>JAIVEN010000021.1:10000000-20000000 GCA_026686845.1 Adenanthera pavonina
TTTTCCTGATGTTGACCATATTTTGTACAGCACGAGGTTTACTGTGTTTGTTACTTTGCTTTGCAGGAATTCTAAAGCAAAGGAAATTAGAAATTATAAAGCAAAGGAATGAAATTGAACTATCTCTTATTTTATGTTTATTATGCAGAATGAAATTCAATGGAAAAGAAAATATAATGAAAAAAAGTAATTTTATGAACGTGAAATATTTTTTAAATCCCCAAATAAAAAAACATGTATTGTTGAGTAACAGTAAATCATTCCTTCAGAATAGGAAGGGAAAAATAATGTGGATAATAGAATAGAGTATGCAAAGTCAAAATTGCAATACTTACAAGCACGATGAGACACAGTAAGTACCACCGCAAAATAATTATTACATAGGGCTTGATTTCATTTCAGTTGGCAAAATTAACTTTATTTGTTTGATTTCATAAGCCTTCAGTTTTGCATTTTCAATTGGCTAGATCAACTTCATTATATGTTTTATATATGATGAGCCTGAGTTATAGAAAAAAATTGCATTATGGTTTGTTTGTTTGACCTGTTAAAAGAAGGAAAGAATCCAGGAAAGACATGGAAGAGGAAGAAACAAAAAATTATATTTACTTGATACTAAAGATATGACATTAGTTAGCTTAACCATGAAGAAATCAAAGCCAGCCGCAATTCGTATTATGTTATATATATATATATATATAAAGTTTCATGCCACTTTTTTTTTCCAAGAATTTTTGTAAGTGTTGATAAATTTATATATATATTTCAACTAAAACTTATGTTTTTGTATATAATTTACAATAAATTCTATGCCTAACATTATTTATTTTTATAAATTTATTTTTATTTTATTCCAAATGATATTTGCTCATTTAAATCACCAAAACAAAAAAAAAATAATCCCCTTTTTTCCCATGTTCGCGTGATTTAACTTTTTTGTGTATTTTATGTAATTCATTTTTTTAGTTTGACTACCAACAAAATAACTAACTACAATTTTTTGAGAAAAAAATAACTATAATTGAAGAATAACAAAAGTCAAAATCAAAGCGCGTACCCAAAAAAGAAATTTATATAAAACAAACAAAAGATAGAGACTAAGAAATAAACCTGATTATATAGTGACGTCATCATAGTTGAATGAGAATGATAATAGTAGTAAGGTGTGGGAAAAAGGACAAATAAATATTTTTTAAATGGTATCTCTAATTTTGCTAATTCCAAAAAGAATCTAGGTTCTTAATAGGGAAAAAATAAATAAATAGAGCGGACCAAAATATTCTTCTTCTTCCCTCTCTTACCATTGTCAGTAATGTGGCCGGAACTTTGGCCACAAGTTACGTGGCCGGAACTTTAGTGATCGATGATGTGGTCGAAACTCTAGTGACCAGAAATGTCACTGGTGTCGATACAGTCACCACATTAAGTTTGATAAAATTAAAAATGTTGAAATAAATTATAGTGAGTTGGAAATTAGAAGTTTTTTATTTGGAAATTTTATTCAGTACACTTGGAAATTTTTTTAAGATTGTCTTCTGAAATAAAATTGAGATGATTAAAATCAATTATAGTAAATTGAAAATTATGAGTTTTTCACTTGAAAATTTCGTTGATTCAACTTAGAAATTTTTTTCAAGATTGCCACAACCAATTGAATTTTAGTCTCCCGACATACAGGATTGTAAATCTAAACTTCGGAAGAAACTTTTATGCATGAATGTTCTATAGTATATTATTCATTTTAAAAATCATTGGTTATGATTGAGTTACTAAAAATAGTGTTGAATCTTAATATTTAACTTGAATGGTAAGCCTTGACTCACTTTCTTCCTTTATATTTCTATAGATCCTGATGGTAATGATATCAAAAGGGGAGATTTATCTTAAAATATTTCAATTTCTTACCATTTCCCGTCCTTCTTCTATTCCCAGCTTATCTTTTGTCACTGAACCTCAAGCAACCACATCAACTAATATTTTCATTGAAGAAATCCATTTTCAAAATATTAACCAAGAAATAGACGATTGGACCATTCCCTAAGTTGATTAGAACATCATTTATAAACTGGAAGGAAGATTATTCACCAAATCTAATTATATTATCAAAACCGTTAAAGTTCCTGTTAAACCCGATAAAGAAGAATTCACTCTTTTATCTCTTGACTCTATCAAACAACATAGAAAATGCTATAAATATTTATACATAAGATGCGTCCAAGTTGTCATCAAACCCCTAGTGAGAAGAGAATTAAAAATTTATTGTCTTCTTTGCCATAGAGATACTAGACACAATAAATTCACCAATTCTCTCTTAGCCATAGTAGAAGCAGGCTTTCATGATAAACCAATTTATTTTAACAGTTATCCAAACAGCCATGTTCATTTAGCTTATGAACATTTTGTAGATGTTCTTAAATTAAACATAAAATTAAATGGATTTTATGCGACATCTGGATTTATCCCAATTGCCTTAATCTATAAAGTCTCTTATAAACTTATGAATTCTCTAACTTCTCGTGTTTGAATACCTCAAGAATCTGGTTACACAACCATATTCTTAATTAATCGTTCTAGAGCTCATGTCCATGTCCATATCTCAAAAATAATTAAATGGGAAGATGTTATTTTACTAGAACCATGGTTAATGGAAAGAGCTTCTCCATCTATACCAATGCCAACTCCAGATATTAGATCTATTTCCCAAAGTTCAAATGGATTTGTTGCAATAGCCTTTGAAAGAAGTCGAAGGTCCTTTAGTGGAACTTCTAGGGCTGATACTCGAACAGTCATATCAAACGATGACTACAGAATAATAGCCTCAGAATTACCAAGGCATTCTATCTCTTCAATCCCTTAAACCATCCTGCGGAGTGTTCCTCCATCCAGTGTCCAATCTACTAGTCACCTTCAAGGGTTAGATACTTCTTGAAACATTCTTAGACCAACTTATCAAAGAGATGAGGAAGAATAGAGATCTATGCCATCTCTAACTTACACTTCTTTGTATGAACCTTTGGAAGAGGTAAATAATAGTTCAACCGAATTTTAAATAAATAAACTTCTCTTACAAAGGGATTTTTATACAGAGAAAAAATAAACTTGTCAGAAATTGGTTTTTTGAGAATTTCAAAGGAAAAAGAAGAAAACAAATTCAAGAAAAATTTTACAAGTTCTTTGAAATGGTCCAAATGAATATTTCATTTTTTAAATGGTTTGAAGCTTACGCTTTGAAAAATCCTTTGGAATATCCATTTCCGAACATGATCAAATACACTGGCTACAATTAATTTGATCCAACGGTTTAGGTGAAATCTGATCTTTAACATCCAAACCAAATCCACTTCCCAATAAACAAAATAAAAGGGTGAATTTTAGTTGATTGCTTTCTGAAAAATTTCCAAGTTGGATCAACAAAATTTCCAAGTGAAAACTCATAATTTCCAACTCATTATAATTAATTTCAATACTCTCAAATTTATTTTAGAATGCATTCTTAAAAAAATTTCCTAATTGATTTCAACACTCTCAATTTTATTTTATAAAGTAATGTTAAAAAAATTTTCAAGTTGAATCAACAAAATTTTTAAATAAAAAACTCATAATTTCCTGTTTACTGTAATTGATTTCAATACTCTCAATTTTATTTCATAAAACAATATTGAAAAAAATTTTCAAGTTGAATCAATGAAATTTCCAAGTAGGAAACTCATAATTTCCAATTCACTATAATTGATTTCAACACTTTAAATTTTATTTCAGAAGGTAGTCTTGAAAAAAAATTCCAAGTTAGATTAATGAAATTTCCAAATGAGAAACTCATAATTTCCAATTCACTATACTTGATTTCAACACTTTTAATTTTGTTTTAGAAGGCAATCTTGAAAAAAAATTTTAAGTTGAATCAATGAAATTTTCAAGTGAGAAACTCATAATTTTCAATTTACTATAACTGATTTCAACACTCTTAATTTTATTTTAGAAGGCAATCTTGAAAAAAATTTTTAAATGAGATCAATGAAATTTCCAAATGAAAAATTCATAATTTCCAACTTATTATAACTTATTTCAATACTTTTAATTTTATTAAACTTAATGTCAATGCCTCTACCGGTGCTCGCGACATTTTGGTCAACAGACCTCCGACCACATCACCGGTCACCAAAGCTCCGGCCACGTTGCTGGCAATAGTGAGGGAGGGAGAGAGAAGGGTATTTTGGTCCACTCTATTTATTTTTTTACCCTATCCCTACCTAGGTCCTTTTTGGAGATTAACAAAATTAGAGATCCCATTTTAAAAATATTTGTCTTAAAGGGTCCTTATTTGTCTTTGTCCCTAGTAGTATTGTCCTTGTACTTGAAAATGCATATACGTTATTGATGCTACTATTGTTAACTTGATGAGTTAACTCAGTAAACAACACCGAGTTAACATATTTTCCAAATATATACAAATATTAAATTAAATTAATTAGCCAAATGTAAGTTGACTGTGATAAATTAATTCATTGCGTCTATTAAGTGAGGTCATCAGTAAGTAAGCCGCTTAATAAGCCCATTATCAAGCTATATGGGAGTAGATTTTGAAGCCATGTCAGCTATATATTTTAATTACTCAGATAGAATATAAGTACATTTTTAGCCCTTTAAGTTTAGACTAGGTTTTCATGTTACCTGGTTTTTACTTTTGGAATGAGATAATTTTTGTTACTTGTTTACTTTGTTTTCGTGGACTTTGCTTTATGGTTGATGAATGATATCCTTTCTTGCAAAAAACAGTATAATGAATACATGATAATGAAAAACAAACATAGCAAAGTAAAATAACTTAGATCTTAGTATCGCATTAACCTAGATACACTTGAATCTTTGGAATTGAAACAAAGATTACAATACCAAATAAATAATAAGTAATTACTAAAGCGAAGAGTTACAAAGTGGTGGAGGCTGAAGATCACTGGAGTGAGATAAATTAATAGCGTGGTACTGAATAAAAAAATGTTTGTGTTTGAAGTTGATGACATGGTGATAGCTTCATTTCTTGAAGTGTAGCACTCCATACTCATAAAGCTCCCACATTCCCTATAACATTATGCACAAACTCTATAGTCCCCTAGATTCTTGCTTGTAGGCAAGGTGGGAAAGACTCAAGTGAAATGGTACATTCTAGGGTTGCTTAAATCAAGTTAGAGACCCAGCATGTGTACTGGGCTGAGCTTAGTATGCAAATTTTGGTCCAAACATAAGCATAATTAGCTAAAAAGTTAGTCAAAATTTGATGGAAACATGGAAGGGATTTATCGAATCGGCAAAAAATTGGTTGATTCACTTCTTTTTAAATAAAAAAATTAAAACTTTAAATACTCATATTTTGATAATCATTCACTGGTTTTAAGCATATCAAAATACATTTTTATTAAAAATATTATTGATATATAAAATTGAAAATATATATGCTTAATTATTACTGTTTTATAATTACCATTCAACGACGATCAAACTAATAAAATACAAATTTGTATTTTCATTGGTTGGATAACTGATTTCAATTTTTTGCACCAAAAAAAACTTCAAAGTTGCATGGTAAAAGTAATTTTTTATTCCTTAATTTTATATTAGATTTCACTTTAATTATTAAATTTTATTTAATTTCTTTTTAATCCTTTAATTTTTAATTTACAATTAAAAGTTATCACTATTATTGTTAATTATATTAACAAAAAATACTAACAAAACATTCTTTACAACCAAATCATTAATATTATTATATATTTATTAATATTATATTTAAAAAATTTTAAATTAAATTAAAAATTGAAAAATAAACAATTACAAACAACAAAGTTCTAAAGGAATTCCAAACAGAAAAATACTTACATGCTTTTGTTTAGGTACTTTTCGTAATGTTTTCTAATTAAAAGTTAACATGTGAATTTTTTTAATGCATATTAAATTTAGTTATTAATTATATATTAAAAGTATTAACTTCTTAAACTTAAAAAAATTTAAAAGATCTACATATTAAATTTTAATTAAAAAATAATATAAAAAACATATAAAAAAAAGTATATAAGTTTAGTCCTTAAAAACAACAATTCAAGGAAAGGTTTTCTAGGGGGCATTCATTCAAATGATTTTTGTAAGTGCTTACTTCCTTAATAAAAGCAAAATTAAAATATGATGTTTTATTTAAAAAATTTGACTTTTTCTCTCTTCTTTAATTTTATATTGCACGTTCGAAGGAAATATTGTTTCAAAATCTTATTTTCTATGAGCTAAAGACATGAAGTGACCTCCAGTATTTCCATGAAATTTCATCCAAACAGCTTTGACTTAAATTTTTTTTGGCTAATATATACCTCGATTTGATATTCGTTTTTAATTTAAAGAATATTCTTAACTGAGCACATGGTATTTATCAAAAACAAAAAACTGAGCACATGGTATTACTATTATTAATAAATTGTTATATAACAAGTATCAAATTGAATCGATTTTAGATCATAATTGTCTATTTTTTAAAATATGTGTAATAATAATTATGATATTCAAATTTTTTAGCTCATAAAAGCGTGTGTCTCAAATCAGGCTATTGATCAATTAAGTTATTAAAATCCAATTCACCTAAACTTATATGAAACAGAAAAATAATGCTAAAATTTCAATAATATCACTATTTAAAAAAACAAGTGCTCATGATAGTTTTTTAATGATGATTTTTAAAAAACATCACTAAAAGAAGCTATTGTAACATTTTTCATCATAACAATAGCCTTGCTAGCGGTTCACGTCTCAACCATCGGCAATGTTGGTGGATTATGAACCACTAGCACTATTGGCGATTCCAAAAATCATCGGCAAGTCTCAATAATGCTGACAGCTAGGTTGCCTATAAAAGGCAATCCACTCTCCTCAATTTTCATATTTGGTGTTGTATTTCTCAAACTTTGTCAAATTCAATGTAGAAGTACTTTTGTGATATTTTGTGTTAGTATAAATAATTTAGGTTCTTTAAAATTTTATTATATTATCTATTTAAGTTTTGTTATTTAATAACCATTAGCATTTTTTATGGTTTTTAACCACTACTTGCACATAAAAATCATCACTATTGCTGGTGGTTAACATCTCAACCATTGGAAATGTTGGTGGACTACGAACCGTTGGCACTAATGGCGGTTCAGACACTGTCAGCAATTCTCAAAACCACCGGCAATGCTGACAATTGCTTTGTCCATGAAAGGCAACACACACTAGTCCATTTTCATATTTGCTATCACACTACTGAAAGTTTGCCAAATTCCGTTTAGAATTACTTTTGTGTCGTTTCATGTTAGTGTAAATAATTTAGATTATTTTAAATTTTATATTATTTATTTAGTTTTTGTTATATAATAAACATTAGCATTTTTTTTATGGTTTTTAACTGCTATTGGCACAAAAAACTGTCACCATTACCAACGATTTTCTAAAATTGTCACAAAACTAATCGTCAAGAAATACTTTATAGTGTTAGAATTGTCATGAAAGCAAAAAAAAAACACACATCAATTTTTTTAATGTATAAACATACAAATAAGATTCCTCCCACAAGCATTAATTAATCTTAGTTTAATTTTTTTTATCCAAGTAAATTTACGGGACTCAACAAAATGATTTAATACGTGGTTGCAGTTTAAAATTTTTGCCTTCTAATTTTTATACCCATACAAACTCACTTCTCACTTAGTTGAATTTTTTTAATGTTGACTAATTGTTATAAATCTTAAAATTTTTGCTCCAATTTGTTTAATTTAAAAACTCTTTATAGTTCATCATTTTTTTTTATAAATCAATATATCAATGTTATTCATAATGCTATTTTTCACAATGCTATTCATTACCATATAAGGAAAAATGTTTTTTTTTATGAAGTAAGGAAAAATGTTATTATTAGCATTGAGATGTGTTGACAACTTTTTGCTAGAATTGCGCAAATAGAGCAAATACAGTGATAAATAGAAACAGAATCCCTTGATCAAGGGACTTTCTTTGCAACGTTGATAATCGATAAGAAGTTTAACCATATTGTCAATAAAAATATAATACCATCTTCAAATTAAGTAACTTATGTATCTTTTCATTAATTCATATAAACACTGATTATGATATGTTGATATAAATGAATATAATTAATATAATACTCTTTCTGATTCTATATATAGGATATTTTGTATATAAGACTTTTTATAATATATGACGTAGTATTTATTATACATTTAAAAAAAAGTCTTAATTTAATATATTTAAAGAAAAAAAAATAAATAAATAAAGATAATTTTAAAAAATATTAAATTTTTTTAAAAAATTGAGATAGTTAATTAGTTTTAATTTTTTTTTTAATTTACGTGATTTAATTAAAATTACTTTATATTAAGAATAAGAAGGAGGATTGCATCACCTTTTATGCATGTCAATTCCAAACGTTGTATTGCCAAAAAAAAAAAAGAAGATCGAACGTTACCATTTTAACGCGACGAGACGCGTCCTTAAAAACAGTGGAAGGGCCCGATGATTTGTTCTTTCCACGTAATTAATTAATGCGAGCTTTGAATTCGATGAATTTAATGTATTTGATTTTAAAAAATTTTAATATAAAAGAGGTAGCAAGTGGAGGCAGAGGAACAAGATTGTCTATGGGGCAGCGTTACAGTTACAGTGCTTGACACTTGGCGGGAACTTGCGAAAGGTTTAACGGTCATCAATGGCGGATTCGTCCCACGGCTCTGCCAGCTTCTGGACTCAGGCCAACGCTCTCCTTCGAAAAAATTTGAGTTTCCAGGTTCCTCTCTCTCTCTCTCTCTCTCTCTCTCTCGTCTGGATTGTAAAAGCGTGTAATCCCCAATCGGCATATTTAGTAAACCCAAATTCTCTTCAAGTTTTGTATGATTTTTTAAGCTGCCTTGCTGATGAGTATTTCAATTTTACGTGTTTTAAACAGATACCTCTCATTCTTAATTTTATCTTCTGTGGGTTTTATCTGATAGTAGGCATATCTTTGTTTGCAGAAACGAAATGTAAAGACCAATATTCGGCTCATCTTATTCCCATTCATCATCTGTTTGCTGCTTTTTATTATCCAAAGGGTAATTGATAACATATTGGATAAGCCGAAATATAAGTGTGGTTGCGTTTGTACTGAGAAAGATGGCAATAGGTGTCTGGAGAAAGCCTGTGGGATTCAGTATTCAGATACAGATCAAGTTGGAACTTGTGCAATTACTAATCCTCCAGAATGGCCTCCATTGTTACAACTGCCTGCTCCCCAATATCGAGCCGTAGAAACTGATATTATTCCAGTTTCAGATTTGCCAAACGATTCTTGCAGGAGGGCAGGCTCATGCCCTGTAACTTTTCTCTTCACGGGCAATAATCAGTCTTTTGGGGAAGGTAAATATCATATACGTGTCTTTCAATATTTGAACTGGTGCTTTTATTTCATTATAATATTGGATTTCATTTCCTGACTCGGTTGAATCATGGATTTCACTGCCTTAGATGTCTTAACCACATCTTTCCATTTTTTACAGCTTTGTTTGGAAATATATTTGAAAGTCCCTTGAGTGTGAATTACTCTGATATTGTGGGTAGTGCGGCAAGAAATGTCATGGTGAGTTACTATATTTATTTATTTAGAATTAGAATTTTCTCCTGGGACTTAATATATATATATATATATAAATTTTTCTTTCATAATCTCTCTCTGGACATATTATCTTGCTCATTTGTTCATAATTATTGTATGATCACTGTTGCTGATGCAACCATCGAAATGATCCAGGGATCAGAATCAATGCCACAATACAACTTTTTCCTTGAACCTGCTTTCATTTCGGGTCTTCCCATTTATTATCTGCAAACTCAGTGTACACAGAACTCTACATTCTCTGTTGCAATCCAGATATCAACCACCACCATCCACCAAGGTATGAAGTACTACTTGCATTCAGAATTTATCAATAAAAATGTGATTACCGAGACTCATGATTATGCAAGGCTGCACACATACATGGGTAAAACTATGATAATTTCCTTAATGTATAGTTCATATGTATTTACCAGGAATCCAATACATTATTCTTAAATTTTTATCAACTGACAAGCACACATTGCATTTTAATGAAACAATTCTCAAGGCTTGGATCTGGTGTCTAAAATTTTTGTTCCTAATTTTCCTTGGATATAGAGGTCAAATGTGCTCAACAGTTGCATTTATGGCGTCATAATTCATCTGAAGTGAACAATGAGTTATTTAAAGGTTATCGAAAAGGGAACCCTGAGAGACAGAGCAATGAGATAGTAACAGGTAGCTAATCATTATCGTTCAATTTTAAATGTAGTGATAGGAGAAAGCCAATACTTATTTTTATGTTCTTTTGACAGCCTATGATTTTCTAAACTCAAGTGAGGATAGCTTTAATGTCATCACATGGTACAACTCAACCTATAAGAATGACACCGCTTATAATTCAATTGCATTTGTGCGAGTTCCACGTTCAATAAACTTGGTATGAAATTCTTTTACTTGCTTCTTCCTCTTGTTATTATTCTGCCTCGTGATAAAACACCGTAAAACAGCACCTCTTAGCATATAAAATATTCATATTAATGAAATAACAATTTATAAGTTAATACACAAATTTGAGTCATTAGAGGTGGAATAATTTTGAGCTGAGCATATATATATACTTTAAGGAACTTTTTGAAATCATTACTATTTATCAATATCTATTCTGAGTGGAAGAAGGAACTAGGAAGTTGTGATACTGACCGACATCTAACATAAATATACTTGCAGGTATCAAATGCCTACCTTCAGTTTCTGCAGGGTCCAGGTACTGAGATGTTATTTGAGTTTGTAAAGGAAATGCCAAAACCTGAGACCCCAATTAGATTTGACTTTGTTTCTCTTCTGGGTGGCCTCTTCTTTACTTGGGTCATCCTGCAACTTTTCCCTGTAAGTACATCAAACTGCAGAAAGGGTTTTTGATGGCTAATTAATTGATCTATGTCATCCATGTCTATTTCTCAGTTTTCAGTTTCCTTAAGATCCAGGATCAAGAAACAACCTTATGAGAAACGTCTTTAATTTTTAGTTTTTTTAATATAGTCCTGAGATTCTTTCTTTGCCCTATATCTTCTTTACCTGTGAGTAACCATATAATTACTCATTTTTTATTTTCATTACGGGCATGTAATCATGTTGATAGATACTCATTTTGGATCAGGTTTCCTGCATGCATGAAAAAACATGTATTCAGAGTCGGGCACAATAATTACATTTAACATCTGATGTTGATATGATGCCAGGCACTCATTCTTGTATACTTAACTGTTTGAGGTGTATGTGTTCCATTTCGTTGATATAGGTATTTTTGACGTCACTGGTATATGAAAAGGAACAGAAACTCAGAATCATGATGAAAATGCACGGTCTTGGTGATGGGCCATATTGGATGATATCCTATGGTTATTTTCTTTCCCTTTCAGTGTTCTACATGCTATGCTTTGTGATATTTGGCTCAGTCATAGGTAAGAATACAAGCCTGTGAACTATTTTCGACTTTTGGTTTTTTGGATTCACTTTAATTCAGCTAACTTGATTTACAGGGTTAAAATTCTTTACATTGAATGACTACGGCATCCAATTCGTATTTTATTTCATCTATATAAACTTGCAAATTTCACTGGCTTTTCTTGTGGCTTCCATGTTTTCAAATGTTAAGACGGCTACAGGTTTGACAATTAATACTCTCGTGGTGTTCATAATAATGGGTGCAGTACTATTCAATTCTCATGTCTGATTATTGACTTTTGTTTGTGATAATTGCAGTAATTGCATATATAGGTGTCTTTGGAACTGGGCTTTTAGGTGGTTTTCTTTTCCAATTTTTTGTTGAAGATACATCATTTCCAAGTAAGTTGATTGGCTGAGGAATGATATCCATTCCATTTTGTTCATCTGATTCTCATATATTATTGGATTGGATGTGTTTGTTTTGTTATCTTCTGATGGATTCTTATACATCAGAATTAGATAGTTTTCTTCTAAATGGCTAAATGGTGATGATGTTGATGATCATTACAATATCCTTCAGAGTAACTGTTTATTATCTCATTAGAAGATGTTTCAATCCCTTTAGGATATGGAGAAAGGAAACAACTGAATTGCTGTTTTTGACATAAACCTTTCACCTAGTGTCCTTTCTAATTTCCTGATTATTTTACTGTCCCACTAGTCATGGTAAATGTCATAACTCTCTCTATTTTAAAATATAAGTCATATTTATCTACATCACATCTACTAAAGAGACCTTGATTCTTTTAAAAATTTCCACAGTTTTCTAAAATAACCCTCATTAAATAGGGGGTAAAAATGGATTCTCTCTCCTCTATAACTTTTTTTGCTCTTCTTTCTTATAATTGAGTACTATCATAAATGTGGGTAAAATTGGAAAGAAAGCATTAAATGCTCACTAACTTTCACAAAATGACTTAAATTTTGAAATCTTGATCCTCCAAAATTCCACCTTATATTTTGAAATAGAGGTAGTACTTTACTGTCTAGAAACTAGTGTCTATCCATATTCAGAGTGAAGGACATAATTGTCTGCTTCACTTTCCCTAATAAGATAGACCTTCCTCACCAATTCTCTCATAATGAAAACTCCAATATAGTGTTGTCTTTTCCATGGGAATAACTTGTGCAAAGTGAGTGTAGGTTATATGCTCCCTTGTCCACCCTCCCATGCCTCTCCTGCTAGCTTACTTGTTCAACAGTCCAAGTTTTTTGTCTAAAGTTGTGTGGTGTGCTTTGAGCCTAACCCCTGGTTTCCTGCCTGAAATGGAAAATAAAAGAACTTTGTCCCTGACCAAACCAATAAACAATTATAAGTAATAACTAATAACATTAACAGATGGAGAAGAGTAAATTTTATTTCTGTTGTAATACAAGGAGTCACCTATAATGTTATTTTCAATGTGATGTTTCTTTAAATTGATACACAAGGGTGAGCAATATAAAGTGAGATAACTGAAATGGAGTGAATTCTGCTCTATCACTCTTATATCAATCATCTTCAGCTTAAAAGAATGGATTAATATGATTATCATTCTTAGAAATTTTATCCTGTTTAAATTAGAGGTTTTGTTTGTCATCTTTTTATATGTCATGTGTGTGTTATAAAATCTAACCTTTCTGGCCTATTAATTGCCTGCTGTGTCTTCAGGAGGGTGGATAATTGTTATGGAGTTGTTTCCTGGGTTTGCTTTATATCGTGGACTCTATGAGTTAGCACAATATGCCTTCAATGCAAATGCTTCAGGAATCCATGGAATGCGTTGGGGAGATCTGAATGATAGCATAAATGGCATGAGAGACGTCTTAATCATCATGGTTATTGAGTGCTTTGTGGTGCTTCTTGTAGCTTATTACATTGATCAAGTATCTGGAAATCGCAGAAGTTCTGTTTTTTTCTTGGAAAGATTTCAGAAAAAGCAAAAATCATCATTCCGGAAGCCTAGTATTCAAAGGCAGGGATCAAAAGTTTTTGTTCAGATGGAGAAACCCGATGTCAGTCAAGAGGTATGCTTTTCAAATATTTGTACTATTTATTTAATATGTATTCCTTTTGGTTAAAAAGATTGATGTTACAATTCTGGCTGATCATGGTGTGAATAGTGTGGCACAGTACTTCAATGAATTGGGCCGGTTTGGTAGAACTTTAATTAGTGTTCCACTCGAGAAACAAATTTCTTTCCGTTTTGGTCACTGTATTTTCTCTTCTGAAGTATGGTGCATTGTTTCTTAGGAAAAATAAAATGTAAGATGAGGAGTTTGACTCGCTTAGCTTGTACTTGTGACGTAATGGTTTTTACCAGTTAATGATCTCAAGCATATGTTGCCAGTTTTTTGCAATTTTGGTCATTCTCATTATAGTGGGGCTTGCTGGCATGATATGTTATCTTTTTATTTTGTCTTCAGAGGGAAAAGGTTCAGCAGCTGCTACTTGAACCAACGTTGAATTATGCAATCGTATGTGACAACCTTAAAAAGGTGTACCCAGGGAGGGATGGAAACCCAGAGAAATATGCAGTGAGAGGCTTATCTCTTGCTTTGCCTCAAGGGGAATGCTTTGGTATGCTTGGCCCCAATGGTGCCGGGAAGACCTCATTTATCAATATGGTCAGTTAAATTGAAGTTCTTCAAGCTATATAAACAAACCTTTGGAACGGTTTTTTTATCTGTGGAAGCAAGGATGAGCAAGTCTCTGCACATTACCTGAACTGCTCACATAGGCGGAAGGAGGAAAAGATTTAAAGCAAATAAAAAAATTTTCTGAACTAATGAAGGAGCTTCCAATTATAGTATTTAGAGGGGATATTTTGAATGTACATACTGGAAGGGAAACTCTAATGGGTCACTTCCATTTTCTTTGAAACTTCCTTAGATGCCAATAATGTTTTAAATCTTTGAATGGATTTCGCCTAGACTATAAGTAACATTAGCTTATATATGGTTACAGATGATTGGTCTGACAAAGCCAACCACTGGTACAGCATTTGTTCAAGAGCTGGACATAAAAACTCAAATGGATGAAATATATACTAGCATGGGTGTCTGTCCACAGCATGAGTAAGTTGGAATTTTCCTCCACCTTTTAATTGTATTTTTCTAAATAAAAATTTCAGTTCCTAAATTAATTGTTTTTGCGACATTATAGCTTGCTGTGGGAAACTCTCACTGGGAGAGAACACCTACTCTTCTATGGCAGACTTAAAAATCTTAAAGGCTTGGCCTTAAGACAAGTAAGTGAATTAGAGATTGGTATTTGAGAGTACTTGTTATTATAGGATTACAAAAACCAAATTTTCATATAGATATCTTCTTTTTACATGTATGATGGTTTTGTGGAAGAGAGTATTTGAGCTTGGAAACTCACAGTTATTAGCATGAGTGTTCAAAGTTAGACTTTTCTCTTTAGCACTTTTCTGGCAATTGAGAATTTTATACTTTCATTCTGCTGCTGCAGGCAGTGGAAGAATCTCTGAAAAGTGTAAACCTTTTTCATGGAGGAGTTGCCGATAGAAAAGCTGGAAAGTACAGTGGAGGGATGAAGAGGAGGCTTAGTGTTGCAATTTCATTGATCGGAGATCCCAAGATATGTAATGATGATCTCTCTCCTTAATCGAATCGACATTACAAAACCTTTGATAGAGAAGTTTCCATGTCATGCTTCTCATTCTGTAATTGCTGGGAAATTTTTAAGGTTGTTTATATGGATGAACCAAGTACTGGATTGGACCCTGCATCAAGAAACAACTTATGGAATGTTGTCAGGCGTGCAAAGCAGGATCGCGCAATCATACTCACCAGTATCTTCCTTCTCCCTTATCCTTGTTGTAATATATATGACCGTGATAGGACTGTTCATAATATATCCTGTGCTTTCCTGTTTGTCTGAGATATAAACATGTATGCATTTTCCCCCCTCTTCTTTTGGTTCAATTACAGCATGATGTCAATTTCTTTTTGTCATATATTTGTACATATAATCATAAATCTTCTTCACATGATTTCAGCGCATTCCATGGAAGAGGCAGAGGCCTTATGTGATCGATTAGGGATAATTGTAGATGGAAGCTGGCAGTGTATAGGAAATCCAAAAGAGGTAAAATTATGAAAGCAACATGCTTTATCAATGTCATTTCCAATAGACCTTCATATAATTTAAGGATCAGGAAAAGCTTAGAAGTAGTGTTTAGATGTCTCTAATAGCATGGACGCATGTAGAATTCCCCAAAGAACTTCAATTAAGTCTTTGTCGTCTTGGATATAGCTTTGAGAGTGTGATGTGTGAATCTTTTCTGGTAATGCTCTTCCCACTGGTCTTTCAATAATCCTAATTCTTTTATCACTTGTTACTTGCAATGGTATATGATAGCTAAAAGCAAGATATGGAGGAAGTTATGTGTTCACGATGACAACATCTATAGAATATGAGAATGAAGTGGAGAACTTGGTGCACAAGCTGTCCCCAAATGCTAGCAAGACATACCATATCTCTGGAACCCAGAAATTTGAGCTGCCAAAAGTGGAGGTTAGAATTGCAGATGTTTTCCGAGCTGTTGACATTGCAAAGAGAAATTTCACAGTTTTTGCATGGGGTTTAACAGACACTACAATGGAAGATGTCTTCATTAAGGTTGCAAGTGAGGCTCAGGCATTCAACTCCTTGTCATAATTGTTACACACAGTACACTGATAGAAATTCCAAGGTGGGCATGGTCTATCAAAGATAAATAGGTCAAGCTAATTATGAATAGGGATATGAGCATGTTTGAAGTGGATTCACATGCTTCTATGTCTATTTATGAGTTGATTTATTATCTTTTATGTAGGCTAAGTCCACTAAAATAACTCTGTATAGCTTTCATTTATTATCTTTTAATAGGCCAAGTTCTATTATGTTTTTTAATTGGTCTCTATGTATTTGAGATTGAAAGTCTGCAGTTGTGCTTTGGTTTTGCATCTGTTTACCTTGTTTTATACCCTCCCTGTTGGGTTGAGGGTATTTTGGATTTGGGGTTTAGAATTGTCGTATAGGGTGTTAGTGGGTAATTTTGTGATGTAGATAAATGATGCTACCATTAATGGTAAGTGGGTGATAATGCTTCAAAATCTTTTAATTCTTTTTTTTGAATGAGTAGTTTCTTATTATATTTATTCTTGTTTCTGACACTATAAAAGATAAAATTGAATAGTATATGTAATGTAAGTATATCATATTAGGTTAGGTTCGAGGTTACTCAGTCCCTGACTCAATTTGTTTTGAAGTTCATCTTTTGGGCCGCTTAATATAAAATACAGCCTAGAAGTGGCTTGGTAAGGGATTATGTTGATTGAGTTGACCAAACTTGTTCATTTTTTTAAAACTTTGAGGGGATTTAAATATTTATATTTATTCTTCTGAATATATGATCAATTGTTTTACTGTGTATTCCTGAAATTTAAACAATTCAATGATGAGTTTAGAGAACAAATAATACAAGAAAATGCAAGTGTTGCATTTGAAACTTGAAAAAGATATTATTACTAAGAGCTTGTTGGTCTGTCTGTCGATTTAATTATCTTAAAAAAAGCCTACTTATTATCTTCATGTTGATTTTTTTTGGTTTTGACTCTAAGAATGCAAAAGAGGATAAAAAAAAGACAAAATGAATTCAGCAAAGAAAACATGAAAATACACAAATATAGAAGATTTTTTCCCTGGAAGATACAACTTGAAAATTGGTGGTCCATTTGTGCTTTTTTAAAAAAAATAGAAATAATGCTGAAAGTACACATCTTATCTCATTATTTACTTGGGCCGGGTGTATTCGAATGAAATTTAAAGCCAACTCAACTTGTAAATTATGAAAAATATAAAGGCTATATTTAAACTTTGGTTAAAGATATTAGAGTACAGTGCCTAGTCTCAATCTTAAAATGATTGAAAAAAAATGGGTATAAATACTTGTGGTGATACTAAGTAAGTAGCTTAAGCTATTTTGGTAGAAAGAATGTACCAAGTAAAATAATCCACTTAATAAAAATGCTTAAGCTATTTTTGAAAAAAAAAACGATACTTCATGTATAAATAGCTTCCCCAAATTTTGTGTTTGTTACAAATAATCCTCCTCATCTTTTAAAATTTAAAACTAATCTTATTGAATTTTGAAGTTTTTTTCCCAAAGACCCCTCCTGTTCTTTTTTTTCCTTTTATAATAAATCAATGACTCTCATTGCTATAAAAAAATAATAAGTTTTACACTGTGTAAAAATATAACAACTAAAAAAAATAATGAGAGGCCACCTTCTAGGAAAGAAGGTTCTCATAGTTCCTTCTTCACAAAATAGTCCGTGTTCACATGAGGGAGATTAAAGAAAAAACTAATATGCACCGAGTCAAAGTTCACATTAGCAAGGTGAAAATCTCAATTTTTTAGGGCTCATTTGATATAAAATATAAATAAGAAACAAAATGAGAATGAAAAGGGCTCTTTCCTATAAATATGAGAACTTTCTTTCTAGTGAAGCCACTTTATTATATACTATCTCTATTCTAATTTATAAGACATTTTAATTATTATACTTAGACCAAAGATAATAATTAATAATTAAAAAAATTTTTACTATTTTCTAAATTATCTTAATATAATATGGTTTATCCATAAATTATATTCTCCAGCATTAATTACATTCCATCCCTTTTTATGAATATTTTGGGTAAAATGAAATTAAATATACTATATAACCTGTAAATAGTTTTATAATGTAAAATATAAATTTCTTTAAAAGATGTCTTATATAACGAAATGAAGAGAGCACTAGATTGCCAAACACAACTTTTATATTGTAGTTCATATTTTTCCTTTTTTTAAATTCATTTTTCATATACCAATGCAACAATAAAATAAAAACAGGAAGCAAATTATGATGTATTCGTTAACCATTTATTAATAATATTACTTCCATATATAGTGAAATTATTAATTATTTGCTAATATATTCTTTCAACTAAAATTTATATATCTGTATATAATTTACAAAAGAATGATATACTTAATATTATTTATTACTCCCTCCCTTCCATTTTATTTGTCGTGTAAAGATTTTTCATATAAATCATTAAAATTATTAAATAATTTAGATTATAATAAAATTTATTAATACTTTATCAAAATATCTTTAAATTAAATACTAAAAGAAAACTTATACTCCATGTACTATTATTTTTAATGAATGATAAAATAGTAAAATAAATAATTAATATTTTATTGCTAATATAAAATAATAAATAATTGAAATATTTAAAATTTTTAAAATAATAAATAAAATAAGGCGGAGGGATTATTTATTTCTTTTATTAGTTTTATCCCAAATATTTACTTACTTAAATCATTACAAAAACACTTAATGTCCTTTTTTTCCCATGTTCGTACGAATGTGATTTAAGTTTTCGTGTATTTTAAGCAGTTAATTTTTTCCCGTTATCTTGACTACCGAGGAAATAACTAACTGCAATTGTAGAATAACAAAAGTCAAAAACAAAACGCGTACCAAAAATTATACAAACCAAAGAAAGAGACAAGAAATAAACTTGATAATGCTAATTTAATTAGATTTACAAATATATACAAATTTTAAAATAATTCGCCTTACGTGGCCAATAAAAATGTAAGTTGACTATGATAAATTAATTCATTGTCAATTAAGTGCGGTCATTAGTACTAATTGCAAGCAAGCCGTTTAATAAGCCAATTATCAAATAATTCTGACAATAGACATCTTGGCTCATTATTTACTTGGGCCGGGCGTATTCGAATGAGATTTATGGCGAACTCAACTTGTAAATTATAAAAATATGAAGGTTATATTTAAGCTTTTGTCAAAGACATTAGATTACAATGACAAGTCTCACATCTAAAATGACTAAAAAATTTTATAAAAAATGATTGAAAAAGAATCCTAACTAAGTAGCTTAGGCTAGTTTGGTAAAAAGGATAATCTAAATATAATCATCCACATAATATAGAAGCTCAAATTATTTTGATAAAAAGGATGCTCCAAGTATATATAACTTCCCAAAATTTTGTTTTTGTTGCAAATAATCCTCCTCATCTTTTAAAGTTTAAAATTAATCTTATTGAGTTTTCAATTTTTTATCCAAAGGCCCAGACTGTTCTTTCTTTCTTTTGTAATAAATTGATGACTTTCATTGCAATAAAAATAAATAAATAAGCTTTACACTGCAATTGAAGAATAACAATTTAAGTTTTTGTGTATTTTAAGTAGTTCAATTTTTTTTTTTAATTTTGACTACCTACGAAATAATTAACTGCCATTGAAGAATAACAAAAGTCAAAAACAAAACGCGTACCAAAAAAATTATATAAAGCAAACCAAAGAAAGAGACAAAAATAAACTTGATTATACAGTTTAGCTTGATTTACAAAAATATACAAATTTTAAATTAATTAGCTTTACGTATGATAAATTAATTTTTTTTTACAAACAAAAGAAAAGCTACTGACTTTATTGTATATTAAGTGAGCTCATTAGTACTAATTGTAAGTTAGCCGCTTAATAAGCCAATTATCAACCTATATGGGAGTAGATTTTGAAGCCACTGTCAATTATATATGTTATATATTAATTAGTTAGATATAATCTAAATTATATGATAGATTTTATGTAATATTTTATTCATGTAATAGTGATATAACAAATAATAGAATATAAGTCTCGTGCAACATTATTTATGTGATAAGAAGTAAATAATGGCATGCGTAACTTATTAATATATCTTAATTTAGTATTAATTCATTAACCAATATATAAGTAATATATTTATTATTAGTGCAATCCATGCAGCTAATCTCACTCAATAGCATAAAGCTGCGATTCTAGTATTCATTAATGGATGAAATTAAAATAAATTTAAAATAAGTGTTTTTGAAGATAAAAATCATGGCCCGGGCTAAGACATGACAACTTAAGCAGTGGCCTTAGGTTTAGACCCTCAAAAATAAATTTTACCCACCCTCTTTTTATATCTTTTGTGATTGTTTGTCAATATATTTCTATATGTATTAGAATAACCTATTCCTTTTATTGAGACATGATTTGAACAATTTTTAGAATATAAAAATTTGAAACTTTAGAAGATGATGATGAATTGAAAACATGTTGTATTAATCTTAGAGAATATTGTGTCAGATAGTCCTAATTCATTTTCAGAATTAATTTGAGGGCATTGAAAGAAGTGTATATAGAAAAAATTAATAGATGTCTTAAATTATATCAAAAGATTTTTCCACATGCATGTGTTAATCATAAAATATTATTGATAATATACATGATGGTTGCTTCTGTCGAAAGAAATTTTTAAAATTTAAAATGGCTTAAATTCTATATAAGATTAACTATATTACAAGAAAGATTAAATGGATAAAGCGTTTTATTTATTTATTTAGAATATGAAATATTAGAATTACTTGATTACATATAAAACTTTGATAATAGTTCATTCTACAACTTGAAAAGCTAGAAAAATGATATAAGAATTAATGAATTATATTAGGTTTTTCCAACAATTTTGGTTAAGACTCTAAAATGTCCGGACACGGCCTGACAAAAATGGTTCTCGTATTTTTATTATGAAAAAGAATAACAAACTTTTTATTTTTGAATAAGAAACAATTATTAAATAATAATAATAATAATAATAATAATAATAATAATAATAATAATAATAAAGAAATCATTTCTTTGCAACCAAGAAATCATTTTGTTCTCCATTTGAATGTTGTGTTTGAAAAGTTGCCCTCTGTCTTCTCGCAAAGACGGAGGAAGAGATCATCAATGGGGGCCCTCCTCGTACCTCCCATATTTCAATTGGATGATATTGGGAGAAGCATTATTAAAATATGATGATGTTTTATCTCTGTATCTTAAGCGACATTAGCCACTCTTATTTCCTCCGGTTCAAAATATAAAAATTTTTTAACCATTTTACGCATATTAAAAAAAGATGGTTACACTCTTAAATTTCTCAAAAAAAAACTCAACATCTCATTTTTACCCTTATTAATTACCAATAATTAAAATTATTTTCACTCTTTTTCATTACAAATTACGAAACTGGTCATCAATAAATATGGGCAAAAAAGGTAAACTACTACTAAATATTATATAACACCTTATATTTTGGATTAAAGAAAAATTTTAGATAATTTCTTATATTTTGGACCGAAGGGAGTATATCTTAAACAACGTTAGTTATTCTTATTGGTGGCGATATTTCTAATCGCAATAAAAGAAACTGATGTTTTATCTAAAATTTTTGACTCTATCTCTCTTCTATAATTTTATATTGTACCTTCAGTACTTATTCGAAATCTTATTTCGTATGAAGACATGAAGTGGTCTCCAATATTTCCATGAAATTTCATGCTTTACTTTCTTTTGGTTGTGTTTCCGTCCAAGCTACTACTTAGTATTACTATTATTAGTGATATTGTTATATATTCCTTGTAGTCTCACATGCAAGGAAATTTTCTGGGAGTAGTTTTGCTCCCAGAAGATGATAAGGGATTAATATTAATATTTAGATTATTTATGCATTATTAATTGTATGGTAGTATTAAGTTTGGAGTATTTTTGAAAAAAAATTTTATTTGAGACACATTGAGGAGTATTAACTGTTTTTCTTAATTTATGTGAGTTAATTATTTATTTTTATATCGGAAAGTGTAATAAATGTTACACTGGTTTTTTTTTCTTTGCTAAGAGTATAAACATTAGGATCCATTTAAAAACTTTAAATTACTTGGACTAATTTCAAAATTCACTGAAACCATGAGGAGTAAAATACATTAGGATTTATTTAAAAAATTTAAATTATATGGACCAATTTCAAAATTCGCTTAAATATGGGTACTAAAGTATTCAATTTCCCAATATTAATATATTACTCTTAACACACCTTTTATGGAAATCAGTTCCGAACGTTGCAAGCAAATGACCATTCTCACGAGAGGAAACGCGTCCTTTCAAACTGTGGATGGGCCGGATGATGCGTTCTTTTTAATATGTTAATTAAGGGTAGCTTTGAATTCGATAAATTTAAAGTAGTTGACTTTGAATTTATAAAATAATAATATTCTCAAACTTTAGAGGTGCAGCAAGCTGCAGAGTCGAGGCAGAGGAACAAGATTGTCTCTGTTTGTCTCTGTTGAACTGCATTACACTTGAAGTGCTTGATACTTCGCGGGAACTTGCCAAAAGCCGTTGCCTCCGCCGGCGGCTTAACGGTCATCAATGGCGGATTCGTCCCACGGCTCTGCCAGCTTCTGGACTCAGGCTAACGCTCTCCTTCGGAAAAATTTGACTTTCCAGGTTCCTTTCCCTCTCTTTTCCATCTGGTTTGTAAAAGCGTGTAATCCCCAAATTCTCTCCCAGCTTTGTATGATTATTCGTCTTGTTCTTGCGGGGTTTTTATTTTACCAGAGAAAATTTCAGAAACTAGTGAAATGATATGATTTTTTGAAGCTGCCTTGCTGATGAGTATTTCAATTTTATGGGTTTTAAACACAAACCTCTTATTCTTAATTTTATCTTCTGTGGGTTTTGTCTGATAATAAGCATATCTTTGTTTGCAGAAACGAAATATAAAGACCAATTTACGGCTTATCTTGTTCCCATTCATCCTCTGTTTGATGCTTTCTATTATCCAAAAGGTAATTGATAGCCAATTGGATAAGCCCAAAAATAAGTGTGGTTGCATTTGTACTAAGACAGATGGCAATAAGTGTCTGGAGAAAGCCTGTGGGATTCAGTACTCAGATAAAAATCAAGTTGACACTTGTGCAATTCCTAATCCTCCAGAATGGCCTCCATTGTTACAAGTGCCTGCTCCCCAGTATCGAGCCATACAGACTGATATTATTCCATTTTCAGATTTGCCAAACGATTCTTGCAGGAGGACAGGGTCATGCCCTGTAACTTTTCTCTTCACTGGCAATAATCAGTCTTTTGGAGAAAGTATATATGTCTTTCAATATTTGAACTAGTGCTTTTGTTTTATTATGATATTAGATTACATTTGCTGAGACGGATTTCACTGCCATAGATGTCTTAATTACATCTTTCCATTTTTTACAGATTTATTTGGAATTATATTTAAAAGTCCCTTCAGTGTGAATAACTCTGATATTGTGGAAAGTCTGGCAAAAAATGTCATGGTGAGTTACTATATCTATTTATTTAAAATTAGAATTTTCTCTAGTGAGTTAATATGTGTGTTTGTGTGTGTCACTTTTTGTTTCATAATCTCTCTATCTGAACATATTATCTTCTTCATTTGTTCATAATTATTGTATGAACACTGTTGCTGATGCAACCACCAAAATGATATAGGGATCAGAATCGAAGCCCCAATACACCTATTTTCTTGAACCTGCTTTCACTTCGGGTCATCCCATTTATGATCTGCAAACTCAGTGTACACAGAACTCTACATCCTCTGTTCCAATCCAGATATCAACCACTACCATCCACCAAGGTATGACGTACTACTTGCATTTGCGATTAGTCAGTTAAGATGTGATTACTGAGACGCATGATTATTACTATGATAATTGCCTCAAAATGTGAAATTCTTATGTATTTACCAGGAAGCCAATACATTATTCTTGAATTTTTATAATTTTCTAAATAGATTCTATCATTCTTTTTCGCATGCGAAGTAATATTACTAAATTTATGAAAACGATGTTTATCACAGCATAGATTCAGGTAATTCCACAATTAATTATTTGACTCTATCAAACACATAGGCAAATATTTTTTTTGGTGCACTGAACTCCTTGCAGCACAACACATCACACGGCCATATGTCCTACAGGCTATGTAAGGCTGTTGAATCTCAGATGTTAAGAGACTGCCTCATCATGAATGATAGTTTGTCTTTTAACTGTAGGCTTATTGTACCTTTTACCAAATCTTTTAGCTTCTATTTAGTTTAGATGGTTAGTTGATTTCTAATTAAAATCAAATGATACTACCTTCATTTCGGTTTATAAAACACTTTTGACTACTGTACACGGACTAAAGGTGGTAGTAAATAATTGAAAAAAATTCCATCCTTTTCTAAGTTATCCTTATGTAATAATAGTTGATCTATAAATTAAACTCCCTAACATTAATTAAATTCCTTCCTTTCTCGGGGGAATTTTGGAGAAAAAAAATTAAATACAATGCATAATCCATAAAATGCCTTATTGTGAAATAGAGATCCCTTATAAATGTGCTTTATAAACCGAAATGGAGGGGATATTTCATAAAACCCAGTAAACCATGAAATGGGGAGCTTTTGAAACTTAAATGTAATATTTACTTATTTCATCTGTGATATGGTCATAATTATAACTTTTTTATTCTGCATTTGAAACACTCACACGATGATTGCTATATTGTGGACAGTTGCTAATAAATGCTCAAACAAATGATATCCATGTAGCACATTGATCTTTTTCTCATTTAACAATGATGCCTTCTAGGTTAGATATGATCAAGCTACAAATCTGACGTCTAGAATTTTTGTTCTTAATTTTTGGCTCTAACATAACATATGCCTGGAGCACACTGATCATGTGCTATACAATAATGTTGCGCTCTAGGTTAGGTATTCTCAAGGCTTGCATCTGATGTCTAAAATTTTTGTCCCTAATTTTGCTTGTATCTAGAGGTTAGATGTGCTCAACAGTTGCATTTATGGCGTAATAGTTCATCCGAGGTGAACAATGAGCTATATAAAGGTTATCGAAAAGGGAACCCAGAGAGACAGATCAATGAAATTGTAGCAGGTAGGTGATTATTATCATTCAATTTTAAATGCAGTAATAGGAGAAAGCCAACACTTATTTTTATATTCTTTTGACAGCCTATGATTTTCTAAACTCAAGTGAGGATAGCTTTAATGTCATCACATTGTACAACTCAACCTATAAGAATGACACCGGTCTTGATGCAATTGCAGTTGTGCGAGTTCCCCGTTCAGTAAATTTGGTATGAATTAGTGTTTTACTTGTTTCATCCTCTTGTTATTATTCTGCCTCCTGCTGAAAAAACACTATAAAACAGCAACTCTTAGCTTATAAAATGTTCATATTAATGAAATATAAATTTATGTTAAAACACAAATTTGAGTCATTGGAGTTGGAATAATTTTGAACTGATACATATATGCTTTAAAGAACTCTTGAAATCATTACTATTTAAAAATATCTAATATATGGAATAAGCAACTAGCAGGTAGTGATACTGACCAACATCTAACATAAATATACTTGCAGGTATCTAATGCCTACCTTCAGTTTCTGCTGGGTCCAGGTACTGAGATGTTATTTGAGTTTATAAAGGAAATGCCAAAACCTGAGACCCCAAGTAGATTTGACTTTGTTTCTCTTCTGGGTGCCCTCTTCTTTACTTGGGTCATCCTGCAACTTTTCCCTGTAAGTACATCAAACTGCAGAAAGGGTTTCTAGTAGCTAATCAATTGATCTATGACGTCTATGGCCATTTCTCAGTTTTCAGTTTCCTTAAGATCCAGGATCAAGAAACAACCTTATGAGGAACCTCTTTAACTTCTTTAATTTCTTTTATTATATTCCTCAGATTCTTTTTTTGCCCTATATCTTCTTTACCAGTGAGTAACCTATAATTTACTCATTTTGGATTTTCTTTACCGGCATGTAATAATGTAGATAGATACTCATTTTGGATCAGGTTTCCTGCATGCATGAGAATACATGTATTCAGAGTCCGGGACAATAATTACATTTAACATCCTGTTGATATGGCAAAAAATGTCAGGCACTCATTCTAGTATACTTAACTGTTTGAGGTGTATGTGTTCCATTTCATTGATATAGGTATTTTTGACGTCACTGGTTTATGAGAAGGAACAGAAACTCAGAATAATGATGAAAATGCACGGTCTTGGTGATGGGCCATATTGGATGATATCCTATGGTTATTTTCTTTCCGTTTCAGTGATCTACATGCTATGTTTTGTGATATTTGGTTCAGTCATAGGTAAGAATACAAGCTTATGAACTATTTTCCACTTTTGGCTTTTCGGATTCTCTTTAATGCAGCTGACTTATTTTACAGGGTTGAAATTCTTTACACTGAATGACTACAGCATCCAATTCGTATTTTATTTCATCTATATAAACTTGCAAATTTCACTGGCATTTCTTTTTGCTGCCATGTTTTCAAATGTTAAGACGGCTACAGGTTTGACAATTAATACTCTTGTGTTGTACATAATTATGGGTGCAGTACTATTCAATTCTGATGTCTGATTTCTGAATTTTGTTTGTGATAATTGCAGTAATTGCATATATAGGTGTCTTTGGAACTGGGCTTTTAGGTGGTTTTCTTTTCCAATTTCTTGTCGAGGATGCATCATTTCCAAGTAAGTTGATTGACTGAGGAATGATATCCATCCCGTTTTGTTCATCTGATTTCTTATATTATTGGATGTGCTTGTTTTATTATCTTCTGATGGATTCTTATGCAACCGAACTAGATAGCTTTGTTGTGCATGGCTAAATGGCGGTGATGTTGATGATCATTACGATATCCTTCAGAGTAAATTTTTACATTCTTGATAGCAGATGTTTCAATCCCTTTAGGATACAAAAAAATGAAACAACTGAATTGTTGAATTTGACACAAATCTTTCACCTAATGTTGATTTGAACCCCCTAAACGATCCAATCTAGAGAACTCAGAAGCTACATAAAGCATAAACCTTTGTGCCCTAGAAACTCAGAAACAAGATTATTAGAAACTAGGACCCTCAGAAAAGACATTCCTTAGAACTCTAACTATAGACACCACAGAGGCGATCACCCTCTTAACAAGTCACCACCTGTAATCTTGGAAGGACACAAGGCCTCAGCGATTTCTCACTGAGAATTAAAATCAATATTGTGCCATACATAATCTGTTTATAAGCAAAAGAAAACAAACCCTGATGAACCTTGATAATTTAAATGGACTAGTAAATCCTTTGGCTTTATTATTCCTAATGGACCTAGGAGAAAAAAACAATAACTTAGAGAATTGAGTCTTAGTAGACTAACAAACTAATTAAGCTTTGGGCCCATGGAAATACAAATTGGAATCTAATAAATAAAATAAAAGACTCATCAAATGACTTGAGCTTATTTATTAAATTAAACATTGTCCAACCCAAACAATAACAACAACAACATTATTAGCTTTATCTCACTAAGTGAGGTTGGCTTCATGAATTATATGACACCAACTGGACTCTATAAAAATCCATCTTTTCAGATAAATCATTTATCAAAGAGATCTTGTCTTATAACCTCACTTAGTATCCTTATTGGTCTCCTTTTATGTCTTTTATAGGACTAAAAACCATTTGATCAACTCTCTTTGTCGGCTCTTTTGGTCTTCCTTTTTATACATGTCCAAACCACCTTAAACGATTTTCTTTTCGAGAGCTACTACTTCAACTTTTTCTGGTATACAATCAGTTCTTATCGTATCCATTCTTGTATGGTCACAAATCCACCTTAACATTCTTATTTCTACTACTTCCATCTTATGCTCTAGTTGACCCTTCAAAGCCCAACATTTACTACCATATAGCAGTTATATAAAATTTTCCTTTAATCTTGATAGGCACCTTATGATAATAAATAACTCCTGAAATTTTTCTCCACTTCAACTACCTAGCTGGTATTCTATGCATAACATCTTCATCAATTTCACTGTCACTATATTAAATCGAACCCAAATATCTATACTTTGACAATTATGGTATAGTTTGCTCTCTAATTTTTATTTCCGAATTATTGCTAGCTTGCATTTTACTAAATTTGCAATGCATATATTCAGTCTTACTCTTATTCAAGCAAAAACCTTTTGATTCCAAAATGTGTCTCCATAACTCAAGTTAAAGTTGGCCTTTTTTCTTGAGTTCTCAATCAAGACTATATGATAAGTGAAGAGAACACACTTAGGAATTTCCTCTTGTAAATATTCTGTCAAAACATCTAAAACCAAATCAAACAAGTATGGTCTCAAAGATGATCCTTAATGTAAACTTATTTTTATACGAAAGTCCTTTGTCTCACTTTCAAAAGTTTTCACACTTGTTGTTGCCCTATCATACATATCCTTTATCGCTCAAATATAAGTTATGTGAACATCTTTCTTCTCTAGAGCTTTCTATAATACATCTCTTCGTACTTTATCATAGACTTTTTCCAAATCAATGAAAGTTAAATGTAAATATCTTTCTTTACTTTGATATCTTTCCATCAAGTCCCTTAATAGATAAATAGCCTTTGTTCTAAACCGTCCGAGCATAAATCCAAACTTGTTTTTTGGAATACGAGTCTTATTTCTTAATCTATGCTCAACCACTTTTTCTCATAAATTTATGGTGTGACTTATAAGTTTTATTCTTTAATAATTTGCACAGTTCTGAATATCCCTCTCATTTTTTGTATATAGGCATCAAAGCACTTTTATTCCATTCCTCTGACATTTTCTTTAACTTCAAAATCTCGTTAAATAGCTTAGTGAGCCATAAAATACCTTTCCCTTTTAAGCACTTTTAAATTTCAATAGGAATACCATTAGGGCCAATATCATTGCCATTTCTCTTAAGGGCTTCCTTTACGTATCCAACCTGAATCCTTTGGTAAAATGTCAAATTCAGTTCATTTTCATGGGTTGTTAATCTCTCCATATCATTAGTCGTACTCAATCTATAATTGAAAAGTTTATAAAAGTAACTCTCTCATCTTTCATTGATATCGTCATCTGTAACCAAACTTTTCCTTCTTCATCCTTAATACATCCTACTTGGTCCAAATCTCTTCGTTTTCAATCCCTATTCTTGTTAGTTTTGTAAATCTTTTGTTTACCATTCTTCGATCCTAAATCTTGGTAGAGTTCCATAAAAGCTTTAGATCAAGCTTTACTCATTGCCTTTTTAGTCTCTTTTCTAGCCCTCCGGTAACTCTCCTAGTTTTCTATCACGTCCCAAAATTATGGGTGTGACTGGCATGGAAAGTGAGGAAATTCCCCTATTTTTTTTTCCCATAAGCCTTAAACGCCTGCAAACTCACTATTAAATCCAAAAAAATGCAATTATAATTCCAAGGACCATAGTTAAGCTTACTTTTACATGTATATATATAGTTAAATATTTTGTAGAAATTTCAGCAGAACTTCCCCTATAAATAGGACCTCTTGAAAGTTCTACAATAACTTTACCAAACAAAATACAATAAAGGAAGCCCCGCTCCCCAACAAAAATATATATCAATACATCAAAAGTTAAGGATCCTGCCTATAAGTCTTGTGGAGCATATAAAAACTAAATACAAAAGTTGTGACAACAAATTACAAGCTTTACATCCAATTCAGTTAGTCCAAAAGAGTGTTCAAAAGCTTCTTAGCAGCAGAAGATGCCTTTCAAGGATCTACTGAAAGGGTAAGGTCAATTCTACTATCTGAGGCCAAAAATTATATTTACCAGTAAATAACATCCCAAAGTAGAAATATTCATATTAAAGACAAAGTAAATAGAACAATTGTAATTTTAACAATAAATGTAAATAAGTTTGAAACAAAAAAAAAAAAAAAAACAAACCATACAAAGTGTTATCCCAAATCATATGCAAGGAAGTTTCACTTTAACTAAAATTAGATAGAGCCATAACAATTGTTAGTTAACTATTTACCATAAAGTAACATGATCAAGAATAGAAAAAGTCAATGTATGATCATATAAAACATGATATAAGAACTATCCTTTAAAATTCAAAATAAAGATTAAAACGTTTATTGAGAGGACCCAAACAGAACGAAGAGATAGGCATGGACACACAATCCACGACGGTAAGTAACCAATCCGGCGTGGCTAAAAGCCACGAAAAACAAGCATGAGTATGGTGCTCACGAAAATCTATTCCTCCATTCCACGTGTGTTGGCCGACACACGGGGTTTGCACCTCCTATATGTACACCCTGCCAGCTGGGTGTTAACCATGGTGCACCAAGGACTAACGGAACTGCCGTTAGCAACCAGCGTTCTGTGCTCAATCCCTTAAAACCATTCTTGTATGCATGAAATATAAATACCCCTGTAGTTCAACCACTCATTGTACATGAAGCATAAATAATAACTTTGAAATCATTTCACCCATCTCATGTATGTACAAATATTGGCCAAACAAATGGGAGAAACTTACAAGTAAAACTCTAACTCTTAACAAAATATTTTTATAACCTTTGTCAAAGTACAATACTTTAGTGCAAGCAAGAAGAGTAAAAACTGATTTAAAATTGAACTCAGTTAAAAGCATCAATGTAAATTTATAGTTGGACGTTATTTACTTACCTGATACGCTCTCCACATACAACAACTCAATAGAGAATCTCACAAAAATTTATTCAGATAGGTACCTATCTATTCAAAAGGAGAATAATTAATAGTTGATTTTTATAGAGATAGCTTAATAAAAATTCTGTTAATATATATAAACCTATAATTCAATTCTTAACTATGGTATGAAAAGATTATACGTTATCTTATATTTCCTTGAATGTAACAAACAAATATTTGGTGTATATTATCTAATAAGCTTGTGAACTACAATTTATAACATCCCAACTTAATTGTTACAACCACTTAGCTTTAAGATGTAAATCTTTCAATGTTTAACATAAAAATTTAGTAAGTTATATTCCACAAATTAACTAGTATTTCACTGGCCATGATCAATCACTTATTTCAATTAAAATTTCTTTCTCAAACATTTTCACAAACACCTAGTAGGTGATAAAGTATGGGTTCATAAAACAAATCACTTAAATCTATACCATTAGCCAAACAAGTTCCATATAAATATAAACCAGAAAATTTATTGTTAAGATTCTATTACAACTAAGCTTCCCCACATCAGAATTTGGCCATCAACTACTTCTCATCCTTTTCCCCTGTTTAAACGTAATGTAGCAGAACACCCCCCCCTTTTTTTTTAAGGAAGATGCTTAGCCATGTGCATACCCACACCCACAAATGGACAGCACTAAGAAGAGGGAAGGAAAACGTTGCATAATAGGGAAAAGAGGAAACAGGGATGCAATGATTAAAGAGAGAGGAGGAAATGATTAAAGTGCAGTAAAATAATGAAGGAAAGAGCATACTTACAATTATGTTATCTCCACCACTAAAGAAGAGGAGGAGGATGGCGCACAATATGGAGAAAGAAGGGAGTATTGTGCGAGTAAGAAGAAGACAGAAAGAGGCGGTGGTGGATGGGGCATGAGATGAAAAAAAACAAAGAAATTTTCTTCTCCTGTTTCTGGAGTATTCAGCCGCTAAAATAAAAAGGAAAGTGGTTGTGGAAATGACCCAAAACCCATATTAAATAAGAGGGTGAGGAAGGGATATTTAAGTAATTTCATAAATATTAGGAAAAATTGAAAGAAAATCTATTCCAAGTGCCTAATTAGTATTTGAAGTCATAATTTGATAAAACTTTAAGATGTATTTACCAATAATTTCTAATTCTTTACTCAAAGCTCATTTAATAAAATTTATTTATTATTATTATTATTTTATTTTATTTTTATATAGACATATAGAGATGAAATAAATCAAGTGATTAACTTTTACCTCTAATAAGTATATTTATTATATATTTATTTTGTTATTTGTTATTTCTGAAACTTTTCTAATTTACGATCATTACATTTTCATTGATGTTGCACAATACAGGGTTTTGAAACAGTCTCTTTTGTGTTTGACCTTGTCCTACACACTCTTATTCCACCAACAAGATTCTTTATCTCTAGATCCAAAACCTTTGGATTCACCTAAGATTGCTTTAGCGGTTTCTCTGATGATTTTAGCCATCTTATCCCACAAAACGTTAGCACTTCCTTGTGAGTCTCAATTACCTCCCTCCAAAACTTTTCTCCTAAAGGTCAATTGTTTTTGACCTTTTAGCTGCCACCACTTGATCCTAGGATTTATAGCTTTTTCGACTTTTCTGTTTACAACTCTTAACCAATACATCAAGAATCAAGACCTTGTGTTGTGAAGTTAAATTTTCACCTGGAATTACTTTGCAGTTTTTATAGGCTTTTCTATCAAAATTCCTCGCCAAAAAGAAATCAATTTGCGATTTTTGGGCTCCACTCTTATACGTGACTAAATGCTCCTCCCACTTCTTGAAACAAGTGTTTACAACCATGAAGTTATAAACTATTGAAAAATCTAGAACAAAATACCCCTCCTCGTTCAATGCTCCATAGCCATAACTGTCATGAGCTCCTACATATTGCCTTATTTCTTTACCAACATGATCATTTAGATCTTTACCGAGGAAAATATTTTCCTTTTGTGGGATGTCTTGAACAAAGCTCTTCAGATCCTCCTAAAATTTTTCCTTCATATGTGCTTCTGACCTTAATTGAGGTGCATAAGCACTAATAGCATTGAAAGTATCATATCCAATAGTCAGTTTTAAGGATAAAACCATATCTCCAATCCTTCTGACTCCCATCACATTCTTCTTCTAGTCCTTGTCCACGATAATACCAACCTCATTTCATGCTTTGACTTTCCCTGCAGACCAAAATTTATATCTAGTAGTGCAAAATAACTAAAGAAAACTAAACAAGTCCATACACCTAATCATATGTCAAGTTTAGTGAAGCACATGACTATCAAACTAATTCTTCAATCTTCACGCACTATGAGCTGTTCTTACTTGAATCCTTTGATAGGCTCCTTGGTCTCCATCAAACGTCGTTTTATTGTCCTACTAGTCATGGTAAATGTCATTACTTTAGTGGCTAGGAACCTGTGTCAGTCCAAATTCAGGTGAAGGACATAATTCACTACTCGACTTCCCCTCATTAGATAGACATTCCTCTTTTCCAAGGGAATAACTTGTGCAAAATGAGTGTAGGTTCTATGCAACCTTGTCCACCCTTCTATGGCTCTCCTGCTAGCTTACTTGTTCAACAGTTCTAGTTTTTTGTCAAAATTTATGTGGTGTGCTTGAAGTCTAACCCCTGTTCTCTTGCCTGGAAAGGAAAATAGAAGAACTTTTTTCCCTTTGCAAACCAGCAAACAATTATAATTATAAGTAATAACTAACAACATTAACAGATGGAGGGGAGTGATGGGTACCCAATTGGGACAAGGAACCCACCCCCAAAAGCTTGTTGTTGAGGTGGGAGAAACCAACTCATTTAAATACCTCATTGAGGATTTCATATTGCTCAATGTGGGATTTGAACATCCCATACTACCCATTGATGGGTATCCAAGTGGGATGAGGAACCTTCCCTTAAAAGCTAGTTATTGAGGTGGGAAAACCAACCCACTTAAATATCCCATTGAGTATCCCATACTACTCAATGTGGGATTTGGGCATCCCATACTACCCAAGTCCCCCATCAAGGAGTAAATTTTATTTTTGTTGTCATGAACTGAGTCACCTATAATGTTATTATCATTGTGATGTTTCTCTGAATTGATACTCAAGGTTGAGCAATATAAAGTGGGAAAACTGAAATGGAGTGAATTCTGCTCTATTACTCTTATTTTAATCATCTTCAGCTTAAAAGAATGGATTAATATGATCATCATTGTCAGAATATTTATCCAGTTTAAATTACAGATTTTGTTGTCATCTTTTAATATGTCATGTGTGTGTTATAAAAATCTAACCTTTCTAGCCCATTAATTGCCTGCTGTGTCTTCAGGAGGGTGGATAATTGTTATGGAGTTGTTTCCTGGGTTTGCATTGTATCGTGGACTCTATGAGTTAGCACAATATGCCTTCAATGCAAATAATTCGGGAGTTCATGGAATGCGGTGGGGAAATCTGAATGATAGCATAAATGGCATGAGAGACGCCTTAATCATCATGTTTATTGAGTGGTTTGTGGTGCTTCTTGTTGCTTATTACATTGATCAAGTATCTGGAAATCGCAGACGTCCTCTCTTTTTCTTGGAAAGATTTCAGAAAAGGTTTAAATCATCATTCCGGAAGCCTAGTATTCAAAGGCAAGGATCAAAAGTTTTTGTTCAGATGGAGAAACCTGATGTTAGTCAAGAGGTATGCTTTTCAAATACTTGTACCTTTTATTTAGTATGTATTCCTTCTGGTTTAAAAAACATGATTTTACAATTCTGCCTGATCATTAATGACTTGGGACTGCTGGGAAAAACTTAGTTAGTGTTCCATTAGAGAAACAAATTTCTTTCCTTTCTGGTCATTGCCTTTTCCCTTGAGAAGTATAGTTTATTGTTTCTTAGGAAGAATAAAATGTAAGATCAAGAGTTTGACTTGCTTTGCTTGTATTTATAACGTAATAGTACCAATAACTTTTACCAGCTAATGATCTCAAGCATGTGTTCCCAGTTTGTTTTGCAATTTTGTTCATTCTCATTATGTCGGGGCTTACTTACGTGATATGATAACTATTTTTTGTGTCTTCAGAGGGAAAAGGTTGAGCAGCTGCTACTTGAACCAACAATGGATCACGCAATCCTATGTGACAACCTAACAAAGGTGTATCCAGGGAGGGATGGAAACCCAGAGAAACATGCAGTGAGAGGCTTATCTCTTGCTTTGCCTCAAGGGGAATGTTTTGGTATGCTTGGCCCCAATGGTGCCGGGAAGACCTCATTTATCAATATGGTCAGTTAAATTGAAGTTCTTCACACTATGTAAACAAACCTCTAGAATGGTTTTTTTTTACCCAGTGGAAGTAGGATGAGCAAGTCTCAGAACATTACCTGAGCTGCTCACATAAGAGGAAAGAGGAAAACATTTAAAACAAAGAAAAACTTTTTCTGAATTTATCAAGGAGGTTCCAATTTTAGTGTTTAGAGGAGATATTTTGTATGTACATACTAGAGGGGAAACTCTGAATGGATTTTAGTATTTGGAGGAGATATTTTAATTCTTTGAATGGATTTTGCCTGGACTATAAGTAACATTAGCTTTTATACGGTTACAGATGATTGGTCTTACAAAGCCAACCGCTGGTACAGCATTTGTTCAAGGTCTGGACATAAAAACTCAAATGGATGAAGTATATACCAGCATGGGTGTATGTCCACAGCATAAGTAAGTTGGAATTTTCCTCCACCATTTTTTTATGTTTTTTATAAATAAAAATTGTAGTCACTAAATTAATTGCTATTGTGACATTATAGCTTGCTGTGGGAAACTCTAACTGGGAGAGAACACCTACTCTTCTATGGAAGGCTTAAAAATCTTAAAGGCTCGGCCTTAAAAAAAGTAAGTTAATTTGAGATTGGTATTTGAGAGGACTTGTTATTATAGGATTATGAAAACCCAATTGTCATACAAGTATCTTCTATTTACATCTATGATGGTTTTGAAGAAGAGTATTTGAGCTTGGAAACTCTCAGTTATTAGTATGAGTGTCCAGAGTCAGACCTTTCTCTATAGCACTTTTCTGGCAATTGGGATCTTTATACTTTCATTCTGCTGCTGCAGGCAGTGGAAGAATCTCTGAAAAGTGTAAACCTTTTTCATGGAGGAGTTGCCGATAGAAAAGCTGGAAAGTACAGTGGAGGAATGAAAAGGAGGCTTAGTGTTGCAATTGCATTGATCGGAGATCCCAAAGTATGTTTTGTTCTCTTTCCTTAATCCAATCGACATTACAAAACCTTTGATGGAGAAGTTTCCATGTCATGCTACTCATTCTGTAATTGCCGGGAAATTTTTAAGGTTGTTTATATGGATGAACCAAGTACTGGATTGGACCCTGCATCAAGAAACAACTTGTGGAATGTTGTCAGGCGTGCAAAGCAGGATCGCGCAATCATACTCACTAGTATCTTCCTTCTCCCTTATCCTTGTTGCAATATATATGACTGTAATAGGACTGTTCATAATATATCCTGTGCTTTCCTATTTGTCTGATATATAAACATGTATGCTTTTCCCCCCCTTCTTTCGGTTCAATGACAGCACGAAGTTGATTTCTCTCTCATACATTTATACATATAGTCACATATCTTCTTTGCGTGATTTCAGCACATTCCATGGAGGAGGCAGAGGCCTTATGTGATCGATTAGGAATATTTGTAGATGGAAGCTGGCAGTGCATAGGAAATCCGAGAGAGGTAAAGTTATGAAAGTAACTTGCTTTATCAATGTCATTTCAAAAAGACCTTCATATAGTTTATGAATAAGGAAAAGCTTAGAAAGGCAGTGTTTAGATGTCTCCAATAGCATGGGCGCATGCAGAATTACCTAAGGAACTTCTTAATTAGTCTTTGTCCTTTTGGATATAGCTTTGAGAATGTGATGTGTGAATCTTTTCTGGTAATGCCCTTCCCACTGGTAGTTCAATAGTGCTAATTCTTTTATCACTTGTTACTTGCAATGATATATGATAGCTAAAAGCAAGATATGGAGGAAGTTATGTGTTCACGATAACAACATCTATAGAACATGACAATGAAGTGGAGAACTTGGTGCACAAGCTGTCCCCAAATGCTAGCAAGACATACCATATCTCTGGAACCCAGAAATTTGAGCTGCCAAAAGTAGAGGTTAGAATTGCAGACGTTTTCCGAGCTGTTGACATTGCAAAGAGAAACTTCACAGTTTTTGCATGGGGTTTAACAGACACCACAATGGAAGATGTTTTCATTAAGGTTGCACGTGAGGCTCAGGCACTCAACTCCTTGTCATAATATTTGTACACAGTATACTGATAGAAAATTCTAAGGTAGACATGGTCTATAAAAGATAAATTGGTCAAGCTAATTATGAATGGAGATACGAGCATGTTATAGACTTTTAAGTGGATTTACATGCATCTATGTCTATTTATGATTTGATTTATTTATCTTTTATATAGGCTGAGTCCACTAAAATAACTCTTGATATATTATTTTCTGTAGGTGAAGTACTATTATCTTCTTTTTTATGGGTCTCTATGTACTTGAGATTGAATGTTTGTAGTTATGCTTTGGTTTTGGATCTGTTTACCTTGTTTTATACCCCCTTTTTGTATTTTGGATTAATGGTTTAGAATTGTCATATAGGATATTAGTGGGTAATTTTGTGACATAAATAAATGATATTACCATTAATGATTAGTTGGTGATAATGTTTCAAAATCTCAATTCTTTTTTTTTTTTTGTTGATGCAGTAATTTTTTATTATATTAATTCTTGTTCACGACACTATAAAATTGAATAGTATATTTAATGTCTAATAGAATTTTATTAGTTATTGACTGATTAAGCTTTTTATAATATTATTATGTGTTTGATACTGATATAAAGTGATGTTGGTTCAGTTTTGATGGGCTTAGGCATGATATGGTGACAAGGTAGTGGACTTGTGGTGACAATCGTGGTGATGAAACTGATATGGCATTTATTAACAAATTAATTTTATTAAAAAATATTTATTAATTAAAATGTTACTCCCTTTATTCCTATTTATGAAGCATATTTTAGAATTTTTTTTATTATTCAAAATATAAATCACTTTGCAATATTCAAAGATTACTAAATTGCTTTTTCTAATTTTATCCAAAGCATTTATGATAAAAAGAGATTAAGAAAGATGTAAGTATGATAAGGTTACATAATATTAAAAAATTTTGATAATTTTTTAAAATTTCAACAATATTAATTAATCTTAACTAATTTTCATGGGTTGTGTAAAATAAGGTAAATAGAAGGGGTACATGATTTTGATTTTTACTTATCTCCTAATATTTTTAATTTGTTTACCAACACCTATTCATTAGTTTGTTCAAATATATATTTAATAAGACACTTTTCTATGCATTATGTGAAGTTTTTTATATAAGTCACATTATTCATGGATTATAAGGTTTATAAGTGTGATTTTCAATAAATTTTATTTGATGTTTACTATAAAGTGCAAAAATTTAAGTTATTATACATTTTTCTAGAATGAAAGCCTAAGTTTCATAAGAGAAATGAATAGGGAAAAACATCAACTTATGCATTTAAATGTAAGGAAATTATGCAACACCTATTAACAAAAAATAAAGTAAAATCTGTCATTCTTTGATTACTGTTGAATCTTCAATTACTACTTATTGACGTTATACTTTTTTAAATGTAATGAATTAGCTGGTAAGAAAATGGTAATGAATTAGATGCACTCTCAAATTACGCATTTATTTTAAATATTTGAATACACATCATTTGTTTATGTCAATGGCCATCACAGAATTTCTGGAAATCAAACCTTTCAACGTGTTAATCCTGATCAAGTTCATTAATTATCATTGGAAACTTGTTCTCATTATTAAGAAGAGTTGAAGATCTGGAAATTTTTTTTTTCATTTTTTGCTTCTTAGCTTTCTCTGGTAATTCTTGCCACCAGTGGTGGTGGTTGAAGAATTTTGACCGTAGCTTTGGAAGATGCAATAGCCTTTTAAAAGCTCTGTCGAGTTTTTATTTTGATATTATTGCAATCTTGCATTTGCAGCTTTTGAACTTTCCCCTTTTTTTATTTCTTGTAATATATCCGGTCTTTCTAAGTTGCTTATTAGTGAGATTCTTTAATTTGGCTATCAAGACCTCTATAGTTTGATGCATTGTTTTGATAACCAGACTAAATCAGACAATTAGATCAGTCAAACCATCACACTGGGATAAAAATAGCTCATTTTTCAGATTTAAACCATTTCAGGGGTTGGATCAGGTTTAACCGCTTTGAACCTACTTTTGAGTCGGGAACTAAAATTGAACCAAGAACCAGATCGATTTTCAGAGAACTGGACGTGTCACACCCGGAGATGCGACGCGGATGGCACGGAAAATGAAGGAAAAGGAAAAGGAAACCGGCCCACCTGATGGGGGCCGATTTTAAAGGAGTCGCAACCAAAATTTTAAGGAAAATTTTGGAAAACCGAATAAAAACAAAAAAGGATAAAGATGGTCTATGAATCAGAGTTGAGTTCGAGAGTACAATTGTGAATGAGGAAGATGTTAGGCACCCCCACAATACCCATTCCCAAGAGTTACTTTAAATTGATCATGCAATTTTTATGGCTTTTTAAAATTATTTTGATTGCTCTTTAACTATTCACATGCCAAAGTAAATATAAAAATAAGAAAAATATAAAAATGAAAATAAAGAATAAAATGAAAATATGAGAAGTTGGGGGAAATAAAATAAGAGGAAAATGTTATTTATTTACAACAGTGGATTTGATCTAGAATTAGAGTCTGGGGTTTACGTACCATGTAATAGGGATCAAAGTCAACATAGTTCGGACTAAAAAATGTGTGTCACTGGGTTGGTATTTTTTTATTATGTATATTCTTTGAAAAGAGAGGTTTATAGAAAATAATTTATCTTTCCACAAAGAAAACAATTTTTAAAATTGGTTGATGTGTTTTAATTTGTAAAAGATACATTAATTTTCATTATTTGCTTTTTTCATTTATTATATTTTTTTTGTTTAATCAATTCTTAAAAGTAAATATATGTTTTTTCTCAATTTAGAAAATATAATTAAAATTATGTGTGATTTTAAGTATTTTATTTTGATTTATAAATGAAATATTTCAAAACAATTTTATTTTTACATAATAAAATCAATTGGTTTATGTGGCGATTTTATCACTCACAGCGTACCCATTAATACCTAAATGTCTACGGTGATGCCACTTGAGACTTTAAAGAAAACGTTCGAAGGAAGACACAATTTTTGGACAAATTATTTTTATTTTCTTTTTATTATAAAATTGAGATAAAATAGGATCCTTTTAACACATACTTACCTATTTAAAAAGGAAATATTAAGGAAATGCAAAATGTGATTATTATATATATTAAGAGAAATAATCAGCAGATGTGGTGACTTTATTATTCACAAGTTACTGATTGATACCTAAATACCCACGGTGTTACCATTCGAGGCAGATAAGTGAAAAAAACAAAAGTTTCAAGGAAAACGAATAATTTTTGTTTAAATGGTTTTTTTTATTTCAAACTGTGAAATGAAAAATGCAATCAGAAAATCCCCTTTATTATTATTATCTTTTTATTTATTCAAAAAAGAATTTAAGATAAAATTGCTTCATTCGATATATTTTATTATTATTATTATTATTTAGTTGAATTTTCTTATTTTAGATTGTGAAAATGGAAAAGAAAAAAAAAAGCCATCAAACTCTTTCTTCTTTTTTTTTAACTTAAAACGGTACTAAAAAAGAATTTAAGGTAAAACTGCTACATATATTTTTATTTTCCAAAATCAACTTCAAAACAAAACCAAATAGCATATATGGTGACTTTATCACTCACAGTTCGCTAATTGGCACTTAAATGCCCACGGTGTTAGCACTCGGAGCACAAAGGCAAAGAGAAATTTAAAATAAAGGGCTTTCATTTTAATCTTTTATTTTAATAAAGAAAATAATAATAACAAAAGAGGTCATTCAAACCTAAATATTTATGGTGTTGCCAATATGAATACCATGGTAACTCCTCACTCATGACACTCTTGACTGACACCCTAGCTATCCGCTCACGGAGACTTAGTCCCTCATGACGAATTTTAAATGCAAAAAGAGAAGAAGTCCATAACTAATAAAGACCAAAATTATAAATAAAAAAACAACCAAATACAATTTATCAATGTGTATGTGTTGAATGTGCAAATTCAAGAAATAGCTTTATTCCACTACAATGAAAACTAAATGAAGATAAGAAAGAAGATCAAACTCTTTTGCTTTCTTCTCATCTCTTGCTTTGATATTCCTCTTCTACCTTGCTAAAGAAAATTCACTCTTTCCAAGATTGATCTTACACTCCCATAGCGCTCAAAAGAAAATAGAAGATATGAATTAGTTTCTAGCTTAAAACTTCCAATCAATAAACTATCATAACAATAGATCCTAAATCTTAGCTCAAATATGTTGGAGAGCTAATTATAGCCATGATACATTAGAGTCATGCAATCTAGCTAGATCACCCTTATTATTTAGACTCAAATAAGCCAACCTAACTTGTATAGTGACTTGATACAAGCCCCACAATCGAATTCAAGTAAATGCTTCATGTCAATAAGTTGAGAATGAAACATTGAATGGAAGGATTCAATGTTTTGAAAGAGAGTTCAATGGGCAGTATCTTTCGAAAGGAGGACCATTCATTGTTCTTGAAACAATTATCTCAAGCTTTTCAGAATACCCATATATCAACGAAAATGAATTTTTTTTATTCTTTTTTATGATATATGCTCGTATGATCATTCAATGAAATTGACCATGTACAGCAACGGAATTGGGGCTTTTGGATAAAATAAGGTTATGTGATCAATTTGAAGAGTGTAAATCAGAACTCATATATCCATAACAGCATTCTAACTCCAATGCGAGGACATGCAAAGCTTTCACATCAAAGTGTTATATTCATCAACTATTCTAACCCCAAAAGCATTTATGCTCAACATCATCCTAGTATCCAAGGTAATATGAAATCATATCCATGGACCTCTAAGCACAAAATGAAATTAAGGGTTCATGTTAAGAGAGAGAACTCACTAGCCTCCAAAACTAAATGAGTTATAAAAATGGGAAATGGCGAGTTAACTACACGGCCCTCTAATAGCAAAGCTTCCAATAAACAAAATGTAAGAGCCATGGTTAAGTATTTATGTTTAGAAAATAGTGAACTCCTAATGGGCTTTTTGACAAACACCCGCAAGACGTGTAACAAAGCATGACATTTTCTAACTTTAATAATAGAAATCTATCAATCAAAAGCATACAAAGGCCATTCAGTACACACCATCCAAGTCCAATGTTCTTGCAAACCAAAAATGATTGAGCAAACCACCAGGCTATCTCTAAGGACCTAGGGGAATAATTAAACAAAGAACTCCCCCTTGCAAATGGCAGGCTAGTGCTAATTTTAAACAAACCGAAGTGCATACACAATCTAGTTTAGAGCTAGTACAACCAATACAAGTTCCAACAATAGTTAGACTAAGCAAGAATTGTTTCTAAACTAGACGAATACACATTCTGAGGTCTAACATTTCATCAGTGACACTAAAAAATCCTCCACGGCACAAGCCTTAACATACCAAAATCTAGAGGGAGCATTTTTCGACAGAGCTCAACCAATTCAGAAACAGGGCATCAACAAAGGCAAGTAGAATCTTAGCACTTGTACAATAAAATCCGAGGCATGGAATGGAATGGGGTATTATCCGAAAGGGGATAGTATAATTCAAACTTAACAAAATTTACCAAGCTGAAGCTTCTGTTCCTGCGTCTTTGAGTATCACTACAATAGGAGGATCAATAACTCGAACTTGACTCGCACTCTCTTGCTCCATTACGGCACAACCACCTCCTCTTTCCTATGCCTCAGTCTTCTCGTCCTCATGCCTTCCTCTGTTTTTTATGTTCGGTGCGGAGTTCCCAGACCCCCTTTTTCCAAACTCCAGCTCCCTCTCCTCGGATCTCATGCTCTCGACTCCCTCACTCCGTGGCTCCCTCTGTTTGGTCTCACCCCCTCTCTCCCTCTCTGTCCTCTCTTTTTTTTTTTCAGCCGCCTCTGTCTCCTCCCCTCTCAGTCTCTCTTCTGTTCGTCTTCTTCGCGGCTCCCTGCCCTCTCTCTGTTTGGAACCCCGTGGCTGAGCTCTAAGGCTCCCTCTGTTTTTCCCTTCCTCGCAGCCCCTTTCCTTCCTCACGCTCATGGCTCCTTTCCTTCCTCACGCTCGCGGCTCCCTCGGTTTCTGTCTCGCCTCCTCACCCGCGGCTCCCTCGGTTTCTGTCTCACCTCCTCACCGTGGCTTTCCCGCGGTCTCTTGCCTGAGCCCTAGGTTAGGACAGGCACCCCTCCTTCTCTTTTTCCTTCCTCGCGGCCAGCTCGGAGCTCCCTCACCGGAGCTCCCCTGTTCTCTCCACGGCTCTCTCTCGCTCCTCCAAAACCCTAGCTCCCCCTGGATCCCTCGCGGTGTCTCTTCAAGGCCCTAGGTTAGGGCTCCCTCCGTCTCTCGCGCTCACTCCCACGGCCCCCCTCTTGGGTCTCTCTCCCCCACAGATTTTTTCTCACACTCGCGGCCAGCTCCCCTCTCCCTCACGGCCAGCTCTTCCTTTTTCTTTCTCATACCTGAGCCATACCTGAGCCCTAGGGCTCAGGATAACTTTGGGCCTGAGCCCTCATATTGGACTCAGGATTACCTTGGGCTGAAATATCCAAGGTTAAAATTTTTTTTTTCAATCTAAGATTGAATATTTTTTTTATTTTTTATTTTTGTCATATATTTTTGTCATTATTTTGTTTATTTATTTTATTATTATTTTTTATTTTTATTATTATATTTATATGTATTTTAAGAGTGACCGGACAAAATACGGTATTCATAGGACGGTTTTTTAAATTGTATAAAATTTAACTTAAATTTAATTTTTTTGGCCAAAATTATTAATTATAAAAATTATTAAAGAGTAAAAACACTATTTCTCTTTCTATTTTAAAATTATTAATTAAAAAATAAAAAAATTTTATGGTATTATACTCCCTCTGTCCACAATCATAAAAGAATTTTAGGAATCTTCATTTGTCTTAAAATATAGGAGATATGTATGAAGTAATTAATATTATTTTTCTTTTATACATTTGAATAATTAAGACTGTGTTGACAATTACCAATAATTAATTAGTCTCACTCTAAACTTTTAATATGGGTAATTTTTTTTAAAAAAATTGAAATTGTAATATAATTAATGAGTTTAATTACCAAAACTATTTTTTTCTTAATACTAATAACGTAGTTATTTGTTTCTTATAATTAGAAATGGAGGAAGTGTAGTTTTTTTATAATGTTATGGTCATATAGTGTTTCATATTGAAATATTTTAATATTATGTTTAATGATTTAATAAATATTATTACTACGTAAGTTTTTTAAGTTATTATGAATTTGAACTACTTAAATATATTTTCTTAACAATTTGATATTTTCTTTTTTACATATATTATTATATATAATATTATTTTTATTTAATTATTATGTCATCAGTTCGACTACTGATCTAATCGGTTAAACCATAAAAATCATGACCCAATGGTATTTTTGATCCAACGTCTGGTCTGAATTTTAAAATTTGATGTAGAGAACATCCTATATAGGTTTCCTCTATTTTCTTTTCTTTCCACTTGAGCTATATAATCTTTTTTATAAAAAAAAAAGAATACTTCATAAATTCTTAGATAACTGAGGAGCATAGAGGGTTTGTTCCGTTCCCTTGAGCTTTTGGTTGTATTTCCTCCTTTTATTTAAAAAAAAAACTTCGTAAAATATAATAGATTAGGTTGGGTTTGAGGTTCCGTCAGTGCCTACCTGACTCCATATGTTCTTAAAGTCCATCTTTTGGGCTATCCAATATCAGATCTAGCCCAGAAGTGGCTTGGTCAAGAATTAAGCAGATTGGTTTCATCAAATTTTTTTCAATCTTTTAAAATTCTGAAGGACTTAAAATATTTATATTTATCATTTTGAATATATGATCATTCGTTTTATTGTACTCTCCCTAAACTTATACAATTCAATAATGAGTTAAGAATAAAAAATTGAAAAAAAAGCAAGTGTAGAGATTGAAACTTGAAAAAGATATTATTACTAAGAGCTTGGTGGTCTGTCCATTTAATTTTCTTAAAAAACATATACTTATTATCTTAATGTTTATATTTTTACTTTTGACTCTGAAAATGCAAACTAAAAAATGAATTAAGTGAAGAAAACATGAAAACAAGAAAAAACATAAATGTAGAAGGTTTTTTAGGAAGATACCTAAGAGAGAGATTTCCCATTAAAGATCATGAAATTTGGAATTGCTTACAAGGTTTTCATAAAAGGTTTGCTTTTGACTCTAAAAGTAGGTCAGAACAAAATATCTTCCCCTCCCTCCTTACCTCATTAATGGAAGCTTTGTGATTGAGATCCTGCAAATATACATGGTTGACTATAGCAGTAAGAAGTCCTTTGGAGTATTCTAAAGCTCAAACTCAAGAGAGATAGTAAATTTACCAGTACAAGATTTTAATCTCAAAAACAAATAACAATCAAATTGAGAAACTCAAATTAAAAAGGAAAGAAATAGAAAGCAAACCGATGCATGAATTTTGATTCAGTTACTTAAAGTGTCAAGGAATCAGGGTTTACCTTATGAGATAATTAGATTCTGTTCTTTAGTTAGATTCTGCATAATTATAGTGACTGTTGCTCCTAAAGTATCTTAATTATTTCTCGGTAAATTAGTCATTATTTAATTAGGAATCAATTCACTCTCACGCAACCAAAATTCCTAATTAAACCTTGAAAGTCACAATATAAGTTACCACAAATTCCTAATTCTATTTATAGATTAGTTATTTGTTTTTATCTCTTTATATTTAGGTTCACTTTTCACCTCTCAATTCATCAAGTTTACTCACTAATTAGACTTTATGGTGATTAAGCATAAAATCCATATAAACGAACAAGAGAGATAAATATAATAGAAGAAACAAATTAAATATAACTTAAAGAATAAATTTAAAAAGTCATAACTAAAGAGAATAAACCCAGTTAGACTACATTCCTACTCATGAGTGAGAAATTTAGCCAGATAGGAATAAGTATCAAGTCAAAACTAAAGTATTAAATCATAGAGAAAATAATAAGAAGAAAGAGTTATAATAGAAGAGAATAAATCTTTCTCTAATACTCCTTAGATCTCCTTACTCCATCTCTATAGATTGTTTCTAGTTGCTTCTAAATACATTTTAACTTTTAACTATGTTTTCTAGTCTTCGGGTGCTTTTCTGATTGTGCCCTTGTGTTCCTATCATGTCTCTTCATTTAGAGAAAGTCCAAAATCCCAAAACCACATAAGAGACACATTGCTCCTCGAGATGAGCGAGCATTGAGTACTTTTAAATTCTTCCATCCGATACCAGGTTGAATGGCGTCTTTCAAACTCAACAATGAACCTGCTCGGCGCTAGCCGAATGTCTTCATGGTAGCCAATTTTAGTTCTTTCATTAGAAAGTTCAATATGTTTGATAGTAAATAATAGTTTTTTCATTGGAAATCAAATACATTAAGATAAATTTTATCTTTCATTCTCCTTTTTTTAAAACCTACTTCTATCTACCAAATATAGCATATATTTACAAGTAAGTTCCATAATATTTCGAATATACTTTTTTAACTTTTCAATAGTAAGAGAAATGTCTCTTCTTTCTCTCACTCCTCCCTCTCCTAACTATAGAAACTGAAATGTTGGGTTTAAATCCTAGTATCCATATAAAGGAGGATATTTTTCACTGTTCATTAGCTGATTCAGCATGTTGGGCTTTGTGTAGATGTATTCCTATTATGACATGAGGATCTTTGTTGGTTGTGATCATTGACACGTGTCCACTGCCTCTAACTTCCATCTCTCTTACATCTTAACTATATCGTTGGCTTGTAAACCCAAAACCCATTATCATTAGTTTATACATTTTTTTTCCTTCAGACATGGAGCCAAGCGAAGGAGTGAAATGGAGTGAAAAGTGAAATTGAGGCCACATCAAATCAGACACTGATCAACACCTTTTCCCAGATCCTCCAAGCACATATCGTCAGTGATGGAGTCCCGCCATTCTTCTCATGTGAAATTTGAATCTATCAAACCCTCCAAGCTTTCATTTAGCTTTATTTATAGTTGTCACGTGAAAGCACATTTGCTCAAACCCTCCAAGAAAATACTGACTCCATCTTCAATCTTGATCTTCTCAATCTTCATCTTCATTAGCGTGGAAGAAGCAGAGAACGACCTTGTGAAAGACTTGACTGATTCTAAAGAAACTTGGAGAATCGCTGTGAGAGTTTGGCGGTGGTGGACTGTCAAGAAACAGTCGTCTATCAAGCCAATTTGTGCAATCAACATGGTATTAGTTGATTAATAGGTATGAAGTTTTTTTGTTCGTTATTGTATTTTCTCTTCGTGTATGTTTCTAATGAACTTTTTCTAGGGAAGTAAAATCCAGGCAACCATTGGGAAGGATGATTTGGTGGAGATGTTTGATAAGGAACTTGCTAAGGGAAGGTGCTATGCAATTGAGAACTTTGGCCTCTTCGAGAATCAGTTGCTCTACCATGCTACTGATCACCCGTTCAGAATCAATTTCAACTATGATACTCATGTTGAACCATCACATATGACATTGCCCACTCAATGTTGGGGTTTTGCACCCATCTCCGATATTATCACAGGGATGCAATCAGAGGATGTTCTTATAGGTCTTGAATCTTTTCTTGTCTCTTCGGTATGTTAATCTGCTTTTATTCTTCATGCATATTGAATATATATATGTTAATGTTTTATTTTTGGCTTTTTTTTAAAGATGTGATGTGATTCTTGAAAAGTTTTGTTCAGCTTAATGAATTTAATAGGAACAATGAGGGTCACAAGAGGTTGTGCTTCAGTTTAGCTGATGATCAGTGAGCTAATATCTTCCCTAAAAATCATTTCCCCACATTCAATTTGTTCTTTGTCATCATAGCTTACTGATATGAAGTCATCAATCTGTAGAGACAATTGTGTTAAGGTTGTTTTGTTTGGAGAGTGTGCCTATGATACTTATTGTTCAAAAGAAGAAGACATGGAGCCTCCTATTGTTGTGGTCTTGCAGTTAGGTAGACTGAAGTATAATGCTAGTAAGAGTTTGAGTTATGCAGCATTAAATTAGTTTGCTAACATTACTCCTAGAGGTACTAATGTCAAGTGCTAGCAGGAGTTCTAGAGATTGCTAATTCTTGGTTAGTAACAAAAGTTCTCTTTAATCTAAGTATATCGGAAGTCAAAAATCTGATGGCTAGCTTATCTCACTCTAACTTGGGTGAAAAGCTGAGCTTTACACAAGAAATCTTGCCATACCAGTCTCAGTCTCTGTTTACTACTAGTAGCTTGATTACTTTTCCTAGGAGATATACAATATCACAGCTTCTGTCAAAATGCAAGGTACGGTGAAACTGTACTTTTATAGCTTTATATTGTTATTTGACCATAGATATCATTACACTGCGATACTATGATTAACATTGTTCCTTCTTGCTCCATTGGTCACAGAGCATATTTTGTGTGATCACGGAAACCATTCAGAAACTTGAAACTAATTTTGGTTGGATGTATGAGGGATGTATGAAATGTAGCTCTAAACTGAAAACCAAGAATAATATTCCACATTGTTTTTGGTGCAAGAAAGATTCCCCTAAAGTTGAACCTAAATAAGATTCTATAGCAAATATAAAAATATTTCTGCTATTTGAAGAAATTCTTTTTCTGCATTACTAGAGTACATATAATGTTCTTTTCAGATATAGGCTTCATTATACTGTTAATGATCATACTGGGAGTACATCAATTGTAGTGTTTGATCGGTTAGCTATCAACTTGCTGGGCAAACCCATGCAAGAGTTAAAGCTTCAACTCGAGCAGGTAATATTATACTTCTTACAGTCAGCTTGTGTTGAGCTGTGGTTCAGTGTAAACAATATTTGATTCTAAACTGCTTTTTTGGTAGCTAAGAAGACCTTACTCATTCCGTAAGACCTTGGAAAAGATAGTGGGTCAAAAATTTATTTTGAAGGTCAAGCTTGATGAATAGAATACTACTAAAAAGTTTTCAAATTGTAGTGTTCTTGACTATGAGAATAAAGAGGAGCAAATAACAAGATTCACATACTTTGTAGATGATGTATTTCATCATGTTTTATGTATCTACATGAATCATTGTTCTTTTATTATCTTGGATAAGATCTAGTTTATTAACCAATAATATATATTGTTCATGTTCAGGATTCACAACTCTCTATGAGTGATATGAATAATGTAAGTGCTGCATCCTATTTTTTTCTATTATTAGTTTCATCTGCTTTCTGATAAATGGTGATCTTTATTGCGTCTGGGATTCCCAGCTAACCCTTAGTTATCTGAATAATATAAGTACACAATCTTCTTGGCGAACTTGTATTTGTTTTAATTTATTGTATACTGATCTTTAACCTGGTAATTGATCATTCATGAGCTACCAAGATTTGGTTTATTAACTAAATATTTATTTTTCATGTGCAGGATTCACAACTCTCTATGAGTAATATGAACAATGTAAGTGCAACATCTTGATTTATTTATTTTTAGTTCCATCTTCTTTCTGATAAATGGTGGTCTTCATTGTGTCTAGGGTTCCCAGTTGACCCTTAATGATATGAAGAGTGTTAGTACACAATCCTGTTAGCAAAATTGTATTTGTTTTAAGTTATTGTATATTGATCTATAACCTGATAATTGATCATTCATGAGCTGCCAATGCATGTGCTTTCATCATTTGCCCGTCTAATAAAGTTGTACTATTGGATGCAAATGTGCAGGTGCCTAGCTCTGTCATGGAAGATAATGATCCAATTTCATCAAACCCAGTTAGTTCATCTGGAACAGAAAAGGGTCTTCCTTCACAGAATGTTCTTACCATTGATGAAATGACTATATCTAAGCTAATGACACCACCACAAACAAAGGGAAAAAGTAAGGGCAATGGTAAGAGGAGCACGGGGGATTCTCAAGCAACTGGGATAGGAGACATGATGACACCTAAGTTTTCAACTAACAAATCGAAGAAGATCATCAAGTAAGAGAAGAAAGACTAAAAATCAGAAATCTTATAGTTAGATTGCTATTGCTTGATGTAGTGTAGCTAGGTGTCATCCCCTATTTGGGTTATGTAGTTTCTTATTTTGGACTATGTAGTTCTTGATCTACCTTTTGTTCATGTCTAGAACAACAAACTGTTTGATCTTGACATGTAAAATATGGAATCATTTGTACTACACTTCTGATGGATTATGAAGTTCCAAATCATGTGGTTTGATTTATTATTATCCTGACTTGATGAAAATCATCATATATTATAACTCAAAGTTGTTCGAATGTTGTGGACATATGTTTTGCATTTCTGATGGATTCTGTGGTTCCAAATCAGAAGTTCTAATTTATTATTACGCTGGAACTAGTATTTTAAAAGTAGTTGGAAGACTTTGTTATTAAAATTGCAAGATTTAAGTTAATGGACTAGACAAACTATAGCAGCAAAAAGTTAAAGCTTTGCATAAAAGAAATAGGTGTACAGACAAAAGTTAAATTAATTCTTTGCTCAAAATTAAAATGAATTTGAAATGAATGAAATATCCTTAATCACTGTAACACGTTGCATATACTCTAACTCCTAAGAAGTTAGAAATATCCTAAGAATGAAATATCCTAAGAAGTTTTACTCGATTGGCTTGAAAGATTCATAGTTTGAACGTATTGTGTTGACATCTAACTCCTAAGCCATACTCTAGGATCAGTTGTAATTAAGTAGCATGTGATCTGCTGGGCTATTGACTAACATCAGGTAATGGACAACTTCAACAATAATGGTGTTTTTAATTTTAAATGCATCCTGAATATAAGATGATATAGTGTAAATAGTTTATTTCTTCCTTTATAGCTCTTATAGTAGGGTCCTTTTCATTTTTCATGAGACTTAATTGATGTATTCCCCATTTCAACCATTGTAATTCGTGTCATTCAATTTGGGATAGAGTTATATTACTATCTGCTGTGTATATTGCCTTTACTCAAGGATTGATTGATTACATGAGTAGCCAAAGCCTTTGTCCAATTTTCATAGATTTAGATACATCTTATTTGACTTCTTTTCATATTCATTTGCTCTGTCCTGAACCTAACATACCCCTTCTTATAAAACTATTTTGGCAGCATAGATGCAAAATGTCACTGTCACATTTAACATACAATCCGAAAGCAATATTTACCATCTGCAAAGGCTTATCTAACTTAATCCCTTTGTAAAATTACCGGCTTTATAATAAAATAAAAAATATGACACAATCAAGTTTCATTTAATGAGCACTGTCATGCATGGAACATTAGGTCCAGCTTTTCACAGCTACTTGCATCATGAACTTTCCTCTAACTTCAAATCAATAAGAATAGATCTTGGCCTTCATTCTAGGCAACCACATAGATCATGTCTCTATTACATTAATCGGTTTGCTTTCATTCCTTTATCTGCAAATTGTCAAATCACTATAAGTATGACATTGGTTACGGTTCAACAAGACATGGTTCAAATGATTCTACTTAAAGGGATTAGTTCATCTTGATTCAATTAGGTATGCATGGTCACTTAATCACCAAATCCCTTCATCTAAAAGCTTTTCTTGTCACTTACTAAAACTAGAACCTTTACTAAACTATCATCCCCTTTATCATTAAAAGCAAGCATAATAAAAGAAATTACTGAACATGATCAACTTGCAAGTATGGATTATTCATCAAACTATCATGCTATTAATCCTAGACTGTATTTAAGTTTAGCAAGTCTATCAAGTTCCAGCCTAGGATGCTCCTACACATTTGATATACATACACTGAGTCAGGACCTTATTTCATGGTTTTGTCATCTGTTATCAACCTGACCAATGTGTTTTAAGAATGAAGGTTTATAGTTGACCAAGTAGATGCATATTAGATCATTCTCAGTTCCCAAGCTGACTTATAGTTTATAACAAATCCCAAATATACATCAAAGAGGTAAAGATCACTGTCACATTTAATATACAATGCAAAACAAAACTTGAACATCTAGAAATCCATATGTCAACCATGCCTTTGTAAAATTACATCCTGTTATGTTCAATCAAAGGATACCACACAATCAAGTCTCATTTAATGAGAACTTGCACCCATTGAACCTTTGCTAATACTCTTGATAGCTTCTGCCATCATCATGTTTCATCCAAATGCCCATTAAGAAGATTAAATCTTGGCCTTCAATCTATGAAAGCACATGGATCATGTGTGCATTACATAACTTGATGAGTTTTTTTTCTTATTTTTTTTTAGCCAAATGTGAAAAACTTTCTCACAACTATTGTCTCCACTTCCTTCATGTGCTTGGGATACAGTTAAAGAACACATGGAATTTGGTTATGCTTTAACCAATTAAAATAACAAAAAAGACTCAATGAACAGTGTGGTGACTTAATCACCATTTCCCTTCATCCAAGAGTTTTTGTTGACACTGACCAAAACTGGATTTTTCATTAACATATCCCCCTAATCAGCATGAAGAGGAAACATAATTGAAGGCCAAGTTAAAGCTGTTGAAAATTCCAAATTGGATCAATCACTACACTATCAGCCTGCTTATGAAGGCATTGTCTTAAAGTTTAGAAAGATCAACAAATCTATAGGTACGATGTTCCTGTGTATCTGTCAAACATTCATACTGCATCTACCTTATTCATGGATTTGTCATATGCTATCATCAATGCATAAATGAACAATGTTAATCATACTATCAATGTTTAGGTTTCGAATCACATGTTTTTCTTCATTGAATGGACAAATAGCATTTAATGAACTAAGATTCTGCATCAACATTCTGAATATATAGTATTACTTTGACTATTGGGAATCATGTCCAAAAGGAGTAAAATTAGTAGAAGGAAATATTTACTAGAACAGTTCCCCCTATGGTATGTACCTAAAATCATTAATTTAATGGCTTTATTGATCAACAACCAATGCATTTTACCTCACATGTCCCTACTAGATTCTCCTCCAGCGTTCCAAACATCATTGGTATTTAATGATCCTCAGCACACACAAGCAAAAGAGCTTGTAAGGAAAGACAAGAATGGGCTTGTCAACAGTTGCAGGATATTACAAATATTGGAAGAAATTTAATGTCTAGATTTGATGACACCAATATATCAAGTTAGAACTATATGTATTTGTTTAAAAGTTCACTATGGTTCAAGCACTATCTTACATCCCCATCATGTCTTCTAAAAATAGTTACTTATCCATCCCTTGTGTGTTTTCAACTAATAGACAACCTACGGAGGATTAAAAATACACCTGCAGCAATAAACTTAGAGACAAGATAGTCAGACGTTCCTACGCCTGAACACAACAAAAATAATAGTGTCTTATATTGCCACCGAGCTTCTAAAGAATTATTAAATTGTAGAAATTTTGGAAGAACGCTGAGGCAAGTATTACTAGCCAATAACCTGAAAGTTTTAACTACTCTAATATATAGTATTAGTTGTAGTAGTTATACATTACATTTTATTTAATCTCATACCTTCTAACAATTATTGTTACTTCCTATAGTTGAAGTAGAAGGATGAAGCAGCCAACAACAACTGGTAACAAACATAGGTATACATTTTAATAATCTACTTCACATACATGACAGGCTTAATGTAGCACTATTTGGTTATTAGTTCATATACTTAATATTTTAACCAAAGATTAAGAATTTTATAACTATTCAATTTGGTCATTGATAAGTTCATATACTCAATATGTTAACCAAAAATGTAAATGACTATTATGAAGGCCATTAAAAAGGACTAGATTGCAGAAACTTGGGAAGAAGGTCAAGGCAACACATTAGTTGCCTTTAATAAAAAGGTTACCACTACTTTAAAATGGATTATATATGTTATGATTTATTGAAATATAATTTAACTAAACAACATATGACAAGTTTCTATATTTTAAACAACTCAAGTAGATCAAGGAAGCAATCTAGAGTATGTGACAATGGATAGAGGTATGCAGTTTTACTCCTTATGTAGTTGTCATGTTAAATTTATGAGCAGGCGAATATACAATGATTGGACTGAGAATCAAAGCCTACAGTGTTGGCTGGTTTATTTTCCAATTATATGTAATACAATACATCAATATGGATCCATGACAAATTAATTAGCAACTTCTTTTCACATTACAGACATCAATGAAGACACTAATGCGGATGATGATGAGAAGGAACCAGAAATTAATGATATGGTAGATAATGATATATATCAATGACTCATCTACATCTAAAAACACCAATTGCATTGCTTCCAATGTGTAATATAAGAACTACAAAAATTTGGAACTTGTCTGATTTGCATTTTTTTACTCCTTAACTAATAGGTTACTTATATGAGGGTGATCCAATTCATACCTGCAACCATTGTGGTGCCTTGATTTGGTTGAATGAAAGGATTAAAAAAGGTCCTAAAGCTACAGGATTACAGTTTAATCTTTGTTGTAGTAATGGGAAGGTACAGCTCCGGCAACTTCTAGAACCACCTCCTTATTTGGCCAGTTTATACTTCGACAAGAAACACCCAGAATAAAAACTTCTTGTCAAACATAAGAAATTACAACAACATGTTCTCTTTCACATCAATGGGAGGACAAATCAACCATGCCATGATCGTGGGAAGAGGTCCATATAGCTTTATATTGTCAGGACAAAATTACCATAGAATTAGAAGTCTTTTGCCACTTGATGGACAAAAACCTGTGTACTCTCAATTATATATTTATGACATAGAAATGAAATAAACAATAGGATATCAGCTGCCAAGTTTTTCTAATCTAGCACTTTGCTATTGTTATGATACCATAAATTATGTAATTGTCTTGTCTAATTGAATTTTCCTACTCTTATAACGTGCAGTAATCATCAGTCAAAGCAGAACATTGACATAAAGATAGCGAAAAAGATCATGGGTGAATTAGATGAATTCAACATTATGTCAAAGAGTACAGGCTAGCTTCTAGCATGTTGAAGGCAAAAAATAGTATGGATATCAAGTTATGCCTCCTTTCAAACAAAGATAAAGATGGACGTTTGTATAACTTACCATTAGCAGCTGACATGGTGGCACTGGTTGTTGGTGACATAAACATGTCATATTCCCTAAGAGACATTATTGTTGAGAAGAGATCCGGACAACTAAAGAGAATCTCAAAAACACATACTACATACTTGCCCTTACAGTATCCTCTATTATTTTCTTACGGGGAAGATGGATATAAAGATGACATTCCTTATAGAGATTTAGAAGGACGCAACCATCCAAGAAGGTTAAGGGACACGATAAGGGAATATCTTGCATACATGCTTATGTCTAGAAGGACTGAAATATCAATAATGCTGTCTACAAAGAAGTTACTACAACAGTTCATTGTTGACGGTTATATAATGATGGAAGCTCAAAGGCTTCAATTCATTAGGACTCATAAAAAAGAATTGCGGGTAGACATGTACCAGGCAATATCTGAAGCACTTGTGAAAGGAGACACAATTCCTTTATCAATTGGTAAACGTGTTATACTGCCATCATCATTTACACGGAGGCTAGATATTTGATTCAAATTTACCAAGATGCAATGGCAATTTGTAGATGGGTTGGATTCCCTAATCTCTTTATCACTTTTACTGTTAATCCAAACTAGCCTGAGTTGAAGAGGTATTATGAGAAAAATGAATTAACAAGTTCAGATATAACTAAAAATGTTTCTAGGATCTTCAAACTAGAGCCGTCAAAATGGGCCAAGCCCGACGGGCCGGCCCGAAAAGCCCGAAAAATGAGCGGGCTCGGGCCTCAATTTTGGGAGTAAATATATAATCCGGGCTTTTTGAGCTCGGCCCGTGGTGGGCCGGCCCAAAAGCCCGAGACTTTTTTTTTTTTTTAGTTTAAAATATTAAAAAATACATATTATTTTATCAATTAGTGATATATAAATTATAAAATTTAAATATTATGTTAATTTTTAATGAATTATGATGATAATTAGTTGTATCAATTTAAATAATTGTATAAAAAAATTTATTAAAAAAACATAAAAAAAAATTAAAAAATTAAAAAAAGCCCGCGGGTCGGCCCGTCCCCGCGGGCTCGTGCTTGGAAAACCAAGCCCGTTTTTCAATTCGGGGTTTTTGGCCCGACCCGACCCGAATTGACAGTTCTACTTCAAACTAAAGCTGCAACTTCTTCCTGCAATAATAAAGAAAAAGAAAATTTTCGAAAAGGTCCGAGCAGGTTAGTTACACATGACAAAACTTGAGACTGGGATTAACTTCATCATATTGTTCTATCATGCTATTGAAATCTGAATTATATAATCTCTTCCATATTTGTAATTACAGTTATGAGTTATAGACTGTAGTTACTGTACCTTCTCTATATTTTTAGTTGTGTCAATTGATATAAATGACTACTTTATACAACTTGGTAGGTCAAACAGACATAAAAGTACTATTGAATCAACTGACATAAAGTTCATAAAAGGCTACTGTGTAATTTTCTTTTGAAATCTCCATTCAATTACAAGTGTCATTTCTATTATTTACACATCTTTTGGTTATTTTCTTTCAGTGGTATACACTATCAAATTTTAGAAAAGAGGCTTGGTACATGCTCATATTCTGCTTTTCCTTGATGACGCTGACAAAATAAAGACTCCCGAGCAAGTCAACAAGGTTATAAAGGCTGAGATCCCTGACAAAAGAAAATCACCCTTATTATATGAACTTGTGTAAAATTTCATGATTCATGGGCCTTGTGGCACCTTAATAAGAGATGTAGTAAATGCTTCCCAAAAAAATTTCATCCTCATACAACAATTGACAATGAAGGATATCCAACTTATCAGAGGATAGAAGATGAAAAATACATTAAGAAGCATGAGATACCATTGGACAATAGATATGCAGTGCCTTACAATCCTAAGTTATTGATGATGTTCCAAGCTCACATTAATATGAAGAAGACAAATCAGTCTAGAGCAATCAAATACTTATTCAAATATGTCAGCAAAGGCAATGACTGTGTAATAGCTACATTATATCAACCTGGCAAAGCCAATAATAATTTGGTTGATGAAATCAAGGAATACTATGATCGTTGTTACATTTCATCATGTGAGATAGCATGGAGGATTTTTGGATTTGACACAAATCATATATATCCCCCAGTAGAAAGATTGAGCTTTCATTTACCTGGACAACAATCTGTGATTTACAATCTAAATGATGACCTAGCTAAAGTTGTGCAAGAAAACAGTTAAACAATCAATATTTATGGCTTAGATGATATGCAATAGAGATAGTGCAAAAGCAAGGGAGCTCACCTGCACAGAGTTCCCTCATTTCTTTGTGTTCAATCGAAAGTTGAGGCAATGGAAACAAAGGAAGAAGAGATTCTACATAGGAAGATTACATCATTGTTCACCATCCTGTGGAGAATTTTACTACTTGAGAATTTTGCTTAACAAAGTTAGAGGACCAAAATTATTTGATGACATTAGGAAAGTCAATAACATCACTTATTCAACCTTTAGAGCAGCATGTTATGCACTAGGATTGCTTGATGATGACCATGAATACATTGATGCATTTAATGAGGCTTCAATATAGGCATCAGGACACTATCTGCGTAAATTGTTTGCTAGCATGCTATTATCCAACTGTCTCAGTAGACCAGACTTTGTTTGGGAACAAACAGCTGCAATTCTTTCTAAAGATTTGCTTTATATTCCTCGAGACCTGCCTAAATTTGAAGGTATATATTCATCAACTAATGATCAATCTTTGGTCACTACTCAACATTTTTAACTTGTACCAATTACTTCAGTGTTTGATTCATCTTGGGTATACATTGAAACCATTTATGCATAAGATATTTTTTCCTATTTCAATTTTATGTCAACTTCTATTACTAAATAAAAATTGTAGGCTACAATTGCAAGCTAGTCATATTTGAACTATGAATATATGACTACTACTAAAAAAATTTTTTACGCAGTGTACTGAATTTTCTAACATAAATGTAAGTATTGAAAGAAATAACTATAGAATAATATAAACTGATCCTTAGATTCCTATCCTCGGATATGCAGGTTAACACTAAATAGAAGCAAGCTACAACACTTTCAGATATTCAGAAGACCTTACAAAGAAATGGTAGGAACTTAGCTCAATATTTGCAAGTCAACATTGATATAGAATATGTTACTCCTTATTTCTCTAACTTTCTAATTTATGATGAACTTAATGTCAACAGAAATACTTTGCAAGAAGAGTCAGACAAGTTGGTTTCTTGCTTGACAATAGAACAGAAGTTAATATTTGACACTGTCATTGAATCCACCAAGTCGCCTATGAACAAATTTTTCTTTGTCTATGGTTATAGAGAAATGGAAAAGACATTCTTGTAGAATGCCTTATCATCTACTCTTAGGGCAAAAGGCCATATAGTGATCAATGTTGCATCAAGTGGAATTGCTGCAACACTTTTACCAAGTGGACGGACTGCCCACTCAAGGTTTGCTATACGAATTAACATCCATGAAGATTCAGTTTGTAATATCAAGCAGAACTTAGAGTTGGCAGATTTACTAAGGAAAACCATGTTGATAATTTGGGATGAAGCTCCCATGGTTAACAAGCATGCTATTGAAGCCTTTAATAGGTCGATAAGAGACATTATGAGATCAGAAATCCCAATGAGTCATGAATTGCCATTTGGCTAAAAGTGTCTAGTAATGAGTGGAGATTTTTGACAAATACTTCCTATTATTCCAAAAGCTAGATGAGCTGATGTAGTTAATAGTACAATTAACTCATCATTTCTATGGAACCATTGTACTCTTTTCCAATTTACCATCAATATGAGACTGCAATCTAATGCAGGTGTCGCTGATATCAATTAGTTGAATAACTTTTCATAGTGGCTACTCAATATTGGTAGTAGTAAAATTGGAGATGAAGAAGATGGCATCAATGACATTCAAATCCCTATTAAGTTCCTCATAACAGAATTTTCCAATCCAATACAAGCAATTGTGGATGTCATTTATCCTAAAATGCATGACAATCTATGCAATCAAGATTATTTTATAGATAGAGCAATACTTGCCCCAAATATTGACACAGTTGCTGAAATCAATGACTTCATTTGTTCATCATTGCCCAGAGAAAGTATTAACTACTTAAGCTCTGACTCCATTTGTAAGACATGCCAAGAGTACGACTCATTTGATAATTTATATCCAACAGAATTCTTGAATAATATTAACTGTTCTGGCTTGCCTCCTCATAAGCTAACACTTAAGGTTGGTGCACCCATTATGCTTCTGCGTAACATTGACCAGTCATGTGGACTTTGCAATGGCACACATCTAAGGATTAGTGAACTTGGAAAGCATGTAATTGAAGGAATAACATTAAATGGATCAAATCCCAATCAGAAAGTGCTTATACATAGAATGGACATGAATCCATCGGAATCAAGATGGCCATTCAAGATACAAAGAAAACAATTCCCTATGATACTTTCCTTTGCAATGACAATCAACAAAAGTCAGGGCCAATCTCTGCAAAATGTGGGAATATACTTGCCAAAACCTGTCTTCACTCATGGCTAGCTTTATGTTACACTATCTAGAACTAAAAGTATAAATGGTCTGAAAATCTTGATACATGACTCAGACAACAATGCTTCTGATAAAATAACCAATGTTGTCTACAATGAAGTTTTTAGGAACTTGATGCCATGAAAGTAGAGGGAATTTGATCATAATATGAGTCACACTTGTAAGTTCTCAATGTTTTATTTATTTAACTACATTAATTTAGTTATATGGGATAGCCTTTAGTGCAATGCAAGGGCAGATTTCACCCTGTGTTTATATCTTATATTGTACCAAATTATTGCAAATTAAGTATAGCCTATGTCACTTAGATGAAAGGATTACTACGTTGTACTTTTTAATACATATCACAAACAACTTACAATGTTTTTTCACCATGACAATTTGTAACATCCCAAGAAAGTTAAGATATGTAGAAATGTATAGAGATTTTGCAAAAATAGACAGACCCCGTTTTGTGTGAAAAATGGCAAAGAGGTCATTTTTCCCGGTTGAATGGAAAAATGAGAAAATTATATGTTTTCCCTCAAAGAATTATGAAAAGGACATCCATGTCCCAAAAGCATTCAAATGTACGTGGAGAAAGAAATAAAAAGTTTTGGAGAAATTACACCTAATGACCCGAAAGTTTCAGAAATTATAATTTAACCCCGGGTCAAGGGCAATTTTGTAAATATGAACAATTACTGTCAAAATGAAGCCCTCGACGAGAGAAGTACAATGGTATATGGCACTGAGGGTTAATGTTAAAGAATAAAGAAATAATCAGTGCCGAGTGTCCAAAAGTAACAGTAAACCGATAAAATAAACTGTGGGCCATACCGATGGTTAAAAAGAAATTGGGTCTGGATATGGGCCATACACAGATACCATTTGGGACAGGATAATTATGGAAATATAAAAATAAAATTTGAATAGTCCTGTATCCCAAAAATGTTAAAGTACTGTAAAGACGATTTTATCGGTACGATTAAAAAGTATCCGGATTGGGGTATATCTGGATCAGGTAAATTGGACAAATTTTTGGACACATTTTTCTCTCTCTCATGCGTGATTTGCTGCAGCCAATTGTCCAAATTATTTAATGATTTTTGAAGCTAAACTTCTTGAAGAAGGAGACCAAAAAGTAATCATGGTTACTTTTGTAACTAACCATGATTAGCCATGATATTAATCACCTACTTAAGTCCTTTAATTACCTTCTTTCCTCTGCATTTTCACGCGTGAAGAAGTGGCTGAAACAGAGGGAGAAAACGCAAGAAAAGGAACGAGAAAAAGAGGAAGAAAAGGAAGAGGAGTCAAAGCAAAATTGAAAAACCAATCGGTAAGCTTTTATGTTACTACCCTAAGCTTACTATCCATGGTTTTTAAAGCATGATTTATGGTTTAGTTTTCTTCCTTTACACCTTAGGGTTTCAGCCAAATTGGGTTTTAGCATAGGAATGAGTTTTGGACCATGAAACTTAAGGGAAAGCATAGACTAGACACTAGAAGCATGAATCTATGGAAGGTTTGAAGTGATTTGAAGGAAATTTTTTTTAATCACTATGAGAGGATTTCGGCCAGAACAGGGGAGGTATTTAGAGTTGTAATTTCCTGATTTTGACCTCAAAAATGGATTCCCCATGGTCCAAAACCTTAGAAACAAGTATGTTGTACAAAGAAAAAACAAAGGAAAACAAAGTGAAAAATTTGGGTTTTAGTGTATAAGGTATTGTGTAATTCCGAAAAACCAATGGCTAAATTGGTTCAATGGTGATGTGGATAGTTTCAAGAAGGTTGTGGAAAGCTCAAAAAGTGGTGGACCAAGTTTGGAAAGCAAGGGAGCATCATAAGGTAGTTAATTTCCCATACTAGCATTATGTTATCATGTTTGTTTCAATGTGTTGTATGCCTTGTCATATGATTGCAATGATGTTTTGAGATGATTTATGTGTATTGGCTGAGTTGTTGGAGGGGCATTGAGACCCCGGGATGTCCATTTTCAAAATGAAACTCTGCCGAAATTTTTATGAATTCATATGACACAAATGTGATAATGCATTCAAAGTGTGTTAAGGTATGCAAAATGTGTTATCTTGATATTTTTATGTATAATGTGATGATGTGATGGCATGTTGGGTGTTAACTACTGAGATTCTTTGAATCTCACTCTCCCAAATATTAACCATGAATAGGTAGCAACAATGGCAAGTCCACCAAGGAAGAGAAAGGAAAGGAGAAAGACTTTGGCCATTAACGTGATACTTAAGGCATCGGCCATGAGTTTTGATCTATTGCATAAATTGGTAAATGTGATGATAAATAAGTTTCTTCCAGATTTTAATATTCCTTTAAGTTCTAGCTAAGGTGTGGCATGATATGAAGATGAATTATGGTCATGTAAATATCTTACAATTTTTGTATTGTAAGTATAAGGATACAAATAATCATTCTGACCACTACCAAATGAATGTTCTACAGTATGGGCTGTTTGATGTATAAAGTATGAATGTTATCTATGTTTAAAAACTAGATAGAAAGAGCTTTCATGTGGTCCAAAGATCACTCAAATAGGATGAGTGTAAGATTTATAGTGAATTTTTAAAGTTAGCCCAGAAAACTGGAATTTCTGAAATTGACCATATGAATAGTGGAAATTCACGAAATTTACTGTACAAATTGGCCAAGTAATTGCTCTGATTGATATTTTTCCCATGTAGATAATGTTTTAAGCTACACATGGAGACATGAATCACATGCATACGATTTTTATTTATTTAGTTATGAATTTCCAAAGTTTAATTGGAATAAATGAATTAGATTAAATGAATAGTGCCAAAGTTGGAAAAATTTTGTTATGGCATTTATTGTGATTCAAGATCCTACTATGATATAAATAGACTTTAGAATGGTTAAATACTTGGGAAATGAGCCTATAAAGGAGGTGTTACACTTTTTGGTATCAGAGCTAAAGGTTTTGGGCCTCAGAGCCGAAGGTTTAGGCTTTCAGAGCAATAGTAGTGGGCCAGTATAGTTTAAGTTAGGAAAAATGAATAGTGATAAATAAATTGTTCTTTAGTATTATTCTACTAACTAGTTGTTATTGTGATTGAAGGATAGTAAAGATGTCTTCAACAAGTAACAACTCAGTTATAGATGCTCATGAAGAGCCTAAGATGGTACCAGATGTACCCCATCAAGAGGAAAGTATAGGTTACAACGAGGTTCCTATGGAGAATGTAGAAGAAAGACAGTATGAAGTTGGAATTCCCCAACCAATACAGGAGGCTATTCCAGCAGTACCTATACGGGTAGTTCCTCCTGTAGATGCCTTACCATAGGAAAGGGCGGTTAAGGTATATGAAGATATGGACTACAGAGCAGGATTTCTGTTGGATCCTAAGAATATCCCGGATGATAGACCGGTAGATGTAGAACTTATAGTGTACCAGATCATACGTAAGTACTCTAAGGAATATGGTGTTTACTCAGAGGGACCGGAGCAAGTAATGGCATTCATGAGTAAAGTGTCAAAGGTTAAGACATTTCTAGAAGGAACAGGAACAAAATACCCTGAGCCGATTTGGATCACCACCCTCCTCAATGAAATACCAGACGATGAGTTTTGGACACCCATTAAAGCAAAGTTAGAAGGAAGCGAGTACCAAAACTTAGCTCATTGTGTTAAGAATTATATGATAGAGGGGAAAGTTAAGAAGGCTAAGAAGGAGAAGATACTAAAGGGTGATTCAGGGAAGCAGCCAATGGTAGAAGTTCCTGAAGTTCCCACTGATGAAGCTCAGAGAGTATGGGAGATTGTGGCTAGATTTTATAATGAAAGTCTCCGAAGTTATTGGGACTCCCCAATGACTACTTTCTTTGATATGTTAAGTGATGCAAAAGAATTTATGGAATCTCGAGGCCAACCATTCTTTGAGCCAGCATGGATAGATATGGTCCTCACTATATTGCCTGATGATGATGACTATTGGGCAATAGTAAAGGATGAGATGAGAAGAGAATGGCCAGTAAGTTTTCAGGAATGTCTTCGAGAATTGAGGCATCATGAAAAGCTGAGGATGGAACTGGTGAATACGAAATGGGCTAAGATTGACCCTATAGAGTTCCTGAACCATGAGAACCCGATAGAGGGACAATATGAGGAACAGTCAGAACTAGAAGAGGACCTACAAGAGGACTCGGTGTCAGCCTACATTCATGACAGTCCTAGTTCCTCATAGATGATAGTTGGTTATATGCATATGTGAATATGTATATATGTAAAGAATGCTGACTGACTGCTAATTTTGATATGTAATATATAAGCAGTCATAAAAAAAAAAGTATAAGAGGTAGAATAGAAAGACTGATGTGTGATGAGGTAGAAAGGGCTATGAAGGAAAACATGCATATAGTGACTATGTGAATAAAATAATATGTTTATGTACATTCTCTAAGTATGATTAACATATGAATGTAAAGAACAATGATGACTGCAAGTTTTGAGTGTATCATAAGCAGTCATAAAGAGGAAGTATAATAAAATGATAATGTAATGAGATCATATGAATTTATGTATGAAGTTTACTCATGTAAATAAATGCATTATGTTATATGAGTAGAGTGATATTACATTGTGAATTTATTATTATAAGAAGGGAATGAAGAGGAATTAAAAGGTTCGCATCAGGAGATGAATAAGAGTAGAGACTCCTGAATAAGGAAAGACACCAGAGGGTGACCCTTTGCAAGTTATTATGAATAAAAGGAAATTATCAGCAAAGGATTATTGAAAAATTACAGCAAACCTTAGACACTCATAAACAACTTCAAGAAGCTATAGTTGAAATTTCATCTTTGAGGTAATATCAACCATAGGTACCCCAGGTTGTATTAATGAACCTGGCAGTGAGAATAAAAATTGATCATGTTAACCTGCAGTATGTAATAGCTCAGTTTTAGAAATGATGTCCTCTCTCATTTTCAGGTTAATGAGCTATTCCTATGAAATGGAAGCCCTATAGCTATCTATTTACGCAGTTAAGAAAAAGATAGATAGATGGTGGATGACAAAAAAAAAAAAGCTAAGAAGAGGAATAAAGCCAGCCATCAGGAAAAGGAAGGCCTAATATGAAGTAGGCAATTGAGTATGCTAGTAGAGGTTAGCAGAATTACGAGGAATAGTTTGAATAATCAAAGTTTTATGTCTGCTACCTAATAAAAGTGGGAAAAGCATAAAGAGAATGAAGCTATGAAATAATCATAACAAGAAAAGAAAGATACCCTTCCCGATTATAGTTTTCCCTACAAGTATGAAGTATCGTTTTATGAAAATCTGGCCTAAGAATATTCTAGTGGCATAAGGGATTAGTCTTAAAGGTAACTGATTGTAGTTGCTAGATTAGTTGAGGATGTTTTACATATTATTTATTTACCTTAGGTCTTGAATTCTTTCAGAGTTAGATCACAGTTAGATCCTATCAGTAAAAAGATAATGTAGGATCACAGAGGATCCTAGTAGGGCTTAGAGATCGCAGTAGATCTCATGGTCGCAGTAGACCAATAATGAGGTTGCAGTAGACCTCCACAGAGAATGAGATGATGAGCCCTACAGTACTGATAGTTCTCTGAAAAAGGATGACCTAGGATGATTTTAGAAAGATATGATGCCTCATTAATCAGCAGCTAATATGAATGTTCACCTAAGGCTTTTCTCGAATGTCCAGCCACTGACTCAAAAGTAGCAAAGAAATGTGATGGTGGGTGATGATAAGTTGAAAGGTAAATACCCCACATATGAAATGAAAGTGGTATCAATGGCCAAATGTTTTCAATGATAAATGAAAGAGGCCAGTAAGAAATGAATGATAGAAAGAGAGAAGAAAAAGTAATTATGAAAAGAATTAGTAGGGAGAAACTAATGTATAAAGGAAGATAAGTTAGAATAAGAAGACTAATGTATGATCACGGTAAGAGGTTAATCAGCCCATGAGCTATGATACTTCCAATGAGCCTGGGCTAGATGAATTCTTTAATGAAGATAGTAGCTTCTTCTAACTAAACCAAGGACTCCAAATCCAAATAGATGTTAGAGGTATCTATGATGAATGTCATGTGGGATTTGGAGGATATGTTTTAGTTGTGTATTCCCTAAGTATTGGATTAGAAGTGAAGAAATTTTTAGAAGGGCATCATGATTATACGCTCCCTTAAAGTTAATGGGTTGAGCAAATGCTTGATGCCATAACCAGATTTTAAGTTCTACAATTAAGTATATCATATTTGGGAAATTGTTTCATTGCCTATATGTTCTAGGCAATATGTTATTGTAGAAAGAAGTTGAAATGTCAAAAGTCTCAGAAAAGAAACTAGAGAAAGATCCAAAAGAAGATCCCATGGAGATAAAATATGACAATAATAGGTTTGCGATTAGTACTGAAACCCCATAAGTTCAGTATAGCAAGATATGATGCAAGTGTAAAGTAATGCAAACATAGATATGAGTTACAAGAAGAATATGTATGATGTCCAAGGTAAAAATTATGAAGCAAGAAAGGAGAAAATAGTGGCAGGCACTTTAGGGAATTATGAAACCTTGAGTTGGTAGATTGCTAGTCTTGGTATGAAATCTAGCTATAGAAAGAAATGTTTATGGCCGGAAGATCTCACAATGAATGAAATCTTTTGTCAGCTGCCAAAGTGGGAAAAGGGAGGAAGCTCTTAGGGAGAAGCCCAATTGAGCCAAGAAAGATGAAATCCTCCATATGATAAAGGCCACCAAGGCAAGGCTGATGAAAGGTAGCTCTTGGGGTGATGCCCAAATGAGCCAAAAATGGTGAGAGGCCGAAAGCTGGATTCTAACTGAGTTAGCAAGACCCTGTTAAAGGGTTGAGAAATCTCCCTTAAGATGCCAAACCACTAATTAACCTTGACTAAGCAGCTAAGGAAGTTATGGATAAAAACAATAAAGTAGAAGTATGAGAAGAGATAAAGAGCAATGACCACTGCCTTAATATCGTTAAGACCCTAACCCATAAAAGCGAAGATAATCGAAAGGCTATGCTACGATAAGTAAAAGTATTGGGTTTGGGAATATGTTTATCATAAAGGCAGAATGGTAAGTTGAGAATCTAAGTTGACAAAACTAGAGCAAAGAGCAAGAAGCAGTATAAGCAATGAATGGAAATGAAAATGGTGATGAGATACTATTATTGGATAATAAACAATTGATAGAAGAAAGATGGAAATAGTGGTGGAATGGCCTAGAAATTAAAGTAGTAAAATATTCAGAGGTTACGCAGATGAGTTATGGCTTGAAGTGAAGCACATTGATAGTATTATATAAGACCAGTTTTGGCATGAGTACATACAGAGCCCTGAGTACTCAATAGTTAAGTGAGCTCAAATGAGGAAAATGTAAAGAGCAAGAAAGAAAAGATGTGCCAATTGTTAAATAACGGCACTATGAAGTTATGATAAGGTCAGATAGTCAGGATAAGGCACCTGCTAAGACTACATGAATAAAAGTATAAGTAGTGTAATGGTGGTTCTCAAGAATGAGGTGCTAAGATACTCTGAATCTGTAACAAGCATAAAGGATGACTGAGAATTTTTAAAAATATTTTAAATAAAATTATTGACTTGCTAAACTCAGTGAATGTAGCTCATGAAAGTACGGTTAGTAGGTTATAGAATCTCCCAAGGGTCGCAGTAGATCCTAATAAAGTAAGTAAAGTTATAAGTGGGAGAGACTGAAAACCGGAATAAGATGAGAGATTTACTAAGTCTAGTAAGATGTTATAAAAATTTTATTGTGAAAAATTTTTCTCAGATTGTCTTACCGCTTGATTAAGAAGAAAAGTTTGTGGGAAAAGAGGTAAGAAATGAGTTTTTATGAATTGAAATAGGTTAAACCTCCTCCCCTGAGATGATTAATCTTGATCCAATGATGACCCAAGGGGTCAATAATAAGGAAAGAAAGTATGGATCAGGGTGTGAGTAATAAAGCAGGGTTGAGTTGAGGATAGTAGCCTATGTCTTATATAATAAATTTTTACAAAAAAATATATATATATTCCCACAGATAGCAGCGGTGAGTAATGCTTTCAAGATACGGAGTATGATAAGTTAAAGTGAGTTATAATCTTTATGATTATAACATCGAAGTATTATGAGAACACCAAGAACCTTGAGTGATAATGAAATAAAGGATGAGTGGACTTGAGGTCAGGAAAAAGAAAAAAAGGAAACGATGGCCTTGTAAGTGCCATGTAAGCAAAGCTAGTATAGTCAGCTTATGCTTAATAGAAAGATTATTCATGTAAATAGCATAAAGTTATGAAAAATAAAGAAAAGGAATGATGTCAGGTACCAAAGAAGAGACTATAATATGAATAAGAAAAGAAAGTTATGAAAGTAAGGATGATGAATAAGAATGGGTATGTTACATGGAATTTTCAATACCCCGAAGGTAAAATAAGTTTATGATGTCCTCAACATTTCCTAACATGAAAGGTATGCCAGATCTTTCAGATGCTATGAATGGAGGAATAAGACTAAAGTGAAAAGTTGACTTTTAAATCATATAATTAAGATATAAAAGTATTCCTCTAGTAAAATGGTCTGGAAATTAGGAAATAAATAGAAAGAAAGTATGTGATACAAGTATGTATCCAAATTTCGAGGACGAAATTTATTTTAAGGGGGAGGGGATTGTAACATCCCAAGAAAGTTAAGATATGTAGAAATGTATAGAGATTTTGCAAAAATGGACAGACCCCGTTTTGTGTGAAAAAGGGCAAAGAGGTCATTTTTCCCGGTTGAATGGAAAAATGAGAAAATTATATATTTTTCCTCAAAGAATTATAAAAAGGACATCCATGTCCCAAAAGCATTCAAATGTACGTGGAGAAAGAAATAAAAAGTTTTGGGGAAATTACACCTAATGACCCGAAAGTTTCAGAAATTATAATTTAACCCCGGGTCAAGGGCAATTTTGTAAATATGAACAATTACTGTCAAAATGAAGCCCTCGACGAGAGAAGTACAATGGTATATGGCACTGAGGGTTAATGTTAAAGAATAAAGAAATAATCAGTGCCGAGTGTCCAAAAGTAACAGTAAACCGATAAAATAAACTGTGGGCCATACCGATGGTTAAAAAGAAATTGGGTCTGGATATGGGCCATACACAGATACCATTTGGGACAGGATAATTATGGAAATATAAAAATAAAATTTGAATAGTCCTGTATCCCAAAAATGTTAAAGTACTGTAAAGACGATTTTATCGGTACGATTAAAAAGTATCCGGATTGGGGTATATCTGGATCAGGTAAATTGGACAAATTTTTGGACACATTTTTCTCTCTCTCATGCGTGATTTGCTGCAGCCAATTGTCCAAATTATTTAATGATTTTTGAAGCTAAACTTCTTGAAGAAGGAGACCAAAAAGTAATCATGGTTACTTTTGTAACTAACCATGATTAGCCATGATATTAATCACCTACTTAAGTCCTTTAATTACCTTCTTTCCTCTGCATTTTCACGCGTGAAGAAGTGGCTGAAACAGAGGGAGAAAACGCAAGAAAAGGAACGAGAAAAAGAGGAAGAAAAGGAAGAGGAGTCAAAGCAAAATTGAAAAACCAATCGGTAAGCTTTTATGTTACTACCCTAAGCTTACTATCCATGGTTTTTAAAGCATGATTTATGGTTTAGTTTTCTTCCTTTACACCTTAGGGTTTCAGCCAAATTGGGTTTTAGCATAGGAATGAGTTTTGGACCATGAAACTTAAGGGAAAGCATAGACTAGACACTAGAAGCATGAATCTATGGAAGGTTTGAAGTGATTTGAAGGAAATTTTTTTTAATCACTATGAGAGGATTTCGGCCAGAACAGGGGAGGTATTTAGAGTTGTAATTTCCTGATTTTGACCTCAAAAATGGATTCCCCATGGTCCAAAACCTTAGAAACAAGTATGTTGTACAAAGAAAAAACAAAGGAAAACAAAGTGAAAAATTTGGGTTTTAGTGTATAAGGTATTGTGTAATTCCGAAAAACCAATGGCTAAATTGGTTCAATGGTGATGTGGATAGTTTCAAGAAGGTTGTGGAAAGCTCAAAAAGTGGTGGACCAAGTTTGGAAAGCAAGGGAGCATCATAAGGTAGTTAATTTCCCATACTAGCATTATGTTATCATGTTTGTTTCAATGTGTTGTATGCCTTGTCATATGATTGCAATGATGTTTTGAGATGATTTATGTGTATTGGCTGAGTTGTTGGAGGGGCATTGAGACCCCGGGATGTCCATTTTCAAAATGAAACTCTGCCGAAATTTTTATGAATTCATATGACACAAATGTGATAATGCATTCAAAGTGTGTTAAGGTATGCAAAATGTGTTATCTTGATATTTTTATGTATAATGTGATGATGTGATGGCATGTTGGGTGTTAACTACTGAGATTCTTTGAATCTCACTCTCCCAAATATTAACCATGAATAGGTAGCAACAATGGCAAGTCCACCAAGGAAGAGAAAGGAAAGGAGAAAGACTTTGGCCATTAACGTGATACTTAAGGCATCGGCCATGAGTTTTGATCTATTGCATAAATTGGTAAATGTGATGATAAATAAGTTTCTTCCAGATTTTAATATTCCTTTAAGTTCTAGCTAAGGTGTGGCATGATATGAAGATGAATTATGGTCATGTAAATATCTTACAATTTTTGTATTGTAAGTATAAGGATACAAATAATCATTCTGACCACTACCAAATGAATGTTCTACAGTATGGGCTGGTTGATGTATAAAGTATGAATGTTATCTATGTTTAAAAACTAGATAGAAAGAGCTTTCATGTGGTCCAAAGATCACTCAAATAGGATGAGTGTAAGATTTATAGTGAATTTTTAAAGTTAGCCCAGAAAACTGGAATTTCTGAAATTGACCATATGAATAGTGGAAATTCACGAAATTTACTGTACAAATTGGCCAAGTAATTGCTCTGATTGATATTTTTCCCATGTAGATAATGTTTTAAGCTACACATGGAGACATGAATCACATGCATACGATTTTTATTGATTTAGTTATGAATTTCCAAAGTTTAATTGGAATAAATGAATTAGATTAAATGAATAGTGCCAAAGTTGGAAAAATTTTGTTATGGCATTTATTGTGATTCAAGATCCTACTATGATATAAATAGACTTTAGAATGGTTAAATACTTGGGAAATGGGCCTATAAAGGAGGTGTTACACAATTATCATCATTAGCACTCTAGCAGCTAATATAATTAAAGATGGTGTTGGAAAAACCAAACATGCATGCAAAACTGTACCACCTTGAATTTCTGGACCATGCTATCACTGTGAGTGTTCATGTATAGATATTTTGGAGTCTATTTTCATCTACCATTGTCTCACTATGTAGCCTCTTTCTTCCAATATATAACCAGCACAACCAGTAAGTACTATATTCTATTGTGCCTAATTTGACCCTAATAGAATCATGCTTTTACTATATTTCTTTGCCAAAATGATTAACCAATTAGTTGCTATAGTATAAAGTGTTTTCCCACAATACTACGCTACGTTATTCTTCTCAGTAGTTATGGTCAATACAATAGCAAATACATTGATACCATGTATATCTTAGAATACACAATTCATCAAACATGATAAGTATAGTAATACATATGTCACTTAACTGAAAGGATTACTACATTGTACTTTTTAATACATATCACAAGCAACTTACAATGCTTTTTCACCATGACAACTATCATCATTAGCAGTTCAACAACTGATATAATTATGCTATGACTCTTATTGTTCAAGTCTATATATTTTGGAGTTTCTTTCCACCTACTATCATCTCACTATGCAACCTATTGCTTGCAATATATAACCAGCACAACCAGTAAGTATTGTATTCTATTGCTACTAATTTGACATCTTCAAAATCATGCTTTTACTATATTTCTTTTCCAAATGATTAACCAATTACTCCTTTCAGTATTTTTGGTGACATTGAACTTTTGATTCATGCTACAACTATTATTGTTCATGTCTAGATATTTTGGAGTCTCTTTTCATCTACTATCATCTCACTATGCAACCTATTTCTTGCAATATATAACCAGCACAACCAATAGGTACTGTATTCTATTGTGACTAATTTGACATCTTCAAAATCATGCTTTTACTATATTTCTTTTCCAAATGATTAACCACTTACTCCTTTCAGTATTTTTGGTCAATGTGATAGCAAATACATTGGTACAATGTGTATCTTAAAATGCATAATTCACCAAACAGACTTAGAGTAGGAAATAGAATCTCTCAGCTCTGTCTTCTAAATGACTTAATTGTACATGTTAGCCAAATCCATATGCTTTTACCGTATTTCTTTTCCAAATATAAATCTGTCCTCTTTTGGTCAAATTCTTAACCTTTAAAATAAGGCACAATGAGCCGTGGATCATTAAATAATTTGCCACTCCACTAAAGTGTTTGCATAATTTATGTGCTCATATAGTACCTTCTTTGGGCCAATTGTACTCAAATAGTTAAGATCTTTAACTAATGAAATTTACAACTCCATTCAAAATGAATGCATATATCTTTACAATCTAACTTTAGTTCTATATTTGGTTTTGTAGTTCGCGCGCATTGCGCGGGAGAGAATTCTAGTATTTCAAAGAGTGGAAGAAGGAAAGTGGAGGGGGAGGGTCTTACTTACTACTAAAATGCTAGGGCATGGGTTGGAAATATTTTAAAACTTACTTGTAAATATTATATAAACCACTTGAAAATGAGTTATTTCCAAATGAAAATATTTTAAAACTCTCTTAATTACTAAAAATTGAAATGTGGTATTAGAAATTTTATAACTCACTTAAAAATAACTCATTTCCAAATCACTTACACTATATTTCTAACATATCTTCTAACTTTTTGGGGTGTGTCTTCCCGTTTGAAATTATGTTTCGGAAAAAGTAGCTGCTTCTCCTAAAGCGTGGTTTCTAACCAAAAAAAAAAAAAAACAAATGAGCCCTTAGTAGTTGGACAAATGCTCCTCTTCCTCCCCCACTGTCACTATGACTATTCCGATGCTAGTGACATCTCTAATCCCCGAAGCTCTAACACCAAGGGAGGCTCTAATGACGTGGGATGAGAGAGCATTTTGGTCCAATCCAATTTTTTCCCCTAAGGACCCAAGTCCTTCTAAAGAATATCGAATATTTGCAGTCCTTGCTAATACTTTTTATTCTTCCACAATCTCCCAAAATCATTTTTCCAATATGCAACTTGAAAATTAGTGGCCCATATGTGTGTGTGTGTTTTTTAAGATAGGTGAAAAGATTATAATAAGCTCAAACATCAATATAGAATGGGAGGGGCAAATACCCTCTATAAAAGCTATTACTATATCAAAAGAAACAACAATAGCAAAAAAAAAAAAAAAGGCCTCAATCTAAAAAATGTTATATCTTGTACCTCATATCTTTGTAAATATATTCCTTTCTATGAGCAAATATTTTCATTTAACTTTCAAACCATTTAAAATTCCACGATAGATTTGAGCATTATTTAGGAGTTCTTACTAAAAAATCAAAGCATTTCTAGCTTGTCAAACGTCATAAATTGCAGCATAGAAAATAGGTAAATAATTCTGAAAATATTTATGTGTTATTTACTTCGGTTGGGGGTATCGAAATGAAAAGTAAAGCCAAGTCAACGTGTAAATTATGAAAAACATGAAGGTTATATTTAAGCTTCTATCAACGAAAACTAAAAAAGAAGTTAAAATATGCATAACTTCTCTGAATTTTGCATATGTTTAAAATTAACCTCCTTGTGTTGGCGAAAAAAAAAACCTCCTTGAGTTTTTAGTTTTTTTTTCCAAAGCCCCCTACCTTTTTCTGGGTAATAAATCGATAATTTTTATTATTATAAAAAGGCTTTACACCATATAAAAATATAGAAAGGAAGGATTCTACTAATTCCTCCATATATCACCAACGCAAAAAGTCCTTTTATAAATTTTTGTTTCTGCCCTGCATATCTACATTACAACACTTTCTTTTTAGCACTTTCAGTAGTGAATTTTATTATGATAATACCATTTTTCACCTATTCGGTTTGAACACGAACTGCCCATTTAAGTTCCCAAATACCTCTTACCTAATTCAATCGCTTGGGCTTGATTTTCCCTTCTCATTATCTGTTGGCTTTTTGAGTCAAATGCTGCACAATATATATATACACATTATATATATAATGTGTATATATATACTGAAATACAACAAATTAAAAAGGATTTCTTAGGTTGCTACACTTCCACGACTTTCAAATTTTCTTAGTTTTATTCTACATAGAGCTCAATTTCATAGGACCAAGATTAAAAAAAAAAAAAACAGAGGTGCAAAATTTTTTTTTTAAATTATGATAACATGGATCACGGCTCCAAGGGAACCGAGTTCTATGAACAAAACTAGAAAAAAAATTGAAATTTGTGCAAAAGCAGCATCCTAGTGAATTCTTTTCAATTTGTAGCATTTTGGCATATATTTTTTTGGTCAAACTAATCATTTAAATTATTTTTGTAATTAATTAACCATTTTGCATTATTAGATATCTAAATCTTATATTTCTGCATTGAGATTTTGATACGAAATAATTTTTAGTTGTTTCCTAATTTGTCATGTTGACTTTTGAATGTGATTTATTAGAATATTTTTTTTAAAGATCTTGCAATATAGATGTGGTTACTCTAATGCAATATTCGTCTTGATGCAGAAAAGAAAAGGATATATTGGAGTTTTGCATGGGTTGTGCATGATTAAAGATACGGCCATTTAATTAATAGATTGATTGTATCATATATGATATATAATTACAGTCACACAAGTAGTTGGAAGGAGATACTCCGCAGTCCACTGTTCCTTCTCATAAGAATTTTTTAACTATATTACACATATTAAAACATGTTGAAATTAGTTAAAAATTTAGAAAATTTAAATTTTATAAAAAATTGTTATAATATTCCTAAAATATTTTTAATAAAAAGTATGGATTTATTTTTTGGTAACAAGACTGAGCCTACGTCCAAGTCAATAAAACAACAAAACTAAAAACTAGAACATGGGAAAAGCTATATAAAAACTGAAAACTAAAAATTGCAGTAACAAAACTAAAAGCTATTAATTTCATAGCTTGAAGATTTTCTAAAACGGTTTTTATATTAAGACTCGAAAGGGTATTTTCAATTTTTATTGTGTTTGTGTGCGTGCATCCCTGTTTGATAAGTAGTTTTGAAATATCAATATCAATACCGAAGGAGAACAAAAAGAGTCAGACCAATTAAAGCCCCATTTGGTGCCTTTGGCACCGAGATCCTTTTTATTCAATAAAAAAAATTAAAAATTTATATCTCGGTGTTTGAGACACCGAGATAATTTAAATTGTAGTATATGAGAAAATATTTTTTAACTTATAGTATATTGGGAATTTCAAATTTTTTTTATAGTACTGAGGTAAAAAAGTCTATCATTTCTTTACAAATTGGAATCAATAATTATAAATTATACATCTTTTATTTATTTGTATATGTTTAGAGAGAAGAAGTGGGAAGTAATTTTAATTTTGGGTATATTTTCATATTTTCAATAAATATATATTTAAAAATTTGAAGACAAATATATAATATAATTTAAGGTATAAAATAAGTAATAAAAGATATATATAATAAATACCACTTCACAATAAGAAAATAAAGATAATATCATATGTATAATTATATTCTTTTCCCCACAAATTGGAACCAACAATCATAAATCATGTATTCTTTTATTTATTTATATATAATAAATGCATTTTTCATTTGCTGATATTATTAACTATTTAATCAATTTTTAAATTAAAAAATAAATATGATCTTTTTTAAATATAAAAATTTATCAAAACATTTATAAAAAAAATTGAATCCAAAGCGTATATATATACTTTGAAGAAAAGAAAAAGGAAAATTGGTATTTGATGCAAAAAAAAAATAATAATAATAAACATTTGGCATTAAATCTCATTCCTTACAATTGACTAACATTGATATAAAAGTGAACCCTATTAGCAATTGATTGATAATTGTTTTTGATTTAAAGGCATACCTATTTTAATAATTATAGTTGGAATACAACTAAATAATGCTAACAATGGCTAACTAGGGATAGCACAGCGCAAGCTACAGTAAATTGGGTCTGTATAAACACTGACAACTTTGGTTTCATCCAACTTTATATATATGAGATATATACACAATACAAATGGAAAAATAACAAAAAAATAATTGATCATGCTTTTATCTTACCTGATCATCAAAAAAGTATCATATCTAATGATGTGATATAAAATGGAGCACGTTATTCTTCATTCCAATACAACCTTCACACTCAAACGCATATTGTGGACCTGTTTCTTCATGGCTGTAATGATTACATCAATACTTTTTTTCACAAAATTTAAAAAATATATATATCCATATAAAAAGATTATTCAATCCTATAGCCTTTTCCATTTCTAATTTACGCGCTAAGCATATGAGCAAAACAAACATATTTGGCCAAAAAAAAAACACAAATCTATCACCCAGTACCAATGACAACTGCAAAGGGAAAACCATCAAATATTTAAATAATATTATTAAACAGATAAAAAATAATTTTGAATCCTTGAAAATAAATACTAATCTACTATTAATCAAATTTTCTGTCATCGAATTAACTAACAGTAATAAAAGATTCAGTTGAATAGGGGAAAGCATAAAATATTTAAATAATATTATTCAACAATTTAAAGATGAATTGGAATCTTAGAAAATAAACACTAATCTACCAGTAATTAAATATTCTATCATCAAATTAACTACCAGTAACAACAGATCCAGTCAAATTTCATACCACAAGCATTTCAACTGACAAAAATCAAATTCAAATTAACTCTGCCTAGATTAATAACAAAGAGGGTGATTATCTTATTAGCTTTGAAAACATAAACAAATTTGATGATAACAAATAATGGAAAAATTCAAATGAACTATAAATAATTAAATGCAAAAAGGTCATCGCAAGATCAAGATCAGCAATATTACATTTAAAGCAATGAGCTTCCATAGCAATATATCTAAGACCAATTATATAAAAGCAAAAACACACGTTAAGTCCTTTAAGTTTACACTAGGTTTCATTTTAGTCTCTTAACTTTATTTTTTTCTTTTTAATCCTTTAATTTTCAAATTATCATCAAAAGTTTCTCTATTAATAATACTGTTAACAAGGCTGACTTCCCAAGAGGGGGGGTGAATTGGGAAGATTAAAATTTTTCTGCACAAAGTGAAATGGGTGAAGATAGCACAGTATAAGGAAAGCAACATACAAAACAGAGCAAGCTGAAAAGTAAAGATGAGGAGAAGAAGACTCAGTAATTTATCCTAGTTCGGTCTATCCACTTGACCTACGTCCAGTCCCCAAGACAACTCTTGAGATTTTTTCACTATACAGCAAGAATTCAACGGGCTTCTTGCTAATGCCACAGTACAACGAGTATGCTCTGTTTCTGGAGCCTTCTCAATCTCTTTAAGCACTTCTACAATGTGCTACCCAATCCTCTTGTGATTTCCCCTCACAAGTAAATCTATCTTCCAGATAAAAAGTAGATTGTTTACAAAGATATAACTTTCTTGAATAGAGTAGATATAAAGGTTAAAGTACAAATATTGAAGTTGAGAGGATAAAAGCTTTTGAGAAGAAGATTTGACAGAAATTGGGTATATACAAGTTTGATTTGTTACCCACAACTTCAAATGATGTTATATTTATAGATTTAGGTCTCAAATGTCCGTTAGAGACAAAATCTATCCGTTGGGGAAGTTATCCAACGGTTACTCTGAAAAACTATCCGTTAACCAACCGCATTTAATGCTTCTGACATACTGAAATTCGAATTTTGGTTGGTCAACAGACGAATTTCGAAGGAACCGAAGGTTAAAGCTTCCAACGTTACAGCACAAAGTTCGTCTGTTCATGAAGTGAAATTCGAATTTTGAAACTTACAAAATATTTTTACAATGTGACATACGAATTTTCAAGAAGAAAGTTTTTCTGTTAAGTGTGAACAGTGTTTTCAATATTCTACAGTGCCTTCGAAATTTGAATTTTGGAAACCCAAAATTCGTCTGTTCCTAGTACGTTCAAAAGGCACAGTAGTTCACTTTCTTCGAAATTCGAATTTTTAAAGAGTGAAGTTCGTTTGTCCGAGTGACTCTTTTCAGATGAACTTCAATATTCGAATGTTACAGGACTTTGTCATTCGTATGTCAATGTTTCATTTCAACAGTCTCAAAAACATTGCTTCTGAAAATTCAAATTTTAATGTTCAAAGTTCGTCTGTCAGAGAGCAATTTTGAAACTTAATATAATCTTGCTTTCAGATGAACTTTAACATTGTTTCAGATGAATTTCTTTAGTTTTCACAAATTGCATTTTATCTGAAATTCAAATTTTGAAGACTTAAAGTTCATTTGTTACAAAGAAACTTCTTTCAGACTTATATGAAAATTCGAATGTTAGAAGGCCAAAGTTCGTCTGTCAGCGAGCGTTTTTCAAACTCAATTTCTTCTTGATTTCAAATGAACTTCAACATTATTTCAGATGAATTTCTTTGGTTTTCACAAACTGCATTTTATCTGAAATTCGAATTTTGAAGATGTGAAGTTTGTCTGTCTCAAAAAGGCTTCTTTCAGACTTGGATGAAAATTCAAATTTTGGAAAACCAAAATTCGTCTGACAGAGAGACAGCTTTTCAGATTTATTCAGTTTTAGCTCGAAATTCAAATTTCCAATATGACAGTTCAGTTTAAACTTTCAAGCTTCGTCTGTTTGTGGGTATTTTTCAAATAAGTCAAGATTTATCATAAAATCAAGGTTTACAAACATCTTTACTAAAAATCAAAATCTTTTACCCTCATTTAAACATAACAAAAGATCCTACAGAAGATCTAGCAGCTATTACTCAGAAATTCTTCATTTGAAACACTTTGATCTCCTTTGATATCTTCAATCCAAACTCTTGAATGTTGGTTTGAAATCATCAAAACTCTTGATTCAACAAATACCATTAACTATATTAAGTCCAAATGTTGACAAAATATGATTACATGCTGACAAAGTATTATTTAATGTTGATATATGTCAATTTTTATTGTCAAGTCATTAATAATATTATTATATATTTATTAATCTTAGGTTTAAATATTTTTAAATTAAATTAAAATATTTAAAATAAATAATTACAAATAAATGATTTCTAAATAAAACCTTAATTTTAGGATTTTTTATCATAAAAAATGAGTTAGATAAATGTATAAGTATTGGAAGATATTTTGTTAATATTTTTTGTTAACATAGTTAATAGTGTTAGCAATTGAAAAAATTTTGATTGCATTTTAAAAGTTAAAGAATTAAAAAAAAATTAATAGATCAGGAAGAAACCTAGTGTAAAATTAAGGAATTAAAAGTATAATATTTTCTTTATATAAATAGTTGTGAATGCATTAACATGAAAATTATAAATTATATAATAATTTAGGAAATTGAAATTCAAATATGGAAACATATCATTTTTTTTCTTTTGGCCAGAATGGAAACATATAATCAATTAAAAACAAATTTCAAATAATTTTATATTAATTTAAATTATTTAACGTAAAGATAATTGAGTGGCATATCTATAAAGATATTTTTATATGTATAAAAAATGCAATTTTTTCATATCATCCTGTCAAATTTTGAAAAATAAAAATAAATATATAAGAAAATGCTATTTAAAATATGTGGGGTCAAATTCTTTCCCAATCAATTTGATAATATGGAAGCTTGAATTTTATAATGTATAATAAATGTTAAATCCGGTAAATATGTTAAAAGGATGTTGTTTGTGTATAGAAAACTTGATTCTCGCTTTTGATTATCTGCCGACCTTTTGTGTCAAATGCTGCACAATTTATGTCCGTTTGGATTATTTTTCTGTAAAAATTTTTTTAAATAATTACAGTTTATAAAAATAAAGTTTGAATAAAAATAAAAAAATTTATTATAAACCTATCTAAATAAAAAATAATAATAATTAGAAACTATTTAATAAACACTAAAATGTTACAAATTAAAAAGAATTTATGGGGCCTACCAAAAAAATAGGAATTTCTTATGATGCGATACTTGTACGGCTTTCAATGTTTTTTTCATCATAAATATAGAATTTTTATGGTATATAAGTAATATTTATTTTATATTTTTAAAAATATCCTCATATAATATATTTTAAAGAGAGAGAGAGAAAAATTAAATAAAAATAATTTTAAAAAATATAATAATTTTTAGATAAATTAAGATAAATAATTAATTTTAATTTTAATTTTTAATTCATATAATTTTATTAAAATAATTTTATATTAAAAAATACGAGGGAGTAGCAGTAGAAGCTTTAGATTTTTTATTTTTAAAAACGTTATGATAAGATAGATGTGGGTTCCAAGGAATCCGAGTTCTACAGAACGTGCAAGCGTAGGATCCTAGTGAATTCTTGTCAATTTTGGCATATAATTTTTTTTGGCCGCATTTGGCTTAGAAAGCCTTTTCTGGTCATCTCTGGACATGCTGGTCTTCGATGCGAACCTTCCTCACTGCTTCCTTCTTCTTGGCCAAAGCCACAGTTCACACTAGCCAACAAAAACCGTCACAAAAAACTATTAGTTCAAGTTCACATTAGCAAGATTTTCACATGGAAAATCTCAAGTTTTTTTTTTTTAAAAAAAACTACTAGTTATTCTTCAACCATTCATTGATTAGTTTACTTCCATATATAGTGTAATTATTATTTTCTAGTACTATTCTTTCAACTAAAAACTATCCTTGCTCTCAGTGACACTGAATGATTACATAAAAAAAACATGTATTTGTATATAATTACAAAAAATGATATACTCAACATTATTAATTTATTATTCAAATATTTTTATTAATTTTATTCCAAGTGATATATTATTTACTTACTTAAATGATAAGAAAACACTTAATGTCCTTGTTCCCATGTGCGTGTGAACGTGATTCAAGTTTTTGTGTATTTTAAGTAATTCATTTTTTTTTAAAAAAATTCTCTAACCACAAAATGACTTACTATAATTGGGGAATAACAAAAGTCAAAAACAAAACGCGTACGAAGAAAATCATAAAGCAAACAAATTAAAGAAATAGATAAGAAATAATTTGATTATATAGTCACCTCATCATAGTTGAATCACTTGAATGAGAATCATCGTACCTGTAGTGGAACACCATACATGTAACATTTTCTAAATATATACAAAATCTAAATTAATTAGCTTTACGTGGCTAACAAAAATATAAGTTAACTATGATAAAATATTTCATTGTCTTTTAAGTGAGCTCACTAGAATTAGTACTAATTAAGTAAGTAAGCCAATTATCAATCTATATGGAAGTAGATTTTGAAGCCACGTCAATCATATATTTTATATATTAATTACTTTGATAGAATCAAAATTATAAGGTATATTTTATACAACATTTATTCATTCATGTAATAGTGATATAACAAATAATAGAATATAACTCTTGCATAACATTATTTGTGTGATAACTAGTAAATAATGAAATGTGTAACTTATTTATATAATTTAGTTTAGTAATTAGTTCATTAACCAATAATCCAATATAAAAGCAATATGGTGTTCTTGTGCGGATCTAACAAATTTTTTATATGCATTAGTTTAATGCATAAAATAAAAAAAAATAAAATGTGTTTTTTAGATAAAAAAGATTCTCGTGTCTTTTTTTTTATTAGTGAAGAGGAAATTTCACTAATGAATAAGAAAAAATTCATATGTACAACGAGGAGGTTACATAAGGGTTCCTACCAAAAAAAAAACTGGAGAACACCTTTGGCTCTAATGGTGTGATTAATGCAAGCCTGAACCTCCTAAATAATTCCCTCAAATAAGAATAAGAAAAAAACTTAAACAATAATTAAAAATAATTTCTTTGCAGCAAAAAAATCATTTGTTTTATTTCCATTCCAGTGGAATTTAGATCCTTTCAATTTGATTTGGTCTCAATTTAATTTTTAAAGGTTAGATTGATATTTAAAAACTCATCATAGCTTTAGCTAATGAAACTGTGATTGATTGATCTGGACCCTTAAATATTATTCTAACTGTCAAAAATTAAAATTGAGATAAATTAAGACAAAGCCAAATTGAAATGATTCAAATTGCATAAGATGTGTAGCGTTTGAAAAGTTGTCCTGATTACTTCCGTGTGGCGTTTAAGAAGGTGTCCTAATCATTTCCGTCTTTTCCCATCCTCCTCATGCCTCCCCTGCATGTCCATGTATTCACATTGTAAGGGAGGGATTCAGTGGGATCTGGTCCCCCTCCAAAACACAGGCCCCGCCTTTACTAAAAATATTGTTACTATAGGTTACATTCTTAAAAAAAAAATTTATGATCTTAAATATAAGTAGTATTACAAAATGTCTGCAATGCTATTTTTTCACAAATCTCTTTGTATTGAAAGTTGGTTAATTGTGTTTAATTTCAAAATTTAAAATTTAAGAAGTGATTCATCAAACGAAATAAACTATTTTTATTGAATTTATCAAATTTAATCAAGGATAATTTTATAAAGTAGTGATAATTTTTAAAAAAATAGTAACATAAACTACTTCAAATTGTTTTTTCTTATATCCGCTTTTATCCAAATCAGAGTTCCGTAACGTTGTAATAAAACGGCCATTCTAAAATATTCTTCTGACCGTTTTAGGTCCATTTATTCTTCCAAAAAAAACAACGACCATTCTAACCAGACGAAACGCGTCCTTTCAAAAGGTTGATGTGTCCTATGTTGATTGATGGCACCTTGGAATAGGAAGCATTTAATGCAGTTGATTTTAAACTTCTTAAAATAATAGTAAAAATCTCAAACTTTAAAAGGATGAGCAAGCTGCAGAGTAAAGGCAGCTGAACAAGATAGTCTCTCTTGAACAGCTTTACCGATACCGTGCTTGATACTTGGCGGGAACTTGGGAAAAGCATTTGCCTCTCCCAGCGATCTAACGGTCATCAATGGCGGATTCGTCCCACGGCTCTGCCAGCTTCTGGACTCAGGCTAACGCTCTCCTTAGGAAAAATTTGAGTTTCCAGGTTCCCCTCTCTATTCCATCTGGCTGGGTTGTAAAAGCGTTAATCCCCAAATTATCTCCAGGTTTTGTATGATTATTCTTGTTGTTCTTGCGGGGTTTTTATGTGAAAGGATATGATTTTTGAAGCTGCCTTGCTGATGAGTATTTCAATTTTATGGGTTTTAAAAATATACCTCTCATTCTTTTAAGTCTGGGCGAATATATCTTCGTTGTGTTTTGTATGATAATAGGCATATCTTTGTTTGCAGAAACGAAATGTAAAGACCAATATACGGCTTATCATGTACCCATTCATCCTCTGTTTGCTGCTTGTTATTCTCCAAAGGGCAATTGATAACGAATTGGATAAGCCCGAAAATAAGTGTGGTTGCATTTGTACCAAGAGAGATGGCAATCAGTGTCTGGAGCAAGCCTGTGGGATTCAGTACTCAGATACGGATCAAGTTGGAACTTGTGCAATTCCTAATCCTCCAGAATGGCCTCCATTGTTACAACTGCCTGCTCCCCAGTATCGAGCCGTACAGACTGATATTATTCCATTTTCAGATTTGCCAAACGATTCTTGCAGGAGGACAGGGTCGTGCCCTGTAACTTTTCTCTTCACTGGCAATAATCAGTCTTTCGGAGAAAGTATGTGTCTTTAAATTGTTGAACTAGTTCTTTTGTTTTAATATGATCTTAGTTTTCATTTGCTGATTCAGTTGAATCATGGATTTCACTGCCTTAGATGTATTAACCACATCTTTCCATTTCTTACAGCTTTGTTTAGAAATATATTTAAAAGTCCCTTGAGTGTGAATAACTCTGATATCGTGGGTAGTGTGGCAAGAAATGTCATGGTGAGTTACTATATTTATTTGTATTTATTTTGAATTTTCTCCAGTGAGTTAACACATACGCATATCACTTTTTCCTTCATAATCATTCTATCTTGGACATATTATCTTGTTCATTTGTTCGTAATTATTATATGAACACTGTTGCTGATGCAACCATCAAAATGATCCAGGGATCAGAATCAATGACACAATACAACTATTTTCTTGAACCTGCTTTCACTTCGGGTCTTCCCATTTATTATCTGCAAACTCACTGTACACAGAACTCTACATCCTCTATTCCAATCCAGATATCGACCACTACCATCCCGCAAGGTATGAAGTACTACTTGCATTCGCAATTTATCATTTAAGATGTGATTGCTGAGACACGTGATTATGCAAGGCTGCACACTTACATGGGTAATGCTATGATCATTTCCTTAAAATGTTAAGTTCTTATGTATTTACCAGGAAGCCAATACATTATTCTTAAATATTTAAAATTTTCAATTGACAAGTATATATTGTATTTTAATGGAACCTTTGTAAATAGATTATATCATTCCTTTTGGCATGTAAAGTAATAAACTTAAATTTATGACAACAAAGTTTAGCACATCAGAAATTGAGGTAATACTGCAATTAATTATTTGACTCTATCACACACTTAGGCAAATATAGTTTTTGGTGCTCTGAACTCCTTGCAGCACAACCCATCACATGGCCATATGTCTGAAGGCTATGTAAGGCTGTTGAATCTCAGATGATAATAGATTGTCTCATCATGAATGATAGTTTGTCAGCGATGAATTTTAACTGTAGGCTGGTTGTACCTTTTTCCAAATCTTTTAGTTGCTATTTAGTTTAGTTGGTTAGTTGATTTCTCCCTAAAAAATGATATTTCATAAAACCTTCAGATGGGGAACTTTTGAAGACCTAAACATAATATTTGCTTATTTCATCTGTGATAAGGTCATAATTGTAACTTTATTATTGTGCATTCGAAACACTTGCACAATGATTGCTATGTTGTGGACAGTTGCTAATAAATGCCCAGACAAAACATATGCATGTAGTACACTGATCTTTCTCTCATTTCACAGTGATGCCTTCTCGGTTAGATATGATCAAGCTACAAATCTGACGTCTAGAAATTTTGTTCTTAATTTTTGGCTCTAACATAACATATGCCTGGAGAACACTGATCATATGCTATGTAATAATGTTGCATTCTTGGTTAGATATTCTCAAGGCTTGCATCTGATGTCTAAAATTTTTGCTCCTTATTTTCCCTGGAGATAGAGGTTAAATGTGCTCAACAGTTGCATTTATGGCGTAATAATTCTTCCGAGTTGAACAGTGAGCTATATAAAGGTTATCGAAAGGGGAACCCTGAGAGACAGATCAATGAAATTGTAGCAGGTAGGTAATTATTATCATTCAATTTTAAATGCAGTAATAGGAGAAAGCCGATACTTAACTTTATGTTCTTTTGACAGCCTATGATTTTCTGAACTCAAGTGAGGATAGCTTTAATGTCATCACATGGTACAACTCAACCTATAAGAATGACACCGGTTTTAGTCAAATTGCTTTTGTGCGAGTTCCCCGCTCAGTAAATTTGGTATGAAATTATTTTGTTTCACTGTCTTGTTATTATTATTCTGCCTCCTGATAAAACACTATAAAACAGCACCTCTTAGCATATAGAATGTTCATATCAGTGAAATATAAATTTACAAGTTAAAAAACAAATTTGAGTCATTACAGATAGAATGATTTTGAACTGAGCGTATATGTGCTTGAAGGAACTTTTGAAATCATTACTATTTAACAATATCTAATATGAATGGAAGAAGCAACAAGGAAGAAGTAATACTGACACATAAATATACTTGCAGGTATCAAATGCCTACCTTCAGTTTCTGCGGGGTCCAGGTACTGAGATGTTATTTGAGTTTGTAAAGGAAATGCCAAAACCTGAGACCCCACTTAGATTTGACTTCGCTTCTCTTCTTGGTGCCCTCTTCTTTACCTGGGTCATCCTGCAACTTTTCCCTGTAAGTACATCCAGCTGCAGAAAGGGTTACTAATAGCTAATAAATTGATCTATAAAATCTATGTCCTTTTCTCAGTTTTCTGTTCCCTAAGATCCAGGATCAAGAAACAACCTTATGTGGAACCTCTTTAATTTTATTTTCTTAATTTTTTTAATATAGTCCTGAGATTCTTTCTCTGCCCTATATCTTCTTTATCTGTGAGTAACTGTATGATTTACTCATTTTAGATTTTCTTTACTGGCATGTAATCATGTAGAAAGATACTCATTTTGGATCAGGTTTCCTGCATGCATGAGAATACATGTATTCAGAGTTGGGGACAATAATTACATTTAACATCTGATGTTGATATGATGCCAGGCACTCATTCTTGTATACTTAACTGTTTGAGGTGTGTGTATTCCATTTCATTGACGTAGGTATTTCTGACATCACTGGTTTATGAGAAGGAACAGAAACTCAGAATAATGATGAAAATGCACGGTCTTGGTGATGGGCCATATTGGATGATATCCTATGGTTATTTTCTTTCCGTTTCAGTGATCTACATGCTATGTTTTGTGATATTTGGCTCAGTCATAGGTAAGAATACAAGCTTCTGAACTATTTTCCACTTTTGGCTTTTCGGATTCTCTTTAATGCAGCTGACTTGATTTACAGGGCTAAAATTCTTTACATTGAATGACTACAGCATCCAATTTGTATTTTTTTTCATCTATGTAAACTTGCAAATTTCGCTGGCATTTCTTGTGGCTTCCATGTTTTCAAATGTTAAGACAGCTACAGGTTTGACAATTAATACTGTTGTGTTGTACATAATAATGGGTGCAGTACTATTCAATTCTGATGTCTGATCACTGATTTTTGTTTGTGATAATTGCAGTAATTGCATATATAGGTGTTTTTGGATCTGGGCTTTTAGGTGGTTTTCTTTTCCAATTTTTTGTCGAAGATACATCATTTCCAAGTAAGTTGATTAGCTGAATTCTTATATAAACGAATTAGATAGTTTTATTCTACATGGCTAAGTGGTGATGATGTTGATGATCATTACAATATCCTTCAGAGTAACTGTTTATGTTCTTGTTAGCGGATGTTTCAATCCCTTTAGGATACAGAGAAAGTGAACAACTGAATTGTTGATCTTGACATAAACTTTTCGCCTAGTGTCCTTTCAAATTTGCTCATAATTTTATTTTGCCACTAGTCATGGTATTGTCACTACTTTAGTGGCTAGAAACCTGTGTCAGTCCAAATTCAGAGTGAGGGACATAATTGCTTACCCTACTTCCACGCATAGGGTAGACCTTCCTCTTCAATTCTCTTATAATGATAACTCTGATATATTGATATCTTTTCCAAGAGAATAACTTGTGTAAGGCGAATGTACTTTTCTATGCTACCTTGTCCCTCCCATGCCTCTCCTGCAAGCTTACTCGTTCAATGATTCAAGTTTTTTGTCGAAATTATTGTGGTGTGCTTTGAGCCTAGCCCCAGGTTTCCTGCCTGAAAAGGAAAATAGAAGAACTTTGTCCCTGATCAAACCAGTAAGCAATTATAGGTAGTAACTAGGAACACTAAAAGATGGAGAGGAGTAAATTTTATTTCTTTTGTAATGTAGGAAGTCACCTCTATTGTTAATATCAATGTGATGTTTCTCCGAATTGATACACAAGGTTGATCAAAATAAAGTAGGATAATGAAATGGAGTGAATTCTACTCTTATCACTCTTATATCAGTCATCTTCAGCTTTAAAGAATGGATTAAAATGATTATCCTTCTTAGAATTTTTATCCAGTTTAAATTACACGTTTTGTATGTCATCTTTTTTATATGTCGGGTGTGTTTTAAAATCTAACCTTTTTGGCCTATTATTTGCCTGCTGGGTCTTCAGGAGGGTGGATAATTGTTTTGGAGTTGTTTCCTGGGTTTGCATTATATCGTGGACTTTATGAGTTAGCAGATTATGCCTTCAATGCAAATCTTTCGGGAATTCATGGAATGCGGTGGGGAGATCTAAATGATAGCATAAATGGCATGAGAGACGTTTTAATCATCATGTTTATTGAGTGGTTTGTAGTGCTTCTTTGTGCTTATTACATTGATCAAGTATTGGGAAACCACAGAAGTCCTCTTTTCTTCTTGGAAAGATTTCAGAAAAAGCATAAATCATCATTCCGGAAGCCTAGTATTGAAAGGCTGGGAGTGGGACAGAAAGTTTTTGTTCAGATGGAGAAAACTGATGTCAGTCAAGAGGTATGCTTTTCAAATACTTATGCTATTTATTATGTATTCCCTCTTGTTTAAAATATTTGATGTCCTGATCATGGTGTGAATACTGTGGCACACTACTTCAATGACTTGGGACTGCCAGGTAAAACTTAATTAGTGTTTCGTTAGAGAAATAAATTTCTTTCCTTTCTGGTCACTGCCTTTTCCCTTGAGAAGTATGGTGTATTGTTTCTTAGGAAACATAAAATGTAATATGAAGAGTTTGATTTGCTTGGCTAGTATTTGTGACGTTATAGTACCAATAGTTTTTACCGGCTAATGATCTCAAGAACGTGTTTGCTGTTTTTTGCAATTTTGGTCATTCTCATTACAGCAGGGCTTACTTACATGATATGTTAACTTTTCTTTTTGTCTTCAGAGGGAAAAGGTTGAGCAGTTGCTACTTGAACCAACTATGAATCATGCAATCATATGTGACAACATAAAAAAGATGTATCCAGCGAGGGATGGAAACCCAGAGAAATATGCAGTGAGAGGCTTATCTCTTGCATTGCCTCAAGGGGAATGCTTTGGTATGCTTGGCCCCAATGGTGCCGGGAAGACCTCATTTATCAATATGGTCAGTTAAATTGAAGTTCTTCAGGCTATATAGACAAACCTTTGGGATGGATTGTTTTCCCGGTGGAATTAGTTTGAGCAAGTCTCTGCACATTACCTGAGCTGCTCACATAAGAAGAAAGAGAAGAAAATTTAAGACAAAGAAAAAACTTTTTTCTGAATTAATCAAGGAGCTTCCAATTTTAGCATTTAGAGGAGATATTTTGGATGTACATATTGGACGGGTTACCTCTGATGGGTTCACTTCAATTTTCTTTGAAACTTCCTTAGATGCCATTAATGATTGATTTTGCCTGGACTATAAGTAACTTTATCTTATATATGGTTACAGATGATTGGTCTTACAAAGCCAACTGCTGGTACAGCATTTATTCAAGGTCTGGACATAAGAACTCAAATGGATGCAATATATACTAGCATGGGTGTATGTCCGCAGCATGAGTAAGCTGGAATTTTCCTCCAACTTTTATTTATATTTTTCTAAATAAAAATTACAGTTACAAATTTTTTTTTGGGTGACATTCTAGCTTGCTGTGGGAAACTCTAACTGGGAGAGAACACCTACTCTTCTATGGCAGACTTAAAAATCTTAAAGGCTCAGCCTTAAAACAAGTAAGTTAATTTGAGATTGGTATATGAGAAGGCTTGTCATTATAGTATAATGAAAATCAAATGTTCATATAAATATCTTCTATTTACATCTATGATGGTTTTGGGGAAGAGTATTTGAGCTTTGAAATTCTCAGTTGTTAGTATGAGTGCTCAGAGTCAGACCTTTCGCTTTAGCACTTTTCTGGCAATCAAGATCTTTGTACTTTCATTCTGCTGCTGCAGGCAGTGGAAGAATCTCTGAAAAGTGTAAACCTTTTTCATGGAGGAGTTGCTGATAGAAAAGCTGGAAAGTACAGTGGGGGAATGAAGAGGAGGCTTAGTGTTGCAATTTCATTGATCGGAGATCCCAAAGTATGTTTTGTTCTCTTTCCTTAATCCAATCGACATTACAAAACCTTTGATGGAGAAGTTTCCATGCCATGACTCATTCTGTAATTGCTGGGAAATTTTTAAGGTTGTTTATATGGATGAACCAAGTACTGGATTGGATCCTGCATCAAGAAACAACTTGTGGAATGTTGTCAAGCGTGCAAAGCAGAATCGTGCAATCATACTCACCAGTATCTTCCTTCTCCCTTATCCTTGTTGTAATATATATGACTGTAATAGGACTGTTCATAATATATCTCCTATTTGTCTGATATATAAACATGTATGCTTTTCCCCCCCTCTTCTTTTGGTTCAATTGCAGCATGATGTTGATTTCTTTCTCTCATATTTGTACATATATATCTTCTTTGCATGATTTCAGCACATTCCATGGAAGAGGCAGAGTCCTTATGTGATCGATTAGGAATATTTGTAGATGGAAGCTGGCAGTGCATAGGAAATCCAAAAGAGGTAAATTTATGAAAGCAACATGCTTTATCTATGTCACTTCCAGAAGACCTTCATATAATTTAAGGATAAGGAAAAGCTTAGAGAGGTAGTGTTTAGATGTCTCCAATAGCTTGGACGCATGTAGAATTTCCTAAAGAACTTCACTTAAGTCTTCGTCCTTTTGGATATGGCTTTGAGAGTGAGATGTGTGAATCTTTTCTGGTAATGCACTTCCCACTAGTCTTTCAATAATGCTAATTCTTTTATCACTTGTTACTTGCAATGGTGTATGATAGCTAAAAGCAAGATATGGAGGAAGTTATGTGTTCACGATGACGACATCTATTGAACATGAGAATGAAGTGGAGAACTTGGTGCACAAGCTGTCCCCAAATGCTAGCAAGACATACCATATCTCTGGAACCCAGAAATTTGAGCTGCCAAAAGAAGAGGTTAGAATTGCAGATGTTTTCCGAGCTGTTGACATGGCAAAGAGAAACTTCACAGTTTTTGCATGGGGTTTAACAGACACCACAATGGAAGATGTCTTCATTAAGGTTGCACGTGAGGCTCAGGCATTCAACTCCTTGTCATAGTTGTTATACACAGTACTGATAGAAAATTCTAAGGTAGACATGTTCTATAAAAGATAAATAGGTAAAGCTAATTATGAATAGAGAGATACGAGCATGTTATAGACACTTTTAAGTGGATTTACATGCATCTATGTCTATTTATGATTTGATTTATTTATCTTTTATATAGGCTGAGTCTACTAAAATATATGATATATGATTTTCTACAGGTTACTATTATGTTTTCTTTTATAGCTCTCTCTGTATTTGAGATTGGATGTTTATAGTTGTGCTTTGGTTTTGGATCTGTTTTGTACCCCTTTTTGGGTTTAGGGTTAAAGCCAGGGTCTTGGTATTTTGGATTAAGGGTTTAGAATTGTCATATAGGACATTAGTGGGTAATTTTGAGATATAGATAAATGATATTACCATTAATGATAAGTGGGTGGTGATGTTTCGAAATCTTAATTTTTTTTCTTGAATGAGTAGTTTTTTTATTGTATTTAAGACACTATAAAAGACAAAATTGAACAGTATATGTATTATCTCATCTGATAGAATCTATTTAGTTATTGATCGATTAAGCTTTTTAATAATATTATAAATAATATTATTATATGTTCGATACTGATATAAAGTGGTGGCGGTTCAGTTGTGATGGGTTATGGGTTGATATGGTGACAAGGTAGTGGATTAGTGGTGACCCTAACAAAAGTGGTAATGAGACTGATACGGCACTTATTAGCAAATCTTTTCTTTAAAAAAATTAATTAAAAAGTTACCCAATTTCTTATTATGATTTGTACTATTATTTTTTTTTTAAAAAAAAGCCAGAAACAGACTTGTCTCTAATTTTCTAATTTTTTTTTATCAACACCTATTGATTACATGAAATTTGAAGGTAGTCATATTGTTCATTGGGAGCCTATAATAGTGTGATTTACTATAAATCATATATATTTTTTATGATGTTTACTAAATAGTGTCAAAATTGAAGTTATTATTATTTTTTGCCTCAGTTATTAGCTATCTATCTAGAATGAGAGGCTAAGCTTCAACCGCCAAATGAATAGGGAAAAACTTCAAATTATGCATTGGAATATGAAGAAATTATTCAACACCTATAACAAAAAAAAAAAAGGTAAAATCTGTCACTGTTTAATTATTCTTCAATCTTCAATTGCTACTTATTGGCGTTATACTTTTTTAAATGGAATGAATTAGATGTCCTCTCAAATTATGCATCTATTTTAAAAATTTAAGTACACTGAAAATTCTTATATATATATATATATATATATAATATGGTAGTGTAGAGGGTCCTTGTTCTTTTTGGTTGTATTTCTCTCTTTAATTGGAAAAATACGAGAATAACACATCTGGATGGCTTGAGTGGAGATTTCTTCTGTGCTTGTCTCGATTTGTTCTTAAAGTTAATCTTTTGGGTTGTATAATATCATGTCTAACCCAAAAATGGCTTGGTTAGAGACTAAGTTAAGTTGACCACGTTGACCAAACTTGTTCATTTTCTTTTTCTCATTTTTAAAACTTTGAAGGACTTAAAATATTTATATGTATTATATTGAATATACCATCACTCATTTTACTATATTTCTTTTGAAATTTATACAATTCAATAATGAGATCAAAAGAAAAATATAGAAAAAAATGCAAGTGTAATGATTGAAACTTTAAAATGATAAGTGCTCCTGTCCATTTAACGTTCTTTAAAAAAAAAAATCTTGCATATTACCTTAGTGTTAATATTTTTGCTTTTGACTCTTAAAATAAAAAAAATGAATTCAGCCAAGAAAACATGAAAAAAACACAAATGTGGAAGGTTTCTTTTTTAAATAATTAATCATAAAAATCTTAATTTCATCTCTATAGCTTGAAATTTTATCGTTAACTAATTATTGTTTATACCACAAATAATTTTTAATTTAGTATTTTTTATTATATATTTTTACAATGTTATCTTATATTTATGTGTGTTAAATTTGCCTCATTATCTATATTTTCATTACTTTTGTTGTTATTACAAATATTCAAAGTATTAAGATAATATATGATTATTATATTAATAAAATTAAACAAATACTTGCAACATTTTAACAATAGAAACTCAATTAAAAATTTTCTAATTGAAGGAATTTCTATATTATCAGAATTAAATTAAAATAAAAAATTTAGATGAAATTATGGAAACTGCAAATATAATTTTTCCTAGTTTAGAGACTTTGTGACAAATTTTAATGTGAAAGATGGTAACAAAAAAGATCCCTAATATATTAGCCATATGTAACTTAAAATATACACATTTCATTTTTGAGCGACCACATTCTCTAAGAAATTATCTTATATTTTGGTTTAATTTTAATTTTTTATCGAATTTCTATACTTTGAATTAAATTCATAATCTTTTAAACAATAAAATAAAATAAATTAGTTTTTGAACTAAAGTTTATAATTTTAATTCTACATTATAAAAATAATATGAGATATTTTTATTTTATAAAACTATACATATTTTTACCTAAAATAAAATCATTTTATCCAAAACAAAAAATGGAATCTTTACGATTACAGAGAAAATAACCATTTATAGATTATTAGAAGTTTGAAAGTCCATGAATCAAACTGTATTCGCTGACCATAAATCAAATTTTTATCCGTTGGAACTTGGAACACACACGTGCGGTAAATCAAATTTATATCCGTTTGAACACTACCTCCTCGATTGTTTTTTTCATTCTTCCCTCCCTCCCCCTCCCTCCCTCCCTCTGTGTCTAATTCCATCAGGTTAGTCTACCGCTCCATAATCTTTTCTTCATCGAATTCTTCTTATAATCTCCATCTATTTCTTGGAACTACAAAATTATCTATGGGTTCTAATTTAGTTTATGCTTTGGGTTTTCTGGTATGGTTGATATGTATATTTGGGTTCAGGGGTTGAAGAAGTCATCACAGATAGCAAGAATCACGAGGTGGTCATCATCGAAGGAGAGAAAGCGAATCTGGAACTACAGATCAGGAAGAGACGTAGACATGTTCAGCTTATTTCTCCGATTCAGAAACCACCTACGAAGGAAGAGGGAAAAAAAAACAGAGGAGAAAGAGAACCCCGCGATTAAGGAGAAGAAAGAAGAGGTTGAACTGAGGTTTTTTTTGAGGGGTCTTATTAATTGAGAATAAAATTTATGAATGATGTCAAAAGATGCATACAGAGGATGAAGGGCGCGTGATAAATTTTCTACAACTTATCTTACATTCATGCCCTTCAAGTTTTCTTTACTGTTTAATTCACATCTTTGTCCTCCAAATTAAAGTTTTCTCAGTTAATATTGTATCCAATATAAAATCCATTCATTCCCTACTTTGTGTTGGATCATGGTCCAGGTTAATTCTTAACGGCTCAAGTGATAGAAATGGTTTTTGATTAGTGAATGTGTTGGACACTTGGTAGCCTGAGTATTACTTAGTTCTTTGGCTTTTGGATTGTTTCAGATCGATAATTTTTGGCTTAGTAATTTGTTTTTCATTTTGTTTATTCTTCAAGAAGAACTAGGACTGCAATTTCTTATTAAAAAATTGAGCTAGCTTTTGAGTTTTTCTTTTTGGTTTTTGGCAGGTTATATTGATGAAATATCAGAGGCATCTGCTAAAGAATGGGGAGTGTTTGCTATCGCTTTATCTAGTTGCTCTCTCATTCGCTTAATTAGGTATTGTTGTCTTACCTCTTTCCAAGTTGGTGTTTTATTTTCTCTCTCTCTCTTATGTTTTCTGTAAACATAATATTAAAAGATGGTAATTATCTATTAGAGTTTTTGTAAATGTTTCTATTGATCACAGAGAGTGATACTAGTAACATTATACTAGTATAATGTTATACTAGTATTAGAGGCATCTGCCAAAATATGGAACTGGAGAGAGTTATACTAGTAACACCATACCAGAAACTTCTCCCTCCCACTGATTAAATGCTCAAATAATGATTGATCAACAAAAGAATATTTACCTACTAAAGAGGTCAAAGAACATACTTCCTCCCCCATCAGGAAGGCTAGCATCATTAGGAGTGTATGCATCTCATACATTCTTACTTACAAGAGAAAATATCTCATGACAATATATTGACCAGATTGATTAAGGTACTTTATGATCCACTAATTCAAATTATGGCTCTATCTTATTTGGCATCTGTAAAGGAAAAGGGGGTGTTCTGTATCAGTTTATCTGGTGGCTCTCTCATTTTCTTAACAAGTATTGTTGTCTTACATTTTTCCATGTTTTTCTTTTTTTAAATGATTTGGTGTTGGGTTTTAAATTAAGGTAAAGGACAAAAGTGGAAGCCAGAATCCAAACTCAAATAGAAGAGAAGATCTTCAGATGGTCTTTGAATTGCATTTGATGGAATTAAGAAGATGAATAAACGGATTTAAGAATATATTAAATGATTGTTTTGTTTGGATACTATTAGAAGTTTCATTTTGGCGCCTCCATATACAAGAACACATAACTATACTTCAACTTTGCCTTTCATCAGTGATTTGTCTGTTTCCACAGGTAAATGTTAATCAAGCTGGACTTCTACTCTGGTTGTGGCATGTGGATTTGTTAAGGGGCAATTGCTGGCCATCCTGTTGGTCTACAAATGATAGGTGCTGCATTTACCAAGGTAATTGTAGCTTTTGATTTTAATGATTTATTTTGTTTTTCTCTTTTTATTATCTGCACAAAAGATGTTAAAAGATGGTAATTATCCATTAGAGTTCTTGATTTTTTTTTTGGTAGATGAATGAATACAATTTAGGGGAAGAAATTTTTGAAAAACGTAGCAATATGAAGATGGGCTGGCTATTGTTTAACAGAAAATTTTCAATCACTTTCATCCATCAAATTTTAACATAAAGGTATTTAGCATCCTGATTGTTCTTCACACTTGGATGTGGCTATGTGGATTTGTTGAGGAGTTCTTGTTTTGCTTTTATGTGAACATGGCTTGTATTTTGTGTGCCCAATTTATTGAATCTTGGTATTGGTATTTTGTGTGGTGAAGCTTTAAGAAAATCATGCTACCTGCATATCGTGAAGGTTTTTTCCCTACTAATTTGAAATGTATCACCTTACAATATATATATAATTAATTAATTTTGGTACTTGTTGTGATAAAGTATTTTGTTAATCTTGGTTTTGTTGAATGTTAGGAAACTGCTGGTTCAAGTTTCAAATGGAGCCTAAATTTTATCATACATGAATCCCACATACAAAAAGCACATATACACAACCACCTTAGTTTATGATGGTAATTTTATCATACTTTAAATGAACGCGGCATTGTAGTTGTCCACAAAATGCTCACAATTTTTGTGGATACATTACAGTTTATGATGCATTATAGTTTCGTCATTGTCTTTGCTTTGCTTAATAGAACTTGCGTAATGGTTAAAATTAGCATGCTTTTACTAATGTCATGCAGTGATAAAATTTGATGTTTCATTTTTTGGGCATAAAATGTGATGATGAATGAGGACGTTTATAATAAAATGACAAAACATGATTTTGCTAGGACTAAATATTCGCAAGGGAAGAATTTTGTAGTTACTTGACCAACAAGGGGAAGAAGTTGTTGAGACTTGGACATCTTCGCAAGAAATTACAGGGAAGTATTGCCCGAAAGGGAAGGGGTGCCCATTGTGTTGGGCTTTGTTTTTTTACCGCCCCCAAGGGGGACCCACCATATTGATGGGCGTTCCCTTGTAACATATTTAATAAGGTGAAAATTAATTTTTTTATCTCAAAATTATAAGAAAAAATTAAAATTTTTAAAAATATTTTTTCATATGTTATAACTTAAATAATCTCGGTGCCTCAAACACCAAGATATGTAAGTTTTCAATTTTTTTTTATTGAATGAGAATGATTTCGGTATCTTTAAAGGAAGGGTAATATATCCTACTCTTATAGTTATTTTGTATATTAATACAAATTTTAATTAATAAAAAAGATATTTTCTTAATAATATTAAAAACTTTACCGCAATATGTTTTCAAAATATAAGGAAATCTATATAATTTCAATAATATTGAATAATATATTTTACTAGTATAATTAATTTATTTTATTTAGTATATGTTTTTTTATATAATTTATATATTTTTATTTATTTTGGTGTGGTTGAAAAAAATAAAAAAATAAATAAAAATTTAAAATAAAAAAATAGGTATAGTTTAAAAAAAAAAAGGAAAGAAGGAAGGGGGTTGGGAAAAACGAGGAGGAAGGGTTGACGGGTGTCAGGCATGAGGGAGGAGGGGAGGGGCGGGGGAGTAGGGTGTTAATTGAGATCCTTGTCATTCAATAAAAAAAATTGAAAATTTATATCTCGGTATTTGAGACATCAAGATCATTTAAATTATAGCATATGGGAAAATATTTTTCAACTTGTAGTATATTGGGAATTTTGATTTTTTCTTATAGTATTGAGATAAAAAAACCATGAAAATTTATATTCAGAATTGTGAAAGATGAAGCAAGAAACAAACTATAAAAAAAAAAATTTGCATGTAGTTTTCTTCTTTTGTGATTTGTCAAGTGTTCCCTCTCCTCATCGAAGTCACACACTCCCCCTCACCCCTTCCTTGTAGGAATGCTTGACATCATGATGTGCATCCCCTCCCTAATACCAAGGAAATGCTAGCTAACAAGTACCCCCCTCTGTCAAGGGACCTTTCCCTAACCTATCTCTCTGAGGCAAAGACCATTATTTGTTATTATGGTGTTTCAACGTGGTGCCATCTCACTAGACGAGGAAACACACAGTGAACAAGCCAAGGGTTCCTTACCCTTACCTCCAACAAGAGAATGATCACTTGAGGGAAAACCCCAGGGAATGCTCCCTCCCTAAATGAACCCTTGCCGAAGTGGCAAGAGCCTTCTCTTCTGTGAGGGAATGTCCCTTGAAATAAGATCATATTGACGTAGATCACATTCACTCTCCCTAGAGGAACCTACTTTTCAATGAACAATCTATGCCTCCTCCTCGAGGGAATGTTTGTCAAAGTGGTGAGAGCCACATCCCCCACTAGATGGAATGCTCATTGTCATGATGGGTGCCCTCTCCTTACCTCACCTTTTATTGAGGGACTGGCCATCGATAGTGTAAGTTTGGTCCCCTGAACATGGAAATCATCTCCTTCCTAAGGGTATGGGGAACACTCTTATTGATGTGGCAAGCACACTAGAACGCACCCAAAAGAACAAGCACCAATAAAGCCAATGAAGGAATAATGATGTGAGATGTGAGGTCTGGAGATGAGATGGAGGTTCACTATGTTAGCTCGTATTCCCCATTAATTTGACTAGAAGTGGCAAGCAATAGCTCACATTCCCCATAGCTCACATTCCCCATTATAGCATCACAGTTATTGCGTTTAACCTAATCAAGGCATTCAGGAGGTATGTTCTCTAGTAGGATCAGATCCAAAACCTTTGAGTGAGTAGATTTCATGAGCATAATTATCCATGAGTAAGGATCTCGCATGATGAATCTCTTGGTACTGAGGGTGGTTAGTCCCTCCATCTCTAAGAATCATATTAATGGCCTCTAATGAGTCATAATATAGCATCACGTGGGTGTAGCTTAAATGTTTACATAGTTTAATTCTAGAACATGTAGCATCTATCTCAGCAGTTATGGGGGATTGGAACCCTACACTCTTCACATTCCCCATTAATGGGAGGACCTATAACTTGAGGGAACTTAGGAACACACATCTACATAATGGCATCGCCCCTAAACCCTTAAGGGAACCACTAGGGGAACTTTCCCTGGTTCATCTTCCCTTAGATTGTTCAAATATTTTTAAAATGATGAAAATTGAAAAAGAAATTTTATTTTAGTCCCTAGTAACTTGATTGATTAATTTGTTAAAAAAAAAAAGAGTAAAAAATTCCCAAAAAATAAATAAAAAAATTTCTAATTTTCTTTAAAACTATGTTTCGTAAATTCAAAATTTAAAAACAGAAAAAAACTTACTTTGCTAGGAGAATTCCTTATTTTTAGGGATCATATTAGTTTTATCAAATTATCTCTTCAAGAGGTATTTTTCAAAATTCAAAGTCTTATTTCTTTTTTATGCATTTTTAATAATAATTAACAAAAGAAAAGTGCGAGGCGCTGATTAGTTTAGCATAAAACCCTACAACCTTAAACACCCTATTACACCTGATTTTTCATGCAATTGGTGCAAAAAATGAAGTTTTGTTAATTGATCTTTCCATAGGAAGGATCTCCAATAAAACATTTAACTCTAGTGAAAATCAAATTGTTAATAGTGTTAGGAATATGTCCCCATTTTCAATGACACATGTTCCATCAAGTTCTACTTTTATGGCTTTGAAGAGATTTGTTGTTTTTCTTCAAATGAAACATAATTATCTCACTATCCTTTAAATTATATAGAAAATCCAGCAACAAAAATGTTGACAATGGCTTCCTTGGAATAATTATCGGTTGTTTGGTTGGTTGTATTGACTATGGTCATGTGTTGAAGAGTGTTAAGGATGTTGTACTCACTCAATTTGACCATATATATTCCATTTATCAATATTATTGGCACTAAAATGCTTAAAATGTTTGATCTATCCATAAGGGAGGATCTCCAATAAAACATTAAACTTTGGTGAAAATCAAAGTATTAATATTGTCAAGAAATTTATACCCCATCTTTCCATCATGTTCTACTTTTATGGCTTTGAAGATTTGCTGTTTTTCTTCAGGTAAAACATAATTATCCCACCATACTTTAACACTCGATTTGGTTCCATTACATGGGGGTCATGTAATGCAATAAGCTTTACATTACCTGAGTAGCTGTGTTTGGTTGGATAAAGGAGGATTACATGTATAATTCTAATTATCTAAATTCATGTAATCAGCAACCCTTACCAAAAGTTGAGGCTTGGGCAGCTTGTAGTGGTATTAAACCCTTCCATCCTCCCACTTCTCTCGCCTTCTACCACTTTTGCAGGCTGTTACTACCACTCATTGGTCACCACTACTACTGGTTTCCAATTTAGGACCACCACCTCAGGTATCTCCACTTTTAGGGCATTTTAGACTTTTTCTAATTATTTATGTTTAATTAAATATAAAAAATAATTTATTTTCCACACCCCTAATATGATTCATAACAAACCCCCATATATCTTTCCATTACATTATATTACACTTCATTAGCTTATATTATTTACCCCCTTTAATTGAACCAAATGAATTGAACCAAATGAGGTGATTTGTTTGCAAAATTCAGCACCAAGGATGTTGACAATAGCCTCGGAATAATTATGGGTTGTTTGGTAGGTTGTACTCACTATGGTCATGTGTTAAGGATGTTGTACTTGCTTGATTTGGCCATATATATTCCATTTATGAATATCATTCACAATAAAATGTTTAAAAGGTATAGATGTGCCTAGGGGGATTTGACAGGTTTTCCCTCCAAGGTAGGGCCCTTCCAACGTAATATGCACCTTTATCCCATTAATTAGACGAAACTCTCCTTTATTCAAGTCATTTGTGGTATGCCTTCCTTACTCAAATCAAAAAAAGAAAAAGCTCCCCTTACCATTTCCGACCCACTTGAATGGGCTTTAGGCTCTCCCTACACAGTATGCCCTATCAAAGCTATGCCCTCTTATCTTAAGGTGTAATAGATGTCGTTAGGCAGGGTGAATAATGACATGCTTGCTTGCCTCTACACTCCCTTCTTCCCTAAGGGTGCCCTAAGGGGTTATGCACTCCCATCTTTTTACCCTTCACTTATTTGATAGTTATATAGCTTAAATCATATGTAACTATCAAATAAGTGATAGGTTTTGTCATAGAACTAGTTGAAGGTAAAGATGTGGATGTAACATCCGATGGTTTAGAAACAAGGTATTTTCCTATGGTTTGGAGATATTTATTAGTGTAATTGTTTTGTTCCATAATATTTTGGATATCTTTTGAGGAAATAGCTTCATCGGTTTGTTTGAATTTAATAGAGGCAGCCATAATTGGGGTTTGTTTTTCATCGATAAGTCGGATAATTAAAATGGTTTTGGAAGGAGCAAATTCATAATCTATAACATTTCCTTTAGAGCTTTGCTAATATTTTTTTTGTTACATTGATCGAGTTTGCAAATGGATATTCCAAATGATTTTATAAAGCATAAGCTTCAATTTAAACCAATCAAAAAATAAAATATTCGTTTGGACCTTTTCAAGGGACTTGTAAAATTTTTCTTGTGCTTTCTCTTTTTTCCTTGAAATTCTCAAAAAACAAATTAATGGTAAACTGGTTTTCCTTAGCATAGAAATCCTTTTGTAAAAGAGGTTTATTAATTTGAAATTTGGTTAAAATGATATTAATCTCTTCAAAAGGCTCATGCAAGGAATAGTGGACTAGGAATATTATAGGTATAGGTGTGTAGATATAGATCTTTGTTCTTCCTTGTCTCTTTGATAGGTTGGTTTGGGAATGTTTGAAGAAGTATCCAATCCTTGGATGTGAATAGTAGATTGGACGCTGGAGGGACAATTTAAGGGACTGAGGAGACAGAATGCCTTGGTAATTCGAAGGCTACTGTTCTAAAATGATTGTTTGATAGGACTGTTTGGGTACCAGCCTTAGAAGTTCCACTAAAAAGACCTTCAACTTCTACCAAAGGCTGTGTCAACAAATCTGTTTGAACTTTGAGTGATAGATATAATTTCTGGAGTTGTTATTGGTACAGATGGAGAAGCTCTTTTTATTAACCATAGTTTAGGTAAAATGACATGATCTCATTTAATCACTTTTGATATATGGATATGAGCTCTGGTGCGGTTAGTCAAGAATACTGTTATGTGACTAGTTTCTTGAGGTATTGGATCATGAAAGGTTAATGAATTCATATGTCTATAAGAGACTCTATAGATTAAGACAATTGGGATAGATTTGGGTTTCATATGGAACCCATTTAATTTTATGTTTAATTTGAGAATATCCATAACACTTCTGTTTGGATAGCTGTTAAAATAAATTAGTCAATTATGAAGATCTGCTTCTACCATGCCTTAGAGAGAGTTAGTGCATATATCATGTTTGGTATCTCTCAGGTAAAGGAGGCTAGACACGTTTAATCCTCTCCTTATTAAGGGTTTAATGGCTACTTGAACACATCTTATGTGCAAATATTTGTAACGTTTTTTATGTGGTTTGACAGAGTCTAGGGATAAAAGGGTGAATTATTTTTTGCCAAGTTTAATAGGAATGACTTATTCAATAATCTTGATAACATAATCAGTCTTGGTGAAGAATCTTCCTTCTGGTTAATAAAGGTAATTTCTATCAATTCCGGGAATAGTCTAGTTGTCTATTTCTTGGTTATCTTAGAAATGAATTTCTTCATTGAAAATGTTGGTTGATGAGGTTGATTCAGGTTTAGAGAATTGAGGATGAACTAGGAATAGTAGAGTGATGGGATATGATAAGAGATCTAAACATTTTAGATGAATCTCCCCTTTTGATACCATTAGGATTCAAAGAAATATAAAGAAAGAAAGTGAGCCAAGACTTACTTTTCAAGTTAAATATTAAGATTTAACACTATTTGTGTAACTAAATCTTAACTATCGATTTTAAAAGCGAATAATACCATAGAATACTCATGTATGTGAGTTTCTACAAAAGTCTAGACATACAACCTTGTATGTCGGGATTTACTGCCATAACCTTACAACATCTCACAACACTATGAATATTAGAACACTTGTTCACTCAAAAAAAAGTTAAACGAGCTATCAGATTGAGTACGAGAATAGTATTAAAATAATAACATGTAACTTAATAAAGTAAATTTTGACTAAAATTATATTAATACATTCCTACTTCCCCTTCAGACTTTAATACCAAGTGATGGAGAGTACTGCCTGGAGAGTAGTGGAATAGAAAGATGAGACGTAGGAAGCAAATAGATTGCTCAAAGGTTAGTGTAAAATATAAATACTTTAAAGAAAGAGCATACATACAGTAAATGCAAGAAAATAAAATGCAAAAAACTAAAGCATTGCCATATTTAGATCAAAATAAAGTGCAGGAAAGTTAAAAGAGTACCAGAACGACGATAGTCCATACAGTCTAAACCAAAGAAAATAAAGGCAAGAAAGTTAAATGAGACCTAGAATGGCGGAAGTCCGTCTACTCTAAATAGAAGAAGTAAATGTTAATGAAAATCTTATTACAAGAGAAAAGAAAGAGGCTCACAAAGAACTCTCTCTTCAAGAATTTCTCCTAACTCTCCTACAATGTTATACCCTTGAAAGGGACCTTACATTGCTATTTATAGAGTTTAATGGTTACATCCAATGGTCAGGGTTAATTTGATCCAATAATTGGGGTTTAATATAATCTTTAACATTTGATAATCAGCATCTACCGATACAGTCAACATCTAATGGGACCTTCTAATTAGATTGTAAACAATTCTAATCAATAATCAATTGATGAATAATATCGTTCAGAGGTTAACATATGAATAGTTCTTTGACCCTTTTTTTTAAATAGTCCATGGTTAATAATCTTTTCATTGTCTTAGGTTGCTTCAAATGATGGTTTGGAAAATAAGGTTTCTGTTCTTGCTACAGCAAAAGGAGAGCCTGTTTTAACTGATTAATGGAACTTTGCTTATCTGATATTAAGACTAGGCAATCTAATTTTTATGGTTAAGAAATTGGCTCATTTACAAAGTGATCAACGATTGTAGATTGTTTCTAAACCAAAATTTAACTATATTTATGTTTGCCCTGCGTACCACCGGATATATGAGATTCTTTGGAGAATGGGAAATCCCGTTGTTGGGTTATTATATTTATAATGCTAGGCAATAAAGGAAAAGGGTGTCTACAAAGTTAATGTTGTTGGTTTAAGCTTTATTGGATATTTTTGGTTGGGCCAGAATAATCCCACCATTTAATAAACCATGTATGTAGGCTAATTTTTGGTTAAAATAGGTGAACCATGTATGATGCTAGTATTTATTTTGGTACCAAAGATATTATAGCCAGCATTAAGGTGTTGTCCCAACCAAATATTTTAACCCTTTTCCATTATTACTCCATTTTTCTCTAAACTATCCATATCATGGATATTTGCTTGGCATTCTAAATATAGTAGTAACCCATCAACAGGATTCTCAATACTCCAAAGAATCTTGTATATTTGGAGGTATGCAGACTTTGATCACTTCAGAAACGAGCCTATTTCTTAGCTAGAAAAATCAGATATATGCTTATCTGACATCAGCCTCAAATAAACAAACTTTTATTAATAAGTTAGAACAAGCTCTCCTTTTGTTGGAGTAAGAACAAGAACTGTCATCTTTCCAAACCATCATCTAAAGCAGCCTCATAAGCAAACAATAAAGAGGATTAACAAACAAAGTCAAAGTTGACCTTTGACTGATACTATTCATCATTAGTTGACTATTGACTGAAGCTATTCACAATTTGATCTTCAAATGCTGAAGATTAGATTAAATCCCGATCATTGGATCAAATTAACCCTGATCATTAGATGTAACCATTAAATTCTATAAATAGCAATGCAAGGTCTCTTTCAAAGGCATAACAAATTGTAGGAGAGCTAGGAAAGATTCTCGAAGAGAGAATTCTTTGTGCCCTTTTCCGTTATCTTGCAATGAGATTTTCATTAACCATGAACCATTTATTTTCTTATTCATTAACATTTTTTTCTTCTGTCTAGAGTAGGCTGACTTTGCCATTTTGACACTTGTTAACTTTCTTTCTTACCCTTTAACTTTCATGCACTTTATTTTCATCTAAGCAATGCATTTTATTTTATGGCATTTACTTTATGTTGTTTAAAGTACTAACTTTGAGTAGTTTATCTGCTTTCTACTTCTTTTTTTTTCTATTCTACTCCCCTCTGAGCAATATTCCCCATCATTTGGTATTAAAGTTTAAAACGAGAAGTAAGAATGTATTGATAAAATTTTAGTCCAACTTTACTTTATCAAGTTACATGTTAATAATATTTTAATACTATTCCCGTTCTCAATTTAATAGTACGTTTTATTTTTTTTGAGTGAACATGTGTTCTAATATCCGTAGTATATTAATGATATTGTGAGGTTATGACAGTAAATCCCGATGTACAGGATTGTAAGTTCAGACTTCGGTAGATATATGTATGAGTGTTCTATGGTATATTATTCGCTTTTGAAATTGATGGCTAGAATTGGGTTACTACAAATAGTGTTCAATCTTAATTTAATAACTTGAAAAGGTCTTGGCTCACTTTCTTTTTTAATATTTCTATGTATCTTGATGGTGATGATATCAAAAGGAGAGATTCATCTAAAATGTTCATATGTTGAAAAAAGAGACTGATTGATGTGGCAAAACATGGAGCTAATCGAGCCATTGACTTGCAAGGTATTCTTGGAATATTTCCATGAGAAGGTATTTTCCCATTTCTATAACAAATGAAAAGAAGCTAAATTTATAATGATCCAGCAAGCTGAGAACGAGTTAGTAGATGAGTATGTAGCAACATATATTCAATTGGCTTGATACTCAACCTACCTCTAGCAGATGATAATGAGATATGGAAAAAGAAGAAGCTAGAGAAGGGCTTGAAACCAATGATAAGAGAGCGAGGTGTCCCCATGTAGATTGAATCACAAGAATATTGCACCAGCACCTCCGGCCAATAATAAGAAAGCTGCAGAGAAAGGAGAAGGAAGTAAAAACACTAGAACAATAAAGGGCAAGAAGGGTCTGCAGTTGGATAGAAAAATCTAACTCCAGTTTGTGATCAATGAGGGAAGGCTCATGGTGTAAGGCCATGCTTAGTAGGACAGAAAGTGTGCTTCTTTTTATAAATTCAGCTTATGGAACCTAGACAAAGAAATATCATAGACAAAGAAACATATACTCATATGACCATCCAAATCTTGAATGTCCTTAACCCTTTAGAATATAGGGTTAAGACCTAAGAAATTTTCTTAGCTTTTTATTTTCTTAGTTTTTTTTAATCCCATTGGGTATAATTATTTGGATTATGTTGATGCCTGATATAATTTTTTTTATGTCAAAACAAATATTGGTACTATACCTAGTTTGTTTATTTCAACAAAAAGATCACCTACAATTTCCCTACTAGTTCATTAAAAATTGTGAGATTATTTTGGCCAAATAAATCTTATCACAATGAATTAAAGAAATCTTCTAGTATTTCCAAATAAAGATTAACCTTGTTGACAAACCCATTTTTTCTCCAAACTATCCATAGCTCTTTACTGGCACTATATAGTAGTCTAGTAACAGGATTTCCAATCCTCCAAAAACCATATGGTATGCAACCTTTAAACATAACTAAGTAAACTAGAATGCATTTAAATCATGGTTTAATGAAATCCATAATAGTTAATCATTTTATAAATTAGCAAGTTTCTCAACAAAAAAAAAACCTATGCATTAACCTATGATAATCAAACTTTCATCAACCATGAAGATTTTTTTCTACTAGAAAATTAGCAGAAGCCATCCATCAAAAGTACCTTTAGAAGTGGACAATGAAGACAATTGATTTTGGAATAATTAACCTTGCAAATATTTAAAAAAAAAAGCCAAAAGTCAAAATTACTATTCATGTGTTGACCATTGACCAACATTATTCATGCATTAACCCAAGTTTTTTGATTTTGGAATAATTAACCTTGCAAATATTTTAAAAAAAAAGCCAAAAGTCAAAATTACTATTCATGTGTTGACCATTGACCAACATTATTCATGCATTAACCCAAGTTTTCTTTCTACTAGAAAATGAGCAGAAGCCATCATCCAAAGTACCTTTAGAAGTGGACAATGAAGACGGTTGATTTTGGAATAATTAGCCTTGTAGATATTTTTTTTAAAAAAAATGAATGTCAAAATCCCAGAAGATTCTGATTGTATTGTTTGTTACTGTCAAATGCTAAAAGTTAGAATGAATCCTAACCGTTGGATCAAATGAACCTTAGTAGTTGGATGTGATCTTAAACTTCGATAATTAACCTTTCAAAGCTTATAAGCATTTGTAGTGATGGTTTATAAAGAGTGTAAAGAAAGATTCTCTTGAAAAGAATTCTTTGTAAGGTTCATTTGTTTTATAAACTATGCAGACTACCCACATTCTGACACCCTTTAATTTTCTACATTGCATCATCATTTTCTTCCTTTTTATTTTTTCATTTCAGCTTATTTATTTTATGCTCTTTATTTAATCTTCTTTCTTTATTCACTTTATATTTTTACTTTATTTTGTCACCTTCTAGCTTGTAAAGCAGTTCATGTTTAGGCCTCACTTTCTTGCGTTTGGTATTAGAGCCTGGAGGAGAAGTATAAATATATTGATAGAATTAAAGTCAAGATTTACTTTATTAAATTATGTGTTAATATTTTAACATTATTTACTTGTGAACCTAACTTCACGAGTGTAAATTTTGGCAAAAAAGGTATACATAAAAGAGGGACAAGTAGTTTCATTAGTATGATTTTTTTAATAGTTGCTTAGTCAATATCCACATATATAATAAACAAACTATTCAATATTCTTTTTTTCTTTGGTCATAATTTATAAATTATATTAGGGATAGTCTCAGGTAGACAGTTTCTATAGAGCGTAGGCGGAGTCCCAAAAGGTAACAAAGGCGTGCAAAGGTTTCCCCAGGCTAGATGGATATTGGCCCTTGAGTGCGAACGCAAAAGGGAGCTTGACTACAAGACCCACCCATCGAGCAGGGATGAAAGTTGGCCTTAGTTTTTGTCAGCCTTAGTCATCCGACGTGCCAAGTGGAAGGGCCATCGCTCTAGAATAAACAAAATGACTGGGAAAAAAAAGTAGCAAATAAATCCAAATAATAATATCCTTCGATGATTAAAAATATTGTCTTTGGAAATGGGTTTGGGTATTCAATGGTGTCTGTCCTTTGGAAATTAAGTATGTGGATCCATTGAATGATAGGATGCTGAAAACAAATTGATATCAAAAGATAAATATGAGTATTACATATGTTGGATATATTTTTATATCAATATTACCCTAATAATCTTTGTAAGAATTTTCTGGTATTTCAATACTAAATTTCAAATATAGCATTTCAAATGCGAGGATTAGGAATGTAAAACATTATCAATTTCAAATATTTGATATGCATTATGTGTTCATATAGAATATCTTTTACTATTTGATAAATTTCAGTAGGCAAGTTTCATTGCCATCCATTTTCTTTTACTAAAATATTTCAATTACAAAGACGTTGTCTTTGTCTTTTTATTGTTGATCCATTTTCTTTTACTAAATAAAATAAACCCAGCTACATAGACTTAAATGTGTTAGGATTGGCTGGTCACCCAAGAGGGCGGTAAATTGAGTAATGCAAGATTTCCATCTTTCCACCCTTTTTGGATCACAACCCAATTTCACTAGATGTCAGTAAAATAGGATGAATAGAGAGAGTTAAGTGCAAATAGGTGAAATGTGAGAATGAAGAATCAGACAAGAAATTTATACTGGTTCGGTCCAACCACTTGCCCTACGTCCAATATCCAAGCCACCACTTGACATTTTCCACTCTATTCCACAAGTTTGATCTAGGCACCTGTGAAGTTTTAATACATCCTACAAGTTTCAGTAGGCACTTGTGAAGTTACTCCCCTACATCCTTACAAGATGTGAAAAATCCTTTAGTGTTTTCCCATACTAAGATTCTATCCAGAACATAGTAGAAAAAAATGATTACAGAAATGAGACTTTCTTTAAGAATAGATGATACATTGAAAGTTCACTCTATAGATATGGGTTTTTTAGAGAATGCTGCCATAGAAGGATTTTATAAAGGATTTTATAAATTGTTGCAGCATTTTGGCAGAAAATTCGTCTGTCACATAGTGAAATTCGAATTTCAAGTTGGCCAAAGTTAACCTATGCGAATTTTCATTATTGGAAGTACGTCTATTGAAGTTTGAACAGTTGTCTCAAGTTTTTACAGAGCACTTAAAATTTGAATTTTAGAAGCTAAAATTTGTCTGTCAGACGTTTGTTTAATATGGTACAAAAGTTCTTTCTTTGAAATTTGACTGTTAAACTTTAAAATTCATCTGTCAGAGGTATCCTCTAATGAGACTCACAAGTTCTCATTTCAAAATTCACACTTTGAAGTTTAAAGTTCATCGGTCAAAGAGGGTGACTTTGAACTCTCTTTGAACTTCATAAATATTTGAATTTTAACTAAGTTTCATACGAATTTTGCACATATTCACTAACAATGCTTAGACCGAAATTCAAATATTAGAACTAGAGTACGTTTCAGAACTGAAATTCATCAAGTAAAGTTCGAATTTTGAACAAAATGGATATGAAACATAAGCAAAATTCATCTGTTAATCAATATTTCTCAATTCTAACATGTGCTAACAATCTATTTACTTAATTCAACTTCAACACATAGGTAATAAGATTAAGAAAATTCTAAAGATTGAAACTATCTCAAGACCTAAGTGAAAACAAAATATACCTAATATAGATTTACTTAGTCTAACTTCAATGCCTCCACTTTTAGTTAGTCATTTCTTTCTTGGCATGCTCCATTATGATCTTCAATTCTTGAAGCATAATTTCTCTTCTTTTTTTTTTTTGAGTGAAACATGATATTGATTTCCATTTCTTTATTCTAATTCTCACTTTTCCTATTTGGATCATCCTAAATTTAATGTGTTACATTTACAAACAAAGTAGATAATTTCAAATTAAGTACATGCATATTTTTTACACAACTTTTCTTCCTATTTGACATCAACAAAAAAATGTTTGAAGAAAAATTTTCCCATAATTCTATTCTCCTATTTGTGAGATTATATACTAATAAGCACCGAGAGGTCTAGGGTTGTTTTAAACACATACTGAAGCACAAATTCAAATGCACTACATGTTCAAATTATGCAAATTTTTACTGATATCAAAATTGATACCAATTGTTGGTGAAATTAAAACTAATATTAGTTGTTATTTGAAACTATCATGATACCAATTGTTATGATACTATGATATATGCACACATCACAAGAGGTATTTAAGAGTTGAAGAGTTGTTGTTTTTCTTCCTTTAGGATCAATGAGAGATTAAGCAACTAAAACTCTTCACAGTAAATGAGGTTAATTAAAGTATAAGCAAATTAATTACATATGAAACTCCCCCTCAACCTATGCCTTTCATATGATAAAACTAGTTACAATTTGGAATCTCATATCTGATGACACTTTTTTAGTTAGGGATAGTAATAAGGACAGTTATTCCATATATTTTGATGTTGAAAAAGAAAGCACAATCCAACAGATAAGTATGTTCATACAAAAGCACATGATTAAGATTTTTCTTTTAAATCAAAAAGAGCTTTTATAGAATCCTTTACATGCAAAGTTATAAGCTTCCCCTAAGTATGAACATCTATTCAAACATGAATGCTTTTGATATCATCAATTAGTAAGTAAGAAAAATTATAAAACAAGTTTGGTCATACAAATAAAGAGATGAACTTATGCAAATATTAAAATTCACAGTAACCACCATCATATTCAGATAGTTCATTATTTGAACAAGGATCACACTTTATTTTAGTGACCTCAAGTATCAGCACCAACCAAGCATATTGAAAGACTAGTTAAACACTTACAAACCAGCTTGGTTGTTAACTAGTTTCTTTCCTTTTTCAGTATGATTCCAATCGAGCACATTAGATACTCCATCTTTGTGAGGCTTTTATCATTTAGCTTAAGGAGTACCTGTAAAAAAAAGGGAATACATTTTCCTTTCTTTGGTATCCGTTCTTACTGGGGTCCACTCATGGTTAGTTTAAACATTTTAAAGTACTTATAGGACCTAAGTTTTGTCTTGCCCAAATGTAATATATAATGCAATAATTGAAAAGGGTAGGGGTCAAAGGTTACCAAAGATCACTTCCTTGTTTATTTTTAGCTTGTATGCAGTATAGTATTACTCATGTCTCCCTTTTGCATATAAGCCATTGCCTTTTGATCTTATGCTCTTTCTCTTCTCAAGGTAAGTAATATGACTTTCATTTGAGCTGCTTCTTTGAGATGAGAAAAGATATTGCTTCCAATGCTTCTTTTTATGATTTGCAATTGCAATTTTAGAGTTTTGAGAAGTTTTTCTTTTCAGCATCCTCTTTCTTGCACAATATGTTCTTCTTCTTAGACTTGTTTTGCACACATGAAATATAGAAGTACATTTTGGTACCTACTTGTTCTTGGGTTTAGGAGGGTTAGTATTCTTTAGAATTCATTTCATGCTTTTGCTCAAACCATTTTCCCTTATATTGCACAGATAAGCAATATGACATTTTTACTACAATATGTGCATGATTGTGAGCTAAGCATTACAGTAGACAAAAGATTTCAAATAGCTTTTATTTTTCTCCTTGGACTCACTCATATACACAATTCTGTTTGCTAAGTGAAATGTTTAACTTATCTTTGTCTTGAGTGAAATTGGCTATTACCTTATTTAACTCTTCTTTTTCTTCAACTAATCTATCACATGAATTACAAGAGAAGGTGTGTGTGTGCGTGTGAGTTTCATAGATATTTTCTAAATCATTTATTTTCTGTTTAAGTGATTCATTTTCATTCTTTTCAAATTCTAATTTATTTTCTAAGGAAATCACTTTCTTTTGACTGTGTGCAGGTACTTTTGCTAATCTAATCAGTTCATCATGCGTTTTATTATAATCATCTTACATCTCATCAGAAGAGTTATCATAATCAGATTTATAATCAAAATTTGATACCTCATCATCATTTTGTTTTCGCCATTAAGCACGGACAGGTATCTTCTTCATCTTCATCTGAATTGTAGCCCTAGATTGCAGAGGTGTATGCCACTTTGACTTTCTCATTTTTCTTCTCTACATATGAAGTCTCTTTGAGTGGTACTTCATCTTGTTTGTATGACATGAGTGCTTTTGTTTTTGAAGTTCCTTCTTTTAAATGTTGAGGAATTTGCCAAATTTGATGGTCAATTGTCTTAGCTCATCCTCCTCATTATTACTGTTGCTATAATTACTTTCATTATCAGTATCATCATCTTTTGAGCTCTGTGATGTAGTAGCTTTGAACATCATTATTTTTCCTTTGTTTTCCCACAGAAGGTCTAGTTTTCTTTCATGTTCAGCAAGGCTCCCAAATAGTGCAGTGACAAACTGATATGATGCTCTTCTTGTTTCTTGAATAACTGTCACTTTTGGTTATCATTCTTTAGGTAGAGCTCTGAGTATTTTGCATACTTGCTCTCTTTGTATGTGTAGCTCTTCCGAAAGCTGCTAGATGATTAATGATATGAGTAAAACGAATTTGGAAATCTTTAATAGACTCACCATTAATCATCTTGAAGGCTTCATATTTAGTAGTGAGAGAACTGAGCTTGTTTTCCTTGACTCCCTTGGTAGAGCAATCTTCAGAGCATCCCACATTTCCTTTGCTTGCAATTTGACACTCTGAAAAATTTATCTTGTTAAAGAGCATTGACCAAGGAGTGATTTACCTTGAAGTTCAGTAGGTCTCTTCGCTTATACTCATCATCCCGTTCTTCTTCTAACTTCTCCCTGTATGTGTCATCATTCTGCATCTTCTTTGGCACAAAATCTTCTTTCTTGATGACAGACCAAATTTCTAGATCTATGGATTAAAGAAATAGTTGCATCCTCATCTTCCAGTTCCCTTGTGGTAGTATGTTCTCTCCAAAACTAGCCATTTTGCTCCGAGAAGATTAGATTCTTTGTTGGGAGTTCAAGCTCTGATATCAATTGTTAGAATTGGCTTGTCACCCAAGAGGGTGGTGATGCAAGATTTTCACCTTTCTGGATCACAACCCAATTTCATTAGATGTGTAGCAAAACTATAGTAATCTTGTCATATGGATATCTGAAGCATGTCTTACTAATAAGTTATTGAGTCGGATCTTGTTCAGATTTTTTCTAATACATAAGTTTCTCATGTGAGGCAAGTTCTAGCATACTCGAATCTTGGACAGACAAGAATAAGATACGATTATTTCAGAATTTCAGGAAGGAGAAAGAAAAGTTTAGAAAATATGCATTGTATTTTTTCGGATGATTTTTTTTTCTCTTACAAACCATGCTCCTCTTATAGACTTGAAGCCTTGCTCACCATGATTGTGAACAGACCATAAAGTAAACACACCTGACAAATAGGTTTTATCACTTATATCAGATTATTACATGACTCAATAATAAAAGCACACATGGCAGACAAACTTTACCTAACTTTACATCACATGACTTTTGGTAAACTAGACTTTTGGCATAAGATTAAAAGTCTTTATGAATAGACTCATGATTGACTGCTTTATGTCTTTTTATTCTTTATGTCCCCATCAAGTTTCTTTTTTTTTTCTTTGCAGCCTTTAGTTGTATCTTATCCAGCTCTGCGTCAATGTCAAAATCTTCAACAAGAGAAGATGATGTAGGTTTTGATGAGAGAAAATTTTGCAGGAACTGGGGGTCCATTTCATAACAGTCCTGAGATTCAAGATATTGTAATGGGTCTTGATCTTCAAAGAGGTCTGTCATTGGCAAGTCTTGACTGGATAGGGCTAGAGAAAGTTGAGGCCAATCAAAGGGAATGACTTGTCCTGTAGTCATCACCGTCTTCTAGATTGAAGAATTCTCCTGGCATTGGTCCAAAAGATGTGCACATCTGATCAGTTGCATTTCCTGTGAAATTATTAAGACTTAAAGAAAATATTTTAATTCATTAATAATTTGATCTTTAAGAAGTGGTCAATGTAAAATTGTTCCCCATAGATGTGTTTGAACAGGAGCATACAAACTTCCTTGATGATTAACTTCATATGGACGGTGAATCACAAAGAAAGTGTAAACCTTCTATTGATGTGAAGGAATATCCCACAGATCATGTTCTTCTATGACCATGTAAAGACGTCCTCTCCAAAGAAAGTTTGTTTTGGAGGTAGTGTAAAGGCACAAGCAAACGGTGTGGAGAGAGACCACATATACCACATAAATTCAGGAGTAATGGGACCTCGGATGAAGGGAATGACCAAGTATGGAAGCAGGGGTCAAAAAACTCTTGTTTTGGTGAGATTCTTGTGGTTTGAAGGAAAAGATGAAGGTAGTAAAAAAGAGTTTTTCTGGAAACAACATTTGTTTCAATGACAATAATTGGATATTTGAGAGTAACGGTCGTGTTGATGTTTGGGCATGGTTTAGATGGTAAGGATGAAGAAGGATGGTTTGCTGAGAATGGTTATCTGATGATTTTTTGACAAAGGCCTTAATAGTAAGTCTACTAATATATTGTGCTTTCCTTTGATATGTTTCACCGTGAATTTATAACGTGAAAACCGGTCTTTCCAGCGAAGTAATTGGTTTTTAGGAAGTATCTTCTTTTTTTGGTCCAGAATGGCTGGGAAAGAGGTATTATTCATTTCAACTGTGAATTGATTAAGACTGAGATAGAAACTGAATTTCTCAATTCCTTTTTTGGCAGTGAAGATCTCCTTGTAGATAGCATGATAATGCTTTTCAGCTTCTTTGAATTGTCCACTGGCGTGTGCACAATAGTATTTTTTTCCATTGTCTTCTTTGATAAGAATAGCGCCCCAAAAGTCTTCACTAGCATCTATCTGTAGATTAATGGGCTCTGATACCATCTTCGTCAGAGGACTCGATTGGTGTGCGTGTGGTGACAGGGGTATCTTAGAAGCTCATTTTACTCCAAGGCTCTTGACTTAAGGAAAGCACAACAGTGGCCATGTCAGGGTAAAAGCTAATGTTTCACCATTTTACTAGTCCTCATACTATGAGAACCCTTGATCATGGTAGATTAATGGGCTCTGATACCATCTCATCATCCCCTTTCAGTAACACAAGGTCAGACTGGTTGGACATTATATATAAAGCGTCAGTGGTGGAGTTGGAAAACTCAAGATTCAACGCATGATCTTAAAGTTGATAGATCATTTGGTGATGAAGAGTAGCCATAATTGCTCTTGGGTTTTGCTCTACTCCATGGATATGAATCTAGATCTTTAGACGATGTGAAAGAGTTTCATCATCGAGTTTGATGTGAAGTCGAGCTATTGTCATCATAACACTTCCATTGCTACAAGTGGTAAGTAGTGCACCAATCATAGTATTATTGATAGGAGAGCTCGACAAGAATATTTTGAAATGAAGTGGCTCTGATACCATCTCATCGTTCTCTCTCAGTAACACGAGGTCAGACTGGTTGGACATTATATATAAAGCGTCAGTGATGGAGTTGGGAAACTCAAGATTCACCGCATGATCTTGAAGTCGATAGATCATTTGGTGATGAAGAGTAGCTATAGTTGCTCTTGGGTTTTGCTTTACTCCTTGGATCTGAATCTAGACCTTTAGATGATGTAAAAGAGTTTCATCATCAAATTTGATGTTGAAGTCACGAGCTATTATCATCATAACACTTCCATTGCTACAAGTGGTGAGTAGTACACCAATCATAGCATTATTGATAGGAGAGCTCGACAAGAATATTTTGAAATAAAGTACTGCTCATTGTAACATAGTGATTTATAAAAGCATTTCAAAAGGATGTCAGAAAAATATTACATGCTGGGAGGAGTAAATGATATTAATCTCATGCATGTTTTCATTGCCTCCCTACCAGATGAACTTCAGTCTCAATTACAAAAGTCTATTAACTCTCTTCAATGAGACATGGTACAGATTACTTTGGGAGAAATTTATCAATTGGCTTTAGCTTCTCTGGACAGACTCTATGAGCAAAAGAAATTAGTCAAGAATATTCTAAAAAATAAGACTTATTTATACAAAGTCTGTAAGAGACCTGATCTAAAGATCAAGTGTAAAGAAAATGAGCCTTTGAGGTACACCTGTCGTCATGCGCACACCAACCACGTCCTCTGATAGAGATGGTATCAGAGCCCATTAATTTACCATGATCAGGGGTTCTTATAGAGTGAGGATGAGTAAAGTGGCGAAACATTAGCTCTTACCCTGATATGGCCACTATTGTGGTTTCCTTAAGTCGAGATGCTGGGAGGAAATGCAACTGATCAAACATGCACATCTTTTGGACCAATGCCAGGAGAATTCTTTGACCCAGAAGACGTAATATGACTACAGGACAAGCCATTTCCTTTGATTGGTCTCAACTTTCTCTAGCTCCATCAGCTGATCAAGCACCATCCTTATCCAGTCAAGACTTGCCAATGACAGACCCCTTTGAAGATCAAGACCCACTAAAATATCTTGAATCTCATGATCATTATGAAATGGACCCCCAGTTCTTGCAGAATTTTCTCTCATCAACACCTACATCATCTTCTACTATTAAAGATTTTAACATTGATGCACAGCTGGATAAGATACAACTAAAGGCTGCAAAGAAAAAGAAAAAGAAAAAGAAACTTGATGGGGACATAAAGAATAAAAAGACATAAAGTAGCCAGTCACGAGTCTATTCATAAAGACTTTTAATTTCATGCCAAAAGTTTAGCTTGTTGACTTTTTGTAAAGGTTAAGTTGCCAAAAGTCATGTGATGTAAAGTTAGGTAAAGTTTGTCTGCTATGTATGCTTTTATTATTGAGTCATGTAATAATTTGACAGGAGTGATAAAACCAGTCTACCATGTATGTTTACTTTATAGTCTGTTTACAATCATGGTGAGCAAGGCTCCAAGTCTATAAGAGGAGCATGGTTTGCAAGAGAAAAAAAAATCATCCGAAAAAATACAATGCATATTTTCTAAACTTTTCTTTTTCTTTCCTGAAATTCTAAAATAATCATATCTTATTCTTGTTTGTCCAAGATTCGAGTATGCTCTACACTTGCCTCACATGAGGAACCCTGTGTATAAGAAAGAATCTAAACAAGATCCACCTTAGTAACTTTTTAGTAAGACATGCTTTAGATATTCATATGACAAGATTATTATAGTTTGGTTTGGTAATCCTAAGGTGTCCATTGAGTTCTTGATGCCTAAAGGAGGTTGTTTATACTCGGGAGTAAATTGAATTATCACATCTGCTGTATTTGTTTTAATCAATGGATGTCTGACCTTATGTTACTGAGAGGAGACGACGAGATGTGCAGCAAAACGTGGATGAACAGAGAGAGTTAAGTGCAAATAGGTGAAGTGTGAGAATGAAGAATCAGACACGGCCCAACCACTTAGTCTACGTCCAATCCCCAAGCATACCGCTTGAGATTTTCCATTATATCCCACATAGGTTTGATTCGGGCACTTGTGAAATTTCAGTATATCCCATAAGTTTCAGTAGATACTTGTAAAGCCACTCTCTCCACACCCTTAGAAGATGTGTCAAATCCCTTAATTTTTCCCCACACTAAGATTCTACCTAAAAAATAGTAGAAAAGAATAATTACATAAATGAGACTCTTTTAAGAGTAGATGATATACGTTGAAAGCTCACTCTATAGAGGTGGATTTTTCAAAGAATGCTGATACAGAAAGATTTTATAAATTATTGCAGTATTTTGGTATAACTCTTTTAATATTGTTACCCATAAGTTCAAAAGTACTCATATTTCTAGATTTGTGATGTAACTAGATGTTAGACACAAGATCTATCCATTAGACACAAGTTCTAGTTGTTACTCTGTAAAAAAAAGCCGTTCATCACATTAAATGCGTTTGACATTCCAAAATTTAAATTTTGAGGCTTAATAGATAAATTTTGCAAAGACAATATAGTTATGTGTTTAACGTTAAACTTTAGAAATTTTGTAGGCCAAAGTTAATCCATGTTAGTTCACGCGAATTTTCATATTGGAAGTGCGTTTGTTGAAATTTGAATAGTTGTCTCAAATTTTACAGAAAACTTAAAATTCGAATTTTAGAAGCTGAAATTTTGAAATTCATGCCAGAGACTTGTTTAACATGGGACAAAAGTTCTTCCTTCAAAATTCAACTGTTAAACTTTAAAGTTCATCTGTTAGAGGCATTCTCTAACGAGACTTAGAAGTTTTCATTTTAAAATTCACACTTTAAAGTTCAAAATTCGTCTGTCAGAGAAGGTAACTCTTAACTCTCTTTGAAATTCACCAATATACGAATTTTGACTAAATTTCATATGAATTTAGCACATGAAAACATAAGTAAAATTCGATTGTTAACCAATATTTCTTAATTATAACATGTGCACATAATTAAGTAAATTTCAAAGATTATCTCAAGATCTAAGTGAAAACAAAATATACCTAATAACTAAGTCTTCAATACTTGAACTTCACTTTCACTTGGTGATTTCCTTTTTGACATGCTCCCTTCTGATCTTTAATTCTTGAAGTATCATTTCTCTTCTCCTTTCTTGAGTAAAACATGATATTGATTTCCATTTTATTTATTCTAATGCTCATTCTTTCTACTTGAATCATCCTATATTTAATGTGTTACATTTACATACTAAGAAGTTAGTCCAATTTGTAAAAGTTAGTGCATAGCATAATATATGCATTATAAACATAATTAGTTACATACTAATGTACATTTTACCTCTTTAAAGAACAATATATATGTTAGACACATATGATTTTTATATTAATCAAAACTTATATTATATTAATCATAACAAAATGCATATAATAATAATATATGCATAAAGGTAAGGTTAGAAACCAAAGTAGCCTACCAACAAAGTCCTAGCACAAGTTAGTAGATGGTTGGATTCCTTAAACATGTTGTTTTGAGTTCGATCCCTAGTGTATGGAAAAGATTTTATTGGAAGAGGTAAAATTCACTTCGATGATCTTTTAAACTAGTGTGTGTTCTTGGTCCTTTAAATTAACAAACAAACTAGATTCCCTATCTAATCTTGTCAACCATTTAAAAGAGTCAACCATGAAAAGTTTCTTATTTGTCAATTAACAGCTAAACTTAAGAAGCACAAATTTGCATGTCAACTCAACCTTGTACCACGAGTTATAGATTCCTACCCCATTGCAATGGAAAGGAAGAAAACCCCAGTGCAATCTAGTCGTGTGTATGGAAAAGATTTTGTTGGGAGAGATAAAATTTATTTCAATGATCTTTTAAACTAGTGTACGTTCTTGGTCCTTTAAATTAACAAACAAACTAGATTCCCTATCTAATCTTGTCAACCATTTAAAAAAGTCAACTGTGAATAATTTCGTATTGGTCAATTAAGAGCTAAACTTAAGAAGCACAAATTTGCATGTCAACTCAACCTTGTACCACGAGTTATAGATTCCTACCCCATTGCAATGGAAAGGAAGAAAACCCCAGTGCAATCTAGTCGTGTGTATGGAAAAGATTTTGTTGGGAGAGATAAAATTTATTTCAATGATCTTTTAAACTAGTGTACGTTCTTGGTCCTTTAAATTAACAAACAAACTAGATTCCCTATCTAATCTTGTCAACCATTTAAAAAAGTCAACTGTGAATAATTTTGTATTGGTCAATTAAGAGCTAAACTTAAGAAGCACAAATTTGCATGTCAACTCAACCTTGTACCATGAGTTATAGATTCCTACCCCATTGCAATGGAAAGAAAGAAAACCAAATATAATGTGACTCTCATCATCATACTCAATTAATGATCAAGACAGAAATTTTTCTCAAGTCTTGCATCTTACTGGTGTGTAAAACATCTCAATTTATGCAATTAATTGATGATGGGTCCAATATTATAATTGCCTTTGCACTTCAACTTTTACAGTTTACAGAATCCCTAATTTTCATACATAAGAAAGGAATTGAATTTTTTGTTTATAATGGAATGCCAAGAGGCTATCATCTAAGGTTCAGAAGTATTTATCCTAAAAGTGAACTGAGGAAGGATAAAAGTATTTGAACTACTGTTTTTCATATGCCTAGAACTACATTAATCTACCAAAAGAAGGAAAAAAAATCCCCAAACCCTTTTTCACGAAAACTACATAAGGGGAGTAGTCCCCCCAATAATAATCTAGGAAAAAATATTGGGAATCCACAGTTCCCAGAGGTAGATTGACGTGGCAGAGATAAATTAGGATCCAAATAAACCATTCTCCATTAATCAATTTGGACAAGCAACAATGCACAAACGACAGTGTTAAGGCCCAAACTTGACAGACTTATATCTCTCGGCCCATTATGTGTGTTTTAGTGTTGTTCTCATCCTTTGTCATCTGCATTCTTCTTTCGTTCTTATCCTGTTACATCCGTGGCCTCTTGTTATTGGCTCAATGCTTTTTAGGGTTTGTGCACTTTCGTGTTATATAATGTTACTGTGCGAGGCTCTGGGTTAACAAGAGGAAAATAACCCGAGACACCATTTGTTAAAACAAAACAGCTGAAACGCTCTCTGACAGAAAGAAAAATCGTAGAATCATTTATGAGTGTCAAATGGAATCATGTTATAATTTCTCAAGCAACCTCAAAGGCAGAGAGAGAGGTAATTAATTAAGGACATAGAGTAAATACCTTCAAGTATGACATGATCACACTCTCTATTGTGGCTCCCTGTCTCAATCTCACACTGAATCTCCTCTTCGTTCAATCTCCCGATCTTCAGATTTCCACTCCATATATATGGAGTGTATCGCCGAAGGTGAACACAATCAGCATAATGGTCACGAAACGACAGACAAGAAAGAAGATAGTTAGAATCAGTTAAAAGCTCTGTCATTCATACAATGCCAATTTGCTGTAGGAAGATGCATCAAGCACTATACGAACCTCGAAGGAGAGGATCGGACCCGACGAAACATCAAGAAAACGAAAACAAAATCCAGAAAAATAAGGAACCGAAGCTGCAACTCACCTATACTTGATGTTATGAAACTTAGGTAATCTCTTCAAGCGCGCAAAAGAAATCCAGCATATAGCTGGATCGGGGCCTGGGATAGAAAACGGAGCATAGGGAATGTGAAAGGAAATTTTCAAAACTGAACGTTTGAAGAGTAATCGGCCTTTATATGGCCAAATAAAAAAGACGTTGTGGTTCATAAAAAAAAAAAAAAAAAAGCCGCCGTGGTCTCGATCACTCCATTTGAGGGGAAGGGGCAACGACTAGTTTTTTCCGTTGAATTTTTGGTCAAAATTTTGATTCCAATTAAAAATATTTCTAACCAAGGTTCATAAGTTTTTTGTAATGCTTATATTATGCATTTTTCTCAATGCAAATACATTTTAGGTAAAAAAAAACTAATATACTTAAAAATACCAATTAAAAATTTTAAAATATATCAAAATTAAAATTTTTATTGATCTTTTTTTAATCAATCAAAATTTCAATTATATTCATTTAAAATTATATCTATTTTTTAAGTCATAGTTATTAATTTAAAGACTTGAAATTAATTATTGATTTTAAAGTTAAGTTTTATATTTTGATGATGTATTTAGATTTTATTTTAAATTTTATAATTATTTATTAGAAGACTTTAAATTATATTAATTATAATTATAAGATTTTTTTGCTAATGATTATAATTAGAATATTAAAAATTGTATAATACTTTTAATTAGTTATCGTTTAAGTAAGTATGTCAAGTCATCATTTATAATTAGGGTAGCATTGTTGGCAATTAGGAAGTTTTTGTACTATATTACTATATTTTAGAAGTTGAAGGATTATAATAAAAATAAATAAATAAAATTAAGGGATAAAAAATAGGTTTTAGCTTATCATTTTTTTTGAGGGTTTTCAAATTTTTTAGGCTTCTAAAGTATTCTCATTCAAAAAAAAAATGAAGCTCAATCGTTTAATAAAATAAGTTCAATTCAAATAAGAGCCAAATTTGAATAATTCGTAAATAGTTACTATATATTATTACTGAATTGGCACAACAATTATGTTTAAAGGTATGTTGCGTAATTTCTTGCAACAAGTATTAATTTTTGTCTCGTATCAACAACAGCCTTTTAACAAACTACTCCCTCTGTTTCAGTGCACTTTTAACTATCACACACGTACCAACACAATTATTAGTAACCGAAATTTTTTTCCATTATTTCACAAATTACCCTTATTTAATAATACTTCATACATTAATAAATTACATCCATTCTCTCCTTCATTCTTTTTTCCGAATTCTCATGAGTTATTGATAATTGTGAAAAGTGAAGGTTTTGGAAAAATTCTCCTTTTTTAATTTATGATTTGACCAAACTATTAAATAATTTTCATTAAATGCATTGATAACCGTATAATATATAAGCTTATTTATTATGGGCAATACTGGAAAGACAATAAAAAAAACACAATGTAATCCGTGCAATGCACTATATTTTGAAACATGAATTTCTCATAACAGTGCACTATACAGCGTAACGGAGGGAATATTTATTTACTAGTGCATTGCATGGAAATTTGGTAAATATCTTTAATAAAAATTTTTATAACAATTTAGATCAGTATAAAAAAATTAGCAAAAAGAAGTAGTTCAAAATATACATAAGTAAATTTCACACGACGGTCATGATTTGGTTATAAAATGAAGGGTTAGGATTAAACCTTCCGAAACGGCATTATCTGTAAAGCAGGATGCTTTTCCACCATCAGATCAAATGAACAGTCCAAATTCAAGGACCTGGAGACAGCTGGAGGGAGGCCAAGAGAGATAATATAAAGCTTGATCTTTACAATGTCTCGTCAAACATGAGATTACTTTACCAGATTTTGTATTGAGGTGAGGTGGGTTTAATGAAGTTCTTACATCCGGCATTCATGATCAAAGTTCATATAATTGAATGAGCTATGTAACTCGTGCGGTTGTTTTGGTTATGTTGAGAAGAATTGCTCGGAGAAGACCAAAACCATATCAAAGAGGTGGGGTCACTAATTAGCATAATAATATTGATAAGAATGTCAAATATTTACCCAAAAAAAAAACTTCAAGGAAAATAAAAATTCCCTATAATGCTCACAGATAGTGATAAAATACTTGATAATTAAATTATTCCATCTATTCCTTAATATTATGGATATTTGAGAATCTATCTTATTATAAAATACTCCATTTGGTCTTATATAAAGGATCTTTTATCATGGTCCTAAATATAAGACTCTTTACAATATATGAGGTAGTATTTATTATACATTTATAGAAAAATGCTCCTATTTAATGTATCTAAAGAGAAAGAGAGAGAGATTAAATAAGAGTAGTTTTGGAAAAATGTTGAGATTTTAAGAGAAATTGAGGTAGTTAATTAGTTTTAATTTCAATTCCCAATCCACATGATTCGGTTAAAATGATCTTATATTAAGGATCAGAGGAAGTATAAGAGATAAATAATGGTTGTCTAGTGTCTTCAATTTTTTTCCCAAAAACACATTTAATTATAATTTATTCTTATTAATTACATGATAAAAATTATTAACATTAATAAATGTGAATATTTTTAAAAATTATTTTTCATTTTTTACTAATTTAATTATTTCAACTACTTTTTTTATCAGCGCAATTTAATTATTTGTCCCTCTTCTTAAGGAATGGAAATAGTAGTATATAAGAATGTATAACAAAGTATAAAAGATACTCCATCCGGTCATATATATATATATATGATCTTTTACCTTGATTCTGAATATAAGACCTTTTACAATATACGAGGTAGTATTTATTATACATTTCTAAAAAATGCACATATTTAATATATCCAAAGAGAAAGAGAAAGATATTAAATAAGGGTAGTTCTGAAAAAAAATGTTGAGATTTTCAGAGAAATTAAGGTAGTTAATTAGTTTTAACTCCTATTCTTAATCCACGTGATTCGGTTAAAATGATCTTATATTAAGGACTAGAGGGAGTATATGGATGTGTCATGAATATGTATATTGTAACGCCCCTCATGATATCTTTATTGGTTTTGTGTTCAGGATCAGAAGAAGTAGGACGGATATGATTGAAGAGGAAACAGGAAAGGGACTCCGCGCCGCGGCGAGGAGTAGAGCCGCCGCGGCGAGAGGCTTCCAGTAGCGTTTTTCAAAAATTCTATGGAGGAGCCGTGGCGAGATGTATGAAGCCGCGGCGAGAGTCGAGATTTTTGCTTAAAACCGAATCATTTTAGATGCTCGGACAGAAAAGAAACAAAAGGAAACCGAGGGAGATCGCGAGAGAGCTGAGCTAGGGTTCGAATCTCCGGCGTCCAGGGGTGATTTCAGACCGAGGGAGCTTGGATCTAAGTTGGTAAGTTACTTCTACACCTCCCTCTCCGTTTTTGTTCGGTGGAAATATGGGGTTTTTGGTTTTGAGGTTGGGTTTTCGGTTTGTGACGAAATCCATCGATTGAAATGGTTTAAATGAGGTTAATAAAGTGTGTTTTGATGTTCTTGATGATTGGATTCGAGTTTGGAAGGGTTTATGTGTGATTTGAGCTTAACCCTGGGTTGTTTTTGGTTAGAACTCTTGGGAATCCGATATGTATGTGTTTGAGTAGTATTTGAAGGGTCCCTAAGAGTCTATTGATGTATGAAAGGGGTGTTGGAGCCTTGGATTAGGCCTAAAAGTGGTTAAATTGTGATATTGTGATTGTGAGTATATTATGTTAATGGGAGAATTATGTATTATGAAGGTTATCTGGTTAGCTGTGTGGGGTTCAAGTGTATTGAAGTTCAAGAAAGCGTGTGGAACTTGCGTGAGCGCGGTATTGACAACCTGAGGTAACCTGGGGTTTGTTTACGTGGTTTTATACGATAGTATGTATCTATATATATGCATGTCTCTTTCATACCACGATAGTGATATGTTTGTGTGTTGTTATTATATATCGTGGTATGTGTATAGTAGATGATGTTTATGAGTATTGTGATGAGATATGTGATGAGGACATTGATGTGATATGATGTGATGATCATGATGTTTATGATGATACATTAGCATCACCACATGTTAGTGTTACACCGAGATATATGACCGATAAAGTGGTGATGATGGGATGATGTATGATATATGATGATAAATGAAATTGTTAGGGAGAATAAGGTTAGAGTATGTGATATTGTATATGTTAGGGAGGATAAGGGTGGATTGTATGGGTTAGGGAGGATAAGGATGGATTATATGTATACGTGTGTTAGGGAGGATAAGGATGGGATATTTGTATATGTGTGTTAGGGAGGATAATGATGGGTTATGTGTATACTTATGTTAGAGAGAATAAGGACGAAAGTCCCAGAGAGGACGACATGCATATCATGCATTTTACATTGTATTCATATATTATTTGATTCATATTTGTATATATATATATATATGGTTATGTGTTGTTAATCCCGGTTACTGAGACATTGTCTCACCCCACCCTCTCCCATGACTAACCCTTTCAGGTGAAGGTTCTGGCTCTAGTCCGGTGAAGCAAAGAGAGTAGCTGTGGGAAGTCTATGTAGTGTTTGTATTTTTGGTTAATGTATTATGTGCCAAGTAGGGTAGAAAGTGTGTATTGAATGTATGAGATTGACAGGATTGTTACGGATGAATGTATGTTTGATTATGTTTTATGGAATGTGTTATGTTGGTGTGCTAAGAGTGTTAGGTGTGTGGAAGTTTATATGGTAATATTTGTGAGCCCAGAGTGGCTTGGGCCTGGTTGTTGTGTGTTAGGGCATGTGGCCCATCTTGTCATGTTGAGGTTTAAGGGGGTCAAAACTCAGAGGAGTGGTTCCTTTGAGGTGAAACCTCTTTGGACAGGTTGGTTTGGAGATTTACGACCTGTATGAATGGTCTCTGAGGGACCAGTTGTCTTTGATGACAATTGGGGTTGGTTAGTAATGAGTTTTGGTCAATAAGTGGCCAAAACAGTGACGGGGGTCCAGAACCTCCATACGGAGTTGGATTGAGGTGAAAGTTGTGTCCGTGGTTAGATTGGGACTAGATTGACTTGTAGGAGTTAGAATCAAGTCAATCGGAGGTCGGAGCATAAGATTATGCGCGTCGGAAGTTCGCCCCAAGTGTTGAAGTGCTGATGTGGGACATCAGAAGGGGGCGCCGCGGCACCAGAAGTCCAGGCCGCGGCGCCAGACGTCCAGTAGCGAGGTATGTTTCAGAGGGAGCTGGAGCCGCGGCAGTACTGTAGTGGCCGCGGCCCCAGCCCAAAATTTGGTAATTTGGGGTTCGTTTCCGCTGGTTTGAGACTGTGAGATGTTGTTTTGGTGTTGATTGGTTTGTGTTTGATTGTATTTCGAGATATTGGGTGTTAATGGAGGTATGATGTTACATATATAAAATAGGGTCACACCATTCAAATGCATAATTATTAATCACAATAGACAATTGCATACATAGTGAGGAATAAAGTCCATTACTAATTTGATCGCTATAAATCACGTCGCTAAATTTAGCGAGAAATGAGTTGATTCCCTTACTAAATTAGTGAAAGAATTAGTAATGAGTGAAAGAATTAGTAATGAATCTAATTCTTCACTAAATTTAAAGATGACTCATTCATTGCAATTTCCTTACTATATTACAAAAAATTCAACACTTTCAAAAATTTGTTGGGCACCCTCGCTACATCACCATCGACCCCATGCCACGTCATTGTCACATCACTCATGAGTCTGTGCCACATAATTGCCATATCAGCCACCACCTATACACATCACCATTGGGCCCATGCCACATTACCGCCACACATTAATCATGCCATGTTATATAATGATTTCAAATGTGCATTTACTTAGGTTCAAACCCATGACCTCTTGGGTCCAGTATCTTTGTACTCATCCTTTTTGAGGGTTGAATTGAAATATATTTAGGTCATGTTTGGTACAATGGAAAGTGGTTTCAAGAAATGGAATGGGAGAGAGAAATTCCCATGTTTGTATGTTTGGTAGAATGCATTTAGTTTTCAAAGGAATGTGGGTTTCCATCAAACAAAGGAAACTTACTTCCTTCATCAAAGGTTTGGAAACTAATTTTCCATAGCTAATTACATATTTTTTTTAATTCAAGATAATAATTAATTCTTTTTTAAAATTTTGAATATTTTAAAAAATTTATTTCCTCCTACAAGTGCATAAAATGAAAATTAGTTTTAGATTTACATGTGTAAAGGAAATTTTTCAATTTTTTAAAAAAAATATAATAATGAAAAATCAAAAAAAGAAGAAACACATTATTTTAATTTTGCAGTTATAAAAAAATCATTTTTTACCAGAATTACTATTGTATTGGCTAATAGGCTATTAGAAGAAAACAATGATTAGAGAAATTATTGGGGTTTTCTACCAAAAAAAAATAAAAAGGCTAATTTTTTATTTATAAAAATAAAATAAAAGTCTCCAATAATAAAATGTAAAGATAATATTGCCCAGGAAGGGGGACATGAAAGTGTTTTCATTTTATTAAAAAATTGCTAAGAATTTTGAAGACACAATTTGGGCATTTTAGTAAGGGGTATTGATGTCATTTAATTATTTTGATTTCTTTCTTTTTATAATTAATTATATTATATCAAACTTTCAAGGTAATAAAAATCTTTGATTTTTTCCATCCTACCAAACATATTTTTGGCTAAAAAATAGTATTTCCATGGAGGCTTCTCTCCCTTTCCTTCTCCTTTTCCATTTCCCTAAAAAATGGTTCCATCCTACCAAACATGACCTTATAGTTTTTATATGAAATATTAAATATATATTGTTTATTTACATACTAATACAAAAATATTTTTATAAATCAATATATTATTTAAAAATACAAATATATATTATCTTCAATTATTAATATCATAAAATTATTTATTTATATATATATATTTATATTTATATGAATATTTCTTGATATGAAGTTACACAAATTAATCAAAATTAGGTCTTTTAGTAAATTAAGTTAATATTAATATATTCTAAATTTTGTAATAAATGAATTTTTAATTTTATTTTTTTGCCAACAAGTTATAAAAATTAATTTAATTATTTTTATCAATTTAAAATAATCATCTTATAAGAATAATTTTATAACTTGATTATTTGAAAAAAATAACATTTTTAATAAAATAATTTTAATCCATTAAAATTAATTTTAGAAAAATTTAGCAAGGAAAATACACCTCATGATTTAAAATAATTTAGCGAGAAATAAAAAATATCTCACTAATTCCTTATTATTTATATTAATTTAGTGTTGAATAAAAAGTTTCATGCTAATTATATTTACTTTAGCGAGGTATATGATATTCTTTATTAATCTCACACTAAATTTTACATTGCTTATGAACATAAAATTTTTCACTAATTCGCTCGCTATTTAAATCATTTAGTGAGGGATCACTCATCCCTAACTAAATTTCCTCACTAAATTTAATTTTTCTAGTAGTATATATAATCAAAATTTTGATCACTTTATACTATTGAGCATTTGGTTCAATCGGTAAGGAGTTCATGTCAGTTTAACCTTGTGAATGCAACTATGTTCAATACTTGGTGATAAAGCTTACTGCCCAAAAGAGTCATACCCAGCTGAATATGAGCTCTATGAATGCACTCATATTAAATATTTAGTGATAAAATTTACTGCTTAAAAGGGTCATACCCAATTTGATTCGAATTCATTTGAATTATGATAAATCCTTAAGTTGAAGGAATTGGATTAGGTTAGGATACTGGATGCATTCGAAAAAATTTTTCTTGACCACTTTATACAAGTTCAAGATTCATAAGAATAATTTGTGATAAGGGTGATGATTTCGTGTATCATTCTTGAATTGCAATATATCACTCCAGTGCAACATCGAGAATTAAATTTCAGTACTGGGTTAAACATTGATTATTTATGTATACTGACACTAAAATCATCACTTGTGGGTACAAATGATCGATAAAAAAAATCTAATAATTTTTTTTACGCAGCTTAAATGAAGGGTCAAAACGTAATTTTAATAATTTGCAAACTTGCTTATTTCACGCCAAACATGACAAAAATTAATGTCTTTTAAGGGTTGTAACATTAGGGTAAAAATGGTTGAATAGAATTAATTGGAATACAATTACAAGACATTTAAAGTGATTTTAAAAATTTTTCTCAGAATACAATTCCATTTTTTACTATACTTAATACTTATTAGTATCAAAATTAAAATAAATATTTTTAAATTACAAATAACTATCTGCTGACTTTAGATTTACGAAAGCTAAAAATAATTCTAGTCTGGAGTTGTTAACTGAAAATTCAGGAAGATTTAGATGGAAATGAGAAACCCATAATGTAGTTAATCAAATTTGTTGGTGTTTATTTCTTTTGGGTCTTTCAGACCACCTTGTTTCGCCCAAAAATAATTGTCTGCTAACTAAATTTAACTAATTTTGAAAATCTATTAATAACAAAACAACACTATATATAATAAATTAGTTAAAGAAAAAGTTGTACTAAATTTTTTCGGCGAAAAAAAGTTGTACTAAATTCATGCATCTAGAAATTTGCAATGAGTCTCTTTATATCATATTCTTATCACAACAATCAAATTTTCTCTTTTTGCCTGAATCACAACAAGCAATTTTTACAAATGAATTGCCATTATTATTGGCATAAAATAAATCAAATGATTGGCCATCAAAGATAGAATATGTTATAAGATGAACTTATCTACATTTTCTTCCCTTATCATTTCCAAGTCCATCAAACCTTCAAATTAACTATAAAAGATAGAGGGCTACAACCATTTGGTGATTTGATCAAGCGATAATAATCAACAAAATTAGGAAAAAATAAGAAGATTATCAAACCTTCATGCAATTTCTCTAAATAGACGTAATAAGATAAGAACATAAAACCCTATCCTAACAGAAGTACAGTCAGAGGCTGGAATTTATTTGTTTCCAAAATGACTTAATCAAAATCCTTAAATAAAAATCACCTATATTTATTGACCCCTCTATATATTTGCCCGTTTCTGGCTTCATTTGTTGTATAGAAATATATTTTGTCTAACATCTTTCACCATGGCTAAACTATCACTAGCTTTCTTCATTCTTTTGGCCCTTGTATCACTTTTCGGAGCACATGCCACAGATACCAAAGTAGGGATTTATGAGCTAAGGAGAGGACACTTCCACATCAAGTTAACAAATTATGGTGCCACAATTATGTCTCTAGTTGTACCTGATAGACACGGTTTGTCTTATCTTATTTTTCTTCTTTTCCCAATTTTAATTATAACAGTAATTGTGTTTTTCATTTGTTTCATTCTTCACATACTTTATGTTGTGTTTTGTTTCTCCAGGAAAATTGAATGACATTGTCCTTGGCTTTGATTCAGTTGACTCGTATAAGGTATGATAAATGAAAATAACAAAAGAAAATTTGATTTAGTTTTTGTCTTTGTAGCATTTGAGCAATAGTGTAATCGAACAAGGGAAACAATCCATTTATTTGACATGGTACTAAATTGACTTCTTTCTCTTGACTCATAGTCTATATATATATATATATATATATATATTATATTCTTAACGTGATCAATATTGGAGGGGCATTTTAGAATATATATTTTGGGATTTGCGAAATTGAGATTCAGAAAGAATATGGTTTCCCTTAAGTTGTTCACACTCCACCAATTTTTGATTTCTTGTCTTTTTCTTTTGTAGCTTTAAGTAGAATTAAAACTTTCACATTTAACTAAAACATGTCGGACAAACCATGCTCTCAGAAATTTTTTAAGCCAAGCTATGTTAGTATAGGAGTGGCGTTGAATTCAATTCATCTCAAATAAAATTTGAAAAAAAAAATTCATATTTAAATTTTGTGAATGAAAAAATAGACACAGAGAGAATTTTACCCCTTTAACATAGGTCAATCTAGCTTGATAAGAGATAGAATGATTATGCTAAGGAGAGATCAAAAGAAACAATTTTCATTAATGAAACGAATCATATTCATTCTTTTGTAAAATAAAAAATGGACTACGTTAATATTTCTTATAATAAAAGATAACTTAAGTTTTCATCAATCTAAATCAAATAACTTAATATTTATAGACTATTTTGAAATGTTGCAGAATGATATAGTATACTTTGGTGCCCTTATTGGACGTGTGGCTAATAGAATTGGAGGAGCTCACTTTACTTTGGATGGCAAAACCTACCATTTGCGTGCTAATGATGGAAACAACACTCTTCACGGTACATATATATTAACCATTATCATAATCAAAATATAACTTGTTAAGTTCTTCAACATTTTGCAATAATTCCTATCCCATCCATATATTCAAGAACCCTTTTCATTATATGATAATTAATTAAGTTGTTCAACATTGTCTTCGTATGATCAGGTGGTCCTAAAGGCTTCAGTGAAGTTGTATGGACTGTAGCTTCCCACAAAGTAGATAGTCATATCACATTCACCTATGTCAGTTCTGATCATGAACAAGGTGGTTTATGACAACAATTTTTCATTTTTGTGGGAACAATTTATGACCTCATGACAACAATTTTATGACAACAAATATTCAAGAACTATTGTCTATTCCTCTCTTAAACTAACTTTTCATTTTTCCCTGTAAAATTTTCTAGGGTTTCCTGGAAAACTTGAGGTTGCGGTGACTTACAGGTTCTTTCAAACTAACAAGTTGATAGTGAAGATGGAAGCCAAGCCCATTGACAAGGCGACACCAGTGAATCTAGCTCAGCACAGTTACTGGAACCTGAGGGGCCATGGTAGTGGAGATATTCTCTCACACACCATCCAGCTATTTGGCTCACAAATCACACCTGTAAATGACGAACTCATCCCCACTGGTGAGATCAAGCCAGTGAAAGGAACCCCATATGACTTCCTTGAGCCCAAAGAAATTGGAAGTCAAATTCATGAGCTTCCAGATGGCTATGACATAAACTATGTGGTGAACAAGAATGCTAATGCTTCCAATCACTTTACCAGAGTGGCTGTAGTAAAGGACTCAGTTTCTGGGAGAAAGATGGAGCTATGGTCAAACCAACCTGGTGTACAATTTTATACCAGCAACATGCTGAAAGATGTAAAGGGCAAGGGTGGAGTCACATACCACCAGTTTGCTGCTCTTTGCTTGGAAACACAAGGCTTTCCAGACTCAGTGAATCACCCAAATTTCCCATCACAGATTGTGTATCCTGGAAAGATATATAAGCACTTCATGGTTTACAGATTCACTGCTAAGTAGATGATTATCTGTCCTTTCAACGCTTAAAGCTATATATACTTTTGGTTTGAAGTACATCAATCTTGCTAATTGTCACAAATATCTGTATAGTTGTCTACTTTTGCACAAGGTAGCCTAAATGTGTTAGATTTAATTGTTGTTATAAGTGCGAGTTGTGTGATTGTCTTGTAACAATGGAGTGTGTTTCGTTGAAATCGACACCAAATTGATATGAACACTTATTTCTGTATTCTTTGACGTCCTTTTGAAACTTTAATCAAACAAAAATCTAGCTAATGAAGGTATACAAGAGCAATGCCATCAAAAGCATGTGTGATGGCAGAAACATTGCATAGAGAGGGATTGTGTGCAATCTTTTGATCAATGTTTCCACTACATTTTCGCAAATGTTCTCAGAAAATATTGCTGGTTACCTTGCTGAGGAATTATTAGAAACTGAATTAACCCCTTCATGACTAAATGGGCTTGATCAATCATGTATATATGTGCAGAATCTCCACAATCTGTGATTGTGGGGGTCATGTAAGTGACTCTGTGATATTGTATTGATGAGTATAGGCATCAGCATCACATATTGTGGTGAACTAATTTTCCAAATGGATATAGCTAATTTTTTAAATAGATATAATTAAATTTTTCAATAAAGGTAACTAATTTCTTAAATAGAAATAATTAAATTTCCAAATGTAGAAAACTAATTTTCCAAGTAAATATTACTAAATTTTCAAGTGTACATAATTAATTTTCTAATTGAACATAATTAAATTTTCTAAGTGTAAATAACTAAATTTCTGAGTGAAGTGAATTAATCTTCACAGAAGTAATCTCATTCATTCAGAAAAATATTTTTCCCAACAAAAGACCAAGTCCTTTTAAGTGATTTCAAAAGTTATGGGTCCTTATTGATAAATATTTTTATTACAAGATCTTAAATTATCTTTTTTCCGAATTTTGAGCATATACCACTTATTTTATTATTTATATAATTTAAAATTTCCATGATGAAAATGACAAAAAACATGAGTAAGGAGGAAGAAATAAACGAAATTGCAAACATAAAGAATGAAACTTCAAGAAAATATAAGACCCTAGTGATTCTACTAAGCAAACGATTGTCTTTGGGGTAGTGATAATGCCTTAATATTAATGTCAATATTAACATAAAATATAAAATTTATGATAAATTATATTATAATTCTTTAGTTAAAAGAGTTTAGGTGAGTTGGGTTTTAATGGCTATTTAGGAACAGAGACAGACCTTAGGACTCAAAACTTACAGAACTATTTACAAATTTTCCACTATCAAAGTCCTCATATTGACAATGGAATTCAAACTCATATCTTTATCAATATGATTCACATAGACTTACCAATTTAACCAATCTTTATTGGCACACTTACAATTTTATTTTAACCATAATTATTATTTTTGTTAAAATTAGAAAATATATTTTAAAATTACAAATTACTATATACTATATATAATTAATTAGTTAAAGAAAAAAGTTGTACTAAAAATAATCAATTCAGACACATGAATTGTCATTATTATTGTTACGGTATAGAAAATCAAATCATTGCCCACTGATGTAGGAATATATTGCTTCCTCTATTTCTTAATATAACGAATAAAAAATAAAATCACATAAACTAAGTAAGGTAATAAATTTGTCTGAAATATAAAATAATTTTAAAAAATATCCTTATTTAATGTTAATAACTTTTACATCATATAATTAATACAAATAAATTATATTGAAAAAATGATATCTTAATTAATTGTATTTTTGAAAAAAAAAATTGTTAAATACATCATATTAACCCTCTGTATCCCTTATATTTTAAAATATGGAAACTTCCCAAATTGTTCCTTAGGGATAGAGGGAGTGTAACTTAAACTTATGTACATTCTCTTTCCTCACAATTAAACGAAAAGGTTATAACCATTAACAGAACTAGGACAAAAAAAAATATAACAAGATACTGAAACCCTCATGCAATTACTATATACAAAACATAATTAGATAGGAGCCTTAAACCCTATCCCAACGTAAGGACAGTAAGAGTTTGGCTGGAATGTTTGTTTCCAAAGCGATATAATCAAAATTCTTAAATAAAAATCACCTATAGTTATCTTGACCCCACTATATATTTACGTGCTTCTGGCTTAATTTTTTTGCATCAAAATATTTTTTTTAAGCATATATCTTTCACCATGTCTAAACCATTGTTGGATTCCTGCATTCTTCTGGGCCTTCTATTTCTTGCATATATGCTAGAAATAAGTTTTCTAGACAATTATTTTTAGCTATTGTTAGCGGTTGTGAACTACTTACTATGTGAGCACCTTTTGTACGTGGTTGTGCATATAACCGCCCACAAAAGTAAGACTAAATTTAGGTATGATAGGAAAATACTGTACCATATTCGCCGGGCTTGATTTGTTTTTCTTATATTGTGAGGTATTGCATTTAGGACACCTGTCGATCCACATTCTTTTTGGAATAAAATATAGTTATTAGGACAAATATGTACTTACTCATAACTCATCCTAATAGAGCATAACATTCATTTAGTTTCATATGTGTGGTTAGGAAGCTCATTATTCACCAGTAGCATATCTTTTAAAAATGCAAGTAATTTTGTGAAGCTCTTATTACTCCATCAATTCTCCACTTTCAAGTTGTACAAATTTATCCTCTTAATTAAGTTGTGTATAAATTTTGGTAGAGCCTCCTCCAAGGATCCCAATAATTCTACAGGAACAACACACACTACAAAAAAAAAGACCTTCAGCAACAACTTTCGGCGGCGACAGATTTTGTCGTCGCTGAAAGTGTGTCTTTCAGTGACGACTACGGTGTGTCGTCGCTAAAAGTCATACTTTCAACGACGACACAGTATTGTCGTCGCTAAAAGCTACACTTTTGGCGACGACACACAGTAGTCGTCGCTGAAAGTATGACTTTCAGCGACGTCACAGTGTTATCATCGCTGAAAGTACCACTTTCAGCGACGATAGAAAGTGTCATCGCCAAAAGTGTAGCTTTCAGCGGTGACAGATGTGGCTGCTGAAAGTATTTTCTTTTTTAATTTTTATTTATTTTATTTTAGAAACCAATATTTAATGCTGAAATGATAAATATATTAAATTAATATAATTTTGTGATAAATAAATTTAAATAATTCAACATATGGCATGAATCTTGAAAATTATTCTAAATTTCTTAATTGAAGTCAAAGTATTTTGTCATTTCCTTTTGTCTTAAATAATCTAATAAATATTTTGATAGCACCTTTTGTGTTGAACTGTAGCATGGTATTATTTTTTTTTCTTGGTTTTTTGTACTAATTGATCTATGTGCATTCCATCTATCACCAAAACAATTTCAAATGATGATTTATAATGGTTATCCATTTTTCCTTTTACATGCCCTTTTTTGTGTTGTTGCTAATATTGACAGTATATTGTTGAGAAAGATAGTGTGTTTATCATGTCAATGATTGATCTGTGAATCATTTTCTTATTATGAGTTTTTTTTTGTAATTAATTCATACCAAAACAATAAATAACATGTTCACATATGCAAGGGATGAATTGAATTGGTTACACACGATTGACTATTGTGTCTTAAGTATATTCCTATTTAAGGTATAAGCATTGTTCATTAAAGATAGCATAGTGTTTCAACGAGATTCCCCCTTCATTTTATTTCCGTGCTTATCTACCTTTTTTTTTGTTCAAATGCTCAATAAGCATATTTTCTAATAAACTATCAAGATGCTCGAGTTTGCTCATCTTGTGCAAAATTTATGTAAAATATTAAAGATGCTAACATAACTATTTGATTCACATTATATATACTTTGGTTACCTTTGTACTATTTTTAGACCTTGATAGACTATATTGATGCCCTAGACATTGTATTTACTTATGATTATTAGAAACCAAGTAAATAATACATGTTTTATTGAATTAACTTTTTCCTATAAATATGACATTGTCTTTTGTTTAAGCATCATTTCCTAATTAGAATATTGGGATTAAGTTTTTCTACTCTTTTTCATTACTATCAAGTCAAGGGATACCGCACTATGGTTAGTCAATTTAAATTTGACCTATTTAGTAAAACTATTATTAATAAAACCTTGAGATACTAATATGAACATACTCACAATTAATAACCATATTATATGTACTATTCTAACATCATGTAAAATTCAACCAAGAGCTTCAAGTTAGATACTGAATCCAAATGGTTTCAAAAGAGGATGATTTGGGAAGACATCATTATTTGTTGATGGCATTCTAGGTGAAGCTTTGAAGGATGAGAAAAAGAAAGAATCACTATAAGAAATCATTAGTTTTGTCATTAAATTTTCTCATTGAAAAAAATTAGTATACACGAAGAAATTAGACTCATCAATTATAAGCACTAGCATTTTCCAGCCAATTCCATACAACCCAAGCTATTTTTAAATATAAGGACTATCACTATTCTAGGAGATTAAAGTAATACATGATTCAACTATAGGCTATTTTTGGCAACCATAAACAAATTTTTAAAGAAAAACCTGACAGCATAATAATTTAAAAACGAGAGTTTCCCAAGTCTTAAGCTCTCTCTTCATACAAAAGAAAAAAAAAAGCATATTTCAACAAATTAAGATAACCAAGAACAAAAGAAATCATGTCCCAAATGATTATTTCCAATCATCAAATTTTGGCTCAAGAGAAAACAGGGGGTAAAGCAAGTTTAGACAAGATATGCATATGATGAATTCAATGAGATAATAATGGTTTCAAATGCATGATGGTGTCTTAGAAATGATGTTAAGAACTCAAGTTATAGTGTAAAATGGTCAATTGAAACCTAAAATGGCGAAAAGAACCCATGTGGATTTAAATAAGTGGAGGATTCAATTTAAGATGTAAACCATGTATATTACATTTGTATAACTAGGTTTATACGGTAGATGAATGATAAACCATGTCATATCATTCCTGAAACTCTCTCTTCACAAACTATCTTTATGATGTAAAGTGGAGAATCCAAGTTATAGGGTAAAATGGTCAAGTTATAAAATGGCCAAAGGAATGTATGTGGATTTAAATAAGTGGAGGATTCAATTTAAGATGTAAACCATATATATTACATTGGTATAACTATGTTTATATGTTAGATGAATGATAAACCATGTCATAAAATTCCTAAAACTCTCTTCACAAACTATCTTTCAAATGTAAAGTAGAGAATCGAAGTTAAGATGTAAACCATATCATAAGTAGAGAAGCCTGAGAAAATACACTTAGAGGGGGTTAAGACATAGCTAGGCAGTAAGACACAATATGACAATGTAACAAACAATTGAAATTTAAAATAGAAGAGAAAATATAAGAAAAATTCACACCAAGCAAATTATTCTGATTCGTTCCTCCGTGACCTACGTCTAGTCCTCTTGAACCACAAGTGATTGTTCTTCACTATCAGACCAACAAATTACAATGAATAGTTTTCAAGCTTACTACTAACTTATCTCTACTAGCCACTTAGATTTTATAATAGCACTCATTGGATTTTTGAACTTACCCTCAAATTGACTTTCTCACACAGGAGGATTTTTACTCGGCATATATAAAGAGAACCCTAAAAGGGATTATAGATAAATCTCAATAGATGATCTCAGAAGCAAATAAAACCAGAATCAAAGCTCATGAAAGAAGAGAAGGTATTACATGATTGCATTTTTGCTCTGTTTCTATGTCTTACCTTCTCCACGAAGCCCCTTTTTATACTAGTTAGATTTTTTCCTGTTGAGGTTGTCTTCAATTATATAACCATTAAACCCAATCTTCAGAAATCTTCATTGTCAATTTCCATATCAGCTTCTTCTGTCAATCGAGAATCATATAAGGAAAAGAGACATTGGAAAGGATAGGAGAAAGATGTGAAATTTTTCTTTAGGTTGGAGAAAGATATAATCATAGACACCCAATTCCTTCCTTCTTTCGGTGATATGCATCTCTTAAATGAATGAGAGCAAAAAAAACTATTTTTGTTGAGAGATGAATGCCGCTCCTTTTGCAATTTCCTTCCTTTTAACCCTTCGGCGCTTTGAGTTTAGTAGAGAAAAACCTGATTGCGTCAATGGCTCCAAAATAGATTTCTCCAATATATATACTTTAATGCTAATTTTTTAATGTAAAATTGACTAATGGATTAAAATGGCCAAGATCACCCTTTTTTTCCAAAAAAAAAAAAGAGGAACATAAAGCATACATATTAACCTGATAAGCCTTAAAAATTTTTTATATATAAATTTTAAAGCCCATCAGTCACAATATATTGGAGGAGGGAAAATAAAATTTGTTTAATCATGTCTTTTTGTTCATTGGTTCATGAAAGCTCAAACAAGAATACTCTTTATCCAAAAGATATGAATTTTCTTTATTATTTAGATATATCAATTTTCATATAAATCTCAACATTACTTAGATATATAAATTAATTTGTTCCAACGGAATAAGTCCAAATAATTTTTTTTAAAGAATAAGGCCAATTTAAAATAAGTTCTCAAAAAAGTTCTTTTAATAATATTTTAAATTTATTTTTGTTCTCATAAAAAATATTTTGTGAAACCTTGGGGCCAACAAAGCCAATTTAATATGTAAACCATATCATAACATTCCAAAACTATCTTTATCCCTTAAAGAAAATCGGCACCATAAGGGCATAAAAATGAAACTTTCCCAAGCTTTAAACTCTCTCTTTACATAGTTTTCCAGCCAAAATTCATGACACACACTGCACTATAGTTTTTTTTTTGTGCAAGCATAATAGCTTTAGCATTAAAAAAATGGCAGAACCATAGAGGCCATTAAGCAAAGACCACAGAACAAGGTCACATTATAGGGTTGTTCAAGATTCACTTACCAAATGCTTGAAAGGGTTTCCAATGCTTCCAAGGAATGTCAAAAGCTCCGAGAACACAAGTGAGTTCTTTTTCAAGTCACTGACACACTAAATTCCAACATGCAAAAAACTAAGAACATGTTAGACTTTCAAATCATTTAAATTAATATTACTCTTTTTATTCCTTAATATAAGGGACAAATAACTAAATCATATAAACCAAGAAAAACAGTTGAACTTATTAAATTTGTCAAAAATGCAAAGTAATTTCCAAAATTACCCTCATTTAATGCTAATAACTTTTATCATGTGATTAATGAGAATGAGTTGTAATTAGGGGTATTTTTGGAAAACAAATATTATATACACTAAACAACTTACTTATCCCTTATATTTTGAAACAAAATAGGTCATCCAAAAATGTCTCTTATATTAAGGAACGGAGGTAATATTAATTAACAACAGCAATACAATACATGCAATAAAATATGAAAAAAAAATGCCATTTCTTAAACTACTATAATAACATCAACAACAATATGTATCACACCTTAAATTTTCAATATTAGTTTAAGCTAAAATTAATCAAACAATTTCGCTTAATGGTTATTAAATAAAAATTGTGCAAGGAAAATTGAACCAAAATTCAAAACCAGGCACAATCTACAAATCAAAAACTTCAATATAACCCAATCATAAGAGATAAAGTCCGAAAGTAAAAATAGTATATACAACTTCAAAATAGTAGCTCATTTATTTTATAAAAATTTTGATAGGATAACGACCATATTCTAGGTGTTTCGAATAATCAAACATGTCAATAAAACCAAAATACAATACGTTCCATGCTAGTAGCATTTATCATTTTCAACAACGCATGAGTCCAAAGATTTTCTACAAAACATATTTATTAATGTTGCCAACTAAAACATTATAGTCATCACCAAATCTTTTATATACGCACACAGTGCTCGCCACTACATCATATGTTTTCATGTTAATCTAAAACATATTTGTAAATACGAAAGTAGTTCAAATCATTCCCTATGCTCTTTAAATCAAAGAGTATAAATATATTATTCAATCTATATCTAGTAAAAGGCACACACACACATATATATATTATTCAATCTAAGAACCAAGACTCAAGAGACATAATCTTGAACTCATAATATAATTATATAATTATAATTTGACTTTATAAATAATCATGTTCATACTATAAGGATATTTACATCTACTCTGTATCATAACAGAGTTTAACAACCAACACAATCAATGCCAACAATACGTGCATACTATCATTAAACATCTCACCTCTACTACAATCAATTAAAACAATTAAAGAATAGAAAACAATTAACAAGTATAACTAAGCAAGGCAAGGTTTTTTTTGAAAAAAAATTAAAGAACCAAAGGAAGAAATAATGTTACTATTCTTAAGAAGTTCCATTCAAAAACTATTCCATAAGGTTTAATTACAATGATAACAACCACGTGCCAATATAAAAAGGAGACATATCGCACTCATAGAAGTACAACATCAATCATCAAGATCAATTTACTGTACATTTAGCAATTCTAAGGAACATGCATACTAAGCATATTAAAAAATGGAAATTTTAACTAACAACTTGAATTCAAAATAGTGGAGAACTATTCTTTCAAATTCTTGGCAATCCCAGAGCTAGATCCTTTTCTTGGAAAAATGGGAGATTAGGGGGTAAGACTATGATCTCAATAACTAGAAATTTACAACAAGAAAACATCATCGCAATGATTTCTCAATTAAGCCCAATGAAAATAATATAATAACATCACCTAAAAATGCCCAATTAGGAATGGAAATCAGATCATAGTACAAGGCCATATATTTTTGGGGTTACAACCGGCCTCTCCCGAAAGGTGTGCAACTCCCAAGAAATGCCGATTGTTGATCCCACACTCATACCCTAACAAGATAGCCGGCACACCCCCATAAGATACACATGCTATATGGATCCAACTAGCATGCGGTAGTTAGCATATACTCATGAGGTACACATGCTACCACACATGACACACCTTAGCGGCACACACTTGTGAGGTCTACAATCTAAGGCAGTCCAATCACAATAACCAGATATTATATTTTTTGGAAAATGATACTTTCAGTCCTTGTAGTTTCATTGAATTTTAAAATCAGTCCCTATACATTAAATTTTTTAAATGGACTTCTTAATGTTTACTCCATCCAAGCTGTTACTCCCTATAGTTACATAAATTGATGGAGGGACTTAGACTTGGCACTAACTCTATTAATTCTATTGAGGTGACTAACAGTTTACAAAGATGGAAGGTGACTAGGACGACAGCTTGAGGAGCTAGACGAAAAAGAAGATTGTAGCTTTGGAATTGCGAGATACACCCGTGTTTTATACATGTGAATGGATTGTAGAAATACTTTAGGACATGGACCATCAGATCAACGAGCTCTTCGATTAATTTTCTCCATTGTTTGTAATGGAGCACTTCAAAATAAGCACTCAAAGATAAAACGGCAGAACAATAATAATGAATTTATTCTGGAAAATAGTCATCTCAATGTTCAATACCCTTCACAATAAATGAAAGACTCATGCTACAAAATAGCAACACTCAAGAAAAGAAAATGACGCATATTTCTAGATGGAAAGTGATAGTAGAAGAATCACAGAGAAAAGAGAATATCAGAAGCAAAGCTCAACGTGTAATGGTTGGTATTTCCAGGTTTCCTTCCCGTTCTCTGTCAAATGACACATGCCCCTTATTTATACTCCACAAAATTCAATATCCTTTCAAAGACTTTTCGTGGGCTGAGGTTTTTTTGTTAACTATACCATAAATCTGAAGAAAAAGAGTACACCCAAAAAAAAAAAACAAAAAAACAAAAAGCAAAGAATAAGGACATATGCTAGATGGGGAAAAAGCAAGTATGATCTAATCATCTATCAATCAAACTTCAAATAAGAGAATTAATCCATCAATCCAATCATTGTATGCTATCAAACTTATTGTTCTTTCATAGGTTCATTTTAGCCTTTTAAAAGGGGACACCATTGGAGGTGCAAATTCAATACTACAGTATATGTGACTATTGTTCTTGGCATAAGGACCATTGTCAAAGTAAAAATCAAAGACTTTCGGCCAAATACTAAACATTAAAGGATGGAAAGAATAAAAAACCAAACCATCCCACATAAGTTGGAATGGATTTATACGCATCACATAATTTAAAACTCATAACTTTTTGTCCCTTTCCCTTTTCCATGGATTCAACTCATAACAAAAAAAAAAAAGCAGGCTACTTAAGCTTATCATAAAGAACAACATTGCTACTTCCTCCGCTTCGACTTGGCAATCTTCTTCAATAATGTCTTGAGATTGGAAATCACCTGAAGTTTATTACCATATCTCAAAATATTCTCTTTCTTTTTCTTCTCCCTCTCTTCCATTTTCTTTATTTTCTCAATCTTGTTCAACTTAATCTCGTTCTTCAACTTCATCATCCTCTCCTTGTAGGCTCTCTTCATTTGCTTCTCCCTCGATCAAAAGTTGTGGCGAAACTTAAACTTTTCCTAACTATCGCCCCGTCGTAAATGGGCTTTTCAAATACAGTCTTGTCAGGGTCATCAACAGACAAAAAAGCTGATCTCTTTGCTAGCAGAGGAAAGTCGATGTCCCTGAAAGCACTACTGCAATCTCCATTGTTAGCTTCCACGACGTCTTGTGCTCATAATGGAATAGGGGTAGTTCTTGGAATCAGGTGTCATGTTTCAGTATATGTGACTATTGTTCTTTAATTAGCATACATGTCATCCAGGTCCTTAAGCTATCCACCTGCACTTATCCTAGTCAACTTCCTTGTTTGAAAACTGTTAGCCACCTCAGCAAAATTAACAAAGTTAATGCCAAGTGTTAGTCCTTGCATAAATACATGAAACAATAGGGAGTAACGGCTTGGACGGATCAAACATTAGGGAGATACTTAAAAGAATTTAAAACATAATGACCAATTTCAAAATAAGGTGAAACTTTAAGGACTAAAGGTTTAATTTTTCATATATTTATTAAGGATAAAACTTATATACAATTCCTTATATACTTTTTATATGGTTATCCAATAAATTTGTGACATCCATATCATTTAAACACATATTTAATCCAATCATTAACACTGTTAACTCACCCCTATCTCATCTCTCAATACCATCTACTTAGGAACCCAGTCCAGAATCACCTTATCTCCCTCACTTTTTCTCTATAACTTCTCTTTATACTCCCAATGATCTCCCCCCATAAATGCATCAGCTACACTTGCTCTCCTCCCTGTTCCTTAACACCAGTATACTATCGCCACATCACACTCTTATGTATATTCATCAATCATCCCCGCAACCCTCAAATAACGCATATAGTTTTGGAATGAAATCGATTAGTAGAGCCCATTTGTTTGTTGGCTTCAATCTGGATACTGTGCTTTGGATCCTTTGTTCGGACACAGATGTCGGTGAAGGAGAGAATTCATGGAGCACCAATAAGGGAAAAGTTAAACAATTTGAAAAGCAATGGTGGGGTGGCCTCGCTGGAGAAGGGGTTATTTGTGTGGAAGAAGCTAATGGCTTTAAAGGTTAAGGGCTTACAACCAAGAAGAATCCTGCCACCATGGGAAGAATGTGAACGATCGAGGAATGGAAGGTTAAAGGGGTTACAGAGTTAACTCCGTTAGTGACTACGATGATGATGTGTTAAAATAATTACATATGTCATAACTTAATTGGAGAACCATACAAAAAGTATATAAAGAATTGTATATAAGTTTTGTCCATTTATTAATACATCAAAATAATTAATCAAGCAAATGTAAATTTCCAATTATCTCTCTAGTAGAAAATTAATCACCTATACACTAAGAGCCACCCACCAAGACATGGAACTCATGCCCAATAACTAACAACCTTGAATCACTGTAAAGATTAAATCAAACTTCAAGAATTGCTTCTTACCATGGAACTCTTCTTTGGAAACTAGCACAAACCAAGAAGAATAAAATAAGCAAAATTCCAATGAGCTTTTATTATAAAGCATACCATATTCAACCATTATGAAACTCAGCATACTACATCATTTAGCATTCCAAAATTTAAATATAGAATTCCAAAGCCCAACAACACAAATTTCTTCATTTTCCATGGATAACATAATACTGACAACTTTTCAAAGTTAATTTACTTTATTTTCAAGCAAGTTATTTATATAATAACTCAACTCCAAATCCCACCAAACTTGATATACACTTTTCTTATAGTCCAAGTAAACTAACAATATGAGTTGTGTCCAACACATATCAATTTCATACATAGATCATGCTACACTTAATATTCATGCATAACTCAAGTTTTCACTTCCAAACATCATAAATCATCAATATCAATCAATTCATAGCTTTAAGAAGCTTTATAACATGATTTTACAACAAAACCCCAACAAAATTCTAAACTCAAGCTCTATGGTTACCCAAATCTTCATCAAACTCAAAACCTAAACCAATTAAAGTGTAAAAAGTGAAGAGAGGAGTATGAATATCACAGTACCATGGGATTTTGACCAAAGATTCACCAGAAAGTGGCCTAAAAAACCTCAGAATCTTGCCCTTTGATGTTGAAATGGAACAATAATGAATGAATCACCATGTAGCTCCGGTAACTCCTTCCAAATTTACACTCCATAATTCTATGTAACTCCTTCTTCAATTCTATGTAACCCTTACCCCTCCATAATTCCCTTCATAAACTCCATTAAAATTTTGTTCGTTTAAATGCCTCTGGGAACCAGTATAAAAGGAGGCTTTCTGCTTCTGTTCAGCATCATTTAGAAATAAAGAATCTTTTCTATCATTCCTCCTTGTGAGATAGTTTGTTTTCTCTGAGTTTCTAAGTCATTTTGGTATCAGAGCCTAGTTAGAGAGTGTCTAAGAGTCGATTAGAGTGAGAGAGCCGTCAGAGAGTGACCTGAAACTAAGCAACAGCCACCGCTGCCACCGTCGGAATCCATTTCTGACCACTTGTCAAGCAAACGAACATCACCATTTAGCTCAGAAGACCGAAAAACCTTGGACTAGAGAGTTTTGCTGCCCTTTGACACTCCACGCGCCACTGCCGGAATCCCACACGTCGGCGACAATCTCCACGCGCCGTCCAAGAGCCTGCTGGAGGTTGAAGATGATGACATCATCTGCCACGTCATCTTGACCTGTCCAGTCAGTGACAAATCAGCCACCCAGTGACTGCCACGTGTCAGTTCACCCATGTCACCCTGCCCAGACAGCCAAACTTCTTATATTTATAGTGTAACCCCCAAACTCTTCCATATTTATATTTTTTGCCATATACTTTTCATATTTACATTTTAGCCCCCAAACTATCAGAAATTATATTTTGACCCCTTAACTTCCTAAAATTTCAATTTTGCCCGGAAACTTTTCTAAAATTTCAAGTTAACCCCATATTTTTCCAAAATTATAGTTCTACCTCAAACTTTCTTAAAATTCCTTTTCCACCCCTATATCCCATAAAACTACCTTTTCACTTGTATACTTTTTAATTGTTTTCGTTTAAGTCCTAACCTTGCAAAAAATGCAAAAAAGAAATGCCTCCAAGACGCAGGAATATACAGGATGTTATGATGGACGAGATGAGACATCGAATACGAGAATTAGAGGCTACCGTAGAAGTTGTTCATCACCAGGTTATACCGCAAGCGTACGGGCCAAGGTATAGTAAAGCGATGAGTGAGTATCGTTTCCACAGGGACTTAGATTAAAAAGCGGCCAAACATTGGACATCGCATTTCCGATTAATTTGAGCAAAGTAATTTAGAAGTTCACTATTCAATTAACTTCAACTATGCAAGACAAGCGTATAAAATTAACAACACAGACACTTAGGACTTAAGGAATTCAGGAAGATCTAGGATTATTCATTCCCCTTGTATTTCATGAACACACACTTAAACTCTTTTTACAATTATTCTTAATGCAAGATTATGCAGTCAGGATACCAATTTAACTATTTGTGCTCTCTCGAGTCTCCAAATAGCTGTTAGTGTAATTAATTAGATAATCTCTTACTAGTTAATTCAACCCTCATATTCAATCCAAATCCTAAGTAACTATATGAGGTTAGTGAGTATATCTCTACCCCACTAACATAACTTAGCGCTCAACAAAGCAAGATTTAAGTTCTCATCTGACCCAACTCAAGTTCTCTACATAAGTTAACTTTCTCAAGCATACCTTAAATCAACTAAACAATCTTATTGATGGCCAAACAATAAGAAGCATTAAGAGTAGAGTTAAATCAACATAAAGATTGCATTAATTATAATTATAATAGAGAAATGAGTGTTCAATCCGTACAAGGGTTCAGAATAATCCTAGAAGTGAAACACTAGCCACTCATGTTCAACAACATCATCAAAACATATATCTCAATCAATATCATTATTGAACAAGAGTGAAACGAGGAGGAAGTAATTGCAAGAGAATCAAGGAAGGATGCTGAAATCGGCTCAGAACTTCAATTCCCAGCTTCAAGCTCCTTCAAAGATTCAAATTCCAGCGTACCCTAACTCCCCAGAATGATTTCCCTTCGTCCCTTCGTGCCCTAGCTTCTTTTCTCCAAAACTTTCCTCCTCCCTTTGTGTTCGTGCCCTCGCTCTCCTCTAATACTGCGTTCGAGTGAAGCTTTGCGTTTTGCTGACGAGGGGTTCACGCCGCGGCTACATAATCCTGGCCGCGGCCTCATACCATTAGGATGTGTTGTTTTGTTCACTGCTTGTCCTGAGGCCGCGGCCTCATACACCATAGCCGCGGCGTGGTGAGCTCCAGAAGCATTTCCTTCTCTGATCTCCGTTCTCCCATGATTCCTACAAGGATTCCTACAATAAAGAAGAGCTTTTAAAAACTTTCCTGGATATAAAATAATGCATAATAAGACAAAAATATACTATTATGCATTATTAGGATTACACTCCATAATTTCCTATCCTGAGTATCAAGTATCTACATATATGAATGCGTAACTCAAGAAAAATGCACTGAAATGATATAATTCGGTACGATTAACACACCCCCAAACTTAAACAATTACTCGTCCTCGAGTAGACAGACTAAGAAAAACCAGCTAGATTGCATAAGTTATCTAATTACTATGGTAGCATGAACTTTCTCCTCACCAAGTGCCACTGAAGATAAATAACAAAAGAATGAGTCAAATGACCATAGCTACACGACTTTCAATCCAATAACCAGTTTTATTGAAATTTCAAAGGGTGTGTGTGTGATTAATCAAAGAGCCACTTTCTTGCAAGAATCAAGATTAAAAGCAGCACTCCAATCTGCATAAATAAAATGCTTCAACATCAACACTTCATATGCCTAACCTTTTCTCCCCTCTCCACTTATAAGATAACCACCATATACCTTTGAGATCAATGGGACTTTTAAGCTTGTAACGTGGCCAGGTTTAATAGCTTACTGAAATGAAGAGGTCAGAGGGATTGCAAATATCTTGAGATAAATGATGTATTACATATCATCTCTCTTCCTTATCTTGAACTTTGAGACACTATATGAAGTCAAGTAACAACTCCCCCAAACTTATCTCTTAATGATCATTTGCACCCCAAACATTCTTGGACTTTTGCTCCTTTCTGAATATAGGTTTTTTTTTTTTCAACATAAAGATTGCAACTAATATAACCGTACACAACTAAGGTGACCCTGTGCCCAAATATACAGTTTACATCATTTTCTATCCCTTCACCATCTCTAATCACCACTCATGACTTTTCAATTATCTCAAGATTAAGGGTAATTTATGGTTTTTCGGGCTAAGTGGGTAAGGTTTCATGTAGGGTTCCAACAAGAAAATTCACATGGTTTTTCAATTTACGGTTCAAGTGGGGATCAAGTGATTAAATATTTCTCATGGTAGGCATGAAAGGCTCAAACGTATTTTAAAGAATGCCCAAATCATTTCCCAAAAATACATGAAGTCCTTGATTAACCTCAAGAGGTTCCAAGATAGGTTCTAGAGTAATGACATTCAAACAGTCTATACACATCAATTTGCTGCTGTTCTCTCTTAATACCAGCATTCAAATGATTCCTCAATTATTGTGTGCAGAAATTTTCTTCAAAATCACCACAAAACAAGAAATTGATATTGTAATTCAAGTAGCTATAAGCATTACATACCCTTCCTGAGCCATCTATAATTTAAACACCCCACAATCATTGGATTCATGCATTCAATTCAAAAGATAACTCAACAATCTAGCTCAAAGTAAAAAAAATGGAAGGAGGAAGGGTAATAGTAAAAGTTTAAAGCCACATCACTTCAGCCCAAAAAACAAAAACGTCCCTCACCCCCAAACTTAATTGGGACATTGTCCTCAATGTCAGGACTAATGCACTGGGGTAAAATGAGAGGCATCTCTCATACAGTCTCACAATACAAACAGATAAAACTGCATGAAAGGACAAAAAGAATAGGCAAAAGCAGTTAACGCAATAACAAAGCACAGTAAATGATGTCTCGACCATGTGAAACTATTAATCCATAAGATTCGCAGAAAGTGATGAAAACTGCAACACAAATAACGGACGACAACTAAAAGACCAGGAATAAAAGTTCTAAACAAAGAGTAAAAACAGGACAAGGCAAAAGAAAAGTCTAGTGCTAGCTGTCATCTGTGGGGTCCTGTTCTCCGGGCATCTCCCCATGCCCTGACGGTCCTGCTGTGTCCTCCGGGGATAGAGGGACCTGCAAATGCTGGGCCAGCCGCCGGATGTTTCTATCCATTCTGGCTTGAGAGGTATTGATGTGTCGGACATCCTGATGGACCTGCTGCAGATAAAGAAATAAGCGCTCCATCGTATGCTCCTCAGCAGGTGGTGGTGGTGATGGTGGTGCAGGCTGCTCAATGGGTGCTATCTCTCCAGGCTCATCTGGGGGCTGCTCCTCCCCAGGCTCTACCATGTCGGCTACTCTGATGGAGTCATAGTTGAACTCTTGCTTGTGTGGGAAGAGCTCTACCCTTTGCAGCGTCAGGGGCACCCCTGCCTTGATGCACAACCCAGAGATGAAATGAGGAAATCCAATGGGTAGATGGGCCTTGGGGACCGAGTTCCTGAGATAGTCAAAAATGAGCTGGGCGGCATCTACAGGCTCTCCGCGTATGAATAGGTAAATGAGGAGGGCCCGTTCCCGATTAACGTCACTCAAATGGCTGACTGGTACAAGATTATTACAGATAAAGTGCAGCCAATACCGCGCTGTTCGATGCAAGTGAGCCCGCTTGATGTGACGGTGGACACCATCAACAATGTGCCACTGGGCTTGGCCCGGTAAAGTGATCAGCTCGGCAATGCCCTGATAAGGTACCTCATCAGTGTTCTCAGTGAAATACCGGTACCTACAATTGGTCACAACAGGGATTTGGAAGGTTGACTGGATGAGAGACTTAGTAATTTCAACCCATTTGCCCCGCACCTTGCACCGCACAGAGGTGCGTTTCTCTGCCTCCTCACAAAACTCGAACCATAGTGAGAGATCCTCCTTCTCGTTTTCCTGCCAAGAATCCAAACCCATAGGACTCTATCCCCTGCCAAAATCGTAGGTCACTATTATATGGGAAGTATTTCTCCAAAATGAGAGGTCGGGGTTTATCGAGCTCCACTCTTTCCTCTTCTTCTTGTTGTTCAGGTTGAGGTGGGGGTGGAGGGGGAGGTGCTGCCTGTGATCGAGTAGCTCTTTTTGTGCGGGCCATACCCAAAATTACACAGAGAAGCAAGGAAGTTGAGAGAGGCCACCAACCCGAGGAAGGCGAATGCTGCCACTGACCCACGTGGACCGAGGAAGTGAAGGAGGAAGGTGGAAGAAGACGGTGGCGGCTGAAACTGAACCACGGCCGAGGGATGAAGAGAGGAGGGATAGGTAGTGACCACAGCCGAAGGTGTGGGTGTGGCTACGGTGGATCTAGGGAATGAGATCGTGGAGGTATGATTTTAGAGGCGAGGGGGTGTGATGAAGTCCGAGGGAGATGATTTCGGTGAGGGATTGAGGGGGCAGGGACCGGAGGCCGGAGATAGAGGTGAGGAGAGAAGCTGCGGCTCGAAGGGATAAAAGGACGAAGAGAAATTAGGGTTCAGAACACGCGGGGAAGGCTGTCTTTTTAGTCTTCTGTCAGGTCTCGCCGCGGCTTAAAACAAATGGCCGCGGCGTGAATCGTGGTTCACGGCCCCTGGAAGCATTACGCCGCGGCTATGTAATCTCAGGCCGCGGCGAGACAAGAACGTTAGGCTAATCCTGGAATTTTTTTTAGCCGCGGCCATGGTTTTTGGGCCGCGGTGTGAAGACACGCAGAAATTCACTTTTCTGGAACTTTTTAGCCGCGGCCATGGTTTTTTTGGCCGCGGCGTGGAGATACCCAGCATTTCTCGTCTCTGGAAATTTTTAGCCGCGGCCGTGGTTGTTTGGCCGCGGCGTGGAGACACCCAGAATTAGGTCCTCTCTGTTTCTTTTTAGCCGCGGCTATGTAATATCAGGCCGCGGCGTGACAATCTTTCTGAGTCTCAGCAAAGCAGTAGTAAACACACTTGAGAAACACATTCCTCACCTCATCCATGTTTACAACAGTTAAGATATGCACACAATGACAAACAAGAGCACAGGCCATATTTCAAATCCTATTCAATTCCATTACAGCTTAGCAATTTTCAATCATGCACAATTGTTCATGCTCAAACTTTGATCATTCATTAATTTGCTCCGAATCAGTCTACAAAACTTAGCTATCAGCAGTACTTGCAGAAATAGGATTTGAAATAAGAGTTTAGTTTAGTGAACTCCCTATTTCTGTGTCATCTCCACTTCAGTACTTCGTTGCTATTTGTCATGAAGTTGTTTCCCTGGGGTCCAAAGTAGCTGCACTTACCCTACCTACATTAAAACCAAAACCAAGGAGAAACAGAAAACCTACTGCATAAAACATATATCTAACACAACAACAACTTGATAAAGTTACAGGACTTGGGTTGCCTCCCAAGAAGCGCTAGTTTTATAGTCGCCAGCCCGACTCCTCAGCACTCTAGCTATGCTCCGACAGATGGAGGGTAGAGGTTTGACGATCCACCTCTCCGCCCCAATAATGCTTTAGTCTCTGTCCATTGACTTTAAATTTCGCACCATCTTGTCCTTCAAGTTCTACAGCTCCATGAGAAAAAGTTTGAACCACAGTGAATGGGCCAGACCACCTAGATTTGAGCTTGCCTGGAAATAATTTGAGCCTTGAGTTGTATAAGAGCACTTTCTGGCCTGGTACAAATGCTTTGGGCAGAATTCTCTGATCATGTATCTTCTTTGTTCTCTCTTTATACAACCTTGAACTTTCGTAGGCATTGAGACGGAATTCTTCAAGTTCACTCAACTGCAGTAATCTTCTTTCACCAGTTGCCTTCAAATCAAAATTTAGCCTTTTTATGGCCCAATAAGCACTATGCTCCAACTCTATAGGCAAGTGACAAGCTTTGCCAAAGACAAGTCGATATGGTAACATCCCAATGGGAGTTTTATAAGCCGTGCGATATGCCCACAATGCATCATCAAGTTTAATAGCCCAATCCCTTCTTGTTACTCCCACAGTCTTCTCGAGAATGGTTTTGATCTCTCGATTTGAAATTTCAGCTTGCCCATTAGACTGAGGGTGGTATGCAAGAGCTATCTTGTGCTTCACACCATATTTTCTCAAGAGTGCTCGAAACTGGCTATTACAGAAATGAGTACCACCATCACTGATAATGGCTCGTGGAGTCCCAAATCTGGTGAAGATGTGCTTCTTCAAAAACTTAAGCACCGTTTTAGCATCATTGGCCACACAAGCAGTGGCTTCCACCCATTTGGAGACATTATCCACTGCCACGAGAAGATATTGATTATTGAAGGACTTGGGAAGTGGTCCCATAAAGTCTATTCCCCAAACATCAAATAACTCTACTTCTAATATGTTGGTGAGTGGCATTTCATTTCTCCTAGAGATGTTCCCAACCCTTTGACATCTATCACATTTAAGCACAAACTCATATGAGTCCTTGAATAGAGTTGGCCAGAAGAAACCGCATTGAAGCACCTTGGCTGTTGTTTTCTCCCCCCCGAAATGACCTCCATATTCAGAATCATGGCAGCCATGTAGTATTGCTTGTTGCTCACTCTCTGGGACACACCGTCTAATCAACGAATCTGTACATCGCCTAAAGAGGTAAGGCTCATCCCAAATATAGTATTTCGCTTCATGAAGGAATTTCTTCAATTGATAGAGCTTCAAATCAGGAGGTGTCACTTTACATGCTAAATAGTTTACAATGTCAGCATACCACGGATCCACTACATCCTCAACAGCAAAGAGTTGTTCGTCAGGAAATTTCTCATGAATAGCACCTTCATCATCAACTTGTGCATTGCTGTCCAATCTAGATAGATGGTCCGCACTTGGTTTTCTGAGTCCTTTTTGTCAACAATCTCTAAGTCAAACTCTTGCAGCAATAAAACCCATCTTATCAACCTCCCCTTTGACTCCTTCTTGCTAAATAGATACTTAATAGCGGAATGATCAGTGAATACTGTTACCTTAGCACCAACAAGATATGGCCTGAATTTGCCAAAAGCAAATACTATGGCTAGCATCTCCTTCTCTGTGGTTGTGTAATTCTCTTGAGCATCATCAAGAGTCTTGCTAGCGTAGTAAATGGGGTGGAACATCTTGTCTTTTCTCTGACCCAAAACAGCCCCCACGGCAAAGTCACTGGCATCACACATGACATCGAATGGAAGGTCCCACTCAGGAGCTACAATGACCGGTGCCTCTATTAATCTTCTTTTGAGCTCGTGAAAAGCCTCGAGACAATTGTCATCAAAATTGAACTCCACATCTTTCTCCAATAAGAGGCATAGAGGTTTAGCTATCTTGGAGAAGTCTTTAATGAAACGACGATAAAAACCCGCATGTCCAAGAAAGCTTCGAATGCCCTTCACATTAATGGGTGGGGGTAATTGCTTAATCACCTCAATCTTTGCTTTGTCCACTTCCAGGCCATTTTTGGACACCTTATGGCCTAGTACAATGCCTTCACGCACCATGAAATGGCATTTCTCCCAATTGAGCACAAGATTGGTTTCTTCACATCTTTTTAAGACATCCGCGAGATTGTAAAGGCATTCCTCAAAAGATCCCCTGAACACCGAGAAATCATCCATAAATACCTCCATAGTCTTTTCAATCATGTCAGTGAAAATGGACATCATACATCTTTGAAAAGTTGCGGGTGCATTACACAGACCAAAGGGCATCCTCCTAAATGCAAATGTGCCATAAGGACAAGTGAAGGTGGTCTTTTCTTGGTCCTCTGGAGCAATGGCAATTTGATTATATCCCGAATATCCATCCAAGAAACAGAAGAAGTCCTTGCCAGCCAATCTATCTAGCATTTGATCAATAAAAGGTAGGGGAAAGTGATCTTTCCGTGTGGCTGCATTTAGCTTGCGGTAGTCCATGCACACTCTCCAACTAGTGACAGTGCGAGTAGGAATAAGTTCATTGTGGGTGTTAGCCACTACAGTCATGCCCCCTTTTTTGGGTACACATTGGACTGGGCTCACCCAAGAACTATCCGAGATAGGATACACAATCCCTGCATCTAACCACTTCAAAATCTCCTTCTTCACCACATCCTTCATGATGGGATTTAACCTTCGTTGATGCTCAATGGATGTCTTGTGGTTGTCCTCCAAGAAAATTTTGTGCATACAGATTGATGGACTAATCCCTTTCATATCCGCAATGGTCCACCCAATAGCCCGCTTATATGCCCTCAAGACATTTAAGAGTTGCCTCTCCTGATCTTCATTCAAATCAGAGGCAATTATGACAGGCAATGTATTGTCTCCTCCCAAATAAACATATTTCAAGTGGGGTGGGAGTGCTTTCAACTCAAGAGTGGGTGGATCAACCAGAGATGGCTTCAAAGAAGGTTTTTCATGAGACGTAGCCTCTAGAGACTCAAATGCAATTCGACTTTTAGAGATGGTTGGAGAGGCGTTCAACAGAGCCAAGCATTCTTCAAATTCTTCTCCTTCCATTTTACCCCCAATTAATAGAGCTTCCAAAGGGTCTTGCGTGATTGACTTGTGGAATTCCTCATGCACCACTTGATCAATGATGTCAGTAAAGCAACATTCTTCCGGTTCATTAGGTGCCTTAATGGCCTTGAACATGTTAAATGTCAACTTTTCTTCACCAACTCTCCATGTAATCTCACCCTTTTCCACATCAATGAGGGCTCTACCAGTAATGATGAAATCCGCGGGAAAGATAAAATTACCCACTTTCACAAGCACATCCTCAATGATCCCTTCGGGTAAACCAAGCTTCTATCCGCCAACTGCAAAGTCACAGTAGTTGGTCTTGCCTCACCTAATTGCATTTTCTTGAAGACAGAAAGAGGCAAGAGATTCACACTAGAGCCCAAATCACACAGGGCCTTCCTGATGGTCATTTTACCCATTTCACATGGAACCACAAAGCTACCTGGATCACTCAACTTCTGTGGTAAATTTTTGATGATATCGGTGCAACTTTTGGTCAAAGCTACCGTTTCGAACTCATTAAATCTTCTCTTCTTTGACAGCATGTCTTTCAAGAACTTCACATATGCGGGCATTTGCTCTAAAGCATCAGTTAGAGGAAGATTAATATGCAACTGCTTGAAGATATCTAAGAATTTCTTGAATTGTTTATCTTCTTTTTGCTTCTTGAACCTTCGGGGGAAAGGTAGAGGAGGTGTCACTTTTTGGATGATCTCTTCTTGCTTTCTTTTCTCTCCACTCAATTTTTCACCATCGTTGTCATCTTTTCTCTCTACCTCTCTTTTGTCTCCCTCAATGCCATTTTCTTCCCCACTATTTTTCACAAATTCTTCTTTCTCTCTCTCATTCTCCTCTTGCACAACCACTCCCTCATCACCTCCATAGTTCACCCTATGATCCATGACTTCAGGCAATTGTTTACCACTCCTCAAGGTGACCGCCTTACATTCCTCCTTGCCCTCTCTCCTTGGATTAGGAATTGTGTCACTAGGTAGCCCACCTTTTTGCAAAGCATTCAATTGAGAAGCCATACTACCCATTTGCACTTCAAGATTCTTAATTGCCGTCTCATGTATTGCAAAAGTGGCCTTGGTTTCTGCTCTAGCAGTTTCTTGGTTGGCTAGAATTTGAGACAACATTTTCTCCATTTTAGATTCTTCCTCCTTAATGGGGAATTGCCTAGCTTGAGGTTGGAAACCGGGAGGATAGTTAGGTCGTATGCCGGATGAGGATGGTTGATTCACCTTTTGTCCTTGACTCCAAGAGAAGTTAGGGTGATTTCGCCACCCCGGATTATAGGTTTGTGAGAAAGGATTGTTTTGCGGATTGTTTAGCCCTCTTTGAAAGTTGTTCAAGTAGTTCACATTCTCCATAGCATAAGGACATTGCTCCGTGCCATGTCCTTCCCCGCATTGCTCACAACCCATAGGAGATTGAATGGCATTAACCCCCATCGCATTTCCTCTCTTTACTTGCATCTCCAAATTGTCAAACCTCCGATTTAAAGCATTCAAATGATCTAGGATTTCATTTGTGGAGCTAGAGGCTTGTGAATAATCTTTCTTCTTTATGGTTCTCCTTCTATTGGCTTTTTGCATTGTGTTTGCAGCAAGATTCTCATACAATTTGTAGAGCTCATTCACTGTCATGTTTCCAATAGTCCCATTAGATGCCGCATCTAGCGTATTCAAAGAATCATCATCAAGGCCATTCCAAAATGCTTCAAGTAACACCCATTTTTGCTGTGCGTGATTGGGGCATTGCTTCATTTTATCTTTAAATCGCTCCCAAGCTTCATGGAAGAGTTCACCCGGCTCTTGCTCAAAGGATAGAAGTTCACCCCTAAGAGAGGCTCTACGGCCCCTAGGAAAGAATCTAGCTCTGAATCTCCTTGCTAACTCATCCCAATTATCAATAGATTGCTCTGGAAGAGAATTGAGCCATGCCTTTGCTTTATCTCTTAATGACAAGGGGAAGAGCCTCAATCTCAAAGCATCCTTAGAAACACCATTTTGCTTGAATGAGTCACACACCTCCACAAAAGTCATCAAATGAGCATTGGGATCCTCCGCGTATGTTCCACCAAATTGCCCATTCATTTGTAGCAACTGCAGCATCGTTTGCTTGACTTCAAAATTCCGAGCTTGGATATCCGGCATGCAGATACTAGAATGATAGCCCTCATTCTCTCTACTGATAAAGTCATCAAGAGTCCGGACATCATTTTCATCCGCCTCATCGTCATTCATGGTTGGAGTTTCTTGAGGGTCCGGAGTATGAGTATTAGGAGTGCCTCCTTCAAAGATATTTTCACCCTCCAGAACCACTTCAAATCTGTCGGGATCCAAGCCTTGCATGCGCGTGAGATAGGTACCTACAAGCCAAAAACAACAAACAAGTATCAAGCTAATAAAAAATAAAGAGTATATGAGTCTAAACTCCACAAAGTATCTATTTCCCTATCTACAACTCAAACTTAATCAACTAACACAAGTCTAAGGTTGACCAAAGAACTTTTGATGCTAAGTCCCCGGCAACGGCGCCAAAAACTTGTTCATCACCAGGTTATACCGCAAGCGTACGGGCCAAGGTATAGTAAAGCGATGAGTGAGTATCGTTTCCACAGGGACTTAGATTAAAAAGCGGCCAAACATTGGACATCGCATTTCCGATTAATTTGAGCAAAGTAATTTAGAAGTTCACTATTCAATTAACTTCAACTATGCAAGACAAGCGTATAAAATTAACAACACAGACACTTAGGACTTAAGGAATTCAGGAAGATCTAGGATTATTCATTCCCCTTGTATTTCATGAACACACACTTAAACTCTTTTTACAATTATTCTTAATGCAAGATTATGTAGTCAGGATACCAATTTAACTATTTGTGCTCTCTCGAGTCTCCAAATAGCTGTTAGTGTAATTAATTAGATAATCTCTTACTAGTTAATTCAACCCTCATATTCAATCCAAATCCTAAGTAACTATATGAGGTTAGTGAGTATATCTCTACCCCACTAACATAACTTAGCACTCAACAAAGCAAGATTTAAGTTCTCATCTGACCCAACTCAAGTTCTCTACATAAGTTAACTTTCTCAAGCATACCTTAAATCAACTAAACAATCTTATTGATGGCCAAACAATAAGAAGCATTAAGAGTAGAGTTAAATCAACATAAAGATTGCATTAATTATAATTATAATAGAGAAATGAGTGTTCAATCCGTACAAGGGTTCAGAATAATCCTAGAAGTGAAACACTAGCCACTCATGTTCAACAACATCATCAAAACATATATCTCAATCAATATCATTATTGAACAAGAGTGAAATGAGGAGGAAGTAATTGCAAGAGAATCAAGGAAGGATGCTGAAATCGGCTCAGAACTTCAATTCCCAGCTTCAAGCTCCTTCAAAGATTCAAATTCCAGCGTACCCTAACTCCCCAGAATGATTTCCCTTCGTCCCTTCGTGCCCTAGCTTCTTTTCTCCAAAACTTTCCTCCTCCCTTTGTGTTCGTGCCCTCGCTCTCCTCTAATACTGCGTTCGAGTGAAGCTTTGCGTTTTGCTGACGAGGGGTTCACGCCGCGGCTACATAATCCTGGCCGCGGCCTCATACCATTAGGATGTGTTGTTTTGTTCACTGCTTGTCCTGAGGCCGCGGCCTCATACACCATAGCCGCGGCGTGGTGAGCTCCAGAAGCATTTCCTTCTCTGATCTCCGTTCTCCCATGATTCCTACAAGGATTCCTACAATAAAGAAGAGCTTTTAAAAACTTTCCTGGATATAAAATAATGCATAATAAGACAAAAATATACTATTATGCATTATTAGGATTACACTCCATAATTTCCTATCCTGAGTATCAAGTATCTACATATATGAATGCGTAACTCAAGAAAAATGCACTGAAATGATATAATTCGGTACGATTAACAGAAGTGCAGGGAGCTTTGCTAGAAACTCATAGAGAAAATCTTGAAGGTGATTCAGGTAGCAGCAGCTCGTCATCCACTGACAATTATCACCATCCTCAACAACAACCATTTTGCCCTAGTAACATCAAAGTAGACATTCCTGAATTTGAGGGAAGACTTCAGCCAGACGAGTTTGTAGATTGGCTTCAAACTGTTGAGCGAGTATTTGAATACAAGGAGGTTCCAAACGGACAGAAAGTCAAGATTGTCACCCTTAAACTCAAGAAGCATGCTTCCATATGATGGGAAAACCTCAAACGGAAGCGAGTATGTGAGGGAAAGAGCAAGATTGAGACCTGGGAGAAAATAAGACGGCAGCTTACCAGGAAGCTCATACCGGAACATTACCACCAAGATAATTTTATCCAATTGGAGAATCTTTGACAAAGGTCCTTGTCTGTAGAAGAATACACTAGAGAGTTTGAAAAACTTATGATGAAGTGTGACATACAAGAGAAGAAGGACCAAATGATAGCTCATTATCTTGCAGGGTTAAACGTTGACATCAGTCATCCAGTCCAGCTTCAGTAGTATTGGACTTTGGATGATGTGATTCACCTAGCCATCCGTGTTAAGAAGCAAACACCCAAGAGGTCTTCTTTTCAACCTTTTTCCTCTAAAGGTTATTTTGATAGCCGTAAAGCAGAATTTCAACAGCCTAATTCCTCAGGCAAGCCGTAGCCTAGCACTACGCTCAAGCCTCCACCGAATACTGCCAAGAAGTTTGGCTCTAAAGCACCCAGATGCTTTAAATGCTAAGGATTCGGCTATATCGCCTCAGACTATCCTACTCAGAGGATTGTCACCATTACGGAAGGGCAAGTTTATGAGCACCTGAGGAAGATGGAGAGGAGACTACATTTTATGAAATCTAATCGGTATATGACGAAGAGATTACGCCTGCAGATCAGGGAGAGGCTTTGGTTATTAGAAGAAGTCTGCATGTAGCTGTAGTTAAGGAAGAACCCTAGCTACGACGCAACATTTTTCACACCCGTTGCACTACCTAGGGTAAAGTTTGTAATGTCATCATTGACAGTGGGAGCTGTGAAAATGTAGTGTCTGACTACATGGTGCAAAAATTAAAGCTACCAACACACGACCATCGACATCGTTAGAAGCTTCACTGGCTTAATACTGGAAGCGAGGTAAAAGTCTCTAAGCAATGCCTTATTACTTTCTCTATTGGGAACATGTATTATGACGATGTTTTGTGTGATGTTGTTCCCATAGATGCACGCCACCTTCTTTTAGGGAGACTATGGCAATATGATCGATATGCTCTGCATGATGGATGTACAAACACATACTCTTTCACTAAAGACAGTGTCAAGATCAAGCTAGCACCTCTACCGCCTAATGAGTTTAGCAAAGCCTTGACAGAAGCTAAACTATTGGTGACTTTGATGACCAAGGAAGTATTCAAGGTGACAAAATTGAAGCCCAGACGATGAGTTTCATACTGGTACTCAAGGTGAACAGTGAGTCTACCGTATCGCCAGGAGTTATGCCTTTATTATCCCGTATCGCCAGGAGTTATGTCTTTATTATCCAAGTTTCTAGATGTGATAGCTGATGAGATACCACCCGGGATGCCACCCATGCGAGACATATAGCACGTCATTGATTTTGTTCCAGGAGCAGCCATTCCTAACAAGCCTGCTTATAGGATGAGTTTTCAGGAATATGCCGAAGTCCAGCGACAAGTTGAAGAGCTGCTGAAGAAAGGGCTGGATCGGGAAAGTGTTAGCCCTTGTGCTGTACCTGTTTTGCTAGGACCCAAGAAAGATGGGAGTTGGAGAATATGCATCGATTACCGAGCTGTTAACAAAATTACTATCAAGTATCGGTTTTCGATACCCCGGCTCGATGACATGTTAGACCAGCTGCATGGTGCCACTACCTTTTCCAAGATTGACCTTCGTAGTGGGTATCACCAAATTGGGATTCGGCCAGGAGACGAATGGAAGACTGCCTTCAAGACAAGAGATGGCTTGTATGAGTGGAATGTGATGTCTTTTGGACTGACCAATGCCCCTAGCATATTCATGCGCCTGATGAATCAGGTATTATGACCCTTCACTGGCAAATTTGTTGTTATTTACTTTGACGACATTCTTATTTACAGCAAGAGTTAGGAAGAACATTTCGATCACTTACGACAAGTCTTGCAAGCACTGCGAGACCAAAAGCTTTTTGTCAATCTAAAGAAGTGCACCTTCCTCGCCAATCAAGTGGTTTTCTTGGGGTACATCATCATCGCAGAAGGTGTTCGAGTTGGTCCAAGTAAAATTAAAGCCATTAATAGCTAGCTAGTTCCAAAATCTCTTTAGGAAGTTCAAAGCTTCCACAGATTAGCTTCTTTCTACAAGAGGTTCATCTGTAATTTTAGCTCTATTGCTGCACCCTTCACAGATTGCACCAAGAGAGACAAATTTCAGTGGATGGAGCAAGCTCAGAGGAGTTTTGAGGAGCTAAAGAAGTGGTTGACTGGAGCTCCCATCCTAGCTCTTCCAAATTTTGACCAAGTGTTCGAGGTTAGCTGTGATGCCTTCAACACTAGAATTGGTGCTGTCTTAAGCTAGGAAGGTCATCTCATTGCCTTTTTCAGTGAAAAACTCAATGATGCCAAACTCAGGTATTCTATTTATGATAAAGAATTCTATGCCATTGTCCGAGCTCTACAACATTGGAGTCACTATCTCCTTTACAAAGAGTTCATACTTTTTTTGGATCATGAAGCCCTAAAGTATTTGAATTCTCAATAAAAGATCAGCCGCAAATATGCCCATTGGAGTGAAATCTTGCAGTCTTATCCCTTCCTCATTAAGCATAAGGCTGGGATTTTAAACTTTGTAGTAGATGCTCTTAGTCGTAAACATGTTTTCCTAACAAAAATGCAGGCCAAAGTTATTGGTTTTGACCTTGTCAAGGAGTTGTACTAGGATGACCCTGATTTCCTTGGAGTATGGGAAGCAACTACTGATCAATCGTTCCACCAATATTACTGACATGAAGGGTTTCTATTCCGAGGTAAAACCCTAGGCATTTCTCAGGGTTCTTTGAGGGAGGCAATAATTTCGGAAACTTACGATAGAGAATTAGGTGGTCATTTTGGTAGAGACAAGACAGTTGATCTGGTCAAAGAGAATTTCTATTGGCCAAGACTTGAATGAGATGTCAACTAACATATATACAGGGATGCCGAATATGTCTTTTGGCCAAGGGTCAAAATACAGGCTTATACATGCCATTGCCGGTTCTAGAAGCACCGTGGGAAGATGTGAGCATGGATTTTGTTCTTGGTTTACCCCGAACACAGAGGCAAAAAGATTTCATCATGGTTGTTGTGGATCGATTTTCAAAGATGGTCCGTTTCATTCCATGCAAGAAACTTAATGATGCAGTTAAAGTTGCAGATATGTACTTCAAAGAGATTATCTGTAGCCATGCATTCCTAAGACTATCACCTCTGATCGTGATGTCAAGTTTCTCAGCCACTTTTGGCGGATGCTATGGAAGAAGATGGGAACTAAGCTCCAATTTAGCAACGCTAGCCATCCACAGACGGATGGTCAAACTGAAGCTATTAACAGAGTTCTAGGAAATCATCTTCGAAGTTTCATGGGGAAGAATTTAAAGCAGTGGGACCTCGTTCTTGCTCAAGTTGAATTTGCCTACAATAATTCTATTAATCAAGCAACTGGAAGTGTCTGTTTGAAGTTGTTTACAGCACTCGTCCCCTTAGTCCACTAGACTTGACCCCTTCTTCACTTGATAAGTAGCAGTATAGTTTTGATGCGGATCAAAGGGCTAAGGAAATCAAGAAGTTGCATGAACAAGTTCATGAAAGAATCCAGAAGTAGAATTTCAAACTCAAGACACAGCGAGGCAAGCATCAGAAGCAACAGATCTTTAATGTGAGAGACTTGGTTTGGATACATCTCAGAAAAGAACGTTTTCCTAAACAACCCAATGCCAAGTTGTCTCGTAGAGCTGATGGTCCTTTCCAGATTGTGCAAAAGATCAACAACAATGCTTATAAAGTGGAATTATTTGGTGCTTATGGCATTTCAGCTACCTTCAATGTTGTTGATCTATCTCCGTACTTCAATGATGATGCCAAGTTTGACTCGAGGATGAGTCTTGTCCAACCTGAGAAGGATAAAATGGAACAATAATGAATGAATCACCATGTAACTCCCATAACTCCTTCCAAATTTACACTCTATAATTCCATGTAACTCCCTTTTCAATTCTATGTAACCCCTACTCCTCCATAATTCCCTTCATAAACTCCATTAAAATTCTGTTTATTTAAATGCCTCTGGGAACCAGTATAAAAGGAGGCTTTCTCCTTCTGTTCAGCATCATTCAGAAATAAAGAACCTTTTCTATCATTCCTCATTGTGAGATAGTTTTTTTTTTCTCTGAGTTTCTAAGCTAGCTATTCTCCTTCGAACCCCAACTCACTATCACTTAAAATGAGGTAAAAGGGGTATTTATCGTAATTTTCGATGATGGTCCTTTGTTATCATTTATCAAATTTATGGTCCTTCCATGATATAAATTTGTTAAGCTAAAAACCTATCTCCGGTTTTGCACTGTCATTGTTTTGCATTTATGGTCCTTTGCTGTCATAAATTGATTAAGCAAAATTAACTATATTTTGGTAAAACCATTCAAACTAGTTTTTATTCCATATTGACACTTGATTAAACTTAATTAAGCTTTTGATCATGTAGGATATTAACAAAAGCAACTCTGGTCCTATGAATTCTTACTAAGACAAAGATGTATATTCATTTCCCGAGACCACTTATAGAACTGAAATTCAAAAAGGGGAAATGACACTTAAGTACCAAAACTTTCAATTAATTCCATTTTAGGATTAAAAAATTTAAAAATACCAAAAAAGGACCATGGTCTCAAATTAATTAAAAATGTAAATATGAAATAACCTAAATACCCTTATAAAAAGGTTTTACATTCAATATCTACTTTTTACTACTCTTTTTTATAAATTTGACACTAAATATCCCCAATTTTATATTGAACACATTGTGGAATATGAGTGTAAAATTGAGGAAGTTTAGTGTCAAATTTATGAAAAAAAGAAGTAAAAAGCAGATGTTGAGTAGTAAAAAATGGAAGTTGAGTATAAAATTCTGAAACTTATTCAGTGCAAAATTGGGGGTCTTCAATGTTAAATCATGGAACATGAGTAGTAAAACGTAGAAGATGAGTGTAAAATTCTGAGAGTTGAATTCTTTATTATGTCCAGTGTAAAATCGGGGAAGTTCAGTGTTAAATTTTAGAAGAAGAGTAGTAAAAAATAGATATTAAGTATAAAACATTTTAACAAGGGTATTTAGGTCATTTCCTATTTAGAATTTTGATTAATTTGAGACCATGGTCCTTTTCTAGTATTTTTGAATTTTTTAGTCCTAAAATGAGAATAATTGAAAGTTTTGGTCCTCAAGTGTGATTTTCCCATTCAAAAAAGAAAAAAAAAAGAAAAGAATCAAAATTTAAGAAGCTAATTGATATGGACTTGCCTGCCAATAGACTAAACAAATAGCATTTAATTTGGTGATGATCAGTACATCACTTCCATATACCATTTAGAATAAAAAAATGATAAAAATCAAACTTTAATGGGAAAGATGAAAATGACAACACTGGCTAAAAACTAGGATGCTCATTACAAAGGCAAAACTTGATCCACAGAAAACTTAAAAGTTATACAGGAATTAACCTTACAAAATGAGTAACTGCTTGAATGAAGTCTTCACAGTAACCTCCTAGGGCTCCAAAAATCTTAAGGGGGAACCATGACAAACTTCACTAGCCTAGGGTACTCATGGACCCGAGTATAGGACTCAAAACGTGTATGAGGAAAATTTGTAAGTGCTCAATCTGTGAATAGAGCAAACATACTTGGGACCAACAAATGACTCAACCCTCATTTGCTAAGTAGTTATAAGAGAAATATATGAAATAATATACAATAAGCACATTATTCATATAGTAAAAAAAATAATAAAATAATATTATATGCCTTAATCATATGAGACAAACAACATTGAAAAGCAATAAAAAGAAAGGTAATTAAAATAAAGTTAAGGCCACAAAATTTTGTAGAACCAACTTATATAGGCTCGACTCTCAAATCATTCCCAGTAAAGTTGTCAAACTATCGCACCCAATTTTTAATATTCTAAAAATGAAAAATTAAAATAAAGTAGAGTTGCCACCAAAATTTTTAAAAGGGAAATTTTAGAAAATCTTTTTTTTTTAAAAAAATGGTCTACGTAGTTAGGGTGTAAAAACTCATGTCAATGGTTTATGTTTTTTTAAAAAAATTATATATAGTTGTTATATTCGAAAATCGAATTATACATATTATATATAAAACATATTTAACTATTTATTTATTACTTGTTAATAAACCCATGGAGATTCCCAAAATCCCACGTACTCACTATCTAGTTTATATACCTATGGAAGTTCTAAAAACCTCACATAAAATAACTTGAAAATATATTATAATATTATATTTAAAGAAATGTTTTTATTTAAAATAGATGCAAAAGTTTATCAATTTTGAGAGAATCTTTATTATTTTGATTTAAAAAAAAAATTTCCAAATAGAAAACGTATAATTTGATTAGTACACCCACAGAGGTTTATCTCAATACGCGGTAAATTTATTAATCTAAATATTCATGGAGGTTCGAAAAACTACACTGGGCAAAAAATTAAAAATATATATATATAATGAGAAAATATCATATTATTATAATCGCACAAGGGAATAAGAATAATGTAATTAATTATCTAATTATTATCATTATAAAACACAAAAAGTTACCTCATTTAAAGCTATATGCACCTTCTATCACAACTTTGAAAAATAGATATTTCAACTGAATTCCATGGTCATAAAAAGAAGATGTAATTATCTAATATCATAATCTTTAGGGAAAAAAAAGAAAGGAAAGAAAAAGAAAGAGAAAACAAAATAAAATAAAATAAAATAAAGAAAGAAAACAACAAGAAAGAAAATAAAAAGAAAGAAAAAAGAAAAGAAAAAAGAGGAAACGAGAATAAAGAAAACAAAATAAATAAATAAATAAAATAATAAAAATAAAAAGAAAAAAGAAAAAAATGAGAAGGAAAAAAAATAAATAGTAAAAAAAACTCATTACAATGGTTAAGTAAAAAAAAATATTACGGAGTGTCATTCAATTAATTTAGCCAACGTGTATGGCAAACATATCCATAATCATGTAGTTATATATCTTGACTTATGGAGCACAAATAATAATATTATAAAAGTAGGACAAATATATTTATCACTAATAAGAATATGCTTCCATCCTTATTAAAAATATTCATACATATAAGTAATTTATTTATAGGATCTCACCAAAATATCATACTTTGGAATCTATAGAAACAAATTGAAGAAAAAAATAAGTAAAATAAAATAAAATAAAGATAAAACAAGTATATATATTACAAATACATCTCTCCATATTGAGAGATGTTTATTGATGTGGGTAGTTTATTTCATGGACCTCATCAAAATATGGAATTTGGGATCCATTAAGACACTTAAGAAGAGGAAAAGGTAGTAGATCGCATTTTAAAAAAAGGTTTTACCCTTTAGAAAACCCTAACTGTGCAATGAGATGGAATGAAGAAAAAGAGAAGAAATTTCCTATCTTAAGTCTTATCGAAAAAAACCAACATCTACTTTCAATTTTTCCTTCACTCTCAAACCACCCTTACGTATTCTCTCCCTTTCTCTCAATTTCTTCTTTTTTCTATGATTCTTGTTGATGCCATCTCTTCTCTTGTTACCTCTATTTATAATGTTAAAAGGAAGTCATTTAATTAATGCTCCAAAATCATAAAAATATCTTTTGTTATTTTTCTTTGATATTTACATTAAGATTGATTAATTTGTTTTCTTTTTCTTTCATTATTACTCTAATATCAAATCTCAATCATTGATTTTTTGTTCTTTTCTTATTTTTATTACTTTTGTAGTTTTATGAAAATATCAAAATAGAGAAAATCATAACTCCTCAAGATATGGTAATTTTTGGGAGATATTATTATTTTTTACTATTTTATTTTATGTAAACTTTTTTTTCTTTTTCATATTTATTAAAAAATTATTTTTTTTAAAAGGGATCTGGACAAAATACAGTGTTTACATGCCCTAGCATGTGAAACTACCATATTACCCTTCCTTTTATTAAAATAATGCATCACATGCTATATACCACATCTTCATGCATATTGTAATATCAAAAAATTGGGGATGTTACACAAGATATGGTTCAAAGAAAACCCACAATGGTCACTTTAGAAACTAGCAAAATTCTCAACTAGAAGAACTAGATTCATACCTACATGACTTCAACCTTTGGCAAGTAAATATTTATCAACCAATTGAAACAAGCTATTATTTTCTTGAAAAATGAGCAGAGATTGTAATCATCAAAACCATCATCTAACTGAAGCACGTTTAGATGTAGATAATGTTCAGACTATTTTATTATTAACCTTGCAAAAGATTAATTAATTAAAAGGAAAAAAGTCAAAATTACTATTCAATTCTTGATTGTTGACTGATATTATTCATCTATTGACTATTCCCTAGAATTGTTCATAATCTGACTAAAAGATTCTGACCGTGAGATGTTGATTGTACTGGTGGATGTTAACCATTAAATGTTGAATATTAGGTCAAATCCCAACCGTGCATTGATGGGATTTCTATGTCTGCATATCATGTGCATTGTATTCATGCGATATCTAATTTGTGATCTGAAAGCATGATTATAATGGTATGTATGCGTAAATCCTTAGTTACTAGGACGTATATCTCACCCCATGACTAACAATTGCAAGGTGAAGGATCCAGCACTAGTAAGGAGAGGACCAGAGAGGGCTTGGAAAGAGTAGACTTGTGGGTACCGGGTCTATACACTCCCCTTATGTCATTGTTATTGGTTGTCCCTTTCAATAAAGTGCACTTGTCATGTCCAAGTGATGCTATGCATTCCATGTACTTGTGTATGGTCTGGATTACTATAAACCTCATTTAACTTTCTCGTACCTTTTGAATGGTAGTTTGTGTGTTTTAAATCTATGGTTATCATATGAGTATGATGAATGACCAGTATGTTCTATGTGTGGTTTATGACTTCTCGAGTCTTATGTCTTGCCGTTTTAGGTAGGGACTTATGATCCCATGGTGAGGATGATTGGGCCATAAGTTTGGTTGGAATCTTGGGTCCTAATTATGTAAATTGGATACATAGCCCAAATGGTCAAAGTGGGGTTCAAGAGGGTGAAAACTCGAAGAAGTGGTTTCTTTCAGGTGACACCTCCTTGAACATGGTTCTTAGGTCCAATGTGACTTGTTGATATGGTCACTAGCTGCCAAAAGCTTATTGGTAGCTATTAAGGGAGTTTGGTTTCTTGTTTTGGTCAAAAGTGACCAATTCGGTGTGGAGTATCAAAAATCTCTATATGAAGGAATTTCAAGACGCGGTTGGTGTCTATGGTTGGTATCAAAAAAGACTTGTCAACAAATTGTTTATATGGTATCAACATGTGGCACCGCAGTACCAAAGCCCAGGCCGAGCATTGTGCCATTCTATCTCATTTCAAAACTAGGATAGAATTGACCCACATTGTGGCACTGTATGGCTAGGCCATGACGCCACCCTCTATCTTGTCTTCTTCCCCCCATTTCTCTGCTCGGTTGTGCATCTTCGTGGTTATAAAGTGTAGGTTGTTACATTTATAGTGAATAATAGATTAATAATTTAGTATTATTTTATTTGAAGGTTTAATCAAATCATAAAATTTGTTATAAAGTGTAGGGTGTCATATCTATAGTGAATAATAGATTAATAATTTAGTATTATTTTATTTGAAGGTTTAATCAAATCATAAAATTTGTTTAAACTTGTGTAATATATTTAAAATATATTATTTTAATCACAACCAGTCCGACATCAATTAGATCATAGTTGGACTATTGAATTTTCAACCAGTATTTTGTCCGGTTCTAACAAAATAGTTAACAACCTTAGAGGACAAAACTTGAAAAAGTATAATCCCAATATAATTAGGATTATTTATCTTTATCATAAATTTTAAATAACTATGGAGATATTCATATTATCTTTTGGATTTAATTTAGTTTATTTTAAATTATTAGGATTTAGATTTTATTTTCTATTTTTCTCTAGGATAATTTGAAGAAGAGTTATCTTATTTTAGTAGGACCAGAATTTGAGCTCTATAAATAAGAATCTCACTAGTCAGTTGTATGTAGATTTTAATTATTGATTTTGAGATATTTTAGTGATATTTCTCTCTCATTTTACTCTTCTATTTCTCCTTCCTATTTTGTTCTTCTCTTTACCCTTCTCTTGTTCATATGGCCAAGTTTCTAGAGCTCAAAAGGTGTATTATAAAAAATTTGGTGCAACTACTCAAAAATTTGGCACAGCCATAAGGTGTTTGACTCCTTCAAGATTGCTAGTCAACATACTAATGAGCCATATGTTATCAAATGTGAGGATTGCAAGTCTTCTAATATCCAACATCCACTATCAAACTAGCTCGTTCCAACACTACCAGTTCAGTTCATTCTTTGTTGCCACATTCTCCTTATAGTTTGGTATTGTTGAAGGTAATTATGCTCTTATATAGTGATGCCTCCCTTACCTCTTGAAGGTTTGAAAGTTGAAGAAGGAACGAGTTCCAAGATAATCTCCACGAAGTTGTGCTTCCTAAGGTTATTGATGATGCTACTACTCCATCTTACTCATCTTTTACAACATGTACATGATTGTTCATAATAATTAATTATTTTCTTTCCTAAGAGTCCCCTCCACCATTGTCATATCCATTGGAAGGGATTTCTAGGGTCAAAGAATATTTGGATCTTTGAAAAGAAATTTCTTTGCTCAAATCTCATATTTCACTATCTTCTAGCTATAAAGGTTTCCCAGAGGAGGGAATAATAATTCCAAGATAATTAGAATTATTATCTTTATCATAAAATTTCAAATAAAATTATTCTATGGAGATATTCATATTATTTTTTAGATTTTAATTTAGTTTATTTTAAGTTTATTATTTGAGTCATCTTTCTTAAGTTTATTTATATTTTTTTTCTTATATTTATCTCTAGAATTTAGTTTATTTGGTTTTTTCTTTTATTTTAATTAAGTTTATCTTAAGTTTTTTCTTTCTTTTTTTCCTTTTTTGTATGGTAATAATTTATTTTTTTCTTTTATTTTAATTAAGTTTATTTCGAGTTATCTTTATCTTAAGACTAGAATTTGGGCTCTATAAAGTCTCACTACCCAATTGTATGCAAACTTTGATTCAATATTTTGAGATTTTTCAGTGATATTTTCTCTCTTCCTTCATATTCTTCTATTTCTCCCACCTATTTTCTCTATATTTCTCCTCTACCTCTTCCTTGCTTTTACATCAAAATTTCCGCTAATGGAGATTGTTTTGGAGCTTGTTCCTTCTTCTTTCGTCTTCCGAAGGTAAAGGAGATATCGTTGTAAGAGCATTAATTATTACCAGAGTATAATAGCATAATTGTTACCTTTCTCTAGAGAAAATTCACTTTTAGAATCGAAACCCTAAGATTTTTTTTAGTTCAATAATTCTTTATCTATTTGTTTATTTTCACACAATGTCTCCAACTTTTCGATCTTGGTACTTTTTAGTTCATAGAGATTCAAGCCCCATACAAGCTACGTCTTCCGTTGACTAAAATGACTTCTAATTTATAGAAATTTGGTGTTTGGTGCCGCAGCGAATGATAAGCTTGCCGCAGGGTGGAGCCCTTCTGTTTGAAAAATTATGCAAGTTTCAGCTTGTTCACCGCCGTGGTGTTGCTTCTCGTCACGGCGTTGAGCGCTTCTACCTCCTACTTGCTCTTCCTCTATCATGGTTCCTCACACATGTAAATCCTACCTTGTGTGCTAAAAAAAGATCATGCTTGGAGAATAATTTGTCAAATAGGTACACAATTTAATTTGTACTTAAAATTTCATCATTGATATAAGTTGATTGGATCAAACCATAGTGATTCCTTTGAAAGGCATAAACTTTTTTTTTTTTAAGGAAAATGACATTTAAAGGAGTGAAGAATTCTAGAAATCTCACAAAATTTGAAGTAATTACTAAAAGGTATCTCGGTGGAATTTTGCATTTGACAGGAAAAGTTGAAAATGATAAAATTAACCGCTAATTACCCAAAGAAAGAGCCCAAAATAAAAAAGAACTAAGATCTTTCTGTGAGTAATTTGGATTTGCGCCTTGTAAGAACCCATGCCTCCACCAAAATATTATCACAAAAAATAAAGAAAACCTTCATACCAGAAATATAAGTTCAATACTCCAGCCAGCAAACCAAAAGGAGAATTTAGGTCTAAACCTCCAATTGACCTCCTAAAAAAAATAGATAACCTATTATAGGTGTGGAAAACCTGGACATATATCTAAATATTGTAGGTTAAACAAGAAAATTAGAGCCATTGACTTTGATGAAACCGTTTTTCAATAGTTTAACAATCTAATGATAAATACCTCAGATAAAGAAAGTATTAATCAATCCTTAGAAAAAGCTTAACTCAATTCAAGATTCTTCACCTTTTGAAACCTTTAATCAAGCCTAAAGTGGTGACATTTCTTCTTCAGATGAAGAAATTAATATGATAAAAAAAGAGCAAGATTTCTTACTTGAAGTCATTTGTGCTTTACCTGACACTAAAGAAAAATGACATTTCAAAAAATTAAAAGAAATTTTTGAAGAAAAAACAAATCCACAAGTTTCAACCATAAAACCCCCATATTAGCCAACAAATATAGCCTAATTGACACCTTTAAAAGATTTATCTTTTCAAGATCTCCAACATGAAATAAATAATTTTAAAACAGAAATTAAGAATCTAAAGCTCCAACAAGAAACACAATCTCGAATGATGAACAAATAAAATTTACCAAACCCAATGATCCAGCCTCATCCGATGAAGAAAACGAAGAAGAACTTTTCGAGCCTTTCATTAATTTAATATCAAGGATAAAATTCCAAATGTTTTATATGAAAGTCAAAATAATTATCAACCATGATTTTGTTCTTAAAGAAATAGCCATATTTGATACATGAGCAATCTCTAACTGTATTTTAGGAATGTCTTATCCCAACCAAATATTTTGAGAAAACCAAAGAATGTCTTAATACTTGCAACGGTAGTCCACCCAGAAGAAAATACAAACTTATCCTAGGAAAACCTTTTTTTTTTGTTTCCAAAGTTTTCCCTTTTAAGATGGATGAAAATAGAGTAACCTTTGAATATTTAGGGTTTAGGAAAACCTATTCTTTTTGTATTTATAAAAAAATTGAGTTTTTTTTTAGAGAAAACCAAATCAAAACCAAACCCAATTAGCCCAGCTATCAATTCAAAAGAAAGTCCAATAACTTCTCAACCATATTCAAAAACCCATGTTCAGATCTCCCGAATGCTTTTTGGTAAAGAAAGAAACATTTTGTAGAGTTTCAAGAAAGTCAAATTCCAACTAAAGCTTGACCTATCCAAATGAACCAAGAACTCCTTGAGTTAAGTGAAATCTAATATCTCATTGATAAGAAACTAATTAGAAAAAGCCCTTAGTCCTTGGTCTTGTGCTGCTTGTTATGTTAATAAAAATGTAGAAATAGAGGAATGCCAAGGCAAGTTATTAACTACAAATCTCTTAATCAAGCTCTTCAATGGGTTGGGTATCCTATCCCTGAAAGATTTTCTTAACCGTCTTCAGTTAGGCAAAATCTTTTCCATATTTGACATGAAAACTGGTATTTGGCAGGTTCAAATCTTTGAGAAAGATTGTTATAAAACTGCTTTTACCATCTCTTTTGGACAATATGAATTCAATGTCATGTCTTTTCAACGAATCATGAATGAAAATTTCAATCCTTGTACTAATTATCATCTATATTGATGATGTTTTAGTTTTTTCTTAATCTATTGGCCAACATTTTAAATATATATATTTGTAAATATTTATAAATGTAGGCAAAAGAAATGGTCTTGCTATTTCAAAAATAAAAATCAGTCTTTTTCAAACAAAAATCCGATTCTTAGGATACTCCTATTGATCAAGCCACCTAATTCGCTAATAAATTTCTTGACCAAATCCTTGACAAAACTCAATTACAATGTTTTTTATATTGCCTAACTTATGTAGGAGATTTTGTCCCACAATTAAACAATCTTGTCAAACCCTTTCATGATTGCATCAACAAAAATCCACATGTATGATAGACATCCACACCACCATTGTCAGACAAATCAAATCACAAATCAAAGAGCTTCCGTGCCTTACAGCTTAACTCGCATGCTCTTAAAATAGCGGAAACTAATGCCTCCGACATTAGGTATGGAGATTCCCTCAAATAGTGCTTTCACATCAAAAGCACTGGAATCCAATTCAACAAAATTATTCAACCATAAAAAAAGAAATTCTAGCCATTGTTTCATGCATCACAAAATTCCAAAGTGGTTTATTAAATCAAAAGTGTTTAGTTAGAGTTGATTGTAAATTTACATAAGAAGTTTTGCAAAAAGATGTTAAAACCATTGCATCAAAACATATTTTTTTCTTGATGGTAAGTCATATTAAGTGTTTTTTATTTTGAAATTAAATATATAAGAGGCAATATAAACTCTCTCCCAGATTATCTCACTAGAGAATTTTTGCAGGGAAAGGATAAAGGAAAATAAAAAATAGACATGAAGCAGCTATCAACCTAATTTTCAACCCGGTCTTCTACCCAAAACCTTGAATCTCAGACTCAAGTTGGGTCATCTACCCAGAAACCAACCATTTCAAACCCTATTAAATTAAAATTAGAAACTGCAGAAACCAAAGAAACCCTAAAATCGAAATCCAAAGAAACCAAAGCAAATTATGCTTTTCAAATTGACGCCCTTCAAGCCCTCGCACCCAAAGATTAACCCATTTGCGAAATAAATCTTAGACTGATATAGCCAAAAAAGAAGAAGATAATGATTGGTTGTATGTGTGTAGGTAAATTTGAATGGTTGCATGTGTTTAGGTATTTCCTGTCAGAGGGATCAAGATAGTGTTTAAGGGCAACAGAGTGATCTACAAGGATGAACTCATTAAATGGGATTTTGCGGGAAAGATTTAAAGGCAACATGGTTTGGATTCTTTTCAAAGAACTATGATTCTATTTGGATAATGATCATAGGTTTGTCTAATTTGGGAATATAGGTAGTTTTGTTCTTAGTTTGTAGAGCAGTGGTAATAATTGTTGGTTGGATAAGAGTAATGGAATTTTTATCTTTTAGGTTAATGGTAATTTGTTTATTTTTGATGTTTTCGATCATGAGGGATAGAAGGCCTCCTTATCATCTTCTTTTTCTTCTTCAGCTATATCAACCCAACATTTGTTTGGCAAAATCCTTGGGCTGCAAGAGCTTGAAGGGTCTTAATTGGAAAAGCATATTATGCTTTTGGGGTTAAGGGTTTTTTTGGTTTCTACAATTTCTAATTTTGATTTAATAGGATTTGAAGGGGTTGGTTTTTGAGTAGATGGTCAGTTTGAGTTTGAGACTCAAGGTTTTGGGTAGAAGACCCAATTGAAAATTAGGTTAATAACTGCTTCATGTCTATTTTTACTTTTCTTGCAAAAATTCTCTAGTGAAATAATCTGAGAGAGTTTGTATTACCTTTTATATATTCAATTTAAAAAAAAAAACACTTAATATGCTTGCCATCGGGCACAAATTTATTTTGATGCTAGTTTTAACATCTTTTTGCAAAATTTTTTTTGCAGATTTACAATCAACTAACTAAAAACTTTTGATTTAATAAATTACATCAAAATTTTGTTATGCACAAAACCATGTATAAGATTTCATTTTTGATGGTTGAATAATTTTGTTGAGTTAGATTCCAATGCTTTGATGATGTAAGGCATGAAAGCTCTTTAATTTGTGATTTGATTTGTAATGGTGGTGTGGATATCTGTCCATACTTGTGGATTTTTCTTGAGCCGATCATAAGGGGTTTGATAAGATTATTTAATTGTGGGGTAAAATCTCCTACATAATTTAGACAACCTAAAAAATGTTGTAATTGCGTTTTTGTCAAGGATTTGGTCAGGAAATTTATCAGCCAATTGGGTGGCTCAATTAATAGGAGTAATCATATTCTAAAAATCGAAAAAGACTGATTTTTGTTTTGAAACAACAAGACCTTTTAGCTACATTTACAAAGACATATATGTTTAAAATGTTGGCCAATAGATTGAGAAAAAACTAAAACATCATCAATATAGACAATGATAAATTTAGTGTAAGGATTGAAAATTTCATTCATGATTTGTTAAAATTTAGAAGAAGCACTTTTTTAATCCAAAAGGCATGGCATTACATTCATAATGTCCAAAAGGGATGATGAAAGTAGTTTTATAATGATCTTTCTTAGAGTTTTGAATCTACCAAATACCAGTTTTCATGTCAAATTTGAAAAAAATTTTGTCTGAGTGAAGACAATTAAGAAGATCTTTCTTATTTGGGATATGATACATAATCCACTGAAGAGCTTGATAAAGAGGTTTGTAGTTAATAACTAACCTTGGCACTCCTTGTTCTATTTCTGCATTTTTTTTAACATATCAAGGATATCTTGGATTTCACTTTAACAGAACTCAAGGATAGGTTAGAATTTGGCTTTCTTCTTTCTTTCCCAAAAACCATTTGGAAGATCTGAACATATGGATTTTTGAACATGGTTAAGGAGTTCTTGGACTTTCTTTTGAATTGATAACTGGTCTAATTGGGTTTCAACATTTCTAAAAGATTTGGCTTTCTCTAAGAAGAATGTTAAGTTCTTGAACAAAGGGTTTTTTAATAAATGTGAAAAGAATAGGTTTTCCTAATATTCACTTGTTACTCCATTTTTATCCATCTTAAAAGGGAAGAAAAGTTTGGAAACAAAAGGTTTTCCTAGAATAATTTTTTTTAATATCTCTTATAGGTTGATGTGTGGTTGCTTCAGGTTTAGTGATAGAGGAAAAGTTAGGAATAGAAGAACGACGGGAAAGGGTAAGGGATCGAAACATTTTAAGACAAATCTCCCCTTTTGATATACCATAAGGATCCATCGAAATATATTAAGATCCAACACTATTTTTGGTAACTCAATCCTAGCCAACGATTTTTAAAATGAATAATATACTATAAAAGCATTCATTCATGTATTTCTACTGAAGTCTAGACTAACAACCCTCTACGTCATGCTTGTTAGTATATTATTCACAATAGCCTCACAATATCATGAATTTTTTTTATAGATATTAGAACATTCCTTCACACACAGAGTAAAATGTACTATCGGATTGAGTACGTAAATAGTATTGATAAGGTAAATCTTGATTAAAATTCTATCGATACATTCCTACTTCCCTTTTAGGCTCTGATACCAAGTGAAGGGGTGAAGATAGCTAAGGTTTTCTTTAGACCTGTGAGGAGAGCCACCCTTGTTGGAAAAGTCACCGAAAGCACCAGCAAGGAGAAGGGGAAGGAAGGACCTGGAGGGTTGTTTAATTAAGGAAGGGGCATTTTTGACTTTTCCCTTCAAATGCAAAATTCCACCTTGATGCCTTTTTAGTAATTACATCAAATTTTGTGAGATTTCTAGAATTATCTTTACTCCTTTAAATGCCATCCTTATTGTATTATGCCTTTGATATCAATGATAAAATTTTAAGTACAAATTAAAATTGTGTACCTGTTTGACAAATTAATCTCCCAAGTAGCATTTGCATGTGAAAATATAACAGGGAGGTTTAGTCTCAAGCTAACGGGGAAGTATACTTGATAAAATAAGATATGATGAAAGACCTTATGGCCCGGAGAGCAAGGTAGCAGTGGACTATACTTTCCTAAATCATCACCAATTTAAGTAGTCTAGGGGAAGAAGAGCCATGTCCACGCATGTCTCCCTCATACACAGATAGAACCACGAGCTAATATCATAACACGACATTTCTAATAGGCAATTCCCTTCCAACACAAACACAACCATGGAGGGTGTGACATGCACCGTATGTATATAGGTTGCATGTGTTTATGTTCCCAGTTACTGAGACTTTGTCTCACACCCTCCATGGCTAACATTTCAGCTGAAAACTTAGCAATAGTCTAGAGAAGACCTTTAGGAGCATAGGCCTTTCCACCTTTGGGATCATCAGTTTTAATATGTTTTATTGCTTTTGTGCTAAGTAGAGTTGTGTGACTTTGTCTCACACCCTCCATGGCTAACATTTCAGTTGAAGACTTAGCACTAGTCTGGAGAAGACCTTTAGGAGCATAGGCCTTTCCATCTTTGGGATCATCAGTTGTAATATGGTAGTTTTATCGCTCTGGTTTGTGTAATGACTTGTACCAAGTAGAGTTGTGTGACTTCGTCTCACACCCTCCATGGCTAACATTTCAGTTGAAGACTTAGCACTAGTTTGGAGAAGACCTTTAGGAGCATAGGCCTTTCCATGGCTAACATTTTATCTGAAGACTTAGCACTAGTCTAGAGAAGACTTTTAGGAGCATAAGCCTTTCCACCTTTGGGATCATCAGTTGTAATATGGTAGTTTTATTGCTTTAGTTTGTGTAATGACTTGTGCCAAGTAGAGTTGTGTGACTTTGTCTCACACCCTCCATGGCTAACATTTCAGTTGAAAACTTAGCACTAGTCTGGAGAAGACCTTTAGGAGCATAAGCCTTTCCATCTTTGGGATCATCAGTTGTAATATGGTAGTTTTATCGCTTTGGTTTGTGTAATGACTTGTGCCAAGTAGAGTTGTGTGACTTTGTCTCACACCCTCCATGGCTAACATTTCAGTTGAAGACTTAGCACTAGTCTGGAGAAGACCTTTAGGAGCATAGGCCTTTCCACCTTTGGGATCATCAGTTGTAATATGGTAGTTTTATTGCTTTGGTTTGTGTAATGACTTGTGCCAAGTAGAGTTGTGTGACTTTGTCTCACACCCTCCATGGCTAACATTTCAGTTGAAGACTTAGCACTAGTCTGGAGAAGACCTTTAGGAGCATAGGCCTTTCCATCTTTGGGATCATCAGTTGTAATATGGTAGTTTTATCGCTTTGATTTGTGTAATGACTTGTGCCAAGTAGAGTTGTGTGACTATATGTATGGTCTTGTTGTTCTAAGAGTAATGTTGTGTATGTTATTTGATGATGTCGATGATCATGTGATGATATTATTGTAACGATGGATGATATATGATAGGTGTGGATATGCTCATGTATGCTCATGGATGATGATTGTTTGGACCCCATATGTGTGAGCCTAGGGAGATTTGGGGCATGATGTGAATTTGGGGTTGAAGGGAGTCAAATCTCGGAAGAGTGGTTTCTCTAAGGTGAGTGAAACCTCCTTAGATAGGTTAGTCTAGAGAAGACTTTGGGCTAACATTTGGGAGCATTTCAGCTGAAGACTTTAGCACTAATCCGAAGAGTTGCATCATGTATGTATGGTCTTGTTATTTTAGGAATGATGTTGTGTGTATGTTATATATATGATAATGTGGATGATAGATGATATATGATGATGGTTTAGACCCCGATAAGAGTCGTTGTTGCTAGTGCATGTGAATGTAAGCCAAATTGGCCGTATGTGTAAGCCTAAAGTGGTTTTAGGCATAAATTGTATGATTTGGGGCATACAGCCAATTATGTGAACTTGGGGTTTAAAGGGGTCAAATTTCGAAAGAATGATTCCTCCAGGGTGAAACCTCCTTTGACATGTTAGTTGTGCCATTTAATTGTGACACTCATGGACCGTTCCCATAAGTCCTAAACGGTTCTGATATGGGCGTTTGGTTGTGAGTGACCAAATCAGTAAATCAGTTATGGGTGTCCAAAATCTCCACATAGATTGAGGTGAAACCAATGTTTTCATATAGATAGATTGGGACGAGATTAACCTTAGGAGTTAAAATCAGATCAATAAGGTCTAAGAACAAAGTTGTGTGCATCAGAAGTTCACTCAAAAAATCATCAATTTGCCTCTCCCAGGTCGCGGCTGCATTGTAGCTCGCCGCAGCTCAACCCTCTTCTGGTCCTGTTCAGAGTTTTCATTCTGTATTTTTTAGGTTTTAGGAGTTGTTTCGAGGTGTTTTGGGTTGTTACATTTTGGTATCAAAGCAATGGTTCAAGCTATTATTTCTGTTTATGGTAATATTTAGCATAGTTTCATTTGCATAGCTACTTACTTATGTAAGGATGTCTTACAAGAAACACAACAATAGTGATATGATGAGGCAGATGCATGAGATGTTGACTAGTTTAAGTGACCAAGTTAATACCAAGGGGAAACACTAAATAGAAAATGCAAGTGCAATTAAATCAGCAAGGGTATGGTGACATTAATAAGGAGGCCCGTATATATATGGATCTAAATGCTGGCGATGATAATGTTGAGGATAAGGTGGAGCCAGGAGCCAGAGAGGGCTCCGAGAGCTGGAAGGAGGGGTATTTCCTCTTAATTGAAGGACTTTTGAAAGTTCAATCCCAGACTTTCAAAGGTAAGATGGATCTTGTAATGGCTGAAGAATTGATGGACTAACTTGAGACTATCTTTGATGTGATGGATTGCACCTCTGTGTAAAGGGTGCAACTAGCAACTAACAGCCGGGGGGGGGGGGGAGGGGGGAGTATCCTACCAAGTGTGGAGGGCATGGAGGCTGCAATGAACTGTGAGCAGTTTAAAGAGAGATTCTTCTCACATTACTTCCCTCATGCCCTGATAATTAAAAAAGAGGTTAAACTTCTAGTTTTCCAGCCGGAGATGGGTGGAAGGCTCAACACTTATTTGAGGGAGCTCACCCGTAAATTTAGGAGTGATTGGTGGTGGTTGAATTTATGTCTTTTGGGGACTTATGTAAAAATACGTGTTCTATCTAGGCGAATGCAGAAGAAGACTAAGGAAGAGGAAGAAATTCAATGATCCATGCCTTTTCTCACCTAGAAGGTATTAGTAAGGGAAGAGACCAGTGTAATAGAAGCCATATAATGACCTGTGCCAAGTAGAGTTGCGTATATTATGTATGGTCTTATTATTATCCTAGGATTGATGCTGTGTATCTTATATGATGATCTATGTGGATATGCTCACGTATGGTTTTGTATTTGTGTGATGATGGTTTAGACCCCGATGTAGGTCGTTGTTGTTGGTGCTTGTGATTATAAGTCGAATTGGCCATATGTGTAAGCCCAAAGTGGTTTTGGGTCTAAGTTGTGTGATTTGGGACATATAGTCCATTATAAGAATTTGAGGTTCAAGGTGTTCAAATCTCAGAGAAGTGATTTTTCCGGGGTGAAACCTCTTTAAATAGGCTAGTTATGCCTTGGTGGTAGTTAGAGGAGGTTGGTTGTGAGTTTTGACCAAAAAGTTAGATTGACTAAATCTCTATATGGAGATGAATTGAGGTGAAACCAATGTATATATTAGATTGAGATGAGATTGACTTGTAAGAGTAATAAGGTTAATCGAAGGTTCACTAGAAGTTTGGCCGCAGCGCTAGTGCTACCTCTCCTAAGCCGCGACTGCACTATATCTTACCATAGTTCAACCTGTTCTGGTCCTGTTCAGAGTTTATTTTTTTTCCATGTTTTTTAGGTTTCAGGAGTTGTTTTGGGGTGTTTTAGGGGTAGGATTTAAAGTAGTGTCACACTGTATATAAATCAATTTTCTTCCCACAACAAAGACATCATAAGGAGGAAGAAAAGATTTTAAAAGAAAGTTTTAGTTTAGTTATCTACTATTTTGGGACACTAAAATTAATTAGGTTAAAATTCAAAATATAAATAACCAACTCTCTTTAATTGATCCAGATAAAAATAGAAATAATAAGTACTAATACCACAAATCACGTCTTAATAAACATTCAACATGCTTAATAGTTGTTATGTCAAGGAAATCCATGCATCATCTCTCCAAATTGCTATAACCATAATGAACATGATTAAGAGGAAAAATTTTTTTTGGTGTAATATGCAAGCAGCCAAAACATATTAGTTCAAAATATGTCTTTCTTTGCAGTTATAAACCGCCAACAATCTCAACGTTGGCATAACAACTATTAACCGGCAACTAAAGTCTAACTTTTTAAAATAAAGTCTAGAATTTTAATGAACTTTTGTTGGCGGTTGTTTTTGGTTGCCAATGAATATAACTTCACTTTTATTGGTGGTTGCTTGGTTGCCAACAAAAGTTTTAAGTTTTTTTTTTAAATATATTTTCATTTTGCATTTTATCCAACTTGTTTCCATACAAAATCCACAAAAAAAATGAACATCTTTTTCTTTTTTCTATAGATCTCATCACAATGTACAGATTTCATCAAAACTTTAGAGATACAAATCTAGAGATAGAGTTAGCATTGAGGAATGAGGTAGAATTCATAATTATTTTAACCACCACTATTATACCAATCTGCCTCAAAGTTGAGGCAAAGATACTAAATGAGTCAAACTCGTCAAACACATAGGGGAACTCTAAAAGGAAGCTCAAGGCAACATCCAGGCCACTAGTGACCTTGTCATTCTCCTTGTTGCCGAGGATGTTGGTGATGGTGAGGAACTGAGAGGGAAGCTATGACTTAACATTTAGAGCTTTAGTGAAAGAGGATTAGAAAAGGATGAGAGAGAGAAGATGAATAGGTGAAAATTTCTGAATGAATAAGGAAGAGGTGAGGGAGTTTTTTGGAGCAAGAAAAGTATATCACATGAGAAAGAGAAATGACAAATAGCTAAAACTTTTGTTGGTGGCTACCAGCAACAAAAGGCTCAAACCTCATTTTTGTTGGCGGTTGCCATAAATAACCACCAAGAAAAGTTTAACCGCTAACAAAAAGTGCCACTTTTTGTTAGCATTTTCCCTATAACTATCAACTATTAGGCAATATTTTTGGGGCAATGAAACTTTTGAACTTAGGGCAAAACATAATAGAAGAAAAACAATAACTCTAAATAGCTAGCTAACAACTCTGGGGAAGAGAACAAAAATAGGTCTATCATTAAAACCTCAAAAAGGAGGAGGAGGAGGAGGAGGAGGCTAGTATTATGCAAAACATCTTATCCAAAAGTCTCTGGCTTTCAGACACCAATCTATAACTGCCAACTATTAGGCACTATTTTTGGCTCAATGAAACATTTAAACTTAGGACAAAACATAATAAAGAAAAAGTATAACTCTAAACAGCTAGCTAACAACTATGGGGAAGAGAACATAAATCAGGCTCATCTAACAAACAACATACTGAAACAATACACATGTATATACATTGGTAGGTCTATCATTAAATCCTCAAAAAGGAGGCTAGTATTATGCAAAACGTCTTTATCCAAAAGTCTCTGGCTTTCAGACACCAATCTAACAAAGGTAACTCTAAAATTAACTAGTGTACTCCAAATAAGAAATCAGGCACATCTAACGTATGAAACACCTCAAAAATAAGCTAGCAACTAGCTAGACACCTCAAAAATATCTCGTAGCATTAAGAGAGTTATACAAGCTAACTCATATTAGGATTCAAAAAGTCTCATTGCTCTCAGATACCAAACAGTGTGTCATATTGATCCAGACTCGTGATTTTAGAGCAAAATAATATAAAAGTAACTCTAATTAGTCAACTCTAGGGAAGAGAAAAGATATAGGCACATCAAACTTATAATGGCAGATGGTCAAATTAAAACAAAAGAAAAAATTCAGAGTTTTTCAGATCCGGTTCCGATGAATGAGGGTGATTTTATATTAAATGAGACAAAACAAAAGAAAAAGAGTTTGTCAATTGAACGGAAAGAATTTGAAGGACTCACATTTCATTCTTTGTATGCATCTTTTGATCGCAAGCTTCTGCATTGCATGTGAACTGCCAGCATCATTGTGATTATAATCTGGGATTCTCAATTAAAAACACCAGAACTAGAATAAATATTCAAAAATTTTATTCACAATTACTAAGACAATTAGATATTATTCACAATTTTGATTAAAGTGATGATCTCAACTCAAAATATTTATGTTGCCGGTATTCTAATTAAGTTAATGTACCTTTTAAGATAAAAAATAAAAAAAGTGCATAAAACCTTCCTTTTTAAAAATTATAGAAAAACATAATTTTAAGACATACACGTAAATATAGAACCACTATCAGAAAAACAGTAATACAGATATATGTTCGATAATTTATGCACGAACATGGGAATTGGTCAATCAGTTTTTTTTTTTTTAATATGCGAATTATACAACTCTAAAACTTGAACTACTCCTTTTTAGATTCTACTCAACAGAGAAGTTAACAATAACAGAGAAAAAAAATGTTAAAAGAGAACTTAGAAACAAATGGGTTAACAATTATGATAATTGCTTAAAGTAACAGAGAAGTTAACAGTAACAGAGAAGAAAAACGTTAAAAGAGTACTCAGAAACAAATGGGTTAACAATTATGATAATTGCTTAAAGTATCAAGAACAATTAAAGATTACATAACGGTGCAATTTTAAGCAATCCAATAGTATTACTGTAAGCACCTTTAACTCCAAGAAATTTTATGATCATAAATAATACCAATTGACTATTTAACCATATCAAAATATATCTACTTGACAAATATCAAATACTAATACCATAAAAAACAACGAAATAATAATACATAAGTGAATCAAAAGGTATTCTAATTAAGACAATTATCAACTACAAGTGATGAGATAGAGTTTTTTTTCAAAAAAAAAAAGACAGAGTAAAACAATGGTTAATTGTTCAATTAGATCGAAGAACCCAAATTTGCATCATACCCCAGAATGGAGACGCATTGGCTTAGCTGCGTTAGATGCATGTCATATCACCGTTGGATCTCCTTCTGAGTTGGATCCATCTTTTGATTGTTCTGCCCTGCACTATGTATGTATGTATGTGTGTATGTAATGTATGCATGCATGCATGGATGCATGTATTTATGCATGTCTGTAAGACAAGGAAAAACTGATGGAAAAATAAATAAATAAAAGCAAGAGATTAGTTCATGAAGAAGGGTGATCAACTTCAAAAAGACCTCTCTCCCTGCCACTGTTGGAAGAGTTAGGGGTTTTCTTTCAAGGCTTCCTGCCCTCTGGCTTCTTTCAAGATGGTTATTCGGATGAAATAGATGAAGCGCCAGTGCGTGTGAATCAGATATCTTGATGTACAAAATATATAGATTGAGATTACAAATCCAAACAGATAGAAACAAATGAATACTCAGACGAACCAAGTTAAAATTCTAAAATAGAAAAAAACAGATAACAATGATGTGTACAAACAAAGCCAACCATGGATGAAAAATGTTCACCACATGGACGAGAAGAGTGAATCAAAAACCGCATTTCAGAGGATACGCTGAAATAAAGAAATTAATCAGATCACGCAACGAAAAATCGATACCTACAATTCACATAAAACCATATCTAGCAACCCATGGTAAAAATCAGAGCATGGAACAGAATGAAAATTGGAAGTTATGAACCATTACCTCCGATGCCTTCTCTCTCTCGCTTTCTTCCTCGATTTCTCGTCCTTTCCTCTGCTTTTCCCTACCGGAGTCTCTGATGCTATCTCCTCATCTCTCAGTCCGTCAAGGCCTCACCTTCTGCCTGTCTGTTTCTTTCTCCAATCTCACTCTCAGTTGCTCTCTGTCTCTCGTTCCCTTTCGGTACCTCTCTCTCTCGCCGTGCCCATCTCTCAAGCTCTCTCATTTCTCAAGCTTTTGGTCTCAATGTCGTCGCTTCTGTGTGAGCGTCTGCGATCCGAGACGTTCTAGCATGTTCAGAGAGCTCACACTAGAAAGCAACCGGAACAGGGAAATGGGTATTTAAATGCAACGGAATTTTGTTTTTTTGTTTTGTTTTTGGAAATAAATGCAACGGTTAAATTTCACCTGAAAACAATTTCTTTATTTTTTTAATAAATGCAACGGTAAAATGTTAACTTAAAACAATGCAACGGGAAAAGTTTTTGAATTGATAATTGAGAATTCAGATTGCCACTTCAAATCTTAAACGTAAGGTTGTAGTTTGAGTTTTTTATTGTTTTTCTTAATAGTATTATTAAAAATTATTATGCTTATAAAAAATTATTAATAATTAATTAATTAATATTATTATTTTAAAAATAAATAAAATATATGAAAATTGTTAAAATAATAAATTATATTTTTGTTGTATTACATGCCTCTCTCCTCATATGAGTGTCTGTGTTTTACGTGAATGATAAATTTGGTATATTTTACATTTATTTTGAAAAACTCGAGAGTTCATAGCTAAATAATAATTACATAGGATAATCAATTAATTTTGCATTAGGACCCTTTTACAACAATATCTAATTAATTTTGCATACGTATCAATCATTTAAGTTTTTTTTGGCCAATAAATCATTTAAATTAAATTTGACTTCAAGATTTTCAAAAGAATTTTATTAATTAAATGATGATGTAACAAAAGCAATATCACACCTCTTAAACTATGCCGGTTCTTTCATGAAGAAGCTGATTATGATGTTGGAGTTGGAGGTCAAGAAATCAAATCAACTCAACGATATGCCGAAGGTAGTAACCCCCGCTTGTATATTTCTTTCAAGAATAGCCCACTCTTTCGCTTCTTTTGCAGAACAAAGATAGATGAAGAAACCTCCAATCCAATCACCTTATTTATCTCTAAAAACCAGTGTTCTGAAAATTGGATTAGATTGACTGGTTTAATCGGTTGAATCGGGAACTTGAAGATATAAATTACCTGGACTTGATGGGTTCACAAGCCCTTTTTTGTCAAAAATCCTGGGATATAGTGGTTAATCATATTTGTCATATGGTAAAATCTTTCTTTTTCTTTTGGTGTTGATTTAAGTTCTATTAATCAAACTAATCTTGTTTTCATCCCAAAATTGATGTCCCTAAATCTGTGAATCATTTAGGCCTATTAATCTTTGTAATTTTTCACATAAGATTATTTCCAAAGTCCTGTCAAATAGATTAAAACCTTTGCTTGGTAATGTCATCGCTAAATCCCAAAGAGCTTTTGTTCTAGGCTATTTAATTCAAAACAATATTATCATGGTCCACGAAGCTTTTCATCACCTCAAATTGAAAAGAAAGGGGACAGCTGAAATTGCAATTAAACTTCACATGAATAAAGCTTTTGACAGTGTTATGTGGGATTTTTTGTCTGCTTTGCTTCTTGAAATAGGTTTTTCTTTGTCTTGGATCAATCAAATTCTTATTTGTATAGCATATGTTCACTTTAATATCTTTCTTTCGGGGCAAGAATGTTTCCTATGTGATTCCCAAAAGAGAACTCCATCAAGGAGACCCCCTTTCACCATATCTCTTCATTTTGGTCAGTCATACCCTCTCCAAGCTCATTGGATATCATGAAGCAACTTGTCTTCTAAAAGGCATAATTGCATAATTGCATGTTTTTCAAATGATAGTGTTTATGCTTCTCTTTGCAGATGATAGTGTTTTTTTCTTGGAAGGGGAACTAGATAATTGCATAATGCATTAATTAATTTTGGATAAATATTGCAATGCATCCGGACAAGCAATTAATCTTGGTAAGTCCTATATTTTCTTCTGAGAAAACACTTCAGAACTTATGAAAGAAGAAATTGGACATGTTTTTCAAATACACACTGCTGATGTCCTTGGCAATTATCTTGGCCTCCATGTAATATAGGGATCACCAAAAGCCGAGGCACTTAGACCATTTAAAAAAGAAAATAGCCGGGTGGCAAAACACTTTCGTACTTGATACGGGTAGGGAAGTTTATATTAAATCTGTTGCCTTTGCTATTCCAATCCATCCTATGTCATGTTTCTTATTTCTTAGAAGTGTACATAAGGACCTGGAGAGCATTGTATCTCAATTTTGGTTGTGGTGACAAGGAAAATAAAAGAAAAATTCATTGGATCTCCAAAAATAATCTTAGATTACCAAAAGCAAACAGTGGCTTAGGCTTGAAGGATTTTGAAGCTTTCAATCTCACACTTGTTGCCAAGTTAGCTTGGATAATTTTAAAGCACCCTAATGAAATTTGGGCGAGAATACTAAAGGGACTTTCCCTCTTGTTATTTTCTTACGGTGAAAAAAACAGGTACTAGAGCATCATGGATTTGGACGAGTGTCTTGACAGGAAGATCGCTCTAGGAGGGTAGAAACTATCTAAGTATTGGCAATGGACTATCTACCAACCTATGGAAGGATCCTTGGATTCCTTCTCTCCCAAGGTATGCATCTCACTTCTACATGCCCTTCAATTGAATTGAAAGATCTTATTGTTGATTGAATTATCTCAAATAATTGCTGGAACCTTGAGGGACTTGACCTATTGCTCAGTAAGGAAGAAATTGACGCCATTCAAAATACTCCTAGATCCATCTCCTCTTGAGATGAGAAATGGTTATGGGTGGTGGAAATAGGAGTATATACTCTATAAAAGAAGGGTACAAGGTTGCTCTAAATCTATCCTCACCTAATTGTATCTCTAAACCAAGCTGCTCTTATGTTACACATAAGGTTTAATGGCAATGTGTTCGAAAATTAAAAAATTCCCAATAAAGTTAGATCTTTCTTGTGGTGAACTCTTTCCAATTCCCTCCCCACTCTTGAGAAGTTGAATAAGAGACATTGTTCTACAAGTTTGTCCTATCCTCTATGCAATAATGCAAATGAATCAATTGAACATCTTTTCTTACTATGTGACAGGGTCAAACGAATCTACTTTGGGTTCCCTCTTAAACATTCACATTTTAGACTCTGATATAAGAAGATTTGATTCATGGTTATATAAATACTTTATTGACTCCCATTTCAAGGACCGGCAAAACGCTCTCATGGCCATTATCCTATGGCAAATATGGAAAGCTCGTTGTGCCAGGAAATATGAAGGAAAAAGTACTGATCCATACTTTATTAATTTCCCATTCATAGGTATATCTTGGGGAATTTTGGTCCACAAATAGCTAGTTCAACCTCTTAATGGATGATGGTAGTGAATTGTCAAAAGAGAATTCCAAATGGACTACACCTACTGAAGATTTCCTGAAGATTAATTCAAATGGGGCTTTCGATGAATGCAATAAATCTACTGCTATTAGCTTTGTTGCTAGGGACTGTAATGGTTTTTTACTTGATGGATGTAATGACTGTCTTTTTGCTGCCTCTCCTCTTATGGTAGAATATCTAGGTCCCTTTTTCTGTGTCTCCTATGCGGTGTCAAACAATCTCTCCAATATTATTTTTGAATCTGATTGCCTTATTCTTGTTCTCTCTTTAAATTTGGTAATTGGAATCTGGATCAATATTGCAATGTGATTGCTGAAAATATCCATATTTTAAGGAAATCTTTAAGGAACCAAAGCCTAGTTTGGGTTCCTAGATCGGTCGACTCGGTTGCAGACTGGGTTGCTAAGGCCACCCTTAAGGAGATATGCCCCACTGCTTGTGTTCTTCAACCCCAATCTCCCCTTCTTCAGCTAATTGATTCTGATGCTTCTTATATGGCCTCGATGTCCTCTTCCTCTCGTGAAGGCATTGGTTAATTTTTAGTAGTTTTTTTTCTATAATCTTAGTTGACTAATTTTTCTCATTTAGTTTTTTTTTTTTGGCTTCCTCTTTTTCTACTGTCACTTTTCATTTTATAATAATATATCTCTTTTCCTGGCAAAAAAAAATGTTGGAGTTGGAAGTCAAGGAATCAAATGATAAGTATAACGATGGGAATGAAGACAAGAGGTTAATATCAACTCAATGATATGCCAAAGGTAGTGACCCTAACTTGTATATTTCTTTCAAGAATAGCCTATTTTTCTACTTCTTTTGTAGAACAAAGATATAGATGGAGAAACCTCCAATCCAATTACCTTAATCATCCTTAAAAATCAATGTTATGAAATCTAGACAAGCCTAACTGGTTTAACCGATTTAACCGGGAACCAATCATATGTCTGATCTGGAGTAAGAAGATAACCAGAGTAGAAAAGAGCCAATAAAAAATTGGTTAGTTAGGTCAAAAACCAACTAAAACTGGTAAATCCTATGGTTTGGCTAGTTTGGCCAATTCTAAAAAAAAACAAGGTCGATGAAGAAGATTAAAAAGAAATGAGCAAAAGAAGAAACGAGTAGAATGAAAAGAAATGAGCAGGAAAAAAGAAAAACAAGAAGATGTTGAAAAAGAAAGGAGAAGAAAGAGAAAGAATGAAGAAAGAAACGATGCAAATCAAGGAGAAAACAGAGAGAGAGAGAGGGAGAAAAAATCATTGAGAGATGGAAGAGAGGAGATAGAAAGGATGAAAAGATGGAAGAGAAATTGTATACATGCTTTGCATGCTTTTTAAAATTTGAACTTTGCCAAGCTGCCAGCTGCCAGCTGTCTCTAGCGTCTCAATTAGAGGAGTGCAGGACATAGTTAAAAGCTATCTACCTCATTGCCTGTTGAACTTATTGCTCGTCCCTTAACTAGTCAACATCTTGTAAGTTGTCCTTCACACTTCTCCATATTCAATATTAACGTTAAATGACTTGCCAAATAAATATTGACGTTAAATAAGTCATTCACATGTGCCAATGATAATAACTATTTTAATTAAATAAATTATATATAATAACTATTTCAATTTCTTCTTAATTTTATTATTATTTATTGATTTGAAACTAATTTTGATATTTATATTTTTGTACTCTATCCAATCCAAAATATAAGTTAATTTAGGATTTGAATAAAAATTTAATTACTTTATAGTTGTACCTAATTAGAAATCATCTTTTGATGTTGACTTTTTTCTTTAAAGAGTTATTATTTTCTTTGGAATTAAATCTTTCCTTTTTGACTTTTGGATGATTAATTTTTTTTAATCTTTTAAGTTCATATTATTTATAAATATATTAAATTAATTATAACTAATCTGACCCTAATTAGACCATTAAACCATAAATCAGCACCTCAACCGACCTAATGATGGGTCTCGTTTTTTTAACATTGTTAAAAGCAACCAATTTGTTCGATGAAGAGTTGCCATGCGGAACATGTAAAGTATCCTTCACATTGCCATGACACCAAAGACAATAAGGAGAAGAATTATTTCACTTACATTACCTATTTGTCAATAAATGATTTTAGATAGCAAGCCTTAAGAAAACTTGTACTCTTTCAGCACCATTCCATTTCCAAATAAGCCTCCAAGGGAAAATGAATATGAGTGGAGTCTTCTTGGGCAATAAATTTGTAAGCATCTTTGACAGTCTGCTTACCATGGTTAGAGGAATTTGAATGGGTAACATCCTCACCAAGATCAACTAAAGGAGAAAGTAAACTAGAGATTCCATTGAGAATATCTTGGGGAAGGACACATGAAAAGTGGCTAAGGTCCCAAAGATCATTACTATCGATCCATTCAGAAACTGCACTACTTACCAAATCTTGAGGAATTTCCATAGTATAGTGATCGCCAAGCTTAAAACAATTTTGTAACCATGGATCAACAAAGAATTTGACTTTGGTGCCATTATTCAATCCAACTAGTACAATAATATTAGCATGAATTGCCAAGAGGGGAGGAGTCGCCAGGTTTCTTTTGAAAAGGATCCTAATGAGCTCGAGGGATGATATACTTACAACATAAAACCTTAGTCCAGAGACCCCGTGGCATTATCTAGAAGACTTAAGACTCTTAACAGCACATTGTTCTCAATAGCGAAACAATAATAATTCCCCAAAACATCCAAACAAAAACTAAAGGAAGAGAAATAGTAGATAAAGAGAATGATTCAGCCTCACTACGCTTTCAATTCTTCTAAATCTGCTATAAGAATGCTCCTAGTAAGTTCTAGAGACTTCAGAATAGTTCTTGTAGGGTTCAGAATAAGTGATAGTGTCCTTCTTTTTATCCCAAAACCATTTATTTATAGAGTTCATATGATGCTTGTGAATAATGTTGAGTATATCTGCTAAACGGCGTCACTCGGCACTATATTCTCCTTCTTTCTGTTCAACCGATGCCAAGTAAATCAATTATTTTTTTCTCTCTGCTCTTTACTCGATGCCGGGTGATATGATTATTTGGTTGACCCAGCATCGGATCAACTCGTAGATTTGAATCTCCATGCCTCCACACTCGGCTATGAGTGAGGACATTAATTATGACTAGATAAGCTTATCCTTGAACCTTTTTTTTCTTCCTCTTTCACTCTGAAATGCTTAAAGGTCCTCAAAATTTTCCTGAAATACAAATATATCTTAAATTATATAGAAACATGCAAAAATGATATTAAAACTCAACCTTTTCTAGGGAAAACAACATAAAATGTGGGTATTTTGTAGGTATAAAATAGACACATCAAATCCCCCCACACTTGAATCTTCGCTTGTCCTCAAGTAAACACTAAGCATAAGCTCAAAGAAATTTTTTTAGTAAAAGTTCACATCCATCTATTCCCGAAATTTGAGAACAACCTGCTACCTATCAAGAAAAAGGAGTACAATGCATATATGGAATACTAAGCTCAATATCCAACCAATAGGTATTTAATCACATCCACGAAACCATGGTATGTGTGTGTGTGCGCTAACTAGCCTATAATCAATGTCAACAACCAACCAGACAAGAGGATTGGAAATTATAACACTTATTTAGGAAATTGCAATACCTCAACCTAAAACCTTATGAGTGCCAATTCAATAACCAGGAGATCCTCAGGTTTCATTTTATGCACCAAGGTACTTTTTAATGTTATTTTTCCCCACACATTTTGTGCTTCAATTTTATCTGGGGGTCATTCCCTTTCTTCAGCTGTCATGCGCCCTTTTAATGTGAAGGTCTTGCATTTATGATGCGTACCCCCGGTTACTCAAGCTAACATCACTTTAGAACAAAGATGCCTTTGACACACTCATAGATCACTTTGCACTATTTTACGTGAAAGATAACGCTTTTTGGTGAAATCTCCTTATTACTAAGCATAGGTCAAGCTAGCGGAGTTGATGATTTTTCACATTTTTTTAGCTTCCTGAGTCATTTCTTACAAATAATAATACTCATGAATTCTAATTGAAACTATGCAAGTTCAAAAATAAATATAATCTACTGTCCTACTTATTCGACTACTTATTTTCACCTCTCATAAGCTAGCTATTTATGCTCAAATTTAGGTTTCATGATTCCTTACTTATTATTAATTGGCTATCTATCTCACTTATTTAAATACTTAAGCTCAGACCTATGACTTTCAAGGTAGCAATTGTACTTAAATAGTAGGAAATAGATAAGTATAAAATCAAAAGTAAAAATAAAAGCGAAAAAATTTTCTTAGCTTGGCTAAAATTTTTCTAATTATTCCTCCTCTCCCCCCAAACTTAGCACAAACACTATCCTTAGTGTTTAAAAATGAAAAACGAGATAGAGGAAAGGAAAAGAAAACTAATACTCCCTTGACTTATTGCTGGTTCAATTTGCTACAATTGTTCTGTAGCCGCATCTCAGGTACTATTCTGTTTATACAAAATTTTCAAAGAGGGAATGGGTGAAGCAGATTAAAAGATAATCAAAAGAAAAGAAAAATCTACTTAACTAACTAAAAAAACTGAAAAGAAAGGGAAAGAAGCAAAGATAAAGGAAAGCTAAAAGATCTAAATTACTGTGGTGGAGGCTGGCTGGCTTGGATCAACTGATGTAACAACCCCTCAGTACATTGCCAATGCTCTTCATCCCTCCGGTTAAGTTCGGCTTGCTCTTGTCGTATCTCATCAAGTGTCTTCTCCACGCATGTTATCTTCTTCAAGAGTCACTTCAGTAGGTTATGCTTCAGTCTTGACTGTTGACCCTGAACAACTAATTGTGCTAGTTCAGGGCCCTCATTTGATTGTTCTTGGGTTGCCTCAGCCATGTCATGTTCTTCGGGGACTGGCTGTGAGGGTTCCTCACCTATTTTCCTTCAAACCCCTTCCACTTTTACATATCCAAGGGAGCCAAGTGTCTTTTCAAATAGTACATCACTTTCAGCTGGCATTCCAGCCACCTTCCCATGAACATCAACTCCCGCAACCTCTATCATGAGATTAATCAGGACAGGAAATAAGAATGCAGTCTTTTTGCATTTGGACTGGATGACTTCCCTGATAGAGCAGATGATGATATGGGCCAGTGGTATCCCTGGGATATTACCCATACCATGTGTCATTTTGTGGAGGAAGTATATATCAGTGAACTATACTTCATTCAGGCTGCTCACTCGAGGTATGATGTTGAAGCTCATGAGATAGATAAGTAGCCTGTGGGGAATGAACAATGACTTTGCTAGAATAGCTTACTCATTAGTGCCCCTGGTGGATGGCCATTGGATATGAAGATCAATCATGGCTTGAAGGATTGTCTAAGTGGAGGTCCGATAACATCCAATCTCTGCTAGAGTTAAAAATAGGACCCTGTTGCGTAGTCCTAAGAATTATGATAAACGCTCAAGTGTGATGATGACTGGAATGCCCTTGACTGATGATACTATGCTCTGCTCTATTTTTGAATCTTTATTTTCAATGTTGGAATAGAATTGTTTGATCAGGTTAAGGTAATGGGGTCCGTACAATATGAGAATGATGCCCCATCCTTGTCTTTGGTATGATTGGCTCACATGGAATTGCTCTTCGATTAGTGGATGTATCATCTTCTCATAAATAAAGGGATTGTCTTTCCTGGCATTATACCAGGCCTCATTGTTTGTACTTGTAAATCTATAAGGCTGGGTTGGAGGTTGAGGTTGATTAGCTGGTGATCGAGATGAACTTGCTCTAGATAAGCTGTCGCGAGAGGAGTTTCCTCTCACCATATGTTCCTTAAGCCAATATTCAAATATTTAGAGCTTAAAACTTAGAACCCCTCTGCCCCAATCTTGAAAAACCAGTGAAGAACGCACCCTAGATGTTGAGATCACCACAACCATGGTAGAGGGGCTCAAAACTAACAAACAATCAGTAAATAGGGACTATAGTGAGTTTAATCAGTGATTATATGATGGAATAGGTGGGAGATGAAGTGAAAGTGCCGAAAATCACCCTTAGGTAGTAGAGGAAGGGTTGTTGTTGAGAGAGAAGGAAGAAACGGTGAAGAAAAATTGAAAAGAGAGTAGGAGAGCTGGAGTTTTTGTGAACACGAGTTCACCCGGCGCCAGTTGGGTCCAATTTAATTGACTCGGCGCCGAGTAATTTTCACCTTTTTTTTTATTTAACCCAAAAATTGTCACAAATTCGCCTTTTAGCACTGAAAGAAAATTCCTTTAAAGAACCTACACTTCCCCCCACACTTAAAACTAAGCACTAAAATAAAAAATTTAAGGAGGGTTAGAAACTTCCCTAAATTGTTACTGAACCTTGTCATCTGGCTTGGAGAAGAGTTCCACTTAGGTGACTTAGAAAACAAAAATTAGTATAAGACAAATTTTAAAAAAATATAGAAAAATAAAGAAAAGGAAGAAAGATTAGGTTGCCTCCCAATAAGCGCTAAATTTAACATTTATAGCTAGACAAGGCGGTGGTAAGGATGTCAAACTTCGTCCAGAGAAATTGATTGTGTTGCATCAACTGTATCCCCTTCATAATATATCTTCAGCCTCTGACCATTAACCACAAATCGATTTCCATCAGGCCCTTGAACTTCCATAACTCCATAGGCATGCATATCAGTAACTTCAAATGGTCCTGACCACCTAGATTTCAATATTCCTAGAAAAAATTTAAGGCGTGAATTGAATAACAAAACTTTTTGTCCAACCTTAAATTCCCTCTTTAAAATCCTTTTGTCAAGCCAAGCCTTGGTTCGCTCCTTATAAATACGAGCATTCTCAAAGGATTCCTATCTAATTTCATCCAACTCATTCAATTAGAGTAACCTTCTCTCACCCGCAGCTTTCAAGTCATAGTTCAAAGCACACACATCACTAACTTCAAATGGTCCCGACCACCTAGATTTCAATATTCCTAGAAAAAATTTAAGGTGTGAATTGAATAACAAAACTTTCTGTCCAACCTTAAATTACCTCTTTAAAATCCTTTTGTCAAGCCAAGCCTTGGTTCGCTCCTTATAAATACGAGCATTCTCAAAGGATTCCTGTCTAATTTCATCCAACTCATTCAATTGGAGTAACCTTCTCTCACCCGCAGCTTTCAAGTCATAGTTCAAAGTACGTACAGTCCAATATGCACGATACTCTAACTCTACAGGGAGGTGACAAGACTTGCCATAAACCAATCTATAGGAAGACATTCCTAGAGGTGTTTTAAATGCAGTTCTATATGCCCTTAATGCATCATTTAATTTTTGTGACCAATCTTTCTTAAATGCATTAACAGTCTTCTCTAGAATGCTTTTGAACTCCCTATTATAAACTTTAACTTGTCCACTAGTTTGAGAATGGTAAGTAGTGCTAGTTTCAATGTGACACCTATATTTCTTTAATAGGGCTTTAAACTGATAATTCTGAAAATACACCCCAATATCACAAATAAAAGCTTGAGGAACACCAAATCTAGCAAACAATTGTTTCACTAACTTAACCACACTAGTAGCAATATTATTAGATAGTGCAACTGCTTCTATCCATTCAGTGACATAGTCAATACCAACTAAAATATAAAAGTTACCATTAGAAGGAGGAAAGGGACCCATAAAGTCAAGCCCCCAAACATCAAATTGCTCAACTTCTAGAATTCCAATCTATGGCATCTTATGACGCTTGCTAATGGAACCTATCCTCTGGCACCTATCACATTTTGTCACAAAAGTTCATGCATCCTTGAAAAGGGTAGACCAATAAAATCCACTTTGCAGCACCTTTGCAGCTATCTTATCAGGACCATGATGTCCATCATATGGAGAGGAATGACAATGTTCTAAGATAAGAGTCATCTCCACCTCTGGTACACATCTTCTTATAATACCATCTGCATATCACCTGAAAAGTAATGGATCATCCCAAAGATAGTGCCTTACTTCTACTAAAAATCTCTTCTTCTGATGAAAATTTAGATCCTCTAGAATAATATCTGCAACTAGAAAATTAGCTATGTCAGCAAACCAAGGCACAAATAACGGATCTATTGCCCACAATTTTTCATCAGGAAACTCCTCATTAATGAGAATATCAGATTTAGGCATATGCTTTAGTCTAGATAAATAGTCAGGAACAAGTTTTCAGAGCCCTTTTTATCTCTAATTTCCCAATCTAATCAGATGAGGCTTGGCTTCCTTTTTCTGCATCAAATATCTAATAGCTGCATGATCAGTGTAGATAATGACTTTTGAAAGAGCAAGATAGGATCTAAATTTATCTGAAGCACACACCACAGCCAAAAATTCTTTTTCAATGTTAGCATAATTAAGTTGTATATCATCCAAGACTGTACTTGCATAATAAATCACATACAACTTCTTGTCTTTTCTTTGTCCTAATGCTGCTCTAATAGTATAATCACTAGCATTACACATCAGTTCAAAAGAAAGACTATAGTAAGGGGACATAACAATAGGAGCAGAAATTAAAGCCTTTTTCAAATGATTGGAAGCATTCAAACAATTGTCATCAAAATTAAAAGGGATATATTGGACAAGTAAATTGGTTAAAGGCTTAGCAATTTTAACAAAATCCTTAATAAAGTGCCTATAAAAACCTGTATGTCCAAGAAAACTCCTAATAGCTTTTACCGTTGTAGGAGAAGGTAGATTTTCTATAACTTCAACTTTAGTACAGTCTACCTCAATCTCTTTTGCAGAAATCTTGTGCCCAAAAATATACCTTTTGTCATCATGAAGTGACATTTTTCTCAATTAAGCACTAAAATTTTTTTTTTGCATCTCTACAAAACTCTTACAAGATTAGACAAATAGATATCATAAAAGTGACCAAATACAGAAAAATCATCCATGAAAATTTCAATTATACCCTCAACCATATCAGAAAAGATCGCCATCATGCACTGTTGAAAGGTAGCAGGTGCATTGCAAAGACTAAAAAGCATCCTCCTATAAGCAAAGGTGCCATAGGGAAAAGTGAATGTGGTCTTTTCTTAGTCTTCAGGAGCAATGGAAATCTGAAAGTATCCGGAATAACCATTAAGGAAACAATAATAATCATGTTCAGCCAGTCTTTCGAGCATATTATCAACAAATGGCAAGGGGAAGTAGTCTTTGCACGTCGCCTCATTTCCTATAATCAATACAAAAGTGCCAACCAGTAACCGTTCTTGTAGGAATGAGTTTATTCTTCTCATTTGGGACTGTTGTTATTACACCCTTCTTTGGAACAACCTACATAGGACTTACCCAAGAACTATTAGAAATTGGATAAATTATACTTGTATCAATGAGTTTGAGAACCTCGGCGCGCAAAACTTCTTTCATATTAGGATTCAATCGCCTTTGATTCTGCACTTTCAAAGTATAATTTTCCTCCATTAAAATCCTATGCACACAAAATGAAGGACTAATACCCTTTATATCAGAGATGCTCCATCCAATAACAGGTCTATGCTCCCTTAGAATTTTCAATAATTTTTCCTCCTGCTTAGAATTTAGATTAGTGAAGACAATAACAAGAAAACTACTAAAGTTACCCAAAAATGCATATTTCAAATGAGATGGAAGTTGTTTTAATTCAACTTAAGGAGGTGATTTTTCATAAGGTGGTGGAAGTGACTTCCCTTGTCCTAATTCCTCAAATTTCCTAAAATGTAATGTAGATATAGGACTTGAACCTTCTAACATCTTCCACCTATTCATTGAAGTTCAATGTAATGTATGTTTTTGGAGGATCCTTATATAAATGTTTAATAGCATGCTCTTCAACTAGCTTATCAATTATATCAATACTAGAGCAAGAAGTTTCAGTTTCATGAAATTTCATAGCCCTTGAAAATTGAAATTCTTCCTGCTCATTACCTACTCTAAGAATTAATTTCCCAGCAGGTACATCAATCAAGGCATTAGCAATCAACAAAAATGGTCTTCCAAGAATTAAAGACACATCTAAGTCACCCTCAGTATCCAATACTACAAAATCAACATGAATAATAAGATTACCAACTTTTACGAGCACATCCTCCATAATTCCCATTGGATATCATACTAATCTGTCAGCTAGTTGTAGAGTCATACCTGTGGGCTTTAGCTCTGTAACCTCGAGTTTCCTATACAAAGAATAAGGCAATAAATTAATACCTGCTCCAAGATCACATAAACAATGTTTAACAAGTTGAGAGCTAATAATACAAGGAATAGAGAAACTCCCTGGATCCTTTAACTTTGGTGGCAAATTCTTTTGCAAGATGGCACTGTATTCTTCATTCAAAGGTACTAAAGCACAATCTTCTAGACTCTACTTGTTAGATACTAGCTCCTTAAGAAATTTGACATAAGAAGGCATATTCACTAGTACTTCAGAGAAGGTGATGTTGATTTGAAGCTTTTTAAACATCTCCAGGAACTTCTTAACTTTGACATCCTACATTTTCTTTTGAAGACATTGTGGAAAAGGAATAGGAGGAACATATGGTTTAACTTCAGGAGATGTAGGATGCTCCTAAGTAACATCTTTGGATTTGAGTTCCTTATCGCCCTTCTCATGTTCGCCCTTTTTTAGACTCTTCTCTTTTTCTTTTGAATTTCTTTCTTCTTTCACGGCTTCTTTTAACTCCTTTCCACTCCTAAGTGTGATTGCCATAACTTCCTCTTTAGGGTTCACCTCTGTGCTACGAGGGAACTATCCTGGATTCCATTCAGCTACTAATTTAGTAAGGTGATTCATCTGAACTTCCATGTTTCGAATTGTAGCTTGAGTGTCATTATTTGTAGCGATTTGGCTAGCCATAAATTGATCAAATTTTTTATTTATAGCTGCTTGGCCAACCATGAATTAATCCAAATTTTTGTTAGTAGATACTTGACCAGCTAAGATTTGGGAGAACATCTCCTCTAGCTGTGGAGTCTTTCTTGTGGATGATACAGGTAGCTGAGGGACTGCTTGAGTTTTATACTGCTGAAATCCTGGTGGTGCTAGTGGATTTTTCCAAGAAAAGTTTGGATGATTTTGCCACCAGGATTATGTGTTTGAATAGGGATAATTTTTCCTTTGCATTAGTTGTGGACGTTTAGCATTTAATCTCATATAATTGACTTCTACATTCCCTCCAATCATATACACATATGTGTTAGCAGTATGGCTTGAACCACCGCATGCAGAGCATGACTCTTTAGGAAGATTAGAATTATTGCTCTATTGTTAGAAAAGAAGATCCATGGATTGATTTAACTTTTCTAGTTATGCAACCACATCAGAGCAAGAGCTAACTTCATTGATAGGTACCATCCTACTTCGTACTCCCTTTTATTAGGTCTGAGTTGCCACTTGATCATAGATATTCATCATCTCCTCGGCAGTCAGATTATCATCCCTTGTAGCAATGTCCACTTAAGACTGGGAAGTAGAGCACACGGCATTATAAAATAACTTAGCAATCATCATATTGTTAAATCCATGGTGTAGACACTCATATAAGTAATCCTTAAATTGATCCCAAGCTTCATAGAATGGCTCGCCCTCTAATTGTGAAAAAAGATATATTTTATCCCTCAAGTCTACAATCATCTAAGGGGAATAAAACTTGGAAATGAATGCATCGCAGATCTTCTTCCATGATGTCAAGGAGTTTTCCGGTAGACTAAGAATCCATCATCGAGCATTATCCTTCAGGCAAAAGTTGAAGCACCTCATTTTAGGTTCCTTCAAAGCCAGACCATTTGGAGGAAATTGGTCAATCCAGTTATAGAAATCCTTCAGAAAACCCAATGCATCTTCGCATATTCAGCCATGAAAGTGTGGTAGTGAGTTTAAGTGGGTTGTCTTAAACTCATAATTCTTCGAGTTATTAGATAACCTGATACATAATGGGCTGTCATACACTGCAGGCTTGTCTGCATGCCACGAAAATACACTATTTGGATTTTGAGCAACTGGATTTTCATGAGGGATCAGTTGGTCATCTTCATGTGGATTATTGATGCCATCAAGATTGCCATTGTTTGCATGACCGTTTTGAGCCATCTCTCTTCTTCTAACTCGATTTGCCCTGCAAGCATGTTCAATTTCAAAATTAATAGGAGTCAATTTAAAAGCACTATTAAGACTTTTGGATCTCAATAACATGGGAGAGAAAAATTAAAATCCAAGAAAATCAATGAGAGAAAAGAAAGGCTAAAATTAACAATTCAACAAATCCGTTAGCCTCCTCGGCAATGGCGCCAAAAACTTGATCGGGGTCCTGCAAATATACAAGGTCGATTGTAGTAGTATAAAATATCCTAGAGTATTCCAGGAGTCGAACTCAAGGGAGATTATAGTTTATTCAATTAAGCAATTTTAGTCAAGAAGAGCAATTTGTGAAAAGTTAAGCAAAGACTAAAATAAGAGTCAAACAATATAAAAAGCAATTATGTTGAATTTAATTCAATCACTAAGAGGGCTAAGGAATTGGGGTTCATCTTCCGGAGACAACTAAAGTTACTTTTAAATTGACTCCTTATATAATTGTAATGACAGTTATTTCTAATTTATCGTAATTACCTCTCGGTCAATTAGTCTGTATTTAATTAGGTTCTAATTCACTCTCGTACAAATAAAATCCCTAATTAAATCTTAAAGTTATAACTAAAGTCACCATAAACACCTAATTCCATCTCTAGGATTTTTTGTTTTTGTCTATCTCTCTAGGTTTAGGTTTACTCTTCACCTTTCAGTCTATTAAGCTTACCCACAGAATGAATATCATGGTGGCCAGTTGTAACACATCTTTTTGGGCACATTTCCCATGTATTTAATCACTCTTAAGTCCATTTGTATCGTATTAGGATCTTGAATCACAATAAATGCCATACTAAAATTTTTCCAACTTTGGTTACTATTCATTTAATAGAATTTATTTATTCCATCCAAACTTTGGAAAATCATAGCTAAATCAATAAAAACCGTATACATGTGATTTAAGTTTCTAGGGATAGCTTATAACTTTGTCTACATGGAAAAAATATAAATCAGAGCAATGACTATACTGATATGTATAGCAAACTCTGTGAAATTTCACAATTTATACGAAAACTGTAAAATAATTATTTTAATTGGAATTAAATATAAAAATCCACCAAATATTGCACACACATCCAATTTGAGTGTTCTTTAGACCATTGGAAAGCTCTTCCTATCTACTTTTAAACCATATATATCATTCATATCCTAATGCTTAACAAAACAAAAGTGATGCATTCACATGACCATAATTCCCCTTCATATCATGCCACATACTCATTAAGACTTAAAGTAACATAAAAACTTGAAGAAACATTTCCAACATTATCTTCACAAATTTACATAAAATTTCCAGGTTCATAGCCCATGCTAGCATTATCAAGTTAATGATCAAATGCTTTCTCTTTTCCTTTCTTTTCCTTGGTGGTCTTGCCATTGTTACTACCTATTCATGTTTAATATATGAGAGGGTGAGATTCAAAGAATCTCATTAGTTAACACCCAAACATGGCATCATATTATCACATTAAGCATATAACATCAAGGTAACATGTTTGAAACATATTATCATATTTGTATAACATGATTTCATAAAAATTTTGGCAAAATTTCATTTGGAAATTGGACATCCCGGGGTCACAATGTCCCTTAATCAACTCAGCCAATACACATAATTCATCACAAAATATCATCTTAAACACATGGCAAAGCAAGAAACTCATTGAAAACAAGTATGATAACATATTGCAAGTATGAGGATTTAACTACCTTATGACGCTCCCTTGCTCTCCAAACTTGGTCAACCACTTTTTAAGCTTTCCATAACCTTCTTGAACCTGTCCACATCATCATTGAACCAATTTAGCCATTGGATTCATGAGTTACATAATACATTACTCACTAAAACCCAAATTTTTCACTTAACTCTTCTTTGATCTTTCTTTATACAACACACTTGTTCTTAAGATTTTGAACCATGCGGAATTAATTTTTGAGGTCAAAATCATGAAATTCCAACTCTAAATACTCCCCCTATTCTAGCCGAAAATATCTCAAAGTGGAAGATTTTCTTTAAAACACTTCAAACCATCAATGGATTCATGCTTCTAGTGGTCAATCTAAGCTTTTCCCTAAGTTTATTGGTTCAAAACTCATCCCTATGCTAAAACCCCAATTTGGACGAAACCCTAAGGTAAAGAGGAAGCAAACTAATTCATAAAATATACTTTAAAAACCATAATAGCAAGCTTAGGGTGGTATGAAATAATCTTACCAACTGGATTCTCTAATTTCCCTTTGATTTCTCTTCCTTTTCTCCCTCCTTCTTCCTTCCTTTTCTTGCATTTTTCCTGGTCTTTGGCTGCTGGTTTTCACGCCTAAAATGGAGAAGAAGAAGGTGATTAGGTGGCCTAAATAATAGTTAATCATGGTTAGTCATTTAAGCTAAACCATGGTTAATTTTTTTTTTACCACCTTACTTAACCAATTTCCTCTCAAAAATTATTAAATAATTGGGGACTTTTGGCTACAGAAAATCATACATGAGAGAGAGGGAAGTGTGTCAAAAAATGTTCCAATTTTTTTTATCCAGATATATCTTAATCCAGTTACATTTTAGCAGTACCGAAAAATCACCTTTTACAGTAACTTAACATTTTTGGGCTACAGGATTGTTCTAATTTTATTTTCATGTTTCCCTAATTATCCTGTCCCAATGTGTATAGCTCATATCCTATCCCAGTTACCTTTTAACCATCAGTAGGTCCCATAGTTTACTTTATCGGTTTACTATTACTTTTATACACTCGGTACTGATTATTTCTTTATTTTTTAATATTAACCATCAGTGCCATATACCATTAGACTTCTCTTGTCAAGGGCTTAGTTTTGACAGTAATTTTTCATATTTACAAAATTACCCTTAACCTGAGATTAAATTATAATTTCTAAAATATTCGGGTTATTAGGTATAATTTTCCCTAAGAAATTTTCTATTTATATTCTCCACGTAATTTTTATATATTTTGGGATGTGGATGCCATTTTTATAATTTTTTAGATGTAAAAATATGATTTTCTTATTTTTTCATCTAACTAGGAAAATGACATCTTTGCTCTTATTCATGTAAAACGGTGTCTGTCCATTTTCACAAATTTCTTGTACATTTTACATTATCATTGATTATATTCTTTTTCATTACTTAGTATACAGTGAAATTTTGAGATATTACACTAGTTACAAAATCCACAATGAAGCAAAAAGGAAACAGATATAATTAAACATAAATATGTTGAAAGAATTCAATAAAAAACAAGAGTCATAATCTTAGAGTAAACTTTAATTAATCTTAGTCAGACTATATCTCTATTTCTAACTAGGAGAATCAGTTAGGCAAAAACATTGTTCTCAATAACAAAACAATAATAATTCCCCAAAACATCCGAACAAAAACTAAAGGAAGAGAAGTAGTAGATAAAGAGAATGATTCAGTCTCACTATGCCTTCAATTCTTCTAGATCTACCATCAAAATGCTCTCTATAAGCTCCAGAGACTTCAAAATAATTCTTCTAGGGTTCAGACTGTGTCTTTCATCAAAAAACCATTTATTTATAGAGCTCATGCGATGCTTGTGGATGACGTTGAGTATACCTGCTAAACAACGTCATCCGGTGCCGTATTCTCCTTCTTTCTGTTCAACCGGCGCCAGGTAAATCAATTATTTTTTCTCTCTGCTCTTCACCTGGTGCCAGGTGATATGATTATTTGGTTGACCTAACGCCAGGTCAACTCGTAGATTTGAATTTCCACGCCTCCTCACTCGGTCACGAGTGAGGACATTAATTAGGACCAGATGAGCTTATGTTTGAACCTTTTTTTCTTCCTCTTTCACTCTAAAATGCTCAAAGGTCTTCAAAATTTTCCTGAGATGCAAATATATCTTAAATTATATAGAATCATGCAAAAATTATATCAAAAATTAACATTTCCTAGGAAAATAACATAAAATGTGGATATTTTATAGGTATAAAATAGACATATCAGCTTTCAATTTTATTACCAACTCAATTAGGAATCCTATCAACATGTATCACGTATATGGGGATGGCACTAAGGACAGATTTCACCAATGTTGATATAGTCCTCTTGGAGAAAACTCCAAGCAAACCGGAAAATATAGAAAAAGTCATCATTCACATACGTAGCAAGGTTGTTGATCCTTGCCGGAACCCAAGTATTCATCCTAAGCTCCAATAAGAAAATACCCATATGGTTGATCACTCTAAATGGTAGGTCACAAAATTCTTAAGAGAACACACGAATTTAGATAAATCCTCATAAGAGAATTCAAAGAAAATACTTCTTATTACTTGCTCAAAAGTGTAGGTCATGCTACACATATATATAAAGATGCCTAGAATCCTCTATGATAATTAGAGGATCTCATAAAATAAGTAACTAATTATTCCTAAAACTAAAAGGCTCTAAATAATAGAAAACTATCTAGATTCTAGGTCTAAATCTTGGTAGATTGTAAGAATATTACTTATTTACAAACTAAAATACTCTAAAATATTCTAACTTGCTATCCAAATAAGAACATCTTACAAGGAACTAAATAAATATAAAAATTACTTGGAAAACGTCACTTTATGAGAGTCACAAAGAAAGTGATGTTTTTTACTCAAAATCTTACATAATTTATTATCTACTTAAGAGCCAAGTAGTCATAAAAATTTAAAACACTTAAACACTAATTTGGGCCTTTAAAAATTTAATTAGAAACCCAATAAATAACAAGACTCTAACAAATAAATGAGTTTTGTTTAATTAATCAAGTCTTAGCCCAAAAACATAACAAAACACAATTAAACAACTAATTAAGTCATACCAAACTTAGGTTTACAAAATGATGTTTGGTGTAAGCTAATGTTTGACATGCTCCCAAATCTCATTTTATAAATTTACTTTTACCATTCAACCAAGGTTTAGCCAACTGAATGTTTCTAATACTTTTGAATTTGTGAACTTATTTTTATCTCACAATCCATTTATCAAACTTACTTTTGTTAGAAAAAAATCCAAACATAAATCACATTACAACAAATTTATTTATTGAAGCCCAGAAGTATTATTGACAAGAATAGTTCAAATCAGGTCAAGAAAGAATCAAGGGCCCAATAAGCTCAATTCACCCGATTTCCAGACTGGTTAAATTATAGGAAAATCAGTAGACTATGAAATAGTCAAGAATATGTCCAAAATAATTTTAGAAGGTTTATAATAATTATCTATGCAGAGAGGTTACAAGAAAAATTAACCAAAACTAATTTTATCGGTGTTTTCAGTTAGAGCCCAATAACGTAAAATATTTTTCTAAATAAATTATATGGGCTTAGAAATGATTAATTAAGGTTATAATGAGTTTGAAATTCATATTTTTAAATATATTTATGCATGAAAAATTTTATCAGACAAAATTTATATAATCGGAGCTGAAAACCCGGTATATAATGAAATTAGGCTAAGAATTAAATGGTTTAAACCCAAATAATTAAAGGCATCATCTTGGGCTGATTTTGGCTCCAAAATGGTGTGCAAATAAGAAGAAAAAGGAGTGGAGAAGAATAAACCACAATGCATTATACTATTTAAAAGATTATGTGTCAAAATTGGAAGTTTTGATGAAGTAAGCTTATGTAAGTATAATGATGCAATATTTACCTTATTTGGAGATAAAAGTGGCATCTAAATTAATGACAAGAGAGGAAAAATTAATTAGATAACAATTATGTGAAAAAATTAGGTGTATGGAAGAGAAAAGAGGTGATGTAATGCAATTTTTAACTCTTGAATAAAAATTAAGACCAATGGATAGAGTTGCTTCTTGTTGCCTATAAATAAGCTCTTTCTCCCCTCCATTCTTCACACCAAATTCAAAATTCCATCATATATTAGTGAGAAAGTGAGTTATAGAGAGAAGGAGGAGAAGAGGAAAGGAATGTTTGGCAATTTAAGGTATCATCTTTTCTCTTTTTTTACATTTTATTTCTAAATGGTTGTTTAGATCTTGTATTTCTATGATTGATAGGTAGAAAACATGTTTATAATATGAACATGATGATGATGTTGGATCAAAATGGTAAACAAATGATGAAGATGCTATAAATTTTGCATGAACAAGTATAAATATGTGAAGAGTATAATGAACATGCCAAAATATGCCTTTTGATCTTAAATGTTACTATACCAAAATGAAATCATGTTTCTTGCAATTATTTTTAAATATTATGCTAAGAAGGGGATTATGATGTTATTGGGATTTTTTTAAATCTCATCCCATTAAATATCTAACCATGATTAGGTTCAAATCATGTGAAAGGTAAAGGAGATACAGGAGGTTTCATGAAGAAATGTTTAGAAATAGGAATTATATTTTGGATGCCTATATAATATTAAGTCTAATGGCATTTTATATTACAATTATGTAACTTATGTGTGACTCCTAAATAATGAATAAAATTCTATTTGATCAATTTTTACATGTGTTATGTGACTACTATTGAAAGTATGGCATTATGAAATTTTATAGAATGAAATTTGGAAAAATTAGGATAAAATTTACGATAAAATTCACAATATTTACTATAGTAATTTACCCAATGAAATTCCAAATTAATATTTTTCCCTCATAAAGTATTTTAAGAGATGAATATAGTAATTTGAACCACCTTTAAGTGATTTTTCTAGAATTAGATATAATTTTTTAAATTTCAGTCAAATTATAATAGTTACTAAATGAATAATGACTTTTAATAATTCTTTTGGAATTTTTTGAATTTGGCTCAAATTTACTTCCAAATGCATTTAATTGGAATCCAAACCACTAAGAATAAATAGTAAATGATTCTTAAGGTTAAAGTTTAATGTAATAATATTTCAAATTCTTAGATGTATAAAAAATGTTTTATTGGAAAAAATAAAACACACTTCAATAATATCTGTTTTGAAGGGATTAATTTTCGGCTATCGATTGGGATATCATTTATACTTAAAAATGGTATTGCAAAGAAGAAGAAGAAAAAGATCCCCCGCATGAGAATTACCCAACCGTCAAAAGCCATCCACTTGATGAGTTGATCACGTGATAATATCAACAAATTATAAAACATAACCCCAAAAAAAGAAAAGAAAAGAGAAGAAAAGAAACCTTCATGTGATTTCGTGATCCTAACTGAGCAATCCGATGTTAAAAGGCTGGATGTCTATTATATCCAAAAGAAATCAGACACTACTATATTAATGTAAATTTCGTCTTTTTCTATAACCATATACCTAGGAGTCTCCAAGTTAGCCTTCTTCTTCTTCTTCTACAATGTCCAAGGCATCGTTTATTTCCTGCCTTCTCCTGGGCCTTCTGCTGTTTTCTCAGGTTCACGCAGAGGATCCCAGCATTGGAGTTTATGAGCTCAGGAGAGGACAAGTCCAGATCAAGTTGACTAACTATGGTGCCACCATTATGTCTGTCATTGTACCTGATAAAAAAGGTTTGTTTTCTTTTCCTGTGCTTGTGTTCAGAATTACGCTTTCTTCTTGTTTCATTCTTAAGATGCTTTTTCTTGTGTTTCTTTCTCTAGGAAACTTATCTGATGTTGTCCTTGGCTTTGATTCTGATGATGACTACAAGGTATGATTTAATTGTTTCTTTTGAGACTTAACATATGATCGCCAAAAGAAAAAAAAGAAAAGAAAAACTTCCTTTTTTGTCTGTAATCTGAAAGGAAACAGACCATAATCTTTCTTATTTTTCTAATCCATGGCTTCAATTAAAATTAAAATGGTCGGGGCTATCTATGATGTTATGAAGTATGCATACATTTGTAGTGCCTTAAAATTTTACAGAGAATTTGGTAATGTTGCAGAACGATACAGTATATTTTGGTGCCCTTGTTGGACGTGTGGCAAATAGAATTGGAGGAGCTAAATTCTCTTTGAATGAAACAACCTACAAACTGCCTGCTAATGATGGAAACAACACACTCCACGGTAAATTAATCATAATCAGAATTTGACTTCCTGCTATTACCAATACCACCATTCAGTACATACAGTCTCTGATATTGCTTCCATTTATGAACCATCAGGTGGACCCAAGGGTTTCAATGACGTTGTATGGACTGTAGCATCCCACAAAATAGATAGTCATATCACGTTTACTTATGTCAGTCCTGACAACGAAGAAGGTACTTTTTTGTTTCTTTCAGTTTGATTGTTTGATGTTTATACCATAGTTTGTTGTAATTACGAATCTCATTCTGTATTGCTCTAATATTTTTTCTATTCCCCTGTCAAATTTTCTAGGCTTTCCGGGAAAGCTTGAAGTTTCTGTGACTTATAGTTTCTTCCAAACTAACAAACTGATTGTGAAGATGGAAGCCAGGCCCACTGACAAAGCCACACCAGTGAATTTGGCTCAACACAGTTACTGGAATCTGAGGGGCCATGACAGTGGAGACATTCTATCTCACACCATTCAGCTTTATGCCTCACAAATCACACCAGTAAACGATCAACTCATCCCCACAGGTGATTTCAAGGCAGTGAATGGCACCCCACATGACTTCCTTCAACCCAAAGGAATTGGTAGTCAGATTCATCAGCTTCCTGGCTATGACATGAACTATGTGGTGGACAAGAATGCTAACTCTTCCAATCACTTTAGCAGAGTGGCTGTGGTGAAGGACTCAGTTTCTGGAAGGAAGCTTGAGCTATGGTCAAACCAACCTGGTGTACAATTCTATACCGGCAACATGTTGGAGGATGTGAAAGGTAAGGGTGGAGCCATTTACCATAAGTTTGCAGCTCTGTGCTTGGAGTCACAAGGTTTCCCAGATTCAGTGAACCACCCAAATTTCCCATCACAGATTGTCAATCCTGGACAGACATACAAGCACTTCATGGTTTATAGATTCACTGCTGAGTAATTGATAGTTATCACAATTTTTGTTTAGGCTTACTGTTAGTCTGATGATTAGTTGAATAACTTTCTTCTTTTTAAGCTTTTCTAGTTTTGGGCTTGGTTGCTTACAGAAGCACTTACTTATCATGAATAAGTTCTCCTTCGATTGTATATTTCAATTTTAATTTCAACATCTTTGCTTTACCGCTCCCTGGTTCTCATCTTGTTGTGCAATTGCTTGATCCATTAATCAATCCCCAAACCAAGATGAATTCGTCTAATTTTAGGCTTCGGTATAAATGTATTCGTCTCATTTTAGCTTCGGCTTGAAATATATTTCTCTTGATGAATATTATTCTCAAATGGCCTTTCATATGTTTTTGTTCTACCGTTATTTATTTATTTATTTTTCGAGGAGCACTTTTCATTTAAAAGATAAGGAAAGATACACCTCAACCCTGGCCTTACTCTGATGAATTTTTCTCGATTAATTATTTATGACAAGGAAATCAAAAGTTAAAAGAACTTGTAAGCTCACATCCCTAATCCAATTCCTTTCTTGGGTGCTTTTTATGCTCGCAAGGCTCATTCGGCACGTAAGCAATTGTATGGGAGATAAGCAAAGAATAGATGTATTGAAGAAATCTGAAATTAACAAACTTGGCTCTTATAGGTCACCAATCCATTCGTACCTAAACCAGTCGTTCAGCGTAAGAAATTGAGAAAACCTGAAATAGCAAACCATACTCATTTATATGCATTAAACTAAAGTTCTTGTCGGCGATCATTTATCACTGGTAACTTGTTACAAAAATGCAGAAGCTTTAAGCGTTTTCACTTGATTGAGAGATAGGAGAAGATTATGTATTTTGATTCCAATGATATATATGGGACCATAGTTGTGAATCTACATTTTAAAAAGTCGTAGACCACAAAAATTAACAGGATATCCACAAAGAGAAGGATTCTACGTAATGGGATCCACTTGAAGAGGATATCCACTCTTATTACATTGTTCTTTGGGAGATCTAACAGGAGATGACAAAGGGGATCTAAGAGGGGATGCCAAAGGAGATCTTACTGTGCTCTCACTTATGTTACTGGAAACAGACCTTGTCTCTGTAGAATGATGATTATGCCTCAAAGGGGATGTGTCTACATGACCTCGCTCTACTACAGGGCTTGGGGAGGAGCTCCTCTCTGCTTTGGATCTGGATGATGAGTTGGCTGCACTTCTAGCAAGTGGAAGTTGTTCTAGAGTAGCCAGAACTTCAGACATTTGGGGTCTGATTTTGGCCTCACTGATACACTGTAAAGCAAGAATTGCAGCCGTGTAAGCTGCCCTCTGTGGATACTGCCCTTCTAACTTGGTGTCCATAATCCGGAATAGCTTCCTCCTATCACCCAAATAAGGTTTGGCCCAATCTACCAGATCTTGTTCAACTCCAGATTTTGTTGGATCAAAGGCACGGCGTCCTGATAGTAGTTCCAATAGCACAACCCCAAAGCTATAGACATCACACCTTGCAGTCAACCAACCTGCTCATAGTTTAAAGATCAGTTTCAAGGAAAAGCATAGCGTTGCTCAGACATCCCCAATACAATGACATTAAGCCATTTCATATGAGAAGAAGAAGACAATTTAGGTTAGAACTCAGGATACATTGACTAAACAAATAAAACTAGTTCGATGATTGAAGGCTACTGGGGCAAACGGATGAAAAGGAAACCTTCATACTAATCATCAGTATTAAAGATTAAAGCGGGCATCATATGAGTTATCAGCTCATTGATTGTCAGATATCAACATTAACCATGTTCTCAATGTTCACGCAGAGAAACTTACATAAGTATATAGTGAGAAACATGTTTAGCTATTCACTTTTTACTTCCATTCGTCACCAAGTCTGTTTCTTGGAGTGATATTCATGGAAAGCACTGGCTTGATTTCAAATATTTATAACAACACAGCAAATGAAATCTATAATTACCGCAAGTGAGGAAGATGATAGAACCACGTATATTCATGGACCAAAAAGCATGAAAATAAAACTGACCGAGAAACCAGACCTGTAAGAATATATTCAGGAGCAGCATAGCCACGTGTACCAAGGACTTGAGTGGAAACATGAGTATGATCACCGGTGGGCCCTGCTTTGGCAAAACCAAAGTCTGAGAGTTTTGCATTAAATTCCTGCGTTTGTAGAAAACCCACGTTGAAATGCAGGATAACTAGCACTACTGAAGTTTAAATGAACTTTCAATCAGCCATTTCAAGAGGACTAGGGATATAAATCCAGGGATGCATTCTGATTGAAATTACAAAAAGGTAAGTTCACCCAAAAGAATTTTACAAAAGGTAAATGAAGAAAAAAAAAATATATATATATATATATAGAGAGAGAGAGAGAGAGAGAGAGAGGTTAAGCCACAAGGAAGATAACTTTGACCTTTATGGTCCTTAATCATTCTCTTAATTTTTCTTTTGATCATTATCTTTCCTAATTGGTAGAGGAGGTTTACAACAGTCCACTTGTAAATTTACTAGCATTTTTCACCAGCTGGCCACAATACCAGTGCAATGCTACTGCTTAAACAACATACCGAATCTAATAAGATATTAGATGCCTTGAAATCACGGTAGATAACTTGTTGTTCTGAGTCATGAAGGAAGGCGAGACCTCGAGCAGCACCGATAGCAACTTTGATCCTTGTTGCCCAAGAAAGTGGTTGTGCACCCCCTGCAGTTAACAGTTCCAGTGTTGATTATAGCACTCTTTCTGTGGCATTGTCTGAATTAGAAATATGGCAATGTTCAAATACTTTGGTGGTTTGGTTTACAAGGTGTTAATTAAATTACTGCCTGGTTAAAGAGTATTATTCTCTGAAAGCTATGCTGCTAAAGGCATCATCATACTGCGAAATAGATGATTCTCCAAACTCCCCTTAGGCATGTACTCGTATACCAGAAGCCGGCTATCCCCATCCAGGCAGAATCCAAAAAGTTTGACAAGATTTGGATGATGAAGTTGACCAAGATAAATGAGTTCAGACTGTAAATAAAGAAAGCCATTATGAGCTCTGATCTACTTAAAACAAAAGCAGCAGAATTAAGTGTTAATGAATGGGACCTACCAGCCACTCCTTATGCCCTTGAAGACCATCAGACTTAAGCTTCTTTACAGCTACAGCTATTCCAGATCCAGGCATTGCAGGTCCAAGGGATTGTTCATCAATCCACCCCTTGTAGACGTTACCAAATCCCCCTTCTCCCAGTAGATAATCAGGACAAAAGTTTCTAGTAATATCCTTAAGGTCATCGAATGTGAAGGCTTTCAAATGTGGGGAGGAAAGTATGTCACCTTCCAATCTTGGAGTGGGGAGAGTCTGAGGTTTAGCTTTATCACTGTATCCTTTCACTGGACTCCAAAGAGCATAGGAATGGTTGCTTCTACTAGGAACTTGTGTGGCACCTGCAAAACATTTTTTATTTTAATAAAAAAAGAAAATTCATTAGAGCGAGAGAGTATAAAGGAAAAGCTATCCTCTTGGAAAAAAACATAGGCCAAAATGAATTATTAGGTTGATGCATGAACAACAAAATTATTGTCTGCTGTTGATTAATTTTCAAACACTAAATTAAAAGAACCAAAAAAAAAAAAAAAAAAGAGGACATTTCCGGCCACCGATGCTATAAAAAATTGAAGTAGCAGTGATCAACTTATCAAACAAATCTTCTTCAAAGACACAAGCGCACAATGAGTTTTAATGACTTCATGCGTTAGCTGAGAAGATAAAACCGGCATACTATAAAGATAGTAAAAAAAAGTACAGTAAGCATAATTGTTCAATATGATAAATGCAAAGGAGAAAAAGTACTGTTGTTCATAACTGTAGAAATTTAATATATGGAAACTGCTACAAGTAATACCGCGAGGAAACACACCGGAAATAGCTGAATCCCAACATAGCAGATCATTATATTAATTTGGCAAGAAAATACATAACGACAATTCCCTAATAACCAGCTAGCTAAAAGAAAGAGAAGTGTAAGAAACAAAATGAACAACTATAACAAGGCAAATTCCCAATCTGAAATAGATTCATAGCCATTTGAGACAGATACTCAACAAGAAGAACCCTCATCTACAAGTAACCAAAAAAAAAAAAAAAACTATATAGTTTAAGAAATTAAACTAAAGAAAAATCATATTACTTCGTGCTTCATTAACAAAGATAAGGTGAAAGAAGGCAACATAGGATTAAGAATCACTCCAATATTAAAATACGAAAATGCAGCGTATTCGAAACGAAAGCAGAGGGGACTATAATGGCGTACCGGAGACAGGTTGAGAGGTGAGGATACCGTCAGCCTTGGGACGCTTGCGAAAGCAATTTCCCATAAGAGGAAGGAAGCCTCGTGAGAAAACGTTACCGCCCCAGCGAGAATTTCCAGATTGATTTGTGATAATCGGATTCTCCTGCATTATATCGTATCCTTCTCTTTTCAGAGAAGAACATGAAGAAGGCAGAGAGAATGGGATATGTAGTTTGGCATCGTCGTTATATGCAAACCAAAAGATTTTGAAAATTACAGATCAGGACACATAATTAGAGAATGATTTTCCATGGTCCAAACAGGCACGTCCATCATAGAGATCATAGAGGTCGGTGGACATAGTAGTGAATATGTTTTCAAATAAGATCCAAAAATTAAACACATTTTTCCAAATTTCAATTTCATGTTTGATTATAACCATTAATAGTTTTATAGATTTATATTATAAAATTAAAAAAAAATTATATATTTTTTCTTATATAATTTTAATATTGTTTTCCAATTATAAGTTACTTTTTTAACATATCATATGTTTAGCTAGACATAATATATAGTTAGTGGCTAAATATATAATTAAAAGAATTTAAATATTAATTTTTAATTAAAAAACAGTATAAAAAATATATAAGTAAAAGCATATAAGTTTTTCCCTAAAATTAACTGTATGTTAGGGCCTGTTTGGTTCTGTTTCTGAAAACAATTTTCAGAAACAGAAAACTTGTTTGGTAAACTTGTTTTCTATAAACTGTTCTGAAAAATAGAAAAATAAAAGAATAGAAAAATTAGAATACTTTTAAGGTATTTTGTGATTTTTGTTCTGAAAAATATAAGGAAATATGAGAAACATCCACCTCATTAATGGTAAAGTTATAAATTTTGAATAACTCATCTATCACTCACTAGTTATGATTTTGAGAACAATTATTCAAACAGATTTTTTTATTTTCTTATTTTTAAAACTTATTCTCGAATACAGTTTTACAAAATTGTTCTCATAACAATAAAACAGAAAACACTGTCAAACAGGTCCTTAAAGTCAGGATTGTTCCTGCATACCTCGACCCTATTCCAAATGGATTTATCAATTATGTATATAAATGTACATTTAGTTTTTAAATAACAAAAAAAATCGAGCTTTAAAAATATTGTATTTTAGTACAGCGATTTGTAGAAAGTGGATCTTCATATTAAAAAATTTGGCATGAAGTAAATGAGACTCAACGACACCTCTGAAGGGGACATTTATGAACAAACAGAATAGTTAACTATAATATTTTACCAATTATTTTAAATGATAAAACATATACTGCGAATATTAGTTAAATAGCACATATTTCTGGTTTTTAAAAAAAGTTAAATTGAACGTATTTTCCTTAAACACTCACCTGTATATATAAAATACAAATTAATTCTTGCTTTCATGGATGCACTGTACACAAATACATATTATAATTGCTTGTGTCAGTTGAGATTCCAAAGTCAATGCTGCTTATCTCTCTTTCTCACCATATCCTGTGCTTGCATACAATTAAAATACATTATACATATTTTTTAAAATTTTATTAAAATTATAGGTTTTTGTATTTTCAAATTTTACTTACTTTTTCTTAAAAACGAAAATTAAGTTGTATAATTTCTTTTATTTTAGAAAATACATAAAATTTCGTTAAGATTTCCTTTGAATTTTATTGAAATTACAAACAACTCTTATTTTTAGATGAGATTCGCATATATTTTAAAAATAAAAAATATTTGTGCAATTTTTTTTACCACCTAATATTTGTGAAATTTAAAGGGGAGAAAAACTGATGAGAGATCCGTGTACATATAAATTCAGAAGATTTGTGCATCTTAGTAAAATTCAAGGTAGTTTGTATTAATTAAATTTTAAAATAAAAAAAGGTAAGCTTCTCAAATTCAGAAGAAGTATCTGCAATTTACTCTAAAAAAATATTGCTCTTTTCTTGTCACACTCATAGGCAGTCATATATATATATATATTCCCAACAAAACATACTCACTTTCTTATTATTGTTCAAAAGAATTTATATAAGGGCCTTGTTAAGTGTAAAATATGTAAATTGGAGACATCAATATATTATACGTATGTCTAATTAAACCTAATTAGAGATATAATGAAGAAAGTGAAAAGTAACCGAAAAGAGAGGAAATTGATGAATACAGTAGAGGGGGCAGAAAGTGCTTTTATTATAAGATCAAAAGAAAGCTTTAGAAGGAGCTATGATTGATGCATATATATCTAGTAGACAAACCCTAGCTAGCTACTAGTGCACAAAACTGAAGAAACGATCTTAATTAAGGAGAAGAAATTAAATTAAGCAAAGCAGGTGAACGTAATCCGTGGTCCTCCCCCGATAATTAAGTGAAATTAAGAGGTGCTAATATAAATTAAATAGATTAGCCCATTATTGCATAAGTAAGTTTCTAATAATGGCAGCTTGTGCAGTATCAGTTGTAGCCAAGAGCTCAGACAAACGTTCACTTAGATCGTCCACTTCTCTGTGTAAGCTTCTTATGTAGCTGCATGTCTCTTGCAACACCTTCGCTGCTGAAACCTGCACTCACATTGATTCAACACCATATAAATTATTAATATATTTAATATATATATATATAATTACACCAATTAATTAATGATTTTTCACTTGAACCATACGTACATACATGTGAGTCTAAATGATTACTTGTAGGAAAAAGAAAAAGGCCATTCTTCTTAAATTCAAGATTTAATTTTTCTGCTGCCTTACATAATATGTCATGCTTCTGAGTTCTCGTTTCTTCTTGAATAGATTAAGTCTTGCTTTAGTTTCTCAAAATGGAGATTCGTGATCACTGCGAATCTGTATAACGCCGTCACCACTGAAATTACTTGATAAATATTTTTCTTTAAGTTATTTTATGTTCCTTTAATATATCACATCAGCCAGATGAGTATTTAACGGAAGCCGTTTACTGCAATTGTATAATTCCACTCAGCACCATTATAATGGTCGGAAGGCAAGAACAAGTGAGAACAAGAGATAGGCTCCAAGATTAACTGACATAAGATGTAAGGTTTATAGTTTCCATGAAAAGATTCTTTTTTCTATATATAAAATATTTATTGAATTAATGAATTTTTCAGAGGCGTTGAGAAGTTAAAGGTTGGACTGATTAAGAATCTGCTGGGGTTTACAATTGTAAAAGCAATTGTTTACTGCAAAAAACTGAGGGTAGGGGAAAAAAATGGTGCCACAAGTACCAATAAAATTAAAAATATAGTACTAGTCTACAAGTGGTAAACTAAGTTGCCATGTTTTGTGGATCTTAATCATTGCATCCTTGTTTATATGCAGTAAAAGTAGGAACCCAAAGAGAGAGCTAGCTAGAAGCAGAGAAGAAGTCGAAATCATATAGCTAATTGATTAGCATGTGTGTGTATCGAAATTACGAACCTTATCAGAACGCCTATCGCGAATCTCAGGAAGAAGCTGCTGCAACTTGGAAACAAGGTCATTGATCTGATCGTCGGTGATGTTCCTTGAACCACTGGATTGTCTTGACCTTGATCTTCTGCTAGACATCTTAATTATTAATCAAACTAATATAGATATATATATCTACCAGTTAGCTAGGGAAGAAGCAGCTGGAGAAATAGGTAGGGAGAGTGGTGAGAGACGAAGTTATTTAGAGAAAGAGAAGTTATTTGTCTGTGGTATCGAATCAGGATCATCAAGCAAAAGGAGAGAGAGGGAAGAGAGTGCATGGAAGAGAGCAGAGGGGTAGGGATTGTATTTAAAGAGGGTTAAAGAGAGAGAAGGATCAGGGTTCTAGAGAGTAGAGATACGCCATTCAATACATAGCTTTATTTTGTGTGTGTGTGTTAATGAGAGAGAAAGAGATCCGCTTGTTCTTTTGTTTTTCACCCTCTCTGCATTTGTCAGTCTCTACACGCAATACCATGTTATCTCTATTGTTATTGTTAATTAATTAATTATCTTATTATACAAGTACTTGTTCATTTAACTTAATTAATGACTTGAATTTGCAGGGTATATAACTCCTCCATGCTAATGTTGTTTACTCCCCTGTGCTTAATATAGAACTCTATTAATTGAATAACATAAATTAAAAATGGGAGTTAAAATTAATTAATTATTTTAATTTTATAAAAAATTATATTATTTTTCAAGAATTATCCTTATCAAATTTCTTTTTTTCTCTCTCTCTCTCATCAGTTAAAGAATGACATGTTTTGGTAATGTATAATATAATTACCTCATATTTTTAAAAGGGTTCTATATATATTTAGGATCAAGATAAAATATCCTATATATTTATGATAAGAGAGAGTAGCAAGTTTTGAGCAAGGCTACTTACTAGTTAGATAGCAGAATTTGGATATTCTCAATTTCTTTTACTCTCAGTTTGCCTTAATTTTTAGTTGATCATCATGTCAACAATTCAACATATAATGGTCCAATTACATCGTCTCATAAGAGATTGTTTCATATATATATATATATATATATATACACACACACACACATACATAGCACGAGCATGGCAAAAACAAAAAAATTGTCCCGGCCGTTTAATGAATTCATCCGACTTGACTCAAAAATTTTTGAGACTAATTAATAGTTGAATATTGGAACTACTTAATATAATTGATAATCAAACTTGACTCTTCTTTTTTTTGGAGATTGAGGGACTTTAAAAAGAAACACCAACGTTAATATTAATTAATAATTTTTTTTTAAAAAAAAGAGGAACATAAAGAGTGGGGAAACAGGAAGATTAGGGAAACGTGATCGAGGGCTCGATGAAATTGACTGGTCAAAGGGAAACACTCCCATGTTTTGTCAAGTTATTGATCCAACCAAGAACAAAGTGAGCCACGCACCCACGCAGTTCTGATATTCCTTATTGCCCCCCTGCCTTTAGGCTTTGTATGGTTAGGAATTTTTGGGGATTTTAAAGGGATTATCCCTCCTTGGCTCAAAAAATTACAGAGCATTTAATTCCCTACAATCTCATTCCCACCATTTTATTTCTTCCCCTAAATTGGGATTTTTTTTTTAAGTGATTAAATAATTATTTTTTTAATTTCCTCTAATTCCTTTCTGTACCAAACAAAATTTTATTAAAATCCCTCTAATCCCCTCACCTCCAATTCTACCAAACAAAAAAATTTTAAAACCACTCCTGTCATTTCCCTCCAACCCCTTTTATTAAAATCCATCAAATCCCCTCAATTAAACCAAACAGACCCTTATAGTACATAACCCTCATAACAAGAAAACAAAATTGGAATTCTTGAGACTTTGTTTGGAATGAGGATAAATGGGGGGACGGGGTGAGAAGATTAAGATCCTGAATGTGTATGAATTATATTCCGTCTATATCCAAACAAAGGCTAACGAGTTTTCCCATCTATATCCAAACAAGGCTAACTGAGATCAGAAACTTGATGTAAAGCATGAGCTCCAAAATCTCCAATGTGTATATGTTCACCCACAAAATTGAAAAAGGAATATATTACGACTCAAGTTACAGTGATATTAAAACTAAGTTAATACTCACTAATTACTTCCTCCATTTCAAAATATAAGACATATTTTTTAAGAATTAAAATTTTAAAATATAAGTTACCATGTGAAAATTAGATAATATTCAATACTTTTTTTCCATTTTTATCCTATTTAATAATACTACTCAATTAGAATGAACTAAAAAAATATAATTAAGAAAAAATAATCCATTTTTATTCCTATTTAATAAGAGTAATTTTGAAAAATTATAAAATTTTCATAAAAATAAAATTTGTAACTAATTTTAACTATTTTTCTTAGTTTGTACGAGGTAAGTAAATATATATGGCTTATAATTTAAAACAGATGGAGTAATTGAAAACAATAAAATCAGGTGGTTTTGAGAATTAGTTATATCATTTTTTTTTACCTAGTAATGCCAATTTCAGATTCCTACTCCTTAACTCTATGTAACTAAGCACATATACTTACTAGCTAGCTAGATTTTTGTTTGATTAATTTCTCTCTTGCAGGTGAGGAATCAATCTAAAAGAAGAAATCTGATTGGCATAAACCAGCGCTCACATGATTATTAATTGTCCTATTTTATGTGCATACCTGTTAATGTAATCATAGTACACTGATTCGTATAATATCTCTGTATTTTCTTTGATTTTTTATTAGCTTCCTTCGCCCTGCTCTACTGTTATATACCTGTTACGCGAATCATGGACTTCTTAATCTCTACATATATATGTATCGAATTCTATAACTAAATCTGACAACTTGGCATGTAAACACCTTTGTGAGAGATCTAATTTTGACATTAAATTGAATTAATTTATGGGACACCCTGAATAATACTTCATAAACACGTGCATTGTGGCCCAACCAAAACGTATCTATATTAATTAAGTACTATATGTATATATATATATATATGCTGGTTTGTTTATATAAAAATTGCCCATGAAAAGTATGACGCTTTTTCTTGGTGGATACAAGGTATCTTGGAAATTAATGATTGATCAATTTGTTACTTTAGCAGCACGCTTATAGATCAACTTGGGAGAGTTGCATTAGTTTTTTTCTATCAAGTTGAAACTTGCAGTACTTTTAATGTAAGTCATTATATATGAGTATTTTACATTAAAGTAATATGTTCGTTTCTCTCAATTAAGTGGCCATGATTAAAACAACACAAAAGAGTTAGTTATAATAATATTTTAATTATAATTAATTAGGACAAACTCAGAACAAGAGAACCCTGTCAAATATATTAATTGCAATCAGTAATTAATCGATCAGTACGCAGGGTGCACTAAAAAAAACCTACAAGGCTAATAATCATTGATATATATCTTAATTACCAGAAAGATGATAATATTAAAATCTATATATATTTAAAAAATTCACAGCTGATCCATATGATATAGTACGTGATCACATGACATTACAAAAAGTTTAATATCTGTGTGTGTGTGAATATTTATCTGCAGAAGATTGATTTGAAGGACGAAGGTGTGAGAGAGGACTCACTAATGAATGAAGATGAGATTGGTCAGCAAGCATCTCGGGGGCACATGACCTTGGATCCAATTAACAGCGAGGACTGTGCTTATGTCTCTCCAGGATTCCTCATTTCTTTATCTCCCTTTTTCTTTCAAAAATAAATTCTCCAAATATATAAATCATCGTAGCATATGCCCTCTGTACTTTTCACCTATATTATATTAATTATATCACTAATCACTACCTTAATTAGATCTTTCCTTATCTCACAAATAATTAATATTCCTCTCTAACTACATATCGTAGACATATAGATTGGTGCTGTTAACATGAGAAGTAGGTAGATATTTAGTAACTACTACCTCTAATCTCAAATATAAATCACTTAAATAGAAAAGTTTTCATTGTTGAAAATATAAATCATGTCTGAATCATTAATTAAAATTTTCCATAAATACCCCTTATTATTAGATAATAAGAGAGAAATTAGATAAAAGATTAATTTATGATTGAAAAGATATATAGCATTCAATCAGGGACAAATTTGGAAAAAAAAGTAATTTTTAGACAAATTTAATGAGTTTAACAAATTTTTTTAATATTTATGAAATAATTAAAAGTAACTTACATTTGAAATTAAACCTAATCAAGTAGAGCTTAATTTGACCCTCCAAATAAATAATTATTATGATTTTATGAAGATACTCCCTCCATCCCATTTCAATTGTCATATTAGAAAATTTTAAAATGTATCAAATTGAATAGGACATGACAAAAAAATGTCCCATTCAATTCATGAAAGAGACGACAACAATAACAAAATTAACCTTATTCCACTAAATGAAGTCGGCTACATAGATCATACGATGTCAATAAACTCTATCAAACACCATCTCTTCAACTAAATCATTTATCAAGAGGTCTCACCTTATAACTTCTCTAAATGTCCTTATTAGTTTACCTCTATGCCTTTTGATAGGGTTCAAAGTTATTTAATCAATTATCTTCACTGACTTCTAGTCTCTTTGTATATATCCAAACCAATTTAAACAATTTTTCACCATTTTTCCTCAATATAAGTGCTACTCTGACTTTTCTATGTATATAATCATTATCTTATCTATTTTTGTAGGACCGTATATCCATATCAATATTTTCATCTCTGTTACTCCTGTCTTATGCTATTATTGGTCTTTCAAAGCTCAATATTCACTGTTGTATAACATTACTAGTCTTATAGCGGTTCAATAAAATTTCCCTTTAAACTTATTAGATACCTTGCAATCACAAATAATACCTTGTTGGCCTTGTAAAAACCAATATTCACAGCCATATAACATTGCTAATCTTATAGTGGTTCAATAACATTTCCACTTTAATCACCCAACTTGTATCCTATGTATAATATCTCAATCAATTTCACCATCACTTTGTAAATCTACCCCAAATATTTGAACTTTGACTTTTGGAATGATTTGCTCTCCAATTTTTACCTTTGACTCATTTCTAACTATCTTATTGTTAAATTTATAATGCATATATTTTGTTTTACTTCTACTTAAACTGAAACCTTTTGACTCTAAAATGTGTCTCCAAAACTCAGGTTTAGAGTTGATATCTTCTCTTGAGTTATCAATTAAGACTATATTATCCGTAAATAGCATATACTTAGAAATTTCCTCCTATATATATTCTGTTAGAATGTCCAAAACCAAATTAAACAAGTATGGACTCAATGAAAATCTCTAATGTAAATATATTCTTATAAAATAGTCATTTATCTCATCTCCAAGAGTTTTCATACTTATTGTTGTCCTCTCATACATATCCTTTGTGACTAAAATTTAAGCCACATAAACATCTTTCTTCTCCAATATGATCGGGATCCTGCAAGTATACAAGGTCGATCGCAATAATAAAAAGTCTCTGGAGTATTCAAGAGGTCGAACCTAAGGGAAGTAGTAGATTTATCAGTCCAAACTTTTAATAAAAAAAAAAGTGATAATCAAATTGAGAATTCAAATTTAAAAGGAAAAAAATAGAAAACAAAATGAAGTATGAGTTTGATTCAGTTCTAGAAGCGTCAAGGGATCATGATTCACCTTATGAGATAATTAGATTTTATTTCTTAGTTAGACTCTGCATAATTATAGTGATTGTTGTTTCTAAAGCGTACTAATTACCTCTTGGTCAATTAGTCCTTATTTAATTAGGATTCAATTCGCTCTCGCGCAACTAAATTTTCTAATTAAACCATAAAAACTACAACATATATCACCATGAATTTCTAATTCTATATCTCGATTAGTTATTCATATTTATCTCTCTAAATCTAGATTCATTCATCACCTCTCAATCCATCAAGTTTACCCATTAACTAGATTCTATGGTAATCAAGCATAAAATTCACATGAATGAACAAAAGAGATAAATATAATAAAAAGATAAATTAAATATAACTTGAAGAACAAATTAATAGAGTCTTAACTAGAGAAAACAAATCCAATCCATCCCAATCAGGCTACATCCCTACCCATGACTTGGAAATTTAGCTACTCATGAAAATAGAAATTAAATCACAACTAAAATCCCAAATCATAGTGAAAATAATAAGAAAATAGAGTTATATTAGAGAAGAATGAATCTATCGCTAATACTCCCCAAATCTCCTTGCTCTCTCTCTATAAAATGCTCCTAGTTGCTCCTAGATGCGTTAAGAACCATGTTCTCTGACTTTTGAATGCGGTTTTGAATCCCTTTTATATTTCTATCATGTCTCTTTATATAGGAAAAATTTAGAAGCTCATAAAAGTCCAAAATATCACCAAAACGCGTCAAAAACATGTTTTTATGGGCTTTTGTTGCTTTACCCGACGTCAGGTGTCCATATACTCATCCCATATGGTGCCGGTTGCTTGTAAAGGCTGAAAAACGTTAAAATCATGTTGACCTGATGCCGAATGGGTTTGACCCTGTGCCGGGTGCCTCTGTTGTATGAAAAGATGCTTTGTTCAGCTTAAAAAGTCACCAGCTCGTATTAACAATTTGAGTTTGATTTTCACCATGATAACATTGGAATTTGGGAAAATTCAAAACATAAAAGTTGTAGCTCTATATATTGTCTTTCCAACTCATCTTAAATCACATCAATCAGAGTTCATATGTGAGATTTATGATCAAAATACCGAAGGGTGTCAAAACTTTTCAGCAAGAACAATTTATAATGTTTTTGCTCTGAATGCTTCCAAATGAGCATATAACGCCATGAAACACAAAAATATGTCAAATTCTACTAAAATATATCAATATAAACATATTTAGATATAATTTAGAGCTTAAATGTGGGTTTTATATATATATAAAATGGACACATCACAATACTTTCTACAATACATCTCTTAGTACTTTATCATATGTTTTTTCCAAATCAATGAAACTATATGCAAATCTCTTTTTTTTTTACTCTGATATATTTTCATCAAACTCCTTAATAAATAAATAGTCTCTATTGTAGACTGTCCTGAAATAAATCCAAATTAGTTTTTTAAAATATAAGACTCTTTTCTTAATCTATACTTAATCACTCTTTCCTAAAGTTTCATGATGTGACTCATGAGTTTTATTACCTAATAATTTGCACAATTTTGAATATTTCCCTTATTCTTGTATATGATCACAAAATCTCCTTAAATAGCTTAATGAGCCACAAAACTCAATTCTTTTCTAAGCACTTCTAAACTTCAATAGAAATATTATCAGAGCTAATGCCTTTACCATTATCCATTCTCTTAAGAACTTCTTTTACCTCTCCAACTCGAATCCTACTATAGAAAGTCAAATTCAATTCATCTTTGTGAGTTGCTAATCCCTCTATATTACCAATCATATCCAATCCATCATTAAAAAGTTTATAAAAGTAACCCTCCCATCTTTCTTTGATATTATCATCTATAACCAAAATTTTTTCTTCCCATCCTTAATGCATCTTACTTAGTCTAAATCTCTTAACTTTCTTATAGAGTAAACCTTACTCACTGCTTTCTTAGTCTCATTTCTGGCAATTCGATAACTCTCCCTACTTTTCTCATTATTGCACAAATACAAGGCTTTGAAACACTCTTTCTTATGTTTAACCTTCTCTTACACACTTTTATTCCATCAATAAGATTCTTTATCTTTAAGTTCAAAACATTTGGATTCACCCAAGACTGCCTTAGAAGTATTCCTAATCCATTTAATCATCTCATCCCATAAGCTATTAGTATTTCTTTGAGTCCCAATCTCCAATATACTTTTCTTGTAAAGGTCAGTTGTTTCTCACCTTTAGTTGCCACCACTTGATCATAGGCTTTATGACTTTTCAGTCTATGGCTCTTAACCAGCACATCAAGGATTAAGACTCTATGTTGTGAAGTTAAGCTCTCACCTAGGATCACTTTGCAATCTTTACAAACTCTTTTATCAGAATTCCTTACAAAAAAGAAATCAATTTGCAACCTTTGAACTCCACTCTTCTATGTGACTAAATATTCCTCCATTTTCTTGAAACAAGTGTTTACAATCGTGAAGTTGTAAAACATTAAAAAATCAAGAATAGAAGCCCCTCCTCATTTAATTCTCCAAAACTATAACTGCCATGAGCTCCCATATATTACCTTGTCTCTTTCCCCACATGACCATTAAGGTCCCCACCAATGAAAAATTTTTCCTCTTGCAGGATGTCTTGAATTAAATCCATATTTTCCCAAAATTTTTCCTTAATATGTGCTTCCAACACTGCTTAAGGTGCATGAGTACTTATAACATTGAAAGTATCATGCCCAATAATCAATTTTAAGGATAAAATACTATCTCCAATCATTTTGACTCCTATCATATTCTTTTTCCAATCTTTATCCACATTAATACCAACTATATTCCTTACTTTGACCTTCCCTTCATACCAAAGTTTAAAACTAGTAGTGTCTAACTCCTTAACTTTTTCTTCCACCCATTTAGTTTTTTGAATACATAAAATGTTAATTCCCCTTTGAATCGTAGCGTACATTACCTACATAGATTTACCTGTTAAAGTACCAATATTCCAAAAATCAAATCAAATCTTACTCTTCTGGACTAACTTCTTTACCCACATTTGTCTAGAATGATAGGGGAACCCTTACTCATTTAACTCATATTCTTAATTCATGTGATTCGATTAAAATGATATTATATTAAGGACTGAAAGAAGTATATTACAGTAAAGGCTCTCTCTTAGGTCGATATTGTTAACCATGAAGTACATACATATATTTAGTAGAGCTTAATTTAACCCTCAAAGTTAATAATTAATTATTATGATTTCACGAAGATATATGTAGTTTCATTGATTGGAGACACTTAATATTTACTGTTGTGAGCGTGTGATTTTGGGAAGCTAAAAAAATTACCCAAGTTTTGGGTGTCTGTATGTGATCAGTCAAACGACAAGAAGCACCTCTCAAGTATCGTAATTCATGATGTCAACTGTAGATAATTGTACACAAATATCCATATACGAATCTAATTCCCATCCATCCATGAGCATCCCCAAGACAGATAAGAGAGACACTTTAAAAAATGAGCTCAATAATCTATAGAGAAAGTTGTGGGTCTTGTGCTAAACAAAAGGTCCCCCATGGCCATGCATTGAGGGAATAAAACAAATAATTAATTGGTAATATATACGAACAAAGGGTTGGAATTAAAACCCTTTTTAATTAAATTTCTAAAAAGGATATCGATCAAGTCATCATCGGTGATGGATGATTCCTCGGATCAAAATGAGGGAGAGAGAGATATATACAAACAAAAGTTAATCAGTTCCATGTATGTATGTATATCTTTTGAGCTTGACGAGTTTCTAGGCTTGACTAAAACCACTGGCTTTGGGTAGTGATGATGCTTTCCATTTCTTGATGTGTTTGCATGCAAATACCACTTAGGTTCTCGTAAAACTTATCCCCAAACACAATGGGCGGGGCTCTCAATACAAAACAAGTTAATTTTGAATAATAATAAATTCCAACAACTTACATTAATTAATCTCTACACGTATAATCAAAATATATGTGCATGATATAGTCACTCCACCCCAAATTTTAAGAAACAAATAACAATTTCAGTATCAAAGAAAAACCAATTTTGGTAGTTAAACTCATTAATTATGCTATAATTTTAATTTTGTTTCTAGAATTGCTCACATTAAAAGTATGAAATGAGGCTAATTAATTAATAGTAATTGTCAACACAGCTGTAATTACTCAAAGGTATAAAAGAAAAGTGATATTAATTACTTCACAAATTTTATCTAAGTCTCTTATATTTTGGAACAAATGAAAAGTTTCAAAATTCTCTTATAATTAGAGACAGAGGGAGTATATGGTACTCCCTTCGTTCCGCTATATAGTGCATTTTTTTAAGAAATTTATGTTTTATAATATAGTGCACTTTATGGATTATGTAATGTAATTATTTTCTCTTTCCAAGATTACCCCTTATTAATAGACTCAAATATTTGTTTATTATTAATTAAAATATTTCATTTCCAATGCATTTAATGAGGATAATTTGAGAAAAAGTGAAAATTTTTGTTAGTTATTATTATCTTAGTCTATGTGCGGTGGCTAAAAATGCACTATAAACTAGAATGGAGGGAGTAAGAACTTATCATGGTTGGGCTTCAACTTCGCAATATTGAATAAAAAGGGAAGGAATTAGGTAGCTAGCTAGCAACTTGTAGTTTGATGAAATGCAAGTTGGGAATAGATATTAGTTATTTCCAAATCTGGTGGGATTCTATGGGTGTAGGGGGAGTTTCTAGAGTTTGTTTACATAATAATGGAATGACTCACACAGATGGAGTCATGGAGACATACAATCTTTTTACTCAGAATAGATTATCAAACCCTACCTTTTTGGGCTATATAGAAAACATATTAATCATACAACGATATGATTGCACCACCACCATGAAATTTTGATTACCATGTGAATATATGGGTGTAGGACAGAGATTTGTCGAATTATGCGTGCCATCCTTACATAGAAGTCATACTAATCTTTTCTGTATCTTTTCAATTTTAACGGATGTTCCTAAAGGGACAAAGAGAGAGAAAGAGATTTGATGAAGAAATATTTTGAAAAGTATCATGATGCGATGCTAGTTTTATATTTTTTAAGTCTAAAATAAATTGCACTAATTATAAATAATGTGACTTATTATAAATTTTATATTTTATATTAATATTGATATCGATGATTGGAAATAAAATACTCCAAAGTTATTCTTAACTATTGTGCCAAGTAATACAGGGCATTGAACCGACAGTAATTAGGCTTAGTGGAGAATACTTAATTCCTTTCAAGTAAGGTTAAGTGTTCGAATCTCATAGATGGAAAAAGTCACAATATAAGAATTATTTCCAATTGAGCATAATAATTGCTTTTATTTTTTGACCACTGTTCACATTTGCTCTTGTTTTCTTTTATTTCAAACCTAAACTTTTTGATTCAATGGAAATCAAATGGTCGGTAGAAATGGTAATGGAAATTTGATTTTTTTTATTTTTAATTAATTTAAAAAAATAAACACAGTACGTGAAAATTGTCTTCAGTGGATTTTATAGATTTTTGGCTTTATAGAAAATAGAAACAAAATGGAAATTAAGGTGCCATTGATTTTTCCCTTTTTTTTCTCTCTTTTTCCTCTCTTGGTCTCCTGTGTTTTAAAATTTTAATAATAATATAAAGCACCATTAAATAATACGACTGCAAAATGATTGATATATAGGAGGAAGACACTAAATTAAGACAGATCAAAATTTTAAAACAACCAAAAAAACCATGTTAAGTTATATAACATGCTAACGTCATGACACGTGCGTTAGCATGTGTTAGAGTATCTTTTTATTTAAATTAAAATATTTCGTCCATATAAAAGTTTGTTTTCTTTCTATGGCCTAAAAAAATTTGCTATCAAATTATTGATGGGTTTTTTAGTGAATGGAAAAATCCCGAATAAATATTAAGGAATCAACTTAATTCTAAAATGATTAGAGAATTTACTCCAATTTCTGTAAGATACCTAATTCTTATAATATGTACATACCTAGATGTTAAATTGGAATTTTACAATTAAACAGAAAAATAAAAAATGCCCCGATTAGGTTTCCTTCTGTTTCTCACGCGCCCTCTCTCTCTCTCTCTCTCTCTCTCTCTCACTCACTCTGCCGCGGCCATCTCCTTCCTCTTCACCAGCACCTTGCCTTCCTCCTCTCCTCCTACCTCTGCTTCCTCTACAACCTCTATGCCGTAGATCTTTGCCCCTAATTCTATGAAAATCCCAAATCATGAAATCGCTTTCCTGCAATTCTGTCATGTGAGCTCAGACCCAAAAGAGCACAAGTGCTCCTCGGTCAACTTGACCGTTGCCTCCGTCATCCACAATGAAGTCGTAATCAGTTGTCCTTCATCATCCACCTCGTCTTGACTTGGGTGAAGAATGCTACGAACGATAAACGGAAAAAAGATGACTAGATGACTCCTTGGAGGATGATAGGGATTTGGATCAGATGATGGAGCTTGAAGCCGGTTTTGGTCTCCTACCTGTTCGCAACAAGCTTCTTCATCTTCTTTTTGACCAAGGTAATGCCATTTCATTTCTTATTTTTGTCTTAAATACTTTGATGGTAAAAGCCAACACAGGGTTCCTTGAACCCTTCTTACAATCGATATTTGTATTTACAATCATGGATTTTCTACTTGAAAAGATTAAACGAAACCTCATGTTTCTGTTTTTAAAATGTAAATCACTATATCAGCTGGAGGTTGTTTCATTCGCTTCCAAATTTGCTGCTCGTAGCTTAAAAATAAACGTGGATTGGTACATGGAATTATGACTTTATTTATGGTGAATTGGAGATAGGAGAGCCTTGCTTGAACCTCATTATTGGATTATCTGAGCACTTTTAAGGAGTGGAGCATTATCATTATTTATGAAGCATTGCAGCATGGCCTGATGCCCAATCTCTATTTATTCTTCCCACCACAGCAGTCTTTGAAGAACATAAAGATAGAGATTTTTTACTTTATTTTTATGGACACCTGGACAAGGAAAATTTTGGTTTTTATCTTTGATCCTTGTGTTGCATATACTGATGACAACAGCTACAGGCCCCAAAAAGGACTCGAGCTAATTTTTTCTTTATAGTCACAGCACATTGATTGAAGGAAATGTATCTTATATGCATTCCTGTAGTAAATCATGAAAACATGAAAAACTTGTTTAATACTTTTATATAATCTCTTGGACTATAGTAGTATTATGTTGCATTACTTTAATTGATTTTTTTGGCTTGACTTATCGTTGCATCTTGGTCTCTTAATGATCATTTGCCATGTATGCTATAAGGTAAAGACTTATCTTGGTGAGATCAATGGTAAAAGCAGATTGTATTAAATGTGCTAAAAGATGGGGACTCATCTTGGTGAGATCAATGCAAATATAATAATGGCTTAAGAAAACTTAAAAGATTGCAACTGAGCAAGTAGGCATTACAAGAAACTTAGTGATGAGAGAGAATCAAAGCAAATTGTAGCCAAAACAACATTGGATAAAGCTAAAATTTGAGCTAAAGAAACAATGTTCTATATCTTAGTGTTATGTGAGAAACAAGCATTAATTGTAAGGCTAAGATAGCTTCTTCTATTATAAATGCGCACCTCTGCTAGACAATTTTTTCTTAAATAATGTACAATTTATTTGGGATACTAAAAATGTGTAATTTCTTGGTCACACGTATTGACAGATATGTTAATTTCAATTTCCTTATAATTTAGGTACATTTTCATATGATAACCACGTACTTACATGGGAAAATTGTATATTTGCATATTTCTTAGAGTTATTTACAAGTTATAGGAGTTGTCCATGTACCATAATTGGTACCAAGCTATTTATATGTAATAATCATATATTTATAAATTAAAGTCATGTATTTACAAGTGCTATTAGACTATTTACAAGTTACATGCATGTTCCCAAGATCCTAACTAATACAATATCATTTACATGTGATAATAGTATAACTACAAGTAAATATCGTGTATTTGGAAGTGACACTAGGCTAGTTGCATATGCTTTTTTGACTTGTTGCATGTGTCTCAATGGTCGACCATCAGAGGTGATGGTGAACTATTGCATCAATTATTATGTCTAACTGATATAATATCATTTATATATAATAATCATATATTTACAATTACATATTGCATATTTGCGAGTGACGCTAGGCTATTTGCTACTGTTTTTCAGATTTAGTGCTTATGTTCTGATGGTTAACCATCAAAGGTGATAGTCGAACAATGCATCAATTTTCATGCCTAAATAATACAATGTCATTTACAAGTGATAATCATGTATTTATAAATGACAATGGGTTATTTGTGAGTCTTGATGATCGACCATCAAAGGTGACCTCCTCTAATGGTCGATCAGTCTATCAATTGTCATTCTTAACTGGTACAACATTATTTACATGTAATAATCATATATTTACAAGTGACTTTGAACTATTTATACTTATGTCTCGATAGTCGACCATCAAAGGTAATGGTCGACCAGTATATTAATTATCATACCTAACTGATACAATCACATTTACATGTAATAAATATATATTTATAAGTATCAAATTTGAAAAGCATTTGCAAATAGCCTAAAGTCACTTGCAAATACATAATATTCACTTGTAAATATACAATTATCACAACTAAATAACATTGTATCAGTTAGATAACGCTTATAACTTGTAAATAGGCCAATAGTAGTTGCAAATTAGTGAGGATCAGTTGTTAATGCACGAAAATTAGTTGCAAATGAACTTCTAAATAAGTAAAATCCATTGTAAATCCATGAGAATTAATTGCAAATTAGTTAGAATCAGTTGTTAATGCATGAAAATCAATTGCAAATGAATATGTTGCAATTAAATGAGAATCCATTGTAAATAAGCAATCATCATTGAAAATCATTTTTTTTGTTGCATGTACTATTGAATTATTTATAAGTCACAAGTTTGATCCATTTACCATAATTAATACCAAGCCATTTATATATTATTATCATATATTTAAAAGTGAAATTCATGTTTATTCAAGTGTTATTGGGTTATTTACAAGTCAGAGGCGTGATTCATTTATCATATAATTGATACATTGTCATTCACATGTGATAACCGTATATATAAAAGTTAAAATTATATATTTACAAATAACTATTGTGTATTTGCAAGTGGTTTTAAAATTGACACTTATATCCCAATAGTTGATCATTAAAAGTTATAGTCGACTAGCATATCAAATGTCACGTCAACCGATATAATATTATTTACATGTGATAATTATTTATTTACAAGTGAATATCATGTATTTGTAATTAGTTCTAGACTATTTGCAAGTAAATGCAAGTTGTTGCTGAAAAATTCACTGCCACCGAAAAGTCCCTGAGGGAGTTGCTATCACCAGTCACCTTCACCAAAAAAGTCATTAGCACCGGAAACCACTACAGAAAAGTTAGCATCACCGGTAACCTTTGTCGAAAAAGTTGCCAGCATTGGAAACCACTACCGAGAAGTTACTTCTCTTTCACCATTTTTGCCTTCTCGTCTTTATATATATAGACTTATGTATATTAGCCCCCATTACCCAATGGTTTTTTAATTCCCAGGCTTAAACTCAAATATATTTGGATTCAAAAAAATATTGAGTCTTTGATATTTTTAATTTGATTTTTTTTATTAAATTGCCTTCACTGATTTAAAGTATGAATTCACTAATATATATATATAGATGTATGTATGCATATTTTTTTTCTGCCCCCATCTACGTATGTTATAAATGTGTGTGTATCGAAGGCCTTTTATATGTTGAAAAAGCAGTAAATTTGAGAGTTTTTTTTTTAATGAAAAGTAAATTTAAGAGTTAATATAACATTGCCATGAAAATTGAAAACGAACGGCTTTTTGGTCTTTTTTTTGAGTGACGGAGAATACGAAACACAAATATCATAAAAAAAGAGCCCTCCCAAAGTCAATGTGGCCCCGAAAAAAGTAAAAGCTAAGTCCATGTAAAGCGTAAAACACGCCTTGATAATTTCTTATTATTACGTTTTAGGTAAAGTGATCATGGTCATATTATCATCATTATTATTATTTTGATGAGAAACGATCATTATTATTTTTATTGGGATAAAAATGAACTTGCCATTTTTAGCAAATCATGATTTTTTATAAAACAAGTGTTGGCAAAAAAAAATGTTAGTTAGGTTTAAGTCCATCAACCTATAGATTAAAACAAACAAAGGGTGGTCAAATTGATAAAGAATTAATTAATAAGATTCAACATAATTGACAGATAATTGAGCCATTAAATATGTTATCCAAAGTTCACTTTTTTACTACGTGTGTGGAAAATGTCATATTGAGAGAGACAAGGTGATTAGTTTTTAATTATTAGTTTATGAATACCTAAAGTGTACACCTAAAAAAATGATAAAGAATTAATCCAAACCCCATAAGATTGCTGGCTCAAATTTCCTTGTTGATGTGAAAATATTATAAGTGGCTTAATTTATAAGCATCTATATATCTATATATGTTGAGATCGAGGCTTGCACCTATTGAAATCCAACATACTTCAATTTAAAAAATAAAAAATCCCTTGGGCTGAAAAAAGAGGACACACTAACACCCAATCTTATCTCCTGTTTATCCAGCGTTTATAAGTCCCGATCCAATACGACCAAGTCCAAAAATAATTGCACCCCTTATGATCACATTGGAAACCGAATAAAAGTTATTTTTTCTATTCTTTGTTTCATAATGATAAAATGATTAAAATTGTTGTAAGTAAAATTAATTTAATTCTATAAAATTAATTTTAATAAATAATCAAAGATGTTTAAGAAGAGTAAATACTTTACTATATTTCCAAAATTAAATTTTTTTAAAAAAATAAAGAAAATTAAATGAATGAATCAAAACGTAATATAAAAGTAGAAGATTAAAAGTATATTTAAGATGTTATGAAATATTTGTTACTAAAAATAATTAAATCTTAAAAAATAATTATTAAAAATTACAAATATCTATATAATTATATTACTTATAAACAATATACTTTATACTTTTTTTAAGTCAAATTATATAAATTTCTGAAAAAAATAATCATTTAGTCCTTATCCTTATACTTTAAAAGCTTACAAAACACTCCCTATAATTTGTGCTGTTTGCAGCATTGATCCCTATAATAACTAAACCTTTATAATCTGCTCCTTAATGGTATAACAACGTAAAGGTTTTACTTAGGTGGCAAACAACAAGAAGAGATAGATGCATTATCAATTTTATGCTTCCTCCTATGCCTATGATCTTTCTCTCTCTCTCATCTCTCCTTACAGCAAATATTTCTTTTGCCAACAACAATAACGGAGTGAGTGGGGTGGCAGTCACAGTATTACCTCCAACATTTCTCCTCCATTTTTATTTTTGTGATAAGTGGTAAACTCCTCATGCTTACCAACCCCATCATCACTATCACAAACAGCTCCCCTCAACAAAAGTTCAAAAGAATAAACTAGAGAGATGCTTCATTATAAAAACTTCATCCAATCTTTCAGCTCTCTGCTCTAGAAAGAAGTAGCAAACTTAATGTCTGTTTGTATTATCTTTTTTTATAAAAAGTCTATTAGAATAATCACAGTTTCCAAAAATGAAGTTTGAATAAAAATAAAAAAATCTATCATAAACCTATTTGGATAAAAAATTAAAAAATGATAGTTAAAAATTATAATTTAATTTACAAAAATATAAATCAAACATGCCTTTAATAGTTAACCTCTAGTGCTAAAAGAAACCTATGTTTTTTTTTTTTTTTTTGAAATAGAGCATAGTGCGAGAACATTTCGTTCTTGCCATCAACAAGTTCTTCCATCGCAATGCTATTCAATAATCATGTATTTCAGAAGCCTACCCAATCTAGGATACAATTTGAAGGGGACAAATGAATGAACAAATAATTGGAGAAATGCAACAGCAAAAATATGGTAGGAACCCACTGACTGTGAGGAAATAAATAAGGTTCATGAATCCTTTCCGTATCTTGTTTTGTTTCTTCCTCTTTGTTTCAAAACTAGATCGAGACAGTCAAAATCAAATAAATATCTCTAAAAAAAATCTAAGAAATCAATTATTTTTTTAAGAGAATGAGACATATATATATTGTTGACTTTTCAATTTTTATTTTAGAAAGAAATGGTTTTATTGTTAGTTTTTTTTCATAGCAATGACCACTAATAGCGTAGCTTTTGCTTCAACCTCAAGATCCTCATCTGGCTTCCTGCCTGTTCGTGTTGCTCTAATAGTGCAATAGTATCATTAAAACGAAGAATGTTACGAGTTAGAGCAAGTAGGTCGTGTGTTTTTGTTCTCTCACAAGCTCTAGAGGTTCTGTTATTTTCATGCGTCTATGAGTTGATGTCCTTTTAACTTCAGTGACAATAGCATAGCCCTAGTAGTAGAGCTATGGAGGGAGGTCGTACATTTCTGGACGTGTGTCTCTCCAATTTCGAGAGGTGCGTTCTAGAGGTCATCTATTTCGTGCTTTAGGTGAGTTTACATGGTGCACAAGTGGTGGCTTAATCAGCAACTATAACCCCCATGCATGTCATGCCACATCACAATTCCGTTTGCCATGTCACTATTAACGAGACGGAGTCATGCCATCTGAACAGATTGGGGACTAAAATACAAACTATTCAGTCTATAAGGACTAATAGTAAAACAGCCACATACTTTAGGGAGTGAGTCAAAAAAAAATTTGAACTACCAAGGATCAAATTGAGAATTAAGGTAAATTATAGGGATCAAAAGATTAACTTTCCCTATGCCCCATTAGGTATTGTAGAAATAAAGACAAGAAAATGGAAATAAAAATAGAGGTGGGTGCATGTTTGATGTGACTGATAGGCTTCCTTGGGAAGCCCCCTTTCATCAAAAAGCTTGAAATGCACTTCCATAGAGGACACCATGGAGGTGTATTTTTCTAGACCTTAATATCCTTACTATTTTAACTTATTAATAACTTTATCCTTCATAGTTTTTCACCTAAATCCTATACATTTTCAGCATCCTTGCCCTCTTCTTCCCTTTCCTCCACCATCGTCTCCTTCTTTTGCTACCATCCTCATCTTCCAACCTCTCCTTCTTAGCAACCTTCGACTCCTTTGCGTTTATCCTCATCTCCCCCCTTGAGGCTCACTTTACATCGACAAATGTTGGAGTAATGACGCCATCAACAGTGAGGCTTGTGAAATTGGGCTCGGCGATAGCGAAGCTTTCTTCTAGCGATGGAGGCAACTCTTCCATCAATAGCATCCTTTACTATGCCAAAAATAACTTTTCTCGCCAAATATTCCTTTATGGTTATAATAGCAAATACCAAGAAAAGTGAGGCAGAGATACAGGTAACATTTTCTTTGTGATTATGACAAGAAATGCAAAGGAAAGTTGAGCTTTTCCTTTGTGGTTCTTAAAATAACCTCAAAGGAATGTTCCTTTGCGGTTCTTAAAATAACCTCAAAGGAATGACTTTCCTTTGCGGTTATTTAAGAAATCGCAAAGGAAAGTTGAGATTTTCCTTTGCGATTCCTTAAATAACCATAAAGAAAAACTTTAGTATTTTATTTTATAAGAAACATACTACATAGATCACCATTTTCCATTGTTGATAAGAAAAAATCTAACAATCTCAAGTTATCTTTCACTTTTCTTTCTCCACCTTTTACCACTTGTTCCTTCCTTCTCCCACGTGATCTCTGCTACCTTTTTCTCTTTCCAACAACTCCCTCACCTTCCTTGTTCTTCTTCGCCTCTCTCTTCTCTGCATCATATTCTTCTCCAACTCCCTCACTCTTTCATATCTATGCTCTATTCAAACATGACTCAAGCAGTGAAGGTAACGGTGATTACTACTCTAGGTGACCCAGAAAGTACTTCAAGTGCACGGTGTTTTGGACACTTTCCATTGGAAAGGCATATATAAGCCCCCCTCTTCTTCGACATGGTCACCTGTGTTGTCTATGTCCACTCCACCTACATTTCCTTTTATGTCATCAACAAGGTCGGCCGGCCCTGCAAACTCCTCCTTGAAGCCGACGTCCAAATGTTCCTCTCATAAGCCCACTAATCTCTAAAGGCTTTACCATCTTTGCCAAAGAGTAGCTTCACTTTTTTTTTATAACCAAGAATAGGTGATGAGTGAAGGATGTTAGAGATTGTACCCTAGACCAATCATTATATTATGAACATTGTGCTTCATTATAGAAAAAGAAAATATTTTTTTCCTTACATTATTATATTGTTTGCTTGTTTTTCTTTATAATAATATCATTGGATAAATCATTTTATCCTAAATATCCTTAGTCAATTATCTTTGTAGGAACAATGATGAACTAAAGCTAGTATGATTTTGATTGATAATTATATATGAAGATATAAATCAAAATCATAAGCTTCTGTTAGGGAATAGGCGCTGGATCGACCCGTCATGAGATAGCTGCATGGATCAAGTCATAAGCATATCTAATATATAACCGTGTCAATAAGCCCTCAGACTTGAGATCACCATAGCTTCCTACATAGGGAACACTATAGTTTGGCATAGTCAAAAGTTACCGTTAATCCGGAGATCATAAAGGCTATGATTGGGTATAGTGGAATTCATGTGAAGGAAGATGAATGATCAAGATGGAATTTATCCCTCTAATTAATGGAGCGATATATCTGAGCCCCTTGATGAGTGAAACTGAGAAATGCACAGTCGTACTCGAATGAAAGAGTTTTCATTTGTTCTGTCAGTCTGCTTGGAGATCGAGAAAGTGATGGTCAAGTAAGATGAGAATGACGTTTCCATGCCTAATATTTGATCTATATATCATGAGACAAAAAGGATGTGATCGGGTTATATGATAAATTACATCGGATAACCGATCTCATATGATTTAGGTAGTCACAATGTCTTGTTAGAGGCCACTTGTGACTTGTGGGTCCAATAGTGTTATTGGCCCACTACCAACATCATATGCACCTACAGAATCGCACACAAGAACGGGTCAATTCGAGCTAATATATTCATATTCATTGAATTTAAAATGTGTCTTTTTTTTTGTGAAAATCTAAAATGTGTCCAGATTCAATAAATTTAATGTTCAATTTAGGATGATTGAATTATATATATATATATATGATATATATCATATATTATTATAAAATTTGAAGTGTATATATATGTTTGACGTATTATATATTTGATAAATATTATATTATTTTGAAATATATATTATTCAAATTAATTTAAATGAATTAGCTTTTAAATTTAATTCTATGTGATAGATTTAAATTTAAACTAATGTCATAATCTAAATTTGATTTAGATTTGATTCTAAATTTAAATTTAAACTAATAATCTAAATTTGATTTATATGATAAATTCAATTTAGATTTGATTCTAGATACAGATTAGATAGTTAGTTTGGATTTAATCTATTAGATAGATTTAAATTCAAACTAATCTATTAAATCAATATTTGATTTAGTTTAAATAATTGATTTAAATTAAACAAAAATGAAATCCTATCTATATATTCATATAGACTAGGATTATTAGATACATAATCAATAGAATTTTAACCCACCCTAGAGAGAGAGCGGCTGTACACTCAGAGAGCGGGACTATACGGATAAATAGCAAAACTATATGGACAAATAGCAAAAACTGTATGTACATATGGACATTCACAAATAGAGGTGCTAGCACACTGTTCGAGTTAAACTCACTGTTCGTGTGGATATCAATAGAGGGAGCTAATCAGACTTCTTAGTTCCTGGGGTCCAATGAAATGAAAAGAACACCAAGGGACTCACCGAAGGTAAATTCTTCTTCTACATCTCGATTTAAGCAACGTTGATAGATCCGCAGAAAGGATTTCGGTGGAGTTTTCCGCTGCATGTGTACTGAAATTCCCAATAATGGTACTAGAGCCATGTCAATGGGTGTTTAAGTTAAGTTCTTGAGTGAATATGATAGCATATATGTGATATGTGTGTGAATTATATTCTGTCTAATTCGTCTGAATCTAATATCGTATGTGCATGTAAACTATGGATTTTTTACTCGATTATGAATCTTTTAAACAAATCCATTTCTGGATTTGAATATAATGTTATTAGATTCAAATCAGTTTCATATATGTCATGATTAAAATCAAACATGTTTCAGTTTTGTATATGATACGTTTTCAAATCTGTTTCGTATGAGTTTGATTCAATTATGTTTTTGTATGTGATACGATTAGACTCAAATATGTTTCTGTTTCTGTTTATGTTTCATACATGACGGGATTTTCAATATGTTTCATATATGCTTAATCTAATTTAACACTAAAATCACAAAGGTTACAGCTTTTCATTAGATGAAATGTTTGTGATATACATGTTGTGATTTGTTTGAATTGGATGGGTATGGTGCATGATATGGCCCTAGGATAAAATTGTGGTTTTAAATACAACCTGCGAGTTGTGCATCTTTGCATCTCTCTATATTCTAGATGTACATTCTCTTCTCACCCCACTCCCCTTGAATGTTCAATTGAGGTTTCTTTTTGTATGTAAGTGTTATATTAGAAGAATCATTTCATTGGTTTAGGAGAATATAGGTTAGATGGGACATATTATGACACATTTATTTTATGCTTTATGATGAGATCATATGCATGTATGGGATGCCACCATTATATATATGTTCATGTGATGACTAGATGTATAAATAACAACAACATAATAAAATCGCTCGAATTAAATTTTAAGTATAAATGCCACTTATTTATGAACACCTGTCAAGGTTTTGATCGCCTAAATGTATGATCCACTAAAGTGGGATACACTTAGGTTATCTTAGTGAGGCAGTTTGGTAATGGTGATACTCATAAAGGTTCATAATGGTATGACTTAATTAAGACTATCAAAATAGTTTTGGGTCTTAAGGTATTAGATGGGAATAAACATGCCGGGTCATATGATAACAAGATCCCATAAAGATCTAAGAGTTGCATACTATGTAATTGGTAAAAAGTTACCTACCTAAATAACTTAATTTTAAGTGTCTTGCCAAAGCTGACATACAATTAAATGAAATATGGGTCTTAGCCTGCTAAACTAAATTGAGGGTTAGTTTTTAGTAGAAAATTATTAATTTGATTTTGCATATTTTATTGTAGAAAATGTCAACAAATAATTCTGCTACACTATCATTGTGATCTATCCTTGAGAAAGACAAATGGGACCAGCTTTCTTGACTGGTTTAGGAAGTTGAGAATTGTTCTCAAGTAAGAAAGAAAGTCATATGTCCTAGATGAACCCATTCGTGAGGAGCTTACAGCCAATGCTCCAAGAGCCCAAAAGAATGCCTATAATAAGCATCTCAATGACTCTATAGATGTAGGATGCCTGATGTTAGCCACCATAATTCCAAAACTTCAGAGAGATCTGGAACATATAGAGGCTTATGAGATGATTATGCATCTTAAGGAAATGTTCCAACAACAGGCAAGGCAAGAAAGGTTTGAAACACGAAAGCCTTACATTCCTGCAAAATGACTGAGGGTGTATCAGTTAGCTCTCATGTTTTGAAGATGAAAGGCTACATTGATCACCTTGAAAGGCTTGAATTTCCCATAACCCAGGAGTTAGCTATAGATTTAATCTTAAACTCACTCCCAGAGAGTTACGACCAGTTTGTCATGAACTACAATATGAACAATATGGAGAAATCAATTTTTGAACTGCATATGATGCTTAAAACTGCTGAGCAAAACATCAAGAAAAAGCTAAGTAATGTTTTAATGGTTAAGAAAGGAAAAGGAATGAAAAAGAAAGGCAAGGGTAAGGGAAAGGGAAAAGGCCTGGACAATAAGTCCAAGAAGCAAGACAAGCCCAAGTCCAAGCCTAAACTCAAGCCTGAAGCCAAGAAGGCAAAACCTTCCAAGGAAGGACTCTGTTTCTTTTGCAATGAACTCGATCATTGGAAGAGGAACTGTGAGCTCTACAAGGAAGATCTAAATTAAAAGAAGAATAACAGTGCTATTACTTCAGGTATTTATATTATAGAAATTAATCTTTCTACTTCTCCTACATGGGTATTAGATATTGCATATAGAACTCACATTTGTACAAATGTGCAGGGTTTCCAAAGGAGTAAGAAGCTGAAAAAGGGCTAAGTAGACCTACGAGTCGGAAATAAAGCAAGAGTTGTTGCTTTAACCATAGGCACTTATGAATTATTTTTGCCTAGTGAGCTTTTGTTGATTTTGAACAATTGCTATTATGTTCCTGCTTTGAGTCAGAACATTGTTTCACTTTCTTATTTAGATAAGGAAGGTTTTACTTTAATTATTGGGAATAAAAAATGTTATATTTATTTTAATGACATCTTTTATGCGGATGGAGATTTGCATAATGGTTATTACTATTTGAACCTTGAAGCTCCCAATAAGGAACATATCTATAACATATCTACCAAGAAGATCAAGTCAAACAATTTGAATTTGACCTACCTATGGCACTATCGTTTAGGCCACATAAATGAGAAACGCATTTCAAAGCTCCATCAAGATGGACTTCTTAATTCATTTGATTTTGAATCATTTGACATTTACAAATCTTGTTTATTGGGAAAGATGACAAAGGCACCTTTTATTGAACATAGTGAAAAGGCCACTGTCTTGTTGGGCCTAATACATACAGATGTATATGGTCCATTAAGTACAACTACCAGAAGTGGTCACTTAAACTTCATTACTTTTATAGATGACTTTAGTATATATAGACATATCTATCTAATGGGACATAAATCTGAGTCTTTTGACATGTTCAAAAATTTCCAAAATGAGATAAAAAATCAACTTAGCAAATCTATTAAAGCACTTCGATCTGATCGAGGTGGTGAATATTTGAGCCAAGAATTTATTGACCATCTTAGAAATTGTGGAATTGTTTTACAATTAACTCCATCAGGAACACCACAATGGAATGGTATTTCTGAACGAAGGAATTGAACCCTATTAGATATGGTTAGATCTATGATGATTCTAACAAATCTTCCACCATCCTTTTGGGGCTATGCATTAGAAATAGCTGCATTCACACTAAACTGTGTTCCATCTAAGGTGGTTTAAAAGACCCCATATGAGATATGGACTGGAAAGAAGCTCAGTTTTTCTTTTCTCGAGATTTAGGGATACGAGGCATATGTTAAGCAACAAGTCTCGGATAAGTTAGTACCCAAAACTATGAAATGCTTTTTTGTGGGGTATCCCAAGGAAACTAAGGGATACTACTCCTACAATCCCACTGAGAATAAAATGTTTATTGCTCAGAATTGTATCTTTCTAGAAAAAGAGTTTGTCTCTAAAAGAACTAATGGGAGTAAGATAAATCTTGAAGAAGTTTGAGACCCACAAAATCGCATTGAGCCAGAGATGGAAGAATGAGAAGACTCGCAACAAGTTGATGAGCCTACTCAAGTAATGCAAGGCCCAAGAAGGTCTAATAGAACATGACATCAGCCTCAAAGATATGGATTTCTTTTAACTGATAGTCGTAATGTGTTGCTCTTGGATCAAGAAAAGCCAACCATCTATCAAGAGGCCATAATGGGATCTGACTCTGAAAAATAACTGCATAACATGAAGTCTGAGATGCAATCCATGTATGACAATCAGGTATGGACCTTGATTGACCCACTTGAAGGTATAAAAACCATTGGGTGTAAATGTGTTTTTAAGAAGAAAATCGACATGGATGGCCAAGCGTATACCTTCAAAACATGATTGGTTACAAAAGGATTCAAGCAAACTCATGGTATAGACTATGATGAACCCTTTTCGCTAGTCATCATGATTAAATCAGTCAGGATCCTTCTTGCTGTTTCAGCATACTATGATTACGAGATTTGGTAGATGGACGTCAAAACAACATTCCTTAATGGAAATTGCTTGAGGATGTGTACATGACACAACCTGAGGGTTTTGTATATCCAGAAGATTCTACGAAAGTTTGCAAGGTTCAGAGTTCCATTATGGATTAAAGTAAGCATCTCGTAGTTGGAATCAATGTTTTGACAAAGTAGTCAAAGAGTTTGGATTTATCCAAAATGTTGATGAACCTTGTGTTTACAAGAAGGTTAGTAGAAGCACAATTGTATTTTTAGAGTTTTATGTTGATGACATCCTACTCATTGGGAATGACATTCCTACCTTGCAGAATGTCAAGACTTGATTAGGAAAGTGTTTCTCAATGAAGGACTTAGGAGAAGCCACCTATATCCTAGGGAATAGGATCTATAAGGATAGATCCAAGAGGCTAATCGACCTATTTCAGTGCACTTATGTAGACAAAGTATTGCATAGGTTTAATATGCAAGACTCAAAGAGGGGTTACATACCCATGTCTCATGGCATCAATCTCAGCAAAGCTTAGTGTCCTTGTTCACAAGATGAGCAAGAACACATGAACAAGATTCCATATGCCTCGGTAATTGGATCTATTATGTATGCCATGTTGTGCACTCGACCGAATGTCTTATATGCCTTGAGCATGACTAGTAGATATCAGTCGGATCCAGGTGAGAATCACTAGACTGCTGTCAAGAATATCTTGAAGTACTTAAGAAGGACTAAGGATGTATTCTTGGTGTACGGAGAATTAGAAGACAAGCTGGTTGTAAATGGTTACAAAGATGCAAGTTTCCAATTTGACAAAGATGATTCTAGGTCATAATCAGAATTCCTAGTCTGTCTGAATGGTGGAGCAATTAGTTGGAAGAGTTCCAAGCAAAGCACTGTAGTTGATTCTACAACAAGTGCTTAATAGCATCAGATACAGCTAAGGAAGCTATTTGGATTAAGAAGTTTATCACTGAGCTTGGAGTGGTGCCTACCATCTCAAATCCAATAGATCTGTTTTGTGACAACAACGGTGTAATAGCACAAGCTAAAGAACCTAGGTCACATCAAAGAACCAAACACATACTCAAGTGATATCATCTCATCAGAGAAATCACTGATAGGGGTGATATAAAGATATGTAAAATACCAACTAATGACAATGTTGCTGATCCTCTTACTAAGCCACTTGCACAGATAAAGCATGAGTGTCATGTTAGGTCAATGGGTATTAGATACATCAATAATTGGGCCTAGTGCAAGTAGGAGTTGTTAGATATTGTGCCTTAAGCCAATCATTATATTATGAACATTGTACTTTATTATGAAAAAATGTGTTTTTTTTCTTACATTATTATATTATTTGCATTTTTTCATAATAATATCCTTGGATAAATCATTTTATCCTAAATGTCCCCAGTCAATCATTTTTGTAGGAACAATGATGAACTAAACCTAGTATGATTTTGATTTATAATTATGTATGAAGATACAAATCAAAATCATAAGCTCCTGTTAGGGAATAGGCGCTGGATCGACCCGTCATGAGATAGCTGCACGGATCAAGTCATAAGTATATCTCATATATAACCGTGTCAATAAGCCCTCAAACTTGAGATCATCATAGCTTCCTACATGGAGAATACTATAGTTTGGCATAGTCAAAAGTTACCTTTAATCCGGAGATCATAAAGGCTATGATTGGGTATAGTGGAATTCATGTGGAGGAAGATGAATGATTAAGATGGAATTTGTCCCTCTAATTAATGGAGAGATATATCTGGACCCCTCGATGAGTGAGACTGAGAAATGCACGGTCGTGCTCGAATGAAAGAGTTTTTATTTGTTCTATCAGCTTGCTCGGAGATCGAGAAAGTGATGGTCAAGTAAGATGAGGACGACGTTTCCATGCCTCATATTTGATCTATATATCATGAGACAAAAGGGATGTGATCGGGTTATATGATAGGTTACATCGGATCACCGATCTCATATGATTTAGGTAGTCACAATGTCTTGTTAGAAACAACTTGTGACTTGTGGGTCCAATAATATTATTGGCCCACTGTCAACATCATGTGGGTATACAGAGTCGCACACAAGAATGAGTCAACTCGAGCTAGAATGTCTAGATTTATTGAATCTAAAATGTGTCTAGATTCAATAAATTTAACATTCAATTTAAGATAATTGAATTTTATATATATTTGATATATATATTATTATAAAATTCGAAGTATATATATATGTTTGATATATTATATATTTGATATATATTATATTATTTTGAAATATATATTATTCAAATTAATTTAAATGAATTAGTTTTTAAATTTAATTCTATATGATAGATTTAAATTTAAACTAATATCATAATCTAAATTTAATTTATATGATAAATTCAATTTAGATTTGATTCTGGATATCGATTAGATAGTTAATTTAGATTTAATCTATTAAATAGATTTAAATTCAAACTAATCTATTTAATCAATATTTGATTTAGTTTAAATAATTGATTTAAATTAAACAAATATGAAATCATATCTATATATTAATATAAACTAGGATTATTAAATATAGAATCAACAGAATTTCAACCTACCCTAGAGAGAGAACGACCATACACTTAGAGAGTGGGACTGTATGGAAAAACAATGGGACTGTACAGAAAAACAATGGATTGTACAGACAAACAGCGGGATTGTATAGAAAAACAGTGAAAATTGTACAGATGTACGAACATTCACAAATAGATATGCTAGCACACCGTTTGAGTTAGACTCACCATTTGTGTGGATACCGGTAGAGGGAGTTGATCAAACGTGTTAGTTCCTGGGGTCAAAAAAATGAAAAGAACACCAAATGACACATCAGAGGTAAATTCTTCTTCTACATCTCGATTTAAGCAACATTGACGGATCCACAAGAGGAATTTGGATGGAGTTTTCCAACGCATGTGTACCGAAATTCCCAACAAAGGAGACGCTTCTTTTTTTCTTCCTTTTGCTTCATTATTGACAACTTTGCATTTGTTTTCCTCTTTTTTTTGTTTTCTATGTTAGTGTATTATATATTAGTAGTATCTGATTCTGCTTCACTAAGAAGTGAATGCTATAGGATGTTTGTATCTCTAGTGTATTTTGTGCTGAATCAATGTGTATCTTTTAGTTTGATGGTTCTACATCTTCTTTCTCTGAATAAAAAATTGAAGAAGGAATGACATGATAGGTGTTTGGGGTGGGATAACAACTAGCTACAAAAGCTATTTTATTTTTTTTGTAAAAAAAAAAAAGACTTTCCTCTATTGTTGTAGAGAATATATTTTTATTTGCGGTTAATAACCACAGATGAAATTTCCTTGATGCTCAATTTCGTTACAATTAAAAACCGCAAAGGAACACAAAAAATAATCGCTAAGAAAAGCTATTTTTAGTATAGTGCTCCTCTATTGACAATGACTGTGAAGGCATCCTTCTTCATTGATGGCTCCTTTATCAACAGTGATAGCGAAGGCATCCTCCTCCATCAATAACGTCCATCAACAGTGACTATGAAGGCATGCTCCTCCATCAATAGCAACGCTTTTCCTCTTCATCAATCCTAGCTCAAACTCAAATCATTTCCTCTTCAATTCCTGGATTTCTGTTCATGCTGTGATTTTTTTCCCCTTGAAAACTGGTCCATGTTGTGATATTTTATTAGTTCCCAGTAGGGCGGGCAATTCGGGCCGGGACCAAATTGGGTTAGGCCAAAAAGTCCGGATTGCCAAACGTGCTCGGCTTGTAAAGCCCAAGCCCGTATGGCACAGGCCCACGGGCCGTATATTTTTAAAAAATATATTTTATATTTTTTTTAAAAAAAATTCATATAATTTTTTAAATTAATATAACTAATTATCACTATCATTCACAAAAAATTAACATAATATTTAAATTTTACAATTTATACATCATTAATTAATAAAATAGTACATTTTTTAATATTTCAAACAAAAAAAAAAGAAAAAGAAAAAAGGGAAGACGGGCCAATTGGGCCGGTCTGTTTTGTCGGGCTTCTGATTTTAAAGCCTGGCCCACCCGTTTTGTCGGGCTATTCGGGCTGACCCATCAGGCCTGACCCATTTTGCCGACTCTAGTTCCCAGATCTATTTTCTCTTCGATTGCTAATTAACGCACTATGGATTCCATAGTATGGCTCTGATTTTTTAGTTCCCAAATTTGATTCATTGATTTTTATTTTTGCTAGACTTTCGGTTGTGGAAATGGTGATGCACAGCGGGCCTTCCTGGTGGTTCACAGTGATCATTAATGGCGCAAGGTGGCTTCCAGTGATCTTATAACAACTTACTTCCAAACAACCCAAATCAACTCCTTAATACCTCGAATAGTCAGAAAACTTCAAACAACACCAAAACAAGTCTGCGTCATGGAAAGCTACAATGCAGCTGCAGTTTGGGAGAGACAGAATGGGTTGGCACCGCACATCACTTGCTGATAACATATCAACAAGTTGTTGATATTCTAGCCGAACTTCCGATCTTTGACTTCTTATTGACCTGATTCTAACTCCTACAAGTCACTCTCATCTCAATTTAACTATAGACACTAATTTTACTTGAATCCATCTACATATAGAGATTTTAGTCACCTGAAACCGTTTTAGTTACTTTTTGGATAAAATTCACCACTTACACTCTCTAATTGCCACCAAAGGTAATTTGACATCTTGTGACCATTCACCCAGGTCCTATATAGCTCAATCAACTTGTCTAAGGATATTTCATTTAAGGGAAACCACTCCTCTAAGATTTAACCCCCTTGAACCTTAATTCTACATAATGAGCTACATGCCTAAAACACACATACAAAACCCAAAACGCCTTTGCGCTCACACATATAATCATTCTAGCTCACAAACACACACTCTAGCAACAATGACCCATACCGGGGTCTAAACCATCATCACACATCCACATAAACCTCAACCTTGGCATATGCCACAATCAAACATACCATTCACCAACATCATCATTTCAATCATCTATATCATCATATAACATTCATCATTATCAATATCATACAACCATCATTATCTCAATATCATTGTTCTCATATTAATTAAAAATATACTATCCTACTTGGCACAATTTATAACATAGACTATAACACAACTACCATTAACTTGGATATTCTCGACTTTGGAGAGAATACGACTCCTTCATCTTCTCGGGATTAGTGTCAGAGTTTTTACCTGAAATGTTAGTCATGGGAGAGGGTATGAGACAAAGGTCTTAGTAACCAGGACACAACACAGGTAACCTATACCATCTATTCACACATATATACACATAGTGCAATGCAATGCAAAATGTCATGAGATACATGTCTCCCTCATACACGACTAGAACCATGGGCTAGCGTCATGACATGTCATTTTAAATAGGTGAATCCTTTCTAACAGTCGGTAAAGACTAATTTTGGGACATCACCAAGCTCACATCACACTAGTGTACCTTGCCAAAGGTCACACTAATACTTGGACCATTGCTCTTTTTCCCCTGAACCACCGGAAATTGGTGGTGATTTAAGGAAGGTACAGTCCACTGTAGCCTAACTCTCTGGGCCATGGGAGAGGATTTAGTGAGAGGAATTCCTTCAATATATCATCATATCATATCTCATCACCACCACCCAATCCACCTTTTCTCACAATGCTCATGTGGTGATGATATTCATGCCATGTCACTTATGAAATTATCATCATATTCATCAATGTCATGCTAGCATACTATGAAATCACATGTAATATCATATTCATTAATATCACATATCAATGCCTAGAAATCTAAATCCATATTACATCTAACCACACGCATATCACGATATGTAAAACACTCATACACACATGATGATATCGTGATATGAATGGAAACATGCACATATATATATATATATATGTACTTATAAATACAATCAACAAATAATAGATAAACATAAACACCCGGTTACCTTTAGTTGTCAATACCACACACACGGATCTCACAAGTTTTCAGATTGCCAACCACAACTTGCACTCCTCCGATCAACCAAATAATCACTATAATGTCATAATATTTCCAATAAACATAACACTCATAGCAACTAAAATCCACAATTCAACCATTTAAGTTCTACCCAAGGTTCCAACGATATTTTTATGCATCATTGAGCTTCAAATGATCATCTCAATCACAATTGTCCACATATAATTTGGATTCCATACTCCCTCAACCAAAATTAATCTAGGATTCCACTCAAACTTATCACAATCCCACTAAAACTCATATTCAAACCTTCCTAACACTATATAGCACTTCTATAACACTAAACAAAGCATTTTAATCAGTGGATTCATTCATAAATCTTAAATCTAATACACTCCCACCGATTTCAAACAAAAAATGAAATGAAAAGAGAGGAGAGGAAAGATCACTTACCAACTGAAATACAAGCTCTCAATACTTGAAAATCACTCCCCAAGGTCGAAATCTCGAACCCTAGCAGAGCCTTCTTCATTTCTTCCTCTGATTCTTCTATCTTGGTCGACTGGTTCACGACTAATTTATCCAGGTTCCGGGTTTGGCGCCACGGTGGGCGATAAGTTCGTCATGGCGTGGAGCCCTTCTATCTGTAAAGTATAAATCATTCTCTATCTTGCTCGCTGCGGCACCCTTGTTTTAGGCCACGACGAAGAGCTTCTGTCTCCTTTTCTTCCAATTTACTCTCTTGTTTTTCCTCTGATCTTAATCCCACCAGTTTTGCACACATCATCAAATATATTTCCCGTTAGCTCAAAACTAAGTTCAAGATAGCATACTAAGAGTTGTTACAGGTCTTTTTGGCTAGTTTCCAATGGTTTGTGATGTATACTATAGATAGTTTTTATTTTATAAAAATTAAAAGGACATTTCAATGCTTTCATATTATAAATATAATATTACATAAGGATTATGTAACACTTCTATTATCGTATAAGATATTTTTAAATTTCACTTTTACCTTCCTTTTCACTCCTGCTTCCTTCCTTGCGAACCAAACTCCATTGGTTAGTTAGGTTCTGCTTTTCAAACTCCGTTCCAACCCAAAATCAATTCTCCCATTTTTTTTGTTGATGTTTGGGTGTTAAAATGGATTACCTTGCCACCGTGAATTTTGGCCAAAACAAAGTTGAGGGAGAAACAATTCAATTGTTGCTTTTCTGTTTGCTTCTTCATTTTTACATGTATTTATTTTAAAGTTAGATAAAAATATATCAATAAAAATGAGAAAAAATAAAAAAATTAGGAAAATAAAATTTTCATAAAATTTATTCTATTTATTGACCAAAATATCCTTTCAAAATTTTAATTCTTATAAGTCATAACATATAAAAAAATATTATATCAGATATATTATATTCTTAATTAAATAAATATAAATTAAATTTTAATCCAAATAAATTAAATTAATTATGACTTAGAGTTTAAATTCAATTTAAAAAAAAACTATAAGTTTTATTAAAATTAAATTTTAAATAAATCATTTAAATATAAACACTTTAATCTAAAACTAATTTTCATCATGACAACATTACATTATAATACAGATTTTATCAAAACTCTTTTTTCAACTAACTAAATGGAAACGAGTGCCTGGATCTTTTGCTGATTCGTTCGAAACGCTCAGATTCAATTGAATGATCCTTGGACAGTACGGAGACTCGGAATCTGATAACCCAGTCCCATAAGCATACCAGCTACGAGTCTTGAACCCTGCTCGCAAATCTTTTCAAAACCCTAATTAAATACCCTCTTCCGCCATTCGAAGTTTCCCTTTCTTTATCTTTCGACACTCCAATGGCATGAATGAAGAAGACATGGACTCAGTCCAAATCCACCCTCTACCATCTGACCTCTCGCCCTCTGCATTTTCTTTCCTCAATGCCAAATTTCACACCAAAGATAGTGTCGCCGAAGCTCCGAGTTTGGTTTCGGAGCTGCAGAGTCAGTGCTCTGATTTAGATCAAGCTTTGGTCGAATTGAATCGGAGACTCGAAGCGGGTATTGTTGCTTATTCTTCCTTCTCCGGTCAAATCCACGATCTCTTCAGCGATGTCAGTGCCAAACTGATCGCTTTAACGTCCACTTGCTCCTCCAGTATTATGTCAGGTATTGTTTCTTATCTACACCCTTTCGTGTTTGTATTCTTCGATTTTTATGTTGTTTGAAATTGAGATTTTTTTTTCCTTTTTAAATGTTAAATGAAGATGGACCAAATGGAGAGAAGAATTTTAGAGAGCAACTTCCGGCCTTGGCTAAGGAAGTTGCGCGGTTGGAGACCGTTCGTGTCTATGCAGGTGAGTTTCTTCGACTAGTTCTTAGCTATACAAATCGATGAATAGTGTGCAAGTTATATTTTGTTTGTCATTTGAAAATTAAACATGATATTGTGTTGGAATTATGTATCTTAATGTGCGTGCGTGAGATAGAAAGAGGTGAATAAAATTGGCCAGAGAAGAACTTAAGTGAAGCCCTTCTAAGTCCATGTAGAAAACCTATGAGCTGTTTTCATAGTTATTGATATTATCTATTCTGATCAATATAGCTCCATTTAAATATAGAAATACCTGTTAATGGTGCGTGATAATATATGAATAAACTATATATTCTTTTGAAATAATAAATTTATTGCTATTGCTATCTTTACGTGCCATGCACTGTGGAAGTATGGTTATTGCATTTTCATTCTTTACATTTGTAGCATTATCTTTATTTTAGTTCATTTTTGCTCATCAATATTTTCACTCGCCAACCTCCTATATGGGTAACCATGCCCATAAGCAGTTATGCAGACAGATACCATTGATGGCATCAAGATTAATTAAGACATTCACTTAAATAAAATTTCTGGATCAGTATTTGATTGGGAAAAATGATTTATGGGTGTAATGTATGTTGAAGTGCACTGTCTGGTTCAGTTCTGTCATAGATTGTTGAGGCTATCCATGATAATTGTGATCATGCAAGAAAGAGGACGCAGGGGACTAAGAACTGGTGCTGGAATCTAGGCTTTGTTATGTGGTTTTTCCTGGTCATATAGACCTTCTGTGGCCCTAAAAATGCTGGAAGTGATAGAATCCACATTGGGGCAAAGTGGTGGAAATTGTAAATTAAGTGATCTATCCAAGCATCACCAACCTTAGCAAACAGTCTGAACTTTAAAGTACACTCCTCTCTAAGATCAAAGGTGTGATAGAGAACTGGGGTTCTATAATTACCCTTTCGTTTTTCTGAGGAAGAAGATAATAAGTTTTATGAGAAATGTGCTGATATTGGGAAAATAAAATAATTCATCCAGACACTTCATGAAGTTTGAAATCTATCGTTCAAAATTTTCCAATAAAAAGGTAATTTTTATGGTACTCATGCTGGTATGGCGAAATAAAATAATTTATCCTGCCACTTCATGAAGATGAAACCTTAGAGACAGAAAAGGATGGTTTGATTACTGATTGTCACTGAATGCCTTTTCAAAGCTCGTTGTGAAATGACCTACAAGGACTTTTTATTATGGATGACCCTCAGGAAGCACTGCAGTTAATTCTTTGTGAGTCAAGATAATTCTCACTCAACTCTAGAATTGTTTTCTCCTAAGTTTCAAAAGCAACTCACTTCTGCTGTAATGATTTTCTATTAATGTGATCACGAAATGAGTTTTCTGGACTCCTTGTCTGTTCCCTTTCTCCCTTTTTATCCGGTTGGTTGTGTTCTAATTAATAATTGCCATCCTTTTCCATGATATGTGCTGCCATTGGTTTTAATTTCTTTTGTATTGCAGTTCATCAGTGTTACTGATTTCTTAAACTGCTTACTATGTCTTCCAGAGACAGCCCTAAAACTAGATTCATTGGTTGGTGATATTGAAGATGCTGTATCATATACTATGAACAAAAACCTAAAGAAGCTTTCTTCTGCCCAGAATTCTGATGTGAGCTCTCCTTAACAATCAGATCCAGAGATATTACAATTCATACCATGACTATAGTCCTTAATATATGCTCAACTATTGCAGGAAATGCGTCTGCTTGCTATTGAAACGCTTAAAATGACAGAAGAAGTATTAACTGCAATTACTAAGCCACACCCTCAGTGGAAGCATCTGGTAGCAGCAGTTGATCATAGAGTAGATCGAGCTCTAGCCATTTTAAGACCCCAGGCAATAGCTGATCATCGGGCCCTTCTTGCTTCACTTGGATGGCCCCCACCACTTTCTGCTTTTACATCAGATTCAAGGAGTATGAATGAGGTCTTGAATCCTCTATTGAGTATGCAGGAAGACCTCAAACTCAAGTACTCGGAAAATTTTCTTGCCTTGTGCAGTCTACAGGAGTTGCAAAGACAAAGGAAAGCTAGGCAACTAGAGGGCCATGACCGGGAAGTTGCCCAGCACCAACCACTCTGGGCAATTGAAGAGCTTGTGAATCCCATTTCTTTGGCATCCCAACAGCATTTCTCAAAATGGGTTTATAAGCCAGAATTTATATTCACTCTTGCTTATAAGATCTCCCGGGATTATGTTGACTCTATGGATGAATTGTTGCAGCCATTGGTTGATGAGGCAAAGCTTGTTGGGTATAGTTGCAGAGAAGAATGGATCTCAGCAATAGTAACCTCCTTAGCAATGTACTTGGCGAAAGAAATATTCCCTGTTTACATTAGCCAACTAGAGGAGGAAAGTGCTACAAGTACCCAATCATCTGCTCGGAATTCATGGTTACATCTTATTGACTTAATGATATCCTTTGACAAAAGGATTAAGTCTCTGGTAGAGCATTCTGGGATCTTGCTGTCCTTTGAAGAGGATAGGATCCTGCAGAAAATTTCGTCTCTCTCTGTATTTTGTGATCGACCAGACTGGCTTGATTTATGGGCAGAAATAGAGCTCAACGATGCCCTAGATAAGTTAAAATCTGACACAGATGAAGAGAAAAACTGGAGGAAGCAAATCGAAGGGGTTGTTTTGTCTTCATGTACTGATGATCACAAGTCTCCGCTTGTTTCCAATGCCTTTCTTCGGCTTCTAGCATCCCTAATTGATCGCTGTAGATCATTGCCTAGTGTTACTTTGAGGTCAAGATTTCTCAAATTAGCTGCTGTGCCTATTGTAAGAAATTTTTTTGATTCCATACTTATCCGCTGCCAGGAGGCTGAAGGATTAACTGCCTTAACTGATGACGATGCCTTAATCAAAGTTGCAATTTCCATCAATGCTGCTCACTACTTTGAGTCTGTTTTAAGGGAATGGTCTGAGGATGTCTTTTTCCTTGAAATGGGGATGGATCAGGATGATAAAGTTGAATTATCAATTAATCCTAATAGAGATACTGAAGGGTTGTCAGAGAGTCACCAAATATCTATCTTTGACGAGGACATAAAAAAGTTGGAGGAGTTTAGAGTAGAGTGGGTTGAAAAGATATCTCTAGTTATTTTAAGAGGAATTGATGCTCGTTCTCGAGAATATGTGAAGAACAGAAGGCAATGGCAAAAAAGTGAAGATGGCTGGACTATATCGAAGACTCTAATTGAGTCTCTGGATTATCTGCAAGGTAAAATGTCAGTTGTAGAGAAAAGTTTGAATAGTAGAGATTTTGCTGGGGCCTGGAGAAGTTTGGCAGCAGGAATAGATCGATTAATTTTTACTGGTATACTTATAAGCAATGTCAAATTTCACAATGGTGGTGTGGAAAGGCTTGGTAATGATTTGGGTGTTTTATTTGGGGTGTTTGGGGCATGGTGTTTGAGGCCAGAAGGCTTCTTTCCTAAGACCAGTGAAGGTCTCAAGTTATTGAAGATGGAAGAAAACAAAGTGAAAGAATGTTTGGCCGGCGGGAAGAATTGGTTGAAGGAGAATGGGATCAGGCATTTGAGTGTAACTGAGGCAGAAAAGATTCTGAAGAGCAGGGTGTTCACAAGTTGAAGCCTTTGGGAGAAAGGCCTTTGCATTTGATTTCCATTTCGGTGCATGCGCAGTGCAGCGGACTTGGCATAAGGACGGTGATGATGCATGAAGCTTTAGATGGAGAGTTTCATGGTGTACATGACCGTGGACATACCGAACTAACTCATTATTTTGGAAATTTGCAATAAAACTTTTTGCCCTTCAGAATATTCTTAGCCATTGCACTATTCAAATATCAGGCTGATTCATATGTACTACTGTACAATGTTTGGACGTTAACAACACTGAATATACATTGAGGAAAACTCGTTTTTTTTTTGGTAGGATGAGGAAAACCATTTTGCCTATTCATAGAATGATAACGCATATCTAAGAGCCACTGCTGGAAATCATATTGGGTCGAGCCCAAAGCCCATCATTTAGATGCTAAGCCTTCATAGTTTGTTTTAATAGTATTTTCTGTTATTTTCCTGATTCTCTCTCTCTCTCTCTCTCTCTCTCTCTCTCTATTATTATTGAATTTTATTGTAGTTTATTTCTTTCCCTAGTTTATCTCCTTAATTGTTGGAGGAAGAGTAGTCCGGCTTGTGGTTGCCTTGAATATATATAAAATGTTTTCCTGATTAAATAAAATATGGAGAATCGATTGAGCTTCCAGAATTCTTACAGTCAACCTACTGGATGAATGAGTTTTTGTGTTTCTCCTTGTGTCTCGAGGAATTTCTGGCCATAGGCATCAATAACACCAAGTTAATATGTGTAAATGATGTGAACCAATGCCCCTTGTTTTATAAGTTTGTGCATGAAATTCTTTACAAGAAATTGACGTTTTATTAGCTAAATAAGACAGCCTTCACCATTGCGGGTCTTGTCCTTGTCTAAGTGCAGTGCAGTTCAGTTCATCTTGAAAACTAGAGAGCAAAGCCAAAGAACAATGATATTGTACCCTTTACCTTGAACAACGGAGACCAAATTGATTAATGGGTTTTGATACTATCAAGCTATCTCCATTCTGTTCTACAACTAAGAAACCCTCTTGATACGAGAGGAATCATATTGTCTGCTTTTTGTCCCTTCCCGCTGCTGACTGACTCTTGGGTCATGTGGCTATTAAATTTGAGAGACACTTGTAGGATCTGTGGGCACCGACTTTTCTGAAATAATGGGAGGCTCCATTTATATATTTATGAACAAAAAATTTCCTCACCCTATGGCCTAAAAAGAAAAAGAAATATTAAATTAGTCACATTGTGGAAGAATTTGATTCTACTCTTGTGGGCAAGCGCAAATTCATAGATTGCTACTGGATTGTGTGCACTTTATAAACTGTAAGATTTGTCATATCTAACGATGATTTAATATACACTTGAGGGAACTTTCTTCCGGCTCGTGCTATGTGGTCACACCCGCTGCTATTTCTGTACAAAGGTCACATTTTCACTGTTTGTTTAATATATACTGATAGAGATATTGACCCAATAGATTGTTTACTGGTAGAGAGTGGGGGCACTGTGTATGTCTATGTCATTTCTGAAATCATGCCATGTGAGGGTGAGAGGGCACAAGGAAACTACCGTAACGGATTGGTTAGAGGTTTTTACCCGACCTACACATATAGACCGTAGAACCCTCATGGCCTACACACGCTATGAGAAGTCGAGATTTCAGGAGTAAAAAATTGGATTGATGTATATATTGTTTAAAGGTCGTTGTGAGGCTAACCCAGACAGGTGTAAGTGGTAGAGTTTTTTTTCCTTAATCAAATGGTTGTAGATTTGATTTCCAACTTTTATGTATAAAGTAAATCTAACAAGGAGAGGGATCTACCTTTTACCTTCAATATCTCGTAGAAGATTAGTTCTTACAGTCAATGAGGATATTCCTAACCTACATACATAGAAGGAAAAAACTGTTATTGGGAGGGGATAACTACCGGTTGTATGTTTGATTTCCAACTTTGATGTATAAAATAAATCTAACTAGAAGAGAGATCTGCCATTTATCTTCAATATCGCATGGAAGATTAATTCTTATAGTCACTGACGATAATCCTAACCTACATACATAGAAGAAGACAAAGGTTATTGGGAGGGGATAACTACCGACCTAGGTAAGGGGATGGGAATAGGTTGAGAAAAGTGAAGGAATTAGGAGAGTCAAATTTAGCAGTTAGAGGAGAAACGGAGGGAATGAGAAGGACCTTTGAATGGTGCCAACTGCCCAACAGTAGTGTTGATAACAATAACAGAGGTTGATTGGGATGAGTGGTAGAGAGGGAAGGCGTGCATGTGCATGTGCATGTGCATGTTCATGTTCCTTCTGCTCTGCCAAAACACTGTTGGAAATTCAATGAACATCCAAACACTGACTGTCCTTCCACAAGATACCCTCCCCTCCCATGGCTTCTTTGTCCGTCCCTTTCACAAATATTGCAGTAATTGATTTATATATATATATATATATCACACTTGATCTTTGAGTTTAGAGTCATATTTCCGACCAAATCTAGTCATGTTGTCATTTCCCTATGAAAATTGGGACATTTAGGCGTAGATTAAGCTCTGCTTAATCACCGAAAGACAAAGTCTGAAAATCAAAAGACACTGAGGTTTGATTTGTTTGCTTGGATTTGATCAGAAGGCAGTGCATGGTAATGGGGAGCATCACTTTCACTTGGGTTTCCCTCATTTTCTTTCGGTGACGATGGAGGGGCGACATGAATGACTTAACCCTTGTTGTTCCCCCAATCAACAAACACCACGTGGTGGTAATTATGTGAGTGTCTTTCAATACAAGGCAAATCTGGTTTGGCAAAGTTAGGGCGCAAATTAATAGGTTTGGTAAATAACGCCAATTCCCCCCAATTATTTGCTGTCTCTGCACTATTCCTTCCCCCACTCCACAGTATCCCACGGTTTCCTTCAGCTTTTGTTTAATTTATTTAAGAAAAAATATTGGCCTTTCTATCTTATCTTATTTATTATTTTAAGTTTTTTACATATATCAATAAAATAATTAACTAATCTAAGTTATTGTAAAATTTAATGGTATTTTATCAAAATAACCTTGAATTTAATGTTAAAAATGACTCATACATAGATAAATTAGGACATTTCAAATTTTTTAAATTAACAAATAAAATGAAATGGAGGAAGTATAAAACTTTTGTAGTAAAATCATTAAAAAAAATCAATTTTTTATTCTTTTTCAAGCTTTTTTTTTTAATTATGATAAAAGAAAGTTTGAGAGATTCTTACGCCAATAATTTAATTTAATTCTTTGGCTTTTTGTCGTTCATCTTTATGTAAAGGGTTTGTCACATGGTGCCTTTTTTTTTTTTTAACAAAATCTCATGGTGCTTTGATTACACAAAATTTCTATTGAAACAAGGAGAGATAAAGTAAAACAGCAATGGGTCCATCTAGTCATCAAAATGATGGAACAAAATCAAATGGAATGGCCAACGTAGGTTGCCACAAATGATTACGGAATCCAAGCAAAAGCACTCACCTCCCCTTAGATGATGGGTTTGAGTGCCCAAATCCTGCATTAGTAGCAATTTTATTGTGTGAAGTTTCCCTATCACTTGGAGGCAATGTCACTGAGTCTTCTATGTATCTAGTGGCTGATCCATTCGCAAGACCCTAGGTGTCAGGCCCTTAGAGACTGCTTAGAGTACAAGATGGATTTCTAGCTGTTGGAACTTGATATCCTGCCGATAGTTATGGGGATGCCTTCCCTAATTGGCACTTTTTGTCTAGCAAGAAATAAAATAAAATGGAATGAAATGAAATATTAATTATCATAAATTAATTTGATATGATATTTATAATATTGGAAACAAATTTATTTTTTATATTTAATTAAATAAAAATAAAAGTAAAAAAAATTAAAATGCACTTGGAACTTCATCCCCATCATCATTGCCAACAGCTTTTTTTTTTAATATTTTTATATTTATTTTCCCTCTTTCTTTTTTCCTTCTCTCTGAAACCTCTTCCCCATCATCATCGCCAACAGTTCCGTCACCCTCCCCAGGGTCCAACGCCACACCAGGGAAGAAAATGGAAATAAGAAAGGGAAAAAAAACAAGGCAAGAAAAAGAAGAATATGTGGGGGTATTTATTTTAGTTAGAACTCAATTTTTACAACATGAGAATGGCATTCCATTTCTTCAATTTTTTGGAAGGCGAGGCTATTCCATTAAATTCGCTAATAAGCTCCCCTTGGAAATGATGACGCTAGGAATGTCAAGCCAACCAAACTCCCATTTCAGAATACAGTGCTCATTGCTATTCCTCAGGCCCAGCTACAAGTAACCAAATGGGTCCAATATCTTATACGTGTCCTCTAACAAAATTTCATCCTCATATTAACATTAAAATTATTTTAGAAATACGCCCATTTAACTCCATTATTAATAAAGTCAAAATCTTAAAAGTGATAGATAATAAAGTTTCACATCTAATACTTAGTGGCAAGTGAACTTACTGTTTGAAAAAGTCCTATCCAATTTGATCTTAATTAATTTAGATTCCGATAAATTATCAAGTTAAAATAAAATAGATTCAAAATACTGGTTGTACATCAGAAAAAAAAAACAAAAAATCTTATGTAGTTCCACTTGTACAAACACCCCCACACATATGGACACACTCTGTGTGTAGTAACATAATACAAACCTAGTAAAATAGATGAGTCGCTGACCTCACCATTTGAAACATCTAATAAGTTTTCGTTAGCTTCTCATGCATACAATGTATTGGTATATCTTATGTACTTATGAATAAGCATTCCTGTCTAGACTTACCAATCATTTTTGTCATTCATGATCACGGACCTCTTTCATTTATTATTATTATTATTTATAATAATTTTTTTTATAATATTCACTATTGTTGGTGAATATTAATATAGGTCACTAAGAACATGGCAAGCTAATTAGTTTATGCAATGAAGAACATGGAAGAATATTCTTATATACAAACAATGTAGCAGTGCTGGACATGCTTTTTTGTTTTGTCGGTTGAATTTGGCCACGGGGTAGCCTGGGACTTGAATCCTCTCCATCAAAACTCTTCTCAATCATAAAATCTAATGGTCCAGTAAAAAGACATGAAAAGAATAAATATCCACACAAAACATAAATTTAATTATTTGTACTAAAACATTTCATTATTCTTTCTAATAAATATCCATAGAAATCCAATTTTGTGAGTATGTTGGAATATTTACACCACAAATTTGATTTGTTCTTACTAACCAAGAAATAATAGAAAAAAAATTACCTATTAATTGGTCCAAAACAATTAACATTATTTTACACATTGGCCAGTGTTTATTTCTTACTTTATGTCTTTCTAATATCATTTAAATTGACTTTTTTGAACCATTAGATTTTATGTATGGCTAGGATATTGATTGGGGGGAAGCATTGAGAGAGGTTTTGATGGGAGGATCCAAGTCTGCTCATCCTGTCCCTTAAATCCAACTTCAAACTGTAGGATCAATGCTTATAACATGGTACGGGTCAACAATGTTAAGACACTACAACAATTCTTATTGTTTTTGCGATGAATTAGTTTGTTGCAAATTAGGATGTAGCAAAATGTTTTCGATAATTTTTTAAATTTTCATCATAAAATCCATCACAAATTGATAGTTTTTTCCCCTTGGTGAGATGCAACAATGGTCCCAAGAACAGAAAACTAAATGCATGAGAAGACTAGGCTGTGAAACTGGATCAAAAAGTATAGGATTATTATTCTATATATGAAGTGAGGTCCATCAAATCGAAACAGAAACCTAAGATGAGTATAGTTGAAGTTTTCGACAGTTATTAATGCTATTACTTATTGTTGGTTGATCCGTGCTAAGGCCCAAGAAATGGAATATATCTCCCGACAGTTCCATTACATTTTTCTTTTCCCATGCATTCTTGCCACTCCCAGAACTTGGATAAATTCGACAACATCAATCAACTGATGACATATAGAAAGGTTCTAAGTAATTAGTTCCTATTTTTAACACAGCATATACATCGATCTGCCATAATTTCTGTAATCATTCTTAAAGAAGTTTACATTTATCAACAGACAGGCCTTTCTCTGAAGGAACATGTCTGGCAGACAACGAAATAGAGAAGGAGGATGGCATATATGCAACCTTAATTTTCTCGCGAAACAAGCAAGAGGGTGGCGTTTGGTGACCAGTTAACATCTGCAAATTTGAGTGTCTAAGGTTTAATTTAAACCCAAATTATGTAAGACTTTCCTTCAGGGTGCATGCATCAGAAATAAGATAGAGGCTGATGATGGCGTCATATAGCTCTAAAATCCACTGTGCTGGTGGACCATGTTCTGTAGAAAAGCGTGACAAAAGGGCCCAGACGTCCCAGATTAGAACTATTCAAGATAATCGAAAATCTGTCTCATTTCAACGTGTTAGAGCATTCAAGGGACTCTAGTCTCGATTTCTCTTCCCTCATCTTTCCCTATTTAAAGCTGTTTCTTAGTCCTCCACATCCACAATAACGTAACAATTCCCAAAAGAACACGCTAGAGAGAAAAGGTAAAATCATCATGTCTGGCCGAAGAACTTCACAACTCTCGGAGAATGAGATTAATGAGCTTGTTTCAAGGTTACAAGCAGTACTGCCACGCCTGAACCAAAGAAACAACTCAAGGGTATGATTTTATTCATTAAGATACACACACACACACACACTTTCACTCATGTATATACATGAGTAATTATATCGAGAAGTATATATATATATATATCAAGTGAAGTGAGAATGATTGGGTTGGTGCAGGCATCGGTGTCGAAGGTTGTGAAAGAAGCTTGCTGTCACGTCAAGAAGCTTCAGAAAGAGGTGGAGGAGCTTAGTGAGAGGCTGACGGGGCTGATGGATTCTGTGGATATCAGTGACATTGACGAACAGAGTCTACGAAATATTTTACGACAATAAAATTCCTACCTCCACCCCCACCCTACCTATAGCTAGCTAGTGTCTAGTCTTTCACCTACCTTGTGTTATGTAATAGTACGCCTTAATACTGTCTATGGGTGCATATATATATATATATATATAGAGAGAGAGAGAGAGAGAGAGAGAGAGAGTTAATGCCTGTGGTTTGGCCTCATGCGTGTTCATGATGTACGTTAATTATGTGATTAAAACTTTGTATCATATATGTTAACTAGATGTACATGGCATTCCTTCCTCTGAATATATGATGAGGAATGACTGTTCATGTTTTGTAAATAATGTGATATAATATAAATTTCATATTTTATATTAATATTGACATTTTCTTTTCTAGCTAGCTCCGTTTACTTAAGCTTTATTGTTCTCCCTTCACTCAAATAAGAACTTAAGCTTTATTGAGATAACCAAACATGTTTTTTTTTTCCAACAATGAGTTTATCCCTATGATACTCAATGTTAATGTATATTAATTATAAGTTCAACATACAATGTTTAACTAATTGCGTTAAACTAAAATGAGTTTGTACCTAGAAACTAAGTTTATATATACACATAATATATACACACACAATATGCACAAGTTCAAGATTAATTTATTATAGGGAAGATGAGATGGCAATTAAAAAATAAAAGGAAAAAATTAAAACCAAGGAGCTTAAGTTAATGGGGCATTTTACACCTAAAGACTTTGTTGCAATCAAGTTTTCTCTAAATTATAACTAGATACTCCCAAAATTAGAGCTGATAAAATGGACTAGGACCCATTAGTGAGCCCACTTAGCTCCCCAAAAAGGGTGAGACAGGCTAGAAAAATAGGTAAGCTTCATAATGGGTGAGGAAAAAAAATCCTCACCCTGTTAGCCCTGCCTTATAAATGAGCTGGCTCGCTTGGCTCATAAGTTGACCCATTGGCCCACTATTTTCTTTTTTTTTTTCCTTTTAAATCTTTTTCATTACTTCAGTTTATGTAGCATTTTGCAAAGAAAAGAAAATTATTTTTTAAACTCATACATTATCAATGATAATGAAAATTGAAAATTATTTTGATATGAGAATTTGAAATTTTGTGTGAAGTGAAACTTTCATTAATGTTAATATATATTTAGATTTTGGATTGTAATTTAAGTTATATTTTATTTTCTTGCACTAAATATTAATTATATTATTAATATATCATTGTTACGATTTCTTAGCATTTACCATTCAGAAAGGGTAAAAGAAAAATAACTAAAATTCCATTTAGTTAATATTTTTTAAATAAAAAAAATTATAATAAGAAAAAGCAGACTGACCTGTTTTACCCATCAGGGATTGGCTAGAAATTTCCTAACCCACCATAATGAGTCCAAAGCTTGCCCTGCACTACCAAAAAATCCGCTAATGGGGTCAGCTCGTTTATGGTGGGCTTGTCTATTTTTTCAATTCTACCCAAATTCAAGGTAGGGCCCTTGTATGCAACTTTCTCAAATTAAAATTGAGGAGGTTATAGTGGAGGCCAAGGGCTTTGGGAGCATTAGGTGTCAAAAGGGGGCTCTTTTTTTTTCCGGAAACCTAAAAAGGGGCTTTTGTACCTGATGATGTGGCTTGACCAAGTAAGACTGGGCTAACTCTTTGGGCTTGTCACTTATATTCTATTTTTTAAGATTAATAATCACTAATATTTCTTTTTGGTATTAAAATTTACCAATATTTCCTGGTTATTATAGGCATGCTCACTAGGCCTGTAGGATGCGGTCATTCCCATAAAGGATGGCAAGAGATTAATCAAAGTTCTTTACTTCACATACGAAAGCCAAGATTCATTAGTATCAGGTAGTGCTTGGTCGCAGAAAGAAAGGATCTCGAGCCACTGCAGATTACATAATACTTGTTGCTATGACATCCACAAAAACCTAATTTGTGTTTCTCAGCTTGCCTGAGATAACATCATTTTTTCATTATGATTCCTGTGAAATCACATGACACCCATGAGAGCAAGTAAAATTAAACCATCTGACTTGTACTATTTTATAGTAAATATTGAATTTTGAAGAAACAACAAGAGTATAAGATGAAATAGTAGAAATGAGAATGTTAAGATAAACTTGTGATCAAACAAGAAAAGACATGATACAAAATGATTGTGTTGCGAATAAATTTTGAATGCTCTAAGCATGCCAAAAGTGTAAATTTCAAAGTATATGAAAATCTTAACTTCTAATCAAAACAATCGTGAGCCTCTAAGGTTCTTTTCCACAATTTCTGCAAATGTATATGCTAAAGTATAATTCAAAAGAAATAAACAAGCTAAAATTTAAGAAAGAGCAAATGAAATTATATGCATGAAGGAATTAATAAGTATTGGTGAAAAGAAACACGTTCGATAATATGAAATATCATATTGAGTAATGGGAATGAAACTAGAAGCTGCTAAATTTAGAAAGAAAATATAAAAGAAGAAGGTTGAATGCTACAAGAAATCTAATGCTTAAGCTTGAGTATTGTTGATAAGAGTGTTGAGCCATTCCTCTGCTTGGTTGATTCCCACTATTTATAGATGTATCCCATGGCAGTTCTCTAGCCCCCAAACCTACCTAGAATTATGCATCCACTTCCCATGTTTTTAGCTCCCTAGCCATTTTGACCATGTTCTCTTATTATTGACTCCAATTTTACTTCTTTCTTCCTTTAACTCTTTGTTTGGTTTGAGAGATTTAGAGGGAGAGGTGAAGAGGAAAAATTTTACATCTCATTTTTTTTAAACCAAACAAAAAAAGAACATTTTCTCTCTCATCCTCTCCTCTTCTTTTTATTTAAAGACGGAAGAAAAAGTACACCCTTCCCTTGTTTGATTAGAGAGAAAAAAGGATTAAAAATTTTCTCTTCCTTCTCCTCCCCAACAAATCCTTAACCAAACAAAGGGTAAAATGCTTCATGAAGTTCACTGACATAGCAAATATAGTTTGCTCCACGTCCGTTGCTTCTTAATCTTAGCATCTCAATCATACTTAGTGGAGTCATAACTACTTTTACACTAATCATTATTAAATATATAAAAATTATTAGGCTTATTTATTTTTAAAAGCCTAATATAAATGAGTTTATAAGAGAAAGTGAACTAGGTCTGACTAGAATCATCTGGGTCTTTTAATATGGGCTTTAAAAAACTAATCATGCTTAGCCTAATTTTTTAATTTTTAAGCCAAACAAAGAGGAAAAGTTAAAATAGCACCTATAAAAGAGAAAAATAGTAAAAAATTAATTGAAATGGTTTGCACATGTATAGCCACTAACTTTGGAGCATTCAAATTCTAAGCAGGCTTGTAGATTTTACAAGGCTTTGTGTGGCTTATTTATGGTTTGTTTGGTTATGAGGCGGGGGAGGGAAGGGGAGGCTGGTTCAACAAATTTGTTTAAGTGGTGGGTCACAGCATTCATGGGGCTGAAGACCTACTTTTTAATGTAGCAAAGAATTTTGTTAATTTTTTTTTATTTAAACCAAGACCCTTCTGGTTTTTACCAGATTAACTAGTTTTTCCTATCTTTGACCAGTTTAATTTTTACTGTGTTTTAGACTGAACTTAGTGTTTCATATGTCTTTCAAGTGGTTTAATTATATCAAAAATAAATTTGTACAGTCACATGGCTATGTTGTAATGTAACACTACAACCAAGTTCATGGGAGCGTGCTTGATATCAACTATAATTCATTATCAAGTCAGTCTTTTACGTGTGTAAGTTTATTCGTATATAAAAGAAGTTCAATGTATAGAAAGTTAATTCAGTGAAATCAAACTTTTCTTAGCTATCTTTTTTGTTCTCTCTATTTTCTCTCAACTCATGTTTCCTTTTTTAAATGGATGTCAAGACCTCAAGGACTTTGGGGCGTGAAGATATCAAATACTTTCGCCCAAAAAAAAAAGATGTTAAATACTAGGTGTTGTAATTAAGGTTGGGCTAATTCTTGACAGTTGATCCATAGAGAAAAAGAATTGGTTATTAGGTGACTCTTGATTAAATTAAATATTTTAAAAAATTAATTTATTGATATTTTATGAAATTACAATTTTTAAACTAACCTGTAAGCGGAGATTTCAGCTCAAGGAGAGTGGGCAAGAGTCTGTATTTTACATCTTTTTTTTTGTTTTTGCCAAAATATTTGATATCTTCACCCCAAAAGCCCTTGAGGCCTTGACATCCATTAAAAAAAGGAAACAATGAATAGAGGAAAAATAGAGAGAACAAAAAGATAGTTAAGAAAAGTTTTGTTTTTTGTGGGAAAAAGTGTCCAAGAGAACTAAACAAAATACAACTAAGAAATTACATAACGACTCAGCATGGTAACACCCTACCAACCATATCACTCATTAAAAGATTAAGTCAGTAGGTGGTATAGTCATCAAATGAAGCCTATAGTCCTGCATCAAACTGAAAGTTGCTATCCAATCAACACAATTGTTAGTCTCTTTGTATATATCCTTGAGTTCAACTTGCCAATCACGCTGTAAATACTTCCTAATCTTACCAATGATTCTGTCACCAGCAAGAGAGGCACATTCCTTGCTACATGCCTGAACAACCACACTGGAATCACATTCAACCTGCACTTTACGGAATCCCAGACAACAACAAACCTTTAGACCATCAAGCAAAGCCCACAACTCAGCTGTAGATGCATCACAGCATCCGAGGTTTCTGCAAAAATCCCTGAATCCATTTACCTTGATCATCGCCAACTTTATCTGCTCCCATTATAGAGGCCCCATCAACATTCAATTTCACCCATCTTTGCTTAGGAAAGTCCCACCCAATTAATTGAACTTCAGTAACTTTTGATTTCTCATCAATCTGAAAAATTTTTTTGTCATAAGCGTCAATATACTTCGAAATATCTAAGGAGGGATTAGATGGCCTTTTAAAATTCTCTATGAAACTTTCACAATTTCTCCAATTCCAAATCATCCGGCAAGCAACACCAAATTTACTCGGCCAAGTTTCATCCATATCTTTGCCTTCACATCTATGTATATTATCACCAATCCATTCTTTGACGTTACCTTGAAAAAACTTGTGCCTTTCAAAATCTGAGATAAAGTATCTCCGGACTTTAACAGCTTTATAACAGTCTCTAAGAGCATGTATAGATGTTTCTTCATCAGCACCACATAATTCGCAAATGCCCGTAGAGTAGCTAAGAAAAGTTTGATTACCCTGAAATTACATTCTTCTCATTATAAATTTAATGACAAGGGCAAAACCCAAAAAGCAAACCCACAGCACAAATAGAGTGGGAATGAACCTGAAGTATCTTTCTTTCCCATGACATAATATGCCCAGCCCAACCATATACAACTTTGCCTGAGGGTGACGACTGGGTTGGATCTAATAGGTTCATTTAGCAGTATTGCAAGGTTTATTTAGGGCAGGACTCAATGTGCACTTCGTTTTCCCAAAAAAATAAAATCAATGTACGTTTTATTTGTGGCAAAACATGTTTTGCAAATCTTACAAAATTACTTTCATTTAGCAGTATCATGAGATCGATATAAATTAGCAGAGGGGAATTCACACCACCGCTATAAATTTCGATGTAGTATCCTACTCCTACAACAAAATAAAATAGACTAAAGCATTTTAAAATCAAGCAGAATATTTAAACCTCGAATAACATTTCAATGTATAACAACTAGTGAACTCCCTTAACTACGCATTTGCTTGCTCATTCTCTCTTAGGCTTATTCAAAATATCTACCAAACTACCAATGATTTCCCTACCACAATGACCAATAATCCCCAACAGACAATTTGGAATCATAAATGAATCCCCAATGGCCTCGAGGTACCCTTCTGGCTGCAACTAGCAATCCCTAATCAACATGGAGCATAAACTGGATCATGATATTCCACAAACAAGTAGTAAACAAAAACATTTAAATCAGAAGCTACAACTTATTAGTGGGGCGCTGATGCCAATGGACAAATCAGTAACCTCAAAGTGTTGGAATTTGAAGCAAAACTTGTAATTTAGAATAGATAATGTTCCATGACATAACTCGGGCAAATCTTCTATCAAACAAGAAATAAGGCTTGTAAAGTATGAAACTGAAGCAAGCAGGAAACTAACAATACTAACGACTTAAAAAACAGACAGAAGATCTAAGAGTACTAGCAAAAGGGTAATTCCATAGTTTACTCCTCATCCTCCTCATCTCCATCTCCACCAGCAGCCTTCTTGGCAGCAGCCCTTTGGTTCCTTCTCTTCACTCTTCCAGGACGTCCGCCACCAAGTGGACTGGTAAGTGAAAAATCAATGTGCTTCTGGGAATCAACTCGCACCATGAAAGATGGGATGTTCACCACCTGCCTCCCAACCCTGGCAAGCCCAAAAACACGTAGAAATCAGTTTCCTAAGGAAAATATCATACAAAAACAGATTGCAGTAATAGAGTTGTATTCATAAAAGTGTTCATAGATTTTAACTCAATTCAGTGAGAAAGAATGCATTTTACTACAGTAGCAAAATAATAGCAGTTCTCCAAATATACATGCAACTAATCCTGTTTGAAAAAAGACCCAGGTGAACCAATCGTCAAGTAGACTCAGATCTGGACTCTTCTGCACACTACAGAAACACCAACTCATCTTAAAAACTTCCTAAATAATTAACACTGAAAATGAAAATTCGCTATATCATACATTTTAGGTTCAGAAAATGATAATCATGCACATACAAGAACAGTTTCTAAATTAGTAAAACAAAGGTGAATGAAGAAACCAAAATGTTGGGCCAAATAAGAAGCCAATAAAGCACAAATATCATCAAGAAAAGAGTATTTTGCAGCAGGTAAAAATCTTGAACTCATAGCATCATGAAGGTAATTCATAGAAGGTTTTAGTATACAAACTATTCATATCTCTCGATTGACTACATCAACAAAGTTGCTTTACACTCATATTTTAACTGGATTACAAGAGAGAGCAGATACAAAACCTGATATGCCTCTGCCTGATGAGGACCCTAGCATGATGAATTGACTTGGCCATTCCTGATTTGAACACTAGCGTTTGAAGACGACGCTCAAGGAAGTTCTCCACGGTCAAAGCCAAGACGTAATCCAACTTGTTTTGACTCTCATCTAAAAGCCCATAACGAAACATCCTTCGCAGAAGAGCTTCACCCTCGAAGATCCGACGTGGGTTCTTCTCATCAAGGGTCAAAAGCTCCCTTGCGTTATTACGGATACGACTCAGAACGTACTGAACCCTCCACAGCTCCCTCTTGCAGCGAAGCCCATACTCTCCCACAAGCTTCAACTCAGCATCCAAACGTTCCTTCTCATATGGACGGCGAGGCTTCTTAAAGGTTTTCCCATCTATTTATGAATGCAATACGTTATAGCACAAATTGATCACCGAACAATCAATCTTTCCAGAAATGTTTACATACGCATGACTAGATTCAAAAAACTTAGTTCAATGATGATAGAAAAAGTTAAATACACATAATAAAAAATTTTCAAAATTAACCAGACGCAAGCATTGCTCATGGAAGAAATCAGTTGACATGGCTGGAATTCACAGCATCATGTGTGGAAAGCTCGCAATCAGTCTGAGAGACTTACAGTTACGGTAGAACGACACGTGAACCATGGCTCTTGATCGTCAGAGCCGTCAGGTCACGCTCCCTGGCTTCTCCCTTGTGGCGCCCTAGGTATCCTGCTGAGGAGTAAGAAGTGCATAGCTGCAGCCTTTTAAGGTACCTGAAGGCCAAAACCCTAATTTCCAGAGAAGGCGGTTTGGGCTCAAGGCCCACTAAGGAACGAAGCCCAGTTATCAACATTATACAACTAACCCAAATTAAAAGTCACCCGGTGGCCCAAACACCTTTTAAAACTTTATACTGACTAACTTTTGTACTATGTTCACCGAGAAAAAAAAAACTTTTGTACTATTTTTCACTCCTGACCCGAGGATATATTTTTCATCCAGAAGAAATAGGAATAATTATTTAGAGGTGTTAGGTGATTAGACACATCATCAATACCAATATAAAATATAAAATTTATATAAAATGCATTATTTATAAGTAAAGATATTGTAATTTATTTCTCAAATTTCATCCAAAACATGAAATTAAATGTCTAATTTAATTAAAAAATATTGAGTTCAACATGGACACTATTGGATGATACATTTGAATATTTTAATAATAATTAAAAATATTTTGTGAATATTTTAACAATCTTGTAAAATAATAATATTTTATAATAGGACTATTATTATTTTTTATATGTAAAATTTGTTTATCCAATATTACTCGCCTCATAAGTTAGTTTATCCAAAAAAAAAAATCTCTAATCAAACACTGACACCAATTTTTGTTTTGGTTCGGATGAAAATGAAGTTACGTTATTACATTAGAAGAAGGTATGCACATTTGATTGTCATCATTTACCATCAAATCCGTGCATAAAACCATTTAGAACAGTCTCTATAAATCACTTTACATTCAAAAACTCATCTAATTCGCATTCAAATTATAGGATGTAATTGAAATAAAACAGAGATTTTATTACCCTTTTCAAAATTAGAACTTACTACCGATCTCCTTCCTCCGCCATCCTTCATCTTCTCTCCCATCATCCTTCGTCACTCCCATTTCAGTAACACCTCTGGCAACCTCCACCTCCGGCATCTACCACCGTCCATCCTCAGACAGCAACCACTATCTTCCCCTCTTCTGCCGTTGACAACCACCGTCCGTCCTACGATTGTAGCTTCATCCACCTTCCCATTACATCTTCGTTTGAGATCGTAGCTTCATCCACCTTCATCGTTCAAGATCACAGCTTCGTCCCATCTCATGTCTCCGAGTTCATCCAAGATCACTGTTTCAGATCTGTCAAAGCATCATCCTCCATCTGTCAAATCGCCATTTAAGATTTGTCAAAAGAAGAGCTTCGTCCTCCCACCATTACTGTTTGAGATCTAAACCTTGCGCTGTTCCCATCGCCGACTTTGTCCTGTGTTCTCGCAAATATTTTTTTTCTTTTTTTACTTGATGTTGTCTTGATTGGTGTTGAGAGTGAAGTGGTGACCGGTGAGGGAGGAACACGGGTTGGGTGCTCGATGGGAGGGAGGAAGAAAGAAGGGAGGGATTTGTTTTAAAGCATTCTAATCTTTTCAAATTTATTTATATTTAATTAAATATAAATATTATTCTATTATATTTCCTAACCTTGTAATTTTACCAAACGGACCAAGATAAAGACCATTTAATACAAAAATAACTAAATAATTGAAATGTAAAAATTAGACCGATTTGAACTCGAAGACCATTTAATACAAACAATAACTAAATAATTAAAATAAAAAATTAGATTGATTCGAACTCATTGTACATACGTTTTTAATTATAAGCGTAGACAAATATATAATTTGCAAAATTAAAAAAAATAATTTAAACAATTTTTCCTTTTTAGAAATTTGTCATGTCGAACAATTTTTGTACCACACAACGGATTCCAGATGATGTCAATTTGGAGCAATGAGCAGATGATTCAATAGAGTAGGAACCAACTTATTGATTGCCTCTGAAAATTTTGATGCTCATGTTCCTCAATCTTGATGCCATGAATTTTGTTCATAAGCAATGTTTCATGAAAATAGGAGTATATTAATGAAAAGTTTTGTTTTTCAATGGCAATTCATATATACTATATCTTTTGGTCTATTTAATTATTTGAACATCATACCATGTTAAAATGCAAGTTAACGCATTCAATTAACAATTAATAGTCATAAAAAATATCAAGTTAACGCACGGGTAAAAAAATATAATTTTATAAAAAATATTGAGTTCAGTGTGGACGAAAAATTTTTTTGGCCAACAGTGTGGACAAAATTTGATGATATACTATTTGATTATTTTAATAATAATTAAAAACTATTTTGTGGATATTTCTTTCTTGCTTCCTTACTTTATTTTAACATTCTTGTAAAATAATAATATTTTATAATAGGATTATATTTAAAGTTAGTTTATCCAATATTACTTTACTCAATATGTCATTATGTCTCATGCAAGTTAGTAAAAAAAATTAGTTTTTTTTTAAATCAAAGACCAAAGCTTAGGACTATTTAATACATATAAAAACTAAATAATCCAAATATATAAAAAAAATTAGTTCAATTTCAACTAATTTTACATGCGTTTTTAATTATAGACCTAGACAAATATATAATTTACAACAATAAAAAAGAATAAGTAAAAAATCTATACATATATCTATTTTATGTTATCCATATAAACTATCTATTAAATAGACTCGATTTCACTATTGCCGTAAAATAACACCATATTTGGACCCTTCAAATAGAGTCAGGAATATGGGCTAAGCCCAATGATTGACCCATTTAGCCCAAACAAAACAACAGGCTGAGTTAGAAATTTGTGAGTTTTTATAAAAAATGAACATTTTAGCATGAGCGCATTTGGTCTGATCCAAAAATGGGTTGGCCTGCATGGGTCACGGGCCAACTCGTTAGGTTCATTTTACTTTTTTTTGTATTTTTTAAATATTTTTCTTGATTAATGATTTTATTAGTGATGATGAATGATGATATTGATAATTAATATATAGTTAGTTTTAGTTCTCTTGATTTAAATAATTATGTATGTGAAAAAAAGTTTGTATTATTTTGTAAATGTTAAATTAGATTAAAAATTAAAATTTTTTTAAAAAAATACATTCTCACGAGCTAGCCTGTAACCTGTTAAATATGGACTGTACTCTAAAAAATATAGCCCATTTTACAAACAAATTTTTTGGGCCAACCTGTATTAGGCCCGGCCCACATGGGTCACGTCAGCTCGAATTCCTACCTCTACCTCCAAACTCTAGACGGCTAAGATTATATGCTAAATTTTTATGTTATTTTAATTTTTAATCATTATTTTTTAAATTCTTATATTTGAGAAATTATTTTTATCCTATGTTTTGCTTTTTTTAAAATTAAAAAAATATATCATGAATCTGGACCATCCATTTAGCCAAAAAATCCATATCATCCCTATTGAATTTAGATGGCCCAAATGTGTTGCTAAAACAATTTGAGTAGAGAACCTGGTTTCCTATCAAATCATGTGGGACAGTGGAAGGGAATATAGACTTGGGCTTGGCTATTGTTTAAAAGATTCTTTGTCAGGCTAAATACAGAATCAGGACATTTTTTTTTTTTTTTTGGGTTCAGCATAATAATATTCCATTCCATCCTAAATATAAAATTTTAAATCTTAATTTTAAATATAAGATTATTTATTAAAAAAAATTAAATAAAAAAATTTTAAAAAAAATATTGAGATTTTTTAAAAATTTAAAATAGTTAATTAACTTTAATAAAAATATTTTATATTAACAAAAAGAGGGAGTATTACATAGTATAGAAATTAGGATTGAGGCAAACATTGTTCATTGTTGTTAACAGCAAAAGTATGTTTTTTTTTACCAAAAAGAGCAAAAGCATGGCTACAAATGCTAAAAAGCGCATGTGCACGTGTTTTCTATCTGCTTGAGATGTTTACCATACAGCCTTTTGTACCAGAGACCTATAATACATACATATATATATATATAAATATATTAAATACATCCCCTTGAAGAATTTCTTGCGAGAGGATGTTAACCCCAAAACAAAGAATCAACGGGATTCTACTCCCCAACCCCTTTACCGCAAAAATAATTTTAAAAAACCAAATCTTTTTCATTTGGCACCACAATAGGAGGATGACATCATCAAATTCAAATGACAACAACGAACTGCAAAGTAATTATAACAAAATTGTTTTGTTAATGAATTCAAGTTAATAATTGATATTGATAAATAATTTTTTTAAAAAAGATTGGTTTCCCACCACTGTGAATACGTTATCCTGTGAATCAGGAGCGGTTGGGTCCATGAATTGGCAACAGTGGACTCTGAGGTTTCTTTTGGTTTTGTACGAGTCCGCTTTCTTTCTTTCGGCATTCTCATTTATTCAATTGCCGTCCAAGTCCCTTTCGTCGCCTTTCCATTTTACCCAAAAATAAAAATCAAAACTTTGTTTAACTATTCCTAAGATTTCGTCCCAAAACCTTGACCCCTCCCAATAAACGAGTCGTCGTCGTTGTCTTCTACTTATTCTTCTTCTTCCATTTCCACCTTTTCTTCCCCTTTTTGGTGGGTTCTTCTGAAGGATAGGTTTTCTGGGATTTTAGCCGAAATGGCGTCGAGTATAGGTATCATGGATAGTGCGTATTTTGTCGGTAGGAATGAGATTCTGAATTGGATCAACAACAGACTTCAGCTGAATCTCTCGCGCATTGAGGAGGTAACTTTGGGGTTCTTTGGCATGTTACGTTATACTTTTAGTGCCTTATCTGGTTCTTGTTGAGAATGGACGAAACAACGTTAAATTTTTGGAAGAGGGTTGCCTCCTTCCATTTCTTCCCTGATACATTGAGTGAAATCTGTATCTGATTCCCTAAATGGCACTGAAAAATTTATGTGGGGTTGCTACACTGAGTCTGCTACACTGAGTCTGAAGAATTGCTTCCATTCCTTTACGTATCCAGGAAGAATTTTGTCTCCTGGTGCGTTTTGATTGTGCTAGATGATGTCCTGGGGAAACTAGTTCTTCTGTTAAATTTCTTGTCATTAACTTACTAGAATGACCCAAAAAAGGTGGAATTTCGTTAGAAAATAGTGCCTCTAAATAAGGTGGATTAAAGCCTTGAAGGATCTTGCTGTTTTTATGTTTTCCAGACATGATACTTGTTCTCAAATTCCCTGTTTCTGTAGGCATTAGAGTGAAAATGATTCTCACATGGTATACGGCTCATTTTCAAGCTTTTCTAAGGTTAAAACTTTAAAGAAATGTTGGGATTTCTGTATAACAAATGTGACCATTTTTTTACAATAAAATAAAATATGCTTTTTATTATCACACAACTTGGCTAATATTGAACTTGTATACGCCCACATATTATGTATGACTTGGTATGTTTTCAAACTTTCAAATGAATTTGGTTAATTATAAAGAAGAAGACAATTGCGTTGTCTCAATTGATAATGCTGTTTTAAACTTCGAAACCATGTGACTATCAATCATAGCTTTTGCATCAAACTCAAATGTATAGCCTGCCTTTTCCTCTTCCCTTTCTTTTTTGATTTCAGTTCAAGAGGTAATGAATTATTTCGTCATCAGAGATGGCCAGAACAATAACCTGGAGATTGAAAGTGAATGCTCAAGTTACTTCAGGTGTATCAATCTTTAACTGTGATGAAATTCTATTTTTGATTCTGATCCTGTATATTCTATTGGTTAGGCTGCATCTGGTGCTGTACAATGCCAGATGATGGACATGACATTTCCGGGGGTTGTTCCAATGCACAAGGTGGCAACATGGCTTCACTCATCCTTTCTATTGTGTTCTTCTAATATATCTTATCTGAAAGATGGGTAACTTTTGCAATCTGGCACTTATTCTAGGTGAATTTTGATGCGAAGACTGAGTATGATATGATCCAGAATTACAAAATTCTGCAGGAAACATTTAACAAGCTGAAAATTGACAAGGTAATTCAGCTTGTACTTTGTATTTTAAGGAGCAACTGCTCTTCCTGGATGATATCGGTTGCTTCTCACCTCTATCTTTTTTTTTTGGGGGGGGTCTTAATCCCCAGTTCCAAGTTGCTTTATATTGGCATTCCAGCTAATACTCAATTTTTTTCTTTTTTTGGCCAGAGCTAATACTTAATTTAGTTTTGACTCATTGAGATATAATAAAATGTTAAGAGAAATTCTTTACTCTCTAAGAATTAAGAAATATGGAAAGTGAGAAATATTGCAAGGTGGCTTATAATAAATTTTGGTTGTAATATCTGTTCAAAGTCTTTTATGCTAGTATGACATCATGGTAACCATCATTTCTTCATTTGGGGTTTCAATGGAATGATTTACCACCAATGAAGTTTTGTCATTGGCTGTTAGCATCCTTAATAATGCTTAAATATGCTATTATCTGGGTATGCTTAATGGCAGAATTCTGTTCCAAATTCAGATCTCTCTCTCTTTTTTTTTTCTTATTTATGTTTTTATTCGTTCATTGGCGCCGTATGATTCATGTAGCCGACCCCGCTTAGTGGGATAAGGTTAATGTTGTTGTGGTTGTTGTATGTTTTTATTCCCTTTTCCTTGGTGCTCCTTCGTGTTTATTTTGGTTCTGATTCCCAACCCCAATTCTATCAGTTGCTTAAGTTCTATGCCATGGGGTGAGTAATCTCATGATTTACAGCAATGTTTTAAGGCAAATTATATATATCAAGGACAACTATGAGAAAGTACTATGGCGCAATCAATAGCTTGTGCTTGCTTTTATTGGGCTAACGTTAGTACCCTGTGACAGCATATTGAAGTTAACAGGCTTGTTAAAGGACGACCTTTGGACAACTTGGAGTTCTTACAGTGGCTGAAACGTTACTGTGATTCTGTGAATGGCGGCATTGTGAATGAGTATGCTACTTGCTCTGATTATCTCTTTCATCATTTAATACACCTTTATATATTTAGACAAATGATACTGTTGCGTGCATACAAGTTACACATATTTTACTGTATGTTCCTGTCAAAACTTGTCCTTTCTTCCAGGAACTATAATCCTGTGGAGCGAAGGAGTAAAGGTGGAAAGGACCGGAATCTTAAGAGCTCTGTGAGGAACACAAAATCGCTGCAGACAAACATTATGAATAATACTGCTTCAAGGAACGCATTCAATTCTAATAGAACATCTGGTTGGCTTATTTGCATCTCTTAAGTCTGAACTGCAATTTGCCTATTGGTTTTATCATGTTACTCATTTCTTTTCTTCTCTGTTTTTGGTCAATTTTATCTGGCTCATTCCTTGAGTACAGGTTCCAAACAATTTCAGTCAAGCGAAGCAGCTTCTTCAGCAGAGATTCAGGCTTTGTCAAAGGAGGTACGGACATTAGGTCCTCTATACTTGTCATTCTATACCAGGGAAATGGCTGCATATGGTTGATTATCCCTTTGTGTGTTGTACTGTGCTTCCTCAGCCTCACTCAACTACAATCTATATGCGCTATATTGGCATTCCCTTGGAGACTTTGTTGCTTGAAAGTTTAATTGCTCCAAAATTTCATGAGAGTTTACCTTCTTAATTTGTTCATTGTTTAGTTCTTTATTCTTCTGTTTCACAGATTACTGATCTCAAACTCTCTGTGGATCTCCTGGAAAAAGAAAGGGACTTTTACTTTGCAAAATTAAGGGATATAGAAATTCTTTGCCAGGCTCCAGAGCTGGAGAATCTCCCTGTAAGAGTTCTAATGAAGGCTTGCATTACATTTTTATTTTTATTTTTTATTTTTTACTTTTTCAGTGATCATATATAACACTCATGTTCATGTTCTTTAGCATCTGCCATATGTTAGTCTCATGTTTTCGTGAATGCTTTTCTATCATCTGAATTCCAGAACACCTTTATCGTTCATTGAATATGGGGCAATAAGCATCCTTAAAGTGCTTATAAATTATTGGTTTTGGCATTGACATATGCTTTGACTGTAATTTTAATTTTAATTTTAATTTTAGGTTTTTTCATGGTTTTGTTGGAGCAGGTTGGATGAATTGTGGTTAGTCTTAAATTCTCAAACTAATTAATTCTTTTGTCTAAAATACTTTAGAAGAGTCTGGAGCTATGGAATAACATGTTTTTTTTCTTACTGTTATAGTTTGGTTTTTCTGCCTTTCTTAAAAATCAAGATGTATGTCTGCCAGGGTATTATAATGTATATATTTGGATGATGTTACATGTAAAACTGTTAGTTCCCAAGTGCAGGTTATTGATTCAAACAATCTCAAAAGCTCACGGTCAATCATAAAACGTTTGTTTAAAAAGTAAACTAGAGTTACCTAAGATGTTCATATGTTTCATGCAGATGTCTGTTGCAATAAAGAAGATTTTGTATGCTGCTGATGCAAAAGAATCAGCTTTAGAAGAAGCTCAGGATTATCTTAACGAAAGCTTGAACGCTGATGAAGAGGAAGAACAAACCAATGCCGAATCTTGATCATTGTATAAATTTGCCGGCCTGTTTGACAGACCTACTGGTTTTCTTAACGACATGATGCTGGTGATCCTTCCCGTGCTGTGGCCATAGAATGACAGAGCAAATAATAACTGGTCTTTCCTACTGAGTTGTTCTCACCATCCTTTTATTCTACTGAATAAGCTTATAAGAACATCTAACAACTGCAGTTTGAGAAGTGGAGGTGGTTATGGGCTCGGGACTTGGGAGATGGGAGTTTCGTAAAGTGGATCCTCTCTGTTGTCTATGAAATTAGTTTTCTGAATGCTTAGTGATATCTTGATCAACATGACTAATGTATTTAACTTTTTCATTCTTTCTAATTTATGAAATCAGCCTCAATTATCTGATTTCATGAGGTATGTCTCATTTCAAATTTTCTGCATGTGTTTCACGGTTCACTTCTGTTGATTCAATTAACGATGATGTGGGGTATGGTGTTTCACTGTTTTTCCACGATAGAATAAATAGAGATTTATGTAACAGCACAGGCAACAAATTTATAGATGATGGGGGCAACTCTGATTCATGCACTTCTAACCATAAAAGTTTTCTACAGGATTTAAAAAATACTGAATAGAAGGGCTCTCAGGATTATCCCTTACAAAATGCATACGATACATCACATGCGGTGAGTCTTTTCTTCACCTTCCTCCATGGACAAGTCTAAAATTTTCGAATTGTGGCTTAATGCCATTGCCACTTAAATTGCTTTTGTGTGTCTGTGTGTGTGTGTGTGTGAGAGAGAGAGAGAGAGCGAGAGAGAGAAGGGGGAGTGGGAGTGACTCAAGCCAACCAAGAACTGCTTTTGTAAGCTCATTAACTATATACCTTAGGTGCCATGACCATGAGACTATAAACAGATGACCAAGCCTGGGTTAATTACATAATAACAAATGCCATGTAAGACAGTACAAGACACCCAAAAAAGAAAAATCAGCTATCTCCAACAATAACAAGAAAACAAATTATCAGAACCATGCTGGCATGTTCATGAAACCCATCCTCTCATCAAGACATGCTACAAGACTGCATTTGAGGTTATTGAAGAAACAAGGCTCAATATCCATAACTATGACTATCATACCCTGTATAGCCATCACTCCTCCTCCTTGATTTATCAGCCTGCACAGAAGGGACATGGCAGTGTATTAATATCATAAAGAATTAATAACGAGGTATATATCAGCAATAACAATGAATTACAAATTGGAAATACCCTGTTGATCATGTCCTCAAATGCTTCTGTTCCATGCTCTTGAATGTACTTCTCAGCAGCAGTTAGAATGTCATCTGGCTTACTGAAGAAGTCCTTTTTCCTTGGGACATACCAGATGTTAACTATACTCTGAGGATTGACAAAGAAAGGTCTCACATAATGCTCGTAAACATAGGCAGCACCATTAAAGTAAGGGAGGACCAACCAGCAGGTTAGGATCAGCTTTGCATACGACCAGATAGGGATCCTGTAATAAAAGTTGAGAAATTATTTCGTAGTCTAGTATCATTTTCTCTAAATATCTTGTGCCAGAAATCATATGAAGCTGATCAAAGTTGGTGAATGAGTGTACATTATAAAATAAGATAATTCTATGGAGAGATATACCTCTAAAAGGGTCGAGCTATCTCATCACCAGATGTACTTTGAGATTCTCACTTCATGATTTAGAAAATTAGGTGGAGAGTCTAGTGATAAGAAAGATCAACTTATTGAAAGATAGACCTCTTGGTAGAATTACCCTCTAACTATTCTTGCATTCAAGCAGACTCAATAAGCCTTCCAAGATAGTAATACCTCCAACATTCCAATCATTTTCTCTTATATCTACATGTTTGTAAATGTATGACAGCATTATTGAAAACTACCATTCACAATAGAAAAGATGGGGTGTAACATCGGCAAGTGAAATGCTTAAGACAACTTATATAAAATTAAACGTGTATTGAGTTTCATTAGATCCTTAAATTACAATAACATGATGCATATATCCAAATTGACATTACAAATATGCAAGTTTGCAGGCGCTTGTACAAAAGGATTTCACACAAAACTGAACTTTGCACTTAAGACATGATTGGAAAAATGTTTCTAACAGAAAATTGAAAAAGGGTTAAAGATCTACTACACCGCTGGCAACGCTCACAAAATTATTCTGGGGCCAAAATCTAGAGTGTCTCCCATTTATCAAGCAAACCATACAAGGGAACATCAAAATTTATAGCCATAGGCAGGAAGCTTGATTACCATTCAAGAACTTTGTAAAAAGTAAGCTCAAATAGGGTGATCATGGAGTAGAGAATCCAATAAGTGAGCCATTGCTGGTCATCCACAGGAGACTTGCTCTCAATCGCCTTAATTGAAGCATATCTGTCGTTGAACAAATAATCCCACAAGACAAAATATTAAACCAAGTCTCCAAGTGATTCGACAAGCCAGTAAAAAAATCATACTTACAGAGGATAGACGAGACTAATCACGGGGCTGCAAGAGAAACCCGACAGATATACTATTAGTTAGAGTGAAATAACAATGGCATTGATATCAAGAATAAATTCGCAAATCAGCTACATTTGTTAATCCAGTAACTTGTAGAAAGAAAAAAGGATATTACCCAGCAAGAACATCGAAGTTGCTAAGAAGCACCTTGAGGAAATTTCTGGCTCCTGACCCCATTTCTACAATGTGATCTCTCGAGGGGGATCGGTAGCTCTAGGGTTTCGATCAGAAAGAACAGAAGAGAAGAGAGAGAGAGAGAGGCGTTGTGCTGTGCACTCATTCTGCGAGAAAACGATTGTGGCCTGTGGAAGTGAGGGATAAAGTGTGTGCATCCAAGTGTAGACTCCAATGCCCAATCACACCGTACATTGCTAAAGTGTGTCGATAGACATTAGATTATCTGATCCCAAGCGTTGAGTTCTTGATCATAATGCAGGATCACTTTGGAGTTCACGCACTGAATCTTTTTCACCAACGAACCTTCTTTTTTAACGCAGTTCCGAATTTACCAACAGCCGACGGATCTTCTCCAACGTTGTGTCCCTTCTGACGTTTCTTTTCTTTTCTTCGGATTGATTTTAAGATGACACTCGAGAACAGAGATGCGAGATTTATAGAATTGATTTTGAAAATTAAAATTTCTTTCAATAAATATTTAAAAAGTATTATTTGTAATTTTCAAAATCATCACTTATGGAAAAAGACAAAGATGAAGTAATTTTACTCTAATGTCATGCACATTAATCAACCTTGTTAAATTAATTAATTGTTACTCCCTCCCTTCCATTTTAAGTGACGTTTAAAATTGTAACAAAAATTAAAAAATATAATTAATATATTAGAATTTATTTTAAATTTTTTAACATACTCTTTAATAAATAGATAGATAAAAAAGATTATAGTTAATATCATTTTTAACTTTTAAAAGAATAAATGGGGGTATAATTAAAAAAATATTAATTAATGTTATTTTTTAATTTAAAAATAATTTTTTCTCCAAAAGCGATAGTTAAAAAGAAAAGAAACGACGGGAGTGTATGTGCATGGCCATCTATAGTTAGTGGGGAAAGAAGGGGATATATGTCATGAAATGTGGCTGCCACATGGGTGTGGTATATGGAAATCACATACTTCCATATGCCCCCGTCCAAGAGTGATAACAGCAGTGCCCATCTTCATATATTATTTATACTGAAAAACAATCTACTTCTATATATTAATAATAATTTATTTTTTTTCTTTACAATCATCATTTTTTTCGAATAATATTTATTTAGCTTGAGAAGATTCGAATGGCTCGTAATAAGTTTATTCAATTATGCTTCTTTTTCAATGTCCTAATTCCAAGAAATCATTCCGCGGAAAGCGTTCACCTGAACTTGTAATAAAGGGAAGGAAGAGAAGCATGGTCGAGTCGAAAGTTAATATTCCATCATCATAAAATAAATGAGTGAATTATAGAACTAAAGACATGAATCTATTATACAACCTATGTACGAACGCTCCAGAGTGTAATTGCTATGTTTGGAAATGAACTAAACTCTACAGGTGGAGCCATCAACTAGTGAAATTAAAACACTGCACATTCCACCTCTTTTAACTTCTTGTTTGTTGCTCTCCAAGCAGCTGCGAAGGCCATGAGTCTGCAGGGGTGGGATACCTGGCATGAGGTTTACTGACAACAGGGTTTGAGGTGAGCTGGGCAGCGACGTTGGGACCGGGAAAAGAAGGTTGAAGGTGAGGTCGAAAAGGGACAACTAAAACTGCAGGTCCTTGTCCTTGCTGCAATGTAGGATCAACAGTAGGCAATTGGAGACACTCACTGGAAAAAATTGTTTGCTCTGGCCGCTCAAGTTCCATCGGAGGAGGTGCATTTAGGTCAGGTTTAGATTGTGCTACTCGTGCTTCTATCTCCCCTTGAAGTTTCTCGACCTGTGTTTCTAGAGCGGAATTTTCCTCTTTCAGCTCATTTTTCTCCATGGTCACCTGCCCAATGAATGCAAATACATGAAATATGACTAATTACTAAAATGCAAGCAACACTTGACACCTAAAATCTAATTATCAGTTTTCAAAGTATACCGAAAAGTTGACCAGGTGAAGAAATTGGCGAAAAGATTAGATTCACAATCGCATAAATTGAAGGGAAAGGAGTGAGAAGTGCCTCAAGTGCTTACATAACGCGATTCAGACAGCAGAGACACGTTCTCCTTCTTGAGGGACTCAATCTGACCTAGCAGGTCCCTTAGCAGCTTAGTGGCTTCACACAATATGGACGCCTTTCCATTGCTTTGCTGACCTAGCTCTGTTCAACCCCCCAAAAAGAAGGAAGAAAAAAAAATATATCATATCTGGTAACATGATGATTGATGAAGGTGGCTTAATCTACAAAGTAAAAACCAAAAGTATTAAGGTTCACTGAATGGAGCAAAAACAATGCAAGTCAAGTTCCAAAAATCTGAAGGCAAACTATTCTCTCCTCTCTTGAGAAATGCCTAAATTACACAGCCCTCCCACTACGAAGTTATACACAAATCCCCTAAAGCTAAAGTAAGTCAGAACACCCTCAAGAATAACATTGTTTCTTTCATTAAAAATATAATGCGTAAAAAACTTTTTAAAAAACTGTTATTTCTAATGATATTTACTTTGTGTTGAAAACTATAACTTCAGGTTATTCTCAGTTTAAGAAATAACTACTTTTATATTGGTCAAATACATATTTAATACTTGTTATGTTACATAAACAATGGATATAAAAGTATGTTGGGGAAAAATGTTATTGTAATTCATCTTCTTTTTCTGTAGTGGTGTCAGTACATGTTTTTTCCTTTTTAATTTCAGAGAGGAATACAGATTTTCAAAATAGAAGAGCCACGAGTCAAAAAAAAAAAAAAAAAAGATGAAAAAGAGCCATGTAATTTGGATATCTCTCAAGAGAGGGGTCAAGTAGAGTCATGTAAGCATAACATTAAAAAGCAGATTGTGGCTCAAGAACTAACCAAGAGCATTGGCAAGATCAAGAAAGAGATCATTCAAATGCTCGCGCTTCATTTTCTCCCTTTCAGCCTTGTGAATTCTTTTGGGGATTTTTCCTTGGTTCTTTTTACCAGGGCAAGAACTGTAGCACACAAGGGTTTCAGAAGATCAATCGAGAAATTGCACCAAATGTTCAACCTGAGTTGAACAACAACATGTGCTACAACTACAACTACAACTACTTTCAAATAAGTAATTTACATTTCTAGTTACATATATATTTGTAGACCAAAAATTACAACTAATCAAAAAAACCTAAGGCAATCAAACACACAGAACTAATAAAACTTATTCTTGCATTAATCTATAACATGATTATGCCAATACATCAAAAGGCTTGAAACCACTTTAAAGATTTTCTGGCTTGAAGAACATATTTAAAGCGTTGACAAACAAGCTTTAACAACAAAAGGATCAAATGATATTCTAGAAAGAAAGAAGTCAACAAAATCTCATAAAGTCTGCACTACAATCTTTTCAATGTGTAGAATATTCAAGTATTCATGGACATGAAAGGCACATCAACTGACAGTAAAAACCAAAATGCAAGGCATTAGAATGACTGACCTGGTTTTGGATGTTCCTTCTACCATATTAATCTCCTTAGATGGAGGAGCCGGAACGTCTGATCCCATAAAAGAAGTAACAAAACCAGTGATGCCTTTACACAATTCTTCCAGTACTACACAAGTTCCTAAAAGTAGAGCCAAAATAAATATCTACATCAATTAAGTATTGGCAATGGCATTGAACATATAATAGGCAAATCCCCAGGTTCAGAAGGCAAAACAATAGATAAACCTAACTATCTGTTGTTAAAGATAACTATGGAGGCAGAGCACTCTATATGCCTCCATTTTCATTCTTCCCTCTCGGTTTCCCAGTCCGTGACTGTGGAAAAAATGATCGACTGGGATTGGTAAATCGACAAATCCAATTGATCCATAACAAATCGGCAACTAGTCTAGTAGAAATGCTAGCAGTAACATTCAATTAACTAAGAAACTAACGCTGTGCGATACCCAAGAAAATTACAGGAAATGATAGCATGAAGCAAAAAAAAAAAAAAGCCACCCAATGTATTTTCTATTATCGAGATGCCAGCAACAGCAAATCGAATTCATCATTTTCTATCTTCTAAATAGTTCATAACGGGGGGAAATTAAGCCAATTTCCGAAATTTCATTTCCAAAAATCCCTGATTTCATAGAAGTCCATCCGCAACCAACCAAACAGGGCATCAAGAAATTCATAGGATCAAACCCAAAAGGAGACAATCAAGCTTGTGCACTTACCTGGTTGTAACGGAACTGGCACGATTGAGAAAGGAGGAAAAAAAACCTCGGAATCAGCGTGGAAGGCTAAAGGAAAGGGATAGAACAGTAGGTACTTGGTCGAGAATTAGGGCGAGAGAGAGAGAGAAGAGGGGGGTGGGTTTGTTTTGTACGTGGAAGAAGGAAGGAGGCGGCGGTGTGGCGGGACAGAACCCGTCATAGGAAGGCGCGTGTCGAGCCCATGCTTTTCTGGGGAGACGACGTACCACTAATGAGTTTCCCACGTGATCCTTTCGCCTGCTTTGGAGCCGTCTCCTTCTCCAACCCTGGCGCCCACTATATTATTCTCTTTCCCAAAACCACTGCACATCTCAATCTCATCATCCTCTTCTGCACCCCGCACTATATTATTTTTTTAATTCTATTTTGGGGCTAAATTAAATATTTAATTAACGTTCATGTGTTTGAAAATCTATGGTTTCAGTGATAACAAGTCAGTCAGCCAAATGTTGAATGATTTCTTTCTCTGTTTCTTTCAAGAGAGCGTTGAGTTATGGGTGAAGGTGGGAATTAAAAAAAAGAAAAAAAGAAGACGAGTGGGTTAGGAAAGATAGAATTTAGAAATTAGAAAAGCGTGTGGCATCCACAGTAACGCTTCAAGAAACTTGAGCTTTCCCACGTCTCCGTGGACCCCTGGGTCACGTCACCTCTGCTTTCACTTCCTCAAATTTCCAAGGCGCGTGCCTTCCACAAATCAGTCTCCTTCTTGTTGGCCATTCGCCACGTCACTCCTCCATATGATTGAATAATGCTTCCACTCTTAATTACTCCTCCTATTATTATAAGTTATGTTTAAAAAAAATTTAAATAGATGACATATTTATTTACATATTTATTTTTTATTAAATAATTATAATGGAGAGAGATTATGAAAGAGATGATTAAGATGTATATAATTTAATAAGGATAATAGTAAAAATTTATGGTAAATTTTATAAAATTTAAGAATTTTAATTATTTTTCTTGATATATATAAAATGGTTAAAAATAATTTATAACAAGGAAGAGATGAAGTATGAGAAAATTTTTGGATAATTATTTTGGCTCAAAATATAATAAGCAAACACAAATATTTGGTGTAATAAATATTTTTTAATAGTATCCCTAATTAAATAAAACATGTATTCATGAGGCATCATTCATTTTTCTTATGCAAGAGAAAAGAATTCCATTGATGCACGTGGCTTCAACATCATTTGAGAATGAATGAAAATTTGGGGAAATTTGTTATTCTCAATGATCATTAATTGATCTAATAAAAAATCATTAAATGAAAAACTATAAATGAAATTAACAAATTTTAAATAACATTATCATTCCATGTGAAATAGATTTTTTTTCCTTATGTTTAAGATTATAGGAACTATTTTTATTTTTTATTAGAAGTATTTGCTGAAACTACTCCCTCTCATATTATTACATGTACTAAATGATAATTTTTATAGTAGTGTGTTTGGTTTTCCATTATAAACAGGATTTTGCAACTTTTAAGGCAAAAATTCTCTCAGAATGGTTTAATTTTAAACAAGACCAACCCCAAACTAAACATAATTTAAATTGAACTAAGCTTAAATCCATTTCCTTGTAACCATTAGATCTAATCATCTAATTACTTTATGCCATATGAAATCAATGTAGTCAACTACACCTCTCTAGATACATTTTATTAACATGTGGTAAAAAAAAGTAATCCATATGACATAAAGTAATTGGATAATTAGATCTAATAGTTATAAGAAAATATATCTAAATGTTTTTTCCAATTAGGACCAAAATTTGCTGCATACATATCTTATTAGATATTTTGCAGTTAGGATCAATGGAACAAAATTTGAACTCTTTAACCCTCCTTTTTTTTTTTGGCCAAAAACTCTTTAGCCCTCATGTATTTACAACTCAGCTCTCATTTTTTCAACTTCAATTTTCCTGCCTTCAGTAATAACGGTTCTAAACAAGGAACAAAATATCGCACTAGACCAACCAGTTTAATTAGAAACCGGTGCCAACTCTAATCCGGTCATAAATGAAGGTTGGCCAATTTTAAAACCGGTATGAACCAATATAAAATCGGTTAAATTAGTTATGAATAAATACAAAATCAGTTTGAATCGATCTGATTTTTATTATTTTTTAAATTTTTTTCTAATATTTAAGATAAAATAATATTATTTTTAATACTAAATGATATTATTTTTTGTATAATTTTTTCTATATTATAATATTATATAAGTATTATTATGATACATAATTATTAATAATGATAAATTTACTTAACAAATAATATAAAAATAAACTATTAATTGACTATTTTAAATTTAAAATATAATTATAGATGAATATTAACTTGTTTAAAATTTAATATTAAATTATGAAATTTATTAACAATATTTTTAATTTTTTATATATTACATCAAAATAAAAAACTATTAGATTTATTACTACTAATTTAATTCCGGTTGAATCACAATTGAATCTTGAACTAATGTCTTGATCGATTAATGTCTGACATGATTTTTTAAACTTTGGTTTTAATTATACACAAAATAAAAAAATAATAACAATTTAAGGAATCTCTGCTTTGGATTTCTCATACTTGCTCACTTGGTAATAGAAATTTTTACAAAATTTTTATAGTCAATATTTACCAATGACACTCTCCATTTGTGTGAACACAGTGGTTATTACACATACCAGAACATTCATTCCATCAAGTAATATTAAAGTCAAGAAGAAGCATCCATTTGTATGGTCAACTTCATGTTCTTGAGCAGCCAAGTTTGAAGTTGCGAACGTTCATTCTTCCATTCAATGCAAGGGCAAGCAAATCATGCTCCTCCACGTACCAGAGTTCAGACACCACTGCCTGCACATATGAGTGCAGGAGATGCCACAGTATGTAAAATATAGGTCAGATAAACTTATAGAAAAAAAATAAAAACTAAATTCACAGTTTAGTCAATGAAAATGATTACCGATTTGAGTTTTGCACACCAAATACACAAATTTAAAAGGAACGCAATGCAAAATGAAATGGAAGAGAAATTATTTTTAACATAGAAAACAACCCTCATGCTCATACCTCAAAAAACAATATAATAAAAACAGATAAAAATTGTTGAGTAATAATTGCAAGATAATAGATGACGACGGCAACACCAATCTTATTCCACTAAGCCATACAAATCACATGACACTATTGGACTATATAAAAAACCATTTCTTCTTATAATAGGCATTGTTGGTCAAAGAAAAAGGGAAGGAAAAAGAATCTCTCTCCCTTCTTGACACTAAATGGGCCATATGTTCAGTTATAATCCTCTAGTTTTCTTGATTTTGGAGTCAACTTGGTCCTCCTGTGAGCCAACAATAGGACTAAGTTGAACTAAAACAAAAGAAATTGAGGACTCAATTATACATTATTTTCTATTCAGGAACAAAATTCAAATCAGAGAAAATCTCCAAGCACTACAATTTGAATTGAGTCTATAGAAAAGTAAATAGGCAATACAGTACCAAAATGCATAACCACTGTACCTCAAACCCATGGAGTTCTGTGTTAAGTCGATTAACTAGCTCGTGGAAGAATTGGAGTTCATCTGAGGTTTTATGCAGTTCCTGTGTGTCAAAAAATAGAGTAATAATAGCAAACCAGGGAAAAAAAAAGCGATTTAAAATAACATACTTACATTTTCAAGACAAGAAATCAGAGATATTTGTTGGGTATTAGATCAGCATGGGGAGATTAAAATGCAAAACTATCCAGGACTTAGAGAATTCATAATTGGAGCATCATAAAGGTGAATCATTACACATCCCATTTCAGGTTTGATATTCAATGGAATACTTACTCATCATTTTCTTTTTGCTTCATTTGTATTAATCTTATTTAAATACCAGTTAACAGTTACCATTCCTCACATATACTACCAAATAAAGAAAATCTGCTCCAGTTCATAAAAAAAAAAATCTGCTCCAGCATATTGAATAAGCAATTAATGTTTGCTCAAGAAATCAATCTTAATTATACAATGCAATTACAATTCCGTGTGCAATTGAATGAATTGATATCAGTAAGACTTTCTATGTTGTTCACCTCTAGTAAGCATGCTAAAGATATAACTTACAGTTTGCTACGGAAGACAGACAAATGTGTAAATCTCCAAAATAGTGGCAAATGCAATTGAGTATGGTGACAGTCAGCCTAATATATAATAGCAATTTTTAAGCAACACTGAAGATGAACACTACCATAGGCGATGCTTTAGGCGGACCCAAAAGCCTTGCAAATGACGTGTGAAAAATAGCAGCATCATACTGCAGAAACAATATTAGTAGAAGAAAAGTCAATGGGATAAATAGTATTGTCAGATAAATCTGTCCACTTAAATTGAGAAAGAGAAGCCACCCAATATAAACCAATCAAATATCATATGTCATACTTGACCAATAAAACATAATACAGAGAAGGGGCCAAGAATCGAACAGCTTTAATGTATGGGGAGGACAGCTACATTTTGCTTCTGTCTTTTGAGACAAGAAGCATTAAATCGGAAAGTCATTAAAGTGAGGAGTGAGAAAGGAAATGGAGACCAAAATATAAAAAGTATGAGTGAACAACAAAACTGGTTTACCTATTGAGTTTTTAAGCGTGAAAATTACTGGGTTTTCATCCAACAGAGAGATCAGGTATAACTTGAATAATTTTAAAGAGAAAGTCTAAGGCCAACAGAGCTGCAGAGAGCATATTTTGGATGCGCATGCCATGCAGAGCCGTGCCCTCCCACCCCTCCCCCCCTTCTTTTTCTTGTTTTTTCAATTCCCCAATATTTGTATATATGGCAAAAGAAAAGATCCTGTTAAATCTTGAAACGTTGTAAGGTGCTGATGCCTCATGTTATGGCAAATAAGTCTCGCTTAAAGCTGACTATTCATATGGCTCTTACAAGTTGCTTCTCTGGTGCGTGTGGAAGCACATTCCTCAACTTAGCACGAATAGTTATGGGATCTGTCCCAGAGGTGACCTGTATGATAAGCACAAGTAATTAGTCTCGCACTGTAAAGTGCTTCTGAAATCCAACAAAAATTCTCAGTGCAACAACTCAAATCAAAAGACATAGATATGGTTTTAGAGTTTTTATAAAAATGATCAACAGAATGTAAGTTCCTGTAATTTTTGACATCCTTAGTTTGTTATGGAATAAATAAGACTTGACCACTAGATCAACAAGAAGGTTTTCTTAAGCTTCTTGATAAAAGTTTTTTTTTTTTTGGCAATTGAAGAGGGCTAAGCCCTGGGAAACAACACTATAATGGAGGACTAAAGTCCAAAAAACTGCCTTGAAAGATCAAGCCCTCTAACAAAGAAGGGGAAAGTTTGATATTTACTTCTCATGGTGAAAATAAGAATGCCAAAAATTACTGGCATTATGAACTTTAAAAGACATAATGAATCATACAATTAAAGAACATAAATTGTAAATTTTAACCCAACATTGACTGGTTGTATTGGTAGCAGCAGTTTGAACCCAGGAAATGATAATGGTTCAATTCCTAGAGTTGCCAATTTGGAGAGCTTTACCCATTGTTCTCCCAGCCTGAAAAGGATTGATCTTCCATCCAATTGGGCGGATGATCCCCTTGGCATTCACCAAAAAATTAAAAAAAAAAAAAAGAACTTTTGAAGTTTAATCACTTAAGATCAAACAGTTCAGAATTTTCTATCTCTGTCAAACTTCACAATTATTATTTTTGACTTGACAACACTCACTATATCACATTGGGAGAGAAAAGGAAAGAAGAAAAGATCAAGGAATCATGTATATAATCTGTGCAACTCACATCTCATAGTGGATGTGTTAGAGTAGAAAGAGAAGATAAGATGGCCTTCAGATTATAGAAAATAACCTGCCAACAACCCAAAAGCACTCCTGTTGAAGTCAGAACCACCCTATCCAATACAATATTCAAAGGGCAGAATGTCCGAGCAACAGCTTGCACAGAGGATGCTTCAGCATCTATCTGAAATTAAATTATGCTTGTGTTACGTCAATGCATTGCTAAGAAGAAACAAAAATATCCAAGTAAAGTTTACCTCTTCTTTGGTGGCAGGTACAGGTGAAATATGATGGGAGGCATGAAACATGCTAAAGTGGTACATACTAGAGTTCTGAAACCAGATTACTAATCGACACATGTGAAAGAATGCCAATGAATTGAAACAAGATAAGATAAAAAAGATTGAAGCTATTCAAGTTTTTCCAAACATAACACTTATCAATGAATCAAAATCTGTCATTGACAAGCAATAGGTTGATCCAATTATAACTTACCTTTATCGAAGTATGGATGGAAAAAATTCTTTACAGCCTTCCTGTGTCATGTAAGCCATGCCCATGTTAAATAAATATTAAATTTCTTTCAAAGGTGAAGATAAAAGGATAATCATAATTTATAAAAGTGGTATTTGATGCCTCTTTTTTCTGGGAAAGCAAAAAGGAATCAAGGATGAAAATGTTCAATATGAAGACAAAAGCATACCACACCATGACGTAAAAAACAATGCTAGGTTTCTCCCCATAAAATATTAAAAGACCATTAACCAGAAATATCATACAGAACAATCACTAATAATAGAAAATGAGTCTCATTGTGAAACCATAGAGTTCATAATGTTAACAGACAAATTAGATAATAAGATAAACATTATCCAGAGATATTATAGTCTCCACCAGCCTATCTTTTGGCACAGTCTTGGAAAGAAAGAGAATGAAGTCTATGAACCAAAGTAGGGTAGACCTGTTGACCAAAAGGCATATGTATTTACCTCTTCTGTACTACGTATCAGTGTACATGAAGCTTTAAAAATATACCATATCTTAGCTATGAATCTCCCAACAACATATGTAAACGAAACTTGTAAAACTTTATCTCAAATCTCCATTTCCATCAATGTTTTTGTACATGCAGGAACGTCTTAAATGTCCATTTGAAATATGTTTTTCAGAATCTCTAAGTTTTCCTACAAGAGGCCTCAATAAGATATTTTATCTGCTTAACAATGCTCCAACTCGAGGTTTGATTTCTACACCTCGAAATGAATTAGCCTCCTACTGTGAGTTGGTAGATATTCTGGGTGGTCACCAAAGGGGGGGGGGTGTGGTTGTTTGTGGGAGCTAGAGGTTTCAGGTTTCCAGGGAATTCTAACTTCTGTTCCCATCACAAGCAACACTACTATCCTGTGCATCCTGAGTTTAACAGATCTGTTTTGCATAAGTTCCTAGAGATGATGGTATGGAAAACCGCATATTAGATACAGAAGGCAGCATTACAGAAAATAACTATGGCATCAAAGTATGATTATCCAATTGCAAACTGTGTCCATACAAGAAAAATATAGCAGGTTCAAATTACCAAAGACAAATAATCATGATTATTAATTATACATGCCAAGTTAAAAAAAAAATCCAGTGCTTACGCTATGGGAATTGAGAATTCAGTGCTCAAATACAACACATTGGCCCGTACAGGAGGATTTGCTGGCTGCACACAGGAAGTAGCAACTAATTGCTGGTCCAAGTATTAATGAATTAACAGATTAAATTACTTCGCATTACCTTTAGTACCGGTGTTACAGATCCATCCTTTAGTGTAAAGATATCTGAAAGAGACAATGACTGAGAGGTTTCACCATGCTTTAGGAAAGCAGCTCCATGCTCATCTAGATCTCTTTCCATCTTCTCATATAGTTTTGATCTTCTTTCTGTGTTTGAAATTGATGAGCCTGATTCAGGACCTCCCAAACTTATTACTAATTCACACTCTATGCCCCTCTTGGACACAGAAGCATATACATGCATGTTTGCATACACACAAGTTCTCCACCAAAATCAGAACTAGATTTTAAAAACTTTGTTAACCTCAAAGAATGGGCCTAACGGTTAAGGAATTGTTTCCTACCTTAATTACTAGGGTTTAAGCCTTAGGACCAACACCTAAGAAAAGTGATTAAAGAGACAATGCTAAGGAAACTAACGTTGATATTATGGGATTAGTAAGATAAGGAAAGCCATAATTTTGAAAATTCAAACCTGTACTAAAATCTAAGAGAGCCAGATAATCAGCAAGTTGAGGAATTTACACCCCTATATTCGGCAACTCAAGGCTTATTTAAGAGACTCTAGCTACTAATATAATCTACTTCAGTCATATAAGACCGACAATTTATTACTAAGACATGGATTCAAATTATTGGGTTTTCTTACTGAAAGGAGGAAACGAATGTAATAATTTATATAGAGGGTGGGGTTGAGCATGAGGAGATAGATTTATGATATTAATTGATACTTTGTAACCGAAAAATTCAGAGAAATCCTGCTAAAACAGGAACCAAATACTTCAAAATCTCATCAGCTATATCTTCAGTTCTAGCTCCATTAGTACGGGGCTAGGATCCACCTTGCTCGGAATCACGACTTGGCAGAAAAATACACCCAATCAATTGCTAATCGCTAAATTGTCAATCAAAGATTTAAAACTTGATTCCTCATCTGAATTATTGCACCTTTAAAGGTTATATGGATTCGTTAGCAAGGTTTTCCTTGTTTTCCACACTGGGTTATCAAGCTTCGATTGATGGCCGGAAGGTAAGAAAAATTAAACAAATGGAAAGAGTGATTACCGAAAGAAGATGATACGACGGCGTGTGAAAAATTGAGTATAGCCATTCGAAACAAGCAGAAGAATAAGAATGCAGAGAGGAGCCAGATCAAAGCTACCGTTTTGGAATGAGTCCACCGGCTCACAGTCCTCCCCGTCATTTCGTTGCCCAGCGCAAAGGACTGAACAGTGAGTAATGAGCAGTAATCAAGAAGGTAGTGGCATCAACATCACCCATTTACTGATTCCTTCTCATGGTTGGTAATGGCGTGGCGTCTCTTCGGGCCTTCTCCTTCATACTCAGTATTCATTCCAGTATGCTACTTCTTTTTTCGGCCAGACATTTCAGTATGTTATTAGTTCAGTTGTTCAATTTTTTTAAAATTTTTACATTGAACTTCATAATAATTTATTAATTAAAGGAAAATTATAAAAATATTATAACATAATTAATAAAATTAATATAAAATATAAAAATATACAAAAAAAATGGATTGCTTAACTTTTTTTCTAATTAATAGTCATGTATGATAATTTTTAGGTAACGTATCTGATAATTTTTTTTAGCAAGATTTTTTTTGTGGGAAATTTTTTAGTAAAATTAGAGTTATCGTAACTTATTTGGCCAAAATTTTATATCGAGAGTTAAGTCCACTAATTCTTATAGCCCATTTGGTTTTTTTTTTTTTATTTCAAACTTTCTTTCCACTAATTCAAATTCTCCCTTAACCATTTAAAGTCCCTCCTCCACAATTCAAAATTAAATTTCCTTCTAAAATGTTCCCTCCACTAGTTTAAAATTTCTCTCCGCTATATATAGTGATGTGCATGGGTATGATCGTGCCTAGGTTTGCCTTAGCCTGGAGCCCAACCCGGCCACCAACACACTGGTCCGAGGTGGATTGTCGAGTTTCTTTGAGGTTACTGGACAACTTTGCCATGGGAAGAAGGAGGAGATCGAAGAAGAAGAAGAAGATAAAATGTTGAAGAAGAGAAAGATTTATAGCAATTACAAAAAACTCAGCAACTAAAGAAAACAAAAAAAAATATAATAACAAACAAAAATCTTCAGATCATAGCAATTGATGTTGAGATAACAAAGGAAGAAAACTCTATCATAGAGGTAGAGGAAGAGATTTCTGGCAAAGAGATAATGGCAAAGGCAAAGATCTACAATACAATGGGAAGAAAAGACAACAAAGAGAAGGTAAATAGTGAGAGATCAGTGGTGAAAGGAGAAAAGGAGAAGAGGATGGTGGGATTTGAGAACTCTGGCGAAGTGGAGGATAGAATTGAACACGGACAGGACGATGACAATGACAATCACGCAAGAGGCTGAGATTTGGTGACTGATGGTGAGATGTGTGAGAGTGAGATGTGACGTCAAGGATTTCAGAGGGCAAAGAGCCAAGGAGCAACAAGGATGAGAAGGAGAGAGTGAAAGAAAAGAATGTTCTCGAAAAAGAGGAAGTAAGGATTTGATAATTGATATTAGTTTTTTTTTAATTTAATAGCAAGAGCAGGCCGGTCCGTGTGAGTTAAGCCTAATAGCTTGACCCGCAACCCGAACCAACCTAATTTCTATTACCCAATTAACATTGGGCTGGGCTAGTTTGATCGGGCCAGTGTGTTAATGCTTAGCCCTAACTATATAAAAAACCTTTTGTCACACATAATCTCTTAGGCAACATATCTCCAATTAAATCTAATAAACTAATCCAAGACAACATCTATGCAACCAAATAGAGAAACATTTTACGTTTTATAGTAATATAGGACTCTGTTCCAAACCTCTCCAACCAAATCCTACTACAGCTTGAGGTTCCAAACCTCTCCAGCATTCTACAAACTTCTTTGAGGCATCCCTCACACTCACTCAGATTAAGCATTCAATCGTTACATCCAATCAACCTTCCACTTTTATCAAGCAACGAGTCTTCTACATTTGCTTCAACCTTTCACTTTTATCAAACAAGTGTTCTACATTTGCATCATATTCAATGAGGTCTCCATGGTGCCAACCCCGACATTTGTTTGCGTTCCTTGTAGTAGTATTATAATTTTGTCTTTCAATCATGTTTAGAGTTTGATCTTCCATTATACTTATGATCACTCTATGTATAAAAATTTCTTGTTCATCATCTCCATTTTGTATTTGGGGAAATTGTAGCAAAATACCCTAAAGATTCACATTTCCATATGATCAAGAAGTTTGATTCACCCATGAAAAAAAAAAAAAGAAGTTAGATTCCCCATACCAATTGAAGACCAAATCCTTTGGTACGCTTGCAATTCAATTCAACATTCCCAAAAATATACCAAACACAATCATGATTGAATTGATAGATTTAAATAATTATTTTGACATATTTCAAATTTATCGAATCAAGTTAAAATTTTAAATTAAATTATAAAACCAAAATTTGAACCTAACTTTTTTATTTCATTTTTTGGTATATTTATTTCATTTACTTTTATCATCTGTGTCCATAGTTTTTGGAGCTAGGCAATTAAACCGTGTAAGAAGTATGTGCCATTAATTAGAGAGGAAGTAAGTATAATATTATGATTATTATCAGTAATAGTAATTAAATTCATTTATATATGCTGAATAAAATTCATGGTTTTAGTTAAGATTGAATTCACAATCAAATTTAACTAGGTTAATTATATATTTAAAATGCATTCGAATATTTGTCTCTTGTATCACGATAATAATTTTATATAATGTTTTAATAATACATATCAAGATTACATTTTTATCATTTTAATAATCTTTAAAAATTTGAAATTGAGACTAAATATACGAAACAGAATGAATTTAACAATATTGATTATTGAATAACATAATCATAACCACAACGATTAGGGGTGGGGGAAGACCGGGCTACACCGGGTTAAGTATTAACCTGAAGCCTGGTCTGGTACGAGGCATGGGTTAGAATTTTAGACCCGTGGTCCAGTCTGACCTAAGACTAACTTGGTATATGATTAGGTCATACTTGTCTACGGGTTGGACCAAGTCTTGTGACTAATAGATTTTGTTTCCCAATCATGCCTCATTCAATTTTTTTTAACTTCACATTCAACCGTTTTTTAATGGCATATTACGAAACTTCTCTAGAATTGGATGAACAAAGGAGTTCAAAAATAATAATAAAGAATAGTATGTAAATTACAAATCTTTATAACAAGATATCAACAAATGCATTATATAGCCATAGATCAAAATTTTTATACCAAGAGGACACAAGAAAAATTTGGGTCTTCATTTTGGTGCCGTAGATGGAGTGGAAGAGGAGGAGCCACGAAGGAGATGAAGATGTGAAAGAGAGACAATGAAGCAAATAAACAAAGACCGAGCACTAGCAGATGTTAGCGAAGATCAACAAAGAATGATATGCACATACATCACAGGTGAGCAACCATCAGATCAGCGAAGAAGACACGAAGAGCCACGGTGGATGCAACGGAACTCGAAGAGTGAGATGGAGAGAAAGAGAGACATCGACTACTGAAAGCCACAAACACGAAGGAGAGGTAGCGATGGTGGAAGAAGGATGTCGATGGTGGGGGTGAAAGAAGTAGAGAGGCGGCTAAGGAGATGAGTGACAAGGAAGAATGCCACAACAAGAGGGAGTGATGTGAGGAAAGAGAGTCTAGTAGGGATTTAGGGTTGCAACATGAGGGATTGGGTCTAGACATTGAGGAAACATACATGGATCAACATTTAAAATAAGAAATACAATCAAAATGTATGGACCACTATTTGAGGAAAAAATAAACCCTACACAATATACATATATACCATGGGGCCCGATTGGTCTTATTGGTCAAGAAGGCCAACCCGAAACCCGATCTGACCCGGATGACTAGCCTGACCTAGTCATCGGGTTTTAGTCCATGGGTTGTTCGAACCAAGTTGATTCGGGTTGGACCGGGTTAACCTAGAACGGGTTTTTTTCCCCCACCCCTAACAATGATACTACTTTTGGTCCTATATAAGATATAAATCAAGTATTTTTTTTCTCTACATATAAGATGTAGAAATGAGTTGTTTAGTATTTTTTTCTAATTTTACATTGCATTAAATAAATGAATACAATTCATTTTCATTAATTACAACATAGAAGTGTTAAACATTAAATGAGAGCATTTTAAAAAATAATTTTGAATTTGAATTCTTGATAAATTTAACACTCCAATTATTTTTAACTATATTCTTTAACCTATATAAATTAATTATTTAAATGTTATATATAGGACCAGAGATAGCATTATATATAATGTATATATCAAGTGAATTGATATCTATGGTACAAAATGAAAAATCTGAAGTTGTGGGATTTGGCAATTTGCTGTGCAAAGCTAAAGAAGTCTTTAACTAAGAATAACACTACTACTATCTCACAAAGTCATTTTGAACAAAGTTCAATAGTCCCAATACATCTCTCCCATGTTACTCATTAGATTGGTTCTAGCTGGTTTGTCTTCCGTAGTAAACAATTCTTATTGCAATGTGACTATGTTTATAAAGTGAAATATGCAACCATGCATTATATGTTGAAATTGTATTTTGTTACCAATATTAAAGTCTAGCATAAATGATAAATAACTGTGATTCTTAAGCATATTATTTAGAATTTGATTTTTGACTGTATACATGAACAAATCTTTTTTGGAAAAGGCAAATAGCCTTGATGCTTACAAAAAGTTGTATTTTGTTTTAGCATTAGCATGTCCGTTTGAAAATGACACAAAAAGATAAAACATGAAATTCAAAGGTAAGTTATATAAATTACATCAAAGCGCAAAAATCGAGGGATGCCGTTACATTTTACTTAAAAAATCTGTTTTTCAAGCCATGGATGTTTAATCGACCTGTTATAAAACTTATCCATTAATAATAATAATAATAATAATAATAATAATAATAGATAACATAGATTGATGGGTACTTGAGATTATTTTTTTGGGATGTACATACGGGGCTAAAGCCCAAAACAGAAATATATTTTCCTTCATTGATTACTATCCTGTTCTTGCTATGGGTTTTGTTAGTCTACCCATGTTCCTTGATTATTGGCAGCTTTGGTTTTTCCCCCAAGGAAAAACGAATAACTTGCTAGTTACATTTTCTTTTAAAAAATATTTAAAACCTTTTCCATAGGTTACCTTTTATTATCACTGTGTTTGTTGTTATTATTACATTTTAATTGCTTTTCATTCTTAAATTGAAGATAAAACACGGTTTTCTATTGTATGATTTTCTTGTTTTAAGGATACTATAGCATTTTTTTCAACCAATACTTTAACTCCTTGTGTATTTATGACTGGAAAAGACATGCTAACACTATGGAAATTAGAGAATAAGGGCCTCTGTTTTTAAAATATTTTTTTTTAAATAGAAAAATAAAAAAACTTGTTTAGTGAACATATTTTTTATAAAATATTCTGAAAAATAAAAAAATAAAAAGAATAGAAAACTTATAACATCTTTAAGGTGTTATGTAGTTTTTATTCTGGAAAATACAAGAAAAGATGAAAAATATCTACCTCATTAATAGTAAAGTTATAAATTTTGAATAGTTTATTTAACACTTATTAATTATGATTTTTAAGAATAATTATTTAAACAGATTTTTTTATTTTCTTATTTTTAAAATTTATTCTCAAAAACAGTTTTATAAAACTATTTTGAGAACAATAAAACTAGAAACATTGTCAAATAGCCCTAAATCTTGGGCAATGGGTTATGGTCCCATGGATCATTTAATTCAATATCATTAAGGTATTAATTGTTTATTGTCTCAAGGTTGGTTTCTGTTGTTGCTATTTTTTTTTAATTGAATTGTGCAATTTTATCAATTGTAGACCTTTTCTAAATGTGATCTAACATCTTTTCAGCTCATAGAACTTTTCACCTTCAAGGCTTACTTTATTCTTCAATTACTGGACAAGACAATTGTCTAAAATCAAAAGCTTGAAGTTAGCTATTAACTTTTTTGGTCAACAGGATAGGAGGAATCTCATTTCGCTATCTGTTTTCCAATTCTTTTATTTTTTTTAACTAATTGTCTTTGGTTATTAAATTGAAACTTTTTAGGTCAATGCATACTACATATTGTTCTTGTAACTGTAACATGCATCTGCATTTAAAAACTACTATATATTTTTTCTTATAAAAGGTCACAAGTAGAGAAAAATAAGGTGCAAGAGGTTCTCTAAACACACGAAAAAAAGGTGTCACTCTATATTAATCTTGTTTAAAATCTCCCTGAATATGAGATAAGCTAGAATTTCTCTGTATTTTCCTTTGGAATTTGGGCTGAAATTTAGAACTTTATTGAGGGCATGAACTATGGATTGAATGTTCATTCTGTTGATCTATAGATTGAATGCTTGATTATGCTACTGAATTGTTTTTCTGCATTTTGCTGTGGCATTCAAATTCCAATTTTAGTTTCCATCTGTTTATGTAAATTGCATGGTAATGTTCCTGCTATTAGTGAACTTTAATCTTGTGATTCTGCTGGACTTAGTTGTGGTCATGTTTCTCTTAGTTCTTATGTCCCTATTTAGGTGCTGTAAGTTGCATGATATAAGGTTCATATGTTTAACTAAACAGAATTAGCATGCTAATGTTCTGCTGGTCTGGTTTATATAGTTTGCTCATTTGACTTAAGTTTTGAGTGAGCTAAAGTTCTGATTATGAGGAATTGGTGAATAAAAAAATTGGAAACCAAGGTAGCATGAGTCACTTAGGAGTGTCTTTGTGGGGCTGTTTTTGAGTTAACTTTTTCTTTCTTGTTAATTTGAATTTATTTTGTATTAGTAATGTTAAAAGACTGTTAAGATAATATTTATAGTGTTAAGAGATTGAATATTGGAGATTTCTGTTGCTTTAATTAGCTTGTGATGTTAAGAGATGATCTATAATATAGTGGGTTATAATATGATATTGATAATAGTAATTATTTGAACTTTCAGTTTAAAAACAAAAAGTGTATTGAGTGGGGAAGCAGGCAAAAGACGAATATTATATATTTTTTTAATTAAAAATGGGGCTTTAGGATCGCTTTTAGAAATAAGCACTCCTAAAGCCTATTATAATTTAAAAGAAAAAACTTAGGTGCTTTTTCTTAGGTCCTTTATGTGCTATTTTCTAATAACCACTTGACACCTAGAGTTTTTTTTCACACATCATATATCCGACTCAATAACCATATATGAACCGCGTTAACATGTTAATCTTCAAAAATAATTTTAAAAAATCTTAATCCCTTGCCCACTCTTGTCTTCTCTCGTCTATCATTCTATGCCAAGAATGAGGCTCTCGATGCAATCAATGTAATTGGATTATGGAAAAGTTGCTACTTTGATTGCTTGGCCATTTCCTCTAGTGTGTTCCTTGGTATATTCTTAATGTCTTCTTAATTTCCCCAATATGATCTTGTGTGGACGACTTTTGACTATGTTTTTTGCTCTTTTTGATATAGCAAGAGGCTTGTTTTTTTTGCTTAATAATAGATCATTGCCCCTTCTTCCAAAAAAAAAATCTTGTGGGATGACTTCCTTTAATACTCTATTGAAACTGGTATATTCTCTAATAGTCAAGTAAGATCTACTTTGATTGTTTGTACAGTAAGTTTCGGTTGATTTTAGGCATTTTTATGATGCTTCAATAATGTTTGGAAATTGCTTATGATTTTGTTCACTGTTTCTCTATCTATATTGACCTAAACAAACTCTTTACTTGATTTTACTTATTTTCATTTCTAATTAATAAAAAATCAGTAAGTGTTGGTGCCCTCTTTAGCACTAATATAAATATTTTTTTCAAATGTTGCACCATGGTTTGGTTCATACTTGTTTTCCAATTAGTTAATATGTTTTAGCATTCTTTTTTGTAACAAAAGGATTTATAAAAGGAAACTAAAATTTCATGACTGACAAAGGGCTATGGGAGCGCTTCTAAAAGAAAGCGATTTCACTATTTGCAAGGAAATAAGTGGTAAATCTCTCGCTAATAAAACTGTTTTGTAATAGTTCTAATATTATTAATATTAGTGAGGGAATAGCAAGAAATAATTTCTTCACTAAATTTAGAGAGAGCTTGCTAATTTAGTGAGAAAATACACCCATCTCTCTTTAAATTTTAGAGACGCGGTTTTTAGTAATAAAATTAGTGAGTCTTTATCTCTTGCTAATTTTAATTTAGCGAGAAAAAAAATCATTTAGCAGGAATTTGTTCCTCGGTAAATGACTATATTTCCTAGTAGTGAAATAAGAATTAAATGAAAGAATAAAATCATAATGTCCAGTGAGTATAAGGTTCGATTCTATTTAATTGTAAACTCAACTCAAATCTAAATCTTTCTAATTGGTCTTGCAAAAGGAAGAATCTTTTCGATTTTGAATTATGTTGATTTGATTTAATTTTGATTCATTTTTTCTTAAGTGATTTATTTTTTAATTTCAAAGATTTACTTTTTAATTTAAAAATTCATTTAGTTTGACTTTTATATTATTGTTCGATTTTGAATTATGTTGATTTGATTTAATTTTGATTCATTTTTTCTTAAGTGATTTATTTTTTAATTTCAAAGATTTACTTTTTAATTTAAAAATTCATTTAGTTTGACTTTTATATTATTGTAAGGTATTAGAGAAATTAATTTTAAGAATACAAATGTTGATAAAAATAAATTTGGAAAATATCATATTATTGTTGGTCTAATAGAATCAATCATCACTAAAAAAAAATTCCATTATTAGTTCGCTTTGATCTTGTTTTAATTAAACTAAATTAAGTCAAATTGGCAACAAAATTGATGATTAAATTAGTTTTTTTTTTGCTAGAATAAATTGGTTTTGATATGTGGGGATTGATTTTAATTTACTTCTTTTGATTTGAATCATGTCGGTTTTTTTTTTTGGCAAGGAGCAGGTTGATTTGAATTAAGTAGGTTCAATTGATTTGATTCTATTTTAATTGTTTTAATAAATGTGAAGTGAAAGTAAATATATAGCATATATCTACTTCGCTTTAAATTAAATATGCAGGTTAATTATATAGCCAATCTCTAGTGACGTTTAGGTATAAACAACTTCATAGGCAGAGAAGAAGTCATGGAGTCATAATTCAGCTGGAATTCTTGAACTTGTTTATTCTTTACGTTTGACTATATATATAGTAATGCAAAATATATAGTTTTTTCCGAAGAAGTTTGAAACTCGGCAACAATATTTAAATTGGACCTAACACAGCGGACTCATAATGATCTTTAAATTTTTTTTCAACTCTGAAACTTGTCAAAAGCGTGTCCTTATAATTCCATCTTCTATTTTAGACTGCATTTTATGAAATTACACTGTTCTTTCTCTGATATTCCAAACATAAATATACATAATCTTCACTGAATAAAAAAAAGAGTTTTGTCTGTTGGCGGTTTTAAACCGACAATAATATGAGCCCTAACATATTACAATACTTTATTTTTTTTAAAAAAGAAAATAATACTTTGATAATTAATGGATTAGGTCACGAAATCAACACAATTAATATTAAAGTAGTTCAGTCGATGAGAACGAGTTTAAAAAAATCATCTACATTGGTCAATTTTATAAAGTTCAGTGAAAATTAATAGCAAAACATGTCAAAGACTGATTAACCCAAGAAAACCAACCCAACAGAACAAGGAACCTAAATACTCCCTCTATTCCTTGCTATAAATCACTTTTAATCATTTTACATATACTAAGAAAAATAATTAAAATTTTAGAACTTATCTTAATTATCTCTTTTTTAATTTTTCTCCATCATAATTATTTGATGAAGAGCAAACATGAAAATGAACATTTAATATTCACAAAGTAACTTATATTTTATATACTTAAATTCTTGTAAAACATAATTTATAATAGGAAATAGAGGAAGGATATAATATCGCGACATCATCTTTTTTTTGCGTTAGCTAGCGGTATTAATTAAGACTGAGATAGCTTTAATTTGGCCCTCTTTTTGGGTTGATGAAGGTTAAGTGAATTTGAAATGTAGGGTGTGGTTTGAGTTGTAGCTTAACCATAATTTTCTAAATGTACCCGCCCAAATGAAAGCAGTAAATGTCAAAACAAAACAAGGGGCAAATATATATATATATATCTTTGTATAATATAGGAGAGGCAGAAGATCAACAAAATGATATATACTAAATAATAGAGTAGATGGGGGTGGTGATGGTGGGTCTGTGAAGATCTTATTATTACAATTATAATGTGGTAAACCAGTGACCACCAACCTGTAGGCTAAACGCCAGTAAGGAGGCACATGCTATTGCTGCTCCTAACCTACTGCCTCCGATCCCCAAAACTCATCACATCTCATTCTCAAGCTACCATCCACTTAACACATCCATATTACTTCATTCGTGGTCCAAACAAGCAAGCTCCCGATTAAGGAATTAATAAAAAATGGGCCAAATAAGTACTAACCTATATATTCCATATCCATCTCCAAACAATAAATTTGAACTATTGGTTCTGTGTTTGTCAAAATCGAATTTGTGAAATGAGTTTGTTAAAACCAAGTTTGAGTATAAGGGGTAGGTAACTTTTATATTAACTGGCTTTTGAGCTTCTAATCTAGCTTGTTTGTATTTTAGAGGTTTTATTTGAGGACAACAGATAAATTCAATTCCAAACATAGAACCAAAGAGGCCCTAAGTAGTGGATATGTTTATGAGATATTAATTAAATCACATCTAAGAAATTAGGCTAATGTTGTACGACAGAGAAATACGCCCTCCGTCTCATAATATAGTAAGATGATTTACAAAAATCACAGATATTAAAAAGTTAATTAAAGGTATAGTTGGGGCGTATTGAATTTTGCAAAAAAAAAATACTGTGATTCTAAAACTACTCTTTATTCACTTTTCTTTTGAAATTAATTATAGTAATATCATTAATTAAAAAAGAGAGAAGGGGAATATTTGTAGAATGAATTTATTAAGGGTATTTTTGGAGAAAGATCATGAATGCTCCATTAAACAACCTTATGGGATAAGGTAATGTTTGTAAAATATTTTATAATAAAGGAGTATGAAAGTAAGTGGTTTTGATTTACTTCCTCTAATTTTAAATATAGGGTCTTTTATCATAATCTTATAAATATAAGATCATTTACAGTATACGGGATACTATTTATTATATATTTTTAAAAAATACTTATATTTAATATATCTCAAAAAGATAAAGAAATATATTAAATAAAGATAATTTTAAAAAAGCTTATAATTTTTTTAAAAAATTAAAATAATTAACTAACTTATGAGAGGTTTTGATATTAAGAGAACCTATTTTAAAATTATAATGAGTTAGTGTCAAATAGAATTTCATTCCAGTGTATATGTATTCGATGAGGACATTAATTGAGGAAAGTGATGCCAAAATTACAACAAATTAATATAGAAACCGTCATCCTAAATCCTGCTGATTTGGGTCTGCTTATGCTTTTCAGTAATTTGGTGGTTCTGCCCTGTTTGGTCGAGTTTTACAAAACAGTTTTCTTGTTTTCAGAAATAGAAAACTCAGAAAACTTGTTTGGTAAACCTGTTTTCTAAAAATTGTTTTGAAAAACAAAAAACAGTTTTGTATAGAAAACTCAGAACACCTTTTAGGTGTTTTGTAGTTTTTGTTCTGAAAAATACAAGAAAAGATGAGAAATATCCATCTCATTAATGGTAAAGTTATAAATTTTGAATAACTCATCTATTACTCACTAGTTATGATTTTGAGAACAATTATTCAAACAGATTTTTTTGTTTTCTTGTTTTCAAAACAGTTTTTTAAAAACAGTTTTACAAAACTATTTTTGAGAACAGAAAACAGGAAACACTATTAAACATGCCCTAATACTCTTGAAATCCCATGTAGATATTTTGTCTAGGGGGACCATTTTTCCCGTGTAGTAGAGTGTACGACATCGGATTCAATTCCATGTGAACCATAGGGTACGACCCAACGCACCATTTTCAATAGCCAATGGTTTTCATGGAAATAAATAAATGACAAATCATGTGGTTATCAGACGAATTATTGAGCAAAAACTTGTGTCTGCCTTTCATTGAACGTAACGTACGTACTCAGCTCTCATTAATATTCTGACATATATATTTGACGATTCCATGCACATCAAGTTTCACTTTCCCTTAATCCCTAATACTATCACCCAAACATCACGTACCCCGGCTCATAATTCTCCGTCTATAATTAATTAATTTACTTGTTCATTTTCTCGTAACCTTGTTCGGATGTAAGGAAAACAGAGGAAATAAGATAATTTAACATAAAATAAGAGGAAACTCAGGACATCAGCATTTTTTATTTTATTATTTTTAAAATAATTTTGTAGAATTATTTTTCCAAACAAATTTTAAGAATAAAAAATTAAAAAAAATCTATTTAAATAATTATTTTCAAAATTATAACTAGTAAGTGTTAAATATGTTATTTAAAATTTATAATTTTATCATTAATAAAGTGAGTATTTTTTATATTTTCTTATATTTTTTAGAACAAAAATTATGAAATACCTTAAAGATATTCTGAGTTTTCTATTCTTTTACTTTTCTGTTTAAAAAAAATATTATAAAAACATGAATCAAACAAGTCTGACACTCCCTTGTCTAGCTTTTTCTTTATTCTCTCTCCTAGAATTCTTTCCCCCTATTTTTCTCTTATTCCAAATAAAGCTTTAATATTCAAATTTTAATGAAACAAAATTCATGGTCCCAATAAGGATTAATTTCTTGTTTTCAAATCGTATCGTCAGGCAGAAAATGAAATTTGATTTTGTTGTTGCAGAAAAGTCCTACGTATTCAGTTGTCAATTTTCATTATATAGGTAACCAAATAATGGAGGAAGAAAGAATTATTTAAATTTTAAAACCAAACGAATTGAGCATGCAAAATATTTTTTATTTCTCTTTTGAAAAAAGTAATCCAACTCACAGTTCTGTCCACATCTATACCACCAAGAATTCATTGCTTTCTGGTCTTGTTGCTTTAAAATCGACAGTACATATTAAATATGGTGTCTCCAATGGAAATATATATATATAAAGAGGAAATAGGTTCTATCAGAATATATAGAATTGGTTTTACATTCATACTTCATTTTCAAAGACGCTCGAAATATCTAGGGTCCTCAACAACTAGCTGCTCTATTCTACGTTGATTTTAATTATATTCATACGAGCAGCTAATTATATTTCATTAATCAAACGTTGGTCCACACACATATATGCAGTTTTATTACCATATCTATCTTCTTGTGGAGGAGGTTCCGCCAGACCCAAGTGCTTCAATTGAGAGACGAGAGGAACTCCCTCTCTTTCTCTCTCTATATATATATACACATGCTTGAAGTGGAAAACCCTATATTTTCAATCTTTATGTATATATATATATATATATCCAGGCTTGCGTGATGCACCTTTACACTAAACTCCAAATGACCCACAATTAATGAATCAAGAACCCTAATATCCAACTTTATCAGTGCTTACTAATGATTATCTCTACCTTATTCCAAAATACAAAAGTCCTCATCGATCTCTCGTGCACATAAACAAACTTATCTTCTGTCCCTTTTCCCTAACCGGACTTTCATTCTTAACATGGCTAACTAGCAGACACCACAAGAATATATATATATATATATATTCAAATCTGCTTTTCAGGTCTAGCTGTAGTGGCCATAAGTACCGTGGAACCTACCAAGGTACACCTAATTATTCGATTGACTATATATATTCTCATCAAGCTTATCAGATGATATATACTAATGAAACATGGGGTTTGATTATGATTCCCGAACCATATTTTGGTGTTGCTTTATAGTGATGTCCATATTATAAATAAAGGTAGCTTTGAATTGAATCATAGTGAGGCTGAGCAGAATAGAATTAATCATAGTGGTGGGAATATCCTAAGCTTTGTTTTTTTCCCTGCCCTACTAATTGTGAATTGTACATATCAATCATCGATCTTTCTTATATTTTAGTCAGGAGGCTGAGGGGATATTATTTTTAGATTCCGAAACATAGTTTTATAATCTGAGAAAGAAGAAATTCAAAAAAGAGAGAGAGAAGAATGCAAAGAAACCCCATTTGCCAACTGGGCAGTAGTAGTAAACAAGGGAGGCCATGAAAGTTCAAGTAGCAGAGAACCAATGATTAAATGCGACCATCAAAAGGATGGCCCACCAAATGAACGGTCTGGATTGACTGAGGGGGATGGTTGGTGGGCCAGTTTGGCAGTAGGGTCATTATATTATTCGCTACTAAGATTTAAGACTCACCGTGGATCTTTCTGCTATGCCAGACACTGTGGTTCCATGAGAAAGGGAAATTTGTTTGTAAAAGAAAAAACTTTTTTTAAATAAAAAAAAAAGATGGAGGAATGATCCACCTGTTTGTCAGTGAAATGGTACATTGGTTCAGGCAATGAGCAGCAGGTGGGGTCCACCACCTGAGGCAACACCTGGAACCGATAAGGTCATGACCCCACAGTACTATTACCCGTCATGACTCATCTCTCTCCCGGAAAAATCTTAATCATTGATGCAGTAAAAACCTCGAAATTCATGGCAGATATTTAATATTATTTTAAAATCTGAATCATACAAATTTAAAAAATAAAAGCGCTGTAAATTATTTAATATAATAGTATATCCTTTGCTAAATATACTGAATTTACATTTGCCTTGCGGTAACACTGTTTTATCCCTTTACTGTTGTCATATTCACACAAATTTGTGGCCCCTACAGAGATAGACAGATTTTTATTGTTTTTGGAAGAAAAGAGAAGGAAAAAAACCCTAAATGCCAGTTAGGTAGGAGACTTACCAAAGGGCGGGGAGGTGAGTCGTTTTCCATCTTCTGTTGAACATAAAAAGTATAAAATTACAAAGTAAAAGGCTTTAAGATAAAAAAAAGAAAAGAAAAGAAAATTGCACAAACAATGATGGTAAGATATCGTGTAGTGAAATAATTAAAAAAAAGAGACATTTCCAAAAAGGAAAAAAAAAAAGGAGCCACCCAAATACTCCATTGTTAAATAGTGTCATCTCTCAAACCCTAAAAACCCTCTTCGCCCTTTTCCTTCCTCCTCCTCCTCTCTTCCAAAATATTTATCACAACCGGAAAAATTCAATTTGGGAAGAAATAAATAAATTAAACTAAATTTTTAAGAGCAATCAAACCTCACGTGTGTCAATACATCATCAAACAACAACACATGTAAGAAGCACATCATGATCGTCTCTATGAGTGGTGGCTGGTGGTGTCATGCCGATCATCGCCTCCGCCTCCGTGATGCGATTGGGACCCACTTGCCTGAGACTCTGACAGCCCGATCACCGGCCGGTACGGGCTCAGCCCCGCCAGCATACTCAAATGTCCTTCGTTTAAGTTCCCACTGGCGCCTCCGCCGCTGCCGCTGCCACCACCACTTATCCCCGATGAGCCTAATTGTTGACTAGGCAATAAGGCCATAGGGGTGGGGAAGTTCATGAAATGCAACGCACTCGACATGGAACCCCTATACAACCCACTGCTATTTGCCGGTGGGAATGTCCATATAGGATCACCGCTCATAACCTGGTTACTTGAATTCGTCACCATCCAAATATTTGCCGGAATCTGAGCATGGCTTGCAGGGATCGCCCCTGCGCTTGACTGCAACAAATAACTCCCCATTTGATGCTGCGTTGACGACAAGTCCTGCTCCGTTGGCCGCCGTTTTCTTCCTATCCCTTCTTCTGCGCTCTCCGGGGACAAATCCAACGTCGTAGCTGCCAAAGGAGGCCCCGCCCCGTCGCGCAGCTCCTGCTTAGCTTGCAATAGGGTCGTGGTGAGGTTATTTGATTGAAAATTTAGAAGCGTAGAGCCGGTGGTATTATCGGGAGACAAGCCAATTCCAGGGAACAAGCTCCGGCGTTGTTGAACTGAGAAGTTGGGATTAAAGTAGGACGATCTTAACTGAGACGGTACCGACATGGTGGATCCTGAGCTTCTCAAGGATATATTAAGCGACGTGAAGTTAGCTGGGATGGTTCCGGTGCCAGTGGCGGCGATGACAGCGGGCTCAGCCTGCTGGAGCAGCCACTCGATGGTTTCACCGTCAGACTTGTGGCCGAGCTCGCGGGTGAGCTGAAAAACTCTCGCAGCACATAGGGCAGGCATTCGAATGCGGCGGCCCCGGCCGTCGACCTTGGTGTGGCGGTCCTTGGAGGAGGTTCTTTTAGGTGGAGGCTTCTTGTTGGAGGGTTCGGTGGAGGGGACGATCTGGTTGGATCGGTTAGGGTTGGAGGAGGTAGGGTCGGCGGAGATGGCTAAGGAAGGGTAAGGGGAGGGGGAGGTGGAGCAAGAAGCAGCAGGTTCTTGATCTTCTTTCTTCTCGAGGAGTTGAAAGGGAAAAGTTGGACGGTGGTGATGATGGTGGTGATGGTGGTGGAGATCATCACCTCCCTCCATTAAAGTGAAGAAGTATGTATCTGTGTTGGTGCTTATGATGAGTGAGTGAGGGAGAGGAGGTAGTGTATGTGATAAGTGAGACTATATAGTTTAATCTCTGTGGTGGGTCTTGCTCATCAGTGACTATATTTAGAGAAGAAATGAGTATATGTGTTGATGTAATTAAGGGAAGGAATTTGCTCCAGAGAATTGATGTAGAGAGAGGGAAGGGATAAGCAAGTGAAAGATAATGAGTGGGAATTATAGGGGTAAGCTTTAATAAAAATGAAAAATTAAAGCATGATTTTTTTCGTTCTTTGAATGGGGAAAAAAATGGGAGATATTTAATTTTGACGAGGGAGGGGGGGGGGGGGGAGGTTGGGGCATTTTATTGTGGTTGGACAGCGTCTTGGTTCAGAGTCCACGTGAGGTGCTCTTTTTATCATTCAATCCATAAAGACAATGGTGGCCGATGTGGGACCCAATCCCAAGTCAAAAAAATTAGAGAGACCTGGAAAGGAAAGACTATGGAGGTGGGCCCCCTCTCATTCATTTCATCATTTCGTTTTGCCTTTTCTTCTGCACCTTTGCTGGGGAAGAAGCTTTGGGATTCCTCACTAGCCTTGTTTGTTTGGCCCTTCACTTAAGCCATTCATTCATTCGTGAATCTCAAATCAATCCTCACTGTTTAATTTTAAACACCCAACCCACTTATTCTTCTTCCAAACATCTTGGCCCCTAACCACTGCAACTATCAGTTTCAAGTCTCTCATTATCCATAATTAGCTTCTCGTACCTTGTACCAACCACTATGATCTCTCTTTTTCACTCCATTTCTTTTACTATAATAGGCATGCTTACTTCCTTCTCATCAACCCCGGCCCTTTAGTAATTAAGTATATATATACGTACCATGCAAATCTCTCTATCACACTGTATATATATATATATATCCTTTTTTATTATCATCATATATATATATTCAGTCCGTCCCTTTTTTACTGCTAATTAACAATTACCATAGTGAATCAGTAATTAATTAAACTTAACAACAGTACTGTTCGAAAGTACGTGGGGAAAAAGGACAAAAAGATACACACACATATGCATAGCTAGGGGGGTATTGCGAGTTATGTTGATCAGTCTGAGGACCACAAGTAGTAAATAGCAATTGATGATACAAATACTTGTAAAAGTCCAAAGAGGAACAAGCAGTCACTGTGTGTGTGATTGAGGGTTTAGGAGTCTCTTATTGGGGAGGTTTTGTTTTTGTTGAGGCTGACACTGTAGGTTTTGAGCTCATGTGACCATAAACCATGCATACAGATCCATCCATCGCAACTTCGTTTTCTTCGCATTTAATTATGATCATATACAGCCGTAGGTTCTAGCTAGTTTCTGGCACTTTGTGACTAAGCAATGGAAACAAATGAGAGCTAACCAAGCACTTTCCTTCTCCTTCCTCCTTGGACTATATGCATACCATTTTTCACAGTTATATACTACTCTAAAATTGAATCAAATGGTACAACAGAGTTTAAAATTAAAAAAATAGATTGAAGTTGTACAAGTTAGTCATAATTAATAATGGAGCGGCTTCGGTTATTATCATCACATGCAGGCATCTTATATGAATGACGAAGAAGAAATTAAGTCATATATCCTTTCCAGAAAATATCTAATTCAATCATGAATTAATTGCGTGTAAATCATCAATCAATGACCTACTTATGTACTGTGACAAGGCAAAAGTAAACAAGGCATGTGGATGATTAAAACGCAAACTGTAATTAACCAATGTTTCGATTCTTCTTTTATCTTTAGGCGGATAGAAAAGGAGTTTTATCAAAGAGAGTATGAAAGAGAAATCTTATGGAACATATTTGGTACACATTATTCAAGTTTTATATGAACTAAGGATAGGTTTTGAAGGAAATATCCTGACCTCTCCTTCTCCCTTTTTATTTCCCTTAAAAATGACCCATTCTATCAAATATATATGGCATAAGTGTATGTAGGTTGCAGGTAATTTTTATCTATGAATTATTTACAAAAAGCTGCACCATTCATAAGTCATGAATAATGTGCTTTATCTCATATTTCCATTCAAAACATGGGCCCACAATCTAGTTTATCATCATACTTTAATAAATAAACCATTTTGTCTGAAATTTACATTACATAATCATGATTTAAACTAGAACAACAAAATATCTGATTAAATTACATAGAATTCTCTTAATTTCTTAAATTATATAAATATCTCCGTTATTTTTAAAATCAATGCAAATCTCCTGTTAATTTTATTAAAATTACTCTTACTATTTCTTTATTTTCAAAATCAACCTACAACCATCTAGGAAGAGTAAATTATACAAATATCTCCTTAGTTTTGTTAAAATTATACCGGTCTCTATTCTTGTTTAATTTTTTTTTCGGTTTGTAATAAAAGTTTGCGAAAATTTTTAAAATAGAATGAAAATACATGAAATTTTAACAAAATTAAAAAATCTATGTGATCTAATTTTTATTCTCATATATTTTTTTATTAATATTAAAAATAGAAGAAATTATATCTAATTTTTGAAAAGTCAGTGAAAGCCTCCGTAATTTTCTCTTTATATAGAATATTATAATTAATTGCGCTTAGTAATAAATCTTTAAGTGTTCAATTTGAAATTATTCAAAATTCAATATGATTTTTTTTAGGTGGTCAAAAAATATGATTATTTTTTAAAAAAAGATGGGGAGAAATTTTTTTCTTTTTACTTTTGTTTCTTAATTAATTTGAATGAAATTTCATTTCAAAAAGAAAAAAAAATGTGGAGGACATAATGAAAAGTTGGGCACATGGTTCCCCGGCTTTTTTACACCATACCTTGTCGCCAAATTACACGTCAAGAAATGCAAAGACTAAACGTACCGACAACTTGACAGAAAATTGGACACTCCCTTTCATATTTTGATGACGACTCCATTTATATATTTATTTGCTTAGTGGTAATCATCTAAATCAAAAATTACAATCTACACTTTATTATGGGAATATGTTTGTCACTATGTGATTGTTCATAAATTGTGGCCTTCGACATCCATATAATTTCTTCAACTTAGTTAATTACTCGTTCTTATCAATAATATAAGATCATTTTAGTCAAATTATGTAAATTAAGAATGAAGGTTAAAATTAGTTAATTATCTTAATTGTTTTGAAAATCAAAATATTTTCTAAAATTACCCTTATTTAATATCTTTCTCTCTCTTTCTTGGAAGAATTAAATAAGGGCATTTTAAAAAAATGTGTAATAAATATTTCCTCCTATTTTGAAAACAGTCTTATTTTTAGGATCAAGCCAAAAAATCCTATATAGAGGATCAAAATTTTTGCAACTTAATTAATTACTACTTACTACATGTAATATTTTTAATTATATATATAAATGTCAAAGCCATGAGGACCAATACTTGATATTGTGAAGAACATATAAATTTCATTTATATATAACCTTTTTTTGGCAACAAAATAAAAGATATATATGGAGAACATATATATATATATATAACTTAACTTAAAAACTTTGTAATTTTTAAAGTTATAATTGAAATTAAGATGAGCTTACCAAAAAGAAAGAAGAAGAAGAAGAAGAAGAAAACTAAGATCGATGACATTTAAAAAGTTAAAATTGTTAGTTTAATTTTACTAATAGTCTCAACCTACGTTGCAAACTACTTAAAAAAATTAAGTAAAACAAAATTTTAACACAATGAAGTTAGGAAATAAATATATATATATTCTTTAATAAATACCCTAGATACTTTAGAGTTATAAGATCCAACAACTTAAGAGAGTCGAAAAAAGGAATTTAGTTAAGGAATTATTTAGTTAATTGATAAATCAAGTCTAACAAAGCACATAAAGAAGTATGTAAAAATAAAAAATTAATTTGCAATAATTAACCGTCAACAAGTCAATCTGCATTCTGGCCAAAAAAACAAAAGTCAATCTGCATAAAAGTAAAAAGGAGAATATGTATATATATATAACTTTTAATAATATTATTTATGGGGCGCGGAAGGCGTGTGCTCCTATATATATGTTTTAGTTGATAAGTGATAATGATTAATCTAATGAAAATAAAATCTCTCCATGATGAATGGAGGCTTTATACTTTCAACGTTGGGACTTTAGCCAATGTATATATGTTTTAGTTGGTAAATGATACTCATCCGATCTTTAATATAAAATATTTTTAATCAAATCATATGGATTAAATATATGAGTTAAAAATAGTTAATTATTTTTATTTTTTAAAAAATTATAATATTTTTTTAAAATTATCCTTATTTAATCTCTTTCACTCTCTTTTAAATATATTAAATAGGGGTATTTTTTAAAAATATATAATAAATATTACCTCACATAAGATAAAGAGTCTTATATTTAGGATTACGGTAAAAAAATCTATATTTAGGATAAGAGAGAGAGAGAGTAATGATTCTAATGAAAATAAAATCTCTCCATGATGAATATTGGTGGCTTTATACTTTCCATGTTGGGATTTTAGCCACTGTATATGTATATTTTGTTTGAGTCACATCTTTACAATATATATATATATATAATACTTAACATGAATCAATCTTTTCAGTAGACTTATATCTGTGATCATCAGATCATCCTTTATCTTCAGAATTCCTACAATTTTTTAACCAAAAAAATTGCAAATCGATCCTCAAACATTTTGAACAAAAAAATTGTAAAATCTCCCCCATCTATAATTTTAAACGGAAAAATTGTAAAACTCTTCTTGCATACAGTTATAAATGGATAAATTGTAAAAACATGGCTCTCTGGTTTTTTTTTTTTAAAATAACATCTATGTAATTACGGTTAATAACAAACTTCTCAACTCTCTCCTTTGTGAGTGTATTCTGATCCTCGGCATTCATCCATGCTCTCTGACTCTCAATGACTCTCTCCCGGGCGGTTGCCGGTGGAGAGAGGATCCATTGGTGTGTTTGTGTGTTGTGTTTGGTGTTTGTTTGTTGGGTTTGCAACAATAACAAGTAGATAAGTGAATTGTGGGGGTGTTCTTAGCGATGATGAGTATAGATTTGGCCTCTCTTTGCAACGATGAAGTTGAGTTGAGTCAGACCTCACTGATTGTGCATTGTTCAGTTTGTATGGTAGGCTGTCGCTCTCGAATTGAAAATCTAGTTTAGATCTATCAAAGCAAGGATGCCAGATCTCAATGGTGGTTGTCTTCTCTGTTCAAAAAAAAAAAACATCTATGCATAATTTCACGTACGCTTGGCTGTGATGTTCAAACCGTTTCATCAGAACTATCTAGCTGATATATATAATATTGTTATACCCTCTTGGTAATATCCCTATGATTGGATTTAGTTAAAAGTTAAAGTTTCAAATAGCATCTATTAATAAGAAACCCTTACTCCTCTTTTTTCCAACGAATAATTAATATAGGACGTCTGTGATAATATTCAAACAGATATCATTATTATGATCAAAAGTTATAATCACAATTACTCTAAATCTCAATTAATCACACGCATTGTGTTGACGTTCAATAATCCCCACGCACATTGTAAACCAATATCCTCTTGGTAATCTCATAATTGAACTAGTGTTAATTAGATGCCATTACCACATTTTTTTTTATACTTTATCACTCGATATCTTGAGGTATTTTGAGTTCATTACCTGCCCTAAACTAATCCAGACCCCGCTGTGTAGAACCTTATGGTGGCTCACAAGTACCGATGAGAATAAGTCTATTTATAAGAAGATCTCATCTATTTTTTTTTTAAAATGAATTGTGACTAAAATAATCAATATTCAAGTAATTAAATTTTATTTTTATTCAAAGCTCTAAACATATCTTCTTTTCATTTCGAATTAAGTTATAATCTCAAACTTATGAATATATATATCTCTCTTATTGTCACACGAGTCTTGAAAAATATAGTATAAAACAAGGATAAGTTAACCTGTGCACGAGGGCATATATATATATATATAGTGGAGGTGTGTGGTCAGAGCAGAAGTGGACCACAGAGATATTAACCATTGTTGCCTTTTCTGAGACCACATGCATTGCTAGCTTCTTATATTTCTTATGTATCTCTTCTCCAACAAGACACCTTACCTTCCACTCACTAATATGTACACAATTATCTCTCTAGCACTCCAACTTCAATTCCTGTTTAATTGGACAAGCTAGCTAGCTCCCTTCCAACTCAACATATTGAGTGTGTGTGTGTGAGAGAGAGAGAGAGATGCATTTTGGTCCCACTTCCTACTTAGCTCAATGCTAGTTGTCATATGTCATATATGATAATGATTTCCATCTAGGTTTTCATTTTTTGATTTCTCTTTTCTTTTTTTTAACTGTTTTAACTTTTTGATTTTAATTATATGGATAGGAAAACTATATGTGCAGCTCGTGACTCGTCGATCTCCATGGGATCCTGTCGTGTGTAAGTGTTTCCCCGTTCAAGCTACTCTCTCTCTCTCTCTCTCTCTCTCTCTATATATATATATATATATATTATTCATGTTTAAACAAAAGGTCAATCTATAAGTGTGTCACACATGCAAGAGGTGTATGCTGTTTTGATCTATTTCCTATTTTGAAAAAATCAATTAATTATAAAATCAATTAATTACATGATTACATACATAAATATCTGTTTATTACTTTTGTATTTATATAGATTTTTTATTAAGTACTTTTTTAAATTATAACCATATAACTTTTTTTTAATTACAATTTTTATATTAGTCTCTTTTTAATTATTTTATTTTTTTATGTAACCCACAATCCTTAACGAAGAAAAGTTGATAATTTAAATGTAGTATGGTGGTGTCACTGTCACATAAAACTATACAAGGGAGGTAAGTTTCCACTATATAGGTTATGGAATTGTTATCACAATCAAAATACCTTTCCTGAATAAACTAGCTATATGATATTGATGTTTTTAGGAACTCAAAACTGTTTTTGAATTAAAACTCGATCATTCAAAATATTTGTTTATCAATACAAACTCATTTCCTTAGTTTCTACTTGCACTATATATAAACTCATCCTTTAAATAGTTTACGTACATCTTCTTTATTCATATTATGCGAAACCTCAATTCACATGCCAACCAATGTAATTATATAGACAATACTATAGTTAAGGTACAATTTGTGTGCCAAATCACTAATCAATCAATTAAAAAGGAACAAATATTGGAGATGGAGAACAGTTACACACACACACACACACACACACACACACACACACACATATATATATATGTTGGGGAGGAATGGCAAGATTAATTATAGTGGACATGTGAAGGCAAGTACGTACTATGTCCCTTCTTAGTTTAGACAGTTGGAATCTTGGTGTGCATATAGACCCCATCAACCCTTTAATCAATTATCATTATATCACCATATATATATAATTTACATCATTTAAATTAAATTTGAATAGTTTATAATTTAAAATTAAAAAATAATAAAAGTTAAATTCATATCATATTTGAGTAGTTCAAATATCTTACGCATTTTTTTAAAAAAGATGGACATGAAATCCATTTCCATAATAATGCGACACTCTTTTTTGTTTGAAATTACTATAAAAATTGAAACTAACACCGTGTTTGGTTCAATTATATGGCATGTAAAGGATGTAATTAAATGTGTTTATATCATAGAGATAGGAGCATTTGGTTTGCCAAAATCCAAGTGTATTTTGGATTAAATGTGTGCAATTAATTATAGACTAAAATGTAAATGATTTCACACCAAAAAATACATGTAATTTGGATTACATATTTGTAAATGAAATAAAAATACTATAATGCCCTTATAAAGAAACAAAATTACAACCATGTTCGACACTCTCATCCACCTCAACTCCACAACTTTTGCCTCATCTTCGATGACCCTCTCATCCACCTTCAACCCTCTCTCTCCAGCATGCAACCATCACCATCACCTTAGATGACCTTCTCTTTCACTGATGCACCTTTGCAAGTGTGCTCCTCCTTCCCTTCCACCTTCTACCTTCACCATCACCATGGATTTGGAACTCCATCAACAGCTCATCGGTGGATCTTTGCTCCTTTTCAGTGATTTTGTTCACGACTTCAGCACCTTTTCTATTAATGTCGTCCTATGGTCCTTCACAGATCTGGAACTCCATCAATGGCGACGAAGTTCTATGGTTGCTAGCTCCTCCCCACTAGCTTCAACAATGAGCCCTTCAGATCTACAACTCCTTGGTGATTTCTGAACTCTTCCTTTCCTCAGATATGCAACTCTTTCTTCAATAGGCAAGGAATGATGTTCGAAGTTTGAACTCCTTGCTGTTGAGAGGAACACGGTGGTGGCCAATGAGGAAGATGGTAGTGGTGTTAGCAATGAAGGAGTTTTTTTTTTTAATCCAAGGATATTTTAGTACTTTTCTATTTAGTTATATTTATTTAAATTAAAAAATAAATTTATTTCCCATATACCCAATATCTTACCAAACAAATTAACATGTATTTTATTTATATTTCTTTCCATTACATTTCCTAATCCCCTTGTAAACAAACCAAATGGGGTGTAAGATTTATATGTTGTTGATGTAATAGTGCTACTCCCATTTAATCAGGTAACAAATATGAGGTCAACTTTCAAAAAGTGTGTTGTATATGATGTTTAAGTGTTTAGTAAAGAATAGGTACAATGTTTCTTGTCTTGAGATTCTATTTTCTGAAAAATGTATCAATAGTATCACAATAAGACACTTTCAAAAAAGAGATAGAGAGCTATATATTACATTAAATTTTATACTTGCATATTTATTCAGGAGCAGTGGACTTCTCAGGAAGTGAATTATTAGCTCTTCAATGGTTTAAAAAAAGTATAAAATTTTATGAGAAATTTCACTTAACTTGAAAAGTTCAACTTCTTGGGCAAAGTCTTGGGAAGTTCCACTTCCAGAGTGATTTATGATATTTTATCGAAATATCCCTGACTACTTAATTCATTTCTTTAATAAAAAGTATATTTATATCTTTGACACTATATAAAATATAACATATTTATTTTAAAAAATAATTTGAACATCTGAAAATTAAAAAAATTAAACAAGTAGATAAAACAGTAACTTCCTAGAAAGTTAGAGCCTGTTTGATAGTGTTTCCTATTTTCTGTTCTCAAAACAGTTTTGTAAAACTGTTTTCAAGAAACTGTTTTGAAAACAAGAAAATAAAAAAAAATTGTTTGAATAATTGTTCTCAAAATCATAACTAGTGAGTAATAGATGAGTTATTTAAAATTTATAACTTTATCATTAATGAGGTGGATGTTTCTCATCTTTCCTTGTATTTTTCAAAACAAAAACTACAAAATACCTAAAAGGTGTTCTGAGTTTTCTGTACAAAACTGTTTTTTGTTTTTCAAAACAGTTTTTAGAAAACAGGTTTACCAGACAAGTTTTCGGAGTTTTCTGTTTCTGAAAATAAAAAAACTGTTTTGTAGAACTCCACCAAACAGGGCCTTAACTTTTTGGAAAGCTACCTGTTGGGAAGTATAGCAAGCGATCCCATAGATGAAATGGAAGATAAGCTTACCTTCACGACATTGCAAGTATAAGAAGCAGCGTTCTCGTTAAATTTTCAATGGTGATTAAGGAGTAGGAATGGGGAGAAGAGATGGTATGAGAAAGAATGAGGTGAATAAAAAATGGGAGATTAATTCCTTCTAGCTAGAGAAAAAGGGTAGAAGCTCATATTGCTAATTAAGTATTTTACTTTTGGACTTAGAAGTAAATTAACCCTTTTCTCAATCATTTTAGGGTCCTTGGATTTTTTGTTGAGATTTAAAAAATGATGGCCTTTAAAGACAAATTAAATGGATTTCTGGGTATTGGTCGTTATTTGCTCCTAGTTTAATTTATTCTGCCCAACGGCCAAAAGCAAAAGAATTTATGCCACCCTCCATTATTGAATTAAGTTTGACTCTTCCGTTTTGGGACGATAAATTTGACTATGGAGCGAGTTACCCGGCAGGAATCATATAACTATGTGAATACAATATTTTAGAGTTAATTATGATAATAGGAATTGGCATAAGAGTTTCTCTCTTGATAGTGAGAGTTCTAGAACGTCATTCGAGGCCATTTCTATCTTGATTGGTGTTTTTTGTTTCAGTTTTTCCTCATTGATTATTTTGATGGTGGAGATGGAGGTGGATCGGAAGAAGTAAAGGGAAGACGGTGGCGTGAAGGAGATGAAGGTTTCGCTAGATTGGGAGAATGATGGTGGAAATCGTGGTAAGGGCGGAGTCGGACAAATTTTGGTACGGAAAGCTCTAAACAGGGCTACGGTTATGATAATGATAAAAAATGGTTGGAATATGGAAGATGGTCTAGACATTGTTCTGATGGAGACAAATACCTCTTTGTTCTTGTATGAATGTGAGTCCAACTCCCATAGGAGTCTCAGAGGCTGGCCCTGGGCTATTCAAGTCATCTTCTCAGTGTGCAGCAATGGTTGAGATACTTTGTTATGAAGGAGAAGAGATTCTATTTGTGCCCGATTTGAATCCAATTCCATGATTTACCGTTGGAGGTTTTAATAAAGAGTAATATCCTTATATAAGTTAGGAGAAAAGCTTAGGGATGTGGTTGTGGTGGAGAATTAGATCATGACTGGAAGGTTGTTTAATGTTTAGGGATTTTGGTAGGTCTAGGGTGTTATAGATGTTCAGAAGCTTTTAACCCCAGGGATTTGGGTTTCGAGACTGAGAGGTGACTGGATCTGGATTTCTATTAGGTATGAGAGATAGCCACGATTCTATTTCTAGTGTGGTATGATTGGCTATGAATAGAGAGATTGTAATTATCTGAGTATTAGGAGATCGGCAAAGTTATCGCTGGAAATGTTTGTACCACCGGTGAGAACTTTGGATAAAGCCGTAATTTGTTGCATCCTTAATTGAATCAAATCTTTAATAAGTGATTTTAGGGTGGCACGTGGTGACCAGAAGGTAGGCATGTGTGAAGAGAAGTGTATTACGGCATGTGAGAGTAAGGCGCGTGTTTTTGAAAAAGGTTATTGTAGTTACAAGACAACAATAAGTCACGTGCAGATAACAAAAATTGTTACAAAGAAGTAAGAATTAATTTGGGGGGCTCTAACGTGGAAGTAGTTGGCTTTGTTGGTTGGAAAAGAATTGAGGATAAAGAAGTAGCCTATGAAAATGTGGGCTTCAAAAATAATGAGTTTCCTACTAGCAAGCCCATAAGGAGGAATGTGGGTATTGTAATCAGAGAGAAGAAAGACTTCTACAGGAAAAGGTGATGCTCGATAAATGTGGGCCTACAACTGGCAAGAAATTGGCTCCTGATGGTGAAGTCTTTGTGGAGCAAGATAAAAACGAGGTTGTCTCATTCAGTGTGGAAGGTTCTTAAAAAAAGGCAAATCAAATAGGTAATGAATCTATAATACCATTGGATTCATCCTCATTGTATATTGTTGAGTTACCAAGGAGGAAGAGGAGGTATATAGTGCAATTGTCCCTTTCTTGTCACCGGTGTCAGATGTTGATAAGAAATTTAGCTCCGTTAATTTGAGGAGATATCATTAGGAGGAGGAGAATGGTTCGATGTTGAAGAAGAAGAAGCTTAATTTTGATAATATGGTGGCTTCAAACAGTAAAGGAGGGGATCTACAAAATAAGCATAGCAATGGAAGGACTATTCGTAATAGAAGCGTTCAAAGTTGATATGAATAAGACCTGAGAAGGGTATGGTAAGAGACTTTGGAATTGTTGATTGTTTGATTTCATTCTCCAATGATTGATTCATCTTTGGTTTTGATTAGACAAGGGTTGCTGTTGAGAATGGCTTAGACGGCTGGCCAAAATCAACCACCAAGGAGCCATGAGGCTACTTTCGTGAACTGTCAAGATCTTGGAGTGGCCTTGATAGTTAAAAATTTGCGGGAGGAATGTTGCAAGAGGAAACCCTAGATAGTATTTCAAATAGAAAATAAGAGGAGAAGTTTTATAGTTAGCAAAGTTAGGAGGAGATGTAATTTTGAGAATGAGTGGATTGTGAATCTAGTAGGTCTTTCTAGCGGGCTTGCTCTATGGTGGAAACAGGATGTTGATTTGGATGTTCTCTAGCCCTCACATAATTTCATCCATTTTCATGAGGGGAGCAAAGGAATCTTAGGACTAAGCTTCATTACCTTTGTTTATGGTCCATCCAAAGAGAGGAAGAGAAAAAGGTTTGGGAGAATATTTCCCCTTCGGCTTCTGTGCTTATAGGTTCTTGGCTTTGCTTAAAAGATTTCAATGATATTCTTTATTAGAATGAGAAGTGGGAAGGCAATTATTGGTTGGTTAGAAGGATTTTGAATTTTCATTAATTTTATGGATTTAGGGTTTAAAGGTTGCAAGTACACCTGGGATAATCATCATTTTAGGGAGCATCATATTAAGGAGTGCATTGACAGAGCTTTTGGTATTATTGACTTCTTGATTGACTTTGCAAAAGCTTAGGTATTTTATCTTGAACCTATTAGTTCTAATCATACAATGTTATTTGTTGATTTGTTGTATTATGAATCTAAAACTCCTAGACAATTTAAGTTTGAAGTAGTTTGGACAACACATGATGATTATAGGCAAATTGTGGTTAATAGCTGGAGGGAGCATAATTGGGATAGTTGTGATGGAATTATTAAAGTCATCAATAGACTTGAGTCCTATAGAAAGGCCTTAACTAACTGGAGTAGGCACATTTTTCCTAATAATAGGAAAATTTTAGATGAGTTAATGGTTCAGCTAGTTGAATGTAGAAAGGATGTATTAACTGAAGATAATTGGAAACTAACTAGAAATCTTATCACTGAAATTGAGAAATTGTAGGATAAGGAGGAATGCTATTGGTGGCAACGTTCTCAAGTTAATTGGTTGAAAGAAAGGGATAGAAATACTAGATTTTTTCACTTATTCACAATTCAAAGATGATAAAATAATAATGTTACTAGGATTAAAAATTATCAGGGGGTATGGTTAGAGGATGAGAAAGATATTGTTGCTTGCATTTCTAATTTTTATGTGAATATTGTTGAATCAAGTGTTTTGATGATTTTAAACCAACTAGAGCTTGGAAAGAAGATATCAAAGGTGTGCAAAAGATCTCAAGAGAAGAAATCCAAGAAAAATAAATATAAGATTAGATATAGGATCTCTTAAGTATTCAAAATAAGTAAAAGACTTTGATCTTGTAAAAGAATATTTTAAAAATGTGGTTTTATGATAATTCATGAAGTATTTGATAAATACCCACTAACAGACAAATTTTAAATGTTAAACTTGATTTGTTGCTTTGAAAATTCGAACTTTGGTATCTGAAATTCGAACTTTGGAGTGAAAATATGTTAGTCAGAAAAGAGGTCCCTTTGACAAACGAATTTCATCTTTGAAAATTTGAATTTCAGATAAAGCACAAATTATGAAAAATGAAAAATTCGTTTGTAGATATGGCAAAATTCATCTGAAAGTAAAGTTTTAAAAATAATTCTAAGTTAGTCCTCTGATAGACGAACTTTGACTTTGAAAATTCAAACTTTGGAATGACAGTCTGCAAGTCTGTTATGATAATCTTTTAACATATGAATTTTAGTATTTAGAAATTCGAACTTTGAATTAAGTCTAATAAAAGATTTCTCTGACAGACGAACTTTGGCATTTGAAAATTTGAACTTTGAAAAGAAGAACTATTGTACCATATTGAGCTACCCACTGACAAACAAATTTTGGGCACCAAAATTAGAACTTCAAAGGTACTGTAGTAATGTGGAACAACTATTTACACTTACTAGAAATACTTTAAACTTGAAAATTTGTATGTTCCAATATAGAAATATTTTCCAAAGATGAAAATTCGAACTTTGATTTATAACAGATGAACTTCGAGGTTCAACGTTAAAGTCTTTAACTTTCGGTCTCTGCGAAATTTGTCTGTTGACACACCAAAATTCGAACTTTGTCAGACGCATTAAATGCGATTGGTGAATAGATAGTTTTTCAGAGTAATCGTTAGGTAATGTCTTTAACGGCTAGATCTTGTCTCTAACATATAGTTAAGACATAAATCTATAAATAGAACTTCATTTGAAGATGTGGGTAACAATTTTACATTGTATATACAAAAATTTTGCTAAATTCTTGAGTCAAAGTCTTCTACTCTTACATACTTCATATCATGTACTTCAACTTTCATATACACTCTAAATTAGAGAGTTCATTCACTGTAATCAATCTTATCTTTATCTGGAAGAAAGATTTTCTTGTGAGAGAATTTCACAAAGAATTTGAGAAGCATTTAGTTAGAGTACAAAGAGTGAGATAGTAAGCTCTTGGAACAGAGTATCAAATTGAGGCATTGCAAGAAGCCCACCGAATTCTTGCAAAATAGTGGAAAATCTCAAGTGGTAACTTGAGGACTGGATGTAGGTCAAGATAGAGAGATCGAACTAGGATAAACATCTGTGTCTTCTCTTCCCTTATCTTGTTTTCACTTGGTTATCCTTTTATACTCTATTTTTACGGTCACTCTTGCTTTCACCACCCTCTTGACTTTTGCAGAAAATTTTAATCTTCTCAATTCACCTCTCCTCTTGGGAAGCCAGCATATCTAACAAATATATTCACTACTTCTAGTTCTAGACCCCTTCAACTTGCGTTGCAGTTTGTTCATAAGAAAATTGATGATGGTATGACTGATGATCTTATCTATCTAGTCACAAAAAGCTGAAGTGAAAGAGGCTATTTTCTAGCTTTGGGGACTTAAGGCTCCAGGAATAGATGGCTTTTCAAGTAAGTTTTATCGATTTTCTTGGAATGATATCGGTTTGATTGATCATTTAAATGATATGAATATTATACTTATCCCAAAGCTTGATCATCCCAAAATTGTAAGCCAATTTAAACCTATTGGACTTTGTAACTTTGCACATAAAGTCATTTCTAAGAACCTTGCTAATCCCACTTCTTGTAATCAACGTGCTTTTGTGGTTGGTAGGTTAATTTAGGAAAACATTATTATTGTACATGAAGTGTATCATTACTTAAAAAATAAAAGAAGTGGGATAAGTATGAATTTGCTTTAAAAATTTATATGAATAAGGCATATGATCGCATTGAATGGGATTTCTTAGAACAAGTCATTATTCATATAGGCTTTTGCGACATTTGGGTAAAGTGGATTATGAGCCTTGTTTCCTCTATTAGTTTTAATATATGTATGTCAGGTTCAACCTCAAAGGAGTTTAAGATAAGGAGATCCACTCTCTCCTTATTTGTTTATTTTAGTTGCTGAGGTATTGTCCTCGATGGTGAATAATGCTATGGAAAACAGAGAGATTAAAGATATTAAATAGTCTAGGACTTGTCCTACATTGATGTATAACTTTTTTATGATAATGCCTTATTTTTTATGAGCTGATGTTGCTAATTGTGCCAAATTATATGAAATTCTTTCTATGTATTGTGCTTGCCCAGGTCAGAGTATAAACTGTGATGAATCTAGAATTTTCTTTTCAAAAAATACACCTGATGATGTCAAGGAATCTGTTTGTCAAATTTTGATTGGTAATTCAGCTAATCCCGGGAAATATTTGGGTGTTCCAAGTTTGTGGGGAAGAACTAAAAATAAAACACTTGCATATGTTAGAGAGAGGGTTGGAAAGAAGGTACAATCTTGGAAATCAAAATTGTTGTCCTTTACTAGTAGAGAAGTCATGATTAAGGCTGTTATCAATGTCATTATGCTCTTTCTATGGTTGTATAGTTGCTAAGTTTTGGCAGGAGGATAGTGAAAATGGTGGGAAAATCCATTAGCATTGTAACACTCCTCATGACATTGTTTTGACATTGTGTACAGAACCAAAGGAAATAGGATGGAGGAAGACTCAAGTAGAGGAAAATAGGGCTCCACGTCGCAGCTTGAAGTAAGGTCACTACGGTGAGAGCAAGTCTAGTGGCGTTGTTCAGTTGAAACATGGTGGCGCTGCGGCGGACTTATCTGAGGCCACAACGAGAGTCGAGGATTTTGTTTAAATCAGAAACATTTTAGACGAACAGAAAGAAAGAAACGAAGGGGAGCACGGAGAAGAACGGAGGAGTTGTGGTAGGATTTGAGTTTTTCAGCCATTGAGAGTAATTTTCGGACCTTAGAAGCTTGGATTTACATTGGTAGGTGATCACTACTTCTTTCTCTCTATTTTCTTTGGTTTAAAGTTAGGGTTTTTCAGTTATATATTGGGTTTTCGAATTTAGGCTGAAATCCACCAATTGAAATGGATGATATGGGGTTAAGGACGTGTGTTTTGGTGTTCTTGTTGTTTGGGTTTAAGTTTTAAAGGGTGTATGTATGATTTGAGCTTAACCCTAGGTTGTTTTTGGTTAAGGCTCTTAGGAATCTAAAGTGTATGGGATTGTTTAGTGTTTGAATGATTCTTAGGAGCTTAATGATGCATGAAAAGGGTGTTGGAACCTTGGGTTAGGTTAAAGTAGTTGAATTGTGATATTTGGTTTATTGGTATATGTGGTTAATTGAGGTATTATGGTGTTGTTAAAGTTGTTTGGCTACTCGGAGAAGACTAGTCATGGATTAATGTTCAAGAAAGCTTGTGGAACCCGTGTGTGTGTGATAACGACAATTGAGGTAACCGGGTGTTTGTTTGTATTGTATTGTTTATATTGTGTGATAAGTATGTATATTTGTGTATATATGCATGTTTCTTTTATACTATGATATTGATGTGTTTGTGTACACTGTTTTCTACATATCGTGGTATACACACAACTAAATGATGATTACATGTGTGATGATGATATTGATATGATATGACATGATGCATAGCATGATATTGAGATCCTGATGATTATTATATAATGATACATAAGCATCACCACATGGCATTGTGAGATTGTGATATATAGCGGATTGGGTGGTGATCATGTGATAACGATATGATATAAGATGATATATATGTTAAGGAGGATAAGGATGAAATATATATATATATATGTTAGGGAGGATAAGAATGAAATATATATGTTGGGAGGATAAAGATGAGATTCCTGCGGCTAAATCTCCTCCTATGGCTAGCAGGGAAAAGATGTACAGTAGACTGCACCTTTCCTAAATCACTGTCAATTTGTGGTGGGGAAAGAGGAAGGAGAGCCACGGTTCAAATATTAGTGTTACCTTTGGCCAGGTGCACTAATGAAAGGTGAGTTTGGTAATGTCCCAGAATCAATTTTTACCGACTATTAGAAGGGAATTACTTATCTGAAATGTCATGTTATGACGATAGCCCGTGGTTCTAGCTGTGTGCGAGGGAGATATGCATTCCATTCATTTCACATTACATTCATGAGTTGTATGAGTTATATATGTATATATGTGTGTGTGGTTGTTCCCAATTAGTGAGACATTGTCTCACACCTCTCTCCCATGAACTAACCTTTTAAGTGACAGTTTTGGCACTAGCCTTGAGAAGGCACGAGAATAGCATCGGATGTGAGAATACTGGGTCTATGTAATTTATGTGTAATTTGGATATGTATCTTGTACCAAGTAGGATAGAATGTTTTATAATGGATGAATGTTGTATGTATAGTTATGTATGTGGAATTATATTGTATGTGCTGTGTATGCTGGTTGGTGGTGTATGTGTGACTCTGGGTTTTGAGGTGTCAGTGTGGTAATTGTAAACACCCTATTTTGTCCTGACATTTTACAAAAAATAATAAAATAAAATAAAATAAAACTAACAAAAAAAAAAACAAAGCAAACAAACAAACAAACAAAAAAGAGAAAGAAAAAAAACAAACAAAAAAACTAATTTAAAAAAAACTGCCTAAAAAAAAGGGGGGAGGGGGCATTTGGGCCCAAGATGCCACAAGCCCAATTGAGGGCTCGTGGACTTGGGCCCCTAAAGGTCCAAGCCCCAAGCAGCTAGGGCGCAGACCACTGGAAAAAGGAATGAAGCAGAGGGTGCACGGCTGTACAGGGAGATCGAAAAGGAAGGAAACCGCGGGAGGAAAACAGAGAAGCAGTCTGGAAAATTAGAGAGAGCCACGCCAAGGGAGCAGCAAACCGAAAGAAAAGAAGAGTAAGGGGGCAGCTGAGCAAGAAGCAGACATGCGAGCACAAGGACGAAAAGGCAGAGGCAGCGTGAAAGGAAAAGGAAGGAAAGCAGCGGGAGTCAGTGAGAAGGAGCTGCAGACTGAAAGAAAAGAAAAGCGATATGGGCAAGGAAGTAGAGAGACAAGAAAAGAAGCAGGGGGAATAGCCGCGGAAACAGGAAAAGCGGCCTCGAAAACAGAGGGAGCCAGAGAAGACATACACGGAAGGAAAAAAACGATGAGGAAGCCGCGAGTGTGAAGTAAAGAGAAAAGGGGAAAGGCGATGGCAGGAGGACCATGCACTCGGGAGCTCTATAAAAGCCGAGATGAGCAATCACACAGGGGATCCTGGGGAGAGTGAGCCAGAGAAGTCCGGGAGAAACCGAGAGTAAGAAAAGGAGGGGGGACGAAGACAGGGAAATTGAGACCAAGAGGAAAAAATAATAAACAGAAAGGGAGGATCCACGTCGGAGCAAGAAAGGAGAGGAGCTGCGGGTGAAGAAAAGTAGAGGGGGACTGAGAGAAAGCCACGATCCACGGGAGGCGAAGAACTGAGGAACCGAAAGCACGATGGAGACCGAGAGGGAACTTCAATCTGAACCAAAAAATAGAGGTGGCCGCGGGCGGTGCTGAGAAATAACCGAAGGGAGAGACCGGAGGCTGAAAGGAGGGAATGAGAGCTCAAGGATTGGAGGAGGAGCAAGGGATCCGAGTCGTAGGTCAAAAGCAGTTGTCATCTGGGTCAGTTTATTTTACTGGTTACAACTGGATTATTTTTGGTATGAATTTCATAGAAGAATCTATAGTTTTTACGCCCGGGCTCTCTGTTGGGTCCTCTATTGATTGATTTGAGGAATTAATCGCGTGCTACATTATAGTTTTGTCCTGAGCTTTTAATATGTTGTGTTGGGATTCTTATCTGTGATTGAGAAATTTTGTGTTAGTTCTGCCGTGAATTCCTGTCTTGATATTTGGTTGTCACAATTGTCTTGTTTTGAATGGTCAAATTGATTCGAAAAGGGGGCTAGGTTGCTGTTCACATCCTCGAATTTGATTAATGATAAGCCTTAGGTGAAAGTGCTACTGGCCATGTAGGTCTCAGTTGCTCTTGATTGCTATGAATCTGGCAGGTTGTCTAAAAAATGAAATGACTTCCAGCGATGAGTGTAGATTGCCTTTGATGCCCTGGAATGATGATGATTCGCGCAGAGTAGTATTCCTTGTTATTAACTAGATTTTTTGGTGGTGTTGCATTACCATAAAGCACTAATAAAAATACTTGCCTTTAAAATGCACATAAGGGTTTAAGTAGTTATGGTCTGTTGTTTGGGATGTTGTTAAGTAAAGCATTGATGCTACCGACTATGTTTCTCTGAAATTTGTGGAAGCCATTAAAAAGTTCAACTCAAAGGTTTATAATCTTGGTTTTAATTCATGCTAGAATGCTTCTCCTTCGTGGTGTTTGAGCATGGATAATACTTGTATCAAATACTTTTGAGTGACTGAAAGTGTGCTCAATGTGGGGAGTATGTGTCCATACCATTGGTTGGAGGCCTTGTGAACCCCCAGTCGCATGTTTTATCCCAACTTAGACACTTCAAAAAGAGTTGTTCCCATTCAATATGAGTATGCAAGGGGATTGGCTTGTGCCATTAAATGAATAGTTTTTGGCCTCACAAATTTTCAATAAATAATGAATTTACTTTTCTTAAATTCATTGTGTGTGTCTTTTTTACCCAAACCACTCTAGTCCGAAGTTTTCAGAATTTTCGCAAGTGTCTCAATTAAGTGTTATCACGTGAACTGCGAGTTCATGAAGATACACTAACTAGTTAGGTAATTTGTTTAGAAAAATGTATATATATAATAATGGGAATGAATAAATCCATGTATATAGATCTATAAAATAATAATAATAATAATAATAATAATAAATTAATCTATATATATATAAATAAATGAATACTTGTCAAGTATTTTAATTTTGGGTTAAGGTTCACAATAATATTTTCATGAATTTTTTTTATTAGGCAATAATTCGTAAAACAATTCCAAAACAAAATGATGGCTTCGAACGCCACATACAATTATCTTTTAATTATTCCTTTTGAGAGGAAATATTAATACCAACAAAAGTACTTTTGATAACTACACCACATGAGTATTCGGAACCCACGCAGGTATTTAGGTTTACTGAGTTATCACGTGAGATCGCAAATCTACGGAGATATATCAGTTAAATAATTTTCTTTTAAGAAGATAAGTATATTTCATAAAAAAAATAAATTGTGTTAACACGACAAGTTTTTTCAATTATCATGTACAATAAAACCTTTTTACCGCGATGTTTAGAACTTCTACAGATAATTAAGGAATTGATCTATCAGGCATGACTGTGAGTCTGCAACAGGTAGATTAGCTTTCTTTATTTGGTAAAAATTTTCAAAAGTATAAAAGAAAAATAAAAATAAAAAATAAAAAACAATGGTTTTTTAAAAGTTAAAAATCAAATAAATGCGTTTCCAAAAATTAAAGAAAAAAATAAATATATTTTCAAAGCAAAATAAAACAAGGGTAAGTAAGAGGAATTAAGTTATCTTTTTACCAATTAAAACACACCAACTCAATCTCAGAAAATTGTTTTGTTTGCAAAAAGTTAAATTATTTTCAACCAACTTTCTCTTATACAAAAAAGCTATAATAAAAAAAAATACCTACCAACAGACACGCATTTTTAGTCCCAAACTACGTAGACTTTGATCTCCATCGCAGGGTACGTAGGTCTCAGGCTCTGATCCTGGGTCAAGTCCGTCTTTGTAAATAAATAAATAATTTCTGATTTATTTGGTGTTTTTTCCCTTAATTTGATAAATGTTTCTCAATTTATTTTCTTAATTCATTTTCCTCATTTCGCTTACGTATCCTTAATCCTAATTTAATTTATTTTCTTTATTTTATTTTTCAATTTATTTTCTTAAATTTCTTTTTCCTCATTTTTTCTCTAAACCCCCTTAATTTCTAAGTTAAATTATTTTTCTTATTCTATGTCCAAATTTTGCAAATCTTCTTCTCTACCCTTATTCTTACATGTGAATAATAAAAGGAAAACTAAAATATTTTTAAAGTCATATTAATTTACACAATCAACGTAAGGTAACCGTTCCTAAGAACATGTGTTGTGGGGTGCCTAACACCTTTCCCACACACAATCGACTCCCGAATCCAACTCTGTTTACGTAGACCATCCTTTCCCTCTTTAATTTGGTTTCCCAAGGTTTTCCCTCAAAATTTTGGTGGCGACTCCTCATAAGTCAATTTTCGCTCGAAACCTAAATTTGTTCTCTTTTTTTCTTCCATCACATTTTTCCGGGTGCGACAGTAATGTTTGTGAGCCCATGGGTGGAATTGAGCCTTGTTAGTGTGTTTTGGGGCTAGTAGCCCAATTTGTCAAATGGGTTTCAAGGGGGTCAAATCTTAGAGGAACGGTTCCTTTGAGGTGAAACCTCTTTGGACAAGTTGTTTGAGTGGCTTTGACCTATTTGAATGGTCCTGAGTGGTTGAATTGCCTTTGGTGGCAAATGAGAGTTGTGAGTTATGAGTTTTGGTCAAAAAGTGACCAAAAAAATGTCAAGTGTCCAGATTCTCCATACGGAGTTGGATTGAGGTGCAAGTGGTGTTTATGGATGAATGGGGACTAGATTGACTTGTAAGAGTTGAAATTAAGTCAATCGGAGGTCAGAGCATAAAGTTATGCACATTAGAAGTTCGCCTTGGTGTTGGAAATTTGCTAGTATAAAAAACCAGCAAGGGACGCTGCGGCGCTAGGAAGCAAGCCGCGACACCAGGGAGTCCAGTAGCGGGTATGAAACAGGGGAGGTCTAGAGTCGTGACTGTATTGTAGCGGCCACAGCTCCAAATTAGATTTTGATGTTGTTTGATTTGTTTCCGTTGCTCTAAAGTCTTGGGAGGTTGTTTTTGATATGTTTGGATTGTGTTTGATTGGATTTTGAAGTTTGTGGTCGAATCTGGAGATGTTTAGAGGTAGGGTGTTACAAGCATGCTTGACATAAGTTGTCTAAATCTAAATTGGAAGGTGGTATGGTTTTAAGGATTTTGAGGTGTTAAATAATGCTTTGTTGGCCAAAACCACTTAGAGAATCATTCAACAACCTGATACTCTCTGGGTATGGGTCTTGAAAGCTGTGTATTTTCCTACTTGTGATTTTTTACAGGCATGTAAGGGACATAAGGCTTCTTGGGTTTAGAGTAGCATTTTGGTAGGTATAAAGGTTATTGAAAATGATCTTTGCTAGTCCATTAGGAATAGAGAATCTGTGAATATATGGGGTGATAAATGGATTCTTAATATCGTTGGTAATAATATATGTTGTGAGTTTTACAGCAAGGGATAAGGAGATAAGGGTTAAGGAGCTTATTTTTAATGGTGTTTGGAATCTTGATTTGTTACAGGGAATGGTAAGTGATGATATTATGCAGAACATTTATTTTATTCCTCTTCCTAGAATCAGTTGTGAGGATTGTTAAGCCTAGGTTGTGGTTAAGAAAGGATGTTATAATGTTAAAAAAAAAAAAAGGTATCACAAAGAGCTATCAAGGAGGGTTAGTATGGATGTCAATATTGTTGGTACTTCTTGGTTGCCTAGTAAGGACCTTTGGAATTGTTTGTGGAAAATCAAGGCTCCTCCTAAGGTTTTGAATTTTGTTTGGCAGTGTTGTATGAATGCAATTGTTGCCAAAGAGGCTCTTACTAAGTGCAAATGTAGTACTAATGCTGTTTGTATTATTTGTGAATAGAATGATGAGATCATTGAATATTTGCTTTTCCTCTATCCTTGGGTTGCTCATGTTTGGTTTGGATTTGCTTTAACAATGAAGTTTGACCCAAGAGATATTACTAGTTTTATCAAATGTTGTGACATGGTGTTGGTGGGTAATAATGTTTTAGATGCGTAAAGTAAGGTTTTTTTTGTTGAATTGTGCTCACAGATCTAGAAAGAGAAGAATAAAGCTGTTTTCAATCATTGTATCTTGAATCCACATAAAGCGATTGGTGTTGCACTTAAAAAATTTTCATATTACCAACATGCTAACTGTTTAGATGTTAATGGTACTATGTAGGTAGATGATGATTGCCCCAAGTCTGGTGGATGGAAAACTCCCCCTAAATAATTTTTGAAGATCAATTGCAATATAGCTTTAGATAAGAAGTTAGGTTGTGCTAGTGTAGAAATAATTTGTCGTGAGTAGCAAGGTTCATGGAAATGGGGATTTGGTGAACAATTTATGGCAAATTCAGCATTCTATGCAGAAGCTTTGGTGACTAGAAAGGTTGTTTTGCTTGTAAATGATCTTGGTTGTAGCAATTTAATTTTCAAGTCTGATTGTGCTTTGCTAGTTTCTATTTTGCAATCAAGAAACATAGACCTTTGTGATTGGGAATATAGGGCTATCCTTAAGGATATTTTTTAAGTTTTGGCATCTCTTGTTGGCTCTTCTATGTCTTGGATTTGTAACCAAGACAATTGTATTGCTGATTTTGTGGCAACTTTGGTTGGTAAGGGGATGGGTCATGGATGGGTTTTGTCACCCCCCCCCTTTGTTTTCTTTTTTAGCTACAAATGCCATTTCTTCATTTGATGTGATGGATGAGTCTTGCAACTCCTCTCTTTTTCTTTCTTTAGGTTTTAAGAAGGATGATATATATTGGTTAGGTGTTTCTATTGTATGGTTTGAACTAGTCTTTGTGTTCTTTTATTTTGGTTTTTAATGAAATTCGTTATTTTTGGTAAAAAATTATGATCTTAGACTCCGTTTGGTAGAAGGGAATGGGAGCTAGAGAATTGGAGTAGGTGAAGGAATGAGATGTTTTGTGGTTTGGTATGCAACAAATGGTATTCCCAAGAAGAGCATTATTCCATCATACATGGGAATGAGCAAATCCATGGAGGGTGGTGGGAATGGGTGATGCTGTGGGAATGAACTACTTTTAGACAAAAATTTCCCTCTGTCCAAACAAGCATACACCATGGGAATCAACAACAACCTCTAGATGGGAAGGCTTTGGCTCCATAGATTGGAGGTCTGTGTCTCTCTTTCTCAAACCTAGAGCTTTCTGTGACAGCGTATTACAACAAAAAGGGGAATAGATGGCCTTTTTTCTCAAAGTTTATTGGCATTTACAAAATGTCATCTATTCCAACATTGACAAAAGTGGGACACATACGTTGGTGTTTTGTAAACGCTAACTAAAGCCTAAGTTTAGATGGTATTTGTATGATAAACGCCATCTTTATGACATCACAATAGATCACATTTACCTTATAAACACCTTCTAATGTGTGTAAAAGATGGTGTTTATCTTTGAAATGCCATCTTTTATGATATCACAATAGATGACGTTTATCTCATAGATGTCATCTAATGTATATAAAAGATGGCATTTAATGACATAACTATAGATGGCATTTGTGAGATAAACATCATTTAATGTCAGTAAAAGATAGCACTTAATTGTTAAATGCCAACTATATTCAATTTTTTTTAATTTTTGTTTGAATTTTTTCCTCTACCTGCAAAGTATGTTCTTCCTAGACAAAGTGATCTTAATATTTTTCAACAATAATTGAAATACAAAAACTGTACAACCTAGTGGTACCAGCTCATACCACATCTATACCAAACATTAACTATGAGCTAAAAGAAGATCAATACAATTAACCTCTAAATGGTCAAAGCTTCTTTACTATGAGCTAAAAGAAGATCAATACAATTAACCTCTAAATGGTCAAAGCTTCTTTCCAAGATGTCCACCATGTACCCGTAAGAAATATCTTAATAGTTGAGAAAGTTTGGCCTCCCATAACACATGAGCTCACGCATGGTCAAAGCTTCTTTCCAAGATGTCCAATCGTAAAGATCAAATTCAAAACTTGAACTTGAAGAAATAATAAAACAATAATGAGAACTACAATTGTTATTTAAACACATGAGCTATCAAGTAGACGAAGTGCTTTATATTTGTAGAACATAAATATGATGTCGGTATGGCAAATTCTGTAAACACGTATGAAAATAAAGCCAGTAATCAGCATGACAATAGAAATATGAGGTGTCAAGCAAAACTGATAACTAAAGAGGTCACACATACAATACTGTTGTGTGTATTGATTAAGATTTATTCTGTATAGTAAGCATTCAACTGTATTGGCAAGAGCATTTGTATGCAAATATACATATAAGAATGTGCAAGCAATCCTCATATTCAGATACAAATTATATTAGTGACAATGAGATCCATTATATAACACAAGGATTAAAGCTCTGAAGGAAAACATATAAACAGATTTAATAGTGTTGTTCTCACAGGGAAAAGATGTATTACTATGCCTGTGCAACTAAAAAACATTATTTTCTCATTGATTCTTTTTCCTTTTCCACCTTGCTACTATTACATCATGACATTATATCACAAGTAAATATAATAGTGCAATAGGTATATAGAACACCATTGTCTTTGTTTTTCTATCATGCTAATACTTTTCTCATATGGCAAGTATGAAATGGACTATCATATCCTTAAAAACAATCAATTTTGGTGTAGTGGCATCTCTATCTGTCTCCATCTTCAACCTTGTGTGATTCATCTCCTTCATCTTTGTCTCCTTCATAGATCCATTGTTGACAGCATCTAGGTTCATTCATGGTGAATCTCCTCCACAAATCCATCGCTTGTCCGTCTGTTGAAATTGGCTTATCCTTCATTCTCCTTTGTTCTTCTTTGTGTTCACAGATCTTCACAAATGTCGATTTGATTTTTTTCTTTTTAAGATATTGGCTTGTCTGTGTTGTTGAGAGATGTAGACAGAGGAAGGAGAGGTGGTCAATGCGGAAGATTATGGTAGTGGTAGTGGTTGGTGAGGTGGCCTGTGAGGGAAGGAGAAAGGAGGAAAGAGATGAGTTTTTTTCAAAAAGAAAAAATTGGGGACATTTGAGTCATTTTATAATTTTTTGTGATCTTTTTTTTTCTTGTTCTTATTATTATATACCAAACATATATTTAAAGTTTATTTCTATTTTCAATCCCATTCTTATTTCTATTGTCATGTCCATTTCCATTACATCAAAAATCATAAACCAAGGATTACTATTTACAAATCAAAATTACAAGTGCAAATATGATTGAGAACAACAAAAATTTATGAAAGGAATCCTAAAAAATAGTTAGTGTAAATAAAAATAAATAAATTAGCCTGACAATTAAAGTAATCCACGTACGCACACCTTATCTTATGCAAAGGATAAAACTAACTATCCAAAGCTAGAAAACGTCGTGTCTGCCGTCATATGCTCGGATGTTAAGCTTTTGATTTGTTTTGTAATCATATTCATCCCTAATTCCGAAAAGTAATTAAAAACGATGTCGTATATACATGATACCAAATTGTGCTGAAGATTGAAAAAGATGGTGGGGACAGGCGGGATCATCGAGGAAGAAAATAGGTAATAAAAATTAGACTGGCCATTGAATTGAATCGACTAAGATATCACGGTTTAAGGTTCAATGATCAGATTAAGATCAGATTATTTGTAAATAAATTAATATATTTTAAATAATGTAATTGAAAAATATAAAAGGTATTTATCTATAATCATAAAATTAACATTCAATGTGGAATGAAAAGTAAATTTAATAATTTTTTTAATTTTATATATTATATAGAAAATTAAAAATATTATTAATAAGTTTTATAACCTATTATTAAAATCTAAACAAATCAATATTCATCTATAATTATATTTTGAATTCAAAATAGTTAATTAATATTCTATTTTTATATTATTTGTAAAATAAAATTTGTTATTATTAATTATTATGTAACATAATAATGGTTATACAATATTAATATAGAAATAAAAAATTTATGCAAAATATAATATTACTTAGTATTAAAAATAATGCCATTTATTTTAAAAATTACAAAATTTAAAAAAAATTACAAAATTAGAGTAGTTCAGCCTGTTTTATACCGGTTCGTAACTGGTTTAACTGGTTCTAAAAAGTGACAGTTGACAACTATGATCGGACCAAACTTGGGACCGATTCTTGGTTTGACCGGTCAAACCGACAAGTCCAATCTAATTTTTTAATCTTTGGAAAATATGCAATAAGTAGCGCACAAAGCTTGGAAGATTTAGATCCTTTGTGCAGTAATCAAATATTATTTTATGTAAAAAGACTTTTTTGATAATTTTAATATCATATTCTTAAATAATACTATAATAGATGTATATATATATATACTTCTTAATTCTTATGACTTTTACAACTCAACCCAATGTTACCATATTCAATAAGGCACTGATTCAATATTTAATGGTTTAATCGTGATCTAATCAGGGTTGGACTGATAATGATTAAAATACTATATTTCAAACAAATAATGCAAATTTAAACAAATCTTATAGCTTAATTAAAGTCACAAACTAAATAACACTGAATCATCAATCTATTGTTCATCATAAATAAATTATTAATAAGTTTCATAACTCAATATTTGAATCTAAGTAAGTTAATATTCATTCATAATTACATTTTGAGTTTAAAATAATCAATTATTATATTATTTGTTGAGTAAATTTATAATTTTTTATAATTATATATCGTAATAATACTTATATAATGTTATAATGTAAAAATAAAAAATATTTTATATTAAAAATAATGTTATTTTATTTTAAAAACTAAAAAAATAAAAAAAAAAGGGATAGGTTCAAATCGGTTCCTGACCGATTCTACCAGTTTTTGACCAGTTACCACCAGTTCTAAGTTATCCTGATCTTCTTTCTTGTTTGAATTGAACCAAGAGCCAATTCTCAAATCAACTAGTAGTTTGGTGCAGTTTTGACAACTATAATTTAACCTTATCATTGGAATTTAGATATTTTGGTACTAAGTTAGACGGGAATATAATGTGCGGACGATGGTTTATAATTGATTTATACATAATAATAATAATTATTATTGTTATTATTATTATTGTTATGCTATTTAATTTCACTGATAATGGATACATAATTTATATATTGACCAATAATTCTTCAATAACTAACTCTTCTCTATATTTGTGTGGTGATTGGAAACACCTTTTAAAAAGGATCAAGAGAGTATTCTTTTAAAGATATAAACTTTTCATATGCCAAAATACAGAGATAATGGAATGCAATTATCTAGGACTAGCTCCAGTTGTAAGTTGAGATGTGGATAGTGGTCTTCAAAACGTACGATGTAATTAAAGACAGATAACAAAATGCAATTTACACGTAAGATGTACATGCCAATCGTTCTTTGCTATAAATAAGACTAATACACGTTTGTGGAAGATTACAAGGAACATGGACTGAGCAACAGTGCTTTATTATTTCAAACACGTACGGCGAAACCAGTAGCTAGCTTAAGCACAAGTATATTTAAAGCAAGATATATATATTCCATGGAACTTGATAAAGCTATATATATATATATATATAGGTAGCTGCTAGGAAGTGATCGCATAGTGAGTAATATTGATGGCATCTTGAGGGCGAGGGGGTGGATGGGTCTTGTTTCTCATTCGAAGCTGTTGATACTCTTTATAAGCAAACCCTCTGTATTTGGGTGCTTCTCCCACGTCTTGTGTGAATTGTGGCAATGACTCCACCCACTTGTCTCCCTGCAAGTTGTAAAAGAAGGCGTACGAATATCGACTTTTTCCTTCTGCTCTCACCACCCTGTGTGTTCCACTCTTGAATTTCTTGTTGCTTAGCACCTACATACGTTTCCATATTCATCCACCCAATCTTTAATACATAAAAGGATCAAACCCAATCTTTAATAGATATAGATGAAGATAAGAGAAAGCATAAGAAAGAGTAAATAAATAAAGACCTGAATAACATCGGCGATATTCACAACAATGGCGCCAGGTGAAGGAACAACAGGAATCCAGGTCCCATTGTGACGAACTTGAAGGCCTCCCACTTCATCCTGGACCACAAAGGTAAAGCAGTTTCCATCTTCATGTTCTGTGATTCCATTGTCTTCACTTTCAGAAGCAGGGAAGTAACGCAGGGCAGCCAAGAAATCCCAGCTTCTGTCATCATTGAATTCCTTCAGAAAATTTGGAGGCAGCCCCAGACACTCATTTATTATCCCCTCCATTAACAGACCCAGCTTCTGCAACTCCTCAAATATTTCCTCTATTGCTTCCCTGCAATAAATTCACCATATACTAGAATATCATATTACTAGCATAGCCATAGGTTGCCTGTAATAATATAAAAGCTTCAAGTTACCTGAACTGAGGAGGGTTTTGAGGGTAGACATTGAAACTGGAGGCAGGAGGGAAAACCAACAAGTACTCATTCTTGTCTGGTGAGTGGGAAGGTTGCCTACTGTAGCCGGCTGGAAGGGGTCCGTCGAACCGAGGGCTACTCCTCTTCTTTTCTTCGTCTGAATAATCAAAAAACGTTCTTGATAGATCCAGGCATCGCTTCATTAGCTCCAAGGGAACCCCATGATTCATTATCTGAAAGAACCCATACTCGGAACAAGCTTCGCTGATCTCTTTCACGGCCTTCTTTCTGCCATCTTCATCACCTTCACTAAGGAAGGCAGAGAGATCAATAGTTGGAATAGCCATATCTTTCCTCAATGAAAGCTGAGATTTCAGTCAACTGAAACAAAGAACACAAGAAAGAATACAGGAGGGAAAACAAAAATCTAAGAACTAACAACAAGGCAAAAGAATATTCAAATCTTTCTTGACACTCTTGGATCGGCTCCTCCAAACGCTCGTACAAGTTATGCACAATTATTTTATTCTTCCCAGCATGAAATTTCTAAAACTGACTTCATAACTATTTGTCTTCAGCGTTGGGGACGAACCCATACGAATATGCTTTCATAGTAGTTGGTGCTAAAGTGAGCCGAGGCTGCTCTTCGCATTGATAATAGTAACAATTTTGTTATCTCCCTGATTTTGCTTTTAGGGCCAAAACCTTCCCTTAATGAAATTACTTGCATGTCCTTCCGTGTTAGAATGCAAACGATTTTCAAGCGATGCTTTTACCTAATGGTGTGATCAAAGAACATTAATAAGAAATTTGGTGGATTCTTGTGGAATTCACTTGATGAAGAAAAATGACCTCATTTGGGACAGAGTGACTAACGATAGAAGAAAGGGTGGCCTTGGTGTGAAGAACATCCGAGTGCCAAAATACAATCAAGGACCTACGCCACTTGAGTGAGAAAAAATAAATTGTGATGTCCCTAAGTCACCCTATATATTTGTAAATTGCTAAATGTAAGTTGTAAATTTTGGGAAACTGTAAGCTCCTAAAGATGAGTTCTAAATAGGAGGAGGTTGGCCTCTTACTCAAATGAACATATAAATTGGAAGAGATCAATTATAAATTCTATGAAATAAAGTAGTAAATTTGTAAGGAAGAGTTGTAAATGGAACAAAACCCATTTACACATGTTTCCTAGATATGTATTTCCTTACAGCTCATGGCTTGCTCTGATATCCAAGGAGTTTGTAGGAACATTGGGCAGTGCAGCATAGTTACAGTGCTATTGCTTTGCAATTAATGAACCAAGACCCGCAGGTTCACTTCAAGCACGTTCACAGGGATGCAAACAGAACAGCTGATTTTCCTGGCAAATTGTGCGACGGCACAACAACTTCAAGCTCACAACTTGGATACTCTCCCAGAAATCTTGGTGGCATTCTTGAGGAAGATGCTCGTGGCCTCTCTTTCTTAAGATTATGTTTTGATTAATCTCTGTTATTGTTGTCAAAAAAGAAAAACATATATGTTTTTGTATTCCCTTTACCACCCGAAAAACAAAGATTGCATTTGCATTACTTCCTGTCAAACATTATGCTCAAGAAATAACCTCTCCCGTTCCTTATTACCTATTACCTTGAACCAAACGAGACAATTTCTTACCAAATAGTGAGGGGTTAGTGAGAATGATAAAAGCCCAGTTCAGCCTCATGGTATCACTATCAATATAACCTTAAAAGCTCTATAAACCTAATTTATTTGGCTCAACTTATAAACAATAACAGCATTGCCTCCATATTTCTTGTTTATATTCCCCTATTATTATTTTTTCAGCTTAAAATTTTTAATTTATTGGACACAAGGAAAAACTTTAAACAAAAATTCATTTCATAGATAGTGATATTTTCACCATTCTTTTGCCTGCAATTGTTCATTTATTGGACAACAAAACACTGGACAAAATCTTTCCTCCATCATACAGAAGTCGGAGAGAAGAAATGCATAATTGTAGCTCAAATTACTGCAATATAATAGCAAGATATTAAATAAAAAATTAAAATATTTAAAGTAAAATCAAACCGATCAAATTCAATCAACCCCCTATTTTCTCTATCTTTTCCCAAATATTTTGCTTTCAGTCACTTCCATGAATGCAGATGATCTAAAGTTAATAAAAGATTGGTAGTTCGAGCAGATTAGTTCTGAGAAATCATCGGTAGAAAGAAAAGAACACCAAAGAAAACAGTAGTGACTGCATTGAAATAGCTTTAAATGCTAGAATCTTGCATACAAAGAAAAACTAAACAGCTATACACTAATTACTATGATATCAATTATAGTTAGCTTCGAACAGAAGAAAAAAGAAAAAGCTAATGTACCATCAAAAAACAAAGTGCACGGGAAGGAAGAAACCGGCTGGGCAGAAATAACCTCACAGGAATAACAAAATAAATAGAATATAGTCACGACCACCGACCAGAGTTGGTACACCTACTGACATTAGTTATTTAGTTAAAACCCAAAAAGAGTGGCCGCGGTCACCATCCCATAAAGCCCACTTTACATACTCCTATAACCACAAAAAAGGGAAAGGCAACCCCAACATGATATATTGTCTCACTTGCCATGGTCATCGTCACCCTCATCATCATCGTCATCATCTTCCTCTTGGTCATCATCGTCTTCAGAGTCATCCTCATCCTTTCCCTGCCAACGAGAAAAATTTATAATGCATGCCAATATTTGCATCTACTATTTCAGAATATAATGTTCGATGTTTAGAACACTAATGCTTTCTCAGCAAAAAGCAATTACTTTTTTTTTTTTTTGTTTACAAAGCATGTCAATGGCTGCAGGCTACCATTGAAGAAGTTCACGAGGTCAGTATATTTTCCCTCATATAAGCATCAGAGTCACAGAAGATTCCACAATTACTCACAGAAGTTGAAATACTAGAAGAATTATAATTATACCACATGATGGACCTAGATAAGGCAAGTTTCAAGTCAGTCTATAACACAGTGCGCTATGAAGGCTTCAAAGCAATGGCAATCACTTGTATTCATCTGAGACTGAGTGGAGGAAAATCCTATTTATTCAAGTTATCAAAACCTCAACAGGTAAAATAGTGGCTCCTAAAGGACTGAGAGCGTGGAAAAAAGAGAAGTGGAGAGAGGAGAAATACTATACAAGACCATGTTCTCCAAACTTTGCAGAAAGCTTCTTGGAAGAAAAAAATGCCAAAAGCAACCAATTAGCTAATGAAAATAAATAGAGGCTGATTTCACAGTTTAAGATTCTTGAAATAACAGGTAGCCAGTCCAACCAAAATCTTTTCAAACAGGTAAATCCCATGACATTTGCATAACCCATATGATAATATGTGAGAAGCATTGTGTAGTTGGGGAAAAAAATCACAAGAAAAATTTGCAGTTCACTGATTGAACCAAAATCACAACTCTTCCAGGGATAAATGCCAATCACAGTCACCCATCTGGAGTAAACCATATATAGTAAAAAAAATAGCAATTATTTCTAAGTTACCCCCCACATTAATTTTCTTAATTTATTCATCAAACATCTGTGTTAAAATCTGTCACTTTTGAGGCCATAAATATGATTCTAACTTTCTGCATTATATTGTGTCCTCATTTAGTATCTCTCCTTCAACATTAGGTGACTCGTTAGTTATAGTGTTGTCAAAGGCTAGTGCCCTAGCGCCTAAGGTACAAAGGCGAGGCACAAAACAGACCCATTGCCTTGCATGTGAAAGGCTTGCGCCTTTTGGCGCCTGGAAGAATAGAGAAGCACGGCTTTTGCAAGCTCTGGCTTTGCTATGCTTTGTTTTTGTTATCATGGAGTTTGCTTAGTATGCCACCACTTTGCCATTGCTTTTGTTTATACTTGTAGGTTTTGTTTCTTTCACCAACTTAAGAATTAAGATGTTATTTTAATAAGAGTTAAGATTTAAGATGGTTAAATGTCATAAATTTTCATGCAAGATAGAAAAGTTTTATATTTAAGAAATTACATAGGTTAATGGTAGGAAAGTTTATATTATACTTTACATATCTTTTTTTTATTGTTGCACCTCGTTTCACTCAGGCATATGCCTTTCTAGCGCTTCTCACCTCAAGCATTTTATAGGCCTTGCACCTCAAATGTATCTTTCGCCTTTGACTACTACTTACTATATGGAACTCACATCATACGTCACAATCTTAAGCTCCATATCCCTTTACAAGCAATTTTTATATATGTTAAGACCGAAATAAAATTGCAAGTTTCTAACATATTCAAGTTCAAATACCACTGCTACAAGGCTCTCCTACATGTTTGACAATGATTCATGCTACCAATGACTTTTCCTCCTTAAATTTTTAAGGTTAACTAGACTACCCACTATCAGCATTATAGCAAGACCCATATCCAAGCATGAATCCAGTGATTACATTGCTCCATAAACTACTCCTTCCATACAGTTTATAGTGCACTTTTAACTACTACACACGTACCAAGACAATGATTAGTAACCGAAATTTTTTTCTATTATTTTCCAAATTACCCTTATTTAATAATAATTCCTACATTAATAAATTGCAGTCATTCTCTCCTTCATTCTTTTTTCTGAGTTCCCATGGGTCAGTGGCAATTGTAAAGCGTGAAACTTTTGTGGGAAACTCTCCTTTATTCATTTATGATTTGATCAAACCATTAAAGAATTTTCATTAAATGCATTGGTAACCATAGAATATATAAGCTTACTTATTAGGGGTAATACTAGAAAGACAATAAAAAAAACACAATGTAATCCGCGCAATACACTATATTTTGAAACATAAATTTCTCAAAATAGCGCACTATATAGCATAATGGAGGGAGTATAAAATTAACACTACAAGAATATTTTTGGATCATCAAAGCTTTTGTGACCAAAAAAACAAACTTCAATTACCTCATCATCACCTTCTTCCTCATCAACATCCTCTTCATCAGGCTCCTCCTGCTCGATTAAAGTATCAAATACAAACATGAGAAAACAGAGAATAGCGGAGACCAAAAAATGAATTCCTAAGCATGACATAAAGCACAATTGACATTAAACAGGAGGAAAATCTACAAAATTTAAAAGTACACTCACATTATTAAAATAAGTAAGTGGATTTGGCCACAAATCATCCTTGATTAATTCCGCTACCTGCAATTTAGAATAATTAAGAGCAATGAGGTAGAAAAGGAAACAAGCTGAGGCAAATATCTGTAACAGAGATACAGAATATCCATTACAGGGATGTTCAACTCCAGAAAGAATTATGCAAGTCAAGAAAAATTTTACCTCATCGTGCATGTCATCCATCTCATCTTTCTGCTCAATGTCACTAAACCAACTAAAGAAACTGCACTCAAATTTGCAACAAGAGCAAGGTGCATTCAAGAAATGCCAAACTTCAAACGCCCGTTAAACTTTTAAAATATTCAACTTGGTAATTAAATATACACCCACAAACATCTTGTTTTTCACATTTCTGTCTGACAAAATAAAATATATGACACAAACCTGACATCAGCTGGAGCCCGTTTGTTCCCTTTCTTCTCATGGACTCCATTGGGTAAGCCCTTCATTTTTTCCCCAAAAATGTGCTATGTTAAAACAAACACCATAAATTGCTCAAACGCTACAAGAAGGTAAATTAATGCAAAACTCAAAGCCTCACCTTGCCCTCTTTCCATTTTATAGGTGTAGCAGTGATCTTTGTTGTTCCTTCTTCAAGGAAGGTATAGGTCTTCGTAAGTTTTGTATCCTCAAAATATGGATTGGGATTGAAATTCTGAACAGATATTTAAGAACTGGTTACTATTCAACAAACAATACAATTTAGAGCAGTCAAGCATATGATCAGTTTCCACAGTCAACAGGTGATTTATCATTAGTTTATAGGAATGAAACATCAACAAAATGGAGGGTCGGAGCAAAGAGAGGAAATGCAACTTACAAAGGTAATTGAGTAGCCTGATTTGACATCTTGAAAATCTTCAACCTCCAAAGAACTCAAATACTTAAATATCTATTAAATAAGAATTCAATATCGAATTAAAGTTACTAGACAGGGCTCTGTAATCAAATAAATAACAATATGGGCACTACTTCCACCAAACCCTCTCATAAACACCAGAGACATTTACGAAAGTAAACAAAGAGAATGCATGTAAAATTGTGGAACATGTGGTTTGTAAAATCATATTTCAGTTATGTTCAAACCTTTTGATCTTCCTCATTCAGAAGCTCACCAAGAGCAGGATGACTCAGAAACTGTAAAAAGGAGAAAAATTTAATGAAACATTCCTAAATTCACAGTAGCAATAAACTTCATTGCCACAATCAAGTAATTGACAAGGAAATCAATACTAACAGCTGTTGTCCAGAAGTCAGGAATAGATTTGATAATCTCATTCCGCTTCTCATAGAGAGGCTTCCTTATCTCATTGTACTTCTGCTCTATTTCGAGAACTTTATCACTTGCCTCCTCATTGATCTACCGTGTACGTTCAAAGGAAAAAGAATGAATATTCATTGCAGAATAGGCGAGTTCGATATAGCTCACAAGCAGTAGCTAGACAATGATATTTGCGCATTCCGAAACATAAATTAGTTTTATGTTCTCTTTTTATTAGAAAAAGAATTGAGACCCCAAAACAGAAGCAAATATCCGCAAAGTTTCTTCTTTTCTGGTAAAAACCGCATAGTTCTATATTACCACCAGTATTTCATCTCAAACCTGTAACTAAAATTCAGAAATAGCTATATGAGTTTGAAACATCCACTATGAAACCTAAAAGCGACTTGGCATGAAAGTTCAGAACTTGAATTCCGCAGTGAAACATGCAAGGAGACTAATGATGAAAAACGAGCATCTGCTATTGGCATGGCTATGATACCTTTTCAAGGTCGTCTTGGGTCTCCTGCAGCTTCTCAATAGAGAGGACAAGCTCTCCGTCAATTTCCTCCAAGTTCTCGCCCTTCTCTGCAACTTTCAACTTCTTGGTCTTGTCAGCCACCATCTTCGCCCTCTTCCTTCCGCTTTACTTTAATCTCTCTCTCGTAAACACAGGGCGCCCACTATCTCCCTCCCTCTAATTGCCTAAAACCCTAGCACTCTACCCTTCAGAATGGAAAAGGGAAGAATAGGGAAGTGAGAGACAGAGAACGAAAGTGTCCAGGGTTTTGGGGGTTTTATATTTCGTCTATTGCCAGAAAGTGCGGCTTCATGCTGCCAATCAACCACTGCATGACAACTGTCCTTTCGGGGTACATTCGTCACTTCCGGCGTTATGAAATATATATATATATATATCAATACTTTATTAGATTTAGAATAAGAAAAGAAAAAGGAAAATGAGTGGAAATAAGTTTTAGAAATTTATCTGTGAGAAAAAATTAATAAAATTTTAATAAAAACCTTATTTAATATATATATTTTAATAATAGAATAAAAAGTTTAAGATAGTAAGAAATCAAAATACCTTGAATAAATAATAATATAAAAAAAAAAAAAAAACATTCCACTTTGAAACCAGACAACTAGGCCTTCTTCTTTATTGACACCTAACCTTCTTTGAGGAAGGCAACCAAGTTCACAAACTGAAAAATGGCTTCCGTCAATAGTTAGATAGAGTTGACGAAGGAAAGAGGGAGAGATTAGATCTAAACGAAGTTAGGGATTTGACGGAGATCTAGAGGGAGGAGCGACGATAAGAGGCAATAGTGCAGGAAGATGACCAGCGAAAATCTAGGGCGACAAAGATATGAGAGTGACAGAGATCTAGAGCAGCGAGAGGTCGATCTGAAGATGATAGACAACATCGAAGCAAATTTGGAGGGAGGACGTCATCGTGGGTGGATGGCCAAACAAGGGAGATAGTGTCAGTGAAGCAAAAGCGATGCGTCGTTAATGGAGACAGCGCTTATGAAGCAGAAGCTTTTGGAAATGAGGGTATATGTAATATTTGTTAAAGACAAAATGGTCAAAAACAACATCCTTTCCTGAAACCAACATATTTTCCGTCGACCCCCCAATGAAACTCTACTTCCCATGTACAATGGAATGTTAGCTTTCCCAACAACTAGGTTTCCAGCACAGCAAACCAGGTATTTTGCTCATTCCATCACCCTTTCCTTTTCTTGAACCTGAATTTCTACGTATCAAACAGAGCCTTAAATATCCATATATTAATAAGTTTTTACTATTAAGCACTTGATTAAACTGATAAAAATGATAAAAAGATATATTCTTTTAATTACAAATCTTGAGTTTAAGAATAATTTCCCTAAAAGAAAGTGAGATTTACCTTATGAAAACATACATTGAAAACACACTTTGCGACTCTAACTCTCTTTATTGCTACTTATTTTCTCCATTGCATCAAAATATGATTTTTCATATATATTGTATTCATAATTCCACTTCTTTCTTTAACCCTAGTTATTTTCTCTATTAATTAACATTCGTTCACAAAATCAATTATTAATTGAATTTTCTTGCATTAGGATAAATATCTAATTATAATTTAAAAACAATCTTGATTTTTCTCAAGCAAATAACTACTAGTTCTTTTATCCAAAATAAATCATATAAGGGTAGTATTCTGAAATCATGGTTACAATCAATTACATACTATTTATTTTATAACAACTCCTACATAGTGGTCAAATAAGATCATTTTTTCACTACATAAAACTTCCAAACAATGTAATGTCATATTTTGTTTCCCTCTATTTCAAATCATTTTATTAATGATCATTTTATTTCATTCTGATCTAAATTCTCGGTCATATCCATAATTATGCAACACACATAATCCACTAATAATTCTTACTAAAAAAATCAGAAAAATAAATATTATTTAATAATTGGTTAGCCTAAATTTGTAACGGACCAAACCCAAATAATTTGTGGAAATCCCAATGAATTTTATAAAAGCCCATTTAAAAATTTTTAAGCCCTAAAAGTAATTATTGATGAATTCTAAAAGGTGAGACCAGATCAAATAAGCAAAATAAGCAGGAAACTAAAGGGTTGGAAGGCCATTATTAAGGACACATGGAACGTGGGTAAAAAGTGTGTCCTAAAAAGATGCATGATGTACGCTGTGTTATAGTAAATGAGAGCTAAAAACGGGCCGACTATGAAAGAACGTGATCACGATGGATGGGAATTTAGGGTATCCTTAAAAGTTTAATATGTCAAAGGGAATAGTGATTAATGAAATAAAGCGGAATGAAATAGAATATAATATTTTATTGTTTAAGAGTTTTAAGATAAAAAAAATAGTTTTATTTATGTCTAGTCTAAAAATTATTATAAAATTAATTAAACAGAATGGTTTATAATATTTCCTTTCTCATATTATTTTTATAATTTAATTTAGATAAAAAAATATGAAATTATTTCAAATTAAAAAGTACAAAATGTTTTTAAATAAACTTTAAATTTTTTTTTTCAAGTAGCCTTTATACAATGAGATTTTTTTTATTTGTTATTCTTTATAAATATATAAGATTACAATTACAATTTATTAGGGAAAAATTATTCACCATTTTTAAATTTAAAATTGCTAATGGAAAAAATTAAAAATCCTCAGACTATAAAGAGATTGGGAGGATAGTTTGATGTAGTTGAGAGACTAAAAGATGACTCTATATAGTGAAAGAAATGAGAGTGATAAGAAAAAGATCAATAATAAATATTATTAGATATATATGCGTTTTAATAAGATTTGGGATAATTTTGTAAATATAATATAAACCACAAGTTATTTTATCAATGACCCTCCAATTTGGAGAACAATAAAAATTAAGTTTTGGATAGCTAAAAAAGACTTGAGAAATCCTCCCTTGCCATTACATTCATTTATAAAAAATTCATCCAAACAATAATTAACTCTCTTTAACCATTACATTCCATCAAGTAAAAAATTCCCAAACATTGGGTTAGGAATATGGAAAGTGATAGCACAAATACATTTAATTTAAGTACATGGTTGATTTATCTTTTTTGGTAAATTAAACTATGATTTCAAATTTCATATTTCAAAGTAAGGGTGTATAGTAATTTACAAATTGCCTTTTTAAAAAATAAAAAAGTGGGTTAAATTATAATTTTGGACAAAAAAATGAAAAAGTTATTTTTTGGTCAATAACTTTATATCATACATTTAAAAATATTTTTAACTCTTATCATCCAAACATATTTCAAAGTCAAACTTACTTTTTAAAAAAAATATTTAAACATAACAACTTATAATAAATTTACTTTATTTAAATTTTATTTTTATAAATTTAATTTATTTTAACTTATTTTTATAAAACTAAAAATCAAACAAGCCCTGTGAAGTGAAAGTTGGAGAATTATCACCCAATTACTTATAAATAAAGCATCAAAGAGCCAAGAAGAGGATACACTATCTGAACCCACAATCCCACATCGAATATCAACAAAGAAACGCAAGGATTTCCACAACTCTACATTAGTCTTGTTTATATGCCATTATATTTAGCTTTCATCATTATTCTTGAAAGTTTAGTTCACTTTTTCTAGCATCATTGTTCTTCAAATCCAAACATGAACAATGTCATTTCTTTAAGTTATTAGCAAACTTTTACAGTTATATTCATTGCAAACTTTAAATTCATCTTTGATTATCTTTTGATGCTTATATATGGGGAAATTGTGACAAAATACCTAGAAATTTATAATTGTCATGATTAAAAAAACAGGATTTCATATAATTTGAGTTTAAAGCCTTTGGCACACCTAGAGCACATGTACAAATATCAATTTATTTGCAACAATAATAAGAAAGTATAATATATATTTTATGAATTATTTAGGTCTCATTATTTTATATTATCATTTCCTTCCCATCTGTTTGCTTTGCCAAACATAACTATAGTCCCATATCACCCATCATTGCCTTGTGAAGGTTCCCATGCGATAATCCCACGTCTATTTTAATTGAAAGCTGAGAATATGATCCCAGACCTAGGGCCTATTTGATTTTCAGTTAGTTAAAAATAAGTTTTGATAGAATTAGTTTTGTAACGTAATTATTATAAAAATTGATTTTGTCCTAACGTGTTTATATTTTGATAATTTATTAAAAATTGATTTTGACAAAACTCATAATTTTTCTCTAAATTGAATTTAAACTCTATCTCATGATTAATTTAATTTCCTTAGACTAAAATTTAATTTGCATTTATTTAATTGGAAACATAATATATTTAATATAATATTTTTTTACAGGTCATAATCTATGGAAATTAAAATTTTTAAGGGACATTTTGATCAATAAATAGGAGAAATTTTATGAAAATTTTATTTTTCTAATTTTTCCATTTTTTCTCATTTTTATTGATATATTTTTATCTGACTTTAAAATAAATGCAGAGGAAAACAAAAAAGCAAAACGGAAAAGCATGTCCTTACACTGAAACTCCGTTTTAGGCCGAAAATGATTCTTCAACGAAATTGAAAAATTGAGCCAAACACATTCACTTTCCATCAAACCAAGTTTGGAGCATTAAACTTGATTACAATAGTGATCCCAAACATGCACCTAATCTCCAGGAGAAATAATTAACAATGAAAAAAAGGAGCAGACAGGGTAATACCAAAACTAACCTTCATTTAGACCTGAGATTCGAAATCTAAACAGCTTGAAGATCTATACAAAAAATTTGAGAGAAAGAAGTATAGAGAAGCAATATCCTAATGAAGAAATCTGATAACCATGATTATGATCCATGAACCCTAAAGAATTAGGATACCTATCAATTCTATCTAATAAACATGCACCTATGCCCTTTCATGATATATAGACGCTGGACAATGGTGGATCTCAATTCTCCACAGCTAGTAGAAGAATATGTTCAGTTACCTGTATAACAAATCTTCCATTTTCCTTCCTTCAGCTTAATTATCACTGTGAGCTTGGGACGTTGTCACCTGCAACCCAGTACTTCTTGACAGCAAACAACACCTTCTCTGAAACAAGAGGACCATCTTCATGATCTTCCATTTTAGTATTCCATCTCATTCCTCTTGCAACCCTGTTCACCTGCATTAACACCTCCACTTGATCTCGGATTATTACTGCTCCTTCAGGCCGCAATATACGGTCCATCTCCAATAGTATGTCTTCTGCACTACACCTGTATTGATCATGTGAGTCAGCGAAAATCCAATGTAATTTACTAACCCAGTCTCCAAGTTTAGTTTGCTTCTACAACGTGATCTATATGTTAACATGTTCGTCAATTTGACTATCTTTCTGGTTACAAAACTTTCATTGATCTTTCCATGAGAAAACTAATCTACTGAAAGAGGTAAAGATTCCAAAAGGAACAAGATAAAGAAAACAACTTACTTATCCTTGTACAAGCTGAAAACACCATTTGCATGGATAAGATCATATGTCCTCGGATAAGTAGAAAAGGCTTCACACCTGATACAAATACACAAATTTATTAGATGTAAAAAATGCTCTTTCTTGCTTCTCCTTTGCTAAATATGAGCAGGCAACTGTATGTGATTAACCAACAAAACTCAACAATGTCATACCATTCTCAAGTTCTTGTCAAATAAAAAGACAAGGCAACTCAGTCCTTGACTTTACATCTTATTTTAGAATCAAAAGGCTAAGATTATTGAAATAAATAACCAACAGAGGAGAGATTGAAGAGAAAAACGTTGTCAAATAAGTTACCAGTCATGATAAATGCCAACCAATCCCCGCTCGAATATAACACCTAGGGTATCTTTCTCAGCAATTGTAGGCATAACGTTCATAACCCACAATTTGGGAGACTCCAGGGCAGCAGCAAAGCTTCCTAGACCAGCATTCATGTCCATGATGTTCCGGTACCTGCCTGAGTCGATAATTTTGTTAATTCGCTTATAAGCACTCATGTGCTTCTTCCATGATCGATTGTCATCCTCATATACCTCCACAGATACACCAGGAATGGATCCACTGGATATTCTGGAAGGGACTTCGTTGAGTCTTTTTGGGAATGGCTTCCATGAGGCACTAGCTCCATGAGAAGGACTTACACAATTTTCCATCTTCTTGTACCTAGACAACCGTGAAACTTTCAAGGAAGTGTTGAAAGTAAAAAAAATCCAAAAAATGGGGATTACACTAGAAGTTTATTACATCATAAAGGACCAAAAATCCCTGGTCTCCGGGAAAACTTTGCGAGAATCAATACTTAATGTCTTGAAGGATACCATTTTTCTCAGCCATAATGTTTATTTCAATATGGCAGATAAAAGGAACTCCCAACTGCATATTGCTTTCTAACACTGGTGTAAAGGAAGGAAAGTATTGTTAAATTTCGAATGGGTTCTATGCTTCATTGTTCATAAAGAAGAAATGTTGCGAAATTTAAGCGGCCATCTAAAAATTAAAAACGACAATACTTCACAGTTGCAAAACATCCAATTTGGTGCAAGAGTGACAGGTAATGAGTGAGCCATGAGTTGAAAAGAAACGAGGAAGGGAAGAAAAAGAGAAGTGAAAAAGAAGCAATTTTTACCAGACATCATCTGCGTTTGTAAATTTGCATCTTGTAGGTTGAGTATCTTGTTCAGGGCACTCATCATTATTTAATCTTTTCCTCCAGATGGCAATTTCACCTCTTTCATGTTTCTTTTCCCAACACAGTAGTTTAGCAATATCTTCAATCATCCTTTGTTCCTCCTTGAGTTCCTCCTCAGGACGCTGCCAAGCTTCGTAGTTATTCCTCCAGTTAATAGGAGTGCCAGAAAGTATCCAGTAACCACCAGGTCTGAGAACCCGATCCACTTCCATCATGTAAATTCCACCTACGAAAAGGAATAAAAGGATTACAGATTAAAAAATCATGTGATAACTGAAAAATAATGTAATTCTATTGTTAAGGAGCCAATGAACAGTCAAATAAGATAACAAGAAACACAATGCTTCTTTTAATTAAAATAACATTAGTCTGGTCAAGAAAGGGTGCCAATGGATAATCAATTATAAATTGGCAGACCATAGATTTTGTAATTGAAATTATTGGGGCTTCTTATAGGCCACTTTGAACAAATTGAAAACAGCTTCATGTTTGAACAAATTCAAATTATTAGAATAAACGGAAGCCCAGTTGTAGCAGGCTTTAAGTCATTATTATTTTCATATCGTAAAATTCTTTTCTCTTTTCATTCATGAAAGCCCTAGTGGCTCAAGGAACTAATTCTCTTGAACCAAATGAAAGATTTCTTTTGGTGAAATGCCAGAAACATCACAGTTGTGCTCACCATTTGAACCCCATGGAATTAAACAGCGAGAACAATGTGCCATGTCAAAAGATCCAGCAGGGAAAGGCAGCTTTATGGTTCCAAGAACACCAATAATTGCTGGAACACCTCTTTCCAAAGCAAATTGGACTTGTGCTTCATGAGAATCCCTTGGTGCAATTGACATAGTAATAACCTTTTTCTTAAACATGTATGCACCCCAACTAGCAACCTAAGCACCATCAACAAGCAAAACATGAGCTACAACATTAGATAAATCAAATCTAGAACCACAAAAACAGGTTCAAAAATAAGATGACGTTTGCTTATGATTTGACTCACCCCACATCCAGTATCTAATGCAGTTCTAACCATCCCATTATCCAATGGAATAACAGATGCAAGTTCATCAATATAAGCATCAGCTCCTTGGGGAAACTGTGTTCCTCCACCAGGGAACCTGAAAACATTCCCTTCATACTGAACCCAGTTCTGTACAGCCTTCTCTACAGTCAGGCTCTTATAAGGAGCATTTGCATATGGTACATAATCCCGACTCTTGGGCCATGGAAATGGTGTCACATAACCTCTAGGTGCAGGTATGAGACAATGCAGCTTTTCTTCTTCAGAAGGACAGTGCCTTTCTCTATAAACCATATTCTCTCTGGGGAATGTCATTGCCCGCATTTCATCATGGCAGGGAGTGTAATCTATGTAGCGATCTTTGCATGACTTGAACTCCTTTACTTGTAATTCAGAATCATGATGAGTTTCATAATTTAAATTGGAGAGAATACTGCAATCTGTCTGTTTAGTGATCTCCCAAGCTATGCTATCCCCCTTCCCAAAACCACTCCGTTGCCATGCCCCCAATATATAGAAGAAACCACACAAGCCAACTATGATGAAAATTGATCTTGAAACCTTATTTCTATTGTCTCCTGGTTTTCCTTTTGTTGCCATGATGGACCTTTATTTCTCTCCAACTATACAGAAATGTACATTTGAAGCAGAATATATTAATGAATAAACATGAACACAAATCCTAGTTTTAAAACATCAAAAACACACAGGCAACAACGCTACTGGGTTGTTACACGTTTCTAATGAAACTTGAAGGAAAAAAACAATTAATGACTAAACAAATCATTATGGTGTGTTTAACTAAATAAACCCACCTTCGAGCGCAAAGTCAACTTAAATACAAGAAACTAGTAATTAGGAAAAATTGCAGCACAAAATATGACCACAACCTCTCCCGATTTCCCCTGTGGTATCTCGTTAGCGTTATAGAGACAAAGAACCAGCAACAAAAAAAATTCCAGTAAAACCATAAGAGAACCGAGTAAAAAGTTTTGGGATTTCATTAAATAAACAATTTCGATGATCAAATAAATCCACCATCCCCCTTAAAAAGTTCAGAAGAAAAAACGACCGGGAAAGGAAAAAGAACAATTTTGGCTGTCTCAATCGTTCGAAAGGTATAAATATGTGAATAAGGAAGGAAGAATTCTTACTGATCTCATACCAATCAGAGAGTGGGCCTGGTCAAAATCGAAGACACATCTCCAGAGATTATCAATCGAAAGATTAAGACGAGCTGCAGCAAGGCTTTATTTGCCGACCCTGCACTTCACGTCAGTGGAAGAAGCAGCCAGTTATGAAGTAAAAAAGACCGAGTCCAAAACAGGCCGGCGAGTTTTCAAATTTGAATTTTTAAACATTAATGAAAATTACACACATACAATAAAATTATAGCATCAATCTGCGTGTTGGTTCTTTAGCTGCCAATCAACCTAATCTCAGAAAGGGTTAGTCTACATGCTGATTCTTTTGCTGCCATCAACATAATCTCAAAACTTTGCAATATGCACCATCCATGCTTCAACCTCAGATATTCAAGAAGTTGATTTTTTTTCACCCCTATACGCAGCAAATAGAGGTGTTGACTGGCTGCTAATTTTCGATCTTTGAATGCTCTGTATTTCTGCTCCTCGTATGCTCAACATGGTGTTACACCCCGTTTTGGTTGGTTTAGATGGATGTGAAGGGATATAAAGATTTACCTCAAGGAACTTGCTGTGTATTGGATTTGCCAAAACAAATATAATTCAAATTATAGGCATATAAAATTGATTATAAGCTAACGTATAAATAATATTATATTTAGAACTTATGTAATTAAATTACAAAAAAATAAAAATATTATAATATCATTTATAAAGAATATAAAAAATAAATTCATTTCACACCTTATTTAATATTATACTAAACAAATTTTTTATAATTTATTTATATCCATTTTTTTTATATCTCTTCCTATTATATCTCACAATTTCCTGAATATTGAATCAAATGTGCTGTTAGTGTTTGATGAAATTGAAGTGGAGGGCAGCCGACGGTTTTTAATGAAGGGGTAGGTTAATCACCTCTTGTTTGGTTTAGTTGGAGGCTCGAGAAAGAAAGTATTTTAATGAGTTGTTAAATTAGTTAATTATAAATTAATTATTATAACCTTATAAATAATTTAAAATTTTATATTTTTTTATTTTTCATGAAAAATGTAATTATACTATAATTTATTACTTTTTTAATTTTTTATTTTTAAAATCTTTTATTTTATTTATCTATGATAATTTTTTTAAAATATGTTTTGAAAAAGATTTTTTTTAATGACTATGGATGAGGATAGATGATGGGGTTTGCTAGTTGGATAGCGAGATGGAACTTTGGAAGAAGGATGCCACGTAGAGGGGTACAAGCTTGGGCATGAGCAATAGAAAGTAGGGCTGAACATCCCTGCATAAGGCCCGGTTAGCTCGGTCCGGCCTGACCACTTAGGGCCAATCGAGCCGGGCCAAATTTCGGGCCGGATTAGGGTTAGGGTCAAGCACTCTAATCCTAGCCCGACCTGACCTATATATATATATATTTTTAAATTTTTTTTCTAATTTTTTATATATCTTAATTGATTTTTGTAGAATTTTTTTTCTTTATGTATCTAATATAATACATTTACTATGTAAATATTATGAAAACTTTTTAAGATTCTAATGTTTCAATTTTTTTTAAATTTTGAATTAATTTTTTAACTTAATATTTATGTAAAAATAATGTATAATGGTTAAATATTCATAAATTTTGAGCAATTTTATTTTTTTCAAAGATTATTTTTTAAGAAAATCTATTTTTAAGTATAAATAAATATATTTTTTATTATTAAATAAGTTTTTTTTTATTTTTTCATTTTAAAATATATATATATATAGTATCAGGTCAACCCGATACTTGACCCGGAACTAGCCCGAAATATTTCAGGCCGGGCATCGGGCCGGGGTCAAATTCGACCCGACCTGACCCATGATCACCACTAATTAGAAAGAATGTGCATAAAAAAGAGATGGATTAAATGTCAAATAAAATAGAGCAGGTTTTGGTATTCTTTTTTATAAGGGTAAATTGGTCCACATGTGGCCAAATATTTCTCCCATTTTTAAACAATCCCAATTTGGGGGTAGGAAAATAAAAGGAGAGGAGGGGCAGAAAAAATAGATTTTACCTTTTCTTTCTCTCCAATTTTTCCAACCAAATAATAGTTGAGTAATCTCCAACCCTCATCTTTAGTCCCTTTTTCTTCTTAAACCCCAACCAAACCATGCAAAAAGAGTAGGTTTGGTACTTTCTAGCCTGAGAACGAAGGAAGATGTCTTGTGAGTATAACCAAAATATTAAAAAAATTGATAAAAATAAAATAAAATTTTGTTGTATAATATTTATTATTTTATTAATCCATATATTCATTTTCAACTACTTAACGCTGATTAAAGAAATTAGTTAAAAGTATATTTTGTAATTAAATTTATCAAAAGTTATCTCTATTTTCTTTAATTATCCTTAATTAAATGTAAAAATTATTTCTAACTCATCTTAATTAAATGCAAACAAATCAAGGGCATTTGTAAAAAAAACATTAAATGCTTTAATCATTCCGCAAAGTGACATATACACTCTCTTGTTCTTTTTCTTTTTATAAAGGTCTCTTAACTACCTTTATATACATTAAGGAATATGGTAAAAACTACAAAGTAGTTAATCTTATTAAAATTATCTAAAATTTCAATTATTTTCTAAAATTGTTATTATTCAATAAAGTTTATTAAATATTTTTTATTCAATAATAATTATTCCAAATAAAAGGCATTATGGGTAAAAACATTAATGCTTTAAATAATTTCTAAAGACCTTTATATTAAGGGAAAAAAATTCTAAAAATGACCTTATAAAAAGGATTAAAGAGAGTATTTTAAAAGATATAAGCCTTTTAGATGGTGATTTATAATAATAAATAATATGAGTATATAGAGCAGGTAAAATGGATAGGAGCACGCGAGTTGACCTATTTAGCCCATAAAAAATGGCAAAGCAAACTAAAAAAATTGAAATACTTTATAATGCGTGTAAAAAATTTGGCCCGCCCCGCCAACCCACCAGTTTAGGCAGGCCAACCCACTTAGCTCATGGGTTATCCCACTTTTCTTTTTTAAACATTTTTTACTCTATATAATTATATCTAAAAAATAAAAGCTAAAAAAAAGCCTTTGCTATCATTTTCTTTCTCAATCTTTCTCATATTGTACTTTTAGTTGTATTTTATTTTATTGAACTAAATTTTACTTGTGCTATTAACATATTAATGTATCATACTTTAAAATTTTATGTACCAAACCGATAAAAGATTTCATAAATATAGTTATTTAGTTCATGATAGTTAATAGGAAATTAATAATTTAACCAAATAAAGGAAAAAATGGGCTAACCAAACAAAAAGAGTAAAAAAAATAGAAGCAATTTCATGATTTACCGAAATAAAGAAAAAAAAATGGGTTGACCCATTTGACCTGCTAACCTATAAATGATGGGACGGGTTCGAGATTTTCAGGCCCTTAAATCAGTGATAGGTTAAACCCACTTTACCACCTCTTGGAGTATACTCCCGTAGATCTCAAATACTTATAAGGGATAAATACTACCCTACACAAATAAAGGAAAATATTTAAAAAAGAGTAAAATCATTAAATTTATTACAAATGTAAATTTTTTTCTTGAAATACTCATATTTAATGCGTAAAATTCATATCATATAATTAATTATTTATTTTCTTTCTCATATGTAAATTAATTAAGGGGTAATATAAAAAAAATTACATACACCATTACAATCTATGCCTATACCTTATGATTGGAATTAAGGCATATTCGTCCAAAATCCCTAATATTCGAGGTGGAATGGACTATTTTTTTTTATTTTTTTTTATTTTCAAACAAGAATATAATTACTTTTTATTTATATGTTATTTTCCCTTTTTAGTCTTATTCAATTCAATATATATACACTGTGGCAAAAAAAAATTCAATATATATACACCCCAAACATAATCTTTTCACTTGATTTATTATCGTTCTGTGGTTCTAATTCTTTTGTTTATTTTTTAAAAGAAGGCTTAACATTACTTTACTATTTAAATTTTAAAAAATGACATTTTCAAATTATCATAAAAATAAAATTATTAACCATGTAATAAATTTAATGATTAATGATATAACCAATAAAAATTAACTTTCAAATATTAGAATATTTACCTTTTGTTGTTTACTTTGAGCAGAAAAACAAATTATGTAGAGATTTTTTATGTAAGGAAAATACGTTGGCCTGTTCAAAACAAACACTGGCTCGTGCACTTCAGAATAACATCAGTAATTTTTTTTAACAAAAAACGGATAGCAAAAGATATAACATTTCAAAATCTAAAAGTTGATTTTTGTTAGTCATATTAGAAGTTGATTAAAAAAAATCGTTTCACTTTAAATTGTAATTCAAATACAAAAAGATGTGTTTGAAAATTCAAGTATTAATTTTATATTCAAAGATGTTAAAACTTTGCACGACTACTATTTCAAAACTGTGAGCATTAATCAATTCGCTTTGAATTTATTCCCTCTCTGTTTCCTTCCTACACAGATTCCATTTCCAATTCCACTTCACTATTATAGGGTCCATTATTAGGAAAACTCACATTCCAAGGAAACCATCCAATTCCATCACTACCCCAGTGAAATAGCTTTCCAGCGTTTTTGCTTGAATCTTGATTCTTGACGTCCTGTTTGGTATGAAAAGTGGTACAAGGGATCCCTAAAACATAATATACTTCACTCATAATCCAGTAAACACTCACCAGCATTTGCAGCTCGCAGTCCTTCATTGACTGAAGAACCTTACCAAGAGTTCCCATTTGAATCTGATGCTAATTGGCTTTCCATCATAAAATATTTCAAGTCATTGCTATCATGCTGCACCCTCCCTGTGATCTCCAGGCACAAACCCTTGCTCAGCCCTTTGTTTGGTTGTCTGTCTTTACCAGACCTCTTACTCACGCCCTGGTCCACAAAAATTGGCTGAATCTTAAGATTTGGATTTGGTTTAATCCGGTTCACTTCCCTTTCATCCAGCGGACGCAGTATCCTATTTTCAGACTGTAATTCTGAAACTTCATCTTCATTCAGAAGCACCTGTAAGATTTATGTTAAGAGTCCAAAATGAAAATTGAACAAACACAAGACAGGGTTTGCTGTAAACAAGCATCCAAAGGTTGCTGCATGAGCAACATCAAAGAGAGAGGTAAAGAATCAAATGAATCTGATACTTCCTGGAATAGCAGTTTGCAAACAACCAGTCAGAGGAAGCATCTGAACTTTGAGATACATCTGTAGATTCTTGGAAAGAGTCATCCAAGAATCATCAGGATGCATTTGTTTCAAATCCTACTCATAACATAATTCAAGCAGCATGAAATTCAAGCAGTAACTTTTAAGTCTAATAATATTGCAAAGAAATAAACCTTGCGGCCAACTAGATCAAATGTCACAACAACTTTACTCCGTTTGGATCGCTCAGCATCTTCCATCTCCTCTTGTTTCTTCTTCAAAAGTTCTTTTTCCTGAGAAAATAATGGAAGGAGTTCAGCCACTGACATATTGATACACTGATGAAAGACAGCTACAAGTTGCCAACAAAATAAAATACCTCCTTCGACAACCAACTGTTTCCATCAATCTCATAGTAGTCACTTTGGTCATCAAAAACTGTTGTTCGAGCTGCAGAGTTTCGGTCATACTCAACCAGCCTCTTTGCATAAGCTTCAGCAGCAGCTTCTGCCTCTGACAAGGGAGGCAAACTTTGCTCCAGACCAGCATACGTGCTCCCCTCTCTCAACACAAGAGAATCACAGAAATTGCAAGGTCCCTCTCCTTCCTGTTCACAAACTATTTTACCACAAGATAAGCAATTGCTGACCAGTCTGTGACGACGTGCTTGACATGAGCATGGTCTTCCCTGCTGAAATACAATTGACCCTTTGGCAGCCTCAACAAGTGAAATGGCTTTCCCAGCTTTCTTCTTTTTAGAATTTACTTGGTTTCCTTTATTTGATGTTTTTGATTCACTTCCTAGACTTGGAATCTGAATTTCCTGATTCATGGCAGCTAAATTTTGTTTGGGTTCCACCTGATGGTCAGGGACTGTCACTGCTTTTGGTGTTCTCAATGATTTTTTAGTTCCACTAGCAGATGATTCAACTGAAGGTGGTTTGACATAGGCATGTAACTTAGAAGTAGGAACATCTGAATTGCTGCTAAATTCTGACTGACCTCTCCGTCGTAGGTATTCTTCAATCACAGTTTTGCCTGCTGCTTGGCCAATTATATTCTGCAAAGATAATAGAGGTTAAGCCATTTAGACCTGCATATTTTGGTCCAGATCCAACTAATAATTGCATTTACTGATCAATTGGAATAAGAGGTTCAGTACAAAAAGTTCATCTAAGCATAATGTTTAAATATCCATCTTAAAGTTAACGTTTGTACAAAATCCATTCATATATCACATTGCAAGAACACCATTATTGATAGTATATATACACTCTAAAGTTGAATTTGAAGGGGCTTAGTAATCTGGTAGTGTCAGCCATTGGTCGGATGCATCAGTGGCTCTAATACCAATAATTGGGAAGAATGAAAGAGAAGGGAGGAAAATGGATTAACAACTCTGAAATTTCCCCCCCAACAAACTTCCTTTATAATTCATATTTACAACAAATAGTATTTACTAACAGCTAACTAACTATCAGTTATAATAGTTACTAACCTTCTTATGCTAATACTCTCAACACTGAAAATCTTAAATCCAAACAATTGATGGTAAATATCAATGTTCTAACAAAGACAGAGGTCATGTTTAGATCAGATGCACTTAAATGGTGCCTTGCATCAGAGGTTTGCCAACAAGACAATATGCAAATGAAAAAGTGAAAGCCAATATTGCCTAAGGCCGAAAACATAAATCCTACTTGAAATATATAGAAGACCTAGTCGGCCGTAAATTATGGAAGAACAGGTCCCAAGGGAAAATTCCCTCCCATTAACTGATTCCATGACTTACACTCTAGAATTTATTGTCCGATTATCAAAAATAAAAATCATAGAGAGAGACATTCAGAAACTCCTTTATCATCTTGTGGTCTACTGCCTTCCCATTCAGTTGGATCTCAATTCTCCTGCGTAAAGTTATAAATTTGAACTTTATAAATTGCTGTGGGACCTAAATACCGTAAGATAGTTACTGAAATACTTAATGAACTCAATTCCATAGAATCGCATCCACAAAGATTACGGAAAGGGCTCATATATTGTTCAAACATAGAATAAACAATAAGCAGAAACAAATAATCAAACAGAATTAATATAATATCATCGCGCTGAACCAAAAATTATAAAGAAAACAAAGCCATCAATCTGTAGAATATGGGAAAGGAAGAGAGAGAGGGGGGGGATTACATCAAGGTACTCTTTGGCATCACGGGGATCAGCAAGGTCGCAGTAAGAAACAAGGCCTGAAATGATATCTTTATCAAGGCCTAAACCCAAACCAGTTTCAATCTTTTGGCACAGATCAAACAAGGCCTTCTCCAACCACTCTCCAGGCGATTCCATCTCCCCAGCGAGCCTGGGCGGCTTGGACCATAGATAAAAGCTCGAGTTCCTAATTCGCCGCCAGATCATGCCAGGTGGGTCCCTTATCTTGTGCGGAGCTGTGAGAAGTCTTGCAAGTGAATTACCGGTCCCAATGTTATTTTAAAAATTTAATTTGGTTCTATTTTTTTATTTAATTTTTTTAATAACTATTTTGTCTCATAAATTATTTTAATTTTTAATTAGTATGAATAAAATTAAAAACTTATATTAACTTTTTATAAATTTGAGAGTATAATTATATCTTTTTAATACTCATGCAATGAATAACAACACTTTATAAATAGAATCGGAGGAATACATCTTAGCAAGTGAACTACATCTTAACTATTACTAGTGGTATTCCAAAGAATTGAAGTACGCATAATAGAACTCATTTTATAAATGTTAAATATTTATTTTATGTTTGTTTTTTATTGAATAATTATGGTGGAAAGAATAAGAAAAATATATTAAAAATTTGTGAAAATTTTTACAAAGTTTAAAAATTTTAATTACTTTTAACTATTTTTTATTATGTATAAATCAGTTAAAAGTGACTTATAATAGAGAATAAAAGAAATACATAACTTTCTTTAAAAAAAATAGTGAGTTATCCTTTTAATTTTGCATTTACAAATTCAAGATCAAAAATAATTTTTTTATACATTAAAAATCATTTATTAATTATATTTATATGAATATTATTTTTATCTAATGATTTTATATTTGAGACATTTATTTTAAATGTTTTTAGGTTTATCTTTAGAGTAGTATACATCTGTATAAATAATTAAAAAAAATAGAAGTAACCTACTCAAAGTTTGTACACAACCCTAAAAATATGTTAAAATGAAGCATCACTTATATCATATATGTATAGTAGAGAGAGGGAGGGAGGGAGAAGATATTAAAAACTGAACTAGTGTAAGCACTTATCTAAGATTTATTGGCTGAACTATAGTGAAACTGTAATTGAACCGGTGAGAATAAAATATATTCAAACTATATATATATTGCTTAAGAAATTATATATTTATATAATATTTTGTGACATAGATAACTAAAAGCGAGTGGTCAACACGGTTCAAGCCGTACAAGGTTCGAATCGTTTGTGCTAATCTTGAAAGAAATACAATGTATACCATACATGGAAACACTTGATATCCAAAACATAATGACAACGTGGTTAGCAGTAGGAGTGGAAACAGGTCAGGCTCCTTTCAAGCGGCCTAGGGCCTAGCCTGTTTAGGGCCTGGCCTGGCCTGACCTATTTAAGAAAAAGGCCAGGCCAAGGCCTTCTTTAAGGCCTTTTTCATTTAATAGGCCTGGCATATTTACATAGAGCTTGGCCTGAAGCCTACATGCCAAGCCTATTTATATATATAAATATATATTTATATAATATAATAATATATAATTTATATTTATAATATAATATATATAATATGTATTATGTATATATACACACAAACAGATGAAATTTTTATAATGAATAAATAATTATTTATTGACACCCGAAAATTGAAAACTGACTCAGGGGAACTTGCTGACAATGCTGAGGCTCAAGCTCTGAGGATTGATAGAGTGAGAAGCGCATGAACCCTAAGCTCAGAAGCTGTTCGCGTTGCCGTTTACCTTCCATTTCCATCGCCGGCCGCTGTAACTCTGTGAGGCTTCCTTTGTTGAGCTTCCATTGCATCTAGAAGACTTCCAAAGCTCAGCTTCAGAGTGGACCATCACTGGTGTGAGAGCTTCGCAGAATCGTAGCTCACCTTCCATCGCTGCTGTGAGAGCTTCATAGCTCACCTTCCATCGCCGCCATGAGACTTCCATCGCCGGCACCAAGAAGATGAAATCAAACCCCCTAGCTACTGTGAGCCTCATACAACCTCTGATTTCATCTCCATTCTCTTGTTCCCACTGTTCATTGCGTCGGATCTTTATCTCTCTCCGGCAAGTCTGCAACCTCCGTCTTCATCTCCTGTTTTGTTCCTCCCGCCACCTTCTCTTCCCGTAGCTGCCGTGGGAGAGTTTGATTCTGTTTCTTTTGAGGAATTGCTGCGAGTAAAAAAGGACAGCCTAAATAATCCACCTTCTTTTGATTCTGCAGTTTGATTCTACTTGGTGAATATTGTTATCTGCAGTTTGATTCTGCAATTTGAGGATTATGCTTGGTAAAAATCTCTGTAATTTTGGTCTCCTTGTTGATTGATACAGAATGCATTGCGTAAGGAATAAGGTCCAATTTGATTATGAGTTTCTTTTATACATAATAAAATAAAGTAGGAACTAAATAGAATTAAAAAAAGTGGATTTATAGGACATCAATCAGTGGAAAAAAATTATTACTATTAAGTAATGATAATAACAGTTCTATTTATACCGTAACATGTGAAAATTCATATATGGACTAATTTCACTGCAAAAAATTCTACCAACATTATAACTGATTTATTTATTTATTTATGTTTCTGTGAACCTCATTTCCATAACTGATGTTGAATACAATAAATAATAACAATAATAATGGAATGTCCCATTTTTGCAAGTTCATTTTAGGTAGCGCTGACATTTATTTTTATATTTTATGACTAGCTAAGAAGACATTTTCATGTATTGTATTTGGATCTTTAGGTAATTTTAATGTTGCATACCTATACTTGTTCATCTATCAATCATTCTAAGATAAGCTTGTTTTTTTTTTTCTGTTTCCTTGTGCTCTTTAATTTTTCTATTTTTTGTTCTTTACTTCATCCTTGTTTGACATTATATGATTTTAATGTTGCAACCTTTTTTGTTATATACTTATTGTTTCTTAAAGCAATTTCAAAGAGATGCACCTAACATTATTACGATGTGTTAAATTATTTGCAGGCCAACCTATCTAATGGAAAGTAATGACAATACAATTGAATCTACCACTCAAGAGCAAAACAATGAGTTTGCTCCAACCGGTTCAAGTCAGCCTCATGACACTAACACTGAAAATGAAGATACTATGGGTGGTGGAGATTCTCTTATCACAAGAAAGAGGCGAAAAACTTCAGAGGTATGAAAAGATTTTGAAGAAATTCAACTTTCTGATGGAGTCAAGAAAGCAATATGCATGTATTGTAAGGAGAAATTCGCAATTGGTGGGAGGGGTGCTAGCACTAGCCATCTTAAGAGGCATTCACAGATTTGCATACAAAGGAGGTTACATATGTCTCAACAAAAAAAGCAAGCCACCATCCTATTTCGCCCATCTAGTGATTTAGGTAATAACCCATTCATTATTCCTGGCTTGAAGTATTCTAATGAAAAAATGAGAGAAATCATTGCTACTGCCATTATCGTGAATGAGCGTCCTTTTAGTATTGTAGAAGATCAAATTTGGATGTGGGCCTTCGAATATGCAAATCCAGAATTTAGGAAAGTCTCTCGTAAAACAGCAAGAAGTGATTGTTTGACATTATATGAGGAGGAGAAGAAAATTTTGAGAAATATATTGAAGACTATGAGCAAGGTTAGTATTACAACAGATATGTGGAAGTCAAGTCATCAAGTGGCCGAATAAATGGTTATCACTGGCCATTTTGTTGATACAAATTGGGGTCTTCAAAAAAGAGTCTTGAATTTTGTCAAGGTGCCTGCGCCAAGGCGAGGAGTGGATGTAGCTAATGCAATTTTCAAATGTTTGAAAGGATGGGGCATTGAAAGCAAAATATTCTCGGTTTCTGTGGACAATGCATCTTATAATGACTCATGCTTAAGGAATTTGAAGGAGAACTTGTCATTGAGCAATAAGTTGGTGCTTGGTGGACAATTATTTCATGTTAGATACTGTGTGCATATACTGAATTTGTTGGTGCAAGATGGCCTTAGCAAGATTAAGGATGTGATTCATAATATTCGTGAAAGTATCAAATATATAAATGCTTCTTATGCACGATTGAAATGTTTTTGTGAAGTTGTTGAGTTAAAGGGTTTGAAAGAAAGGAAACTTATTATTGATTGTCCTACAAGATGAAATTCTACGTTCTTGATGTTGACTACTGCAATGAATTTAAGCATGCATTGGCTGATTACCATGAAAAAGAGCCTCATTATAGTTATGCACCATCATTTGAGGATTGGGAGAAGATTGAGAAGGTTTGCCGACTTTTAGAAGTTTTCAATGATGCCACTCATGTCATTTTAGGTAGTGAATATCCTACTTTTAACTTATATCTTGTTGAAGTTCATAGGGTGAAACAAGTACTTGATGATGCAGCAGATGATTATGATTTCTTTATGAGGGAAATAGCAAAGCCTATGAAAGAAAAATTTGACAAATTTGGGGGGAATGCAATTTGTTGATGTCTATTGCAAGTGTTTTAGATCCAAGGACCAAATTAGATGCTGTTGAAATAAGCTTCCCATTGATATATAAACTAGAAAGTGAGGCTAGACAAAATGTGGATAAGGTCAAATAAGCATTGCAAGATTTATATTAGGAGTATATGGACTTGTGTAAAGAAGACCCATCCTCTGTATCTGGTGACGTGAATGTTGATGGCATTGTCTCTTCAGAACTTATTGAACAACAAAGAGATAATAAAGGAATGCAACGAATGTTGACAATGGTGCGTCAAAGGCATTCAGTTCCTCCTACCAAATCAGAGTTAGAAATTTATTTGAAAGAAGATCCTTATATCCCTTCTCCCGATTCAGCTTCATCTTTCTGTGCCTTAGAGTAGTGGAAGAATAATAGCACAAAGTTCAAAGTTTCATTAAGGATGGCAGCTGACATACTAGCTGTTCCTATCTCAACTGTGACATCGGAGTCTACATTTAGTGCTGGAGGCAGAGTGATTGATGAATAAAGCTCTAAGTTGAATGAAGAATCTATAGAAATTCTCATTTGTGGTGGATATTGGCTTCGTCATAAGTATGGTCTGAAGAGAAAACAAAACGTAAGATGTCAATTATTTTTTCATATAGCTAGTTAAAAAAATTTATTAGTGTAGTTATATTGTGTAACATGTCACTTATTTTTCATTGTGTAGGAGACATTGAAACAACAAGAGATCATATTGAAGACTTGATTATTGCAGCTGTGATTGTCTCTTTTTATATTAGTATTACCTTTTAGCTTGATTGGTCTAGTTTGATTATGGTGTTGTTTGTGTTATTATGAACTTATTGTATTGTGGTGTTGTTTGTATTAATATGAACTTATTGTATTGTGGTGTTGTTTGCATTTTTATGGATTTAGAATTATGTTGTGGTCTTTTCTATAAACTTGAAGTTGAAAACATGATGAAGAGCACACCACTGTGGATATTGATAGCTTTGTTTGTTTGTTTCATTCCTAATTATTTGTCAAAGAGATTGTTGAAGGCAAAAACAAAAAATAAGAGTTGCAGCCTTGTAGGTGAGTTCATTATATTTTTTAATCCTTTGTATGTGAATATTACTTCTTGTACTTATCCTTTTGCATGTCTTTGAAGGATGGTTGCGCATATTCCATTTGGTGTGGCTACAAGTCTCATAAACACATTGGCATCATTAACCTTGAGAGAGTAACATTGAAAGTGTGGCTACAATATCCAGGTACATTGCTGAAAATATGTTTAAGTTGAATTAGTTGAAGAAACATACTTGTTAATTATTATAGTTGCTTTATCTCCTATTAGTACTTGGTGAGACCATGTTATTGTGTTTGAGATTATTTGATATTTATGTAGGCTTTAAGTAGGCTTCAGGCCTACTTAAAACTTAGAAGGCCTAAGCCTTCAAGCCTATTTAAAGGCCTACTAGTTTAGTGGGCCTTTAAATAGACTTCAGGCCAGGCCAGGCTTTTAAAAGGCCTAAGCCTGAGCCTTAAAAAAGTCTGATATAGGCCAACAGGCTAGGCTCAGGCCTTAAGGCCTGCCATGCAGGCCTGGCCTGTTTCCACCCTTAGTCAGCAGCCTTAACGAGGTCACCAGTTCGAGGCTTGCAGTGGGCAAGCTGAGGAATTTTGCTTCAATAGAAAGGTGGGGTCATCCTCATTGGATGCTCATAACATGTGAAGAGGGTAGAGTTATTAGCCTTTGTCTAATTATTTTTTATTATTTGAAATATTCATCTTAAATATTTTTAGGTATAACATTGGGGAGTACACATTTATAGAAATAATTACAAAAATAAAATAGTAACCTATAGAGCGTTAGTACACATCCCTGAAACAATATTTTATTATGGCCATGAAAATTGTTATTTTAGAGATTTTGAATTTTTTCATGATATTTATCATTTTAACTATTCAATAAATATTAATAATTTATTTTATTATTTTATCCTTTTATTAATATTAAATAAATATTAATGAATTTTTGTTCTGGATGTCCACCTAGTTTTTTAATTAATTGCCTTGATCGGTTTTGATGTACATATTGCTTTTTTTTCTGATAACTCCGCTCTGCCTATTCTATCCAAAAAAAAAATTATATATATATATATAATAGAAAGAATCATTACTTGTGTGTAGAGGGAGAGATCGGAAGAGAGAGGAATGGAAGGGCAAAAGGAGGTGATCTTACTTGGAAGGTGGGCTAGCCCTTATGTGAAGAGGGTGGAGTTGCCCTAAAACTGAAGAACATCCCTTTGATTACAGAGAAGAGGGTTTGGCTAACAAAAGCGAGTTGCTTCTCAAGTATAATCCTGTGCATAAGAAAGTTTTTGTACTTGTCCACAATGGAAACCCCATTTTTGAATCACTCGTCATCCTTGAATACATCAATGAAACCTGGAAACATGGCCCCAAAGTGCTACTTGGAGATCCCTATAAAAGAGTCCAAGTGTGCTTCTAGTCTAAGTTCCTCCATGAATAGGTAATTAATTTTGCATCTTGGCTCATTCGTAGTTGAATATATTCACTTACCCAATATAGATTTTGCTCGAGATTTGAATTGAAATTGTATCATAAGATTTCCCAACTTACTGAGTCATAGACATATTGAATTGATTATACAACTTCTATAAATAAAGTAGTGAACCTAACTTTGAGGGGTTTGTTTAATGGTAAATCTACTGTCAAATTTGAATTTTAGCTTTATCAATTTATGAATCGTGAATTTTTCTTTTTCTAGTGAATCCTTATTGTAAAAATGAATCACTTATTTCTAATTGAAGTTGGGAGATAGATTAGTTTAGATCTGCACAGGTTGATTAGGACACTTTTCGTTAACTGTTTGTAAGTAATTTATAGTTAAATGAGTAATTTGACCAAGGTTAGAGTTCCTTCAACTTATAAAAATTGCTTATATCAGTTAATTACCGGAAAAGAAGGGACAAATTTCATCCAATATTAGACAATTTATTTATTTATGTTAAGCTCAAATTCTAGTCAATATCTTCTATCGAATGCTTGCATTTCTTTTCCTTCTTTCTGGGTGTAGCTATTTGAGGTCATGCTTGCAATACTGAAAACTGAAGGAGACATGCAGCAAAAGGCCATAAAGGACATGCATGCGAAGCTGGGTTTGCTTGAAAATGGGATGAAGGACTATTTCCCATATGACAAAACAGATATGGATGACAAGAATGCAGGAGTCCTTGACATCATATTTTGTACGGTGCTTGGACCCTACAAGTCTCATGAAGAGGTTCTAAGTGTAAAGTTGATAGATGCAAACAAGTTTCCTGTGTTGTTCTCTTGGCTAATGGTTGTGGTTGAGCTCTAAGTAGTCAAAGAGTCATCCCCTCCTCATGAAAAAGTGGTCCAGCTTCTTCAGTCTGTTAGGCAGTCTACTCTTAAATCTACTTTAGGTTGAAGCATATGTAAGTTACTAAGAGCCAAGGTGGCTTTCTGATTGTGTTACTATAACTAACATAAGTAGTTCCAATATCTATATCTAGTAAAAGTAATAATCTCCTAGATCATTTACTATGTCCTGTCTTTGTCCTCTTCTTTATAATAATGAAATGAAATACAATGTTTGCCAAGACAATTACATTGACTTAACCATGTGTATAGTTCAGGCTATGAGCTTTACTTTTTGGAAATTTTAAAGAACTCAAAGTTTAAATTAAACAGATCTTTCTGTAAGCATTGTGCCTGCTACTATAGCAGGACTTGCTATTAGCATTCTATTCCAACCAAGCTAGCATGACTATAAGAGAAAGTTGTATTACCTTTTCGCCATGACCCTAGATTACAGAATGCTAATTGCATCGCAGAGGATTGACATGTTTGAAGATATTATATATATATATATATATGTATGTATGTACTTCCAAGAGAGTAATTTTGCTGTGACATAAAAAATTGAAGTGAAGGAATGGTTTTTGATGGAGGGAATGCCTAAAACCATGAAATGGACTGACATATACTCATTGGCCTGTTATGGTCCATTGTGGCATATTGGTTGCAAAGTATAGAAGTACAAGCATCACATATTCATGAAATGGATTGTCATTATTTAATCTTAAGCATCATTTGAAAATAAACAAATTTTAAAATATGATAGAATAAGACTAGGCGTGATTTGTAAGAGTTTGGAGAGAAACATGGAGAGTTTAGAGGATTTGATCAAAGTGCTGAACATAAAGCCCAAGTTTGGAGAGATAAAGATCCATTGCAAAGTTTAGGCGGGCCAAAGTCAAAAAAGCAAGGAATCGAAGCATTGAAGTGATCCAAGAGCTCTATGGATTAGAGCCCATTCACTTGATTAATGTTGCAGTCCAAAAGGAACTTGTAGGTGTGATCATCGACTCCAAAATACAAGTTTTAGATCATAGCCTAAGAGAAGCCCAATTAGAGGAAATCATTTAAGTAATCATGTGCTACTCATGTCATCAACTAAAAAGGAGCCTTCATTATTCTATTTTATTTAAAATTTTCATTTTGTATTATTAAATTTTTAGAAATAAGGTCAATGGTCAAAGATTGTGCCTTAGAGATTAAGTTTTGATTGTTTCCTATTTTTAAAACTTAGGCTTTAGAATTTTCCATTAGTTTTAACAAGAAAGGTGTCATTTTTTGATTGATTTGAAGAATATTTTATTTCCTTTTTCATTTAGATTGTGTTGCCTTCTTTAGGATTGGTTAGATTTGATTTGATTATTTTTTATATTTTATTTAATTTCATTTTTTTAGTTTAGCCTAGGGTTTTAGTTGTCTTGTTCATCTATATAAGGAACCACCTATGTACTTTTGTAATATAGAGAGATTAATAATAATGAATTTTTAGAATTTATGTTCTTTTTTTGTGAGTTTTCTCTTGTATCTTTTATGTTCTTGAGAATATTATTAGACTTATCAAATAAGTGGTTTTCCTTTATGGCGTCCCAAGAATGGAGTTCTAAGTAACTAGTTCTCTTAGAATCTTATCCCATTGACCAATATATCTTTCCTATTTTCTTATTATTTTCATTCAGATTTATTATCATATTTTTCTTATTTAATGTGTTCATCTATCTTGTATTTTCTTGCTATTTCGTGTGTCCTATTTGATTCTAGCATGATCCGTGGTTCATTCTAAGTCAGTAGAGATTCAATCGGATGAGTTTCGCTTGGGTCTTTCATCATTTGATATTAGAGCTTTAGTTTACTAGGTTCAAGGTTTGTCCTTTCTTTTCTTTTCATTATTTCGTCCATCCCTTTCTTGTTTCAAATTTGTATCGTCCTCTCTTTGTTGCGTGATTTTTCTCTTCTCCTTTGTTGTTTCGTCCCCTTTCTATTCTTTCCATCTTCATATCTGTTTTCATCTTGTGTTATCCTTTTTCTCTTCTTGTTTGTGGCATGATCTTCTTGTTTGTCCTCCATAGTTTGTGGCATCTTCATCTTCTTGTCTTGCCATCCTTTGTTCATTCTTTTTGTGATTCTGGAATTGTGTTTCTGTTTAGATATTAAAAAAAATTCAAAATTTTGTTACTGCAAATTAAGTGTTTCTAGAATTGTGTTCTAGTTGAGTATTTCCAGACAATAAAAAAAATTATGCCAAAAAATTGAAAAAAAAAAAGAGGTGCAGAAGTCTAATTAGTGGATTAGAAATTCAAAAAAAAAAGGAGGTAAAAAAATTTGGGAAAAAGACTTGTTGCTGTTGCAAAAAGAAAGAGGAGTGCAGAAAAAAAGGAGCTTAAAAAAGAGAGTGTAAAAAAAAGGGTAAAGAAAATTTGAATATTGTTTGGTGGCTGAAAATTTTAGATTTGTTTTAAGATTTTCTCTTGTGTTTGATTTGCATATTGCTTGGTTTGTTTTAAAATTTCATAAAAACAGGGTAAGAGTGTTTTACATTATTGAAAAAGTGAATCTTTTTATGTGAAACATGAGTGCTTATAACTTTTTGAGTAGAAACACGTGAGAGAGAGATTTGTGAGGTCCTTATTTCTTTCTTCCCTGTTATTTTTTTCTTCTCTGTTTTATACTAACATTTCATATTATAAACATGACTGGTAGACAGTTTGATCTTAAAGCCTTATTAAAGACTTTCAACAATCAAATCAAGGCATAATTCAAAGGTTCTTGCTCACACGGATGTTCTTAGCAACATCAAACCGAAGATCCCACTATTTCATGGCAAGAAAAATCTTGATATTTACTTGGATTGGAAAAGAAAAGTTGAGCTTGCATTTGGATGTTGCATTTACTCTGAGCTAGAAAAGGTACAATGTTCTTACCTTCGATTGGATAAAAAGGTTACTTCTTGGTGGAAACGAATTGAAAGTAGACAAACTATGAATGAAGAGCATTTCATTGCAACATGCAGTGAGATGAAAGTTAGCATAATCTCATTTACATAAATGATGAAAGACCCAAATGGAACTCGTTCAAATGAACCTTTAATGATTCAGAATGAACCACGGATCATGCTAAAATCAAATAGGATACACGAAACAGTAAGAAATTACAAGATAGATGAACACATTAAATAAGAAAAATATGATAATAAATCTAAACGAAAACAACAAGAAAATAGGAAAGATATATTGGTCAATGGGATAAGATCTTAGAAGAACTAATCTCTTAGAACTTTAGTCTTGGGACGCTACAAAGGAAAACTACTCATTTGATAAGTCTTAGAATTTTCTCAAGAACACAAATGATACAAGAAAACACTCACAAGAAAAGAACATAAGTTCTAAAAATTTATTGTTATTAGTATCTCTATATTACAAAAGTACATATATGGCTATTTATATAGATGAATAAGGCAACCAAAACCCTAGACTAAACTAAAAAAATGAAATTAAATAAAATATAAAAAATTAATCAAATCTAATCTAATTAATCCTAAAGAAGGCACAACAATCTAAATAAAAAAGGAAATAAAATATTCTTCAAATCAATCAAAAGGTAGCACCTTTCTTATTCAAACTAATAGAAAATTTTAGAGTCTAAGTTCTAAAAATATGAAACAATCAAAACTTAATCTCCAAGACATAATCTTTTACCATTGGCCTTATTTATGAGAATTTACTAATAAAAAATAAAAATTCTGGATAAAATAGAATAAGGAAGGCTTATTTTTAGTTTATTACATTAGTAGCATATGATCACTTAAGTGATTTCCTCCAATTGGGCTTCTTTTGAGCTTTTATTTGAAACTTATATTTTGGGGTTGATGATCACACCTACAAGCTCCTTTTAGGCTGCAACATTAATCAAATGAATGAGCTTTAATTCATAGAAATCTTAGATCACTTCAATGCTTCGATTCCTTATTCTTGACTTTACCCTGCTAAACCTTGCAATGGATCTTTATTTCTCTAAACTTGAGCTTTATGTTCAACACTTTAATCAAATCTTCTATGCTTTTCATCCTTCTCTGCAAACTATTACACCTAGCCTTTATTCTATGAAAAGACTAAAATATAATTAATTTAAATTGTTTTTGTAAATGAATCAAATTAATTAAGAATAAATTATGGTAAAATATATTTTATCTTATATAATAATATAAATAAAAAATAAAAATGACATAAAAGATGGCATAGTAATATAAAAATATTGTTCGCCTTGTTTACTTTGATCTTGATTAAAATTTAAGTCATTCATATCTTCTTAATTTACTTTCCAGGAAAAAAATAATTATTGTTTAACCACTCTAAAAAACAAATAGTGTGACATCAGCAGAAAATTCTAGACTTCGGAACCTATGTTCTTCTTCGTATATTTTATTCAACAGATAATTTTTAAATACTATAATACTTATCAAATTTCACCATCTTTGTGCTACAAGCTGAATTTTAAGCCCCAAGATTTGTAAAACGTTCTTTCATTGAAATAATTTCTATTCTAACCCAAGGTATGAAAATATATATTTCCACACGAGACCAAAGGATACTTTGGAGAGCAAGTAATTGAATCTTCATGGTCAACTACCTGTGAAGCAAATTCTTTATTAAATAATTATTAATCTTCAATAATCTTTATTACATAATTCAAATACACTAAAAGTGAAACCAGCTTTCTAAAAACTTGATTATTTAATAATTATTATTATTAAATAATTAAATAATTAAATAATTCAAGTTCACCAGAAGATATATAATTGAAATAATGATCTTTTGTAGACATTATTAATTTATTATTGATTGATATTTAATTCAATATTATTAATAATTGCTAATTAATTCAATATTATTTTTATTAATTTTTCAAGAAATATATATTATTAAATAATTCAAATGCATAAAAACATGAAGACAAAATAAAGAAATTTCTTTTTAGAATTTTAGAAAGATATTAAAATACATAAGACAGGGGACCCTAAAAAACATTCCCCCGCCCCAATTGAGCCAAGCGTCTGATTCGCCTTCCACATAACAAAATGTTAAAAATAGCACAACAAAAACGTGGCGACACATGATAACTCAAGAGATATACGTGGCAGCAGAATAAAGCATCAACACACTCACATAGGGCTCTGTCCACTGGATAAATAATTATTATAAATAAAAAAATAACATAAAAGAAGGCATAGTAATTTAAAAATATTGTTCGGTTTGTTTACTTTGAACTCGATTAAAATTTAAGTCATTCTTATCTTCTTAATTTACTTTCCACAAAAAAAAAATTCTTATTTAGCCACTCTAAAAAGAAAAAAACATCAACAGAGAATTCTATAGATTTCAAAACCTATATATGCATCTTTTTTGTATATTTTATTTAGTATATAATTTTTAAACACTGCAATATTTGTCAAATTTCACAATCTTTGTGCTGCAAGCTGAATTTTAAACCTCAAGATTTGTAAAGGGTTTCATAGAACTAATTTCAACTCCAACTCAAGGTATTAAAATACATATTTCCACAGACCAAAGGACACTTGGAGAACAAGTAATTGAATCATCATGGGCAACAACTTGCGAAGCAAGTTCTCTCTCTATTTTTTTGCTACAGAAGCAAGTTCAAAACTATTTAAAATCTATAAGAGTTTTCTCAGTACAAAGGCATTCAGGCAAATTCTTGCCAGAGAGAGATCAATGGAGGAGCAAAAGAAGGTGATCCTACATGGGATGTGGGCTAGCCCTTATGTGAAGAGGGTGGAGTTGGCCCTAAAGGTGAAGAATATTCCTTTTAATTATGTGGAAGAAAATTTGACCAGCAAAAGTGAGTTGCTTCTCAAGTATAATCCTGTGCACAAGAAGGTTCCTATACTTGTTCATAATGGAAATCCCATTTCTGAATCAACTGTCATCCTTGAGTACATCAACGAAACCTGGAAACATAGCCCCAAATTACTGCCTGAGGATCCTTGTGAAAGAGCTCAAGTGCGCTTCTGGTCCAAGTTCCTTCAGGAGCAGGTAATTTTTTTTACACACAAACATATATTATAGAATTGAATCAAGGAGACAGCTTTTTAATTCTTTTACATTTTTTTTATTATGTCTCAATGCAGGTATTTGAGACCATTATGGTTGTCACACCTGAAAATGCGACGCGGATGGCGCGGGAAATGAAATAAAAAGAAAAAGGGTGAAACCAACCCGCACGACGGAAGGCCGATTTCAGAGGGAGTCGCCACCAAAATTTTAAGGGAAATTTTGGAAAACCGAAATAAAAAACAAAAAGGGGCAAGGACTGGTCTGTGAATCAGAGTTGGGTTCGGGAGTACGATTGTAAGTGGGGAAGGTGTTAGGCACCCCCACAACACCCGTTCCTAAGAACGGTTACCTTAGGCTGATCATGCAATTTTTATGGCTTTTACAAATTATTTTAATTGCCCTTTTACCATTCACATGCAAAAATAAAAATAATAAAATAAAGAATAAAATGAAAATAAGAAAAGTTGGGAAAAATAAAACAAGAGGAAAATATTATTTATTTACAACAGTGGACTTGACCCAGAATGAGAATCTGGGGCCTACGTACCCTGTGATAGGGATCAAAGTCGACGTAGTTCGGACTAGAAAAGCGTGTCACTGGGTTTGTATTTTTTATTTTATATATTCTTTGAAAAAAGAGAGATTTACGAAAAATAATTTGCCTTTCCACAAAGAAAACAATTCTTGGAATTGGTTGATATGTTTTAATTTGTAAAAGACAGATTAATTTCCACTATTTACTCTTTTCATTTATTTATTATTATTATTTTTTTGTTCTACAAAATCAATTCCTAAAAAGAAAGAATATAGGTTTTTTCTCAATTAAAAAAAGGATTAAAATTATGTTTGATCTGAACATTTTGTTTTGGTTTGAAAAAGAAATATTCTTATTTTTATAAAACCAAACCAATTGGTTCATGTGATGACTTTATCACTCACAATATACCAATTGATACCTAAATGTCCACGGTGGTGTCACTCGAGACAAAAAGCATGGAATTTAGCAAGGGATAAAAAAGAAAAAAAAAATTGTCTCTTTATTATGAAAACATGTTAAAAAAAGAAATAAAAAAAAAGTATATCTTGAGGAAAGATAACCAGCATATGTGGTGACTTTATCACTCACAAGTTACTGATTAATACTCGAATACCTACGGTGTTACCACTCGGAGTACATAAGTAAAACAGATAAGGATTTGAAAAGAAACGAATAATTTTTGGTTTCAATCATTTGGTTATTATTATTACCTTTATTATGAGATGCAAAAGGCAATAAAAATGAATAGGAAAATAAATAATTTTGGCAAGAGTTATTTTATGGAAATAGATGAAAAGCATTAAGAAGAATTCAAAATGTCTCACTATGTATATTTTTTTAAAAGAAATAATCAACATATGTGGCGAATTTATCACTCACAAATTACTGATTAATACTTAAATACCTACGGTGTTAACACTCGGGGTAGAAAAGTAAATGGTTTAAGGAATAAAAATGGGAAAAATAAATTTTACACCAACCATTTTGTTGCCTTACAAAAATAAAGAGGACGCTGGTAACATTTTTTTTAAAAAAAAAAAAGAAAAAGAAAAAGCGAAAACAGAAATTCGAAGGCATGACTTATGTATATATGTATACACACACATCATTTATTCATTTATTTATTTTCATTATTTTTGTTATTATTATATATATATATATATATATTTTTTTTTTTTTACAAAATTTTTGTTTGCATTAAAATAGCACATTTCCTTGCTTCCCTTTTCAGTTGAATATACTCTACCTGAAATTCATGCATTTTCAACACCACGTATGCTAAACAAAATACTGGAAAAGGAAACCATATATACTCAAAAGACGAACTCTTATATTTTGCTGGATCCATAAAAATTACGGGAAACTAAGTGGCACCAGGAGATCTTATTCTCTTCATCCAGTGAAGGTACCTCCTTGTGCTCTTCTTTCTTCACGTGACATCACCCCTCGAGCATAATCACCGCAAAAAGAAATCACAACTAGAAGGCAGGGGAGTTGCAACATCATCACGTTCACAACAGTGAAACCAATAGAAAAAGCATGACCATATACGTGGATAACAGCACCCAAACACCTCACTTCTTTATTCAAAATCAAAATCATTATTAAAACAAACTCTCCCTTCTGTAAAAACCAGTTCAGTGCATGTTACCCCAAGAAGCTTATGACCCAACGTGAGATTGTTAACAAATCATCTGGCACCATCTCAGTAAGTATGAATCAGCAAACGCACCCAATATGCACCGAGTACCCAGTAATGAAGGAATGAGAGAAGCTAAAGAAAAAACAGAGACAAGTCTGGTTTACCTTCACAGCACCCACTCAACGGAAGTCTGTGTGATCAGCAACACCAACCCGGTTCCAGACTTCGTTCACCTTCATTCCGATGACTTCCAATTCTATTTTCGCGTTTTGGCTCCCTCCTCGTTACTTCAGCATTCACCCTTCTTCTCTCGTTCTTCGCCCTCCCTCTTTCTGTCTCTCCTTCGGTCTCTCTCTAATGCTCCTTCACAGCACCAGCCTCCTCTTGCTCCTTGGGTCGTACTCAATGCTTAGTCTCTCCTCCTGAGCTCTCTCTCCCTCAGTCGACGTTCTTTCCCCTTCGCCTTCCCTGCCCTCTCCCCGTTCACGAGCGGCTGCCCTCCTTTTATCTTCATCGTGGTTCAGCTTTTCCTCACGCGTGCTCCCCCTTCCTTTTCCTTTCGTGCACGTCTCCTCCTCTTCACCCTGACTCCCTTTTGCTTTTTGCTCGCGTGCTCTGCTCCTCCCTGCTTCTGGCTGTTCCCAGTGTCCTCTCTCGGCCAACTTTCTTTCAGGCTCATACGCCTTGAGCTCAAGGTGGTGATGGGTCTTGAGGTGTTAGGCTTCAACACCTCAAGCCCAACCCTCAAGCCTTTTTTTTCTCTTTTTGCTTCTTTTTTTTTTTTTAAATCTTATCTTTCTTTTTATATATTTTTTTATATTGCTGTTTTATTATATATATATATATATATTATTTTATTTTGGATCATAAAGAATATTTTTTCTTTTATATGCATTCAAATCGAAATTAAAAGGGAATTTGTATCATTTTTCTTATTTTCCAATTTTTTTGATTTTTTAGAAAGTCCGGATAAAATACGGTGTTCACAATGGTAATACTGAAAACTGAAGGAGAGGTGCAAGAAAAGGCCATAAAAGACATGGAGGAGAAGCTGAGTTTGCTTGAAAAGGGGATGAAGGACTATTTCCCATATGGGAAACCAGATGTGAACGACAAGAATGTAGGAGTACTGGACATCACGTTTTGTACGGTGTTGGGACCTTACAAGCTATTTGAAGAGGCTATGGGTGTAAAGTTGGTCGGCGCTGATAAGTTTCCTGTGCTGTTCTCTTGGCAGATGGCTATTGCAGAGCTCCAAGTGGTGAAAAAGCTATCCCCTTCTCATGAAAAGGTGATCCAACTTTTCCAGTTTATTCGCCAGTCTGCTCTTAGTTCTATGTCAGCTTCATAATTATGTCTTCAGATTCAAAAGGAGGCTTTCATATTGTGTAATCGTAACATGAGTAGTTCTATATCTCTAGTAAAATGAAATCTCTCCATCTCTTGTGTGTGTGTGGAATTACTTTTCTCATGATTCTGCTCTCATGTCCTCTTATGGGAAGCAATCTCAATCGTCCACTGTCTTTGAGATTTGTATCCTAAGGTTTGTAAAAGTTCAACGCAAGTTATTAATACCTTAATGTTGATTTATTACCTAGAGACTTGAGAGTCTATGAGGGAGGAAACCCATGAGAGAAGTTAAACTCCTATACGTGTATACGTGCTCAACCTTTGTATAATACTCCCTCCATTCCCTATTATAAGTCACTTTTAGCTGCTTTACATAAACCAAGAAAATTAATTAAAATTCTTGAACTTTACAAAATTTAATATAATTTTCCACTACCACCCTTATTAAATTATACCCACCTTAATTATCTCTTTTTTAATCTATATCCACCATAATTATTTAATAAGAAGCAAACATGGAAATGACTATTTAATATTCACAAAATGACTTATATTTTACATACTTAAATTTTTCTTGAACATAACTTATAATAGGGAACAAAAAAAATAGTAAAAATGAAATCTCTCCATCTTTTGTGTGTGTGTGAGAGGGAGAGAGAGAGAGAGTGTGTGTGTGGAATTACTTGAAGCTAAACTCCTATACTTGTATACATGCTTAACCTTGTATAATAATAACATAATGTCCGTGTGTAACTGTGTATGTGTATATGCATGCTCAATTCCTTTGTATAATAACACAAGATCTGCCAATACAAATACAATATATGCAATTATATCTAGTTAATATGGATCAGGCCAATACAAAAAAATATATATCAATTTATAATGGATTTTGCAACAAAAATTTTCTATTACAAAATTCATTGCAAAAAATTTGCAATAAAAATTTCATAAATGCTGCAAATTTTATCACAAATTTTGTAATGTCCTAATTTGCAATGGACCAATATATCGTAACTTCATTTCATATTACAAATTTTTAGTAAGTATTATTCTTTCAAGTATCATAGTGAGAGAATCACCTTTATTTAGGCTCAATAATTTGGACTAGTAGTATTAGATATAAGATATTTGTATAAAAAATTTGAACAAATTTTTGTATAGACAGGGGTGGACACGCCTACATAATGATGAACGCTAGCTTTTCCCAGGTTTTTTTAAACTTTTTTTAAATTTCTTTATAGTTATAAGTTAAAACAAAAAAAAATCTATACTTCTTAATTTTTTTTAAAATATTTCTTTATGGTTATAAGTTAAAACAAGAAAAATCTATACTTTAACCCCCTTCAAAGCTCAAACTCACCAAAAAAAAAGACATGTATTGACTTTGAAACCACTTGCCCAAAGCATTAAATTTGTGTGTATGTTATAGAATTTATTTATAAGTTCTCCTTAGCATTCAACTTAAGCATTAAATCAAATGATTTGAGATAAAAATTAGACTATATCTCTTCATTTGGATGAAATTTGAAAAGAACTGCACTATCCATAATTTATAAATAATGCAACTTCCTACACTTGTTATATTTTATATTGTTTTGAATTTTAAAAGTATTTTCATAATCAATATTAATATAAAATATATAATATATATATATATATAGTGATTACTTTACTTTCTTAATTTATAGATGGTGCAGGAATGAACAGCTCTGGGCCAATATGCATTTCTCTTTTAAGCAAGTGCAAGAATCTAAAAATCCATCAAACAATTCTATGCCTCTCTCTTCAAAACTAGCCTTCACAAACGATCACTGTCTTTTTAGTTTTTAAATTGATTTGCATATGTTTTTATATAAAAAAAAACGTGTAATTTTTTCATTCTGTTAAAGGAAGATAAAATAATGGATATAAATCATGTAAAATATAAAATTTATAGTCATGGAGAAAAGGCATTACAACTTTTTCTTGTAGTCATGCTGGCTTAGTTGAGTAGGGGTGTGCTTATGTTTGTAAGATGGAGAGCGGTAGCAGAAAACCTATGGTTGAGTATTTGATACTATACCAAAAATGACTTTTCTTAGTGCATAAATATTGGTAGTTATACAAGCAAACACTAAAATAAATGAGGTGGAGAAGGAGGCAAGTTTTCTTTTGCCGTTATTAGAAGAAATGCAAAGGAAAGTTGAGGCTTTTCTTTGTAGTTCTTTAAATAACCATAAAGAAATGTTATTGTTAAAAACAAAAACCAAACTTTGCGATTTTTTAAATAATGGAGGAAAATATATTTAATAGAAAGTACAAGTCATGGATTAGTAAATATAATCGGTGATGAAAATAAATCCAACGGTCCTTGTTAAATTCTTACTTTCAACCCAAAAGCATGCACACTCCTCTCACTTTGTCTTTTCAGCTTTTGCTTTTTCTTTTTCTCCATCTCCATTGGTTTACTCCTTCGTCTCTTTTCTCTTCTCTCTTCATCTCTATCTAGCATTTTCTCCTCTTATCCTTTTCTCTTCTCTTTCCATCTCCATAAGCTTTTTCTCCTCCTCTCATCTCTTCTTGGTTTTGTCATCCTCTTTATGCTTGATTCGCTTTCAAAAGAAGCACCAGCACCAGATGGGAGAGTGGTTGAAACAAGGGTTCGAAAAATTGGATTGAACCGGTTGAACCAGGAACGTGTCCCAAGTCCAATCCAGTCACATAGCTCCATGGTTTGTTTTCAGAGGAGAACCGATTATAAACCGATACAAAATTGGTTGAACCGGTCTAATTTATTTATTTATTTTTTTAAATTTTTTAGTTTTTAAGATAAAATAACATTATTATTTATATTAAGTAGTATTATTTTTTGTATAAATTTTTTTTCTATATTATAATATTGTATAAGTATTATTATGATACATAATTATTAATAATAATAAATTTATTTAAAAAATAATATGAAAATAGAATATTAATTAACTATTTTGAATTCAAAATATAATTATAGATAAATATTAACTTATTTAGATTTTAATATTATGTTGTAAAACTTATTAATAATATTTTTTATTTTCTACATAATATATTAAATTAAAAAAATGTTAAATTTATTTCCACCGGTTTAGTTTTGGGTGAACCACGGTTAAACTATTGAAACTAGTGTCTTGACTGGTTTAATGTCCAGTATAATTTTTTGAACTTTGGTTGAAACAGTTTGTTAGAGTTTCGATAGTCTCTTCACTTTCCGTCATTTGAAGCAACAATACCGGAGGGAAGCGGTGTTGATATGAAGAGTAGAGACTGGATCTACTATTGTGACAATATGAATACATTGGATTTGCACTAGATAAGAGAAAGCATTACGGTGGGAAGGATGAATCACTTTTTCGATTTCCTTCATAATCCTCTAAAGAGTTTATCCAAGTTGTTGGTGGCGTGAGTGAGGGAGTGAATAGACACTGAAGACTCTAGAATCTTGTGTGTGTATGTGAGAGAAGGATTTGAATTAGCAAGTGAAGTGAGATTTTTTTTTGTTTGGTTTCAGAAATGGATGTAGACGGCACGAATTTATGGTACTACTACACTTGCTTATGATAATTATGGCTTTGTTTCCATTTTCTTCTTTTCATTTTGTCTTCTATCAGATCTTACCTCTACATACATTTGGTCTTTTGTTATTGTTAAGCAATTATAATCTCCATTTCTTCTTTCTTTGAATTATTTCGGGTCTTGTTCTTTAGTGCTCTGTATTTATGCTTTTTGATTATAGCTGGAGTTGCCTTTATTTAAAGAAAAAAATAGAGTAAAGTTGGTGATTCTATTTAAAACCGCAAACAAAAATTACAAATTATTAAAAAAATTACTTTTCTTTGTTGTTATTTATAATAATTATAAAAGGAAAATGTACATTCATTGTGGTTATCAACCATAAACAAAATTTTCTCGGTGTTCAAATCACAAAAAATAACCGTAAAAAAAAGTCATTTTTTGTATAGTGTGAATATCAAATTAAATGCCAATTTCACCTATTTTAATTATATGAAAGACTTTCTTTGGCTTGCTAAACTATCCAAATAATTCTAGTGTACAAATATTTTTTTCTCTAATTCTAGTTTGGACAGGAGTATTTAAAGATTTGCTTCGGGACAAAAATCAAGTTGAATCAAACCAATTAGTTTGACAAAAGTTGAAACCTAATTGGTTTAGTCACTTAATCAGTTGGTTCAATTTTTATTTGATTTGAATTAGATTAGATTGGTTTAGATTATGCTAAAATGAGTTTTTTTCTTTTTTGTGAAAAAATATATATTGTAATTTTTTATAAGTTAGATTTAAATTTATATTCCTTATGATCCAAAATGTAAGTCTTCTTTGACAAAGTGTATACAAACTAAGGATGAGGGTTAAACTATTTAAATTTATTAAAAACTTATATTGTTTTCCAACATTAACTTTAATAAATATAATTTTTAAAATAATTTTTTCTCTCTTGAGTTAATTAATGACAAAGATAAATTAAGATAGAAATCATTAATACTTTTAACTTTATTTAAAGAAAACTTATATTTTGATCCAAAAAAAGGTTCTAAAAGAGGATTTATATTTTGAAAGAGAGGGAGTATTTATTTTTATAATAAAAATTAATATTCTTATTCATAAAATCACATTTTCAATAAATTTATCTTTTTTCTAGTTTAGTATGCTACTTTGTTTAAATTTTACATAAATTATACTTTTCAACTATACTCATCATTGATTATATCCATTTATGTTATCAAAGTTATTGTGAGTTTATTATTTAGCTATTAAATTAATTATGGGTTTGGAATGAGGTTTAACAATGATTTAAAAAATACATAAATATACACCAAATCACATAAATATTAGATTAAATATAATAATATGCTTGGTTCAATTCTAAAACACATAAATCGTAAACTAAACCAAACTAAACCTTAATTGAAATAGGTTTGGATCGGTTTTTTTTTTATTTGATTCTGTTGGATTCAATCGGTTCACTAGCCCTTAATTTGGAGCATGATTGAAATTGACAAGGTCCTGTATGGTTGTGTGGAAGGTGAACACAAAAAAGCTCTTCAAAAAATTTCATGGAATTCCAATTATAACCCGCTCCACCCTGCTTGTCTTTTATTGTTCTTTAAGAATTAAAATCACCAATAACAAGCCAGGGTTCATTAATATTCTCAGCTAAATTAGTGATAGTATTCCAAAGGTTTTCTTTGTAACTGGGCAAAGGATTTCCATAAAACGACTGAAATTAGATAGGAAAATTTGGTGTTTTTATGTTTGACCCTGCAATGAATGAGTTGAATGTTAGAGAAAATATACTCAACGGAGACTATATTCTGTCTCCAAAGGATCCAAATACCCCCTGCATAACCAGTGGCCTCCACCATGATCCAGTCAGAGAATCCCAGTTTCTTACCACTAGCTCTCGTCTCAACGAGGATGAGAACATGGGTATTGTAATTATTAACCAAATTTTTAAATCTAGAAGAAAAACTTTTGGCACAAGTGCCTCTAAAGTTCCAACTCATAATATCCATAAAATAAATAGATAATAAAAAATAAAAGGATATCTGCTTCATTAAGAAGCTGGACAGTTGTTGTTGCCGGGTTGTCCCTCTTCCTCCATGAGAGGTTGTTCATGATTACGATGATCCTGTGAGAGCCCTTTCTCTTGGTGGGTTGCAGCTTGATAATCCCCTTGCATTTGATCAGTTATATTATGTGAAGAGTCCGTTGTCAAAGACCCATTATTATCCTCCACCCCTTTATCTTTATTTGGAGGTAAACCTTCTTCCATTTCCTTCTTTTTCCATTCCAAACTAGGCCGCCCATTGATCTTCCCATGCCCTTTTCCTTCATTCTTCTTTGTAACAGATTTTCTTTTGGAGGTAGCTTCGTGAGCCTTGGATGTTTTCTTATCTCTGTATCCTAATGGTTTGTTTAGTTGGAGGGAAATAAGGGAAAGGAAAAGGAAGGGGAGGGAAAATGTTATTAAAATTTTTCCTCCCCTTATTTGGCAATCAGGAGGGGAGGGAAAATGTTATTAAAATTTTCCCTCCCCTCCCCTTATATATTTTCCCCCCAAATTGAGATAATTTGGGGGAAAAATGTATTATTGTGTCCAAAATAATCAAAATACCTTTCATTTTTTCATTACTCGGCCACACAATATATTGGTCAGTCTTGTCCTTATATTAACTTAAATAAATTAAGGGTATAATAATCAAATTATAATTATTTTCCCTTCTTTCCCCTCCTAACCCAAACAAGGTAAAATTAAAATCCTTTCACTAAAATTTCTCATTTTCCTTTCAAACGAGGTAAAATTAAAATCTTTTCTTTTTTCTCCCCTTCTTTTTTCTCCATTAAAATCTCTTCCCTCTCTTTTCTTCCTTTGAACCAAACAGACCATAAATCTCTTATATTTCCCCTGACCACTTGGTGAATACGTTCAGAAGGCCCTTTGTTTTTGTTCTCCTCAGCCCAAAACATTTTTCTGATTTATGTATTGAAGCCCAATTCGTCTATGATCCCTGCCTTTCCACGTTCATTTTGCTCCCTCCCCATTCTTCCGCTCAGTCCTCTCCTCTGCCCATAATTGTGATCTCCTCATACCCGATCTGTCGTCTCTCTCGTCATCTCGCACCTCCCCTCTCCCCGGCTTCCGAATATCGATAGGTGTATCGTTCTGACTCAGGTCTACTCCTTCCCTTCCTTTCACCATCTGGTCCGAATCTTACAAGATTTGAAAACGCGATTTGCGCGTTAAAAGTACACCTCGGTTTGTGTTTCTGGGTTGTTGGTCCGCCGGTTTGCTCGATCTCTCTCCTTGGACTTGCCTCGGGAATCGATTTTTGGAAGTTCATCGGACCACCATCCACTCACCAAATTCATCTTCGTCCGGTAAGCTTTTCTTCTCTCTCTCTGCCCTGGTCTGTTGGTTTTGATTCTTGGGTGCCGAATTAGGGTTGGTGCTGAAATTGGCCTTTTGCATATGATTGGGTTCATCCCTATTGTTGCTTTGTTTTTTTTCTCTGGGATTTGTGCTTCGGTTTGAGTTTTCGCCCTCAATCTTCTCTTCATCTTTTAATTTCTTCAACCCCTGTTCTTGGTTCATGGTTTGGGTCTTAGTGATATTGGGACAATTTTTCTTACTGTGACCATAGCACCCACACCCAAAGCAAATAATTTAAGACTTTTATATTCAACGTTGCAGATCTCATCCCGAACGATGATTCTGGAAACGAATTTCTTTCTCAAATCTATTTCCACACTGATTCTGGCAAATCTTGCCCTTTCAGTTTTTCCAAATTCACCTTGCTTTTTATTAAGAGAATTTAAATCCACTTTCAAGGTCCTTCCAATGCAATTACCCACTCTCCATAGCATTTCCTTATCATAAGCAGGCATGGGGAGATTAGGAATTTGGACCCACACATCGACTTTCCTCAAAGCATTTTCATTCGGATTAAATTTAGGGCTCCATCTTTGAGTAAGGACACGACACAGTGATCCCGAATGACCCAGGGCCCTCCTTTGAGAATATTATCATAGGCTTTGGTGTCCTTAGTTCTGAGTATTAAATAAATATTGGCCAAATCGACTAGTTCAAAACCTGTTAATTTCCGGAGTTTAGCTACACGGTACCTCAAATACCTGACTTTAACTTTAATCCTATCACAGTAAACACCAAAGCCCGCCTGTTCCTTCCTTACCCCTCTCATTTTCGTGTATCCTAGCATCGCAGAGAAATGACATGTTTTAAGATAATAATAATAATAATAATGATGTACTTCCAAGAGCATTAATAATTTTGCTGTGACCTCAAAATTAAAGCGAAGGAATGGTTTTTGAGGGAGGGAACTTCTAAAACCATGAAATGGACTATCATTATTCATTAGTTACCAAATACCCATTGTCTTGTTAGCCAAAAGAAAAAAAAACCATTGTCTTGTTCGGGTCAGTTCAGAGTGCAGCAGCAAATTAAATTCTAGATCTAGATTTCGGAACCGATGCATCTTCTCCATATATTTTAATCAGCATATAATTTTTAAACACTAAAATATCTATCATTTCACAATCTTTGTGCTGCAAGCTGATTTTTAAGCCTCAAGATTTTTAAAGGGTTCTTCCATAGAAATTTCGACTCCAACTCTAGATATTAAAATAAATATATATATATATATATATTTCCACATCTTAGACCAAAGGACACTTGGAGAGCAAGTAATTGCGGAGCTATGGATTGGAGAAAGAAACGACTGACAAGCCACGCTGGGATTGATTAAAAAAAATGTCCACAAAATCGCCCGTAGAAATAGAAAAAGGAGGCCCTCATTTCAAAACTATTAATTTGAAATCTCCGTAAGGGTTTTTCTCAGACCAGGCATTTCGGCAAATTCTTGCTAGAAAGAGATCAATGGAGGAGCCAAAGAAGGTGATCCTACATGGAATGTGGGCTAGCCCTTACGTGAAGAGGGTGAAGGTGGCCTTAAAGTTGAAGAACATTCCTTTTGATTATGTGGAAGAAAATTTAACCAACAAAAGTGAGTTGTTTCTTAAGTATGATCCTGTGCCCAAGAAGGTTCCTGTACTTGTTCACAATGGAAATCCTATTTCTGAATCATTTGTCATTCTTGAGTACATCAATGAAATCTGGAAACATGGCCCCAAATTGCTACCTGAGGATCCCTATAAAGGAGCTCAAGTATGCTTGTGGTCTAAGTTCCTTCAAGACACACGCACTCATTATAGAATTGAATCAAGGAGATAAAGCTTTTCCCCCCTTCTTTTATTATGTCTTGATGCAAGTATATGAGACCGTGATGGTAATACTAAAAATTGAAGGAAAAGTGCATGAAAAGGCCATAAAAGACATGGAGGAGAAGCTGAATTTGCTTGAAAAGGGGATGAAGAATTATTTCCCAAATGGGAAACAAGACGTGAATGACAAGAATGCAGGAGTACTTGGCATCATGATTTTTATGGTGTTGGGACCTTACAAGCCAATTGAAGATGTTCTAGGTATAAAGTTGATAGACACAGATAAGTTTCCTGTGTTGTTCTCTTGGCTCATGGCTATTGTAGAGCTCCAAGTGGTGAAAGAGTTGTCCCTTCCTCACAAAAAAGTGATCCAACTTTTCCAGTTTATCCGCCAATCTACTCTTAGGCTAGGTTTATTAGATTGGAAATAAGTTTTATGAAAAGGAGAATAAGAGAGAGATCCTTGTGACATATATTTGATATACCATTATAACTTATATGTATGTGAATTTATCAACTTGAGACAGTAGGAAGTAGGAAGCAGAGAAGCATATGTGTGTGTAAGTGCTCAATCTACGTAGAATAATATAATACCCATGTGTATGTGTATATATGCATGCTCAATTCCTTTATATAATAACATGAGATTACATAATGCAAATACAATAATTTTTTTTTTTCTAAAAAAGATGTTTGCCCAAGGCTTTTTGATTTTACTTTTTTTGACGGGAGTTTTGATTTATTTTGGTGTGAAACTACAGTGAATAGAAATGTTATCTCCCATTTGGTTCAAGATAATGTGAAGATGCTAATGAATAAAAGTAGGTCATGAGCAACTAGAGGTTGCAACTACTACTACTGAGGCTAGCCATGAGGATTGAGAAGTATATATAGCTGATGACAAAAGTGATTACTTTCTTTATGGATGGCGTGGGAATGAACAGCTCTAAGCAACTATGCATTTCTCTGTTAAGCAAGTGCAGGAATCTGAGATCCATCAAACAATTCCATGCCCTTGTCTTCAAAATTGGGCTTCACAACGATCCCTTGGTTGTTGGCAAGTTCCTTCTCCACTGTGCCGTTTCCATCTCCGATACTCTCCACTATGCTCACTATCTCTTCTTGCACTTCCCAACCCCTGATGTTTTCATGTACAACACCCTCATTCGAGGACTTGCTGAGTCTGAATCTCCTCACAATTCTCTTCAACTTTTCATCCATATGCGTCGACAATCCTCTTTCCTCCCGGATAGTTTCTCTTTTGCCTTTACACTCAAAGGGGTCGCTAATTATAGGTGTTTGAGATCTGGGATGCAGTTACATGGTCAATCTTTGTGTTTTGGGTTGAACACTCATATCTTTGTTGGGACAACTCTGATTAGCATGTATGCAGAATGTGGGAACTTGGCCTTTGTGAGGAAGGTGTTTGAGGAAATGTGGCAACCAAATGTTGTTACTTGGAATGCTATTGTCACAGCCTGTTTTAGGTGTGGTGATGTGGAAGGTGCTAAAGATACGTTTAAACGGATGCCTATTCGGAATCTGACCTCATGGAATGTGATGCTTGCTGGTTACACCAAAGTAGGTGAGCTTGAGTCTGCAAGACGAGTATTTTCTGAAATGCCTCTGAAAGATGATATTTCTTGGAGCACTATGATTGTTGGGTTTGCTCAAAATGGTTCTTTTGATGAGGCTTTTGGATTTTTCAGGCGTTTGCTGCAACAGGGAATCAAACCAAATAGGGTGAGCCTGACAGGAGTCCTTTTTGCGTGTGCACAAGTTGGGGCTATTGAATTTGGGCAGATTCTACATGGATTTATACAGAAAGCTGGCTTTCTCCAAATTGTTTCAGTGAGCAATGCCTTAATAGATACATATTCAAAATGTGGAAATGTAGTTATGGCTAGGTTGGTCTTTCAAAGCATGCCAATGGGGAGAAGCATTGTGTCTTGGACATCCATGCTTGCAGGTCTTGCTATGCAGGGTCATGGAGAAGAGGCGATACAACTTTTTCACGAGATGGAAGAGTCTGGAATTATGCCGGATGGTATCACCTTCATTTCTCTTTTATATGCTTGTAGCCATGCTGGTTTGGTTGAGCGAGGGTGCTTTTATTTTTCTAAGATGCAGAGTGTGTACGACATTGAACCTGCCATTGAGCATTATGGTTGTATGGTTGATCTCTATGGTCGAGCGGGAAAGTTGCAGAAGGCCTATGAGTTTGTATGCCAAATGCCAATTTTACCTAATTCAATCATTTGGAGGACTCTCCTTGGAGCTTGTAGCATTCATGGCAATGTTGAGTTGGCAGAGCTGGTGAAAGCAAGGCTTGCCGAAATGGATCCTAACAATTCTAGTGATCATGTACTCCTCTCAAACATATATGCCATTGCAAGGAAATGGAAGGATGTGGCCACCATAAGAAGATCCATGGCTGAACAAAACATAAAGAAAACTCCTGGCTGGAGCATGATTGAAATTGACAAGGTGATTTATAATTTCGTGGCGGGTGAAAAGCCAAATGAGTATACAAATGAGGCTCACAATAAACTGTGGGAAATAATGTGGAGACTCAGAGTAGAAAGTGGTTATGTTCCACAAGTAAGGAGTGTTTTGCACGATATTGAAGAAGAAGAAAAGGAAGATTCAGTGTCTAAGCACAGTGAGAAGCTTGCCGTAGCTTTCGGAATAGCGAAGCTTCCTAGGAGAAAAATCATAAGAATAGTGAAGAACCTGAGGGTTTGCGGTGACTGCCACACAATGATGAAGCTGATTTCTAAAGTTTATGAGGTAGAGATCATTATGAGAGATAGAAGTCGCTTCCACTTATTTCGAGATGGATTTTGTTCTTGTAGAGACTATTGGTGAGGTGATGGGTGATTGATCATCTAGCTTACCTTGAGATCTCTTGCTCGTTTTATTGGCTTGAGCTTAGATAGAAGAATGCTACTGATTACATCACAACATGTATGGAGATATTATGATCTAGTTCAAAGAGAAGTGTTTAGGTGTGACATCAGAGATTGAAAAGAAAATAGTTGACTAAACACATGGTTGTTGACAAGGACAACCTAAAAATTGGCCACGGACAACCTTTTTTTTTTTAAATAATAACCATTCGGTATCCTATTATCACTTTGGATTTTGATTTATTCGAATTGAGCTACGATCGGGTCCCATTCGAGGGGAACTATTTTAAAGGTATTTTTCTGTATTTACACGGTCTTGAAACAGACACATCATACTTAAACTATCCAAACCCTTTTCACTTAGACCAACACCCTTTGATCCTAATCCTTTTCGAAGTTGTATTCTTGCTCCTAACCCTTCACTTGTGTGCTTATTAGAGTTAAGTAAAAGAAGCAAGATCGTATTTTGGTTTTGTGGCAATGCTACGACACTTGTTCCATTGACATTCATTTGTATCATCCTTAATTAATTAATCTCAAAATTGTGATGGTTGACTGAAAAATATATATATTCTCCACTTTTTGAGGTACCAAGAACAACATTAGCCTTAACCCATTAAGTGTAGTTGGCTATATGGATTATATGACGCCAATGAGATTTATCAAATACCAAATCTTTAGATAAATCATTAATCAAGAGGTTTCGTCTTATAACATCTCTTAGTGTCCTTGTTGATCTTCCGTTATACCTTTTAATAGGACTTCAAGTCATTTGATCAACCATCCTCACTGGTACCTTTTGCCCTCTTCTTTGTACATGTTCAAACCACTTTAAATGATTTTTCACTATTTTTTCCTCGATAAGTGCTACTTTGACATTCGTTTGAATATAATCATTTCGTATCTTTTTCATTCTTGTATGACCACACATCCATCTCAATAATTTTATCTTTGTTACTACTCTCTTATGCTCTTGTTGCCTTTTCAAAGTCCAACATTCACTACCATATAGCATCGGTGATCTTATAGCAGTTCGATAAAATGTTATTTTAAGTTTAATAGGTACTTTGTGGTAAAAAATAACTTCTAAAACTTTTTTCCACTTTAATAATTCAATTTATATTTTATGCATAATATCCTCATCAATTTCACAATCAATCTATAAAAGAGACCCCAAATATTTGAAGTTTGACACATTTGAAATGGTTTACTATTTAATTTTTATCTCTAAATCATTTTTAATTGGTATTTCGGTAAATTTGCAATGTATATATTTCGTTTTACTTCTATTCAAGTGGGAACATTTTAGTTTCAAAGTGTGCCTCTATAACTTAAATTTAGAGTTGATTTGTTCTCTTGAGTTTTCAATTAAGACTATATCATTTACTTTTAACATAAGAGACAACTAACTTAAGTGTTGTTCAAATGTGCATTGTGCTTTTTTAACTTTTTTCTATGGATAACTTTGACTACAACTGAATCTAAAAAATGTAGTTGTGAAGACAAACCTAATTTTAGTGAGTTCTTAGTTGTGTTAGGACCAGTGGTATTTCCGAAACATCATGGAAGTGAAATGAAATAATCTAAAAGATGATATGATTGAAGGAATAATTTTTTATTAATTTTTTTTGAAAAATTATTGTTAAATTATTTGAAATCATATATATTTTTTATTTTGCTAGATAACAAGTTATATAAAATTCAATCATAATTTTAATTTTTTGAAATAATAATATAGTTATTTTTAGAAACATATATTCATAACTGTTGACACATAGAAACAAGTTTAAAAACTCTAGGAGCTATCCTAGATAAAATGAAGTTTGAAAGATGAAATTATTATGGGAACTAAGACTAGGTGTCATATTAGCCTGGGTACACTCAAATTTCTAGGACTCGAACAAGAACAACAAATATACAAACAAATTCTAGAAGGATAGGGTGTCTCTGGAGGCTAGTTAAAACTATGGGGAATTAAAATAAATTGAACTCAAAGATTAATTGTCATTATTGAGGTATGTTCTCATTTTTTTATCCATAGGTGTGTTCTCATGTTGAAAAAAAATAATTCTTGTCTAACCACTCTAAAAAGTAAAAAACATCAGTAGAGAATTCTATAGATTTTGAAATCTATGCATCTTTTTCTTGTACTTTATTTAGCATATAATTTGTAAACACTACAATATTTATCAAATTTCATAATCTTTGCATTGCAAGCTGAATAATAAACCTCAAGATTTGTAAAGGGTTTCATAGAAATAATTTCTGACTCCAACTCAAGGTATGAAAATGTATATTTCCACATCATAGACCAAAGGACACTTGGAGAGCAAGTAATTGAATCTTCATGGTCAACAACTAGTGAAGCAAGTTCTTTTATTTTGCTAAAGAAGCAAGTTCAGAACTATTTGAAATCTACAAGAGTTTTTCAGTACAGAGGCATTCAGGCAAATTCTTGCTAGAAAGAGATTGATGGAGGAGCAAAAGAAGGTGATTCTACACGGAATGTGGGCTAGCCCTTATGTGAACAGGGTGGAGTTGGCCCTAAAGGTGAAGAATACCTTTTGATTATGTGGAAGAAAATTTGACCAACAAAAGCGAGTTGCTTCTCAAGTATAATCTTGTGCACAAGAAGGTTCCTGTACTTGTTCACAATGGAAATCCCATTTCTGAATCAGCTGCCATTCTTGAGTACATTAACGAAACCTGGAAACATAGCCCTAAATTACTGCCTGAGGATCCTTATGAAAGAACTCAAGTGCGCTTCTGGTCCAAGTTCCTTCAAGAGCAAGTAATTTTTTTTTAACACATACAATATATTATAGAATTGAATCAAGGAGGCAACTTTTTAATTCTTTTCATTTTTATATAATGTCTCGATGCGGGTATTTGAGACCGTTATGGTGATACTGAAAACTGAAGGAGAGGTGCAAGAAAAGGCCATAAAAGACATGGAGGAGAAGTTGAGTTTGCTTGAAAAGGGGATGAAGGACCATTTCCCAGATGGGAAACCAAATGTGAATGAAAAGAATGTAGGAGTACTGGACATCACGTTTTGTACGGTGTTGGGACCTTACAGGCTATTTGAAGAGGCTGTGGGTGTAAAGTTGGCTGACGCAAATAAGGTTCCTGTGTTATTCTCTTGGCTGATGGCTATTGCAGAGCTCCAAGTGGTGAAAGAGTTGTCCCCTCCTCATGAAAAAGTGATCCAACTTTTCCAGGTTATTCGCCAGTCTTCTCTTAGTTTTATCTCAGCTTCATAATTGTGTCTTCAGATTCAAAACGAGGCTTTCATATTGTGTTATTGTAACATAGGTTGTTTCCATATCTATATCTCTAGTAAAATGAAATCTCTCCATCTTTTGTATGGGTGTGGAATTACTTTTCTCACGATCCTGCTCTCATGTTCTCTCATGGGAAGCAATCTCAACTATCCACTGTGTTTTAGATTTATAACGTGCTTGACCTTTGTGTATCATTAAAATGAAATCTCTCCACTGTCTGTGTGTGTGAGAGAGAGAGTCTGTGTGGAATTATTTGAAGCTAAAATCCTATACTTGTATACATGCTCAACCTTTGTATAATAATAACATAATATCCGTGTGTAACTCTATATATATGTATATGCATGCTCAATTCCTTTCTATAATAACATGAAATCGGCTAATACAAATACAATATATACAATTATATCTAGTTAATATGGGTCAGGGCAATACATATCAATTTACGAAGGATTTTGCACGAAAAATTTTTTATAACGAAATTTGGCACAAAAACTTTACGATAAAAGTTTCATGAATATGTTGCAAATTTTATCACAAATTTTGTGATGACCTAATTTGCAATGGACTAATATATCGCAAACTCATGTCATATTGCAAATTTTTAGTAAGTATTATTCTTTCAAGTATCATAGTGAGAGAATCATCTTTATTTAGCTCATTAATTTAGACTAGCAATATTAGATATCATATACTTGTATAAAAAGTTTGAACAAATTTTTGTATAAGTAAGGGCGGACACAACTACATAATGAGAGCTCTAGCCCCTCCTAAATTTTTTTTTCTTTTTAATTTTTTTAAAATTTCTTTATGATTATAAGTTAAAACAAAAAAAAAATCTATACTTGTTTTTAATTTTATTAAAATTTCTTTATGGTCATAAGTTATAACAAGAAAAATCTATACTTTAGTCCCCATCAAAGCCCAAACTCACAATGAAGAAAACATATATTGACTTTGAAACTACTTGCTCAAAGCATTAAATTTATGTGTATGTTACAGAATTTATTTATAACTTCTCCTTAGCATTCAACTTAAGCATTAAATCAAATTATTTGAGATAAAAATTAGAGTATATCTCTTCATTTGGATGAAATTTAAAAAAAAAAACTACACTATCCATAATTTATAAATAATGCATATTCCTACACTTTTTATATTTTATATTGTTGTGAATTTCAAAGGCATTTTCATAATCAATCTTTAATATAAAATATTAAAGATATACATATATATAAAGTGATTACTTACTTTCTTTATAGATGGCATGGGAATGAACAGTTTTGAGCCAACTTACATTTCTTTGTTTAACAAGTGCAGGAATCTCAAATCCACCAAACAATTCCGTGCCCTTCTTTTCAAAGCTGGCCGTCACAAACAATCACTATCTTTTTAGTTTTTTAAGGGATTTGTATATGTTTTTATATAAAAAAAGAGTAATTTTTTCATAAAGGAAGATAAAATAACGGATATAAATCATGTAAAATATAAAATTTATAGCAAACAATGTTGTTCACAAACTAAAGATAACTAGATTTATTTCCCCATGGTATTTAAAATCATGTAAAATTAGGTGATGAAGTTTTTGTTTATGAATGAAATTTTTTTGTGAACTTTGTTTAACTTTATTTAAAATCAGGTGAAAACTAAAGATAATACAATTCATTAGTCGTTACATATAACACATGGAACCCACTTAGTTTTATTTGCGAATGCACGTAGGAAACTTTTTTTCTAGCTCCCTCTATTATCGTGAATAGGTAATTCATCAAAATAGCTTGTTACAAATTTGAATTTAGCAAGAAGTGAAAAGAGTTCATTCTAAATTCTAAGCATTCGTTCACAACTCCTGGGATAGGATCACTATATGGCAAAGAATATATTGATATATTATTTTGTGTTATAATTGTAGTTTTCCTGGTTTATTTTTTATGGCATGTTATGTCTTTGTCCTCTTCTTTATAATAATGAAATGTATGGTTTAGGCTATGAGCTTTATTTTAGTGAGTTTTAAAGAACTCATTGTGGGTGCTAGTAGGACTTGCAATGAAGGGTCATGGAGAAAAGGCATTACAACTTTCTCTTGTAGTACTCTTGCTGGCTTGTTTGTGCAAGGGTGTGCTTATTTTTGTAAGATGGAGAGCGGTATTAAAAAGCCTATAGTTGAGCATTTGAATGTTAAATGCCAATTTTACCTATTTTACTTATATGAAACACTCTTTGGCTTGCTAAACCATCCAAATAATTTTAGTCAACATGTATTTTTTTCTCAAATTCTAGTTCGGACAAGGGAGTTCAAATGCTCAATTTGGGGTAAAAATCAAAGCCAACCAAACCAATTATTTTGACAAAAGTTGGGACCTATTTTGTTTAGTCACTTTTAGTTGGTTTAGTTTTTATTTGATTTAGTTCATATTAAATTGATTTAGATCATGCTAAAATGAGTTGTTTTTTTGCGTGAAAAAATATATGTTGTAATTTTTTATAAGTTAGATTTAAATTTAAATTTGTTCTTATAATAAAAATTAATATTCTTATTCATAAAATCACATTTTGAATAAATTTATCTTTTTTTCTAGTTTATTATGCTGCTTTATTTGAATTTTGCATAAATTATATTTTTCAACTATACTCATCATTCATTATATCCATTAATTATGGTATCAAAATTATTGTGAGTTTATCATTTAGCTATTAAATTAATTATGGGTTTGGAACTAGCTTTAACCATGATTTAAAAAATGCATAAATACACACCAAATTACATAAATATTAGATTAAATATAACAATATGCTTGGTTCAATATGGCTCAATTCTGAAGGACAAAAACCGAAAATCGAGCCCAACCAATGGGGCTCAATTCTGAAGGACAAAAACCGAAAATCGAGCCAAACCAATCCATTGGTTGGCAGGTTGAAAACCAAACCAAACCAAACCTTAATTGAAATAGGTTATGATCAGTTCTTTTTGGTTTGTTTTTGTTCAATTCAATCGGTATATTAGCCTTTAATTTGGAGCATGACTGAAATTGCAAGGTTGAGTATGGTTATGTGGAAGGTGAACAGAAAAGGCTCTTAAAAAAAGGAACATGCTGAGGTGACTCACAGCAGGAGTAGGTTAAGTACCAAGAGTAATGAGTGTTTTGCACGAACTCGAGGGCATGCAACAGGGCTACCATCAAGTGATGAAATTGATTTCTAAAGCTTATTAAGTATAATTGTTTGTGAGAGATACAAATCCTAAACGCTTTCAAAGATGGACGTTGTTCTCTAAGAGACTGGAGCTGCGATGGGTGATAGATCAACCAGTTTACCTTGAATACTACTATTTATTCTTTTGGAAATCCTTAGAGCATCGCAGAGGATAAATAGTAGTACTATATATATATATAATAATGTAATTCCAAGAGAATAATTTTGGTGTGACCTCAAAATTAAAGTGGAGAAATGGTTTTTGACGGAGGGGAACGTGCAAAACCATGATATGGACTGTCATTATTTACCAAATACCCATCTGGTGGTCACTTCAGACTGCATAATTCTAATCAAATTCTGGATTTCTGAACCCATGCATCTAATTCTACGTATATTTTAATCCGCATATAATTTTTAAACACTACAATACTTACCAAATTTCACAATCTTTGTGCTGAAAGCTGATTTTTATGCCTCAAGATTTATAAAGGGTTCTTTCATAGAAATAATTTCGGCTCCAATTCTAGGTATTAAATTATATATTTATTTCCACATCTTAGACCAAATTAAAGGACACTTGGAGAGCAAGTGAACTAGAAATATTGTACTTAAATTATTCTAACCCTTTTCACTTTTCACTGAGACCAACACCCTTTGATCCTAATCCTTTTTGAAACTGTATTCTTGCTCCTAACCCTTCACTTATCTGCTTATGAGTTACGTAAAAGAAGCAAGATCCTATTTTGGTTTGGTGGCAATGCTAAGACACTTGTTCCATTGACATTCATTTGTATGGTTCTTAATTAATCGATCTCAAAATTGCAATGATAGACCGAAAAATATATATATTCTTCATATTTTAAGGTATAAATAACAATAACATTAGCCTTATTCTATTAAGTGAGGTCAGTTATATGGATTATACAATGTCAATAAACTCTATCAAATACCATATCTTCAAATAAATCATTAATCAAGAAGTTTTACCTTATAACATCTCTTAGTGTCCTTGTTGGTTTCCCTTTATACTTTTTTATAGAACTTCAAGTCATTTGATCAACTCTTCTCACTGACTCTTTTTGCCCATTTTTTTGTACATGTTCAAACCACTTTAAATAATTTTTCACCATTTTTTCCTCGATAGGTGCTACTTTGACATTCGTTTGTACATAATCATTTCATATTTTCTTCATTCTTATATAATCACATATCCATCTCAACATTTTTATCTTTGCTACTCCTCTCTTATGCTTTTGTTGTCCTTTCAAAGTCCAACATTCACTATCATATAGCATCGGTGGTTTTATAGCAGTTCGATAAAATTTCCTTTTAAGTTTAATAGGTACCTTATAGTCACAAATAACTTCTATAACTTTTTTCCACTTTAATCATTCAATTTGTATCTTATGCATAATATCCCCATCAATTTCACAATCACTCTGTAAAAGAGATATGAAATATTTGAACTTTGACACATCTGAAATGGTTTACTCTTTAATTTTTACCTTTGAATCATTTCTAACTGGTATCTTGTTAAATTTGCAATGCATATATTTCATTTTACCTCTACTCAAGCAGAAACATTTCAATTTCAAAGTGTATCCTCATAACTTAAATTTAGAGTTAACCTCTTTTTTTGAGTTTTCAATTAAGACTATATCATTTACTTTTAATATAAAAGACAACTACCTTGGGTGTTGTTCAAATGTGCACTGTGCCTTTTTAACTTTTTTCTAAGGATAACTTTGACTTTAACTGAATTTAAAAACTGTAGTTATGAAGACAAACCTAATTTTATCGAGTTCTTAGTTGTGTTGGGACCAGTGCTATTTCCGAAACATCACGGAAGTGAAATGAAATAATCTGAAAGATGATATGATTGAAAGAATAATTTTTTATTATTTTTTTTTTTAAATTATTGTTAAATTATTTGAAATCATATATATTTTTATTTTAATAATAACACCATATTGCTAGATAACAAGTTATATAAAATTCAATCATAATTTTAATTTTTAGAAATAATAATATAGTTATTGTTTGCTGCATATTCTGTTGTTTGCACGGCGTACTAAAGGAATAATTCCTCAATTTAGTAAATAACCTGACTTCAATGATGCGAGAGCTTAGGGTTTTTTGTCACAATTTTCCTAAATGCATGTACAAAAATATGAATAAAAGAAACAACATTGAGAACATATATTCATAATTGTTGAAACATAGAAACAAGCCTAAAAACTCTAGGAGTTGTCCTAGATAAAATAAAGTTTGAAAGATGAAATTATTATGGAAACTAAGACCTGGAATCATATTAGCCTGGATATATTCGAATTTCTAGAACTTGAACAAGAATAACAAATAAACAAACAAATTCTAAAAGAATAGGGTGTCCCCAAAGGCTAGATAAAACTACGGGGAATTAAAATAAATTGAATTTAAAGATTAATTATCATTATTGAGGTATGTTCTCATTTTTCTTTTATTCAAAGGTGTGTTCTCATGTTGGGGTAGATGTTGGAAAAAATCTCCACGTTGCTTCCTTGACCCCTTTATATAGATGTTGCCTTGCCCCTTCTTCATGTCTCAAATGTTCTTCATTTTTCACAATTTTTGGGCTTTACATTATCATTTGCTTCACTAAGCCCAACACGTTTTTTTTATGCACAATCTACTTCCTTATTTTTAATCACAAGCATCTACGCCACCCTGCCACTTCCTATTCTTTCCATTATATTAATATTTTTTCAGTGCTTAGATGAGGAGCTAAAATAATATTTTCAATAATATTTAGACTAAAAGTTCATAAATAATTTTCACAATTTCTTTAGGCTTAGCTTACTAAAATTAACGTATAAACGATTATGATTATAATATTTTTAATTTAAATATTACAAAATTTTGGTTATTTCCGTATAATGTTTTCGAGATGATTCTTTCGGAGCGGAGGGGCCAGTGGCCAAAGTAGTTGATATTTTCCCCCCATTGCCTGAAATCTCATCGAACCAGTAGTCAGCATTGTCTGCCATGATTCTCTGGTCTTAAGCCTTGACCTTTACACTCTCCACCACTACCCATCTTCTACCTCTGCATCTTTCATGGCGCTCTCCGCTACCTTTTCTGCTCCATCATCGCCAAGCTTCAACCTTTGCTGCAAAATTCGTAGATCCTGTTTCTCACATGTCATCAATCTCCGTACGCCCCTTAAAATTTGGGCTTCAACTACTCTAGATTACTCCGATGTCTCTGTAAATGACAAGCCCTCCCCATTAATTGTTAGTGTTCCTTTAAAAAATAATAATAATAATAATTTCCTGGCTTTTCTGAACTGTTTTACTTAACTCACTTGATCATTCTTTGGAGACATGGACGACAGATCTATTAGTTGCTGAACTCTATTTTCTTCTATCAATTTTACACCCATTTGCAGCAATAAAAGATAAATAGAATGATGGGGCTATAATGATTGATCTAGCCCCATCATTCTATTTATATATATAAGCGTTTCATAACTCCTCTTTAGATATCAGATACAAGCGTCAGACTGAAGAATGTGATCCGCATTTAAATTAATAAATACACTGAGTAGAGAAAGAAAGCTTAACCAGCGAAGCTGGACAGAACTTCAGAATCTACCATGTAGCATATTTCATTTTTAATTGGAATTAAGATTTGTTAATTATTTCGTCTATTTGAAATTATCTTCCCTTTAGCAACTATTGGGTGTTTTCTAGTTAATATGAACACATGCTTCTTGTAAACTAATCTGTGAGAATTTATACCATTTGCTTATCACTTTCGTAATACTTTTCATTCTGACATTTTCTTTCTCAGACTAGTACTTGGCAATGGAAATTCAAAGACAATAATATCAGTATTTATTATGAAGAGCATGTAAAGGCTGGTGCTGAGCCTTCCCAAAATATCTTGATCATGCCAACCATTTCTGATGTAAGCATTGTTGAGGAATGGAGATCAGCGGCTGGAAATATTGTTCAACGTGATGGAAAAATCAATTGGCGAGCAACTATTGTTGATTGGCCTGGTCTAGGATATTCTGATAGGCCAAAGATTGATTACAATGCTGATGTCTTAGAAAATTTTCTGGTGGAATTCATCAATGAACCCAATAGTCCGATAAAGCAACCAGGTTATTATGAGCAGCCTTTTTCTTTTTTTAAATTTCTAACATTATGCCATCCTTAGCAGTTGTTATCTTTTCTTTTTTTTTTGAGCTGAAGTTTTTAGCTATATTTATTGAGAATAAATTACACTAACTTCTCCGTATGACTAAATTACACTTTGATAGTTCTCTTGCTTTAAGAATTTTAATTAGCTCCTTTGACATTTGACATATATTGCAAAAACCTGCATTCCAATATCACTTTGTGTCGATGAAGTTAACTTTTTGCCCGGTATGAAAATGACTTTAATATGAATGTGGTAAAGGTTCTAAAGTTTCAATATGGTTATTCTTTTTTTTTTTTTAAAGAAATGCATATTGTGCAAAAAGTGAACTTCATTGATGCGAAGTAAATTAGAGGGGAGTTATCTGCAATATATATCCATGTCAAGAGTACCAGCTAATGTTTTTAGAACAAAAGCGATATCAAGTATAATTTAGCCAAATCTCAAGGCAGATTATGTGATTTACTCATTTGTTATTAATTTTACATCATCAAAGTACAGGTATATTGCAGATAAAATTGATATTCTTGAATCTCATTTTATAAATATCTACCTATAATTATTCACATTTTTTTCTTGTTCAGAGCTGTTAGAATTAGGATATCTCTTCTGTTATTGTTTCAGAAGTTTGCGGACTAGAATGTATTAACTTTCACTTCAATGACCTGTACTGGGGAGAGCGGGGAAAGAGAGATGAAGAGTCACCTGCAATTTTTTTAATGATATAAATTAAGTGATAGGTTGGATTGAAAAGCATATTAGGTGTTGTGTTTTTTCTGGGAAGAGTAAGGGCCCGTTTGATTTTCAATTGGTTAAAAATAAGTTTTGGTAAAATTGATTTTGTAACGTAGTTATGATAAAAATTAGTTTTGAACTAATGTGTTTATGTTTAGATGTTTTATTTGAAAATTGGTTTTGACAAAACTCATAATTTTTCTCTAAATTGAGCTTAAACTTTATTTAATGAATAATTTAATTTACTTGGACTAAAATTTAATTTATATTTATTTAATTGAGAACATAATATATCTGATATAATATTTTTTTACAGGTCATGATCTATAAAAGTTAAAATTTTGAAGGAACATTTTGGTTAATAAATAGAAAAAATTTTATGAAAATTTTATTTTTCTAATTTTTTTATTTTTTTATTTTTATTGATATATTTTTATCTAATTTTAAAATAAATATCAATAAAAATGGAGAAGTAGATTGGAAAATCAACAATTACTGCTTCTTCCCAAAACCTGTTTCCAAGAGTTTCAAACAGACAAGTTAAAATCAAATAAACACGTTCACAACTTTATCAAACTCAGTTTTTTTTTAAATTACTTTTTCAGCTGAAAAACAAACACACCCTAAATCTTATACGATACTCTGATAGTATCTAAGTATTTCTCTGTGGCTGCATCACAACGACACACGTGGTGTCCAGCAAATAGTGAGTAAAGTGGGTCCAGACGGAGAGAGTCAGTAAGGTAAGGCCGTGGATTGAAAAAAATATATTTTAGGAACTCTATATAAAAATATTTTTAAAAAAATTTAGTTTAAAAATTTAATATTTTTATAAATTAAATTTTTAATTTAAATTAACTGAATTTTGAGTTAGTATTATTTATTTATTAATATTTTATTATAAAAATTTTAAAATATCTTTTTACCCCGTGAATTTCGAGTAGTGGGTGTCCACGTGCTTTCCCAATAAAGAAGACGTCAGAACCCCAATTAAGTTTGGATTCCCTACCGGTAGAACCAGTAGTCTCCTTGCTCCTCTTAAGCGAAAACAACGCACAAGAACCCCTAGAAAATTTAAATACACACAAGGTCCCAAGGCTTTTGAAAAATCCTGATTTAGGTATTACTTTTAATAAATACTCCCTTTCTATAAGGCACCATCCATGAGATATTTTTTACCTTTATTATAAGATATTTTATAATATTAAAAAATAGTATTCAATTTTTATAAGTGATTATTTACTTTTAAACCTCGTAAATTATCATCTAGAGAAGTTGAATATTTGATAGAAATATGCATGTGACATGATTGAATTGATTTTACACCATTTTTCAATGTAATGATGATTGATATTATAATTTAATGAATATTATATTATTTTAATTAATAGAAATAAAAAAAATATTTTTAACGCATTTTAAGAATATAACTAATTTTCTTAATCTATGTAAAATAGTTAAAAGTGTTTTATAAAAAAAATTAAAGAAAGTATATGAAATTAAGTTCCATAATTATCATTTATATGTAGTTGTGGATGATTTTGCAATTCAATGTATCATTATTTATAACTAACTTCATATAAATTGACAATTCAATGACTTCTCATTGAAATCACACCAGATGTAATCCCACACCAATGAGAAAGGAAGGGTGGGTAGGAGGAAGAAGAGAAAGGAGAGATATTTTGGACGCATATTAAAATTTTCTAAGGTTCACATGGCTAGTTTTAAAACAATTTAGATCTTTTGTGTATTTAAGTTTTTCAGGGGTCCTTGAACATCATTTTCCTTACTTTTAAACCGACTAGTAGCATTTTTTTTCCATGCATAATAAAATTTAAATTAAAAATACTTATCTAAATAAAACAACAACTCGTGAAAAAAGATACATATCTAAATGAATAATAAATTTTCACCAAAAATAATTAACTAATAAGTATGACAAGTAATTTTATTTTTATGTGAAATATTGATTAGACATATTTTTTAATATTATATGAAATCTAAAATATAATAAATCATATTGATTCTAACTTATAAGTAATATATACACTAATTTTTTATAAATTTTATTATTTATAATAAATATTGAGGACCACTGACACCATTCATCGTCCATCAATAACTTTCCATCTATCTACGTACAAATCTTTAGTGGATGTAGATCATATTCTAAATTTCAAATCATCTTAGTTGTTTTCATATAGTAGTTGGAAAACATTTTGATTTCACATTATTAATGTTATTAAAAATGTACTATTTTTAAATCAAATCATTTTCTCACTTACTGAATTAAGTTAGAGATATGAATTTCAACAAAGAAAAAACATCACAATCACTAATATAGAACATAAAGTATATAATAAATTATACTATTAATAAATTAGGATCTCACTTCAAACCTCATACAATTTATAGAAAAATATATGATAGTTAATATTAATATAAATATCTAATAAAATATAAAATTTATAACAAATTATATCCTACACAATTTTAAATAATATTTTTTCCCAAAAGAAATTTTGTACAGCATATGCTGTCCATACATTTTTATGCAAACCCTACTATGTGGCAGTACCTCATCTCACAAGTAAACTTATTACTCTGTTCTATTTTAACTATTATTTTTAAAAATTTTAAATATTTTAATTTATCTATTATTTTATATTATTAATGAAGAAATAATTATTTTTTTTTTATTATTTTTCTTTATTAAAATTAATAGTAAATAGATTACAAGTTATTTTTTAATATTTAAGTTAAAGAAATTTTAATAAAATACTACTAAATTTTATTACTAATTTACAATTTAAGCTATTTTTTGATTTTATTACTCCCTTCGATCCTATATACAGGGCCTTTTACCCTGATCTTGAATATACCCTTTATAATATACAAAGTAGTATTTATTATATATTTTCAAAAAAATACTCTTATTTAATGAATTCAAAAAGAAAGAGAGATAGATTAAATAAGGGTAGTTTCAAAAAAATATTAAAATTTTTAGAAAAATTGAGATAATAAATTAATTTTAACTCACATTTTTAATCTACATAATTTAATTAAAAAAATTTTATATTAAGAAATTTAGCAAATAATATGTATCAAAAACATCAAAAGTGACATAAAATGGGATGGTGGGAGTAGGTAACTTAAATTTAAGTCATGATTAATGATGATTTGTCTACTTGATGGCTTGTCTATTCATGGAAAAACTTGAAGCTTCCTGTATTCATAATTCAAATCTTAATATCGATTGTACGTCCCAATTAATTAGCGTTCGCGTTATTTTCCTACTAGTATTTATTGAGCCGCCGAAATTATTAGTTTCAAACCCTATTCATCATATTATTAGAAATGCTTGATCTTTTCATTCCTTTTGGAGCTAATTTAAAAAATTTAGGTAGTCTTACTCAGTAAAAGATCTTAATATCTATTGTACGTTCCAATTAGCATTCGTATTATCTTCCTGCTAGTATTTATTAAGCAGCCAAAATTATTACTCATTCTAATTTTTAATATAAGACTCTTTTAACTGAATTAGGTAGATTAAGAATTAGAATTAAAACTAATTAACTATCTCAATTTCTCCTAAAATCTCAATATTTTTTTAAAACTATCCTTATTTAATCTCTATCTCTTTCTTTTTAGATACATTAAATGGGAACATTTTTTTTAATGTATAATAAATATTACTTCATATATTATAAATGGTCTTATATTTATGATCAGGACAAAAGATCCTATATATAGGACCGAAGGGAGTAGTTTCAACCTCATTCATCATATTATTAGTAATGTTTAATCTTTTTATTCCTTTTGGAGCTAATTTAAAAAATTTAGGTAGTCTTACTCATTAAAAAATCTTAATATCTATTGTACATCCCAATTAGCATTCGCATTATCTTCCTACTATTATTACTTTTTTTATTTCTTATTATAATTCACTTTTAACTAATTTATGTATATTAAGACAACTGATTAAAAATAATTAAAATTCTGAAACTATATGAAATTTATCATAATTTTCTTATATTATTCTTATTAATTATAAATCATCTTATTTATATTTTTCTTAATATTTCTCTATCATAACTTTTAATAAGGGCTAAACATAGAAAACATCATTAATACTTAAGATGTGACTTATATTTTACATATATGAATTCTTTCAGAAAGAACCTTATAATAGTTTCAGCCTCTGTTCATCATATTATTATTATTAGTAATGCTTAATTTTTTTATCCCTCTTGGAGATAATTTAAAAAATTTAGGTAGTCTTAGTCGTTATATTTTTGTATTTTAATAATAAAATAATGTGGTCCTTAAATGATTTGGATCTATCAACAATGATAATAAATTAAATTATATTAATAATAATTTTTATGATCGATATATTTTTATTATTTAGTATTAAGTGGAAAGCAATATAGTAGTGTGCTCCTAAGCTTTTATTCTATTAAACTTATGATGGATGCATATTTAATTACAATTATAGTCACATATTAATGAATTCTATTATCTATTTTTGCTATAAAGTTAAACGAACAAAACTTTTTAAAATTATCATTTTCAGAGGTACTTTGATATGATAAATAAATAAATAATTCTTCAAAGTATGAAATATATAGAGGCCATGAAAACCCCTACATTTGGTATGCATTAAATTTTTTGACAATTGATAATACAACATATAGAGAAGCATTGGTATTGTAGAGAGACATGAAACAATATGTTCATTTATTTTTTGATTGGAAGCGTATTCTCCAGTACCACCTGGCATTTTATGGATGGTTCTGTGTTTTTTCCCCCTTTATAATTATAGTTTACATTATGATGATAAAACTCTGCTTTGTTCTTTTGGAAAGTCCAGCTTCATATATATATATATATATATATATATAAAATTTGTGTATATGGCTCCTCAAATATAATTTTTATATACTTATAACATTTGAAACTTGGGGATTTTTTTCCCATTAATTTCTTGCTCTAAACGATGGATATTGTGCTATTGATTTGATTGGAATGACTAAATACACTACTACAAAATAATCTTTTTATATCTATTATTTACATCTTTAAAAAAATGATAGACATTATTAAATAACTGATGATATTTTTGTAATAAGTGAGAGCAAGATGTGCATTATAAACATTTGTTTTTGTAAAAAACAGACGTAAAATATTATCTATCACATCTATTTTTTAAAAATAAATGTTATAAACAATTATTTTTATTTGTTTTTATTATTATATTTTTAATTTATAAAATTTGTAATGTCTCAAAACAGACATCAGATATTACCTAATGTTTATTTTGAGAAAAATAGACGTTAAACACTTTTTCAAAATGAAAAATTAGTATAGAGAGATATTTTTTATTCCTTTTTATATTAATACAAATAATAAAAAATTTAGTGAGATCCATATTCTTTACTCAAAAGTTGTTTTTTAAATTAATTTTAATTGACTAAAATTCTATTTTATTATAAATTTTTTAAAAAATATTTAAGTTATAAAATTATTTTTATTAGATAAATTATTTTGTTTTAATAAAAATAATTAAATTTATTTTTAAAATTTCTTGAAAAAAAATGAACGGAAAATTCCCGTCACCTATTACTAATTTTTAATTTATTAATGAAAAAAATTCCCAAAACCAAAATTCTGAAACCCGCGAAGTCTGAATCCAAAGCCCGCGAAGTGTTTATCCGAAATGAAAAATCCCTTGTCAATCTCTGTTCTTCCACACCCTAATCCCGCAAAGTCTCCTCTCGCTTGCCTTGCTCTTCTCTTTGGTTTGTGTAGTCTGCTTTCTTCGGCTGGTCGTTCGAAGTCTCCTCAATCACTCACCTGGTCTCCTCAATCGGATATTCACTTGGAATCAAAAGAAAGGCTTGCAGATGTTGTGCCTTGGGAGGACAAGAACAGACTATCCCGGACCCCCTCCTTCCTTCTCCTTCTCACACAGAGTACACTGAGACTCTCCTCCCCTGCTGTATCCTGTGATCCATTGGTATACTTCTATGCTTTCCTTTTTCCACTCTTCTAGACCACAGACTGAGCACATGGTATTTTATACTTTTGTATTCCGGAGGCAGTTTTCTCTCCAGGTTTTTCGATTTCCACCTCTCGTTCATATTCTGATTCTTCTTGAAATTGGATCGTCTATAGTGGCAGTAGAAGCTTTTTGATCATCGTATGGTGATTCTCCGTTGTAAAGCTTAATCAGTCTCAATCGCTGTTCTGGAAGTTTTCTGAGGTAAATCTCACTTTCCTTTCCGTTCAGCTCCTCGTAATGCTAATTTATTATTTATTTTGTGGTTCATGCGATTTCTGATCAGAATTTACTCTCCTAGACTAAATCTAGCTTAGGATTGTGATTCTATATGCGCTGATTGAATGAATGCTTATATTTAGTAGAAAATAGGGGATTCTTCAATAAATGTCTCCCCTGTTCTCTGAGAATGAATGCTTTATACGCTGATTGAATGAGCAATAGTATCGAGCTTTCCATATCCACCAACACACAAGCTTGCTTTGAAATTTCCTGCCATGTGAGTAGCATTACTAATGATATGGTCACAATGTCCGTGGAATGATTTAATAAGTCTTCTCCATATACTCCCTCCGGATCATATTATAAGACATTTTGTATAACAAGTTTGTGATTCAAAATATAGGATATTGGATATTTTTCTTCCTATTTTACTCATATTTTTAATATTTCCTCTCTTCTCATTTATAACCCATAATGATAATAGAATAGGTATTTAATAAGGGTAAAGTAGGAAATGTTGGTACTTTTTGCATTGATCTCAGTTGAAAAATTAATTTTCTTAATATACGTATAATTGATATAAAATGCCTTATAATAGGACTGGACGAAGTATATACTTAATGGACTTTAACTACATTCACGAGTAATTAAACCCCTCGAAGCCCAGACAACAAGTTCATTGATAACTTATTAATTGCTAATTTCTAGAGCAAGTGTCTGATTTTATCATGGTATTCCCCTTAACATATACTGCTAAATAGAGTAGTAGTGTACAATTTTTAACCCAAGTATACCTAGCTGGCTTGTCAGATACATTTGGAATGCTGGCGCTGCACGAAGCTTTTAATCTATAAGCAAGTTTTGTTTTCTTCCCATTTCTTCTCAAGATTCTTCTTGTTTTCCCGAGATTGGAAGATGTGGATAGGTATAAAATAAGGAAATCCAGTACCTTGACATCATATTTACTGCACTCTTCACATGACACAGCCCCACTACCCATCTTGGGGACCAATATAGTATTAGTATTAGAAACATGCAGAACTGGACGTAAATTTTGACTTCCTAATGCTATAGCTTTAAGTTTTTCCCTTCGAGATCAGAATGTTCACACTCTTCAATTATCCAAGGAGCTAGCTTTAAGCTTAGCTCACTGTTCAATTTACAACCTTACCGTAAGTTTTAATACAGCAAGTCCACCTCATGTTATTCCCCTTAATGGTACCATCTTCAACAAGATACGAGAGACAAGTAAAGAAGACACAAAACACGACGCTGCAGGGGAGGAAGAAAATTAAGATACCTAATACTCTAGACAAAATGGGTAAAAGATAGACTTGTATTTGCATGCATGCAATAGCAAATCCAAAACTAAGCAGCTGTATAATTAATATTCAAACATTTATATACCTTTGTTTTCTATCCATATAAATGGAGATAAACAGAGCATCCATTCACCCATGTCTATTTAATTTCCATCATTGCTTACAATAACACATTGCTTGAGTAGCTTCTAAAGCAATGCTATTCCCATATTCAACAACATGGAGTTGATACAATCATAAAGAAAAAGAGATACCCGAGATTTGTAAGAACTTGCTTCTGAAGTTCTGATTATTTAACTTTCTTTATAGTTGTGACTTTTACATTCTGTGAAGGGTTATTTAATATATAACATATTATTCTCATCAAAGGATGTCAGGTGCAAATTTCAAGCTGTATGGTAATACCCCAACTATCATATGGGTAGAACCCAAAAGCTCATTTGATCATTTTGCTTCCTTATAGGTAATTTTTTCTTGAGGATAGATTATATATTTTAATAGTGGTTTACATTGTTTCAACCTATAGTATGCATTAACCTTCTCTTGTTTCAGTCTTCGCTCCTTCTCTGCTCCATTGTGCTCGCCGATTGCTCTTGCCACCGGTTGTAACATCATTCTTACAACCCTTCTCGGTGCCACATTGAGTTTCAGTTTTCGGTGTTCTACTTTGCCTCTCAGAAGAAAAATATTAAAGGTACAAATTTAAATATATAACTTGCTGAGAGATTGCTGTGCTCCACAAGATTTACTTAACTCTGTGTGATATATATCTTAATTTATAAGCCAACAAACATTAAAAATATGGTCACAGTATTCATACGGAGTGAATCCTTAATTATCTCCTGACGACTCTAGTCCGGTCAACTAAAAGCCCTAATTGTCTTTCTCCTCCCCTTTACGGTCAAAGCTTATTCCTTAAGTGAAATGTTCACATACTAAGTTGAGTGTTCACATACATACTAGTGATGATGAGTATGGTTCAGTAACAATTAGCTAATGTGTCCATAATCTTAAAATATGTACGGAATATAGGTTCCAGATTTCAGTTTTAATAACAATGAAGTCCTATCAATGAAAATTATTTAGAAGGTTCTAAGAACAAAAAATTAGACATGAAGGTATCAAATTAGTCTCATAAGTCATGATAGTGTCCCTAAAACTTATAATAACAAATCATAAAAATGTTACTCTGATATTTAGGGATGTGTGTTATATATATATATATGAATATATTTGTTATCATCTTTCTCAATAATACTTTCTTGCAATAGAGTTTATAGGGACATGCATTACTGTGATCTACTTTCTGACATGCTACCATGTACTATAGTTATAGCCTTACTATCAACATTTTTAAAATAAAATTTGTCACTATGCATGGATACTTAAGATTTTTATAGAGTTGTTAAAAGTCTCAGAAACATTATTACGAGGGAATTTTGGTATTTTTATTATAAATTTTCGATCTTAAAATCTTTATATGTATACATATATTTAAACACTAACTTTTTTTAAGGAATTTTACTATTACACTTAATACTATATATTCCTTAAAAATGTGGAATGAAACATTTCATATAAATATTTTGACTCAAAATTAATTTGATTTCTTCCATGTATTTGATGATACATCCTTGAAGACATACTATTATAGGGGTGGGAAACACATAAGGTAATATAAAAAAATAGAATGGAAATATCCAAAGGTAAATAGATTTAACCTAAGTTTAAAGGATGTTAGTCTAACTATTTTGATTTTGATCTTTTTATTTTTAGTTGATTCATAGTATCGCATCCAACCAAGGAACATAGAGTGTGGATATTATGTAATGAAAGAAATATATGAGATAATTACTACTAATGTTGTTGACTCATTGGATGAGGTAATCATATAATTTCTAATTTAGTTTTGTTATTCCATATGACTTCTTATTTCATATGTGGTATTCTAACTCATTAGATATGGTTTTCTAACTTAATTTCTAACTTGCAACACTTCAAGAGAAATGATTCCTATCATCAGGAAGAAATTGACCACATTCAAGACATGTGGTCATAATTTCTTTTACAAGCATTTGAATTTCTTCTTGTTACATGGTAATATTTAGGTTGAGTTAGTAGTTTGGAACAATATTATGTAGTGTTTAAGTTCAATTGGTAACTTGGACCATGTCATTTTGTATAAAATTAATATGTTGCGATCTTATTACTGCTATTTTAGTTATAAAAATTACATTAGCTATTTTATTTTGGCTGTAAATATAGGTCTAGAATTATAAAATATGTCATTATTTAAAAAAAATGTCATATTGAACGTCTCTTTTTCAAAAAATAGACGTTAAAGACTCTCTCTTTAATGTCTGTTTTTCATAAAACAGACATCATATTTGATCTTTATGATGTCTATTTTCTAGAAAAGAGACATAGACATCACAAGAAAAAACTTTTAACATCTCAAACTTCAACATATTATGTAAAACAGACAATAAAAGCCTAAAATAACAAACATCAAATAGGTTTATTTGTAGTAGTGATATTACGTCTCATATATCATACCAAATTAAAAAATAAGTCACATCATATAAACATAGGCAGCTTCCCTAGCTAAAACAGCTAGTACTGTCAATTCGGGCCGGCTCAGCTCATATGGACTGGCCCGCCTCAGGTCGGGCCAAAAGGCCCGATTTGAAAAATGGACTTGGTTTTTCAAGTCCGAGCCCGCAAGATTGGGCCTATGGGTCGGCTCGTGGGTTTTTTTTTTAAATTATTTTTATTTTTTAATAAATTTTTTATATAATTATTTAAATTAATATAACTAATTATCATCATAATTTATCAAAAACTAACATAATATTTAAATTTTACAATTTATATATTATAAATTAATAAAATAATATGTATTTTTTAATATTTTAAACCAAAAACAAAAGAAAAAAGTCTCAGGCTTTCAGGTCGGTCTACCACTGGCTGGGCCTAAACGGGTTGGGCTCAAAAAGCTCAGATTATGTATTTACTCCTAAAATTGAGACTCGAGTCCGCTCATTTTTTTGGGTATTTCGAGCCGACTCGTCAGATTTGACTCATTTTAACGGCTCTAAAATCAGCAGCTACTCGATTGGCATTAAGCCCCTAGAGTAGGCCCCATGCTTCAGCGGTAAAACTCGAGCCAGATGACAGCCTATGCATGAAACCATACAGAACATCTCCATTTTGGTTCCTTGCAAGACGATAACTATTAAATAACACGCTTTCTAATAGAACGTAATATATAAGAATGTTTTCGTAATTAAAAAGTATACTAATACTATTATCATCTATTTTTTGTTAGATATTTTATTATTATTATATTATATTATTGTTGAATTTTGAATTTCAAATTTAAATTATAACATATTATCATATTTAGAAATTCAGTTACCCAATTATCTTATTTAAAATAAAATATCTTCTGAGTGTGTTTCGCCAATCAGTTATTGAATGGGTCAATATTTAGGATTTACTCAACCATTAATTATTTATTAATTAAGAAATATTCTGATGGTGGAATTTTTGAATAAATAGTAACAGGCTGAGTGGAGTATGGTTCGTTCTCTAAAACCTGTATTGCTGTTACTCTTTGAGGATTTCCTAATTAGTGACGGCTTCTCTCCAGTTCCCATCACTGTGCTGTACTAGTTAGAAGATTTCCTGACATTCTTTTCTTTAGGGGTGTGCAGATAAACCCATGGCCCGGTTGATCCAGTCCTATTGGGCCAACCTGGCCAGGCCAGGCTTCAGGTTAACTCTATTTTATTCGGCCCGACCCGTACTATATATATGTTTTTTTTAATAAAAAAATCTATTATTTTGTATATATTAAGTAATTTTATAAGATTTTTTTTCTATATATCTTATATAATATACTTATTATTTGATTACTATAAAAAATCTTTTAAGATTTTGATATTTTAATTTTATTTAAAATTTTAAATTGATTTCTTAATTTAATATTATATGAAAATAATGTGTGGTTGTAAATATTTATAATTTTTAAAAAAATTAATTTATATCCTAACATTATTTTTTTAAAGAAATCTACTTTTACATTAATAATTAAATTTTTTTTGTTAATATATAAAGTTAGTTTTTTAATTTATTTTTAAAATTTTAAAAAATTATTTTGTATCTGGCTGGCCCGGTACCTAGCCTGGTTTGGCCCAAGTGTGCACCGGCCAGATATCAGGTGGGGGTGAAGCCCGACCCAATCCGGCCCATGCATACCCCTACTTTTCTTCTAATTGTGTTCTTTGATTTTAGTGCATTTTCTAAATTGTCTGAGTTGTGTATTTCTATTATAGATCTTTAAGCAATGGCGAGAGGTATTCCTTGAGTCTTCCGCTGAAACTCTGAACTATAGGATCACATGAAATTTATTATTGTATCATGTTTAAGTGTTTTTCCTACATGTGGCACCAGAGTCTAGTTAGTCATTCCTCTCCCTTGCTATTTTTTGTATGATGCATTATGGGTTATTTTATTTTTCCTATTTTAAAAATATTTTTGGAAAAATTTGCAATAAGCATCGTATATGGTTTCTTTGATCTCCCTACCTTATTTTCGATCTGAATATATGTATGGGGTTTCGGGTTCACAGGGGACGGGCGGAGATCCTTTTTCTACCATCTCCAATGACCACCATCATTTTTCTTACCGGAAAAGGCATCCCGAAATTCTGTTTCAGTTTTGGGTTCAATATCAAAATTTTTTATTTTGATTTTTGGCCTTGCTTTGGTGAAATTTATTATTTGTATGTGCTTAGCTATCCGCTGTTTATCCTTTTCCCGTTGGAAATGCTGGAAAACGAGCTCGGGGTCGCTGGAAAACATCACCTGGACCTTCAATTCTAATTTAATATTATATGGCAATTGGACTTTGCTTTTGGGCCACGTTCTCTTTTCCTTTTGGGTTTTATTATTTTTCCTGAATTTCCCTTTGATGTTGGTGGACCATAACATAAATAAATAAATATATAAATTCCATGCACAGTGACATTAAGTGTTGCATCTTCTGAGCTATTTTGTTTTTAATTTCTGGAAATTTTGGCTTCTGTTTGGGCCATTTATTTGTTTGAGCCATTTTTGTTAATATCCAGAAATTAGTTTTGGCTAAAATAATTATGCTTGGCATTCTTTTTTTTGCGAAATTCTATTTTCTTGCACTTATTTATTTGTTTAAATTCTGGAAAATTATTTTTGGCTATTTTAACATGTTGAAAAGATTTTGCAAAATTTGTTTTATGTGTTATTTAATTGTCTAAAAAATTTGAAAAATTAGTTTTAGGCAATTATGTGACTTTTTGAATTTTGAAAAATTATTTTGAGTTATAATATGTTGAAATTAATTTTTAAGCAATGTTTCGGTGCATAAAATAGTAGGAGAGTTTATTTTGGTTATTTAGTCATATTTTAGTTGATTAAATTAATTATTTAAATTCTCATTAAGTTTTGTGCATATATATATATATATATATGAAACTTAAATGCACATGTTTGATATTTGTGATTAGCATGCCTTTTAAGGAGTAGCCACAACATCCTTTTATATATTGCATACATAATTAATCACATATGAATTTTAAAATATCAATTGTAATTAAATATATGATTGTAGTTAATATTTACCTACAAGTAGATAATTATAATTATATATTTAATTAGGATGAAATAGAATTGGCTTTGTATTTTCTAAGTAGCCTACAGGTATTAGGGAATATAATGTATTCTAGTTTCATCAATTAATAGATAAATACATGTTATGGTAATATCTTTGCTCACAGGTAGATATTAGTGATACGTATTTATAAATTTGGCACAGTAATTTTGATTGCTTCAAAACTAATATGTGAGTATCATTATTTACCTTATGTCAACTTGTAGTTCCTGTAGCTACTCCTAGGATTGTTGCTGAAGTTGGTAACAAAATAATTCCGGATGGTACTAACTATCTCGATTGGAAAGATGACGTTCTCTTGCAGCTTGGTTGTGTGGATGTGGATTTTGCCTTGAGGGTTGACGAACCCCCTAAGCTTGCAGATGACTCCAATGACCAAGATGCTAAGAACTATTATGACCATTGGGAAGGATCTAATCGAATGTGTCTTATGCTCATACAGACTCGGATCGCAAGAAGCATTTGGGGAGCTATCCCTAAATGTCGTATTGCAAAAGAATACTTGCAAGTTCTTGACAAACAATTTAAGCCATCTGACAAACAGTTAGGTGCATCAATTATGTTTGAATTATGTAACATGAGGCTTGCAGGTGTTAGTGGAATGAGGTAACACATAATGAAGACAAGGGACCTTTCTTCTCAATTGAAACCTTTTGAAATGGAACCCACTGAGCAATTCTTAGTGCAGCTCATACTGAACTCACTCCCTGCTCAATATGACGCTTTCAAAGTTTCCTATAATACACATAAGAAGAAGTGGATAGTGGATGAACTGCTAGCCATGTGTGTTCAGGAGGAAACAAGATTGCTGATAAATGGGAGAGTTGCACTTAAGGAGGCTCATCTAGTTGAGAGTACCAATAGGGCTGCTGGAAGAAAGGATAAAAAGAAGAACAAAATTCTTCCTACTTCAGCTGTAAACAAAAGGGAGGCTAAGTGCTTCTTCTGCAAGAAGAAAGGGCACATGAAGAAAGAGTGCCCCAACAGGAACGCTTGGCTTGAAAAGAAAGGTATATTTATTTTCTGTGTGACTTTCGAATCTCATTTAACTAGCATTAACAAGGACACTTGGTGGATTGATACTGGTTCTGTGATCCACATTTCGAATACCATGTAGGGTTTTCTAACCAGCAGGTGTACATATCCCAGTGAGAAAAAGGTCTATTCAGGCAGTAGGATTTGGGACCGTGTGGAAGCAATTGGAACTTTTCGAATAAATTTATCAAACAATGTTGTTTTAGACATTTTTTAGACTTTTTACATTCCTACGTATGAGAGAAATTTAATTTCCATGTCAAAATTAATTCCTTATGATTACGGTTTGAATCTTGCAAAGGACTCTATGAGTTTTAATAAAAATTCTATTCCAATTGCAAACATGGTTTTAATTGATGGTTTATTCAAAATTGTTTGTAATTCACCTTAATCTTGTACTGTTACACATGGTATTAAACGAAGTGTCATTGATAAGAATTCGATTAGCCTGCGATATAGGGGGTTAGGACATATCTCTATTGATAGAATCAAGAGGCTAACTAAAGATGGAATCCTGCCACCTTTAGAGCATTTGGAACTTGGTTCTTGTGTGGACTACATCAAGGGTAAGCAGACCAACAAGTCACATAAAGGTGCTAAAAGAAGTTCTGAGTTACTTGAGATTATTCACATGGATATATGTTGCCTCGATTTGACTACGCACAGTAAAAAATATTTTATAACGTTTATTGATGATTACTCACGATACATGTATGTTTACTTGCTTTATAATAAAAGTGAGGCACTAGATGTCTTTAAGGAATATAAAACAGAAGTGGAAAAACAAACTGGAAAACCAATTAAGATTGTGAGGTCAGATAGAGGTGATGAATATTATGGTAGATACACTAGTAAAGGACAGACACCTGGCCCATTTGCAGAATTTCTTTGAGACCATGGTATAGTTGCTCAATACACCATGCTTAGCTCACCTGATATGAATGGTGTAGTTAAAAGAAGAAATAAGACCTTGCTAGATATGGTTAGGAGCATGATGAGTAGTTCCAAACGTCCAATTTCATTATGGAAGGAAGCACTCTAGATAGCTACATACATATTAAACCGGGTTCCAACAAAGGCAGTGTCAAAAACACCCTTTAAAATATGGAAGGGATGAAAACCCAGTTTAAATCATTTTAAGGTATGGGGTTGTCCTGCAGAGGTAAGAGTGTATAACCCATAAGAAAAGAAATTGGATCCTAAGACCATTAGAACATATTTTGTTGGCTATGCTAAAAGGTCTAAAGGATATAAGTTCTATTGTCCTTCACCTTCAATAAGGTTTGTGGAATCTAGGAATGCTAAATTTCTTGAGAATGATGTGATTAATGGGAGTGATCATGTACAAGATGATCACATAGAGCAAACCACGAATATTGATGGTGAAGGAACATCAATGATTAATGACTTTCCTCCAGTTAGAGTTGTCATAAGTCATGATGCAATTCCTAGAGCTCAAGTTGACAATGCTAGACTTTAGGAACATATTCAAGATGGTGAACCTATTACACACATGGATCAATCACAAGGTGTGATAGAAAATATTCCTAATGAGCAACTTGAACCAACTCAAGAAGTTGGATTAAGAAGGTCAGCTAGAGAAAGAAGGTTAGCATTACCTAGAGATTATGTGGTGTATTTTACAAAGTTTGATTGTGATATAAGTGTTGAAGATGATCCATTAACGTTTACTCAGGCTATGTGAAGTGTAAACTCTAAATTATGGTATGATACTATGACTGATAAGATGAAATCTATGGTAGACAACCTTGTTTGGGAACTTGTAAAGTTACCCAGTGGGTTTAAAGCCATTGGCTGTAAATGGGTTTTTAAAACCAAGAGAGACTCACAAGGTAACATTGATCGCTACAATGCTAGGTTGGTTGCCAAGGGTTTCACACAAGTGGAAGGAATCGATTACAGAGAAACATTTTCTCCTGTATCAAAGAAAGATTCATTTCGCATTATCATGGCATTGGTGGCACACTTTAATCTAGAATTACATTAAATGGATGTTAAGAATACATTCCTTAATAGGGAACTTGAGGAAGAAGTTTATATGAAATAGCCTGAGGGATTCATTGCAAAGGGAAAAGAGAATTTAGTTTGCAAGTTAAAGAAATCAATATATGGTCTTAAACATGCTTCACGACAGTGGTATTTAAAGTTTCATGAGGTGATCACATCATTTGAATTTGTTGAAAACATCATGGATGAATATATATACCATAAGGTTAGTGGGAGCAAGATCATGTTCTTGATTTTATATGTGGATGACATATTGTTTGCATCTAATGATTTGGGACTATTGCATGAAGTGAAACAATTTCTGTTCAAGAGTTTTGAAATGAAGGATATGGGTGAGGCTTCCTATGTCATTGGCATAAGGATCCATTTAGATAGAGCTTAAGGTATTCTAGGCCTATCTCAGAAAACCTATATCAACAAAATTCTTGAACGATTTAGAATGACAAACTATTCATCCAATGTGGCTCCTATTGAAAAAGGAGACAAATTTGGTTTGGATTAATGTCCCAAAGATGAGCTTAAAAGAAAAGACATGGAAAAGGTCCCGTATGCTTCAGCAGTAGGAAGCTTAATGTATGCACAGGTTTGCACAAGACCTGACATAGCTTTTGCTGTGGGTATATTGGGAAGGTACTAGAGTAATCCAGGGGAGGCACATTGGACAACTGCAAAGAAGGTCATGAGGCACCTACAGGGTACTAAAAACTATATGCTCACATATAGAAAGACATATAGTCTTCAAGTAGTTGGATACTCATATTTTGATCTAGGAGGATGTATAGATACCAATAAATCTACATCTGGTTACATCTTCCTACTAGCAGAAGGAGCTATATCATGGAGAAGTGCGAAACAAACACTTATAACTACTTCTACCTATGAAGCTGAGTATGTTTCATATTTCGAGGCAAACTCATAAGCAATCTAGATAAAGAATTTCATTGCTGGGCTTAAGATTGTGGATTCAATCTCTAGGTTGATCAAGATGTACTGTGATAACACAGCTGCAATGACCATAGCTAACAATAGAAGGAGTGGAAGTAAAAGCAAATACATTGAGTTAAAATTCCTTTCCTTGAAAGAAAGAGTTAGAGATGGCCAAGTCTTGGTTGAATACATCAATACAAAGGATATGCTTGCTAATCCTTTGACTAAAGGGATGCAACTTAAGAAGTTTATTTTACACGTGCCTCAAATGGGAATTAGAACTCCATTTATCTAAGATGAGGTATGTGAAGCAATGAAATTATAATTTATGGTTTATTATCTCTATTTATAATTTGTATATATTTTGTGATAATGAAATTGATAAACGTTGAGACAAGAATTGAATAAACATTATAGTTTATTCATAAAGGTATGCCCATTTTATAAGGGTGCTATTTATAATACATAGAAGGTAATACTCACTTAAAGAGAACTTATCACCATGATTTAAATAGTATGACTTTAATAAATCTTGACATGTTAACTGACATAGAGTGTGTGGGCCAAGTGAGAGAATGTTAGATATTTTATTATTATTATATTATATTATTTTTGAATTTTGAATTTCAAATTTAAATTGCAACAGATTATCATATCTAGATATTCAGTTACTCAATTATCTTATTTAAAATAAAATATCTTCGGAGTGTGGTCCGCCAATCAGTTATTGAATGAGTCAATATTTAGGGTTTGCTCAACCATTAGTTACTAATTAATTAAGGAATATTTTGATGGTGGAATTTTTTAATTAACAGGCTGAGTGGAGTACGACACGTTCTCTAAAACCTATATTGCTGTTACTCTTTGAGGGTTCCCTAACTAGTGACGGCTTCTCTCCAGTTCCTATCACTGTGCCAGTGTACTAGTTCAAAGATTCCCTGACATTCTTTTCTTCTAACTGTGTTCTTTGATTTCAGTGCCTTTTCTAGATCGTTTGAGTTGTGTATTTCTGCTACAAATCTTTAAGAAATAATGAGAGGTATTCCTTGAGTCTTTCGCTGTAAATCTGAACTGTAAGATCACATGAAATTTATTGTTGTATCATGTTTAAGTGTTTTTCCTACATTTTTAACATATAAAATGTTCTATATTATAATAAGAGATGGAGGGAATAACTACCTTGATTTTTTTAAAAATTAAGATATTTTTTTAAAACTACCATTATTTAATCTTTTTCTCTCTCTTTAGGATGAAATAAATAGGTTTTATATAAATATATAATAAATATTACCTCATATTCTGGAAAAGGGTTTCCTATTTAGAACTAAAACAAAATATTTTATATCTAAGAGTTAATTATCTAAAAAAAAGTAGTATCACTTTTGGGTTGCCTTGACTATTAATGCGACCAAACTATACAATTAATTTTTGAACAGAATAGGCAGGCCATAATAATTAATGCAAACTGCAAAAAATTAATTATTCCAAACATCTTACCCTCATCACACATTGAGGAGGAGACTCTCATTTCATTCATTCTTATATTAATTAATTAATTATTGATCATCAGCTAACGCTTATTATTATTAATTTCTGTCACTACAATTTTGTCCTCTACTTTTAACTCTCCTACTAATAATAATAATAATGATAATAATGATTATTATTAATATCATTTTAGTGACTTGGGGCTCTTAATTTGTTTGTTTGATCAATATAGTCACCTAATTATGTATTAATTAAAATAAATACTTTATTATACGACTTTACCTTTTATGACATGACTCACAGACCTTACATATTAGAATTATATATCATTGATATTCCTTTTCTCTCTTTCTTTCACCCTTTCATTTATCCATATATTTTTATTGCTTCACAACTTATAATCAGATTTTTTTTTTCTTTTTTTTATGCAATATTTCAGTTGGTACAATGATATCACCAATATATCATCATCATCATCATCATCATTATTAATCTCGGCCTTTTATACAAGCTATTTTTTCTTGTCCTAAAATTTTACTTTCAAAATACTATTGATGGGTATTAACTTGGGTGATCAACCGTACGTTTTTGAGAACTAGCAAATATATTTATGCAAAGAAAAGTGAAGCTTGCAGCTGAAGACTGATTTTAAAAAACTTCGTGGAAAATTAATTAAATAAAAACAATATATATATATATATATAAAGTCCTTTTGTATCAAGCGGTTGTGAATGCTAAGCAGCAAAGAAACGATATTCTCTGTGCATGTCGTGTCAAGTACTGATATAAATGTGAATCTAATTACTTCTCCGATGACTCAGAATGAATTTGAATTCTCTAAATAGTGAAACGCATGTATGAAATGTTTGAAAGAGAAGTGTGTGATTATTTGAATCTTGGCAGCTACAAACGTCAACTCTCTCGGCAACCTTAGAGTTTGTCATTGATAATAGTACATGAAATATATATTGCAGAATTCAATTTTTTTAATCACAAAATTTTTAAAGAGCATGGATGGAGCATCGTTTTTTGTTGTGTACTGCAATTAACACTGGATTGGGAAGGGTTGGCATTATTCTCGTCACCGACGCCGACGTCAACGCCGACGCTGACGTCGTCATCCTCTGCCCTATTAATGCCGTTTCGGTTTCATCCTGTGACATCGTCAAAAATTTCTGCGTGTCATAAAGAGTCCAGCCACTGATAGTTCAAGCCTTTTACAGAATTCCTTATATATATATATATATATATGTACACCCTCTTTATCTAATATTATAAGATCTTTTTACATATTTTTTTTATTTCAAAATATAAGACTTTAGATTTAGTGGAGTATTTATGAGGAATTTTTTTTTTTTATAAAAATACCTTTTCTTTTTACAATTCCTTCTAGAGTAAAGAAGAAAAATTTTAATTTCATTTCTATTGATATCCTTTTAAAAAATTCAAGAGAACACATCATTAATTGCTAATTTTTTTAATTACTCCTTCCGGTTCAAAATATAAGTCAGTTTTAGAATTATTTGGTGTATTAATTATTTTTTTTATTTATATCTCTAGTCTATAATTAATACATGAGATATAAAGATTATGATAAATGTGAGATATAATGTAATTAATAAGGGTAAATGATAGAAAGTATTGAAATTTCTTAAAAAATTTAATAATTTGACTCATTTTTTAATATGTATAAAATAGTTAAAAATAGCTTCTATTTTGATTTGGATGAAGTATTATCCTCACTTTTACTGATTATTTTAATTACACTCTTATTATGAAATCAGGCAATAATAAATTAAAGGCACGTTAAGAAATTTTAAAAAAATTATAATATTTTAATTACATTTCTTGGGAAAACTTTAAAAAACTTATATATATAAAAATAGGGAGTATAATTCATAGATCACCGGCGTATATATTATCTATCCCATAAATTTAATGAGCTGACAGGGACGTAAGAGATTGATGATTACACGTACTAAGAATTTTTTTTCCCTATTACCGTTTTTAATTAGGGAGTTAATTTGTACCAAACAAAAATTAGGGAGTCAAGTATTCCAGCTATATCTATAATAAATAATGAAAGCACTATATCTATCATTTGACTTTTTCATTTTTCTGTTCTCCATTGCTGTCACAGTCACAAGCCATCGCAAATCAAATGCATCATTGAAGCACCATTTTTAATTTTTCGCTTGGGTAGATAAATAATAAGCAGGCTTTTAATTCTCTGTCTGTACTATAGGTTTGCCTTCATATTATCATGTATATATATAAATAATACATAGGATGGTTTCCTATAATTGCAATGAATTATATGAGAATTAACTTAGCCTTCTGCTATAATTGAAAATGACTTTATATTTCTTCAAAACAATTATAACTTTAGGCTTTTTTCTATATTTCAAAACAACTTAAACTTTATAATTTTCAAAATAACATTAATAATTTTTGATCATTTTATCCTTAAATAATAATGAAAGAAAAGATAAGTATTAAATAATACTATATAATTAGTAAAAATAAAAGAGAACTATATAATTAATAAGGACATTATAATAAAATATAATTAAAATTTATTAATTTTTAGACTATTTACCCTCTCTATTCCTTATTATAATACAATTTTTAGAAGAATTCACATATGTAAAATATGAGTCATCTTTTAAGTATTAAATATTATTTTTCATATTTACCCCTCATTAAAAGTTTTGTTGAAAAAAGATTAAGAAAGATATAATTAAGATGAGTTATAATTTAATGAAGATAATATTGGAAAGTTATGGTAAAGTTTGAAAAATTTAAGAATTTTTATTACTTTTAATCACTTTTCTTTATATGTGTAAAATAATTAAAAGTGACTTATAATAAGGAATAATAAAAGTATTCACTTTTTTAATCTACATACATAACTCCAAAATAATAATTATTTTAAAATTGAGGGTGTATCTATCTATTTGTCTGCATTTTTTTTAGAAGTAATTGTCACTTATTTGATGAAAACTATGAATATTAAATGTGGAATTTTTTTTGACTATTTATCTATATTTAACTCTAACTTCTACTTCAAGTACTACTGTGGCTTTATTACATATAGTCTTACAAATATTTTGTTATTTTTTCTCGTTTCAAGGACAACTTACCCACAACAGTCCACGATATAATATTGAAACCGTTCATGGGTACTTGGATCTTGTTGCACCAAGCTAGCTTCATCCTTGGTGGATGCATCCAGCTAGGATATTATTATTATTATTATTATTTGGTAATAGGATAATATTATTATTGGCCAGGAAATAATTCATACAATGAAAATTATGAGGAGTAAAAGACAGTGGTGTGCCGTCAAAATTGATTTTGAAAAGCCTTTGATAAGCTTAATTGGTGCTTCATTGATTCAACGTTGAAAGAGGTAGGCATAGAGATCATGTTCCTGAACTTATTATGAAATTTATTCCCCACCCTACTTTTAATGTTCTTTGGAATAGTGAACTAACTGAATTCTTCAATCCTTCAAGGGGAATTGGATAGAGAGATGATCCCATTTCTCCCTATATCTGTGTTATGCATGAATGAACTTTCTCATCTTACATTTGATTTTGTTCAAAGTAATAATTGGAAAGCTTTTACTGTTGACAAAAATGGGGCTCATGTTTCCTATTTATGTTTGTTGATGATTTGATTCTCTATGGAAAAGCTTCCTTGAATCAACTTGAGTGTTTTGAAGAATGTTTGAATAATTTTTGTGAGTCAATCTGATGTGAACTTGAAAGGTTCTCTCAACATGTTTCATGATTCATCTAAAATGAAGGCTTTAGCTTTGGAAGCTTAGTAACAAGAGGGTTGTTTTGGAGATTTCAAGAGTAAATTAGAGTCTATTTCATCTCATTGAAGGTCCAAGATATTAATACACCCATAGAAAAGTCAAACAAGACCATAATCTTACTTATTCAGATCCAAATATATGTTGAATCGGGGCTATGCAAGTGAAGTGACATCCTCCATTATTCTATGTGAGATAATCACGTTCTTGAAGCTGAAATGAAGAGAAAAGCTTAAGCCCAAAATATCACGTGGAAAAGAATATCACTTAAGGAGGCAAGTGCTTCATTAATGAATCATGTGAACAAATGTGAATTAAAAGATACTTCACTCATTAATCACCATTGAATTTGAAGGCATGTTTCCAACTTAGAGTATTTTAGGATTATCTTTTTGATTTGATTTAATTTGATTTAAATTAGACTAAGATATTTTGTGGCTTCCAAATTGTATTCTTAATGACCAAATCTTATATTTAAATTAGTTTAATTTAATTTATCTAGTAGTATTAAGATTATGATATTACTTTTTTAGTATTTTTATTTTTATTTTTAGATCTTTAGATAATAAGAAATCCTAGTCACTTTAGGATTTTTTTTACTATTTAAAGGTTTCTTTTGTACACATAATGCGGATAAGATCAATCAAGTATTTTAGAATTATTTTTTTAAATAGTGAGGTATTATTAGTTTTTCATGTTCTTCCTATAATATACCTGACTTATCAAGAACGTGATATACTCTTGTGATGTCCTTATAGTTAGAGTGTCTAAAGATATGTTCTCTTTGTTTTCTAGTATGGTTACCCTATTTGAAGTCAAGCTTCCACATTATCTTTTGTATCATTATGCCAAAAAAAGGCCTTTTTTGTTGGTTAAAAATGGTAATCTTTTGCAGTTTTAAACAGCAAAAGATTTGGACATTGGGTAAAATTCCTTTGAAGTTATTAACCATAAGGGAAAGTTTGCTTTCCTTTGTGGTTGTTTGCGACAACCACAAAGGAAATTATTTAATCTTGGTCAAATAAAATATTGGAAAAACATTTTAGTTGGCGGTTATTAAATAAAATCGCCAAGGTAAGTAAACTTTCCTTTGTTGTTGTTCTCCACAACCGCAAAGGAAATTGATCAATTAATTTTTTAAAAATTATTTAATTAAAACTTTCCTTTGTGGGTGTGTCAACAAACACAAAGAAAAGTTATATATATTTTTTAATTTGTAAAAATTTCACTTTCTTTTGCATTTTTTAGATACAATAGCAAAGGAAACCATGTGTTTTTTTTAATGTATTATTCATTTGGTCAATTTCATCTCTATTTTACATACTATAGAATGCCAATACAAACAAAATATTACAAACAAAAATGGCCAATAATCTAACCACAAAAATGGCCAATCAACTGCAATATACAGCATCCAGCAATACAACAACCCAAAACAATAAAAAACTCATATCTAAACTAAGCTAGCTACTTACAAAACAACCTAACAGCTAGCAATCAAAACTTACTAAGTTTTGTACATATGTATACAAGGAAATCTTACTACCTAAACAAGTAAAAACTTACAAACCACATTACTAATTAGTTGCAACTACTGCTAGATGCTCATCACTCTGTTCGCTATCTCCTGAAACAGAATTTACATTACCAATTTTTAGAACTTAATTATCTAAGAATCAAGTATATCCACAGCTGCTTGACTTCAACCACGTATTTGGATCACTCTTCGATTACTTCATTTACACAATCTTTGGAGGAGTACCTCTTGTAGTTGGGGAAGTTCTGCAAATAAAAATAATAGAAAAATCAAGTTAAATTATTAATTTTTAATGTAACTAGTAGTAAACCAAATTAGGTATACCTTCACAGGGATCAAGTTTTTTTCCTGTAAGATGATATCTTTCATGAAGTTAAGTACACAATATCCACAATCATCATCATTTTCTTGTTTTGGACATTGAAAACATTATATGCACATTGTTTACAAGGAATATTGTTAATCATAGTAATTACATGTATATGAATTTATAAATATATGAACTTTTGTCTATTTATACAATGTGGCTGGATCTGATTGCTTTTAATTTGGATTGGAATTATTGTCCCAAGCCCACATTGTGCATGAAAGATACTCACGCACCTGTTAATGATAACATGACTCAATTTAATGTATGCAAAGAGAAATGCATAAATAGAAATGCCTATAGAACAGAATGCATATTTTTATTGATTAAACATCTCCATTGTCTGCATGTGGTACTCCGGCAGATTACTCTTTGGATCCAAAAAATATATTGTTGGTTGTATTGAGTTGATACAGGCTAACATCCAATTATTCCTAAGAAAAAAAAACCAATGTTGGTAAAATTCAAGCAGTTAATATGAAACAAATCATAATTCAAAATTTGAGCGAAAAGTTGACTCACCCCTGCTGATATGTTGCCAAATATAACATCTTATTGCTTGCATCCACCCTCATCTCATTGGCAACATCTCGAGACTATTAAGTGATTTTGTGTAACGTCATCTGGCCGGCTATAAGATTTGAGATGTCTTGGGGTGGATGAACTCAAATCTCTCTGTGAGCTTGGTAAGGATTATAATCTTCTCATACAGATAACTTAAAATAATGAAAAGAGTAATTCATTAATATCAAATAAAGAAATGAAGTGACTATAAGCAAATATGTTGCAATTTTTATACCTAATGTATACGGTTACATTATATACCCCGAGCCACTGATGACCCATAATGTTAGCAATCACATCCTAGTTGATCAGTTTAGAAACTTCTTTATTGAAGATCCTCACATGAAATGGGACTTCTAGTAATTCCCACAGCTTCATCTTCACCATGTTGGCAAGTAAGTCATGGTTAGCACTTGCTTTTGAAGCTTGAGATTTTGGAAACCCATTCCTTGATGCAGCGATGGACTCCTTGGACTGCTTCAATACAAGAACACTGGACTTCCCCTTGGACTATGAAACAAAGTTAATCAACTTGGAATGAACATGATTGATGTGCATAACATCAAATTATAATTAATGAAGTGCTAATTGAGATACTTGTTTTGCTGGAGCTGAAGTAACAAGGTGAGTAGGCCATGCCACTTATCCACCCACCACTTATCCTATCGTAACCGGCTCATTAGTAGGAATAGGAAACTATATGTATTCTTCTCGATGGGTTAAGTTGATCGATACTCTCACATGGTCTACAAGTAGGGGAATATTATGGACCCTATCTCCTCTCTCTACACATCCTTCTGCAACCACGCGTTGAGTGGGGGCATACAACCATAGTAGACAATGTTGTCCCTATACCGATCAGTTAGTATTAATATCTAAGGCTTAATTAACAATAAACTTACTAATAAGGAAAGTAGTTACCTCTAGGAACTGCTCAGAAAGTAATGTACAATTGTCCTTGACACTAGGGGTGGTTCGGGTCCTTTGTGCCTCCTCATATTGTTTCATAAACATCTCAATCTAAGTTAATCATCTCTCCAATGCAACTTGATTTTGTCTTTATACCTCAATTTGTGCCTCCAATTTGGCAACCCTAGTTACAAATTAGTCTAAGCAGTGGTGTTTGGTCCCAAAATATGATGATGGAGTGACATTGAACCTTTCTCCTCTAACAAGACCAGAGTGCTCAAGTTGCCCTAATGCTTGGCCAAACACATCCGGCCTTGAGCTGTCCCCATTAGTAGGCACCACTTGTGTAAGGGTGTCTTGTAAAGATAGAAAAACAAGTACTTTAAACAAGAAATAGATAAGAAATTACTGAAAAAAATTAATGCTTAAAACAATAAATTACTGAAAAACGAGCACTTACTATCTTGGGCAACTTTCCAGACATTATCATTCTCTATTACCCTATCTTTGTTTTCCTAGATTCAAACCACAACTCATGATGAGTACTTTTTTGCTTGATCCCTCCTTCTTTAACTATACATTGACATAAATAACAGATGTGTAAATATTTATATATAAAAGATATTCATACAACTAAAGACATAAACAAAAACTTACAATGTTCCTCTCGACTTTGGAGTATCCCAAATGGCTGGCTCTATAGGGATACTTCTGACTCTTTGTACTCTGACTTTTTTTTTAAACTTTTTTCTTTGAAGCTTTTCTCTTACTATACAACAACAAAAAGATCCTAGTGCTCTTGCTCATGTAGATATCAAAAAGTATAGTCGGATGTGGAATAATATTGCCCTGATCATCCTTCATGAAGAATTTGGTCAATATATATTGGAAATTTCGTAGTGAAATTCTAGCCTTCTGAAGTACATACTCCCTATGCAACATAAAAAATTGACTGCAACACAAAATGACAAAGTATATAGTGAAAATGACAAATAATAGTGAAATAACAACTTATGGTGTAATGATAAATTGTAGTGAAATAGCAAATTAACTTACTTACTGCTATGTCATCAAAAACTAAATCTTTCACATCCTTGGGGACTTTTCCATTACAGAGAACTTGTAAGATGTTGAAGCTTTCCATCTTCAATTCTTTCATCTGCATGTCATGTCAAGTGCTTCACATCTTCAGCATTGCTATACAAACATCTAAATCTAGGTATGACAGGAAAATGCCATACTATCTTCGCTAGAATTAATTCATTCTTCTTATATCAAGGGGTGTCACATTTCGGACACTTGTCTAATGATGCATATTCTTTCCAGAATAAAACACAATAATTAGGATAGACATGTATCCTCTTATAGCTCATCCCAATAGAGCTGAACATTCATTTGACCTCATATGTTCGGCTCGAAAGATCATTATCCTCTAATAGCATATCCTTCAAAAGTAGAAGCAATTCTGTAAAGCTCTCATCTCTCCACCATTTGCCTGCTTTTAAGTTGTACAACTTCAAAATGATTGACAATATCTTGAATTTAGTACAACCAGAGTATATGGGCTTCTCTCCATCACTTTGCAACCTCTCAAACATCTTAGGACAGTCTCGAAGTTCATCCTCAATCAAGTTCGTCATCTCTTCAAGACGATCAGCCTTGAATATACTTGTGTCAAAATCATTAGATCCATGGCTCCAATTGTACCCCCAATCATTATACTACTCATTCGTCTCATGATGCTTTGTGCAACGTTTGTAACTTCAGTCAATTCCGTGACACACACTAAGTAATCTTCCAAGTCTTTTACATTAACTAGCCTCCTATAACAACACTTTAAGCAAGTACATAAAATTTTAGTAAGGTTATCTGCACGCTTAACTACAAACCCAATGAACTCTTTCACTTCATCCATATAATCCTTAGTCAAACGATTTGCAAATATTCATGACCGACTCATACTCCTGAAATTGTATAAATTTTGACAGAACCTCCCCCAAAGTTGAGGGTCCAATAATTTTACAACAATAGCTCACAAAAAGGTTAGACTTTTTTAACTAGAAGCACTACTATTTCCAACTAATCTCAAATAAATTAAGCTATCTATACTACCATTCTGAGTTTCTCCTAACTTTATTTAATAAATTTTAGACTAAAAGTCAAACTACGCCTAATTAGCTTTAGTTTACCAAAAATCCGATAGCATAATGACTTACAAATAAGAGTTTACTAAGCCTTAAGCCATCTCTTTACTCAAAACACATTACCACCAAATTTCATGATTTTGAGTTCAAACCACAGTAGAAAAATGACAACACACTAAACACTAGCAGTAACCACTAACACTAACCACTTCAGCACTAACGAAATATAAGCACTTAAACAACCAAAATCTATTTTCAAGCATTTCAATTTGCTACATTTTCAATAGTCTAACTAATACTAACCACTTTGCAATTAACACTAACCATTTTCAAGCATTGCAAATAGATGAAATGGGACTGCATACCAAAGTAGAAAAATAATAACACTAACCACTTAAGAACTAACAATAACCATTTTCAAGCATTGTAATACATAAAACTTATTTCCAGCATAGAAAAATGTAAAAGATTATCTTAAAATGCTCAGTCATTTCTAAGAGTTGATGCATATATACTAACACATTGGGTACTAGCTATTACATTCAACTTGCAACTTCTCCAAATAGCTTACATTACTAATTATCATAACCACGTGTATCTAAAATCACAAATTCCGTTTGATATATCAACTTACAATAAATATAAACAAACATAAACCTGACAAACTTCACCTATACTTTTCTGAAGAAAAGAGTTAAAGCACATAAATACCTCACTTTTTGCAAATTGAGGTTGGAAGAGAATGCTTTAAAATCAACCACAAAATGCCCAAAGACCTAATGGGAAGCTGACAAAGACCATCAAAATACCCCCAAAAATTCTTTCTTTGACAGATTGTGCCTGCGAGGAAATCAGAGAAGACAATGGGTAGCTAATAGAGACCACAAAATACCCAGAGGCCACAAAATTCCCAAAAACCCAAAAAAAGGGCACCTCAACTTTGCAAATACCAAGCTTGAAGGAGAGAGAATGCACTAAACACGCCCACAAAGGAGGAGAGAAATGAATGGGTAGCTGTAGAGTTCACTAGGCTAACTTCAAACATGAATGAGGGAGGGTTCCTTGCAGTCAACAAATAGCACAAACAGGCTAGCTACAGCATCGAACGATGGCAAGGAACACAATGAACAAAGGAGACAGCTCAGATGAGAGTTATGGAGTTTTGGGAGGGAGCTCAAACGAGATGGAAGCTCTAATAGTAACTTTCAAAATGAAAACAGAATGGGGCACAAGGCAAATGAACTTTGTTTTAAAACTAGATTATGAATTCCTTTGCGATTATAAAAAATAACTGCAAAGGAATGTTTGAAAAATTATTTTTCTTTGCAGTTATGTAGAAAAGTGCAAAGGAAGTGTGTTTTTTTTGGGTAAAAGTAAACTTTTCTCTTTGCGTTTCGAACTCAAAATGCAAATGAAACCCTTATTGGAAAAGGTAACAAGTTTCCTTTGCAGTTATTTATGGAACCACAATGTTAATCTTAATAATCGCAAAGGTAACGTTGACTGCACCTCAATGCCACACTTCTTGGCATTTGTTATTATAATCGCAAAGAAATATGCACTAAGAAAAGTTGTTTTTAGTGTAGTGTATTTTATGGGTTCTTGAGATAAATTCCTCATGGAGTCCACATCTCAATCTATCCAAATCTAGTATTTACTATTTCTCTAGGAATGTTTGCTTAAAGGGTAGGAAATTTCTGGCTAAAGAACTTGGGTTGAAAATTTCCACTCACCATGTAGGTTTGTATCTTAGAGTGTCTTTGAAGAAGGGAAGGAAAAGTAAGGAGAAATTTAACTATATTGTGGAGAAGATACAAACTCAGGCCCGTTTGGTACAATAAAGGCTTTTTTTAAAGAAATGGGAATGGCAATAAAGTATTGTTTGATGTGTTAGAAAAAATAGATGGAATCCAAATAGAATTTTTATTTGGTATATGTATTAAATAATATGAAAAGTCATTAATACTCCTATTTTAAAGGAAAAAAATGAGGTGGTACTAGGAGGAGTTGGCTAGTTTAGGAATTTCAAGTTTATTTCAATAATGTACAATAAGAATCCCTTAATTTATCCATGGAAAGATTTATGGGGGTTGGTTTCCTAAGGGAATTGATCATAGAATGCCATTCCCACGTAGCAAGCCCCACTTTACAAGATTCCATTAATATTTCCCTTTCCACTGTGGTATAGTACTACTGCATACCAAGAGTGACCGATTTAGGTAGGGTGGACAGCGAAGAGCTTATCTATGCCCAGAAGAATTACTTTGGCTAAGTCTGTCATAGACTCTATATATTCCAATATATCCCATGCAAGTTTGTAAATTACCCGCTGGAATTTTTAATGAGATTGAAAAATTACAAAGAAATTTTGGCTAGGGCTAAGATAACAGCTCTAGGAAGATCCATTTGGTGAAAGGGAGAAATGTGTAGACCTAAAGATGAAGGAGCTCTTGGTTTTAAAGACCTTGTAACCATCAACCGAGCTTGCCTTACAAAATTAACTTGGAAGCTATCTAGTGGACCTCAAGGTTTATCGATGGAAATTCTTAGAGGCAAATATTGTAGACCTAATGAGTAGAATTTTAGTTTTGAGTATAAGGCTAATGACTCTCCACTCTAGAAAGCAACTTGTCAGCAATATGACATTGTTGAGAAAGGTTCTAAAACTATTATTAGAAATGGTGCTTCCACTCTCCTCTTTATGGGTTGATAATGATACTAAATTGGTGGATTATTGTATTGCACCTATTTCTAATATGATTATAAATAGCTCTCCATTTGATTGGGTGGATGATAATGGAAAATGGGATATACAAAGATGGAGTGATTTTTTTTTTCCGAAGAAGTGTTGATTGACAAAATCATAGTTATTTGTCCTCCTAAACCTATTTTTGGTGAAGATAGAATGGTTTGGGCACCCTCGATTACTAGTGAATTATCTGTCAAATTGGCCTATGATATCATCAATTAATGAGGATATGTCTAATTCTCCTCATGGTCCTTGGAGTTTAGCATCCAAATGGAAAGCGGTGGAAAGAAATTAAAGTTTTTATGTGGCTTGCTATGCAAAATAAATTATCAACTAATAAGAGGAAGGGTAAGTAGTCTAGCACTAGAGGTGATTGTCCTCTATGTCAAAACAGAGTTGAGGATGTTTTACATGTATTAAGAGATTGTAATTATGTCCATCATATATGGGATTCTTTGGTTGTGGAGAGAAATTGGTAAAGATAAATCTTGGAGTGGGCAAGCATTTTGGGTTACTACTACTACAACTACTATTGATTGATCTATGAATGTCAGGAGGAGCTTAACTGCCTTAAGTCTGCTCCAACCATCCCACTCGGCAATAGAAAATCCCCTTCTCGACCAATTGATCTATAATCTTTTGTCACGCATGCAATGATAGAAGGATAGGATAGAAGCGAGATTGCTGGATCTGAGTGTTAACACCATATAGCCCTCAACCTTATGTTCTTTGCTTCCTCTCCTTTCAGTCAAGCAGCTTTCACTCCTCTCATCCTTCCTTAAGCCCACCCTAAACCTTATTCTGAGATAATGCCCTTATTAGTTTAGTAAAGCTTATAGGTTACTATTGCGCTTTCCCTTATCGTCGAGTTACTTTTCCTTAACTTGCTTAAAAGAATTGTTTCGTTTCGGGCTTTCGGGGTTTTCCTTCCTTTCCTATCCTTAATCAAAAAATCCCACTACTACCATTGCTACTGCTACTGCTACTACGCTGCTGCTGCTACTGCTACTGTTGCTGCTGCTGCTACTACTTCTTCTGCTACTACTATTGCTGCTGCTGCTGCTATTATTATTATTATTATTATAAACTTCTCTAATTTCTTTTTGCAGGTAAGTAGCAATGTCAAGATGGACAGTCCTATACGCCACTCAATTGCCAAGAATCGATGGTTTAAAGCCCCAAACGGATGGATCAAGCTCAATGTTGATGGTTCTCTACAATACTCTCATAATCTAGTTGGAGGAGGTGGAGTGTTCAGAGATGCAAGTGGTAGATGGATGCTTGGCTTCTATCAAAATTTTGATTCTTGCTTGGTTGAGTAATTGGAAGCAAATGCTATATACTTGTTGGTTTGGACTTTGGAGTTAACTTGAAAACAAGGTTACAGGAAAAATTATTATTGAATCAAATGCCATAACTCTTATCTACATATTCGAATATTTTCTTTGTTAGTAACATATACTATTGTTTTATTCTACAACTTACTAAAATATGGGTCCTCTTTATCTATAGCCACACTCTTTATGTGCTTAAGAGTGCTTCTCTTTGTCTTGAAGTCTTGATTAATTTCTAGAGACATATTTGGGATTACTATCCCACTCTATAAATTTCAGTTTTAATTTGGGCTATGCTCTCTTTATACATTAAAAAAAAAAGTTTAAGAGTACAACCTGCATGAATCATTCTCATTTATATACTTCCTCTGGATTATAAAAATTGTCATGTTGAAGGTTTTGTGATTTTTCAATATATTTGTCATTTTAGAATATTAATAAAGTAGTAATTATTATTTTTACTATTTTTTCATTAATATAAAATAGGGTATTTCGGAGATCATTTAAATTAAGGCCTTTTTAGCATTTTACAACAACCTTCATTATTTATTGCCTTCTCTAATCCGTGTGAAAAACCTTAAAGCAACATTTTTTTTAATAAATCAAAGGAAGTACTTATTATTTAGTATAAGTAGACATATTTTTCTTATACTTATGAAAAAAAACAATAGAGTTGCCTAATTTTTAGGACTGTTGTGGCCACAACAATTCTAGAACTTTCTAGGATAACTGTGGACAGTTCTAGGATGTTGTGGCCACAACCGTTCGCAATAGTCCACTTTCAAGGACTGTTCTCATACTTTTTATGATTGTCACTTCTACAATTACTTCTTTCTATTATTGATATGAGAAATATTGAATTACATTGATCATATAAATAACTTGTAAATAGCTTTTAATTTTGTTTTATACAAACAAAGGCAGAGTTCGAACAACTAGTTGGGGATACCCAATGTAATGTAATAATAATCACATGGGCGTTTGTTTGATTTGATATTAGAGGTGTGGGACATAAATTTATTTTTTTATATTTAATTAAACATAAATAATTGGGAAAAAGTATGAATTGCTCTTTAAAGTGGTGGCACTTAGTGGTTTGATTCAATCGAGGTGGAGAGCAGCTAACGGTTTTTAATGAAGGGGAAGTGGGTTAATACTAATGGGCACCTAGTCAAGTGGTAAAGGACTTCACCAGCATTTTTTGGAGTCAAGGTTTCAATTTCTGAGGGGTGCAACAGTGTTAAAAAAATTAAGACCTCAAAGAGGCCCTCCCATCGGTATCCGTGAGCCACCACAAGATCATACATAGCGGGATCCAGATTAGTTTAGTGCTGGTAATGAACCCAAGATACCCCAAAATACTTGGTGATAAAGTATCAAAGTATATAAAAAAAAAAAAGTAGGTTAATCACCTCTTGTTTGGTTGTGTTGGAGGTCAAAGGAAAAAAAGTATTTTAATAATTTTTTGTTTCAAGATAATTAATTATAAGTTAACTATTATACTTTTATATATAATTAAAAAATTATTTTTTATTTTTATGAAAAATGTAATTATACTATAATTTGTTACTTTTGTAATGTTTTACTTTCAAAATCTTTTATCTTATTTATCTATGATAATTTTTTTTTTTAAAATGTGCTTTGGAAAAGATTTTTTCAATGATCATGGATGAGGATAGAGGATGGAGTTTGCTAGTTGGATGGCGAGATGGAGCTTTGGAAGGACGCCACACATAGGGATACAAGCTCTGGCGTAGTAATAGAAAGAATGCCCATAGAAAAGAGGTGGCTCGAATGCCAAGAAAATTAGAGCAAGTTTTAGTACTTTTTTTAATAAGGTTAAATTGATCCATACCTGACCAAATATTACTCTCATCTCCAAACAACCCTAATTTGGAGGGTAGGAAAATAAGGGGAGAGGATTAGAAGTGTCAAATTAGGCTGGTCTGGCCTATTTAGGCTAGCCCGCCTCGAGCAGGGTCTAAAAGGCCAATTTGACATAAAGGCTTGAAAATGCAAGCTCAAGCCTGTGAGATTGGGCCTACGAGCCCACTCACGAGCTTTTTTATTTTTTTTAATATTTTTCAATTCTTTTAAAATTTTTTTTATATAATTATTTAAATTAATATAACTAATTATTATCATAATTGATCAAAAGCTAATATAATATTTAAATTTTACAATTTATTTATCACTAATTAATAAAATAATATGTATTTTTAATATTTTAAATAAAAAAAAATGAGCTTTCGGTTAAGCATGTGGCCTGCTCAAATTGGGTTCAAAAAGCCCGAATTGTATTTTTACATTGAAAATTGAAACCCCACCCACTTATTTCTTTTAGATTTTCAGGCCGACCCATCAGGTCTGGTACATTTTGACAGCTCTAAAGAGGAGGGGGGAGAAAAAATAAATTTTACCTCCCACCCCCAAAACTTTTTCAACCAAGCAAGATTTGAGGATCTCCAACCCTCATCTTCCCTCTCTTCTTCTTAAAATCTCTCCAACCGAAAAATGCATAAAGGGCAGGTTTGGTACTTCGAGCCAGAGTGCAAAGGAAGACGTCTTGTAAGTATGACCAAAATATTAAAAAAAAAGTTGACAAAAAATAAAATAAAATTTTGTTGTATAATATTTATTATTTGACTACTTTTTCTATTCACTTTCAATTACTTAATGCTAAAGAAATTAGCTAAAAGTATGTTTTGTAATTAAATTTGTCAAATGTTATCTCTATTTTCTTTAATTATTCTTAATTAAATGCAATAAATAATTCCAACTCATCTTAATTAAATGCAAACAAATAAATGACATTTGTAAAAAAAAAAAACCATTAAATGCTTTAACCATTTTGCAAAGTGACTTATACACTTTCCTATCCTTTTATAAGGGTCTCTTAACTATCTTTACACATATTAATAAATATAGTTAAAAATAGTTAACCTTATTAAAACTGTCTAAAATTTCAATTATTTTTCAAAATTTCCATTATTCAATGAAGTTTATTAATGTTTGTATTCAATGATAATTATTCCAAATAGAAGGCATTTTGGGTAAAAAACACATTAATAGTTTAGACAATTTCTAAAGACCCTTATATTAAGGACAAAAAAAATTTCTCTGATCAAAGGAAGTATTTTAAAATATAGAATCTTTCTAGAAGGTGATTTATAATACTCCCTTTAATTCTTAATATAAAACAATTTTAACACGGATTAAGAATGAGAGTTAAAGTTAATTAACTACTTCAATTTCTCTGAAAATTCTAACATTTTTCCAAAATTATCTTTATTTAATCTTTTTCTCTTTCTTTTTGGATACATTAAATAAGGGAACTTTTTAAAAATGTATAATAAATACTACTTTGTATATTATAAATGGTTTTATATTTAAAATCAAAGCAAACGTCCTATATTTATGATCGGAGGGATTAATAAATAGAGGGAGGATACTCCCTTAGATTTCGAATACTTATAAGGGATAAATACTATGCTACACAAATAAAGGAAAATATTTTTTAAAAAAGTAAAATTATTAAATTTATTACAAATGTAAAATTTTTTCTTGAAATACTTATATTTGATGCCTAAAATTCATATCATATAATTAATTATCCTTTATTATTTTCTTTCTCATACATAAATTAATTAAGGGGTAATAAAAAAATTAAATGCACCATACAATCTATATCTATACCTTATATTTGGAATTATGGCATATTCTTCCAAAATCCCTAATATTCTGGACCGAATGGAGTAATTTTTATTTTTAATTATTTTCAAATAAGAATATAATTACTTTATATATATATGTGTTATTTTTCCCTTTTTAGTTTTATTCAATTCAATATATATACACACCAAACATAATATTTTCACTTGATTTATTATCTTTATGTGGTTCTAATTCTTTAGTTTATTTTAAAAAGAAAAGGCTAAACATTACTTTACTATTTAAATTTTAAAACATGACATTTTCAAATTATCATAAAAATAAAATTATTAACTACGTAATAAATTTAATGATTAATGATATAACCAATAAAAATTAACTTTCAAATATTAGAATATTTACCTTTTGCTGTTTACTTTGAGCAGAAAAACAAAATTAGAAATTTTTTATGCGAGAAAAATACGTCGGTCTGATTAAAACAAACATTGGCTCGTGCAATTCAGAACAACATCAGTAATTTTTTTAACAAAAAACGGATAGCAAAAGATTAACTTTTCAAAATCGAAAAGTTGATTTTCGCTAGTCATATTAGAAGTTAATTAAAAAAAATCGTTTCACTTTATATTTTAATTCAAATATAAAAAGATGTGTTTGAAAATTCAAGTATTAATTTTAGTCAAAGATGTTAAAACTATGCATTTATTCCCCCTGTTTCCTTCCTACATAGATTCCATTTCAAATTTCATTTCACCACTATAGGGTCCATCACAGGAAAACTTGCATTCCAAGGAAACCATCCAATTCCATCACTACCACAGTGGAATAGCTTTCCACCGTTTTCGCTTGAATCTTGATTCTTGACGTCCTGTTTGGTATGAAAAGTCGTACAAGACATCCCTAAAACATAATATTCTTCACTCATAATCCAGTAAACACTCACCATCATCTGCACTTTGTAGTCCTCCATTTACTGAAGGACCTTACCAAGAGTTCCCATTTGAATCTGATGCTAATTGGCTTTCCATCATAAAATATTTCAAGTCATTGCTATCATGCTGCACCCTCCCTGTGATCTCCAGGCACAAACCCTTGCTCAGCCCTTTGTTTGGCTGTCTGTCTTTACCAGACCTCTTACTCACGCCCTGGTCCACAAAAATTGGCTGAATCTTAAGATTTGGATTTGGTTTAATCTGGTTCACTTCCCTTTCATCCCGCGGACGCAGTATCCTATTTTCAGACTGTAATTCTGAAACTTCATCTTCATTCAGAAGCACCTGTAAGATTTATGTTAAGAGTCCAAATGAAAAATGAACAAACGCAAGACAGGGTTTGCTGTAAACAAGAATCCAAAGGTTGCTGCATAAGCAACATCAAAGAGAGAGGTAAAGAATCAAATGAATCTTATACTTCCTGGAATAGCAGTTTGCAAACAACCAGTCAGAGGAAGCATCTGAACTTTGAGATACATCTGTAGATTCTTGGAAAGAGTCATCCAAGAATCATCAAGATGCATTTGTTTCAAATCCTACTCATGACATAATTCAAGCAGCATGAAATTCAAGCAGTAACTTTTAAGTCTAATAATATTGCAACGAAATAAACCTTGCGGCCAACTAGATCAAATGTCACAACAACTTTACTCCGTTTGGATCGCTCAGCATCTTCCATCTCCTCTTGTTTCTTCTTCAAAAGTTCTTTTTCCTAAGAAAATAATGGAAGGAGTTCAGCCACTGACATATTGATATACTGATAAAAGACAGCTACAAGTTGCCAACAAAATAAAATACCTCCTTCGACAACCAACTGTTTCCATCAATCTCATAGTAGTCACTTTGGTCATCAAAAACTGTTGTTCGAGCTGCAGAGTTTCGGTCATACTCAACCACCCTCTTTGCATAAGCTTCAGCAGCAGCTTCTGCCTCTGACAAGGGAGGCAAACTTTGCTCCAGACCAGCATACGTGCTCCCCTCTCTCAACACAAGAGAACCACAGAAATTGCAAGGTCCCTCTCCTTCCTGTTCACAAACTATTTCACCACAAGATAAGCAATTGCTGACCAGTCTGTGACGACGTGCTTGACATGAGCATGGTCTGCCCTGCTGAAATACAATTGACCCTTTGGCAGCCTCAGCAAGTGAAACGGCTTTCCCAGCTTTCTTCTTTTTAGAATTTACTTGGTTTCCTTTATTTGAAATTTTTTATTCATTTCCTAGGCTTGGAATCTGAATTCCCTGATTCGTAGCACCTAAATTTTGTTTTGGTTCCACCTGATGGTCGGGGACTGTCACTGCTTTTGGTGTTCTCAATGATTTTTTAGTTCCACTAGCAGATGATTCAACTGAAGGTGGTTTGACATAGGCATGTAACTTGGAAGTAGGAACATCTGAATTGCTGCTAAATTCTGACTGACCTCTCCGTCGTAGGTATTCTTCAATCACAGTTTTGCCTGCTTCTTGGCCAATTATATTCTGCAAAGATAATAGAGGCTAAGTCATTTAGACCTGCATTTTTTGGTCTAGATCCAACTAATAATTGCATTTACTGATCAATTGGAATAAGAGGTTCAGTACAAAAAGTTCATCTAAGTATAATGTTTAAATATCCATCTTAAAGTTAACGTTTGTACAAAATCCATTGATATATACATTGCAAGAACACGTTTGTTGATAGTATATATACTCTTAAGTTGAATTTGAAGGGGCTTAGTAATCTGGTAGTGTCAGCCATTGGTCGGATGGACCAGTGGCTCTAATACCAATAGTTGGGAAGAATGAAAGAGAAGGGAAGAAAATGAATTAACAACTCTGAAATTTTTTCCCCAACAAACTTCCTTTATAATTCATATTTACAACAAATAGTATTTACTAACAACTAACTGACTATCACTTATAATAGTTACTAACCTTCTTATGCTAATACTCTCAACACTCTGACAATCTTAAATCCAAACAATTGATGGTAAATATCAATGTTCTAACAAAGACGGAGGTCATGTTTAGATGAGATGCACGTAAATGGTGCCTTGCACCAGGAGGTTTGCCAACAAGACAATATGCAAATGAAAAAGTGAAAGCCAATATTGCCTACGGTCGATAACATAAATCCTACTTGAAATATATAGAAGACCTAGTCGGCCATAAATTATGGAACAACAGGTCCCAAGGGAAAATTCCCTCCCATTAACTGATTCCATGACTTCCACTCTAGAATTCATGGTCCGATTACCAAAAATAAAAATCACAGATAGAGACATTCAGAAACTCCTTTGTCAGCTTGTGGTCTACTGCCTTCCCATTCAGTTGGATCTCAATTCTCCTGGGTAAAGTTATAAATTTTAACTTTATAAATTGCTGTTGGACCTAAATGCCGTAAGACAGTTACTGAAATACTTAATGAACTCAATTCCATAGAATCGCATCCACAAAGATTACGGAAAGGGCTCATATATTGTTCAAACATGGAATAAACAATAAGCAGAAACAAATAATCAAACAGAATTGATATAATATAATCGCGCTGAACCAAAAATTATAAAGGAAACAAAACCATCAATCTGTAGAATATGGGAAAGGAAGAGAGAGAGAAGGATTACATCAAGGTACTCTTTGGCATCACGGGGATCAGCAAGGTCGCAGTAAGAAACAAGGCCTGAAATAATATTTTTCTCGAGGCCAAAACCCAAACCAGTTTCAATCTTTTGGCACAGATCAAACAAGGCATTCTCCAACCAGTCTCCCGGCGATTCCATCTCCTCAACCACCCTGGGTGGCTTGGACCATCGATGAAAGCTCGAGTTCCAAATTCGCCGCCGATCATGCCAGGTGGGTCCCGTTATCTTATGAGGATTGTTTTTTGGCCATATCTTGTGAGAAGACTTGTATATATTATTATAAAGCCTTACATATATTTTACATTTGATGTCTTAATAAATTTTTTATACAAAATATAGTGTAATAATTTTTTAGTTATTTTAGTCTTATTTTTAATTTTTTATTTATAATCTTATAATAATAATATAATGAGATATTTAATATAGATAAAATAGAAAATATTAATATTTTTTATATTAATTTTAAATAAAAAATAATTTTCTTAATATAAGTGTAATTGATATAAGATGTCTTATAATATGGATTGAAATAAGTACATCTTAACTATTACAAGTCATATTCCAAAAAATTTAAGTACCCATAATATAACTCATTTTGTAAATATTAAATATTTAATTTTATGTTTGTTTCTTATTAAATAATTATAGTGGAAAGAATAAGAAATATACATTAGAAAGTTGTGATAAATTTTACAAAGTTTAATAATTTTAATAATTTTTAGCTATTTTTCTTACCATGTATAAATAGTTTAAAAGTGACTTATAATGGGCAATAAAAAAAATACATAACTTTCCCTAAAAAAAATAGTGAGTTATCCTTTTAATTTTGTGTTTGCAAATTCGAGATCAAAAATCATTTTTTATACATTAAAAATTATTTATTAATTATATTTATACAAAATCATTTTTATCTAATGATTTTATATTTGAGATATTTATTTTAAATGTTTTTAGGTTTAACTTTAGAGTAGTACACATTTGTATAAACAGTTAAAAAAATAAAATAGTAGCAACCTACACTAGAGCCGTCAAAACAGGTCAAGCCGACAGGTTAGCTCGAAAAAATAAGCGAGTTCGGACCTCAACTTTAAGAGCAAATACATAATCCGGACTTTTTAAGCCTGACCCGTAGCGGGCTAGCCCGAAAAACCCGTTTCTTTTTTTCTTTTTTTTATTGTTTAAAATATTACAAATACATATTATTTTATTAATTAGTGATATATAAATTGTAAATTTTAAATATTATATTAATTTTTTATGAATTATGATAATAATTAGTTATATTAATTTAAATAATTAGATAAAAAAAATTTATAAAAAAATATTTAAAAAAAAAAGCCTACGGGCCCGATCCTGCAGGTTCGGGCTTGAAAAGTTAAACCCGTTTATCAAATTGGGATTTTTGGCCCAACCCGAGGCGGGCCGGCCCGATTTAATAACTCTAACCTACTCAGAGTTTATACACATCTCTAAAAATATATTAGAACATAGCATCACTTATATTATATGTATGTAGTTGAGGGAGGGAGGGAGCAGGAAGATATTAAAAATCAGATCGATTATTGAATCGATGTAAACACCCATTTAAAGTTCAATGATCAGACTATGATCAAATTATTGTTGAACTGGTGAGAATAAAATGTATTTAAATTATCCATCTTGCTTAAGAAATTATATATTTATATAATATTTTGCGACATAAATAACTAGAAGCAAGGTATTCAACGGGCACCGTTTGGTTGCACGGAATAAATCCATACACCTTGTGCATGTTACAACGTGGTAGAATTCCAATGGTTGTTTTTCTATTTGTATTATTAAGTGTAGTATTGTAATTTTTTTTAAAAAATTGTAATTTAATTATAGGGGTGAAATATTTATATTTTTACGGTATGAAAATTTTTAATTTGGATCTAAAAATTTCAATTGAGATATAAAAATATCCAATAAAAACTTAAAAATTTCATATAAATTCAAAATTTTCAAATCCTAAATTTCATACGTGAAATTTCATTTTTAATGAAATTTTTTAGATTTTTATTGGATATTTTTATGTTTGAATTAGAATTTTTCATGTGCAAAACTATGAATAAAATTTCACGTTTAAAATTTTAGTTTTGAAAGTTTTGAGTTTACAGAGTGTTTATTGAATATTTCTATGTCTCACTTTAAATTTTTTAGATCCAAGTTGAATATATTTTTCATCACAGTTTTTATTAAATATATTGTTTAACACATTAATTTTATTTAACATTGCATGGTGGTGCTTCTTCACCAATTATGTTCAAAAAATTTAATCTTATAAATTTATTTATCAAATTTTTATAATCAAATTCTAATATATTTTTTTATTGAACTATAATATTTGTTTATTAAAATATTTACTTGACAAAATTTTGTATTTGAGTTAATTTTCTTATAGAAATTAGGTTAGTTAATTTTTTATGATATAATATCTTTAAATTTGGACATAAAAAATTCTACCTCAAACATGAAAATGTCTAAAAAAGATCCAAAAAATTTTATTAGAAGTGAAATTTCATAACTGAAATTTTGGATTTGAAAATTTTGAATTTACATAAAATTTTTTGAGTCTTTATTAGACATTTTTATATCTCAATCGAAATTTTTAGATCTAAATTAAAATTTTTCATGTCATAAAAACATAAATATTTCATCCCTATTATAAAATTACAATTTTTTCAAAAAAAATTATATTGCTACTTAATAATATAGATAGAAAAAAAAAAGAATCATTGGAATTCTATCACATTACAACACGCATAGGGTACATGGATTTACTCCACTTCATGCACCCAAAGAGCACCCCCGTAGTCAACATGGTAGAACGGTTTTGTGCTAATTTTGAAACAAATATTTTCTAAATAATCAATATATATTATACAATGGAAACACTTAATATCCAAACATAATAATATGGTGGCCAGCAGCCTTGAGTCACCAGTTCAAGGCTTACATTGGACAAGGAGAAGAATTTTGCTTCAATAACCGGTCCACTCTTCAACCGGTTGACTAGTTACCTGGCCCGGTCCTTGATGTGTCGTGAATTGGCCAGTCCAGTGTAGTTTTTCATACTAAGAGAGAAATAGAAAAGCAAAATAGAGGTGATCTAATTTTGAAAGGTGGGGCTAACCCTTCATTGAGTGCTCATCTACATGAAGAGGGTAGAGTTAGCCTTTATCTAATGATTTTATATTATTTGACATATTTATCTGAAATATTTTTAGATATAACATTGGGGAAGTGGACATTTATAGAAATAATTATAAAAATAAAATAGCAACCTATAGAGAGTTTGTACATATCCCTAAAATAATATTTCATTGAAGCCATAAAAATTGTCATTTTAGGGATTTTAAATTTTTTTACAATATTTATCACTTTAAAATTTTAAGAAAATATTAATAATTTATTTTATTACTCTATCTTTTATCAATATCAAATAAATATTAATGAATTTTTGTTATTGATGTTCACGAGTAACCTATAGAGAGTTTGTACACATCACTAAAACAATATTTCATTACACCCTTAAAAATTGTCATTTTAGAGTTTCAAATTTTTTCATAATATTTATCACTTTAAATATTCAATAAAATATTAATAATTTATTTTATTATTTTATCCTTTTATTTATTAATATCAAATAAATATTAATAAATTTTTATTCTCGACGTTTACCCAATTTTTTAATTGTCTAGATCGGTCTTGACGTACAAATTGCTTTTTTGTCTGATAGCTTTGCCCTGCCCATTCTATAAAAAAAAATTATAAACATATATATATAATACAGAAAGAAGTACCACTTGTGGATAAGGGAAGAGGAAGGAGGAGAGAGGAATGGAAGAGCAAAAGGAGGTGATCTTACTTGGAAGGTAGGCTAGCCCTTATGTGAAGAGGGTGGAGTTGGCCCTAAAGCTGAATAACATCCCTTTTGATTATAGAAAAGAAGATTTGGCCAACAAAAGCAAGTGGCTTCTCAAGTATAATCGAGTGCAAAAGAAAGTTCATGTGCTTGTCCACAATGGAAACCCCATTTCTGAATCACTTGTCATCCCTGAGTACATCAACAGTGTTAATTCAGATGTTTTGATGATTCAAAAACAAATGAGCTTGGAAGATCCAATATCAAAGGAATACAAGTGAAATGAAGAACAAAATTGGAGTTTCTTGTTGATTGAAGAACTGTTTCACATACTTAAGGAAATTATCTGTAAAAGAAGGTATTTGAACTTTGAATTTCAATTGACCCAATATTAAATAAGATGACTAATTGAATGATTAATTATTAGCTCATTATTTCAAAATGGTTTTCATGAAAAGAAGTATCTCATGAGGATAAATCTTCAATGTCAAAATGATTCTAAGTATTCAATTGGTTTTCATGGACATGTTTTAATTTATGGGGATAGTTTCTAAGTGTTTACCATGTTTTCAAGAAAATATTTTGCCTTATTAGTATAACTAATGAAGGTTATGGGGATAAAGACTCAATCTCAAAACTTTTCAAAAGTCCATTCTTCAATTTCATGAAAAGGGATTGAGGTTATTCACATAACATAGCTTGAAAACTAAGTTCTCAAGAGGTTATTCTGATAAAGTAGGCACCTTATTCGCATAATGAAGTGAACAATGAAAAAAAGTGGCACTGTGCAGCCTGTTATTTGCATAACCTATGGAGATTATCAGCATAACGTATGTCACAAAGCACTTGGGCTCATTGGGTAAACAGGTTATCCGCACAATCCAAGGGAGGTTATCCACATAACCAATATTTCAGAATACTTGAACTTTCCTCTGGTCAACATGTTAGCTACATAACCAAAGGAGGTTATCCGCATAACCTATCTTTCAGAATACTTGAACTTTTCTCAGTTAAACAGGTTATCCGCATAACCTTGGGAGGTTATCCTGATAACCTAAGTTTCACAAAAACTCAGTTTGAGAAAAACTTAACGTTATCCTAATAATTGAGTGGGCTTTTAGGAAAATGATTTTAAGCTAAAACTTAGTCATTTTTGGTAGTACGTTATCTGCATAACCTAGCTAGATTATCTGCATAATAAAAAGCTCTACGTTGAAAACAAAGGTAAACAGTTACCCATTATTCATATAACCTGATGAGGTTATCCACATAACCTCTGTCAGATGCATTTATTGCAGTAGGTGGATGACTATTTTACAGAGAGTAACGGCTAATCTTTGTTTCCAATGGATAGTTCTGCCCCAAGACTATAAATAGGACCTTATTTAAGTTGTTGGGTAATGAGAAAAACACTATACATGTCAAAACTCTGCTGATTCATTTATTGATTCATTCAAAACTTACCTACCCTCTGTTTTGCTCATTCATTGTATCTCAACTTTCATATCTACTCTTTTGAGAGAGTTTTCATTCTGTAAATATTTACACACTTGTAAAGAGTACTTAGTGTGAGATTACATTAAGGGAGATAGTCTTACTCTTGAGTGAGAAGAGTGAGAGAACTTGTTTCAGTCCAAAGTTCAGGTTTGTGTTGTACTGCGATTATTACTAGAACCCATTCAAATCTTGCAAGAGATAGTGGAAAAGTCCCAAGTGGTGGCTTGGGGACTAAACGTAGGTCAAGTGGAATAGACCGAATCAGGATAAACTAATGAGTTCTCTTCCCTTTGCTCTTTATTTCTTATACTTTGTTTTCAATTACCTTTTAGTATCATTATTGTATTTTGTTTTTACAAAAAAATTTCAATCTTCCTAATTCACCCCCCTATTGAGAAGCCAGCTGAGCTAATAGTCAGAACTCAGAAACATGGCCCCAAATTGCTACCTAAGGATCCTTAGAAAAGAGCCCAAGTGCACTTCTAGTCTAAGTTCCTTCAGGAACAGGTAATTAATTTTGCATCTTGGCTCATTCGTAGTTGAATATACTCACTTACCCAACATAGATTTTGGTCAAGATTTGAGTTGAAATTGTATCATAAGATTTCCTAACATTTCTTACTGAGTCATAGACATATCGAGTTGATTATATAGCTTCTATAAATATAGTAGTGAAGCTAACTTTGAGGGGTTTGTTTAGTCATAAATCTACTATCAAATTTGAATTCTAGCTTTATCAGTTTATGAACTATGAAGTTTTCTTTTTCTGGTAAATCCTTATCGTGAAAATGAATTACTTATTTCTAATTGAAGTTGGGAGATAGATTAGTTTAGATCTACACAGGTTGATTAGGATGCTTTTCATTAACTGTTTGTAAGTAATTTACAGGTAAACGAGTAATTTGACCAAGGTTGGAGTTCCTTCAACCTATAAAAATTGCTTATATCAGTTAATTACCAGAAAAGAAGGGACAAATTTCATCCAATATTAGACAATATATTTATTTATGTAAGCTCAAATTCTAGTCAACATCTTCTGTCGAATGCTTGCATTTCTTTTCCTTCTTTCTGGGTGTAGCTATTTGAGGCCATGCTTACAATACTGAAAACTGAAGGAGACGTGAAGCAAAAGGCCATAAAGGGCATGTACAAGAAATTGGGTTTGCTTGAAAATGGGATGAAGGACTATTTCCCAGATGACAAAACAGATATGGATGACAAGAATGCAGGAGTCCTTGACATCATATTTTGTACGGTGCTTGGACCCTACAAGTCTCATGAAGAGGTTCTAGGTGTACAGTTGATAGATGCAAACAAGTTTCCTGTGTTGTTCTCTTGGCTAATGGCTGTGGTTGAGCTCCAAGTAGTGAAAGAGTCATCCCCTCCTCATGAAAAAGTGGTCCAGCTTCTTTAGTCTGTTAGGCAGTCTACTCTTAAATCTACTTTAGGTTGCAGCATAAATAAGTTACTAAGAGCCAAGGGGGCTTTCTAGTTGTGTTACTGTAACTAACATAAGCAGTTCCAATATCTATATCTAGTAAAAGTAACAATCTCCTGGTTTATTTACCATGTCCTCTCTTTGTCCTCTTCTTTATAATAATGAAATGAAATAGAATGTTTGCCAAGACAAATTACGTTGACTTAGCTGTGGGAATGGTTCAGGCTATAAACTTTACTTTTTGTGAGTTTTAAAGAACTAAAAGTTTAAATTAAACAGATCTTTCTATAGGCATTGTGCCTGCTACTATAGCAGGACTTGCAATTAGCATTCTATTTCAACCAGGCCAGCATGACTCTAAAAGAAAGCTATATTGCCTTTTCTTCATGACGCTAGATTACAGAATGCTAATTGGATCGCAAAGGATTTACATGTTTGAAGATATTATATATATGTATGTATGTATGTATGTACGTATTTCCAAGAGAATAATTGTGCTGTGACATCAAAAATTGAAGTGAAGGAATGGTTTTTGACAGAGGGGACACCTAAAACCATGAAATGGACTATCATATAGCTATTGGCCTGTTCTGGTCTATTGTGGCATATTGGCTGCAGAGTGCAGAAGTACAAACATCACATATTCACGAAACAGATTGTGATTATTTAATCTAAAGCATCATTTGAAAATAAACAAATTTTAAAGCTAAAATATGATTAATTTAACTTGTTTTTGTAAATGAATCAAATTAATTAAGAATAAATTATGGTAAAATATATTTGATCTTATATAATAATATAAATAAAAAATAAAAATGACATTAAAGAAGGCATAGTAATATAAAAATATTGTTCCCCTTGTTTACTTTGAACTTGATTAAAATTTAAGTCATTCATATCTTCTTAATTTACTTTCTAGGAAAAAAATAATTCTTGTTTAACCACTCTAAAAAGTAAAAATCATCAGCAGAGAATTCTATAGATTTAGGAACCTATGCATCTTTTTCGTATATTTTATTCAGCATATAATTTTGAAACACTACAATATTTATCAAATTTCACAATCTTTGTGCCGCAAGCTGAATTTTGAACCTCAAGATTTGAAAAGGTTTCATAGAAATAATTTCAACTCCAACTCAAGTATTAAAATATATATTTCCACATCATAGACCAAAGGACACTTGGAGAAGTGATTGAATCTTCATGGTCAAAAACTTGCGAAGCAAGTTCTCTTGTTTTTTTTTTTTTGGCCAAAGAAGCAAGTTCAAAACTATTTGAAATCTATAGGAATTTTCTTAGTATAGAGGCATTCAAGCAAATTCTTGCCAAAGAGAGATTGATGGAGGTGCAAAAGAAGGTGATCCTACACGGAATGTGGCTAGCCCTTATGTGAAGAGGGTGGAGTTGGCCCTAAAGCTGAAGAATATTCCTTTTGATTATGTGGAAGAAAATTTGACCAACAAAAGTGAGTTGCTTCTCAAGTATAATCCTGTGCACAAGAAGGTTCCTATACTTGTTCACATTGGAAATCCCATTTCTGAATCAGTTGTCATCCTTGAGTACATGACGAAACCTGGAAACATGCCCCTAGATTACTACCTGAGGATCCTTATGAAAGAGTTCAAGTGCGCTTTTGGTCCAAGTTACTTCAGGAGCAGGTAATTTTTTTTACACATACATATATTATAGAATTGAATCAAGGAGACAACTTTCTATTTCTTTTCATTTTTTTGTAATGTCTCGATGCAGGTATTTGAGACCATTATGGTAACACTGAAAACTGAAGGAGAGGTGCAAGAAAAGGCCATAAAAGACATAGAGGAGAAGCTAAGTTTACTTGCAAATGGGATGAAGGACTATTTCTCATATGGGAGACCAGATGTGGATGACAAGAATGTAGGAGTACTAGACATCACATTTTATACTGTGTTGGGACCTTACAAGCTGTTTGAAGAGGCTGTAGTGTAAAGTTGGTAAAGGCAGATAAGATTCCTGTGTTGTTCTCTTGGCAGATGGCTATTGCAGAGCTCCAAGTAGTGAAAGAGCTGTCCCCTCCTCATGAAAAAGCGATCCAACTTTTCTAGTTTATTCGCTAGTTTGCTTTTAGTTCTATCTCAGCTTCATAATCACATCTTCATATTCAAAAGGAGGCTTTCATATTGTGTTATTGTAACATGAGCAGTTCTATATCTCCAGTAAAATGAAAAATCTTCATCTTTTGTGTGTGTGTGAGAGGGAGATCGTGTGTGTGTGTGGAATTACTTTTCTCATGATCCTGCTCTCATGTCCTCTCATGGGAAGCAATCTCAACCATCAACTGTCTTTGAAATTTATAACGTGCTCAAACTTTGTATAATAGTAAAATGAAATTTCTCGATCCTTTGTGTATGAGAGAGAGAGAGAGAGAGAGAGGAAGGGAGGGAGAGAGAGAGAGAGTCTGTGTGGAATTACTTGAAGTTAAACTCCCATGCTTGTATAAGTGCTCAACCTTTGTATAATAATATTCGTGTGTAATTGTGTGTATATACATGCTCAATTCCTTTGTATAATAACATGAGAACTGCCAATACAAAGACAATATATACAATTGTATTTAGTTAATATAGGTTAGGGCAACACAAAAAAAATATATTAATTTAAGATGGATTTTGTACAAAAAATTTTCTACAACAAAATTTGCTAAAAAAAATTTGTGATAAAAATTTCATAAATATGCTACAAATTTTATCACAAATTTTGTGATGTCCTAATTTGGAATGGGCCAATATATTGCAAATTCATTTATGGTTGCAATTTTTTAGTAATTATTATTCTTTCAAGTATCATAGTGAGAGAATCATCTTTACTTAGGCTCAATAATCTGGACTAGTAGTATTAGATAATAGATATTTGTGTAGAAAGTTTGAACAAATTTTTGTATAAGCAGGGGCGGACACACGTACATAATGGGGGCTCTGTCCCCTTCTAGATATTTTTTTTCTTATTAATTTTTTTTAAAAATTTCTTTATGGCTATAAGTTAAAACAAAAAAAAATCTATATTTCTTTTTAATTTTTTTTAAAATTTCTCTATGGTTACAAGTTAAAACAAGAAAAATCTATACTTTAGCCCTCTTCAAAGCTCAAATTCACAATGAAGAAGACATTTATTGACTTTGAAACCACTTGCCCAAAGCATTAAATTTATGTGTATGTTACATAATTTATTTAAAACTTCTCCTTAGCATTCAACTTAAGCATTAGATCGAATGATTTAAGATAAAAATTATGGTAGGTCTCTTCATTTGGATGAAATTTAAAAAGAACTACACTATCCATAATGTATAAATAATGCAACTTCCTACACTTACTATATTTTATATTGTTGTGAATTTTAAAGGTATTTTCATAATCAACATTAATATAAAATATTAAAGAATATATATATATAAAGTGATTACTTTACTTTCTTTATAGATGGCGCAGGAATGAATAGCTCTGAACCACTATGTATTTCTCTGTTAAGCAAGTGCAGGAATCTGAAATCCATCAAATAATTCCATGCCCTTCTCTTCAAAACTGGCCTTCTCAAACGATCACTATCATTTTAGTTTTTAAAGGGATTTGTATATGTTTTTATATAAAAAAAAGTGTATTTTTTCATTCTATTAAAGGAAGATAAAATAATGGATATAAATAATGTAAAATATAACATTTATAGGAAACAATGTTGTTCACAAACTAAAGATAACTAGATTTATTTCCCCATAGTATTTAAAATCATGTAAAATTAGGTGATGAAGTTTTTGTTTATGTGAAACTTTTTTTGGAACTTTGTTTAACTTTATTTAAAATCAAGTGAAAACTAAAGATAATGCAATTCATTACTCATTACATATAATACATGGAACCCACTTAGTTTTATTGTGAATGCACATAAGAAACTTTGGGCTTGTTTGACAGTGTTTTCTCTTTTATTGTTCTCAAAACAGTTTTGTAGAATTGTTTTCAAGAATAAGTTTTGAAAATAAGAAAATAAAAAAATCTGTTTAAATAATTATTCTCAAAATCATAATTAGTGAATAATAGATGAGTTATTCAAAATTTATGACTTTACTATTAATGAGGTGAGTGTTTTTCACCTTTTCTTGTGTTTTTCAGAACAATAACTATAAAATACCTTAAAGATATTCTGAGTTTTTTATTCTTTTATTTTTCTGTTTTCCAAAACAATTTATAAAAAATAGATTTACCAAACAAGTTTTTTTATTTTTTTATTTTTGAAAACGGAAAAATTGTTTTCAAAACTCTATCAAACAAGCCCTTTTTTTCTCCCTCAATTATTGTGGTTAGGTAATTCATCAAAATAGCTTGTTACCAATTTGAATTTAGAAGAAGTGAAAAGAGTTCATTCTAAATTCTAATCATCTGTTCACAACTCATAGGATATGATCGCTACATGGCAAGGAATATATTGATATATTATTTTGAGTTATAACTGTGGTTTTCCTTGTTTATTTTTCCTAGCATGTTATGTCTTTGTCCTCTTCTTTATAATAATGAAATGTAGAATGTTTGTCAAGACAATTAATTACTTACTTAAACATGGGTATGATTTAGGCTATGAGCTTTATTTTAGTGAGTTTTAAAGAGCTCATTGTGGCTACTAGTAGGACTTGCAATGAAGGATCATGGAGAAAAAGCATTACAACTTTCTCTTGTAGTCATGCTAGCTTGGTTGAGCAAGAGTGTGCTTATTTTTGTAAGATAGTCAGAAAGCCTATGGTTGAACATTTGACATTATACCAAAAATGGTTTTCCTTAGCACATAAACCTTGGTAGTTATATAACCAAACACTAAAATAAATGAGGTGGAGAATTGGGCAAGTTTTCTTTTGCTGTTATTGGAAGAAATACAAAAGAAAGTTGAGACTTTTCTTTGTCGTTCTTGAAATAACCATAAAAGAAAATCCTTGTAAAAAAAAAACCAAATTTTCCTTTACAATTCTTTAAATAACTGTAAAAAAAAATTTATTTAATAAAAAGTATAAGTCACGGATAAGTAAGTATAGTCGTTGATAAAAATAAATTCAATGGTCCTTGTTAAATTCTTACTTTCAACCCAAAAGCATGCACACTCCTCTCACTTTGTCTTTTTAGCTATTGCTTTTTCTTTCTCTCCATCTCCATTGGTTTACTCCTTCATCTCCTTTTTCTTCTCTCTCCATTTTCATCTAGCATTTTCTCCTCTTATCCTTTTCTATTCTCTTTCCATCTCCACTGGCTTTTTCTCCTCCTCTCATCTCTTCTTGGTTTTGCCATCCTCTTCATACTCGATTTGCTTTGGCACCATATGGGAGAGTGGTTGAAACAAGGGTTCAAAAAATTGGATCGAACCAACCGGTTCGACTGTCGAACCCAAAACCTATCCCAGGTCTGATCCGATCATATATCTCGACCACCTACTTTCAGAATTGGTGGAGAACTGGACACGAACCAGTACAAAACTGATTGAAACAGTACAATTTATTTTTAATTTTTTTAATATTTAAGATAAAATAGCTTTATTTTTAGTATTAAATAGCATTATTTTTTGTACAAATTTTTTTCTTTTTATATCATAATATTGTATAAGTATTATTATGATACATAATTATTAATAATGATAAATTTACTTAATAAATAATATGAAAATAGAATATTAATTGAATATTTTGAATTCAAAATATAATTATAGATAAATATTAATCTATTTAAATTTTAATATTAAGTTATATTACTTATTAATAATATTTTTAATTTTTCAAATAATATATAAAATTTAAAAATTATTAAATTTATTACTAGCAGTTTGATTGCGGTTTTGATTGCGGTTAAATCACTATTGAACCATTAAACCTTGAACCAATACTTTAATCGATTCAATGTCTAGTTTGATTTTTTTAACCTTGATTGAAACAGTTTGTTAAAGCTCCAATAGTCTCTTCGCTTTTCGCCATTAAAAGCACCAGTATCAGAGGGAAGCGGCGTCGATCTAAAGAGTAGAGACTGGATCTACTACTGTGATTATATGAATACATTGGATCTACACCAGAAAAGAAAGAGAGCATTGCGGTGGCAAGGACCAATCACTATTTCGATTTCCTTCATAATCCTCTGAAGAGTTCGTCAAAGTTGTCGGTGGTGAGGGAGTGAGTAGAGACTGAAGACTCTAGAATCTTGTGTGTGTATGTGAGAGGAGGATTCAAATTAGCAAGTGAAGTGAGATTTTGTTTGTTTAGTTTCAAAAATGGATGTAGATGGCACAAATCTATGGTACTGCTACACTTGTTTGTGATGATTATGGCTCTGTTTCCATTTTCTTCTTTTCATTAGATCTCACCTCTACATACGTCTGGGTCTTTCATTATTGTCAAGCTATTATAATCTCCATTTCTTCTTCCTAATAAAAAAAAAAGAGAAATAAAGTAAAGTTGGCGGTTCTACGAAAAACCGCAAATGAAAGTTACAAATTATTAAAAAATAATTTTTCTTTGCGATTATTTATAACAATTGCAAAAGGAAAATGTACATTCATTTGTGGTTATTAATCACAAATGAAATTTTTTAGGAATTCAAATCACAAAAAATAACCGTCAAAGAAAGCCATTTTTTGTATAGTGTGAATGTAAAATTAAATGCCAATTTCACTTATTTTAATTATATGAAAGACTCTCTTTTACTTGTTGAATCATCCAAATAATTCTAGTGAACATATATTTCTTTTTTTCTAATTCTAGTTTGGACAAGAGTGTTTAAAGGTTTGTTTTGGGGAAAAAACCAAAATGAACCAAACCAATTAGTTTGACAAAAGTTGGGACCTAATTGATTTAGTCACTTAATTAGTTAGTTAAGTTTTATTCAATTTAATTCAGATTATATTGGTTTAGATCATGCTAAAATAAGTTTTTTTTTTGAAAAAATATATGTTGTAACTTTTGATAAGTTAGATTTAAATTTATATTTATTTTTATAATAAAAATTAATATTCTTATTCATAAAATCACATTTTCAATAAATTTATCTTTTTTCTAGTTTAGTATGCTACTTTGTTTGAATTTTGTATAAATTATATTTTTCAACTATACTCATCATTGATTATATCCATTAATTATGGTATCAAAGTTATTGTGAGTTTATTATTTAACTATTAAATTAATTATGGGTTTGGAATGAGGTTTAACAATGATTTAAAAAATGCATAAATATACACCAAATTACATAAATATTAGATTAAATATAATAATATGCATGGATCAATTCCAAAGGACATGGATTGAAAACTAAATCAAACCAATCATAAACCAGATCAAACCAAACCTTAATTGAAATAGGTTAGGATCGGTACTTTTTGATTTGGTTTTGTTGGATTGAATCGGTTTATTAGCCTTTAACTTGGAGCATGATTGAAATTGACAAGGTCGTGTATAGTTGTGTGGCAGGTGAACAGAAAAGGCTCTTAAAAAAAAAAAATGCTGAGGTGACTCTGGAGCAGGTTAAGTATCAAGCGTAAGGAGTGTTTTGCACGAACTTGTTCATCTTTACTATGGGAGAGAGGTTTGTTCAATGGGCCCCAATTTTCTAGGTTTTCTGAAATTGTGAGGAGAAATGTGATATTTTAGAATTAGCATAATATTTATATATTACTATATGAAAAAAAATTTTCCAACGTTTTTTTGAAGAACATTATCATGCTAATTCTTATTAGTAACTTCTATCTATCTTTTAATTTTTACAATTAATTTTTATTATTTTATTCCTCATACAATGCTTTCTTATATGATCTAATTGGTAATAGGATTTACAAATTTAATTTTTTATTTTAATTATCATTCAGGAAAATTGTATATGATTTATTTTGATTCTAATCCCCTCATAATGTTGTTATTATTAAATTCTGAAAAATTCTGAAAGGAATCAAGAAATCTGAATATATATTTTCCAAAAAAAAAAACTCACAATTGTTATGATACACGAAACTGAAATATAATTTCAGATTTGTTGCAGTTCTTTTCTTCCTTTTATTATTTTTGCAAATCCACTGAACCTTCGCTCTGCCTGTTTCTTCCTTACCCATCTCAGTTTCGTTCGTGTACCCTAGCATCGCAGAGAAATGATATGTTTGAAGATATAATAAAAATAATAATAATAATGTACCTCCAAGAGAATTAATAATTTTGCTGTGACCTCAAAATTAAAGTGAAGGAATGGTTTTTGACGGAGGGAACGCCTAAAGCCATAAAATGGACTATCGTTATTTACCAAATACCCATTATCTTGTTAGCCAAAAACAAGAAAAAGGCCCATTGTCTTGTTCGGGTCACTTCAGGGTGCATAATTCTAATCAACAGCAAATTAAATTCTAGATGTAGATTTCGGAATCCATGCATCTTCTTCGTATACTTTAATCAGCATATAATTTTAAACACTAAAATACCTATCAAATTTCACAATCTTTGTGCTGCAAGCTGATTTTTAAGCCTCAAGATTTTTAAAGGGTTCTTTCATAGAAATTTCAACTCCAACTCTACGTATTAATATATATATATATATATATATTTTTTTTTTTTTTCCACACCTTCGATCAAAGGACATTTGGAGAGCAAGCAATTGCGAAGCTATGGATTGGAAAAAGAAACGGCAGATAAGCTACAATGGGATTGATAAAAAAAAATGTCCACAAAATTGCCCACAGGTAGAAATAGAAAAAGGAGGCCCTCATTTCAAAACTATTAATTTGAAATCTCTGTAAGGGTTTTTCTTAGTCCAGGCATTCAGGCAAATTCTTGCTCGAAAGAGATCAATGGAGGAGCAAAAGAAGGTGATCCTACATGGAATGTGGGCTAGCCCTTATATGAAGAGGGTGGAGGTGGCCCTAAAGTTGAAGAACATTCCTTTTGATTATGTGGAAGAAAATTTGACCAACAAAAGTGAGTTGCTTCTCAAGTATAACCCTATGCACAAGAAGGTTCATATACTTGTTCACAATGGAAATCCTATTTCTGAATCATTTGTCATTCTTGAGTACATCAATGAAACCTAGAAACATGGCCCCAAATTGCTACCTGAGGATCCCTATAAAAGAGCTCAAGTGCGCTTCTGGTCTAAGTTCCTTCAGAAGCAGGTAATTTTACACACATACACACTCATTATAAAATTGAATCAAGGAGACACAGCTTTCTTTTCCCCCTTCTTTTATAATGTCTTGATGCAGGTATATGAGACCGTGATTGAAATACTGAAAACTGAAGGAGAAGTGCAAGAAAAGGCCATAAAAGACATGGAGGAGAAGCTAAGTTTGCTTGAAAATGGGACGAAGGACTATTTCCTAGATGGGAAACCAAAAGTGAACGACAAGAACGCAGGAGTACTTGACATCATGATTTTTACAGTGTTGGGACCTCACAAGCCAATTGAAGAGGTTCTAGGTATAAAGTTGATAGGCGCAGATAAGTTTCCTGTGTTGTTCTCTTGGCTCATGGCTATTGCAGAGCTCCAAGTGGTGATAGAGTTGTCCCTTCCTCACGAAAAAGTGATTGAGCTTTTCCAGTTTATCCACCAATCCACTCTTTGGCTAGGTTCAGTAGATTGGAAAAAAGTTCCATAAAAAGGAGAATAAAAGAGAGATCCTTGTGTAATATATTTCATATACTGTTATAACTTATGTGTATGTGAATTTATCAACTTGAAAGAGTAGGAGATAGGAAGCAGAGAAGTATATGTGTGTGTACATGCTCATCCTATGTATAATAATATAATATATGTGTGTATGTGTATATATGCATGTTCAATTCCTTTATATGATAGCCTGAGATCTGCGAATGCAAATATGATAATATGTTTTTTTCTAAATAAAATGTTTGCCTTGTTGGTTACGATAAACAAAATATCAGTATAAACTAATTCGAGTTGTGTCCAAGGACACTATTTTAAAGAGTTATTCTGCCACAAATCAACAACTCTCCAGGATTAAACTAATTCTTCTTACTGAAGCAAGGTTTCAGAATAGTAGAAAGGAGACAAAGAGAAGCTCAGGAGAGCAGAAAGGAAGAAAGGAGAAGCTCTGAAAGTTGTCCGTGAGTTCAGTGCATCGAACCCTTTGATGGAGCTTGGTATTTATAGGCTCCAAAGGTACCTGGTGGTTGGGCAGCAATTAAAATCGTTAATGGCAATCATACCATCAATTTTGAATGTTGGTAGATAAAGTGATTAAGCCGAATCCGTTTCGGAACGTTGGACATAAAATGACAATTGGTTGGAGGAACAACAAAATAATGGTAAATTAATACTGAAAATACTGAAGAAAGGCTCCAAGGCTCCAACGTCTCAAACATTAAATCCCAACGTTACAAAAACTGAAGGCTTCAAATCCGAAATTGTTAAAAAATAAGGTTTTTTGGTAAGTTAAAATATTTTTAAATTTTTCAAAAAATATCTAAACAAAAATGCCCAGTCATGTGTTTAACTCGAGCACATGCGAAGGGGAATTGGAGATTTTGAATTACGTTGGCCTGTTGTTGTCTCGTTGTTGTGGCGCGAGCCCACTCATTCTCTTAGCCCTTTTACTAGCCCACCATCATACCTTAATATTTATACACTAAGGCCCTCTTTTGTTTAAGCAATGCATGGCTTCTTTTAACATACACACACAAAATACACTCATGTTCTAACATGCCCAATGCTTTTTGTTTTTACTTTTTCTAACAGGAGTTTTGATTTATTTTGGTGCGAAACTACAATGAATAGAAATGTTATCTCCCATGTGGTTCAAGACAATGTAAGGATGCTAATGAATAAAAGTTGGTCTTGAGCAACTGGAGGTTACAACTACTACTGAGCCTAGTGATGTGAACAGGGGGAGAGGGTAAGGTAGAGAGATAGAGATAAATAAAAAGGGAGAGAAAAAAGAACTCAAATGAGGTAGGAAAAGAAGAACTTTAAGGAGTAAGAGAATTCACTGAAACTATAACTCAAATCAACAATCAAAGTTTTCATACAAATGAGTAATGAGCTCTCATTTATAGAGCTTTAATCATAATCCTACTAGAATCCTAAGATAGGATATATCTTTTTAAAATATTCTAAATCTAAACAAAAGATAAATTATAATTTAAATAACTAAATCATATAAAGGAAAGATAAAATCTAAATCCTAATAAATTCAAAATAAACTAATTAAATCTAAAAGATAATCTAAATATCTAATAAAATATTTTTTTAAAATCTTAATTAGCTAAAATTATCCATTTTCCATCATTCTCCCTTACTTGAAAAAACTCTCATCTAGAGAGTTAAAACTCTGACATTTAGATTTGAAAAACATTTCCAGCAAACAAGATAGAGAAGGATGAAATCTGAATAAATGAACTTCTCTTTAAAGATCAAAATATTCTCTAACTTTGGAAATCCCTTCCAACTAATTATGTAACAATGGAGATGATCATCAAGTAAGATAACATTATGCCTCTACACAACAGGTGATGTAATATATGAGTAAGGTGACATAAGGACAGAATGAAACTGATAACAATAATCAACAACCTCAGATGACACAACTACCGTTGGTAGAGATTGTTTCCAAACTTGTTCCTTCTTCAAGATTTCCTCTTTATGTGACAATGGAGGCATCACTTGAGATTGTTCATCTCCATACTGCTAAGATAAAGGGTCGTTAATGAGGGTGTCGTCTTCTTTTGGTTTTGACAAAATTATCTACAAGGTTGGATACCTCACGATATGCATTTTCTTTCTCAATTTGAATCATGCTCTATTCAATATCCATTTGCTCACCACATAGCTCCTTGATTTTTGCAAGCATTCTTTCTAACTTATCTAGGTGCTCGAAAGAAGCCATGATACCAAATGATGTGAACAAAGGGAGAGGGTAAGGTAGAGAAATAGAGAGAAACAAAGAAAAAGAGAGAAAAGAACTCAAAGGAGGGAGAAAAGGAAGAACTTGAAGGAGAGAGAGAATTCACTGAAACTATAACTCAAATCAATGATTAAAATCTTCATACAAATGAGCAATGAGCTCTTATTTATAGAGTTTTAATTCTAATCCTTTTAGAATCATAAGATAAGATATATATTTTCAAAATATTCTAAATTTAAGTAAAAGATAAGTCATAATTTAAATAACTAAATCATATAAAAGAAAGATAAAATCTAAATCCTTATAAATCCAAAATAAACTAATTAAATCTAAAAAATAATCTAAATATCTAATAAAATATTTTTTAAAATCTTAATTAGCTAAAATTATCCATTCTCCATCACCTAGCCATTAGGATTAAGAAGTATATATAGTCGATGACAAAAGTGATTACTTTCTTTATAGATGGCACGGGAATGAATAGCTCTAAGCAACTATGCATTTCACTGTTAAGCAAGTGCAGGAATCTGAAATCCATCAAACAATTTCATGCCCTTTTCTTCAAAAATGGCCTTCACAATGATCCCTTGGTTGTTGGCAAGTTCCTTCTCCACTGTGTCATTTCCATTTCCGATGTTCTCCACCATGCTCATCGTCTCTTCCTACACTTCCCGACCCCTAATGTTTTCATGTACAACACCCTTATTCGAGGACTTGCTAAGTTTGAATCTCCTCAAAGCTCTCTTCAACTTTTCATCCATATGCATCGACAATCCACTTTCCTACCGGATAGTTTCTCTTTCACCTTTACACTCAAAGGGGTCACTAATTATGGGTGTTTGAGATCTGGGATGCAGTTACATGGCCAATCTTTGGTTTTGTGTTGATTTGTTAGGACAACTTTGATTAGCATGTATGCAGAATGTGGGAACTTGTCCTTTGCTAGGAAGGTGTTCAAGGAAATGTGGCAACCAAATGTTGTTACTTGGAATGCTATTGTCACTACCTGTTTTAGGTGTGGTGATGTGGAGGGTGCTGGAGATACATTTAAACGGATGCCTATTCGGAATCTGACTTCATGGAATGTGATGCTTGCTGGTTACACCAAAGCAAGTGAGCTTGAGTCAGCAAGATGAGTATTTTCTAAAATGCCTCTGAAAGATGATGTTTCTTGGAGCACTATGATCGTTGGGTTTTCTCAAAATGGTTCTTTTGATGAGGCTTTTGGATTTGTCAAGGTTTTGCAGCGATAGGGAATTAGATCAAATGAGGTGAGCCTGACAAGGGTCCTTTCCACGTGTGCACAAGTTGGGGCTATTGAATTTGGGAAGATTCTACATAGATTTATGCAAAAAATTGGCTTTCTCCAAATTGTTTATTGAGCAATGCCCTAATAGATACATATTCAAAACGTGGAAATGTAGTTATGGCTAGGTTGGTCTTTCAAAGCATGCCAAAGGGGAGAAGCATTGTGTCTTGGACATCCATGCTTGCAGGACTTGCTATGCAGGGTCATGGAGAAGAGGCGATACAACTTTTTCATGAGATGGAAAAGTCTGGAATTAAGCCGGATGGTATCACCTTCCTTTCTCTTTTATATGCTTATAGCCATGCTAGCTTGGTTGAGCAAGGGTGCTTTTATTTTTCTAAGATGCAGAGTGTGTACGACATTGAACCTGCCATTGAGCATTAAGGTTGTATGGTTGATCTCTATGGTCGAGCGGGAAAGTTGCAGAAGGCCTATGAGTTTGTATGCCAAATGCCAATTTTACCCAATTCAATCATTTGGAGGACTCTCCTTGGAGCTTGTAGCATTCATGGTAATGTTGAGTTGGCAGAGCCGGTGAAGCAAGGCTTGCCGAGATGAATCCTAACAATTCCGGTGATCACGTACTCCTCTCGAACATATATGCCATTGCAGGGAAATGGAAGGATGTGGCCACTATAAGAAGATCCATGGCTGAACAAAGCATAAAGAAAACTCCTGGCTGGAGCATGATTGAAATTGACAAGGTGATTTATAGTTTTGCGGCAGGTGAAAAGCCAAATGAGTTTTCAGATGAGGTTCACAATAATAATGTGGAGACTCAAAGTAGAAGGTAGTTATGTTCCATAGGTAAGGAGTGTTTTGCATGATATTGAAGAAGAAGAAAAGGAAGATTCAGTGTTTAAGCATAGTGAGAAGCTTGCTGTAGCTTTCGGAATAGTGAAGCTTCCTAGGGGAAAAATCATAAGAATAGTGAAGAACCTGAGGGCTTGCGGTGACTGCCACACAGTGATGAAGCTGATTTCTAAAGTCTATGAGGTAGGGACCAGTGTGAGAGATAGAAGTTGCTTCCACTCATTCCAAGATGGATTTTGTTCTTGTAAAGACTACTGGTGAGGTGATGGGTGATTGATCATCTAGCTTACCCTAAGAGCTCTTGCTCATTTTATTGGCTTGAGCTTAAATAGAAGAATGCTGCTAATTACATCACAACATATGTGGAGATATTATGATCTACTTCAAAGGGAAGCGTTTATGTGTGACATCAAAGATTGAAAAGAAAATAGTTGACCAAACACATGGCTGTTGACAGGGATAGCCTAAAAATTGGCCATGGATAGCCATTTTTTTTTTAATAATAAGCATATGGTATTCGATCACAATTTTAGACTCCAATTCATCAGAATCGAGCTATGATAGGGCCCCATTCGAGGGGAGCTATCCCAAAGATATTTTCTGTATTTAGGCAGTTTGAACCAGAGACATCGTACTTAAACTACCCTAACCATTTTCACTAGAACCAACACCTGCTGATCCTAGTCCTTTTTGAAATTGTGTTCTTGCTCCTAACCCTTCACTTATCTGCTTCTTAGAGTTAAGTAAAAAAAGCAAGATCCTATTCTCTTCATCCCATATTATGTGTAATTTTAGAGAATTTTAAATATTTCATTTTATTTGTCATGTTAGAAAACCAATGGAGAATTAATTATTTTTTCTCAACTATACCCTTAAGCATTTAATAATATATTATTTCAAGAAACTAATAGTATAAATAATAAATAAGTATTAATTAAGAATAGTTTAGTAAAATTACAACATTTATTAGGTTATTTATTGTATTTCTTAATCCTTGTGCCAAAACCTTAAAAAACAAATAAAATTGGACGGATGGAATATTTTGGTTTGGTGGCAATGCTACCACACTTGTTCCATTGACATTCATTTGTATCATCCTTAATTAATTGATCTCAAAATTGCGATGGTAGACCAAAAAATATATATATTCTCCACTTTTTAAGGTAAAAATAATAATAACATTAACCATATCCCATTAAATAAGATCGACTATATGAGACATCAATGGACTATGTTAAATACCATATCTTCTAATAAATCATTAATCAAAAAGTTTTACCTGATAATTTCTCTTAGTGTCTTTATTGGTTTTCCTCTATATCTTTTGATAGGGTTCCAATCCATTTGGTCAACTCTTCTTATTGGCTCCTCTTGCCCTCTTCTTTGTACATACACACATTACCTTAAGTGATTTTTTACCATTTTCTCTTCAATAGGTGCCATTTTGACATTTTCTCATATACAATTATTTCGTATCTTATTCTTTTTGTATGACCACACATCTATTTTAATATTCTCATTTTTATTATTCTTATTTTATACTCTTATTACCCTTTCAAATTATAACATTCATTGCCATATAGCATCGCTTGCCTTATAGCAATTCGATAAAATTTATCTTTAAATTTAGTAGGTACCTTGTGATTATAAATAACTCATAAAACTTTTTTCTACTTTAACCATCCTGTTTGTATCTTATGCATAATATTCCTATCAATTTCACCATCACTCTGTGAAATTGATCTAAAATATCTGAGTTTTGACACTTTTGAAATGGTTTGCTCTGCAATTTTTTACCTCTGAAATATTTCTAACTTGCCTCTCATTAAATTTGTAATGCATATATTTTGTCTTAGTTTTATTTAAATAGAAACCTTTTAATTTCAAAATGTGTCTCCATAACTCAAGTGTAGAGTTAACTTTTTCTTTTGAGTCCTCAATCAAAATTATATCATCTACTTTTATGGTAAGAGACAACTAAATTGAGTGTTGTTCAAATGTGCATTATGCCTTTTTAATTTTTTTTCTGAGGACAATTTTGACTTCAACTGAATTTAAAAATTGTGGTCATGAAGACAAATCTAATTTTATGAGTTCTGAGTTGTGTTGGGACCAGTGGTATTTCCTAAACAATAGGGAAGTTGAATGAAATAATCTCAAAGATGATTGAAAGAATAATTTTTTAGTAATTTTTTTGAAAAATTAGTTAAATTATTTGAAATCATATATATATATATATATATATTATTTTGATAATAACATCATATTGCCAGATAACAAGTGTTATAAAATTCAATCATAATTTTATTTTTAGAAATAATAATATAATTATTCTTTGCTGCATATTTTGTTGTTTGCAAGGGTGTGCTAAAGGAATAATTTCTTAATCTAGTGAATAACCTGACTCAATGATGTGAGAGCTTATGATTCTTTGTCACAATTTCTCTAAATACATATACAAAAATATAAATTAAAACAAATTTAAGATAAAGGGAGATTGACTTGAATCATGACAACATTGAAAACATATATTCATAATTGCTGAAATATAAGGAGCTGTCTTAGATAAAATGCCAGATAAAATTATTATAGGAACTAAGACCCAGTGTCATATTAGTTTAGGTACCCTCCAATCTCTAAAACTCAAACAAAAATAACAAATAAACAAACAAATTCTAAAAGAATAGGGTGTCTCAAAGGCTACATAAAAACTCTAGGGAACTAGAATAAATTGAACTCAAAGGTTAATGTTATTATTAAGGTATGTTCCCAATTCTTTTTTTGTATTTAAAGCTGGGTTCACATGTTGGAGATATGTGAGTAGATGTTGGAAAAATCTCTACGTCGCTTTTTGGCCCCTTTACATAGATGTTGTCTAGGGGTGTGCAAATAAACCTGTGGCCTGGTTGGCCTGGTCCTATCGGGCCAACCGGGCCAAGCCATCAACCAAGTCGGGACGGGCTTCGGGCTAACTCTATTTTGTCTAGCCCGACCCGTACTATATATATGTTTGTTTTATAAAAAATCTATTATTTTATATATATTAATTAATTTTATAATATTTTTTCTGTATATCTTATATAATAACTTATTATTTGATTACTATGAAATTTTTTTTAAGATTTTGATATTTTAATTTTATTTAAAATTTTAAATTGGTTTCTTAATTTAATATTATATGAAAATATTATATAGTTGTAAATATTTATAATTTTTAAGAAAATTAATTTCTATCATAACATTATTTTTTTAAAGAAATTTACTTTTACATTAATAATTAATTTTTTTTGTTAATACATAAAGTTAGTTTTTTAATTTATTTTAAATATTTTAAAAAACTATTTGATATTGGGCCAGCCCGACCCTAGCCAGATACTGAGCCCGCTTTAACTCGAGTGTGCACGGACTGGATATCGGGCGGGAGTGAAACCTAGCTTAACTTAACTCGTGTACCACCCTAATGTTGTTTAGCCTCTTCTTTAATTTTAGGGCTTTGTATTTTCATTTGCTTCACTAGCCCACTTCCTTTTTCTTTTCGTAAATATAGTCTATTCTATTGCTTTTAATCATAGTTCGATCTACTGGTTCAACTGGTTGAACCGAGAACTGATCTTTGGTTCGATCTAGAACTCTCCCATAACCGATCTCCCCTAAGAACCTATCACCGATTGAGAAAACCGGTCAAAAACTGATCAACCCGGTGAAAACCAATCCGATTCCATTTTTTTAAAAAGAAAAATTAAAAAAATTACAATTATGGGCCTAAAAAAATTTTTCCAAACCTATTAAGATATCTTAAAGATACCCAATATATTGCTTCTAACATGACCAATAAAACTATTTTTATATAGACCTCAACACACCTACTTTATTAAAAGTGTGAGCAATATAGGACTTTCAAGTGCCAAATTGTTTTTGTTTTCTTCAATATTTACTTACTTTTTTTTATTTCTCGAATTCTTTCTCTATATAATAACATTATTATAATATTTGTAATATCTATTATTTATCTATACTTTAATTTTAAACTTAATTATTTTAATTTAACTTTAACATGACTCTTAAAAGTATTTAATAACAAAGGTTTATAAACTTCCCCTCTTATAACTTTTTTATTTTTCCTTTAAGTTTTGCTCATTTTTGTGTTTATTTCTTGAATTTTTTTCTTTATGTGATAACATTATTTTAATCTTTGTTATGTATATTATTTATTTATATTTTAATTTTAAACTTTATCATTTTAATTTAACTTTAATATGGTTTTTAAAAGTGCTTAATAATAAAAGTTTATATTATTTTTCTCATCTAAATTTTTTCTTCAATCTCTGATTTTTTTTTTTTTATTTACATCATTTTAATTTTTATGATACATATTAATTATAACCGATTAGATCCGTTCTAATTATTAAACATTTAAATCATTATCTTATCTAATTCAATATCCGATCCAATTTTCTTAATATTACTTTTAACCACAAGCATCTTCACCCTTCTACGTGCCACCTCCTCTTCTTTCCATTATGTTAATGTTTTTTCAGTACCTAGTGGATAAGGAATTGAAATAATATTTTTAATAATATTTAAGCTAGAAATCCGTAAATAGTTAGCTTACTAAAATTAAGATATAAATAATTATGATTATAATATTTTTAATTTAAATATTACAAAATTTTGGGTCTTTACGTATAATTTTTCCGACATGATTCTTTCGGAGCCGAGGAGCCAGCGTGCCAGAGTCATTGATATTTTCCCCCCTTTGCCTGAAATCTCATCGAACCAGTAGTCACCATTGTCTGCCATGGTTCTCTGGTCTTAAGCCTTGACCTTTACACTCTCCACCACTACCCATCTTCTATCTCTGCATCTTTCATGGCGCTTTCCGCTACATTTTCTGCTCCATCATCGCCAAGCTTCAACCTTTGCTGCAAAATTCGTAGATCCTATTTCTCACATGTCATCAATCTCCGTACGCCCCTTAAAATTAGGGCTTCAACTACTCTAGATTACTCCAATGTCTCTGTAAATGGCAAGCCCGCCCCATTAAAGGTGAGCACGAGGCCACTATCCTCTCAAATTTTTTAATTGTTAGTGTTCCTTTAAAAAATAATAATAATAATTTCCTGGTTTTTCTGAACTGTTTTACTAAACTCACTTGATCATTCTTTAGAGACATGGACGACATATCTATTAGTTGCTGAACTCTACTTTCTCCTATCAGTTTTACCCTCATTTGCAGCTGTAAAAGATAAATAGAATGATGGGGCTATGATGATTGATGTAGGTCTGGTTTTAGCGTTTCATACTCCTCTGTAGATATCAGATATAACCGTCAGACTGAAGAATGTGGTCCGCATTTAAATTAATAAATACACCGAGTAGAGAAAGAAAGCTTAACCAGCGAAGCTGGACAGAACTTCAGAATCTATTATGTAGCATATTTCATTTTTAATTGGAATTAAGATTTATTAATTATTTCGTTGATTTGAAATTATCTTCCCTTTAGTAACTATTGGTTGTTTTCTAGTTAATATGAACACATGCTTCTTGTAAACTAATCTGTGAGAATTTATACCATTTGCTTATCACTTTAGTAATACGTTTCATTCTGACATTTTCTTTCTCAGACTAGTACTTGGCAATGGAAATTCAAAGACAATAATATCAGCATTTATTATGAAGAGCATGTAAAGGCTGGTGCTGAGCCTTCCCAAAATATCTTGATCATGCCAACCATTTCTGATGTAAGCACTGTTGAGGAATGGAGATCAGCAGCTGGAAATATTGTTCAACGTGATGGTAAAATCAATTGGCGAGCAACTATTGTTGATTGGCCTGGTCTAGGATATTCTGATCGGCCAAAGATTGATTACAATGCTGATGTCTTAGAAAATTTTCTGGTGGAATTCATCAATGCGCCCAATAGTCCGATAAAGCAACCAGGTTATTATGAGCAGCCTTTTTCTTTTTTTAAATTTCTAACATTATGCCATCCTTAGCAGTTGTTATCTTTTTTTTATTTTTGAGCTGAAGTTTTTAGCTATATTTATTGAGAATAAATTACACTAACTTCTCCGTATGACTAAATTACACTTTGATAGTTCTCTTGCTTTAAGAATTTTAATTAGCTCCTTTGACATTTGACATATATTGCAAAAACCTGCATTCCAATGTTACTTTGTGTCGATGAAGTTAACTTTTTGCCCGGTATGAAAATGACTTTAATATAATTGTGGTAAAGGTTCTAAAGTTTCAATATAGTTATTCTTTTTCTTTTTTTTAAGAAATGCATATTTGCAAAGAGTGAACTTCATTGATAAGAAGTAAATTAGAGGGGAGTTATCTGCAATATATATCCATGTCAAGAGTACCAGCTAATATTTTTAGAACAAAAGCGATATCAAGTATAATTTAGCCAAATCTCAAGGGAGATTATGTGATTTACTCATTTGTTATTAATTTTACATTATCAAAGTACAGGTATATTGCAGATAAAATTGATATTCTTGAATCTCATTTTATAAATATCTACCTATAATTATTCACATTTTTTTCTTGTTCAGAGCTGTTAGAATTAGGATATCTCTTCTGTTATTGTTTCAGAAGTTTGCGGACTAAAATGTATTAACTTTCACTTCAATGTATTCTTTCTCTGAGAGGTACTACCAAGTTAGGTGTATATGTTGGTTTTGAAAGATACATTGTTACTGCTTACAAGGGGCCTTAAGACTGATTTTTTAGTTTGGTGAGTTTGAGGAACGAAGACTTTAGAAAGGATATTGATCCTGTCTGGTACTATGGGAAAAGGTCTTTGCAGACAGTTGAACAAGGGATTAGTCAATTCAAGTCCTAAAATTATATTCAGAGAACCATTTCCAACCTTTTATTCAATTATAAACATGCAAATGCTCAAACAGACTGATGCTTATTATCTTAATCTAAGCTGGTCAGAACTCTCATCTCTGTTCCCGCATTATATGCATTAATTAATTATTGATGACTGTTACAAAGTCATAACATTCATAGTTGTTTCTTTCTGGTAGGAGTGTTCATAGGTTCGGTTTAGTTCGGTTTTGGGCGAAAACCAAACCAGTCAGTTTGACACTTCTTGGGACTTTTCAGTTTTACTTTCAATCTGTTTGGTTCGGTCTAACTTCAATTTGATTTGGTTTGGATTATGTTAACTTGTTTTCTTTTTTTTTTTAAACAAAATTATCATCTTCTTCAAAAATTAAATTAAATAAGTTCCATATAGATACTTTATGAACACAAATCGTATTTAAATATTTTACTAAATTATGAATATTTTATGCAAATTTTTTGTGATTTTTTTACATATTTATTTATTTATTTATTGATAGATTCACATAATTAATTATAACAATACACTTATTTATATTCTTTCTTCCAAGCCAATAAATGTCTTCTAGTCTTGTTCATAAGCTTTTTTATTTAAGAGATTTGTATTTATAGGTAGTATAAAAAGAAAATGCATTAAATAAATATAGTATTTGAATTTAAAAAAAAAATAAACAAGTATAGTAGGTTTGGTTCAGGTTTCGAAGGCTTGAAATCAAATCAAACCAAATCAAACCGAGTTGGTTTCAAAACAACAAAAACTGGAATGGACCTTATTTCAGTTCGGTTTTGATCGGTTTGTGTCAGTTTGGTTTGGATTGGTTTTAAACACCCTTACTATTTGGTATCTAATATCCAGTTAGCAATTACCTTTTATTCTACGATGGTTCTTGTATTTTCTGTATCAGGTACCATGTTGTCTACCCCATTTACTTAATCCTATAAGCTAAGTACTTCCTCCATTTCAGTTTATAGTGCGCTTTTAACTACCACACACGTACCAAGACAATGATTAGTAACCAAAATTTTTTTCTATTATTTCCCAAATTACCCTCATTTAATAATACTTCCTACATTAATAAATTGCAGCCATTCTTTTGTTCATTCTTTTTTCCAAATTCCCATGGGTCATTGCCGTCGTGAAGAGTGAGACTTTTGGGGGAAATTTTCTTTCATTTATTTATAATTTGACCGGACCATTAAAGAATTTTCATTAAATGCATTGGTAACTGTAGAATATATGAGCTTACTTATTAGAGGCAATACTGGAAAGACAATAAAAAAAACATAATATAATCCGTGCAGTGCACTATATTTTGAAATATGAATTATTCAGAACAGTGCACTATATAGCGTAACGAAGGAAATAATTTTGACAAAACTTGTTTGGATTTTTTTTCCATTGTCTGTTGTTCCACATGAGTGATGAGTGCTTTACGACATTGAATGCGCACTAAATTGATTACTAACAATATTCTTATTAAGCTAGAAAACGATTTGGTAATATTTGGAGGAGGCCATGCAGCATCAATAGTACTTCGTGCTGCAAAAAAGGGTTTGGTGAAGCCAAAAGCTGTAGCTGCTGTTGCTCCAACTTGGGCTGGTCCCCTTCCTATTGTGTTTGGTCGAGATTCCAGCATGGAAACAAGGTAGTTCTGTGCCCCAATTCAAGAGGAATTACTTTTTCCCATCATGAAGCTTTATGTTCAACTAAAAAGAAATATAACCTGTGATCTGACATACCTGAATTTTGAAATGAATGATTACTTCTGTCTGTTTCCGGTTCTTGTCATCAGTATAATGGATTGTGCATTCCCATAGATTTACCCTACCCTGCTAAATGTTGTTCGGCTTGCACATACATTTTAGGTGGATATAAAATTCAGAGAACCATGCATCTCAGTCGCAGATTAACTTGTTTCACAACATAGTATAACTGGTATCTTCTCCCCCTTCCTCATAAACTTGCAGGTATGGACTTCTAAGAGGCACCTTGAAGGCCCCTGCAGTTGGCTGGATGATGTACAACATGCTTGTGAGCAATGAGAAGGCTATCGAATCACAGTACAAATCCCATGTCTATGCAAACCCTGATAATGTGACTCCAGCAATTGTGGAAAGCAGATATGCATTGACAAAACAAAGAGGAGCGCGATACTTGCCTGCTGCTTTCTTGACTGGGGAATTGGACCCTGTAACTTCCCGAGAAGAATTCCTGGAACTCTTTGCAGCTTTGGAGGGAAAGACGCCAATCCTGGTTGTATCAACCAAAGGATCTCCAAAGAGGTCAAAGGCAGAGATGGAAGCTCTTAAAGGAGCTAAAGGAGTGAGCAAGTTTGTAGAGGTGCCGGGTGCTCTTCTTCCCCAAGAGGAGTATCCTGCTATTGTTGCAGAAGAGCTTCATCAGTTCCTGCAAGACTGTTTTAACTCCCAGGCTTAACATTGGTATTCTGCAGCTTTCCCCCTTTTGTATGTCAGTGAAGTTTTGGAGGCCTCCACATTTACATATGGAAGAATGAAGTCTGTTCAAGAATAAACATGAGTTTAACTGTACGAGCGTGATTTCTGTTTGGATATAAGCCCTGTTGTGTGTATTTTATGCTTTTGTAGATTCCAGAGCTATCTGGACTGGACTGAGGCAGAGGACATCAGAGAAGCCAAAATACTATTGTTAATGGTGAGCTAGAAATCAGACCTGGACTGAGTTGTTCTTTGTTGTAGAATGTTATAAACATATCAACTTGCACAAGGAAGCAATAATAGCGTTTTCTAGTAGGGAATAGATAAAGAGGTGATCAAATGATTGATGCATGAGTCTACCATAGAACTACTAAAAGACTTATATGAAAAAAAACATCAGTTATCAGTGATACAGATTAAGACACAATGATGAAGTTTGTTTTCCCGCGTAGTATATATATATATATTTCTGATAGATAGAAATCACCATCTGATACCAATTTGTACTATCTTCAGTGACTCGATAGAAATATCTTAAAAGTAATGATCCCTGCAAAGTCATTCCACATGGCTGAGGGCTTGGATCTCTCTGTTCACTTGTTGCCATTTTTGCTAGCTGCAAATTGGCCCATGCCTTCTATTATGGTTTCTGGCCATACCCTTGCAGGACATGGACCTGTACATGTCTTCCGCATATTGAAAGTTGACAATAAATTATATGCAGATATAGTGCAAGGGGTATAGTTTTGGCATTTAACAAGTAATAACGAGACAACAATAAAATTATATCTCAGTCGTCTCATAGTTATACATTTAAAAAGATTAATGCAACAGAATCAAATTGTATATAAAACATATTTTTCCTGATACACATTGTTTTATTGTCTTACATAGAATCAATTTATGACTGAAAATAAAAATTAGATTTATGAGCAAGAGGGAAGGACAATGAGTGGGAGTGATGATGGGTGGGTGAGATGTATAATGTAATGTCACTGATCATTAAAGCATTAGAGAAGAAGGTGATGTACGGTAGGGGCATGGCTGAAGAATTCAGTTCAAAAGGACTATTGTTGGTGTTTCTGGGCGAACACAAGATACCCCACACCTACAGTTAAGAAGCTGCAAGCTAAGTGCAGATGAAACTCATGCCATTCATTTTCGTACAAAGGGTACATCTTCTCCTCAAGGGGCTGAATGTATCTCCTGCGGCACCCCCTCCTGCCTCTCTCCTGCTTTTTATCTTTTTTTAAGACCAAAACTTGTAGATGAATAAAGAGATCCCTACCGTCACAGTCATGTAATTTTGCGGTTTTAAAATTTTTTATAATAAAATATTATAAAATGGAAACTAGATTTCTGCAGTTATACAATATTGCAGATGAATCTAGTATCTATTTTTTTCATTTGTAAGCCTTGGTCTAAAAAACAAAAGATAAAAAAAAGATCCAACAGGAGGGTGGCTGGAGAGAGACCGCAGGAGAGGTTCCAATTTCCTCTTCAAGGGGTAACGACGTGGATAAGTCCTCCTGGTGTCTCACAAACGGTACTTTATAAAAAAAATATTAAAAAAATAAAGATAAGTCCACTAATTATAGCCTAAAAATGTGAGGAGATGGAGAGAAAATGCAGCAAAGATTCAAAACTCGGAAAGAACACCAGAATCTGATCGGATTCTTGACATCCATCTAAAGGAGATGAGCCAGATAATTAAAACACAAGTAGATTGAGGCATGTGCATCGTATATTGATATTCGTCCAGATTTTGTGCATATTTGGATAGTGAAAAAAAAAAACACTTATGCCGTGCTATAACACTTTAATGAGAAGTAACCAAATAGAAAGATAATCACAATAATCACTTATACTATATTTAAGTGATTATTTTGATAAGCAGTAGAAGCTGCTTATAATAATCATTTATCTTTTCATAATTATTTATTTCACTTTTTTTTCTTATTATCCATCAAATAATCACTTAAACTACCAAAATCCAAACATATTTTTTTCGCAAAATCACTTATAGTGTAAAAATATCCAAACATAAATTATTTTTTATATAATCACTTATTTTCATAATCTATTATGAATAAGCACTTAATCCCTTATACATAAATCAATCCAAACACATCTTTTATCTTAATCCAACCACCCTTAAAATAATTAGAAGCTTCCAAAATTTTCATTATTTTAATTATTAAAATTATTATTAGATTTTACAGATTTTATTACTAAATCTTAAAAGATTACATTTTTAAATAATTTTGTAATACCTTTTAAAACACAATAGTGATTTTATAAATGTCTCTTAATTTTTTTTAATAATTTTAAATATTTTAATACTCATAATGTTCATATATTTAAAATGAAATTTAATTATTTTAATATCTAGGTTCTTAGATGTAATTTAATTTGCCTTAATAAAAATGAACTGATTTAAAGGGATTTAATAAAATGAAGTTAAACAAGTTTTTTTCTTTTTTCTTTTTTTTTCAAGTATCATCCAAACAAATGGCTGGCACAAAATCCGGTGCCGACACGTATAAAGAGTAGCTCTTTATCATTTAAATGCTGTCACTATTATTAGGTGATGCCATTTCGATTAATAATAAATAAAAGAGACCTGTGATTCCCACCTATTCATTAGTATTGATTGAGTCTATTGTTTTTTATTTATTAGTCCCGTGGTCCTATTGATTCAGTGCATTATATTCATGTTTGGTTGATTGAGTCACACTAAAAAATAGTAATAGATAGGATTGGGTTGTGCAATTTGTCATGTAGGTTGACTTAATCTAATACAGGGATATAAAATTAAAAAAAAATCTCACTTTTTTTCTAAAAGATATTTTTAGAATTATGTATAGTCAAGTAGTGAAGGCCCTATTTGTTGGGTAAATAAAAACAAAGTAAAAATCCTATTTAAATATAATTATCACATTTTGACAAAGAATTTATTGGGATTGATTTATCGTCTATTTTTAGTATTCCAAGAGAAATTAGTTCTTACTAGGTAGTATGGAATACTCCTAATACATGATAAAAAAATAATTAAAATTAAAAAATTAAAAACTAGAAGCGTGTCTCATGCGTTTTACAAGATCTATGATTATTCATATTTAATAAATAATACAGTTATACAAATTTCATTATATATATATATATATTAATAAATTGATTAAACAAATAATTGAAAAATATAAACTTTTAAAGCTCATTTGGCATGGCCAGCCTATCCAATCCGTCCCAAGCCATAGCTGAACCAAGTCAAGCCTCAAATCTAAAAGGGAAGAGAGAGAAAGAAATGGAGAATTGGTGGCAAGATAAAATCCTATTCACACCAAACTAATCTTGTAAACCCTATAAATGCATTTATTTATTTATTTATTTATTTTGTAATGCACCCCATAGAGTGTCTGATGTAGATTGATAAATATAACCTTAATTGAACTGTGCAAAAATCAGCCGGCGGCGTAAGTCTTTCAAGTTTCAAAGTGTCAACATTTAGATTCGTTATGCCTCAATGGATTTCTCGTTATGCAAGAAAATGAAATTTTCTTTCTCGTTTTCCATTTTTCAAATAGTTCAGGCTAATATGGATTTGGATGATCTTATATGTAACCCAGCTCTATCGATCTAAACCAATAACTACGTGTCTGAAATGATACTTATTACCAGCTTTTGAAAAATGCTCCCCTCGTACAAGTTGTACATTGGATTTGTGTGGTTGGTTGGTTAAAGTTAGTGATTTTTGTTACATGGATTATTATGTTAGGTATGAAGTTTAATGATTCAGTTAATGGTCACATACACATATGATGTTATTTTGGATGCATTTAATCAAATTTGTTTTTTATGGGTTATAATTTATATTAAATTTATATGGTTTAAATTTTCTTAAGTTTTTATTTTTTTAATATTCTTAAATCTAGAAAAAATAAAAACCGCCTAGATGTGAGATGAATAATTCAAATTTTTAAATTAAATATACACTTCTTACATGGATCTGGACCCTCTTTTGTCAAATTTTTCAGTCAAAATTTCTCAAGTCATCTCTCCAACCAATTTGATATATTTTGGCTGGAGAGATAACTCGAGAGATTTTCTCAGGAAATGATCTACATACATAAAAATCATTCTTCCTTAGGACTTCTGTCTTTTTTTTTTTTTTATATGCTTTGGGTTTTTAATTTCTTTGGTTATATTTTTAATAGATTATAATGTTCATTTGGGTTAGAAATAATTAAAAAAAAAACTCACTTGATACTCTCTTGACTTTATATATATGATTTTTTAAAACGATTCGTTAACTTATATTAGTATGCACATTTATCCAATATGACATGCACATTCAATTTGTCAAATACATATAATTAAAGCATATAATATTTTACTGAACGTAAATCAAACTCATAATCCGACGTACCCTTTTGAATTTTGATTTTTTTTTTAAGTAAATCAAACTGTTTTTAGTTAACCTTGACCTAGACTAGATATAATCTTGAAATTCTTTACTTAATGTGCATATATTGAACAATGACCCCCTGACTTTTGTTAGTTTTCAATTGAGGTCAACTATTGGCCCTCTATTTGACGGGTGAAAAATCCTACAACGTGTGCTGTTTGTCCTGCATCTGATTTATCCTTGTATCAATTATCTTATTTAACTTAGAAACTGAATAATGTTTCCAAGTCAAGACAGAATGAATGACGCGGGAAGCTAGTCCGCGTACTGTGTGGCTGCATCACAAAAGGACACGTGGTGTCCATCAAACAGTGAGTAAACTGGGTCCAGGCGGAGAGAGTAAGGTAAGGGCGTGAATTTCGGGTAGTGGGGTCCACATGCTTTCCCAAAAAAGAAGACGTTAGAGCCCCAATTGAGTTTGGTTTCCCTGCCTGTAGGATCAGCATTCCCCCTGCTCCTCTTTAGCGAACATAACGCACGGGGACCCCTAGAAAATTTAAATACACAGAAGGTCCCAAGACTTTTGGAAAATCCTGATTTAGGTATTATTTTTAACAAATACCCCCTCCAGTCCTGCCTATAAGGCATTACCATAAGATTTTTCTGAATTTCTTTTATAAAGCATATTGTAATATTAAGAAATACTATTTCATTTTTATCTGTGATCATTTATTTGTGAACCTCGTAAATTATCATTTAGAGAAGTAGAATTTTTTGTAAAAATATACATGTGGCATGATTTAATTGGTTTTACATCATTTCCCACGTAATCATAATTGATAGTCTAATTTAATGAATATTGTGTTATTTTAATTAACAAGAATAAAAAATAATTTTTTTTCTAAAAAATTTTAAAAATATAACTAATTTTCTTAATTTACATAAAATGATTGAAAATATTTTATAAAAAGAATTAGAATAAGTATATGAAATTGAGTTCTAGGATTATTATTTATATGTAGTTGTGCATAATTTTACAATCTAATCTATCATTATTTACAACTAACTTCATATAAATTAACAGTTTAATGCCCACATTGACAATCCCACCACTAACGAGAAAGGAAGAATGGGTAGGAAAAAGAAAAAAAAGAAGGAATTTTGGAGGAATGTAAAATTTTTTCCATCCACGTAAGGACCAAGGTTCACATGGCCATTTTTAAGAATTGTTAGGCCTTTTGTGTATTTAAGTTTTTTTTCGGGTCCTTGTACATCATTTTCCTTACTTTTATACCAACTAGTAGCATTTTTTTCCGCATTTGCATAATAAAATTTAACTTAAAAATACTCATCCAAACAAAACAACAGCTCGTTAAAATAGATACATATCTAAATGAATAATCAATTTTCACAAAAAATAATTAAATAATAAATATGACAATGAATTTTATTTTTATGTGAAATATTGATTAGACATATTTTTTAATATTACATGAAATCTAAAATATAATAAATCATATTGATTCTAACTTATAAGTAATATATACACTAACTTTTTTAATAAATTTTATTACTCATAATAAATATTGAGGACCATTGACACCATTCTTCGTCCATCAATAACTTTCCATCTATATATACGTACAAATCTTTAGTGGATTTAGATCATATTCTAAATTTCAAATCATCTTAGTTGTTTTCATATAGTGGTTGGAAAACATTTTGATTTCATATTATTAATTTTATTAAAAATGTATTATTTTTAAATAAAATCTTTTTCTCACTTACTTAATTAAGTTAGAGATATGAATTTCAAATAAGAAGAAACATCACAATCACTAATATAGAACATAAAGTATATAATAAATTGTAATATCAATAAATTAGGATCTCACTTCAAACCTCATACAATTTATAGAAAAATATATGATAGTTAATATTAATATACATATCTAATAAAATGTAAAATTTATAACAAATTATATCCTACACAATTTTAAATAATATTTTTTCCCAAAAGAAATTTTGTACAGCATATGCTGTTCATACATTTATGTGCAAACCCTACTATGTGGCAATACTTCATCTCACAAGTAAACTTACTACTATGTTCTAGTTTAACTATTATTTTTAAAAATTTTAAAAATTTTAATTTATCTATCATTTTATATTATTAAAATAGAATTAATTATTTTTTTTATTATTTTTCCCTTCATTAAAAATAATAGCAAGTAGATTATAAGTTATTTTTTAATATTTAAGTTAAATAAATTTTAATAAAATACTACTAAATTTTATTACTAATTTACAATTTAAGCAATTTATTGATTTTACTACTCCCTCCAATCCTATATATATATGGCTTTTTATCCTAATCTTGAATATAAGACCCTTTACAATATACAAGGTACTCCTTTCTGTCATATATATAAGACATTTTACCTTGATCCTAAATATAAGACCATTTACAATATACGAGGTGGTATTTATTATATATTTCCAAAAAATGCCCCTATTTAATGTATCCAAAGAGAAAAAGAGATAGATTAAATAAGGGTAGTTTTGGAAAAATATTAGGATTTTTGGAGAAATCGAGGCAGTTAATTAGTTTTAACTTCCTTTTTTAATTCGTGTGATTCGGTTAAAATGATCTTATATTAAGGATCAGATTGAGTAGTATTTATTATATATTTTAAAAAAAATCCCTATTTAATGTATATAAAAAGAAAGAGAGAGAGATTAAATAAGAGTAATTTTAAAAAAAATATTAAAATTTTTAGAGAAATCGAAGTAGTTAATTAGTTTTAACTCTCATTCCTAATTCATATAATTCAGTTAAAAGGATCTTATATTAAGAAATAGGAGAAGTAATATGAATCAAAAATATTAAAAGTGACATAATGGGACGGTGGGAGTAGGTAACTTAAATTTAAGTTATGATTAATGATGATTTGTCTACTTGATGGCCTGTCTATTCATGGAAAAACTTGAAGCTTCCTGTATTCATAATTCAAATCTTAATATCTATTGTACGTCCCAATTAATTAGCGTTCGCGTTATTTTCCTACTAGTATTTATTGAGCCGCCGAAATTATTAGTTTCAAACCCTATTCATCATATTATTAGAAATGCTTGATCTTTTCATTCCTTTTGGAGCTAATTTAAAAAATTTAGGTAGTCTTACTCAGTAAAAGATCTTAATATCTATTGTACGTCCCAATTAGCATTCGCATTATCTTCCTGCTAGTATTTATTAAGCCGCCGAAATTATTAGCTTCAACCTCAGTTCATCATATTATTAGTAATGCTTAATCTTTTTATTCCTTTTGGAGCTAATTTAAAAAATTTAGGTAGTCTTACTCATTAAAAAGATCTTAATATCTATTGTACATCCCAATTAGTATTCGCATTATCTTCCTACTATTATTATTTTCTTTTTTTTCTTATTATAAATTATTTTTAACTAATTTATATATACCAAGACAAATGATTAAAAATAATTAAAATTCTGAAATTATATGAAATTTATCATAATTTTCTTATATTATTCTCATTAATTATAAATTATCTTATTTATATTTTTCTTAATATCTCTCTATCATAACTTTTAATAATGAGTAAATATGAAAAACATTACTAATACTTAAAATGTGATTTATATTTTACATATATAAATTCTTTAAAAAAAAGTCTTATAGTAGTTTCAATCTCTGTTCATCATATTATTAGTAACGCTTATTCTTTTTATCCCTATTGGAGCTAATTTAAAAAGTTTAGGTAGTCTTACTCGTTATATTTTTGTATTTTAGTAATAAAATAATGTGTTCTTTAAATGATTTGGATCTATCAACAATGATAATAAATTAAATTATATTAATAATAATTTTTATGATCGATATATTTTTATTATTTGTATTAAGTGGAAAGCAATATAGTAGTGTGCTCCTAAGCTTTTATTCTATTAAACTTATGATGGATGCATATTTAATTACAATTATAGTCACATATTTATTAATTCTATTATCTATTTTTGCTATAAAGTTAAACGAACATAATTTTTTAAAATTATCATTTTCAGAGGTTTTTTTATATGATAAATAAATAAATAATTCTTCAAAGTATGATTATATAAATTCGATTAAGGAGTTGTGCATTGCATGAAATCTGATATAGAAGAATTTCTAAAAATTTATTAGATGAATAGATTAGATATAATAATATAAATTCTTATCAAACTAAAATATTTTTGTATCATCGTGTTAGAATATTTTTAATTTATATAATTACTTATTTCACCTCACATTTTGTACTAATTACTAACAAAACTAATGATCCGATTTCAATGTAAATTGAATTCTCATTTCTCAGGTAATATGAAAAACTCGGTTAAATATATATATATAATTATCATAATTGAAAAACAAAAAAAATATTTTGTGTCTTCTTTATTTTTCACGTGATAAAAGAATCATGTTCAATTAACCACCCCAGTTTAATATATATATATCGTTCACATTTAAAAAAAATTAATAATCGAACTTCAAAATTTTGAAGTGCGAATTACTAACCAAAAAAAAAAAAACAAGCAATGAAAGTGAGAAGAAAACCATTCACTACTGCTATTACATCACGACTCAGCTATACTATGGTTTTTTTTTTTTCTGCTCTACGGGTTAATTTATTTTAGGTTATATATATAGTAGTCTCCTTTTTGGCCCTAGTCTTCATTAAGTGGAGATAGAGATCGGTCAGAAAAGTATAGATGATGGTAGAGATTAAATAAGGAAGTGAAGGATTCGAAACATTTAATTAGTAAATGAAATATATAGAGGCCATGAAAACCCTACATTTGGTATACATTAAATTTTTTGACAATTGATAATACAACATATAGAGAAGCATTGATATTGTAGAGAGAAGTGAAACAATATGTTCATTTATTTTTTGATTGGAATCGTATTCTCCAGAACCACCTGCCATTTTATGGATGGTTCTGTGTGTTTTTTTTCCCTTTATAATTATAGTTTACATTATGATGATAAAACTCTGCTTTGTTCTTTTGGAAAGCCCAGCTATATATATATATATATATATATACTTTGTGTATATGGCTTCTCAAATACTTATAACATTTGAAATTTTGGGATTTTTTTCCCATTAATTTCTTGCTCTAAACGAAGGATATTGTGCTATTGATTTAATTGGAATGACTAAATATTACATCTCATATATTATACGAAATTAAAAAATAAGTCACATTATTTAGTATTGATGAATAATCTAATTTGATATAAATCGTATGTGTATGCAAGCTTTGTGGGGGTGTATCTCTCTCACAGGCTCACTGCTGCTTTATCTTTTTCATGCTTATTCTGCTTTTGCTTTAGCATTTTTTAGTATACAGCTTTAAGTTTGAATTAGTCAATTACACTTTACTATTTTCAGTATATACTAATACAAGTATAATTGAAAAAGTATCCAAAATTGCAAGTGTAATTTATACCTTTTTATCCATGTTTGTCACCATAAAGAGGGATATACAGTAAAAATAAAATAAGTATAACACACAAAAACAATTTCGTGAATTATATAATGTGACATGGCTTTGGTGCATGGTTATTAAATAACGCGCTTTCCAATAGAATGTCATATATAAGAATGTTATCGTAATTAACAAATATACTAATGCTATTATCATCTATTTTTAACATATAAAATACCATGAATAAGAGTATATGATATTAATTGTTTGACTAGATATGAGACATAATTAATAAATATATTTGATTAGATAAATTAAATAGGGATATTTTTAAAAAATGTATAATAAATATTACTTCATATTTAAAAAAAATCTTATATTTAAAATTAATATAAGACATTTTTAACCAAATTACGCAGATTAAGAATTAAAATTAAAACTAATTAACTACCTCAATTTCTCTGAAAATTTCAATATTTTTCTAAAACTACCTTTATTTAATCTCTTTATCTTTCTCTTTACATACATTAAATAGGGACATTTTTTGAAAATATATAATAAATATTATCTCGTATATTATAAAGGGTTTTATATTAAGGATTGGAACAAAAGATTCTATATATAGGACCGGATGGAGTATCACTTTTGGGTTGCCTTGAATGCAGCCAAACTATATTAATTTTTGAACGGAATAAGCAGGCCATAATAATTAATGCAAACTGCAAAAAATTTAATTATTCCGAACATCTTACCCTTATCCACATATTGAGGAGGAAACTCTCATTGCAGTCAGTTCTTATATTAATTATTATCTCTAAATCTAAAATATAAAGAATTTTTAACTACTTCATATATATCAAAAAAAGATTGTTACATTTTTAAATTTTTAAAAAATAAATTTAACATTTTATTTTTACCCTTATTAATTATTAATAATTAAAATTATTTTTACTTTTTTTTATTACAAATTACGAGACTAATTATCAATAAATAGGAATAAAAAAGATAAACTACTACTGCATATTACAAATATCTTATATTATAAATAAAAAAAATTCTAAAAAATTTCTTATATTTTAAATCAAACAAAGTAATTAATTATTGATCATCACCTAACGCTTATTATTATTAATTTCTGGCACTACAATTGTCCTCTTTTTTTGATCGCACGTCTCATAATAATAATAATAATAATTATTATTATTATTATTATTATTATTACCATCATCATTATAATAATAATTATTATTATCAATCTTGGACTTTTATACGAGCTATTTTTTCTTGTCCTAAAATTTCACCTTCAAAATACTATTGATGAATGGTAACTTGGGTGATCAACCGTACGTTCTTGAGAACTTGCACATATATTTATGCAAAGAAAAGTGAAGCTTGCAGCTGAAGACTGATTTTAAAAAACTTCGTTGACAATTAATTAAATAAAAACAATATATATATAGTCCTTTTATATCAAAAACGGTTGTGAATCCTAAGTAGCAAAGAAACAGTATTCTCTGTGCATGTCGTGTCAAGTACGGGTAGTAAAATTTGTTTCCAATGAAGTAACAGACATTTTTGAAGTGAAATGAGAGCATTATTCAGGCCAGAAAAAACAAAAACGAAATGATAGCATTATTAATTTGCATTATACACAAAATTTGTCTTGCGTGTGTGTACATATATATATATATATATAGAAAAAAAAGGTAAACATGAAGTACCAGTATTTACGTCAAATTTCGGGAACTCTAGGAACTCTCACTTTAGAAATTCCATATTGCTTGTAGCGAAATATTGTGAAAATTTTCAAGACAAGTCGTATGATGCTAAGTACAAATTATAGGCTTAAGCATTCGGTTTTAATTTGCGTCTACTGATCACTATAATTATGGTAATTAATATTATAAATGTGAATATAATTACTTCTCCGAAGACTCGATCATAATAAATTTGAATTCTCTAAATAGTGAAACGTATGTATGAAGTGTTTGAAAGAGAAGTGTGTGAATATTTGAATCTTGGCATCTACAATTGTCAACTCTCTCGGCAACCTTAGAGTCTGTCATTGATAGTAGTATATGAAATATATATTGCAGAATTCAATTTTTTTTATCACAAAATTTTTAAAGAGCATGGATGGAGCATCGTTTTTTGTTGTGTATTGCAATTAACACTGGATTAGGACGGGTTGGCATTATTCTCGTCACCGACGCCGACGCCGTCATCCTCCGCCCCTATTAATGCCGTTTCGGTTTCATTCTGTGACATCGTCAAAAATTTCTGCATGTCATAAAGAGTACAGCCACTGATAATTCAAGCCTTTTACAGAATTCCTTTTAAATATATATATATATATATATTCACTCTCTCCATTCTATATTATAAAATATTTTTTACAAAATTTTTCTTGTCCCAAAAATATAAGACCTTAAATTTAGTGGAGTATTTATGAGTTTTATTTTAAAAAAGTACCCTTTTTTTTATAAGTCCTTCCAGAGTAGAGAAGAAAATTTTAAATTTCATTTCTATTGATATCTTTTTAAAAAATTTGAAAAAAAACATCATTGATTGTTATTTTCCTAATTACTTTATCTGGTCCAAAATATAAATCAGTTTTAAGATTATTTGGTGTATTAATTATTTTTTCCATTTATATCTCTAGTCTATAATTAATATATAAGAAATAAAATTTATGATAAATATGAGATATAATATAATTAATAAGGACAGATAATAAATAGTATTGAAATTTTTTTGATAAATTTAATTAATAATTTAACTTATTTTTTAATATGTATGACATAATTAAAAATATATTATATTTTGATCCGAATGAAGTATAATTCTTTCTTTTATTAATTATTTTAATTACACTCTTATCATGAAATCAGGTAATAATAAATTAAAGGCATGTAGAGAAACTTTAAAAAAATTATAACATTTTAATTACATTTCTTGGAAAAACTTTGAAAAACTTATATATATAGACATAGGGACTATAATTCATAGATCACCGGCGTATATATTATCTATCCATAATTTAATGAGCTGACAGGCACGTAAGAGATTGATGATTACACGTACTAATACTTTTTTTTTAATTTTCTATTACTGTTTTTAATTAGGGAGTTAACTATTCCATCTATAATAATAATGAAAGCACTATATCTATCATTTGACTTTTTCATTTTCCTGTTTTCCATTGCTGTCACAGTCACAAGCCATGGCTAATCAAATGCATCATTGAAGCACCATTTTTAATTTTCCGCTTGGGTAGATAATTAATAAGCAGGCTTTTAATTCTCGGTCTGTACTATAGGTTTATCTTCATATTATCATGTAACAGATATATATATGTATATATGTAATACATAGAATTGGTTTCCTACAATTGCAATGAATTATATGAGAATTAATTGAGCCTTTCACTATAATTGAAAATGACTTTATATTTCTTTATAATCCGTTTCAAAACAATTATAATTTTAGACTTTTTTCTATATTTCAAAACAGTTTTCACTTTATAATTTTTAAAATAATATTAATAATTTTTTAACAATTTTATCCTTCAATAATAATGAAGGAAAATATAAGCATTAAATAGTGTTATATAATTGACAAAAAAATAAAAGAGTAATATATAATTAATAAGGGTATTATAATAAAATATAATTAAACTTTATTAATTTTTAGATTATTTACTCTTTCTATTCCTTATTATAAGACAGTTTCTAAAAGAATTCAAATATGTAAAATGTGAGTCATTTTTTGAGTAATAAATATTGTTTTTCATATTTGCCCTTCATTAAAAGTTTTGTTGAAAAAATATTAAGAAAGATATAATTAAGATGAGTTATAATTTATTAAAGATAATATTGGAAAGTTATGGTAAAATTTGCAATATTCAAGAATTTTAACTATTTTTAACCTTTTTTCTTGATATGTGCAAAATAATTAAAAGTAACTTATAATAGGGAATAAAAAAAATATTAGTTTTTTAATTTACGTTCATAACCCCAAAATAACAATTATTTTAAAATGGAGGATGTATCTATCTACTTGTCTGCTTTTTTTAAAAAGTAATTGCCACTAATTTGATGAAAACTATGAATATAAAATGTGGATTTTTTTTTTGGTTTTTTATCTATATTTAACTTTAATTGCTACTTCATGTATTACTATGGCTTTATTACATATATTCTTACAAATATGTTACTCTCTCTCCGATCCTATTTATAAAGAAAAAATTATTTTACGGATATTAAAAAAATAGTTTTAGTTAATTAAAGTTAATTAAGTTGTCTTATATTTTAAGTTTCTTTTAAAATTACTCACACTTAATTTAATACTAATTTGAATCACTAATGTATTTAATCTCTCTCTTATATAATTAATGAAGGGTAATTTTTGCAAAAGAAAAATTTAATATACCATTAACTCCTTTTTTTCTTTTATATTTAGGATCATCAAAAGAAAGAAACTTTTTATTATAAATAGAATCAGAGATATCATTTTTTCTCTTCTTTCAAGGACAACTTACTCACAAGAGTCCGCGATATAATTAATAGTGAAACCATGGATACTTGGATCCAGATGTACCAAGCTAGCTTCATCCTTGGTGGATGTATCCAGCTAGGATAATATTATTATTGGCCAGGAGAAAATTCATTCAATGAAAATTATGAGGAGCAAAAAATGGTGGTGCACTGTCAAAATTGATTTTGAAAAGCCTTTGATAAGCTTAACTGATGCTTCATTGATTCAACGTTGAGAGAGGTAGGCATAGAGGGTCATGTTCGTGAACTTATTATGAAATTTATTTCCCACTCTACTTTTAATGTTCTTTGGAATAGGGAATAAACTGAATTCTTCTTCCTTCAAGGGGATTTGGATAGAGAGATGATCCCATTTCTCCCTATATTTTTGTGTTATGCATGGATGAACTTTCTCATCTTTCATGTGATTTTGTTCAAAGTAATAATTGGAAAGCTTTTACTGTTGACAAAAATGGGATTCATGTTTCCAATTTATGTTTGTTGATGATTTGATTCTCTTTGGAAAAGCTTTCTTGAATCAAGTTGAGTGTTTCAAAGAATGTATGAATAATTTTTGTGAGTCATCTAGGCAAAAAGTCAATCTGATGTGAACTCGAAAGGCTCTTTTAACACATTCCATGATTCATCTTAAATGAAGGCCTTGACTTTGAAAGTCTTGTAACAAGGGATGTTTGTGATATAGAAAAATAATAACACTAACCGCTTAGTAACTAACAATAACCATTTTCAAGCATTGTAACATAGAAAACTTATTTTTGACATAAAAGATGGGAAAGATTATCTTAAATGCTTAGTCATTTCTAAGAGTTGATGCATATATACTAACACATTAGGTACTAGCTATTACATTCAACTTGCAAGTTCTCCAAATAGCTTACATTACTAATTATCATAAGACTTGTATCTAAAATCACAAATTCCCAATGATGTACCACCTTACAATAAATACAAACAAATATAAACCTAACAGACTTCACCTATGCTCTTTTGAAGAAAAGAGTTGGAGCACATAAATACCTCACGTTTTGCAAATTGTGGTTGCGAGAGAGTGCTTCAAAATCAACCACAAAATGACCAAAGACCCAATGGGAAGTTGACAGAGAGCACAAAAATACCCACAAAAATTCTTTCTTTGATAGATTATGCCTACGAGGAAATCAGAGAAGACAATGGGAAGCTAACGGAGACCACAAAATGCCCAGAAATCCAAAAAAAAAAGGTTACCTTGACTTTGCAAATATCAAGCTTGGGGGAGAGAGATTGCCTTGAACGTGCCCATGAAGGAGGAGAGAAATGCATAGGTAGTTATAGAGTTCACTGGCTAGCTTTGAACATGAAGGAGGGAGGGTTCCTCACTGTCAATGAATAGGGCAAACTGGCTAGCTACAGCAACGGGAGATGGCAAGGAACACGATGAACAAAGGAGAGAGCTTGGATGAGAGTTATGGAGTTTTGGGAGGGAGTTTGAACAAGATAGAAGCTCTGATAGTGACTTTTAGGACGAAAACAGAGTGGGGCGTGAATCAAATGAACTTTGTTTTGAAATTTGGTTATGGAGTTCCTATGCAGTTATAAAAAATAACCGCAAAGGAATATTTGAAGAATTATTTTTCTCTGTGGTTATGTAGAAAACCACAAAGGAAGTATTTTCTTTAGGAAAAAGTCAACATTTCTCTTTGCGTTTTGAACTAAATATGCAAATGAAACCCCTACTATAAAAGGTAACAAGTTTCCTTTTCAGTTATTTGTGCAACCACAAAGAAGTTGTGTTTATCTTAATAACTACAAAGGAAATGTTGACTACGCCTCTGCGCCACTTTTCTTGGTATTTGTCATTATAACCCCAAAGAAATATGCACTAAGAAAAGTTATTTTTGGTGTAGTGTATTTTCTGGATTCTCAAAATAAATTTCTCATGGGGTCCACATCACAGCCTATCCAAATCTAGTATTTATTGCTCTAGGAATGTTTACTTGAAGGGTAGATTGCTAAAGAACTTGGATTGAAAATTTCCACTCACCTTGCAAGCTTGTATCTTGGAGTGCCTTTGAAGAGGGGAAGGAAAAGGAAGGAAACATTTAAATATATTGTGGAGAAGATACACACTCACTCTCGTTTGGTACAGTCAAGGCATTTTTGAAGAAATGGCAATGGGAATAAAGAATTGTTTGATGTGTTAGAAAAATAGATAGAATCCAAATAAAATTTTTGTTTGATATATGTATTAAATAATATGAAAAGACAATAATACTCATATTTTAAAGGAAAAAAACATGAGGTGGTACTAGGAGGAGTTGGTTAGTTTGGGAATCTCAAGACTATTCCAAAAGTGTACAGTAAGAATCCCTTAATTTATGTATGGAAAGATTTATGGGGGTTGGTTTCCCTAGGGAATGGATGATAGAATGCTATTCCCACGTAGTGAACCCCACTTTGCAAGCTTCTATTAATATTTTCCTTTCCACCGTGGTAGAGTACTACTGCATACCAAACGTGACCGATTTAGGTAGGGTGGACAACGAAGAACTTATCTATGTCTAGAAGAATTACTTTGGCTAAGTCTGTCATAGACTCTATATATTCCAATATATCCCATGCAAGTTTGTAAATTACCAGCTAGAATTTTTAACGAGATTGAAATATTACAAAGAAATTTTGGCCAGGGCTAAGATAACATCTCTAGGAAGATTCATTTGGTGAATGGGAGAAATGTGTAGACCCAAAGATGAAGGAGCTCTTGATTTTAAAGACCTTGTAACCATCAACTGAGCTTGCCTTACAAAATTAACTTGGAAGCTATCTAGAGGACCTCAAGGTTTATCGGCGGAAATTCTTAGAGGCAAATATTGTAGACCTAATGAGTAGAATTTTAGTTTTGAGTATAAGGTTAATGACTCTCCACTCTAGAAAGCAACTTGTTGGCAATATGACATTGTTGAGAAAGGTTCTAAAACTGTTATTAGAAATGGTGCTTCCACTCTCCTCTTTATGGGTTGATAATGATACTAAATTGGTGGATTATTGTATTGCACCTATTTCTAATATGATTATGAATAGCTCTCCATTTGATTGGTTGGATGATAATGGAAACTGGGATATACAAAGATGGAGCAATTTTTTTTTTCCAAAGAAGTGTTAATTGACAAAATCATAGTTATTTGTCCTCCTAAACCTATTTTTGGTGAAGATAGAATGGTTTGGGCACCCTCGATTTCTAGTGAATTCTCTGTCAAATTGGCCTATGATATCATCAATTAATGAGGATATGTCTAATTCTCCTCATGGTCCTTGGAGTTTAGTATCCAAATGGAAAGCGGTGGAGAGAAATTAAAGTTTTTATGTGGCTTGCTATGCAAAATAAATTATTAACTAATAAAAGGAGGGGTAAGTAGTCTAGCACTAGAGGTATTATCCTCTATGTCAAAATAGAGTTGAGGATGTTTTACATGTATTAAGAGATTGTAATTATGTCCATCATATATGGGATTCTTTGGTTGTGGAGAGAAATTGGTAAAGACAAATCATGGAGTTGGGCAAGCATTTGGGGTTAGGATTTGGCAACTTTTGGAAGTGGAGAAAAGCTAGTGTCTTTGATCCTTCATTCATTAGACACCCAAACTCTTCTATTATTATTATTATTATTATTATTATTATTATTATTATTATTATTATAAACTTCTCTAATTTCTTTTTGCAAGTAAGTAGCAATGTCAAGATGCACAGTCCCATGCGCCACTCAAGTGCCAAGAGATTGATGGTTCAAAACCCCCTGCCGGATGGATCAAGCTCAATGTTGATGGTTCTCTACAATACTCTCCTAATCTAGTTGGAGGAGGTGGAGTGTTTAGAGATGCAAGTGGTAGATGGATGCTTGGCTTCTATCAAAATTTTGATTCATGCTTGGTTAAGAATTGGAAGCAGATGCTATATACTTGTTGGTTTAGACTTTCGAGTTGACTTGAAAACAAGGTTATAGGAAAAATTATTATTGAATCAAATACCACAACTCTTAACTACATACTCGAATATTTTCTTCGCTAGCAACATGCACTATTTTTTTGTAATCCACAACTTATTTCTAGGACCTTGATAATGAAATTTGAAGTAATTAGAAAAAAAGCAAACTCTATTGCTGATGGCCTTACTAAAATATGGGTCCTCTTCATCTATAGAGTCTTTATGTGCTTAAGAGTACTTCTCTTTGTCTTGAAGTCTTGATTAATTTCTAGAGATATATTTGGGATTACTATCCCACTCAATAAATTTCGGTTTTAATTTGGGCCCTACTCTCTTTGAAAATAAAAAGAAAAATTTAAAAGTATAACATGCATGAATGATTTTCATTTATATACTTCCTTTTATTTATAAAAATTGTCATTTTGGAGGTTTGTGATTTTTCAAAATATTTGTTACTTTAGAATTTCAATAAAATAGTAATTATTATTTTTTACTATTTTTTCATTAATATAAAATAGAGTATTTAGGAGATCATTTAAATTAAGGCCTTTTCAGTATTTTATAACAACCTTGATTATTTAATGCCTTCTCTAATCCATGTGAAAAACCCTAAAGCAACATTTTTTTTACTAAATCGAAGGAAGTACTTATTATTTAGTATAAGTAGACATATTTTTCTTATACTTATGAAAAAAAAACAATAGAGTTGCCCAAGTTTTAAGATTGTTGTGGCTACAACTGTTCTAGATGGTCCACTTTTAAGGAGTTGTCATACTTTTTATAACTGTCACTTCCACAATTATACAAGAATCGTTCTAAAAAGATATAAATTGATATGAGAAATATTGAATTACATTGATTATATATAAGTTGTAAATATTTTTTAATTTTTTTTATACAAACAAGGGTAGAGTTCGGACAACTAGTTGGGGATACCCAATGTAATGTAATAATAATCATATGTGTGTTTGTTTGATTTGATATTAGAGATGTGGGACATGAATTTATTTTTTATATTTAATTAAACATAAATAATTGGGAAAAGATATAAATTGCCCCTAAAATTGTGGCACTTAGTGGTGGTGGAGACATCAACGATAGTGGTGTTAACCCAATGTTTGGTGGTGGTGGTGGTGGTGGTAGCAGCTAGTAACATGTGACTAGTGATAATGGTGGTGGCTGATAACTGATGTCAATGGTAGTCAATGGCCAATTTTCGGCAATATGGTGGCAGTTAGGGACAGTCAACTATGGCAGCCAGTGACCAATGATCAATGATGGTGGTGGTAGCTAGTGGCTAGTGGTGATGGTGTGGTGGCCAGCAACCCGTGAATGGCAATGATGGTGGTGGCCGATGACTGGTGGCAGTGGCACCGATGATCAGTGATTGAAGATGGTGGTAGTAGCCAGTGACCGGCAGCAACAATGCCCAATGATTGGTCATCGACGATTGTTGAGGCGGCCAACAACTGTGGCAGTTAGTGACTGGCGACCATTGATGGTGGCGGTGGCAGGTAACCAACAATAGTGGTGGTGGCCGATGATTGGCAATGGTGACGGCCAACAATCAATGATCGACAATGGCGGTGGTGACCGGTGATTGATGGTGGTGGCATTCAATGACTACTGGTGTTGGTGATGACTGACAATCACTAGCCGTGATGGCAATGGTGGTTAGTGACTAGCAATGGCGGCAGCGGCAGCTGGCAATAGTGGCCGGTGACTGGCAATGGTAGTAGAAATTAATGATCAGTGATAGCAGTGGCAACTGATAAGGGATGGGTATTTTTGGTTTTGTGAATGGTAGTTTGGTTATTTTACAATCAATTACAGTTATGTAATCCTCATTACATAGGTTTTTGAAAGTGAAAGAGATTACATGATTTGAGGTAAAGATGTAATCCTCATTACTAGAGTTTTGTGCAATCAAACGCACCTAATCATATAATATAAGGAGGATTCCATCACCTACTCCCTGATGTAATTGAACCAAACTGGCTCTTAATCACACTAAACTCTAACAACAAACTAAACTTTTGAATCTTTGATACTGGTGCACGGAGTTAGAGGATATGCAAGGGACACATAGCAAATGCCTTTTTAAAGTAAATGAACTAATTAATGATTTAAGTAGACTGTCTTATTAAGTGTCATAGTATATCACTATTCCTACTCGCTCATAGTATTTTCTACCCCATACAAGAAAGGGGAAAAATACTGTTTGATCTAAGGAAAGAAATGAAATAAAAAAAAAGAATAAAAAGACAATTTTTGTTCCTTAAGATAAACAAGTGATAAAATAACTTATTATTGAACAGTGATAGTAAAAATATAAGAGATATTTCAATTCTTATACGTATGGCTAAGCTTAAGGAGGAGTGGATGTGCATATCTCAATTAATTTGCCTTTTGACTACGTAGGATGTCTTAGAATTTTAAATCTTCGGACTTATGATCCACATGCGTTCACATTGAAAATGAAATATTACTTCATCACACCACAGAAAGAAAGCTCAATTTTTCAGTCAAATTTTATACCAATAAAGAGATATATAAAATAATTTTGCCTCTTAATTTCGACTCCTTTATTATGTATTCTTATATTATTATTTCTGCCTCAACAATTACATATATATGAACCTATAATCACGAATAACTCAATTGTAAGCTCAAAGTTTTACCATAAGGAATTATATTTCTCCGAATTAATATATACTCTCGAAACCTGTTGTTTCACTTGAAAATAGACTTTTTAAAAATTAGGAAAAGTCACACACACAAGGATCTAATAAGAAGAAAAAAAAACACTACACCCAAGTGTCTGAAATTTTAAAAACCGCCCAAAAGTCCCCATCCTTATATATATAAAAAAAAAAAAAAAGGTGTGAAATGCCTCTCTTCTTTCTTTATTTTTCTTCCTTTGCCCACATTTGATAGATATGAAGTTATAGGAATAATGCAGGAAAGGAAGAAGGAATGTTTAGCACATATTATTTAAATTTTCATAGATAAAAAATATCTTCCTCTTCTTATTCCTTTCCACTTTCCTTAAAAATAACTAATTCCTACCAAATATGGCATTTTTTCCTTCCTCCCTATTTGCAAGATCTTCGGCAAGGTTTTCGACAACATTGAAGTCTCTGGTGAAGGTGAGTTCTTCGACTAGGTCCTTGGAAATGATGTTACAGTTGTAAATTCTTTCATTAGTATCAATTATAAATTCCTCATTGTGACTTGTAAATGATAGGTTACTTACAACCATCATATTTCAATAGTAAATCTCTTAGTATCACGTGTTAATCACTTAAGATGAATTGTAAATTTTGCTTTTCTGACTTTTAAATGACAAGTTCATAATCACCCCATATTTAAGTCATAAATCTTCTAATATCACTTATTAATCATTTAATATCACTTGTAAATTCCTTATTTTGACTTTTAAATCACAAGTAAATCACAACCACCATGTTTTAGACATTCAATTATATATTAATCTCCTAATATCATTTGTTAATCAGTTAATATCACTTGTAAATTACCTATTATGAACTTAAAATCATCTTAAGGGATTAACATTGAGAGTCTTAATAGTGAATATACTTAAAAGTGATTGAAAACGATGAAAAAAACATTAAAAAAAATCTGTGAAAATAGAATAAACACTAACTTACACGGCGCCCAAACAATAATTGGCAAAATTTGATCATTTTGTAAAGGAAATTCCCAAATTAACTAAAAAGATGATGCATGCATGAACATATGGCTGAGGTTGATTTAAGATGTGCTTTCGTTATAATTAAAATGAAATGGCCAAAAATGGGAGATTCAATGGTTGGTTTATGTTGAGGTGGAAATTAAGCTTCTCACAGATATATGTCTTTCAATTAATAGTTTGGGAATAAGGGTAGGTCCATAGTAGCAGTTGCATTCCATCGTCTCGTGCCCACATATTCCATCCAATTTTCAATTCTCATCTAAGTCCGTCTGAATCACGCACGCACGTCATATGTCACAACTCACACCCACACCATGTTTTCATTAAGATTCAAGATATATTGCTCCATTAATCACAATTGTTTTTTTGTTCTCCCGCACTAGAATCTTCCAGAAAATATTTTAAATCTCCTATGAAAGTAATTACTGTGTTTAGATTTCACTTTATGTGTGTACATTATGTATATGCATGCATGTGTATATATATTTTAACTAAATTATGAAGAGTAAGGCAATCAACTAAAATTAATTAAGGTTACTAGATCCGTAAAAAATTTCAAAATCTATTCCAATTTACGTACAGTAAATGAAATCTTAATATATTTATGAGAGACAATTTTTAATACATTAAATGTGAGAGTATTAAATCAAGAGCATTTAGAAAAAAAAAATTAATGTGATTTATGAAGTTAGTAGGGTTTTATAATAAGAATCGTATACAAAACATCTAAAAGGATCCTTATAACAAGAACCGGAGAGCATATGTATTTATTCTCTCTATTTGACTTATGATGATAAAACACCAATACTTTAAATATATGTATTAGATACACAATATAATACGATACATGTTCTGTATTATGTATATGCCATCCATATCATTTCAAATTTTAACATTAAAGTAGGATTTTTTGTGCTTTTCAGGTGAGATAGAAAATAATTCATATGGTGATGCAATTTTCTTGACTTGAGTATTTGCAATTCATTATAATAAAAGTTATTCCGGGAAAAATTAATTTTGGAGTTTTATATGAATATGCAAGGGGATAGCATTTAATGGTGAATACTCCATACCCTTTCTTTTCGATATGGTCCCAACTACAAAATGAACATACAATGTCGGCCTGTTCTTAAATCTAACCCCTTCCCAGTCGTTATCTCATCTTGACCTATAAATGTAAATATATGGAAGTCCCTCATCCTTAAGTAATAAAAAAGAAGAAAAAGTATATAAAATATGACAATCTAATCAAGTATTAAACTATTTTGGTGATATAGATAAATCAAGTGTAAAGCACATACAAAAACTTAACAACATATATAACGGAATAATTTTGGTCCGAAAAAAAAATAAGGGCATAAATTGAGTTGACATATTCTTCTCACGTGAGGACGGAATATTTCATGGACAGTGCCTATGCGTCACTCATAACAAGTTAACCTATAAATGAATGAGTAATGTTAACTAAAATATGTGTAGTATAACTTTTATTGAGGTGAAACTTTCTGAAAAAAAATGTAGTAATCTAATTAATGTTTTATTATTTAAAAGGAAATGGTTAGTAAGGGGTAATATAGTCCATCTAATCCAAAATATAAGTCCTTTTTTATTTTTTTTTTTATTTTAAAATATAAGTTCTATTTAGTAATTTTTATGACATTAAATATTTTTTCTTATCTTACTCTTATCTACAATTAAATGTAAGAGAAATAATTAGAGGTCTTCCCATCGGTACCCATAAACCTCCGTAAGGTCCTACATAGCGGGGTTTGGATTAGTCTGGAATGAGCAATAAACCTAGAATATCCCAAGATATTGGATGATAAAATATTAAAAAAAACAATAATAAACTTTAAATGCAATACATTAAATATGAGTACTATTAGAAAATAATATATTTTTTAATAAATTTAATGAGTACTCCCTCCGGTTCACATTATAAGATATTTTGTATCAATTACATGCATATTAAAAAATCATTCTTTCAACTAAAATCAATACAAAAAAGTACCCACATTTCATATTTTATCCTTATTAAATATCAATTCTATTATCATTACAGGATTATAAATAAGGAGAGAGGAAGTATTAAAGATAGAGATAAAATAGAAAAAAAAATATTCAATGCCTTATATTTTAAATTACAAACTTGTCAAACAAAATGTCTTATAATATAGATTAAAGAAAGTAAAAATATTTCTTTTATTTTTTATATAATTAATTAAATAAGGTTTATATTTTGGATTAATTTACTATTTAAATACAGTAATATTTTGTTTTGAAAAAAGAAGAGGAAAAAGAATTGAATTTAATTGGGAATTAAATGACCGACTTGGGGATAGTAATTGTGGATCGTGGCCGTGTGATGGACAAGGGGGCATAGTTGAAAAGGGCATCTAAATGAAAACTTCCAAGCCACGTCATGATCGAGCACATATCACGAGGTCTGAGGTTCTTAAAATCTGCCTGTGTTTTATGCTAATCTGACTCACCAGTACAATCCATGGTCCCCGTACAATTACAAGTTAGACATTTATACTTATTATTCAGCTAAATTAAAGAAATGAGTTCCACTAATTACTACTTGTAGTACCGTATGCAAGTCAGTTTCTTGCGTTCATATTAGCTTTAGCAATTTACGAAAACAACAGTCAAAATAGGTTTTTCTCCCCTCCATTTGTCTTTCTTTTTTATTCTTTTACTCTTTCCATGTTTGTATATTAAATAGCTCTCTAGAAAGGAGTATTTATAAGTTATTGAACTACTTTTTATAAATAAAAAATTAGTTAAAAAAAACTTTAGGTAAAATTAGAAAAAAACTTAATGCCCTTTAAAATTAAAATTGCAAAAACACTTATATTTTGAATGATAAAAAGTTTTATAAGGTATGCTCTATAAATAAAAACAAAGGGAGTATTACGTATTTGGTGGTAGAATTTTGCTACCCTCTATGATTTTACCCAACTCTTGATTTAAATTAATTTGGACCCAACAAATTTTTTCAGTTAAAATGGGTAAGTTCACGATATTGATATATTGATGCTATAAGGGGAATAAAAAAAAGGGGAGTACCACATGGATAGAGACGAGCTTTGTGCAACGCATGAGTAAATGCAGTTTCTGTCATTTTTTTACCCTTTTTGAAGTTTTACCATGGTTTGTCAGTCATGAAACAGCCTCTTCCTCTCCTCTTTATCTTCGTATTAATGTGTGTATATAAACAAGGCAGCCTCAACTGTGGACGCTTGTCACTGTATGTATTCCCCAGGAGAGAGAGAGTGAGAGAATCTATAAACATCGCAGCCCCTCCTTCCTTTGTTTCTTCAGAAATCATCAGAAGAAAGAGATCTTAATGGGGAGACCACCTTGCTGTGACAAAATTGGGGTTAAGAAAGGACCTTGGACTCCGGAAGAAGACATCGTCTTGGTCTCTTACATCCAAGAACACGGCCCAGGCAATTGGAGATCAGTCCCCACCAATACCGGTAACTCCAATCTTCTTAATTCCCACCATCTTTCTCTCAACCTTGTGTGAGTTTGATTATTCACATCGATCCATCGTTCTCTCAATTTAATTCACTTCTTTTGTTTCCTCAAAATAAAGGCTTGATGAGATGCAGCAAAAGCTGCCGGCTTAGATGGACCAACTATCTCCGGCCCGGAATCAAACGAGGTAACTTCACTGAACATGAAGAGAAGATGATCGTCCACCTTCAAGCTCTTCTGGGAAATAGGTACTCTATCTACTTTATAAATATCCAACATATATTCTGATCACTGTGTTAAGGAGGATATTTAGGAATCTGAAAAGGTTGCAAATTTATATGTTTGTGAGGTTTGAACTTGAATATTGTAGAGATGAGGTGTGTGCTTTCGTGTAATGGGTGCAGGTGGGCAGCCATAGCTTCATATCTTCCTCAGAGAACAGACAATGACATAAAGAATTACTGGAACACGCATCTGAAGAAGAAGCTGATGAAGAAGGGAGAAGGTAGCAGTACTGATCAGCAAGAGGGTGGATATTCGTCGTCATCTTCGCAGCCAAACAAGGGCCAGTGGGAGAGAAGGCTTCAAACAGATATCCACATGGCCAAACAAGCTCTGTGTGAGGCTCTCTCCATTGACAAGCCCACTCCTCCTCCATTAGAAAATCTAATAACAAATCACAATTTCCCAACCTCTCACAGTAAGCAGCCCTCCACTTCCTATAACCCCATCAACAACCAAGCAGCAGCAACTTCATCGTCATCGTACGCATCGAGTGCTGATAATATAGCTCGACTGCTGCAAAACTGGGTGAAGAAGATGCCAAACTCGGTTTCTGGTTCGACTTCAAGTGAAGGAGCACACAGTGGGAGTGGGAATACCACACCTGATCAAGGCCTTGACTACAGCTCTCTCTTGAGCTTCAATAACTCATCTTCCAATAATATCAACAACAATAACTCTGATGTGTCCGCGGAGAGTAATAGCCTGTTACAGCAAGAAGAAAGCAAGCCCAGCTTGGATACGCACGTGCCCTTCACGCTTCTGGAGAATTGGCTTTTTGATGATGCTGCTGCTTCTCAAGGCCATGAAGATCTCTTGAACTTGTCACTTCAGGAAACTACAGCTGACCTATTTCAGTTGGCGAAGGACAAGTTCTAGACTATATAGCATATCCAATAATTTACTATATATAATATCTGCGTGTTCAATGAGGCAATAAAAATTTGCTGATGTTTCAAGTCGGAGAGCTTTTTGATTGGTAAATTTTTATTGCCTCATTGCACTTTATTTCCTACAAAAAAAAAATTTATCTAAGAGTTTCTTTGGATCAAACCTGCAACTAGCTAGTTTTAGAGGTTCTTTCTTTTTTTCTTTTTTCTCTGGGATTTATAGATAGAAGAGGGTCATGTGTGCTTTGTTCAGTGAAAACTGCTTGGGTTTCTTGGACTTCTCTCATGAGGATGAAGATGATATTCATCATCTTGCTCTGGGAAACAAATTGTAGTGTACATTAGAATCGCTTCCATAACCTGCCATGTGCCATGTAGCAAAATAATTGTATGTTATATATAATCTCATCTAATTAGAAACTGAATTTATCTCTTGAATTTTGGGACGTCTTGCTGGAAGTTAGACAGTACATACACAATTTATATTGAGTAGAAGATAAGAAAAAAATTGAACACTCTCCTTAGATCACATCTAATTGTTTTAAATATATTTGGATTGATAAGAAGAGAGAGAAAAAATGATTTAGTTAAATATTTTTCCTGCATATTCTTTTCAATCTAAACATACAATTAATGCTTATAAAATAAGTAATAATATATACCCGAAATTGATCTATATGTGGTTCTTCATATAAAATTATCATTGATATGAATTACAGTGGTTATAAACGAAAATTTAGGGTCTTCTTCTTCTTCTTTTTTGAATATGGGTTTATTTATTAAAGAGATGTTGAATAGTGCCGGTTAATTGATTAAAAAAGCTAAGTTGTTGGAGGTGTGATGTATTATTAATTAATTATATACCAAAATCAACAGTTATCCAGTTGAAGGTCATCTGGAAATTGCCACCGTCAAATAATTCTCCTCCTATTCAATTCCAAAAGGACTTTTTAAAAAAAAAAAGTTATGACATTATGGAAAAGAAATTTGACCATCCAAATCTCATACATTAGTACATAATGTCGTTCCTTTATTTAATACATAAATAAAAGAATGCAAGTTGTGTCGTACGGAAGGTTTCCTCATGAATCATGATATTAATCAATCCATTTGCCATAAGAAAATATAAATCCATTTGCCATAAATGACAACTAATCTCTCTCTCTCTCTCTATATATATATTCTCTCTCTATATCTATATATTCCATCCATTTCGGTATAAAATGCATCTTTTGAAGAAATTTATATTTCACAATATAAAATATTTTATAAATTACATCATGTTTATTTGGAGAATTTAATTATAATAGTGAAAGTTTAATTCATCGGTCAACTATGTTAAATGAGAATAATTAAGAGAATGATGGTAAAATTTTCAATTATTAATTATTACCCTTAATCCTTATGCAATAATTAAAGACGCCTAATAAATTGAAACGAATGGAGTATATGTGAGTATCTATGTATGTATGCATTGGGTCCCAATACAATGATGATACAATGATGAAACTTTTAAGTATGTCCATGGAAAGTTATAAATTATACTTCCCTTGTTCTCATTTATAATAAGATATATTCTAAAAGTTCTTAGTTATTTAAAATATAAATCACTTTATAATATTCAAAGAGTATTAAATTGACTTTTCCAATTTTACTCAAAATATTTATAATGGAGAGAGGGATTAGAAGATATATAGTTATGATAAGTTACAATTTAATAAGGGTAGTATTGAAAAGTTTTGGTGATTTTTTAAAATTTCAAAAATCCTAACTAACTTTGCCTAATTTTCTTGATTTGTGTAAAGTAGTTAAGAGTAATTTATGAGAATAGATGGAGTATTTATAATCTCAAAAATGAAAAAGGTGCGTGTGGAAGAGAGTATGTATCTATACAGTAAGTATTACAGACTCATATTTATAAAAAAAAATAATATTGGACTAATCCAATACTAAATTATATTAACAATTTGAAAAGTTTCATAAGTTATCTAATATCATATCATTTGATGAATAAGTTCCTTTTTTTTTTTTGGCCACCGATAATTAAGTCCTTGAATACTGATCATTTTTCCAATTTAAAAAATTTTGACACTAATTTTTTGGGCCCCAAATACTCGTAATAATACTAATTGACGCTCCGTATTTAAAAGCTTTTTTTTATTTTTTTCAAATTAAAGCTATTATTATATTAATTAATTAATTACTAATGTGATCTTCAGGTCTAAAAACCGTGGATGATTCTAGGCTTCCTGTGATTATGTGTGGTGGATGATTCTAAGCTTTTAGGGAGGATTATATTTAAAATTAATATTTTCTCATTAAATTTTTTTAAAAATAATAAAATATATATTATTTTTGCCTCTGATATTCTAAATCTATTTTATTTTAATTTAAAAATTTATTAGAATTTAAACTATTTCAAAAATCGGCTAGACTCCTAGGTAGCCAAGGTCTCCCAAAGTGAATATGACCAATATAACCACTAGCATGGCTTGTTTGGTCTGCGAATTTGAGTCATTCGACAACGATGCACAGAAGGAAGGATTGATCCATTCATGCATTAATTAATATATAAAACTAGATTGCGAACCGTGCAAATGTACGGGCATTTTTTTGGTCAAAGCATGGAACATAATAAAATTTTTGAAAATATCATAAAATAAAATATATATAACTTTAAAATAGGTAATATCATACCAAGCAACTATGTTAAAATATATATATATTATTATTACAAATCACTAATAAATTAGAACATAATACAAGAACTTATATATTTAAATTTCAAATGAAATATGATTAACAATATTTGATTTAAGGATCTAAAAATAAAATACCATTTTAAAAATATAGTACATTATCTCTTCAATAAAAACTATAACCAGCTCTTGATGAATGAGGATAGGAATGAGAGAGAGGAGGAGAATGACATAAGAGGAAGAGAATCCTAACTTGTAAAGAACAAACTATTATAGACATGAGTTTAAAGCATAATTGAGAATTAAAAATTAATAATAAAAAGTTAATAATTAATAATTAAGAAAAAATACAAAATTATATAAAGGAAGTTAAAATATTGAATAAATTCAAAACTTAAAAAAAAATTGAGAATGACGATGGTAAATTTTAAAAACAAGAAGTTAAGAAAATATTTATAATAATATTAAAAAATATAAACTCATAATATTTAATTTGATAATCAAGAATTAAGAAATAATAAAAATTTAGAAAAAAGTTAAAATATTAGAAAATTTAAAAATATGAAAATAATTTGTAAAAAATTTTAAATAAGAAATAAATCTAACATGTATGAGAAGTTATTAAAATAAAATTATACAGACAATAGGTACAAAAGATGGAAGTTAAAAAGAAAAAATAGGAAAGTGAGGAAGTAGGAGAAAGAAAATATAAGTTTTTAAAATAAAAAATTAAAAAATTATTTAAAACAATTAAGAAAATAGAAAGAATAACTGTTATAAACGGTAATACTCCTTCAGAAATATTATGATACAAGGGATATTAAGAAGTGTTGATAAATACTATTTGCATAAGGTGATTTTTTCATTTAGTATTGATCCCAAAAATCATAAAATAAAAAAAAATTAGGGAGCTGTATTGTTTACAAAGTGAATATAGAATGCCTCTCATTTTAATCTTTATAGTCTATATAAATGCATGGGTACATTCTCGTTTGATTTATAGAAGAGACAATAGCTTAAAAATTTTAAAATTTTAAAGATCATATTTATCTTTTTAATATTCAAACCACACAGAAATATAAGAAAGAATATTGAAAGAATATGAAGTCGAATAAAATTTTAGAGAAAGTTAAAAGAATAAAAAAAGTTACAAATAATTTGAAAGGTGCCATATAGTTTATGATTTGTAAATATAATGATTCTTTATAATTTTTATATTTATTGATATTCCCAATTCAACTTTCCTGGTACAAAATCTTTTCATTTTTATTTTTATGAAAAGAGGCAAAAATATTGAATTTCCATGAAAAGGAAATGCTCCAATACAAAATTAATTCTCCTTTTTATCTTCAGATAATTCAATTAAAAAATTAAAAAATTAAATTGATAATAAATATAAAATAATATTTATAGAATAACGAAACAAATTCAAAAATGAAAATATTTATGAAAATAAAGACATGTTATAAATAAAAAAAAATAATATACTATATCAACAAGGTGCTAATACAGTTAGTAGATAATTGTATTCCTTAAATATGCTATCGATCCCCACTTCAGAGGTCAATACATATCAAAGAGATTAGTTTTGATTTGTTAGTTAAGGATACTCTTAATATTCACAAAAAAAATATACCACATAATTATAAAAAATTGATAATCATATAAAATTATTACAACAATAATATGTAATTTTGAAATTTTGATTTGAATTAAGAATGAAATAAATTGTTCTTTAGAATACTTATGATGAATTCAAACATGAAAATCTATGAAGCACCGATACTTAAAAAAGATAAACGCACTCATATCTGATACACGATATGATATAATATGTGTATCGTACCTGTGCATACATATCCATCTATGCCACTTTATGTTCATATGTACCACTTCAAATTTTTATATTAAAATAGGGATATTTGAAGTTGTTATAAATATTTTAGAGTTTATTTAATATATATTATAATTTTTACAATAATTAATACCCATTTTTATCTTAATAGGTAGATTTATTAATTATATATATAAATAATTACATAAATAATATTATATATATATAAATATTTCCCACACTCATATCTATAAAATTTTAAAAAATAACGTATCTTTTATATCATGTCGTACCATATTACATGTACCTGTATCGATGCTACATAGATAAAAATCTATTACTTTTAGTTTTAAATATAAGATTATTTACCTTGTTTCTAAATATAAGACATTTTCTAAAATGTGAGGTCATATTTATTATATATTTGAAAAAAAAAAGCTTTCTTCAATTCATCTCAAAGATATAGAGGAACTAAAGGGGGAAAGTTTTGAAAAAAATGTAATTTTTTAAAAAATTAAAGTAAATAAACTAACTTTAATTCTCATTCTTAATTCCTATAATTTTGTCAAAGGATTCTATATTAAAGATTAGATAATGAAATATATCACTTTCTTGGAAATATAAGAACTTCAACAGTCCGAATAATTCAATTTTCTTTTTAAATTACATTTCTATTGTTTGAAATTTGTAATAAGTTTAGTACTAATATTTTATTAGTATTTTGTCAAATTCAACTTATGCGATTATTGTCTTAATATTTGATACACACACACACACACATAAGTTGATATTGATTCATCGAAATAAGTTAACATATTGTGTATAACATGTTATTTGTGTCAATTAATTACATTTCATTATTTTTTTATTCTCTTTTTTGTTTAAATCATATATAATTAAAATAATAAAAGAACACATGATCACATTGTCAAAATTTAACTAAACATAGTCATAAGTTTAATGATAGGTGTTAATTGAAATATTTTTAAAGTTGTGATGATCAAATTACAAAATTTGAAAATTAAAAGAATTAAAAATGTAGTAGAAATGTAAGAGTTAGGAGAATTACTTAACATTATATTATTACTATCATCAATGTTAAATTTTAAATAAATTTAATAATACATTTTCTAATTAATTTAATAATACATTTTAATCATTGATACATAGAATCACAGACCTAGATTAATTGTAAATCTTGTGCTTCTGAGAGTCTGAGATGATCTAAATTATCTCTAGCTAACTAATCGAAAAGATTTATATTAGGTGTTAGCAAATGTATGTATGCCTTCAGGTTATTTATCAAAAGCCATTCTAAGATTGAAAATACTCCATCCATCCTAATTTATTTGTTATTTTAAAAATTTTTATATAGACCAATAAAATTATTAAATAGTCTTGATTAGATTAAAATTTAATGATAATTTACCAAAATATCTTTGAATTAAATGCTAAAAAATAACATGTATTTTACTTACATATATTTTGAATGAAGGGCAAAATAATAAAAAAATTAATTAATATTTTATTAGTAATTTAAAATAATAGATAAATTAAAACATTTAATTTTTTATAAAATAACAAATAAAATAGAACCAAGAGACTGTATAAAAAGCTTCTAACTAATCGAGAAAACTATAATTAGAAAGTAAAGTATACTAGCTAGTGAGTATTTGCTAAATGTTTGATAATGCGGATGAATTGGAGTAGTTAAACCCATAACCAAACACCACCACTTGGATGGTCCCCTGTTTGTTTTCATTCTCAACCATATTGATCACAACAAATACTCGACGTTCTTTTTTTGCCATAGTGATTATTCTCTGGATTTTATTAATATATTTACTGGCTGTCTCATTTACTATTTTAGAGAAAGTATTATGTATTCTGGGAGTTTTACGTCATTTAAAATCTCCAAGAAAAATTAGTCCAAATCAAACAATTTAGTCGAATGAGAAGATGAAAAAAAGTGCTTTAATTTAATGAAAAATATATAAGTGGTTTTGAAATAAAAAATAAAAGTAAAAAGGCAAAAATTGTAAATCCATATATCTATTTATAGAAAGCAGCGCATTATTTATAAGCAGTAAATAGTGCAACTTTTTATATATTTATGTTGTGGAATTTAACATAATGCATAAGTCTCATTATCTATTATCTAGTTATAATAATAGGTGAATTTTGATGTATTTAATTCATTTTTTTTATTAAAAAGAGATTAAATAACATGACACTTTCCGAGCATATAATTATTCTACCATTTTATTATTTATATTAATGTTATATAGAGTATATTGTTAATGAATATTAATTTTACGGACAATGTGACGATATACTCTCTATATACATATAGAGAGAGGGAAGGAGAATGATCCGAGATTCACTCTGCTTCTGAATTATGGAATCCAGTAATTAATTTGTGTTGGGAATGACCAAAAAGACTTTAATGCCCCACTGGTGAAGTTTGGCCTTGGCTTATATACAAGTTTCCTGCTCTTTCTATTTTAAAATATAAGTAATATTTATTTTAAAGAAATATCAATTTTTTTTTAAATTTTTATAATTTTTTAAATTTATCTTCATTAAATAGGAATAAAAATAAATTATTATTTCTCCCCATAACTATTTTTTTAACTTTTCTCTTACATAATTAAAGACTATCATAAATTGGAATAAAATTGAAAATAAAATATTAAATGGTCACTAACTTTTACGAAATAACTTATACTTAAAACCTTAATCTCCAGTAAATCTGCTCTATATTTTGAAAGAGAGGGAGTATATAGTATCAACTATATATCAACATAAGATGGGATTTATTATAAATATATTTTCTTAATCTCCTTATATATTGGCATCGTAATTTTTACCAAAATATCGCTATTCAAATGAAAGAGTTTTATGTTAATTTCAGTCATAACACAAAACCTCCATTTCAAAGGAAGCCTCCTTTTGACCTCAAGAGGGAGCTACGTGATATGCTATTCTGGTATTTTTGTGTAGGTGCTTCAAAACTCTTAACCGTTTAGATCATTTCAAGATTTATGTGCAGAATAAAAAAATTATCTCCACCAAATATTGAGGGGATCCATTAATAAAAGGGATCTCTCGATGACATTGTCTGCTAATCAATTAATGTTGTTCATTAATAATGGAAGACAGTTAATAATAGTGGATAATCATATACCCCTTTCATTTCCATATAAGATATTTTTAACTATTATATACAGATCAATAGTGATAGTTAACAATTGAAAAAAATTTCATTCATTTCTAAGTTGCTTTTCATTCATTCCTAAGTTACCTTTCACTCAATATTATTTAATATAGTTAACATATGGATTAAACTCTCTAACATTAATTAAATTTAATTCTTTCTCATGAACATTTAAGACAAAAAAATTAAATATATTATATAATTTATAAAACGCCTTTTATTGTGGAACATAGATTTAATTTATAAAAAATGTGCCATATAAATCGAATGGGATGAAGTACCAAATGGTAGGGTTAATGTTGTTCAAAAGTTGTGGCGGAAAATATCTTTTTGTCAAACTTTCCTAGCTAGCTATATAGCTACTGGCCAAAAATAAAACTTAATTTCCCAGCCAATTTACAGCACTACATTGAAAGGTATATATACGTTAAGGCAGATCAGAGAGCATAGCTATCAACTATATGTGTGTGTGTGGGTGTATATAATTATATATACGTGGATATAAAAGAAGAAGAAGCCCTAGCCATGCAGCAAGGTATATATCGCACAGAATTAAGTAAATCTTGTGGTGCACAACAGTCTCGCAAAGAGCGGACCGACCTACGAAATAAAGGCTGGCCTTGTCCCAGACGCCAGAGCCCTAATTAGCGACGCAGTATCTGCGTGTTAATATGTAGGCCACCCTATGCTGTAAAGTACTTCCCTTGCATTGCTTCATCTGCCACACAATTTATCTCATTTTTGTCGATATATATATTTAAATTGTTGGGCAGGTTGGGGAGATATAGATATATTTAAATTATTATTATTATTATTATTATTGTACGTTGGGAAATTAAAAATATACATATCTGGCCTACATGATCATAAAGTTGGGGATTATTAATACAAGGAGTATCTCCGCAACCTGGGACCCCATTGTAAGTATGGTCCCTCATCATCGCATAGCGTTTGAATAAAACTTGCATGTTTGGCATATCTGAAAGATCTCTATATATTACCCACATCTTTTAAATTGTACTGTCGTACATTAACGTTTAAAATTTTTTTATTATTTTTTTAAAAATTTTAAATATTTATTTATTTATTTTGGAAACGATAAAATATCAAATAAATATAATCTTTCAACCATCATGCTAAAAAAATAAAATAATATAATTCAAATAAAATCAAAAAGAGTTAAGGGGGAAAATGTATTCATGTGCGTGAACTGTGAAGTACAGAGGGCAGAGCACCCAGAGCGCGTGTGAATAGTTGTTTGGCTGCATTTGCCATAACTCTAATGTCCTTTATATAGCAGAGTGTTTGTAAATGCTTAATAGAGAGTAATAAGTTGCAAGGTGGATCCGTTAAGCAGTCTCTCTCTCTCTCTCACACACACACACATGTACAGCAAGACATGGAAGCTACGACTGAGATATGCTCCATGAATGGTGGATCCCCATTACAAGAACATGGTGGATCCCCGTTACAAGAACTTCTTTCATATTTGCTGCCAAACACACCATATCTATTCTCTTGGTAGAAACTTGATTTTTTTTTCGGTATTATATCCACCTAGTATTCTGGACCTGCCTCACTCGAACTATGAGGACTTCAACGGGTCCCAGATTAATCCGGATCGAAACATGACAAGCACCACAAGGGTGAACACTCCTGGCTACTTCCAATGTTATGTTCCCAGAACTCGAGATTGAGACCTCTGGTTAAACTAGAACAATTCTTATCAATTGATCCAAGTTCTCATGATTTGGCAGAAACTTGATTAGGTTCTAAATAAAGTTGCATTTTCAATACTCTATCACCCTATTTATGCTAGTTTCCCAATAGTACTTCATTTTACAATGTTTGGTCCACCCTTATAAAAAAAAATCATCACATCACATCACATCTCATCTCTCTCTCTCTCTCTCTCTCTCTCTCTCTCTCTCTCTCTCTCTCTCTCTCTCTCTCTCTCTCTCTCTCTCTCTCTCTCTCTCGTGTGTGTCTACATTATACAATTTCTTTTCTACTGAAACGTATAAATTTAATTTACTTCAAGAATTTGATATTCTGCAGCTATATGTAATATTTTCAATATATTTAATTTAATACAAATATTTTTCATAAAATTAAATTAACATGACATATAAAATTCATAGCATGTTGAACTATTTGCAATCTATGAACAGTTTGACTCAATTTTCAAACTCAATATAATGTGTAGGAAATGTGTCTAGTCATTATTTATAATTTACTAAAACTTTAGTTATTTTTAAATTATTTTTTTTGGGCCAAGTGGTTTTAACTTATCCATGGACCGTTTTTTTTTTGCCAAAACTTATTCATGGACTTGTCCGCTCTTTCGTATGGTTCTTTGTGGCTTCTATGCACTCCTTAATATTGTGTAGGTTGGGCTGGGCTTTCATTTCATTTTTGGCCCACAGGGCTGGGCTCACATTTCATTTGCACACAAATTGGATAAGAAGGAGAATTAAAAATTGAATTTCAAAAGATTCGCAAATGGGTCAAAACGCAGAGTTGGGCTGCACTTTTTCCGACACTTTCCCCGCATCTCGGATCCCAAAAAAAAAAACCTTTCACATCACACATCAATACAAGCTATCACAGCTTGAGTCCCCCTCGTAAAACGCTTATGATTTCTCTTACGTATCAATGCTTCCCAGCTAGAATTTCACCCCTTGCTTGCAGATTCATATCCTCGCTCGCTTTGGTTGAAGATTCACTCACTACTTCTCGCCAATATGAAGAAAATTCCACTGCTTTCGACCCTTTTGAGTTCTTCAATGATCGCAAAACATCAAGACAGCCCAGCATTAGAAACACCAAAATCCTACACGCCCATCTGCTTAAGACCGATGCATTGCGATCCAATATATTTTTCGCGAACTCTTTGCTCCTTTGGTACTGTAAATCTTCTGCGATGGTTGTTGCCCGTAAGCTGTTTGATTCAATTCCTCTTCCAAATATTCAGTCTTGGAATATCATGATATCTGGTTACAATGGTAATTCAATGTTTGAGAAATCATGGGTGATGTTTTGTGAGATGCATTTATTTGGTATGGAGCTAAATGAGTTTACTTATGGGAGTGTTCTCTCGGCCTGTGCCGCCTTGCAAGCTCCAGCATTAGGTGAGCAAGTTTATTCACTTGCAATGAAAAAAGGGTTTCTTTTTAATGGTTATGTTCGGACTGGGATGATAGATATGTTTTCCAAAAGTTGCAGCTTTGAAGAGGCTCAAAGGGTCTTTTTTGATGTCTCATGTGATAACGTGGTATGTTGGAATGCTATAATTTCTGGGGCAGTTAAAAACGGAGAGAACTGGGCCGCCTTGAATCTTTTTTGTCAAATGTTTCGTCGAACACTGAAGCCAAATAGCTATACGTTTCCAAGTATTTTAACAGCATGCTGTGCACTTAAAGAACTGCCGACTGGGGAAGTAATTCATGGGCGGGTAATAAAATGTGTTGCTGCAGATATTTTTGTGGATACTGCTATTGTTGATTTATATGCCAAATGTGGACGTATGGATGAAGCTGCTAGGAAATTCTTGCAGATGCCAATCCATAATGTGGTCTCCTGGACTGCTATAATTTCTGGGTTCGTGCAAGTGGATGATTCTATTTCTGCACTGCAGTTTTTCAAATATATGAGAGAAACAGGGGAGAAGATAAATGCCTATACTGTTACTAGTGTACTTGCTGCATGTTCCAAGCCACAGATGATTGAAGAGGCGGGCCAAATTCATTCCTTGATATTAAAATTACCCTTAAGTTTGGAGGCGACTGTCCAAGCTACTTTAATCAATATGTATGCGAAAATTGGAGAAGTTGGGCTATCTAATTTAGCCTTCAGAGAGATAAATTATGTGAAGGATGTGCGCATATGGGCAGCAATGATGTCTTCTTTTGCTTACAATCAAAATTCTGGAAAGGCAGTTGAATTTTTTCGGGTTATGCTACAAGAAGGTGTGAGACCAGATGAGTATTGTATGTCTACAGTGTTAAGTATTATGAGCTACTTAAATATAGTGAGACAAATGCATAGCTACACTCTGAAGTCTGGACTACTCACTAATATTACTGTAGGCAGTTCCCTTTTCACAGTGTACTCAAAGTGTGGTTGTTTAGAGGAATCTCATAGAGCTTTTGAGGAAGTTCCTGAAAAAGACAATGTCTCGTGGGCCTCAATGATTGCTGGTTTTGTTGAACATGGCTGTGCAGATCAGGCTCTTCAGCTATTTAAAGAAATGCTATCTCAAGAGATTTTACCTGATTGCTTAACCTTAACCGCAACTCTAACTGCATGTTCTGCTCTTAGTTTTCTACAAATAGGCAAAGAAATTCATGGTTATGCTTATCGTTTGGGAATGGAAACAAACACAGTTGTTGGTGGTTCACTCGTGTCCACGTACTCAAAATGTGGAAGGTTGGAGCTGGCAAGGAGGGTGTTCAATATGCTGCCTCAAAAGGATGCTGTTGTTTGCTCTTCCTTGGTCTCTGGATATGCCCAAAATGGCTTCATTGAAGAGGCACTTTTTTCATTCCGTAATATGATTTTGACTCATGTACCCGCTGACGCTTTCACAATTTCATCGGTTCTCAGGGCCATTGCAGTGTTAAATAGATCATCAATTGGGGCTCAACTGCATGCCTACATTGAAAAATTGGGCTTACAATCAGATGTATCTGTTGGTAGCTCACTTGTGACAATGTACTCAAAATGTGGGAGTTTAGAGGATTGCCGCAAAGCATTTGACCATATTGAGAAGCCTGATTTGATAGGCTGGACGGCAATTATAGTGAGCTATGCTCAACATGGTAAAGGTTCCGAAGCCTTAGCTGCCTATGAACTCATGAGAAGAGAAGGCATTCAACCTGATGCAGTAACTTTTGTGGGAGTGCTATTGGCTTGTACTCATAGTGGGTTGGTTGAAGAAGCCTTCTTCTATCTTAATTCAATGCTCAAAGAGTATGGTATTAAGCCTGGTCATCGTCATTACGCCTGTATTGTTGATGTTCTTGGTCGATCAGGTAGACTAAGGGAGGCAGAAAGTTTCATTAACCGTATGCCTGTAAAGCCTGATGCTTTAATTTGGGGAACACTCCTTGCTGCTTGCAAGGTGCATGGTGATTTTGAACTTGGGAAGTTAGCGGCCAAAAAAGTATTGGAATTGGAGCCATCTGATGCTGGGGCTTATGTTTCCCTCTCAAACATCTGTGCAGATGTAGGACATTGGGAAGAAGTCCTCAAGATTCGAGGCTTGATGAAAGGATCTGGGACAAATAAAGAGCCTGGTTGGAGCTTTGTGTGAGGAGCGATATGCCATGATGATTGATCAGTCTTATTTGATCTCTTGTATCCCTTGCATGAAGGTACCATAAAGGGCATATTTGGTACACAGGAATAGTGGAGTAGGGAATGGGAATGAAAATAATGATGTTTGGTAGGGAATGAAGATTACCGTCCTTATATGATAGAATGCAATCTCATTCCCGGGAATGAGATAATATTTTTGCCATCATGTCCTCATAAAAATAAAAAAGAAAAAAATTACAAAATGTAATTTTTGGTTTCTCTAATCAATGAGCAAAGATTTGGTTTGACTCTTTCTCCCATCTGTTGATTTGTCTATCCTTTTTTTCCTTTTATTTTATTTTGTTTTATCAGTGCAGATCAGGTATTTACTCGGCATCTATATATCCCTTATATTTACATTACAATTTAGAGTGAAAAGAATCAAGATATTCATTTTTCAATCGTTAGCAAGATATCAATAAAATGAGAACAGAATTTGGAATCTGATATTGATCCAAACCCACGGAATTGGTGTGTGTGAAATTCAAAATGATATTATTCTATGCTTTGTAATGTTTTGATGCGATGGATAAAACATGTTGACTATCATTATATCACATATAGACGATTTAAGTATGTTGTAACATTTAAATTACCTAAACGTCTTGTTTGCTTTTGGAGAGTACTAAAAGTGCAGCATACAGCTTTCAGTTTTGGATCCATTTGCTGTTACAAATAATCATTCCAGTGATCATAATCTGTAAAGCAGATAATGAAAGGAACCACGGGGAAGCATAGATTTGAAGCCAGAGAAACCGCACAAATTGGGTACGGTTGGTAAGAAGCAAAGGATCTCATCACTTTATTTTCGCATCATTGGCGGCTTTGCTAGGTGCAAATCAATCACATTATTGGCAATGCACGAAAACATATCCAATTTCTTACCGAACAAACAGCTCCTAAAGCAAATATAACAGAACCAATCCACAATAGCATACAGCCAAACAAAGAGAAAAGAGTGGGCATTTATTCTCTTCTCTCTCTCTCTCTCTCTCCAATAACAAACCAACAATGAAATGGAATGAACAACTAATGACCAAGAACATGTGAAAGTATGCAATCACCCAATCTAAACATGATGCATGTTCTTAACCACTAGAGAGCTCAACCCAAAAAGGTATGGAAAGATAAAATGACATGAATGAATGAAAGGTAAAGGGTATGAAAAGAACAATACCAAAAGTTCACATGGGCTAAACAAAGGACATAATCATGTCATAAGAGTTAGCTACCTGTCCTTGGATAAATGAAATGAAATGCCTTAATCATATCCATGCAATACAAATGACATGTAATGCAGTCTCAAGTAACATAAAAGCCCTGCTCTAGATCCGAACCCTAGTAGAAGGTACACACAGAATGGGAAAATATATAAGGTTCAAAATATCTCAAGGTTAAATGACTTTTACCTACAATCTACCTAGACTAAACAAATAGTCATTTCACGTGAAAATGCAATATATATCTAATCAACTTTGCATGTCAAGATAATCATGCAAAAATCAGTCTAAAACATGCAATTCTAACATAAAAAAACCTTTTTTTTTGGGGAAAAATTTTTCAACTGTTATCGTTTTTCAAAAACTTTTTCAAAGGCTAAAAACAAGACAAAAACATATTTTCCTATGCTTAAACACAAGAAACAAGAACCAAAGCATAAAGCAAAATACATGCAAGTATGTGAATCCTAAAATAACATGAACGCATCTAAAAAGAATGAAATTGATGCAAAACCAATAATTTCCAGCAAATGTACAGAAATTTTCTACTGAAAAAGAAAAAGTCAAACATAAATAAAGCATTCCTGTTTGATCGGAGAGAAACCAAGAGAAATGGAAAGAAAACCCTTTCCTCGGGGCGAAGCTAATTTCTAGCAAAGTAGTCAATGAAATCTCAAGTGGTCATTTACATTGTCCTTCACTTTCTTAACAATCAAACAGGCCCATTATAAGAAAGATTAAATAAAATGAGAATGAAGAGGGAAAAAGCAAAAAAGAAAGAAATGGATAAATTCAAATTAAATTCAGAAGTGGGTATGAAGTATGAGGACAAGTAAGGAAGTTGGGGAAAATTTGAGTGAAAAAATGTCTGATTAGCTGGCTGATTAGCTTGCCGTACAGGCATATTTTTCAATATCCATTAAAATATTATCAGTTATTAGGAAAGAAGAAAAGGGTAAAACAGTCATTAGATATGAAAAAGATTAAATTAAAGAAAGAAAAGTAAAACTTAAAGCCACTGTTGTAATAAACAAATGGGATTTTGCAATCCTTTCTCTCAAACCCCCACTGCTTTCTTTTTCCACCTCTCAAATCCTTTTATCTCATATCTTCAATCTCCAAGCCGCTTGTTGAGAAATGACAGTGACAATACGAAGAAGGAAGAGAGGATAAAAGTCAATTTCTCTTAAAAGGTTAAGAATAATGGTTGAGAAGGCTGAAATTTGTCACTGCTAAAAAGTTTAAGATCAATATGTTTGAGCTTCACAAATTTATTTTTTTGAAACATTTATTACCGTTTTGGGTCAAATTATCTCGAAAGGTTAAGAATAATTGTTAACAAGGGAGAAATCTATTGCTGAAATTCAAAACCACTACTAAAAAGGTCCCAAAGTTTCAATGCCTATTGCAAATATCTGGAAATTTGCGTCATCTTCTTTTGCCCCTGTTTCGGGTTATGTGGTTTTGAGAGCAAATGATAGGTTTGGAGTTTTGTGTAAATTTTATGGGTAGTTCTGCCATTTCACCACTATTAATTGGTAACCATTTCTCTGTCCAACCAGACATTTCAAAAACCTATCTCCTTCCCATAGGCTTCCTTCAACTTTCATCCAACCAAAGGGCAAGAGGAGAGAGGGGGTGAGTGGATGTGATGATCATATGGTGATATCAAAGAACTACAATGAAAGCAATGACATATTTTCTGAATATTTTTAGACTTTTAACAATGTTTTGATAGAAGATAATATCATTCATATTATGATATTATTATGCATCTAGAGGAAACGCTTAAGAAAAGTTATCGATGAAATCTGAATATGCATTTAATTAATTATTTATTTATTTATTTATAATAAGGATAATATGATAAGTAACTAAAAAATAATATCATAAATACAATATCCATGGTCACAAGCTGTAATCGACCCTAAAATGGCTATCCATGAAGTTAATGATAAAGAAAAAGAAGTTATATGTTACTCAAAAGCAATAATTCAAAGCAAATGTTAGCTGTGGATGTGTTGGTATTTTTAAGATGAGTTATTAGGTTAGCTTTAGATTCCGAACATTCCTTTATGCGTCGCTTGCCGTAGGTGATTTTTATTACATGCATGTTCCTGAGGATTTCAAATTTCATGGCTTTACTAAACATCAAAGCACAACAACATTCAACTTTTTCATCCTCCGAACTACCAGAAAAAAAATCTATCTATCTATCTACATATATATATATACTTAGGAACCAAAGCTCAATTGTTGCAATTCTGTTGAGCCACTTGGGATTCCGAAAATAAAGAGAGCATGCCATGTGAAATAATGGGAGTTTTCAATATTATTTATATATTTGTTTAACTAAATTAATGCATTTTGAAAAAAATGCTCAAAGTGATTAATAATGTCCATTTATAATGGAAGTGATAATTATAATTATTACCCACTGATTTTTGAAATTATAAGTTAATTATTAATTAAAATATCAAATTAACCATGACTATTTGAAAAGTTTTCGAATTTGAAACTGCATTAACTAGTATGTTGTGGCACTACTATATATACATACAAATATTGCCGGTGACGAAGAGATATCAGCTCAAGAAGAGTTGAAGGGGACTCAGCTCGCAGAGTTCACATTTTTTTTTTTTGGATTTACTATTCATTAGACAATAGTGATGTTACGTACATTTGCTTTCTTGTTATTTTCTTCTTCATCTACTTCATTTTTATTAATTAGTCTTTCTCTAAACCCTCAGTTTTTGGTACTCTGTGCAGGGATTAGGAGTACAAATAGGATATGTTGATCGCTTTAACTATGAAATGAATTATTGTAAATAAGCTGTCTCTCTTTGTACTAGCCAACTCATATACAATAGCTTTTTCATTATTATTATTTCAAATTTAATTGTTCCTTAATTTTATGCAAGTAATGTTTGCCTTCATGCACAAATGAACGAAGCTGCAAATTTGCAACTCTGTTTATACTTCAGAGCAAGAGCAAGATCCGATTTTAGGACAATGAAATTTCATACTTCAATTAATCGTCTCTATATATATTGAATCTAGCGTTGTATTAAAATCGGCATATATAAATCAATTAATTGACATCTTCATATCATTAAGGAACAGAAAATTATTGTATGTGTTGGACAAGATATCGCATAGGACAATCCCAGAATTATTCACTAACGCGGATTCGTCATGTTTGCATAGCATATATAGAGTCGTTAATTAATTTTTTTTTTGGGTAAACAGAGTCGTTAATTAATTTTGGTCCAATGTGACAAACCGAAAACTGAAATGACTAATTAAGTCTCTCTCATTAATACAAGAATGACCTAATTTGGTATTAATAATTAAGTCAACATGCATGCCGAAATATTTGATTCTTCATTGACAATGGAAGGGTCCCTTGAACTAATTAAAGAAATGAGGCGGTGCGTGATTCACAATGCAGCTACTTAATTAGTACACAACCTTAACTAAAATTTGCAACAAGTACCAAAATTTTCAAATCTTGACTATTCCAACTCCTAACATAAACAGATGGAATTTCGCCCACAAGTTTTCTAGTACGTACAAGTTAATCAAACAAGAACAGATCCTAATAAAGAATATTGATATCTAGGTGCATGGTGCACAATTAACTATATATATATATATATATAAGCAATACCAATGAACAATTCATCATATCCAGTTAAAAAGAAAAGATATAGAGATTGCGATGCATTTGATGACGATGAACAAAATGAAAGAGGATAAAATATGGGAACATTGTTAGCTATTAATATTAAGCTTTAATAATCACATGAGTCAAAAAGAAAATAGCCAAGAAATTAACCTGGATGAGAGGCGGACTTACATGCAAATGAGGGGGTCAGTTGATTCCTTCAATTTTAAAAAATTGTATACTATAATGTTAAGTTTTAGTATTTTGACATTATTAATTTTGATGTTTTGCTCTCACTAGATTTAAATTTTTTTTTTTATCTCTAAACTCAAACTTTAAATATATTTTGATTTAAATTTTTTTGGATGCATAGTTTAAAATTTTTGTGAGGATTTTATTAAATTTAATAAATATAATGTTAAAATAATATGTAATAAAAAAAATCAACTAACTTAAATTTTCAAATAATTTTTAGAGAAAATGACAATTGGAGACCAAAATTTTGAATTAAATATAGTAAAGAATCTTGCAGGTTTTTCAGTAGTAAATACAGAATAAGGCAGTAATAAATTCGCGATGTTTAGTAGTAAAAAAAACTGCAAGATCCTTTACTGTATTTAATTTAAAATTTTGGTCCCCAACTATCATTCCTCCTAATTTTTATAACGAATATCATTTTATTTTTTTAAACCTAAATTAGTGAAGGAGAGAGTTGAAAAATTATTAAATTAAATCTTTTTCATATTAAGTTAACCATATTAATCCTAGTTCCTAGATCCGCCACTGCCTCAATCGGTCAATATGTTATGAGGAAAGGAAGCTTCTGACGTTTCAGGATTAAGCAAGAAACATAAATTTGTTCACGGACAAAGTAGAGTTCCTAAATATACAGCGGGTTGGATGGGACTGGATTGGCTTGGGGCTCAAGTATATACGGTGTAATCATTGTGATACGATGGCGAGGAAATTAACATGCGCACATTAATCTTGACTTTTTGTTGAAACTTGAACTGGAGTTCCACACTACCCAGGGCTGTGTACACAAATTTCGGGTTCGGACAAAATTATTAAAACTCTTATCAAGTAGTAGCGATTATAAGCGTTGTTAGTAATATTTTATAGGAAATATGCTTTTAGAAATTAATATAATACTTTGATATACCCTAATATTTTAATTAGGGTATGAATTTCTTTTATTAACATTTCTTTCAGTACTTTTAATTCTTAAATATAAATATCAATATATTCACTAAAAATTTAAAAGCTTTTAGGATTAATACAAATTTTTTTAATTTATAAAAGAAATTAAAAATATTTGAAAGAAATATAATGATGAAAATCATTACAAAAATTTTTTTAGAATGAGAGGAATTTATTTTTAAGAAAGAATAGATTAGGTAGAATAAAATTAAACTAGCTATGAATAAAGACATATAACTATTGTGCAGCATTGGAAAAATTTTATCAAGTTATATATAAAAATAATTCCCTCATCTCTTATTTTTTATATCTTTTATTTTTATTAGATTATTTTTTATGTCTTTATTATATCTATATACATACATACATGCGGTTGCCTCAACTGCCTAAAGCCGCTACCCTTAGCTTTAATATTCATATTAATATTTTCTTCAATTTTTTTATTTGTTTAACAATACTTTCTTAAAGTTTATAAAGCATAGTTTTACATACTCTTTATTTTTGGATTGAATTTTAAATTTTTATAAATATTAACTTGATATTTAATGTTTTGTCCAGAAATGAATTCAGCTCTTAGAAATTTTTATGTGCGAAGTTTTTTCCTGCCAAATGAATCATACATTTTTAAATAAGATCAAGTATTTAAATAAATCTCATATATACTGTATCCAAAATTATCAATAATTAGATAGAATGAAAGGAAGAAATGAAGAGAAGCCATGTTCATAACCTCACGGTGGATAACCAAATTTGGCATTACACGACAACACAGAATGGGGAAAAATTTTTCAATGATGAGTTTGACCAAAAGGCTATTCATTATAGACACACACACACACACACACACACCTGTCGTAGCTTTCCCACTTTTGATTACTTTTTTTACAGATACTATTGGATTATTGAGCCCCTGACTTGAGCTAGTTAACCCGTCATTTATTATATTATATATTCTTAAGCTTAACCAGAAATAAAAAGAATTTCCTTAGGTAATTAATGTTCATGGATAAATTCATACATAAGCTACTAATTAATTGCTTCATGAATATCTCATTCAACAAAAGTCAAAAACTAAAAAAAAATCAATTAACTAGATGTTTATGTATAATTATACAATCATATACTTAGAAAAAGAGTAACATGAAAGAATACGATCCTGAATAGATTGCAATTTTCCTCTTTAACTTTTTATTTATTTTTTTTTTGTTTTCTATCTCTCTATAAACATATTATATACAATCAAATTAATAATTATAAAAGTTTTAAATTTAAACTGGTCAGAATATGAGCAGTTAACCCTAAAATTGTCTATTGAGAATTGATAGCTAATTACCTGATTCAACAAGACAATAAAAATTTAAAAAAAAATAATATTATTCTATGCTTTTTAGTGTATGTAAACTTGAAAGCCCAAGGAAATGTGTGTACAAATTTCAAAATTGTATTATTATATGCTTTTTAATGTTTTGGATGCTATTGATAAAACATCTTGAATGTCATTATATTTTCATATAGATGATGCATGTAAGTATGTCATATCATTTAAATTACCAACACGTCCTATGTAAGTTGGAGAGTACTAAAAGTGAAGTGCTACATATTTGTGTTATGGATCCATTTCCTGTTACAAATATAATCATTCCAGTGATATCATCATAATCTGTAAAGGAGATAATGAAAGAAACCACAGGGAAGCATAAATTTGAAACCAGATAAGCCTCTCGCAAATTGGGTACGGTTGGCAAGAAGCAAAAGATCTTAATTATCACTTTTTTTTAATTTTCACTTTATTTTCGCAAATGACAATCAATCATGGGTCATGGCTTTGCTAAGTGCAAATCAATCGCATTAATCTTCAATAGATATCCATCCAAGACTTGGCCCTTAAAGTTTCATTACAGCTACATGCATGCTTATGATTATGTCACTTCTTTATTCTATACATTAATTCTGTTGGCAAAATTTCTTATTATACATCTAGGTGTTGCTATACATATATATATATATCGATCCATTAAACATACGAAGACATATCCGAGTTTAAAACGAGCTAGCTCACTTATATTTATGAGACAAAATGAAAGTTACAAGAGAAGAAAAGGAAAACTAGCATTAGATGCCGCAGTACCAAGGGATTGGTGGAGTTCTAGAGTTCACGTTTACCGTAAGAAATAAAGGGTGTTAATACAACATATACATATCTATATATATAGGTCCAGTAGGTCCAGAGCCATTTGTTACTTAGTCGAGCCACCTCATTCATTATTCGTTAATTAGATCATTCATTTTCTGATTTCGTGAGTACGTATAATTAATTCTAGAATTTGTTTTGTTCTGGTGGATTCGTTTCACCTACGTACACGTGGCCGCATGCGTCTGCGTGATGATATTGTATAACGACCTATCAGTATTAAATAAATAGAAGGTCTTTTATCCAATAAATAAATAGGAGGTCTTTTCCATGTCTTCCTTTACATTTTCTCACTAAGGAGACGTACAAGTTCTTGAAACTCCTCTAACACTTCAGAAAGCAAGGCATGGTTGGCATTATTTCCGAATATTTATATCAATAAATTAAAGAAACTATATCCACGAAAACCAAATTAATTGTCATATCATACAACTAATAAACTACTATATCCAGCTCCCCATCTTTTCTCAAACCTTTTTGCTGTGTCTCGAACGATTGTTGACCATCACTATGATCATGGACTTATTAACTCTGGGCTTGGACCTCTTAGCAGGGACGAACCATTGGCCTCTCACCATCTGTTTCATGACTACAAACAATGGGCTACTCTAAGAGTGCATGAACGGACTACCACAAATGGACTAACTAAGCAACTTTAATATTGGTTATCTTATAAAATTTAATTGATTTCACTAATTATGATAGTTGAATTGAATGGAAGAAACTTGATATATCTTGAACAAAGTCAAGGGTTGGAACTTTATAAATAGAAAAACATCACGCTGAGTACTTCATTTGGATCCAATAATACTCAAATTTAATCTTGGATAGTATTAGATATCATATAAATGTATTAAAAAAATAAATTGGTTGATTTTATATCCTGTTGATACATATATGTTAGGTTTAAACGATTTTACAAGAAGGACGTGATATATCGTTTGATAGACAAGAAAATGAGTTATAGTTGTCCTTAATCCTTCACTTTTTGAAGCGTGCACATGTTACTGCCTCCCTTATACGCTAGCTAGCTTGTCCCTTTCTAATTCGTCATTTTAATTATAAGGCAGTGGTGGAGGTCCCTCCTAATGCTTACTAGTGCATCTATTACTCATGGATCGATTGAAGAAGAATCGCACACCTTTCAACTGCCTAGCTAGCTATGCGATTCTATATATTACCTTCTTCTTCGTCCAGCTCCTCCCCCAAGATATATGCATCATGTGGGTGTAAAATCAAATAGAACTTTCAACTTGATCTCTAGATATGTTTCACCCCGCATGTTTTGTTTGACAAAAAAAGAAATAGAACTCTAGCAATATTAGACATGTTAATAATGGTAGTTGATATATAGTTGAGTTTTTGGAAAGTCATAATTGTGCTTGATTTGACAAGAATGTGGGGTTAATGGTTGGTTTTATAATTATCATTAGATTAGAATCTTATAAATCTAAAGTAGACAGGAGTAGTTGTCGCAGTTGCAATCAAGGGCCATGGTGGCGTCCCTTTTGAATAGCAGTATGGACCCCCTCCAGATATCAAATTAGCATCTACCCTTGGTTTGGTTTGATCTCCACTCTTCTAAAATAGTTTCAATGATGAGTTTGACCAAAAAGCTATCCACACTCTCTCATTTGCTCGATATATATCTCAGGGCTCTCCTATTTTTGAATATTTTTTTACAGATAATATTGAACTATTGGGTCCCTGGTCATTTATTATGTATATTCTCAAGCTTAAGTTTCTCGCTTTCAAAGAATACAAACAAAAACACACAAGACACATATACTGTACCTGCTAAAAGGAAAGAATTTATTCTTGAAGCCCTTTGGTTTTTTGTCCAAATTAAACAAGATCGGAGTTTGATTCGTGACTTGAAGACGATAAAGGATCCTTATTTTTCTTAAGTAATGTAATGTTCATGAATAAATTCATGTATAAGCTACGAATTAATTGGATAAGGAAAATATTTTCAAGGATATCTCGCTCAAAAAAAGTCAAAAACTAAAAAAAAAACATATCAGTTAATTAGATTTTTTTTTAAGTATACAATCATATATTTAGAAAAAGAGTAATATAAAAGAATATGACCCTGTGTGGATTGCAATTTTCCTCTTTACATTTTGTTTTTTATCTCCATCTCGCTATAAACATATCATACAATAAATTTAATAATTATAAAATTTTTAAATTTAAAATGGTCTGAAAATGAGTAGTTAACCCTAAAATTGTCTTTTAAGAATTGATAGCTTACCTGCTTCAACAAGAAAATAAAAATAAAAAATAAACTATTTATAATCCAAAGAAGGCTACTTTTAGATTTTTTAATAAAATATACACACACATACTTTATAACACAACTTGACTTTTCTTTTGAAAAACAAGTCAAATTTGATGACTAAAGTTACATGCACCTAAATTTGTCTAGAAAATTGTGAATACTTCTATTATGAATAGAATTTTTTAATTTGAGTTTTCTTTTTTTATTATAAGTTCTCGTAAATTTGGGGAAAAAAGTGATATTAAGACTGAACGTGTGTATAGGCTCACTTCTTTGATTATTATTATTATTATTATTCCATTTTTTGTCTTTTTTCTCTTCAAACTTTATAAGAATTTACTATAAAAAACTCTGAAGAAATCCAAACCGTGACATGCTTTTATTTATATACTTGCATCAGAAAGGGATGGCCAGGATTAAGAAATTACCACTTACCACAACCTCTTGGTGATGTGGCGAGCCATCATTGGACGATGATAAAACAAAGTCCTTTGGTGAGTCGGTGTTCCATTAGCTTGTATAACAACAACCATAGAGCACCCAGAAAAAAACTGGTAAAATAATGCTGCTCAGTTAATCCTCATCAATCATTTCTTTTGCATCTCTTGGTCATATTTGGTGTTTCACCCGTAACAAGCCATTTTACAAATTTACATGCTAGGTTAGGTTTAGGGTTAGAGTTAGTCACCAACAAGCACTTGTATATATATATATATATCTTACAAGTCTTGAATGATCATTGAAAGAATACAAGAGTGCAATATATATTTCTACTTGTACTGGTGCATTGAACTGAAGGGGTGAAGATGAAGAAGGTTATAACAAGAGTTGACAACAGAGTGGTTCGAAATATCAGATACGGTGAATGTCAGAAGAATCATGCAGCTTCCATGGGAGGGTATGCTGTGGATGGGTGCAGAGAGTTCATGGCTAGCTCAAGGGAGGGCACAAGCGGCGCTCTCACATGCGCGGCTTGTGGCTGTCACCGGAATTTCCACAGAAGACAAGAGCAAGCTGAGGTCGTCAGTGAGTACTCTTCTTCTACCTAATTCTGCTGCTTCGACCCAATAAACACAAGACACACACATATATAATACACCATTAATATAGCTTCATGAATTTGTGTATGGGATATATATATATTATTACTTATTGAATTTGAATGGTCTTGATCTCAATTTCCTTGGTTTCTCGAGTGTGGATTACCCGACAGATTCGATGCTTGATTTCCTGTCAAGAATACTGGAAACTTCAGATTTCTCAGTGTCTGTTTAATTTGTAATATTCTTATATATGTATGTATCCAAGTGATCTCTACTTTCTTCTTAGTTTGCTTTTCCCCATAGCTTTTACAATTTCTTCATCTTCTTCTTTTCTTTTCTGTATCCTTTTTCGATTAATGTTTCGCCACTTGTACTCGGTGCAAATTAAATGGTAGATGATCTTAATTAGCGTATAATCAATTAGTTGGAAACCATCTCAATTTTTCTTTTCTTCTTCTGGCGGATGGATCGAGAACGCTATCCATTCATCTTGTAGATAGGGCAAAGATTTCCTTGTTGCTTGAGTCTAACGCATTGCATTTAATTAATGATTAAATTAGCTGTCCTATAAAATATCTAAGTGCCTTTCGCTCTTTGATTGATGAATTCTACATATCATGCTATGCAATCAAATTATCTTGGTCAAGCTTTGCATAAACAAGCTAGCAGTGCAAGCCAAGAATATGAACTGTTTCTGTATATATATAGTTATAGTCCAAAATTGGATATATGTGCATCTTTCATCGGTACACATATTGCAGACTTCATCTGACTAGCTAAGGACGGGCATTTTTAACAGTTTGAAAGAGGCATATAATGAATATGACAGTGTTAGAAAGACTTCTCAAATCCATAATTGGACTGAGCGATCTTCTCAGTTATAACTTCAAGTTTCAGATTCTGCAGAAATAGAAACGATATTTAACTATATACATATATACGCGCATGATATATATATATATATTCTTCTTATGTTCTCATCGGAAGGAAAACAGGTTAGGGTCTATATAAGTGACGAAGATAATTTATCTTTGTCCAAGAAGGCCCACCTGGATCCCATCATGTCCGGGATATATATCAGTTAATTAATATATTACTTAAAGTTGTCTAAAGGTTGAGCCGAAAATTTTTACATATAGTTGACAAGTTACTAGTCTCTCTTTTTTGGGTGGCCAGTGGTATTATTTACAAACAATAAATAAATGTTTTCAGTAAAGAAAAAATGGATAGCACATGATGCACATTCAGTAAATATATATATGTATATATCGTTTGACCAACTGTTGGAAGTGACAAGCACCTGCACTATTTATCATTCTTTCTCCTTATGTATGGACATTTGAGTTGATTATTACTTGTTTATAATCGATAAAGCGCGCACACACACGCACACACACGCATTCCAATAAGTTAGCCTAACTTATGTTGATTTTGAGTGTATATATATAGATACTAGAACTCCCTGCCCTATTATTATATATGGTTGGAACTGAATATGTATTTGTATGCTTTTGATGACAAAACTGACTGACTTAAGGCCAACAAAAACTACCGATTGTGGCGTGTGACATTATGTTTTATATATATCAGCTATATAGGGCTCTAACAACTGAGTAGTGCCTAGTTTCTCCCCATGGCCGTAAAGTATTTTAAAGGACATTCTTTATATGGACAACATTAGATGGCAGACATAACCAATTAGTAACTTAGTCACCCCACCTTTGTATACGGGTATATATATATTGTAGGGTCCGTCAAGAAATTAAAGTGAGCAAAAGACTACTAAGTTTGGAATCATTCATTATATGATTCATGTGATAAGTCCCCGGATTAGGTATAGAAGCATGGTTGGCCCTGAAAGTATTTGTCTGTGCCATGTCTGGGGAAAGATGAATGTGCATGTCCCTGTTTTGTTTGCTGATTATCACTTTCTGTTGTACATATTAATTTGGCCATTCTGCATTTCCATGAAAAGCACACAAATTCCTTTTGTTGAGCCCTGCGCTGTGTTCTCCACTATATGTCCCATCGTGTGTGTGTGTATGCTGATTACATGAGAAAATCATGTTAGCATCCAAAAGTGACTTTGCATGAGCTATATATAGCTAACGAAATTAATGATTAATTTTCTGATACTTCACTCTCTCTGGAATCCTAATAATTGAATGAGAAATTTCAATTAGAAGAAAATGAATGATCGATGAAATAGCTAGAGAAATTTGTTAATTGATGCCCTTTGCTTTGGAATGAATGAGAGAATTTTCAGTCCCCATGGAAATGATCCCCAGTATGTACATGCGATGGAAATATGCTAGCTACTTGCATTTTATATAGAGAATTAATTTCACACACACACACACTTGCGCGTATAGGGAAAGAGAAAGTTTCATGTTTAATTTCCTTTGTGTCATACATCAGTCTGTTGTAGTAATAACTAGGGAGGTTCAATATTATGGAAATAATAGCACTACATATGCTGATATGAGATTTCATCGATTGTGATGCATGCGTGTGTGTGTGTGTGCTTATGAAGCTTCAAGGATAAATAGGATTTCATTTTTGGATTGTTTATTAGTTTATGCCGTTTATATGGACAGATCATGTTATGAGCTAGTGTGTCTACCTTACTTTCCCTTGTCCTTCTTGGGACACCTGATCTTAATCTCAAGGTCACATGGGTACGTGCATCATATATAAAGGCAACTAGCTATTGCCACATGTCATTAATGAATGTTTGTAACTTTGCATAGTGTGTCCAGCCACACCGGGCCCTAATTTGTTTCGGCTTTCAGATTCTGAATTTTTTTTTTTTTGGGATTTTAAACTTAATCTGACCTTATTAGAACTTACTTAAGGCCAGTGCTGTAGGTTTGTCTGCAAGAACGGGCAAATAACAAGCCTTAATTAAGGATTGGTCTAATAGCCGAACTAATAATTAGAATTGTCAATTAGGATTAGTTTAGTTTTTAAGTTTTTTTTTTTGGTAAATACCATAGATATCTTTCAACCGACAGTTGAAGACTAATTCCTTCGAGGCGTAAAAATCACCGAAGTGGATTTTGCCTAATTTAATTCTAAGTTCTAATTGATCTTAATTAATTAGGGCTATATATGATCAAGCCTAGCTAATTAATTAAGCCATTTTAGAAATGATGGGATATGTCAATTTATAATTAATTTGGTTAATACTTGTAAGGTCTTAGAGCTCATTTTGAGACCTTAATAGCCCGTTTGGTTCAATTACATGAGGGGTTAGGTAATGTGATAGGAACGATGTAAAGGGATGTGAAGGGAAGATGATTACATGTATATTTGTTTGATATGAGATTCAGAAATGATGGGATGCTATTTATTTTTTATAAAAAGAAAAATAAAAATACATGTGAAATGACTTTTCTCCCCTTGAAAAAAAAGAAAAAAACACTCCTTCCCCATCGGTTTCGTCTCCTACCAAACCATCATCGACAACAGTCCTAATCTAAAATATGAAAAATACATTAAGGAAAAAGAATGTCATATCCAGAGGAAGAATGATGATGAGTAGTGGTCACCGGATGGTTGTGCTCGGTGAGGGTTTGAGTAGGGGAACTCTATGACTTCAAGCATGACAATGGTGAGGCAGGCTTTGAATAGGGAGGATGACGATTTACGAGATCTACAAAGGGGAAGAATGACAAGATACAGATGAACTTTGGACAAGATCAACGATCTATGATGGGGAAGAACGGCAAGATGTGGATGAGCTTTGAACAGGAAACCAACAATTTGCGAGATTTGCAATAGGGAAGAATGTTAAGGTGTACAACGACGGTAGAGGATGATCTGGAGGTGGAGGATGGTGGAGGATGAGATGGAGATGGAGGACGATGAAGAGTGACGGTGAGGAAGAGATGAGATCTGTGTCTTTTTCTCATTTGCATAGTTTGATCTCATTTACACTACTGTGATGCCCTTCACTTATCAAAATAAGAGGGAGGATCATCACAACAATTGAAGGGATCTGTTTCACGTTATGTAATCCCATTGTCTTGTATTTGGCACAACCAAACAATACTACTGAGGTAATGTAAAGCCTATTACTTCATATAACCTCCTCATGTAAGCAAACCAAACAGGCTATAAGGGTTAGCCCTAAGGGATAGTGGACATCCTAAACCTTAAGGTTGGACCGTAATAAATTTAGATCTATTATTTTAGTATATTAATATTATATCTTTTGGATGTTATAAAATCATATGTATCAATATATTCCTTCCATTCTAAAATATAAGTCTTATTTGATTAATTGCACAGGAATCAAGAAAGGTACTTTTACTCATTAAGTCTATAAAAAATACATTATTTTTCAATAGTATCCCTATTTAATATGTTACATTTAAATTTTGCTATCTCTTTTATATTTAATTAGATATAAGAGCAAATATAAAAAAATATTTAATATCATAGAAATTATTAAATGAGACTTATATTTTTAACAAAAAAAATTTGAAAGAGAATTTATATTTTTGGATCAAAGGGAAAACTTATATTTTTGGATTAGAGGGAGTATTATATTTTGATTTTCAGTGTCACATCATAAGAACAAAAGGAGAAATGAAAAGTTTTGTTGCTTTAGGCCAAGCAAAATAAATGCGTTCGACTGACTCTTATAATTAGATGGACTAGGATGTCATTTAGTTTGTCAATGACATCCCTTCCCTATATTTTAGGTCATCTCTAATAACAATGATTGTATATAATGTAGTTAAAAAAATTAAATAAATAATTTCATTTTTTGTGTCACCATTTCTCTAAATATATGACAAAAAGAACTTAACCAAGAATAAATTTAAACCAGAACTATTTACTAAAAGAAGAAAACTTAAATTTATATACTATGTATATTTATTTATAATCAAATTACAATAAGTGAATTTAAAATTAAGTTAAAAGTATTAGTAACAATAAGAGTTAGTTACAAGGTTAGTAATGGATAAAAAATATGCTTATTTTAGTTCGAGTAACAAAAAGCACATTACAGGTATTTAAGCTTACTATGCTTTTTATAACACCTTACTCCTAAACACCCCCTATCTTGAACAAAAACTTCAAAAACCAACCAACCAAAGCCCAAACATCTCAAATACACCCTTTAAACATCAGAACAGTGGAAGAAAAGCCAAAAGACACCAGAATTTAGGTTGGGGCTGCAGCCGCTACAATACCGCCACAGCTCCGACCAATCTCTGTTTCTGAATAGCCACTGACTTCACTCGAGCCACGGCGCCCCCTTCTGGCTTTTATGCTAGCAAATCCCAAACTCTGAGCAAATTTTCGACGCTCATAACTTTATGTTCCAACTTCCGATTGACTTGATTCCAACTCCTACAAGTCAATCTAGTCCAAATCTATCCATAGACACCAATGTCACCTCAATCCAACTCCGTATAGATATTTTGGACACCTAACACCATTTTGGCCACTTTGACCAAAACTCACAACTTACAACTTACAACTCTCATGTGCATTAAAGGCAAATTAACCATCCGGGACCATTCACACAGGTTTGAAACCACCAAACCAACTTGTCCAAAGAGGTTTCATCTCAAAGGAACCACTTCTCTGAGATTTGACCCCATTGAACCTCAATTGACAAAACGGGCTACAAGCCCTAAAACACACCGACAAGACCCAATTCCACTTGGGCTCTCACACACTACCATTCTAGCACCCAAACATCCAAAACCACACATGCACCACAATACAACACTAAACCACATCTATATAACATACGAACAACAACCATATCATTACAACCATCATAATCCTTATATCCATTACAATTATACTATCCTACTTGGTACAAGGTACATATCCAAAATACACATACACTACATAGACTTAGTATTCCCATGTCCGATGTTACTCCCTTGTCTTCTCAAGGCTAGTGTCAGAACCTTCACCTGAAAGGGTTAGTTCATGGGAAAGGAGTGTGAGATAATGTCTCAATAATCAAGGATAACCACACACACACACATATATCTCATACAATCTCATGAATGCAATATGAAATGGGATGCATATTTTCCTTGCACACAACTAGAACCATGAGCTATCGTCATCACAGGATATTTGGTATCAGTAATTCCCTTCCAACAGTCGGTGAAGACTGATTCCGGGACATCATCAAGCTTACATCCCTTTAGTGTGCCCGGCCAAAGGTAACACTAATGTACGGATCGTGATTCTCCTTCTCCTCGACCACTTCGAATTGGTGGTAATTTAAGAAAGGTGCAGTCCACTACCGCCTGGCTCCTCTGGCCATAGGAGAGGATTTAGCCACAGGAATATCATCCTTATCCTACCTAATTATATATCATATCATCATATCTCATATCATCGTATATCATATCGTCATCACCACCCCATCCGTCATATATCACAATCTCATAATGTCATGTGATGATGCTCATGTCATCATATAATCATTATCATCATATGTCACAATGTCATACATGCATCATGTCATGTCACATCAATATCATCTCTAATCATCATCATAGTCATCATAATCATCATATCATATGAGTCTAGTTGTGTGCATACCACGATACAAAGGCAAACCATATACACACATATATCCATATCATGGTATAAATGGAAACATGCACACACACACACACACACACACACACACACACACACACACACACACACACACACATATATATCAACATATAACATATACACAATACAAAGAATACAAATACCCAGTTACCTCAACTGTCAATACCACACACACACACATGATTCCACGAGCTTTCTTGAACACTAAACCCATGACTTGCCTTCTCCAATTAGCTAACAACCTTAACAATATCACAATTCCTCAATTAGCATGTAATCCAAATACCCAAATTCCATAATTCAACCAATTAGGCTTAACCCAAGGTTCCAACCCTACGTTCATGCATCATTAAGCTCCTAGAGATCATTTAACCACCACTCAACCACATACACTTCGGATTCCCAAGAGCTTCAACCGAATATAACCTAGGGTTAAGTTCAAATCATGCATAAACCCTTCAAAACTCACACCCAAACAACAAAAACACCAAATCACACTTCATTAACCCCGTTTCATCCATTTCAATCGGTGGGATTGGGAAAAACCAAAGATCCCAATTTATACTCGAAAAAATCCCAAGTTTAAACAGAAGAAAATGGAGAGGAAGGAGTAGGGATCACTTACCAATGAAGATCCAAGCTCTTGGATGCCAGAAAACACTCCCAATGGCCAGAAAACACGAACCCTAGCACTGCTCCCTTGGTTCTACATTTCTTTCCCATCTATTCGTCCTAAATGATTCAAATTTAAACTAAAATCTCGACTTCTGCCGTAGCTCCAAATAAGCTCGCCACAATGCCACACTTTTTTCAGCCGAAAATGCCATTGGAACTCGCTCCCGTCGCAACGGCTTTGCTTCTCGCCACGGCGTGAAGCTCTTTTTCTTCCACGTTGACTTCTCCTCTGTACTGTTTCCTCCGGTTCTACACACAATGCCAATAAAATATCATGAGGGTTGTTACACTTTCTATTACCAAAATGAAAAAATAAGACCAGAACTTCAAAGATTGATTTAGTGATCAAAGGCATAGCTGTTTATCTTAACTATATCACTATATATATATATATGAAATAAACTTTAAAATTTGCTTGTGATCCTGTCTAATTAGAATGCATAACTAGCTTTTTAGAAAAAAAAATCACTGAAGTGTACTCACTTCTCAAATCTTTGATAATCTAGCAAAAACGGAGTTACTTTTACCTTAATTGTCGAGTCTAAAAAACATTAAATTATTAATTAAATCTTATAAATAACACGACCTAATCCAATGATCTTTTAACATATAATCACTCGCTCGAAACCAAGAAAATGAGTGATTAATAGAGTTATATTCAATGGTCTTATATGTATATGTAATCGTTCCATGTACAGAGGTATTGCCTTCAATTAACATTAATGCATCCAAAATCGACATATAAATTATAATCAACCATAAACTAAATTGTTCCTGTTTTCCAATAAGGTGGCTTCTCATGTTTAATTATGAAGAATTTGGTTGTCGTACGTTTGTCGATAAAGAAATATAAATTAGTTCTTTCGCACCAAATGCATGTGATCTCACTCAATCCAAGGATCTATTAACATCTCAACCTCAACTTTTGGATGAAGAAAGAAAATGAAGGGGAGAGAAAAGTAAAGAGGAAATGCTTTCTCTCCAATTACGTACATTTAGATCAACAGGGAAAAAAAACTAGGAACTAAAATTTTGTAGAGAAAATATGTGGGTTCTATATTTCTTTTTCTTATATCCAACTTTTATTTCCTTCCTCTTACTATCTGAGTAGAGAAAAATCTATTTTTTTCTCTTATTTTCTTTTTTTCTACTTTTTTTCATCCAAATATAGGATAAAAGAGTAGTGATAAGAGCGATTAACAATGATATTATATAATCATTTAAGTTCATATATATATACACTCAGTTATTCACTGGAAAAATTCATTTAAAACTGACATAATTAAAAAAATAATATTGTTAAATAATGTTATTAGTACAACTAGAGTCATTGAAAGAAAATGGTAAGATTAGATATTTCTGGAGTAGTTAAATGGTTATTATGTAGTTAAGAGTTTCAGTTGTATTGTTACGCTTAGATAAGTTTAACACACCTCTGTGTGCGTGTGTACAGTACTGTGCATATCTTGAAATGAAATCGTATACTTCATTTCAAGGTAATTAACAAGCTTAAAGATATCAAAAATAAAATAAAAAATAAAGAATAGATTACAATGTACACTTTTGCGATTTAGTCCAAAATCAATTTGCTTCTGTATACATGCGGTTGGCCCCAAAAAAAAAAAAAACTCCTTGAGAATTTGTTCTGTTACCACTTGACTGTTTACTCTCAAGTCTCAAAAATAACCTCAAAAACCAGTTAGCAGATTGAATTTTTTAAACCAAATTGTAAGGGCCGCTAAAAATTAGGACTGTAAAAAGATATAATCATTGCTTGAAAAACTTGTTCGATTTGACAGGCTCGACCTAACAAAATTTATGTAATGAAGTTCAAAGTTTTGAATAAAAAGTGGTTCGGAAAGTTTGGTGTGTAAAATAGCTAGATTGGCCTTGGATTCTTGTAATTAACCTAGTTAAAATTTTAAAATTTAGATGATTAGAGCTTATTTTTCCATATCATGAAAAAGTATTCCTTTTCCTTCATTTATTTCGAACGGAGATTGGTTACAAGAATTTTTACATTAGTTTTGGCTACTTTGATAAATTGGCACAAATTTATATATTCTTCATTTTTCTTATTTACTTCATATGCGAACTTTTTTTTTTCATAAACAAAAAGCTTAGGTGAGTTGGACGGGAGGCTCATCAGGGACAGGGTAAGCCTCATGGCTTAAAAAACATTTACAAAGATACTTTCAGATTACCCACCAACAAGGTCCTCACATCGATAATGGGATTCGAATCAATATTATTGTGGGATATGAGTCATATCGAACTACTAGAAAAATCAAATTTAGCGAGGAAATTTAGTGATGGATCACTCATACCTCGCTAAATGATTTAAATAGTGAGGGAATTAGCAAGACATTATAAGTTCATAGCTATTATTAAATTTAGCAAGAGAATTAGTGAGACATTTTTTATTCCTCACTAGATTAATACAAATAACGAGGAATTAGTGAAGTATTTTTTATTCCTCGCTAAATTATTATGAATAGCAAGGAATCTAGTGAGCGATTTGTCCATCGCTAAATTTTTTTAAAATAATTTTAATAAATTAAAATTATTTTATTAAAAATTTAATTTTAATGAATTAAAATTTTTTTTAATAATTAAGTTATAAAATTATTTTTATTAGATAATTATTTTAAATTAATAAAAATAGTTAAATTAATTTTCATAACTTGTTGGCAAAAAATGAAACTAAAACTTCATTTATTACAAATTCAAAATATAAAGCATTTTATGATATTAATAATTGAAAATATAATATATTTGTATTTTTTAACAATATATTAATTTGTAAATATATGTGTATTAGTGTATAGATAAATAATATATATTTAATACTTCATACAAAGACTGCAAATATATTCTAGTTCAACTAGCAAAAGTTTGAATACAAAAGCACTGAGAGTAAGAGATCATGACTTCAAATCTAAGCAGAGGCATATTTGAAATCATTATATAACATGACAGTGACATATTACGATTATGGTGATGTGGCATGGGTGGTGGGTGACATGACGCGGTCCCGACTGTGACGTGACAATGTTGAATTTTTTGTAGTTTAGTGAGGAAATAGTAAGGAATGAGTCACTCTCTAAATCACTCGCTAATTTAGCGAGGAATTAACTTATCCCTCGCTAAACTTAGCGATGCGATTTATGGCTATCGAATTAGTGATGGATTTTATTTCTTGCTATTTTTAATTTAGTGAGGGAAAAATGGTATTTAGTGAAGGATTTGTTCCTCGTTAAATTTGATTTTTCTACTAGTCATTACCAACTGGACCAACATTTGTTAGCTCATATGTAAAATTTCTATTCTTGAATGAATACATTCTTTCCAAAATAAATATTGAAATAAAAAAATTAAAGTAACTAGATATAATTTTTGAGTTTAAAAAAATAGAAGCGGTGAGTAATGTTGTAATATTATATTAAGAAGAGTAACACTCTGGATTAAAAGTAGAAAAAAATTAAAAAAAAAATCCAATTTGATGGATTTTATTCTTATACATAATGATTACTTTTCTTGTTTGAGATACCCCACACACACACACACACACACACACATATATATATATATATTCAAGCAAGGTTATTCTAATGATAATCGAAAATTAATCTCTCTTAAAGGGTAAAAATTATGGATGTGTAAAACCGAACTAAGTACCAAATATTGTAAGTATTGAATATTGAACTAAACTAAATTAAATTTGATCTATTTTGTTTGGTTATTCAATCCGAATCAGTTAATTTTTTTTAAAAAAATATTGGTTACTTTAGTTTCAATTATGACTATAAAAAGCTTAAATAAATCAAACTGAACTGAATTTTTTATTTTTTCTATTTCTATTTTGTTTGATTGTTTAATTTATTATAATGTTATGCTCTTTGAAGTCTTTTATGCAATATCAAGATATGGTATTTTTAATTTGGTTTCTAATTTTCTTAGTTTTTTTATAATGGATATGGATTTCTTAATTTTATTTTCTTGTGATTGAGGGTAATATTATTCCAGAATTTTTGTATTTTTTATATAGGAATATTTTTCAATATTATTTAGATAAAATATTGGAATGTATATGATTCTAAATTTTTTTCAATGTTTGGAGGCTTTTTGTATTTTCCAAAATCTTTGGAAGTTTTTGGATTTTTCTTTACAATGTGTGCCATTTTGTTTTATCCAAAGTTCCAAATTAAATTGAAAAAACCAAATCTAACTGAAATATTTTAGTTTGATTTCGTTCCAACTTTCCAATTATTTTGGTTCGGTTTAGTGTTTTTTTGGGCCATTATTTCAGTTTCCAATTTATTTGATTATTAGACTGAACCAAACAAAAAAACTAAATGCACATAAAAAAAAATCATCGAAGTGAACTTTACTTTTCCTAATAAAGTATTTTCAATGCAGTTTTTGTTCTTATTTTTGTTTGTCTAACAAATGATTTGCCCCAACCTAAAAGAGAATACAAATGAAGAAGAAAAAGAAGAAGCCTAAAATTATAATTAGAAAACTAAAAATATAAAAGCGGACTAAGCTGAAACTCTCTTTTCTCTCACAGAATCCACGGATATTGTGTGTGGATTTAATCTCTACGCACGAAAACGGCTTCCTCTCACCGGATCCTCCCCACATGCCTTCCTCTTTCCCATTATTCAGTAAGGAGAATGACACCTAAATTATTAATACCATTTAAAAAAATTGTTAAATATTATCAGTATTATAATATTAATTTAAAAATTTTTTGCTAATTCTTCTTAAAATATACGTAAAAAATTAAAAGTTATTTTTTTCAAAAAAGTTATTTTTACTAATTCTTTTAAGAATTATTTTTCGTCATATAAGTGCCAACTTTAATTTCACCCTTACCTTTCCCCCATCCTTTCCATATCCGTTCGCCACGTCACCATTGCACGTTTCGCTTCATGCTCGCCTCTTTCTTATAAAGACAAGGAAGAGTCAGGAAAAATCCTAAAAAAATACCAATAAAATAAAATATTTTTAAAAAGCAACCCCAAATTCAACTAATTTTAAATAATTATTGAAATTTTTAATTGAAATTAAAATTGAAAAGTAAAAAATAAATATACCTTTCATAACAAAGATTCATTTGCGAGTGATAAATGTTTATTTATAAATAATAATAATATATTAGTAATTGACAGGTATTTATTTATAAGTGATAAAAGTGATATTATTGTTATTTGCAAATGAGTTATTACAAATAAATGTTTATCAGTTATAAATATATTATTATCACTTGTAAATGGATTACTTACATAAAAATATTTTTCTTTTTTCTTTCAAATTTTAGTTTCAATTACAAACTTAATAGTTTTTAGGAATTAAGTGAATTTTAGATCGCTTTTTAAAAATATTTTATTTCCTTAATATTTTTCCAGAAAAATTATATTTCCCGATCAAGATATAATAATATTTATTACAAATTTTCATAAAAATTCTAATTATTGATCAATGTATTTTTATTAAAAATAAAAAGAGAGAAAAAAACATTAAATACACTTTCATTTGATTTATACTCTGATCAATAAAAAAATTTAAATTAAATAAATTATTAATTTTTTTAGCTTTTGAATTCGTATATATTTTTGCTCTTTATTAAAACATATATTTTCACCTTTCTCTTTAGACCGTTGCCATCACTCATCGAGATATAAATGGGACAATAATTTAATGACATATAATAGTTTATCGTGAAAAGAAAAACATTTAAGTTGAAAAATTTTGCATTAAACAATAAAAAATTTTTAATTTTTAAATTTAAATTATTTGTAATAATTAGAATATAAATAGTAATTTGCATTATATTATATATTATATATATATATTTATTTCCTCTATTTCAAAATATAAAATGAATTTAATGAAAAATAAAATTTTAAAATATAAATTATTTTGTGAAAATTAATAATTACTTATTTTTTTTTTCATTTGTGCCTCATTTATTATAGATCCTAATTAAAATAGATATTTGATTTTTTCTTATACTGATAAGAAATTAAAAAAATAAAAGTAATTAAGATGAAACAATTTAAAAAAGATGATTTTGGAAACCATAATAATTTTAAAAAAAAAGTAAAGTAGTTAAATCATGTATATAATTTAAATCAAATGGAGTGTTCTATAATAGTGAGATGCTGAATGCGTCCTTGTCCGATATGTACATCGCACTTCTACGTAGGGAGGGAGAACCACTTTTACATTTCCCACTTTTCCTCCAAAATTTAGGGGCCCACTTTCAACCAACTGCACATGCTATCCTCTCTGCCCGCGACTTTATTTTCTTTTCATTTTTCGGGAGCTATCACCATTCCAATTATTCTTTTGATATTTTATTCCTTCTCTTGGGTGTCCTCTGCTTTTTCCGTTGCCCCGTTTAATTTAAGGCTCACACTGGAGTAAAATTTTGAAAAAGAAACATAATAAAATGAAATTGAAACCCTCAAACTGATAAATCTAAATAACCAACTCAGAATTCAAATTAAATTTTAAATGCCCTAATTAATACTCCCTCTGTTCCTGTTTATAAAATATTTTAAACTATCACATATAGATATGGATGATAATTAATAACTAAATTTTTTTTAAATTATTCTTATTTAATATAGTTGATCTATAAATTAAACTCTTTAATATTAATTAACCTTTATCATTTTTAGGGACATTTTGAGTAAAAAAATTAAATATACTGTATAATTTATAAAATATTTTATATTATAAAACATTAATTTCTTTAAAAAGATGTCATATATAGAAATTAGTTTTTTGGGCCAACACGTGTATATATAGAAATATCTAAGTTGGCAAGCTGCAGCCAAGACAAAAGAAAATTTTGCATTAAAAAATTTTGGCAAAAACTAATGTATTTAATTATAAAATCATAAACGATGGATGGGAGCATTGAATGGTGCGCAAGTTTCAACTGCTCGTTGTGGTGGGACATAAAGGAGAGAGAAGATAGCAACAGAGCTCACTTGCCAGTTGCCATACAATTTAAAACTACGAGTACCTAATCCAACACCACATTTACCCTTACACAATCTACTACTCTGTGTGTGTGTGTGTGTTAAATTTGTGGAATATATAGCTGTGGATTACATATGTATTACTAGCATATCAAAGTCCAAAACTGATGATTATCCGATATCGAACTTTTCTTGGCCAACAAATTATGGGATCAAAGTGAACCGCATCTCTATATATAGCTCACCAACACAAGTGTGTGCGCGCGCGCCAAACATTTGTGTGTTGGGAAAATGGGGTGAGCAAAGAAGGTTAATGCGTGCGTTTTGATTATAGCACTCGTCGCCATTTTCATGATCCCAACCCAGGTCCATCCGTTTAATTCACACAGTACTCCCACGTTCTCTATATTATTTCTCATCTCTCAAAACTAAACTGAACCAAAATGCACTATCAGCATATCATATAATTAATTTGTGCAGGTTATGGCAACCAGACGTCAGTCTCAGTCTCACGGTGAGTATAGATCTCTTGGTTATTTCTGGGACGTCACTCGTCTTGTGTACACTGAGCTTCACATGTATAACTGAGAATTCATGAGTATCATTGTGATTAAAGTCGTGATGGAGGATGATGTTTCAGGGGAACTATCTATGGACCTGGCAGCCTGAAGAGCTATGGTAAGCAAATCAATCATACAATATATATATATATATATATACTGCATGTTTTATGATGAATATGTTGATGAATAATGTGATGTTATAGAATGAATGAGCAGAGTGGCCAGCTGGGCAATGCTCGAGAAGGTGTAGCCAAACGCAATACAGGAAGCCGTGCATGTTGTTCTGCCACAAGTGTCGTGCAAAGTGCCTCTGTGTTCCTCCTGGCTTCTATGCCAACAAATTAATCTGTCTGCCCCTGCTACAACAACTGGAAAACCAAGCGTGGAGGTCCCCAATGTCCTTCACTTACCTCTCCTTTCATCCCACCTACTCCCTCCCCACCACCCTTTCAATTTCTCTATCAATTACTCTCTTCCCCCCCCCCCCCTCTCTCTCTCTATATATATGTCTCTTAGGAACTGTCATCTGTATCTTGTCAAGTATATGATATGTTATATGCTCTGTAATATCTTATGTGGTCAATCACATCTAGTGATCCAATAATATTCAATCTTAATTATATTTTAGTTTAACTGTTTATTTCTCAATACCTTCTGATGCTGTTTATGAATTCAAATCTGCCATATGCGTCACAAGATACAGCGCCATTGTGCAGCCTTCAAGAAGCGGATCATGTACAAAAATAACTAGAAGAAAATTTATATTTAGTTTAGTTTTTTTCTTTTTCTGGCCCAATATCTAGTTTACATCTTCCAATAGTATGCTGATTTTCAAACATGCACAAAATTTATTTCTAAAAGAAGAATACTTGAATTATAAATACAATAGTCCGTACCAGATATCGCCAAGCACAAAATTGTGTCCTTTATCCCCCTTACCAAGGGCCGATAGTGTTGGGCTGGAAAAAGCTTAAAAAGTGAAATTTGGGCCCATGTTTCATAGATAATGGGCTTTCATACATGGTCAAGAATATCCGCAGCTCACAACGAGCAAAGCAACAACTCCTAAGCATGAACCATGCTTAGCCCAAAAAAAGTTCACCAATTTTAATTCAAATCTTATTTCATAATTTCCAATTTTAAACAAATACATTGTAAAATAAAAATAATATTTTAATTGTTAATTTTTATTATTCTTTCTACTTAATTACCCCATGCGCTGCACAAGTTCGTGTCTAATCTATTAAAAAAAAGAAAAACTGAGAAACCAGGTTGAAGAAAAACAAGAACGGACTCATTGTTCTTCTCCACCATAATATCGCCTTTCGTATGCAATAAGCTAATGAAAATGTGCAGTGCAAGTGAAATAGACAGTGTAAATGTTTGATTGAGACGTCCAATCAATACCCAAAAGAGAAGTAAAAAAGATTCTTAATAACAAAAGTTTATTAATAATCTAGTCTTGCCTTAACTCATGGCTATTGGTTTTAGTAAGAGAATTAGAGTCACTTATAAGTATGATGACTTTAGTTAAAAATTATGTAAATACAGAAAATGTTTTTGGGAGAGCTTCCTCTATATCTATATAGGACTTGATGCGGCTTGATCTGAATTAATCAAATATCAAAATAATAATTAGACCAAAATAAAAAAAAAAAAATCTAGTCTGGCTGTTTGACAAAACTTATGAGCTCACGAATTTGGACAAAAGAAAGTTCCTAAATATGCTTTCTTGAATTCTTGTGACTGCTGGCAAAAAAAAAACAAAAAGAATTCTTGTGATTGGTTCGTGGATGTAATTTTCGAAATAGCATAACTTACAAACATCGTTAAAAAAAAAAATGGTCCCCTAGTCTATGTCGAGGATGGCCCATTTGCATACGAAGAGAAAGGCGGCGCATAAAACTAATATAAACGACGACAGACTTTAATTTTTTTTTTGGCTCACTTTACAAGTGTCATGTAATCATGTCCATTTTCTGCATGAACAAGCAGAAATGGAAATGGAGAAAATCATCAATATTCAGAAACCATTTATTTATTTTTCATATTGTAAATTGTAAGAGAAAGAGATATAATTAAAAAAATCTCTAATCTCCAAGTTGATAATGCCCATTTGCTCAGCGGCCCGTTTTGGAAAGATCATCTTTCACAATTCGCACGCCATACTTAATTAATCACATGCAAATCAATATATTTGACCATCTTACCAAAAATAAAAATCAATATGTTTTGAGTTTTACCCAGAAAATTATTAGATACGATCCACTCGAGTTTCATAAATTCCAACTTTTTTCTTCATTTCTTTCTGGTAGAAAACCTGATTCCAGTTTTTTTCAACAAACAGATGATTTTCCATATAAGAATTAATTTTTCTTTAAAAAAATACGGACATTGACAACACTAAATGAAAGGAAATTATTCGTAATCAAGGCTAGTTTATTTTAGCGTACTTCAATGATATTTCATTTTATTAATTATTGATGACACGACGAATTAACTTATGGCAACATGATCAATATTTTTTTTTTTGATAAATTTTTTTATAAGATCCGAGAAAAATAAAAATGTGAAAGATAGTCGCTATTTTTTTTTTGGCCATTTTCCAATCTATGAACAGCCAAATATGACAATGCAAGAGAATTACCCCCTCGGTTCATTGTAAGTGATAATTGGGATAATTTTTATATTTCAAAATATGAGGAATATTAAGAATTTGTCTAGTATATTTAATAATTTTTTTAAAAAAATTCTTAATTAAGATGATATTTTTTAAAAAAAGTAGTAATACAATTCATTTATACTAATTATATGATATAAAAGATATTAACATTAAATAAAAGTATTTTTAGAAATTATTTTATATTCTAGATAAATTTATTATTTTTCTTGGTAGATATGATTTTGTCTTTTGCCCTTATACTCCTTCCAAGTCTAAATATAAGATTTTTTATTCTTATTCTAAATATAAAACTCTTTACATTATATAAGGTAATATTTATTATACATTTTAAAAAAATATTCCTATTTAATGTATCTCAGAGAGAGAAAAAGAGATTAAATATAAGTATTTTTGGAAAAATATTATGATTTTCAATAAATACAATATAATTAACTTATATTAACTCTCATCCTTAATAAGCGTGGTTTGGTTAAAAGAATTTCATATTAATAACAAGAGAGAGTATTATGAAATGAAGGGAGTAAGAGATAAAAGACAAAATCACTAAGACCAAGTAATAACTTTGTTTATAATATAAAATAGTTTAAAAAATGTTCTTATGTAATGTAAATAACTTTTATATTAAGTAATTAATACAAATAAATTGTATTACTAAATTTGGGAGAAAATAACATCTTAATCTTAATTAGAGATATTTTTAAAAAAATTATTAAATATACTATTATTATTTTTAAATATATTATTATTTCTTATATCTTAAAAAATAGAAACTCCGTGGGTTGGCCAACAAGTGATGGAGTAGACATTAAAGAATAAAGATTTATTAAATTGTTTAATATTTGATGGTTTTTAGCTCCCATAAAAAACCCAGGACTAGACCACATAAATCTCGAATATACAAGTTACTGAGTCATACATTGGCCTGCAGCTTTGTCCAAAAAGTCAATCCCTTTCCTCTTACCTTGTCTGAGAACACGCCAATGGAGTCGCGGGGTGAAAACTGACGATCATCTACTCTTCTTGCGAGCTCGCGCTCACTCACTTTATCTGGTGATTAATTATTGAATACCCATATGCCAAATTTCATTTCATGCATTTATTCTTCTTTTTCTCTCTCCCTCTATATTGATGTTTACTTCGGATTTCTTCATTTTCCCTGAGATTTTCTTAGGTTTGCTATGACTGTACCAGCTCCAGAGCTTGTAATCTGATTGCGTGCTTACTCCCTCTCATAAGCTCTTGTTTTCCAGTTTGTCTCTTCATTTTCTTGTGCACATTTCTCGCTGGTTCTGATTATTCGTCTTTGGACACTGAAAAAGTTTTTAATTTCTAGGTCGTTTTTGTCAATGGTTAAATATATGTCTGGTGATTTTTTTTTTCCAAATAAGACGGACCATTTCCCATTGTGCTGTATAAGGGAACTGCTTGGGAATGTGCCGCTAGAAATCATTGTCAGTAAAACTTAAAGAGTTAACCGTTTAAGAGCCACCAATGGTTTCGTCCTTTCGTATTTATGGAATGCAATTCAAGACTTCCTATGGTAGAGCCATCACCAACTTCAATTGAAGCCTCTGCTTTGTGTATTCAGTTCATGCTCTTCAATCACTAGTCACTAGTACAGAAAATAAGATCTAACTATTTTCTGCTGCTTTGCTGCCTTGCTATCGGTTGGAATTCCAGAAGTTTGCTTTCCTTGATCTTTGAAAATGTCAGAGAAGAGCATGATTCCGTCGAGATTTATATTGTGTGTAATTGTGGTTTCTATGTTCCTTTTGGTCTTGTCTTCGAGTTTCCTCCTTCAGTTTAGTGATCATTCGTTGATACCTAGATCAGTGTTAGAGCTTATTCTCATCAACAACACATCATTTTATCTCAATCCCAATAATATCAAGAAGGAACAAAATACATTCCCCCCCTTCCCTTCTGGAGACAAATATATTCAAGCTCAAAGGCCTGGGGAACTGGACTGTCAAGTTTTCAAATCAAGCCAGAAACTGAGCTCTCTACAACTACCGAGAATTATGGTGTGTGATCCAGCTCGGGCTCTTTTAAGAGTGTTCATGTATGACTTGCCCCCTGAATTTCACTTCGGGATATTGGGTTGGAAGGGAAGTGAAAACCAAATATGGCCACACGTGGATAACCCAAAACTCATCCCATCATATCCAGGTGGACTAAATTTACAGCACAGTCCAGAATACTGGCTCACCCTTGATCTCCTGTCATCAAACTCTGCAGATGTTGTCCGACCTTGCACTGCAGTTAGAGTGCAGAATTCAAGTCAAGCAGATGTAATTTTTGTTCCATTTTTCTCATCTCTGAGTTACAATCGGCTCTCTAAACTTAAAGGGAATGAGAAAATTAGCAGTAACAAAATGTTGCAAGAAAAGTTGGTACAGTTTCTTATGGGCCAGGAAGAATGGAGACGTTCCGGAGGGAAAGATCATCTCATTGTAGCTCACCATCCTAATAGCATGCTGGATGCAAGAAGAAAGTTGGGTTCTGCCATTCTTGTTCTTGCAGATTTTGGAAGGTATCCTGTTGAAATAGCCAATGTAAATAAAGATGTTATAGCACCCTATAAACACCTAGTAGGTACCATACCAAGAGCAGAATCATTTTCATATAAGGAGCGTCCCACTCTCTTGTATTTCCAAGGGGCAATATACAGGAAAGATGTGAGTATCTGCCATACTCCTTTTATCAGTTTAATGCATTACTACTTCTTTATGAAAAATGTCTAACATTGATTTTTGTGATTATCTTTTGCTCCGTTTTGGCTGGTAATTTTATCTACAATACAAAATATAAAAAAGAAAGTTTTTTGCTCTTTGCATAATTTGGCAGAGAGTACACCTCTTATTATTTTGAGATGTTGATAATATTATGATATATAAAGTTGCGTCACTGTTGCCAGAAATTATAATGAAACTATTGATGGGTCTTAACAACTTAACCTTTTGAATTGAAGTGGTCTTTGATATGATGTTAGAGCCTCTGTGACTGAGTGATCAAGAGTTTGATCCTTGTCACCCCCATGTCTTGCTTTTTCCCTAAAAGTTTTATTAGCCTTGTTAGTGCATGTCCTTTTACCAATTTACTATCCATATCAATTTTATGGTTTACTAATTTTAAATCTTCAAGACAAGTATATATTCAAACTGTTCTGATTTTAAAGTGGAAACTCTTCAGGGAGGAATTATTCGCCAAGAACTGTATTACCTTCTCAAAGATGAGAAAGATGTGCATTTTGCATTTGGAACCATAAGAGGAAAGGGGGTACATGAAGCAAGTCATGGAATGGCCTCATCTAAATTCTGCCTTAACATTGCTGGAGATACTCCATCCTCCAATCGTCTCTTTGATGCTATAGCAAGCCACTGTGTTCCTGTGATTATTAGTGATGAAATTGAGCTACCATTCGAAGATATCTTGGACTACTCAGACTTCTGCTTATTTGTCCGTGCCAAGGATGCTGTGAGGAAAGGCTATCTGCTAAATCTGCTTAGATCAATTGCACAGGAGAAGTGGACTGAGATGTGGGAAAGATTGAAGGAGATTACATTGCACTTTGAGTATCAATATCCATCCCAAGCTGGGGATGCTGTGAGTATGGTTTGGCAGGAAGTTGCACACAAGGTTTCTTCTGCCCGGTTTGATTTGCACAGGGAGAACAGATACAAGAAGTCTCAGCTTTTTGTGAAGACTGACTGAAATACTGAGGTGTTCAAAGGTTGAGGCATTAATGTCATATTTTCAAGCTTCCTTCCTTCATTTTTCATTGTTTTTTAGCTGAGGCTCTCGTTTTTTAGTCATAGCTCTAGTTTTGAGAAAGCAGATAAAAAAAAGAAAAGAAAATTTGATCATTTTTCTTTTGATCACATGGGTATTGAAACTTGTAGACCAAGATCATCAACCATTATCTTGTTGGCCTGTCATGATTAATTTGGATCATCTTATACACAAAAGGTCTTAACTTTTGTTCCCCTGGAAAAATATATTCTTTGCGATTTTGTTGATAAGCACTGTATTAGATTGAGACGCTAGCAACTGCCTCATGAAAGAAGTTGACAGAGCTAAGACGCACACACACACAGTGCTTTGTTTTATAAAAGAAAATTGCACTATATTCTGTATTTGAGAGCTAACATGATCATTAACTATCCAGCTATCGGTACCTATGATTGGTCTAACAGTCATGCTTTATGCTGGCGCAAAGATGGATTCAGCTAGCTGATAGATTCATAGTAAAAACATTTTAAGAAAAAGAGAACCGTAGAAATCCAACCAACCTCCTTCTGAATCCTGTAAGCAAAGAATGATATAACTCGCCTGTCATTTCTCTGCCTAGTAAAAGACAGCAACAACAGCTTGTCAACTTCTGTTATGAATTGGGTCTGACCCTTTTCGAACTGTCCTTTTGTTTGATTGATCAGGATCGAAGGTCATGGAAGGTGCAGGTGCCAATTCCAGCTTTGTTTGTAAATCCTCTGTTGCAACACCCTTAAGGCTACGAAAACTTCCAAGAAGTGGTAATTTCTCCTTGTCCCATCTCAATGCAAGATTCTTGCTTGTCAGGCTACAAACTCTGTATGGTTCAGATGCTAAAATCCCAATACAAAATAAAAGAATCAACCCTCTGAAGGTGAACAAACTCATGCTTCAGTGAAATGGGAAATTTTGGAGGAACGGAAGCTTCTTTGTTTAAAGAAATACTGAAGAGGAGGTGGTAGCTAGAGTTAAGTTTTATTGCTCATGCCTGCTAGAATAAGCCTGAAGTTTATCTTCTATGGGATTTGGGAGGATAAAAGCGTAAAGCATGAGAATGAGAAGGAGTAGAAGATGTAGGGAAGTTTTAGATTCGCCTCAATCATAAGCATGTTATAGAAGCTGATATATAAGGCTGTTTAGACGACTCTGAGAGGTTTGAACAAAAGTGTTATTTGGAACAATATCCTTGGGAAGACAAGTATCTTTTCATTCAGTTTCCCTACATCCCTATCATTTGCCTCGCTCTTTTTTACCAAACAAAGACCGAATCCTCATTCTCTAGAACACTTTATTAACCCGCCACGTCACCTGAACTTGCTGACATGTCCTTGTACCGTATCCTTAAGACATAATTAATCTTTCTCTGCATTTTGCTTAATTTAATCAGCAGCACCTCTGGATTTACTATTGAAAGAACTAATTTTTTTAACATGATACATGAAAACTCAACTAGAGTTTTGCAGTCTGTCATGCCTAACACTAGAACATTCTGTTTGTGCTTAATTCTAGAGAGCTCTCTGTTATCTTCCCTTTCTGAATCCATACAAGTATGTGAATAAGAGAGTATCTTCTGTATGCTCTATGAAATTCTCTTGTCCCACTAAACACTATTCTTAACAGAAGTTTTACAAATTATTCCTGGTTTTGGGAATTTAAAAAAAAAAAATAGCAGGAAATTTAGATCAGCCCAATTGTGTTGGGGATATGGGGAAAAGAAGGAAAAGGGTGGTGAGAATGGGAATGGAAGAGAGGGAAGAAAGGCATTAAAAGTAGAGAAATAGGGAGAAGGTGGGGAATAAGAAACACTCCCAAAGGGAAAACAAGAGGAAGCAAGAACTGGCTTTTGTGTTGCCAGCGGCAGGCAGCAGCAGCCAGCACTTTCTTTATGGGTAAACTATCTTTAGAATTCCAAGCTCTTCTCTCCATGCAACTAAAATACACTTGTCTTGGTTTCCTGTGCTTAATGGAGTTCCTTTATGCTTTTCCTGGCTCTCTTTGGTTTGCTTATCCCCAAACCATCCCCGTTCAAAGTTTGAAAGAAAATGTTTTTCTGCTTCAAATCTCCCCTCTAACTCCTTCCTTTAAATTTTTTCGCATATCCATGAGTAATTGAGTAATGACCACTAACTAACTTAACCTCTGTTTTGGGATTTCATATACTCCTCAGAGCCTTAATATAAGATCATTTTAATTGAATCACGTGAATTAAGAATTAAAATTAAAACTAATTAACTATCTCGATTTCTTCAAAAATTTTAATATTTTTTTAAAATTACTCTTATTTAATCTCTCCTTTTCTCTTTGAATACATTAAATAGGGATATTTTTCTAAAAATATATAATAAATACTATCTTGTATATTGTAAAGGATTTTATATTTAGAATCAGAATAAAAGATTCTATATATAGGAGCGGAGGTAGTATTATACTTTTTTTCCCTTTGGTTTTTGTAAACTTGGATGTTTCCAATAAACAAGTAGAGGTATCTGAGACCGAAGGGGTAAATCTCATTCCAAGAACAGAAACCTGGAATTGGACTGAGATAGCCCTTGTGACCTACCACTTTAGAGCTGTATAAAAGTAAAAGAAATATCTGGCTGTTTTTTTAAGTTTAAAAATGAAAAATAAAGTGCGATGTTGCTTCCCCAAAAAACCGTTCTGCCCCATCACATTCGGCTTTTATATTGTCCATGCTGACTGGCTATACGATCAGCGCTGCACATCAGTACGTGTCCAAACGTTTGTGGGTAATTGGTAAAGCAGCCCATATGGATACTGCAGAAGTAATTTTTTCTTTAATATCAAACTATCCAAATAAATCAAAACCGCGATTTTTAATTATTATTTTTTATAAAATTATTTAAATAAATTTATAGTAAATTTTTTTATTTTTATTCAAACTTTACTTTTGTAAAATATGGCTATTCTAACATACCTTTCATAAAAAAAAATAATATAAACAAGTACCCAGTGTTTAAAAGATAATTTCTTATATCTCAATTATAAGAAAAAAATTATTTTACAAATATTAAAAAAAAAGTTAAGTTTAAAGATAATTAAATATCTCATATTTTTAATTTTTTTTAAAATGACTCTTAATTAATTTCTCTCTTTCAATTTCTTTTAAAGATGTATCTTGTGACTTTCAATAGTACAAATGAATTAAGTTAATTTTAATAAAAAAAATACTCTCTCTTTTTCTTTTATAAATAGAATCGGATGGTGTATATTAAACTTTAACAAATTTAAGTTGAATTAAATAGGATTGCAAGAGAGATAAACTCTCTGCATCAATATTTAATGCAATTGTATAACTAGAAAGGATGAACATGAGAAAAGCTGAAAAGTGATTTTGTTTAAACAAAGTGAAATTGACGAAACATAATTCCGATAACATTTATTTATTTATTGCCACAAACTGAAAATCATTCATTAATAAAACAGCAAATACAAAGATCATAAGTTCAACCTATACATTGAGTAAGGAAGATGGGGGGGTTAGATTCCCAGCCAAAAGGACTTATCCTCCTATGATCATACCTGGCAAGCCAATCCATTGCCTTGTTTGCAGATCAAGAAATCCACATATACGTGTGATATCCTCAGTGATATAAGAAGTGGTGCACTTAGGGCAAATAATTTCACCATTTGCTGCATGAACCACCTGTTTAGAGTCAGACTCAATTGTTACTTGATTAAGGTTCCTCCGTACTGCTACTTGGAGGCCCTTTTTTAGCGCCAGAGCTTCCGCCATTAATGGTGAGTCAGCATGGCAATCAAAACCAAGTAACTCCAATACTTCCCCTGCCTGGTCCCCACAAATGACGCCTATACCCACGTTACCTTCAGACTTATTGCTCCCATCAACGTTACTTATTGATAACAAAAACATAATTATTAAAGATGATCACTTCTTTACCCTCAAGATAATTATTATACCAAACATGCTTTCACAAAGCGTTGTGAAAAATGTCTGATATTTTTCTTTTTCTTTTTTGTCAATTGGCTTACTGGGTTAAACCAAATCACTTAATGTGAGTGATAATTCAAAGCCTCTGTTTCAAAATCTGTATACCCACACGTAGACTTACCGTTGTGAGGTTTACAAATTTCCACACATTAAAATTATTATTAGTACTGACTTGAATAGGTTTATTTAAAGGTAATAATATGATAAAATATAAAGCACACCATAATTTTTCAAAAAAAAAAGACTCCAGTTTGAGCCTTTTAATTTTAAGTATTAAATAAGATGTGCATCCGTATATTACATGAAATACAATTAACTGAGCTACACTTACATCATTTGAGATTTACATATGAGATGTGTACAGAGCAAATTGTGGAGAGTATGTTTCTCAATTTTTGTGTACAAGACAAACTTATTTAAGGGCAGGTTACCCTTTACTCTTAGTACTCGGAAGAAATTAATCACTATTACTAATGAAGGACACTCTAGTTTATGACAAAAAAATATAATATAATTTCTTATAAATTTTATATTATATATATATATATTAATATTTGTTGAAGTTTGGAAGTGTCTGGGAGAAAATGATATCTTATGACTCACTAAGTTATTTAACGAGATTTTAAGGTTCAAGAAAATACTAAAGGAATGAAAAAAATGTACTCTAGTACCTATATACAAAAATAAGTGGATATTCAAAATTGTGTAAATTATTAAGGGATAAAACTCATAAGTCACACCATGAAATTTTGAGAAAGAGTGATTGAGCAAAAACTAAGAAAAGAGTCTCGTATTTCGAAAAACCAATTTGGATTTATGCCAAGACGGTCTACAATAAAGACTATTTATTTATTAAAGGGTTTGATTGAAAGATACCGGAGTAAAGAGAGTGACTTGCATATGGTTTTCATTAAGTTAAAAAAAACCTATAATAGAATACTAAGAGATATATTGTGAAAAATAATGAAAAAAGAAATGTGTTCGTATGATTTATATTCAAACCATAAATGATATGTATGATGCGGATAACAACAAGTGTGAGAACTTTTGGAAGTGAGATAAAGATTTTCCTATAAGGATAAGTTTCCATCAATAATTTTCCTTGAGTCCATACTTATTTGATGTGGTTTTGGATGTTCTGACCGAGCATATATATAGGAGGAAATTTCAAAGTGCATACTCTTCACAAATGATATAGTTTTAATTGAAAATTCAAGGGAGGAGGTGAATTCTAAACTTGAGTTATCGAGACACACTTTGAAATCAAAAAGTTTTCGCTTGAGCAAAAGTAAGACGGAATGTATGCATTACAAATTTAACAAAAAACGAGTTAGAAATGATTTAGAGATAAAAATTAAAGAATAAACAGTTCTACAAGTGTTAAAGTTTAGATATTTGAAGTCAATTTTACAACGTGATGGTGAAATTGATGGGGATATTATGTATAGGATATAAGTTGGGTGATTAAAGTGGAGAAAAATATCGGAAGTTATTTGTGACTGCAAGGTGGCTATTAAGTTTAAAGTGAAATTTCATTGAACATGTCAGTAATGCTATAAGGTAGCAAATGTTGGATTTTGAAAAGACAATAAGAATATAAGACGAGAGTAGTAGAGATGAGAATATTAAGATGGATGTATGGTTATACAAAACCAGATAAGATATGAAATAATTGCATGCTAAGGAAAATCAGAGTAGCACCTACTAAGAAGAAAATTATAAAAAATTGTTTAAAGTGGTTTATGCATGTATAAATAAGAGGACAAGAGAGGTCAGTGATGAGAGTTGATCAAATAGCTTTGAACCCTATAAAAAAGGCGTAGAGGAAGACCAAAAAGAACACTAAGGGAAATTATAAGGAATAATCTTTTGATAAATGATTTATCCAATGTATTAAAAACCGGACTGGACCGACCGGTTCGACCGGGAACCGGCCCCTGGTCTAGTCCGGTCATAGATGAAGACCGGAGCTCTTCAGAACCGGTGCGAACCAGAGCAAAATCAATCAAACTAGTCAAGACTCGGTTTGGCCTCTTTTTTAAAAAATATATATTTTTTATTTTAAAGATAAAATAATATTATTTTTAGTACTAAATAGCATTATTTTTTGTATACATTTTTTTCTTTCTATATTATAATATGGTATAAGTATTATTATGATACATTATTATAAATAATGATAAATTTACTTAACAAATAATATAAAAATAGAATGTCAATTGACTATTTTGAATTCAAAATATAATTATAGATAAATATTAATTTGTTTAGATTTTAATACTTGGTTGTAAAACTTATTAATAACATTTTTTATTTTCTATATATTATTAAATTTATTTTACATCTTAGATTGAATGTTAGTTTTATGATCATAGATAAATATCTTTCATATTTTTTATCTACATTATTTAAAATATATTAATTTATTTACAACTGGTCCAACCCTGGTCAGACCGCAGTCTAACCATTGAATATTGAACCGTTGCTTCATTCGATTTAATGGCCAGTCTGATTTTTAATACCTTGGATTTATCTGAAGAGATGGTGTTTAATAGAATCTATTGGTGTCATATAATTTATATGATTAACCTCACATTAGTGAAATAAGATTAATGTTTTTGTTGTTTTATATATACTAATATTGATGGAATCATTTTTCATTCAAGCTAAAAAGAATAATAAAACTAGATAGACAAATTAAACTTGTCAACTCAACCTATTTTAATAATTAGCTTTTACCCAACTCTCGTAGTTGCCGCCAAAATTTTAAAAATTCGACTGGATGTCGAACTGAAAATATCATCAGATCATGATTTTTATGATTCAACTAGTTGGACCAGTGGTTGAACCGATGATGTAATAGTTAAGTAAAAATAATATTATATATAATAAAATATATATATAAATAAAATATCAAATTGATAAGAGAATAAATTTAAGTAGTTTAAGTTCATAATAAGTTAATAAACTTACATAATAATAATATATGTTAAATAATTGAAAGTAATGTTAAAACATTTTAACATGATAATATTACATGACTATAATATTATAAAATGACTATACTCCATCCTTCCTCAATTATAAGAAACAAATAATTATGATATCTATATCAAAGAAAAAATAATTTTAGTAGTTAAACTCATTAATTGTGTTACAATTTCAATTTTTTTTCTAGAATTACCCACATTAAAAGTCTGGAGTAAGACTAATTAATTATTAGTAATTATTAATACAACCTTAATTACTCAAGGGTATAAAAGGAAAATGATATTAATTACTCCATAAATTTTATCCATATCTCTTATATTTTGGGATAAATGAAGAGTCTCAAAATTCTCATATAATTTGAGACAGAGAGAGTATAATACAATGAAAATTTTCATTTTTATGATTAGTAATTTTAAAATAAAAAGGGAAATAGTGTTTTACTCTTTAATAATTTTTGCAAAAAAATTAAATTTAAGTTTAATTTTACCCAATTTAAAAAACAGTCTGATTCTCTAAAAATTGCTTTGGTTCTCAGCTCAATTTCAGTTTCCGACTCAAAAGTCAGCTTAAAACGATCAAATCTGGTCCAATTCTTAAAAAGGGTCTAAAGCTGAAAACGGAGTCATTCTTCACTCTGAGTGACAGTTCAATCGGTTCGACCTTCAGGTCCAATTCGGTTCGAACGTTGGTTAGGAGTAGATAAAAAATGTTTAAATAATGTATATAAATCAAGAAAAATACTAAAATTACAATGTAGTTTCGTTTTAATGATTTATATATACATAAGTAATATTAAATTATTGTTATTTTATAATTTATAAATTTTTTAAAACAATAAATATCTCGTGCATTAATGGACATGACAACTGCTTCATTAAGATTTGTATTTAAATTATTTTCTTATCATATGTAAGAAATCATAAATATAAATTTTAAATTACATTCTAAATATGAATTCAAATGACTCGAACTTAAAATGTTAAGTAAGTTGTTAAAAAGATTTAGGATATTTCCTTTTGCATTCATATAATCTGCTACCGTCTACTTCAAATGAGAGGTGATTTTGTAAAAATGTAAGATTAGAGACGTGCCTATTTTGGTGGAGAGAAAAGATGAATATGGGGAGATAAATTTTTGTATAATTTAATAATTTATAACAAAATTTCGAAATAATAAATAACATATTAATTGTTAAGCTTTATTTATTTAATTTTAGTTATTTTTATTAAAAATTTAAATCATATGATATGACATATTGACGTTCTCAAAACATGAAATGATTTTTAAAATTTTTATTTGACACGAGAAATAGCACTCTTAATATTGGAAGACTAAATTTTTATTTTTAATTTTTATAATATTTTTTTGGTAAGAAAATCCACTTTACCAAAAAAATCAAACCTAAAATATAAAATAAAAAAATGACTCTTTATGACCAAAACATTCTAAAATAATATAAGAGATCATAAATTCAAACTAATTAAAATTTTAAATAGAAAATGACTTAAATGTCATTTTTAAAAAGTTTGACACTCAGTTTTCACTTTTTAGTACTCTGATTTTACTATTTGATATTGAGTTTCTATAGTTTTATATTAGACATATTATAATTATAAAAAAATTTAATTGAGGTGTAAAATTGGGGAAGTTTAATATTAAATTTCGGAACCTAAGTAGTAAATCCCGGGAATTGAGTGTCAAATTCTAAAACTGATTAGTTAAATTCTTGGTGATCATAACGTGCCCAGTGTAAAACTAAAGAAGTTTAGTGTAAAATTATAGAACTTGAGTAATAAATCGTTGGAGTTAAGTATAAAACTTTATGACTGATTAGTTAAATTTTTTTTTATAATTAAAATGTGTCCAATGTAAAATTGGAAAACCTCAGTGTCAAATTGTGGAATTTGAATAATAAATCACAGTAGCTAAGTGTCAAACTCTGAATCTAATCAATTGAATTCTTTGATGATTATAATGTGTTTAATATAAAACTAGGAAAATTCAGTGTCAAATTATAGAATTTGAGTTGAATTTTTTTTTATAATTAAAATGTGTCCAGTGTAAAATCAGAAAATCTTAGTGTTAAATTGTGAAATTTGAGTAATAAATCGCAGTAGCTAAGTGTCAAACTCTGAGACTAATCAGTTGAATTCTTTGATGATTATAATGTATTTAGTATAAAACTAAGAAAGTTCAGTGTCACATTACAGAATTTAAGTAATAAATCATGAGAGTTAACTGTCAAACCTTTTTATAAGGGTATTTAGATAATTTTCTATTTAAAATTTTAATTAGACTGAGATTATGATATCTTTCTTTTATTTTATAATGGTTTACTTTTAAAGTGGCATTAATTAAAAAATTTTGTTCATAAAATATAATCTTCCCAATATAAAATCCCTTCGCTACCCCGAGTTCTCCGCTCAACTCGCCCCAACGTTGTACTATCACAAGCCTGTGTTCTTGTGGCGATCGTAATCTTAATCTAGGGTTTTACTCTAAACCCTTGCTTTCCCTGTACAGTCTCCCCGTCATGGCGGAAGTAACTGCACCGGAAGTTGTTGACGACACCAACACTACGGCCCCCTCGGACATGGAGCTTGAAAGCATTGAATGCCCCCAAAACGCCGGGGACAACGGTTCCTCTGAACCCAATGCCATTCATCCCGAGACAAACAGCGACTCCAACCTGAAGCGGAGTCGGGAGGAGGAAGAGGCCGAGGAAGGGGAGGATGGTGTTTCTAAACTTGAAAAATCTGTGGAAGAAGAACGGTTCGAGAAGAAGTTTAAAGAAGGTCCCAAAGAAGATGAGAAATCGGGTCCGCTGAACCTAGGTCACAAGATTTTTGGGTCTTCCGTTGAAATATTTGATTACTTCTACAAGTTTCTTCATCACTGGCCTCCTCATCTCAATGTTAACAAGGTATTAGCAGTCGGCACATATGTTCCGTTTTTTCCTTGAGGATAAGAAAGCACAATACATTCAAAGATGAATAATTTTCCTATCTTGTTTCTTGTTGGCACAGCATATACACTCAAATTACTAGCTTAAGCTTTTAATTAATCCCCGGGTATCAAATTTATCGGGATTATGTCTTAATGTAGTAATTGTGGAAGTTTTGTTCTTTGATGTTGGACTACGTGATAATGGATGCCATTAGAAGTAGCTGCTATTGAAGTTAATAAGTGCATATAGGAAGATAGTTGGTGTCTTTAACTCTTTATTGTACTGTGGTTCTAAGCTATTTGAATTGGATATATAATGAAGGCACTTTACCAGGCTTTGCTTGGAGAGTTGGGAAGAATTTGGAATGAAGATGCCCTTCCACTGCTCTCCGACAAATTTGAAGTTCTTTCTGATTAATCTTTCACGATTCTATGTATTTCTCTTGACATTGATTACTGAAAACTTGCTTTAGGCATTCAAATATTTATATGGATCAATAAAAAAGGGACAGCAATCTTAGTATTGCAGGAAAAAAACTTCAGAGATCTTCCTGTTGATTAGTCGTAGGAGGATTCCATGGAATTAGCTTATCGTGTGGCCACTAGGAGAGCCCATAATGAAGTGTAGAGTTCATTGCTCATTGTACAAACTTTATTCTTTCAAGCTCTTGGATCTCCATTTTTTTCTGGCTCTCTGTCTTTCTAGCACGTTATGTATTAAAGTCTTAGTGGCACCAATTGATTTTGAAGATCTTTGTATTGTTTCATATACTATTGTATTTATTGAACTATTGTACATATATCTGTTAAAATTTATTTCCCTGCTATGTTTTCATTTTGAGTTTAAAATGAAGTAACTCCCATCTATAATTTGTATGGCACTGTAGTTTTAGCTATGTCCTGTATCCCTATTGTGTTTATATTGATTCCACTGGATGTTGGTTTGATAAATTCTCGCACTTCGTGTTCATGAAAATTTTGGCTTCATCCTTATAATCATTTATAGCCACGAAGGTCAACCTTCAGCTTCCTTCCATAAACTGCAGGCACATTTTGTGCGGTGGTAAAAGTCCACTCTACTGGGGATATCCTTTATACATGTAGGCATGTTCATCTGTAAATATATTCCTCATAGTTGCAGAATTATTATGTGCTTGCCATTTTTGGTGCATCAATCACAGGGCAGCTTAATTTAGAATTCAATTTTTTATTTTTCTGTGGGAAAATTTTCAGTACTATATTTGAATGGTTGTTTTAATACATGTATTTGTGCAGTGCTTTTTCAATACCTTCAAATTGTGGAGTGGCGATCCAGTTTCATTTCAAATGAACATGTCTTGATTGAACCATGTTGCAGTAGCCGCTTCCTGAATCTAGCGAGTTAATTAACTGTGGTTTGTTTTGTGTGGCAGTATGAACACGTAATGCTGCTGGAATTGCTTAAGAAGGGCCACTCAGAGCCAGATAAAAAGATAGGGGCAGGGATCCGTGCTTTCCAAATCCGCTACCATCCTACATGGAAAAGCAGGTGCTTCTTCCTCATCAGGGAGGATGATTCTGTTGATGATTTTAGCTTCCGCAAGTGTGTAGATCATATACTTCCTTTGCCGGAAGAGATGCAACTGAAGTCTCATGTGAACAAGATGTTAGGTGGTGGAGGTGGAAAGGGACACGGAGGAAGAGGTGGTGGCCGTGGACATGGAAAAGGAGGAAGGGGGAGGCGCTGAGTATATTAGTTGCTAGTCGGGGTTGATTCTCATGAGTTGAGGTGTCTTCTGTATTTCCAGGCTGTTTCGTTGTTCCTTCTGCTTTCTGTATTGACTGTGTTACTAAAGTCTTAAAGAAGTCTTCAGAGTCAATATCCCGATCTTTGCAACATAATGCATTTTGCACTGCTCCAAAGTTTCCTCGAGGGTACGGAATTGGGGTTCTTATTTTAGTATAATTAAATTTAAAATTTCTGTGATCAATATATCTATCCATCATCATATATAATAAAATTTATAATGTTGTACTTTTCAAGTCCCCAACAAGGTGGGGGAAATTTTATCTAGTTATAGAAGTATTTGTCTCTAATTTATTTAGAAAGAAATAAAAAATAAATTATATATATGATTATTTTTGTGCATTTTTTAACAACTTTTTCTTATGCTTTTCTATACCTAAATTTTTATTAAAACATGTGTTACTGATTTTTGTGTCATGGTATATCTAAATTGTTAAGTTCTAATTGAAATTGTCCGAAGAACTGCGCAGATCAAATAATCTTTTATACCCAAGTTATTATGAACCTAAATTAAGGATATAATTATTGAGAATTAAGTTTTTATTGTTGAGAACATTCTTAAGTTCTAATTCGTATTCCTTTTAAAGTCATTAATTATTGAGAATTTTTGTTGGTCTGAACTAATTGTTGAGAATTGATAGTTCGTCCAGAAGCATTAAGGAATAAAATTTTAGTATTCTGATAAAAATTATAATTTTTTTTTAAAAAATTATTATAATTTTTAAATTAAAAATAGCGTTGAAATTGAAAATAAGTGCAAAAAAATTACCACTTGTGGTTGTGGCTTCTATATCTGAATGAGATAGTCTGTGCCGTGCTGCTGCTGAAGGGGGGAGATACTCTCAGATTGGTCGGCGGCGATGTTACTCACCCATCTTCCCCTTCACCGCTTCGTCCATGCTGCTTCCAATCTCCATTTCTATCATACTCTTCCCCTTCTTCACACTTCTCAACCCCAGCAGCAATACCCACCCAATACTCCAACCCAAACGTCGCCTTATCTTCACCACCATCAAAATCAACCAAAACTCATCTCAGTCTCTCCCACTCACTCCCACAAACAACTCGTGATTTCTGCATTAAAATCTACTACCCACAAGACCCACTTTCTTCAAATTCACGCTCTCATTGTCTGTACATCCCTCCTTCAAGACCCTGCGATTTCCCTTCCCTTCTTGTCCCGTGTAGCTCTCTGGGGTCCCTTTCAAGACCCCACATATTCCCGCCGTTTCTTTGACCAAATAACCAACCCTTTGATTTCTCATTACAACACCATGATCAGGGCATACTCTATGAGCTGTTCCCCTGAACAAGGTCTCTATTTATATCGAGATATGAGAAGACGTGGCATTCTTCCTGACCCATTGTCCTCTTCATTTGCCGTCAAATCTTGCATTAAGGTTCTTCATCTTCTTGGTGGGGTTCAGGTTCATGGATGTATCTTGAAAGACGGGAAACTATCGGATAGCCTTTTGCTCACGACGCTCATGGACTTGTACTCGCATTGTGAGGAATTGGATGACGCATGGAAACTGTTTGATGAGATGCCTCAGAGAGATACTGTTGCTTGGAACGTCATGATTTCTTGCTGCATTCGAAATAATAGGACACGGGATGCTTTGAGGTTGTTCGATGTTATGCATAGTGAAAGCCATAGATGCGAACCTGATGATGTTACGTGTTTACTCCTGCTTCAAGCTTGCGCCCATTTGAATGCTTTGGAATTCGGGGAACGAATTCACAATTACATTACAGAACACGGCTATGGTGGGTCTCGTCGTTTGTCTAATTCTCTCATATCCATGTATTCTCGATGTGGTTGTTTGGACAAGGCTTATCAGGTATTTATGGCGACAGACAATAAAAATGTGATTTCATGGAGTGCACTGATCTCTGGTTTGGCAATGAATGGATATGGGAAACAAGCTATGGAAGCATTTGAAGAGATGCTGAGAATGGGGATTCAACCGGATGATCAGACATTCACTGGAGTTCTTTCTGCTTGCAGCCATTCTGGGTTAATCGATGAGGGAATGTCATTTCTCGAGCGTATGAACAAAGAATTCGGAATAACTCCTAACATTCATCATTATGGATGCATCGTTGATCTCTTGGGGCGTGCTGGTTTACTTGACCAAGCCTATCAGCTTATCATGTCAATGGAGGTAAAACCAGATTCAAAAATATGGAGGACCTTGCTTGGGGCTTGTAGAATTCATAGACATGTTGGTCTTGGTGAAAGGGTAATTGAGCATTTGATTGAACTGAAGGCTCAAGAAGCCGGGGATTATGTTTTGCTGCTAAATATCTATTCTTCAGCTGGTCACTGGGAGAAGGTAGCCGAAGTGAGAAAACTAATGAAAGAGAAAGCAATCCAAACCACACCTGGTTGCAGCACAATCGAACTGAAAGGAGAGGTACACGAGTTTGTCATGGATGATGTTTCGCATCTGAGAAAGGTTGAGATCTATGAGATGCTGGGTGAAATCAATCAGCAGTTGAAGATTGCAGGGTATGCTGCTGATCTATCAGCTGAGTTACATAAGTTGGATGATGGAGAAAAGGAATATGTGCTCTCTTGCCACAGTGAGAAGTTGGCTATCGCATTTGGGGTTCTTGTAACTCCACCGGGCACAAAACTCAGAGTGGCAAACAATCAACGTATGTGTGTTGATTGTCACAAGTTTCTGAAATATTTTTCCGGAGTCTACAGCCGTGATGTGATTGTCAGAGATCGTAGTAGGTTCCATCATTTCCGAGGAGGCCAGTGCTCTTGTAGTGATTATTGGTAGGGGACATTTTAAGATGTGTTAAACCAATGGTCAGCAAATGGAAACTTGGAAGCAGGCAAAGATTTATAGTTGATGTCTTCCTTCTTTTTGGACCTGCCAAGTGCCAACCGAAAAAAATTGATCCTTTGATGAATATTGAATGATGGCTTGCTTGAAATGCAGCCATGATGCTGTGACCAGCTTATCTGTTTGGTGATGCTCCACGAATGCATTCCACTACACAATTACTAACTGCACTGAGTGAATTGCGAGAAGCTCAGAAATATGTCAATGCTTACCATCTGAATGGTAAGACTTGGTGACAGCATTTTTGAGAAACTCAGAAAAGTTGTGTAAAAGCTGCACCATGTTCTCTGGGTGACTGGCGGTTTGTAAGGAGTACCAGTCTATCATAAAAAAGAGAAGCATGGCAATGGGGAAAAGCATTGTTGTCATGATGCCAAATCTTCCTTTTCTTTGAGCAGAGCATGCGCATGCAAGTATGTATGTATCATTCAACTTACTCTTGTTAATTTCACCAGTTAACAAATGCATACAGTGATGTAGCTGGATATGCTAATTTTACCTTATTTCTTCAATGCAAATAATAAAGGATTAGGTTTGAGTGAAGTTATTTTTTATCTTTGCCATGAATTTTTTTATTAAAATATAAGTGTGTAGTTTTTCAATAACAACGTAAGAAATATAGTTTAATTGAAAAAAATCATATGCTTGAACAATAACATTGTTGATCCATGTCATAGAAAAAAAATGATACACTTACTTGTATAAATCATATATATATATATGTATGATTATTAAAAAATTATCTACTTATCATGTTTTAATTAAAGAATTTGACGTAAAAAATATAAAGAATAATGCGAATAAGAGAAGAGAAATGGAAACTGTAAGAAAATCTGCATCTTAAAGTTGTGGGAATATAATGGTGCTAGTGCTACCATGGATCCACATATTTCAGGTATGGATGATCCAAAACATGCTTATGCTCTGTTATATACATGAGACTAAAAAACTTTGACAAATGAAAATGATGCAGATGGTTTTGGGTTGTGAGACCATTGCCTTCCTCAATGTTGGCCTTTAATTGTGGCATAACTTCTCCTAATTGTGTTGTGAATTTCCACATGCGGCACTTCCAACTCCACAAATTCAATTCTTTAGAATATGAATATATTGTATGAGCCAACGATCAACACAACACACACACATATATTCCTTTTGATATACGAAATTTTAGGTGAGTAAAGTCCTAAGAACTTACCAAAACTAAGATAGGCATTATGACTCAAATAACATTTATAGAGATTAGTAGATATTTATCTTTAATTGAACTTGAACACTTTAATTATATCTATTTTCTTTTGTTGTCACTCTCCCTGTTACATTGCAGACAAACTTTGAATTGTTTTGTTGGGAGATTTTTTTTCTTTTTTGATAGACTTTGTTGGAGATTTTTAAGTAAAAAGATATATATAAAAAATTATTATGTAAGTAATATAACTAATTTAATCAATTTTTCTCACATAACTTATGATAAACTTGTGAAATAAAATTATAAACATCATTATTAAATTTTCTTGCTTATTTTGAAGGATGGAGATCTTCTGGAATTGAAGATCTCCGACTCCGAAATTGCAGAGTTGAAGTTTAATCACTACACATGGGTACTTATTTTTTTAAGAAAGGAAAAAGTAAACAAATGTATAACTTCTAGGATCCTTCCACTTTCTTTGAATCGTTTTAAGGGAGAATTATATTTAAGGATTTAAATTTTTTAAGAAAAAATTAAGCTGAAATATTCAATTTTTTTTAAAACTAAAATTATATTACAAGACTTATTAAAATTTTTTTAATGAAATTGCTAATAAATTTTAGAAAAAATCTTATTTCATGAACTTCTGAATTAATTTTTTTAAATTTAATAGCAATTCTTTAAAATTTCCCGTAGAATCATAGAATATATTTTGATCTTTGCTAATAATTATAATTTTTAAGATGTTTTAACTTAATTGTTTTTAGATATGGATCCTTGGATGTAAATGTAATTTTCCCTTGATTTAATGTTGTGGGAACATTAATTTTTTTTTAATATACTGTGGGACGTTAAATTTTTATTATTGATTGGAGGAAGACCTTAACGTGGCTTAGCTAAGCTAACTATTGAACATCGAGGTTGTATAATAATTTAATTGAAGAAGTGAGAGTTAGGTGGCTTACAATAACAATTCCCCCAAATGATATTCAACGTTTTTGTTGAGAATCTATCAATTTACCCTTCGCCCAATTAACCCCCATAAAATGGAAAGTGGTTCCACCCTAACCGTTTTCAAATTTCAACACCAACAAATTCTGAACTTCATCAATATAGCTTATATTAGAGGAAATCAACATTGATTATGATTTCTTTCCTATTGAAATTGAGGTGGTCTCAAGGGTTTTATGCTCAAGCAATCTTGGTTTTGGCCCGAAATGAGTTCTTCGTTGGTCAAAGCTAAAGCCATTCACTTGACAATTCAAATTCTGAATTGAATTGTCTTTTTGACACTTGATTATGTGCATTCTGGTACGTTAAGACATACGATATCAGGACTTCTGGAACTTTAAAGAGAGAGAGAGAGAGAGAATCTTAGGAGTAGTTGCAAGTTGGTTTGACTGGGTATAATAAGTTGGGTCATCAAACAATCTGCTTCACATTGCGTCAATTGGTGCCAACCTCTGAATAGTTGAATCCTACCCTTTATATGACTCGAAAACTCATTAGTATTCCACATTGAGCCCATCAATAATACACTTTGAGAAGAGCCTGGAGACAGAACTAGACAAACATCAACATGAAGCTCAATGTGGGGCTAGCTTTTGTACTAATAGCCGTTTTAGGGAATGGGCTAGAGGGATGTCACTGCAAGATTGTGCAGTTCATATTTGGGGACTCCCTCTCCGATGTAGGAAACAACAGATACCTCTCCAGAAGCCTTGCTCAGGCAAGCCTCCCTTGGTATGGCATTGATTTTGGCAATGGTTTGCCCAATGGCAGATTCTCCAATGGCCGCACTGTTGCTGATATAATAGGTAACAAGTTTCACTTCTAAGCAGCCAAGTTGGGATTAAGCATTTATAACTATGTCAAAAACTTTACTACCAAGCGCTAAGCATCACTGTTCTAACTAATGCAAAGTTGATGGATACGACTAACTTCTAGTCTGTCACTATATATCCTTGGGGTTCCAATTGTGCATGGTGTTTGATAAACTGCTGCACCTTAACTAACGGTTATAACTTCTAATCTGTTAGTAAATCGTGAGTGTTTTAACCTAGTGTCATACGTGCTTACTTGTTTTGCCTTCAACTTAAGCTCATTCTTTTGCCAAGAGTGAGAAAAGTTACCCCTATTGTTACGTTTCTTCTGTGTATCAATGAATTACAAACTCTTATAGCTACTTCAAGTTTTAGTTTGGTCACAAGGTTGTTTCAGAATTCAGATAACCCTATGGGTATTAATTCTGCATGTCCAGGTGACAATATGGGACTTCCTAGGCCACCAGCAGTTTTGGACCCTTCTTTAACTGAAGATGTTATATTGGAGAATGGAGTGAATTATGCTTCTGGAGGTGGTGGCATCTTGAATGAAACTGGCAGCTATTTTGTAAGCTGAAAAGATAAACTTTTCATACTGTTGTGAGTCAATACCATTTAGCAATATCATTAAAGAACACGAGACTAACACATATTGGACAAAATGATGGCACTTGCAGATTCAGAGATTTTCTCTCTACAAACAAATTGAGCTGTTTCAGGGGACACAGGAACTAATCAGAAACAAAATTGGAAAAAAGGCAGCAGATGAGTTTTTCCGGGGAGCTCACTATGTGGTTGCTTTAGGGAGCAATGACTTCATCAACAACTACTTAATGCCTGTTTATAATGATTCATGGACATACAATGATAAGACATTTGTGGACTACTTGATGGGAACATTACAAGACCAACTCCAGGTTAATTGATTTTACTATTAACAGCAAAAATCTCTAGTTTCTTTAATGGTTTTAGTAATCAAGTCTATTGTTTCTGTTTAGCTTCTGCATAGTTTAGGAGCTAGACAACTTATGGTGTTTGGGTTGGGACCAATGGGCTGCATTCCCCTTCAAAGAGTGCTTAGTACTTCTGGGAATTGCCAAGAAAAAACAAACAAGCTGGCTATAAGCTTCAATAAAGCTACAAGCAAGTTGGTAGATGACATGGCGACACAACTTCCTAATTCAAGCTATAAATTTGGAGATGCCTATGATGTTGTTGATGATGTTATTAGCAATCCAAGCAAATATGGTTAGTAACCAACATGTCAACATGTTCAGACACATTTCTTAGCTAGATTTAGCCCCGATATTGTTATACTAAGTATTATAGTAATTACAATTACATTTGGATTGTAGGATTTGAGAATTCAGATTCGCCCTGCTGCTCCTTTGGGAGAATAAGACCTGCTCTGACATGTCTACCGGCATCAATCCTGTGCAAAGACAGAAGCAAGTATGTGTTCTGGGATGAGTACCACCCCACAGACAGTGCAAATGAGCTCATTGCAAACGAGCTCATCAAGAAATTCGGATTTTTGCACGGTGATCAAACAAATGGTCCTTCACCTGCACCTGCTTTCGCTCCTTCTCCTCAAGATTAACAAAATTTGCTCTTACTTGTAATGGAAGCAAGTTTCTGTGTTCCTTGACCTGTTATTTACACATAATTTTGTTGTTATGGCTGTTTGGTTATAAAAAAGTAAACTTAGTTATAGAGTATATGGTAGAAGAAACAAGCTTGCAAATTCAAATAATGCTCACTGCAATAGGAACATTGCAGTAGGACAGTAATTGTGTGTACTGGGTAGATTTGTGTTCTTTAACCTTGATGATTGTGTCTGTTTTTGTTCCCCTCCCTCTAGTATATTTTATGCTTGTTCTTAAACTGTGTGTACTGGGTAGAACCACAAAACATTTTCACACACACAGACACACACACACAAACTATTTATTCTTAAACTGGATAAGAATAGCTTTAGGAAGAGAACTTGTACAATTAGACAGGAAAGAAAGCTGAAGTTTTAGAAATTATGGCTTCCATAGATTTGTTAAGGATGGAGAAAAGTGCAGTGAAGGAGTCCAGCTAACAAAGCATAATAAGCCAACTTTTACTGTCTTAGTGTTCTAAATTACACTTTGTTACCTATGGCATCAGTAAAAACAAAAGGTATGATAAAGCTGAAGAAAGATGCAATAGTACTGGGACAAGAGTTTCATTTTCTAAGGCTAGGCAATCCCTTTACCTTTATATTTGATAAGTTTTTTAATTCTACCAAACCTGTCAATTTCGCCAACTTTTATGGCAACTGATCTTTCTGTTTGGCACTATATATACGGGGCACTCTAGTGTTTAAATATGATCTGTATAGGATATTGAACTACAAAGGTTGTGAATATCCTTTGTTAGAATCTGATCAGCCATAATATATAACAAGTGTTATAGCCTTACAGGTGTATAACTACATTGATAAATCGATAAAGAAAATTAATGGAGAGAAGTTTCTAGGTAATAACTATAGAAGGAGGCCACCAATTTCATATGCCACAATGAGTAATATATATATATATATATATATTAATGGCCTGAAAAGCAGAAACTTTTGGAAGAAGAGAGTATAGGGGTCAGGCAAGCATAAACAAATATGTCTTTTCCACAACTTGATAGATCACTTTCTCCACTCAAGCAAATCAAATATTTTATTATACATTTATGTGTATCTTCAGAGGGTTCTCATTGGGTAAGCAATATGCATGATTACATTAAACAATTTGGATTAGCTTGTAAATCACTTGGTTCTGCAACACTTACCAACCTGTGGGTTGACAAATGGTATTTCGGCTCTATATTTCCATATCCTTTTGGCCAAAAGAAGGGGTAACAACAAAAAGCTCTTTGTCGGCTTATTGCCAAATTCACCCGACACACATATATATAAACATCAATTATTACAAATCTTAGTTTATTTTTACGACTTTTTTAATGTAACACTAACATGTTTGGCACAATCAAAATCGATAACTTTCTTTGCAACTGTTAAATATTATCCATGCTTTTGAAATTTAGTTCTCTTTAGTAGATCTGCTCCTTTCTTAACATTAAAATTTTGATATATATATTTTTTATATTTTATATTTTATTAAATATGCAGGTGGAAAAAACACCAGTAACGGAGAAAAAAAAAAACAATACAGAATCTATTTTAACACCTCAGTAGTTTTGTCTAACATTAGTTTGTCCTTTTGTTTACTGTAATTTATTCAATTATCATACAGTTACTTCCCTCCAAAGTGAAAAATATAATCATATGAATGTTAGACTATAAATAATTTTACTGTTAAATATTTGTCTCTTACAGTATCCTAAGGTTTTTGTTGGAAGCAAATAGAAACTTCCGACGTCACAATGTTGCTTTAATACACTAACATATCATGTATGTGTTTAAAACACAAGAAAAACATAAATTTAGTGACGTAATTTTTTGTTAAGAAAAAAGAATTAAATAAAAACATTATAAGGTGTTTACATGATGATGAAACAAATTATTTTTTGATCGTGTGTATGGAAAATGTTTTATTAGGGGAGAAAAAACTCATTTTGGTGATTTATATACTCAAATGAATTAATTTTTGACTGTCAATTGAAAAATATTCTTAATACTTTAAAAAAACTATTTCAATTATATATAAAGAAAAATAAATTGTTATATATGTGTGCGTGTGCACATAAGAAACATAATTAGCACTATTTATAACTGTAGATTATTATTCCTGAGATCCCATCAAATAAAAATACTTTTAACATTATCATTTTTTTTATTGTGTACATCGGACAAGTTATTTTAGTTTAATTTATTTAATTAAATTTAAATAGCAAAAGAAGAAATAAGTTTCTTCTTGGTGTGTCAAATTACACACATTTGATTAAGGCCTTTACTTTGCGGTCATCATTTGAGCCAAATTGTAAGGCTATTAGCCAAATTACACCGCCTCTCTGAAACATATTGATACTGAGAAATGTGATAAACGCCAAAATAATAGTTTCAGATGAGCAGAGAAAAGCACAGATCCTAAGCATAATTAAAGCAGAAGTTGAACAAACATAAAGTGGACCAAGTCCCCAGATAAATTATAAATACTGGTGAATAGTCTGAATTCAGCTCTTAATTAGTTACTTGTTTCTCTCACTACACATAATCGCTTGCGTTCATGACACCAGATAATTGAGCATCGACATTCATGGCTACATATTGAAGAACAGAACGTTGCTGATAAGTGCACTTGACATTATATACTATGTATGGTATCACGTAGAGCACGCCTAGTACCAAAAGGAAATAACATTAATCCACAAGGCATTTCGCACACATCATCATGGTGCTCTTGGAGTGTGACGATTATTAGGTCCTGAGGGTGGGTAGTCATGGAGTTCCAAGTCCATCCTCTCAGTAATGGTGCTTGCCTCATCCCCCTCTATGTTTATCTCTGTTGTAATCTGCAACAACACAGGTTCCTGGTTAGCATGAAAGAATCTAGTACGTAATTTTGCACTACATGCCTTGTCTTGTGGCCTCAAGTTTGTACCTTGTGGGTATTCTCCAAAACAACGTGATCTTGGGCGCCTTGCATAAGGTTCTCAGTTCCTGCATTTACAAACATAGAATCAGTAAAAAGAACAAGATGATGAAGAAGAAGAAGAAGCAGGAATAAGAGAATATAGGAAAGGAAATGTATATGTTTTTACTTGTGACTGGGATTGCTTGCAAAGATAGAAGATGAGAAAGCCCTAGCAGAATCACAAAGAGACGAAGGAAAGTGCCTGCCATTGCTGCAATAGACTGCTTAGAAAACAAGCTCAGTTAGTATGTGTATGTTGCTTCCCACATGGTGAGTGATTCTCAGTTTATATAATGCAGGGTGCGTTAGATTTTGGTGGATGTTTTGTGAGTATGGCATGTGGGTGATTGGAAAAGCAATCATATTGGTAAAGGTCAAAAAGACGATAGCAACCCATCATTCCGTGGGGGAACAACGCGTTTTCAGTCTTTGGTACAAAAAAATTAAAGTCATATTAAAATGTCGTATCTTGTAGGTTACTCAACTAGTAGAAGGTTATGCTAACTTAGTCAGTGATCTCAAGTTAGATTTCTAGGTGAACAGTTATGTTAAATTTGGAAAATTAAGTTTTGTCATCTTTGCGATCCTACCTTATTCAATCTATATTAATCCAATGTACCTACCGGATATCGGGTGGTTTGTTAAAAAGAAAAAAAAAAAAGTCATCATCATCATCAGATAAATTGTTGTGGCTTATGAATGAGAAAACACAAAACCAGTATTTAAGTCAAAGATATATGTATATATGGTAACAAAAGATGGGGTACACTGTGGAAGTGGAAAGATGACACAAGAATGCTTGCTGGGGCAAAACCTAAGCCGGCACACCAATTGAAGTCAATGTGTAGTGGGATTTACCATGAAAGCTTCAGCATATTCCCTATTTGAATGAATGGCATCCAAACAGTCAACCAAGAAACTCACTACTAAAAGGCATTGGCACTCACACAGTTGTGCTTCAATCCCATTGTGGATTTTCAACTGAAACATAAAAGCAAACAGATGATAGGCACCAAATGTGGTTGTGATTTCTCCATTATAGGTATATTTCTGGGTAATTGTATGGTAATGTCAAAGCAAATAGTGTTGGTTCTTCTGCCCCTACCTAGTGCATGCAGATATTGCAGATGGTGGGAGTCATATTCAGCTATCAAACACACAACCTTTAGCTAACCTCAATAGTCATGCATACTATTCCAAGTGGGAACGTCACTGTTTTCCACTAAGTTAGACTATGATATATACAAGACAATATTCCTCTATCCTAGTGAAAATATTTTTTTTTCTCCTTTTTATAGTGGCATTTTAACCAAATGATGTGGATTACGATGACTAGCTAAAAGTAGATAGAAACTTTGATTTTGTAAAAAATTATTATAATATTCCTAAAATACCTTTAATAAAAGGCATTAACATCTATCCCACATCAATGTTAAAAAAATTAAAACTATTGAAGGCATTTGTGAAAATTACTCTTTAATTCTTCACTATCCATGAGAGATAGTTATAGTCTATGAAAAAAATGGGGAGAGAGAGAGAGAAAGAAAGAGAATGCGGTTGACTTTGGGAATCTAAAGGGTTTTCACATGGTGGGTCATTTGATTAATGAAAATGGATTTGGAAGATGAATATAATTAATCAGACAGTAAAGTAGAAATGTTGTACGAAGGCATTACAGAAAAGGTGGTTAACCCAAATACCACGGAGACAAAATTAATATATTACAGAGAGAACAGAGACGTACGTGGAAGTGTGAATTGGATTAGAAAAATTAAAAAGCACATGCAACATAGAAAAGCCTAAATACTAGCGAACGCCACTTTTCATATTGCTTTCTGCTTCTGATACTTTTCGTGTTCATTAACCTTTGGAAAGTGGTAAAACAATACTACTACTATCAGCTTCTGGGAAATTCCTGATGGACCGGAAATGGCTCATATCCACACTAACTTTTGAAAATTAATTATAAAAATAAAGTGGGAAGAAACGTAAAGCAAAGCTACAGAATACAGATTGAACTAATGCCCATTTAATTTGTTTGCTTATTCTTTGAATCTGCCATGTTATGTCCAATCTCATTCATTTTCCTACAACTTTCAACGCAGCACCTTGAATTGAAATTGCCAGCCCATGATTGTGACACCCAACTTTTAACTAACGCATTAATTAAATATGTTGCTGTATTTTTATCAAGATGATTTTAAAATACGATTAGTGAGATATGATAGTTTTAAATAATACTCCATCCGGTCCTATATATATGATATTTTATTCTGATCTTAAATATAAGATCCTTTACAATATATGAGGTAATATTTATTATACATTTCCAAAAAAATGTTCCTATTTAATGTATCTAAAGAGAAAGAGAAAGAGATTAAATAAGAGTAGTTTTAGAAAAATGTTGGGATTTTTAGATAAATCGATATAGTTAATTAGTTTTAATTCTAATTCTTAATTCATGTTATTCAATTAAAATGATCTTATATTGAGGATAAGAGAGAGTAGATCATAATACTATGCTTATTAGTATTGTCAATTTTTTTTTAATAAATAACATTATATTGATTCGAAAACCATCGGACTATATGGAGCACAGCCCACGGCCCAAAGAAACAAAAACGGCCATGATACACCCGAGGAAGCAACGATAGAAACAAAACCCACCAACACTATCTTGTCAAAATTAGATCGACTAATTTGGTTATGTGAATTGGCGAATTAAGGGCCCGTTTGGTTCTGCATTTTGTAAAAGTAAGTTAAGATAAATGAAGTTTGTAAAAATGAAGTTTAGATAAAATAAGTTTGTTAGAAGTAGTTATGTTTGGATATTCTTTTTGTAAAAGTAAGTTTTGACAAAAAATCTGTTTAGATGATAGGGGTTAAAAGTACTTTTAGATGTATAATATAGAATAAATTTGTTTCACCTTTTCCAAAATCCACGTTTTGTTAACGGAAAAGTAACTTTTCTCCTCCTTTTCCAAAACCACAGTTTAACCCACTTTTCATTTTTCAAAAAGTCAGTTTGTGTTTCACATGTGTTTGGCCAAACACATCTTTTACAAAACCATGGTTGAAAAGCATGGTTACATTTTGTAAACATGAAACCAAACAGGCCCTAAATCATAAATTCATGGGGTAGTCCAAAAATTTTAAAAGACGACCTAATTAAAAATTAGTCAAAACCTAATGTCAACTAAAATTAGGTCAAACTCTATCAAAAATTAGTAAAATCTAAATTATTTTACTTTTATATGTGAAAGAGAAGAATATATCAACTTAATTATGACTCTTTTTGACAATTAAATAGAAAAAGCAGCGGCAGCAATCGTCCGTGATGAGAAACAAAAGGGAAGTAATTGGATTGGTAGGGATTGGAGAGAGAATCTTGATGCTCCTCACACACAGACCCACCCCTATTTAGTGTCAAAACCAAAGGCAACTATTATTACTTATTAGTGTCTAAACAAGTCACACAAAAAAAAAAAGAAAGTAGTGAAATTTTGGAATAAAAATATCATATATATGATGCTAGCATTTTCAGGATCTCACATAGCGCAGAATAGCAATAAAAAGTCAAAAACATTATATTGCCACCAACTTTGTCCAACGCATTTGGCAAAAAAAAAAAAAAGCAGAAACATGTATAAGACAATCAAATTTTAAGAGTACTGTTTGGCCAAAAACAAAATTTAAGAATACTTGCGATTGCAAGGAAAGAGAAGGTCTTTGTCAGTGAGAGGAAAGGTCATCTTCAACACTTGAATGCTATCGCTACAGAAAACATGTCATTTTCATTTCACAAAATTATTTAATTTCATCGATTCAAAACTATGTGGATTATATATACTTCCTCCGGTTCAAAATATAAGAGATTTTCAACTATTTCATGCATATTAAGAAAAAGTGGTTACACTCTTAAATTTCTAAAAAAAAAACTCAACATCTCATTTTTATCCTTATTAATTACTAATAATTAAAGTTATTTCTACTATTTTTCATTACAAATTACGAGACTGGTCATCAATGAATAAGAATAAAAAAGATAAACTATTACTAAATACTACATAGCACCTTATATTATAAATCAAAGAAATATTTTAAAAAAATTCTTATATTTTGGATCAAAGGAAGTGTGTGTATATATATATATATATATATTAAATCATTCGTTTGCCCGAGTGGTTTCTGTCTTGATTGAGGAGGGCTGGGCTGGGCCTTTACCTGGCCCAACAGCGATGAGTGGTAACAGTTACAGGGAGGCTCAGCCTATTTCGATAAGTGCCGATTTGTTGCTTGTAACTGATTCTATTTGGCAGGCATCGGATACGGTGTTTAACTCATTGATGACAGATCATCATTTTAATTATCCCACGTGGACTACATCAACATCTGTGATGGTGGGTTAAAGCCCCGCAGATCCGTTTGTTTAGTCCAGGCTCTTCCCTTCCCATGTTATGGAACTGGACTCTCTGAATCATTCTTTAGTTGGGCCGGGCTTTGTGGGATCCGCATCTTTATAACCCCCTCCATGGAGTTTGATGCCGTTAGATTTGCCTTCCCCATTTCCTTTGGATTTGGGTCTGAACATGAGTGGGCATTCTCATTTTGCAAAATTGCCTACAGATGACGAAATTTCTTCCCCCTCATAGCAACTAGTTATATAAAGTTAGAAAGTTCTTTCCATACATTGTATAAAGTTCTTTCAATACGTTGTATGATTAATCTCAAATAAAACATTTAATTTTGGAAAACCTGATGAAAAGAGGATTATTTGAGCCACTAAAAATACTATTTAGACCTTATTTTATCTCATTGAAAGCCTAATACACTAATACAGTCATAATTAAGTCAAATAATACTATAATCTTTTTTATTTGGGTCCCAATACATGCCAAATTGAATCATACAAATAAAGTATCATACTCGAGAATTATGGAGGAGAAACAAATATTTTTTAAGCCTAAATGAAAAGAGAAACTCAAATCTAAAAGTTTAGGATAGAAGAAATTATTTAAATGGGTTATGACTTTATTAAAAGTCATATAACAATGTGTCCCACTTAGAGTATTTTAATATTATCTTTTTTATTTGATTTAAATTATATTTGAATATTTCATGACTTCTAACTTGTATTCCATGAGGCCAAATTTTAAATTTAAATTAGTTTAACTCAAGTTCTATTAGATAAAACTTATTTTTAAGGAATATCTAATAGCATTAAGATTATTTTTATTATTTTTTTAGTATTTTCATTTTTATCTTTAAGATTTTAAATAATTAATTATCTTTTTAGGAATTCATAGATTTATTAGGATTATTTGAGCCTCCAAGCATTCCTAGTCACTTTAAGATTTTTTTTTCCTCATTTAAAGGTTTTTTTGTATACACAATTCAAATTAGATTAATGAATCAATTCAAAATTATTTTTCAAATTAGCGAGTTTTACTGATTCTTCGTATTCTTCTTAGAATACACTAACTAGTCAAGAGTGTGATATATTTTTGTGGCGTCTCTTATAGCTAGAGTTTTTTAAAGTAGGTTCTTATTGGGTTCTAATTTGATCGACTCGTTTGAAGTTAAGTTTTCGCATTGCTGTTCTTTGTATTTTCTGAATTCATGAGATAGATTTTTCATGGGGTCCACATCAACTAGTTTTGTTGACTTCATTCTATGTTTTTGAGTTGGCTCATGATCTCAGTCAGTTCACTCTTGAATGGCTAGTAGGTGTGTTATTGGACTCTACTTCTTCCAAGAAATAATGTTTGTACAAAGGAAAAAACTGATGGTGGAGACCATTTCTCCATCAATTTCATATACTCCCAAACGTCATTTAAGGGTATCTCGCAAAAGAGAGGCTATGCTATCAGGTGAGGGATGTAGCTCTTTGGTATGAGGCACCAATTTCTGAGTTTACTGATGTTAATTTCTAGCTGTGAACTCTACTTCGTCTAGTGTCTGTGCTTCACCTACTTCGTAACAATAACTAACTTATGGGGCTTGGTGGCTTGCCTTCGAAAGCCACCCTATTGCCATGAGTTTTATGGGATGGAACTGTCAAGGTTTGGGGGTTGCCCTGATAGGGAAGGTTTTTGAACATTGTTGTCATGTTTATAAACCCTCTTTAGTCTTCTTAATGGAGGCTCATATGAACAAACAAAGAATTGGAAGGCTCTAATGGTGACTTGGTTTTTGGTACTATACTATTTTTGAACCATTGGGTTTATTGGGTGGTTTGAGCTTGTAGTGGATAAATGGGATTGATTTGCTTGTATATTGTTCTTCTCCTCATTATACTCATGTTGAGATTCGTGGTGGTCTGGAGAACATTTTGGGCTTTATAACTTTTATTAATGGACCTCCAATTGAATAGAAGTAAAGCTCTTAGTGGGAAAAGCTTTCTTCTTTTAATCTAGGTGCTTCACCTTTGGTCATTCTATGTAAGGTATTCATAGGTATATTTTGGTTTAATTTTGGTTCAGTTTTGAACAAAAACAAATCAATCGCACTTTCCTTGGACCTTGTTTGTTCAAAATGGAATCGATTTGATTTGATTCAATAATCGGGTCGGGTCAGTTTAGTTTTAGTTTAGTTCATGCTTTTTTATTTTTTTAAAAAAATAGCATCCTTTTTTAAAAATTAAATTAAATATATTACATATAAATATTTTATGAACACGAATTATATCTAAATAATTTACTAACCAATATACTTTATGAATATTAGAAAAATGAAACAAAATAGATATGATTACGAGTAATTAGGTATATTTATATATTATAACTCATTATAATAGTGTTATCAGGTGTGATTTGGTTTGATTTATGTTTAAATCCATTAAAACTGAACCAAACGAAACTAAGTCAGTTCCAGTAAGGAAAAAATCGAAATTGATCTCATTTTAATTCGGTTTGAATAGGTTTTTATCAATTTGATTCATTTTACGCACGCTTAATTCTAGACGACCTAATGAATTATTATACTCTTCTAAAAAAATTGGAGGAAGATCAGCTTCGCACTATTGTCTATCTGCTTTTTAGAATTTTCTATTTCATAATCATTTGATTGATATGGGCTTTAAAGGATATGAGTTTACTCGGTCCAATCACCAATTGGGTGAGCAATATTTGTGAACGTTTGGATCTAGTTCTGTGTAACTTTTTTTAAAGGGCGTTTCAAAAGCTGAATGATGTTGAAGTTGCACAAATAGAGAGAGAGAGATTGGAAGAAGTGTGGGCCAATAGATACCTGTAGTGGACTTACAATGGTGGGCTGGTGGATCACTTATACATTGCTCACAGATGGTAACTTGGGCCGAAATTACTGATCAGGAAAACGGTTTGGTCTGATACCCACAAAATTTAATTGGGGGATTATTTTGAAATATACGTGTCAAACTCTTGGTGCTAAAAAAAAAAAAATCTTTGATGTCGTCTAACGATAAATAATATGATTTTCGAAAAATCTCATATATATTGTATTTTTGTTGAAAAGCTAATAAGTAATAACAGATTGAATTAATCTGATTACACTAAAAGCCATCTTCACTTAAAACAAGAGACTGAATGTTAATTGCATCTTATTTAATTAAAGAGGATAATATAATTTTAATATAATATGTAACTATTTGATACTTGATGAACATACCACACAAGTTTATATATACTACAAGGAGATACCTTTTTCTTAACTTCAGAAGCTTGGAGTCAATTTTATTTTATTTTTCTCAAATATACATCACTTGTAAAAGAAACATTAATTTAAAACGAAAGTAAAACTGATTCCTAATTTTAAGACCAAAAGAAAAGCTTTTTGCAGAAAATAAGTTATCTCTAGCATATGCTACTTTACACCAATTAATTTAGAGACCGGCAGAGGCACAAACTGGCACGTGACTAGTAGATTCTGTATGTTTAACATTATGGATACTAGCTTCCTGCGTCTTTTATTATAAACCAATAAATGGAATTTTTTTGTTCCATGGTAATATAATCTTATTTAACGCTTTTATCCCTTATTAATATAATATATATAGCATTATAAATTGTGTTGAAATTTAAAAAGATAAGTATTTAATATGGGTAAACAGGAATGTTTAGATTTTTTTAAAAAAATTTAATGGTATGCAAATATTATCTTATGATATGGGAGGAAAGGAGTATAATGTGAAAGTTGTTTTTACACTTCATGTTGCCTGTACTTTATTAATATACTAATCATATTAATAATAATAGTGTCGTAGTCAAGGTTTTGGCAAATTGTTAAGGTGAAATGTGGTGTCTGAGTCAGAAGCGCCAACGTGGAGCTTCCTAATTGCATCCGGAGAAGCAACTTTAAGTGGAGGAAAAGATTAATACTACTGGTCAATTAAGAAGTTGGATTATGTGCTAGTAATTATCATTTAAATATAGATTTAGATTTAGATAGTGAGGATGCCACTTCATATTCTATAAGGGTGTGGTATTGAATTTGGCTACCAATATGATAATTTTAACATTGAATAATTTGTAACTATATTTATAAATATTTTTTGAATTTTGGGACCTCTCTTAATTTGGTGAATTTTTGTATTCCAACTAACCTAAACTTTTTTCACAAAAAAAATGTGTATAATTATGGATGAATAGTACCAATATGAACTCAATGAGTTAGACCTCCGAACGTTAATTAATCTTTTTCTAATTAGGTGATTAACTAAAACGTGATGCAAAACCACAACTGAACTTCCAACCAAGAGTCACCAAATACGTGTTGCGTTGTTTGCTTTTTGTAAAAGCGAATGACTTTTTTCGACTCAAGGGGGGACACGTGTGCCCTAAATGGGAGCTGCTGATTCACGGATTCTTGAATGTCCGACACGTGTCCATCACTTCCACTTAGGAATGACTCCAGTCCCGTCCCACGAGTCTCAGAATTGGACTCCTCTGTCACGCTCTCTCTTTAAAAAAGGCATCTCGTTCTTTTGTATTTTTCCATTACCATTAGTCCACTTTAAACCTCTTTTTACTGTGAACCTTTTTTTCTTTTTTCTTTCTTCCTTAATTTTAAATCTAATATCTTAACTCTACTTGGATTTTTATTCTTTTATTTTTACTTTAATTTATTTTTTATTTTATTTTCATCCTCTAAATTCACATTATTGTAACTTTTTAATTTTATTTTCTTCATTTAACTTTAGAAAATTGACAAACATTGAAACATAAAATACAGATAAACATATTTAAATATATAATTAAAAATAAAAATAAATTTAAGATAGAATTTTAAAAAAGTTTTTAAAAAGAAATTATTTTTTGTTTTTCGAGTTCATTTCTTTTTTTTGAACCAACTTTTTTGAGTTCATTTCTAAAACATGTCTAATAAGCACATTTTCTTTGCAAACATATCTCTTTCATTTGGTTTTTGTTTAGTTAAATTCAAGTTTCTTTATCCTAAAAGAATACTCTTCATGATCCTGAATATAGAATTTTTTCCTTTGGTCCAAAATATAACATACTTTTTATAGTATTTAATATTTATTATGGATCATAAAAAATGTCTTTATTTAATTCATCTTAAAGTGCTTTTAAAAAATAGAGCTCACCCAATCTTTTACTATCCAATATTAATATCATTAACTTTCAATAAGGGTAGATTTAAAAAGATATTATAATTTATTTAAAAATTTAAAGTTTTAAACTAATTTTAATTTTTTATTTTGTTTCACATAATTCAATTAAAAAAATTTTATACTATGAATAGAAGGGGGTATATATATTTTTTACTAATAAATGTTAGTTTAATTGATAAGAATGGGAGTTATAACTTGAGTTTAAATTTTACTTACATCAACGTACGAGAAGACACAATTCATTTAAAACTTAAAAAAATATATTTTTTAATTTTAAATACTTGACTATCCAATTACAAATTTTACAATAAAAATAATTTTCTTTACATGTAGAAATTATATAGATATAAGATATCGAAATTGTAGGGAGAGGTAGTCAACCACTCTAGTTCAAAGAGGGCCAAAAAGAAATTAGTACTCATCCATTTCTAAAAATTTTACTTTGAAGTTTTTCAGATAGGTGAAGAAAATGATTAAATAACATAAATTATGATAAAATTTAATAATATTTTATTAAAATATCCTTGACTTAAATATTTTTTTCATATTTATAAAAAGTAAAATAAAAAATGACTAATGTTTTATTAAAGTTTGGCAAATATTTTAAAAAATACCAAAATTTCAAAATGACTTTATTTTTCTGGAACCAAAAGGAGTATATATATATATATATATATATGATTAATTGAGTATCACTGTCAGATGTTAACCTTATACATGATGTATGAATGAAAATGATCTAATTTGATTAAATTTATTATTGTCTTAATGTTTCTATATTCTCTCTTATGATAAAAATATTATTTTACCAGTCATTATAAAAGTAACAGTACGAAATGTTTAAATCAAAGTGAGAAACACATGTTGATGTCATTTTCTTTATTTCAATATCTGTTTTCTGAATCAATAATTACTCTCCCCGTAAGATCATTAAATATCACGAAGCACATGACTACATTCGTCCAACGAACCCATAAACCCCAAAAATAAATAAATAAATAAATAAAATTGTTAACATAATGACCTAAAATAATCCTTGTTAACATATTACTTAATACGAGAGTATTCACAAGATAAATCAGAACATGGAGAGAGAAAATAATTATTTGCAAATTGCAGATTAATTATCAAGATTAAGTAATATAATATAAAGAGCATCAGTGCTTCACACACTTTAATTCTTCGTCGCTTGTTTTCTCTCTTGCAATATTTCATCTTAATCCCACTTTCGTTTCATTTTAAAAAATTGATTAATAATCTCACGATCAATATTTGCCCCACCCTCGGTTAGGTTACGAAAAGTCGTCCATTACAATCGTAGCTTTCGTTTTCATTTATATTTTCTTTTATTCCGTCCAATCACCTTCCGCCATTGCATTCTGTCCCCAAAACTTCGGTGCCATCTGGTGAAACGGGTGCACAAAGTGAACGTGCTACCAACCATAAACAGAATTACCAGGATTTGGATGCTTTTAATTACTCAAAATTTTAAATCAAAAGAGACATAAAAATTAGAATGAGATTTTTATATGAATCTCAGTTTATCTTGATCCCTCTTCTTCTTTTGACTTTTTCTAACACCATCTCATGGGAATAATTTAGATTGAGTTGAGTCAGGCTCCAAATAAATAAAAAAAACTTTTCTAAAAAATATTTTTAAATTCACATGATTTCAAATTTGAAATATCATGTTGAAGCAATTTTAATTTCATCTATTAAAACAAACACCTGTGTTATCTTTATTCTTTGGACATATGGGAACCAAGATTATATTTAAATTCTCTTAAATTATATGTTAATTTCAAAATAAAAAGAATAAAAAAATACCATACACATCCTATAATAATTTAAATTATTTGAAATTAAATGTTTTTAAAATAAAAATAATATAAAAAAAACAGATATATGTTTAACTTATTAATTTTATGCACCGATTAGACTTTTTTTTTTATTTTAAAACCATTTCACAAAATTCATAAAAGCAAAGAAGAAAATCTATCAAAGGCCAACAAAACTTGTGGCCAATACTCAACCTCTTCTGCTGACGTGGCACCCACCTCTGCTTTTAAACGGATCAAAATCCCACACCACGTTTCTCCATTGCCAATTGAGATCAAAAACTTGATTGAAACTTCAAACAGATCATACCCCCGAAACCCAAACATTAAAAAAATAAAATTAGACAAAATTTTATCCTGCACATTTCATAACAAGCCCGAAACCATCTGGCATCCTGTTTGGGTAACCAGAAAATGCAGGAAACAAAAGACCCTGCAATTAAGCTCTTCGGGATGAAGATTCCGTTGCAGGGTGCAGGCGATGATCCTAACATTTCCGGCGACAATTCTGTCTCAGCCGTGGCCGTTAATGTGGAGGAAGAAGAAGGAGGGGGAGATGAAGAAGACGATGGAGGACAGAAAAGACCAGAAGATGAAGAAGAGAATGAACCAGACAAGGTACAAGTTAGTTGTGACAGTGAGTCAGAAAATGATTAAGAGACCAGCAACGTTTTTTTCTGAAATATAGATATTTGAGGATGACCCATCTGTTCAACTGCTTAAACAAATCGTGGGTCGGTTTTACCCTGACACTTTTCCTTTAATTGAATTCGACATGGTAAGCTCCTAGTGCCAAAATTTTTCCCGGTTTCGAAAATCTTTTCTGACTCTGGGTTTTGCCTGAACCTTCAGTATTTACTTAATAGTTCAAGTTGTTTCAAGTTTCTCCAACCCCATATTAGCATGACCATGCTTTTCGATTGGGAAATTCAGGACTCTTTTTTTTTTTTTGGTTATGCTTATCGTTTTTCACTTCTGGACCGGAAAACAGAGTATTTTGGCATCAGATATGGTGAGAATTAACAGACTTCAAAGGGAAAACAGCTAAAGTGTACTATTTCAACTAAATTTGTCTTAGAAAGCTGATTATTTTCGATTTTACGTTATTCTCGTTTCGTTTTAATACTTCCAAACTGAGTGGTCCTGCTTCATGCCAAAAATTCGTTTGCCGGTTAAATTCTACCTTAACGGATCAAAGTTTCTATATGATTGTAACACAACTCTCTGAAATTTCCAGGAATCTCAATCTAAAAAAGTCACTGAGAGCCCTGAAGAGAAAGAGGCTGAACAACTTCCTGATTCAATTGTGAACCCGAAAGCACTTTTATTAGACGAAGAAACCATAAAATCTTCGAAGAATGATAACGGAACCAACTCGCAGGAGAAAACCTTGAAGAAGCCAGATCAAGTGCTCCCATGTCCTCGCTGCAACAGTATGGACACAAAGTTCTGTTACTACAATAACTACAACATCAATCAGCCTCGCCATTTCTGTAAATCCTGTCAAAGATACTGGACAGCAGGGGGCACCATGAGGAATGTTCCAGTAGGTGCAGGACGACGAAAGAGCAAGAACAACTACTCTCATTATCGCCACATCACCATTTCTGAGGCTCTTCACGCAGCTAGAATTGATGCTCCTAATGGGAAAATTCTCAGCTTTGGGTTGGATGCAACCATTTATGCTCCCATGGCTTCTGTCCTGAATCTTGCAGAGAACAACGTTGTTTCTAAAAGTACCCGAAATGGGTTTCATAATCATATCTTGGAGAATCAGAGAGGTACATCTTCCATTAAAGAAAGTGGGAAAAACACCCTTCAAATCCCATATCTTCCTGATGTTTCTTGGTCTTACCCTCCAGGTTTTCCTCCCCTGTCATTCCATCACCCTGCAGCGTTTTGGAATCATGGCGTGTCGAGTGAGTGGAATTTGAATCTTCCTTGGTTTTCCTCAAACTCATCTTTACCGACCTTGAAGTCTCCGAAATCTGGTTCGAATTCTCCAACGTTGGGGAAGCACACGAGGGATGGGGACATCATCAAGCCAGGGCTTTTGCAGAAAGAAGAACCATGGAAACAGAGGAATGGCTCTGTTTTGGTGCCGAAAACATTGAGAATTGATGACCCAAGTGAGGCTGCCATGAGTTCAATATGGGCAACCTTAGGAATCGAGAACGAATCATTGAGCGGTGGAGGCATGTTTGAGGCGATCCAATCGAGGAAAGATGGGAAGAAGAATCAGAAACACCATGGGGTTGAAACGCCTTCGGTGTTAAGGGCCAACCCAGCAGCCTTGTGTAGATCCGTTAATTTTCACGAGAACACATGAATTAGCAGTTTGTGAGAGACGTGATTGTTGTCTGGGTTTGTGAATTAGTGCTTCCAAGCGAGGAAGAGACAGTGACCATTTTTTCCATAATGGGGAATTGAATTTGAGCCATTAGGTTTAGTAGCCATGTGAAGAAGCAGAAGTGGTAGTCTCTGCCATTGTAATGTTAGCTTGTTTAATTTTAGCGCGTTAGAATGTAATAATTAGAATAATAAAATACTAGATTCCGATGGAAAGTATGTACTATGCATATTATTTTATGCAGGAAAAAAAGACCAGAGGTTCTGTATTTTCTTTTGAAGTTATTATCGCGAAACATGTCAGACCAGAGGCACTAGAGCATATTATCGAAAATGTACAAACGCCCCTCGAGGTCAGAGGTTATAATTGTTAACGCATTCTATAGTGACATCACGATAACTTTTGATTTGACTCCTTCAGTGTTAACTACTTTTGTCAAAATATTGTAAATTAAACTAAAGATTTTGAGTTCCAATCAATCTTTCTAAACCCTAATAGATATTCTAATTAAAATAGAACAGATCCAGTAACTTCAGAATGAAAAAAAAAAAATCATTGCCATGCTCATATTAGATTGACTTATGATTAGATGGACTTTATTTATTTTTATTTAATTTCTGAACTTTTAGCCTTCCTTGAATCTACTGTCTAAAATTTTATTTCTTTATGCATCAATTTCTAATTAACAGTTAAGTAGTTAGTTCATTAAAATGAACGATTTTTTGTGGTGTCATGACTTATGGTCATTATGATATCACAGTTTGAATACCAAGAGAGCTAAGCGACACCACCCAATTAAAAATGAATTAAAGTTTAAATAATAAATTAGAATTATATAAGTCCCCATAAACTTTGGTTTCTCAGACAAAAGTAATCTGTTAAGAGTGCTAGTTAATAATTCTACGTGGCTTAGTATTTTGATAGAAGCTAATGTGGGTGACTAGTTTGAAAATGATAGAAAAGCGTAACATTTGTGTCAGGGAGGGAAAAAAAAACGGAATTAGATTAAAAGTTAAATCAGGATATAAGGACTAAACCTCCAATTTAACCAATATAGAATGAAGACAACAAGGAATTAAAGAAAGTTGAGTAGATCCAAGTCTTTTGTTATAATGCAAAGTAATATCTATAATTACTATAGTCAAAGTTAGAAGGCCAACATGATTGAGTTGAGGACTTTAGTTCGTGAAAAAGGCAGAGACGACTCCATTTGTTTAGTTGTGTAGTGACAAAACGCGGAAAGGGGCTTGTCTGTCCTTTTTTTTTTTTTTTTTTTAAATACCAATATGTTTTCATAAGTTCTCTTAGACTTCAATTAATTTGGATTAAATTAAGTTAGATCAAATAGATGTAAAACTTTTCTAGCAACAATTATCTTCATATGCAAGACTCGAATATAAAATCTTAATAAGAACAAGTGCCAAATGACTTAATTTGTCAAGGTTTGGACGGTTAAAGTAACTCCTTTTATATATAAAAATTAAATTTGTTAATAATACCAAAATTGTAGTTGTCATACTAAATAAATTAATTATAAAAATGAATTTAAAATTTCTTTAAAATATTTTTTATAACTAAAAGTTTTTACTATCCATAGTTATATTTTTTAAATAATTAAACTAGACTTTTCTTTTTATGGATGCAACTAGCACAAATGTATCACACTATTAAATATTATTTTCTATTATTTTTAATATAAGATTATTTTAATCGAATCACGTAAATTAAGGATATGAGTTAAAATTAGTTAACTATTTCGATTTTTTTAAAAATCACATTTTTCCAAAACTACCATTATTTAATCTCTTTCTCTCTCTTTGGGATACATTAAATAGGAGCTTTTTTTAAAATATATAATAAATATTATCTCTTATATTATAAAATATCATATATTTAATATCAGGGTAAATGACCTTATATTTATGATATAAAAAAAAAACTATTTTATATAAATCAATATTGTTAGTTAAAATTAGTTAACCTCATTTAATTTGTAGTAAAACATATATTTTTTCTAAAATTACCCTCCATTAACAGTCTTTGTTTTTTACACAAGATCAATTGATGATAATTGAAAATTATAATTTCCCCATTAATAAGAGGTCATGTTGGAATATCTCATTTATTATGCCAAATATCTACATTTTTTTTAATATTCTGGACCAATATAACCCTCCCAAAAGTTTTTTATATTTGAGATAGTAGGGAATAATAAGATTTATTATGAATTTTATATTTGATATATATCTAATTTTTATAGATTAAACAAAAGAAGTTATTTTTCTATGTTAATCTTGTGTGGGGACCATGCTAACATTCCCTGTATTGTTCCAATTTCATGGGATGTCCCCCAAGGGATTAACAAGAGAAGTCATTTTGACTTGACTGGATCCCTACATTCAGATATTTGTGAAACGCAAGTTTAATAATCGTGTGGCTGTGTGGCCTGCGTCGAATTCCAATTACTATGGCAGGTTGAAGAAGCTAAGAAACATGTATGTATGGATTATGGAATAGTTCCAATTCCAAGCATCGTAATCAATTTCTGCACACCACCAATCCTCAGGTTGCTGCATATGAAGGATGCCTATCTGAATCCATATCATATCCTGCTCTTTCTTTTTCCATGTTTCTGGATTCAACAAGAAAAGAAAAACACTCTTTATCACTGTCTTCATTCATGTCACATTTCAATGGGTTACATGTAGTATACACAACTTCTATCTAAATCCACACGCATTGTAATAATTTAGCCTTGCCGCCAATTTAACATGGTACACAGAAATGAGTCCGAATATATATATATATATATATATGGCATATTCATACTGATTAAGTAAGAAAATGAAACCTATTTTTATATAAATTTTAACTTCTCAATTGATTTGATTGGTCCTATCTCAACCCCGCATGTTGCACATTTTTTAAATATCAACGACAAAACCGTGCTCCTTTGATCACTGAACCCTACTGCCTCCGGCATCATCCTATGGTCCGAATATTCTTTATTTAAATCACCTCCTCCTAGAAGGATTTTAGAGAATACATTAATTTATTAAATTTAGTATTTATTAAGCGTAAAAATAAAAATTAAAGTAATTTTTAAACAACTTTTTTAATGCAACTTACTGTTTGTTTGTTTGTTTTTTTTTTTTTTTGTTTTTTGGTTATGGTGAGATAACTAAAAGTACTAACTAATATTGAGGAGCTGAGGGAGTATTTGGGATGATAACAAGCGAATTGAAAGCAACATCAGTTCCAATGAAGAGATAAGTATTTTTTTTATTCTGTGATAATTTTTAAGAACAGGGTGGAAGAAAGAACATTCAAAGTAATAGAAATTCCAAAGACATTACATGGAGAGTGGACATGATGTACTTTAATATTAGAACTTCGATAATTCTGTTATCTCGGCACCTCCTTCAATTATTCAATCAATACAAATCCCATATCTACACCATATCTGCTTCGCCATCAGTTCACTCTTAACTATTTCCTAACTACTAACTAATTCCTAATTGACATAATCCTTCTCCTAAATGATGGCTAGTAGTGGCTCAAGTGGGAAATTCATTAAATTGCTGTTGCATATGACTTTCACCTATTTTCTGGGCACTCTTATGTGACTTAAGAGCTTTAAACTTCATCTTCTTGTACCAACTTACTAAGAGTTCTTGTATATGTGTAAGCTGCAACTTAAAAATCCGATATGATAAAAATAATATGAGTCATGCATAAGGACACACAAGACGACACTCCCCAGAATTGAATGGATTCTTTTGCAGAATCGTAAGCAAGCAGAACAGCAGAAAGGAAAATTCAGAGATAAAGAGAGGAAGAGGAGAGAATAACTCGAATATTGTCTGCAGCTGTGATATGTTAAACCCAGTAATCGATCTCAGTATTTATAGGTACCAAAGTGATAGGGAGTTGGACCACGTTTAATGATGTTAATGAGAATATTTCTTAACGTTGAGCAGTTTTCGATATAAGGATTAATGAAAATTAAACCAAATAATTAAAGTAAAAAAAACAAATCAGTAATGACAAAAAATGGATGGCCAACGTCCAAAAACATTAACAGCATAAACCTCATAACCGAAGTTTAAGGATCTTCTAGAAGACTATTTGGAGCATAAAATTCATAATTGAAGTTTAAAGATCTTCTAGAAGGCTATTTGAAAAATTAATTTTTGGCAGTGGTAAAAAAGTATCCAAACCAAAATATTTTCATGTATAGGGGGGGAAATCAACAGATTTAAACTAAGTTGGCTCAACTTCTATGCACACGAACTCATTCTCCTCCTAGGTGCATTTTGCTCCTCAATGATCACATGTTAACACTTATGGTCTCTAGCCTTCATTTGTTGGCATTGTGGCACCACTTTTTCTCTTTTTTCCTTTTGACACACATGTATTTTCTAACAATATGTTCTCTCATACGTGTACCTTTGAAGTACCTCTCATGTAATGCCATGATTACTTTTGCTGGATTTTTGGCTTTTAACATTGCATTTTAAGCCGGTAAATTTGATAATTAAGTTGTATCTGGACTGTAAACTAGTTTCTTGATGTATATCAACAAGTGGTAAGCAATAGACTTAATTTAAATGACAAAGTAAGGCCATCTTAGTTCCTCTGTACATGGAAAATAAAGTTTGATGAGTTGATTCTTCACAATCATACGCCCAAATCCCTCTCAAAATTCATTTCCTCTGTTTCACAACAGAACACTAATGAAACAAATTCTCACGCCATCGCCAACAAACTCATTAGTTGCCCCTCAGAGTTTGGATGATTGTGTTGTGCCATGGGTCTGAGAGATGCTGCAACAGGTTGTCGAATGGCCCTTGCCCCGTCACATTGTGTTGAACCACAAACCCCAAAAATGCCAACATCGCCAATCTCCCTGTACACACACATGCCAAAATCAACACATAAAATTAGCTTCTTTTTCATCACATCCTGCTTAATACCAGTGTTAGACTTAGATATGTATCAGATCGAACTTACCATTGGCAAGTTCCTTCTCTTTGGCCTCGAGTGTGGGAGCCAAATTAAGGGGGTTGAAGACGCTACCAGGGTATCCCAACTCATGTGGGGGCAGGCTGTATTGCTTGAAGATGGGGTCTTGGTTGACACTTCCAGGGTTCTTAATGTCCTGCCATCTTCTGATCTCCACGTAATGGAACAAGATGAACTCAATCACGAACAAGGTGGATGATGATGCAAAGTACTCTTCTTTTCCAGCATCGTACCACTTGGGGACATTGATGATCCCAATCTTGGTGAACACCTCTGGAAGAAGCATTCCTACAACACCCAACATGGCCCACCTCCCATTCACCAGTTCAGCTTGCACGTACCACCTCAAGTTCTCTGGGTCTTCTGCTAGACCCAGAGGGTCGAATCCATTGTCACCCGGAAGACTATATAATGTAATACATCAAACACGAACAAGTTTTAGGCATTAATGGTGGTAACAGATGCAATGTACTCTTGGCATATATATAAGCACGTACCTTCCATTGAGGTAAGCTGGTGAGGGCAGGCCAGGAAGCCACTCTCCTTTCTTGGCTTGAACCTTGAAGGAGGAAGAGGTAGAGGAAGGAGACGCCACCGGTCTGAAAGCAACTTGCCTGTGTAACTTACCGGAAGACCCGGTGAGGAATCTGGATCTGCAGGAGCATGATGGGCGGAAGACGGCGGCGGAAGCCTGGGTGGTGACGGTGGCCATGGGATTTTCCGACGGAGGAAGGGGGTGGCAGGGGAAGGGAGCAGTAGTGAAGATGAAAATGTGGTGGCAAGGGGCGTGGCTTTGTATTTCAGTTGATGGGCATTCCTGTGGTTCCTGAGCGTCGAGTGTGGTCGATGGTTGATGAGGGTGATATTTTCGATCGGACGGTGGAGAGTGCATGAGGGCTTATCCCTTTATCTGGGCGTCCTATCCGCAAATCTATTGCTTCGTTGTTGTTGGCTAAGGGAGAATACGTTGGGGTCGGAGGGTGCCACGTTGGAGGATTTTTCAGAGGTGATTTGATGGTTGAAATATCCACATGGTGAGATCGCGAGCCAGTCATTGGTGGACATGTGGCTGGATCACGAGAATTTCTTGGATAAGCGATGTGTCAAATAGGCGATACTCTGTGTGTGTATTAAAAAAAGTAGTCTATTGAGGCCATCGAATGCGATAAAATAACGTGGAGGGTGGGTGGGTAAGTAATTAACGAAATGTGTTTAAGTTGGTCAAACAAAATTAAACAGCTATGAAATTGAAAACATTTCAGGCCTTTGCGTAGGTAAAGGGTTATGAGGGAGGATAACCCAACCATATGTGGAATGTGAGAAGAATTTGGTATGATCTGAATGTGCCAGATTGCAGTAACCAGCCCAGTCCAGTTGCTCAGTAACAGCCCAACCCAGATTTCTTGGTCCAGTGTCCAACTTGAACTTTTCGGTTACGAAAAACCTGAGAAAATGGTGGAGATGCGGGGTATCGATCCCCGTACCTCTCGCATGCTAAGCGAGCGCTCTACCATCTGAGCTACATCCCCATGATGTCGTGTGTTATTGAAATTCCGTATTATTTAAGAACCAACCATCTCAATAAACGACAAATGAAGCCTGAAGCCACGTGATGATTTAATAAAACTTCTTGCCCTGCACATGGGCTTGAACTTGCACCAGAGTCTCAGATGATAACAGTCCTGGACTAGTACGAAAATTGGGCCAAATCGTTGGGCCCAGAAATACATCTATGAGTATGATTCAAACTCCCTAATATATGTACCAAAAATAAAATCCGTACTCCGCTGTCTCTTTTACTATTTCAATTTTCAAACCACATCAAACCCTAATCCCTTTGTTGCGCACTGGCTCTATATAATGCGGACACCCTCGAGCGGAAACCCTAATTTCCACGGCTGAGCTGAGAGGCTTGGAACGTTCTTCCCAGTCTCCTCTAATCAATATTTAGGTTTCTTCTCTCTTTTCGGATTCTAAAGCTTCTCTGTCTGTTATTCTCTTTTGTGTGATTGGATATCTTGCTCGACGTCTGTCTGTGCCTATGATGGCTATAAATATACTCTGAGAGAGTTCTTTTCCATGATACAGAATCTGATCTGAGGCACTCCATGGAATGGAACAACCTCGTGACATATTCTCTGGTTTTGTTTGATTTTTCTGTTTCAATTTGTGTTTGTAGTGTGAGAAACTTGAATTAACCCACGGAAACTGAAGGTGTAAACTTGGAAAATATTATGTGGGGAAGGGATTGTGGTATGCAAATGATGACAAGATAGACAGGGACATCAGCACTCTTAGGAGATTGATGACTTAGTCTAATGGGAATCTCTCTGATGCATTCAAACAGAATCTTTTTGTTTTCACATTTTTCTCTTCAAGCTGAGGAGTTTTTATGTTAATTTTTGGTAGGTTATACCTTTGTTGCTGGTGCATTTGGTTGGTTTTGGAATTGATTGTTTGTTTGTTTGTACTTGGCTTTGCTTAACCTGTCACTGTAGTAATTAGTGCTGGATGAAAGTTTAGTTAGCTTTTAATCAATTTGCTAAAACAAGTTAACAAAATAATTCTTAATTAAAAAAGTAAAAAACAGAGAGAGAGAGAGATGGAGTGCTGTTGATTGACCATGGAAGCTCTCTCAGCCTCTTAGCACGTTTCCATGCGCATGTCATCATAATTCTTGAAGTTGATAAGTGAAAGTAAGAGATTGAGGGTTGTCTGAACCGATATGATATATTTGGAATCATCATGGCATGAACAGAGTACCTATTCAGTGTCGAAATAGATGGAGCAATTTTCATTGGGAGAAAGACGCTTAAGGACCTCCATACGAAGGTATTTCCTTCTAGGGACCTAGAATAAATGTAAACTGAATTTCCAACTTAAATTAACTAAATTCAGCACTTGTACTATTCATTTGGCAATATTTTTACATGAAAATCCTTAAGTGTCTTTCTCCCATTTTCATTTGCCAAATTTCTTCAACGGGGAAGTGTGCATTGTGTTTGGTGGATAAGTGAATTTGATGATGAATTAGGCATCTAGTATAAGAAGGATAAAATCATAAGCAAAACACTTATTTTAATATGAGATAATTTTCAATTAATAACATTATTTTAGAATTTCTTAAAAATATTCTTAACAAGGTTAAGGTTAATATATTAAAGGCTATGATTCCATAATAATAGAGAATAGATCCATGTAATTAAGGTAAAACAAAAAGGGGACTAGGGTCTTTCTTTTATAAACAGAAGGTTTATGTAACAGGGCCAAACAGAACGTTAGAATATTTTAGTTTATTCTAATGTTTGTTCATGATGTTATGAAGTTTAATCAAAATATTAGACGTTATGGAGGGACTAAACTTTTGTTAATGATTTAATATCTTTTTGTCGCAGAAAGAGGAGCCCTAATGTCTATCCTATTTCATTGTTTATGGACCACTCTTTCTTTGGCAACGCATAGGCTTAATATACCCATTAGCTACAAGAAGTGAATCAAATAAATGGTCCTAATAGGTTAGATTATGACAGGTTTTACTTAAATAGCCAAGCCCTTCATTATAAATTTAAAGCAATCTAGCTTATTAATCTATATATGATTTCATTTTAATTTCAAATCTAATCAGTGCAAAAGTTAAGTCTGGTTTGATCTATAACTTATTTAAAGGCCTATTAAAGAGTAAAATACAAAAAATTATTAACTTTAATTTAAAAATAAAAAAACTGTAAACTTTAAACTTATAGTCACTAAATACATTACTCATATATATTTATTTTATGATTTGATATATATTTATTTTATGATTTGGATGTTTGAGTAATGTAATGGAAAAGTAACTAATTTTCTTATTTTTATAAACTTTACCCACTTTTTTTCTTTTAGATTTTGTTGATATAAAACTTTTTACATATTAGCTCACTTATTTTCGCTCACAAAAATGTGGCAATACAAAAAGTAGTGAAGAAGGATGTTTTAACGCATACAATGCATATTCCTATACCTTTAAATAAGTCTAATCTAATAGACTTTAGTCTTAATTTTATTTAAATAGGTCAATTTATTTAACTAAATAAGCCTATATATAAGTTTGAGTTTAACCTATTAAGTTAAATAGGTTGCAAGGCCTTATATTGTTAAGATTGTAGGCCCTAATTCCACCTCCATTATTGAGTGTTGGACTTGGAAAATTGGACAAAATGGACTACTTCAATGGAAAAAAAAAATATTGGACCAAAAAAATAATAAATAAATAAATAAAAGGAGTAAAGACAATAATAACATGAATTTGTTTACCAAAAAATAATATCATGAATTTGTATTTCAAGGCATTAAGTTTTTATTTGAAATAAAATATAAAAAGTAGTTTTTTAATCAAATCAAAATTAAATTATTAAATCAACTTATTTCAATGAATTTAATAGATTCTTGATTGACTTTTATACTCAACCGATCAAGTAATTAAACTGATTCCAAAGCAGACTTACGAATCTTTCCATTCAACCACCGCATCTCAGTGGCCAAAAACATCAACTAAATTTAGTCGCTGTTAAAAGAAAAAAAAATAACATTGTAAATATTATAATAATTACATGGAGACCTTTAATATCTTAAACTTTAGAACCTCTTTAAGGTTAATATCTTACACTTTATAACCTCTCTATAAAATGGCTTTTAGGGGGTTTTTTATAGTTAATATACTAAAATCTACAAATATATAATGTTATACTATTATATTTTTATTTATTTTTTTATAACGTGAGCCTTTAATGGTTTGATACCTATAAATAGAGGATATATGCCTTGTGTTTACATACTTGAAAGGAATATAAAAAACTCTCTACTTTGTTTTATTCATATTTCTTTTCTTATTCATCTTTATTGTCTTGTTAATCTTTCTTACTTTTCTTTATTTTTATAACATAAGAAGAATTATGCACTAAATATGGGTATTTTTTTTTAAAATTTAAATTTGTAATATATTAAGCATACTTATTTATTTCAAATGTTTTTCTTAATCATAATAAAATAGTTATTTGCTTTTTTATAAAAGGGACTGGATGTAGTATATCAACAATCTATAATATATATCTATGAATTTTAGGTAAAAAAATGTGTCTATAAATTTATAGATTGTGTAAAAATTGATTTGATATATTTTATTTCTAAATAGTATTATGATTTGATCTCTCCAATTCTTTTTATACGAAAATTTTGAGACTAATTTTTTTTTGTTCTATTTATAAGAAACAAAATCTCTTTGCCTTCACGAGCTCATCATTGTTTTCCATGTAAGAGAAATAAGTATAGATTATTTAATATGAATATTTCTGAAAAGAAATTTCAATTTAAAACATATTCATAACACTTAACTAGTTTAAGCTGTTTCTCGTAATTCTAATAAAATAAGTATTTATTTTTTATAAAAAGAATGATAAGGAGTATTTGACTTGTATCAAATTGTGTGTTGTGTTATTTTGTGGCATGATGTATGATTTTTTTCTTTTCATAACTAATAAGTTTCACTAAATAATTTTGGGATAAAAATTGGTGTCCGTACCATGCATGTAACATAGTCTCATTTGAAGATGATGGCCAGATGAGATGCAGCGCGTATGGTAACAGAAGTGAGTGAAAGAACAAAAAGGGAAATCCAATCCAATCCAATCCAAAGGCACTTCACATGGCCTTTCTGGATTTGCCGTTTTGGTGCAAATGCAAATGCAAATGCAAATGATTATGATTCAGAATTGAAGGTCCTGCCTGACTCGGATTCCTCTGTTTTCCTCGTCACCTCCACGCCTTTCTGACTCATATTTTTCCCCTCTTCATATATATATATATATATATATATATCTATATCTATATCTATGTTCTTTTTGGTAGGATATCTATCTTTATATATATATATATATATATATTTACACACATTCAGTGGACATGGTTTAGGCCCAAAAAAAAAAATCATACTGGTCATGTGGAGGGTATTATGCTAAATAGGAATGGATTTGGCATTTGAACATTTTTTTTTGGCCAGATTATCTGTACGCGTTTAAAATAAAAAAATTGATTTGTTTATATCTGAATATAATATATGTTTATGTTTTTAAGTTAATGCAACATAATTTGATAAAAAATTAAATAATATTAAGTTGTATAGTTTTAAAGTCATCTTATTTTGTCACTGTTTTATTCTGAATTTTAATTTTGTCAATAAAATAATAATTTTAAAATTTTTTTTATTTTTACTAAAATTCCTACTTGAATTTTCAGCTGGGGACCTTGAAAGTTTGGGGAAAAAAATTCAAACGCTTTAACAATAAGAATTAAGAAATCTGAATATTCGTTCATAAAACTTTGGATGCGGATTTGGTGCGAGGCGTTAATCCAACACTCTGAAAATTTAAAATTTTAAAATAAATTATTATAAATAGCATGACAATTTCTAATCCAATAAACTTGCGCTTCCATTTAATGCAAATCTTAACTCTGATCCTCTTATCTTTTTAAATATCTCACTAACCCATCATTGCCTTTAAATGCGTAGTGACCAAAGTAAGATCCTTTTTTACGTAAGGAAAGAAAAAACTTCAAATGTAGGGTGTTATATTAAAAAAAAAAAAAAATTAAGTTTGTTCATTTGAAAAAAAAAAAAGTTTGAGTGTATATGGGTTTGATAATATTTTCTATTTTATTATTTTTAAAACAGTTTTGTAAAATTATTTTTTAGAATAAGTTACGTAAATAATAAAATAAAAAAATTTATTTAAATAATTGTTCTCAAAATCATAACTAATAAATATTAGATGAGTTATTCAAATTTATAATTTTACCATTAATGATATGGATATTTTTCATATTTTCTTGTATTTTTCAGAACAAAAACTATAAAATACCTTAAAAATATTCTGAGCTTTTTATTCTTTTAATTTTTTTTTCCAAAACATATTATAGAAAACAGGTTTACCAAACAAGTTTTTTAATTTTTCTATTTTTAAAAATAAAAATACTATTTTAGAAACCGTTGCCAAACATCTCCTAATGATTTAAAATCTACCAATTATATTTTACAATTTGAATGATCGATTCCATTTATATCTTGTACATGTGAAAAACATACCTTTAATAAGCAACCCAGGCTAATTCTTACACATCTAACATCTTGCAGACATGTGTAAAATATATCTTTTTTTTTTTTATAAAATCATTTAACATTTGGTCATTCCTTTAAACTTCAACTAATTTATTATTTACAAACTCTCAAACTTAACATATCATACTTATGCTGTGTTATCCTCTTTTACTATTATAAGACATATCTTCAAATATGCCAGCTAAAGTTACCTTAGTTAGATAATAAGAAAGGGATAGACTTGTCAATTAAAAAAAAAAAACAATCTTCGAGCAGCAAGAACCGCTTGAAAGTGGTAAGGAATAAATGCAGGAACAAAGGTAGGTCAAGAGGGATATAATATTAGTGTGTTTGGATAGAAGCAATAAGCAGTAATGATGTGAAAAAGTTGTTAAATTTAATCTACTTTTTAATAAATATTTATATATTAAATAAGTATTTATGAAAAAAATTAATTTTTTTTATTTATAATAATCACTTATTTTTTCATAATCATTTATTTTACTTTTTCTTCTTATTATCTAACTAATAATTATTTAAACTCTTAATATCCAAATACATGTATTTTCTCAAAACCATATTTCTTTTCTCAAAACCACTTATACAGTAAAAATATCCAAATACAAATCACTTTTAATATAATCATTTATTCTCTTATAACTCGTTTGTTTCAACTTTTTTTATGCGAAAATTACTTTTTTTTATATAAAAAAACACTTTTAGAAATTTTTAGAGTATTTATTTAAAATTTTAAAAATAATTAAAATATAAAAAAAAAATAATTTTCTATTTATTTTGAGAAACTACTCTTAGTAACTTTTAAAGAAAAAACAATTAAAATAGATGAAAAAATAAATATAAGAAATGAGATACAAAAAATAATTTTAAAAATTAAAAAAATAATAATATTTAACCCATAAAAATATTATAATATGAATTTATATTTTTTTTATTTATTGAACAATTTAAAAAATATTTTTCTTTATTCTAATAAAATACAAAATAATTTTTAATTTTTTTAAAATTTTTAAATAATTAATTAATTTTTTAAATAATCTAAAATCTTTTTTTTTTAAGTTAATACAAACAATCTCATAATCTATTTCATAATCTATTATAAATAAGGACTCTTTCTCGTAATCACTTATTAATCTCGCAAATACAATGAACTCACGCTATCCATTCCCAACAATAACATGTTTCAGACTTTCAGGGTCTCAATTTTTGAAAAAATTAAACAAGACACCCCAAACAAACTACCTCCAGCAATTTACACTTCAAAACCTTCAAATTTCTCATTAAAAAAAAGCCAAATAAATTAAAAATTTTCGGAGCTGCTTTACTCCATTCCAAGCTCCATCTTCAAACTTCAAACTCCCTGTAATTACTTCCCCCATTACTCCAAAAATCAAAAAAATCATCACTTTTCATCAGCAAATCCTCCATGTTCTTCGCCTTCAAGCCTAACAATGGCGAATCAGCTGAAATCGCACCATTTGCTCTCAAAATTTCCATCTCCGTCTCATCCAGACCTCTTGCCGGCCCTGAACTACACCGTTCACTCCCATATTTCGCCAAGGCATCCTTAAATTTCTTGATCTGTAGCACAGCAAATCCACATAAGAGACCAGACAAAGCAGATACATAATCTAAGACTTTCTACCTTGTGTAGGCTAAGATTCTTACGGTAGCAATGGTGCAGCTAAAGCTACAGACTCGACCCTCTGCTCCCCTGTAGATTCTGAAGAATGGTAACACATGAATGTGCAGACTATGACACATGGGCTTTAGCTGCTCATAATTGACTTGAAGAAACTTCGCATATGGGTACATCTCGGCAATTTGACAGATCTGAAACAAACAAAGAAATTGCAGATTATAGATTCTGTGATCTCATTGAACTAAAGTTTTCCTCAAATTGGTAAAGTTTCTTTCTTTCCTTTTTTTGATTAAACAAAATGAAAATACCTTGGGATGGAGGGCTTTGCATCCTCCACAACCAGGTGAATAGAAGTCCACCACCACAAGTGAATCACCAGCTTCAAGCAAAGAATGGACCAGTTCTTCAGCTGACTGGATCTCAATCATGTTAGGCGCTTTGGTCTTCTCCCACCATCGGAGGGCTCGGCTGACACATGCTGATGCCTGAGTTTGAAACCAAATGATTCAATATTTGCATGCGAAATAGTGAAACCAGAAATCGGAAAGCTTTGTACGTACCTGAACAGAGAAATTGGTGTGGGTTTTCAAACAGCAATCCCATGAGCCTTTTTCCACTATGGGTTTCCCCATCATTTCATTACTCACAACAGAAAAGACTCGGGATTTTGAAAACCAAACGGAGGAGGGACACAAATCAGCTTTCGTGTTGGAACTAACCAGATTCTCGTTCAACCCAGAGACACAGAAAACGCTCTTGAAAGAACAAGCAGCCATTGTTTCCAGTCAAACCCCAAGATTCAATGGAGGCGAGATCAAGAACAGAAATGCCCGGTTCGGTTTCCGAATAAAGAACCCAACTTTTTTCTTTTTGGGATTCAGAAGAAGCTCGCTGTTGGTGGGTGAGAGATTTGAATGTCTGCGACGCAACTTTTGAACCAAAGGAACAAATAAAACAAAAGTAAAAAACAGGGTACTTGAACTCTTGAATGGCTTGGTGAGAGAGGGAGAGTTTTGTTTTCTGTGGTGTCGTACCAAAAACCAGCAAAGCAGAGAAAAAATGAAAAGGGTAGGAAACGTGGCGAGTGGGGTCTGTGATGATTTGGATTTGGATTTAACTTTATCCATTAAGTACTATTCTGGTAAAAAGAAAAAAAATTATCCATTTATCAGTTTCATAAATAGAAAAGGAGAAACATATAATATCCAGAGTCCAGACTTTATCCACATCCCGGACATTTATTGCATCTACCTTGGTTTTCGTTAGGCTCAGTTGAGCAAGTGGGCGCGTGTTGCCCAGTTGCTCTCCCCCGTGTGAGCGTCTTAACTGCGTTACAGAAGACTGCGATCATGAAAATAAAAACATAACGGACACTGAAAAGGAATAAGATTGGGGTTTAAAATTTAATACTTGGATTGGGATGGAATTGATTGTAATTAATAAATATTATAAAGATTAAAATGATATAAATAAATAAATAAATGAAAATTAAAGAAATAAGAAAAAATAAAAATTATTTTACACTTAAGTAGATATGTTGAAACCTATATAAAGATAATTTTATTAGTTAAGTTAGAAGTAATATATTGGGTATCCTTAAGATATCTTAATAAGTTAAAAAATTTTTTTTTAAGCCTAGAGTTATAATTTTTTATGTAAAAAAAAAAGAGTCGAATTGGTTTTGGCCAATTTTTACCGATTGTTGACCGATTCTTTGAGAGATCAGTTTTGTGTGAATTCCGAAGTGGACCAAGGTCCGGTTTGTGGTCCGATCGGTTCACCCAATCACATCCGATTTTCAATAAATAATGACGTTAATTTAATTTCAAGGGGAAAAATCATACTTGAGGATCATCTAGGAAAAGATTACAGCTGAAGATCTCAAAATTTTAAAATTATTTAAAAAAATAAGGTCGTAGAGGGATAATTTTTTTCACTAAATAAAAATATGTTATTCTCAATACTGAAAATCAAAACGTTTACTACTAAAAATTAAAAGATTGGATTGAATATATTTTGATTACTGAAAAATGATAGATTTATTATTGTAATGTAGAAAGTTTGGTTAAAAGTGTTTTGACTATTAAAAACTGAAAGATTTACGGCTAAAACTGAAAGGTTGGATTGGAAATTTTTGTCAAGTGAAAAATATTTTTCCCCTCCAATAATGTTTTTTGAGGAATTTTAAAATTGTGAGGTGCTTAAATAAAATCTTTTCTTACATGACCCTTAACGGTCATTTTCTTTAATTTCAAAGATTTTTGTGTTTTGAATTTTTTTATAGAGTTGGTGGTAAAAAAAAATTCTCATTGGGTTCTCCCATGTGGGGTGATGTGTCGTGTCGTGTCGTTTGATATGAATGGTTTGACCAAGATGCTCAGCTTGTCTCCTCTAACTCCTAGAGCGGGTTGTAACCTGGGGGCCTGTGGGATAGTTTGTTTAATCCGTGAAATTGTGCAGATTTTTTTTTTTTTTTTTACCAAGAAATTGTGCAGATTCAGATTGGATGCAAAATATGCAGTATTTTTAAAACAAGTCACTAACAAGCCAGATGGTATAATCTGTAATAAGTCTAAAATGAAAAAAATACTTCAACACTTGTAAAAATATATAAAAATTGGATAAAAAATGATACTAAGAAAAAATTATATAAATATAATTAAAGAATAAATAAAAATTTAAAAATCCCATATTATAAAAAGTTAGATTTTTCACCAAATTATTAACTCATAAAAATTTTGATTACTATATATATATATTATTCACCACACATTTATTGACAAAGGTTTATAAAATTTTTTCTCCATCAAAATTTTAAAAATTTAATTAATTTTTATTAAAAATTTAAAAAAAATATTGGTGGGGTGGCCTGTATATAACAGGCCAACCTACCCATGATGTCAGAAAAACAAGATGGTGTTTTCTGTAGCTTAACTTGCCTGTTTTTCCACCTTTAAATGTGATTTTAGATTTTTTTCTCAATCACAATATTAGCAGTAAGAGTAAAATAGTTTAAAATTAAATATAAAAATTTACGGAGAACTAAATACGACAAAAAGTTAATCATGACGTTTATATACTAAAAGAAAGTTAATCTTGACAAAAAAATGCATATTTTGTATAGTTTAAAATGGGAAGCAAATTATACCACAAGTGTTAAAGTTTAAATATTTATTTTTGATTTTATAGAGTAATGTTAAAATTGATGGAGATATTATGTATAGCATATAAATTGGGTAGTTAAAATAGAGAAAAACTTTAAGAGTTATTTGTGATCGTAAGGTACCTATTAAGATTAAAAGAAAATTTTATAGAATTGTTATAAGACCAGTAATACTATATAATAATAAATATTAGGCTTTGAAAGGATAATAAGAATATAAGACCGAAGTAGTATAAATGAAAATGTTATTGATGTGTAAATATATAAGAATGAATAAAATACGAGATGATTATATATGAAAAAAAGTTGGAGTGACATTTATCGAAGAGAAAATTGAAGAAAATTGTTTAAGATGATTTGAATATGTACAAAAAAGATGACCAAATAAGCATATAAGAAGAGTTGATCAGATATTTTTTAACCCTATAAAATGGTGTAGAGATAGATAAAGAAAGATGTGGGAAGAGATTATAAGATGAGATTTCTTGAAAAATGATTTATTTAAGGAGATTTTTTTTATCCCAAAAAATGGAGATAATTTTTTATGTTTAGTGGTGCCGTATGATTTATATAACCGATATTATATAGTGGGATAAAACTAACGTGGATGTAATATTTTATACACCTTAATCTTTTGTCCTGTGCATGATATTGAAGCAGAAATTATAATACTTCCAGAACGTCTTGTTAGGTTCATAAGCACCGAAATTTGAAATTCTGAAAGATTGATTGAGAATTTTAAATATCACCAATAATTGATAATTAACAATTGCTCATTTGATGAAATTCCGCCAATAATTGATAAATTGGTCAACTGTTACAATTTTGATATTTCTTTTTTTTTTTTACAATTTTAATATTTCAATGTGCTCCTATACTATATATATATATATATATATATATTGGCTTTCGATGCATTGAGTTTAATCATTCACTTGATACACCGCTTGCTTATTTCAACCAAACGCATAATTTTAAGTAATTAATTTTTTAACTAAACTAAAAGTGAATACCTATGAACAATGTTACTTGCTTAAAAAAAGTGGATGTATTGATATATATAATATAGGGCATATTTGATTTACATTTTCATAAATCAAACCATGGTTTATAATTATTATTATTTTTTGTTTAAATAGATTTATGGTAAACTTTTCTACTATTATTTAAATTTTATTTTTGTAAACTATAATTATTCTAACGGACTTTTTACAAAAAAGGTAATTCAAACAAATACATATTGATTGGATAGAATGTTAGGAATATGTTAAAAAATATTAAGAGAGGACCACTTTAAATAATTGCTGCACAATTATATAGTGTATGTCTTCTTCTAAATTCATTTTGACAGAAATTTATAGAAAATAAAAAATTAATTTCATATGTATAGTCTACTAAATTATTTTTAATTATAATTTTTAAATTTTTCACAGAGAGTTAACATTGGATGCTTTTTTTGTTTTTAGTGACAGAAAATATAATTGAAATCTAGTGTAATGAAACCTAATATAGTTAAAAATTCATGTGGTCCTCGTGTAATTTGAATAAGGATGATGCTGGAAAAAGTTAACATATTTTAAAGAGTTATTTGGTATGAAGTATATAAGAGTGGAAAGTTAAACTTTTCAAGAAGTATATAAATGACTTTTACTTTATAGAATTTCTTGAAATATTGGACTTAGTTTGAAAAGTTGTACTTCTAGAATAAAACCTTCCCAAGTATTTTTGTAATAATTTTTCAAAATTGACCCATAATTTTTTTTAAGAAAACACATTTATGTCATTAACATTAAAACATAATATATTTATTTAAAACGTAAGTCAAACTTTTTAAGAAATAAAAAATTAATTGAGCATGTCATGCATGAATTTTTCAGAAAATTAACTTCACAATGTACTTCTCATGAAGTTACTTTGTCAGAAGTATACAAGCGACTTTTACGGCCTATTTGGTTTAATTACCAAGGGCTAAAGGATGTAATGAAAATGATGTAAAGGGATGTAATATAAATAAAATACAAAGGAGTTTGTTTGGTAAGATATTAGAACGATGAGAAATAGATTTATTTTCTATTTTTAATTAAGTACTTATAAATTTGAAAAGACTAAAATGCCCCTATGTTAAATTTTTTTTTTCGCCTCCTCCTCTTTCTTCCTGTCTAATACACTGGTATTACTATCACCAGTAGCCATACCTCATCACCAGAATAGGGTGGGGGAGACCGGGTTAGACCGGGTTTTTTATTAGCCCATGGGATGGTATTGTGAGGGCTCGAGTTTCATCTAGTTGCCTGCAGTCTGGTCTGATCTTGCCGAGCCAGTAGACCAAACCGGGTCAAACTAGTCCAGCTCGAGTTAGACCGGGTTCTGACTCGTTTTTTTTTTAAGAAAAAATCATATCAACATTATCACCTTAGAAGACCTTCTATAGTCACGACATCTTGTAATGTTAAGTCAGATTGTTTTGATGATTCTAAATAACAATGAATTTGGAAACAAAATATCATGGGAGCATATACAAAGAAAAGTCCAAAGTCTAAGAATCCTATTGATTGAAGAGTGTTTATTTACATTTGTTAGAATTCTCATGTAAAGAAGGTAGTTAAGCTTTTATATGTCACTTATTCTACTTATTCTCATATTAAACGGGGCATTTATCGTAGTTATTAATGTTTAGCTTATATTTTCAAGATGTTTTTTATAAAACATTTTAATTTATACGCGTAATCCTTAGAGGTTATAGGGATAAAATCTCAACCTCATTGTTTCTAAGTGTTCTCTCTTTGTTTTCTTGAAAATGTTTGAGATTATCCGCATAACTAATATAATATCTCTATTTTTATGGGGTGTTATAAAATAAATAAAAGATGAGAAATGAAGCGAGACGAAAAGACAATATATAATGTGGCTTTAAAAGAAATTAATTTCTTATTTAATTTTATGAAGAAGTTATGGTTGATCCTTAATTAGAATTAATTTTTCATAAGGTTCTTAATAGAAATTAATTCCAAAACTTATCCCGGAAAATATGTAATATACTACTTGAATAAAAGCTCGTTCCAAGCCGAAAGCAACGGTATAAGTATTGCGTTCTCGGGAGGTCCAAGTTAAGAGATAGACCAATTTGAAGTTAATGTGAATAGTGAAAAAGAAATAATAAAAATTGATCTTTGGGTAAAATTACAATAAAGTGCTTAAAAGAATGAATAATTACATTTTTCCCCAGTTTAGGGGCAAAACTTTCATTTACCATATTAGAAAGCCCTCAAGGAGCTAAGCCCAATGAAATATAGTATGGAATTTATTAAGGTCAAAATAATATTTATTGGGTAATTAGGCTTTAATAGTAATATTTTACACGATAAAGATCTGTTTAGACTACGGAAAAAGGCAGTATTGATTCAAGGACAATGATTGGACCTTGCTAATTTATATTCTGGATCAAAATAATGATTTTGGACTAAAAGTAATTTTTGGATAATCCTGTATCAATATAATGACAATTTTAGCAAAAATACTTAATCAGTACGGGTAAATTTAATCGGTAAAGAGTATTTTGATCTACTAGAGTTTATGATGCAATTTTTGGCTAAAAAAGGAAGTGAGCCACGTCTTACCAGCTGCTGGGACATCATGGGAATTATGTGAAAAGTTTTAATTTCAAAAAGGTAACTAAAGGTTAAAGATGAAATTAATTAATTAGCTTTATTGGATATTTATCCCCTTAAGTCATTAACTATCATCTTCCTCACTCATTCACGATGCAAACGGCAGCTGAAAGTGCGGGATAACTCGTGAAACTAAGGAAGGAAAAAGAGAAGACAAGAGGCAAAGTTTGGATCTCAAATTGCTAAGGTAACATATTATGGCTATTATCTTGTGCTCTCTTCAGTTTGTAAGAGTTTTCATGGCCTATTTTCTCAAATATTCCCATTGAAATTTCTGACCTAGAGAGAGAGTAGAGAGAGAAAATTGTGCCATGAAGAAACTAATCCATAAAAAGTGAAGCATATGTCACAAGATGCAAGATTATGACATTGGTTTCAAAGATTGATGAGTTATTATTTTTCTACAATTTTTTCTATTTTTCTGCTATTTAGAGTTTGTGAAAGGAAAGGGAATTTCAAATTTTTGACCATAAAAATGGATTCCTTGGGCTCAAAATATGTTAGAACAATTATGTTGTACAAGAAAATGCAAAAGGAAAGCAAAGTGAAAAATTAGAATTAAAGTGAGCTCTTTATGAAGGAAGTCATGCAATCAATGACTTAAGACCTTGTTTTATGATGTAATAGGGTTCAAGGAAATGTTAGAGGATCAAAGAAAGGGTCTACAAAGTTTGGAAAGTATTGGAAAGCCACAAGATAGTTTACTAACATAATCTTGCATTATATGGTTATATGGTTACAATGGTTTTAATGTTATACCAAATATTTGCAATAATGTTATATGATGATTTGTTGATATTGACTGAGTTATTTGAGGGGTTTTGTGAGCCCAGGATGTCCAAAATGTAAGGGGAAACTCTGTCCAATTTTCTATAAAATGTTTAAGTATAAATAATTCTAAATGTTTAAATGATGATTTGATGAAGTGTGCTTGCATTATATGATTATATATTTGCTTGATTAGTGGTAACTATTGAGATTCTTTGAATCTCATCCCTTCCAAATGCTCACCATGTTTAGGCCAAGCAATGCAAAAAGTTCATGAAGAGCCAAAAGAGAGGAGGAAGAAATTGGTGGAAATTATGTTCTTGCAAGAATTGATGTTAATTTTTGGTAATATGTATAAATTTGTATGCAAAGGATGAATTATGCATATTGATTCAAGTATGTTCCTTAAGATACCTTTTGATATTATGTATGAATATGGTACAATGAGTGATGATATATATATGATATGAAGCTTATTTTGCTAAGACATAAATGGAGTTATACAATCTAGACACCCTGATAGATACGTAGGTACTGTTCATGTAAGACAGGGCATCCAGTTTGAGTAATATATATTCTCTTAAAGTACACAAGTAGAGCTTTAAAATGGTCTAAAGAGCACTCCATTTGGAGACATGTATAAATTATAGTGATTTTTTAAAGTTGGGGTTCAGAACAGGGAAATATTGGGAAAACTAGAAACTTAAAGTTAGTTATTGGAAAATTAAAAAGATAATATAAAATCGTGCAGAGATTCAAAAATTCAATGGTTTGTATTTATAGAAATGTCTATGTTTGAAGTTTCATATGCCACCGATTTGGAGGTAATTGGAGTTATATGATAGGAGATATGGAGGTTTCCCCAAAACTGTTCCAGCAAAAGTGAAATTCTAATCCTTTATGATTTAAGTTAACACCATGCATTGTGAAAATAAAATGGATGTACAAGAAAAATATGTCTAAAAAGTGTACATTCAGGGCTTTCATATGACATAAATAATGTATGATTTGACTCAAAATATAATGAGATATGAATTTTTAAATATAAAGCCAAAATCTTGGGAAAGAGAAAATGACCAAATGTATAGTAAATGTTTGAGAAATAAACTGTATGAATTGGTCAAGATAATGCTCTGTTTCATATTTTTTCCATGTAGAGAATGTTTTGATCTATTTTTAGAACTTGAATAACTATGAAATGATTTTTCTAGAATTAGTTATGAATTTTCAAAGTTCATTGGGTAAAATGGAAATGACACAATAAACAGTACCTGAAATAAAGAAAAATCTGTTTCGATATTTTTATGCAATCAAGTCTCTAATCATACAATAGTGGACATAATTGGAGTCCAATACATGGAAAATGGATGTAAGTTTAAGGTGTTACAACTAAGGTCTATACCATGTCCTTATTTCTATCTAGCTCGTTTTCCTAATAAGGTGCTTACCTTATTCGAATAAGAGGCTTAACAGTAAAGATCACTTGTTCTGTGCTGCTTGTTATTTGCATAACCTAGGGAGGTTATCTACATAACGTATGTTGCAAAACTCTTGGACCTCTTTCTGTTGAATTCATTACCTTGTTGAGAGAGAGAGAGGACTAGATTGGAGGTGTGAGAGAAACAGCCATCGAGAGAGGAAGAGGATGTGTTTGACAAGTAAAAGATTGAAGAAAAGAACTTAGGATTTGCACATATATAAGATATTATTAAATGACATCATTTCATTATATAGAAAAAAATTTATATACACCTTCGAGCTAGATAAGACTCGTCTGATGGGGTTACTTGAAGCCCGGTCTTATGCAGTCAAGTGGCTCGGCATGAACATTGAGTTTCAGTACCGAGTTGAAAAGACCAAGTTTTTTCGGGCTAGGCTTCTTTGGGTTGGATTGGGTTCAGATTTTTTCCCCCACCCTAGAATAGGAAAAAGGAACAAAATCTAACCAGATCTATAAACTATAGAAGAAGAAATTGAAACCCATTTGCTGGAAATCGAATCCCATTTGTTGAAGGAAGAAATAGAATCTAGTGAAGCAAACCTAATGAGGAAGGGCCGAAGTGTTCAAATCTATGATTGAATTTGGTGAAGCAAATTCCGCATTTGAATCCGATGAAGAGATTAGACAAAGAGTTGGTTCGATTTAGGGAGGGTCAAAGTTATTTGATTAGTGATGTGATAGTGGTGCAATGGGGAGATATAGACGGAGGTGGAGGTCTGACAGTGGAGGTTTGATGGTGATGAGTTGAACTTGTGAAGATAAGGAGGACGATGAAGGTGAATGAAAATGTGGTGTGGGTTGTAATTTTTTCCATAGAAAGGCATTATGGTCTTTTAAGTTCATTTACAATCAGGTATTGTCTAATATATAATTTCTAGAGAGGTTTTCTATTTACATCTAGAAGAGTGATAGGCTTCTCGGGCATAATGTTATAGCCATGTAATGTAGCGAACCAAACGTAGCCACCCTTGTGATGTAATCTCATTTACATTACATTAACCCCCATGTATTCAAACCAAACATGCTGTTAATATATATGAAATGCATATTTAACTTAAATTAAGTTATCAATTTTTTTATCATCCTGAGTTTTATTATAGATTTCCAGATGCATTAATTCTATCATCCCTATCTATACAAAATATAGGTATTTTGTATCTATTTTCATCTCAAAATATTGCGATTTGATACTTTTTGACACGATTTTACATAACTTTGAGTATATTTACATCACAGCAATATTTATGAGGATTTTGAGTTATATAAGAGCCAAGAAGATGGAGCTAGACAAAAAAACATGAAGTCCATCCACTTCCCCCATATTTACTCACTCACGGATGGGTGAGAAGAATTCCGTGTTACAAGTGAACCCGGCATCGGGTCATCGAAGAAAGGCACCCAGCCGACATCAAGTAAGTTCGTTCCAATGAAGAGAGACGTCTTGGAGACGACGCTAGGTGGAGAAGAAATGAATGGATCTGGTGTTGGCTCATGAGCAAATAAGCAACGTGCTTTTTACACAATTTCGTGATTTCTACAAAAATTTTTGGGCTTATATTTCTACGAAAGTTTTTGGGCTTACATGAGCTTCTAGACTTTCTCTAAATAAAAGAATGCGAGAAAAACATGAGAGGACATTCAGAAAAACACCTGGAGGATAGAGAACACGGTTCAAATGCATCTGGGAGTAACTAGAAGTAATCTATAGAGAGAAAGCAAGGAGATCTGGAGAGTATTAAAGATAAATTCATTATTTTCTAATATAACTCTGTCTTCTTATTATTTTCACTATAATTTGAGACTTTAGTTTTGATTTAATTTTTATTTCTATGTGTGGTTAAATTTTCCAGTCAAGGGTAGGGATATAACCTGATTGGAATTAACTAAATTTATTCTGTTTAGTTGTGACTCAATGAATTTATTCTTCAAGTTATATTTAATTTGTTTCTTCATTATATTTGTCTCCCTTGTTTGTTCATGTAAATTTTATGCTTAATCACCATAGAGTCTAATTAATGGGTAAACTTGATGGACTGAGAGGTGAAGAGTGAATATAGATTTAAAGAGATAAACATGAATAACAAATCTAGAAATAGAATTAGGAATTTATGGTAATTTTAAAAAAAATATATATAAATATAATGATAAAAAAAAAACAAACAACAGAAAACAAACAAAAAAGGAAGCAAAGCAAAAAAAAAAAAAGTATTTCAGCCCAAATCTATTTGGGCTGACAAAAAAGTTCACTAGCCCTCCTGGGCTTGTGAACAAGGGCACAGAGAAGAGAAAGGGAGGGGGGTCCGAGAGAAGGAGCGGCCGAGGAAAATTAGAGAAAAGGGGGGCGAACTGAGGAGCCGAGAGCGAGAGGAGAAGGGAGGGATCTGGAGCATGGGTGCCGAAGGAAAAAAGGAAAGAAGAGAGAGGGCCGCGGCTGAGGTTTTCGGAAAAAAAAAGAAGAAAAAAAACAGAGGGAGGCCGCGGAGGAAGAGCTGAGCTGGACGCCGGTGGGAGTGAGGGTTTTGTCCTCGAGGAAGGAGAAGCCACGGACGAGACTCGGCCGAGTGAACTAGAGGGAGTCATGAGATAGAAACCGAGCGAGCCATGGTGCAAAGGGGGACAGCGAGAGACCGAGGACTTGGCTAAAAGAAAACCGAGGGAGCTGAGAGAGGAAGAGAAAAAAAAAAAAAGGAAAGGAGCCGTGAGGAGTCTGAACTAGAAAAAAAAATAAAAGCACAGAGGGTGAAGGTGCAGTAGGCCGCGAAAAGAAAAGAGAGGGATGGAGCCGCGGGAGGTGACAGAGGGAGCAAGAGGAAAGAAAAGCTTCTGAGTTCTGAGCATGCTCATAGAGGCCATAAAAAGCCGAATAAAAGTAGTCTGAGAAAGCAAAGGGAGCCGAGAAAAAGGCAAGCCACAGACAAGGTAAAAAGCCGAGAGGATCAGAAGAAGTCTGAACACGCAAAGGGGAAAGATGAAGAGGCACACGTGAAAGAAGTAGGGTAAGGCGAAGTCGGCTGGAACAGGGGAGCATGGACATTGACACACGAAAGCAGGGCCGAAAAGGAAGGACCACAATTGACTCGCAAAGTGCTATAAAAGGGGGAGCAGTCTGAGAAAATGGGGGGGGGGGAGGAATTCCACAAGGCAGAGGCAGGCTAGAATTTCAGAGTCCGGAGCAAGGGAGAACGAACACTGAGGGTGAGGCTTAGGTCGTTGATCACCAGGAAGGTAGGAGGAGTCTGCGACCAAGTAACAAAGAATTTAGTTTGGTAAAATTTTCTATTTCAGTTTCGAATTTTGTTAACGGCTTGCCCTTGGGTCTTTCTCTTTGATGTTCTGTTTTCGAATTGTATCATTTCTGTCCAAGAATTCTTAATCTTGTCATGAGCTCAGAGATTGCAAAACTACATTATGTTGATGGACACTTGTGTTCTGGCTAATCCTTTAGTTTGTTCTGCATCTTTGGAAAAACTTCATTGCAGTACTAGCCATTAATCATAGTTCCTTGACTGTTGGGTGGGTTAATGGGTAAGCCAGAATCTTTACATATGAAGGGATGATGTCTTAATTTTGGGTGTAGGATGATTTGGGGTGTGAGAAGTTTATGGAATTGATTTGGGAAAGGAAAGAGTGTTAACTCTAAAAGTTGTTTTTGAAGTTGTCCATACGCCCATTTTTTTTTTTATCTAAAGTTGAATATTTTTGGTTGGTCACGTAAACAGTGCTGTTATTAGTGAAAGTTGAATTTACGTTTTAAAATGTGCCTTCAAAAAATTTTTATGTGATAAAAATTTATTCATTCTTCCTTAAGTTGTCTGTGAAACTTTTTGCCTCGAGTGGTAGCACCGTGGGTACTTTGCATACAGGTCAGTAACTTGTGAGTAATAAAGTCACCACATAGGCTGGCTATTTTTCTTCAAAATATAAGTAATAATCTCACTTTTAAATTCCTTTTTAAATAAATATGTGTAAAAAGGATTTTACTTATTTTAAAGAAAATAAAAATATAATTTGTAAAAAAAAAAAACAACAAAACAACAAAAAAATAAAAGCAAGAACAAAATTTTTATTTATTTACCTCCGAAATCTTTTATGCCTTTTGTCTCGAGTGACATCACCGTGGACGTTTAGGCATCGATAGGTATATTGTGAGTGATAAAGTCGCCGCAATAAGCCAATTGATTTTATTTTATAAAAAAAATTATTTTCAAATATTTCTTTTTCCAAACCAAAATAAAATGTCCAAAATCACACGTAATTTTAATCCCATTTTCTAAATTTGAGAAAAAACAAACATTCTCTTTTAGAAATTAATTAAACAAAAAATAATAAATGAAAAGAGCAAATAATAGAAGTTAATATGTCTTTTACAAATTAAAACATACCAACCAATTCTAAAAATTGTTTTCTTTGTGAAAAGACAAATTATTTTTTATAAACCTCTCTTTCAAAGAACATATATAATAAAAAATACCAACCCAGTGACACGCACTTTTAGTCCGAACTACGTCGACTTTGATCCCTATCGCAGGGTACGTAGGCCCCAGATTATAATTCTGGGTCAAGTCCACCTTTGTAAATAAATAAATATTTTTCTGATTTATTTGGTGTTTTTTCTCTCAATTTACTAAATAGTTACCAATTTATTTTTCCAAGTCCACTTTTGTAAATAAATAAATATTTTCTGATTTATTTGGTGTTTTTTTTTCTCAATTTAATAAACATTTACCAATTTATTTTTCAAGTCTACTTTTGCAAATAAATAACATTTTTCTCTTATTCTATTTTTCCCAACTTCTCATATTTTCATTTTATTCTTTATTTTTTGTTTTTGTTTTTCCTCATTTTTCTTATTTATTTTTGCATGTGAATGGTAAAAGGGCAATTAAAATAATTTTTAAAAGCCATAAAAATTGCATGATCAACCTAAGGTAACCGTTCTTAGGAACGGGTGCTGTGGGGGTGCCTAACACCTTCCTCACTCACAATCGTACTCCCGAACCCAACTCTGATTCGCAGACCACCCTTATCCTTTTTTGTTTTTATTTTGGTTTTCCAAAATTTTCCTTAAAATTTTGGTGGCGACTCCTCCTAAATCGGCCTCCGTCGTGCGGGCCGATTTCCCTCTTTTTCCTTACCTCCGCGCCATCCGCGTCGCATTTTTGGGTGTGACATACGTTGTAGCTTTCAAGATTTAATTAGGAACTTTAGTTGTGCGATAATGAATTGAATCCTAATTAAATAAGGAATAATTGATCGAGAAATAATTAGGACACTTTAGAAGTAAATGATATTATAATTATGCGGAGTCTAACTAACGAATATAATTTAGTTATCCCACAAGATGAACCCTGATCCCTTGACACTTTTAATAACTAAATCAAAACTTGCTGTCTATTTCTTTTCTTTTTAAATTGGGTTTCTCAATTTGATTATTAATTACTTTTGGGATTAAAATTTTTGACTGGTAAATTTACTATATCCTTTGAGTTTAACCTCTGAAATACTCCGGAGAACTTTCTACTACTATGATTGACCTTGCATATTTGCAGGATGCTAATCAAGTTTTTAGCACCATTACCGAGGAGGTCAACAAATTTATTAGTCCATTAAATTTTAGTCTTTTTTTTCAAAAAAGAATTTCCTCTTATTTCTTTTCTATCCCTTTCTACATGTTGTTAAGATCTAAAAATCTTAATAGTATTTCTGAATCGATTGCTATTAATCCTGAAATTGAATGTGCTTGCAAGGAAAACCTAGCTAGATGGAGGCACGAGAAGACTAATGAAGTAGTGCATGCTGGGGTTCAAGCCAATTTACTTTGGAGGGATGTAGATAAGCATGCGGTTTATGATAGTCCATCGTGTATCAGGTTATCTGATAATGCAAAGAATTACGAGTATAAGACAACTCACTTAAACTTACAGTCACAATTTGATGGGCGAATAGGTGAAGGTACGTTGGTTTTCTGAAGGATTTCTATAAAAGGATTAACCAACTACCTTCAAATGGTGTGACTTTGAAGGAACTTAAAATGAGGTGTTCCAACTTTTGCTTGAAGGATAATGCTTGACGATGAATCCTAAATCTACCAGAGAATTCATTGACATCATGGAGAAAGATCTATGATGCATTCATTGCCAAGTTTTATTTTCCTCAAAGAACTGTAGATTTAAGGATAAAATATATCTCTTTTCAAAAATGGGGGGCGAGCCTTTTTATGAAACATGGGATTGATTTATGGATTTCTTAAATGAGTGCTCACACCATGGGTTTAATGACATGATGTTACCCCACACCATGGGTTTAATGACATGATGTTACCAAGCTATTTTATAATGCTTTGTGTTCTACCTCCTAGTGGGGATGGTAATCTAATAGCTGATGAGATGATGACTATTTATGATTAAGTGACAACTCAGATCAGGCAAAAGAGAGTACAAAGTAGGAAGTACCTACAAATGAAATTAAATCTCGTGCTGATGCACCTGCATAGTTAGAGAAGTTAAATAAACATATTGACCTCCTTTTCCAACAATAGAGCAATACTTTTAATCTTCTTAAGTAATCATGCTCTGCATGTGGCGGTTTGGGTCATATTGCTGACATATATGTGTATATGATTGAAGGGACTGCTAGAGTTATCTATATGGGATCAAATGTTGAATGTCCACAACTAATGCAAAGGAAGAATGATCCATTTTCAATCACATATAATCCTGCGTGGTGAAATCATCCAAACTTTTTTTGGAAAATCCATCAGCACCATTAGGATTTTAGCAACAGAAGACTCAACTGACCCCTCAGTTACCTGCACCATCCATAGGAAAGACTCCTTAGCTAAAGGAGATGTTCTCTCTATTTATGGTTGGCCAAGCAACTATTAATAAAAATTTTGATCAATTCATGACTAGCTAGATTACTACTAATAATGCTACTCAAACTACGATCTAAAACATAGAACTCCATGTGAATCATCTTGCAGATCTAGTGGCTAATAGAAGTCCAGGCAAGTTCCTTAGCAACACAGAAATGAATCCCAAGGAGAGTATGAAGGCTATAAGTGTGGGGGAGAAGATAAAAGAGAGTGATAGGTTAGATGAAGAAAAAAAAGAATTAAAGCAAAAGAGTGAGATAAGGAAGCAAGAAGAAGAAGGAGGGAGCTTTAAGTTAAAGGTTGAAGGAGAAGTAAATAGTCAAACTTCTAAAGCAAAGCCTTATCAACCTCTTATACTTTTTCTACAAAGGTTAAAAAAAGAAAAGCATGATGAAAGCTTTGAAAAGTTCCTTAAGATATTTAAAAAGCTGCAAATCAACATCTCATTCATTAAAGTTTTGGCCAAGATGCTTGATTATGTTAGATATGTCAAGACTCTTATCTCCAACAAAAAGAAGCTTGAAGAGTGTGCTTCTGTTAACTTTAATAGAGGTAAAGCTGTCAAAATGGGTCAAGCCCGACGGGCCGGCCCGAAAAGCCCGAAAAAATGAGCGGGTTCGAACCTCAATTTTTGGAGTAAATACATAATCCGGACTTTTTGAGCCTGGCCCGTGGTGGGCCGGCTCGAAACTTTTTTCTTTTTCTTTTATTTTTGGTTTAAAATATTAAAAAATACATATTATTTTATTAATTAGTGATATATAAATTGTAAAATTTAAATATTATGTTAGTTTTTGATTAATTATGATGATAATTAGTTATATTAATTTAAATTATGATAATAATTAGTTGTATTAATTTACATAATTATATAAAAAAATTTATTAAAAAGCATAAAAAAATATTAAAAAATTAAAAAAGCCCGCGGGCCAGCCTGTAGGCCCGATCCCGCGGGCTCGGGCTTGAAAAATCAAGCCTATTTTTCAATTCGGGCTTTTTGGCCCGGCCCGAATTGACAGCTCTAAATAGAGGAGTGCAGTGCCATATTGCAAAGATAGCTGCCTTCGAAATTAAAAGATCTGGGGAGTTTCTCTATTCCTTGTACTATTGATTCTACTATCATTGATAATTGTATATGTGATTTAGGCGTAAGTATTAACTTGATACATTTCTCTCTTTGTAAGAAACTAGGAATTACATATTTGATGCCCACAAATGTTACACTCAAATTGACAGACAGATCTCTTTAGCACCATATGGAAGTGATTGATGATGTTTTGAAAAAAGTTGGTAAACTCTATATTCATGCTAATTTTATAGTTTTAGAGTTAGAACATGAAATTAATGTCTCTTTAATTCGAGGAAGACCATTCCTATCTACTGTGGGTGCCTTAATTGATGTGCCAAAGAGAAAATTGATATTTAGAGTAGGAAATGAGATAGAGGAATTTAATTTTACTAATGCTTCAATGATTCCCTCTCTTAAAAAAGAATTGTTGCAGCATAGATATAATATAGGTTCCTCATAAGCAAGAATTGGAATTTCCTTCCAAATCTTTAGATAATGATAAAAGTTCTTTTCAAAAGGCTATTAGAGATGAAGTTAAAATTAAGAAAAAAATGACACCACCTAGTCTTGGCAAGAAAAGAGACATTTGTATAATCCAAATGGACTGGTTAGTACCAACTTTTATCATAAAAAATTTCTTTAAGGGGAGGATGCAATTAAAGTGGAGGAAAAAACTAATTCCTAGATTTGAAGGGTTTGGTGCAAAGTCTTTAAATGATGTCATCTCTTGATTTCTTAGCCTGTCTAGCTATCGACATTAAATTTATCATTTATTGGGAGATAACCCAACATTATTTTTCTTCTTTTTGTTTTCAATTTTTCTTCTTTTTAGTCTTGTTGCTCTAAACTCTCTCCCACAAGATTGTTTGTAGGATTAATTTGATTATGGTGAGAAAGAGCTTGGAACATATATAAGGGACTCCAAAGAACACTTCATATATCACTTACAAATCAGATGAGCCTCAATTCCTTTATTTTTTATTTTATTCCCTACAACATTGTGGACAATGTTGGATCTTAATGTGGGAGGAAATTTATTAGTTGCTTTTATTTGACTTGTTTTGAATAATTGTACTAATATACTGAAATTTAAAATTTTTTTCACAATTTAGATTTGTTTTGCTTTTTTTTGAGCTAGTGATTTTGTTTGTCACCATAGGATGCTCGATTTTGTGCTTAATGGGGTAAGGTAGCTAATTTTCAAGTCAAGAACATAAGTCTTGAGACTATAAATCTAAACACTATGACTTAGCATGTAGTAGGTATATATAAGTGATTGAATTTGTAGGAATGTGAGTTATATATTTACTTCTGAACTCGGGTAATTTCAATTGTTGTGTATAAATTGTTTATTTGGTTGGAGAGATGATTCAAAATTAAATTAAAAGAAAAGAAAAAATGAAAGAAAAAAAAATTCCACTCTGCTGGCTTAAACTGTACTTAGTAATTGAAGAGTTTTACCAAAAAACATTGTCTTTCACATCAAACGGTGTAATATGAGTTATGGGTGTGCGAAAGGTATTTTGATGTAGTGAGTTATGTTAGTTTGAGTAATTAGAGGTGCTCATTACAAATGCAAAATCTTAGTGTCAGAGCGCATAATGACCTAAGAAAAATAAATAAACCCTAAGATAAAATTGAAGTACTTTGCATGGGGAAAGAAATAAATAAATTCTTGTTAATCTCCATTGCACATGAGTTGAAGTTTATACACAATTGGTTGAGATATTTTAAGTTTTTAAATAAGTGTGGTAATTTTTCTCCCTCTTACTTGATTGGATGGCTGCATTTGTCACGTGCCAGGCGCATGCACATACGCACATTAAAGTCTCATGGACGAATGAGAATGGTGAGTGGATTGCTTTTGAGCCTAATTTTCAATTTTGTTGAGCACTCCTTTTACTTATATTGGTGACGGACTATCACTAGTAAAGATGAGGAGTTCGGTGAATCTAGAAAATGACTTTTTATGAATAGCACAATTTTAGTTTTGTTTAAGGATAAATAAAGGTTCAAGTGTGAGGGAATTTGGTGTGTCTATATTATACCTACAAAGGATGATTATGGCAAGGCTATGGTGGCTATGAGGTTGTGGTTAATTTGAAAAGGGAGATGTGCTTTTTATATGAAAAGGCTGCACTTGCTCCTGTACGTGGTAATTGTTCAGAGGCAAATGGATGGACTTATGGTGATGTTTATTTGGTGGATGAGGTTGAACGCGCAGTTTCATTTATAGCGCCACTGGACTTTGCCACCAGAAGGTTTTGTGAAACTTAATTCTGACAGATCTTCTGATGCAGGTAGAAATCGAGGAGGCATTGGAGTTATTGCTCCTGATGCTTCTGGTTCGGTTCTTAATCTACCTAGCAGTAGTTCTTGTTCTTCATCTTCAGCATTAATGGGTAGAGCCATGGATGGCCTTTAAGAGAACCTTGATGATGGCTCCTGATGTTGGAATCAATCATGCCCAGTTTGAATATGATAATAAGTTGTTAGTTCAATATGTCACACTGCTCCTTGCTTTGATTGGCTTTGTCTTACTACATCTTGACAGATATTAGCTGCTGCAAAACTGGTTTACTGCTGCTGCTGATTTTTAATGGATACTCAAGAATATGAACTTAGTTGCTGATTGGTTAGCTGAGAAAGCTTATGGGTGTTGTTTTTTGTAATTTTGTGTATATATTGCTTTTGTTTGTTTGAATGGATGACTTTTCCTTGGACAAAAACAAAATAAAAATTCTCCAAGAACTTGAATGAAAAAATAAAAAAATAAAAAAGCCCACCTGCGATTTAAAAATGAAAAGATTATAAGTGGATGCGAGTTTTTTTACCCATCTTAAAAATTACTACATTGTTCTTTTTGTTCGACGTGCCATTTGAATCCCACGTATCTTGCCCCCTTAAAATCGCCGGCCCGTTTCCTATTGCCCCATTCTTCGAAGACTCAAGAGCAACATAATTTATTAAATATTATTTATAAAAATATCTATAAATTTTCAAATAAAACATCTTACTTGATTTGTTTTCCAAATGAAAAATAAGCTTTATTATAATAGGACTTGCTGTTAGTGGTGTTTAAGTAACCCGAAAGGTTCGGTCTCATCTGATATACTGGATTAGCTTAAAAATTGAGACATGTTGGACATGAATGAGGTCAAATCTAGTTTTCACTTAACCCAGTGTAAATATAATTTTATTTTTTAAATAATTTTTTATAAATATTAATTAAATTTATATAATTTTTTCTTAATACATTATATCCAATAAATTAATTTTATCATTATTACAAATGCTTTTAAGATTTCAATATTTTAATTTTATTTAAAATTTTAAATTTATTTCTTAATATTGTATAAAATTAATGCATGATTATTGATTATTTATAATTTTAAAAAATATTTCTTTTGATCATAATATTATTTTTTTAAAAAATATATTTTGAATAAATACAATTATATTTTTTTAATAAATAAAACTAATATATCATTTATTTTTTAAATAATTTCTAAGAAACCCTATCCTGTAAACCAAGTTAGTCCGAGCTATTGATTTTAGAACATATAAACTCTGGTATCTTCAATGTACAGAATTTGAAAAACAAACTTACCACTTGCAATTAACTAACAAAATGAAAAGAACATAATTGATACATGAATTATTGAATTTTAAATTTAAAAATAAATTAACAATATAAATAACAAAAGTTAGTTACAGAGTAATTATACATTGGAAAATCTATTTATCTTAATTTTATTGAATTAAAGTACATTAAATATCTAAATTATTTTTTTTAATCTATCTTAAAAATTATATTGTTCTTTAAGATAAAATTTAAATAATTTAAATTTAATTTGAATACTTTGAAGTTTTAATTTTTGAATTTTATTTATTTTTAATTCAAATAATTATTTTTATTAACGGTTGACATTTTTAAATTTATGACTTTTTTAAAAAAATAAAAAATAAAAATATTAAAATCATAACAAAAATAAAATACAATTTAAACGGAAATGAACCATGAATCCATCCGTCTGCGAATATAAAAGACGATGAATCGGTATTATTAATTTATTACTACTTGACTGCTGATAGGATTGAACGAAGCTTACGTATTCCTGATCGTCAATTATTTTCTTCATAACGAACGTGGAGTACAAGAAACTTCCCTCCTACCAAACTTACGGCGTCGCCCGCGGATTTCCCCTGCCCGATAAGATTTATAAAGTCACTGTCTGAAAATAAATTTCTCGGCCTTATCTGTCTCTGGAAAATTCTCATCAAAACATATGGGGAGGACCGGATTGTTTGATCTGGAGAAGCACTTTGCCTTCTATGGCGCATACCACAGCAATCCAACTAATATTGTTATCCACACCTTGTTTGTGTGGCCGATCTTCTTCACTACCCTGATTTTTCTCTACTTCACGCCTCCCCTTTTCAAAGCCCCTGACTTAGGGTTCGATTATGGCCTCATCTTCAATTACGGCTTCTTGCTTGCTGCTATCTATGCCTTGTTCTATGTCTTCTTGGATTACAAAGCTGGCTCTGTTGCGGCTTTGCTCTGTTTGGTCTGTTGGGTCGGATCCAGTATTCTTGCCCAGAGGCTCGGGTTTTCTCTCGCGTGGAAGGTATGGATCACCTTTTTACCCGATTAAAGGCTATACTTTATACCTTTTTGTGATTGCCTTGCAAATACTGGAAAACAACAGATTTTGTTTGGATTCATTGGTTGTGCCACTTTATGCTCGTTAATATTCTTCTCAGTAGCCAGACCAATCGTTGATGATTTTGCTGTGGATGATGACAGTGTTTGATAGTAGTAGTACTTAACACTTTGCATCTTTAGTTGCTACTGTGTAGCAAGCAAAGTCCTTCCTTTGGACCTTTCATGTAAAGCTTGTGAAGTCAAGCCTTTTGCTTTATTGTTTTTTCATTCATTAATCGCTTGCCATATGTCGATGTTAAATCTGCTCGAACAGTGGGTGGGTCATGGGTGTTAAGTTTGTGATTGTTATTCATAAAATCTAATAAGCTGATCAGCTTTGGACGTTAGCTTCAACCGATACATGTCTTTCGTTCTTCCCTATCTTTCTTTACTCATATATTCCCTGAATATATTACTCACAAATAGATACACTTATCGAATAATTATTAATCATATTTCTCCTTGTTTTCCTTATCATGCTAGTTTTGCGTCAGCCAAGTATCTTCCGAGTTCCTTGCGGATTTTATTCTTGTATAAGTTTATAGCAACTTAATTTCCATTTGGCAATGATCGCACTGGGAGATAACTCTGAAAGGGCAAGACGGGATTGGTTCCTATTCTCTTGTATTAGACTGCCAAATATTTCTGGCGTCTATTTCCCCCCTTTTGATTACTAATCTTGTGTGTTCTGTTCGGTAACCAAGACATATTTTGGATGTTAAATTCATCCTTGTATTCTCTCTTTTTGTCCAATGCATTTCTCTCCTTATTCATCAACAGTTATCTCATTTTTCCTATATACCTGGAACTGTGTATCTATGATGTCTTACTTTCCAACTTCATCAGTTTTGCTTTGCTCTTAACAGATCAAACTAATCCTGATAGTGATCTTTTCTAGGTTTGAACTAAATCTGGATTTATTGGGTGGGTAACGTTTGCTTCTGTTTGGTGCATAGCTTAGGATTTATTCATTTATCACTAGGTGTTCTTTACATGTTGCTCTTCTAATTGCTAATTTGCTGCCTTTTGCTTTAAATGCAATATTCATGACTGTACTGTGCAATAGCATCTTAGAGGAAGGAACTGTAGGAATGAGAAGCACAAATTCATGTATAAATTTGAAGTCATTCTGTCATCTACCTGGTTAATTTATTCTCTCATAGAACTCCACGGAGTTGCCTTACAAGAATTTTCAATTTTGAGGTAGTGAGTAGTGACAAACCTGATTGTTAGCTAACTGTGGAAGATTTTTAGGAATTATATGCTTCATGTAATGACACTTCATCCTGGTTAAAGTCTGAGCCTATGTTTACTTCAACGAGAATGCTGGAATATTGGCAATTCTTTTGCTGACTTGAGAAATATGCAATTGTGAGACGTGATACAAGGGTAATAAGAAAAAAAGTACAATTGTCAAGAGCTCTCTGACTTTCGTGGTTTTGTGCATTCTTTTCAACGGAGAGAACTGTAAGGAAGGGCATATTACCCCATTTGTACTTTTCTATAATAAGAAATCCGATCGTTCAAAAGCCTTGTGGTAAGTTCTGTAGAGAACAATCATTACTAGTTTTTCTATAGCTCCATACCTGTATCTGAGATTGAATGACACAGGAAGCCAGAACTATTATGTCAAGTGGCATTGTTAAGCATCAATTTCTTAACTGTAGATGCATATGCTATCCTTTTAAGAAAAGTTAAGGGAAGAGGGGCCTTTTGAAGTAAGACAAGTGGCATAGCGAAAGCTGTTCTGTTCTTTGAACAAACACGTGACGCTATATGTGACATCTATCTTTCAGGTAGTCCTGGCAGCTCAGCTGTTTTGTTGGACTGGACAGTTTGTTGGTCATGGCGTGTTTGAGGTGAATGATTTATTCTATTGCTAATAAGCATGATCCAGGGTTTTCACATTGCTATTATGTTAACTTCTTCAATCGTTTCCGTGTTAGAAACGTGCACCAGCTCTCTTGGACAATCTTGTTCAAGCTTTTCTAATGGCACCTTTCTTTGTGTTGCTTGAGGTAATTGTTTGTCGAAAGCTTTTTATAGCAGTCCCTTTGACTTGCGAGTTGAGTTGTGAAAAAAAGTGGATTTATTGCTGTTCGTTGTTACAGGTCTTCCAATCAGTTTTTGGATATGAGCCATATCCAGGGTTTCATACCAAGGTGAAGGCAAAAATAGGAGTTGAGATCAAGGAATGGCAGGAAAAGAAAGCAAAGAAACTTTCTTAGTTTCCACAAATGGTTTATGGGTGTTGTTTTTTGTAATTTTGTGTATCATTTCTCTTTAAACAATATAACAGCCCTTATTTTCAATTTTCTTCTCTTTTACCCTGGATGAGAAAAAAAGCCGTGGGGAAAGGAAAATTAGGTTGAAAAAAAAAAAAGAAAAGGAAAAGCAAGGTTTCCCCTCATTCAAATGAAGTCTTACCTTTTTTTTTCTTTTCCAAGTAGATCAATATATGGAGTAAAGGAAGCTCAGTCACATACTAAAACGGCAGTAGGGTCCTCATGAAAATATCTTCATCCGCAGCGGCTTAGTAATGCGGTGTCCCATAAAGACAAGTACCCGTGTTCACGAGATAGACTGCAAGTTAGAACCTAACTAAACACTTTTTTTTTTGCCAGAACCGAACTAAACACATTAGTCATCGTAGCAAATCGTTCAAGCAAATCAAAGCAACACACAACATGGGGGATAATAAATCAGGCAATTATGAAAGTTAAACAGCCCAACATAAGTTTCCTATCACATAACCCAAATTTAAGGGCCACCCACTAGCAATGAGGCCAACTAGGTTCTATGTCCAACCTACACAATAAATAAAAAATTACAACTTCACAAAAAATGAGCTTACTAATGATCATAACAACTCAACAATCCACAAGGGGTGAATAACTCTAATGGAGCAAGTCAGCTACTCTACACAACCATCATTCGAATTCTCAAGTAAGTCCATGAATTTGAAATTGCTATGAGTTAACCACCAAGAATGAACAAACCTTGACTCATTTCAAAGTTTTTGAACCATAATCCATTATATTATAACAATTAATCTCAAGAAATATGTGCATCCAAACACACACTTACTAACCCACCTAGGGTTTGTACTTTACACCATGAACACATATGATACTTCATTTAATCCATACCAATAGCGTTTAGAGACTTCAAGAAGCAATATTAAAGTACTTCAACCATAAAATTCATACTAAGCTCGTTGTCATTGAAACCCCAACTCATAGATCCAAAAATACACCACGAAAACTTGAGAAATGAGAGGGGAAGAGATGGGGAAGCGTTCTCTTGAAGATTTTTGCTTGGAATCGGTGTGCAATGGCCCCACAAAGCTCCCCAAATTGCCTCTCCTTCCATCTCCACCAAAATCCTAGCTCCAACTTTGCGTTTAGCATCACAAAATGGGGTACTTATACAGGTGGCACAAAAGGAAATTGACTTCTACTGGGGACAAGTCGACTTTTGCTGTCACAGTTGCAAAATTTCAAAACCTGCACCATCACAAGTCGTCTTTCAGAGGCATAAGTCAACTTTCTGCTCTTTCCAGATGGGAAGTCGACTTCTCTTAGTGGGACTTAAGCCTCTGAACTTTCATTAAGTAATTAAATCTTAGATTTAACATGTTATATAGCTCCATACCATACACTCCGTAAATGATTCGGTAGATGAGAATTTGGACAAATAATAAAAATCAATATTTCATTTATAAAAGAACTATATAGAAAACTTTAATAACACAATTAAATTTGAATATTCACGAACTTAATTCATTCAATTGGTTGATTATAAAATAAATTACAAAATGTCAATTGTGAAATCCACAAAAATAAATGTATTGTTTTAATTTTCTGGGTTGTTTTTCATGAGGGAAGAACATCTCCCTTCCCATATTTTTTTAAAACCAAATAAGGGGAAGGGAGGTGCTCCCATCTCTCTGTTTGCTTTATCAAACTTGAAGGAGCTCCCTTCCCTTAAAAAGTGAAAATGGAGGGCTTTGGAGGGGAGGCCCCTCCCCATTCCTGCTTTCCCTCCTCTCCAACGTGTTTGGTTAGGGGAGGGGATAAAGGGGGGGGGGGGGGAAGAAGTTAATGGAAAGGAGGGGAGTAGAGAAAAAAATATGGATTAATGAAAGGGAGGGAAGGGGAAGATGTTGGAAGGGAAGTGAGAGGTTTTATGAAAGAAAGGAGATTAGAGGGGAAGAGGTCTCCCCTCCAAAAAAAACCCTGAATTTAGGGGGTAGGGGGAGGAATACTAAGGGCTTTGGGGAAAATATGCTACCATTCCTTTATGAAACTAAATGAGGGGAGAAGAGTTTTTTTCTTTTAAATTAAAAATAAGGGAAGGAGATCACCTCCCTTCCCATTGCTCGGTTTAAGCAAAATATAGCAGAGAAGGGGAGCAAATTCTCTCCATTCCCCCATTAAATCCCTCCCCTACCCTTCCTTAAGACCAGCGGACCCTCAAAACAATAAATGAAATTCAAATTTGTTATGACACAAAAGTTGAAAAGAGCTATAAAGAGCAACCACTAAGCTAAAAATATTATATGCCAATGAAATTATGCTACAAAAGAAAAAAAACACACAATCTATTATATATTACAAAGCATATGTTAAAAGCATGATGTGTTACAATTTCAGGTCTTCACATCATCATGCTGACTTTGAAAAAATCTGGCCACGTATATTCTAAATAAGATTTATTTTCTTATATATTTTTATTTTTTAAATTTGATGATAAATATGAAAATGAAAATCATATATTTGTATATATAGTATTTGTGAAAAAATTAAAATTTGATTGTCTAGCTCTACATCAATCATTATTCAGTAAGATATATATAAATCCATATTTTATAAAGCAGAGGTCAAAAGCATAACATGTCATGATTTTAGACATCTACATCATCATGCTGACTATGAAAAAATCTAGCCCCACATATTCTAAATAATATTTATTTTCTTATATATATTTTTATTTTTGAAATCTGATAATAAATATGAAAATGAAAATGATATATTTGTATATATATAATATTTGTAAAAAAAAATAAGATTTGATTGTCTAAATCTATATAAATCATTATTCAGTAAGATCTATATAAATACATATTATGTAAAAAAAAATTTTGTACCATTGTGAGACCATTTTTAGTAGCAAAGGTCGAAAGTATGGTGTGTCACGATTTTGAGTCTCCACATCATTATACTGATTATGAAAAAATTTAGTCCCACATATTCTAAATAATATTTCCTTCCTTATATATGTTTTTATTTTTTTAAATTGATAATAAATATAAAAATGAAAATCATATATATATTTGTGAAAAAAAAATCAAGGTTTGATTGTCTAGGTCTACATCAATTATTATTCGGTAAGATCGATCATATTATATAAATCTTTTTACACTATTATGAGATCATTTTTAGTTATGAAGGTACATTTAATGATAAGATTTCATCGCATTGGAAGTTATTATGATTAACATCATTAATTTAAAAAAAATAAAATGATTTTCAAATTTTTATTAATTTTATCTAGTATTTAATGAAATATCTTGACCATTGCCAAGGTGCAATGTATATCCATGTAATATTAAAATTAATCATTTTATTACCAATCTGAATCAATATATATTAATTATCATTTTAATTTATTTATTTGATTTTAAATTTGACACAATTTTATAAAGAGAAATTTTAAATAACTTAGTATTATAATGTTTCTATTGTATGTCACATATATATACGTGTTTTATAATATTAGCAATTTGATATTTTTTTTATATCGTGTCAAGGGAATTATAGTGAGAGTGATAATAAATTTTTTTCTTACAACAATCATATAATTATAAAATGTCAATAACATATCCTATTCAAATTCATTCCATTATATTTATTTATATGATTTAATTAAATATACCTAGAACTTCCCATGCATTGCTCAAGTTTCGAAATCTAGTTCATTACAAATTAAATATGTCAAATCACAACACCATTTACAAGTTAAATTAGTCAAATAGACTTTCTATAAAAATTATCTAACAATAATACTACATTCAATCTTAAATATAAGAGATTGTTTTGGTCCAAAGAAGCAAATAAAAGTTGTCTAGTACATTTAAGATTTCTTTTCCAAAAATTCCCTTTATTAAATGGAATATAATTTTTACATTTGCACTACAAGAAAATAGCTATTTTGTCACAGAATTTTCTCACAGAAGAAAAATTAGTGAGAACTTCTCATCTTTTTTAGATTTTTCCCATTAGTTGAATCACAAAAAATATTGTCTGACATCATCCATCACAAGTTTGAGGGTGCATGGCATAAATTTTCTAAAGTCCCTCGTAAAGTGCAAAGGTTATGGTTTGACGAGTTTAAGGTGAATTGATCTAATAAGCATTTAGAAATTATAATATGCATGGTTTTTAATTCTATAATTATTAATATTTGGTTGTTTCTTTTTTTTTTTTGATAGCATATTTGGTTGTTTCTTATGCAGCTTAAATGTACATGGGACCCTAAATTAGATGTTGTAATTCATAAGATATGGAAAAAGAAATGCAGTGGAGTGGTGCGGTTATCTTTGAGGGACATTCGCAAAAAGAAAACAAAGGGCGAATGGTTACCTGAAGGAGTTTGAAATGCCTTGGAAGAATATTGGAAAAGTCCTAAATTTTTGGTCGAGTCTACATGTAACAAGACAAATCGTGCAATTGATAATGACGGATATGTCCATAGAGGTGGTAGAATTACTTTTAATGAACATAAGAGAACAATGGTAAGTGTTATTTGAATGTGTTATACTTATTAATTTATTTAATTTCATTATATTTTATTATCAATTAATGTAATTTTAACATTTTTCCTACATGAAATAGGAAGTTGAATTGTGAAGACCATGTAAATATCCCGAAGTTTTTAAGAAAATTCAATATGATGAGAAGAAAGGTGGTTGGGTTGGGCAAAAAACTGAATCCAGTTATGTAGGTTACTCATGGTTATATTCTTCATTTTTAAAACTCATAAATTCAAAGACTAAATTTGGACTTTTTTTTAAAAAACAGAATGAGTTTGAGCGATTGACAGAGAGTCAAGAGGCTAACTCAAATGTATGTGACTCAAATTTATAGTTGAAAGTTGTAGGTGGTAAAAATAAAAAAAGCCATGTTTATGGACTCAGATCTCAAGCAGGCCTAATTGGTTTTGACAACTCAAGCACTAGAAACAACTGTGGGGAGATTGCACAATTGAAAAAGGAGATGGAAGAACAGAAGTTTTATGAAGAAAGCCTTCAAAAAGTTAGGGCTAAAATGAAGGCTAGAGATGAAAAATATAAAGCTCAAGAGTCTAGGATGAAACAACACTTGAAAATGATTATGGCTCATCTAGCTAACACTAAGGCTGGTACTTCCAAGCGTCCATGAAATGATGATAGTGATGGTATTGATAAGAGTAATGGTGTTGATAGTGATGGTACTAATGATGATGAAGGGAATGAAGATATGTATTTGATACTTTTGTTTATGGTACATTCAACTTGATACTTTTGATTTTTTGTGTTGAAATTAAAAGCTTTTTGTGATTTTTAATGTTTAAATACATGTTGAATTTCAAATTTCCCGCCTTATGTTCATTTAGTTATATGTATTGTTTTACAGGTTCATTTGAATAGGGATTGAAAGAAAACTGATAATGGATTGACTTGTTTTGTAGAGTTTTCACTGATTTCTCATTGCGTATATCTGTGAGAAATGTCTTTTTCTCTTAAGGATTTCTCACAGACCAAATCTGTGAGAAATTTTCTCACAAACCTAAATCGTGAGAAAATTCTAAAGTTTTTCATGGATGTAACATGTGGGAAATCTTCTCGTGGATTGAATCTGTGAGAAGATTAAAGACGTTCCTTACAGATTATATTTACGAGAACTTTTCTCACAAACTTAAACCATGAGAAAATTTTACAGTTTCTCACGTATCTAGGTTGTGAGAAAATTTCTTGCAGACCAAATTTGTGTGAGTATTTTATTCATAATTTTCTCTTGCTCTCAATCTTTTTGACAGATTTTGATTTCGTGAGAATCCTTCTCACGAAACAGATATGTAAGAAATTTTTTCTCACGCCTTGAGACTGTGAGAAAATTTTTTCTTTTAAGTTGTTTTCTGACCAATGACTGTGCATGAGAAAATCTATGAGAAATGATTTTATCGCAAATTATAGGTGAGTTTCTCACAGCTTTAGTTTGTGAGAAAATCCTTATTTTGGTGTAGTGTTAAGAGAAATTATTAATTATATGAGTTTAAGTTTTAGGCATTAAATAGGAGTATTTCTAAAAAGAAAGTTCATTTGTGACAAATTTAATGATTCTAATCACTTTTAACTACTTTTCTTAGTTTATGTAAAGTAATTATTTATTTATCTATCAACTATATAAAAAGTGGTGGATTGAGGGGAAAAGTATGAGGCCATGTTAGATTTTGGTGTTTCCAAATGAATTCTCTTGCATGGCTCCATGTGGTAACATGTGGTTGACTAGATTCTTCCTTGCTAAAATCATAATAGGACATTATATTATGTAATTGCTGTGTAAATAACATGCATTTTGTGTAGGTAACATTATATATGTTAAATTGATGTAAATGTGTTTTGTCTTGTGATGATTGTGATCATGACTTAATTTGAAATAAATACATGACAAACTTCTCCCCTTGACGGATTATATCGAATTTGTTGGATATTGGTCAAATTCATTGTTAGTGGTGATTCAAATCATTCTTGATTTTGAAACACTAATCAGTTTAGATTATGTTCCGTTAAGTTTCTGAAATAATTTGTTATTGCCGGGCCCATTTATAATTATAATCATTGATGAATTTATTATTAATATATGTGCTTTGGATCCCAAATATGTTATTTTGATTTCAGCATACAAGCTTGCTCCATATTCAATTTTTCTATAAATACCTTTTGGTGGTATGGGTCAATATCAGAAGACACTATATTGCCATTCTTTGAACCATCTAATTTCTAGGTATTTGCTTTATGCAGTCTATGTAAGCTTATGAGTATGTAGTACGTGGATAATTCTTATGTTGATTCTCTTTAATTGTTTTGAATATTCAGTAATTTTGACAGCTAACTCTTATACTAATAAGTATGCAATAAATGGCTTATGGATATAAAAGACCATCATGGATGGCATGTAAAAGTGAGGATCCTACGGTGGTGGGTGATGTCTAATCTGGACTTGAATACTATTGAGTTTGTTTTACAGATGCTAATGTGTTTTTGTAGTTTGAAGTTTTATATATGTTAAATATTATTATTGGGTCTGGTACGTACGATTACACTATTTCAATTGACTTTATATGCAAGTAGAACTGTCAATTCGGGTCGGCCCGACCCATTTGGGCCAACCCAAATCGGGCCGGGCCAAAAAGCCCGAATTGAAAAATAGACTTGGTTTTCCAAGACCGAACCCGCGGGATTAGGCCTACGGGCCGGCCCGCAGGCTTTTTTTAATTTTTTAATATTTTTTTATGTTTTTCTAATAAATTTTTTTATACAATAATTTAAATTAATACAACTAATTATCATCATAATTTAAACTAATACAACTAATTATCATCATAATTTATCAAAAACTAACATAATATTTAAATTTTACAATTTATATATCATTAATTAATAAAATAATATGTATTTTTTAATATTTTAAACCAAAAATAAAAGAAAAAGAAAAAGTTTCGGGCTTTCGAGCCGGCCCACCACGGGCTGGGCCTAAATAGGCCGGGTTCAAAAAGCCCGGATTATGTATTTACTCCCGAAATTGAGGCCCGAGGCCGCTCATTTTTTCGGACTTTTCGGGCCGACCCGTCAGGCTTAGCCCATTTTGACGGCTCTATATGCAAGGAGATCATATCCCTGCAGTTAATAGGAAGCAATTTGCGCATAAGTTTGATAAGTATCTGACAAAGGGTAAAGTTTACAACATAAGGCAATTTGGTGTCCAAGATAACATTGGGAAATTTTGCTCTTGAAATCACCCATACAAGATCATATTTTAGTATTCTACTAGGGTTTCAGTTATTGATAATGGTGGTTCTATTCATCCATGTGAGTTTTTTCTACCCTCATACCAGATATCTTATCTGGTACTGCAAATGACAATTACTTGGTTGGTATGTATTATTCTCATATTCTAATGTTGACATTATGTAAATATTTAAACTATTTTTTTAATACTACTGATGAAAGGAATTTCCTTGTATGTCTATTTTGCCATTTTAATTCTAGATGTTATTGGTAAGCTCACTGGAGTCGGCAAATTGGAGCAACCATCAAAAGAAGGAAAGCAACTTAAGATGATAGAAATAATGATTGATGACCATGAGTATATATTCTTCCACGTAAACTAATATATATATTTATATCTTATATAATTTAGTTTTAAATATCTAGTTCTATCTTTTCCAATAATAATCATCTATGCTGCACCTTATGAGGGGAATTTGCTGACGAGGTGAGAAGGTTTAATTGAATATTCTCTTCCTTCACCAACTATTGTTATCCTTTAGTAGGTGAAGATCAAGGAGTAATGAATTAAAAGAGTGCTACTTGGTAAGATTAATATATATATATATATATTTATATATATACATATATATAATTTTGATAGGGATTTATGATAGACTTGTATGTGTTATTCTTATTTTTAATACTTTTATGGATGGCAAGGTTCAGTGTGCTATTAATATGCTAAACAAATACCACAAGGGGGAAAATGGTAATTTTCCATGCTCGGTCATCAATTGTAATTAAATCAAAATATTATGTCCTTAAGTGTAATTATCCAAAATTTTGGGTCATTTTTGATAATTTTCTAAAATTTTGAAAATTCAATGTCAATGTCAAAATGGATCTTATGACATGTTGAATCCAATGAAATGATATGTTGAGCCTAGAGGAATCAGACTAAAAAAAAGAGACAGCAAAATGTGATAAAATTATGCAGAAAAAGATCAAATACTATGGGCGCCGTAAATAAAGAAAAAATAAAAAAAAGTATGTGGATCCCACATAAATACAGTTTAAGATATTAAGTTAAATGCAAATCTCAAACTAGTTTATTTCTTGTACTTAAATGAATATACAGTATTATAAAATATTGTAAAAATACGTTTAAATGCCCAGATAAAAAGTAATTAGTATAAGATATATCGAAACTAAGAAAAATATACTATATAAAGGTCAATCCCTCTCCTCTCATTGGTCAAAATTAAGTATGTGCTTAGATGGATTATTTTATCATGTTTGCTAAACTTCCTTAAGAAGGAGTTGTTTATGACCACAAAATTGTAAGACACTTGGACAATTTTTTTGGAGCTTCTAAGTCTATATAATCCCTCTCTCCTTGGACAAAAATGAGAAGAGGCAAGAAAGAGGAGGTGCTGAAAATTTCAAGGAGAGAAAGAATGAAGGAAGAAGGAGGAAGAAGGAGGAAAGAAGAAGACAAGGCAAGCCTAAGGTTTCTAGTTTCAGCCAAAGAGGGAAAACATGTAATTAAAGGTTGTGTTTCCATGAAAGCAAGTTAAGAGAAAGTATGTATTTGATGAAAGAAAGTGAGATTTGCATGAGTTTTATGAATGATCATGAAAAACCCACGCTTGCTCATCAAGAAGTGAATTTTGGCCAAACCAAAAAGTGGAGAATGAGTAGGAATTTCATGAATCCAATGGTAAAAATAGATTTATCATGCAAAAATTAGTAAAAGAGAGGCAAGGGTTTCAAGATTTAACTAAAGACAAGAAATATGAATTTTTAGGCTATATGATTTAGCCAAGGGGAAAGGTGATAGGATTGGAATTTGATGATTATAATAATTCCAATGAATTCCTAGGGTCCAAATTAGTCAAGAAAGGTCAAGGGTTTAAGAGAAAAACTAGTATGCAAAATGAGAAAAAAATTAGGGTTCAAGTGAACCTTAAATGAGTTCATTAAGAATAAGATGACTCAATATGGTTCTAACGTCATTTTTAGTCTTGTGAAATGGCAAGGAGGTGATTGGGAGAGGATTCAAGCATCCAAAGTAGTATAACTTGTCTTGTTTTTATGTTATTGCACAATTATATTTTATACATGTTTTATGATATGTAAATGTCACCATGTTGTTGTTTTGAATATTTTTATAATTGGTTGGCTATTTATTTCATAAGGGTTAAACCCGGGATATCCTACTTTTAAGTTGTTATGCTGCCGAAATTTTTCTAGTTAACATGGTATTTTCATGCATTTTAACGAATAGTATAATGTTTATGAATATTTTCAATGTTAAGTGATAATGTAAATGCATGTGTAAGTATACTACTAAGATGTCTAATCTTATCTTCCCAAATACTAACCATGCTAGGTATAAAGTAAGACAATAGAGGAAAGCAAAGGAAGAAGAAAATGATGATAAGACAAGTTAAAGTTTATAGTTATTAATGATGTATGGTCACGAAGCATGCGTGTAAATCATATGATTTATGCAATGAATGTATAATAATCATATATGATGTATAGGAAAGCATGCTATATTATGTTAATTTATGAAATGAAGTTGAAAAATGAAAGTTATATATGTTTCCTTTTTATTGGAAACTTTATGACATGTTAATGTTTAAGAAAGTTAAAGTATATTATGTTGAAAGGAATGAGTTATAGTATGATTCTTCTAATTAGAGGATATAATATGCTATATGATAAGATAAATTATGTATTATTTGGCCCAATATTGAATGAGTTTTGACTCAAGAAAATTAAAGAGTTAAAACAAGACAGTTACAGGAAAATTGTAAGTTTATTGTAAACATTATCTGTGTTTGAAAGGATGCATAAAATTATGTAATACTCCAAAAATTTAGTAGTTTGTATGTATGGATAGATCCATGTCTTGAGATTAATATGCCACTAATTTCAATGTATTTGGAGCTATATAATGAGAGATCTACATGTTTTTTCTAAAATTGTTCCGGTAAAGGTTATATTCTGACCTGTGATAATTTAAGATGATGGTTTGCCCTATATGAGTAGAATAAATATACAAAATAAATATGTTTAGAAAGTAGATATGTATAGCTTTCTAATGACATAAAGAATGCCTAAATTGGCTTTGTATCTAATGAGATATGAGTTTTTAAATTTATGGGTCAGAATCTGGACAAAAATTGGAAGCAGAAAATGAACAATAAACTTGGACAAATAAACTGTACTAATTAATGCGTTCAAATTCCAGTTTCATATTTTTCCATAAATTTCAAGATTTGAATAATTTTTAGAGACTTGAACAATAGTAAAGTGATAATTTTTAGAGACTTGAACAATAGTGAAATGATTTTTATGCATTTAGTTATGATTTTTCAAAGTTTATTGTGTAATAGGATGAACAACGCATGAAAAATGTATTTTACAATTTGAGATTTTTAGTTGGTTCAAATTCTCTAAAACCTCTGTATTACAACCAAATGAGGCAATTTTCATGAGAAAAGTATTCAAAGATAAGATGTGATAGTCATGGTCTGTATTTTCATAGAGTGTTTGGGCAGAATATGCATATATGATCAAAAGCATGTTGCCAGTAAATGAATCACCAAAGTTTGCTCAATTATACATATATGATATGGCAAATGAAGTACAAAATATGATAAATGCTTCATGGTAAGAATGTATTAAATGCACCAATTTGTTGTCTTTTATAATGTTTATCGACATATTTTTAATATTAGTACTACCTTTTCTATTGAAGTCAAGACAATAATGGGAGTAAGTACTGCAATGAAATTGTCATAGTTTTGAAAGATATGCTTGATAATTGCAATATTCTTGTGAAAACATTTCAAGTAGCTAAAGATATGATAGAAACAAGAGAAGGTGAAGTTGTAAATATCATATTGATTCACAAATGAGGAACTAAAGGGAAAAGATATAATCTACCTATAAATACAAATGAAATTGCAACTTTAATAGTCAGAGATATTGGCTTCATGGAACTTAATAGAGATATTATTGTCTAATATAGGTTAGGACTATTAGAGAGGATATTAGAGACCCATCTACTACTTCTTCCAATTTAGTATCTTTTGCTATATCCATATAGTGAGGATGGGTATAGGGAAGGTATACTACATAGTGAAAATTCTCCTTTTGGCAAAATAAATAAATTAATTAATTCTAACGGAGTAATTTGCTTATAAGATTCAAGATCATGATAATGACCATTCAGCTATTCTTAGGTTTGGAAAACTCTTCCAGTAGTTTATTATTGATGTTTACACAATGATAGAGTCTTGCATATTATTATTCATAAGAAATAATTAGAAGAAGTTAAGAGTGGAGTTAAATAAAGGCCTTGCGAATTTTGTTCTAAGGGGCGAGACTATGCCATTTTTTATTGGAAGAAGGATCATTCTTCCATCATTGTTTACAGGTGAAGCAAGGGATATAATACAAAATTATCAAGATGCAATGGCCATATGTAGATGGCTAGGTTATCCTGATTTGTTCATAACATTTTCCTATAATTCAAAGTAGCCTGAGATTATTAGAGATTGCAATGTAAGGATGCATGTGTCGAGGATCGTCCTAATATTATTTCTAAAGTTTTTAATAAGGTGAAGTTTGATATGATGATGAAGGATATACAGAAGAATGAGATATTTACAGATGTGAAAGCAAGTGATTTTTTAATTTTTGTAAACAAAATATTTCTTCATTTATTAGGTTAGAGAATGGTAAAACTATAACTATGGAAGATGGTATTGAATTGAATAATAGATTTGTGGTGTCCTATAATCCTTTTTCACTACTTAAGTACAATGCTCATATTAATGTAGAGAGGCCTAACCAGGCTAAATCTATTAAGTACTTATTTCAGTATGTTATTAAAGGAGATGATAGGATTATTGCAGTATTGTATAATGATTTTGTTGATCCTAATAATAATAGGGTGCATGATTAAATCAAGATGTTTTATGAGTATCGTTATCTATCTCCATCTGAAGTTGTATGGAAGATATTTGGTTTGATATCAATTTTAGAGATCCATTTGTTGAAAGTTTTACATATCATTTACCTAATCAACAAAGCATTATGTTTGATGATAGTGAACCATTATATTCAATTCTTGATCATAGTGTTGGCAAGGTGACAATGTTTAAAGCATGGTTTAAAGCTAACAGGGATTATATAAAGGCAAGAGAGTTGTATTATTATGAAATGTCAACTAAATTTGTATTCAAGAGGAAGACTCAGGAAAAAGAGGATTCTCAGTAGGTAGGTTATACTTTGCCCCACTTGGAAGTGGTGAGTTGTACTACTTATGTACTTTGTTAACTATTATTAAAGGATGTAAAATTATGAAGATATTAGAACTGTTGATGGTGTTATATATCCTACATTCAGTGATGCTTGCTAGAACATGGTTTTATAGATGATAATAAAGAGTACATTGATGCTATCATAGAAGCTAGCACTTGGGCTACAGGGAAATTTTTAAGGAGATTGTTTTGTACTTTGTTTTTGTACAACTCTTTTTCAATACCTGAAATTGTGTGGCAAAATACATGGAATTATTTTTCAAATAATATCCTATATAATCAATGTAGGATTATAGGACACAAAGGTATAATTTAATTAGTTGTTTATTAAATGTGTTAAATTTGTAAAATTGTGAATTAGTTTTAAATTTTTGAATTGCTAGTTGACATAAGTTATTACTAATGTCTTTGTAATTTTAGGATTTCAATTGTCTGAATCTGCAATTCAAAATTTGACATTAATTGAAATTCAGAATATGCCTCAAGAAAGTGGAATAAGTTTGGCTGATTATGATCACATGCCATATCCTGACACGGTCAATGTTGACGCAAGTGTAAATAAGTTGATTATCACTGAGTTGAATTATGATAGAGATTGATTAGCTACTCAACTCCCTAGATTTCTAGAATCCTTGACTCTAGAACAAATGACAATATATGAAAAGATTAATTTAACAGTTGAATCTGGCATGGGAGGAGTTTTCTTTATATATGGTTATGGAGGTACAAGAAAGACATATGTCTAGATTACTCTTTCAGCTTCACTTAGATCTAGAGGTAAAATTGTTTTAAATGTTTCTTTAGGTGGAATAACCTCCCTTCTTTTGTCAGGAGGAAAAACTATTCATTCTTAGTTTTGTATCCCACTCGCTGTTAATGAAGATACTGTATATAATATCAGACAGGGAAGTCAAATTTCTGAGTTATTAGCTCATGCATCTTTAATTATATGGGATGAAACTCCAATGGCTCAGAAACATTGCTTCGAAGCTCTTGATAGAAGTCTAAAGGATATTTTAAAGATCACTGATTCTTCTGCAAAAAAATTCCATTTGGAGGGTAAGGTCATTGTTTTTGGTGGTGACTTTAGACAAATACTTTCTATCATTCGTGGAGGAACTAAAGAAAATATAGTGTTCTCTACTATAATTATTCATCCTATATATGGAATGACTACAATGTATTGATGCTGACAAAAAATATGAGACTTACTTGAACAAATGATACAGAAATGGATAAGCAAATTCAAGAATTTGCATAATGGATTATTTCGGTTGGTCATGGTATAATAACCCAAATAATGAAGGATATGATGACATTGAAATTCCCTTTGACTTATTATTGGATTGCTCTGATGAACCTATTAAAGCAGTTGATGAATTAATCTATCCTGATATTGTAGAGCATTTGAATGACTTATGCTATTTCAAAGATAGAACAATTTTGTCATCAATCTTTTTTGTTGTTGATCAGGTGAATGAATATATGTTATCTTTGCTTCTAGGTGATGATATTGTTTACCTGAGCTCGAACAGTGTTGCGAAAGATGATGTTAATGTCGATTCAATTCACAATCTTCATTCTATGGAGTTCTTGAATTCCATATCAATATCAAGTTTACCAAATCACAAACTGCTCCTTAGAGTTGGTGCCCCAATTATATTGCTAAGAAACATTGATAAATGCCTCGGTTTATGTAATGGAACCTAAATGATAGTGTCAAAGACTAGTAAGCATGTTATACAAGCTACAATAGTGTCTAGCTGTAATGAAGGAATGAAAGTTTGTATACCTAGAATTGGCATGTTTACATCTGATTCAAGATTGCCATTTACATTGCATAGGAGACAATTTCCTATCATGTTGTCTTTTGCTATGACTATCAACAAAAGTCGGGGTTAGAGTATATGCAATGTCGAGTTGCATTTGCCGAATCCTATTTTTACCCATGTCAGTTGTATGTTGCCCGATCGTGTGTAAGAAATGAAGAAGGATTGAAGATTATGATTCTTAACCAGAACGGCAAACCAAGCTGTTCAACAACAAATATGGTATACAAAGAGGTTTTCAATAATATATATATTTTTATATATATAATGTGAGTACTATTGACATATTAAGTTTGCTACATTTTGATTTTCTTTCATATCAATATACAATATTGTTATTGGAATTACATATTTCAGATTCCAAGTTTCATTTAAATAGTATCCTCTTCCGTTCAAGATATTATATACATAATATGCTAAACTCATCTAGTTTGATATTACAATTTAATTATATATAGACACATCTAAGTATACATATCATTTATTATTATTAAAGGTTACAATTATAGTTATAAATATATTATTAACATAATTAATTTTAATATGATTTAGAAGAGTCAAATTAAAATGTACTATTTATTTAAGAACGTGCTATGCATGGGTGCACAACTAGTTATATTTAAGATTAGAGGTAGTAGATAGTAAAAGTAGATTATATTTATTGATTTGTTGTTTGTAGAGAAAAACTATACAAAGTATTTGTAGATAAAAGAAAATGTATAAATTGATCTTTACATAACTTAATCTTGAAGAAAGTAGGGTAAATACAAATAACTAGCTTGGATGATTTGTTGTTAATGAAATTATGTTGATTAAAATATACATATAAAATTAAATTATCTAAAGTCAAATTATTTTGAAGATGTGTTTGATAATTCTACAATAAGTGTTATTTTATTTTATTTTTTGAATAAGTGGTAACAAGAAATAGAAGAAGTATACAAGCCTTATCCTTGGAAAAAATACCTTACAACATCTTCAAAAAGAAGCCATAGACATTTGTTAGAAGGATATGATAGAACAATAGTATCTAGTTGGATATCTTACCCTAAGAAGCTAACCTGTTAGCAACTCTGCTCTCTTCTCCACAAATGTGTGTGACCTTCATGTGTTAAGGAAGATGTAAAAAGTGCCAAATTTTTTTCACTAGATTTGCAATGGGATAATGTTTAGAATACCCTTTCCTTACCAACTTCCAAGCTACATTAGAATCAATCTAAAATCAAACATATTTATAATCAAAACTCAATGCCATTTCAAGACCATTTAAGATATCCCATAATTCATCCCCAAGCACACTACAGCTACCAAGTTTTTTCATAAAACCAGTCAACTATTTCCCTACATCATCTCAAGAACTCCACCATTGCTTTCCACAGTCATATCATTTTTAACAACTCTGTCAATGTTACACTTAGTCCAACAATCCTCGAAGGTAACCAGTCCATGAGAACTTCAACTCTTCTCACCCCTAGTAGCTTGTGCATTCACTATGCCAAAACTGAGTTTTATTGGTGCCAAATAGCTGACTTTTTTTTTTCAAAAATGCTAACTAAAATCTTAGGTAAAGGCTTTAGTTAGCATTTATTTTACAAATGCTAAGAAAAATTTTAGGATTAGTTAGTGTGTGTAAGACAAATGCCAAGTAAAGCCTTGGGATTAGTTGGCTTTGTTTAACAAATGCCAACTATGCATTTATTAAAAAAAGCCATGGATTACTAATGGTAGCCATTGATAAAAAAAATCCAACCGTCCAAATTAATCCCTCTTTCTCCATTTTCCATTTGCTCCTTTTTCCAATTTCAGAACTTCCTTCTCTCTCTTCTCTCATCGATAACTTCTCCCCTCTTCTCTCTGAACTAATCACCTCCCTTCTCTCTTACCTCACATCTCTCATTGGTAATGTCTCCTACACATGTCTACTGATTACGTGTCATGTGTCCTCTCTGTCCCATAACCTGAGGCCGAATCAACATCCTAACTTACCATGGTGGTTCTCAAAATGCTAGTGACATTGTTGATAATCGTGATAATGACAATGGTGGCAGTCATGTTCATGGATGCAAGTGACACAAATGGTGTTTACTCTCCCTGCATGGACTTTATGGTGGAGAGGTTTGATGGATTTAGCTTTGGAATTGCGCATCGTAAAAATAGGCTCTCACTCTCATCTTCCAACTCTTAGATTTTTGTCTTCAAGCCCAAGGCCAATGAGATTTCCCCTCCTCACTTTCAATTCCTCTTCTCTCCTTATGATTTGTACCTCTCATGCTCTCTATAAATTTTTTAGCAAAATTTCTAGAGTTCGTCTTCTATTGCATTCAGGATTTTGTGAAATTATTGCAGTAGTTTTTATTCTTAGGATTTTGTGAAATTCTTGTAGTTAGATTTGCTATTGAGGAAAATTGAATCTGATTTCTTGAATCCAATATTGCAATAATTTTTGTTCTTATAGAATACACCATTGAATTTGATTGAGGAAAATTATTGCAGTAGTTTTTGTTCTTAGGATTTCGTGAGATTCTTTAACAAATCGATTTGCCGTTGTTGCCTGTGTAAGATTACAAATGATGTGGCTAGTTATTTGGAGATTTCTGAGATTTGTTTGCTATAAACTGTCTTCTTGGAGAAGACGAACTCCATATGAACAATTTTTTTAATTAAAAAAAAAAAAGAAAACTTGACGTTTGTATATAAAGGCCAACTATAGATAGGCATTTGTTGCAAATGCCAAGAAAAGCTCTTCACCTTTTATTGGCATTGGAGTATATGGCAATTTCGAAATGCCAATAAAAGCTAAAAATAAATGCCAATAAAGATTTTTTTGGTGTAGTGATTATTAAATTCCTCTCCATCTCTTTAGTGCCTGTAACAATCGTGAAGAGCAGAATGCATCCATCTTCATGACTATTATAAAAAAAAAAAAAAAAGACCTGGTTTCTTATCTACCAAATATGCCATGTACCACAGCCAAAACACACAGCCACTCATAGCAATGGTCTTTACCAAGAATCTTGCTTAAATTCATATTCAATAAATCAGCAAGGCTAGCATTTAAAAAATCATTCCTTTTCCCAGATGTAAGTCCTATGAAGAAACCACCATTCACTTACTACAATATGCATTATTTTTATTTTGGTGTGATTTAACCATGAGAGTTAAACAATTAATGATCACATGAGTTTGTAACATCAACAAAACAGTAAAATTTATCTCCAAATTTTTTTTAGATACCTATCACTAGACTCTTTAGTACTAAGCGATGTAAGAAGAAAAGGATGGGGGAGAGAATAGACAGAAATGATAAGAGAAAAGGGATAATTTAAGGAGAAGAAGAAAAATTTAGACGAGAGAGAACTCAAACGAAGGAGAAAAGAGATACCTAAAACAACTCAAATTTTCACTTAATCTTGTCTTTTTGAAAATTGAATTGCAATGATAGTTATTTATAAGATTCAATAGAGTTTTTAAGAAGATTAACAAAATCTAATAAAGTAAAAAATTACAAAATCTAAATAATCAGTTTAGAGAGATTGTAAGAATCTTATTCATTTGAAAATTTCTTAAAAACTGCAATATTTTTTAACATTGTAACCTAGACTTAAAGAAAAAAAATCATAAAATATGAAATAAATAAAAGATAAACTATAAATCCTAATTGAATCTAATAGATATTTTAAATATCCTAAAAAAATATCTTTATTGAAAATTTTAATTATCCATTCTACACCACAAAGATAATATACAATTTTTTAAAGACTATAATTACATAATAATGAATTGTAAAATGATACACAAATTATTTAAATTGCAAATGCACAGGTCATATAACGTTATAAAGAGTGATTAAAGTATTTATCCTTATATGAGCCTAAAGGGCTATTTTATTAATGCAATTGATCCAACTCAAATAGAGGGGGGTGTTGGAGGGCTCAATAACAAAAGGAGTATTTAGGGGATTACAAGTGCTAATTGGAGTTTATTCTATCATTGAAGACCCAAGATGGTAGGACACACAAGGAGGAGATAAATGGGGCATTACTCTTTCTTATTCAAACCCAAATGCATGCTAAATTGGATCACCGAAGTTGGGTGACATGAATAGTAGTTAGATTCCTATTTTGGACAACCCAAAGAAGTCTTAGAAAGCCCAAAAGGAGTTCTAGAAGGCATAAACTTACTCCCCAAGTTATTGTCTACTTGCTCTTCAAGTTACAAAAATATCATTCATAAATTAGAAAATATTTTACTGTATTTGCTTAGTTTTCTATTTTGTATTTGTTTCCTATTTTCTGGAGATTTTATTTAGTTTCCTATTTTCATTTTATTTTCCTATTATTTTGTTACCTTATTTTCGAAAAGAATATCTCTAGTTCTATTAGGAATTTCTCTCTATAAATACCTATGTAATGAACCTTATATTTCAAAATTTGAGAATTAATAATATTATGAGTGTTTTCTCCAATTGTGAGAGTTATCATCTATCCTTTACTCTTGTAATACCTTATCTTGTCAATCTACCTTATTAGATTGGTGATTGAAATTCACAAAAGCCTCTAATTCATGCTTCTACCCAAGTGCATTGTTGTGTGCATTGGTCTATCCATTTTTGTGGTTAGACGTGTTGTCCAAGTAGCAGGCCACGTTCTCTATAACGTTGGGTGCCTATTTGCTTTTGTTAATTCTCAAACCATCCTTAATCCCTTGACCTATGCCGTGAAGATCGGGCCCCCCTTCTGATTCGTATAAGTTTCCATAAGGATTTGGTACCAACAAGCGACCAAACATTAATGTCACATGTTTACTTAATTTGAGTAAAAATAGAATAAAATATGATTAAATATAATCTATTCATGGTGCTTTTGGAACTTAAGCAGTGACTTTGATAGTTGGATGATTATAATCATGATTATTTCTTAGTGTTCAATTATCTCCCATTAATTATAATTGAAGTTATATCAACTAGTTTAAGTTATTTAATTTCCTAATTATGCATTCCAAATCACTGAAAGGCCTTCTAAACTTCCAGTTATGTTAAACCCTTATTCCTTACGTGATTACATAATTAGAATGAATAAGTGTAAATTTAATGTGACTATGTAGAGTTGGTATTATAGATATATTCCTATCATATAAGTAAATCAAGCTATCAAGTGACTAAATACTTTAATCCTCTATAAACAATTTAATTGAAGGTCTATCCTAAATTTTCTATTCCTAACTTCATTAAAAAAAAAAAACTCAAAATCACTTCCAATCAAATTCCTCATCTTTTAGGACACACAAACATGCAATTGAATCAACAAGCATAGCATTAATACAATTAAATGAAGAAATCATCATCTACTATTCCATATTCATAGCTATAATAATCCAAAGCAGAGATTTATCTACACAAAATTAACATTCCAAATGAGCAAAATGCATAGCAAATTAGCCACAAAATAAAATATATCAATAAGAACAGAAAAGAAAGAATAAACTATCAATCAGAGTCAAAGCCCCTTCTGAATCCTTGAACTATAGCATCCTAGGGCCTCAATTCTCCATTAAATAAGCCCTAAAGTCACCCCTCTGCTCCAAAATGAGTGGAAATGTCAGAACTCTTAAAATATATGTAGAGCTAGCCTAAAAAAACGAGTTTAATCGAAATTATGCATCTCAACCTGCATTTGAATATTTATAAAAATCATTGTTTTATTTATAAAAAAAATATATTAGAAAACTTTAATGATACAGTTAAATTGAGACATTCATGAATTTAATTCAATCATTTAGTATATTATAAAATAAATTACAAAACGACAATTATGAAATCCACAAAAATAAATGTATTGCGTCTTCGGTCAAACTAATTTAAGTGAATAAAGTTATAGTTATATTTATTTATTTTTTTGCATCATTTTCTATTTGTCTTAAAAAGAAATAAATATATAATATATGAAAATCACAAGAACAAAAAAATTATTATTTCTGTCCCTCTTTAAATTTATTTCAAAACAATGAACCAAATCCAAACTCATTATCGCACAAAAGTTAAAGAAGTGAACTATAAAGAACAACAATCAAGCTTCTGTAATTTCACGTTTCTTTCCCCCCAAACAACTCTATATGGGTCTTCATTTTCTCTCTACTCATTTCTCTCCATCTACACCACCTTCATCCATCCTTTAAATTCCAAACTTTTCACTTTCATGTTTTCCCTCCTTCCTCTCTTCCAGATTATCAGAGTCAACATATAAATCTGTGAAAAGGGCTTCTGAATTGAAGTTGTTTCATTAGGAAAAGTAGAGGTTTTAGTTGTAAAACGTTGCTGTGCTTATAACAGGGAAGAAAATCAGATGAATTTGCCTCCTGGCTTTCGGTTTCACCCGACAGATGAAGAGCTAATTACTCATTATCTGTACAAAAAGGTCACTCATACCAACTTCTCTGCCATAGCCATTGGAGAAGTAGATATGCACAGGACTGAGCCTTGGGATTTGCCGTGTAAGTAATCTTACCTGAACCCAATCGATCTGATTCTCTTCAGAAATTGGATGAATTGATTTGATTTGAGTTTTGTTTTGTAGGGAAGGCGAAAATGGGAGAGGAAGAGTGGTATTTTTTCTGCGTAAGAGACAGAAAATACCAAACTGGTTTGAGAACCAATAGAGCCACTGAGTCTGGGTACTGGAAGTCCACAGGGAAAGATAGGGAGATTTACAGGGGGAAATTTCCAGTCGGGATGAAGAAAACTCTGGTTTTCTACGAAGGAAGAGCACCAAGAGGGAAAAAAACCAACTGGGTCATGCATGAATACAGATTTGATGGAAAATTCTGTGTCCTGAACTTCTCCAGAACTACAAATGTATGAACTTTACTTTTCCTGTTTCCTGCGTGTTCAGCTCAATTTTTTCCTTTCTAACTGAATTTGGTATGATTTTGCAGAACGAGTGGGTTATTTGCAAAGTGTATCAGAAAACTTCAAAAGGCAAGAAAATACACATTTCTGAAATAACGAGGTTGGAATCTAATGGAAATGGACTGGGTTCTTCCGCTGTACCACCTCTCGCTGGTTCTTCTCCTCACATCGGCATAGCCCAACCGACGATGAGTACGGAATCGGCATCCGTGCCCTGCTTCTCCACCCCATTCGATGATGAAAGAGACGAAGGAGGGGTTTTGGATTCCATAAGAAACTCCATTTCGGGGATTTCTTCGAATCCTGAAGAAAGTCTGCCAAGAATCCCTCTTTATGGTTCGTTGTATTCTGCTAAGCCCCTTCAAGGTCCGGCAAATATGTCACCATCAGGTTCTGCGTTTACTGTACAGGACCAGACCCTCGTCGATGGTTTTCTTGAAAACCATGAATCAGACTTGAGAAATGGTTTTATATCAGAGATAGAACAAATGGTCAGTGTGTCGCAAGAAACGGCTCTCACTACTGATATGAAACCGGAAATAATGTCCTCTGTGATATCAAGTTTTGGTATGGCCGGGTGGCGGCTTTTTCAGAATCAGCAAAACCCATCTGCTTCTTCTGCTGCACCAGTGGACCTTGATGGCTTGTGGGATTACTAAGATCAAATAGAAGACTGTCGCAGAGATGGACCATTTTCCAAGTGTACGTCTGCTATACATTTAAAATAAGGTCCGCATTCTCAGCCAAAAAATAAAAACAGAAGGTCCTCATTTAAGTTGGATTGTATGTATCTTTCCTTAAAATTAATAAAAAATAAAGAAAAAAATCTAGAAATGATCCAAGCTCTTTTATTAACGGCATCAGAATTCTAAGCTGCCAGCAATACGTTGGAAATTCAATCTTTTTCATACTTTCTTTAGATACATCTCCCTCTACCCCCCCCCCCCCCCCAATATACAATCTTCTCTTGTCATTTGGTTTGAATGGAGGAAAATTGTTTACTGAGACACAACCAAATATTATGATTTTCAAGAACATTTAACTTATTATAATAAATGCAGACCAATATTTGAGCAGTCTTATAGGTGCTAAATCAAATATATTATCTATTTATTTATAGATTTTTTTCTCAATATTCGATTACAATGAACATATAGGAGATTATGTATGGAAAGAGCATAGAGAAGATCCATTTCCCAAGCATAAATGTTGGATTAATCTCTTCACTCTTCGCATATTCTTCTAACTAAGCTGGCTTCCTTGCCATTGTGTTCAACGTTTACCGCACTTGCAATTAAATGGCATAGGCCCAAGAGCTTATTTACTTCCTTACTTTGCAATTGGATCCCTTCCATCAAAATCTCTCTCAATGCTAGCTCTCTCCATCAATATCCTAATCATACATAAAATCCAATGTCCAACAAAATAAACTAAAAAATGTTTTCTAGTTTGAATTTTTTATGCATTGGCCAGCATTTATTATGTCTTTTTATTGTTTTTTTAGTTTAAATTCTATGAACCATTGGCTTTTATTATATGTGTATGGAGAGGATATTGATGGAGAGGATCCAAATCCCTCTAAATTACTGTTTCAATGTTGAGGATAGTTTTTTTTTTGTGATGCATCTAGCCAGCATTGTAGTACTAGTATCCAATTCCACTAGCTAGGTCTTAATATTATGAGGGAATATCACTTTCAATCCAAGATTCTCAACACAAAACCCCGAAATTAGCTTAGATAAGACTTTACCTAACTAAATAATAATTAACCCTTTGTTCATCCATCATTGAACACATTATATATAATATAAATATATGCTGAGCAAAGAGACTCGGGGTATCTTCTGCATGCATGCATGCATGTTATTGCAAGCAGACAAATCGAATACTTTGAATATAATTTTACTATTTTTTTCTAATTTAGGTAATCAGTGGCCTATAACCCTAATCGTACAAACCAATCGGAGGCTATTAGTCAGATTCGTTGTGGTAATATCTAAAGAATTAATAAGTGAGCCAACTGCATCTGCATGCAGGCAACAACTCCATTTTTTTTTGTTACCCATATAATTAATTGGTTGTTTCATAAAAAGCATGCATACGTAGTAGTTCTCGTTGCTTTTCCAACTAGGGAACCGATTTGTTTGTTCTGACATTTACTTTTTGAATAACTAGATTTATGATGTGTGCTGCACAGGAAAATGCATTTGCCAAATACATATTTATAAGAAAATCACATAATTAAAAAACAAAATACAAAGTCCAAAACAAGCTATTTATATTATACTCCCTCCTAGTCTCAAATATAAAAGAAAAAATTACTTTACATATATCAATAAAATTAATTAAGATTGTTTAATTTGTAGTAAAACACATTTTTTTTCAAATTTGCTATCAATTAATGTTTTTTCCTTTATACTAGATTAATTAATATTCATTGATTTAATAAAGGTATTTGGGAATACCACATTTATTAATATAAAAATCTATATTTTTTCTCTTATATTTTGAACCAATTTTCCTCTGCAAAATTTACTTACACTTAAGAATAAAGAGAGTATCAAATAACTATTCATAAGCATTATATATCCCATCGCTTTCAATAAAAATTATCTAATAATCGGTGCATACTTATAAATAGCCTTCACTCTTGTTAGATAAATAATTAAAATTAATTACATAAAAAAAGTCATTTAGCTCTTTTCACTCTCTATTGTTTCACCATTCCCAATCATTTTTGGACCAGGCTTCTCTAAAAATCTATATCTGCAGACTGCATATTACACTAAAAATGTTTGTATTTAAATTTATATTTGAAATTAAAATATTTCATTCAATACACATATGGATCTGCAGAGAAGCCAAGCAGATCATTTTTAGGTTACTAATTAATTACCAATTATTTGTTTTGTAATTTCGATTTGGTAAATTAGCATGCTTAAATTTTTTGGCTTTTTGGATTGAACCACGAGGTATATATTTAATAGCTACTTTTGACACCAACTAATTTGGATTGAGTCGAATAGAACTACAAGAATGCCAAAATTAAGCTCTCATAATAAGTATATTTATCACAATTAGCAGCTATATATTTATGACTCAAACTCGAGACTATTGGTTTTGTTGGCACAGCCTCAACCAGCTACTCTACACACTCATTGATAAAGTTTTTGTTTAATTGGTTGACTGGTATATGTTGAAAGATTATCAAGGTCTTACTGGAGATTTTTTATTTTGATTATGTATTAAAAATGAAAATATAGAATTCATACATTTGAAAAACTACATGAAGATAGAGCAATTCTTTTACCAATTGCAAGTCATGGTAATTTCTTGCTATGAAATACTCCCTCTGATTCTTAGTATAAGACCATTTTAACCGAATTACGCGGATTAAAAATTGGAATTAAAACTAATTAACTACCTTGATTTCTCCGAAAATCTCAAAATTTTTTCAAAACTACCCTTATTTAATCTCTCTCTCTTTCTCTTTGGACATATTAAATAGGGGTATTTTTCTAGAAATGTATAATAAATACTACCCGTATATTGTAAAGGGTCTTATATTTAAAATCAAGGCAAAGGATCCTATATATAGGATCGGAGGGAGTAGTAAAATTAACTTTCTTTTAACTAGGAGTTCTTATATGCATTATTTGAATGGGAAAACTATAAGAAAAAGAAGGGGAGGGAAAATATTCTTAAAAATTTCCCTCCCTCACCCTTATATCTCTTCCCCCTCGCCTTCCCTGCGCCCCTCACAAAAAAAAATTAAGGAAATTTCAAGAAAAAATGTATATTTTTAGGTTATTGTGATCAAATTACTCTTCTCATTACCCTTTATTCCCAAGGTCTTCCAATTTTATACCGACTCCAAGTCCGCTCACACTCTGCTCACACTTGCGTGAAACCAAACCCTTCTCATTTCCTTTTATTCTATGTATGGTATTGAAGACTATAATAAGCCGTTGTTGCAGCTTCATGAAAATGCTACACCACATTTAATGGATAAAATGTTCAAGAATTACTGTTCATAGGGTAATCATGTTCACTATAAATCCAATATTAGGCATACGAATTTGTAATTGGGAGATCATCGTTATACATTATAATTCATACAAAAGAGAGAAAAATAGGGGGAAAATTCACTTAAATATAATAAATAAGAGTATAATAATTAATTTATAATTATTTTCCTTTTCCTTTCCTTTTAAACCAAATAAGGTAATATTAAAATTTCTCTAATAAAATTTAACTTTTTCCTTCCAAGTGAGATAAAAATAAAATTTCTTATTTTTCCTCTCCTTTCTTTTCCTCCATTAAAAATTTAAAATTCCCCTCTTCCTTTCCTAACAACTTTCCTTTTTTTTTCTTTTGGTGAGAAAAACAACTTTTCTTGTTTTGGACCGACTCAACATGTGTTTTAGTTAAGGGTGAAACTACCTAAAAATTTAAGTTTTAGCAAAAAAGTTGTTTTTACTTTTTGTGAGCAAAACCAAGGTTTTGAGCTATCCCATATATACATACACTCATTGGATTAGCTACCTCAGCATTTGTGAGGTATGGCTAATTGAACGGGGTATTGCCACGTGGCAAATGAGGGGCTTGTGTTGTGATTGTCTGTGGCGAATAGAATAGAATCCTGGAACCACGCCATCTTCATATAAACCAAACCAATGCCAGATCGGTCAGACGAACCCCACTTGGATATTCCCCAGCACAGGATAAAATCATCTGTAAAGCTGGAGATGTTTGTGAAGAAATTGGTTTTTAGGTGTAATGTATAGGATTGGGGGCTAGTTTTATTATTTATAATACGCCTCACATAATATGGAAACTTTTACATATTTTTATAGTATTGTCTTAATTGTATTGTCTTTATATAATTATATGAAATTATATAATTAAATTTCAAATTTTTATTTAATATTCTATTATCACATCAATAATATGACGATAATGCCTGATAAATTTTCCTATATTGTATTTATATAATAATATTATAATAGATAATGAAGTTTTAATTTTGATATTATGTTATATTTATATTATAATAAAATAATAAATAATAAATAATATTATTTTTTAAAATAATATGATTAATCCTATATTTGTAATAATTTTTCGATGAGATTATCAGATCAGTTTCCCTCAACTGAAAGATTTTCAATTGAATAAATTATTAAATATGAAACATTTAAATTTGATTTATGTAATTTAAATTTAGGTTTTTCGAATATCTGTTATTAGAAGTAAAACAAAACAATTTTAGTTTGGCAAAATGTCACTTTTTGTCTCAAAACTTTACACTAGATTTCACTTTGATCTCTTAATTTTATTTTTTTAATCATTTAATTTTTAAAATATAATTAAAAGTTTTCCTATTATTCTATCACCATTAACAATGCTAATAGAAAATGTTAACAAAGCATTCTCACATGAAGACAAAGCATTTTTCAATGATAACATATCAATATTCAATACCAAGTCATTAATATACGTTTATATTCATTAGTTTTAGGTCTAAAATACTTTTAAATTAAATTAAAAAATTAGAAAACAAATAATTATAAATAATCGACGTCTAAACAAAATATTAATTTAGGATTTTTTACAATAAAAAAGGAGTTGGATAAATATTTTGGCACTCGAAAATTCTAGTATTTTAGAATGCTTTGTGAACATATTTTTGGTGACAATGTTAACAGTGTTAGTAATAGAAAAAAAATTATTATATTTTAAAAAAGAAGCTAAATAAAGTTAAGGAAATAAAAATGAAATCAAGTATAAAATTAAGGAACCAAAAGTGACCTTTATCATTTTAGTTTTAAATTTTAGAAATATATTTTGTAATTTGAGATTTAATAAAATAAAATTTAAAATCTTAATTATTCAAATGATAAAGATTTTATAATTAATTCTAGCAAAGATTTTTTTTCTAATATATCATATATATATATATATATAAGCAAAGGAAAAAGCAGCTTTTTGAAAGGTTCGGAAAATTCCAAACATAGACGCAGTTTTTTCATAACTTTGGAAACTCCAAACTAACTCCAAACCCCTTAATCCGTATTTTATATTTTTAATATGGTTAATATTAACTGATTTATTTAAAATTAACATATTTGATCCAAATTACAAATCTAAACTTAAACCTTGAAATAGTTTAAATCAAGTATTTTAATTATTTTGATCAAACATTAGTAAGGTGTAACTTCCAGATTACAAATCTGGATTTAAACCTTTAAATATTTAAATTAAATATTTAAATTAATTATATTTAAAATTTATATATATAACTTAATTAAAATTTATATATATAACTATCAACGTATAATTTAAAATGATTTTGATCAAATATTTTAATTATTTTTAACAAACATTAGTAAGGTCTAACTTTCAGAATACAAATCTGAACTTATTACACATTTAAATAGTCTAAATCAAATAATTTAATTAATTATATTTAAAATTTGTATATATAACTCTCGGCATATAACTTCCTTCGAGCTCAAATGAATTTAATAATTGAAAATCAATCTCATATGTTTGGTTATACTATTTTAACTAATTGATTTCATACTTAAACAATAAAATCATTTTCAAAAGATATAAGATCATGATCATTATACTTAATATATAATGAAACTTTTTCAAATTTAAACTTAATATATATTAATAATTTATATCATTCTAACTAATTGATTTAAATATACTATTATTAAACTAACAAAATTTACTAACTAACTAAAATATAATTAATAAAAATTTATGAATGCATCTTTGAATTCAAAATTTGATTTAGGAATTTGAAATATATTATTCATCAAATCCCACAATTGTCAGTCAATGGGTTGATTTTTAAATTCTTATGTGTTAATTCATTTGTTATAAATATATGTAAAATTTCATCATACCATTTCATATTTGCATGGTTTATTCCCAATTACTTATCGTTCACGTCCCTATCATCATCATGTGCAGATGATGGTTATTCTAATAGACACATTTTCAAGTCTTAATATGAAAAATCACCCTTTAATTCTTTTAAATTGTTGATGCTTTTGTTCTTTGGATTTTTTTTTAATTTAACAAATTAAAAATAAATGGCTTACAAAATTTGGAGTCATCATTTCTTCTATAGTTGTTGAATTATATATGTTATTTTCCATATCTAATCATGAAGATGATATTTTCTTATCATGCTTAGGAAAATCACCCATATGAATGGTTATCATCAGTTTAGAAGTAAGTAAATTTTTATCTTCTTTTCTGTCAATTGCTTCTGTAGAGTTCTTCTTTGCAACAAAACTTCAGATTAAATATTCTCCTATCAACTACTTCTTTTGATTCTTTTAAATTGTTGATGCTTTTGTTCTTTGGATTTTTTTTTAATTTAACATATTAAGAATAAATGGCTTACAATATTTGAAGTTATCATTTCTTCTATAGTTGTTGAATTATATCTGTTATTTTCCATATTCAATCATAAAGATAATATTTTCTTATCATGCTTAGAATCAACTAGTTGGGTTAAAGAGTGGGTCGGACCAGTCGGAAAAGATTTATATGTGAAAGTCACTAATGAAATTAAGATTATTGTTAAGATCAAGTGTGGGATTTGTGAATGTCATATTTTTAAATTGAATTGTTGTAATCCGTTTGGCTTATTATATATATTCAAACATTCACTTCTACAAAATTGGAAATTGTTGGCGCATTTATATAGGCGGTTATTTTAAAAAACGCAAAGAAATATAAGAAGGGAGATTTTTGTAGGCGGTTGTTTAAATAACCGCCTACAAATTTGTTAATAATTTAAAAATAAAAAAAATAAATAATATCAGGATAAGAAACGAAGGCGGTTATTTAAAACAACCGCCTACATATTTTTAAAAAAATAATATTAAAATACGTAGGCGGTTGTTTTAAATAACCGCCTTCGTATATTATAAATATAATTATTTTTAATTTTTATTTTAAATAAGACGTTGGCGGTTGTTAAATAACCGCCTTCGTTTTATTTAATATTAAAAAAATACATATAAAAACCTAGGCGGTTATTTTAAATAACCGCCTTCGTATATTTTAAATATAATTATTTTTAATTTTTATTATAAATAAAACGTTGGCGGTTGTTAAATAACCGCCTTCGTTTTATTTAATATTAAAAAATGCATATATAAACCTAGGCGGTTATTTTGAACAACCGCCTAGGTTAATTTTAAAAATACAAACGAAGGCGGTTATTTTAAATAACCGCCTTCGTTTTCACTCCTTAAGTGTATCTTATTTATTCGCTCAGTTCACTCCTGCAACTTGAACGTAGTGAATGAGCGAAGCGAAAGAAGGATTTTTCTCACTTGCCGTCACTCCACAAGTCTCTGGCTGCCGTGCAATCACCACCTCCAGACGGTACGTCTTCCCACCGGTCTCCACCTTTGGCATCTCTGTAGCTCACACTTCATCCATCCAGTCTCTATTCACCTCTACGACATCTCCGCCGGAAAGCAGTAAGCTTCGTTCCTCCCCAATCCAGTGTTGTCTCACTTCTGAAGCAAACATTCCTTCTTCAATCAGATTCAAAGACGCCTAGATTTGGCTCTTGTACCCACACTAGAGGCAGGTATAGTTAATTACTTTGTTGTCTTATTGTTATTCAGATCTGATAAGTTCAGTAATAATGAAATTAACTGTATTCGCAATTTATTGAGTTATCTGGGTGAGAAGACATGAGAAGCTTTGGCAGAAGGACAATGAGCCTATGGTACTCAACGGGAGGGAACCATGAATGTGTATAGGTATGTTCTTCTTTATTTTCATACTTCATATATATATATATATTTTAGTATATTATGCGTAGTAGCTTGATGATGTAGGACTTGAAATAATTTACTTATGGATATTTAAAATAGATGTAGGACTTGAAATATTGTCATGTAACTAATTGTGCACCTAGTTTTATCGAAGATTTTCTTCCCTGCATAAGAATGTGTACACTAAGTTTGGAGTGGATTGGAGTTGTTTTGAGTTATATTTTTTTACCCAAAACTTTCTTAGTTTACTGAATATGTGAAAATGGGGAATTTTGAATTTTAAGTGGTTAAGCCAGGAATTAAGTTTTAGAAGCTTCTTTGGATACTAAATAATATGGTTACTAAGTTTGGTAAGGATGGGAGTTGATTTACTATATAAACATGTAGCTCTGAAAGGATTTTGGATTGATGCAGTTATTTTGCTATGTTATGAATCAGTGAGATTTCTTTTGGTGTTGGGATCTTTGTTGGGGCCTGTTCAATTGTGAAATTATGTTAAAACTATTAGGTAAATCACAAAGTTGGTTTTGGGTCTGTAATGGTGAATCGTGTATCATGGTGCAGAGCATCTGACTTCATTTCAAGTGGTGGTTCCTAGTGCTCGGACATCTTGGCTTTGTAAGAGAGGTAACCTAGCTTGGTTATTTTATATTCTTTACTTCATAAAAAATTGTTATATTTTATACTTAACTATATACACATGGTATTGTTCAAAAATCCGTATATATGTACCTATTTGATATATTTATTCTGCATAATAGGTTTTGTACATGTGACCATGGTGAACTCTGTTTGAATTTATAACTAGTGGTGTACATGTTAGATATACTGTAAACAAATCCAATTACTCCCACCATACCATAGTTACATGAAACTAGCCTATAGCTTAGTTTATTTATCAAACATGTTAGCTCTTTGCTTATAATGTGTTTATGACTTAGTATTGCTGTAAAATTTTGTGAATTATATAGCTTATGCTGTTTGGGAATGGCTGAAAAATGGTCGTACTTATAATTGGGAAGTCTAACTTTGTTGTGAGATGTTGTTGTAGAATTATTGCACCCTCAACTTGTACAGGAGGCTCTGCCAAATTGATACACATCTCAGAAGTATGGATCGGTCATGGATGTCTATGAATCGTTTGACTCAGGAGTATAGGGATGGAGTGAAGGAGTTCCTTAGCTTCGCAGTTGAGCATGCAGATGATCCTAATAACATTTTATGCCCTTGCTTAAAGTGTTGTTATGGGAAGTTAGTAAGTGCAGAGGACTTGGAAGATCATTTAGTGTGTCATGGAATTGATCGAGGTTACAGACGTTGGACAAAGCATGGTGAAACGAATGATGGGTATAGTAGCTCGGGTTATAGTGGATCTAATGATTTTGACACAACTACAGTTGAGGCTGACCGTCTTGAAGAGATGGCGAATGTGATTGAGAATGAGCTTCAAGATTGTCCTGAGATGTTTGACAGGTTGAAAAGTGATGCAGAAAAGCCATTATACTATGGTTGTACTAAATTCACAATATTGTCAGCTGTGTTAAAGTTGTACAACTTGAAAGCGGGTAATGGATGGAGTGATAAGAGCTTTACAGATTTGCTTGCACTTTTGAAGGATATGCTACCAGACGGTAATGACCTTCCTTGCCGAACATATGAGGCTAAACGGATGCTATGCTCTATTGGGATGAGCTATGAGAGGATACATGCCTGTCCTAATGATTGTGTGTTATTTCGAAAAGAACATGCATTATTAGACAGATGTCCTAAATGCAACGCCCCCCGATATAAAAAGAAAGAATCGAGTCCAACGAAGGTCGTATGGTATTTTCCTATCATACCTAGATTTAGACGCTTATACAAAAGTCCTGAAATTGCGAAGCACTTGACATGGCATGCGAATGAAAGAATTGAAGATGGAAAGTATCGACATCCTGCAGATTCTCCGCAATGGAAAAAAATTGATAGTCAATATGAAGAGTTCGGGGTAGAAGATAGAAACCTACGCCTTGCATTATCTACCGATGGAATGAACCCGCATGGTATGCAGAGTAGTACTCACAGTACGTGGCCCGTGATTTTGGTTATTTATAATCTACCACCTTGGCTATGTATGAAGCGGAAGTTTATGATGTTATCTATGTTAATCTCTGGACCCAAACAACCTGGAAATGATATAGACGTATATTTGACTCCATTAATTGATGATTTGAAGCTACTATGGGAGAGGGGTGTGGAGGTGTATGACGGATATAGGGAAGAGATATTTAAATTGAGAGCTATGTTGTTTGGTACAATTAACGATTTTCCTGCGTATGGTAATTTGTCAGGCTACAGTATCAAAGGAGAGTTCGGATGCCCTATATGTGAAGAAGGCACACATTCAATACGATTGGAGCATGGTTCAAAATTTGTCTTCCTTGGACATCGTAGATTTTTGCCTGACGGACATCATTACAGGTGGTGGAGACAAGTGTTTAATGGGAATATAGAAGAAGGAAAAGGACCTTTGCCATTAAGTGGGGAGCAATTGTTTGACAAGGTAAAGGATTTGAATGACAACTTCGGGAAGCCTTTGGCGCGATTCCTTGGGACTAGTGGGTGGAAGAAAAGGTCAATTTTCTTTGAATTGGAATATTGGAAGTCTTTGTATGTGAGACACTTCCTTGATGTCATGCATATAGAAAAAAATGTATGTGACAGCATTATCGGTACATTACTTAATATGCCGGGGAAGACTAAAGATGGCGTTAAGGTAAGACTGGACTTAGTTGCAATGAGAATAAGAGGAGAGTTGGCACCAGTGAAGGAGAAACGCCGTACTTATCTACCTCCGGCGGCATATACACTATCTTGAAAAGAGAAAATTACTTTTTGTAAGTCTCTTGATGGGGTTAAAGTTCCAGAGGGGTACTCCTCAAACATTAGGAACCTTGTTTCTATGAAAGACTTAAAGTTAAAGGGGCTGAAGTCTCATGATTGCCATGTTTTGATGGAGAATTTTGTTCCGGTAGCTATTCGATCCATTTTACCTAAAAAAGTTCGACGGACAATCACTAAACTATGTTTCTTCTTTAAGTATATTTGTAGCAAAGTGATTGACCCTGTGAAGTTACCGGCATTGCAAAGAGACATTGTTGTCACTTTGTGTGAGCTTGAGATGTATTTCCCGCCTTCATTCTTTGATATGATGGTTCATCTAACGGTTCACCTAGTAAGGGAGACACAATTATGTGGTCCAGCTTATATGAGGTGGATGTACCTAATTGAGCGTTACATGAAGATATTAAAAGGTTATGTGAAAAACCGAAGTAGACCAGAGGGTTGTATTGTTGAAGGGTATATAGCCGAAGAAGCTGTTGAATTTTGCACCGAATACTTATCAAATGTTGATAACATTGGCCTTCCTAAGAATCGTCACATGGGGAGAACATCTGGGGAAGGGATTATAGGAAAGGAAATTGTTAGCATATCCAGGACCCAGTGGGAGCAAGCTCACTTGTATGTTTTGCACAATTCTGATGAGGTTCTTCCATATGTGGAAATGCACAAGGAGAAACTTAGAAGCTTAAACCCCAATAAGAATGAGAGTTGGATATCGAAAGAACACAATCGATTTTTTATAGATTGGTTGAGAGGTCATATTAATTCAAAGTGGGAAATGAATCCTGGTTTAGTTACAGACAAGTTGAGATGGTTAGCTAATGGTCCATCTATGCATGTCTTCTCTTACACTGGTTACCTCATAAATGGCTACACATTCTATATCAAAGAGCAGGATGATCAGAGCACAATGCAAAATAGTGGGGTAACCCTTATAGCTCAATCAATGCATATTTCTAGTGCCAAAGATAGGAACCCTATTTTTGCAAATATGTCATACTTTGGGGTAGTTGAACACATATGGGAGTTGGATTACATCTTGTTTCGAGCACCGGTTTTCGGTTGTAAGTGGGTTGACAACAAGAATGGTCTTCGAGTTGATGAGTCAGGGTTCGTTCTGGTTGATCTTGATAAGATAGGGTACAAAGATGAGCCTTTTATTTTAGCATCTCAAGCTGAACAGGTGTTTTATGTCCCTGATCCTGCTAATAAGAGGTGGTCGATTGTCATGTTAACCAACAAAATAATCGATCATCACAATCAAGGTGGAGATCAACAGGATGAAGATATTGAGGATGATCCATTTTATGGCGCATCATTTGATGTTGATTCTACTGGAGATGATGCCCTCTATATGAGAGATGATCATGAAGAGCGGATTTGGATCATGAAAAGGAGGGGAGGAATCATTCATGGTGGAACAAGAAAGAGGAAAAGGTTTTATTTAAACATATATGTACTGCCTTCAATTTATTTTCGTTATTTAATATAATGATCTTCTTATTTTGTTATGTCATTAATTTTTCATTATGTAATTAATCATTTTGATATTATTACAGGTAAAAATGGCAAAGCGTCTCACATTACAACGAGAGATGACAAAGCACCGACGTGGTTTGACAGTAATGAAAGAGGTTTGCCACGCAAGAGATACTGGAAACAAGATCCATGTGGAATGGAATTACAAAAATCATCCAGTCAATGAAGGTGGAAAGAAGTTAAGTAGCTATATCGGAGTGGCTGCAAAGTTGAAGGTGCCCATCAGCCATCCAGAATGGGATGATTGGAGGAAAGTTCCATTTGGTGTGAAGGATTTAGTTTTCCAAGACATAGTGGTAAGTATAATTAATTTCAGAACTTAGCTACATTTTTTTTTATGCATGCAAACCTGTTATAATTAATTTGAGTATTTTGTTTTGTAGTCCGCTTTTGACGTTGATGAAAGCCATAGAGTGTATATATATCAAAAGGCAGGGATTTCATTGCGTAATTTTCGATATATCTTGACGAGGCACTTTATGAAAGATGAAGCTGGCAACATCATTGAGCATCCACCTGAGGAATTTAGAATCTACATAAAACAGGAACACTGGGATGGCTTTATCGATCTTCGGCGTCAGGAGAAGTTTAAGGTGAACAATTTTTCCTATTTATATTTCAATATTCTAATCCTCTCTGTTTATAATTATTTGATTGTAGTATTGAAATTTTGTTAGAAATTAAGTGAAGCAAATAGTCAAAGGGCAAAGAGTCAACAGATACTCTGGAGTAGAGAGGAAGTTGGTAAGTGCATGTATATCTTATAGCTGTCAAAACTTATATTTATTCACATGGACTATTTGATATGTAATTATTTCCGTGAATTCGTAGGTACTGAAGGAGGGATCCACGCAGACAAAAGTACCCCGTCATGAGCTGTGGTCAGAATCCAGGAAAAACAAAGAAGGGATTATTGAGAACGAGAATGTTCAGAAAGTTGTTGAAAAAATAGTAAGTACTACCTTACAACAATGATTTGACCTCTCATGTTTTAGAAGGACAAAAAATTATTTCTTTTTTTATTTTCACAGATCCAGATTTCAAGTCAGACCTCTGAAGGCGAGCAAAGCTCAGGGTTGGATGTACTTAGCCAAGCACTAGAGCTCCCTGAACACCCTGGACGTGTTAGAGGTGCTGGCTTTGGTGTCACTAACAGGGCCTATTTCGGGACCAAACGTCGGCACTCTGACGCTACAGCTAGGGTTCTTGAATTGGAGGCAATCGTCCAACAACAACATGAAACACAATCTGACATGAATAGACAATTAGCCCAGCTTGAGTTATTGGTCAAACAAGCTGCGTTGCAGGGGAGCCAAGGGGGAGCAAGCAGTCCTAGTGTGAAAGATAGTTGTACTCCTCCATCTCAGCATCTCCCTCCGGTAATTGCTTCTCTTATTAACTAAATTTAAAGTTAGTTGTTGATATATAACAATATTTTCTAATGTTATGATTGGTATAGGGTATAGGACATTGTCTCTTATGGCTGGATAACCCTCGGCGTGTGGTTGCAAAAGGGCATGTGCATAACATCCCAGGGGACATGTTTCACAATGCACCCTTGCCTGCAGAACATGTCAGAGTATCGATTGCACTTCCCGAAGAAGAGACAGCGAGGTTGCCTGTGCCTATCGAGGGAGCAGAAATGGTAGAACAGGCCGTGGGTGGATTTGTAGCATGGCCTATGGATCTCATTACTATTGCTCCACCAAAAAAGGTATATGTTAGTTGACAAGCCACTTAATTTCTGAAGATATTTGTATGTTATATCAATTGACTACTTGTGTTGCACAGTCCACAAGAAAGAGTCAAGGGAAGAAAGTTGTGTCGGGACAATCGCGGGAGTCAATCATTGCACTACAGAAGGGACAACCTCAGTCATCAAACTCACAAAATCGTGAATTGCTTAATGGTATATTAAACATGGGGTTATGGCAAATGATACACATTCCTTATGATGTAGGGGTTTATGGTAAGGAAGTATCTGAAGTGATAACTGAAGATATGATCTCCTACATCATTGATCATGGATGGCTTGGGGTACAAAATATTAACATATACATCAGGTATTGAAATTAACATAAATGAATTGATCTTTCATTTGACTATGTGATACTAAACTATTACTTTTTCCATTTTAGATTTTTGTATGAAAAAATTCTAGTCCCTTCTCAGTTGATCGACAGATTTGCCTTCATCCACCCACAAGATATTTCAGCTTATACATCGGGTTTGATGCCACAGAGAAAGATCATAGAACAGTCACAGGATGTGACAGATGCATTAACTGCAAAGGGGGGTGAAGGGGTGTTATTTTTGGCACCATTTATGCAGGGGTAAGTCACTTATCACTAAACTTTGTAATAATAGTTTTTTTTCATGTTGGACTGCTTTATTTTAAGTTTATTTGCTAAAACTAGTAAATTTTTCTCCTAGGAATCATTGGATGTTGATTTGTATTGAACCAATAAAACCAAAAATATATTTTTTGGATTCCAAAGGAAATCCACCAGACTACCGCCCACAGATGCTAGAGATGATAAATCAGTAAGAATATGCAATTATATTATGTGTTTTTGTATTTTTCTATTTATTAACCTCAAATTTTTTCTATATTAATTTTCTTTGGTAATGCTTAACAGAGGTGTGAGTATGTTTCGAGCAGCACGTGGGCTAACCAACAATAGTAAGCCGAACAACCAAAAGACTCCAACAGATCCGGGCTTATTGTATAAATGGACACGTATTCAGGTATTTATGATCTAATACTCAATCAACTATTGAGATTAACATTTATTGTAATTAATCTAATATTCATATAATTTTATTCAGTGTCCGAAACAATCTAATGATAATGATTGTGGATACTATGTGTTGAAATACATGAAAGATATTATTTTACATCGACAAATCTCAATCCCCTCCAAGGTATGTACATAATTCATTTTTATGATATTTATATAAAATTTTAATAATATAAACTGCTTTTGTAATATGTAATATTTTTATTTTCAGTATTTTCCGGATACATACTCTGAGGGATACTCCGAAGCTCAGATAAAAGAACTCATAGAGGAGTGGAGCCAATATGTGGTTGGACTTAGGAGGTGGGTATAAGTGAACACATTCTAGTGTTATTTGTAGTTGTTTGGTTTTACTTTGTATCTGTTTGGTTTTGGTTCTATCATATAGCTACATTCAATTGGTGGTTCTAATCTGTTTTGGAGAGCTTATGAATTTAAAATTGATCATGTTGTAGGCAGTACAAGGGAAGAAGCATAGACTGATGACTTCTAAAGGCTAGAAGATGCCTACTTTTTTTGTTCTCTTGGTCATCATATATGACAGATAATTTGATATGTACGTAGTTTTTGGTCATGTGTATATATTAGCTGTTAGTGTAGAAGCTATAGATTGGCCTAATATACATGATACTTTTGAAAATCTAGTTACTGGATTATGTTATATATCATTTTTTTGTTCTTATCAATTGGATATAAATATTGTCTATAATTTTTTATTGAGACATTTTGAATATAATATAACTTTTGCTTTAGATAAATATCTTAGTTATGGGTATTTAGTTCTGCTGCGTATTGACTGAAGCAGGTTCGAGTGATTGCAATTAAAAATAACAAAATGTTGCCAGGAAAAAAAAAAAAGAGAACTTTCGTTGGCGGTTATTAGTAAAACCGCCAACAAAAATGTTTTGGTTGGTGGTTATAAATTAGAACCGCTAACTATAATTAAAATTACAATTAATTAATTAAAGAATAATATTTTAATTTAGTTGGCGGTTATGTATATAACCGCCAACTAAAATTAATATTAAAAATAATTTAAAAATATTATTTATAATTTTAGTTGGCGGTTATATATATAACCGCCAACTAAATTCTATTTTTTTTTTGCGGTTACTACATCTAACCGCAAAAGAATTCTAATTTTATTGGCGATTATTATATATAACCGCAAATAAATGTTATTTTTTTTTGCGGTTTCTAACCGCCAATGAAAGTTACAGTTTTTTTCGGCGCTAACATACTTGGCTATTTTTAACCGCCAAAAAAAGTCAAAATAACCGCCAACAAAGACGTATTTTGGCGTAGTGATTACTTGAAAAATTAAATTTATTTAAAATTATTAATTTAAAAATCCAAAGTGCTATTGATTAAGTCCCAATTTTATTATCCTAACTATGTTTTTAATTAAAATTAATACAAAATCTCATGAAACTTTTTTGTCAGTAAAAATATCAATTATTTAACTTAACTCAAAAAGAATTGTAAAGAAAATATTCAAATTTTCTCTTTTTTTCCTTTTTAATATAGTAATCTATTAAACTAATTGATTTTTCTGACTTAAAAAAAATGAAGACTAATTTCGAAATAAAATTTTATGTAGATTCATCCGTGAATATATTTTTAATTATCAATTGGGTATTTATTATTTACTAGATATTATTTAGTTGTAATATCTTTGGAAACAAATCAAGTTTTATATTTAAAACTTTCCATTTTTATTTATATAATTCACATGATCATCAATCAATTTTAATTTATTTCAGAATTTAAATTTTGACAATTAATTAAAAATAATTATTTTAATATGACCTCAAGATTAATTTTTTAAATAAATTTACAATTACTTAATTATAAAGTTTTCGAATGGGCAGTTTGTAATTTATTAATGTTTCTACATTTAATTTTTTTTTTTAAAAAAAAAGATACACTAATATTTGACTTCATCCATAATTTTATGATATATAGGGTTCGCTTGATATGGAGAAAGTGAGGGAATAAAGTTAATCTTCCCGAGAAGTATACTGATTATTATTGCTTGGTTACAAAAAAAAAAATTTAAAAGTTCTCTGGAAGTTGAACTTAATTCGAAAAGTAGAACTTTCCGACCAAAACTTAAGGAAATTCTATTCTCGAGTATTTTATAATATTTTCCTAAAAATACTTTTAATATCTTAATTAATTTTTTTAATAGGCAGGGTATTAAAAAATTATTTAAACTTCCGAGAAAATAGAAAATTAAATAAGTAAAATATATATGAACTTCCTGAAAATTATACCAAGCAATCCCTTATTTCAAAATTTCGTAAAAATATGTTTCTTACAATTTAACCTAATCCCAAGTTTTAAATTTCAAATAACTAATAATTTTATTAAAGAAATTGCATCAAAAATTAATTTAAAAAGATTTTTTTATTAAGAGATAACTTAAATCCTAATTTTTTAATTAATTAGGAAATTTATTATAGATTTAATCATTGAATTAAAAAACAATTAAAATTTGTATCAAATACTTAATTTTTAAATTAATTGGATTGATTATCACTAATTCAGTTATACATAATTTTAATTTAAATGAGTAATTTTAAAAAATTGACTTAAATATTAATTTAATTTGCTTACTACGTATCCAAGCGTAAAATTTAAAATTCATTTACCATTTGACTTAAATCATAATTTAAAAAAAAAATTGACCACAAATTTTTAAATTATTTAAGTAATTGGTAAAGTTATTCAAGACACTTATTCTAAATCCAACATTTAATACAATAATTAACTTACAAATTAATTATACAATATATAATCGAAATCATGTTCAAATCACAAACTAATTTTTCATGAAAATTTGATATTTTACAAGTTGTAATTAAATTGAATGACTCAAGTTCCACATTTAAATATGTGAAAATTGAAATTGATTGTTATTTTTTTTCTAATCATAGAAATTGATTAATATGATTATCATAAAATGGTATATATGATAATCTAATTAAGAAAATAATTAAAGTTAAATTCTACCCATAAATACAAAATTATGGACTTATATATTTTGAATTAAAAATAATTTAATTATTGTGATAATTAATTCAAAATCATAAAAAGTATTGAATTAAAAATTATTTTTCAATCAAAAATTAAATTTGTAATAGTTTGTAAAATGAAATCGATAAATTGCCAAGTGACGTTGGTGATTTCAACTCTTATTAAATACATATTTAATTAAATTGGTAAACTACAATAATTTGTAAGGTTATTTTAATCAATAATTTTTATAATTAATACAAATTAACTCTCATTCTTGATTACTTACTTTAAACGAATACTAATATGACTTAATAACAAAAAATATGACAAGCTTTATTTTGCATTCATCATACATTAATTAAAAAGTAAGGAATAAAAAATTAACAAATCTATTAGGAATATATTTTAAATTGAGCATATGGTGATTTTTTAAACTTCTTTTTTTTTTTTATGAAAAGTAAACATTTTTCATAAAATTATGAAGTTAGATTTTTTTATTGAATTGATATCAATTATGACTAATTTAACCAAGTATTTCCATATTTCACATTATCAACCTAATGATTTTATTTTGTTTGTTATTATAAGTTTATACCCTACTATGTCAAAACATATTGACTTTATATGCTATATTAATCCTCTCCATGATAAATGGAATATCATGGTTAGATTTTGTAAGGATGTAGATAAAGTTGAGTCTTGTTCTCCTTAACAAAATTCATTTTATAAAATTGGTATTGCAACGTGCTTCTATTAACTTCCTACTTTATTATAATCCATATTATTTTATAATAATCTTTGACCCTAACTAATAATGATTTCATACATACATAATGATTACATAAATGTCATCATCTAAGAGATTGTTTGTTTATTCTATAGATGATGTTCATTCTATTAAATTTCTTAAATCCATATATATGTTTGATCTCCTAAATTACTCAATAGGGTTAAAGTTGGTACACCAATCATGTTAAAGAGAACTAATGGTATACAATTTATTGCAATAATCATAAGCAAGCATGTGCAAAAGGCAAGAATAATGTCCCATCCTACTTAGAGGTTAAATATATGTATCCGAATTATTATTAACCATTCTAATTCTAAGTTTTCATTTAATATACAAGGATGCAATTTCCAATCATGTTATCATTTGCTATGATTATAAATAGAAGCTAATGTTAAAGTTTATATGATGTTGGTTTATACCTTCTCAAATCAATCTTCACATAAATAAATATATATTACCGCGTCACATGCAAGAAGTAGAAATATTATTTATAGAAAAATCTTCAATAATATAAATTGATCCGTTTACTTTTGTGTACATGCACTTCTTATAGTTTTATTGTATAATACTTTTCACACATTCTGAACAAGTATATTTATATTTAAATTTTTTTATCATGCAATATCATTCTATTTTCCATATAAAATTATAATTTCCCTTTTTCCACCAATATAATTATAGTTATTGAAAGATAAATAAAAGTTGATAATTAAATAGATCATTAAACTTATATATAATTTAGTATTTCAGATTATTTATATGATATCGCACGGTGGCATGCGAGTTAAGAAAATAAAAGTCTAATTCGCATGCTTACGTGGCAGATAAAAAGGTTGACATTTGTGCTCAGATGTTCACAATCCCATCATATTGCGCAGAGGTGACCCACACGACTGAAAATCTCAGGACGCGTGTCGACCTCCTATGCCTTCCGTTTTCTCGTTTGTGGAAGCTTGATAACTTTCATGACTCATCATCTCGTGCCAAAATTAAGGAGTGTGAAATTAGTTTGTGCATGGGAGCTAGAGTCCATGACTACTAGTATCGAATTAATAGTCAACTTAATATTTAATTTTTATGAGATTGGATGAGATTAGATCAATTTGACATATGAGGTTAGAGTTGATTCAGTCTTGAAAATGATTTAAAAATAAAAAAATAAATTAATTTTATTTATTAATAAAAATATAATTACACTCATCCAAAATATATTTTCTTAAAAAATAATATTATAATAAAAAATAACATTGTTAAAATTATAAATACTTAAAAATAATAAATTATTTTTATAATTAAGAAATCAATCTAAAATTTTAAATAGAATTAAAAGATTAAATTCTCAAAAATATTCACAATAATGATATAACTAATTTAATTCATATGTTGTATAAAAAATTATATATAATTTTTTTAAAAAATATATAAAATTATATATATACTGGGACCAAACAATACCAGGTTTATCCTCAATCCGGTGCTCAACTTAACCCGCTCTCTGAGACCAACCTGGTATGCCAGTTAGAACCAGACTTAAAGGGTTGATTGAACAATCCTAATGGTAGCTACTATATTAATTTAATTAGTGATTTATGTGTTCAAGTCCTATACTTCCTTTATTCATATATATTAGCCAATTTTAGCTACTTTATACTAATTCAAGTGAAAAAAATAACTATTTTACACTAACCAAGAAAATTACTTGAAGTTAGTTAAGATTTTTGAAAATTTTAAAAATTACTAAAAATTTTCAATATTATCCTTATTAAATTGTAACTCCATTATAATATATCTCTCTCAATTTCTTTCTCTCCATCATAAATATTTTGGGTAAAATGGAAAAAAAATAATTTAATACACTTTGAATATTGCAAACTGACTTATAATTTGAATAATTGAAAGTTTCTAGAACATGTCTTATATATAAAAATAGATGAAGTATATTATATGATCATATATTAAATACTTATTAAAAAAATTTTATTATCCTTCTAATCCTATCTAACTTGATTTAAAAAAGTTAGAATCAATGGCGGAGCCAACCACTTTATATTAAGGGAATGATGCAAGCAACTTTGAGAGTATAGAGCAAGCTCAAAATATTGGAAAAAATGAGGTTGAATATGTGATCAAAAAGTGAAAGATAGCTTATCCATTACAGGGCATAGGAGGTCTAATGACAAGATCCAGAGTTAAGGCAATGGAAGAGGCTATGAACTGCATGATCAACAAGCAACTTGAGATGAAATCTTTACATTTAAGTGAATTTGAAACCCAAAAACACAAGAATAGCGTGATTATGTTCTTATATATAGAAGTTCTAGTTTCAAGTCCAAAATTAAGCACAACATAAAGAGCTCACTTAAAGAGCATGTGAATTAGGGATTAACTGCCTTAATTATTGTTAATTTCATTTTTATATTGTGGATTAAACTTTGTTGATTTAAAAAGCTCAACTAGTTAGTTAATAGTCTTTTTGATAATTCACCTTGTAAATAAGCATTTCATGTGTTAAACATGTGATTTCATTAATATGGTGACATATTTATAAGGGTTTAGATGTTATTTTTATTATTTTCTTCTGAATTTTCATAATTTATTTTTAGGGTTTTATTTTACTAGTTTCCAGGGTCCGTTAGGAGTGTTATTTGAGCTCAAAGTAACTTAAGCCTAACTTAATTAGGTTTCCTATACTCATTAAATTAGATTTTCCCTTGCTTATTTAATGCTCTCTATCTATGAAGCATTGATACTTTAAAAAAGTAGACAGACCCATATCCAATATATGATATGACATGATACATGTATTGTACTTGTGTATACATATCCATCAATTCTACTTTGTATCTATCTGTACCACTTCAATTTTTTTATAATAAAATATGACTATGTGAAGTTGTTATAAGTATATTATAATTTATTTTAACACTTATACTATAATTTTTATAATATTTAATACCTATTTTTTTCTTAATAGGTAGATTTACTAATTATATATATAAATAATTACATAATATTATATATGTATAAATATCTCTTATATTCATATCCTAAAATTTTAAAAATTGATATATCTTTCCTATTATACTGTATTATATCCAATACACGTACCCGTAACGGTACTACATAGCTCTCTATCGTGTATGTTTTTGATAGATTTGGATGAATAAAGTTTGAAACTTTTGTGAGCTTTTCTTGCATTCTTTAAGTGTTAGAGCGAAACTATGATTTATTAAGGAATTAGTCATTCCTTGTGACGTAACCGGATATAGGGTTTAAGAGACCGATTCTTTTAAACTCTATTCCTCAAGACCAACATATAATCATTACTCCATCCAATCCATTGTATAAGGTATTTTGTATGACATGTTTCTTATCTAAAATACAGGATGTTGGATATTTTTTTTTTCATTTTTCCCTTATCTTTAATTTTCTTATTCCTTATTTCTAACCCTATAATAACAATACAATAGGGTATTTAATAAAGGTAAAATAGTAAATATTGATATTTTTTACATTAATTTCAAATGAAAAAATAACTTCCTTAATATGCGTATAATTAATATAAAATATTTTATAATATGGATCAAATGGAGTATTTTTCTTTTGATTCTATTGTTTGCTTCTGTCCAGTTTTATTTCATCTCTTGAATTGTAATGATTCAAGCGTTATTCGCCTCAAAGTAGGTTTTTTGGATGGTTTTTAATAAGGTTCACCTACTAAGGTGCATGCTAGGAGAAAATTATAAGTGGGGGCATTAAAATTAATTTAAATTAATTTTCTATGTTATGTTTATTTGTTTAACTAGTATATATATATCTTCTTATTTTTTATAAAAAAAAAATAGGAGGTCAGTTTTATAGGTTTTTTTGGACATATACACTTGATTTAATTTATAGTTTTCTTAAAATTATTGAGAAATACTCATTTCAATCCATATTGTATGGGATTTCCAATTGTTTTATGCTTATTAAGAAAAATTAATTGCACACCTTACAATTTTTTAAAAAAAATCTAATATCCTAATTTTACCCTTATTAATTATCAATAAAAATTATTTTGAAAATTCATCTTTTTTCTTTTTTTCCAACTTATGAGATAATAATCAATATGGGTAAAAAAGATAAACTTTTTCTAAAAATTGTATAACCCTTTATATTTTAAACCAAATATGGACAGAATGGAGTATTCTTTCAACACTTGATCTTAGCCAAAAGGCCTTATTTATGTGTCTTTTTGGTGATTCTTTAAAATGTTTATAATTTATAGTAATTTCAAATTATTTAGATCTTGAATTAAAAATAAAAAATTAAAGAGAAAATTATGGACAACTGTTTTTATCAAAATATAATGAATCAAAATCTTCAACAATAACAAACATAATTATAAATTAAATTAAATTATTTACAAGGTATAAGTTAATTGTCAATTATTAATTTTTTAAATTATATTTTTTAAAATTTTTATTTTTTTTCTTTTAAAAAATTTTGCACCCTAACATAGGGTGCTTTGCCACCACTGGTTGCAATCCAATATAAAATATCTCAATATACCGATATAGCCATATTAAATAGTTATCAAATTATATTACTCATAACAACAACATGATTCAAATTATATAATATAAAAAAAAAAACAAGTTCAGTGATCAGTGATTTTAGATTAGATGCCATGATTATGAAATGCTGTCCTAATTACTTCGATCATTCCATAATCATATAACTATAGGTTATTAGGTTAGGTGATGCCCCTTTATAATTGTTCCACATGCCAATACTTCTCCTACCTCTCTCAAATTATTTTCAAGCCTTAGAGCTTGTTTGGATTTGGGTCATAAGCGATTATGAGCCCAAAAAAATAGCTTATGCTGTAATTAACCAAATATCTAGCACGTTGTAAAAAATGATTATCTCTTAAAAAGTTCGATTGAAATAAGCTGCGATTTCTAGCTTTTCATAATTTTTTTATGGAGAGAATAGCTTTTCATTAAAAAACTATTAAGGATTTATTATTCACCTACACAATTTTATTATGTATTAAATGATTCATTTAAAAAAAATTAGAATTATTTAACTACCAATGGTATTTTAGACATTTCAAGTCATTATTCATCCAAAAGTGATTTTAATCAAATTATCCAAATATAATCAATGGAAAATCACTTCTGAATTAAAAATATTCAAACATAATTCACTTTTCACATAATCATTTATCTTCATAATCATTTATTCTCATAATCACTTATGAATAAATTAATCCAAACATACACTTAGTCCTAAACTTATTTTTTTAAAAAAAAAAAACATAATTGGTATTTCGATTCGTTAATTCATTTTAATATAATAAATAAAATTTAAAAACAAATATAATATATATATATATATTCAAAAGTCAAACTTTATTTTAAAAACTCAAATTAATACAAATAAACTAATCAACAAGCTTAAAGGATAACTAAACCCCAAAAAAATATCCATTTTAATATTTTTTGGCCAAAAATAAAATTTTTTTGTGTTAAAAACGATATCATATTAAAACAAATAAAAGTTTAACAATTATGAGAAGGAGAAACAAACTCATAATAAAATACAAAATCAAAAAAAGGCCTTGAGCGGCCAATATAAATAAGTATATCATTAATTTTCTCATGCTCGTTCCAAGTTCGAAGTGCCATAATAAAAAAGGAGTATTTTAAATGCGACATCTAAAAACATCAGTTTTCCACAATTTTTGCCGTCCCTCTTTGTAAATAACCCAATAAGAAAACATCTGATTGCTTCCAACAAGTTCCTCATCTTAACATGAGATCTCTTTGATAATTTTTCCCAACTCCAATTGTGCTGATTTTTTATGAAAGAGATTGTAATTTAATTTTGTATTTCCACCACAGCTTATATTAATTTCCTGCTTGACATATGCATCTTCCATGTTGACAACTGAAGATTTCTCATTATCTCATATAGATTATATATTATAATCATTCCGTTTGAATTAATCCTTCAATCTGACATAAATCTTCTCTGAATCCAATTATTAGGAGAAGCATTAAATTAAAAGAGATAAATGAAGCTTCAACTATCAATGAAACAGATCTTTTCATCACGAAGAAAATGACACGAAAACTCAAAAAGGATCAACATCTTTTCCATTATGAAGACAATTATTTCTTTCTTCCCAAAGGTAGTACTAAGTGTATATATATATATAAGCCAGATAGAAAGTTCGGCCAATAATATTCATTCAAGATTAGATGAAAATATTTTTATATTTATTTCAATTTTTATTTGTTTAACAAAACAGATTTAAATTTCCTATATTGATGCAATTATGTATTAAATTAAAGAAGTGACACTAAAATTATATTTATATATGATGCTCACTTCTACTCTCCGCAATAATTATTCTTGAAATGGTAAAGGATTCAAATTCTTTACATAATGTTCCTAAAAAAATTTTATAAATTTAATCGTACACTGCTTAATTGTTTTCAAAGTGTTACATGCGGGAGTCATTTTGCCTAAAAAAACTATTTAACAAATTTTGATAAAAATATTTGAAATCTTACTTAAAGAGTGTTAAATCCTTTACCACTCAATTCAAGAATCATTTATCCTTTAATTTCCTAATTTTAACCTTCAATAGAATCCATGGGCTTTCTTTTTGCTGCAAAAAATTTATGTCAATTAGGTTTCACAAAATCATCAAAATTAATGTAGGATTTACAGTTTAATGAGGTATTTAGCGACATATGAAATCCTCACATATATCAACCATAAGAAACAAAAAAAGAACATAATTTTGGTATTGTTGCATTTGCATTGCCTTTTGTCATGCATTGTCTTGTTTGCATTGTCAATTTGCAAGGAAAATGTGGTTTGGTTCATATTATTATTATATATATACACCAAAGGTTGGTTATGTTTCACGTTTGTAATATTATATCCGATCGACGTATGGGTAGTAAACAATAGTGCACGATATTCATTCATTCAAGGTCATTTTCCTTCTAGTAGGCTAGTAGGCTAGGTTTTGAAGTTTTCTTGCACTCATCTCCTCCACATCCCAACAAAAAAAAAAAAAGAAAGTTTATCCAACATGACAATTAACGTAAGTTATATATGCCTTGTGTATGATAAAGCCCACGCTGCCAATATCTAATTAGAACTCTAAAATTAGATATTCCCTCTATATGAATGTATTCATTTGTCTGTTAGCTGTCTTTTCTCAATCACTTAATTTTCGGACTCTTCCTCTTTACTAGAGAATATTATTATTAATATTTCTAAACATGAATGGAGATATTAATTTACAATTATGAGTAAACTAGTAGTCAAAATTAGTGATAATTAACTATCTATTTTTAATAAGTTTATCTTATTAAAATTACTCACCATGATCCTTAATATAAGATCATTTTAACCAAATCATGCGAATTAAGAAGGGGAGTTAAAACTAATTAATTACCTCAATTTCTCCGAAAATCCTAATATTTTTTCAAAACTACCCTTATTTAATCTTTTTCTTTTTCTCTTTCGATACATTAAATAGGAGCATTTTTTAGAAATATATAATAAATATCACCTCTTATATTGTAAAAGATCTTATATTCAGATTTAAAGTAAAATGTCCTATATATAGGACTAGAGGAAGTATAACATAAGAAATCAGTGGTAATAAATGTTTTATGTTTAGTACATTGCACGAAATCAAAGGTGAGCGGTTGAACTGTTCATGAATAATATATGGCTCATGTCAAAATTATTGAAATACATAAAAAAGTCTAGTTTAAGAATATTTATTATTGAGCCTACCAAAAAAGAATATAGAAATTATTATTTAAGACCAAAATCAATATTTTATTATAAATTGAAATCTACTGTACATATAATTATAAAAAGGAAGCAAATCTTTTCTAAATAAAATAAAATAAAATATTATATTACCAAAATGCTTTCAAGTTTCTCTTCTCTTTTCTCATCATTATCGGTTGTCGGTTAGTCTTTGCTGGTGATTGATTAATAATATTTATCAATAATATGTGACTCATGCCAAAATTCATGAAATACACAAAAAGAAAATCTGGATTAAGAATATTTATTGTTGAACCTTTAGGATTCACTAATTTTATATTAAAAGCCAAATGGTAGAGAAATGAGTAATTTTGGCCCAAAGAGGATGATTTTTATTTAAAAAAAAAGGCATGGAAAAAGATTAAGTACTTTTATTCTCTTGTAATATTTTTTCTTTGAATTTCTCTTTGTTTCAATCTTATATTTCTTCTATTATCTTTTTTTTTATGTGGTGAATAGTATCTTCTTTTGGAGGAAAATACTAATATCTCTTAGGGTATATATAAAAAGCAAAGGATAAATCCCACCCAACTAGATTTAGTTCATGTGCAAAGATTAGAAATCAAACCTTCAAATACTTATTTAAAATTTTATCACTCATATTAGTCTGAATTAATTTATTATTTTTTTATATATTTATGTAACACCAACTAAAGTTTCCATTTTTTTATCAATATTGGAATGGATGATATTTCTGAAATGCCAATAAAGACAAAAAGTAAATGCCAACTATTTTTTTTTGGTAGTGATATATATTTATCTAATTGAGTTAAATTTAAGTATTATTGAGTTCAAATAGGAGTAGTTCCCTCCACCTAATTTTTTCCCAACATGAATTGGTTTATTCTATTATCTTTTAGATTAAGTTTTTCTTGTCATATTTATTCAATATAGATCATATTGTTTTATAAAAATCTTTACAAAAAATGGAATGATTGGTTCAATCTATTTTTTGTTGAAAGACTGACTTTAAAAATTAATCAAAGTAATTTAATGATTAGTTAACTAAATTTTCGATTGTAGATTTTTTTTCTTTACATTATTATAGTTGGACAAGACCTACTAGCAACCATGATTTTTTTCCCTTTTTTCTAAAGTCGAGTTGATTAAGCAATTCAATTTGAAAAACAATCAAATAAAATAGATACGAAAAGATTGTTTTGCAAACTTGACAAAATCCTAAATTTAAAAAACTCATTAATAATTTGTGTTTTGTGGAAAACACCATCATCCTTTTTGTTTTTCTGTTTTTTATTGTGACTTGGTTAAATATATATTCAGAGAATAATGAGAGACTAATTTTTTAAACACTAAAAAATCAGAAGAGGCGAAGTTGTTACATATAATTGCTGCGTATAGCTGACAAAAAAGCTTATGAGAAACCAACGAATTTGCTTATTATTTTGCAACTTGATCACCTAACCACCTGAATGGGTGTGATCTCAACATTCCTTGCACATCTAAATCTAAATTAATTCATCTTTTATTCTTTTACGTGCCCCACCTTAACTATTAGAGGTCTTTTTTTTTTGGCTTATACTATTAGATGTCACTTTGCTCACTTAATCACGCATTCCACAAATATCATAATTTAATATTTAAACTTCAACCATGAATATAATGATACATTTTGCGCCTCCTAGAAACCCTGTAATCGTACAAATACTCTTTTGTAGTTTTCATTAAAAAAAGAAAATTTCTTTTATACTTTAATATTTAAACTTAAGTCCAATAAATCCAAACTTGAACATATTAAACTCAGACGCTCACATAATTTTTATAAGCCCATTTTAGGTATTTTATTTTAAATAAAACCAACAATTTTTAGTTTTCTAGCTACCTTATGCTGATTTGTTTACTTAGTAAATATATATATATATATATATATCTTTTTTAATTAGAGAAAAAAAGATGTCATTTTTATGGTTTTTGTGATATATTTTCTTGATTTAATTTACAGATACTTTTAAATATTTATAATTTATAATAATTTCGAATTCTCTGAATTTTAAATTGAGAATGAAAAGATTTCTAGAGAGAAAATTATCATTAGATTAGCAACAATGCTATCAAAATCTTCAACAACAGAAAACATATTATTTGTAAATAAAATTAAATTGTAATTATCAATTATAATTTATAATTATTTTCCAGTGTTAGGTTTTATGACCCACATAAACAGTGTTGATAATATATTTAATTAATGTTCATTATATCATTTATAATATATGTACTATATGATGTGAATTGGACAAACTACTTTACTTAAAAGAGAGTTATATTTAATGTAGGTTATCCAAGAAATGAAGAGTAAACATTAAAGTGGAGAAATGAATTATCAACATCATGCTCAACTCAAAGATAAAAACAAAGAAAGGTTACTCCAAAAACTCAAAGATAATATGAAGAAAGCAAGTGAATCCAAGAGAGAAAGAGTGAGCTTCAAAGTGGAGAATGTGATGACATTAAGAGAATAAGATGATTTGAAGAAAGCAACTGAATCTAAGAGAAGATGAAAGCTAAAATATTGTATTTATTTTTTCTCTTAGGCTGTATGATAGTTTAACTTTGAACTTACTGAATCATCTTACCATCAATTTTATATGAGCATGTTGATTGAGTTTTGGTAGCTAGCTTAATATTTTCAAAGTTGTTTTTATACCAAAATTACCCTAGTAAAGTATTAGTGGTTTGTTGACTAACCTCTTTAATCAGTGAAATTCTTACTTTTGGGAATGAGTTTTATAAACAAAGGGTAATAAATTAGAAGGAAAAGTTATTATGTAGAAAGGGTATTTCTCAGTCAAGACATGATTGTCTACTATCCTATGAAGATTGTCCACTATTGTGGTGAATCCGAGAGTACTCATTTTCTAGAATTGATAGCTTTATCGACTAAGTCTAATACTTTGTCTACTATGTATGTTTTCAGAAAAACCAAGTATGGTAGACTTAAGTTTTGTTGACTAAGGTGATAGTTTTGTCTTCTATCCTAACAGTTTCGTCGACTATCCTAGGAGGGTTTCATAAAATCATGGCTGGGCAAAGCTTCTGAAATCAACATCATAACTCGATTGTTGACAATTCTGGTAGCTTTGTTGACAATTTTAGTCCAACATTATGAGATATGTCTAACAACTAGCTGGGATTACGTACAAACTTATCTGCTTTGTGAATAAAGCTTTGACACATATTTAATGCTACATGTTAACATTATGTATCATTTAGTAACGGCTAATTTTCATCTCTAACAGCTAAATTAAGCTAATATATATAGGACTGGGTTTAAGGTATTGAGTAACAACATTAAGTATTCTTTAATCAAAATATTATTACATTGATTCAAAGACCTTTCTACTATATTTAGATGATTCTTTGAATTATAATGTTTCTATCTACTCTTTGTAAGTGATAATTTATTATTTGTAATCATCTTTTCTTTGTAAGAAGGATTCTCTAGGTGAGGTATGCTAGATGGATTACTCAAGGTTGAGTTACCTTGAGGGGATTTATAATTATATCAGTGAATGTGTGAAAGAGTCACAAATTTAATGAAGGAGTCTAAAATGTATTAAGACTTTATAAGTGTTTAAATTCAATTTATGGGATTGTGAACACCCCATTTTGTCCGAGCATTTTTATAAAATATGAAAAAATTGTTATTAAGAGAAGTCTTTTCTTTAGAAAAAAAAATATAATAATAAAAAAATATATAATAAATAAAATAAAATAAAAAGAAAAAAAAGAAAAAAAAAAGGGCTTTATTGGGCTGAAGTGAAACTTCAGCCCAAGAGGTCACGAGCCCTCAATTGGGCTCGTGACCTGGTCTAAGGGGGCCTTGCCCCGAGAGGAGGGAGCCTTAGGGCTCAGTGAGGATGAAAGCGGGGGGAGCTCCAGAAGAAAAAAAGAAGGGGCAGCCGCAGAGGGAAGAGGAGGTGGTGTCCGAGGAAAAGAAAGGAGAGAGGGAGCCACCGGCCGAGAAAGGAAAGAAACTGAGGGAGCCACGAGTTCAGGCAGAGCTACAGTGGAGCTGCGAACAGAGAGCCGCGAGACAGGAGCAGAGATGGCCGCGGAGTGGTAAACCGAGGGAGTCACAAGGAGAGGGCTGAGAGGAAGACACGAGGAGAGCACGAACAGGAGAGATGAAGGGAAAAGGAGGAGGAATCCAAGGAAAAGAAAGAAAAGAGGAAGCCGCGGTAGAGAGACCGAGAGAGATGGTGTCTGAGAGCCTTAGGGCTCGATGGGAGTTTGAACCAGAGCGAGCCCTTAGGGCTCGGCCGAAGGAGGAGAGGGGGCCGCGGCGGCGGCCAGGAGGGAGATCCTAGAGGGAAGCAGAAGCAGTAAAGAGTAAACCAGAGGGAGCCATCGAGAACGAAAGTGAAAAACGAAAGGGGCTACGGGGTACGAAGAAAACCGAGGAGCCGAGCATGGGACTGAATGGGGAGCTCAGAGAAAAAAGCCGAAGGCCTTTAGAAACCTAAAAGGGACCTAGGATCTGAAGCACGATGGAGGCTGAAGAAAAGTCAGAGGGAGCCGCGAAAGGTGACAGAGGGAGCGAGAGGAAAGAAAAGCAAGGTAAGAGGCTGAGCATGCTCAGAGAAGCCAGAAAAAGCCGAATAAAAGCATGGGCGAAAGCAAGGGGAGCCGAGAAAAAGGCAGGCCGCGGACGAGGTAAAAAGCCGAGAGGACCAGAAGGAGATTGAACACGCAAAGGGAAAAGACAGAGGCACACGTGAAAGAAGCAGGGTAAGGCGAAGTCGGCTGGAACAGGGGAGCATGGACAGTGACACACGAAAGCAGGGCTGAAAAGGAAGGACCACAGTTGACTCGCAAAGTGCTATAAAAGGCGGAGCAGTCTGAGAATATGGGAGGGAGGGGATTCCAGAAGGCAGAGGCAGGCTAGAATTTCAGAGTCCGGAGCAAGGGAGAACGAACACTGGGGGCAGGAGAGGAATTTGGAGGATGAGGAACCAAGCAAGAGAATAGAGAGAAGGACCCCCCAAATCCGAGGAGGTTGCATCCGGTGTAGACATTAGCTTGGTATAATTTTTCTCATTCTATAATGAATACTCTGTTGTGTGAATTACTGGGTCTGGAGACCATTTTCTGTTGCTGTTATCTGGTTCAATTGACAGACGGATACTAGGCTTCTTTATCTGTGTTTGCTCCTTCTGGCTTAACTTGTTCCGTTTTTTCTTTCGGGAAAACAATGACTGGGGGTGGGTTTTACTCATCTGAGCCATTAACTATGTGATATAGTCGTTGAGTTTCCTTGCTTACCTGTAAGACTGGGAGTTTGTGTTGATGATAATGGTCACATGGATTGAGTGCTAATCATGTATTTGGTTGTTCAGACTTATGTCCATAAGAACTGTTTGTCTTGTTGCTCTGTTTTCTCCTTTCTGCAGTAGAATAAAGGCTAAGGTAATAAGCTCTGTTCTGCACAATAGGAAACGAATAAACCAATCCATAGTGAATTGGTTCCGAATGGCTATTTTACTGTAAAGAATCCTGGATGTTTAGTTATTGGTTTTGGACAGTCCTGTAGCTTTTTATCTTAGTAAGAGGCCAATGTATGATTTGCAGCTTTGAATCCAGGCAGCCATGAGTCTGACAAAAATTGATGCTTTCCTGTGACAAACAAATATGGATATGAGTTTAAGGAACATGGTCAAACACGGTCCTATATTTATAGTGTGCTTCCCACATTGACTACAGTTTAAACTTGTTATATTGCTATATATCCCACTACGAAGAATAAACAAAAGGGACCTTGTGTTGACTACTGCATGATGTGGTTTGATTTTGGGTTTAAAGCTGGCCATATGAATATGTCTTCCATGGGAAAAATCTAGTTTTATCCTACTGCCCATGGATGTCTGACTGGGGTTTTGAAGTGATGACACTAAATGGTTTAAGCTTGAGGAATGCTCCCATGTTCCTGTTTTCTCGTATGAAATGCTTTGTGCTGAATACATTCACACAAAATTTTTTTAGTAAAACTTCTTTTGATGACTCAAGTATTGAGAAGAGGCTTTAGCATGGGAAATGATTCAAACTAGCACGAATTTGTGTTACTTCCATGATTATTGGGCCTAAACTAGTCCATGGTTTATGCGCGTGTTAGAGGAAATTGGGGCCATGGATCCCGTTTATCTGAACCTTTATATATGACATGCATAGGATCCTTACTCACGTAATCCCTTATTTTATTTTATTTTACTTCATTTGATTTTTATTTTTATTTTTATTATTATTATTATTATTATTTTAATTTTTAAAGGTGATTCTCATTTATTCATTCGTAGTCATTCGCTAGCATTATCACTTCTCAAGTCTGCCACAAGGGATTAAGTCTCCGTGTGCATATAAAATGGCTGTTAAATGCATCATGAGTAAGTAGTTGCCATGATACTTGTATTGGTTAATTCTTAAACGTTTTTTTGAGTTTGAATATTTGTTTTAAAAAAAAATACATAATAATAAAGATAAAATGAAATAATAATAATAAAAGAAAAATGATAAACAATTAAAATAAGGAAAAAACTTTTATTGCAACTTTTTTTTCTCCTTTTGTCTCAAATGGCATCATCGTGAGTATGTAAAGGTTAATCAGCACATCATGACTTTCATTTAAAATCTTTTCCTGGTACTATCTACTCCGAGTGGTAACACCGTGAGCATGTAAGCGTAAATCAGTAACTTATGAGTGATAAAGTCACCACATATGCTGATTATCTTTCCTCAAAATATATGTCATAATCACATTTTTTTAACTCATTTTTCTTTTAGATAACTATGTGTAGAGGGTGTTATTTATTCTCATGATAAAAAAAAAATTTGCACAGAGAATTATTTGTTTTCTTTCAAATCTTTTTTATGCCTTTTTGTCTCGAGTGGTCTCACTGTGGACATTTAGGTATCAATGGGTGTATTGTGAGTGATAAGGTTGCCACATAAGCCAATTGATTTTATTTTGTAAAAATAAAATTATTTTCAAATATTTCCTTTTTAAATCAAAATAAAAATGTTCAAAATCACACATAATTTTAATCATATTTTTAAATTGAAGAAAAACATATATTCTCTTTTAAAAATTAATTAAACAAAAAAATAATATATTCTTAAATGAATAGAGTAAATAATGGAGATTAATTTGTCTTCTACAAATTAAAACACACCAACCAATTCTAAAAATTGTTTTCTCTGTGGAAAGATAAATTATTTTCTATAAACCTCTCTTTTCAAAGGATATATATAATAAAAATATCAACCTAGTGACACGCCTTTTTAGTCCGAACTACGTCAACTTTGATCCCTATCGCAGGGTACGTAGGCCCCAGATTATAATTCTGGGGCAAGTCCACATTTGCAAAAAAATAAATATTTTTCTGATTTATTTGGTATTTTTTCTCTCAATTTACTAAATAGTTACCAATTTATTTTTCCAAGTCCACTTTTGTAAATAAATAAATATTTTCTGATTTATTTGGTGTTTTTTTTTCTCAATTTAATAAACATTTACCAATTTATTTTTCAAGTCTACTTTTGCAAATAAATAACATTTTTCTCTTATTTTATTTTTCCCAACTTCTCATATTTTCGTTTTATTCTTTATTTTTTGTTTTTGTTTTTCCTCATTTTTCTTATTTATTTTTGTATGTGAATGGTAAAAGGGCAATCAAAATAATTTTTAAAAGCCATAAAAATTGCATGATCAACCTAAGGTAACCGTTCTTAGGAACGGGTGCTGTGGGGGTGCCTAACACCTTCCCCACTCACAATCGTACTCCCGAACCCAACTCTGATTCGCAGACCACCCTTATCCTTTTTTGTTTTTATTTTGATTTTCCAAAAATTCCCTTAAAATTTTGGTGGCGACTCCCTCGAAATCGGCTCTCGTCGTGAGGGCCAATTTCACCCTTTTTTTTCTTTTTTATCTTATTTCCCGCGCCATCCGCGTCGCATTTTTGGTGTGACAGGGATATAGTGAAAAATTTCAAACGAGTTGTTTGAGCACTGGACGTAAACTAAATAGTTGAGTCGAACCAGTATAAATATTGGTATTTTGATCTTCTTCTTTACCTTAAACTTCATATCTTCTTCTCTTGTTCTATTTATTCTTATTTTGTTGCATCTTATTGTATCATTAGGTTATTCATTACTAAGTCAAAATTTTTGTGCCACCCAATTCAACCCCTATTGGATAATTAGCTAATCTAACAGTTAGGTATAAGCTAATTGTCAATTATCAATCTTTTAAATTAATATTTTAATAATTTTGGCCTTTTCTAAAATTTTCTTACTCCTACTAACCTAAGGTCTAGGCTCTAACATTGTAATGCTAATAATTCCTTGCAATAACCAACAACATGCAATACTAATATTTCTTTAAAGTAAAGAACTAAAGTTTTCAACCCAAAAATAGTAATTTTTATTATGTAATATTCTCTTATTTGAGTTAAAAATTCAATTGGAATTGTTGGAAAAAAGGTAAAACACACTTTGATAATTTCTATATTTTAAAAAAATTAGTTTTCAACTATTAGTTGGGAATACCCTTGGCACTAAAAAAAGGAAAAATAAATTCAATTGAAATTAAATTTAATAATAACATTTTCATGAAAAAAGTATCTCCCAAGTGATTATTTCTTTTTTTTTGTTAGTGATTTCCCAGCCGTGTGAATGGTTTAATGCAAAGCATAGTAGAAAAGCTAACTTGTTTAGTAGTGCATCTTTCTTCACATGAATTACAATATGATCCATGCATCCTACAAATGTCTGGAGTTTCTCAAGCTAATTTATTGTTCGTATATTATTATCAAATATTTTTTTTAGTAAAACTTTTGGTGAGTAAGGTTTTGAAAGTTCATCTGATCAAAGAAGTCTTCATTATTAAAAAAAAAAAACACATACAAAGTTACTTATAAATTATCTACCATTAAAAGTCTCACATTAGCAATTGAACCAACATTTATTAACTATATTACTATCAACTTTGATATGAAGCTTTTAGTAAAAAAAAAAAAAAAACAAAATTAGATGCCACTTTTAAATACTTGTTTTTTTCATTTTCTAATTCTAATATAAAAATATATTCAATAGCTTTTGAAACACTGGTTGAAATTCTAATTTAATAAATTTATCAGCGTTATACATTTGTAATGCTCTAAATTTGACACAATAATTTTGTTACAGTATTTTCTAAATTTTTCTTTTATTCAGTATATAAACTATAAACATATAAACCTGTCCGTGTCCGATCAACCCTCATAATAATATAAAAAATATTTAAAAATATAGTTGATTTTAGTTAAATATGACAATAAAATTAGGAAATAAGAAAAACAATATCCAAAAAAGTGTTATTTCTTTGGTTAGATATTAAAATATGACAATTAAAGTAATTGATCAAATAATATTTTTAGATTTATTAAATAATTTTAGGATATAATATCAAATCATAAATTTTAATTTGTATTTGATTATATATTACATTTCTGTTGCAGGATATTTTGTTATTTCGTCCAAATTTTTATTAACTACATTCATTTACTTTTCATTTCATTTCTCAAATAACGGTGAAAGTAATTAACTAATTTTTCATGGAATTGCATTAGTATTAAATATATTCATTCTTTTTGCTATAAATTATTTACTAATTTTTATTATATTTTTACAATATTTTTTAATTCGTTCAAATCCTAAAATAATTATTTAATTATAAATGTAAACTTCTTTTGAGTTTTGACCAAATCGTAAACTTTTATTTGTGTTGTTTTTATTCAAAGAATCACACTTGAAGTAGCCATGTGCATCATACAAATCTAAAGTAATTAATTAAATATTGGAGTTTGTTAAATTGGTGTAAATACAATTTAAAAAATAGACATATGAATCTATCAATCTTTAAACAGTTTTAGTGTAAAAAAATAATTATTCAAATTTAAGTATTATAAAAAAAAAACTATGATTTTTTTGGCCAACTAAACTTATGGGGAAAAAATCTCTATTATGCTTGTTGCTTTGATGTCATATTATTTGATAACTTAAATTTGGCATCAATAAAAATACATTCATTAATATTTAATATGGTTCAATTGGTAAATTGTCGCAAAAATTATTATATGAACAGTTCAGGAATTGTAATTTTTGTTATCTTTTATTATAAATTTATAGATTGATACTTTTTCTTTTTCTTTTTTTTTTATTTCTCTTCCAATACATTGCATGCAGTTAATTTTTTGAAATCAGGACATCCAGACTTGTGTATGCATGGTCTTGGGTGAGTATGAGTGTTTGTGTTTGTATTGCAAATTATTCCTTGTTAGCTTGGAGATCTAAGGTATCAAATGAATTGAGACAGAATAATCTCAATAATATGTTAGTTGACAAAACTGAAGATTAATTTATCTTTTTCTGACAATTTAATCGAATCAACGTCGTAAATTTAAGGGGAAATGGCACTTAAGGATTAAAACTTTCAATTAACTTTATTTTAGGACCAAAAAATTTAAAAATATCATAAAAGGACCATGATTTCAAATTAATTAAAAATGTAAATATGAAATGACTTAAATATTCTTGTAAAAAGGTTTTACACTCAATATCTACTTTTTACTATTATTTTTCATAAATTTGACACTGAACATCCCCAATTTTATACTGAATATATTGTGGAACATGAGTGTAAAATTGAGGAAGTTTAGTGTTAAATTTATGAAAAAAAGTAGTAAAAAGCAAATGTTGAGTAGTAAAAAATAAAAGTTGAGTATAAAATTTTGAGACTTATCCAATGTAAGATCGGGGGTCTTCAGTGTCAAATTGTGGAATATGAGTAGTAAAACGTAAAAGATGAGTGTAAAATTTTGAGAGTTGAATTCTTTATTGTGTTCAGTGTAAAATCGGGAAGGTTCAATGTTAAATTTCAGAAGAGCAGTAAAAAGCAGATATTAAGTGTAAAACGTTTTAATAAGGGCATTTAGATCATTTCCTATTTAGAATTTTAATCAATTTGAGACCATAGTCCTTTTCTGGTATTTTCAAATTTTTTTATCCTAAAATGGAATTAATTGAAAATTTTGGTTCTCAAGTGTCATTTTTCCTAAATTTAATTTATTTTATTTTAATAAATATATACTTAGATGTCAAGAGAATTTAGTTTAAAGTTTAAAACAAAAATAAGTGCTGTAATTTAACTCTTGTTTGACAAAGAATAACACAATTACTAAAAAAAATTATTGAAGCCCAGTGTCATCATCATAATTTTTCTTATTTGAATATTTTAAAAATATTTTTGTTTTATTATTTATAACTATGAAAATTAATATGTTATTTATATAATTTCAAACTAATGATGAAGTTAAAAGGAACTCATGTTTTCAACACATTTTAAGTAAAATTATAAGTTTGAAATGTTGAAAATATGAACTAAATAAGAAATAATGTATAATTATTTAGACGTGTACTTAATGAGGCTCTAAATATGTCAATTAAATTAAAAAAGAAAATAAAAACACAATTTTGATCCCTTAGTTTAATACCAAATTTCATTTCACCCCCTTAACTTTATTTAGTTCCTTTCTAATCCTTTAATTTTTAAAACACATTAAAAAACTTCCCTTTTTCTAACACCACTAACATAGTTAACAAAAAATACTTACAAATTACATTTTTAATGCTAACATATTAATTTAATAGTCAATTCATTAATATCAATATTCATTTCATTGATCTTATATTTTAAAATACTTCATGTCCTCTTGACATCCAAATTCCTCCCAACATATGCAACAATCCGGTTGACTTCTTTCTACCCTCCTTTTTAGGGAAAACAACTTGGACAAAGTTGTTGGAACCATGGACATGAACAATATCAGTGGAGAGTGACGTGGAAGATTAAAGAGAAAAAATACGCTTATGAGGAAACTAAAGAGAGTTTTTTGTTTTCCAATATAGATATATTTTTATGAGTTGGAAATTTTCTATAATTAAAAAATAAGTTGGATACATAATTAAAGATTGAAAAATGCTCCATCAACATTATGGAACGTCTTGTCAGCATTTTCCGTTGGTATAATTATTGGTGTTAGAGGGAGGAAAATTTTTGAATATATTTTGAAAATTAAAGAATTATAAGAAAATAAAATAAAATAAAGGGATTAAAAAGAAATCTTATGTAAAATTAAAGGATTAAAATATACTTTTATCTAAAAAAAATCACATGAAAAGAGTTGTTTAATATTTAGACTTTACTCAAATCAAGACTCACCAGCAAGGTTCAAAAAACTGGACTAGTAATTGAACCGGATGAGGTAATGGTTCAAAGTTCAGTGGTCGGATTGGAATTGAATCGGTTGTGAATAAATTAATATATTTTTAATAATATAGATAAAAAATATAAAAGATATTTATTCATGATTATAAAATTAACATTTATTCTAGAATAAAAAGTAAATTTAATAATATATGAAAAATAAAAAATATTATTAATAAGTTTTACAATCTAATATTAAAATATAAATAAGTTAATATTCATCTATAATTATATTTTGAATTCAAAATAATTAACTGATATTCTATTTTTATCTTATTTGTTAAGTAAATTTATCATTATTAATAATTATGTATTATAATAATATTTATAACATATTATAATATAGAAAGAAAAAAATTTAAATTAAAAATAATACTACTTAGTACTAAAAATAATATTATTTTATTTTAAAAAATATTTAAAAAAATAAAAAAAAAATAAAAAAAGGGGGGGGGAACCGGTTTTTGACCGGTTCCCACCGGTTTCGAAACCCTCCGGTTGCTAACAATTACTAGATCGGACCAGAGGTTGGTTCCTGATCAGACCGGTTGAACCGGCTGGTCCGATCCGATGAATTTTTTGAACAATAGTCACCAATACTATTGAAGTCAATCTAGTCAGGCAAAAAAGAATCCACAGTTTTGAATGCTTAAACAAAAACAAAAAAATGTAAAATATTAAAACAATACCATCATATTCTCAAACAGGAGTAAAATTTTTTTTCGCATAAAATAAATCTAGTTAAAGTGCAAAATTGTATAAAGGAAGTTAAGTTTTCATTAACTAGATTAATGGTTATTATTTGATTTATAAATATATAAATTTAAGTTTCTGGGAAGTTGCCCCAAATAACTAGAGAAACAATTTTTCAAGCAAAATCTAGGAAAATTATACTTTTTAGTATTTTATAATATTTTTTCAAACTTACCAAATCATTTAATTTTTATTCTCCTAATTCCCAATTAATAAAAGGGTATTTAAATTTTCAATATTAGAAATTATATTTATTTAAAAAATAGTTTCAACTTTCTAAAAAAAGTTAAATAAGCAAATCATACGTGAATTTATTGACAAAGTTCTTCCCTCTAGTCTTGAATAATGAATATAAGAAAATTTTGAGAAAAATGTTTTGGTTCAAATTATAATGTGCAAATAACCTAAGTGTAGTGTATTAAATAATTTATTTTAATTATATCCTTCATTAAATAATAGTAATTATTTATTTCTTTAAATTTCATAAGCAAAAATTAAGTTAAGATAGGAATAGTAATTATCTTCACATGTAATTTTCTAAGAAATAAATATACCTGCTTCGCCACAAGTCATTATCTTTTGGTATTATAATTGAAACTTTAGAAGAATTGGATCTTATAAATTTATTAGGTCCAAGGTAGACACTAATACTCAAAGAGTATGGATACCTACAAATTTTCTATTTGCAAGATCTTTATATTACAGTGAGATTTGAACCCACATCTTTATAAGATATGAGCTAACTGCCAGCAAAATGAACTAATCTCTGTTTGCTTTAAGACTTCATAATTGAGGTAAAGTATTTTAAAAATTATAATAAATTCATTCACCTAAGAAAAAAATAAATACAATAGGCTCAAGTGATTGAAATGAAAAAAAAAATCATAAAAAGATTATAACCTCGATCTTGAATTTAAATTAAAAATTATTTAATTTAATGCATTAAATTAATGAGTTATGAAATGAAGTACAAAACGACAGCTATAGAATCATCAAAATTAAATTAATGAATTTAATGCATTAAATTAATGAATTATAAAATAAATTACAAAACAAGAACTATAAAATATCAAAATGAAAAGTCTGTATGACGTGTGTGAACAATTTAAAAAGATGAAATTCTTAGAGTTTATTCTTCTTCTTTTTAAAAAAAAGATTATCAATTTTGAAGATAAATAAAAATAAGATATTTATGAATTATTAACTTTATAAAGTTTATATTATATATATATTATTCTCTCAAATGGTTAAAAAAAAAAAACAGATTTAAACTCATTGTGACACAAAAGTTGAAGTGGGCTATAAACGACAACCAGGTTGCCTCACATTCCACGTTTCTTTCTTCCCAAACACCTCTATTTAAGTGTCTCCTTTTGCTCTCACCTCATTTCTCTACATGAACACCGTCTCCATTCATCCTCTAACTTCTCATCTTTTTACTCTCATGTCTTCCCTCCCTTCTCTCTCCCAGATTACCAGATTCTGACTGAATTGAAGCTGTTTTTCATTAAGAAAAATCGAGGGTTTTAGATGGAAAACGTTTCTGTGCTGTATAACAAAGATGATCAGATGGATTTGCCTCCCGGCTTTCGGTTTCACCCCACAGATGAAGAGCTAATCACTCATTATCTATACAAGAAGGTCACTTACACCAACTTCTCTGCCAGAGCCATTGGAGAAGTGGATTTGAACAGGTCTGAGCCTTGGGATTTACCATGTAAGGAAACTCATCTGGACCTAATTAATCTGATTCTCTGATCAGAAGTTGGTTGGTTTCATTTGATTGGAATTTTCGTTTTGCAGGGAAAGCGAAAATGGGAGAGAAAGAGTGGTATTTTTTCTGCGTGAGAGACAGAAAGTACCCAACTGGCTTGAGAACCAACAGGGCCACTGAAGCTGGGTACTGGAAGGCTACAGGGAAAGATAGGGAGATTTACAGAGGAAAGTCGCTGGTAGGGATGAAGAAAACTCTGGTTTTCTACCGAGGAAGAGCACCAAAAGGAGAAAAAACCAACTGGGTCATGCATGAGTACAGATTAGATGGTAAATTCTCTGTGCACAACCTTCCCAAAACTGCAAAGGTACCAACTTTACTTTCCCTTTTTTTCCTGCGTGTTCATCTCATTTTTCTCTTTTTAACGGGATTTGGTATGGTTTCGCAGAACGAGTGGGTTATTTGCAGAGTGTTTCAGAAGAATTATGGTGGCAAGAAAACTCATATTTCGGGTATAATGAGGTTTGAATCCATTGGAAATGGATTGGGTTCGTCTGTTTTACCACCTCTCTCACATTCTTCTCCTTACATTGGCAAAACCGAACCCGAGATGACTGAATCGACATACGTGTCCTGCTTCTCCATTGCAGTCGATGAACAAAGAAACCAAGGAGGGATCTTTGATTCCTTAGGAAACTCCCTTTCGGGTATCTCTTCAAATTCTCAGGAAATTCTGCCAAGAATCCCTCTTTCTGGTTCGTCGTATTCTACTGCTCAACCCCTTCAAGCTCCTGCAAATTTGCCAGTATCAGGTCCTGCTTTCCCTGTGCAGGACCAGAACCTCCTCAAGGCTTTTCTTGAAAACCATGGATCAAACTTGGGAAATGGTTTCAAATCCAAGGGAGAACAAATGGTCAGTGTTTCACAAGAAACGAGTCTCACCACTGATATGAATCTTGAAATCTCTTCTGTGATATCAAGTTTTGATATGGATAGGAGGGTTTTTGAAAATCAGCTGAACCTCTCTGCTTCTTCTTCTGCACAAGTGGACAGCTTGTGGAATTACTAAGTCCAAATAAAGACTTCGGAACCCAGATGAATAATCTATGTTCTGGAATTGATGTCTTAGTTTCTGTGTTTAGCTTTTGAATATCTTAAAGATTTATGGTTGACAATAGGGAAGCATATGTATGTTGTGTACTGGAATAAGTCTTGTAAACTTTTTAAGCTGGTTTAGTATTTAAATACTTTAGGCTTATGGGCTATATATTAATTGCAGTGAATGTAATATGTGCTAGAGCTAGACTCAGTACCTATTATTTTTCCTGATTCTATTCCATCAGTACAGTCCAGCAAATGTCGAGAGCTTTACTTTTGATTGATTCTGGTAATAATTATTGCATATCTCATTTCAAATTGTGGGGTGGGGACCCAAGTGCAGTTCACTGTTGAAATCCCTATCTCTCTCTCTCTCTCTCTCTCTTTTCTTCTTAAGAAAGTTCAACAACGAATTCAAGCGATTCCTCGTCCAGAAACAGTTCTGTACCCGTAAGAAAAAGTAGCTGAAGTTAATGAAATATATTGTTAAGTATATATCAGTTCAAATTCATAATGATGATGAACATGACCTACTTGGGATGGACTGATACTAATGGATGAACATTGTTATGATACGCTTCACCTCATTTTGAAGCTAATGATCAAAACTAACATTTATTACTTTATTTCATTATGAAGCATTTATGGTTTCTCAAGTGTGTATATATAGGTTAAAGGAGGAGGAGAGTTAGTCTACTGAATACTAGCATATATTAATCATGTTGAACCACTTGCACAGTGCAGTGTCGAGCTGTACGTAGAAAATAGATCATCAAGGTTGAAAGATAAAGGGAGAAGAGAAGAACATACACATAATAGGCATAATTTGATCCATCTGATATTCATATTTTGAGTTGTTTTGTGCTTTACTACAAAAGGAAACTGAAAGTGGGTACGTCTGCAAGTGGAGGTATGAATAATTGAATATGATGCATTTCAGTTGAATCTGTCAAATTAAATGGATCATTCATATTCATTCATTCAATCCCCATGCATTTAATTAATTTCATGATGCATATATACATACATACATATAAATATATATATATATATATATGCATTCCGTTTCTAAGGCTGCAAAGCATGACACAAGAAGAAGGATCCTCTCTTCTTATTTTTCCTAAAAATACCATATACGTATCTCCTCTTCTATGTCCCATATGCTGTTTTTATTTATCTCACTCGATAATAAAATCCTCTCTCTCTCTCTAAAAAGTCCACTAATTTGAGTTCTCCACGCCTTCATCCTTTAACTATATCAACACCACCAACCATTTGTCTTTTACATTTCTTTGTTCACTCTAATCTTTTGTTTTGACGGCAAATGAATCCTTTTTATAAACAGATATTTCTTAAAAAAGGATTCGTACAACAGAGATTTTTTTTTTTGGCCAAACCTGAAGTTAGGCCCTTTTGATTTACTAGAAACTTTATCAGGAAAAAGGATCAGGGTCTTGTTATCTTAAATTGTATCTCTAGAAAAATAAAATGTGGGAATGAGATGGTGTTGAAAAATTAGCATTAATGACAAATTACAACCTATGTGACTCTATCATTTGATTGGAGCAATTATGGCACTAGAGTTGTAAAACTCCAACCACCTTATCATCATCCCATTTGAGGCTAGGGTGCTCCGGGTTTTAAAACTCTTTTAAGTATCACAAAATATATCTAATTAACTTGTTACTCTTCCATTTCACATTAGAACACATTTTTAAGAAAATTTTGATGTTTTATAATATAAGAACTTTTATAAAAATTAGTGAAGTATTTATAAGTTTTTTCAAAAGTATTTATTTTTTAATCTTGATAGTAATTAGGGGTAGTTTGGGAATGTTTAACAGTATTCTGAAAAAAAAAATCTAAACACTTAACTAATTTTAACTATTCTTCTTAATCTGTGTAGCACAATTGAAACGAGTCTAACTACAATACTTAATACATTATTTTTTTCTTTTTTTGTTATGAACTAAAAGTATCCCTTGCTAGGAGTAAGGAATAATCTCTATTGGAGTGCAGCTGAGAGCAAATGGTAGACCTTCCCAACTAAATTTGCTCCCAACTAAATTTGCCTCTCTATATATAAGGATTAAGAATCGAATTTCTAACTATTTATTTAAGAAATGAGAGTTTCTATCACTCAGGTCAACTTGAGTTAATACTTGATACATTAATTTTCATACTCTCAACATTAGTCATATGGAAAAAATCATGTGCATTATGGAAATATTTAAAATTTTTTTATAAATATATATAATTTGAAAAGTACCTAATTTCTTGTATTTAAAAAATTATGACTTCAATGAAAAGTAATCAGATAGTAATTAAATAGTGACAGAATGATTTTATTTTTATAAAATAAAAAATAAATTATACATGGATTTTTCTTTAGATTGGCTGAAATTGTAGCACATCTCCTACATTATTACAAAATACTTTAAAATTGGAAGGAAAATCCGCGTAAATTCACAACACTCAATACTACTATGGGTCCGTTTGGTTTTCAGTTAGTGAAGAATGAGTTTTGATAGAATTGGTTTCATAATGTAGTTATGGTAAAAATTAGTTTTTGACTAACGTATTTATGTTTGGATGATTTATTTGAAAATTAGTTTTGACAAAACTCATAATTTTCCTCTAAATTGAGCTTAAACTCTATTTCATGATTAATTTAATTTCTTTGGACTAAAATTTAATCTGCATTTATTTAATTGAGAACATAATATATCTGATATAATATTTTCTTATAGGTCATGATATATAAAAGTTAAAATTTTGAAGGAAAATTTTGGTCAATAAATAGGAAATATTTTATGAAAATTTTATTTTCCTAAATTTTTTATTTTTTCTCATTTTTATTAGTCTATTTTTATTTAACTTTAAAATAAATATAAACTAAAAAAAGACAACCAAAACGGAAAAGCCGCGTTCTGCGCACAAACTCATTCTTCAACGGAAACAGGAAAATCACCCAAATTACCCAAATTTTATCAAATCTTGATTTTGACCCCAAATCAAGATTTCCAACTGATATCCAAACGGAGCCTATATTTCCAACTGATATCCAAACGGAGCCTATATGTAACACGAGCTGCACATCGAAGAATTTATCCGTATATGTTGAAGTATTTTGTTATATTAGATTAAATTGAAAAAAAGTATATATTTGTATAATTAAATTTAATTTAGACACATCATACAGACATTTATAACTTTCTAAAATTTACAAAAAAAAATTCAAGCAGTAGCTTTCTACTTATCAAAATTCAATGCTTATTTTATTATTGAGGCACAGATTCTTATAATCTATGTTTTTGAAAAAAAAAGTACATAATTCACATGTGTGTGTGTGTGTGAATCTTGTATTCCAGCTGCTTAAATTTCAATCTAAAGGCTCCCCCCACTTACTATTTATACCCATGAAGCAGTGGATGAGAGAATCCAATTCATGGAACACATGCATTTTTTTTAATTGAAGAAATTTAAATTACACTCGAAAATGCCAAAGTTTCGTAGGATATTAAAATCATTTGAGGAACCAAACACTTTTTATTAACATAAAATATATCACCTAAATTTTTTATAAAAATTCCAACCTAAAGGTTCACCCTACATATTATTTATACCCGTGAAGTCTTGTAGGGGAGAATCCAATTCATTGAACAAATAAATTGATCATTTTTTATTTTTAATTAAAGAAATTTGAATTAACTAGAAAATGCCAAAAGTTCTGAGGATATTGAAATCATTCGAAACACCAAACATTTTTTTATGAATATAAAATCTATCACCTGAAATTTGCGGATGATGGGCCCCTACTCCGACTCAACGCTTGAGCTGAATGAACTTTTGTGTGTGGGCTCCACAGAGGCTGATGTAAGATTTAGAGCTTTTTAAGATATTGTGTTATATTACAATATTGTATAATTTAAGATATTATTTATTTTGTTTAGTTGTAAGAAATTTAAGATGTTCGTGAAACATGTAGAAAAAGTGTAAAATGTAAAACAACAAGATAAACACATTCTATGGGAGGATAATCTTGGATTATATGTTAAAACCTAGAGATAGAGTTGCAAATTTTAAATAAATAAGTTATGCACGAGAAAATCCAATTTGCAAATACTATTAATTCTCTGGCTCTAGCAAGTCCATTATCAGTGAAGGAGATAATAGGGACGCCAACGAGAGAGAGGGATAGTAAAGACACAAGGGTTATTTTTGTAAATCCCATTATTTTTTTTTTATTTCACAAGCATTAGTCTTTTATTATAATTTTTTTAAACAGTTGGTTCTAATTTATAACAAACTTGTTATTTTGATCTTTCGAAAGTATAATTTCCCCTTACCTCTATGTACGTAAAAGGAGTGAAGGGTTGTGTTTTTAGTGATTAATGGGTATTTGACTAATAAAATTAAGGTAAAAGGTGAATTCAAATAGGACTTAAATTGAGCCACATTTGTTGGAATTTTGTTCGAGGATGGAATTATTGGACGTACGTACTTCATTTGTGGACTTTCTAGTTCCCATTGATTGGTCACAAACCTCTAAATCCATATATATATATATATATATATAAAGGACAAATCTTTGATGGTAACAAGTTGACAGCGTAGGTTTCATTGGTTGGTTTATAGTATAGTGCTTTAGTGCCACACATATCATTATCTTGCCACTATAAACAGCAGTTCATACTTTCACCAGCAAGGTCAACTTGGGGAGAAATTTCTGCCATCACCGTCACCCAGATTATCCTCTCACAATGTTTGATTCGCCACGCTATAGAAAGCTAAGCCCAAATATTATACATCACTAAAACAATATTTTTGTATTTGTCTCATTATTAAAGATAATAATGAGCCAAATAGATATATGATGGATATATGGATAATATTAATATTATTATTTAGATTTGTGTAACTTTCAATCCAATCGGCGTACCTTATTAGAAAGAAAATATTGGGAATTGGAGGTGCATGGAATATTAATGAAATTAAGAAACTTATTTTGAGAGATTGTACCATCACAATTAAAAATATGTTAAAAGAAATGAACGAATGTGCCAGTTGGTTAGTCTATCAAATTCACGGCGTCAATTTACTACTTTCTTATCTTCACCTTGCAGGCATATCCGTTATGTTATTTAGATAGAGGAAAAGAGGACGCCCACTAATACCAACATATCAAACGGTCTATGTGTTTTCGTAGTCGTCTTCTTTTTTAAAAACAAAAATTGAATGATTAGTGGGTTGAAAAAGTACTGTTTGGTGGGTATGGTGAGTGAGAGAGTGAAATGGGAAATAGGGACAGACGTAGGAGAAGAATAGGTTACTTTGGAGATGCCCTTTTGACTTGGATTGGAAATTATGCATATTCGATTCGATGTGCCTCTCCACTATTTATCTGCTACGCTATCTCCACCTTTTGAAATAGAGAGATTAATTAATGACATTTGTGTGTATTTATCTCTATCTATAATATATATATATATATATTCTCTCATGATAATGACCTTAAAGGTCGAAATTTCGAATATGCTGCTCATTATTTATTAGTCCTTTGGTGGATTCAATATTCACACAGTTGTTTCATATTATTTGTGGACTAAGTTTTGTTACTTATAAAAAAAAACCTGAGTTTTTCAAAAACATACATTTTGGCCCTATTGTCCAATTTGTTTAAAATTTTAGGTAAGTCATTCAAAACGTTTTTTATCGTTTAAAACTTGATACTAAGCTTTTGTTACTCAATTTTGCAAGTGAATTTTAAGGATTGAGCCAATAGCCACGGGTGAACTTAAGGTCCTGTGTTAGTGTGGGCAATTTAATCTATAGTGGATTTAGTCTAATAGCCTCTCACATCTTTTTCTTATTAATTTAGATTCTAAAAAAATGAAATAATATTTTTTGTAAAAATTATTTAAGCATTTAAATTAATTAGACTTTCCTCTTGCAGATCATTTCAACTTTGCATTTGTTTGGTTTAGTAAAATCCTTACAAAAATTTTTAATCTTGTATAAAAAAAAAACTTGAATATATTTAATTTAAATATATTCAAAACTTGGGTCTAGTAAGATTAAAATATTAAAATTAATGACATCAAAATATTAAAACTAATTTTCTTAAGTTAAGAGAAATGACAACTAAATTGTACGGAGTTTCAGTAGCGATAACAAAAGCCACCCCCACCTCTTCTCTGTTTTGGCCTTTTTTTTTTTCTTTTTCTTCAATTCACAGTCTCTACTAAATTGGAAAAATGAGTATACAGTGTTATGTTTTTTTTTTACCATAGAAATTAAGGTTTTATTTTATATTTTAAACCTAGTGTTTTTATTTAAACAAATAAAGTTTAAGACACAATCAACATCTTGACTGCTGATAATAATTTAGATTAAACAATTAATGCTGTGGACTAACGGCTCACTAGGTCTTACTTAGATAATATGCGTCCAGATCCACATCTCTAAAGCTGCATATGTATTTTCTTGCGCACAAATCTATGTAACTTTTTTTTCCCTTCAATATGTAGTCTTTCAATATGCCATTCATGACAAATCCTTTTTCATTTTTTCTATCTACCTTGATGGTAATTTTTTTAGTATAATTATTCGGTATTTAGTAAGATTAGTATTATTAGATTAAATTCGAGTATTATCAAATATATGCAAAAGTTTTGATGGCTCCAATTTTGAGTTTAGTCCTTTTTTAAGGTTTTCATCTTGTATTCATTATGATGATTATTTTCTTTTTTTCTTTCTTTCTTTTTTTTTGAGTCAATGGTTATGACGATCATGTTGTTATCCTATAATGGAATTTTATGGGATGCTATGTTATGTGAAGGTGCAATCGTCATGATGAAAATTAAAGTTTCTATTCTCAGCTACACATATTTTTCCTTATATTATATGAAATAAAAGAAAATAAAATGTATTATTAATGGCTTGTGTATAGTGCGATTTGCTATAAATTTAATATTATGTATTTTGATTTAATTTACCCAACTTTATTGTCGCAAGTGATGGATTTATATTTTAAAAAATGTCTGATATTCAATTACTACTTTATATTCTAACTGATATGAATTAAACCAAATTAGGCCTCAAATAGGGGAATATTTTTCCAAAGGTATCTTCTAATGTAACAAATTCATAAATTTCATGCTTTTGAAAAAAGAAGAAGAAGAAAAGGAGGCACAAAAATGACATAAAAGAAACAGGATCCATAATTTTAGTTTGGATAATTTTTACAATTTACATGACTCGTATTTCAAAATGATGATTAAAATATAATTTACATTTTTTGCGAAATAAAATTGAAAATTCAACAGTCCACTGTGATTCAGAAACTCATTCTAGTTAATAGCCCAGTTGGAGCGCAAATGTCGGCTTTAGTGAAGCCCACTAATCCGACGACCATGCATCAGTTTCAGACAATACCTTATGGCTGGAAATAAGTTCGGTTAGCCTAAGTTTTAACTGAATATGTTAGACATATTATAAATTTAAAATTTGAATTTGACTTATTAGTTTATATAAGTCTTTATTTCAGACTCAAATTTGAGAAGTCTAACCTATCTTGAAGCCTTTTTAAGAGATAATGCACGAAAAAAATATTTACACTTAAACATCATAAAATGAGTATTTTTAAGAGTGAAAAATAGAGAATTTTGCTTACAGCGAAAGTTTTCTTCTTTAATTTTTAATGTTGGAATTTACTGGAGAGGCTGGTGTAAGCTCAGGGAAACACAGTGATGCTCAAGTATGCCGATATGTTCAAAACTCTAAATGCTTGTTTGATATGAAGGAGAAGCTTACACGTGCTTCAATCCTACGTTGGCGTTGACGTGTTTTCTAATTCAGTTTTTTTTTTTGGAGTTTGTATCTCATATTTTTTATTTTATTTTTTACCCAAAAAAAATATATTAATATTCGATCAAAGGTTCGGAATTAGAAACCAATTCCTAGCCATTACAAACAGTCAAATTAGTTAGTAAAGTAACAGTGAAAGGGGATGGGGAAACTAAATCATTAGATGACGAATACATCTCAGAATACTTAGCAAGCAAGTCAGCTACGTTGTTCAAATGTCAGGGACCATTTCCCCAGCCATTAGCACCCCAATATTGGTGCAAAAAATGAATTGCAGACTTAACAACAAAATGTGGATGAAGAGAGTCCTTCAAATAGAAAAGCATTCCTAGATTTTCCAAATATACCAACAGATTACAGCAAGCAAAGCACAGCACAGCACAGCACCAGTCATCCTTGTGCAAATCATGACAAAATTGCTCAAACCAAATTCCAAACACGATGTGGCAAAATCCAAAGGCCAAAGGGGCTGACAAACGCACCCTGCTACAAAGCAAAAACAAATGTTCAAGTGTTTCCACAGAGATGGTACACAAAGGACACAGGGTCTGCACCACACTGTCCTTTACAGAGATTTTCTCTAGTATGCAGAGTATCTTATATTTTTTATGAATAATCATGAAACTACTAGTCAAAAATTAAAGTAAAAAAAAAACCAGCCTATTTATATATATCTCGTTAAACATTGACCAAAAAAACAAAAAAATAGATCTCATCGAGCATCCATATTATCCAATATACGGAAATTGAGCATAACACTACAATTTATAAAAGATATTACGTAAATACTACAAATTTAAAAAATTTTACCAAAATGTTACAAATGAAGTCGAAATATCATATCACGTTTTGCATTATTTTTTTTATATTAAAAGAATACAAATCATAACTTTACATCACGATTTGCGTTATCTAGTTATTTTTTTAATGCAAATCGCAATATCCAATCACGGTTCGCATTATCTTTTTTTTTTTAAATATAATAATGCAACTCGTGATACCTTTTTTTCTTTAAATATAATAATGGAAATCGGAATGGAACCAACTGACCTTGCCCATTTGCTGTTTTTTTTAAATATAATCTAAATAGGTTAATTATTAGATAATGAATTAATATTAGGTAATGATTATAATAATTGTTAAGAATAATAATTATTAGGTAATGATTGGTAAATGATTATAATATATAATAATTAAAAACTTGTAAATAATAAAAAACTCATTTTTAAACATAAACTATTTTAACAAATTAATTAGTAATTATTAAATTTTAATTAATGAGACCAAATTTTTACAACAATTTTTCTTTCTTATGAAAAATTGTTTACTTTATACATAATAACTTTTTGTGTTACATCTTAGTCTCCTTTAAACATGTTGTGGTCGCCTCAATCTTATGAGCTCTTAATGTTGAAATTTAGGTGACTTGGTGGCAATTGTAGACAGCGGATATTTAGTTCAAATATAAGAGACTCAATTAAAGGAATCGATTGTTGCAAGTCATAAATACTTCTTTCGATGGCCGCCTACTTCAAATAAGTAATTGCTATACTCAGATTCAAAAAGTGTTGAATTTTCTGATAAATACATGAATGACCCGAATTGATGCAAATTAAATTTGATAAGCTTAATTGGGATAAAAATAACGGTAGTATGTAATGGTATTGAATAAAAATATCTAAAGAAGAAGCGGCAATTGGTGATTGAGTTGATAAATAACTACCACTTCGCTTACTTGGTTTACCTTGAACAATCCTTAGACATGGAAGCTCAATTGTAGGTGTAGTAAGCTGAGGAATCATATTGTAATATTGTTCTCTTAACACCATTCTAATTTTTGTTGGTCCCGTTTAACCCTTTATTGATATTCCCTGGTTGGCATTGGTAAAGGGTTTTAAATTTAACAAATTAAAAATTCATTTTAACATATTAATTAGATTTTTTAATTCATATATTAAAATTTTGAAAAAAATCAAAAATAAATAGAGAAAATATTATATGAAAATTCATACGAATTCAATTATTATTAAAGTAAGAAACTTATTTGGTCTGAAAAGTAAAATAAAATTTATTATTCATATCAATATTAATGGTAAAAATTTATTATTATTATTAAGTAAAAACTTATTTAAAAAGCAATATTAATGTTAATATTCATCAAAATCAATGTCGCCATCTTATGTACTAACTCTGTTCAAACCATTGTTATTTTATTTTCGTTGTTAACAATATCGGAGAGTTGAAAACTGATATTAGGTCTGTTTTGAACATAGATGAGGATGGGTTAATTTGAGAATTGATGGAATCAGTTTTGAATAAGGAGAATCAAATCGATTGTGAACTTGTCCTCTTTTTAAACTTTTTTACAATAATTTTTAGTTTTTAAGATAAAATAATATCATTTTTAGTATAAAAATATTTTTTTATATTAGAATATTATGTGAACATTATTATGATATATAATTATTATAAATTATAAATTTACTCAATAAATAATATAATAATAAATTATTAACTGATTATTTTAAACTTATATTATGATTATGAATGAATATAAACTTATTTATATTTAAATATTGAGTTATGAAACTTATTAATAATTTGTCAGTAATAGATAATATATTGATAATTTAGTATTATTTAATTTGAAACTTTAATTGAGTCATAAAATTGTTTAAACTATCTTATTTATTTAAAATATATTATTTTAATTAATAACGGTTCGATTCATTAGACAATGATTAGACTATTGAATTTTGAACTATTATTTTATTTAGTTCAATATTCGATCTAATTTTGACAACATCATTTATTTTAAAAATCCAATGTATAATTAATATTTTTTCTTTGATATCCTTATTTAATTGATCCTATTTTTCTTATTTCTCATTTATAAAAGGGAGTCATCAAATAGGAGAGTAATTAAATATGATTATTTTAGTCCTCATGGAGCAATTTTTTAAACATTAAAATTTTTTAAAATCATGTGTGTAATTTTGAACTACAAATGATTTGGTGCGGAGTGACGTACAAGCGATTTCCTCTAATTATTAATTATTATTATTAACTAGTACTTGCCATGGGTTTGTTTAATAAAAGAAGTTAGTTAAAAAATAAGCAACTTAACAATAATATTTTTTTTTTACAAAATATTTGTAGTTGAATTCTTACAGTGGTGGCATAATTCAATGATTTTAATCTTTAAATAGTGGAATCTTTATATTATAGGATAAAATACCAATATGACAATAAAGCTAAAAAAATAAAATGAATTAAAATAATATCAACAATACAATGTGATGAAAAAAGAACAAATATATATATAAGTGTAACTTGTGGATAAATAGTTGTAAAAATTTAAAGGTGACAACTTTTTGTTAATCAGATAATAATACTATACTATATAAAATTTAAATTAGAACTATCAGGAGACCCATGAATAATACAATTATCTCTTTAAATTCACATCACAAATATATAATTATTTCATGAATAGTTATACATTTTATGTGATATAAATCAACACATTTGATAATGATGGAGAAAAAGAAAAATAAGATTGGTGAGTTCAACAACCTGTAAATGAAAATTGACAGTAATGGGAAAAGATAATGATCAATAAACTATGGTTATTTGGTATCAATAGGAAAATGTAATAAAGAAAACATTAATAATGTAATAGAACATATTTCATACTAGGATAAGGATTGATATTACAACTTGTAAGATGTAGCCATAGTGAAGTAGATTTCAAATTATAATATGGAAAAATTAGGGAAGCTGAATGAAAGATTATATTATTAAAGTTTGTTATGAATAAATTTCACATATTGTTAAAAATATATATGAATTTAAATGCAACACCATGAAAGGTATAATTTGTTAATTGTGACAAAGAAGAATTGCCATCTGTCTTAAAACTGTTTGTATCATCATTTAAAGAATTATGGTCTTCATAAATGTTGTAAAATTTATCATTTTCATGAACTATATTAAAGTTTGTGTTCTGACTTTTGTATTGATGCACACTTTCTAATGGACACAAATATCAAATAGTCCATTAAATATTATTATCGATATGCTAGTAATTAAATAAATGTTATAAAACATTGCCCATAATAAAAACAAAATAAAAAAAAAGAGCACGTACCGATAGATTGAGAGGAATCAAACTTCAAATTCAAGTTAACAATTAAGTTTGTGATGTCTCCCAAAGTTCACCTTCAAAGTGGACGTGTACTAGTTTGAGAACTAATTTGTGGTATAAGACAAGAGGGGTGACTGTATATTTCATTATTATGATTAATCATATTTTCAGGATTTATTTGAATAGAACTTGGAAAAATATTTTATTGAACTGAATAGATTAGTTGTTGGCTTATATTTTCAAGATCTATTTTAAAGAAATGATGTAACATTAATAGTAACTGCAATAGTAATCCCATATATAAGATGGTCTCCAGATTCATTTTGTTTAAAAATATCAACTATGGGTAGAAATTGAAAAAAGATACAGGGAGTGAAGCATTAGCTTTTTCAAAATGTATGAAAAAATTGAATGTAATTTTGAACTGATTAGTTGTGGGCTTATATCCTCTTCGAATTTTTTTTTTTACTTTTAAGTCCTCAAAAATATAACATTCATCCTCAATAATATCTTAAAAATATTTTGAGAGTAGTTTTCTTTTAAAAAGTAAAGCCTATATTTGGTTTCCCTACAAAGAGGAAATAATTATAGGTATCACAGTTCAGAAAATAAGTAACTAAAAAAAGAACCATTAAAATTAGAAGAAAACAATGGAGTTACATAAGTTGTTACCTATTGATTTATGAGAACTATACTTATGAAAGTAATGTCATAAGGGGGAATTTCTGCTTTCCTAGTCCAAAATCGTACAACTCAAGTGTGAATTCTCTAAGTCTCTTTATTATTACTTAATGCAGAAATCAAATGAATATAAGTCCATTCCATTGTCAGAAGGTAAAAAGAGTGGACATAAAGTAAATAAACTTTATTCAAAATATATTGCATTTATAAAGAAAACATCTAAAAAAGAGAAGAGAAGTTGACAAAAACATAAGATGAAGAGAAGTAGTGGAAAAAGACAAAAAAAGATTAAATTTGATTAATCAATGACTAAGATGAATAGGGATCCAAAAATAAGTAAGAGAGGTGGTTACTAGAAGTTGAAAGTGGCATGGGTTGAGGTATAGAGGTGGAGTGGCGAACGTAATTAGCTGGTATGACCATTTCAACAACAATAATAGATGATTGTGGAAGTAAGAATGACAGCAAAATACTAGAAAAAAAAAGTAAAAAGAGGATGGAAAGGAGGATTGAAGGATATTAGATTTATTAAATGAAAGAATATGTAGAGACTAAATTTATTATGTAGATTCGAAATTTGAAAAAGAGAGAAGTTGGGTGAAGAAAATAATACAAATGGGATAATTAAAGATAATGTCGGGCAGTTACGGCTTGTTATTTTTAAGTGAAATTTGTTTATAAATTATTTTGATGTTTAAATAATGAATCTTGAAATAATTTAAAATTGAAATTTGTAAAATTAAAATAATATGCATTTAAATATTGAAGATTTTTTAATTATTAAGTGAAAAATTAAAGATAATTTGGGGCATTTATAAAACATTTTTTAAATATGAAATTTGATTAATATATTTACTATACCATATATTATAATTATGGGTTTATAATTGTAATTATATGTATGAATTATATTATAAATTTGGAATTTTTAAAAAATAAAATTAGATATATCAAGATATAATTATGATGGTTAGTTATTATAATTTGACATTTGAAATTCAAAATATTCAATATCTAATTCAATTTAAATAGAGAGATATTTCATTGATTGACAAATATTATTTAAATTTGAAATTTATAGTGAAAAAATTAACAAATTGACATTAAAAAATTAGAATTATAATTTACAATTATTTGAAAGATTAATTAAAATTAACAAATTGAAATGTAGCTAGTTAATATCAAGGTACTTTTTAAATATTTAATATTTACAATTTATAATTGTAGGCTTTTATTAGTTACAAATTTCTTATCCTTCAATTATTGTGGTCACGTAGTTGAAATTTGAAAAATTTAAATTTAAATTTTAATATTAAAAAATTTTTAAGTGGAAAGAGAAAAATTAAAGATAATTTGGAATACTTACAAAATATTTTTTAAATATAAAATTTGATTAATATATTTTAGTTGATGAAATTTAAAATTAAGAGAGAGAAAACTAAGGAGGATTCAAGAGCATGAGACAATTATGAGAATTGAAAATTGTGGGGGTAAAATAAAATGTTAAAATTAAAGATACCGTGAGGTAATTATAAAATAATATTTAAATATAAAATTTTTATTTTATAAAACAATTTTAAGGAGATGGAAGAGTACTGTTTATAACGGTGTATATGAAAAGTATTCTCCTTGATAATTATAAATGGATGGATGGATGGATATTAGTATTAGGGAACGAGATAATTGATTTTACATTTATTGGACTATTTCTTCGTAATCACCGTCACAGAGGGAGAAAATGGAAGAAATTGAAGGGTGTACTGTTTGTGTCTGGCAGAACTGATCCATTTCCGTCGTAATTCTGATACCCTCCTCTCTTCTTTCACTGTGATTCGCCCGCCGTATCATGGCTAGGGTTCCGGCGACTCCGTCTTCAATGGCTTCCATCATCAGAGCTTACTCTCTGCCTCTTATTCTCTTTGCCGGAGCCATGTACTACCAACTCTTCGTTATTCCCAAATCCTTCCCTCCTTCCCATTACGATGGTAATTCCTATTATTTCTGCGCATTGGACTCTGTTTCTATGCTTATGAGCTTCGCAGTTTTTTTTTTAATTTTTTTAATAAACTCCGTTTGGGTGATTGTAGTTCTGAAAATTGAGAGGTATAGTGCGGTTGAGAAGGTGAAGGAGGTTTACGAGAAGTTTGAATCTGAATGGTAATTCAGTCATTACTTCTTGTTATAAAATGTGTATTCTTACTTCTCACTAGAGTGTGCGAGGGATATTATTGTTGCTTGCCAGTCTCTCTCCTACTCACTCATTTGGCTTTTAGTTATGCATTTAATAAGTGGATTGTTGAATTTGGTGGTCTGTAGGAGTACATTGAGAAAGCATTACGCGTTATCCTTTTTTTTATGGTTTTTCATGAGCATTCTAAATTTCTAATTAATGGATGATCTTATGTTCTAAATTTCTAGTTACTTGTTCTTTCAGGAATTCGGCTTTGGAAGCTCCTGATACTCTTGAAATTTTAAAGGTTAGTTTCTAGATATCGTTTATGAACTTTCTAGTCAAATAATGTTAGTGTTCACAGGAAAGACTCCTCACCACGGGTATAAAAGATTATTAATACAGAATTTCTGGTGAAACTATTTCCAGGTAACTTTTGAAAAATTCTTGAAAGAGGAACCAATGTATGATTTGCGACGAGGGGATTATCTCTTAAATATGGCTCTGACACTATTAGGATTTTAGTTTCACCTTATTCTTTATTTTGTAAAAGGATAATTATGTTGATTTTGTGATCTGGTTTCTTTCATTAAGATAAGTTTGAGTCAAATTCAATTGACTTTGTATCATTGACTGAAAGCCAGAGAGGATTGATTTTTCTTGAGCATTGCTATCCTTGGAAGGAGGACATATATTTGAATTATATATATATGTATATATATTTTTTCTGAGGCAACAAACATATCTGTGGAATCCGAGATTTCCAGATACTGGCTTAACATTATGAAATTCAGCTGCTTAGTAAAAGTTTTTGCGAGCACTATTCAACTAGCAGTAAGAGGAGAGGAGAGCTTTGTGTTGGTATGGCTGTATGAGAGTTTCAAATGTAAGGCTGGAGTTGGGTTTTTGGTAGTAGAAGCCAGTCCAGTGTTTTATATCTCTGCCAGTGGGTAATTTTGGGGCAAAACAGTTCCTTCTAGAAAGGTAGATGGGGCTATTGGCAGGGGCTGAATTCTTAATTCTGCTGGCTGGTTTCTTGGGGAAATGTGATCTCCCCATATATCTGAGTGTCAGGACTCAGGACATGTGTTCATGTTTGTGTGAGAGAGTTTGTGCAAAGCAAATAAGGTTCAGGCCAGTTGAGGCGTACCTTAGGAGTGCTGAGAGTGTCAAATATATTGGATTTTGTTGCTTAATTTTACTTGAATCTGTTGAAACTTCAAATGCATCTGGCTTTCTCTACTTGATTACTAAATGGAAGAGCCAAATGAGCCATTGTCCTGTAATTGATCTGCCGAAATTTTCTTGGATTGTGTTATAAAGAGCTGGATCTGCACTAATGAGATGCAACTGTAAAATGTTTCTTTGTAAGTTGACATTTTTCCCTACAATAAGCCTAAATACTATAACATCATTTCACAAACAACTTATTACCTTTACAGATTCGATATGCTCATGAGTTGCTGACAAATCCTTTGTGGAAAAGAGACTATGATGTATTTGGCATTGATGAGCAACTTGTGAGTACTTTCTTTAGGATATTTCCTCTAAATATCGTTTCCATTTTGTAAGATCTGTACTAAGTTTTTTTTTTCCTTTACTGTCAGCTTATATGTTTTCTCTTTAATTGACAAAATTGCTTGGTGCTAGCATGTTATTGAGACTGCCAGAAAGCATTATGCAGGGAAAAGTACTTCTGAATTGCGCTTCCCTTTACTAGATCCCCCCTCTTCTGGTTAGTCAAGACATGTACTATAAAAGATAGACATTTATGAGGAAGTTGTTGGAATGATTTGTGTTGGGTAAATTCTTATACTGATGCATGGTCCATTTTACATTTCAGAGTATATTGATCGCTCTTATAAAGTCATAACGGCAAGTGATTTCCAGTCTTTGTTTCCAGATACAAAGCCATGGCTAATTCAGGTATAAACACTTGTTAGAATATGCCGACAAATGATAACTGAAGTAATTAGTATTTCACAGCTTGATTCTCTCTTAGGCTAGGTTTGGTAAACATGAAAGGAGTTTCATGAAAGAGAGAAGGAGAGAGAAATTCTTGTGTAACATGTTTGATATACATTATTCAAGCTTTCTAAGGGCTAAAAATAGTCTTTTCATGGAAGCCTCTTCTCCCTCTCCTTCTCCCTTTCCATTTCCCTTAAAAATGATTCATTCCTACTAAACATGGCCTTCTTGTTGTTGTTTACCATCATCCTCATCATTATTTTTTTCCCTTTTGATTTTACTGAACTAACTTTATCACCTGTAATTTGTTTAGAACAGCATGAAACTAGAATTCTATATGATTTAATTGGGTACAAACTACAAACTTTATGCTTGGAAAATGGACGTTTGGTTTTATATACAATTTCATACTTTTCTTTCTTCACCCTTGAGTTACAGTGCTTATTGATGGATGGATATGTGAAGTAATTACTCTGGTTGAGGATGCTTTATTGGTGTTAAATGCTTTAACGTGAATTGTAGTTTTCAGAATCACAAATAAGCTAAACATACTCAATGTTATGGTTTCCAGAATGAAGTTTCATTTTGCTCAACCTACAGAATGAATTATGTAAATTTTTCTGAGATATTAGAATTGGTATTAGCATTCCATTATATTGTTCTAAGTTCTAACAACTGGATAGAAGTGGCTGTCTACTTTTGTAAGGATATAATTATAGGGGGGTCTTCTGACTGAACAACAATGGATGAAATTTTTAATTCCAATTTTGGGGTGGTTCGTTTCATTCACTTAAAACATTTTTGTTCTTTGGGCTTAGCCCTTGTTTGGTTAATTAAAAAAGAAAAAAAATTTGAAGGGGAAAAACGAGATGGTGACACTACGTTGCTATAGATTGGTAAATGATTTATTTTCCAATATGCTGTTTGATGATTTTGAAAATTGATAGATTTATGGCTTGTACTTTGTAGCATTATGTGAAATTTAAAGGCATGCATTGATTTTGAGTATTTAATTTTAAATCCACTTTTTGGTATCCTTGTAAGATTGGTTTGATTGATATTTATACCAAAGACTTTGGATAGCCAATGTTGCTAGCATTCATATTTTGAACTCTTTTATTTTTTAGATTTTCTGACTTGGTATTCATGCTGAATGGATTTTGGATCAGTTGTATTCATCTGGGAGCAAACGCTGTGCGCATTTTTCTGAGGACTGGAAAAAAATTGGTATGTATCTTTAACATGAACTTCTGATGTAGCTAATCTCTTTATGCATGTGAAATGTTGCTCTGGTATATAGAAATAATGTTTTCAGCGTCTACTTTATAGCATTTAATTGCTTGATTTTGTTTGTAGATCACCTGAAATGTTTTTGAGTCACCCCATCAGCAACAAACCTTCAATTGTCCCAGCATGTATGACCTAATCTGCTACCATCTCTGTATCTAACTTTATGCCTCCAAAAGAGGAATCAATTAAGAACTGTGATGGTAGGAAAAGGAGAAAGAAAACTCCCCTATTAACATTTCAGAAGAATGCTAATATGTGAAATATGCAAGTTTGCCTCATGCTAAGGGGATCAAGTGAATAAATTTCTTGTGTATTCAGCAATCATTTCCTCTCTCATCCCTTGAACAAAATGAAAGCTGGAATATTACTCATTTCTTATTTCTTTTTTCTTGGTGCATTTTTTCTCTTTGCTGATGTAGCACAAGGTTTGATGTTTTAAATTTGTTTTAAACATGGATTAAATCTACTAGAAATCCAAAGATTCTGTTATGTTGGTCACATTTTCGGGATTTTACTTTGCTGATTGTTTTCTCTACTGTTAGCTTCTTTATTGGAGACGGTTGCAAACATTGGTTTGGTGGAACTTGGTGAGATACAACTTGCTGTTTACCTTGCTGATAAAAGATCAAGTGGAAAGCCTTTTTTTAGAAATGGTAAGCTCCTGAATGCAGTATTTATTTATTTACTTATTACTGGATTTTTATCAAAAGCTCTGTTGTATAGTTGTTGTCACTTTGTTTGAATCTTTTGGTGCATATAAATGCAAATGATTGTGTAAAGGTGCAAAATAAGGAGTACTATTCTGCAAATTCCGTTGAAAATCCAATTTAACAATTATTTATCTAAAATACAGCAAATGCATCTTGTGTTTTATTGAGTATGTGTTTCTGTTTATATATACATATGCTAAAGATTATTCCAGATTTCTTTATAGCCAATCTGTTTGATGCATTGAGGTGCAGGTACTTTTGTGGGAGGTTCTTATTTTTTTGCAACTTCTTGTTGCATGTTATCAATGAATTATTTTAGAACAGACTTGTATTCGATTGGATAGCATAAGTTAAATTTTAGAAGAAGTAGGCGTTTTATGTTCATTGTTCATCTAATTGATTGCCCTGGAATTTACTGGGAAGTGGGATGTCTTACATTGTCACATGTCCTTCTAGATTTAAATACATGCTGTGTCTTAGGAAGCAGATGAACAACAATAACAACATTAGCCTTGTCCCATTAATGTTAGATCAGCTACATGGATTATACGACGTTAATGGATTTTATTAAATACCATCTGCTCAGATAAATTATTTATCAAGAGGTCATTTCCTATAACTTCCCTTAGTGTCCTTTTTGCTCTTCCTTTACACCTTTTGATAAGGCTCAATGCCATTTGATCAACTCTCCTTACTGGCTCTTTTTTCCCTCTTATTTGTATATGCCCAAACTACCTTAAACGATTTTCCACCATTTTCTCTTTGATAGGTGCTACTCTAACTTTTTTTCGTATACAATCATTTCGTATCTTATCCAATTTTGTATGACTACACATTTATCTCAACATTCTTATTTCTGCTACTCCCATCTTATGTTCTTGTTGTCCTTTTAAAACCCAACATTTACTATCATATAGTATCGCTGACCTTATAGCTATTCGATAAAATTTCTTTTTAAGTTTAGTAGATACCTTGTGATCACAAATAACTTCTAATGCTCTTCTCCACTTTAACCACCCAACTTGTATTCTATGCATAACTTTCCTATCAATTTCACTATCATATTGTAAAATTGACTTCAAATATCTGAAGTTTGATACTTCTGGAATGGTTTACTCTCCAATTTTTACCTCTAAATGATTTCTAATTGGCTTGTTAGATTTGCAATGCATATAGTCCGTCTTATTTCTACTGAAGCGGAAACCTTTTGATTCCAAAGTGTGTCTCCATAACTCAAGTTTAGAATTGACCGCTTCCCTTAAGTCCTCAATTAAGATTATATTATTTGTGAAGAGTATACACTTTGAAATTTTTTCTTGTATATGTTCTGTTAGAACATTCAAAACCAAATCAAACAAGTATGGATTGAAGAAAGATCCTTGATGTAAACATATCTATATAGGAAAGTCCTTTATCTCACCTCCAAGAGTTTTCACATTTGTTATTGTTCCCTTATATATATTCTTTGTGACTCGAACATAAGTCACACCAACACCTTTCTTCTCAATTACTTTCCACAACACATTTCTTGGTACTCTATTATAGGTTTTTTCTAAATCAATGAAAACCATATGTAAGTTTCTCTTTTTACTCCGGTATCTTTCAGTCAAACCCCTTAATAAATAAATAACCTTTGTTGGAGACCGTCTTGGTATAAATCTAAAATAGATTTTCCGAAATATGAGAGTCTTTTCTTACTCTATGTTTAATCACTCTTTCCCAAAGTTTCATGGTGTGACTTATGAGTTTTATCCCCCGATAATTTGCACAATTCTGAATATTTTCCTTGTTCTTGTATTTAGGCACCATAGTTGTCTTTCTCCATTCTTCTGGTATTTTCTTGGACTTTAAAATTTCGTTAAATAATTTAGTGAGTCACAAAACCCTCTTCTCTCCTAAGCACTTCCAAACTTCGATAGGAACACCATCAGGATTAATAGTTTTACCATTATCCATTTTTTTAGGAGCTTTTTTTACTTCTCCAACATGAATCCTACGAAAGAAGTTCAAATTCAGATTATCGTTGTGAGTTGTTAATTCTTCTGTATCAATAGTCACACTCAATCCATCATTGAAAAGCTTATAAAAGTAGCTCACCCATCTTTCTTTGATATCATCATCTGTAACCAAAATTTTTCCTTCCTCATCCATAATGCATTTTACTTGGTTCAAATCTCTTAACTTTCTTTTTCTTCTCTTGACAATTTTGTAAATCTTACATTCACTATTCTTTGTTCCTAAATCCTGATAGAATTTCTTAAAAGCTTTAAATACGTTTACTGCCTTCTTAGTCTCTTTTCTAGCCAACCGATAACATTTCCAATTTTCATCGTTATTGCACAAATGCAAGGTTTTGAAACACTTTTTCTTATGTTTGACCTTCTCCTGCACACTCTCATTCTACCAGGAAGATTCTTTATTTTTAGGTCCAAAATCTTTGAATTCACCCAACACTGCTTTAGTGGTATCTCTGAACTTTTTAGCCATCTCATCCCACAAGATGTTAACATTTCCTTGCGAGTCCCAATTACCTTCCTCCGAAACTTAGAAAGTATATGAACATTTAAATTTATTTTAGAAGGAGTACGTGTGGCTTTTCTAACCTCTAAAAATTGTGTACAGGTATTCCATCTTTTGTTGCTATTCCCCAAGGATGTAAATCTGCAAATTGCATTACAAGGTGAGTCTTTGGTTAGGACTTGGGTTTCAAAGTTACCTGCTAGTGTAAAATTTTCAGCTTAATTTACTGAAGATAATTTATGTTCATGTTAGATTATTAAACATTATGTGTGCTTAGGATATTCATTTAAGCCATATTGTCCAAAATTGTAGAAATACTACAAGGTTTATTTCTGTGATAGGTTTGATGGTGATTTGACCGTTGATAAGGTGACAAATTGGTTTGCAACAGCAATACTGCATTTACCTCAAATTATGTACTACTCAAAGGAGACACTGGTAATTTGTCTAAAGGATCCCGATGTTGTAGTTATCTGTTATAGTATTCTCCTTTGTCACTGTAACATTAGTGTGATCTTCAGAAGTTCCTTGAATAAGGGTATATCTGTACTGACGTGGCAAAAATAATGACCTCTTGAACATAAATGTCATGACACAAGCAGCAAAAGGCAGCATTAATTTCTTTGATAGCATCTTTCTTCATGTCACTATAGCAGTAATGTGATTCAACAGTTCCATAGATAAAAGAATGCCTTTCGTGGTGAACTGAGCCATTTTCCTTTTTAGTATAAATACCATAAGTCGTATGACAGAATTTTCTGTTTTGTTTTATAGCAATAGCAATTCTAACCCCTTTCCCTGACCCACAGTAGAAGGATAGGCCTTTTGTTGAAAGCCAGCGGGTCAATCATTTGTATAAGTTTTGTTCTTTGTATCCGATGGGTTTAGCACCTTTGGTCATATATTTTCGATATTAAACAATTTAAATTGCTTAATTAGTTAATTTTGATTTTAGAGTCCAAACAACCATGGCATTCTAGTTTTTTTTTTTTGTTTACTTGTTCTAGTTTCTATTGTTAGTCATTGGAAGTTATTTGAAACTGTATTGCTAAATTTTTAGGTGCCGAATTTCCTAGCAAAAACTAGTCCACATAAGGTATAACTTTCTTGCTCCTTTATTATTATAGTGTCATATATTAACTTCTGCATTTTTTCCTTTTACACTTTCTTAACTTCTATATATTGTTAATTTCTTAATTCTCTTAACAGTTCCCTCTATACTCTTTGTTATACATTTTTTGTCAATTTGTTTACTTTTGTTTGGGAACCATTATTTTTCTGAGAACTTCAGTTTATCCAATGTCACTACTAATGGCTATGAAACTGTAAGTCATCTGTGAAAACTTGGTTACTGAATTTTCATGCTTGGTGATTGCAAACTGATAGAGTTTCCAATATAAGTAAAAATTTAGCATGTTATATTCTGTCGCCATCTTACACTTTAGCTAAAAGGCTCAAAAGAGGTATAATTGTGTGGCTGGCCATACCTGATCTTTAGTCAAAGAAGCTATTTACTGGATTCTTATTCATGTACTCTTTACTACAGTTGACCTTTTGTTTGATACTGCTATACCCCTGGCTTATAGGTAAAAGTAATTTTTTTCTCAACAACTGGGGAGCGTGCCTCTCCTTTTATACGACAAGCAGCTAAAGATTATTGGGCTTCTGCTTCATTTGCGTTCATTCTCTGGCAGGAAGAGGAATCTTCCTATTGGTTTGGAGCGTAAGTGAGATTTTTTAATTCCTGAAATTCACAATGAACAAATTTCATTCTACATATCTCTCTTGCCAAAGAGAAAGAACAATGCTATGTATGTTCAACATATATTTAACAGCTTCTAGTTTATTTCTTGATCTAGTATTGTTGGGAAATTTTGCTTTGATTTTGATGACAGATTTGGGGTGGAATCTGCACCTGCGATAGTATTTCTTAAAGACCCAGGCATCAAGCCTGTTGTATATCATGGTTTGTTTTTTCTTGTAGTACCTTGGAACCATTTTACTTGTTTTATTTTCTTCGTTTGAATAACCATGCCATGATTTCTGGGTTGCAGGTTCTGTTAACAATTCAATATTTCTGAATTTGATGGAAAATAATAAACGGCAAGGTGATCCAGATTGATGGCTTTGAATTACCTACAATTTTTTTTTGGAAATAAAATTTGCCTTAATTTTTTTTTTTTTTTTTTTTTTTTGAAAAAGGAGGATTCGGAGGTGATATGGCTGGAAATTCTTTAAATAATAGATCTTGTCCTATACTTGATGTGATTAACGTCCACTTCTCTTTGATTGAGCTAAAGAACTTTGTGGAATATAATATTTCACTCTTGCAACGCAAATACTTTCATAGAACTTAAGATTGGAAAAGACTTTGGTATCTATTGTATCAGAACAAATTACAAAGAAAAAGAACTGAGTGAACTCTAGTAGTGAACGTATCTTTGGGGCTTAAAGTTATCTGTATCAAGATGCCGGGACTCCCCAAGTTAGTCTGTATCTTGATACTTCCATTGTTTGGGTTTGTAAGTGCTTTATATAGTTTTCTTCTCTCCAATAGACGTTAACACTGTTCTTCTGTTCATGGCATAATCATAATGACTTATAAGTTGTTTGGAGGCCTGAGGCCTTTGTTTTTTTCCTTGTTACTTGAATTCAGAATTCTATGAAACAACTTTTCAATCCCTTTTATTAATATTATGTTTATGCTCCTCCCAGAGCTTCCGCAACTGAGGAGTGTGACATCAATGGAGCTAGGTTGTGATCCCCATGGCTATTCTCGTGCTGGATATGATACAGTGATTTGGTATTGTGCTATTGCAGTAGGAAGGCTAAGTCCAGAATTGAATAAAATGCGCGAAGTATGTTTTTCTTTTCTTTCTTTTTTAAATGTCTATCATGTATCCGATAATGTAAGTACTGTTTTGATTGTATTATTGAGAAATATCCTTATTTGGGTTCAATGCAAATGTCAAATCGCAATTGCAATTGTTGGGTTACTTGTATGCTGTTCAAATTCTTGATAGAGTAGATCTATGGTATGGGGTTATTTAACCCTTATTATTTTGAGGGGCATACGCAAATATCTGTCTTTTGATGCATCTAATCTTTAAATTTAGCAGATGTAAATTATACAAGTCCATAGATTATGTGCAGGGTTCAAGAAACATTATTAAAGCATGCCAAGTCAGATTGGCCGTATGAAGATGAATCCTTAGCTCCAGCTGTGGATGTGTTTAAGAAAAAGCGATTGACATTTGCTTGGCTTGATGGTGAAAAACAACAGGTGATCCTTTTCTTTCATTTGTTCAGTTTTTATTTATTTATTTTCAGCTTGAATTAAATTTAATTGTCTTCTTGTTATAATAAATTTACTTAGTGTTTTTAGCATTAGTCAATGAATCTAATGGATATGGATTCAGTTCATTTCTTGAAGAGTTCTAAGTTTATTTGACAATGATAAATAGCCGTGGTAACATTTTGCTAAATTTTTGTACGGGTAGATTATGAATTGTATGCCTAAGCAGCCAAGACAATGGTTGAATGATCTGAACTTCTCAATTGTCATATGACGTGATTGTACAACTTATAAGAATGATTCTAAGTGCCATTTTTTATATTTTTTGTTGAGTTGTTGACTTAATATCATACCTACAAATTCTTCTTCAACAGGCAGGACTACTTTCAGACAATAATTGTATAACTAATTTCCATTTCACAGACAATAAAACATAACAGTAACCGAACAAAAAACAGAATGCAAGCTAAATGATTATCTCTAGCTTTCGAGAGGCTAGAGTCCTCCCCAAGGAAAATCCTTTCCAAAATGTTTCTTCTCCACCACTCTCACTGGTTGGGTTCTTCATAACCCCTGGACCAGCATTTATTCACTCTTCCACTGCCCTCCCATGAACGAGGACAAGACTCACAATGCCAACTAAAGAATAGTCTCTAGCTTTCAAAAGGCTAGAGTCCCGCCCAAGAAAAACCCTTTCCAAATGATTCTTCTCCTCGACTGCTTGGGTTCTTCATAGTCCCTGTGCCAACACTCCTTCTCTTCTGACTACTCTCCCAAAATCTCCACTATTGTTTTGTATTACCTATTTTTGTCTTCATCTTGCTTCTCCTGGAATGTCTTTTGGGCTGAATGAACATATGGGCTAACGAGCCCATTAGCATCTTAGTGTTTATTTTTTTAATGTGAATCAGAATGGAAATGTATTAGCTGATTGTGAAACTCTCTGTGATTGGCAGACCAGATTACTTGTTAACTGTAGGTTTACTTTATTTTGATAGGGATAATTTTGTCACTTTCATTGCTTGCTAGCATGAGTTGTTCCAAGCATTCCTTAGTCTCTCGTGTAGTACCCTTAAGAACACGTACAGAAATCTCTGAATCAATGCCAAGATATATTGCATCATTAAGAAAGGCCGAAAGGGTAATGATAATAACTAATTTGTTTGGATGAAGATACTTTTTTCACCTTATTTGCAACTATTTCCAGTCCAAGCTGTTAACATAAATGCATAATAAATGTTTTATTTAGGACTACTGTCGTTTTTACCTTGGTTCTGCGGCCAGCCATGACACTTGTGGACAACGGAGGAGTGTCTATGATGTACCTCGTTTATTTGTTATTCGTTACCTTAGGAATAGTAGTGCTGTGGATAAGAGGACTCAGGATGTAATAAAATGGAACTCATTACTATACCAAGATCTCCTCAAGGATCAGGATCTTGCAGGCCAGTTTGTAGCTAAGTACAATGGTGCAGATGACATTTCACAGGTATTGTACTTAGCATCATACCTTATTTGCCTGCCTTGAGTCGTTTCACAATTCCTTCTGTAACTAATAACTGTATGTTTATGAACATATTGTCTTGCATACGGTAGGAATTCACCATGTAGTAGGATGTCGAAGAAATGCTGTTCTCTCATACTATTTCTTTTTCTTTGTCCATTTTTTAGCAGATCACCAAATGGATTGCAGGTATCATAGCAGATGGTGACTCAAGAGATCTACCTTTCTTTGTAAGTCTTTTAAATCATGAATAAATGTCAGCGAGCCATTATGAGTTCTAGGTTGTTTATTTCACCTACTTTGTTTCATTCATAGACACTAAGAACACCTAGGCTTGTTGAAGATGACTCCGAGCCTGTCTGGTCCAGAACTGCACAAAAGATTCCTTTGAAAAATATGAAGCAGAGAGTTTTGGAAATTCTCACTGGACTATACGATTACCTTGAGGATCCTAGGATTGGTCCAATTTTGCTTCTGGGAGCATTAATTTCTCTGGGTACCATATGGCTGCGGAGGAGCCAACAAGCTGAGCTGACTAAATCAAATGATTCCAATCAACCTAGTTCTGAGGTAACTGTTGGCTTCATTTGCGCATTGTATTTTCTAAATGACGGTCCAGTTTAGCTAATTCTTAGACCTTAGGACTAGGAAAATATCCATTAGAAAACTGTGTGATGACTAGTATGGCTAATCTTCATTCCATCATATGAATGAAATAGTCCATGGTTCCCTTGGTATCTGCTGATGGAAACAAAACTTCGGTGTAATTATAACAGCAGGGTGATCTATTCTGCAAATCTGGATTCTAATATCCCCATTGACCATTAATCAACTGCCTCTCAAATTAATTAATATTTTAGTTTTTTAGTTTACAAAGAATGTTATGTGCTAGAGGTAAAGCTCGTTGTGTAAACCTTTCATTCTGATAGGAACCTATACTGGAAGAAAGAAGACAGAGACAGAGAGACCGGCTCCGGACTCTGTCCAGTGAAAAGCCGCCTGCTTCTATGACTGATTTTGAGCCATCAGATGCGTACCAAATGTCGGATTCTGAATCCGAGTAGTTTTCAAGTTGGTTCTCCTATTTAAGGAAAGGAGCTAATATCATATTAGCTTGAAGGACAAAACGCTCTGAATTGTCTTCATGGAGGATCCTTCCCTTAGATAGTTAATTTGTGGGTAGTCTGGAGCCCTGTGAGAGAGAGAGAGAGATATTTCCCCTCTTTTTTTTTTTTTTTTATATATATATATATAGTTATTTAAGTTTCAATGATTATTGGATATTTGTTTTGGACGTTTCTTTATTAATGTACCAGTAGATGCAATTTACATTTCTGAGATTCAAGAAGCTTTTACTGCAAATGCATGTATTTCTCGGGTAAATTAATTGCACCTTTATTTTGTGGTGGGGGTTCGCTGAGCCATTGCTTAACTTGATTTAGGAATCGATATAATTATTCCCAGAAAGTAGTGGAAAGTTAATTTTCTGGAAAGTTTTTATATAATCTACTTGCTTTATGTTTTATTTTCGGAGAAATTCTGTTTTTTGATGTAAACTTAACTTCTCATAACTTAAGTTTAACTTCTCTCTCTCACTTTCCCTGTATCAAGTGAGCTCTGAATGCATATACATATACATATATATATATATATATTCTTTTCTATTAATAATATAAGTCATACTAAGAAAAGAAATTAAAAGTTAATTAACTCATTAAATTTGTTAAAAAATTACACTTTTTTTTGTCATTATAATTATTGAATGTATTAAATTTTAACATAGTATTAATTAAAATACAAATTGAAGATAATGATAAAATAGGAAAAAATTATTAATCCACAATATAATACTTTATTAAATATGAATTATATTTTGAATCAAAATAATTTTTTTAAACATGATTAGTGAAGGGAGTATCTTAATTACACATTGTTCTTTTGCATAAAAAGTTGTGCTGTGCGTTTGTCAATTTTATTCTTTTTTAAAAAAAATGCCTTCCAGTGAATTAAAAACAGCTCAATGTGCAGATAGGTCAATGAAAGATATTTAAACCAAAAAGGTTAAAATTAGACTGAAGTATTTTAAAAATAGATAAGAGTCTCGTGTAATTCTATTAAAATTTGAGAAAATTTTATGTAGTTTACTATATATTTTAAAATTACAAAATAACATGAATTTTAAAGAAATTAGATTAATCTTAAAACAGATTGTGCAAAATCTAAAGAGAATTGAATCTGACTTTTCAGATAAAATCTGGGGCTTCATCATTTCTAAGGCATCTGTTTTGGTGAGAAATTTTAACTTCTTAGGCTTGGATGGCCTAGTCATAACTCTAATGGGATGGCCCATCAGTATCTCATTGGTGTAAATGATGAAGTACCTCTCGACACAGTTTCACCACAAAAATAAAAACCTCATCACTCGTCAGGGGCAATAATGTAAATACCTAGATGACCTCTAGTCCTCCTTAGTCGACTAAGGGACTGTTTGGTTTAGCAGGGGGAATTGGAGGGGAGGAGATTGGAGAGATTTTAAATAAGGGGATTAGAGAGGAGGAGATTTGAGGGGTTTTAATGAAATCTTATTTGGTTCAGGAGGAAATTGGAGGGGATTGAGTTATAATTACTCAATTCCCTCCAAAAAAACTCCAATTTAGGATGATTTAAAATGGGGATGGGAAAGGAGATTGGAGGGATTAAATTCCCCTCAATCCCCTCCAATTTTTTAGTCAAACAAGGGGAGGGGATTCAATTTCCTCCAATTCCCTTCCCTCCCCTTAAAAAACCCCCCAACCAAACACTCCCTAGTTGATGATTGTATGATATTATCACATTCGTATCACCCAATGGACTGTCGCGCTTGAGAATCTCTCAGACTAGAGTTCTGTCGGAGATAGAGGTGAGAATTGAGAAGTTAACACAAGTTCTAGATTCGTTGTTATTCAATAATTTTGTTGAGTTTTCGTCTTCAGTTGTTTTACTTGGTCTTTTCATGATCTTTATTTATTCTCTATGCATCGGCTCTGATTTTGTGGAATGATTTGCATTAAATACGCTTACTGGAATGAATATACAACTTTCTGGGCGTTCGGTGTTAGCTGACGTTGTTCACGACTTTACAATTTTTCCAGTTTTTGCATTTGGAGATGTGTTTCCGTTAATTACGTCGGCATTATAAAGAAAAAACCGCTTCTTGGAGCTGTTTAGTTGGATTTTTAGTTTAGGGTTTTGGGCATGTCTGTTGCTCTGATAAGCTAGGAAAGTCCTACTTTTGTTTTCTGTTTTTTGGGTCCCTCAATTAGTAGGCATTCACGGTTCGTTTTGCTTGAGCAGCTTCTTCTTCTTTTAATTTTTTGACAAGGGCGGGGTACACTAATCATTGGTAATTCGGATTTTTCGTTTGCTTGTGGTGGGGATTTTAAATAATGGGGAAATCTTGTCAATCTGCCATGTTGTGTTAACTTCTATTGAAAATGATGTAAAAGATCATAAATCAAGTATAACTTCTGGATGTTGATCTTGATTCTCGAGAGCTTGAAATAATGGAAGACTCTGTGTCATATTATTCTTTTGAACTTGCAATCCGGAGTCTGTTGTATCTTTCTTGTGGCATGACATAACACTAATAAGGATGAATCTTCAATTATCATAACTCGTATAGCTCTTCTCTTTGATTACCTGGATTATAACTTTCAACTCCCTCTCCCTATATCTGTGTGATGGTGTCCACCACTCCACTGCTGCATGAAGCCTTCTTTTGCTACTTTATGTATGCAAGGAAACGGATGACAAGAATTTGGTATTTCACATGTTTGTGTCAACTAACATCTGAGACTCATTTTTCAGTTTAGCTTGGGAATTGTGGTTTTATGACCTAGCGAGCCATTATGTAATGTTGTTTGTTGCTTTGTTTGTTCTACTTTTAAAAAGGTTATTATGGGGGCTGGGGCCTTGAAATTAGTTGGGTTTTTTTTTGCCATGCCAAAGTCATGGTGTCAACATCTATGTTAACTTGATAGATTTTCCTAACTCCATTCACAATAAGATACCATAAAAAATTGAGCAGGGTTAGTTTGAATGTTTTATGATTACTTGAATTACCCTTCTTGCTTATGATTCATTTTTTGTTCGTCACTTGAAGTTCTGGGTAAACTTTTGTTAACTTAAAAATTTTGCTTTACTTATTCAGTGAAAGAAAACAATAAGTTGCTGAGAGCCATGGGAAAGGATTCAAAACCTAAGGAGTCGAGTGGGAAGGGAAAGGGGAAACAGGCATCAAGTGGAAGTGATGAGAATGCTTCCAAGGGTAAGGGAAAAGGTGGGAAGGGTGCAGATGGGCTTGGTACCTGCACCTATGTCAAAGGTGGTAACTATTTTCCGATCATTGAGTACCTGTTATAAGAATACTGTATTATCATTTCTTTCATTGTTCTTATATTGATATTTACCTTTGGCTTTTTATTTTCTTGCAGCAAGGCATGTATTATGTGAGAAGCAAGGGAAGATCAATGAAGCATACAAGAAGCTGCAGGATGGTTGGCTTAACAATGGAGATAAGGTGCCACCAGCTGAGTTTGCAAAGGTGAATTTCTCTAGGATTTTATACATTGATTTCTTTTCTGTAATATATTTTTCTCAAGGTTTTCTATACACTAATCATACAATACTGAATTTATTGTCAATTATAACAAAGATCGTTTTTGTTCTAGAAATTACATATTTGATTGTTTTCTTTTATTTTTATCCAAAAAAGAAAACTACTACGTTTTATTTGTGGTGTGAAGTTTTTGCCACTTTTGTTGGAGAAGGAGAAATAAGAGCGGGTTGTAGTACCATATTGGACAATGAATTTCATATGGACCTGTGGTTCATAAAACAGGTTCTGTCACATGAAAGGAAGAGTTTGAGAATATTTTTCTTTCAATGATAAATAATCAGTAACAGTCTTGCTGTCCTTACAGATAGCACAAGAGTATTCAGAATGTCCATCAGGAAAGAAGGGTGGTGACCTCGGCTGGTTTCCTCGGGGAAAGATGGCTGGGCCATTTCAGGATGTTGCTTTTGGCACACCTGTTGGAGCTACAAGTGCCCCTTTCAAGTCAACGTATGTCTTTTTTTTTTTTTTTTTATCTCCTTAAATTAACACCATTTGTACCCTTTTTTCCTCTGTTCAGGCACATGTGCTGACGTTTGTTTTGATGATGATGAATGATGATGCAGGCATGGGTACCACATTATCTTATGTGAAGGAAGGAAAAACTGAGCCTTTCGCAAGAATGAAGCTGGTTTCAATGGCCAAGAGAATTTTAACTTTTCCTTGATTAAATGACTTGAGGTTGCTTCATTATCCTATGAGACTGATTTAATTTAAATAAATAGTTTCCCTTGTGTATATTAAGCTTGTTTTGTATGACCTGGGAGAATTGAGAGCGTATATTATTGAGTGGATCCGAAAGACTTGGCATATTTTGATTGGCAAAAAGTTATGCACAATCCTTTCCTGTAGTTCTTAGACTTTTTAGTTTTTACTATCAAATCATGTTATTTTCATTTTTTTCCCCTCCAAATTTAGTAACATTAATTATTTGGGATTTTTTTAAGGAGCAAATTTATATGCAATTCTTTATATTTTGTTCATCATGTTTACTGATTGAAATATGATGATTGTATCGATTTGTAATAACAACAACAATAATAATGATGATGATAATAAATGTTTATTTTTATTAAATTATACACTATTCATACTGTTATTGAAAAATTATACACCTGATACATACGAAAATAATATAAAATACTGCATGAGTCTATTTTTTTTTTAAATATTTTGTATTCTTAATACAAATGATAAATATTTTAAAAAAAATTGCACTTGAATGGTACGAAATTTATCTCTGGTATTTATACTGGTTTGCTGGACGTTAAGAGCAACATGTACAAATTCAATAGACAAGCATATTTATATTCCAAATCCAATATCCGAGTGAATCCCCAATGTAGCAAGAAGCATGATTACTATAGGAAAGGATATTTCACGTAATAATTGATTGTGGCCGCAAAAAGAAAATTTCCCACCTAAAGACATTACAAGGTGGTATTAATTATGGTGCTTGCATGCTTGCAGCTCCATGGGGTTTGGGTCAGATGCGTCCCAATCCCATAAAGGTTACTCTTCTACTTACTATGTCAATTTTCTACACCTAATGACAATAATGGTATGGTAGCCAGAAAACGGACATAATTTCTATGGGGGAGAAAAGGAGAAAGGAATCAATTCATCATTGTAGTGTGATCAAAATTTGCAACCCTTCCAGCAAGTCTTGATGGATCATATAACAACATACATGAGTGGTCATAGCACAAATTAGTTGTCAACAAGCTTAAGACCCCAGCTCATATCTTCGCAGTGCCTTACATATGGAACAAGTGCACCCGTATCAATTCCCCTCTTAGCCTTGCAGTCATAGAAGGGAGGAGCATGGAAGCAAGGCTCCATTGACATGGCACGTCGACAAGGAGGATCTGGGGCGGTATGATTCTTCGGCTTGTAGAGTATCCATGGCTTCAAACCTCCCAGTCCCTGAGCTACATACCCAAAAGTAGACCATGAGCTAGTGACTAACACATCAGTTAAGCTCAAGAGATACATTTCAGCCCATGCTTTTTGGTTGTGCAACTGCTTCTCTGTTTGTTGGTACTCTTCATGGCTTGGCTGGTAGATGCTCACCACCTCTCCTGTTACAGTAGGGTATTCCCAATACATGTTTCTTACTTTTTCAAAATATCCTGAGCTTAAAGACGTAATAAGTACCGCTTTTGACTTCTGATTTCCAGACGAACTTGCAATGTTTTGTTGCTGCTGGTTACTGTCAGGCAACAGATTCTCCTTCAAAGTACAAGCTAAGATTTGATCCAATACATGTTGAGATGGACCTGTCCCAGTGTCAAAAACTCTAATCTGAATCCCTACTCTTTCATCAGCTTTTGCTAAATAAGCTTGATAGTATCTAACAACGAGTCCCCATACCTATTTTGTGGGGTGAAACAGATATCTAGCCAAGAAGTGGAAAACTTTTTCCTTATTTGGGAAGAGCTCCCTCAATTCTCGCTCAAAAGATGGCATTAAGAATAGAGATGGGATGAAGTAATTGTCTGTTTTCATTATTACCCAAGGTACTTTCTGGAGAAAACTCTGGTCTTCGTCACAGAAGAAAAGCTTATCATGATCATCATAGTCATGAGCTAGATGAAGGTAGACCAAAGATGGCACTGTAGAATCTGTAATTGATTTACTTTTCAGCATATTACCATAACATTGAGCAGATTGTTGATTGAAATCGTGTAATTGACTTTTAAGGGGGAAATCAGGAGGAAGAAACCAGGAAACATCTGGAAATGGTTCACAAAAGAGATCAACCATGTCAACTCCAGGATCAACAAGTAGCACACGGTTTGTGAGGAGAGCATAAAGAAACGCAGAGGCTAAGGTCAAAATCCTATTCCCCAAGCCACTAAATGAAATCCATACAACATATTTACAAGCTGAGGACCTGGAAAAGTGACCAGATGTGAGTTCCTTCAGTGTTTTGTTGTAGGATTCAGTATAAGGTCCACATTGCTTATGGAGAGCTTCATATTTTCTTAATCTAGAAATGAGGTAATGAGAAGGTTTTTCTGATAATCCTTTGCCATAAAGGGCTGATTGATACCTGCTATGACACGAAGTTTCGTCAAGCCCAGCAGCAAGAAGGCCACCAAGAAGTTGATCATTTAACAACTCAACAGAACCAGAGAATTCGTTGTCCAAACCTATGAATCAGAGAAGATAAGAATCCATTACTTGACCAAAGAGTTATCAGAAAAACATGTTAATTGTGAAGGAGCATTTTGCATATAGACAAAAAGGATTCATTCAGAAATAGAAAAAATGCAACACAGCGGAAATTGGAGAAAAAATGTAGAACAGAGAACTGATTTCAAGGGAAAGAAGGGACAGATTACAAAAGTGAACAGGAAATTCGGGAAGAGGTGACTTATATAGCTATGGAAATTCTCTCTGTTTCAGCCTTTTCGTAGTCACTGAGGAACTAAAACAAGCCTTCTGGTGTGCTGCAGAAATAGAATATGCAAAGCAAATACACCAAACAAGAGATGGCCCCAAAAAATGACCATTAAACAAGATGTTAGAAACCAACAAAAGCATATAGCTAGACAGGAAGTTAATTTTTTCTCTCAAAAGGGATCTGTTTCTATTCAGTAACATCGTTAACAACTTTTAATTCTTACAGCTTTTAGACAAGTTGCTGGCTCAGAATCCATCTTGGCATTGACATCATTATGACCCTCCCTATCATTGATTAAACGATTGCCCTTCAGTTCCTGGATCTAATTTCCTACTGCTCACAGCAATACCAAGAAGAGGACAACTGAAAAAATGTTGATTTATACCACCCAAAAAAAGAAAGAAAGAAAGAAAGCATGTTGATTTAATCAGTTTTGTCAGTATGGACATATCAAAAACAAGCCAGCAGAAAAATCCTAAGCCTATGTTAATAGGTGATCAAAATGAAGAATAAGACAAAGGCCATCAATTACCGATTAGAGCAAGATAATGCAGTTCACCCAAACACAGTCATTCACAAATTAATCAGTAATGCACATCGCAAAATCAACTGAATCGCCTGACTCAGTAATTAGATACCTTTGCTTTCTTTTACTTCAAAGACAGTTGCTGCTGATGCTTCGCCAACGCCATCAGAGGGTGGGTCTCTAAGAACCACCGACACTGAGAATAGTACAGAAAACACCATTAGGCATATTACGAAGATCCCCATGAGCCTCATCAGAGTGAGGTCGCATTTCTTGTTGGGATCCTTCAAAGCGACGTGAGAGCCCAAAGGTGGGAGCTTTTCTGCATCATAATTGGGATTCTTATTTAATCTACGCATCGTACCAGCAAATTCTCATCTGGGTACGTCCAACCTGGTCAGTATTGTCTCGAAGTCGGACCCAAATGGTCGTGTCGATCTGGAAGTTGGATTAGCGGGCATTCGCTATTTTTCATAAGAATTGTGAAATGGTGTGTAATAGTGATAAACCATGATAGGGGCGAACAAGAGATGGAAGAATTTTTTTCTTCTTTTAACCAAAGATGGAAGAAAAAGTTTAATCGGGAAAATTTAATAACAAATATGTAAAAAAAAATTTACCACACATTAAGAAAACGTTCAAAAGAAGAAAAAATATTTATTTTTGGTTACATATTTTTACATATAAGAATGTCTACATGTGGCTTGGCCATTTAGTTCATTAAGTGCATGTTTGGGAACACGTTTGGAAATCATAAACCTAGGTTTTCAACCCAAAAAGTGATTCTCCATTTTTCCCATCATGTTTGGATGCTCCAGGAATCACTTCAGAAAAAATGGCTTATGACCCAAAATAGATTCTGAGCATAAGCTAATCAGAGAAGCTTTTATGGTGTGTAAAATAGATTTTCTAGCCGTTGGAGATTGCCCAATGTCTCACCTCAATGGCTTTAAAAAACTCACCAGAGCTCCATTTCATGTGTGTGCCCTGAGCTTCTCCCACGGCAACCTCTGTTTCAATGGTGGAGGGCATGCGTTTTTTCCGACATCGTGGAGCTCCTCCTTCAACGGCAACTTCTTCACGGCGTGTGTTATAGATCCGGTCCCGGTATGTCTATTTTCATCCTTAAGCTTCTTCTTCTTCATCGCGAATTTTGTTTGTGAATCCTGTGAACAATGACCTCTCACAACCTTGGAGCTTCTTCATCAACCTCCAAGCATCTTCTTCAACGTCTCGGACCTCTGTTACAAATCTGGCGGACTGTGACTCTGTTTTTGCTGTTTAGCTTCTCCTTGTTCACGCACATTGGTGTGTGACCTCCATCAACGTCTGAGCTTCTTCATCAACCACAGAGCTTCTTCATTAACGTCCGACCTCCATTGTTGAGGTGCTTCGTCTAGTATTGCAAGACCAAAAAAAAAAGGCAAGAACTTCTATATTTATTAATTATTTTATTATTACACTGTTTGGGGCTACATTTAAAAAAAAAAAATTCACTTGCATGTTCAACCGAATCATGTATTGACAATGAAAAAATATGATTAAGCCATGTATTTGAATGTTAGGTGCTTAATCATGATGAGTTGTAGTAGTGTTTATTTCTTATAACAATAGTGGTTGCTTTGAAAAATGGCCATACATAACTTCATTAGAAGGAAATCTGAAATGAAACAAATTCTGAGTTCTTACGTTATAAAAATAAAAATATATTTGAGTATGAAGATACTGATCCTACTAATGAGTATCGAGCATCATCCTCAAGTCTAACTATGATCTCTTCAAGAGGATATAGATTTTATTTGTAATTCAATTAGAGATCAAATTTTACAATATTTGAAAGAGAATTAGTCATATTATATTATTAAGTTCATTATAACAATATCATTTTATTTAGTTTAAAAATTAAAAGTGTTTTATAGGCTTTCTTTTATATTATTTGTAATTTATAATTTAAAAAAAATTATCAATCAATTTTGTAAAGATAAAATCATTACACATTTAAAAGTGCTTTTAATTGAAATAATCCAAACGTGTTTAGTTTTGTAAAATCACTTTTGAGGTAAAAACATCTAAACATAAATTAATTTTCACAATGGCTATTCTAACTATAATCACTTCTGTAAAATCTATTCTACTCAAAACTACTTCTGTAAAAGTGTTCCCAAACATGCACTAAGTGGGTTGGTTAAATCACATTCTATCCATAATCTGTTGAGTTCTTGAATGAATCAAGCTTTTTTTTTTTTACAATAATGATATAGAATATATCTAAAATAAAGAGTCATAGAAAAGAATAAAAAAATTGAATATGACTCATGTTTTCTTTTTCTACTCACTATCTATTTTTTACCTTCTATTGAATTAAATATATTATTGTAGAACTTACAAGTGTAATGATTGACCAAATGGTAGTGTTAAATCTTGAAGGGTTAATAGGTAAATTTGCTCCTGAAGTGTTTCCAAAATTGCGTTTGGTATCCTAAACAATTTTTTGGCATAATATTACGCTATATCTTTAAAAAATGTAGTAATATAGCCCCATTTTAACGGAAGGTTCAAATGGCCGTGAAAAGTCACACGTGTTTTGTCACGTCATGTAAATTTGACCGAGTAAACATTGATGTGGCAAATAATTGAGTCTTAGTTAGGTCCGATGTAGAGAATGCGTGTAGACGACCTCGACAATTCATGCTACTTCGAACCCTAACCATTTGAAGCAAAACACGTGAACACGAAGGGCGATCTAAGACTTTTCAAGTGAGAGCTAAGTTCTGAGCATGTGAATACTGATTCTTGTCAGCCTCGGAATCTTTGTCGTTGTGCAGGTAAGGAGTTGATTATGACATGGCTACTTTGGATTCTAGCGAAATAGTGAATTTCCAAATTAAACCCTTGATTGGAACTGTGTAAAATATAATAGTGATATGATTCGATTGAGTTGGTAAAAATTGTCTTATAACTTGATTATTACTTGATAGGTATAATAATTTAGACGATTGGCTTGGTAACAATTTGCTTGGATTGGAGAGAGCAATGGTAGACCTTGAGAATGCTGGCGATGATGTTGTTGATGTAGAAGAGGATGAAGATGAATATGTGGATGAATTAGCTAACAAAGTTGTAGAGGGAATCAGAGCAAGCACGGTTCCACACATGACAATGGTGGTTGAAGTTATGAACATGTACAAAAAGGCAAGGAAGACACAGAGAAACGAAGCTACTACTTCGGGAAAAGGGTTCTAGTGGGGTGGGTTCTGAAGAGAAGGGTACTTAAGAGTAGGGTCCTCAAGGGCCTAGTGCTCAAGAGTCTAGTGTTGAAATGATGGGTGAAAGGGAGGGTGCTGAAGTGGAGGGTGCTAAAGTGCAGGGTGTTGAAGTCAAGGTGCTGAAGTACATGGTTTTGAAGGGGTGGGAATTGAAATTCAAAAGGATGGCATTGAAGTGGAAGGGAGGGAAGATGACGAAGTAGGTGATGATGTTAGAGGAATTGATGAGATAGAGATTGACTACATGATTGATATATGTGGGATTGAAGGTGAGAATGGAGAGAATAAGGGAGTTTGTAAGGTGAGTAATAGGGATGATTGAGAAGATAAAGATGATGTGGGCAGTGAGGAATCTGAGTCAAAAGTTGATGACTCAAAAGATGAAGATGTAGTGTACAGCTCAGATGGTAGTGAGGAATTTGAGCTAGACTCAGGCCTAGAAGATGATATTGAGCCTTTAGAGGAAGAGTGAAGGCCCGTTGAATATGATGGATCAGAGACTAGGTGCTTCTTCGTACTTGGAATGGCACTTGCCTACAAGGAAGAGGTGAAGATGGCCATTGATAGGTATGCAATCACTAGAGGATTAATTTAACACTAGTTAAGAGTGAATTTGGCCAAGTGAGGGCTGTGTGTTGTAAAGGGTATCCTTTCTTGTTGTAAGTGTCAAAGGATGTTTCAAAGCCTAGGTTAAAAGTCAAGAACCTATGTTATAAGCACAGATGCCTTAGGTTTTACCAAAATCCAAGAGCTTCAGCAAGGTGGTTAGCTAGCTACTTCAAGAATAAAGTTCAAGAAAATCCCAGTACAAAGTTGTTAACATGAAGAAGGATGTAGAAGATAAGCTGAAGCTACATGAAAGCATCTATAAGTACAAGAGGGCTAAAAAGATGATTATGCAGGAAATGAAGGGTAGCTACAAGGATGAATTACACAATCTTAAAGCTTTTTGCAGTAAGTTGAGGTCTTTGAATCTTGGATCTAATGTCAATGTTGCGCTAAGCAAGAGTGCACTAGAAAATGGTAAAAGTGTGTTCAATAGGATGTACCTGTGCTTTAATGCTTTGAAGGTAACTTTTGTTGGACTAAGGTATTTATATATAGTTGATTTGTTAGATTTGATGTTAGTGTCAAATTGAGGTTACTGCTTTGTAAATTTTATAGGTTGGATGGAGGGTAGGTTGTAGGTCATTCATAGCCCTTGATGGTATATTTTTGAAAGGATAGCAAATTGAATTCTTTTAAGTAACTCAGAAGGAAAATACTATTAATTGGACATGGTTCCTACAATGGCTGCAAAAGTCATTATGTCTAGGGGATGGATCAATTGTGACAATAATGTCTAACATGCAAAAGGTTGTTTGAATAAATTGGTAACTTAAAGTAATTAAATGTCACTTAATGAGTTGCTACGTTGTAATCAATTTGATTTACTTCTATATAGGAACTCAATGTGGCAGTAAAAGGGGTCTTGCTACAATCTAAGCATAGATTATGTGCTAGACACATATGCGCAAACTAGAGCAAACAGTGGAGGGGAGGTGAATTGAAGAAGAAATTTTTCATGTGTGTGGAGTACTTTTGAAGAGTAGTTTATAGACAACTTGAAAGCACTTGGATGATTGAGCAAGCAAGCTGCAGAGACTATTACTTCTTACCCTATGCAAAGTTGGGGAAGAGCTTACTTTAGCCCTAACTCTTGGATGGTAGACAACAACTGCAGTGAAAGCTTGAATGCATGGATAGATGACTTTAGATTTCTACGTATCATTTAGATGTTTGATGGTATAATTATTCATCATCTTAACCCTAATACCATCACATTATGTGTGTATAATTATTCTTAATTTTTGTTCATGTAGCTTGGAATGAAATCAGAAACTATTATAGAGGAGAGGAATTCACAAGAGTACCTGCAACATTATGCAGACCCTGAGGCCTGGTTTGCAATCCCAAATGAGAGAGGAATCAGAATATGTTGGCCTTAAAGTTCAAATTTACTAGAGGGTTCCAAAAAGATTAGTTTCACTGGTGATAATGTAAGTGCGTCAAAACCAACTGAACTCCCTTTCAATTCACCAAGAATCATGTAGAGGGGACAACCATGTATCACATCCTCACAACTTATAGCAGAGAGGGAGAGCATGATTGGCGCATAGAGGAACAATGCAAGAAGTTGAACTATATATTAGGATATATATGTGATGACTTGTAAAAATTGTCCATCATAGTATTGTATTTTGCTATCGAATTGGGATATTTATGTAGAAAATAATGTATTTTGGTCTGACTTAGCACTGTACAGGGAATTAGGAAAATATTTTGGTTAATTATGCTATAATGAACCTTCATATGATAGTTGCATATATGGAAGTATTGTTGGTAAATTATTCTTATTCTACAACTTTTACCCTCTTTGTATTAAAGCAGTTCTTTTCCCTCTTATCAATTGGTATTGTAAGTATGGATCCATATAGCTAAATATTTATTATGTAGTCAAACCATAGATCCATACCATTCATCATTTAAATTCTTAAGCAGTCAAATTAAGGATCAATTTGTTAAAATGGTGAAATTAGTCAACATTATATTGCATAGCATAGTTCAAAAGTACATCGATCTCATTTACATTCATAGTTTAAATTCGACATAATATCATGGATCCATTACATTGTATAGCTCAAAAGTATATTGATCATCAAAGTCATTCATTATAGGAGAACAAAAAATCTATATACTTCTTCCTCCAATGTCCCAAACAAACCCAGGCACAACTTCTTCACTTACAATAACTTTTAGCCGTATATAAGAAAAACACCCAACATAAATAGAGCTACAATCGCCATTCTAAACTTCCTCCTCCAATCTCCCAATTCAACATCTAAATTTTCTTGTCTCCTTTCGAGTTGCTTCAAGTCCTGCATAATGCCGTCATGTTCCACATCCAAACCTTTTTCCTCTGCTCTTCTTAGCTGCATATTCTCATCGTACAACCTATCTATATAATCAAGTAGTTTGTTTATCTCTTGGACCTTTACCCCATTTCACTATCTTGCCAAATGACATACCCACAGCCCCCTCCCTGTCAGTTTCAAGTTTCAGTATGAGCAATAGGCATAGATAAAATTAACTTCATTATGTTATAAATAACCTTTGCATACCCAGTAGTGGTTTGGGCACCCATAGAATCATCTATCTTGGTTCCTCTCCCTCCATGATGTCCATCATTGGACCTTCGTATTTTATGGTTCCACCACATTGCCATCGAAAAGCAACCCTTCTTATATTGCTACTCATTGACAATGACACAAATTCAGCCATCGATAAAGTTTAGTTGTGTGTGCAATTCTATTTCTTCGAATTCAAGTTTGATGAACCAGAAAACATGGTATACTCAAAAACTAGTTAATGTGCCCTTTTTAATCGAATCTAGTTTCACGATCTACTTGCTTGATACTCTGCTCAAAAACACATGGAGTATGGCTCATCAATTTGTTTCATACGTGGCAATACAACTAGGCAAACTGTGGGACTCACTTGAATGGTTTTAACGGCCTTTTGAGCCTTTTGTTAAAATTAGGCTACATTGCTATGTTTTTGAAATATATAGTGTAACATTGCACCAAAAAATTGTTTAGGGTACTAGACGCGATTTCAGGAATACTTCAAGGGTAGATTTTCCTATTAACCTAATCTTGAAACGTGATATTGTTGTACATAAATTTTGATGAACCCTTGCATAACTTTTGAAGAATCTATACAAGCTTAATGATGAACTTGGAAGATTCTTAAATATCAATATCAATTTATTACTTAAAGTATAAATTTGGGAAAATTGGGGGAAGAAAGACCAAAAAATAAAAATATTTGGGAAATGGGACTAAAATTCACCTTATTTTAGGGTCAGAATTGAAATTTTCTAAGTGAGAATAAAAAATTTCCAACTGAGAATTAAATTTTTTTGGTACCAAATGAGAATAAAAAATTTTCAAATGAAAATCAAATTTTTTCAAAATTTGGTACAAAAAAAACCAAATGTTTTATTTTTTGGACCAAAAAATTGTAGTTTATCATGATATTTATAAGCTATAAATAATACAATGCAAGCAGTGCATAAAGAATATGTCTTTCATAAATATAACACACATCTATATGCACACTCAAGCAATGCTCATTTCTTCCCTCTTAAAAACAAGACTATTGAGTTTTGGTTTTATTATTATTATTTTTTTATATTTGTATGTGATAAGTTGGCCTCTTATTTTGACCATAATATTTTAACTACTAAAACAATAACATATTTAATGAGTGAATAATTAATTTTTCATAAATATGAACAACACAACAACTTATGAAAACATTCAACTTCTATAATCAATGCATGAGGCATTCATACCACCACAAGAGAAATAAGTTATTACACATATAAAAATTTCTAATATCATTAATATTTGTTTTAGGGGAGAATTGACACAGCCTTAATCCAAATTGGATCATCTTCATTTATATATATGGGTTCATATTCTATATTTATGTCCATTATTTTTCATCTTTACTTTTTTCCTGAATGCACTATACGTATAGTCACTTTTGTATATGTATGAAATTTGGTTTGTATATAATCATGACAATATCAATCTAACCTAAATAAGGCCTGTCATATTGGTTTTGCTGATTTTATAAATTTCTTAGATTTATTTGTCTTCTTTTTGGTCAATTGAACCTTTTTTTTTAACATTATAATTACTTTTTTAAGGGAGAATTGTGAATAAATACAAAAAATTGGAGATAATAGGGAAATGGGACTAACCTAAAATGACAATAAAGAAATGAGTTGAAGTTACCAAATTTCCTCTGAAATTTGGAAAAAAAAAATACATAGAGAGATGGAATAGGAAGCCACATAGTGAGAGACTTTGGAGAAGATAATGACAACTATGGTGAAGGAATAAGAGGTGATGCCGTGATCTCAAAGTTAAAGGTGAAGGAGGTAATGCTGATAGTGAAGGTGAGATCTAAGGCTATAGGGAAGAGATTCGTGCGAGATTTTTAGGACAAGACATTTGGGGGAAAATGAACACAATCCCTATTGAAGGAGGACACATTGCTTGCGACAAGGAGGTGAGCAACAATCACAAATTCAGCAATGTGGGGTATTGGAAAGTGGTGAGCAACGAATGCAATTTTCTCTCCTTACATCATTTTTTTCTCTTTGTGATATGAGTGGTTACTGCATAGTTGTTAGTGATAGCTATTTTCTGTTATGTGGTTATGCTTATTGGTTTGGTTTTGTTAAAGATAATTGCTTAGCTATCATATTAGTTATACTGTGAATAGGGAATAAAAGCTATTGTACCCTAATTCATATAAGATTTTGCTGAATAAGAGAGATTTTCCTACATTTCCTTCTTCTTCTTAACATTGTGTTATGTGTGTAATGTGATGCATAAACGATTTGCTCCCTAATTTCATCTAATGTGTTGCATAAACAAGATAATTTGGATATTTACAAAACACTATACATGGGGAGTGCATGCACAACTTGATTTTGGGTTGTGATAGTTGTTTAAATTATGGTATGTGGGATGTTGATAAGTTTTCATATTGTATGCTTTGTTCATAGTTCTTGAAACAAAAGTTCTTCAAATTTATTGATAGCTCTTCGTATGTATGATCTTGTGTGTTTTTTTCATTCAAATTACTACCATGATCCCAATGAGGTATCCACAATCATGATTTTTTCCCAGTCATTCTTAAAGTTATGGTTAATTAAAGTTTGGTGCATTATTGTAGAATTAGTGAAAAGCTCATTGACTTGAAATTATGGTATGTATGCAATGAACGGGAAAAGAGATAGTGAGAAAAGATCATGTGTGTTTGGATTAAATATATTTAGGAAAGAATATTGTGTTGAGCATAAAGGGTAGTCAGGTTACAAGATTATTGGAAAGTGCAATGCTACAGGGTGGATGTATAGAGCAAATCATCAAATGAGGATAGTGAACATTATAATGCAATGACATCTCATATGAAGGAAGAGCGAGGTGAAAGATTATCACAGCTAACATCAAATATGGTATGATATTGATATTTATAATTTGTGATTATATGTTTAAAATACATGTTCAATAAGAATGGTAATAATGTGCAGGCACTATTGGATACACAATGTTCTCCCTCGCATTCAGTAAGTTGGCAAAATTTGTGAGAAGGAAAGATAGTTTGATTGACAGGGTTAAGAAGATGTATTTTGGAAAGCTGTTGGAAATTTGTTACACCCAAATTCATCATAGGTTATGTGCACAATTGTTGAGAGCAATTGACCCTCCGACTTATACACTTCACATAAGAGAAAGACATAGATTGATAGAATCATCTAATGTGCATAAGCTGATGGGTTTGGCTCGACATGAGAAGATGGTGGAAATGGATATGCATGCAGATGGGTTTGCAAGATTGAAGCAGGAGTTCTTTGGGATAAGGTACAAGAAGATAAAGCGCATGATCAAGTCCAGACACTATGACGATAGGTTTGAGCCTTTATTTCTCTTGTATAGTTTGGGCACTCTGCTCTGTCCAACCTAAAATGGAAGTGTTAGTGATCAATTGCTTAAAATCATCTGCAATAAGCACACATTACCTGGATATTTTTATTCATCATCCTTTGTAGTGAAGGAGCTTATGCATGAAATTGTTGGGTATAAGCATGCGCTTGTAGTTGGGGGAACCAAGAGGAGCATTAGTAGATGTCTGTACTTTCTCAAGGTAGGTTATAAGTCTTGTGTAGTATAATTTGTAATTGTTTAGTTTAAGTTAGATTGATTTTTTTTTTACAGATATATTTCTTCCAAATTTTTCCTCTAGGTCCAGATCTCATACCATGGCCTAGTAATACACTAACACATTGGAATGATGAGCATATAAGGCTAAGGTAAAAGGACAACAACCATAGGATTCTTTATGCCCTCTTATGTCATGAAAGCACATTAGAACAGCCAAGAGAAGGCGATCTATTCTAGGATGCAGTGTCTGAATCAGTAAATGGTATTGATATATACTTATATGCATAATTTTGTTAACTATTTTCATAATGGTGGGCTTCCATTTTATAGGAGGTATGAGAGTTGTATGGTTAGCTTTTGGTCAAATTTAAGAAAGTGTTGATTGAGGAGCTACTGATCTTCCAAGCGACAAGAAATGGTAAGGGTGTTGAGCAGGAGGCGGGGCCATAGTAAGAGAAAGGAGACCAATGGGTAGTTGTGATTCGTGATAAGCAGGATGACTTTGAAGAGCCAATACAACTTGGAGATAATAAACTTTACTTAGGAAGGAAGACTTACCAAGAATCACCTTTAGTTCATGAGGTGTTTTCAGAACACTTGATTAATCCAAGGAAGAGAGGACAACAGCTTGAGAACCTAATAAAGGAGGATCGTGCAGCTGGTGGACCCTCTAGTGGATTAGAGGAGGTGGGATGCAATGGCCAGGAAGAGGATAAAGCCAAGCATGGGAAAGAGGAAGGTAGGTTGAAAAGGTCTATGAGGGCAAGGAAGAATATAAATTGGTCACCATTTCTGCGTGAGCTTGATGGCGAGGCAATAAAAGTGAAAAGAGTAAATTGAAATTGTTTGAAAAGTTTGCCCATCTAATATCCCATGAGATAGAAGACAAAACAACTATGGACATTGGTGAATATTTTATAAGCTAGATAAAAATGTGTTACTGGGACTATGCCTAATGGTTTGCTAATGGGGTAAGCATCTTTCCACATAGTTATATGATTGTTATCTATTTAACTGTGTTTAATGACAAGTTAACAACTATCATTATAGGTTATGTCAATGATGGCAAAATTGATCATTGAAGAGTAGTTGGCTTTGCATGGGGAGGTGCAATGACATATTTTTTATGTGAGATTTATAGTAAACTATTGTGTTTTAATTTTTAAACTCTTTATTTGATATTTATAAATTGAAATTCATTTAGAAATGAATGGTCAAGGAGCCAGAAAATGGCAAATAGATCAGTATGTGCATTACTTTGACTCAGATAAGGTTAGATGCAACATTGTCGAGTGTGACTTTGTTTTTATGCTTATGGTGTATAATTCACATTGGTGGTGTTTTGCAATTCAGTTGAAGCATCTTCAATTACACTTGCTTGATTCAATGCCTTATAAGGCAATAAACCGAGCAATATGGTGTTTAATGAGCAAATGCATATAGCTACTAAAGTGGTATGTGCATATTGTAGGCCAATGGACAATCTATAATGGGAACTATTGATTTTTGTTTTATTTCTAAGTCAATATTTATTGTGTGTAGAGGGACAGCTTGAGAATCTTTATTGATATTAAGCCTAGTGTGTTTAGGAACAAGTTGGTGATGAGAGTTAGGTTGGAACTTGTTTCATAACAAATAAACTTATTTGATTGTGGGATGCATGGTATCACATACCTTAAATAATGGGACAGTACTAGTAAGCCTGAGTAGCATAATTTCACCATGCCTTCGTACAATCAAGTAAGTTTTGGTCTTCTATTCTCTTTGTTCAGATTGAACTAGAGAGCACATGGATGAAGATTGACATTGTACTATTTTTTGATGTAGGATGAAATGTGTGACATGCATGTTGACTTGGTTTGGTGGTTGGTGACTCACCTATCAAACAAAGTCAGGGATGAAGTGTTGGCATGGGCACTGCAAGAGCAGGAGAAGAAGTAAAGGAAGAAAACATAGCATTTCTAGGGTAATGATAACATGTTTAGGTTGTGTAATTTATGCTTTTTGGAAAATTTTGTATGTTGGTCCCATTTTGTCCCTAAGTGGTATGTGATAGTTGTTAAGACAATGTTTATGCACTAAGAATAGTTGACTGAATGTGCTCATTTAGTTGAAAATTGAAATATGTTGGTTAACCATTTCATTATTATGGGATACTTTTGTTCAGCATTAGGGACAAATGTGGGTTACCATTATTCACATACTATCAATATCATTTCACTTAGAATTTGTTATGTTGTAATTGGGAAAAAATGGTTGATCACTTATATTTTATGACTACATTTCATTAAACTGCCGATGGACTGCTTAACTGGTTTGTCCACCATGGTTAGCCAATCATAAATTTGAACTTAAAATGTCAAAATATCCAGTTAACCATTTCTCTCATATACTTAACTCGACTCGCAATAGATTTTGCATAGTTGGTGTTAAAGAACTAAAAAGTGATTGACCACTTCCATTTTATAATTTCATATACTTAAAAAGTAGGTCGACCGATTTTATTGGTTTGTACATAAAAGTCTACATGTCTTGTTCACAGCTGACCTAACTTATTTGACATTTTACAGTTCACCATTTTTTCTCAGCCACTGCACTTAGTGACATGGAACTCCCCTAAGTGACACCAAATACATCCATTTCTAATGCAGGGTAGAAAATTTCTAAGGGCAAGTAGAAAATGTGCAAGTCTTAGCAGAACTTTTTTGACGTTGGTAGAATTTCCAAGCAACATTAGAATATTTTTGCGTTATTTTGAAAAATTTTCAAATGATACTTCAAATTTTCCATGCTGAATCCAAACTGACCCCCAGGTGAGCTGGCATTTCCCCAAGTTAGATCACCCACAGGCACTTCCAAGTTATGGGAGAAAATTTCCAACAAAGGGTAGAAAATTTACAAGGCAGCTATGAATTTTTCTTCCATGAATATAGAACATCCAAGGCACATTAGAGAATTTCTAATACAAATTAGAATAATTTTGAATACTTCTAGAAAATTTGCAAGTGGAACTTGAAACTTTTTATCACCAACCCAAGTTGAACCCTATGTGAGGTAGCACTATCCCAAATTAGATCACCAACAATCATTTCCAAATTATGGTAGAAAATTTCCAATGGATGGTAGAAAATTTACAATGCAGCTCTATTTTCTTTTCACGAATATAGAACCTCCAAGGCATGTTAGAATACTTCCAAGAGGGTGTAGAAAATGTGCAAGTCATGGTTGAATTTTGGAATTTCCAAGGCAAACTAGAATTTTTTGCAATACTTTCAGCAAATTTGTTAATTGAACTTGAAATTTTTTATGGTCAATCTAAGTTGTCCCCCATTTGAGGTGGCATTATCCAAAGTTAGACCACTAACAGTCATTTCCAAGTTATGGTAGAAAATTTCTAAGAGGTGGTCGAAAATTTACAAGGCAACTCTAATTTCTTTTCACGAATATAGAACCTTCAAGGCATGTTAGAATATTTCCAAGGGGATGTAGAAAATGTGAAAGTCAGGTAGAATTTTGAAAATTCCAAGGCAAATTAGAATTTTTTTGGAATACTTTTAGAAAATTTGCAAGTGGAACTTGAAATTTTTTATTGTCAACCCAAGTTGGCCCCCATGTAAGATAGCACTATCCTAAGTTAGATCATCAACAGTCATTTTCAAGTCATGGTAGAAAATTTACAAAGCAGTTTTGATTTTTTCCCCTCATGTAATGCCCATTATAATTTGTGGTCAATTGCTAATGTCCAACTACAAAAAACAAGTCAACCAAAAACCATGTCACTTAACCTTACTTGAACCCGCAATTTAAAAACCCACCCAATGCCCATTTTCTTAGTGTCATTCTCATATGTTCTTTGTCTAATTCACCCACAAACTGAAAACCACTCTATCCCTACTCCATCATCTTCACAGTTAGACATAATGGTGAAGAGAAAGTGGAAATTGTGGATGAAGCATGCCATCAAAGGAAGTTCCTTGTCATTCGTTCCCTCTATGCAACAATGACAATGACAAGGACCAGAAGAGATTCAACTGACAGTTCACAGGCAAGAAAGTTCAACCAAGCAAGATGTCAATTTCACATTCCTCTGCGAAGAGTACTTTAAGATTAGGCATTCATTGTCTACATATAAGGTGTTTTTACGGTTAGAATCATACTGGCAATCTATTGTCGTTCGTGCTTTCTATTCCAACCTCAAGTTTGATGAAACCAACACCATATTAACCATTAGAGTTAAGGGCAAAAGTATTGAATTTAATTGTGATAGAATGGGTTAGATTATGAAATTGTCTAATGTTGAGGGTCATTGTTTCACTAAGAAGATATCAACTGTTAGGAGGCTACCTGGATATAACTATAGGAAGTATGTATCAATGCTTTTGTAGAAGGATGAGCTCCTAGAGGAGTCTGAATTTCTACCGGTGGACCTCTTAGTTCAATAAAAGATTTTGTTGAATCAGAAGTTTTGATTATTCTAAACAACTAGAGCTTGGAAAGGAGAATATTAAAGGAATGTGAAAGGATCAAGTGAAGAAATCTAATGAAGAACATGAAAAGATTTAGTTGTTAGGATTTCTCCTTTTGTAATATGGGTAAAAAGCTTTGATCTTTACTTATTTTAAGTTACCACAACATTTGAATATGTTATTTGAAAGTTATCAAATGTTAGCTTGTGTTAGAATTGAGACATTTGTCTAGCAGATGAATTTTGCTATTGACTCATACTTATTTTGTGCAAAATTCGAATTTTACATAGTGAAATTGGAAGTTATAGAGGTTTTGCCGCTGATAGACGAATTTCAGTTGTGAAATTCAAATTTCAGGTTAAGCATTGTTAGTGAATGTGTGCAAAATTCATCTGAAGCTTAGTCAAAATTTGAATGTTGGTGAAGTTTAAAAAGAGTTCAGAGTCACCTTCTCTAATAGATAAACTTTGGATTTCAAAGTGCAAATTTTCAATTTTGAACTTGTGAGTCTCATTAGAGCATGCCTCTGACAGACAAACTTTGTAGTTCAAAATTCTAATTTCACTGAGGAGAACTTTTGTGCCATGTTGAAAAAATCTCTGACAGACAAATTACAGCTTTTGAAATTTAAATTTTGAGTGTACTGTGAAAACGTGAGACAACTGTTCAAATTTAACAGATGTATGTTCAATATGAAAATTCGTATGTTCTAACATGGGATAATTTGACAAACTCATAATTCGAATTTCACTATTGAAGAGATGAATATTAGAGTTCAATATTGAAATTCTTAACTCTCTGTCTCTGTGAAATTCATCTGTTGGACCTTAAAATTCAAATTTTGACATGTCAGACGCATTAAATGTAGTTGGTGAATGACTATTTTTGCAAAGTAACCATTGGTTAAAGTTTTTAATGGTTGGATCTTGTTCCTAACGACTAGTGAAGCTACAAATTTATAAATAAAACTTTATTTGAAGTTGTGAGTAACGAATTTTAAGTCTATATTATTGAAACTCTGCTGAATTTATTAGGCAAAGCTTTTTCTCCCTTATATTGCATTTATTGTACTTCATCTTTTATATCTACTCTATTCTAGAGAGTATTCATTTTGTATAAAATCTTTTTTTTAATCTAGAAGAAAGATTTTTTGTGAGGGGAATCATAAAGGAAATTGGAAAACACTTGTAAGAGTGTAAAGTATAGAATTTGAGTGTTCTTAAAACAAAGCATGAATTTGTACTGATATTGCAATGAGCCTGTTGAATTCTTGCAGATAGTGAAAATTTCAAGTGGTGGCTTGGGGACTAGATATAGGTCAAGTGGATTAGACCAAATCAGAATAAATTTCTGAGTTCTTCATTCTCACTGTACTCTATTTTTCTGCAAACTTCTGCTATCACTGTGAACTTACATTTTTGTTGAAAAATTTTAAACTTCCCAATTCACACCCTCTTAGGAAGCCATCAATTCTAACAGACCTTGCACTATATAGTTGCCCATGTGTTTTACAATAAGTCTAGGAATTACACAACATGCAATGAAGCTGAAATTGTGATGATTTACTTCTTGAAAAAAGAAATTGAGTTCAATCTCCCTTAATACATATTGAACTAGATGGCTAACTGTGCTTTGAAGTAAGTGACTCCCTTGATGTATGCCTCCTTCATTACAGCCATAGTAAGAAATATTGGTGTTGAACCTTTTTAAGAGAAGAGAATACTCTCGATGATCATCAACATTGCCAATCTATATTGCATGGGTTTTGACAAGGGAGAGCATGATTGGTATCAGAAAAAGGCATCATGAAGGTGATCGATAGGAGTTACTTGGTCATGATGCTAGTGAGGAGTTAGTTAGACCCTCATGAGTTAATCATCTCGAAAATGAAGTTAAGGGAATTACAGATAAAGTCAAGGCAATTATTGCTGATGTTTGGGAGATTTTATAATGGATTTGTCATAAAGTGTAATTGGACTTGGGGGGTGTTTGTCGCAGCTTTTTGTTAGCTATATGTATTTCGTAGGCCATCCTATTAAGAAGAATGTTACTTAATCATCTTCCGTACTTTTGTTAGTTATCTTCTGAACCATGTCACTTAATCATGTTGTGTATTTTGTTTTATTTGCCCATGTGTGTTTTGTTAGATAATGAACAATTTTAGCAATGTGATGTTACTTAGATATTAATTTCGTGGGAGATTATATGTTAACTGACATAGGGACATAGTATTAGCATCATAATTCCACCAATTTATTTGATGGTCACATCCAATACTAACTCTACTAATTTCAAAAAAGGGTCAACCACTCACAATTTTGATCTAAAAATTTCAAATTTTGCAATTTACCATTTTTTGCCACCACTCAAAGATAGCCACAGTTGGTGTTGGAGAATTAAAAAATGGTCAACCACTTCCATTTTATAACTACATTCATAGAAACTGCCAGTCGACCAATTTTAGTGGTTCATCCACCAAGATGCACATGTCTTGGGCACGTTTGATACTAACCCAAGTCAATTATGAAAATAGTCAACCACTTCTATTTTATATCTACATGCATAGAAATTGGTGATCAACCAATTTTAGTATTTGTCCACCAAGGTACATATGTCTTGGGCACATTCGATACTGACCGAAGTCAATTATGAAAAATACTCACCCAAGTCAATTCTAAAAACAGTCAACCATTTCTATTTTATAACTTTGTTCACAGAAATTGGTGATTGATCATGTTTAGCACTTCGGCCAACAATATGCACATGTCTTGAGCACATTTGATATTGACCCAAGTCAATTCTAAAAATAGTCAACCACTTCTATTTTATAACTACATTCACAGAAACTGGTAATTGATCATGTTTAGCGGTTCGGCCAACAAGATGCACACATCTTGGGCACGTTTGATACTGACCCAATTCAATTCTGAAAATGGTAATCCACTTTCATTTTATAACTATATGCAAAAAAATTGGCAGCCAACCATGTCTAGTGGTTTAGCCAACAAGATGCACACGTCTTAGGTACGTCCAATACTGACCAAGTCAATTCTGAAAATGGTTAACCACTTCCATTTTATAACTAAATTCATAGAAACTAGCAGTCCACCATGTTTAGTGGTTCATCCAACAATGTCCATACTTCTTGGGTATGTTCGATACTAACCCAAGTCAATTCTAAAAATAGTCAACCACTTTCATTTTATAACTACATTCACAGAAACTAACAGTCAACCATTTTTTGTGGTTTGTCCACCAAGATACACACATCTACATGCATTACCATTACAATTTCACAATTGACCATTTTTCATATCAAAACTTTATCAAAAGTAAACTATATGAGAACTCTATAAAAATGAAGATATGCAGCCTACCATTTTTTAAACTGAACAACATGACTACAATATGAGAAATAAACCACATCATACTATATAAACTATATCAATTTTTCATTACATAGATAGTTAAAACTTCATTGTTATTGCATTAATTGTTGTCTACATACTTGCCATTACAATTTACTCCTATAATGGTATCAAAAGAATGACTACAACCTACCCCATTCATAGACATGATTGCTCTTTACATACATTTCTAAAAGAATGAGTTGCATCACTACCTAGTATATTAGCTATACAACCCTATACCCAAAAAAATATTGATAGGGTGATCCAAAATATATATGTATACATGTATCTTAGCAGCATGAACATCAAAAGTTAAGGTTTCAAATTCATGATAAACTAAGATATATTTGAAGAAGGATCAACTAAGATATATTTGAAGAAGGCAAGGCAATTGATGGGTTTAGATTCTGATGCCTTCTTTGATTATGCCTTAGCTGCTGGCACCCTCTACACCTGTGCTCCTTGATGTTTTAGGATTGAGACTCCCTCTGATTTGACCTTGGCTTGCCGGGACATTACCAAGTGGTGGGAGGAATAAGGAACGATTAGGACATTTCATCATCAACAGATGATGAACACAGGTTATGGACATCATGATTGTCAACAACTTTCCTTGTTTTTGTATAAATCCTTTCTTGTGCGCTTAAACGGAACCATTCATCCACAAAGCTATAAACATTGTCATTCACCAGCTTGATCATTGTAGATGCATGTTCATATAGGATACCAATTATTTGCCATGGGTGGTAAGTGCATAGCCTTTCCATGAGATCAACATTCACATCAATTAACCCCACTTGAACTCATATCGTATCCATTCCATAGTGAATGACCTCTATAGTCTCAGCCCTTAGCACGTTTTCCTTTAACTTTCCATCTATCATAAGCCCTACCTCATTGCTCCACTTGCTCATCATGGTCTTACTAGCATATAACTTTTTTGCTAACTTCTCCCTGTGCTTATCGACAAGTGCATACACATAATGTTTTCGCTCTTTGACATCTAAGAATTGAATGATTCAACCAACTTAGTAGTGATCTTGTCCCACATTCGGAATAGATATTGTGACATTGCCCACAGATCAATATTGCCACCTTCTTCAAGCCATCTGGCCAATTGCGGACAAAATGATCATATATTAGCTATTGCCTTATCAAAATCAGAAGTTAGCTTGGCATATGCTATTGCATCCAACAACCTTAATGCATACTTCTTTGATCTTGCATGATTATGTCTTTTCTTATGGTATACAACTAAAAATTTAGAGCTGAAGTTTTGCTTAATGTGTTGGTAACAATAACCATGCCTTTCACCCCCCAAAAATGTCACTCACCTCTGCAATTATGGAGTTATGCTTGCCTGACATTATTGTCACTTCAACTAAGCCCATAATGTCGATGACATTTTGCATAAACCATGTCCAATCATCAATCGTCTCTACACTAACAATGACATATGCAAGTGGGCATAGATCATTGTCTACATTAGATGCCACAACCAATAGTAATATTCCATTGTACAACCCACTAAGATGCCAACCATCAATATATAATATAGGGCAGCAATCTCCAACAAACCCTTATATAGAGTATCCATATGCAATAAATAATCTCTTAAAGTTGCTTCCCGTCAATTCCTACTTTGCAATGGTTCCAAGGTCAACATCTATAAGTCTCTCACACAACCATGGTATGAGCATGTCGATTCTTTCAAATGACCATGAATTTTATCCATGACCGTCTCCTTTGCCTTCTATGTCTGATAATATGTTAAAGAAAGACCATGATCCCATTATAGCTCCTTAATGTTTTCATTTGGTGCTTTGTTTGGACTACTCCTCAACTCTTTATTAATTAATGATGCAATCAATTCTGATCTAATTGTGTGAGAGAAATGAAGATTGTCTTAAGCATAATGTGTGTGCACATTGTTGAATGTTGTAACATGCATGGATTTTGATAAACTTCCGACACTATATGCAGTGATCTTCTGTTGCATTTAGGAGCCTTGCAAATTGTAATAATCTTTTGGGACCTAGTGACCTTATACTTGTAAGCAAATTTATGAGCTAGACTGAACTTGAATAATGCTAGTTTAAACTCCTTTGCATTCTTCAACATTTGTCCAATAGCAAATAACACATTCTTCTATTTCCCCACTATTGAGTGAGGCATTGGAGCGAGCACACTTTCAATCACATAAGCTAAGGGTTCAATAACCCTTACACCACCGTAGCCATCATCTAAACTTGCATATGTCTTGCTTCACACCAAATAAATATACATCATGTTAACAATATCCTTAAACAAGGATGCTAAACCAAATATGAACATGTCTTTATTCATTTACCCTTTGAAGTTCTAAATAATTGTCTACCCTCCCTCCTGACTGTCATTTACATGGCCAACAACATATATATGAGTAGCTTCATCATTCCATAAAATCAGTTGGCAAACCGCATCATTCAATTCAATCAACACACTTGGGTCAAACTTTACGGTCTAGAACAACCGTACTACTTTAATTACATAGGAAGCACATGATGAAATTGATTCTGTTAATTGTTCCTTTGACACTCCAATTTCTATCATTCTCACAAAAGCCATCCCCCCTCATAATGATCCTTTCATTCGTTGTTCTTCATGATTGATCCCCATATATAAAAAAACAAAATATTTCTTTCTTATGGAAACTTAACATTTCTTATGTATACTGCATCCAAAATACTAAGATTCAATAATGGTGCCATAAATTTCTAATCATTACTAAAAAAAAAGTAACTTAATAAGCATAGTCAAGAATATCAAATTTGTACATCTATACCAATGGAACATATAGGGACAAACTACAATAATTTCATTTGTTATATGAAAATGTTCCATTCACCTATCCTTCTCTCCCTTGCATGTTCACACAAATACATAAAGGGAGAATAAAGTACCCAAAAAAAAATCTGAGTCATCAAAACTTTTGGGCTACAACAAGCTTACCCTTTACAATGGGGATTTTCACTAGTGTAAGAACTTTGAGGACCAAGTAGGGGAGGACACAACAACTTTACCACACTATCAACCTATGTAGCCACAAACCCATTTTTCAACAATGGTTTGAAGGAGAAGGTCTTGCTATTCATTTACTAAAGCTCTGTCGATGATGGAGGACAGTCGTCCCATGTGAGAAAGATCTTAAGGTCTGGTGGAAGCCTGAGCTCATTTCAAGTGACAGAGTTGGTCCTTGTGTGTGTCATCCTCATGTGTGTCTTTGCAGGAAACCAAGGAAAAATTCCCTCTCCTCTTTCGTTTGGCCAAAAGGTCAATTTAGTAATTTCCAGGGCAATTTTATCCTTTCCTCTTTTTTTTTTTTTTTAAATTCTCAATGGCCCTTATGTGTCATTAAATTGGGACTTGGTCCTATTTACCAATTATTTGTATATTTTGGTATTTATTGCCAATTCTCCCCTTTTTAATCATGGATAATGAAAGTAAAAAAAAAAAAAAGAAAGAAACCACACTTGAATGTTGAAACAATGGCTAATAAATTAGGGTTGAGCCTCTCTTAATTTGGGGATGTGACGTTTAATAAGACAAATGACAACTCAAGATTAAGGCTTTGTAAATGTTTAAATGTAAAAAAAAATCTAATGTCTTGTCATTCGAATGAAAGACCAAATCTTTTGACACCTTCTCACACTTGGAGGGGACATCAATTGTTCATGAACTCAATTTAAGTTTGACAAATTTAATATCTTTAGTTTTAATTGCTTCTCCGATGAGTTTGCAAAATGGATTATCCTTCACATAACTCATGAATGATATAGCTTACTATAGATTTTATATTTGATGATATTGATTTATAATTTAAAAAAAAGATAGTTAACATTAATAAAGTCCATCACAGTTTACAAATAGCAGTGTTTCTTACGTATATTATTCAAGGTTCAAGTCTTGACCATGCATATAAAAAGTGCCTCGACATGAGAGGCCCATTTTAGTGATCTCTATGTGATTATTGGCTAGGATATCTTGATACTCACCATAAAAAATATATATATATAGCTAGATTCTTGAAATATTCTTAAATTTTTTTTGGAAAATTACATATTCCTGCAAATCACAAAAAAAAAATATTTATAGACTGATACATCAAGAGAAAATAATGATAGTGAAGGATCATTCCACCTTTTCATGATTTATGCCAACTGTGAAAATTTCCAAGAGATACATGAAAATTTCTAAGAGGGGCTTGAAATTTTCTGAATTGAAAAATTTCCAACCCAAACTTAAAAATTTCTATTAAGATATGAAAATTTTATGTTTAATGATTTATAACCTAGACATGAAAATTTTCAAGATAAGCATGAAAATTTCCAAGAGGAACATGAAAATTTCTAAGTTGAAAAATTTCTAACTGAAACTTGAAAATTTCCAAAAGGAATTGTTGTTATATAATTTACAACACAGACATGAAAATTTCTAAAAGGTACATGAAAATTTCCAATAGAAACCTAAAGAGTTTATTAGGATCTTTCATGTCCCTCTTAAAAATTTTCATATGTCTCTTAGAAATTTTTAAGTCTGAGATATAAATTATGAAAAATAAATTTTCGTGCCCCTCTTGGAAATTTTCAAGTTTGGGTTGGAAATTTTTCAACTCAGAAAATTCCAAGTCTCCATTGAAAATCTTCATGTACCTCAGGGAAATTTTCATATCTAAGTTGTAAATCATGAAAAGGTGAATGATCATTCACTACCATTATTTTCCTGTTATGCATGAATCTATAAAAAATTTTCGGGCCTTGCATGAATCTATAATTTTCCCTTTTCTTTTTTGAGAATTGAGATTTTTTAATTATTTTTAATCTTTAAAAAAATTAAATATAAAATATATTTTGTTTTAGTTAAAAAATATATAATAATGTTTAAGTAGTAATTGCATTTTAATTTTAAATAACATTTACGTTAAGAGTTACGACATTTAAGAAAATTAGCCAATGTAATTTAAAAAAAAGCCAAAAATAATATGATAAAAGGGAGGATGATTCGAATATGATTTCTAATGTTAGAGCATCTTTGTCTGTTCGCCATTGCATTCTTACAAGTCAGCAACATTGAGAGAAAAAGAGCACCAACCATTGCGAATAAGCAAATCTCCTAAACAAACAAGGCAACACGTGTTACGAACTCAATTTTTCAATAATTTTCCCAATATTTTCTATCATTTTTCTCATTCTACATTTCTACCACACGTAGGCGTTAAAGAGTAGGTGAGAGCACGCCCAACACAAGCACTAGGGAAAAAGGTAAACAAAAATGAAAAAGTACCTAACTTTTTTCAAGCTACATATGTTTGAATTGAATTGCGAGGGAGATTCAGAGGCGACATACATAGAACAAGAGAAGGAACGTAGGGGATGGTAGCAACTTCATTGTGTTCATCGACACTCCAATCTCAAGTTAATTGACTGGGTGGAGGGCTCAAGCTTCAAAAGTCTTCTCTTTTTCAACCCCGTTCGGTCACTTTCTATAGGTATTGCTTCTCTCGATGGATGATGCCCTTTGTTCTTAGAATCAGTGAGCTTGATAATTTATGAAGTATTGGGCACTTGGTAAGCTAATGTGTTGTTTGGAGAAAAGCCTCATACTAAACATGTCACAAGTTTTTTGTAGAAACCTTGAATTTTTTTATGGAAACTATCTTTTTCCTGATATCAATTATTAGATAGAAACATTCTGGAATCCCTTCTATGGTGATGGTTGTCTATAGAAGTAACTTTGTGTGGGTGGAATCTATTTTTCACTAGTGAAATCTACAAAATTTAGGAAATTATGTGCTTCTTTACCTTTAGGTTTATTTGCATGAACTACTAATCACATTCATAATTTAAGGATTCATTCTTCGACTAGGTATGACGCCTCATTGATGTTTTAATAGGACTTCTATCATTACATATGGTTTTATCTTACTGCTTCTATGTATGTTATTAATTGCTATTTTGTGGATTTAGGAGGAAGCTGACTACTATAGTGAAGGCAACATCTCACGTTAACAAGTTTTCAAAAACTAATGTCATTGTTGCTTCGTCCATTCTTTTTGCTAACTTTGCAAAGTTGGGAGAGCAGTTTTTATATGATCTCTAATTGCTTTAGTTGGTATCCAAATTTTTGTTTTTCTACCGAACATTGAGGGCATTAGACTATTTGAACATACAACATGGCTATAATGTCTAATTGTATAATGCCATCAAATGTGCAAGAAAATTTGTGTTTTCATCTACAAGCTATTATTAGCAAATTTCTAATTTACCTTGTTAGTGATGTTTGATGGAGTTTGACTTATGTTATCTAAGTATAGGGCACCTTGTACATATGACTCTGGTTACCGAAGGAAAACTATGCCTCCCACAGTATTGTATAACAACCTAAGTAGGTCATTAGTCATCATTAACCCAAAGCTCCCAAAGAAAGGTAACATAAGAATAATGAAATAATTTTGTTATCTTGTGCTCATCCCAGAAAAATATGAGACCATTAGTCATCATATATTCCAAATTGGTGACCTTTTAGGGGTAGGTTTTCGATCTAAAATTTTGCTGCTAAAATAAACTTGGGAAACTAGAGAATCATCAGTTGTTGTTTCTCTTGTTCTTTATTTATTCACACAAGAAAGAAGTGGACTTTGTTTTCTAATCAAAGAAGTAATAGATTCTTTCAAGTCTATTCAATTAATTGTTTTTAAATTCTTTTGGCAATAATTTGAAATGAGAAATCGATAATCTCATTTTCTTGTTGAAAGTGATTAATTTAGTCTTGATTATGTCTATCAACCCTGTTGAAAGTGATTAATTTAGTCTTGATTATGTCTATCAACCCTGGCTTTGGTGGCCAGAGTTTTATTGAGAGCCAAGTCAAGAAAATTTCTGATTTGAGAAGACTTTATGCGGAGAAGGTATGATGTAATATTTTGTTTATTTTAAGTTTCCTCTTTTACATAAATGCTAACTGCATTGCCTTTTTCAGGGAGTGAATCTATGGATTGAAGTGGATGGTGGAGTTGGTCCAACAAATATGTACAAGGTGCCCTATACTTATATACTCTTCCATCTGTATATATTTGTAAAAGATCTTCAATAGAATAATTTGATTAAGGATCATTGACATCCTTTTTCAAAAGAAAAATATATATGAAAAGAACTGAGTCTACCTTGTCATGTAGATAAAGGAAATAAGTATTAATATTATGCAGCAAAATGGGAGAAGTTCCATCCTACTAGTGAGCCATAGGCTAGACCATTTGACTTGCAAGATCCAATTTTTAGTAAAATCTATTTTGACAGGTTATTAAGGCTGGAGCCAATGCTCTAGTCGTTGGTTTTGTTGTGTTTGGAGCTAAAGATTATGTTGAATGTATGACGAAGGCAAAAATTTTTGCTCGTGTCATTGGGCATGTATAGTAATGTACGACAATTGAATATCATTTTGATGTGTTTTCATGCCTTGCACTCGCTTGCAGCCATAAGAGGAATCAAAACCAGTAGAAAGCCTGAACTAGTTGCTGTGTGAAACACCTCTTGAGGATGCTGTTCATTTATACTATAATGTAAGTTATAATCTCACCCTAGGCTTCATTAACTTTTGATGTACAAAGTTCTGATTGGTTGGTTGAACATCAAAATTTGAACCACCTATGTAGGAAAGAATTAAGGAATGTAAAGGTGGACATTGTCGATGTAACTGTTTCACGGTATGGCAAATAATAGTATAATGCAGAGTAATAGGAGAAAGAATTCTTACATGCATTTCTAACAAGGATAGATATAAAGAGTCAATTAGAATCCATTAAAATGGATGTGTCCATGAAACCCATCACTTCAAACACTCGTTTTGGTGAAGTTTTTTGTTGGGTGCAAGGAGTATAACTAAAAATTATTCTCATAGAAATAATAAAAGGCACAAGGTATATATACTGGAGGATGATTTAAATCTAAAAAGATTTACTCTGTATGAACTTGACAGACAATATCCATGAAAGCAGTCACATTAAACATTGTGTTGTCTGGCTTGTTGTCACCAATTGCTATTGCTCTTCTATCTATAATGCACTATATTAACTCAGTTTGAGGCTACTGTTGGGAAGTATAATTTGTGTAGAATTACTTTTGGTGGGTCAGAACCAGCTTTGTACATGTTAAAGCCCTGTAACCTCTCATGTTGTAAAGCAATTATACTTTCTAACCATACAAGGATAGTTGTATTCTTTACATGATTGCTCTCTCAGGGGATACTTGATACCAGTTTGTTTCATTACCCTTCATTTGTGCCTATTAGACAATCCTTGTCTGTATCGATCTGAAGACATGAAATAAGCTTGAAAGAGAACTACTCTCCAATTTACTTTAAATTTTTGTACATAATGCATCTATGAATGGTGATTAATTTTTTCAATCGGCCTATAAAACACAATACTCTATAAAAAGAATCGTGTATCTTAAACTACAAGATTTCATACAACATATCAAACTATACAGATACTTGATTTTATGGTATATGTTGTGTTGTGTCTACCTTTGGTACTCATTCTTCCCATTTGAGCAGTTTAACAAAACCAAATAGTCAGTTCTCTTTAACATAATCACATTTGACATGGAAATATTTGAAGGCAATCAACGACTTAATACTTTGAACAAAGATAATTACATTTTATTTTTAGCCTGAACAAAGATAATTACATTATCAACTGCCACCTATACAAAATCCCCCTCCTTAGTTTTAGGAACTCGTTGTTTGCATATGGATAAGCCCAAAAATTATAAGCTCAAACTGAACAATAGACGTACTATACATCTTGTCGACAAACAAGACATGAATCATTCTTGACAAGCCATTGGTCCACACAGTTCAAGAGAAAAGTATGGTGATAGTGAGGTAAGCTCCTCATGACTTCCCTTACTTTAATATCCTACAAATTTCAATTTTTTTAAATTATATTAAACCATTATATTTACCATTTTTGATGAAAAATTTGAATAATAAAATAGGAATTCTAGGAAGTGCTAGCTCAATCAAATACATCTTTGGAGTTTTATTATCTCATCAATTCACAAGTAAAGCAAGTAACGGCTCCTATCAATGAATAAGCATATATGGATGAGAACTCATGAGCACTGGTATTCAACAATTAAGGATTTTATCGAGGTATAATTAGTGCACTGGGAATGACAAATAATTTATACACTTCTTTGTTCTTTATAATTATGTCAACATTGCAGTCAAAATAAGCAAAAAAATAGAACCTGCAAATATATTGTGCAGTAGAGATTCTCTGTCTTCATGTCCTTTAAGATCACATGGTGTGGTAACTTCTTCAACGAATCCCCTGACAATCCTATAGGTGAAACTAAGCTATGAACCTCAAGAATCTCGTCCTAGCTCATATTAGTAGCCCCAACCTACTGAAATAAAGGAAAATGGTCATACATTTGAAACTTGCTATTCTTTTAAAGACAAAAATACAAATCTCAGGAGCAATAAGTGGTAAACTATAAACATTCACAAGTAATATAGCATTTAGAACAATCAACATAACCAAAATTCAAAAAGGGTTCTTTAGCCTGTGTAATGGAAAAATCAAGTATGGCATGTTAAGAATGAAAATGAAAATGGTCTTTACATGTGGTTCCAAAAATTAAAAGCATAAGTTAATAAACAGGGGACAAATCAAGTCTATAACAACAATATGTGGGCCGGGGAATCACAATGAAATGATTTAACTTCATTCCAAACACATGCTGCATCAGCATATGGCAATGGATATCATATTTTAATTATATTCATTCACAGGTATAGAGACCTCTCTCTTCATCTCTCTTAAAAAAAAAAAAAGAGTGGGGAAAATAGATAGTAAAACAACCTACCAACTGTAAGTAGTTAATAGTTGGTGTAAATTGTTCCTCTACAAGCCTCCCATGAACAAGTTGCTCTATGAAATTTTCCTAGATCCAAATGATATAGCATTGATTTATTGCTAAAGAATTAAGACCACCTCTCAGACTCATTAAGATGCCATTCAATGAATAGTCAAACACAAACAAACAAAAGGCATATATGTTAATTTAGATGTTTTGATGATTCTAAAACAAATAAACTTGGAGATCCAATATCAAAGGAATACAAGTGAAATGAAAAATAAAGTTGGAGTTCCTAAAGATTAAAGAGTTGTTTCACATGCTTTAAGAAATTATTTGTAAAAGAAGGTAGTTGAGCTTTGAATTTCAATTAACCCAATTTGAAATGAGATAACTAATTGAATGATTAATGATTAGCTCATAATTTCAAAATGGTTTTCATGAAAAGAACTATCTTATAAGGATAAAACTTTAATCTTAAAATGATTCTAAGTGTTCAATTGGTTTTCATGAATATATTTTAGCTTATGGGGATAATGTCTCAATTTCAAAGATGTTTCTAAGTGTGTACCCCATTTTCAAGAAAATATTTTACCTTATACATATAACCATTGAAGGTTATGGAAATAAAAACTCAATCTCAAAGCTTTTCCAAAGTCCATTCTTCAATTTCATGAAAGGGATTGAGGTTACCCGCATAACACAGCTTGGGGATCAAGTTCTCAAGTTGGTCCAGGTGGTTATCCTAATAAGGTAGGCACCTTATTCGCATAAGAAAGTGAACAATGAAGGCAAGTGGTACTATACAGCCTATTATTCGCATAACCTAGGGATATTGTCCATAAAACGTGTGTCATAGAGTATTTGGACTCTTTTCTATTAAAAGGTTATCCGCATAACCCAGAGAGGTTATCCACATAACCTATGTTACAGAACTCATAGCTTTTCTTCTGCAAAATAGGTTATCCACATAACGTTGGAAGGTTATCCTGATAACCTAAGTTTCACAAAAACTTAATTTGAGAAAGACTTAATGTTATCCTAATAACTAAGTGGGTTTTCATGAAAATTATTTTGAGCTAAAACTTAATCATTTTGGGTAGAACGTTATCCGTATAACTTAACTAGGATATCCACATAACAAAAGCTCCATGTTGAAAATAAAAGCAAATAGTTACTCGTTATTCACATAACCTGAGGAGGTTATCTACATAACCTGTGTCATATGCATTTAATGCGGTAGGTGAACGGCTATTTTACTTAGAGTAATGGCCAATATATGTTTCCAATGGATAGTTCTGCCCTAAAACCATAAATAGGACCTCATTTAAGTTATTGAAAGTAGAGAAAAATAATAAATACACCAAAACTCTGCTGATTCGATTTTTGGGTCATTCAAAACTTACCTACCCTCTGTTTTACTCATTCGTTGTATCTTAACTTTCATATCCACTCTTTTGAGAAAGTTTACATTATGTATACATCTATATACTTTTAGAGAGTGTTTAGTGTAAGAATATACTAAGAGGGGTATTCTTACTCTTGAGTGAGAAGAGTAAAAGAGTTTGTTTAAGCTTAAAGTTCGCGTTGGTGTTGTACTGCGGTCATTGCAAGAACCCATCAAATCTTGTAAGAGATAGTGGAGAAATCTCAAGTGGTGACTTAAGGACTAGACGTAGGTTAAGTGGAATAAACCAAATCAAGATAAATCACTAAGTCTTCTTCTCATTACTCTTTATTTCTTATACTCTGTTTTTCAGTAAATTTTTAGTATCACCACTGTATTTCATTTTTGTAGAAAAATTTTAATCTTCCCAATTCACTCATCTCTTGGGAAGCCAGCTGAACCAACAATATAAACATCTCCCAAATAGGGCCATTTCAAACAAAAGACTAGTCATGTTATGCCTTATAAATTTGCAACTTACATATATTCACTCATCAAGAGCAAAAACAAGTTTAAGAGTCCAGATAAAATTAAGATGCTAGAGAAAAAGGTCTATCAACCATGGATGATGAGCTCCTTGAGTCAGTTTGCTCTAAACGCTAGTAGGCACGAGAAGGTTCTGACACTTCAATATATATTATAGCTCCAGCAATGGCACGAGCAATAGCTCTTGTGATGGCTTTAGCTGCAATCAGAAATGGTACGCATGCAGATATTAGCTTAATAAAAAGAGAGCTTAACTGCTTTAATAATGCTTTAGTATTAATCCTATCCAAATAACAAAAAAATTTCACTGCCACCGATTGGAGAAGTGACAAACAAATAACAAAATAATTTCTTCCCATTTCAAGCAAAGTAAAAGAAAGACGCTCCTTTTTTTAATTCCTAATTGATGATAGCAAACATCAAGAATTATAAAGAAACTAGAAGAAAATCAAACGCGGGTCTTCAAATTTAAAGCAGCCAAAGTAGTCAAAAGAAAGATTGAAAGCACACGATAATTCAATTCAATTAGTACCGATGAAAATTGAAAAGATAACAAAGAAAAAAAGTTTTTGTTACCAATGGCAAAACATCCCATGAGAGCACTAAAGCTGGCAGATAGTATCAATTTCAATACAAAATGGAATCTCCCAACTCTTCCAATCTCTTCAATTTCCATATTACTGGAGAATCAACATAGCTATGACAAATAAACTTGCATCGCTTTGTGTTGTAAAGAGAATAGGACAAAAGAGATGGAAACCCTAGTGGTCAAATTGTAGGGACAAGAGAAGCCTAGATTTTTTTAGGCAGCAACATTGTTAGCTACGAAAAATGAAGCCAGAATTTATGGAGGTCATTTTGGATAACATTTAGGAGGTGTAGATGTGGAGAGAGGGATTCTAGGACATGATCAGGAAATAGGGGAATGGAAGATGCCTCATTCCTGTGTCATTCAAATTGTTGGCGAGTCAAACAGAAAAGATAACATTCATTGATGCAAATATGGAATTTTCACAATTTCAAGTTGAAATTTTGAGATATATTAGTCCTATTCTTGTTGGAATGTCCCAAGGGTAGTCTCTCTTTTTAGTTTTTTCCATTAAGAAAAAAAAAAGCAACAGAAAGGACAAAACGTTAGCTAATTTGATTGGACATTTGGATGATTCCATGTGTGTGCTATGTGGGGCTATGGAGAAGTTACTAATAGGAAAGTAAGTAGTAACCATTAGCGTTTACGTTTCTAATCAAAGGTTCTAGTAACTACAAGCTTTAACGTTTTTGATCCAATGCTTAATAACCATAATCATAATCTTTCACGTTTTTGACAAATGCCCTATTAAAGATCTCTGCAAATGGTGCTTATCTTCTACAAACACAAATTCATTAATCTCCCTTTATATATACCATAGAAATGGGGTTCTCCTCACATGGCTGCTCTGATGATGGATTGACTTATTTGGTTTATCCCATCCTAGCATGAGTATCTTAAAAATATAACTATGTTTACAACATGAGTATAACTTGATATTTTAATGTGTATCTATGCACTTTTTAGATCTTATACCTAATTGGATTTATTTATGATCAGAGTTGAAAAGCTTCTTCTTTTTTTGGCTTGAAAAGCTTTTACTTGCGAGTAAATGCTCCACAATATTTAGATGTCCCAAGTTTGGCAGTTATGATGTTACCATATGTAGCAAACATATTTATGACTAAATCATTGAAATACAAGTCTCTAGTTTAGCCACTATTTACAAGGAGCAAAGGCATGAATGCATTTCTTGCAACATTATAGAGAATTCATCATCTGTAATCCTCTAAATGATTGCAAGGCATTACTCGATTTCTGTCACTTTTTGTTACCATAAGCAGCTTGTCGAGGCTACTAAGTTGAACTAAAAGAATCATTTCAAGCCAATAAGGGTAGGCTTGCTTGTTATACAGAATTCAATAAAAGTGACACAATCATATGTCCTGTGGATACTTTTCATTCATACACAAATCACATTCTTACATTTATCCTTGTATACAAGTGTCAGAATAAGTTCCTAAATCCTAAATAAGCTATTCTTCTCATCATTTTGCTTACACTTTGAAAAAAAAAGGCCTATCTAAAGAATGACGTGATCCCTAACACAAGTTAATATTAAAAAATGAGAATGGTCATCTTCCCAACACACTAAATGAATATTTCTGTTAATGATCTTAGAGCAATTAGCAATGTTGAAGATACAAATAGAAATGAAATATTCATATCCAGCACCACCAAATGCTCAAGTTCGGATAATGACTAATTGAAGATCATTTGTAAATATTCCTAATAATATATTTTTTGCACATGAAACATGTTGCATGTTTTAACATTTTGTAACAAAGTCTTTACCCAGAATTTCATATGTTTTAGTCATTCAGCAGTTAGCACAAACCCTTACTTCTAAGGACATTGAATACTGTATTCCATTAAATTCTCATAGCACATATAAGCTGACTTCAAATATCCATTTGCTTGATAGCCGCTAGACAATACACTATGAATCAAAGCATTTGGCATGACGCCCAATTTGAGCATGTCTACATGCAATATCATCACATCTAGTTTGTGCTTGGATTGGAAATGTGCCTACAGCAGTTAAAATAAACTAGCATGTCCAATCGGAAATCACAATATCTCATATCTACAAAAAGTTTAACGGCCTTAAAAATCTATCCATCCTTACACAAATCTTGAATTAGAATGGCATATATCACACTGTTCAGAGAAAGAGTGCTTTTATCCAACTTATTCATATGATCTCTAGAGTAACCAACTCTACTTTTCTCCAAGAATAAATTAACTACATCAAAAGTCTTTCCATCTTTAAAAAAGCCATCAATTAAACAACAAATTGTAAATACATTGGGTGTGAATCTAGCATCTAGTATCTCCTTGTACAGTCTGAAAACCCCTTCTATGTTCCTATCCTTACAATGCCCATCAATTAATGTTGTGTAAGCAACCACATCAGGCACAAGGCCTTTGATTACCATCTATGTGTACAAACCCATTGTAGCTTTTACATTTCTTGTCTTGCAAAACCCATCAATTAATGTAGAAAATGTGATGACATTGGGTTCTATTTTTCTCTCAGTCATTTGGGAACACACCTCAATAGCCCTCTTCATATTGCCTTCTTTACAATATCTATCAATAATTATATTGTATGTCATGGAATTTGGAAGCACCCCTGCTGTGTCCATTTTTTGCAATATTTCATCAGCTTCTTCCAATCTACTTGAGTCACTCAGACCCCTGATAAGTATATTATATGTGAACTCATCTAGTAAAATTTCAAATCTCTCCATTTCTAGTTATAAACACAATGCTTCATCTAAGTTCCCAGCCTTGCAGTAGCCATCAATCAAGGAATTATAGGTATATGCATTAGGGACAATATGAAATTTTACCATATAAGCAAAACAGTTTTGGGCAACTTTTGTTTTACCCATTTTGCACAGAACATCTATTAGTATAGCAAATGTCACAACATCTGGGTGCAAGCCACGATAAAGCATGTCCTCAAACAAATCAAAAGCTCGTTTAGCATTAGCCAACTTGCAATAACCATCAATTAGAGTATTGTAAGTGTACAAATTTGGAACTACACCAGATTCTCTCATCAACCTAAACATGTCCTTTACTTTTGCCATTCTACCCTCATTGCAATGGGCACATATAAGAATTGTAAATATCACAACAGTCAATTCAATTCGCCTCTCAACCATTTCATCAAACAACCTGTGTGCCTTCATCACATCACCTTGAGTGTAAGAACAATTGATTAATATGCCACATGTAATAACAGTAAGAGAAAAACCAAGTGACACCATGTCCACATACAAATTCCATATCAAATCAAATCTTTCTATCTTAAGTAACCCATGTAAAAGTGCATTGCAAGCTTGCAGCATAGGCAAAATTCTTATTTATTTATACACCCACAAAACTTCCTCAACAAGACCCATCTCATAGAAGGAAACAATTAAAACTCCAAAAACATTGGTGCTGAATTTAGAGCTCTCCAATTGAAAGAGAGTGTCAAAGAGAAAGCAACATGCACTATGTGGTTTTTGTGACTCCTGGGGCTTCTGAAAGAGGTGTTTTGTCAAACATCTAGCTTCTCTATACTGCTTAGCCCCCATTAAGATGTGAATCATAGCAACATAAAGTTGGGGATTCCTAACTGCATTAACTCTCTTGGAAGCATTGTTGAAGTACCAAAGTGCCTTGATATGGGTTCTGTAATTGAGAATGGTGTTGGTAATACATGAATCTAATAGAGATAAGGAAGAAGAGGGAGATGAAGATGACTATGAAAAGGATGACAATTTCAATAATGTTGAAGGGTGGTTAGGATTTATGGGGATGGCTTTTCACTAAATAATCATCAACATATCTCAAATGATGGGGAGATGGATTTCTCTCCCATCTATTCTGTAGCTTTGACACATGCCATCTTCAACAACCAAAAGTTGATATTCCATGATTTATCAATTCACTTCGAAGTAAATTCACCATTCTTTTAAAATTCTACTTGTTGAAGCACCAGTGATTGCTCCTGATATGGCTTTGGCTATAATAGATCAACAAAAATTGTATGCATGCAACAATGCAAGTGTCACACCTCATACTTAAACTCATTTCCCATGTATTAGAATCCATTCAAGTCCATTAATGCATGATTAGAGATGTGATTGCATACAATAACTTAAACCAATTTTTTCACATTTTTGGGTACTATTCTTTTGGTTAATTTCATTTTACCTGATGAACTTTGAAAATTCATCATTAAATAAATAAAAATCATATTGAGGTAATTCAAGTCTCCAAAAATATCTTAAAATATTCTATACATGGAAAAAATATTGAACATGGCAAATAATTTGACCAATTTATACATTAAATTTGTATAAACTTTACTATAGAAATGGTCATTTTTAAAATTCCTGATTCCGACCATAATTTTAAAAAATCACCATAAATCATACATAACTCTAAATTGAGTTATATTTATGTCTATGGAAAGCTACACATGTCTAGTTTTCAAATATATAAAACACGCATATATTAAACATATTAAGGTTTGTACAATACTTCGAATTCCCAATAGTGTTCCAAAAGGTCTCATGCATTCTTCCAATTTTCCAAAGTACACACTAATATATACACACATAGCCATAACTTGCCTTTATCTTACATGATACTTTGTCACAAACCTAGAGGAACATATTAACATGAAAACACATCATGATCATGTCCCATAGTATTTTACATAACATCTCATATAATAGTATCAACCTAAGTATCATTACCTTGAACATTAACTTACTTCTCCTTGCCTTTCCTTACTTGGGCAATCTTGCCATAACATAACTTAAACGTAAAATTTGTTAGACAATTGGAAAGGAACGAGAGTAGCAACTACTATCATACTCACATATTATCATTTATATTGCAAGTATTCATCTAAAAACACATCAAGCATGCAATCAAATCATTTTAGTACAACTATTTTATAAAAATTTGAGCAACACTTCCCCTTGTATTTGGCCACATCCAGGGCCACATTACCCTTCAAACAATCCAACCAACAATGTCAAATCATCACAAGACAACATTTCAAATATTAAACACATCATTCAAACCAAGCAACATCATTAACAATACATAGGCATACATAGGTAAGTTAACTACTTTTGGGCTTTCAAAACCTTTTCAAACTTTGTACACTCTTTCTTTGATCTCCTAACACTTCTTGGAATCCTATAACATCATAAAACAAGGCCATAATCCATTGTGCATGACCTTATTCACAAAGTGTGCAATAAACCCTAAATATTTCACTTTGATTTTCTTTGGGTTTTTATTGTACAACACACTTGTTTCTACCATTTTTGGACCCAAGGAATCCATTTTTGGAGTTAAAATTGTGAAATTCCCTTCATATATATTGAATCCTAATTAGACAAAAAATTGCCATAAATTGTAGAAAAATAACTACCCGATTAATTTAGAATCTAATGACATATTCTTGCATCTTATGGCCTATACATCCCTTTTTATGGTTTGAGTTCTTCATAACTCCATTTTTCTCTCTAGAAGTCTATAATAGGGGGCAAAGAAGAAAGAATAAGCCATGAAAGCTCCTAAAACTACTTAGGTTCACAAGAGGATAGTCATAAGAAATTACCTTGAGGTCTTGAGCCAAAATCTTTGCCTTTTTCTTCTTCCTTTTTCCTTTAACTTTTCACAAGTTCAAGCTCTCCTCTCACTCTACTTGTCTGGTGAAGATGATGAGTTATGAGCTTAAACAAGGTAATTAAAGGGTAATAAGTTATAAAAATAACCATAGTTAATTTACTTTCCAACTTTAGTTGCTTTATGTAATAAAAGCTTTTCAATATTTCCTTTTGTGTCTCAAGGCTGTTTCAGACATGGTTATCCTTTTTTTTGGGGCCAAAAATTGCAACGCCTCTATTTTTTTTATTTTACTTTTTTTTTCTTTTTCAAGGACAAAGTCATCATTTTCTCTTATTTATTTATAATCGAGACAATTGACCTTTTTACCCTATTTCATGCAAAACAGTATATACTCATTTTCACAAATTTCTTATAGATTTTAAAATATTAAATCTTGAACATTCAGAAAAAATTTTAGAATATTACAGTAAGTGTCAAATTAACAGAAGATAACTTTAATGCTATAACAATACTTAAGTAAAAACATAATAATTAAGCTCTTATGAAGCATCAATGGTTAAAAAAGGAAAAACTGGAGTCCTATGGCGTCAGATAAGTCCATGATCCTAAATTTGCGCAAGAATCCATCTACAAAATCACCAGCTTTGGTATTAGGAAGGCATCAACACCGACAACTATATCAAAATAATGAAAATTTTTACTACAACCGATTGAAGAATTATTAATATTAAACAAATGATTCAAAGGAGCAAATCCTCCATAATGTTTATGAACAAAGGTTCAGAGAAGAAAACCATCAATACAGTCTAAGTTTCAATTAAAGTACAAGATTTTTCTCCCTCCTCTATTTGGTAACTTCAAATGTCAAGAAGCCAATTGTCTAGAGGATAAACCAATAGTTATTGATGTCCATGTAAAAAGGTTAAAATAACATGGGACAATTCCATTACTACATATGAAATTTGAAAAGAAAAAAAGGAAATTAGTTTCCATTACCAATGGCAAAACAACCAGTAAGAGCTCAAGGACTGGCGCATAGTATCAATTACAATACAATAAGAAATCTCTCAATTCTTTCCATTTCTTCAATTTCCACAATAATAGAGCACGACCAAACAATCCACAGGTGGTGACTCATTATCCCCCAATTAAAAGTTTGCTTTCAGCTGAGGGAGCAGCGATAAGCAATGTTCAAAAAGCCATATCAAAAGTTCGACTAGTTCCAAGTGCCAAATTCGGTCCGGTCATAGATCTCGACTGTCTCTTTCCAAAATCAATGAGAATTGGTGGAAAACCAGTTAAATTGGTCTTGAACCGGTGTTGAACTAGTTAAACCGATTTATTTTTTAAATTTTTTATTTTAAAAAAAAATTATTTTTTTTAAATAAAATAATATTATTTTTAGTACTAAATAGTATTATTTTTTGAATAAATTTTTTCTATACTATAATATTGTATATAAGCATTATTATGATACATAATTATTAATAATGATAAATTTACTTAACAAATAATATGAAAAAATATTAATTGACTATTTTGAATTCAAAATATGTTTACAAATAAATATTAACTTATTTAAATTTTAATATTAGATTGTGAAACTTATTAATAATATTTTTTATTTTCTATATAATGTATAAAATTAAAAAAATATTAAAATTATTACCACTGATTTAATTTTGGTTGAACCACAGTTGAACCATTGAACCTTAAACTAATACCTTAACCGGTTTAATACACAATCTGATTTTTTGAACCTTGGTGATAAGGGAGCTTAAGTCCCTCTTATGTTCTTGTTTTGTAAAGAGAAATAGAAAATGTATAGGGTGGGTCTACAAATTTTTTACAAGTAATACCCTTTATCTGTTTGAATCCATAGTTTTTCCCCTATCACCATATCAAATCAATATATCAAAATATATATATATATATAATATAAAAAATCACTGGCCCATTAGGTTTTTTAAAATATTTTTAATTGAGTTTTCTTAAAAGAAATTTAGTTGATGATATAACAACCTCTGCAATATTTTCAATTTGCCTTTTTTAGTTAAAAAAATCTGTTTTTTACTCATCTTTTTTTTTTGGAACTTGACCCTACTTTACAAATTTAGGAAAAAATTTATTCAAGGGATTACATTTTTCCAAAATTATGTCAAAAATCTTAAAAATTGTAATTATCTTCAATGACTAAAAATTATTATCAAAGATTTATTATAAAATTTAAAAAATAGAAGAAGACTCCTAAGTTACAAGAATATCAAAATTTATACACAACCCAATAAAAAAATTAAGTAAAATGAATATTAATTCTATAGTACCAATCTACTCAATGTTATTAAAATATATTAATTATTATCAAAGTTCTCTAAAATTGTATATGTTGTTCGAAAATGTGACAATAGTTTCCTCGAGAGTTTATAATAAATCACTACAATTTGTCTTTGATCGTAAATTTTATTTCATAGAGATAAATACAATGTTTAAGATTACTCAATAAATTTTCTTTAAAATTGAGTGTCTAAATTTGTATGAGATAAAAATATTATACATATAAGTTTCCAGCTTATAAAAAAAAATTATACATATATGTTTTATATATTATAAAAGTCATTAATCAGTTATTGATTTTTTTAAGTGAATAATAATAGCATCAAAATCTGGAAAAATTGATGGTACTGCCACCGATTGATGCCTAGGCAATTGAGGAGCCAAAGCAGAATAGGGTCCTCCCTTGGCCTTTGATTAAAGTTGGCCTGGGAGTTACTACGATGCAGACGTATGGTAGCTTATAGTGGGGTCTGATGCTTTGAATTTGATCCACTAACTTCAAAACAAAAGCTTTAATTTGACAACTCATTAGCTGACAATGGAATGCCAAATTTGAAGCTGTACAAAGGAAAGCAAATTCTTTCCTTTCGAACTTTCTCTATTCTTTGCCTGAACTTCTTGCTTTTCCAATGATCATTCATCAACCGTTAAAATACTTGGGGGGTAAAAACAAGAGCAGCTAGAATGGTATAACCACCTTATATGCGCTACTTTTCTTTCTCTGTCTCTCATTTCAATTATGAAAAACTTCGATGAAAATTTCCAGGTTTTAGATGCTTTAAATATAGCTACTGTGGCAACATATTTTGGACTTCAACGGCAAACACATAGGTAACTAGTAATGGAAGGACTTATATGCCATGCACTTAGATAGTGTTTGGATGAATTTATGAAGTCCACAAGTAGTATGCAACAAATCTGTTTGTTTTCTAATTTCCTTTGTAACATACATAAACTTGAGGCATTTCGTGTTTTTTTTTAAAAAAAAAGAATTTTCACCTTTTTTATTTCCTGGATGCATTTTAACCTTAGTACTAAATTGAATTAAAACTCTTAAGATGTCTGGAAGGAACATATATCTCCCTGTTGTGCATATTTTGTTTAATTATTTTACTGTCTTGACTTAGATTTAGTTATAGCAGATAAACCAAACTCATTAAAGTTCCTTTGGCATGCTTGCCAACAATTTGTTTGGGCAAGCTTGCCTCATATTTGCTAGGCAAGAGGTTTATTGTAAAGCATCGGTGGATTACTTTGATTGAGCACCATTAAATCCTTAATACTAGGATTACTTTTCAAATAATCAAAGACCAATTTTGAGAAACATAGCACAACATTTCTATGTTCAATTATTATGATTTTTGGTCCCCTAATTGTGATTATATCTAACTTCCTATCTTTATATATGCATATGTCACATCTAGCCAATCTAATTGTATGATATATTTTACAGCATTAGTTATGAACTTGTTATGAAAATAATGATAACCTCTTTTCCTTATAGGAGTTAAATCTATTAGATGTATTCAAATTTCATAGCAGGTTGCTAGGTTTCTCCAAATGATACTATAATAAGTCAAATTCATAGAAAATCTTTCCCATATGAGGTCTCATTGAAGATGAAAAAGGATTCTGTGTCATCATCATCTCCTGAAATTGAACTAAAGAGGAAAATCATCCTATTCTTTCCCTTATAATGTGCAGCTCAAGGAGGGTGCATCAATACATGTCAATCCTGATATAGTTCAACCAGATACTTTTCAGTTGGCTTCTTTTAGTTAGACAATGAAAAGAGGATCCGATAAAATGCTCATACAAGAGTCAAATAAGATGTCTTCCTTAGCTATTGTTTCAAAAGCTTGCAGTTGCTCTATTGTTGTTTTAAAGCTTGATGAAATATATGTTCCCTCTATTAATCCATCTTTTATCATTTTATCATGGTAGTAACAGGATAAAACTATTGCATAAGGGTGTCCAATTTCAACATTGTTATTTTGGTTTGGAATCAAAGCAAAACATGTTGATCCTGTTGACCAACTATGGTTAAGTTTTATGGTTGATCTATATTGAAGTATTCAGTAAAGGCATAACAACATCAACATTTAACCACAGTCAAAGCAAGTCCATGTCAGCCACAAATCAAGGCACCCTTGCCATATCATAATATTTGTTTCTTCATTTATCTTTGTTTGATCTTATCCAAAAGAATATTCTAGAGGCATCAAGGTATACACATAATTTTATTCTTTCTGATGGTGTACAAATATTCAATGGTTTTAATGCTTTCATATGAAACAATTAATGAAAACATTGTTTCACTACTGTTTATGGTATCAGAGCCACTGACAATTATCAGTAATGGCTAATACCCCCCTTCCTCTTCCAAATCCCAACAATCCTCTCCTAGCTCCAATTTTAATCCAACCGTTATTCCTCCACCACCCCTAATTCTTCTCACACACAACCCAATGCACAACTAATTCCTAACTTTATGTTTCATCTCTTCCTCATCTGGCCACTGTCAAACTGGACAATGACAATTATCTTATCTGATGAGCCCAAATGTTACCCAATCTCTACGGTCAATAACTCTTTGGCCATATTAACGGCACCGACCCTTAACCTTCGATCCTTTCACCCCGACCTTTCTCTTAACCTAGCCTACAACAAATGGCTTCAACAAGATCAATTACTCTTGTCTGTGCTTATCTCCTTTATGTCTGAGAATCTTATACCCCATGTCATGAAACACAAAATAGCGAAAACATTATAGGATGCTCTTGAAACTCTCTTTACATAGAAATCACAAGCCAGATTCATTCAACTTTAGAATCAACTTGCCTTAACCAAGAAAGGAGATGACTCAGTCACTCAGTTTTTCTGCAAGATGAACCTTATTGCTGATTCCATGGCATTGTCAACAAATCACCATCAAATCTGGAGCTTAGCACTTATATCTTCACTGGTTTAAGGTACGAATACGATCCCATGGTAGCATCTTTGACTAGTCGCCTAGGAGATCTCAGTCTTAATGAACTTCTCAGTCATCTATTGATTTTCGAATCAAGGCTCTCTCAAAATCAATATGTTTCTCTTATTAGCATGGAGATTTCTGCCAATGTTGTTACAAAATCACCTATCTCTAACTCTGTTAGTGCTTCATATTGTGGCAATGGTGGATGATCTTCTCCTTTCTTTAGCATGCAAGGTCGTGGACCTAGGGCTACTCATGGCAGCCGTTCTACTTGAGGAGGATAATTCGGGTGTGACTCACTTTTAATCCACCCAAGTCATATTTCGAATGCTACAACCCTTTTACTAATCCAACTCCATTTAGGCTTGGATCTCGACCCATTTGCCAAGTTTGCCAATAGGGTGGACACATTGTAATAACATGTTATCGCCATTTAAATCAAGCTTTCCAAGCTCTAGCTCTATCGTTCATATCTGCTAACTACTCTACTATGACAACTCTTGATGATGATCTCTAGTTCTCCGACAGTGGTGCCTCATATCATATGACCCCCTGATCTCTCCAAACTCAATTTGCATGTTAAACCTTATACTGGGTTTAACGCAGTTAAAATTGGTGACAGGACGTCTCTCCCTATCAAACATCAAGGAATGGGCATCTTACCTACCTCTCATTTCAACTACCTTCTCACCAATCTTCTTCATTTTCCTCTTTTGTTCACTAATTTATTGTCTGTTAAAAGATTTTGTCGTGACAACTTCATTTTTTTTTACTTCATTATGATATTTCTGTTTTGAAGGACAAGCAAACCAGACAACCTCCTCTTCAAGGTTTCACCTATAGGGATCTTTACCCTCTTCTTTCCTCTGGCTCTCCTTAAGCCTTTTATTGGTGAATGTATATCTTTTCTTCAATGGCATCATTGCCTTGGTCATCTAGCCTTCAAAGTTTTTCAACATGTTCTCTTATCAAATTATCTTCAAACAACCTCCTGGCCTCTATCTTGATTGCTGCTCCTCCAAAAGTCATACTTTCCCATTTCCTCCATCTCCACACAAATCTTCTACTCCATTAGAATTAATTTTTAGTGGTTTATAGGGTCTTTTCCTCATAATGTCCATCAATGGTTTTCATTATTATGTTCTATTTGTAGATGACTTTAGTCACTATATGTGGATTTTTCCTATCAAAACTAAGAATGAAGTTCTTTCCATTTTTCTTGCCTTTCAACTTCATGTTGAAAATCATTTTAATACCAAAATAAAAATCTATTCAAACAGACTAGGGGGTGAATATTGATCTCTTAATTGTGAACTACAGTCCTTAGGAATTAGTCATCACCGCATTTGTCCTCACATACACTCTCAAAATGGCACTGTTGAGCGCCATCATCCAACCATTGTTGAAACTGGATTTGCTCTATTGCATCATGCATTTATGCCTAAATCATTCTGGTCTTATGCCTTCAAGACTACTGTGTATCTTCTCAATTGCATACCAATACCATCTCTCTCCAATCACTATCCTTATTTTTTACTTTATAAGTCATCTCCTAACTATCATTTTTGAAAAGTTTTTGGTGTAGCTTGCTAATCCAACTTACAGCCTTATACAAAATAAATACTATAGCCTAAATCTTGCTTATGTGCCTTTTTGGGTTACAACCCATATCATCTGGAGTATCTCTGTTGACATGGCCTCCTCTAGTATATATATCTCTAGATATGTTTTATTTGATGAAACCTTTTTCCTTTTTTCATCTCAATCCTCTCCAACCTATCAATCACCTCTCTCCTTTTCGATAGCCCTTTTACCCTCCTTCCATTCTAGCCTATCATCCTCTATTTCTCTATATCCTTAGCCCTTTTCACCTCCATCTTCCTCTCTTTATTCGTCCCCTCAACCCACCTCTCTCATCCTACTTCCACTACCTCTTCCACCATATCCTCTCCTTCTTCACCTCCTTCTTCTCTTCCACCACCCCACATTTTTGCATGCTCTCACTACAATATTGCTCATCCAAAAATATTTACTAATGGTATTATTCCCTGTCCACCTCTATGGGCTCATCTTAGCACTATTCCACTGTTTCAAAACAACCCCAATCTTACATCTGTCTCTAATGCCCTCAAGCACTTTCATTGGTGCCATGCTTTAAATAATGAATTTCAAGCTTTGCTTAATACCAATACATGGACCCTGGTTCCTTCCTCTCAAGCCCATAACATTGTTGGTTTCAAGTGGGTCTTCCACACCAAATACAATCCTAATGGGACCATTAATCATTATAAAGTGCGTTTTGTTGCCAAAGGATTTCATTAACAACCTGGAGTGGACTTTTCTGACACTTTTTCTCTTATCATCAAACCTGTTACTATTTGTCTCATACTTTCTCTTGCTATCTCTCACAATTGGGCATTATGACAAGTTGACATCCATAATGCTTTCCTCCATAATACTCTAACTGAAATCATGTTTATGCATCAACCACCGGGGTTTGTTCATGCTGACTATCCCAATCATATTTGCAAGCTCAACAAAGCTATCTACAGTCTTAAACAAGAACCCAAGGCTTGGTTTGCTTGTCTCCATTCTACCCTCTCATCTCTTGGTTTTCACAGTCTCAATCTAATGCATCTCTCTTTATTTATTGCACCAACTCTATCTCCATCTTTGTTCTCATTTATGTTGACAATATTATCATTATTGGTTCCTCTGTTACTACTATCTCTAAGCTCGTTCAACATTTATCTCATCACTTTCTTGTCAAAGATCTAGGTGACCTTCATTACTTCCTTGGAATTCAAGTTTTGCACACTCCCTCTGGGCTTCTATTATCTTAGCAAAAAATATCATTGACCTTCTCCACAAAGCTGGTATGCACCATACTAAACCTCTATCCACACTTATGGCCGCATCAATGAAACTAACAGCCACTGATGGCACCTCCCTTTCCTGATCCTGTCTTCTATTGAAGTATTGTTAGGATCTTACAATACCCTCCTTCACCTGGCTTGACCTTGCCTTTGCTATCAACAAAGTTTGCCAATATATGCATCACCCCACTAATCTTCATTGGCAAGCTGTTAAAAGGATACTTCAATATCTTCATCACAGTGCTTACTTTGGTCTTCTTCTTTGACCCTATTCTTCTCTAACACTTTCTACATACTCTAATGTGGACTAGGCTGGCTCTTTAGATGATCACCGCTACTTTGCTATTTTCTTTGGATCAAATCTTATTAGCTAGAGCTCCAAGAAACAACTCTTTTTTGCTTACTCCAACACCGAGGTTGAATATAAAGCCCTTGCCACTGCTACTTGCAATCTTATATGGATTCAAATTTTGCTCTCTAAATTAGGCATCTATCTTCACCATGCTCTCTTTCCTCTATTGTGATAACCTAAGTGCCACATATCTTGTAGCAAACCCCATAATGCACTCTCACACAAAGCATATTGCCCTTGACCATCACTTTGTCTAGGAACGCCTTGCCTCCAAACTTCTTCGAGTTTCTATCATCTCCTATAAAGATCAACTTGCCAACATGTTTACAAAACCTTTACCTTCTTCCTGATTTCATGTTCATGTTCTAGCTTAATTGTTCTTCTAGCTCAATTTTGCTCGCGGGGAAGTATTGAAGTATTCAGTAAAGACATGACCACATTAGCATTTGACCATAGTCATAGCAAGTCTACATCACCCACAGATCAAGGCACCCCTACCATGTCATAATATTTGTTTCTTCATTTATCTTTGTTTGATCTTATCCAAAAGAATATTCTAGAGGCATTAGGATATACATGTCATTTTATTTTTTCTGATGGTGTATAAATATTTAGTGGCTGTAATGCTTTCATATGAGACAACTAATGAAAACACTATTTCACTACTCTTTAATTTGTCACCAATGTAAGGTTGTCGATCCTTCTTACAGTGTTGCTAGATTGAAGATCAATAGTTACCAAAAAAGATGGCTTCTTCAACTATCCTACCATGAAAATGCAGTAAGTTCTTGTCTTATACACATTTCATATGCATTCATTTGACATGTTCCTCTCTTATCAATGGAGATGATAGCAGCAATTCAGAAGCTATAATAGAAAATGAAGTTGTAATTTTAAGAGATTGAGCCTTAGTTACACTTTGGCCCTCCTTGATGTGATTTGAAGAAATTTATTACGTTTTGTGGAATATATGTCCATTTTCCTGGTTTAGTCATGTCACAAATAATCACTACTTCAATAGTGTGTAAATACTTTATCTAGTTAGAAAATAAGAAATGAGGTTGCAGAATGTTTTTTTTTTTTGACTCATGAATAGATCTTGTAGCTTTGAGAATCAATCACTGTAAAGAGAAGTCAATTCACAATTTCTCCTTCAAACTTCACTAGGTATGGAATCAAGCCTTCATATTTTTCTTCATGATAAATTCATTTACTTTTCAATCTTGGCATTACCAACAACACTATGAGGACATAGCATATATATGCAGTATGGGGAGAAAGCCATATATGTAGGGACATGGAGGATTTTAGACAGTCAAGGTAACCCGCATAAGGCCGCAATATAATAATAATAATAATAATAATAATAATAATAATAAGAAAAGATATGAAAAATAAGAGAGGAGAGAACTATTTTTATGCTTAATATTTTTTTCCAATGCAATACAATGGTTACATGTCTTTAATTATATTTTAATTTCATCCCAACTAATATTTATTTAACTAAATTTCTTTCATTCCAAAAATCTTTTTAATAATTTTCATAATCTATCTCTCTCAAATTGTCATATTGAAATTAATACAAATATTTTTTTCAATTCCTTTTATGAATTGGAAAAAACATTTGTATTAATCTTAAAAAGTTTTAAAGTTTTAGTGATCATTTTGATATTTATATTTAAGAATTAAAAGTATCAAGAGAAATGTTAACTAAAGAAATTAATAATGCAATTTAAATATTAAAATATATCAAAATATTATATTCATCCCAAAAAGTATATTTGTTATATAATTATAATTATTTAATTATTGAACTTTGGTAACTAATTTCATAGTTTATATATAAAATATAAAAAATTATATATTGATAAGTTACAGTACACTAGCCCTCTGATAATTTTGCCTTAAAGTCCCGAACTTTCTTAACATGACCTTGCATATATGCTAAAGAGATACACCAAAGAGAATCACTTAGCAGTGTACAAAGACTTATCATCAGTGAGTTTGATGCTGCAGAACTTGATTCCTTTACATGTCTAGAACATCTATGGATGCATTCCTTTCATTTGTTGATATATCAGCAAAATGTAGGAATTAAATAAGTTGCAGGAAAAAAAAACAAAAAGAAATTATTCACTGCACTGCAAGATTAGCGATATGAAGCCAAGTAGATAGACAAACTCACAGAACTAGCTAGATAGATTGAATATTGGTAACCCTATAAAGTTAGTTATATTAATTGTAGGCCTATAATTCAATTGACGTTCACAGATTAACTTTTTGCTTTCATGGGTTCAAAAACTCCCATTTAGTACTACTAGGATTAAGAAAGTTCCGTCTCTTGTTTTTCATATACGAGGATTTTGGATGAGGTAATAGTATGGAACTTCATATTGTCATATTTAGCAAGAAGAAAACAAGTTTTCCTTTTATTTTTTTTGTTTGGGCAAAGCTCAACTCTACCTGCTTAACATCAAAATCTTTTTAATTACTCAACACTTAAGCATGCTGCAAAACTAGAGAGGTTAAAAGGACATAAGAGTTGCTTGCGCACGTATTTAGCAAATCATATCAGGTCATTGGACCACGATGGACTCATCATCAAGATGGCTTTCCTCTTGTCCATTTTTCATACCTAAGCACATGTAAAAGATCAGCACTTGTCAGGACCAACCCTTAAGATTAAAGAATAGCCAATCCACCCTTTTCACAACTTACTATTCCATCTTTTCAAACCAATATTATCAGAACCAGACCAAGTATTGAACTAGACAAGTCACTGGTTCAAGATTCAATTATCGGACTTGTAGTAATTAAAATAATATTTAAAATAAATGATATAAGTTTAAATAAATTTTATAACTTAATTAAAGTTTCAAACTAAATAATATTAAATTATCAATCTATTATTCACCACAAACAAATTATTAATAAGTTTTATAACTCAATATTTAAATCTAAATAAATTAATATTAATCTATAATCATATTTTGAGGCTAAAATAATAAATTAATAATCTATTATTATATTTTTTATTAAGTAAATATATAATTTTTAATAGTTATATATCATAATAATGCTTATATAATACTATAACATATAAAGAAAAATATTTTATACTAAAAATAATATTATTTTATGTCAAAAACTAAAAATATTTTTAAAAATTAAAAAAAATATATAGGACCGGTTTAGAACCGGCTTAAGGCCAGTTTGACCGGTTTTCATCAGTTTTGAACAGTAGCGATCATCTTCCTTAACCGGACCAGACCAGGTACCGATTCCCTGTTCGACTAGTCGAACCGGTCGATCCGGTTTGGTTTTGACAACAATATTTCAAACAAAGCTAAGTTCAAAAACAATTTGTTATTTTTTTCCTGGGTTACAATGTTGGATATTCATGCAGGGGGTAAAAACATGACTGACTGATGATGTTTAGTATATAGACAGTGGCATGTGAAGCTTATAAAAGTTCATAAAGAGACGAGACCTCATTCATTGGGGTTGGAGTGTGACCATCCTCTTCCAAAAGTGCTTGATATACCTAACAATGAAACATATGCCTAAAAATTTGGTTAACTTGCTATCATGCATAATAATAATAATAATATATTCATATTGACACATGACACGTGTTTCAACTCGTGCTTGTCTTGGATTGACTTGTATTGCGGCAAGCATATTGAAACACATGGAAAGCACGTATAAACATTACTTTGCCATAGAGTGATTTTGGAGGTGCATTTTTCTAATTTTCATTGGTCTCTTGAGAGGATTAAAATCCGTTCATGATAGTTTAAACAATTAAAAGTAAGATTTTTAAAATAAAAAAAAAAAAACTCATGTCAGTCTTGCTCTCCATAGAATGACGCACCAATATTGTAGAGACATGTAAAATAGACGTGTTGTTATTTTGGTAGGGGAATAAACCTAACAATTCGGTATTCAACTATTCATTCGGTAGATATATTAAATTAAATGAAATATTATATTTATAGCTGTCACATGGCCAACTGTTCTAGCGGATATTGTACCCTGGTTTTCCTTTTTTTGTTATATTAAAAACAATTAATTTAGATTATGATTATATTAAAAAATCACGTTAGGAAAATGATCCCAACCAATCAATGGGGGTATTTATATGAAATCACAACACAAGCTTGACCTCTTAAGCTAAGTTTCAAGAATTACACTGAGAAAGCTAGCTATTTTTATTTTGGTTCAGCAATGCTCCAAAATATGACTAGTAATTCTATATTACACTAAAAAAATTAATTTAGATATTTTCTGTTTAATATTTAAAGGTTGCAAATAATAAGAGAAGAATCAACTTGTTTTGTTATTTTCGCTCTCAAGAATTTTAACGATTCCATAGGCATTCTCTGCTTGTTTTCTCTTTCTACTTTTATTTGACAACAATTATTGATAATCCAAATTTAGATATTCTTTCTCAAAAAATTAGAATAGACTCGTATATTATGAAAAGTCAAAATGGGTCGCAGGCCTTGTAAACAATATTAATTTCTATATTTTTATTTTTATACTAATATATTGATTTTAGCTCATTAAAAAGAATAGTGAATAATCTAAGAATCTACCACATGATAAATAGTAGTGCTTCTTAAATATATTGTATTGGGTTCAATCCTTAGTCATGTGCATGAAAAATACTTTATTATAAGAGATAAAGCCCACTTTAATGTCTTTATGTTCCGAAGGAATTAATTTTTTGCTGTTAATTAGAAAATATGCTTAGCACTAATTAAAAAATAGTAGCAAAATCTTTGATGCTAATGAAAAAATAGCAACGAGAATGAGTCATAGTTGAGGTTAGATGGGCTTTGTTAGTATGATCCATCCAACCCTCTCCGTCTTTCTCTCTCATTGCACCACCTATTATCTCTTGCATAGAATCATTTTTCGGAGTTAGATAGCGAAAAGAGTTGAGGTGAGGTAGCAATCTAGATCACTTTTATCCATTGAAGAAAAAATTGCCAATTATATCTCAGCAAGAAACGTGGTTCAAGTTCAAATGTTTTTTTTTAAATGAAATTCCGAGCAATTTTCCTTGTTCAATTCGGCTCACATTTAATAAAATCCCCATTTAAATAGAACTTTTCCTGATAATTGGGTAATTTCCCACTTCATAATACATTCTTCATCTAGAGAAACACGACACATTTGGCCAAATTATCATGATCAAGTTTTCTGCATTTTCTTTAAACATGTTTTAGCAAATAGCATCAAAGTTGGAGATTTGAGTTGTCAAAACATTTTGTGGGAGATTTTCTTCCCGCAAACAAACAATTACGTGACTTTTAGACAAAGATATGCATATTGTAGACACTTTAATTATGGAACTGATTGATAATTTTGGAGTTAAATATGATGGCAGTTGTAATTTTCTTGATATAGATGCTATGAAATTGAAGCATGGAAGGGGCATAATAATAAATTTCAAAAAGATTAGATATTTTGGTCACGTTTATACTTTCCTTAAGTAAAGATCTGCATATGACGTGGCTTTCTCTCTATCACTACCAAACAGCCCACACTCCCACCCCAAGCGCGCGCGCGCACACACTCTCTCTCTCTCTCTCTCTCTCTCTCTGAACTTTCCACGTCATCCTTCTTGCTATCCTACACTGTTCTGCTCACTGCGCTCACCTCCTTCTCTTCTTTCTTTGGCGCATTATAGTCCACTCCACTCTCCAGTGTCCCCCATTTCCATTTTGTTGAATGCAGTTTTAAAAATTTCAATTTTTTTCTTTTTGGTAGACGCTTACAACTATAAACAGAAAGCTTCAGACTGCATTTTCATGTTAGTGTCGCCGACTTCTGGGGTAATCTGGCACTGAATTTTTTATTTTCTGTCTCTAGCATCTTGCGAGCTGTCTCTCTTTTTTATTTATTTATTTTTTAATATGGTGCGCTCTCTCTTTCGCTTCACTTCTCAAGGTTTTAACGTTTATGGATAGGGTTTTACGTGTGCTACCTTGCGCAATTAGATAACTGTTGAACAGCTTCGCCATGGGATATGTGTGAGTATCAGTATGGGACGTCTGCACAGATGGGTTTTGAACCATCAATGGGTATCCGAAGGCTCATCCTAATATCAGTTGTTATTCGGGTCGTGGGGGTAATAAAGCCAATGAAAGTTCTGTATTTTGACGTTGTGGAAGCTGAAAGACTGGAATTACGACGACGTTTTGAGCTGAGGGTGTTACTGTGATTGGCATTGGATTTGCCAGGTTCATGGGTTCTGAGGCTCTGCTCTGAGGAATCTAGAGACTTTTGGTGAGTAGTTCGAACTATGGAGATCGAGAGGCTTGACTTGAATAAAGTCTACGCTAATGCTAGAAATAAAAGCAAGAGGGGTGATGACTTCATTGATAGAAGCAAGGTGAAAATATTGTTGTGTGATAACGACACCAAGAGCTCGCAAGAGGTTTTAACGCTTCTTTTGGGATGTTCTTATCAAGGTATAAATTTCAATATCTATTTGTATGTCACTTCTTCTTTTGATTTTGTGCTGATTTTTTTTTTCTTGGTCGTAGTTGATGAATGAATATAGCATTTGAACTTGCAGTTGGTCCATCACCTTGATTTATGCGCATAGTTTTCAACTAAGATTTAATAAGAAATCATGCATAGATAGGTGAGAAGAAGACTGAATCTATCTAAGTTCTCCTTAATTTATGTATCTTGCCCTGAAAGCTAGCTAACTGTGGCTCCAGACGTGCTGTAACTCAGTTTTTCTGGTTTTCTTAACACTTAACAATTTGAAAGGAAAATCAGAAATTGTCATAATTGATGCTAAACATTCAAATTTGAAAGGGATTTCTGTTCGCTGTCCCAATATTTGTTACTGCTTCCCAACATTTTATTTGTTACATTGAAATTTTTCTTGAATTGACTCGACGCTGGATGGAGTTCATTTAAGTTTGTTCATATGGTGATACGAGAGGGATTGTATATGAAGATTAAATGAAAGATAACACCAACAGAGAAGTTTAGTTGCCATCAAATAGACTCAAATAAGCATGTTCAGGAGAGGGGAGTCCCATTCTGCAACTATTGGAAACTCGAAAAGTGTGAATTGGCTCAGGTCCTTTTGGTTTTAAGGCCCAACTTTTATCTTAAAGAATTAACATGCGGAGGAACCACCCTCATGTTCCCTTCTTCCTCCTCCCTTTTAACCTTTTATCAGTGAAAACTGAAAATGCCTTAAGTGTGGTGATATCATTTGAGGCATTCTGATTCCTACTATGGAATACAATTTGTCTTGTGTATTATGAACTTGGTACAATTCATAACTTGCTTAGTGAGATTATCAATAAACTCTGGATCTTTATGCTTCACAGTTACTTTGGTAAGCTCGGCAAGGGAGGTAATTGATGCACTGAATGCAGAGGGGCAAGATATAGATATCATACTAGCTGAAGTTGACCTTCCAATGAAGAAGGGCATGAAGATGTTGAAGTACATTGCGCGAAACAAAGATTTGCATCGAATTCCTGTTATAAGTAAGCTTAGGTTCTGTTATATTTCAAAACCAGTAAAATCATATTCTGTTCCTTATTGATATCTTGAATTTTTTTACAAGTGATGTCGACGCAAGATGAGGCATCTGTTGTTATGAAGTGTTTGAGACTTGGAGCAGCAGACTATCTAATAAAGCCTTTACGCACTAATGAACTATTAAATTTGTGGACGCACATGTGGAGAAGGAGGCGCATGGTTTGTACTGCACAACTTCTCTCCATTTTTGTGCTTTTTCAATTCATTGGTATGTCAATCTCCACCTACTACAGCAAACTGGGCAATTATGAAATGGTTGCTGAGAATAACGTGCTTTTAGCATATCTATTACATGTTCTCAACTTAAATTTCATGTTTCTTACTATTTTGAAAACCATCACAACCATTAAATTAAGTGATGAAAATTACATGTGCCTTATAGAATTAACCTTATATCTATTATCATCAATGTTGTATGCCTTTGTCAAATGGAAAACACAAACTTTACATGTAATAATTATGCATGAAATATAGAGATTATGTTACGGTGGCATCTTTCCTTCATTCTAGCCTGATTCTGTTGTTGGTATCAATTTCCTGTGGATATTTAAATGCAGCTTATGTTTTCTCAAATTGATGTTAAACTGTGTTTTATATCAATTTTGGCAGCTTGGTCTAACAGAGAAGAACATAATGAACTATGATTATCATCTGGTTGCATCAGCCATAATGAACTATGATCTTGATCTGGTAGCATCAGACCCTAGCGATGCTAACACAACCAGTACCACCTTGTTCTCAGATGATACAGGAGACAAGTCCAACAAAAGCACTAATCCAGAGACAGGAATGTCAATCCTGTTGGAGCGTGAGGTGATTGTTAACAAAACAATACTAAAGTGATAAAAGAATGAAAGTAACCAATGGCTTAAGATGCATCATGTATCAATATGCTTGTGCACCATGGTAAACTTGAAATTTACTGGATTATACAAAATAATTGTGTGTGTGTGTTAAAACAACAATTCAGTTACTTTGCTAATATTATACTTTTGTGAACTGTTGCATTGAGATGTTATAGTTTCATATTGCCTTCATTCAATATGAAAAGGAGACAAGCTAGATCAAATTTGGATGCTACTGAAGAGGCTGCATTTTGAAGCCCCAGAAGCCAGGGTATCAGTAAAATTTTGAGTAAATACAAATGGCCTATAGAGCAGGGGCATGGAAATCATAAAATTATGAGAAAGTTAGAGTTATACTTTTGCTGGCCAGATACTGATGTTTTAGCAATGAGCTTAGAGATTGTTATATAGCTTTTAATAACTAGTAATGATGTTTTAGTCATTTATGGTTTCCCTTTTCAGTCTACAGTTGCAGTTGCTGATGCTCCTGAGGAGCCTCCAGATGCTTATGCATCAGATTATGGGCTTGATGTGCCTGGAATTAGTGATCGCCAAACAAGTGTGTTCCTTATCTTCTGTCAACTATTAATTTCCAATGATATAAAATTATACAATTTTCTAACATTATAAAAATGAAGAAATGAAGCATTTAGTGTAGGATCCAACTAGTTATTTGTATGATTGTATTGGAATACATGTTTGAGTTCTTCAACAGACAATGGATGATAAAATATAGGTTTCCTACCCTCTTTTAGCCAAATAAATTTTTTCAAGCTAAAGGTCTGCACTGAAGCATCGTTAGTATCATCATGCACCCCAAGCTTTGCTTTCGACAGCAAAAGTTGACTTTCCCAAGCTTCTCTATAAATTTTAAGTCATTATAAAAGGGCCTTTTGAGTTCCTACGGATGGATGTGGTTAGTTCGTGCTTCTTTTTCAGTTGTATATTTTCTCTCTGATTTTGCTATAATTTTGTAGGACACTGTTCATCAGGACCAAAGAAGAGTGAACTAAGGATTGGGACGTCATCAGCCTTCTTTAGTTATGTTAAAACAACCATGCAAAAGAGGAACTTTAAAGGATTTCCTCAAGTTCAGAATAATGCTGCTACACAACTGAGGATGGAAGACATGCATCAAACCTGTCCTCAACAAGGGGTTCATGACCTTGAAACACATGAAAATAGAGAGCCATGTGAAAGCCCTAATAAAGATGACTCGCCCCGCAGCATTAGCAATCCTGATTCTTTCTCCATTGACTTTTCTTCTGGTCCACCCACATCCATAGGAATTCTAAAGCACAAGTACTCCAATGAAGAACGCTTACCTCAGGATGTGATCAATCCAAGAATTGGAAGTCATATTTCAGAGACTGAAGTATCTGGTGCTCCTTCCCAACATGCTTGTCCATATTATATTTCAGGGTTCTTTAATCACGCTCTGATGCTATCCTCAGCACATATGTATCCAATGAATCTCCAGGACCAACAGAATCATGCTAGTACAACTATGATTGCACAGTATAATGACATTTCCCAATGTCCTCCTCATGCAACCGGGATAACTTCTTTCCCATATTACCCAATGACTATGTGCTTACAACCTGGTCAGATGTCCTCATCTCATTCGTGGCCATCATTTGGAAGTTCAAGTTCATCCAAAGTAGAATTGAATAAAGTTGACAGAAGAGCAGAAGCATTGATGAAGTTTAGAAAGAAAAGGAAAGAGCGATGCTTCGATAAGAAAATTAGGTATGTCAATCGGAAGCGGCTAGCCGAAAGACGACCTCGTGTGAGGGGACAGTTTGTGAAGAAGTTGAATGGTGTCAATGTTGATCTTAATGGACAACCTGACTCTGTTGACTATGATGATGATGAGGAGGAGGAGGAGGAGGATGAAGATGACAATGTAGTAAGAGATTCATCTCCTCAAGATGCTTGAAAATGATGAATTCCTTAATCTGGCTTTACAATTTGTCATGCATGAAGACCTCCATTGTTCTATATTTCATGGGTAAGTGTTGCCTCTACAATGATCAATGATCATGTGCATGGATATGTCATTGTTGCTGATCCAATGTGCAACCTCGACATTGGAAGTTCAAACAAACTGTATCTCGAATGATTCATCCTGGCAAGCTCTTTTCAATTTTTTTCCTCCTGCGAATTGCATCTGATGTGGTTGAAAGTTGCATATTTGTGTTTAATTCAAAATGTCTGAGCGGAGTGTGACTAATTGTGTTTATGAAGCTATGAATGGCCTGAGAATAACTATCAAATAGCAAATTTTACAGTTATATAGAAAGTAAAAACGCCTTCGGTCTCCCCATTTTTCTTTGTACTAAGTGTGGTGTGAATTAACCTAATTTAGGATGTTAAACTCATGGGTTTACAATAGCTGAATTGACTTTGATGATCTTAGGGGGAAAATCTGAGATTATGACTGTTTATCTTGGTCTTGGGTATTCAGTGGAGTCATTGGTTGTTATTTAGTTGATAGTATCTGTCAACCATGGCAGACATTATGCCAAATGGGTGAATCCTCGGGGAATCTGATGGTTGGGGAGGATTAAACATGATCATTTGATTAAGAAACTACTAATATTTTTAGCAATACCAGCGACATGCTTCTGCCAAGTGGCTGGATGATCTGGTTTTATTGGTTTTATTTTAAAGCAAGAGTTGGCATTAGAGATGAGAAGTGGTACTTCTTTCATAAAAATTTTTATTGTCCTCAAGCATTACAAATATTAATTTTTGAAGTATTGCATACAGGTGTATTTGTCCATGCAAAGATTGGATTGACTATGCCAGTTCAACCAGAAATTCGATGAATTTGCCACAACCCTGATTCATTTAACCATTAAAATTGGCCAATGAAAAATCAGTTAATAATAGTAAGTTAAATTGATAAAGAATATAATAAAATCAATAAAATCCCATCAGATTTAGCACAAAGGTTAGTAAACCTAGGAATCAGTTTGCCCGATCACCAACTCATATATGTTAAGCCAATTTACTCCCTAGTATTAAACAATCTGGGCATCAAGAACTCAAGAGACACCTTAGGATTAACACAGAGATTGATGAGCATAACATCTTAAAAACTAAGATTACGAAGAAGTTACTGAGGTTGAATCTCATTCAGATTCTTTTTGATACACAGGTTCCTCATAAGAGGCAAGTGTAGAACATACTTGAATCTAGGTAGATAATACTAAGATATGACTATTTCAGAATTTCAGAAGAGAGTGAGAGCTTTTAGAAAGTAGTCATTATATTTCACAAATAGAAGCTAATGGATTTCTCCGTTTGCCCCTATCTTACAAATTGAGCTCCATATATAGAGTTGGAGCTTCCTTGCTAACTCATTCCATCATTAAAGGCAGACAGGTGGTAGACAAGCTTTATATCTTTTCTAGCTTTGTCAGTCCACTTACAAGGATGGCTACAAAAACTTAAAGACTGTAAGCACATCCAAACAACTAACTCTTCTTTACAAGACACTTAGCATAAGAAAAAGGACTACCGGCACATGTAGACAAAACTTAAAAGCTTTTTGATATAGGCTCGTGATCACTTGAGAGGTTCATGGCAACTTTGAGGGCCTTCTTCTTTTTTTTCTTGGCAGCTTTTCTTTGGACTTAATCCAATTCTGCATCAATATCAAAGTCATTAGGAGGAGCAGGTCGAGTAGACGTTTAAGAGAGAAAGTTCTGCAGGAAGTGAGAGTCTATCTCATATGAATCCTATGACTCAAATGGGAATGAGAATTGAGGATTATCCTGATCTTCTGATAAATTTGTTATTGGTAAATCTTGGCTTGATAAAGCTTGACAGTAAGCTAGGGCTAGAGTAAAATCAAGCCATTCAAATGGGATAGCTTAGCCAGTAGTAAACATTTCTTCGAGGAAGAAGAATTCTCCTGGTAGAGGTCCAAGAGATGTGCATTTTTTATCAGTGGCATTCCTTGTAAAGTTATTAAGGCTTAAAAGAAAATCTTTTAATTCATTAATAACTTGATGCTTTCTAAATGGCCAATGTAATGCAATGTTCCACAAATGAGTTTGAATGGGAGTGAAAAGGTTTCCTTTATGATCAACTTCATATGGACGGTGAACATTGAAGAAGGAATAAGCCTTTTGTTTTTGTAATGGAACTTCTCAAAGATTGTTTTCCTGGATGACCTGATAGAGGTGTCATCTTCAAACTGATAGTGGTGTGTACCACCTGAGGAAAGTAGGCAAATTGGAGGTGGTGTTTTGCTTATCAGTCAGATACTAATAAGTTTGTCTAGGAGGTAAAGCAAAAGCACAGGCAAACAAGGTGGATAGAGATCAAATATACCACATGAACTTAGTAGTTATGGGGCCTCTAATATCGGGTATGACCATGTATGGTAAAAGAGGGTCAAAGTATTCAGGTTCAGGTGAAATCTTGGTGGCTTCCAGAAAAAGGTGGAGATAATAGAATAGACATTTTTTGGCAACTTGGTTTACTTCTGTGACAGTGGATGGTTTGCATTTGGGAGGAAAAACAAGGCAACAACGTAAGTGAGATTTTGGCATTTTGGAAATTGTGAGAATATAGAGGCGTGAGGATTTTTTTGATAGTGACTATCTGAGTGTTTTTTGAAAGAGGTCTTGAGAGGAGGTCTTGAGAGGAGGTCTACTAACACATTGTGTCTCCCTTTGATGTGCTTCACTGTGAGTTTATAGTAAGCAAACTAGTCCTTCTAGCAAGGTAATTGTTTTTCTGGAAGTAATTTTCGCTTCTGATCCAGAATGGCTGGGAAGGAAGCATTATCCATTTCAACAGTGAATTGATTAAAATTGAGATCAAAGCTGAATTTCTGAATTCCCCTTTTAACAGCGAGAATCTCCTTGTAGATAGCATGATAATGCTTTTTCAGCTTTTTTGAACTGTCCACCGGCATGCGAACAGTAATATCTTTTTCTGTTGTCTTCTTTAATAAGGATAGCACCCTAAAAGTCTTCACTAGTATCTGTCTGAAGGATAAGATTTCCCTTATCGGGAATTTTTAGAGGTGGTGGATGTTGAGTGATCAGCTTTAATCTTTTTACTATTTGTGTCTATTTGTCAGACCATGGTAAGGGATTCTTCTGGAGGAGTTTAGACAATTGGCTGGTATAACATATGACATGTGGAATGAAATCTTGGATATAATTGACAATACCCAAGAATTGCTAGATTTGTTTGGTGGTCAAATTTTGGTCAGGAAAGTCTAATAACTGGGCTGCAATATGTGGGTTGGGTTGAAATGGCACTGAGATAAGGTCATGCCTAAAAACTGGATTTGGTCCAGTCCTATTTGGCTTTTGTGGCTAAGAGCATTATTCCATATTTTTTTGGTAATCTGTTCAATTTGGATTAATAGGGCTTTGTGGGCTTCTTCTATTTCTAAATATAGAAGGAAATCATCCATGTAAATCAGGGTTGAATGGAGGATGGGTTCAAAGATTTTTATCATGGCTTTTTGAAATAAGGAAGGGGTAGGTTTTAATCTGAATGTCATTACTCTCCATTGATATTAAGCATTTGGAATGCAAAAAGCAGTTTTGTACCTGTCATTAGGATAAATTCCTAATTGCCAAAATCCTACTTTGAGATCAAACTTGGAGAAAACTTTTGCATGCTTCAAATGAACTACCTGAGTATTAATCTTAGGAAGAGGAAATTTGTCATTTTGTAAGAATTGGTTTAAAGGCTTATAATCCACAATAAACCTCTTTTTTTCTCGTCATTTTCCAACATCTTTCTCAACATAGAAAGCTTGACATGCCCATGCTGAATTAGTAGGTTCTATCAAATCTTGTCGCAAAAGTCTTGCGCATTCTTCTCGAGCAAGGGAGAAGAATGCCAACTAGTTGTCCCCTCTTAGTAAACCTAGGAATTAGTTTGCCTGATCACCAACTCATATGTGTTAAGCCAATTTACTCTCGAGTATTAAACAGCTCTTCCTGGGTATCAATGACTCAAGGAACACCTTAGGATTACCACACAGAGATTGATGAGCATGACATCCTGAAAACTGAGATTATGAAGAAGTTACTGAGGTTGGATCTCGTTTAGATTTTTTTTTTATACACTAGTTCCTCATGAGAGACAAGTGTAGAACATACTTGAATCTAGGTAGATAATACTAAGATATGACTATTTCAGAATTTCAAGAGAGAGTGAAAGCTTTTAGAAAGTAGTCATTTGTGAAATAGTCATATCTTAGTACTATCTACCTAGATTCAAGTATGCTCCACATTTGCCTCTCATGAAGAACTTGTGTATCAGAAAAAATCTGAACGAGATCCAACCTCAATAACTTCTTCATAATCTCAGTTTTCAGGATGTCATGCTCATCAATCTCTGTGTGGTAATCCTAAGATGTCCCTTGAGTCATTAATACCCAGGAGGGGCTGTTTGATACTCGGGAGTAAATTGGTTTAACACATATGAATTGGTGATCAGGCAAACTGATTTCTAGGTTTACTGAGAGATGACGACTAGTTGGTATCAAATAGTAATCTGATATGACTATAAATGAAAATTAGGGAGAGAAACTTTTCATCATGATTGATATTTCAGATCCATCATCAACATCTTCTTTAGAACCCGTTAGATTATCTTCAGCTTTGTCCATAGAAAATCTACCTCTCTCTATAAAAAGAACCCTAGCCAACAAAATTGATAATGTTGTAGAAATCACCCATGTACCAAAGGATGTCTGGATAAACAACTCTGAACTTCCTTTGTTAAGCCCTTATGCCATCTTTTCCCAAGACAGCATATGTCAGATCTTTCGACAACGTATTAGAAGGATCCTTAGTACTTCCAGACCTCCCATCAAAGAATATCTCCATAGTTTATGTCTAGAACAATGTGAACTCAAAGCTACTACTGCAAAACAATATGTTAACCTTAAAATTCCTCAACCTTTGATTAATACATGGAGACAACAAGGATATACCCATCTTCATGTTGGTGTCATAAGATTAGTCCTTACCCTTCATGGCCAAAAGGGAATTCCTGCTACTGCTAGAATAGCAGTACTTGATTCCACATACACTTCCTACTCTGATGCCTTGATTGGTGCACTTCTGACCACTCTCAGTAATGGAAGTATTGTGATGACCATAGTGTTGAATCAAGAGTTTTGATGATTCCAAACCAGCATGCAAGAGCTTGGATTGAAGATATCAAAGGAGCTCAAAGTGTTTCAAGTGAAGGATTTCTAAGTAATTGCTGCTAGATCTATTATAGGATCTTTAGCTTTAGTTATGAATGGGTAAAAGCTTTTGATTTGAGGAAAAGATGTTTTTAAACCTTGATTTTATGTTAAATCTTGACTTATTTCAAAGATACCCACAAACAGACGAAGTTTGAAAATTTAAACTGAACTGGCATGTTGCAAATTCGAACTTTGCTTTAGGAAATTCGAATTTCGGGCTAAAACTGAACAAGTCTGAAGAGATGTCTCTCTGTCAGACGAATTTTCTTCTCCAAAATTTGAATTTTCATCTAAGTCTGAAAGAAGCCTTTTAGTGATAGACAAACTTTAGATCTTCAAAATTCAAATTTCAGATAAAATGCAGTTTGAGAAAACCAAAGAAATTCTTCTGAAATAATCTGAAATCAAGATGAAATTGAGTTTCAAAGAATACTATCTGACAGACGAACTTTGGCTATCCAACATTCAAATTTTCATATAAGTCTGACAGTGGCTTCTTTGAAACAGACGAACTTTGAGTCTTCAAAATTCGAATTTCAGACAAAACACAATTTATGAAAATAGAAGAAATTCGTCTGAAACAATGTTAAAGTTCATCTGAGATCAAGAATAATTTAAGTTTCAAAACTGCTTTCTGTCAGACGAACTTTGAACATTAAAATTTGAATTTCAGAAGCTAAGGTTGTGAGTCTGTTGAAATGAAATGTTGACATACGAATGACAGAGTTTTGCAAATTCGAATGTTGAAGTTAGTCTGAAAAGAATCTCTCTGACAGATGAACTTCACTCCTTCAAAATTCGAATTTCAAAGAAAGTAAACTACTGTGCCTCCTTGAACGTTCTACAGACAGACAAATTTTGGGGTTCCAAAATTCGAATTTTGAAGGCACTGTAGAAAATTGAAAACACTGTTTACTCTTAACCGAAAAAATTTCTTCTTGAAAATTCGTATGTCACATTGTGAAAATATTTTGTAAGTTTCAAAATTCGAATTTCACTTCATGAACAGACGAACTTCGTGCTGTAACGTTGGAAGCTTTAACCTTCGGTTCCTTCAAAATTCGTCTGTTGACCAACCAAAATTCGAATTTCAGTATGTCAGAAACATTAAATGTGGTTGGTAAACGGATAGTTTTTCAGAGTAACCGTTGGATAACTTCCCCAACGGATAGATTTAGCCTCTAACGGATAGTTAAGGCCAAAATCTATAAATACAACATCATTTGAAGTTGTGGGTAACGAATCAAACTTGTATATACCGAATTTCTGCCAAATCTTCTTCTCAAAAGCTTTTAACCTCTCAACTTCAATATCTGTACTTTAACCTTCATATCTACTCTACTCAAGAGAGTTATATCTTTGTAAACAATCTACTCTTCATCTGGAAGATAGATTTACTTGTGAGGGAAAATCACAAGGGGATTGGGAAGCACATTGTAGAAGTGCTTAGAGAGATTGAGAAAGCTCCAGAAACAGAGCATACTTGTTGTACTGTGGTATTAGCAAGAAGCCCGTTGAATTCTTGCTGTATAGTGAAAAATCTCAAGAGTTGTCTTGGGGACTGGATGTAGGTCAAGTGGATAGACTGGATCAGGATAAATTACTGAGTCTTCCTCTCCTTATCTTTACTTTTCAGCTTGCTCTGTTTTATACGTTGCTTCCATTACACTGTGCTATCTTCACACATTTCACTTTGTGCAAAAAAATTTCAATCTTCCTAATTCACCCCCTCTTAGGAAGTCAGCCTTGCTAACAAGTGGTATCAGAGCTCGGATTCTCATTCAAAGGATCTCACAGTCCGAGAATTAAGATGGCTGGCTTTGGAGAAAGCATACTTCCTGAAGGGAACAACACTAATAGACCACCAGGCTTCAGTGGAGAACATTATGGGTACTGGAAGATGATGATGCAGATTTACCTCCAATTAATTGATCTTGATATCTGATCAGTCATTGAGAAAGGAGATTTTGTCCCAATGACTCTAACTGAAGATGAAAGACACAAAAAGAAGCTAGAAGCAGAGTGGAATGAGGAAGACAGAAGGAGAGTCCTGCTAAGTTTCAAAGCAAAGCATTGTTTAGTCAGTGCCCTAAACCAGGACGAATTCTACAGAGTCTCACAATGCTCTTCTGCAAAAGGGATGTGGGACACTCTGTAGATTGCACATGAAGGAACAACTGGGGTAAGGAGAACAGACTAAACACATGCATTGGAGAGTATGAAAGCTTCAGTATGACTGAAGGGGAAACTATAAATGAGCTGCAAAAGAGATTCACCCTCGTTGTGAATCAACTGAAGAGCCTGGGAAAGGAGTACACTCAATCTAAAAAAGTAAGAAAGATACTCAGAGCTCTCCCTCTGGAATGGTAGCCCAAGGTGACAGCAATAGAGGAAGCCAGAGAAGAATCAATGGCCTCTGTCACAGCTCTTTTCGGCAGCCTTGACGAGTATGAAGGAAAAATGAAAGCTCTCAAGGAAGTTGGACAGGACAGAAAGAAGAAAGGCCTAGCCCTTAAAACTGCTGAACAAAATGAAGAAGAATTTGACGAAGGAGATGAGTTGGATGAAGAAACTCTAGCTATGATGGTCAGAAAATTCAGAAGATTCTACAGTAAGAAGAAGAACAAGAGATTCTTCAAGAAGGGAGCAGCTGGTGAAAGCAAGAAAGAGGCAAAAGGGCCTGTGACTTGCTATGAGTGCAAGAAGCAGGGACACATCAAATGGGATTGTCCTCAATTCCTCAAAAAGTAAGAAAAAGATAAGAGAGTTGCTGACAAAGGAAAGAAGAAGAAAGCATACATCTTATCAATATGGGGCAACAGCTCAGATGAGAAGGAAGAGGATGAGGATGAGATTGCCAACATCTGCCTGATGGCACTTGCTTCTGAAGAAGCTGAACCCTCATGCAGCAGTGATCAGGAAGAAGAGGTATATGAATCTGAACCTTCCCATTCTGAGTTACTTGATGCATTTCATGAGTTTCATGATGAGTTTATTAAAATTGCTAAAGAACTAAAACTGGCAAAGAGAAAGATTAATAAACTGAAATCTCAAAGCAACATTTCTGAAATTACCTCTCTACCTACTGCTGAATCTGTTTGATGTACTTCATGCATTGAACTAAAGCAAACTAATGATTACTTAGTAAAAAACATGTCAAGGCTCACTAGAGGTAAAGATATGTTGTTTGCCTTGATGGGGAGTTAAAGAATATCACAAGGAAAAACTGGTCTTGGCTATGATCCATGTGGTGTCAAGGAAAAGATTAGGAAGAAAAACCAGAATGCATACATGAGACATTTTGTGCATGCTGAGAGCAACAGAAAGAAAGATCACATGTCATCTCGCATTGAAACATATAATCAACCAAAGCATGCAAGACAAAAGTATTATCTGCATTGTTTTCTACCTGCTTCTCAATCTAGTAGTCCCTTCACTACCTGTCATTTCTGTAACAAAAAGGGACATATTTCCAGTTCTTGTGCTTTGAAGAAAAATGGACTTGGCAGGAAAGTTGAATAGATTCCCAAAGTTGCATCTGCATGTAGGGAAAAATCTACTGACCGAAAAGGACTCAAGCAAATTTGGGTACCTAAAAGGAAAACATAAACATTGTTTTGCAGGTCTGTCTCAAAGCTAAGAAGAGCAACAAATGGTATATGGACAGTGTTTGCTCAAGTCACATGATTGGTGATAAGGAGAAGTTCATCACCCTTAGAGACAAGAAAGGAGGAAAGGTGACCTTTGGAGGTGATCAATATGGCAAAGTTGTTGGTATTGGCATTGTGGGCAAAAATCTGGAAACATCTATTAAAGAGGTGCTATTTGTGATTGGCCTCAACCACAATTTGCTGAGCGTGAGTCAGACCTGTGATAAAGGAAATTGGGTGCTGTTTGACTCAAAGTTTTGCCTGGTCATCAGAAAAAATGATCACAAAGTAATCATCAAAGCTCAAAAGGATGGTAACTATTATACTATTGATCTTGATGAACTTCCTCCCTTGGATTCTGTATGTTTAATTAGTCAGGATAATGATAGTTGGTTATGGCATAGGAGATTAGCTCATGTTAACATGAATCAATTGTCTAAACTGGTTAAAAATGAACTAGTAACTGGCCTGCCAAAAATATCTTTTGAAAAAGACAAAGAATGTGATGCATGCATAAGAGGGAAACAAATTAAATCATCTTTTAAATCTAAAAATGTAATTACCACAACTAGACCACTTGAATTGCTGCATATGGACTTAATTGGACCATCTAGGGTGAAAAGTCTCGGTGGTAATCTGTATGTGCTTGTAATTGTAGATGATTACTCTAGATTCACTTGGACATTATTTCTCTCCTCTAAAAGTGATAACTTTGATGCATTTGTAACCTTAGCTAAGAAAGTGCAAAATGAGAAAGGTATTTCTATTGTGTCTATCAGGTCAGACCATGGAGGAGAGTTTGAAAATGCATACTTCCTGGAGTACTGCAATGAGCATGGGATTGACCACAACTTCTCAGCTTCGAGGACCCCTCAACAGAATGGGGTAGTAGAAAGGAAGAATAGAACTATTGGAGAGATAGCCAGAGCTATGCTGAATGAGAAGGAACTCTCTCAAGTGTTTTGGGCTGATGCAGTAAATACAGCAAGCTACATCATAAACAGAGCCTACATCAGACCAATCCTTGGGAAGACTCCATACGAGCTGTACAAGGGAAGAAAGCCAAATCTGTCTCATCTCCATGTGTTCGGATGCAAATGCTTCATTCACAACAATGGGAAAGAAAATCTGGGTAAGTTTGATGCCAAATCCGATGAAGGTATATTTCTGGGCTATTTTAGTAGGAGTAAGGCATATAGAGTTTATAATAAAAAATCAAATGTGGTATAAGAATCTGTGCATGTGGTTTTCATTGAAAATGAAACTGTTTCAAAACATGTTACTAATGAGGATGATCTTGCTTTCAATGTTGAAAAACTGGGCATTTCTGATAAAAGTAAAACTGAACCTCCAAAGATATCTGAATCTGTTAACATAGAGGAAGATATCCAGGAGAAAGAGTTTGATGAAGAAAATAATGAAGAAACATCTCAAGAACTCCCTAGAGCTTGGAGATATCAAAGGAATCATCCTGTTGATAAAGTGATAGGGGATGTTCAAGAGAAAATCAAAACCAGAAAACAGTTAAGGGACAAAATGCTAAACTGTGCTTTCATTTCACAAATGGAACCCAAATGTGCTGAAGAAGCCTTAACTGATGATTACTGGATTTTAGGTATGCAAGATGAACTAAATCAGTTTGAAAGGAATCAAATTTGGGATTTAGTGCCTAGGCCCAAAAATCATCCTGTCATTTGTACCAAATGGGTTTTCAGAAATAAACTTGATGAATCTGGAACAATAATCAGAAATAAAGCTAGATTGGTTGCTAAAGGGTATAATCAGGAAGAAGGGATTGATTTTGAAGAAACCTTTGCACCAGTAGCTAGATTAGAAGCTATAAGAATACTGCTAGCATATGCATGCATGAAAAATATTTTACTGTATCAAATGGATGTAAAGAGTGCCTTTCTAAATGGGTATATCATGGAAGAGGTTTATGTAGATCAACCTCCAGGTTTTGAGGATTCTACAAAACCAAACCATGTTTATAAACTGAAGAAAGCTCTTTATGGTTTAAAACAAGCCCCTAGAGCATGGTATGAGAGACTGAGCAATTTTCTAACTGAAAAGGGGTTCAATAGAGGCAAAGTTTACACAACTTTGTTCACTAAGAAAGAAAATAAAGATTTACTAATTGTTCAAATCTATGTTGATGATATTATTTTCGGTGCTACTAATGAAACTCTTTGCAAGAAATTCTCTGAGTTAATGCAGGGAGAATTCGAGATGTCCATGATGGGTGAACTCAACTTCTTCCTTGGACTGAAAATCAGACAGCTTGATGATGGTATCTTTCTCAGTCAATCCAAGTATCTAAAGGAGCTGCTAAAGAAGTTTGGAATGGAGAATGTCAAGGCAATAGGAACACCTATGGCTACTACAACCAAACTGGACATGGATGAGAATGGGAAGATGTTTAACATTACTCAGTACAGAAGAATGATTGGATCCCTGCTGTACTTAACTGCCAGTAGACCTAACATTATGTTCAGTGTCTGTATGTGTGCAAGGTTCCAATCATGCCCCAAAGAAACCCATGCAACAGCTGTGAAAAGAATTTTTAGATATCTTATTGGAACATCACAGATGGGTCTTTGGTATCCAAAAGGCAATGGAGAAGATCTCAAAGGATACATTGATGTTGATTTTGCAGGATCCAAAACTGAAGAAAAAGCACAAGTGGAACTTGTCAGTTTCTTGGAGGATCCCTGGTTTCATGGTTCAGCAAAAAGCAAAACAGTGTGGCCCTATCCACTGCAGAAGCTGAGTATGTTGCTGCTGGAAGCTGTTGTGCCCAAGTCATCTGGATAAAGCAGCAGCTTGAAGATCTTGAGATTAAAATAAAAGAGATACCAATCATGTGTGACAACCAAAGTGCCATAAATATCACCAAGAATCCTGTCATGCATTCAAGGACGAAACATATTGAAGTTAGGCACCACTTCATAAGGGATCACGTTCTGAAAGGAGAAGTTAAGCTGGAGTACATCCCAATAGAGGATCAAGTTGCTGATATACTCACAAAGCCTCTATCAGAAGACAGGCATTGCAAAATCAGGAGAGAATTGGGTATGGTAAATCCCAATGAACTGTAAGTTATTCTCGTGCAATCTTGTTTTTAAAGGTTAATTCTAACTTTAGCATCGGAGTTTGTTTAATTTAAGTTGTAGGTGCTCCTCACAAGATTCAATAGCAATAAACTTGAAGATTGGAGCACACCAAAATGGAACAACCAGAAAATGCAGTAAATGATGAAAATCCTAAGTTCTGGATCCATTCTGTAAGTTTTTAAAGATGATATTCGTATTTTAAATATGTGTTAGACGTATTTTGCTTCACAAACTGTGTTTTTGATCTAGTCAACGTGGTCAACATTCGAATTTTAGTTGACCAACAGACGAACTTTGACCTGTTACGCTTTGGAACAGTTCTCAGTGATGCCTCAAAATTCGTCTGTTGAATCTTGGAAGTTCGAATTTTCAAAAATAAAAATTTCAAAGTTATGGTTGTCTATCACTGTTATACGAATTATCACTTCTTAACATACGAATGTTGGACAACTTTCACAAAATTAAGAAATTCGAATTTCTAACTCAAAATTCGTGTGTTGAAACATGCTCCTCAATGTTGAATCTTTGAAAGATGAAGTTTTGTATGCTTAATTCGTCTGTTGCTTGATGGTTTGTTGGCTACTTGGTATTTGCCTTTAAAAATTCGAACTTTGTTGAAGCAAAGTTCGTCTGTTGATCTTGTTGTATTTTATCCAAGCCTCTGTTAGATGAACTTTCAGATGAAAATTCGTCTGTCAGTAAGCTTTGCTGAATGGTTTAACTTGTAACTACCCGAAGTTCAAATTTTGACCTTTCAAAATTCGTCTATCAGATGGTTACTTACGTTAAACCCGACGGTTTTCCAAAGAACAGACGCAACCCTATTCTTAACTTCTCTGAGTCTGTTCTGATCCTCTCATCAATTCTCTTAAATCCTGCCCAAAAACCGTCGTTTCCCACCGATTAAACTTCCTTTCGCATCCTATAAACCAATTCTAAGCCACATTCAGCAACATTCATCCGAAAAATGGCGAGAGTCAAGAATCCTGGTGCAGGGAAAGCTGGAGCTAGGCTAAAGAGGATAGTGAAATCTCAATATGCTACCAAGGAAGGAGAAAAATCTAAGAGAAAAGTCAAACCCAGTAAGGCAACACCTTCCAAATGCCAAAAATCAACATCCAAAGCAGATTCACAGAAAGCTAGACCCTCCTCACAGAAAACTGCAGAACCTTCGGTCCCTGTTCTTGCTGATGCTGCTGTTGCTTCCTCTGCTTCCTTCAGTACAGAATCTGGAGAGTACCAACTAACTACACTGCCACTCTGGAGCACTCCTCAGATTCAAGAAGAATATTCAACTAAGTTTGCCAACAAAAAGGTAATCAAGCCTCACTTTGTGAACATGGAAGAATTTTTGATATCTAACAACTTTGATGCTCCAATATGGTTGTTAAGATATAAGAATCTGTTGGAAATTGCGGAGAGGTATGACGATGAAGTAGTAAAGATATTGTATGTCTCTCTTCAATACAATAACAAGAAGATGAAATGGGAGGTCAACTTGAGATCAAGGACCATTAGGTTTGCTGATGAAACATTCAACGAGGTGCTGGAAATTCCAGGACAAGATGGGCTCAAAATTGACATCACTACCTCTGGGTACATGGATGAGGCAGATACTACTGATGAAGAAGGTGGGCCATTTCTGAACTACAAGGAGAGCACTATTCTGAGGACATTGTTCAGAAGAAGGGAAAATTGGCCATCCATAAACGTATTGAAGCCTATAGACCTCAGTGTTCAAGTGAGGATCCTGCACTACATAGTATCCAGGATCATATTCAACAAAGGAGGCAGCTTCAATCTGATAACCAGGGCAGAGGCACATGTCATGGCTGCAATCATGCTTGGGACACTGATTAATATGGGACACATCATTCTCCAACGCATGATCAAGGCAAGAGATCAGAGAAAGGATTCCACACTCCCCTATGCAGCAATTATTTCAAGAATCCTACAGTATGCTAGGATTCAACACATTGAAAAGGGAAAAGGAAAACTCACAGAGGCATTCAAAGAAGAGGAACTGCAGCGGATGGGCATTGAAAGAGATGAAGGAAGATGGGTTGGAAAGGGAGCAGGAAAATCTGAAGATTTGTTCTTTGTTGCTGATGCCTCCCTACAGCAAGAAGGCACCTCTGAGACTCCTGGTAGATCTGTACCTCAACCTTCTCAGCCAATCTCATCTCCATCCAAGCCCACTCATATTCCTTTCACCCCCTCCTCACGGGCCAAGCCAACCAAGATCACTGAGTTGTATGACAGTTTGTCTACACTCATTCTCAGTATCCGGGATGAGCATAATGCTAAATTTACTCATCTGCAAGATCAGATCCATTAGTTGGCTGTGAACATGAAGGTGGTGGCTAATGCTTATGAAGAGATCAGAAGTGCAATCCCTACCACATCAGTTCCACCTCAGCCTGGTGTCCCTGAGCCTACTCTGTCTCCCAGTCCTGAGCCATCTAGTCCCTTTGAGATGGCATCTCCTATTCCTGGTGTTGAAGCACAGGAAACTGAACCTCTAGCAATGAGGCAAGTCCTGGTCCTCCTTTGGACTATGGCATAGAGGAAGAGGGTCTTCAGGAATCAAGCCCTCATGAGCCTACTGAAGCAGAAGCTCAGGATTCTATCCTGTCCACTCAAGAGACTGAGCAAGTTGAGCAGCTAATAGCAACCATCTCTGCTTCACAATTTCTGCAGACTGCCCTCAATGAGGAAAGGAGCATTGTGCCTGTTGTTGATTTTGAAGTTATTGCTCACAATGCTCTACTGCAAGCTCAAAGGAGAAGGCTTGAAGAAATGTTTCCTCCTGCTGAACCAGCTCCTCCCTCTCTTGCTGCTTATGGGCTCTCAGAGGAACAGAGAGCTCAGTTAGCTCTTTCTAGGCAGGAAATGCAAGAGCTGCTTGAGATCTCTGATGATGAAGAAGCAAGTCCTGAGCCTGCGGAGCCTCCTGCACCAGTCCAGTCAGAGATTCCTTTTGCTCCTGTGCCACTTCGAGCTATTCCTGTCTCTCAGATCTCTCCTCCTGTTGATTTTGTTAGCCTTCCTGATGATGCCAAAAAGGGGGAGAAGACTGAGTAAACTGGAAAGTCTGCTGCTGCTGAGCAATCTGGGAAAGGGAAGACATACAGCAAGAAGACCAAGTCCAAGAAGAAATGATTGAAGACTTGTTTAAATCTTAGGCTTGAGTCCTCTTATAGTGCCTTATGTTTCTGTTTCTGTTTTAAATGTTTGCATTTTGTATTTTGTATTAAGAACTTTGATTAATTTTATCTCCGTAAAGCTTAAGTATTGAAATGAATGAATTTCTCGGTTGCAATGATTTGTGCATATTACTCTTTGAATATCTTCACTTGATCTGCTGTATATGATATCTTTTGAAATATAATGCATATGTTAAGGGGGGAGCTTGTAAAAGCAAACCCAAGTACTAATCCAGTTTGTAAGTTGTTTTGTCATCATCAAAAAGGGGGAGAATGTTGAATCAAGAGTTTTGATGATTCCAAACCAGCATGCAAGAGCTTAGATTGAAGATATAAAGGAGCTCAAAGTGTTTCAAGTGAAGGATTTCTAAGTAATTGCTACTAGATCTACTGTAGGATCTTTAGCTTTAGTTATGAATGGGTAAAAGCTTTTGATTTGAGGAAAAGATGTTTTTAAACCTTGATTTTATGTTAAATCTTGACTTATTTCAAAGATACCCACAAACAGACGAAGTTTGAAAATTTAAACTGAACTGGCATGTTGGAAATTTGAACTTTGCCTTAGGAAATTCGAATTTCGGGCTAAAACTGAACAAGTTTGAAAAGATGTCTATCTGTCAGACGAATTTTCTTCTCCAAAATTCGAATTTTCATCTAAGTCTGAAAGAAGCCTTTTAGTGACAGACGAACTTCAGATCTTCAAAATTCAAATTTTAGGTAAAATGCAGTTTGAGAAAACCAAAGAAATTCGTCTGAAATAATCTGAAATCAAGATGAAATTGAGTTTCAAAGAATACTATCTGACAGACTAACTTTGGCTTTCCAACATTCGAATTTTCGTATAAGTCTGACAGTGGCTTCTTTGAAACAGACGATATTGGAGTCTTCAAAATTCGAATTTCAGACAAAACACAACTTATGAAAATAGAAGAAATTCGTCTGAAACAATATTAAAGTTCATCTGAGATCAAGAATAATTTAAGTTTCAAAACTGTTTTCTGTCAGATGAACTTGAACATTAAAATTCGAATTTCAGAAGCTAAGGTTGTGAGTCTGTTAAAATGAAATATTGACATATGAATGATAGAGTTTTGTAACTTTGAATGTTAAAATTAGTCTGAAAAGAATCTCTCTGACTGACGAACTTCACTCTTTCAAAATTCAAATTTCGAAGAAAGTGAACTACTGTGCCTCCTTGAACGTTCTACAGACAGACGAATTTTGGGGTTCCAAAATTTGAATTTCGAAGGCACTGTAGAAAATTGAAAACATTGTTCACTCTTAACCGAAAAATTTTCTTCTTGAAAATTCGTATGTCACATTGTGAAAATATTTTGTAAGTTTCAAAATTCGAATTTCACTTCATGAACAGACGAACTTCGTGCTGTAACATTGGAAGCTTTAACCTTCGGTTCCTTCGAAATTTGTCTGTTGACCAACCAAAATTCGAATTTCAGTATGTCAGAAACATTAAATGTGGTTGGTAAACAGATAGTTTTTCAGAGTAACCATTGAATAACTTTCCCAACGAATAGATTTAGCCTCTAACGGATAGTTAAGGCCAAAATCTATAAATACAACATCATTTGAAGTTGTGGGTAACGAATCAAACTTGTATATACCGAATTTCTGCCAAATCTTCTTCTCAAAAGCTTTTAACCTCTCAACTTCAATATCTGTAATTTAACCTTCATATCTACTCTACTCAAGAGAGTTATATCTTTGTAAATAATCTACTCTTCATCTGGAAGATAGATTTACTTGTGAGGGGAAATCACAAGGGGATTGGAAAGCACATTGTAGAAGTGCTTAGAGAGATTGAGAAAGCTCTAGAAACAGAGCATACTTGTTGTACTGTGGCATTAGCAAGAAGCCCGTTGAATTCTTGCTGTATAGTGAACAATCTCAAGAGTTGTCTTGGGGACTGGACGTAGGTCAAGTGGATAGACTGAACCAAGATAAATTACTGAGTCTTCCTCTCCTTATCTTTACTTTTCAGCTTGCTCTGTTTTATACGTTGCTTCCATTACACTGTGCTATCTTCACCCATTTCACTTTGTGCAGAAAAATTTCAATCTTCCCAATTCACCTTCCTCTTGGGAAGTCAGCCTTGCTAACACATAACTCCGGATTTTAACAGTAAACTTGATGACCAGACTCTTACCCATCATCTAAAAGTACAAATCCAAATCCATAGAGCAGAGCAGACCCAAAAGCAACTATGGCAACCCTTCATCACTAAATGATCTATCATCTTCAAGATCATGCGGTCAACCTTGGGTTCCCAAACTCCACAACAAATGCCATGTATATGGTATCTAATCAATCTGACATATCAGTGGTTCAAATTCCAAGGAGAATTCCTAAAGAGGAACTAGCTCAGATTATGCCTCTTCAGTGGATAAACAATTATGAGAAAGAGTTTTACTCTTCTCGAAGGGGTGTTCATATTACAGAGCAACCTGTTCTCGAAAGACTCTCGGATGGAACTGTCAAATCCATATTCAAAAGGCCTAATCAAGGTCCTCCTTTTTGAGGACAGATCTTAACCATTAATCCAGCTTATAAACACAAGGAGAAATTTTCTGTGTACTCAGTAGATGCCAAAGCCAAACCGTGTTTTGTTGGGAAAATCCATGGTCATTTTATCTGGGATCATGCACTAGAAGAATGTGATCCTAATTGCATATGTTCTAATTAGGATAACTGGATAGGACCAGAGGAAAACCTTAATCATGTTCCTTTGGGAGATTTAATGCAAAAACCGTGTTGCCACCATCACAAACGCAACCAGGACAATGATGCAGATCATGGTTCAAAACAAACCTTATCTCAAAGAAAAAGGTGGGTCGCTTTCCACAAACCACCCCCTCCAAAACCTGCTACCTTCCATGATTTATTTAGAGTTAGGTCATTCGGACTTAGCTTCTTCTTTTTTCCCCACTGAAACCTCAGAACAAACTGATAAGACTTTTTATCCTCAACCAATCATCAAATCTATTCTAAAAAAACCGTTGCAAACCTTGCCATGTATTGCCATGATCAGACCTACTTATGAGGATGATTTTCCTCCTCTAGAAAGGAGAATCAACGAGTCAGCCAAATATTCATCTCAACCATTCATCCAAGCTAATCAGACGACTCCTCAAGGTCCCAAAATTACTTCCTAGTTAGAAGAAGTTATGAATTGGCAGTTTGAGAATGCAGTTAGTCAAAATAAAGTTCTTCATCGAATCAACACACGACTAGATCAACTCCATAACAAGACAGATGTTTTTTCTCATCGCCTAGATTCCCTTGATGAATAGGTCAAGAAGTTATATATCAATTATTCTATCAGAGCTTAACAGCTTGATAAAGAGCTTAGAGAATTCATTGATACTTGTTATATGGGTCCCCAGTTTGCAAAAGAGGAACAAGAATTGAGACAAATCAAAGAAGAATTGAAAAGAATTGAAGTAGATATTTCCAAACCCTCTTCAAAATATTCCCATGATCCATTTTTTCAAACACTTATATTCACATTCCACCATAGCTTCCTTCCCATCTTCAACAACCAGATAACCTTTTCAGATGACACATCCAATCCACAGACAAGCTAGACAGGCCAAACAAATCTCCTCCACAAAAATTCAAACAAATCAGTTAGATCAGTTTACTTATACCCAGGAACTATAGACCACATATCCATCTACATCCTATATTCCAGATCCTATTCCTCTTACAAAGTTTTTACAAATCAAAACTCCTCCATCCTCGCCAAAACAACAACAACCACCCCGTCTTTCTCAAAAGACAAATCCATAGCTACTATTCGCCAACTTTCTGAATCATTTGCTATATCTGACTCAAATCATTATGATGATGAATACAATTCAAGTTCTGACATGTCAGATTCATCTCTTCAGTCTCATCATGTTCCAGCCATGTTTATGGTAACTCCGGATCCATAGACATCTAATCAACAAGAATCCTTTACTCTTATTGTTGAGGATCCTACAGAATCCACTCCTGGATTATATTCCCATCATAAGCTAGCTAATGGTCCATACTTTACTTTTGATGATCTTCCTCCTCATAGATGGAGGGAGAAGATGCATGAATTTGGTGCTTAGATAGATGTTCAAATGAATGAGCCAGATGCTAATCTTCATGATGTATTGAGCAATTTTCTCTCGAGAATAACTGGTAATCTCAGAGAATGATTCACAAGTTTAAGTAAATATCAAAAGCTTCAGATGTCTCAGTATGATATTTCTACATTTTTGGGAATTTTACATCAGGAATTCATTGGTAATTTTAGTATCATTGATAAAAGAGCAAAACAAGAATTTTTTGAGATGAGATATTGTTCTCTTGATCATAGTGATTTACAGAGACATTTTAAAAGAATGTCAGAAAAGTATTACATTCTTGGAGGCGCTAATAATGTTAATCTTAGGCATGTTTTCATTGCCTCTCTTCCTAATGAGCTTCAGCCAAAATTACAGAAAGCTCTCAATCCCCTCAACCGAGAAATGTCACAAATAACTCTGGGTGAAATTTTTCAACTTGCATTAGCATCTCTTGACTGATTATGTGAACAACAGAAGTTTGTTAAAAATGTTCTGAAGAGCAAAGCTAATTTGTACAAAGTCTGTAAAAGACCTTATTTACAGATCAAGTACAAAGATAAGATTACTTGCTCATGTTCCGCAAAGAAGAAGTCACATTTTTTTAGATTCTCTCTCAAGAAGAAAGGTTTTCCCAGAAGATGATGAAAACCATTCAGATTCTTCAAAAAGAGAGCATCAACCTCCAAAAAGTTTGACCGATGTTACATTTGCTGCCAGAAAGGACATTACACCAAAAAATGTCCTAATAAGTCAAAAAGAGATGTTAAGATGCTTTTCACTGTTCAAAAGACATTATCTCTATCTGACAGTGATGATGTCGAATCAGTTCTTTAAGAACAAGGCTTTCAGGATGAGAATACTAAGTTTGTAATTAAACAGGAAACAGACTCTAACTTCTCTGAAGATAAAAAAATTCTTAGCATCCTTCCTTGCCCAAAGGTACAGCGTCCTTGTTCAAACCACCGGATATATAACATCAACCTAACAACCATATTACAGTCTACAGTATCACTTCCCAATGTCAAGATCAAAGTACTTGCAGATAAATATGATAAGCCTACACAGGCTATTGGCTTTATAGGCACAGGTTCTTGTTGCAGTGTCATGAAACCTCATGCTCTGCCAGAAAAAGAATGGATTCCACATGAAGAATATTTCACCACTACCGACAGTAATCCTTTCTTAATCGACATGATTTCCAAGAAAAAGATTGGGATTTAGTTTTTTCCAAATTGCACAATTTGGACTAGAGTACTTGGAAGCAAATTATCCAACAAAGATTTACTGATTGGCATTGATATTTATCATCTAGCAAAGGGATTACAAATCCTTCCAAAAGGTATACGGTATAAGTCTTCCTTTTTCCCATGGGAGACAGTGTGTAACCTTTTTGAAATACAGAAGGTGCCACCTAGATATGAGTTTATCAGAAGATAAACTGTTGCCTCTTTGTCCAGAAAATCATGAACAATTCACCCATCCTTCTCATTTATGAAAAAATGAAGAATTCTTCATTTGATTACCTTTCAAAAAATAGTCAACATCACACAATTATAAGTCCAATTTTTCTATTTATCATATTATCTGTCATCTCAAAAGCACTTATACCCAAAAAAGTAAACTTTTTTGGTGAAGTTATGAGACGTGTTCCACATTAGACATACTATAAATCATATGCGAATCAAACTAAATATCTTTTTGTAAATTTAAAATTAAAAAATCACTTTTTCTCTTTTTATATGGAGAAATGCACACTAATCTTTGAATATCTATTCTGCATAGAAGCTAATTTACACCACCTCCAAATACAGTTTTTTTTTTTTGGGTTGTAAAAGAGTGTAAGCCTTTAAGTCACAATTTGGGGCATATACAGAGATCTTTTGTTTTTCTGGTAGCAAAAGGGGAATATATTATCGAATTAAATCAAAACATTACATTACAGAGTTTAGGGGAGCTGATTCCGATCTCATTATTATATTTATACAGTATCAGCCAAAGAACGTTGGGGGTTCAAATAAAAAGGGAAATGCCATTTCAGTACCTCCCAATAAGAATATTCTCGAAAAATGACCTATAATAATTGAAATCCTTAGGAAGAATGTAGGTCCTTATAAGTAAAGAAAAAATATAGTTATTTGAACAAAATATCCTTTATTCTTTCACCCTTTCCTCTATACCTCGTCGGTGTTAGTGACGTCACCGAAGCTCCGGTCGCAGGCGACATTATCAAAGCTCCAGCGACCAACACTAGTATTGGAACAGTGAAATATTCTCAATTGAGAAAAAGTTATCGTCATTTGAGAAAATAATTATCACCAATTGAAAAAATAGTTATTTCCATTTGGAAAATTAATTATCTCCACTTAAAAATTTGAGAAAATTAGTTATCTTTATTTAGAAATTTAGTTGTCCCTACTTGTGAAATTGGTTATTTCCACTTAGGAAATTAGTTATCTCCACTTATAAATTTAATTATTCTCACTTAGAAATTTAATTATGTCCATTTGAGAAATTAGTTATCTCCACTTGAAAAATTAGTTATTCCCATTTAAGAAATTATTTATCTCTACTTGGAAATTTAATTGTCTTCACTTGGAAAATTAGTTATCACCACTAAGGAAAATAGGTATCACCACTTGGAAAAAAAATTATCGCCACTTAGAAAATTAATTATTTCTACTTGAAAAATTGGTTATGTATTGGAAAATTAGTTATGTAGGGATAACCAATTTTCCAAGTAGAATAAATTAATTTTCCAAGTAAAATAAACTAATTTCTCAAGTAGAGATAACTAAATTTTCAATTGGGGATAACTAATTTTTTAAGTGGAAATTAATTTTTTAAGTAGAGATAACTAATTTTCCAAGTAGAAATAATCAATCTTTTAAGTGGAGATAACTAATTTTTTAAATAGGGATAATTGATTTTCCAAATAGGAATAGTTGATTTTCCAAGTGGCGTTAACTATTTTTCCAAATGGCTATAGAGAATAATTAAATTTTCAAGTAGAGATAACTAATTTACTAAGTGGAAATAACTAATTTTCCAAAATAGGTATAAATAATTTCTAAAATAAAAATAACTAAATTTTCAAGTGCAAATGACTAATTTTCTAAGTAGAGATAGCTAATTTTCCAAATAGAGATAACTATTTTTCTAATTGGCAATAAGTATTTTCCCAAGGAACAATTGTCGCACAAAAAAAAATGTGACGAAAGGAAAACGAGACAAAATCGTGTTTTTGGGAGAAAACCAACTTGTGATGAGTCGCTACCAAAATTTTGAAAGAAAATCTTGGGAACTCGAAACAGGAAGGGAAAGAATAGTCTACGTAATCAGAGTTGGATTCGGGAGTTGATTGTGTATGGAGAAGGTGTTAGGCACTCTACAACACCCGTTCCTATAAACGGTTACCTTACGTTGATTGTGCAAATTAATATGATTTTAAAAATATTTTTATTTTCCTTTTATCATCCACATGCGAAAACAAGGGTAGAGAAGAAATTAAGAAAATTTGAGAAATTTGGAAAATAAAATCAATTAAATTAGAAATTAAGGAGATTTAAGAAAAAAATGAGGAAAAGGAATTGGGAAAATAAATTGGAAAATATTTATTTATTTACAATGGCGGACTTGACTCAAGATCAAAGCCTAGGGCCTACGAACCCTGCGATAGGGATCAAAGTCCACGTAGTTCAAGTTAAAAATACGTGTCAGTTGGTTGATATTTCTTATTGTAATTTTTGTAATAGGAGAAAACTAATTGAGAATAATTTATCTTTTTGCAAACATAACAATTTTCTAAGATTGAGTTGGTGTGTTTTAATTTAATTCTACTTACTTACTCTTATTTTATTTTATTTTGAAAATATTTCTTTTATTTTTTTTATTTTTAAAAATGATATATTTTTGTACTCTTGGGAATTTTCTTTTAAGAGAAAGTGAAGACCGATTCACATGTTGTAAACTCACAGTTGTGCCCGGTAGATCGATTCCTTAATTACCTGCAAAAGTTTCTGAACCTCGCGGTACAAAGTTTTTATTATACAAGTAAAGCAAAAAATTAGAAAATACTATTATTCTCCCATTTTTAGATAATGATTTATTATACATTTAAAATAAAATTGGAAAGAAACTTGTCATATTATCAAAATTTATTTATTTTTTATGAAATATAATTGTTTTCTCAAAGAATGTTATTTAACTGATATATCTACGTGAATTCACAATCTCACGCAATAACTCAATAAACTTATATACCTACGAGGATTCTAAAAACTCACGTGGTGTAATTATTAAATCAATTATAGTGATGTTACTATTTTTGAAAGATCATATTAATAATTCCTCTCAATAGGAGTCATCAAAAGATTTTTTTTTTGTATGTGGCATTCGGATCCATCATTTTGTTTTGGAATTATTTTGCAAATAATTGCCTCATCAATTCCCAAGATTAAAATATTTGACACACATTTTAAAAAAATAAAAATAAAAACAAAACAAAACTACATGCATTATCAGTCATTATAAGTCTATATATGTATTTTTATTGACGAGGAAACAACTAAACAGTGAGGTCTTTTAGGCGCCTAGCTTAAGATAAAACTTGGATGTGAAATGGGCACCACACAAAGTATTAAGCCAAGCCAAGGGTGTGAACCCATGCTTACCACGGGGTGTACTTGAGCATAATTTCGATTGTTTATAAATATTTGATGCAAATATTACCCAAGCTCAAACATCATGAAGGAAAAGCAAAATAGCATGGATTAGAACAAGGATTATAAATCTCTGAGTTAAGCATCAAATTATCTCCCTCTTGTAACGCTTTGTGGAAGTGAACCCAGAAACCGCCCCTTGAAATTGTAAAGGACTAGATATTGTGCAAGCCTGCTTGACACTTTATGAACACTAAAAATAACCCATGTCATATCATTTTCCTATAAGACCAAGGATGTTCTCTTCATTAATTTTAAGATCTGTAAGGCATCATGCATCAACCATATGAGTTTAGCACATTGTATTCATCAAGGAGGTACATTGCTTTAGTGGTGTTCTATTGAATCCTCTACCTGATTAACAGGATAGTACCATAAGACAGAAGTATGGGGTAACTAGCGTCACGAATTTGGGACTAGTTTCCTAAGACAACAAATCCTCACCCATCATTTAAATCAACCTGTGAGTTAAAGTGTGTTTACAAACTCCAAAAGACATAGGAAGTTAATGACAAGGAATACCACTTTGTGCAAATCACCATCATTCCAGGACATCAAGAATAGCCTAAATTCCTTATTGGAACTCCAAACTCACATCAAACAATCAAGAGGAATTGAAACTTACATGACTAGTAACGATTTTCAGCAAACTTTATCAGTAATCAAGTCAAATTAAGGGATGTAAACAGTAGTCTAGTGTCCCCATTTTGAATCAATATAATCATTCGACACAGGATAACTCGAACAGTGATGTATCAAAGTAGGAATTTCACAGCAGAACCTCTAATTGTCAATCCAAAATGCCTCAACGATAGAGTACCAATCAATGAGAATTTGGACAAAATTTAAAAATAACACTTAAAACTCCAGATGAAATTATGATCCAATAGGTAGTTAATGTATTAACTCAAACACTTAGCAACACAGGTTCAATCCATAGAACACCAACACATAGATTCACAGGCCACTTCACGAAAACAAACCCAAAAAAATCAAACCGAAGCCAGAAAATTAAACTGACCCAAGCGTCGCTGGTGTAGGAGAAATCATTCTCGTTGTTCCCTACTGCGTTTGCTGCTCTGTTTAGATCATCCTTCCTTTTACTTCTCTACAATTTCAACCGAGCCTTCTTTCTAAAATCGCTCACTGTGTCCTTCTCTTTTTGAAATTTCTCTCCCTCGGTCCCAATTTCACTGCCTCCACCCTCTTAGGGTTACTCCACCCACAAATTCTTCTCTATTCTTCTAAGCTCCTTTTGTTCGGCCCCTTACCGTCTTCCTCTGTTCCATTTTTTAATAGGCTCGCGAGTGAAAGACAGAGGAATTTCGGGCATATGGCTGCTTTTCACTCCTAATTTCGTGTGCCATTTGCTCTGCTTCCTTGTTCTATTTCGGCGGCTTCCTCCGTTCTTTTTTGTTCTTCAGCCTTTTGTTTGAGCTCTCTCCCTGACTCCCTCTGTTCTTTGTTCTTTGCGTGCACGGCCTCCCCTGTTTTGTCACGTCTGAGCCTCTCTCATTCTCATCCTTGTGCCTACGCCCCCTCTGGTCTTCTCTTCGGTCCCCATCAAGCTCAAATGCTCCATGCTTGTGCTCAGACAGCTTCTGGCTTTCGATCAGCCTCTGTATGCGGCTCCCTCGATTCCCTATGCTCGTGTATTTGAGCCCTAATTAGGGCTCAATGGTGATGGTTTTGTGGGCTTTAAATGCTGGGCCTCAGCATTTCAAGCCCAGAACTTTGAGCCCCAAAGCACTTCCTTTTTTTTTTTAATTTCGGTTGATTTTTTTTAATTTTATATTATTTTTGTTATTATTATTATTGTTATTTATTTATTTTATGTTTTTGTTATTTTTCCTTCTTCTTCTTTTCCAAGATCCCATTAAAGGATTTATAATTAATTTACTAGAATTTTAATTGACTAAAATTTATTATTATTATTATTATTATTATTATTATTATTATTATTATTATTATTATGTTTTTTTGTATAAAGACCAGAAAAAATAAGGCGTTCACAACAATTACTATTTTCCCAAGTAAGAATATTTCATTATTCTAGCACTAGTGCCGGTCATCGGAGCTCTGGCAATGTAGCAAGCGACAAGAACTCTGGTGACGTCGCCGATGACCAGAGCTCCGATGATGTTGCCCGGCACTAGTAAGGTAGGGAGAAAATGGTAAAAGGAAAAAGGATATTTTGGTTAAACAAATATATATATTTTCTTACCTATAAGGACCTAGGTGCTTTTTGAGGATTTCAATTATTATAGATCCTTTTTTAAAATATTCTTATTAGGAGGTCCTGAAATAAGATTTTCACCAAATAAAACAAGCTTGCAAGGGGAAGATTAAAACTAGCGTTAGGTTGGTGGAATTGCAAGGAAGGAGAGAGGAAGGATTTTGACTTTTTTATTGAAATATAATAATAAAAAAGGAAATTACCAATATACAATAGTTTTGAAAATATTTATCAGGATACAACATTTTTTATAAATAGTAACATGATAATTCATTTTTTTCGTGCGTATCAAGAAGAAGTCGCAGTAGCCAATTATGATTTGATTTATTTAAAAATTAAAAAAATTGTTTTGTATAAAGCGAATCATAACATGCTGTTACGATTTGCTTTATTTAAAAATAAAAAAACAAACTTAAAAACAAATCATGTTACGATTTGTATTATTTTAAAAATAAAAAAAAATCTGGCTATATAAGAGACTTTATTAAAGAATAATAAAATTAAGTAATAATAATCGTAATACTCCTTTTGGTCCCATTGATAAGAGAAAAAAATTACTTAATGAGTATTAAGAAATGGAATTGAAATTAAATAAAGATAATTAATTTATTTCATATTTTCAATTTCTTCCAAAAGTATCCCTACTTAATTAATTTTTCTTTCAATTTCTTCCAAAAATTAATTTCTTCTAAAAATGCACTTCATAAGCCTCAATAATATTAATAAAGAAGGATAATTTTAGTAAAAAGAAATTAATGCAAATGCAAGAATTTTGCTTTTTGCAAAATAATATTTTTTAGTTTTTTTTTATTTTTAAAAAAAGCAAATAGTAAAAGCATGTTATGATCTGCTTTATGCAAAATAATTTTTTTAAAAAATTTTTAAATAAATCAAATCGTAATTGACTTCTATGACTTTTTCTTCATATGCATGAAAAAAAAAATGAATCATCATGTTATGATTTATAAAAAATGTTGTATTCTAGTAAATACTTTCAAAACTATTATATATTGGTAATTTCTTTTTTTATTATTATATTTCAATAAAAAAAACCAAGGATTTTGCTAAAATCCCCAAAATAAAAATTGGAGTAGGGGGAAATAAAAATAGGAGAAATGGGAAAAAAATATCAAAAACTAAAAATATTTGGAAAATGGCATCAAAGTTCACCCAGTTTTCAAGGTATGATGGAATTTTTCCAAGCCAAATTAGAAAATTTGTAAGTCATGATATAATTTTTTTGGTATCAAGTGAAAATAGAAAAAAATTATTTTAACTTGGAAATTTTTTAATCTCACTAAGAAAAATTTTATTTTACCTTGAAAACAATGTAAATTTTAGTCCAATTTCCCAAATATTTTTTTTTTTTTGCTTTTTTTTACCAATTCTCCCAATAAAAATTTTGTTTGGTAAAACAAAAATGGTTTAAAATTTTCCCTTCTCCTTGGAGTTCTTCTCAAATTGAGATAATTTAGTGAAAACGTATCTTTTTATCTCACCCTAACTAAATTGTCCATAGACTTTTTAATATTTTCACTTCTTCATTTTATGAATATGTGGATAAAACTGTACTCCTTCCTCTAAGTAATATATTTTTATATTAATTTTTACAAGATTATTTTATTAAAATTAAAATTTAAACCCAATATCAATTCAAATAACTAAAATAATCTGTAATTATAGTGGAAAAAATAATATATAATTATACATTGAGAAGTGAAAAATAGAAGAAAAGAAAAGAGAGAGAAAATTAATTTAAATATAAAGATATAATTTTCTATTTATAATTATTTTCCTTTATATCTTTCTTAAATCAAATAAAATAATATTAAAATTATTCTATTAAAAAAATTTTTAAACGGTTAAAATTAAAATCTTTATTTTCCCTATTTCAATTAAAATTCCTCTCAGTTAAATCTTTTTGGATTAACGCCCCGGTCCATTCTATTTCCTGTGTTGAACCAAACACCAGGTTAATGAAGCAAGGAAATCAGCGCTCTTATTGCTTTCTCAGAAAATTATGAGCAACTTCAACTCTCCAGTCCTGCTTAATTAGTCTACAGCCATAACAGTGCTGTAGGTGCCAGTAGTGTTGACCCACTCCCTTGTAATCTTTTGAGCCACCAACCGATTGTCCGTTTCAAGTATCACCCGACGAAGACCACTTTTCCGTGCGAGATCAAGGGCATCTAATATTTCGCCATAGCTCCGCTTGGATGATGTAACTGTTACCATTGTTTCTGCAGATGTCCACTAGAACCACTCCTGCCGTTAAACTTAACTGCACCATCCGTTTGAGCTTGTACCATCCCTGGGGACCAAATATAGAGATCTTTTGTTGACTTTGTAGCCTCCCATGTCTTTGTCACCTGTTTTTTAATTTTTTCTGTAGTTCTTGCCTTCTGTGTATTGTGTACCCTGCCATGTCTCAGTTCAGTTTCACACCCGCTGCCATAATGCTGTGAAAGCACTGTGCCGCAGGACGAAGCTCTATCAATTCCGCTTCCCTTCCCACCACCCCCACCCCCCGGTCTTTTTTTTTTTTCCGAGATTCACTGAATTACGGTAATCTCTTCTTTTCTCTTCATTGGTACTTCCAACCAGGTGATGCACACAAACTGTTTGATGGTATTCTCAAATGAAAGTAAAGATGCATTTCTTGCTAAACTGTGTCTTGAAACGCTTTACGCTTCAAAGACTGATGACCCAGCATTCCAATCTACTTTCAATCTCTCTCTTCTCTACATTGCAGCCTATATCTGCGCCGTCTCAGTTGCAAGAGCTCTGCAATATCGTAATGTCAAATATAGGTGGACTGGATGATCTGGAATTGAGTCTAAATAAGTTTAAGGATTCTTTAACTTCCTCTCTTGTTGCTCAGACTATTGAGGATTGTAAGCATGAGGCACAAACTAGAAGACTGCTCAGGTTTTTCTTATGGTCTAGCAAGAATTTGAATTGCAATTTAGAAGACAAGGATTATAACTTTGCTCTTAGAGTTTTTGCTGAAAAGAAAGACCACATAGCAATGGATATATTGATTGTGGATCTTAAGAAGGAAGGTCGAGTCATGGATGCTCATACTTTTGGTCTTGTAGCTGAGACTTTTGTCAAACTGGGTAAAGAACAGGAGGCATTGGGTATTTTCAAGAACCTGGACAAGCACAATTGTCCTCAGGATGAATTTACAGTTACTGCTATCATTAATGCTCTCTGCTCCAAAGGGCATGCTAAGAAAGCTGAAGGGGTGGTTTTGCTTCACAAAGACAAGATTACAGGTGCAATGCCTTGCATTTATAGAAGTCTTCTTCATGGTTGGTCTGCACAGAGGAATGTGAAGGAAGCTCGAAAAGTTATGCAACAGATGAAATCAGATGGGGTTATCCCGGATTTGTTTTGTTACAACATATTTCTCAGGTGCCTTTGTGAGCGCAACCTGAGGCATAATCCTTCAGGACTTGTACCTGAAGCTTTAAATGTGATGATGGAGATGAGGTGTTATAAGATTGCCCTGACCTCAATTAGTTACAACATATTGCTTTCTTGTTTAGGGAGGGCTAGAAGGGTCAAGGAATCTTGTCGAATACTTGAAACAATGAAAACTTCGGGCTGTGCTCCAGATTGGGTTAGCTATTATCTTGTGGCTAAGGTGTTGTTTCTGAGTGGGAGATTTGGCAAGGGGAAACAGATAGTGGATCAGATGATCAGCGAAGGTTTAGTCCCAAACTGTAAGTTTTATTACAGTTTGATTGGCATTCTCTGCGGAGTTGAGAGGGTTAATTATGCTCTGGAACTGTTTGAGATAATGAAGAGAAGCTCATTGGGTGGATATGGACCTGTTTATGATGTGCTCATTCCAAAGCTTTGTATAGGAGGACGTTTTGAAAAAGGAAGAGAGCTTTGGGATGAAGCTATACGCATGGGCATCACTCTTCAGTGCTCAGACGATGTCTTGGATCCTTCAGTAACAGAAGTTTTCAAACCTAGAAGGCCAGAAAAAATCAGCCTCTTGGACAGCTCAAAAGCCAAGTCTCCAAATAAAGATACAAAACGTTTGGAAAAACTAAAAAATATGAAGAAAAAGAAATCTTAATGCTCTTTAGTTGATGAAGTCCTAGTTACACTTCTCCTCTACTTCTGCCATTTTCCCCCAGGAACATTGTATTATTACTACAATTAATTTCATAAAATAAGATTACAATGCTGTGGAATCCTCCTTTAAGTTAATAATTACTCCATTCGATTCATATTACAAGGCATTTTGTATCAATTACACATATTTTAAAAATTTATTTTTTTACCTGAAATCAATGCAAAGAGTATCCACGTTTCCTCTTTTACCTTTATTAAATATCACATTCTATTATTATTATAGAATTATAAATGAGAAGTATAAAAGAATTAATGATAGAGATAAAATGAGAAAAAAATATCTAATACCCTATATTTTAAACCAAATACTTGTGATATAAAATGTCCTATAATACAAACCAGAGGTAGTATATGTCCTCTTTATTGTTGGATCTTACATCTTACTTGATAATATATTTTCTATCAAATAAAACGGTGTTATTTCAGTCAAACTGCTTATCATTCTCTATATTAGTTCAATTTCCGTTGAGTTGAACTTTGCACCCATTTTAGCAAAATACCATCTTGGATAAAATGATTGATTTGTTTGAACCTTTCAATAATTCAGGGCCAACCAGGCCAGCAGGGGATAAAGAGAAAAGGACAAGTAAGGATATGGAAAAAATTATATTTTTCAATAAATACCTTATTTGAAAATTTTCAAATACATGAATAAATTTTGGGACAAAGGGAAAAAGGCAAGTGAGGATATGAAAAAATATATATTCCTCAATAAAGACCTTATTTGAAAATTTTCAAGTACATGAACAAATTTTTGAATTGATGTAAACTAGATTTTCAACTAATAATTCTAGAAATATATTTTTGTCCCAGTTATCTTTTTTTCCCTGGGGATAAAGTGGAACAGATGTGAGCTAGGCTTTACTTGGTCCGAATCACTATTAAGTGGTAGATGTTTTCTTCTTTTAAGACCTCTACTTCTCTCCATAGTTACTGTAGAAATATCTAGTTTTATTTTCTTTCCTTTATTGTAAATATTAGGTTTGATATGGTGAATCATGGGATCAGATCTGTAATTATTAGGGTGATTAGGCATTTATTAGTGAGATTCATTTTGGAGTGTATATATCCATTACTTCCTACCTTTGTAATACAAAAAATTCAGAATGAAAAGTTTCATTTTTCTACATGGTATCAGAGCCACCTTGGTTCTATTTTTCATCTGACATCCAGTTTTTCCCGTCAAAATGAGTGAGTGAGTGAGGGCCAGTATATTCGCGTTTCCGGTGACTACACGCGCTGTCTGAGGGTCATCAGACTTGTCCGACCAGTAAAACCCTGAAGTCCGGTCGCCGTCTGAGCAGCAAGTGAGCCACACGCGCCGTCCGACAGTTTCGGATCCATCCCACGTGCCGGCGCGTGAGAGCGCATATATCGGCCAATCATCTCCGTTTCTTTTCTCCGGCTACATCGGCACATTTCCAGCCATTCTACTGTACTGGGTGTCTCATTACTGGGTCCAACAGTTAAACGAAAAATGACCTACACAGAGACTGATAAGACTGTCACGGATGGGTCTAGAAATGATGCAACTCAGCCTATTTCTAGAGGAAGCACGGATGGGTTCTCGTTTGTGTTCACTGTGAAAAAACTTATTGGAAGTAACTATCATGAATGGGCAAGATCAATCAAACTGGCAATTGAAGGTCGTGGAAAGGGAGGCTATCTCACTGGTGACACTAAAGCCCCCTTTGCTAATAATGTTACAGCCTATCAACAGTGGAAGAATGATAATTCCATGGTGATTTCCTGGCTGACCAGTACAATGGCTCCTTCTATCCGGCGTACTTTTTTGTTTCTCAACATGTCAAAAGAGGTATGGGATGCTGCACGTGAAGCTTACTTTGATGGTGAGAATGCTGCTCAAATATTTGAAATTAAGACTCGCTTGTGGCAAACCAAGCAAGGAAATAGGGAGGTAAATGAGTATTACATTGAAATGGTATCGCTTTGGCAAGAATTAGACTCTTATTGTGAAGATGAGTGGAAATGTACTGAGGATTGTTTGCTCTCTAAAAGGAGAGTTGAAAAAGAAAGATTGTTTGAGTTTCTTGCAGGCCTGAACAAAAGTTTAGATGATATTAGAAGCCGAATCCTAGCTCGTAGTCCACTTCCATCTATAAAGGAAGCATTCTCTGAAGTAAGGCGTGAAGAGGCAAGAAGGAGAGTCATGATGAAAGAAGAAGTTGCTAGTGGATCTGAAAGTTCTGCTATGATCGTGAAAAATTCAGCATTTGAATTTCAAGACAGACCTCAGAAAAGTCGCCCCTAGTGTGATCACTGCAAAAAACAAGGCCACGCTTAAAGACGCATGCTGGGATTTACATGGCAAGCCTATAGACTGGAAACCCAGAAAGAATTCACGAGCCCGTGGATATCAAGTGGTTAGTGAGCAAAATCATCCAGACACCACTGCTACAACCAGTAATGATCAACTGAGCAAAATCATGGAAATGCTCTCAGATTTGAAATCCTCTAGTCAGTTACAAAGGCATACTCCTACTGCTACTTTGGCTCATAAGGGTAAAATTATTCGTGCTCTTAAATCCTCAACATCCTGTGACCCATGGGTCATTGACTCTGGGGCTTCTGATCATATGACTGATTCTAGAGAGTTTTTCATTTCTTATACTCCGTGTAGTGGGAATTTAAAGGTCAAGATTGCAGATGGAACTTTTCTTCCTGTGGCAGGAATAGGAGACGTCCAAATTTCTGGCTTTATCATCCTAAAAAATGTCCTTTATGTTCCTGAACTTGACTGTAATTTGGTTTCTATTAGTTGCATTACCAGAGATTCCAATTGTTTTTTTAATTTCTATTCTTTTCGTTGTATCTTTCAGGACCTATTATCGGGGAAGATGATTAGCAGTGCTAAGGAATTTGATGGGCTCTACTATATTGAAGTTACCTGGATGAGAAATCTAAGTTCTAATATCATTTGTAATTCTGCTTTATCCTCCAAAAATAATGATCTTATGTTATGGCACATGCGTTTGGGACACCCAAATATCAAATACTTGTGTCATTTGTTTCCTGAATTTTGCATGAATAAAAATTCTGATTTTCATTGTGATAGTTGTGAACTAGCCAAACATCATCGTAGTCCATATCCTAAATCTGAATATAAACCATCACAACCATTTGCTCTTATACATAGTGATGTATGGGGTCTATCCAGGATACCTAATCGAACCCAAGCAAAGTGGTTTGTTTCTTTCATTGATGACCATACTCGTTTCTATTGGGTTTATCTGTTAAAAGACAAGTCTGAGGTTCCCTCTGTGTTTACCCAGTTTCATACCATGGTTACAAATCAATTTACTACCAATATTCAAATCCTCCAAACTGACAATGGTACAGAATATTTTAACCATGACATGTACTCTTTCTTGAGTTCCAAGGGTATTGTGCACCAAAGTTCATGTAGTAATATCCCTCAGCAAAATGGAGTGGCAGAAAGAAAACATAGACATATATTAGAAGTAGCCCGTGCCTTAATGTTTGCATCAAATGTACCACAAAACTACTGGGGGATGCTATTCTTACGGCTACTTATCTTATAAACAGAATGCCCAGTCGTGTACTCTCTTTCATCACTCCTCTTCAAAAACTCAAGGGAACCTATCCTTCTACCCGTTTATATAGTGATCTTCCTCTTAAAGTCTTTGGTTGTACTACTTTTGTCCATATTCACTCCCATCAAAGGGGGAAATTTGATCATCGAGCCACCAAATGTATTTTTTTGGGGTACTCACCTAATCAAAAAGGGTACAAATGTTATGATCCTATCACTAAGAAAATTTTTGTGAGTATGGATGTTATCTTTCTTGAGGATTCTCCTTTTTTCTCTAACCCTTCCATTCAGGGGGAACATATGAGGGAATTCCAGACTTGGCATTCTTGGCATACACATGACCAAACTACCACCATTCCAGATGACCCTTTAGATGTCCACCATTCAAATTCTCCTAATCCCACTAACATTGTGCCAAAAGCAGGAGACTCTAAAATAGGGGGAGAAAGGGAAAAACAAGCAGATAGAGAAATTTTATTTTACTCACGAAGGAACAAAGGGGAGTCAAACACATCTGGTTCTGAAGCACTGCCTGAATCAAACCTGATGGTAGATCTTGAATCCTTCTCCAATACTGAACAGGTAACTCATAATGAAACTTTTGACTTAGATTTACCTATTGCTTTGAGAAAGCCTGTTCGTTCCTATACCTTACATCACATTGAAAAATTTGTCTCTTATCATGCTTGTTCCCCTACCTATCGTGCCTTTGTAACTAATCTTGACAGGATAAAAACACCCAATAATATCCATGAAGCTCTAAAAGATCCTAACTGGAAAGTAGCAGTTATGGAAGAGATGAATGCTCTAGAGAAAAATGATACATGGGAATTGGTGAATTTACCTCCTGAAAAACAACTGGTAGGCTGCAAGTGGGTGTTTACTGTAAAGTATAAAGCTGATGGAACAATTGAACGCTATAAGGCTCGTCTTGTTGCAAAATGATTCACTCAAACATATGGTGTGGATTATACAGAGACATTTGTTCCTGTAGCAAAATTGAATACAATTCGAGTATTGTTATCATTGGCTGTTAATCTTGATTGGCCTCTACAGCAGCTTGACGTTAAGAATGCATTCTTAAATGGAGAATTAGCAGAAGAAGTTTATATGTCTCTTCCTCCAGGATTTCAAGAACATGAGAATCATGTTTGCCGACTCAAAAAGTCTTTATATGGTCTAAAACAATCTCCAAGAGCTTGGTTTGAGAGATTCCTTGGTTTGAGAGATTCACAAAAGTTTTGAAGAAAGAAGGTTATAAACAAGGACATTCAGACCACACGATGTTTATCAAACATGAAGGAGGAAGGAGAACCATTCTTATTGTGTATGTTGATGACATTATCCTTACTGGGGATAATATTGTCGAAATAGAGAGATTGAAGAATATTCTTGCTGCAGAATTTGAAGTAAAGGACTTGGGGCAAATGAGATACTTCCTGGGAATGGAGATTGCTAGATCTAAAAGGGGTATCAGTGTATCTCAAAGAAAGTATACTCTTGATCTTCTCACTGAAACTGGAATGCTAGGATGCAAGCCTTGTGATACTCCCATTGATCCTAAAGGGAAATTTGGAGAAGCTGGAGAACCAGTTAATAAAGAAGGATATCATAAACTTGTGGGAAAACTAATATACTTGTCTCATACAAGACCGGATATTGCTTTTGCTGTTAGTGTGGTTAGTCAATATATGCATACTCCCAAGGAAGCTCATTCAGAAGCTGTATATAGAATCCTAAGGTATTTGAAGGGATCACCAGGAAAATGACTTTTGTTTAAAAAAGGGCAAGCTAATATAGAGATCTTTACTGATGCTGATTGGGCTGGCTCAACTGATGATAGAAGGTCTACTAGTGGGTATTGTACTTTTGTTTGGGGAAATCTAGTAACATGGAGGAGTAAAAAACAAAATGTTGTTGCTCACAGTAGTGCACAAGCAGAATTTAGAGCTCTTGCTCAAGGTATCTGCGAAGGGTTGTGGCTCCGAAAGCTATTGGAGGAATTACATGTTGATATCAATACTCCTGTCCAACTATATTGTGACAACAAGGCTGCTATTAGTATTTCCCTAAACCCTGTACAACATGATCGAACAAAACATGTGGAAGTTGACAGGCATTTTATCAAAGAAAAGGTGGAAGAAGGGATCGTTTGTTTGTCTTATATCCCAACCAAAGAACAAACAACAAATATTCTTACAAAGGGTCTGCCATATCACACTTTTGAAGGGCTTATTGGCAAGCTGGACATGATTAACATCTATGATCCAACTTGAGGGGGAGTGTAGAAATATCTAGTTTTATTTTCTTTCCTTTATTGTAAATATTAGGTTTGATATGGTGAATCATGAAATTAGATCTGTAATTATTAGGGTGATTAGGCATTTATTAGTGAAATTTATTTTAGGGTGTATATATTCATTACTTCCTACGTTTGTAATTCAAAAAATTCAGAATGAAAAGTTTCGTTTTCCCACAGTTACTAATAAACGAACTGTCATACACTAGGTGCTTTCGCTTTTCTGCTTTTTGACCCTTTGCTTTACTCCCAACTTCCATTGTCAAACATTCTGGTACCTTTACTTAGAAAATATATTATAGAAAAAGACATTCATGATTGAATAATGATAATAAGAACATTAATAACTAATAACGAATAAATATTTTTGAAAAATATTACCTCGTTTTTTAAAAATCTTCTTATATACAATTTTCTATAGATAATACAACTAACACAATTTTTAAATACAATAAAATAATCATTATAATACAACTCCATATATACAATTTTCTTTAGGGATCCAAAATCTTCTTATATCTTTTCAATAATCTATGCTAAATTTATATGTAAGTCTCGATAACAGAACAGCCCGCAAATAATGTCATGTCCTAAAAGCATTAATCATATATGTGTGTGTGTGTATATCGGTGCCTTATCCCAAAAATCAACATGTCTCATTTATCTGACAATTTCATCCGATTTTTGTTTATTTTCTTACATTCAAAACAATGTTTTTGAACCCAAATCGGGACCGGATAGTCGAACCGATTGAACCGCCACCCGGAGACTATACCAATTAGTTTTAATGGTTTGAGTCATTTTTATGGTTGAGCCAAATTGAACCGGTAATTAAGCCAGAAACCAGCTTTGAGCTGAAAATTGGAACGATTCTTTGAGAATCGGACGGTTCTTTATATATATATATATATATATATTAATTTATAAATTAATTAAATATTATTATGTTAAAAATGAAAATTTTTTTATCCCTATTAAATATTATTAATACTCCTCATTTCCATTACTAAAACATAATTTACATTTTTAGACATTTAAAAAAATTATTTTTTATCCCTATTAAACATTATTAATACTCCTCATTTTCATTACTTAAAAAAATTCCTTTTAGATATTAAATTAATGAGAAATAAAAATGACAAATAAGTTTGTGTTACCTTATAATATAAGCAAAAAAAATCTTCTAATTATCTTATAATATGAGATTGAGAGAATATAAACTAATATAATATATTATGAACTTATGAGATATTTGACAAATTTAATGTAATGTATAAATTTATACATTATAACTCCTTTATATATTAAAATTTTATATAATTTTAATCAAATGATATGGTTATATAATAGAAGATATGATTTTATTTGTTATATATTTTTTATTATATATATAATATAATTTTTTACATAATTATTATATCACTGATTCAAGTGCCAGTTTAACTGGTTGAATCGTAAAAATCGTGACCCAATAATTTTTTTAATTTGATATCCGATTCAATTTTTAAAACATGCCTTGAAAGTGCTCCAGCAAACATAATTTGTTTAAAATCAAAGCTACAAATATCATGATTTATTTAAATAATAGCGAAATAAGATAAAACCTGCGAAACAACACAATTTTAGCCAATGACCCGAGCACCCCAACTAATCTCCTGTTTCTTTTATACTTTATTCACATGCGCGCACAGCCCCCAAACGTTAGGAAGAATCCAAATGGATGAAGATGGAGTGACTAGTGAGACAGGGCTAATTAATTATTGATCCATATAATTAAAAATCGTTATATGTATAATTAAAAGTGGCCCAACAGTGAAAGTAGTATGCACGTCTTGGGGCTGTTTGATTCCCTCATAACTGATTATAAGAGATCGTAAGAGGAAATAATTGTTTACTTTTTACTTTTGTAAAATTACCAAATATATTAATTTTTTAATAAATATTTATATCTTAAACAAAAAATTATAGGTGAAATTTATTCTTTTCTTATAATAATTATTTTTTTATTCATAATTATTTATTTCACTTATTTTTTTAATTATTCACTCAATAATCACTTAAATTCTAAATCTAAACACATTTATTTTTTTAAACCATTCCTCAACTAAAAATACTTAAAAATAAATTAATTTTAATATAATTTTTTATTTTCATAATCAATTATTAAAATTCAACAGCTATCCAAAGAAGTAATAACACAAATTCTTTCTCTGCTTCCTGAGACGAGGAGACCTCTAACGATTTTTCTCTCAAAAGCCGCACTTTCTTTCAGAACCTTGTCCCCCGCCACCGCCACTGCCACTGCCATGTCCAAAGTCCTCAGCTTCCTTCTCGCCTTTCCCGCCTAGGGTTTACATTTTCATCTTCTTTCATTAATTTTCTTCCTACCATACCCAAACAGACTCCTTCCATACCCATCCTCCTCTTCAATTTCCCAAAATCATGCATTTTTCAAGTCACCCTTTTACTTAATTCTTGAAATTTCAGAAACCCCGGAAGCTTTTCGTCTGTTTGTTCATAGTTATTCCGCCCAGACACTGAGAGGGATTGAAGGAGAACAGAAGATTACGATGGGGCAAGAGGGTCTCTCAGCTCAGAAGAGAACTCACTCAGTTGGGTTGCCCACTACTACCGCCGTTCCTAATGGCGGAGGCCGTGCACACGCCGGCGTACCTCGTGGCCGTCAGATCCACAAGACCTTCAACAACATCAAGATCACCATCCTCTGTGGCTTCGTCACCATTCTTGTCCTTCGCGGCACCATTGGCGTTAACTTTGGAAGCTCTGACGTCGATGCCGTTAACCAGAACATCATTGAAGAGACCAATCGGATTCTTGCCGAGATCCGATCCGACAGTGATCCCTCCGATCCGGACGAGCCTGCCGAGACCGAGCTGAATCCGAATATCACCTTCACTCTTGGGCCAAAGATCACTGATTGGGACCAGGAGCGAAAGGCTTGGCTGGATCAGAATCATGAGTTCCCGAATTATGTCAAAGGTAAAGCTCGAATCCTGCTTCTTACTGGCTCGCCCCCGAAACCTTGCGATAACCCAATCGGGGATCATTATTTATTGAAGTCGATAAAGAATAAGATTGATTATTGTAGATTACATGGCATTGAGATTGTGTATAATTTGGCTCATCTGGATAAGGAACTTGCTGGGTATTGGGCAAAATTGCCAATGATTCGTCGGTTGATGTTGTCACATCCAGAGGTAGAGTGGATTTGGTGGATGGATAGTGATGCGTTCTTTACTGATATGGTCTTTGAGCTTCCCTTATCGAAGTATGATAAGTATAACTTGGTTCTTCATGGGTACCCTGATCTGTTATTCGACCAGAAGTCATGGATTGCTGTGAATACAGGGAGCTTTCTGTTCAGGAATTGCCAGTGGTCCTTGGATTTGCTTGATGAGTGGGCTCCAATGGGCCCAAAGGGTCCCATTAGAGAAGAAGCAGGGAAGATTTTGACTGCAAATCTGAAGGGGAGGCCAGCATTTGAGGCAGATGATCAGTCAGCATTGATATATCTGTTGTTGTCAAAGAAGGATAAATGGATGGATAAGGTTTTTCTTGAGAATTCATATTATTTGCATGGCTACTGGGCTGGATTGGTGGATCGATATGAAGAGATGATCGAGAAGTATCATCCAGGATTAGGTGATGAGAGATGGCCATTTGTGACCCATTTTGTAGGCTGTAAGCCTTGTGGAAGCTATGGAGATTATCCCGTTGAGAGGTGCCTCAAAAGCATGGAGAGGGCTTACAATTTTGCAGATAATCAGGTGCTCAAGCTCTACGGGTTTAGGCATCGCGGTCTATTGAGCCCTAAGATCAAGAGAATCAGAAATGAGACCGCTACTCCTTTGGAGTTTGTTGACCAATTTGATATAAGGAGACGGCCTTCAGTTAGCAGTGAACAAAAAAGCTAGTGAGGGGAGAAAATCATGTTGTAGGGCGATTCTTTAGGGCAATCATTATAGGTGGAATTTGACTTGACTTGATGATACTTTTATATGCAAGTTTTGTTTGTTGTGTTTGTCTTGGTTCTTTTTTTAGAACGTTCAGATAGAGTTCTTTCATAAGTTATGACATCTTGCTGCCATGTCCGAGTAATTAGTCACCAATTTTTCACTTTTCTGCTGTATACTTAGTTTCTTTTGTATTCTCTCTCGTGAAAAGCATGAATTCATGAACTTGTAACTTCCAATGCTTAAATTTTATTGTAACATGGTATGATTGCTAGCTATTTTTTCTGTTTTGTTTGACTAGCACACCTTCATTGTAGTTTTCCAAAGAAAGGGAAGGTAATGAATAATTTTTCATGAAGCCAGTATGAAGTACTAATCTCAAATCAATATTTGAATTACCTGCTTTTGTCAAATATAGAAGTAGAAGGAATCAATTCTTAAATATCTTGGAACTTGATCAAGTCAAATTTATTGGCTTCATGAGTTTTGAATTAGTGATTTGGAGAGATGGACCGACTGGTGATACTGAAAATAAGGAGCTGGCCTTTTTATTTTATGATTACAAATAGTGCGCTTTAGGGGAAAAAGCAAATGCAATTTGCTTTTAGTTCGATTTGAATATTTAATTAAAAAATCAATGAACTGGTAAAGATATACACTGATTTAAACCCCTAATAATGCATTGAACCAGTAATCTGTGCGCTTGAATTAAATAATTTTTTGAAGCTCTTCGCTCATCAGTGGAAGGACAGTTCAATTTCTCATAATGTTGCATCTAACTCTCAACCATCCAACTTAGTGTGTGTTTGGTTCTCTTTTTGCAAAACGTAACAATGGTTTTCAACCATGGTTTTGTAAAAAATGTGTTTGGCCAAACACATGTGAAACACAAACTAACTTTTTAAAAAATGAAAAGTAGGTTAAACTGTGGTTTTGGAAAAGAAGGGGAAAAGTTACTTTTCTGTTAACAAAACGTGGGTTTTGGAAAAGGAGAAACAAATTTACTCTATATTATACATCTAAAAGTACTTTTAACCTCTATCATCCAAACAGATTTTTTGTCAAAACTTACTTTTACAAAAAGAATATCCAAACATAATAACTTCCAATAAACTTACTTTATCTAAACTTCATTTTTACAAACTTCATTTATCTTAACTTAATTTTACAAAACGGAGAACCAAACGGGCCCTTAATGAAACTTAAAACCATGGAGAAGATACTCTTCCTAATGCTTTATGGTAAGTATCATTTTTCTTTGGTGACCTTTAGAATTATCATATCTTGCTGAATACGATGGTATAATTGCAGTTAATGGTTCTTTCCCTCAAGTGATCATACCAGTACAACTATTGGCGACATGTCTTAGATTTGAGTTGGTATATATCATCATTTCATGGGGGAACACTCGATTACATTAATAAAGATAAATAGATAAAAAAACGAAGAAACATGGACTTAACCTTTTTTTTCTTCTTTTTCTGAGACACGTACTAATTCGGATATGAAACTGAGCTAGTAAATGCATGTTAATTAACTACCAGCAAAAATAGAATTGTATCAAAGTAACTCTACCCAACGAACTAAGATGGACTTTACTTTGTTATTGGTAGATGGTAGCATGGTTGGCTGGTTATCCCTCGCACGACTCTTGCCGCACTAGAGAAGTTACCTGTGTACTTTTATTTATTTATTTTGGTAATGAATTTGTACTTTTCTGTTTGTTTATTGTCTTTTATTGGTATTGAATTGAATTTGTAGTTTTTTGTTTGTTTATTGTCTTTTGAGTCCGTGGGAAAGGGAAATTCAAATGCAGACATGGGGAGCTAAAAAGTGCATGGAATGTTTAGCTGCGCATGTGTGACTTCTGCATGGAGGGCTTTCAAAAGTCTCATTAAGATCACTATATTGGACATGCATCTCTACATCTGCCACATATTTTGTTCTTTTCACTATCATTTAAGGCACTTTTTGGTTCGACCAAGGGGAGAGAAGATAAGAGAAAAATTTTAATTTTCTCTTATTTAGATATATTAGAAAAAAATAGAGAGAAAAAATTTGTTTATTTTCCCTCTAAACCCCCTCACTTTTGAAGGGAAGAGAGAGTTATTCTCGTATTTATTAAATCAAACGAGAGAAAATCCCAATTGTCCCTCCCCTCCCCTTCCCTCTAAATCCTTACAACCAAATAGAAGATAAGTGAAATTTGGTCAAATTAAGTTACATAACCATCATTAGTTGGGATAGAGTCATCTGAACATGTAAGGTACAAGAAGCAGGAAATTGGTGTTACTGAGAATAGGCTTGGTCATAATTTGAGAAGGTCTAAAGGGCTTGAACAAAGCAACATTTTGTCAAATGACAATGGGCACAATTTCAGAGAGATCTGCTGGGTGCTGGCTTTGCTAAATAAATTCGGTGGTTCCTTCAAGAACCAGTCATACCTGAGGAGTTGAATATCTTTTTTTCCTTTAAGCCAGATCGATAGTACAACCACAGAGAAGGCGGCTCCTTCATCAGTTCCCCCCCCCCCCCTCCCTATTATGGTTGAGATGCTGCTCTTCAGTACTTGTTCAATCACTCTGCTATAGCAGGACTATGCGCTAATGATCACAATGAGATCATTTGTTACATTAAAACCTGACTAAAACCTGTAAAAGACACGAAAAAACTATGTATTGGCGATGAGATGTAAGAATGATTAACAACAAAGAATAGCAGTCAGTCTGCATTGAAGTCCTGGTGGATGAGTTTGTGACTTACAATGGCTACCATATTCAGCATCATTAGAAAATCATTCTGCCAATTTGGCAGCCAAAGCTTTGTGGCGAGCTACAAGTATTTCATTCATTTGCACAATTCGGTCCAAGAGTTGAGCAATTCTCTGGAAATATCAAAATTTGAAGTTAATGGGATAGCAAAGAAGGAAACCATGGAAAAGGATGTATCCTTTTTTTCAATAAAACAACAGGTACTTTTAAAGTGCTCTACAAGAGGTTGAGTTTTCTCACCATTAGATCTACTGCAAGATTTCGACTTCACTAATTTTTTTTTTTTAAATATATTGGGAATCTCAAAAAGCATTTGATAGTTAAAAAATTTTTGCCCCAAAAAATGGTAGAGTTCTCCACCAAATGACCCGAATCAATAGTCATTAGGTAAACATAGATATGGCGGCAATAGGGGTCATTCAAGCCATCACACATAGGCCTGAGTGCCTGATTGACTGATTTCCATTCAATCCATACACTACACTGACACAAGCAAATGGTAATTCAGAACTATAAATGGAATAGAAAGAAAATAGAGAAAAAAAAGAGAAGGTTTCTAGACAAATTCCATTAAGACTAAAGAAAAGGTATTCAATGGATCAACACTTTATAACCCTCTTCCTACCCGATGCAATTACACCAGCCCCTCAAGTATTCAACCACCTTACTAACTAGCTAACACATATTTAAGATCATATCAGTACTGCCACCAAAAGAGAACCTTGACCAAAAGGGTCATAGTGAGATCAAAATTCTGATCTGAATCTCCCAGCATCTAGCAATAGATGGAGCCAATTTACTGCAATCAAAATGCAATCTCTGTTCGTCATTTCCACTGGTTTTTGTAGATCCAAATTCAAATCAACTAGTCTATATAAACCAGTCCCATTCCAAACCTGGAATTTCCTATTTCTTTAGTGTTAACTTTCCAATAATAAGAGAGAAACTTCAAAGTAGATAGGAAGGTGCACAGTCACCAAAAATGTTCTTGTGTCCATCCTCCCAATCTTTTAAAGCTAGGACCAAAAATTCACAAGAGACAAAAGGTGAGTCATCCAATTGGTCCGCACAAGGTTGAAAAGAATGCAGCCCTTCACCTAATCCTACTGTACAGTCAATGCCTAAGAAGTGAGAATTGGATCCCAATTTTCATGCAATTTTAATCCCCCGTAATGTTCTTGCCCACTGTATCACCGTCTCCCACAACATATAAAGTACGGGGCAACTTTTGAATCCAACGAGAGAATTTTCAGTACAGCCCAGAGAAAGGTGAAAGGGTTGAATATAAGTGCCCCAGTAGCAATCTCTTCCTTCAGTACAGCCCAGGAACATCTAACGAGAGAATCTTCAGGCAAATTTACTTTACAACAAAACTTTAAAAAGCAACTTGATATTCAATCACACTTCCCTTCTGCTTCAATTGCATGAACTCATCCAACTTTGTGACATTTGATGATTCTCCTTATTTGGCAAAGTTATATTATTTCTTGCTGCATTTCCTTGGAGTTGGATTGCCTCGATGATCTTGGCTTGCTGAAGGGAAACTCTACGGAATTAATCTTCTAAACCAGCAACTTGTTCATCTGTCTAGACACACGACTAGTCATCCATCTCTTCGAGAGTTGACTGAAATTGAGAGGCTTCTGAGTTGTTACATGGCCAAGGAAGGCCAGCTTTAATACCACCGATAAGAACTAGAAGAGAAAAGAATTATAGACAGAGTCCATTAGGACTCAAAACAAGGTACACAATGGATCACGATCAACACTACTTATATATAGCCCTCTTCCTACCCGATTCAGTTATGCCAGCCCACTAACTGCTCAATACCTAATTAACAGTTATTTAGGATCGTATCAGAAAAAACAAGTTCTTTATAAAAAGGAAAAAAAGAGAGTTCCTCATGTGTAAATTCCCCCATTAATACTTCTACAACAAGTAAAATCCAACATTTTGAACAGTATTCGGAAGTTGATCAAACATAATCGTCTACAATCACAATTTCCACAAACATCCAAACTTATAATCAAATAAGTACTACTTGAGCATTGCAAAAAACACTTTAAATACAAGAAAAGAGATACCAAAACTTAACGAACCTCATCTTTCTCTTTAATGATGGTCATCAGGTGACTTTCACGCTGCGTGAGCCTCCTCCTCCTTTGCTTCAGCCAACACCAAACCCGCATACACATCCACCACGACAATACCACCGCAGAAACCGCCTGGCCAATTGACCAAATCGCACCTTTGTTGGTAGCATAATTTCGATACGAATTAACCATGGCGAAAAGCTTCGAACGTAAGTTCTCCCAGCCTATTCTCATCCACCCAGTAAACCCATCAGTTTTCTCAACCAGTGAATCGGACGATAATGATGATGAACGGCCCCAAGTATCAATATCGGACTGTGAATCCGAAGAGGCCGAACTAGAAAAGGAAGAGGCAGAAATCGAAGACGACGAAGGTGATGTTGAAATGTGGTCGCACTCATGTGACAGTGAAGAAATGTGGAGGTTTTCATGATTAATTGGTGGGAAGACGGAGCAGTCATTGTGATGCTGGACTTCTCTGATAACCACCATGGAACATTCTCGCAACTGGGTTTGCTGGAGCTTTGATGAATGGAGGTGGTGGAGATTCAAGGTCAAAGCTTGTTCCAAATTCTCTGAACCCTCCCATTGATGATCAACCCCCATTATTATACTACCACAACTACCACCTGAGAGCTAATTCGGAAGATTTTGACCTTCGCACCTATGGCTTTCTCTTCCACCTGAAAATGTAGCTCCCTTCTTCAGCCTTCTGGGAGTCCTCATTCTCTAGTACTGGGTCAAATTGGACAAAACCGTAATTTAAATATATACGTGCCCGTTTGGACTTTGGATGGTCATTTTGAAAACTCAACAGTAGTTTTCAAACACCCATTTTTCATGTAGATGTATTTGGCACTTAACAAATTGGGCCATTTGGGTTATAAAAGTAAATTGGAATAAATAAAATTTATAAAAATAAAATTTAATAAAAGTTTACTATAAATTATTATTTTTAGATTTTTTTTAGTAAAATTATAGTTTAATAAAAAATCTGTTTGGATGATAAGAGTTAAAAGTACTTTAAGATGTATAATATAAAGTTAGAATCTATTTTCTTTTCCAAAATCATGGTTTTCGAAGAAAAAAAATAAATATCTCTATTCTTTTTTTTTTAAATTATAGTTTAATCTATTTTTTATTTTTCAGAAAGACAGTTTGTATTTAGGCAAACACATAGATAACTATAGTTTCTTTTTGGAAAAAATCAACTAAACAACCACTTCGACTTTTTGGAAAATGAAAATTAAGTTAAACCAACCTATTTTGATTAATATTAGATTGCTTTCAATATATAATAAAATATTATAAAATTTATATTTAAATTAATATAGTAGACTTTATAATATTATAAAGTTTAAGTATTATATATAATATTATATTATAAAACTTATATCCTTTTTAGTAACTATGCATTTAAAAGTGATTTTAACTCTTATTATCTAAATAGATTTTAAATTATCAAACTTACTTTTACAAAAAAGAATATCCAAACATAACAACTTACAATAAATTTACTTTTACTCAAACTTTATTTTTACAAATTTCATTTTATTTTAACTTACTTTTACAAACTGAAAACCAAGCAGGCTCCTAACAGTGGAGAGAAATGAATTATGAATTATTATTAGACACTGTAAATATCTATTATTATACATTATAAAATCGAGGTCAAAGTTAGCATGTGTCGTGATTTTAGCATTTCACATCTTTAAGCTGGTTAAGAAAAATTTACCCTCTCATATTCTAAAAAATATTTATTTCGTTCTACGTTTTTTTGTTTTTTTTTTTACTTTTTAAAATTTAATATATTCATAAATATGAAAAAAAATAAGAAATATATATTTATGAAAAAATCACAATTTGTTTGTCTATATATATATCAAATAATATATTTCATATATTAAATTTGATTTTACCATTTGATTCTCACTTGTGATTTTATTTGTATTATAAATATATATCAAGTTTCATCCTCTAATTTCATCCTCCCATGGTTTTTGATGTTCTTGTTGCCATCATCACAATGCTCGAATGAATGCCAGGATCAGATTTGTTTGGATATGCATCTGATTAATGAATAAAGATGTGTCTAAAATAATTAACAAGGTTCTTACATAGTTAGTAAATGACTAAGTTTCTTAAGCATATTGTCCAAAGGGATACCCTTAGTCAGGGGCAGGCCTACGCAGGCTCCAATGGGAACAGCTGCACCCACTGAACTTCACAAAATTAAAAGTATATATGTGTTATGGTCAGTATTTTGCATCCATATATGTATTATTTTTGAACTCCCTAAATGTGTATACAAATAGAGATCCAAAGCAAACTACATGTTAAATTTCATCATGACAAAAGTAAGCTCAAATCAACAATGAGTAGAGGAAGAAGAACAATAAAGAAGCCCAAATCCATAATATCATCTCAATATTTTAGAACCCATGAATATTTTAGAAAGAAAAAAGAAAAAAAAGAGTGAAAATTTAAACTTAATTACTGTTCAGTAAAACCAAGAGAAAAATAAAACAAAATACAACTGAAATATAAACTCCTTATTGCATAAATCTAGAGCAATTTCACTCTTTTTTACACAATAATTGTTTGATGACTTATATTGAAAAAGATGTCTTTAATAGCATTAACAATGAATTGATTATTTAAAGATTTCAAAATATAAAATCACGACAAGAACAATTGTAAGGTATGCAATATATTTGATTTTATATGTAGAAATTTTATATGATTTTAATATATCTTTTATATGATAATAGTTTCTATCATTTGAAAAAAAAAATTGCACCCACTGAGTTAGAGTCCTAAGTCCATACATGCCCTTAGCACTCACAAAAAAAAAAGACATGTCTAAAATATAATTTTTTTATGGGAGTCTAAAATATAATTTTTATGTGTTGCAAGTTTGTGGTTAATGACATTGAAGAATAAAATTTAAAGGTGGAACTGGGAAACATTTCCTTTCTATCCTACTGGTGCTCTCTCGCTCCTTCTTTAATTCTGGTCATCATTTTAAATTGGAAAATTTCTCAACTGTTTGATTATTAGGAAACACAAGCTCTCTTTTACTTTTTTTTTTTTAAATATGGCACGCCATAACCAGAGAATGTTCGATTCAAATGGAGTTAAGTGCTTCTCTTGTGAGATTGTGACATAAATCTTTTCATTTAAGTTTAGGAAAACATTGTTTATTTGTTGAATTTTTGTGTCAAAAGTAGAAACATAAATCTCTCTGTTTAAAAATTTATTCTTTGAAGAAATTCTATGCAATAAATACCTAATTATCTTTCAGATATCTTATATTATTGAATTTTATTGCATAATCTTCAACAAGCAAGTTTGAGCTACCTTTGATTGGAAGCAACGAGTTTGAGCTGAGTAATGGGGAAGGAAAATCTGTTGATGAGGAGGGTCGTGGTTTTGTGTTTTTTTTTTTTTTTATAGTTCTAGGGAAGATGATAAGGCAACGGTGGAGGCCAAATATATGGAAACCGTTAGCGCCAAAGCCTAAGAGCAACCATTCCAGCCTAGGACTAAGAACGTGACTAGTTTGGCAATTCTGGATAACCCATAGAACCATGAAGTTTTTATTTTTCTTTTCTTTCTTTTCTGCATCTTATTTATTGTTTCCTAAAGATGACAACTCAAATTGTTATGGTTGCAACTAAGGGTGTGCAAACCAAACCAAAATTAATTACCAAACCGAACCAAATGGACTTTGGTTTTTTTTGTTCGGTTATTTCAGTTTTTTATTTAGGTTTGGTTATTTTTTAGGGTAATTTGGTAATTTTGATTTGGTTCTATGTTGCAAAAATCTAATAGAACAAACGGACCAAAATTCATATATCTATATATATATATATATATTTTTTAAAAAAAACATAGTCTCCTTTTTTGGCTTAGTCCCTATCTAAAGCACTCTAACCTTACTTGACTCAGTCCACAAAGTCTGAAGCCTTAGCATTTTGAAAACCCTAAATCCCCTTTCCCTAAATTTGCCATTTGTGTATCACATCTCATTCTGAAACCAGTCTCCCTCTACTCCCAGTCCCAGACACCACTCAGCACTTGCTCCCTCCAGCCTCCATCTCATTCCCAGAATCCTAATTCTACTAGTTCCTCTCTACTCTCGTTCTTGTTTTGCATCTTGACTCTCTAACTCCATTCTCTACAACTGCATCTCAGTTTTCCATCCATGTCACATCTTGCAGCAAATCGCTTCTTCATTGAGTTCGCTCTCACTTATCTGCATCTCCATCTGGCAAGTCACCTTTGAGCTTAGAGTCTCCATTCTCTGCATCTTTGCTCAACTCAACATATTTAAGGTAAATTATCTCTGCCCAAATCATCTTTGCCTCTCCACTCACCTTGATTTTGCTCTATGTTATGTCTAATTCCATAAGATAAGCTTCATTTCATTCATTCATATGTTCACATATAAATATGTGTGTTTATTTTATGATATTAGATGTCATGCCAAGGTGAAACTAAGGGTGCCACTGATTGAGCACCTAGAGATGCTATTAAGAGTACTCAACCTCAACCTCAAGCATCTAGTAAGGCTTCAACTCAAAAAGCGAAAAGAAAACTCATGAAGCCAAGATATGAAGTTTGGGATTATTTCACAAAATTTGTCAATAAGAACAATGATGTTAAAGGAAAGTGTAATTACTGTGAATGAGAATTTCATTGTGATGCAAAAAAGAATGGCACCACTTCATTGAAAAACTATATGGTTGTCTGTAAGAAACGACTTTCTTCTGAAGAATCTAGATAATCACACTTGAATTTTAATGCACAAAATGATGTAGTCCTTGCTAGTTGGAAATTTGATCAAGAAGCCATTAAGAAAGCCTTAGCATGTATGATCATTACTAATGAGTTGCCTTTAAAATTTGTTGAGGGGGTCGAGTTTATCAGTTTATGTTTGTTATTCAACCTAAATTTAAGATTCCTTTTAGATAGACTGTGTCCCATGATTGTTTTGGAATTTACATGGATAAAAAGATTAGATTCAAGGAATATCTAATTAACAATAAAAAAATTGTTTGCCTCACTACAAACACTTGGACTTCCATTTAAAGGATCAATTATATGTGCATTACAACCCATTTTATAGATGATAATTTCATTCCAATTTCTAGTCATAAGGAGGGAGATATTGGAATAAAAATTGAAAAATGTTTGCTTGAGTGGGGAATTGATAGGGTATTTACTATCATAGTAAACAATACAAGTTCTAATGATGTCATTGTTATGTATTTAAAAGAAAAAATTACCAATTGGGTTTGTTCTATTATGAAATGCAAGTTCTTACATATGAGATGTGTCGTACATGATTGTTATCTAAAAAATGAAATGAATAAAATTGGAAAATAGAGCCGCCTCCAAAATTTTGAAAAAAAATTTTAGAAAACCTAAAAATGTAGAAAATGATGGTCTACAAATAAAAGAGTTATGTTTGAGAGTTGGTTGTATGTAAGAAAGGTGTTAGGCATCCTACGTTACCCGTTCAAGAGAACGGTTATCCTAAATTTGTTATGCTATAATAATAAGGCCTTAATAATTATTTTAATTATCCTTATTAATTACATATGATTATTTAACCTAAAAGAGAAAAAATATTATATTTTTATAAAGATGGACTTGACCTATAATCAAAGTCTAAGGCTTATGTACCATTAAAAAGGATCAAATTCTATGTAGTTCAAGGGTACAAATGCGTGTCACTTGGTTGATTGATGTCTTTTATCTTAGATTTCTAAGGATTGGTTGGTATCTTTTAATTTTTTTTGTAAATATTGAGTTATTCTTTATTATTTTATTTCTATTATTATTTCTTTGTAAAAACAAAGAAAATATTTTATTTAGAAAACAAAGAAAATCTTAAGAGAATCGATAATGATAAGACTATTGACCCCGATGGTATTTCTATCGAGGTTGGGAAGTGCTTAGGAGAGAAGGGAGCTTTGTGGCTCACTAAACTTTTTAATGAAATCTTAAGGTCAAAGAAAATGTAAAAAGAATGGAGAAAGAGTACTTTGGTGCCCATATACAAAAACAAGGGAGATATTTAGAATTGTACTAATTATCGAGGGATAAAATTCATGAGTCATACTATGAAACTTTGGAAAAAAGTGATTGACCATAAACTAAGAAAAGAGTCTCATATTTCAGAAAACCAATTTAGATTTATGCCATAACGATCTACAACAAAGGCTACTTAAGATTTATGCCATAACGATCTACAACAGAGGCTACTTATTTATTAAGAGGTTTAATTGAAAGACACCGGAGTAAATAGAGAGACTTGTATATAGTTTTCATTGATTTGAAAAAAACCTATGATAAAGTACCAAGAGAGGTGTTGTGGAAAGTAATAGAAAAAAAGGTGTTCGTGTGACTTATATTCGAACCGTGAAGGATTGTATGAGGGGGCAATAACAAAGGACTTTCTTATAAAGATAAGTTTATATCAAGGATTTCCATGACTCCATACTTATTTGATTTGATTTGGGATATTCTAACAAAACATATACAGGAGAAAATTCATAAGTGTATGCTTTTTGCAGATGATATAATCTTAATTGAGGACTCAAGAAAAGAGGTCAACTCTAAACTAGAGTTATGGAGACACACTTTGAAATCAAAAGGTTTCCATTTAAGTAGAAGTAAAATGGAATATATGCATTACAAATTTAACAAAATGCCAATTAGAAATGATTCAGAGGTAAAAATTGGAGAGCAAATCATTTCAGAAGTGTCAGAGTTCAAATATTTGGGATTGACTTTACAAAGTGATGGTGAAATTGATGGGGATGTTATGCATAGAATACAAGCCGGGTGGTTAAAGTGGAGAAAAGTTTCAGGGGTTATTTGTGACCATAAAGTACCTACAAAGTTTAAAGAGAAATTTTATCGAACTACTACAAGGCCAGTGATACTATATGGCAGTGAATGTTGAGCTTTGAAAAGGCACCAACAGCATAAGATGTGAGTAGTAGAGATGAAAATGTTAATATTGATGTGTAGTCATACAAGAACGAATAAGATAAGAAATGATTGTATACGAGGGAAAATCAGAGTAGCACCTTGATATGCCTATTTTATGCATATAAAATACCCACATTTAAACTCCAAATTGCATCAAATATGTTTACATTGATATATTTTAGTATGATTCAACATATTTTGGTGTTTCATGGTAGTATATGCTCATTTGAAAGCATTCGGAGTAAAATTGTTACAAATCGTTCATGCTAAAAAGTTTTACTATCATTTGGTATTTTGACCATAACTCTCACATCTAAACTTAGATTGAGATGATTTAAGTTTTTTTTGGAAAGATAAGACATAGAGCTACAACTTTAATGTTTTGAGTTTTTCCAAATTCCAACGTTATCATGATGAAAATTGAGCTCAAAATGTTAACATGAGCTGGTGACTTGTCTAAAGCTGAATAAAGGAGCTCTCTGTACTAGGCATCCACCCGGCGTTGGGTCAAACTCAATCAGCACCAGGTCAACTCATATTTCACATTATTATGCCTTTCGAAACCATCCAGAGCCGTATTTGATGATCCTATGGCCACCCGGCACCAGGTAAAACAGCAAAAGTCCGTAAAAAAATGTTTTTGACGTGTTTTCATGATATTTTGAGTTTTTATAGGCTTCTAAATTTTCTCTATATAAGGAGACATGGTAGAAATATAAGGGGGATTCAAAAATGGTCTCAGAGGCCAGAGAACATGGTTCAAACACATCAGGGAGTAACTAAAAGCGATTTATAGAGAGAAAGTAAGGAGATCTGGGGAGTATTGAAGCAAGATTATGTTTTCCTTTATAACTCTTTCTTCTTGTTATTCTTATCATAGTTTGAGATTTTAGTTTTATTTTGATTGCTATTTCTATGTGTAGCTAAATCTCCCAGTCAGGAGTAGGAATGTAGACTAACTGAGATGGATTGAATTTGCTTTCTTTAGTTTTAACTTTGTAGATTTGTTTTTCAAGTTATATTTAATTTGTTTCTTCATTATATTTGTCTCTCTTGTTCGTTCATATGGATTTTATGCTTGATCACCATAGAATATAATTAACGGGTAAACTTTATGGACTGAGAGGTGAAGAATGAACCTAAATCTAAAGAGATAAACACAGATAATTCATCTAGAGATAGAATTAGAAATTTGTGGTAATGTACATTGTAGTTTTCAAGGTTTAATTAGGAATTTTAGTTGCATAAGAGCGAATTGAATCTTAATTAAATAAAGACTAATTGACCAAGAGATAATTAGGACGCTTTAGAAATAACGGTCACTATAATTATGCAGAGTCTAACTAAGGAATAGAATCTAATTATCTCATAAGGTGAATCATGATCCCTTGACACTTCTAGATTTGAATCAAAACTCATATATCGTTTTGTTTTCTATTTCTTTCCTTTTTAATTTGAATTCTCAATTTGATTATCACTTACTTTTAGGATTAAAAGGTTGGACTGATAAATTTACTACCTCCCTTGGGTTTGACTTCTGGAATATTCTGAAGACTTTTTATTACTGTAATTGACCCTATATACTTGTAGGATCCCAATCAAGTTTTTGGCGTCGTTGCCGGGGAGGTTAACGGATTTATTAGTCCATTAAATTTTAGTCTTTTATTAAAAAAAAATTCTTTCTTTTCTAATCCCTTGCTGCATGTTGTTAAGATCTAAAAGTCTTGATAATACTTCTGAATTGATTGCTATTAATCTTGAAATTGAACGTGCTTGCAGTGGGAATCAAGCTAGAAGGAGGCACAAGATAGCTGATGAAATAGTGTTTGCTGGGGCTCAAGCTAATCTACTTTGGAGGGATGCAGATAAGCCTGCAATTTTTGGTAGCCATCATGTTTCAGGTTGAGTCAGAATACTTGAAATATGAGTTTAAAACAATTCATTTGAACTCTCTTCTCTAATTCCATGGGTTGGGAAGCGAAGATGCACTTAAATTCCTCAAGGATTTTTATAATATTATGGAACAACTTCCTCTTAATAATATAACTAAAGAGGAACTCAAAATGAGGTGCTTCAATTTATGCGTGAAGGATAAGGCAAAACAGTGGCTTCTCAACCTTCCTGAAAGTTCTTTAACTATGCAGAGGAAAATCTATGATACTTTTATTGCAGAATTCTATTCTCCACAAAGGACTCTGGAGTTGCGAGATAAAATTTACAACTTTGTTGAGCTAGATGGTGAACCTTATTATGAGACTTGGGTGTTGGGAATTTCAGCAAACACGCAGCGAAAAACTATCAAGAAATTCCCTCCCACTAATCTGTCAATGTTGTTTAGATTGAGATGTAGAAAAAGAATTTACATCCGATGCATCCCTTGATGTTCTTTTTCGTTTCATCGGACCCTAGGAACTAACAGGATTGGTCAACTCCCTCTACCGGTATCTACACGAATGGTGAGTTCAACTCGAACGGCGTGTTAGCACCACTATTTGTGAAGGTCCGTACGTCCATATAGTTTTTGCTATCTGTCCGTACAGTCTCGCTATTTGTCTGTACAGTCCCACTATTTGTTTGTATAGTCACGCTGTCTATCCGTACAGCCCGCTGTCCATCTGTACAGTTTGATGTTCATCGTTCGTTTGTACATCTATACATTGTTCATACATACAGTCTCACTCTCTGAGTATACGGCCGCTCTCTCTTTAGGGTGATTCAAATTGTATTGATTCTGCACCCTAGTCTATATCAATATATAGATAGGATTTGATATTTGTTTAATTTGAACTAATAATTTAAATTAAATCAAATATTAATTAAATAGATTAGTTTGAATTTAAATCTATCTAATAGATTAAATTTAAATTAACTATCTAATCTATATTCAGAATCAAATCTAGATTTAATTTATCATACAAATCAAATTTAGATTATTAGTTTAAATTCAAATTTAGAATCCAATCTAACTTAAATTTAGATTGGTTTAAATTTAAATATATCATATAGTATTAAATTTAAAACTAATTCATTTGAATTAATTTGAATAATATCTATATATATTTCGAAATAATATAATATATATCAAACATATATATATTTTGAATTTTATAATATATATCAAATATATATATAATTTAATCACCCTAAATTAAACATTAAATTTATTGAATCTAGACACATTTTAGATTCAATGAATCTGGACATTCTAGCTCAAGATGGCCCATTCTTGTGTACGACCCTGTAGGCCCATATGATGTTGGCAATGGGTCAATAACACTATTGGACCTACAAGTCACAAGTGGCCTCTAGAAAGATATTATGACTACCGAAATCATATGAGATTGGTGATCCGATGCAACCTATCATATAACCCGATCACATCGCTTTTGTCTCATGATATATAGGTCAAGTATGAGACATGGAAACGTCATCCTCATTTTACTCGACCATTACTTTCTCGATCTCCGAGCAGACTGATAGAACAAATGGAAACTCTTCCATTCAAGTATGGCCAAGCATTTCTCAGTCTCACTCATCGAGGGGCCTGGATATATCTCTCCATTAATTAGAGGGACAAATTTCATCTTGACCATTCATCTTCCTCCACACGAGTTCCATTATGTCCGATCATAGCCTTTATAATCTCCTAATTAAAGGTGACTTTTGACTATGCCAAAGTATAGTATTCCCCATGTAGGAAACCGTGGTAATCTCAGGTCTAAGGACTTAGTGACACGGTTATATATGAGATATGCTTATGACTTGATCCATGCAGCTATCTCATGATGGGTCGATCCAGTACCTATTCTCTAATAGGAGCTTATAATTTTGATTTGTATCTTCATACATAATTATCACATAATTATCAATCAAAATCATACTAGCCTTAGTTCATCATTATTCCTGCAAAGATGATTAACTAGGGACATTTAGGATAAAATGATTTATCGAAAGATATTATTATAAAGAAAAACATGCAAATAATATAATAATATAAGAAAAAAAACTTCTTTTTTTCATAACGAAGTACAATGTTCATAATACAATGATTGACCTAGGGCATAATCTCCAACAACTCCTACTTGTACTCGACCCAATCATTGATGTATCTAATACCCATTGACCTAACATGACGCTTATACTTTATCTGTGCAAGCGGCTTAGTGAGAGGATCAGCAACATTGTCATCAATCATTATTATGCATATCTTTATATCAACCATATCAATGATTTCTCTAATGAGATGATATCGCCTGAGTATGTGTTTGGTTCTTTGATGTGACATAGGCTCTTTAGCCTGTGCTATTGTGCTGTTGTTGTCACAAAATAGATCTATAAGATTTAAGATGGTAGGCACCACTCCTAGCTCATTAATGAACTTTTTAATCCAAACAACTTCCTTAGCTTCTGTTATAGAATCAGCTATAGTGCTTTCCTTGGAACTCTTCCAACTAACTACTCCATCATTCAAATAGAATAGGAATCCTGATTGCGATCTAGAATCATCTTTAAATTTCTGTCATTTAAATTCTGTCAAAGCCCTGACTGGACGGCAGGCTCCCTTTAAATTTCTGTCATTTAAATTCTGTCAAAGCCCTGACTTAGCGGCAATATGACAAAGATGATTCTAGATCATTCATGACGTTTTGATCGAATCAGCTATATTAGGAATCCTCTTGATTTGGAAGAATTTTCTGTAAGACTAAATCCCCTGGCTTAAACTCCCTAGGGCGAAGTTTTTTGTTAAACGCTCTGGCCATTCTCCGTTGATATAGCTGCCCATGACACATGGCGACCAATCTCTTTTCTTCAATCATATTCAACTGCTCATATCGGGTTTTGATCCAATCATCCTCCCCAATAGCTGATTCGACCATGACTCGCAGTGATGGGATTTCCACCTCAATTGGTGTCACTGCCTCCATCCCGTACACTAGAGAATATGGTGTGGCTCCTGTTGATGTACGAGTTGTGGTACGATACCCATGGAGAGCATATGGGAGCATTTCATGCCAATCTTTGTATGTGACGGTCATCTTAGCAATGATCTTTTTAACATTCTTGTTAGCAGCCTCCACTGCCCCATTCATCTGCGGTCGATAGGGGGCAGAGTTATGATGCTGGATCTTGAATTGCTCACAAAGCTTCCTTACTTCATCACCGTTCAGATTAGGAGCATTATCTGTAATGATCTTTTCTGGTAAACCATATCGACAAATGATGCATGATCGTAAGAAGCGAATAAAAGCCTTTTGGGTAACACTGGCAAGGGAGACGGCTTCGACCCACTTGGAGAAATAGTCAATAGCTACAAGAATAAAGCGATGACCATTTGTGGCTTTAGGATTAATAGGACCAATCACATCAATTCCCCACATGGAGAAAGGCCACGGGGCCACAAGGTTGTGTAGGGGGTGTGGTGGAGCATTGATTCGATCAGCATAGATTTGGCATTTGTGACATTTCTTCACATATTCGATGCAATCTTTTTCCAAGGTCAACCAAAAATATCCACATCGCTGTATTTGCCTAGTCATAGTATGACCGTTAGCATGAGTTCCACATATTCCATCATGAACTTCAGCCATCACTCTCTTGGTTTCAGGCGAATTTATGCACCTGAGTAGGGTCCCATCATGAGCCCGCTTATACAAAACCTCTCCACTAAGGAAGAAGTTCATTGCGAGGCGTCGAAGAGTCTTCTTGTCATTATCTGTTGCCCCATCTGGATATTCCCTATCTTTGATGTAGGACTTAATGTCGTGAAACCAAGGTTGCCCATCGGATTCCTCTTCTATACTCAAGCAATGGGCAGGAGTATTCCTTGCTTCAACGCGGATCGGCTGAACGTGAATCCCACAATCTAGTTTAACCATGACAGCGAGTGTTGCTAAGGCATCTGCAAACTGATTTTTATCACGAGTCATATGGGTAAACTTAATTTCATCAAACTCCTTGATCAATTCAGTTAAATAACTCTGGTAGGGGATCAACTTTGGGTCCTTCGTTTGCCATGCCCCCGTCACTTGATATATTATGAGTGCTGAATCTCCAAAGACCTCAAGTTCTTTAACACCCAGAGCTAGGGTGGCTTGCAAACCACTGACACAAGCTTCATACTCTGCTACATTATTTGTGCATTCAAAATTAAGTTTAATGGCGACAGGAAATTGTTTCCCTTCTGGAGAGACTATCACTGCACCTACCCCACATCAAAGTACATTGTCCATGGGGCATCTTCCAACTTATCCTCAACAGTCAAGACATCTTCATCTGGGAATTGAAAGTCTAGTGGCGGACTCTCATTTAATGGGTTTCCAGCTAAATGGTCAGCGATGATACTTCCTTTAATTGACTTGCGAGTCACGTACTTCACATCATATTCGGATAGTATCACTTGCCATTTCGACACCCTACCTGACACGTAAGGGCTTTCAAAAATATATTTAATCGGATCCAATCGCGAGATCAACCAGGTAACATGATATAACATGTATTGTCTTAATCATCGCGTGACCCATACTAGCCCACAACATGTCTTTTCGATGATTGGGTATCGAGACTCACAATCATTGAATTTCTTACTCAGATAATAAATGACATGCTCCTTTTTTTCAGATCTATCTTGCTGTCCTAACATTGCCCCTATGGAAGATGTCAAGATGGTTAGATAGAGGATTAATGGTTGACCTGGTGTAGGGGGTGCTAAGACAGGAGGGTTCAGCAAATATTCCTTTATCTTCTCGAATGCTCGTTAGCAATCTTCATCCCACTTCCCAGGATTTCCTTTTCTCAACAATTTGAATATTGGCTCGCAGGTGGCCGTCAGGTTTGCAATAAATCGGGCTATGTAATTCAAATGGCCCAAGAAGCTTCGTACATCTTTCTCTGTTTGGGGTGAAGGCATATCACGAATTGCCTTTACTTTATCTGGATCCACTTCTATTCCTCTACTGCTAACGATGAAGCCTAGTAGCTTACCAGACGTAGCCCCAAACACGCACTTGTTGGGATTCAATCGAAGCTTGTATTTTCGCAGTCTTTCAAACAATTTTTGAAGAACTGCCACGTGACTTTCTTCTTGCGCTGACTTTGCTACCATATCATCAACATAAACCTCCAGTTCTTTATGCATCATATCATGGAATAGTGCTACCATAGCTCGTTGGTAAGTTGCACCTGCATTTTTTAAACCAAACGGTATCACTTTGTAGCAAAATGTTCCCCATAAGGTAGTAAAAGTGGTTTTCTCTTTATCCTCCAGGTTCATGGGGATCTGATTGTATCCTGAATACCCATCCATGAATGAGTACCTATAACCCCTCGCCGTATTGTCAACTAGCACATCAATATGAGGTAGAGGAAAATGATCCTTAGGACTGGCTTTATTCAAATCCTGATAGTCTACGCACATCCTAATGCGGCCATCCTTCTTTGGTACCGGTACTATGTTCGCAACCCATTGTGGGTATTTAGCAACGTCTAAGAAACCAGCATCCCATTGTTTCTTCACTTCTTCCTTGATCTGAAGAGATGTCTCGGGACTCATTCTCCTTAGCTTCTGTTTCTTTGGCTTAAAGTCAGGGAACAGAGGAAGCTTGTGAGAAGCGATATTGGGATCAAGCCCTGGCATATCTTGGTACGACCAAGCAAATACATCCAGATATTCTAGAAATAAATCTATCATCTCCTTCTTCTCAGGATTATCAACTATCTTCAACTCTTTTTTATCTTCCTCAGTTCCCATGTTGATCACTTCTATGATTTCCTCATGTGGGATGAAACCAATTTCGGAGGGTTCGATAAGCTTTGCGAACGTGAGGGGTAATTCAACTAGCGCGGCATTTTCTTCAATTCCGTCGTCAAGCATATCCATAACAATGCGAGTGTCATCCCATTGGGGCTCAAGAGTCTCTGTGTCAGACTGGAGTTCCGAGGATTCTAATTCCCTAGAAGGCAACAAACACAACAGAAGTAAACGATGAGGCAGGAAATAGTATAAAGAATTAATTTGAGGAGGGGCCCACACAAAAGGATAAGAAGAAGAATAAAGTGAGATGAGAAAAAGAGTAGAATAAAGAGAGTAATAATGGAATAAAGAACATGGAAAGCCGCTTTGCATTTAATCCTCAAATATAAAAAGTTCCAAAAGCCACAAATACCAGATTTTCAAAAGAAGACATAACATAAACTCTAGAATATTACTCTAACGACATGACATCAGGGATCTTCTCAGACTCCCAGTTTTCCAGGGCTTTTCCAAGGGTATCATACTGAATCCAACGTCCTTGTCCATAACACTCCCCTCCTTCTTCCGTTGTAGCAATGGAGTCATTCATATTGACTATCTCAGAGGCTTGTGAGAATGTCTCTTTAATATGAGGAACTTTTGATCTTGCTTGTAATTTCCCTTGGCCTAACTTCACTTGCTCAGCCAAGAGAGTCTCTAAATGGGGATCGTATCCTATCCCTTGACGTCCCTGATTCCCGAGCAGTTTGACTGGCTCCTTTACCCCTTGTAGTTTAGCTTCGAGCCCCTGTCCTTCCTTATACCCACCATGCTTCATTATCTTGTTGACTACTTGTTGCACATCTCTTCTTGGCTTGTCACCCTCCACAACCTCAAAACTGTGATAAAAATTACCCCCTGTCCGTTCTACATTTTCGACGTAAGGCACAGCACTTGGCTTGCTAATCATGATTTCCTCTTCTCCTTTAACGGTAACAAGTAGGCCATCCCTGACGAATTTAACCCTCTGGTGTAAGGTAGACGGTATAGCTCCCGCGTCATGAATCCACAGCCTTCCTAAGAGCATGGTGTACGCCGCATCAATGTCCATCACGTGGAATTGTACTGAAAAGGTGCTTGGCCCAATCTCAAGTGGAAGATAGACCTCCCTGAATACCTCCCTTCTCGCTCCATCAAAAGCTCGGGCAATTAGATCACTATGCTTAATGGTGGACCTGTCCACTGGAATTTCTTCTAAAGTGGCTAGTGGTAGGACATTGAGAGCAGACCCATTATCAATCAGAACCTTTGCGATCACATACCCGTGACACTTTAATGTAATATGAAGAGCTTTAGGTCGCCCCACCGGAGTTTGAACAATTTCATCCTCATAGAAGGTGATTTGAGTAGCATTCTTCACGACATTAACCATATGAACTACTCTCTCAGGAGTTATGTCCGGACGTACATATGCACTTTCTAACACCCTTTGGAGCGCCTTGCGATGGACCTCTGAGCTCATGATGAGGGACATAATGGAGATCCGAGCTGGCGTCTTTGTGAGCTGCTCTACTATGTCATACTCACTGTGCTTCATGATCTTTAAGATCTCATCGGCATCAATGCTCATGTCCGTCACCACCTTAGCTCCTGAACTCTCTCCTTCCTGACCATTTTCTTTCGAATAGACGCGACCACTCCTGATAATCCCGTTTATTAGTTCCTGATTATTGACTTCCACTACTGGTTCTTCACTGGTTTCTCTCCGGATTGCGAGAAGCTCAGTCCTTAGGCCATATTTCCAGGGTACCGTATGGTTACTAGCATATGGAAACGGTGCTGGTACGTGAATAACCGCCACCGGCTCCTTCCCGCGTGTTGCTGCCTGAGCGGTTGAGTTTATGACCAGGAGAGATCCCGTTGAATTCGGCTTAAGTGTCGGTTCGTTAATGAACGAAGGACGAGATTCTGCTATTTCCAAGAAGGGCAATTGCTCACTACTTCCTACAGTCGGAGCTTGCGCGTTGATCACAAGGAATGACCCCTTCGACTTGTCAATGATTGGCAATCCGCTTAGTTCCTCTGTCATGCATACGGATTTATCTCTTGATGTTCCCCTTTCAATTCTGATAATCCCTAGCGCCATCATCTTTCGCACCACTTCCTTGAACACCTTACAACCCTCAATGTCATGATCTACGTTTCCCCGGTGATACTCACAAGAGCAGGGGCCGCAGTTATCGATTATACCCGGCTTTCCCCCGTCATAAAGGATATGTCCCGCTTCCTCAAGGTGATCAAATATTTCCTTCATAGTAACTTGGAGCGCATTTGGGTCTTTGATCAGCATGATGTCCTCTTCAATAGTCCCTACCTGTTTCCCTTTGTCATGCTCCGGTAGGGGATTCGAGACAATATTCGGATTACTGTCCCGCCGTACACTGATATAACTATTATCCAAAAGATCCAACACGTTCTTACGGAAAGCATCGCATCGATCGATTGAATGTCCCACCGCTCCCATATGATATTCACAGGTCTCATTCGGATTATACCAAGCAGGGAAAGGTGGTTGCCAAGGTTTTACAGGACGAGGACCCATAAGCTTCTTTTCCACTAACTCTTTGAAAAGCTCCAATCTGGACACATTGAAGTCGGGTAACGGGCGGTTATCTCTCTGGGGACGAACGGCTTTGTAATCCATAGTTGGGTGTAAGACATTCGCTTGCTAAATAGGATGAGGTGGTGGGACTGATTGAGGATATCGGATAGGTTGAGCGAAAGGGGCTCTAGGTTGATAGGCAGCATGCTGCATGCGTGCCCCGGGTGCAAATGGTCGTGGATATTGGGGTTGTAAGTTATATGGTGGGTATTGTGGGCTAAATGAAGGTCTGAACGACTGTTGGTAAGGGTCTGACACGTGATTCACATCGCCGTCTTTCTTTTTAACACCCTGTCCTTTCCTGTTTTCGGGGTGTGCACTCTCCAACCTCCCATCCCGAATGTTAGTGTCAATCCTTTCACCTACCTCAATGAGGTCGGTGAAATATTTAGCATGGGTTCCCAGCATGATTCTGAAGTAGGGCTCTCCCAGCGTATCAATAAAGTATGAACACAACTCAGACTCCGTTAAAGGAGGTTGAACTTCCGAAGCCAAGGCTCGCCAACGCTGTGCGTACTCCTTGAAGGATTCGGTGAGTTTCTTCCTCAATCCTTTCAGCTGCTCCCTAGTAGGAGCTGAATTCAAATTAAATTGGTATTGTCTCATAAAGACATCCGTCAGACCCCTCCATTTCTTCAGTCGGGAGTGGTCTAATTTCATGTACCAGTGTAGAGCCGCCCCAGTGAGACTTTCATGAAAGAAATGGATAAGGAATTTCTCCTCCCTGGACCATACTGACATCCTGGTGCAGTACGTCTTTAGATGATAATGCGGGTCCCCATTACCATTATATTTGTTGAAGTCCGGGATCTTAAATTCTTTCAGAATAATCACGTCCGGAGCTAGGCATAGTTCATCCAAATCGAGGGATTTATGCTCCATTACTCCCTGCAGTGCCCGTAGCTGATCTCTCATTTCTAACACCTCCTCTTTCAAGCTGACCTTATCAGGAATTTCACCGCCATGAGAATACACATTATGGGGAGGTGGATTCTGAGCCACGAAGGCTGTGACGTTTTCCGGATTATGAATATCGTGGGCATATGCATATCCCTGATCCCATTCCTGAAACCCTTGCCTACCAGCCCCTGGGGTTGGGATAGGTGGAAGCCTATTCTGATCATTATCAGTTGCATCGGGTATACCTTCCACGCTCATACCCTGCGGTTGGGCAATATTGGCATTAACGTCATGCCTCCTCCCATTCGTGTTCATGCCCTGAAGCATTTTCATCATTTGTTCCATCTGAGTATGCAAACCGCTAAGCTGACCCTTCAAATCCCCTACTTCTTCCTCTAATCTCCGTTCTACATCGGAAAGATGACTTTCCATCGCCATTGCTTTTGTTCTTGCTCGAGTTAAATGGATTCTGTGCGGGCGATGTGTAAGGTTAACTGGATTCCTTTTAATCGGTGCAATGTTTGTCCAACTTCCAAGAAAAAGAAAACAAATTAATTATTTTTACCTTACCATTACTTAGATACCAGTGAATTATAATAGGCGCTAGCATAAGTTTCTCGACACAGTGACTTTGGATCCATGTTGGCGTTCGTCATAATTATCCATGAAACTCCCTCAAGTTCCCCCCGATACATATTGTATTCAGGGAGTCGTGAGGTTGACAATTAATTCATAAGAACTCATGTTACTTTATAAATGATGTCTATAACTAGAGGGCATAGGTGGAATCGAAAGTTTTAATTTCATATGGTTCAATACATCATCATGGATCATAACTACATCACCAAGTATGAGCCAGAAATTTTAATTCTTTGACAAGTTCTTTACATAATGAGAAGAAATCTGATATTTCTGCAGAAGTACTAAAGGGATGGAGTTTTTGCCCAGCTCGCTCATAAACATTGGAGAATTTGGGGATGCTTGAGTTCACCAACATAATTAGCCTTTCAGTGCGATCTCTCCACCTATCTGACTCCATCGCCCTTTCTGAATAAAGCGCTCTCCAATTTTCCACCGCATCAGCATGTTGTTGCACTTGTTCAAGAAACCTCTTGATCTTAGCTGATGAATCCCCTCTGACGGCTGCCAACTCATTCACCTTATCCTCCAACTGCTTAGCGACCAGCTCCAACTCATATGATGAACTTTGTAATGGACGGAGTTCTTGTACTTCTTTCTCAAGTGCATCCCTTTCTTTCACAGCTTGTATCAACCGCCTCCGATTGTTCTTCATCCTCTCATCATTCTCCTCCATGCGTGCATTCACATCCCTAACTGTTCATTTGAGCTTCAAATTTTCCTCCTTCAATCTCTTCACTTCCAAGCTTATCTCACAAGCTTCTCGTTTCCTCATTTCCTCCACTGTCTCTTGTAAGGCCGCATATTCATTTTGCAAACAACTCCAAGCCTCTTTCTGTTCGTTACCTACCCTCACCAACTTTTCCAATTCTTCTTCCTTCTTTCGAAGCTGTCTGACTAGCTCCTTGTTTACTTCCCCCTTATTGCCACGGAGCAAAGGATCGAGTGGTGCAAAGGTTGGGTTAACCCCCCTAATCCTTTCTGACAACCAGACTTGGTATTCTTCCGTGGCATATATCCGGCGTGCCCCCAATTCTAGCCATCCTTTATATATCACCTTACTCCAAGCACTCACCACATTTTGACTTATCTTCATCGTAGAATCACCATGTTGGAAGTGCATCATGTGAACCACGGCTTCTGAGGGAGCCTTTTGTGGGAAGGCATATTGTCTCAATAACAACATTGGGTTATAATTTATCACTCCCCGTGGACCCATCAACGGCACATTTGGGAAGTCCCCACAGCAATAGATTATTTCATCCTTCCACCACCATGCCAATCTCCAACGGATACTTTCTGCTCTGAGTTGGCCAAAAACTTCGATCCACCCCTCACGATCGTATTTGGCTTTCCCTTCTTGGTTTCTGAATGATGCAAGAGGGGAAGAATTATCCTTTTCTCCTTCTTGGAGTCTCTTTCCATATAGGTGATTCATGACCCACACATACAATAATTGGAGACAGCATCTAATTCTCCCTCCCTTCTTAGTATGGCAAAAGCTCAAGGTCATATAAGTTTCTGACAATATGGCAGGTACTGGATTCACCTGATGATGCTCTACCATATGAAACACACTGATCGCGTGTCTGTCAATTACCCCCTTTGTAAATGGAAACAAAATTATCCCATAGATTATCATGGCGAGCACCCTGTTATAAACTACCCACTTCTCCTGTTCAGCCAGCTCTTTCAGACGTGTTTCCATAAACTCCCTTGAGACCCCTTCTACGCTCTTGGTAGAGATGAAGTGCACCTTGTCTATACTGATTTCCAAAAGCTTTGCTATCACTGTGTTCGAAGCCACATATCCTGGGTATCTATAGACACGATCTCCCATGTTTAGCGGTAAGCTTAAGAACTCTCCATACTCTTCTATGGTCGGTGCCATCTGGAAATCTGGAAATGTGAAGCATCTCAAGGTGTCATCCCAATATTGTCCCAGTACAGAAAGCACTTGTGTCTGAACGGGTACATTGAGTAGCTCTAGTATGTCCCCATATCTTTTCCTGAAGTCTGACAAGAGGTTACCCTTGATACGCCGAGAAAATTCCTTCAGACTATCAATTGACTCCACAGCTACTTCCAACCTGAGCCCCTTCCCACCATAGGTTAACCCTGTTGGTCTCGGATCCATGATCACTTTTGTGTCTTTAACTTATGCTAACTTTTCCTGATAATTCACCGGTTTCCTGAGTAAAAAAGGCAAAAAGAGGAGAATATGAGATAAAAACGGCCATGAATTTGATTAGTTAAAATATTATTAGGCCCCTGTTTAACAGTCGTAATAATTTCCCTCCTTAAAGATCCTTATTGAATTCTCAAGGAAACAGAAATGAATCCTCGTATCGTGAAGGACACGGTCTCTCCATGAATGAGGTATAAAAATATAGAGGACCTATTAATATGATAACTATTCCATTAATGCAAAATTACATGAAAAGAAAATGCATGGGACTGGATATGCTTCCCCGTGTCCTACATTAGGTGTATCCTAGGGTAGGATTCTTGGCTTTAACTGGCTGGCTTAACATCTAAGCTCCATCTACTATTACGTGCAGGATTCAGGACGGTTCTATTTTCCAACAAAAGTTCCCAAGTTGCCCCCGTCATCAAGACAGGAACCCTATCCAGTAAACTTAATCCTTTGAGAGCTTTAATAGCTCTTCCCAGACTAGACTTAGCGAATAGGTAACAACTGGGTGAAGTCTTCACAATGGTCTCTGGGAGCTTAATAGCCCCTCAAAGGCATTGTTACAAACTTCAACTATCCTAGGATACTCTCAGACCCGGGTATAGGGCCCATTATGTGTGTGAGGTTGGATATGGAGGTGCACAGTGTGTGAAGGAAGCATACAAACCTCATGACCCACACACTTCCCCAATTCCCCACCTGCAGATAAAACAGCAGATAAAACAATACGCAAATAGATAACAGTTATCTATCCTAAGGTTTATTCCACACGTTATCTATCTTAGTACATTTTATTCAACTCACAAAATACATTTAAAAGCATGTAAACAAATAAAACTACCAAACATGTTATCTACCCTAATCATGTAAGGCAAACAACATTAAAAGGGCAACCAAATGAACAGACAAAATTATCAAACATATTACCTAACCTAGTCATGTGAGGCAAACAAAAGGGCAACCAAACAAAACAAAGCCATAAAAATTTGCATAGTCAACCCATATAGGCTTGACTCTCAAAATCTCCCCAGTGGAGTCGCCAAACTGTCACACCCGGAAATGCGACGCGGATGGCGCGGGAAAAGGAAAAAAGGAGAAATCGGCCCGCACGGCGGGAGGCCGATTTCGGAGGGAGTCGCCACCAAAATTTTAAGGGAAATTTTGGAAAACCGAATAACAAAAACAAAAAGGGACAAGGATTGGTCTGCGAATCAGAGTTGGGTTCAGGAGTACGATTGTGAGTGGGGAAGGTGTTAGGCACCCCCACAACACCCGTTCCTAAGAACGGTTACCTTAGGTTGATCATGCAATTTTTATGGCTTTTTATAAGTTTATTTTGGTTGCCCTTTTACCACTCACATACGAAAATAAATATAAAAATAAGAAAAATATAAAAATGAAAATAAAGAATAAAATGAAGATAAGAAGTTGGGAAAAGCAAATTAAGAGAAAAATATTATTTATTTACAAAAGTGGACTTGACCCAGAATGAGAGTCTGGGGCCTACGTACCCTGCGATAGGGATCAAAGTCGACGTAGTTCGGACTAGAAATGCGTGTCACTGTGTTGGTATTTTTTATTTTACATATTCTTTGAAAAGAGAGGTTCATAGAAAATAATTTATCTTTCCACAAAGAAAACAATTTTTAAAATTGGTTGGTATGTTTTAATTTGTAAAAGATAAATTAATTTCCATTACTTGCTCTTTTCACTTATTTATTATTATTATTATTATTATTTTTTTAAGTTTAATCAATTCCTAAAAGAGAATATATGTTTTTTCTCAGTTTAAAAAATATGATTAAAATTATGTGTGATTTTGAATATTTTTATTTGAAAATAAAATATTTGAAAACAATTTTATAATAAAATCAATTGGCTCATATGGTGACTTTATCACTCACATTTACCCATTGATACCTAAGTGTCCACGGTAGTGTTACTCGAGACAAAAGGCGCAAAAAGTTCGAAAGAAAACAAATAAAATTTTGTACAGAATAATTTTTATTATTTTTTATTATAAAAATCATTTCATCACCTATTTATTTATTTACTATTTATTTATCTATTTATTTATTTTATTTTAATTTTTTTTTTAAAAGTTAATAAATGTGATCACTATTAATGTTATGAAAAATAATAATCAGCATATGTGGTGACTTCATCACTCACAAGTTACTGATTTACGCGTATATGCCCATGGTAAAGTCACTCGTGGCAAAGAAGGGATAAAAAGCCTTAATGAAAACAAAGATTAATAATAATCTTTTATTTTTATAAAAAAAATAAAAAAAAGGAAATTAGAGATAAAAATTGAAGGAAAATAAATAATTTTGAAATGAATAATTTTATGAGACTATTAAGAGGAAAGTGTCTAGAAATAATCAACATATGTGGCGATTTTGTCACTCACAAATTGCTGATTAATACTTAAACGTCCCCGGTGTTACCACTCAGGGTAGAAAAGTAACCGGCTGAGGAGATAAACTTAAAAAAAATAAAAATAAAAAAAAATAATAAAATAAAAAAAAATAATAAAATAAAATAAAATAAACAAATAAAAATAAAATTTACGTAAATCATTAAGTTACAAAAATAAATATGACCATGGTGACACATTTTTATAAAAGGAGAATGATAAAAAGTAATTTTAATTTTAATTTTTAATTTAATTTTTTTTTTTTTACAGTGACATATATATAGGTAAGTATGTGTAAATATCATTTATTTATTTATTCATTTCTATTTGTACTTTATTATTTTTATTATAAATTATTTATATACATTATTTAGAATTGTGAAAAATAGGAAACAAAACAATTAAAAATCCTTTTCCTTTCTTCTTTTTTTTTTCTTTTCTTTTTTTATATCAGTTATGTTTCAATTCTACTATCAGAAACTATTGCTACCCATGCCAACAGTCGCATGCTTTACTAAAATTACGTGAACACCTGGACTAATTGAAGAAAGTGGATCATGTGATAACTTTATGTTAATTCACTCTTTATTAAAAGGTAATAAAGACAAGACTAACCTAAGGAAGGGTCAGCGGAATCTGCAATGCGTCTATTTTTTATTTTTATTATTATTTTTTTCCATATTTATTATTATTATTATTTTTTATATGCATATTTTTTTTTTGACAAAACTAAATGCAATTTCGAAGATGTTGTGTTTATCAATTAAAGCCCATAAATCTAATTTCAGTTGCCCTGGTCCAGTTTTCAATAAAAGCCTCACAAGTTCACAACAGAGAGAATCAAACCAAAAGCTAATCAAACAAAGTCATGTGAGCACTTAAAATGAGGATTCTATACTATATTTCTAAGCCAAAGAGTATCCAAATCACCACTAAACCGACCTCCTTCGAGATATTTCACCTAGTGCCATTCAAGTATATTTGATAGGGACCAAAACAAGGTACCATGTCTAATGGAAAGCAACTCAGAAATCTTTCAAAATATGTATGTAAAATTCTGCACCCATACATATTCTTTTGCGAAGAAAAGCAGAACCGATGTTGACATAGTGCCAACAGAAGAAAATATAGGATAAACACCATTTTCACAAAAATTCAGATCAGATAAAAAAATGAGACAGTCACCGATGGAAACTGAAATTGCTATCTAGCATGCATGATGAGCCGGTGCTACAAATTACAGCCACTAATACTTCAAAACATCGTAAATAGCTTACACCCAACATCAGCCCCTCGTATATAGAGACTCTGGACCCTCCTCATCTCACGTAAAACATACAGGTCAACAGAAATCAACATGCTAAAACAGAACTCCTAAATACTAGAGAAGCTTCGTCATTATCCAATCCTACTAAACAGAATCCCTTTCACTTTCCTTATTTATGAAATCATTATTGGGGTTTAAACGAACTAGAAAGATAATTCTCATGATTACAGCAATTATAACATCACAATCCAGAGGGAAACTAGCAACTCAATATAACAATTTGAGGAACACAACTCTGATCTAACTACATTCGAGAACAGAATTTCCCAACACTGAAGAGGCTCTATCACGACCCAACCAAATGAACATGAAGTAATCAGAAAAAAAAGCTGAAGCAATGAAGAAAATATACAAAGGAACTTCAACTCAATACTGGATTTTCACAACAAAAATTACCAATGTTGATTCCTTTCGAACTTTGCAACTCAACTCTCCTTCGCGAATCTTGCTCTCGGTCCCTGAAACTCCGGCCTCTCCTTGCCTTTGCCTTTCACCCGCAGCCCCTTCTATCTTGGTCTTGAGGATTTTTTCAGTGTTCCTTTCTCCACTCTTTCTTTGTTTTCCCCCTCGATTTTTCAGACTATTTTTCTTCTTTCCCTCTAGAAATCTCAGAAGGATTCCCCCCTTTCTGCAAATGCCTTCCCTCAGCTCTTATAGAGTTCCCGCGACTGACTTCTACCCGAGACCAAAAACGCTTGATTGCTTCTTTTCCAGTCCCATTTCAGGTGCCCTCCCCCTTTGTCCTGTTTCTCTCACCAAATCGTGCTCGCCAAACGCTGCCTCCCTCCCACTACTCGGCTGTACTACTCTGCTGTACTGAGTACAGAGTAGTGGAGGGAATTTTCTTGTCCATTTTTGCCTCTCTCATAGATGAATCGTGGTTGGCCACTCTCTGTGTCTCAGAAACCTTCGTACCTATACCCCTCGGTCCCTTCGGTATCACTGTCCTCTGCTCCAAGCTGTTTTTCTTCACGGCCTCCCTGTTTCAGTCTCAACCGCCCACGGTGGCTCCCTCGAACACCTTCTCTCTCGGCCTGCGGCCAGCTTTCCTCTTCCCCTTCTTTCCCTCGGCTGCTCCCTCCACTGCCCAAGCTCGCAGCTCCCTCTGGTCTGAGCTTCTCCCCGGTTAAGACTCCCTTGGTCCAGCTGTCTCGGCCTTCTCGGTGCTCAGCCGTGGCTCTCTCTGGTCTCGGCCAAGCTCTCCTTCCTCCGTGCTCGGCCTCCTCCTCGGTTTTTCCTCGGCCTCATCGTCCTCTCTTCTCTCTCAGCCCCAGTCCCCGCGGCCGAGCTCCCTCTTTGGTTCAGCCCCCCACCGAGCTCACGGTCCTCTCTTTTCCTTCTCTGCGGCCGAGCTCCCCCTCTGCCATCGTGGTCCCCCCGAGCCCTAAAGGCTCACTCACCTCTCGGGGCACTGCCTCATGGACCAGGTCACGAGCCCTCAATTGGGCTCGTGACCTTTTGGGCTAAAGTGAAACTTCAACCCAATGCAGCCCCCTCCTCTTCTTTTTTTTTTTATTATTTTTTTTTCCAATTTTGGGCCGAATTTTGGCCCAAAACTTCTCCACTTCTCCTCAGGTTTTGGGCTAAATTTGGCCCAAAGCTCTCCCTCCTCTTCTTCTTTTTTTTTTATTTATTTATTTATTTATTATTATTTTTTTATTTATTTATACACTATTATTTTTATTTTTTATTTTATTTTATTTATTTATTTATTTTTATTTTCAGGCCGAATTTGGGTCCAAAAACTCTATTTTTTTTTCTTTTTTCTAATTTTTAGTATTTTTATTTATTATAATTATTATTAAAAAAAATTACCCGGACAAAATACGGTGTTCACAAGATCATGATAAACTGGTCATAACTCTCCGGGAGTGAGTTTAAGATCAAATCTGTAGCTAACTCCTGGGTTATGGGAAATCCAAGCCTTTCAAGGTGATCAACATAGCTTTTTATCTTCAAAACATGAGAGCTAATTGATGCACCCTCAGTCATTTTGTAGGAATATAAGGCTTTCATGGTTTCAAACCTTTCTTGCCTTGCCTGTTCTTGGAACATTTCCTTGAGATGCACAACCATCTCATAAACCTCCATATGTTCCAGATCTCTCTGAAGTTCTGGGATTATGGTGGCTAACATCAGGCATCCTACATCCACAGAGTCATTAAGATGCTTATTATAGGCATCTTTTTGGGCTCTTGGAGCATTGGCTGCAGGCTCCTCTGGAATGGATTCATCTAGGACATATGACTTTCTTTCCTCCTTGAGAACAATTCTCAAGTTCCTAAACCAGTCAAGAAAGTTGGTCCCATTGAGTTTGTCCTTCTCAAGGTTAGATCGCAATGATAGTGTAGCAAAATTACTCATCGACATTTTCTACAACAAAATATGCAAAATGAAATTAATAATTTCCTACTAAAAGTTAACCCTCAATTAGTTTAGCAGGCTAAGACCCATATTTCACTTAATTGTAAGTCCACTTTGGCAAGACGCTTAAAATTAAGTTATTTAGGTAGGTAACTTATTTACGAATTACATCACATGTAACTCTTAGATCTTTATGGGATCCTGTTATCATATGACCCGGTATATTTAATCTCATCTAATGCCTTGAGACCTAAAACCATTTTGATAGTCTCAATTAAGTCATACCATTATGAACCTTTATGAGTATCACCATTACCCAAACTACCTCACTAAGATAACTTAAGTGTATCCCACTTTGGTGGATCCTACATTCAGGCGATCAAAGCCTTGACAGGTGTTCATTAATGGGTCGCATTTATACTTAAAATTTAATTCGAGAGATTTTATTATATTGTTGTTATTCATACATCTATTCATCACATGAACATATATATAATGGTGTCATCTCATACATGCATATGATCTCATCATAAAGTATAAAATAAATGTGTCATAATATGGCTCATCTAACTTATATCCTCCCAAGCCAATGAAAGGATTGTTTTGATATAACACTTATTAAAGAAACCTCAATTGAACATTTGAGGGGAGTGAGGTGAGAAGAGAATGTATATCCTGAATATAGAGAGAGGCACGACACACAACCCATATTTAAAACCACAATATCATCCTAGGGCCATATCATGCACTATACCCATTCAATTCAAACAAATCACAATATGTATATCACAAACATCTCATCTAATGAAAAGCTGTAACCTTTGTGATTTTAGTGTTAAATCAGATTAAGCATATACAAATCATATTAAAACCCCGAATTACATACAAATGGATTTTAATTGAATCATGTCATAGCAACAATAGATTCTCATATACATTTGTAGAAACATATTTGCATCACATATGAAAATCACATGAATCTCATCATGTTATATATCAATAGACAACGAAATTATTTAAACAGATTCATAATTGTTTCAAAAACCATATTTCGCATAGATATATGATTTTAGAAACCGAATTGAGGAATATGTTTTTTCAAAAACATATATCACATATATGAGTGATAGATTTACAATCAAATTGAAAACTGATTTGAAAAAATGAATTGGACAAATTGAGTTCTCACACATATCACATACATGCAATCATGTACTCAAGAACTCAATTTAAACATTCATTGATGTGGCTCTGGTACCACAATTGGAAATTTTAGCAAATACACAACGGAAAACTATCAAGAAATTCTCTCACATAGATTCTTCAACGTTGTTTAGATTGAGATGTAGAAAAAGAATTCACCTCCTGTGCATCCCTTGGTGTTCTTTTTAGTTTCGTTGGACCCTAGGAACTAACGGGATTGGTCAGCTCCTTTTACCAGTATTCACATGAATGGTGAGTCCAACTCGAACAGTGTGCTTGCACCTCTATTTGTGAAGGTCTGTATGTCTATTCAGTTTTTGTTGTTTGTCCATACAGCCCTATTGTTTGTCAGTATAGCCCAATTGTTCATTCATACAGCCCTGCTATTCATCAGTACAATCTCGCTGTCTAGCTGTTCGTCCATACAGTCACGCTATGTGTCCATACGGTCTCACTGTCTGTCCATATAGCTTGCTGTCCGTCAGTACAGTCCACTGTTCATCATTCGTTCATACATCCATACGCTGTTCGTCCATACAGTCTCACTCTCTGAGTATATAGCTGCTCTCTCTTTAGGGTGATTCGAATTATATTGATTCTATACCCTAGTCTACATCAATATATAGATAAGATTTGATATTTGTTTAATTTAAATCAATAATTTAAACTAAATCAAATATTAATTAAATAGATTAGTTTGAATTTAAATCTATCTAATAGATTAAATTTAAATTAACTATCTAATCTATATCTAGAATCAAATCTAGATTTAATTTATCATATAAATCAAATTTAGATTATTAGTTTAAATTCAAATTTCAAATCTAATCTAAATCAAATTTAGATTAGTTTAAATTTAAATCAATCATATAGAATTAAATTTAAAACTAATTTATTTGAATTAATTTGAACAATATATATATATATATATTTCGAAATAAAATAATATATATCAAATATATAATATATCAAACATATATATATTTTGAATTTTATAATATATATATATCGAATATATATATAATTTAATCACCCTAAATTGAACATTAAATTCATTGAATCTAGACATATTTTAAATTCAATGAATCTGGACATTCTAGCTCGAGTTGGTCCGTTCTTGTGTATAACCCTATAAACCCATATAATGTTGGCAGTGAACCAATAACACTATTGGACCAATAAGTCACAAGTGGCCTCTAGCAAGATATTGTAAGTACCCAAATCATACGAGATCGATGATCTAATGCAACCTACCATATAACCCAATCACATCCCTTTTGTCTCATAATATGTAGGTCAAGTATGAGACATGGAAAAGTCATTCTCATTTTACTCGACCATTACTTTCTCAATCTCTGAGCAGACTAACAAAACAAATGGAAACTCTTCCATTCGAGCACGGTCATGCATTTCTTAGTATCACTCATCGATGGGCCCAGATATATCTCTCTATTAATTAGAGGAACAAATTTCATCTTGACTATTCATCTTCTTTCACACGAGTTCCACTATACCCGATCATAGCCTTTATGATCTCCCGATTAAAGGTGACTCTTGACTATGCCAAAGTATAGTGTTCCCCATTTAGGAAACCATGGTGATCTCAAATCTGAAGACTTAGTGACACGGTTATATATGAGATATGCTTATGACTTGATCCATGCAGCTATCTCATGATGGGTCGATCCAGTACCTATTCTCTAATAGGAGCTTATGATTTTGATTTGTATATTCATACATAATTATCAATCAAAATCATACTAGTCTTAGTTCATTATTGTTCATACAAAGATGATTGACTAGGGACATTTAGGATAAAATGATTTATCAAAAGATATTATTATAAAGAAAAACATGCAAACAATATAATAATGTAAGAAAAACAACTTCTTTTTCATAACGAAGTACAATGTTCATAATACAATGATTAGCCTAAGGCATAATCTCCAACATTGGGATTGCTACAAGCTACTTCTGAATTAATGTCCACATCACGGGTTTAGCGATATGATGATTGCTCATATTTTTTATAATGCACTATCTTGAGCTGCTCAATCTTTGGTGGATATAGCTATTGGAGAAGACGTTGTTATTACATCAAATATGATAAATATATATATGAGAAAGTGGCAATTCAAACTAAATAAAAGGGTGTGAAAGGTAGAAAATTTCAAGTACATGAAGTCAATGATCGCCTTGATGTGACTACTTAACTTGAGAAAATAAATCAATGCATTGACCTCTTTTGCCAACAACAGAGCAATAATTTTAATCTCCCTAAAGAATCATGCTTTACATGCTATGACTCGAGTCATACTATAGATACATCTATGCACATGATTAAAGGGAATACAAAAGTTAATTATATGGGATCAAATGTTAAATGTCCACAATTTTTGCAGAGGAAGAACGATCCCTTCTCAAACACATAATCCTGGGTGGTTAAATCATCCAAATTTTTCCTAGAAAAATCCACCAGGATTTCAGCAACAAAAGACTCAGGTACTTCCTCAGTTACCTGCACCATCTGCAAGAAAGACTCCTCAACTCGAGGAGATGTTTTCTCAATTTATGGTGGGCCAAGCAACAATTAATAAGAATTTGGATAAATTCATGGTTAGCCAAGCAGCTGTTAATAAGAATTTTGATCAATTTATGGCTAGCCAGATCACTACAAATAAGCCTACTAAAGCTGCGATCCAAAATATAGAAATCCAAGTGAATCATCTCGCTAATCTAATGGCGAAGAGAAGTCCAAGCAAGTTCCCTAGCAACATGAAAGTAAATCCCAAGGAGAGTGTGATGGCTATAAGTGTGGAGGAGAAGGTAAAAGAGAGTGATAGGGGAGATAAAGAAAAAAATGAATTAAAGCAGATGAGGGAGCATGACAAAGAAGGAGGGAGCTCTAAGTCAAAGGTTAAAGAAGATAATCAAGCCCTTGAAACAAAGCATTATTAACCTCTCATAACCTTTCCACAAAGGTTGAAAATGGAAAAGCATGATGAAAGCTTCCAAAAATTTCTTGAGATATTCAAGAAGCTGCAAGTTAATATCCCATTTATTGAAATTTTGACCAAGATGTCTGATTATGTTCGACATATCAAGACTCTCCTCTCCAATAAAAAGAAGCTCAAAGAGTGTGCTACAGTAACTTTAATAGAGTAGTGTAGTGCCATATTGTTAAGAAAGTTACCTTTAAAGTTAAAAGATCCGGGAAGTTTATTTATTCCTTGGACTATTGGTTCTACTGTCATTGATAATCGTTTATGTGATTTAGGTGCAGGTATTAACTTGATGCCTTATTCACTTTACAAGAAACTAGGAATCACATATTTAATACCCACAAATGTCACACTGAAATTGGCAGACATATCTCTTCAGTACCCAATGGGAGTAGTCGAAGATGTTTTGGTAAAAGTTGGTAAACTTTATATTCCTACTGATTTTATGGTTTTAGAGTTAGAAGATGAAATAGATGTCTCTCTAATTCTGGGAAAATCATTTCTATCTACTGCGGGTGCCTTAATTGATGTGCTAAAGGGAAAATTGACATTTAGAGTAGGAAATGAGATAGAGGAATTTAATTTCACTAATACTTTAGATATTCCCTCTCTTAAAAGAATTGTTGCAGGATAGATGTGATGCAGGTTCCTCAAAAGCAAGAAGTGGAATTGTTTTCTAGATCTTTAGATAATAATAAAGGTCTTTTTCATAAGGCTAATAGAGAGGAAGGTAAGATTAAGAAGAAAGTGGCACCACCTAGTCCCGGTAAGAAAAGAGACAATTATATGATCCAAAAGAACTGGCTGGTACCAACTTTTATCATAAAGAATCTCTGAAAGGGAAAGATAAAATTAAAGTGGAGAAAAAGTCAATTCCTGAATCTGAAGGGTTTAGACCAAAGCCTCTGAAGGATACCATCTCGTGATCTCTTAATCCGTCTGGCTATCAATATTAAATTTAGCACTTATTGGGAGGCAACTTAACATCATTTTTCTTCTTTTATTTTCTGTTTTTGTTTTCTTTCTCTTGTTACTCCAAACTTTCTCCCTCAAGATTTCTTACAGGATTGAATTAATTATGGTGAAAACAAGTTGGAACAAATACAAAGAATTCCAAAGAGAATTTCAAGTATAGCCTACAAATCAGGGGAGTTTTAGTTCCTTTATTTTTTATTTTATTCCTACAACGTTGGGGACAATGTTGAATCTAAGTGTTGGGGGGGAAGGGAGTTTATTAGTTACTTTTAGTTGATCTATTCGTAAAGAATTGTGTGAACGTGCTGAATTTAGAAATTTTTTTCACAAATTTATGTGCTTAATTAATTTTATTTAGATTTATCTTGCTTATTTTTCTGAGCTAGTAGTTATGTCTGTTACCATAGGATATTCAATTGTTGTGTTTAATGAGGTAAGATAGTTACTTTGCAAGTCAAAACACGAGTCTTGAGACTATAAAACTAAGCACAATAACTTAGCATGTGGTAGGTGTGAAAAAGTAATTGAGTTTATAGGAAGATGACTTATACATTTATTTTTGAACTCGGGTATTTTCAATTATTATGTATAAATTTATTATTTAGTTAGAGAGATGATTTGAGGTTTAAATGAAAAAAAAAGTAATATATATATATATATCCACTTCACTGGCTTAAACTGTGCTTAGTAATTGGGGGGCTTCACCAAAAAGCGTTATCCTTCACGTAAAATGATGTAGTATGAGTAATGAGTGTGCCAAAGGCATCTTAGTGTAATGGGTTATGTAGTTTGAGTAATCGAGGGTACGCATTACAAATGCGTGATTTTCGCATCAAAAGAGTGCATAATGGCCCAAGAAAAATAAATAGAACCCCAGATAAAATTGAAGCACAAAGTACAGGAAAATTAAATAAAAAAATCCCTGTTAATCTTCATTGCACATGAGTTGAGTTTAGGTTTGTGTATGATTGATTGATGTATTTTAAGTTCTTAAATAAATGTTGTAACTTTTATTTCTCTTGCTTGATTGGTTGTCTACATTTGTCACATACTACGTACACGCACACTAAAGTCTCATGACTAATGGGAATGATAATTGAGTTGCTATTGAATCTAATGTTTGATTTGTTGAGTATTCCTTTTATTTATATTAGTGATGGACTATAACTGGTAAAAAGGAGTGAATTTGATGAATCTAGGAGTTAACTTTGAGAGTAGCAAAATTTTAGTTCTTGTTTGAGGATAAGCAAAGTTTCAAGTGTGGAAAGATTTAATATGCCTATTTTATACATATAAAATACATACATTAAAGCTCTAAATTGCATATAAATATGTCTATATTGATATATTTTAGTATAATTTGACATATTTTGGTGTTTCATAGTGTTATAGGCTCATTTGGAAGCATTCGGAGTAAAAATGTTATAAATCGTTTATGCTGAAAAGTTTTAATACTTTTTATATTTTAACCATAACTCTCACATCTAAACTTAGATTGAAGTGATTTAAGATGCTTTGGAAAGATAAGACATAGAGCTGCAATTTTTATGTTTTGAGTTTTTCCAAATTCCAACATGATCATGGTGAAAATTTGAGATCAAAGTGTCAACATGAGTTGGTGACTTGTCTGAAGCTGAACAAAGGAGCTCTCTGTACTAGGCATCCACTCAGCACCAGGTCAAGCTCAGCTGGCACTGGGTCAACTTGTATTTCATACTGTTATGCCTTTTGAAACCACCCAATGCCGTATTTGATGATCCTATAGCCACTTGGCGTTGGGTAAAATAGCAGAAGTCCGTAAAAACACGTTTTTAACATGTTTTTGTGATATTTTGGCATTTTATGAGCTTTTAGACTTTCTCTATATAAAGAGATATAGTAGAAATACAAGGGGGATTCAGAAACACTCTCAGAGGCTAGGGAACACGGTTCAAACACATCCAAGAGTAACTAGGAGCGATTTATAGAGAGAAAGCAAGGAGATCTAGGGAGTATTGAAGTAAAATTATATTTTCCTTTATAACTCTTTCTTCTTGTTATTCTTATTATAGTTTGAGATTTTAGTTTTATTTCGATTGCTATTTCTATGTGTAGCTAAATCTCCCAGTCAGGGGTAGGGATGTAGCCTATCGAAGAGAAAATGGTTGAAAATTGTTTAAGGTGGTTTGTGCATGTACAAAGAAGAGGACAAGAGGAGCTAGTAAGAAGAGTTGATCAAATAGTTTGCAGCTCTATCAAAAGGCATATAAGAAGACAAAAAATGACACTAAAAGAAGTTATAAGGCGTGACCTCTTAGCCAATAATTTATCTGAAGAAATGGTATTTGATAGAGTCCATTGGTATCGTATGATCCATGTAGTCGACCCCACTTAGTGGAATAAGACTAATATTGTTGTTGTTGTTATATTTTATTAGATTCTGCTGAGGCAAAAACATCATTCGCGGCTCTTTTGATGAAAATTTAGTTCACGCGGTAGCATAAACATTACTCACAATTCTTTTAAAATAACAACATTTATTTGGCTCACGAGATGTCATAAGCATTACTCATGATCCACCATTTAACGATATGTATACCTATGGAGGCATAAGCATCTCCCATGGCAAAAATTAATTGAGCATTGATTTTACTTTTTCTGTTATTTTTTTTTCAAACACCATCACCATTTTTAATCAACAAGACAACATGTAAAAGAATATATAAAAGGAATATGAGGAGATGAAAAATAATTGGAGAAGCACAAAATTGGTCATGTTTATTATGACAATATCATTAAATATTGGTGGAATATTAATTTGCAAGCATAACCTGAATTGGTTTCACAAGCTTATATTATGCCTTTTGCTCGTGACTCCAATTTTCTTTATTTTATATGTCTCAAGCTCTCTATTCTTTTTTCTGGGTGCTTAAAGCTCTTAGGGTTCTTTTTGCCTAATGTTCTCTATGATTGTTAACGCCCCCCGGCTCTCAGGTCCTCTATTTATAAAAGAACTAGTCATTTATTTTTTTAATTTGAAATACTTTAAATTTTGAATTTAAGAATCATGTAGGTATAATATCTTGATCTCCTAATCTTTTAAGAATTATTAAATCTTAATTTTTTTAAGGTCTTTAAAGATTTTCCATTATTATTATTTTTTTATTCACCCACTTTTATATAATTTATTTTTTTCCTTTTTACTTTATCTCTTTTTTACCTTTTTAAATTTTATGGATAGGGAAGTTGGCAAAATTTTCAAAGATAATCCCTAAATTTCTTTTCTTTTATTTTTGTTTCTTTATATTATATATTTTAATCAAAGGATAATCTATTCTAAAATCTTTGAAGATAACCTGAAAATATTTTATATTTAACATATTTCATCTCTTAAGGGATAATCTTTTAAAATATTATGATTTTATTTTATTATTTTTCCTATGAACCCTAAAAGACACATTTTTTATTTTTATGTATTTATTATTTTTTGCTAAAAAGGCTGAACAAAATATGGTGTTCACAAAATGTGTTGCTAATATTGTCAATTTAATTATTGTTGATGGGTTGAACAGGAGGAAGTTTAGTAAAAAAGTTAGAAAGGTCATTCATTTTGTTAGGTAATCCACCCTCACGATGAGAAAGATTAAAGAGAGTTGCGCTAATGAAAAGATTCAAAGTAAGTAATTATTAAATGTAAATGTCTCCACTAGGTGAAACTCCACTTATTTGATGTTGGAGACAGCCCAAAAATTTGAGGCATCTTTTAAGCAATTTGAGGATCAAGATCTTTACTCTCAAATTGATCTTGAATGTGGGGATGGGAAACCTACTACTTATGATTAGATCAATATTAAAAAGATGATGATGCTTTTTAGTCATTTTTATGAGTTGACTTTGCGTATTTTTTATTCTTATTTGTGTTATCTAATAGCTTTTTCCATGAAATTTATATGTTATATCACTTGTTGGATGAATGGAAAAGAATGATGATTGGGAGTTATCCTTAATGGCTTCTAAAATGAAAGAAAAATATGACAAGTATTAGGGAGATCCTTCAAAGATGAACTAGTTTATTTATGTTGCTGCTATTCTTGATCCTTGATATAAATTGGACTAGGTGTAATATGCACTTTGTAAAAATGTATGCTGATAAAGTTGGTGAACAATTGGGAGTACAAGTGAAGGATTTGTTATTTTCTTTATATAATAAATACAAAGAAATGATTTCTCCCACAAATACTTAGAAGGAACAACATTTGGCTAAATTAGAAATTGATTTTGATGTTGATGACCTTGCTTCAAAGGTGAAAAGATTGCTTGAATTGAAAAAGAAAAGATTCGTGTGTGAATGTCTTGATGTAGGAACTAATAGAATGAAAGTTGAAAGATATTTAAATGAAGATATTGATATTGATAAAAATGATTTTGACAATTTAAGTTGGTGAAAGTTGAATAACCCTAGATTCTCTTTTCTTTCATGATTAATAAGGGATGTTTTGGTTATCCCAATTTTCACAATTGCTTTCGAGTCTATGTTCAGCACTAAAGGCTGGGTTCTAAATGCATTTAAGAGTTCTTTAACTCCTAAAGTTGTGCAATCTCTTATTTGTACTCAACATTGGGTTCGACATTACCTTCTAATTGAAGTAGAAGAAGATTTGGATGATGTTCAAAATATAAAGATATTTTAACTGTTTAATTTTCAAATACATTAATTTTATTGTTAAAAAATTTATTATTTTGTTGGTCACTTTAATTTTTAGATGGACTAGTACATGAAAGTTGACTTATATGCATGAAAGTTGATTTATACTTATCAATTTGAATTTATTTTTAGTTACTTGTAGATTTTCAAAAAATTGCTTTAGAAACAACAATTGGCATATTATAGATTGCTCTTATTCAGGAAAATTAATTTTTTCCTCTTTATATAATTTTGGTATTGAATATTCATTAATAAATTTTTTTGCTTATTTGATTATTTTTTTTATAATGTAGGTTGAAGGTGGCAAGCTATTGGACTTTTAATGTTGCATTTTTTTTATTTCAGCTTTCTGAATTTTATTTAATATTTACGATGGATTTGGTGATTTGGAAACTTTGGATTGTATTTTTAATTATGTTCAATTTGGTCTCAATTCGGTTCAATAAGCTACTCTGGTTATGTTCGATTAGTATTTACATGCCTATATGATTATTTGGTTTGTTTGGTTTTCAAACTGAACTGAACCGTTTAACCGATTGTTCACTCCTAGCTATAATAGTTTTATCCCTTCTCTTTTACATAAAGGGATGAATTTACTTATATGAAATAAATTAAAGCATACATAATTTTAGCAGAATTGATAATTTAATTCATTGTTTATAGTTATAGCTAATGAATTGCTTTTGATCTTGAATTTATATAATTTAGAGGTGGTAAACGGGCCGACCCGCCATAGGCCCGCCATTTGGGCGGGGCGGGGCCTCCATAAGGGCGGGTCTAGAAATCCCCAGCCCGCGCCTCCATACACGAGCTGGTAGGCCAAACGGGCCAGCCCGTTTTTTTTATTTTTTTATACTTTTTTATTAAATCATAAAATTTCTCATATTTTTTTTTACTTTTTTTGTTTGGCTAGCCGCTTTTTTTCCCCTACTTAGTTAAATTATTAGTTTCTTATTCACTATCATGAATAAAATAACTATATTCATGAAATCTTTTATCGGTTTGGTGCATCAAGTCTTAAAGCATAATATATTAATACATTAATATGGTAATACCACAAGTAACATTTAATTCAATAAAATAAAATACAACTAAAATTAAAATATAGGAAAGATTGAGAAAGAAAATTATGCTTAAACCTTATTTTTTTAATTTTTATTTTTTTTAGATATAATTATATAAAGTAAAAAAAATATAAAAATATTTTTTTAAAAAAAGCGGGTCAGCCCACGGGCTAAGCGGGCTGGCCAGCTTAAAGTGGCGGGCTGGCGGGGCGGGCCAAGTTTTTGACCCCCATTATAAAGTATCTCAATTTTTTCAATCCGCCCCGCCATTTTTGGCGAGCTAAGCGGGCCGGCCAAAAATTGAGATGTTATAATTCATTGATATTCCTTACAAAAATTATATCTTGATCACAAATTTGGTCTATATTTTATATCCTAGACTTGGCTAGTTGGTTTTGTCTAATTCACTGTTATTCTTGTAATATCCCTATTTTTATGGGATGTTATAAAATGAATAAAAGATGAGAAACAAGGCAAGATGAAAAGACTATATATAATTGGATTTTGGAAGGAATTAATTTCTTATCTAATTTTCTGAAGAAGTTATGTTTGGTCCTTAATTAGAATTAATTTTTCATAAGGTCCTTAGTAGAAATTAATTTCAGAACTTATCTCAAAAAATATGCAATATACCACATGAATGAAAACTCGCTCCAAGTTGAGCGCAACGATATAAGTATTGCACTCCCGGGAGATCTATGTTAAGAGATAGACCAATTTGAAGTTAATGTGAATAGTGAAAAAGAAATAATAAAAAATTGGTCTTTGGGTGAAATTACAAGAAAGTGCCCGAAAAATGGATAATTATTTTTTTACCCAATTTAAGGGCAAAATGGTCATTTCCCAAATTAGAAGCAAAATGAGAATAATGCATTTGAAGCCCAAAAATAGAAAAGTTGACATCGTAAAATGCAAACGGAATTAGGAAAAACAGAGAGATACCATTAAGTGTGAAGAAGAGCAAAAATGTCATTTTTTCTAGTTAAATAGAAAAATATGAAAATTATATTTGGGCCCCAAGAATCAAGAATCTTTACAATTTAGCCTGCTTTCAAAGTGGAAGGGGAAGGAGAAAGAAGTTTGGGAAAAATTACAAAAAAAAGGACCCGAAAGTTTCAAGAATTGTAAATTAGTCCTGGTCAAGGGTATTTTTATAAATATGAAAAATTATAGTCAAAATGAAACTCTCAATGAAGTAAACCCAATGAAATATAGTATGAAATTTATTAAGATCAAAATAACATTTATTTGGTGATTAGGATTTAATATCAATATTTTATCCAATAAAAGTCAGTTTAGACTGCAGAAAAAGACAGTATTGATTGAAGGACAATAATTGGACCTTAATAAAATATATTTTGGATCTAGATAATGATTTTGGATCAAAAGCAATTGTTGGATAATCTTGTACCAATTTAATGATAATTTTAGCAAAAATAATCAATCGGTACGGGTAAATTTAATCGGTAAAGGGTATTTTAATTCATAAAAATTATTCAAGCAATTTTTGGCCAAGAATGAGACACATGGCGTGTTGCATCTCATTGGGACACAAAGGAAATTTTTATAAAAGCTTTATTTGCCAAAAAGTAATCAAAGTCAAAGATTTAATTAATTAAAGTTGCTTTATGATTGTTAGCACTTAATCACCTTAGTTAAAAGGGTTCTGCACGTCTTCTTCAGCTCAAAACACACACAACCAGAGAAGAAAAGGAGAAAGAAGGTGTGAAGGAGAGAGAGCAAAAGTGAGAAGGAAAAAATCACAAGTTTGATCCCAAACTTTCAAGGTAAGTTCCTTTGGTGATTATCTTGCATCTACTTAAGAATGATAGTATTTCATGGAGTATTTATCTCTATTTTTACTCTAAAAATTTCTTCCTAGAGAGAGAGTAGAGAGATAAAATGAAGCCATGAAGAAAGTGATTCATGAAAAGTATTGTATAGGCTTCAAGATACAAAGATATACCATTAGATTGCAAATTAATCGAGTAGATATTTTTCTACAAATTTCTAAAATTTTCTGCCTATTTAGGGTTTGAAAAGGAAAGGGAATTTCATGTTTTTGATACCAAAAATTAGTTCCTCATGGTGGAAAACCTTAGGAACAAGTAATGATATCATGAAAAAGCTTAAGATTAAAAAAATGAAATTTTAAGTTTTTTGAAGCTTAATTCGGAATGAACAGTGACCAAGTTAGAGATGGAATTTGACAATTCTAAGGCCATATTTGGATTCCTCATGAAAAATTACATGGAATAGAGGTATAATTCATCATTTTTGAGTTTGGAATGAATTTTTGGTGAATTTTTGAAGAATTAGGATTTTATGAACACTTTTTGAAAAAAGTCATGGAACCATTAGTTTGAATAGTTGTCTGATAGTGTATTAGGACTTGAAAAAGCCCAAGGAAGCTAGTGGGATCATTGACATCAAGTTGAAGAGTAAGAGAAAGCATGAAGGTAGCAATTTACCTATTCTTGCCTTATATTGTCATGTGATTTTCAATGAGTTTGATGACTTACCTATTATTTGCTATGATCAATTGTGATTCTTTGAGAATTTTGGCTGAGTTAATTGAGGGTTTTGAGACCCTAGGATGTCCAAAATACAAAATGAAACTCTGCCAAAGTTTTTGTAAAATGTTATGGCATAAATGTTTAAAAGTATTCAGATGATGTTTTATGATGATTATATGCTTAATGTGATAATATGATTGCATGAATGGTGATTGCTACTGAGATTCTTTGAATCTCACCCCCCCTTCAATGACTAACCATGTTAGGGAGAACCAATGCAAAAGAGCTAAGGAATGAGCAAAAGGCATGAAGAAGGAAATGATGTTGCAAGCCATTGTGTTATAATGTGAATGGTTATTTGTGTCTTATTTAATATGAAATTGTAAAATAGTTATTATTATGTTAATGTTGTGGAAAATGCATGAGAATTTCCAGTTCTGGATATTGTGATGTTAAGTTATGTTCTACCAAGTTTCATACCAAAATGAGTTCATTTACAAGGGTTTTGGTAAACAAATGGCAATATTGACGTTTCATATTTATAAAAAGAAAAAAAATAAAATAAAATTTGTTTGGAGACGACAATGAAGGATGAGACAAATATTTATTGTGAAAGCATCCAGTAATAATTAGATGAGGCTTATTGACTAATAATAATACTCTATCCGATTTCATTTATAAAAAAAAACTACTTCACGGGTATCAAAAAAAGTAATTTTAGTTGATTAAAATTAATTAAGTTATCTCATATTTTAATTTTTTTTTTAAATTATTCTTACTTAATTTAATATTAATTTGAATCACTAATGTATTTAATATCTTTCTCACATTATTAATGAAAAGTGATTTGAAAAAGAAAAATTTAATGCAACAACTACTCCTTTTTTTTCTCCTTATATTTAAGATTATTAAAAAAAAATTTTCCCATTAAATAAAACCGGACAGAGTATTAAACTTCCCACTTAGAAATTAGGAACACCCGTTCTCTAATCTTGTTTGTGCTCTCTGTAAAGACCCATTATGATTATGAGATTATGATTATATATATACATATTGAAACTAACAATACATGATGTTTGGAAGTCATATCTCATCATGGATTTTAGTAGTTGGAATTGTTTGGTATATCTGGGGAGAAACTCCAAATTAAGCAGTTAAAAGTGTGAAAATCAATGTCTATCCAAACACAAAATGACAATTCCAATTCCAATTCCACTCCCATCTCCATTGATGTGCTTGTGTGATATGCCTATCAATTCCAATTCCAAATCTGCTCTTGCAAATGGGCATGTTCGTTGGATTCCTCATACAATTCCCATCTTTTTCTAGTAGCACTTCCAGGTGGAACTGGCTTGGCTTAAAAATTTTCCACGCAAATGCCACCATTCTTAGGGGTAGGGGTAGAGTAGAGCGCATAATTCCACATCTTATTAATATCTGGTTCGTTTCAATTCACGATTCACTTATGAAAACATTGACATAAACAGATTATTTCTAAACAACTCAGAATTTTAAAAAAGTCAATTTCTTTCATGACGAGTCGAGTGTGAACAGGAATATGTTAATTTAAAACAACTGTTGATTTTGAAGCGATTTTGGCAAATTGGTGTTTTTTTTTTCCCAAATTGGCTTATTATAGTGTGTGTTGTTTTGGTAGGGTGTTATGGTGTGTTTGGGGTGCGGTGGCGAGGACCACCCAAATTCTTATCAAATAAAAACCTTACACGCGTACCACTTCACAGAAAGTAGGTAACTCTAGTGGCTTTAGTGTCCTTGGTGCCCCATATAATCACGGGACGTTTCACACAGAACAATTACCCTCTCATATGTATACATAGTCAACTCCGGAATTCGCACCGCTCCCTAGTGAAGCGAAAAGCTCGTTCGCAAAAAGTCACCGTGATTAATTTTGCTACGTTTCGCGAGTATCATTTCTATTTAGTGGATTAATTGAATCTGGTTTTGGGCGAAGAAGATAGCGACATTGAGTTATAGCGATAGAGAGAGAGAGAGAGTGAAGAAGACGTAGTGGATTTTGGTCCGTGTATGAAACGAAGGACACAGGTTCGAACACCGATGCCTTTTCTATTCCTCCTTACCCTCTTGCGGAAACCTTCAAATTTTCATTCTTTCTGCTTTCTTCGCTAGTCAACAATCTTCTTCCACTGTAGAGCAACTTAGTGTGTGCTCGCGCTCGTCCTTTGATCTTCATTGAATGGCGGAAGAGGAATCGGCTTCGTCTTCCACCTTGTTGAGCATGGAGGGTCTCGACGATGTGGAGGACTACGTTTTGGTCAGTTCTTCCCCCTTTTGAGGGTGCTTGTTCGCTGAGAAAATGTTGGAGAGAAATTTCACTGACAGTAACGGACTTTGTATATATATTATTTGAATGCTTTTTTGAAATGTCGTTGGGCATTTGATAGATCGAAATTAAAGAAGTTGAGACTTCAATGACAGAAAGAAAAGAAAAAAGAAAAAGAAGTGGGGATTTCTTGTTTTTCTTCAAACATGTGACTAGAGTAATCGAATTTTGAAAGTTTAGGTTCTGTTCTTCCGTTTTTGAACCTCCGAACACTTTCAAGTCCATTGAGCAAGATTATGTTAGTGCTACAGGGGTTCTGTTTGGCGTGGACGGTTTTTGTGGTTGTTGGGATTGAGATATAAAAATGAACACAAGGGTCTCTACGTTCCAGTATCCAAAGACCACGCATAATATTCGTTCTTACCGAACAGCTGTGCCAGGATTTTTCCTTATGTCAATGCCTTTTACTAGCTTTTTTTTCCCCTCATTTTGTGTCTGCTTACAGAGAAGAATGTACGAAAAGACAAGTTCTCTTGTTACCATTCTATCCTTTTCCTGTTAACTGTTATTTGGGCGTTGAGAAATCCGAGGACAGGAAAGACAATTATAAACGAGGGTCTATTTTTGTGCTGTTTTTCTATTGAAGGAATAATAACTTGGATTTTCATATACGCTGCTTCAAGATTAATACATTATATTTTTTTAAGCAATAATGCTTCATTTTGCTGATTGAAAAATATTGATTGCTTAGTGTCGGCTTTCAAATTTCCATAAAAGATGGAGAAGTTGCATATATACCTGTTGGCCTGTCCACTGGGCATTGGCAAGATTCTTCTCTATTTGGCGTAGTCTCAATATAGTGTTTAATTGTTTATGTTATGTAAAGTTGGTCTTCATTGTTTTATCCTGCTTCTTACTGTGAATCCCAAGTTGATAAAGGTATTCAGAAAATGGAATTTGATCATTTGCTTGCTTGCATATAAAAAATTCATCGTGGATTATTGATTTTTTATTGACATCAAATGCACCAATAAACTGAATTTAAGTCAGATTTCAGGCATATGAACCGGAGGGTTTGACAAGGGAAACATACCAGCATGTTTTTAAACTTGTGCAGAATGGCAATGTGGCATTCCGGGATAACCATATGGAAGAGGTGATGCTTGCACTTCATATTTAGTGTGTGAACAATCTTAATTATTTCTTTGACTGTTCATTCAAATATAGTTTATTTATATATGGTAAGCACTTTCGTATATCTTACTTTGTGATGAAGCTGAAATGGATATGTATCTACCACTAAAAATGAAAACGAAAGCAGAAAATTAAAAAATTGTAGTGTTTCTACCCCAAAAAAAATAAATAAAAAATGATAGTGCTTTTCAGTTGACTATTGGTGATGGAAAAGTTAAACTTCCCTGAAATGTGAAATGGAGTTTAGCCTATCTGAATGGGACTGTTGATTCGATTTTTGTAGCTTTATTATGTGGAGAAATTTGGAAAGATTTATATTGGCAATGGACCATGGCCTTGTCGTTATTGTAAAGGTCTCATTTACAAATATTGGAAATAATAAAAGAATCAGAAGACTGTGTTGACTGGTTCTTTTTCCCCACCATGAAGCCTCTATGTTTCTTCATGCAGCAACATAGATTGGAATCTTTTTTCTTATTTTTTTCCCGTCCTTCCTCATTTATATTATCCAGTTATGTCTGTTTGTCTGTAGTTCACAAGTTAGCACATTTCATCATATTCTTGTGTTTGTATATTAGAGACATGCTACCTTTAGGCTTTAGCTAAAATTTGAGGAAATTTTTTACACAGTTTCAGATATGTCTTCATTTCTTTCTTTTTGGTTTGGCAACCTTTATAGAGGCATTTGTGAGGAACATCAAATATGATATTGGAAGTCATTCAATATGTATACAAACAACTTGTAATGCTTTGCGCACTGTCATTCTAGTGCTGACCTTTGAGATTATTGTTCAGGCAATCAACTTTTACTCTAGAGCAAATAGCATCAAGACTAGTGATCCTGTTATACTCAGCAACCGGAGTGCAGCTTATATCAGGTAAGGCATAAGTAACCTGGTGTCTTTTAAATACTTACTGCACACTTGTATTTTTCTTATAGAACTATTTGGTATTCTATACCATTGAATTATATTTGAGCATTGTCAAGTGCAAATATTTTTTTATCATATTTGGAATAATCTTGCTTGAATTTTGTTGGCTTCAGTGATCTTACGTCTGTAACAATTTTTTCTCTTCAACAGGATTAGCCAATTTTTGAAACATAGACCTCCATCAGCTTCAGAATATAATCCATTGAGTGGGCTTGATCCTACAACACATGCTGAAGTATACTTTGATGCATTATCATTATCATGCTAAAAATTTTATTGTTGTTTATAGATTGATTTTTATTTAGAAGTTAAACATTGGCAATTATTTCAGCTTGGTTTGAAGGATGCTGAGAAACTTGTTAACATCGAAAGTAATTCAGTAAAATCATACCTTTTAAAGGCCAATGCACTTTTTCTGGTAAGAGTCTCGTTCGTAGTTAATCTTCATTGTAGTTTATGGGAATACCTGCCCTCTATCTTATTTTTCAAGGTAATCATGTGGATGCATGCTTTCTATCTATCAGGTAGCAGTTATGTGTTTTTCCCTTTTTAGGGTAGGGTATTTGGTTTTTGTGATGTAATAGTTTCTTAATTGTGCTGAGTTAGCTATGTAACTAGGCACTGCCAATTCTTAATGAATTGAAAGTGTACAATTGTACACGAGTGCTATTACAGTGATTCAAGAGTACCAGGTGAGGACTATGGGAAAATGTTATAGGCATTGCTTTTTTGCTAGTTTTATTTGAAAGGCACTGGAAAGCATGAAAAGTGGTAAACTATTTAGATGTTTCATATAATAGACTAGGAAATGGTTGCTACAGTGATTCTATAGAGTCCTCTTTAATTTTATTTTTAATCATAAATATGGTCCTTTTTTTAAAAAAAAATGGTAAACTATTGTTTGTGGATCTCCTATGGTTTCATTATGAAGAGTTCACTACTTGACAAATTTAGCATTGTTCTAAGGCCAGATGGTACCAAAGATATTTCTTATGTAGCATTCTAATTGACCCACAAAAGACAGTTTCACCATGCATTTTTGTCAATAGTTATTTGCATATATACTATGCCAATTGGATCACATTGACATTGCGCTGCTATGAGTTACAGTTGGAGAAATATGAGATGGCTCGGGATGTTATTCTTTCGGGCCTTCAAGTCAATCCATATAGGTACTACAGATTTGGAATCCTTGTACTCCTCATCTTTTTCCTTTTTAATTTCTACTCTGCAATTTCCTTTGTGAAGTATTTTGGAGATTCAGATATATAACCTTTGCAATAATCATCTACTGCACTATATATGTCATCTATGTCTGCTTCTTGATTATTTTCTGGTATAATGTAGTAATTCTCTCCGGGCTTCTCTTTCAAATTTGGAAAGAGCATTGGCTAACTTGGCAAGGATGAGTACACATGCACAGCCAGAGCGCACTGATGACTTTGATTGTACTCTTTGCCTCAAGTTACTTTATGAACCAGTTACAACCCCTTGTGGACATTCTTTTTGCCGGTCATGTCTATTCCAGTCAATGGATCGTGGTTGGTGCTTCCTGATGTTGATTTTATTTGAAGTGGGAGCCTGTATTACAAATTATAATTTTGTTAATCCTTGTCCTAATTTTTTAGGCAACAGGTGCCCATTGTGCAGGACGGTTCTGTTTATTAGTCCCAGAACGTGTTCTGTCAGGTGGGTTGTCTATTATAGATCATGACTTAAAATACTTATGCCAATATATCAAACCACATAAAAGCCTTGGAATCCCATCTTTTTTAATTTCTTTCTTATTATACGTGGTAGTAGGGGTAGGCGTTCAATGTTTCAAACTATTATATGTTTAGGCCAAATTACTTTGAGGAACCTTTTTTGTCCCCTCTTGGTGGAATTTTTCTTGCAAAACTTCCCCACACTAATAATGTAACATTCTCTCTAGACACAATGATGGAAGAAAACTGCAGTTTTCCAATACCTATTTCAGGGATTGATGAAGGCCATTCAATTTTGATAGTGTATTTTTCACCCCAATAGCTGTACAAGGCATATGTTAACAGGGTTATAAGGAAATGTCTTTGTGGATTTGGTATGAGATGTCTGGGACTGACCAGTTTTTTTCCTTATTTTTATTTTTTTTCCTTAACATATTGCTGTGGACTTTTTCCAGTGTGACATTGAAAAACATTATACAAAAGAACTTTCCAGAGGAATATGCAGAAAGGAAGCAAGAGAATGACAGTTTGACGAACTTTGGCTTAGATATAATCCCTCTTTTTGTCATGGATGTTGTCATTCCATGTCAAAAGTTTCCACTCCATATATTTGAACCTCGCTATAGACTGATGGTGAGTTGATCAATGGTTGCAGATTGTCCTAGAAATTTGAATTTTAAATACACTTTGAATGCCAAGTTGGTGATTCATATTTCTGTAACTCATATCCTAGGGAGGGTTATTGAGCCCGTTCAACTAGATGCTAGATGCTGCTTCCTGCTTGAGCAGTGGCAGGGCCATGAATTCTTGTTCAGGAGAAAAGAAATAAGATGAATTTGTTTTTCTTTGTCTCCATTCAAGAGGATGTGTTGCTGATTCTCAATTACTAGAATGCTGATCTTATTGCAATGTATTCTAAATTCTCGCAATAACTGGAAGCAAAAATGATTGAGCTGTGTCTTTAATTTTCTAATTTAAACAATAATAGATCAGAAGACATATTTCTTGATAAATTATGCATGTTCTCTTCCTTTAAAACTACATTTCCTTGTTGAACTCTAGGCATATTTCTTAACAATGAAAATTAGCACAATGATACAGAGCAGTGATTCACTGAACTTGAAAACACAATAACAGAAAAAGTTGAGCTGTGTTTTTTATTTGCTTATTTAAATAATAACAAATTAGAAGGCATATTTCATAATCAATTATGCATGTGCTCTTTGCTTTAAATTTCTTTCCCATGTTGAATTCTAAACATATTTCGTAGCAATCAAGTTAGCTTGATGATATATAGATCAGTGATCTGCTGAACTTGAAAACTTACAATAGTCGAAAAAGTTTCTATAAATTAGAGGATGCAATTTACAGGACCATGGGGAATATTGATAGATGACATAGTGTGTGCAAAGTTTGTATATTGATAGATGACATAGTGTGTGCAAAGTTTGTAGTTTCTCTTCAATTTCACGTAAGAGCTGTGTGGAGACAGTCATTTATAAATTATATGTATTTTATTTTTTTTTCTTTTTAACGTAATCCACTTTTTAATGGTAAATGGTGTTTATAATTAAATGTTTTGAATTGTTTTCTATGTGATTTCATTATACTTGTTCTGCATTTTTCTAAAACAGATAAGAAGAATAATGGAAGGAAATCGTCGCATGGGAATGGTAGATTATCATTGGTCCTTTTTCTCTGTCCATTTTCTTGCTTTAGGTATAATGGACTGACCAAATTACTTCGTTACTGGGTGTGGTTTGTCCATTCACCATGTAGGTTATAATTGATTCTGCAACAGATTCCCTTGCAGAGTTTGCCTGTGAAGTGGAAATTACTGAGTAGGTGCTTGGTATATTGTAACCTCAGAAAAGTTCATGTGATACATAATCCCCACAAAACACCTCATGTATGCTACTTGTGTAAAACGGATGACTTTTACATTTGGTTGTGTAGGTGTGAACCACTTCCAGATGGACGTTTCTACATAGAGGTGCAATATACTTGTGATCTCTCTTCTCTTGTTATGATGCTTTATGGCATATTGTGAAGATGAAGTAAGGAAGTAAAATTTTTCTATCTTGCTTTCTACTTTTGAGAATGAGACACTTTTCTTTTGTCTTTTGTGAAAGAGCTTCTTGCCCTATTTCCTTCTCTATTTAAGAGTATTTGTATACTGGATGAGTTATTGCTGAGCTGGCATGAGGCTAATCACAGGTGACCACATTCAGCAACAGTTTTTTGAAACGCAATACTACAGTTTCAATCAGGATGTTTTATTTATTGAATAAAATCTGTATAAATCTTCATTGTGAAGCAAGAAATATCATTTTGTTTGTGAGGTTATTTATTTGTACCATTCTCATATTCTGCAACAACATTAACCTAAGATAACAATGTTTTATGAAATTAGCAGTCTATTGGGATTTTGTAACCTTATGAAAGATTCAATCATATTAACATTTGACGAATCTAAAGCAACATCTGGATGCCTGAAACTTTTGCCTGTTTTACGGTTACGTTATGGATTTCTGCGCAAGTAAGATAATTCATTGTAATGTTAGCGAGCTGAGTAACTTAAGCTTCAAGGTGGTGTTGCTTAAATATTTTGCTCTCCTGGTTTGGTGTTATTAGTTGAAGGACACTTCTGGGGCTTCTAATGTTAACCTATATTCTCTTAAGTTAGATGTTCTCTTTAGACGTTTATTCAAGTTGTAGTAAACTACAAATTGCTACTGCATGCAGATTGAAAGTCGCAGGAGGTTTCACATCATCCGATCTTGGGATCAAGATGGGTAAGTTGTTATTAGGTTTTATGTTTAACAAATTATTTTACTAATGATATTTGTTCTTATAGGAATGTGGCCTTTATGCCTTTCTAATGTTTTTATTCAGGTATCGTGTTGCAGAGGTTGAATGGATTCAGGATATCATGCCATTGGAAGGTACAAGAGAGAGAGAGGATGTAAGTTTACTGCAATCTGGCTCCAATTTTTCATCAGGCTTTCTGACATGTTGACTAACATTGTAATATATTTTCTTAAGATATATAAGGCTTCAATCTTCATAGGCTTTTTATGAGATAGGCTGCTGGTAATTTTAAGCAAAGAATGTTGTCATATTACCTGGGCAGCAATTTGTATATGTGATTTTTGGGGCTTAGAGTTATCTTGATTTATCTCTGGATATTGTGCTTCATTTCCAATCTTGATGACCTTGGTCTTGGGCACGTCGGTAGCTTCTACTAGTTAACATAAACACGCAAGTTCCTTATGCGTACTGTCATGGAATCAAGATATATCATATACTGGAGCCTTGCACTAAGATCATTATTTGGGTTTTGGTTATTCTCAAAATTTTAAATTCTTCAATGCGTATGACTAAACGGTCAATCTTTAGCTTCATCCTTGTAACTTATTTCTATTTTTCAGTTACAGGAAATAACAAATAATGCAGCAGGAAGTGCTCAATCATGGATAAGAAGAGCTAAAGAAGTAGCAGGACAAGGTAAAATTTTTAAACTACAATTATGTTGTGATTTCCAAGGGATACCTTAAATTTATTGCTGATTGAATTTTTAAAATAAAATATATTTAGTGATGTTCTGTCCTATTCTCTCTCTCTCTGTTTTTTTTTTTTTGTTTGAATCCTTACAAAATTCCTGTGCAGATCAAAGAAGGCTTGAGAGGCTTCTGAATGCTGAAGTGATGATGCCCCCGCTACAAGACCCTGAGCGATTTAGCTTTTGGGTGCTTTTCTCCTTCTCTAGAAAAAATATATATGTAATTTGACAGTCTCTTTTCATTTTCATAGCTCTGTACCAATGTATGTTTGATTGCAGCTTGCTACCTTATCAAACCGGAGGCCTTCAGAAAAACTGGATCTTCTACGCTTGAGAGATACCAAAGAGGTGTTATTATTGAGCTGTTCCTGTTTTATATTTGGGTGCATGGTGGAATGACAGTCTTAACTTTGAAGCTAGAATCTTTTGCTAATTCTATATACTCCTTACCTTACCACTCAAACACGCATAGTATAGGAGTGTTCATCCGGTCAGATGGCCAAGCCTGGCTAAGTCAGGTCGGACCAGGTGCCAGCCTAGTAGAGGCATCCAATCTTGCCTGGCTGGCTTGTTGTGGTCTGAGGGTGGGGTTTGAAAAATAAGAGTTGATGGTAGTAGTGTGTTAGGAATGGAAAAATGAAAGAAAGGGATTCAAATAGGGGCTAATTGTCATAGTATGTAGCTTGAGATTATTGATACTTAATTGTTGGTGTTAATAATATTAGTGGTTGTTTGGTTGTGTAGAGGATTCGACGTGGTTTGATATATCTGCGAGCTGAGGAACAAGGCTGCAGAATCCAGTAAAGACCTGTCATGGCTGAGTCCCACAGTTGATGGCAATCATATATGTATGTATATATTTGAGTTGAGTTGCGAAGTCATTCAATATTCTTTGGCCTCGTGAATGGCGTTCGTTAATGAGGTCATTTTTGTTGTAAGTTGTCACGCTAACACGTCAAGCTGAACCCGGCGTTTCACTGTATCATCATCAAACTTTTTTTGTTTCTTTATTTCAATTTTTACTTTATCCCTTCCTTTAAAAACCTATGCTTTTGAATTTAGGTGGAAGGCCAGATGGGATACCATACATATATAGCCTCAATTTGTGAATAATAAACATTATCGTTTGATCCAGGAAATACTTGTGGTTATAGATTTAGTAATTAAATTACTTGAATTGAATGTATTCTTTTTTTTGCCAAATAATTTAGATTATATTATCTATAACCCTTTAATCATATATTTGAAGAGAAGGTAATGGGAAGATTATGTTGTACCAAGACACCCATGTTTTCTTCTTCTTCTTTTTTTTTTTGGAATCTTTCGTACTATATTTTGTACAATTAATTTGTAATTTTGTTTCTCTACATGTTTCAAATTATTTTATATCAAATGTAATTGTAATTTGTAATTTTGTACATTATTATAATTGTTTTAGCCATGAATTACTCGTAATTAAAAGAATACCTAAATTTTGTTGCATTTACATTCAGATCCTATGTTGCACTGATATTTCTAAGGGGTATACTCGTATCAAGTATTATCCAATATGATGCATATGCTGTATTTTATGATGCATGTATAGCATTATTTTAATATTTATATTATTAGTTGCTTTTTTATGAAATGTTAAAAAATAACTCATAAACTTACAGAAAACTTAAATTTTTTATATCATTCATTTTCCATGTGTTATTTTGTTCGGGATATACATAATTATATATGTATATGTCTCATTTATATTTCAAAATTTCTCATATCTAACATATCATATTGTATCATACCCTTGTATATGTTATGAATATTGTATTTTTCATGCCAATAGAAAACTCAAGTTTTTTTGTTGTTGTTTGTTATTAATTGTTATATTACTTTACACCAAAAAAAAACTAGTTATATTATTTTCCAAATATTTATTTAAAACGTAAATTTTTTCTTTTTTTTTTATTGACAACGTAAATTTTTTCTATGGTTCATTTTTATTTATTAATGTGTTATATATATAATTATATATGTATTTTTTTTGTCTGGATATCCTAAAATTTTAAAATCTATTATATGTGGCTTGCTTCCTTCGATTCTTTTTATTAATCATGTTTTAAAAATTTTCTTTAGTTCTAAATATAAGTCACTTTCCAGAAGTTCTTAAAATATTAATTATTTTATTTTTAAAATACACTTATTTATGAGAAAAGAGAGATATTATAAATTGTTTAAATTTACGGTATTTATTATAGATAAAAATAAAAATTATATCATTTTTAATATAATTTTAATAATATAATAAATTTTCCTTAGATGATGAAAATCATATCTAGGAGAATGATATTATTTCGGACTCTCCGCACGTGTAAGTGTATATTTGCATTTCATATCTAGGATCAGGTATTGGGGTGATCAGGTATTGGGGTGCCAAATATGGGAAATTCTAGGATCATCAGGATGGTTACCACTTGCTTGTACTTGGCAACAAATAACAGAATAAAACTAATGAGCGAACAAACATATCAACATCCTTCAACGAACTTTTTGGGGTCCAACGCATAGCTAGCTTCCTCTTCCTCATCCCATTCATTTTTACCTGGTCTCCGCCCACCAGCTCTAAACAAAACTTCCATTAACTAACTGCCTTTGCCTCCCATTTGACAAAGTAAATGCCTTTCCCAATCAATATCGCAACCGTAATCGAACGGAATACCTACCTTCTTGTGCATTCCCCTTCAACATCTCCTCCATGTCCTTCCTCCTCCTCCTCCTCCATCCTCTTCTTCTTCTCCCTGGCCATCCACCGTCCCTCCTCCGTTAACCCACACAGAAAATGGCAGGAGGGTTTAGAGCGGTGGTGGTGGTGGTGGTAAAGACTCAATCTTCCCTCCTTCTTCCCCTCTTGTTCTTCCTCTTTTCCCTTTCCAATGCTGCTTCAATCACTAGCCTTTTCTCACCTCCTGTTAATTATCTAATCGACTGTGGCTCCTCTAGTCAGACCCGTCTCCAAGACGGAAGAACCTTCAAATCTGATAGCGATTCCGCCTCCCTTCTCTCCTCCGACGAGGATATCCAAACTTCAGTTCACTCCATCAACCTCGATGCTTCCTCCTCTGTTCCTCCTACCTCACTCCCTCTGTTCAACAGTGCCAGAATTTTCACAGACGAATCCACCTACACTTTTTACATCTCCAAGACGGATCGACTTTGGGTTCGTCTCTACTTCTTCCCACTCCCTCACCCTTCCTATAATCTCACACAGGCCGTTTTCACCGTCCAGACTGATCAAATCGTTCTCTTGCATGACTTCTCTGTCAAAGACAATACCTCATTTGTGTTCAAAGAGTACCTCCTTAATGTCTCCGCCAGTAGATTCTCCTTACAGTTCATACCCAAGAAGAAATCTCTCGCTTTCATCAACGGTATCGAGGTTGTCTCTGCCCCTGACCCTCTTATCCCTGACACTGCTATTTCAGTTTCTCCACTAGGAGATTTCCATGGTGTCTTTAACTATGCTCTTCAAGTATATTACAGAGTTAACGTTGGGGGACCATCCATAGCTCCAAACCGAGACACATTGTTGAGAACATGGGAGAATGATACTTCCTATAATGTATTCCCACAAGGGTCCCAGAATGTCTCTGTTTCCACGAAAGACATCAAATACCCACAATCAGGTGAGGTTACTCCATTGATTGCCCCTGGCTTTGTTTATTCTTCAGCTATGGAAATGAAAGAAAATAGAGCAAGCCAACCCAATTTCAACCTCTCTTGGAGGATGAACGTAGACCAGAGTTTCTCCTACTTGATAAGATTACACTTCTGCGACATTGTAAGCCAAAACCTTAGCCAATTGTTCTTCAATGTGTACATAAACGAGATGATGGTCATTCCAAGTTTAGATCTTTCATCCCTAACCAAAGCTCTAGCCACTGCTTATTACGAAGACTTTGTACTTAATTCTTCTGCTATTACAAATGGGTCTATTTTGGTTCAAGTGGGTCCCACAAATCTCCAACAAGGCACACCCAATGCGATCCTTAATGGACTCGAAGTTATGAAGATGAGCAATATAGCTAATAGTTTAGATGGGTTTTTCTCGGTTGATGGGAAATACAAGGGTCCAAGCTCAAGCACCATGGCTTTGAAAGTTGCTGCTGCTATTGGGTTAGGGTTCTCCGTGACAGCAATGTTTCTTGTGGCTGTGATCTGTCTTCGATGGCGAAAGAGGCCTCATGGGTGGGAAAGGAGAGATAACTTCTCATCATGGCTTCTTCCCATTCAATCCACTGGTCCTGGAAGCTTGTGTTCTGTTTCAAGCAAAAGCAGTTCTAGAAGGTCAAGCATCTTCGGTTCTCGCAGGAGCAAAAGTGGCTACCCTGGTTATCTAACACCAACTGGGATCGGACGGTTCTTTCCTTTCGATGAACTCCAAAATGCCACGGGTAACTTCGATGAAAAGACAGTGATTGGCGTGGGAGGCTTCGGAAAAGTCTATCTCGGGACATTAGAAGATGGTACAATGGTAGCTATAAAACGAGGGAACCCAAGTTCAGAACAAGGCATAAACGAGTTCACGACAGAGATCGACATGCTCTCGAAACTTCGACATCGCCATTTAGTTTCCTTGATGGGTTTCTGTGATGAAAACTCAGAGATGATTCTTGTCTACGAATACATGGCCAACGGTCCTCTTCGTTCTCATCTCTATGGCTCAAACCTCCCTCCATTATCATGGAAACAGAGGCTTGAAATCTGTATAGGCTCTGCTCGCGGGCTTCACTATCTTCACACTGGTGCAGCACAAAGCATCATTCATCGAGACGTGAAAACCACCAACATGCTCTTGGATGAGAACTTCGTAGCTAAAGTTTCGGACTTTGGGTTGTCCAAAGCAAACCCAGAGAAAACCCATGTGAGCACAGCAGTGAAGGGCAGTTTCGGATATCTCGATCCTCAATACTTTAGAAGCCAACAATTAACTGAGAAGTCCGATGTTTATTCTTTCGGGGTTGTCCTTATGGAAGTACTGTGTGCGAGGCCTGTGCTTGACCCGACACTTCCAAGGGAACAAGTGAATTTAGCGGACTGGTCGTTGCAGCAACACAGGAAAGGGATGCTTCATAAGATCATCGATCCTCGTATTGCCGACACCATCGCTTCCGGGTCGTTGAACAAGTTCGCGGAAGCTGCAGAGAAGTGTCTGGAAGAAAACGGGGCGGATAGGCCTACCATGGGGGATGTGTTGTGGAACTTAGAGTATGCATTGCAGCTTCAGGAAGCTGTTTCGAAGATCGATACTAATAAAGATAGAACGACGAATTCGATTGCATTAGAACAGCGTAATGAGAGTAGCGAGAAAGGGGATCACTCTGGTACTCAGGCAACTGAAGAATCTGATGTGAACGAAGTTGATTCAATGTTGTTCTCTCAGATTGCTCACTTTGAAGGAAGATAACTGATGTGGGATATCTCTGACATGTTTCTTTATATAGATGAGATAATGTGAGGTGATCAGTTCTTGACATGGAAGGTAGGCAAGCTCGGTTTGAGGTAGATTTTGTTGTCTTGTCCCTATGTTCGTCCTTGTTACTTTGGAAGACTGACAAGAACTTCCCACCTCATCCCACAAGTGTTGGGTTGGTGCCTGAACAAGAAAAAATTGGGGTTGTGCCTTACATTGTCTGGTAATATAGTGATAAATGAAGTTAGAGTGGAGAATATTTTTATGTATGGACATTGTTTAGTGTATTCAGTTTGTAAGCATTTTGGTTTTTTCTTTTTTTCCTGAATCCTATCAATCTCACCTTCGAATCTAGTGTCAAAAAAAAAATTTGCTTAAAGTGGTGTTTAATACAAGAATATATACTTGGACCGTGGCTCTCAAGAATATTGTTGGAAGTGTTTGACTTGGTAAAACTATCTTCATTCAGGAATATTTCATTATATTTTTTAAAATATTACATTCATATATTTGGTTTAGTCACAATATTTCTTAAGGACTGTAGATTATTTTTTCAAAAATATCTTAACCGTTTTCTAAAAAAAATCATGATTGTTGAGATGGGCACCAATGATAATAGTAGAGCTAAAATAATAATAGTGACAATTGAGGCAAAAGTGACTATTTAAGGAAAATCAATACTAATATTAATATATTAATAATATCAATAAGGGTGGGTGAATGGGTGGGGTTGGGTGAGGGTAAAAAGTAAAGGATTCAAACCCTTATAATGTAATAAAAATATTAATAGTATCAATATTATGAATATTAATATTGATATTTAATATAAAATTTATTTAAAAAAATTCTTATTCACAAAGTATAAGTATTATTTTCGTTTTGATTTATAAGACATTTTAACTACCGCACACGGACTAAGGGTGGTAATTAGTAATTAAAAAAAACTATCATTTCTTAAATTACATTCATTTAATATTATTTAATATAGTTGACACATGAATTAAATTTTCTGGTATTATAGTTGGACTAGTTGACAATGATGCAGGTAAAAACTCATTTAAACTTTTATTTATATATATATATATGAAAAAAAAAAAGACCCACCTAATTCACAGTGATGATTGATGACACTCTAATCAAAACTAAATAGTTTTTTTTTTGCACCAAAATCAAAACTAAATAGTTGATATTGAATAATTTGATTCTTTTTATTGCCTCAGCAAGAACATCTACAGAAACATAATCTTTCTACCCTATAAGTGAGAATGAAAATTTAGAATTTATGGCGCGATTGGTTCTCAATTTTAAAAATTAAGTTAAAATAAATAAAGTTTGTAAAAAATGAAGTTTAGATAAAATAAATTTATTGTAAGTTATATTTGGATATTCTTTTTACAAAAGTAAACTTGATAAAAAATCTATTTAGATGTAAGGGTTAAAAGTACTTTTTTTACAAAAGTAAATTTAACAAAAAAACTATTTAGATGTAAGGATTGAAAGTATTTTTAGATATATAATATAGAGTAAATTTACTTCTTTTTTTCCAAAATCCATATTTTGTTAAAAGAAAAGTATTTTTTTTTTCAAAATCACAATTTAACCCACTTTTCATTTTTCAAAAAGATAATTTATGTTTGACCAAATATATTTTCTTATAAAATTATTATTAAAAATCATAATTTTTTTTTGGAAAAGATGAACCAAACAGGAACTTAGTGTCTGTTTGGTTCTCCTTTTTGGAAAATAAACTGTATTTTCTAACCATCATTTTCTCCTTTTTCATCCAAACAGCTTTTCAGTAAACTTCGCTATTTTTATTCAAATTTCATTTTTATAAACTGTAGTTATTCTAAAAGTACTTTTACAAAGAGGCAAACCAAACGGGCACTTAGAAGTTTGTGAAAATATTGCATTCTGGATTTTATTTTATTTGTCCTCTTTGCCCGCATTCAAGTTATGAAAACCTAACATTTCGCCCGTTAATTTGGACCCAAAATGGACCCAATCAATCGGAGCCCACTATGCCTATGTAATGAAGATTCATCAAAGCTCTTCTTCATCAAAGAAGAAGAAGATTTTACCAAAAACAAAAAAACAAACGAAAAGAAGAAGAAGATTCATCATGCCTGACAAAAAGTAACTAGACTTTTTCTTTTATTTGATGTTGGTCTGAAAAAACTTCATGACACTATTTTACTTTTTTAAAAATAAAAAACATAAGCACAACTTCCTTTGGGTTAAAATATAGTCAACACAAGTAAATTAACCAATTGGTCTTTAATAAAATGGCAAATGAGGCTTTAAAATTCATAAATATATATAAATATAAAATCACCTATGCTCGTGTACTGGAGGAGAGAGAGAGATCGTTGGACTGTGATTTTCAATTGATATTAAAGTCATTATCAATTTAATCACACTTAACATGGATGATATAATAATAAATAAACACATTTTTTAGTATTACAACATGACACTGTCTAATCTGTAATTTGTGATTATTTATTATTTTATATTTTAATCTGACGAACACAAATTCGATTTTCTTGATATTACCTAGCCTCTTGTGTTGAGTTACAAAACAAAAGAATTTTTCTATTTTTTAAGTCTCTTTTTAAACTTTATCTCCTGCCCATAAAAAGATTTGTTTTGATCTAATACAATTCATTCACATTGGAGCTAGATATTTAGATACAAGTATAACTATATTTATTTCCGTGCTCTTAAGAAAGTTTGGAGAGAAAAATAAAATAAAAAAAGGGATCACTTGATATGGGAAAGTAGAAAAGGAAAGTAGAATTTCTCGAGAAGTATATTTGCTTAATTTAAAAAAAATATAGAATTTCCTAATAAGTTGAGTTTAATTCGAGAAGTTTCACTTTCTATGTAATTTGTAATATTTTGTAAGAAAATATTTTTGATTATTTAATCTGTTTCTTTAAGAAAATGGCATTAATACCTTTAACACTAAAATATAATATATTTATTTTAAAAATTACTTTAAACTTTCCAAAGAATTAAAAAAATTAAACAAGCAATTTAAATATGAATTTTTCCTAGAGTTAACTTTCCATGAAGCTACTTTTCAAAAAGTATACAAAGGTACTTCTAAAATTTGAGAAAGTCAAAATAATTGGGAGATGAAAAATTAAAAAATAAAAAGTATAGTTAATGTGTTGTGTAAAAAGCAATAGTTATAAAAATCATATTGGTTATTGAACAAATTAAGACATTAATTCAAGATTGATTACTTTGGCTATAGTTGAATAAGTAATAATTAAATAAATATATTTTTTAATTTTATGCATTAAAATATATTAAAATATTTTATAAAAATTTTAAAAAACTTATTACTAATAACTTTTATAACTTAATATTCAAATCTAAATAAAGTAAACATTAATCTCTAAGCATATATTAAACTTAAAGTAGTCAATTATTCCAAAGATATTATTATTACTTTGTATTAACATCTAATAAAATTTAAAAATATATTAAAAAGTTTGAATTGGTCAAACTAGTATAGCACAATCGATTTTTTTTTGGTTTTTTATTAGTTTAACCAGTTATTAAGCAACTTTCTTTTTTATCAATTATATAAAGTTCTGAATCGGTTCACCAATGTAAAATGGTACCTGACCAGTTTGATCCAACCTTGAATTTTTCATAACATCAGTAAAAGTACGATGAAAAATGGTCAACAAAGAATAAAAAATTATACATACTATTAGTAAGTTATTGGCTTTCTAAAAATTTATTAACTATATAGGCAGGAAAATTGGGAAATGGGACCAAAAATGGATGTTTTTTGGAAAATAAGACCATAGTTCATTTTATTTGTATCAGATTCAAATTTTTTAACAGAGAATAAGTCTAATTTTTTGTCCGATTTCGCTATTTTTCCTTCTTTTTAAGGTTTTTTGAAGCTAATAATCTAAACAAGTAATTAATTATAGAGGTAACTAGTATAAATTTCTTGTGGTTTTTTTCATCAGTTTTGATAAAGAAGCATTTGTTCAAGTTTTGACTTTGCTAAATAAAAAGAACAACACAAAGGCGTGCCAAATTCCCTGAACCATTAGAAAAATTATGGATTTCCAAGTCATTGTATGAAAGAGATATTTAGATACTTATTATGACAATACCACTTTCATACTCATAAAATTATTCCGCTTCTCGCAAACACGACATGACTCATGAGCCACTAAGTGTTTTAGCAAATAAAATTGAAGAAACTACAAAATCAAAACGACAAATGGCAAAAAAAAAAAAAAAGGGAGGGTCATGCAGCATAAACTAAATCGCTAGTACTTAAATTAAATACTTGTGCTAGTATTTAAATTGATTAAACCAAATCACTTTTTTTCCGTAAAACATTGGTTTCTTAAGAGTAAAAAAATCGTAAAGTAAATTTAATTAGAAGATATCTATCTTTTTTTTTTCTTTAGTACTCAAAGAGAGATTAGCCTTTTGTTATCAATGGGAATATTATGACAAAAAAAGAAAAAAAGAAATTGAAGCCCTTGAATATAGTTAAATTGATTTAGATTATTAAAGAGTTAACTTTATTTTTGGGTATAATTATTTGGTATATAGTATATCGTGTTATATTTGAACATTATTGGGTGAAGTCCAAATATAGTAATTCTTTCAATATAATTTTTTTATTTACGAGACTCGAATATGAAATTTTATTTAAAGAATATTGAGTTATTTATAATTCAATCTAATTACTTTTGGTGAGTTTACTCTATTTTTATTATTTGGGAAGAGAGCTAAGCCTAGACCACGTAGGAAAAAACAAATTGGACTAAAAATGATGCTAGTTATCTAAATTGGTCATGAAAAAATTGGATTAAATCAGATAATTTTTATCATGGAATAGAGTTTTAAAAACAAAAAAGAAAAAGCAACCGACACACCGTTCCTCAAAAAACGATTGTTGGGAGAATAAAGAAGGAAATTTCGAGGCCAAATATTAAAACTTTGTTAATTTGGATTGGATCACCTAATTACAATCAATTTTCAGTTAGAAAGTCGCCAAATATGTTGACGTCTCACCAAGGCAACAAAATAGCCCAATAGAGCTAAATTGCTTTTATATTAGGTGAAATAAACACAAATCTTTTTTAAAAAAATTAAAAAAAAAAAAAAAAAAACGTAAGCACTCTAACTAACTAAAGCAGGTCAAACTACGTCACCTTACCAGATCCATCATTCTCCACCGATACCCCCAAGTCATAACTTAAACACACCCACTTCATCATGAACTCAAAAATTTACATAAAAAAAAAACGAGATTTATTGTTTTTTTAAAATGTTAATATTAAAGTTGTAATTAAAGTATAGTTAAAGAAGTGTTACATTTAGCCTTCTCTAAATTTGATTTATAATTCATCATTATCATTTCATTTAATTTTTTATTATCATTTATCAGTTCGAATTTGATTTGCCGCTTATCTTCATATAAATGGATATGTATGACTATTTGGCTAAATAAATTATATAGTTATCTTTTATCAAATATAAAGTAAAGTAATTTTTATTGAATTAAATTTCAACTAATCAGGATTGAATCGAGTATTATCACAATGACAATAAAACTCTTAGCGAAAGATGTGTCCAATTATACTCATTTACCTAAGTTTCACAGCTATATGTATGTGTGTATCAATTTGCAATTAATCATTATCAACGTGATATACATGTGATTTGATTTTAAATTATAAAACTTAGTAATTACAAGATGGTGACGGCCCCTTTAATCTAACAATTGTTGACAAAAGTAGAAGATAACCCCTATTTTATTATGAATTTGATTTTGTGTTCTACTTAACTTTTATTATGATTAATATTATTATTGTTGTTGTTATTATTTTTATTATTATCTTGGAAGTCAAGAATAAGAATAATTGAGGCACCATGCATGTGAAAAAGCTCCTAAACTAGGGTGTGTGTGGACCTACCATATGGAGCATGAATCACAAATAATAATAAAGTTCATTTTATGCTATTGAAGCCTTGAGTAAATTTTATTTTTCTTCTCCTTCATATATTTGTTTTACATCATGTTTTAAAATTTAGATGGGTTGTCAAAAAAATTTAATTCAATTACCATTGAATCTGATTGCAGAATGCTAACTTAAGTGATTGGTAAAGTATCTAGAGGTCCTAGCTCATTTTTTAAAAATAAAAAATAGACAAAGTAATATGATAATAAATGTACATGAAATGAATTGAAAATAGTCTAATAAATATCATAAATAAATAAAACCTAACTTTTTTGACCGATTCAATGTCAAATTAATTTTTATTGGATTTTATTGTTTTTGCTTTCTTATGCATTTTTGTTTGTTGATTTTTTTTTTTGGCAAGATGGATTTTCAAAGCTAACTGGATCAAAACTAAAACCATCTAACCATTCGACTCGATTGGATTTTTTCATGGACCTTTCGATTAATTTTTGAAGAAAAGAGAGAAGTATTTATTTACTTTTGTAATATTATAAAAAGATTATTGTTGTTCATATTTTGCCACATAAAGAATTTTTTTTTTTTGCCAAAACATATAAAGAAGTCATTTAAAGCTTATGAACCAGCTTATATTAATCTGAAACTAAATTGTATGGTTTTAAGAAAAAAAATGGTACAGAAATAGAGGGGAAGAATTACAAAAAAACTGTATGGGAGGGGACATTGAATGTTTAATTTTGTGATGATTTTTAAAATATACGTTACTTGAACTTGCAAAAGACTGTAGCCACAAGTTGTAACTTAATAAATAAAAGTGCATTTCAAGCAATCTTGTAAAAGGAAAACAAATCTTTTACAGTAAAAAAGATTTCTTTTTTACCTTAAAGAAATTATTCTTGATATTGATAATTGATGTGAGATATTTCCAATTAAATTTTTTTGCATTCCAAGAGTTGTATATTCAAAAAAGGAATCACACAGCCATCAAAAGAAGGAAAGAAGGAAGGAAGAAGATGGAGAAAGGACCTTTTTGGTATTTTTGTACTCGTTCCCTTTTTACGGTTATAATTATGATTAGAGAGAATTCAAAGAATATATTTAGATTTAAATTTTATAAGTATGTCGGTTTCTTATGTAAATTTTTTTTTTTAATTTCACACTAAATACAATGTTTAAAAAGCAAATCTTTCAAATTATCTTTGTATTTAATTTCTTTTAAAGTACTGGAAAAAAATAATTTCTTTTAAAGTAATCTAAAACATCTCAGGCCCAAGGGGGGAAAAAGACGTTTTTCTTTCTTCACCAAATGGATATCTATGAAAATAAATATCGTAAAATGAACCCGGAAATGAATGTGCGATGACTAGTCATTGTGGATTCAGGTGATAATTTCTCCAAATTCCGCATCCAAACCAACTTAATTATTAGAGATACCATACCATACCAACGCCGAAGAAAAGGTTGCGTTGTTTGTGCTGCGTGCTCCTAATCTTAAAGCCAACTAAGCTTGCTTTGCTGGTGGGGTTGGGTGGGATGGGGATTCCTATATCCTTCAACCTCAACACTTACATGAGTACTTCCAAATTCTTTTGGTGAAAACTATGTCCAGACACAAACCTTTCTTTTGCCTTTTGTTCTTTCTTTGCCCAATCCCTTCTTTTTTACCCAACACCTCCTTCCTTATAAACCAAACCCCCTCTCATTCCAACACTGTCTCTTTACACCACCACCCCCATTAAGCTCTCGTCTTCTTCATCTTCCTCCTCAATTCCAATGGATGTATCAACCCAGATTCTCAGAACATCAGTTCATCGTTTCCTTCAGAATTATCACTATTTCACCTCTGTTTCTGCCTTCATTGCTCTTCCTTTCTCTGCTTCTTTACTCCTCTCTCAGGCTCTGCTCCCTTCCTCTTCATCATTCTTTCCTCAAATCTCCAATCGCATGACCACTCTGTTTGATGCTGCTGGATTCCCTTCTTCTTCACAATTTTTTACCCTTTTCAGCCTCAAGGCTTCTGAGACCATCACTTCCTCCATCTTCACCCTCCCCTTCACCCTCACCTTCTTCATCATCGCTAAAGCTTCCATTTTTCAGGCTCTGAAACAGCCAACTTCCTCGCCTTCTTCTTTTACTTCCATTTTATCTCTTTACAGACCTCTCCTCACAACCTGCATTAGCAACTCATTGTTGATTATCTCTGCCGTTGCAACCTCGTATTGTCTTGTTTTTTTCGCCTTCGGTGTCCTTGAAGGACTCGACGACTCTTCCCCTAATACCCTTCTCTTGGTTACAGCATGTGGGGCAGTTCTCTTCTCTGTTCTTCTATCCAATGCACTGGTCATCAGCAACATGGCGATGGCTCTGTCTGGTATGGAGGGACATGGGGGGTATTTGGCGATTCTGAAAGCTTGTGTTCTTATAAGGGGAAGAACATCAATGGCTTTGTTCTTGGCTCTGCCTATGAATATGGCTCCGGCAGCCATTGAAGCCTTGTTTCAATTCCGGGTCGTAAGAGCCTATCGTGTTGGTGGACGAGCAGGGCCTTCCATGGCTTTAGAGGCGATTTTCATTGCTTACCTGTACTCGATTTTCATCGTCCTTGACACTCTTGTGGCCTCCATGTTCTACAAGAGTTGTAAAATTAGGTCGTGGATTAATGATGAAGATGGAAAATTGTTGCTCAGGATTCAGATTTCAGAGGAGGAATATTATGAGTCCGAGAAGACCAAGAATTTCGAGGAACTACCGTGAAATAAGGTGAGGATTATTATTGAAGTAGTCGTTCAGGATGCTCTGTTCTTCCTGGTTGTGTGAAGAAGAAGATAAAGATGATGATGATGATGTTGTTTATTATTATATTATTGTTATTTATTTATTATTACAAACAAGGATGCATAGGTGGTGTTTGGATGCCAGATTTATTTATGTTGCTCGAAGAAAATCAATCGAGCAGCCTCTGAAGACATAAAGGGCTTTGGCTATGTGCAAAAGCAGATTTATTTATTTAGAGTCACCATTCTTGTTTATTGTCTTTTTCGAGTATATTCTTTTTTTTTTTTACCTGATTTTGAGTATATCCTTGGACGCTTGTCTTCTCTGGATTTCTACCATGTACATTGGCAACCCTTTACTACGTGAAATATAATACCGAACACTTCTGTTTATTAGCTTTTTTTTTTTAATCTTATTTTCATATGAACTTTTACACAGCCTATATGAGTCTCACTTTTCAATTTACGGGTGTATTGTACACCAAAAAAACAGAGAGAATTAGTGGTCACATGGATTCCTCACGTAAAATCATAGTATTTTAATTTAGATTGACTTCTATTAAACTCAAGTCTTCATGCCAATATTTTAAAAATTGTACTAAAAAGAATTGTCTCTTGATTTAATAATCAATAATCGAACCAGTTAAATCAACTTATCTTGTTTAAATATATATTAATTAAGTCATTTATAATAATTTTATACATAAGTTTGTAATATTGTAACTAACAAATCCTTATTTTTTTTTATGACAACACTCTAGTGTATAAAATTTCTTCCACTTAACTCAACTGTCATTTGGCACTAACAATGTCATTTGGCACTAACAACTAACAAGCAATATTATACTCACCAATAATAAAGTATCAATCAATATAAAATATAAAATTCATAACAAGTTAAACTATTCACAAGTTATAAACATTATGACTCATTTTTAAGATTACATCTAATGTAGAAGAAAACATGTCTAGTGAATTCTATAATCACCAAAAAGAAATATCCAATACGAATTTTATAATAGAATTCTCGTGAATCATTGATATACCTAGATAAGCACTATTTACCTATAACATTCTTCAAACCTGATGGTTTGGTTTATCAATGACAAAAAAGATAGTTCAAGCTGAGAATGGTAGAAAAGTGAAATGCACCTCTTGCAATGGTCTGCTCAACTATTCTTATCTATGAACAATCTGAATGAATGCACCTCGTAAAATCTCATAATATATGATGGCGTTTTGGTTGAAATCGTCTCTCAGCAAAACAACAAATGTACAACTAGTGAGGAACAGAGTACAAATTCCTCCGGATAGCACTTGCAGATTTCCTGTGTGAATTTGGGTTTCGGGTCATCGTCACATCAGGGTGTCCACATTTGATCCAGAATGCTAAATTTTAAAAACCCTTGACACTTAGCAGAAACGTATTTCACAAGAAAAACGGAGAAAAGTATTATCTGACTCAGCCTGCTCTTCACTAAATTACAGTTACAATACAGAGATTTGGCTCCTAATTTCTATTCTTAACCCGCCAGCTGTACAATATCTTCTCGGTTGTATCCTACCAAAATCTCTATGAAAATGAAGGGAAGGAACCAATTTCTATGTTACATGACAAAGAATTGAATGCTAAAGAAATCCTAAAGAAGAGGGTTAGTGCTTTGTACAAGGTTCCCCGATACCAGAATAAAACTGATAGACTTCAGTACTTTACAAAACAAAAAACATCAGCTCTGGTGCTGGAAAACCTACACCGAATGATGGAAGCCCAAGGCAGTTCTTCTGCAATCGAAGGCATGGTTCAATCTGTATACCACAAAATTTCTTCCCGAAATGATTCATGAGGGACCAGATCCATTGTCTTCATACCATTTGCTGGATCCTCAGGGCATCTCAAGCACCCACAATAAGCATCCATTGTTGTCTCAAAATTTGATCTTTCCAGTGTATTCTAACACAGATCAATAGGCCACAAGATTCTGGTTGTCACAGAATCAATGCCTAAGCCTGTTCTACGATTCAAAGGTCTGAAGCCGGCAAGAACTTGCTTTTCCACCTCAATACATCACCTTGCCACAAGGCCAGACCTCTGCTCTTTGACAAGAGCATGACGTCAGTGCAAAGGAGCGAACAACCCAGTTATCACCTATCTTGCACTCTTCTTTGTCAAGTTAATTCCCTTGGCCTTTTCCATTTCAGCTTCTTTCTCAGCTTTCTTCTTCTCTAACTCTGCTTGTTTGCAATTTTCTTCATGTGCTCTCCGAAACAACCTTATAAAATTTAGGAGAGTCACAGTAACTGCAATCATCAAACCAGAAACAAGTAGAAATCAGCTTGAGAATTCCAAATATAATGGAACAAATCACCACTTATATACCAAATGTAAACCCAAGAATGATGAAACTTCATTCTGACAAGTCTTGTCGGCTTCCCCCTCTATATATCTTATTAGACATAACAATCCTCTCTCCCCCACCACCTCTCTATCCATTTATTCCACTTGTTCATAGAACTTACACGAGGATTCAAAGGGCTGTCTTCTCTTTCCTTTTGGAAAAAAGCTATTTAATCTCTTCCCAGTGTAAACACTCAAAGAGGTATCCTTATCCCCAAGATAAGAGATCTCCACTTAGCCCAAATTGTTAGAAAATGTACACTGGTCACAACCATAGATGCAACAGAAAGAGCTCAAGGAAATCTAAAATCTTCAGAGATATTGCTTACACGTACTCTAATCCAAGACAATTGAAATCATCAGTACTAGAAAAAAGGGCACATGTCATGATAACAACATGACAAAGTATTAATCCTTAACTCACCTTGCTCAAATGGGCAACGGGCAGGATCCTCACCAAAATATAGTGCGAGTGCATCTGCATTTCTACCCTGTCCATGGACAAAATAAATGGTCATCATATCTCTTTATACCACTGCATAATATGCCAAAGGGTTGGTTAACATATTACCACCACAGAATATAAATTTGTAACTGATGCCACCTCTGACTCCGCTCCAACAACAAATTCTTTTGATGTCTAAAAAGACAAAAATCAGTCAATTGCTGAAATATAAACCAAACAAGAAACCACGTAAAGTAAATGAAGGTTCGTCTGATGTAATTGTTCATCAGCATTAAAAAAAAAAACACTATAGAATCTTTCAATAAAATATGAGCAGACACTTTTGCAGAAGAAAATTTTTTACCATAATACATGTGATAGTGATAAATAAAAGTACTAACATATGATCCAAAGTTTACACAGACAAATATGCTAGGAATCAATGTAAAATAAGGCTAAAAACAAGCATTTAAAATCTTAACTTGGACATATGTGCTTTCTTCAAACCATAGTTATGTGCAAAATGACAGAAAAAGGATTAATTAAATCTCTTCCGCACCCACCACAGTTAAAACTTGGAAGCAAATAAAATTGCTTTTACAACAAAGCAAGTGATGCCAAATTTTATTAATTAAATAATTTTGATTTACATAGGGTTCTAAGTTAAGAATTAGAATTTTGTTTTTATTTTGGATCGTATGGCTTATGGTTATTACTATCAACATAACTATATCTTTGTAACCAGTTTTAGTTATGTTAGAATTTGATTTGTGTTACAATTTTGCAGCCTCTATGTCTATGAATAGAAATACTGGACTCTTGTTTTATTCGTCAGTTAAAGTTCAGGCTTTTTTCAAGCTTGAGCTTTTAGGAATGTTTCTAGGCTGCCGAATTCTAGACCTAGGTGTGACCGTAGAATCCAACCACCTCCAACTTTTATCCTCTTTTCTATTATAATTTTTTCTAATTTTTCAATGGCTTCTTAAACCAATAATTATCCTTGCATATTGGATTGTGGGATATTGAAACTTTTTTTTTTTTGTGTTTTTTTTTGTTTGGGGGGGTGTGGTGTGGGAGGGGTGGCTGTAAACCAATTATGACCAAAAATTTACCAGGGCCAATTTATCAATCTAAATAAATTTAAATTAAGCGATGATGATGAAAGTCACAATAATATAAATACACTTTACTACATTCATGATGCAGGAAAACCAGAATTTAAATTTATAGTCATTTTAATTTGTCTTTCAAAATATTCATCCCTTTAATTTTTTTTTTCTTTTTTAGCATATGAACCAAGGAATAACATTAAAATGCCAAACACCTTACGGAAAACTTCAGATACAGGTCCATCGTTCTCAGATGCAGCAAGCTCCTGCTTGACCTTTTCTAATCCCTTGATGATTGCCTGCATCTCTTCAGCTAATGACTTTAATTGTATCTGCAAGGCAATTTACTAATTAGTATGCATAGAAATCCCATTACCTCAAAACCTGACAGATAGCTTTTTCTGTGACCAAAAATAAATCTTCACCTTAGTGGCAGCTTCCAGGCTAATAAGGTCTAGGTGAAGATCAAGGAGTGCAGGTGACCTTTCAGCAAGGACCTAAACCCAAACAAGAAATGATAAGCCACCAAACAGTATCTTCATATATTGCAATATAGACTTATACCTTGCAAAGATAATGCATCAGTGTCATCTTATTGTTAGAAGCACGAGTGTCAGTGAGCTTTAAGAGACTATCCAGCTTAAATCCAACTGCAGATCCTGCATAAAATGATAACATTTGCACTTAAGAGTTTCATCCACAAACCAGATATTTTACATAGGATCAAATCCTAGAGAAACACGTAAAACATTGAAAGATAACAAATATGAAATGTCAGTGATAAACTAGGTGTTCATAACAGAAAAGATGAGCAGTAGGTCTAAGAAACTACTAACCCCTTGCCGTTCCTTGATTCAATGTATTACCCAAGTAAAGAATGTTCTTCATTATCTCTTTCAGTTTGACAGATTTTCGGACCTAAACCAAGAAAAGTAAATAAAGTCAGGAAATATACATAGCAGAATAGATGTTAGTGTCATGAGTTAAGTACCTCTTCACAGGCAGAGTTCACAGTGTTTAAACTCTTCCTGAATTCGGTAATCTGCATAAAGAGGCAAGAATAACAACTGAACCAAGACAAATAAATCATCCCCAAAAAAATCAGAAAAACTAAAGACACCATGGAACCTGAGAACCAAACTGAATCTTGAAAGAAAATACTCTTAATTTTGACTCCACTCGCGGCACTTTCATCAGCTCCAAGAAATACTGAAATAAGTGCGATCAAATATTTATAAGAATATAATATATACACAGATATATATATATATATATTAAGACCACATAAACGGAAATACGTTGCCTCTATCTTGAACTTGATTTCTTTTTAAAACTTTTTACCTTCTTACAATCAAATTTCAGTTAAAAACCATAGTTCTGAAACTCTTAAATTTGAATTGGCATCACTTTCTTTTTTTTCCTAACAATATCTGCTCCTCTTTTTTTTTTTCCTTCTAATGCTACTATGACAAATAGAAAAAAGAACTGAACCAGATAATTTTATCTTGAATATTATACATTCAATTCTGCACTTCAATCAGAGCATACTTATTTTCTCTCTTGAACTGAACCAGAATTGAATATTATACATTCAATTGCACTTCAATCACTATCATGTCTCATGCAATTTGACAACACCAATGCAAGTTCAATGTGCTCACGCTCATCTATTAAAAACTAGAAAATATAATACAATCACTTGAAATCGCTTGCCGACCTGCTCACACTTTCCCAAATTCTCCTTGTCCCCAGCATATCCCTGACCATTACCAAGAGGAATGAAAAATTAAAAGAGCAAATAAATCAGAGTAAATGGATGCAACCCACTTTAAAAGCAGATTCCAAAAACAAGAAACCTTAATTGCCGAAACAAGAGGCAAGAAGCAGTAATCATTTTATCAAGCCTGACCTTCAAAAGTTCCATCTCCTCTTTAGTAGGACAAAATTTAATGAGATTTTCAACCTGATCAACATCTAATACCGACTCATCCATAGCTAGTACTGCAGCCTGAGAATAACCATTATGATATGTTAGATAATCTTAACAATTGATAATTACAGGTTGAAATCTCAAGAGTTTGGAGAAGTTAGTACACTTTAACTTGGCAAGAGATCATTACAGGTACATCTAATATAAGCACTCTTGATAGAACTTAAGCTACCCTGAAGTGCTATCTTAATGAGTACTTCTTGCGAAATAAAACTACTATTCATTATCAATGCCTTAAACCCAAATTTCAGATTACTCATATGAGCCTAGAAATTACAAGGTATCAGCTTACCATCATATCAGAAAGGGGCATCTTAACCTTTGTGAGCATAATTTCAGTATTATTGGCCCTCCTCAGGTCAATCTACAGTTTCAAATAAAAATAAATTATTGCTCAGATATTAGAGAACTGACCAACAAACATAAGTCAGTAGGAATAATGAAAAATTATGAAAAGACAACATGAACTGACAAATATATTATTGCTCAGATATTAGAGAACTAACAAATAACCATAAGTCAGTAGGAATAATGAAAAACTACAAAAATACAACATGAACTACTAATTAAAGTTGCAGTAACAGAATTATAATTTTCTGAACAGAGAAAAGTTTATGAAGGAATAACAGAACAAACATATTTTATTCCAAGAGAGGTATTTAGGGTGGTCATCCATCCGAACTTAATTTGCTTAACGTATCAAGATATGCAGGATTATCTCCTTGGCATTATAAAATTATGGAAAGCTATACATAAATTTCCTCCACAAATTAAGACCAAGTGCCTGATAAAATATTCACGATTCAGGTCATAATGAAGCTGACTTATTTCATGTACACTAAACAATAGGATCACATTCCAATTTCGATATAAAATAGCCTTAAATGTAACAAACCTTCTTTATGAAATAAAAAAACAAATATTAGGGCTGTACACTTGATGGAAAGAAAGATGAAGAATCATCAAGTCACCCTTCACACAATTGCCTTATTTCAAAATACCAAATTTCAAGAGCATTAACAGAAAAAGATACCAAGTGAACTTTGTCAGGTTTGGACCCAGCAGATTTACGTCGATCTCCAGATTTACCGCCTGAACCAACAGGCTTAGGAACATTTGCAGAGAAAAGGCTCTCTAGCTCTGAAAAGTCAAATTCTGGGGCACTAAGGTAGAACATGAAACCAGTCATTCCAAAGGAAAGGATGTGGAAAAACAGTAAGGCAGATGTATAATTCTAAAAATTCAACATAATTCAGACAAACAAAAGAAATAGAAACAAGTCAAATTACATTTGAGGTTCTCCGTGTCTTTGTAATTCATCCCATAAACTTCCTTGTAATGCCCTTGTCACCTTACTCCAATGTAGAGGCTTTAAGGAGGATCGTCGAGGTGCTACTACACCACCTCCAGTAGGACGCAAAAGTCCACGCCCTCTTCCTCTTGGGTCAGAATTTGAACCTTTGGAACCTAAGGGTGGTGGTGGCGGGGGTGTACCACCTAGAGGTCCAGAGGGAGCAAGAGCATTAGGAGCACATGCTCCAGGAGGAGGGGAAGGAGATGGGGCTCTAGTCATTGGAGGCGGGGGTGGTGGAGGCGTTCCACGTAACAGAGGTGGTGGCGGAGGTGGCACTCCTCTTGATGGAGGAGGTGGTGGTGGAGGTGGTGCTCCTCTTGATGGAGGAGGTGGTGGTGGAGTTGGTCCTCCTCTTGATGGAGGAGGTGGTGGTGGTGGTGGTGCTCCTCTTGAAGGGGGTGGTGGTGGGGATGGGGGTGGAGCTGGGGCTCCATGCATAGGAGCAGGAGGTGGAGGTAATGGAGCTCTTCTAAATGGAGGAGGTGGTGGTGACGGTGGAGGTGGAGGTGGAGCCTTGCTCAAAGGAGGAGGAGATGGTGACGGAGGTGGTGCTCCACTCAAAGGAGGTGGTGGTGGGGGTGGGGGAGGTGGAGGTGGAGCTCTATTCAAAGGAGGTGTGGGTGGGGGTGGGGGTGGAGGAGCTCTATTCAAAGAAGGCAATGGTGAGGGTAGTAAAGTTCTACTTGAAGGAGGTGGAGGTGGAGGTGGGGGAGGGGGTGGAGCATTTTTTGAAAAGGATAGGGATGAGGTAGGTGAAGGTGAAGATTGGGGTGGTGATAAGGGTGTAGACAACAATGGAGAAATACCCCTTGAAGGTGGAGGTGGTGGTGGGGGCGGGGGTGGTGGAGGAGGGGGAGGCGGATCCCAAGAGGAAGCGATGGGTGGAGGAGATAATGAAAGCCCATACCTTGGAGGTGGTGGTGGTGGGGGTGGTGGAGGAGGAGGGGGAGGGGCAACTGCACTAGGCATTCCAAAAACTTTTGATGTGATCGCTCTATTGGTAAAAAGAGGAGGGGGTGGTGGAGGAGGAGGAGGAGGAGGAGGAGGAGGCCAAGAAGTTGCAGGTTGTAAATCAGTCCCTTGGTTTTGTCTACTAACTGATGATGCTTCAAAAACATATGACAAAGAGTTTCTAGCATGAAACGAAGGCAGAGGTGGAGGGGGAGGTGGGGGTGGTGGGGGAAGAGGTTGTAACACTTGTGCCGAGCTAATATCTGGTGTTTGACTTACTGTTTGAAGAAATGTCTCTTTAATTGATGGTAAGTAGTTTTCTTCCATTTCTGCCATGGAGTCCACAGATTTAGAAACGTCCACCATTTGACATTTCAGTTCATTTGTCTTGTCAGTAGAGACAGGTGTTCCAGAGACAACAGGCACAGAGGCAGACTTTGATTTGGCATCTATAGTTTTCTCCTTTGACGAGTTAGCATTGGAAAGAGCAGCAGGTGCACTATTATACCTTGTTGGTGGATATGAAACATGCATTGAATTTGTATAAGAACCTTTGTTAGGAGGAATCCACCTAGTTACTGCATTTGGCTTCGCTTGTTTTGCCTGGGTACCTTGTGATTCAAGCTGCTTAATCTTTTGCTTTGCTGCAATTGTATCTGCCACTGGCTTTGAGTTTGATGAAAGTTGTTTTTTCACTGCAGGTGGTACTTTATCAGATTTTTGTCTGGAAATATCAGGCTTCTGCTGGCCTTCCTTGGAATCTAATTTCTTCTCTGTTGCATTGCCAAATTCATCATATTTGTTTTCCATATCTTCCAATTGCCCATTCACATCTGCATTAACGTCCTTCATTTCCATAGTTTTCATCATATCAGTTGTGACTACCATAGAAGTAGACTTAATTTCTCCATCATCCACAGCAATGTCTTTCACTACATGAAGATCAGAATCCACTCTCTCATCAAGCTTGTACTTCACATCATCAACAGCAATGTCTTTCACTGCATTAGTACCAGAATCCATCCTTCTGTCCAGTTTGTGAATCCGATCATCTGATGTACACTCCTGAAAAGTGGGAGGATCCAAGTCCTCTTTCCATACTTCCTTTTTATTTTGATTATCTATTACACTGTCATGAACCAGAAGAGAATCATAATCCGCCTTACCTTCCGGCACATCAACTACATTGCTGAATATCTCCTCCACCTCATAGAATTCCTCAGGTGAAGCAGTTCCTGTCTCGTTTGCATCTTCACTCGCCCCGACTGTGGTTAGATTAGGTATAACAGCATCAGCGTCCAGGAAAAGCACCTGATACAAATACGAATGTACATTCAACTCCTGCTTCATATAATGACTTGCATAGAAGAATAACAATGACTTACCTCTGCTTTAAAATCCTTAGGAAATTGATCCTTAGAATCCCACAAAATATCAACCTCATCACGGTTGAGTATCAATATGTTTGAACGCACAAATGCTGTGTGAAACATAACTCTGAACATCATCTCCTCACGAATGGAGTCTTCATCCATGTGTATGCACTCGAGAACCACATCCCCTTGAACACGACAATGGATATCAATTTTCACCAGCATACACTCTGCCTGCAGTTAAAATTTCTTAACTGAGACATTCCAACTAGTTAGCTCAAAAATAATATCAATAGCTTAACTTGTACATCACCTGTTGGTAGAGCCGAAGATGTTTTTTGTTCTTTGAAGTAGAAAAAAGAAGCTTAGAACTTCTATTAACAAGTTTTGAAGGGTCCTGACCATAAATACGTACAACAGGCCTGCAACCTGTTCCACCATCAAATAATGGAAGGACTCTAAGAATCAGACAATCCAAATATAAGGGTGTGTCTGACGGAGGCCACTCAGAACCCAGATTTCTCCTGGAAATGTATTGAAGATATCTCAACTGAGAAGGCTGTGGGTTCAAAGGAGATAGAAGGTGGAGCAGTTCTCTAGGAGCTTGCTTGTAGACCATTTCAAGGGTTTTCTGCTCCCCATTGTACTGTTTCCGGTACAATAGAAGACCTGCAAGCATAAATGCAAGCACAGGCCAACCTCCTCTTTCACAATGCATCAAAAGAACATTTTGTTGCCCCTCCAAAGACAACCAGCTTTCACTTGATCGAAGGAAGTGATGGATCATTTCCAAAGGCAGAAGTGGACAACCCTCATATTGACGAGGGTATTCCATAACTGTCATGTCATACTGAGACAGTATATCTGAAATTTGACTGCGCCTCTCCCCTTCTCTGAAGTTAAATACCATGAAAGAAGCATCAGGATAGTGATCCTGTAGCTGAGCTACAATCCCCCCCATATAAACTTTGTACTCATCTTCTTCCAAGACATCCGTGGAGAAGCAACAATCAAAAACTGAAAAACAATAATTAAAATAAAAAAGTCAAATATTTAGTTAATACAGGTATACTGAACTACTAAACATACCAGCATCGATATCTGTGAGCGTACTAAGATTACAGCTAGACAACTAAAGTGGAGGCAATTTTACCATGCTAATTACCATAGCAACTAACTCACTACAATGAAACAAAAACAATTTTTATTAAGGTATAAAAACAATGTTTTAAAGGACAAGTGTTAAAAAAAGCGTTCCACAATTCTTCAACTAGCAATCCTCAAATTATAACTTACCAGTCTCTAACTAAAATACTGCTTTCTATTTCTCTATTAAAACACAAATACTTTCACCCTTTGTACCCAAACTCAGACTTTGTCCTTAAACAACCCAGCCACCCTGAATATCTCTCAACAGAGTAAAAAGGGAATGCTCCCCGATCCCATTCCATTAATATCACCGTCCATCTGGAAACCATAATCGACTTGATGCAATCCTAAGAGTTGCAGACTAGAAATAAACTGAAACGTCCAACCACTGATTCAATGTCTCCACCTCTGTCGTGACTTGGACAGCTTGACCCCCTCTACTCAGCTAAACATCCTCCATTGTATCCCATACATAATGGGAAAGTAATAAAGAGAAACTAAGAGAGGATTTCCTCAGCAAAAGTTCATAGAAAGAGGGGGAAATGAACGAATACTCTAAAGAATAAGAAATATCGAACACAATTCTAACCAGGCTCGAAGCATTACGTGATGAAGAAAGAAGGTGGAGGGCAATTCATAGAAATTCGTAACAACAAGTTATCATACGCATTATCCCAAAATCATACCGAAGCTTAGTAATTGAGCCCTAAACCTCAATCACATCCTCTAAGCTACAAATTGAGCAGTACCATAACTTCATATATAGGGAAAAGGTAATAGGACAAATGCTTCCAATTTCACAATTACTCGTGTTTATAAGCTCATTAAATTAAGAAAAAAAATTAAAGTTCGGAACAGACGAAATAAGAAAAGAAGCATACCATAGACTCTCTCGGAGATCTCCAGAAGCCGATCCGGTGGCTTCCTGTAAAAGAACCTTCTGAACAGCGCCATCAGATGGCGCTGTTGCTTCCCCGATCGGATCCAAACCGATAAGTCGGCTGACCACCTGCAAGATCAAAAAATAGTGCGCGGAACAAATCGCACAGCAGATCTTGCAATCACCCAATTCGAAGAAGCCCAATACTATCCAATTAAGCCCAGAAATCGCCAACAGAAAGTGACAGCAAGAGCAACAGCGAATTTCAGAAACAGCAAGCTAGCTGGTGATCTCTAGGAAAGAAGAACATCCAGAAACAGAGAAGCCGATGCAATAGTCAAAGCAGCAAAATCTCAAAAGGGAACAAAGGAAACAAGATCAAAAAGAAACAGTAAAGAGAGATAGATTTGTAGAATGAGGGAATGAAGTGAAGCAAAGGAGTATGGGTGATTGAGAAGAAAATGTGGGAGAGCTGGAATCAAAAGGAGATACAATGGCAAGCGATAATGAATTCCCACATGGAGATAGATGGAAAGAGAGAAGAAAGAAGCGTAGTGGACTGAAAAGGAGAATACTCTTTGGAAGTTTAGACCTGTCTCCCTCTCTCTCCGCTCTGCAGCGACACAAAAATTTTGGGCAGGCAGAGGAGGTGGGGTTGAAGACACAAAATCTACGTGGGGCGACGTGGCATATACAATTCACGTTTCGATGAAAGAATATTCATTTTCTTTTTTTTTTTAAATAATGTTCCTTATACTTCCATTTCAACCCAGACGCCAGAGAGGAAGAGACAGACTTGTTTGGACGAGGTCAGTTTATGCCTTATGTTATTAGCACAAGAAGAACCGGAGATTAAATCGGACAAGTCATTAATTCAAGATTTAATGATTTGATTGAGGTTGAATTAGAATTGAATCGGTAGTAATTAAAATAATAATTTAAAATAAATAATATAAGTTTAAATAAATTTTATAATTTAATTAAAGTCTCAAACTAAATAATATTGAATTATCAATCTATTATTTATCACAAATAAATTATTATTGAGTTTCATAACTCAATATTTTAATTTAAATAAACTAATATTCGTCTATAATCATATTTTGAGTTTAAAATATTAAGTTAATAATTTATTATTTATTTTTTATTAAGTAAATATATAATTTTTAATAGTTATATATCATAATAATACTTATATTATACTAAAAATAATATTATCTTATCTTAAAAATTAAAAAGAATTTAAAAAAATTTGAAAAAAAAAATACTTCAAAACCGATTCAAACCGGTTTAGGACCGGTTCATAACCGGTTCTACCGATTCAGAACCGGTTCTACCGATTTAGAACCGGTTCTACCGGTTCAAGGCCGGTTTCACTGGTTCTTGACCGGTTCTAAACAGTGCCGATCTTGGATTACAACCGGACCGGACCAGGTACCAGTTCCCGGTTCGACCGGTCGAACCGGCCGGTTCGGTCCAATTTTAATACCATGGGCTATTAGTATTACTATTGAAAAAAAAAATTACATCTAACGAGTCAAATATTAGTATAAGTCAAGGCATTTTAAAAACCATAATAATAATTTATACACCAAAATTATTTTATTAGTAAACTTTATAGTATTTATGATTAAATTTTAGTAAGATTAATCTTAAATTTTAAAATCATAATTTTAAGCAGTTTGATAAAAAAAATTTAATTCTTAAAAATAATCAGAACTTTTAACATATTTTAATTTAATTTTTTAACATTTAAAACTTTCTTCATGCCATGTTTCGTGTATTATTTCATCAAGTGATGATTCACCTAAAATTTTAAGAGTTATTTGGTCATGGATAATGTAATAAAATAAAAAATAAAATGAAAAATAAATTTTGTAGTTTAGAAATATCTTTTGTAATTATACATAACAAATAATAATTAAAAGAAACGTTTCATGTTAAACAACAACAATAATAATATCACATATTTCATTTTGTACGAAATAGAAAAGAAAAGTTCTTTCTACCAAACTCCCTTGTGAACGCAATCTCTACTAAATTTAATTTATAATGGCAGCCTAATATAAAGCTAAGATCAATCAATCAATCCTAAAATATTTAAAAGGAAAACTATGTTGTATATGATGCTTTGTATCTTCAATTGAAATAATTTATATAATTTTTTATTAAAATCACATATATGTCTTTTCTATTTATGAAACAAAAATATAGTTTATTTTAATTTTTTTACTGAAACGTCACTAATAAAAAATATAAAAAGATGATATTTTAGTTGAATATATGAATTTGAATAAATTAAAGATATTTCAATAAAAATAATATTAAATAAAAATGTAACATAATTTCTTGTTTTACACCCCTCGATCTTAAATATAAGTAAATTTTGAAAAGATTAATTGATTCAAAATATGAGAGAAAAATATAAATTTTATGGTAATAAATGTAGTATTCCAAAACAAATACCCCTCATCAATGAGTATAAATTAATCTAGAGTAAAGAAAAATACTATTAATTTAAGGTAATTTTGAAATAATATATATTTTACTATAAATTAAATAAGATTAACTAACTTATTGGTATATGTAAAGATTTTTTTTCTTATATTTAAAATCTAAGGGAGTAAAAGATTCATATGTTGTTTATCAAAAAAAAAAAGATTCATGTGTATTTTTTAGAAAATAAAGTGGCTATTATGTTAATAAAACTCATAACAAAAAAAAATAAAAAACATAAAAAAACTCATAACAAATAAGCATGTCTAATATGAGAAAGAATGTATAATTTCATATTTAATTGACTAAATTATACTAACCTTTTAAAATTTTGACTAAATTATACTTGTTATTTTTAGTTCTAAAAACTATATTTGAATTATTTTTTTGTTAAAAAATTAAACTTTTTCTGTTATATCATTTTGATTCAGATTTTTAGGGGTTGCTTGGTTTTCTTCTCGCACATATATAATTTGTTTCTTTTACTTTTTATTTATTTGAAAGTTTAAATTATTTTTAAATAAATATATTTTGTTTTAGTTTTAAAGATAATAATACCCTTTTTATTAAATAAATAAATAAATAAACTGATAGTGTTTCTTAAAAAAATATTATAAATTACTTAGGAAATAAAACTTTTCAATTCTTTATTTAAAAAGTTATACTTTCTAAATTAAACTCAATTTTCTGAGAACTATTATAAATTTTTTAATCAAGCAACAACATTTGATTTCCTTCTTAGAAAGTATAAAATTTCCCATTTACTTGGCTCATATCAAGTAACAGCTTATTACTATTTGATCAAAATAAAACTCTTATTTTTATTCATAACTCACCCACTCTTACCACTTAACCTGGACTCAAATTATAGAAAATGGCTTTTTTTTTTTTTATCTCAAAGAAAATGTCCCAACTTAACTAGGATCAAGAAGATTTTTTTTTTGGCTCTAAGGATAAAATTTAGACCAGGATGGCAAAAGAAAAAAAGCATGTTGACCATATGTGTTTATTTCAAACATGAAATTATTCAATTCTTGTTATTTTCATAGTGATAATAAAACAAGGCTGCATAAAAACATTTTTTAATTTAAGTTGTATTATTATGTTAATTTTATAACTATAATAATTTCAGTAGTTTGCAATCTGTCATCTGAAATGTTTGTGATTTTTTTTTGGCCAATGAAAAGTTTGTGATTGAGACTTTATAATCTTTATATATATACACACACACATATAGAACTGGGTAACCATTGGTGAGTGAGCTAGCAAACATACTCTGATATTGCCTTCAACGGTTCAACCACCGCTCCGAATTCACAAGCAATGGATGGTATTTGATATTCTATTATCTGACATATCACAATGGCATGCAATTCACCAAGGGCGAAAAAGAGTAATTATGAAGTTATTGGATTTTATTGGCTTTGACTTTGAGACAGTATGGAAATAAATTTATATGCAAGAAATGGCTAAGCTTTTTCTTTTTCTCCAAAAGTACATGTTATATGAGATTGGATAAATATTTAGTGTTTTTGGTAAAAAAAAAAAAAAAGGGATAAATATTTATTGTTGAACACAAACAGCGTGGATTGCAAATGTGTCATCGACTCATCGGGTATCTGAGCGGATGGCTACCGCCCTTCTATCTCCTAAGACCTGTTTTGCATACTTTTACAATATATTTTTTAATTAATTAATGAATTTTAATTAAGCTAATGTCCGTTTGGTCTAACGAAAAAAGGACCATCCCATTTAACTCAAAAATTTATTTTTTTAAATGCAAGCTCAAACAAATTACAAAACCATTGGGAAAAATAAGAAAAAAAAAACTAATTAAATGGGATTCAGAGGTGATTATGAATGATGAATTGAAACTTTATCATGGTCTTGATAGTGATAATGAATAATAATGATGATGATTAGTATTTAGTTGGTTTTAGTTATATAAATTTAAAGAATTATGTTTCTGAAAAAAATAATTTGTATTATTTTGTGAAGGTTAAACTAAATGGGATTTAGATTTTGGCATTTTAGAAAGAAAATAAAAAAATTACAGTATTATCTAAGCTTGAAAAAATGAGTCTCATTTAAAAAGGGCTTTTTAAATCCGACCCATATAAGTTGGTCTAACAATTTCTATATTATAGTAATTCAAATCCACATCATTTCAAAATATGAATCACATTCTCACTAAATAAATTAAGCTATATTGGGTAAAGGGGGTTGGGAGACAAGGTTCTTTAACATAGCTTGGTGAGTCAATCTTATTAAATTTAATATATACATATATATATATATATATATCAAAGATACCTATACAAAATTTCATAATTTTTTCATGATCTGTTACATATTTTTTATTAACCAATTTAAAATATATGATATGATAGTAGATCACCCAACGACCTGACCCAAGACAATAACTTTTTATCGATAAAAGAGAAGATCATGAATTAATTTATATGGGAAAAAAGAGGATTTGGCTAAAAAAAAAGGGAGAGAAGAGGATTATATATACAAATACATACGCATACATATATAATCTTACAAACTAGAAACTTTGTTATGTGCTTGAAAGACCCTTTTTATGGACTGAGCTTCATCTTTTCCTACATAAGCAGAGACGGTGCCAGCACTCAGTCTGGGAAGGTCAAGTTTTAAATATTAATTCATATATATTATTAATTTAATTTTTAATATTTATCATAATTACTTTTTAAAAATATTTTTATTACTTAAAAATGTGCATCACATAACCAATCATGCATAATTATAATATTTAAAAAACAAAAAAAATACAAAACGAAACCACACATATCATTTAATATATTAACTTTAAGGAGAAAAAAAAATAGAGATAGCAAAACATCTAAGGTGACACACGTACATTGCCTATATAGATAAATATTTTGCTATAGTTTATTAAGACATTTGGAATCCCACTTGATGATGCATGTGGATATTATGTATGTTAGAATATTGGATATTATATATATATATATATATATTGCAACAGAATAATATCCACAATCTACATAGAGGTGTTCATGGGCAGGGTCGGACCAAGTTTGATCCCTGCCTGTTGCCCAACCTGATGAACACTCAGACTAGTATTGGATCGACTCGATACTAAGTATTTTTTTAAAAAAATTAAATAATAAAAAGTAAACTTATTTAATAACAAAAAAATATACTTATTTATATCTAAAAATATATTTCCTTAAAAAATAATGTTTGAAAAAAATAACATTTTTAAAAATTTATGAATATTTAACCATATACATTATTTTTACATAATATTAAGTTAAAAAATCAATTCAAAATTTTTAAAAAATTTGAAACATTAAAATCTTAAAAAATACTTCATAATATTAACATATTAAATGCATTACATTAGATACATAAAGAATAAAAATCATATAAAATCAATCAATATGTATAAAATAATTGAAAAGAAACAAAAAAATAAAAAGAAATAAATATAGGTAGGGCCGAGTAGGTCCAACAACATTTGACTCTAATTGCGGCCCAACTCGAAAATTTTCCTAACCCGATTGGCCCGGTGTGACCGGGTTGAACCGGGCCAATCGGGTCTCGGGCATTATTATTCAATCTTAATCTATAACAACCCTTGCTTATTCTCTACGATAGAGAGAAAGTTCAATAACGGTCTTTATGTGTTGACCAATTTTTAACTCACTTCAGATACAAAGTACCTCAACCAACATAATAGATATAACTTATATTTTTTTTTACTAATCAAGTATAGCTTCTAGCGAAGAAGAAGAAGAAGAAGCAATGAAATTAATTATTTTATTAAACTGAGAAGCCCTAATTGCAGAGATGATATTAGACTTTTCTCAATATAAAGCAATAGAAATTATCATATACCAATGCATAATATATGAGTTTAGATTTTTCAGGACTGAACCCTTCCATTATCCAAGGAGAAGAGGGTGGGGGGACCATGGCTTCGTCCTTGTACATAAGAGTGATAGTCATGACACACGAAGTAGCTAAAGCGGTCAGGGAAATACACCTAAATTACATTTTGTTACTCGCATGCAGAAAGTCACGTTATACATACATACATATATATATATATATATATAAGGGCCGCAGCATAAAGTCGTTATATTGTATAACTTACTGTACAAATTCAAGCTCCATCCATGGCGCATTATCTAAAAAAATGAGATGTGTTGTTAATAGTTTATAAATAGCACTTATTATATATTTTATATTATGTATTATTCATTGATTAAATATAAGATAATCATATTCTATTTTTGTGGCATTTAAAAGTTTGGACTATAATTATATTTTGTATTTAAGTTTATAAATTTATTATTTTGTCAGATAAAATTATTTTTATAATATTTAAAGATTATATTATAAATTTAAATATATGAAAATACATATATGATTTTCATACTGTTTTCTAATTAAAAGTTAACATATAGATTTTTTAATACATCGTAAATTTAGCCATTAATCATATATTAAAAGTATTAACTTCTTAAATTTAAGAAAAATTTAAAAAGCATACATGTTAAATTTTAATTAAATAATAATATCAAAAGTCTACAACAAAAAGTATATAAGTTTTCTCCTAAAAGATATAAAAAATAAATTTCACAAATATTTATATTTATTTGTTATATTTTACAATTTTGATTTTTAAAAGTATTAGATATATGGTTAATAAAACTTTTATCATAATTTATATTATAAATTATAATAAAGGTTTTTTATTAGGTCACACTATTTACTAACTAGAATATCAATATATATATATAATACCTTCATTTCTTCATGTAAATCTTTCAATGTTCTATCAAACATATTAAAAAGCATAATTAATATGTCACTTACTAATTTAAACTAAGTAGGTAAGACCACAAATGTGATAAAACTCTCTCCATAAATATTGATCTCCTAATAAGTATTTAATACAAATGCATACCTAAAACTCAAATTTGAGATCATTAGTTAAGTTAATAGAGTGCTTAATTAGCTAAGCTACACAAAGGTTGCTGAATAGTGGGATGGCTGATGAAAAAAAATGAAATATCAGTTCATGCAATTAATGCACCAAATCAAAGATGTAATTTCTACTACACCAAACTACTTCCTCTATTTCTTTTTAATTATTATTTTTTAAGAAAATTTTTATTTATATTTATCTATCACTTTCAAATTTCAAGACAACATTAATTATTAGTTTTTTCAGTATACCTTTATTTATTTTTTTAAAAAATAAAAAATAATATTAATTATTCTTTTTTATGAACTCATTTATTAAATGACATATTAAGAATTTTAAAAAAAATTTTAACGCATTAATTATATTTTTTAATTTATATACTCCCTCCGGTCATATATATATAGGATATTTTATCTTAATCCTAAATATAAGATCCTTTACAGTATACGAGGTAGTATTTATTATATATTTCCAAAAAATACCCTATTTAATGTATCCAAAGAGAAAAGGAGAGAAATTAAATAAGGGTAGGTTTGAAAAAATGTTAAAATTTTTTAAATATTAAGATAATTAATTAGTTTTAACTCTCATTTTTAATTTATCTGATTTAATTAAAATAATTTTATATTAAGATCGCCAAGGGAGTACTAAATCTTGAAACGACATTAAAAAGGGATGGTAAGAGTACAATACAATATGGGATTAAAGGAAGATGAGTTGGAGAAAGCAAGAAATGAAAAGGGTGGGCCAGTCATGTTATCTTAAAAAGGCTAGCCACCAATCACTGCGCGATCTTGTGTGCCGCCATTACTGGCATTCCATCCAAACTTAACACAAACACCACTTAATTAATTATGGGTATGTATGCGTAATCAATTTAATTACTTTTAACAAATCATAATTAATTTATCTCATCTTAGCCCACAACCTAACTTGTAGAATATAGTAGCATCTATCTATGTCAATTATTAAAGCAAGAGTGATTATTGGATTATCTCAAATCATGCATAATCACCCATGCATCAAATTGTATATCATGCATACTTTTAAGAAAAAAATTTGAAAAAAAATTGAAATACATTCGCATTGTAACTTTAAAACTACTTTGCACTGTTAAAGTTTAAAAAATAAAAATTATCCTACAAGTAAAGCTATAAGTTACATTTTTCTTACAGTGAAATATTTATCTGAAATTTGAAGGAACTGTTCGTGTCAGAATAATCTAAGTATTTGTTATATTTACACACAAAATGAATGAGGAAGAAGAGAAGGGCGTGTGGGAGTTTGCTCAGCAATCTCAATTGAATATGCCTTCCAATCAAAGGTAAATCATGCTCCAACGAAACATATATACACTAGACAAGAGATACATCGGTGCCACGTGGCTCCCTGTGCACCGTTTAATGGCCAATCAACAGTGGAAGAAAGTCAAACAAATGAACGGTGGGATGAAAGTGATGATGATGGATGAAAGGTAATGTGAAGTGGGGGACCAATGAAATGATTACAGGAGAGGGAGTTTGTGTGTGGAAGACATGTGAAGGTGTGAGACAGAGGAGGGAATATGGGAAGAAGTGGAGAGGATAATGAGAGAGAGAGAGAGAGAAAAAGAGATTGGGGAAGAGACATTGATTCAGAGAAACAACCAATGAAGAGGAACCTCTGTTCTTCTTCTTCTTCTTTAGGTTCTATTATATGTATACGCGTAGTAAGCGTATTAAACAATGATTTGGCCTCCACTTGTTCCTATGCATTCCCAATTATTATGTGTACGCATTCATGTCCTTTTATTTCTTCTGTACTGTCTATCCAGAACGTGGGGTGTATATATATATATATATATATACACACATACAGGTGTGTGTAATCCTTTAGGGACCATTTTGTTTTCAAATTAAATTATACAAGTCTCAAAATTCGAGTCATTTTCTTAGCTGAAGAAAAAAAAGTCGGATAATAAAGCCATGAAAAGGTTTCAAGTGGGCGAGTGTGGATTAGGGGGAAGTGGTCCCTCCCAGACATAGATAATCAATGGGGTGGTGCAGAGCAACGTGTAAAATGTCTCTCAACCAAAAGGGTTTTTACACAAACTCAATCAGTAAGGAGTTATATTAGCTTAATACCAATGAGTTTGTATTTAAATTTTAGGTAAGCAGCTAATTATAATCATAATTAGTCAGAGTTTAATATAACTTTCTGACTACTGAGTAATCTAAAAAAAAGGATTTCTCCGAGAGAGAGAGAGAGATGCATGCATGCATGGGTCCTGGATGGTGGATGAATAGTGCATTTGAGGGGAGCAGATTAACTGCTGATTAAGATGGATTAGGATCAAAATGAAAACGGACCTGTGTGTCTAGTTGCTCCATTTTCTTTGGATATGGATCTATGCTTTCTGTTCTTGAAACAACCAACGCCATCATTTCACTTCACTCTCTTTATTGGCGACAAAAGCTTAACTCCATTACACATTTTAACCCCTTTCTTTTGTCTATATACATACATACATTTATACTTTTTTTCCACTTCCTTCCAATCCTTCCCACTTTCATATCTTAACCCTATTTTTTCTCTCCTTACAAACATTCACCTCAATTTTACTCTTGCCAGAATATACCTAAACATCAAAGTTTGAAGAAAATTACCTTAAGAAACTTTTAAAATTGTAATGTAGTTTAGTATAAAACTTGAAGAAAATTATTATCAAAGTTTAACACAAATTACAGTTTAAAAAAGAAATTATGAAAGTCTGTAAAATCAGATGGTAACTTTTCTTTTTTTTTTGTGGTCACAAAATCTGATGGCGACCTTTGGTCACAGGAATAATTACGGCTTTTGAGATCTTTTAACGTAAATTTTGTCAAATTCTTTTACTCCTTTCTTTTTTGTTAACATTGCCTGATCCATAATATAAAAAGTTATTTTCATCTTCAAGATAATGAAGCACATTTTGTTCTTTTGCTAAAAAGTGAAAATGTGACCTTCAATGTCCAAAGACAGTGGTTGAGTCGCCATCTCCTTGGCCTTTGGTTGATAGATAGGTTTCTCAACCTCATGCTTTTGGTACTTATGGTTTGTTTGATTTGAGAAATCCCCCTTCAATCCTGAAGAATTTCTGAGAAACGAGATAAATAAAGGAGAAATATAATAACGCCAGTTGTAATTTTTTTTAACCAAACTAGATTATGGGCCCTGTGTTTTGTTACTTTTGTATAGAATCTAAGGTAAGTCACATAGTTCGAAATTTATAAATAATGTTGCCTCTGTAAATTTTATATAGTTATGTCTTTGTTATTCTAAATTTCAAAAAATACGTACTTATGTCATACTTAAACCTTAATTTAATGGCCAAAAAAGAGTTAAACCTTAATTTAGGAGGATAAATTATTTTTTTATTCCTCTTAAAGTTATCAGTGCAATGGGCTGCATTATTTTTTTGGGTACAAATGGGCTGCATTTTGAAGGCATAGAATGTAAGTTGGCCCAAGTGATGGAGATTTTAAGCCCAGTTTTTGCCCACGTGAAAAAAATAACTTTAGAATAAGATTTACTCTAATCTGCTCACACAAAATAAAAAGCTTACTCTATCTGAAATTCTACGTGTAGATGGTCAAAAAAAAAATTTCCACGTGTACATAATTGCATGCTAAAAATCTGATGCCTATCTTAATTTGGAAAAAAAAAAATTTGACACCTACAGTAATTAGTAATTACTAATTAGAACTCTGTTCAAAACAAAATTTCCTCAGAATATCTTGAATGTCTGTTAAATAGTGAATTGATTTCCTCGAAGCCTAAAACACACAGAAAGGAGGATAGACTATGCTCAAGCCAGTCATGACATATCTATATATACAATGCCGGACCGGATGAGACATGCAAGCAGACGAAGTCAGTAAGGTAAGTAGGGGACGTGGTCTAGATCATACAGAAATATTGACCAAAAACTAAAGGGGAAAAAAATATAATCCGTGGCCAAAAACTTTTCTTCCTTTCTAGTTCCTGGTCTTCAGGTTTCCGCAAATTGAAAGCTAAAAGGGCTATATTTCCTCAAGTTTCCCAACTTCTAAGTAAATCAATGTAATTATGCTGCTCGACGCCGCGTCTGTCTATTCTGCAGTTTATTTGTTGCTCATAGCAATGTGCTTGAAGAATGGAGAGAGATGGTCCTCTGGAAATAGATTTATTCTACCATCTCATCTGGTGTGGACAGGGGGGAGAGAGGAGGGGGAGGGTATGTTCCCCATTTCCTTCCTTAATACCTCAAAGCAATTAGCATTACATTTGCTTCCCATGCCTCTTACCTGCAATCCACAGATAATGTCAGGAAGAAATGCAATATTCTGAAGAACAATTCTTAGAAATACATATTAAAATTGGGATTTCACATTGTGGGGTCCATTAACACCCACTTCTGTAAATTTCTATAGACCCCTTGCACCATCTAAGAATTTGTAGCCTTAGTCCTAGTGTTTTCAAGTTCAACTGTAGTTTTACACAGTAGGTCCAGGAACAAAAGGAGGGAGAAAAGATTATAGAGCAAAACAATAAAATGCATGTTTTTGTGCAGCTATATGTGTATACTATTTGAAAACCAATTGTGCAATTTTTTTTTCCTTTCAATCATTGCGAGGGTGGGGGGAGGGAAGGCTATTGCGACTTCATATGGCTGTCACACCTCTTTGAAACCAAGATCTTCGGACTGTACGGCGGATGTGGCGCTCATGCTTTTCTAAGAGCTCGTCAACAGTATGCATTTGAGATAGCAGGGGTCCTGAAAACTCAACCTTCTCTCCTTGATCCTGATAACTCTGCAAGGCAGGTAATGAATAAGAATTTACATATAGGTAAGAACATAAATAAATTGCGGTTTAGATTCAGATCTAAACTAATTGGATGTAAAATTTCTAACTTTTTTCTTCTCAGTCACACATGGCAATAATTGCTAATAATTTATCCATTTGCATTTTGCAATGCTAAAATAAACAAGTTAAAATTTGATTTAAAAAGAAAATCACCATCTATGTGCTTCAAATAAATTCATCTTCTTTACTATTGCCTTCTTCCATTGCCCAATTGACAGTCAGGACATTAACTAGTTACTTAACTATCTAAGAAGGATATCAGTTACTTAAATTCTCATCTTCGCAAGAAATTAGGTCATTCACTTGTCTCAAACAATGAACTTATTTGATTTCAATAAATTTAGGCTTTCTTTTAGTTTTATATTTCCAACAAAAAAAAAATCCTCGTGTTGTCACAACTTCAAAAATTTTTCATCTAAACACCCTATACCAATCTTTGGATGGGGACAGAATAATATGCAGAAAAAGGCACATAAGTTTCATTTATCAATGTGATCTGGCTTCTGCTTAACTTACCAGGTTACTTCTCTTGGATACTGAATCCTCTCTCTGATAAAGTGCCATAGATAGCTCTTGTGAGTGGTATTCATCAGAAGCATCGAATGAATCTGGGCGGTCGAACTTGCTCCATTGATTTTGCATGGCAAGCTTAGGGATTTCTAGTGGATCATGACTCCTAGAGTTGGGGTGTCCCCCACAATCCTCATTTTCCATGTTTCTGGTATCAAAATTATTCACTGAATTTGGCACAGTAGATTCTAATGGATTGATAATATGCCCTCTTGAAATAGATCGACAGTGGGATCTTATCGAAGTGTCATCTTTACGCCTTTTTGCCCATGCAAAGCCACTTGATGTGGAAACTTGCAATGGTCCAGAAAAGGGAATATCTCCTTGGGATGCATTCTTCGTATGGGAAGCGTCATCTGGTTTACCACCTGAAGGCATTGGTTCCTCCTTACCTATGTTTGTGCTCCCTTCTTTACGGATGTGGAGTGACCTGCCATTTGCCCTCTGGAAATTCTGGGTTTGACTTGCCAAATTCTGTAAAAGGACATGAAGCCATTCAATGAGAATTTACTTTCCCCAGCAACTGGACCTTTCACGGAGAATATTGTGCATACATATAAGACGAAACACAATGACGCAAGAGAGAAAGTGGAATATACCTCTGTCGGGACTAATTTGTTGAATCCCAGTGGCTTTCTTGATGGTTTTCTTGTTTCAGGTCCACGAGCTCTTCCACCAATCTTTTTCCTACAAGCAAATCACAGTAACTTCAAATAAAAGCTCATATGCAAGCTATGCTAATGTAATTAAAAATTGTATAGAATAAAAAATTGTTCCTTACATCTGATACTGTTCAAAATAAAAAGGTTTTCCTACATATCAACTTCACAACCTTAAATTGTAAATCTCACCAAAACAACCCCTCCCAATGAAAAAAAGACAGATATTCCAGGCCCCTTGGAACTAAAACTAGTCCATTACTTCGTGCATGTTATTTTGACGAGTACATGGCTTTATCATCCTCATCTTCTACTTGCATAAATTTCTATTCAATAATTTCATAGGATATTTACCACCCATTATATATGCACATTCAAATGGCATTTCGAAGACAAAGAACCAATCTAATCTACCCATTCTACCAGGAATTCTAATGTCAAGAACTAGACTAAATGGATGCTCTTAATATCCTAACGCAGAATCTTATAGAGTCATGCTAGGTAATATATTAAATGAATTACACATGTAGATATTCTCTTGGATTGACCATACAGGATGTTATCAAGCACTAAAAGCACATGCTGATGCCTGATACATAACCAAGTAAGCCTTTCTTTTTCTATAACTATTCATAAAGCATACAAACTTGATGAGAATATTGGCAATCTCACCTCCTTGACTCCTCCCGCTGTTTCACATCAATCTCCTTGCTGGGTGGATATATTGGCAAGCTCGATGGTTCACAGGCATATGGCTTCATCTTGAAATACTGAATAATATGATAATTTAATCAGGCCAGAATAGTCCAAACTCAGCATCCATGCTTCAGAAAGTCAAAGTTTACAGATGTGTGATAAATCAATGTGTTCCATGACTAATACGAGCCAGAATTTAATATCATAGCAAACAGGAATACATAAAAAGTCATTGTTCAAAGTGTACAATCAGTATTATTCCAGACCAAGAAAAAAAATGTACAGTCAAATTTAAAATGGTAATCGTGAAATAGAAGAGACATGTCTTTTGCAGTATAGTTGATTTCAAAAAAGTCAATTGTTTTCCATGCCAGCTGGCAAAAAAAAAAAAGACGAAGTTTTTCAAGCCCACTATTATGTCAAATAATGCCTTCCAAGAATTGCCAGCAAAACTAAAAGTTGTAGGTTAAACTACCTCTGATGAGAGAGCAGAGGAGGCAGTTCCACGTTTGTAAGGTTCGATGGAAAGAAGAGTCTGTAGCAAATTCATACTAGTTGGAGGCAAATCTTTAAAGGTTTCACGGAGACAGCTATTATACGGTTGCTGTGGCTTAAACAACGTTGCATGAGGGAGTTTAGACTTTTTCCAGTATTCCTCCGGTGGAGAGCCACAAAGTTTGAAGATTTTGTGCAATTGTTCAACCTGCATGAACAATAAGAATGAATCTAGCATATCATTGAAAGAAAAATTAAACATATTATGGGAATTTTTTTTTTTTGTTGATTTATTATTAATCATTAGCTGATTAACATCCAAGTAACTTCAAAGAAGTGATCTTGGCATTTGTTACCACCTTGGATATAAAATAAAGCACATAATTATTACACTCTGTAGCATCATTCCATTTTTCCTTTGTATCCAATTCCATATCATAAGAGAGATAATTGGCAACCCATTAACAACTGAAGCAATGACAATATTGATCTTTAAGTAGATTGCAATGAAGCATTATGCAATAGGTACGGAAGTCATATTCCTATTTTGTTTTCTGTACCAAACAGACGAATATTTTGTTTCCACTGACATCTGCAATTAAGATTTAACAGAGCCGCAGATCAACTATGAATTTCACAATTCCACCTATTTATTAATTTTCTTTGTTGAAGCATTGTTATACGTGTAAATTACTATACATTAGCAATGAACAGATCAGTTGTTTCATGGAAGCTTTTAACATCAAAGGCAAAATATTAACCAAGTTCACTCCCCTTTTTTTAATAAGCATTGCACTAACATCCAAACAAACCCTAATATGCGTCATTGGTTGAGAGGGGGAGTCTGAGCGCATATAGTATTGCAAGGGAAAGCATAAAAACCCATACATATTGAAAAGGTTACTACCTCTGTTCTCCCCTGAAGGATAGGCTTCCCAACAAGTAGTTCAGCAAATACACATCCAATGCTCCAAAGATCCACAGTAGGACCATAGTCAGTTGAACCCAGTAAAAGTTCAGGAGGACGGTACCATAAGGTAACAACACGACTTGTAAGGGGCTGCTTTTGCCCAGAATTTGAGAAATTCGCCAATCCAAAATCAGCTACCTTGAGTATCCCTTCATTATTCACCAGAAGATTAGATCCTTTGATGTCACGATGCATTACACCTCGTGAATGACAATGGTCAATCCCAGATAATAATTGCTTCATGTAGCATTTAATCTGTAACAACAAAATAACATGTTCAATAATATAAGACAACAAAAAGATTGCATCACAACAATATTTATTTTGGATTTGACTGCCTCAATTGTTCCAATTACAACTTTCACTTATTTTATGTTGGGCACGTTTTATTGGTCAAAATTATCACTTGGTCCCTGACATGACGTATGAGAAATAAAGAAACATATAGCAATCCTTTAGCATGAAAAAAAAAGGTAATACATAACAAAAAATCTATTATGTCTCACAACACATCCATAGAATTTCCAGGTGGTTATTCGTCAGGTCATTGAAAGTTGGCATACCTGTGACTCACTAAACTTGATATCAGGGGAAGATATGAGCCCTGTAATGTCATGTTCCATATACTCGAATACAAGATAAATGCTACAGGACAATTTGGAAGTAATCAAGCCCTCTAATTTAATAATGTTTGGATGATCCAGCCTCCTGAGAATCATTATTTCTCGAGCCATAAACCTAACACTTTCTGGCTCAAAGTTGTCAAACCGCACCTTCTTTAGAGCCACTATCTTCCCTGTCTCAAGTTCTCGCGCTCGGAAGACACTGCTATATGTGCCTTGTCCAATCTATTCATGCAATTTGCAGACACAATGCCAATATCAGAATGATGACTAGAAGTATCCAGCAGTTAGACAGAACGTAATAATATAAATAGAAACCGAAACAAAACTGAAACAAAATCGGGATGACAGGAGTAATCCCTGTAACTTTTACAGTAGTTTTGCATACAGGGCCTCCTCAATATGCTATCCTTCCCTCACTTTACACGGAGATGAGGTCATCTTTCACTATATGTATTCCGGTCTACCCAAAACAACAGTTTCTGGCAGACATAAAATTATTTTTTTTCCCTTTTCGATAACAGAAGCTGTAACGACGCCACGGAATCTCCAAACTTTCGTATACAATTAAATGTGATTCCTTTCATACATAAACTCATTATGTATCGCCCAGAAGCTTCTACTTCACCAGGACAGAAGAGTGCATGTACTAGAAAATAAGGAGAAAAACTACTATTCAGACAAGCTGCAGGAATTGAATCCTTGAAACTCATCCCGTACAGTCCTTTAAGGGGTATTCCCAATCAACTACTAGACAAAAACTCTTAAGGATAAAATTTTATTTGAGAATGCAGCCACAATGAATTCAATTAAAAAAAAGAAAACAGAAGCGAACATGGAATTATGCGTAGGATTAGCAAATCAACCTTCTCAAGTTTCTCAAACGCATCAGCTCGGAGGGGCACCCAACCCTGAATGGCTTCACCGGCGACGGCGCTAAGCCAAGCCGGCCAACCCGCGGCTACTTGCTCTCCTTCTACATACTTTTGCAGATTCCCCAATCTGAAGCTCAACGACTCACAACCTCCATTAGAACTCGCCCTCCCCGACTCACCCACCTCGCTTCTACTCAGCCCCACTGGCTCACTCTTCTTCTTCTTCTCCGACTCTCCCAAATTCCTTCCCGAATTACCCGTACCCGCATTGCCCCGAAACACACCGGAGTGGTCAATAGCAGGCGTGACCGACACCGCCTGCTTCGAATTCACACAACCCATTGATCACGGTCACCGGCCACCGCTGCGCAGAAGAAGCATATGATGAACGACAACGTTTAGGCACGAATCTGAGTTCCTCCAAGATCCGTTTAGATTCTGGGGTGGCCCTCTCTAGACTCAAGTCAGCTGATTTAGAAATTGCAGAGTAAAATTACAACACTGGAAGGAAAAAATGAGTTTTTATACCACGTACTGAGCAAGCATTGGAATGTTCTCCATTGGTTTCTCTCACTTTCTCGCTTTACTTCGTTAGCTCTTGCGGCAATTGCGGGAGATGGAGCTAATGGGATTTGTTTGGAACGGAAACAGAAGAGCGAAATCAGCGGAAAGATGGAAATGTGTTATGTTAATGCCGCCTTTTTGAGAAGAAACGAAAAATCGCACAAAATCAAGATAGCGGCATTTTGGATGGATTTCTGACCTTTTATTCCCTGCTTTTGTTTGGACTTTGAAATTGTAATTGGTTTTTCAAAACTATTCATTACGAGCTTTGTTTGTTTGTGAGTGCCATCGCTAAGCAGAGCCAACAAGAATAGGAAACAGTGCATGCAAGGGAATCGGCTCACAGAGTCATAGGGGTGATGTTAGATTGCAACTAATTGACAGGCGCGTGGGCGCGTAATCTCAAACAGGTTTTCTCTCTCTTTTTTTAGGTGAAATATTTAAATAAATATTATATTGTTAACATTGCACAATTGTAGTGGGTAGTTGCAATTTTGACTAATGGGTCTGAACATGTCTTTAATACTTCCACTTTCTTTGAATTTAAAAAACAATTTTGGCCTGATTCTTTGAATTTATTATTTGGAGAAGTTCCTGTTCATACGCGTGATTGTAAAGAGTGCAATAAAAGGTTATCTTTGTCAACTGTTCACATAAAATTTGTTCACAGGAGGGAGGCAGAAGAAAAAGAAAGATATTATTATGTGACCTACTCGATAATATGGGATGTTTTTAATAATTTTATATATTTTAAGTAAATTTTATTATATTTTAAATTTTTAAAAAATTTAAAATTTTCACCTTTATTCTTATTTATTTCACATATTTTCATTATTTCAGCATATGTCATAAAACTAGTCACTAAATGAATAAAAAAAATAATAAATCAGTACATGATATCTTATATTATGGATAAAAAAAATCTCTCATAACACCTTATAATATGAAATGGAAAAATAGATCCAATAGCTTAGTAAGATAAGATAGGTTTATAACTTAAAAAGCACTTATAAATAACTCATCTCTATATAATCTATAAGATCTTCACATCATCAATGAAATTTGAAACCATGAGTCTTATGCTTGTCGGATATAGAGAAACTTCTTATCAATTGAGTCAACTTCTATGGACAGATTAATTTTTTAATTTTGATTGAAGAAAGTAATTTGATTTTAAGGAGCTAATATGGTGGTGAAAGAGGTGTTCATGTCTAAACTAATTAATTACGTGCAAATTTTATGATTAGGATTTGATTTTTTTCAAAATATATCAAATTGAAGTGAGCCCTCAATATTAAAAAAATAATTAATTTTCATTAAAGAATAAATTAATTTAAGACTATATTGATCATTAAGAAAAATTAGACAGCACACAAGGAGATCCCCATTCAACAAATTGTATGTTGTCAATAAAGACTCAAAGCCACTTTTATGAAGCATTGAATAATATGTTGTAAAAAATTTAAAATGTAAAAAGTTAATAGGTAGAAAAAAAAAAGAGAGAAATAACTTACTTTTCACATAAAAATAAATAGAGGATACAGACATTCCCCTTTCAAGACCCATACTTTTTCGAATTCTGGTCATCCAAGTAGCCCGTGTGTGGTCTGGACAATTCCCTCACCATCAGCTATTTACTTTCATCACTGTGAAGGCCCACTCATACTTGAATTTGATTTAAAAGGTAAAGAATGATAATAATGGAGGCCAAGCATCTCTATGCTACAATAGTATTCGGAAAAGCACATCAAATTTACAATATTAAAGTTAAAAAATTTTAAATTTTGTTTTTTAAGAATTATAGAAAAAAATTAATATTTTTAAAAGTAACTTTTATGTACATTAAAATTAAAAAGTACAATATTATTTTGTTTGTTTTCATAAGGATATTTTTAATGAGAACATCCTTATACTATTAAAAATATTAAGTTACATAATTTTAGAGATGAAGAGTACAAATTCTCTTCACCTGCCCAAAAAAAATATTTTGAAGAATTCTTTCTTGACGAGTCCCTCTAAATAGTCTAGGCTTTTTTTTTCAAATAGAAAATTATTTTGAAATATATATATTATTTAAATTAATTTAACAATTAAAATTCATCTAGAAAAATTATTTTTTTATGTGGCAAAATATTATTGTTGTTAGGTAGATTTTTTTTAAAAAAATTAAGTGGTAATTATAAAAAGCAGTAATAATGATTTATGTTTATAATTTTAAAAACAAATTGATTTTCAAATTTGTAATTTTTAATGGTATGAACTTTGAAATGAATTTGATTTTTGAGGGATCATTTTCTGCATAACATTCTTGAATGTTTGAGGGAATTCAAAATAGAAATGAAAATGAAAATTCAAATGACCATGTCTGAGCAGCAAGTGTTGTAATGGAAAGGGTACTAAATTAGGTGAAGATGTTGGGACCATTTATGTCAGAGTGGAAATTTCGTTATTTGATTTGAGACTCACCCTCCTTTCCCCATCTGCCATCACTCAATTTTCGTTACATTAAATTAAATTAATACCTATCCATTATTTTATACTCGACTTAAAAGTCATATTTTAAAAATAGTAAAATATTATGATTTATATTTTAAATCAAAGAAAGTATATATATTATTTGATATCCATGATTATATTAAATTTAAATATTATTGTATCTAAATGGAGATAACTCTTTTAATATAACTTTTATTATTAATAAGATTTAAATATTTAAAGAATGTTAAGTTCTTTGACAGATCACCATTGGTGTAGATATCCATTATTTCAACCCAAATTTTCCTCCATTTTCCTGTCCCGTTTCTTGGAGTTCAATTGCCTTTCCCACAATTTTCTTTCTCTGACTACCTGCGTGAGGAACGGGAGAATTTTATATTTTTATTTCGTTTCCCTTTTAGCGATATTTATTATTATCAGTATGCATTCGTACTTTTTTTCTGACTTGACATGTCAATCAATGTATATGAGAAGTAGATTTGTTGTCAAGGAGGAATTTTACCAAATTAGAAGACTTACTAAGCAAATACCATTTAAAATTTTAAACACAGAATGATGTTTTACATTTTTCTGTAATAAACCTTCTATAAAATTAAATAAAAAGTTATATTAAGCGGAAAAGTATGTATAATTTTTTTTCTTCAGTTTTATTAAAAACTTATTTGCCAGATTTTTTAGTGTGTTTATATCTGCCATTGGTGAAAAATAAAGTCAGAATTCTTTGTTGGCTAAACTTCTGGCTGCTTCATCAATTTGTCCACAATTTTTATTCTAGTATGATGTTACAGGAACCTAGAGAGAGTCGGAAAAGTCAATAGGGGTTCTAAGTCTAACCCAACAACCCCACTAGTTTTTAATTTTTTTTTAGATTAACTTATTTTCTTGAATAAAGATAGGAAAGTTTCTCATAGGTAATACAGGAGCAACCTATTTTTAAAATGGTATCAATTAATTTTAAATAGGTATCATGGGAATAATGTATTTTTAAAATAATATCCATAAATAACTAATGTACACAAATTTCTAAGTGATCCACATAAATTTTCAATTTAAGGATACCAATTTGAAAATATATTTGTTTTTGTGGTATCTATCTAAAATTTTTCCATAAAAATATGAGTTTTTTTAAAGACTGTATAGATAAAATATATTACATATATAAAAGTAAAACTACAGGTTGAACTCCAATTTTGGGTTAAAGAAGGAAATGTGGAGGATCTTTGTGAATAGTTGATTTGTCACTTACATTATTACATTTTCATTCATTTTGATAAATTAATCTCATTTATTGTTATTGTATAATTTATTTGATTCAACTAAAAATACATCACTGATTATAATTTCAAAACTTATATTAATTGTTTTAATGTGTGTTTAATTTGTTTTAATTTCAATATTTGATTTCAAATTTGTATTGATGCATTAATTAGATTTCATGCCCTATAAATTATATTTATAGTATTTATTGGAAAGATATGAAGTTAATTACAAATTTAATTCATAATTATTTATTAAAATTTCATATTATTTCCAATTTCTGAACATTGGGTTCATATAGTCAGATTTAAATTTCATATGATAATAACGCATTTATTTTTTATTGAATTATTCACTTAATACTGAATACTAGCCATTCAATAATTTTAAATGCATAATCATTATTTGAATTGTGGTCGTCATCTTTATTTAAGCATGCTATGGTTATGACTTATGACCATTTCTTGTGTCCACTAGTAACATTTCTTAACTTCTAATTCCTTCATCTAATTTGTTTGTCTATTCTTATAAATTGAATTTGTAATAAAACTATTACCTTTTCATAGACGTGAGTGAAATCTTGCCACGTGTAAAAGCTTTTCTTCTCAATGTTATTGAGATTTTATATAATTTTCATGTGTACTTTTTCTTTCTTCTAGAAAAATAAACCAAAATCACGATAAGATATTTCAAAACTCATATTTCAGTATAATTACGAATTTACGATTAGTTTGAGTATTGCTGAAAAACTGTTATTTAACAGTTGCGCCCTTGCTATTTGTAATGACTATATATACCAATTCTGAACCAGTATATTTTTTCTCTCGATAATTTTGAAATGCAAATTATATGATGGTATAATTATTAACCATAATAAATATTTACATTTTTATTACAACCTTATAAAAACTTAATGATAAATATTTTATCAAGAGAATCAATAAACCAAAATTTTATAATAAAGAAAATAAATTTAGTACGTGCATATTATTTAGTGAATTTGGGCCAAGCTTTTAATACTCAAGGATATCCATAAATATCTTTTCCATTATAAATTTACGATAATGATTTTTTTCGTGATTTTATAATAATGATTTTCATAAGGAAGGATAGGCATATGGATAGTGAGAAGTCTGGAACTCATGTTTTATTGTGAGTCTTTAGTTTATTTCTTAAAAAAAAAAATACTATAACCTCCTTATTTTATTTAAATTATAGAGACCTTTCCTTTATTTTGTAAACATATATAAACCTTTCATAAATCGAAAGTTATATTACATAGATTTCCCCTCAATATTCAAGATTTCATTTCCATCCACTCAATAATAAATAAACCATGAGCTCACTAAGTTTGACATTTTTCTTTACTAAAATATCCCTCTTTAACACAAATATTTATTTAAGAATGTTTCCAACAAATTTTTTAACTTTTAAATTTTCAAGTAGAATGAATTATGTACATTTGTATTAAACCTATGATAAGTCGCCTTATTCATAGTTTATAAACAGCAGGTTTTACATTTATGTTATGTTTTATCTATATTAATTGATTTTACATGTTTTTAATTCATTAATTTTTAATTTAATATTTTCAATTTAATTTATTTAAATATTACTATAATTGATTATTTATAATTGTTTAATAGGTATTTTAGATTTTTAATGTCAAATTAGAGGTGCACAAAGATTAGATAAGATCATATTGATAGTCAACCTGATGTCAAGTTTTTATGAGACTGAGTGGGACCGAGTCAATAAGATTAAGGTTGACTCGATCTCAAAAAGTATTTAAAATTAAAAAAGTAATTTTATTTATTAAAAAAATATAATTATATTCATCCAAAATATATTTTCTTAAAAATAATATTATAATCAAAAGTAATTTTTGTTAAAATTTTAAATACTCAATAATCATGTATTAATAAAAAATCAGTTTAAAATTTTAAATAAAATCAAAAGATTGAATTCTTAAAAATATTCACATTAACGATATATCCAATTTATTACTTATGATATATCAAGAAAAATATTATATAAAATTAATATTTATAAACTTTTTTTAAAAAGTATAAAAATTATATATACTGGGATAAGATAAGACAAATTTGACAACAACCCAATGCCCCACTCAACTTGGTCCCTAAGATTAACCCAATATGCCGGGTAGGAATAGGTTTATCGAGTTGATTGAACACTTCCACGTCAAATCAATAAGAAATACTATCATAAATTCTTATATAAATATTTTTAATTTATTTAGATCTTTTTAGGGTTAAATTAGATATTTTAGATTATAATGATAAATTAATAATTTTAAATTATTTTAGCATACATTTTAATTAATAAAAATGTATTACATAATATTTAATAAAATATTCTTAATGATATTAAAAATTAGATTAAAGTGTATGTTTTAAAAATATATGTAATTTCAACAATATTGCGAAGATATAATTGTATTTTACTTTTATTTCTTTTGTTTCCTTTATTCTTTTTTTTTTCTCCTTTCAAGGTTTTCTTCCAAAGTTCAAAAAAAGAAATTCAAAAGGTGAAAAATCAATATATCAATTATTAATATATTAATATACTATAATAAAGTATAATATAAATAATTACTATTTATTTACTATTTATGTATTAACTACATGACATTTAATTAATTTAAAAATATTATCTATTAATGAATATGCTTTTTTCAGATACTATATCATATCAGATCTAAGCAATAAGCCTAATTTTTTTTAATATTTATATTAAAATAATTATTTTTGTATTTAAGTTACCGTTTCATAGGATTAATCATAGCAAACTATTCGTTCAATGTTTTATATATGTGTGTAATTTACGTAACCATATCATCAAATATGAAAACAATAGGCATAATGGCAAACAAGCAATGCTTAGATGTTTTATATTTGTTGGCCCAAAAAACATATTTTATATTTAAATAGTTGTTTTTATATCTATATAAATAAATACCACATTGATCATAAGCTTATATAGTTAAGGTACTTTAATCCAATCAAATCAAGATAAGTAGATTTTTCATGTATTATTTACTCTATAATTTACTTTTATTATTTGTATTGCTAATTTATTTTTAAATTTAAAATTCACATAATTTGATTTGATATAAGTATGTTAAGTATATAAGATTAAGTATCTAAGTCTTCTCCATATCATTTTATCAGGTAATGTTTGGCTTTATTTATTTCATTTTTAATAAACTATTAATATTGAATAATAAAATATATACATTAAGGTTAAATCTTGTGGGCGGATTAGTATCTTTTAAATTTTAAATTTTCTTTTTTATTTGTTAAATATATCTATTTTCAAATAATAAATAAAAAATTCATAAAAGTAATTCTTTTTTCTTATCTCTCTGTTACTATCCTCCCAATGTAATATTGTCTGACAATCATTTTGACTGATGATTAAAATATAGTCTCTTATATGCCAATATTTTAAATGAGAGTTACTGTTCAAAAGCCTGGTTATAAATACCACTTTATTAATTAAAAATTTTAAAATTTTTAAAATCCTCCCATGATCTCAATTCTCAACTTCCTTCTTCATTATATCTAGTTTTTTGTTTTTAGTTTTTTTTAATTATTTTAATTTCATGATTCAACTTAGCACTTTATTATTGTTTTTTTTTAATTATCATTTTATTTAGATCTTCTTATTCTCTATTTTTATTTTGAATTACTTTTTAAAATAAATAATTTTCTACATTAATTTTGTGGTTCAAAGGAGCATTGTATTAATATTTTTTTAAATTATATTTTTATTTAAATATTCTTATCACCTATTTTTATTTCAAATTACTATTTTAAAAATTAAAATTTTTCTATGTTTTCTTATTAATTTTTTCTTTATTTTTATTTAATCTCCCTTTATTTCTTTCCTGTCTCAAAATAATTTTTCAATCTTTATTGTTAGTTACAAATTGTTTGATTACAAATTTCAAAATTTTATACTCTATTTTTCCACTTCATTTGAATTTCAAATTTCAATTGCCAAATATTTAAATAATTAAATATTAAAATATTAAAAATTACAAATTAAAAATACATATAAAATTATAAAAAAAATTAGTAAATATTTATTATCTTAATTTCGAATATCAAATATTAAAATACTTGAAAATTACAGTATTAAAATGATAATTAATATTTTAACTTCTTTTTTAGTGATCTTAACTTTTCTACCCCATTTTCCTAATTCTCTCTATCTTCAACGTTATCGCATTGTTTATTTTTTTATTTATATTTATAATTATTTTTTGTTATTTTAATTTCATTTATCGCTCTCGACCCCTGTGAGAAAACCAAACTACGTCTACCATTTTTCTTTCCCCATCTTTCTTTCTATGTTTCCTTCATCTTCTCACCGTTTTCAAGGTGAGACCTAGCACTTTTCTTTAAGGTAGCTGAAACTGAAACTTCTCCATTTTCTTTCTTTTATTTCTTTCTCTAATTTTCTCGTGTGAACCTGAAACTTCTCCACTCATTTCTTTTCCATTGTTAAAGTAACCCTATTTACTTTTTCTAGAAAATATCTTTTTTCCTCATTTATTTTAAAAGTAGTATGTTAACTTTATTATTTTCTTGATTTTAATGTGTTTGAACTGAGATTTATTATTAACAATGCATTTATGAGGAGTTATTAGTGGTTATGAGCAGATTCTTTATTTTAAAAATAACTAAGTATGCACCTATGCGATTCACGAGATCAATAAGGAGATAGACTTTTTTAGAAACATGTTTAAAAATAAAATCATGCTTTATAAATGTAAAATTAAATGGTGAATAAACTAATATTACAAATTGAATTGTTCACAAATAATCATTGTATAAGCATAAAATGACAATATAAAAAATAATCAAATAAGATTATTAAACATTTTAGTATAAACAACATTTGAAGTAGTATCACTTGGCTTCCCATCTTAATCTAGAATTAAAATCTTTAAGCCACTTCTAGATCATACACGTGACAATGCAACATATAGTTGGCCATGTGTGAACACATGTCTTGGTAAATACAATCCTACATTACATAAGCTTTGTCCTTTACTTTTATTTATGGTTATAGTAAAAGTTAACATAACAGGGAATTGTTATTTCTTCATAATAAATGGTAAATTGGAATCAGTTCTAGGAATACATACTTTCAGCCCTTCATTTGTGCTAGACATCACTTTAACTTGAATGACATGCTTCCTAGATTGTGTAACAATGAGACGTGTTTCATTCATTAGACTCAACTTATTATCAATGTTCCTCATGGGTGTTCTAACTTTCAACTTTATCTCATGATTAAGAAGATCTGACATAGATATTGAATTCAAGAATTCAGTGAAATGAATATCATGAATAGAATCCACATTGCCATATTCTTTTAACACACTATTAGAACTATAGTACACCACTTCTTCACTTGGTAGTAGAGACAATATATATTCATTAATATTTTGAACAACATATAAAATAGGTGCTAATATAACTCTATCTCTAAAATAATATGAAAGATTTAAATTGTCAAGTAAGCTAGGATATATAGATTCTACTATTGACTTTATCGGATCATCTGGATCATCCAGTAATATATCATTAGGAATCTTAACATCAACATTACCATCATTGGTCTCAATGATTGTCTCATCACCTATTGAAATAATCTAATTTACAAACTCTTGCAGTTCAGTACTAACATTTGATGAATTGATATGAAGTAGTCTCATATTTCTTGTTAGAGTTCTCAGCTTACAGCGATTCCATATATAAGATGAATTAATAGTAGCCAATACTATATCTTCTCGAGTTCCTCTTGGTATTACAAGTTGAATTGGCATAAAATCTCCACCAAATACAACTATCTTACCTCCAAAAGGGAAATTAACAGCTGATGAATTGGAGAGCTTTAGGATATCCTTTAGACTTCGATCACGAGCTTTAAAGCAAAACTTGTTTGCCATAGGAGTTTCATCTCATATAATTAATGAAGTATGAACTAATAATTCAGCAAGATGACTGCCTTACTTGATATTGCATACAGTATCCTCATTAACTGAAAGTGGAATGCAAAATTGTGAGTGTGTAATCCTACTCTAGGAAGTAATAAAAAAGCTAAACCACTTGAAGATACATTAAGAATAATTTTTCCTTCTGACCTTAATGAAGTTGAGAGAGTATTCCATACATATGTTTTACCAGTGCCCCCATATCCATAAGTAAAAAATACTCCCCCATTTCCAAATTTAACAGCTAACATAATGTCATCATAAACTCTCAATTGTTCATCAGTTAATGATGCAATCAATGAAGGCAACTTACTTGCAAGAGTGACTCTATCATAGTTTAATGCAGCTCGAATAAATTTGTTCATGCTAACATCTATACTTCTCACGTTAGGGACATGCATAGGCTCAAATTCAAGAAGGCTCTTGCCATTTGATTGTAATATATCAATCTTTATTAGAGCAAAGTTTTGTATTTCTTCATCCGTTAGCCGTAATCATGTAATTAGTAAAATAAATGTTACTACAAAGAAAAATATATAATAAATGTAAAATTGACTAATTACAATGAAATTATATGTTTTATAGTTATTGTATTTGTTTCTAAACATAACACAATAAATATTGTAGGTGACAAAATAAGAAAAAATATACCTTGATGTCTAGTTACTGCTCTTTGTTTATAGAGTATATCATTAGAAAGGAATTGCCATGTTTTCTCCCAAACAAATTCTGGTCTAGAGATTGAGTTAGCTAATAGAGAAATACATACATATATATATATTAATACATCAATATATATATATATATTACCAAAAGCAACACCAAATAAGATATGACAATGAATTTTTTCTGTATTATCAATCACGCTTAGGTAGCACATTGAGATTTCTATAAAATTTCTCCAATTGAAGCAATATATATAAAAAATAAAATTAGCAGTATGACAAAATCAATTACCAATAGAAACTGGACTTATACATAAATAGGGTTAGGTGTTATTTGTCTCAGATTCTACAACCCTTATCTTGGAGGATGATGCCACTAAATGCGTAAAAATTGGTGGTTCAAGATGAATGAGTGTATAGTTTCATTGAGATGCATCGTGACTATTTTTATTGCAATCAATGAAAAATAAATATTTATTACAACAATCCCTTTTTTAAAAATGGTATATAAATGTAAGCAACAAATCATATTCTTTAAAAAATAATAAAAACCTCTATTTAACTTTAATGTGATAAAGAAAATTCAATAATACAAAGAATAATACGAATCAAATTGTCAAATATTGGGAAAATCATTCGGTTAAGAATTTGTATATTGAAATATTTATTTTTAATACATCAATATATATATATTATCAAAAGCAATACCAAATAAGATATCACAACAGATTTTCCTGTATCATCAATAACGCTTAGGTAGCACATTGATGTTTATGTAAAATTTCTCCAACTGAAGCAATATATTTAAAAAAAAAATTAGCAATATGACAAAATCAATCGGCAATAAAAAGGACAGTATATATGTTGAAAAAGAAATAAGCCATCACAATATGACTTATTTTTAAAAGATATAAAAAGCATTAAACATGCCAACAAAAAACATGCTCCTAAACATTAATATTTTGATCATGAAATTTGAATAGCTTGTTGAATTTCACCATTTGAACCACCACATGCACGATTCTGATCTTGTTGAATACGTTGATATTCCTAGTATGAATCTTGAGGATGAGTCTCTTTCCAATCAGTTGTGTAACATCATTAATATCACCGTTATCCTGAATTAATAAAAATAGAAAAATAATATAATTAAAATAACAAACATTGGGAGTTAATAATTGAATAATAACCATGTAGTTTAGGTGTATTTATTTTGTTATAACAAATCAACATACTTTATAAATTATTTCTTAATAAAAAAATCAAACTTACGTTGTACAAAAGATTTATGAGTTCAGATGATGTGCAATTCATGTAACGTGAAATCTCATGGTGAAAGGCTAGAGCCGTCAAAATGGGTCAAACCCGACGAGTCGGCTCGAAAAATCCGAAAAAATGAGTGAGTTCGGGCCTCAATTTTGTGAGTAAATACATAATCTAGACTTTTTGAGCTCGGTCCATGGCGAGCCAGCCCGAAATCCCGAGACTTTTTTCTTTTTTTAAAAAAAATATTAAAAAATACATATTATTTTATTAATTAGTGATATATAAATTGTAAAATTTAAATATTATGTTAGTTTTTGATGAATTATGATGATAATTAGTTGTATTAATTTAAATAATTGTATGAGCCCATTGGTTAAATCGGGTTTTTTGGCCCCGCCCGATTTGGGTCCGGCCCGACGCAGGCCGGCCCGATTTGACAGTACTATGAAAGGCAATTACATCAACTAATCCAAACTCATCAGTTACTCGAATATCAATATTATACATGTGGGACAATTAAATAAATCAGTCCTATCATAGGAATAAATAGATTGAATTATGATATTTAATTACATTATTTATTTCCATATCCAACATCATTAGTTACAAAACATAAACTATATACCTAGTAATGGTTGATTTAATGAATTTGTCACAATTCGGACAATAGAAACCATTTCTGTCATGAAAAACCTGTATTAAAAACTTATGGCATGACTTACAAAACTACTTATACTGCACATCAATCCCTTCTACTGTGGCTATCGTTGTATACGTACCTTATAAAATGGTAAACGGTTGACCCAAATCACACAAAAAAAAAAAAAGTGAAATTAGTTATAAGAAAAAAATTACATACCTGGGGAGCCTCAAACAATTCGTTTAAATTAATTAATAAATACTTCATGCAAAATGGATCAAGTACATTGACTAACCAATTTTTGCACACTAAATGATTCTGCTTTAACTCAAGAGGAGTTAAGCATGAAAGAATCTGTACCATCACATTTTCATGCAAACCCCTACCATTCTCAAATAACTCCATCTTGCAAATATTAATTCTACATTAGTAGATACAAAAAGAAAAAGCATTACTAATATAAGAGATATGTGATAGCATATAAAATGAATAAACAAACGTTAGATTCTCCAAATTGCTTATGACAGGCAACGATGTGGACGTATGAGTTTGAGAAGATGGATGTCAATGACAATAGGCTATTTGTAGGGAAAAAAGATCAATGCAAATAAAAATTAAATAATAAAATATAATATTTGATGTGATATGGTTTAGTGCCACTAATGTAATTGGTAAAAAAAAATTAAATCATACCCACTAATTGCATGCTAAAGCATTTGTATCATATAAATAATGATTGAGGAATTAATAATACAAAGTTTACCATTACAAATTTGCATTTAAAATATAGTTTTTAAATTCGTATTTAATATTTGGTTTGCAATAAAAAATATATATATTAGGCTTGACCTAGTATTATTTTTGTTGCTTAAGAGCATCTCATTTTTTTAATTATGATATAGTTTTTATCAAAAAAAGAGCATCTCATTTTTAGAATCATATTTTTTACCTGAATTTTTGAAATCATGTAAAATAATGGATATAGATAAAATACATTTAAATTTAGAAATGAGAATATTTTCTTAGTTATCATATCAATTATATTACATTGAATTTTATTTAATCAATTTGATTAACTTTTTTTTGCATCATTAAAAATATTTAATGGGATTGAACTTAAGTTGAAATACCCCTTCTTAATTGACGGTTTCCTAATTCAATTGTTTGAACTTGATCGGTTATAATTTATTACAAATTTTAAATTACAATAAATCTACTGTTATTTTACATTTGACCAAAATCTTAAGTGAATCATTTAATTTAGACTATTTATTTTGGAATCAATACATAATTGAACGATAATTTATTTAGATATGAATAAATATTCAAATTTTAATTCAAAATCTATTTATTACTTATTTCAATTAAATGTCGATTTTTCATAAAGTTATTTATTGAACTGAATGCTATTTAAAATTTGTTTACAAAATTACTTTTTCAATTAGAATAAAAGATTACAAACAATTATTTGATGAATTATAAATGAGAAAAAAAATCCTTTAGAGGAATGGGAAAACGGAAATTACATCTAATATTAGGTCAACTGCACAATTTTAAGATAACTTTGTTGAGATCATTTAGTTATAAATATATTGATTTTGGCCATATTTTAAAGGCTTCAATCCACTACAACAACATCAGTGATGATGCACTTCTTGAAGATGAGTTAGTAACAACAACTAAGAATATGTCAAATGTTTTTCAATTTTGTATATATTTTCATCTACACATCCTAATAAAAAGGATCCTTGATTTTTTACCCAAAAAAAAAAAGATCCCTGTTTTGATAGGAAAATGAATAAAATTAATTACATGAAATAAAAAAAATGCTTTGAATTCAAAAATCAAAAAGAGAATCAAATAAATTAATTGCGTTTAAAGTCCATATTGAAATCAAACATACAAATATCAAATTGTTTCCATAATCATTCCCTTCATTAATTTATATTAAATACTATCAAACAAATATATAGGAGACAGTTTGGCAGGATAGATAAATTGATTAATTTTCCCATCATACCACTCATCAACATATATTTTTCCCCTATTTTCTAAATGTAAGAAATGAATTTTGGTAAGTGACCAAAAAAAAAAAGAAATGAAGTCGGGTAAGAAAAGAATGTAAGAAATGAATTGATTTAGAGTTAAATTAGATTTATGAGAGAGCAAAAACTATACTATACATATGAAGTGAGCTCGCATATTGAAGATTTCATGAATCACATTTATGATTTATCAATATTATTAATTTAGTTAAAAATCAATCAATTATTCAAGTAAATTACTTACAAATTTAAATTCAAACGCTTCACCTATAATTAAAAACAATATTTAATATGAATCCGTCATTTAAGGGAAATAGAGTTTATAAGTACTAATTACGTCAATATAAATAAAATTCAAACAATAACTTGGTTTGATCATGAAAGAAGACAAATCAGCGTTCACATAAGATGACACAATAGATATTCCTATTTTGTCGACCATACTAAGGTGGTGCGCTATGGTTTCAGCTTTGAGTTATACTTTTAGATATATAATAAATATTTATATTCTAAAATTAAACGCAAGTTTATGATCAATTATTATGGGTTATATTTTCAGGCAAAAAAAATGATGGGCTGTATTTTTTTAGCCTTTTCTTTTGCTCGTACAATTTTAAATTTTGAGTTTTAAATAATTTTCATGTTTTTATATCTGATTATATTTGATATGCAAAAGAAAAATCTTACAATTTTACAAATCCACCTCTGTGAAGTCTGCCACTATCTCTTTCCTTTACATCATTTTTCTCCCTAATATCATAAATGAAATTTTATAAATTCAAATTTCATATTTCAAATATTAGTCAAATTTCACAAATTTTGTCTTATCTTCTTTTGTAAGTTCAATTTCATGTCTATCCAATAGTATCATATTTCTTTAAATTTTAATATGTCATTAGCAACGCACAGGTAAGACAATATAATTTTTTAATAAATTTATATTATTTATCTTTTTAACAAAATTTACTGTAATATCTCATGCATCAAACATAACCATTGCTACTTGCAATTAATTTAGAGCTTTATTTGTTATAAATTTTTATTACAAATTTAAAACATATGCGTTATCACTTGTAATTAATTTTGTAGTATGGTAACAATATTATAAGTTCCATAAATAAAATAATAAAATTAAAAATAGTTGCAAATATTTATTTATATTAAATATACTCTAGCATTGCACAAATGCTAAAGTTAGGACATGGTTTTAGTTTTTAGATAGTGTTGTGATTTGGTAATTTTAGGTTAATTATGGTAAATGAGTTGAGTTTTGAGTAAGAAATAATATGCAAAAAAGAAGAAAAAGATTTTTCAATTGGTGCAATGCAAGTAAGTTAGGATTTTGCAAATAAATCTTAATTAAGGAGGATAAACGAGATTATAAAACTATCAATCACAGACCAAATATCATATAAAGAATGGATGAAATTTGTGTAAAACTTTACTGTTTTCAATATGTTTAGGGTGTCATTAACCGTGACAAGATATGGTTCTAATGACACCTAAACATTGAACATTGAAGTCTTTTTAAATGCTTTTCTGCTCATCTTTACTAAACATTTTATTAATTTTTTATTTATTGCTTCGGTTGAAAGATTAGATCAATGATAGGGAGTGACTTTTAAATGGTATATTTCACTTATCTCCTTTCTCCTTCGCATTATCCAAATATGTGAATTGATGAATGATAACTATTTTCAATTGATAGGATTGGGCTTGTTTAAATACGTTCTCTATTTTAATATTCTCAAAATAATTTTATAAAATTATTTTTTAGAATAAGTTTTAATAACAAGAAAATAAAGAAAATTTATTTGAATAATTGATATTAAAATCATAACTAACAAATATCAAATGTATTATTCAAAATTTATAATTTTATCATTAATAAGATAAGTATTTTTTACATTTTATTGTGTTTTACAGAACAAAAAATGCAGAACACCTTAAAAATATTCTGAATTTTTTATTTTTATATTTTTTCAGAACATTTTATAAAATAGACTTATCAAATAAGTTTTTCATTTTTCTATTTAAAAAAAATGTTATAAAAATATGAATCAAATAGCTCTTAAGATTCTACTCAAGTGACAGTTGTGATGGAGTTGTTTGTTGTGGTGGAGTTGTTTATTGTGGTAGCCAAAATGAATTTCAGGTTCCTGTTATTCAATAAGCCAAATGCCTTTTGTTCAATCCTTTCAATTACTGTTGTTTTTGGATTAATAATATTTGGTGAAATAGGTACAAATGGTTCATATACATAAAAGTCTGAAGTTATTTCCTTTTAGTTCCTTGTTTCTTAGCTCAAGCACATGGTTGAAGTTGTCAATGCTTTTACTCTGAGTTCATTGGGGCTGGAGGAATGGGAGATTACAAGATGAAGAAGATACTTTCCTTTCCTTTTGTTGTATCTTCTTCTTCTTCTTGTTTTTTTGGGTAAACTCTTGGCTGCATCTTTTGATTGTATCTACTTTTGTCATTGGAAGCACCAATAACAACAGTAAAAATTAAGAGAGCAAATACTATTCTTGAATTTCTTAATTTTATAACCACATATATTATTTGTTCTCTTTTTTCCAATTTCTCTTTTTCTGTTAGGAGAGTTTTGGAAGGAAATTATTTCCAGCATATTGATATCATGCAATTGGCTAGGCTTACTTTAAATATCTTTCGATACATCCAGAGTTACAAGTTGCATGTTTAAATAGCAACAAATAATTAAAGTCTTTTATTAAAAAATACTAGTTAAAATAAATAGTTGAGACCAGGACAAAAATTAATTCATATTTTATAAACTGAGATAATATATCTGAGAATTTATTGAAGCATGAATTCAAATAAAAAAAAATACTAAATTAGATTAGAATGAGAAGTCATATATCATTCTATTATTTGAGATTTTAATAAAAAAAGAAATGAGTTATAAAATAAAATAAAATAAAATGACTAATAAATTATTTTTTCAATATTATCTTTTCAATTTCGATACAATTTTTAGGCAATGGAGAACTAAATTAGTATTAATAGTTTCACTTTTTTTGCCAAAAGAATTAATAGTTTCTCAAGTCATCAGTAACACTAATATTAATATAAAATATAAAATTTATAGTAAATTATACCATTTACTTTTGTAATCAATATAACTCAATTCTTAACTTTTGTGGCCCATCTTCTTGTTTTATGATTTATCAATACACTGCTTGGATTAGAAAAACTTAAACTATGGCCTAATCTATTTCAGGCATTTCATTCATTCCATCTGATTCATGGAATTCAATCCAAACATATTATTGAAAATTTTATGACAATTCAATCCAACATATATGAAATGCATCAAAATAATTAAGTTTCTGAAGGTAGTGAACAAGTTTATCTCATAACATAACGCCTAAAAAAAAAATCAGATAATTAATGGAACTTTGGCACAAAAGACCAAAGGCTGCTCCATGCATATAGGTAGAAAGGAGAATTTGGAAAAGAAGAGAAAAGAAAAGATGAGGCCTAGAGATAAAAGGAAGGGAATACTAACCTATAAAGTCAGAAAACAACCCAGAGGTGGGACTTGAGATATGATTTTGATATTTCAACCACACTTAGTAAAAAAGGTAGAGAATCAAAATGATAATTTATATATCCATTATCTATCTAGCTATGAGTGTGAGTAGGGGGACTGGTACTTATTTTACTGAGACAGATAGATAGGGCTTTCAACCACAATCCCACTCAGTTTCACACAACAAGAAAAAGTAGGCTCTTTCATCATTAAATAATAATTCATTATTGCTGCCTCCCACTTTCATTTCAAAACCCTTTCTCATTATTCCTTTTTTTTTTTTTTTATAAATCCTTTCTCATTATTCTTGCCCCAACGTATAACATACCCCTTCTATCTTTTTCATAAGTTCCCTTTTAAAAAATTTTTATGTCTGCAAAAACTCTATACTAATTACACTTTATAATTAATATGAGATTACAATTAAATCAATTTAATTAGGGAATATTTTGCTAAATAAAAGAATTTTTTGACAAGTTTAATGAGTTCAACCATTTTTAATCTATATAAAATTATTAAAAATAATTTATATTATGGACCAATAAATTTTTATTGTATATCATAATTCTTCGATGCCTTTCTCTCGCAAAACCTATTAATTATATCCTACAACAAACACTCTTACAATATTAAAAATAAAAAGAAAAGAACAAAGCGACAGTTGATTTTTTTTTTTCCTCTCTCTTTTTAAAAGCGTGGAGTCAGTTGTTCCCTGTACTCGTGCTTCCTTTATAAAGCAAAAGAAGAATGGCCACGTTTTTGTGTTTGCTGGATTTAGAGCACAATAATAATGTTGAGTTCTTTTTCTTTTTGTTAAATTTGATATTTTTATTGCTTATTAATTTTTATCTTATTTTATTTTAAATGAAATTAATTATCTAACTTTTTAAATTCATATTACATATACTTATATATATATATTATATAGAATAAAATTAAAGGATTGATTTTATTAAATGCCAAGTCGCTTCCTTAAAAAAAAATCCCAAGTCTCAATTTATGCATTATATTTCATCTTTTCAAAATACAGTAATACAATACATTTCATTCATTCTAATACCATTTTCTTAAATTTTAAATTTTTATATTTATTCTAAAAATGAATATGTTGTTTATTATTTTTTATTTAAAATATTTTTTAATTGGTAATTAAAAATAGGGGGAATGACACTTGAAGACTTGTTTAGGAAGTTAATGACAAAGAAAGATTTTTAAGTGATAAAGAATAATAAAAATTAAATAATAGAGTAGTAAAACTTGAAAGTTAAGTAGTAATGGGGTCATTATTTAACATTAATTTACATACATATCTTCAACTATCATCCCCTTAAAAATATTTTTTTTAGCACGAAAAGTATCCCCAACCAACAACCAAAAGGGAAATGTAGAGATCATCGAAGTGGGTTTTACCTCTCTCAATAAAAATTTTTCCATACATACGGTTAGGGATCAAATTCAAAACTAGGATAACATGTTTAAATGACTCAACTATGTGTCAGTACCTTGTTGGTTAAAAATATTGTTTTAGTTTATATTTTTTAGACAAAATGTATTAAAATTATTTAAAATAAATAAAATAACATTTAAAATATTCAAATTTGATTCTAGAACCATGATAATTTTTTTTATATATTTTTCATAGCTTTAAGCTTTTTTTTATATAATCATAGCTTTAAACTTTAGTATCCATAAGTATAAAGGATGAAATGAAAACAATAATACTGCATCAATATATAATATAAATTTTATAGTCTATAATTCATAAATAATAGGGTTTATCTTTTTAACTTTATGAAAATGTCTTCTTCCTCCAATCCACAATATAAGTTATATTTAAAAAATTTCACACATACCAAGCAAAGAAGTTAAAAGTTGATTAACTCATTAAATTTATTAAAAAGTTATACTTCTTCCAGTCCCATTTATAGGGAAAAAATTATTTCATGGATATTAAAAAAGAGAGTTGAAGTTAATTAAAGATAATTAATTTATCTCACATTTTTTATTTCTTTCAATATTATACTTATTTAATTAATCTTTATCTCAATTTCCTCCAAAGATGTATATTATAACTTTTAATAGTGTTAATGAATGAGGGTAATTTTAGTAAAAAGAAATTAATGTAATATTAACTCTTTTTTTTCTTATAAATAGAACTATCAAAAAGAAAAATTTTTTTCTTATAAATAAGATAATGGAGAGTACTTATTTCTACTATTAGTTTTATTTAGTGCATTAAATTCTAACCTAGCATTAATTAAAATGAAAATTGAAATTGAGGATAAAATAAAAAAAATTATTAATGCCCAATATAATTCTTATATTTTGGACTAAAATAATTTTTTTTTTAAAAGATGACTTATATTATAGAGTGTAATTTCAATAAATTGATTATGAAAGAAAATGTTGGGCCAGAGTTGACTAAAGTCCAACACCTAAAATAGAAAAATGAAAAAAAAGATAAAATGAATATCACGACTCCTAAGGGACAAGTGGGTAAATGCGATGGTCTAATTCATATTTGCATTAATTAACACCATTCTGGCTATACAATTAAAAGCAAAGATTGAAAAATATAACCTATTTTCTTGGAAAGTAAATATAAAAAATAAATTTATTATTAAATTTTACAATATTTAATCCACATATAAAACTAAATACTATTATTCTCACTTCTAAAGCATGAATACTTTAAAAAAGTAAATATATACATATAAAATACAAGATATAATACTATACATGTTTTATATTTGTGGATATATACCCACTTATATTATTTTATACTCATCAATATCATTTCATATTTTGATAATAAAATAGGATCATTTTGTGTTTTATAGAAAATGTAATGTTTGTTCTTTTTTTACTGGTCAAGAAAGAACAGAAATTTTATGAGTTGTTATAGATATTTTATTTATACATGTTATTTGTTTTAACATTTATACTACAATATTTAAAATATTTAATACTCATTTCTTTCTTTTAATAAATTGATTTATTGATTGTGCATATAAATAACTACATAAATAATTACATAAGTATATATATATTTATATTCATATTTTAAAATTTTAAAAATTATAATATTACATCCTTTGTATGATATTGTATGGTATTTGATACACACATTCAATGTTATATAGATTACTATAAATATACCAATAAATATAATTGGGTGGAGTTAGTGTGATCTTTAAAATGAATGATGAAACAAAAACAAGTAACATGATGATATTAATAATAATAAAATCCAAAATAATTATTTTTTTTAAAGGAAAAGGAGATGGTTGGTGAGGTGGGTTAAAAGTTGGTGAGTTGATGTTCCCTGTCCAGCTCCGTGGCAAAAAAATGTCAGATTTTTTTTTGTCAACAACAGAAAATATTATAAAAAAGTAACGGAGTCACACACAAGGCGGAAAACAAGAAGAAGATACTGAAAAACAAAAAACCAGACACCAACAAACATAGGTCAATATCAACCAACACCACTCCCAAAGGAGCAAATAATCATTAATAGACAAAACTTTGAAGAGAGGAGATGGTGGTAACAGAACCCAACCCATAGGGCACATCTCCTTTAGAGTAGTCTTGGCAATCCAATCAGCTGTCAAGTTAGCCTCACTTTGAGCCCATGGAAAGTGATGGTTCCGTGTACAGTTCTTTTGACAAAAACCAGGGAGAGATTTTCTGTATATTGAATGAGCAAAGTGTACAAATATATACTGCAGAAAATATATCTATCAAATAAATCCTAATAAATATAGAGATAAATGCAAATCAAATTATATCTAAAAATATCAAATCAAATCATATCAACACCTCCTTCAAACTCAAGATAGCTTGATAGAAAGCAGCTTGAGTTTGTCTTCTAAAAAATGGAAGCAACCAGGATTAAAGGATTCAGTAAATAAGTCAGCTGGCTGGTGCTTCATTCGAATGGGGACTAGTTTGATAGTGCCTTGAACTATATGTTACCGAGTGAAATGACAGTCAATTTTGATATGCTTTGTTTGCTCATAAAATATATCATTGTGAGCAATCTTAATAGTTGTCTAACTATCATAATATATGTCAGTGAAGGTGTTCTGGGAAGCTCCCAAATCATCAAGTAGCCAACGGAGCCAGAGAATCTCAACAGTAGTATTCACTAATGTGCGATATTCTGATTCAACACTAGAGCGAGAGGCTAGAGTCACTTTCTTACTCCTCCAAGAGATAAGAGAGTTACCAAGAAATACATAGAACCCAACAGTAGATTGACGATCAGCATGATCACCTGCCCAATTAGAGTCGGAATAGGCTCGCAAGGTGAGAGAAGATCTAGTAGAAAAATAAAGACCATGATATAAGGTTCCCTTGACGTATTGAAGAACCCGAAGAATAGCTGCATAATGAGTAGTCTGGGGCTCAGACATGAACTAATTGACAATGTGGATTACATAAGCAATATTTGGACGAGTCACTGTAAGGTATATTAGTCCCCCAACTAACTGCCGGTAACGTGTAGGGCTCTCCAACAAAGTCACATCAGTAGAAACAAAGTGAGCATTAGACTCAATGGGAGTGTTCTCAACTGTCTCATCAATGAGAAAAGCTCGAGATATCAAATCAAAGGCATATTTGACCTGCAAAAGAGAGATACCACTCTCCCCATGATGTACCTTAAGACCAAGAAAATAATTCAACCTTCCAAGGTCCTTCATCTCAAATTGTTGCCCCAAGTAAGTTTTAAGCTCATGTACTCCTATCAAATCACCACCTGTGATAATCATGTCGTTAACATATAAGAGAAACAAAACAATGCCACGGTCATTACTTTAAACAAACAAAGCAGTATTATGAGGACTGCAAGTGAAACCCATATGGCTCATGGTACTACTGAACTTAGCAAACCAAGCTCGAGGTGCTCGCTTAAGTCCATAGAGGGCATGATGAAGACGACAAACTTTATCTTTTGGATGAGGATACTAGGGAGGAGGCTTCATATAAACTTCTTCCTCCAAATCACCATTCAAGAAGGAATTCTTGACATCAATCTGATGAAGAGTCCAGTGTTTAACAGCAACAATAGCAAGGAGACTGCGGACAGAAGTAATCCGAGCAGCCGGAGCAAAAGTCTCCTCATAATCAATACTGTACTCCTGAGTAAATCCCTGGGCCACTAGACGAGCCTTACGCTGCTTGAGAGAATCATCCAAGTGAGTCTTATTCTTATAGACCCATCTGCACCCAACTAGAGTCTTACTAGGAGAAAGATCAATAAGATCCCAAGTGCGCATTTTCTCCAAGGCCTGTAGTTCTTCATTCATAACTTACTACCAAAGGGGATCACATGAAGCTTTTTTATAGGATTGAGGTTCCTAAAACTGGAGTATTGTTGAAAAACAATGGTAATCATTAAGATAGGGAGGGGGATGTCTTACATGGGTGGGCCGAGTGATGTCAGACGACACAGGCTCCATAGGTGTAACTTGTGCAGGAGAATCAGAGACAGTAGGTTCATTTGGAGTGGTTAGGCATATGAATGAGCTCAGTAGGTGAATCTGCACTTGAGTCACTCAGAAAAAGATCAACAGAAGTATCTATAAAAATAGAAGGTGAAGGAGGAGAAAAAGAGGAAAGGTTAGTCAAAGAGGAGAACTTCATATGTTCCCAGAAAACAACATGACGGGAGACTCGAATATGGTGAGAGATAGGATCCCAACAGCAGTGACCCTCAAAGTTTAGAATCATAGCCAAGAAAGCAATAGATATGAGCATGAGCTTGCAATTTGGTGCTCTCATGAGGTAGAAGAAGGGTGAAACAAACACAAGCAAAAACTTTAAGAAGATTATAGTCAGAAGGTGTACCATGAAGTAGCTCAAAAGGAGAGATATTACTAAGAACACTTGTAGGGACTCTATTAATACAATAGATAGCAGCCAATGCTGTTTCACCCCAGAATCTTTCAGGGCATGAAGAGGAAATAAGAAGGGCTCTGACAGAATCAGGGATATGATGGTGTTTGCGTTCAGCCCGATCATTTTGTTGAAAGGTGTAAGGACAGAAGTACTGAGAAATAATGCTCTGATCATCAAGAAATTTGATCAATTTAGAATCCCGATATTCTAAAGTATTATCATGATGAAAAACTTTTATAACTTTAGAGAATTGAGTTTGAATTATAAGAGCAAATTTGATATAAAGATTAGGTAGCTCAGATCGATTTTTCATTAGGTATATCCAAGTAAAATGCGAATAATCGTCAACAAAAATGATAAAGTAACAAGATCCGCCCATAGAAGGAGTCGGGGCGGGCCTCTAAATATCGGAATGAACCAAATCAAAAATTGATTCAACAATAGAATCATTTTTATTGAATGATAATGCAGGCTGTTTAACAGTTTGATGGGAAATACAATGGAAAGATTCATTATCAACACAACCTAAGAGACCACTAGAAAGTAAAGAACAAAGTTTATTCAATAAAGAATGAGCAAGACGGCGATGCCACAAATCAATAGACAAGGATGTGGTTGCAGCACACAGGTTGGGAGAAGTGACTTCAGGTAGATGCAGTGAGTTGAGCTCAAACATACGACTGACTTTACACTCAGTCATGATAACGTGTCCTATCTCAGAATCCATCACAACATAGCCATATTTAGTAAATAATACATCATAACCCATATCAACAAGTTGTCCAATAGAGAGGAGATTAAAGCTAATAACAGGGACAAAATATGTGTCATGGATGGATAAAGAGGGCAAAAAAACAGTACTAAAGTAATAGGCATTTGGGAATTGTCAGCAGTATGTACAGGATGGGCAGTAGTATTAGGAGACAAAGAAGAGAAAAAGTTTTCCTAACCAGTGATATGATTGCAACAAGCAGACTCAAAAAACCAAGAGGCACCTGAGAAAGTACCTAGAGCAGCAGATGGGCTAGCAATACCAGAAAGAAGCTGGCGAAGTAAAGCCTTGAGGTCTGTAGGGGAGGTTCCCAGAGCAGGATTGATAATAGTGGCAAGAGCTTCATCAGTGGCAGATAGGGTAGGCTTGGAGGAACCAGACCTGGTTGATCTTCCCTAATCAGACTTAGGAGGGCGAGTGGGACATTGATCAATAAGGTGCCAAGTCTTCTTACAATAGCGACAAAATTGGCTAGGACAATTCGCAGTGGCCCTTCTAGTGATAGATGTGACATTCAATATAGGGACACTAGTCAAAAGAATGATTAGACTAAGGGCAACGATGACAGGACATAGAAGTTCAGCCGGATGCAGTAAAAGCCATTTCAGGATTGTGTTGTAAGAGACCTAGGCAAGTTTCTTCAGAGCAAAGGCAAGGAAGAGCATTCTCAAGAGTTGGAAGCGGGCTTTGGCGAAGTAGAGAAGCACAAACAGGCTCAAAATCATCTGTAAGGGCCATCAGAAACTGAATGAGATGAAACTAATCTCGGTACCCAAAGAAAGCCTGTGCATCTTCCTCACACTTAAAAGAAGGCTCTGAATAAGCTAACTGATCTCAAATAGATTCGATCTTGGCCAAAAAATCATATAAAGGCTGACCCTTTTCCTGCTTCAAATTATTTAGGTTTTTCTACAACTGAAACTGATTGGATAAGTCAGATAAAGTATAATGACTAGTAAGATGATCTCATGCCTCTTTCATAGTCTCAAACTGCCTAAACTATTGATGAATGCAAGGAATAGAAGTGTTGCGAAACTATGTGATAATCTGATTATTTTTGCTGTCTCATTCATCAAGTAGTTCAGTAAATTTCAAATCAATCTCAGCAACCTCGTGAACAGGATACCGAATATCACCGGTAACATAGCGCCACAGCTTGTGGCCTTTCAAGAAATCGCCCATACTTTCCAACCAAAGGTAGTAATTTGACCTATTCAAAATAACAGAGATGGGATGTGCAACCTCTGATTTCTCCATATGACAGAAAAGTGAGAAAGAGAAGATAAATGAGGACAAACGGCTGGGGAAGCGTGGAGCAAGTGCTGAACAAAAAAGAGAGAAGACGCAGAACAATGTAGGGGCGTGTGACAGTGCATTGCTGGGAGAGGGAGCACCAAACTTCAGGGGTTGTCCAATCAGAGGGAGGCGAACAAGGTAGAGTGGCACATGGCAGCAGAAGAGACGGTGAATGACGAAGATTTGGATGGAACCAAATAGGCTTCACTGGAGGAGCTTGGTGGCTGGACTTCAGGGTTGGGCTAGCGATAGAGAGGTGACGGCAATAGGGTGGCGCGTGGACATGGAGGATGCCAGGGAAGAGGCTAACAAAGGGAAACAAGGACGGGAATAGTGATGACAAGAAAAAGAAAATAAAAAAAACTGATGAAAAAAAAAGGACGGGCTCTGGTACCATGACGAAAACCTAGAGAGAAATTTTCTGTATATTGAATGAGCAAAATGTACAAATATATACAAGAAAAAATATATCTGTCAAATAAAACCTAATAAATACAGGGATAAATACAAACAAAATCATATCTAAAAATATCAAATCAAATCATATCAACATCTTTAAACCAACGATGTTTTATAAAAAAACCATTCACACCTCCAATCTGGACCTAAGTTTCTATCTTCAATTGCTTTTATCTGGGTAATAGAATCCGATTTATAAAATGACATTTTCTAAACTATTGTCCACAACATAGAGCACATCATCCAAAAGAGCAACAGTTTCAGCCATCAGTGGGGACTTGGCCTGAAACCTATGACTACCACCATCCAGCAAAAAACCTCTTGAATCACGAACCATAAAGCCATCAGCAGCAGAATTATTTTCCTGCATGAAAGCATCATCCGAATTAATTTTAATATAGTCATTAGAAGGGGCTTCCCAATGATTATTCTTTGTGGTTAGAAAATTATTTGAGGAAGTAATTCCACGATAAGACCATCCATTACTCAACTAGTATTCATTAATCGCATTCTTAGCCAAAGTAAAGCATAGAATAGGGTCTGGCTCAATATGATCATATACAAATTTGCATCTGCCTTTCCACAGATACCACATAATCAAAGCTATCTTTGCCTTACTCCAATCATCCATCTCAAAGGAACTGAAAATATTAACAAACCACTCTTCGATCTTGATCACTTTTTCTTCAAAAATATTAGTAGATAAAGAACTCCCAAACCAAGCCTTTCTAGCCCAATCACGAAGTAAAAACATATGCTCCAGGGACTCATCTCCATTCTTACAGATCAGACATAGAGGATTAGGACCACAACCTCTTTTAAAAAGAGATTTAAAAGAAGGCAACGCATTTGACATAATTTTCCAGGTAAAAAATTTAACGTTTCCTGGTACTTTTAATTTCCAAATCATGCTCCAAATCTTCTTAGGTAGAATATAAGAACAACAAGGATGATTATTTGCCAGAGGTTCATTTAAAGATTTTTCTATGTTTTAACCCTCTTTAACTGTGTAAATACTCTTTCTACCCCCCCGGGGTCTATATCCATCTATCCTCTCTATTCCTTATAGGTCTTGGTAAAGAGATTGGAGCTTCAAATTCATCATCAGTTAACTAGGATTCTATTAGAGACAGATTCATCATCAATTAATCATATTTTTGTTTTATAAATATGAGAAAATGACACAACTAAGATTAATATTCAATTTAAAAGTAAAATCATTTTAATAATGGATATTAATCTTTAATCTTAATTTTTAAAAATAATTTATATTATTTATAACTTATAAATAATACTTCTTGTTATAAATTTTATATTTTATATTAATATTAATATATTATATTATAAAAAGTATTTAATTATTATTTTTTTAAAACAGTTTAAATTACCTCTCTCTCTTTTCTTTTTTGGTAAAAAAAGTACCTCTCTTATAATGTAGGAGAAGATTGACCGAAAAAAAGATGTGCGAAGGAAATGACTTAATTATCCTTGCTTTAAGGATGTCTTCATAATATTCTAACTACTTCCATATTTATTTTGTTTTAAGTAGAATATTTTATTTTTTATTTTTGGTTTTTGGTGGGTAGAAGAGAGGTATGTATTTATTAAATAATTATATGTGAAAGTTGATGACCTTGTAACTGAGTAAGATATCCATACTTGGTATTGAGACTGATGATGTGTGGAGGTGTATTTCTTTATATTTTTTTCTCGGCAAAACAGAAAGCTGAAGGATGCAGGATATGTAAATGTAATTGTATTTGGTATTAATCACTATTATTCTTATACTTTTTAAATAAAAGTTTCTAAACAAGGGTAAGCAGATAATCTGAAAGTAAATATTATTCAACCTACCATAAAATTTGAAAAAGCAAGAAATTTAAATGCCATCAAATATAAACTTTTTTTTATTGGAATATAAAATTGTGTGTCAAATTCAAATGCCTGACATGTCAAATAGCAAATGTGAGATGTCATGATGATCAAAAACCCTCTCAAGGAATAATTTATGTTATTAAAAATTGATCTAGTTAATAAAAATGTTGCTTATATTCTATAAGGACGTGTGTTTGAATCTTGCTTCCGCTGTATGAATAAAATAAAATTAAAATATTTGGAATGGAAGATGGAATAAAATAAAATTTAAAAATAATACTTATATATTTAGATAAAATTAATGAAAATAATAATACAATAATAAATAAACTTAATATTTATTGTATTGTATAAGATAAAAATAAAATTCATTTTCACCATTCTAATTAAATCATCCGTAAAAACATAAACACACACAGGTAGTTGTTAATAAAAAATTTAAATAATGATACAAACAGGGATTGAGTTAACCAAAAGCAACTTTATGTCCTTTAAGTAAGATATTAAGTTTGACTTTTATAAATGTTAAAAAATATGTTAATGAGCTTTGTTTTTGGTTTAGTGCTCAACTTGACTTAAATTTAAATTAGTCAGTATGATTTTAAAAAAACTAATTTTTCAAAACTATCAAGTAACTCATGTTTAATAAAAAAAATAAAACGTTCTTTCTTTAATAACAGGTGATAAAATTTTATCATGTGAAGAAAAAGAGCAGCTGGCTCTTTTTAATGATATTTCATTCACTAACGAGACTCCTGAAGGCTCTAAGGATACAGTGCATTCAGCTTTGTATGGTGTTCACCCCCCCGCCCTTTTATTTTTTTCCCAATAGTTTGTAATTCTCGGTTTTGCCCTCCTTACTTATATCGAGAAGGGGGGGGGGGGGCGGCGGGGGCCTTCGTGGCTGGGGAATGGTGCGGTACGAAATGAAATCTTCATTCCATTGTGACGTTGACCTTTAAATTTGTTATTATCTGTAGTTAGAGCTTTTGACAAAGGAAAAGGATTATATAATTGTAAATGATGAAGACAAATCGTGTTGGACAGCTTAGCTAATGATTGCTAGATTTCAAGGTATTAAAAACTATGTCTCACCTAATAGCTACTATTAGATCTAGCTCAGTTAAGGATTATGATATTTATTTTTAGTAATAGTAATATTTAACTTTATTGTTGAATTTTGGGGTGTAATTATACGACTTTAATTCCAGCCAAAATATATACACACACACAACTTTAATGCCTTATAAACCGTTTTCTCAAATTCTCACCTTATTTGAAAATAATTATCATTTTAAAGTTTTTTTTATGTAGATTAGGAAAAATAATAAATATTATAAAAATTAATAAAATTTTATTATAGTTTACTATAATACCATAAAAATTATGGTGACACTTAGAACCTCTAAAATGATTAGAGAATATGATAAAATTAGGTAATTACTTAATCATAAAGTTAAAAGACTTTAAATAATAGGGTACTGCTTAAATTCTAAGATTAAATGCAGAAAAATTGTAAAAATCTCACTTATTTTAAAATTTTGAATAATAAGATATTCTAAAACATTTTAACTTGTTAACTAAGTAAAAATGTCCTAAAAGATAGTAGATAATACTAAATAAATATCGAAACTAGTTGAAAAAGTCACTTTATGAGAGCTACAAAGAGAATGACATTGTCAACATAAAAAATCTTTTAAGTTATGATATATTTGAAGGTCAATTAGTCATAAAAAATGTAAGACATTTATGACACTAATTTGATCCCTTAGAAATGCAATTAGGAATCCAACAAACAAAACTTAAAGACTTGGTCCAGCCTTTAGATCTCAAATTAAATGTAAGGAACCCCATGGATGGCTAAGGACTATTTTGTAGCTTCCTAGATCTCCATCATTTCCTCTCTTTTTGAAAGGATTCATTTTCAAATCTCCATAATCTACATGAAAGGAAATGAAACGTTTAAAAGCATCAAAATTAACATAGAGACTATACTTACTTTGCAAATTTGATTGATTTGGCTTCTTTTTTTGCTCTTACATGAATTTGGAGTGCTATGTCAACTCTTGGCTGCAATTTTATTCTTTTTAGAGACTCATCTTTGCACTTGTGCAACTATAACCAATCTTTGGGATCAAAGATGAAGTAACTTGAGCTAGGTTCTTTTAGCCGCAACAATGGGAAACAAGTTATCACCTTCTTATCATAAGATTCCTGCAAAACAGATTTGCATACATCAACTAGAAACAAGTTGAGACAAAGTGGATGGAATGAAGAAAGATGGTATGGTAACATAACCCATATAAAATGCAACTCATGTAATGAATGAAGGACATGACTTAAAATAGGAATAAGTAGATTAACTTGACACACTATGAGATGGATGATTTGAAGCAAATAAGGCGAGTTTGAAAGAAGGAAGAGAACACGCAAACAACAATGAAACATTAAAACACATGGCTCATAAGACACACGAGACATGTAGAATATGAAATGAATTAAGGAGAAGTAAAAGATGACTTGATAAAGCAAATCATAATAAAGATAAGATGGAACAACAAAAATGGATGAAGAAAACATCAAGTTAACACTTTGAAATGCCGTTGACTTATGCAATAAAGATGGATGACTCAAATGATAGAATATGAAACATAATAAGAAGGAATAAGAAAATGGAATGAAGGAACATACAAAAGATGAAGATAAGAAGAAGAAAGGAATTTAGTAAAAACTACTTTAACTTTACTTTCACTCAAAGAGCATCTCACAATTTCTTTTGGCTCTTCATTCTCATCTTTTTCAATACAATCAATCTTACTTTTGCTTTCTTTCTCTTTTTCACTCTTCTTTCAATTTTCTTTTCACTCACTTGCTTTTCTCTCTTTTTATTTTTCTACACTCTTTCTTTTTCTCTCCTATTTTACCACTCTTCTTTTTCTCACTTTTATTTTCCCTCGCAACCTCACTTTTAATTTTCTCACAATTCTCACAAATTTGAATACATTGTTCATGGGCTTCCTCTATAGCAAATAAGCTATTGCTAGTGTGCCCATCAAATAGCTAGAAATGCCCAAACACTATATCAACATGAGGAAATTTATCACATGCATGGGAATCAATTTCTAATGGCATCACAATATTAGTACTACTAGAAACAATCACATTATTATCAACAAAGTTCTTTACCACATTACTAGCAACATCTATTACACTTTTCTCCTCTAAAAATGGCAAACTATCTTGATTAGCCCACTCAACCACATGCAACTTGAGGGAATTCACAAAATCAACACATTCAAACTCAATTGTTTTATCACAACAGATATCATCACCACAAGAAGTATGAGAATTCAAAGTACTTTTAGGTGTAGATTTTCTTGTTTTAACATCCAATATTGAAGTTGTCGAAGCTTTCCCCTCTGTTTAATCTACTTGCTCCATGTGAGACTCACATGAATCTTGCACCACGGAAGTTCATACCTCTTCACAATTAGGGTCACAACCCTTATACTTCTTGCCATTATGTATGGTCTCGAAATCTTCAAACATAGATTTAAATATTTCTAACTCTTGTCATAAGGATTTGAATTTAAGTTATCATCATCATCATCACCCACCACATGGTTCATATGAAATAAAGAAAAGAGGATCTCACTCACTATACTCATGTGTTTTACTCAAGAGATGTTTTCACTTGTGTTTCACTGAAATTTGGCTTTTAACTTAATAAATCACTCTTGTCTTTTGCCACATAATCTGAATTCTTGCAAGTGTTCAATCAAATCAAACAACCCAACATATTAAGAGTAATTTTAAGAAAATGGGAATCATAAGTAGAAAACTTAGAAAATAAGTTTCTCAAGTTAGAACACAAGAAAAGAAGAAAGGGTGCAACTTGAGACACAAGAATAGACAAAATTTGGAAGATGAGTAAGAAGGAGAAAGAAGAAAAAGAAGATGCAAGAAGAAGAAAGGAGAAAATTCAAGAAACAAGAAAGAAGAAGGAGAAGGATGAAAATTAGGAAACAAATAGGAGGGAGAGGATGCTACCTGAAAAACAAGTAATGGTGACAAGAAAGAAATCTTCTCTTGACACAAGAAGGGAAACAACCTAGAGAGCAAGGAAAAAAATTAAGTAACAAATCTCACCAAAAATAGGAAACAAAACCAAATAGGAAACAAGAGAGAATAGGAAACTAGAAGAAAAAAGAAACTAAGAGGAATAGGAAAGCAACAAGATAGGAAATAAGAAAGAATAGGAAACAAGAGGGAAGAAGAGAAAAGGAAACAAATCAAAGAAAGAAGCTCGCTTTGTGTGCAAGGAAGGATCTCATCCAATTTAGGAAACTTTCTCCAATTGAAGCAATCTCCAAACCTTACTCCCTAGCAATCCTAAATTAGGAAACAAACCACAACACAAGCAACAATCTTTTTTTATTTTTATTTTTTTACTTTTTTTAGCACTTCTTTTTCTTTTCAATGTGTTGTCCTCTTCTTTTTTTTTCTTTTTTTTTTTGGATGAATTTTTTCTCTTTCTTTTTTTAATTGAATAATGCACAAACACCAGATAGAAACTTGATGTTGCACTATGGAAGGAAGAACGAGATTGGCGTATGGAGGGGAAAGGAGATGAAGGAACACAAAACAAAACACAAGAAGATGATGGAAAAGGAGGAAGAAGAAGAGATAATGAACAAGACATGAAGAGGGACAAACAAACACAAGATGGAACAAAGAAGAACCAAGGATAGGCTAGGCCCGATCTGGAACCTGAGCTCTGATGCTAATTGATTCTGAAAAAAACCCAAGGAAACAAGAAACTACAGTAGAAGTCTTCACTCACATACAAAGCAAGTTGGTGATGCTTGCTAAAACCCAAGAACTTGTTCCTAAGCCGCAACAAGATTATGCCTATATATTTGATCACTTCTAATAATAGGTCAAATATTTTCAAGAGAACACATAAATTTAGAGAATTCCTCACTAAATAGAAAAAAAAAAAGTACTCTTATTACTTGCTGAAAATGTAAGTCTAAATACATGTATTTATAGTGACATTTAGTATCCTTTAGAATGATTGAAGGATCTCATAAAATAGGTAATTGCTTAATCCTAAAACTAAGGGGCTCTAAAAAATATAAAATTACTTAAATTCTAAGACTAAATTTAAGGAGATAGCAAAATTTTCACTTATTTGGAAACTCTTAAACTCTTGAACACTAAGATACTTTACAACATTCTAACTTTCTAACTAAATAAGAACATATTAGAAGACATTAGATGGCATTAAATAAATATGGAAACAAGTTGAAAAACATCACTTTATAAAAGCAGCAGAGAATGATATTTTCAAGATTAAAATTTTCCTAATTTATGATCTACTGAAAAGCCAAGTAGTCATAAAGCACATGAGACACTTATGACACTAATTTGGTTCCTTGGAAATACAATTAGAAATCCAACAAACAAGACTCAGACTTAAACTAATGGGCTTATTAAGCTTAAATGAAAGTAAGTCTAAATTAAACAATTAAAATAAAACACTTAAAGGAGGCGCATAAACGCATAGTAATGGATCAAACTCGAACTTGGGCATCAAGTAATGTCTCTAATCTATATGTTGCAGCTTGTAGGACACCTAAACTTCATCCATGTGGGCTTGAAGGATGTGCTCCCACTTCTTGGATCATAACGGAATGCCAAACTGTGGAGGGCTAGGGATTATTTTGAAGCCTCCTTGATCTTCATCACCTACAAATATTGTTGTTGTAGAATCGTATGGTATTCTTGAAGATATCTATATCTACTGGGAGGACGGGATTTGGAAAGTGGAGGTTGCTACTGACTCAGCTAAAGCTATCAATATGATCAACATGGAAAATGTCACTGGTCACTAGATAGAGAGTTCACTTGAGAAAATCAGAGATCTTTTGAACAAAGACTAAAATATCATGCTTGTTCATGTCTCTCACAAGGCGAATGAATGCCTGTACAAACTGGATGGATGGTTTGGCTCAAAATATTGATATGCTTCTCTATACTTTTGTTGTTCCTCCCTTGGGCTATAGAGATTTATTGAATGTTGATAAACAGAGGGTCTAGTGTGCTCTTTTTTTTTTTTACTGTTGTATGATTTTGTCATAACCTTTTATTAAAACAAGAAAAACAGAATTTGGATTGCTGTGGTTTGTTTTTTTAATCTCCCATTCTTATTTTAAACTGGAAAAGGGATGATGAAATATTCTTGGAATGGAAGGAAAGATTCCATATTGCCCCTTCATTAGAAGTCAGAGTCACTTTTTATTTTTTGTTTTTGGTAAACAGAGTCACTTTTTAGTTCTTACGTCTTTGAACATAGATTAAAAATATACGATCTTTAGAAATTAATTTATTTTTTGGGAGAGATTTAATTTAATTTTTTATTCCTAAAATATTTTCTAAAAAAAATTAATTTCTTTCAATTTTGTTCCCATTTAAATATAGTTTAAGATTGATTTCACTGTAACATAACTTCTATTTCTTTGAAGTATTAGGACAAAATAAACGAGTACAATCTTGAGATCTCTTGAAAAACTCACTTATTTCAAGCAATTTTTCCAAAAAGAAAATGAAAAGAAATAGCAATTAGAGACATTCATTCATCCTATATTGTACAAAATTTACAAAAATGAATGAAATTGCTTATAATTTATGAAAAATATGACTTGTGATAATTTTTTTTTTTGGGTGAGAGAGGAAGAGTCAGAGGATCCCAAATCAGAAATACAACACTACGAAGAAAAGAAAAATACAATAAAATAAAATAGAGAAAACAAATCACGCACGAACAAAAGAAAATGATACTTTGTGTGAAATTCCTTAATCCGCTAAATCCCACATAATGAAGTCTTACACCTTATATGTAGGTGCAGCAAAATACTGATAGACAATATCATTATTTAGGTTTGAAGTTACAATATTATAAGTACATTTATTAACTTCTCTATATGTGAATATATATTTGATAAATTTTGTTTTTATACAGACTTTAAACACTCACATATTAATATATTGATTTTTTTTGTCAGAAGATATATTGATTTAAAAATAAAGTTGAGGGGTATAAAGATGGCGTGGAAGACTGAGCACTAGACCACCAGCATTGGAAGTCATTGTATTCTGTACAAACCAACTTTGTCATGAAAAGTACGTAAGTCAATATCAATTACAGAGCCCCCTTCACTAACATTATTGTTGTACTTGTTAACACCACTTTATTTATTTAATCCAATCTAATAATAGAGCACATAAAACAACCGTTCAAGCATAGCCTCTTAGCCTTCTAGCCATAGAGTACCTTTTGAAAATTCAAATAGGAGGTTAACCACAACAATTACACATACAAGAAAGAAATTTTATTTTTATATAAAAAGAAAATATATTATATATTTTTTTTATTTATCATTATTGAATTTTTTTTTATTTTTTTATTTAAAAATATGAATACTTTATTATTTATAAATTTATTTATTTATTTATTTGTATTCCATTCCATTTTTATTTATATATCAAACAAATTGGTCAGAAGAGTATCAACTTGAACTAGTGTCCCAGGTCAATCTTAACGAATGATGCTTTGTTAGTTCACCAAACTCGGAGTTGTGATAATGAGTTGTTCACGTGAATTTGTAAAATATAGTACTAGTATTTTAGTGAGCACAATACCTTTAGAATTGGAGAATTTAGTAGAAACACATGCCTATTTGCTAGTATTTTTTATTTTATTATTTTTAAAATAATTTTATAAAATTATGTTGGAGAATAAATTTTATAAGTAAGAAAATAAAAAAATATATTTAAATAATTATTCTCAAAATTATAATTAATAAATATTAGATGAGTTATTCAAAATTTATAACTTTATTATTAATGAGGTAGGTATTTTTTATTTTTTCTTATATTTTTTAGAATAAAAACTATAAAATAACTTTAAAATATTCTGAATTTTTTATTTTTCAAAATATTTTTAAAAAAATATATTTATCAAACAAGTTTTTATTTTTTTATTTTAAAAAAACTGTTTTAAAAACAATTACCGGCCAATATTTTCTTAGATTCTAGAAGATCCATGCCTCTCAATAAAACAAAGCATTTAGTCATTCGTGACTTTGGACAAAGTTTAGCAACCATACATCTAGTGATTAAGTATTTAATACTCATGTTTGATATGTTCGACTTAGACATTTTTTTTAAATATATATATATATATATATTATTGTCAGACGATGTCTCCCCAAGTTTGTGCATTTTTTTAATCTATTCTTTGTCCTAACGTACTCTACTACTATAATGTGGTTGGGACTTAAACCATCACCACCACCAACAACAATAATAAAAACGTCAGCATGATATTTTATGTTCGCTATTTTCGGAGAGAAGATAAAGAAAAATATTAAAATGGAAAAAAAGAAGATACGAGAAAAAGAGATATTAAACGAGATATTAAATTGAATATCTCTAATGGTTGATGAAAAATGACTCTCTGGCGTATGATACTTTTCTGGATCCTAACAAAAAAAAATATATATATATATATATATCTATATTCTTTTGTTAATTTTTTAAATATTCAAAAACCAAAAGAATGTGATATTATCAGAGAACTTCAAAGATTTTTTAAAAATGAGTCACAGACTTTTCACTATCCTTTCCTCCTTGGTGAAAATTTGTAAAAGAAAAAGAAAATTCCCTGAGCTTTCACTAAACTTTTTAAATTCCTTAATTATTCTCGATTTAAAAATATATCTTTATAGGTAAATAATGGGCAGCTAAATGTTTGGAAAATGATCCATCTTGGAAATTGGCTGATTCATTGCCGGCCTTTGACCCAAATCTTACAATATCCAAGTGCTGAAATATGAGCATGGTGGTGCCTGTAGGATGCACCATCCAGTTGGGCCGCGTTCAAAAAATGAAGATCACATGTCCACCTCAAAGTGAATCTCCTGTATTAAGCATTAAGTGAAATTTGAAAAATAGCGTAGACTTCTTATATATTTTATATTGAATAATAATATGTGATGTCCATTGATTTTAGAAAATTCAGATCGTGGGTTTGGGAGGCTCCAACCAATGACCCAAAAAGGGTATTTCAATAACAGGCAACGCATAATCTCACATGCTTTTCTTCCTAACAGAGTTTTATATTAGTTTAAGAAGATGACACAACTTCAAAGTTAATGAAAACTTGGGTAGTATTGGATGTTTAAATCTCACATTGAGTAGTATAAGATGCTTAATAAGTATTTAAGTAGATTAATTCTTTCATCTCGATAGTTAGCTTTGGGGGAGGATTCCCCTTCCTACTTGGATATCTATTAATGATATTAGAGCTTGGGTCTTGATGGTTCTATAAAAAGCTATCTATGAAGGGTTTTGATCAGTGATGGGTTTTAACTGATGGGGGAGTCTTAAGGGGGGCCAATTGATGGGAACTTGGATAATATGGGATGCCCAAATCCCACATTGAATGATATGAGATGCTCAATAGAGTATTTAGGTGAGTTGGTTCTTCCACTTTAATAGCTAACTTTTAGAGGAGGGTTCTCCATCCCACCTAAGTACCCATTAGAAGTCAACTTATGTGGGTTTAAGACTGAAATCAAACATAACATGCTAAAACCCTACAATCTATTATTACATGTTGACTCCAATCTGATTACCAAGTTTTGCTGATTAAAGTCGGTTTATTGTCTGCACGAAACTCTGTTTGGAAGGCACCCACTTGATTCACAAAAGTTCAAGATAAAAACTTGAGATGAGAGTAAAGAACTTTTCAAGAGTTGTTCTTCAGAGAAAATTTCAGCTACCATATAGTGTATTTGCATATTTAATTTTAACAACCTGACGTGTGAATCCCACCGCCAGAAAAGAAGCAGATTGAATCTTAACAATTGCATGTAGTGCATTATGTGATACCTAACACTTTCTGCCTAAGATTCATTCCCCTGTCTGTGGCAACTTACAAGCAGCTGTGTCGTCTTTAGATTTGTATTTGCCAAGCATTTCAGCTACCGTTCTGCATCGACACTGATTTCCTGGCCTGATCACATCCCCGTAAACAGCCATCTCGATTATGTCGAGCTCCTTATCTGCCAAATGTTCTAAAATTGTTAGAATTATGTGATGAAAAACATTAACAGAGCTTGTGACAAGGGAGACATCTAAGCACCATCATGTTTTTCTAACTAAACTGTCAAAATTATAAATAAAGCAGTATGTGTATGTCTCAAGCATATAAGTCAGTTACAGGTCAACATTGAGGGTCTAACCAGAAGATAATCCTCAATTTTGCAACAATATTTCTCTCAACAGAAAAATGCCGGGTGTTATAGGAAACATTTTTCAGTGAGCTTTCACATCCAAATTACACCCTAATATTCATCATAGAACAGTTTGCCAGTCATTAATATTGGAGATTCTCATTATGGAAGTCATGACATGTATTTATGAGTTATGACATTGGCTGTGAATCTAGTTCTCCTGGATTTTTAAGTATATGCATATCTGGCCAAGGAATAAAAAAATTCCTGAGCATTGTCAGAACTCAGAAGTGTGACGTTGGAAGTCAAGTAGGAGTGGCACTGAAACATATGTGTCCTGCTAATTGTCAGTTCACCGTCGATCCTATCTCGCAATTATCAGTGCCTTTGAGATTTACATGGCTGGATATTGAATGAATGATAAACCAACCAAGCAGTGAATAAAAGGAATTCTCTAAAACCTTCAGAATGCAAGTCTAAAGTAGTTTAGCAAGAGAAACCATATGAAGCACAAATGGGATCATATTTTAGCTAGATGTTTACAGTACTTCGTGCAAAGGTGGAGCGGTCTATAATTCCCAATACTTTCACATTTATCAATTTTTCCCCAAAAACAAAAAAGAGGAGAAAAAAAGAATGGTCCCAAGAGCATTTCTAGGATGCAATCAAAGCCCTAAAGTTGATTATCTCTTTCTGAGGCACATGAACTTGAATCCCATTTAGCAAAAGAAAGAACTTAGATGTATTTCTTAAGGTATTAGCCAGCAAGTTCTTCAATTAAATTATGACATTTGGAAAAGCTCTTTTGAAGGAGTCAGTAACCAGCTGTTGAGTTGGGGAAAATGTCTACGTGGTTTGTTTTAAAGTAAGGCTGAGCGACAAATGGGATTCAAGTTCACCTTTAGCAAATTTATCATCATACATAAGCAAGACAAACAGCTAAGTATATAGAAGATATTCTTTGACAGATGCAATCCCTAACATGGGAAAGCTAGCAGTTGAAATAAATCACCATTACCATTAGTTATAAAGTTTCAAGTTTGGGTCCTCAAACTAAGAGGCATTTCAATGGAAGGCAAGAGGAGAAAAAAAGAAAAAGCTTACAATAACAACATTAACCTTATCCTACTACGTGAAGTTGGCTATATAGATTATACGACACCACTGAGCTTTACAAAAAACTATCTCTTCATATAAATCATTTATTAAGAAATCCCGTTTTATAACCTCCCTTAGTATCCTTTTTGGTCTCCCTCTATGTTTTTTATAGGGTTAAAAGCCATTTGATCAACTTTTGTCACCCAAAAAAAGAAAATGCTTAGAGGCATTTAAATGATACTGAATAACATTTTGTCTTCCCAAGTTGAGCAAGACTAAATAAAGGAAAATGCATAATGAGTAATGGGATAAATTCACGTGAGTTCAATGTAAAGACAGATCAGTAATGAAGAAATTATACCAGAAAAATTAATATCACATGAATAGCCTTGCAACTGAGCTGGGTCAAGCTGCTCCTTGTCTGACTTGAATCTGTTCACTCTAGTTTGTAGTATTTGACAATTATCTGCTGTGGATTCACCACCTGCAACAGAACCTCACTTCTCAAACAGACTAATTATCAAATAAACAATACCAAATTTTTAAGTAAAGACACAAGCTTCTATGCTCTGCCTCATCTCTAGTTGTCTACAAAAAGTCAAGAGGGAAAAACTAAAGGAAGATCTTATCTCACAATGACTAACTGAAAGAAGTATTCTGTTCACAGATAGCCCCAAAACTGAACCATCCCAAAGAACAATTTTAATGAAATCAAATAGTTCCATGAATGTTATAGCAGCAACGTGAGGTCCTTTCTGGTTCTCATTTCATGTTAACGATTTAATATCAGTTTTTTTTTTTCGGTCATTGAACACTATTCTGTAAACACCGTCTGTCATCAACTCAACCTCAATCAAACAGTGCCATGGATAGATTTACTCCTTTCTGAAATAAGATGGAAGCAATCACATGGTGTAACATCCTCCCGTAGTCTCCAGAAACGGTAACTGATATTCTACACTTTGTCATTCTTAACACTACTTCGATGGTTTGACTATATCAATGTTTAGAGGGGCAATGCATGTATTCATCAGTGACAATTGTGAATCAAACAATCTTAGTGACTTAGTCAGATGGGTTATTCTTTTCTCAAAGAAGATCCCATACTTGTTCGTTTCTAATGGTCAAAAAGAAGAGTAATTTAATACTGTCACAGTATCACTTGTAGATCCACATGTTTATCTGTTCACACAAGCAAGTCCACCTCCTTACTTTCCCAGGATACACACTCTTCAGCCAACATCTACTTTGGAAGGATATGAAATCTATAGAAAGACATTAGAGATTTCCATCTAGAATTTTTTATTGGTTGCCACGTAAGAATACTGATTCCGTGCTACTTGAACTGAAGCATTATTTTTATTAAACCCTTTTCCCCCCTAATTACAAATCAATTCAAAAGTCTATTATACACTTCACTACTCACTAGCACTTGGTTCTATCCCGCGATTACTGCTGCTCCAGCTGTTTTACAATCCTAATACCAATAAAAACCATACACTCAAATGGTCTTAAGAAGCTACATTTCTAGAGGAAGATTAGAAGACATCCTAAGAAAACGGCCCAAAAGAAATTCAAACTAACCAATGGAGAAAATTAATGGCTTAAAACTTAAAGTGAGGGTATAGATAATAAAGTCGAAAAGAGAAGAGGGAACCTTTGGAGAAGGGAAGGATGTGATCGTACTCGAAGCAGAGGCAACCTTGACAGTTGCAGAAGCGCTTGCAGACAATGTTGCCGGCGGCGTCTTTGCGCCACCTCTCAGGATGACGGCCGGGCACAATATCAGCCTTTTCCCAGCACAGGCTCTTGGCCTTTGAGTCGAAGAACCGGGGTCTATCGTCGCTGCCGCCGCGAGAACGATGTCGCGAGGAACTCATCCCTCCGCTCTCTCTCGTTCTCGCTGACTGATTTTGCTTTGGAAACAAATAGGAAAGAAGATGGTTGGAGCACAATACAATAAAATAAAAGTTAAACATGTCAAATAATATTTGCGAAAATATAGTATATAAAGTTCAGCACTGACAACGTGATTTAATTCTAGATACAGAAATTAACTAAACACCTATATAACTTTTGATTTGGTAATATTTTCAGACTGCTACGCCACTTCTGATTTGATAATATTTTTTTAATAAAAAATATTCATATGACTTACCTTTTTATAATTTAAAAAATGGCTATGTGAATTTATTTATTTTTTAAATAATTTTTTAATTATTAGAATGTGAAATTTAATCAAATTTTTTATTCTTATTTAAATTACCAATATTTTCAATTATACTCAGATAAATTTTATATTTTATTCATGTGAGCTTCCACTATTCTCAAATATGATTTTTTATGGGAAATATTTTTTATAAGGATATAAAAATATCTTTTTTTCATAAAATAATTATTAAGAAGATAAAAATTTAACTAAAAATGTAATAAATATTAATTAATAATTAATTATATTTATATAAGTCATATTCCAAATTTTCTCATCCGTAAACTTATATTATATACACATGTTTTATTTTTTAAATATTCAAATATCATATTCAAATTGCATGAAAAGATAAAGAATTCTTGTATACTATATTAATTTATATGATTGAAATTTAAAAAAAATAAAGAAGTCCAATAATTATGTAATGAACTTCTTAACATTCTTTAAAAACTGAACTGAAAAAGTTGAATCCCTCCCTATTCAACTTCTTTAGTTTTTAAAAAAAAAAATTGTTGCTTTATTTTTCTTCAAAGTAAATTGAAAAAAAAAAATTGTGTCTTGCATAGTTTCAACAGTGCGGCTAGCGATACTAGAGGAATTCCTTATTTTATTGCTCTTCTATTTAAAGGGTTGTTTCATTCATTTCTTTTTGCTTTTCTTCAGTTTTGCAGCTCTTCATTGCTACTCAGTACTCTATCCATACTTCCATCTTCATTTAGCAATTTTTGTTAACTTCATGTGTATTCTAAGTTTTATTGCCACGGTCTTATTTTACATTAAAACTTTTCTTTTCATGTGAGTACTTATTTTTCTCTTAATTATCAAGTTTTGTACAAGTAGATTTGACTAAATTGTACACCTAAATAATTATATTACTTAATTTGTGCAGCATTATTCTGTTTTTCTTCTACGTGAGTCCTCTAGTTTCATTTAGTTTCCGTAAGAAATGAAATATTAATTTTAGTAAGTATATTTATTTCTTTATTAATGCAATTTGTGATATGGTTTTTTCCTATTTAGTGTTAATTTTTTTTGTTGATATAAGATATTTTGTTTGATATAATTTAATTAATCATTAAAAAAAAAGACAAAGTCAAAGTCGCATGGATGATTATGCAGCTTTGTCTTTTTGAAATTAATAAGTCACATGGGTATTCATGTAACTTGCCTTTTTATTAAAAAAACATATATTTAGATTAGAAGTCACATATCTATCTGGTCAACTTGTAAGTATAAAGTCAAAACGCATTGTTACTAGTTGACTCTATGTGTTATATTTTGGTAAATATTGTTTGATATATCATATTTGGATAATTTTTTTTATTATATTATGCTCAAAAAAACCTATTGGACTTCTTCATTTTTTTTTCTTTTTAAATTTCAGTCATATAAATAAACGTAGTATACAATGGTTCTTTGCCTCTTCATGCAACTTCAATGTGATATTTAAATATTTAAAAAATAAAAAATGTGTATATAATATAGATTTAGGAATGAGAAAATTGGAGACAAAACTTATACAAATATAGTTAATTTCTAATTAATATTTATTGCACTTTTAATTAAATTTATATTTTCTTAATAATTATTTAATGAAAAAAATAATTTCATATCCCTATAACAAAATATTTCCCATAAAAAATTATATTTGGAAATGGTAAAAGCTCATTTGGATTGAGTAGGAAATTCATTTTAATATAGTATGAAGTGTTGGTCATTTAAATAGGTTAAAAAATTCATTTAAATTTCTTATTCCAGCAATTAAAAAGATTATTTAACAAAAAACAAAGGTAAAGTTACATATTTTCAAAATTATAAAATGGTAGGTCATATATATCCTTGGGACTTACCCTTTTATTAAAAAAAATTGTTAAATTAGAAGTCATATAGTTATTCAATCAATTTGTATATCCAGAATCAAATTACATTACTACTAGTTAACTTTTATTATTATATTTTAGTAAATATTATCTTTCATATCATATTTCAGTAATTATTTTATTATATTATGCTAAAAAAAAACCGACCAAAATCGGAGGAAGACTGATGTTACTTTGTACGTGGAGTACCAGGCATGAATGAAGAAGGATTACAAAAGCAAAATAATAATAAAATACTAACACCTTTTCTGACTTAATTACATAACATTCCCTCAATTTTGAAAATTATTTTAGTCCAATCCCTATTAGGAATATTCCTAAAAATTTTAAAAATATTATTTATTAATTAAAAATCATATTAACCTAAATTATATTTACCAGTTTATCCCTCATTTTATTAAATCTTATCAACATTCTTTTTATTTCTAGCCAAAAAAATTGTTATTTTTCTTATAAATAAGTTTAAATAAATATAATTAAAATTATAAAATTAATTAAATTTTTAATATAATACAAAAATATGAAAACATATGTATTAAAAATTTTCTTAGCTAACAAAAATATTTAAATGATTCTTAAATATTATTTATATTCAATGATGATTAAGAGTTTTAAAAATTATATATTTTTTTGCAATTATAAAAATATTTTATAAATGACATCTTTATAAAATTATCATTCCTTTTTCTCAAAGTTAGAATCTGTTTTCCTAAATGTTATAAAATGTTTTAAATTTATTATTGTTTCCTCTAAAAATTTAAGATTTAATTTTAAAGAATTTAGATGATAATTTCAGGAATACTTAATTATTTTTATCTACTTGAAAAAAAAATTAAATTGCTCTTGTTGTTTTAGAAGTTCTGTTGGATTCTTTGGTTGAAAAAGATTGTGGCTGTTTTGAGATCCTTATTTCTAGAGTTGCCTCATTGTGCTAGTGATTACCCAAGCTTACTGTTTTTTTCCACAAGATTCACCCGTTACCCGTATTTAATTTCCAGGACTTGATTTTGATAACAGTGAGTGATTTCAAAGGATGGGTATTCCGTACGAAGCAATTTGTTCCATGTTGATGTTATATTACATATATACACGAACGAATCAAAGGGTTAGGCTGATCAGCTTCGGAGATGAATTGGACAGAGTACAATGAAAGATTAAGATTGGGCAATCATTTTAGGGTTGAGCTGCACTGCACGTAGACGCCCCGGAATTCACAGAAGGGAAGGGATATATATAGCTATAATCTGATTCAAATGAGATTACGTGCAGTGATCTTTAAAACCAAAAAACCAAGTTAACACAACGTATTTGGCACGATTGAATGAAGCCACCACTCATGCCTTACGTGAGAATTATTTTACTTGCTCCCACAAATTCGATTATTTTCCTTCTACTAATTTCAAATCTCTGATAATAAATGTTGGCCTTCCCAAGTGTTCATGATAATGAGGGGAAAAGGAAGACATTGCTGCAATGTTTTAAGGAGATAGCTGTTACACTCACTAGGGGCTAGCAGTTAAGAATCATGGTTATTACTCAATTACTAGTAACTATTATACTCCCTCCTTCCTAAATATAAATATAAGATACAGAGGAAGATGAATTTTATTTTTTCTAAATATAAGATACATATAGGAATTGTCTAGTGTATTTATGGCTTTATTTTTTTTTTTTCAATTTTACCCCACATTAAATATTAGTGAATTTCAAGAGATTATGGGGTATTTTAAGAAACTATTTTTATATATTTAGAAACACAGCGAGTAATTAATAACTATGGTAAGTATAACCAGTTAATGAGAAAAAAACTGAACCGTGGAGACAACAAAGGCTAGCATTTAATTTTCTGAGCACTAGAATCTTACGACAAGATCAAGCAACGAAGGGATAAGATTTCCCGTGAACCTTAAATAAACCAAAATTGTTGCCAAATTCCTTAAAATTTGCCACGGCGAATTCAAGCATGGTTAGTGACGTTTCAATATTTTGAGCACTCCAAGGCATTCGAATTGTTTATTCTCCACAAAACAACTCAATTCATTTGCATCGGCGCATAGAGATCCTATTATTCCACTTTCATCTTTTAAAATAGAGTTCAAAAAGTACCTTCTGAGTCCACATGTCTTCCAACAGCGAGAAGTTCACCACGAACTCATTATGGTACTTAGAATAACGAAATATTTGGTCCTCTACTCTAGGTCATGTTTCGCATTATCCAACTTACATAAACAGAACTGTAGGCAAAGCACCCTAAGCCATTACTGACCGATGGTCGATTTATTTGCTTAATGTCAACACATTAAGGTTAGGAAGCCCCATCTCATGAATATATCTACATTTTTCCACAAGGAAAAGTACATCCGAAGTAATGAAAGTCACCCAGGGTTTTATCCATGGTTTAATAGTGATGGGTAATGTTAAATCAAGGTTTTAGCCTTAACCCAAATTAAAGTTCAACAGAAAATCATCACAAAATCTTAGTTCTTTTTCATGAATTTGAAAGCTAAATATCTGATAAGGGGCTCCTATTCCTCATGAAAATTTCAGGACAAACCACAAAAGTGACACACAGTTTAACTAAAAACATGCATAAAGACCATCGGCAAAATTACAGCTATCAGCTATCAGCCGACAAAGCTAAAAACGCTTCCAAAAATATCTGAGATTAAATAAATGGAAACAAACAAACGGCATACAATTGAGGCAACTACTTTGGCCCAATATCCTTTAAGGAACAAATCTGCTCCTCCCCCATCGCGGACATGACACTAACAACAAGGTCCTTTCCCTCAGCAAATCCTTCCTTGATCTGCAGAGAAAAATAAATGGAAAATCAATTAGGTAAAACAAAACAAAGACACATTATAAGGAAAGGACGGCTACAGTTAATATTGAAGTTCTAAACGTTATATGTTGTATATGTCCGAAAATATACATATATATAGTTATTAGTTGTTAATCATTTATTATTTATATATTTAATATATTAATAAATACTCAAAACCTTTTACATATAGTAACATCCCAACAGAGCCATACGAACCTGAGTAAGCAGATTTTCATCGGTTGGAAGCCTTAGGTCATCCTTGGTATTCCCATTTTCGGTAAGCAGACTCACCTATGACATCATTTAGCAGCAAACGTACATTTAGAATATAGAAGCAAAATGAATTGAGGGAATCATTAATAGTTAAAAGAAACTCACAAATCCATCCTCAGAAATATCAATCAGCTGATAATCAGTACGATTCACATGGGGAACCTGAAAAGAAAGATAAATTAGGATTTAAAAACATGTCGAAGGAAGACAAAAAAAACAGAGAGAGAGAGAGAGATAAAAATATTGAGAAAACGAAATCAAGCGCATACATCACAGTTGTGGGAAGAAGGCACAATATCTTCAAGCTTCTTGGCGGAGAAAATATCAATTCCAACAAAGTGGCACTTAGCATGACCGTGCTTACCCGTCTTTGAAGTCGAAACTTCAACCACCTGTGACCAGGAAGCACATAAGTAAAACAACATTTATAACATAAACAATCAGAAACGCGAAGTCATTTCAGAAATTAAGAAACACAAATCATCAGACAACCGCACCTCTAACATCAGGAAACGACAAAATAAATTAATCATCCGTAAACAACGAACCATCCCATTAATCAGGACTAGATCTATCAACAGTTAGATAACGATAAATCAAATCAACCATGATTCAAAATCATTAAGTCAAAGTCGATTCATTGTTTGCGTCTGATTAATAGACGTCCTATGCATCAAATCATTCCATGAAGAATTCTCCATGAAACGAATGCAAGGAATATAAAAGGGCAAGCAAATCGATGGTAAGAGAGAGAAACCTTGCAAGGCCGGCCCTTGATGACGATGTAGCCGTTCTTGCGGATGGTACCGGCTTGCTGAGGATAGGTCTTGGAGGCTCCGGCATCGGCCTTGGACTCAAATTGGTGCTCCTCGTCCGACATGGTTGGACTCGTTGCCCTATGCAAAACGCACCGTATCTAACTCAACCGAGTCAGGAAGGAGAGACAGAAATGCAGAGCCCGAGGGGCGGAGAGGGCGAAGCACAGGCAGAGAGAGAAAGAGAGAGAGAGAGAGAGAGAGCTATATATACATATATGATTCAGGTATCATTGGGATATATCCGAAACCTAACCACGTTTTCCATTTCAGTCTTGGAGTGGGACCAGAGGAGTTTCTGACCGTTGGATTCACTGTTGCGGTGACCATTGGATTCCTTTTAAACTAATACAGCGTCAAAGGAAAGCTAACACCGGAGCCTTTCGTGCGGGCCCAAAAAGGAAAGACAAAGGACTACCCCTCCATCATAAATTAAATTTAATATTCCATAGCTCGTGTGTCTTCGCGATTCTAATTCCTCAATTTGCGGGGTTGTTCCGGCTTAATTAATTAGAGGCATGAGGATGGAGAGCTGAAAACTGTATCTACATTAATATTTGGCGGTGCAATTTTTGTCCTAACATTTGATTAGTTATATTTAATATCATTTTTGTTTTAAAATATTAGTATTGTTTTTTGTGTTGAATACATATCATAAATTTTTAAATTTATTTATAATAAAATTAACTACTTTACAATATGAATTTTTTTACAAGAATAAAATTATTTAGTTAACTAATGGCAATTGGATTAAGTAATACAAGACTAACACTCTTCAAATAAAATCTTAAATTTGAGTTTGTGTATAAAAAAACTATGGCATGAGAACTTGGAACATGATCTTATTTAAATACTCCATCTATCTCATTTTATTTTTTATTTTAAAAAATTTTAAATGTTTCAATTTATTTACCATTTTATATTATTAATGGAGTATTAATTATCCTTTTTACTATTTTACCATTTATTAAAAATAATGGTAGATAGAATATAAATTATCTTTTAGTATTTAATGCAAGAATATTTTGGTAAATTATCATTAAATTTTATTATAATTTATGTTATTTAATAGTTTTATTAGTTTGTGTGAAAAACCCTAAAATGACAAATAAAATGGAATGAAGGGAATACAAAATTAGTGATGTTTGTCACCAAAAAAATGTTTAGTTGCTTCCATTATAATATTAAAAATAATATTAAGAACTGGACTTACATACATTCTTTATATAGTTATTATTAAAATAAAAAATTGTAATTGAAATATGATAAATGTATTGCATATGTTTATCATCAACATCAATATATATAATAAAATATATAATGAATTATATTATTCACAAACCATTAATAGTATAACTTATTACATAAATTATGTGTAATATTGAAAAATAATTTTAGAACATTTGTTATCTTTTAATTAAAAAATATATAGTTGAAAAATAATTTTATTTAATGTTTAAATTCAACCAAATTTTCTTTATTCTTACATAAAATGTAAAAGAATAATTAGTTGAACTATATCAACAAAGCTCGTCACAATTGATAGATAATGTTATCTCTTAATTATATTGTCATAGATTTAATTTCTGGTCAAGTATATAAAAAATATTTTGTTGAGAAAAACAAAACTTATTTTAATAATTTCTATGCTTTAAAAAGATTAGTTTTTTTTTTTACAAAAAATAATAGTTGGTTTCTGGAACAATACTTAGTTGTATATAATAATTTTTTTCTTTTGTTCACAGCTGTGGTAATTTCTTTATGGCTAATACGTGCAGCTTTTTTGTGATTCAAATACTAATTAAGAGAGGTTAAATTACAAGAAAAACAAAATTCAAACTAATAATAATCATTCGATTTCCTGTTTAAACATAACAACAGTCCATAAGATCAATTTAAGAGCCTCATTCAAAATTACTCAACGCTCCCATTATATTCTACATCAAATTTAGATCCAAATTACCTCCCCAAGAGGATAATAACAAGTCAAAAATCGGGGACTTGAATGGCTGGACGAGGCAGATCATAGGCATCTTTGGGCCTACATTTCTTGACCCCGGAAGCAGAGAAGCAAACCTTATCAGACTTGTAGCTCTCCACTGAAACACAGGACACCTTCACCCACACCACCACCTTCGTCTTCATTCCCTCCAGAACGGTGAGTTTGCCCTTCGACAAGGTGGCCTTCACCCGAGTGGAGTACCTCAGCATGGACGAGTCCTTGAAGCTCACCTCACATGGATAGGGAAGGTGCACTATCAGCTTCCCTTTGGATTCCTCAAACTCGTAACACTTTGTGTTGCTTGGGAACAAACCTGCTGGCAGATTGTGCTCTCTTAGAACTTCTCCTATCGCCTTCGTTTGCTTCCCTTAATTAGTTAATTCATCCCCAAAAATGTTACCAACACAACAGCTCTGATCAGCTCAGGATAAACATGTTTAAGCATTCAAGGACGGAACATGTAATGAAACACTCCTTCAAATCCTTCTAATAGAAGAATTTGAGAGGTAATTTTTTTGTTCTATTTATAAGAAAGATAGTCCTATTGTCTAATGCATTTATCAGTTTGTTTCGTTACTATTTTCATTCAAGAAAAAAGAGGCCGTGATTTTTTTTTCATGAAAGATGAGTCTATTAAGCACTTTATAAGGGCATTTTTTGCAAAAATTTTTAGATTCGCAACATATTAAATACACTTAACTAATTTTACCTATTTTTTTCTAATCTCAATGAAGTAGTTATTTGGCTTTTATAAAATGGACATGGGGTAGTAATACTAACACTGGAACGATCAAGTTCAGAATGTTGTGAACGTAGAAGAGTACCTTTGAGCTTGTTGAGGAAACATTTTGCCTTCTCTTCGACAGAATTCGAGAGAGACTGAGAGAAATTGCAATCACACGGGCTCAGAATAACAGTTTACAGTAATTACATAAATGGATAACACTGGGGAAAGAAGCGCATTTTAGTTAGTTGAATGAAGATCCAAGAAACACAGATTAACGATGATATATATGCTGAGAGAGTAAAGAAATTGGAACAACAGAACCAAACAGGAAATCCAGATTTGAAGGGTAGCTTGTGAGATTATATATGAACACGGAGTGAGAAAGAGGAAGGAACTTACAGAAATGTCATGGGAAATGTTGGAGATTTCTTGCTTGGCTTTCTTGGAGATCCAAAAGCTCCCCACTGTTGTAACAGCTTTCTCCATTTTTTCCCTTCTCCTTCCTACTTTCTCTTGTTATAAATTTTGAACCATGCCAGAGCAGACAGTGGAACCACTTACATGTATTTTATTAAAGGTATTCGCCCCTCTTTATTAAATTTGAAATTGATGTAAAAGTTGGAAATTTACTACCCCAATATCATTTATCCATAAATGACGTCAAAGCGCTTATCACAAGATAATTAATTATAGAGCTTTCTCGTTTTTAAATGGATATTACTGGTAGGAAGTAATATCATCAAGTTTTGTCTTAAACTAAGTATTCTATTCTGGACAATTTTAGAAGCATGCCCCACAGGTTCATACAAAAATTGAGTAATCCTACAAGACAATATTAGGAAATATACTAGTCTAATTAAGAAATGAGGAAGCCTATTTAAAGAATTGTTGGGAGTCATATACGATGTTCCCAAAAACAAAACTAAAAAAAAAAACTCAACATAATAAAAGATAATATATATATATATATATATGATAATAAAATTATGTTAGTGAACGTGAAAATATATATAGAAATATTTCTGTGTATGATTAACGTAAATTTGTAGTTAGCTACTTAGCTTACCTTGTAAACTAAATTTTAATTTCTATGGTTACAAATTTTTGAAAGGGTTGGGTGATACTTCACATTCAAGTATCACAGTTTTAATGGGAGAGATGTAAACTTCATTATCCTTCAATAATGACACCACACCTTCTTTGACAATTTACTATATACCTTCCTTCAAGTTAGGATTTGAAATGAATGTTACTTTTTCTTTTTATGATGGACGTAAATATTCTTTCTTATGATATTATCACATGAACAATCATGATATCCACTTCTATCCTCTCTCTCTCTCTATATATATATATATATGAAAACAACTAAAGTTGCTTTTTAAGTAAGTTTACTCTATAGTAATCATGGTTAAGCAGTTGCCGTCTTCTTAACTTGATAGGTTTAAAATTTAATTTGAATTTCTTACCTTCTCAAAAATAAACCTACTCATAAAAATATATAGTAAGCATAAAATTAAGATGTGAGTGCTGTATAAAGTTAAATTTTCTTGTTTCGTTATCTAGTACATAAATATAAGAATGTGAAGATTCAATTTGAAGCAAAATTTGAATTAAAAAGTATGGATAAAAATATGAAGGAAAAATGAGCCTTTTTTTTTTTCAAATGAACTTACACAAAAGGAAGGATTAGCCTTAATTAAAAAGTTTATTCTAAGGTAATAGGCGTCGCTCAAAATTGGCTAATCAGAATAAGGCTAATAAAATTTATACGGGAAAACTAATGTTTTAGATGCTGGGGCGCGATTCACCGCCAAACCGAGAGAGAAGATGAACGCTTTGAAGCTCGTTAGGGTCGAATACCAAATCCAAATCTCTATTCTTAGAACATCATCAGGTGATTCTCTGGTAGCTCAACCCCACAAAGTGCAATCTCGCTTTTGGTTGAAATGTTGTACTCGGTCAGGGACTCAATAGTGAATTGGGTCTTGAAATGTTATGATCCAAATGCATGTGAATTGTGGGCGTCTGAGTGAAGCAAGGAGAGTGTTTGATGGTGTCTTGGAATTTGATGTTGTGGCCTAGAACTCAAAGATCGATTATGGGCCTCGCTTAATCTCGGGAAATTGAGGAGACCAAGAATGTGTTTGATAAAATGCTCACAAGAACTTGAGTTACGTGGAATTAATTGTATGATTACTGGAGTGTGCAAGGAATGGGAATAATGGAGGCATGGCTTTAGAGCTTTTTCAGGAAAAAGGGATTCAGCCTGGTGAGTTAAATCCAAGTGATTCTTCTTCTAGTGGTTAGTGGTTAGATTACGATACTTTTATCAAATGTTATCTTCAGCTGTATCGAATCAATTTGAAGAGGCAATGGATTAATGGAGGAAAGGCTTTTCTTCGTACGTACACGTCACATCTTCCTCTTTATGTTCACTTTTCCAGCCTATATATATATATATATATATATATATATATATTAGTGTATCATTTGGCTGCCAAACCTCACTCACCTGCATTCTTGCCACATCTTTTTCCTCCACTTTGGTAGCTGCAGGATTTTCTTCTAAAGTTTTGTAAATACTACGTATATATGTGGAGTAACGATTTAAACTTAGCAAATTGGTTGGGATAGTTTCTAAAAATTTTTCCCTAATACTTGAAAATTCTACTTATCCTTTTAAGCATATTGAAATTATATAAAAAAATTATTGAAAGAATAAAAGCAGACTGCATCATAGAATCCAAGAGAAAATACATTATTTATTGCTTATGAATAATGCAACGTCTTCTAATTTTTATTTCTTACATGGAATATCCGGAATGGATATTGTTGATGAATTGGGGGCAGTTGGAAATTTTAATCTGAGACCTCCAAAATGCAATTTTGTAAAGCCCAGATAGTCAACTTCTACTTTCATTAACCACTGCCCACACCTATTTTATTTGTGTGTGAAGTGTTATGTTACTATCAGTTGCTCCATATTTCCAAAGATATGTTGAAGAATGCCAACTCATTCATTTGTCATATGCTGTTTAACGTTTACATTGATTGAAATATGGAATTTTCTTTTTGGAATTTTTTTTCCGGATTTTTTTCCTTTTTTCTTTTTTTGGAATCACAGCGGGGCAGAAGGCCAGATACAGACACCTACTGACCTACATTAGCACGAAGTCAGCCTGGACCCGGAGCAGGAGCATATGCCACGGATTGAGATATTGATTTAAAATATACGTTTTTTAAAATCAAAATAAGGTTTTGACATTTCATCAAAAATGAAAAATCCAAGAAATTGATGGGCCCAGTCTGTGAGGCAGGTAGAGAGGCATGAGCATGACATGTCCAAGTCCAAACAAGATAAAAATTTTCAGGCAAGCCCATAACAGAAACTGAAAGATGTGTACCTTCGATACCGTCGAGGAAGAATCTAATATAATATTAGATATATAGTATCCATCCACACAGCCTCCTGACAATTAAATTGCCCATTCTCGTTATACCCAAGAAAACACAATAACTACAACCCCGTAATAATCCCACTTTCTCTGCTTCTTCCCGGCAGCATTATATCACGAAAACTCAGGTATCTTTTCATCTTGCTCATCTTATAGATTAAACATTCATTTTTTGTGTAAGTAGCTAGCTGTAATTATAGTGCATGTTGCTGCAGAACCTTGCACCTTCCTTGTGTAGGAAAAAAGATTCAAATTTTCTGGTGATCAGTTCTATCCTTGATGCTCTCTTTTGTGTCTTTGTGTCTGTGCAAACGCATTACTGCTTCAAAGCCATTATGTATGCCCCAACTGGATTTGGACTCTGATATCTCTGTGTGATTTTCCAATGTTACAGATTGTATCCCGGCTAGTTTAGGGGTTTCTGCTTGGCGAAGTTATGGATGAGACTCATACAAGACCATCTGAGTTGGATCGGAATAATCAACACAGGAGGAGTAGGGTAAGATAAAAAACAAGGAATAGAGTCCTTGAGGGTTTTCTCTGGTTAATAATATGCTGTGTATCATGAATCAGTAATCTATGCTCTTGAGGTTGAATTGTTATAGGATGCACTTTAAAGAGTAAATTGCTTCTGTAAGGTACATGATAGATCTCCAGTCATGTTTCTCTCTAGTTTCATAAGTGTCTATACATAGTTTATCCTAATAGACATGGAGAGAGAAGAGAAGATGGATAAAAAGAAATAGGTGGACTTCAAAACATAGTCACATGTCACATTTTCTCAAAGTACTCGACAGTCTAAATATAAAAAACTTGATCTAAAATTGATGAGAAATTCATGGTTTGGAATTTTATAAACTAGATGTGGGCTCCATGCTTTGCATGTAGTACAAAAAAAGTAATTGTAGGAAGAGTTGTATTGTTTATTGTTTGTAAATAGTATAGTTTCTAAGAGCTTTTGATGCATATATTGAATATTGATTTTGAGCATCATAATAACGAATCACTTATGATTATGTTAAAATTGGGCAAATGCTACGTGTTCCTGTCCACATAGGTTGGAAAATTTATCTTTTTTACTCCATGCATTCTCTAATAAGATCAATTGAACGCTGTTTTTGGCTTTGCTTGCTTGAATGGGGAGATTCCACATCTAATGCTATGGCTTACATGTTATTGTTCGCTTTACTCACATGTTCACCAGCGTGAGTGTGAAAAAGAGGTTGAGGACATGAAAAAGGATTTAGTGAACTCCAAAGCACAATTGGAAACAAAGCATGCTGCTTATATGCAAGCACTTCGTATGGTGGAACACTACCAGAAGCTGCATTCTGAGTTGTTCAGCCTGCTGAAGAAGTCTGATTCTGAAAGAAAGAGGCACATGAATGGAGGTGATCATAGAAGAGCTGGCATTGATGAGCTTGAATCCAGGATGAATGAGATGGATGATCATCAGGTGGGAAATCCCAAGTTCAGAGTGCAGATTTCGCAATTGTTGAGTGAATTGAAGACCAGAGATAGGATGCTGCTGAGCAAAGAAGTGGAACTCCTTGCTGCTAAGGATTCAGAACTCAAGGCACTGACCAAAATCGAAAAGATGGAAACTGCCTTCAACATTGAAAAGGAGAAGAAAGAACAGATTCTCCAACAACTGGAGGAGCTCAAGGTTAAGGAGCAAACAGATAATCACACTGACAAGGAAAGAAATATTATGGATCAAACTGTATACATTGAGGCACTGGAGACTGAATTGAATCAGTTGAAACAAGAACTTGTGAAGGTAAAGAAGGAAGTAAATGGCTTGAATAGTAAAACCGAATCACTCACAAGTGAGGCAGCTGAAGGGAGCAACACTGAGAATGACAATGACCAGATCACAATCCCATTGAAGGAATATGAGTCCTTAATGAGGAAGGTTAAGAAGGCAGCAACGGTGGAGGAAGATGGAAGCCAGTCAGAAGCAGCACTGTTGAAAATGGAGTTGGAAGCTGCAACAGCAAAGATTGGGAAGCTCAGGGCTCGTGCAGAACAGGCTCTTAGCAGAGCTGAGTCGGCAGAGAAAGTTAAAGCATTTTTGGAAGATAAACTGAGGAGATATAGGGAAAAGAAGGAAAGGAGGAGGGCTGCTATGGCAGCACTTGAAGAGGAATCTACACCTAAGCAGTTTACTCCTTTCTCTTCTGAAGCAACACGTCAAATATATGAACCCTTGAGTAAGATTCTCAATTTGAAGTTCTGAAAGTCTTTCGGAAATGCACTGAATCCTGCTGGTCTGTTATATTATAGTACTCCTAAAATATATGAGCCCTTGAGTAAGGTTTTGGAATTTGAAGCTCTAGAAGTATTTCTGATATGCACTAAATCCAGGATTAGTGTGTTGGTTGGCCAGCCGTGCCAGACCTAGAAATTTTTTGTTATGGGGCAGATACACATATATAGTACAAAAAATATACTAGTAACATATTATTACTAAATTATGAACATACATAATAATTATTCATATCAGTTTTCATATTTTTTAACACCTTGAATGATTTTTTTTTCATTTTCAATACTAAAAAAGTTTTTCTTTCTTTATATCAGTAATCAAACAATCATTCAACAATTAATTCATTTTCCATGCGATTTTGCATTTGATACTTTGATTGTTAATGATGTTCTTAAACAAAATCATCAAGAAGCCTTTTTTCAAATCAAATTAGAAAGATCATAGATATTTTCAATGTATATTTATAAGGTCCTTAAGGAGATTGTTCTAATGTAGATTTTCTTTTGAGAATTCTTTTCATTATTAGAACCTAAAATTAAAATTAATGCAATCACAATTAATTTCATAATTAAGAATATATATATATCATATCAAGTTAAAAAAAAAATTGTGGGGCAGCCATAAGCCAAAACGTAGGTACACCCCTGTTAATGGTCAGTATACTTTTGCAGTCTTGTTTTTGTCCTTCCAGTATGAGGATTAGTGAAACAGACCTTACTGTTGTAAATTATTAAGAATATGCCACTGGGTATTTTTTATATCATGTTGATCCGTTAGTGGTCATAATGGATGTACTTCTGTCCGAATTTTTATGGATTGATTTTTTTTTTTTGGGTCTGATATGGAGGGTTTATCAACTGACCAAAAACTGTTTTTACACGGTTCACTCAAAGCCCAATGGGCTTAAATGGCCAAAGGCCCAATGGACATGTGATAGACTGTCCATGCTGGAGACTACTTTTTGTGCTGAAATTCAACATATTTTGTCCCAAAATGAAAAATCTTGAACTTGCTAAGCGCCTTGTCCTGTTGTCCATACAAAATCCAACTTCCTACCCTTCGTACTCAGAAAATACATCAATAGAACTATAGATTTTTATGTAGTTAAAAAACTCATCATTTGTATATTTATGACAACATTTTTTTTACAAACATTTAAAATAACATACTGATGGCAAGGAATTATCTGCACAATTTTTTTTTAAAAAAATATTAAATCGTGAGGAACAAGAATCATGTGCAATTTAGTCAGTTTGTTATATTAAGAAGGTGCTGTGCTTTGATCATAGTCACTTGAAAGCTCAAAGGGCACAGCAAACTTTCTCAGAGTGTCACCTGACTAGATTTTTAAAGTGGGTGAGGGTCATAAAGGTGGTCAAGACAGCTGAGAAAGTGGGTCAAAATTAGATTTGACCCCACTGTTGAATGCCAAAGCAACTCCATTTTTGGTGGTTTAAGACAAGTGCTAGTGCCCTCTTTGCCACTATATATGTGAGCACAAAGCATGCTTCTTTTGTTGGGGAACCTTTTTCTTTCTAATAATAATATGTGCCTTGCTTTGATGAGGAAAGACGGTGTTTTATTTACTAAAGTCTCACAAAAAGCACTTGCATATATTGGTGGTCATTGGTCCCCATTTCACAAATAAATAAAAGCAACCAGGTCGTGTTGAGAAATTTTGGGATTGAAGACAAAATTATTGAAGGGATCTAGTGAAATAGCATCACTTACCAATCTTCATATTATTATTATTGGTGATGATATTTTTTGCCTATTAAAAAAAACTATTCTTAGTCTACTAAAAAAAACTGTTAGTCTATTATAAAAAAAACTGTTATAAAATGATATTCTTGGGCATATAAAATATTGCTAAAAACAACAAACTAAACTTATTCTATTAATATATATTAAAAATTAAATTCTCAACCATTTATTTATTAATTTGAGTTGATAATTTATAGCATAGTTTTGTATATACAACGATTGAGTGGGCAGACTTTGATTTCTTCTGCGACAGGCCTAGGTAAATATTTTATAAATATTAATTACACGTGCGGGGGCTAGTGGTCAATTGTTAAGTTCCAATCATAGTTACCCATTTTATATATAAGTAGGATCTCATTGTTCTGGTTTTAGCATTTATAGTAATCATTTACAAACTTTAGCTTACTTCATAAGATCACATTTTTTTCAATTTATATATGAAATAATTAATTTAAATATTTTTAAGATCTCAAATATTTAAATAAATGTGATTAAAAAAGATACATTTGAATCCTAACTATGATACACATGTCAAAATATGCTTATTGAGTAGAACATGAAAAATTTAATAAATTTAAAAATTTTAAGATATAAATATGAGAGATGCTTATGCGTAAATATAATTGTGTATATATAAATAAATTAACACATGAAAAATGAACGCTAAATAAACTTGAAATATTAAACGTAAAATTTTCCAAAACAATCAATAATTTATAGAAAATGTAATTTGTTTATTTCTTGTTGTGAATATCTTTTTATATTGTTCGTTTTTAGAAATAATTTTTGTTTAACCTTAAAACAAAATTAATTGGGATGGGCTGCACCTAAAAGTTGGGCACATAACCGTTGGCCTTCAGCTTCTTTTTTTTTTTTTTCCCGCTAATCAAATTTTGCTCCCAAGATCGCGTGCACGTGTCTGATTTGACGATTAAACTTTTGTTTATCTCATTAAAATTAAATTAAAATACTTTGTTGGATTGTTATGAATTATGGTAGTTGTTAGTGCATTAATTTCTAACTGCACCAAAGGCAATAAAATATTATATAATGCTGTAGTTGTTAATCATTCCTTCCATTTCCAAATTATTGCTGTTTTAAATTTTTTATTTGGTTTCAAAATTTTTGTTCTTTCAAAGAGTAATACATATGTTGATTTTTGCCTAGTACCTTTTTTTTATGAGGAGAAAAAATGGAGATAAAAGAAAATTGAGGGAGAGAAAAGTCCAGACAAAATATTTTTCTATATATATTTTTGGTAATAATCATATGATATTTGGTTATCATATTAAACTCCGACTAGATCAAGTTACAGTTGAACCCCATTTGGGGAGTCTTCGCAAAGGCATTTTTTTCACTTATATGATCTTAAACCCGAAATATCATGTATAAGTAACTCTAATTCATCCCACTATAACCAACTCTTGCTGGTTCTCTTCTCATATTTGAATGAATAGGAAAATACACATAGGGAAAATCTATTTATTTTCATAATAGTATCCACATCAGCAACCATTTTTATAAAGAGATTGTTTGGTTACTAATAATGAGATTGAGGTAAATGAATATAATGTAATATAATATAATAATTATTAATCACAGGTGGCCACTAGTAGTAGAGGATGGAGGCCAGCAGCAAAGGGTGGTGGCTGACCCGGGCGCCCCGGGGGGGGGGGTGTGGGGACTCAAAGGGTGGTCGTTAATAGCAGCAAGGATGGTTATTGACAGTGGTTGGTGGTAGTTTGCAGTGAAGGATGGCGATGGCATTAATATATCAATATAAAATATAAAATTCATAATTTGTGAAATATAAAATACAAAGAAATCCCAGTGGACATTTTTAGAAAATGTATTATCTTTAAAAAATCTTTCTACTCTTAGAAAGAAAATTTTGTGGGGAAAATATGTTGCCCATTTGTTTTTTTCTTTTTTTGTCTCACACTTCTCTTTCTTTCATATTTTTTCTTGTTATCTAAATATGAAAAAATCTATTTTGTTTCTAATTCTGTGCTCTTTTTCTTTCCATACTTTTCTGTGCATCAAAATGTAATACGAGTATTAATGTATTTGTCGTTATGAATAACGATAAGAACAACTGAACACTTAGAGATATAGATGTCTCATCCATATATTATCAGATAATCATGGTGAATCATAGTCTATCACTTTGACTTGGGTTTTCATTTCTTTTTAATAAAATCGACATACTAAAATAAGGCATACATGCTGAAGAAGAATAATTGTATTTGTGCAATATATCATGTAACTTCAATGACTCTCACATTTGATTGAATCTTGTCACGAGATAGATTTCTCAATCCTCTCTCCATTAATATTCTAACCATACATAAAATCTAATGGTCCAAAAAGATTAATTAAAAAAAAATTGATAAGTCATAAAAAGAACAAATGTGCACATGAAAACATAAATTTAACTATTTGTACTAAAACATTTTATAGGAATCCAATTTTATGAGGGTGTTGCAATTACACCAAGAATTTGATTTGTTCTTAATAACCGAAAAAACAATAGAAAGAAAGAAAATAAAAACTCACCTATTAATTGGTCCAAAATAATTAACTTTATTTTATACAATAATGTAATACTTTTTAATTTGAATTTTTTGGACTATTAGATTGTATGTATGGCTAGGAAATTGATGGAGAGAGGTTTTGATGAAGAGGATCCAAGTCCAGACTGAATTTGGTATTTTGATATGAACAATTATGAAAACATATTTTTATGGTAATTTTTTTAAATAAGAGTTATATTAAAATCTATTATATATTATAAAGTAGAGATTAAAAGTCAATATATCATGAGTTTATGTCTCCATATCATTATACTGAATATAAAAAAATTTGACTCACATATTCTAAATAATATTTATTTTTTATATATGTTTTCATTTTAAAAAAATTTGATATGATGACAAATATAAAAATAAAAATCAAATATATATATTAATTAAAAAATAATGATTTGATTATCTAGGTCACATAAGTCATTGTTTGGTAAAATCTATATAAATCTACATGATCATGTTGATTATGAAAACATATTATAAATAATATTTATTTCCTTATATATATTTTTATTTTTTAAAAATTTGATATGATGATAAATATAGAAGTGAAAATCAAATATGTATGTGTGAAAAAAAATCCAATTTGATTATATAGGTCACATTAATAATCATTCAGTAAAATGTATATTATACGAGTTTTTTTGCACAAAAGATCTCTATAGTTTTAGAGGTATATTCAAAGGTAAGATTTCATTACATTATTATTTGGAATCTTCTGGTGGCAATTTTTATATTTTTCTCATATATTTTATCTTTTTAAAATAAACTACACATAATCATTGAAATGGTTCATTCATAACAAAAGTTTAATGATAGTTCAAATATGAAAGTAACTACTTTCTCTCTTATTCTACCATTATTTTCTCCTTTCACTTCTTCGTACAATATTTTCATTCTTTAGTTATGCTTGATTTTTGTTTTTTCATATTATAATTTTACTTATTTTTCCTATTTATGTTAATGGAAATATAAATTTGGCCTAATCTTTTAAAATACTAAAATACCTAGCCTTTATGAAGTTATTTTATATTTCGGCTTATCTATGGATATAAAAAAAATTGTGAACTATATATTAAAATCATATACTCCTTCCAATCCACAATATAAGGTATGGAAATTATTTTTTTTTTGTCTATAATATAATGTGTAGGGACTTAAATGAACAATTTTTACCTTGTTTTATTTAATTGTGTGAATTGATTACTTCTTTTTTTTCTATACTTGTAAAACTCATAGGAAATTACTTGCTTTAATCATTTTAATTTTCTTTGAATAAATAGGGGCAAATTTAAAACTTTTTATATATTTAATGATATTTTTCAACTTTCTTAAATGAGTCCCACACTTTATAATATGGAACAGAGAGAATAAATACCTTGTAATTTGATATTATTTTAGTTATTTTAAGATGTTTAAATGTATGATCATGATGCAAAGTATTTTTATATTATTATTTCAATTACATTTTGTCTTCTTTTATATTTTTAAAGATATATGCATGTTTAATCTTTTTTTTCCGGTATTAAGATCATCCTTTTCTTTTAGATTTGAATATTTGTGGAGGTGAGTTCTTCTTGGTATAACTTATTATTCATTTTTAAGTAATCTATTAGTTTGAAAGAAATTACTTAATTTAGCAATTAATAATAATAATAATAATAATAATAATAATAATAATAATAATATTTCTATTATCTATATATATATATGTTATACATTAGCAATTTGTTATTCTTTTATATCATATTACAGAAATTAGCATTAGAGTGATAATAATTTTTTGTTATGATATAATCATATAATTATAAAATGAGAAAAGGGCATCCTATTCATATTCATTATATTATATTCATTTATATAATTTGATTAAATATATCTAAAGCTTTATCTGCATCGCACGGATTTCAGATTCTAGTTATTAGGTAAATATATACTCCCTTCGTCCTACATTATAAGGTAAGATGATGATTTTTTATCCCATAATATAAGGTAACATGTAGTGATTTATTATTTTTATTTTTTATTTATTATATTATTAATATTGTAATTTATGTTATATTTCATAAAATAAGGAGGATTAATAGAGGTAAAATTGAAATTTTTATTTTTTTACATGTTTAAGAATATAATAAATATTTTTTAATATGCTTGAAACTCTTTTTTATACTTTATAATATGAGATAGAGGGAGTATTCTTTTTTGACATTTTTTAATGATTAAGTTAGCAATGAAAAAGCATTGAATCCTACCTAGCTTAAAGTTTGGTTCGAAGATTTGAAATTAAATTTTACCCAGCTTAAAGTTTGGTTCAAAGATTTTGAAAATTGAATCTTTCCTAGCTTAAATTTTGGTTCCAAGATTTGAAACAAAACAAAATTTGATTTCGATATGAATTTCATTTAATTTGATTTTAAAATAAAGTTGGTATGACCAAATAAGGTCTAGTCGTACCGAAGTAAGTCTATGCTATTTTTTCCAAAAAATAATTTCATAACCTTATAATCAAATAATCATTTTGAGCTATCAACACATGGTGATAAAAGCATTCTCTCCTTAACCAAATGATTAAGAATTTAAATATTACTCTTATATATATATATATATATATTGTAAATCTAATAAGGAGAGATCTATGTTCCAGCACTTTATATTAGTCAATGTTTTGTATAGATCAAAATCATTCAAATTAGCTAGATGATTAAAAATTTTTTTACAAATAATCAACTGTACTTATTACAATTAAAAAAAATGGGTGAGCAATATAGTGTGAATAAACGCCGTAGGGCTGAATATGATTAAGTTTGGCGTGAAGACAAAAGGACGAAGGTGAGGGGGGAGCCGGCACGTGCGTCGTTAGTGACCAACCATTGATGCCATTTGTTCAACGATATGCTTATCAGTTAATTATAAATTAATTAATTAAATTAAATTGTGACGAAAGTGAGAGTGACTCTCATCAGTCATCGCCACCTATTTCGTAGAAATGCAAGTGTTCGTGTGTGTATGTGGGGACCACAGAAAAGTCAGGGATTGATTACATTTGAAGATAATAGGTTACCCTCAAAAACTATCAAGAAGGAATCCAACCAAACATATCATTTTCCTTTGACCGCCTTTCCTTTCAACACACCCTACTTATCTTTTACACACACACAAATATATATGTATCAAATTTGAGTATAGTTGGGTAACACAGCCTGCTCTTGGTACCTTGTTCTCTCACTCCTTTACACCTGGTTGCTTTGTTCCCAACGGTCTAATTTTAGGTTTTCTTTTTTTAAAGATTTTTTTATCTATATTATAATATATTTTATATCAACCACATATATATTAAAAGAATTATTTTTACATAAAATTAATATAAAAAGTATCTATATTTTTTATTTTATTCTTATTAAATATCTCATTTTATTATTATTGTAGAATTATAAATAGGAAGTATATAAAAATAAAATAAAAAAATATCCAATATTCTATATTTTAAATAAAAAACTTATTACACAAAAGAGCATTTTCACCTTCATTAATTACTACATTCCCAATTTATTTTGGGTAACAAATCACTTGAAATGCGGTAATTATATTAGGTATTAACTAATTCAGGTGAAACCAAGTAAAACAAATATTTAATCCAGACATTACCAAATTTAATTTGTTGATTGGCTAATTTTAATTATATTCTCTTTCACACGTGTCACGTTGTTTGTTTTCAAACCTGACCTCAAATGTCACCCATATAGTACAGCCAAAACAATGTGCTGTGCGCATATAATATACTATTTTTAATTTTATATATAAGATTTTTTGTTTTATATAAGATAGTATTTATTATATATTTTAAAAAAATATTTTTATTTAATATATCTAAAGAGAAAGAAAAAGAGATTAAATAAAAGTAGTTTTAAAAAAATATTAAAATTTTTAAAAAAATTGAAATAATTAATTAATTTTAATTCTAACTTTTAATTTATATAATTTAATTAAAAATATCTTATATTAAAAATAAGAGGGAGTGGGTGAACCAATAATAGGAACTGAAGTGTTTGACTTCGTGGTCTGAATCCATTTAGCCCAACGCACGGGGCACGGAAGCTGTTGTCATATTGTTGATTTGCATTATAGCTTTGTCTTCCTCTCACGTTTCTTTTTTTTGTCCCCCTCAAATTTTAAATTCTCCTCCCCCACATTCAAAACCATTGTCTCTTTTTTTATTATAGAGGTCAAACCTTAAAACTTGAGTACAATAGTGAACTTATGACCAGTGACGGAATTAGAATTTGGGTGTTTGGTATGATAGTTTGTCCATTCTCTCTCTTATTAATTTGGGTTTTAAAAAATTAAAATAATATTTTTTATAAAAATTATTTAAAAATTAAATTAATTGAACTCTCATCTTACAAATTATCTCAATTTTATATTTATTAGAATTAAAAAAATTTTAAAAAAAAATTACTTAAAAAATTTAAATTAAATATATTTAAACCTTAAGCTTAGTGGTACAAAGAAATAAAACTTAAATTTAATAGAGTTAAAATATTTATCAAAATGTTAAAATTAAGAATTATAATTTGCAATTTTTCTAAATTCACCCCTAAGTTATATATAGGTCTACCATTGCATGTGATGCTCCGCAAGTTAGGACCTAGCCACTAGAGCAATGCGCTATGTAGAACCATTGTCTCCTTTTCTTTGGTCTCTCCATAACTCTTTCCAAAATTTTCCACAAAAACCATCTACCCAACCAACACAGCACAGCACAACACAATCCCTATCTACTCTCTCTTACTATATATCCCTACCTTTTATTTCTTTCACTAATTTAATTCTAGAAAATTGGAATCCAACACAATATTTACTAACTGTTACCAACTATGGAACCTCTTTTTCTTTCTTTTATAATTCATTACCACTTTTCCATCACCCAAAAATAATCCAAGATAACTCATTCTTCCCAACACTAACACAAAACATTAACCCTTTGCTTGGCTAAGAAGAGAAAATAGAGAGGAGAAAAAATGAGGGAAGAGAAAATGGAGAGAAGAGAAAAGTGAGAGGGAATGATTTTCTCTCCATATGCTTGGCTGAACAGAAAAAAACAGGAAGAAAAGAAAAGTAACTAATTTTACATTAACAATAATATCCTTATTATTTTTAGGAATATATTTACATATAATAAAACTTGTTATTCTATTATATTATTTACATAATTTCCATATCATATTAATAAATGACATTAAAACGGGAAAGTGAAAAAAAATTTTGGATAGGAGGAAGAAGAAGCATGAAATAATAGCGGGAAAGTGAAAAAAAAATTGGATAGGAGAAATTTTGGAATGAGAGTTTTTCTCTTCATTTTGGGGGAGAAAAATTGGAAAAAAAAATCATGTAGAACCTACATATTATTTTTTTCTCCTCATCACTTTTCTCTCCTGAATCTTTTTAACTAAATAAGAGAAAATATAATTTTTTTTTCAATTTTTCTTCCTATTTTTTTTCCTTCTTCTTTTCGCCCGTGCCAAGCAAAACCTAAAGGTTAAAAGCTGTGGGTTCAGTCTCTTCAAGTTTCAATTTTTTTACATTCATGTAATTATGCGGTAAGAGAATTATAAAAGAATTATATTTCATGTAATAATGTTTGCTTTGCCGCTTTGGGTCAAACTTGCTTGCGAGAGGCAATTAAGCCGAGCCGGTCAGCAACTGCGGCTCCAACCGTCTCTTTGCTTCAAAACTTCTCACAATTTCTTCCATGCTGGATCATTAAAAAAATACCCCAAAGTAGAAACGCATTACTGATTTGACATTCTTGGGCAAACAGCTTCAAGCAACATTTATTAATGACTCATTTATTATAAATCCTTCAACATATCTACACCCAAAAGAAAAAAAAGAAAAGCAAAAGAGGGATGTGAACCACTCTATTCCATGCTTGACATTTTCTTCCCGCAAGCATATCATTCCAGGAGACATCCCAATGGGTTCAACTTCCTCGTATCTCCGAATCCTTTGAACCTTCCTGTCTTGATCTTATGATCTTACTCTGGAAGTCATCTGTGTCTGAGTTTTGCAGATAAAGAAAAAGGAAGTAGCAGAAGAGAAGGACGACCAGGAAGAAGGAGGAAGAAAGGTCTCTTTAGACAACATAAATGACAGAGCGGGAAACACAGTCATGGGGCTTCCTCTTCATCTGTTTCTTAATCCTCTTTTCAGGTACTTGTTCAAAAGTCTGATTTCTTGCGTTCAATTCTTTCTGGGTTTTCGCATAATCCTCAAATCCTCATCATAATTCATTTCTTCAACTATATCAGTATTCCTTTGTAGTCATGGCCTCGGAGACAACATATTATATTTATATCAACCTTGTCCTTTGTCAGTGTGCTTTTAGATTCTCTGAACATTTTAACTACTATTTTACTCTGGGTTTTTGAGGTTGGTTGATTCTGTCCTCGAGGTTATTGCCTATTTCGCTTTCCAAGGCCAAGTCTGATTTTTTTTTCTTGTTTTTTTTTGTTTCGATCCCACAGGAAATATTGCTGCCCAAGATTATCTGAGCACAGAGAGAGAAATTCTGCTGGAACTAAGAGCTTACCTGGACAATCAAACTCGAACAGATCGAGGAAGATACATGCTCTGGAATACAAACAGCTCGAATCCGTGTGAATGGCCAGGAATCTCATGCAGCCCCATCGGGCCAACCTCGACGGCGAGAGTGGTCGGTGTAGACCTTTCCGACAGTGGCATCTCCGGCGAGATTTTCCAGAATTTCTCGCAGCTCACTGAACTCGCTCACCTTGACCTCTCCAGTAACACCATGGGCGGAGAAATCCCAGAGGATTTAAGGCGATGCAGAAACCTCGTGTATCTCAATCTCTCTCATAATCTTTTGGAGGGAGAGATGAATTTAACTGGATTGACAAGGTTAGAGACACTGGACTTCTCGCAAAACAGGTTTCATGGGGATATTGGGTTGAATTTTCCTGCCACTTGTGACAGCTTAGTGACTTTGAATGTTTCTGAGAATCACTTCACTGGTTCGATTGATCACTGCTTCGATCAGTGTTGGAAATTGCAGTACTTGGATTTGAGCACTAACAATCTCAGTGGGGGTATTTGGATGGGATTTGCGAGGCTGAAGGAGTTTTCAGTTTCAGAAAACTACCTCACAGGGCCTATTGATGATCAAGCATTCCCGGAAAACTGTAAGCTCGAAGTACTCGACGTTTCATTCAATGTGTTTACAGGACATGCACCAAAGAATGTCAGTAACTGTAAGAATCTAGTGACTCTGAATCTTTCTAGTAACAAATTTTCTGGGGATATCCCCGTTGAATTGGGATCCATCTCAGGCCTCCAAGCACTGTACTTTGCCAACAATACTTTTTCAAGAAACATCCCAGAGACACTTTCAAACTTGACAAATCTAAATTTCTTGGATTTGAGTGGAAACGGTTTTGGTGGAGAGATTCAAGGCACATTCGGGAAATTCAAGCAGGTGAAGTTCCTTCTTTTGTATTCAAATGCTTATACAGGAGGATTAAACTCATCAGGAATTCTCAAATTACCCAACATCTCTCGCTTAGACCTCAGTAACAACAGTTTTGCAGGTCCATTACCTACTGAAATCTCTCAGGTGACTTCTCTGAAGTTCTTAATGTTAGCCTATAATCAATTCACTGGACCTGTTCCTCATGAATTTGGAAATTTGGCTCAGCTTCAAGCACTCGATCTCTCTTTCAACAAATTAACAGGGCCTATCCCACCGAGTCTGGGAAACTTGGGTTCTCTCTTATGGTTAATGCTTGCAAACAATTCATTGGATGGAGAAATCCCAAAAGAGTTGGGAAACTGCACAAGCTTGCTGTGGCTAAACCTTGAAAACAACAAGCTCACTGGGAATTTCCCTCCTGAATTGACCAACATTGGAAGAAACGCCATGGCCATGTTTGAATTGAATCGAGCAGAAGTCAGTGGAATCCCTTCTGGTTCTGTTGAATGTTCGGCAATGAAGAGATGGATACCTGCAGATTACCCTCCTTTCAGCTTTGTGTATAGCATACTCACAAGGAAAAATTGCATCAGCATTTGGGATAGATTACTCAAAGGGTATGGAATTTTCCCAATTTGCTCATCTGGGTCCTTTTATCGATTACGGGAGATTTCTGGGTACGTTCAGTTAAGTGGGAATAATCTCATCGGAGAAGTTCCTTCGGAAATTGGGAACATGCAAAATTTCAGCATGCTGCACTTGGGGCTGAACAAATTTTCCGGGAAAATCCCTGCAGTGATGGGAGATTTGCCACTTGTGGTGTTGAACATAACAAGAAACAATTTTTCAGGTGAGATTCCATGGGACATTGGAAACCTTAAATGTCTACGGAATCTGGATTTGTCCTACAACAATTTCTCTGGAACATTCCCAACAAGCTTAAACAACTTGACAGAGCTCAGTAAATTCAATGTCTCTTACAACCCCCTAATTTCTGGTACAATCCCGCCAACAGGACAATTAGGTACCTTCGACAAAGATTCCTATTTGGGAGATCCATCATTGCACCTCCCAAGCTTCATCGAAAACGTCCCAGACGATAATAAAAACACGACCTCTCACAGTGACCAGAAAATCAGAAACCCCTCAAAATGGTCATTGTTCTTGGTGTTTCTAACTCTCACACTTGCACTCTTGGTATTCGGGCTCCTCTCTCTCGTTGTGTGTTCATTGGCGAAAACCGGTTCACAAGACCCAGAAGGATACCTATTGGAAGACACAAAAAACCGTCACGACTCTGACAATTCCTCACCATGGTTGTCTGATATCGTTAAGGTTATCCATTTGAACAAGACAGCATTTACACACGCCGACATCCTCAAAGCCACCGGGAACTTCTCCGACTACAGAATCATAGGAAAAGGCGGTTTTGGCACCGTGTACAGAGGAGTGTTCCCCGACGGAAGAGAAGTCGCAGTGAAGAAGCTTCAAAGAGAAGGACTCGAGGGAGAAAAAGAGTTCAGAGCAGAAATGGAGGTTCTAAGCGGAAATGGATTCGGGTGGCCACACCCAAATTTAGTCACACTATACGGGTGGTGCCTAGACGGGTCGGAGAAGATACTAGTTTACGAATACATGGAAGGAGGAAGCTTGGAAGACGTTGTTACAGACAGAGCAAGACTCACGTGGAAGAGGAGGTTAGAGATCTCCATTGACGTGGCTCGAGCTCTGGTCTATTTACACCATGAATGCTTCCCTCCAATCGTTCACAGAGACGTTAAGGCTAGCAATGTGCTTTTGGATAAACATGGGAAGGCTAAAGTCACAGACTTTGGCCTAGCAAGAGTGGTAGAAAATGGAGTAAGTCACGTAACCACCATGGTGGCCGGGACGGTGGGCTACGTGGCACCTGAGTATGGTCAGACATGGCAGGCCACAACTAAAGGTGATGTGTATAGCTTTGGTGTTTTAGCTTTGGAATTAGCCATCGGGAGGAGAGCGGTGGATGGTGGTGAGGAGTGCTTGTTGGAGTGGGCTCGGCGAGTCATGGGTTATGGATATGGGCTTAGGCCTGGGCTAAGTCGGCCCATGATACCAGTGTTGCTGATGGGGACAGGGCTGGGAGAGGGCGCGGAGGAGATGGGTAAGTTGTTACGGATCGGGATAAAGTGCACGGCGGAGGCACCGCAAGCTAGGCCCAATATGAAGGAGGTTCTGTCTATCCTGGTTAACATATTGAACCCAAAAGGGGACTAGAAGAAAATAATAAAAATTATAGAAAATGTGCATATTGTGAGGTATATAGAGTGAAAAACTGAGTTGGAGAAAAAAGAGAAAAGGAAAAACTTGTGTTTTATTTCATAGGTGATTCTTCTCATGTATACAGAAATGTGTAGTTCCTTGTGTTGGAGAAGCTGCTCAATTTTGTTTTGTTTACACTTTATTGTAGAGGTGAATAAAATTGAACCCAAACTAATCATCTAACCGAACCAAATAATTTTTTATTTTTTTTTCAGTTATTTTGATTTTTGATTTAGATTTGGTTAATTTTTAAGGATATTTTTGATAATTTTGGTTTGATTCAATTATAATTTTCAAAAACCTAATAAATTGGATAGACCAAAATATATATTTATATTTTTTAATTTTCTCTTTTTGATTCTCAGCCTACAAATAGCAAAGTGTCCAAATTAAGCCCAACCCAGTATCAACTCTAAAGCACCCAGCCCGGCCACCCACCCCAAGCTTGCTGAACTAATGACCCGTTTGGTTGGATTACTTTAAGGGGTATGTGATGTATTGGAGATTACATTACCTCACTGAATTCGTTTGGTTGCACACATCACACTGTGATCATGATCACATGTGTAATGGTAATCACCTCCAAAACCGTAATCATCTTCACCTCCAAAAATCAATGTAATCCCCTTCACATGACTGTAATGGGATGATAAATATTGGATTTACCCTTTCACAAAACTGAAAATTACAATAGAACCTTCCCTAATAATCCATGACTCATCGTTGGCATTCCACTTTCATTTTCAACCCATAATGGCATTTTTATTTTTAATTTTAATTTTATTTTAATAAAAATAAATATCATTCATATATCTCAAATATCATACCAAACAAATACATATGTAATTATTATCATATTACATCCCTTCACACTCTTCACATTACATTACCTAACTATTCATGTAATTGAACCAAACGAGTTAATATGTAATCATTATCACATTACATCCTTTCACATCCTTCACATCACATTACCTAACCATTCATGTAATTGAACCAAACGGGCTATAAAGCACGCACGAGTTACTTCCAGACATGAGACACCCATCCACATCGACACGAGCAGAGCAGCAGCTAGAACTGTTAATTCGGGCCGGGCCAAAAAGCCCGAATTGAAAAACGGGCTTGGTTTTCCAAGCTCGAGCCTGCGAGGACGGGCCTACGGGCCGGCCCCCGGGCTTTTTTTAATTTTTTAATTTTTTTATGTTTTTTTAATAATTTTTTTATACAATTATTTAAATTGATACAACTAATTATCATCATAATTTAAATTAATATAACTAATTATCATCATAATTCATTAAAAATTAACATAATATTTAAATTTTATAATTTATATATCACTAATTAATAAAATAATATGTATTTTTTAATATTTTAAACTAAAAAAAAGTCTCGGGCTTTCGGGTTGGCTCACCACTGGCCGGACCTAAATGGGCCGGGCTCAAAAAGTCCAGATTATATATTTACTCCCAAAATTGAGGCCCGAACCCGCTCATTTTTCTGGCTTTTCGGACCGGCCTATCGGCCTTGACCCATTTTGACGGCTCTAGCAGCAGTAGAGGTTTTCTGAAACCCTAAATCCCCTTTCCCCAAATTCGTCATTCGCTTGCCGCATCTCTTACCCAGACACCGCTTGGCGTCGGCGCTCACTCCCTTCAGCCTCTGCCTCTCTGCTCTCGGCCTCCATCTCGCTCCCAGAATCTTTACTCTCCGCCTCTCTGACTCCGCTCTTGCTGTCGCTTTCGTTCTGCGTCTCGGACTCTCTGCTCATTGTCTGACTCCGTTCTTCTCTGCAAAACAGCAACTGCATCTTCGCTCTCCATTCATGTGATCGTGTCGCATCTCGCAACAGGTCACCTTTTCGTTGTTGAGTTTGAGTCCGTTCTCACTTCGAGTTCACAGTCTCCATTCTCTGCATTTTTGTTTAGCTCAAGCTAAATTAATTAAATCTGTAATGTCAGTTATGGATTCAGTAGAATAATGGATGATTTTCTGTTGCACCACAAGTTAAGTGCATTACCTACTTATTTTCACTAGCAAAAAAATTAGTAAATACTTGATCCTAATTCAGGCATCTTTTGGTACAGTCTGCCCCTTGATTCTGAAGCCATAAGCTAGTTGGATATGTTGTAGACTCTTTGGAAGCTGAAGCTGGAAGCTGTGTCAAATTAATTCTTTTCTCTGGCAAAAATTGTGGTTATTTGTTATTGTACGATCACTGCTATTCTGCCTTTCAAATGAATCACAAGCTGAAGTAGTTTTAGATTTGCACGGCAATATTCATGGTTATTTGTTATTGTATAATCTCTAAGGTTTGGGTTTGCAGGGGAAAAAAAAGGTTTGGGCTCTTGTACAGGCCTGAACCGAAATGAAAACCCCGAACTGAACGGTTCGGTTTTTTCTAAATTTTCGGTTAGGTTTGGTTAAAAAATACCTGTTATTTCGGTTATTCAGTTTTTTCACTGAACTGAACTGATGGACTGAATGCTCACCCCTATTTTGTTGTAACTTTTGTTTTTTTTGTGTCTCCCGATAAATCTTTAGAATTCTAGTTTTTACTTTAGTTTTATAAAATATGAAAAAAATAATGCACACTTTTGTGAGATATAAACCAAATCCTTACTGTTGACTGAAAATAATATAAATTTTATGTTTTGCTAAATAGTTACCAGTCACCTGAAGTTGTTTGAATTTTATTCTGCTTAAAAATAATCAGATTATGTAAATGTGATTTGTAAGTAGCAAACACTGCCAATCCTATCCTGCCATGTGTAGCCTTCTTAAGACTCCACTCTTTGAATCCCTACCTATTTGTTCACTCATTTTTCTTTTCTTTGGTTCTTTCCATTTTTTTAAAATTAAGAAGTAAGGATATTATTTCAAATTTTAAATCTTAATACTGTGGTACCAAGAACTTGGATATCTTAATATCCAAAATCAATTTAAAATATTTTTAAAAAAGTTTAAGAGGCCATCAAGCCAAAAGTGGCTGTTTATAAGAATCTCTTTGTGCCTTATCCCATATGTAGTGATGATCATTCATGAGGTTCATGGTGTCTTTGTTGATTCCCACAATATAAAGAATGACTAATGAGGCTTCCCATGCCCATGGGAATGATGATTTTGATTAAAAAAAAAACCAAAGGGATGGAATGCCCATTCCCATTCCTTGAGCTCTAGAGAATCAAACCAAATGAGCCGTAAATATTATAAGACGGACATGCGGTTTAATTTTATTTGGCAACTGATTGGATTTAGAAAGGGGTTAAGAAATATTGTTCAGTAATCTTTAATTATCTTCAATGGAAAGTTGGTGATACTGATATGCACAATTTTTTTTCTTTCATCTGACCATCATTGTGATTTTGACAAATAATATGTGTCATACATGCTATTTTTTTTTACATTCATTCATCTATTTGAAAGAAGTGATATAGTATGAAATTTATGTCATATTTTTATACTTAATATTAGCTCTTTATATTTATTCAAATGTATTATATACGTTCACTTTTATAGGTATGATAAATAACAAAATATTTCAGGCCATAAGAAAAAAATAACAAAAAAATATTATGATGGTGTTGGGTATAAATTCTATCTCATCACTATTCTTTTGTTTTTTTTTTTCCGATCTCTCTCTCCCTCTCAATGTACTACGCGTTTTCTTTTTGCATTGAGACTGGCAGACTCTCAACTCTCTTCCCTCCGCGCTATAGTCAAAGTCTCGAGACCTTTACGCTGCAAATGGTAAGATCACTGCCCATACAGAATCCACTCCATTTGTTTCATCTCCAATACCTAACATTGAATAACACTGTTTCATCTGAGCAGCTACGAGTCAATTACTGTGAAAATCAACTGCTTGCTGCTCTCACTTGCTTATTCCTTTGATATTCATTGTCATATCTGTCATCTAATTTTTGTATTGTCGATAAGGAAACATAGGAGATTCACAGTTTCAGTTCAGATATGAGAACCCTAGACAATATATTTATTATGTTAGTTGAGTTTGCATTTCGTGTAGCACTTTCATAACATTTTTGCTGATTATTTATGGGTTTCTTTTTCTCTCTCTGATACATTTTTTTTTTGAATCAGAGTTCGTTGAATCGAGTACCTGAGTGGGGCATTTGTTAGAAACTAGTTATAATATTATTGTTGTTAAAATCAAAACCAATTGATGGGTTGACAATATAGATAGCTAAAGTTGTTTCATGGCATTGTGGTAAAGATCATTGTTATATTCATGTTCTGTCAACCATCTCTCTAAATTCATTCAGTGTTGGTCTGTTCTTATGGTACTCCTATTACTCTTCAGTCTGTCCTGGACTTGATATATAGATTTATGAGAAGTATTTGCAATTTTTGTATGTTATTGGATACACCTGCATAAAATGATGGATCTCAGCCAATATATGTTCATTGCTTCTTATAGGAAAAAGTAAATTGTAAGAGTGACAATGTTGAGGCTTTTCAATAATCCATTTGATGGTTGCCTAGTGGTATGTCTGGACATTCAGATTTCTTACATCTTGTGATCTATGTGAAGAGAGATTTCATTTTTTCTCATATTCGAATAAGTTCACTCTTGGAAAAATTATCAGTTTGTCAATCATTTCCGCTTTCACCAAATTAAACCTAGAAGGTGTTCATTGGAGGATTTTATTATGTTTTTAAGGCCTTTTTCCTTTATGGTACTGCTGCTTGTATTCTTTGATTTATGTTGTGACACTTGCAATCAATTAATGGATCATAAATTTCTTTGAATTCAAAACATATTTTTCTTGCTTCTTGGTGTATATATGACATTTTCTAGGTTTTCTTCACTTCATCTGGTTATGTTTAGTGCTGTGAAATCATTGGTGCTCTAATAAAGGTTTTTTTTTTTTGCCAATAATAGATGACGGCTTAGCCCAACAGAAACTCAAATAATACAAGGGAGCTTGAAAGAGCCCATACAATCAGTTTCAGGCCACACTAATAAACTAATATATGGCCAATTGAGTACAAGAAATGTCAAGGTGTATTAATTTTCTTAGTTACATTTTCTACAAATGCAGTTGTTGGAGTTTGATGCCAAAGATATTTTTCAAAAGCTACTGCAAATTCATCTCAAGAGGAAAGTGATGCCAAATCCAACAAGAAGGTTAAATGAAGTTGAAGGACATTCAATGCCTATACTTTTCCAAGTCAAAGGTAAAAAAAGAAGAAGAAGCAAAAGCAGACTGTAGCAGAAGTGGATACTTGACACTAAGGGAATACTGAGAATGAATTTCAACAATGCATCTGCCACCCATTCCTAGAGCAGCTTCCATTGTCATTACCATCACCCATCCCTTCCCATCTACTTGCAATTCTGGCCTTCTTCGGTCCTTGCCATTTTCATCGTGTTCTTCATCCTCTCTATGGTTTTCCATTCTTCGCAATGCCATTGCTACATCCAACTTGCTACTTGGAAAGTGTGCACATGCATGTATTCTCAAATCAGGACAGTGCCAAGATCGTTTTTTAATCAACAATCTGATCACCATGTATAACAAATGTGGGTCACTACCGTTAGCACGTCGGTTGTTTGATATATCACCCGAAAGAGACCTTGTTACCTGGAATGCCATTCTCACTGCATATGCAGATGGTGGACATGCTGAGGTTGAGAATATTCAAGAGGGGTTTTACCTTTTCCGATCTCTCCGTAAATCTGTTGTCTTAACTAGTCGTCATACTTTGGCCCCTGTGTTTAAGATGTGTCTACTCTCAGGTTATGCCTGGGCTTCAGAGGCTGTGCATGGGTATGCTGTCAAGATTGGATTGGAATGGGATGTATTTGTTGCTGGGGCTTTGGTGAATATATACTCTAAGTTTCAACGAATCAGAGAGGCCCGCATCTTGTTTGATGGGATGCCTTCAAGGGATGTTGTACTGTGGAATGTCATGCTGAAGGCATATGTGGAAGTGGGTCTTGAGAATGAGGCGCTGCTTCTGTTCTCTACATTTCATCAAAGTGGGCTGCGTCCTGATATTATCAGTGTCCGTACTCTTCTTATGGGCCTAAGAAGAACAGAGTTTGAAAGGGAGTTAAATCAGCTTCAAGCTTATATGACGAAGTTGTTTCCCTTTGATGATGATTCTGATGTAGTTGTGTGGAACAAGGCATTGTCCGACTATCACCAAGCAGGTGAAGCTTGGCTAGCTATTGATTCCTTTATAGATATGATCAGATCAAGAGTATCATATGATAGCTTGACGTTTGTTGTGATTCTTTCTGTGGTTGCAAGTATAAAGCATCTTGAACTGGGAAAACAGATTCATGGCATAGTTGTTAAATTAGGGTTGGATCAAGTTGTATCTATTGCTAATAGCCTGCTGAATATGTACATAAAAGCCAATTCTATTCACGATGCAAAAAAGCTGTTCAAGCAAATGAAAGAAGTGGATGTAATATCATGGAATACAATGATATCAGGCTGTGTTCTGAGTGGTCTAGAAGAGGAGGCTGCAGGCTTGTTTATTGATTTATCACGCGTTGGTCTAATGCCAGATCAATTCACCATTGCAAGTGTTTTGAGGGCTTGCTCCTGTCTTGAAGAGGGCTTATATCTTGGCAAACAGATTCATGTTCTTTCAATTAAAACTGGTATTATCATTGATTCCTTTGTTTCAACGTCTCTTATTGATGTCTATTCTAAGAGTGGAATGATGGTGGAGGCAGAGTTGCTTTTTCAAAACCAAGATGAATTTGATTTGGCAACATGGAATGCCATGATGTTTGGATACATAACTAGCAACAACAATCTCAAAGCTTTGAGGCTCTTTAGTCTACTACATAAAAGTGGAGAGAGGGCAGATGAAATTACTATGGCAAATGTAGCCAAAGCCTCCAGAGACTTGGTAGGGCTTGAAGAAGGGAAGCAAATTCATGCTGTTGTTATAAAAAGGGGGTTCAATTTAGATCTTTATGTTATTAGTGGTATTCTAGGCATGTATCTAAAATGTGGAGAATTCGAATGTGCACAGAGAGCCTTCAATGAGATCCCTGTGCCTGATGATGTTGCTTGGACTACTATGATTTCAGGATGTGTGGAAAATGGAGATGAGGAACATGCTACTGTTATATACCAGCAGATGAGGCTTGCTGGGGTGCAACCTGATGAGTATATGTTTGCTACTCTTATCAAGGCTAGTTCACTTCTGACAGCATTAGAACAAGGGAAACAAATTCATGCAAATGTGATAAAGTTGAATTGTGCTATGGATCCTTACATCATGACCACACTTGTTGACATGTATGCCAAGTGTGGGAACATAGAAGATGCATACGGCTTATTTAAGAGAATGAACGTGAGGAGTATTGCATTATGGAATGCAATGTTGGTAGGATTAGCTCAACATGGAAATGCTGAAGAAGCCCTCTACCTTTTCGAAGAAATGAAATCTAGGGGTGCAATGCCAGATAAAGTTACCTTTATTGGAGTCCTTTCTGCTTGTAGTCATTCTGGTTTAGTATCTGAAGCCTATGAAAATTTTCATTCCATGCAGAATGATTGTGGCATTGAACCTGAGGTTGAACATTATTCTTGTCTTGTTGATGCCCTTTGTCGTGCAGGGCATATTCGAGAAGCTGAAAAGGTGTTGCTATCAATGCCGTTTGGAGGATCTGCTTCAATGTATAGAACACTGCTTAATGCTTGTAGGGTTCAAGGGGACAAGGAGACAGGAAAACGTGTGGCAGAAAAGCTTTTTTCATTGGAGCCATTTGATTCAGCAGCTTATGTTCTTTTATCCAATATCTATGCAGCTGCAAACGAATGGGACAATGTGATGAAGGCTAGAAATATGATGAAAAGGTTCCATGTTAAGAAGGATCCAGGATTCAGTTGGGTAGATGTGAAGACGAAGGTCCATTTGTTTGTAGCTGGTGATAGATCACATGAAGAAGCTGATTTGCTATATGATATGGTTGAGTACATGATAAAGAAGATTAGAGAAGGAGGATATGTTCCTGATACAGACTTTGTACTTGTTGATATAGAAGAAGAGGAAAAAGAACGTGCTCTATATTATCATAGTGAGAAGCTAGCAATTGCTTATGGGCTCATGAGCACTGCACCATCCACCACCATACGGGTAATTAAAAACCTTAGAGTGTGTGGAGATTGCCATAATGCGATCAAATATATATCAAAGGTTTTTCAGAGAGAGGTTGTTGTGAGAGATGCAAATCGATTTCATCATTTCAGAAGTGGGATCTGCTCTTGTGGTGACTACTGGTGATGATAGAGTCTGTCTTCGTACTATTTCATTTTCCAAACTGACTTGGTCTGTCCTCCTGGGGGAGCTGTCACCTAAGCCCCCATCAGTTGGCTATTCTTGACAGCTTGCTTAGCAATGATAACTTGCTGCTGATTATCTATCTTTTGAGCAGGTAAACTTTCCCTCTTATATTCTGATTCAATCAGAAACACCATGCGAAAATTGAGTTTCAATTGTGAGTGATTTAACTGATGTAAATGTCTTTGCTGACTTATTGTATTTTTTGTTTTGAAGTAGAATTTTGGTCTTTGTGCTATGGTTTCAAATTTTTTTGAATTTCCGGGGTTGAGATTATGGGCATTGCAATATTGATTTCGATTCTGTGGATGAATTTGGTTGGGGTGTTAGATCTGTTCTATTGGTGTGGGGCTGCAGTTCTAAGATTTGCATGCCCTTGTTTCTGTTCCGGGTTTGGCCAGGGTTTGCAAGTGGGAATGTAGAATTGTAAGTTGATTTGATAATATCAGTGAATCCTGTTTTCTCCTCCTACTTTGCATCATGGTTATGTGAATCCAATTGATGATTTTGTAACTGGTTTTCTTGAGAAATTTCAGCTTGCACAGTGATGATCAGAAACCAAAATTGAACTTTTGTTCTGCACTATGAGATGCATATAGATAATGATTGGAAATTGATTGATTATTAGGAGTTGTCCTTCAAATTCTTGCCGTTTTGGATATATAATTGAGAATTAATGCTATGAAACATAGTTCTAACGCTGACACGCTCTGTGCTTTGGGCGCTCATAGTGGTCTAATTGGGGACACCCTTAGGTTCAAGGTCATGGAAGGATGATTTATCTTGTTTCTTATGTGGAATCTGAGTTCTGGATATACTTTGAAAGCATATGACATACTTGTGCATCTGCGTATCTCAAATAAAACAGAGAGAACATGAATTGAAGTTGGAGGGGAGGATGAAGTTTTGAGTAGAGTTGGGAATTGATATTTTACTTCAGCTCAATTTCTTTCAATTGCATCATAATGTTTATTACTGACTATCATCTTATTTGGATGTGTGAGCAAAACCCGTTCAAGCTAAGGATTTCTGGGAAGAACGCAATGAAGTCAACAGATGCCATGGCAAGCAAGTGAATGCAATTGTTTTTTTTTTGGGAGGGGGGGGGGGGTGTCCATCTTCTGTCTTTTTTTCTCTTGTAATTGTGCTTGGACAGATGTTACTTGACTGCAGACAAACAGACAGACACACTCACGCCCATGTTGAATATTGCATGTGTCAATGAGCATGTACACTCAATGAGGTCTCTTGCATATTTGTACATCTATCCTCCATACATACATATTTGGAGCCTGGTTGGAAAATCTTTGGGATTAATAAAAGTACATTTGCAAGCATACTTTAGACTAACTTTGTGTTTAAATAAAAGGTCATCATATAAACTTTTTTTAACCTTTAAATGTATTTTTTAGCCAATGAATTGAAAAAGTCATTTTTTAATTTACAAATGTACTTTTATCTAATAATTATTTTGTTAAGCTTTTGCAATTAAAAACATTAAAACATAAATCGTGTTATAATAAATTTATTTTTATTTAAACTTAATTTTATTTTAATTTAAGTTTACAAACTACAAACTAAATGAGCTCTTAATTGTTGACTCTGTCTGGAATATGGGGGAAATAGGTTAGTTTTCTCCTCTCCCTATTTTTCTTACATCACAAAAGACGTCTGAACGATTGCGCACATCTTACATGTGAATTTTCAGTTTTTGGTTGTAGTTCTGATAGGAGCATTGTCATGCAGGAATCTGGATATCTCCTGTGGACGAGCCACTGGGAGAGAGAGAGAGAGGGTGAGACCCACACGTCTGTGGACATTGGATCTTTGCCTGTGGAGGTATAATTTTTTTCCACAATTTTTTTAATATTTTAAGTTTCCAACAATTTATTATTCAAATAAAATGTATTTAATTTTAAGATTAAATTAAAATGGAATTAATATACTAATAATATTTTTATTTTTTTACTTTCTATTCAAAATTTAGAAATACATTCAAATTTATAAAATTAAGCATAAGAAGATCTACATCCATGGAGAAAATGCATTAATAGACAAATAATTTAATCAATACAACAACTTTTTTCTCATTGACATACAATAAAAGAAAAAAGTTTTGATACTTATTTACAAAAAAAATTGATTGTTATAACTTTTTTACTTTGTAGTTATAAGAAAGAATTTTGTAGTTCGATGGACATATTAATTACAGTTGCCAAATTCATTAAATTTAGAGGGACAAAATCTTATAAAATTTTAAATTTTTCTTTGTAGTTGTGTTGGGGGGGGGGGAATTAATTAATTAATTAAAACTATCTAAGATCATTATTAAAAAAAATATAAAATTATCCATGTATGAAAAAGATAAAAAAGAACAAACACATAGGAAACAAAGAATCTTTTTTAAAGTTCTAAGAGCATAAAAAAAGCAATAAAATTATCTATGTTATTTAGGCTTCATATAGTTCTTAAATAAAATAATATCTACAGTTAATTATAAAATAAAGACTTTTTTCATATAAATAAATTATATGAGAGCATGGATTTAGTGGGTTCAAAAACTTAATTTTGAGTCCATTAGGTTCAGTCCCTCAAGCCTGCTTTTGAATTTTTCCAATCCTCTTTCTCAAGCCTCCTTTTGAACTTTTCCAATTCTCTTTTGAACTTGCATCTCCAGCACCATTAATAATCCAGACCGAACTGTATCTTAATATTGACAATAATGAAATCCTTCCTTGATTTATGAATGTCTGTTAACACATGATTGTCGCTGCCGCATCCCATAAAAACTATTAATGCTTTGCACAGATCTTCTTGATGAGGGATTAGAATCTATGAAGTAGTCATTAAACATAATCTTCTGCCTTTTCACTTCCTTGATGACCTGTAAAGGATTTGGTCATACTATACCTTGATGGAGGACTTCGTTTTTATGCTTCCAAATGTTGTAGAGCAACAGAACTATCGAACCAAGTAAACTGGACATGATCAGCTAAATCATTCATACAAGAGTACAGTACATCACGAACCAGCTATCAAAATCATTTATCAGGTCAAGTGAGACACAATAGCCAAAGTCCAATCTAAACCACACAGCTTGAGATAAAGGACATTTCAGAAATAGATGCTTACATTTCTCTCCTGCCTCCCTGCAAAATAAGCAACTATCTTTCAAAGTTAATGGGAATTTGTTTTAATGGAAGAGGTTAAGGTCGTTTAAGTACAATATTTCGAGTTAGATATTTTGTAAATGTAGAAGACATATTTGAGAGAGTTTTCCCCTGTTTAGGGCTTAACATGACTTGATTCAGATTAATCTGAGTTTAAAGTAGCGACAGAATACAAGATGGTTTTATAAAAAAAAAACTATCTTTCAAATCTAATTCCAAAAACTCTAACTTGTAGTATGATGATCTTTGCAAAGTACTCCTTAGAAGAAGTTGATAAGTATTTGCAACAAAATACTGTCCGGTATTGGAACCTTTCCAAATAAGAGTTCCATTGTCATTGAACCAAGAGAAACATTTTGAAATAATACTGTTGGTATCAGTAGGAGAGCACAACTCATGTAAAATATCATGGTTCCAAATCCCTCTATTATGCATAATAAGATCACGAATAGTTTGCAAAGAAATTGTGCAAATTGACTGCATCTGTTGTCAAGTGCGGCTATATATAGGAATGTTTGAAACCTTTTCCTATAGTTCAATCCAGTGAATCAATAGAAACAATATGTTTTACTTTAAGAACACTTGCCTTTAGCCAAGACATTGAGGAGCAATGCTTGAGATCTCCCTCATAATATTGTGGAAGAAACAAAATGGTCTTTTTAGCATAAAATAACAAAAAAATAAAAAAAATTATCAAAATATGACATGTCAAATAATATTGACTAAAATATAACATACAGTTGAGTGGTGGCAACGCGACTCGAGTCTGTATTAAGAAGTCGAACAGACAACTATATGATTTCATATTTGACAAATTTTTTAATAAAAAGGTAAATTGTATGGATGCATATAAAAAGGTAAATCGCATGGATGCCCATGCATTCATGCGACTTTACCCATGCAACTTTGCCTTTTTAGAAATTGTAAAAAGGTACTCCCTCCGGTCCAATTTATAAGATGTTATCTTGAAAATTTACTTGGTCCTATTTATAAGGTATTGTGTTATTTTTTTATTTGAATTTCCTTTTTTACCCTTTATTTAATGACTTTTTTGTCTCGTAAATTGTTTCATTTTTTAATTAATAGGGGTAAAATTGAAAGTTTATACTATTTTTTTATAAATTTGAAAGCATAATTATGTCTCCTTAATACCTGTACAATGAAAAATATGGCCTTTATTTTTTTTAAACAATTTTTGTAATTATTGGATTATTTAAATGGGCTCTCTAATCCTATTTAAATTACCAATGTTTCTTACTATATTTAGATAAACTTCCTATCCTGTCCAAGTAAACTTTCATTATTCCCAAATAGGATTCTTTGTAGGAAATATTTTGGATAGGGATTTGAAATTATCTTTTTTACATTAAATAATTATTAAAAAAATATAAATTTAATTAAAAGTGCAACAAATATTAATTAATAGTTAACTATATATTTGTATAAGTGTTGTTCCAAATTTTTTCATCCTTAAACTTATATTATATACACATATTTTATTTTTTAAACATTCAAATATCATATTAAAGTTGCATGAAGAGGCAAAAAATTCTTGTATGGTACGTTAATTTTTATGATTGAAATTAAGAAAAGAAAAAAAAGAACGAAGAAGTCCAATAGGTATTTTTGAGCATAATATAATAAAAAATTAAAAAAATTATCAAAATATGACATGTTAGATAATATTTACCAAAATATAATATACAAAGTCGACTAGTGGCAGTGTATTTTGACTCTATGCACATAAATATCTGATTTTATTTATAAAATATTGTTAATCAGTAAATGAATATTAAGGAAAATTACTTATACTAAAAAAATTTAAAAAAATTAACATAAGCTGAACAAATAATTGATATATTATTAAAAAATAATGATTAGTCAATAAATTTTAACAAATATTAATTATTTTTTTATTTTTGTTGAATAATCATTAAAAAGATATCAATTTAATTAAAAGTTGAACAAATACTAATTAATAATTAGCTAATAATAAGTAAATAATAATAATTAGAAATAAAATAACACTATAATGAAGTAGCAAATTGAATGATAAGAAAAATATAAATTTAATAATTAACTGATAAAAATGGTCAAATATAAAATGAGAAAGATAATTAATTTGTAATAATTAGTTATTAAATATTAAAATTTGGTCACCTTATACATAATGGCTATTGGTGTCACATCTTGCTATTTGACTTCTTCATTCTTTTTTTTCTTAATTTCAATCATAAAAATTAGCATACCATACAAGGATTTTTTGTCTCTTCATAGAACTTTAATATGATATTTGAATGTTTAAAAAATAAAGCATGTGTATATAATATAAGTTTAGGGATCAGAAAATTTGAGACAACACTTATACAAATATAGTTAACTATTAATTAATATTTGTTACACTTTTAATTAAATTTATATCTTCTTAATAATTATTTAGTGGAAAAAGATAATTGCAAATCCCTATACAAAATATTTCCTACAAAAAATCATATTTGAGAATAGTGGAAGCTCACTTGGATAGGATAAGAAGTCAATCTAAGTATAATAGGAAGTATTGGTCATTTAAATAGGATCGGAGAACTCATTTAAATAATCCAATAATTAAAAAAATTGTTTTGAAAAAAATAAAGGCATCCATGCGACCTTTCCTTTGTGGAAATTGTAAAAAGGTATCCATGCGATTTCCCTTTTTATTAAAAAAAAATTTGTCAAATATGAAATTCCATAGTTGCCTGTTTGACTTTTTAGTATGGACTCAAGTTGCGTTGCTACCAGTCGACTTAGTGTATTATATTTTGATAAATATCATTTGACATGTCATATTTCTATAATTTTTTTTATTTTTTTATGCCCAAAAAACCAAACAAATAAATGAGAACTTGGGAGAATAAGAGTCTTATCCCCAGCAATAAGCCTCCAAGCAAAGTTGGCTAATAAAGCTTGATTGAAAAGCTCCATCTTTTTTTTATCTAAGACCACCATAGTCAAATCCATCACAAAGAATATCCGACTTCTGTAAATGCATACATGATATCTTGAATATAACCATTTATTGAGATTCAGACTTATCCGGATCGAATCGGGTAAGATTCAAAGGGCAATAAGTTTTCCCATGAATTTTTAACATAGTTACGTTCTTAAGATTCAAACTCGAGATCTCTAGTTAAGTTAATACACCCTCATGAAACTTGAATCCAGTATTTGGTGGTTGCTTTTTTTTTTTGTGATAATACAACAGGGTCAAGAACCCAAAAATAAAACAAAGAAGACAACTAGGTAGCTAATGGCGCCATGGGTGGTATTTGAACACCTGCTTCCTCCTCCCAAAGAGCCTTTAAAAAGTGTTTTTACTTTTGGCAAAAGCCAATTTGGGCTTTTGTTTATGACAAAAGCACTTTTGAGAGGCCAGCCGTCAGCCAAAACATGCTATTAAGTGTACCACAATTATATTTTGATCGAATAAGGATTAATGAAATATAATGATTTTTCAAAACCTATTCAACAGATTATTTGGGCACCTTTTTCAATTACAAGATAAGTGACTATGACTGGATTGGTAATTCTTTTGTTGAATTTAAGGTCTCATTTTTTTGGGGTCTGAATTTGAGGTCTCATGTGGGCATTATTTATTTCTTCAAAGTTCACAAAGAAAATATGGTTTGTTTTTCCTTTCATTCTTATGTTTTATTTTATTTTTTGAAATATAGAGCCAACAAACAAATACTAACTCCAAAAGTATAAAAGTATAAGGTATATGTGCATCTGACGTTCATACGGTCTAAATTGAATTTTTTTTACATTCATTCATTTAAAGAAAAGCGATAAAGAAGAATATATATATCTATATATGTATATGAAATCTACATCATATTGTTATACTCATTATTTCTTCTTTCTATATGTTTATTCTAATGTATCATATATATTTACTTTTATAAAAACAGAAAATAATATAGGAAATGTAATATATCTATTATATATACTAAGGTAGAGTAAATTTGGATGACATGTTGGAGTATTATACTGCTATTACATGTTGTTGATGAGAAATACTTAGGTACTCTTAGAATATCATGTCAGATTTATTCTCTCCAATAAAAACACAGCACCTTATATACTTTTTAATCCTGCCTGTCACTCACTCAAGTTATAACTAAAAAATAATTTAATTTCAAAAAAATTTTCAATTGGCATGAGAACCCTTTTCTTGAGAGTGTCTCCTGATACATAGAGGCCTCGCATCAGATTCCTCTCGAAGCAGAACCTATTGAATTGATTGGATCTCTCAATTAGCTTCTTGAATTAACCTCAGAAGCCTTTCACAAACTAATTCATCCTCAAAACCCTTACTGTAATAAAGGCATCGCTTTAGTTGTAGAACTCTTTCTTTGCTTCCCTCCAACAAACTTGACCCTCCAATCTGATACAAGGTTCAATGGTGCTTTTTTCTCCAGTGCCATTTCCAATCTGAAAAAAGCTGTCGATAAAGACACGTTGAGCAGGAAGGATAAAGGTGGAGAAGTTATGACCGTCGATGCTGTTTGTAGGTTGAGACATCCATGAAGGAAGATAGATAAAGGAAGAGAACGAGCCGTCGGTGTAGTTTGTAGCTTGAGAATGATGAAGGGAGAATAGATACAGGAGGAGAGAGAGCTCTCGGTGCCATCTGTGTGCGATGACCAAGCGAGAGAATGAGAGATTCACGGATGCTAGGTTTTTTAAAGAAAGAAATTATTGAAATAATATAAAATAAATCAGTGACACATAGGATTATAATGTCCTGACATGGCCTATTCCCATTGGTGAGAGTGCAAGTGACATGGTACTCTTGGAGTACCCAAGAATTTCTCGTTGCTGATTGGGAAGAATGATGAGAGCCCCACATTGCCAACTCACTTGTTGTTGGTTTTGGGTTTTCAACTATAACATAAATAGTTATTAATCATAATCAAACCTATCATAAATAAAACAACTTTTACTTCCTTAATTGTTGCAGTTTTAAAGTTTTAGAATCTTTTTCAATTTATTTGTCATTGAATGTGTTTAAATGAGTGTGATTTGGGACCGCTGCAATATGTTATGTAGTTGGCTGTAAATTCGTCCTCTCCATAGGTGCTATCTACACATTTGAATAATCATCAGTGCAATGAATTTTCATTTGAATTGAGGTATGCCCTTAAATTATGTAATTATCTTTCATTGTGTGAATGTCTTATGAATTTGATCCTTGATATATTGATTTGCAGATCTATTTCATCTTGGAGTGTGGTATTCATCCCCTTGGTGTGATTTGCACATTTCAAATCACTTTGATGCACCGAAATTTCATGCTTTTTGCTGCAACCTTTAGGTCTATTGGTTTCATTTGGCTTTTGTGTGTCTGTGTTTTGGCTCTTAGGGTCTATTTGGTTTCTGGAATGACTGAAAATAGAATAGATCAGCCGTCAAAATTAAAAATGAAATTAGATGTGATCGAAATCAATTTTGACCGTGGTGTCGGAGGAGGAGGAGAGGAGGTTAGTGGAGGAGAGAAAGTTGGGGGTGAAGAAGAGAAATGAAAGTGAAGAAAACGAGATTGGTGGAAGAGGGTTATTTAGTTTAGAAAATGATTCTTGGAAATGAGAATAAAGAAAAATAGGGATCAATGTGGTAGTTTCCATTCCCTATTTTTTGGGTGTTCTTATTCCATATAAAGTCTAGATTCTTACTTCAATGTGCAATCAAATAGTCTAACATTTGGAATAAGATCTAAAATTCCATTCCTAAACCCCTAATGAATTAAATCAAACATGCACTTTTAATCTAGTTATATTTATTTTCATTTAATCAATTTATTTTTTTAAATTTTTTTCTTAATATTGTATCAAACAAATTTATAGCAATTATCATTTCATTCCCGGTCATTCCGGGAACCAAATGGGCCCTTAGGATGGTGAAAATTCCATTTAAGGCAATTCCATCATTCCTTTCATTTTCTCTTATATGCCATGTCCTCTATTTAAGATGGTGGGGACATGTTTTGCTTCTTTGCATTATGTTATACTGATGCTATACTTCTCTTGGTTTTTATCATTTTGAAGGCTTATGATGATGAACTTCGTTTATGTTGTTGTAGCATTCTATCTTTCCATATGTGATATGTCTTTTTCACTGAGGAGCAATTCTCTACACACAAAATCATCAAAATTGAAGAACAGAGCAATGAAATATTTAAACTAAGAATATGGGAACCTTAGAGTTTCATCATACTTATCGGGACTCAAATATGAGGCTCTCTATTTAATTTGTGTTTTCTCTTTATCTTTTTGTCAAAAAAAAAAGTAATAATGATAATTAGATTCCCTCCTCCTATGTTGTTTCTATTTGCATTACTAACAACTGTCGTTCTATATATATAGATGTGCCTATAAATTACATTATTACATAGATTAATGAGTATCAAACAAAAAAATTGTTCTAATCAAAATAAAAAACTTTCTTTGCAAAAATACAAAGGAAAACATTTTCAAATTCACTCTGCGAAGAAAGAGGGAAACTAAATCAGATTAACATATTAAAAGGGTAATTGTTACACTTAATAATGAAGAGATACGTGGCCTATGAAATTGGATTGACTAATCCTAAAAGAATCATACTCAACAATTTCAAACATGAATAAAATATTAAGATATTATGAGTTAATTCATACATGTACATTTAATTAAAACTGCAATAAATTATTTTAATAAAAAAATTTTATTTTTAATTATTCCAAATGCATAAGTATTATCAAATTCTATTAAATAATATTGACAAAATCATTCCTCAGATTTTTCAATTGCCGAATTACATATTTAATAATAGTTTGGTTCATGGATTTTAAACAAATATAATAATTCTAAATGAAAATCGATTAGTCTACGAATTTGATTTGCATGTTACTATTTTCTATAATTAACTTATGTATTGAATTTATTAAATTATTTAGAAAGTTTAATTCAAAATTGTTTAGAAAGATTTAACACCGATCTTTACTACTATCAATTAACATTAATTGGATAATTTGTCAACTGAAAATATTTAATGCTGATTTTATTATTATTTATCACAGATTTCAAATTTGATACATATCCTCATTAATTCAAAGTAATCAATCTACTTAATGATTGAAAAATTATAATCATAATTAAAACGTTCAAATTAATCACTTGAATCTGAATTTGACAACATAAAATAAAATTATATGCATTTAAAACAAGAGTAGCATTGTTCAAAGTTTATTACAAATTTAAATTTTCTAAAAACTATCTCAAATGATAAACCTAACCATGATTTTATAAAAAAAATATAGAAATTAGTTTGAATTCAATATAAGATTCTATCTTTCTTCAATCCGGCCATCTAAAGTTTAATTTTAAATACTCCATCATTTTTCAACACAATATGATGTTATCTTTATTATTTTATTAAAATAAAGTAAGAGAAAAAACAAAAGGTGCATTATAACATTATATACATTTAAACTCAGATAACTTTTTTGACTTAATATAAACTAGCATGTAACCCGTGTGATGCACAGGATCAATAAAATTATTTACATTTTTATACATGTTTAATAATAAAAATATACATATAATTGGAGAACAAAATAACATTACAAAGTATTTAATGTATTAATAATAAGTGACTATAAAGAAAATAATAATACAAAGCTATCGGTTAAGGTTATTAAACACTATTTTCTATACAATATTTGAAATTATATCACTTAAATTGTCATTCTTATCTAAAATCATTATCTTCAATTCACTTTTAGATTATACACACAATACAACAATATAAAGTTGTCTATATATAAATACAGGTTTTGGCAAATATAAACACATGCTGCATAGACTTTGCTTCTAATTCTTGTTTATGGTCATAACAAAAACTAATATTATAAAAAATTACCATCTTTTTATATTAAATAATAGTCTTGAATCTGATGAAATCATGGATACAAACTTTCAATCGTTCATGCATTTGATCCAAACACGACTTTAACTTGAAATACTATATACTTGTTAGTTTGTGTAACAATGAGATGAGTGTTATTACAAAAACCCAATGACTTGTTAATATTCCTTATGAAAATAATAAGTGCTCCAACATTTAACCTAATTTCATGATTTGGAAGACCTTATATGGAAATTGAATTCAACAATTTAGTGGAATAAAGATTATTAACAGAATCCACATTATCATTTTTCTTTAATATACTATCAAAATCATAGTACATCATATCTTCATCTGGTAATAACGATAACAAGTACTTATTAACATTATCAAATAGACAAAGTGTGGGCTGATATATTTCTATCTCATAAATAAGATGAAATATTTAATTTCTCATAGAGATTTGAATGTGGTCACAACAATTAGTATGATATGATCGTTTGAGATGTCCAATAAAAAATCATAAGGAATTTTAATATCAGTGATCCTATCATTAGGATCAATAATTATTCTATCACCTATAGAAAGAATCTCGTGATCAAATTCTTGTATTTCTCTATTAACATAAGATAAATTTATTGGAAGGAATCTTATATTTCTTGTAAGAGTAAGAAATTTACATTGATTCTAGACGTAAGATAAATTAATAGTAGCAAGAATTATATCATTCTAAGTCCTTCTTGGTATTACAGGCAAAATTTGTCTAAAATTCCCACCAAATACAACTACTTTACCTTTAAAAGAAATGTTCATAGCTGAAGAATTGGATAGTTTTAAGATATATCTAAGGCTCTAATCTTGAGCCTCAAATCAAAATTTGTTGGCAATAGGTACTTCATGCCATATAATTAATGAAGTATGAACCAACAACTCAGTAAGATGACTACACTGCTTTATATTGCATATAGTATCTCTATTAACATAAGATAAATTTATTGGAAGGAATCTTATATTTCTTGTAAGAGTAAGAAATTGACATTGATTCTAGACGTAAGATAAATTAATAGTAGTAAGAACTATATCCTTCTAAGTCCTTCTTGGTATTAAAGGCAAAATTTGTCTAAAATTTTCACCAAATACAACTACTTTACTTTCAAAAGAAATGATCACAACTGAAGAATTTGATAGTTTTAAGATATATCTAAGACTCTAATCTTGAGCCTCAAATCAAAATTTGTTGACAATAGGTGCTTCATGCCATATAATTAATGAAGTATGAACCAACAGTTCAGTAAGATGACTACACTGCTTTATATTGCATATAGTATCTTCATGAATATAAAGAGATATGTAGAATTGTAAATGTACAGTTCTTCCACTTAGCAATAATAAAGAAGCAATGTCATTTGATGCTACATTAAGAACAATTTTGTCCTTGGATCTAAAAGAGGTTGAAAAAATATTTCATACATATGTTTTACTAGTGCCTCCATATTTATAAACAAAATGCACTTCTCTTTTCTTGAATATATATAATAGGAAAGTATAAAATTTTTTATACATCCCCTACAATGTATATCAAATAATTATACACAATATAACACTATATATATAATGGTATAAACCAAATACATGAACTATATGAAAAATATATAAAAAAAAAATCTCTAATGAATATTTGAGAGTATTATTCTATTAAACAAATGTTCTCAACATATTCAATATATGTGAACTTGGATGAAATCTTTCAATATGAGTGACAATAGTCATTGATCATGCATAAAATAGATTGTAGAATTAGTTGAAAATATCCTCCGCATTAGAATGTAAGCTACATTTTCTTCAAATCCTCCTTTCTGCAATTTTATTAGAGATCTTATTGATTTTCTAGTAATGTTTGACAGAGCATTTGTGTAGTATTTATTTTCAAGGAACCTATTCACAATTTAAATATATATGCATAAGAAAGAAACTTTGCAAACAGAATAGTAGATTTGTCAAAAGATCAAACAATATAATCCCAAATATATAAATATTATGTAATGATAAATCAAATATTAAATTAAACACACACATATAGATATATGTGTGTATTTGTAGATAAAAATCATAAAAAATGAATAGAAAATGGATATTAAAAATTATTAGAGTTGGGTTACATAAAAAGTTAGATGACTATTATTACACAAATTAAGATAATCCAATTATAATCTATAAGAAATTAGATGATCAACCTTAAAATTGTAGATACTCACATCTATAAATAATCCAATTGTAGTCATTAACTAAATGTATATAGAAGAAACATTAATAACGGAGTAGATTAAATACAGTAAATGATGACTCTCTCAACACAATATAGAAAGAATTACAGCAGACGAAAAAATATCTCTCAAACACGATGAAAGACAATTACGCTAATTCATTTTGAATTGATATAATTATTTATGAAATAGAAAGATAACATATTAGTTTTAATATTAATTCAATGATAAATCTGCAAATATCCAATAGAATATTGTAGATAGATAAAATATTATTTTACATAAGTAAGTTCTTTAAAAATTTTTAATAGGTCTGCAACATCAAGTAAGTAATCACAAAAGTTCTTAAATTAAATCATTTACAAATAATAATGAAAAACTGTTTTAATTGAAATACACAAAAATATATTTTTAATCCCTTAACTTTACATTAAGTTTCATTTTGGTCCTTTAACTTTATTTTATTTCTTTTTAATCTTTTAACTTTCAAAATATAATCAAAAATTTTCCTATAATTAATATGGTTAACTATATTAGTAGAAAATACTGATCAATCATTCCTAAATACTAACATAGCACTTTCTAAATACTTATATATTTATCCAACTCATTTTTCATGGTAAAAAAAATCTAAGATTAAGGTTTTGTTTTGAAGTTTTATTTGTAATTATTTATTTTTAATATTTGAATTTAATTAAAAAATATTTTAAACTTAAGATTAATGAGAAATATTGATGACTTGACAATAAAAATTGACATGTCAATGTTAAATAATGTGTTGTTAGCATTTCTGTTAACATAATTAATGATGTTAGTAAAAGGGAAATGTTTGATTATATTTTGAAAATTAAAGGATTAAAAATAAAGAAAATAAAGTTAATGAATCAAAATGAAACTTAATGTAAAATTGTGGGATCAAAAGTGCACTTTTACCATTGAAATATAACTATTAATTAAATTTAACAAATGGTTTAACATATATATACATGTATATAAATTATCTGAATAATAGTATAATTTAAATTTAAATAATAACATAAATATCATGAATAGGTCAAAGATAATGATATATTACCTTTTGAGATTTTATGAATTTGTTATTTATGATTTTAAATATATTATCTTTTTATATTTTCTATATTTTATTTTATAGTTAGTTTAAAATTAATTGATTTTCCTATTTTGATTGAAATATATTTTTGATGATAAATTTGTAAATGTATTTATAGAAAAAAATTAATGATTCAATTAATAAAAATAATTTAATTTTGATTACAATCATGTACAATCATAATAGCCTCTTATAAAAGGCACTTTTGGATAAAAATAAATCATTTACAACTAATTTAAAAATTATAAATTTAATATATAATCATGTAAAACATATGAAAATTAAGAAAAATATAGCCATAATTTATTTTCTCACTGTTCAATTAAAGATATGTTGATTTTATAATTTTTTTCCAGCTTGATTTTATTATCTGTTGCAAAAACGATATTCATTAAAATTACTTTTTCAAATTATAAATTCACATATTTTAATTTTTATTTAGAGATAATAGTAAATAACATATAAATAATATAATAATATCAAATTTAAGATAGGTGATAATCAATTTATACAAACCTAATAAATTAATTGAAAACCTCAATTAATATTGAAAATTGTTGGAAAAAAATAAATATCATTTAATACATAAGCGTTAAAATTCAGAATCTCTTTTTTTTTTTTTAAAACTGACGTGGTAGCATGAGCTTCTAACTTTTTGTTATATTTTTATATATATAATATATTGCATAAGTAATATTTAAATAAAAATTCTCATAAAATATATTTAGGAGCTAAATTGTGTTATCCATAAAAAAATTGTTTTAAAAATTATAAAGAGTTGACTTTTTCTTTGATGATAATAATTTTTTTAAAGATATATGAATAAAATAAAATCTAAATAAATAAAAAATATATTGTAGAATCATGAATAACTATCAATCTATATCAAATAACTTTTTTTTTTTAAATTATAGATTTTGTTTTCCTTGATTTTTATTTAGTTTGAAATTATCATTTAATTAAATAGATTCTTAAATTTTAAAATTTGAACTCAAATTATCAGTAATCAATCTTTTCCCTTAATACCAAGGATATTACGCAAAAAAAAATTATTTATAGAATTGATTTTATGGTCTAAGATTAATTTGTAGCAATTTACCTATGTATATAGCATTTGATATAAAAAAATATTTATTAGAAATATCATAATCTATAAAATTGAATTAAGTTGAAATCTAAAATTACATTAAATGTAAATTAATTTGCTAAAGATAGTTTCATTTTAATATATTCATTCAAATATAACTGAAAAAAAATTAAATCACCAAATTACCGAACAAAATTAATGGTCATTAGTTGTGTTTTTTATTCAAATTTATTAAATAATTATTGATTTAAAATTTCATTTAAATTATTAAGTCAATTTTAATTAAAATTCTTATTAATTTGATTAGTTTGACAGTTAAATGACTTAATATCAATTTGAAAATTTATATTAATTAGGAAATTTGTTGAATTATATGATTTAATGTTAATTAGGATTAGAGTACTTCATTATAATTTTCATATATAACTTTTTGACTAAATAAAGTATTTAATCTATTATATATACAAAATCAATAGATTGAACACATCATTAACAAAAATCTATTATATTTTATTAATTATACAATTTATTAATTGAAAAATTTGAGTTACTTAACTTGAAAATTGGTAGTTGACCATCTTAACTCCCATTTATTTTAATGGCATGTTGATATGAAGGTGAAAAATAATAATAATCATAATCCATTAATCTATTTCTACTAATTTGTTACCACCAAATCTACTAATATTATCTATTAAGAAAATATTATTATTATTAACTGATTAAGCGATATTTATGACCACTAAATTTCTACCATATCTCAATAATTCTTTCTATTTAAAGTTTTGTAGTAACAAAAAATTAATAATTATATGAAAAAATAAAACTAAAAATCATCTTGATTCAGCCATATCTAATTAATTTTATTATTTTAATAATTGAACGTATCCAATTAAAAAAATTAATAAAGAAACTCAAAAGTTCCATATATTTCATATCTTGCAAATCTATCATTTAAATATTCATCCCATAAAAAAAAAACTTAATGATTTTTATATAATAGATATATACTACCAAGAAGTTTACAATATCATATATAATATTAAATAATCAAAAAACTATTTTTATATATCAAATTTCAAAAATATTTTTATAACAATCTTTTTAAATTCTTGAGGATCTCAACTATTTAAAATTAACATTTTTTTATTTTATCACTTAAATGATTATAATATAATTAAACATTCAAATGATATGTTATAATAAAAAACAAATGAATATATAAAAAGAAGATATATATATAGTTAATTAATAATAATAGAATAAAATGATAAATTTCAATACAATAACTTTAAATGAACATACTTATTATCTTCAATTATTATATCCACCCTCTTTTGTTACTTACCATCCTCAGCTGCTCAATCTCTCTAGTCTCACTTAACTTGCCAATGACATTTATAACAAATTGGTTAGTAATACATGAATTTATACATATCACAAAGTAAAACATAAAATTGAATATAATTAAAATTATTCATACCAACTAAAAAACGATCACATGAATTATAGGATTTCATTAAAAGAAGTAAACGAAAAACCATATGGATGCATATCTCCATTATCAACTTGTAATTGCACATAAGTTGAATATTGACAATGTAATTTGAATTCATGGTTAGTGGTGTGATATGAATCGGTATTATTTCTAACATCAAATGTCCTTATAATGTATACTTTGCCCTCTTTCAATATATCCTTAAACTTGAAAAAGAACACTTTTTTTTTATCACTCCATGAATACGATCACCCTAATTTAACATAAAAAATAAAAAAGTTTGAGACAATAACATAACCACTCTAGGGCAATACATACACTATACATTAAAAATTTATATCAGTATCTTGCAAAACTAATTCAATTGAATTGTAATTATTTGGTGAATGATGTAAGGGCATCTTTCATAACTGTATAACTCTAATTTTAATTCGTCAATCATGTCTCAAATGATTGATAACCCTCATAGCATCATAAGACACCTCACGAACATTCTTAGATATGAAGAAACAATAAAAAAATAAAATAAAATAAATTATGACAACAACTACTTGAGGTACAATGAAAATTGTGGTATGAAGCCAAATAAAGATACTGATTTTATAGAAAAAAAATACCACATCACAATAATAAAAAAAAGAATCAATTTCCATTGCAATTATATTATAACAACACTTTCCAAATATCACTCAACAAATAAAAACAACTTAAAACAAATAGTTTAAACATTATATATTATAAATAAAATAAACAATAGGATAAAACACAAAAAATAAATATAATATGTTCATAAATAAACGTATGTCAACCAAAAGAAGAAAAGATTGTCATAACAATTTCTAAATTTCATATATGCTCTTAAGAAATAATAATAAATAACTAACAATATAATCTAATAAATTGATATATGAATGAATATAAACTATTGATTTATAATAATATCTAAAAGTATAAATTCTGGTATCTTAACTGCTTTTAAGATATAATAGTAAATATCTAATATAAAATCTTAAAAATAATAACTCAAATTTTACTAATTTTTTCCAAAATATTGACGTGGAGGTATGAGGTTCCAACTTTTGGTTCTATTTTTATATATATAATAGATATGATTGACATCAATTTTCAACCATGTTGAGAGGCCCGTTTGGTTTTTAGTTAGTTAAAAATGAGTTTTGATAGAATTAATTTTGAAACGTAATTATGATAAAAATTGGTTTTGGACTAACGTATTTATGTTTGAATGATTTATTTAAAAATTGGTTTTGAAAAAACTCATAATTTTTCTCTAAATTGAGCTTAAACTCTATCTCATAATTAATTTAATTTTCTTGGACTAAAATTTAATCTGCATTTATTTAATTGGGAACATAGTCTATCTGATATAAAATTTTCTTACAAATCATGGTCTATAAAGATTAAAATTTTGAGGGGACATTTTGGTTATTAAATAGAAGAAATTTTATAGAAATTTTATTTTTCAAAATTCATTATTTTTTCTCATTTTTATTTTACTTCTTTTCAAACCTTATTAGAACCAATGGAAAAATAACATATAATCTACTTCTACCTCAACTCCTGTGTGCCCAAACTGCTTTTTTTTAGTGGAACCAAACACACGCTAGAAGAATTTTCAACTAATCCTCCGAGATTTCTAACTCCACTTCAACTATTTCCACTTCTAGTAGGATAAGAACCACATGGAGAACCAATTCATTTCAAACTCATCTTCCATGATTTCCAACTGCGTTTCAAAAAATTTCCAATTGACCCTTCCAAATATTCAATGTCAAAATAGCCTATTAAGCATAACCTAGAGTTCCAAATCATTTTCAAACACTTTTCCAATAATTAATTTCCAATTAATCTTTCAAAATTTCCAACTCTACTCCAACAGTTTCCTCCCAAATATTATTCTTGTGTCATTACATTTATAGCATTACTAATTTGATTTTACAATGTGTTAGGTGCCCTTTCTACTAGCAGCTGCTTAGTCTAAAATATCTATGAGCAATTATTGAGGAATGGAATATGCATTTGTTGTTCTCTGTATATCCGATGAAGAGGATTTGATAAAGGCTTTTAACAATGAACTTCATGGTCTTCTGGAGCACACCACTTATGCAAAAGGAAATGAGGAACATATATGGTGAAATATCCTCCAATTTGAATAATCTTATATATTTTAAGTTGAGATTGATATTTAACCTGTTTGTAGGTTTGGGTATTAGTGTATCATATTTAGTTGAAGTTTGGTGGTTGAAGCTTGAAGGATTTAAGAATGTCTGTAGTTTTTTTTTTCCCCAATATCTTTAATTCTGCTTTCTTGACTTGAAATTGAGTTGAGTCGGTGAGAGTTTTCTTTCTCTTTCTTCTTTTTGATGTTACGTTTAACATACCATAAGTAGTTATTTAAAAGCCATAAAATCAAACACTACATTTTCTATTTTTCATATTTGAATTTTTAATTTATTGGACGTCTCATATACCCTTTAAATTTAATAATTTATAAAGACTATAAAATTTATTAAAATTTTATTTGTTGAGATAAATAAAAGAATAAGTATAAGTATTGGAGCACCGATAAAGCCTTTAAATTTTATCTATAAGAAAAAAACAAGTAATTTGAAGACTGTAAAATGAGACACTCTATTTTTCATTTTTCATGTGGGAATTTTCAATTTACTATTCAACAGCTCATATAGCCTTTAAATTTATGAAGGCTATTTAGACCAAAAAAAAAGTTGATTTTATACACTAAAAGCTCAAGTAAGTATGCGTCTCTTTGATCAAATTTTCTGTCCCTTTTTGTTAACACAATCACATATATTATTAACATTGCATAATGGGTAAGCATTGCCATTTTGTTCTTTAACATGTTAAATTTATATATATGATCAAAATTAACCAATTTTATTACTCCCTAATTTGTAAAAATTATCATTTGCAAGTTTTTCATGCTTCGCACATATGAAGGAAGTTATCAAATGATCTAGAATACTGTAAGATTTAATAGTATTAATTTTACTAAAATTGTCATTTTAGGACTTTTTAAATTTTTCAAGATATTTGTTACTTTAGAATTTTAATAAAATAATAGTTAATTCTTTAAAGTAACACATAAAATGCATAAGGTTAAAATTGAAAAAATAGTTAATTCTTCATTGATTTTCTAAAATGATAAATAAATAAAAAATTTAAAATTTTTTAAAATAACACATAAAATGGGATAAAAGAAGTAATATATTTTAACAAAATCACATGAAATGATGACATAAAAATTTAATTAAATGCCTCCGTGTTGGTAAAAAAGTTAGATGTCTCATTAATCTCCAATACAATTAAATATGTTAAATAGGTTAATGATTTGGATTTCATTAAACAATACTCCCTTAGTTTTTTTTTTGTTTTTTTTCTTGCCACTTCTAAAGAAAATTTTTATTTCTATTTATTTGTCATTTTCAAATTTTAAGATAATATTAATTATTATTTTTTCAATTATACTCTTATTTATCATTTTAAAAGTCAAATATCACATTAATTGTCCTTTTTTATCTATCTATTTATTATAGGGCATGTTAGAAAATTTAAATAAATTATAACACATTAATTATATTTCTTAATTTGTGAGCTAAAATCCTAAACGACATATAAAAAGAAATAGCAAAGTATTCTCTCCATTTTAAAACAATTGACATTTTGAAATTGTACACTTAAATTAAAAAAGCTATTAAATAATATAATGAATAGAAAAATGTGAGTATATTTTAGTATAATGCCTTATTCATGAACACAAACCACTTACTTATAGTGTCATTATTAAGAGTAGTGACAATTTTTTTTTCTTTGTGAGCATCAAGGGTATCCCCCAGTTGCTGAAGATTAATCCCTTTGAAATATAGAGATAACTAAAGTGAGTTTTATATAATGTGATTTTGTTTCAATAGTTTAACAAATTTATAATTAATTAATACTATAAAAAACTTTTGTATAAAAATTACACACACACATATATTATCCCTCCGATCTTTACACAATTAAATATAGGAGTTAAAGTTAGTTAATTACTTTATTTTTTTAAAAAAATTAAGATATTTTTCCAAAACTACCTATTTAATCTCTTTCTCTCTTTGGAATGAATTAAAGAAGAATATTTTTTTAGAAATATATAATTAATATTACCTCGTATTTTGAAAAAGATCTTATATTTAGGATTAAAGAAAAATGTCTTATATCTAGGATTGGAGAAAATATTTTTATGTAAGGATAACTGAAATAATATGTATAATGCTCGGGTGCAATACTAGTTGTATATGAAATCTATAGTCTATACTTTTCCTTTTTTTTTATATAATCTATAGTCTATACTTTATCATTACATTAACTTAGAGAATCTAAATGAAAGAATAAAAGATTGGGAAGACATATATACCGATTGAGAATGTATACTTTCACACAAAGAGAATGAAGAATTTCAGGCGGTAGGAATAAAATCACTCGGACTTTGTTTTCTAGGTCACAGTAGGAAACACTCTTGAAAGAATATTGTTAGGAGATAGAGTTGAGAGGACAGAGAGAAAAATTATGAGAGGGAGCGAGAGCGTTCTGAAGAAAAGAGTCAATTTTTTTTAAAAAAAAAACCCCCGCTCATAGATGATGCTGCATGATTACTTTTTTCTTTTTATCATGCGTTGTGTGTGGGATCGGTTACTCTTAAACTGTTCCCTCCCTCTTATCTCAATTTAATAATTATAAAAGCTTATTAATTTATTTGGGCTTGGGCCCTTTTCTTTTGGATCTCAACTTTCACCCATCAAGGGTGCAATCCAACATCTCCCACTCATACATGATGGGTTAACCTCTTACAATTCTTCCTTTCAATTTCATACTAAGTGCTCTACTGTGACCGCATGAGCATGACGTCTGTAATTAGGTATTCTTATACTAGAAATCCTTCTCAAGGACCAGCAGAGAATCACCTTATGTATTACGCATTTATTTTATTCATGTATTATGCCTTGAATGTCCTAGATTTATCCATATACACTTTCATCCATGGTAAATCTAATCCCTCATAAGTTTTTATATAAATTTAGATTGCCTAACTTTTGTATACTTGGTGTTTACGCTTAAGATGTTAGCATCATAACTTCTTAATGGACATGTCTTAAACACCAGTATAAGTGTGTATATTTAGATAATCTTCCTTTCGTCCATATTTCATTTCAATATGAAACAATTGCTTTCCTAGCATAAGACCTCTTGATCGAATTTATCATGACCATTGGATATATGCTAAAGTAGCTAACATTGAATCATTTTCCATGAAAATGTCAAAGTCATAATGACATTAATGAGAGGATTTATTCCTCTCTGGGACTCACACAGTAATGAAGCAGGGATCTATTTACTTACTTCCCAATTGCGGTTTTAAAAACACATGCAGTATGAATTGCATGCTACGATGTTACCCTTATCACATAAGAGCGTATGTCGATTTTGTTTTTGTTGTTAACACCGTACAGATTTAAGTTTAGACACACACAGTGTTTAACCCGAATTCTACCAATGCTTCCACTTATCATAACGTCTTTGTTGGAGAATTCTCATCTGGTTACATGTATTACGGATTGTGGTATGCATAATTCAATCCAAAATTTATATTTATTAGATCTCAATCCCGACCTATTCTCTTCTTTTGTCGGGGTGACTTATTTTATATTGTTTAACTGTCATATTTGCTCTCTTGCAGATTTACTAGTGAATACAAAAAAATGTCTCATCTTTGCCCACTCTCCATGAGTATCAAAGGCAGTAGCTCGTGTGAGAAAGCTAACCTTATCAACATGTATGATATACTAGACATTGTATATTTTTCAAAAGTATATGTACTCAAATGACTCAATTATAGAAAAAATGCACTTATTTTTATTTATATAATTGATCATTACAGAGATTTATGTTACATCATATCTTACAAATACCAAGTGATTTTACATGATCAACATATATATATATCTCTAGGTATTGGCTTGATAAAAGGATCAGCAATCATTTGACGTGTAGAAATATGGCAAATTGTAACACTTTTCTGTCCTATGGCATCTCTTACAAAATTATACTTGGTGTCTATGTGCTTTGTTTTACTATGATACTTGGGATCTTTAGTGTAGGCAATGGAAGCCTTACTATTACAGTTTATCAAAATTGAATCCAATTTATCACCAATGATCCCTAAGTGTTTTATGAATCTTTTCAACCATACTGCTTCTTGTACTGCTACAAAACATGCAACGAACTTTGCTTCCATGGTAGATAAAGCAATACAAGTCTGTTTCTTGCTACACCAAGATATAGCTCCATTGTTTAGTAGAAAAACATATCCAAAAGTCGATTTGCACTCATCTAGATCTCCTCCCCAATCTGCATCGGAGTATCCTACCAAGCGTAAATCGCTTCCTTGATAACATAGGGCATAATCTGCTGTGCCTTGCAAATATCTCAGGATTCTCTTCACAACTTTCCAATGTTTCAGTCTAGGGTTTGACTGGTACCCACTGACCAAACCAACTGCATAACATATGTCTGGTCTCGTACACATCATGGCATACATTAAACTACTAACTACACTGGAATAAGGGACTCTTTCCATTAGCTTCTTTTCAGACTCAGTCTAAGGACACATACCTCGGCTCAGATTTTCTTCTCTTGAAATAGGGGTATCCATAGGTTTATAGTTTTTCATATTGAATCGCTCAAGAATTTTCTCAATGTAATTTTTCTAAGAAAGGGATATTAATTTTCTTGAACGATCTCTATGGATCTTAACTCCTAGTATATAATCAGCTTCATCCATATCTTTCATTTCAAAATTTGAAGATAGTTATTCTTTGATAGCTATAATTGATTTTAGACTATTTCTGGCTAATAGTATATCATCCACATAAAGGGATAATATCACAAGATTCTTTTCAAAATTCTTGATGTATACACAGTGGTCCTCGTCGATCATCCGGAAATTGTACGAGGTTATAGTTTGGTGAAACTTCAAATACCACTGTCTGGATGATTGTTTAAGTCCTTAAATGGACCTTTTTAACTTGCAGACTTTATTCTCTTTTCCTTTCTCAATAAAACCTAATGGCTGTTACATATATATATTTCTTCATCCAGTTCACCATTTAAAAATGCGGTTTTTACATCCATTTGATGTAATTCTAAATTTAAACTTGCTACTATTGTCAGAATTAGTCTTATGGAGTTAAAACGCACAACAGGTGAAAAAGTATCTTCAAAATATATACATTCCTGTTGAGTATACCCTTTTGCCACTAATCAAGCATTGTATCGTTCAATCGATCTATCTGCATTTCTCTTAATTTTGAGAATTCATTTATTCCCAATTGCCTTAAGTTCACATGGAAGATTGACTAAATCCCAGACTTGGTTTATCCTCATTGAATTCATTTCCTCTTCCATTGCTTTCTTCCATTCATTACTAGCAGGGCATGATAAAGCCTCATGTATTGAACTAGGCTCATCATAATCTTGTGGGGTAACTATAAGTGCAGTCCCTTCTATTGGGAAACATCTCTTTGGTACACTTTCTCTGTTACTTCTTCGCAGTGGGATCTCTTGTAAGTTGTTCTGTTCTTGGACAGAATCTTGCACTTGTCCTTGTGAGCTCCCACTCGAATTAAGAAGTTGAGATATATAATTCAGTTTCTTCATGTATCTCATAAAGAAATACAGTACGATATACCTCACCCCTGCTAGGAAATTCGTTTTCTAGAAATATTGCATTTCTAGATTTTATTTCAGTCACACTTCCATCTTGGTTTTCTCCAATGAAAATATAACCTTTAGATTGTTCAGAGTAACCAGTAAAGATACATTTCTTCTCTCTTGGACCTAGTTTTCCATATTTATGGGAAAGATCATGGACATAAGCTGCTGACCCCCAGGGTTTTAAAATATTTAAATCCGGTTTACGATTTGTCCATCGCTCATAGGGTGTTGATGTGACCGATTTTGAGGGTACACGGTTAAGTATGAAGGCTGCTGTTAAAATTGCATCTCCCCAATATGAAATGGGTAGATTGGCTTGTGCCATCATGGATCTAACCATGTCTAGTAATGTTCTATTTCTTCTTTCGGCTACACCATTTTGTTGTGGGGTGCCAGGAATTGTAAGTTGTCTTACTATTCCCTTTTCTTCACAGAGCTTTTTGAATTGATCCGATAAATATTCACGTCCACGATCAGTTCTTAATGCTTTGATTTTCTTGTCCATTTGATTTTCAACTATGTTCATATATCGTCTAAAACATTCTAGTGCTTCAGATTTATGTGACATCAAATAGACATAACCAAATCGCAAGTAATCATCAATGAAAATGATGAAATAAACAGCTCCATGTTTTGCCCTCACACTCATAGGACCACAAACATCTGAATGGATTAATTGCAATGGAGTTTCTGCCCTAGTTCCAGTTCCAAATGGTTTTCTAGTTGCTTTACCAGCCAGGCAATGCCCACACAAGGACATTTCCATTTTATCAATTGTACCTAGCAATCCTTCTTTAGCTAGTTTAATCATTATATTTTGATTAATATGTCCTGGTCTAGCACGCCAAGCATTAATATCAACATTTGAATTGGAAGAAGTTGCAAAGAAATCATGCATATAAAAATCACTAATAATGTCCATAACAAAGAACTTCTTTGAAAGAAAAGCTGAACCATAAAAGGTTATCCTCAATGAAATGTCTACTACTTTATCATAAAAATTTATATTAAACCCATAAATTAATAAGCAGGAAATAGAAACTAAGTTCCGTTGGATGTCATGTGCATGGAGTACATCATAGAGGATCAAGGGTTTTCCACCTCGCAAAGTTAATTTGCAGGTTCCTATGCCTCTCACCTTAATTCTCGCGTTGTTACCAACATAAAGCTACTTGCTTTGATTTGGCAACCGACGGTACTCTGTAAAGGATCCTCGATCCCTGCTCATGTGGTCTGTGGAGCCTGAGTCAATTATCCAAGAAGAAGAAATAGTTTCTGTTAAAAAAACAGTGCTTGAAACATAAGACATATGTGAATTAACATAATTCATTAATATCTTTTCACGTTCATTTTGCTCAAGGTAATCCCTTGTAAAATGACCCATTTTCAGGCAGGAATAGCACTTAACCTTACTCAGGTCAGTCTTCTTCTTCTTTCCGCCTTTCTTCCTTCTTTTCTTGAAAGGTTTATTTCCCTTTTTAAATTTCGGACCATTCTTCTTACCCTTTCTTTGATATTTCTTGCCCCTTTTAGAATTGAGCTTAGGGTTAGAAGTTCCTGCTTCTTCAGTCAGATAGGCTTGTCCAGAGGCTCTTTAGGCCTCTAGACGTTCATCTTCAAGCTCCAGGTGTTTCGCCACATCACTAAAAGTGTTTATATTCTCATTATGAGTTAAGTTGACTTTCATGTGTTCCCAACTTGAAGGGAGTGACCTTATGATAGTCTGGATCTGCTGTTCATCAGACAATTCATGCCCAGCTTCCTTTAGTTCTCTGATCATGCTGGCCATCTCTCATGGATGCTGTTTCATAGGAGTATTATGCCTTAACTTATAAGCATCAAACTTAATTGTTAGCCTCCTCAGTTTGGTAGTAGAGGTACCTTCAAACTTATCCTTTAATGCCGTCCACATTGCTTGTGCATTTAAATATTTCTCATACTCACACATTAGGTCATTGGCCATAGTACCCGGTATAGTAATACGTGCTATGTTGTTCTTCCTTTTCCATGCCATGTAGACCTCTTGGTCTCTCCTATGCTGGGCAGTATTACCGGCTTTAGGTTGTACCATGACTACAGTCAGTGGTTCAACAGCATCTTGTTCTTCCAATATATATGAAACCTTTCAGTGCCAGATGTCCTAATTGTCCCCATTTGGTTTATCTTCCTTATTCATTTCAGCTATTATACTCTTGGTTGTCATTCTCAAATTAGTTACTAGACTATCCCACATAAAAGATTTCTATTATTGAGCTGAACTAAAAAATATATTAATAAAATATACATGTAGCACAGTACTCTATATACAATGTCATATACTTTTATTATTTCTTATGAGAACAATAATAATTCCATTAGTTCCATGATTAGGAGACCACAAGTGTATCTCCCATCACGCGGATACTAGTGTTACTATTATTTTCTATTACGATTTTAATACAAGTACTAGAATAATTAACTAAAAAAAACTCGTATTTTAAGAGTTCCCACTCAAATAAAGCATATATTAAAAAAAATATTAAATCCATACAAGAACATAGTCATTGTACAAAAAAATAATAATAATAAAAAAACAATATACATAAATTAAACAGGAAAAAAGAAATTAATAATTTTCCTCTTAAGAATGTGATCCGTTATTTTCATGGCTCTATTAATCATATCTACTCAGGTATAATCTGAATATTTCTTATTTTGTGTATTCAGATTTTCTCTTAACTTAATAATGACGTTTGCGAAGAACTCAGCATTTTCCATATTCACCACAAAGTGTGAATACTTTACAAGAATTAGATACAAGTATTTTAAATGTTTTATTTTTGTTACATCTTTATTTGCTATGTCTTGTGCTACAGAGCGGGTAAGGGGTTGATCTACTTCTTGATCTTCAATTTTAGGTTCTTCAAAAATAATTTCATCTTCTTTTGACCCATTTGGATCTGTATAAACATCTTGAAGTTCCTCAGGATTTTCTTCTTCTTCTAGAAACTCCTCATCAGGATCTTCATCAAAAAATTCACCCTCTGGAATAAGTTTTTCCAAATACTTAACTTGGAGAACCATATCCAACTATTTCAGTGCTTTCAGAATTCTCTTGCTTCATTATTTTTACCTTCAATAAAATAGTAGAAATTATTAAAATAATTTTGAAAATTTTTTTAAATTAAAAAAATGCACTGAAATAGCTTTAAATAGATCCAACATTACCTCAAAACTAGGCAAATAGTATATCAAATTGAAGATCTCGAATTTAAGAATTTTTAGAAGCAAACAGTGGCCAAAAATACCTTTTCATGTGCCCCCATGCGCCCCAAGAATGTCCAGACTACAAAAAAAAATGAAAAAAAATTAAGTCCACACGCGAGGGCAGCACGTGAACTCCACGCGCCGTCCTAGACGGCAAATCCAGCCACACGCACCAGCCAGACATCTTCCATGCATCGCCGGCGTTCTGATAGTGTCCTCCACGTTTTCAAATCACGTGCTAATGGGCCCCACGCGCCACATCAGCAATCCCAACACTCCTTTTTTTTGCTTTTGGGCCCAAAATGAAAAAAAAATTTTTGTTGTTGGGTTGGTTATCTGCGGCCCAAGAAAAATTTTTCTTTTTTCGTTGGGTTAGTCTGCTGTGGCCCAAAAAAAAATTTTTTTTTATACGCAGCCTATTATTAGTTTTATTTTTTTTTTAAAGGTAAAACGACGTGTCGTTTTGGCATTTCGCCAAAACAACGCATCGCTGAGGTCATCCCTGACCTCCCGTCGGGTCAACCGACCCGGTACGGACTCGGTGGCGGACCTGCCAACCTGTCACTGTTTTTTGCCATTTTCGCCTTCGTTCGGCATCCGTTTGAGGCGATCTTGGTGTCATTTTTCTCGTCTCGTCGTCCTCTACATGATGGTGACCTCCTTTTGTCCAAAAAATTTCAATTTGGATAAACCCAATTTTTGAGTTTTCCTACGATTCTTAAAGCTTTTTTCGCCATTATTTCTCTAATCCGGTGTTCATTTTAATGCCAATTTAGTGGCCTTTTTCTCGTCTCTTTATTCTCTACATGATGGTGTATATATTTTCTAGGAAGGGATTATTTTTACAGAACTCAAAAAACTGTACTGTGTATAATAATTTTTTTTAAAATTTGAGATCTCCTATATCGAATCCTATTTGCATATCTTATGAGTATAAACAGTATACAAAATTATACAAAAAAAACTGATAAGAAAAATGTACCGTATGTAAATTATGAAACTCAGAGAAACAATTTCTAATTTTCAAGTGAAAAATTTGCAGCGGATATAGATTTTCCCTGAATCTAAACACATGTCGATCGAGAATGTATACTTCCACACAGAGAAAATTGTCGCACCTGGAAAAATACGACGGAAGAAAAAAGAGAACAAATCTAGTTTTCGAGTGAAAACTGACTTGTGAGGAGTCACCATCAAAATTTTAAGGAAAAATCTTGGGAAACCGAATTGAAGAGGAAAAGGACGGTCTGCGTAGTCAGAGTTGGATTCAGGAGTCAATTGTGTGTGGGGAAGGTGTTAAGCACCCCACAACACCCGTTCCTAGGAACGGTTACCTTACCTGGATTGTGTAAATTAATATGGTTAAAAAATATCTTTTGATTTTCCTTTTATTATTCACATGCGAGAATAAGGATAGAGAAGAATTTAAGAAGATTTGTAAAATTTGGACAATGGAATAAGAAAAATAATTTAACTTAGAAATTAAGGGGATTTAGAGAAAAAATGAGGAAAAAGAAATTTAAGAAAATAGATGAAAAAATAAAATAAAAAAATAAATTAAATTAGGATTGAGAATATTTAAGCAAAAGGAGAAAAAGGAATTTAGAAAATAAATTGGGAAATATTTATTAAATTAAAGGAAAAAATACCAAATAAAATCAGATAATATTTATTTATTTACAAAGGCGGACTTGACCCAGGATCAGAGCCTGGGGTCTACGTACCCTGCAATGGGAATCAAAGTCCACGTAATTCGGGACTAGAAATACGTGTCTGTTGGTTGATATTTTTTTTTATTTTTATAATAAGAGAAAGTTAATGGAAAATGATTTAACTTTTTGCAAACAAAACAATTTTTTGAGATTGAGTTGGTGTGTTTTTATTTGCGAAAAGACAATTTAATTCCGCTTACTTTTATTTTGTTTGAAATTATTTTTTGTTTTTCTTTGATTTTTGAAAATGCTTTTATTTGATTTTTTGAAAAACCTTCACATATATTTTATTTTATATTATTTTTTTTTGTATTTTGGAAATTTTACCTTTTCTCTTTAAGGAAAACAACCGATCTACTTATTGCAAACTCGCAGTTATACCCAGTAGGTCGGTTCTTTAAGTACCTGCGAAAGTCCTAAACTTTGCGGTATAAAGGTTCTATTTAAAATGCCGTATAATAATTTATTAGATATTTTAAAATAAAATTTGTTACGTTATTTTATTTTTTGAAAGGTGGTTATTTTTCTTAAAAGAAAGCTACTTAGCCGACATATCTACGTGGATTCGCAATCTCACGCGACAAACTCAGTAAACCCTAATACCTGCGTGGGTTCCAAAAATCTCATGTGGTATGGTTATTAAGTCAATTGTTTATTCATTTTATTATTGTTATTGTTATTATTATTATTATTTAAAAAAAAACAACTAAATATTATTATCTCTTTAAAATGTTTCAAAATATATTTTGTTAAAATATATATATATATATAAGACTAAAAGTTATTTACAACTCACTTGTCTAGATCATATGCCTATATGGGCTCGCAGACCCACGTGGCAACATGATTAGATGACATGCCTGTATGGATTCAAAAAAACCTCACGTGGCGTGATCACTAATTCAACGATTTGTTTATCTATTTATGAGTATATATATATATATATATATTTTATTTTTGTTTATTTATTTATTTATTTTTTATGTTATAGGAAAATAACTTTCAGTAAAAGGAAAAGCCATTGAGGCCTACCATACGCCTATAATGTACTCATGCACCCATGTGGGCTCACAATGTCAGGCCCATATGAAAGCTCCTTAAAATAACCCATATTCTCAACATCCGGCCCACAAGAAAAACAATCAAAATATCCATAACATAGTTCCTGAGGCCCAACCCATAAGAATAATTGATCCACAAACATTCATCAAAACATTTCCCCATGTCAGGCCCGAAACCAGTCAAAAGCCCATAATCTAAAAGGCCAGAGTCCCCTGAGGCTTAATTCTCACAAATAACAGCATAGTGTCACCACCACGCGAAGCAGGACAAACTCAAATAGCAACACATTCAACAACACATTCAGGCAAGAGTTCATGGCAAAAACATTAATTACCCTCACAAAATTCCTCAGAGTCAGAGTACCAATTATCGTGAATTTGGGCAAAGTTTAAACAACAAACTAGGAATCCAGATGAAATTATGATCCAATCAAGCAATTTACGCATCAACTCAATACACAAAACATTATCTCGCAGGTTCACAGGCCCCTTTTCATGAAGACAAGTCCAGAAAATCAAACCGAAGCCAAAAGAAAGTAAAAAAATGAACTAACCCCAGTATCGCCGGAGAAGGAAAACAAACCGTGCTCGTTCCCCACTGCCTTCCTTTTCTCACGGCTTCCTCGAAAGTAATCTGGCTTTCTCGATTGATTACCTCTGCTTTTCACTTTTTCGCGGTGTCCAGACCTCTCCAGTTTTCACCTCGGGCTCCCGGTTTTGGGTTCTCGGTCTCTCTCCTCTGCTCTCACAATCTCACGGTCTCTCGGTCTCGGTGATTCTGATGAAGGCAAGTTAAGGGAAACAATGGGTCATGGACAAATTCAAGACCCGCTTTAAGGCATTGGAGGACCAATGACCAGAGCTAGGACCAAAGCCATGAAGCAAGCCATGAATGGGTTGATCCAAAATATGATTAACATGGAACCATTGTATTTGAATGATTTTGAGGCCCAAAACAAAGAAAGAGACAAGCTGAAAATGTGGAGCCAAATTATAGTCAACAAGCCCAACTTGAAGAAGGCCCAATATGGAGAATTCACTTAAAATACATGTGCTTCTCATGTGGTCATTAAAAGTGACGTTTTTAATAAGTTTTATTAGAATTATTTTAGTCAATTTGTTTCCTTTTCAATAAAAGGCAAATAATGATATGATTTGCTTTACTTTATGCATTTAAGAGGAGCTAACATTTTCAAATTCAAAATTAGAATTAAATGCTCCTTTTGACTTAGGATTTCCTTTTTGTATTAATTAGCATTAATAAGGTTAGGTTTGTGGGGTGAATTAGAGTTAGTTTGTGGGTTAATACTTGCCTATAAATAGGCACATCTTGTACTCTTGTAAACCACAATATGAATGAATGAATTTCTTTTCAGCAACTTTATTGTTGTTCAGTGAGTTCTTTCTTGCTTATCCTTGAGTGCCAGAAAGAATGAGGACTTACCAAGGAGTGGTGATCCTTGTGGCGTCCCGGAGTTAGGATTCAAGAGACGGGTTCTCTTGGAGTCTACTTCCTTCGACCAATATTTTGTTCAGTCTTCTTATTTCATCGTGTTTATTTTCTTTAGTTTTTGTTCATTGTTATTCTTCATTGCTCTTGTGTTCAATTTATCTTTCCTTGAGTTGCACGATCCTTATATCAAAGAAGACTCTTAGGTTTTGAGAATTTAAATTTTTGGATCTTTGACTTTGAGATTGTCACTTAAAACATTACTTCTTGATTTAAGTTCAAATTCAATTTTGCACTCTCATAGGAAGCAAGAGTGAGTGGTAAAAGGTAAGAGTGTAATTATATCATTTTTGGAAAAAGCCTTTAAAGTGTGCAAAATACGAGTGAACTTACATCATTTTGAGTGCAACACGTGAGAGAGTGGTGAGGTCCATTGCTCTTTGAATTTGCACTTTCCATTGCTCTTTGAATTTGCACTAACATTTCATGTCGCACCTGGAAAAATGCGACGGAAGGAAAAAAGAGAACAAATCGTGTTTTCATGTGAAAACTGATTTGTGAGGAGTCGCCACCAAAATTTCGAGGAAAAATCTTGGGAAACAGAATTAAAGAGGAAAGGATGGTCTGCGTAGCTAGAGTTGGATTCGGGAATCGATTGTGCGTAGGGAAGGTGTTAGGGACCCCACAACATCCGTTCCTAAGAACGGTTACCTTACGTTGATTATGTAAACTAATATGGCTCTAAAAATATTTTGGTTTTCCTTCTATTATTCACATGCTCGAGTAAGAGTAGAGAAAAATTTAAGAAAATTTGGAAAATAGAATAAGAAAAATAATTTGACTTAGGAATTAAAGGGGTTTAGAGAAGAAAATGAGGAAAAAGAGATTTAAGAAAATAAATTGAAAAATAAGATAAAGAAAACAAATTAAATTAGGATTAAGGATATGAGGAAGAAGATAAATTGAGAAACATTTGTTAAATTAAGGAAAAAAACACTAAATAAATTAGAAAATATTTATTTATTTACAAAGGCGGACTTGACCCAGAATCAGAACCTGGGGCCTACGTACCCTGCGATGGGGATCAAAGTCCACATAGTTTGGAACTAGAAATGCGTGTCTGTTGGTTGGTATTTTTTAATTATAAAATTTTGTGATAAGAGAAAGTTATTTGAAAATAATTTAACTTTTCGCAAACAAAACCATTATCTAAGATTGAGTTGGTGTGTTTTAATTTGTAAAAAGATAATTTAATTCCGCTTACTTGCTCTTATTTTATTTGTTTTGAAAACATTTCTTTTATTATTTTTATTTTATTTTAAAAATGTTTTTATTTGATTTTTGATTTTAAAATGATATATTTTTGTACTTTTGGAAAACCATCACATTTTTATTCTTTTGAAAATTCCTCTTTTTTTTTTTTATGAAAACCAATCTATCTGGTGCAGACTTGCAGTCATGCTCACTAAACCGATTCCTGAATTACCTGCGAAGGTTCTGAAACCTGGTGGTATAAGGGTTTTATTAACCTTTAAAGCAAAACTTTAGAAAATACTACTACATTTTTTCAAATGAAAATTTTATTATATTATTAGATAAAATTGGGAAAGAACTTGTTACGATATCATAATTTATTTTTTGAAATATAATTATTTTCTGAAAAAGAGTCATTTAACTAATATATCTACGTGGATTCACAATTTCACGCGATAACTCAGTAAACTTAAATACTTGCGTGGGTTCTGAAAACTCACGTGGTATAGCTGTTAAGTCGGTTATTTCTATTATATAAAAATTTGAAAATCAACAAATATTATTCATATAAAATACTTCAAGATATATTATATTGCAAAACCATACAGCACAGAGTTGTTTATTCATTTACGCGGACTTGCAGACTCACACGACACCGTGATTAATGGAGACACCTGTGTAAGCTAAAAAAAAAAAAAACTCATAGGACGTAATTATATAGGCAATTATTTATTTACTCACTTTACGACCTTTTATTTATTGATTAAGAAAAACAAACTTTATGTGCCAAAAATTGTTGAGACTTATTGTGAGTGATCCCTTATAATGCACCCATACCCCTATAGGCTTCTAATGACAGGCCCACACAAAGACACACACACAAAATAAAAAAAAATAAAAATGAAAAAAAACTTTGTAGCAGGCTTCTCCATGTCGGGCCTATAGGAAAAGCAGACCAAAATGTTCATTCCCAACATTCCTAAGGCCCAAGCCGTAAGGAGAAACAACTGCCCATAATCAACATTTCAATGATGGGCCTTTGAGGAAACGGACTGGCGCTTATAAGGCCCAATGAGGAGACAATACATACTATTGAGGATGCGGCATTCATGACTGGAAACAAACACGGGGCTATTCGAAACTTGACCTCTCAACTCACCCGAAGTTTTATCAGTTGACATCAATTCTAGTGCCAAATTCTTTTCTTTCTTTAGACATATACGATTCCTCCTCAGAACTTGCACAGCTACCAACTAACCCCAACAACTGGGTTCCTAATAATTCCCACTACACGCTCCTAAGTCTATGAGCACAAGACATGGTTAATTAATCAGAGAAGCAAGCAGCACACGAACAAACTTAAATATCCCGATTTCCAGTCAAGGCAGTCAAAGCTGATGAGATTTTGCATAGTTGGTTCAGAAGACAGTATGTATAAACTAACCCAGGGATTCCCAAAGCTCATAAATAAATTGAAGGACCTCAGTAAATCAGCCTACATCGAAATAAATGGCCCAATCTAGACCGGAAATACCCAATCCTAAATTCCTGCTAACAGACCTGTGTCTCATGCGTGGCAATCAGAAACAGAATGCAAACCAAAATTCACACAAGGATTTTCATCACCAGGGCCTTAACCAATGATACAAGAATTGTCTAAGCATGCATTCTTGAGAAAGGACAGAAATCCTTCGACTCAACAACTTAGTGTTCACAGGACAGACCCAGGATTCAACAATTTTTAGCAAAATCCGAAATTGAAATAGCAAATTTTACCGAAACTGGATCTCTGCAACTCGGTGATCAGGGTCTCAAGCTCAGTCCTCAGGCTTCATCCCCCTTTGCTCTGGTGGCTTCCTCTTCCTCTCTCGGTCTCGGTCCCTTGGCTTACTCCTTCCCTTCTCTTCTCCAAGCTCTACTCTACTCTCAGAATCCCTGCCTCAGATTTTCCCAAAATCTTCAGGGCTTTTTCCTCGTGATCCTTCCCTCTCTTCTCCAAGCTTTGCTCTGCTCTTAGAATCCCTGCCTCAGATTGTCTCCATCCCCAGGGCCTCTTTTTACTGATCTCCTTCCCCACGGCTCCGTCGGTCCCTTTTATAGAGCTTCCACGGCCAAGGAGAAAGGAGTCCCGTGCATGTGGTCCTTGGTTCTTCCAATTGCGTGCACGTCTCCTCTGTTCCAGTCTGTTTCGCGGCTGCTCCCTCTGTTCCTGTCTTTTCGTGCTCAGCTTTTTCTCGACTTCCTCTGTTCTCTTTTTCTGGTTCAGTCTCGTGTCTCTCTGCCGCGGGTGCTTCCATTGCGGCTTTCTTCGTGCTCGCCGGTCACATCTCCCTCTGCTTTCCATTCTTTCGTGCACGTCCCTCTGCTTTTCCCAGTTTCATACACGCCTTCGGTTCTGGTCTCCCCGCAGCTTTCCCCTTCGCGGCCATGCCTCCTGCAGCTTTCTCGGTGGCTCTCTGCTTCTGTCTCGTGGCCAGCCTTCGGCCCTGCTCCCTCTTTTTCTCAGATTCTGGCTCCTCCGAGCCTTAGCGTGCCTGAGCCCTAATTGGGGCTCAGGTGATCACGGGCTTGAAATGCTGGGCCCAATGTCTCCCCCTCCCCTTATGTTTTTTTTTTAAAATACTATTTTTCCCTCTTTTTTTTTATTATTATTATTTTATTATTGTTATTTTTTGTTTCTTTCTTCTTCTCTCTTTTTTTTTGTGTTTACATTATTATTATTTAATATATTTTATTTTATTTTATTTTATTATTATTATATTTTTTGAATGCCCGAACAAAATGGGGTGTTCACATTTCAGGTTCTTGGAAACATGTCTGGTGGTAGTGAAACTCAAATGCCAGATTTGAAGCTCTTTATGGACTCCATAAATGATCAACTTAAGAAATTGAGTATGAGATTAGATGTGATGGAAGCTTCCCCTTCTCATTCTAAAACAAGTCGAGGAAAGTACCATATGATCTATTCTGATGATGGTGAAGAAGAGGTGAGAACTGAATTTGACGAGGAAGAGCTGCAACCAAGAAGAGCTAGACAAAATCGGCATGCATTTAGACATAATCCAGAGCATAAGAAAGATCCCCTTTCCAATATAAAAATGAAGATTCCTTCCTTCCAAGGGAAAGTTGATCCTGATGGTTACTTAGAATGGGAAAGGCGCGTGAAGCTTGTGTTTGAATGCAATTCATATTCTGAGGAAAGCAAGGTAAGATTGGCTGCTGTTGAATTTACTGATTATGTTAGTATTTGGTGGAACCAGTTGTGACTACTAGGAGAAGAACTGGAGAGGGTCCTGTTAGAACATGGCATGAAATGAAGACAATTATGAGAAAAAGATATGCGCCAAATCATTACCATAGGGATGTACACATGAAGCTTCAGAAACTAAAACAAGGAACCATGAGTGTGGAGGATTACTACCAGGAGATGGAGATGTCCATGATAAAGGCCAATGTGGATGAAGATCCTGAGCAAACAATGGCAAGGTTCCTTAGAGGATTGAATCCAGATATTGCTACTGAGGTTGAGATGCAAAACTATCTTGATGTGGAGGAGTTATTGCATAAAGCCATTAAAATTGAAAGGCACTTGAAGGCAAAACAGAAAGTGAAGTCATATGGGAGTTCAAACAAGGAATATAAATCCTATGGCAGATCAAAGGAATATAATGTGTCTTCCAAATGGAAAGGTGAGCTCAAACCTGAGGAAAAGAACAAGTTGAAAGAACAGATTCCTAGTTCCAAAGGTAAGTCTTCTAAATTTTCTTCTTCTGATTCTTCTAAAGTTAAATGTTTTAAATGTCAAGGGTTTGGTCATATTGCTTTACAATGTCCCACTAAAAGAACTATGATTGCTCTTGAGAATGGTTGTGTGACTAGTGAAAGCAATGATGAAGAAAAGAAGGAGGCCGAGATAAACTCTAGTGAAGATGATTCTGATGTGGAGATAGCTGAGGCCGTTGAAGGAGAAGTTTTGGTATCCAGGCGTGCTCTTAACATACAGCCAAAGGTGGGCCATGAGAGAGAGCAACGTGAGAATTTGTTTCATACTAGATGTTTCATTAATAACAAGGTATGCAATCTTATCATTGATAATGGTAGTTGTACCAATGTAGCAAGTACCTTGTTAGTAGAGAAACTTGGTTTACCAACTTTGAAGCATACTACACCTTATAATTTGCTGTGGTTTAATGAAAGTGGGGATGCTAAGGTAACTAAACAAGTGATTGTAGCATTTTCCATAGGTAGCTATAAAGATGAGGTTTTATGTGATGTTGTACCTATGCATGTTGGACACTTGTTACTTGGTAGGCCATGGCAGTATGATAGGAGGATTAAGTATGATGGTTACACTAACAGGTACTCATTTGAGTATAATAATAAGACCATTGTGCTAACACCTCTTAGTCCAGTGCAGGCTCTTGAAGACCAAAGGAGAATTACGCAAGAGAGTAAAATGAAAGAAAAAGAAAAGAAAGAGCATGAGAAAGAAAGAAAAGCAAGTGAGCTCAAAAGAAAAGAGCAAAGGAGCTTTGTGAAAAAGAATGAGAGTGAAGAAACAAAAGTAACTTTGTTTGCTGGAGGAGGAGAAATCAAAAGAGCTTTGTTTTGTGAACCTTCCTTTGTACTTATGTATAAGGAAGTGTATCTAACTATTTCTGATTTAGATAACTCTCTTCCCTCTAGTGTTTTGATCTTGTTGCAGGAATATAAGGAATTATTTCCAGAGAAGATACCAGATGGATTGCCCCCAATAAGAGGTATTGAGCATAGGATTGATTTCATCCCTGGAGCATCTATTCCAAATAGGCCTGCATATAGGGCAAATCCAGAGGAGACTAAGGAAATTCAAAGGCAAGTTGAGGAACTACTGAAAAAGGGGTTCGTGAAAGAAAGCCTTAGTCCATGTGCTATTCCAGTCATTTTGGTGCCCAAGAAAGATGACAAGTGGAGAATGTGTGTAGATTGTCGTGCCATCAACAAAATTACAGTTAAGTATCGATATCCCATTCCTCGGTTAGATGACATGCTAGGTGAACTGCATGGTACTTTAATGTGGCTGACCTCTCCCTTTTTGACATTTCAGATTCGAGGACGAATCCTTTTCAGGAGGGAGAGAATGATGAAGGCAAGTTAAGGGAAACAATGGGCCATGGACAAATTCAAGACCCGCTTTAAGGCATTGGAGGACCAATGACCAGAGTTAGGACCAAAGCCATGAAGCAAGCCATGAATGGGTTGATCCAAAATATGATTAACATGGAACCATTGTATTTGAATGATTTTGAGGCCCAAAATAAAGAAAGAGACAAGCTGAAAATGTGGAGCCAAATTATAGTCAACAAGCCCAACTTGGAGAAGGCCCAATATAGAGAATTCACTTAAAATACATGTGCTTCTCATGTGGTCACTAAAAGTGACGTTTTTAATAAGTTTTATTAGGATTATTTTAGTCAATTTGTTTCCTTTTCAATAAAAGGCAAATAATGATATGATTTGCTTTGCTTTATGCATTTAAGAGGAGCCAACATTTTCAAATTTAAAATTAGAATTAAATGCTCCTTTTGACTTAGGATTTTCTTTTTGTATTAATTAGCATTAATAAGGTTAGGTTTGTGGGGTGAATTAGAGTTAGTTTGTGGGTTAATACTTGCCTATAAATAGGCACATCTTGTACTCTTGTAAACCACAATATGAATGAATGAATTTCTTTTCAACAACTTTAATGTTGTTCAGTGAATTCTTTCTTGCTTATCCTTGAGTGCCAGAAAGAATGAGGACTTATCAAGGAGTGGTGATCCTTGTGGCGTCCCGGAGTTAGGATTCAAGAGACGGGTTCTCTTGGAGTCTACTTCCTTCGACCAACATTTTGTTCAGTCTTCTTATTTCATCGTGTTTATTTTCTTTAGTTTTTGTTCATTGTTGTTCTTCATTATTCTTGTGTTCAATTTATCTTTCCTTAAGTTGCACGATCCTTATATCAAAGAAGGCTCTTAGGACAGGTTCCTAACGTGTCTCCCATCAGATTCGGTCACCTCCAGATCCCCCCCCCGCGTTTCTTTTTCTCTCCATCACTAGGTCCTCTGTTCTCTGGTTCCCCAGGAAATGCCCCAGCTTCCCTTTTCTCACGGTCCTCTCTGGTCCCCACGGTACGCAGATCCCTCTCTCTCTCCACTCCGAAGATCCTTCCCTTCTCAGTCTCGGTCTCGGCCCTTTTATAGAGTTCCCTGAGGCTGAACCCCGAGCGTGTGGTCCTCTCCTTTTATCTTTTCGTGCACGTCTTCGGTCTGTCTTCGCAGTAGCTTTCTGCGTCCTCTCAGTTGCTCCCTCTGTTTTTTCTTTCTTGGCTTCACGCTTCTCCAGCTTTTCACCTCACCCGCGGTGCTCTCCATTCCTTGCTCAGACTCACTCAGGCTACTTTCGGCTTTCTTTTCTGTGGTCTCAGTCTGCTCCTCCCTGGTCTTTCGTGGCTGCCTCTGCTTTTCCTGTCACGTTGCACCCTCAGCCTCCTTTCTTTCTCTTTCGGTCTGCAACTCAGTCTTCGGTCTCCTCTGCCCTAGCCGTTTAGGGCATGGCCCCTTTGGGGTCCAAGTCCACGAGCCCTTAATTGGGCTCGTGGCATCTTGGGCCCAAAGGCCCCCCTTCCCTTTTTTTTTTTTAGTTTTGTTTCTCTTTTTATTTTCCCCTTTTTATTGTTATTTTTTATTATTGTTTGTGTATATTAATTCATTTAATTCTGGCAACTTTCTTCTTATTTTTGTGGTTGTTTTTTTTAATTATTATTATATGTATATATGTATATATATATATTTTAGATGCCCGGACAAAATGGGGTGTTCACAAGAATGAAGAATTCCAGGCGGTAGAAATAAAATCACTCGGACTTTGTTTTCTGGTTCACAGTAGGAAACACTCTTGAAAGAATATTGTCAGGAGATAGAGTTGAGAGGACAGAGAGAAAAATTATGAGAGGGAGCGAGAACGTTCTGAAGAAAAGAGTCGGTTTTTTTTAAAAAAAGAAACTCCCGCTCACAGATGATGCTGCACGATTGCTTTGTTCTTTCTATCATGCGTTGTGTGTGGGATTGGTTACTCTTAAATCGTTCCCTCCCTCTTATCTCAATTTAATAATTATAAAAACTTATTAATTTATTTGGGCTTGGACCTTTTTCTTTTGGATCTCAACTTTCACTCATCAAGGGTGTAATTCAACACTAAATCTATATCTATAGTATATATGAAATCTAAATCCCCCTATCTTTTCTCAACTTCATACTCTGAAATCTGTTTTAATTTAGGGAATTTAAATTTTTGAATCTAAATAATATTTAATTAATAAAAATAGGTTATATATTTAAACTTGTATACTTAAAACACTTTATTATGATCAAATCAACACAAACAAATTTTTCATATATTATTTATTCTATAACTAATTTTTTTATTACTGTTAATTTTAAATTTTAAATTCATATCTTTTGATTTGATTTATTAAAACTAGTTAAGTAATAAAATAAATCTATTATACCTCTATAAATTTTTGCCAGCCAAATACTGTGTAAGAACCGTGAATGGTAGTGACTTTTACTTTGGACTCCGTGTTCAGGACATTTTTCTGTTTAGTGACTGGTTGTTAGACATTTTATTTTATTTATAAGTTAGTATTGTGGGACCCGCATCTATAGAGGTGGCTCCTTACTTCGGGTTTTGTGTGGTCAAATTTCTTCTTTTGACAGCACAAAGTGTTCCTTTTCTATTGGCTAACTCTGCTGGAAACCACACCCCTCGCCATTTTACAGCCCTACAATTCACCTTGAAAAATTCATGTGCCAATAGCATCGCTATTTTGGAATGGACAACAATGTCAACCACACAAGATACAGTCACTAGATATGATTCTGCTAGATGAAAAGGTGAATTCTAACCATTTTAACTATTCCGATTGCAAGTTCCTATTATATCATATAGAATATAATTTCTTAATATTTGTATTTTTTTTTTATCCTTTTCAGGTATAGATCTCCTTATCAACAACTTAGTGTCCGTATATTGCTCTTAGATTACACACATATTTTCACATTGTCCACTTCTGTAAATTAAGACCGTAGTGCCATCCACCGAATAAATTGACCTTCAATAATGAATCTTTTGCTACCTGTCAACATTTTTTTTTAATAATGAATATACTTGTATTTCATTATTCAATTTTTATTTCTATCTGGACCTCTGCATACTAAATCTACGAATTTAAATGCTTAATTTGTACTGCATAAATTATAGTGGACCAAGATCCATGCAAGGTTGGTCAATAAGGATTTAATTCCAGAGTATGTCTCCCGTATATGTCAAGGACTGTGCTTCTACTTCACTGATTTCACAGTCCACACCAACATATATCGAAATTGGCCAACCCCAATGCAGTACATGATCACTATTGAAACTAAAACTGAGTTTCTACTTGCTGACCTAGCAATGCCATATGAAGTAGCTCAGTTTGTGGACATTCAGGAGATCCTCCAAATGCCATCAGCTCCCAATCTAGTAATAGGTATCAACTTATCTAGATGGCCAAAATAGAAATAAAAACTAATTTATTACATGATTCATCCTTTCACAGTACTAACACAGCTAATTTGCAATAATCTGAACAGACATTACTGGGACAATTGCTCCTCCTGGCCTTGTCCAGTTGCAAGGTGCTAATGCTATGCAAAGCCCAGCAATTACATTTGGACTTATTGGCCAAAAGTAAGTCTTACTATATCACATTTACCTACTGCTTAGTCATTAGCTAGAACTGATATGAAGAAATTATTTTAATTCACATTTATCTTTCTCTAATTTTTTCATACTTCTCAGTGGTGGTATAATCACTTGTATTCTCACTGAAAATCCTACAAAAGAGAGCCATAAACCATTGGCCAAATCACATCTACTAGCATCACGTAGTAGAAGTTGATCTTCTATACGTAACAGTAACAATGGAAAATGGTATGAAAACTACTTATTGCAATACTTTTTAATAATTGCAACCAACTAATCAAACTAACTGACATATAGTAATCTCTAAAAATTTTCCTTTATATGACAGGAATTGCTACTACTAGAAATTTCCAAGACTTGACTAAAGTCTTCTAATCATGGTGATAGAAAATGACAAACTGATATGTAGCAGAAGAAATAGCACATAAACTTTTTTGGCTTTTTTGGTTGAGCAATATCTATGCCCTTTTTGCTTTTAGCCAATGTTAATGTAGCAAAATATAATAGAAACAGACTTTCTTAGACTTCTACTTTTTGTTCAGCATATCAAACAACTTATCAAGTGTTTAGTGTAGGTCTTTCCACATCAAAAGATGTATTAACTTCATCTGCAAGTGACAAGTGTTTTGCTTCTGTTTTGTACAAAGGAGTGTCAGTACTCATGCTGTATGATCAAATTAATATAAGCATCTTGAGATATATTTATATACTTATTCCTTTAAGTTCTGCTACTATTTTACATGTTCAGTTTGTATTTTTTTCCTTCAATTTTCCATTGGCAGCTTATGCATCTGTTTTATATTGGAATTTATTTTTTAATTCCAAGTTGCATTTTCCTGATATGAAAGATCAGGTCACAAAGAAAAAGAATCTATTTCCTTTCTATTTGTGCTTTGGTATGGAAATTATGTTAATTTATAGGAAATTAAGATTGATTACATTGTACTCAACCTATAATAAATTCCCTGCCTAATCACTGCTGATGAACTTTTCTTCATGAGCTCCTCAAGAAGATAATCATGCTCAATAGAACTCAGAGCTATGCAATTGACTACAAAAGCAAAAATCAGGTAATCATAATTACTATTGCTGTGGAATCTTGACATCAACAAATGAATCAAACACAAAAATGTAATAGATCAGTACTTGAAAATAATACAATCAAAGCTCTGTTCCTCAAGTCCTTTCATTTTCTACCACAATGAGAATTCAAGCAACATGATATGGAAAAACAACTTTACTACTGTGTTCTGGATTTTAGGCAGTGACTAAATGCAACTAAAATAAATATGATAAATCTTACACAATCTAATGTTCGTCTTCTCATTTTTTGTTCCTAATCACAGACTTTTTTGGTTATACTTTTGCAACTAAAATAAAAATGATGAACAACTTTACTTTGTCTGTCTTATTGCATAGATAACCTGCATTTTCAGATTTAGTCACTGAATATAAAACCATCATTCATTCTCTTAGGTAACCTTTCACACTTTGATCATCTTTTACAACAGATACAGATGATCAGATCGAATACAAAAGTACCTTGCTCTTCAAACTCAAAGGACAGCTAAGCATGGTACTGATGTGAAAAACAGCTGCAACATAACCAAAAATAAATAAATAAATAAATAAACTCAAAATTAGTTCCTTCAACATCCAAAATAGATGAGGTGTTGAAGAGTTGTGCAGGGTGGGGGAACCCAATGAATGAATAAATGACTTCAAAATCCATATATTCTGTAGTTTTTTATAATTGAGTGCTGATTAATGTTTATTTACCTAGACACTTTATTATAGTATTGAATGTATTCTACTTAATATTCCTTTTGCAGTTTTTCCTTTCTTATCTTTTTTTTTTTTCATGAATTCACGAAATGTATATACAGGTGATACAAGATGGAATCATTCTGCAGAGTTGTGTTTTTTTTAAGTTAGACATCAAATTTGTGCATTGGTTGAAATCATACTGGATAATATCGCCTTTGATGGTATCACTATACCTTTAATGAAGCATTGCAATGTTGGAAGTATAAGAAGAATGAATTATTTTGAAAATTCAAATAATTAAAGTTTATCATTATTGAAACATTTTATCAATGTAACTCCTTGATAAATCAAAATATAGTAGAGTTTGATATAAATGGGAGCTATATTAAAACCAAAGTTATTTTTTGGAAGATTGTATGTGGATAAAAACATCACATTATGAATGAATTGTTATCTTTATGTTAAGGGGTGTTCAAAACTGATTAAACCGAACCAAACCGATCAAAATCAAACTGATATAAGATCTATTTCAGTTTTTGTTGTTTTGGAATCGACTATATTTGGTTTGATTTGGTTCGGTTTCAAGTCTTTGAAACCTGAATCAAACCTACTATACTATATATTTTTTTGTATATTTATTTAATGCATTTTCTTCTTATATAACTCATTCATATAAGTCTTTTAAGTAAAAAAAACTCATAAACAAAATTATATGACATTTATTAGTTTGAGATAAAAAATATAGATAAGTGTATTATTATAATTAATTATATGAATCTGTCAATAAATAAATAAATAAATATGTAAAAAATACAAAAATTTTACATAAAATATTTATAATTTAGTAAAATATTTAGATATATTTTTTGTTCGTAAAGTATTTATATGTAACTTATTTATTTTAAATTTTGAAGAAAATAATAATTTTTTTTTAAAAATAATTTAATAATAAAAAATAAAATTGAAAAGGTTTCAAAAGATGTTAAACAGGGTTTGATTTTTGTCCAAAACCGAATCAAATCGAACCTTTGAACATTCTTACTTTATGCAAGTTAGAAAAGGTGACTATCATTTCTCTTTATCAATCCCACTCAAATCAAGATTTAGAATCCAATCTAGCTTGTAATTAATTTTCTTCCAAAGCATACTAACATAATAGTAAACCCAATAATTATAATTTTTATTCTAAATATTTTTTTCAAATATATATTTTTCCTCCATTTGGTACTTACAAATCGATCCTAAAATTTGTCAATAACTTCTTTAAAAGATTATTTAAATACAATGTAACTATATATGAATATAAAATATAACAAAATAAGTTCTATTTGTTTTTTAGGGTTGGGGATATCATCTTCCTATCAATTATATTGTCATCATCTATCTATCAGGTTTTGTATGAATATAAATTGAATCACATTTTAAACACAATTGTCATATTAACTTAAATAAATAGACTAGACAATAATATATATATATATATGTTTCCCTTGTATAAATAAGATAACAAATAAAAAAATTAACAAATAATACCCCATGCCGGGAGTAAAATCTAATTAATTTTTACTATCAGACAGCGTTTCCCTTTTTTTACCCCTTTTTTCGCCAACTTATCATATAACGTTCCAAACCCCATCGTCCTCAAATCCTCTACACATCCGGCGAGAGAAGCACATCTTGTATACACTAAAATTCAATCACAGCCGTTGATAACTCACGCTCCAGATCACGCCACGCACACAACAAAATACAAATAGACCGAAGTCCAGATCGCTCCCTGCAAAAAATAAAAAATAAAAAATAAAAAGCCACAAAGGCTTCGATGTGTCATTCATATTCACCGTTCCCCCCGCAATGCATAGAATAGAACCAAGTCCAAATCTGCAATGCGTTCAACCACATTGTCGTCTCCTCCTCGCCGTCTTCCCCCGCCATCGGTCGAGTTTGAACCCTCGCCGGCGCCTTTCCCTCTTTCCGCGATTCTTTTCTTTGACATTGGAAGTTTGAAGGCCAAGGTGGAGGAGTCTTTGAAATTGTTCAGGTAAGTGATTGAAGCATACAGCCTAGGAGACGAGGAATTAAAACATCTTGTCAACCATTAAATCCCGCTGCACAACCACATGTGACTTTGAAAGTAAAACAATCTTACTTGGAATTAACTGCATTATCTAACAAGTTTTAAAGCTTAATTGTTCAACAACGTGTTGCTGAAAACTGTATCATTAAATTTTGCTGTTTGCTGATGCAACAGATGCGCAAAATCTGAGGGAAAATCGTGTCGTTAACCGAGATAGTGAGTTTCTCAAGTTCACAGTTCAGATCATCCATTGGCCATTGCAGTGTTTAGTTTGATAAAACGCTGCGTTTAACCGAGATGCAGGGCGTGCTTTTCTTTGCAGGGGATTTGTTCTTCTTTGTCACGAACTGGGAGTAATCAAGCTCTCCCTTTCGCGCCATAGTCAAAGCCTCCAAAAAAAAAAAGTGCATCGAGAGAACTCGACAGCTGATGACTGATGGAGACATTTAGAGGTGAATGGAAGGGAGGATATGCTCGCTATTTGGGATATGGTACTGTTGAAAAGTCTAAGGCTTGGGTAATTTTGGAGGGCCTGGAACTTGGATGGCGTTTGGGCTTTAGACGTTTGGAGGTTGAGGTTGAGCCTCTTCTGTTTTGCTGGAAAATTCAGAACTGCGTTGAGAGAGATTGGACGCTGAAATTCGTGCATGCTGGATGTAAGAAGAACAAGCGGACGCTTAGGCCAACTTGGCTACTCAGTCGAAGTACAAGCCAACTATCTTTGAGGATATCCCTATTGTTATTAGGGATCTTGTTACTGAAGACGCTTCTGGGATCTTGATCCCCGACCTTGATATTTTTGTGTAATTTTGGGGCTTGGCCCATCCTTGGTCACCAAGAAAAAGTCTCCAAACCTTTACCACTGCAAATGGTAAGATCACTGTCCATACAAAAACCACTTCATTTGTTTCATCTTTAATCCCTAACATTGAATTTCATTGTTTCATCTGAGAAACCACCAGTACTGTGAAAATCGACTGCTTGCTGCACTTGCTTTTTCCAGTATGATACTGCTGCTTGTTGTATTCTTTGATTTATGTTGTCACCCTAGCAATCAATTAAAGGATCATAAATTTCTTCGAACTCAAAACACACTTTTCTTGCTACTTGGTGTGTATGTGACATTTTCGAGGTTTCTTCAGCCAGTTATGGTTAGTTCTGTGAAATCATTAGTGCTCCAGTGAAGTTTAGAATTTTTGCTAAATGAAAATGTGAGACTCGTACTTTTCCATCTTTAGATGTGAATATTCAGTGTATGTGCTTTGATGATCCTAAGAATTAATTCAGTGGCTACAGGGTTTTCCTTTTATATTTGACATGAATAGTGGTCAGAATAAATATTCTCAGATGATTTACAATTGAAGAGTACACGGGTATATATACAGGTTATCTTAGGAGCTAAAAAATGAATACAGAATATTTATAATAAATGTAGGGATTATAATTCATGATTCTATATTGATCCTATGAAAGATAAGAATAGAAAAGAATCAACAAATATAATCTGAATAATATCTTAAAATATTCTAATATCTTCTAACACTTCCCCTTAAGCTGGTGAGTGGATATTTGTCAATCCCAGCTTGGTGATCAAGTTCTGAAAATGAACACTAGACAATCTCTTTGTGAGAATATCAGCAAGTTGCTCTTCGGTATGAACAAATGGTGTACAAATTAAACAGTATCCAACTTCTCCTTTATAAAATGATGATCTACCTTAATATGCTTGGTCCAGTCATGCTGTACTGGATTGTGAGTAATATTAATTGCTGATTTATTATCACAGTAAAGTTTCATCATACCATCCCATTTAACCTTCAAATATTCCAAGATTATCTTTATCCATAATAACTCACAGATTCCAAAGGCCATTGCTCTGAATTTAGCTTCTGCACTAGATCTGGCAATCACATTCTGTTTCTTGCTTCTCCAAGTGACAGTTTCCACCAAGAAAAGTTCAGTAACTTGTCGTTGACTTTCGATCAACCATGGAACCTACATAATCTGCATCGATATAGGCTTCAAGAGTTAATCTATTTCCTCTTTTGAATAGGATTTCTTTGCCAAGTGTACCTTTCAAGTATTGCAGAATTCGATGTACAGCTCAAAGATGTGATTCCTTAGGAGCATGCATAAATTGGCTCACAACACTTACAACATAAGCTATGTCAGGCGTAGTATAAGACAGATATATTAGTTTGCCAACAAGCCTCTGATATGATCCTACATCAACAGTTGTATCGTCTGGGAAGTCACAAAGTTTGTGATTAATTTCTATTAGGGTATCTATCGATTTACATCCCAATTTACCTGTCTCAGTTAATAAATCAAAAGTATATTTCTGCTGTGATATAAAGATTCCTTACTTTGAATGAGCAACTTCAATTCCTAGGAAGTACTTAAGCCTCCCTAATTCTTTAATTTCAAACTCTCGCATCAATTGCTTCCTTAAGAAATTAATTCCTTTCATGTCATCTCCTGTGACTATAATGTCATTAACATAGATTAGTAACACTATCACTCCCCCTAAAGTCGAATGTATGATAAATAGTGTGTGATCACCTTGACTTTGCTTGTACCCCATACTAAGCATGACTTTTATAAATCTCCCAAATCATGCTCTTGGAGATTGTTTGAGCCCATAAAGTGCTTTTTTAAGTCTGCAAATTGTATTGGATGTAAGCTGAGAATGAAATCCCTGTGGAACCTCCATATAGATCTCATCTTCTAAATCACCATGTAAGAAGGCATTTTTAACATCGAATTGTAGTAATTGCCAATCTCGGATAGCAGCAATAGACAGTAAAATCTGGACTGTATTCATTTTTGCAATAGGGGCAAAAGTCTTCACATAATCTATGCCATAGGTTTGAATATATCCTTTCGCAACTAACCGTGCCTTGTATCTTTCTAAGGAACCATTAGAGTTGAACTTAGTTGCGAAGACCTAGCGGCACCCAACTGGTTTCTTACCTCCCGGCAATGGAACCAGGTCCTATATCTTGTTTTTTTCTAGGGCTTCCATTTCCACTTTCATTACTTGTACCCAATTTTCATTTGCCAATGCCTCAGATAAAGTTTTAGGAATGGAAATATCATTTAACTTTGCAAGAAAGGTTCTATGGCTGCAAGACAAATTGTTATAGGAAATGAAAGATGACAAAGGATATAATGGACGTTTTGTGCAACTGCGGGTACCTTTGTGTAAGGCAATAGGAAGATCATCATCTATATTTTTAGGGATATTTTCAAGGGAAGGAGTTACCTTTGTGTCTTCAAGAACATGTGCCAATTCAGAAGATTGAACTTGCTTTGGTTGAGATGTCCCTTTCCTGCGAGAGTAAACCTGTAAAGGACAAGTGGAGAGTAGGGGCTATTGAGAATCACAGGAACTGGAAGGTCCAGAGGAGTCATTTGGTATTTTAAGAAAAAAGAGATCTTAACTCTGGTTATCAGGAAAGACAGGTCTCTCTGAAAGAATATTATGAAAATATGACTCACATTCAGAAAAAGTCATATCAGCTGAGACATAGAATCTTTTTGAAGGAGGATGATAGCATTTGTATCTTTTCTGAGTAAGAGAATAACCAATGAACACACATTTTAGGGCTCGAGGATCAAGTTTGGTCCGATTTTGAGAATGCACATGAACAAAAGCAACATAACCAAATATTCTTGGGATGAGATTATTCGAAGCTTTGAAGTCAGGGAAGAAGTGAGTAAGAAGTTGTATAGGACTTTTTGAACCAAGAGTCTGTGTAGGAAGCCTATTGATTATATAACTTGCAGTTAAAACTGTTTCCCCTCAATATTGTTTAGGAACATTATTTTGAAATAGCAAGGCTCTTGTGGTGGCTAGGAGATGGACATTTTTTCTTTCAGCAACCCCATTTTGTTGTGGAGTATTAACACAAGAAGGCTCATGAATAATTCCCTGAGTATCAAAAAAGGTTGATAGAGATTGATTGAAAAAATCTTTTGCATTGTTAGAACGAAATCTCTGTATCCCAATCCCAAATTGAGTTTTGATCATATTGTAAAAGGATGGAAATATAGAGCTAATATCAGATTTTTGTTTCAAAATATAGATTCAAGTTACACAAGTGCAATCATCAATAAAGGACACAAACAATCGAGATCCAGAAGTATTAGGAATATTTGAAGGGCCCCAAATATCACTATGAATTAAATTAAAAGGAACATAAGCTCTTTTATTACGAATAGGAAATGAAGATCGTTTGTGTTTAACAAATTCACAAACATCACAATGAAAGGACTTAATATCTAGGTCTTTAAACAAAAAAGGAAACATCATTTTAATAACATGAAAAGAAGGATAACCAAAACGGCGATGATGAAGCCAAATGCGGTATTTATTCAAACTGAATTCTTTGGAATGAAAGGAAGAGGAAAACAAACTTTGAAATCCATCACGTCCATTGCACTCATCAAGGAAATAAAGTCCATCTTTTTCTTTGGCAAGTCCAATCTTCTGTCTCGTGCCCAGTTCCTGAATTTCACAATAGGAAGAAAAGAATAAAGCACAACAATTAGAATTGTTGGTAAGTCTTTTAACAGATATAAGATTGATACGAAGCTTAGGAATGTGCAAAACATTTCTCAAGATGAGAGATGGACTTAAACGGATATCATCTTGACCGGCAACAGTAAGAACATAACCATTAACTATTATAACCTTTCTGGTACTAGGACATGGATTATAAGAGATAAATTTTTTTGAAGAATTGGTCATATGGTTATTAGCTTCAGAATCCATGATCCATGAATCAAGAGAAACCTTATTTGAGGCAGTAAGAGCAGATGACAATTGAGTAATAACAGATGAAGGTTCAATAGAAATACCTGAGAACACCAAAGAACATATACTTGAAGTACTGATAGTATTCTTCTCCAATGATTCTAATAAACTCCTTAATTTTCCAATCTCATCCTTAAGATTAGGATGGCTGAAGCTTTCCTCTCCACTTGAAACTTCCGTTGCTACATGAGCTTACCCTTGTCCCTTCTTCATATTCGGAGGTTTACAATGAAGCTTCCAACATCTATCCTTGGTGTGACGAGGCTTGTTGCAATTAGTACACCATAGGGAGTTGTTAGAATGCTTTGGTTGAGGAGCTTGATTGATACTCTTTGATACTAAAGCAGAACTTTCAATTGTCTTGGACTCCATCATCACATTCCTACGTCCTTCTTCTGCTAAAACAATAGCAATAGAAAGTTCAGAGTAGGTAATTCTTCTCTCCCAAGTATTTGAATTCTTACAGTATCAAAATTTGCATTCAATCCTACAAGATATTTAAATATTCTTTCTTTCTCCATAAAGCGCTTTAGGATAACAGTATCTTCAGTACATTTCATCATAATACACTGATAATGATCCAATTCCTGCTCCAAACTTTTCATTAGGGTAGAATACTTATTAATATATTTACCTTCCTATTTAGTAGAAGAGATTTTTGTCTTAATCTCATAGATCTAAGTATCATCCTTCACTTTTGAATAGGTTTGATGCACAAAATTCCAAATCTCTTTAGCAGAACTCAGGAATAAACATGATTTACTAACTTCAGGATCCATGGAATGCCACAGCCATGGCATAATCAGCGATTCTTCTTCATCCTAGGCATCAAACTTTGGATCACTTGGTTTAGAACCCGTACCCAATAAATAACTGAGTTTTTCACGTCCTTTCAGAAATGTGTGAACAAATTGAGATCAACTCAAAAAATTTTTTCCATTCAATCTATAAGCCATTGGAACAACCTGCAACTCCCCAAAGACACCACTGATACTAGTGTGATTACTGACAGTGGAAGACTCAGTATTAGGACCGATAGTAGATGATTTACTCATGACTGAAACAAGTGTAGAAAAAGATGGAAGTGGTCAACAGGAATGTGCTGGTCGGAGATTGAGCGTAAACAGTGACGCCTGTGAACAGTGACACGCAAACAGTGAACAGTGCCATCGTGAACAGTATGCGGACAAAAAAATCAGGGCAGAAGGAAAAATATGATCAGAGAAGAAATAGAGCTTGACTCTAATACCATGACATGAATAGTGGTCGGAAAAAATATTCTCTAATGATTTATAATTGAGGAGTGCATGGGTATATATACAAGTTACCCTAGGAGCTAAAAAATGAATACAAAATATTTACAATAAATGTAGGAATTATAATTCCTGATTTTATGCTAATTCTATGAAAGATAAGAATAGAAAAGAATCAACAAATATAATTTGAATAATATCCTAAAATATTCTAATATCTTCTAACAATATTAATTACTGAAACTGATTTGTAGCTTTTGTTTCCCACATCACATTCTGTAAACCATTTTCAACAGCATTGGCTAAGTCAATAGTGTGATTAATTTTGTGCTAATGTAGTACTTGTATGATTTACCTGGACTTCTGAAGTTTGCTTTTATTTCCTCCAAGGTAATAAGCTTTGGTAAATGGGCATAAAAATTAGAAATAGGAATTTTTCTTTTGAAATTATCAAGCATGAGAAGTGCATCCACTTTTGCTGCAGTGTCTTTCTTGGTTCTTTCCTCTGTCAGCAATCTTGCCTATCTTTGTTTACAGGTATATGGCAATAAAATTGTTTACAATTAATGGGTTGCTTTGCCATTGGACAAAAACATGTTTCAGGCCGCTAATAAACTAATATATGAGTGGTTGAGTACAAGAAATGTCATGCACTTCCTAGTAAGGCAAACTTTGCTGTTAACTGGATATGGTCTTGCCAATGTGTACTGGAGTTTTCCTGGCTACTTTGCTACAAATGCAGTTATTGGAGTTTGATGCCAAAGATGTTTTTCAAAGGCTACTATCAATTCATCTCAAGAAGAAAGTGATTGCCAAATCCAGCAAGAAAGTTGAATGAAGTTGAAGGACATTCAATGCCTTTACTTTTCCAAGTCAAAGGGAAAAAATAGCAGAAAAAGTGGACTGTAGCAGAAGTGGATGTTTGTTGCAAAGGGAATACTGAGAATGATTTTTTTTTTTTCGGTAAGACTGAGAATGAATTTAAGAGATGCATCTGCCATCCATTCCTAGAGCAGCTTCAATTGTCATCACCATCACCAATCCCTTCCAATCCACTTACAAATCTGGCCTTCTTCGGTCCTTGCCATTTTCGTCACGTTCTTCATCTTCTATATGGTTTTCCATTCTTCGCGATGCCATTGCCACATCCAACTTGCTGCTTGGAAAGTGTGCACATGCGTGTATACTCAAATCAGGACGATTCCCAGACCGTTTTTTAATCAACAATCTGATCACCATGTATAACAAATGTGGGTCACTACTGTTAGCACGTCGGTTGTTTAACATATCACCTGAAAGAGACCTTGTTACCTGGAATGCCATTCTCGCTGCATATGCAGATGCTGGACATGCTGAGATAGAGAATATTCAAGAGGGATTTTACCTTTTCCGATCTCTCCGTAAATCTGTTGTCTTAACTAGTCGTCATACTTTGGCCCCTGTGTTTAAGATGTGTCTACTCTCAGGTTATGCCTGGGCTTCGGAGGCTGTGCATGGGTATGCTGTCAAGATTGGACTGGAATGGGATGTGTTTGTTGCTGGGGCTTTGGTGAATATATACTCTAAGTTTCAACGAATCAGAGAGGCCCGCATCTTGTTTGATGGGATGCCTTCAAGGGATGTTGTACTGTGGAATGTCATGCTGAAGGCATATGTGGAAGTGGGTCTTGAGAATGAGGCGCTGCTTCTGTTCTCTACATTTCATCGAAGTGGGCTGCATCCTGATATTATCAGTGTCCATACTCTTCTTATGGGCCTAAGGAAAACAGAATTTGAAAGGCAGTTAAGTCAGCTTCAAGCTTATATGACGAAGTTGTTTCCATGTGATGATGATTCTGATGTAATTGTGTGGAACAAGGCATTGTCCGACTATCACCAAGCAGGTGAAGCTTGGCTAGCTATTGATTTATTTATAGATATGATGAGATCAAAAGTAGCATATGATTGCTTGACATTTGTTGTGATTCTTTCTGTGGTTGCAAGTATAAAGCATCTTGAACTGGGTAAACAGATTCATGGCATAGTTGTAACATTAGGGTTGGATCAAGTTGTATCTGTTGCAAATAGTCTTCTCAATATGTACATAAAAGCAGATTCTATTTACAATTCAAAAAAAATGTTCAATCAAATGAAAGAAGTGGATTTAATATCGTGGAATACTATGATATCTGGTTTTGCTCTAAGTGGTGCAGAGGAAGAGTCTGTAGGTCTGTTTTTTGATCTATTATGCAGTGGTGTAATGCCAGATCAATTCACCATTGCAAGTGTTTTGAGGGCTTGTTCCTCTCGTAAGGAGGGCTTATATCTTGGTAAACAGATTCATGCTTATTCAATTAAAATTGGTATTATCATTGATTCCTTTGTTTCAACTTCTCTAATTGATGTCTATTGTAAGGGCGGAAAGATGGTGGAGGCGGAGTTGCTTTTTCAAAGCCAAGATGAATTTGATTTGGCAACTTGGAATGCTATGATGTTTGGATACATATCGAGCAACAACAATCACAAAGCTTTGAGGCTATTCAGTCTCTTACATAAAAGTGGAGAGAGGGCAGATGAAATTACCATGGCAAATGTTGCCAAAGCCTCCGGATGCTTGGTGGGGCTTCAAGAAGGGAAGCAAATTCATGCTGTTGTTATAAAAAGGGGATTCAATTTAGATCTGTATGTCATTAGTGGTATTCTAGGCATGTATCTAAAATGTGGAGAATTGGAATATGCGCAGAGAGCCTTCAATGAGATCCCTGTGCCCGATGATGTTGCATGGACTACTATGATTTCAGGATGTGTGGAAAATGGAGATGAGGAACATGCTACTCTTATATACCATCAGATGAGGCTTGCTGGGGTGCGACTTGATGAGTATATGTTTGCTACCATTATCAAGGCTAGTTCGCTTCTGACAGCATTGGAACAAGGGAAACAGATTCATGCAAATGTGATAAAGTTGAATTGTGCTATGGATCCTTACGTCATGACCGCACTTGTTGATATGTATGCCAAGTGTGGGAACATAGAGGATGCATACGGCTTATTTAAGAGAATGAACATGAGGAGTATTTCCTTATGGAATGCAATGTTGTTAGGATTAGCTCAACATGGAAATGCTGAAGAAGCCCTCTACCTTTTCAAAGAAATGAAATCTAGGGGTACAATGCCGGATAAAGTTACTTTTATTGGAGTCCTTTCTGCTTGTAGTCATTCTGGTTTAGTATCTGAAGCCTATGAAAATTTTTATTCCATGCAAAAAGATTATGGCATTGAACCTGAGGTTGAACATTACTCTTGTCTTGTTGATGCCCTTAGTCGTGCAGGGCATATTCAAGAAGCTGAAAAGGTGATGCTATCAATGCCCTTTGAAGGGTCTGCTTCAATGTATAGAATACTGCTTAATGCTTGTAGGTCTGAAGGGGACAAAGAGACAGGAAAGCGTGTGGCAGAGAAGCTTTTTTCATTGGAGCCATTTGATTCAGCAGCTTATGTTCTTTTATCCAATATCTATGCAGCTGCTAACGAATGGGGCAATGTGATGCGGGCTAGAAATATGATGAAACGGATCCATGCTAAGAAGAATCCAGGATTCAGTTGGGTAGATGTGAAGAACTGTTAGATATTTGTATATCTATTCTCCATTCAAGTAAGAGACAAATCTTTTTGTTTAAATATGTAAAACAGATCTTAGTTGCTGAACGAGTGCGCACCTCTTACCCCTGTGAATTTTCAACCTTTTGTTGAAGCTCAGATAGGAGCATTGTCACGTAGGAATCTGGATCTCTCCTGGGTACGAACCATCCGGCAGGAGAGTAAAAAAGTGGGTCAGACCCACACCTTAGTGGATCCCATTGACTCTCGCTCTCGTACATGATGTTCCATATGTGGGACAGGGTTATGGAGCTTGTGGAGGCGTAGTGGAGAGACTCACATGGTAACTGGTTGTTGGCAGGCTTCAGACATAGTTTGGTTTTCATGTCCCCTACTGCGGCTGAGCTTGAAACGAGTAGAATTGGTATCCAAATTCGTAAACATTACAGATACAAGAAAGTCCTGATACATTCTGACTCTTTCATTTTCAGAGATGGTGGAGTTTTTTTTTTTGGTACAAAAGAGGGCATGAGCCCAAACAAAAAACTAAAAGACTCAAGGAGAATGGGATTGAGATCCCAAGCTTTCTTCCAGCACCAGGGCCCGCAGCTGAACAGGGGCCATGTCATATAAGGTAGATATAGTGAAGCCAATCTTTGCAAGCATATCGTAAGAGATGAGATTCAACAAGTGAGATCTATGCTTTGAGAACTGAGAAGTTGAACTTCATCCCGCAGAGAGGTCCTGCAGTGTGCTGACCTGCTTGCGAAACAGGCCCTTACTGGAGATACCGAGTGGATCATTTTGAAGGAGGCTCCCTTGGGCTTGGAGTGAAAACTTCTTTTGTTTCGGATATGTCCTCCGTGGACTCTACTATGAATTCTAGTCTGTTTTTTCTTGAAGTTGTACCTTGCCCTTTTTGATTTTTTTTTGAGGAAAAAAGAGTTTTGGGCCTGTTCCGTATGTGGTGATCTAATTGCTGAATTCAAGTGATGAAGTCTCTCAGAATTGATGCTAATGTGCCAAAACGAAATGCAACTGCAAGCTTTGAGATGAAATTTCCTGCGGGTTCCTACGAGGGTCAAGATGGCCCCGCAATGTGCAAACTAGAGATTATTCAGTTGGATAAACTTACATTTGCATAGGGACTTTTAGCTAACCTTGTGTGTAACTCATTTTAAAAGGTCATTATGTAACTTTTATCTCTAAATGTAATTTTAACCAACAATTTGAAAAAGTTATTTTTCAGTTTGTGAATGTATTTTTATCTCACAAGCATTTTGTCAAGCTTATTTTTGAAATAAAAAACATTCAAATATAAACTACATTACAACAAACTTACTTTTATCTAATTTTTATTTTGGCAAACTTTATTTTATTCTACCTTAAGTTTACAAACTAAAAACCAAACGGATTTGGGCCAAGTATAATCTATTCTTCACAGATGGGGCTGCATATTATATATGGAATTCATTGTTAACTCATGCCGTTGGCGATTTAAAAACAACTGTTTGTTAGAGTTTTTATTTTAAACATGTAAAAATTCGAAGGTTCTAAAATACTTAACTTCATAAGGTAGAAAATGATAGGAAAAAAAAAAAAGCGTGAGTTTCACTTTGTACGCATGGGTGCGTAGTCCTTTTTTTCCCATCTTAACTGTATACTGTCACTTTCATAAATTTTTGCTGATTATTAGTGGGTTTTCTAAATCAGAGTGCTTCCGATGCGGGGCATTTGTTAAAAACCAGTTATATGATTATTAATAATTAATTAGAGTGCTTGAAAGCACCATTTTTCATCATTACAGCCATTTTAATGGAAAATGAATTAGATTTACTCGCAAAATATAGATAGATAAAGGAGATGGGATCCTATCCGCAGGAGAGAGAAAGGATGGTTACTAGTCTACTACTGTCATGCTATTTTCACATGGGAAAAAGGACGTTTTGGCCATTTGCTATAATGACCCCGTCGAATTTGAATCAGTACTGATAATAACAAATTGTCCTGCGATATTCCTCCAAAATCATCTTTATGGACACTTGTTTCACCAATGAGGCACCTTTCTCTCTTCAGCCAGTTTTGCTTCAGGTAAGGTAAGGCATTCATTGCTAAATGGCATGAAGGCTCTGTTTGATTTGTGCTTCATCTTATTGTCTTTAGACTCATTTTCTAGACAGTCTACGAGAAAGAAATTCCGGGTTTTCTTCAGATGCTCATTGCCTTGTGACCTTCTAGTTTCTATTCTGGTTTGGTTTCCATTTTCTAAATAGTTCTATTAAGCATGTACTATTAAACATGTTTAGACCATATGAATGATATTTCAATGATCCAGTGTGAGGCGTTATTGCATTATGAAAATTGTTGTACAGGAAGCATTTCTAGTCGAGATATGGCTGGTGAGAAGCAGCAAAACACAATACCTTTGGAGATTGCAATCTGGAAGGAGCTGGTATATCGGAGGAAGGTACAGCTTCTTCCTCTGCAGTTGATATTTAGCCTGTTATTTTGTAATATATCAATTGGCCACTCTAGCTTTGTTATATCTTTGTTCGGTTCTATATAATTCTCTTTTCCGGTCTTCTAATTGTGTCAAAATTTAATCTTTATTATTTGATATTTGTGAATTGTATGTTCTAAGAGTGTCATCCAAAAACAATACTAAGCACATTGATATGCTCCTATGTCTTCAAACACAATATTTGATACTATTAAACTTGAAAGCTTTTGTTATGGTATTGTATTTTTTGCGCATTTAGTGTCTGTCTAAATGCTGTCTTATATTTTTAGGTTACTTGATCATCAATTCAAACTCTCCAGCAAGTGCCATTTCCAAGTTTTCTAAGCTCAAGTCCCTGCCTTTCAGGAACCAAGCGAAAAGAACCAACCAATCCACATCATCTACGGCCGAAATTTCAGAACCCAGATGATTTATACTGCAAAATCTGCAGATTGTCATGCTCAAGTCCCTTCAATCTAATGCAACATCTGACGGGTCGAAAGCACAAGTCAAAACTTAAAGAGCAAGAGTTGGAACATGATCAGAAGGATGGGAGGGAGAGGAGAAGCAATCAAAAGCATTGGTGTGAGCTGTGTAAAGTTTCATGCATGAATGAGGACTTGCTCAATCTGCACTTCAAGGGTAAAAAGCATAGGGTTGAACTACATAAGTTTAAGATGGGCAAGGAAAAAGGTGGAGAGACCTCTAGTCAGAGAAAATGGTGCGAGCTGTGCAAAATATGGTGCATTGATATGCTTGCTTTCAAGCAGCATCTTGAAGGCAAAAAGCACCTGCTTCAGTTGCATAATATGGAGAAAAACTTGGGAAGGCCATAGAGAAGAATAAAATAACTTAATTTTATTAGACAGTTAAATATGGTTTTTGTATATCAACTTATTTATGTTTCTATTAAGTACATACTGGTTCTGCGGCTAGTATAAAGAAGAGTGCTACTAAGATTTGATTAAGCTTGTTGATTGTGGTTATTGTTATTAATGTGTAAACTTGTGTAACATTTAATATGGCCATAATGACACTAGTCTTGAGACATGCAGATATTATATATTAAAAGAAGTTGCTAGATGCCATTCAAAATATAGGCAGGCAAAGGTTGAAACTAGTAGTATATCTCTGTCATTTCTTCGACAAATGGCAATTTATAAGTTATTCATATCATGGCACGTAATACGGGTGATACTTCAATAACAAGAACGCCATTTTGGATCTTAATTTCCAAAGATGAAAAGGACTAAGTATTTAGTTAGAGAATATTTCAGATTAATTATAAATACCAGGCTCCTCCTCTATTGTCTAGAGTCTGAGTGGGGATTATATCTACGTCTAGACCATGGGCTAATCATATTTGATTATAAATTAATAATATTACTTTTGTCGCACACACGCACACGCACATTATAAACTCCGACGTGAAAGGACTATGACGGTGAAAGGATTGTTCACAAGCCATTCCTATCAAAGAATAAGACTCAAGTGTTCTTCACGGTCAATTTGGTTAAAAGACATTTAATTCATTGCTAGAAAAAATATAATTAGTGGTGGAAATTTTGTGATAAATAGAATTCCGTCACAATGGATTTGTGTCAGATATTAAACATTGTCATATATATTTTCAATTTTAAACCATCACTAAATTTTAAATTAGCGACAAATAAGTGATGATTTTTTAATTATTAAAATTAATAAAAATAAAAATAAATTATTAAATATAAATTCAGTATATTGGTCTATAAAAATTTTAATTAAAATAAAAAATATAAAATTGTGCTAAATTTTCATTTACCATTCAAATAATGAGTATATATATATATATTAAAATTTGAGTAAATTGAATAAATAGTTCTCATGGTTTAACTAGCGAGCAGCACTAAGAAGGTTTTGGGTTTGAGATTTAGAACACTTACAAAATTAACGACGAATATATATCTGTTACTTGAATTACTGACATTATATTTTTGAGGGTATAGTGACAGAAATTTCTGTTTCTAAATCCAAAAATAGTAGCCAATTTAATTATTTAGTGGTGGATTTGTCTACTACCAATATTAATATTTGAAGTAGTGCACTAAGAAATACTTTATTTAGTTCAAAATATAAGTTTTATTTAAGAATTTTTTATTATCTAAAATATAAGTTCTATTTGTTAATATCTGTCACTAAATATAAGAAATGTAGCAGATTTTAAATGTAACGTTAAATAAGGATATTATTAAAAAATAATACAATTTTTTTACAAATTTAATGGATAAAATTATTTTTCTTGATTCCTCTATAACTAATTAAATATAATGTATATTTTATTATATTTTAGAGTAGAGGGAGTAGTTTCCAGCGTCTATCACTATCTTCAGTCTTGATTGCAAAATTTAATTACCACCCGTAGGCGGCAGTGAAGTTTCATGTTAGAAAATATTACTCCCTCCTATTCTATATATAAGGTATTTTATTCTAATTTTGAATATAAGATCATTTATAATATATAAGGTAATATTTATTATATATTTCTAAAAAAATATCTCTATTTAATATATTTAAAGAGAGAGAGATTAAATAAAAATAATTTTTAAAAAATAATAAAATTTTAAGAGAAATTAAGATAATTAATAAATTTTAATTTTAATTATTAATCTAAATAATTTGATTAAAAGGGTCTTAGTACTAAGAAGTAATAAGAATATTAGAGATGTGTTTTGTATAAATCAGTGAATCGTCATCATTACCATCAAAGCAAGTGGGATTTTTGAGAATATCAGAATTAGAATGCCGTAAAAAATGTAAAATGTGTCTGGGTTGACAATGGCAACATTAGGTCTAGTGTCTACAGTTCTTTCAGAAGCTTCAGTTTTAGGATTGCTTGCTGCTAGGCATGACCTCTCTACATGTAGCCGTAGCCCACGAATATATCAAATTCTTTCACTTCTGTCTTCCAAAGATTCAGAATCGGATGTTCTACTTGTCATCATCTTCTTCCTTCCTACTATATTGAGGTCTAATAAAATCATGGCATGAACTGGTGAGGTTATAATAAAAGTTCAGAAAAAAAAAAAAAGGAGTTATACAGCTATCAAAGGTGCTTTCTTTAGTCTGTTATAGGGGATGTTAATATTACTTTATTGCTAAATTTTTATGGGGGTAATAAATATATAAAATTTATATCAAATTATATTATTTATAAGATATAGTTAGTGTAACTCATCCATCAAGTTTTGTACCAATACATGCACCAAACTAAAACAGAATCTAATATTATTATTATTCATTTTTTATCAAAATTAAAATCTAGGTAATCAAAAATAATATTGAAGGAATCATACAACTTACGTCCAATATGCCAATGTGGAAGTGGAAGGAGGGAGTGATTTTCCATTTTTCCTTTTGATTTTCAATTACATCATCCGAACATGTATAAATTAAATTTAGGAAGTTAGCTAACTAGAGCATAATCTTAATATTTAATGATCTTTTTCAAAAATACTTCTAATTAAGATAACATATTTTCAATATAATTTATTTATATTAATTACATGATGTAATAGTTATTAATATTAAATAAAAATATTTTTTAAAATTATTTTATATTTCAAATAAATTTATTACTTTTGTTAGTCTATATAATTTTTTTTTTATCATTTATATTAAGAAACATGGGAGAACCAAACAAAAGTACATGTGTATGTATGCGTGAGAGTAGCAATGAATCAACGGTACCGTAGTGTTTTTTAGGGTCTCTTTTTTTTTCGAAGGAGTTTTTTAGGGTATCTTTGGCTGGTAATAAAAACCTAATTTTTTCTGATGTAAAAATTATTAAAATAAATTTTATTTCTCTTAATAAAATTTTTTTATACATACAATAATAACAATGATAACCTAGTTTAACTTTAGTGATTCTTAGATTAAGGAATATAAACGGCAATATGATGATAACGATGAAGAACGATGGATTAATTAGAGGCTAAAGAGCGACATCAAGACATGCTCTGTTGGGGTCGTTGCGTACTTTTGTCCTTCCTGTTCCCCACGTCTTACAATCATTAATCCCTGTGCCATCAAATTAGGGATAAGATACTTTATGGCTCCGAACTTTTATATACAACTTTTCTACCATTGTTAACAAGTTTTTCTTTTCTTTTACATGAAAAAAATATTAATTCTACAGACTCAAATTCACGTGAGGGTAAGAGTTTTCATTCTTTAAATAAATGATTGAGTTCAATTAAATTATGAGTCTTTTAATTTTTTTTTTTTTACACTTGGTATCTTGAATATGGATCATGGACCTATCATATTTTAACTGAGAGATTTATTAAGATTCAAATTAATTTAGATCAAGTTAGATAGGATCATTTTAGGTAAGACAAACTCTACTATTAAGTAATTTTTTCACTTGAGCAGCCAAATATTATAGACTTACCTCATTTCAATTAGAGAATTTATTAGGGTCTAAATTAATTCAAATTGACCAAAATAGGATTTAGGACTCTTTCAGATATGATAAACTCTACCACTAAGTATTTAACGTAGTTACATTGTCCGGATTCAAATTCAAGACTTTCAGTTAAGCTAGTATAACCTCCTTACTAATTGAATTAAGCGTTGAAACCAACCTTTTATGTATATAATAAGGTAGTTTAAAATAAAAAAAATAATTCTTTTTAGATCATAAAACTAAAACATTACTACTTATACTTTTTAAGGTTGCAAACTTACAACCTCATTTTTTTTTAATGTAAGCAGAATATTTTCACGCATAGTGAAAAATACAAGATGCCTTTATAATTATAAAAAGATCAAGGTATTAACAAGAGCTTTGAGAAATGTTCATCATAATGTATTCTTATGATCTTTTGGAATAATTTTGATCTATAAAATCTTTTGTTGTTAATTCTATAAATTTGGATGTATGGAGTTAGAAATTTTGTAGTTTGCTGTATAAATAAAGTGAGAAAACTAATGACAGTTGGGTTGAGTGGTAAATGATTCACTACCGCTTAAATAAGGTCTCGAGTTTAAATTTTGTAAATGGACAAAATCACATTGAGAAAATTACCTCAATTTGAATTTTGACAATGATCAAATTTGACGCTGTTAGATAATTGTATTTAAATAAAAAAATGAGAAATAGGAAAAAAGTTAAAAGAAAAGAAGTTAATTCCCCACAAACACGTTTTCATTCATCTTGTTATTTTTCTCTTTTATCTTAAAAATAATTTAATTTTTAAAATACTTTTAATTTTAATTTTATAAATTTTGAGTCGGTGGTATTTTATTTTTCCCATGGTAAACTAGTGGGAGATGGTCCCAACATAACCCAACCCAATCTCAAGTCACCATGGTCTCTGATCTACTGACATGACATGTTTGTGAAATCCGGATACTTAGTTGGATGCTCCATTGAATTAAATAATAATATTTATCCATGAATAAAATCCCTTCTTTCCAGAAATAATAATAATAATATTTATGATATTCCTTTTTGTATTTTCCAGGGATGTGCAGTTAGCCTCAAAGCCTCCAAATCAAACCCTCAATAAACAAGAACATTAACCTTCAAATCAATCCTCAATATCAGTATATCAATACAAAATCTAAAATTTATACTCCTTGGTCCTTGCAATGTATAAAGGAACTATCTAGTTAGAGATAGTTTAACAAACATAAGTGACAGGAAGGATTCAAATTTTACATTGAAGGGATAAACTGTGACTGTTTTCTATGATATTTTTCATTATCCTCAGTGCATAATCCTTAGAGCTCAATCAACACGCTGCTTTCCCTTTAAAATTGGTTAATATTGGATTAGGAGATACCCTTCGATCTTTTTAATAAGGGTCTTTTAACCAATTTCACATGCATTAAAAAATTTAATTAAAAGTGGTTCATCTAACCAATTTCAATTGTGTCATTAAAGTTTATAAATACTATTTTTTTCTCTCTTCAAGAGAATGATATTTAATATATTATTAATTAGTGGTGTAATTATCCATATTAATAGCAATTGTTAACTACCAAGTAAAGGACATTTAGGATAAAAAAAATTAATGATTTAGACAATTCTAAAATAACCGATTAAAGTCAAAATGATCTTTATTAAAAGGAGTAGATAGATAGGTAATGTAGCTTTTTCCCCTACATGCTCATAATACTTTCTTTTTTAGTAGTTCAGTTGGGTCAAGCTTCTATATTGCTTAGTTGTACAGCTATGAACAACTTTAAACTGAGTTTAAATCTGATCCACAGAGATGGAATGGCAATTATGAGGACTTGATAAAGGTTTCATGAAGCTTTCTTTTACTTTATTGCTTTATTTATCTGTTTCCTTACATGATTGCGGGAAATAACAGGAAAATGTTTCACTCCCTTTCATCCAACTTTAACAAGTATGGTTGTCTTCAAGAAAATGATGGATGGGGTGAGAGGTTGAGGATATACTTTTCAGTACAAGCACAATCATGTAGGTGCATGCCAACATGCAAAGCATATCCACATAAGCACACTCCTTCATCTTCCCCAATACAGTGTACGGGCTCTGTTTTTGCTACCTACCACTACCGGCCATAATAAATCCCAAATGTGTTTCTTATAAGCTTTCACACAGTTCATCTATGTTCTTTAGATTAGAAAGATAGGCCGAAAATATTTACATCGTCCTTTATGCAGATAGAAATGGAAGCCACAAGACAAGAACCAAACTTTAGACCTATTCTGTCAAATTACTTCTGCAGAAAACTCAAGGTTTTACCCACCATAATCAGTTCTGTCAGTATCTCTAACATATATTCTACCGAATTTGTCTGATTAGACACATTCTTATAGGCATATATAAGATTTAAAAGCTCAACTCACTCCTTAATCTCCAAAACTGACAACCCTCCGTAATGAATTTGATAGGTGCTTGCTTTCTTGCAGATATAGTAGGCTAGATTTTGCAGATCTTACCTGTTAACTTCCTGGAAGGAAGATGTATCCCTGTTGGCTAGGAATAAGATGGGATTCCTGAGGGAGAAATCACTGCTAGATTCTGCAGAGATTCATGTATACAGTTAAGGGTGATAAAGAAATTTGGGGTATATATTGGGGCCAAACTTTGTTGTCTATAATAGTAATAATAATAGTCCAAAAATATTTCAGGTGGGTGTTAGTGAGTGACTTCAGGTCATGAAAGAAAAGAAAGAGACACACCCACATGATCATTGTCCTCCAGCAAAAACACTCAAGTGCCTCCTCCACTATGACACTTAGTGCATATATTAGTTAGAAAATATAATACACGGAAGAAGAAAGAGATTAAAAAAGAATCATTTGGAATTAATGTTTTGTTATCTCTATTTGTCACAGTAACAAAACCCTTCGTTCGCCACTCTCAGGTTGTCTATAAATTGGACATGCATGAGGCTGAGGATGAAGCATAATAAGCAGATACATGGACTGCTCTCCCAGAGTCCCCAACACATCATCAAGAGATGTTTCTCTTCAGCAACTCAGCAAAAGGCTTGCTGAGTTTGCTGAAGTACGAGGGTGGGATCAATATCACAGTCCCAGAAATCTCCTTCTAGCTCTTGTAAGCTCTCACAAACAGCATGAATTTTCTTTGACAGTATCTGAAATTTTCAGAGAACATTTAACCCTTCATTCATTCATGTCCTTCTCTTCTTCTTCTCCTGCTAACTCTGAAACATGCCCATATACACAAACTGACCAAGAACCTTGTTGTGGGTTTGGATTATGCAGGTGGGAGAGGTGGGAGAGCTATCAGAGATATTTCAATGGAAAGGAGAAGTGGCAAAGGGATTACCCAATTGGAGCAGGGATGATAAGGAGCATCTGGAGGAAGAGCTTTCTGATGTGCTGCTGTATTTAGTGCGTCTTGCTGATGTGTGTGGGCTTGATCTTGGACAAGCTGCTCTAACAAAAATTGTGAAGAATGCTAAGAAATACCCAGTCACTGCCTACACCACCACACCATCTTCCACCTGAAATGCCATCTTCTTGATCATGTAATTGTGTGATGTTTACAAGAATTTCATGTCTGCATCTCTTGGCTTTGGAACTGAGTCCAGATGCTACAAACTCTTTGGGAACTATATATGTTGTTCAAGAAGCAATCAGATTTTCTGATGCATTCTATACCAGAAGAAGAGTACTATTTATATATTATGATTTATAATTGAAGTGTTTTCCCCCTATTTTCTCTAGAAAATTAATAAATTTGATGGGTTGATTTTAATTTGAATTCTCTAGATGGAGAAGATTTTCATTCAGTTTGAGTCAATTGTAAATTTTAGATTGTTCAAAATATAAATAGTTTTTCGATTGTAATTTTTTTAAAAAAATAAATTTTTATATTAAATAATTGAAATTTAAATTATCAAAATCAAATTTAAAGTATCTAAATTTTACAGTCACCTTAATTGGAGATGCTTTCAATTGAGATTCAAATTTAAGACGGCACACTTGGTGTCGGTTTGGGATGGCTTAATCACTTATTATATTTCAAAAAGTGGATGTGAAAATATTCCTTTTCTAATGACGGGCAACCTTTTTTTAATAGCAAATATTCCTTTTAGCTTCTAAAATTATCATTTTCAGATTTTTAAAATTTTCATAATATTTATCTCTTTACGATATTAATAAAGTATTAATTATTTTTTTATTATTTTATCTCTTATTAATACTCATAATTTTTTTTAATATGTGTAAAATAAATTTAAATTAAGGGTATTTTAACAAAATACTATTAAATTTTATAACAATAAAAATCATTTATTAACTTTTTGATTTGGGTAAAAAACTCCAAACACCTTTTTTGAACTGTGGGGAGTTCAATACAATCAACATCACGAAACAATGCAAAGCCTTATTCGTGGCGGTTCCCACTATTAAAATGGTGAATTAGTTAAATTAATATAGGAGTCTACCTACATGAAAACAAAATAGTTAAAAAAATATTTTTATAAATAAAAAAAATTATTGTGTTATTATTTAGAAAAATAATTAAAATAGGCTTGTATATTTGTGACTTTTTAAATGAGGCCTAACTCTAACTTAATGTAAATTAGTTGGAGTTTAAAATAATAATAAAAAATTTGACAATTATCAACAATAAAGTTGATCTAACTAGGCCTACATACCTTCGAGTCCTTCTCCTAGTTTTCCTTTCTCGGCCTGAAGCCCTTTTCCTAATTAAGGCTTGGGCTGGATAAGATTTTCCATATTTCGTGTTGAGAAATATATTTAAGAACTATTAATTTTGTAATTTTCTTTTGTATCAAAAGTTGAAGAAGAAGAAAGACAAAATGATAAATTAACATGTGAAGTAAGAATCTATAAAAATATATATATTTTTTGACATGAGCTAAATTACAGATGCACTAATTTATGTGTAACTTACTTTTTTTAAAAAAATTGTTTAAGTATTAAAAATAGTCAACTGTATAAAATTGTAAAAATAAAATAAATAAAATATTTTATTCATGAATTTGATCAATGTTTGAAAAGCTTACACTTATTAGGCTCCAAATGGTATGCATTTGGGTGAATGAATCCTTTTCTAATGCACAAAAAAAGAGATTTCTATTATAGTTATATAATTATTATTTAATTACAACTGTCTTTTTATTTAGGAGCGTAAGCGATATTTTGTAACTATAAAATCACTTCTTCTTCTTTTTTCATTTCACTCACTTTTTTTATTTCAATGAATTTTTTTTATTTCATTCCATCCTAGATATGAACTCTTAAATTATTTTTTACTAGTTTATGCCAGCATAAACTAATAAAAAAATATCAAGTCACAAAATTTTCTTTTTTTTTGGCCTGAACACAAAATTTTCATTGAATTCCTAACGTGGCAAGAAAAATGTTTTTTTTTTTTGGTGTTTGAGACTGACAGTGATATACAAGTATCGTTCCAAGAGTTGTATGGGGCTAGCTAACATTCTCACAAATAAAAAATGAACCGAATAATAATGAGCACAAATGTCAAGATATAAAAGAGATGAACATCTCATAATTAAAGGCATTAGTGGCATGCTTAGTCCATTTAGATAAGAAGGTATGTGAAGTGAAGAAAATTACATTACCATATTTTAAGCTGTTTGGTTGTATATTATCTTATCACATAAGTGATGAAAATCACCTAAATTAAGGTGATCATCTTCACCTCCAAAATCTCGCGTAAAGATCTTTACATGTGTTCACCTCATGTCATTTTCCCCAAATACTCCTGCCTTTTCCTTTGGTCTTCTCTTTTCACTCCAACTCCGTCAACCTTCCCATCGTCAATGATCTCCTTCCGCATCACCATTGCTGTCGTTGGTTCTCCCTCCAGCTTCGTTGGCGTTAACCACCTTCCATCTCCTCGGTGCAATGACGTTCCCCTCTTCAATTCCTATTTAGCTTCACCGGCATCCTTGTTCGCATCCCTCGATTCGCCATTGACATCCTTGTCAGCGTCAACGATTTGAACTTGTAACGATGCCCTTCCTCTGTTAGCAGCTCAGATCTGACCCTCCTTGTTCAGATTATCACATCGTGTTGCTCCTCCCATGTTTTCAGAAGCCTTGCATTTGGATCATCCCTCTATTGCTCACATCACTAGCTTCCATTTCTATTTTCCTATTTTGGGTTTTGATTTGTGTTGCTTCATTGATGGTGGGGAGGGAGTGTTTTTTTCTCAACTTCACCGTCGGCAATAGCAATGGGGAGGAGGGAGGTTTTTCCATTTTTTTTAGGGGGCTAGGGGCAAAAAAAGTCATTTGACGCTTATTTGTATTTTTTTCTTTATAAAATTAAATATTATCACCTTATTCTTTTATATTATATCAAACAAACTCTTATGTAATCATCATCTTACTACATTCCCTCACATCATTCACATTACATTACCTAATCTCTCGATAATTGAACCAAACATGTTGTAGATTGGATGATTCATATGTGGAAATAAAAAAGATTAGATGATTCATGGTCCCCAAAAAATAACTATCATACTTTAAGCAACACAACTCACGCTTTCACAATTTATGTTTTTTTCTCCTACATATTTTTAAGAAATACTACATCCATTTCTTTTTATCTGCACTTTGAGATTTTAAGATAAGAAATCTATTAGAATTTATTTTAAGTTTTTTAATATACTTTTCAATAAACACATAGATAAAAAAGAGTAATTAATACTTCCTCCGGTCCTATATATAGGACATTTTATCTTGATCCTGAATATAAGATCATTTACAATATATGAGGTGGTATTTATTATATATTTCTAAAAAATGTCCCTATCTAATGTATTCAAAGAGAAAAAGAGATAGATTAAATAAGGGTAGTTTTGAAAAAATGTTAGGATTTTCGGAGAAATCGAGATAGTTAATTAGTTTTAACTCCCTTTCTTAATTCACGTAATTCGGTTAAAATGATCTTATATTAAGGACCAGATGAAGTATTATTTTTTACTTTTAATAGAATCTGATAAGGGTATAATTGAAAATTAATAATTAATATTATTTTAAAATTTGAAAGTAATAATAAATAGTAACAAAATTTTTTTTAAAAGTAACAGATAAAAGAAAAATAAAGACCCTCCATTTAAGTTTATAAAGAACATTTATGATAAATTAATATTTCACTATACAACGTGTTTTACAGATTAGTGTATTTAATTTTTTTTTATTGAGAATATTCCTAAGAAAGCATCATGACTTGTCTCATTAGTCATTAACTATTACCCTTAGAAAAGTATATTAAACCAGGATAATTTAAAAAAAAAATTTTTTTAGTTACTTTTTCTGATCCTTATTATAAGTTAATTTTAAGTGATTTATATATAATAAAAAAGTGGTTAAAAATAATTAAAATTCTTAAAGTTTGTAAAATTTACCACAATTTTCTAATATTATTTTTATTAAATTATAACATATTTTAATTACTACCTATGTTTCTTTTTACGTCTTGTTTAAAGTTTTATCACACAGATTAAGAAATATAATTAATATATTAGAGTGTTTTTCAAAATTACCCATATGCCCTTGTAGAAATAAATAGATAAAAAAGAGCAATTAATATTATCATTGACTTTTAAGATGACAAATAATGGTATAAGTGGAAAAATAGTAATTAATATTGTCGTGAAATTTAAAAATGATAGATAAAAAATATTTTTTTAAAAAAATGTGATAGATAAAAAGAAATAAGAGAGTATATCTTTCTTATTTTCTCTCTACTATAATTATTTAATGAGGAATAAACATTGAACTAAATGTTTAATTCTTATGAAATGATTTATATTTTGTATATTCTAACTCTGCTAAAATATGAGTTATAATATAGAAAATAAAGGGAGTATTATGAACACTTTTGGCAAGTGTGTAACAATTAAAAATGTTTTATAAATCGAAATAAATACAATACTCCTTCCATTCTATTCTATAAGGTACTTTTAACTATCGCATATGATGATAATTAATAGTCCCTCGGGTCCTCAATATAAAACTATTTTGACCAAATTACGCGAATTAAGGGTGTGAATTAACTACCTTGATTTTTTTCCAAAACTCAAGATATTTTTTCAAAACTATTCTTATTTAATTTTTTCTCCCTCTTTGAAATAAATTAATGTATGTATTTTTTGAAAATGTATAATAAATACTATCTTATATTCTGAAAAGAATTTTATATTTAGGATCAAGATAAATAGCCTTATATTTAGAATTGGAGGAAGTAACAAAATTTTTCCACCCTTTTCTAAATTATTTTTATTTAATATAGTTGACCAATGAATTAAACTCTCAACATTAATTAATTTTCATATTTTTTGAACAATATTTTATGTAAAAGAAAATTAAATACATTATATAATTAATAAATTATCTTATATTGTAAAATATAAATTTTCAAAAATGCCTTATTCAATGAAATGGGGGGTATCATTTATAAATGATAAATGATATTTCTTTGATCCAAAATGTAAGTCTTGTTTCAAAAATTTATTTTAATTCAAAATATAAGTTTTATTAGGTAATTTTTAAGATATTAAATATTTTTTTATTTTATTTTTATTTTTAATTAAATATAGAAAAGATAATAGACTTTAAGTATAATATATTAAATAAGAGTACTATTAAAAATAATATATTTTTAATAAATTTAATAAATAAAATTATTTTTATTATTTTTTATATAATTAGTCAAATAGTACTTATAAAGTATCATTTGCTATCATTACTTTTTTTTTATGGACGATCTTCTATCAGTAATATAAAATGGTAAAATTTATAGAATTCACAAGCGTGTTTCTCCGACGTTGTGCATTTCGTTTATATTCTTACATTTTTGTTGGTCCATTTTATTGAGTTTTGTGTAATTTTATTTTTATTCCTTCAATATTTATTTACACATTTAAGTAGAGTTTAAGTGCCCGTTTGGTTTATTTTTTTATAAAAGTATTTTTAAAATAATCACAATTTATAAAAATGAAGTTTGGATAACAGTAGAGTAGTTTACTAAAAGATGTTTGGATGAAAAAGAAGAAAATAATGATTAGAAAGTACAGTTATATTTTGATAAATGGGAACCAAACATGCGCTAAGTTTTTGAAAGATAATATAATGTGTGAAAATTTTTTTAATCATCATTATCTCTTCTGCACTTTCTTAAAAAACTATATTTAGTTTTATTATAGGTTGAAATTGATATTAATATCTTACCAAAAAAAAAAGTTGATATTAATATATTAAGTTCTTCTCCTTTTAACTACACGAGTGAAAGCTTCCTCAAACTGAAAGTCTAAAACTAATCAGATAATTTTACCAAAAAAAAAAAACTAATCAGATAAGCGAGTTAAACTTAAAATTACAGGAATGGGACCCATATTACTGTTCTTGCAACAAATCCAAATTAAAAAAAAAATAATTGGAAGGACCAAGGTGGCTTTTAAAAAATGGGACCGGGACCTGTGATTCTTGTTGCAGTAATTCAGGGGATGTACTGAGCTCTGAGCACTTGAGTAGCATTTGTTGTCTGTTTTTGATTTTGGAATTGTTATTTTATTGTTCTGAAATTTATATGTTACGTTGTTTTAGTCCGAAACAAATATTTGGGAGAGAATCTGAGGGTATAAGACATGCATATTATCTCGTACTCCAAAATCCAAAAAAAATCCAAAAGCAAACGTAAATGAGAAAGCGACGAACAAGAGAGACGACAGTGGTGACAACTCTGATGTTCCTTCTCCATGTAAGTTTCGTTTCGTTCTGCGGATTTTATTCTTGGGGTCTTTCTCTCTTTCTATCTCTCTCTGCCTCTGAAATCGTCCTTGATGAGAGAATGGCCCAGCAGATCCAAATCCTCATTTATCCACTTTCAGTGGTCTTTTTGGAAAAGTTCACTTTTTTATTTTTGAACTCTTTTGGGTCTCTGTGTTTCCGCTTCCAGATTTCTGGGTTTCTTGAAGTTTTTGTTTTACTCTGTTCTGCTTCATCGTAATTGTCGACGAACAATGAGTGATTACTTCCTTGGGTTTGGCATTAGTTTTTTCTTCATCGGGTATGTTACGTTTTACTCAGTTTCGAAATGGGTTTAGTTGATTTTCATTTTTCTTTATTCCCTACAGTTCATCAGTGTATTATCGTTGATTTTGATTGTTTTAATCGATACTTTATCTTGTTTGGACAGTTTTTGAAGGTTGCTTTTGGTTTGTGTCAGTGATTAGTGTATTTGGATTCAGTCAATTTGTGATTTTCGTTTGGGTTCTCTGAAAATTCTAGTTGCGAATGCGATACTCAAGTTTTCCATTCTTTCTTCCTGTTACTCTTTTGGACACCCAATGATTTTGATTGAACTTCTTTCAGTTTTCGGTACATAATGACAGAACACCCCATTCTCTTCTTTTAGCTTTTGAGAATAAGTCCTAGCTTTTTCCTTCGCTTGATCATTGGTATTGAATTCCGTACTTCTGGGTATCTGATTCTGATTGGAAAACATGATTTTCTGGTCAGATTTTTTCGAGAAGCATTATCTGGTGATTTGACAGCAGCTTTTTTTTCCCCCGTGACTCCCTGTCCACAATTAGAAGCACAGGAATTGGACTTCAGTTCTCGTTTTATTTACTACTTGCCATGAAAGTCTCATTGATCACCTCATTGCATTTTTTTTTGTTAAGAATACAATTTCAGACTCTTATTCCCTGAAACAGTGATACTTTCCGGCATTACCTGTGAAGTAAATCTTGTTCTAGGTGGAAGATAAATCGACATTCTCTCTATATAGAGTAGTAACAATTTTAGCACCCACTATTCTGCAGCAAATCACTTTGATTTTGATATTTTACACATAATTCACCTTCTTGGAAGTGCTTAAATGATCATGAGAATTTTGCTACAGCAGTTTATGTTTAGCTATTTCAATATGTTAAGCATATGGATGAAGATTTGAATGTCCTATCTGTAACTTATACCTTCGAGCCATAGAAGGTTTGGAGCCATATTTCAGCAAAACACAGGGTTCTGGTTTTTTTCAGTAAATTTATTTTGTTATGGCTGAATTTCTTATTACGTTTTCCTTTGGATGACAGCGATACTAAATTAGTAATCAGTTTTTATATTGTTGGATGTGTTGACCCCCTCTTTCTTGTTTGTCTTTCCTTTTTAGGAAAATGTCCTTATGCCTACACTTCCTGTTTAGGATTTTGGAAGCAGTTGTATCGAAGCAAATTGTCATGTATGCAATCTATGTACTATATTACACTAAATTTTCATATTCTTAGCTATTAAATTCTAAAATACCATAAAAATCAGTTTGGCAAATGATTGATGTTGGCATATTGCTGATGTTAGTTGCCTTTTTTATTTTGTTGTCACACAGATTGACTTGAATTTCTATATTTCAAAGTCCTGTTTGATCCTGAATTATGCTGTGAGTGCAAATTTCATGTTGGTTTAGCTCTATGAGGGTGGAAGTTGTGAATGAGAACCATCCAATTTTATGAGGTGATTAATGCTTTTTCCTTTTTGTGCCCACAGATACCTTACTTGAAGGGATCACTTTAATGATAGCTGTCAGTCTTTTATTTCCAGTGTCAAAGCAATAATGTGTCTGTTAAACAGGTAAACTTTTTTATTTGATGGCTTGAAAGGAGTTTATACCCCCAAAAAACAATCTGCAAAGAAAAGTAACTTACTTTTGGTCTGATTTTGCAGGTCTTGCTTCCAAGGAGACTGAGAGGTACTATGTTATATCTTGGTTAATTGGAACCTCTACATTTATCTTATATGGCCTTGCTGGAAATGGGTGCAAATGTGGAAACCAACGGCTACCCCTCCAGATGTTATTCCACAAGGAATTTCATCTTTGGCACTGACAGCAGCACTTGGACCTCTTCTAATGGTAAAGCCAAACTGAGCTTTGATTGTCACCGCAATCGTTCCTTGTTGGTACCTTCACCTGCACACATTTTTGAATATGACAAGGAACTATTGAAACAGACAATGCTCAAGCATGAAGCCATGTTTAAGGACCAAGTATGTTCAGTCTTCACTTCTGTATACATGGGCTTCTTGATTTCAAATCTTAATTTGACTCTTCCTCTGTTATCTTCATTAATCATCTTTGCTTGTCTACAAGAACTTGTTCTATGCTTCTTCTTCAAATACTTTTTTTATAATCTAAATGTACTAAGGGCTTGTTTGGTTTGCATTTTTGCAAACCAAACTGTACTTTCTAACCATCATTTTCTCCTTTTTTATCCAAACAGTTTTTCAGTAAACTTTTCTACTTTTATCCAAACTTCATTTTTGTAAACTGTGGTTATTTTAAAAGTATTTTTACAAAAAGGCAAAACAAACGGGCACTAAATCTTTATGTGAAAGTGTTGATAAATAAACAAATTTATTTAGCCTTCTTACTTGTCTTTTTTAAACATGAGGTTCAAATGTCTTGAGGATGTGCTAGACATCTTGAGGATGTTTCAGATTGGAATCTACATTACATTAATCTGTTAGAGAGGATTTCTCACAGCAATCATTTGTGTCTGATGTGTGTGCTGCTTCAAGAAGAAACAGACAAAGTGGATAACAAGGTATAAGTTTAATGGTATCAATGAATAAAATATATAAAGGACTAGTGCTGTTAATGGTAACATACCGATTATAAATTTCATATAATAAATAGTAAGGAGAGAAGAAAGGAACCTTACAAAGTCTAATTGAAATGATTATGAAAATTATTGATCATTTTGTTTAGCACCATTTTTTATTGAAGATTATGTGTATTCTTAGTTCAATTATAGTAAACTGTACTTATGGTAGGTTGTCATTTGCAGTAGTTATTCATTTAGTTTTCCTGCAGTATTCATGGATTATAATCAAATTCTCAATCACCATTTATTTCTCTGAACTGTGCATTGCTATTCAGATTCATGAGCTCCACCGCCTTTACCAGAAGCAGAGAGAATTAATGGATCAACTTAGAGTGAATGAATTATATAAACATAATTTAAGTACAGAGATATCATGGTCAGGTGCTTTGTCTCATGTATCATCTAAAAATGCCCCAAGGGTATGCTGCTTACCTACGTTAGCTTCGGCAGCTGGTGAGTTAGCTTTGGCAGCTGGTGAATCATCTGTTTTAGTTGCTGAAAGCATCCCATTGCCATGGGGTTCTGTGCAAGAAAAGAGAAGGCAATTATGTCCTGCTCCCAGTCCTGGTACAACACTAGTTGAAGGATTTTTCAAAGACTCTGAACCATCAAAGTCCAACTACAGGAAAGCCGGTAAAAATTTTTTGGATCTTGAACTTCCTGCTGATGAGTATATTGATTGTGAAGAAGGTGAGTCTTTGGAAGATACCTGGGTTTCCAAAGTAGCTGCGGTGTCAGCTTATACTTTGAATGGTGAGATAGTTTATATATATGTATATATTTTTTTGGATAACTGAGATAGTTTATATTTTAGTTATTATAATACTTCATGTTTTCACTTTTAGTATTTGAGTAAATGATATGATTCTTTCATAAATTTTGTTAAAATTACACACTTTCCTTCTTTTTCAAAGTACACACTCTAGTCCAATTTTAAATTTTTTTTATTAAAATAGTCCTCATTAATCTAATCTAAATATACTATTTTGTAGTATATCCAAATATATATATATATATAAATAAAAAAGTAGATTTTGTTTTCTATATGCACAAATAAAAATAAAAAAAGGAATAGATTTTATTTTCATTTATTTTAACGCTAAAAAAATGTATCTAGGTTGATTGAGGGTTCTCTTGTTAAAAGAAAATTAAAATTGGACTCAAGTATAGTGTAGCATTTTGTTTCAAGAAAGTCTGTCTTTATTTTGAAAATAGATAGGAGGTTTGTAATTTCAAAAAAACTCAGTGGAGGTGTTCCCAATTTACTTGGTACATTTACTTATCATCCTGCATTCACATATGGCAATCCCTCCTTTTTCACGGCAACATGGTGGTGATTTAGATTCTTTGGCTGAAGTTATTGATACAGATAACACATGTGCTTGGTCTGAACCATTAAATAAGAAGCCAAAACAAGTTAGTGACCTTCCAGGCTTTCAGTCATCAGATCAAATTAACCAAGGACTTTGGAGTAAAGAAAAGAATTCTGGTGGCGAGAGTTCTACTCCCACTCAAGATCCTACCAGGGATGGCTTGTCGCTTGGACCAGGCAGTGCTCAACTTGTTTCTGAAGGTGTGGAGGATCCCAAGAACACTAGCGTGAATGTTACGCCAGCTGTTTGTTCTGAAACAACAGCATTTCAAGGCATTTGGGTTAACACTAATAATAAAGAGGATAAGTTTCAGGATTCAAGGCAGGGGTTGCCCTTGCTTCCAGAAAAGCCTGTACCCAAGAGACAACACAATGGAGAAGAAAGTAAAATTTCTACCCAAAAGGAACCTGTCATTTTGAAGCATTATTTGGGAGGTATACATGGTTTTGAGATTAAGAAAGTCGAGGGAAGTGACTTGTGTGGGGAGAAGATTATTGTGTTTCCTGTTAATGGAAAGCCTCATACATTCTTTGATCTGCATTCTTGTCATTCCTCCCCTTCTGACGTCTGTCAGATTCGATCTGAGAATCAAAATATTGAGGACATTGGGAGAGACCATGTGCTTGGTGTTAATATTTCTTGTGAACTACCTGACTTGGGAGGACAGATACATGATGCTGAGCATCATATGGAGAATGAAATTGAGAATAAACATAAATGTCTGACAGGTATTGACCTGAATTCATGCTTGAATGAAGACGAAGATATGCCAGTAGATGTCCATTTCCAGGCACCTCAGAATCTGGAAAACAATGAATGTTCCCTACCCACAGGAGAATCCAATGAAAAGCAGCTTGAGATGCCTTACCCATCGGCAGGACAAGAAGATTCAGAGGTGCAAAAGCATCAAAGCAGAATTGCAGCAGAGGCTTTGGTTTCAATATCAGCATTTGCGACCCCTAATGATCCTCAAATGTCCAATTCTCCACCATCTGAATCTTTCACATACAGTCCTCTTCGTTGGTTTGCCAGCATTGTCTCTTCAATAAAGGATCAGCCAGAGAATGAGGTCAAGGTGGATTGTAGTGGCAAGACTGATGATGATCTTGGGGAGTTTCTGACTGCTGGCATTGATTACTTTGAGGCCATGACCTTGAGGTTGACTGGGACAGAGAACATCGAGTGCTGCTGTAATAAGTTCACTGATCAAAATGAGAAAGAAGGGGGACCTACTTCACTGAGTCTGCCAAGGAAGGGCCAATCTACTAAAAGGGGGAGGCAGCGAAGAGACTTTCAGAGCGAAATCCTCCCAAGCCTTGCCGCTTTGTCAAGGTATGAGTTGATAGAGGATCTTCAAACTATAGAAGGTCTCATGGAAGCTGCTGGCACTCACTTGGAAACAGTTTCTCGAAGAAATGCAGGTAGGGGGAGGAAGTGTTTTCAAGCTTCAGGTTTCAACGTTGCAGATTCATTGTTGAAGCATCTAACTGACCAAACTGATTTGGGGATTAAGAAAAGGGACCTATTAATGAGTTGGGGAAAAACATGTAAGAGAAGGGGCCAGAGATATCCAACCAGTAACCCCCAGTTTTTCGTAAGCCAAGTATATGATTGATTCCATAAATGTGTATGGATTTTTCCAGGGGTTTTTACTCTTTATTATGAACTGCAGGATCGTTTTGTAATGGTTTCGTGAACAGTAATAGATGGTAGGGCGTAGGATTGAGAAAGAATCCTTGTGTATAAGAAATCCTGGTTGGAACTTGTAGTTCAGCCTCTCTCTCTCTCTCTCACCATTAGAAATTGTAGATAGATTTTATCTTATTTTTCTTCGCGATGTTTATAGTTGTTTACCCTGTAGAATACATTTCTTACACCATGCTGCTAAGAGTACACTGAGAAACAAGTACATCTTTGGAGAATAATGACTAAGCTCCACATTTTATAGCCATTTGAGGGTGAGTCAGAGTTGTTGAATTTAAACTATTTTACAAATTTATTGCTAGGTCTCTCTGAAGCAGAACCAGTTCTCCACGTAATCCAATTCTTTCAGCTTCCTTTCCCCTCTTTCTCTTGCCCACACACACACACTTAATAATAGGATTGTGACATCTTGGATACAATGATTTATTGAATTTTATTTTTACATCTTCGACAATCAAGTAAGAATTGCATCAGTCTGTGTTCACACTCATTCATGTTACGGTCAATTTTGACTCTAATATGACTCGGGTGATTTATTATGAACGGTGAGTCATGTGGTGGATAGTCATAGCATACGCTGTCATGTGATCTGGCTTTAGAGGGGAGAATCAAGAACCCCAAGTTGAGTGAAGTAAGGACTTTGAAGGGCCACGTGAAGCAGCTCATTTTCATTGTCATTCCAGGAATCACGGTATGTCTCCAAGTTGACGCGAGAGTTAATTATGGCTGATAAACACAGCTCTTTTCTCCATTCTTCTAGATGCGGGAATTCTACATTGTCTCCATATCTGTCGCTATTCTGCAAAATAACCTCAAATATTAGAATAGCAAAATAACCTCAAATATTACTTACAAGTCAAGGATCAAGAAATCGGATTAGACATTGAACTAATCAAGACATTAATTCAATATTTAATGGTTCAATTGGGGTTGAACCAGAATTAAACTGGTGAAAATAAATTTAATAATTTTTTAATTTTATATATTATATAAAAAATTAAAAATTTATTAATAAGTTTCACACCTTAATATTAAAATCTAAACAAGTTAATATTCATTTATAATTATATTTTGAATACAAAATAATCAATTAATATTCTATTTTCATATTATTTGTTAAATAAATTTATCATTATAAATAATTATGTATAATGATAATACTAATATTATAATACAAAAATAAAAAAAATTTATGTAAAAAAAAAACTGGTTTGTGACTGGGCTTCATCAGTTTTCCACTAGTTCTAAAAAGAAGAAAACTTAGATGCAGTTTAATATATACTGTTTGTACTATTTTCAAATGAATAAATGCCACGTGTTTAATTTGTACAATTATTTTTTTATCTTACTTTTTCCTGTTTTGACGGTGTTAAAAATAAAGATCATTAGTAAGTGGGATTACACACATTGGGACCCGTGTTTCTTTCAAAGATAAATATTAAAATCCCTTTCTCCATGCTTATCAAATAAAAGCTCCCTTTCTCCATTGCCATGAAAGATTTGACTGCCACAGTAATTAATAATTGGACATTTCAAGGTAGCCTGTGGTGCTTTGAAAATATCTTTCTCTAAGCAATTTCTCGTTACAAGTTGAGGTAGTGAAATTGATACATGTTTCCCACTCGCCATTCTAAGAATTAGGGATGATGGGTCTGTGTCCAAAATCATCAAGACTCTTGCTCTCTGACCAAACACTAGTATCTAAAACTCTAATAACCTCACTCCTGTGAGTTTGGGAAAAACTCGACTTCTTTATCGAGTTAAAGAAACTTAGGTGACCGAGTTGTGAGTATTTGTACTTCACCTCTAGCAGCACTTTGCCTCTCGAGTAATTGAGTTTCTTTCATTGTTTATCTCGTGGAAAACCCATGGATTGCAATATCAAAGATGTAAAGCATTTTTGCTGAGGCAAATAAGGATTTGAAAATTCTTTCAAGTTTAAAGGGATAAAAGTGAGAGATGAGCACATGGAAAAAAGTTGTCTTGTATAGAGAATGTTTCTGAGATGTATGGAAGGCTAAAGGAAAAAGGTTTGTTTGGAAAGATATTTAGAGGAAGACTTTGACGGTGATTATGGAGAACAATTTGTAATTTTTTTTTTGTCATTTCAATGTTAATGCCGTTAGTTTATATGCTTATAATGAATTAGAAAAAAAGACAAGACACACGGCATCTCTTTATAAGATAACCATATAAAAATATATAAGGTACATCACTTAAGTTTTATCCTTCTAAAAAAAGGTGATCGACATCTATAACTAGACTGAATTTAGTATTAATTCCTAGTTTGATTGGTCGAACTGGTCAATTTGGTCCAATTTTTCAAACTTTGCATATAACAACAGAAAAATCTAACAATGCAGTTTAGGTATCAATTATGACGCTTTTAATTTAATCATCTGTTAGTAATATTGTGAATTGAGACGGAAATGTACTGGATTTCCTACCTCAAATTCTGCAATAGCAATATCATGGGTAAGGTACTTGCGGAAGCCAGCTTCATCTTTTGTCCCATAGAATTCTTGTATGTATTTCATCATTTCATCGCATGATGGCAGTGCTCTTTTCCCTGAGAGCAGCTGAGCTATCCATTTGCCTTGGGACTCGAAGAAAAGGAATCCTAGGACCTGCACCATATACTACTATCTCATCATCTAATAATACTGTCGAATATATAGTAGTAGTTGACATCAAAAAATTGTAAAAACATTTAAGTACATTTTCGAATGAATGATGTGTCCTAAAAGGGATCACAAGTATAGGGAATTCATTGAGGGTAATTCATTTACCTTTCTGGGGATGCCAACAAAAGAAAGAGAAGGTGCAAGTGATGGGGGGAAAGTGTGCTCATACAGGGGACCCACTCTGTCATCACCCACGTTAACCATTCCTTTGGTGTCAAGAAAGGGATAGCCATAGGAGTACCTACACATTAGTATGAACCCTAAGGACATGTTTGGACAGAGATCCACACTGAGATGAGTCCTCCAAGCCCAAGTTCATAATTCTCCAATGAAAATTTCCTTTTGACTTGTAGTTAGAACTTGGGAATTGAAAAATTTATTACATTGATTTCACTTTCTTATTATATATGTACCAGAGGTAAATGTTAAATCAGTGTTTTGGCAGCTTACCCTGTGCAGTACAAAATAGTGTCGGCAAGAATGCAAGAGCCATCCCCAAATTTAACCCATCCATCCTCTTGAAGGGAGTCTATCTGCACTTAGAAACAGATGATATGAACGTAGAGCAAAAATCCTGGTAAACGAATTATTAATTTCTGGGTATTGAGTATTGAATAAAACATCTGTGCATCTTGCAGACATAAGAGATTAATAAAAGATTTAGAAGTGGTTGGTACCTGAGGATGAAGGTGCATGTTCTGGTGTTTGGATATGACTCTAGATAATCCCTCAGAAATATTAGGAGATCTACAACTAATGTGGACTTCCTTGGCCACTTTCACTAGCTCTATCGATATATCTTGTCCACTACGTGCATTTCCAACCACCACCACAACCTATTCAATGGCAACTACCTCAGTTAAGTTTGAGCAGGACTTCAAAAGCTATGAATATATATATATATATATATCTCATGATCCACAAAAAGAATATCTTTTGGATCAGATACCTCATTGCGGAAATGATCTGGGGTTCTGTAAATGTGACTATGCATTTGCTTCCTTTTCCATGAATCTATTCCTATCCATCAGAAAGACATGAACTTAAAGTGTATAAAGAATTATAAAACTAAAGGATGAGCAGCTTGAAGGAGGATTAATGCCATTTGTTTTTGCTCTTTTGTAATCCAGATATTAAATAGCATTCACTTACCTTTAATGGAGGGCAAACTGGGTTGAGAATAATGGCCGGTGGCCACAACAACTGCATCAAAGATCTCTTCCACTATCCTCTCATCTTTCTTCTCTATGCTTCTAACGACCCATTTCAAATCATTAATACCACAGACACCATTATTATAATCCAGCATTCCTACATAGTCCACCCTTTTGTTGAACCTTATCATCTCTCTCAGCCCAAACCATTCAACAAAATCCTTAAGGTACAAGAGGAGCTCTTCATGGCCAGGGAATCTCCTCATGTCTCTACCTTTCTTGACCAGAAAAGGGAAATCACTGAATCCCATGATCTCCCTGGGAGTTATGAGCCTTAAGGACTCATAAACACTGCTATGAACCTTTGGAGAAGGGTTTCTTCCTAAAGGATCCTCCTCTTCCACATTAGGGTCATATAGCCATTGCCCTCCCACTTCATGCTTCTGCTCAAACACAACCACCTTATGACCTTCTTTTCTCAGTTCTCTGGCTACCACTAGCCCCGACGGTCCAGCACCAATCACACACACGTTCTTGGACTGGTTTGTCTCCAAAACCATGGCTTCTGGGATCATGGACGAAAAAGAAAACACGCAGAATTGATAGGGAAAAGAGCTTTAGGCCTAGTAGGAATGTGTGGGGGGTGATTGGGTCTTCTTATGCAATGCATGAACCACCTATAAGTCAATTTAAGGATTTGATAGTTCTTCATAAAAAAAAAAAAAAAGGATTTGATAGTTCAGTTGATACCATTGAAGTCCCAACATCATGGTAGAAAGACCGATTTTCCACACTATTATTATTCACAAGGTTATGAAACTTGCAACTTGTTATAAATTTTATTTTTGAAGTTGATGATGATTGATACCGACATTAATATTTTTCATCACTTAATGTATAGCATTAATCAATTTGCAATAGGTCACTGATTAAAACTTGTACTTGTGACCATCATTAGTGTTTAATTGTTCTTCTGTCCTTTTCCTGATTTACAGGCATTTAAAATGTACGAGAATCAATAAAAGATAAGTTGTGTTACACGTCAATTCTTAAAACTGTAGAAATGGCACAAAATTCAACGATAAAGGAAGAAAAGACATCAACCAAGAAAGAAAAAACCACACGGAGGAAGATACTCCAAATATTTCTCTGACGCTACCACTGGCGGCTAGCTAAGATCATATACCCTACATTTCCCTTAACTTCCAAGTGGGCTTACGGATTCCTGTGCGCACAATTCTGATTGTGTCTTCCGTAGCTCCTAAATGCTATGTATCCTGGACGGGCTTGATTCATTGGGCGTAATCATACCATGAGATTCCATTCATGACAAAACCATCAGGAGGACAGAGTTTCTATAATAATAATAATAATAATAATAATAATAATAATCGTCATTTTAAAGGGCGCTGATTATAATTTGAGTAGTTGGAACTTGGAACATCCATATGGAGGATAGAGATAACTGTTTGTTTAATATATTTAACAGCCAAATCATCGTTGAATGGTATATAAAAACAATTTAGGAACTGGCAAGACTGGAATTTAGTGCATGTGCGGAATTTACATTTTTGGAATCGATATATCAATTGATTTTAAATCAATCGTATGCAATTATAATTAATAAATTCTTAGTTAAGAATTGCAAATCAACAAAGTTGGCATGATTGACTCTTAGATGTACTCCTGTTGCGTCCGATTTTTAATTTTTTAAAATAAAAAATTAAAACAAAATAGAATCATTACCAAAATTTTTAAAAAGAAAAATTTTGAAAAACATTTAAAAAAGAAATGATGGTTTGAAAAATAAAAAGGGTTTGAGAGTCTATTGCATTATGAAGAAGGTGTTAAGTACTCCATAATACCCGTTTATAAAAGCTATTGTCTTAAATTGATTATACCAAATTAATGTGATCTTAAAATTATTTTAATTATCTTTATCAAACATATAAAGAAAGAGATAAAATAAATAATTAAATAAAAATATATTTTTATTTACAAAGTTAAACTTGACCTAAAATGAAACTCTAGGGCTTACGTACCTTATGAGGGATCAAAATTCACGTAATCCAGAGAGAAAATTCATGTACTATTTATTTATTTATTTATTAATAAATCTATGGAAATTCTTAAAATCCCACATGGTAACTAACCGACTTATATATCTATAAAAACTCTAAAACCTCACACAGGATAACTCAAAATATATTATCAAATTATATTAAAAAAATCTGTTTGATTAAGATATGTGTAAAACTTTATTAAATTTGAAAAAAATCTTTATTATTTTGATATTAAAAATACTTTCTAAAAAGAAATCACATAATTTGATTAGTATCCTAATAGAGATACAATACAACACACGGTAAATTTATTAATTTAAATAATTATAAAGGTTTCAAAAACCTCACGTGTGATTTTTAAAGAAAATTATCATATTATTTTGAAAATTTTCATTTAAAATAAATACTTGACTTTGCAAAACTCAAGAAATCTTTTGTTACTTTGATTAGAATAAAAATATATAGGTCTAAGAATATTTTTAACAAAACATATAGAATTTTTATTTTAAAAAACACGTGACTTGATTGGTATATTTGTGGAGTTCATTGCCAAACATGATAATAAATTCAAGTATCTATGCAGACTAAAAAATCTCACACACAATATTATCTTTTAGGAAATCAAGCATTAAAAAAAAAAGAAATAATAAAATAAAACAAGCATACATAAATATTTTTAAGAAGGCATACTATTTCATAAAAATAAAATAGAATAATATTACCGTATTCTCCATGAATAGGTCAAGAGCAAAATCATCAGCCATATTACCCCTCCTTTTGCTTTCATGTCAGCAAGCCACAAAATATGATCATCAAACAAAACTCTGGAGCCTTTTATTCAGCGCAAGGATGATATAGCAGCTGTTCTTAAGTCAAGACGGGGGCATTTCACAAGAAAACTGAACCGGTATGATTTTCAACTTCAAGGAAGTAAAGATTCAAACTTTGAGGAAATGAAAGAAATAGTTTATTTATTTATTTTTATAATCAAAATCATTTTTAATTTTATTATGTATATTAAACGGTTCCTAATGAGATTCATAATTATAAACACATGATTATAAGTCCTTTGATGGTAAAAAATGTTTAAATGAGCATTTTATGTGTATTATGTCTGAATTTTTGAACATGTGTCCACTTGTTTTGTTGGGTCCATATATAGAATTTCCATGGAACTTTACTAATAATTTAACTAAACAAAGTCACTATACCTTTTACTTTGGATTCATTACAAGCAACTGGTTCCTTAGCATAAAAGAGTTTCCTAAATTTGTAATACCTCCTAACACTAATTTTTTAAGGAATGATATTGATTCTCCTTGTATTATTCATTGTTTTTAATGATGTTTCTTCAACTAATGAAGTTCCCTTTAGAAATGTATGTATGCATTTATGTACATTAGAAAGCATGTTTGTGAAGCTTTCCATTTTTTTATTGCATTATATGGACTTTGTACTTTGATAATTTACTTACAGATTTCTAATATGTATGTAAATGGGACAACAAACTTTGCACATGGCTATCCTAGTTTTGCAATTTCTATTGGAGTTCTATGCCGAGGGAATCCTACAGCTGCTACTATGGTACTTTAACCTTATCTTTGATTTATGTTTCTTGTTATTTACATGCTATTTATATAAATTATGGGAGATAATAAACAACAGCTTCAGTAATCATAGACTCTCTAAAAAAGCAGCATTTTTTTATAATTCATATAATTGAAACTGAAACTTAACTATTCATTGAAATTGACAAAACAGAACAAATAGATGCCTTCTGTTCATTGTATGTAATATATACTCTTGTGATTGAAAAATGGATTCTTTTAAGTCTAAGAATTCAAATGATGGGTTTCAACTTATGATTGAATGAAGTCTACATATAAACTGAATTTTTTAATGTGTATAGTAATGCATCTCTAAAAGAATCTTTTTTAATTGATTGATTGTGAACAAATCATATAGGTCATATCTTATTGAATGTGTTTTGGAATACTATCACCAATATAGTCCGAATTGACAAGTTCAGTGACTTCAGTAAGTTATAGCCCCAAAGAATGGTACGTATATTCTTCACATATTGAGAAGGGCTCAAATATAGTTGATTCTTCAATCTATATGCTATAAAAAGCTAAAGGAATAGTAAAAATTTATTGTTTCTTTTCCTGTTCATTTACTGTTCATGCTGAATCGGGTTAGGGGCTGCTACTTATTTCAAGTAGTTCGGGCGTGTTCTTACCTTTTCGCGGTTCCTTCCATTCTAGGGCGTTCTTTGTTCTCATTCTATGTTCTTTGGCTCTCATTTCCTCTTTGTTTTGCGATTCTCTCCTTTCCACTGTCTGAGCATCTTCTCTGCTGCCTATTTCTCCTTTCCTCTTTGGCTTTCTTTTTTCTGGATTTTCTTCTTCAGGTGTGCCTTTTGTGAGAGTTCTCTCTTTTCTATGATATTTCTTTCATTTTATCCTTTTTCTTTCATCTTTCTTGCCCTTTCCTATTTTTTCCATCTTATTTGTTCTGAATCTTTCTTACCCTTTCATTTTCTTTTTTTGCATGTTGAGGTACATCTATACTCCCTTCCAATCGGTTATTTTAGTGGGACATGGATTTTGAGAGCTTTGCATGTTTGTACGGTACAAGTTTAGTGCTCGAATGTCTAAGCGGTCAATGGAGGTGAAGCAACAGCAATGTTTACAAAGGTAATCATCTTGCTTTTTTTTTTTTGCATATTGTTTTCAGTGTTTTTTACATGACCGGTGTTTGGGTAATCATGTTTTCTCAGATGGTCTTCATTGAAGGAGAATTAGTCAAAAATTGATTTCCATGGATCTGGGTTTGACGAGAGAGATCTGGAGTATCGAGAAACAAGATCTGGTATTATACTAGAAACTCTTTCATATTATACTAGAAACTTGCTGATCTAGTATCAAAAAGTTCCTCTATGCATGTGCATGTTCTCCTCATCCATTCTTCTGGATTCTCATGTCACACGGAGGCTTTGCAATTGCAGATCCATTGCTAGGTATGAAACCCAGTTTTTGATATGTAATCTTGGGTGGCTTTATCTAATATGGTAATTTAATCTTATGATATGAAATCAACCCAATTACAAAATAGATTTGGAGGCGAGAGACGCATAATCGGCGATTTCCCCCAATGGTTTCCTTCTCATCTTTTTTTTCCCCGATTTCTAATTACATAATGGATGCAATGGACTTTAATATTGGCGGTAGGAGAAAATGCAGGCGCTGTGGCACATCGTTTTCCCACAGCTGCAAAAACCCTTCTCCTATCATCTCATTTTTTGAAACCAGATTTTGTACATATTCTTCTGCCAATTTTCTTGCAAAGAAGCAAAAGATTGTAAGGGATAAAATCTCTGGTCCCAAAAACAAGAATAAGAGCAAAATGTCCAGAAATACATTCAGAGCAGTCCTTATAGCCAAAGTCTGTTCTTTTCAAATCAACTGCCAAGGTCCCTATACTACTCCTCTCGTCAAATTTATTTTTCCCTTCAATATCATCATCTACAGTGTATTTATTTAGTATTTTACTATTAATCAATTACATGTATTTTCAACTTCCTAACTTGGGTCTTGGAGCATTGTAAATTCCAAAGTTAATATGGCTTGGTTCTTATTTTTTTGGGTCTGATTGTGTGATGATAATAACAGAAAACGAAGGAGGAGGACAAGCCCAAGGGGAAGGAACTAAATGAGTTGTTCAAAATCACAATTACCCAGCCTAAAATGGCAGTTGGTAAACGAAGAAGAGAAGATAAAAATTAAGGGACCACTTTCTCAATGCTTTTCCCTTTTTTTGGTCGGTTATTGATACTTTAGGATGAGGATAGAAGTTAAGGGATTACTTTGTCAGTGCTTTTTTTTTTTTTTTAGTTTGCTGGTTATTGATACTTGCCATTCAATGCTTTTTTTTTCTTTTTTAATTTAAACATTTCATTTGCAGGTTTTCCTTTTGTTATTAATCTTCATGACTCAACTGTTGCAATGGAAAGTGTCATATGCAAGGAAAAGTAACTGCCCAATTGATGGCTATCAGAAATTAGCACAATGTAGTAATACACATGTTGTCAAATGGGCATGAACTATTAATTTGAGAGATGAATGGTATGTTAATTACATTTAATGACATGTTAAATTCTATGTTTCGTTTTTAATTTTTAGTCTATTTAAGGAAGTAGTTAAATTTTCCTTTCAATCTCTATAGCTTCTGAATAGAAGATATTGATGAATGTGGCTAGAGACTTTTCTGTTTTCAAGGTATAATTGCAGATTGAGATGTTTTAGTTCAATTGGATGAGACACTGCTTTCTTATATATAGAATGTTATGTATGTTTTGTGTTATATTGATATTTATATCTTAGAACAGCAATTTAGATGGATAGTATAGGGTAGGGGGAGCTTTTTCAGACCATGCTTAATGCTTAAGTTAATCTTTTGTATTAATTTGGATATCTTTTTATTCGCCATTCCTTTCTAATCAAGTCATTGTTATTACTTTCATCTTTTAATTTATGGCTTTATGCAATGGCTTGTAAATAACTTATTTGAGGTTTTTGCTTTGGGAAGTTATAATAATGATTTACAACTTAGTATCAAGTAGTTTGGGATAATCATGCATTAGTTGTATCTGAACCAAGATAGTAACAAGGTCATGAAATTCTACTATAGATTTTGGTTTAAGGCTAGCTTCCTGTTTTGCATGAATATTTCTCAAGATTTTGGCACTTTAGATGTTTTCCATGATTTCTATAATTTATTTGTCGGGCATGCTCCTTAATACTAATAGAGGACATATTGAGAGGTTGAAAGAATAAAAAATTACTGCTTATTAGGTGTTGGCTAAATTGGAAGAGCATTTATACTTCCATAGGCGTTAGATGTCCAAGATAATGCAAATACTTGGTTTTTAAGATTTTAATGCATGATCTTTATACCTCAGTATTTTCACAGGATCTCTTGACAGTTATGCTTAGGATTAGTTGACCATCTGCAACAATATGGAGTGTTCAACAATTGCCATCACGGTAAGACTTCATTAGCTTATATATTTTAGCTGTCAGTATTATGAACTGTTTCTATTACTGAAATGTTTGCATAGATGATTATAATGGGTTTTTTAGGTTAAGTTAGATAAGAATATTGAGGTGTCAACATATCATTCGCAGTTGAGCCTTTTGGTTTATGATTTTGAATGATATGTAGAGAAAGGATACCAATGGCAACTGGACAATATATGTTCATCATCATCATCCCTATCGATTAATGGTTCCTAATACCTTGGCCAAGTACTTAATGAATGGTAAAATTGGGTCATCGATATTAGTTTGTTGGTTGTAAACTAATTTCATGTTATTTTGATGCTTTTAATTCATTTGTTTTGATTTACTGATATAGTTTTTGGGAATGAATTTTATCTATTCCCCTTTTTAGTGGTGGATGTTGTCAAAATCAAGGAATTAAAGCAAGTGAATTTGTTAAGATGTATATATATATTCCATGTTTTGTGGAGTGATGGGGAAGGAGCTTGATGGGTTGAAATTTAGAGAACAGTAGCACCTAGAAAATCATGTGAGTGAGGGGATAATATCTATTAATGAAAAGAAGGTATAAAAGACAAAAATTCAATAGCATTGAAATGTATCTTTTTTAAATGAGAGTTTTTATGGATTGATTTAGTTAATATCAAAATAGACTTTCAGTATTGGTTTTTCTTTGTTTATGTATGTATATTTATATTTGAGATCAATGACATTCAACTAATTAATTTCGTGATCACAGCTTCCAGGTAAGAATCACTAATGCTAGAATGTGCTATCATAATGCTAAGCCGTTCATTGTTTAGACATATGCAGGAACAAGTACTACATGATTAGCATGGGAGGTCCAGAACAAGTACTACTTGCCAGCATTATCGTTTTTTTTTAATCTGATTTTGATATTTTAAGGAAAAAGAGGAATTGATAGATGATTTTGGCATTATAGCTTATATTTCACCTTTGCTTGTACACTGGAGTATGGTCTTTTGCTATCTATAATGAGAATTGCTTTTTTTTCCTTTGAATACTTTTAATCAGTCATTATTATTATTTTTATTTGCCCACGATGATTTTTTTTTGGTTTACTGTTTAGATCTGTATCTGATCTGTTCTTAATCACATATAGGTAGTAGTTTGGTCTATTCTTTTTTGCCTTTTAATGGTTTCAACTGTAATTAGTAATGTCCCATATATATAAATATACTTTATCATCTTGATTTGGGTATATGATTAGAAAATTTTCATGGGGCATGCCACTGATGCATTAGTCGGCTTCTTGAGTTTAAATGTAGTTTTTTGTTTAGAGCTCATTTTTATTCTTTTCCCTTTGAGTAGCTTACCACATAGGTACAATGATGGGACAGTTTGGAAGAGAAGAATAGGATATTTGATATAGTTAATTGATGAGGCTAATAAATGTCAGTGTATGAATTATTGATTAATTTTTTCTAATTGATACATTTGCATTGGCTGAATATTTTTTTATGCTTTCTAATCATATTTAGTTGATTTTTTCCCTCTTGATTAGTTGGTTGATTCGAGTAATGGTGAGTAGAGTTGTGCTAGGCGTGAAATTGTTACTATTTTAACCAAGTTCCTATTCAAGTGATTCCTATTAGATTGTATATTTTTACCAGCTTTTTACCACTTTATTTTGTGTAACTTTCGTTAAAGACTTCTAATTCTAAGATCATGAAATTGCTTTAAGAGACTAATTTTTCTGGTTGTGGTGAGCTTTCAATAGCCAATATGGTATTATACTAGAAACTCTTTCATATTTACCAGAAAAGCTGATCTGCTGGCAAAAGTTCTGGCTTTAAGGACTGAAAAGCAAATGCATGCTCAGAATTCTCAAACCAACATTTGATTATGAGATGTTATCTCTACAACTTTGTTCTTGTCAAGGTCTATGATCATTGGTAACTTAATCTGGCCAATATATAATCTAGGGTTCAAGCTCATTATGCAGTTATCTTGAGTTTTTTTATGGTCTTGAAGCTCAATAACCTTGGTGAACCTTCAAATCCAATCTATACTTATGTATATACATATAATCCAATTATAATTATTTGAACAAACCATAATTTTAACTGGAAGTAGCACCTAATTTGGCATGTTATTGTGGCCTCACACTAGAGGGATATGCTTCTACATTCCTCAGTCAGTATTAAGTTGTCATCTCATAGTAGGTGACTATAGGTGTTCCCAGCCCTTAACATTGGTATGGGTTCTTCATTGAGTAGTAGTGGTACTACATATGGGTTTATAATATATACTAGTTGAGCTTTTCCACTTTATGGCTCGAGATTGTCAGATGAAGTTTTTCCAAAATTCAATATCATTTCCCGTCGATAGTATGATTACATAGTAATTGAATCTGGATATACTATATAATCTTGGTCTTCTGTAGAGTAACACCCTAATGCAAGAATCCAACTATATTAAAATGTTTGCTAATGATTAAAGTCTAACCAAAGAGTAGCCAAATATTATTTTTAAAAATAAAGATGAATTAGTTCTTAATTAATGATCCATGTCTTGCTAAGTGCTTTATTTTTTCTATTTGACAGGAAACGCAAGAGAATACTTCTAAGAAGTCTAACAAAAAGGCCAAGGGTGGTGGTGGGAAGAAAAAGAAATAGTTGGCTTTGTGACATAAAAGAGGACAAACTTTGTGATCGGGTTGATTTTATCTTTCGATGCATGAACATATGGTAGGCCAATAAATTTGGTATACTAAATTCGTTTTGTCCCTATTACTATGCAATGTCAGAAATTTAAAACCAATTGGTGGCTTTTTTTTCATTCTAGTAGGCTCATCACAAGACTTGTATAATATCAGTACTTTGAAATTTAAATCCAACCTGGTAGTTTTAGGCTTAGGAAGGAGCGAGTAGGCAAGTATGAAATTCTGAGGATTCTACTTTTAGTAGGCTCATCACAAGACTTGTATAATATCAGTACTCTGAAATTTAAATCCAACCTGGTAGTTTTAGACTTGTATAATATAAAAATGACAGTTTTATTATAAGGATATTAATTTAATAGCTTTATTTATCAATCTATTTAAAGTTGTTATACTTATTATATAATAAAGACTAGATATATAACATTTAAAAGATTGTAAGTTAAATATGGATATTATTTGATTAATTAAAATTTTGAGAAATCTGCAACAGATACAAAAAACACTAAAGAAAAAAAAAATGCCCATGCATTAGGACGGGTCTAAACTCTAGTTTAACTTGTAAACCTAATGAAACCGCAAATCTTGAATTCACTAGTGCTTTTGTACAGTGCCCTAGCAGCCACTAAATTGTCCCCTAAAAACATTATACACTTAACTAAAAATTTCTTTTTATTTTTTTATACTATTTTACCTTTTGTTTTAATTAAGGCTTGTTTGTTTGTTTTTTTTTCTGGATTGCATTTTTATATGTTTAGAATTAGTTTAAGTGCTCTATTTTAACTAGAATAAGATTAGGATAAGTGTTGTTTCAAACAGGATAAAGTTATTTTTATAGTTATGTGCTGTAATTGTAGTAGGAGCCTAGTTCTTTTTTTTTTTTTTAGGTGCAATGTTTTTGTTGATTAGATTGTGATGTATAAGTAGAAAATACACATGATTCAAATTCAAATGTGTTATTAGTGCTGGTTGATTGCATGTAAATTAGTATACATTCTATATGATTATAAATAGAGAGGATGGATGTAACATTCAGTCATATTAAAAAAAAATACACTTTCTAGGTCGGGTATGAGTCATAATCGATCTAAATAGTGTATTTTCTAGAGCGGTTATGATTCGAAACCGATCTAGAAAGTCTTTATAAAACACATTATCTATTTTCATGATTTTCTAGATCGGGTATTTAGAAAACCAATCTAGAAAGTTGAACTTTTTACATCAGTCACTTCTACATCTACACTGGAACTAATCTAGAAATCCATTTTACCTGATTTAGAAAGTAATGTAGTAGTGTCTAATAATACCATAGAAGCCAAGTTACCTAAGATAAAACACAATTTGGATTCATGGCTCGATTAGGCCCTCCTTATGCATGACTCCATTAATGCTTAGGATTATATTTAACAAACTACAAAATAAATGAAAAACTAACTTAATTTATTTACTAAATCCTAAAATTTTTCCGTACATTTGCATGTGCCATATTCTTTATAAAGAAAATTATATAGTGAACTAAATAAAAATGCTTTCCTACATAATATCATAAATATATTATACTCCATCTATTATAAGCATAAAAAAAAACAAAATATATAAACCACAATATAAAAATATAATATGGGGGAAAAACCATCCTCGAATAAAATATAAATAAAAACAACAAACAACCTAAATCTCATTTATTTAAGGCTAAGGAAAAATAAAATATTACATAAATATGTGCTAAAATAACAACATAGATAATATATTTATTAGATATATAAATACAAAAACTTATAGTTTAATATTTGTGCTTATCATGTCACATGAAAAATGAAAAAATTAACCACTTCTTCCTTAAAATCTAACAATGTAATATAATTGAGCAAAATTTGTATAAAAAAAATATAATGGAGCAAAATCAAAACAATCTATATAATTAGAATATAAAATTATATATACTATAAAACAAAATATACATACTTGTATGAAACTTGTAGAAAAATGAGTAAGGATGAACACAAATGTTGCAGTTTCGAAGAAGCTAACTCTAGGATTGAGTTGAATGATGGGCAAATTTTTTCTACTTGAAAGAAAGAAGAAAATCACAGTACTTCTAGAAGAAAGATTAAGAAATGAGAAAAAAGACAAATTGATAACTAATCTTTTAAATAGAAAATTTTAACAAATATTGTGGCACCACGGGCTCCCTTTCTTTTGTCTGGTCAGAGAAGGCCCTGGCTGAGATTGATGCAACGCTCATCAAGCATCTTGATCAGCGTTGTGTCAATCAATACTATTGCAGCAATGTTGAGTCATTCAACACTACTATAGCAATGTTGAATGCTTTATTTTTTTATTGTTTTTAAATATGTAACTCTGCTGTCCAGTAGCATTAGCGTTACAATAGTGTAATGCTAAGCAGCATTACAAAGCCTGTCAGTCGACAAACTTTTTTTTTAATTTTAATAAAATGAAAACACATTGTGTCAGTCCGTCTTGCACAAGACAAATTGACACACTGCAATTTTTTATTCCTATCAATGGAATGTCTGACTCCACTGATAGATATTTTTTTATAAAAAATAAAATGTGTTGTGTTAGTCTGACTTGCACAAAACGGACCAACATAATGCGAGTTTTGAGAAAAATTTGGGAGGAATAAGAACAAAGCGTGCCATTTGATTTGTGAAAGTAGTAATATCGTGGTAAATGCTTTTAAAGTTGTAATATATTGATCTTTCCTTTTGTAGCATTTGGATCAAAAAGCCATAAATTAAGGTAACATTTATAAAATGTTGCCGTAAGTTTTTCTTTAAAGCAACAATTGTCACATGTACTCAAAATCAGATTATGCTTATAATAAAAGTTGTTGCTTTATTATTACCCCAAAAAAAAAAGCTGCTGCCTTATACTGTACGTTTACAATTTAAAAATATTGCCTATTTCATTGGAAGTTTTGGCAACATTTTGAAAGCTGCACTATATATATAAGTAACATTTGAAAATTATTGCAATATAACTATTTTCTATTACCTTAATATAGGTGACAATTTTTGTGGTTGTTATCATATGATTCAAAAAACTATTATCTAAAGAAATAGATAAAATTATTACAGGAAAACGCTTGAGCAATACTTAACAAATGTTGTCTATTCATTTTGGCATCAGTATTCATAGTCATGACAGTACTTTTTAATTGTTGTTGTATGTGAAAAAAAATATTGTGGTGAATTATCTACTTAAATTGTTTTGATCTTTAGTGTTTGGTAAAAAAATAATTATTAATAGAAGTAAACTCTTATGAGTTTACTATATGAGTTTTATTATGAATCTACCTTCTCTTAATGAGTTTGTCTAAACTCTTAAATTTGACAACCTTAACTTTATGACAGGTATATGTACTCATAAATGAAGCATCAATACTTTTAAATAAGTGTTGGTATATATATTTAAAATATATAGTGGATATTAAATTTATAGTAAATTTAATTTACTGCATTGCAATTGCAATATCGATGGTCTCTTGCATCTGAGCATCTGTATTAATAATTAATGTTTATATTGCTTAACAAAAACAATCTACTTAAATAACAAGATGAGAGTTCACTTAAAATTGTTAGTTGAGTGCTGGGATAATGTTAACGATTGAGATTTTGTATAAAGAAACTGATTAACTTCAAAAAAGAAAATGTTCGTTTTAAACTGGGTAGTGTTATAGAAATTCCATGAGGAAGTGTAGAAAGGGTAGTTAATTGTATTTGCGCTTTTGTTTTTTTGTTATTCTGTTTCATAGTTAGTAAGGGTATTTCTTGTTTTTAGATTGTGGCCTATATATATATATATATATATATCTGTGAGGCATTAGTCACTTGTATTTTGAGCTCATTCATTTTTCAATAAAATTTCATCGCAGAATTTTCTTTTTTTTCAAGAGAAAGAAATGGAGATATTTGGCTACATGCAAACTAGTGTAATGTAATGTAAAAGCTTTTATAATATTTCCTTTGTATCAAAATATAGAACGAATTTAACTACTTTAGTTCTACAAAAAAAAAATTAAAGTTAGTTACATATCTTAATTTTTTAAAAAATTATTATAATTTTCTAAAATTATACTCATTAATTTATCTCATTTTAATTACTATTATCTCTTTTATTCTCTCTCCACCATAAAAAATAAAATCAAGTACCCACTTTAATTGAGGTCTATCATAAATAGGGTAAAAGTGGAAAAAAATTATTAAATAGTTGCTAACTTTCACAAATTGATTTATATTTTGAAGCCTTATTTTCTATCAAATCCACCCTGTACTTTGAAAGGGATGGACAATATTAGTTTGTGGGTTTGATTGTTTTACCATTCAGCCCATTATCATAAATCATATGATCCCTTTCACCTTAAAATAATAACCTAACAAATTCTCAATATATTGATGTAGTCAAAACAAAATGACAATATTGCCCTCTTCTTCTCTAGCCTTCTTTGAACATCGACCTCTACCATTCTCCTCCATCGTTGGCCATCACCCTCCTTCACCATCAATTGCTACCACCATTCTTAGCCATCAGCTACCACCCTTATTCGCCACCAATTGCTTCCACCAGCCACTGCCCTCCCCCTTTACAGGCCACCACCCTCCTATGCTGTCATCACCCACCGTCCTCCACCGCCATCGGTAGCCCACCACCACCAACCATTGTCATTTACTGCTGGCCATCATCCACCTTCACTAGCCCATATGGTCCCCCATTACCAGCTACCGTCCTCCCCTCCTCTATTGCTAACCACCATCCTTTATCTTTATCATCCATTAAGACATATTTCAGTCTTTTTAACCTCATTTTTGTTTAATTTAAAAATAAAAAATAAATTGGTTTGCATGTTTTATTAAATAAAATTAGATAATAATCATTACATCATATTGCATTCAATCACATTATATTCCTTTATATCAATCACCATGTAATTGACCAAACTAGCCCTTAAGTTTGATTTGTTCTCGCTAAGGGACGAATCTAAGGATGAAACTAAATTTCTTTATGACATTTGAAGATAAGAACTATAATACGTAGCCACGATGATCCTCTAATTCTCCTCTAATTCTTAAAGCACGGATTTTACCCAAATGGAAAAATAACATTATTTTAAAGTATATCGCAAAGAAAAAAGCATTTTATACTTTATAATATAAAATATTATACACGTAATTAATTATGAAAATACACCAAGCTTAAATTTTCTTTTATTAGGATTCAAAAGTTATGTTATAACTTCCACATATAATTTTTATTTAACGTTCTGGTGATTTCTTAAAGTTGATTGAATCAATTATACTGGTTAGAGTTTTATGTTCACAGTAATTAATTTCTTAATAAAAATATTATTTTGGTCATTGAAAAATAATATTATCATTTACATACATACATACATACATACATATATATATATATATATATTACGTATTTTGTCTAGACAAATGTATATTGAGGCTTCCTTGGTCTGTGCGCTTTTGCTTGCAATAATCATCTTCAAAGTATAAATGGAAGAAAGAAGAATACCAACGGGGAGTGGCAGACCGAGGACCTTAGTTTAGTGGGTCAATTTCTTTCTTTTTCTTAAAAAAAAAATACTATTGAGAATAACTACTATAATATTATAAAGCTATGCTTTTTTTTCCCTATGCTTGAATCATTTAAAATTTATTTATAGAATCAAATATATTATATACCTTATAATTATTCTTAACTTGATTTCATCATTTAAAACTATTGAATAATCAGAAGCAATTCAAAAGCAAGCATTTTATGATTAAATTTCATCACAAACTTTTTCATTTTCTAAATCAAGATAATTGAATCATTTCACTTAATAAATAAAAAATGAGTCAATAAATAATTTCACTGAAATAAAAATTAAATTAAATCAATTAAAAGAACAAACAATAAAATACAAATAAATAAATAAAAGGTAAATAAATGATTTTTATTGAAATAAAAAAGGATACAAATAAATATTAAATTAATCCAAATGTAATACTATCAAACAATTCACTCTATGTTAAACAAGAAGCAATCTTTTTCGACAAAAAAAAAAAAGAAAATAAATGAAGCAACACACACGTCTCAACAAAAAGCAACCCAATTATTTTTTTGTCAAAACTGTTTGTATCCCACCAATGTTTTAAATTTCAACTAATCTAAATTATGTTACGTCAAGTCTTGACGAGGGAAGGTTTCTCAACGATATTTTTTGCATTCACATGATCTTAAATATGAGATATCATACTCAAACAATTCTAACTTCTTCCATTATAATTAACGGCCATTGGTAGAAGCAACCCAATTTAAAATAATAGAGTCAACCAATCTAGATATTCTAAGAAGAAAAAAGTTACCGCCCCAAAATTGCACTAGTAGGGTTTTCTTCAATACTTAGAATGTATTTGGTTATGAGTTTGTTAAAATGGAGTTTGAATATAATGAGTTATTTAAAATGGAATTTAGGTAGAAGTAGGGGCAGGTAACTTTTATATTAATTGGGGTTTAAACATAAAGCCTAGTTTGTATTTTAAGGTATTCTGTTTGAATGGCAATGGACAAAATTAGACTTTGGGCTTCAAAGTGAGTTTTGGAGGACTTAGGTCCTTGCTCCATTAATTTGGTGGTTTCTCAATTTCACCTGTCTCATATAAATCAGGAAACAAAAATTCTTGCATAAAAATTTGTTACACTGTAATATGGTAATTAAAAAAAGTGTGGGTTTTAAAAAACTCAATTTGAATATATTTCCAAATAAAAGAGATTCATGTATTTTTGCATGGTACTATATATGAATCCTAGAGAAAGAATTACCATTACAATGAATACTTGCATTATTTTGGAGAGGTTATGACATGAGTCTCACGTTGGGATGCTCACATAGGTAATGAGATTTATAAAGGTAAGGAATTCAGCATCTAATGGATACTAGTTTTTAGTATGGGTTCTTTTACAGTTCTTTCACTTACATTTTATTATGTCATTATTATTAAATAATCTAATCCTTAGAATCAAGAAGATACCCACAGAACAGAAATAAATACAAGTATAATCAATGTGTTTCAAGGGGGAAAAAAGAAAAGAAAAGAAAAGTTGGTTTTACAGGGGAGAATCTTGAACCCGAAGTTGAGTAAAGTAAGGACTTCGAAGGGCCACCTGAAGGATCTCATTGTCATTGTCATTCCAGGAATCACGGTATGTCTCTAAGTTGACGAAAGAGTTAATCATGGCTGATAAACACAGCTCTTTTCTCCATTCTTCTAAATGCGGGAATTCTACATTGTCTCCATATTTGTCGCTATACTGCAGAATAACCTCCAATATTACTCAACAGAAAAATATCTACCAATGCAATCCATCCATCAATTATGACCCTTTTAATTTAATCTGTTTTCTGTGAATTGAGACAAAGTGTATGGGATTTCTTACCTCAAATTCTGCAATATCATGGCTATTGTACTTTGGGATGCCAGCCTCGTCTTTTGCCCGATAGAATTCTTGTATGGATTTCATCATTTTATCGCATGACGGCAGAGCTCTTTTCCCTGAGAACAGCTGAGCTATCCATTTTCCTTGGGACTCGAAGAAAGGGAATCCTAGGACCTGCACCATATACTACTACTACCTCATCATCTAACTATACTGTCATAAATGGGAATATATATAGTAGTAGTTGACAAAGTTGTAAAAACATTTAAGCACATTTACGAATGAATGATGTGTCCTAAAAGGGATTGCAAGTACAGGGAATTAATTGAGGGTAATTCATTTACATTTCTGGGGACGCCAACAAAAGAAAGAGAAGGTGCAAGTGATGGGGGGAAAGTGTGCTCATACAGGGGACCCACTCTGTCATCATCCACGTTAACCATTCCTTTGGTGTCCAGAAAAGGAAAGGTATAGGAGTACCTGCACATATCCCATTCAAACCTATCACCTTTTAGGATCACAACCAATTAATTTACATTACCATGAACCCTCAGAACAGGTTTGGACAGAGACCCACACTGAGATGGGACCTCCAAGTCCAAGGTCATAATTCTCTAATCAAAATTTCCTTTTGCCATGTAGTTGGGACTTAGGAATTGAAAATTTTATGACATGATTTCACTCTCTTATTATGTATGTACCAGAGGTAAATGTTAAATCAGTGTTTTGGCAGCTCACCCTGTGCAATACAAAATAGTGTCAGCAAGAATGCAAGTACCATCCACGAATTTAACCCATCCATCCTCTTGAAGGGAGTCTATCTGCACTTAGAATCACATGATATGAACGCAGCAAAAAAAGTAGCAAATGAGTTATTAATTACTGGGTATTGAGTACTGAAGAAACATGTGTTTCTTGCTGACATAAGAGATTAATAATAGATTAAGTGTGTGTTTGGATTAGCTTATCAATAATTAATTATAAGGATAAGTGATTATGTCAAAAGTGATTTGTGTTTGAATATTTTTCCCTCATAAGTGATTTTGAGAGAAAAAATGTGTTTGGATTTTGGGAGTTTAAGTGATTATTTGGTAGATAATGAGAAAGAAAAGTAAAATAAGTGATTATTAGAGAATAAGTAATTATATTAAGCAGAAAAAAAGTAACTTATGGAAATAATCACTTAAATGGCTATAAGTGATTATTTTGATCTACGTTGTGTTTGGAAACTGATAATATAATCACTTTTCTTTGCTCCATGAGCACTTAAATGCCAAATCCAAATAGACTCTAAAAAGTGGTTGGTAATGGTACCTTTGGATGAAAGTGCATGTTTTGGTGTTTGGCTATGACTTTAGATAGTCTCTCAGAAATATTAGGAGATCGACAACTAATGTGGACTTCCTTGGCCACTTTCACTAGCTCTATTGATATATCTTGTCCACTGTGTGCATTTCCAACCACCACCACAACCTGTTCGATGGCAACTACTTTAGTTAAGATTGAGCAGGGCTGCAAAACCTAGGACAATTTAAAATATGATATTAGAACCAATATCTTTCTCATTGTTAAACGATTAGATTCATACATATGCATGCATGTTCCTTACGCTTTTATAGAACTTGTCATATATATCTCATAATCTATAAATAGAATATCTTTTGGATCAGGTACCTCATTGCGGAAATAATCTGGGGTTCTGTAAATGTGACTATGCATTTGCTTCCTTTTCCATGAATCTATTCCTGTCCATCAGAAAGACATGAACTTAAAGTGTATATAGAATTATAAAACTAAAGGATGAGCAGCTTGAAGGAGGATTAATGCCATTTTTTTTACTCTTTTGTAATCCAGATATTAAATAGCATTCACCTACCTTTAATGGAGGGCAAACTGGGTTGAGAATAATGGCCGGTGGCCACAACAACTGCATCAAAGATCTCTTCCACTATCCTCTCATCTTTCTTCTCTATGCTTCTAACGACCCATTTCAAATCATTAACACCACAGACACCATTATTATAATCCAGCATTCCTACATAGTCCACCCTTGTGTTGAACCTTATCATCTTTCTCAACCCAAACCATTCACAAAAATCCTTGAGGTACAAGAGGAGCTCTTCATGGCTAGGGAATCCCCTCATGTCTCTACCTTTCTTGACTAGAAAAGGGAAATCAGTGAAACCCACGATCTCCCTGGGAGTTGTGAGCCTTAGGGACTCATAAACACTGCTATGAACCTTTGGAAAAGGGTTTCTTCCTAAAGGATCCTCCTCTTCCACATTAGGGTCATATAGCCATTGCCCTCCAACTTCATGCTTCTGCTCAAACACAACCACCTTGTGACCTTCTTTTCTCAGCTCTCTGGCTGCCACTAGCCCCGACGGTCCAGCACCAATCACACAAACATTCTTGGACTGGTTTGTCTCCAAAACCATGGCTTTTGGGATCCTTGAGGAAAAATAAATCAAGAACGTAGAATCGACCTACGGGTGATAGGGAAAACTCTAGGCGTATAGTAGGAATGTGTAAGGGGTGATTGGATCTTTTTATGGTTAAAATTCGTGAATTGAGCACATCATACCTCATACTCTACTATACGCAATGCAGGATCCACCTAATTTAATGTAAGGATTGGATATAGTTCAAATGATACTATTGAAGTCCCAACATCATGGTAAAAAGATTTTCCAAACTGTTATTATTCATGAGATTAAAAACTGTGTAACTTGTTATAAATTTTATATTTGAAGTTGATGATGATCATTAGTGTTTTTTTGTTTCTCCTTTTCTTTTCTTTTCCTGATTTAGAAGAAGCATCTAAATATACGAGAATCATTATTTAGAAAGGGTTGTTAGTAACTTGGAAATACTCGATAGTATCCATTTATTATAAATTTTCCAAAACTAAGGGTCCTTGATTTTGATTTTCCTTAATATTATATAGATTAACTCTGTCGTACTTTCCTTTTTGGTAGTATCCATTTGATGAGATTCCATGCACGATAAAACCACTAGGAGGATAGAGTTTCCATATATAATAATGATGATGATGATGATGATGATGATGATAATGATAAGGATAATGATAATCGTCATTTTAAAGGCTGCTGATTATATAATTCATTGACTAGTTTGAACATCCATATATATATATATATATATCGATATAGAAAGAGCCATGATGCATTGATTTGCGACAAAAACAATAAACTTATGTAGCGCGGGACTGATCAATCAAATTGTTTGTTTCATATCATTTTTTTTTAATGATCGTTCAATAGTATATAAAAACAATCTAGCAACTGGTAAGACTGAAATTTATTGCATGTGCTGAATTTACATTTTTGGAATCGATACATCAGTTGATTCTAAATTAATCGTGCAATTATATATATATATATAATATATAGGTCTTACGAATGCACTAGAAATTAAAACTTAGTATATGCTATTTGAATATTGCGAAGATCATCAATAAAACACTACACAAAATAGCTGCAGGTGCTTTCCCATAGGACCCCTTGATTTTATACATTCACAAAGTTGTGAGTTTAGAAGATGCATTTGGGAAGAAATTAAAAAAAAAAGTGGATTAATATATAATTATGAGATGTAAACTCTATATACGGTTTTCACAAAATAATTCATGCAGAGTAATATTTTCTTATGTCAGTCTCTCATTGAGTGTGTATGTAAACACACCATGGGGTTTTAGAACAATGGTTTGGAACGCCATAAAATACATTGGAAATTATTTTTATTTAATTAAAGAAGTGACGTCGGTGATTTAACAAATTCATTGATATGATATACATAAACAAGAATCAGACGGGACAGGACCATTATAATTTTATATATTGATGATCTATTCTTATTCAGGTGTTTTTTTTTATTAAACTGATATTATTTTAATTTGATTAATTTTATAGGCCTTAAGTTAAAGATTTTGAGACATGATGTGGTTAATTTGAACATCCACGCGCATAATTAATTTTAGATCGTTAACCAAGAATCATATCATATCTGCATATATCATGCAATGTTTTGGGAACCGGACGATCAGACTGATTAGACCACCACTCGGAGATAAGAATGACTCGGTTTTTAACTTTAAACCATTTTAGAGGTTGGACCGGATTGAACCGCCTTGAACTGATTTTTTAGTCGTGAATTGGAGTGATTTTCAGAGACCTAACGGTTTTTTAAATTGTGTAAAATTTAACCCAAATTTATTTTTTTTACCAAAATTATTAATTATAAAAATTATTAAAGAGTAAAAACAATATTTGCCTTTTTATTTTAAAATTACTAATTATGAAAATGAAAATTTTCATTGTATTTTACTCCCTTTATCCCCAATTATAAAAGAATTTTGGAATTTTTCATTCGTTTTAAAATATAAGAGATATGGATAAAATTTGTAAAATAATTAATATCATTTTCTTTTTATATCCTCGAATAATTAAGGCTATATTGACAATTACCAATAATTAATTAGTCTTACTCTAAAATTTTAATATAGGCAATTTTGGAAAAAAAATTGAAATTGTAACACAATTAATGAGTTTAATTACCAAAACTGTTTTTCATTGATACTGATAAAGTAGTTATTTATTTCTTATAATTGAGAATGGATGGAGTATAGTCATTTTATAATGTTATGGTCATATAATGTTATCATATTAAAATATTTTAATATTATATTCAATAATTTAATATATATTATTACTATTTTCTTAATTTATTATGAACTTAGACTACTTAAATTTATTTTTTTAACATTTTGATATTTTCTTGTTTTTACATATATTATTATATATAATATTATTTTTATTTAATTATTACATCATCGGTTCAATCGCCAGTCTAACTAGTTTGAATCATAAAAACCGTAACCCGATAACATTTTCAATTCAATATCCGGTTGATGTCATGTTAGGTATGATGTCAGATTTGCATGTTATATTAGGTTTGGCAGGTGGGATGTCAAGTTATTATAATTATGTTTAGTACGCGAGGTCATTTTTATTATAAGAAATAAATTATGAGAATTAAATTAAAATTTTTTCCTACAAGTGTTGTCGTAGGGTGGATTTGAAGAATGAGAGTACAAGATCAAATTTTATTTCTAATTAAAGATAGGGTGCTTATATGCTACATAATGCTTTTTAGAATGGTACAAGATTAAATTTTATTTTATTGGACTACTATTTAAAATAGAAGCCCTGCTATGAATTATAAGAATGCGGGAATTGATAGTTATGAGCAGTTTAAAAGTTATGTGTGCTTTTCATCTATTTGTTTTTTGGGTTAAGTTTAAGAATAAAAACACAAGATCACATAATATCTTTTGTTACAGAAAACAGACCACCATGATATATAAATTAATAATAAATTAATTCATGGGTTTCACGCATATAAATATATATATAATTAAAACCAATAAAGTTTGGCATGATTGGGGATGTATATATTAAGGGCATGATAAGTTGGTAACACATTATCTCTCTCTCTCTTTCTTGACATTCTATTTCTTCTTTGGGGTGCGCTGTATGACTTGTATATGTACTCATATATAAATGAAGCATCAATGTATATACTTTTAAATAAGGGTTGGTATATATTTAAAATAGATAGCGGATATTTACGGTAAATACTGTTTGATAAATTTTAATTTATTGTCGATGGTGTTTTAGATCCGTATTAATTAATGTTTATACCGCTTAACAAAAATGATCTACTTGAATAATAAGATGCGGAGTTCACACCTCTATATAATTGACTTTTGAGTATGCTTCATTGTGGGCTTCAAGTATGCTTTTGGAGTATATCCTATGCGATCACTCCGAAAGACTGTAGGAACACTTTCATAAGCATATCCCAAGATCATGCTTTTGGTATGCTTTTGGACCGAAACTTATGTTGGATACCTAGAGTTATGAAGTTCATATTAAGGGGATAAAAGTTGAAGAAAAGAGTTAACCAAGTGAAGAATGAAACTAAACTTGAAGAATATTTGATTCCGTTATATTATTCTTCATCACTTAGGATAAAGTAGTAGTTAGTGCTTTAAAATTACTTAATTTATCTGATCACTATTCTTAGATAGCTCTCAAGTAAGTTCTAGTGACTTGTACAAGTATTTTTCAAAGTGGTTTTCATGTCAAAGTTAGCTTAGTAGAGTAAGTAAGAGTGGTTTGTCGATTATCTCTATGTTCAATAAAGTTCTTACTTCTAACAAAGAGTTTTGCGGACAAAAAGTGATAAGGTAGAAGAAAAAGTTACTATAGAGACAAGGAGTGCCTATCTATGAAGGCAAGATAGTCGACTACCTTGGGAGGATTGTCTTCTATCTTGGTGAACTCGAGAGCACCCATTTTCTGTAAGTAATAGCTTTGTTGACTAAGCCTAATCCTTTGTCAACTAAGTATGTTTTCTAGAAAAACCAAGTATGTCTAACTTAGAGCTTTTGTGGATTAAGAAGTAACATATCCTAGATATCTTTGTCTTCTATTCTGAAACATAAGTTTTTGGCTTTCCTCTGCCTTAAGTATGCTTTGTCGACCATTCTTGTAGATTTTCATGAAATCATGCTTGAATAGAAGTCACTATAACCATATATGAAGTTCGTTTGTCAACTATCCTTCTTGAAGTCGACAATCTTAGTCAAATGTTATGAGATGTATCTAATGGCAAGCTAAGATAATGCACTAACATGCCTGCTTTGTAGACTAAGCTCAATTAATGTAACAGGTGAATGTTATATCTCATTTAGTAAGAGTTAGTTCTTATCTCTAACTATTAGATTAAGCTGAAATCTATATATAGAATCGTATTTAAGTTGGTTGGTAAAAACATTAAGTAATGTTGAGCCAAAACTCTACCGAATCATTCAAGATTCATACTTTTGTTCATTGAAGCCTTATCAATCACTTTTTAGAGTAAAAAAATGAGCTTCAAAATTTCATTTTTATTCTTTGAAAGAGATTAATTATTGTAAACTTTATTTCTATATCTAGGTAGAAATCTTAGTGTGAAGATACACTAAGGAATTTATTGTAAACACACTTTATAAGGGTGTAAGAAAGTGTTTACCAGATCAAGTGAAAAGTTAAGTGATGTACTGAAATCTAGCAAGAACTTAATTTAATCTTACTGAAATAGTAAAGAAATTTCAAGTTGTGGCTTAATAATTGGATGTAGACCAAGTGTATAGCTGAATTAGGGTAAATCTTTGAGTTTGATCCTTTGTTTTCCTACTCTCTTTATTTCAAAGTTCCAACTCTGTTTTTAGTGTTCTTATACTATTTTATTGTTCTTGCTTTTTGTAGAAAATTTCAAGTGCCCTTCACCTCCCTTTTAGGCATTTCAGCTATACTAACAACATACATAAATGCTATACTTTGTGTGTGTTCTTGACCAAAAACATATACTTTTTCAATTCTTTTATATAAGATACAAGAGATTTTTTTTTATTCCTAAATATAAGATACGTATAGTGTTTTTTCTTTTTTTTTTTCCAATTTTAGCCTCGACATTAAACCCTCCATTTCCCCCCACTTTCTAGCACATAATTAATTATATAATAAAATTTTCAAATTTTAAATAAGGGTATTTTGAAAAACTATTTTAAAATTTTGAAAAATTTAAAACTTTCAACAACAGTATTCCTTGGCCTTTTTTTTTTTGGCACAAGAACGGGATAGTATTCCTTAGCTTTGTGATTTGGCTATTTTTATTTTATAAATAAGAAGAATTGTAATAAACGTACCTATATATGCGTCATCCCTCGCACTTATGGAAAGAAACGTACCTGTAGTGGTGTACTAAGCATGACCTTTGAATACGCTTTAGTTGGAAGCGTATTCAAAGCCCTTTCTTTTAAAGATTTTTTTTTCCGTCACTATTCCGCCTATTATATATAGGTTTATAATGCCATTCCAATAACACCATAATACAATCATTCCATCAGTTTCATAATACAACCATTATACGAAGTTTAAGACATTGGCTAGAAAGTTCAAATGCAATTCTATTATTATTAATCAATCAATATTAACCATAATTTTAAGTGATCACTTAAAAAATTATGTTAATTTTGTGCTAGGATAATGTCAATGATTGGATTTTATATAAATAAACTTATCACCTTAAAAAAAGAACATGTTCATTTTAAATTGGGTTGAGGTATAGAAATTTTATAAGGAAATATGGAGACGGAAGCCCATTTGGCTACATGCAAACTATTTTAATGTAATATAATGTAAAAACTTTTATATTGCATCCATTTGTGCATTTGGTTGTTTCACCGCTCATTACTAGGTAAAAGCGCATTATCTGCCACAAATCATGCAATCCCCTTACCTAAAAAATAATTTAATGATCGAATTCTTATTACAATGATGTAATCTAAGCGAAATGACATTATTGCCCTCATCTTCTTTAACTTTCTTCAAACACCAACCTCTATCATCCTCCTTTGTCAATGGCCACCACCCTCCTTCACCATTGGTCGTTGCCACCCTCATTCACTACCAATCACTTCTACTAGCCATTGCCCTCCTCCTTTATTGGCCACCATCCTCCCATGCTAGCTGCTACCATCACCCACCATTCTCCATCACCCGCCGCAGGCTACGGCCTCCAACCATTGTCCTTTATTGCCGACCATTATGGCCTCCATCCTTCTTTGCTTCCAACCATCATCCTATGTCATCAACCACCATGCTTCTCCTCTGCCAGCCACCATATCCTCCATCATTGCCATTCAGTGAGGGACATTTCAGTCTTTTTAACCTTATTTTTTTAATTTAAAAAATGGAAAATAAATTGATTTGCATGGTTTACTAAACAAAATTAGATAGTAATCATTATATATTATAATAATTAAATTACATTACATTCATTTATATCAATCACCTTATAAGTGACCAAACAAGCCCTTAAGTTTGATATGTACTTGCTAAGGAACGAATATTCTAAGGATGAAATGAAATATCGTTCATGAAGTTTGAAGATAAGAACTAGGGGTGGATGATATCCCAAAAAAAAGAAAAGGACGTTAAGAACTATAATACGCGGTAGCCAAGATCATCGTCTTACACACCTCTAATTTTTGAAGCACGGATTTTACCCAAATGGAAAAATAACTTTATTTTATTCCATACCATAAAAAAATTTATATTTTATAATATAAAATATTATACAAGTAATTAATTATGAAAATACACCGAGCACAACTTTTCTTTTATTAGGGTTCAAAACTTATAATCTATAAAGTACCGATACTTCAAAAAGATAGATGTATCAGTATTTAATATATGATGCGATACAATATATATATACTGTACTCATGCATATGTATTCATCCATATTACTTTATACTCATTTATATTGCTTCAAATTTTTAGAGTAAAATGTGGTTATTTGAAGTTTTATAAATATTTTATAATTTATTTTAACATTTATATTATAATTTTTAGAATATCTAATACTTATTTTTCTTTTAATGAGTAAATTTATTAATTATACATATAAATAATTACATAAATAATATTACATAGGTCTAAGTATCCCTCACACCTGTATCATAAAAATTCAAAAGCTGTCGTATTTTCCATATTATACTATATCATATCCAATACACATATCTATATCGGTGTTACATATATTTTTTATTTAAATTTTTGGTGATTTCCTAAAGTTACACACTTGAATCAATTAAATGGTTAGAGTTTTATGGTCAAAGTACTTTAGTAATAAACATTATTTTGGTCATTGAAAAATAATGTTACCATTTACATACATACATATTAATATATTTTGTATTTTGTTGCTACAAATGTATATCAATTATAACGGCTTCCTTGGTCCGTGCTTTTGCTTGCAATAATCATCTTCAAAATATACATGGAAGAAAGATAAAGAAATAATAATGAGGGTGGTTGGATTGAGTGATAAATGATGACAGTGTTTTCTGCTTTCTTGTTCTCAAAATAGTTTTACAAAACTATTTTTGAGAATAAGTTTTGAAAACAAGAAAATAAAAAAATCTGTTTGAATATTTATTTTCAAAATCATAACTAGAGAGTGATAGATGAGTTATTTAAAATTTATAATTTTATCATTAATGAGGTGAGTGTTTTTCACCTTTTCTTTTATTTTTCAAAACAAAAACTACAAAACATCTTAAAGATGTTTTGAATTTTTTATTTTTTTATTTTTCTATTTTTCAGAATAGTGTATAAAAAATAGATTTACCAAACAAGTTTTTTTATTTTTCTGTTTTCAAAAACAGAAAAACTGTTTAAAAGGCTGCACTAAACAAGCCCAAAGATTCAATACCCCTTACATATGGTATTGAATTTGAGACTTGTCGAAGAGAAAAAATTATAATGAGACAATTAACCCATTAAGACTTGATAATACTTAAATATAATTTAATAATACTATATAACAGATAATTATATATTAAATTAAAAAAAAGAACAAATAATGACTAGCTGTGGTTTTGGACAAAAAAATACTAGCTTTGAGCCGAACCTAAAGGGAAGAAAAAGAGGCGGATCCATTAAGAACCTGTTTAGGCTCAGCCCATTCGTGGGAGTCCTATTAATTTTTTTTAAATAATGATTCGATATACCTTCACGAACTGCAAATCACTCACTGTGTGCCCTAACTCCTTTGTCCATCTCGAGAGCAGTTGTGGTGCTCACAATTTGCTTATCAAATATATATATATATATTTATGAATAGTATGGATTAAAATTAGGTGGTTTAGATTTAATTTTATTTTGTTATTATATTTTTAATATATTTTATTTTTATTTTATTATATGTATAATTTAAAATAAAAATAATTTTATAACAGTTATTTTTAAAGAAGTAATTTTTTTATTTAAAAAAATTAAAATAAAAAATTTTAAATTTAGACCATTCATTTAAACTAAACAATCAAAATCTTATTACAGAGATGAGTACGGATGAATATATAATAAAAGTCTCCATCTTTCGATTAATTGCTTACATGTAAATTTTATAAAATTAAAAATATTTTCCCTTCAATTTTTAATGTAAATCACTTTTAACTACCCATCAAAATCAAGAAAAATTTATTATATCATTAAAATTGTCTTAAAATTAATATGTTTTCCATCTTCACCCTCAAATATATAAATACTACAAATTTAAATAATTCATACTCTCTTTCATAATTAAATAAGAGCGTTTTGAAAATAAAGTAATTAATACTTCAAAAACTTATAAAATATGACTTATATTTAAAATCATAAAAAATTTCTAGAATATGACTAATAGAAAGATCCATGTAGACCTGATGCACGCCTTTCCAAGAAAAAAATGATACTGAATAATGAGCCACTTCGGTGTCCAGTCCCCCCCCCCCCCCCCCGCGGAAATTATCATTTCATTACATCGTGATATAAAAATACAGCATCATAATCATAATCATTAATGAATATGCAACAACCGAGATCGAAACTCCCAGCAAGTAATAGATTACCCATATCACATATACAAGAGGCAACCAACAACAACATCAACATGAGGATTACATATACAACTTCAGCAACCTCCATAACAACACTCAAACACTTAATATAATTTATAATCATTTTCCCTCTTGAAAACAATGGCGACCATGCTTTGCATTTCCCAAAATATATATATATATATATAAATGGTATATAACGCTCTCTCTTTATATATTTTAGTTCATGTGTCAAATAATAATTACAACTTAGAAATATATGTTATTCATAAGTTAATAAAATTTAAAACAATGTCTAAACATCTAACTAAAAGTGTTACTCAAATTATGCTACGAAATTGAAACCTAATGAATATTCACTTAATTTTAAAACATTACAAATATTCAATACTATATTCCAGAAATTTTAATTATTAAACGGTAGATTAACAGAGTTAGTTGTTTAGAAAGTTAAGTAATGAGGTGTAAAAAAGGTTCATATGACTCAATTTAATTGGATAATTAGACCTAATAAATATAACATTAAGTACCTAAATTTTGTCCTAAATTAAAAGGTATCTTTATTTTTTTCCCAGAAAAATGCATTTTTAATAAAAAAAATAAAACAGTTTATTGTTTGAACTTTGAGTATGATGAACCACCATTGCATAGCATTATGTACTTCTTTCTTTAATCCATATTATAAAATATTTTATATTAAATATATATATATTAAAAAAATCACATTTTTATCTTAAATTTATAAAAAGATACTAATATTTTTTATTTTATTCTTATTAAATATGCTTTATTATTATTTTTTATCTAAAATAAGGAGTAAGAAATAATTAAATATTAGTAAAATAAAAAAAAAATTGTAACATCTTATATTTCTTATATATATTTTGGATCAATATACCACATGCTACTATTCCTTTGTCGTAGAACTACGTGCGTGTGCATAGCTGAAGAGGGAAAAGTTGGTGGCATAAAAGAAAGTAAAGGAAAAGAAAGAAGAAAAAGGTAAGGCGAGGGAGGAGGATGGATATGGATGTTGACGCGCCTCCTTCTTCCCTGGTCCAGTGTGGCTATACCTTTGCAATCATGTTGCATGGTTGGAGCACGGTTCGCTAGACAGGGTGTTATTATTCTTCCTGGTGGGTCTTCTTCTCTCTCTTTCTCGCTGGACAGTCGGTTACTTTGTTGCATCAAACGCGCTTTGGCTCCGGGTCAACGAACACCCCAACCTAATGGATTGCCCCATTTGAGTTTTGAATTCCAGCCAACCATTGCTCAGACGACGAATTGAGGAAACCCTTGTGGACTGTGGTTGGATTCTTTCTTGCGTGCTTTCTTTCTTTTAAAGGAACAATCCCAGAAAGAAAGGTCTATGCTCTTTCCCTCCTTTTCTGATTGTTTGGCGCAAGAAACGACGTGGTTTATCTGTGGGGAAAAACAATATCACGGTCAGTTTCAATCGGGATTTAATTTCCTGATATGGGAGGGTTTAATGATCTAACTTGATTTGAATTTAGAATTTTATTGGGTAATTCAAATCGTTGTTCTCTTACGTTCATGAGGTCTCTTTTAGGAATCGGTTCTTCTCCAGGTCTTTTTTAACGTCTTCTTTCCCTGCAGATTCGTTGCAGCGGCTCTGTCTGAATTATGAATTAGTTATTGTTTGTTGTACAGTTCCGCTAGGCGTTTTTGAAGATGTCCGTATCCTGTTTGTAAGCTTGCTACTTTTACATGGATGAGTCTTTCTTGTATTTTGGATTTTCTTACGAAGTCTCCTCTCTGAAATTATTTGATAACGACATCAACCTTGTATTGCATTTTGTCATCAACCGCGGAATTTATTTCAGCTGCAAAAATGTTTCACATCGTGTGCTGTGTCCTTACGTTGAAATTAATTGGCTTGACATGCAACTGACGTTCTTTGCCAAAAAAACTGTAGTGGGAGGATATTACCAATCTTCTTGAAATCTGGGTGAAATCCTTCCTCGTTTTGTCTCGCTTTATCGTTGTTGCTGTTGTTATTATTATTATTTTCGCATACGAGTTTAGCAAGTGTTGGACATATGTGGATCTTAGAGAATACAAAGTATACAAACTGAACCAGCTAATGGTATGATCTTGTGAATTTTCATCAGAATGATGTATATAACTTAGAATCTCGTTTCCTTCATTTTTCTCTGCAAAAGTTAGACCAGTGGTGGGAAGTTAACGCATGCCTACTTGTCCCATTACGTGGTTCTCGTTGAACCTATGCCTGCTAGTATGTGTTTGGTAATGCACATCACGAAAAATTTCTTTTTTTCTTTATTTTATAGTTTGGTTTGTATTTATTGAGAACGATTGGGGTTCATTAGTGTCCCTCAATGCAGGTCTTCATTATAGATTTTTATATTGCTGTCAAGTCTTTATGTTTCACTAGAGGTTCTCAATAAATTGGATTTGATTCTTGGAGGAGATTAACCATGGCACATGCTAGACCTAAATTATCCTTGAACTGTTTTTAGGTCATTCAATGAGCATTCTTACCCACAGTGTGTCAAAAGAACCTAGTTTTACCTCCCTCTTCCCCATCCCTGCCCTTGTGAATGGTCGGACTCAAGAATGAAATAGAAGCTTCGCACCATGCCAATGGACTAGATTCGTTTGTTTCCCATTGAACATTGACCTTAGATGTAAAGAAGTTGTGATCCTATTTTGCTTTGAAAAGAATCCTTCCTCTTCCCCTTTTTTATTATATCTCAGAAGATTATCATCTGTTGCAGGGGGCTCTGACGTTGCCTCATCTTGATCAGCAATGATGGAGGAAAGTGTCAATGCCCAAATTACACCTAAGAAATTTAAGATTGCAGATGGCTACGAGATAGAAAATTCTACCAAGAGGCTGGTTTTTGTAAGAGGTGCACCCAAGATTCTTTCTCGTTATCTTAGCAATCGAATTCCTTCCTGCCATGATGCTTGCAAATATGGCATCCAACATTCTGCTGAAGCTATGCCATGGAGTGCAGCACGGAAAAAATTTATAGCCAGGGGCAGGAAAATCAAAGTTTCAGAAGAAATCGTTATTTCTGTGGCGGGGATGAACAAATCAACAAGCAGTTTAAATCTTTCTCCAGCTTCAAAATTGGGAAGGCCCAATTGTTCTGCTGTTGTCATCAAGGATCAATTGCCAAACGATGGAACTGTCCCTTCAGAGAAAACTTCTGTTGTCATCAAGGATCAATTGCCAAAGGATGGAACGGTCCCTTCAGAGAAAACTTTAACGTCCTATGAGGAAACCAATGTTTCCATTGACCATGGTCCCAATGATATGGAGAAAGAACAACCAGAGCAACCTTCTCTGCCAGTGCAAACTTCTGCTGCCAACAAGGATCATTTGCCAAAGGACGGAACTGTCCCTTCAGAGAAGACTTTACCATCCTATGAGGAAACTGATGTTTCCATTAACCATGGTCCTAATGATATACAGAAAGAACAATCAGAGCAACCTTCTCTGCCAGTGCAGGAGAGTTCCAATAGTCAAACAGGCAGGGAAGTAGAGAAAAGCAAAAGTCCTTCTCGTTCTGGCAGCAAAAATACAAGTGAAAGCAGAAGCAAACAGATGAGAACATCTCCAATTGGTGGAAAGAGGACATCAGTGCCAACTAGTAGCCCCTTATCTTCAAAGCATTATGTAAAGAAATCTTCAAGCATAACTTCAAAGACTGCCAAGAACCTGAAAGGAGAGGCTAATCAGAAAATTCAAAAGAATATTGAAGAAGTCAAACCTGAGTCAACCAACGATAATAATTTGCAAGAAAAATTTTTGCATGTGGATGGGCCTACCCCTGATGAGAAATCTGTGGAACCCACTCTGGCATGTGATCCTACTAACCAGTCTTTGGTCTCACCTTCAACATTGGAGGACCAAATCTTGAAGCAGGGTAGTGAACAAATCCGTGAGGGTGGATCACCTGCATCTTCAAAGAAGAGCTTTAGACATGCTGGCCATGGAATTCATCCAACTAAATCTCTGGCACCCTCTCCTCGGTCTTCTGGGATCAAAGACAAGAGACATTTGCAGAAAACAAGCATTGCCTCATCATCCTTATCACCACAGTCACTATCAGCATCTTCAAGGAGGACCTTTAGACATGGTGACCAAGGAATTCACCCAACTAAATCTCCAACATCTGGGATCAAAGTCAAGAGAGATACACAAAATACGACGCATAATGCTTCATCATCACTGTCACTATTACCATCTTCAAGGAGGACCTTTAGACATGCTGACAATGGAATTCGCCTAACTAAATCTCTGACACCCTCTCCTTTGTCCTCTGGGATCAAACTCATGACACGGATGCAGCATAGAATACATAGTGATTCATCATCCTCATCATCACCATCACCACCAGAATCACCTACTTCCCCATCCAACTCTTCCCTTGGAAAACAAAATGGTGCCACTTCTAAGAGCAACAAAACAAGAAGCCATTATCCAGGTGAAAATGTAAAGATTGGATACAAAATCAGGCCAAAGAGGAGTGCAATAGGTGGGGCAGGAAATAGAGTTATTCCATCCCGTAAGTTGAGTTTTAGGAGAGGAAAGGTGATTGAACTTCAGCCTCATCAGGACAACAATGTTCCTCGGAGACTCAAATTTCGGCCAGTACGTGTGCTTAGTGACACTGAGAGAGAAAAAATTGATAATAGAAAATGGATCAGTAAATGGAAAGAAGCTGATAAAGGTGAATCAAATGATGTCAAAACAAAATCTGAAATAGTTTTGCCCAGAGTCCAAATTGTGGAAAGAAGTAAAAGGAGAAATTTTGGGAGAAAAGTTGTAGATGGAAGCAAGATTGATGGTTCAGCATCAGGATCTCAGCAAGTTGTTTTAAGACACCAAAATTCGCTTGGGAAGAAAGTTACCCGGCGTTTATACAATAATGTGATTGAAGAGACTGCAACCAAGCTTGCTGAGCTCAGACAGAGCAAGGTCAAGGCTTTAGTTGGTGCATTTGAGACTGTAATATCTCTTGATTCTCATCGCGTGGAGGCCACACCCTCGTAAATAAGCACAAATTGAGTTTCCTAAGGTTTGCCACATGTCATCCAAAAAAAAAAAGGTTTGCCACATGTTGAAAGATACTATTTTTATGTATAATATGATACATTATGTGAGAGAATAATACAAAAAGGAAGAACACGGTTCAGAAAGTGGTGACTTTAGTCATTAAGCTTTCTGAAATGCAACTGTTAGTGTGGATTGATTAAGCTCGGATTGTTAGTGTTGTTTCGTGTATTTCCCTTGATGTTAAGTTGTTAATATTTGGAAATTGAGGAGATTTTGTTGCTGGTACATGCGTTTGCATTCTTAATATATATTCTTAACCCTTTAGTCATTATTAACTTTTGTGTGTATTGAACGGTAATGGATAATCTGATAACCGTATCGTGAAAATTGACCATAGGGACAAAGAAGACATTTTTCTTTTGGCTTATTTCGTATGGGACGGGAGGCATTTCGACTTGTTCAAACACACAAGATGAGGTCTTGTATTTAAGATGTCGCATATAAGCATCAAAGCTATAACGCCAATGTTAAAGGGACTATGAGGATTAGTTATATTATTGACGCTGTCTTCTTCAGGCAAGTTTTTCTTCTGTGAAACCTTTCTATAGCTATGATTAATTTAATAGTTGCCATATCTTTTATGTCGTGCACGGATTTTTGAGGCGTCAAAATAAAAGTGTGCTAATCTGAACAAGCAAAAGAAAAGAAGAGTGAAAATTAAAACAACGAAAGGGCAAGAAGCTGCTAAGTTTGACACTAATAATAATTAATTTGTCACTGAAGGTATTGCGTTACTTCTTATTTTTAAACATGAGGCATTACTTATACTACGGGGTAAATTAGAATATCATCTGTTGGAGAACTCACTGGCATCCTATAGATGTTAAATTGCCATTTTAATTGGCCGAAGCATAATTTTTCTTTTCTAATGCAAGGCTGACAGTAATTTCAGCAGTCAAAACCATATATGAGGCATCCAGGTGAGTGGAATGCTTGTTCAAATGATACATGACTTACTTACAGAACATTCTTAGTAGCTTGTCATTACATTATCCAGAATTTCTGAAAAGTGAATTATATTGCAATATGAACAATTTGAGCAGCTCAGTTTGATGTTATTTTTATACATTCAATCTCTGTACATAGTTATTAAAATTAAATCCAGGGTAGAAAACAAGGTCAAGCCAGCATATACATATATGTATATATCCACTAGTTGTTTGATTTTCTGGGCCAGATTGTTGAGTCCAGGACTGATATTTTGTTCTGATCAAAACATCAAGCAGAAACATTTGATGGGGACCCTTCCTGTTTCTCTGATTTGGCTGGCTGTTTGTCTGACCTGTGACTCTTCTTTTCTTCTCTTGTCTTCCAACTGTGCTCGAGCTGTTCGTGCTATCATATCAATCCTTGCTATTTTGTTCTGGTAATGTTGTTGTTCTATTGCTCTTGTGTGCCCCATCAAATTCTGTAGTTCCATAAGCCTTGAGAATGAGATGATGATATATATTCTCATGATGTTAAACGGTACTAATAGATTTCGAAGATTCTGAGACAAACCTTCCTCTCCATGTGAAGTTTGGCCTGCTTCTTTTGCTCAGTCTCCCACGAAAGAATTTTGGACTTTATCTTCTCATACCTGCAAAAAGAAACTAAATCCAGATACTGTCCTTATATTCTATGAAAGCAACCATGTTTTAATAAAGCCAGCAGTTAAGGCAATGGTAATACCGTTTGTGAATCTTCTGCATAGAGAATTAAAAATATCGCCAAGAAGGTTTGTTGGGAGTTTTAGTTAAAATCCAAATTATTGTTTGGCCTAAAATCAAGTGGTTAAGGCAATGGTAAAATGATACCGTTTGTGAATCTTTTGCATGTTGGCCTTTTCCCAAGCATCTGCTCTTGTTTTGAAATTGTTGTGTTGTTGTAATGGAATTGGAGTCCCTCTCTGCTTTTGAGTAGAGGATGTACCACCTGGGCGTCTCACAGGGACAGCAGTTTCTCTTGCTACATACAACCCAACACGTTTATTGAAATATATATATATATGTCTCTGTTTTATTGAAAAAGAAGTCTGTTTCTATTCTCTCCACGCAACCAAAGAGAGCAAATGTTTGACTACTTACTGTAACTTGGGGGTCTACCATCTCTTGTGGTCATAGTTTTGGTGGTTGAAGAAATGGGCACCTCTCTCATCTTTCGCAGGTGCAGTGACTCAGTTTCTTGCAGCGAATGAATCACAAATGCAGCGGCTGCAACTGCAGTTGCATGCTTCTCATCTCTTACACTATACTCCTCAAAATATGACACCCTTATACACAAAAAAGATAACAATAATAAAAAGGCCATTTAAATTTTACTAAAAATAATTATCTAAATATTAAAACTTTAAATAAAATTACATTAAAAGTATGCTTCACTTGTATTTTTTCTTTTTGGTATAATTATCTAGTATATAATATTCTCATTTCAAAGTTGAGTATTATTATGTTCAAATAAGAGCACCTCTCCCAATGTATATTTCATCCAATTAAATTTGAGATCTTGTCTATATGTTTTACTATTCAATCCAACTACTATTGATTTCACTTGTATTTTAGAAATGCTGATTTGAAATTCCTTTTTTAGATTAAACTAACATTCAAAAATTAAAATGTCTATTTGATTCACTAAAAAGAGAAATGTAATTTCTAGCTATATTAAGAACAGACCAAAATGATACTATATAGGAAATCTCAAATAAGGTTAAAATTGAAAGGCTCATAAATTCCAGTTTAGAAGCTGGGTACCTTCTTCGATTGAGCCTATTTTCCATAACTTGAAAATGAAATATCTGTTATAGGAATTTGGCGTCCTGAATTTGTGATTAACTTGAACGAATTTGAAGACATAGCTGCTATATATAATGGCAGTTCTTCTAAAAGACTAAACTTTATCAACAGAAAATGCAGACAAGGAAGGTAAAATCTGCTTCACAAGCAGCCTAAAAAGGACGTAAAGCATCTCTCTTTGTTTATGTCAAACACATCTCCACACCCACATGCACATGCACATGCACATGCACATGCACATAACCTCAACAATCAACTTGCCACCATTTTTTTAGCTTCGTGCTTGCTTTAACTTGTACCTAGAAAGACATTTTTGACTAGAAAAAAAACATTTTTATATAGAATCCCTTATTCCCTTAGGAGGGAGGGGAATAAACGCACGTTAAAGCCTGGCTAAAACATGGCTTTTGTTGCCGATAGATAGAAATATAAATGTGTAGAGACTATAATGCTGTGTTTGGTTCAAAGGAGGGAAAGGGAGGGAAGGGATTTTAATGGAAGGAAAGGGAGGGAAGGGAAAAGAAGGGATTTTAATTTTACCTCATTTGGAGGGAAAATGAGGGATTTTAATGGAGGAATTTTAATGTTACCTTGTTTGGATTAGGAGGGGAGGTGAGGGAAAATAATTACAATTTGACCATTTTACCCTTTGGTATGTTTAATTTAATATTTCCTTCCTATATTAAAAAAAAGTAATTTTTTGAGCTTGAATATTAAAAACACTTTTAAATAAGAAGGAAATGATTTATATTCTTTTCTTTTTTTCAACCTCAACCATGTTAAATTTCCCATACCATACATGATAGGGAGGAAATGCTTATTGCGGTGTTATATTTCTGACATTCTTGACCAAGTAATTAATAAAACAACCAAAGTGGACATTGTATTTGATTGAGTTCCTATACTATACATAAAAATATGCTTACAAAGATATTGTTAGAGAGGTATACCATGAATGCTGGTGCTGATTCTGTTTTTGTTTTTTGTTTTTCCCTACCTCAACTTGATGGTTAGCTATACTCCACTAACAAGATTGCTACCTGACACTTCTAGCGATATAAAAGGAGACTTACTAAAGCTCAATTGGCAGAAAATACCCAAATCAGATTTGATTTATCAACTATGTTTGAAGATAAGCAATTAAGATGATATAGCAAAAGAAAGGAAAATTGATATTCTATCAGACAAATGTATTAAATATATAGGAATTGAACTTCTGTTTTGCCCAAAGACTACACGAATTTTATCTTAACTTGACACAATGGCACATTGCAGGAAGAAAAATTAAGTCAAGAGGTGAGTTATACCTCTCTAACAATATTTTTGCCATGTGAGTTATACCTCTCTAACAACCAAAGTTTCACTTACAAAGATGCTTAACCATAGAGCATCTAACAAAATGTCACCTAAGTACTAAATATTATAGCATCCAACAAAAAATTACTTACTAAATATCACCTAATAAGTGCTCATCTGTAGAGCATATGGATGCTAAATACTAACAAAGTTTAGCAACATATGGATGCTCTAATATTTTACAATCACCTAAGTGCTAAATATTAGAACATCCACAACAAAATATCATATAAGTACTCATCTATAGAGTATACAACAAAATATCAACAAAGTTTAGCAACATCATTTATATATCAATCTATGCACCAAAGACCATCTTCATTATCACTTCCTTGCACAGTCGAGGTGGACATTGTATGACTGTCCTAAGTTTGGCAACATCATTCATCAGAAAGCAATAAATATCAGGGATCTTCTCAACATCACATCCACTTTCTTCAATCATCTTTAAAGTTTCTTCCCCTGAAAGTTGTGGGTTGAATCTCTCTCTAAGCACAGTATTTCCATCTCTCAGCGCACTTGCAACATTTTCTATTGCTTCTTCAATCTGAGCTAGTTGTGCAAGTTGCTTCTCTTTGCTTGCAGCCAACTTTTTTTTCTTCCTACCACTCTCACTATTTGCTCCAGGTGATTGGTTTTCAATTGAGTAGTTATCCAAGTCAATGGATGGAGCAAAGTTTTCCAAACTCACCTCATTTTGAGAAACAAGATTATCAATATCATTAATATTAGTGAGATCTTCTTCTGTGCAGGTACACTTTCGCTTTCTCATTTCAGCAGCAGTTTCGGCCTCCTCTCTCGTGGCTCTATCACTTCCATATAGTATAATCATCTTCCCATAATGTGGAAGTGGTGTATTCCTCCAAAGCGCTGCCTTCGGGTTAGCCTACAAACCAATTTCACTCATCATAAGCATATAATCATTTATGTATTTGGACAAAGTTTGTTATCTCAATGTTAAATACAATCACCACAGTGAACAAAGTAATTGTATCTCAATGCCATATTCAGTAGCTAATAAAGGGATGACACAATATTGATCTATGTGACATAATACTAATAATACTAATCTATGTGACATAATCAATAGCTAAAAGTTAAAAGTCAACTTATTATACCTCAATCAAAGCATCCCACACTTCAGGCTCTGCATTCCATTGATTTGTTGATGAGTCCCAAGAAAAGCCACTCATACCATTCTTAAAGATATCATATACTTCAGAAAAGTTCTTCTTCAAAGTCTTCCATCGATTTTTAACCTTCTCCTTATCAATTTTGTTTCCAAATAAGGCACTCAAATATTTGACTATGTTATCATAGGCCGTGGAAGTAAATGTTCCATTAACTTTGTTACCAATGTCATATTCATGCATAAATGCATCAATCAATTGATCATCCATTTGTCTTGTCCAAGTCAAGTTCTTATCACCAGTGGTATTGTTTGAGGTTGAAGCCTTTCTTGGAGCCATTCTAACAAAATTTGTGCATCATTGAATACAATCAAGATAAGTAAACAATAAACTCAAAGAAAACAGCAAATAACAAGTCAGAATTCTGTTATTTATCAAAGGATAAACTCACTGGAATACATAAAAGTTCAATGTCAACAAATACATCATATAAGCAAATAACAAATTCAACCGAATACATAAAAGTTCAATGTCAATGGATACATCAAATAAGCAAATAAACAAACATCATACACAAAGAAATATGACAGACAATGATCAATTATTATTTTCATAATCAATCCACATCTGATGAGCTATTGCATCCCTTATAAGCTCACCCCGAGCAGCCTCATTACCATCACCCCTTGTAGCATGATTATTATCCTCAGATACATGTTGAGCTGCAAGTTCAGCATCGACTTGAGCTAGAAGCTCTTCATCAGGGTCTACACTCATGAGGTAATTATGAAGAATGCAACATGAAATGACGATCAATTTCTGAGTTTTGACACCATAATTAGGCTCCGATGAGCTAGATAAAATTTGAAACCTTTTTTTCAAGACCCCAAAAGCTCTTTCAATAGTATTACGTAGTGATGCATGCCGAAGATTGAATAGTTCTTTATGATTTTGAGGTGGATTTCTTGCAGAATATTCTTTCAAATGGTACCGCACTCCTTCTTAAGGTGTTATAAGACCACTTGTTAACATGAAGCCAGCATCAACAAGGTAATATTTCCCTATCATCAAGTAAAGTAGTTACTATGATAGTTACAACATGCCTTATTTAATTATTTAACTTGAACAATTTTACTAATTTATAAAAGAATTACGTTCAGGAATTCTAAGCCTATCTTCTCTTCTTAATGCATCCTTCATTATTCTTGAGTCAGATGCAGTGTCTTCCCAGCCAAGGAGCACATAAGTGAATTTCAGATCAAATGTGCACGCTGCTAACACATTTTATGTTGGAAAGTCTTTTCTACCATGATAACGGGGAGCATCTACAAGAGGTACTTTTGCACGTATATGTGTTCCATCTATGGCACCAATACAGTTCTTAAAATATGGATAGAATCTAGAACTATTCAGAATTTTGGGAGGAACTCTAGAGCCATCAGGTTGAACAAGTAATTTATCTTCTAATTCAAGTATAGCGCGCAACACATGATGGAGATGACGACTAATTGTCTCACCAGAACGCCTAAACCAAAGGATTAACTCACGATTTCTTACTCTATGGGTTAATATGTAAAGGGCTTTTGCAACTTGTTCTTCCACACTTGACCAACGTGTGGAATGTAAGCCACCATCTCTTTCTAGCATAGAACACAAAGTTAAAAAAGCTTGAGGACCCATTCTAATAATATTTTGACCGATTCGATGACTAGTTACTTGACTCATTACTTCTTCACGGACCCTTTCTCTCTTGGAGCTCATACTATAACTTATTTTTCTCATATGACACATTTGAACCAAATAATAATAGACAATAACACATACAAGGTTACCTATAAGTCTTCGGCGCATGTCCCACCATTGGATCAAAAAGTCATCATCAGACTCCATCTAACAAGTCAAGAAAAAGATTTCAACAAGTTATGATGCATGGATGCAAAGCAAACATATTTTCAAAAATTTGGCTTTGCTTTAAAATAGTATTTTTAATGGGAGGTTTCTTCATTAGACATGAAAATTCTTTCCGGTGAAAGTTTGACCAAATTGCCAGAGGAGGAGCAAACCAGGTAGAGGTGTGCCTGTCGCTGCCAGTCACTCTATTCAATCTTCGAAAGCAGAAGGCACCTATTCGAAAGTATTTATGAACAAATCCCTTACCTATTCGAAAGCAGAAGGCAGAACTTGACGGAGGACAGCACCGAAGCCTCGTTCACTGCCGGCCGAACAGAACCACTAGAAGCGAAGACTGTTGAATCACAGCAATGATTAGAAACCACGGAGTCTGGTAAATTAGGGAGAGATTAAGTGTGAGACTAAGAGATTTGTGAGGGAGTGCGAGAGATCTGTGAAGACAGTGAAGATTGGGAGAGACGATACTCCGCAAGGATGAAGAAGTTACCTTGGATGGAAGATGAAGACCGATTGATGAAGGAGCGAGACGGTCTGGATGCAGGAACTGTGGCTAGAGGAGAGGTCGACGGCGAAGGTGGCTGGAGTAGAGGCCGACGAGTGCACGAGACACACAGAGCAGTGAGATGTGATGGCGAAAGTGCGAGCGTGAATGAGGTCTGCACGATGTATAATGAAAGTGGGTTGGAATTTTTGAAATCTCCGAGGACAATTTGGTCAGGATGAGACAAAATGATATATTTTCCTCCCAAATTACCCCAATTTGGGGGGGAAATGCAACTGAGAGAGGGAGGGGAAATTGTAACAAATTTTTCCCTCCCCTCCCCTATTTATTTTTGTACCAAACAAGGGGAGGGGAGCAAAATCCCTCCCTCTCCTTTCCTTTCCCTCCTTTTCCCCCCAACCAAACACAGCATAAAAGGAGGAAGTCCAAATGTGAGAGAAAGGGACTGAAACCCGACCCGGGATTTCAGGAACAATAAGCCCAGTTTTGGTTTAAGTCTAATAGAATATAAAAATGACGTGTAGTAACTAGTTTCTTGCACCATTTATTTAAAGCAAAGTTTACTTAGAAACCAGGCCCCAAAAAAAAAAATTAGCTCACTTAGAAGCGTAGTTCAGTGGTGATTAGATTAGATGCTGTTATTGTGATGATGTGCTCATATCTGGACTTTTTGATTCAAATACAATAAATGAAAAAAACAAAACCAATATGTTACCTATTAAAAAATACTTACCCAAATACTACAAATTTGAGGCATTCTAACTTTTTTTAAAGGCAAGTCAGCCTGTATCAGGTAGCTAACCTCTTTTTTTATTTCTGTGTTAGTCCAACTTCATTGAAAACTAACGCAGCGTCAGACAGCAGCGTTAGTAACATTAAAGTTAACGCTGCTGCCGACAAAAACATTATCTTTATTTTTTTTTTAAATAGTGCTGCCCAGCAGTGTCAACTCTTTTTATTTTTTTTTTCAAATAACACTTATCAATCTGGTGAGGCACGCCTGGCCTGACCAGAGGAAATCCCTCATGTGGCTATTGAGGTGGGAAAAAATTTATAGTGCTCTCCCATTGCCTTATTTAAAGCCTCCTTCAATCTTCTTCTTCGTTTCATGTATCCAGTTTGTAAACTTAATTTCCAATCTTATTTTCTACTTTAATGCTATTCCTTTCAAGGAAAAATTGTTTTTTAGTAAATACTAACAAAAGAAAAGAAAATTTGAAATATGTCCAAAATGAAAAAATGACATTTCAAGGTTGTAAGAACACATAAAAGTTGGATAAGGAATGACGATAAAAAAAATCATAGAAATGTAATAAATGAAAATTTTTAAAAGCCCTTATTATAGATAATAATCATAGATTTTTCATCAAATTATTAACTCATAAAAATTTAAATTACTATATATATAATTCATTACACATTTGTTAAGATAAGGTAATAAAAAACTTTTTGCATCAAATTTTTAAAAATTTAAATTGATTTATATAAAAAAATTTTGAAAAAAAAAAGTCTATTGGTGGGTTGGTAGATTAGCTCATACAATCCGCCAACCCACACTTGATGGGTTGAGTTGGAGGTTTTCCAACCCATCAAAAAAATGAGCTGACCTAACCCAATATATTTTCTCTCCAACCCTTGACGAATCAGCTTGTTTAAGTCGCATTGACTTGTTTTTCCACCTCTAATTGCTTTTATCTTTATTTATTTTTATTTTTTATTTTTATACAATTTTAATTTCATATTTCATTTGAGCACCTATTATTAGTTTTTAAATTTTATTTTTATTCAAATCTTATTGTCTATTTTAATTTTGAATAAATATTTTTATGCAATATTTTTAAATTACCTTTTTAAAAATGATTTAATTATCTATTTTTATTTTAAACTAATATTTTAAAAAATTAATATTTTTTTAAATTTTCTCATAAATTTCTTCCACTAATTTGTATTTAATCTCCCTCCTTTTTTTTTCTTCAAAATAATTTTTAAATCTTTATTGGTTAGTTAAAAAATTGCTTGATTATTTTTGTGAATTTAATTTAATATTTATTTAAACAATGTCACATTTCTTTAAATTTTAATATGTTCCATGTAACGCAGGGAAAAAACAATCTATTCCTATTTAAATTAAATAACTTTCATAGAATAGGATATATTTATCATCGTAAAGGGGAAAGGGGAGGATAGGCCGTATTTGGGGGAAATGGATCCCTGAAGTGGTGTTTCATGAAATTCCCTAAATTAAATAACTTTCAACCGATAGATTTAAGAGGGAATTATTGTATAGGACCAAAATTTCTAATTTATTAACTTCTAGGCCCAAAAGATTGTAAAATTAGAAAAAGAGATCTTGGATCTTTAAAGCAAATTAAATCAAATTCCACGTTACCAAAATACTTTTACCTTATTTTGCAATTTAGTTGTTCTAATTTTGCAATTTATGTTTCCAATTTTAACATGGAAGAATCAGATTTTAACTTTATAATCATCAAAGTGGCTCCAAGAATTTGTAATTTTTTCTTCCAATTTTGCTACTTTATTGTTCTAATTTCACAATTTATGTTTTAAATTTTAACATCGAAGAATCAGATTTCAACTTTAAAAACATTAAAGTTGTTCCAGGGATTTGCAACTTCTTATTCATATTTTGCAACTTCCACGTTTTAATTTTGCAACCTATATTTCAAATTTTAACAATGAAGAATCAGATTTCAACTTTATAATCATCAAAGTGATTCAGGGATTTACAACTTCTTGCTTATATTTTGTAACTTTGTTATTCTAATTTTGTAACTTATGTTTCCAATTTTAACACAAAATAATTAGATTTTAACTTTATAATCATTAAAGTGGCTTCAAGGATTTGTAACTTCTTTTTCCAATTTTGCAACTTTATTGTTCTAATTTTGTAATTTCGTTGTTCTAAGTTTACAACTTATGTTTCGAATTCCATTAAGGGTATTTTGGTAATGTTGATTTTGATTTAATTTGCTTTAAGGACCCAATATTTCTTTTTCTAATTTTACAATTTCTTGGTCGTGAAATTTAATAAATTGGAGATTTTGGTTTTTAACAGTAATTCCCTCTAGATTTAACAACTTGACTAGATGATAACATGTGGTGAAGTTTTTTTCCCAAACAAGCCAGCATTAAATATTAGCTAAATTGATCCCCTAAAGCATGGTATTGCTTAGATGCAGGGATAGTGTTAAATATTAGTTTGTTGATGCTTGTCAATTTTTTTTAACCAGACTTAATAGTTATGCATATGATTTTTCCATATCAATTGCTGAAATAAAAATTTTGTATTCAATTAATATTAATATTAAATAATGATGAAATAATTTTTTAGATAAAATATGTTGCTAATTTAACATATTTTTGACAAAAAAGATATAACCTTTCTATATAAAAAATATTTATTTCCCATCATATTTCTTTTTGAATTTTTTTAAAATAGATTTTCATATTCTAAATGCATATATTAAGAAAAAAATCCAAAAATCTGAAATTTTTATATTTTTATTTATTTTATTTATAATATTGAAGAAATTTTGAGTGTGAGAAAATTGTTTAATAAATTTTTGTACAAATGTTGTTATGTTTTTTATATCATCTATTTTTGTATTAAAAATTTTATTAGAAAATTTTTTAATTTCTCTTTATTTTAATTTTTAGTAAAGTTATTTATTTTTATATGCATTTTTTTAAATTAATTTTTTTAATTTAAATTGCTCTTAGTTATTTTAATTAATTAAATGTACCCTATGTTTATGTTAAAATATGATTTAGGGTACATAGAATCCAAATCTAATTGGAATTTGAATTGAAAACGGAACAATTTTTAATATAAAATTTTATTTAGATAAGTAACAATCTTAAACAAAATCTTATGAATCAAAATCTTCAACAACAACAAATATATTATTTTTAAATAAAATTAAATTGTAATTGTTAATTATAACTTGCAATGTAGAAGTTAATGATGAATTATTAATTTTTAAATTAATAAATTCGTAAAGTTTTTGGTCAATTTTTAAATTAATAAATTCACCATTATCTTCTAAAAAATATTTTATAAGCTAATGGTGAATTATTAAGTTTTGGATTAATAAAACTTGTAATTTTTTATTTCGTTATTTTTATAATTATGATAATAAAAGAAGGAGAATAATACTTATATGTGATATGTGAATATACTTTCTAAATAAAGAATATGGCATATTCAAATGTAGAAGATAATTTTAAAATTTATTAAATAAAATATAGTTAGGAAATTTAAGAGAACTAAATCTAATATAATTTTTTTATTTTTTGTGTTGAACTTAAGTTGGTTTGCTTTGTTGTTTAGATTGGTTAAATTTGTAATATATCTTCACTTTGTGACTAGGAAAAAATCTGTTTATATAAAAATCATTATTTTAATGTGAAAAATTTATTATATAAATTGTGATATATAAAAAAAGTTGGGATATGAAAAAGTAAATTATAGAAAATGTTAAAAGGTAATTTTATTTAGGTAATAATATTGTACTTTGCTATATATTTATTATTGGCATACATTTAATAAATATAATAGATATGATATGAAACAAATAAATTATACATTAAGTTAAGTAAGTAATTTCATATTGAAAAAATCATTTCAATTTGAGATTTTAATAAATAAATTGTAGGTAGGAAAAATAAAATTTTATATTGATGGTAATATTATTTTTGTGTGCATTAATAATTTTCATGTTCATAAGTAAATAATAAATAATTTTATATAATAGGAACAATAATAGACAAAAGAAAAGAGCATATGCAAATGGATGAATTTTTTATGTTCTAGACGGGGTAACATTTGAGTTCAACAGTATAAAAATGATAAGTATTGATCTAAATATTACTTTGATGTAATTAAGGCAAGTCATCGGACAAAAAGTTCAACTTTCTCCCAATCAAATTATGTCAAATTTGGTATATAGATGTCAAGTATACATAAATTCACCACAACATCAGTCATGTATTCTGATAGACGATTCTGACATACAAAGGATGTGCAAAATAAATATGTGATATTCAACTCAATTAATAAGGGCAAAGTTGTATGCACATACTTCATATGTAGAAGTTAACGACCATCTTGAATCACAACCAATGGAGGACTATGTGACATATACACTTCTATCAAATAGCAATCAAGTAGATCTACTGGAACAAGGAAGAAGGGCTTAGCATGCACTTGGAAAATTTTCATCCGTTTGATCCTTGCCCGAATATCGACAATATTATACCATCATATCCACTTCATCCAATTGAGGATATTATGGATGACTTCTACAATGAGAATGAGTATGATTTTTTAATAAATTCTAGTGGTAAGAACAATGATGATGACAACAAAAATAAAGCTAATGTGAAGAATTACGAGGGTGCTAATAATGTCCCAAACCCAACATTGCATATAAATGAACATGAAGAGCCTACAACTAATTTTTTTCATGTGTTAATATAGAGTTAGCTGTAGCTCCTGAGTTTAATGAAACGAGAGATATGTTTCCTCTCAATAATAGTCAAGAGTTCTCAATTGGCCAAATTTTTAATAATGTATATGCTATAAGACTTGCAGCCAAACTTTACTCTATCTGAGTTCATCATACGTTCAATGTATATCATTCAAGTAACGAATATGAAGAATATCAGTGTATAAACTATAGAACTAATTGCAATTAGAGATTAAGGGCATGCGGAAAAGAAAATTGAACGGTTTAGGTAAAGTCATAAGATATGTGGGCTCCCATGCATGTTTAACCACATCATTAACTTAAGGTCATCCTAAATTGGATGTTGATGTCATCTCATCTCATCTTCTACAGTTGCGATGGTGGCTGACCATCCGGATGCTAAAGTTTATTAAATAATTAAGTGAATACAATCGATATTTGGGTACACTGTGTCATACAGCAAAGTATGGAAGGCAAAGCAATTAACACTTGCTATTGCTTTTGGCAATTGGGAGAGTTCATACTCATTACTATCTAGGTGGTTAGTTTTTGTCCAACATTTCATACCTAGGTCGTACATTAAATTTTCAAGCAAGCCATGTTCACAAACCAATTCTGAAAGATAGTCTATCGAAATGTATAAACATGTTTTTTGAGTATTCAAACCATACATATATGCATTTGATCACCTAAAGCCCATCATTCAAGTTGATGAAACTTTCCTATATGAAAAGTATAAAGGCACACTTTTAGTGCCATTACACAGGATGGTGACTATAATGTTATACCACTTGCATTTGCTATTGTTGAAGAGGAGACAAAAAGTTCTTAGGTATGGTTCTTATATCACTTGCACACATGTATAGTTAAGAATAAAACTGAGATATAATTTCTGATAGACATTGTTCAATCGTGTTTGCAATAGCAGATGAACGTGTTAGATGGCAAGCAACATAGGGATATCATATTTTTTGCCTAAGGCATGTGGCCGTTAACCTCCATAAAGCACATGGAATGAATTGGTTGAAGAATAAGTTCATAAATATCAGTAAGTGTGACTGCCTTATTTACATAAATTGACATGTGGTTGTAATATTATTAATTATAAATTTCTAATTATTTATAGGCTATGCATATGAGTATCATGTTGTTAACCAACAATTGGAAGGGATAGCATTAACTCATCCACCCGCAGTCACATAGATTGCCAACATCCCAATAGAAAAATAGTCTCGTACATGTGACAATGGGTATTTGTGTTATGGACACATGACAACAAACCTTATTGAATGGATGAATGGTGTCTTTGGAGTTTGCTGATTATTGGTCCAGTGAAGGCTACCATCTATAAGGTGAACAACTACTTTGTCAAACATGCCCAACAAATTTATACACAAATAGCTGCTGGCCAAGTGTTTTCCCAGACAATACATATAGAGTTAGATGCTGCATCTACAAGCATCATTCGCACTTTTAATAGAAGTACAACATCATTTCATGTTGTTGAATCATACAATGTTCAATTTAGTCATTGTTACAAAGTAAACTTGAATGAAAAAACATGTGACTGTGGAAAATTTCATGTTTAAAAGTATCCATACATGCATGTCATTGCAGCATGTACTAGCATGCTATTAGATTATCTACAATTTGTGGATCCAGTATTCAAGTTAGAAACCATGCGCCTTACTTATAGTAATGAGTTTCACCCGATAGGTGATGAGGTTCATTGGCCAGAAATTGATATTCCAAATTTGATCCCTGACCCTGCAATGATTCAAAAACAGATCATCCTCATTCAACTCGTACATGTAACAAAATAGATTGGACTATGACCGATCAACCTAAAAAGTGTGGGCTATGTAGGCAAATAGGCCCTATTCATTTCACTTGTCCCAGAGTCAGACCCTCTAGATATTAATTTGTATGCTTCCCCATGTATTTAAGACTTTTCAAATATGTGTATATGACATTTTAAAATATTGTCAAAGGCATGGAAATTATCAATTGTAAAGCTTGCCTGAGCCTTTTATAGTGATAATATTGGATTGTACCCTTTTTTTAACTCCAAACATTACAAAGATAGTCCTCCAATGGCATAACCACATCACGTTATCATCCTAGATCCAGAGGATAATTCACTATTATATTTATAACCACAATATATTTTAGACGCTATGTGGACTCAAAATGTAAGTAATTTTTTTTCACATGTTATCGATTGTTATGCTTCATTAGATATTATATTTCCACTTTTTCATGTCAATCAGATCCTTCAAACTCGATGAGTCATGCATAGGGAGCTATTAATTGAGCCACTAATCTAAATTATACCTTATCTTAAATAGGTTAACTTCTATGGCATTGCTAGAATAGATCAATTTAAGTATAATCAAGCTTTGATTTTAGTACTTATTGAGACGTGGCATCCCAAGACCCATACTTTTCATACAACTAGAGAATAATACACAATAACTTTAGATGATGTGGCAATTCAGTTGGGCATTCCTGTAAAGGACTGCCTGTGAGTGGTAATATAGATTTAGATTGGGTCGATGTTTGTCATATGAAACTTGGCATTATATCACCTATAGAGTATATATGGAAAGAGCATACCAATTACTTGGCTAGTAGGACACTTTCCCAACCTCGATTTAATGCAAATGAATTACAAATACAACGATTCACTCATGCATACATACTCCAATTGATAGGTGGATTTCTCATGCCGAATAGGTCAAGTCATAAGGTTTATTTAATGTACCTCCCATTATTTTGGAATCTCTCAAGTGTTGGCCAATATTCTTGGGGATCTATAGTATTAGCACACTTATTCAGAGAATTATGCAATGTTACAAACCATACAGAGCAGGGGATAGGTGGATATATGATATTACTTTATCTCTGGGCATGGGATCATTTCCCAATGTTAACATCACAATGACCTCTACTAGCAAATCCATATACAGACATCTATCCTCCCATACCATCTTTAGGATTTAGGCATGCTTAATTTATACTCAAACTATTTGATTTTAACTTATTAACGTAATCATACAAATTTTAACAAGTGCTTTCATGCCATTATAGATGGAAGAATGTAGGACAACCACCTTGTCCAAGTGAATGAGTGTTACATTCTTATAGGAAGTTGCTTGATGTAATAGGAGAGAAAGACATAGTTTGATAGCCTATGAATCTCTAACAGTACGCAATTAATTCCGAAACATCACTTAGCTTTACTACAGATTTGGTGAGCTTCAGTCTCCTGATATGCTTCCATATAATTGAATATATCATCCTGATAGTATGCTTAGGCAATTTGGTTGTCAACAACCAATATCTATCACCCTAGTTTATTTAGGGAATTGCCACACAATCCAACTAAGAGGAAGAATATAAAAAAATTGGATTTAAAAGTACATAAACTATATTTAATTATGGTTTGGGTGGCATAATACTATTGTTGAATTACCTGTGGCACGTAAGGCATTAGATCGCACATATGAGTACATGCGATGGTATTTGAGACACACTTGATGGTGGACTCACCTAACTAGTGCTGCAATTGTTTTTATGGTAAGTATCTAAAATCATTGTTTTTATTTTATTTTATATGGATAGTGTCATTACCTAATAATGTCTTATTATTAATTTCAGGTCGACATAACTGATACATTGATTCAACTAGGTATTGAAGACCCTTTGCCAATGCCAACAAGGGAATATCAATAAAGGATTATATAGCATTAAAAAAACACTAGAATGGCGTTAATAGAATAACACCACAACATAGTCCCTTAACCTGCTTCATTTGCAATTGAGCTACCATATCCAGTGATTGCTCATCGTAGACCAAGTAAGCAACATGATAGCTATTAGTCAACTCAATCACCGATTACGGCTGAAGAAGAAGAGGAATAAAATCAAGATGCGGTGGAAGATGTAGAAGAAAAAAATCAAAGAGTTGCTTCTTCTAAAGATATTTTTACTCAATACCATTATATACCACAATCATCCTTATCTTAATTCAGCTTATCCAATTTAGATCAATTCAAGTTATTCATGTTTTTCTTGGAGAATTCAATACTTTTTAAGCCGGAGTATAACAATTACTCATTTAGATCAATTTGGGTCATTCATGTCTTTATTGGAGAATTTAACACTTTTTGAGTCTGAGTATAATAATTACTCATCTAAAGTAAGTGAACTTTCAAGTAAAGCATTTATGACCCCTAGTAGTTGATTCATCCAATTGAGTTTTTTATATTTAATTTAAATATCCCACTGGCTACAACTGTCACCGGTCATCTGAGTCTCAACATGAAAAGCTCATAAGACAGGAGCAACCACAATGTGTTTAGAGGAAACTAAAATGTGGCATGGAAAGTTATTATGTATTAGGTAAACAATTTTTTTCCTGTGAAAGAAAATTTTTTATCTTTGATTATTATAAAATTTTGGCTTTATTAATTAAAATTTAACTATTGCTAATTAATTTGTTAAAATAGTTTATGTTTAAAAATTAATTTTTTATTATTTACAAGTTTTTAATTATTATATCTATTATACTCAATTATTAATCATTACCTAATAATAATTATTATTATAATCATTATCTAATATAATAATCATTATCTAATAATTATAATAATTGACCAATTTACATTTTTTTTTAAAAGAGAGAGAGAGATGACAAAACGTATTAGTTGCTCCAAATTTATGTTATTATATTAAAAAACAAGATAATGCAAATCGTGATGTAAGATTATGATTTTTTATTTTATTTAAAAAATTAATAATGCAAAACGTGATCCGTTAGTCTAATTTCATTTGTAGTATTTTGAAAAAAAATTTCAAAATTGTAGTATTTGGGGAATATCTTTTATTAGTTTTAGTATTATGCTCAATTTCCCTTATTTCTCTAATGCTCAAGTTGTTTGTTCACCATCCTAATTTAATCCCATAAAAAAATCTTACACTTTTCTTAATTTATGTTTGGAGGCTTTTATCTCAAAAATAATTTTGACAAAATGAAATAAGTTTGAATAATTTCAATCAAAAATACTTTTGCATAGATAATCATTAAAGATGTCTACAATACTCTTATTCCTTAAATAATAGTTTTAAAAAAAATTATTAATAATTTTTAATTAAAATTTTAATTTATAAATAATATGAAAATATTATATGACTAATGGTGTTACATATAATTGATAATGAGAATTGACAATATTTCACTTACTTGTATGATTGATTTTTAGAGTATAATTGATTATCCAGATCAATGACCTGTTAAGCAAAACCCACGCATAATTGAGTTTGAGTCTGACAAAAAAGCACTTATCCCTCTCCAAAAGCTACATCAAATCTATCAAATAGGCACTTATCCTTGGCTGGCACCGAGTTGTCAAAGCTGAATGGAAACTATTGATGGGTTCACTACTTCTGTTAATTTGTGGACAAATGATTTTTTTTTTTTGGAAATATATGTACTGGTAATGTGAGGACTGTATTTTATAGCGAATGCAAGGTATTGAAAATAAATTAATTTAGGTATTAAAATTTTCTAATTGTAATGAAAATATACATTCTACATTCATTTACGGATTAAAATTTTCTTAAATCAAGGGTACTACATTCATTTTCTCTACATTCCTTTCCATTTATGTATTAATTTCAATCTACCATACAACTCAACAAAGCAAAGCTTCCTCTCTGTTACATCAAAAATATCAAACTCACATTTGTTACGCCTTTGCGTTATAATTCTACTCTTTACTCTCTTCCCTCAATATAGATTATCTGTTCCAAGTCCAAGAAATGTAGACGATGGTTATTCTGTTTCAATTATTTAATTTTTAGTGAGAATTACAAATTGGACCAAAATCAACAATTAATTATAAAATAAGATTAGTTGTACAATTAATTATGATATGAGATCACTGGTCTGTAAGTCAAATAATTTAAAATATGTAATTCATAAAATGTCCTCAGCTTCTCCTCCGGACATTAGCTATACAATTAATTATGATATGAGATCATCGTTGGCGTTGATTAGTTGCTAAGGGCATCTGGTGAGGAGAAGAGAAATTTTAAGAGTATTTTGGTAATCTTATGTTTCAAATTATTTTACTTAAAAACCAATAGTCTCAAATCATAATTAATTATACAGTTGATCCCATTTTGTAATTAGGAGTAATTGCTAATTCTGGTCACAATCTGTAATTTTTCCTAATTTTTATTTTTGATATTCAGGAAAAAAAGCAGGGCAAAAATTAAAAAAATTAAAAATTTATTTAAGAAAAAAATCACCAACAGAGCATTCTCATTTTCTGATTTTCGTAACATTTTCTCTTCAAGTCTAGACGAAACGTGCGCTCCCTCTCTCTCCCTCCCTCTCTCTCTCTACGGTTTGGTATAATAGGAAATAGGCTCTGGTTCTGCAGTAAAAAACCGTAAAGCCACTCGTACGCTAAGTCGCTAACGAGCTTTTGAGTTTCGGGAAAATGGCTTATGCGGGTTTATCAGCTGCGAATATTCCATCGAGAGCAGAAGTGCTTTCTCTCTTCCGCTCTCTCCTCCGGACGGCTCGCCAGTTCTCCGATTACAACATCAAGGAGTACACCAAGCGTCGAACCGTTGACGCCTTCCGCCACAACCAGAACCTTACGGACCAAGCTTCCATTGCTTCCGCTTATTCCGATGGCAAGGCCCAGCTCGAGACTGCCAAGAGGCAGGCAATCGTGTACTCGCTTTACGCGCCTAAGATCAAGAGCGTCATGGAGCTGAAGCTATGACACACAACTCCTGCTTTCGGTATTTGTTATTTCTCTCTATTTTGAATTTTGAGGGTTTTGCCTGCCAATTCTGGATTAGGGTTTCTGAGAGGCGGATTCATGTATAATTATTCATTTCTTTATCTTGGTTTTGTTGACCCGTTATTACTTTTGGCTTCATAGTCTATTTTGAATGATTAGATATATGGGATTGAGTCATTCTGCGCTGGACTGCATTTTTGTGACGGATTGAATTGGAGGCATTGATTACTGGCTACAATTCTTGAACAAGAAATGCCTAATTTAGAGATTTTTTTTAAAACCTTGGTAGAATCCAATTTAATGTGTCAATGGAGCTTCGCTGTGCTAATGAAAGTCGATGGCTTCTGGTTTTGATGCTCGAATGGGCGTAGCAAGTTTCCATTGCTAGGAAAAAAGCTTTTATATTGCACTTCAGAGTTAACGGTCTGTCGATAGACGACATGAAGGATAGGGCCTAGCTAATTAAACCCAAATTCAAACAAAATTAATCTTTTTGAAATGATATTTTCATTGTAGAGTGACTGATATTTTATGACCTTCTATAGAAGGTAACAATGCATGACTAGATAACGAGGAGATTGATTAAGGGGGAATCACATCTGGGATCAGAATCTTAAATTAATTATAAAGAAAGATTTTTAACTAAAGATTGGTGATAAAAATGGGAGACTGAGTTACAAAATTAGAAGAACAAGTAATAAAAAATTTTATTTTATAATTAATTTGAGATATTGATCCCAAAATGTGATTTCCCCTTGATTAAATCCCCACTAACTACCTACCTATCTAACGGTGGGAATAGGTCAGACTCATGAGCGTATAGTTTGGCCTATATGAAGGATAACCTGATCTAATATATTTAATTAAATAATTCAGGCTCTAATTTATAGGTGAATCTATTTAGATGATCTATTTACTAAAATTTAACTTAAAATCTATCAAGTTAGGTTTATTTAAATTATTATTTTTTATGATTTAATATTATTTAATATATAATATGATTAATATAAATTAGTTTTATCAATGTCCTTGTTTCTTTAGCGGATTAAAATAAGTGTAGAAAATAAGTATAGAGACAAGTATTATACATGCTAAGACATTTTTTTCATTGCTTTTATATTGTCACCTATTTGTAGGTGAGAACAAGTGAATTAATATATAAGAAATTTCACGTCAATAAGATCACAAAAGAAAAGATTGGTGGGATTTATAAAAATAAAAAAACTAACTAATTTTCTATTATATTGTTTAAACATATAGGTTATAAAATAAATAAATATATATAAACCATCCATTTGATAATTAGAAATTTAAAATTTGATACTTTTTTAATTAAAGTTGATAGTTTTTTTTTTTACTTTACTTTTTAATAAATAAATAAATATATATATATATATTTTTAATTAAAGTTAATTTAATTAAACTTAAGTCTTATATAAATTAATAGTTCAAACTCAAGCTTATTTAGATTTATAATGTTACCAATACCATCAATTAAATGAACTGGTGCTAGATACGAGTCATTTTTCTTTCAAGGTTACTTACGTCCAAGATGAACCACAAAGCACAATAATCAACAGCTAATGGGACATTTGCTATAGAGTTGGAAAGCTCTAACTTGTTTTTACTCTTGGACCCTTAAGCATCTATATATGTGTGTGTGTGTGTGTGTGTGCATGTATGTACGTATGAATGTAGAGGTCATGTGCAAACCAGAGAATAACTGCTGAAATAGGACTAGAGATAAATAGGCCTTCTGTTTAACCACAATAGTGCTGGAAGAATTACACTAGCATTGTTGAAGGCAGGTTCAATCGGCTAAACATTTAAAAATTGAGTGATAGAAATATAAACTGAATCATACAAATGAACAAATGTATTAACCCTCACTCCCTTACTGTATAACAACAAGGAGAACTGGGAAAGCAATATTGATGGTTGAAAGCAAGTAACGTAATCCTGGAACCTTATTTTCCCAGTAAACGACGACCACGTTGATTAGCACCTTTCATGCGGTAATTCAGCTCATCCACATCGTTGTCCATATGGTCCAGTGCTTTGTTGTGGCTGAAAAATTTTCCGAAATCATTATTAATTTTGAAAATTTGAACAGATGAAGTGGTTCTGAATAACTACACAATTAGTTCATCCTAAACAAAAGTCGATAAAAAATTCCCAATTCTTAAGTCAAATTCCTGGTTAAACTATCACTTCCACTTCCTCAGGTAAATAATTAAAGGAGATGGGGGAAAAAGATAAAATTAGAGAATAAAGGCATAGAACCCAATTAACTAACCTCTCAATTTCAGATCCCATATCAATAGCCATATCTTTCAGCTCTCCCAAGAGATCGCTTAAATCTGACAGTGCATCATCTTGTTTTCTCTTTTCAATCTGTTTCAGGACGACATTGTATTCAGTATCCAAATTCTATATTACCAATATAATATATAGCAATGTGAAAAGAGATGGAGAAAATCACATGACAATTCCAGTATCCAGGTCAGATTAATAAAAATTACGGTGTATAAGTGATTAACGGGAGAGAAAGAAGAATAGAGTTGCAAAAACATCAAAATCTTGTAAACTGGTGCGTTGACACATTCACATATAAAAGGCAATCCAACTTTGTCATTTTATTTTTAATATTTACGAATGTGAGAGAGTAAATAATTAGAATATTGGAACTTCAAAAGCTGCAGCTAACCACAGTTCCCTATTCTTAAGGTCAAGGTTTATGTGAATTGGAAACACTGAAACCAAACCTCACTTGAGGCTTACATATTAGTATCAAACATAGTTATAATTGATGTGCCCTGGTGCGTGGTGCAGTGCAAGAGCGTGTTGAACGCCCCACAGGTGTCGCATGAAAATAAAGCAAAAACTCTAAACCAGCCTAATTTACATCCATGGTACACAATTCACAGAGTGGCATTTTGACATGTCAAACTACAGAGGCATAAGTATTAATACATAATTCTGATAAGCACATTACCTTTACAATACAATGCGCTTATTAGTTAGTATTGACTATCCAAAATAACTATCCAGCTGCATCAGAAATGATCCATTTAAACCTTAAAGTCCAAGAATTGCGGAGATGAGAATTTCAGCATCCTCCTCTCTTTTATATGACATGTGATTAAAGTATTTAATATCGAAATTTATGCTTTATAGAGATAGATTTTGATAATTTTAGTATTATTTAAGCTTCTCATATGAGTTTTTTATTTGAGCATGTTATATTAGATTATGTAATTAATGTGTAATGCACTTCAATGTTGGAAGTACGGCGGACAGGGCTCTGTCTGCATCAAAGCATAGAAGCAAGCCCCTTTTTGCTATAATATATTGCACGCCATCAACAATTATGGTATAGATTTAAATAAAAAGGTTTGAACTAAAAGAGTGATTTGCACATCAGGGCTAAACTACAATAGAATGCCAGCAATATAACTTCTTCCTGGAATATAGATTGATTACTGTTAAGGACAGTGAAAAAAACCGCAGCTTTTTTGTTTTCAACTGGTTTTAACTCCATGTTGTTCAACTAATTAATTCAACTAACACGAACCTCAACTTTTTCAAAAGCATTGGTTGGCTCAAGAGGTGGTGTCTGGATATTTGACCGCCCTCTGGGTGCAGAAGTCAATCCCAACTTCTCTCTCTGCTCCAAGTGGCTGCCCTTCGTTCTGACCTGATCATCTGTATTATGGAGTCCATCATGCATATGATATAGCCAAAACAAAAATATAACTAAAAGGGATAAAAGAAGCAGAGAAAATATTAACCTCTAACAATGACAGGGCCTGTAATTGGACGTGTCTTTTTTGGTTTCCAAGTTTTGGAGAAGATGCCGCCAAGACTTCCTAGAAGCCTTTCTCCCTGTTAGCAGAATTAGGACAGTCACAATTTAGTCATTTTTAGTCCATAATACAAATTGGATGTTCTTTATGGAGGGCTTCATAGCAAAGAAGCAACAGAATGTTTTCCAAAGGAATAGTGAAAGAATTGTATGAAATAGCTCTGGAAGAACAAGATCAGTACCCGACTTAGATCTTGGTCAATATCAACTGCAACATTGTGAGACCTGGTAATTTGTTCACCCTGTTGGTGTAGGGTGACTAAAGTCTTGGTGGCATCCTCTCTTATGTCCTCTGCTACCTTCAAACAGTGTTTGACTGATTTTGTAGTCTCTTCAGCCTTGTAAACAGCATAATTCTCCAATTCTTGCACTGATTGATTTTCTATTCCTCCTGAGTCATGAAAATCATTCCGATACTTGTTTCGGTTCGCTGATTGAAGGGCATAGGAAGATGAAGAAGAGTTCCTATTTCCATCATCATCATCAAAGGGATTGGTGTTTTCTCCGGGAGAAACTAGCGTAGGGTCTGAAGAAGTCCTCTTTGATGTATTATATGTTTGGTTTTCCTTTGTCTCGTCGTCATCAGAATCAAAGGGGTTTGATCCCGGTTTAACAGGACATACAGGATCAACAGAACCGTGTTTAACAAGTTTTAGGGGAGATTTCTTTAAACCAAACATTCTGTATCTTCAAGTTAGCGGGGCAAAATTGCAGAATTCAGTCAGAATGTTAGATGGATTGCAGGAAAACTGATAGACAAATAAGAGACAGCAATCCTATGTAACCTGAACAGAAAGCAACTTCTTCCTGGAAAAGAAAGGAATACTATTTAGTCACTGTGCATGTAGACGAACAAGCAAAAACCAATATGTCGTTGCGGACTTGTTACGAATGCATTAATCTTGTTCTAACATCAAAAGGAACTCAAGATGTATCAATAAGCAAAGTAGGATAAAATATTGCTGTTTCTAAAGAAAAAAGTTATGAGACGAACTAAAGTATAGAATGAACAAGTGCGACGATTATGAAACGACACAAAAAGAGGGAATCAACAAAGAAAGAAATAGAGCCGAATGTATCATAAGACGCGTCTTAAGGCCAATAGATAAAGGCGTTGCGACGCAGAATAATCAAAGTTTACATTTAAATACACACCCGAATCGGTCCGTTTGGATGCAAAAGAAAATGGAGGAAACAAATCCTAGTCTCGTAACAGCAAAAAGAACACAAGGTCTCCAAGGATAGATGAAGCAACCATCAATAGAGAGAAAATGGTAGTGAACTTGACCATTAGATGATCACAAGAGACGTAGAAAACCCAGCAAGATAGGGATAAATCTCACAAATCCCAGATCGATAAAAGAGCTCCATTGCCTAATAAAACCCTCCAAATCAATCAATCAAATTGTATTTAAAAGAGAAAGGACGTTAGTAGTACCTGGATAAAGCCACAAAACGCGGAATATATGCGGACTTTTCAAAACTCCTAGCAGATAGATGTAAAGATCCAGAAAATGAAGTGGGGATCAAGTGGGACTGGTTCAACCACCTTATCCAAGAACCGGGTAGCTTAGAAGCTACCAAAACAGCGTCAAGAAAGGTCAGAGAACTAGAAACCGCAACGAAACCACATATGGGATGGGGGAAAAGTAAAAGGAAGAGAAAAATGTCGCGAAGATGTAAGATGCGGTTTGAAAAGGGGGATCTGAGCGCTCTCGCTCCTCTTTTGATTAAGTAATGGCGTTGTTTCAATTTGATGAAGTGTCGATGAGATGAGGGGTTTGGTGGGATCCTCTATTAGACCAAAAAGCTTGCGACGTTAACATTCTCGTGGTTCTTTACTTTTCCTCCCATCCCAATTGGATTCTGATTTTGTTTTTATTTTTGTGATATTCGGCCTGCTCCTCCCACTCCCGGACCGACTTGGCAAATAAATAAGGCCTTCGGCCTGGTATAATACTACATTAGAAATTTATGTCAGTTGTGTTTATTTTTTTGGCCAAATGTCAGTTCTGTAAAATGCTATAATCTAATCATGTCTTAAGATAATAAAATAATCAGTATATTAATAAATGACGTCACTATAAAACATTAAACCTATAACAAACCACACTGATGAATAATACAAAACGAAGAAAAAAAGTGCCTAACTATATTTTATATGTATTTTACACATTCTCTTTCACTTAACAGATATTTCTTTACAATTAAGAAGATTCAATTTATTCTAAAAATAAGTTTATACAAATGTTTCTTTTTTCTGAAAAAGCAATCGTTGAGAAATTACTTTAAAAATTACTGAAAGAAAATTGTAACAATATTTAAAAAATTTAATTAATGATTGATGGATGTAAACTAATTGTGAAACTATCAATTTATAAAAGATTAGATAGGTATTTTTTGGGTCAAAAAAAGATAGGTGTTTATTTATAAGTCTAAAGACACATTTGCGGAACATGGATTTGTTGATGAGGTTGGGCTTGAGGCCCAAGTAAAAGAGTGGGTCACAAGAGAGGCTAATTCCAGCTCAGAAAAAGAAAAACTGGGAGGCTAATTCCAAAAGGGTACATAGAGAGTGGGTATCAAGAGACATTATATTAATACTAACGTCAGTTAGGTTGTGTATCACAGGACTTAATATTTAAAAAAAAGGATCTTGAATTTAAGTTTTGTGAATAAAAAATAATTTCATATTAAAAGAGTTACATTCATTTGAACTCAACAATATTCAAACCTAATCAAGTAATACCGAATATCAAATAACTATACTAAAAAAATCATTATATCAATCAGAAAATCGTGAAGGTATACTATTTACAAGTTATAAATAGTGTGATTTCTTTTACTAATACTTTATTTTGGATTCTATATAAATTGCCTAAGCACCATATCTAATTATTAATATATACATTGAATAGCAATTAAAAAAAAATCAACTCTTTGATTTAATATCACAATAAAAAAATTTTCTTTCAAAGTACAAAAAGGAGAGTGAGAACCTACATTGACATTTTTCCTGCATTCAAGTTATACATAAATTTAATACGTCTAAGTTCAATCTTAATTTGCCTCTTTTCCTCTCTTTTCCTGGAATATTTAATAGAAGTATGGTGTATTTCATCATTCATCTACTCAAAATCTACCAAATTTTTCAGATAAGATTCAACTTCAAAATGAATATCTTAATGGTGGAGTTCATGTAGACCTTGAAAACAATGATGATATTGGTGAAGGCATAACTAAGCATGTGACACGTAATGGAAAGCGCATTGTTCAGCTCCCTGATTGGAAAAAAAGAAAAGAAAAGAGAGTGTATGTTTGATCAATTGAGTGAAGCAATTCAAACAATGGTTAAGGCATCTAATGCAAGGATTGAAGCTCACCTAGCTAAAGTTGAGATGTTGATGGCAAAGAGCATGAAAGCTATTAGTGTTAGACCCACATCACCTGATTATTTTATTCCCAAATGTGTTGATGTTGTTAATGAGCTTGAAGATATCTCTAACATGGTTTATATAAAGGCAATGGATAAATTTATTGATCTTATTTAGAGGGAAATATTTATGGCAATGCTTTCACAGAAAAAGAATGCATGGTTGAATAGTTTGACTTGATCTATGTCTGTAGGTGATGTGTTTTGTGTTTATGAATATTATGTTTATATGTGTTGTATTTGGTGATTATGAATGCTATGACCAGTTATATATTTGATATTTTCTCCAAATTATGAATGATATAACTAGTTATGTATTTGATATTCTTTCCAAACTATAAATGATATGACTAATTATGAATTTGATATTGTTTCCCATGATTTACGTTTACTCATATTTGAACAGATTTTTATACACAATGGATATTAAAGGTAGCTTTGAGATATCTATAACTTCATCCGGTTCAAGTGAAGATGACTATAAATTAACATTAATTAATATGATAGGTGAGTATGAAAGCAAGTTTCTTAACAAGGTTCCAGTTCATAATTGTGCACTCATAAGTCAAGAATTTGTTAATGAGTTGTTACAAGGATAAGAAACTACTTGTTATGAATTGTTGAGGATAGAAAAGATGTGTTTTATCAATTTATGTGATGAGTTAAGGAGCAAAGATTATTTAATGGATTCAAAATAGTTGAGCTTGGAAGAAAAAGTTGCAATGTTTTTATACATTGTAGGTCATAATTTTAGATAATGGATAGTTACAAATCATTTCCAACATTTGACCCAAACTATTTCTTATTATTTTAAGCAAGTGTTAAAAATAATATGTTAATTGGGGAAAGAGATCACCAAGCAGTAGACCTAGGAATTTCCTAACAATGATAAAAATAACACAAAGTATTGTCCTCAATTCAAATAAATTTTAATATTTTATAGTCACTTATTATTATTGATATTAACATAAATATTACCTATCATAATTATATAAATATTTTTTTGATTCAGAACTGTGTAGATGGAATTGATATGACACATGTTAATACTTAGGAACCTGCTGAGAAGCAAATATCACGTAGAGGACAAAAAGCAATCCTCACACAAAATGTTACATGCATATGTGGCTTTAATATGATATTTACCTATGTTTATTCAGGTTGGAAAGGTAGTGTTCATGATGCAAAGGTTTTGTTAGATGCAATAATCAATTCTAATGCAAATTTTTCATGGCCTCCTGCATGTATAATTCTAAATAAAATGTTTTTTACATGTTATTGCTCTTCTTCTTTAGTTCATTTAAATGAATTTATTCACATATATATTTAAATTAATATTTTATCATTACCTAATGATCATATTATCTTGTAGACTCAGGATATCCTTGTAATGGAGGTCTTCTTCCACCATATAAAGGAGAAAAATATCATGCACAAGAATATTGAGAAAGAATACATCAAGCTAGAAGTCCCCCAGAGAGTTTTTTAATGATACACATTTTTCTTTAAAAATGACTATTGAACATTGTTCTGAATTATTGAAGGCTCAATTTCTAATTCTAAAATTAATGTTATCATATGATCTTTTAAAACAATATCTTATAGTGATAGCATGTTCATAATTACATACATAAGTGGAGTTGACATAATAAGTTATTTAGAGAATGAGAGAATATCAATCCTGAAGAAATAGAGGACTTGACTAGAAATACAAGTGTAGAAAATATAAGTTATAATGTGGAAAACCTATTAAGACTATTTGATAAAGTACAGCACAAATGACAACACTTTGCGATTATCTTGCAACTTAAATGTGTTTGGAATGTATCAATTTTTCTAATTAGTTAACATTGTACTAATTATATAAATATTACTATTGAAACATCATTTAAAACTATGTTAATTTTAGTCTTACTTATGTGATTTATATTGATAAAATATGCTATTTATTATTTATTCTACAAAAATTTTATTATTAAGTTAGTCTAGTAATATCATATGAATATTAAAGTATAGTAAAAAAATGTATCAATTATTGTACACAATATTTCATTAAACAAGTTAATCAAATAAATTTTATATTTTTTTATTTTTAAAACAATTTTCTCAAATAATTTTTTTTATTTTTCTATTTTTAGAAATAATTTTCAGAACATTGATTCAAATAGATTTTTTTTATTTTTTCCTAAAACTTGTTCCGAAATACACATCTATAAAACTATTTTAAGAATATAAAAGTAAAAACACAATCAAATAGGCTCTTAAGTTGTCCTTTTTTTTCTCCCCCAACTTTTTAATGTTTTATTCAATTTTAGTTACTTACAAAAAAAGAGTGAATTAATTTTTAGTTCTTTGAAGGTGCACATTATTTTAATAGACTTTCAAATTGCTCTTTCAAAGACAAATAGCTAATGAGATAGATAGGTTGATGTGGCGAATGAATTGACTTCTTTTTTTTTTATGAAGCAATGAAATGACTATTAAATACTTATGCATGTGATTATAAAATCAACGCATAAAAATTATTGGAAAAATACAAAAGTGGATGCCATCGAAAAGCATCTCTGCAACATTTTATTTGTTGTACAAGCTAAGTTGGAGTTTTTTAAAACTAACTATATTTAAAAAATATGAGTTTAATTTTTAAAAGATATTAAATATAATTCTAAGTATATTTTTATTTAATTTACGAAATTTTCTCGAGGAAAAGAAAATCTAAAGGCCCAACAACTTACCGCCATATGTCCATCTCAATGGCGAAGTAGACTAGAATATGAAGAAATATATATATATATATATATATATATATAAAGTTCGAAGCCTGTGGAAATCTCTAATAGAGAAAGTGATATACTAAATGTGTAAGGGGTAACATCTTTTACATTCACACGCTAAAATCTTTTATTATAATGCATTATGTACTTTGAAGAAAAAAGTATTACAAACACTTACGCAAAAAAAGCAATGTAAATACGTGGAAGTGTGTAGAGATTCATTCATTCTCTTTTTTATTTATTTTGTCTTTTTTTCTAAATCCACGTAGCACTTTTATTAATGCCTATGATTCATATCCTATTTTTACTGATCCGAATCTCTTATTATAATGATTGAGGGAGATGGATTAAGAATGATATTATTATAATGAGTTATATTTAATGAGGATAATTTTAGAAAAATTTAGTAATTTTTGAAATTTTCAAGGATTCTAATTAACTTTAACTAATTTTCTATTGTACCTATAAGATTATGACACATAGATTAAGAAATCATTAATTAATATATGTATTGAAAAAAATATTTTCATTTAATTGATCTATTCTAGCTAGAGAGAGAGAGAGGAGAAGAAAAAATTAATAGTAATAAATGAAGGTGGGATTGGAAAATCAAATCTTAAAATTTTAAAATAACAAAAGTTTTGGAATGAAATCAATCAGTCTAAAACAGAAGTTTTTGAATGGATTACTTGTAAATAAAGAGAGTATTAATAAGTCATAGCACTAATGTGAGGTTTTGTGAACAAAACTCCAGTGACAGCGTCACTAAGTTGACTCCACCACCACCTGAAAGAGATTTCCCCGTCCTCTGAACTTTCCCCCACGACAAAGGTCACCAAATAGGCAAATATCACCTTCTCAAACCCTAATCTCCTTCAAACTCCAATTTTCTATTAACTAATAAGTCTATTAAATTATATACTTTCAGACCCCTCACAAAGAAAATAAAAAGATTAATTTCTTGGTTGGCTAACAAATGAAATTCAGAATATCAACCATTTTTTTGTCATTATATTCTTCTCAATTATGTGTGTATTGCTTGCTAACGTCAGTGGTGCAGCTAGCCATGCCATATCCAAAGTGTGTTTCATGATGATTGGTATAATGGTGCATAGTGAGAAGGATTTGATGACACGCCACTTGTGTGCTAAGTGAGACAAACGAGCAAACAAGAGAAGAGAGCGATGGCTTTTCTGGTTTTTTTGGTTGTTGACTAAACAACAACCACCTCTTTCATCCCACACTATCAATAATAACCACCTATCCACTTCACTTTTCTAACTTTCATCCCCAAAGACACAAAAAGTAGAATCTCCTTTGAATCATAAGCAATGGTGCCCAAAAATTATCAGCTTTGAATTTAATGCAAACAAATTGATCAGAAATCAAAGACATGGATCCTGTAAAGAATTAGATGCAGAAAAATTTGTCCCTATACATGCTGAATCTTCACTGAGAAATTGTAACTATGATGGGATTAGTTTGACATTAGGCCTACCAGAGCCGCCTCCTGCTTGCTGTGGATGCCTCTCACCCACCAGGGTGATCTGTAACACTCAGAATGGCTATTATTGTTGCTGTCTTCCTCCTCTGCTGCATCTGCAGGAAGATTCAGATCAATCAAGTCCCTAATTTTCTGAACTGGTTCCTCAATCAAATCTGTACTTTCATCTTTTTGACTCTCAGACCCACCACCCAAATGAGATCTCTTATGCCCTTCCAATGCTTGCCCAGATGGAAAATTCTCGAGGTAAACTGGGCATTCATGCTCTTTGCTCTTCTTCATCTCTGCATCTTCATGAAGATCTGAACCAGCAATTACTTCATGGTGGGAGACATCAGTTTCTACAGTGTTTTCGCTGGTCTCATCTATTGAAGCAAAGCAGTCTCTGGCAATCTTCCTATGGCTGGCTCTATGGCCTCCTAGTGCTTGGTAAGACTGGAAGATCTTGTTGCAAGTAGTACACTCGAACTTGCCTCTTTTGTGAGAATTCTTCGAGGGATTTGAGTTCAATTCGGAGCCCGACAACTTGTGATTCTTCTTCTCTTGATTAGAATCCTCCATTGCAGACTGGAAATCTAGCTTCTTTGTCTTGCTCATCCTAAACCCACTTCTTGGAAACTGATCCAAGGTCAAAAGCTGTGATCTTTTTGGTTTCTTGCCAGACCCCACTTCTTGGAATCCCCATGGACCCATGTCCCTACTAAGCATCATCAAGCTCAGAGCGACCTCTTCTTGCTCTTGCCCAATTTCAGAAACAGATGAGGAAAGATTGGAAAAAGACAGAGACGAGGCTGGTGTTCTTGTTCTCTTCGATCTTGTTCTTCGACTTGGAACTTCGTCGTCGTCGGATTGGCTGTCCATGACAGTCCATGAATCTTGATCTTCCAAGCCATTATCATTAGTCGCAGAAGCTCTTTCTTTATCAGAGTGACATTTCATGTGGCCAAACAGAGCCTTCCAAGAGTGAAACCCTTTCCCACACTGCTTGCAGAACTTGTCCAATACTAGAGCGTCGTCCGGCGAATCGGTGACTCTCCAAGTCTTCTTTCGCTTCTCTCTCAGATCATAGCCAGTGACAGTTCCTGCTTCGCCATTCTCCTTCACGACACACGAGAGCTTCCTCGCAGCAAGCGCCTCCTCTGTTTCAGCTGAATTACTATTGGTGGAGATGTGGGACCTCATGTGACCCCCCAAGGATCTCCCGCACGGGAAGCTTTTCCTGCAGAACTTACACACATGTTTCGATTCTTCCATTGAACGCACAGATCAGCAAAGCAAACGATCAAACTAACATCCAAGAGATGGAAAAAGAAGATCAGAAAGGGAAAACACAGCAGAACCACAAGATCAGGTGAAATCCAGGATCAAGCCATATGAGATTTAATTAACTGAAATTTTGAAGCTGAGTGTGAGATCCAATGTATAGATATAGAGTAGAGGCAGAGCTTGGTCTGGCCAGTTGAGCTTGGGAGAAAAAATCAAAGTTGTGATAAAGATGGGGATGAAGAAAGCAAGTGGGTGTCTATATTTGGAGGAGGAGGAGGAGAAAACCATGCAAAGAGAAAGAAAGAGGGAGGGGATAGAATGGAAGCACGTGTAGTGAAGAGAGGAGATTACGTACGCGAATGCCCCATCAATCCAACGGCAAACAAATACAAATACATGGCTCTACCACTAAAACCAACTGAACCCACAACTATTCCATCCTTCCTACCTTGTTTTTTCTTGCTATCCACCAAACCCAAAACTCTTCTTCACTCATTCCCTTCCCTCCTCTCTCTCTCTCTCTCTCTCTCTCTCACACACACACACTTTTCAAGTGAAACTTTCTATTCTTCATCCCCCTCCTTCCTCTTGCCATTGTGCATCACGTGAGGAGTGAATCCTATAATCCATAACTTATAATATCAATATAATGCAACTTATTATAGATTTTATGTTTTATATTTGGCCACTATTTGTCGTAATTCTATCACTGAATTACTTTAACATATTTCATTATTCAAGGTATAAATGAAACATTTCCATTCACAAATTACTTGTTATTTGAACATTCACATATTTACTTATGTCACGCTTAATACTAAAAATTAAACGAATTATTCGAACTTGTTTGAGTTTTAGAATAATTACGTAAATTTCTTAGTTTTATTCAAACAAATTCAGTTTTCTAAAATTAAAAATTACCTCTGGCCAAACGTCCTTGACAAAACAATTTAAAACACCAATTATTTTTTTTCTTAAAACAAAATTAAGTGGGTCCTTGGGTTATAACCTCCATGGTTGCATGAAAGGCAGAGTTATTTCTTTAGTAAAAGGCGAAAGAAATGTTCGCTCTGTGCTCACTGCGTTGCTGCGCAAGGCAAAGTTATTTCGTTGTAGAAAAAGGTAAAGTTTCTTTTGAAAACCCAAGCTTATTTTTCGCCAAACCAACTAAACCTCATAGGGAAGTGCTAATTTTGGTGGATTTATTTATACACACACACACACAGGAATTATAATTGAGTGATTCCAAAACTGAATCACAATGTTGTTAAGTGCCTATTTAGTTTCATGTTAGAAACTAAGTTTTGGTCTAAAACTAGATTTTTTTTTGTGTGTTTGGATGTATTTGATTCTCTCTTAAAACCAAGTTTAAGCAGAAGTGATTGTGGGATTGTTTTTCTGTTAATTAACCAAGTTTGCAGCATTATTAAGGTTGTTGGAGGAATTTATAACAACCTAAAAGTGTTTTTAATTAAAATCATACAAAAACAACTACTTTTATCAAAATCAATTTTTAAGTAAAGTATCCAAACATAAATCATATTGATTCAAAATTAATTCTTACCACAACTACATTATAAAATCTATTTTACTAAAACTTCATTTTGACAAACTAAAAACCAAATAGGTACTAAGGCTATGTTTTTTCACTTATTGTTTTGGAATCTCAGGGGATGGATTCAGAATGTCAATGATATGTAATGAGCCAACCAAAATGATCCAAACCTAATAATTTCTATCCCATTAAGTCGTGTTTGGCTTTGTCCTCAATGCCTTTTTGGATCCCAGGTGGGCACTCTATGGCCTTTGCTTAACTAGAGAACATAACAACAAAAATATAAACAACGGTATATAACTTTTTTCCCAAAATGATAACTATTTGGTTTTAAGTTTGTAAAATTTAGTATAAAATAGAATATATAAAAATAAAGTTTGAATAAAAATAAGTTTGTTATAACGTGATTTATATTTAATTTTTATTTTATAAAAATAAGTTTGATAAATTAATTATAAGGTAAAAGTAAGTTTACAAATATAAAACTATCTTCTCTAATTGGTTGGCAAAACCTTTGTATAGAGGCAAAAATAAGTTTACCAAATGAGGTTTGAAAACATGTCAAATATCTATTAACATCAAACCTCATTTTGCAAACCCAAGTTTAAATAGGCCCTTAATATCTTCATTATCAATTTTGATTTGAATTTTCTACACAGTACTGATAAAATTTTAAATTAATACACTAGATTAATATAGACAATATATTTTCATTTTGAATGGATTTAAGAAAGCTAACCCAAACAAAACAAAAAGAAATCTGGCATAGCACAAAACAAGAAGAAGAATTTTTTAAAAAAAAAAAAAGCTGTAAATTTGTTGCCCTTATGCCGGCCACTTAGTGCAATAATGAGACAGGGTGTTGTTGTCTATGTAGTTTAGTACATCAGATTATCGTTTTGACCCACTTCTTGTTTTGATGTGGTTAGAAGTTGGAAGAGAAAAGTGTGAAGATGTGAAAAAATGAATAGAGCCACAACATTTGAATATTATATATATATATATATATATATAAAAGATTGGGCCGTTCGTCTTGTGACCCTAATCAGTTTTCTAATAAGGGACCACTTGGTACGTTGTGTCCAAGCAGCTATCACAGCGTTTTCACTGTGCACTATATAGTACAAGGCTCTATCTATGTAAAGGTTTAGTTAGTATCTTCACCTTTTAAGCGTCATAAATCAATCAGAATAATAGGTGAGGTGCAGGATAGTCCAGAATAAAAATCCTAGACGGCATCTGATAAATATATAGAAAAAGCCCAAAAAATTAGGGATTCTTGAATTAAACAATTTCTTCTTTTTTTTTTTTGGTTAATTGGACTTACGGTAGTATGCAAAACTACCTAATGTGGGTGGCAATCTAAAACTCCTCCTGCCTTCAAACCAATAAACAACTGTGAGTTTCGGATCCAACCTATATGAAGAGGTCATAACATGAGAATGAGGAAATAAATGAAGGACAACGATATGATAAAAAGAAATGCGTTGCAATCACAGAAGTTATAAATGAAGCACAAAGAGCACTGAACTCATAAAAGACTGAAACACTTGGCTTTGCAAAGAAGATTTCAAGGAAGGAAAATCAATGGTTGGGAATAGAGATGTTTTAAATTTCAAAAGAAAGTGCAACGAAATGGATAGTGATTGGGGAAAAAAATAGAGAATTGAAGTTACTGGGGCCTTGGGGTTGGTGGGTTATATTTTCTTGACTCTCAATTCTCAAAGCTTCAATCTTGCAATGTTTGCAGAGCAAAGTTCAATTTATTTGTAAGATTTATCCTTACTCCAATGTGTTGAAGAAAGGGTGTTGTTTTCAAAGTAAGAGGGGGGAAGGAGATAAAGATTTTTAGATTATCTCAAGTTAGTAGCTAAAACATTTCAAAGTGCATTCTATGGGCCACATCACCCATTTATGTCCATCACGTTATGATTATTGCTAAGATTGTTGTCCAACCATGGCTTTTAATTTAGTCAAAAGATGTCTACTTTACCACCAATTGCTTGGTTTAACTATAGAGATTGTCTCAACTTAACCAAATATCTCGAGTTTAAATTCTAGAAATGTAGTCACTTTAAATATTTTTTGGTAAAATTTGTCATCCTTCATGATCTTATCTAATCTGATTCTAATTAATCTGAATTTCAATAAATTCTCTAGAAGTTGAGTAAGTTCAAGATATCCATACATTCCCAAAAAAGGAACCTTGTTTTATCTTTTTCCTCTTAACATTTCTTGGTCTGTTTTTTTTTTATTTCATGTTCTCTACTACAATGACATGCTTATGTGTGTATTTATTTATGAATGTATTTGGAAAACTAGGACTGGGTAGTTTTTTTTCATCAAAATTCTCTTGAAGTCAATAATGATGTTCATCATTTCAAAGTCAAAATCATCTGGATGGAAAAAAAAGCCTGATAAATAAAATTATCTGCAATGAAGGATAAGTCCAACTTACAAGCCTAATAGATGCCTAATCTCTTACTAGCCTTCAAATTTGACGTGCTCTGGCCTTATTACTTGCATTCACAAGTCACAACTTAAAATCACTCAAGCACTTACTATTATTCAAATATTAATAGAGTATGGAATTTAAACAGGAAAAGTAGCAAGTTGTTTATTGTTTTGGGGAGAAGGTGGAGACCAAGAAATGAGATAAACTGATAGAATTTCGCAATAACTTAGCATCAGAATATGTAATTCTCTTTAAGATATTAAAATCTATTATGGATCAGTGGAATGAGGTCAAACTTTGAATGATCAATCTGATCAAATATCAACTAACTTTTTTTTTATATTTCAGATAGGCCCTTCGCATTCCTAATGAAAAGGATCGTACAGAACATCACCGAAATACGAAAAGCATCAATTGGAGTAAGAATTAGTATCATTTATGGACTTGAATTTGACAGGACAAGGTTGCACTACACCCACGAGGGTTTCTACCAATTACTTTCTTTCCCTCCCCACCTTTAATTGTACACTACTATATTACACTAAAATTAAGAAACAAGGAACTTTATAAATCATAAAAGGACTTGAGGAAAGAAAATGAAGCACAACTCGATTACCAAACAAAGGTTACGGTAGAGATCTTCTTTTTAAAAGTTTTAAAATGGAACTATGGGAACAGCAAGAGATTGGATCAAAGATTTATAATCAATCTCACAGCAGTACACCCCATTTAATCAAGTTTTCCCCCACCCCCTTTTGGGATTGATATTTAATCAAATTTTCGATTTCATCTTCAACATTAGAGCTATGTCGTCTTTATTTATATCCTTTGCTTTTGTATATTTGCTTTAGTTTTGTACGCATTTGCTTTAGAAGCTAAGTAGTTCTCTAATACTTTTGCATTCGTTTCAGTCATATATATATATATATATATAAAGTTCAAAGGATTTGAATGATACTGTTAACTAACATATCCTAACATCCTCTTAGTTCATCTGTTTGTGAGATTCACAACAAATTTGAATTATCCATTCCCACAATGGCAAATGACTCTTTTATTTAATAAAAGATCTAAATTTATATAAAATTAAATTACATAACGAATTTAACTTCTTTTAAAATTGAGATAAACTTTCAATATAAAAATTAACAATAAAAAACACTTTAAAATCATTAAACAAAATATTTAAAGACTCAATATTTTTTTATGTATAACCTTTTTTTTTACTGAACACACACACACATTAACTATTTTTTGTTAACACATTAACTATTAATTAATACTACAGATTTATTAATTCCCACACATAGACAAGAGATGGCTTATTCCATATATATATATATATATAATATGAAATCATATTATCCATAAATCATATTCCCTCCACTCCAAAATATAAATCATGTTTAATTAACTATTCAAATCAAGAAAAAGAGTTAAACTAATTAAATTTGTCAAAAATTTACATAATTTTCCAATATTACCCTTAATAAAAATAATTTTTAAGATAATTTTTTTTTTCATAAGTTAATTAAAGACAAAGATAGATTAAGAAAAAATAATTAAACTTTTGACTTTACATCTAAATAGAATTTATATTTTAGACTAGAAAAAGAATATGAAAAAGGACTTATATTCTGGATTGATAGGAGTATTCAGTGTGATGCATTTTAAACTCCATGTATAGCAAGAATCCTATAATCTAGATATAATTATCTTTTTTTTTTTGTAAATAGATATAATCTAGATATAGTAATTATCTTTAGAAGTGAGTTGTAATGTCCCCCCACCCCTTCTCTTTTTCTCCTATCTCTCTCTCTCTCTCTCTCTCTCTCTCTTCTACCCCATTTATCTCCTCATTTCTTTTAGTAGCAATTGCCAGTTTCCTCGCAATAAATTTCTAAACACCAAAAAAAAGATGCAAAGATGGAATAACCTTTTCAATTTCATGAAAATAGCTTTAATTCAAAATTTCTATACGTATTCAACTGAGGGGCAGAGTAGTAGCATTATACACACAAGCCAGCAAATTCGCAGGCAAAAATGGGTAGCGGAAGGTAGCATCATATGCAACATGACACACGTAACTCCACGCCTTTAATTTCAGATGTTACCCAGAAAATAGAAGGCATGGATAAGATGCTGTTTTCCCAAGTTACATCAAAAGCCTATAGCCCATTTGCAAGTGGCTTTAACTAGCCAGAAACAATCTCATACATCAACACCCTCATCAAGACCTTTGGAACTGATCATCACATTTGAATTAATTTGTTTGTCAAACTTCTTTCTCCTTCTCGCTTCAAACTCTTGAAACCCATCCATCTACATTATTCACCGTAGTTAAATTGGATTAACACCTGAACAAATCTGTTCCTTCAGCAAAAAAAAAATGGGTATGAGATCAAAACCGTACCTGCTGAAACTGATCCACTGGTATGGGGTTATTGTGAAGAGATATGTTCTGCAAAGCTTTACAGTCCTTTAATAGGTTCAACGGTATCTATCCAAAAATAGACCAGAGAATCATACAGGAATTTGCAATCTAAAAATATTGGTTCGAAGCAAAAGTATTAAGAAAAAAAAAAAAGAGTAATGAAGAACAAAGGGGAGAAAGAGGAGGAAATCATTCCAAGAATTATATCGCAACAAGTTCAAACAAGAGATTGTATCAGTAACAACTACCAAGAACATAGATCCTGATGTGGTGATTATAAAAGATGTGTCATTCAAAGTAAAGAATAAGATTAAGAATTTAAGGGAAATATTAGTAACGTTTTCCATAATCAACATGGTAATTGGGGTTTCATTCATTCACCTCTTAAAACGTTTCATAAAAGTGCTCTTGAATGTGGGGTATAGTCAAGAAAGGATGAGGAAGAAAAGAGCTAATTGATGGCGTAGCTCCTCTTGCTCAGGTGCTTAGGCATAAACCAGATACTAGCATTATATCCAGGTGGTTATTACATAACGAGCCATGGAGCGACAGTGTGAACAAATCTATGACTGTAAATATATGCATCTCACTAACAGAATCACATATGCTGCAGCAGCGAGATGAGGCATAACAGCATGCTAACAGAAAGAGAATACAATAGGAATGCAATGCTGATAAAATGCATATACAAATACATCATAAGCTAACATCATAATCTAATAGGGATAGTGATTGAGACTTAGATAATATGGTATGTCTAGGTCTCACATTGAGTAATATGAGATATTTTATAGGATATTTAAGTGGATTGGTTCTCCCACTTCTATAGCTAGAGTTTGGGAAGGATTTCTCATTCCACTTTACCCATCATATAGGTCCCCTAAAGTGTTGGCTGCACTTTAGACTTTAGAGAGTAAGTACATAATGGATTATCATTGACGAAAAAGTTTAGATTTGCAGACAAAATGGAAGCAGCTGTATAACAATTTATTGGCTAATGAAAGTTGATTTCTTGATGGGGAAGATCTGTAGGCAACAACGAAACCACATCATTTAACCCCAAACTTAATGCTTGCATTTCATCATAAACTAGGACTCAGAATTAATTCAAAAGGAAAAACAACAGTGCATGCAATTTACCACAAATGTTAAAATCTGCAAGTCTTTGTAAATGTTAAAATCTTGACAAGACAAATTCTCTTAGATGATTAATGATGATTAGTTCCATCGGATGAAGTTGGGTAATTGAACTTAAAAGAAACTTGACATATTATGTGAAACAGTTTTAATTAAACTGTGGTATTTGACATAAAAGCTTTCTAAACTTTGAGGATTGAAAGTCATACTTGCTCCCAATCTGGACAGAATTACAATGCTTGTCATCGAATTTAACTTGGGGGAACTTGTACTAATTCAGGATGGTGAGAGAGATAAGTTGGAAGAACTTGGAAAACACACACATACACATACATCAATAACATCATCTCCATGGGAATTCATAATTTATCATAATCATGAAAGCAAATTTGTCTACTTTTTACGACACACTTGGATGTTTAAAATTCTTGGTAATTATAGTTTAGACATTTCAAAATTTTATATTACAACTATATAGTCAGCTGCCATTTTCCTGGAGAAAGAGAGAGGGCAAGCCAAAATGTCCATAAATGACCATAATAAAAAACCAAATAAAAAGTGAAAGACACAGGGAAAAACAAAACAAAACAACAATGGTATTTAGTCATTCTTTGAATCACAGATAAATCCATCACAATAGAGTTTTAAGACTGCAAAGCAGTACCAGCTTCACATTATTGTTATCTAAGCAAAGTGACTTCAAGCGAGTGAGATTGCACACTGAAGGGGGGAGATCTTCAATAAGATTATCTGAAAAATTGACATAATTGTCAAAGTTAGCATCAATTGACCTCGTAATAAAACCAAAAAACTAGAAAGAAGACACATTGCTCCAGAGGTCCAGAGTAGATTATCAAGAAGTGATCATGCACAAAGAATCAGTACTATGGTTTTTACACTAAAAGCATAATCATCCTTCAACCTAGTATATTGTCATTTTCCTCAATTATAACTACAAATTATCAAAAATAAAATTGCAACATGCAATTGAACTACACCATACTCTTCATTTGGAATGATTAGGTGCAAGATCAGAAGTTTCAACTACAAGGGAAAGCAAATTTACATCCACAAGATTCTTGAGTATGTATACATCATAAAAGAACTTTTATTGATGAAAAATAGAGTGTGATAAAAGAAGGATAAACCATGCTCCAATGTAATATAGATTTGTCTTTACAATAAAGCTCTTGAATCTCTTTGCTTTCGATACAAGGAAAGAACTCACACTATAAGATGAAGCTCTCCAATCTCATTTGCTTTCCATATAAAGGAAGAACTCACCCTATAGAACACACACACACACGTAGAGAGAAAAGCTGAAAAGCATATGCCCATGAGCATGTTCAAGCAATACGTTTATAAAGAAAGTTAGCGGATTAGGAAGCATACCATTGGCTTGTAATTCTTCCAGAGAAAAGCAACTTCCAACAGATTCGGGAAGAGATTTTAACTTGTTATTTGACACATTTAAAAGCATCAACTGCAATGTCAAATATTAAAAAAAAAAAAAGGAACTGCAATGTCAAATTGAGCATCATACTTATTTTTTCTTTTTTCTTGTGAATGGGAAGGAATTCATTCATTCTAAAGGAGCACCAGCATACAAAAGCAGCCACAACATTAAAAAAAAGGGCTGCAAGAGGTATTTACAGCAAATAATGCGTCAAAGCAAAACAAAGCTAACTACTGGTTCCATTAACAAAAGTATGAGTGAGATAAATGGCCTTAATGGTGTGATCACTTAAGGCAAAGACTTCACACAGTAGTCTTGGGGCAGAGGACAATTTCATATTTTGTTAAATGTCTTAGTATTTCATAAGCAAAACGCTTAAAGGACAATTCCAGTGGATTTATGACAGAGTTCATAGTTTTAACCTGAGCCAAATGTAATTACTAGTACATGTCTATGACCAAAATTCATTCTTGATACAATATTTGAGATTATTAACCATGAGGAAGAGTTAATGTGTACTTAAATTACATATTTAAGACTACTTATTTCAGAAGACAAGTTAGACCAACGTTAACAGAAACTAAATGTACTGTTGGTATTCTTAAATCATGTAGCAATGATACTCCAAATGTCCAAACCACAGAAGCAGTAATAAGTCCCACAACTTTCAGTAGGTATATTTACTTACATTTCGCAAGCTGCCAATAGTCACAGGCAAGCACGTTAACAAATTCCCTGAGATAGATAACTGCTCAAGCTTCACCAACTGGCCCACTAGACAAAAAATATACCATAAGTTACAGAGTAACAACAATGTAAATTACATTGAATATGTGTCACAGAAACCAATAAAATTATGCATTTTCCCATAAAAAAGAAGGCTAAATTATTTATGTAGAGAAGAGAATTACATTCATCAGGCAAGGAAGTAATTCTATTTCCATCAAGGATCATGATTTTTAGAGATTGAAGTTTTCCCAAATGCAATGACAGACTCTCAATGAGGTTATCAGCTAATACCTGTAAGGTTAGTAAAACTTTAAGAAGTAAAGGTTTTTAAAATCAATCTTGTATTATATAACTACAATTCACTCAAATGCTGTCATGGCATGGTATTTTGTCAGTCAAAATAAAAGCAAGGTAGCATCGGGTTTAGAGTCCTAATCCTTGTTCGTTAAAACAAAAGAATTTTAAAATAAATGCAAAATTAATGAATTTTATACTCTGCAGAATTAATGAGTGGAAGAGGCAATTGAAACTTAGCTAAATTTTACAAGGAACAATGGCTGTGCTGGGCTTCAGGTGATAATATACATGCCCCAACAGGTAATAGTGTCCCCAATGGCCACAGATTTCTTATTTGTCACTTCTTTGGATGAATATAAAATGTGGTTTAAAAGAGGCATGAACAAAAACTTGGATAGCAGTTTATCAGGAAAAAAAAACTTGGACAGCAGCACAAAGTATGCAGGCAAGTTAAGCAGTCTAATTGCTTGTAGGTTGTAAGTTGTAACTAGTCAGTGACTCAGTATTCGCCACTCTTATGCTTCTTGATATTAACTACAGAGCCTAATGGCAGTAATTTTCAGAGGTTTTCAAACTTCATAGAATCCACTTGTGAGGTAACAGAAAATAAGTTGGCAATTTTTGGTGATGCAGGAGAATTAATTAAACATTAAAAGTGTGTAAACCTTAAAAATGAGTTATGTTGTGGTTTATATATTTCAAATATAAATCATTTATTGGTCATTTCAAAGAAGAAACTTCACTCCTTGTGCTAAGACCAATAATTACTGCATTGCTACATCAAGCAAATTCAAGCAAAAGAGGGCTTCTGATTTTGATGCAAAAATTTTGTGCAGCCTATGCACCGCTCTTTAACGATAAAGCATCATAGATCAATAGATAATAAATTAAGTAGAAAAAGTTTATGAAAAAAGACTATAGGGTTAGTATAAGTTGCAGGCTATAGGCATAAACTAAAATATAAAGTTCTTACCAGACGCTGCAAGTTGATTAATTTGCTCATCTCCGTGGGAATGTCAGCTGCGGTCATGAAACTAATTAATAACAACAATAATAAAATCTTCCACACAAGTTGCTGTCATTTTGTGTGGAGGTCAACATAGTACAGTCAACTCAGAAAGAAGGGCTCCTTGACCAACTTACGCCACTCTTAATAAAAAAGAAAATGAAATGAAATGAAATAAAACAACATACCTATTCGATTATGTGTCAAATCAAGAGTGCGTACAGATCTGTCCAAATCAAGAATTTCATCTGGAAATGTCTGTTTCATAAGGAAATGAGAAAAATACAGACGGTTAGTTTTTAGCATCATCACAATATAGGCATATAATCACACAAATATCCATGGACGAACTCAGAAAGAAGCCAAGCATACTTGGTAAGCTGCAAAACAACAAAACTAGAAACCAATGCACCACACGATTTCTACTCTCACCCAATGAAGCAATGATGGTCTGATGGAAGGAACCTATCTGGCATGATTAATATCCAGTATCTATAAGATGATGATCAACAGATTGGGCATCATCTGTGCATATCAAAGATTTGTATCTCACGAACTTAATGAGTTCAAACGCAAGAATATAACTTGTTAATTATGCGTAACAAAGACACAGAGCAGTGAGAAAATAAAGCACCAGATGCGTAACAAAGACACCGAGCAGTGAGAAAATAAAGCACCAGGTATCATTAACCTGATACTGCACTCCTGCAACATGCATGAATCATCTCAAATTTTTTTTTTTTAATCACGACACCATTTAACATGACACTGAATATCCCAATCACGCGCATCAGTCATCTGAAGCACAAAATCCCAATTTGAAATGTAAATTAATTATAGAACAGAATGCGGTGTTGGCAGTATCAATTATCATTCCTGCTGACTTACAAATAAATTATGAGCCTCGGACAAACATATTCTAGAAGTTTAAGACAGAGAATAAATTAAAAAAAAAAAAAAGAACATAATAAGATATTTATATCGAATGGTATAATCATAAAATATATCGAAAGAAGAGAATGGATACAAAACTAGAAGCTAAACTGAAGGAAATCATATCCAAATTAAACAGAGAGGAACGGGAAAAAAATATTGCCTTCAATTTGGAGTCGCGCAATGCAACAATGCCTGTGGATCGCCACCGTGTAATCCCAGTAGCCTTCGTATCATCGTATTTGCTGGCAGGACAACCCATTTTTCGAAAGCGGACAATAATAAAAGAGAAAACGTCGTAGAAGCTTTCGACTCTTCCCGTAGGCGGTTCTGTTCAATGTGTCCTACAGGCAATTTGAGGGAGACTCCCAAGTCCCAAGGATCAGATTAACATTGTTGTTGTTGCCGAATGGATTGAGCCTTAAGGAGGGAGTCAAATGCCCATGAACCACAGTTACCAAAAACCGCGTTTTCTTCGGTATTTGGTAGTGGCACCGGGCATTGCAGAAGAATTTCGGAGGTGACTTGTCTCTGCTTTTTCTGGACACGTTGTTACATTTTTTTAAAAAAAATAATTTTTAATATTTTTAATTTACTTTAATTTTTACTTATCACTCAATATTCATGTCATTATTTTTATTAAAATCTAAATATAGAATAAATAATAATTGAACAAACAGAAAAGTCTCAAGTGAGCAACACAATTTACATCAAAGAAGCTGATATAGGAGCAAATCTATGCAAGGTGCACTCAAGATGGAGACCGCCAAAGAGATTGTGGCTGAGGGTGGTACAAATGGTCCAGTGAACAATGGAAGGGAAGGCGCTTGTGGTGGAGTCATTAAAGACAGCAATGGTGACTGGATCCTATCACAAGCAACTGGTTCCATGCCCAATACTGCGACAAAACTCGTGGTTATTCTACATGGTATTAAAATTTGTTGGGACAACGATTTTAAGAAAATTCTGATTGAGGCCATTAATCTTATAAATCGTGGTATCTCAAATGATCATTCATGAAGAGATATTATTAGCAAAATCTAAGAGTTCACTATAAGAGATTAGATTATTAGGATCGACCATATATTTAGTGAAGCAAATAAATGTGCAAACTGATTAACTTATCAGGTGCATGAGATTGATAATAGATTTACCTTTTTTGGCAACCCCCAATGGCCTGCAAACAGTTCTTAGACGTTGATGGAGGGGAAAAGAGTCACTCTTCGAGTAGTATTGTTTGATTTTCTGGGTGTTGTCCTAACTTTTCTTTCAAAAAAAAAAAGCAGATAGATCAAAACATAGGAGAGAATTGTAATTTAATTTATTTTAAGAAAGAGATATTCACATACGGAGATAGTTGTTAATAAATTTGAGCTGTTGTAGCTGGTTCCCTTGTAGATTCCCAATTGATACCTTCCTCCGGTCAAGAACAGTGAGCCTAGCATGATCTATATGGTGCAAAAATGTGTTGAGGCCTCCTTATCTTTCCACTGAACTCAAACCACTTCCCCAGGAGACAATTCTTGCAAGATATCATTTCCTGTACCAGCAGGAAGAATGGCAACTGGAGGAGGGCAAACATAATTCCGCCTGTCTCTTGCATTCAGAACCAAACCAATAATGCCATCTCCCCCACACACAAGAACTCTGAAGTGAGGCACTTTTCCAAGCAGATGTAACCCTACACCTGGTCCCTCTGTTGAGCTCAATTCGAAAACCTAAACAAATCTGAATAAGGTTATTTAGAACATTTAAGTAAACCAAGAGGACTATTCTTCCAAGTTTTGACAATCTTTCATGTATCCCTTGATGAATCAGTTTTTATTCTGTCATCCGATTAGGTTTACTTAGGTTTACAAAAGTAAATATGATACAAAATATGGATGCTTAGTGGATGGGTATGATTTATTGTCTAAGCAATCTAGATCCTCTCCAGTCATAAACTGCATATGGTGCATTCAAAAAGAGGTAGAAAGAATTAATTTATTATTTATGATGCTACCAGCATTAATTAATTAAATTCATATTCTTCGAACTGGAAACGAACAAAACTGAAAATGAGTGTTATATTTAATAATATATGAAGCTCATTATGTCTTCAAAAATATTCTACCTCTTCTTCTACTTCAACAACGGGTCCTTTTATTTCAAATTTAGTAGGCAGGGTCCTTTTATTTCACATCTTATGTTTGCTAATGATTTGCTTTTGTTTGGTGAAGCTAATACTGAGCAAATCGCTTGTATGATGGAATGTTTGGATATTTTTTGCAATTTTTCTGTGCAAAAAACTAGTATAGCTAAGTTATCTACTTTCTTCTCTAATAATGTTTCTTCTGCTGTTAGAAAAGAAATTTCTGAGTTGACAGGTTTTAAGATCTCTGAAGATATTGGCCGATTCTTGGGAATTCCTCTCCTGAAAGCGAGAAGGAAGAATTGCAAATTTTGATTACCTTATTCAGAAGGTGCAAGCGCATCTTGCAGGATGGAAGGCTAGAAGTTTATCTATAGCAGGAAGGATTACACTTGCAAAGTCGGTGATTAGTGCTATTCCAATCTATCCAATGCATACTATGAAGCTGCCTGTAGCAGTATGTAACAAAATTGAGAGACTTCAACGTGATTTCATTTGGGGTAGTGATGAGTCTACAAGGAAAGCCCATCTTGTGAAATGGAGGGTACTTTGTCTGTCTAAGAAAGAAGGGGGATTGGGGTTTAGACATTTACATTTGATAAATGATGCTTGTGGTGCTAAAATTACTTGGCAACTAATGAATAGTGAGAAAGGCTTGGAAGGAAATGCTGTATAAAAAGTATATGCAGCAAAGAGATAATCAGTTTGTGGCAAAGCATGGGGATTCTAATATATGGAAGTTTGTGTGTTATCAAAACAATTAATTGATGAAGGGACAGAATGAAGAATTCGTGATGGTAGGGATACTTACGCTTTTTAACAGATTGTTGGTTGCCTAGGGGAGGAAAATTAGTGGATTCCTATATTATGCCGATTGATGAGCACTTGTTGGAAAGCAGAGTCAAGATTGGGTGAATCAAAATGGTGAGTGGGACATGGAAAAGATAGGTAGCTATTTGCCTGTGGAGTTACCTACATTAGTTAATAACCTTATACCGCCATTAGATACTTTAGGGAGTGATATATAAGAGTATGGGGGTGGATTCAAGTGGCTTATTTACTGTCAAAAGTGCGTATAGACTTTTGCGTGCATCCAATGAAGTTGTCAATGATGGGATTTGGAGGAAGGTGTGGAAGTGGGGTTTAGGATCTCCTTATTGCTGCCATTGTAGTCTTATTTAGGAGGATATCATCCATGTACTCCGAGATTGCAAGCTAGTCAATCAAATGTGGACTAATTTGGTATGTCCCTCGGCTTTTTCGTGGGGATGTGCTAGATTGGATGACACTAAATCTAATTGAAGATTTGGGGATAGCTAAATCTTTAAATGGTCAGAAGAAGTGTGGGCTATTGGAATATGGCTTATATGGAAGTGGAGATGTAAAAAGCTTTTTGAAGATGATTTCCAATATCCATCTAATCTTCTTCAAGCTATGTATATTGCTTGTAATAATTTTTGTCATAGCAGGAGTATAGTTTTTTCTGCAAATTAAATGGGAATAATAGAGCAAGGCAGGAAGCTAGATGGAGCAAACCGAGAATGGGATGGGTGAAGTTGAATAGTGATGGAGCTGTTTCTAAATGCAGAAGACGTGCTGGGTGTGGTGGAGTTATTAGAGATGAGAATGGAGAGTGGCTGGTTGGTTTTACCAAATATATTAGCTCATGTTCTGTTTTAGATGCTGAAGCATGGGGGCTATTTGAAGGACTCAAGATTGCTTGGGATAGAGGTTTTAGAAGGATTGGGGTTGAAATGGACTCTGTTAATGTAGTTAAGTTATTACATAATGCCATAATCTCAGAAGCAATACCAGCTGCTGCAATTCTTTGATGCTTATAATCAAGCAATGGCTTCAAAAGGATTGGGAGATAACTGTTAAGCACAATTTCAGGGAGGCAAATTCAGTAGCTGATTATATGGCTCATTATGCTTTTGGTTATAAGTGTAATATGACCATATTTGATATTGCTCCAACTAAAGTGGAGAATCTGCTATGTACGGATATTCATGGGGCTGATGACCCTTTGTCTACCGATTAATATATAATATGGGCTTCGGCCCCTCTTTCACCAAAAGAAAAGAAAAAAGGCAACGGCTCCTTTTGCACTTCCTCTGCCAATTTTCAAGTTAGCTTTCTCAGTTCTCTCACCTTTCCCATGAGGGTACTAGCTTTTGAACCCATGCCTTATAGTCAAAACAAGGGCAGTTGGATTAAGCAGATGACTTAATTTTTCTTATAAAAAAAAAAATAAGACGTCAAGAAAGAAATCACGTTAATAAAACTTTTTCTTTGGGACTTAATCCAACTCGAAAGGTAGTATTGGTATACAGAATGGTTGGGGGGAAAACATAGCAAAGAAAAATCCTGAAAAATTCACAAAAATGCAAGAAAAATAGGGAAAAAATGGTTAAAATGAAGGAATTTGGTTAAAATACAATGATTTTAATGCCCAAAGGATATTGAGTTTTAACAAGAGATCCAAAAACTATTAAAAATCACTAATCAAGCTTACTTGAAAGTCTACCTAAGATTAAAGTCAATCAACCAATCTAATTAGTTTGACTAAAACTTAATACCCTTTGCGTAATAAAATTAGTGTATTTTAGCTAAATTTTTTTATTTAGACCATTTTTTATTTTTCTTGTATTTTCTGAATTTTTCAAGATTTTTCCATTTTCTTAGGAATTTTTTAATTTATTTTTTTCTCATGAATCTGCATATGATTTTTATTATTTGCTTGTTATTTTTTAATTTATTAGCTGATTTTATTAACTTTTAAGATTTTTAATTAAGGTCCAAAATTAGGATTTTTTTTTTGCTGTATTTCTATTTTAGTTGACTTGGATTGACACGTAAATTTTTTTTTTTTAAATTAGAATGCCACATAGACTATCAACTAAAATGGATTTGGTACAGTTGGCACACTTAACCGTCAATGTCATTAAACTAAAATATGAATGGTACATTGTGCCCAACAAAAAAGTTTAGAATACCAGTAGTATTTTTGAAAATATTTCAGGAATATATTTACATTTTAACCCTAGTATTTACCAGTTAAGACGTTTCTAATTCTAGACAAATAAATTTCATATTATACCATACATTTTATTGTAGCATGATTGACTTAACTAGCTTTCTGATTTTATTTCTGTCCATTCTCAAAGAGATTTGTTTTAGTGGAATTTAAATTTCTTTTTTCAATTCACTGCATATAAGATTTTGATTTGATCGACAAACGTTATTTTTCGGGAAAAAAAAAATAGCATTGAGTTCTAACGAGCTAATCCGCATACGACAAACTTACGTATTTATGTATACTGAGATTTTCAAATTTTCAACCATCCAATCAAACACATCCTTATTAATAATTTAAATTTTAAATTATACCATACAAGGATCATATATTCAGTTTTTTTTTTTTATATTTGGTGACATCAAATATTAGCTCATCTCGTGCTTACTCCAGAGACTAGCATAAATGATCGACAAGCGTTTTCTAAACGAACTCGGGAGTTCTCCCCCTTGTATTTCTTTTTATGTACTGAAGATGATGTGAACAAATTCAAATACTTGTTTACAGACTCAACAGAAAAATGCCCACCTCCTAACGTGAGGTGGGCTCAGCGCCAATGAAGCATCGAGACGTTTATGTATGAATGAATAGACTTGTGGAGATGGTGAAGGGTGTTTCCTCCAACCAGAAGAATAAAGAAGCAAGGATTGCAGCCGGGATACAAGTTTATCCATGTCAAGAGTATAATACTAATAGCTGCATATAACTTGCTTAGCCGAGACTTTAACCATAATGCTTAATGCCTTACAAATCAAAATGATAAAAATACACAGTGGCCTGCCTTCACCAGCATCTTAAATGGAGTCGACTTAAGGACAAATATAAGCGGAGAAAACATAATATGAAGTAGTTTACTGACAATCCCAAAAAGAGTCACAGTTCTATCATATGAGATCTCAACTTTGCTTGCCAGGTCTAGGAGGTCCGAAGTAATTTGTTAACAATCCCATAATAGAAAACCTGGTGATAAGATTTAAAACATCAGTAAACAAACAGTTCAATAAAATAATCAGATGGTGCAAATCACAGAATGGAACAACATACAAATAAACGAAGCAACACCATCCTTGTTAGTGCTGCACAAGGTATGTTCCCCAGGAAGTTAACAGTAAAAGCAACGAAAAACAATTAAGAAAAAAATAAAATATCACAAATCGATCTAATTTCAGAGGAAGTTCTATTATGATTTCATATTTACAAGCATTAAATAAAAGGAAAGCCAGTAAGAAATAAAGAAAAATAACACAAAAGTCAATAATTGCAGTATCAGCCTTTTCTGTACTTGGACATTACCATCCTGCTCTACTTCCACGCTCTCATATCATTAGTATTCAGTATTCACATCAAAATGCAACCACAAGGGACATCACTCATCTATACTCTATACAAAGCCTCAACCAGAACTTGTGTTTGACTCTTGTCTTGGGTTCTGTTGATGGATGCACGTGATTCGATCAAAACTATAGTAAAACAGAATTCCGATATGAAAGTATAAAGTCTGCCCAACAGTCCAAGACCAAAAGGCATTGTAACGGTTCAGCTCCATGCTCTAAAATCTATAGCGCCCATACATTCACTTAGCCAAAAGGCTTGGCAAAACAAAGTGTGCTTCAGTAAGCTTCAGGAGTATTTTGGAGGAAAGATTCATGCACGAATATTCTCTTGAGAACTACTATAAGCTTCTTGGTTACCTCTAAACAATCTAAATCCCCAGAAATGAACGCATGTATAGAAGAAAGTATATCCTTAAGTTGAAAATACAATCAAGAAGCATTTCAGCACATTTAATCGATTACAACAATCTTTAAAGCCATTTTTGAGATCCTGTGTGAAGTGATTGTCCTTTCTATCCTCAACGGATACTTCATCCAACTCAGCATTTACCTAATTTTTTAAGAGGCCACAAAATTATCCTAAAATAATAAACCTAGCAGCTTCCCAAAACTCCCAAACAGTCATGAATTATAGCAACTAATTCACTATGCAAAAGCCAATCCTATACTTTACACTAATAAGATTTCTCAGCTTTGTTTTACTTGCCCCTTAAACTGCACTGCATAAGAAACTTCCTACCAGTAATAATATTGGGAAAAAAATTAAATAATCCCTTTAACTTCATGTCATTTACAAACAACCTCCTCATCTTTGAAAACCAGAAAATACCCCCTCAACTATGATTTAAACACCCTTTAGGATTTAAACCCTTTTGTCTTCTTTTCCACTGTCCTAGTTAATGGAAGTGACACCTCAAACTCTTTTGTTTATTGTTTTCAGATGAATGGGAGTATTACACATGACAAATGAGAGAGTCTACAGAGGCATCTCCAATAGGGAAATGGATAGAAAGGTTTAAATCATTGAGGGTTCTAGTAGAGGAGAATTTTTTTCAGTTTCCGAAGTCAAGGAATATGTTTCCAAATGAATCAAAACTGGAGTAATTTGCATTTTCACATAAAATATTTTCCACGATGTTAAAATACCATCATTTGCATTCACTAATCCTGGAATGTCTGACCAATCCCTACTCCTTGTTTTAAAGATAAATTACCGAGAAACAAGCTTCAAGATCCAATAACTATGATATCCAAACTACTTCTCCTTCTGCACCGCATTAAGAGGCACGCGTGTGTATGATAAACAAGTTTTAAAGACAAAAACATACACTTTACTACATGTAATTATGAGAAATTATTAATAAAGCTGTAGAAATATGTCGTGGCATCTAATTTGAATGGTTTTGTGATTGTCTCTCTTTCTGTGATTTAGTCTATTGCTTCCTTGTCCTTCAGGATCAGGAATATATTCGTATTCTTGTCAAGTTTTAAGTTTTTACTTGCTAATACAGATCACACTCCTGAAATATGTACTAGTCCAAAGGGTAGTCCCTGAACTCTTTCCACTTTCCAGTATCATAAATGGGTGAATCCTACATGCAATGAAAATTTCCTCTCTCTCTCTCTCTCATTTTCACAAGCTAATAAATAGATCGCCCAAGAAAAATGCAAAGTGTAAGTGAAGCTCCATTATAATCCTTTATGTAATGAAGATTTCTAATAGTTATTTTTTCCTCAAAAAGATAATGACTAATATAAATGGAAGCATAAGTCTTGTGCTTCAAAAATATCTCAAAAGGCAACCAAATAGATCGCCAAGGGGAAAATCAAAGAGAATAATGCTAAAATGCTCAAAAAAATATATAGCAATCAAAAGAAACTTACATCATAGCCATCATAACTTGCTTAAGATCGTTTTCCATATTCCTCATGTTGGCAAGGGATTGGGCACAGAATATGAGAGCAAGCCAGGAGCTGAGCTTGTACTGCTTGAAAGAAAAATTTAACAAGAATGGTCAGACGCAGACAGGAATAAACCAAAAGCAGCCGAGAAAAAAGGAATACGTACCCTGAACATGACGCCCGCGACGCCAAATATGACGGCGATGAAACCTGCGTAATCGATTGGCAGGTCTTGCGGTGCAACTACCGGAGCGACGTATGGCTTCGCCGCCGATGGCTGACGAGGATCGTTCGCGGACGAAGCGTTACCGTGCGATGACATCTTCTTCGGTATCAGCCGGCCTCTCCTCGCTCGCGCTGAACGATCGGCAGGGATATTTCGATCTCGATCTGCGTTTGGATCCGCTGCCCATCTTTGTTGATCAGCAGCCTGCCCACCTCCACACGAAGACCGTCAGATTAATCTGACAATCGACGTTTTGCCATGCAGTCAACTAAGTGGGCGTTTGAAAAATTGCATGTAAAAATTCATTTTAAACTAATATATGGTTGGGCTCATTTTAAAACTTAAAAATATTGTGGGTTTACAAATTTACTTTTATCTCAATCAATTTGTAAAATTTATTTTTATAAAAAAATTTAATATAAATTATGTTACAATAAACTTTTTTTTATTTAAATTTTATTTTTGTAAATTTTATATTTGTTATAAGTAAAGTTTGTGAACTTAAAACCTAGCGGGTCAACTTCGTGTTGGTCGCCCAGGGAAGGAGAAAGAATGATGGAGTTGTACACACTCCTGAAGGTTAAAATAAATTCAACGGCTAAGATTTAACACCAAAGTGATGGCTATGATTCATTTGACTAAGTTAATGACATTGCACGACGTGAATTATCAAATCATTAACAAGTATTGTTTTTTTACTGATCAAATAGATAATTTTTTACCCAGTAATTCACGGGAACAAAAGAAGCCCGGGCCAGGCTAAAAACCAATCCTATTATTTTGATATTCAAATTTAAATATTACAATATATATTATAATAATAACTATATATTTTATTATCATATATATTTTTTATTCTTATTTATTTTAATTAATTATTTAATTAATTTATTTAGTAATTAAAGTTAGTGCCTTCTTAAGAGGTTCGTTTAATATTCAAAAATTACTCTTCCTAAAATCACCTTCTGGTTTCTCCTCCTGTTGGTTTGAGACAACTACTATATGGATATCGAACGGGTGTCCCGAGTTCTAAATTAATTTCTGGTGCTGTTTGTTAATTTTCTATTTTTTTTGTTTTGTTGGGCTTTAGCCCCATTTCTGTTTACCCAAAAAAAAAAGCTCGTGGACCAGAGGGAAATGTTGGGATAAACGAGAAAGGTTTAGGTAGAGCTAGATCTAAATATTAGCTAGATAAGCATCTTGTTATGAAACATGCCGATCTGTAACCAAAAAACGAATTAACAGTCCAGATCATCCCCATGGGGCCATGAAAAGAGGGCCCAATTGGTAGACAGAAAATCCGCAACTCAAGGGTTATCCCCCTTTGGGATCTTGTTGCTGTTTGCGTTGCATGACGCTGCTCCTTCATATTTTATTATTTAAAATAGTTTATTTATTTATTTTTTTTCGAATGAAACTCTTAATTTTAATCTTTATATGAGAGAGAAAAATAAAACCTCAGTCGATACAATGAGTGTTGGAATAATTTTTTTATATGTGGATTAGCATTAATCAATAGTTAAGTTGTATATCTATATTCACAATCATTTAAATATTATGTAATTATTTGTGCAGTTTAGTAAAATGATTGAATCATATTAATAATTGAATAAATTATAATAAGTTGAAATATTCAATTATAACTATTTTGAAAGAGACTCTAACTAGCAAGTTATCCTTAAAATTAGTGATTCTATTTAAGTTGATTAAAAGGACAATTTTGTAATTTTTTAAAATGTTGAAAACCTTAATTCTTGATGTATAGCTACTCCCTTCAAAAAACCCAAGAGTCAAGTTGGCCCAAAAAAAAAAAGAAAACCCAAGAGGTGAGGACCACCTTCTTTTCTTTTTCCTCCCTTCCTATTTGGCCAAAAAAAATATATGAGAAAAAAAAACCTCAGGCAATAAAATGAGTGTTGGAATAATTTTTTTTTATATATGAATTGAAATTAATCAATAGTCAAGTTTTATATGCTTATTCACAATCATTTCAATATTAAGTAATTATTTATGCATTTAAAATGGAATGGGTCATATTAATAACTAAATAAATCATAATAGGTTGAAATATTCAATTATAACCATCTTATAATAGACCCCAACTTGAAGGTTATCCTTGAAATCAGTTATTCTATTTGAGCTGACTGTAAGGGCAATTTTGTAATTTTTAATAAGGTTGGAAGCCCTAATTTTGGTGGTATAAATATTCCCTTAAGAAAACCCAAGAGACCATGACCCTCTTCTTTACTTCTTCCTTTCTTCCTCTTTGCCCTCAAGGTTGACCCAAGCAAGTTGAGGCTCTTCTTTCTCTTATCATTGTCATAGCTAACATAGATCCAACACTCTTTCTAGGTATATAGGATCTCATCTTAAACTATTATATACCTTTGGTCCTTTTTATAAGAAATAAATAATTAATTTATTAGAACAAAAAAATGGTTAAACTCAATTTAATATAATTAATATATTACAATATGAAAATTCTTTCTGAAAATATCTATATTTAATTGAGTAAACTTTTAATGATAACTTAATTATAGTCCCAATTCAAAGTAAAATGTTAATTAAGAATGAAAGGTAAAAAAGAAAATGATCATTTAATACTTGAGACAACTTCTTAGAAAATAAAATAAAATACTCCTCCCATAAATCTCCAATAAAAAGAACCTAAGGGGAATATGTAGTAAAGAGAACTTTGAAAAGAAGCATATGACGAATCTCGAATGGGAAAGGGCATATATTATATAGAACAAAAACAAACAGAATATAAGAAAATAAGGGCATGTTTGATAGTGTTTTTTATTTTCTTATCTCAAAACAATTTTGTAAAATTGTTTTTGAGAATAAGTTTTGAAAACAAGAAAATAAAAAAAATCTGTTTGAATAGTTGTTCTTAAAATCATAACTAGTGAGTGATAGATGAGTTATTCAAAATTTATAATTTTACCATTAATGAGGTAAGTGTTTTTCATCTTTTCTTATATTTTCCAGAAAAAAAACTATAAAATATTGTAAAATTGTTTTAAGTTCTTTGTTCTTTTATTTTTCTATTTCTCATGACAGTTTATAAAAAACACATTTATTAAACAAGTTTTTTTATTTTTCTTTTTTTAAAAACAGGAAAACTGTTTTTAAAAACGAAATAAAAAAAGGCCCTAATTTTTAAAGTTTCACATTCCAGGTGGAGGACAAAAAGCTGTCATGATCAATAGCAGATATATATACATGCATGATATACAATTATACACACATACACACACGGGTGGGGTCAGAGTTGAAAACCTGGGGGCCAAATTTTTTTTTCTTAAGTTGATTTATATATGATTGTTACATAATGAATCATGTATAATAATTTAAAAATTAAAAACTTACAAAAGTAAATCTATATATAATTAGAAAAATTATGAATGGCCAGATTTTGATTTGTTTAAATGGTACATGGCTATTGAATACAAAATCATAAGTTGTTTGAGTGTGGGTAGAGATTTGGATATATATATATATATATATGTGTGTGTGTGTGTGTAAAAGCTTGACTACATAAAAAAATAAGATATATGGTGGCTATTATTCTTTTACATAATTTTTACTAAAATTATACTTTAATATTATTATTTAATTATGACTATCCTTTTATTAATTAAGAGAGAAAGGAAGACAAAAAGAATAAAAAGAAGTGAAAAGGAGGAGTAAAGTAAGAGAAAAAGTAAAAAAGAAGTAAGGGAGGGAAACTAGAAAAAGAATGAAAAATTAAGAGAGAAAGAATAAAGTAAATTTTAGTAAAGTAAGATAGGAAGTGTATTGGCTTTTTCAATTTTTAGTCTACTTTTAAACTAAGGTATAAATTTTAAGGGGTCAAAATTAATTTAATCTCTTATAACGTAAATTTGATAGAAAAATATATAATATAAAGTAAAAATTGAAAACTTGAGAGGCCATGGCTCCTATTGGTTCCCCCTAAATCCTCCTCTGCATGTACGTGCATACATCTACATACACACATGTATATTCAATATTTGAACTTCATTCTCTCTCTCTCTGTCTTTTTTTTTTTTTCTTCTGTGTCTATTGGACCTTCTCGATATAAATCAACAATTCAAATAAAATATGGGCGGGGAGCTGATTTGTTGGAGGAATGTATAGTTAAAGCATATGATTGTTCTCGATATATCAGGCATTCAGGTTGCGTGACTAGACTATGGCCAAACGTGCTTGATAATGTTGCTTGGGAGGTAAGAAATGGAGCAAAGATTCATTTTTGGACTGCCAAATGGGTTGATAAAATATGAATATTGATGCAGCACTGTACTCAGTGGCTTGTATGTATGAGTCATTGAGTGGAAGTGCTACTCTGAGGAAGGACAAAATTTGGGATACAATTTGGAAAGCACCAGATGTCAGAGAATGTGAATTTCCGATTGCTATATGGAACATGTTAGGCAGAAGAGTGATAAATGACTATTTCCTCACAATGCAAAAGTATTTTGAGCACCCCAGGTGAGAGGTGCATTTTATTTGTTGTTGGCTGCTGCTTCTTGTGGAACTGGATGAACAAAATAATGTCTGAAAGGGACTTCACTTTTTTATGCCATGCATAGTCATTGAGAATTATGTATGGGAAATACAACATTTGACTGTCAAGTTTGATAATACAACAGGTTGCGGTGGAGTGATCAAGTGGGATGGATGATGGTAGTTGCAAATGTAGCTTCTCTTACAAGTTAGGCATATGTAACGCTTTAACAGCTGAATTATGGGGTGCACTCATGGGAATCCATCCTGTGAAAGAGATGGGATTTGGTAAAGTGGAGATGGAAGGTGATTCCTTCTTTTCTGTGGATAATATGTTGAAGAAATTTTGGCAAGTGATACTGCAATTGAAAGATAACTGGGTTTGATTCAGAATGAATTATGTTCAGATTGGCACACATTTGAAGGTAAAAGTTGTGTAGAATGGCTTACTAAATGGGGTCTATCTCAAGATTTTCAATAGTAAATGCATCTTGATCCTCCACAAGGTATTAGTGGCATGCTTTAATTGAAATAAGCAAAATCTACTTTTATCTCCACTTCAAAAGAATTAATCTTTAATTATTAGGCCAAAAATATAAAGGGAAAGACTTGCCACAAATATTCATTGATTGTAACAGCCAAAAAATGGCGACAGATATCATAAGTCATCAGGATCCATTTTGTGGCATTTGCTACGTTGGCGGCCCTCTGAAAGGGGAAAAAAAGTCATTTTCAATAGAATCATTTAATCATTTTTATTGGGGCCTTTTGGATGTTTGACTGAGTTCAAATTAATTATATCAAAGTTGTTTTCAGGATCATATTCTGTTTTTGTGTTAAAGCAACAATAAAAAATAGATGTGACTGAAAAATACTAGATTTTCTTTTCGATGGTTGAAACTTTTTGAGACAGCTCTTATGTAATTGACCCAAAGAAAAGACACGATTGAGCAAGTCAAATAAAAGGCTGTTAACTACGTTAAAAAGGACAAAGGAATTGTGTCAACGTCAAAAGCCAATACAGTACTCGTCCTCTGACACAGGAGATGCGATGTTGAATTCCTTGGCATTTTAAGGTTATAAGCATGCCACGTCAGAGTCATGGTCACATATGGGACCAGTAACATTGTGATTGTACGATAAAGATTGCCTGCCATGTCACCCAGAGAAAAAATAAAAAGAAACAAAGAAAGTGATATAAAAATAGCAGTTCTCCCAGCAATTATTAAATCATTAGTGGAAAGTGATGCTAATGCACTTGTTAGTTATGAACAAATAATTCCCCTCCAATATTGTGTAAGACCCAATGGAGAAAGACGTACTTCTGTAGACTTAATTGATAAAATAGGCTTATTATTAGTGGTAAAGGATAACCATATCTTTCAACTTCTGCAATCGGTTTATCATTATTTTCAAGCACCTATGGTATCCACCTCACAAAATGCAAAATAATCGTCTTCACCAATGATATATATATATATATATATTATCAAATACAGATTAAAGTAATAACACATTGGTCTACTTTAATTCATGTGGGGGAAAGGGGTAAAAGTAGAACCGTATCCCTGCTAATCAATCAACAGGAAGCGATACCCAATGAGAAGAACCCTTGTTTAACTCAACAACAACATACACACCGGGCAGAACCAAGGTCAGGAATGAAAATGGAACTAAAATATCCAGTTTATTATTAAGGGCATCACTTCCCGAGTAAACCATATTCCCAAGATAAGAACATGATACTATGACTAAAAGTTCAAATTCAAAACAAAGAACTGAAAGGAAGACTCCCGGGAATGTCCCTTGGTGCAGGATAAATGAAAGGGCTTTAGACAAGACTGAGATCCGGAAGGACTATGCTCAAAAATAAGGAAAACGATTTGAAATTGAGAGCAAAGAAAGTGATAAGTGAAGCAGCTTATGCTACCAATTTAATCAGACGAAACCAGGCCAAATGGTATGGTTAAAACTAACAAGTAGAGTACATAAAATCTTACTATATACAAAAGGCTTGGAACCTGAAAACCAAAAGTAAAATATAACTAGATTGCAAAGATCTACACATACATACATACATATATAGATTGCAAAGATCTAACAGCCTCCGTTGGTTGAGGAGACAATCTAGTACCATTCTTCTCCTACATTGCCAGTTGTATGGTTCTATTGCGATGAAGTGCAATAATATAAGTTGAAAATAAAGGACTAGAAACAGGTGGTTGTGGAGACAACTGACCAAGAAAGATGGAAAAATGAATTAATTAATGATCAAAGTGAAAGACATTGTACCCTGTCAGGGAGATTTCTAGGCATTGGAAGTGCAGTAACATATTTCTGGGGACATGATTTTTGAGCATTTGCATCAGAGGACGATGAGGTCTCTGCCCCATCATTTTGCCCCCGGCCATGGAACTTGGCAAATCGATTGATGACAGAAAATCGTTCTAAATCTTGACATTCCACTCTCAAGTCTAAAACCGAGGCTCTGCTATCCAATCTACATCATCATGAAAAAAGAATGTAGAAATTAAGCAAGAGAAAAAGCGCCCCAAAATTGTGGCAAATGAATACAGATAAAAGAAGTTACCAAGTAGAAATAATAACAAAATCTAGCAATAGAAAGCAACAAAAAAAAATGGAAAACACGAAAAGGGGCAATATTTTAACATTTTGTCCATACAAAGCACGGGATAAAGTAAATACCATCATTAACATGTACTATTAGAGGTAAAGTGAAAAAAAACAGGGGCGTCCTGCCATATTATTACGCATCTGTTGCAACTTCTCAGGCAAATTAAATTGGTTGTCTGTATACCATGATACCATCTATCACAGCTTATGCTGCATGTTCTGATTACAAGAAACCGCTTCTCTAAGGCTTCATTATCATCCATCTCAGTTACGCTTAGTTAAAGAGAGTTACAAGTAACACCAACAGCAGAAAATTTATTCCTAAAATACACCTTTTTATCCCATTCCATCAACTAAAACATGAGGCCCAACCTACACTTGTGTGGGAAACCAATTAAGCAAAGTCTGTATCTGTTCAATCCCATAGCATGTGAGCCCGTTCAGCAGACAGTAAATCAATTAACAAAAAAGGAATTGCAACAAATACCACCTTAAAAGCACTTCAACTTGCTGAAGGAATAATTCAGTGTACTATCACACAATGGGTGAATAGAAATGACAACACAAATATTATAACTATCTTAGAATATTTTGAGAGAGTATCAAAGCACCACTGCGTTTGCATTCATCATGAGTTTTTCTTGAGTATATAAAACTGACCTTTACTATTTCATTAAGCCGTGAAGAAAACATCATAATGGATTGAACGTACCAAAATGAACAGTCATGTATTACCTCAATATTTCATTTTCTAATTTCTTTGCTCTTCCAACAAGGTCTTCCATAACCTTCAATATGTACTGATCAGTTTTCTCTGACGATTTAAGCTTCTCAGAATGGCTATAGACATATAATGAAAAGTCAGTTTTACAAAATGAAGGAATAAAAAATTAAATATATATTTTTCAACATATATTACATATGCCCCATTGAAAAGAACATCAATTTTTACCTGTTTCTGCTGCCTATAGGTGCGAGTTTACCATGTCCAGACCATGAGACTGAACTGCATGAATCTCCTAATGCTAATCTAGCAACAGAGTAGACCACACTGTCATGGTGCAGCTTGATATCTGAAGAGAGAATGGCTGCTGGAGGAGGATTAAGTAATTGCTGGACAAGCTGCGTAGTTAAGACAAGTCTTCTTTTTGACTTCACCACCGGTGGTACATCTTCAATCACATCAGCATCTTCTTCAACCTAACATATATATATGTGGTGCAAAGTGAAATTGGCATTATCATTAACAAAAGGATTTACAGACTTAGTTCACAGCCTAATTTATGAACAAACCTTCTCAATCAATCTATTTGTGGCTCTGGCCCAGTCTAATTCAGCCGCACTGCCAGAAATCAAAAGGCATCAATCATCCAAGGGAAAAATTAATCAATAAATTGGAAAACAGAAAAGAAACTAAAATCAAGTTGCAGGGAAGCAACAAAAGATAAAATTAGTTTATCTGAAACTAAAAGGTAAAAATAATATCAACCGGATTAAGACATAGAAGGATCTTTTCCTGTAATTATAGAAACAAGGTAATGTAAATGTAATAAACATCCTAGTTATATCAACCACCTGATATTACGAAGCCTTTCAGAACCCTGTGTCAATTCTTTATGCCATGGTACCAGCTCAGATGTGTCACTTTTACGCTTCTTTTGTCTCATAATAACCAAATCAGGTTCAACAGCAGAAGGAAGAGATATCTGAGAAGCTACATGCTCACTTGCAACTGAAACAGGGGTTTGACTCTGCTGAGCATTACCAAACTGACTAGTATCACCAAGACTATTAACTTGCTCAATTGAACTACGAACTTGCAAACTATCAGATTGGTTCTGAACAATCAAAGGTTGGTCCATAGTCTTTGGAGTCATTTTCCTCACATCATACATGGGCGATAACTTGCCATTTCTAAAGGTTCCATATTGCTCAAACCATGATGGTGCCATCTGGGGACTAATTGAAGAGTGCTCACTTCTTACAGAACTCACAGTGTTGCCACTGGAGACATTAATAGCGTTGCTCTGAGCACATCCAAGAACCTCCTGAGAAGTTGCATTGGTGTCACGTCCATTACCTGGCTTTGTTGAAAAGCTTAGCATTGTAGGATCTGATGGTGGCACTGAAGAATGATTACCAGACAAATCTTTGACCATGGCATTATATCCATATGACAAATGTCCATGGTTGGAAGTTGCTGGTTGTGTGTCCACCACATTATCTGAAACTTTAAATCTCTTGACATCCCGATTACCAGAATCAATCTCTGTACTTTTCATAGACTGAACTTGATGCAACAATGAGAAATTCTGATGCAATGAATTGTTTGGTCTTAAAGAGCGACCAAATTGTTCAATATCTCTAGAGGTAGCAGCAGGGCTTGAATTAGATGCATCAGGCATAAATTTCACAACAGGCTCCTTCCCCTGTAATGCACTAACAGCCTCTTCAGCAGAATCAGCACTCTCAAGTAGCATCTGCTGTCCAGAGCTTTCTTTAAACAACTGTTCTTTACCTCCGGAACTATTAGAATAAACTGAAGAAGGACCAACAATAGAGAGGTCATTGCCATCCTTTTCTGAATCTTCATCACCTGGCTTCTTTGGCCCCATTGGCATTTCATAATCATTGTTTGGTTGAAGACGGGATGGGATCTTTGAAGCAATAGGATGTTGCTTGCTAGAAACATTGGTCCATACATTATGCAAAACTTTTGAAGGGGCACCATGTTGAGATGCACCACAGTTAAAAGTAGATTGAGAGGCTGGACCACCCTCTGTGGCTAAAATTTGCAGGGCATGGTCTCCTGGACGAATTTGATCTGTGCCACTCAGCTGGGACATCTCTGGAGCTGGTGGCAATTCAGGTTCACTAGTCTGAGCTCTCTCACGGTATTCATTGATCTGATTCAAAGTAGACCTATCAGTAAAAGCTACATTAGCACGCTGAGCACTTGTTAATGGTCCACTGATATTAGCCATATTCTGATTTTGAGTATGAATTCTAGAGAAGGGAAAGCTAGATGTGAACCCCTGTGGAACATTTCCCAGTACACTAAATTGAGAGGATTTATCAAAAACCTGTCCTGAGGAACCAGACATATTATTCCTAAGCTCCCCATGTAATGACTCACGAGAAGGCAAAGTCTGAGAGGTAGCCAACCACATATGACCCTTATCTCCAGTTTCAGATGCAGTGCGTGATGTAGCAAGAGCCGTCTCCGAAGAGCCATGAGAAGATGCCATGGGAAGCCGTTGAGTAGGAGGAGCTAATTGCAAACCAAAGCCCTGAGACAATGTACTTTGATTCCGCAGAGTCTGTGCAACAGATCCGTCAGAAGCTTCCGCGTCAGGCACCCTGGAAGATAAATTGCAGTTAGAAGAGCTTGTGTTTGTTGCAATGCCATGCTCCCTCGATTGATCCACTTTATGAAGAAGCTCAAGAATATTTTGACTACAATAATTTTTAAAAATAAAAGCAAACAGCTGAGCTCAGGTCACTATGTAAGTCATGAAACAGGAGAGCACTAAGGGGAAAATGAGAAACAAGTAAAATAGGCAGCAATACCAAAAGGACTAAAATCATTTATGAAAATGTAATACAAGAATGCATGGCAGGTTACCACTAGATGACCTAATATTATCTGAGCTTAAACTAAAAACAGATCATTTTCAAATATTAAACTACCTGGGTGAGGAAGTCTTGTTAGGGGCAAAATTACCAACACTTCTATCCAATGATGTCAATGTTTTAGGCATATGACCAGGAAGTTTGCTTTTTGATGCATCATCCAAGCTTTTTAAATCGTTCTGGAAAGCAGGTACATTCGCCTGTCATGTAGTGAAGAATATCAACTACTTTTTATTCTTTAATAAACAGAGGAAACTTTAAGAACTAGTACAGTTATGCTAGCATAGCAGAGGGCTAAGTCTTACAATCACCTCAATTTCAGTATGATCTCCATCAGTATGACCAAATTTTGACTGCCCAAGATAGTTTTGGTCTTGACCTTTCATCCCTCCGAAAGCTTGTTGGTGAATTGGCACATCAACACTCACATCCCCCATTGGGTGATACTGAAATTTACGAGGTACAGGTGGTTTTTGATTGGCCTGAGCAGGTAACTTTGGACTACGGGAATCACTTCCATCAAAATAAACATTCTCTCTCATACCACTAGCTCTATGGAAAGAAGTAGATCCAACACCCTCAGATGAAATATCTCTTCTATTAGTGTTCTCAATCTCTTGTGTCTCACCCTCTCCCTTGTCATTCTTTGGTGACTCCAAAACTAAAGCATTCTTCTCCATATGACGCCGATAATTTCCTGGACCTTCATTTCCTCTATAGCTCCCAGAGGAGTCAGCATCTCTCCATACATCAACACTATGATTGTTCGGCTGCTGTTGATTGCTTTGACGGTTGACCCATGTGGCACCTGAATTTGGTACAGAAGCAATTCCACTTATACCAGAATCTTCCCCACAACCCTGCAGATTACCTGCAGACTTCATGCGTTCCAACCCAACAGATACATTAGTACCAGAATCAGGCAACCACATAGCAGGAACCTGGCCCATCTCCTCTTGTGAGGTTTTCTCATGATGAGTCTGCAATGGGCTCTCGCTATCATGGGTTTTAAATGAAGCACTGCTATCAGGAAGGCCTGATTTAATAAGATTCCAACCATTTGGCCTATTGAACAGCTCACCACTACTATTACAAGATGATATGGTCTGTTGATGGGCCCAAGAACCTGATATACTCCGTTCATTTATTTCTACACCAGCAGAATTAGTAGCATTTCCATAAACATGACTCCCTTCAGCATGGCCCTTTTGCTGAGGGCTGCGATCTAACCATTTGCCTCTTTCCAAAAATTGTGGAACAGATCTTTGAGAAGAATCAGTCTGTAACCTGTCATGCTGTTCATGTGATGCATCTCCTGACTGATGAAATCCAGACACACCAGAGAAGTTTACATTGGCATTGGGCCTGTTAACATCTTCAGGCTGAAGAAAAGGTCTTGAATTTATAGTGGAAGCTGATTGCAAATTTTCAGCCCAGACTGGTACCTGTTTGCTGTTATCAATAGTTGAGGGCCGCTCATTTCCAGGCAAACGCTCAGTATTCCGGAAACTTAGACCACTCCACTCTTCTTGTGCACCCATATCGCTGGTAGACGTTTCTGCTACAGCAGACTGCATAAGTGCACTCCAACTCCCACTCTGGATGGATGGAAATGCATTAAAACTATCAGTGCCATCCAGCATATTAAAACCTGTGTTCCTGCCAAATGCATCCCAAAGGTTGTCGTCTGAACCAAACAAAATCTTCTCTTCAGTTGGATCTAATGTAGCTACATTCTGTGAAGGAGGAACTTGAACCTGTGATGTCTCAGATGATCCAGCTAGTTCTTGCCTCCCATGAAATTCTTGCATTGGTACATTTCTTTGCTCAGAATTTACTTGCTGCAAGTTCTCCATACTCAGACCACTATTAATGCCTTGTGGGGGGGAACCAAACGTACTTTTTTCTTGAATATCCTGTCTTGAAACTGAAGTTCCATCGTTTGTGTTAGTTTGATCTGAAAATGCTGAATATTGATGAGCTGAAAATGTACCACCACTGGCTGATATGTGTAGCAGTGCAGACTTGTCCCCTTGAACATGTGAATACTGTTGTGGGACAGCAATCTGTGACATTGGTGATTTATCTACTTGAACATGAGAATAAAGATTTGGAGTACCTCGTGAGCTAGAAATTGGTAGCCCATAAAGAGACTGATCGCCCTGATTAGGAACCATACCCATCAAGCGCAATGCCTGTCCTTGTTCAGGAGATAACATAAGTCCATTAGAGGATCCTTGCATAACTGGGGATGCACCACGCTGGAGCCAATTTGCATTATTTGCCATAACTTCAGGCTGCCACATAAAGTTAGATGCCTCATTGATTGGAATACCATTGATAAGAGATGCAGAATGGTTTCCAACTGTTTGTTTCGAAATGGAGGAAGTTGGAGTCATAGAACTCTGTTGCCTAGCTTCCAGTTGTTGAATGTGCTGCTGCCTCTGTAGTTCTTGAATCTGAGAGATCATTGCTTGCTGCTGCAGTAGCTGCATGTCATTTATTCCTGACTGCTGCCTAGCCAAAGATTGCATCATGCCAGGATGCCGGCCACTGATTTGCTGTTGATTACCAAAAAAGTCAAAGTTGACAGGAGATTCAGCAGCATCAGTCCTTGTCAAGTTTTTCTTATAGAGTTCAAGACCACTCCCTTGTGATTCTAGCACTGAAACACCTCTTGGAAGGTTTGACATGCTATGCCAATCAGATTCTGCATCCACTCCCAGTATGTTACCTTCATTCTGCCTGGTCTGGAAAACCTGATGTCCCTGCATATAGCCATTCCCAGCTGTTTGCTGGTTCTGGGGTTGACTTCTGACAGACTCAGGCCTCAGATTTGATTGTGTCAGGTTTAAACCATGCCGCAAATGCGGAGAGCTTGCATGTCCCTGCTCTGAATCTTTAAGCCCAAAAAAGTAGTATAATTATTAATAGACTACAACACCTCAAACCACACTACAAAGTTGAACTTTCAAATCCCAACTATAGTTATGTAATAATAAACATAGAAAATTGTAATTACGCATGACAAAAACGTCAAGGATAAAGGATTAAAAACCAGTTAACTAAGAGTAAAGAAATGTATTACCTAATTGTTGTACATTGAAATTTTTTAAATTGGAAATAAAAGGAGCACCAGCTGGTCTCTGGCTTCCAGCCCACAAATTACCACTCAATCCTGACCAGTTCCCGTCAACAACCTGTGAATGATACTGGCCCTGGGACAAGTTTTCCTGGCCAAAAAAATTATGGACCCTGTCTCCTACTTCGTTTCCAGGCATAGATAATCCAGCCCACGATTGATCAGCAGCTAAGTATTTATAAGAAAGAAGCTATCTGGTAAATCATGAAACTAAGTCTAAGTATTTATAAGAAAGAAGCTATCTGGTAAATCAAGAAACTAAGTTAAAATTTGTCACACCCTACACAATGGGATGATCACATAAAACTTCTCATATGATGCGGTTTTCAGAAACATACCTCTTATCAGCTACCATTGATCCCTGGAAATGAGGGGGGGAGGGGAAATAAAAGATTCTGCAAGCAAAGAATTCTTTTCGTGTAAATTAACTAGAGTATCAGCTGTGAGAAGAAATGGCTGGATAACAAATAATGGCATTTCACACAAGAAATCTTACTCAAGCATTAATATGCAAATGCACCATGTTATTGATCATACTAGTTGTTCTGGAACAAAAAAGGAGTTAAAACCTTGTAGCTAAATAAATCTCCTTGAAGCACCAAATTAAGCATGAGTGCACAACAAAATGCAAACGAATCACACACATCAGCTTTATGAATTTAATGGTGCAGGAAAATGGTGTCACTAAGGGAAATTGCCCGGTCAAGTGGCAGCCCAGTAACTTTTTTCTTGTGAAGTCCAATTGAACAACCTTTTAGTGCAATCAACATTCAACAACGGTTTTTGGAATATTATTATTGTTAGAAAAAAGCAACTGTATCAGACTTTTTATTTAAATTTCATGTCAAAACACACATTGCAGCACTAATGGCATTAAATCAAGTACAGTCCAAAGATTACTCGGGGATATAAATCCATTATCACTCTTCATCATAAGAAAATTCCTCCCAAATTTCAAGCCTAGCTTTAAATCATTACATCAACAGCTGGTCAATCAAATAATATTGAGCACAAAATTAGTTATGACAACCCACCCTAAACTGCAGTAAATTCCACCTCATGGAGAATAATAGCTTCAATCACACAAATTTAGAGGAATAATAGCATAACCACAGTCATGCAAGCTGGAAGAAACCCACCTCAAAGGTTCTATCTTGTATTGACGCATGTTCTTCTGCCTACTAAAGAGGCCACTGTTCCAGTAATGGAATTCAATATTATTATTTGTGTTGTTATGTTATACTAGCATTCCCCAGTTTTTATCTGCAACTTATCAATTATCATCCTAAAGTGTTGGTGAATAAATCATATTCATGTAAACTGGGAATCCTTTTCAGACCCCCGAAAAACATTGTCATTCCATTAACCAGGAAAAGTTCCATCAAGTAAATTTATTTTAAAATCAAAGAATCCATGAACATTCCTTCCAGATTGGTATGACATCCACAAGCATAGAATTTGACAACAAAACCAACATAATATACAAAGATAAATCATTTAAATGGCACACATTCCCTGTTTAAAAAAAAAAAAAAAAAAAAAAAAAGCGAGAGAGAGAGAAAATTACCTGCTCTATTCACTTGTCCAGTCCACACTGCAAAAACTATGGCTTCTCCTCAACCTTCAGACTGTCTAAAAAGGTGTCAAAATCCCTGTTGGCATTACAGAATTTTTTAATATTGTTAAATAAACAGAAAAATCAATTTGATATCCTAGTTCATGTGTATGTGTTTTTGAGTGTCTACAAGATACGTGGTAGAGAGATAGAGCAATTTACAAAGCATATTATCTTTAAATGTTAATGATTACAGGTAGCACAGGGGTTAATAGTTCTCCTATCCATTATTGGTCATATGACATTGATGACCTATGACAAGTAAAGAAAGAAATACGATTTTTCAATAGGTTTATGCAGTCACGTCGCAAAATTGAAACTTTAACTGAGTAAATTCTAGAGAGAGAGAGAGAGCTCCTTTGGTTAAGACTGAAGATGCACCAAAGTTTGTCCTTAAATAAAAACTTTTAACTCTACCTTCTATCTTCACTATGACCTATGCAAAAATATAATAAACAATCTTATACATAGACTTATATACATGGATTGCAATCCCATTAATTAGGGCAACACTAAGCCGCAAAATGGCAAACAACACAGTGACACAAAAATCTGTTATATAACAAATAGATATAATTAGACCGGCTCACTGTGGGGCTGCACCAAATTGGAATTGAAGATAAATCAAATGACTTTGGGAACAAGGAATGCAACATCACGAAGGAGAAATCCAGCTTTAATTTCAATGAGTGTGCATCGTTGTTGCTGACAACAACAATACCAAACATAACATTCTGTTCAGCACAATCACATAACTGAAAATTCGGCAGCAATTGTGAGCTGCCACTATGTCCTCACAAATACTTAACTAGAGCCAAAGAAATCGAATATCCACATAATGATGCATAAATGCCCGTATACCTACGATTCCCACGTATTAATAAACATACGTATGACAGAAAACCCTTCTTAGTCATTTTCAATATAATATACAGAGGAAAGATAGAGGTACATGAGATAAAAGTCAGAATTTGGATGTCAGAATTCAGACTTCCTTCCGAGGACTTCGGAAACCAAAACTAAGAGGTAGATAATAAAGTAAATACTAGGAGACGGAAGAGGGAGACAGGACCAAAAAGAAAATCTAATCAGATATGTTTAAGCTACCTAAGTTGAAATTTTTCGGTCTGAGAAATGAGAGGAGGAAAAATACATAAATTCAATTAGTACTCTTTACCCTCATTTTCGCAGCAGCTCAGCTCGTCCCAAAACCGCAAATAACTTCAAAATCTTACATGTGTTCCCAACCTACATAAGATCGGGAACAAGGCATAATTCCAGCTCTAAACCAGCATTTAAATTGACTAGACGACACAAAATAACTTTATTGAACTGTCAAAATTTCTGCCCAACACAAAAACACCAGACCCCCAAACATAGATTTGCTTTTTCCCTAAACCAAGGTTTCCTGGATAGAGAACGCTAGGGTTTATTAGACATAGAAACATAGTCCAAGAACTCACAGCGACATTTGGAAGCCACCATTGAAGCTCAAAACTGATCCTCGGAGTTTGTTGGATAGCCAAGCGTTAGGGTTTGAAGCGAAGAAGGGAAAATGGGAGTCTTTGAGCTCAGACAGATAAAGTGATCGAAATAGTGCGAAATTTTCAACGAACAGAGGAACAAAACTGAGGCTCGGGCCGAAACTTAGGTTCGGAGACAGAAGCTAAATGCTTTGGATCCAAAGCTGAACCGTCTCATCTCTCGCTAATTGGGAAGCGTTTCAAGCGAGGTGAAACGAGGGCAAGAGGTGGCCGCGTGAAGACATGTTGAGGGCAAAATTGAAAATCAAGTGGCCATCCACTTGAAATATGACACGTGGTGTGGAGCCTACTTGGATAATTTTTTTCGCAGAAGTAAAGGTGGGATATTTTCCCTTTATACGTTCACTAATAATATTTATATCGTTACTCTCTTTTATCATACCGTTACGATGCAGAAAGAAAGCCTTCCTTTTTGAGACTTTCCTGTGAAAAACTCCAAATCGATTTTTTTATAGCTGCATGGTAAATATATATATATATAATTCACGGCTTTAGAGGCATAGAGCACTTGATTTTAAGTGAGATCTTGAGTTAAAGCATTATCAAATATGAATGAAGAAATCTATTATTGTGAGTAATTTTCATCTGTGGTTTAATTTAAATCAGTCAAAATCTAGTATAATATCAGAAAAATAGTTTATATATCTTTAAAAAAAATACATCTTTAACAAGAGAGAAAGGGAGAGATAATGATGCAAACAAAATTCAGGAATAGATAAAGCAAAAACACGGGCATTATTCATTAATTATTAATATCAATGTCACAAGAAGAAGTTGAGTTAATAAAGAAACATATTTATCTTGACATCTTTTGGGACCAGGGCATCTTAAGATACTCTTTTATATGTGTGTGTAATTCTTTCATAGATACTATTTTTATCATATTTTATTTATCATTTTAGTATTTTTTTACACATACCAATAAAATTATTAAATGGTCTAAATAATAAAATTTAATTATATTTTATCAAAATATCCTTACATTAAATACTAAAAGATAACTTGTATTCTATTTATCATTAGTAAAATAGTAAAAAGAATAATTAATATTTCATTGATAATATAAAATAACAGATAAATTAAGATATTTAAAATTATCTAAAATAACAAGTAAAATGGGATGGATAGAGTATATTTTTAGTTCAATAATGACTCCTTTTTTTTTTCTAAACAGTAATAGTTGACCAAATCAAGCAATAGTAGTAGTTCAAGGATTTAAGGATACTACACCCCAGCAATCTTATGTATTAAGAGTGTTGATAAGTAAGAGTGTTTCCCTCTAGTTTGATGCCCAACCAAGTGAACACATTGAGTTAAATCTGGCAGCGGAGTTAGATTTGACCCAACAAGAAACAAGTTTAATAACAAAATTTTAAAATTACTAAAAGGTACAAAAAATGAATTTATTTATCAATGAAAAAATATAATTACTATCATTCAAAATATATTCCTTTCAAAAATAATATTGGGATTAAAGTCTAAAGATAAACTTTTAGAATTATAAATACTTAACAATTATCTATCATTTTTATATAATATTGAGTTAAAAAATCAACTTGAAATTTTAAATAAAATTAAACATTGAAATCATAAAAATTCTTCATCATAATCATAAAATTAATTTATTACATCATAGGCACTAAGAAAAAACAATGTTATAAAAAACTAATATTCAGAAAAAATTTGAAAGAAAAAGATCTTAAAATGTGTATTCATATATTTGGTTGGACTAGGGCGGGTTTCATCCCAATTCAATATGTGACCTAAGCTCACCCAAAGTGACTAGGCAAGTTCCAGCCACATGCACACTATATTCACATGATAAACTCTCCCCATTTATATATTTTAACTTGAGTTACTTCCTTCCCATTTATCTTATGAAAGGGAGAGATAGAGTAAATGAGTAAGAGTGAGAGGAAAATACAAAAATAAATGAGTAAGATTTCATGAGCTAATGATAAATGACTGTTATTCGTCTTGATTCATTTGAATATTTTTGAGTCACAAGGGATTGCATTTTAGGGCTCATTTAGTTTAATTAAAGGGGTTAAGTAATGTAATGTAATGGGATAATAACTATATGTGAGTTTGTTTAGTATAATGTAAGAGTATGATGTAATGATATATTTTTTTTTATATTTGATTAAATTAGATAATGTAAAAAACACAAATGCCCTCAACAAAAAAAAAATCCCTTGCATCTTCTTTCTTCTCCCACCTCCTGAATGCCCACCCAAATTCAACATTCAAATGCATTCAATTATAAAATATCCAGATTTGAAGAATGTCGATGACCCATTCTTCCTCCTCAAAAATGTCAATACATGATTTCTCCTACAAGATTGTGTGAGGAAGCTGTAGATTTGTGAAATGAAAGTAGTCAATCACTAGATTTATAAGATTTGGACCAAGCACAAGCAATGGAAAGAAGGTTGCGATTTGCAATTGCAAAGTTGATAAGGACAATGGGTTGAATTCTAGCGAGATCTAGAGGAGGAAGGCAGAGGTGCAATAGAGGTATAGTGATGGAGATGGTAACCACGATGATGGAGATGACAACCAAAGTTCTAGAGGAAGAAGATGAGTTGTGGTTTTGAGGTGAGGAAGAAGGATGACGCTAAGATGGATGTTGAGATTTGTATGTCACTAGTGTGGGTGGTTGCTGATGTGGGAAGACAATGAACAGTTGACAATGGAGGAATGGAAGAATAAGGAAGGTAGCCATGGGGAGACAAGAATGACATTTGGAAGATAAGGAGCAATTTTTGTTGGTTGTTATTTTTTGAATTTGCAAGAACAAAAATATTTTTTTACATCTCATTACACTCTTGTAAAAACCATCATATGTAAAATATTATGTAATTCTGATTACCTCTATAGAAGTAATCAGAATCACGTGTAAAATGTCAAACCAAACATCTCAACTCAGTTGATATGTAAATAAATCAAATGAATCCTTAGTGACCAATACCAAACTATACAAATAAAAAAACACAAAAAAATCATAAAATTAATAGACTTTACACATTTAGTCCACCTTGTCACATTAATATTTGTTTTCAATATTACGTCAATGAAAATAGTGGTGCCCATATTAGCTAAAGAAGAAAAAGAAAACTATTTGCCATTAATAATTAAAATATTTGAAGAAAATTATCTATATCTCTTTCAATTTTGTAAATTACATAAATTATAATCTTGTACTTTATTTTAATTTTAAACTTTGTGACCAAAATATCATTCATTTAATTTGTAAATAAAAAAATTCACACTTGGGTCAATAAAATATTTTAATAAACAATTTAAATTTGATTAAAAAAGTAAATATTCGATTTTGTCCATTTAAAAATTAAAAATATATAATTTTACTCAAACTAAAAATAATTACATGGTAATATATAGTACATCTGGTACAAATAAGTCTGATTTCCCGCATTAGCAGGGGTTCTAAACTTAGCCATCATAAATGTCTTTTGTACATGCAAGATAATTTAAATTTTTATTAATTTTTTATCGTTAAATATGTATATAATCAGGAATTAGGTGATTAATATATATAATTTTATTAACCTTGATTTCACAGCTAGGTTAGGTGTCTTGATAAGAGGTCGCAATCAGGCTCCTCCCAAGGAGTGTGATCTATGGTCCTATTCCTCCTATATGTAAAGTGATATCTTGGATTATAGTGGAAAATATAATGTTAATTTTGGTAAGCATCATCATCATCATATGCTATGAAGAAGAAAAATCCTGAAAGGAAACCAAATTATACTTAAATTACTAGTTTTAATATTTTAAGTTCACTTAGTGTTTAATTATATTTTTCGTGCTATAAAGTGTGAATTGAATTTTCAAAATACTTTCCACTATTAAATTTTAATTTGTCAACGTTTCACTAAATTTTGTTAACGGCCACTTTTCGTCTCAATTTTTTTTGACCGGGTGTTGTCTCATCATTTTAATGTATATGATTTATATCAATAGACGAGTAAAAATAGATAAAAGGAGAAATTGATTCACATCACATAATTTGAATGAACTGACTTGAATTATGTGTATCATGAAGTATTAAAATTTAAAAGAGCAGTGCGTGTTAAGCCTTATGTAACTAAAGGCAACTAATGGGGGCATGGTATATTCATTGTGAAATAATTTTTGGGAACTATACTTTTTAAAAAGTTAACTTTATTGAAAGTTTGATTCTAATTTACTTGTTTCAATTTTTTATTTTGGGAAGTTTAATTTATTTTTTAAATAAATATATTATATTTTAAGGTTGCTAGCATAAATACTATTTTTTAAAAAAAATATTAAGATGATAAGGGTATATTTAAAAAATTACTATAAATAATTTGAGAAGTAGAACTTTTCTAGATTTTACTTCTCAAGTTAAGCCAAAATTTCCCAAAAGTTAATAAAGCAAAAGTAATTAATCTATTTTTGAGAAAGTTAAATTTCACCTACATACTTTCATCATATCAAGCAACCCCTAATTAAGACAATTGTGTTGGGCCTCACATGAAATTCATTTATATCCTTTTCATGAATTTTACCCTTCAAAAAGTAATTAGCACATTTAGAATTAAAGGTATTGATAGAAATGTTAAAAAAAATTAATACTCTAATTTAAATATTACACTATATCAAAAGGTTAGGCTTTTTTTTTCCAAATACATACATTACTTGTAAAATATTATTAACATTACCTATAATGGTTGCTTCAGACACAATAGGTTTTTCAAAATTAAAATTGATTAAATTCTACCTGAGATAATCTATATTTCAAGATAAATTGAATGAATTAGTCACATTATCTATTGAGAATAAAATGTTAGAATTACCTAATTGTAAAATTTTTACAGCTGGTTTTACAACTCATATAATTAGAAAAATTATATGAAAATCGATAAGTTATATTATACTATATCTCTCTAAAATGTTTGCCTTAGCTACCAACATTTGTTAACAAGCCCGTAAGAGAGTAAATAGTTTATATAAAATTTAGCATTAGAGAAAATGTTAATGTCAATAAATCGTGGTTATAACTCATAGGTCACAAATGTGGTCATTGTAGCGGTGTCACTAGGGTGACATTAGACCAGAGGTGCTGCTTCCTCCTATTTTATTTTATATTGGTATGAGAACAAAATCCTCATGGCCTTTTTAGTCAATCTCCATACATTTTGACCATTTAATTCAATTTGTTATGTTGATTCTGTGAGTGTCCATCTCTCTTGTAATAAATATTTCTCTTTTATCGTTGTCATGATCTAATTCTAAAGTCTTGTCAACTTAATTAAAACGTATTCGTGTCACTGTTTGATAATCTCACAATTTTTATTATTAACGATGATTATCGCTTTAATTTTGAACCTGATTAATTATTCTGGACCAAAAAAAAATATCTCATGAATGATGACATTCCATCGAAATCGAATGTACGTGACTTTACGGCATTCAATGATTGCATTTTGACTTGTTATATCTCTATTTATTCCATATTTATTTAAATTCAAATTTTAATAGCAATATTTATTTATTTTCCTTAGTAATTGGTTAACATTTATATTAATTTATCTTTTTTCACTATATTAAGGACTTAATTAACTAATTTATATTATATCATTGTATTTATTATCTGGCCATAATTAATTATTAGCATTTATTATAATCATTTTAACTATCATTCTCATTAATTCCTAAATCAGAAGTGGGTGATATGAGGTCCAACTTTGCGACTAAATATAGATGTATATATTAGTTTGCCGTCTGGAGATGTATATAGATGATGACATAAAATTATTTATATAAAAATGTAAGAAAATTATATATGCATATTAGTTAGATAAATTGGTAGGAGTACTGTTTATTTATGTAGATTATTGTTTCTAAAATCATACCAATTAATAGTATTTCTAAACAATATTTCCATATTTTTATTCTACTTTACTGTGTATTTTTTTATTTTTGATTTTTTCTTGCAATACAGATGTTATTCTAATTTATTATATTATTATTTAAAATAAAGAATTAGATTTACGCAATAAACATTCATAGAAGTGTGGATTGATAGATTAAATCCCCTTTTTATCTTAAAAATAAGTATGAGATATTCATAAAATATTTAAATCGTTAATATTAAAATTAGACTGTCCAAATTAGTTTTAATTTAAACATTTTTTGTTTTAATAAAATAAAATAAAGAATAAATATAATCTTGCTAATATTAAAAAAATATTTAAACTTAAAAAATTAAAAAAATAAAAAACATTTAAAGTTAGATGATTTTAAAAATAAATTTAGACGGTTAAAATCTTTTTATCTCAAAAGCAACGCAATGGTCATATAGGATTATACCAAAGTACATCGATTCGAGGTTGGCTGAAAAAAAGTTACGCAACCTACAACTGCTTACGCAGAGAGAGAATCACGGGACCAAAACGAAGGTTGCCGTTCAATCGTCTCCGCCGAAGAAAATCACCGAGTCTCGCTTTCTACTTCTTCTATTGATCAACCCAGAGGGAGGAGGAGGGACAAGAGGCTGACACCGAATAGAGATGGGAGAAGAAAAGCGACATCAGATGATGCAGAACCTCTTCGGGGATCAATCAGAAGAGGAAGAAGAGCTTGATTCTGAGCACGAATCCAATCCCCAACCCACTTACGCTTCTGTAAGATTCGATTTCTCTCCTTCTTATCCCCAATTTATCATCTCCGTTTATGGATTGAATTTGCAATTTCGTTGTCTGAACGCTAGGTTTGGTAATTGGCCCCCAATTTTTCTTGAAATTTTATTATTTTCCTTACATTCATGAGTACTGGTTGCACGGGCTGCAAATTCACACTCTATTCGGTCCCATATTATCTGTTTTACTTGAAATACTACATTCACTGAGACATTATTATAGACAACAGCGCAAACTTTGTGTGTCTGTTTATTGCTTTTTGGAACTGTGGGAACAGAAAGATGTTCTTATCTTATGAGTATATACATTTTAAGTTGACTACCTTCTGTGCCATCTCTTATGAGTAGTATGAAGTCATTACGCAAGAGTACTAAAGCCGAATTGAAATCATTTTGTTTTTCTTCAGGATGAAGGGGAGGGGGGAATAGAGCCTGATGTTGAAGGTGAAGGGGAAGGTGAGGGTCATGGGGAGGTGGAAATAGACAGTGAAGGTGATGTGCCTGATGGGGATCCTGATCCCGGTGAAAGTGAAGGTGAGAGGGAGCAAAGTTCCCAAGAGGTAGATATTGGTGATCAAAGAGAAGAAAGTGAAGCAAGAGATTCTGATAGTGATGCAAAAGACGACTACAATCAGAGAGTTGTAACTAGTAAGCGTAGGGATGTAATTGAGAGTGGATCTGAGAGGTCAGAGGAGCACCAGTATCCTGAAAATGATGATGAGGAAGTTGATGAAGCTAGAAGTCCAAGGTATCTTAATCAGTTTCATAACTTCATATATATATATTTATATATAGAGTAACTGTTTTCTCTTGTAGATAGTTCAGTGCATACTCTAATTGAACCTGATGTCTGAGGTGGTTTGGCTATTTATGTTTAGTTCTAAATCTGTTTGAATGATTCTGTATGTTAAATTATGCCTTAAATTAGATGATGAAATAGAACAGAGACCCTGTTTGATGACTCAAGACTTATTGGCTTGTGCATGAATTATTGCAAGATTTATTGACTAAAGTTTTATCTTTTGGCAGTGGATCTCCCACAGATGATAAGGATCAGACTCGCATGTTGCATTCTGCCCCTGAAATTCGTGATGTGTTTGGTGATTTTGATGATGATGATGATGAGGAGGCGGAATATGCAGTACGACATGACATTGAGCATGATTCAAATGTGAGTTTTAGAAGCCAATATTAAGAATTTTCTATTATTTCATCAAAGTACCCATAATTTAATGATACGACTAACTTTTTTCCTATCTCAGAGATCTCCTTTGGAGGAGGAGGAAGGCAGTTATGGAAAGAGCTTAAGACCAGGGGACATAATTGCTGATGAAGATACTCACTATGAGTCAGAGGAGGATAACATTGAGATGAAACTTAAAGAGAAGCCACTTGGGCCCCCATTGGAGCTAGACGTTCCACTTCGACCACCTCCGGCTTTTCCAGAGAAGGTCTGCATGTAATTTATATGTTAATATTACTTATATTGATAATTATTTATTTCACAAGGTGGATGGACAAGACGTGTAACTTCTGGTCTGTTATTGCTGATGTTACGTTTTTATGAATCAGAAGGTTGCTTTTTCAAAGGAGCTTAGTGGATGTCAGAATTTTGAGCAAATTATATAATGTATTTTTCATGGACTATTGCTTGATTATTAATTTACTAACCTGTTGGTAAAGTGCTAATGCAATTGCAATCTTACATGTTGATATCAAGGTCATGCTGAATAGATTAGTGCTTACTGTTTTACGATATAGGTGCTTATCTACTAAACATGACTTTTATAAGATGATGTGCATTATGGTGACAGTATGTGTTGAATTTCAATGCTGAACAACTACTCACTTTTATTTGGCAGATGAACATGATCAAAGTATCTAATATTATGGGTGTTGACCCAAAACCATTTGATCCTAAAACATATGTTGAAGAGGATACATTTGTAACTGATGAATCTGGAACCAAGAAACGCATACGCTTGGAGAACAATATCGTGCGTCGGAGGACTGTGAGAAATCCTGATGGCACAACTTCTGTAAGTAACAGTATATTGTTGTAGTTTGTTTTTCCTGCCAAATTGATCATGAGTGTTCAATAAATGCCTGTGGATAGAAGGCAGTGACCTAGTGTTCTTGTATATAACTTGTTTTCTGCTTTTACTTTCTTAGTTCTCCTTTTTGTGCTTTACAATTATTGGTTTTTTTCCTTTTTTTTCTTTGTAAAATTATTTTGAGATAACAAGCTTGATACTGAAATAGATCTAAGCTGTTGAGGTAGAATTTTTCTGGAGAGTGTAGAGTTCACAGCTTCTTTTGACATATGACTTTAACCTCTAGTTGTTTGATAACATTTGGTTGTGCTGAAATGGATAAATAACAGTTATCTAAATTTAACATGTTGAGATATTGTTAAGGCAGTTATTGGAATTTGGAGGATGAAATTTGAACATCACATTGGTCAATATTTTTTGTTTTCTGAGATTGTTCCTTACTTAATTTTCCCATTGTTCTGGACTAGTTTTTATTGAGAAAGTCTATTGTATCCAAGATGAGTTGGTGAAACTGTAAATTAACATGGTAAAGGTCTAAAAGATGTTAAATGACAAGTCTTAATTGAATAAGTAGTTTAAAGCTTCCATGAGGCTTAACTGGAAGGCAATACTCTGACAGGGGTGATTCTGAATAAGATGAAGATGTTTTTACCTAAAAGGGATAAATCGCTTCATGGTTGTGTCTGCACACAATACGTTGCAGTCCAGTGTATCAGGGCCTAACTTTGTATAACTCACATAATGAATTTTTTTTTAATGTGTGTGTATGTGTATGAATATGGATGTATTAATAAGCTCCATAAAATCTCTCGTGTTACTGGATGTATGTGGGCAAAATGGAGGCATGTGTTTAATGTTTTATTATTTTGCCAACTATTCTGCTTTTAATACCAGAACAATTTCATTTGTACTGTGGCACCCTTATTCTTTGATAAAATGCCGTTGATGATCAAGATGAAGTATTATTGGTTTTATGCTGATGCAGTATGAAAGCAATGCTCGTTTTGTAAGGTGGTCTGATGGCAGCTTGCAGTTATTAATAGGGAATGAAGTTCTTGACATATCTGTGCAAGATGCACGGCATGATCAAGCACATCTCTTTCTTAGACATGGAAAGGTGAGTTTTGATATGCCGTATATCTTTTTCTTGCTAATTATTGTTTATTCTCTAGAGAACCATGTGTACAACGGGAGACTATGTGTGCAGGGGATCCTCCAATCACAAGGAAGGCTATTACAGAAAATGAGATTTATGCCATCTTCCCTGTCTTCAAATTCTCATCGGTTACTGACTGCCCTTGTTGATTCAAGACATAAAAAAGTTTATAAGGTTAAGAACTGCATTACTGACATTGACCCTGAGAGGGAGAAGGAGGAAAAAGAAAAGGTATAATTTATTGGACAGTAGTTTGATGCCTTTATTGCCCATCTTGGTACCAATCTCCAATTTTCATATGGATTTTTCAGGCGGAAAGTCAAACCATTAGAGCTAATGTACTTCTTAACCGTAAGAGAGAAAAGGTGAGCAGGAAATATGCTCCAGTTGCGGATAGGAGGCGCCAACTTTCTCCTGGGTTTTTGGAGGATGCTTTGGATGAGGTGTGCTCTCTATATATTGTTTCCTGTCTAGCCATTGTAGTCTTCATTTGCATGTGCATATGCTGCAATTTTTTCTAGGCCCATGACACATTTAATCCATCCACTTTTCTGTTTTCAGGATGATGAAACAGATTATTATAATTCTCATCACACTCATCGCGGCTTTGATGATGATTTTGATGTTGAAGCACGAGCAGAGAAGCGAATTATGAATGCTAAGAAGGTATTATCACTCTATATCCTGATCCTCTTAAATTTGCTGGTTATTCTCCTTCTATCACTAAATGAAGGTTCTTTTCTGGAATCATTGTTGCAGGCACCCAAAGATATCCCTCGAAGGTCATCTTTCCAACCTGTTAAGTCATCCCGGCGTCCAATAGAGTTCTCAGATGATGAGAGAGAGGAGTCTGAGTATGAAACTGATGGTGAGGAAGATGAAAGACCTCTGCCACGGAAGAGAGCTGAGGATACGGAGCCAGAGTATGAGGATGAGGAGGAGGAGGAGGAGGAGGAACATTATGAAGAAGAGGCACAAGTTAATGATGCATCGGATGAAGAGGAGGTATTATTATTATTATTATTGAATAATTTAGTTTGGTTTAAGATTTATTAGACTTTATCAATGAATAAGTAGATATAGACGATCTTTGTGTTCATTGCTTATATTATGGAACTTTGGCCTTTGAGATTTGTATTTATACAGTTTTAGATCAAATATTAGGGATCATATGCAATTTTTTCTTTTTGCACTTCTCATTTGTCGTCTGTGTTGGCATGTAAGTTTTTGATTGCAACAAAACTATTTTGATTTTTGCTGACGGGATGTAGAGTGTCTAGGCTGTGTGGTAAATGTTAAATACGAGTTTTTGTATGCTGTGTGGTAAATGTTAAATGCAAGTTTTTTGGGCATCTTGCCATCTTCAATAAGCAGTTTTCTGTGATGTAGCTCACAGTATCCATTTTACTGCTAACTTAGCTGAAATCTCACAAGGGGCTGCCGGAGGAAAAACCATGAAATGCTACTAGGAAAGTTTTGACTGTTTCTTGAAAAGTCCAAGATTCTAAGAAATTTTTGTGCTGTGTTCTGGATTGATATTGAGAACTTTGGACGGAACATTCTAGTTTTAATTAGTGCCTCATTAATGCAGTATCAATATAGGTATCCTTGGTTGTGTTTCCTATTACTACTACTACTACTACTACTACTATTATGACTTCACCTGTGGAACTCCTGCATTCCATGAGAACTGAAAGTGTTTGTTGGGCTACATGCAACACTATTAGTAGTTCTTTCTCTGGATACACATTGAGTTGTAATTTATTTTTAATTCTATACTAATGTAAAATATAAGGATGGAACCATGATTAGTTGCTGTAATTTCAATTTTGATTTTATTTTTTGGCAGGAGCCAAAGCAGAAGAATAAGCAGATCAGAGGCAGCGTGAAAAGGAAGGGTTTTGAGTCAGAGGAGGAATCTCCTCCAAGGAAAGCAACAACCCATAGGCGAATGGCAGTTGTTTATGATAGTGATGAGGAATGAATGAATTTCTTCAGGCCATGTTGCCGAATGTGAGTGTACTCCCCCCCTCTCTAATTGAAGACAATTTTATGTTTTAGTTTAAAATGTCATCTGAATGCACCTTGCCATCAAATCAGGTGTCTGTTGATTTTATTTGACATCAGACGGGGAAGATTTCCAACTTAAGTGCCAATGGTATTGCTTGTTATGTTCCAGTGAAGCCGTCAACCTTGTACTTTTTCTTCGTCAGTGAATGCTTGCAATTGGGATTGCAGAGAGCAATGCCCTTAGGGTGCAGCTATCAAATTATCGAATGAAGCAGAAACCAAGATGGTTCATCTTTTTTCTCTACTTTGTTCACCTGGCGCAGTTGAATTTAATTACTCATCATTATACCAGTTCAACACTCAACTATCAAGACATAAGTTTGATCCACCGTTTGGTACATGTAGAAAGGGAATTAGTCATCCTTAAAATTCTGGGAAAATGCACTTCACTTCCATGAAATGCGGTTTAATAACATTATTACATATAAGTTTTAGATGTAACAGAATATTCTAGGATCAGTAAACAGTAGTTGAATCAAGTAAAAGGGATTCAATATTCTTTATGGAGGTTCCCCGAATTACCGAAAATGGAATGGAATGAAAGGGATAAGCTGCCAAAATTGAAAATGAAATTAGATGTTGAAACCAATTTCAACTATGGTAGTGGTGGAGGAGAAGAGGGGGTTGGTGGAGTAGAGGGATGAAGGTGAGGCAGACGAGATTAGTGAAGGAAAATAATTTGGTTCATAGAATGATCTTTGAAAGTGGGAATGTTGAAAATAGGGGTTAAGATGGTAATTTTCATTCTTTTTTTTTTTGGGCATTCTCATTTTATATGGAATATAGATTTCTATTTCATTGTACAACCAAATAGTTTAACTTTTGTTGTAGGATTCGGAATCTCGCTTCTAAATCTTTAAGAATTGAATCGAATAGGTCTTTTAATCCATTCAAATTTATTTTTATTTAATTAATTTTATATTTAAAATTTTTTTTTCATTTCTCTAGTATCATACAAAACAAATTTGTAGTGATCTTCATTCTATTCTCAATTATTTCATTCGATTCTATTTCCAATCATTTTAGGAACCAAGTGAGTTTTAAGGATATGTTTGGATTCTCTTCATAATCATTTATGAGGAAATGTTTCTAAATATACTTCAACATAAATAATCACTTATGACAATATTATTTTCGTAACTTACTTTTCAAAATTACTTATCCTTTAAGAATTACTTATTTCATTTTTTCTTTTCAGTATTTATTTAATAATCACTTAAACTCTCAAAATTTAAAAATATTTCTTTTCTCAAAATCACTTATGAGGTAAAATCATTTAAACACAAATCACTTTTAACATAATCACTTATTCTTATAATTAATTATAAATAATTATTTATTCTTATAATTAATTATGAATAAATTAATCCAAATACACCCTAAATAAGGGGATTTAAACGTGATAGATGGAAAAAATAGTACAAAAAGGTTTTAAAATTATTTTCAAATTTTGCAATCAGGTTCAGCATCTTTCTTTTATTTTCATGAAAAATGTCATTTGATGTTTATCAAGCGTAAATTATCACTTTTTTTTTCAAGACCGGAATAAAGCATAAATTATCACTATTACTGGATAAACTTCGTTATATAAGTAGCATTTAAAGACATGTAAACATTTAAAAATAAAATTTGAGAGATTAAGCAAACATAAATAGAAAAAAAAAAACAAGATGAAACGAGTGAGAATCAAAATACAACTAATTCAATTTATTTTAGGGTCATGTACAATTTACCCTTTCTAATTTTATACAGCTTAGTCAGTCGTTTTGTTGGTAGAGGTCCTTCACTTGAATTGATAACAGTTTGGTTTAATCTTTTTACGTTTTCTTTGGCCAGAACAGGGTCGTTTAATCTAATTACTCGTATCCACGTGATAGCAGAAGTAGATTATAATTATAAAACATTAGTTATATTGGATACTGATACTCAGCCCAGGTCGGTTCCGACCATTGAATGAGTTGGGCTTCACTTTAAAATAAATGTGTACTAAAAGAGGATGGGCCGTACATTCCAGGGGAATCCAGTGACTTTCACCGAACAACTAGAATTTGAACATGAATTCAGGTCCTCTCCTGGAAGGTGCCTCCCCATCCTCTCTTCAGCATTATCCCAGCCGGACATTTTGTGCCATCTTTGCAGAAAATCCAAATATCCATATTAATTTCGTTGAAAAGTGGCGTCATTTCCTCCAGTGGAAAGGCACTGCTTTATGGTGGAAACTGGAAACAGCATTAAAATAAGAAAAGGGAAACAGTATTAAATATATTTAATTATTTATTAAATTAAATATTTGAATTCTAAAATATTTAAATTATAAATTTTATTAGGTATTATGGTTGTTTATTTAATTAATTAATAAAATATATCCCAATTAAAATGTGTTGTCATTTTTAGCGGAGGATATTGTTTTTTCATATATAAAAAATATAGGATATATTCCTATTTTTAGGTTTTATCAAACATTGGATGAAATGTTCGGCTGAGATGATGCTGCTCAGAGAATGGAGAGGCGCCTTGTCGGACAGGATCTGGATCCATGCGCACTCAAACTAGAAAGGACTTTTCTAGGAGGTTCGGTTCACTCTGGAACGTCCAGAAACCTTCCAGACATCTCTTTCGGCTCAACAAATACACATCCTCCTTCCCTCCCCCACTGCTTATCTCTAAGCAAATCAAATCAAATTCTCGAAAAAGCTTTCGTCTACTATCACAACCAAAACTCCTTGAGCTTTGTACATAGTTTTCGATTTCTTTTTTTGGTTCATTCGATCAAGGCGTCAAAACTTGTTCGTCCAATTGCTTGCTTAGTTTCTCCTTCTACCGTTACTGTGTTCTGTTGGCACTTCCAGCAATTGTTCAGAAAGTTTTTTTCTTTCGCTCACAGGTATGTCAAAATCCTCTTTAACTTAATGTTTCTGCATTTTCTGTTTGATAATTAACGGGTTATAGGTATTGTGTCATGTTAAAAATTTGGGTCGTTTCTGTGTTTCACGGTATATATGCTCTTCTTTTTATTGTTTTTAAGTCTTCACGGAGGTTTCTGAAATTGTGTCGTTATCTTTTTGCCAGGTTCTAAGAAACAAATGAATCCTGAAAAATTCACCCACAAGACCAATGAGGCTATTGCCGTGGCACATGAGCTGGCAATGAGTGCTGGCCATGCACAAATAACACCCCTTCATCTCGCAGCTGCTTTGATTTCTGATCCCGCCGGCATCTTCTTCCAATCAATTTCTAGTGCCGCCGGTGATCAAGCTGCACGTGCTGCAGATAGAGTCTTCAATCAGGCATTGAAGAAATTACCATCTCAGAGTCCTCCTCCGGATGATATACCTGCTGGTACAGCCCTCATTAAACTTGTTCGGAGGGCACAAGCGGCGCAGAAGTCACGTGGAGACACTCATTTAGCTGTCGACCAGTTGATTCTGGGTCTTCTTGAAGATTCCCAGATTGGGGACCTGCTGAAGGAAGCTGGGGTTGCTCCCGCAAGAGTGAAATCAGAGGTCGAGAAGCTTCGTGGCAAGGAAGGGAAAAAGGTTGAAAGTGCTTCTGGAGATACAACTTTACAAGCATTGAAGACTTATGGGCGAGACCTTGTCGAGCAAGCAGGAAAACTTGATCCCGTCATAGGACGTGATGAGGAAATACGAAGGGTGGTAAGGATTTTGTCGAGGAGGACAAAGAACAACCCAGTTCTCATAGGGGAGCCAGGAGTTGGTAAAACAGCTGTCGTGGAAGGTTTAGCACAGAGGATAGTTAGAGGGGATGTTCCCAGTAATCTTGCTGATGTGAGGCTTATCGCATTGGACATGGGTGCTCTGGTGGCGGGAGCAAAGTACAGGGGTGAATTTGAAGAGCGATTGAAGGCAGTTCTAAAGGAAGTGGAGGAAGCGGAGGGGAAAGTCATCCTCTTCATTGATGAAATCCACCTTGTTCTTGGTGCTGGTCGAACTGAGGGCTCCATGGATGCTGCTAACCTCTTCAAGCCCATGCTTGCTCGAGGTCAGCTTCGATGCATTGGTGCTACCACGCTAGAGGAATATAGGAAATATGTAGAGAAGGATGCAGCATTTGAAAGAAGATTCCAACAGGTCTATGTGGCTGAACCCAGTGTAGTTGACACCATCAGCATCCTTCGAGGGCTGAAAGAACGATATGAAGGTCATCATGGTGTTCGGATTCAGGATCGTGCTTTGGTGGTTGCAGCTCAGTTGTCTAGCCGATACATCACAGGTATGTACCATGTTTGGGGTTTGTTCTTTTACTTATTTCCCTGCGTAAAAGCATGATGATTTTAATAGCATGTATAATAAAGATTGCATACTTGTTCTTTCAGGGCGTCATCTTCCTGACAAAGCAATTGACTTAGTGGATGAGGCCTGTGCAAATGTGAGAGTTCAACTTGATAGTCAGCCGGAGGAAATTGATAACCTTGAAAGGAAGAGAATGCAGCTAGAAGTGGAGCTCCACGCACTCGAGAAAGAAAAGGACAAGGCCAGCAAAGCTCGTCTTGTAGATGTAAGTAATATTTTCTCCCACGTCTTGAGATATATTAATGGTTTCAATTGTTAGATTACTGGCTCTCATTTTATTGGATCTGGCGATTCTAATTGCTCTTGTTATGTTTAGGTGCGGAAGGAGCTTGATGACTTGAGAGATAAACTTCAACCTTTGATGATGAAGTACAAAAAAGAGAAGGAAAGAATTGATGAGCTTCGTAGGCTCAAGCAGAAACGAGAGGAGCTCTTGTTTGCTTTACAGGAGGCTGAGAGAAGATATGATCTAGCCAGGGCTGCGGACCTGCGATATGGGGCAATTCAGGAGGTGGAATCCGCAATACAACAGCTTGAAGGAAACACTGGTGAGAACTTGATGTTGACAGAAACTGTTGGACCAGAACAAATAGCTGAGGTTGTGAGTCGCTGGACTGGCATACCAGTGACGAGGCTTGGCCAGAATGAGAAAGAAAGGCTAATCGGACTTGCTGATAGATTGCACCAGAGAGTGGTGGGACAAGATCAAGCGGTTAGTGCTGTTGCTGAGGCAGTGTTAAGGTCAAGGGCTGGGCTAGGAAGACCTCAACAACCCACTGGCTCATTCCTGTTCTTAGGGCCAACTGGGGTTGGTAAGACTGAGCTTGCAAAGGCTCTAGCTGAGCAACTTTTTGATGATGAAAATCAGCTGGTAAGAATTGACATGTCTGAGTACATGGAGCAACACTCTGTTGCACGGTTAATTGGTGCACCACCTGGGTATGTTGGCCATGAGGAAGGAGGTCAACTTACTGAAGCTGTGAGGCGAAGGCCTTACAGTGTGGTCCTCTTTGATGAAGTGGAAAAGGCACATACATCTGTCTTCAACACCCTACTTCAGGTCTTAGACGATGGAAGGTTGACTGATGGCCAAGGTCGCACAGTGGACTTTAGGAACACTGTCATAATCATGACTTCAAACCTTGGAGCAGAGCATCTCCTGACCGGGCTCTCCGGAAAATGTTCGATGCAAGTAGCTCGGGATCGAGTTATGCAAGAGGTATCTTATGGTAGAATTTTATGCATGTTAGAAGGTTCTGTATTCTTGTTATGGTTGTAGTCACTAAACTACTTTTCTTTTGTGCAGGTGAGGAGGCACTTTAGGCCAGAACTCCTGAACCGGCTTGATGAAATTGTGGTATTTGATCCTCTTTCACATGATCAACTCAGGAAGGTAGCGAGATTACAGATGAAGGAAGTTGCACTTCGTCTTGCTGAGAGGGGAGTTGCCATGGCTGTAACTGATGCAGCATTGGACTTTATCCTTGCAGAGAGCTATGATCCGGTTGGTATCATTACACTAAATTCAATATCTTTATGATTCTGAGAAACGTTCATACTTACGTTGTTGTTCATTATTTGCAGGTTTATGGTGCTAGACCAATTAGGAGATGGCTCGAGAGGAAGATAGTGACAGAGCTCTCAAGGATGCTCGTAAGGGAGGAAATTGATGAGAACTCAACGGTGTATATAGATGCTGGGCCTAAGGGTAACTCGTTAGCATACCGTGTGGAAAAGAATGGGGGGATGGTGAATGAAGCAACTGGGCAGAAGTCAGATATCTTGATTCAGATCCCTGATGGATTTAAGAATGATGCTGCTCAAGCTGTGAAGAAGATGAGGATTGAGGAAATTGAAGATGATGAAGATGCTGAGATGGAAGGTTGAAGTGTATGATATCCAATCAATAATATGAGTGGGACCTGAGTGGCTTCCATCTCCTTTCCGTTTTTCGCTCTTCGTTGAAATGATGAATGAAAATTTCTTTTTTTTTTTTTTGGGTGAAGGGTGAAAAACCCTTTATTTAATCATAAATAACTTTTGTTCATGTATCAAAAATGTAAATTAGTTTTTGAAGTTTGAATCAAGAATGAAGACTCCCTCTGCTCTTGAGAGATAACGATCCTTCGCTTCCATTTTCTCTTCTAAAATATTTTCCTCTTTATAAATTGATTTGAGTAATTTTAGTAATATTCTTACGACTCCTCCAGCAAATTTATCTCTATTTATATTGTGGTCCTGTGTGTTTTTGAAAGATATATTATCTTTTTGGCTACTGTCTGCGCGCTGTATTAGTTTTGTTCACTAGCATATCGAGTAATACAATTTGTTAACTCGTGAGAATTAGGGAATATAAATTATTGATAAAAGATTTGAAAATAATCATTCTTCTGTTAATAATTAGTAACATCATTAATAATATATATATTACTGTTAATTGATTTAAAAATTAAATGAACAAATTACTAAAAAGGAATATGAACAAATAAAAGATTTGAAAATATCTTTTAAGGAATATAGGAAAATGGGCCTATTAGATTAAATTAATATTTGCGTAAATCAGAAACACCATACGATTGGAAATGTAATAATTCATTTTTTTCTTAATGTTCAGATCTCCTAAAGTAAGGAAAATGAAGTTAGCTGAAGTAAGAGTTTTCAGCCGTTGGATAGCTAAAATGAAGGAGATCACACCGTGTGTGGCTCACATCACCCATGCTGAAATCCTGAAATATAATTTTTTTAAAGATATTATTGAATCTGGTCTGAATATTTAATTGCAATTAAAATTATTACTATTTTAAAAATGAAACAATTATAATCACGGTCACTAGATATATTCATCATGATGGTTATTCCGTGACCGTAACAGTGAAGTGCAAGCATCACTATATCACACTCCTGGAATTGGAAGCCCTTGAATGCTTTTTCTACAGCAGTTTGATGAACTGCTGCTAGGGCGAAAGGCCCATTGGGCTAGTGATATTGGGCCTGCTTCTAACAATTTGGGTCAGACCCACTCCTTATTATCCGCCTTCTTTTCGATTTCAGTCTAGTTGCCAAAAAAAAGATCTAGTTGAGAATTAAAATATTATTCACCGGGTTCATCACATAATAATTTTGTTATGAATCATAAAAAATATCTTCTACTATTTTTTTAAATCTTTTTTTGAGTTGCAGAAAAAAAAAATTTAAGATCATTATCACAATATGAACTTAATTAGTATGCAAAGTTTTAGATTTCTTATCATAAAGGTATTTTTATCCTCTCATAGGCATTGGGACTAATATTTAAGTTTTCAAGATTATAAAAATATATTATGGGATAAATATCTTTAAATGTAATTTTCCTTTAAAATGATTTTCTGTTTAGGCATTGCTTCTTAAAATTAATATATCTGAAGACATACCTATTCAACAACCAAGCCTGATAAAAAGTTTAGGTTTCTTAATTAAATTAGTCAAATATTAATGTTGAGAATATAGTACGTCTGGTGATAAAAAAAGGACATGACATTTTATATATAAACTTGAAAAAGTTGAGAGAATAAAGATACAGTACTTGTCATCTCTACCGAAACCAGTTCATATATTTTCTTCAACTATTTTTTATGAAGTTCAAAGTTTGTTCTCTTTTCGTTCAATAAAAGCACACTCTTCACACACACACACATTGTGTAAATATAATCTTCACTAACCCATTAACTAATTTAGCTTTAGATCGTCAATCTCCTATCACTTTTTTGTTCTCTTGTGTCTGCAACTTCTTATGCTTTTGGGTGGTTGGAACATATAGAGATTTTGATTTCTCAATCATTCATCTGCAAGCCCAGAAAATATTAATTCCTCAATCATTCATAAACTTCAATATCAAACACTTAATTTAAGATATTGATATTTTTTGGCCAACAATTAAGATATTAATATGTATACTAAACTCCTTTCGAACAAAGAAACAAAAGAAAAGGAGCTAGAAAACCAATCGTATGATGAACTCCCTCTTCTCTCAATTCTAAAATATTCACCTCCAGCTACAACAGTCAATTATCAGCAATAGAAAAAGTCAACGAAATGGTAATTCACATGGCATTTTCTCTTTAAACTAGAAATAAAAAACTTAAAAATGAATAATTAAAATAAATTGTACTACTTTCTTGGTTAAACCACCATCATATCTTTCACAAAATTATTTGAAACATTCCCTAAGGGGGCTGGTTAAAACTCTGGGAAGCTACTTAATATGATACTTCCCAAAAGTAATTTTTTTCCAAAAAAAAAATGAATCAACGGCGGCAATTGGGTGTAGCTGAGGTACTTGTTAGATATGCTAGGATTGGTGTATAGAACTCGGAAGATTTGATATCTTCTTTTTCAATATTTTAATATAATTTTTTACTATAAAAGCCAACAAAATAGAAAGAAAACACAGTATTTGACCAATAATAGGGTTGGGTAGGGTGGAAATGACCTAATTCCCAAAAAATACAGCTTTGGATAGTAGTTACCTTTAACTGGATTTAATAATACTTAAATATGATTCGATAATATTAAATATCAGATATTTTGAAAACTAATGCAAGGCAAAGATGGTGGGTTTGAGGAGTAGCTAGGTGCGTGAGGATTAGCATCAAGTTATTGAATTAGGTAGCTAATTACATATAATTTTTTCAAACATTGTGTAAGTCATATGGGTAGCATTAATGTCAACTCATCTATTAATCTTTGAACCACAAAAAAAAAAAAAACTCAAACTTCTGCTCAAATGTCGTTTTCATCTACCTGTCAATTTGAAGTTATATATTGCAATAATTGCATCCTAGCTTATTGATCGAAGAAGCTGTCCAATTAAGTTCCTTCTGATTATTTATCTAATTGGATAGTGAATGAAGGCATCCCATATACATAGTGATTTTTTTTAATTATGCAACCTAGAATCCATTTAGAGGAATTACAATTAAAAAACTCAAATTAATGCTATTGTTAAGTGGCACTATTCACTTAATTAAGAGGAAAATGGAAGCTAAGAATTTCAACCATAAACTTTGAACTTTTTTTTGGGTTCAATTTATATATGCGTAGGCTGTCTAAAATGGCAATATTATACAGTTCTTGACATTATTTCTAGAAGATGCGGAAGATCAGAGACATCCCGTATGTGTGTCATGTGATTAATTCAAATTTGCCTGCACAAACACACACATATATATCAACATAAAACATGCACGAAACTGAAAAAAAAAAAGCCAAAATTTCTTATACGCGTTGAAACCAACTCCTATCCAGACATCTTGAAGGAGGCTTTATTTAGGAATAGATTTGTAATTATGTACAATTAATTATATTGTTTTATCAAGTTAATTTGAATCCAACTGTGGGAAAAGAATACAAACATAAATAAAATGTCAATTCCTGTTGTGTGAAACAACATACTTCTTTTTTTTTTTTTGCCAGAAAACGGCAGAGTTGATCCTGTCTATTCTTCTAAAACAATTGTCAATTAAAGGGTTATCATGTAGGACCCGCCAGTTCTTACCTTTTATTTTTGACCGATTAAAATTATTGTGAACTAAAAAAAAAATATAAATCATATATATTCACTAAAATAATCAATTTTATCAATAAAATTCAAAATATTTCACAATTAGTTAAAGATTTAACCATTAAATATGGCTTCGAGTCCGCCTTTCCTTTTTCAACGAAGATGTGTATGGACCGGTCGTATATATGACTTATTCTTGGTTTCAATTATGCATGGTAAACTACAGTAATATACATACAAGTGAATTGACAACTTACAAATGAAATTTTGTGAAATTTGGAAAGGCCTACTACACCTACACATATATGTATATACATATTTGTCAACAATATAATTAATGTTGTAAACCCAAGTCTTGGTTGACGGCAACGTGATGTTGACCTACAAATAAGCTTTCTAGTTGTAGAGCTAGCGGAATGTCCTCCTCAAGTTTGTGTCCAGATGCTGAATCTCTTCTAAAATTCAGCAGTATATGTCACATGTATTTTGGCTTTGAAAATTGTATCGATAAACAAAAAAGAATTATATATATCTTTTCATTTAATTTAATTGATGATATAGATATATATACTCCCTCCATCCTGTATTATAAGGCGACGGGATGTGTTTTAAGTATATTAAAAAAATATTTATTATATCTTTAAACTTATAAGAAAAAACCAAAATTTTCAATTTTATCTTTATTAATTTTACTATTTTTATTAAATATAATATAAGTTACAATACTAACAATATAATAAATGAGGGATAAAAATAATAAATCACTACATGTTACCTTATATTATGAGAAAAGAAAAAACTTCTCATATTATCTTATAATATGAGATAGAGGAAGTATATATATATATATATATATATGAAGATACTTGATTATTTTAGATGCATGTCCTTAGTGCTCCCATTTTGTACGAGCTTTGTTAGATTAAATGCTGCTGAATTTCTTTCGTTTCATTTAAGAAATGATCAAATAATTGAAAATTTAAGAATTGATATCGATCAATAAATAATGCAAGCCATGAAGCAGTATGACTTCTTAATTAAATTCAATGTAACGTGGAGAAAACATGTTTTAGAGTTCTTATAATTATGTTAATGGGGCTGGTTTAATTTAAATATAGTGACTTATGAATAGTGATGTGCGTGATACTATTACTTAATTAAAAATATAAGTTTTATTTAATTAATTATACAAGAATTAAGAAAAATATTTTTACTTATTAAATTTATCAAAAATATATTATTTTCTAATAATATCTCTATTTAATGCGTTAGATTTAAAGTTTACTATCTTTATTATATTTAATTATAGATAAGAGTAAAATAAAAATTTTTTTTTAAGATCCTAGAAATTACTAAATAAAATTTATATTTTAAACAAAAAAAAAAACCTTATTGTGAAGAATATGGTTTCATTATCTTGGGTTATGTGTTTTGTCCGTTTGTGTTTTTTCAAATTGGGAATGACATGTGGTTCTACGAATATAAATTCCTGTGCATCGCACGAATAAAATATTTAATTAGTGGTGCACTATTGTTGTAAATGAGAGGGTATTTAAATGTGCATAAAGTATAGTATTATTTAATATTAATAAAATATACTATAATGTGAATGCCAACAATGTAGATAAAAGCTGTCTTTGTGCTCACCAAAATGTGAAAAAGAGACTTCTACCTTTTTGTTTTTTCGGGTATCGTCAAAAGAGACTTTTAACTATAGTATGAATTATTTTTGAGCTGGCTTGGCTTTTTGTCTAATTTGATATTCCAATGGAAGCCGATCGATGGTCAACAATTTTTCCCCCTCCCTTCGCGCAAGATAGTTGTCTAATCGGAAAGCAATTCCATGTGGATATTCAAATTACCATAAGCTTACATCACTCTTTACAGAACATGCACAAACGCATATATATGTTGAAACGGAAAATTAGAAGAAAAAAAAAATCGTTGGTCAAAACTTGTGAGGATGCGAAATAGTTTGTTGAACCAAGTTTGATTGTGGCTCTTGCCTCTTGACGTAAGGGAAGAGCTAAGGGAAAGAAAAGCAGCCAGTTTTTCCATGAATCACATATATTTAAACTAGCTATAAAATACAAGGAAATTTAAAGAAATTGATGTACTATTTATAAGTCATAACTGTGACACTTATCTCAAGTTAATTTTATGCAAATATATGGAACTCATTTTAATTTTTTATTAATGTATGAATGTCAAATTAATATTCAATCTTCTAAATTTCTCATATTATATCTATTTCTCTCCAAATTTATTAATATTAATTTTAAAAAATTGAAAAGATTTCAATTCCTTTTTTAAATGTGAAATTATCGGATTTACCATCACCGACGTTGTAATGATGCCAGAAAGTATGCCAAAGTCTGGTAATATGGGAGAAAATGAGGCATATAATTGATGAGATATATAATTTTCTTCCTCCATGACTCGATCCATGGATGAACGTAGCCTCAGAGAAAAAACCAAAACTCATATACGAGGGGCTATCTAGATAATAATGTGCTTACCTCAAACCCTGCGAATCAAATGCGTAAGAGATAAAGTCAATAGTTGAATTATACAAGCCCATATAAACATTCTAGGTGTGGTTTTTGTTTTTTCTATACTAACAAAGAAATTCTTTGACTAACAATTGGAGACTAATTATTTCAAAATATAGAGATAATTGAAGTAAGTTTTATCTCTCATAATAAAGTATTTTTTCATATATAAAAGTAGGAATTAAATCCTAAATAATATATTTAAGGAATTAAGCTATTTACTAGCCGTGTTATAACGTTGTTAGTTTTATAGGCATCAAAATTAGAGATGGCAGATCTTATTTGGGATATTATCATTATGCCAATTATTGGCGCTCAGTAGTTGAGAAAATGCCAATAAAAATACTTTAGTTGGATAATTGACCAAAAAAAAAAAAAATCTAGTCGGACACTTTATGCAAATAAAGAATTGGTGCGAGGAAAGTGGGTTTTGTCGTTGTGGAAGATCTCGAGTTGAGAAGTGTAATTCTGGTGCCATTCTTTTTCTTTATAATTTTGGAATCAAAAGCATCTCTTCTTGTAACAAAGTTTGTTTCATGTGGGAAGATGGTAGTCAGTCTCTATCTACTAATTGATCAGTTCAGATACAATTCCTTCATTCATGTGATCTACCAATTGATGATTCATAAAATCAATCAATTTCATCTTTTGTAATTAAAGAGGCTCCAAATCTTTAGATAGCCATTTACCATATCACTAGCTTTCAGCGCATTATTTTGTAACCAAAAATTATATATATATGTATATTAATATACATGGTATACAAAAAAAATTATGTATGTATGTATGTGTGTATATATGTATAATAACAGCCAGACTTCATGCATCAGTAGGCGGGCACCTGTGAAGTTCAAATATTATTATGTCAATTAAAATAGAAAACATTCAATCCAACAACTCCAACCTTATAAAAATTACAATAAAAATTTTTGGTAATTAAAATATTATTCACTAAGCTTCATCGCATATTAAATGTTAATTTTGTCATGAATCATAAAAAAATCTTCTACTATTTTTCTTAAATTTTTTCTAGTTAGAAAAAAAATTTAAGAACATTATCACAATATTCTAAGTTTCTGATCTATTAATAATTACTATTGTTTTCTTATTTCGATGAAATTTGCATGCACAAAATACAATATAAAATAACCGACCTTCACCACATATAGGTTTCCCAGAATTACTAAAAAATTATGACTAATACAACATAGAAAACTTTACATTTCAAACTTTCTGAACCTACATACGAATATGAACTTGATTCGTATACAAAGTTATAAATTTCTTATAGTAAAGAAATTTTTATCCACTTATAGGCATTGAGACTAATATTTAAGTTTTAAAGATCATTTATATAAATATATTATGAGATAAATATCTTTAAATGTAATTTTCCTTTTAAATGATTTTCTGTTTGGGCATTGCTTCTTAAAATATATCTGAACATATACCTTCTCAACAAACAAGCCTTATAAAACTTTTAGGTTTCTTAAGTTAATTAGTCAAATAATGTGGAGAATATAGTACGTCTGGTGAAAAAAGAAAGGACATGACATTATATATTTAAACTTCAAAAAGTTGAGAGAATAAAGATACATACTTGTCCACACTCTACTGAAACAAGTTCATATATTTTCTTCAACTACCTTTTAGGAAGTTCAAAGTTTGTTCTCATTTCGTTCAATAAAGCAGACTCTACACACACACACACACACACACACACACACACACACATTTTGTGAAGAGAATCTTCATTATGTCGAATCAGAAGTTTTGATGATTCCAAACAATTAGAACTTCAAAAGAAAATATTAAAAGAGTATGAAAGGATAAAGTAAATAAATCCAATGAAGAACAAGTAAATATTTAGTTTTTAGAATTTCTCACTTTGTCCACTAGGTAGAAAGCTTTGAATCTTACTTATTTATGTTACCATAATGTTACACCTGGAAAAGTGACGTGGTCGGCTTGCGAAAAAGCAAAAAAAGATATAAATTGGGTTTTTGAATGAAAACCAACTTGTGAAGAGTCGCTACTAAAATTTGAGGAAAATTTTAAAAAACCAGTTTAAGAAGGAAAATGATCGTTTGCGTACTCAGAGTTGAGTTTAGGAGTTGATTGTGTATGAGAAAAGTGTTAGGCATCCCACAACACCTTTTCTTAAGGACTGTTATCTTAAGTTAATCGTGCAAATTAATATAGTTATAAAAGTATTTTGGTTATCCTTTAATTGTTCACATGCGAGTATTAGGGTAGAAAGGAAAAAAGTTAAGGGAATTTGAAAAAAAAAACAAAATAAAGAAAAGAAATTAGGAAAATCAAATTGAAAAATATTTATTTATTTACAAGGCCAGACTTGACTCAGAATTGAAGTCTAGGACCTACGTATCCTACGGTGGGGATCAAAGTTTACATAGTTCAGGTTAGAAATGTGTGTGTCAGTGGGTTCATATTTTTTAATTATAATTTTTTGTGATAAGAGAAAGCTAATTGAAAATAATTTGCCATTTTGCAAACAAAATGATTTTCTTAAATTTGAATTAGTGTGTTTTAATTTATAAAAGATAATTTAGTTTCATTTATTTATTTAATTTTGAAAATATTTTTTATTTATGTTAATTCCTGAAAATGCTTGTAGTGGATTTTTTTGGCTTCTGAAAATATATTTTCTTTTTAATAAAATAAAATTGATCCACTTGCTGCAAACTTGTAGTCATACCCAGTAGATTGATTCTTCAAATACCTAAGGGAAGCTCTAAAAGCTCTCACGACATAACGGATTTTATTATATTTTTAAAGCAAAAATAAGACAAATATTATTATTATTGTTATTTTACTACTACTACTACTACTACTACTACTACTACTAAAGTTATTTCTTAAAAAAAAAAAACCACTTAACCGATACATTTACGTGAATTCGTAATTTCACGCGAGAAACTGTAAGCTCTCATACCTGCGAAAATTTTGAAATCTCTGGGGTATGGCTATTTGGGTAATTATCATAAAATACAAATGTTTGAATAATAATTTTTTAAAAAAATTACAACATTTATATTATTTTTTAATATATATATTTTATTCAAAATTTATACAACAAAGAGTTATTTATTTTAATGGACACAACTCACTTGTCTAACTCATATGTCTATGTGGACTCTCAGATTCACGTGACAACATGATTAACTAAGATGCCCACGTGGGTTAAAAAACCTCGGCATAATTATATAGACAATTATTTATTTATTATATTATATTATTTTATTATAATGGTTTTGCTTTTGCTATTATTTATAGGGAAAAATAAGCTTTTGGTCCTTGAGGTTTCAGTCAATTTTGAAATTAGTCCTTCAAATTTAATTTTTTTTAAATCAATCCCTCAAGTTTCAATCGTTACAGCCATCCATCCCTAAGGTTTCTGAAATCAGGGGAAAGATATCCAGGTGGAGATAACGCCGTTAATTATGATGATGTGAAGGATGGAAAAACACATGTTTGTTGACCAGGATACACATTGAATAGCTGAAGACATGTTGGATGGTTGAATAGGGCACAAAACACATAGTTTCATATACTCATTTCCTTGAGCAGGAGAATGCGTTGTTTCATGCCAAGCAAATATTTGAGATGGGTTTCATGCGCTTTCTTTCTTGTGTGAGATGATTCCAACAAGCCCTAACCAACATAGAATCGATCGCACAACAGAGCACCAAAGGTATAGATCATCAACCGTGCACCATCCATACTGGACGATATCAAGAGAGGAAGGCCGATAGAAGGAAGACGTAAGGTATATCTTTGGGGAACTTGTATCTTTGGATATTTAGCTCAAAACCCATAATGCACAAGAAAAACATCATGGGTGTTTCTTTGGGTATTTATCTGAAATGGTAATCCTCCATCTTAGTATGTGAAATATAAAGAAAAAAGAACGCATCTTTATGGATATTTGATTGGGTGTGGATCTATATCTTTATGGGTTTAGTTGTTAAAAAATGAAAATGGTAAGTTAATGAGTATTTGGTTGGGCTTGGTGCTGTAGGTTATGGTTTTGTAGCTTTATGAGTATTTTTCTAGTTCTGTAACCTAATGGTGTGGTTTTATATATATACCCCTATCCCCATGGTACATAAGCACTGGTATGAAGACAACTTAAAAAAAAAAAAGAAAAAAATTTTGAATCAATATGGAGACATTATTAGTTGATTAAATTCTGAATCTAATGTGTCTACCTCTATATAAATGAGAGAGAGCGATGTTTTAGTTTTAGATCTAAATTTAATTATCAAGTTTGTAGTTAGATTTGTAGATGATTATTAGAGATTGAAATGCAGAGAAGCCAAATCTGTCTTCATGTATCCATCATAAAAACCCTATGTCCTTTTAGGCTTGCCAAGTGACTTTTAAGCTAAAATAGAACAATAAGGGAAATGCTCTTAGTGTTGGTTCCCACGTGATCACATGTCCAGGATAAATGAATAGTTTAAGCTAAAAGGGAAAAAAAAAGAAAGAAAATGGTAAATTGGAGCACATGTTACGTTGGAATGATTTGTCTTTACATGTTTATCTTTATATTATATGGACAAAAGGGTGACATGAATTTAATGAATGTCTTTTTATGTATTAGATAAAGTAATATAATAAGATTAATGTTTTAATTGCTTTTACAGGTACATCTACTTCACATGGCACTAGACAAAGACAAAGATATAGTTATAGAGAGTGAAAGTGAAAGTGAAAATGGCATTGACGGTCTTGCTGAGGATAGTGATGATGTAAATATTGATGATGACTACTTTAACCATTATGTTGATAATGATGTAATTGAGTTTATTGATGAAGATAATGGTCATTGTGCAAATGGGGCACACAATCAACCTATATCTTCTATTGTTCCAGAGTCAATTTCAGCACTTGCTATGTATGATAAAGCCAATCTAATGATGCAATTTGATGATGAAAATGAGGAGTTGCATTCTATTAATGAGTCTAATGAGGATAAGGATACAAACTCCAAGTATTGCTAATACAACCCTGCAGAGATAGGTAAAGACTTTCAATTCCAGTTGGGTATGGAGTTTACTTCAATTAGTCAATTTAAGGTTGTAGTGAGAGAGTATGCATTAATTCATGGTTATGATGTTTGCTTTGTAAAGAATGATAAGGTGTGATGTAAATTTTTATGCAAAAGTGGATGTCTTTGGTTAATGTTTGTGAGCAAAGTAGGAGAGTCATTAATGTATCAATTGAAGACTTTTGAATTTGAGCATTCCTGTGGTGTCACGTAATAAGAACATGAAGTTAGCTGATGTCATTTCATTTGTGCAGGAGAACTATATGGCTAATGTCTTAGTTAATAAGGCATTGTAGGTTAGGAGAAGGGCAAAGGCTATCCTTAATGGTGATTATGCAGCGGAGTATTACAAGTTGCCTGACTATTGCAATGAAGTACGAACCAGAAACCCAGGCACCAGTTTCCAATTAGCAACTGATAGGGTGCAAATACAGCAATCACCTATTTTCAAGAGAATTTTAGTGTTTATGACCCATTAAGAGGGGTTTCTTAGTAGCATGTCAGCCACTCATTGGATTAGATGGATGCTTCTTAAAAGGACCATTTGGAGGGATATTACTTATAGCTGTAGCTCGAGACCTAAATGATCAATACTTCCTATTAGCTTGGGCTATAATTGAGAGTGAAAATAGGGATTCTTGGACTTAGTTCTTGAAAAACCTCTTTGATGACATTGGTCATGTGTTTGAACATTGATCTGTCTTCTTTTCTAACTAACAAAAGGTATGAGATGTGATTATTGAGAAAACTCTTTGATTAATTATTATTTGTCATAGCTGCTTGGTCACATGGTTTGTCCTTCATTTGACTTGTAGGGGCTACAACAAGCATTTGGAGAGTTTCTTGGGGGTTACAAACATTGTTATTATGTGCGACACTTATATGCTAATATCAAGTCAAGGTATGGAGGAGGTACTATGATTAGAGACTTAGTGGTCCATACAGCAAAGGCCACTTATATTCGAGATTGGGAAGACAAGATATATGAGTTGAAAGCCATGTCAAAGGAGGCATATGATCACTTAATGACTTTTCCTCCATCTTGTTGGGCCAAGTCGTACTTTGGAGAATATGCAAAATGTGATATGATCATGAATAACATAACAGAGTCATTCAATGGAAGATTATTGGAAGCATGAGAATTTGCCATTGTACAATTACTTGAATGGATCCAGACGTATTTGATAACAAGATTTGCAGACAATTGAATTAGAGTTGCAAACTTTATGGGGAGGTGTGCCCAAGACCTTGGAGGTTGGACAAAGAAGTGGTAGAATCTCGTAATTGGGTAGCCATGTGGGTAGGAGGAAATAGATTTGAAGTATCATATGTTGGATAGTTGACAGACAAGTTTGTTGTTGATCTTGACAACGGACTTGTTCATGTCGATTATGGCAATTGAGTGGCATACCATACAAGTAAATAACTTAATATGTTGTTAAGTTTTTTTCACAATTATAATAGTACTTAATAGTTCATTTACATTTTGCAGGCATGCAGTAAGTGCCATAAGAACTAAACAAGAAGATCCACATGACTGTGCATTTCAATTTGACCAAAATTGCATATGTGGTTTGCTATACCTTAGTTATTGAGCCGATAAATGGTGAAAAGATGTGGTTTAGAATAGGATTGGACCTCGTGGAGCCCCCAACATACCATAAGCTTCCCGAAAGACCAAAGAAGCTACGAAGAAGGGGAGCAGATGAGCCACCAAGGCCACACCATGTGAGAAGGACCATCGGACGTGTTCAGTGTGTTGCATGTGGTAATTATGGACACAACAAGAGAACTTGCAAGAAGCGAGAAAGTTCTTTTGGCGTACAAGAAAGTGTTCATGTTACACCTTCACCATCAAGTCACTCATAGTTGAATTCTAGTTACCATGTATTTAGCTTTTTGGTTCATGTTGGTTAGATGTTAGTTATTATGGATTTAGCTTTTTGGTTCATGTTGGTTAGATGTTAGTTATTATGGATGTAGTAAACTTTTTTTTATCATGTTGGCTATATGTTATCTTTATAAGTGGTCACTCAAGTGGAATTGTGTTCAAAATATTATGCTATGAATTATGTTCATTATCGTGGTTGGCTACTATCAGCTTTGATAGAGTTTTGTTACTATTTTATAGTGTGAGCATTATATTAAACATAAAGCTTATCATGTAATTTATGTTAGTGTCTCAAAAAGGGTGACAAAAGGGATGTCTGATAGGTATTATATTTGAGCATCAAGTCACTTGACTTAAATTTATTAAAATGATAAGGAGGGGGATCTCTATTTAATGAATATGGCCTTATGTTGTTATTTGTTTGACAAATTTATTTTAGGCGTGTATCTAATTCATAATGTTCTTTTTTATTTGAGTCAATAGGAGAAGCTTGTTCCTTTTAGGCATGTATCTAAGTCTCTATCAGCCGTTTAAGAAATTTATTTAAGTCAACTAAAGTATAAACCTGTTCACAGTTTTGGTTGCAGGATAAGTAATGGTTACATAAGACAAATTTTGTCATCCATAATGTACACAAGGGACTTATCCTTTTATGGTCCTTGCTAGCTAAAAAACAAGCAGCACAATAATTGATGACACAATCAACTTTATAGTAATATTGTATAGAAAAATTACATTCATACTTTGTGGTCCATAGCCATAATACAAAAAAGACAACCTGCTGAACAAAATACAATATAGCCAGACTAATAGTTAGATATGTCTCCAAACTAGAACCTAGCAATGGTTAATGACATCATGCCAATTTTACATAACAAGCCAAAAATAGTCAACACAGACCATAAAAACCTAACACCCCAACTCAGACATCCTACACACATCTCCTACCATTACTACCATTACTCATATCAACATTTACTCATAAAGACCCAAACTAAAATAGCATTCACAACCATTATGACCATCAATGCATGGACAATTAGCTTCATCTGCTTCTTGCCTTTTGTAGTTGCTTCATCCTACTTCTTGATCTTCTCTAGTGTTTGCCTTGGAATTGGACCATTAAGGCACTCAAAGAAATTACAAGTCCATGTCTCTTGCAATATTTTTTTTTTCATTCCAAAATCATGAAATTATAGCATAACATATTTAAACCAAAATCTCATTATGACTTATATCTATCATGACCCAAGGTTTATATCCAAAATTTAGCTCAATAGGTTACCTTAAAAGATAAAATGTAATATGCTCGTTGATTATCCCTTATAAAAATAAAAAATATGAAATATATTAAATAGAACTCAATAGGTTACCTTAAAATTTGGGCATCTCAGAAACCCATAACCTTAGTTTTTTTCTGTTGATGCAGTGAGAACCAGCATAGGATCACCACATCGGTATTGTTCAATAACACTTCTTCCGATTAAAGCTACTAATGAAGTTCCAGATTCCATTTTTTTTAGCCTTACAGGCAACAAAATCTACCAAAAGATAAAATTGAACTGAATATTAACAAGATTTTAGAGGCAAAACAATGATATCAACGACAGACAAGAAATATAAATGAACGAGAAATATTCATAACATGGAGCTTAAGCAGTGAAAAATGAATGAGAAATATAAATGACAAACAATAGCAAGAGGCAAACCACATTCTACCATAGGGATGTGCTGAGAAGAGAGGGCTCTAGTAGGAGGAAACCCCAGAACATAAAGAATGAAATTTCGATTGAAACAGATATGCACTTGAAATTGATTCCACCAGCTGAGAGTTTTGGTTGAGAGAGCGATAAACAACCACAAACTCAGACAGAGTGATGAGAGGCTAAAGAACTCTGAGATACTGGGAATGAATAGAGGATTAGAGACTTATGGATGAACTTTGAGCCCAAAATAGAAAGGAATATCAGTACGTTGTTTGAGAACCTATTGTGCACTTTTTTCTTTTTCCTGTTCTTTTGGCAAAAAATATGTTTTTATCTTATTCTTCTTTCAATTGTATGTTTTAAATAAGTCCAATATGCCAGCTATTTTTTCCATCCTTTACATCATCATAATTAACGGTGTTATCTCCACCTAGAGATCCTTCCCCTAATTTCAGAAACCTCAGGGATGGATGGCTGTAACAATTGAAACATGAGGGATTGATTTAAAAAAAATTAAACCTCAGGAACTGATTGAAGCCTTAGGGACCAAAAGCTTATTTTCCCCTTATTTATATCTATATATTTTTTAGAAAATATGTTCCATGTCATAAACGGTATCATAAAGTCTAAATCTCAAGGGCGACAAAGTGTCCAAAGATACAAAATTACCATGTTGCTCATGAAATCCAACACAAGAAGAATTCATTCCTATCAAGCACTTATTTTTGCTATGAATCACAATAAGTTAACAAGCATGCACATTAACATCTTACTGGACAGTGGTGTTTCTTGGATAACTTGAAGTTAAATTAGAAAAGGGAAAATTAATTTGTAAGTCCCTATAGTTTTTACCTTTTTTCAACTAGATCCCCATACTTTAAAAAGCTAAGAAATGGTCCTCTTAGTTTGCTCTATCTAAGGTGTTAATCCCAAGAATTTAAAAAATACCAAAACTCATCTATTATGTGCTCGATGGTGTCAAGTTAGTGCTTAGATGGAGAAAATTTGCTGATCTCAACATACACATCAAATGAAGACTACCAGCTCATATATTATTCTTTTTAATAGAAAGATGAGGGAAGTTTTGTGCCTTTGCCTAAAAAACCCTTGTGTTAGAAAACTAAATGATGCAAAACCTTCTTTGTTTAAAGCTCCCTGAAGCATGACTTGGCTTAGAGAGTGGCCGAAGCTTCACACCGAAGCAAATGATGCAAAACCAAATAAGCAAATTGAACCATCCTCATGTAGTAGATTAATTTACATTGTTGGAACAATATTGTTGTAACAGCAGAAAGGCCAATTCTTCCCACCCCACAACAATAGGCGAACAACTTGGAGTATGAGTAAGGTCTTCTTTGTCCTATTAGTTTATATTGTCAGAACTTGAGAAAGTTTGGCAGATGCATGTGAGAAAAAGTGGGTTGTAGAAGTTATTTGTTGTCTAAGTGATGTAGGGCCCACCATGTGGAAGAATGAATGTGATAGATGTATGTGCAAAATGGTTATTTTATATTCTGGCGTATGGTTGTGGTTTGAATCATATGCATTAAATGGCCAAAAAAAAGAATCATGTGCATTAAAAATGTGTTTTTATATTCACATTGTTACAAGACATAGATATTTTGACTCTAAGTGTTACAAGACACATTTTTTTTATGGGAAGTGTTTTTATATTTGTAGGTAAGTGTTACAAGATTTGGATTGTAAGTGGTTTTATATTCAATGTTATAGGATATATGTTATTTATAGGTGTGGTTCGAATCATGTGCAAAATGGTATTTTTGATAACTTGCTTCTTCTTTTTTAGTTGGAGATATTTAAACATTGAATAACATGGATGCACATAAACTCATTGGTAAGTTGTTACAATTAATCAGTAATATATATATGTTATTTATGGAAATGCTAATAATAACACATTGAATACAATAGATGAAAATGGAGAGAGACATGAAAATTTAGATAGTGAAGATAGTATGAATGATGTCCAAGTCAACATTAGTGATGAAACAGACGATAATTACATTGATGAATATGTTGACAAAGACATAAGTGACAATCTTGAACAAGATGCCGCCATGACAGCCATGGTATGATCTCTTGAGGTGGTTCCATCATCATTGATGGGTGATGAAGGTAATGGTGGAATTACTTTAGATTCTGATAGTGATCAGCTACACTCTAAGGATGAGCTTGACTTGGAGGAAGGCATTGTGAACAAAAGGTATGTGAAGTATAATCCTTGTAAAATGTACAAGAACTTCAAGTTTCAACTTGGAATGGAATTTTCATCAATAGTTCAATTTAAGGAGGCTGTTAGAGAATATGCATTACTTCACGGGTATGACATACGGTCTAAAAAATGATAAAGTGAGATGTAGAGTAGTGTGCAAGTGTAATTGTGATTGGTTAATGTTTGTTAGCAAAGTTGGTTATTCTATGACATATCCTTTTAATTCAAAGCATAATTGTGGGGTGATGTTTAATTCTAGAATGATAACTTTTAAGTGGGTTGCAGAAAAGGTTGTGACTCACATGAAAACTAACAAGAACATGAAGATTGTAGATGTTATTGCCTTAATTAGGGAAAACTACATGGCAGATATTTCTGTTAGTAAAGCATATTGGTCTAGATGAAAGGCAAAGGCTATTTTGAATGGTTGTTATGAGGCACAATACAAGAAGTTGTGGAATTATTGTAATGAGGTGCAGAAAAAAAACCCCGGGACAACCTTTCAACTTCTTGTTGAACGTCCATTTATTGATTGAGCATGGGTGTTTAAAAGATTATACTTATGTCTTGATGTGACAAAGAGGGGGTTCTTAGAAGCTTGCAGACCAATTATTGGTTTAGATGGGTACTTTCTTAAGGGACCTTTTGGTGGAATACTACTTGTGGTGTGATCCAAATAAACAGTATTTTCCTTTGGCAATAGCTGTGGTTGAGGGAGAAAATAAAGATTCACGGACATGGTTCATGAAGAAGTTTCTTGATGACATTGGCAAGAATCAAAGATGGGTTTTTATATCTGACCAGCAAAAGGTATTATAATTGCTTCTATTTGATTCTATTTTAACATTTAGTACTTTGTTAATCATGTTACATCCTTTTATGTAGGGTTTAATGTTGACCTTTGATGAACTTCTCCTTGGTGTTGAACATTGATTATGTATAAGATATTTATATGCAAACATTAAAAGTAGATATGGAGGGGGGTACCGTGATAAGAGACTTAGTGATGCAGGCTACCAAAGCAACATATGTTAAGGGTTGGGAGCAGAAAATGCATGAGCTAAAGAATATATCAAAAGAGGCATATGACTACTTGATGAATTTCCTTCCTGCATATTGGACTAAATCACACTTTAGCACATATCCAAGTTATTCCATAGCCATCTTCTAGAGGCTTTAGAACTCCCAATCATTAGTCTATTTGAGTGGATTCAAACATATATCATGAGAAGTTTGCTGAGAACAGAAGGAAGGCGCATAAATATAAAGGTCATAGAGATGTTTGCTCAAAGCCTAAAAAAAGTTGGATAAAGAAATTGAAGAATCAAGAAAGTGCGAGGCATGTTTGATAGGTGAACCCTTATGGAACCAGTTCAAAGAACCCACTTTGATCGTATGACACCTGGATCTTTACGAAACAATCAACACAAAGACTAGACAGCAAAGAAAAGAACAAAAACGTACAAGAATAGAAGTAAAAGAAAGCCAAAAATAAAGAAATAAGATGGATAGATATTGGTTTTGAGAAGTAGAACCCAAGAGAATCAGTCTCTTAAACCCTAATTCCAATGACGCCACAAGGAATGACCAATTCTATGATAAATCATAGTTCATCCTAGTACTCAAAGAACACAGGAAAAACTCACAAAAGTCTGAAACTTTAATAATCTAAATCTGAAAAATGCACATAAAAGTTAGCATTAAATAGACAAGGTAAAATCTAACATAATAAGCCTAAAAAACTTAATTAATTTGGGCTCAAGTAATCCTAATGGGATTAAGAGACTTTGGACCCAAATAACACTCCTATTGGACCTAGGAAATTAGCAAAATAAAAGCCTAAAATAAATAATGAAAATTCATAAGAAAATAATAAAACTAAGACCTAAACCCTTATAAACATGCCACCACATTAATGAAATCACATGTTTGGCACATGACATGCTTATTTACAATGTGGGCAATAAAAAAGACTACTAATTAACTAATTGTGTTTTATTAATCACTTAAGTTTAACCTATAATTAATAAAAATGAAATTAACACTAATTAAACCCATTAATGTCTAAGTCACATGCTCTTTTAATGAAGCACATGATCTTTTAAATAATCTCCTCCAATGGGCTCTTCTTGAGCTTAGATTTGAAACTTGTATTTTGGAGTTAATGATCTCACTTAAACTTGGGCTTTATGCTCGACACCTTTATCAAGTCTTCCAAGCTCTCTATGCTCCTTTCCAAATTCTTACAAGTAATTCCTAGCTCTTACTCTATCATTCCCTTCCTCCTTGAAAGGATTCGTCCTCGAATATCCATAATCTACATGGAAAGAATGGGAATAATTAAACACATCAAATAAATCATATGAAGTATACTTACTTTTCAAGCTTAATTGATGCATCTTTTCTTTAATCCTTCCATGAACTTGAAGGATATCATTCTCCCTTGGCTGTAAATTTGTTTTCAATATTCCCCTAAGCTTTTGCAACCAATCTCTAGGATAAAAAATCTTCCAACTATTATGTCGAATAAGGGACTTATTTTTAAGCATTGGTGCACAAATTTGGAATCTTTCTGCATATCATTTTCATCAATTTCTTGCCACAAAGAACTAGACATAAACTCGACACAACTAGACTCAAATAGAACCAAAGGGTTAGGGAAAACATTAAGGATGAAAGTAGGACAAAATATGACACAAAAAGACTCAAAAGGGACTAAGGTGATACAATGATCATATGGGAAGAAACCTGGACAGATTTGGATGTAATTCATTAAATTCAAAATCTGAATAGATTTGACACATTTAGATGATGCACAATGATAGAACAAAGATGGTGTAGAAATGACTTGAAGGTCATGAAACAAGATGAAAGATAAGACATATGAAGAAATCAATTTGAGAAAGTGATGAGAGAACAAAGATTGGACAGAAATCACATTGAACAATTTATCACAAATCCAGATAAAATAAGGACATAAAAAGGAACATAATCCAGAAAGATAGAACATAAAAGATTTGTGAAATGGAGGAACAAACCACATGCAAAGAAACAAACAAACACATGACTCATTAGACTCACACAACACATAACATATGTGACGACTTAGATAGATATAAGAAACAACTAAAGGAAACAAAACACAATGACCATGAGATGGAATAGAGGATGAAGCAATGATGGGTGAATATAACACTAAATTATCACAATACATCTCTTTCGCAAGGGACTTATGCAACCAAGATAGGTGACATAATTCAAAGAAATCAGAAATATAATGAGAAGGACAAAGAAAATACAATGAAGATACATAAGAAAGATGAGGTGAAGAAGGAAGAAGTTTTGTACAAACTACTTTAAGCTTACTTTCACTTTCATTCTTCCTCAAACTATTCTTTTCTTTTCTGTTTTCTCTCTTTTTCTTTCTCTTTTTCGATCTTCTCTCAATCTTTTTCTCACTTACTCTTTTTGCACTCTTTGCATTTTTGTGGACTCTTTCTCTCTTATTTTTCCCACTCATGTTTTTCCACTTAAGCTTACTCTTTATTTTCTGACAAGTTTCACCTAAATTACATGTTAATGATTCGTGAGCCTTTTACAATACAAAAGAACAAAGATTAACATGCCAATTCAAGTTAGAATCAAAAGCATAATCTCCAATTATCATGTCAATATGCTCAACATCATTGCAATCATAAGAGCTAATTTCCAAAGGAATCACATCATTATCCACAGAATTTTCATCCAACTAATTACCAACATGTAAAGCATAATTTTCCTCTAAAGGATGCAAACAGTCATAATTATTCTTAAAAGCACAAGCAACATCTTGAAATTCATTTTCCAATTGTGCTACAACATTATTTTCAATTTGCACACTAGAAGCACAACTAGAATCATCTAAGCTTTCTAACGTAACACTATCAACATTTAGACCAATTCGCTCTTCAAGATTTAGCAAGATATCATGTTCAATCCTATTATCATATAACTAATAACATTGAACTTATTGGGATTCTCAAGTTCAGCAAAACCCAATTTAGATTCCAATTCAATTGTTCCAACACAAAGGATATCATCAATACAAGCAACATCATTCATCTTACTAGAATTATCACATCTTAAATCACAAGAGATATTAATATCAGAGTTTTGAGGATTAGGCATACCTGTAATGGATTCTCTCATTCCATCATCAGTTGTTAAAGTGGTAGTAACATCATCATCCACTCGACCTACTTTCTCTAAGTAGGAATCAAATGAATCTTGGACCATAGGCATTTGCATCTCTTTGGAATGTTCAACCACACTTTTAGCTTTGGATGTCATGTATTTTTGCCTCAAGACTGCTCTCATTTCATTCCATGTTATAATGGAAGGTTCTCTATTCGTAGCTCGTCTAGTTTCCATCAGTTTCCACCAAGTAGCAACCTTTTTACCCAATCGAAGGTAAGTGCATTGTGTCTTCTTTATTTCGGAGTAGTTGCAACATGCTAAGACTTGTTCAACTTTTCTTTCCCAATCCAAGTAAACATCAGGATTTTTCTCACCATAAAATAATGGGATCTTCGGTTTGATGTTGCTAAGAACATTTGTGTCAGAAACCTTTGGATTACGCCTTGCTCTAGTTTTAGAAGGAAACTCTAAGTGATCCAATTTTGCATTCATTTCCTTAATTTCATCATTGAAAGTCCTTAATAAGGCCTTAAGATCAAATTCTCAAATAGCCATGTTTATAATATGAAATGTTAGTAAATAGGGACTTCACACACTCTCTCACGTGTTTAACTCAAATAATGCAAATGCACTCGTGTTTCACACTAAATCAAGGTTTTTTCAAATATGATGCAATTTCTCTCTTGCCTTTTTCCACTCAAAGCTTGCTTTCTTATGAGAGTGCTAAATTAAAACCACAACCACAATCAAAAGGAAATTAGTTTTGAAATAAGTGGCACTCATAGAACTATAGTTCAAAATTATAGTTCCCAAAGATCCCAATTCAATTAAGTAATGACCAACAAAAAATAAACACAAAGGAACTAAATTTTCTAGCAAGGAAGCAAATGAAAAGAAGCTGGAAAATACAAAAAAGGAACAACAAAAAATGAAATGAAAAGAAGAAATATGTGGCGTATTACTCAAAGGATAAAACAATGAATGAACTTGAGTGAAATAAGGACCACCAAAGTTGATAAATTAAGTCAATCAAGTTTCAAATAAAATCCAATCAAATATTTTTTTTTGTTTTTTTTAGTATTCCTTTTTTTTGTCGCTATATTCTGTTTTTTTTTCAGTAATCAATCACTATTTTTTTTTCCAGATTTTTTTCTTTTTTTTTTAATTTTTTTAATCCGAGCAATTCACACTGGAAACTAACAAACTAAAGGGCAGCAAAAAAATGGACAATTTTTTTTAAATCTGCACTGGATGATAAACAGTGATGGTGAACAGTAACAGTGAACATCGATGAACAGCAAAGAATGAATAGTGCTAATGAACAGTAGAAAATAGTAGCGGATGAACAGTAATGAACATTACATATTACCGATGATGCTAATTTTTTGGATAGCAATGAAAATCGAATGAAACAAAGAGAAAGAAGCAAAACAGAAAACACACTTTGATTTGCAAATCTTAGCTCTAATGCAAAATGATAGGTGAACCCTTATGGAACCTGTCCAAAGAACCCACTTTGATGTGTATGACACCCAAATCTTTGCGAAACAAGGAACACAAAAACTAGACAATAAAGAAAAGAACAAAAATGTACGAGAATAGAAGCAAAAGAAAGCCAAAAATAAAGAAATAAAATGTATAGATATTGGTTTTGAGAAGTAGATCCCAAGAGAACTAGTCTCTTAAACCCTAGTTCCGATGATGTCGCAATGAATGACCAATTGGTTGATAAGTCATAATTTTATCCTAGCACTCAAAGAATGCAAGAGAAACTCACAAAAGTCTGAAACTTTAATCATCCAAATCTGAAAAATGCACATAAAAGTTAGCCTTAAATAGGGAAGGTAAAATCTAACTTAATAAGTCTAAAAAACCTAATTAATTTGGGCTCAAGTAATCCTAATGGGGTTAGGAAACTTTGAGCCCAAATAACACTCCTATTGGGCCTAGGAAACTAGTAAAATAAAACCTTAAAATAAATAATGAAAATTCATAAGAAAATAATAAAAATAAGACATAAACCCTTATAAATATGCCACCACATTAATGAAATCACATGTTTAGCACATAACATGCTTATTTACAAGGTGGGTTATCAAAAAGACTACTAATTAACTAATTGGGTTTTATTAATCACTTAAATTTAACCCATAATTAATAAAAATGAAATTAACATTAATTAAACCCACTAATGTCTGAGTCACATGCTATTTTAATGAAGCACATGATCTTTTAAGTAATCTCCTCCAATGTGCTCCTCTTGGACTTGGATTTGAAACTTGTATTTTGGAGTTGATGATCTCACTTAAGCTTGGGCTTTATGCTCAGCACCTTTATCAAGTCTTCCAAGCTCTTTATACTCCTTTTCAAATTCTTGCAACTCATTTCTAGCCCTTACTCTATCAATGTTGGTCAGGATCAATGAAGTTTGAAGTTTCCTACTATCCAAATAAGTTTGTAGTTGACTTGGATGTGAAGACTTGTTCTTGCAGATGATGGGACTTGACCAGAATACCTTGTAGGTATGTTTATATTTCAAATTTATATCATATTTAAAACCCATGTTAACACATTTGCTTTTGGTTGTTTAGGCATGCAGTGAGTTGTATTCATGCAAAGCGTGAGGATCCTTATAATTATGTTCACCCATACCTGAAGATCCAATCATACATAGATTGTTATACTCTAGACATAGAACCAATTAACAAAGAAGATTTATGGGTTGACATAGGCATGGAGCATGTAGATCCTCCTTCCTACCTCAACATGCTAGGAAGACCAAAGAAGTTAAGAAGGAAATGAGTTAATGAACCTACTAAGCCTAATAAGACTTGGAAATCAAACACAAGTCTTCATTATGCTTCTTGCAAAAAATATGGTCACAATAGAAGAACTTGCAAAGAACCTAGTACTTCACAGGATAGATCTCAAGAATCAATGAATGTTACCCCATCATCAAGTTCTCGATAGTAGTTGTTAGGATCAGGACACTTTTGGCCCTTTTAAAAGCTGTTATTAATGTCTAATCCTTTTGGAAGTTTATTTAGAATTTAGATGTGATCCCTTTAGAAGTGGTTATGAAGATGTAGTCCTTTTTGGAACTATTTATCATCTTGTCACTTTAGGTTTATTAACATGTGGTCCTTTTTGCTATGGTGTGGTCCTAGGTTGTTTTGAAAGTTTATGAGCTTTGTGGTTCCATGGATGAAGACTTATTTTGGCTATATCTTATGTGTTTATGAACTTCTGGTATATGTGGACCTTTGATATCTATATCAATTAATCATGTTTGTTCAAATATTGTGTAGAGGCTTTACCAATTATTTTGCATTCAGCCTTTGATATCTATATCAATTATTATGATATGGGTGTAGCTTTAAATGAAGACATATCAACCTTAACAATTTTTTATACCCCATATCCTTTTTTTATTATATAGTCATTTTGTGGGTATGCTTAAATAAATTGGTCTCAAATGAAATATTTCTTCATATATTTCTCAATGGATTACAAAAGAAGTTCCATGATAGTTCAATCCAAGCAATTGATACCAAAAGAAATATTTCATTAACATCACTAGATTCTATATGTAATACGATAGTACATTGGCACCAATAACTTGTTCATAAACATTACAACATAAGACAACACTTGTGGCCTTAAGAGGACTAGACTAGTTTAACCATAATGGTCCATGTACAATGGCCATTTACTAAACACTAATAAATGGCTAGCACTAAATAAGACAACACTTTGACTAACCTATATTAAACATTACATAATGGCTATCACAACAATTAAAAAAAGGGATAGGACTAGCATTGATTCAAAAGAATATAATCAGTATCTTTTTTTTTTGGCCAAAAATATAATCATGATTACTTCTTCACTTCAAACGCACTCCAATCATAATGGCCAACATAATAGTCATTACTGCAATCTCATTCTCTTCCCTCCTGCAATAAGTCAAACATATCTATCATAAGAATTTCATAGGGAAGTAACCACAATGCATTAAGCTTGGAATTATCAAAATATGGATCAAATTTAAAACAAATAGAAGAGTTATCAAAATAAACTTTAAATTTCATAGGGTCCAATAAGTATCAAATAAAGATGAAAGGGACATGCACAACAAGGACAAAAGCAGATTCTAATCTCTAATAGAATGCAGATTTTAATTGCTGAGACATGGGCTCTAAGAGTGGACTCAAGACATGTACAAATTTGGGTCTGTCATAAATAGTTGAGTCAGACTCTCTATCTCTTATCCATGCTTTGAAGGAGACACATGTTTAGTATGATGGTGATGATAGGCTTTTGCAACATGCAAATGAATGGGTGTTCAAAGATTGGGAGGTACAACTTCAACATGTTTAAAGGGAAGCAAATAATTGTTCCCACAAATTAGCAATTGATAGTGTAAATGATGAAGTAGAATACAATTATAAGGATATACCTACAGCTAAAACTGAACACCTCATGAAGCAGGACATAATGGGGAAACCAAAGAAGCAAAAGTGGCTGCTATCAAGCAATCACTTATTTTTGCTATTGTCTATTTTGATGTATTTTGCTGTATTGTTAGGACTTTCTTTTTTCTTTTATGGGGTCTCTTGACCCCTCGTTGTTAACTAAAAAAAAAATACAGATTTTAATATTTCTATATTTATATACATATCACATTGAAAAATCATCACTTCCCTATTCTTATGTAGAAGGCTCCTAATTTCACTCATCATATCAAAGAAAAAATGATCAAATTATATAACAAACAGAAGCTAACACAAATGGGTCACCACAAACCCTATTCCATTTTGATTTGGTCTTACTCACCCAACACAACCCATAACTACAAACCTTACGTTATCCCCTTTGGAGCAATGGAAGAGAAATTGATATCCCTCACAAATCCCATCCTATTTCACTTTGGCATCCCTCACTGATGTGGACCCTACAAGTAACCTATCTCAGGAATCCAGAAAATATAGAGGACAGTAATGCGAAAGCTTGACTCAAATGTGTTGATCAAATTAGAATCCAATGACAACTTGCCTCAAAGAACTCTAGCTATAAGAAGACGCCACAAAAGTAGATCAAACTCTTGATGAGTCGGGTGTATTCTAAAAAGAATACAAAGAACTAGTGAAACTCATTAATTGAATAAACTCTGAGTAATATTGATCTATCTTAAAACGTTACAATAAATGGTCTTAAATGGAAAAGTAAAATACTAACTCCTAATATAACTCATAACTCAATTAGATAAAGATATGTTTAATCTAACTAAATTAAATTAAATCTAAGCTTATGATTGGCCCCTTTGAATACAAATAGAAATCTACAAATTATTTATCCTAATCTAAATCAAATAAATTAAAAAAGAATAAGATAAATAAAATATTTCAAATTAATACTAAAAATTAAAATAAAATCCAATATTATCCTAAAACTAATTCTAGGTGGTTTGAGTTACTTCTTCTAACTGAGCCTCTCCTCAATCATGGGCTTGGATCAGAGTTATAATTCTTTTCTGGGCTATGTGTGCAGATGCCTTTTCTTCATGAATCTTGGGCTCTTCAGCATGTAAGCTTCTAATCAAACCTTGTAGAGCTTCCTTCAAGACCCTGGTTTCTGCTTTAGTCATTAGGCTTCGCAAAACTAAAACCTTCATTTGAGATTGATCATGTAATGTATTGAAAGAGCCTTTAAGGTTCATATCATTGTAACGTTTTAAGACAGATCAATATTATTCGGAGTTTATTCAATTAGTAAGTTTCACTAGTTCTTTGTGTTCTTTTTAGAATACACCCGACTTGTCAAGAGTTTGATATACTCTTGTGGCGTTTTCTTATAGCTAGAGTTCTCTTAGACAGATTATCATTGGTTTCTAGTTTGATCAGCCCGTTTGAGTCAAGTTTTCGCATTGCTTTCCTCTGTATTTTCTGGGTTTCTGAGACAGGTTACTCATGGGGTCCACATCACTCAACAAGCAATCCCAACAAAAAGACTCGAAGCCCAACAAATTTCCTAGATTATTCGACACTTTCCAAGATGGATTTTGTCAAACAGTAAAAATTCTTAAACGTATTCTCACCATCGAAGCTTGGGTTGTCACCGTATGCTCACCGTCGAAGCTTGTTCTTTGTCTTCTGCCATAGTTGATAGTCTTGTCATTCACCTCCATCACACCTGCCTTTTGTCTTCTTCAAAATCTCTCCCATGTTTTTAGGTTCAGGTTTGAGTTCGTTTAAGAAGTTCTCTCTCTCTCTCTCTCTCTCTCTCTCTCTCTCTCTTTCTTCTTTTTTAATTTTATTTGTCTTGCTTACGTGGCTTATTAAGTATGATAGATAACCATCCAAATCATCAATTTTTTTCCACCTAAACACTAACCTGATGCCGTCAATGCCAACTAGGCACATAATGGATGAGTTTTGTTATTTCTCAAATTCCAAGGATTAACACCACAAATAGAGTAAACTGAAAGGACCATTTCTTAGCTTTTTAATGTAAAGGGATCTGGTTGAAAAAAGGTAAAAACTATAAGGACCTACAGATTAATTTTCCCAACAGAAAATTCCAACACTTCTTCCCTTTTCAAATCACGCATTTACTACAGGACTTCTAATCATTCAAAACACCGTAAACAGTTCAAATCCATGCCTAAAATACTATCTTTCACGTACACAGAAACTCTGAACCTTTCCCACCAACACCCTAAACAATTATAGAGATAAAGTTGGCTTGCTTAATAAATTGGCTATATCTTGAGTTTTTTTTTTAGAAAACAAACCAAATTAGAAAATTCAATAAATAGAGCTTAGTATCTCAAATAGAACATCAGCATCATCAAACCAAAAAGATTTAAGATTTAGAGTGCTCATAAAAGCCAAAACAAAGTTTTCTTGAGATAGAACACCAAACGATAATAACCTTGGAACGAAATTCCCAGACACAGAGCACTAAAAGGTCAAAACAAATCAAGACCTTGAAGGGGAACTAAGGACTTAACTTATCAACTATCAAAATGCCATCTAGCAACAAAAATCAAGATCACCCCAAAACATCAATCGAGAGAAAAGGAGACAGCAAGCCAGTTTTTGAAACCCAGAATACTCATATGGTGGACTGAGAAGATATATCAAAATTGAAGTAATAACACTGCCATGTACATACTTTGACTAACTGGTCAAATTAAAAAATGAAGCACATAATAGAATGGTGATGACAACAATAACCAAACCATCCTTCCTTGACCCAAAACATAAATTAAAACTTTTCAATCCACTGTCCTAAATTTATGCCTAAAAACTACCAGCCAGAGAACCCTTTTTGAATCTTTAACTTGTCCTTTTACAGCTCCCTCATCCATCCATCAGTCTTCTCTCTCAGATTTTCCACCTCTTTTTTTCCGACCACCTCTTCCTCTGCTTCTTGGAATTTCACAATATCGTGCTCTGCTTCTACTTCTTTGCTGTCCCTTTCCCTTTACCTCTCACTTGTGCGTCAGACTCTCTTCTCTTTCTCTTCAATTTCAGTGGAATCTCTTTTAGGGTTGCTTTCCATGTTCTCCCCATATACCTAGGGTTTTTCGGTGCCTCTCTCCATTTTCTAGGGTTCCTCCTGCGTCCTCTCGGTGCGATCCCTTAAATAGGCAAATGGATTATGGTCACTAGATTCCTTGTCCAATTTCACGTTTCCTCTGCTCTACTGCATTCGTCTCGTTCTGTGCATTCAAGTTGCTCCTTTTCATGCCACTACACTACATGTACAAGGTACAGAGAAGTAGAGGCTTTGCTTTGTCATTTATGGCTCTCTTAGGTTCTCTCTCTCACTCACGTTCACACTCTACTTTCTTGCCCCACCATCGTGCTTTTTATTGCTTTTCTTCATCACGCACGGCTCCCTCTGCTTCTCGTACCTGAGCCATCAATTAGGGCTCAAGGTGATTTAGGCTTTCAGTCCCCCCTTTAAATGTTTTATTATTATTATTTTATTATATTTATTTTATCATTTTTGTGCTATTATTATTATTTTTCTATTTTTTTGTTTGGGTTAGAGGATTGGGCCACCAATACCCAATCCAAATCCTATTTTTTCTCTTTTTATATTATGAATTTGGTTAGTAATTAGGCTATATTATTTTTTATTTAATTTTTACTACATGTATCATATATGTTGAATCCAGAGTTTTGATGATTCCAAACCAACCCTCAAGAGCTTGGAATAAAGATATCAAAGATGCCCAAAAGAATTCAAGTGAAGAAATTCTGAAGAATCTGTGCAAAGTTTAATGTAGGATGTTTAATAGTGTTTTATTTGAGTAAAAGACTTTGATTTGGTGAAATGATGTTTTAAAACCTTGATTCTATGTTAAATCATGGAATATTTGAAAAACACCCACCAACAGACGAAGTTTGAAAGGTTAATACCAATCTGTCATAGTGAAAGTTCAAACTTTGGCTTTGAAAATTTGAATTTCATACTGAAACTAAACAAGTCTGAAGAGATGCCTCTCTGACAGACGAATTTGACTTGGGAAAATTCGAATTTTGATAAGTGTCTAAAAGGAGGTTTAAGCAACAGACGAACTTTGGGTTTTGAAAATTCGAATTTCAGATAAAATGAAACTTATGAAAACTAAAGAAATTCGTCTGAAACTATGTCAAAGTTCATCTTAAACTAAGTTTAGATTGGATTTCAAAATTGCTCACTGACAGACGAACTTTGAACATGAAAATTCAAATTTCAGAAACTAAGCTTGTGAGTCTGTTAAAGTGATATGTTGACATACGAATGACAGTATTTATAAATTCAAATTTTGAAGTTAGTCTGAAAAGAGGTTTCTCTGACAGACGAACTTTAATATTTGAAAATTTGAACTTTGAATCACATGAACTATAATGCCTTACAGACCAGCTACGGACAGACGAATTTTGAGGTTCCAAAATTTGAATTTCGAAGGCACTATAGCAAATTGAATATACTGTTCACACTTAACAGAAAAACTTTCCACTTGAAAATTCGTATGTCACAACACATAAACATTTTCTAAATATCAAAATTCGAATTTCACTTCATGACAGACGAACTTCGGGCTTTCAACGTTGAAGCTGTTAACCTTCGGTTTCTGCAAAATTCATCTATTGACCAACCGAAATTCGAATTTCAGTATGTCAGAAGCATTAAATGCCGTTGGTTAATGGATAGTTTTTCAGAGTAACCGTTGGATAACTTCTCCAATGGATAGATTTTGTCTCTAACGGATATTTGAGACCTAAATATATAAATATAACATCATTTGAAGTTGTGGGAAACGATTTTAACTTTGTATATACTGAAACTCTACCAAATCATTTACTCAAAGTTTCTTACTCTCTCACTTCAATATTCTGTACTTCAACTTTCATATTCACTCTATTTAAGAGAGTTTAATCTTTGTAATCAATTTTATCTTCATCTAGAAGATAGATTTTCTTGTGAGGGGACATCACAAGGGATTGTGGAGCACTTTGTAAGAGTGCACAGAGAGATAGAGTGAGTTCTATAAACAGAGCAATATCTTTGTACTGAGGCATTTGCAAGAAACCCACTGAATTCTTGCAGAATAGTAGAAAAATCTCAAGTGGTGACTTGGGGACTGGATGTAGGTCAAGTGGAGAGACTGAACTAGGCTAAATTTTCTGAGTCTTCTTCTCTTTACTGTCACCTTTATAGTTATTTGTTTATACTCTATTTTATCATCATATATTGCTTTCTTCACCTTCTTGATATTGTGCAGAAAATTTTTAATTTTGCCAATTCACCCCTCTTCTTAGGAAGCCAGCTAATCTAACAATATATATTATTTATTATTTTAGAAGGGACTTCCCTCTTAAAAGGTTTGAAGTCAACCAAAATGTTAGTTAGTTTAAAAAAGTTTCCTATCATTTTAGTTAATTTGATTTCAGACTAATTAATTAATTCACTAATTAATTAATAATTTTTATTTTAGGGTTTAATTTATTTAATACACAGACAAAATAGGGTGTTTACACACAATGTTTAAACGGGTTATTTTAAAGTTATCTAACATTAGCATGTGTTAAAATTGAAAAATGTTGGCTAATAGACGAATTTTGGTATTTGACTCACATTTATTTTATACATAATTTGCACCTTACATATTAAAATTTGAAATCATAGAGGTTTTATCTCTGATAGATGAATATTAGTTCTAAAATTTGATTTTTGAGCTAAGCATTATTACTGAAAGTGTGCAAAATTTGCATGAAATTTAGATAAAATTTGAATGTTGAAGTTCAAAGTAAGTTCAATGTAACTTCCTCTGACAGATTAACTTTGGGCTTTAAAGTGCTAATTTCAAAGTAGAAACTTGTGAGTCTAGTTAGAGCATGTCTCTACTAGACAACCTTTGCAGTTCAATATTTAAACTTTGTAATATCTCTATTTTTATGGGATGTTATAAAATGAATAAAAGATGAGAAATAAAGCGAGATAGAAATGCTATATATAATTGGGCTTTAGATGTAATTAATTTCTCACCTAATTTTCAGAAAAGTTATGTTAGGTCCTTAATTAGAATTAATTTTTCATAAGGTCCTTAGTAAAAATTAATTCCAGAACTCACCCTAGAAAATAGGCAATATACCACTTGAATGAAAGCTCACTCCAAGTTGAGCTCAATGGTATAAGTATTGCGTACCTGGGAGGTCTAGGTTGAGAGATAGACAAATTTGAAAGTTATTGTGAATAGTGAAAAGAAATAATAAAAAATTAGTCTTTAGGTGAAATTATAAGAAAGCACTCGGAAGAATGGATAATTATTTTTGACTCGGTTTAAGGGCAAAATAGTTATTTCCCAAATTAGAAGCAAAATGTGAATAATGCATTTAAGGTCTAAAAATGAAAAAGTTGACATTGTAAAATGTAAAAGGAATTGGGAAAAATGGTAAAACACCGTTAGTGTAAAGAAGGGCAAAAATGTTATTTTTCCTGATTATATAGAAAAATGAGAAAATTATATTTTAACCTCAAGAACTAAAAATGTGTGCAATTTAGTCCCTTAAAAATGACTTTATAAGAAAAGAGAAAGAAGTTTGAGGAAATTACACCTAATGACCTGAAAGTTTTAAAAATTATAAATTTATCCCGAGTCAATGGTATTTTTATTAATATGAAAAATTATAGTCAAAATGAAGCTTTTGATGAGCATAGCCCAATGGAATATAGTAATGAATTTATTAAGATGAAAATAATATTTATTAGATAATTAGGTTTAATATTAATATTTTACCCGATAAAGGTTATTTTAGACTGCAAGAAAAGGCAGTATTGATTCAAGAACAATGATTGAACCTTGATAAAATATATTTTGAGTCAAGATAATAATTTTGGCCCAAAATATATCTTTGGATAATCCTGTACCAATATAATGACAATTTTAGCAAAAATAGTCAATCGGTACGGGCGAACTCAATTGGTAAAGGGTATATTGATCTATAAAAGATATCAAAGTAATTTTTGGCTAAGAATGGGACAAGTGGTGTGCTGCAGCTGATAAGGGACCCTAATGGAATTAGTTAAAAGCTTTATTAGATAAAAAGCAATCAAAGTCAAAAGATTTAATTAACTAAAGTTACTTTATGATTGTTTAACAATTAATCACCTTAGTTAAAGGTTTCAGCACGTCTTCTTCAGCTCAAAACACGCACACCAGAGGTGAGAAAAGGAGAAACAAGGCGTGAAAGAGAGAGAGTAAAAGGGAGAAGGAAAAATCACAAGTTTGATTTCAAACTCTCAAGGTAAGTTTCTTTGGTGATTATCTTACATCTACTTAGGTATGATAGTGTTTCATGGAGTATTTCTCTCTATTTTTGCTTTGAAAATTTCTGCCTAGAGAGAGAGAATGAAGCCATGGAGAAAGTGATCTATGAAAAGTGTTGTATAGGCTTCAAGATACAAAGATATACCATTAGATTGCAAGTTTGTTGAGTTGTGAATTTTCTACAATTTTGCTGAATTTTCTGTTAAATTAGGAAGGGAATTTCATGATTTTGACCCAAAAAATGGATTACTTGGGTCCAAAATAGGTAGATACAAGTATGTTATACAAGAAAAACTCAAAGAAAAGTAAAGTGAAAATTTTAGTCCAAGTATGCACACTTTGTGAATGAGGTTGTGTAATTGGTGGCTAATGGCCTCATTTTGTGATACTATAGGACTCAAAGAAGTGTTAGAAGTTCAAAGGAAAGGTGTGCAAAGTTTGGAAAGGATTGAAAAGTTAAAAGGTAGTTTACTAACCTAATCTTGCATTATATGGTTATATAGTTGCAATGGTTTTAATGTTATACCAAATGTTTGCAATGATGTTGTGTGATGATTTGCTGATATTGGCTGAGTTATTTGAGGGGTTTTGTGACCCTGGGATGTCCAAAATGTAAGGGGAAACTCTGTCCAATCTTTTATAATATGTTTAAGTATAAATGATTTTAAATGTTTGAATGATGATTTGATGAAGTGTGTTTGCATTATATGATTATATATTTGCTTGATTAGTGGTAACTACTGAGATTCTTTGAATTTCACTCTTCCAAATGCTAACCATAATAGGGCAAGCAATGCAAGGAATCCAAGAAGAGTTAAAGGAAAAGAGGAAGAGATTAATGAATGATTTTATTATGCAAGTCTTAATGTTATGTTTTGGGAATTTGTATAAGTTTGTATGAAAGGGGTAAATCCTATATGATGCCTTGAATATATTATTTTAAGACCTCTATGATATTATGCATGAAATTGGAGCAATAAATGTCAATGTAATTGTGTTATGAAGCTTATTATGTAAGTTATGGCATAAGTTTGTTTGAGACGACCAGTATTGATTTTAGCAAGGGAACTCTATTCGAAATAGAGCATCATATATAAGTGTTTTACATGCTCTTAAAGTAGACAAAACAAGATTTTCATAGATCTAAAGAGCACCTAAATTGGATAAATGTATGAATTATAATGAATTTTTGAAGTTAGGATTCAAAACTGGACAGTATTGGAAAAATTGGAACTTACATTATGAACATTAGATTTTTCAAAAGGTACTATAAAATCGTGTATAGCTCCAAAAATTAGTTATTTGAATTTATGGAAATCTTCAAGTATTAGGAAATGAATGCCACTGGTTTGAAATCATTTGGAGCTATAAAGAAGGAGTTATGTAATTTCTCCTAAAACTATTCCAGTAGAGGTAGTGTTTTGATCTATAATAGTTAAGTTAATGTCATGCCCTGTACAAGTTGAATAAATGTACAAGAAAAATATTTTTAGAAATTAGACTCATAGAGATTTCATATGACATAAAGAATGTATGATTTGGATCAGGATATAATGAGATATGAATTTTTAAATATAAGGCTAAAATCCTAGGGAAGAGAAAATGACCAATTGTATAGTAAATGTTTGAGAAATAAACTGTATAAATTGATCAAAAGAATGCTATGTTTCATATTTTTTTCATGTATATAAGGTTATTATATATATTTAGAGACTTGAATCACTTTGAAATAATTTTTCTAGAATTAGTTATGAATTTTCAAAATTTAGTCAGTAAAGTGGAAACTACCATATGAATAGTAACCAAAAATTTTGGAAATTCTGATTTTTATTCTTATGTGATTCAAGTTCATAATTAAGTATAATTAGACTTAAAAGGAGTCTAATTTATGAAAAATGAGTTTAAAAGTAAGGTGTTATAAACTTTATAGAGAAGAACTTTTGTATTGTGTTGAACATGCCTTTTATAGATAAATTTCAGCTTTAAATTTTAAAGTGGTATACGAAAACTTGAGACAACTGTTCAAACTCATCAGACGTACTTCTAATATGAGAATTCATATGAACTAACATGAGTTATCTTTGGCAAACTCAAAATTTGAATGTTATATTATAACGGATGAATTTTGAAGTTTAACATTAAAGCCCTTAACTTTCTATCTCTACAAAATTTATCTGTTGAGATCCAAAATTCAAATTTTGGTGTGTTAGACGTATTTAATATGGTTGGTGAATAATTAGTTTTGTAGAATAACTATTGTTTAATATCTATAATAGCTAGATCTTGTGTCTATGGACTAGTTAAAATACAAATCTATTAATAGAACTTCATTTGAAGCTGTGAGCAACAAATTTAAGCCTGATATTACAAAAACTCTGCTAAATTTCTTTGTCAAATTTTTTTAACCTATGCACCACGTTTATTATGACATAACTTTCATATATACTCTATTTAAGAGAGTATTCACTTCTGTATAAAATCTTTTTTTCATCTGGAAGAAAAATTTTTTGTAAGAGGATTTACAAAAAGATTGGGGAACACTTTGATGTGAATAGGGGAGAGGGGTAGAGTAAAGAGATAGAGAGAATCCAAAAAGGGGGAGAGAAAAGAACTCAAATGAGGAAGAAAAGGAAGAACTTTGAAGGAAGAGAGATAATTCATTGAAACTATAACTCAAATCAATAATCAAAGTCTTTTTACAAATGAGTAATGAGTTTTTATTTATAGAGTTTTAATCATAATTCTACTAGAATTCTAACATAAGATATCTCTTTTCTCTTTTTAAAATATCATAAATTTAAACAAAAGATAAATCCTACTTCAAATAATTAAATCCTAGGAATAAATAAAAGATAAAATTCAAATCCCAATAAATTCAAAATAAACAAAAATAAATCTAAATATCCTAATAATCCTAAAAGATATTATGAAATCTAATTACATATAAATTGTAATCTAAAGTATCTTAATAAAATAATTTTATTTAAAATCCTAATTATCTAGAATTATTCATTCTCCATCATTCTCCCATACTTGAAAGAACCCTACTTGAAAGAACTCTTCTTTAGAGAGTTAAAACTCTATGTAGTATATAGATTTGAGAAACTTTTCCAGCAAGTAAGATAGTAGAAGATGAGATCTGAGAAAAAAAAATTCTCTTCAAAGATCCAAATGTTCTTTGACTCTGGAAATCCCTTCCAATAGAAGAGATACTGGTGGGAAAGATCATTATGTAGGAAGAAAACATGCTTTTATTTAATGGCTCTTGCTCTCCATGGCATGATAGATGGATGAAATGGAGTAAGAGTGTGTTGAGATTGAACATCAACAATTTTGGAAGGCACAACTTCCACTGGTGGAGATTACGAAGATTGTTTCTGTACTTGTTTCTCCTTCAAACCTTCATCTTTCTTTGGAGAAACTTCACTTTTATCATCAAACATTGGAGAATGTGGAGATTCTCCATTTTCATGTTGCTCAGAAACTTCTTGCAATAATTGCTTCCTTAATTCATTTATTATTTCCTCAAATAACTTCTCCAACCTGTCGAATCTACGGTTGAAATTTGCTTCCATTGTGTCAATTTTGTGGTTGAAATCTCCTAACAAATTTACTTGCATTGTATGAATCTTATGGTTGAGGATGTCGATCAGATAATCTAGCTTTGATACCAAATGATATGAACAGGGGTAGAAAGATAGAGAGAATCTAAAAGGAAGAGAGAAAAAGAACTCAAAGGAGGGAGAAAAGGAAGAACTTTGAAGGAAGAGAAAGGATTCACTGAAACTATAACTCAAATTAATAATCAAAGTCTTTTAACAAATGAGTAATGAGCTCTTATTTATAGAGCTTTAATCCTAATCCTACTAGAATCTTAACATAAGATATCTCTTTTCTCTTTTTAAAATATCATAAATTTAAACAAAAGATAAATCCTAATTCAAATAATTAAATCCTAGGAATAAATAAAAGATAAAATTCAAATCCCAATAAATTCAAAATAAACAAAAGTAAATCTAAATATCCTAATAATCCTAAAAGATATTATGAAATCTAATTAAATATAAATTGTAATCTAAAGTATCTTAATAAAATAATTTTATTTAAAATCCTAATTATCCATAATTATCCATTCTCCATCATACTTGTAAGAGTGTTGAGAGAGATTTTCAATGTTCTTGGCATATAGCACTAGCATTGTATTGTGGTATTGCAAGAAGCCTACTGAATTCTTTCTGATAGTGGAAAATCTCAAGTGGTGGTTTGATGACTGAATATAGTTCAAGTGAATTGGACCAAATTAGAATAAATCACTAAGTCTTCTTCTCTTTTATCTTACATCTATATTCATTTTTATTATATTCTATTTTTTTACAAACTTTTGCTTTCACTGTTATATTGTGTTTTGGAAGAAAAATTTTAAACTTCTCAATTCACTCCTCTCTTAGGCAGCCGACATTCTTAACAAGTGGTATCAGAGTTTGGATTCCCAACTAAATGATTTCACCATTTAGGAGAACTCATGGCTGGCTTTGGAGAAATGTACTACTAGAAGGGAACAATATCAACAGACCTCTAGGTTTCAGTGGATAATACTATGAATACTCGATGGTGAGAATACATATATATCTTTAATTCATAAACCTGGAGATTTGGTTAGTCATAAAGAAGGGTGATTTTGTGCCAATTAAGATACAAGACAATGGCATATATAAAGAGAAGCCAGAAGAAGAATAAAATGATGAAGATAAATGAAAAGATCTGCTCAACTTTAAGGCAAAACACTCCTTGGTCAGTTCTCTAAATCGAGATGAGTTCTACAGAGTTTCTTATTGTTCCACAACTAAGGAAATATAGGATACTCTAGAGATTGCTCATAAGGTGATGGGAGACACGTTAGGAATTCGTCCTAAGAGCCTTCTTTGAGTTAAGGATCATGCAACTCAAGGAAATATGAATTGAACACAAGAACATCGAAGAACAACAATGAACAAAAATTGAAAAAAATAGAAACGATGAAAATAAAAAGGCTGAAACAAAAATGTTGGTCGAAGGAAATAGACTCCAAGAGAACCCGTCTCTTAAATCCTAACTCCGGGACGCTACAAGGATCACCACTCTTTGATAAGTCCTCATTCTTTTTGGCACTCAAGGATAAGCAAGAAAGAACTCACCGAACAACAACAAAGTTGCTGAAAAGAAATTCATTCATTCATGTTATCTTTGCAAGAGTACAAGAGGTTCCTATTTAGAGGCAAGTATTAACTCATAAACTAACTCTAGTTCAAACCACAAACCTAACCTTATTAATGCTAATTAATACAAAAAGGAAACCCTAAGCCAAAAGAAGCATTTAATTCTAATTTTGACTTTGAAAAGTTGGCTCCTCTTTAATGCAAAAAGGAAGAGAATATGCTGAAATCCTATTCCTAAATAAAGGGAGATCAAATCAGATCATTATATGCCTTTTATTCAATAGGAAACAAATTGACTAAAGTAATCCTAATAGAACTTATTAAAAACGTCACTTTTTGTGACCACATGAGAAGCACATGTATTTTAAGTGAATTCTCCTTGTTGGACCTTCTCCAAGTTGGGCTTGTTGACTATAATTTGGCTCCATATTTTTGTTGAATCAAGAGTTTTGATGATGTTAAAACCAACACCCAAGAGCTTGGATTGAAGATATCAAAGAAGAACAAAGCTGGTTCAAGTGAAGATTATCTGAGTATATGTTGTTAGATCTTTTGTAGGATCTTTAGTTTTTGATATAATTGGGTAAAAGATTTTGATTTGAAGAAAAGATGTTTTCAAACTTTGATTTTATGTTAAATCTTTGAACATTTGAAAAATACTTCAAACAGACGAAGGTTGAAAGTTTAAACTGAACTGTCAAGTTAGAAATTCGAACTTTGCCTTTGGAAATTTGAATTTCAAGCTAAAACTGAATAAGTCTGAAGAGACTGCTCTCTGTCAGACGAATTTTGGTGGTTCAAAATTCGAATTTTCATCTAGTCTGAAAAGAGGCCTTTTGTAACAGACGAACTTCACACTTTCAAAATTCGAATTTCAAGTAAAATGAAGTTTGTAAAAATCAAAGAAATTCATCTGAAACTATGATAAAGTGCATCTGAAATCAAAACGAAATTCAGTTTGAAAAATGCTCTCTGACAGACGAATTTTGAAGTTGCAACATTCGAATTTTCATATAAGTCTGAAAGATGCTTCTTTACAACAGACGAACTTTGGGTTCTCAAAATTCGAATTTCAAGCAAAACAAAATTTGAGAAAACTGAAGAAATTCGTCTGTAACTATGTTAAAGTTCATCTGAGATCAAAAGTGATTTAAGTTTCAAAACTGCTCTCTGACAGACGAACTTTGAACATTGAAATTCGAATTTCAGAAGCTAAGTTCTTAAGTCTATTGAAATGAAACATTGACATACGAATGATAAGAACTTGCAACATTCGAATGACAAGATGAGTCTGAAAATAGTTTCTCTGACAGACGAATTTTGCCTTTCCAAAATTCGAATTTCAAAGAAAGTTATCTACTGTGTCCCTTTTTAGTTCAATGAACAGACGAATTTTGGGGATCCAAAATTCGAATTTCGAAGGCACTGTAGAAAATTGAAAACACTGTTCATACTTAACTGAAAAACTTTCTTCTTGAAAATTCGTATGTCACATTGTGAAAATGTTTTGTAAGTTTCAAAATTCGAATTTCACTTTATGAACAGACGAACTTCGTGCTGTAACGTTGGAAGCTTTAATCTACGATTCCTTCGAAATTCGTCTGTTAGCCAACCAAAATTCGAATTTCAGTATGTCAGAAACATTAAATGCGGTTGGTAAACGGATAGTTTTTTTAGAGTAACCGTTGAATAACTTCTCCAACGGATAGATTTAGTCTCTAACGGATATTTGAGACCTAAATCTATAAATACAACATCATTTGAAGTTATGGGTAACGAATCAAACTTGTATATACTGAATCTCTGCTGAATTTTCTTCTCAAAAGCTTTTACCCTCTTAACTTCCAGACTTGCACCTAAACTTTCATATCTACTCCTTTCAAGAGAGTTATTTCATTGTAATCAATCTACTCTTCATCTGGAAGATAGATTTACTTGTGAGGGATATTCACAAGGGGATTGGGAAGCACACAGTGTAAGTGCTTGGAGAGTTTGAGAGAGCTCAGAAACAGAGAAAATTCGTGTACTGTGGCCTTTGCAAGAAGCCCATTGAAATTCTTGCTGTATAGTGGATAAATCCCAAGAGGTGTCTTGGGGACTGGATGTAGGTCAAGTGGAAGGACCGAACCAGGATAAATTACTGAGTCTTCTTCTCCCTATCTTTACTTTTCAGCTTGCTCTGTTTTACGCATTGTTTTCATTATATTGTGATATCTTCACTTACTTCACTTTGTGCAGAAAAATTTCAATCTTCCCAATTCACCCCCCTCTTGGGAAGTCAGCCTTGCTAACAAGTGGTATCAGAGCCCGGATTCCCATACAAAGGAACTCACAGTCCGGGAATTAAGATGGCTGGCTTTGGAGAGAGTATACTCCCTGAAGGGAACAATACTAACAGACCACCAGGCTTCAGTGGAGAGCATTATGGGTACTGGAAAATGAGAATGCAGATCTACCTCCAATCAATTGATTTTGACATCTGGTCAGTCATTGAAAAAGGGAATTTCATTCCAATGGCTCTAACTGAAGATGGAGGACACAAAGAGAAGCTGGAAGCAGAATGGAATGATGAGGACAGAAGGAGAGCCCTACTGAATTTCAAAGCAAAACACTGTTTAGTCAGTGCCCTGAATCAAGACGAATTTTACAGAGTCTCGCAATGCACCACTGCAAAAGAAATGTGGGATACTCTGCAGATTGCTCATGAAGGAACATCTGGAGTCAGGGAGAACAGACTGAACACGTGCATTGGGGAGTATGAGAGCTTTAGAATGGCTGAAGGAGAAACTGTAAAGGAGCTACAAAAGAGATTCACCCTCATTGTGAATCAACTCAAAAGCCTGGGAAAGGAATACACTCAGTCTGAGAAAGTAAGAAAAATACTCAGAGCTCTCCCTCTGGAATGGCAGCCCAAGGTAACAGCTATAGAAGAAGCCAGAGGAGAATCTATGACTTCTGTCACAGCTCTCTTTGGCAGCCTTGAGGAATATGAAGGAAAAATCAAAGCACTCAAGGAAGCTGGGATGGACAGGAAGAAGAAAGGCCTTGCCCTCAAAGCTGCTGATGAAAAGGAAGAAGAATCTGATGAAGAAACTCTGGCAATGATGGTTAGAAAATTCGGAAGATTCTACAGCAAGAAGAAAAACAAGAGATTCTTCAAGAAAGAAGCAGCTGGAGAAAGCAAGAAAGAGACAAAAGAACCTGTGACTTGCTATGAATGCAAGAAGCAGGGACACATAAAGTGGGACTGCCCCCAATTCCTCAAGAAACAAGAAAAGGAAAAGAAAGCTGCTGATAAGGGAAAGAAGAAGAAGGCCTACATCTCATCTATATGGGGCAACAGCTCAGATGAGGAAGAAGAAGATGAGGATGAGATTGCCAACATTTGTCTGATGGCACTTGCTTCTGAAGAAGCCACACCCTCACACAGCAGTGATCAGGAAGAAGAGGTATATGAATCTGAACCTTCCTATTCTGAATTACTAGATGCATTTCATGAGCTTCATGATGAATTTATCAAAGTTGCTAAAGAACTAAAACTAGCAAAGAAAAGGATAATTAAGCTGAAGTCTCAAAGCATAGTTTCTGAAATTGCCTCTTTACCTCCGACTGAATCTGTCTGCTGCACCTCATGCACTGAACTCAAGCAAACTAATGATTATCTAGTTAAAAGCATGTCTAGGCTCACTAGAGGTAAAGATATGTTGTTTGCCTTGATGGGGAGCCAAAGAATATCACAAGGAAAAGCTGGTCTTGGCTATGATCCATGTGCAGTCAAGGAAAAGATCAGGAAGAAAAATCAGAATATGTATATGAGACATTTTGTGCATGCTAACAATAATAAAAAGGAAAATGATGCATCACCTCACATTGAAACATATGATCAACCCAGGCATGCTAAACAGAAGTATTATTTGCATTGTTTTCTTCCTACCACTCAATCTAGCAGTCCATTCATTACCTGTCATTTCTGTAACAAAAAGGGACATATTTCCAGTTCTTATGCATTGAAGAAAAATGGGCTAGGCAGGAAAACTGAATGGGTTCCCAAAGTTGCCTCTGCATCTAGGGAATTACTCACTGACCGAAAAGGACTCAAGCAAATTTGGGTACCTAAAAGAAAAACATAAACTTTGTTTTGCAGGTCTGTCTCAAAGCTAAGAAAAGCAACAAATGGTATATAGACAGTGCCTGCTCAAGTCACATGACTGGTGATAAGGAGAAGTTCATCACCCTTAGAGACAAGAAAGGAGGAAAGGTGACCTTTGGAGGTGACCAATATGGCAAAATCACTGGTATTGGAATTGTGGGCAAAAATCCAGAAACATCCATTGAAGAGGTGCTGTTTGTGATTGGCCTCAACCACAACTTGCTAAGCGTGAGTCAGACTTGTGACAAAGGAAACTGGGTGCTGTTTGACTCAAAGTTTTGCCTGGTCATCAGAAAAAGTGATCACAAAGTAATTCTCAAAGCTCAAAGGGATGGTAACTGTTACACTATTGACCTTGATGAACTTCCTCCCTTGGATTCTGTATGTTTGATTAGTCAGAATAATGACAGTTGGCTATGGCATAGGAGATTAGCTCATGTCAACATGAATCAATTGTCTAAACTGATTAAAAATGAGCTAGTAACTGGTCTTCCTAAAATATCTTTTGAAAAGGATAAAGAATGTGATGCATGCCTAAGAGGAAAACAAACCAAAGCATCCTTCAAATCTAAAAATGTAATAACAACAACAAGACCACTTGAATTGTTGCATATGGACTTAATTGGACCATCTAGAGTGAAAAGTCTTGGTGGTAATCTGTATGTGCTTGTAATTGTAGATGATTACTCTAGATTCACTTGGACATTGTTTCTTTCCTCTAAAAGTGATACCTTTGATGCATTTGTAACCTTAGCTAAGAAAGTGCAAAATGAGAAAGGTATTTCTATTGTGTCTATCAGGTCAGACCATGGAGGAGAATTTGAAAATGCATACTTCCTGGAGTACTGCAATGAGCATGGAATTGACCACAACTTCTCAGCACCAAGAACTCCTCAACAAAATGGAGTGGTGGAAAGGAAGAACAGAACCATTGGAGAAATGGCAAGAGCGATGCTAAATGAGAAGGAACTCTCTCAAGTGTTCTGGGCTGATGCAGTGAATACAGCTAGTTACATCATAAACAGAGCCTACATCAGACCAATCCTTGGGAAGACCCCTTATGAGCTGTACAAAGGAAGAAAGCCAAATTTGTCACACCTCCATGTGTTCGGGTGCAAATGCTTCATTCACAACAATGGGAAAGAAAATCTGGGTAAGTTTGATGCCAAATCCGATGAAGGTATATTCTTGGGCTATTCAAGTAGGAGTAAGGCTTATAGAGTTTATAATAAAAGATCAAATATAGTAGAAGAATCAGTGCATGTAGTTTTCATTGAAAATGAAGCTGTGTCAAAACATGAAGATGATCTAACTATCAATTTTGAAAAACTGGGAATTTCTGACAAAAGTAAAACTGAACCTCCAAAGATATCTGAATCTATTGATATAGAGGAAGATATCCAGGAGCAAGAGTTTAATGAAGAAAATATTGAAGAAACAACTCAAGAACTCCCTAGAGCTTGGAGATATCAAAGGAATCACCCTGTTGATCAAGTAATAGGGAATGTTCAAGAGAAAGTTAAAACCAGAAAACAGTTAAGGGATCAAATGCTCAACTGCGCTTTTATTTCTCAAATTGAACCTAAATGTGCTAAGGAAGCCTTAACTGATGATTACTGGATTTTAGCTATGCAAGATGAATTAAATCAGTTTGAAAGAAATCATGTTTGGAATTTAGTTCCCAGGCCCAAAAATCATCCTGTTATAGGTACCAAATGGGTTTTCAGAAATAAACTGGATGAATCTGGAACAATAATAAGAAATAAGGCTAGACTGGTTGCTAAAGGGTATAATCAGGAAGAAGGTGTTGATTTTGAAGAAACCTTTGCACCAGTAGCTAGGCTAGAGGCTATAAGAATACTGCTAGCATATGCATGCATGAAAAATATTTACTATATCAAATGGATGTAAAGAGTGCCTTTTTAAATGGATATATCATGGAAGAAGTTTATGTAGATCAACCTCCTGGTTTTGAAGATTCTACTAAACCAAACCATGTTTACAAGCTGAAGAAGGCTCTTTATGGTTTAAAACAAGCCCCTAGAGCATGGTATGAGAGGTTGAGCAATTTTCTAACTGAACAAGGGTTTAATAGAGGCAAAGTTGACACAACTTTATTCACTAAGAAAGAGAATAAAGATTTACTGATTGTTCAAATCTATGTTGATGATATTATTTTCGGTGCTACTAATGAAACTCTTTGCAAGAAATTTTCTGAGTTAATGCAGGGAGAATTCGAGATGTCCATGATGGGTGAACTCAACTTCTTCCTTGGACTGCAAATCAGACAGCTTGATGATGGCATCTTTCTCAGTCAATCCAAGTATCTGAAGGAGCTGCTAAAGAAGTTTGGGATGGAGAATGCCAAGCCAATGGGAACACCTATGGCTACTGCAACCAAACTAGACATGGATGAGAATGGAAAGATGTTTGACATTACTCAGTACAGGAGAATGATTGGATCTCTGCTATACCTAACTGCCAGCAGACCTGACATTATGTTCAGTGTCTGCATGTGTGCAAGGTTCCAATCATGCCCCAAAGAATCCCATGCAACAGCTGTGAAAAGAATTTTTAGATATCTTATTGGAACATCACAAATGGGTCTTTGGTATCCAAAAGGCAATGGAGAAGACCTCAAAGGATACACTGATGCTGATTTTGCAGGATCTAAAACTGACAGAAAAAGTACAAGTGGAACCTGTCAGTTCCTTGGAGGATCCCTAGTTTCATGGTTCAGCAAAAAGCAAAACAGTGTAGCCTTATCTACTGCAGAAGCTGAGTATGTTGCAGCTGGAAGCTGTTGTGCCCAAGTCATCTGGAGGAAACAGCAGCTTGAAGATCTTGAGATCAAAATAAAAGAGATACCAATCATGTGTGACAACCAGAGTGCCATAAATATCACCAAGAATCCTGTCATGCACTCAAGAACAAAGCATATTGAAGTTAGGCATCACTTCATAAGAGATCATGTTCTGAAAGGAGAAGTCAGATTGGAGTACATCCCAACAGAGGATCAATTTGCTGATATACTTACAAAACCTCTGCCAGAAGACAGACTTTGTAAAATAAGGAGAGAATTGGGGATGGTAAACCCCAATGAACTGTAAGATGTTTTCATGCAATTCTGTCATTAAAATTTTCAATATCAGAATTAATTCTAACTTGAGCTTCGGAGTATGTTTAATCTAAGCTGCAGGTGCTCCCTGTGAAAATCAATGGCAATAAACTTGAAGAGTGGAGCACGTCAGAATGGAACAACCAAAAAGTGGAATGAATGATGTAAATCCTAAAGTTTTGGATCCATTCTGTAAGTTTTTAAAGATGAAATTCGCATTTTAAATGTATGTTAAACAGATTTTGCTTAATAAAATGTGCTTCTGACATGGTCAATATGGTCAACATTCGAATTTCAGTTCACTAACAGACGAACTTCGGCATGTTATGCCCTGGAACAGTTCTCTGTAATGCCTCAAAATTCGTCTGTTGACACTTGAAAGTTCAAATTTTCAAAATCAGAAATTTCAATATTATGGTTGTCCATCATTGCTGCACAATATTTTATCTCCTAACATGCAAATGTTGGACAATCTTTACATAGTTAGAAAATTCGAATTTTCAGTTCAATATTCGTCTGTTGAAACATGTCCTACATGCTGAATTGTTAAAAGATGCAGCTCTGCCTGTTTAATTCGTCTGATTGATTGATTGTTTGATTGTTAACTGCCTTTCTCTATTCAACATTCAAACTTTGTTGGAACAAAATTCGTCTGTTGTCCTTGTATTGCTTGTTTCAAGCCACTGTCAGATGAACTTTCAAGATGAAAATTCGTCTGTCAGTAAGCAATGCTGAACAGTTTAACTTGTAACTGCCCGAAGTTCGAATTTTGACCCCTCAAAATTCGTCTGTCAGACGGTTACACACGTTAAATGCTACGGTTTTCCTCAGAACAGACGCAGCCCTATCTGTAACCTCTCTGAATCCGTTCTGATTCTTTCTTAAATTCTCTTAACTCCTGTCCAAAAACCGTCATTCTTCACCAATTAATCCTCCATTCGCATCCTATAAACTCTTCCTTGACAACATTTTGCTTCATTCCACTGAAAAATGGCGAGAGTAAAGATCCCTGGAGCAGGACAAGCTGGAACTCGGCCAAAAAGAACTGCTAAATCCCAATATGCTACAAAAGAAGGAGAAAAATCCAAGAGAAAGGCCGAACCCAGTAAAGCTACCCCTTCTAAACGCCAGAAATCTTCTTCCAAGGCAGATTCTCAGAAAACTGGGCCTTCCTTTTCAAAATCTGCAGTCCCTTCGGGTGAAACTGCTGCTGTGGCTTCCTCCTCTTCTACACAATCTGGAGAATTTGAACTTACCACATTACCACTTTGGAGCACTCCTGAGATTCAAGAAGAGTTTTCTGCCAAGTTTTCAAGCAAAAAGGTAATCAAGCCTCACTGTGTAAATTTGGAGCAATTTTTGATATCCAACAACTTTGATGCTGCATTATGGTTGATAAGATACAAAAACCTGTTGGAAATTGCTGAAAAATATGATGATGAAGTAGTGAAGACTTGGTATGCCTCTCTTCAATATAACAGCAAGAAAAGGAAATGGGAGGTCACTTTAAGATCTAGGACCATCTGACTTGCTGATGAGACAATCAATGAAGTTCTGGAAATCCAGGACAAGATGGGCTGAAAATTGACATTACAGCCTCTGGATACATGGATGAGGCAAGCACAGAGGATGAAGAAGGAGGATCCTTCCTGAACTACAAAGAGAGCACTATCTTGGACACCTTGTTCAGGAGAAGGGAAAACAGGCCAACTATAAATCTATTGAAGCCCACAGACCTAAGTGTACAAGTCAGAATCCTGCACTATATAGTGTCCAGGATCATATTCAACAAGGGTGGCAGCTTCAACTTGATAACAAGGGCAGAGGCTCATGTGATGACTGCTATCATTCGTGGGAAGCTGATTAACATGGGTCATATCATCCTCCAGAGAATGATAAAAGCAAGGGATCAGAGGAAGGATTCCACACTCCCCTATGCTGCAATTATTTCAAGAATCCTGCAGCATGATAGAATTCAACACATTGAAAAGGGGAAAGGAAAACTCACTGAGGCATTCAAAGAAGAGGAACTGCAAAGGATGGGTATTGAACGAGATGAAGGCAGATGGGTTGGAAAGGGAGCAGGGAAATCTGAAGATCTGTTCTTTGCTGCTGATGACTCCCTCCAACAAGAAGGCACCTCTGAGGCCCCTAGCAAATCTGTACCTCAGCCTTCTCAGCCAATCCCATCTCCCTCCAGGCCTACTCACCCTCCTGCCACTCCCTCCTCACGGGCCAAGCCAACAAAGGTCACTGAGTTGTTTGACAGTCTGTCAACACTCATTCTCAGCATAAGAGATGAGCAAAATGCCAAATTTGCTCATCTACAAGATCAGATCCATCAGTTGGCTGTGAACATGAAGGTGGTGGCTGATGCTTATGAAGATATAAGGAATGCTATTCCTACCACTTCAGCTCCACCTCAGCCTGGTGTCCCTGAGCCTACTCTATCTCCAACTCCTGAGCCTCCAAGCCCCTTCGAGTTTGCCTCCTCTGACCATGATGGTGCTGGTGCAATGAGAACACCAAGTCCTGGTCCATCCTTGGACTATGGATTGGAAGAAGAAGAAGGACTTCAGCAGACAAGTCCTCATGAGCCCATGCAAGAAGTTGCTCAGGAATCAATTCTGTCCACTCAAGAATCTGAGCAAGTTGAAAAACTGGTGGCAGCCATTTCAAGCTCCTCCATGCAAGAAGATGTGAGCACTGAAGAAAGAAGCATTGTACCTGTTGCTGACTATGTTGCCATTGCTCACAATGCTTTACTGGAAGCTCAGAGGAAAAGGCTGGAAGAAATGTTTCCTCCTGCTAAACCAGCCTCCTCTTCTCTTGCTGCTTATGGGCTATCAGAAGAACAAAGGGCTCAACTAGCTCTTTCCAGACAGGCAATGCAGGAGCTGCTGGAAGTCTCTGACGAGGAACCAAGCACTGATCCCCCAGCTGAAATTCCTTTTGCTCCTGTGCCCCTTCGTGCTATTCCTGTCTCTCAGATCCCTCCTTCGGCTGACTTTGTTGGCCTTCCTGATGATGCCAAAAAGGGGGAGAAGTCTGGGCAAACTGGAAAGACTGAGCAAACTGGAAAGACTGCTGCTGAGCAATCTGGAAAAGGAAAAAGGAAATCCTACAGCAAGAAGATCAAGACAAAGAAGAATTGATTGAAATTTCTTGTTGTACTTTTGTTGTTTGGAATTTGTTGATTGGACTGTCTCTGTTGTTTGAACTTTGCCTTATTTAGCTCTGTATAAGTAACTTTTGTTTAAATGGATGAATTCCTTGTTGCAAAGTTTTGTGTCTTAATTCTGTTGATATCTTATGCATATGTTGAGGGGGAGCTTGTAAAAGCAAACCCAAGTACTAATCCAGTTTGTAAGTTGTTTTGTCATCATCAAAAAGGGGGAGAATGTTGAATCAAGAGTTTTGATGATGTTAAAACCAACACCTAAGAGCTTGGATTGAAGATATCAAAGAAGAACAAAGCTGGTTCAAGTGAAGATTATCTGAGTATATGTTGTTAGATCTTTTGTAGGATCTTTAGTTTTTGATATAATTGGGTAAAAGATTTTGATTTGAAGAAAAGATGTTTTCAAACTTTGATTTTATGTTAAATCTTTGAACATTTGAAAAATACTTCAAACAGACGAAGGTTGAAAGTTTAAACTGAACTGTCAAGTTAGAAATTCGAACTTTGCCTTTGGAAATTTGAATTTCAAGCTAAAACTGAATAAGTCTGAAGAGACTGCTCTCTGTCAGACGAATTTTGGTGGTTCAAAATTCGAATTTTCATCTAGTCTGAAAAGAGGCCTTTTGTAACAGACGAACTTCACACTTTCAAAATTCGAATTTCAAGTAAAATGAAGTTTGTAAAAATCAAAGAAATTCATCTGAAACTATGATAAAGTGCATCTGAAATCAAAACGAAATTCAGTTTGAAAAATGCTCTCTGACAGACGAATTTTGAAGTTGCAACATTCGAATTTTCATATAAGTCTGAAAGATGCTTCTTTACAACAGACGAACTTTGGGTTCTCAAAATTCGAATTTCAAGCAAAACAAAATTTGAGAAAACTGAAGAAATTCGTCTGTAACTATGTTAAAGTTCATCTGAGATCAAAAGTGATTTAAGTTTCAAAACTGCTCTCTGACAGACGAACTTTGAACATTGAAATTCGAATTTCAGAAGCTAAGTTCTTAAGTCTATTGAAATGAAACATTGACATACGAATGATAAGAACTTGTAACATTCGAATGACAAGATGAGTCTGAAAAGAGTTTCTCTGACAGACGAATTTTGCCTTTCCAAAATTCGAATTTCAAAGAAAGTTATCTACTGTGTCCCTTTTTAGTTCAATGAACAGACAAATTTTGGGGATCCAAAATTCGAATTTCGAAGGCACTGTAGAAAATTGAAAACACTGTTCATACTTAACCGAAAAACTTTCTTCTTGAAAATTCGTATGTCACATTGTGAAAATGTTTTGTAAGTTTCAAAATTCGAATTTCACTTTATGAACAGACGAACTTCGTGCTGTAACGTTGGAAGCTTTAATCTACGATTCCTTCGAAATTCGTCTGTTGGCCAACCAAAATTCGAATTTCAGTATGTCAGAAACATTAAATGCGGTTGGTAAACGGATAGTTTTTTTAGAGTAATCGTTGAATAACTTCTCCAACGGATAGATTTAGTCTCTAACGGATATTTGAGACCTAAATCTATAAATACAACATCATTTGAAGTTATGGGTAACGAATCAAACTTGTATATACTGAATCTCTGCTGAATTTTCTTCTCAAAAGCTTTTACCCTCTTAACTTCCAGACTTGCACCTAAACTTTCATATCTACTCCTTTCAAGAGAGTTATTTCATTGTAATCAATCTACTCTTCATCTGGAAGATAGATTTACTTGTGAGGGATATTCACAAGGGGATTGGGAAGCACACAGTGTAAGTGCTTGGAGAGTTTGAGAGAGCTCAGAAACAGAGCAAACTCGTGTACTGTGGCCTTTGCAAGAAGCCTATTGAAATTCTTGCTGTATAGTGGATAAATCCCAAGAGGTGTCTTGGGGACTGGATGTAGGTCAAGTGGAAGGACCGAACCAGGATAAATTACTGAGTCTTCTTCTCTCTATCTTTACTTTTCAGCTTGCTCTGTTTTACGTATTGTTTTCATTATACTGTGATATCTTCACTTACTTCACTTTGTGCAGAAAAATTTCAATCTTCCCAATTCACCCCCCTCTTGGGAAGTCAGCCTTGCTAACAATTTTCAGCTTGCCTCTTTCTTTGTTTTGGGCCTTAAAATCATTGAAATACAATGGTTCCATGTTAATCATGTTTGCATCACCCCATTCATGGCTTACTTCATGGTTTTATTCTAGCTCTAGTCATTGATCCTCTAATGCCTTGAAGTGGGCCTTGAATTTGTCCATAGTCCATTGTTTCTCTTAGCTTGCCTTTATCATCAAATGCTTCATGCCTCGATCGTACTCTATCATAAAGGAACCAAGGGAGTAAGGGAGAACAAGTTGAATACTTGCATTGGTGAATATGAAAGCTTTAAAATGAAAGAAGGTGAAAGCATCAAAGATATAAAAAAGAGGTTCACTCTTATCATGAATCAACTGAAGAGTCTTGGGAAGGAGTATTCTTAACTTGAGAAAGTCAGAAAGATTCTCATAACTTTACCCATTGAGTGGCAACCAAATGTGGCAGCCATAGAAGGAGCTAAAGGAGAATCAATCAATAACATCTGTCACAGCTCTTTTTGGAAGCCTAGAAGAATATGGAGGAAAACTGAAAGATCTAAAAGAATCTTTTTTTGACAAGAAAAAGAAGAGTATGGCTCTCAAGGAAGAATCAGAAGATGATACTCATTCTAAAGAAGATGTTGAACTGGATGAAGAAACAATGGCCATGCTGGCGAAAAGATTTGGAAAGATGTATGGAAAGAATAAATTTAGAAAATTTATGAAAAAGGATGGAGCCATTAACAGTAAGAAAGAAAATAAAAACTCCATCATATGTTATAAGTACAAGAAACCTAAACACATCAAACAGGAGTGTCCTTGGCTTGTCAAGAAGTAAGGAAAAGATAAAAAGGTAGACAAAGGGAAAAAGAAGAAAGCATTCGTGTCATTTATCTAGGGAGATAGCTCACATGAAGAGGATGCAGCAAAAAATGATGAAATTACAAATCTTTGCTTAATGGCTCAAGAGACTACAGAAAAGGAAGAGAATCATAACCAAGACAACGAAAGTGACTCTAAGGTAAATAATTCTAAACCTTCCTATAATGAATTGCATGGTGCATTTAATGACTTACATGCTGAGTTTGTTAAAGTATCCAAGCAATTGTCATAAGCTAAAAAGAAAATAAATAAACTTGAAAATAAATCCCATGCATCTTGCACTACATCACAGCCTTCTTCTTCTACTCTTTCTATCTGTACCTCATGCATTAAACTAAGAGATAAGAATGCTTATCTCTATAAGATTCTAACTAGATTCACTAGACTTTAAGATATGCTGAGAGTATTATTTGGTAAGCAAATATGAGTCAAAGCAATATGGGTTTAGGATATGACCTTTGTGCTATAAAAAAAAAAGATGAAATGCAAGAAGCAAAATCTATCTGAGAAATTTTATGTGTGCTAAAAGGAATTCAAATAACAATGGGTCAACCCAAAGTATAGAGTCATTCCCATCTCCTAGAAATCAAAAGGAAAGATATTACTTACATTGTTTCAGACCTGCATCTTTTTCTTCTAGCCTCTTTTCCACTTGCCACTTTTGTAACAAGAAGGGTCATATATCCTCCTCTTGTGTATACAAGAAGGAAGGAAATGGTAATAGAATGAAATGGGTTCTTAAAGGTACTTTAGTGTCCAAGGGAGGAACTAACAAGAAAAGACTAAAATGAATATGGGTACCTAAGAAAAGGAACTAAAATCTATTTTGCAAGTGAGTCAGCAACAAGTGGTATATGGATAATGCTTGTTTGAGACACATGACAGGAGACAAAGAAAAATTCATTATGTTGAGAGATAAGAAATGAGGAAATGTTACTTTTGGTGGTGACCAGTCTAGTAAGGTGGTTGGCATTGGAATCGTGGGAAGAAACCCAGAAACTTCTGTAGGAGAAGTATTGTTCATAATAGGAATTAACCACAACTTGCTGAGTGTGAACCAAACCTATGACAAAGGCAACTGTACCTAGTCATCAGAAAAAGTGACCACAAAGTCATCCTCAAAGCACAAAGAGACGGTAATTGTTATACTATTGATTTAGATGAATTATCTAGTCTAGATCCAATACACTTAACTAGTAAAAATGATGAGAGCTGGCTATGACATAGGAAATTAGCTCATGTTAGTATGTATCAATTAAACAAACTTATTGAAAATGAAATTGTCCTTGTTTACCTAATATCTCTTTTGAAAAGGATAGAGAATGTAATGCTTATTTTAAAGGAAAACAAACTAAGTTATCTTTTAAATCTAAAAATGTTGCCTCCACATCTAGACCAATTCAATTGTTTCACATGGACTTGATATGTCCTAGTTGTGTTAAGAGCATTGCTAGTAACCTATATGTGTTTGTTGTAGTCGATGACTATTCTAGATTTACTTAAACTTTATTTCTTTTTTCTAAAGATGAGACATTTGAGGCATTTTTTATCTTAGTTAAGAAAATCCAAAATAAAGAAGTTTACTCTTGTGTGTCTGAGAACAGATCATGGTGGTGAATTCGAAAATGCTCAATTTGTTGCATACTGTGAAGAAAATGGAACAGAGCATAACTTTTTTTGCTCCAAGAATACCTTAACAGAATGGAGTTGTTGGGAGGAAAAATAAAGTGCTAGAAGAAATGGTTCACGCGATATTGAATAAGAAATGACTACCAAAGTACTTCTAGACTGATGCAATAAATACAACATGCAACCTAATGAACAAAGCTTACATTATACCCATTCTTGGCAAAACTCCATATGAGCTATACAAGGGAATGAAGCTTAATCTTTCTCATTTTCATGTTTTTGAATGCACTTGCTACATTCACAACAATGGCAAAGATAATTTGGATATGTTTGACGCCAAATCAGATGAAAGGTATATTTATTGACAATTCAAATAGAAGTAAAACATACAGAGTATTTAATAAGAAGTCCAAGACTATAGAAGAATCTTTGCCTATAGTGTTTATTGAAAATGAGATTCTTTCTAAATCTAACTTAGATGAGGATGAATTGATTTCTAGCTTTAAAAAGATGAACCTCTATAAGGAAGATAAAACTAAACCTTCAAAAATATCAGAATTTACTATTAGAGGAAGATATTTAGGAGAAAAATAATGAACTTGAAGTTAATGAAAAAATTTCTCAAGAACTACCTAGAGCTTGGAGATATCAAAAGAGTCATTATGTTGATCAAGTGATTGGGGATGTTTAAGAGAATGTTAAAACAAGAATGTAGCTTAGGGTTCAGATAAATCATTGTACATTCATTTCTCAAATTTGAACCTAGTTGTATTGAAGAAGCATTAATTGATGAATATTGAATTAATGTAATGCAAGAAGAACTTAATCAGTTTTAGAGGAATCAGGTTTGGGACTTGGTATCTAGGCCCAATGATCATCCGGTGGTTGTAATCAAATGAGAAATTAAAAACAAACTTGATGAATCTGGTGTAATCATAAGAAACAAAGCAAAATTGATAGCTAAATGCTACAATCAAGAAGAAGGATAGACTATGAAGAGACTTTTGCTCTAATTGCAAGATTGGGAACAATAAGGATACTTTTAGTCTATGCTTGCATAAAATGTGTCAAGCTTTACCAAATGGACATTAAAAGTGCTTTTCTTAATGATTATATTATGGAAGAAGTTTATATTGAACAACCTCCAAGTTTTGAGGACTTAACAAAGCTCAATCATGTTTATAAACTTAAGAAAGCATTATACGAGTTAAAGTAAGTACCTAGAGTTTGGTATGAAAGACTAAGTAACTTCTTAACTGAAAAAGGATTCACACGTGGAAAAGTGGACACTACTCTTTTCACTAAGAAGGTTAATTCAGATTTGCTCATTGTTTAAATTTATGTTGATGATATTATATTTGGTGCTACTAATGAAAATTTGTGCAGAGATTTTACTAAGTTAATGCAGGGAGAATTTGAAATATCAATGATAGGAGAACTAGCATTTTTCCTAGGACTACAAATCAAGCAATACAGTGATGAAATCTTTATCTATCGAGCAAAGTATATGAAAGAGCTTCTCAAGAAGTTTAGGCACCCCAATGATTACTTCAACAAAGATTCATATGGATGAAAAGGGAAAGCCATTTGACATCACCAAATACAAAGGAATGATAGGATTTCTATTATATCTTATGGCTAGCAGACCGGACATAATGTTCAGTATGTGCATGAGTGCAAGATTTCAAGCATGTCCCAATGAATAACATGCAACAATAGTAAAAAGGATCTTCATATATCTCCAAGGAACCTCTCAAAAGGTTTATAGTATCTGCAATAATGTGGAGAAGAGCTACTCGGATATATTGATGATGATTTTATTGGATCCAAAACTGATAGAAAAAACACAAGTGGAACCTCGCAACTATTTGGTATCATTGTTCAGTAAAAAACAAAATAGTGTAACTTTGTCTACTACTGAAGCTAAATATATTGCTGTTGGAAGTTTTATGCACAAATTCTTTGAATGAAGCAACAATTGAAAGACATTGGAGTTAATTTACATCAAGTTCCTATTAAGTGTGATAACTCTAGTGCTATCAATATCACAAAGAATCTAGTACTGCACTCTAGAACCAAGCATATGGAGATCAGACATCATTTCATTAGAGATCATGTTCAGAAAGGAGATGTAGTCTTAGAGTATGTTCCAATAGAAAAACAACTAACTGAAATCTTTACCAAGCCTCTTGCTAAAGATAGATTCAACTTCATAAGAGGAGAATCAGGAATGGTTAATCCAAATGAGTTATAAGCAAGTTCTATCTTAATCTCTTTATTTTCTATGTCAAATTGTTAAATCATATATTAACTTAAGTATCGGAGTATGTATAAGATGTTTTGTAGGTACATCTCATGAGCTTATATGATAAAGGATCAGAATAATGGAGTATCTCACATATGGACAAGAAACATTTGCTGAAGAAAAATAGAAATTCAAATTTTCAGCATCTGTTCGTAAGTTCAATTCTTCAATATTCACATTTTAATTGCCAATAGATGAACTTTTGTACTTCATCTAGCTTATTGAGTGACTTTGCTTGTTCAAAATTTGAACTTTGAACATTTAACAGTTAAATTTCAGTACTTTCCATACTATGTGTGTGTTTCAACCTACTTAACATTCATCTATTGACTTCTTTAAGTACGAATTGAGTGTTGGTATATGTATATGCTAAGTTTGTGTGTGTAAACATTCAAACTTTGATGATTTAATATTTGTACTTCAGACATTTCTTCATAAAGTCTTGAAATTCAAAGTTTGAATCCCAACATTTATCTGTTGGACCTCATGTGTTTACATGCTTTCTGGTTGAGACTTCAAAATTCAAACTTTGAGGACACAAAATTCATCTATTGAAGATTTTATATGTGTTGAGACTTTGATAGTCATATTTCAAAGCTGAAATCCAAATGTCAAGATATTGTCTGAGAAGTAAGTCTCTGACAGTTGAATTTCAAGGTTCAAAATTCGTCTATCAAGATAGTTTCTCTATACTATGGGGGGAACATAACTGTTTAAAATTTGAATTTTGGCCCCTAAAATTCATTTGTCAAACGGTTACAAAAGAGGATTCAGAGGGTCTGATGTTGAACAAATGTAACCCTATTCATATTTCAACCGGTGCAACTTCTATTTCCTCTCAACCATTCTTGAATTTCTTTGGCCAAACACCTTTTCCACCAATTAAAATCTAAACTGAACCTTACAAACACCTTAGAAGCATTCCTTGAAGCAAATTTCTCATAAAATGGATAGAGTGAAGAATAAAAATATTGAAATAGACAAAGGAAGGCCCAAAAGATCAACCAAATCTTAGTACACCTCAAAAGAAGGTGACAATTAGAAAAGAAAAGCCAAATCAAGCAAGGGAACACCTTCAAAGAAGTAGAAAATACAATCAAAAGCAGAACCGAAGAAGCCTATGACTACTGCTCCAACTTCAAGTATAGAGTTTGAGGAGTTATAGATGACTACAAAGCCTCTCTGCAGTTCTAAGCACATTTTGAAGGAGTTCACTACAAAATTTGTTACAAAGGTAATCACTCGTCATTGCACAAATCTAGAACAATTTCTCATCTCAAATGCTTTTGATGCTGGATTTTGGATAAGAAGTTATAAAAACCTTCTAGAGGTTAAAGAGGGATATGAGATGAGGTGGTTTAAACTTGGTATGCCTATTTAAAGTTCAATGACAAGAAGAAGAAACATTGAGTGACTGATGAGAACCTCAATGATATTCTAGAGATTCCTGGATAGGATGGATTCAAAATTGATATTTTTGCCACCAAATACATGGATGAAGATGATGAAGGAAATGAAGAGGGTAGCGAAAATCTGAACTACAAGGAGAGCACGATTCTAAATGTACTCTTTAGGAGATGGGAAAACAGGCCTCAGCTGAAAAATGTGAAGCCTTCTGGTCTTAGTATTCAAGTGAGGTTCCTATACCACATAGTGTTCAGGATCATCTTCAACAAGGGAGGTAGGTTCAATCTAATTACAAGGGCTAAAGCTCATGTGATGACAACATTGATCCGAAGAAAAGAGCTCAACCTTGGAAACATAATTTTTTAGAGAATAATCAAGGTCAGAGATTAGAGAAAAGACTCTGCACTACCCTATGCCTCAATTATTTCCAAGATCCTTAACCTCAATTATTTCCAAGATCCTTAAGTATGCTAAGATCCAACACTTGGAGAAAGGCAAAGGGAGGCCCACTAAGGAATTCAAAGAAGAAGAACTAATGAGAATGGACATAGAAGGAAAGAAGGGTAGATGGGTTAGAAAAGGAGCTAGCAAATCTGAAGATCTCTTTTATGGTGGGGGAGAGCCATAATAACAATAAGAAGCTACTTCTGAGTTTGCTCCAATCACCTAACATGAATTGTAGCCTACTCAGCCACTTAAACCATCTATCTTATCCATCTTGGCCAGACCTAATACCATACTCGAGCTTTATGACTATCTATCTGAGATGATGATGAGTATTAAGGATGAACAGAATACCAAATTTGCAAACTTGCAAGCCTAAATCATTAACTTGGCCAAAAAGCTCAAAGTGGTTGCTAACACCTATAATGACCTTTAAACCTCTCTTCTCACTACATTAGTACCACTTTAGTATGGTTCCTTTCATCCTCACAAGTCTGACTCCCTATATGTCTCGAATCCTTTTGAAGAAAGTACTTCTGATGCTACTGTTGCAGTTATCACTCCTCAAGGCTTAAGCAATGGTACTAGCCCTGCTCCTTTTTTGGATTATGGTATAGAGGAAGCTAAAGCCACTCAAATGGAAAGCTCTCATGAGTCAGTGATGGAGGAAATGTCTCAGGACTCAATTATATTAACCTAAGAAACTAAGAAAATGGAAAAACTTGTAGCAGATCTCATAACCTCTCTCAATGAGGGAAGGGGGATCATGCCCTACATTAATATTGTTGCTGTTGCACATGCTGCTCAAGTACAAGCTTAAAAGTAGAGACTGGATGAGATGTTTCCACTACCTGCTCCTTAACCTCCATCTTCTAGATATGGACTCAGAGTGGAACAATGAGTTAGACTATCCAACATCCTAAAGGAAGCTCAAGAGCTATCTTCAAGATTTGATGAAGATCTTCCTTAGCTACCTCCTTCAGTCCCTTTGTACCAGTTCCACTTCAGGCTATTCCCACAGCTCAAGTGCCTCCTCTCTCTGTACTTGCTCTTGCTCTTGATAATGGCAAAAAGAGGGAGAATGAAACTGGACAAATCGAAGAATCTGGAGCTATTGGGCAATCAAGTAAAACATATGGCAAGAGGATTAAGCTCAAGGCTAGAAAGGAATGACAAGTGGCAAAACACCAAAACTTAGACTCTAGGACTTTGTGTTACTTTGTGTTTGTATGTTTATATCTTTGTTGTGATTTATATGTCAATGTACTTGTTTGAACCTGTTTGAATCTCTATACTGAATGTGTTTACATCAATGACATATGTTTCTTTCTTTCAACATTTCCTTTCTATTCTCCTTAAACCTCTACTTTTATACATGTTTTGTACTTATAATCGAATTTTAATGCATATGTTGAGGGGGGTTCTTAAAAGTAAACCCAAGTACTAATCCAGTTTGTGAGTTGTTTTGTCTTTATAAAAAGGGGGAGAATGTTGAATCAGAGGTTTTGATTATTTCAAATAATTAAACTTTGGAAGGAGAATATTAAAAGAGTATGAAATGATAATGTGAAGAAATCCAGGGAAGAACAAGTGAAGATTTAATTTTTAGGCTTTCTCACTTTGTACACTAAGTAAAAAGCTTTGAATCTTACTTATTTATTTTGTTACAATGTTTAAATGAGTTATTTCAAAATTATCTAATGTTAGCATGTATTAGAATTGAGAAATATTGGCTAATAAATGAATTTTGGTATTTGTCTCATATTTTTTTTGTGTAAAATTCACACTTTGCTTAGTAAAATTTGAAGTTACAAAAGTTTTATCTTTGATTGATAAATCTTGGTTCTAAAATTTGAATTTCTGGTTAAGCATTGCTGGTGAAAGTATGTAAAATTCACATGAAACTTAGACAAAATTCGAATGTTGGTGAAGTACAAAGTAAGTTCAATGTCACTTCCTTTGATAGATGAACTTTGGGCTTCAAATTGTGAATTTCGAAGTAAGAACTTGTGAGTTTGATTAAAGCATGTCTTTGATAGATAAACTTTACAGTTCAACATTTGAACTTCATAAAGAAGAGTTTTTGTACCATGTTGAACATGCCTTTGATAGACGAATTTCAGTTTCTAAAATCTGAATTTTGAAGTATTATGTGAAAACTTGAGACAACTATTCAAACTCTTCAGACACACTTCCAATGTGAAAATTTGTATAAACTAACATATTGGCAGACTCAAAATTTGAATGTCAGATTGTAACAGACGAATTTTGAAGTTCAACATTAAAGTCTTTAACTTTTTTTCTCTGCAAAATTCGTCTATTAAGATACAAAATTTGAATTTTACTATGTCAAACGTATTTAATGTAGTTGGTGAATGACTAGTTTTGCAGAGTAACCATTGATTAATGTCACTAATGGCTAGATCCTGTGTCTAATAACTAGTTAAGCCACAAATATATAAATAGAACTTCATTTGAAGTTGTGAGCAATGAATTTAAACTTGATATTTCAAAAACTCCGCTAAATTTCTTTTTCAAAACTTTTTCACTTATACACTACATTTATTATGCCATAACTTTCATATCTACTTTATTCAAGAGAGTATTCACTTCTGTATAATCTTTTCTTTATTTGGAAGTAAGATTTTTTGTGAGTGAATTCACAAAGGAATTGGGAAAACACTTATAAGAATGTTGAGAGAGATTTTCAGTGTTCTTATAACAAAGCACTAGTATTATACTATGACACTGCAAGCAGTCTACTAAATTCTTGCTGATAGTGGAAAATCTCAAGTGGTGGCTTAAAGACTGGACGTAGGTTAATTGGATTGGATCGAATTAGGATAAATTACTGAGTTTTCTCCTCTCTTATCTTACATATATATTCATTTTTATCATACTCTATTTTTCTGCAGATATTTGCTTTCACTATTATATTGTATTTTTGCAAAAAAAAATTTTAAACTTCTCAATTCATCCTTTCTTGAGAAGCCAACATTCTTAACACACTAGTCCATTAATTAATAGATTTTCATTCCATGCTCATCAGAGGATGAGATTTGGACTGTCCAATTTCAATCTAAACAATTTAGATTTAAAGTTTTTTATTTTAACTTTTTTAAATGATAATATTTTTTTAGAAAAAGTGACTATTATAAAATTATTTTTATTTTAGATTTTTCATCTAATAAATGAAAATATATTAAAAATATAATAATAAAATTAAATTAAATCTGAACTGTTCAATTTTAATCTAGATGATTTAGATCTATGATGAGCCACTCATCATATTGATGTTTAATTAGTTTAACTTTAGAATTTGGATCTTGTTAATTCAGTTGGTTTTGATGAGTTTAAACAATAATGAGCTTGGAAATTCAATATCAAAGAAGTATAAGTCATATGAAGACTAAAGTTAGAAATTCCTGAAGGTTGAAGAGTTTTTACACACATTTTTAGGAATTCATTTGTAAAAGAAGGTAGTTAAACTTTAAATGCTACTTATTTTGCTTATCCTAATATTAAATGAGGCATCTATTTTAATAATTAATGATTAACTCATGTTTTCAAAATGATTTTCATGAAAAGTTTTACCTTATGCTCATAACACTTAGAAGTTATAGGGATAAAATGTCAATATCAATGTTGTTGCTAAGTATTCTCTCTTCGTTTTCATGAAAAGGTTTTAGATTATCTATATAACTAAGGCCTACACCATGTTCTCAGCTCTGTCTATCTTGTTATTTTGATAAGGTGCTTACCTTATTCGCATAAGGGGGTGAACAGTAAAGGTTACTTGTCCTGTGCTGCTCGTTATTAGCATAACCTAAGGAGGTTATCCACATAACGCATGTTACAGAACTCTTGGACCTCCTTCTATTAAATTGGTTATCCGCATAACCTTGAGAGGTTATCCTGATAACCTATGTTTTTCAAAAACTTAGTTTGTGGAGATTTAATATTATCTGAACAAGCAATGATATCCTAAGAGGTTATTGTAATAATTCTTAATGGTATCCAAGTTTGTGAGACTTTATTCGAACAATTTTCATGAAAATGTTCTTAAGCTGAAACTTAGTCATTCTGGAATGATTGTTATCCATATAACCTAGCTAGGTTATCTGCATAATGAAAGTCCAACGTTAAAATTAAGAGACAATGGTCACCCGTTATTCACATAACCTGAGGAGGTTATCCGCATAACATCTGTCAGATGCATTTAATACGGTAGGTGAACGGTTATTTTTTTTTAGAGTAATAGCTAATTCTTGCTTTTAACGGATAATTTTGCTCTAAAACTATAAATAGGACCTCATTTAATTTGTTGGGTAATGAGGAAAAGCTTATAAATGCCAAGACAGCAGAATTAATTTCTAATTCATTAAAAGCCTACCTACCTTCTGCTTAGCTCATTCATTGCTCTTAAACCTTCATATCCACTCTTTTAAGAGAGAATTTCATACCTTGATTTGTATATTTCTACATGCTTGTAGTTAGAACTTAGTGTGAGAAAACACTAAGAGATTTGTTCTTACTTGTGAGTGAGAAGAGTAAGAGTTTTCTGTGAGGCTCAAAGTTTGAGTTGGAGTTGTACTGCTATTTTTGCAAAAATCCATTTAAATCTTACAAGATATAGTGGAGAAATCTCAAGTGGTGGCTTGGGAACTGGACATAAGTCAAGTGGAGTAAACCAAACTAGGATAAATCTCTGTATCATCTCCTCATTTACTTTGCAACTGTTCTTTATATTCTATACTCAAATTTTTAGCAACTTTTATTATCATTGCTGTATTTGAATTTTGCACAAAATTTTAAACTTCCCAATTCACCTCCATTTTGGGAAGCTAGCAAACCTAATAAGTGGTGTTAGAGCCCGGACTCCCAATTGAAGCATCTAACAATCTGGGAGAATGCATGGCTAGCTTTGGTGAAAACATTCTTCCTGAAGGAAACAGCACCAATGGACCTCCTGGCTCCAATGGAGAGCATTATAGATATTGGGAAATAAGGATGTAAATCTATCTCCAGTTCATTGACTTAGACATTTGGTTGATCATCCAGTAGGGAGACTTTGTCCTAATGAAATTGCAAGATGATAGGAAGTATAAAGAAAAACCAGAAGAGGAATGGAATGATGAGGATAAAGAAGAGTCCTACTCAACTACAAAGCTAAGCACTACCTGGTCAGTGCACTCAAACAAGATGAATTCTATAGGGTATCTCAATGTACAACAGGTAAAGGTATATGGGGCACTCTAGAAATTGCTCATGAAAGAACAACTGGAGTGAGAGAGAATAAACTGAATTCCTACATAGGTGAATATGAAAGTTTCAACATGAAGGAAGGTGAAAATGTCAAAGATCTGCAGAAAAGATTCACTCTCATTGTGAACCAACTGAAGAGTCTTGAAAAGGAATACACTCAATCTGAGAAAGTCAGAAAAATTCTCAAAGCTTTGCCTATTAAATGACAATCAAAGGTGACTGTAATAGAAGAAGTTAGAAGGGAATCAATGACATATGTCACAGCCCTCTTTGGAAGTCTTGAAGAATATGAAGGGAAGTTGAAAGCCTTTAAAGAATCCTCATCTTCTGACAAGAAAAAGAAAAGCCTGGCTCTCAAAGTAGAATCAGAAGATGATGACTCTGAAGAAGATGCTAAGCTAGATGAAGAAACGATGGCTATGCTAGTGAGAAGATTCGGTAAAATATATGGAAAGAAGAAATTCAGAAGGTTCATAAAGAAAGATAGAGCCACCAGCAACAATAAAGAAAACAAAGACTCAATCATATGCTACGAATGCAAGAAACCTAGACATATCAAATGGGAATACCCTTTGTTGAGCAAGAAACAAAGAAAAGACAAGAAGACTGACAAAGGGAAAAAGAAGAAAGCATTCATATCTTTCATTTGGGGAGATAGTTCAGATGAAGAGGAAGTAGCAGAAGATGATGAAAATGCCAAATCTATGAGAACCCCTATGGCCTTTGCAACTAAACTTGATATGGATGAAGAGGGAAAACCCTTTGATATAACTCAATATAGGAGAATAATTGGTTCCTTGCGATAACTAATTGCAAGCAGACTTGACATCATGTTTAATGTCTACATGTATGTTAGGTTCTAATCATCTCCCAAAGAGCCCCATGCAATAGTTGTAAAGAGGATTTTTAGATGTCTAATGGGAACATCACATATGGGACTTTGGTATCCAAAATGCAATGGAGAAGAGCTCATAAGTTACACTAATACTAATTTTGCTGGATCCAAAAATGATAAAAAGAGCACGAGTGGAACTTGTCAATTTTTAGGAGGTTCTCTGGTGTCATGGCTCAACAAAAAGCAGAATAGTTTAGCTCTCTCCACAGCAAAAGCTAAATATGTAGCTGCAGGTAGCTGTTGTGCACAAGTCCTTTGAATGAATAAGCAACTTAAAGATCTTGAGATTGAGATGAAGGAAATTCCAATAAGATGTGATAATCAAAGTGTCATCAACAACACAAAGAACCCTGTCATGCATTCAAGGACAAAGCACATTAAAGTAAAACATAAGGGACCATGTTTTTGAAGGGGGATGTCAAGTTGGAGTTTATCCCTACTGAAGATCAACTTGCAGACATTATGAGAAAGCCACTTGCAGAAGATAGATATAGTAAAATCAGAAGAGAATTGGAAGTGGTAAATCCTAGTGAGCTATGTGTATTTTTTGAAATCCATTTTAAACTTATATTTAGTTGATATAAATACTGACTTAAGCATCGGAGTATCTAGAAATTTGTTTTGCATGTACTTCTTAATCTAAAAAAGTGAAAATCTGATAAAATAAAGTACATTACAATTTGAAATGAAGCTATGATGAAAAGAAAAGGCTTATGGGGCTAACACAGCTAGCCTGTAAGTGTTTGTGAGCCTTTCTAATATGCTTATGGGCCTAACCCATAGTCCTATGCTGAAAATGAATTAATTCTCTAGTGCTTATAGTCCCTGTTTTAAAGGTCATTCACCCAAGAAAAGGATAAGTTCAATATTTCACTTGGCAAATAGAATTCTAAGTGCGTGTTTGGTTCATTGTTTAATTAACTGAACCATAGTTTTAAATTGTAGTTTTTGAGGCTATTGTGTTTGGCTTTTAGAAACGTGATTTTTGTAAAAATGAAACGGGCTCTAAATGAACGTTTTCTTAACACACCAAAAATTTCCTTTTCAGTTTACAAAACCATCGTTAGCTTTATATTATTTTTTAATTAAAATAAAATAATGGTACATTGAGCATTAATTATACAGTTAATAATTTTTTTGATCGTTGTAACCTTTCCTTTTCTTCTTTGCCCAGCGTGAAACACGGTCTGAGCTTTTTATTTTTTCTCTAGACTCTGTACTCTGTCGCAGAGAAGGTATCAAACACTAGCTCACAATGCATTGAGGCCGCCTTCATTCTGACCATAGGCATTCTCCGGTCATTCATTAGCGTCTTCTGATCCTTGTGACAATCGGCCTTGATTGTTTGCTTCTGCTCATTCTCAGGTAGTGTCCCCTGTTCTGTCGGCAATGTCACAGGAAGCTTCGAGAACTTCCACCATGGACGCCTCTGATGATGATTCTAGTGCACCCACATTCTTATCTGTTTAGATCTGTCATTGTGTAGCTTGATCCGTGAGGCCAGTGTCATCAGTGTTCTGCATCTTTGTTTTTGTAGATCTGAGCTTGAAGGACTTTGCTTGACCAGTGCTGGTGGATTTCCCAATGTCACAGTGTGAAAGCTCAAACCCACGAACCACCAAAGACTGTGTGCTGCTGGTGAACCCACTGTAAGTCTCTCTTGCCTAGTCCTGATAACATTCCTTCCCTGGTCAGCTAGCATGTTTCACTTGCAAAGCTTCAAAACCGATCATTTTTTTGTGGACGCTACCGTGTGTTTTGGAACCCATAATTTTATACAAAGTTACTCCTCATTGCTCATTTTTTCCTTGTAGAAATTCACATTATAATGAAACACATCATTTTCGGGTAGCCCCATTTTTTGTAGATTCTGAATAATAGTTCTTTCGAAGAGAGGAATGATTATTAAAGAGTGATGTACCCATATATTTGGGGCTGGACAGATAATGGAGACAAAAAACAAAGGCACACAGGGGCTAGCGAAGGCTACATTTTTTGTGGTTGGAGATAAGAGAGGGAGAGCTTGTGGTGGGAGAGTTTTATTTCTTGGTGTTGCGCGTGTGAGAGTAGTAAAGGAAGAGTTTGGGTTTGTGATAGAAGAGCCTTAAGCTCTGAAAGTTTTTCCTTGTTGTTCTTGTAGTATGTTCATTTTTTCTGTTTTCATATTGTACATGTTTTTCTATTCTGCCATATTAGTGTAGAATTCAAAAACATCATGGAGATGAAGGTAAGTAGGCACGTATTGAGACCCTGTTAGACTCCGAAATTGAGGTCATCACAGGTGATGGTGCTACTGCATTTACATGAATCTAATCTTCTTATCATTTACTTTCTCTGTTCTTTGTGACTTGGTTTATTGCTCCTAAATGAAACTATGCAGATTGGTTATCTTCATTTTTTAATTCTGATCTAAGAAGTGTGAATATCGAAGTATGACATGATATATAGTGTTTGAATGTAGTTTGAAGTATTGTATCATATCCATACTTCATTCCTATTACCCATGCTGTATTGCTACTTTAGAAGAGGTCCGGGAGGACATTTTGCATACTGGTAGACATGTTTCTTTGCGCTTATAATTTTTAATGTATCAACTAACCACTATAATCAAGGAAGGTTGGCATATCTTTTGTTTTTTTCTTTGTTCATTTCGGTTTTCCAATATATTGATTACCAATCTTATTATATGCTTCAACTTCCCTATACACCTTTGAATTTGTTTATATTGAAGTAAGTTATGCATTAGGATTTTATAGGTGCAGGAAAAAATTCTGGTTATTGTTAGAGAGAATAACCCCACATGTGGACTTAGTGCATGCATTATTTTGGTTATAAGGTGATATTTATAATGATGAGCAATGGAGAAAAGAAAAAGATTACATGGGATCACGATTCAATTGAGCTTAGAATAATTTGGTAAGAACGAATGCATTGGAGGTAACCTGTTCGAAGAATGGCTGGAAAGCAGTTTTGGCCACTTTCAATGAAAAAACAAGAAGAAATTTGACCAAGCTGCAATTTAGAAACAAATGGGATAACCTTAAAAAAGAATGGCCTACATGGTACAAGTTATTTGCTAATGAAACAGATTTAGGATGGAGTCCAAAGTACAATACTTTTACGGCTCCAGATGATTGGTGGGTGAAGAAAGAAATGGTATGAAATAATAGTGTAATGACATTTTCTATATATATATATATATTCTGATGGATATTAATTTAACTTCATTGTTTACATGCATGCAGGAAAATCCACTATATAAGAGATATAGGTATAGTGGGCTTCCTTTTTCCAAGGAGCTGACAGCATTGTTCAAGGATTCCGCAGCATCTAGCATACATGCATGGTCACCTAATTCAGGTATTATACTAACTGCCATGGAAGAAGAGGATGATGTCTACTGTCCAACTATGGATGGTATTGATTTTGAGGAAGGATCAGGTGATAGTGATGAAATCCTTGGTGGAGGGGGTGCCGGAGAAAGTGGGGGACTTAGTTCAGACATGCAAAACATCAATTTAACTAGTTCTCGCAGCACTGATCAAAGCTTAGGCAAGAGGAAGAGGGATGGATGTTATCGTGGTCAGCAGAAGAAAGAAAGGTGCACCCACACAGGAGATAGCTTCTGCAATTAGTAGGATTGCTAGTGCCTTTGAGAAGCATACAAATATTCTTGCACCACCAGGCACATCAATTGCAGAAGTAGTTGCTGAAATTAAAAGAATCCTAGCTATTAGAAATGATAAAAATTGGCTTCCTCGATGTGTTGAGCTGATGTCATCATCTGATAGAGCTAGAGAAACCTATGTTGCAATGAAAGATGATGAGGAAGCATTGCTTTGTTGGCTAAGATATAAAGTTTATGAGACATAGGCTATTATGTAGTCACTGTAGTAGATGACTATCATATAGTGCTTGTTGTATTTATGTAGCTTAGATGTTTCTATGGTTGCTTTTGTGTTGTGATTGTTGTAGATGACTATCATGTACTAGATGTTGTAGTTATGTAGTTTGGATGTTTCTATGGTTGTTTTTGTGTTGTGATTGGTGTAGATGACTCATGTACTGGTTGTTGTAGTTATGTAGCTTGGAGGTTTCTATGGATAACTTTTGTGTTGTGACTAGTGTAGATGACTCCTGTACTGGTTGTTGTAGTTATGTAGCTTGGAGGTTTCTATGGATAACTTTTGTGTTGTGACTGGTGTAGATGACTCATGTACTGGTTGTTGTAGTTATGTAGCTTGGAGGTTTCTATGGATAACTTTTGTGTTGTGACTATTGTATTATATTATCATGTACTAGTTGTTATAGTTATATAGCTACCACAAAGTTTCTATAATGAACTTTGTGTTATGACTGCTATTTACTGGCTATTATAATACAATATGACTCTTTTCTATGGAAGATATCATTACTATGATGATTACATTTAAACTTCCAGGTTTGTAGCATGGACGATGCACGCCGATGAGCTATTTTACATGATGATTTAACAGAGGATGAACAAGTGGCTGCATTAATTGGCCAGTATATGGTAATGTATTTGTGTAAAGAGCCGTGTAGAACTAATGAACAAACAGGGCATTCCTGGGTCCAAGACGTTTTGCATGGTCATCCAGCTCGATGTTATGAGATGTTTAGAATGGAAAATCAAGTATTTCATCAATTTTGCTTGGAATTGAGAAATTATGGGTTGAGAGAGACCACATGTATGAGCATTGAAGAAATAGTTGCCATGTTCTTATATACTGTTGGACATGGAGTGGGAAATAGGGTCATTCAAGAAAGGTTTCAACATTCGGGGGAAACAGTGAGTAGAAATCTTAAAGTGTTGAAAGCATGTATTCGCTTGTCACTAGAATACATAAAGCCACGAGATCCTGGGTTTCGGGAGGTTCATAGAAAAATTCAAAATCGTTACCCATTTTTCATTGATGCTATAGGAGCTATTGATGGTACTCATATCCCGTGTGTGGTGCCTTCCCGTGACCAAATCAAATTTATTGGAAGAAAAGGAATTGCAACACAAAATGTGATGACAGTGTGTGATTGGGATATATATTTTATTTTTGTCTTGGCCAGATGGGAGGGCACTGCACATGATGCTCGTATATTCACTCACGTTGTAACATCTCCTAGCCTAAATTTCCCACATCTACCTTCAGGTTGATTTTTTGTACCCCTGTATATTTTAGTCTTATTACTTCTTCTTCATTGACATCACAAATATATGACAAATTTTTTTATTGTTCATTAGGTAAATATTATTTGGTAAATTCTGGCTATCCAACGCCAACTGGATATCTTGGTCCATATAGACGTGAACGTTATCACCTTCCAGATTTTCGACGTTCATCTCGTTTTATAAACCCTAATGAAGTCTTCAATTATCATCATTCAAGTTTAAGGTGCACAATAGAAAGGACCTTTGGAGTTTGGAAGAATCGATTCACGATTTTAGGTAAAATGCCAAACTACCATTTTGATACACAAGTCCAAATTGTCTGTGCAACAATGGTTATACATAACTTCATTAGAAAGAAATCTATTACTGATTTTGATTTCTTGCTTTATGAAGATGGCAACATAAGTATTGACAATGATGATCACAATCATGAAGGTGAGGGTCCAAGCACACTTTCCGCTATAGCCTCTTCAACAACGATGGATAACATTCGTGACTCACTCATGTTAGCAAGGCTGACTTCCCAAGAGGGGGGGTGAATTGGGAAGTTTGAAATTTTTCTACACAAAGTGAAATGGGTGAAGATAGCACAGTATAATGTAAACAACATATAAAATAGAGCAAGCTAAAAAGTGAAGGTAAGGAGAAAAAGACTCAGTGATTTATCCTGATTCGGTCTATCCACTTGACCTACGTCCAGTCCCCAAGACAACTCTTGAGATTTATCCACTATACAGCAAGAATTCAACGATCTTCTTGCTAATGCCACAGTACATGAGTATGCTCTGTTTCTTGAGCTCTCTCAAACACTCTAAGCACTTTCACAGTGTGCTTCCCAATCCCCTTGTGATTTTCCCTCACAAGTAAATCTATCTTCCAGATGAAGAGTAGATTGTTTACAAAGATATAACTCTCTTGAATAGAGTAGATATGAAGGTTAAAGTACAGATATTGAAGCTAGAGGGTCAAAGCTCTTGAGAAGAAGTTTTGACAGAAATTCGGTATATACAAGTTAGATTCGTTACCCACAACTTCAAATGATGTTCTATTTATAGTTTAAGGTCTTAAATGTCCGTTAGAGACAAAATCTATCCGTTGGGAAAGTTATCCAACGGTTACTCTGAAAAACTATCCGTTAACCAACCGCATTTAATGCTTCTGACATACTGAAATTTGAATTTTGGTTAGTCAACAGACGAATTTCGAAGGAACCGAATTTTAAAGCTTTCAACGTTACAGCACAAAGTTCGTCTGTTCATGAAGTGAAATTCGAATTTTGAAACTTACAAAACATTTTCACAATGTGACATACAAATTTTCAAGAGGAAAGTTTTTCGGTTAAGTGTGAACAGTGTTTTCAATTTTCTACAGTGCCTTCGAAATTCGAATTTTGAAGGCTCAAAATTCGTCTGTCCATTGAATGTTCAAAGAGGCACAGTAGATCACTTTCTTTGAAATTCAAATTTTGAAAGGGTGAAATTCGTCTATCAGAGAGACTTTTTTCAGACTAACTTCATCATTCGAATGTTGTAAGTTCTTATCATTCGTATGTCAATGTTTCACTTCAACAGACTCAAGAACTTAGCTTCTAAAATTCGAACGTTAATGTTCAAAGTTCGTCTGTCAGAGAGCAGTTTTGAAACTTAAATCATTCTTGATCTCAGATGAACTTTGACATGGTTTCAGACGAATTTCTTTTATTTTCTCAAGTTTTGTTTTGTTTGAAATTCGAATTTTGATGACTCAAAGTTCGTCTGTTTCAAAGAAGCTCCTTTCAGACTTATATGAAAATTCGAATGTTGGAAAGTCAAAGTTCGTCTGTCAGAGAGCATTTTTCAAACTCAATTTTATCTTGATTTCAGATGAACTTTAACATTGTTTCAGACAAATTTCTTCTATTTTCTCAAGTTGTTTTTTGTCTGAAATTCGAATTTTAAAGATGTGAAGTTCGTCTGTCACTAAGAGGCTTCTTTCAGACTTGGATAAAAATTCGAATTTTGAACAACCAAAATTCGTCTGACAGAGAGCCATCTCTTCAGACTTATTCAGTTTTAGCTCGAAATTCGAATTTCCTGAAGCAAAGTTCGAATTTCCAACTTGACAGTTAAGTTTAAACTTTCAAACTTCGTCTGTTTGTGGGTGTTTTTCAAATAAATCAAGATTTAACACAAAATCAAGGTTTGAAAACATCTTTTTCTCAAATCAAAATCTTTTACCCAATCACAACTAAAAGTAAAGTTCCTACAAAAGATCTAACAGCAAATACTCAGAAAATCTTCACTTGAAGTACTTTGATCTCTTTTGATATCTTCAATCCAAGCTGTTGGATGTTGGTCTGGAATCATCAAAACTCTTGATTCAACAACTCAGAGGTCAAATAGTACAATACTTGCAACAAAACTAGTCACGCCGACTCTTTAAATATGTTTGATTAAATTATGAATATTAGTGTTAACAATTTGTAATTAAGGTAGTATATTTATTATATTACACCCTTTAGTTATTTGAGAAATTATATTTTGTCACTTATATTTATTTCTGGTAATTGAAATTAACTATGTTATTATTGTAAACCATACATTATTCAATTAGTTATTTAATACTCCTCGGTCCTATATATAGGACTTTTTGTACTGATCATAAATATAAGACTCTTTATAATGTACGATGTAGTTTTTATTATACATTTTTTTAAAAAAATACCTCTATTTAATATATTCAAAGAAAAAGAGAGAGAGATTAAATAAAAGTAGTTTTGGAAAAATGTTGGGATTTTTGGAGAAATCGAGTTAGTTAATTATTTTTAATTCTAATTTTTAATCCGCATGATTTTGTTAAAAGAATCTTATATTAAGTATCAGAGGAAGTATTGTATTATAAAACTTATGTCCTTTTTGATAATTATACATATAAAAGTGCTTTTAATTTTTATCATCCAAACATATATCAATTTACCAAACATACTTTTTCAAAAATAATATCCAAACATACTTCATTTTTACAAACTTACTTTTATCAAAACTTCATTTTTATAAACTTCATTTTTCTTAACTTCATTTTACAAAACTGCGAACCAAACAGACCCTAAGTTTGACAAGTTGGGTGCTAGTTATCGGAGTGAGTCCAAAGGGAAAAATAAATCCTGTTCAAAATGCTTTATGCCTAATATAATGCCTAGCTCACCATCATACACATATTGTGGTAAAAATGGTCATATTACTTATCTGTTTAGCATAAGGAAAAATGTTTTGAGTAAAAGCATGAAATGGGTTCCAAAGAATATCACTAACCCTCCTAGACCCAAAAACAAGTGGGTACCAAAATGTTCTTCTAGTGTTTCATGTATACAGAACCAATCCAGGAAAGAATACATTAGTGCAAGAAAGAGGATGCTGAAAAGAAAAGCTTCTCAAAACTCCAAAACTGCAACCGCAAATCACATGGAGAAGCACTGGAAGCAATTCTCTCACTCATCTTGAGGAAGCAGCTCAAATGGAAACCATATTACTTACCTTGAGAAGAGAAAGAGCAGAAATTCAAGAGGCATTGGCCTGTATGCAAAAAGAAGGCATGAGGAATACTACACTGCATACAAGCCAAGAATAACAAGGAAATAATCTTTGTAACCTTTGATCTTTACCCTTTTCAATTATTGCCTCATATATATATCATTGGGTAGGATTGAACTTTGGTCCCATATGTTCAAACTAACATTTAGTGGACCCAAGTCAAAAGGGGTACCAAAGAAAGAAAAAGTATTTTCCCTTTTGCTTTTACAGGTACTCCCTACGCTAAATGATGAAAGCCTCATAAAGATAAAGTATCTGATGTCTTTAATTGGAATCATACTGAAAAGGGAAGAAATTATCTATTAACTAAGTTGGTTTGTAAGTGTTTAACAAATTTTCATATATATATATATATGCTTGGTTGGTGCTGTTATTTGAGGTTATTAAAATAAAGTATGGTCCTTGTTCAAATGATGAATTATTTGAATATGATGGTGCTTGCTATAAAGTTCAATATTTGCACAAGTCTATTTCTTTATTTGTGTAACCAAACTTGTGTGCTTTTCAAAATTTCACTTGTATATTGATTTTGATTTAAGCCATGATTTGAAAAGCAAACATATTTGAATAAATGCTCATGCTTAAGGGGAGCTTGTAAATTTGCATGTAAAGGTCTTTTTTTAAAAAAAAAATCTTTCTAATTTAAAAAAAGAAACTTGAATCATAATGCCTACATCATGTACTGATTGAATAAACATGCTCATTTGATGCATTATGCTTTCTTGGTTTTATCTTTATGAAATGCATAGGTTGAGGGGGAGTATTTCTGAAATTAATTTGCTTATACTTTAACTCACCTCATTTTATTGTAAAGAGTGCTGTTGCTTGATCTTAACTTGTTAAAAGAAACAAATGATGTCTCAACATCTCTCTTTGATCCTAAAGGAAGAAGGCAACAACTCTATAACTCTGAGATACCTCTTGTGATGTATGTATATCATAATCATCTTAACAAGAAGAATCATAACATTTGGTATCATAATAGTTTCAAGCAGCAACTGATATTAGTTATGAATATCACCAACAATTAGTATCAATTTTGAAGATGATTGGTAACAATGGGTATCAATTTTAATATCAGTAAAATTTGACATAGTCTGAACATGCAGTGTATAATAAGTTTTGATGATGATTTACATTTCAGTCTGTGTTTTTATGTGTGCTTGAAATACCCCAGACATCCATGCTTACTAATATAACCTTACAAATAAGGGGAGAAGAAATACTTATTATTCTTCAAACATTTTTGTTGATGTCAAATAGGGGAAGAAGTTGTGTGAAAAATATGCATATGCTTAATCTGGAATTATCTAAATTAAACTGCATTATATGTGTTAATTAAGTATTTTTTTCACTAGTGATTTGTCATCATAAAAAAGGGGAGGTTCCAACCATAGGTTATTTGCTTAATTTAGATCATTATTTTGACCATATCTCACAGAATACGTTTATTTTTGAAGTGAAACTTATTGAATTTCACAGTAAACATTGAGAGCTTTCCAACCATAGGTCATTTGCTTAATTTGGAGTTAAAATGAGAGAGTTATAACTTCTACAAAATTATCTACAGTGCAAAGTTTGAAGTTATGGAGGTTTTGGCACTAATGGACGAATGTTGGGCCTCTAAAATTCAAATTTCTAAGAGAACCTTTGTGTCATGTTGAGCTTGCCACTGATAGATGAATTTTGGCTTCTGAAATTCGAACTTCAAGTCTAACAGATGAATTTTGGCTTTCAAAGTTCAAATTTCAAAACTCAAGAATGTGAAAATACTTGTGGAATAGCAAACAGACAAATTTCCACATCCAAAATTTGAATTTTGAAAGGAAGAACTTGTGCCATATTGAGTTACTCACTGATAGACGAATTTTGGGCACCAAAATTTGAAATTCGAAGGCATTGTAGCAATATGAAATAACTGTTTACACTTACCAAAAGAACTTTAAACTTGAAAATTCGTATGTTCCAACATAAAAACATTTGTCAAAGATGAAAATTTGAATTTTGCTTTAGAATAGATGAACTTCAAAGTTCAATGTTAAAGTCTTTAACTTATGGTCCCTGTGAAATTCGTTTGTTGACACCCAAAATTTGAATTTCAGAGTGTTAAAGCATTAAATATGGTTGGTGAACAGCTAGTTTTATAGAATAACCGTTAGGTAACGTCTCTAATTGCTAGATCTTGTGTCTAACATCTAGTTACACCACAAATCTATAAATAGAACATCATTTGAACTTATGGGTAACAATCTTAGGAGAGTTTATGCAAAAATATTGCAACAATTTGTAAAATCTTCCTATCTCAGCATTGTTTGAAAAATCCACCTCAATAGAGTGAGCCTTTAATATATTATCTACTCTTCAAGAGAGTTTTCATTCTGTAAACATTTCTTTCTACATATTATGGGTAAAATCTTAGTGTAAGAAAACACTAAGGGATTTACACATCTTGTAAGGGTGTGGGGAGAGTAGCTTCACAAGTGCCTACTGAAACTTGTGGGATGTACTGAGACTTCACAAGTGCCCGGATCAAACCTTTGGGATATAATGGAAAATCACAAGTAGTGGCTTGGGGACTGGATGTAGGCCAAGTGGTTGGAATGAACCAGTGTAAATTGTTGTGTATTGTTCTTCATCTTCTCTATTCAGTTGCTACATACAACTCTCTCTGTTTATCCCTGTTTTGCTGCACTCTTAGTGAAATTGGGTTGTGATCCAAAAAGAGCGAAAATCTTGCATCACCCAATTCACCGCCCTTCTTGGGTGACCAGCCAACCTAACATGACCTACCTACACCTACTAATATCCCTACCTTATACCAGAACTTATATGAAATTGCAATGGCTACCAAGAGAGAACACAGAGAAGACTCTATAAATCTTAGGTACCTCATTGTTGAACTGCAAGAAAGGCTTGAAACCAAAAGAGAAAATCTCATGCAAGAAGTCAAACTCTTGCATGAACAAATAGTTTATGGCATATCACGACCATCTTCATCACCTCTCTAACCCTCACCTCCTATATTTGATATCACTATTGCTATTCCTGAAACTTCTTTAAAGTCTCCACTTGCTGATATAGCTGGTTCCTCTGCTCCTAAGTCTCCTATTCTATCAGAGAGTCTGGGTTTTAACTTGAACTATGAACTTGATGATAAGGAACCTGCTCAAACTACAACACAACAAGTGATGGAAACTGATCAAAATCAGGAAAGAGCCTTAGTCCTTATAATTGGAGGAGACTTCCTTCACCATATTTTTCTCCATCATCACAGACAAGAATTTAATGTTCTCTTCCCTCCTTCACCTAATCCAGCTTCATTTGAGGGCATTAGCCATCTAGCTAAGGCAACTGTACAAGAAGTGATCAACATTCCCTTGGATAATGATCCTTCACTTGCTCTCAATCCTTCTATACTACCTCTAGTCATGCCAAATATCTCATTTATCCCTGTGTTTCCTTCTACACCTCTTACTCATACTAATGTGCCACTCTAACCTATCCCGGTGTCCTCAGTTATAGCTTCTTCTCCCACATTCTCTCTTTCTTTAGATGAGAGACTTCAAAAGGTTAGGGAATAGAAAGCCAAAATTGATCAGGACATTGCTCAGATAGATGCTGAAGCAGCTCAATACTCTCTGATTGCTGATGACAAAAAGGGGGAGAAAGAAGAAAAAGAAGAGAAAGGAAAAGAAAAGAAGACTAAGGGAAAGAAAAAATTTGCAGAAAGAAAGGCCACCCCAAAGAAGAAAAAGACTTAACTGAACTGAATCAGTTGTTGTTGTTCTCTGTGTGTTCTTATGTTTCTTCAGTTATTGTTATTGTTCTTATTTTGTCATTGTTATGTAAACTCTTTGTACTGTAATGATTCTCCATAATGTATAATCTCTTTCTGTGATCATTGTTCATCCTTGCTTTATTTTCCTTTTCTCTAAAAATATATGCATTACACTATCTGACATTATTTATGCATATATTGAGGAGGAGTTTTATGCAAACCCAAGCACTAATTAACCTTTTAAGTTGTTTTGTCATCATCAAAATGGGGGAGAATGTTAATTCAATTGGTTTTTATTATTCTAAACAACAATGAGCTTGGAAATCAAATATCAAAGGAACATAAGTTGTATAAAGACCAAAGTAAGAGATTCTTGAAGGTTGAAAAGTTTTTACACACATTTTTAGGAATCCATTTGTAAAAGAAAGTAGTTATGCTTTAAATGCTACTTATTATGCTTATCCTTATATTAAATGAGGCATCTATTTTAATGATTAATGATTAGCTCATATTGTCAAAATGATTTTTATGAAAAGTTTTACCTTTTGTGCATAACACTTAGAAGTTATGGGAACAAAATCACAATCTCAATGTTGTTTCAAAGTATTCTCTCTTCATTTTCATGAAAATAGTTGAGATTATCCGCATAACTAAGGCCTGCACCATGTCCTCAGCTCTGTCTAGCTCATTATCCTGATAAGGTGCTTACCTTATTCGCATAAGGGGGTGAACAATAAAAGTCACTTGCCCTGTGCTGCCTATTATTCATATAACTTAGGGAGATTATCTGCATAACGCATGTTACAAAACTCTTGGACCTCCTTCTAAAAAATTGGTTATTCGTATAACCTTGGGAGGTTATCCTGATAACCTATATTTTTCAATAACTTAGTTTGTGGAGATTTAATATTACCTGAACAAGCAATAATGTGACATTCGGGCGCTGACGAGGGCGGGGAGTGATCGCCGGTGCAAGAAAAGTGGGGGTCAAATAAAGTAACGAGGATAAAGTAATAAGTCACCGGTAAGGAGCGGCTCTTGACAGGCTTATAAGCGGGAGGGACATATGAATGAATCGAATACATACCAGAACGAGAGGGATCCAGAGACTGTATAGGTATGGGACTATATGGTTAAGGATAGCTTAAAGGAATTGATAGGTACTACCTATACTAACAAGGTGCACCTACCTTTTCGGTAGCCTATCCCTTAAGAACTCCTCAGTTAAGCGTGCTTGACTTGGAGCAATTATGGGATGGGTGACCTCCTGGAAGGAGGTGTGTGAGTGAGGACAAAGTATACCGAAAGGGCTTGTGTTGGTTTGTGGGGACAGTCGTCAATCCCGAATAGCGGCCGGACGTTACATGTGGTATCAGAGCCCAGCCTCTCTCAGTACGGTATGGTTCGGGGACGAACCAAGCGGAAGCTGGTGGGCATGTGATATCCGGGTGCTGATGAGGGCGGGGAGTGATCGCCGGTGCAAGAAAAGTGGGGGTCAGATAAAGTAACGAGGCACTGGCAAGGAGCGGCTCCTGGCAGGCTTATAAGCGGGAGAGACATATGAATGAATCGAATACATACCAGAACAAGAGGGATCCAGAGACTGTATAGGTATGGGACTATACGATTAATGATAGCTTAAAGGAATTGATAGGTACTACCTATACCAACAAGGTGCATCTACCTTTTTGGTAGCCTATCCCTTAAGAACTTCTCAGTTAAGCGTGCTTGACCTGGAGCAATTATGGGATGGGTGACCTCCTGGAAAGTAGGTGTGTGAGTGAGGACAAAGCACACCGAAAGGGCTTGTGTTGGTTTGTGGGGACAGTCGTCAATCCCGAATAGCGGCCAGACGTTACAAATAACATCCTAAGAGGTTATTCTAATAATCCTTAAAGGTATCCAAGTTTGTAAGACGTTATTCGAACAACTGAGTAGATTTTCATGAAAATGTTCTTGAGCTAAAACTTAGTCATTCTGGAATGATCGTTATCCACATAATCTAGTTAAATTATCCGCATAACAAAAGTCTAATGTTAAAACTAAGAGCCAACAGTCACCCATTATTTGTATAACCTGAGGAGGTTATCCGCATAACCTCTGTCAGACGCATTTAATGCGGTAGGTGAACGATTATTTATTTGAGAGTAACGGCTAATTCTTGCTTTCAACGGATAGTTTTGCTCTAAAACTATAAATAGGACCTCATTTAATTTGTTGGGTAATGAGGAAAAGCTTATAAATGCCAAGACTCTGCAGAATTAATTTCTGATTCATTAAAAGCCTACCTACCTTCTGCTTAGCTCATTCATTGCTCTTAAACCTTCATATTCACTCTTTTGAAGAGAGAATTTCATACCTTGATTTGTATATTTCTACACGCTTGTAGTTAGAACTTAGTGTGAGAAAACACTAAGAGATTTGTTCTTACTCGTAAGTGAGAAAAAGTAAGAGTTTTCTGTTAGGCTCAAAGTTTGAGTTGGAGTTGTACTGCAGTTTTTGCAAGAATCCATTTAAATCTTACAAAATATAGTGGAAAAATCTCAAGTGGTAGTTTGGGAACGGGATATAGGTCAAGTGGAGTAAACCAAACTAGGATAAATCTCTGCATCATCTCCTCATATACTTTGTAACTATTCTTTATATTCTATACTCTATTCTTCAGCAACTTTTATTATCACTGTTGTATTTCAATTTTGTAGAAAATTTCATACTTTCCAATTTAATTTTGTAGAAAATTTCATACTTTCCAATTTACCTCCCTCTTGAGGAGCCAGCAAACCTAATAGATCTTCAATCCTATCACTTTTTTGTTCTATTATTTGTTCTCTCTTGTGTCTGCAACTTCTTCTACTTTTTGGTGGTTGGAACATATAGAGATTTTGATTTCTCAATCATTCATCTGCATGCCCAAAAAATATTCCTTAATCATTCCTAAACTTTAATATCAAATACTTAAATAATTTAAGGTATTGATATTCTTTTTGGCCAACAATTAGGATATTAATATGTGTAATAAACTGCTTTTGAAGAAAGAAACAAAAGAAAAGGAAGTAGAAAACCAATTAATCATATGATGTACTCCCTTAGGCCTCCCTCAATTCTAAAATATTCACCTCCAGTTAAAACAGTCATTTATCAGCAAAAGAAAAGGTCAACGAAATGATAATTCACATGGCATTTTCTCTTTAAGCTAGAAATAAAAAACTTAAAATTAATGAATAATTAGGATAAATTGTACTACTTTTCTGGTTAAACCACAGTCATACCTTTCAAAAAATTATTTGAAACATTCCCTAAACAGAATATTTTGTAGTTTTTCGATTAAGACCTTAAGTTTTTTACTTTATTCCTGTTTATTTTTATAAGTAACATCACTGGACAATTTTAGGAATTAAAAATAAATAAATAAATAGAACCTTCAATTAAATTCAAACACGTTAACTATGTGACGTATTGGGATAAAAAAAACATATTTGTTTTTAAAACTCTGTGAAACTACTTAATATGATATTGCGAAAGTGCTTTTTTTCTTTTCTTTTCTTTTTTTATGGTCAAATATCTTCCTCTTACTTTATATGGAGAATTACATTTGTTAGAAATGCTAGGATTGGTGTGTAGAACTTTGGAGATTTGACATCAAGTTAACATCAAGTTATTCAATTAACTAGCTAATTACATATAAGCTTTTAAAACATTAATTGTGCAAGTCTTATACTTTTTTTTATTCTTAATATAAGATCTTTTCAATTAAATTACGTGAAATAATAATTAGAGTTAAATTTAGTTAACTATATCAATTTCTTCAAGAATCACAATATTTTTTTAAAACTATACTTATTTAATCTCTTTTTATCTTTCTTTGAGATATATTAAATAGAAACATTTTTTTAAAATATATAATAAATGATAACTCATATACTATAAAAAAATAATATTTTTAGAATTTAAGAGATAACGGAGTACCCAACATTGTCAACTCATTCATTTAATAATATTTGAATTTAAAAAAAAAAACCTCGAAAACTTCGGCTCAAATGTCATTTTGATCTACCTGTCGATTTGAAGTTATTGCATCCTAGCGCTTTGATCGAAGAAGTTTTCCAAATAAAGTATTTGTATAGTGAATGAAGGGGCATCCCATGCATGGTGATTTTTTTTTTAATTATGCAATCTAGGATCCATTTCAAGGAAAAAAAAAACTCAAATGCTATTGTTAAGTGGCACTATATATTCACTAAATTAAGAGCCAAAATGGAAGCTAATTAAGAATTTCAACCATCTTAACTTTGACTTTTTTTTTTTCCTTTTTGGGTTCAATAAATATATGCGTAAGCTTTTCAAAATGTCAATATTAGAGTTCTCGACATTAGACAAGAAAAGATCAGAAGCAGACATACTTCTAGAAGACGCAAGATTAGAGGCATCCCGTGTTACATGTGATTAATTCAAATTTGCCTGCACAAATACACACACACACATGAACAAAACATGCACGAACGACGCCAAAATTTCTTATACGTGTTGAAGTTAACCATACTCCATATATATACACATCTCGAAGCAGACAATTAGCATTCATTCGGAACAAACTAGGTAACTTAATTACCATGAATGTGCGTGTATGGATATTTGTATTTAGTGTACAAATGTTTTATTAAGTCAATTTGAATATCTCTTCGGAAAAAAAAATTGAATATCTCCACCGTGGGAAAAGAATATATATGAAACAAAACTGTCATGTCCATTGCTTTTGGGTTATTTAAAAACGACATAGACATAGTATATGTATGTCTTTGTTTTTTTTTTTTTTCCTTGTTCTAAAACCATAGTCAACAGCAAGTTTATGATAGAATTCAAATTATGTTCATACATGTCCGAATAATGAAAAATCCACAATATTTCAGTTTAATTTGTGCTGAGGAAAAGTTAATTTCTTATGCGCGTTGAAACCAGCTCCTAGCTAGATATATTTCGAAGGAGGCTTTAATTGGGAATAGATTTGTAATTAATGTACAATTATATTGTTTTATCAAGTCAATTTGAATCCAACAATATAAATAACATGTCAATTCCTATTGCGTGAAACGACATGGTTCTTTTTTTTTTTTTGCCAGAAAACGACATATATAGTTGATCAATTAAAAGTTTATCATGTACGGGCCCGCCCGTTCTCACCTTTTATTTTTGACCGATTAAAATTATAATGAACTCAAATATATATATATCATGCTAGAAATATATATCTTACTAAAATAATCAATTTTATCAATAAAATTCAAAATATTTCACAATTAATTAAAGATTTAACCATTAAATATGGCTGGGAGTCTACCTTTTCTTTCAACATATATATATGTACGTATATACGTATGTATGTAGGTGTGTATATGTACTGGTTATATATATGACTTATTCTTGGTTTCAACATCTATATCAATAAACTATAGTTTATTACTCTCTCAAGTCCTTTTTATAAGGTATTTTTCAAATGCTTTTCCTAGTCTTTTTTATAAAGAACTTTATAATGTTTCGTAATATTATTCATGTTATACCCCTAATCATTTATTTCTTAATCTCATAAATTGTTATTAGAATTATTATATGATTGATCAATGGTAGTGTTTTTGAGCCTCCTTTTAATTAGTATTACACTTTCCCATTTAATAATAATTGGAAACCTTATTTAATGGGAATTGCATTATTATAATAAATAAGGGTAAAAAATAAATATTTAGTTTTTTAGGATTTTAAGAATATCACTAATTTTCTTAATTTACGTAAAATAGTTAGAAGTGTCTTATAAAAAAGGTTGGGGGAAGCAAAAGTGAATTGACAACTTCCAAATGAATAGTGTGTTTAAATTGATTTATGTATAAGTGATTATGATGATAAGTACTTATTCATAATAGCTTATAAGAATAAGTAATTATGTTAAAAATTATTTATGTTTGAATATTTTTACCCCAAGTGATTTTAAAAAAAGAAATATATTTAGATTTTAGTAGTTTAAGTGATTATTAGATAAATAATAAGAAAAAAAAATAAAATAAGTAATTATAGAAGGATAAGTGATTATCATAAGTAGCTTCTACCTACTTATCAAAATAATCACTTATCAATCTCATAAGTGATTATACAAATATGGTGTGTGTTTGAATATTCTCTTTTATACTATCTCCGGTCCTATATATAGAATCTTTTACCTTGATTCTAAATATAAAATTATTTACAATATATGAGTTAGTATTTATTATATATTTCCAAAAAAATATCCTTATTTAATATAACCAAAAAGAAAGAGAAAGATTAAATAAGGGTCATTTTAGAAAAATATTAAAATTTTTAGAGAAATCAAAATAATTAATTAGTTTTAATTTTAATTCTTAATCCACATAATTTAATTAAAAAGATCTTAAAGATCAATTAGAGTAATCATTTATCATCTCTCATAATCATTTATAGGGGAGTATCCAAAACAATCACGAAATTTTGTGAAATTTGAAAAGGCGTACACCTACACGTATATGCATATTATATTTGTCAACAATATGAATAATGTTGTAACCCCATGTCTTGGCTGACGGCAAGGTGATGTTAGCCATACTTGCTCCAGTCTAAAATATAAAAAAAAAATTTAAATTGTTTTTTATTTATAATATAAGATATTATATAATATTTAGTAGTAATTTATCTTTTATATTTCTATTTATTAATAATCAGTCTCATAATTTATAATAAAAAATAATAAAAATAACTTTAATTACTAGTAATTAATAAGAATAAAAATGAGATATTAATTTTTTTAAAAAAATTTAAAAATATAATTAATTTTTTTAATATATATAAAATAATTAAAAATTCTTTATATTTTATACATGCCATTACAAATTAAACTTTCTTGCTCTACTGGCGGAATCTACTTTTCGGAGTTTTCTATTCTTTTATTTTTTTATTTTTCAAAATAGTTTATAAAAAACAGGCTTACTAAATAAGTTTTTTAAATTTTTTATTTTTAAAAATAAAAAAACTGTTTTAAAAACACGAATCAAACTGGCCTGAGTCTCTTCGCAAATTGAGCACTATATGTCACATCTACACATTTTGGCTTTGAAAATTGTATCTGAACTAAAAAAGAATTATACTGCCTCGGACCCACACACACATGTAGAGGAATGCATATATATATATATATATATATTATAAATGGTTACCATCACTTTTATTCATATTAAAAAAATTTTATTAGATTTTTAAATTTAAAAAAAGTTAAAATTTTTAATTTCATCCCTCTAATTAAATATATTATAATTTACAATATTAATAATATAATAAATAAAAAAATAATAATAAATTATTATATAATATTTTATATTATAGATTAAAAAATTTTTTTAAATAAATCTTATAATATGAATAAGAAAGAGTATATCTTTTCATTTAATAATATATATAGACATATATCTAAAGATAAAAATATCTCTTCACTAAACTCAATGTAACTTTAGAGAAAAAATGTTTTAGTTCTTATAATTATGTCAATGGGGCGGGCTTAATGTAATTACCTAATGACTTATGAATAGTGATGTACATGATTTTACTTATTTGGCTTAATTATCTTGGGTTAAGTGTTTTATCTGTGTGCATTTTTATAATTGTGAATGACACGTGGTTCTACGAATATGAATATAAATTCCTATGCATTGTATGGATAAAATATTTAACTAGTGGTCAACTATAAATTGTTGCAACTATATATTGTTGCGAATGAGAGGGTATTTAAATGTACATAAAGTATAGTATTATTTAATATTAATAAGATATATAATGTGAATGCTAACAATGTAGATAAAAGTTGTCTTTGGCGCTTCCCAAAATGTGAAAAAGAGACTTTTAACAATAGTATTAATTATTTTTTATCTGGCTTGGCTTTTTGCCTCATTTGATATTCCAATGGAAGCCGATCAATGGCCAACAAATTTTCCTCCTCCCTTCGCGCAAGATATATGTGGATATTCAAATTAGCATAAGCTTACATCACTCTTTTTTTTTTTGGCCACTAGCTGACATCACTCTTTACCCAACACACGCGCATATATATGTTGAAACGAAAAATTAGAAGAAAAAAGAAAATCATTGGTCAAAACTTGTGAGGATGCGAAATAGTTTGTTGAACCAAATTAGATATTGGCACTTGCCTCATGACGTAAGGGAAGAGCTAAGGGAAAGAAAAGCATCCAGTTTTTCAGTGAATCACATCGATTTAAACTAGCTATAAAATACAAGGAAATTAATGTACTATTTATAAGTCATAACAATGTGGCTTATCTCAAGTTAATTTTATGCAAATATATGGAACTCATTTTAATTTTTTATGAATGTATGAATGTCAAATTAATAGTCAATCTTCTAAATTTCTCATATTATATCTATTTCTCTCCAAATTTATTAATATTAATTTTACAAAATTGAAAAGATTTCAATTCATTTTTTAAAATGTAAAATTGTCGGATTTACCATCACCGGCGTAGTAATGATGTCAGAGAGTTTGCCAAAGTCTGGTAATATAGGAGAAAATGCGGTATCTAATTTATGAGATACATAATTTTCTTTCTCTATGACTCGATCCATCGATAAACGTAGCCACAAAAAGAAATCCAAAACTAATATACGAGGGGCTATCTAGGCAACAATGTGCTGATCTCAAACCCTGCGAATCAAGTGCGAAGGAGAAAAAGTCAATTGTTGAATTATACAAACCCAGGCAAACATTCCAAGTCTGTTTCTTTTTTTTTTAAACATCTTTCAACCAAAAGATAAAAACTAATTATTTTGAGGCGTAGGACTTATTGAAGTAAACTTTAATTATCTTTGCTAATAAGATATCTTCTATACGTATAGATAGGAATTGAACTCTAAATAACAATTTTAAAAGACCTAATTATCTATCAACTGAATCAAGATTTTATTGATTTTATATTTCATATAAAATTATTACAAAAAACTGTTGTTAGCAGCTTTTAAGAATTCATCAATCACCAGCCTTGATTCCTTGAAAATGTAAGACCTAACTTTCCGTAGGCTTATCTCATATCTTGAAGAAGAATTCTCTATTGGATTTTTGAACATTCAGATCCATTATCTTTAATTTTTATATTCCCCACAAAAAAATTATCTGCAGGGAACCTTTGCAGCTGTATAAATGTATGGAGCCCACTTTAATTTAGAAAAAAAATACTAAAATGTAAAATAAAATAAAATAAAATGTTCATATATTGGATCTAAATGACTCAAAATTTGAAAGTTAAATTTAAAATGTCAGATTCATATAAAATAAAATAAAATAAAATGTTCATATTTAATCTAAATGACTCAAGATTAAAAGGTTGTGGACATCGTATTTTATCTTGCACCTTTAGCAAAAATAATACATACATAAAAATAAAAAATTTTCTCTTTTAGGGTTTATAGAAAAGTAATAAAATAAATTCATAATATTCTAGAAAATTATCCTTAGAAAATCCAAAAATACGAAAGAGATTAAAATATTCTTGATTTATTTTTAAAGATTTTAGAGTAAAATTTGAATATTATCTTGTGATTAAAATATATTAAAAAAGAATTCTAGGGATTATCTCTAAAAATCTTACTAATTTTATAATTTGAAAAAATATAAAAATAATATAAAGTAAGGAGGAAGATGAATTAAATCAACAATAATAAATATCTTTTAAATGGGATTCAATAATTTTCAAAAGATTATAAAATCAAGATATTATCCCTATCAGATTCTTATCTTCAAAAATTTAAAATATTTCAAATTAAAAAAAATGAATGGCAAGCTCCTCTATAAATAAAGGGTTGATAACCAAAGAAAGAGGAACAAATTGAGAGAGTGGTAGGGATAAATAAAATTGGGGCAAGATTGAGTCACAACACTGCCTAATTGTATTTGCTTAGTTACCTATCTCTCTTGCACATCTCCTTTCATGCACACATATATATATGCATGATATTTAATGTGGAAGTTTTCAATTTACTGCTTGCGTCTTGAAACACGTGTATAATGGGCATGGGGTATTTTAATAGTAGGATTAATATATGGTCACTCACGTGGGATCCTTTTCTTTTCTAATCTCGCAATAGTCAAGGCATGATAATATCTTACTCTTTGGTTTAATAAATCGATGCCTCAAGCTCGTGATAGAATAGTCGTGCTTTGTCATGTTTTAGAGTAAAAATTATTATAACTTTATATTACCATAAACAAACAAAAAAAAAGTTCATGTTCCAGTCTTTATCTTCTTAAATTATGAGGGATACTAATTATCTTCATGGCCAATTACAATGTAACATAAAAGATTATGAGCAATACTAATTTTTGCCATAGCAATCCATACCTTTTAAAAATATACTCCCAAGAAATCTGAAATTAGTATTAATGTTTCTAAAAAATCTTTTTGTTCCTCTTTAAAAAAGTTCTTCCTTTTCTAATCCTTTTGATTGTTTACCATAAGGAATACCAATTATCTTTGTGCACACCTAAAGTGTTATTTAAGGAACTATGAATGATACTAATTTTCATCATAGTCTATATTTTAAAAAATATATAAGCCCAAATTTTATATTAGTAATTTGTTCCTCTTCATTTCATCATTTAGAGCTTGCCATATGAGACATCAATTGTCTCTGTGTGCGCTTTTACAAAAGACTATGAATGATACCAATTTTCACCATAGATACTAATTATTTCTTAGAATAAATTTAAAGTGTATAGTAGAAATTTCTTCTCAATCTTTAGGAAAATAATAAATTTTTTTAAGGAATATATCATGCGATTTTTTTTTACAAGGAAATAGAAAGTAAAACAATAATGAATAACTAATTTTTTTAAAAAAATGACACTAACTAACTTTTAATTTGAACTATGTGGACTTTCCTTAGATTTTCATTTTAGGTCAAATCTGTTCTATAAAAAATATTATATTTTCTCTTTCATCTAATTTTTCTTTGAATTTAGCAATAAAATTAACAAGTATAACTTGAAATAATTGTTTAGCCTGTTTAACATAATACAATAAATTTAGGATAACGATAACATTAACCGTTCTTTCAAAAGGATCGCATAGGGTGTCTAACACATTTCCTATACATAATCGACTCACAAACCTAACTCTTTTATTTACAGATAATCTTTTTCTATTATTTAGGTTTTCCAGGATTTTTCTTCAAAATTTTGGTAATGACTCCATTTTTATTTTCATTTAAAAATCAGGTGCGACAAAAGTAAAAAATTAAAAAGTCAGATTCATAATTTTTTTGGTGATGATTCATACCAAGAATATATAGGCAGATAATTGATAATTTCGTGTGATGATCTTATTGAACGAGTTTGTCAAAGTTTGATTCATGAAAGTGGAACAAAATCAGAAAAATTATAGCCATCGCTATTACGTATTTAAGTACAAAAATGTTCAACGTTTGAACCGCCTAAAGTCAACCCCTAAATTATATATAAACTAAATTCCCTCTCATTTTTTGTCCAACATATATAAAATAACAAGCAAACATAAGAATACGGCGTTGTAAAACAATATTAAAACACGCATTTCTAATAACTTACGAACCTTTTCATGTATTTAATTCAATATTTAATTTGTCACTTGCATCTGGCAACTTGTGGGTTTTGCTAGATTAACATTAAAGTCACTATCAAATTCAAATTAACCCCCAGCTAGTGTTCTAAGCCAGATAAGACGACTGTGAATAGGATAAGGATCGGTGGCATATTTATATATGCTTTATAGGGAAATTAAAGTTCATCTTGGAATTTTTTGTAGATTTATTTTCTTGTTTTGTGTTTGTGTGTGTGTGTGTGTTCGATCACTCACACACACACGCACAAATATATGCACACACAAAAAGGTGAATAGTAAGTGGCAACGATCAGATATGTCCATGCATGGCGTCCAAGGAAAGGTTGTCGGGCCTTACAGGGAGTTAATCTTATATGTAAGATCAAATTGGATCAGTTACAGAGTCATATGTTTCAGAAAAATGATATAGAAGAGTATATATGATCTTGTAAGAGATTTATTATTTCTTCTTTTTATACTCAACTATTTTTCTTTTTATTTCTCTAGAAACGCAATATGGATTCATCCTTACGACGAGTTTTCATGCAGCCTGAAGGATTAAAGTGGCTGAGCTATATCAACATTCCACAATCGATAAAAATTGTGTCTTTGTCTTTGTTCATATAAGTATTCAGAAATTGAAGTCTATGCTTTTGTCTAACTTCTTAATTTAGGCATCAGAATTCTCACAAGAAGTATCAATCTGTTTGTAGATCTAGAAATTAAGCTTGTGCTCCATCACGAGGAATCCCTCAATGGAATCCATTATCCCCGTGTGTGTGCATTTGTCTTATGCATCGAAAGACTTTCCCTAGCCATTGTATCTGAAGTTCAGAAAGGTTTCTTTTGTTCGTTTTAGATATCAATTTACTCCCGTTTTATCTTGATTTTGAAACTAGACATGAAAAGTATATATAAAATTACATTTCGGAAAAAAAAAAATTCTTGTGCAACTTTCATGTTATTTCTGTCTTTAAATTCTCTAATGCATATATGATAAATATATTATTTTTTAATTTAACATCACAATATTAGGTTCTTTTAAAGAATTCGTTTACACATTTTACGACTTTATTAAAGAAAGTGTGTATGAAAGAGAGGGATTGCGTAGCTCAGTTGGTTGCAGTTGTGCTAATTTAATTAGTGGTATGAAGCTGCGCTAAATAAACATTAGGAGAGTTTTGTTACTCTTGTGATTTTACTTTACTTGACCCAAATTAGTTGAATTATAAAGTGATTATTATAAACCATTTCTTTTGTTTTTGTTTTCATTATTTGGGAGTGCTCACAAAGTCTAACTCTTACTCGAAGGCGAAGACCTAAATTTTTTAACGTGGCACTGCAGGCAAGAATTGAACTTGTGACCCCACCTTAACATTCTCAGTCCACTTACCAAGTGTGTCAAGCTGCCGGATTGATGGCATCCTATTATTGATATAGCTAATAAATGAGAAAATATATTCTTCAATGACAATTCAATTTTTTTTTTAATTATTGGGTTAGATTCAAGTGTCATTGGGTCTAAATGGAGTAACTCTCTCAATATGATTTTTTTTCATCCATAAGGATTAAATTTAAGATCTTGTTTAATGAATGTTAAGTCTTTTACCACATAACTCAATCACACCAATGGTAAAATTTGATATGTTTTAAAAATAGATGTAATTTCTTTCTTTATATTAAGTTTGGCACTGCTATATAAAATCAAAATATCAAATAATATAATGGTATAAAAATCAAATAATATAATAAATAAAATATTTTTATATTTGCATAATTGAATTTGTTCGTAGTATAATTATAATATATATGGTGGCCCAAAAAAATTATAATATATCAACATCTACCATGTATAATATGCATAATGAAATCCTCACTATTTGTAAACCTTAGCTTCTATTTGTTTATATATTTTTTTGTAGAAAAATCATATTATTAATTAGTTAAAGCTAAAAAGCATTAGATGAGCAAAGGAAATTTCCATTGTTCATTCGTCACTAAATGTGGATAAAACTGTCATTAATGATTTAGTGACGGAAAAATAATGAAATTAGTAACATATTCATTTAGTCATTAATATCACTATGGCTAATTTGTTAGTGACAAAATTTTACATTTCATTACTAATTAGCGACGACAAATTCCATCACTTCATGAGTTAGTAACAAAATTGTTGTGTTAATGTTGTTCTAACCATGTGACAAATTGGCGATAGAATTTTCTAGCACTAAAAGTGAAAATAATTTAATTGCTTCTTATACGTTAAATTTTCACGTCACTACCATGTTACCCACATCATGTTAACCACACCGTATAATATAATCATGTCAAATATGTCTTCACCTAAATTTAAACTCATGACCTCTTGAGTACAGTGCCTTTATATCCACCATTTTTGCTAATTGAGGTGTGATGTATCTGTAATCTTTATAAGAAATCTGAAATATATAATGTTCATCTACACACTAATACACACAATATGGTGAAATGTTTATATAATTTTTATATAAAATATTAAATATACATTGTTTATCTACACATTAATACACACAAATATATATTTATAAATCAATATATTATTAAAAAATACACACATATATTTATAAATTAATTTATATTTATATGATTATTTATATTATAATTTTTTTAATTTTAAATCTTAAATAATTTTCCTATAAATATATTTTTTTATTTGGTAAGAAAAAATTGTTTTCCTAGCCAACTTTTAAATTTGATTTTTATTTTTAAATAAAAATAATTGTGTACATAATGTTTATTATCTATATGTATTAATATGATATTTTTTTATGTTATTTTTCGTTATGTCATATCATATAATATATCATATATTATATTATTTAATAAATTATATTATATATATATGCTTATATGCTTAATATATGTAATATAATAGAAATTTAGTAAAAAATTATTAAAACAAATGTTGTAATTTTGGTCATCATAGGATTTAAAAAAAATGTAACAATTTTAATCTGTTATGGTTAGAAGAATAAAGAAAATTAAAAAAAAAAAAAGAGAGGGTGAAAGAGAAAATTTGTTAGATAAGCTGACTTCCCAAAAGGGGGGTGAATTGGAAAGATTAAAATTCTCTGCAAAATGTCAATAAGGTGAAGAAAGCAAAGTATGATAGTAAAATAGAGTATAATTGAATAAACTGTAAAAGTAGCAGTAAAGAGAAGAAAAACTCAGATATTTATCCTGATTTGGTCTCTCCACTTGACCTACGTCTAGTCCCCAAGTCACTGGTCATGTGACTTGAGCAGACACTGTCCATATACCATTTGTTACTCTTTCTAGCTTTAAGACAGACATGCAAAACAAAGTTCACATTTTCTTTTTAGGTACCCAAATTTGCTTGGGTCCTTTCCTGTCAGTAGTCTTTTCCCTAAATACAGATGTACCTTTGGGAATCCATTTAACCTTCTTGTCAAGTCCATTTTTCTTTAAAGCACATGAACTAGAAATATGTCCCTTCTTGTTACAGAAGTGACAGGTGGTAAATGGACTGCTGGATTGAGAAGTAAGAAGAAAACAATGCAGATAATATTTTTGTTTTGCATGCCTTGGTTGATTATATGATTCAATCTGATGTGACATATGATCTTTTTTTCTATTGCCATTAGTATGCACAAAATGTCTCATGTACACATTTTGATTTTTCTTCCTAATCTTTTCTTTTACAGCACACGGATCATAGCCAAGTCTAGCCTTTCCTTGTGATATTCTTTGGCTTCCCATTACAGCAAACAACATATATTTACCTTTAGTAAGCCTAGACATGCTTTTCACTAGATATTCATTAGTTTGCTTTAGTTCAATGTATGATTTACAGCAAGCAGATTCAGCAACAGGTAGAGAAGCAATTTCAGAGGTGTTGCATTGAGATTCTAGTTTGTTAATCTTTTTTCTTAGCTTGCTTCAATTCTTTTGCAACTTTAAAAAATTCATTATGCAGCTCATGAAATGCATACATTAATTCAGAATAGGAAGGTTCAGATTCATTTATCTCATTTTCTTAATCACTACTGCATGGGATTTCAGCTTCTTCAGAGGCAAGAGCCATCAGATAAATGTTAGTAATTTCATCTTCATCATCTTCTTTTTCATCTGAGCTGTTATCCCATATTGATGAGATGTAAGCTCTTTTCTTCTTGCCTTTGTCTGTAGATTTCTTTTCCTTTTCTTGCTTCTTGAGAAATTGTGGACAATCCCATTTGATATGTCCCTGCTTTTTACACTTATAGCAAGTAACAGGTTCTTTTGCTTCTCTCTTGCTATCTCCAGCTGCTCCTTTCTTGAAGATTTTTCTGTTTCTCTTCTTGCTGTAGAATTTTCCAAATTTTCTGACCATCATAGCTAGAGTTTCTTCATCTAGATCATCTCCATCGTCAGATTCTTTTTCTTTCTCCTCAGCAGCTTTTAGAGCAAGACTTTTCTTCTTTCTGTCTGGTCCTGCTTCCTTGAGAGCCTTCATTTTTCCTTCATATTCCTTGAGGATACCGAAAAGAGCAGTGACAGAGGCCATTGATTCTCCTTTGACTTCCTCTATTGCTGTTACTTTGGGTTGCCATTCCAGAGTGAAAGCTCTGAGGATCTTTCTGACCTTTTCTTTTTGAGTGTACTCCTTTCCCAGACTCTTTAGTTAATTCACAATGAAGGTGAATCTCTTTTGTAGCTCTTTTACATTTTCTCCTTCAGCCATTCGAAAGCTTTCATATTCACCTATGCATGTATTCAGTTTATTTTCCCTGACTCTAGTTGTTCCTTCATGAGCAATTTGTAAGGTGTCCCACATTTCTTTAGCAGTGGAGCATTATGAGACCCTGTAGAATTCGTCTTGATTCAAAGCACTGACCAAACAGTGTTTTGCCTTGAAGTTCAGCAAGACTCTTCTTCTATCTTCCTCATTCCATTCAGCTTCTGGCTTCTCTATGTACTTCCCATCATCTTCCAAAACCATTGGGACAAAATCTTCCTTCTGAATGACTGACCAGATGTCCAGATCAATTGACTGGAGATAGATTTGCATCCTCATCTTCCAGAAATCAAAGTGTTCTCCACTGAAGACAGGTGGTCTATTTGTGTTGTTGCCCTCTGGTAGTATGCTTTCTCCAAAACCAGCCATTTTAATTCCCAGACTGTGAAATCCTTTGATTGGGAATCCGGGCTCTGATACCACTTGCTAGATAAGCTGGCTTCCCAAGAGAGGGGTGAATTGGGAATATTAAAATTCTCTGCAAAATGTCAAGAAGGTGAAGAAAGCAAAGTATAATAGTAAAATAGAGTATAACTGAATAAACTGTAAAAGTAGCAGTAAAGAGAAGAAAAACTCAGATATTTATCCTGATTCGGTCTCTCCACTTGACCTATGTCCAGTCCCCAAGTCACCACTTAAGATTTTCCACTATTCTACAAGAACTCAATGGGCTTCTTGGAAATGTCTCAGTACAAAGATTATGCTCTGTTTCTAGAGCTCACTCTTTCACTCTATGCACTCTTACTAAGTGCTTCCCAATCCCTTGTGATATCCCCTCACAAGAAAATCTTTCTTCCAGATGAAGATAAGATTATTTACAATGATTAAGCTCTCTTAAACAGAGTAAATATGAAAGTTAAAGTACAAATATTGAAGTGAGAGAGTAAGAGACTTTGAGTAGAAGATTTGGCAGAGTTTCAGTATATACAAAGTTAAAATCGTTACCCACAACTTCAAATGATGTTATATTTATAGATTTAGGTCTCAACTATACGTTAGAGACACAATCTATCTGTTGGAGAAGTTATCTAACGGTTACTCTAAAAAACTATCTGTTAACCAACCGCATTTAATGCTTCTGACCCTCTGAAATTCGAATTTCAGTTGGTTAACAGATGAATTTCACAGAACCTGAAGACTAAAAACTTCAATGTTAAATATTCGAAGTTCGTCTGTCATGAAGCAAAGTTCGAATTTTGATCTTTGGAAAATGTTTCTATGTTGTGACATACGAATTTTCATGTTTGAAGACATTCTGTTAAGTGTGAACAGTATTTTCAATTTGCTACAATACCTTCGAAATTCGAATTTTGGAACCCCAAAATTCGTCTGTCATTAGTTGGCTTATAAGGTACAGTAGTTCATCTAATTTAAAATTCAAATTTTCAAAGGGCAAAGTTCGTCTGTCAGATAGACCTCTTTTCAGACTTACTTCAAAATTTGAATTTACAAATACTGTCATTCGTATGTCACCATATCATTGTAACAGACTCACAAGCTTAGTTTTTAAAATTCGAATTTTCATGTTCAAAGTTCGTCTGTCATTGGGCAATTTTGAAATCCAATCTAAACTTAGTTTCAGATGAACTTTGATATAATTTTAGACGAATTTCTTTGGTTTTCATAAGTTACATTTTGTCTGAAATTCAAATTTTTAAAGCCCAAAGTTTGTCTGTTACTGAATGCTCCTTTCAGACACTTATCAAAATTTAAATTTTCTCAAGTCAAAATTCATCTATCAGAGAGACCTCTTTTCAGACTTGTTCATTTTCAGTATGAAATTCGAATTTCCAAAGCCAAAGTTCGAATTTCCAAGAAGACAGATCAGTATAAACCTTTCAAACTTCGTCTGTTGGTGGGTGTTTTTCAAATATTCCATGTTTTAACATAGAATCAAGGTTTTAAAATATCTTTTGATAAGTGAACCCTTTTGGAATCCGTCCAAAGAACCCACTTTTATGTGTATGACACCCAGATCTTTGCGAAACAAGGGACACAAAGACTGGAAAATTGAAAAATAGTAAGAAGAAAGACACACAAAGATGAGAATAATCAAGAAAGCACACAAGATATGTTGGTCTAGGAGAATTAGAACCCAAGAGAACCGGTCTCTTGAACCCTAGTTCCGATGACGCCACAAGAAATGACCAATTCCTTGATAAGTCACAGTTCGCTCTAGCACTCAAAGAACGCAAGAGAAACTCACAAAGTCTGAAACTTCAATTATTCAAATCTGAAAAAACGTACATGAAAGTTAGCCTTAAGTAGGTAAGGTAAAATCTAACCTAATAAGCCTAGAAACCCTAATTAATTTGGGCTTAAGTGATCCTAATAGGATTAGGAGACTTTAGGCCTAAACAACACTCCTATTGGACCTAGAAAACTAGTAGGATAAAATCCTAAAATAAAATAACGAAAATTCATAAGAAAATAATAAAAATAATGTTTAAGCCCTTATAAACATGCCACCACATTAATGAAGTCATATGTTTAGCACATGACATGCTTATTTACAATATGGGCTATCAAAAGGACTACTAATTAACTAATTAGGCTTTATTAATTAATAAAGTTCAGCCCATAATTAATAAAAATGAAATTAACACTAATTAGGCCCAATAATACTTAAGTCACATGCTATTTTAGTAAAGCACATGATCTTTTAAGTAATCTCTTCCAATGGGTTTCTCTTGGGCTTGAATCTTTTCAAGTGATAAGGCCTCCTATCATGTTCCTGAATTTGTCCAAGCCATCCTCCATCATTCCCTCCCTCTTCAAAAAGATTCGTCCTCGAATCTCCATAATCTACATGGAAGGAAAGGGAACGATTAAACGCATCAAATAAATTATATGGAGTATACTTACCTTTCAAGTTTGATTGATGCATCTGTGTTTTATTCCTTGCATAAATGTGAAGGACAACATTCTTCCTTGACTTTGTGAACCAGAACATTGTTCCAATATCAGAAACCTTCACACCTTTAACTTGAATTTCATAAGACCTATCTTCAAGCACTGGTGGATAAGAAATTGAACTTATCTTTATAGCATAAACACCAATGACCTGCAGCAAATAGCTCAACAGAAACTCGACACAAGAATACTTAAATGGGACCATGATGTTAAGGGACACATAGGGAAACAAATAGGGACAAAATGGCACACAAGAAGACTCAATTAAAACCAAAGTATTAGAAAAACTAAGGAAGATAAAATCTGGACAGATTTGAACATAATACAATAAATGCAAAAACTGAAAAGATTTTGATAACATTAATGATGCGCAATGATAGAACAAAGATGGAGATGTAATGACTAAAGGGACACGTACTAACATAGAACTAGAAGAAGAGAATGAGTTGAATAGAAAATGGAACACAAAAGACTCATGAAGGTGAAATGGGATAAACCAACAAACAACCAAAAAGACACATAACTTATGAGACACACGATAAACATAAAACACAAAACAAATAGGGACTACTTCACAAATACATAAGAAATACAAAATACTATGATGATGAGATGGAATGACATAGAAAGATAAACTAGAGAAAGAATGCACTAAAGTAACTAATGAACTCATTATTGACTCATGCAATTTGGACTCAAAAGAAATTGTGGACTCATGCAACAATGATGGATGACATAATTTAAAGAAGTTAGAAACATAATGAGAAGGGAGAAGCAAACACAATGAAGACACATAAGAAAGATGAGATGAAGAAGGAAGGAGTTTTGTATAAACTACTTTAGGCTCACTTTCCCTCTCATTCATCCTCAAACTCTCTTTTTCTTTTCTCTTTTTCCTCTTTTTCTTCCTCTTCTTCTCTCTTTTCTCACTTCTCTTCTCTCTTACTCTTTCTGCATTCTTTTTATTTTTCTGGACACTTTCCTTCCTACATCTCTCTTTTCTTCTCTCATTTTTCCACTCTAGCTCACTTTGCAAGTTCTCATGATTTTCACACAAATGAATACATGGCAATAGTTTATGGACTTTTTCTACAACATGATAGCAGTTTCTATCATACCCATTCAAGCTAACATCATAGTCTAAATTTCCAATCACCAAGTCAATATGCTCATTCACATCAATGCAATCATAAGATCTAATTTCCAAAGGAATCACACTATTAGCACTACTTGAAACTAATATGCTACCATCCAAAGAATTTTCCATCAAATCATTAATAGCATATGAATATTGATTTTCAACTAAAGGATGCAAACAATGATAATTTTGCTCATAAGCACAGGCAATATTGTGCAATTCCTTTTCCAATTGTGCTACAACATTATTTTCAATTTGCACACTAGAAGCACAACTAGAATCATCTAAGCCTTTTAACACAACACTATCAATATCTGGATCAATTCTCTCTTCAAGATTTAGCAAGATATCATGTTTAATACGATTATCATAATTAATAATATTAAACTCATTGGGATTCTCAAGTTCAGTACATCTCAATTCAGATTTCAATTCAATTGTTCCAACACAAGGGATATCATCAATGTAAGCAACATTATTCATCTTACTAGAATTATCACATCTTAAATTACAAGAGATAATATCAAAGTTTTGAGGATCAGGCATACCTGTAGTGGATTCTCTTGTTACATCATTAGTTGTTGAAGTGGTAGCAATGTCATCATCCACTTGATCATCTTCCTCCATATGGAAATCACATGAATTTTGGACCACGGGCATTTGTATCTCCTTGGAATGTTCAACCACACTTTTAGCTTTGGATGGCATGTATTTTTTTTCTCAAGACTACTCTTATTTCCTTCCATGTTATAATGGAAGGTTCTCCATTCGTTGCTCGTCTAGTTTCCATCCGTTTCCACCAAGCAGCGACCTTTTTACCCAATCGAAGGTAAGCACATTGTGCCTCCTCTATTTCGGAGTAGTTGCAACATGTGAAGACTTGTTCAACTTTTCTTTCCCAATCCAAGTAACCATCAGGATTTTTCTCATCATGAAATAGTGGGATCTTCGGTTTGATCTTACTAAGAACATCCGTATGAGCAGGAACCTTTGAATTACGCCTTGCTTTGATTTTAGAAGGAAACTCCAAGCGATCCAATTTTGCATTTACTTCCTCAATTTGATTATTGAAAGTCCTTAATAAGGCCTTAAAATCAACTTCTCCAGTAGCCATGTTTATAATCTGAAATGTTAGTGTAAATAAAATAAAGAGAAAGAAATAGGGACCTCACGCACTCTCTCATGTGTTTCACTCAAATAATACAAATGCACTCGTGTTTCACACTAAATCAAGGCTTTTTCAAATATGATGCAATTTCCCTCTTGCCTTTTTTCACTCAAAGCTTACTTTCTTATGAGAGTGCTAAATTAAAACCACTAACTTCAATCAAAAGGAAATTGGTTTTTAAAGTAGTGGCAATCACAGAAAACCAAAGCTCAAAATTAAAATTCTCAAAGATCTAATTTAATTAAACAATAACCAACATAAAATGAGCACAAAGGAACTAAAATTTCCAACAAGAGAAATATGAAGGAAATAGAACAAAGAAGGATGACAATTTATAGGAACTGATAAGGAAAGAAATCTGAAGGAAAGAGAAATTATAGATATTTTAATGAGACTTGCCACCAAAGTTGATAAATTAAGTCAATCAAGCCTCAAATCAAATTCAATCAAATAATGTTTTTTTTTACTATCTTTTTTTTTTTTTCAGAATTTTTTTTTTATTTTTTTTCTGCAATTTTTTTTCAGTTGTTGTTATATTTTTTTTTTGTGCAGCAATCAATCTATCTTTTTTTTTTCAGATTTTTTTGAACAGTAACCCGAAACAGTAACTGTAAACAGTACTCAAAAACAGTTTGGTGAACAGTGATGAGGGAATAGTAATCGTGAAAAACAGTCCAGAACAGTACGATGCACAGTGACGGAAAACAGTGTTCGGTGAACAGTGAAAACAAAACAGTACCGGCAAAAACGGAACAGTACGAAACAGTGCTGATGAACAGTGAAAATCCATACGGTATGAACAGTGATGCGAAATTTTTTTTTTTGAAGCAACGAAGATGGATTGAAACAAGGAAACAAGCAAAATAGGGAACACACATTGATTTGCAAACCAAAGCTTTGATGCCAAATGATAAGTGAACCCTTTTGGAACCCGTCCAAAGAACCCACTTTTATGTGTATGACACCCGGATCTTTGCGAAATAAGGGACACAAAGACTGGAGAATTGAAAAATAGTAAGAAGAAAGACACACAAAGATGAGAATAATCAAGAAAGCACACAAGATATGTTGGTCTAGGAGAATTAAAACCCAAGAGAACCGGTCTCTTGAACCCTAGTTCCGATGACGCCACAAGAAATGACCAATTCCTTGATAAGTCGCAGTTCGCTCTAGCACTCAAAGAACGCAAGAGAAACTTACAAAGTCTAAAACTTTAATTATTCAAATCTGAAAAAACGTACATGAAAGTTAGCCTTAAGTAGGCAAGGTAAAATCTAACCTAATAAGCCTAGAAACCCTAATTAATTTGGGCTTAAGTGATCCTAATAGGATTAGGAGACTTTAGGCCCAAGCAACACTCCTATTGGACCTAGAAAACTAGTAGGATAAAATCCTAAAATAAAATAACAAAAATTCATAAGAAAATAACAAAAATAATGTTTAAGCCCTTATAAACATGCCACCACATTAATGAAGTCACATGTTTGGCACATGACATGCTTATTTACAATATGGGCTATCAAAAGGACTACTAATTAACTAATTGGGCTTTATTAATTAATAAAGTTCAGCCCATAATTAATAAAAACGAAACTAACACTAATTAGGCCCAATAATACTTAAGTCACATGCTATTTTAGTGAAACACATGATCTTTTAAGTAATCTCTTCCAATGGGCTTCTCTTGGGCTTGAATCTTTTCAAGTGATAAGGCCTTCTATCATGTTCCTGAATTTGTCCAAGCCATCCTCCATCATCTTTTCACCAAATCAAAGTCTTTTACTCAAATTAAAACATTACTAAACATCCTACATGAATCCTTGCTTTGATTTCTCCAAAATTCCCTCACTTGAACCTTTTGTGCACCTTTGATATCTTTATTCTAAACTCTTGAAGGTTGGTTTGAAATCATCAAAACACTTGATTCAACAAAATTAGCCAATGTTTATTCTCTAAATATTATCATTACTTATTTTTTAGGAAAATAGATTAACAACTCATTAACTTTCTTCCTTTGCACAACATTACTAGTTTAGACTTTTATACTATATGAAAATATCCATATTACCAACACTTATAGGAGTTTGGACTGAGAGTCTCAATCATAACATAGCTGATTATTGATCTTGGACTAAATATTGATCATTATCTTGGTATGTTATTATTTCATCAATTATTATTAGTAATAAATAGTATTAATATTAATTTATATGTAAATATATTAGCAATTAACTTAGTCTAATAAGAATTCCTCTAATTACATAGTTGATTGCATTAGATAATTAGAGTTTAGCTTGTGTTATGGATTATTAGCAATTAATGTTATTATAATTTTAAATTTTAATTTATTTGTTTCTAATTCTTTAAATTCTAATTCTAATATATAACTAATTTGAATTGAAATGTATCAATATTATAATATAATTATAATCAACATCCAATGAAATTAGTGAAGGATTAGTGATAGGTATGTTTGAGGCGGAAAATTTCATCACTAAATCTATCACAAAATTGGAATGAGCTATTCTCATTTTATCAACGAAATTATTTGTCACTAAATAATTTTTTAAAGTATCAATAACCGATTAGTGATGAGAGTATTTTTGATGGATAGTTGTTATAACTAATTCTGTCACTAAATTTAGTGACAAAGTCAGTGATGGGTGAGAAACAGACTTGAGATGGAATTTTTTTTTGCTGCTTTACTGCTTTTTTTGTAGTAATGAGGTACAGCAACCTTAGCATCTACAAACAGATCCTAAACTTTCCTAGCCCAAAAAAAAATCCCAAACTGAACCTCCCTTCCCAAAATTCAATAAATTCATGAGGTACCTAGCAAGCACATAAAAACACACACACCCCCCATAAAACCAACAGTTGAATGTAGTAGTAAAAGCAACAGATCTTCCGATTCGTTTCTTTTATTTGAGTAGTATGTTATCCCTAACAAACAGTTGAAAACTAATCCCTTTGGAGCTTAAAGATTATTGAAGTGGGTTTTATCTCTCATAATAAAACTTTTTTCATATAGGAATTAAATTCAAAATAACATATTTAAGAGATTCAGTTGTCTATCAACTATAGACTTTGTTGGTACAAATCTTCGGTTTCTATTCTTTGGAGGGTCTTTTAATCAGCCTTTTATGTGTTTTTTTTTTGGCCCAATCAGTTTTTTATGTTAAGATTAAAAAAAAATCTACTATTGAAATATGAAGATGAGAGTAGTACAAGAAATTGACAAATTTTTCTTTGAAGAAAAAAATATATGTTCTTAAGGTACACAATCTCTCATATCACTATTACAGATTTAGGAATTTGGTACGCACATATGGATACGTTTTTTTGAAAAGCGTACCAAAACACTTCTTTGGGTATGCTTATAATAAAAAGCATACCCAAACAAGCCTCTTTTGGTATACTTTTTGTTAAAAACGTACCAAAATATGTTGACCCAAACATATTTGGGTATCCTTTGTTTAAAAGCATACCCATTTACTGGGGTTTTTTTGATGCGCTATTTTTTTAAACATACCCAAAAGTTAATAAAAATCCTATACTACCTCAATCCCTTTGAACTTTTCTCGCTCACACATCAAAACATTGCTTCTTTGGTAGATAGAAAAACCCTCCCGCCCTCAATTTTCATTCGCACGAACTCGTCTTAACCAGTTATCTTCTTCATTTGGCTGCCACCCACTCTTTCTCCCTCCATATTTCGACACTCCCTTACCTTTTTTTTTCATGGGTTATGCGTGGGTCACCAGATATTTGGGTCGTGTGCTTGTGCTCTTTTCTCCACGATTTACTTCACCATTCTCCATCGGGTTACCGGAGCTTCTGGTGCGTCGGTGTGTGTCTCCAGCAAGTTATGACTATTGATTGTGCGTGTGGGTCACTAGAGCTTTGTGGGACTCTCTCCTCTGTAAGCTTCGTGGGCTTTCGCTCGTGGCTCTCTTCTTCGTATGCTTCGCCATCGATTGGCCGTAGGTTGTACTTGTGGGTCACCGTCAATTGGTCATGGGTTTCTCTTCTGCCGAGGTATGTTCTGTCGAATGCTGTGTGTATTATTTATAAATCTGATGAGAAAAGTGTTCATTTTTTTTTTGGTTTATAAAAGATAATTAGATGCGCAGAATAAATAAATTATGTATAAGCATGTGAGATACATCTTAGTGGTGTCACTTGAACATGATATTCTGGCTCTTTGTTTTTCTATAATTATATACTTTTGTTTTTAGAAGCTGAAAAAATCATTACTCTGTGAAATTGGGGTGTAGTACTTAATGAACTTGTTATTCTTCCAATTAGAAGGCAAGAGCTTTTCTCTCATGGAAACTTGTTACACGTAGTGATTCTTGTTTCCCGTATGCAGTTTCAAAAAAGTCAAATGATTTTTGCTCTTTTCCTTCATTTATCTGATATTGAAGAAGCTTTTGTTAGTCTTGCAAGGGAATATTACTTTTTGGTCCTCTTAGCATTGGAAAAACTCTTTTGGCCAAGGCACTTGCAATAGAAGCCGATGTAAGTTTTATCTATATAGCTTGTTCTTTTGGGTCCTCCTCGCACTGGAAAAACTCTTTTTAGTCCTTGTGACAGTTGAATAGCATTGAGTGACCGTGAATGTAAAATGATTTTTCTTATTACACACTGTATGTTACCTGTGGATGAATATTTATATGGCATGTGCTAATTTATATGGTTGGATTATAATTTATGATTAATGACTCAATGACATTGTTGTGCCAAGTAATTTAGCTATTGAAAATTAATTGATGTGGTGTCATGAGTTTATATATGTGCATATGAAATGAGATGGAAACTTTAGATGAAATAAGATCTTTGGTTGGGGATGATGAAAACAATGGTTCCAATTCAATTGCTGAATTTCCATTGCTTAACAAGAGTGCTGTGGAATCTTTAAATCTGAGAATATTCCTTCCTTCAGTATATTGTAGGATGCTACAAAGAATGTAACAAAAATGCTGTTCATGAATCACGTGCCCAAGATTTGAGGAATGAAATTATGAACTCTGAAAAGTGAGTTCTTAACTAATACATTTTGTATGCTTGAGAAAAGCACGTCATCCAACTTTTCTAGGTTCTTAGATGTACAAGCATAATGAATCATGTATATGGATACTAAACAAATTGTTATGTAAAGAAAATAGTGCTAAGATAATTGGAACATTTTTATTGTCCGGCTAGCAGAAAAATAACTATGTTTGGGCATTTAGTTAATGGCATTTACTTTCTTTATTATATGCATGCAAACATGTTTGTAACAAAACTCTTTCTCTGCATTTTGCAGATTTTCTCCAAGGGACACTAAGTTAGTTTAAGAGAATTCAAAAAATGTGGTATAATTTTGAAACATTTTCCTAGTCCCAGGGACTTTAACTAGATGCATTCTTATAATTACTATGTGTCTGTTTCTCTTATGCTCTGTATATTTATCATTGTTAAGATAAGTTTTTGAAAATCCTTTTCTGAAGTGTTGATTTCAAATTTTATTCTCTTTTGTTTCTTATAGAATTCTTTTACTAGCTTTGAGGTTCTACAGAAACTTGAGATTCCCCAACCCATTCAATACTTGCAGGTAAACTAGATTGCTTATTTTATCTTTTGAAGTGATAGCTTGTTTATCTATTGCAGTTGTGCATTCTTGTTTGTTCTTTCCTCTACCATAAGTTCCCATTTTCCTTCCTTTTCTCATTCTTGAATGAGGCCTTATTCAACACCATTAAGCACCCTTCACCTTAAATTTATAATGTTGTAAGTGAGGATTTTTAAACTAGTGTTATTGATATTATGAAATTTGAATTTGCTTGATAGTAAGTGTGTTTTATCACCTTCTCTATCCCTCTTTTTCAATGTTAGAGATATTATATACTTCTAAATCATTAAGTACTTGGGCTAGTAAATCTAAACAATTGAATGAGTTTAAGATTATGTTAAGTTTTGTAGTCTTTCATCTGCTAGTTGTAGTTTTTGGATAGTGGTGTCTGTTCCCTTTTTCTTATCTATTAGAAGCCTTTCAAAGGATCACTCAAGATGCTTTCATATGTTATGTCCTTGGTTTTTAATGTGATAGGCGCGATATTTTTGTTAACTTGTTTTGTATGCATTCTATACTGATGTAGCAATGGTGCAGGAGTGATTCTCTTTCCTTATTGCCTTTATCTATCACTCCTCAAGATGCATCTAAAATGTTGACCTTCTATTGATCCATTCAATCTACTCTTAAGATGATATTCATTGACCTGGTAAATTTAAATTTATGCTACAACAATGTTGATTCACATGTTCAATGCTTCATGTTTCTTTGCAGCCTAACAAATCACACATTTTTTGGGATTTTTATGTGTTAAGCTATAGGCCCATAGCTTTATGAAGGTATGACCTTCAATTTAGTCATTATTAAGCAGTTAATCTTAACCTCATTTATGCCTATTTAAGTGCAAGTGCTTCTGATAAGGTCCAATTAGTAGGTTGAGATTCAACTATTTACTGAATTTTAGATAGGCATGTGCATGTGATATGGTAATGCTTATCTTCTAATTGAAGCATGAATAGGAATTCTGGTGCAATGGTAAAGAAACAGAAAAGAACTCCCACATTTGTGTACTAAATGTGCAGAGAGTTGATCCTTGGCACTATAATGGTTGTTCCTCTCTAGTTAATATTCAATTTGATTTTTTTTCTTTTAATGTTACTGAGTGCTTGATATAGGTTGCTTCCATTAATCTAATGTTGAATGTTCTAAGTGCTTGCTATGTGTTGCTTACATTAATTTCATACCCATATCGTTGCCCAAGTTGAGTGTTACTATTCTTAAATTATATTGAATAAACCTCTGTTTATACAAACTTACACCAGACGATTGAAAGTTTGTTTTCCCTCTAATCAAATTTAATATTAAATCATAAGCAGTTATAGACAGATCATGTTAGCCTCCATAGTTATTGAGTTATTGACATCTGAGGAATATATCACATGTAAAGTTATCAATATTAACTATCTCTCATTTTCTCCTCCAGCAGTGCTTTCTTTCAAATCTGTGGTACATATGATATTTCATTATGGTGGTAGATTAAATTAATCAAAACTAGGTATTTTGAAAGATATATCCATTATATAAGAATGATTTTTCTCCAATTTCAATGGCGCTAATATATTTGGAAACATTGATATGTTTAGGAAATACTTGAATTATTGACTGACTATTTAATTGTTAATTAAGATTATTGTAGTGTATTGAACTTTTTCTTCTCAATGTTGCAGATTATATGTTGCTCTGATTTAATATAGATTACTTCTAAGAGATTGGATTTTGTATATATGATGTTTAGCCTGTACTTTTGGTGCTATGAGGTAAGATAATGCCTTTCTTTTTCATTTTAACAAGATGGTGTATCTTTTTGAGAGAGATTCTAATTGGTATCTAGCTTGGATTTGTTTCTTTTTTGTTGTGTCAATATTGATTTTGCGTGAAGTTATTTGGTTAGTTTAAAGGAGGAAAAAAAAAGTGAAATCATATGTTCTTTTTAATTAAAAAGGGGGATTTGGTATGCTTCTAAAGAAAGCATACCTAAATTTTGGACATTGGGTACGCTTTTAAAAGCATACCAAATGGCATTTGGAGCGGTTATATAGGGTACACTTCAAAAGCGTATGCAAATGCGATAAATAAGCATACCAAAAGACAATTTTTGTAGTAGTGTACAAAGTACACAATGATTTTTTTAAAGAAAAAAGTACACAGTGCTTGCTGGTAAAAGTTACTGGTATATTTTGAGAGAAAATAAAACTTTAGCATTTCATATTTTTACTTTGTATTTAAATTTACGATTTTCCATTCAAAATATCTTTTGAATTGAACAAAAAACTAAATGAGAAAGAGAAATGGTCAAAATTAAAATTTTAATTCTTTTTTGTAGCTATTTTCAATTCAAATGCACTCAGAAAATTAAAAAAAAAGGAAGTTGACATTTTACACTCCGCATCTTCAGTATATAGATATATATACATATATATAATAAAACTTATTTTACATATATCTTCACACACGAAGAGAGAGAGAGATAGGGAAGTCAAGTTTTAAACAAATAAAAAAATTGCGATTAAGTTCAACTTTTAACAAATAATATTAGGAGAGCTTGAACAAATAGTAGTTATAAATATGTAATATGTGCGCATAAAAAATTAAACAAATAAGAAAATATGGATTTTTATCATATGCAATATGTATAAGGAAACTGTATCGAATTAAGTTTTTTTGTGTGTGTTGAAATGCATAGAATCAAGTATTACAATGTTTTAGGCTTATAGCAATTAATGCTAATGTCTGTATTGTTAAAATTTTCAATAAAATTATATAGAAGTAAAATACGCACATATAACAGGAAATAATAATTTCTCACTAATCAGTTTGTTTATCTGTCGTTAAAGAAAAAAAGTTTGTGAATCTGTCCCGACTCATTTAATAAAAAAAAATTTAATAATAAATCATATTCCTTAATTTAAAAAATGGTAAAACTGTTACTCTTAGTGATACCAACTGGATTTGCGAAGCCGTATTCAACCTTAATCTTTGTATGGAGCCATTTTTTTTAATATTTGTTATTGTTATACCATGTTTTGATCGTTTTCGCCATCTATTTTTATTTTTTAAAGGTAAACTACGTTTGATTCTTGGAGGAAAAAAAAACACACACACAGAGTTTAAGCTGTAATTGTTGTAACTACCAATCAGGCGCCACCCCCACCCCCCTCCCCCCAAAAAAAAAAACTACATCCTAGTACCTACTAATGTTGATAAGTGATATATATATATAGGTCTTTAGTCATCTACGTTACGTTTCTATATAACGATTATATATATTAGTAATAAAGTTATGAATATTATTTTTTTTTCACATCCATTTTGCGTGTATAGATATATTTTTCTTAATAGCATGATTGTAATACCAATATGCATATTTGATGTACTTAGTGTAATAACTAATAACTGAGTACATTACATCCGCGAGATGATGAGTAATATTTGTGTAAAGATAGGCGGCAAACAAACAGACCAAAAAATTAACTGAAATATTTATAATAATTTTTTTATGATAAAAATACTTAAATTGGTTGTAATCGATCTACATAAAATCTTTATTAGCACGTAATTATTTGAAACGCAATGAATCACAATAAATTAAGTTAATCAATAATTTTAAAATAATAAGAATATCAAGTCACACTGTATAAAAAATGATGGAGGGAGGGAAGAGTGGTGAGGTTGACATCAGAAAATGGAAAAGACAAAATAGGAGAAAAAACGGAAAGTTGAAAAAACAGGTTTAATTACTATTCCATAAATTATATATATATATCTGGTTTCTTCCTATCGTTCTTTGGAAACGCTCTTGAATGATATTGATATTAAAATAATAATTATAATAATTTATTTTTACATTTAATAAAATAATTTTAAAAAATTCCATTATTAATATTAAAATTATAAATTATAAATGATTAGGTGATGATCTTCCTCAGCTGCCTCACCATACCCCCAAGTCTTTTAGATTATGCTTCTCTCTCTTCTGTATTTGTAATGTTATAAATAGCCCCTTCCCCTCGAACCAACAATTAAGCCAGTGGATCATCATATTGTGACACAATATAATCCCTCTTTCACTTGCTTTATTATAAGAATCCAAATATATTCTCACTTTCTCTCTCACACAGGGCTACACCTCGCAATCCACACATGGCTTCTCTCCCCTCTCCATGGCTTCTGGCCTTGGCCACTCTGGTCTTAGCCTCCCTCCTTTATCGCCTTCTCAAGCTCTTCTATCGGCCTTCTATTCCTCTTCCTCCCGGTCCCAAACCCTGGCCTGTCGTCGGAAACCTCCCTCACTTGGGCCCCGTGCCCCACCACGCTCTCGCCGACTTGGCCCGGACCTATGGTCCTCTCATGCACCTCCGCCTTGGTTTCGTTGACGTCATGGTGGCGTCTTCTGCTTCCGTCGCTGAGCAGTTCTTGAAGGTTCATGACACCAATTTCCTGAGCCGGCCACCCAATGCCGGAGCTAAGTACATCGCTTATAATTATCAGGACCTCGTGTTCGCTCCCTATGGCGAAAGGTGGCGCAGGCTCCGCAAAATCACTGCCGTTCATCTGTTCTCCGGCAAGGCCTTGGACGACTTTAGACATCTCCGTCAGGTGAGTACTCTCTTAATTTCATTTTATCACAATACTTGGTTATATTTTTGCTTGTCAATTTTGATTATTTTTTGCTTCGGAGATCTGATTTCATATTCTTACTTCCTCCTTTGACCAACAAATAATTTGTTTTGAGTCACCAATACTTCTCAATTAATCTGTCACCGTCAACATACATATGCGCTTCCCTTAAGAAACTTGAAACCTTTTTTTTTTTTCTTTTTTAGAAGAAAAAAGAAACCTCTTTTTTACTTCTTCTTTTTCGTGTACTTGTTGGCCTTCTGAATATTATTTCATTTTAGTCAACTACTTCCGAACGTGAATTTTATAGCCATTGGATAGAAGAATTGACAACTTTAAGAAATCTTTAGTTTAGACAATAACTTAAGAAAGATATCGATTCTATGATATCATATCCTGGAAATATAGAATAAAAAGATGTTGTTACTTTAAACATTATTAAGATTACTATTAAAAAAGATTACTTTCAATAATAAAATCCAAAAATATGTCCCAGTTATTGCTAACCTTTGTTGATAACTGTGGGTACGTAGAACTCTATTTCATAAGCGTGACAAGGCTCTGTACTATAAAATATATCACTCAGTACACAATTTTATTTTACCAGAGGTAACACATATTAATAGAAATGTTTTCTATTACATGTGTTCAATAAATGAAAATAGTTTTGTGTCTGTTTAGTTTTGGTATCTCTCCCAAATAGAACTAGTATATGCGGAGCTTTAAATGTTTGCATTTATTTATTATTTCCTTACATCTTATGGATTTCTTTTACTTTATTTGTTTTGAAAGCAAAAGGGCATGACAAATTGAAATTGAAAATCGCTTAATTGTTTAAAAATAAAAGGGAAAATGATACTTGGGGATCAAAAGTTTGAATTAAATATAATAAGATATCTTTTAGTTTTTTTTACTACTGAATATCACAAATTTATTACTGCTTTATTCTGAATTTACTATTAAAAAAATTGCAAGATATTTAAACTTTTGGTCCCCGTATATCATTTTCCCAAAATAAAAAAAGAAAATAATCGCTGTCAGAAGTTATCTACTTGGGTCTTTTAAGCTGACAACAATTTGCAGTCATCATTACATCATACAGAAACACCCTGATAATTAAATCATTGTATTTCAGACAAATTATTCAAATAAATAGCTGAGTAAAAATTAAAAAGACATTAAAAACGACCCTAAAAAATATTCTACACATAAGGAAAAAATCATATACCACCAACAATTAAATATTTCATTGTGATTTCTTATATTTATTTCATTATATTACAATCAATATATAATAATAATAATAGTAGCAGTAGTAATAATAATAATAATAATAATAATAATGATAGAATGGTTTTTACTATTTTTTTCACTGCACAAATTCGGACTGTAAAAATGATCAAAATCCCCCTCCGGAGAGGCTTTCTAGTTACGTTGACATTTTCACACAAAAAAAACGTTGACATTAATTAAATGAAAAAAAAAAAGTAAAAAAGGAAAACAAAGCATCCTGAGGTTATGTATAGTCATTCACTTTTGCTCGATTACTTGGTTATACAGGAATTGGTAAATTAATCATTAAAGGTTGGTACAATTTTTATTATATTTTTAATAAAAATATGACCTTTATTTAATATGGCTAATTAATTTAATTGAAATTATGCAGGAAGAGGTGTCCAGATTGACACGTAATCTGGCAAGTGCGGGGTCACGCGCGGTGAACTTAGGACAATTGCTGAACGTGTGCACCACCAATGCTTTGGGAAGGGTGATGATAGGGCGGCGCGTGTTCAATGACGGCGCCGAAGGGTGCGATCCGAGAGCGGACGAGTTCAAGTCGATGGTGGTGGAACTGATGGTGCTGGCCGGAGTCTTCAACATCGGCGATTTCATCCCGGCGTTAGAGTGGCTGGACCTTCAGGGAGTCCAACGCAAGATGAAGAATTTACACCAGAGATTCGACGCCTTCTTAACCACCATCATCGAGGAACACAAGGTTTCTAAGAGCGAGCACCACAACGACTTGTTGAGCACTTTGCTTTCCCTTAAGGAGGTTCCCGGCGAAGAAGGAACCAAGCTCACTGACACTGAGATCAAAGCTTTACTTCTGGTACTCACCTATTTAATTTACTTTCAATTTTTTTTTTTTTACCAACCCTCCAATTTTAATTTAATTACTGTATGGCAACACCTGCAGAACATGTTTTCGGCTGGGACTGACACATCATCGAGCACGACAGAGTGGGCCATAGCAGAGCTGATTCGACACCCCGAGATGCTGGCCCAAATCCAAAAAGAATTGGACTCAGTGGTGGGCCGAAACCGACTCGTGAGCGAATTGGACTTACCAAATCTCCCATACCTGCAAGCCTTTGTGAAGGAGACCTTCCGTCTTCATCCTTCAACCCCTCTCTCTCTCCCAAGAATAGCAGCAGAGAGCTGTGAGATCTTCGGGTACCACATCCCCAAGGGTGCCACTCTCTTGCTGAACGTGTGGGCCATAGCTCGTGACCCGAAGGAATGGTCCGACCCGTTAGTGTTCAGGCCCGAGAGGTTCCTGCCGGGCGGCGAGAAGGCTGGTGTTGATGTTAGGGGCAATGACTTCGAGGTGATTCCGTTCGGTGCCGGGCGGAGGATATGTGCCGGAATGAGCCTTGGGCTTCGCGTGGTCCAGCTTCTAACTGCAACTCTGGCCCATGCTTTTGATTGGGAGCTCGCAAATGGGCTTAGCCCACAAAAGCTTAACATGGAAGAGGCATACGGCATAACCCTTCAACGAAAGGTCCCCCTCTCCGTACACCCAAAGCCCAGGCTTTCACCACTAGTCTACTCACTCTCATCATAATTTCAAGTTAAAAAAAAAAAAACTATTTTCACTCCTTGTATTATATTCTCTTCAAATACTTACACAATGCTTAGTGTTGTTCAAAATTTAAAGTAGAGACTAGAGTCCAGTAATAAATCGAGTTAATTATTAATAGATATATAAAAATGTCAAGTGTATTTCTTGGTGAAATTTACGGTTGACATGCTTATGTATTTATTTATGATTAATTTGGTATATTTATCTCGACATTTTTCGGGTGCTCTTTGTTTAATGTGATCTTCTTAATGAGGAGTTGTAGCACAGTTTACGAGTCTTCCAAATTTGTATGTGTACATGTTTTACTTCATATTTTCAATAATTAATTGAAGTTTGTTCTCTCATTTACGTAATTTTTTGGAGAAATGGACTTGTGCCTATGGTATTAGAAAGAGACAAATTTTTTTTATAGATCTCCTTATTTAACTTCGTAATGTCTTCCTTCTCAATTGCACATAAAAGGATAAAAATAGCCAACAATAATTCACTATAAAAACAAAATTTTAATTTATTGATTGAAAAAATGTAGTTATTATTTCAAATACAATCCCGTCAATCTTTAATTAGACATTTTATTTGCTTAATTTTTTTTTCAAAGAAAAACTGGTTAGATATTATTGAGTAGAACAAATAGAAAGTGAATGCATAAATTTTCTATTGTTCTTCTCATTTAAATTGCTATGTTACGTACTTACAAAGTTATTTTTTTTAGCACAAAATTTCTTATAGACTCTTGTACTTAGATTTAAATAATAGTTTTTTTCCTTATTCAAATATTTTTCCTTCCGGTCTTCTCGATTTAAACATCTTTGACTAATTACCAATAAAAGAAGTAGTAGCCCTAGATAGCAACATATATACTGTTTAACAATTCCCTTGAATTTCCTCACTGAACTATGTTAGCAAGGAATATGGGAGGGGGTAGACCAGATTTAACAACAACCTATGGTTTGATCTGCCTGGGGGGCTAGGTTTAGCCTATAGACCCGTGGTTTGATCTAGTTTGGTCGAGTTGGATAACCAAAATGGGCCAAACTGGTCTAGCACAGGGCTAGACTGGGTTTATGGCTTGCTTTATTTATTTTTTTTATTAACGAATCTAGACTTTGTTTAGTGAATGAGGGGGATAGATTGATCAAACCAATTAACCGTTACAAAAGAATAGGCCAAGAATAACAAATTTGGACTTTAAATTCATATAATTCATCCAACTTGGGCTAGACTTACTTTTTATTGTTAGAAAATTCAAACTCTCTCTATATACATTTTAATACAAAAGGCTATATTTACACACACACAAAAAAAAACAGAAGGCTATTTAAAACTAAAATTGGCGTCCCCTTCACTTTTTTTTTACCATAATATTTTTATATTTCATTCAATAACAACAACAACATTAACCTTATTCCACTAAATGGAGTTGACTACCTGGATCATACAATGTTAATGGGTTCTATCAAATATCATCTCTCCAAATAAATCATTTATCAAGATGTCACACTTTATAACTTCTTTTAATGTCCTACTTGGTCTTTCTCTACACCTTTTAATAGGGCTCTAAGTTATTTGATCAACTTTCCTTACTGGCTCCTCTTATCCTCTTCTTTGTATATGCTCAAACCACCTTTAACAATCTTTCACAATTTTCTCCTTGATAGGTGCTACTCCGATTTTTTCTCGTATACAATCATTTCGTATCTTATCCATTCTTATATGACCACATATCTATCTCAATATTCTCATCTCTACTACTCTCATCTTATACTCTTATTATCCTTTCAAAGCTCAATATTCACTGCCATCTTGTGAAAGAGCACTAATCAAAGAGTATTTTGCCTTGAAGTTCAGCAGGACTTTTCACTTATTTCTATCATCCCATTCTTCTTCTTACTTCTCTCTGTATATGCTATCATTCTACATCTTCTTTGGCATAAAATCTCCTTTCTTGATGACAAATTAGATTTCTAGGTCTATGGATTGAAGAAATATTTGCATTCTTATCTTTCAGTATCTATAGTGTTCACCATTAAAGCCTAGAGGTCTACTAATGTTATTCCCCTATGATAGTATGTTCTTTTCAAAACTAGTCATCTTGCTCCCGGATGATTAGATCCTTTGCTGGGAATTTAAGCTCTAATACCAATTGTTAGGTTTGATTGATCACCCAAGAGGGGTTGAATTGGGTGATGCAAGATTTTCACCCTTTTTGAATTACAGCCCAATTTCATCAGATGTACAAAAAAACAGAGATAAACAGAGAGAGTAAAGTGCAGCAATTAATTAGAGAGGATAAAGAGCAAGACACAAGAATTTATACTAATTTAGTTCAAACCATTTAACGTACGTCCAGTCCTCAAGCTACTACTTGAGATTTTCAACTATATCCCACTGGTTTGATCCGAGAACCTGTGAAGTATTAATACATTCCACAAGTTTCAGTAGGTACTTGTGAAACCACTCTCCCTGCACCCTTACAAGATGTGTAAAATCCTTAGTGTTTCCCTACACTAAGATTCTACCCAAATTATAGTATAGATGAATAAATACAGAATTGAAACTCTCTTTTAGAGTAGATTTTATGTTGTATTACATAAAATCTTAGCACAAACAGTATTTTGGCACAAACTCTCTTAAGATTGTTTTTGCATAAGTTCAAATAAGATTATATTTATAAATTTTTGGCCTAACTAAATGTTAGACACAAGATTTATTCGTTAGACATAAGTTCTAGTCATTACTCTACAAAAAGAGCTATTCACCAATGACATTAAATGTGTATGTTTTTCCAAAATTCGAATTTCAGGGCTCAATAGACAAATTTTGCAAAGACAGCATAGTTATGCGTTTAATGTTGAACTTCAAAAATTCGTTTGTCACATAGTGAAATTCAAATTTCAAGTTTGTCAAAGTTAACCCATGTTAGTTCATGCAAATTTTCATACTGGAAGTGTGTCTTTTGAAGTTTGAACAATTGTCTGAATTTTTCACAGTACACTTCGAAATACGAATTTCAAAAGTTGAAATTCATCTGTCAGAGGCATGTTCAACATGATACAAAGGTTCTCTATTCAAAATTTAATTGTTGAACTATAAAGTTTATTTGTTAAAGACATACTCTAACAAAACTCACTAGTTTATATTTTAAAATTTGCACCTTGAAGTCCAAAATTCATCTATCAGAGGTAGTGATAGTGAATTCATTTTGAACTTCACCAACATTTGAATTTTAACTAAGTTTCATGCAAATTTTGCACGCTTTCACTAATAGTGCTTAGCTCAAAATTCGAATTTCAAAGCTGAAATTCGTCTGTCAGAGATAATACCTCTGTAACTTCAAATTTCACTAAGTACAAATTGTGGACAAAATAAATATGAATCAAACACAAAATTCATCCGTCAGCCAATATTTCTCAATTCTAAAATATACTAACATGATATTTACTTAATTTAACTCATTTAAAACATATGGTAACAAGATTAAGTAAATTTCAAAGATTAAAATCATCTCAAGACCTAAGTGAAAATAAAATATACTTAATAATTAGGTCTTAGATGTTTGAGCTCCACTTTCACTTGGTTATCCCCTTCTTAGCATTCTCCTTTATAATCTTCAATTTCTTGGAGCATTTTTTCTCTACTTATTTTTTGAGTGAGACATGATGTTAATTCCTAGTTCTTTATTCGAATGCTCACCCTTTCTTATTTGGACAATCCTACATGTAATATATTACACTTACAAACCAAGTAGTTAGTTTAATTTATATATTCAACTTGTATCATAAATCATAAAAGTATAGTGGATAAATTAGTGGATAGCATAATATATACATTATAAACTCAATTAAATATATGTTAATAAATATTTTACTTTTTTTAGGAACATTATATTGTTAAACACAGATAATGCATTTGTTCCTTATTATCCTATACTTGTCATTATCAAAACTTATATTATATTAATCATAACACTTACATCTTAAATTGACTTCTCCACTTATGTAATGCAGGTTGAGAAGTCCAACTTTCTTTGATGCGGATTCTCTATTCCTAATTTTTGGAATACTGAAAATACTGGAAAGGAAAGAGAGGGCAAGGAATGAAAATCTTCCTGACCCCTTTTTTTATTGGTCCCCTTACTCAAGCACAAAGGGAGTCAAAATTGCTTGTTATTTTAGTTAAGGTGCTAAAGTAAAGGAATGTGTAGTGCAAAATTATAAGTTATGTTAGTGTTTCCTTCAAACTTGCTCAAAATGGTGGTGTTTGATTAGCATGCTACTATTTTAATAGGATGCCGTAGGGTTAAGTTTTGAATTGAAAAATGATTGACTAAATTTTGATAGTTATAGTGTGATTAAGTTCCAACAAGCCCATGGAACTTTAGTTTTGAAATTGTTATATTGTCAATTTTTCTTTATAACTCAATCATTATTAGTTTATTAATTAGAAATAATTTGATGATTGGAAATGATTTAGGACCTGATTACTGTAGTGAGTTATAATATGCTACTTTTTGCGTGAAAAGAGGGCTAAATGCCTGAAATACTCTTATTTTTAAGTAGTTATGTTATCGATTTTTCTTTAAAAATTAGTCTATATTGTTGGAAATTCTATAATTAAATCTTGTATTGATTTAATCCATTGGAATAGTGATAGTTCATATGTTTAAAGATAGCTTAGATTGTTTTGTATGAAAAGATCAGGGCTTAAGGAATGAAATATTCTTATTTCTTGGCATTTATGTTGCCGGTTTTTCTTTAAAAATTAGTCTATGGTTGTATGGGTGGTTTATGGCTGAATCTTGTATTGCTTTAATCCATTGGAATAGTGATAGTCCTTATGTTTAAAGATAGCTTAGATTATTTAGGATTGGCTGGAAAATGGTAGTGCTTTTAGTTAAAAAGTTTAACCTTTTTGTGAGTTGTTGCTGTAAAATTATTGGACCCTCTTAGGGGAGGCTCTACCAAAATTTATACAATCTTAGGAATATGGATCTTCAATAAGTATCTGAAGTGTCTACTCAAGATGTGATCTCTGACTTTGTGGATAATCAGTGGCTTGGGGTATAGAATGTTACCATATACATTAAGTATAAAAATTACAACAAATGAATTGTTTTCCACTTGACTACCTTTCATTTCCTTATGTGATATTAATGAATTACTTTTTTCATTATTTTTAGTTACTTGTATAAAAAGTTTATAGTCCATGCCAAGCTCATAAATGGATTTGCCTTCATCCACCCCGAAGATATCTTAGCTTTTAAAGTCGGCTTGATATCCCAACATAAAATCATTGAATAGTCACAAGATGTTGGTGTTATATTAGCTGGCTTCCCAAGAGGGGGGTGAATTGGGAAGATTAAAAATTTTCTGCACAATATCAAGAAGGTGAAGAAAGCAATATATGATGATAAAACAGAGTATAAACAAATAACTGTAAAGGTGACAGTAAAGAGAAGAAGACTCGGAAAATTTATCCTGGTTCGGTCTCTCCACTTAACCTACGTCCAGTCCCCAAGTCACCACTTGAGATTTTTCCACTATTCTGCAAGAATTCAGTGGGCTTCTTACAAACGCCTCAGTACAAAGATGTTGCTCTGTTTCTAGAGCTCACTCTATCTCTTTGTGCACTCTTACAAAGTGCTCCTCAATCCCTTGTGATGTCCCCTCACAAGAAAATCTATCTTCCAGATGAAGATAAGATTGATTACAAAGATTAAACTCTCTTAAATAGAGTGAATATGAAAGTTGAAGTGCAGAATATTGAAGTAAGAGAGTAAGAAACTTTGAGTAAAAGATTTGGCAGAGTTTCAGTATATTCAATGTTAAAATCGTTACCCACAACTTCAAATGATGTTATATTTATAGATTTAGGTCTCAAATATCCATTAGAGACAAAATCTATCCGTTAGAGAAGTTATCCAATGGTTACTTTGAAAAACTATCCGTTAATCAACTGCATTTAATGCTTCTGACATACTGAAATTCGAATTTCGGTTGGTCAACAGATGAATTTCGAAGAAACCGAAGGTTAACAGCTTCAACGTTGAAAGCCCGAAGTTCGTCTGTCATGAAGTGAAATTCGAATTTTGATATTTGGAAAATGTTTCTGTGTTGTGACATACGAATTTTCAAGTGGAAAGTTTTTCTGTTAAGTGTGAACAGTATTTTCATTTTGCTACAGTGCCTTCAAAATTCGAATTTTGGAACCTCAAAATTTGTCTGTCCGTAGCTGGTCTGTAAGGCATTGTAGTTCATGTGATTTAAAGTTCGAATTTTCAAATGTCAAAGTTCGTCTGTCAGAGAGACCTCTTTTCAGACTAACTTCAAAATTTGAATTTATAAATACTGTTATTCGTATGTCAACATATCTCTTTAATAGACTCAAAAGCTTAATTTTATGAAATTCAAATTTTCAAGTCCAAAGTTCGTCTGTCAGTGAGCAATTTTGAAATCCAATCTAAACTTAGTTTCAGATGAACTTTGACATAATTTCAGACAAATTTCTTTAGTTTTCATAAGTTTCATTTTGTCTGAAATTCAAATTTTCAAAATCCAAAGTTCGTCTGTTGCTTAAAGCTTCTTTCAGACACTTATCAAAATTTAAATTTCCCCAAGTCAAAATTCGTCTGTCAGAAAGGCATCTCTTCAGACTTGTTCAGTTTTAGTATGAAATTCGAATTTCCAAAGGCCAAAATTCGTCTTTCACTATGACAGATTGATATTAACTTCTTAAACTTCGTCTATTGGTGGGTGTTTTTCAAATATTCCATGATTTAACACAGAATCAAGGTTTTAAAACTTCTTTCCACCAAATCAAAGTCTTTTACTCAAATTAAAATAAAACTAAACATCCTACAACAAACTTTGCACAGATTTCTCCAGGATTTCTTCACTTGAAATCTTTTGGGCATCTTTGATATCTTTATTCCAAACTCTTGAAGGTTGATTTAGAATCATCAAAACTTCTTGATTCAACAATTGGCAATGCGATAAAGGTGGAGGCAAGTAAAGAGATGCTATATTTGGCGCTATACCAGTAAAAGTGAATCACTTATCGCTAAACTTTTGAATTATGAATTGTTTCATGTGAACTACTTGATTATATTTTACTAACATTGATTTATTTTTTTTAGAAATAATTGGATGTTAGTTTGTTTCAACCCGATACAACTAACAATATATTTTTTGGATTCTAAATGTAATTTGCCCGAGTACCGTAGGCAAACAATGGAAATGTTCAATCAGTAAAAATATGCACTTATTTTCTTGTTCCTTTGTACATTTCTCAATATTAACTTAGAGTTTTGCTTATATTAAATTGAGTCATGTTACCATTGATAAAAGCGTAAATATCCTTTGCACATAATGCAGGTTTAGGGACAATAATTCCGAGCACAATTACAAGGAATTGAATTTGGCCACATTACATAAATGGATAGCAATATAAGTATTTATAAATTAATATACAATTAATTACTATAATTAACAACATTCCTTCTAAATAATGTGCATATAATGTTTTCAGTGTCCAAAACAACTAATTGATAATGATTATGGATATTATATGCTCAACTTTATGAAAGATATCATCTTACATGAATAGAACTTGATCCATGTGAAAGTATATCTAATTTGGTTTACTACTATTTACATTAAAAATTAATAATCTAACTTTATTTTTCTATTATTTTTATTTGTAACACTTCCCCAACTGTGAGAAGTACTCCGTAGCTCAAGTAAATAGAGTCACCAAGGAGTGGTCTAAATATGTGGTTGAACTGAGGAAGCGGTGGATATAAGTGAATCTTAGATAATTAAGTTATAAATTATGTTTGGTTTTAGTCTATTTAGTTGGTTTAGGTTGCATTGTTGTTTTTGTTTTGGTTCTATATATTAATTGGTTTGAATTTGTTTTTCTTTTTTGTTTTGGATTGGTTTTGGTTCTAAAATTGGTCATATAAATTCTATTGCAGGAATGCAATGTCAGGAGTATAGTGGTAGTTGCAAGTTTATTGGTCATGATCTGTTTGCAAGTTTTGGTTTCCTAAGCTAGATTTCCTTGTAGATATGTGTGCAAAACTGTAGGAAATTAACTTAACTTAGCATGTACAATACTAGCTGTTAGGTTTGTTAGATTTAGTATAATATAAGTTTTGATAATGATAAAGGTAGAGTAATAAGGGACAACTATATCATATTTATTTAATATATACATTATTCCTAAAATAAGTAAAATGTGCATTGGCATATGTTTAGTTATGTTTATAATGTATATATCATGCTATGTACTAATATATCAACTATGCTCTTATATTGTATAATACAAGTTGGATATATAAATTAGACTAACTACTTGACTTGTAAGTGTAATACATTAAATGTAGGATTGTCCAAGAAGAAAGAGTGAGCATTGAAATAAAAAAAAGAAAATCAACATCATGACTCACTCAAAGAAGAAGGAAAATGATGCCCCAAGATGTGAAGAATTCAAGTGTCAAAGAATTGAAGATTTGGAGGTTTGGTTGCATCAAGATAGCCTTTGGACTTTGATAGGTATATACTTCATAGGCTAAGAGTTTTTATGTGAAACTCAATGATTTACAATTGTATTTGATTGGCTCAAGAAGTTTTGGTTATCAAAGTAATACATCCTTGCTTTTGAAGATAGTAAAATCCGGTTTTTAAGAATCTAGAGTTTTGACCTTTGATAATTTTGTTAATATATCTCTCAAAATATATATGACTTTGATGTAAAACTTATTTCATGTGAAACTAGGCTTAACAAGCTTTTCAAAGAAGGTTATTTCATTCAAAATAAAGATCATATAAAAAAGTTATGGTCATTTAAAATTAAGTGATGAGATATGGATTTTTAGTTTTGACCTCTTACTATTATTTTGATCATATCTCACAAAATATATTTTTTTTTAAGTGAAACTTCTTGAATTTGAAAATAGACATTGAGATCTTTTTAACCATAGGTCATTTTCTTAATTTAGAGTTAAAATGATAGAATTATATCTACAAAATTGTCTACAGTGTAAAGTTTGACATTACAGAGTTTCCACCTTTGACAGATGAATTTTGGCTTCTGAAATTTGAATTTCAGGTTTGATAGACAAATGTTGGCTTTCAAAATTCGAATTTCAAATCTCCAAAATGTGAAAATGCTTCTGCAACAACCAAAAATTGAATTTCCACATCCAAAATTTGAATTTTGAATTTTCAGAATGTGAAAATGCTATCTGGAACAACCAATAGTCGAATGTCCACACCTAAAATTCAAATTTCGCAATTGCAAACACCTTGTAACAGCTAGTAACGACTAGTTTTTGTATTTAACAGCTATATTTCATCATTTGCTATAAATATGATCTTCCAAACTCATTTTTACAACTCTTTGAATAGATATCAAGCTAGAATATAATCCAAAACGTCATTTTAATTCTTACAAGAGAGACACAAATCTTGAGCCAATCCTTGCAAAATATACATTCTTTGAGTTCTTGGAGCTATATTGTATCTATCCACTCTTAGAGAGAGTTCAATCACAATCTATTTTTTATTCTTCTTGGAGAGATTACTCAAGGTGTGGTATCCTTGAAGGAATTTGGGTTACTCTTGTAAGGGAAGAGTGAACCTAGGAGTTGAAGGCTCAAGAGGAGTCTTGGTTTGTATTGTGGCAGCAAGAGCCCACTGAATCTTGCAGAGATAGTAGAAAATCTCAAGTGGTGGTTTGAAAACTGGACATAGGTCAAGTGGTTTGGACTGAACCAGTATAAATTCTTGTGTCTTGCTTTTCATCTTCTCATTTCATCTATTTATTTTATTATACTCTGTTCATCTCTGTTTTGCTACAACAGTTAATGAAATTAGGCTGCACTTCAAAAGAAGCGAAAAGTTACATCACCTAATTCACCCCCTCTTGAATGACCTGCCAAACTAACAAGGTTGTTTTGTAACTAGTTAACTTAGTTTGGATTTGACTTCATGATAGTTTAGGGTTGTAAAATGATGATTATGGATGCCATGCAGAAACCCTGTTCTATATATCATTTGGTTTTGATTGTTATGGATGCCAGATTTTGGTTATAAAACATGTTTCAGGACCTTTATGGATGACTGATAAATCGTATTTTTATATATTTTTATCCTCATTACTTAGTCTTATTATTAACAAATTTTAGCTAATTAAGAGTATTTGGACTACATTTTATTTTATTAGCCAATTTTGGATTAATGAGATTTATTTGATTAATTTTCTGATTTTATGTTTAAAATTTTCATTTAATCTTTTTGCACGTTGTGGATATTGACTATTATTTTATTTTGTGCAAATTATTTGAGCTTAATTGAATATAATTTATGTTATTTTTCAATAAATTATAATTAATTGGATTATCTAATTTATTATTTTGTGTAAATTTTATGGTGATTCTTTTTGAAAATAAATTGCAATTAGAGTTGGATAATTTTGGACATAAATGAATATGTCTTTTGAGGTTTATTTATTTTAATTTTAATTTTTAATTTTAAAAAAAAATTTATAAATATTTAATATTGAGTCTTTATAGGTAGTTTTAATTTAGAGTATTTAAGGGTAATTTTGACCTTTGAATAAAAGAGGAAGTTAGGGATATGAGATGCAAGAGAAAAGGAAAAGAGAAAGGAGAAAGGGGTGAAAGAGAGAGAGAGAGAGAGAGAGAGAGGAATATAAAAGATACACACTGACAAGAAACAAAAAAGGGTGAGAGAAGAAGGACGACGATTGGACGACGAAAACAAGAATTACCTCTATTACTTCAGTTTTTTGTTTTTTGCCGTTACTATTTCTTTCCTCGGTTGTGCGTCCACTTATGGTATGGGTCACTAAATTCTTTTTATAATGAGTTGTAAATTATGAATTTGATACTTTGATTAAACTTGAGTTTAATATAATTTTTTATTTTATTTATTTTAATTTATCTATATTTTTTCTCTATTTTTATACTATTTTATTTGCTATTGATTAGAGTTAATCAAGTTGTATGAATTTGGGTTTAAGGTTTAATATGAGGAGTTTGATTATTCTAATTAATTGATTTCAGTAATAATAAGATGTTCTAACTCTGTTTAAATGATTATATAAGTTTTGTTTTAGGTTTGCTTTGTATTGAGGTTGGTTATATATTATATATTAATTGGGATTTCAGTTAATTATAATCTTAGTAATAACTTAATCTCTAGATGATTATTTAGAGAAATTTTTATTAGAGTACCAAGATATTAAACTAAACCAGATTATGTGCATTTAGTGCATCTCGGGAACAATGGTTTCTCTGCATCACTGTACAAGTTATCATATACATGTGCTTGCTCAAACGCCTCTACTCATGCATCATGGATCATGTCCTCTAGTTGATCATCCATATCTACATCAACTTCTACCCATTGGAATACACTAGGCATTTCTAATTTGTCACCATGTCACATCTACCGTGTATACCTCATGTTAAACCCGTCACAAAGCACATGCTCTCTAATTTCCACAATATTCAGTCGCCTCTCCTTCAAGCATTTTACACAATGACAATAAAACTTCCCATTACTATCAAGAACATTTCTTTGAGAAAATTCTAGAAACTCCTCCACCCCATTCTCACATTCATCACTTATTCATCTAGCATTCATCCAACTATGATCCATGACTACCTTAAAGAGATTAGTGTTAATATGGGATAGTTTTTGTACACTATAATGGAAAATAGTTTTAAACAAACATAGTATTTTGGGAGGTCCTACCAAAGTTGTTAAGATAAGCTTCAAAATCAGAACCTACCTCATATAATCCTCTAAGTTGTATATAAATTTTGGTGGAGTCATTGGCAAAAAAAAAAAAAAAATTGGCAAAGTCTCCCCTAGAAAGTAGACCTCCCAAAAATTTTACAATGAAAAGCTATCAAGCCACCAATAATTTTACTAAAACATAATAGACACCAAACCAATATTATACACCAATAATTTTATTAAAATTTAATAGACACCAAACCAAAAGTATACATAGCTCACATTATCTTCCATTCAAGGAATTTGTCAGATAGTACATTCAAGCATTAATTTTAAGTAATATCAATTCCAATTTGAAGGTAAAATTAACGTACCTTATAAGATTGCATAGCACAATTAACGTACAAGATATGGTAGTTCTACGTTGACCTAAACATGTTAAATTAAATATACCATGATCAATTGTCATAAATCTTATTTCTTCGTATGACTTTGCTCAACACAAATTAAAGTCATTAGACATTATTTTTTCCTAAAATTTTTAAATTACAGCCTTACTTGGAACATTAATAACTCTAGTAAGGCATTTCCAAATTAAGCAATTTATGACTCTTTCAAAACCTCTACTCATGAACTACCTACTATTAAAATTTCAGGCTTTTTCGAATCCATTTGGTCCACAAAAACACAAAAATACCATATCAAGTTATAAAATATAGAATTATGGCATATTTGGAACCTAAAAGAGATTTTATACTAGTATCAAAAAGGAAAACCGACAACGTAGAATAATATAATGAACATTTTAGTGATATTGTAGCCTCTACTTCAATAAGCCTGTAACCACTTTAAACATAGACTCCAGTAAAATGGAAAATAATTTTAAACAAATATAGTACTTTTTCAAACAAGCAATTCAAGCTTTCAAGATAAGCTTCAAAATCATAACCTGACTCATATTATACTCTATGTTGAATATAAATTTTGGCAAAGTCACTGACAAAAAAAAAATTTGGCAAAGTCTCCCTAGAGACTGGACCTTCTAAAAATCTACAATAAAAAACTAACAGCCCATCAATATCACATCAAACTAACAAACCAAGACTATACAAAGCTCACGTTATCTTTCATTCAAGGACTTTGTCAAATAGAACATTCAAGTATTTTAAGTAATATCAATTCCAATTTGAAGGTAAAATTAACATGAGATATAAATTTTTAATCTCTTAAGAATGAATTCAATACAGAAGGTAAACAAGAAAGAAGTTTATGGAAAATTAAACCTAATAACCCGAAAGTTTCAAAAATTATAAATTTATCTCGGGTTATGGGTATTTTGATAAATATGAAAAATTAGAGTCAAAATAAAGCTCTTAATGAGCTAAACCCAATGCAATATAGTATGAAATTTATTAAGGTCAGAATAATATTTATTGGATAATTATGATTTAATATTAATATTTTACCTGATAAAAGTCAGTTTAGACTGCAGAAAAAGATGGTATCAATTCAAGGACCTTGATAAAATATATTTTGGGCCAAGATAATGATTTTGGATTAAAAGTAATTGTTGGATAATTATGTACCAATTTAATGACAATTTTGGTAAAAATACCCAATTGATAAGGGTAAATTTAATCGGTAAAGGATATTTTGATCCATAAAAATTATTAAAGTAATTTTTGGTAAAAAAAAATGAGTTCAAGACATGTCTGAAGTGCAGAAGGGATACCAAGAAAATTTTGTAAAAGCTTTATTTGCCAAAAGTAACCAAAGTCAAAGATAAAGTTACTTTATGACTTAATAACAAGTAATCACCTTGGTAAAGCTTCTAATGCATCTTCTTCAACACTCAAAACATGCACAGACAGTAAAGAAGAGAGGGAGGAACTTGAGCAATCCAAGGGGGAAAGAAGACCAAGCAAGGAGTAAAGTTTGACTTCCAAATTTTCAAGGTAACAACTTATGATCATTCTCTTGTGTTCCCTTGAGTTTGGAAAAGCTTTATGGATTATTTCCTCTCTTTTTGCTTCTGAAATTTTCTACCTAGAGAGAGAGTAGAGAGAGAAAATGAAGCCATTAAGAAAATAATTCATGAAAAGTGATGTATAGGCTTAAAGGATTAAGAATATATCATTAGATTGCAAATTAATCAAGTAGTTATTTTTCTACCATTTATGAAAATTTTCTTCCTATTTAGGGTTTAATATAGGAAATGAATTTTAAGTTTTTGACCCCAAAAATAGATTCCTTGGGTCCAAATTATGTGAATACAAGTGTGTTGTACAAGAAATACCTTAAGGAAAGTAAAATGGAATTTTTAGTCCAAGTATGTACACTTTGTGAAGGGGGTCATCAAATTAGTGGCTAATGACCTTAAATTGTGCTATATTAGGGTTAAAGAAAGTGTTTGAAGATTAAAGGAAGAGTGTACAAAGGAAGGAAATCAAAGGAAGTCAAGAAGGTAGTTATTTTCCCTATTATACTTAATGTTATCATATTATGTTTCCATGATAATATGACTATGCCATATAGTTGTTTGAATGCTTTGTGATGTATTTGCATTGTTGGCTGGTTGTTTTAAGGGTTTTATGACTCTAGGATATCCATTTTATATAGTGTTACCATGCCAAAATTTTTATGGAATGGTATGGCATAATATGAAGTTATAATTTTCATTGATGATTTTATAAAATAATATGATGATGTGGATGTATAATTGGATATAACTATTGAAATTCTTTGAATCTCACACTTCCAAATGATCATCATAACTAGACCCAAGTTATGGCAAGAAGTGGTCAAGAGTGCTAATGAGAAAGAAGAATGATAATGAAGCATAATATTGCTCTCAAGTGAAAGAACGCCTAAATTGGATAAGTGTATAATTTATGGTGAATTTTTAAAGTTAGGGTTCATAAAGGGATAGTATAGAGAAAAAATGGAACTTTTGCCATGAATATTGGAAATTTCAAAATGCAATAGAAAAATTTTCAAAGCTCCAAAAATTCAATGGTTTGTATTTCTGGAAAGCTTTAAGTCGTAGAAAATGAATGCCATTAGTTGAAAGCATTTGGAGCTGTAAAGAATAAGTTATGTAATTTCTCCTAAAATTGTTCTAATAAAAGTTAAGTTCTGACCCTTGATAGTTCAAACTAATGCAACACCCTATTCCAGTAGGATAAATGTACAAGAAAATATGTCTAGAAACTAAACATATAGGGCTTTTCAATGACAGAGAGAATGCATGATTTGAATCAGGTTATCATGAGATATAAATTTTTAAATATAGGGCTAAAACCTGGGAAGTTTTAGAATGACCAAATGTATAGTAAATATTTGAGAAATAAACTATACAAATTGGTCTCTAGAATACTCTGTTTCATATTTTTTTCATCTAGAAAATCTTTCTAGCTATTTTTGGAGACTTGAATCACTTTGAAATGATTTTTATAGAATTAGTTATGAGTTTCCAAAATTCTTTGGGTAAAATGGAAAATACACAATGAACAGTATAAAAAAAAAGAAAAAATCCGTTTTGATATTTTTATACAATCAAGTCTCTAATAATGTAATAATGGACATAATTGGAGTCTAATATATGAGAAATGAGTTTAAGTTTAAGGTGTTACACATACAAGATGTGGTAGTTCTACCTTGACCTAAACATGTTAAATGTATCATGATCAATTATCATAAATCAACTTATTCCATCATATGACTTTGCTCAACATAAATTAAACTCATTAGACATTATTTTTTCCTAAAATTTTAAAATTAAAGCCTTACTTTGAACATCAATAACTTCAATAAGGCATTTCCAAATTAACCAATTTCGGAATCTTTCAAAATCTCTACTCACCAATTCCATACTGTTAAAATTTCATACTTGTTGAAATCCATTTGGTCCACAAAAACACAAAAATACCATATCAGGTGACATAATACAAAATTATGGCATATTTGGAACCTAAAAGAGATTTTATACAATGCATTCCTCGTTATATTTGCATTCTTAACTGAGTTAACCAAGTTGACATACTTTTGCTTGCTTGTTATATATGAATTCCTATCATCAAAATAATGGAGATCTATAGAAGTCACCAATTATATGTCGCAACTATATTTTGGATGGCATCCCAAGCAATCAAACAAGAGGATGCTAAAATATAAAGTTTTCAGTTATCAAGATACTAAAGTGGCTCCTCAAAAAATTAATTTATCAGAAAAAAACATGTGCAGGACCTAGAATTCAAAGGCAAAAATTACAAAACCGAAAGAAAACAAAAGAAAATTGAAAATTTTTTAACTCAAGTGTCATAAATGATTCAAAAAATGAGGATGTCTTGTAAAAGCATTGTTCTCATATTTTAGCATTATCTTTCATTCAAGCAATATGTCAAATAGTACATTTAAGCATTTTAAGTAATATCAATTCCAGTTTGAAGGTAAAATTAACATACCTTATGAGATTGCACAGCACAATTCACATACAAGATGTGGTAGTTCTACCTTGACCTAAACATGTTAAATAAAATATACCATGATCAATTGTCATATATCAACTTATTTTATCATATGACTTTGCTCAACATAAATTAAACTCATTAGACATTATTTTTCCCTAAAAATTTTTAATTGCAACCTTACTTTGACAATCAATAACTTCAGCAAGACATTTCCAAATTAAACAATTTAGGACTCTTTTTTAATCTCTACTCATAGACTACATACTATTAAAATTTCACCCTTGTTGGAATCCATTTGGTCCACAAAAATGCAAAAATACCATATCAGGTCACATAATATAGAATTATGATATATTTTTAACCTAAAAGAGATTTTATACTTAGTCTCAAATTGGAAAACCAACAACATAGTATAATATATATAGTCACATATACATATTGTCAATCATAAAAAAATTTAACACAACCAAAGGAATGGTAAAGAAAAAACCAAGTTACATGACTGACCACTCAAAAGGTCAATTTGCTAAGTGCCACTAGTTTAAGAACTCAAGATATACAAGGGGAAAAAAGGCCAATATTGAGAATGTTATGAAAGAAGAGAAGAAGAAAGAAGAACTAAATTTCATTCATCATTATAAATGATTTTCTTGCTAACATTTCCTTTAGTTGTATGTTGGTGAGTTCAACTAACTCACTAAACCAATTACTTTATTACTCATCTTCATATTCTATTCTACTAAAAGAGATCAATTAAATAAAATAATTTATAGTAGGTCAACACCTTCTCTAGTATGAACTTCCAAAGATAGATGAACAAAAAAGTGCCATTTTAAATGTAGATGCTTACCTTACAATTAGAATTGGATAACCTTTTAAACAACTAACTTTTAGAGCTAAACTACACTTTTCACATTTTTGATCGAATGATTGCTCCTTATTGGTTCTTTTCTTTCCACTTAAGTGTCCACCACCATTACTATAAGGGACATGTTAGTAAATTCGATAAGGACCCAAAAGAAACAAGGAAAGATGAATAAAAAAGTTACAAAAAAAAAGGCCTACGCATAAGAATATAGCATTGATTGAAAAGGGTCCAAAATCAAATGAGAAGAATAAAATATGAAATATAAAAAAAAAAAAAGTAAATGAAGGCATGTAGCATAAGAGTTTTACAAGCAAGCATTAGTAAGATAACAATCATTGATCAGCAAAAAGCAAGACTAGTTAGCACATTCACCCCAAACTCATAGGTTTATGTCAAAATGTTAAAAATTGAGGACAAAATTATTGTGTCAAGGCAAATCAATTTGCAATAAATAGAAAATCATTTCTATCCAAGGGAGAACATTAAAACCACTAATTGTATATATATTCTCATTATATATTTACAGACTTACCAATTACAAATACCCACACACACAACTATAAACAGTAAGCTAGACAGGGAGTGACTTCTAATGTGTAATTGGGAAATGAAACATGAATATGTCCTCAACTAAGGTACTATATATAAGTGTGTATTTTATAATTCACTACTAAATTTATTTTGTCATTCTCACAATAAAGTTGTTATTTAAAAGTTACTGACTCTTCTCTCTCTTCTACTCTCCTAGTTTCTAAATATTTTAACTTTTTAGTTATCCATATTAAAACTTTATGCGGTGAGAAGAAATACTATAATAATGTAGCATTAAGAGAATCTTGGTGAAGAAGATGGAATAATGAAGGAAGAGTTACTGTTGAATCAAGTGTTTTGATAATTTCAAATAACTAGAGCTTGGAAGGAGAATATCAAAGGAGTGAAAGAGTATAGAAGTGAAGAAATCCAATGAAATACATGTGAAGATTTAGTTGTTCGGATTTCTCATAATGTACACAGGATAAAAGGCTTTGATTCTTACTTATTTATGTTCCCACAGTATTTAAATAAGAGTTTTCACAGTTATCATATATTAATATATGTTAGATTTTGAAAACTTTGACTAACAGATGAACTTTACTGTTGATTCTTATATGTTTTATGTAAAATTCAAACTTTATATGTTGAAATTTGAAGTTTCAGAGTTATCATTTCTGACAGATGAATTTCAAGTTCTGAAATTCGAATTTCAAGTAAAGCATAGTTGGCAAAATGTACAAAATTTGTTTGACGTCTTATCAAAATTCGAATGATATTAAAATGCAAAAAGAGTTCAAAGTAAGTCTCTCTAACAGACGAATTTTGAATTTCAAAATTTGAATTTTGAAATAACAACTTGTGAGTCATGTTAGAGTATGTCTTTGATAGACGAACTTTGAAGTGCAAAATTCAAATTTCACAAAAGCAGAACTTTTGTGTCATATTGAGCTACCCATTAATAGATGAATTTTGACTTCTAAAATTTGAATTTTGAGTGTCCAAATGTACTTTGAATGTGAAAATTCGTATATTTTAACATAGGATATATTTAACAAATTCAAAATTTGAATTTCATTCTTGAACAAACGAATGTTGGAAGTTCAATGTTGAAGTTTTTAGCTTATGGTCTATGTGAAATTCATCTGTTGACCCCCAAAATTCGAATTTTAGTGTGTCCGATGTATTAAATGCGATTAGTGAATGGCTAATTTTGCAGAGTAACTGTTAGTTAACATCTCTAATGGTTAGATCTTGTGTCTAACGACTAGTTTAGTCACAAATATATAAATAGAACTTTATTTGATATTATGGGTAACAATTTTGAGCTATACATACTGAAACTTTGCTAAAATCACTAGTCGAAGTCTTTCCTCTCACACATTTTACTTATTGCACTTCAACTGTCATATTTACTCTGATTTAGAGTGTTCTTTTTGTATAAAATATTTTCTTCATCTGAAAGAAGGATTTCTTGTGAGGGGTTTCACAAGAAAATTTAGGAAACACTTTGTAAGAGTGCAGAGTGTTGATTTGAGAGCTCTTAGAATAGAGCACAAACTTATACTAAGGTAGTGTAAGGAGCCTACTGAATTCTTGCAAGATAGTGAAAAATCTCAAGCTGTGGTTTGAGGACTAGACGTAGATCAAGTGTATCAGACCAAATTAGGACAAATTTTTATGTCATTTCCTCCTTTACTTTGCATTTGCTTTATTCCTTCTATACTCTGTTTTCTACAAACTTCTACTATCACTATTATATCACACTTTTACAGAAAAATTTTGAACTTCATAATTTACCCCGCTTTTGGGAAGTCAACAAACCTAACATTACGTGACTAACTTAGTGCAATATATAGATATATTTATATATGTGAAGCTATAAGTTGTGTATGTAGCATAAAGTGAGAGAATAGGTGAGTAGTGCTTATGTGGGAAAAGCAAGAGTGTGTGTGAGGTGGCATACAGAGCAAGTGGGTGTGAGAGAAGAAGCAAATGTGTGTAGGTGTACAAGAAGACAAGAGTGAATGGAAGTGTGTGCAAGTGAAATGGCAAGAAATTATGCTATCTAAGTGTCAAATTGTAAATCAATTCAAACAAATTGATGATCAAGACATATATCAATTCCAAAAGCACAAATTATATATATGAAAAGAAGTTAAAAAAATTCAAAGAGAAATAACATTATTGTAGTCACCAAAGTCATCAAATAGCCTTAGCAAACTCCCAATCTCCAAAACAACCTTCAGATTCCCATCATGAATTGCCCTCGTATATAAATATCTACACGCATCAAAATTACTCGGACCAAGTTCAAAATTTGGGAAATAGGGGGAGTATGGTATGGACCAAAAAATGAAGGGGGAAGAAAAGAAAAAACTAAATTAACACCGACGGTGGAGCAAAGCACAGATGGCATTTGGTGAAAGACGTTAGGGTTAATGGGTGTATGGGGAGAGAGAGCTGGTGGTGGAGTTGAAGGAGTGAAGGCCAACGCTGGAGTTGAGTCGAAAAAGGGTTTTACCGCAAGAGCTAAAAACTTATTTACTAAAAATGGTTTGCCACGAGAGACCGAAAAAAAGGGAGCGAAGTCTGAAAAAATTTTAATTTTTTATTTTCTTTATAGGACAATGAAAGAAGTCATTGTTTTGGAAATTAAAACTTTCCAGAATTGTGAATATATAATCCCCCCACACTTGAACATTTGCTTGTCCTCAAGCAAGAACTAAAATTGTGCTATCTCACAAAGTCATTTTCTAGATTTTTCAAACTCACTTCTCTTTATTAGTGATAGTCCGTCACCAATATAAGTAAAATGAGTACTCAACAATCAAACATTAGGCTCAATAGTAACTCACTTATCATTCCTATTAGTCCATGAAACTTTTGTGTGTGTGTGTGTGTGTGTGTGTGTATACCTAGCATATGACAAATACATACAGCCAATCATACAAGAAGAAGAAAAATTACAACACTTATTTAAGAACTTAAAATAACTCAATCAATTGTGCATAAACCTCAACTCCACTCATGTGCAATAGAGATCAATAAGGATTTATTTATTTAATTTCCCCACACTTTGTGTTTCAATTTTATCTGGGATTTATTTGCTTTTCTTAGGCCGTTATGCTCTCTTTTGACCCAAAGATCTCGTATTTGTGATGCGTACCCCCATTTACTCAAGCTATATAACCTGCTGCACCAAGATACCTTTGGCATACTCATAACTCATATCACACCATTTTACGTGAAGGATAACACTTTTTGGTAAAGTCCCCCGGTTGCTAAGCATAGTTTAAGCCAACAGAGTGGATTTTTTTTTCCTTTAAACCTTGAATCATCTCTCCAACTAAATAATAAATTCATATACAACAATTAAAAATACCCGAATTCAAAAATAAATGTATAATCCATCTTCCTATAAACTCAATTACTTTTCCTCACCTACCACATACTAAGTTATAGTGCTGAATTTCATAGTCTCAAGACTTATGTTCTTGACTTGTAAATTAACTATCTTATCCCATTAAGCACAACAATTGAGTATCCGAGGGTGACAGACATAACCACTAACTCAGAAAAATAAGCAAAACAAATCTAAATAAAATCAATTAAGCATATAAGTTTGTAAAAAATTTTCTAATTTCAACACATCACGATAATTCTAAAGACAAATCAAGTAAAGGCAACTAATAAACTCCCTCCACACTTAGATCCAACATTGTCCTTAATATTGCAGGAATAAAATAAAAGATAAAGGAACTGAGACTCCCCTGATTTATAGGTAATACTTGAGATGCTCTTTAGAGTCCTTTGTATTTGTTCCAACCTTGTTTTCACCATAATCAATTCAATCTTGCAAAAAGTCTTGAGGGAGAAAGTTTGGGGTAACAAGAGCAAGAAAACAAAGATGACAAACAAAAACAAAAAATAAAAGAAGAAATATAATGTTGGGTTGCCTCTCAATAAGCACTAAATTTAACATCAATAGTCAGACAGATTAAGAGATCACGAGATGGCATCCTTTAGAGGCTTTGATCTAAGCCCTTCAGATTTAGGAATTAGCTTTTTCCTCCACTTTAATTTCATCATTCCCTTAGGGAGACTCTTTATGATAAAAGTTGGTACCAGTTAGTCTGTTTGAATCACAAAATTGCCTCTTTTTTTGCTGGGATTAGGTGGTGCCACTTTCTTCTTAATCTTAACTTCCTCTCTAATAGTCTTCTAAAAAGGATCTTTATCATTCTTGAAAGATATAAAAGAAAATTCTAATTCTTGCTTTTGAGGAACCTGCATCACATCTATGCCATAACAATTTTCCTCAAAAGTGGGGTTGTTAACATTAGTGAATTTAAATTCAGCTTTTTCATCCTTTACTCTAAACGTCAATTTTCCCTTTGGCACATCAATTAAAGCACCTACTATGGATAAGAATGGTCTTCCTAGAATTATGGAAACATCCAACTCCTTCTTAGTATCCAATATCACAAAATCAATAGGAATAATTAGCTTACCTACTTTGACAAACACATATTCCATAATTTTCATTGGGTACCTTACTGACCTGTTAGCTAATAGTAGAGTCATACTCATAGGTGTTAGATTTGTGACTTCAAGTTTCTTGCATAAAAAGTAAGGCATCAAATTAATACCAGCCCCCAAATCACATAAACAATTATTAATCAGTTAAAAATCAATAACACAAGGAACAGAAAAAGTCCCTGGATCTTTTAGTTTTAGAGCCAACTTTCTTTGTAGGATAGCGCTACATTCTTCAGTCAAAGATACCTGAGTGTTTTCTTCTAACTTCTTGTTTGACAACAACTCCTTAAGGCATTTGACATATGAAGGCATGTTTACTAGTGCCTCAGCAAAAGTGATATTAATACGGAGCCTCTTAAATATATCTAGGAATATTTGAAAATTAGCATCTTGCCCTTTCTTTTGCAGTCTCTGAGGAAAAGGAATATAGGACATATATGGCTTCATATCAGTGGAAGGAGACTGCCATTCAGTGTTACTATCAGCTTTTGGGATCTCTTTATTCTCCTCATCCTTACCTTTCTTACCACCCTCAATTTTTTTTCTTCACCTCTTCATTCAATTCTTTGCCACTTCTGATAGTAATTGCCATAACTCTTTCTTTTAGATTAACTTTAGTGTTGCTAGGGAATTGGCATTATATCTTGTCAATCACCATGTTTGCTAAGCAACCCATCTGTGTCTCCAAGTTATGAATAGCCGCTTGTGTAGCATTATTAGTAGTGATTTGGCTAGCCATAAATTAATCAAAATTTTTAATTAACGAATGCTTGACCAACCATAAATTACTCCAAATTTTTGTTGTTAGATGCTTGACTAGCCATGATTTGAGCAAGCATCTCCTTCATTTAAGGAGTCTTTCCTGTAGATAGTGTTGGTATCTGAGGGGATGCCTGTTGTTGGAATCCTGGTGGTGCTACTGTATTTTTCCAAGAGAAGTTCAGATGATTTTGCCACCCAGGATTATATATGTTTGAGAAGGGATCATTCTTTCTTTGCACTATATATGGACGATCAGCACTTAATCCCATATAGCTAACTCCCGCAGTATCTTCAAGCCTGTGCACACATGTGTTAGCAGTATGACCTGAACCACCGCATGCAGAGCATGAATCTTTAGGAAGATTAGAATTATTGCTTTATTGTTGGAAAAGAAGATCCATATGTTGATTTAACTTTTCTAGTTGTGTAGATACATTAGAGTGAGAGTTAACTTCATTGATAGGTACTTTCCTGCTTTGTACTCTCTTTTGTCTGGTCTAAGTTGCCACTTGATCATAGATACTCATCATCTCTTCGCAGTCAGATTACCATCCCTTGTAGCAATGTCCACAAAAGATTGGAAGGTAGAGCATAGATCATTATATAATAGTTTGGCAATCATCATATCTTGGAATCCATGGTGTGGACACTCATATAAGTAATCCTTAAATCAATCTCAGGCTTCATAGAATGGCTTGCCCTCCAGTTGTGTAAAGAGATATATTTTATCCCGTAGGTCTAAAGTCCTCTGAAGGGAATAAAAATTGGCAATGAACGCATCATAGATCTCTTTCCATGATATCAAGGAATTTTCAGGCAGATTTAAGATCCATCGCCGAGCATTATGCTTCAAGTAAAAATTGAAACATATCATCTTAAGCTCCTCCTGAGTCAAACTATTTGGAGGAAGTTGGTCAATTTGGTCATAGAAATTCTTTAGAAAGCCCAATGTGTCTTTGCCTATTCGCCCATGAAATTGTGCCAACGAGTTTAAGTGTATGTTCTTAGACTCGTAATCTTTGGCATTGTCAAATAATCGGATACATGATGGGCTTTCATAAATTGTAAGCTTATCTGCATCTCTCCAAAGTGGATTAGCTTGAGCCCTAGCATGCACTACTTCATTAGCTATCTCGTGCCTCCTTCTAGCTCTGTTTTCCTTGTAAGCACGTTCAATCTCAAGATTAATAGCAATCAATTCATAAGTACTATTAAGACTTTTAGATCTTAACAGCATGTAGCAAGGAAAAAAAATTCAAAGACAAATTTTTTTTTTAAAAGGACTAAGAACAATAAACTAATAAATCCATTAGTCTCCCCGGTAACGGCGCCAAAAACTTAATCAGGATCCTACAAGTATACATGGTCGATCGCAGTAATAAAAAGTCTCCAGAGTATTCCAGAGGTCAAACCCAAGGGAGGTAGTAAATTTATCAGTCCAAACTTTTATTCTCAAAAGCAAGTGAGATTCAAATTGAGAATTCAAATTAAAAAGGAAAGAAATAGGAAACAAAATAATGTCTAAGTTTTGATTCAGTTCTAAAAGCGTTAAGAGATCAGGATTCACCTTATGGGATAATTAGATTCTATTCCTTAGTTAGACTCTATATAATTATAGTGACTGTTGTTCCTAAAGTATCCTAATTACCTCTTAGTCAATTAGTCCTTATTTAATTATGATTCAATTCACTCTCGCGCAATTAAAGATCCTAATTAAACCTTGAAAATTACAACGTATATCACCACGAATTTTTAATTCTATCTCTAGATTAGTTATTCATGCTTATCTCTCTAGATCTAGGTTTACTCTTCACCTCTCAGTCCCTCAAGTTTACCCATTAATTAGATTTTATAGTGATCAGGCATAAAATCCACATGAACAAACAAAAGAGATAAATATAATAAAAAGATAAATTAAATATAACTTGAAGAACAAATCAATAGAGTCTTAACTAGAGAAACAACTCCAATCCATCCGCGTCAGGCTACATCCCTACTCCTGACTGGGAAATTTAGCTACTCATAGAATTAGAAATCAAATCAAAACTAAAATCCCAAATCATAGTGAAAATAATAAGAAAATAGAGTTATATTAGAGAAGAATGAATCTATCGCTAATACTCTCCAAATCTCTTTGCTTTCTCTCTATAAATTGCTCCCAAATGTATTTTGAACCTTGTTCTTTGGCCTCTAAGTATGTTTCTAAATCCTCTATTTGTGTTTCTATCATGTCCCCTTATATAGAGAAAGTTTAGAAGCCCATAAAAGCCCAAAATATCATCAAAACACATAAAAAATGTGTTTTTATGAACTTTTACACCTTGACTCAGCGTCAAGTGGCCATAGAATTAACTAATATAGTGCCGGTGCTTTGAAAAGCTGAAAAATCATGAAATTCGCATTGACCCCATGTCGGATGAGTTTGACCCGGCATCGGGTGCTTCTGTGGTGCGGACAACTACTTAGTTCAGCTTTAGAAAGTCACCAGCTCATATTGACACTGAGTTTGATTTTCACCATGATAACGTTGGAATTGGGAAAACTCAAAACATAAAAGTTGCAGATCTATATCTTAACTTTCCAACGCATCTTAAATTACCTAACTCTAAGTTCATATGTGAGAGTTATAGTCAAAATATTGAAGGGTGTTGAAATTTTTCAGCATGAATGATTTGAAATGTTTTTGCTTTGAATGCTTCTAAATGAGCCTATAAAGTCATGAAACACAAAAATATATCAAATCATGCTAAAATATACTGATGTAAACATATTTAGATGTAATTTGGAGTTTAAATATGAATATTTTACAGGTATAAAATAGACATATCAACACACTGTCCTAGAAATTAAAATTTAGAACAGTGATTTTTAAAACCATTCTAGAAAACTCACACCTAATACTTTTATTTACAAAATTGTCACAAGTCATACTTTTTAGGATGGATGTTTTATTAGCCATTCTAAAATTTAGTCTTAAATAGGCTTTTTTCCACTGATGTGTTTTGTATGAAAAGAGGGCTTAAGAAATGGAATATTTTCATTTCTAGGCCTTTATACTGCCGGTTTTTCTTTACAAAATTAGTCTATGGTTGTATGGATAGTCTATGGCTGAATCTTGTATTGCTTTAGTCAATTGGAATAGTGATAGTCCTTATGTTTAAAGATAGCTTAGATTGTTTGGAAATGGCTGAAAAATTGTAGTGCTTCTACTTAAAAAGTTTAACCTTTTGTGAGTTGTTGCTGTAAAATCATTGGATTCTCCTATGGGAGGTTCTACCAAAATTTATACAATCTCAGGAATATGGATCTTTAATTAGGAAGTATCCGAAGTGACTACTCAAGATGTGATCTCTAACTTTTTGGATAATCAATGGCTTGGGGTATAGAATGTTACCATATACATTAGGTACTAAAATTACGACAAATGAATTGCTTTCCACTTGACTACCATGTGCATTAGGTTTTATATATCAATTGGTTTGAATTTGTGGTTCTTTTCTGTTTCGGATTGGTTTTGGTTCTAAAATTGGTCATATAAATTCTTTTGCAGGAATGCAATGCCATGAGCATAGTGGTAGCTGCAAGTTTATTGGTCATGATTTGTTTGTAAGTTTTGCTTTCCTTAACTAGATTTCCTTGTAGATATGTGTGCAAAACTGTAGGAAATTAACTTAACTTAGCATATACAATGCTAGCTATTAGGTTGTTTTGTAACTAGTTAACTTAGATTAGATTTGACTTCATGATAGTTTTGGGTTGTAAAATGATGATTCTAGATGCCATGTTGAAACCCTATTCTATATATCAATTGATTTTGATTTATGAATGCTGGATTTTGGTTATAAAACATCTTTTAGGACCTTTATGGATGACACCTATGACCTAACACAGTTTGTGAGTCTTCCAAATTTGTTTGTGGATATGCTTTCTTCTGTATTTCCTTTCACAAGTTGAAATTTGTTGTATAATTTGAATAATTTCTTTTTCATGTGTCAATGGCATTAGAGAAGAAAAGCCGAATGGTCGTGATGTTGTTTTTTACTCTTTCTCCCATATATTCATTCATATTAATTTTCTTTGTCCCTTCATGATCCCCAACGTTGTTTCCTTTTTCTTATCTTTTTTGTTTTTTCATTTTGCTAATAGCATATTTCAAAAGTTTAGAGTTATTATCCAAATTATTTTTAACATTATTTTCATTTCATACATAAATCAAAATTTTATTTGAATAAAGTAAATATTAACGGCCTCTGTTCACTCTCACTTGAGGATGAAATTGTCTTTTTTTTTTTAGGTTTTTCTCAAAACAACTATAATATACATATGCACACACATAAGTGGAACTTGATTTCATGACCTTCCTTCATCCAAGAAACACGTGGTGCCACTAGTCAATTAGGCTATTGGCAATTGGCAATTGGCAATTGGCAATAAAATTGTGTTGTTACATATTGTGACATGCAGGCATGCATACAAGCCTCCATGGATCCCATTTGTCTACTATGCAACACCATATATGCAGCACACAAGATGGGTCCAACCCACCTGACAGGCGGTAGACACTAGTCTTTTTTTGGGGACTCTTCGTTGTGAGCTGAAGAAAGGAATGGTGATTGCTATGCACCAGAATGTATAATTTTATGAGCTTGAGAAGGTGTAATTATTTTAATTTGTGGTTATAGCAAACAACCGCAAAGAAAAGTATAGTTTTCTTTGTGGTTATTAATCGTAAAGAAATTTTTTTTGGTGTTCAATTCCTTTGTGGTTACAAATCACAAAGAAATAATAATTTTAACCACTAAGGAAATCCTTTTTTGATAAAGTGACATCTTATTTTAGTTCCCGCTCCCTTTAAACAACTTTTTTAATTTCCTTAAAATTGTAAGCTTATTTTTTTCTAATTGAGTAAAATAATTAAATTGATTAATAGCTCAAAATATATCAAAATCATATCTTGTAAAATAAAAATGTCTTTCATGTGTATTTCATGAGTAGATAAAAAAGTGGTACAAGGAGTTTTTTTTTTTTAGGCCTAAAACAGCCTAAAATCAGCCATGACCCTGCCATAAATTCACCAAAATCTATTCAAAATTAGTATAAAAACTTTTCTGTAATTTATAAGATAAAAAAACGAAAGAAAAGTTTTCTTTGATATTTTTTTAGTTCATTTAACTTTAATTTACTTGGCCAGAAAAAAACTTTAATTTAAAAACCTTCCATATATAATCATGATCTTTCAACATTATTTCATAATAAGTCTCTTCTAGAAATCATATTAATCTTAAATATTTATATTAAGCACATAAGATTAATTATAAATCTACTCTTTGACCCAATAGAGATAGTCTTTTTTATAACTATATTTTTAGTCTATGTTTAGAAAGCATACAATTGAATATGATTGACACTAGAAATTTTCAAAATAAAAAAAGAAAATCAAACAAACATTAATCCAACATGTGTTTGTGTGTAAAAGGAAAACTGTAAATTTATTTAAAATAATTATCAAACCTATCAAGTTGATATCCATGGGTATTTCCAAGAAAATACCAGCATTGAGAAAACAGGTGTGTAAATCCTCCCAATATTCTCTTTGGCTGCCTATCATTCTCGAAACATGATTCATAATAATACTGATTTTCCTATCATTCTCAAAACAAAATTTAATACTCCCCAATCTTTAATATAAGATCATTCCCCCAATCTTTGATAAAAAGACCATTTTCTAACTGAATTACACAACTTAATTTTTTTAAAAAATCACAAACTTTCTAAAATTACTTTTATTGAATTTTTTTTCTCTTCTCCTTTTTCATGAATTGAATAGGGAATTTTTTACAATATATAATAAATTTTATATCAGTTTCTGAAAAAATGACCAAGTTAAAACATCCTACATTCAGCATAAAAGTAGTAATTGTAATACTCAACCCTTCAACTTAACTGAACAGTTCCCTGTTGGGGGCAGCCCGCGTGCATTAGTCAACCTAACACGCAAAGTCGCATTAGTGATTTCGTCTCATCGTTCAATTCTTTTTATTGTTTTTTTTTGCCAGAAGTCTCATCGTTCAATTCAATTCTACCTGCCACACTTCACCAAATCAAAACCCTGAAAGCCTTATAAATACCCCCTTCTTAATTCCTCCTCCATCTCACTTCACCATTACTAATATCATATTACGCTCAAAGACATCTTTCATTAATTATTCTCCTTCGTAATTTCATAACCTTGCCAAAATTATACTCTCTTTGATCTCTTTCATTTCATTTCAGATATGGCTTCTGTCATATCTCCATGGCTTCTGGGCTTGGCTACTCTGGTTTTAGCCTCCCTCCTTTATCGCCTTCTCAAGCTCTTCTATCGACCTTCTCTTCCTCTTCCTCCTGGTCCCAGACCATGGCCTTTAGTCGGAAACATGCCTCAATTGGGCCCTGTGCCCCATCATGCATTGGCCGACTTGGCTCGGACCTATGGTCCTCTCATGCACCTCCGCCTTGGCTTTGTTGACGTCGTCGTGGTGGCTTCGGCTTCTGTTGCTGAGCAGATCTTTAAGGTTCATGACGCCAACTTCTCCAGCAGGCCACCCAATGCCGGAGCCAAGTACATGGCTTATAACTATCAAGACCTTGTGTTCGCTCCCTATGGCCCAAGGTGGCGCAAGCTCCGGAAAATATCCGCCGTTCATCTGTTCTCAGGCAAGGCCTTGGACGATTTCAGACATCTCCGTCAGGTTAGTAGTTTCTTTCACCTTATAGCCTCCTTAACTCCAGGGAGCTACTGACATAAGAGGGGAAAAGGGAAATTGATATACATCTTTTCTTTCGGATGAATTTTTTATCTTTACATTACGACGTGTTAAAACAATTTTACAATGAAAATAATTCTTGAAGTAGAAATTACAAAATAATTATTTTCAGCAATCAATGTTTTTTTATCCAATTAATCTGTCGTCATTAGTATGATTACTTCCTTGAAAAACTTGCGACCTCTTTTTGTTTTCATGGGTTTTGATGAACTTCATGAATTATTTTAGTTTCTTTTAGTTAAATACTTCAAAACTTGGATCGGATAGCGTATATAGAATATAATAAGAGGATGTTGAAACATCATTAATTTTTCTTTCAGAATTTTTAAAAAAGCTCGTTTTCGAAAATATGGCCCAGTCAAAAGTGTGCATAGTTTTAACCATTCACTTTTGTTTTGAGTGCTCTCATTTTCGATCAAATAGAACTTGTAAATATTTGAGGCTTAAAGCTCTTTTAATGTTTTTTTATGCCGAGGAGTAATTTTCTTCTTTTGTTCAGAGATTATTTTCCATGAAAAATTATTTTATTCTCTTTATAAATGGTATAAAATAAAACTCCATATTAGTTGATCCTGTTAGTAGAGATAAACGTTTTTTTTTAATTGCCTTACCTTGATCAATGATTGAATAATATTCGTCGGCTTAACTCAATTTCATACCAAGTCTCACACAAAGACCATCATCATGAATAAAAAAACTAAATTTTTGTCATTTTCATAACAACTAATAATATTTTAAATCAGCAATGCCGTGTGACTACATATCCAGAGCTTCATTCTTCGGTTTTTCACTTTTTAATAACCTCTACCAAGGAACAAGACAACTTGATATATAAACAATTTTTAGAATTGCTGACGCCCAACTAGCATATATGAAACTATAGTTTTGCAACTCTGCATCATGTTAATCAATATGACAACTAATAATCAATGCAAACATTGCAGGAAGAGGTCGGAAGAATGACGCGTAATCTCGCAGGTGCCGGCTCACGCGCCGTGAACATGGGTCAATTGTTGAATGTGTGCACCACCAACGCGCTAGCCAGGGTAGTGATAGGGCGGCGCGTGTTTAATGACGGTGCGGCCGGATGTGATCCGAGGGCGGATGAGTTCAAGTCAATGGTGGTGGAGATGATGGTGTTGGCCGGAGTCTTCAACATCGGGGACTTCATCCCGGCGGTGGAATGGATGGACCTTCAGGGAGTGCAAGCCAAGATGAGGAAACTTCACAAAAGGTTCGATGTGTTCTTGACGAACATAATGGAGGAACATAAGGTCTCAAAGAGCGACCACCACAAGGACTTGTTGAGTACTTTGCTTTCTCTTAAAGATGATGAAGGAGCCAAGCTCACTGACGTTGAGATCAAAGCATTACTTCTGGTACGTAATAATCTCCACTTTCTTATTCTATTATCTTCAAGCCAAAAGAATTCCATATTTATTTTTCTTCGAATCCACACTCACCTACCCAGTTCTCTTATACTGATAATAATCATCATTTGTTATTTAAATTAATTAACATGATTAATTAATTAATGAATAATTGCAGAACATGTTTGCGGCTGGGACTGACACCTCATCAAGCACCACAGAGTGGGCCATCGCAGAGTTGATCCGAAACCCAGCCATGTTGGCCCAGCTCCAACAAGAATTGGACTCCATCGTGGGCCGAGACCGACTCGTCAATGAATTGGACTTACCCAACTTACCATACCTGCAAGCCTTTATCAAAGAGACATTCCGTCTTCATCCATCGACCCCTCTGTCCCTCCCAAGAGTTGCAGCTGAGAGCTGTGAGATTTTCGGATATCACATCCCCAAGGGTGCCACTCTCTTGCTTAACGTTTGGGCCATAGCCCGTGACCCGAAGGACTGGTCCGACCCGTTAGTGTTCAGGCCCGAAAGATTCTTGCCAGGTGGCGAGAAGGCTGGGGTTGATGTCAGGGGCAATGACTTTGAGGTCATCCCATTTGGTGCTGGGCGCAGGATATGTGCTGGAATGAACCTTGGGCTTCGGATGGTGCAGCTTATCACTGCAACTCTGGCCCATGCATTTGATTGGGAGCTTGAAGATGGGCTTAGCCCACAAAAGCTGAACATGGAAGAGGCTTATGGGCTTACCCTCCAACGTAAAGTACCGTTAGTAGCCCAACCAAAGCCCAGGCTTGCTCCACACCTTTACTCACAATCTTCCTAGAGATCGCATCCATGACCTAACAGAGTTTGCGAGTCTTCCAAATTTGTTAGTGGATATGCTTTCTTCTGTATTTCCTGTCACAAGTTGAAATTTGTTGTATAATTTGAATAATTTGTTTTTCATGTGCCAATGGCATTAGAGAAGAAAAGCCCAATGGTAATTATGTTATTTTTAATTCTTTCTCCCATATATTCATTCATATTAATTTTCTTCGTTATGGGTTAAGGAAGGAATGGTGATTATTGCGCAATGTATAATTTTATAAGTCGTTTGGTTCGTATGGAATTATAGAAAGAATATTTCAGGCACAGTCAATGCAATATTGAAAGAAATTAATCATGCACAATTTGAGAGGGTGTTATTGAATCCACTTCATTTTTCATAATTGTGTGAATTAATGATATGGGTGGAATATTAGTTTTCGGAATAAGTCAAAGGCAGAACAGGAGAATTACCAAATTCGTTCAAGCTATATATTCATCCTTTTCTTCAGCCACAGTGGATCTAGAGCATCGGATTTGGATCCTCTCCATACTTCTCTCCATACATGATATTTTTTATTGATTGTGTGGTACAATAATTAAAAAAATAATCTATAAATAAATAATATATTTTATTTAATAGTTTACATTTATTGTTATGAGTTGAAGTTTCTTAAAAATAATTTATAATGTTTATTTAAGAGTATTATTAAAATAAACGATATGTTTTATTTAAAGTAACAATCAGTGATCTCTACCATTCAAATCAAAATCAATGAATAAGATTATGTATATAGAGAGGTATGGAGAGGATCCAAATCTCTAGAGCATCAGAATGATGTAATCCTTGACTAATTCTTGCATCAGTCTAGACAAGCTTGTGTTTTCATTCATCCACAAGACATTGATTTTAGGGAAAATTGGGTTTTTGTACTAAAAAACTAAAATATTTGGTTTTTTGACATCGAAGTTCATTTTGTTTTGCAATCAGAATCAATTTTTTTGGCACCAAGTAGAATCGAATAATTGCAAGTGAGAATTGAAAATTTCCAAATGAAATTGAATTTTTTCCAATTTTGATACTAAAAATCAAACATCTTTTTTTTAAACGAGACAACATACCTTTTGAACTGTTTTTGTTCATCTATAAGACATTAATTTTATCCACATACTCCTTTTTCAAGCATGCATATGTGCGATAATTATTTGCTGTCAGCTACTCTCCCTACACACAACTGTATATTTTCATTTCTTGTTTATTATGGGCCAATGACATCAGAGAAGAAAAGCAGAATGGTCCTGATGTAATTTTTTATTATTTCTCCCATATATTCATATTAATTTTCTTCGTCTCTTCAAGATCCCCAGAGTTGTTTCCTTTTTCTTATCCTTTTTGTCTCTACTATGCAACATCATGCAATGCAGCAGCACACAAGATGGGTCCATCCCACCTGACGGGTGGATATAAGGTCAAAATTAAGTTGATATTAGTTAGGATCAACTTCACTTCCTTAGCCAATGGATACAACTATTTGATATATATCTTATCTGGTATTAAGTGTTATTAGCACTACACCAAAAATGGGATTTTTTTGCGGTTATTTTGGTTTTTATTAGCGGTTTGAAACCGTCAACTATTTGAACGCCGATATAAGAGATAACTTTTGTTGGCGGTAATTAACCGCCAACAAAAATAGACTTTTGTTGGCGGTTATTTTAAATAACCGCGAACAAAGGGTATATTTTTTAATAAAATATTTACCTTTTGTTGGCGGTTGTTTCAAATAACCGTCAACAAAGGGTAAATTTTTTATTAAAAAATAACCTTTCTTGGCGGTTATTTCAAATAACCGCCAACAAAGGGTAATTTTTTTTTTTAAAAGTAATCACAGAACAAGCATCCTTAATAAGTAATTCAGAATCATCGAAAGGTAAAAAAAATATACAACATAAATTATAGATAGATCTAATTGAAATTTTACGTAAACACACTGTAACAAAAAAATCAAAATAAAAAAGAAAAAGAAAAAATTTTGCCACAGAATTAATATTTATACCTTAAGTCATAAAAAATTACAAGCTTTAAAAATTTCTTCAATCTTCAAGATTCATTTTCTTACTTCAGAGTCAAGATGAGATAAGAGAGAACGAAGCCGTCGGCGAAGGTAGACACAGACACTGTAGTCGGCGATGAAGGTAGTGGACAAAGTCACCGATGAAGAAGAAGCTTGTAATTTGTTGGTGCCAATATGAGATGTGGACCATGCTTCGAGATTTGTACAAGATCTTGATCAAGCTTTGAAAATCTTGACTGAGGGAGAAGAGAATAGAAGAAAACAAAAAAGGAGAGAATGATAAATTTGATTGAAAGAGTAAGAACGACGATTTGAATATGATGAAAGAGGAAGAAGACATGTAAGGGAGAGAGAGCTTGCAGATCAAAGAAGAAAGAGATTGGGTGTGGAGAGAAAAAGAGAAGGAAGGAAAGTGATTAGGTGTGAAAAGAGAAAAAATTCAAATATATGAAAGTGATGGAGTTTGATGCGTGACATGAAAATGTATGAGTGGGTGTAGAAAAAGATGTGTTAAGGAAAGAGATGGAAAGAAAGGAAGGCCGTCAGATCTTTTTTATTAATGGTTATAAATATTGATCCATGGCTTGCTTACTAATCCGTGCCTTGTGTGTTTTTTTTAAAAAAAAATTGTAAAAACTTTTCTTGGCGGTTCTATAAATAACTGCCAATAAAAGTCAGACTTTTCTTGGCGGTTATTTAGAGAACCGCAAAGAAAAGCCCCCGCGTTATTTTTGTTGGCGGTTCTCCAAATAACCACAAAGAAAAAGTCAAACTTTTATTTGCGATTATTTCTAAAACCGCCAACAAAAATTATACGAGGCTTTTCTTTGCGGTTCGCCAAATAACCGCCAAGAAAAGTTAGACTTTTCTTGGTGGTTATTTCTAGAACCACCAAGAAAAGCCTCCGCATTATTTTTATTGGCATTTTTCCCTATAACCGTCAATTATTAAGCGCTAAGAAAGGCTATTTTTGGCGTAGTGTAGGCTAGATTTAAGTATCGCGAGTCAAAATAAAGGTAACTCTCCAAATGTTTTTGTTTCATTCACAGGGATCAAATTCATGATCTTATTTAAAAGGTGTTGACTTTTACCAATTAATCCAAACACAATCAGGTAGCAAAGTACTTTATTAGCAACATCTTACTTTTGTTCTCACATTTTTGTTCATCAAATTGTCTATCATTATATATGTGCATGGCAACACTTGAGTTTTTGACTATTGGACAACAACTTCTTTCACATCAATGTGTGCACGTATGTTGCATCAATCAAGAATCTATTGATAATATGAATTAGACGAGATAATACACAATTCAGTCATCTAGATTGATGCGTATCTGATGAGGACTCTAGGGATGCCATAATTAATCTTTGCATAGAGAAGTGTAATTAGAGAACCTACTTTGTCCCTTAGATTTCACAAAGATGGAGAGAGAAAAAAAGAACATGAAAGTGGTCTGGGTTTACTAGTGTGATAGTACTAGAGAAAAGGGTCGTTCATCATGCGTTAAAACTTATCACCTTAGTAATCTATGTTAATTATAAAACAATTAATTAATTAAATTAAAAACTAATTAATGTTATAAATAAAATCTCTCTCTTTTCTGTATAAAATCATACTCATGATGGGAAACCATTGACTATTAAAGAGTTGTAGGTTGAGCCTCTATCTAATGAGTTTATGTGTGATCCAACCTATCACCAATGACATATTTAAACAGGCTCAATTTGTTTTAGGTTTAATATCAAATACCAAACAAATTACTTAAGCTATAAATCATTATTCCTGTAATTAATTAATGTTAATCCATATTGATTAATTTAAAATTTATCTAACAATCTCCCAGGAAAGTATCAATTAATTATATTAAGCATTTAATGGACCAATAGAGTTCAAATTACAGCAAGCAATCAATATATATTAAGTCATAAACAAAATTCAAAAAGTAAAACAATATAAAATCTTTGAATCTGATAGGGAAGCAAGTGATGTTAAATATTAGCACAAGGTTCCATAATTTGAAAAGAATAGAGTGTAAGATTAGTCTTTCAGCCATAGCTCAAAAACAACTCAAAATCACTGAATCTGATGGGGAAACAAATGATCCATGGCACATCAACACAAAATCATTGAATCTTATAGGGAATGTGCCCAAAGAAAAAAAAAACCCTATAGATAAACAAATTAAATAAAGCACATCAACAAAGTTTTTATTTCTGAGTTGAACAAAATCACAAAATGGTCTTAACCATCAAATGCCCTTGAAAGACAACTCAAACTCCCACTGAACTAAGGCCATTATCAAAATTTATCAAAACCCATGTGAGTGAGCCTTTGGTAAATGAATCCACAAATATATATTCACCACAATTGTGAACTACATAAGTTTGAGTATCAGTAATATTCTCTCCAACACATGACATTAAACTATTTAGTTCAATTAAAATTGAGAGAAGACATGGTAGAGAGCTATTGCATCAATAGTTAGAGGAATTAACAAGAGACATGCCAAATATCAATTTTCCCTAACCATATAGCCTCATAAGTAGCTTCATAACAAGCAATATGCTTTGCTTCCAAAAAGAAGAATTAAGGAGTGTCTACAACACACTTTAAATAAACATCTCCAAAACATCACAAACATGTATCTAGAAGTGGATTTTCAAGCATTTATATAGGATGTGAAGTTTGAATCTAGATATCTTAGAATAACAAGTGAATTGGATCTTCTATAGGTCAGCTTGTTATTTAGTATCTTGAAAATACTTCATAACCTTCCTAGCACCATTATTTAATGAGTATGTGATAGAATAAGGGCTTGACATGACTTGTAAGAGTTTGGAGTGGAGCATAGAGAGCTTGGAAGATTTCATCAAGGTGCTAAATATAAAGCCCAAGCTTAAGCAAGATCATCAACTTCAAAATATAAGTTTAAGATCCAAGCCCAAGATGAGCCCATTAAAGAATATTACATAAAAGATCATGTGCTTCACTAAAAGAACATGTGACTTAGGCATTAGTGGGCTAGATTTATTTTAATTTCATTTTTATTAATTATGGGCTGAACTATGTTGAGTAATAAAGCCCAATTAGTCAAATAATAGTCTTTTTTATAGCCCACTTTGTAAATAAACATGTCATGTGCCAAACATGTGATTTCATTAATGTGTTAGCATGTTTATAAGGGTTTAGGTATTATTTTATTATTTTTATGAATTTTCGTTATTTTATTTTAGGACTTTATTTTATTAGTTTTCTAGATCCAATAGGAGTGTTATTTGAGCTCAAAGTCTCCTAATCCTATTAGGACTACTTGAGCCCAAATTAATTAGGGTTTCTAAACTTATTATGTTAGATTTTATCTTGCCTATTTAAGGCTAACTATTATGTACGTTTTTCATATTTGAATGATTGAAGTTTCAGACTTTGTGAGTTTCTCTTGTATTCTTTGAGTGCTATGATGAAACTATAACTTACCAAGGAATTGGTCAATTCTTGTGGCATCACCAGAACTAGGGTTTAAGAAATCGGTTCTCTTGGGTTCTAATTCTCAAGACCAACATCTATCCTTCTTATCTTCTCTATTATTGTTTTCTTTTGCTATTGTTTTTGTCCATTTTGTTCATTTTCTTTATGTCTAGTCTTTGTGTTCCTTATTTCGCAAAGATCCGAGTATCATACACATCAAAGTGGGTTCTTTGGATGGGTTCCAAGAGGGTTCGCTTCTCAGTATGGCTGGACTGCTCAAATATATTCTAGGTACATTGATAGCAAAAACTATGTTTAGATAGATGCACAATTGAGCATATATCAAATTCTCAATAGCAAAAGTGTAAAGAAATTTGGCTACTTCAATCATCTCTAAATAATTTTTTAGGATACTATGATCTAAATAACCTCTCACTTTTCTAATAGGTGCAATACAAAAGATTACAAGAGTGCATTCCAAATTTTGTAAGCATTCGCTCTATACAAGTAGTATGAGACAAGCCAACAATATGCCATTATTGAGACCTAAGATTTAGAACTATTGCTTAAAATATCTATGAGCCAAATCTTCTTATAAAGTCACTGAAAACATTTTAGAGACTTTTCTCATTTATAATAACTTGTCTTACTAAGAGTTTACACCAAAGTAGTTGCTGAAATACAATTAATACAAAAATTGAGTAGATTAAAATGGAAAACATTATCATGTTACAAACAGAATTATCAAACCAAATTTTCTTAGATCAATTTATGCAACTACTATAGTTACTATGTCAAAACAAAATTTGGAAATATTAATTATAGATATATAATATAATTGTCAAATGGAATTTCCCATCGAAACTTAATTATGCAATTATATTACAAAATTGCTTATCACAATCCCAAGGGTCTCAAACTATAATAAACCAAAAAAACTCATTACACCATAAAGACTTAACTTTTAAAAAGGGCCAATTCAAAATATACTCAATGTCACCATACCAATAAGGTTCAAGAAATATTAAAACATTGAAATAAAAGATTTATTACTAACTTGCCCAAAAATATCTCATCACAAAATTATATTGACAACATCATACTGATGTGGTATGTACATTCTAAATATAATATACCAATAGATAATTTTAACCAAACACACCATCATGATTGTTCAACGATAGGTTACTATGCAACCACTAGGTGTGAATTGCCTTCAAAATGATCACAAAAAATTTAGAAGTTTTCACGAATAATTTTAGCACATAAGGGTGAAACATGTCACACCTTAATTTTCTTAGACATTTCTAATGTATTAGACATCTATTAGAATCATCTAGAGATGATTCGAAGATTTAAATTAATCAAAAATCTCAAAGTTTCAAAATTTCTTATCAGGTTACTATTTACTTGATAATCTTAAATATTTTACTAAATTTTGAAAAATCATAATTAATTCTAAAAAAATTGTTTTGAAAAGGTTCAAGTTCCAAATTAAAACTCCTCTAATCCTCTATGTGAGAAAAATATCTATCTCAAGTTCTATTATATCAATCGATACAATAAATTATGTGAATTTTACTATTCATTTAGCTAATTAACCCTTTTTTCCTAAATTTCATATCTTTTTCTATACTTAGCCAATTAAGGTATCTTTGGTCTTATTAAGAAGTTTATTGAGTCTTCTAATCAATATGATAAGCTTCTACCTCGATTTGTTTTTCCCTCATTACTTTATCATCTCTCTTTCCTTAGAAATTCTAACTTAATCATTTATCATCTTTCTTTCCTTAGAAATTCTAACTTAATCATTTATTTCCTAAGTTTCGTTGAAATTGATATACGTGCAACATAACTTTAAATACTTGGAAAATTATTCCATAACATAATTTTTCATTCATTGAACCATGTCATATATAATGCATATCATGTCATAGCTTACATATACAATTTCCATATTTATAACATAACTAACAAAATAACATAATAACATCATGGATCTTCCATGCTCCTTTTCTTTGCCTCTCTTTTACTTTATGATGTTTGTAACTGGACATGGTTAGGCTTTGGGGATACCTTATTATCAACTTCATTTATTAAAGCACTCATCATATAATTCAAGTAATTAACATTATAATATACTAACAACATTTTATGGTATTGCCATTACTTTCAAATATCAAAATAATGTTCTTGCAATCCTCAAACATGTTCATATAAACTTTAACATGTTCTTCAAGATATAAATCATGTTTATACTCAATTATAACAAAGTCATGACATTAATTTAAACAATATCTTTCTACAACTAAAACATGTTTTTCATAACATGGCAATACATTTATCAGATCAAATCAGCTACTTGCACTATAATAAAATGCAAGAATAAGAATAAGTTTCCACCTTGGAGTTCTCCCTAAGCCTTTTATTTTCTTCCTAGCCTTCCCTTCTTCCTTCCTTTTTCTGCAAACTCTCTCAAACCTAAAGCATTCTCTTCCTCTCTCTTTAAAGTGGGAAAATAGCGGAGGGAAATCTATCTATTTATAGGCAAACTCATGAAATCTCAACCCTTAATCTCTTTTAATTCCAATGGTCCACAAAGATATTTATAGGCAAACTCATGAAATCTATCTTGGTTTGAATAAACCAAGATGTTTATTATTCAATGGTAAAAAAATTGACAAAAATTGTTGCAATAATTATGTAATGTTGAATAATGATTGAGTAATAGATAATAATATATAGTAATGATTGAAAATAGATAATTATGTAATGATTAATCAAATTTCATAATTATGGAATAATATAAAAAGAGATGATTAAGTAATGATTAAAAAATAACGGTTAGTAAAAAATGAACAAATATTATTGAAATTAATAATTTTAATTCAATACTAAAAATAAGTTTAGGAAAAAATTTTGTTAATTAATAATTAATTATATTAATTGATAATAAATTAACAAATAATAATTAATAGCAAGCAATTAAGATTAGAATTTGTTAACAAGGCTGACTTCCTAAGAGGGGGGCGAATTGGGAAGATTGAAATTTTTCTGCACAAAGTGAAATGGGTGAAGATAGCACAGTATAAGGGAAGCAATGTGCAAAATAGAGCAAGCTGAAAAGTAAAGATGAGGAGAAGAAGACTCAGTAATTTTTCCTGGTTTGGTCTATCCACTTGACCTACGTCCAGTCCCCAAGACAACTCCTGAGATTTTTCCACTATACAGCAAGAATTCAACGGGCTTCTTGCTAATGCCACAGTACAACGAGTATGCTCTGTTTTTGGAGCTTTCTCAATCTCTTTAAGCACTTCTACAATGTGCTACCCAATCCCCTTGTGATTTCTTCTCACAAGTAAATCTATCTTCCAGATGAAGAGTAGATTGTTTACAAAGATATAACTCTCTTGAATAGAGTAGATATGAAGGTTAAAGTACAGATATTGAAGTTGAGAGGATAAAAGCTTTTGAGAAGAAGATTTGGCAGAAATTCGGTATATACAAGTTTGATTCGTTTTTACATAACTTTAAATGATGTTATATTTATAGATTTAGGTCTCAAATGTCCGTTAGAGACAAAATCTATCCATTGGGGAAGTCATCCAACGGTTACTCTGAAAAACTATCCGTTAACCAACCGCATTTAATGCTTCTGACATACTGAAATTCGAATTTTGGTTGGTCAACAGACGAATTTCGAAGGAACTGAAGGTTAAAGCTTCCAACATTATAGCACGAAGTTTGTCTGTTCATGTAGTGAAATTCAAATTTTGAAACTTACAAAATATTTTTACAATATGACATATGAATTTTCAAAAAGAAGGTTTTTCTGTTAAGTGTGAACAGTGTTTTCAATTTTCTACAGTGCCTTCGAAATTTGAATTTTGGAAACCCAAAATTCGTCTGTTTCTAGTACGTTCAAAAAGCACAGTAGTTCACTTTCTTCGAAATTCAAATTTTGAAAGAGTGAAGTTCGTCTGTCAGAGTGACTCTTTTCAAACTAACTTCAATATTCGAATGTTACAGGACTTTGTCATTCGTATGTCAATGTTTCATTTCAACAGTCTCAAAAACATAGCTTCTGAAAATTCAAATTTTAATGTTCAAAGTTTGTCTGTCAGAGAGCAATTTTGAAACTTAATATAATCTTACTTTTAGATGAACTTTAACATTATTTCAGACGAATTTCTTTAGTTTTCACAAATTGCATTTTGTCTGAAATTTGAATTTTGAAGACTTAAAGTTCGTCTGTTACAAAGAAGCTTCTTTCAGACTTATATGAAAATTCAAATGTTAGAAGGCCAAAGTTCGTCTGTCAGCGAGTATTTTTCAAACTCAATTTCTTCTTGATTTCAAATGAACTTCAACATTATTTCAGACAAATTTCTTTGGTTTTCACAAACTGCATTTTATCTGAAATTCGAATTTTGAAGATGTGAAGTTCGTCTGTCTCAAAAAGGCTTCTTTCAGACTTGGATGAAAATTCGAATTTTGGAAAACCAAAATTCGTCTGACAGAGAGACATCTTTTCAGATTTATTCAGTTTTAGCTCGAAATTTGAATTTCCAAAGTCAAAGTTCGAATTTCCAATATGACAGTTCAGTTTAAACTTTCAAGCTTCGTCTGTTTGTGGGTATTTTTCAAATAAGTCAAGATTTATCATAAAATCAAGGTTTAGAAACATCTTTACTTAAAATCAAAATCTTTTACCCTCATTTAAACATAACAAAAGATCCTACAGAAGATCTAGCAGCTATTACTCAGAAATTCTTCACTTAAAACACTTTGATCTCCTTTGATATCTTCAATCCAAGCTCTTGAATGTTAGTTTGGAATCATCAAAACTCTTGATTCAACATTCTCCCCCTTTTTAATGATGACAAAACAACTCACAAACTGGATTAGTACTTGGGTTTACTTTAACAAGCTCCCCCTCAACATATGCATTATTTTTCAAAAGACATCATGCACAGTAGATCAAGTGAAGATATTCAAAGAGTAATATGTACAAAACATTGTAACAAAGAAATCCATTCATTTAATCAAGAGTTGCTATACAAAAACCAAATTAGACAAAGTTCCAATATTGAAACATTCAAAACAGCAACAGAAACACAAAACACTACAAGAGGACTCAAGCCTAAACTCTAAGCAAATTTTCAATCATTTCTTCTTGGGCTTGGTCTTCTTGCTGTACATTTTCCCTTTCCCAGATTGCACAGCAGCAGCAGACTTTCCAGTTTGCCCAGTCTTCTCCCCCTTTTTGGCATCATTAGGAAGGCCAACAAAATCACCCGGAGGAGGGATCTGAGAAACAGGAATAGCATGAAGTGGCACAGGAGCAAAAGATATTTCTGGCTGTACTGGTGCAGGAGGCTCAGCAGGCTCAGGGCTAGGTTCTTCATCATCAGAAATCTCAAGTAGTTCTTGCATTTCCTTTCTGGAAAGAGCCAGTTGAGCTCTCTGTTCCTCTGAAAGCCCATACACAGCAAGAGAAGGAAAAGCTGGTTCAGCAGGAGGAAACATTTCTTCAAACCTTCTTCTTTGAGCTTGCAGTAGAGCATTGTGAGCAATGGCAATATAATCAACAATAGGTACAATGCTCCTCTCTTCATTGCTCACACCTTCCTGCATAGAAGAGGTTGAAATGGCTGCAACCAATCTTTCAACTTGCTCAGATTCTTGAATTGATAGAATTAAACCGTGAGCATCTTCTTGTATAGGCTCATGAGGGCCTATTTCTTGAAGCCCTTCTTCTTCCAAACCATAGTCCAAGGGTGGACCAGGACTTGATGTCCTCATTGCACCAGCACCATCTATATCATCATCATGGTCAGAGGAGGCAATCTCAAAGGGGCTTGGAGGCTCAGGAGTTGGAGATTGGATAGGTACAGATGACCCTGGCTGAGGTGGAGCTGAAGTGGCGGGGATTGCACTTCTGATCTCTTCATAAGCATCAGCTACCACCTTCATGTTCACAACCAACTGATAGATCTGATCTTATAGATGAGCAAATTTGGCATTTTGCTCATCTCTGATGCTAAGAATGAGTGTAGACAGGCTGTCATACAACTCAGTGATCTTGGTTGGCTTGGCCCGTGAGGAAGGAATGGAAGGAATATGAGTGGGCTTGGATGGAGATGGAATTGGCTGAGTAGGCTGAGGTACAGATCTGCCAGGAGCCTCAGAGGTGCCTTCTTACTGTAAGGAGGCATCAGCAACAAAGAACAAATCTTTAGATCTCCTTGCTCCCTTTCCAACCCATCTTCCTTCATCTCTTTCAATGCCCATCCTCTGCAGTTCCTCTTCTTTGAAGATTTCAATGGGCTTGCCCTTCCCTTTCTCAATATGCTGAATTCTGGCATACTGCAGAATTCTGGAGATGATAGTAGCATAAGGGAGTGTGGAGTCCTTCCTCTGATCTCTAGCCTTGATCATGCATTGGAGAATGAGGTGTCCCATATTAATCAGTTTCCTACACATGATGGCGGCCATGACATGTGCCTCTGTCCTTGTTATCAAGTTGAAGCTGCCTCCTTTGTTGAATATAATCCTGGACACTATGTAGTGCAGGATCCTCACTTGAACATTGAGGTCTGTGGGCTTCAACATGTTTATGGATGGCCAATTTTCCCTCCTTCTGAACAGTGTGCTCAGAATAGTACTCTCCTTGTAGTTCAGAGAAGGACTACCTTCTTCATCAGTCAAATCTGCCTCATCCATGTACCTAGAGGCATTGATATCAATCTTGAGTCCATCTTGCCCAGGGATTTCCAGCACCTCATTGAATGTCTCATTAGTAAGCCAAATGGTCCTAGACCTTAGATTGACTGCCCACTTCTTCTTCTTGCTGTTGTATTTTAAAGAGGCGTACCATGACTTCACCACCTCATCATCATATCTCTCTAATACTTCCAATAGATTTTTGTATCTCATCATCCATATACCAGCATCAAAATTATTAGAGATCAAGAAATCTTCCAAATTTACACAATGTGGCTTGATTACCTTCTTATTGGCAAACTTGGTGGAGTATTCCTCTTGAATCTGTGGAGTGCTCCAGAGTGGCAGTATAGTAAGCTCGTATTCTCCAGATTGAGTACTGAAGGACGAAGTGGAAGCAACAGCAGTAGCTTCTGAAGGAATTGGAACCGAAGGTTCAGCACTTTTCGGTGAGGAGGGTCCAGCTTTGGATGCAGTCTTTTGGCGTTTGGTGGGAGTTGCCTTACTGGATTTGGCTTTTCTCTTTGATTTCTCTCCTTCCTTCGAGACATATTGTGATTTAACATTCCTCTTTGGTCGGGCTCCAGCTTTCCCAGCTTCAGGATTTTTGACTCTTGCCATTTTTCGGATGAATGTTGCAGAATGAGGATTAGAATGGGTTTAAAGGATGCGAAAGGAAGTTTAATCGGTGGGAAATGGCAGTTTTTGGTCATAATTTAAGAGATTTGATGAGAGAATTGGAACAGACTCAGAGTAGTTAAAAATAGGGTTGTGTCTGTTCAAGAGAAAATCGTTGGTTTTAACATATATAACCGTCTGACAGACGAATTTTGAGGGGTCAAAATTCAAACTTCGGGCAGTTACAAGTTAAACCGTTTAGCAAAGCTTACTGACAGACGAATTTTTATCTGAAAGTTCATCTGACAGAGGCTTGGAACAAGCAAAACAAGCACAACAGAAGAATTTTGTTCCAACAAAGTTCGAATGTTGAAGAGAAAATAGCGGGCAACAAACAAAACAATGACCAATAGACGAATTTAGCATGCAGAACTTCATCTTTCAAGTATTCAACATGAAGAACATGATTCAACAAACGAATTTTGAACTGAAAATTTGAATTTTTCAACTTTTGTAAAAGTTGTCCAATATTCGTAGGTTAAGAAGTGATAATTCGTATAACAGTGATGGACAAACATAACTTTGAAATTTTTGATCTTGAAAATTCGAACTTCCAGGATTCAACAGACGAATTTCGAGGTATCACCGAGAACTGTTCCAAGGCATAATAGTCCGAAGTTCGTCTATTGGTCAACTAAAATTCGAATGTTGACCACGTTGACCAGTTCAAAAACACAGTTTATGAAGCAAAATACGTCCAACACACATTTAAAATACAAATTTCATCTTTAAAAACTTACAGAATGGATCCAGAATTTAGAATTTTTGTCATTTACTTCACTTTCTAGTTGTTCCATTCTGGTGTGCTCCAATCTTCAAGTTTATTGCCATTGAATCTTGTGAGGAGCACCTGAAACTTAAATTAAACATACTGCGATGCCAAAGTTAGACTTAACCTTTGAAAACAAGATTGCACGAGAATAACTTACAGTTCACTGGGATTTACCATACTCAATTCTCTCCTTATTTTGCAATGGCTGTCTTCTGATAGAGGCTTTGTGAGTATATCAGCAACTTGAACCTCTGTCGGGATGTACTCCAGCTTAACTTGTCCTTTCAGAACATGATCCCTTATGAAGTGGTGCCTAACTTCAATATGATTCGTCCTTGAATGCATGACAGGATTCTTGGTGATATTTATGGCACTTTGATTGTCACACATGATTGGTATCTCTTTCATTTTAACCTTAAGATCTTCAAGCTGCTGCTTCATCCAGATGACTTGGGCACAACAGCTTCCAGCTGCAACATACTCAGCTTCTGCAGTGGATAGGGCCACACTGTTTTGCTTTTTACTGAACCATGAAACCAGGGATCCTCCAAGAAACTGACAAGTTCCACTTATGCTTTTTCTGTCAATTTTGGATCCTGCAAAATCAATATCAGTGTATCCTTTGAGATCTTCTCTATTGCTTTTTGGATACCAAAGACCCATCTGTGATGTTCCAATAAGATATCTGAAAATTCTTTTTACAGCTGTTGCATGGGTTTTTTTGGGGCATGATTGGAACCTTGCACACATACAGACACTGAACATAATGTCAGGTCTGCTGGCAGTTAAGTACAGCAGGGATCCAATCATTCTCCTGTACTGAGTAATGTCAAACATCTTCCCATTCTCATCCATGTCTAGTTTGGTTGCAGTAGCCATAGGTATTTCCATTGGCTTGGCATTCTCCATTCCAAACTTCTTTAGCAGCTCCTTTAGATACTTGGATTGACTGAGAAAGATACCATCATCAAGCTGTCTGATTTGCAGTCCAAGGAAGAAGTTAAGTTCACCCATCATGGACATCTCGAATTCTCCCTGCATTAACTCAGAAAATTTCTTGCAAAGAGTTTCATTAGTAGCACCGAAAATAATATCATCAACATAGATTTGAACAATTAGTAAATCTTTATTTTCTTTCTTAGTGAATAAAGTTGTGTCAACTTTGCCTCTATTGAACCCCTTTTCAGTTAAAAAATTGCTCAGTCTCTCATACCATGCTCTAGGGGCTTGTGTTAAACCATAAAGAGCTTTCTTCAGTTTATAAACATGGTTTGGTTTTGTAGAATCCTCAAAACCTAGAGGTTGATCTACATAAACTTCATCCATGATATATCCATTTAGAAATACACTCTTTACATCCATTTGATACAGTAAAATATTTTTCATGCATGCATATGCTAGCAGTATTCTTATAGCTTCTAATCTAGCTACTAGTGCAAAGGTTTCTTCAAAATCAATACCTTCTTCCTGATTATACCCTTTAGCAACCAATCTAGCTTTATTTCTTATTATTGTTCCAGATTCATCAAGTTTATTTCTGAAAACCCATTTGGTACCAATAACAGGATGATTTTTGGGTTTAGGCACTAAATCCCAAACTTGATTTCTTTCAAATTGATTTAATTCATCTTGCATAGCCAAAATCCAATATTCATCAGTTAAGGCTTCTTCAGCACATTTGGGTTCAGTTTGAGAAATGAAAGCGCAGTTGAACATTTGATCCCTTAACTGTTTTCTGGTTTTGACTCTCTCTTGAACATTCCCTATTACTTGATCAACAAGATGATTCCTTTAATATCTCCAAGCTCTAGGGAGTTCTTGAGATGTTTCTTCATTATTTTCTTCATCAAACTCTTGCTCCTGGATATCTTCCTCTATGTTAACAGATTCAGATATCTTTGAAGGTTCAGTTTTACTTATATCAGAAATGCCCAGTTTTTCAAAGTTGAAAGCAAGATCATTCTCATTGGTAACATGTTTTGAAACAGTTTCATTTTCAATGAAAACCACATGCACAGATTCTTCTACCACATTTGATCTTTTATTATAAGCTCTATATGCCTTACTCCTACTAGAATAGCCCAGAAATATACCTTCATCGGATTTAGCATCAAACTTACCCAGATTTTCTTTCCCATTGTTGTGAATGAAGCATTTGCATCCGAACACATAGAGATGGGACAGATTTGGCTTTCTTCCCTTGTACAGCTCGTATGGAGTCTTCCCAAGGATTGGTCTTATGTAGGCTCTGTTTATGATGTAGCTTACTGTATTCACTGCATCAGCCCAAAACACTTGAGAGAGTTCCTTCTCATTCAGCATAGCTCTGGCCATTTCTCCAATTATTCTGTTCTTCCTTTCTACTACCCCATTTTGTTGAGGAGTCCTTGGAGCTGAGAAGTCCTTGGAGCTAAGAAGTTGTGGTCAATCCCATGCTCATTGCAGTACTCCAGAAAGTATGCATTTTCAAACTCTCCTCCATGGTCTGACCTGATAGACATAATAGAAATACCTTTCTCATTTTGCACTTTCTTAGCTAAGGTTACAAATGCATTAAAAGTATCACTTTTAGAGGATAGAAATAATGTCCAAGTGAATCTGGAGTAATCATCCACAATTACAAGCACATACAGATTACCACCAAGACTTTTCACCCTATATGGTCCAATTAAGTCCATATGCAGCAATTCAAGTGGTCTTGTTATGGTAACTACATTTTTAGATTTAAAAGATGATTTAGTTTGTTTTCCTCTTAAGCATGCATCACATTCTTTATCCTTTTCAAAAGATATTTTTGGCATACCAGTTACTAGCTCATTTTTAATTAGCTTAGACAGTTGATTCATGTTCACATGAGTTAATCTCCTATGCCATAACCAGCTATCATTATCTTGACTAATTAAACATACAGAATCCAAGGAAGGAAGTTCATCAAGATCAATAGTATAACAGTTACCATCCCTTTGAGCTTTGAGGATTACTTTGTGATCACTTTTTCTGATGACCAGGTAAAACTTTGAGTCAAACAGCACCCAATTTCCTTTATCACAGGTCTAACTCACGCTCAATAAATTGTGGTTGAGGCCAATCACAAACAGCACCTCTTCAATGGATGTTTCCGGATTTTTGCCCACAATGCCAATACCAACAACTTTGCCATATTGATCACCTCCAAAGGTCACCTTTCCTCCTTTCTTATCTCTAAGGGTGATGAACTTCTCCTTATCACCAGTCATGTGACTTGAGCAAACACTGTCCATATACCATTTGTTGCTCTTCTTAGCTTTGAGACAGACCTGCAAAACAATGTTTATGTTTTCCTTTTAGGTACCCAAATTTGCTTGGGTTCTTTTTGGTCAGTAGATTTTTTTTCTAGATGCAGATGCAACTTTGGGAACCCATTCAACTTTCCTGCCAAGTCCATTTTTCTTCAAAGCACAAGAGCTGGAAATATGTCCCTTTTTGTTACAGAAATGACAGGTAGTGAAGGGACTGCTAGATTGAGAAGTAGGAAGAAAACAATGCAGATAATACTTTTGTCTTGCATGCTTTGTTTGATCATATGTTTCAATGCGAGATGACATGTGATCTTCCTTTTTGTTGCTCTCAGCATGCACAAAATGCCTCATGTATGCATTCTGGTTTCTCTTCCTAATCTTTTCCTTGACAGCACATGGATCATAGCCAAGACCAGCTTTTCCTTGTGATATTCTTTAGTTCCCCATCAGGGCAAACAATATATCTTTACCTCTAGTGAGCCTAGACATGTTTTTTACCAAGTAATCATTAGTTTGCTTTAGTTCAATGTATGAAGTACAGCAAACAGATTGAGCAGTAGGTAGAGAGGTAATTTCAGAACTTTTGTTTTGAGATTCCAGTTTATTAATCTTTCTCTTTACTAGTTTTAGTTCTTTAACAACTTTAATAAACTCATCATGAAGCTCATGAAATGCATCAAGTAACTCAGAATTGGAAGGTTCAGATTCATATACCTCTTCTTCCTGATCACTGCTGCATGAGGGTTCAGCTTCCTCAGAAGCAAGCACCATCAGACAAATGTTGGCAATCTCATCTTCATCCTCTTATTCCTCATCTGAGCTGTTGCCCTATAATGATGAGATGTAGGCTTTCTTCTTCTTCCCTTTATCTGCCGCTTTCTTGTCCTTTTCTTGCTTTTTGAGAAATTGAGAACAATCTCATTTAATGTGTCCCTGCTTCTTGCATTCATAGCAAGTCACGGGCTCTTTTGCCTCTTTCTTGCTTTCACCAGCTGCTCCCTTCTTGAAGAATCTCTTGTTCTTCTTCTTGCTGTAGAATCTTCCGAATTTTCTAACCATCATAGCCAGAGTTTCCTCATCCAGCTCATCTCCTTCATCAGATTCTTCTTCCTTTTCATCTGCAGCTTTGAGAGCAAGGCCTTTCTTCTTTTTGTCTAGCCCAGCTTCCTTGAGAGCTTTAATTTTTCCTTCATACTCCTCAAGACTGCCGAAGAGAGCTGTGACAGAGGCCATTGATTCTCCTCTGGCTTCCTCTATTGCTGTCACCTTGGGCTGCCATTCTAGAGGTAGAGCTCTGAGTATCTTTCTTACTTTTTTAGACTGAGTGTATTCCTTTCCCAGGCTTTTCAATTGATTCACAATGAGAGTGAATCTCTTTTGCAGCTCCTTTACAGTTTCTCCTTCAGTCATTCTGAAACTTTCATACTCTCCAATGCATGTGTTCAGTCTGTTCTCCCTGACCCCAGTTGTTCCTTCATGTGCAATCTGCAGAGTGTCCCACATCCCTTTTGCAGTGGAGCATTGTGAAACTCTGTAGAATTCATCCTGATTCAGGGCACTGACTAAGCAATGCTTTGCTTTGAAATTTAGCAGTACTCTCCTTCTGTCTTCCTCATTCCACTCTGCTTCTAGTTTCTCTTTGTGTCTTCCATCTTCAGTTAGAGTCATTGGGACAAAATCTCATTTCTCAATGACTGACCAGATATCAAGATCAATTAATTGGAGGTAGATCTGCATCCTCATCTTCCAGTACCCATAATATTCTCCACTGAAGCCTGGTGATCTATTAGTGTTGTTCCCTTCAGGAAGTATGCTTTCTCCAAAGCCAGCCATCTTAATTCCCAGACTGTGAGATCCTTTGAATGGGAATCCGGGCTTTGATACCACTAGTTAACAAGGCTGACTTCCCAAGGGGGGGTGAATTGGGAAGATTGAAATTTTTCTGCACAAAGTGAAATGGGTGAAGATAGCACAGTATAAGGGAAGCAACGTGCAAAACAGAACAAGCTGAAAAGTAAAGATGAGGAGAAGAAGACTCAGTAATTTATCCTGGTTCGGTCTATCCACTTGACCTACGTCCAGTCCCCAAGACAACTCTTGAGATTTTTCCACTATACAGCAAGAATTCAACGGGCTTCTTGCTAATGCCACAGTACAACGAGTATGCTCTATTTCTGGAGCTTTCTCAATCTCTTTAAGCACTTCTACAATGTGCTACCCAATCCCCTTGTGATTTCCCCTCATAAGTAAATCTATCTTCCAGATGAAGAGTAGATTGTTTATAAAGATATAACTCTCTTGAATAGAGTAGATATGAAGGTTAAAGTATAGATATTGAAGTTGAGAGGATAAAAGCTTTTGAGAAGAAGATTTGGCAGAAATTCGGTATATACAAGTTTGATTCATTTTTACATCACTTCAAATGATGTTATATTTATAGATTTAGGTCTCAAATGTCCGTTAGAGACAAAATCTATCCATTAGGGAAGTCATCCAACGGTTACTCTGAAAAACTATCCGTTAACCAACCGCATTTAATGCTTCTGACATACTGAAATTCGAATTTTGGTTGGTCAACAGATGAATTTTGAAGGAACCGAAGGTTAAAGCTTCCAACGTTACAGCACGAAGTTCGTCTGTTCATGAAGTGAAATTCGAATTTTAAAACTTCCAAAATATTTTTACAATATGACATACGAATTTTCAAGAAGAAGGTTTTTCTGTTAAGTGTGAACAGTGTTTTCAATTTTCTACAGTGCCTTCAAAATTTGAATTTTGGAAACCCAAACTTCGTCTGTTCCTAGTACGTTCAAAAAGCACAGTAGTTCACTTTCTTCGAAATTTGAATTTTGAAAGAATGAAGTTCGTCTGTCAGAGTGACTCTTTTCAAACTAACTTCAATATTCGAATGTTACAGGACTTTGTCATTCGTATGTCAATGTTTCATTTCAACAGTCTCAAAAACATAGCTTCTGAAAATTCGAATTTTAATGTTCAAAGTTCGTCTGTTAGAGAGTAATTTTGAAACTTAATATAATCTTGCTTTCAGATGAACTTTAACATTGTTTCAGACGAATTTCTTTAGTTTTCACAAATTGCATTTTGTCTGAAATTTGAATTTTGAAGACTTAAAGTTCGTCTGTTATAAAGAAGCTTCTTTCAGACTTATATGAAAATTCGAATGTTAGAAGGTCAAAGTTCGTATGTCAGTGAGCATTTTTCAAACTCAATTTCTTCTTGATTTCAGATGAACTTCAACATTATTTCAGACGAATTTCTTTGGTTTTCACAAACTGCATTTTATCTGAAATTCGAATTTTGAAGATGTGAAGTTCGTCTGTCTCAAAAAGGCTTCTTTCTGACTTGGATGAAAATTCAAATTTTGGAAAACCAAAATTCGTCTGACAGAGAGACATCTTTTCAGATTTATTCAGTTTTAGCTCGAAATTCGAATTTCCAAAGTCAAAGTTTGAATTTGTTAGGTTGACTGGTCACCCAAGAGGGGGGGTGAATTGGGTGATACAAGATTTGCGCTCTTTTGAATCACAACCCAATTTCACTAAGAGTGCAGTAAAACAGGGATAAACAGAGATGGTTGTGTGTAGCAGCTGAGTAGAGAAGATAAAGAACAATACACAATGATTTATACTGGTTCAACCCAACCACTTGGCCTACATCCAGTCCCCAAGCCACCACTTGAGATTTTTCACTATATCTCACAGGTTTGATCCGGGCACCTGTGAAGCCTCAGTACATTCTCACAAGTTTCAGTAGGCACTTGTGAAGCCACTCTCCTCACACCCTTACAAGATGTGTAAATCTCTTAGTGTTTCCCCACACTAAGATTCTACCCAGAAAATGTAGAAAGAAATGTTTACAGAATGAAAACTCTCTTGAAGAGTAGATAATACATTAAGAGTTCACTCTATTGAGGTGGGTTTTTCAAACTATGCTGAAACAGAAAGATTTTACAAGTTGCAGCAGCATTTTCGCATAAACTCTCTTAAGATTGTTACCCATAAGTTCAAATGATGTTATATTTATAGTTTTGTAGTGTAATTAGACGTTAGATACAAGATCTAGCCGTTAGAGATGTTACCCAACGGTTTACTCTGCAAAACTAGCCGTTTACCAACCTCATTTAATGAATCTGACACACTGAAATTCGAATTTTGGATGTTTAACAGACAAATTTCGAAGATTCCATAACTTAAAGCTTTTAGCGTTTAAGTTTGAAGTTCGTCTGTCCAAAGCTGAAATTCGAATTTTCATCTTAATAAATGTTTCTATGTTGGAACATTCGAATTTTGGAGTTTAAAGTTCTTCTAGTAAGTTTAAACAGTAATTCCATATTGCTATAGTGCCTTCGAAGTTCGAATTTTGGTTCCAAAATTCGTCTGACAGTGAGCAACTCAATATGGCACAAGTTCTTCCTTTCGAAATTCGAATTTTGAATGTGGAAATTCGTCTGTTAGTTGTTTCAGAAGTATTTTCACGTTTCTGAAATCGCGAAATTCGAATTTTAAAAGTGAAAATTCGTCTGTTGGACCTGAAGTTCGAATTTCCACTGTCAAAATTCGTCCGTCAGTGACAAGCTCAATTCTGCACGAAGGTTCTCTTGGAAATTCGAATTTCGGAGGCCCGAAATTCGTCTGTCGCAACGGAACCAACGTAACTTCGAATTTTACACTGTAGACAATTTTGCAGAAGCTATAACTCTCTCATTTTAACTCCAAATTAAGCAAATGACCTATGGTTGGAAAACTCTGAATGTATACTTTCAAATGAAATAAGTATCACTTCAAAAACAAACGTATTTTGTGAGATATGATTGAAATAGTGATAAGAGGTCAAAACTGAAAATTCATATCTCACTACTCAACTTTAAATAACCATAGCTTTTTCATATGACTTTCATTTTGAGTGAAATAACCTTCTTTGAAAGATTATTAAGTCTAGTTTCATATGAAATAAGTTTTACATCAAAGCCATATATATTTTGAGAGATATATTAAAAATATTAAGCAAAGGTCAAACTCTAGATTCTTGAAAACTAGATTTCACTAACTATGCCTGACTCGAAATTCGAATTTCAACACCTAAAATTCGTCTGTCAGAGGTGATATCTCTGGAACTTCAAATTTCAGTCAGCAAAGTCATATTTTCACAAAGTATATGAAGTTTAACTTCTCAAAATTCGTCTGTCATCAGAGTTTTTCAAAGCTAACATCAGATTTACTTAATCTAACTCATTTAGAACATATGGTAACAAGATTAAGTAATTTTTAAAGATTAATCCCACCTCAAGACCTAAGTGAAAATAAAACATACCTAGTGACTAGGTCTTCAAATGTTGAGTTCCACTTCCACTTGATCATTTCCTTCTTGGCATGCTCCCTTTTGATCTTCCATTTTTGGAGCATCCTTTCTTTTCTTCTTTCTTGAGTGAGGCATGATATTGATTTCCATTTCTGTATTCCAATGCTCACTCTTCTTACTTGGACCAACCTATATTTAATATATTATACTTACAAACCAAGTAGTTAGTCCAGTTTATATATCCAACTTATATTATTCATTGTAAAAGTACAGTGGATATATTTACACATAGCATGATATATGTATTATAACCATAATTAAATACAAGCTAATATGTATTTTACTTCCTTAAGGAACATTATATATGTCAGATACATATAATGCATTTCTTCCTTATTACTCTATATTTGTCATCATCAAAACTTATATTATACTAAATCTTACAGAATTTCCAATATGACAGTTCAATTTAAACTTTCAAGCTTCGTCTGTTTGTGGGTATTTTTCAAATAAGTCAAGATTTATCATAAAATCAAGGTTTAAAAACATCTTTACTTAAAATTAAAATCTTTTACCCTCATTTAAACATAACAAAAGATCCTACAGAAGATCTAGCAGCTATTACTCAGAAATTCTTCACTTGAAACACTTTGATCTCATTTGATATCTTCAATCCAAGCTCTTGAATGTTGGTTTAGAATCATCAAAACTCTTGATTCAATAGAATTGGTTGCCATAATTAAAGATAAAAAATTTTTTGACAAAAAAAATTGTGGAAATCCTATGTATAATGACTTATTGTACCACATCTCGGTCTCCTTCAAACACGTGGTTATTCTTATCTTATTGGCTCATCATGTTGAGATTTAGGTGACTCTGTGGTATAAGCAGCTGGTGGAATATTCAAGTCAGATATAGGAGACTCAATAGGAGAAATTTGCTATTACATAGTCATAAATACTTCATTTGATGGCCCGCCAACATCAAATGTGTAGTTATTATACTCTCTTGTAAAAATTATAGATTCTCAAATAAAGGCATAAATGATGACTCGAAATTGGATGAGTTGAACTGAAGTAAGGTTGAGGTGGAATGTAATAGGATTCACTAAATTTCTGAAAAAGAAGTGATGCCTTGATCTTGTTCATCTTCCTTTTCTGTTGCGACTCCTTGAACTTGTTCATCTTTTTCTTCAACCACAACTGGTGGTTGAGTTGATAAATGGCCACAACATTGCTTATTTAGTCTTCCCTGAGGAATCAGTAGATGTGGTAGCTCAATTACAGATTGCGTATAAACAGGAACCTTAGGAATCGATTGTTGTTGACCAAATTGCGTAAGCTTACAATCAAAATAATGTCATTCAATTATATGGAAACATATAAGGGAGATTGAAGCTCGCCAAATCTACGGTGTATCTAAACAATATGTTGGAATTAATTGCTGCATTGGTAAAGATTTTTACAGCTGTCAAACTATATCATCTTCCTCAATTTCATCAAGCAACTTCCTATAACGTCACAACACCCTCTCACTTGGACGAGGTGATTGTCCTATAGTTTTCCATCTATGAAGACACAGAGGAACTTGTTAAATTTTGTATGATCAAGTTAATAAGAATCAAATAGTTTGAGTGTAAATTAAGTATACTTAAATCTCAATGGTGATATGAGAGGATAGAAATTTGTTGAATTAGGGGTAATGTTTGAATTAACAACTATCATTTTTATACTATTGGATTTAAATGTCACATCATATGTACCAGTAAAAATTTATTCATTTGCAAATATGTAGATCCACTCTCTTCTATTATCCATTTCTCTTCTTATAATATAAAATAATATATGTAAATTACCTTCTAATATACGAAAAATAATCTATACATACATAAATCTAATACTACAAAAATTCCATAAGTGTTATTTATTTACTAAATTAAAAATTAAAAAGTTATCCTTAACTATAAATATGCTATATTTATAGATTTTTTTAGTACATCACATAAATTTTCTCTAGTTTTCTATTATCAATATTATAAACAAATAAAATTAAAAAAAAATTAACTACATGAATATATCGTGTTATATATTTTCTAAAATTATCAATATTTTGTATGCATGAATATACTATAGTTATGAATACATGAAAAAATATTAAGCACATTTTTTTACTATAAATGAAATAAGAAAAAGCTAAATGATTTAACAAAATAAATATATCTAACAAGATAGATTATTGTAAACTATAAAATAATTAGCTATATAAATATATCTTTTCTTAATAGAGCATTAGCTCATAAATTGACTAAAAAGATTATTATTATCTCATAGATTTTATATATTTATTTACTAAATTAAAAAGTTATCCTTAACTTTACATATGCTATATTTATACTTTTTAATACATCATATAATTTTTCTCTAATATTCTATTGTCAATATTATAGGACAAATAAAATTTTTAAAACAATTACTTAACTACATGAATATATCATATTATATATTTTCTAAAATTATCAATATTTGTCATGCATAAATATACTATATTCTTTATTAAGCACATTTTTATATTTATTAAATTAAAAAATATATAATTATTTTCGAGATATGCCATATTTAGATTTGCTAAATAAAAAATTTATAAATATTAAATTAAAAAAAATATACTAGATTTTAAATATTCATTTACTAAATTAAAAAAATTATCCTTAACTTTATATGTGCTATATTTATAAATTTTTTCATATATGATATAATTTTCCTCTAACTCTCTCCTATCCATGTCATAGAACAAATAAAAATTAGTTGTATTCACCGATTAGAAAAAATACACATTCAGCCTTGATTACAATACCCCTTAACATAGTGTATAATTTTGGTTCAATCATGCCTTTTGAGACTGTGGCTTGTTGGTAAGAGCATATGCTTCCACTTGCAAAGTCACAAGTTCGAAATGGTTGAACCAAAAAAATAATTTTGATTCAATCATAATCCATGGTGGCATATGTGAATAAGCATGGGAATTTGTATAAATCTAAATCATAAAGTGTTAAAGTCCAACATACCTGAGTTTTTGCACTCCCAAAATCACAAAGCTTAACTTGGTGTGTGAGAGGATTAATCTATATTGAAGTGTATGTCATGAATTACAAATAAATAATTACTCATACAAGTAAAGCAGTCAAAGAAAAACTTACCAAAAGATTTTGGGGATTCACTATGTGGTAAACTCCACACACAATATGTATATATGCCAATCCTCTAAAGATCTGAAAACATGATATCCAGTCTAAATGCTACTACTAATTTCTATTATTAATATTATAAAATACACAAATTAAAAAAAATCGTGTATTTAACAACTTATAATATCAAAGTATACAAATATATATACTATTAATCATAATTATACTTATTTTAGTAAAGATTGACAAAAAATAAGTGAATATACAAATGAAAGCTGAACATGAAAAAAAAATTTAATAAAGTTTCAAGCAAAATGTACCAAAAATTATGAAGATAGATCTGAAATGGAGATGATGGACATGAAGAAGATTTGGAGAGCTCCACTTTAGCTTCCTCTGAAATCTAAAATGAAGAGAATGAGCAAAACATGCTGTCTAAGCTTACTTAGAGATATGACATGAACAAAGAACACAATGATTATGTTGTGCATTTAAACTCTTAGGCTTCAAGCTCCCCTACTCCTCATGTTCTCCCTACTTAGCCTGATCAAGCTGATTGGTCTCAGCCTAACCAGAGAAGATGCAACACTACAGTGCAGTGTTACGTTTTAAAAAAAAAAATTAACCAAATCTTGATTGAATCTCAGTTTGGTAACAACCTAGATTCAGTCAATAAAGATTGAAGATCTCAGTTCAAGAAAAACTGAGATCTTAAATATTTCTTTTTTTAATTTTAAACTTCACAATTGCCTTGTCACTGGTTTCTCTCGTGACTTTTGGTATGTTTTTAGTCAATGCATAGTAGCCCCTCCCTTTATTCCTTTCCCATTCTAGGGTCTTGTCATTTAAAAAAAAATTAAATGACTTAGTATTCCCCCTCTCTATTCCTTTCTAGTGTCAGGTGTTGTCATTAGAAAACAAATAATTAAACGCATAACACTCCCTTCTTCTATTACTTTCCCATTCTTGTTAATATAGTGTTTATTAATATAGTGTTGGGTCTGAATCTAAGATCTTTCAACTCTTTTTTGTCACTTCACAAGATGCAACACTGCATCATGGCAATGTTGCGTCTTATCATTTATTTTTTTAAAAAATAAAATTTGAAAGTGTGAATTTTTTTTATTTGACCAACAAAAGGTGTGAATTGAATTTTTTTTTAACATGGTAGATTATTTGAAGTTTCACATAACTAGCTATACGTTCCCTCGGGTTTTGAATAATAGATATTTTTTAAAAACATTATTTGGTTCAAATATAAGATATATTGTAATGTTGTTTTGTGTAATAACTATTTTTATACCTCTAATCTATAATTAATAAATGAGAGATAATTAATAAGAGAAGTATGAAAGATAATATAACTAATAAGAGTAAAATATTGAAATTCTATGACAAATTTAATGATCTAACTATCTTTTAAAATGTGTAAAATGATTAAAAATGTCTTATACTTAGATTTAGATGGAGTATATATTATTTTAAAAAAGCTATGTCCTTTCATAAGTATAAACTTAAGAGCATGTGGTGTTCACAATCTCCCATTGTTTTTTTTCCTAAAATGGGATCTTGGTTTGTAGTAAATCGAGATCTATATCTTTGCATTGTATGCTTTTAAAAAATTAGATGATCTTGATTTGTACCAACCTGAGATCCATTCTGTAGTGTATCTTGATTTTTGGAAACTGAGAAGTACATGCTTTTTCTTAGTTTCTGACAAATTGAGATACATATCTTGGTTTGGGAAAAACCAAGATACTTGTCAATACTCACTTTCTCAGTTTTTATCATATTGACATCTTATTATTTATAGCACATCGATAAGTAATTTTCAACTTACAGCATCCTAGGAAATTATTTGTTTTATTGGTCTATTTGGGTAAGAAAGCCATATCAAAGTATTCCAAACATCTAATCGAGCAAGAAATATGATTTAATTGGAACAAATTGGCTTAGAATCGAGTGAATCAAAAAACACATTTCATCCAAAAATACATTGTCATCAAATTATAATTCATGATTTATAATTGCAAATTAGCCGAAATTGAACATGTAATGCATCTCAAATAATTGCTATTTAACATCAATTCCAATTAATTTCACGTAATTTGACCGAAATCAAGAATCCCCAATTGTTAGGGTTTATGTATAAAAAAATTGGGGCTTTTGTAAAATTGGAAGTATTACATTAAAATGAGCACAGTTAAGTCAACACATGGTATCCGAGCATAGTTGATAGTATGATGTAATTAGACAAGAGATAATACACAATTTAGTCATTTAGATTGATGTGTACCTGATGTGTACCTATGCCATGATTGATCTCCATAAAGAGAGGAGTATGTTCTACAACCTACTTAGCTCCTTAGGTTACATAGAGATGGAGAGAGCTAAAAAAAAACAGAGAGAGAGAGAGAGCGTGAGTATGACTAGGGTTTGCTATAGTGAGACAATACTAAAGAAAAGGGTCACACGGCAAAACTTATTAACTCAGTAATCCATTTTAATTATAAAACAATTAATTAATTAAATTAATAACTAATTGATGTTATAAATAAAATCTCTCTCTTTTCTTCATAAAACCAGACTCATGATAGGAAATCATTAGACAAGAGATAATACACAATTTAGTCATTTAGATTGATGTGTACCTGATCTATACCTATGTGTACCTATGCCATGGTTGAGATCTCCATAAATAGAGGAGTATGTTCTGCAACCTACTTAGCTCCTTAGGTTACACAAAGATGGAGAGAGCTAAAAAAAAAATGGGAGAAAGACACTTAAGGACCTTCATGTACAAATATTGCCAAATGAACAGTACAAGTGCTGAATTCAGTTGATTCGAGTTGGGAATTCAGTTTATAGGAGTACTGAAATTTTAATCTGAATCCTTGGAAGGAAATATCTTCATATGAGGGTCCTTAAGTGTCTTTCTCCCAAAAAAAATAGAGAGAGAGAGAGAACGTGAGCATGACTAGGGTTTGCTAGTGAGACAATACTAAAGAAAAGGGTCACACGGCAAAACTTATTAACTCAGTAATCCATTTTAATTATAAAACAATTAATTAATTAAATGAATAACTAATTAATGTTATAAATAAAATCTCTCTCTTTTCTTCATAAAACCAAACTCATGATAGGAAATTATTAGCCACTAAAAGGTTGTAAGTTGGTCTTCCACCCAATGAGCTTATGTGTGATCCCACCTATAATGAATCACACACATTATAACCAAGCTCAATCTATTCTAAACTTAATATCAAATACCAAACTAATTACTTAAAATATAAATCATTAATTATTAGCATAATTAATTAATGCTAATCCATATTGATTAATTTAAAATTAACCTATCAGAATCTACATCTTCAGTGTTTTAGATATCATTTTCTAATCGTTTTTAGTGGCCCATGCAAACAGCTTGCCCAACTGATAGGTTATCCTACACTATGTATATACCTTACTATTAATTAGCGTGATATTAGAAATGAAAATCATAAAATGACTTTATAAGTGTTTGGTGGAAAAGATAGGATTGTTTGGAAGTGTAATGCATGGTCAGGGACAATATACGGTGCGTGACGAATATAAGCAGATATATAAGCTAGACGACACATTCGACTAATTAATAATTGAAAATAATATATGGTTAATCCAAAAGTAATTGGGATCATCAATTGGTTTGAGAACTGAACAAGTTAAACACATTGCTTTTAATTTGAGACGTGGTTGAGTAATAATCTTTCGTTATGGGTTGAAGGAAGGACTGGTGATTACTGTCTGCCAGAATGCATAATTTTATATGAAATGATATATATATATATATATATAGGTAGAAAATATTTCAGGCACAGTCAATGCAATATTGAAACAAAAATGCACAATTTCAGAGGGTGTTGTTGAATCCACTTCATTTTTCATAAGCGTGTGAATTGATGATAATGGGTGGAATATTAGTTTTCCATATTTTATGTATGTCAAAGGCAGAATTATTCTAGAAATGACCAAATTCGTTCACGCTGTATATATATATTCATACTTTTCTTCAGCCGCAATGGATCCAGAAATGACGTAATCCTCTCTTATGTTTTCATTCATCTTACATGACATTAATTTTACATCAACATACTCCTTTTTGATTCATGCATATATATATGCGTGTGCGCACAATCTTTATAATTATTTGTCAGTTGCTCTTCCAACACACAACTATTTTCCTTTCTTGTTTACAAAAATTGTAGACTTATGTTCTTTCTTTCTTTTCTTGTTTTTTGGTTCTTAGCAGAATTAATTCATTAATTGTTCAAGGTATCTAATCAATTTATATTTCAATAGAACATATTTATATTTAAATAAATCAAACAAATGTAGTAAAAAGTTTTCTCTAATTATTTTGCATTAATTTCTGGCCAAAAAAATTATTTTGCATTAATTTGCTATTCTTATTGATCAATATCTTGACTTTAATGCCCTTCCTTAATTAAACATGTTCATTAAATCACAAGATCAATTCTGGAGAACGTCTTAATTATTCCATACAATCATAATTTTGCCAATCTAGTTACGAAAAGTTGTCTTAAATTTATTTTTCTCATTTAACAATTAGCACTAATTTTAATTTTCTTCACAACCATATTATATATATAAATATATATTGTTATAAATCTGAAGTATCCAAGAAATAAGAGTTTCTACTACTTATGTTAACCTAACTTTAACTAAAACATGTTGATTAATTAAAAATATAAATTAAAGTTAGTTAACTATCTATTTTTAAAAAAATACAATATTTTTTTAAAACAATCATTATTTGATCACTTTTTTTCTTTCTCTTAAATTAAATAAAGGTATTTTTATAATAGAGAATAAATACTTTATATTTCAGAAAATATCATATATTTAGAATTAAAGCAAAATGTTGCATATTTGGACTGACGGGAGTATGTATTTAATTGTATTCTGAATAATTATCAAAACCAGGGATAGTACTGGATTTATGAATTTAACGTGGGTGTTTTCGAAGAAAATAACAGCGTTGAAAAAAAAAACAGAGGTAATTAAAGTTCCTCCCAATATCTTGTTTGACTTCTTATCATTCTGGAAACATAATAAATGATGATATCGAAGCTTCAACTAAATTGAACTTTCCTCAGCTGGGCAGCTAGCCTCCGCGCAAATGACACACAAAGTCGCATCAGTGACTTCGTCTCTCTCATCCTTCGATTCAACTAAATCAAAATCCCTCAGACTCAAACCCTCCTATAAATAACCCCTTCTTCTTCCTCCTCCTTCACCCATCACCAATATATATCCTATCCCTATAACTTAGCACATTAAGATCATCCTTTAATTATATATATATTCTCCTTCCTTTCATATATATATATAACATCACCAAAATATATATTAATACTAGTCTCATCCATCTCTTTCGTTTCATATATGGCTTCTCTCCCGTCTCCGTGGCTTCTGGGCTTGGCCACTCTGGTCTTAGCCTCCCTCCTTTATCGCCTTCTCAAGCTCTTCCATCGGCCTCCTCTCCCTCTTCCCCCTGGTCCCAAACCCTGGCCGATCGTCGGGAACCTCCCTCACTTGGGCCCTGTGCCTCACCATGCTCTCGCCGACTTGGCTCACACCTATGGTCCTCTCATGCGCCTCCGTCTCGGCTTTGTTGACGTCGTCGTGGTAGCGTCAGCTTCTGTTGCCGAGCAGATCTTAAAGGTTCATGACGCCAACTTCTCGAGCCGGCCACCGAACGCCGGAGCTAAGTACATGGCTTATAACTATCAAGACCTAGTGTTCGCTCCCTACGGCCCACGGTGGCGCAAGCTCCGGAAAATCTCCGCCGTTCATCTGTTCTCAGGCAAGGCCTTGGACGATTTCAGACATCTCCGTCAGGTTAGTAGTTTATTTCACTTCATAACCTCTTTCATTCCATCTCCCGCTTAGTAAGAAAAGACGCTTCTTATGCACTTCCATTTTTACATCACGAAGTCTATAAAATTTTATGATTAAAAGATTCTTAGACTGGCAAATACAGATTGGTTATCAGTGATCAATATTCATTCATCCAATTGATCTGTTACCATTAATATGATTACTTCCTCGAAAAACCTGCAATCTCTTTGTTTTCATGGTTTTGATGGACTTTTAAATTATCTTTTCTCTTAGTCAAATACCTCAAAACTTAAGTAGACGGTAGTATAACGATTGGATACCAATAATTATATAGATTCTGCTCACCAAAATATATATATATATATATAGATTCTACAATATTATATAAAATGAAAATAGATAGATATAAAATGAGGTTGAAACATCAACGTCATTACTGATTTTTTTTCGGAAACGGTAATATAATGTTGGAGTGGTATCGTTTCCAAATAGAACTTTGAAATATTTGATGCTTAAAGTTCTTTTAATGTTTTTAATATCGATTTATAATTACAAAGTGTAACTGACATACATATATGGAACAATTTTCTTATCTTGTAGAAAAATTGTCTTCCATGAAAATTATTCTATTGTTATGCGTACAATTATTTCTTTTAATTGCCATACTTAGAAATGTGATTGTCTGATTGATTGTTACTCCCCCCATCCCATATATAAGACAATAGAAGAAATTTTATGTATATCAAGAAATATTTATTACATCATTAAATTTTAAAAAAAACACAATTTTTAGTTTTACCTTTATTAATTCTGCCTCTTTCATTAAATATAATACAAATTACAATATTAATAACACAATAAATCAGAGATAAAAATAATAAATCATTATATATTATCTTATATTACGGGGAAAAAAATTTTATATTATTTTATAATATGAAACGAAAAAATATATATTCATATGCATAACTTATACTTTCCGTGTCCTTTTTATTAGTTACATTTTAAAAGTTTTCTATGGTTTAAATATGAGTTACTTTCTATAAATTTTTTAAGTATTAATTACTTTATTTCCAAAATACACTTATTTAATCATGAGAGAGAGTGTGAATTATTTGAATTTGTAGTATTTATTAGAAAGTAAATATGAAAAAACACATTAGTTTTAAAATAATTTTAATAATGCAATAAATTTTTTTTTAATTTTAATGTAATAGTTAAAAGTGATTTACATTAAAAATTGAAGGTAATAACCATCACCATCATAAATTAAAAAAATAAAAATAAGTCTTCGTGACTTTCATGCCAACTAGTAATAATATTTTAAATTACCAATGTGCGCCGTGTGAACTTTCAGAACTTGATTAATAATATTTTAAATTGCCAATGCGCTCCGTGTGAACTTTCAGTACTTCATTAATTCTTTGGTTTTTCTTAAATAACTAATTTTTTTCTTAAGGATATTCAATCAATAGCTTTCAGAAGTTGTTTAACTGATTTTTTTTTCGCTGACAAGAAATGGGTCAAGGATTACGTCGTCAAAGAGCAAGACAACTTGATATTTAAACAATTTTTAGAATTGCCGACGTACAACTGCCATGAAACTAGAGTATGACTACAACTAATAATCAATGCAAACATTGCAGGAAGAGGTCGGAAGATTGATGCGTAATCTCGCAAGTGCCGGCTCACGCGCCGTGAACATGGGTCAATTGTTGAATGTGTGCACCACCAACGCGCTAGCCAGGGTAGTGATAGGGCGGCGCGTGTTTAATGACGGTGCGGCCGGATGTGATCCGAGGGCGGATGAGTTCAAGTCAATGGTGGTGGAGATGATGGTGTTGGCCGGAGTCTTCAACATCGGGGACTTCATCCCGGCGGTGGAATGGATGGACCTTCAGGGAGTGCAAGCCAAGATGAGGAAACTTCACAAAAGGTTCGATGTGTTCTTGACGAACATAATGGAGGAACATAAGGTCTCAAAGAGCGACCACCACAAGGACTTGTTGAGTACTTTGCTTTCTCTTAAAGATGATGAAGGAGCCAAGCTCACTGACGTTGAGATCAAAGCATTACTTCTGGTACGTAATAATCTCCACTTTCTTATTCTATTATCTTCAAGCCAAAAGAATTCCATATTTATTTTTCTTCGAATCCACACTCACCTACCCAGTTCTCTTATACTGATAATAATCATCATTTGTTATTTAAATTAATTAACATGATTAATTAATTAATGAATAATTGCAGAACATGTTTGCGGCTGGGACTGACACCTCATCAAGCACCACAGAGTGGGCCATCGCAGAGTTGATCCGAAACCCAGCCATGTTGGCCCAGCTCCAACAAGAATTGGACTCCATCGTGGGCCGAGACCGACTCGTCAATGAATTGGACTTACCCAACTTACCATACCTGCAAGCCTTTATCAAAGAGACATTCCGTCTTCATCCATCGACCCCTCTGTCCCTCCCAAGAGTTGCAGCTGAGAGCTGTGAGATTTTCGGATATCACATCCCCAAGGGTGCCACTCTCTTGCTTAACGTTTGGGCCATAGCCCGTGACCCGAAGGACTGGTCCGACCCGTTAGTGTTCAGGCCCGAAAGATTCTTGCCAGGTGGCGAGAAGGCTGGGGTTGATGTCAGGGGCAATGACTTTGAGGTCATCCCATTTGGTGCTGGGCGCAGGATATGTGCTGGAATGAACCTTGGGCTTCGGATGGTGCAGCTTATCACTGCAACTCTGGCCCATGCATTTGATTGGGAGCTTGAAGATGGGCTTAGCCCACAAAAGCTGAACATGGAAGAGGCTTATGGGCTTACCCTCCAACGTAAAGTACCGTTAGTAGCCCAACCAAAGCCCAGGCTTGCTCCACACCTTTACTCACAATCTTCCTAGAGATCGCATCCATGACCTAACAGAGTTTGCCAGTCTTCCAAATTTGTTAGTGGATATGCTTTCTTCTGTATTTCCTTTCACAAGTTGAAATTTGTTGTATAATTTGAATAATTTCTTTTTCATGTGCCAATGGCATTAGAGAAGAAAAGCCCAATGGTACTAATGTTATTTTTAATTCTTTCTCCCATATATTCATTCATATTAATTTTCTTCGTTATGGGTTAAGGAAGGAATGGTGATTATTGCGCAATGTATAATTTTATAAGTCGTTTGGTTCATATGGAATTATAGAAAGAATATTTCAGGCACAGTCAATGCAATATTGAAAGAAATTAATCATGCACAATTTGAGAGGGTGTTATTGAATCCACTTCATTTTTCATAATTGTGTGAATTAATGATATGGGTGGAATATTAGTTTTCGGAATAAGTCAAAGGCAGAACGGGAGAATTACCAAATTCGTTCAAGCTATGTATTCATCCTTTTCTTCAGCCACAGTGGATTTAGAGCATCGGATTTGGATTCTCTCCATACATGATCTTTTTTATTAATTGTGTGGTATAATGATTAAAAAAATAATCTATAAATAAATAATATATTTTATTTAATAGTTTACATTTATTGTTATGAGTTGAAGTTTCTTAGAAATAATTTATAATATTTATTTAAAATTATTATTAAAATAAATAATATATTTTATTTAAAGTAACAATTAGTGATATCTACCATTCAAATTAAAATCAATGAATAAGATTATGTATAGAGAGAGGTATGGAGAGAAAGTATGGAGAGGATCCAAATCCTAAGAGCATCAGAATGATGTAATCCTTGACTAATTCTTACATCAGTTTAGACAAGCTTGTGTTTTCATTCATCCACAAGACATTTATTTTAGGGAAAATTGGGTTTTTGTACTAAAAAATTAAAATATTTGGTTTTTTGATATCGAAGTTCATTTTGTTTTGCAATCAGAATCAATTTTTTTGGCACCAAATAGAATCGAATAATTGCAAGTGAGGATTGAAAATTTCCAAATGAAATTGAATTTTTTCCAATTTTGATACTAAAAATCAAACATCTTTTTTTAAACGGGACAACATACCTTTTCAGGGGCAATGACTTTGAGGTCATCCCATTTGGTGCTTGGCGTGGGATATGTGCTGGAATGAACCTTGGGCTTCGGATGGTCCAGCTTATCACTGCAACTCTGGCCCATGCATTTGATTGGGAGCTTGAAGATGGGCTTAGTCCGCAAAAGCTAAACATGGAAGAGGCGTATGGGCTTACACTCCAGCGTAAGGTCCCGTTAATGGCCCAACCAAAGCCCAGGCTTGCTCCACACCTCTACACCCAATCTTTCTAATTTCAAGTTTCTGTATGTGTATATGCCTTTCTATGTATTTTCATTCACTGTTGAAATTCGTTGTATAATTTGAATAATCTCCTTTTTATGTGCCAATGGCATTAGATAACGAAAGCCAAATACTGCTGATGTAATTTTTTAATTCTTTCTCCCATATATTCACAGTTTTCTTCGTTGCTTTTTTTCACGGTCCCTAGCGATTATTTTCCTAACTAATATTTTTCATAAATTTCATTTTTATGTTAATCAGAATTTTCAATATCTATATTAATAGAAGTTGATGGCATTGTCTATCAAAATAAAAAAGGTTAATGGCCTTACGTAGACCGACAACCAACCATTACATAATGATAAAATAAAGTATATACTATGTCGGTCAAAAACGATAAGTAAAAACTATTGTCATAAATAGTATACAAAAGCAACAATTTCACGAACAGGACAGTAAGTAACGCGCGCGAGCGCACATACATACGAAAGATTTGCTGGTATAATTTTCTCTGGAAACTGCCAATAATGTATTTGGTCATCTCATATTTTCCATTGTTGAATTTAAAAATCACCCTCTAGAGAATTTAATTAATCATCATTAAATTGGAATTTTGCATATTTCATTCTGAGGAAGAGTACAGGTGGCATCATGGAAATTTTTTTTCTATAATTCCCACAGATGAATGTATGACTCATTATAACTGATCATTCTACTTTAAAACAAAAGATAGTCAAGTTCCCATCATTTTACCACCATTCTTTAGTAATTACTCAACTCCATCATCAGATTCAACATATAACCTCACCATTTACACAGAACAAGAGCAAAATGCCAATTAAGCTTATGAAAACGGCTCATTAATACGCACATCTCGATGGTATTCTTTGAAATACTTGCACCATGTTGTAAGTATTTCTTTCAATGTTCTATTTTTACAAATTCATTCTCCAAACTTCGCTTCGTTGTAGTCCATGCAAGTGTATTTTTTTCCTTACCAGAGTAGTCAGTGCAAGTTAAACAATGGAATAAAACGCTTAAAGGAGTAAATGGGTTTATTCAAATCAGAGCTTCCTTCAAACACAATGGTCTTTTAACTCCTTTCCCCTACTTCAATCATAGAAGGCAATAGGTATCTAGAAATATTTACACACTACACAAACCAAAAGATGACAGTAAATTTACAAGTTGTTAAGGAATTACTCCCAGTCGGCGTCAAAGAATCCAGCATCTCTCATCTCGGAGTAATAGGCATTATCCAAAAGGAAGTCTTCCTCCTGCAGCAAGAGATCAAATATCATATGCTGTTCAAGCTTATTTTATAAACAGAGGCATTCTTGACTGGGCAATGCCCACTACCATGTCATTCATCGACCACACCCAGATGAGTTCGCCACATAAGACTTAGGGGAGTTCCACCACAGGAAAATTATATATTTGTGGACAGAGGTGATCGTAGGTACAACTGGTTTCGGTTTAGAACCAACTATAAAATTAACCTGTGCTGACATCATCAGTTTGCAAAATTAACGAATTTTTTTTTTATTCAGTTTTGTTTGATTTGCTTCATTTTTCATTTAAGTGATTTAATGTTTCTCAGATTTATTTTTTCCAAAAAATTATTTTTCTTTTCTAAATAATCTAGTTGGACTTGTATGCTATTGCAAGGTAGGGAAATCAATCTCAAGAACACGATTTAAAAATCTGAAAATTTTCATATCACTATTAATCCAATTCATTTCTTCAATAAGAAAGAAATACCTCTCCGTTGATTAGGCTTGGTTTGGTTTCCAATCTGCCCACCGAATCAATTAAAATGGTTTTGATATGCAACGCAAACAATTTCGCCTTAAAACCTTTCTTAATTTGAGTCAGTTCAATTGAGTTGGTTTGATTTTGAACAATCCCCATTCGTCAGTGTGCTCCTTAAATAACATATTCAGGCCTAGCTAAAGAAAAATTTTTATAATAAACCAAAATGCAACTTCTATAGTAAATGGCAAGAAACGATTACCTGGAAAAAATCTTCCAGAAAAGTTACATACAGAAATGGCAGATACAGCGAGTGATAACAAAGAACTGTGAGATCATACAACCTGCAGGAAAGGAGACATTCATTCAGAGCAAATTTCATAGTATATAAAATAAATTAGTGAGTGCAACTTTTGTTTGCAGAGAAGGTATATGAGATTACCATTTGCCCAAGCCAGCCCCAACTCCTGCTAGTCCACAAGCGAAAAGGGCAATTGCACTAAAGACGAACATTGTAACAACATAGTTATAAAATGCTGGTCTGGCTGCAAAAGGTGAAAGAAATTTGTATCTCAGAACATAGATCAACTAAAAACCAAGGTGACAACAGAATCAGGGATATATATACTTACGAGGCAGCTTTTCTCTCCATTTAGAGAAATGTACAAACAGAATGAAGCCATATGCTGCGGCAAGCAACAATTTGTGAATTATCAACAAACCCCACTTAATCGTATGTGAGCTTCCAACATTGCGATTGAACAATGGGACCCCAAATCCAAAGACATATATTACCTGATGTGAAAAGTACTCAATTAACAAAAGGCATCTCAAGAAACAAAACATTAAAGATGAGGATTGGAATGGCAAATGGCCTCAGTAAAAAGGTATGCATGTTAACTTCATGGAGAAATAACCAGCAGCTAACTGCATACAAACATCATTATAAATCATATACAAGGAAAGTGCAGTGAATGAAAAGAATCTGTGCATTGTGACCAGCAAATTTTTTTTTTTTTTTCAGAGAGGGGGAGAAAAAGGGAAATTCACAGAAATAATAGTGATAATTAACGAGAACAATCATCAAAACACGAGACAGAAAAGTGCAGTGATTTAAATTATATGCACGGAAAGTGCAGTGAATGAAAAGTAACCATGCATTGTAACCAGCAAATTTCTTTGGAAAGGGGGAGAAAAAGGGAAATTCAGAGAAATAATAATGACAATTTACAAGAACAATAGTCAAAACACAAGAAAACAAAGTAACCAACATCAATATAAAAGGTCAAATGACTAAATCAAATAATACAACAATAATAAGATATCCTTGACACAAATACACTTCCGTCAACACCATGACAGTATATCTCAGTGCAATATTGTGCTCATGCAGATAAGTAGCTTGAATTATCCTGCGATCAGCCACTTATGTTTTGCAGATGATCTCTTCTTGTTCTCTAATGGGGACATAGGTAGTATAGGATGTCCAAGCCCCACATTAAGTAGTATCGAATGCTGATGCACAATGAAGTAATTCAATGGATTGGTTCTCCCACCTCAATAGTTAGTTTTAAGGGAGAGAGTTTCCAATCACACTTGAGTATCCATCATTCTCTTAAGCTAGTTTGCATTAGATGGAGATTCTCAAAGGGCACATGGAATTTTTCTGCAAAACACCTGGACAAAAGATGAATTTGAGGGAAAAAATAAGATTTATTTCTCCAAAAATGTGAACTTCAATAGAGCTCTCCAACTTATCAGTGTACTTGAAGTTTCCTTTATTGGTGATCTTGGAAAATAACTTGGCATTCCCCTCATGCACAAGAGGATTAACAGGAGTACCTTCGAGCCTCTCTTTATGAAAAGCAAAGAATAAACTTGCTTCTTGTAAAGGCAAACTTCATAATAGAGCTGAGCTTACAACCTTGATTAGATTGGTTATCTCAGCCTTACCGAGTTACATGGTGCAAACTCGTCTATGTGTGAGAGCATTGAAAATGCAAGTAGGGACCTGCTATGGGGATCAGACGAAGAAAGATGCACCCAGTTTGTTGGAATCAAGTATGCAAATCAAGAGATGATGATGAACTTGGAATCAGGAAATTGTATGCTCAGTTACTGAGAAAAATAAGCTCTAGGTCCAGATTTTGACAGCGAGATACAAGTGTGGAGGTGACTCTCTTCCAAATATACGTAGATATGCAAATGACTCTTACTTGGCAAGCTATAAACAAAGCTTGGCAAGATTAAGTTTCTACAATGGAACGTGGGCAGAGGAAATAGGATCAATTTTTGGTGGGATGAGTGGTGTGTGCTGAAAGGTCCTCTTGCTGATTACCTCACTAATCCCATCCCTCAACAATACATTTCAGAAAAGGTTAAAGACTTAGTGGATGACAACAGGGAGTGGAATAGGAGAATTCTCAATCCATTTTGATCTCAGAAGTGACAAAACGAGTTCTATGGAATACCATGCCACCTGATCACAGAGGATATTTAGACACTAATACTCAGAAAGGATCCAGAGGTGGTGGGTTCACAGTTAAATATGCCTAACTTGCTATGGAGAACTCTTCCACAGAAGGAGAAGGGAATGTTTGAAAGAGAGCATGCAGTGCCCAGGTCCTGGGAAAAATAGAGTCCTCCCAGCATGTTTTATGCGACTGTGTGAGAAGTTGTTGTATATATAGAGCTCCAGTAGAACTGAAGAATTGGGCTATTATTCAACCTGCCTTCTTGAGAATGAGTGGATTGGGATCTTGAAAATGAACTAGGAGGCAATACAACCCATGGTATCAAGTGGACAAAAGTTTTTATCTACATGAGTTGGTGTCTTTTCTTTGGATTACACGATGCAAGAAAGCAATTCAGAATGAGGATAGCAACCAAGAAGATCTCCTCCAACTTTTTATGCACATTGTGGAGGAAGATAGTTGACTTCTTAACCTCTATTCAAGGGTTGACCAAGTCAAATGCAGACACCTCCTTGAGGGGTGGGCCAAATTAAATGTGGATTGCTCGGGGAAGCAAAATGGAAGTGCATCTAGTTGGGGGAACAATCCAAATCATCGCAATGGTTGGGAGGTTATAGTTCGTATTTAGGAACCAGCACTATAACCCACTGCTGAATTATGGGGAATCAAACTGGGGCTACAAATGGCATGGAATCAAGGTTACGGCAATGTGAGAGTTCATGTTGATTCTTTATCTGCAGTTAGTCTGATTTCTAATGGTGCAACTGACACCACCCTTTATTTAGTCTGGATGAAGATATTCGAAGGACTATGAATAGGGAGCGGAAAGTTGATATAGATTATGCACACATAGAAACTAATCGCATGGCAGATTGGATGCTGAATTATGTGCATGAGCTACTATTGGGTCATCACATTTTTGTAACAGCCCTGGAGGGTGCAGGTTCAATCTTAAATTTTGATCTCCAAGGGGGTACTACCTGGAGAATGATGCAATCTTGGCAACAATTGCCGCACATGAATCCCCCAAAAAAAAAATACGAAAACACGATGCCTAACCCTCTTCTCCTTGACTCCCTTCAAAATTCAAGTTGATACTTTGTAATGATTCTAAAACCCCTTTCTAAGTGAATTTCAAAATTAAGAACATTGCAGGAATCAGGATATCCCACAAATATGTAGGTTCAAAATAAGGAGCACGTATGAAAATTAAGAACCATACTGCATACCACTTGTTTCAACTCTTAAAAGAGAAAAGAAAATAACTTAGATCAGTAAAACCAATTAACACGCAACAAAAGTGTGCTTTTATTTGTGTTTGGCGTCTGTGGCATGACAATAACTAATTTTCTGGGTGAGTGAATTCCATCTATAATTGGGAGATCAATAATGGTGATGCAAGCACATGAGTAATAATCCTATCCATATGTTACAACTGCTAGCATTAAAATGAAAAATATTAATATCATATAAAGGTTTTGAGTCTCCTCACTTAAGGCTATTGATCTATGGGATCCCATTGGCCAACCAAAAATCTATTGGATTCATATTCTTCAGTATGGGCCATAAATTATGGAATATCCAGAACTCTACACAACAAGTGCACTGAGCCCTTAAAAAGGCATATTTAGGCTAGCACAAGCTCTTTTGCCTTCACCTCCAAAAGGTTGCAATCGTGGTAATCAATGCTGCTAGTGTAGGGTAAAGCAGATTTGCCATATTATCCTCTTTTGTTCTTTGCAAATATGCTAATAAAATGGCTGGTGGGTATTTCAGATAAGTAATAATCCTATCCAGATGTTGCAACAGCAAGCCTTAAAATGAAAAATATTAATATTATACAAAGGTTGAGTCTCCTCACTTAAGGCTATTAATCTATGGGATCCCGTTGGCCAACAAAATATCTATGGGATTCCAATTTTTAGCAGTTCAAGAGATGCTTTGAGGGTGAATTTGATACAGCTAATGTTTGAAAGTTTGCCAACTTAATTTACCTTTGTTACTGTGTTAGTAGGAAACATATGAGGAAACAACAATCAGAGCTGTGGAAAAATAAATGAGTTTGTAACATTTGTTATTCCACTAGAAGATTTTGAAAGTCATTAAAATTACAGCTTACTAAAAGAAGGATCCAAAAATTCAACATGCTCATGGGAAATATATAGCATAGAAATTAAAAAAAAAAAACACACACACACACACACACACACAAACACATAAGGTAAAAGGGACTACTATCTACGTGATTGCTTGATATATGAAGTAGAAAAAAGTTGATATACTTCAGTATGGGCCATAAATTATGCAGTCAGTATAAGAAGAGTATTAAAATCATATCCAGAACTCTACACAACAAGCGCACTAAGCATGTAAAAAGGCATATTTTGGTTAGCACGAGCTCTTTTACTATCACCTCCAAAAGGTTACAATCATGGTAATCCATGCTGGTAGTGTAGGGTAAAGAAGATTTGCAATATTATCCTCTTTTGTTCTTTGTAAATATGCTAATAAAATGGCTGGTGGGTATTTCAGCTGCTGCACCCGTCACAAATTTTATTTTCTGATGTGGTAGAGGTGCAAAGCAACCCGTCTGTTAGATACTAAGGAGGGATAGAGTTTTATTGAAGCCATATATACATCAGTAACTGATGAGGAGGGAATGACATTGAATAGTTAAAGAGGAGCAAAAAAGGACAGGACAATGAACAGGACTCAGTCATTAAGTTCACCCGTCTTTTAGAAAACAAGTGGAAAATGTGTAGTACATGCACGTACATCAAATAGCGCAAACAAAAACAGGTATTACCTTGAGAAGAGTATCCACAATGACAAGGATTCCAGATACAAGGAAATTGTGCGCTAGAGTTTCCATCCCATTCATATAATTATCCTTGAGTAAAAAGGCCATCAAGCTTATCTCCAAACAAAGTATTCCAGCTGCTGTAAATAATGACAGGATATTCCATGCAACCTCCTTGCCAGGAGAGCACTGCCATGCCTGCTTAAACAAGAAAGATGTTCAAGTTGAAAATTTTTACAGCTAAGACAGCACAAGTGCCACGCTCAAAACCAAGTGAAGGGGCACCAAGCGGGTAATTCTCCATATTTGTGATGAAACATATATGGAAATCATCCTACACTTTGATTATCGCCACTTGAATAACGTGAACTCTTTCTTGAAATAATGAAAATAACATTTCAGCTAGTGAGAATGATGAAGAGAGAAAAAGACAAATTTTAATGATAATTAATGCAAATCCACTGGACGGTAATTTTTAAATTCAGTGGTAGAATTTCCTGAGAAGATCAAATACATATTCACAAATTCCTTAGAAACTGAAGCAATCATATGGTTACAAAATCTTGTTCCATAAATAGTTATAGCACTAACAAACTCCCGGCTACATCATAGAAACTCGGCAGCACCCAATCAACCACCTGAGACCTCTCAAAGCCCAATTCAAACGTCAGCTAACGTATCAACACATAACGTAGTATCTCAATTTCAAGTGTCAGCAGCGGAGATCCATGTCTTAGCATCCATTAAAAACAACAGTTCGAACAGGCTCTTATGGAATACAGGCTATAAATTCACACCCAAAGGTAGGTTATGGAAGTGATACTAAAATATGTTGCATTGCTTTGAGCTCACGCGCCAAAAGAAAGGGGAAAAAATCCCACGGGGAGGGACAGGAAATCTATTCCCGACTATTTTCTTCAGTTTCTCGTATCATCCAATTAACCAAACCAAGGAACACAAGAAATTACTTAGCATACCTGAAGGAAACACCAAGCCAGGTTTAAAAGTGTAGCAACCCAAAGGAGGGCATAACAGGATTTCATTATGTAAGACCCTCCATTACAGAGTTTCTTCAGGTTCTTCTTCGCGTGGACCGCCAGGTACAGCACGAACAAAACCGACGGAACGACAAGAAAGGTGTCGTACCAGAAACCATTGCAATTAGACAAAGATATAAAGGATCTTAGATCTCGATCTCTGGTTTTGGACGCAACGCTCGCAGTTGGAGAGAGAGGAAGTGAGGCTCGGATGGCCTGCAGCTGAAGGAGACTCCTTGACATAGTTTTGCAGGGAAGCTGTACCATTCCTTATTCGAAGAGCTTAATATCAAAGGCGGAGATCAGGTTGATATATTAAAAAGAAAAGGGGTTTCAGAAAAAGAAAGAGCATGGTTTAGTGGGTTTGGTTGGTAAGGTCCAAAACATGAGAGATTCAAAGATCGGGGGTTTATAGTATTCGATTAGCTGAATTTGCAACTGGAGCGATGGATGATGGAAGGTTTTGGTGGTTTTTCTGCGTGCGATGAATTGTGAAGAAGAGAAAACTACAGGAGATGAAGACGGTCCATTTTTTCCCACGGAGAACGATCTCAGTACGTGGAAGTTTCTTCATTGGGTTAATTCAGTGGTTTTTTTTTTTGTAAGCCACAGGTTTATTGTTTAATTTAACATTAAAATAATTGGCACAACGAACAATAATAATAGGGCTGTCGGAGCCCGATTACGTGGGTCAGCTAGACCGAATCTATATCTCTTCTGCCTAATTTTGCATTGGATCATGCCAAATATTTTTTTAAATCCTAAAAAGTAAGATTAAACTAAGTAAATACAGAATTAAAAATGAAGTAATAAGCGGACGTACCATATGATATCAAAGAGACTATGATCAAGATGTGAAGAGCAAAGTTGAAGAATTACTTATGAGTGGTTTAAGTAAAATTTCTATTGAACTACCTATTCTTTCTTTTTTAGATAATATCTTAGTTCTTATAATTGGGTGGAAGCCTATTTTTACTTTGATGTTTACTAAAATATCAATTAACTAACTATCTATTAAAAATGAGATAGCTCCCCACCACCAAATTTGATTGTTTAAAGCTGGTTTCTAGGTTAGAATAAACCTTACAAATGTACCTTAAAATAAACTAGATTTCTTTTATCCATACATGATTACTCGTAGAGTCATAGAAAGCCCAGTGAGCCAAGTGATGTAACTATTTTAATCAAAGAGATTTTCTATTCTCCATAACCATTCTCCAATCAATACATAAGACATCAACACACAAGAAACAAGAGATGGTTCTCAAACCTATCTATACTCTATTGCATTAAAGTGATTGAAAAAAACTACTTACAAACATGAACATAATAATTGAAATGAAAACAAAGCCATGGAATTAGCTCTACAATACAATGTGGCCCTAAACATTTACTACATAAAAGAATACTTTAAGGACCTATATTGTTTGGCCGTGTGCATAGCTTTCTCTCTATTCTTACTTGTTTGCAGTCATTTCTCACATAGTAGTGGCACAGAAAAGAGGCAAACACACAACTCACTTTAGAAAAATTTGATTGATTTCTGAATACCTTCCATTCCTCTCATACATGGGTCCTATATATAAACAGATGTAACTCCTCTCCTCCAACCTCTATAACCCCTCCATAATTTCCTAATAATGGAGTTGTAACTCCCGTAACCCCTCCCTTGAGTTAATGTATTCATTTAATTATCTTTACTGTTATGTTGCATCCTAAACACTATATATAGGACCCATGTATGAGAGGAATGAGAGGTATTCAGAAATCAATCAAGTTTTTTTAAAGTGAGTTGTGTGTTTGCCTCGTTTCTGTGCCATTTTGGTATTAGAGCTCGATGAGAGAGAGTCCAGAAGCTGAGAAGAGTGAGAGAGCCGTCGGAAAACAACCTGAAAGTGAGTAGCAGCCGCCGCCATCGAAATCCATTTCTGGTCATTTTTCAGGCAAACGGACATCATCATCGAACTCGGAAGGCCGCAAAACCTCTGAATGGAGAGTTTCGCCGTCGTTGGACGCTCCACGCGCGACTTCCAAAACTACACGCGCCGCATGCGCCTGCTGGAGGATGAAGATGATGACATCATCCGCCACGTCATCCTGACCTGTCCAGTCAGCGACAGATCAGCCACCCAGTGTCTGCCATGTGTCACCTTTGCCACGTCACATCTGCCCAATCAGCTAAACTTCTCATATTTACAGTTTGACCCTTAAACTTCTCCATATTTACATTTTTACCTATATACTTTCAGTATTTACATTTTGACCCTGATCTTTCTGAAATTACATTTTCACCCCTGTACTTCTTGAAATTTGCAATTTTACCCCTAATTTTTTTTGAAATTACAATTTTGGCCCATATTTTCCAAAAAATTATAATTTTACCTCACATTTTATTAAAATTCCTTTTCCATCCCTATACCCCAGCAAATTACCTTTTTACCCCTATACTTCTAATTGTTTTTGCCTAAGTCCTAACCTTCCAGAAAAAGGTGAAAAAAAAATGCCTCCAAGACGCAGGAATGTACAGGACGTTGCGATGGACGGGATGAGATGACGGATACAAGAATTGGAAGCTACAGTAGAATTACAGCGAGCTTTGCTAGAAACTCGTAAAGAAAATCCAGAAGGTGATTCAGGTAGCAGTAGTTCGTCATCCACTGACAACCACCAGCGACCTCAACAACAACCATTCCGCTCTAGTGACATCAAAGTAGACATCCCAGAATTTGAGGGAAGACTTCAGCCAGATGAGTTTGTAGATTGGCTTCAAACTGTTGAGCGAATATTTGAATACAAGGAGATTCCAGACAGGCAAAAAGTCAAAATAGTCGCTCTTAAACTCAAGAAGCATGCTTCCATATGGTGGGAGAATCTCAAACGGAAGCGAGAGGGAAAGCGTAAGATTGAGACATGGGAGAAAATAAGACGACAGCTCACCAGAAAGTTCCTACCGGAGCATTACCACCTGGATAATTTTATCCAACTGCAGAATCTTCGACAGAGGTCCTTGTATGTAGAAGAATTCACCAGAGAATTTGAAAAACTTATGATGAAGTATGACATACAGGAGAAGGAGGAGCAAATGATAGCTAGTTATCTTGCAGGGTTAAACGCTAACATCAGTCATCCAGTCCAGCTTCAGCAGTATTGGACTTTGGATGATGTGATTCGCCTAGCCATCCGTGTGGAGAAGCAAACACCTAAGAGGTCTTCTTATGAACCTTCTTCTTCTAGGGGTTATTTTGATGGTCGAAAGGTAGAATTTCAGCAGCCTGCTTCATCAGCAAGCCGCAACCTAGCACTACGCGCAAGTCTCCACCAAATACTGTCAAAGAATCTGGCTCTAAAGCACCTCGATATTTTAAATGCCAAGGATTTGGTCACATCGCCTCAGACTGTCCTACTCGAAGGGTTATCACCATTAAGGAAGGGCAAGTTTATGAAGCACCTGAGGAAGATGAAGAGGAGACTACATTTTATGAAGCCAAACCAGTATATGACGAGGAGATTACGCCTGCAGATCAGAGAGAGGCTTTGGTTATCAGACGAAGTCTGCATGCAGCTGTAGTTAAGGAAGAACCATGGCTACGACGCAATATTTTTCACACCCGTTGCACTGCCCAGGGCAAAGTTTGTAATGTCATTATTGACAGTGGGAGCTGTGAAAATGTAGTATCTGACTACATGGTGCAGAAGTTGAAGCTACCAATGCATGACCACCCGTATCCTTACAAGCTTCACTGGCTTAATACTGGAAGCGAGGTAAAAGTCTCTAAGCAATGTCTTGTTTCTTTTTCTATTGGGAATAGATATTGTGATGATATTTTGTGTGATGTTGTTCCCATGGATGCATGCCACCTTCTTTTGGGGAGGCCATGGCAATATGATCGATATGCTCTGCATGATGGACGTATAAACACCTACTCTTTCACTAAATACGGTGTCAAGATCAAGTTAGCGCCTCTACCGCCTAATGAGTTTAGCAAAGCCTCAATAGAAGCTAAGTCATTGGTGACTTTGATGACGAAAATAGAGTTCAAGGTGATGAAAGCTGAGACCCAGATGATAAGTTTCATACTGGTACTCGAGGCCAACAGTGAGTCCACCATATCACAAGGAGTTATGCCCTTATTATCCGAGTTTCTCAACGTGATAGCTGATGAGATACCACCAGAGTTGCCACCTATGCGAGACATACAACACGCCATTGACTTTGTTCCAGGAGCAGTCATTCCTAACAAGCTTGCTTATAGGATGAGTCCTTAGGAACATGCCGAAGTCCAGCGACAAGTTGAAGAGCTGCTGAAGAAAGAGCTGGTTCGGGAAAGTGTTAGCCCCTGTGCTGTACCTGTTCTGCTAGTACCCAAGAAAGATGGAAGTTGGAGAATGTGCATCGATTACCGAGCTGTTAACAAAATTACTATCAAGTATCAGTTTCGGATACCCCGGCTTGATGACATGTTAGACCAGCTGCAAGGTGCCACTATTTTTTCCAAGATTGACCTTTGTAGTGGGTATCACCAAATTCGGATTCAGCCAGGAGATGAATGGAAGACCGCCTTCAAGACAAGAGATGGCTTGTATGAGTGGAATGTGATGCCTTTTGGACTAACCAATGCCCCTAGCACATTCATGCCCCTGATGAATCAGGTATTGTGACCTTTCACTGGCAAATTTGTTGTTGTTTACTTTGACGATATTCTTATTTACAGCAAGAGTCAGGAAGAACACTTTGATCACTTACGGCAAGTTTTGCAAGCATTGCGAAACCAAAAGCTTTTTGCCAATCTAAAGAAGTGTATCTTTCTCGCCAATGAAGTTGTTTTCTTGGGGCACATCATCACCGCAGAAGGTGTTAGAGTTGATCCAAGTAAAGTTGAAGCCATTAATAGCTGGCCAGTTCCAAAATCTCTCCAGGAAGTTCGAAGCTTCCACGGATTAGCTTCTTTCTACAGGAGGTTCATTCTCAATTTTAGCTCTATTGCTGCACCCCTCACAGATTGCACCAAGGGAGACAAATTTCAGTGGACGGAACAAGCTCAGAGGAGTTTTGAGGAGCTAAAGAAGCGGTTGATTGAAGCTCTCATCCTAGTACTTCCAAATTTTGACCAAGTGTTTGAGGTTAGCTGTGATGCCTCCAATACTGGAATTGGCACTGTTTTAAGCTAGGAAGGTCATCCCATTGCCTTTTTCAGTGAGAAACTCAATAACGTGAAACTCAGGTATTCTACTTATGATAAAGAATTCTATGCCATTATCCGAGCTCTGCAACATTGAAGTCACTATCTCCTGAACAAAGAGTTCATACTTTTTTCGGATCATGAAGCCCTAAAGTATTTGAACTCTCAACAAAAGATCAGTCGCAAACATGCCCGTTGGAGTGAAATCTTGCAGCCTTATCCCTTCCTCATTAAGCACAAGGCTGGGATTTTAAACTCTGTAGCTGATGCTCTTAGCCCTCGATATGTGTTTGCTAACAACAATACAAGCCAAAGTTATTGGTTTTGATCTTGTCAAGGAGCTGTACTAGGATGACCCTGATTTTCATGGAGTATAGGAAGCTACTGCCGATCAATCATTCCACCAGTATTGCCGACATGATGGAATCCTTTTGCCATGAGTTACATCTGTTTCATCCTCCCCGGGTTGGACAGAACTCGCCCTCGAGTCAAAGTCAGCATCATCATCCAGAGAGGGTAACAAGTCAGCAACATTGAAAGTGGCAGAAACTCCGTAAGCACTAGGCAATTCAACTTTATAAGCATTGTTGTTGATCTTTTGTACAATCTTGAAGGGACTATCAGCTCTAGGAGACAACTTGGCATTGGGTTGTTTAGGAAAATGCTCTTTTCTTAGATGTCTCCAAACCAAGTCTCCTACATTAAAGATCTGTTGCTTCCGATGCTTGTCTTGCTGTGTCTTGAATTTGAAGTTCTGCTTCTGGATTCTTTCACGAACTTGTTCATGCAACTTCTTGATTTCCTTAGCCCTTTAATCCGCATCAGCACTATAATGTTGTTTGTCAGATGAAAGAGTCAGATCCAATGGGCTAAGCGGACGGTTACCATAAACCACTTCAAATGTACACCTCCCCGTGGCTTGATTAATTGAGTTGTTGTAAGCAAACTCAACTTGTGCAAGAACAAGATCCCATTATTTTAAATTCTTCTTAACATAGCTCTGAAGAAGATTTCCAAGAATCCTGTTAATTGCTACAGTTTGTCCGTCCGTCTGAGGATGGCCAGCGCTGCTAAATTGGAGTTTAGTTCCCATCTTCTTCCATAACGTCCTCCAAAAGTGGCTTAGGAACTTAACATCACGATCAGAAGTAATAGTTTTTGGAATTCCATGGAGACGAACAATCTCTTTGAAGTACAAATCTGCAACTTGCACCGCGTCATTGGTCTTTTGACATGGAATAAAATGGGCCATCTTCAAAAATCGATCCACAACAACCATGATGGAATCCTTTTGCCTCTGTGTTCGGGGTAAACCAAGAACAAAATCCATGCTCACATCTTCCCACGGTGCTTCTGGAACCGGCAGTGGCATGTATAATCCTGTATTTTTCCCTTTCGTCTTAGCCAAATGACATATTCGACATCGCTGTATATGCCGGTTGACATCTCGTTCAAGTCTTGGCCAATAGAAATTCTCTTTGACCAGATCAACTGTCATGTCTCTGCCAAAATGACTAGCTAATCCTCTATCATGAGCTTCCCAAATTATCGCCTCTCTCAATGAACCCTGAGGAATACATAGAGTTTTACCTCGAAATAAAAAGCCATCATGTCGATAATACTGGTGGAATGATTGATTGGCAGTAGCTTCCTATACTCCACGGAAATCAGGGTCATCCTGGTACAGCTCCTTGACAAGATCAAAACCAATAACTTTGGCTCGTATTGTTGTTAGCAACACATGTCGAGGGCTAAGAGCATCAGCTACAGAGTTTAAAATCCCAGCCTTATGCTTAATGAGGAAGGGATAAGACTGCAAGATTTCACTCCAACGGGCATGTTTGCGACTGATCTTTTGTTGAGAGTTCAAATACTTTAGGGCTTCATGATCGAAAAAAGTATGAACTCTTTGTTCAAGAAATAGTGACTCCAATGTTGCAGAGCTCGAACAATGGCATAGAATTCTTTATCATAAGTAGAATACCTGAGTTTCACGTCATTGAGTTTCTCACTGAAAAAGGCAATAGGATGACCTTCCTGGCTTAAAACAGCGCTAATTCCAGTATTGGAGGCATCACAGCTAACCTCAAACACCTAGTCAAAATTTGGAAGTACTAGGACGGGAGCTTCAATCAACCGCTTCTTTAGTTCCTTAAAACTCCTCTGAGCTTGTTCCGTCCACTGAAATTTGTCTCCCTTGGTGCAATCTATGAGGGGTGCAACAATAGAGCTAAAATTGCGAATAAACCTCCTGTAGAAAGAAGCTAATCCGTGGAAGCTTCGAACTTCCTGGAGAGATTTTGGAACTGGCCAGCTATTAATGGCTTCAACTTTACTTGGATCAACTCTAACACCTTCTGCGGTGATGATGTGCCCCAAGAAAATAACTTCATTGGCGAGAAAGATACACTTCTTTAGATTGGCAAAAAGCTTTTGGTCTCGCAATGCTTGCAAAACTTGCCGTAAGTGATCAAAGTGTTCTTCCTGACTCTTGCTGTAAATAAGAATATCGTCAAAGTAAACAACAACAAATTTGCCAGTGAAAGGTCACAATACCTGATTCATCAGGGGCATGAATATGCTAGGGGCATTGGTTAGTCCAAAAGGCATCACATTCCACTCATACAAGCCATCTCTTGCCTTGAAGGAGGTCTTCCATTCATCTCTTGGCCGAATCCGAATTTGGTGATACCCACTACAAAGGTCAATCTTGGAAAAAATAGTGGCACCGTGCAGCTGGTCTAACATGTCATCAAGCCGGGGTATCGTAAACCGATACTTGATAGTAATTTTGTTAACAGCTCGGTAATTGATGCATATTCTCCAACTTCTATCTTTCTTGGGTACTAGCAGAACAGGTACAGCACAGGGGCTAACACTTTCCTGAACCAGCCCTTTCTTCAGCAGCTCTTCAACTTGTCACTGGACTTCGGCATGTTCCTGAGGACTCATCCTATAAGCAGGCTTGTTAGGAATGACTGCTCCTGGAACAAAGTCAATGGCGTGTTGTATGTCTCGCATAGGTGGCAACCCTGGTGGTATCTCATCAGCTATCACGTCGGGAAACTCGGATAATAAGGGCATAACTCCTTGTGATATGGTGGACTCACTGTTAGCCTCAAGTACCAGTATGAAACTCATCATCTGGGTCTCAACTTTCATCACCTTGAACTCTTCTTTTGTCATCAAAGTCACTAATGGCTTAGCTTCTGTTGAGGCTTTGCTAAACTCATTAGGCGGTAGAGGCGCTAACTTGATCTTGACACCGTCTTTAGTGAAAGAGTAGGTGTTTGTACGTCCATCATGCAGAGCATATCGATCATATTGCCATGGCCTCCCCAAAAGAAGGTGGCATGCATCCATGGGAACAACATCACACAAAATATCATCACAATATCTGTTCCCAATAGAAAAAGTAACAAGGCATTACTTAGAGAATTTTACCTCGCTTCCAGTATTAAGCCAGTGAAGCTTGTAAGGATGCAGGTGGTCATGCGTTGGTAGCTTCAACTTCTGCACCATGTAGTCAAACACTACATTTTCACAGCTCCCACTGTCAATAATGACATTACAAACTTTGCCCTGGGCAGTGCAACGGGTGTGAAAAATATTACGTCGTAGCCATGGTTCTTCCTTAACTACAACTGCATGCAAACTTCGTCTGATAACCAAAGTCTCTCCCTGATCTGTAGGCATAATCTCCTCGTCATATACTGGTTCGGCTTCATAAAATGTAGTCTCCTCTTCATCTTCCTCAAGTGCTTCATAAACTTGCCCTTCCCTAATGGTGATAACCCTTCGAGTAGGACAGTCTGAGGTGATGTGACCAAATCCTTGGCATTTAAAACATCGAGGTGCTTTAGAGCCAAATTCTTTGACAGTATTTGGTGGAGACTTGCGCGTAGTGCTAGGTTGCGGCTTGCCTAATGAAGCGAGCTACTGAAATTCTGCCTTTCGACCATCAAAATAACCCCTAGAAGAAGAAGGTTCATAAGAAGACCTCTTAGGCGTTTGCTTCTCCACACGGATGGCTAGGCGAATCACATCATCCAAAGTCCAATACTGCTGAAGCTGGACTGGACGACTGATGTCAGCGTTTAACCCTGCAATATGACGAGCTATCATTTGCTCCTCTTTCTCCTATATGTCACACTTCATCATAAGTTTTTCAAATTCTCTGGTGAATTCTTCTACATACAAGGACCTCTGTCGAAGATTCTACAGTTGGATAAAATTATCCACGTGGTAATGCTCCGGTAGGGACTTTCTGGTGAGCTGTCATCTCATTTTCTCCTAAGTCTCAATCTTGCGCTTTCCCCCTCATACTCGCTTCCGTTTGAGATTCTCCCACCATATGGAAGCATGCTTCTTGAGTTTAAAAGAGACTATTTTGACTTTTTGCCTGTCTGGAATCTCCTTGTATTCAAATATTCGCTCAACAGTTTGAAGCCAATCTACAAACTCATCTGGCTGAAGTCTTCCCTCAAATTCCGGGATGTCTATTTTGATATCACTAGAGCGGAATGGTTGTTGTTGAGGTCGCCGGTGGTTATCAGTGGATGACGAACTACTGCTACTTGAATCACCTTCTGGATTTTCTCTACGAGTTTCTAGCAAAGCTCACTGTAATTCTACGGTAGCTTCCAATTCTTGTATCCGTCGTCTCATCCCCTCCATCGCAACGTCCTGTACATTCCTGCATCTTGGAGGCATTTTTTTTTTTCACCTTTTTCTGGAAGGTTAAGACTTAGGCAAAGACAATTAGAAGTATAGGGGTAAAAAGGTAATTTGCTAGGGTATATGGATGGAAAATGAATTTTAAGAAAATGTGAGGTAAAATTGCAAATTTCAAGAAGTACAGGGGTGAAAATGTAATTTCAAAAAGATCAAGGGCAAAATGTAAATACTGGAAGTATATGGGTAAAAATGTAAATATGAAGAAGTTTAGGGGTCAAACTGTAAATATGAGAAGTTTAGCTGACTGGGCAGATGTGATGTGGCAAAGGTGACACGTGGCAAACACTGGGTGGCTGATCTGTCGCTGACTAGACAGGTCAGGATGACGTGGCAGATGACGTCATCATCTTCAACCTCCAGCAGGCGCGTGCGACGTGTGTATCGACGGCGATGGCAAGTGTAGTTCCGGCAGTCGCGCGTGGAGGAGCGTGGAGCGTCCAACGGCGATGAAACTCTCTAGTCAGAGGTTTTGCGGCCTTCCGAGCTCGATGGTGATGTCCGTTTGCCTAAAAAATGACCAGAAATGGATTCCGATGGTGGCTGTGGCGGCTGCTCACTTTCAGGTTGTTTTCCGACGGCTCTCTCACTCTTCTCGGCTTCTGGATTCTCTCTCACCGGGCTCTGATACCAAAATGGCACGGAAACGAGGCAAACACACAACTCACTTTAAAAAAACTTGATTGATTTTTGAATACCTCTCATACATGGGTCCTATATATAGTGTTTAGGATGCAACATAACAGTAAAGATAATTAAATGAATACATTAACTCAAGGGAGGGGTTACGGGAGTTACAACTCCATTATTAGGAAATTATGGAGGGGTTATAGAGGTTGGAGGAGAGGAGTTACATCTATTTCAAGTAGGAATGTACCTATTTTTGCCATTGATAAACTTGTGGGGCAACTCTTTAGGTTTTATTTGATAATTTACTATCTCCCACACTTCTAATTTCTCATTTTACATTTTTCCAAAATATTTTTTCATACAAAACTATAGGAAAGCTTAAGGAATTATTAGCATACAATGGCATAAGAACATTACCTACTAGGAAAAAGGAAGTTTCTCCAATATGGCTCTCCTGTTGTTACAATTCTAACTCTCTCCTTGCAGGAGCTCTTTTTCTCTAGAGCTTCCTTTTCTACATTCTATTAAGTGGCTGGGGAAATTCTTCATGCCTTGCTACCTACTGCTATTTTGATGGTATGTTCTAAGGAGGCTTTATAAATCTAAGTTGTCTCTTGTGGGAATGTTAATACTACCTTCAATATTGAAGATCTATCTTCATATGAAGCTGCAAATTCAAGGGCAAATCCTTTACAAGAGATAGGGAATGATGGAGACCATCTAAATCATAACCTACAAATCTAACAATGGAGATCCAATATCCTAAAGAATCCATTACAAGCTATTGGAGGTCCAATGATTCAAGTTTAAACTAAAGTTATAAAGGAAACATTATAAGGTTTGATCCAAAAATTATATGAAGATGGGCCCATATTTGAGGAGCAAGAGTTTTTTAAGCTCACTATTGAAAAAAGAATAATAATTATGATTCAAGCGCAAGTTTTAAGTAATGCCCAATTTTCGAATCAAGACTCAATAATAGAAGAGTTTACTTAATGGGGGTGTCTCAATTGATTATTTTTAGAATAATTTTTTAAATTTATTTTATTTTAATTTTAATTGATTTGATTTGATTTAAATTAGGAATGAGATAATTTTGTGGTTTCCTATTTGTATTCCAAGGGACCAATCATAGGTTTAGATTTAATTTAATTTACTTTAAATTCTATTAGATAAAACTTATCTTTATCTAATAGCTTTTAGAAGATTCATTAGAATTTAGTTTTCTTTTTATATTTATAGACCTTTGTACTGAGTTCTTTCATATAATAAGTTTCACTAGTTTTTTGTGTTCTTTTTAGAATACAAGTTTCTACTTATCAAAAGAATTTATCTCTCTCTTGTGGTGTCCTCTTCTAGAGTTCTTAAAATCTTCATATTCTATTGGGTTTCAAAATTTTGATCATCTCTTCCCTTTGGGCTTGTGCATCCACTTTGCAAATAATTTGACTTTCTGGATTCTCAGGGCATTGGTCCTAGAGGGTCCATATCAGTTGGTATCAGAGCTTAGGCAGGGTTTAGAGGTTACAACACGTGTCTCATTCATCCTTGTCATTGTCAACACATCATCCTCAATTCTAGGATCAGCCAAACATACCCTTACTTCCATAATTCCATATTTGGTCTCACAAAAATGTGTTCTACTCCTTCAATAAGACAAATTAGCATCTCCTTCTGCAAAGTCTAGCTTCATCCAAATAGTCAAATCGTGTTCTCCTCTAAAAATTAGTTTCATCCTTCATCAATTGTTATCCAGAACAATTCGTTCCCCTCAAGTCAAGCATCCTCTCGTTCACCATAGTTACGTATTCATCCAAATCCAATTCTCGTTCTCATGCCTTCCTTTTAAGTCCAACTTCATCTTCTCCTTCCCAAATTCCCAACCCAGATTCGGCATCCATCTCCCTCAAGTTATCAATCTCAAATCAACACCCCATCTTTTCTGCAAATTCATATTTGAATCTCCCTCCCCATTCGGTAATATTGTTTCTTTTCCTCTCTTTCTTGTTTATAAAGGTCAAAATACTTGCCCAGTTCTCCTCCTTCAATTTGTTTCATTCTCATCCTAATATTAGTCATCATAATCATGCCAAAATTCCTCTTTGATTACTACTGAAACATTGGACAATTGCTAGAAAATTGTCTTGCTATTGCTTGCTAAGAAAATTAGCATATTGAAAATTGTTATTGACCGAAAAATTGCTATTTGCTGAATGTTTATTTGTTGGAAAGTCCTCTTGTTGGAATTTATTCTTTGCTGAAAAAATTCAGATTACTAGAATTTAATTTGCTAACATTATTGTTTGTTGGTCTTGGCTAAAAAAAAAAAGGCCAAAAAGAAAAGAGATTAGAAGGGGAGCCCAAAAAAAATCAAAAGAAAGTCAAGAACATAATAGTTGCTTAATTACTAGTTTTATCTTGGTTTCTTTGAACTCCAATTACACATTAGTTGCCACGTACACAAAATTCTCTTAATTGAGTCTCTTTGATTATACTAAGAGTACTATAAGATACTAGTGTAAGTAGTAAAAGGCAAAAAATAGTGTGAGATCATTATTAGAAAAAGTTAAGAAAAGAGTGTAAACATGAGTGAATTTTACACAAGAATTGAATGAAACACGTGAGCAGGGAGTAAGTTTCCTTTCATATATATTTTTGCTTAATTTTTACAAGTTGGCAAATATGTCCGAAAGTGAAACAAAATATGATCTAGGTTTAAAAATTACCCTCAAAGCCTTATGTGATCAATTCAAGCATATGAGAGCTGATATGGAAAGCATAAGATTTGAAATTAGAGGCAAAAAGTCAAGATCTCGCCTCTTTGAAGAAGATGAAGTAAATTAAAAAAAAAGTTCCTTCATCAGAAATAAATCCTCCTCCAAACAAGATAATGTTTCAGGAAACATCAAGCTGAAAATTCCTTCTTTTCAAGGAAGATGTGATCTTGATGTATATCTCAAATGGAAAAGAAAGATGGAGATAGTATTTGAATGTCATGAGTACTCAAAAGAAAAGAAAGTGAAACTTGCAGCCATTAAATTCACTAAATATGCAAATGTCTGGTGGGATCAATTGCAGCAAAATAGAAGAATATATGGTGAAGAGCCTGTCAATACATGGCATGAGATGAAAACTCTTATGTAGAAGAGGTATATCCCTAACTATTATTTTGTGACATACACATTAAATTACAAACTCTTGAACAGGGATCTATGTGTATTGATGAGTATTACAAAGAGATAAAGGTATTCATGAACCAATTTGATGTACAAGAAGATATTGAGCAAACTATGACCTACTTTATTCATGGGTTAAGATATGAAATCAAAGATAAAATTGAGCTTGAAAACTATGTTACCACAGAGAAATTACTCTACAAGGCAATCCATATTAAAAGGCAATTAAAGAATGAGAAGTCTAGCTCTTCTACCTACTGGAGAAATAATCCTATCTAAAAGGCAAAAGAAACTATAATAAAGGAAGAGCCTCTAAAGACAAAATCTACTATAAAGTCCATATATGATTATAAAACCAAATTTGCTCCTTCAAAGAGCAATATTGACACTTCCACTTCTTCTAAATCCTGAGACACTCATTGCTTTAAGTGTTAAGGATTTAGACACATCACTGCCCAATGTCTAAATAAGAAGAAAGTCTTACTACTTGAAAATGGAGATATGAAAAATGCAAGCTCCAATGATGATGAAGAAGAAGAAAATGATGGCCTCAAAATCCCTCATTTATTTGATGTCTTAAAAGATGAATATGATCATCCCATTAGCAAAGACATTTGTGTGATAGGGCTAGCTCTTAGAATTCAACCAAAAAAAGAGTATAATGATGAACATAGGGAATTGCTCATCCATTCTAGGTGTTTCATCCAAGATAAAGTATGTAGTCTAGTCATTGGTGGTGGTAGCTGTATTAATATGGCTAGTACCTTACTTGTTGAAAAATTGAATTTGCCTCTCATTAAGTGTCCTAGGCCTTATAAATTGCAATGGTTGACTAATTGTGATGAAGTTAAAGTTTGTAAGCAGGTTGAAGTATACATATGAGGTGATATGTAATGTTGCACCTATATTTACTAGGCATTTGTTATTTGGTCGTCCATGGCAATATGATAGATATGTTAATCACGATGGGCACAAGAATTTCTACTACTTCAAGTTCCATAAAAAGCAAGTTACACTTACTCTTTTACCTCCTTTTGAAGTGTACAAGGACCAATTGAAAATTCAGAATGAGTACAAATCAAAAGATCAAAATAAAAGAGAAAAAGAGAAAAACAAGATGAGAATCCAAAAAAATTAGAAAAATTACAGAAAAATGAAAAGAGAGAGAAAAGTGAAAAAGTGTGGAAAAAGATAGAAGAAAGTAAGAAAAATAACAATGTGAGCTTGTTAGCATAAAAAGAAAGATAAAAAAAGCATTATGTGCGAGGCAAGAAATCTTTATACTTATGTATAAGGATGTTTGTGTATCAACTAACCAACTTGATTCCTCTATGCCTTCTAGTGTTTCTTCTCTATTGTAGGAATTTCGATATCTTTTTCTAGAAGAAGTACTTGATGGCCCACCTCCCATAAGAGGTATAGAACATCACATTGATTTCATACTTAGAGTTACCATTCCCAACCATCCAGCATATAGAGCAAATCCAAAGGAAACAAAAGAATTCCAATGCCAAGTTGAAGAACTCATGAGAAAGGGATTCATGAGAGAAAGTTTGAGTTCTTAAACAAAATCGGTGATCTTAGTACCAAAGAAAGATGGCAAATGACTATATGTGTGGATTACAGAGCCATGAACAAAATAACAGTAAAATATCATTATCTTATCCCTAGGTTAGATGATATGTTAGATGAATTGCATGGTGCATTATTATTTTCTAAAATTGATCTTAGGAGTAGATATCACCAAATTAGAATGAAAAAGGTAATGAATGGAAAACCGCTTTTAAAACTACATTTTGACTTTATGAATGGTTAGTTATCCATTTTGATTTGACTAATACTCCTAGCACCTTCATAAGTCTAATGAATCATATCTTCCATTCATTCATTTGGAAAATTTGTTGTAGTCTATTTTAATGATACTTTAGCGTACAACAAGAGTCTAAATGATCATGTTATGTATTTGTGTAAGGTTTTCATTGTTCTTAAGAAAAATAGGCTTTTTTCAAATCTAGAAAAATGCTCATTTTGCTTGGATTTAGTTATCTTCCTTGGTTTTGTTGTAGGAGCTCACGGAATTTGAGTAAATGAAGACAAGATGAAAGCAATACGAGAGTGGCCAATCCCAGGAAATGCAAATAAGGTAAGGAGTTTTCATGGCTTAACTAGTTTTTATCGAAGTTTTGTTAAAGTTTTTTTCTTCCATAGTAGAACCTCTCAATGATCTAGTTAAAAAGAAGGTAACCTTTAGGTGGGGTGAGGTACTTGAGAAAGCACTCAACACTTTAAAATACAAACTCACCAATACACCACTCCTTGCACTTTTAGATTTCAATAAATTATTTGAAATTGAATGTGATACATTTGGGGTAGGAATAAGGGCTGTTCTTATGCAAGACAAAAGACTTATAGCTTACTTTAGTAAAAAACTTAGTGGATCAACTTTAAACTACTCTACCTATGAGAAAGAATTTTATGTATTGAAAAAAGCCTTAAAAACATGGCAACACTATCTATGGCTAAAGATGTTCATCATTTACTCATATCATGGGAGTTTAAAGTATTTAAAGTCTCAAGGTAAGTTGAGCAAAAAACATGCCCCCTGGATGGAATTCATTAATACATTGCCATACATCCTTAGGCATAAACAAGGTCAAGATAATGATGTGACTGATGCATTTTCACGAAGGTATTCTCTTTTAACTTCTTTACCTACTAAATTGCTTGGTTTTGAATTGATTAAGGGATTGTATGCTTTCATTTAGATTTTGCAGAAATTTGAAAATCATGTGAAAATCATGGATTCCAAGATTTCTGTAGATTTAATGGGTTTCTCTTTAAAAAAGACAAGTTATGTATTTCTCATTATTCTTTACATGAATTACTTGTAAAAAAAACTTATGGTGGTAGGTTAATGAGACATTTTGGAATTCATAAGACTTTAGAAATTTTGCATGAACACTTTTACTAGCTTTCTATGAAGCATGATATTGCTTTGTGTGTGAAATATGTGTTACTTGGAAGCATGCGAAATCTAGTGTTAATGCACATGGATTGTATACCCCCTTACCCATTCCCCAACAACCTTGAACTAACATTTCTATGAATTCTGTATTGGAATTACCATGGTCTCCCAGTGATAAGGATACTATTTTTGTTGTGGTTAATAGATTCAGTAAGATAGCACACTTTATTGCATGTTCAAAAACTCATGATGCCATACATATTACTGATTTGTTTATTAAAGAAGTTGTGCGGTTGCATGGCATTCCTTGAACAATTGTGAGTGATAGAAATATTAAGTTCCTAAGTTACTTTTGGCATACTTTATGGGGTAAATTAGGAACTAAACTTTTGTTTTCCACTACTGCATATCCACAAACTGATGGTCAAATTGAAGTGGTAAATAGGACACTCACCATATTGTTGCGTGCCATAATTCAGAAAAATTTGAAGAATTGAGAACTTTGTTTGCCTCACATAGAATTTGCATACAATAGGGTTGTTCATTTAACTACATCATATTCTCCTTTTGAGATTGTGTATGATTTTAACTCTATGACTCCTTTTGATATTTTGCCTCTATCTTGTAATGAGAAAGCTAATATTGATGGTAACAAGAAATCTAAGTTTGTGTAGAACCTTCATGCTAAGGTGAAAGTTAACATTGGAAAGAAGAATGTAGAATATACCAAACAAGCTAACAAGGGTTATGGAAAAGTTGTATTTGAACTCGGAGATTGAGTTTAGATACATCTTAGAAAGGAAAGATCTCCTAAGTAAAGGAAATCAAAGTTGCAACAATGTGGAGATAGACCTTTTCATGCTATGGAGCAAGTCAACGACAATGCTTACAAACTTGATCTGCTAAGCTCTTATGGGAATCTTAGTGTTAACTTCAATGTTATAAATCTATCTTTATATGAAGCTGCTAATTTGAGGGCGAATCCTTTTTAGGAGAGAGGGAATGATGGAGACCATTCTAGTTATAACTTATAAGTCCAATAATGGAGATCCAATGTCGCAAAGGATCCACTACAAGTTATTGGAGGTCTAATGACTCGAGCCTTAACTAATGCTATGAAGGAAGTATTACAAGACTTGATCATAATATTACATGAAGATGAACACATGTTTAAAGCATAAAAGGCTTCTAAACCCATTGTTAAAAAAATAATAATAATTCTGATTCAAGCCCAAGTTTCAAATGAGGTCCAATTCCTGAATCAAGGCCCAATAATATAAGAGCTTACTTAATGAGGGCATCTCAATTAATTATTTTTAGGATAATTTTTCAGATTTATTTTATTTTAATTTTAATTGACACTTATTGAGGAGAAAATGGTGAAAAATTATTTAAGGTGGTTTAGGCATGAACCAAAAAGAGGACAATAGGAGCCAATAAGGAGAGTTGATCAAATGGCTTGGAGCCCTATTAAGAGGAGTAAAGGAAGACCAAGAAGGATATTAAGAAAAGTTATAAGGTGTGACCTCTTGATAATTGATTTATCTGAAGAAATGTTATTTGATAGAGTCCATTGGCGGACCGTACTTAGTAAGATAAGGCTAATATTATTATTGTTGTTGATTTGATTTGATTTAAATTAGGAATATGATAATTTTATGGTTTTCTATTTGTATTCCAAGGGACCAATCATAGGTTTATATTTAATTTAATTTAGTTTAAATTCTATTAGATAAAGTTTATCTTTATCTAATAGTCTTTAGAGGATTCATTAGGATTTAATTTTATTTTCTTATTTATAAACCTTTGTAGTGCCACTTTTCTACATATCAATAATATTCTGAGTTTTTTTCATATAGTGAGTTTCACTAATTCTTTGTGTTCTTCTTAGAAACAAGTTTCATTTATTAAGAGAATTGATCTCTCTCTTGTGGTGTTCCCCTCTGGAGTTCTTAGAATTTTTATATTATATTGAATTTTAGAGCTTTGATCATCCCTTCCCTTTGGATTCGTACTTCCACTTTACAGACAACTCGGCTTTTTGGATTCCTAGGACATTAATCTTAGAAGGTCTACATCAGGTGTGCGTTGCCATATAATTAAACTTTGTAGATGATTTTTTAAGGTATTACATATCTGCTGCTTCTTAGAGGCAATATTTAGGCCTCCATTCTTTTTTATATCTCCTCTTGGGTTGAAGTAGAGTTTGATTAAGAACTCCTTGCACTTTCTTCTTAGCATTAATGAGTGAACATGAGTTCACCATTACTATGTTGACAGTAACTACTAGTGGAAGCTTTGGATGAGGAACTGACTGCTCTTTGCTAGGAATCCCTATGACACTCACTACCCTCCAGCCTTCTTCCAACATGTTAGCCTCCTCATCCTTCCTTTATGTGGGTTGGTTCTTCTTTTCAGCATGAAGATTGGCTTGGGGAATCATATCCTCTTATAGGAAACCACTAAAGGACTACCCCCCAATCTCTTTAGGAATAACTTGTTTCACACCATAAGAGGAATGCCCCTTAAGTTTTTTAGCAACTTGTTTTATAAGCTTAGAATTGGCCTTTGATTCTTCTATCCTGAGGACATTTATTTGTTGTAATAGTTGACCTAAAGATTTTGATGCATTCTCATGTATTGCATGTAGAATAGCTTTCCATTCTTCATCCTTGAGCCTTTGTTGCTCTTTCCTCTGTTTTCTTACTTTTTCTATTTTCTTTTGGTTCTCCTCTATCATTCTTTGAGTTACATCGACTAGTTTTTTTTTTTTAAACAGTCACTAAAAGCCTTGTCAACAACAAAGAGCACAGTAGATGAATCGTTAGTGAACTTCCATGTTGGAAAACTTTCCTCTAAAAAAGTGTCTTGTATTGGTGCTTGAAAATTCTGAACAACTTCATACTCTACAATTTCCATCAATTATGAAACATGCCCTTGATGCGTTGTTGTTGCAAACACATCATTTGGATCATAAGACTCAACCACTTCATCTCTAGAAAAACATCTACTTCTTGATAGCATTGTACTAGAATGAGTCCCATTGGGTGTGCCAAAAATTATATGTTGATAATAAATTTATGAAAATATACTCCAGGCGTGCTAGAGGTGTGAATCTCAAAGTATATGTGAATTCTGACTTCTAATCAAAATGAGTGTAAATCCCTAGGGTTCTTTACCACAATTTCCCTTGATGCAGATTGCAAAAATAGAGATGAAAGGAAACGTTCAAAGCTTTTAAGGAATGTAAATGAAAAAAGGCTAAAAAAGGTTCTAAAGAGTAATGATGAAAACTAAAAGAACACATAAGAAAAATAAAAAAGTGTGATGCATAATGAAATTGATGTTGGTATGTGTTGAGCGATAGTTGTTGGTCTACTCTTGGTTGTCTGAACCTCTATTTATAAGCCACTCAACAATAATTTGCTAGCCTCACTCTCCACATCTTGATCATGCTCCATATTCTGCGATCTCTTAGCTATCATGTGACACATTCGCTTATTGCTTCATATTTAATTTCTCACTTACTTGATTTGATTTTACTTTTTAGGGCTTAGAGAAATATTTAGACTTGACCCGCTACAAATTTAGGCCAAACAACATCAAATACTCCTTGTAAGATATTTTAAATTTTTATATAACTAAAAATTAGTTAAATCATTAAATTTGCCAAAAAAATTCCAATACTTCTTATTATTGTCTTTATTGATTACATCTCTTATAATCTTTTATCTCTTCTTTTAATTTAGAAAAATAATCAATATAATAAATATTTCTAAGTTAACTTATATTTTGGATCAAAACATTACTCTTAAAACGTGACTTATATTTAGGGCTAGATAAGCATATCAATATAATATATTAATTGCAATATAAATCATTAATAATACAACTTATTAAATAACTATTTTTTATGTAATTATCTGACTTTGTTATATTGGAGCATTGTCGAATCCAAATGGGATAATTCTCCTAATATGATTTTTTCCATTCACAAAATTTGAAAACGTTGCTTAAGATACTAGGTACAGTTGTTTTTAACTTTGTGTTTTATTTTTGCCATTCCCAAGGTGTTTTATTTTAATTATGTGTAAAATATTGGGCATGCCTTTATGTTGCGTTTAGTACAAAGAAATTTAGAGGACAGAAATGGAAATGGAAAAGGAATCCTAATGTAAGCATGTTTGTTAGCCCAGATTTATGATTACCAAGATTCAAGCAAAATAGCCTGAATCCAATTCCATCACAATCTAGATGGAATTGGATCAATTCCTTGGAATCCACTTTTGAGACCTCACTACCTTCCTTAATCGGACCAATTCCATCATCGCACCTCCACCTCTTCACCATATCTCTGGCACCTTATCATCTCCTCCACCTCTTCCATGGTGTCTGTGACGTGCAATGACTTCCATCTTTTGGGTTCTGTAGTGATGCTGACAATGACACCATTTGATGGCTTCCATTTTCTGGGCATTTGCTTGGTCATTTGACAAAGGGGTGGTGGTGGTGTTTGATAGTGACACCATTCTCCTCCAGAGATAGTCATAAGCTAGCGACGGCGAGATCTATGTGAAGATGAGATCTAGGTCTTTGATGTCAAAGTCCTTCACATGATACTGTTTAATGGTTTTGTTCTGGATCTAGTAAGGGAAAGTAGTGAGAAAAAGAGGAAGAGAGAAGGTAAGGAAGCCATGGATGATTTAGATATGATCTTTGCTTTTTCTGGTCACCTCAGTAGAATTTGGTAAAAATTGCTTTTTCTCATCTTTGCAATTTCTGTAATCTTTGTAATGGCCATCGGTGGATCTGTGTCACTAATAGGGTGGGGTGTCACCGGTGAGCATGGTGGTCGTTGATGTGTTTCAGTTTGATGTAGATGGGGAGTTTTTTTCTCTCTCTAAATTTAATAAGGGTATTTTGGTCATTTTATATTATAATACATATATTAAAATTAAAAATTATATCAGGATTCCAAATTGTACCAAATATACTTTTAATACTCAATTCTATTCACATTCCTATTTCTATTTTTATTTTAATTTCATCAAAAAGTTTTCATTATACCAAACATATAGTTTTTTTTTTTGGCTAGAGACACAGCTTTAGTTTTAAAGGAAAATAATAAAATCAACCCAAAGGAATAGTGCTAGGCGCCCATAAGATACTAACTTATCTAAACTTTGGCCCCCTTTTATGAATGCTTTTTATATTTTTATGGATATGAACTTTTTAAAAATTATTTTTCTTAACATATGTCATGTAACATGTTTTTTTAATCCAAAATGTCATTTAATATGTCAATTGTATGATTACTATATAGATTTTTTATTATTTCAATTTTCAATTTTATCTAAAATTTTAAATTGATTTATTTACTCATTAATATTATGCAAACTTTTTTTTTGGAATGGAGGAGGGCTTTCATTAAATCACTAGATACAAAAGAATATGTAAACATAATATTAATTCAACACACCGTGAAATGCAGTGACATACATCATCATGAAAAATTACAGCCAACATTAAATCTTTCGTATACATCTCCTTCAATTTTATGAGTCAATAGCTTAACAGATTCGCATCCGATAATGGTGCTTATGATAATAATGAACACCAATATTGAATCTTTAGCGTACATCAAATCATGCTCATCATTGTGATGAGATCATGATTTGAATAATCCATATTTATAGTTTATTATTTTAATTTTTTAAATAATAATATCATTTTATAAAAGTAACAATTATAAAATTATCTTCTACATTTAATAAAATAAATATATTTAAAATATAATAATATAGTTAAATTAAATTTGAATAATTTAATTTTAATATGGATGATCCAGAATTGCAATGAGATTCAATACTCACCTAATCTAATTACAACATATTCAATGACTCCACCTTTGATAACATTGGCCCTATATCACAAACCCTAGGGTCTTGGCTAATTGCTTCTGTCTCATTTTGTCCACCCTTCATTTTTTTTAATGAAAAAATGAATCTATAAGTCTTGAGGAGCAATATTTACAAGAGATTATATCATTCTTTCATCATCCACTGCTTTCTTACAAAAAGGTGAAGGTTGATCAGAATTGCAGTACCCTTACTTCAATAATGGGAAGTCTTGTCAACAAGTCAAAAATAAAAATAAAAAAGTAAATATTAAATAATATATAATGTACAAATTAAATAATGGAAATAGTGTTGCCGATCGCCTAATCGATCACGTTTTAGGCAATCCAATGAAACAAAGACACAAGACAAGAAAAAGGACAACTTATCTTTTATGAAGGCACTTTTTCAGATAATGTCAAGACCTCAAATCCAATCAAGTCATCCAATTCACAATTCACTATGATGGGACACGTCAGCGTCATTAACACGTCTTTTGCTTTTTAAAAAGGGAACGCATGACACGTTTCACTACTGGGCTCTTTAAATTTTAAATCAATTATTATTTTTACAATCAAATTTTTTTAAAAAAATATTTTGTAAGGGAGAGTGGATAAGGGGAAACGTGACATGGCACGAGAGGTAGGGATCCAAAGGAGGGCGATTTCTTCAATATACGTACCAATAATTGGAGGAGGCTGGCGTTGGAGCAGCTGATGCATATGGCTATTTGGGTACCAAACATCACTTCATCGTTGGATTTTTAAACCATGTGCTGCCCACCGCTGCGAGTAGTTTTGATGTGATCTGGGCTCATGCCTTCATTTATTTACCAATAATAAGAAAGTAAAAAAGAAACATGTATGTAGGGGCGGAATAAAAAAATTTGTTTTGGCAAAGGCACAAATTTATTAATAATGCTTATAATTATACTTTTAAGTATTTATTAGATTATTAAATTAATATTATAATAAATTTTAAGAATAGACTTTCCAAAAAAATTAAAATAAATAATAATACAAATAATAAAATAAACAGAATTACTTTAATTTAATGCTTAAAAAATATAACTATAAATACTTATCAGTTATAATAAGAAGTTGGACCGCGCAAAGCCCAATGCCCATACCAGCACTTGTCCCATGCCTCCATATCCAAAATGGATGACCTAAAAAGGCACTGCAGATAAGGAACATTTCGGGCTTAAACGAACACTAACGTGTTAGCCCAATATTTGGTGTACTTTTCTATGGCCTATTTTTCCAGTCTCAGTAGGCAAAAACAAGAGAAAGAAGTCAATGTGGGTTGGTGGTCCTGGGATTCGGACTAAGCCTTTCACCTCCCCATGGGTGAGGGCTCAAGTCCCCCCTTGGTTGCTTAAATTTTATGTTAATGGCAATTCTATCATGGAGAGATCCCATCCACTCAGGAGTAATGTCACTAAGTTCTCTAGGTGTTCATTAGCTGATTCATTTCCAAAGTCCTGGGAGTCAAGCTCTTAGAGGCCGTCGAATGTAGATGATGGATCACCGGTTGCTAGAACTTGGTGCCTTACTCGTGATTATGAAAGTACCTTCCCTAAATGTCAATTTGTTTAGCAAAGAAAAAAATAACCCAAGAGAAAGAAATATCGAGGAGGTGATGTTGTGCACTTACAATTCTAGACAAAACAAGTAGCAAATAAGGAAAATGAGGAATGGCAAGCGTCTTAGAATGGATCATCCGTACACACAAAGATGATGATCAAGTACATACTAAATATATTGATGGTAATCAAATGGCTAAGAAAAAATAATCTATAAATAAATAATATATTTGGCTTAATTATATGCATTTATTATTGAGTAAAAAGCTTTAAAATAATATCACAATATTTATTTATGATAATAATTAAATGAATAATATATTTGTATAATGTCATAATTAGTGATCTTTTAGTGTTCGAATAAAAGTAAATGGAAGATATTGTATGTATATGGAGAGAAGTCGAGAGAGAAAATACATATGAACCTAAATCCCTCTTATAAATGGGTGGAATTTAATGTGGCGTATCATGGATGGATTGTATATAAAGCAAATTTTACCCCATTCTTTGAAATACCAAGTCAAGCATATCATACACGCACCAATTTAAAATACTCGCATAATCTAAACTTCTGATTTCAAATTTTTCTGACCATTTGTATATCTCTTCACGGTCAACCGCCGACAACTTGTTTTATTCAGAAAATCTACATCAGACGAAGAAAGCTAGGGAACACTAAAAATATATGTAACCATATTAGAAGTATATTTCAGAAATACATCGAACCCGCTTGCATATTTATTTAATTAATTATAATGATTAATTTAATCTAATTATTCAGTAGATTCAATCTGCCTCAAAACGTCAGGTGCGAGCCTGGGCCTTGGATGCACGGATAAAGGGACTTTCCGTTGGAGGGTTACCCCAAAAGCCTCTTCCATGTTAAGTTTTTCCGGGATAAGCCCACCTTCCAGATCCCAGTCAAAAGCATGAACCAAAGTTGCAGTTAGAAGCTGAACCATGCAAAAGCCAAGACTCACACCAGGACAAATCCTGCGACCCGCACCAAAAGGGATAGCCTCAAAGTCATAACCCCTGATATCAATGTGAGCCTTCTCGCCACCTACAAGGAACCTCTCGGGCTTGAACACTGAGGGCTCGGACCATTCTTTCGGGTCCCGACCTATGGCCCAGATATTCATCATGAGAGTCGCACCCTTGGGGATGTGGTAGCCCAGGATCTCGCAGCTGTTCTCTGCGATTCTCGGAAGGGAAAGCGGAGTTGGAGGGTGGAGACGAAAGGTTTCCTTCAGAAACGCCTGCAAGTAAGGAAGGTTCGGCAGGTCTGACTCGTTCACGAGCCGATCTCGACCTACAACAGAGTCTATCTCTCGTTGCATTCGAGCCAGCATGCTTGGGTGCTTAATCAGCTCAGCTATGGCCCACTCTATTGTGCTTGATGTCGTGTCGGTCCCACCCGCAAACAAGTTCTGTATTAATTAATAATGGGAAATATATTATCTAGGCAAGATCATAGATTTTTTACGTCTAAAAAGAAAAAAGAAGTGAAAAAACGCGTAGTACCATAAGTAGGGCTTTGATCTCAACGTTGGTAAGTCTAGTTCCTTCGTCATTCTGAACATCCTTAAGCGACAACAACGTACTCAACAAGTCCCTGTGGTTGTGGTTCTCAGAAACCTTGTGTTCCTCGATGATGTTGGTCAAGAATGCATCGAACCTCTTGTGCAGCTTCTTCATCTTGCCCTGCACTCCTTGAAGGTCGAGCCACTCCAACGCCGGAATGAAGTCTCCGATGTTGAGAACTCCGCCCAACTCCATCATTTCCATCACCATTGACTTGAACTCCTCCGCCTTCGGATCGTTCCTGGCACTGTCGTCGTTGAACACGCGCCGTCCTATCATCGCCCTTGCTAGAGCGTTGGTAACACATGCGTTCACCAATTGCCCTAATTTCACCACACTTGACCCAACTTTTGCCAGATTAATTATCAATCTTCGTACCTCTTCCTGCAACAATACGTTTTATTAATTTATCTCTCTTCAAGAGTATATTACATTTAATGTTAATTTACTTGTTGAATATGGAAAATGGCTAACTTATATAAAGAGAAAGAGTAAGTAAAACCTGACGGAAATGCCTACAATCTTCCAAGGCCTTGCTGGAGAACATATGGACGGCAGTGATTTTCCGGAGCATCCGCCACCGGGGGCCGTAGGGAGCGAATAGAAGGTCATGATAGTTATACATCAAGTACTTAGCTCCAGCGTTGGGTGGCCGGCTCAAGAAATTGGCATCATGAACCTTCAAGAACTGCTCCGCCACTGAAGCCGAAGCCGCCACCATGACATCAACCAGGCCGATCCGGAGGTGCATGAGAGGGCCATACACTTGAGCCAGGTCGGCTAGAGCACGGTGCAGCGCAGGGTCAAGGTGAGGCATATTTCCAACTATAGGCCATGGTCTCGGACCCGGAGGGAGAGGAAGAGAAGGCCGATTAAAGATCTTAAGAAGATGATAAAGGAGGCTGGCTAACACTAGAGTAGCCAAGCCGAGAATCCAAGGGAACGAGACGACAGGAACCATATTATATATATATGGAAAAGATGTAAAATGTACTGTTTGGCTGAGGAGTGATGAAAATGAAGGAGAGTAATATATTGTGTTAAGATATTGAAAGGAGGCTGGAAGGTTTATGTATATATAGAGATGGAGAAGGGTAAGGTTTTAGGGTTTGAGTTGGTTGAGTGTGGCGGATGCACGTGATGCGGTTGATTGAATATGGATGTAAATCTATCAAAGTGTAAATGTAATGAGTTTCTGAATCTATAGTCACACGTTGTTAGGTTTTGCATTGCTATAAGGTGACGACACTATTTATAAGTTTCATTTTACATATAGAGAATTTTAAATATTTTATTTATTTATCATTTTAAAAATTTAATAAAAAATTAATTTTTCCAACTATACCCTTAAACATTAAATTATAATATTATTTCAATAAACTAATAGTATAAATAGTAAATGAGTAATATTGGTTAAGTATATTTAGTAAAATTACATAATTCATTATGTTATTTATTATTTTTCTTAATTTTTATGTCAAAACCTTAAAAGACTAATAAAATAGGACAAAGGAAGTATCTAATTTATTTTAGATTTTTTAAAGACTCCACGATCTTTTATTTTTTATTGACCAGAACTCCAGGATCTAGTTTAATTAATTATCCGTGCTTGTTTTAAAATTTGGCCGAAATCCGGCTTCTAAAGCTTGGAGATTTTCTTCCACATCTTTTTTTCAAATTATTGAGTTTAATAATCGTCATTAAATAATACTAATATTTTTCATATTCAATTATTCATGTATATAGTTCGTCAAACACGTGTAGATGCATGCATGATTGCATGTTTATTTTAATTACAGTTTTTGTTTCCTTTCCATGAGTAATGAGTTTGGAATTCAATGCTGCCATTTTTCCAGGCCAAAAAAGAAAAAAAAGAAAACAATGCTGCCATAAAATTGTGACATCTATAACTTGACTTTCTCTTAACCAAACATGTTACATATGTAACTTGACCTTAAGGGAAAAAACTAACGTTTAATAAATTATGTACTAATAAATAATTCATGCAATTTAACCACATGAAATATTCTAAATTCATTTATACTAAATTAAAAATATATGACATAATTATTATTTTAAATTGCTCTTTTTATTATGTTCTTGTTTTCCCCCTTCTGTGGGTATACTTGTGGGAGTATATGTGCATGTGCGTGTGTTCTACTTAATAAAAATCCTAGTTCGTGATATGTGCATGTAGACATGGTTAAAAAAATGTGATGGATGCATAAAAGTGTACTCATGATAATTAATACCGTTAATTAAAAGAACCTATATATTTGCATTATATACTGACTAAAAAAGGAAAAATTGTTGTTTTATATTCAAATTTGTTAGAATGAGTTTCTATTTCTTTTATAAAATATAAAAAGTATAAAACCTCACTATTTGCAAATTATAGGTAGTATGGCATGTTTAATTTGGTCTCATGTTTGTAAAAATCGAGTTTTTTTTTACCATCTGTAAAAATCGAGTTTAGAGAAATGAGTTTGTCAAAACTGAGTCTGACTATATGAAAGCAGGGAACAGGTAGGAAGTAGCTTTTATATTATTTGAATTTTGGACTTATAATTTAGTTTGTTTTTTAGGCTCTCATTGGTACCACTTTTGAAACTAAGGTTTATGCTAAAAATGGAGTTTAATGTATTTCATGTTTGGTATCACTTTAATTTTCGGTTAGAGAATCATTTTGGATCCAAAACCACGTTTCACTGGAAGCAAATCAATCCCTGCTTCTCCATTCTACTTCTTCATTTTTATTTACATTTATTTCAAAGTTAGATAAAAATGTACTAATAAAAATGAGAAAAAATGGAAAAATTGAAAAATAAAATTTCCATAAAATTTCTCCTATCTAATGACTAAAATGTCCCTTCAAAATTTTATTCTTATGGACAATAACGTGTAAAAAAATATTACATCAGATATATTATATTCTCAATTAAATAAATGCAGATTAAATTTTAGTTCAAGTAAATTAAATTAATCATAAGATAGAGTTTAGGTTCAATTTGAAGAAAAATTATGAGTCTTGTCAAAACCAATTTTTAAATAAATCATCCAAATATAAACATGTTAGTCCAAAACTAATTTTTATTATAACTACGTTGCAAAACCAATTCTATTAAACTCATTTCTAACTAACTGAAAACCAAACGACCCTTGGTAATTCTATTTGGTAGCAGTAGAGAAAACTAGGTTTTGGACTTAACTGAGTTCTAAGAGTCCGTTTGGTTTTCAGTTAATCGAAAATGAGTTTTGGTAGAATTGATTTTGTAACGTGATTATGAAAAAAATTAGTTTTGGACAAACATATTTGTGTTTGGATGATTTATTTAAAAATTGGTTTTGATAAAAGTGATTATGTTTGGATGATTTTACATAGCAGTTATGGTTGTATAATTTTTTTCCCAATTTTTAATAGATAAATTTTCTTTTTTAATACCTATTTAATAAATCAATTTGTGTGTGTATTTTTGTATAAAAAAATAAAAGTTCCAAAATTAAAATATTATAAATAAGATTGATAATATTACATGACTAATTATGTTATATAAATTATACAATTTGATCTCTAATTGTATTACAAATATGATCCATCTCCCTTGAAGAGGTCACGGTTGTATGTATAGAAGGATTCTCAACATCTTGAGTTAGATCCTCATGTTCAATACTTATATCTTTATTTTCGAACTGCATAAAGTCAGAATCAGTTTCAGAATGCCTTCTAATAAAATTGTGTATGGCCATTGTTGTACAAACTATTTGAACTTGTGTTTGATACTTGAAGTTGGCCATATGCCGTAAAATGGAAAATCTATTCTTTCAAACCCTAAAAGTCTTTTCTATCGTGCACCTCAAACTTGAATAATAGTAGTTAAAGTACTCATTGTGTGTCTCAAAATGAAAAGAATGTTGGAAATCTAGAAGGTAATAACGTTCAATTTTATATGGACCAAGATAACTAATTGGTGTTAGATAACCCGCATCAATTAAATAATATTTACCTAATAAAAATTCAGAATGTAATAAATTATTTGTTATTTAAATTAAAATAAAGTATCATTGCATAAATAAGAAACATACCTTGAGGTGGATGCGGGAAGTTCATGGAGGGAGTTGTCAAAGCATGTTGAAATAGCCGAGCATCGTGTGCAATGCCTTCCCATCCAGACAATGTAAAAATGAAGCACATGTCCCAATCACATACAGTCATCACATTTTGCGTTGCAATTTCCTTTTCTTCCAATAAATTTAACTTGTTCACTAGTAGGAACCACATATGGGATATGAGTGCCGTCAATTGCTCCTATAACATCTTTGAAAAATGGCTAATATCGGGAATCATTTTGAATTTTTTGGGGTATGGTACGAAATATTCTTTCTTGTGGCCAAATGTAGTCCATTGAGAGTACAAGGCAAGTCTGTAAGACATCATGGAAATTTCTGCTAATCGTCTCTCTTGAATGTTGAAATCTTTCTTGTAACATCCTATTTCCTACTCTTATGTCCAACTAAATGTAAAAATATTGCAACCTTTTCATGCACCCCTATTTTATTAGTTCCTTTCAATCCACGTTGTTCTAATGCCATGCAAAGAACATGGAATATATGCTTCTCCATTCGAAACATTACATAACAACGAATAGGATGTCCACCTAAAATTTCTTCCACCCACACATGGCATGTATACGCATAAGTTCTTCGTGGCTCTTTACACATGTTTTGCCGCATATAAACCAACCAATGCACTGACCTTTTAAGCTCTTTTTAGACATTTTCTACAAGACCCTTCCATTAGAACAAACACAACATGTAGTCAAGAAATACAACCTCAATTAAATCCTACCCATCTTTCTAAAGTTCAATAGTCAAACAGAATAGTCAAACATAAGTTTATTAGTCAAACACAATATGGAGTTTAATAGTCAGACAAAATCAATAGTTTAACCAAACATACACTACTAGAAAAATGGCATTTAGCGAGGGATAAATGCCATTTTTCCCTCGCTAAATTTAAAATAACGAGGGATTTTATCCCTCGCTAATTTGGTCGCTAAAAACCGCGTCGCTAATTTTAGCAAGGAATGAGTTGATTCCCTCGCTAAATTAGCGAGGGAAATAGCGAGGGATTTAATCCATCTCTAACTTTGGCGAGGGATTAAATCCCTCGCTATTTCCTCGCTAAACTAAAAAAATTCAAAATTGTCATGTCACCACCAAGACCACGCCATGTCACATCATTGCCATGTCACCCGCCACCCATGCCACATCATTGCCACACCACCGCCACATCACCGTGATTGCGACACGTCACTGCCATGTAATATAATTGTTTCAAATATGCATTTGCTTAGATTCGAACCCATGACCTTCTGCTCTTAGTGCCTTTATATTCAGACTTTTGCCAGTTGAACTGTATTGTATTTGCAGTCTTTATATGAAATATTAAATATATATTATTTATTTACACACTAATACACATATATATATATTTATAAATTAATATATTGTTAAAAAATAAAAATATATTATAATTTTAGTTATTAATATCATAAAATATTTTATATTTTGAATTTTGTAATAAATGAATTTTCATTTTCATTTTTTTGCCAACAAGTTATAAAAATTAATCTAACTATTTTTATTAATTTAAAATAATCAACTGATAAAAATAATTTTATAACATAATTATTAAAAAAATTTTAATTCATTAAAATTAAATTTTTAATAAAATAATTTTAATCTATTAAAATTAATTTTAAAAAATTTAGCGAGGGACAAATCCCTCGCTAGATTCCTCGCTATTCATAATAATTTAACGAGAAATAAAAAATTTCTCGCTAATTCCTCGCTAGTTTAGCGAGGGAAAGGATATTCCTCGCTAATTCCCTCGCTAAATTTAATTCGTCGTTAATTTCTCGCTATTTAGATTATTTAGCGAGAGATGAGTGATCCCTCGCTAAATTGCATTTTTCTAGTAGTGATAATCTAAAGTTTAATATCAGACATAATCCATCTCAAGACAATCTAGAGTTTGTAAACTTCAAGCCTCAATCATGCCACCAACTTCTCCTTGTGTTCTTTCAAGACCATAAATGTAACTCTTGCATTTGGAGAGGACGTAAGAAATTGATAGCATCAGGAATGGAAATCAATATCATTGCTAATTGCCTCAATTTTTAGTAAATCAGCAATTGCTTCACCAAGGAATGTTGAAGGATCCCCTTGCTTATCTGAGTCAGACATATCAACTATTCTATTTATTGCATCAAGTAGCATCATTGTGTTTGACTTTTTGTTGCCTTTCTTCCTCTTCCTCTTTCTATTGCCTCCACTAGTGGTTGCCTGAGAAGTGTTTAAATAAATAGTTTGTTGCAACTCGATAGTAAGTCCGGTACAAGCCCCTCCTAAGACTTTGTCACTGTCTCCAGATCCTTCTTCCATATCATCAAATGATGGACGATATACATCATTGTCATCTGTGTTGGTAGGTAGTCTTCCAACAGATGGTGCATATGTATAAGCTCCTATTGCAGACACATCCATGAACAAAGAATCTAATTCTCAGGAGAAGGGGAGTCCTTTCTCTCGAAATTTTTTGTATAATGGATTTTCCTGCATTTAACCAATTAATCAATATTGGATAATACACATTATAAAAACAAAATCATTGCTTAGCATATTACTGCATACCTTGAGCTTTCTCTCCCACCAATCATTAGTAGCATTGTATGTTTCTTATCAGTATCCTATCCCAAGCCTGTCTCTTTACCAAAACATCTATTCCACACTTGCCATTCTTTTTTAAGATTTTCTCACTTGTTTTTCAATTGAGTCTTGTCATATACCCTACCAGTTTTTTCATTGAATCCATTAGTTATAGCAGTCCACCCATTTCTTGTAAAGGTGGTGCCACGCCTTTCTTTTTCAACACTTGTTCCAAGCATTGGTCAATGAAAATCTTAGTGCTTGTTTGGATTGAATTAATAATAACTTATGGAGCTACAAAAGTGATTATCTCATCTGTACCCAAATGCTTTTCGAATCAAAATAATCACTTATGACCATTTAAATGATTATTTTCATAAGTTACTTTTTCCAACTTATGATAATCACTTATTTACTCATAATCACTTATTTCACTTTTTCTTCTCATTATCCACCTAATAATCATTTAAACCTCAATATCCAAATACATTTATTTTTTCAAAATCACTTATAGGTTAAAAATATCCAAACACAATTTAATTTTGATATAATCACTTATTCTCATAATCTATTATGAATAATCACTTATCCTCATAATCACTTATACATAAACTAATCCAAACACACCCTAGTTGCATTTCTATCCCATGTAGCTTTAGACTTGTCATTACGTATAATAATATATGGTAAGGTAATCATTGAAAATATCCATCTCTAAAAATCATACAAGTGTACAGTAAAAGTTCAATTATCATACAAGTGTACAAGTAAAATTTGGCCATTTACATAAAAACACACCTTAAAAAGTAGTTTGTTGTGTGATGAAATTTTTTCTGAAGACCATGTGAATGCAACAATGACATTCTCATTTAAAAGAAACCTTTTGGTAAATATTGTAACATTATTAAACCATACACATCACATTATGACAAAAGGAAAAATGGAATATGGAAACAGTATTAAAGCAAAACCATTAACTTGCTTTTGCAAGCATCTCACAAAAGGAAAGAAAAACTTTTGAATGCAAGCAAAAAACTACTACATGGAAAAAGCAAAATTAAAAGCACCTGATCCATGACTAATATCCTAAGGGTGTGAGAAACAAAAATAGGAAACAACTTCTGCATTTATCAGCACACATAATAATGAACTTAGATAAAAAGAAAAGAGACATGATCAGCATGGATAATACATACCTGTAATCATGTCTTAGTAGTATCCAATGGTGTTGTAATGCAGGATGAAGTTGCTGCAGCAATAACCCCTCCAATACCTTGCACTAAGATTAGTTTCTGTACATGCATTAAGAAGAAAATCATATGTTTGTGTAGCAGAAAAATGGCATCACCAAGACATTTTCTGAATGGGAAAAAAACAAATTAAGGCCTTTTTTATTTGCAAGTACAACCCCCAAAATCCAAGTATCCAACCATGTGCATAATAAAAAAATAATAATGGCAACTGGGAAGGATTATGCATATTGATTTTTTTTTTTCGTTTACATGAATATTAAATCTTGCTGTCTCAAAAATCGCTCAAGGTATGCAGTAATATGCTATGAATGTGCCTTAGAAATTATGAGAGTCACAAAAATTCCATTCTATTCCCTTTGAAAAAGCAAAGAGCACATCGTATTACTAAAATTTCAATACGCACAAAACAAGCTACAAATTGAACTCCTAAAGCTCAAACAAATATATACAGTTTGCTTAAACCCCCAAACACATAAGTCATTTGAACTCAACAAGAAAATACATAATCCATAAAATTTGAAAATATGCAAAGCAAAGTGTGTTAATAGGAATGTCATGAGGGAGAGAGGAAATGTTCGACTGTGGCAGAGAAATGGGGTTTCCATGGGTTTGAGCCAAATGAAGAGCAAAGGTGCAGCAACGAAGAAGAGGTTTCAGTGGGAGTTGACGACAATTTGGGTGTGGATGGTGATAGTACAGAGAGGCGACGACACGAGGTGATGAGAAGCAGGGGGCATGAATGGTGACTCTCAGACAGAATGGTGCGTAGGCAAGAAGAGACGCGGGAGAAGGAAGTCAACCATGGAGAGGAACAAAAACTAAGAAGAGATCGAACAGATGAATACTTCGTGGCCATGAAACCTGTGACCGAACAGAGGAGAAGGAGAGAGCAAGCGTACCTAAACAGAGGAAGACCGAAGAGGTGAGACTACGAGACGGCGAGACTTGGCAAATCAATCTATAAACTGGTGTAGATGAAACAAACTGCTTTGAATCGAACTGCTGCATAAATGGGTCGGATCTGTGAACTGGATCAAATCTACAAACTTCTTTCGGTGGCAAAGGAACTACTGCAACTCGACCTGGTTCAGATCTGCTATGTGGATCTACTGCAACTCAGCAGCAAAGACGCGAGAGATGGGTCAGAAGCTGGTGTTGATTTATGCGATTTTGGTGAGGAGAAGGATGCTGATGTTGGGAGTTCAAATTTGGGATTGGAGCTATAGCGTTCAAGCTTAAAGGAGATGATGGGTGTATTGAGCAAGAGAGGATAAGATATACACTAGTGGAGCAAAGAGACGATGGGGCGTTGAGCTTATTATTGCAAATTTAATATCCTCCAACGGTCGGTAATAAATGCAGATCTTCTGTTGGCAACGGAGAATCAGATGGAGAAGCAAGGGTGAAGCTGGTTCTTGGATAACTCGATTCAGGACAAGAATGAGTTGGTAACGAATTGTTAGAAAAATAGCCAAACACCAATTTTAGGCTATCAAACTCAGTTTAAGGCCCAAACGAAGTTTGTAACTGGTTCCCAAACAGACCCAAATTCTTTTGGACCAATGCAAATAAGTAAGGTCGTTTACTTTAGGACTCGTTTGGTTCATTTCCTGGGTGTCCATAGAGTGAGAATCCAGATTCTATTCCCACACTTGGACTATTTGGTTGGACATAGGAGTAGGAATTTGGACTCCCATGAGAATGAAGATGGCTAGAGATCTGAGAGTTAACTTTCCTACCTTTGACTCTGACTTTACTTATTCCTACCATTGGAAATAGAGACCAAATGACAAAAATGATCTTAATTATGAAATATCATTCTTAAAATATCTTTTACAGATTATGTATCCCATTTTCTCTTGAAAATTTTTCATTAGTCCCTATAAGTTATTTAGTGTAATTTTTCTTATATGATTTTTTTCTCTAAAAATATTTAATTTAAAAAATTTTAAATAAAAAATAATAAGAATTGAAATATACATAAGTTTCCCTTGTATTTTTTATATTAAAATTTATGCTTAGATATTTTTTATTTAATAAAAATAAAAATATGTAAAAATTTAAAATATGAGGTTATTGTCTGAATAAAGAAAAAAGAAGTCACCTGTTTTAATTAAAAATAAAAAGAAAAAAAAAACAGGTCACATTACAAACACAGTATTGGAGCAATTAATGTTGAGCTAAATTTTTATTTAGAGGCAATTCTGACTTTTTGCATATTATTTATATCTCATTCCATCCTTTTCTTATATTCAACCAAATAAATTCAAGTTATTATCTATATTTTTTCCATGATAAACTAAATAAAATTTTGACTTACAAGATTCCATTCGAATTTATTCCCAACCATTCCATTCCAATCAATTTCCAATAATTCTACGAATCAAACGGGCCTTAGTTGTTGTATGTATTCTCTTGTAAGTGCTCGAACTTTTCATTTCGTATAGTAATAATCTATCATAGTAAAAATATACTAGAGGAATATAAAAAAGTGAAAGTATTTTTTTTATAACAATTTTCTATAATGGCGGCGCAAATTACAAAACCTGAGGGGGAAAACAAAAGACACTTAGCCATAGCTTGAATTTCATCACCTAGCACGTTATTTGCTGTAGGAGAAGTAAAAAGGAATGTTCAACTTTTTTAAAGTAAATCAATAATTCTTGCATAGGTAAGAAAATTATGTATAAGTTTCCGTAAAAAGTATACAATTTTCCAAGTAAGGGATCACTTGGCATGGAAAATCAATTGCATATTTAAGATGACAGTAAAGTAAACTCAAATGAAGATTTTAGCTTCCAAAGACAAAAGTAACTTTTAATTGTTCTTTTCAAAATCAAGGGTTTTTGGGGTGGCTCCACCACCACCACCACCACTGCAAACACATATACCACATATACTAGATGTAGGAGAGGAGGTAATAGATCATTGGTTTTTACTTAGTCTAAAAAAATATGTAATTTTTTTAAAAGTTGGACTTAATTTGAAAAGTAAAACTTCTCAAGTAAAACTTCTATTATGGTTTATGATATTTTATAAAAAATGTCCTTACTTATTTAATTCATTTTTTTAATGAAATGGTATTTATTTTTTTAACACTAAAACAAAACATATTTATCTAAAAATAATTTGAACTTCCCAGAAAACTAATTTCCTTGAGAAGCCACTTCCTATACAGTATACAAAATTCTACTTCTAAATGATTTATAATTTTACTTCACTTCTTCATCTAATTTCTTAATAAAAGGATATTTACATTATTAACACTAAGACATAGTATATTTATTTAAAAAATTAATTTAAATTTTTTGAGAAATTAAAAATAAAATAAGTAAATTATATATAAACTTTTTGAGAAGCATACCGAGCGTCCTTTAGAACACACTAAATATTAGAATTTTTTAAATTGTGATTGCTTAGAGTTTTCTTTTTTGGTGATTTATTGATTCTAAAATCATCATTTTTTCTTTTTTCTTTTTCCTTTTCATTGACTACGTACGGCGTGTATATTTGAACTCCGTGCGATAAAAATTTTATGTTACATTTGAAAAGATGGTATATACTTAAATATCAACTCTAAAACTACGTTAATGTAAGTTAGAAAAAGAAATGAGTATGACCTTTTCTTTTTCCAGACGAAGACAGATATGACCTTACATAATTCAAAAAAAAAAAAATCGGAGTCACGGATGACTAGATTGAATTTGGTGCTGATCTCGTGGTTCTGATATAAATTAGATGTGTTTTTCTTTATATTTCATGAAGTGAGCATGACTTCTATTTCTTCACTTTCATTTTTTCTAAAATTTTTTTAGAAAGTATGCCAATTTTAAAATCAATGGTGATTCTATTTAAAAATAAAAAAATTTAAATTACTCAAATCAAATTTAAATATTTTTTTTAAAACAAATGAGCATCAAGTTCGGATTCGTTCGCTTTTTAGTTTCCTTAATTAATTTGGATAGCGTAGAAGATATTTTAAATTTTAAGTTAAGAAGAAATTAACAAGATGACGTTATGTTCTGAAATACAAAATGGTTACGGAATGGCCGCTAAGAAGTTGTGCATTGAATCATATTGTTTCATTTCTTGTATGTAAATGTAATTCTCTTCAAAGAGTGAATTTGTTGGTTCCGCTTGATTGAATTCAATGCAATTTATATCAGCAAACTCATCCCCAGCAATTATCATAAAATTGAAATTTAAGAAATATTGATAAACTTTTCTTGTTTTTTGCTTTCTTTTCAATATTGTTTTTTTATCCTTATATAAAATCATAGATGAATCAAAGCATCACTTAACACCTGTCATCTTTTCTGTAAATTGTCTCGAGGATCATCCTAACTTAGTTTAATATGAGTTTGGACTATAGAAATTCTAAATTTTCTAATAAAATTAGGTCAAATTCATATTAGTAGCTAATATTAGACATCAAATAATTTGCCACAAAGCCAATATGCAAGCCCTTGGTTCAATTAATAAGGGATTGTATCAATTTAATTAAAGGTTTTTCTTGGAATGTCATCGTATTAATTACTTAGTAGTAGAATTTTATGATATTTTATAATTTTACCTAATTCAATTCCAATAGTCTAAATTATAATAAATTCTTGGGGTGAGATAGAATAAGTAAAGGATACCAAATACTTAAAACAAAAAAAAAGTCACAAAAAAGCTATACAGAAATTAGAGTATAATAATTGTATAGAAATGAGAGTATAATTTAAATTTTAATTAAAAAATAAGTAACTTAGATTTTCCGAATTGATGTAAAAGATTCAAAATTTATTTATTTTTTATTTTGATGTTTTTAAAATGAAATACGCAAATCAATCCTTTTAATTGGAAATTAGAAATGAATGACCTCGGGCAAAAAATATTTGAAATAGACAAATCTTTAAATAATTTAAATCATTCAATCACTCAAATAATTAAACACAATTAAAATACTAAAATAATAATTATATATATGAAAAATTAATCATAAATCAATTAGTCTAAACGATTCAAATTTAAATTGTTAAAGTGCATACGAAATATATTTTTAATCACATCATTTTTTTAATTCAGATTTTATGTCACAAATACTTCATACATCTCAAATTTTATAGGACCTAAACTAGTAACCAAATCAATATATGGAGAGGTGTGCCCTCTCATATAAGATCTAAGAATAAAGTAAATATCATTAATCTTGGAAAAAATAAATAAATATCACCAATCAATATAAAATATAAAATTTAGAGAGAGTTAGTACAGTGTATTTCTTTTTGTTCTATGTAATTTTTTCATTCTTTCAATCCTCTACACTTCTTATTGGGATTTGTCAAATTTTTTTATTTCTTCAATCTTTTTATATAAATTTTAGCAAGAGTTAAATATTAGAAAAAATAATTAAAATCTTTCAAAAACTTCCAAATTATTAGTATGAGAAAAATAAATCTAGTATAATCAACAAGTAGATAGAATTAACCAAAAAAAAGAATGATTTGAAATAAAAATAAAGGAATAAAAGAGATATATTAATTTTAAATAAATTTAGAAGACAAAAAATTACTTTTCACTATACGGACATGATTTATTTATTTTTATTTTTGTCATCGGACAATTTATGGTCAAATCAATATGGATTAGATCGTTAAGTTTAAGACAAAAGTTTTTTATTACTAAAGTATAAATAAAAATATTTAATTCTTAATACAACAAACATCTTCCCGTTAACCTGGTAGCATTGGTCCAAGAGAAACCTAATAAACAAGCTTTTTGTAATTTAGAATTAAGTTTTTTATTACTTAAGTTTTGTAATTTAGACAAAAGTTTTTTATTACTTAAGTTTGACTTTTACTATGGAAATTTTTTGATTGATTTTGATGTATGTTCACGTTTTCAGAATGCAACGTAACTGGCAAAAAGACTAGTCAAAGTCAAGTAATTAAAAGTAAGAACGTCACAGGAGGAAATTACAGTTCTTTTTTTAATTAAAGAAATATTGAAGTCATCCAGTGGTGAGAAGTCAGAATAATCAGAAATTCAGAACATAATGATGTCAAAGATAAAGTCTCGGTTACATTTGTCTATTTAATTTTTCATTAAGACTGGAGCATTGCCTCCGTTACAGAAGGGTTAAAGAATATTCTTTCTTATCCGTAATATAAGATCTTTTTAACTGAATCACACGGATTAGAAATTGAAATTAAAACTAATTAACTATATCGATTTCTCCAAAAATCTTAACATTTTTCCAAAATTACCCTTAATTAATCTCTCTTTCTTTATCTTTAGATACATTAAATAAATGCATTTTTTAGAAATGTATAATAAATACTTCCTCGTATATTGTAAAGAGTCTTATATTTAGGATTATGGTAAAAGGTTTTCAATATAGTACCGGAGGGAGCAATAAAAAACAAAGGCAATAAAGGGATCAATATACAGAATTTTGTAATTTAGTGTATAATTATTGATAATTACACAGTATTTATAAGAGAATAAAGTTGAAGCAAGATAAATATATCCATGTAATTTCCTCCATGTAATTTCCTCTCTGCCATATCGCTATCTATCATCTACCTATCCATGAGCTGATAATTCTACTTTTCCGCTGGCTGATTGTCACGACCATATAAGCTTACTATTGATTATTTTGTAATTTATTAGTGTTCAAGTTTTAAATTCTGCACTACCACCTATTCAACTGGGGACCTTTTGGTTCTGTGTTTGGAATTAAGTTTCAAACCTAGACCTAATTTTGCTCATTATTCCCAAACCAAATCACTAAAATGCAGATTAAGTTATAAGCTCAATACCCAGTTAATATAAAAGCTACTTATCATTACTTCTACTCCAATTCAGTTTTGATAAACTCATTCTAAAAATAATTTTAACAAATGCGGAGCCAAACAGGCCCAGATCTCCTTCTGGATGATATTTCATTTTATGAGTCATTAATTAAAAAATTTTCTATCATAATTCACATGTCCATGTTGATAGAAATTGCATTTTACTGTCGGACTCTAATTTGAGTGAATAACGCAGTTTAATTTAATCTCTTATACATTATGTTCTGAAAAATTCATATTCGAATCTATTTACCTTAATGCAAAATTCAAAATGAATAAGTTCTTTTTTTCCCAAAGTTTAAAATACCCTAATCCTTCAAGATAACTCATAACTCAAAAACATGCTCCAAATTGGTGAGTACCAAACCTAACCTTATTCTAGCAATTGATATCAAAGCATCTTATTCATTTTATTGTTTACTTCATTCTATTAAACATCCAAATTTGATTTGAACGATCTAGATTTTAAATTTTTTAGTTTTTAGTTTTTAGTTTTTAATATTAAAACATCATTATTTAAAATTCAACCTTCCATAATCTATGTCAAAACCTCTTGCACTGTGTTGCACTACCGCTTCCGAGAAGAACAAAATGGTTCTTAAGCAACCCTAGTTAATACATTTGCCTTCCTCATTTCTGACAATTCCTGCACCTCCAGCTACTTATCTTTCCTGTATAAAAGCTCCATCAACATTGAGCTTGATCCATCCAGCTTGTGGTTTTTGCCACTGTACTCTTATAGTTCTCTTACTAACTCTGGGCTCTTGGTTAACCATATTCCCATCTCTCCATGTTGTGCTGCCAATAAACTACTGAATTAACTCCTTTTGCCTCCTTCTATTGCTGCTTGGGTTGTCATTTTCCTCAAAGAGAGCTTGATTTCTCCAACGCCAAATGAACCAACATATGGTCTCCAACCAAGTGCCCCAGTTGACATCTTGTTGAAATGGCTTCTTTACTTGCAAATTTTCTTTAAACCAAATCTGTAATGGTTAGAGAAAAAACTTTGTCTATCCTGCAATTTAATAAACATGTTCCACACACCCACAGCCTCATATCAATATCTCAGTATGTGGGTAACGTCTTCCTCTCCAATACCACATCGCTGGCATGTTTTATTCTCTCCTGTCCAATGACTTCGGACCTGTTGAGTGAGGAGACGTTCATTGGTAGCTAGCCACAAGAAAGTACGTATCCTCTTTGGTGCTTTCAATTTCTACATCAACCTCCATATATTATTATGTTCACTTGAAGGTCGTCTCATGAAAAGTTTATAAGTACTTGCAACAGAAAATTCGTTATACCCATTTGGAGCCCATTTGATCACATCCTGTTCATCTGTCATATTCGGAGGAAACATTGTTTTTATTTTTACAATACATTGCTGATCAATATGCTCTTGTATAGCTTCTAAGTTCCAGCACCCATTTCCATCCACAAGTTCATTAACTTTCATATTCACATTTATCCCATTCCCATCCCCATTATTAACTTTTTCCAGGAGTTTGCCTTTCCACACGAAGGTATCTTTTCCACTTCTTATATCCCAAAACAAATTTTGAGCAAAGGCATCCCATCTTCTCATTATTTCCTTCCATAGCACTGAGTCCGTGTTCTTTGTGATAGCCCCTGTTTAATATAAAAGTGATCACCATATTTTCCTCTCTCTAGTAATATTCCCCATGCCATTTGTACAAAAACGCATCATTCATGAGTGTCAGAGATTTGATTCCAGCACCACCTTCATCTTTGTCAAAAAACGAAAGAGCTCATCCGCATGACCAGCCTCTAACCCGCAACCTGGAGCATTTTCAACAATGATTAACCCCCAAGCTATAAGTTCCTATTAGTATTTATAGTCAATTTTTAATATATATATATATATCGAACTCACAACTCATTGGTAAGAATTGTAACACTTCACCATTTGAGCTACAAATAATTATTGTGATGTACTTGCAATATTTAATATATACACATATATTAATGTAAACTTTTTTCTAATTAACATAATCACAAGAATATTTATCATTTATACTTTATACTACTCATTTCCATAGAAATTAATCAACAAATGTCAGCAAATAATCTAATTTATATATCTTATCTTTTTTTATTTCTATTTTTATTACATGATAATATAAATTTTCATTTTCTTTTTTCAGGTTTTTGTTAATTTAAAAACAATATAAAATTTGGAGACCTATGATATTTAATTATTTGTGATAAATGTTGATTAATTATTGTATCTAACTATTATTTTTATCTTAGTTTGAATATTAATTTTATTATTATTGATGAATATCTTTTATATTTTTCATTCATATTATTTAAGATATATTAATTTATTCATAATCAGTTCGACCCCGATCCGACCATTGAATCTTGAACCACTATTTCAACTTATTTAATGATTGGTTCGATTTTTAATACCTTACTTCTCTCAGCCTTTTCTGTTTCAAAAATAGTATTCTTTTTCATGTTGTATATGATGTAAAGGCATTCCACTGGTAACCGACTTTACCAAAGTTAGTCTCCCTGCCAAAGATAGTGGTTTAGCCTTCCATCCATTCAATCTTTTCTTCACTTTTTCAACAATATGGCCAAATTTATCTTTTGACTTTTTGCTGTTTGTAACATGAGCTTATCTTTAATTATTGATTGGTGAGATGAGAGCCCAGAGACTCGGCTTTTAACCCAATGCATTCTTTAACACCGTTACCAATAGGGCCCAGCCCAAGATGATTTTTGGCCCTCAAATTGTGTTCGTTCAACAAGTAATCAAATGCCAAAAAGTGAAACAAATAATCAAACATCGAAATATGAAATTCAAATAGGAAATATGGGAATTAAACTACACATTTTTTGAAAAAAAAACGTAGAAATTGCATCTAACTAATACTGCGTGGGTTTGGAATTATTATTTAAAAATTAAAAACTGCATGCATGGCGTTGTAAAAAAATTCACCTGGTTAAGAAGATTGCGGGCAAGTTTGAATTCCGTTGAAGAATAAATAGTATGGGCTTACACTTCAAAACATCTTTTGTCAGTTGTTCAGAATAGAAAGATCATAGCCTATTCTCACCAAAAAAACAAAGATTATAACCCATATTGGTTTTTTTTTTTGATAGACTATATTGGCTATTGTTGAGAATGAGAAATAATGGGAACTGTACGGCGGAACCGAATTGTCGCTAATCAACAACTCTTTTCCTTTGCCAAATTAGGTTAGTTTAAGTGGCAAGAGGTCTAATTCTATTGTGGGTTTGAATCTCTCTTTGTTGCTAAAATCCTGCTTGATGACAATCGATTGTAGGAAGATCTCTTACCCCTAATAGGTTACAAACTTTGTTAAATCGGTATTTACTGATAATTTAGTGGTTAGTTTGATCCCAAGGTTTAAGGTGACTGGACCCCCAGTGGTGATTAAAAGTATACAACAGACCTCCAAACTACTGAAATTTTGAACCTACCAAGAATTGAGGGTGACTTCCCTCTTTCCCATTTTTCCCATGTTTTAACAAAAGACTAAAAAAAGCTCTGATCCTTTCAAATTTTATGCTCGACAAAAGTGTGGGAAAAACTTATCCTTTTTTTTTTAAATATTATAACAAAGCTCATCTCTTTTTAATTGTTTCAATTTTTTGTGGAGTTTTCAGCTCTATCTACTCATGGTCTCTTTCTCATAAGCTTTCGCCAGTCCTGTGACACTAGTTTTTTTGCCCAAATTAACAGTGAGACAGTAGAAATAAAATTACATCACTATGGGGAATTACATCCCTTGAAATTGGCATAAACTGTTGGTCCAAAACAAAAAATGAAAAGGCTAAAACCGTAAAACACCCCAGCCCAATACTTCCTTATTTACTTATAATTATCATTATTAATTATTAATAATATCATTCAATACCGTTAATATATTATATATATAAAATATAAAAAATAAAAAACTACAGTACTCATTGACATGAAACAGTGTGACACATATTGGATTCTCTGCAAATACTCAACGTCTACTCTAATCATATGTAAAACCCCCATTCCAGTTGATAAAAAAAAAAAAGAACCATTCAAAAAATTTAAAAAATCATAATTAACTTTTTGAAATTTAATTACTATTAAATTTTAAATAAATTAATGATAATATCTTTAAAAATTAATTTTCTCTAAAAATTTAATATGTAAAACTTAAAAATATTTTTCCAAAATGAATTTTGAAACAAGTTTAATTCCTGAAATCATTTTATTTTTTCAAAAAGAAATTATACATGCTGTCTGCTTCCTTTTTTTTTATTTAAGATCTTAATATACAGATAAAAAATATAATTAATATTTTGTATTTTTTTAAATTCTCTAGTATGCAATTAAAAATAGATAGAAAAGAAGAATTATAATTAATATTATTTTTAATTTTTAAAATGACTAATAATATATAACTGAAAAAATAATAAGAAAGCAGTATTATTTATGAAAAGTATTAGTCTAATAATATATTAAGTTTCTCCATTTTATATTATAAAATAATAAATAAAATTTATTATATATTATCTTAAATATATATTTTGGGCAACTAAAAAATTTGAAATACCAAAAAGGCACTCTTATAGGGGGACCACCATAGTTCTATCACACTACTTTACAATTACGCGCATCCCCATCTCCTCTTTCATCTGTCCTCTTTTGTCTTCTTATTCTTGTCCGCTCTCGCTCTCTATCCCTCCCTTGCCATTCTCTCTCTCCTTCAATCTCTCTCACCAATCCGGCCTCTTGTATTCTTCAAACATGGCTGCTTTCACACTTCTGGCACTCACTCTTCTGGCCTTCACTCCCTCTTCCAGTACGCATCAAAATACCTTATTTTCTTTCTTCTTTTACTTACTTTCCCTCCTTTACTTCATTTCTCTGTCTTGAGTTTGTTTATTTATTTATTTATTCGGTTTGTGGAAGGTGGGAACTGGTGCGTCTGTAAGGACGCAAGCGACGCCGTGTTGCAGAAGACGCTGGACTATGCGTGTGGAGCTGGAGCTGACTGTAACCCCATCCGTCAGAACGGACCTTGCTTCCAACCTAACACCGTTAGGGCTCACTGCAACTACGCCGTTAACAGCTTCTTCCAACGCAAGTCTCAATCCCTCGGCTCCTGCGACTTCGCCGGCACCGCCACCGTCACTGCCTCTAACCCAAGTAAGTTCTACACTTCTCGCCTCCGCAAAAGAACCACTCTGCAATTTTTAAAAAAAAAAGTTTAAATATGATTTACTTTTATAAAAGTGTATTAAAAAAAGCCAAGAAAGAAAGAAAGAAAACGGATACCTGATGTCCTGATTCTGCATTTTTCTTCTTCTTGATGCTGAACAGGCTCGTCTGGTTGTGTCTACCCTTCAAGCGCCACGTAAGCATTTTTCTCTTTAGCTTGCGTTCTGATTCGTTGTTTCTTTCATCATATTTCACTTTAGGTTCTCTCCTTTTATTGAGCATTTTCCTCCCCAACTATGATTTGAGCTGCATGTTTTGATTATGGCACTGTCTTTAATCCCCTGATTAAAAAGTTAGTTGAACTCACAACTGTATTATCATGTCACTGGAATTAAACTCCAAGAATTTCAATTTTCTGTTACCTTTTGTGTGAAAAATTTAAATTAAAGCTTAGATGGAAATAAGAAAGAGAGAGAGAAGGGAGTAGAGTTCACTAGCATGAATCATAATAGCATCTGGACGGCCCAGATCTGATGAGTACAAGTGATGAGCAGAGGTCCAAATTAAGGTAGGTCTTATCTTTCTTTCTTCTCAGATCAGTTCGTTATGACGCTCTAAAGCAAACATAAGTGACAACTTCACCGTTCTGAATAATGGGGCTTCCCCATGGATATCCGCTTCTCCTTAAATGGAGTTGCTTTAGAAAATGCCTCCAGTGTTCGGTGATTCCTAACCCAAGAGTAATGGGGTTGCAAATGAATGTTTTCTAGAATAAAATATTTGAAAGTGCGTATAGTCACAGAAAGAAGAAGTACTCCTTTCACTTAAAAAAAATTTGTCATCTGAGATGTTTTTTAGATTTTTTATGGTATTTATTATATTATAATTTTAATAAAATATTAATTAATTATTTTATTATTAAATTTAAGGAGAAAAGGAGTGGAATTTCATAGTCGCGTAGAAGAACTGTGCTTTATTTTGAATTTTGAATTCTTAGAGGGAACATCTTACTTTTTTTTTTTTGGCCAACGGGAATATCTAACTGTCTAAACGTACAAGAATGGAGCTGTTAACGCAAGCAAAACTAGTGAGGGCTACAGCAATAATTGACCAGGGATATACTGTCTCCGGTCCTATCTTAAAAAGTTCTATATATAAAATTTTTTATTTTATTTTAAATATAAAATATTTTATAATATGTAAGTTAATATTTATTATATATTTTTAAAAAATATTTTTATTTAATATATTAAAAATAAAATAAAATTAAATAAAAATAATTTTAAAAAATATTAAAATTTTTAAAAAAATTAAAATAAATAAATAATTTTTAATTTATATAATTTAATTAAAAAACTCTATTAAGAATAAAAAGACTCTTTGGTTGGTTTGGCTAAAGTGAAAATGATAGGAAAGCATTGAAAATGACATCTAACCTATGATCTGATTCGGATGGAAAAAAAAAAAAAGAAACAGCTCCCAAAAAAGATTAATATAAATTATATAATTAAATTGATTCCTACTTCCTAGTTTGAAGACCCCATTTGGGATTTTTCTTTTATAAAAAGGTGGATATATTCTCACATTTACTATCATTTTGCGGTGATTAGATTGGGAGCAAAATCTAAGAAGCCGCTTTTTCTTTTTCTTTTTTGCTTTTCTTTTTCAACCTTTTATTTTATCTTGCTGCTCCAACGTATGTGAATGAACTCCTTTTCCAATTTGACCAGTTTTTGTAATTCCAGCATGATGTCCATTTGTTCATCACTCATTAGCTATGAATTGTCCTGGGTAACTTGATGCTAGAAAAGATAGTAGTAGTACCCTAATAATTGGGATGCCTTTTTGTAAAGCATGAATCTCATGGAAATAATTATTTTAGAAATTAAAAAAAAAATTAAGAAACTATAGTTGCTATTGCAATTTTTTTAGATTATTACTCTCTATTTTCAAATATAATGCAGATTTAGTGAAGAATAAGATTTCAAATATAAATTACTTTGTAAAAATAGTAACCATTTAATATTATTTTTTCTTTTCTATTTCCATATATGATAAATTTTAAAGTGAATATTTGACTTTTTCTTATAGTGAAGAGAAATTAAAAGATATAATAATAATTAAGATGAGTAATTTAATGAGTGTAATTTTTAAAGGTTATAGTAATTTTTGAAAAAATTAAGACTGATAATTAATTTTAACTGCTTTTCTTTGTGAAAGTGAAGTAGTTAAATTTATTCTATATTTTAAAATAGACGGAGTAATTTGAATTTTAAATTATAAATTAATTGTAATAATGTTAAAAATTATCAATAATTTTAAAAATCAAATTTAGTCTTTTGAAAAATTAATGTGACTCTATTTCGTGCATGGGGCTATGTGGTGTTTTATTTTTTCTCTTTTTTTTTTTTTTGAGTATTAGAGAACAACTATTATTGAAGGACAATAGTGTCCCTATTGAGGTCTTGTTTGTGAATTGTGATACATGTGTGAAAAATCAAACTTGACTAGTCAGTTGGATCAGGAATGGGTGCCAGATTTCGTTCAAAAGAAGAGAAAAATCAAAAAATCATAAAATCGGTGAGAACTAGCCAAACTGGGCTTGAACTGGTTGTGAACTAGCCTAGAATCAGTTTGAATTGGTCATATTTTGTTAATAATTTTTTCAAATTTTTTAATTGTTAAGATAAAATAACTTTATTTTTTGTACTAAATAGTATTTATTTTTTTGTAAAATTTTTTCTTGTAACATTATGCTCCATCCAGTACTATATATAGGATCTTTTATCCTGATCCTAAATATAAGATCATTTACAATATACGAGGTAGTATTTATTATACATTTTCAGAAAAATGTTTCTATTTAATGTATCCAAAGAGAAAGAGAAAGAGATTAAATAAGGGTAGTTTTAAAAAAATGTTAAAATTTTTGGAGAAATTAAGATAATTAATTAGTTTTAATTCTAATTCTTAATCCGCGTGATTCGATTAAAAGGATCTTATATTAAGGATTAGAGGGAATAATATTATAAAAGTATTATTATAATATATAATTATTAATGTACTTCAAAAATATGAAAATAGAATATTAATTTATTATTTTAGATAAAAAATAATATACTATAAGATATGAAATTTAAAAAAAAAATTTAATTTTATTATTATTAATTTAAATACGATTCAATAATGATTGAATTATTGGACCTACGCCTGTCTGTTTTTAATATAGATAGCCATGGCACGCCCTTTCGTGCTTTTGGATTTTCTTGAAAAGAGAAGCCTACGTGGCAGATGGTATGGTCAAAAAGTGTGGGAAGTGGACACCATTAATATTGATATTGTCATTTGATTTTGAATGAGGATGACGATGAGGTGCAATAAGACTCACTTTTGCTTCGGTCTCTGAGCCATCCTTACAAAAGGTCTACATTTTCTTGATCTTTGTGTACGGCCACCGTTCTTTTCTCAAGTAACTTTACTTTTGGCTGGGGCCCAACAAAAGTAAAAGCCAAAAGTAACCCCATGGCTTGTCCCTTTCGTACCTTTTTTTTTTTTTTTTAAGATAATGTCTAATACACATCTAGCCTTAGTTGGGTCTTCTTGGTAAAAGCTCTCCCAAATATGCTTTTTAACGGCCCTGGTCATTTAGGCTCTTTCATCTGTATGGACGACGAAACTTTTCTTACCCTCGACTTTTTCTACTACAAAATATAATTAAATCTGTTTTTGGTTTGGGTGGAGGAATTTGATAGTGCAACCAGGGTGAGTCCAGTATATTTATTTACACGGAGTATGAGATCCATATTTTTTATTAATAATGAGTGAATTTTAAAAAAAATTTCAAACTAATACGAACAACGCCTTAATACTAATTCTTTAGGTTCGAAGTCTTAATTTAAGAAACAAGAAATTGAAATGATCTGAATTGACTGACGGGTGATTGGTCGATTTTGGTAATCAGCAATGCAGGCAGTACCTCCCCAGTGACAACCACGCCTTCCACTGGAACTACTCCTTCAACATCCACCGGCACTACCACCACCCCGTCATCATCAACCACCGGCACCACCACGACTGCGACTCCATACAGTGCAACACCCGGAGTACTAGGAGGCATCGGCAACGGCATAGGCCCGTCGGGAGCAGGCATGAACTCAGACGATAGCCATGGCGGCCTCAGACTCGTGGACACGTGTTTCCTCTCTTCCTTCATAATCCTCCTCCTGTCATGCGTCTTCATGATTCAGCTCTGGTGGGGTTGAAACTTGAAAGACATGTACGTGATATATATATATATATATATATGCTGAATCTCTCTGTGCAGAATGAGTATTCATGAGAGTCTGTTACTTTCTAGATGCTGAACTAGGGACATCGTCTCTGTTTTTTAGTTTTATTTTTTTTCCACTTTTTGGGACTGATTTTCTAGTTCTCTGCCTAGTTGAGTAATATATGATTGGCATTTTTATTCTTTACTTATTACTATTACTAGTATAGTATATTAGTAGTATGGAGATGCTATTATATATGAGTTTATCCTCCTCCCCTTTCTCTGTTCTTGTATTTTCTATTTGCTGTACATCTGGTTTGAAGAGTTAGTGACAGTTTGCATTGACTTAAAAAGTACTTATGCAGTAAAAAAAGTGATCATGTTGCTAGTTTTTAAATATAACTCATATTAAAATAATTATTTATGGTTATTTAAGTTATTATTTTTATAAGTTATTTTTTTCAGCTTATGATAATTATTTATCCTTTCATAATCATTTATTTTACTTTTCCTTCTCATTATCCATTTAATAATTACTTAAACCATAATATTCAAACACATTTCTTTTCTCAAAATCGCTTATGGGGTAAAAATATCTAAAAAAAAATATTTTTGATATAATCACTTATTCTCATAATCTATTATGAATAATTAATTATCTTCATAATCACTTATATATAATTTAATCCAAATACACCCTTAGTATTATATATTAATTTTATAACAGTTATTATCAACTAGGTGTGAGTTATTTATATACATATATTAAATTTAAAAAATAATTATTCTATTTATAATTTGTGAATAATTTAATTTGTTATAAATTTTATATTTTAAATTGATGATGATAATATTGATATATATATATGATATTATTTTTATATTTTAATGAGTAGTATGCATGATGAGGCCACTTTAACAGGCTAATGCCCCTGGAATTTTGGGTCTCTAATTCGGTTTTAGGCCAGGTTTGATCAGATTTTTGCATTCGACATAAGGTCTTTTAGTTTTTGCATTTGTGAAATCGATAGTTTCGGTTTAAGTTTGATTTTCACCCCTTGAACATTAAAAACTGAATCTAACCTATTATATTTTTTTTAGACAACCTTTTTTTAATACATTTTTTAGTAGTAACTTCTTATGTCCCATTATTATTTTGGGTTCTAATTAATTCAGATCAAGATATGGTCGAGTATACATGGAGAGTTCTCTCAAATACATTTTCTATATTCATACGATCTTAAATCTGAGATATTATATTTAAGTAATCCTAATCTTTTTTACTAGAATCAACTTATTGGGATACATTCTTTAGTTGTGCCGTGCCTTGCTACTAATATTAATTTGTGCCTTGCTACTAATATTAACTTAAACCCAATTGTCAGCCTATAGATCCAACCCCAATTCCCCCTTTATTGTAAAGGAAATCATGAAGTGACTATTTAGTTTTTAGTAAGTGAAAATGGAGTTTTCGCATACTAAATTTTGCAACGTAATTATTGTGAAAATTGATTTTGAACTAATATAATTTGTGTTTTGATAATTTATTTAAAAATTGATTTTGGTAAAAGTGTTTATGTTTGGAAAATTTTATTTAAAAGTACTTTTGATATGTAATAAATTCTTCCAATCACCACAACAATGCCACGAATTTGGTTAGCCAATAGAAAAGCAACCCATAACCACTTCTTCTTAAACCTAATTTTGGGAGATGATCAAGTTTCCAATATGATCTAGTAAATATTCCTAAACACATCATACAAATAACAAATTTCAGTTTGGGGCCAAAACTTGGTTTCATCTAGTTTATTTTTAATGTCCCCAAAATGGAGAATTGATTATTAAGCATTACGTTGGTAAAAAAATTTATTTAAGTATTACTACAATAAAGCAAATCATGTTATTAAGAGCAACATATATCAAATGAGTGAAAACATTACAGGCAAACTACAGAAGAAAAATCTATTGGGATTTTGTACCTTTAGAACTGTAATTCTCAATAGAAAACTAAAAATAAAACATCATATTTATAAAATTAAATTAAACATCATATTGATATTCATCACACAAAACCTTCTTGACAAACAAAAAACAAATCATCACATAAAACCTGGATAGTAACATTGAAGAAGGATGCTACTTACTTTTATTTTCTTTTGACAAAAACACACTTTTTATCCTTTAATTTTACAGTAGATTTCATTTTGATCCCTTAATTTTATTTTATTTCTTTTTAATCCTTTAATTTTTAAAATATTATCAAAAGTTTCCCTATTACTATCACCGGCACCTTTGTTAACAGAAAATACTAATAAAACATTATTCAAGATTAACATGTTAATTTTTACTTTCAATTTATCAATATTTCTCATTAATATTGGTTTTAAAATATTTTTTAATTAAATTAAAATATTAAAAATAAATAATTACAAATAATAAACTTCTAAATAAAACTTTAATCTTAAATTTTTTTGTCATAAAAAATAAGTTAGATAAATATGTAAGTATTAAAAAGTGTTTGTTAGAATTTAGGAATGATTTGTCAATATTTTCTACTAATATAGTTAATTCTGTTAGAAATAGAGAAATTTTTAATGATGTTTTAAAAGTTAAAAAATTAAAAAAAAAAAAAATAAAATTAAAGAATTAAAATGAAATTTGGTATAAAATTAAGGGATCAAAAATATATTTTTACCTTTTCTTTTATTAAACCCATCAAACTAAAACGGAAAAAGGTCTCCAGATGCCCCAAACCAAGTCGTTTGGTTCAGTTTTGCATAAAACAGCCCTAGTAAAACATTTTGATACCCTTCTCCGTTAATTATCCCTACTTTAATTTAATTCCCTTTCGTCCTTGAAATCTCAAAATGCCAAGACGCAGTTATTACTTGTGCACCGATGAAGGCTGGAATGAGATAAATAGGAAATTGATTTTGGATTTTTCAGACATGAATTTTGCTTTTTCTTTTTTTCTTGTTTGTTTTATGATTTATCTGTTTTTTCCCCTCTGGCTACTTCTTTCTTTTGCCTTTTTATAATAATTATCTGGTATTTGAATGCTAATTTGAATTTCAATTAATTTAAATCGGATTATGGTTGGATTCTATTCAGAGGGAAGCTTTTTCAAAGATATTTTTTATATTTCACATAGACTCAAATTCAATATATTATACTTAAACAGCCATAATGTTATCTAGTAGAATTTTCATACATAATTATCTTTTGCCTTCTCATTTAAGGGGTTTGTTTAGTTTTTCAGTTTTATAAAAATAAGTTAGAATAAATAAAATTTAGTAAAAATAAGTTTGTTATAAGTTATTATATTTTGATATTTTTTTTGTAAAATCATAGTTTGAAAAAGAAAACTTATTTGGATGATAAGAGTTAAAAGTATTTTTATATGTATAATATAAAATCAGTATTCACCATGATTTTGGAAAAAAAAAACAATTATTTCCCTTTTTTTTTAAATAATAATTTAACCTATTTTTTATTTTTTAAAATGACAATTGATATATAAATAAATATATTTTCTTAAAAAATCATAATTAAAAATTGTTATTATTTTTTTTAAAAGATAACGTGCCCTTAATCATTATCTTCACGCACAGAAGTGCAGCACACATCCAGGCCCTCTCTCACCACCACATAAGTCACAACCGCCGGGCGCAGACTCTTTTTGAGTGTATAATATAAAGACAAATGGGCCATCCTCCTCTCCATTTTTCAGTCCACACAAATGACCAATGATTGTTTTAATGGAGTTTGTAATTTTTTTATGTAAATCGAAAAATATTTATTCTGAAAAAAATTGTTGTTTAATAGTACATTTTACTAATGCATAAGGTTTTTTTATTAAAATTATAATAATCAATTTAAATTATTCATGTTAATTTAATAGTTGTCCTAGTACAAAATTGAAAAGCTCGTTGCTTGCCCGTTTCAAGTTACACTTGGTTTGACGGTTTCTATGAGTCTCATCTTTTTTCTTTTTTATATTATATGAATTTTATATAGATAAATTTTGAATGTATTTATATAATTTATTCTTTTGAATGAATATCTCAGTTTGTGGCAAAAAAAATTTATTTGCATGTATAAAATTCACTTGAGTGATGAACTTAATAGTTATTGCATACTTCTCTCTGAAACTGTCGAGAAATTGAAATAAAAGAAAACAAAAAGTTAAAATGATCCAAGTAAGCTTACATAATATTATTTATAAAATAAAATGGAATAACACAGGATAGAAACAACAATTCAGGTATGGAAAATAAATTTTGATTCGTTATCTAAAGTTTTTATATTGATATCAAAGCTAATTAGCAAAAGTGATGGAGAAATTTTAGAAATGTATGAAAGTGATGGAAAAATTCTTTTTTGGAGAATTATATTAAAGGACAAAAAGTATGATGTTTATTTTAAAAGATCTAAAAAATTATAATAATTTCAAAATATTAAATACTGAATTTTTTTTTAAGTATAAAAGCACTAAATCTCTCCAATATAATTTAAAGTGCCTAACCATAATAGACGTGGCTAATTTTCTGATAGTATTGCCCAAATCCAAGGATCAAGATAACATTACTGCGTCAACCGTTCCAGTATCTATTTGGATATGTCCGAGCGCCAGGTCATCATTATATATAATTCATTTTGGGAAACCTATTTTGGGGAAATAAGTATTGTTAGCATTTAATATTTTTTTAAAATTATCCGTAATTGCAATTCATTCTTATTAAGTATATGATAAAAATTACTTTTTCTTGTCCTTAATGTAAGACTTTTTAATCTGATTATGTAGATTAAGGATGTGAGTTAAAATTAATTAACTATCTTAATTTTTCTGTAAATTAAATTATTTTTCTAAAATTACCTTTTTTAAATATTTTTTTTCTGGGATAAATTAAATAAGAGTATTTTTTAAAATATGTAATAAATACTACCTTGTATTATGAAAATTGTCTTATATTTAAGATAAAAATAAAAGATCATATATTTATAATATAAGAAAATATTAATTTTGAAATGAAGACATATTTAGAAACTATATTACATTTTTTATAAATTTAATAATTCCAATGGCTTTTTCTTGACCTATTTGATTTATGTAAAATTTGTAAGGAATGTAGTTATTTATTCTTTTACATTAAGTAACGGAAGTAATCCAATAACCACATTTTTACATTCTCTCATAGTCCCACGCAACATTTTTGCATGTTTAACGAGTCCGTTGAAGTTTTGTGACTCCACACTTTTCATATTCGTAAGCTTCCTTTGTGTGACTCATCACAATTGTGTTGAAGCCTTTTATAGAGAAATGCAAAATATTAAAAACTAGATCGGTTATTAAATTGTATGAGATAATGATTCAAGTTCAATGGTTGGATTGAGGTCAGACTAGGATTAGACTGGTTGTGAATAAATTATTATATTTTAAATAATGTAGATAAAAAATATAAAATATATTTATCTATAATCATAAAATTAACATTCAATCTAGAATGAAAAATAAATTTAGTAATTTTTTAATTTTATATATTATATAAAAAATTAAAAATATTATTAATAAATTTTACAACCTAATATTAAAATCTAAATAAGTTAATATTTATTTATAATTATATTTTAAATTCAAAATAGTCAATTGATATTTTATTTTCATATTATTTGTTAAGTAAATTTATCATTATTAATAATTATGTATAATAATAATACTTATATAATATTATAATATAGAAAGAAAAAATATATATAAAAAATAATCATATTTAGTACTAAAAATAATATTATTTTATCTTAAAAATAAAAAACAAAAAAAAAACAGACCGATTTAAATCAGTTTTATATCAATTTTTGATCGATTTGTATCAGTTCAAAAAAGTCTCAATTTTTATCAATGATCAAATCAGAGCTAGTACTGGTCTCGGATTGATTGGTTCAGTTCAATTTTTCATATCACGGAGAAAACCTGATTATACGTAAGAATTCACATAACTGGATTTCATTAATCATTTTCAACCTCCTAGTCACGGAATTAACGCTAGCTAGCTTTCCCAATTTCTCATTCTCACACTGATCTCTCCCAAGTGCCATGGCTTCCCAGAATCATCATTCTAAATATACCAAAACGTCCCGAATTTGGGGGTACAGAACTCTGGAAAATTTTCTTATTCTCACCAGCTGTTTTATTAGTTTTCTAATTTCACATAGCACGTACTCTATTACAAATGGAAGGAAGTAGTGAAGGGGTAATTTGGTACTTCAAAATATACATTTTGATATTTAGTTCTTTAAAATAATTATGATTCTCCCTATTTTTTATTTATAATTTCTCATTTGAAAATAATTTTTAATTTTGATGTATACTTTAAAAAGAAAAGGTCACAGTGTCTTAAGAATTATAAGGTAAACGATGAAGTAAGGATTGATTTCAAATATATTATTACATATGTCAGCTTGCTGTAAGTCTTTGTCAAACATCATGTTGTAATGAAATAAAGAGAAATAAAAAAATTATGCCTAATGATATTTTTGTTACTAAAGATCATCATCACGTAACCTTAACTTGAAGAGCTAAACTCAATTTTTTAGTTATTATTATTTTATCGGGGAGGGACGTGTTGCCAAAAGAGAGAGAGAGAAAAAAAAGGCGGGGAGGCCAACCGTTAAAGCGTATCAGAGCAGGTCAGCTTCCACGTTCCACCATGTATCAGTCACCCCGTCCATCTTCCTTCGGTGGGCCCCACGCAAACGCCGTTTTCGTCCGATCTGTGTAGTTTGCCTTTGTTGTTTTTCTCTTTCGTGGCTAAGTGGGGACGGTCTAGGATTCCTTCATCTCTCCGTCTTTCCATTTCTGTTCATTCCACCTTTCCCTGTCTCTTAAGCCCGAAAAGTTACAGCTAGAAGCCATAGACAAGCATGAAAACGGAGCTACAAGGAGATCCCCACAACGTAAGGGACCCCAGTAAACCCTAATCCCGCTTCATTCTTCGTCGTGCTTGTTTGTTTTAGTCGTACAGTTTGAGACGCAGTTGTAAGAATTTCCCCCTCCTTTACTCTAGGCATGGTTCTTTTGGCATTTCTATTATAATATGCGCCACTGTAAATTACTGTTTCGCCTTATTGCTCTGGCCCTTCTGTGGATACTTGATAGTTTGTTTTAATGTTTTGTGTGGCGGGTAAAATATCACTGGAGTTTCTCCCTACTCTTTTTTTTTTAATCTGGGCCTGAGTGGGAGTTCTGAAAACTTTGGAATGGTGTGAGAGAGGCAACTACTAGGTTGTTTGCAAGTTTAATGAGAAAAAAGATGCGGTTATTGAAACTTCCTTGTTAGGAAGTTACAATATCGTTAATGGGGTACGTTGCGTTTGAAATGTAGAAATTTCGACATTAGCATCATGTATGTGCTACTAATTCTGAAAGAAAAGGAGAGCAGAGAGTAGAAGAGTAAATGAAAAATTAGAAGGAACTCGGCTCATCACAACCCTCCAATTCGGACAGATTTGGAGATTGAGATGGGTTAGACCGGGTCAGAGTTAGAAACAAAGCATCAACCTCGATAGGAAAAAAATAATCAGAAAATTGTTTCATTGTTGGTTTAAATGTCACTATAAAGCATGTCTATGTATTAATGATTAATTATTTGATTATGACTTAATATGTGCGCGTAGACGAACAAAACAGAGCTGTATCTTACCTGTTATTGGTCCATCCTCTGTAGTCAGTAGCTCTTAGGCGATATTGGTTTATGAATTAAAAGCTCAATACTTCTGCGAGGCAATACATTGCAAACAGCTTACAGAGGAAAATATTCATGACATTTAGGTCCCTTGCTAGTAGTATGGTGTTGCTATTAGTTTTTACTCTGTTATTTATAAGCATAGTCTTGTTCCAATAGCTCCAATTCCCTTCCCTCTAAAAGTAACTTTACGGAAAAAATTAGGGTATGATGCACTTTTAATCTCTTAACTTTGCCTAAATTTTTCACTTTAATCCCTTAATTTCTTTTAGTTCCAATTTGATCCTTTATATTTATCTCAAGCTATATTTTTGTATCCCACCGTTATTTCTAATTTAATACCCAACTTCACCTCATATTTTACTTTCATCTTTTGAATTTATTTTGTTTTTATTTAGCCCCTTAACTTATAAAAATCACTCAAATGTTTTTTTCTTAATCGCTAACACTACCAAGTTGTTTAAAAGAAACGTCTTGTGTGGCTTCTTGATTGATGGTGAGAGGTTATTAGAATCAAGTTACCTAGGAGCCATACAGGACTTTTTCGTTAAACATTTTAATTTGAGGGTGTTTGAGGTAAAGAAACATATGAATAGTTTTTGAAAGTTAAAGAAACAAATTGGAAAAAAATAAGATAAAGGATGAAAGTTAAATATTAAGTAAAATTAATGGATCAAAGTCAAACCAAATGAAGTCAAGAGATAAAAATGAAACATGACTTTAAGTTAAAGAACCAAATTATAACTGAATGGAGTTACAGGACAAACGTGGAATCTCAGATAATATTAAGGAATCCAAAATTTATGTTTGCTAGAAAGTCACTGATAGGCCTTGGGATATTTTTCAAATCTTTGCAGCAAATATCTGGTCTCTTTATGTTATATAAGCATTATCACTTTATAGAAGAATAATGACTAAACAATTAACATCATTCCAAATTCTTCTAGCATGATCATGTGTTGTGTCCTTATGACTCACAGAAACATCACTTTTGTATGTCACCTTATTCATTTAAAATCATTCAGTGACTTCATAATACTGATTTGTCTAACCTTAACTGTTTTATAGTTTTAAGTTTTAATTGATGACAATAAAGTGGATAATTTTAACTTCTGTGGTAGAGAGACTTTGCTTGATCAAAAGGAGGGAGGCAGAGGAATGAATACTTTAGATTCAAAAATGCATCAAGAAGATTTGGCTTTTCTACACAACTGATGTTTAAAAATTTTGTGTTCATTTCATTGCAGGTTGAACCTTGTCATACATGTGGTGATGTTGGTTTCCCTGAAGTAATTGCTACTTGCTGCAAATGCAAAGATATTCGTGCACATGTGTAATGATTTCTCATCTTATCCCTCTTTTATTTGTGCCACTGGTACTGCTGACTTAAGTGATTTATATCTGGTTTTCTTCTCCCTTGTCTTTTTAAATGCATATATCCAATTTGTTGGGAAAGAGAGGTATAATTGAATAGCTACTTACTTTGCAAGCTTGATGCGTGTGAACATCCATCAAATGAATTTACTTGGTTAGATGTTTAATTGTTATTATTTGTGACTGCACTGTAAGGTACCTACTAACTTTAAAGAGAAATTTTATCGAACTGCTATAAGACCAATAATGTTATATGGTAGTGAATGTTGAGCTTTGAAGGGACAAGAAGAGCATAAGCAGAGATGAGAGTGTTAAGACAGATGTGTGGTCATACAAGAATAGATAAGATGTGAAATGATTATATACAAGGAAAAATTGAGGTAGCACCTATCCAGAGGAAAATGGTAGAAAACCGTTTAAGGTGGTTTGGACTAGTGAAGAGCACTAGTGGAACTAGTGAAGAGAGTTGATTAGATGGCTTTTTACCCTATAAAAAGACATAGAAGGAGACCAAGAAGGACACTGAGAGGGATTATAAGGTGGTATCTCTTGATAAATAATTTATTTAAAGATATGGCTTTTGATAGAGTATAATGACACTGTATGATCTATGTAGCCGACCTCATTTAATTGGATAAGGCTAATGTTATTGTCGGTGTTTAATTGTTGTTATACTATGAAAAGAAAATCCTTTTTCACCATTTTTATTTGTGCAGTAATTTTTTCAGGGTGAGTTGATGGGCTAGATCTCATATTTGGGATGTTTGACACATTTAATCAATTTTCTTGATGCTAATCACATAATTGATTGACCTGTGGTTTGGCTGATTTCATAATTTTTGGGCTGATTGGATCTCATTCTGAATTAATGCTATTTTTCTCTGGTTGCAGTTATTGTATGCAAATTTTTCTCAAAATAGTTCCTGATGATTGGATTTGTGAATTCTGCCATTCTGGGAATGATAAAATTTCATTAAAATATGTTGAAGACAAGAAGATCTCAGGAGACCTTGGATTTGATACTCCTAATATAACCGTACATGAAAATAGACATTCAACCAGTCCATATAAAATGCATAATTCTGGCCGGCAAGCTTGTTCTAGAAGCCAAAAAGTTTGTGGAACTGGGAAAGTGAAGTTCATTCCTGCGGAAGAAGCCATTAGACTTTGTAGCAGTACATTGTCCCCGAAACCTTTTGCTTCAAATTCTCCAATGCACAAAGCTAATGGTCAATCAAAAAAAATCAATGCAAAAGTTCCGTCTCTGAATGCGAAACCTTATTCTAGCCTACTACCCATGGGACATGGGAAGCTTCCTAGACACAGTGGAGTTCAAAAGACTTCAATTACTAATCAACAAGCTCCCCATTCATTGGCAAAAGGTTACAACCTTGATAGTCTCTGTCTCTCTAGTCCCTCACCTCCTATCCTTGAAAAAGGAGAGCCTGCACACACACACACACACACACACAAGGCATTTGATGGAAATAGAATTTTATGCTGTGTGAGATTTTACAAACTTTATGGGAATCTCTGTAGATCGGTCAAAGGGATGTGATTGGAGAGATTTCTCCTCAAGTTCCTTTAGAACTAGACCAGTCAATAAAGGGGAAATTTCTAGAGAAAGTGCACTCAAGGCTAATGATAAAGCGATGCATTCAACACAAGCAACCTCTGTTCCAAGTGGTGCTACAGGTATCACCCATTTGTTATAGTTCTGTGCTTCTTTATGCATAAAAGTTTTGCTTGCTTGTTTCTTCAAGCAAATTATTCTTCTTTGGTAACTTACTTGCTTGAGAGATATATTATTCTTATGCAGTTGAAACCCTTGATCAGCAGCTGGAAAAGCACAGAGAAAAGGAACCATGTGTAGCTTCACATGTGGGAAAAATTTCGCCTGTCTATTCTGGTAGGTTATTTCTGAGATTGTAATAAAATGACTTCTTTATCATGTCTGTCAATTTTGACCATAGTATGTTGCCTTTACTTAAAATTTAGAATCTCTCCATGTATATGTAGAAAAGTTTCTTCACATCCACTAAGGAATAGTTTTTGCCAGTTCAAGTTGAAACCTTGGATCGGCAGGTAGAAACGCATAACAAAAAGGTGCCAAATGCTGCAACACAAGTTGGACAATCTTCACCTGTTGTCGATTCAGGTAGGCTTTGTGTCTTAATTTCATTGAAACTACATACTTGTATCATTTCTGTGACTTTGCTGCATATCCTAAAAGCAAAGATACTTCATCTACCATAGTTTGCTACATTTGCTTTTAAAATCTCATCATGTATATGTAGAAAAGTTTCAACATTAAGTCATTAGTCACTTGCACCCTGTGGGTTTTAAACCTAATTTATTTCTTCCCTGTTCCTTATATCTCTTTATTTATTGTGTTAGGTGTTTTTTGTGCTGATGATGAGCGTAATAGATCTAATGTTGATGATAGAGACCTATGGAACATTCAAATGAACATTAAGCTGTATCACTGTTGTTTGCCTTCTTCACGTGCTTCCTGGAAGTATGTAGCCTTTCTATGTCCTGCATTACTTATTCTTTCATTTATTACCCTTGGAGTCAAGTTCACGTTGTAATCCCATCCACGGTAGTTATGAACTTTCAGATTTAGTTCTCAGTTTAGCTTAGCTTTTAGGATATTCACGTTTAAGCAGGCTTAGAAAAGGATTATATACATGTATGTATGTGTGATTACCTATGCATATATGCCTCTTCAGTTTTGAACATAGCCGTGGAATATGCAGCAATCAACAATAGCAATGTTTGTGTTCCTTTTTTCAATGAATTGAAATAAAATGTGGTGAAGGTATATGTTAGAATCTTCGAAGAAAAAGGCCTCATGCATACATTTTGCATGAAACAACCGATTGCTGCCACTAGAAAAGCATGGTTCTTGTGGTTGGCTGGAATTTGGGAATTATTGAATATCTTCCCTTTTCCTGGCTTTTGAAGTGGAGAATTTGCTTTGTTTTGAATTGAAACCTACTTCTTACCAAAGAACTCGTGGGTTTCAAAGCAATTGATTCTTCTTCTTTGGGATCTGATCTTTGCACTTGCAGAGCAGTATTTTTTGGTTTACGATGTTAAGTATGGCATATAAGTTGTCGTTCATTTACAGTATGTTTGAATTGAGGAGAATTGGGGTAAGGGAGGGTAATTAAAATTTCAATTTCGACATTTTCCTTGATGTAAAAAAATGTCTAATTAAATCTAAATCAAGAAAATGTGAAAATTGAAATTTCACTTTCATGCCCTTCTCCTCAATCCGCACATATCCTAGTTAATTGCCAGTACTTGGTGAAGCCGGGAAAATTTTGGCCTATAGTGGTATGAATACAGTTTTAATGAATCACAAATTGTGTGCTATTGACCATTTTCTAGAGGTGGATTTAAATTTCAAAGTGCTGCATTGTGCGAATTTTATGATGGATTAGAGGCGCAACCTCCATGCACTGTTCATCGTAAAGCATACAATTATTCCTGCAAATTGCCCTCAGTCCTTGAAGTGGAACCACTCCCTATGTACAGTTTCTTGACAGATTTATTCCAAAATGACTGTCCGAGTCTTCAAGATGTGGCATTATACTTCTTTCCTTCAGATAACTCTAAGAGGTCAGCTTATGCTTCTAACGTTTAGGTCATGTTTAGTAGGTATAAAAGAAATCTCATGAAAGGGAGAATGAGAGAAAAATCTTTATGCAATATGCTTGGTACATATTATTTAAACTTCTTAGGAATAAAGAAAAATATTTTCATGGAAGCCTTTTTTTCCCTCTCATCTCTTTTTATTTCCCTAGAAAATGACTCTTTTCTATCAAACATAGCCTTATGGTCCTCTTAGTTTGGGGTCATGCAATACTGTGTTGTTTAAGATGCTTACACAGCTATTCACTATTAACTGTAGGTCTAGCCAGTACTTAAATCATGTATTTGACTTCTTGGATGCCAAAAATGCTATGCTGAGAAGTGTTATGGATGGAGTGGAGTTGTTCGTGTTCACTTCAAAACAACTTAATGAGGACTCCCAGGGTATGGTACTTTGTTTTTGTGCATTAGTTCTGTTTTTATTAAAGTCAGGTCTATTTGTTGCGTTTAAACTTATAACTTGATCAAGGATTATTGATAGATTTCATTAAAAAATAGGGATTATTGATAGAAAAGTGCAAAATGGAGGCTGCAATTTTAAAAATTAGATTTAATGTTGTTTGAACGTTCTTCTCTTGGATGTGAGTACTTTTGTAAATACTCCCTCCGATATGCTATATAAAGCACATTTAGGAGAAATTAATATTTCACAATGTAAAATATTTTACGAATTAAGTAGTATATTTAATTTTCTTTTATCCAAAAGGCCTCTAAAAAAGGATGAAATTTAATTAATATTGAGGAGTTTAATTTATGGGTCAGTTATATTAAATAAGGATAATTTAAGAAATGGTGAAAAAATTTTCAGTTATTAGTTATCACTTTTAGTACGTTAGTTAAAAGTGTTTTATAAACTGGAATGGAGGAAGTAGTGTTTACCTGCCTAGTAGGCTCTGTGGCTTGAACATAAATTATTGTTGTACTTGGTCTTCATAAGGATGTCATCAAATTGTGTTCGCAGGTATTATTGAAAGATTTAATGCTAAAAATTTCCTATGGGGTATCTTTCGCCGTATCAAAGATGATAGAGCCATTGAAGGATTAACTGACACAGAGGCTGTTGATATGGATATTGACATGGTTGGGGGAAAGGATGTGTTGGGGAGAACTGACTCTGTTCAGAATCGCAGAAACAAACCCGGAAATATCTGTATTAAGTCTGAGGAAGAGACGATCATTCAGAACACCTCTGATAAGGCAGAAGATAAGAAGACCTTAATCACTTCTGGAGATTTGAATCTGAATGTTCGAGATAAAATATCTTTTTCTACCAATCCTGGGAAGAAAATCAAAACAGAGTTTCCTTTTGACAAATTTACATTGAAGTCTGGCGAGGATTATCATAAAACCAAGGACACAGAGGATGCCCCGCCAGGTTTTGAAGGAGTGCGTGAAGTCGAAGATGTGCAGCCTCCTAAGTCAAGGAGAATTGACGACTTGTATCGAGATGCCATCTGGTAGTGACACTTTCTAGCTCGTAGAAACCGCACTTAGGTTAAACAATTCTGAACTTATATCTGACTCTGACAAGTACTTGCTCGTGGTTCCACAGTAAAATATATACATGGTTCGCCCCCATTCACTGAATTTGACCCTCTGACATCTGAAGAAATCTGATACGTGAGATGTATAGAAACCTGCTGATTTAGATGATAGAGACATTGTAAGCTGTCTTGTTTTACTATAAAGTTAGAACTTACGGCTTTTAATCCAAATGGCTTGTTAGCTTGTAGAGAAAAGAGGTATTTTGGAAGTAGCATTCTGGTGCAATGCTAAAGCTGATGTTCAAGATTTTAGATAGACAAGAATTAACACTCGAACAAGTACAAAAAAATCCTTGTCACTCAGTTTTCATAAACCAGTTCAATTTCAATGCCCCCGGCATGCAAGGTATATATTGTAAAGAAACTAAGAGAGTGATTTGCACACTGCACAAAATAGCATATTGTATTCCCCCTTGCAATTATTTCTATGATTAAATCAAGTTTAAGGCTGGACTTGTTAGAAAATTTGCAGTCTGATATGCATTTTGGACGTAGAAATTCTATCTTTTCACTTGGTCAGAAGAAGATTGTGCATCGATGAATTAGAAACTATGTATTCATAATATTGACATGCAATCTAAATGAACCGTATTTTTGCTGCAAGTGAATCATACCTACAATTTTAAGAGCAAATCAATAAAGCGTTACTATTCAATGTTCATGTAATTCTGCATGCATACTATGGAGGAATGTAACAGGATTGCATTTGGGAAAATGAAGAATGAAAACACTTGTGTAAGGGATTTATTAATGTAAGTATGAACTTATTTTAGAATAATATACCATGTGGATATCTATAATACATACTTAATATTGTACACTCCATGACCTTTTAAATGAATGGTTTTTAGGATTTTCTTGTGCTTAATATCAATAACACTCATGTTACATGTTACATATTGTATAATAATGGGAATTAATTTTGTTATTTACTCCCTTCAGTCTCAAATATATGTTGATAAGATAAGAGTTTTCATGATTCAAAATATAAATAATGTTTGGATCATTAATTAAATAATTTTTCTTTAAATACCCCTTTATCAAGCATGTTGAATGAAAGTAATATAATTTATGATTGAAAAGAAATAGCATTTAATTAGGCTAAATCTTAAAAATTGATGAAATTTGAGATAAATTTAATGAATTTAATAACTTTTCTGAATATGTGTGAGAAAAAAGTAACTGATATTTGATATTAGAGGAAATATTCTCTTATAAAAGTCAATTTTAATGGTTAGAGGCTTATAAATAAAAGGTATGAACTAAGAATTTTGTGACTCTAAAAATGAATAAAAAATATAGTAATGATAAGGGGAAATTAGCCGTTAGCTCATCATTAGCTGGGAAACTCTTAAAACATAGAAAGAAGTAGGTGTCTCTCACATATAGCTCAACTGCCTATTAAATAACCTGGATATCACATGTTATTTTATAGTTAATTAATTAATTAAAACTAACTAGATAAGACTAAGTAAAACCCTAATCTAGACTCATTCACAAAAAACCACATTATTTATTATCTAATTAATTATTGGAAAATATATAGAATATCTTATCTAATCCTTTATTTAAATATCCAGAATTATCAAATAACAATTATTTAAATAACAAATAACTAACATTCTACCACTTAGTTCAATGCAGATTGTCAATTGATGTGTCTAAGATCATTTAAGTAATACCATAATAATTATGGCAGTAAGTCCTCTAAAGTGAGTATTACCTTTCATATATCACAAGCAATTATGGGCTATAAACTTTACAAATGAATTAGAATGTCTACTTGGTTCCTATTTCAATGTTTATCAATCTCACCAGAATTGTATATAATATAAATCTAAGACAACATACCACAAATTGAAAAGTCATTACTTTACATGCCTCAATTAGACTAGTAATGGTCTAAGACCCATATGAGGCACATGATCCTTGAACTCCTTTGAATACATTCCTTTAGCTAATGAATTAGCCAACATTTTTTTCGTCCGAATGTGCTTAACAATTATTTGACCTTCTTCGATTATAAGGCTAAGTACTTTATGTCGATGAATTTTCCAAGGATATAGTAGTTGAATTATCACATAGCACTTTACCCTAGTGATAAAATTTCTAATCCATATTCCCCCTGAACTTGCCTCAAAACATGAAACAAACTCAACTTCTATGGTAAAAAGTGGCTATCAATGCATGTTTTGTACTCTTCCAACATATAACTCCCTCTGCTAATAGAACAATATTTCTAGATGTAGATTTTTTTTGTATCAATGCATCCTATTAAGTCTAAGTCTGAATACCCAATAACTTTTAGATTTTCTATTCTCCTATATGTAAGCATGTGCTCTTTAGTTCCCTTGAGGTAACTCAAAACTTTCTTTGCAGTATTCCAGTGATCGATTCCTAGATAATTTTGGTATTTTTCTAACATGCCAACAACAAAAGCTATGTTAGTTCTTGTGCAAACCTGTGCATACATTAAGCTTCCTACTGTTGAGGCATAAGGAATATTCTCCATCTCTTTCTTTTCATGATCATTATTAGGATGTTGTAGTTGGGTAAGTTTGTTCCTTTCACAACAGGTGTTGGAGTAGATGAACAATCTTTCATCCTTAAACATTCAAGAATTTTATTGATATAGGTTTCTTGAGATAATCCCAAAATATCTTGAAATTTGTTTCTATGTATCTTAATACCAATGACGCTAGATGCTTCACCCATATCTTTCATTTTGAAATTCTTGGATAGGAATTGTTTCATTTCACGCAGCAACCCCAAATCTTTTTAGTGATATTCTCAACAAAAACAAATGACATGATAATCCCATAGAATTTTAAATATTATTGTCATGAAACTTGTGTGAGACCAGTCAATAAATAACTTTTGATTTTATTGACTAGTCTATTAATTTTTGCAAGATTGTTGTTTTTTCTTACACTATGAACTATGCAAATATTTATCACTCGCATTTGCATATTATCTTGTAAACAAAAACTTATCAACATAATTTATCATTTCATTAAATTAATGAAAAAAAATTAAAGGTTTAAGGTTGTTGAAAATAATATAAAAGCATCTTGTTCTACTCTAACTTGCAACGCTCAAGGACCAAACAACACTTGAGCGAATTGAAATCAACTAAATTGGAAAAAAATAAAACAAAATTAGATAAAATAAGATTTAACACTTTCATAATGTAAAAATGAGATTTGTATATTTGAGTAGTGTTTTTCTATCCACAATAACATTTGAATTTTGTTTATACAAACTATTTTAAAATCTAATAAATTTAGTTGGTTTTAAACATGAACTACATCTTACTAACATGCAAGGATTTAACATGTTCTAGTTCCAAGATAGCATAAATTGCCTGTACAACGAACTACAATTGTCTTTAATGTCAACTTAAAAAGATAAGCTCCAATTTAAAACAGAAGACTAAAGCAAAATGAAGAATTCAATATTTGAAAAATAATGCAACAATGAAATATGCATAGAATACCAATTAAAAGACTAATTATATATGTGACTATTTTATGCTAGATCTCATAAAAGAAAACAACCTTTGGTCCACATTGCCCTATCACATACACCATTTGTCCATTTATACAAAAACAAAAACTTGAGAGGAATTTAATAGCAAGATCTATGAATATATTCAAATAACCCTCTACAATCTACAACACCATCATCTAGTGTAGAAACATTATAATAGCAACAACAATTAAGTGTTCATTTGTAATGAATTTCTCCTTTTTCATACAAGCAAGAGAAAATTTGGTTGCAAATTGGAACAATTAAATTATAGTGGGAGAAATCCAATTCAAGAATATGTATTAGACTTTGAGGCATGATAAACTACCAAGCAAAGCTCACCACATATAACCATTTGAAGAAAATGCTTTTGGAAGGTTGTCAATCTCGCAATTTTTAGTAAACATGTAAAGATAAGATAAACTCGTAACGTAAACTCGTATCGCAAACTCATAAGAATTTACCTTCATTAATAAATAATGGTTAAATGTCTAAAATATTATTTATATTTTGTAATTTTTAATATATGTAATTATTACGTATATATATAATAATCATTATCAAACAAAATATAAATTTTATATAATTACAATTATATTATAAACAATACTACATAGAATTGATGATTTTATAAAACTAATAAAAATCATAATAACCCATATTTTAGTTTTTGTCCAATATCTTGTATTTTATTTAATAGGGTCTTATGTGTATTTGTATATGTTCTGCCCAATTATATTTGTTCAAGTTTAACAATAAAATATGGTCAAGAAAATGATTAATAATGAAATTATTGTTTTTTTCTAACCTGAAAAATTATTGGTTCAAACCATTATAAATTTATAACATCTCCTTATGTAATTTGCTTTTGCTTTTTGGTTATTCCTAGTCTTCAAAAATTTTAAAAAAATCGTAACATATAAAACATTAAGCTATAAATCTACCTTAGTGGAAAGTACGGTGACAAACATTGTCAAAGTGACAAGCCAGAGGCTACACATTGCTAACTTCATCCCTTTTAGAAAGAAAAGCAAAGTATAGCTTGCCTAATAATGTTGATTTTGCTCGAGTAAGATCAATGTAATGTGAGTTGTAGCAACTTTACGCATAGCCCGAGTTTACATATGAGTTAAAGTGTTATCTATATCTAATAACGTTAGCTCAGCAAGTCAACCAAGTTGACTCACGAGTTTGACAACAATGCTTTTCACCCATTCAGCCCTTATAGATCAACTATGGATTCATTTGTTAGTTTTTATTATACCAACATTTATGCAAAGAAAACCTAACCATGCCATTGTCATTCAACAACTTGTAGAAATGTTTGAGGGAACTTTTTTAATGTGCTCAGAATAATGCCTTTACTATCTCTCACTAAGAGATCTTGTAAGAAGTAGTTCTTCTTAAAAATGGCCTTTTGTTTCATTATGTAAAATGTTTCAATATCCAGTTTCAAAATTAATTTTTTTAATTGTTCACCTCATATCATCTAGTAAATTTCATCATGATAATACACAAGATTTTGATGACACTTGTACTTTGTGTACCTTATGGGAAAATTCTAATAGCCTTTATGAAGATTCGCCTAGTGTCAAAATGTGACCATTACTTGGGCTATTACTACTCTAATAGACTTTCACTAGTTTCTACTTAGAAGAAGAAGGATCTTATCCAAAAGACACATTATCAAGTGACAAGTAATGTCAAAATATAGCAATTTCACATGCTGTTTTATTATTGTTATAGTCAAGTGTGAGTTAATGTGGTGGGAAATCTCACAATGGATAGAGTTGAGCTATCAAAGATAAATAAGTGGAATGAATCATAAACTCAATGCTCTAAGGTTTTAGGTTAAGATGTGGTATCAAACTTACATATATTTTCCTTATAAAAAGCCTAACAAAGCAATGGGCATATTAGATGTCCACAGCATGCCATATTATTGTGTGTCCTAACAGATGGTATCAAAGTTTATTTGTGTGATTAACGGTGAACTCACACTTAAAGGGGAGACTTTTAGGGTAAAGTGTGAGTTAATATGAGAATAAGTCTCACATTGGATAGAGCTACATTGTAAAACATATAATATAAGTGGAATAACTCATAAATGACCATTTATATAAAAATAAAAACTTGAGAGGAATTTAGTAGTAAGATCTATGAAAATATCCAAATAACTCTCTACAATCTACAATGCTATCATCTAATATAATGCTATCATTTAATACAGAAACATCATAAGAGCAAGAACAATTAATTATTCATTTGAATGAATTCCCCCTTTTTCATACTGGCAAAAGAAAATTTGGTTGCAATTTGAAACACTAAATTGTAATGGGAGAGATCCAATCCAAGAATGTGGATTAGATTGTGAGGCATGATAAACTATGAAACAAAACTTACCATATATAAGCTTCTAAAGAAAATGCTTTTGGCTCAATCTCCTTGTATAGATCAAATCTAAATATGTTTGTTAGTTTCTATCATATCGACATTTATGCAAAGAAAAAGTAATATTGACATTGTCATTCAATAGCTTGCAAAAATGTCTGAGGAAATTTTTTTTTAAAATTGAATTTGCAGGAACTGTGACTATACCACACTGCTTATTTTCATTAATATGAAAGAATATAAATAGAGCTAGGTTTAGGCATAAATCTTGACTAATCCCTAGAAAATAGGAAACAAACCTCTAAAGAATAAAATCTATCCTAATTAGTGTTATTATCTGATCAAAACAAATATTAAAGGATAACAACTAATAAACAAAAATAAAAGTTGTAAACTTTGGGCCTAAAGCCTCAATGGGCTTCATCAACACTCCCCTTCAAGCTGGGAAGGTCAACACTCCCCCTCAAGTTGGGGAGTAGATATTAGTCATTCCTAGCTTACTTTTCAGCACTTCAAAGTAAGGTTTAGATAGTCCCTTGGCCATAATGTCTGCCACCTATGAATTAGATGTAATATAAGAGTGATTGTTGATTAATCTTTGAGTCAATCTTTTACTTTATGAAATTTCTATCAATTTAAACGTGATTTTTCTTGTCATGATGGACAATATTTTGAACAATCTTGGTAGTTGCCATATTATCACACCAGGTCTTCATAGGGTAGCCATTTCAAGCTTAAGTTCAACCAGTAGCTTCATTATCCACATCGCTTCACAAATCCCATGAGCTAAAGCATGATACTCAGCTTCTACAGAGGTTCTTGCCACTACTGTATCCTTTTTACTCCTCTAAGTCATGAGATTACCCCAAACATAGGTGCAATATCCTGAGGTTGACCTCCTGTCAGTCATTGATCCTGCCCAGTCTATATTAGTGTAGATTTCAGCACCTCTGTCATCTCCTTTTCTAAATAATAGTCCTTCACCAGGAGTTGATTTCAAGTATCTCAAAGTTCTATAAATAGCAATCTAATGCTCTTCTTGAGGATAATTCATAAATTGGCTAACTACAATGATAGGAAAACTGATATATGGCTGTGTATGAGACAAATAAATTAATTTTCCTACTAGTCTTTGGTATATTGGCCTTGTTTATAGAAGCTCCACCTTCCTGAATCTCTAATTTACAATTCATATCCATGGGTGTATCAACCGATTTAGCACCAGTCATAGCAATTTCTTCTAATAAATCTAAGATATATTTTCTTTAAGAGACACTAATGCCTTGTCTTGACCTAGCAACCTCCATGCCTAGAAAATACCGCAATCTTCCTAAGTCTTTAACTTCACATTTGATTGCTAGATTCTTTTTCAGTTTCATTATTTCTTCTGTATCATCACCAGTAACCACAATATCATCAACATAAACAATTGAAATAGTTAGCTTAGTACCACAATGTATCACAAAGAGAATGTGATCTATTTGACATTGTAAGTACCCAAGCTTTCTAGCTATATTAGTGAATCTCTCAAACTAGGCCCTTGGTGATTGTTTTAGACAATATAAAAACTTATGAAACTTACAGACCTTAGTAAAGCTCTCTAAAAGTTTGATTCCCTGAGGTATTTCCATGTACACTTCTTCCTTCAAGTCTCCATTTAAGAAAGTATTCTTCACATTAACTGATGTAATGTCCAATCTAAATTTGCAACAAGTGACAACAATATCTTTATAGTGTTTAGCTTGGCTATGGGCATAAAGGTCTCTTAGAAGTTTATACCTTGGATCTAAGTGAACCCTTTTGCAACAAGTCTTGCCTTGTACCTATTCAAACTTCCATCATAATTATATTTAATAGCGAAAATCCACTTACTTCCAACTAGTTTCTTTCCTTTTGACAAATCAGTTGTTAGTTTAGTATAATATAAGTTTTGATGATGACAAATATAAAGTAATAAGGAACAAATGTATCATATGTATCTGACATATATAATGTTCCTTAAAGAATTAAAATGTGTATTAACATTTATTTAATTATGGTTATAATACATATATCATGCTATATGCAAATATATCCACTATATTTTTACAATGAATAACATAAGTTGGATATATAAACTGGACTAACTACTTGGTCTGTAAGTGTAATATATTAAATGTAGGTTGGTCCAAGTAAGAAGAGTGAGTATTGGAATACAGAAATGGAAATCAATATCATGCCACACTTAAGAAAGAAGAAAAGAAAAGATGCTTAAAAAATGTAAGATCAGAAGGGAGTATGTCAAGAAAAAAATGACCAAGTGAAAGTGGAACTCAACATTTGAAGACTTAGTCACTAGGTATATTTTGTTTTCACTTAGGTCTTAAGGTGGGATTAATCTTTGAACATTATTTAATCTTATTACCATATATTTTAAATGTGTTAGATTAAGTAAATCTGATGTTAGCATATGTTAGATTTGAAAAACTCTGACTCAGGTTAATTTTCTGAAGTTAAACTTCATATACTTTGTGAAAATACAAACTTTGCTGACTGAAATTTGAAGTTTCAGAGATATCACCTTTGATAGATGAATTTCAAGTGTTGAAATTCGAATTTCGAGTCAAGTATAGTTAGTAAAATGTGCAAAATTCGTTTGAAGTCATGACAAAGTTCATCTGATAATTAAACACTAAAAGGGTTAAAAAAATTCTCTCTGACAGATGAATTTTGGATTTCAAAATTCAAACTTTAGAATAAAACTCAATGATTTATAATTGCATTTGATTAACTCAAGAAGTTTTGGGTATCAAAGTAACATATCCTTACTTTTAAACATAGTGAAATCTGGTTTTCAAGAATCTAGAGTTTGATCTTTAATTAGTATTTTTAATACATCTCTCAAAATACATATAGCTTTGATGTAAAACTTATTTCATATGAAACTAGACTTAATAAAATATTCAAAGAAAGTTATTTTACTCAAAATAAAAGTCATATGAAAAAGTTATGGTCATTTAAAGTTGAGTAGAGAGATATGGATTTTCAGTTTTGACCTCCTATTATTTTTTTGATCATATCTCATAGAATATGTTTGTTTTTGAAGTGAAACTTATTGCATTTGAAATTAGACATTGGGAGCTTTCTAACCATAGGTTATTTGCTTAATTTGGAGTTAAAATGAGAGAGTTATAGCTTATGCAAAATTGTCTACAGTGCAAAGTTTGAAGTTATAAAGGTTCCGCCTCCGATAGATGAATTTCGGGCCTCCGAAATTCGAATTTCGAATAGAAATTTTGTGTCATGTTGATCTTGCCACTGATAGACGAATTTTGGCTTCTAAAATTTGAACTTCAGGTCTAATAGACTAATTTTGGCTTTCAAAATTTGAATTTCGTAACTCCAGAATGTGAAAATACTTCTGGAAAAGCCAACAGACGTATTTTGACATATAAAATTTGAACTTTAAGTATAACAGACAAATTTTGGCTTTGAAAATTTGAATTTTGAATCTTCAGAATGTGAAAATACTTCTGGAACAGCTAACGAACGAATTTTCACATCAAAAATTTGAATTTTGAAAGGAAAAACTTGTGCCATATTGAGTTGCTCACTGATAGACAAATTTTAGGCACCAAAATTCAAACTTTGAAGGCATTGTAGCAATATGGAACAACTGTTCACACTTACCAGAAGAACTTTAAACTTGAAAATTTATATGTTCCAATATAGAAACATTTGTTAAAGATGAAAATTTGAATTTTGCTTTAGAACAGAAGAACTTCGAAGTTAAACGTTAAAGTCTTTAGCTTTTGGTCTCTGTGAAATTTATCTATTGTCACCCAAAATTCGAATTTCAGAGTGTCAATGCATTAAATATGGTTGGTGAACGGCTAGTTTTATAGAGTAACCATTAGGTAACGTCTCTAACGGCTTGATCTTGTGTCTAACGTCTAGTTACACCACAAATCTATAAATAGAATATCATTTGAACTTATGGGTAACAATCTTAAGAGAGTTTATGCAAAAATATTATAACAATTTGTAAAATCTTTCTATCTCAACATTGTTTGAAAAACCCATCTCAATATAGTGAGCCTTCAATGTATTATCTACTCTTCAAGAGAGTTTTCATTCTGTAAACATTTCTTTCTACATATTCTGGGTAGAATCTTAGTGTGGGAAAACACTAAGGGATTTACACATCTTGTAAGGGTGTGGGGAGAGTGGCTTCATAAGTGCCTACTGAAACTTGTGGGATATAGTGGAAAATCCCAAGTGGTGTCTTGGGGACTGGATATAGGACAAGTGGTTGGGCGGAACTAGTATAAATTGTTGTGTATTGTTTTTCATCTTCTTTATTCAGTTGCTGCACACAACTCTCTCTGTTTATCCCTGTTTTGCTACACTTTTAGTGAAATTGGGTTGTAATCCAAAAAGAGCAAAAATTTTGCATCATCCAATTCACCCCCCTCTTGGGTGACCAACCAACCTAACATCAGTAAGCTCCCAAGTCTTATTCTTCTCATAAGCACTTTGTTCTTTATTTATGGCTTCCTTCCACTTTGGATTTGTAACTACTTCTGGAAATGAACTTGACAATTTTTCTTGGGATATATTCGCAACAAAACCTTCATATTAGAAGAAAATCTATCATAGGAAACATACCTCCTAATTGGATGTTGTGCGTAAGCTCTTGTCCCTTTCCTTAGAGCAATTGCTAAATCTTCAGGATTTGTCTTTGATTCATATTCTTGACCTTTCTTGGAATGATTATCTATATCTTTAGTGTATAGCTGCTGTTCGCCACCTTTGTTCCTCTTTGTATGGACTTGGATAACCTCACAGCCTCCACCTCTCTCAACTACACCCACCAAATGTGTTTTTGTCTCTTTTCCATGACTGTTTTTAGGATTTGTGTTAGGATTGATAGGACTATTTTTACGGTTGTGAAGGTCCTTTTAAGAGGTACAAGGGCTATCAAAAACAAATGTAACAAGATTTGGTTCCTATGTAACAAGTTCAAGTTGTTATAAGGAAATATCTAGCTGAAAAGACTCACAAGAGCCAAAACTAGGTGCTGTTTGGGGTCCAATAGAAGATTCAAAGCTTATCTCAGGACCACATGACTCACAAATTAAACAATCATTTTCCATAGTCACCCTCGGAGTGGTTAATTTGAAATAGTAAGGCTGAGTTTCAAAAAATTTTAAATCCATATAGACACACCACTCATTAGTTCCAAGAGAAAAACAATTATAGTTGCTTTTGGTGGATGAGTGCCTAAGAAAAATATATTTGATAGCCCTAGAATCAAGTTTTGCCCCATGTTTATGATACATAAATGCAGCACAACTAATGACTTTTTAAGTTATAAACAATACAGAAGAGAATATGGCTAAAATTCTTGAAATTTCTGAATAGAAGATTGAAATTGAGGAGTTTTTGTTGGTATTTTATTGATGAGATAGGATGCAGTTGAGACTGCTGCATCTCTCGAAAAATGTTTAGCAACATTGTGAGTGAGCATGAAGGCTCTAACAACTTCTAGGAGATGTCTATTTTTACGTTCAACTATCCTATGTTGTTGAGGGGTCTCAACATAAAAGGTTTGATGATATATGCCATGACTTTCAAGGTACTCTTTAAGACTATTATTAATGTCTTCATTGTCACTCCTTAAAACTTTTATGGTGGTTTGAAATTGAGTTTGAATGAACATGTGAAATTCTTGGAAAATTTGTTGAACCTCATATTTTTCCCACATTAGAAACACTTAGGTTAAATGTGTATGGTTATCAATGAAATCTAAGAACCATTTAGCCTTATATGAAGTTAAAACCTTAGATAGACCCTATACATCATTGTGTATAAGAGCAAATGGTTAAGTAGGTTGTAGGGTTGTGGGGAGCAGGAATTTTTTGTAAGTTTGACAAGCTGACAAATTTCACACTGAAAATCAAAACTGCTTTTATTACTAAAATATTGAGGAAACATCTTTTTTCATATAGTTGAGACTAGGGTGGCCTAACCTATAATGCCACAAAGTTAAATCATTATTGAAGGTAGCTAAAACAACTGCTCAATCTTCTTTATTTGTACAAGAATCCTCTGTCTTCAATCCTTCCAGATAATATAGACCTTCCAATTCCTTAGCACTGTCAATCCTCTTCGTCGAGGCCAAATCTTGAAAAATGCACAATTCCTCAAAGGAATTAATGCTACAAGTCAATTGTTTTTTTTGACAGAAAGCAAATTACATTTAATCTCAGGCACATATAGCACATTTGTAATAATTATACTCTTGGAAATCACGATTGTACCCATACCATGAACCTTAGCATAAGTATTATTAGCCAGCTTAACAATAGAGTGTCTACAACTAATTCTTAATTCAATGAAAAGCTCTCTAAAGCGATAGATATGATCTATAGCTCCTAAGTGTACAACCTAGATATTGTTAGTATGTATCACAGTTTTGAGAGCAATTGTAAGATAAGTACTTGCTTGAGCAAGAGTAACAAATAGTGTATTTTTTTCACTTTGTGAAGATTGCTTATCAAGAATCTTCTTTAGAAAGGCAAACTATTCCTTATTCAAGTATGCACCCTCACTATTAGTACTTGCAACCAAAGCCTTCCCTTCTGTTTTAGGCTTTTGTCGATTGTTAAGTTGCTTACCATGGAGTTTCCAACAAGTATCTTGAGTATGACAACTCTTATTGCAATGATCACAGTACTTTGATGCTTTCTTACCCCTTACTTTAGTGCTTTGACTACTCTTAGCCACCATAGCCAAACTTTTGTCATAAAGACTAGAAACTTAGGTGAATTTCTTGTGTTTAGAGTCAGCTCTTTTTGGCTTTCTTCACAATTGACAATATCCAATGCTTCTTTGAGGGTTGGTGTAGCACCCAATTTTTATCCCAATAAAAAAAAATAGAAATGGAGCTGCCACCAAAATTTTAAGGGAAAATTTTGGAAAACCTTACGATTGGTCTACAAAATCAAAGTTGGGTTCGGGAGTCAGTTGTGTGTAAGGAAGGTGTTAGGCACCTTACACCATCCCTTCGAAAAAATGGTTACCCTAAGTTTATTGTGCTTTATTAAATAGACCTTAATAATTAAGTATCCTTGTTATTTACATTTTATTGCTAAACCTAGAGAAAAATTAGATAAAAAAGAAAATATAATATTTTTTATAAAGCGAACTTGACCTAGGATGAAACCCTAGGGTCTACGTACCCTTATGAGGGATCAAAATCCATGTAGTTTGGAGTTATAAATTCATGATATTTTATTTATTTTCTCTTTGAGAAAAAAATATTTTTTATTGTTATTTTTTTCAGAAGTGATTTTTATTAGTTTTTTTCAAAGTAGGAAAAATATATAAAATGTCAAATCATGTGGTAAAATTGTCACTCACAATAGGAAAAGTTATCTGGGTCGCAATGAGATTGTCACAAAAGTTATCTGGGTCACAATGAGATTGTCACTTGCAGGCCTTTTTAGAATAAGAGAATTGTTACTTGAAAAAGCCTTTTAAAATTAGGGAAATTAATTGAATCCCTAGTAGAATTGTAACTCAAGGCTCTTCTCAAGAATATTTGGTTTACGTGGTGAAAATGTCACTCATATTCTACCTAAGATAATAACTTATTTGTGTTTATTATGCTCATGAGGAAGGAAAAAAAAGATGATAAAACAGCTGGTTAACGAAAAGATCAAATCCCATACTATGAAGTGCTTATTTCAAAACACAATTTAGGCAATTGAAACATCTCTAATCAAATCACAAAGCTTTTCATCATTATTTTATTATGCACAAAGTAATCTAGCTTTGATGACTAAAGAACAAAAAGAAACTTCCATCATAAATCTCTTGACCACAATGTAATACATATTCCTCCTACTGATGCATGCCTCAAATATTAACATGTGCTATATACAATATGATATGTTTACAACAATATTTCCTGTGGATGGATCACCAAGTGCAGTATGTATGAATTTTATCTTCAACTCCTCTGTCTCTTTGTGCGTCACAAGCTCTTTAGTTTTCTGGTGGATGAAACTTTTTTATCTTATCTTTTTTTTTTCTCAAAGTCTCAGGCGCTCTATTTATAGAGGAGCTTTTCCATTTATTTTTTTTAATTTAAAATATTTTGAATTTGGAAGATAAAAATCATATAGAAATAATATCTTATTTTTGAAAATTATTGAATCCCATTCTCTATATCTTTAAAGATTTTCTATTATTATTATTTTTCTATTCACATACTGTTAGATAATTTAATAATTTTTTTAAATCTTGTGGATAGGGAAGTTGTTAAGATTTTAAGAGATAATCTCTAGATTTTTTTTTATTTTTGTTTCTTTATATCAAGAGATATTCTTCAAAATCTATTCTAAAATCTTTTAAGATAACCTAAGAATATTTTATATTTAACATTTGTCATCTCTTAAGAGATAATCTTCTAGAATGTTATAAATTTATTTTATTATTTTTCCTATGAACCCTAACAAAGGTTTTTTTTATGTATTTATTATTTTTTCTAAATGGGTCGGACAAAATATGATATTCGTAGTTGCCCCTCTTTACTTGTTTTCTTAGGTGAAGGTGAAAAAATGGGATTTTGAGATCTTGCCTAATGAACAAGTAAAGATAAGAACACGTATTTTGTGAGACCGATCATGCGATGCAAAACGGTGACTCAATCTCTCCTAACAATATTAGACTATGTAGTTGACTTAACCTTGGGAGAATCAAAACTGTTCTAAATGTAACAAAGCAACAAGATTGCCTCTGACCTAATTAGGTTACTATAATTCACCTTGTATGGAATCATTTGATATGGGGTACCAAGTCATTCGTCATATACACTTTTCAACAAGGATTCTATGATTATTTGATATGTGGTTGACAGAAATAGCAAACCAAGGAAAATGAAGATTTTGATCAAAAGTATTTCCATTGGCCATGTATGAACTATGTTTTAATCACCACTCTTGAGATCTTCAGGAGTCAATTTATTTGTTATTTGAAATTAATTTATTCGATTAGACCTAAATTTAGAATTTCTCATTACTTTACCTAGCCCGTGGCTCCTCAACATTATTGAGCAACATCTAGTATCTCTAGTGTGCATAAATAAATCAAGATTTCAATATCTTATTTGTATGTCGTAGATAATTTTAGTGTTAGGTAGTAAGAATAGAATAATGCATACCCATCTAGAGTGACATGTAATTTTAGACTTGTCTGGACCTCTATTTTGATGCAATGGAATCATTAGGGATTCTCTTAGTTTCCTCACACATTTTGTGCTTCATTTTTATGGGGAACATTTTTACTTTCTTGGGTTGTTATGTGCTATTTTGATGCAAAGATCATACATTGGTGATGCAGACCCCCGGTTACTCAAGCTTATATAACCCGTTGCACCAAGATGTTTTTAGCACACTTATAGCTTATATCATACTGTTTGACATGAAGGACAATACTTTTTGGTGAAAACCCCCGGTTACTAAGTACAACTCAAGCCAACATAGTGGATTGTATCTATTTATTTATTTTCCTCTTATTTCCCTTTAGGGTTTTTCTAACTTGACTCATTTTCCTCAAGATACATTTTTATGGATCTAGACAAGAAATTTTATTATAACTCTAATATGGGTATATAAAATCCCACTCTATTTTCCTAACTCCTATAGATTTTCAAGGTGTAGAGATCAGCGAAGTGGACTTTACTTCTCCCAAGAAGGTCTTTTCCATTCACACAGCCACGAATCAAGCCCTGGATAGCATGCTTAAGGGACTCAGCTATCTATCAACTGTGTCAAACCTTGTTAGTCCTTCTTTAGATTTGATTGTGCTTAAATATATTTTGGAGTTCCTGAATTATCTTAGTACACTAAAATCAACTAAAATTTTCAACCATATAAAGGATCTCCACTGAATTTGACTAATAGTGATGGTATATCTTTCTAGGTCCTTTATGGGATTTAATTTCAACTCCCCCTGAATCATGTCTTATTGTGTCCATGTGATGACCAATGGAGTTTTTTCTAGAAATATTATTTCGTTCACTTGGCTAAAATATTTCTATCTTCCGCAAATCAAATAATAAAGTTCAAAATTTACTTTCTCATATGACTTATGACTTGGTTGCCATATATTTTGAATTTAGGTTTATATCCAAGGTGATGCTTCAATGATGAAAATGTCTCGATTGAACTTAGGACTAAATAGGCTAAGAACCAAGATGACTATTTTTTTTCATGTGATATAGTGAATGACTTGACTTCCCAATTTTGTACCAAGCCCTCGACTCAAACAAACAAGTATGGATGGTTAAATAAAATATCATGTTGATGAATTGCCCCTCTTTACTTGATTGCTAAGTGAGAAGATAGTGTTGATGTTCTAAGTTTAGGAACAAGTAAAGATAGGAACATCCATTTTGTTTGGACATCAAAGAGATAAAAAGAAAAGATAGGATATACAATGCCAGTCGAAGCTAGACTTTAGCAATAGTGAAGTGCCTATTGTTGTAGGACTTTAGTGGATGCTTGCCGTTACTGGACTTTAGGTGCCAACCAAAGTTGGGCTTTAGTGGTAGTGTTGTGCCTATTTGTGTAGGACTTTGGTGGATGTATATTGTTACAGGGCTTTATGTGTCAGTCGTTACTAGGCTTTGATAGTAGTGATGTGCCTATCTTCGTAAGACTTTGGTGGAGGCCTGCCGTTACAAGGCTTTGATGGTGCCTGCCGTTACAGGACTTTTATTAGAGGGTGTTAGTTATTACTGGGCTTTCAAAGGTGTCTGCCATTACAGGGCTTTCAAAGGTGTCTACCGTTACAGGGCTTTCATAGATGGGTACTAGCAGTTACTAGGCTTTAAGAGTGCTTGCTACTACAGAGCTTTCATACATGGGTGTCAGTCATTACTAGGCTTTAAGGGTGCCCGCCGTTACAAGGCTTTCATAAATGGGTGCTAGCTGTTATTGGGCTTTGAGAGTGCCTATCGTTAAAGGGCTTTGGTAGAGTGTGCTAACGAAGCTTGTATGCAATTTGTGTGAAATATACTATGCAACTTGCAAAATTTGTAGTTGCCCAATCTAAGTGGCAATTAATTCTTCCATGTGTTATAGTAGAGGATAAGTAATATGGAATTTTCTTTTTGTTCTAGAGGCGGGTGTTATACCACCCCAATTTAAGTGGCATTAAATGCAATGCATGAAATACTGTTATGGATTCTTTGCTTTTTAAAGAAAGTTTATTTTTCTTTGCTCACAGTCTAGATGGGAGCTATTTTGATTCAAGATTTCCTTTTATTCTTTATTTGCCCCACTCTAATTAAAAGACACTAGCTTTATCTTTTGATTTCAAAGTTTTTTTTTGCTTGATTTGATGATGCAAGATTTTATTTTGCATGGGATGCATTCACAAATATGAGAATATGTTAAAGTTTGATGCATTCCATTTCCTAAGTTTTTTTTTTGGAATTTCTTGATCATTATGGTGTTGAATCTAGAGTTTTGATGATTCCAAACCAACATTCAAAGAGCTTGGAATGAAGATATCAAAGGAGCCCAAAATGTCTCAAGTGAAGAAGTTCTGAGTAATCTGTGCAAGATTTATTGTAGGATCATTAGTTATATTTTAAATATGGGTAAAAGACTTCGATTTGATAAAAAGATGTTTTAAAAACTTAATTTTATGTTAAATCATGAAATATTTGAAAAATACCCACCAACAGACGAAGTTTGAAAAGTTAACATTGAACTGTCATATTGAAAATTCAAACTTTGGCTTTGGAAATTTGAATTTCGAGCTAAAACTGAATAAGTCTGAAGAGATGCTTCTCTGACAGACGAATTTTGATTTTCCAAAATTCGAATTTTCATAAGTGTCTGAAAGAAGCTGTTGAGCAACAGACGAACTTTGAGTTTTGAACATTCGAATTTCAGACAAAATAAAACTTATGAAAACTGAAGAAATTCGTCTGAAATAATGTTAAAGTTCATCTGAAATCAAGATTATATTGAGTTTTAAAGATTGCTCACTGACAGACGAACTCTGAACATGGAAATTCGAATTTCAGAAGCTAAAGTTGTGAGTCTGTTGAAATGATATGATGACATACGAAGGACAGTGCTTACAAATTCGAATGTTGAAGTAAGTCTAAAAAGAGGTCTCTCTGACAGACGAACTTCACTCTTTTAAAATTCGAATTTCAAAAGAAAATGAACTATTGTGCTTTTTGAGCATGCTACGGACAGACGAATTTTGGGGTTCCAAAATTCGAATTTCGAGGGCACTGTAGCAAATTGAAAATACTGTTTACATTTAACAGAAAAGCTTTCTCCTTGAAAATTCGTATGTCACAACATAGAAACACTTTCTAAGTTTCAAAATTCGAATTTCACTTCATGAACAGACCAACTTTAGTATTTCAACGTTGGAAGCTTTAACCTTCGGTTCCCTCAAAATTTTTCTGTTGACCAACTGAAATTCGAATTTCAGTATGTCAGAAGCATTAAATGTGGTTGGTTAACGGATGGTTTTTCAGAGTAACTGTTGGATAACTTCTCCAACGGATAGATTTTGTCTCTAACGGATATTTGAGACCTAAATCTATAAATATAACATTATTTAAAGTTGTGGGTAACGAATTAAACTTTGTATATACAGAAACTCTGCTAAATCTTCTACTCAAAGACTTTTACCTTCTCACTTCAATACTTGTACTTCAACTGTCATATTCACTTTATTCAAGAGAGTTTCATCTTTGTAAACAATCTAATCTTCATCTGGAAGATAGATTTTCTTGTAAGGAGATATCATAAGGGATTGTAAAGCACTTTGTGAAAGTACAGAAAGTGATTGAGTGAGCTCTAGAAAATAGAGCACTGAAGTTGTATTGTGGCATTTGCAAGAAGCCCGTTGAATTTTTGCTGAATAGTGGAAAATCTCAAGTGGTATCTTGGGGACTGGATGTAGGTCACGAGAAGAGACCGAACCAGGATAAATATTAGAGTTTTTCTTCTCTCTATCACTACTCTTTCATCTTACTGCTTTATACTCTGTTTTTCTGTCATACCTTACTTTCTTCATTATTTTCACCTTGTGCAGAAAATTTTTAATCTTCCCGATTCACCCCCCTCTTGGGAAGTCAGCCTAACTAACAAGTGGTATCAGAGTCCTGATTCCCAATCAAAGGATCTCATAGTCCGGGAATTACAATGGCTGGCTTTGGAGAAAGCATATTACCAGAAGGGAACAATACAAATAGACCACCTGGTTTCAATGGAGAGCACTATGGTTACTGGAAGATGAGAATGCAAATCTATCTCCAGTCAATTGATCTGGACATCTGGTCAGTCATTTAGAAGGAAGATTTTGTCCCAATGGTTTTGGAAGATGATGGGAAGTACATAGAGAAGCCAGAAGCTGAATGGAATGAGGAAGATAGAAGAAGAGTCTTGCTGAACTTCAAGGCAAAACACTGTTTGGTCAGTGCTTTGAATTAAGACGAATTCTACAGGGTCTCACAATGCTCCACTGCTAAAGAAATGTGGGACACCTTGCAAATTGCTCATGAAGGAACAACTGGAGTCAGGAAAAATAAACTGAATACATGCATAGGTGAATATGAAAGCTTTCGAATGGCTGAAGAAGAAAATGTAAAAGAGCTACAGAAGAGATTCACCCTCATTGTGAATCAACTAAAGAGCTTAGGAAAGGAGTACACTCAAACAGAGAAAGTAAGGAAGATTCTTAGAGCTCTCCCTTTGGAATGAAAACCCAAAGTAACAGCAATAGAGGAAGGCAGAGGAGAATCAATGGCCTCTATCACAGCTTTCTTTGGCAACCTTGAGGAGTATGAAGGAAAACTCAAGGCTCTCAAGGAAGCTGGGCAAGACAGAAAGAAGAAAGGCCTTGCTCTCAAAGGTGCTGAAGAAAAGAAAGAAGAATCTGACGATAGAGATGAGCTGGATGAAGAAACTTTAGCTACGATGGTCAGAAAATTCGGAAGATTCTATAGCGAGAAGAGATACAAGAAAATCTTCAAGAAAGGAGCTGCTGGAGATAGCAAGAGGGAACCAAAAGAGCCTGTGACTTGCTATGAATGCAAAAAGCAAGGACATATCAAATGAGATTGTCCACAGTTCCTGAAGAAGCAAGCGAAAGACAAGAAAGCTGCTGACAAGGGCAAGAAAAAGAAAGCCTACATCTCATCAATATGGGACAACAGCTCAGATGAGGAAGAAGATGAAGAAGATGAAATTGCCAACATATGTCTGATGGCACTTGCCTCTGAAGAAGCTGAAACTCCATGTAGCAGTGATCAAGAAGAAGAGGTATATGAATCTAAACCTTCATATTCTTAATTATTGGATGCATTTCATGAGCTGCATGATGAGTTTGTTAAGGTTGCTAAAGAACTAAAACTAGCTAAGAAAAAGATTAACAAACTAGAATCTTAAAGCAACATCTCTAAAATTGCTCCTCCACCTATTGCTGAATCTGTTTGCTGTAAATCATGCATGAATCTAAAGCAAACTAATGAATATTTAGTAAAAAGCATGTCTAGGCTTACTAAAGGTAAAGATATGTTGTTTGCTTTAATGGGGAGCCAAAGAATATCACAAGGAAAAGCTGGACTTGACTATGATTCTTGTGCTGTAAAAGAAAAGATTAGGAAGAAAAATCAGAATATATACATGAGATATTTTGTGCATGTTGAGAGTGATAGAAAGAAAAATTATATGTCACCTCATATTGAATCATATAATCAACCAAGGCATGCAAAATAAAAGTATTATCTGCATTGTTTTCTTCCTACTTCTCAATCCAGCAGCCCCTTTACCACCTGTCATTTCGATAACTAAAAGGGACATATTTCCAGTTCTTGTGCTATAAAGAAAAATGGACTTGACAGGAAGGTTAAATGGGTTCCCAAGGATACATCTGTATCTAGGGAAAAAACTACTGACAGAAAAGGACCCAAACAAATTTGGGTACCTAAAAGGAAAATATGAACCTTGTTTTGCAGGTCTGTCTCAAAGCTAAAAGGAAATAAATGGTATATGGACAGTGCCTGCTCAAGCCACATGACCGGTGACAAGGAGAAGTTCATCACCCTTAGAGACAAGAAAGGAGGAAATGTGACCTTTGGAGGTGATCAGTATGGCAGAATAGTTGGCATTGGCATTGTGGGCAAGAATCCTGAAACATCCATTGAAGAGGTCCTGTTTGTGATAAGCCTCAACCACAATCTGCTGAGTATGAGCCAAATATGTGACAAAGGAAATTGGGTGCTGTTTGACTCAAAATTCTGGCTAGTTATCAGAAAAAGCAATCACAAAGCAATCCTCAAAGCTCAAAGGGATGGTAACTGCTATACTATTGATCTTGATGAACTTCCTCCCTTAGATTCTGTTTGCTTAATCAGTCAGGATAATGATAGTTGGCTATGGCATAGAAGATTAGCTCATGTTAACATGAATCAGCTTTCAAAATTAGTTAAAAACGAGCTAGTCACTGGCCTGCCAAAAATCACTTTTGAAAAGGACAAAGAATGTGATGCATGCCTAAGAGGAAAACAAACCAAATCTTCTTTTAAACCCAAAAACGTAGTCACCACTACTAGATCACTAGAACTACTGCATATGGATTTAATTGGTCCATCTGGGGTAAAAAGCATTGGTGGTAATCTGTATGTGCTTGTAATTGTGGATGATTACTCTAGATTTACATGGACACTATTTCTTTCCTCTAAAAGTAATACCTTGATGTATTTGTAACCTTAGCCAAGAAAGTACAAAATGAGAAAGGTATTTCCATTGTATCTATCAGGTCAGATCATGGAGGAGAATTTGAGAACTCATCCTTTCTGGAGTATTGCAATGAGCATGGAATTGACCACAACTTCTCAGCCTCAAGAACTCCACAACAGAATAGAGTAGTAGAAAGGAAGAACATAACTATTGGAGAGATGGCTAGAGCTATGTTGAATGAAAAGGAACTTTCTTGAGTATTTTGGGCTGATGCAGTAAATACAGCTAGCTACATCAAAAATAGAGCCTACATTAGACCAATCCTTGGGAAAACTCCTTATGAGCTGTATAAAGGAAGAAAGCCAAATCTGTAACATCTCCATGTGTTCGGCTGCAAATGCTTCATTCACAACAATGGAAAGGAGAATTTGGGTAAGTTTGATGCCAAATCCTCTAAAGGTATATTTCTGGGCTATTCTAGTAGGAGTAAAGCATATAGAGTTTTCAATAAAAGGTATAATTTGGTAGAAGAATCTGTGCATGTAGTATTTATTGAACATGAAACTGCTTCTAAACATGCTACTGATAAGAATGATCTTGTTTCAAACTTTAAAAAGTTAGATATTTTTTATGAAGGTAAAATTGAGTCTCCAAAAATATCTGAATCTATTAACATAGAAGAAGATATTCAGGAGAGGAATTTTGAAAATGAAAATATGGAAGAAATGTCTCAAGAACTCCCTAGAGCTTGGAGATATCAAAGGAATCATCCTGTTGATCAAGTAATAGGGAATGTTCAAGAGAGAGTTAGAACCAGAAAATAGTTAAGGGATCAAATGATTAATTGTGCTTTCATCTCGTAAATTGAACCTAAATGTACTGAGAAAGCCTTAACTGATGAGTACTGGATTCTAGCCATGCAGGATGAATTAAATTAGTTTGAAAGAAATCAAGTCTGAGATTTAGTGCCTAGACCCAAAAATCATCCTGTCATATTGGTACCAAATGGGTTTTTAGAAATAAACTTGATGAATCAGGATCAATCATCAGAAACAAAGCTAGATTGGTTGCTAAAGGATATAATCAAGAAGAGGGCATTGATTTTTAGGAAACCTTTGCTCCAGTAGCTAGATTAGAAGCAATTAGAATTCTACTAGCATATGCATGCATGAAAAATATTTTGTTATATCAAATGGATGTGAAAAGTACTTTTCTAAATGGATATATCATGGAAGAGGTTTATGTAGATCAACCTCCAGGTTTTGAGGATTCTACAAAACCAAACCATGTTTATAAACTAAAGAAAGCTCTTTACGGTTTGAAGTAAGCCTCTAGAGCATGATATGAAAGATTAAGTAATTTTCTAACTGAAAAGGGGTTCAATAGAGGAAAAGTAGATATAACTTTATTTACAAAGAAAGAAAATAAAGATTTACTTATTGTTCAAATCTATGTTGATGACATTATATTTGGTGCTACTAATGAATCTCTTTGCAAGAATTTTTCTAAGTTAATGCAGGGGGAATTCGAAATGTCCATGATGGGTGAACTCAACTTCTTCCTTGGATTGCAAATCAGACAGTGTGATGATAGTATCTTCCTCAATCAATCCAAGTATCTAAAGGAATTGCTAAAAAAGTTTGGAATGGAAAATGCCAAGCCAATGGGAACACCTATAGCTACTGCAACCAAACTGGATATGGATGAAAAGGGGAAATTGTTTGACATAACCCAGTACAGAAGAATGATTGGATCCCTACTGTACCTAACCGCTAGCAGACTTGACATTATATTTAGTATCTGTATGTGTGCAAGATTCCAATCATGTCCCAAAGAAATCCATGCAACTACTGTGAAGCGTATCTTCAGATATCTCATTGGAACTTCACAGATGGGTCTTTGGTATCCTAAGGGCAATGGAGAAGATCTCAAAGGGTACACTGATGCTGACTTTGCAGGATCCAAAACTGACAGAAAAAGCACAAGTGGAACATGTCAGTTTCTTGGAGGATCCTTAGTTTCATGGTTTAGCAAGAAGCAAAATAGTGTGGCCTTATCCACAGCGGAGGCTGAGTATGTTGCTGCTGGAAGCTGTTGTGCCCAAATCATCTGGATGAAGTAGCAGCTTGAAGATCTTGAGGTTGAGATGAAGGAAATACCAATCATGTGTGATAATCAAAGTGCCATTAATATCACAAAGAATCCTGTCATGCATTCAAGGACAAAACATATTGAAGTTAGGCACCACTTCATAAGGGATCATGTTTTGAAAGGAGAGATCAGACTAGAGTACATCCCAACTGAAGATCAAGTAGCTGATATATTGACAAAGCCTCTATCAGAAGATAGACATTGCAAAATAAGAAAAGAATTGGGCATTGTAAATCCCAATGAACTGTAAGTAAATCCGTTTGTAATTCTGTTTTTAGATTTTCCAACATTGAATTAGTTCTAACTTTAGCATCGGAGTGTGTTTAATTTAAGTTGCAGGTGCTCCTCATGAGATTCAATGCTGATAAATCTTAAAAAATGGAGCTTACCAGAATGGAATGATAAAAAATTGAAGAAAATGACAGATATTCTGAGTTTCTGGATTCATTCTGTAAGTTTTTAAAGTTGAAATTTGTATATTGATTATGTGTTAGATGAATTTTTGTAAAAAATTGAGTTTCTGAGGAAGTCAGCATGGCCAACATTCGAATTTGGATACCCAACAGACAAACTTCAGCCTGTTATAAGCTGGAACAGTTCTTGGTGAAGCCTCGAAATTCGTCTGTTAGCCCTTCAAAATTCAAATTTTCAAGAACAAAAATTTCAAAGTTTCGTTTGTCCAACATGTGATTATACTGATGTTTACCTCTTAACATACGAATGTTGAAAAACTTTTACAAAGTGTAGAAATTCGAATTTCTAATTTGAAAATTCGTCTGTTGAAACATGCTCCTCAATGTTGAATCTTTGAAAGATGAAGTTTTTTTTTTGCTTAATTCGTCTGTTGTTTGATGATTTGATTGCTGTTTGATGTTTACTCTTTGAAATTCGAACTTTGTTGGAACAAAGTTCGTTTGTTCATCTTATGTTGCTTGAACCAAGCCACTGTCCATCAAACTTTCTGAAGAAAATTCATCTGTCAGTAAGCTTTGCTGAACGGTTTAACTCTTAACTGTTCAAAGTTTGAATTTTGACCCTTCAAAATTCGTTTGTCAGGCAGTTACATACGTTAAAACCGACGGTTTTCATTTGAACAGACGTAACCCTATTCCTATTCTCTCTAAGTCTGTTCTAATCCTCCATTCAATGCTCTTCAATTCTGACCAAAAACCATCATCTCCCATCGATTAAACTTCCTTTTGCATCCTTTAAGCCTATTCTTTGCTCCATTCTGCAACATTCATAAATGGCAAGAGTCAAGAATCCTGAAGCTAGCAAAGTAGAGGCTCGTCCAAAATGTTCTGTCAAATCACAATATGCCTCTAAGGAAGGAGAAAAACTGAAGAGAAAGGCCGAATTCGGCAAGGGAACTCCTTCTAAACGTAAAAAATCTACGCCCAAGGCTGATTCTAAGAAACCTGGACCTTCCTTACCAAAGAAAGCAGACCCTTCGATCCCTGTTCCTGCTGCTGCTAAGAATGTTGCTTCCACTTCATCCTCAAGCACTCAATTTGCAGAATATCAACTTACTATACTGCCATTATGGAGCACTCCACAGAGTCAGGAAGAATATTCAACCAAGTTTGCAAACAAAAAGGTAATTAAGCCACATTGTGTAAACTTGGAAGAATTTTTAATCTCTAATAACTTTGATGCTGGGATATGGTTATTGAGATATAAGAATTTGTTGCAGATATTAGAGAGATATGATGATGAGGTAGTGAAGTCTTGGTATGCCTCCCTAAAGTACAATAGCAAGAAGAAGAAGTGGGCAGTCAATCTGAGATCTAGGACCATCTGGCTCACTGATGAGACGTTTAATGAGGTATTGGAGATCCCAGGGCAAGATGGGCTCAAGATTGACATCAGTGCCTTTGGATACATGGATGAGGCAGATACTGCTGATGAAGAAGGTGGCCCCTTTCTGAGCTACAAGGAAAGCACAATCCTGAACACTTTGTTCAGAAGAAGAGAAAATAGGCCAACCGTAAATTTACTAAAGCCCACAGACCTCAGTGTTCAAGTAAGAATCCTGCACTACATAGTATCCAGGATCATATTCAACAAAGGAGGCAGCTTCAATCTGATAACAAGGGCAGAGGCACATGTCATGGCAGCAATCATGCGTGGACAGCTGATCAACATAGGACATATCATACTCCAACACATGATCAAGGCAAGGGATCAGAGCAAAGACTCCACACTCCCCTATGTAGCTATTATCTCCAGAATTTTGCAATATGCCAGAATTCAGCATCTTGAGAAGGGGAAGGGGAAGCCCACTGAGATCTTCAAGGAGGAAGAACTGCAAAGAATGGGAATTGAAAAGGATGAAGGAAGATGGGTTGGAAAGGGAGCAGGAAGAACTGAAGATCTATTCTTTGTTACAGATGCCTCCCTACAGCAAGAAGGCACCTCTGAGGCCCCTGCAAGATCTGTACCTCAGCCTTCTCAGCCAGTTCCATCTCCATCCAAGCCTACTCACATTCCTTCCACTCTCTCCTCTCGTGCCAAGCCAACCAAGATCACTGAGTTGTATAACAGCTTGTCTACACTCATACTCAGTATCCGAGATGAGCAAAATGCCAAATTTGCTTATCTCCAAGATCAGATTCACCAGTTGGCCACAAACATGAAAGTGGTTGCTGATGCATATGAAGATATTAGAAGTGCAATTCCTGCCACATCAGCCAGGGTTCTCTGTGCCTGTTCAATCTCCAACCCCTGAGCCTCTAAGCCCCTTCGAGATAACTTCCTCTGAGCATGATGATGTTGATAATGCTGATACTGTTGGTGTAATGAGGACACCAAGTCCTGGTCAACCCTTGGACTATGGCATAAAAGAAGAGGGTCTTCAGGAAACAAGTCCTTATGAGCCTACTCCAGCAGATGCTCAGGAATCAATTCTTTCCACCCAAGAGTCTGAGCAAGTTGAAAGGCTAGTGGCAGCCATCTCTGCTTCACCATTCCTGCAGACTGCCCTAAATGAGGAAAGGAGCATTGTGCCTATTGTTGATTTCAAAGCTATTGCTCACAATGCTCTGCTGCAAGCTCAGAGGAGAAGGCTTGAAGAAATGTTTCGTCCTGATGAACCAGCTCCTCCTTCTCTTGCTGCTTATGGACTTTCAGAGGAACAGAGAGCTCAATTGGCTCTTTCCAGGCAGGAAATGCAAGAGTTGCTTGAGGTCTCTGATGATGATGAAGAAGCAAGTCCTGAGCCCTCTGAGCCTCTTGCACCAGTTGAACTAGAAATCCTTTTTGCTCATGTGCCACTTCAAGCCATTCCAGTTTCTCAGATCCCTCCTCCGATTGATTTTGTTGGCCTTCTTGATGATGCCAAAAAGGGGGAGAAGAAGAAGCAAACTGGAAAATCTGCTGTTAAGCCATCTAGGAAGATGTATAGCAAGAAGACCAAGCCAAAGAAAAAGTAATGGAAGGACTGCTTAGAACTTAGGCTTGAGTCCTCTTGATGTGCTGTATTGAGTTTCTGATGTTTGTTTTGTTTGATTGTTTGTACTTTGTGTTTTGAAATTGGTTTCTGAAGTACTTTTTACTTTCATCGGTTTCTGTAAAGCAACAATTATTGAAATAAATGAATTCCTTGATTGCAATGATTTGTACTTATCACTTCTTGAATCTCTTCACTGATGTGCTATATATGATATCTTTTAAAATATAATGCATATGTTGAGGGAGAGCTTGCTAAAGCAAACCCAAGTACTAAACCAGTTTGAAAGTTGTTTTGTCATCATCAAAAAGGGGGAGAATGTTGAATCTAGAGTTTTAATGATTCCAAACCAACATTCAAAGAGCTTGGAATGAAGATATCAAAGGAGCTCAAAATGTCTTAAGTGAAGAAGTTCTGAGTAATTTGTGCAAGATTTGTTGTAGGATCATTAGTTATGTTTTAAATATGGGTAAAAGGTTTTGATTTGATGAAAAGATGTTTTAAAAACTTAATTTTATATTAAATCATGAAATATTTGAAAAATACCCACCAACAGACAAAGTTTGAAAAGTTTACATTGAACTGTCATATTAGAAATTCGAACTTTGGCTTTAGAAATTTGAATTTCGAGCTAAAACTGAATAAGTCTGAAGAGATGCTTCTCTGACAGACGAATTTTGATTTTCCAAAATTCAAATTTTCATAAGTGTCTGAAAGAAGCTGCTAAGCAGCAGATGAACTTTGAGTTTTGAACATTCAAATTTTAGACAAAATGAAATTTATGAAAACTGAAGAAATTCGTCTGAAACAATGTTAAAGTTCATCTGAAATCAAGATTATATTGAGTTTTAAAGATTGCTCACTGACAGACGAACTTTGAACATGGAAATTCGAATTTCAGAAGCTTAAGTTGTGAACCTGTTGAAATGATATGATGACATACGAAGGACAGTGCTTACAAATTCGAATGTTGAAGTAAGTCTGAAAAGAGGTCTCTCTGACAGACGAACTTCACTCTTTTAAAATTCAAATTTCAAAAGAAAATGAACTATTGTGCTTCTTGAGCATGCTACGGACAGACGAATTTTGGGGTTCCAAAATTCGAATTTCGAGGGCACTATAACAAATTGAAAATACTGTTCACACTCAACAGAAAAACTTTCTTCTTGAAAATTCGTATGTCACAACATAGAAACAATTTCTAAGTTTCAAAATTTGAATTTCACTTCATGAATAGACGAACTTCAGTATTTCAACGTTAGAAGCTTTAACCTTCGGTTCCTTCAAAATTTGTCTGTTGACCAACCGAAATTCGAATTTCAGTATATTAGAAGCATTAAATGCGGTTGGTTAACAGATAGTTTTTCAGAGTAACTGTTGGATAACTTCTCCAACGGATAGATTTTGTCTCTAACGGACATTTGAGACCTAAATCTATAAATATAACATCATTTAAAGTTGTAGGTAACGAATTAAACTTTATATATACAGAAACTCTGCCAAATCTTCTACTCAAAGACTTTTACCTTAGCACTTCAATACTTGTACTTCAACTGTCATATTCACTCTATTCAAGAGAGTTTCATTTTTATAAACAATCTAATCATCATCTGGAAGATAGATTTTCTTGTGAGGAGATATCACAAGGGATTGTAAAGCACTTTGTGAAAGTGCAGAAAGTGATTGAGTGAGCTATAGAAAACAGAGCACTCACGTTGTACTGTGACATTTGCAAGAAGCTCATTGAATTCTTGCTGAATAGTGGAAAATCTCAAGTGGTGACTTGGGGACTGGACGTAGGTTAAGTGGAGAGACAGAACCAGGATAAATTTCTGAGTCTTCTTCTCTTTTCTGCTACTTTCACTATTATTCATTTATACTCTGTTTTACCATTATATATTGCATTCTTCACCTCTTTGATATTTTGCAGAAAATTTTTAATCTTCCCAATTCACCCCTCTCTTGGGAAGTCAGCCTAACTAACACATATACCCAGAAGCAGTAATGTCAATCTTCAAGCCATCTTGCCCTGGAATTTCTAACACCTCATTAAGGGTTTCATCTATTAGCCAGATGGTCATTGATCTCAGATTGACTTCCCACTTCCTCTTCTTGCTGCTGTATTTTAGAGAGGCATACCAAGTCTTAACTACCTCATCATCATACCTCTCCAATATCTCTAACAAATTCTTGTATCTCATTGTCCAAAGCCTGGCATCAAAGTTATTAGAGATTAAAAATTCTTCCATATTGACACAGTGAGGCTTGCTCACCTTCTTGCTCACAAACTTGGTCGTGTACTCCTCCTGAATATGGGCATTGCTCTATAATGGCAATATGGTTAGCTCGTATTCTCCAGATTTAGTACTGGAGAAGGTGGAAGCAACAGCAGCAGCAGCAGCAGGAGTAGCAGGAACTGAGGGCTCTGTTTTCTTTGGAGAAGACAGTCCAGCTTTCTTTGAATCAGGCTTTATTGTTGTTTTCTGCCTTTTGGTGGGGGCTGCTTGGCTGGAGTCTCTTTTCTTTTTGGTTTCTCACTTTCCTTTGAGGCATATTGGGATTTCACGGTTCTCTTTGGCCGAGACTCTACCTTTCCAACTTCTGGATTTTTCACTTAAGCCATTTCTGTGGATGAATGATACAGAATGATGCAGAGAATGTGTTTATAGGGTGCGGAGAGAAGTTTAATTGGTGAAAGATGAAGATTTATGGTCAGAATTAAAGGGTATTGATGAGAGAATTTGAACGGACTCACAAAAGAGATGAATAGGGTTGCGTCTGTTCAGAGGATAACTGTTGGTTTTAACGAGTGTAACCGCAGGACAGATGAATTTTGAGGGGTCAAATTTGAACTTCGAATAGTTACAGGTTAACCCATTCAGCCAAGCTTACTGACAGATGAATTTTCTTTTGAAAGTTTGTCTGACAGAGGCTTAGTTCAAACACCAAAGATAAACAAACAAACTTTGTTCCAGCAAAGTTCGAATTTTGAAGAACAGGTAGGAAGCAATTATCAATACAACAAATAACAGATGAATTTTAATTGTGAAAATTCGTCTTTCAGAGATTTAATAATGTGAGCATGTTTCAACAGACGAATTTTAAATCAGAAATTTGAATTTCAATATTTTTGTAAAGAGTTTCCAACATGTGTATTTTGAGAAATGGAAATTCGTACAATCTTCATGTTGCACAAAGATGATATTGAAATTTTGTTTTTGAAAATTTGAATTTTCATAAACCAACAGACGAATTTCGAAGGACCACCGAGAACTGTTACAAAGTAAAGCAAGCTGAAGTTCATTTGATGGGCATAAAAATTCGAATGTCAAGCATGCTTACTTGTTCTAAAACACAATTTATCAATGAAATTGTTTAATACATATCTAAAATGTGAATTTTAAATTTATAAACTCACAGAATGGATCCGGAAACTCAGATTTCTAGCTTTCTTTTTCACTTTTTGACTGTTCCATTCTGGAGTGCTCCATTTTTCATATTTATTGCCATTAAAACTTATGAGGAGCACTTGCAACTTAAATTAAACTTACTCTGATGCTAAAGTTAGAATTAAATTAATGTCAAAAATTCTAAAAACAGATTTGCCCAAGGATTTACTTACAGTTCATTGGGATTTACCATACCCAATTCTCTTTTGATTTTGCAATGCATATCTTCTGAAAGAGGCTTTGTCAAGATGTCAGCAACTTGATCTTTTGTTGGGATGTATTCTAATCTGATTTCTCCTTTCAGAACATGATCCCTTATGAACTGGTGCCTAACTTCAATATGCTTTGTCCTTGAATGCATGATAGGATTCTTTATGATGTTAATGGCACTTTGGTTGTCACACATTATTGGTCTTTCCTTCATCTCAATCTCAAGATCTTCAAGCTGCTATTTTATCCAGATGACTTGGGCACAACAACTTCCAGCAGCAACATATTCAGCTTCTGCTGTGGATAAGGCTACACTGTTTTGCTTCTTGCTAAACCATGAGATGAAGAATCCTTCAAGAAATTGACATGATCCACTTGTACTTTTTCTATCAGTTTTGGATCCTACAAAGTCAGCATTAGTGTATCCTTTGAGATTTTCTCTATTGCCCTTTGGATACCAAAGACCATCTATGATGTTCCAATAAGATATCTGAAGATACGCTTCACAACAGTTGCATGGGTTTCTTTGGAACATGACTAGAACCTTGCACACATACAGACACTGAACATGATGTCAGGTCTGCTGGTAGTTAGGTATAGTAGAGATCCAATCATTTTTCTATACTGAGTTATGTCAAACATTTTTCCTCCTTCATCTCTATCAAGCTTGGTTGCAGTAGCCATAGGTGTTCCCATTGGCTTAGCGTTTTCCATACCAAACTTTTTCAGCAATTCCTTCAAATACTTGGATTGATTAAGAAAGATACTATCATCACATTGCTTAATTTGCAATCCAAGGAAGAAGTTGAGCTCACCCATCATTGACATTTCGAATTCTCCCTGCATTAGCTTAGAAAAATTCTTGTAAAGAGATTCATTAGTAGCACCAAATATAATATCATCAACATAAATTTGAACAATAAGTTAATCTTTATTTTCTTTCTTAGTGAATAAAGTAGTATCTACTTTTCTTCTGTTAAACCCCTTTTATGTTAGAAAATTACTTAACCTTTCATACCATGCTCTAGGGTCTTTCTTTAAACCGTAAAGAGCTTTATTCAATTTATAAACATGGTTTGGTTTTGTAGAGTCCTCAAAACCTTGAGGTTGATCTACATAAACTTCTTCCATGATATATCCATTAAGAAAAGCACTCTTTAAATCCATTTCATATAACGTTATATTCTTCATGCATGCATATGCTAATAGAATTCTAATTGCTTCTAATCTAGCCACTGGAGCAAAGGTTTCTTCAAAATCAATATCTTCTTCTTGATTATATCCTTTAACAACCAGTCTAGCTTTCTTTCTAATTATTATTCCAGATTCATCAAGTTTGTTTCTAAAAACACATTTAGTGCCAATGATAGGATGATTTTTGGGTCTAGGCACTAAATCCCAAACTTGATTTCTTTCAAATTGATTCAATTCATCTTGCATAGCTAAAATCTAGTATTCATCAGTTAAGGCTTCTTCTGTACATTTAGGTTCAATTTGAGAAATGAAAGCACAGTTTATCATCTGATCTCTTAACTGTTTTCTGGTTTTAACTTTCTCTTGAACATCCCCAATTACTTGATCAACAGGTTGATTCCTTTGATATCTCCAAGCTCTAGGGAGTTCTTGAGATACTTCTTTATTATTCTCACCCTCAAAATCTTTCTCTTGAATATCTTCCTCTATATTAATAGATTCAGATATTTTTGGAGATTCAATTTTATCTTCTTCAGAAAGATCTAAGTTCTTAAAATTTGAAATAAGATCATCTTTATCAGTGACATGCTTAGAAACAGTTTCATTTTCAATAAACACTACATGCATAGATTCTTCTACTAATTTAGATTTTTTATTAAAAACCCTATATGCTTTACTCCTACTAGAGTAGCCCAGAAATATACTTTCATCAGATTTGGCATCAAACTTACCCAAATTCTCCTTTCCATTATTGTGGATGAAGCACTTACAGCCAAATATATGTAGATGTGAGAGGTTTGGCTTCCTTCCTTTGTATAGCTCATAAGGAGTCTTCCCAAGAATTGGTCTGATGTCGGCTCTATTTATGATGTAACTTGCTGTGTTTACTGCATCAGCCCAGAATACTTGAGAGAGTTCCCTTTCATTCAGCATAGCTCTTGCCATCTCTTCAATTGTTCTGTTATTCCTTTCTACCACTCTATTTTGTTAAGGAGTTCTTGAAGCTGAGAAGTTGTGATCAATTCCATGCTCATCACAATACTCCAGGAAGAATGAATTTTCAAACTCTCCTCCATGGTCAGACCTGATAAATACAATAGAAATACCTTTAACATTTTGAACATTCTTAGCTAAGGTTAAAAATGCATCAAACGTATCAATTTTAGAAGAAAGAAACAATGTCCAGGTAAATCTAGAGTAATCATCCATAATTATAAGAACATACAGATTTCCACCAATGCTCTTAACTCTAGATGGTCCTATCAGATCCATATGTAATAGTTGCAGAGGTCTAGATATGGTGACAATGTTTTTGGATTTAAATGATGATTTAGTTTGTTTTCCTCTTAGGCATGCATCACATTCATTGTTTTTTTCAAAAGAAATTTTTGGTAGACCAGTGACTAACTCATTTTTAACTAGTTTTAATAGTTGATTCATGTTAACATTTGCTAACCTTCTATGCCACAACCAACTATCATTATCCTGACTAATCAAACAGACAGAATCTAAGGGAGGAAGTTCATCAAGATCAATAGTATAACAGTTACCATCCCTTTGAGTCTTGAGGATTACTTTGTGATCACTTTTTCAGATGACCAGGCAGAACTTTGAGTCAAACAGTACACAGTTTCCTTTGTCATATGTCTGACTCACGTTTAGCAGATTGTGGTTGAGGCCAATTTACAAATAGCACCTCTTCAATAGATGTTTCAGGATTCTTGCCCATAATGTCAATGCCAACTATTTTGCCATATTGATCACCTCTAAAGGTTACCTTTCTTCATTTCTTGTCTCTAAGGATGATGAACTTCTCTTTATCACCAGTCATATGACTTGAGTAGGCACTGTCCATATACCATTTATTGCTCTTTCTAGCCTGAAGATAAACCCGCAAAACAAAGTTCATATTTTCTTTTTAGAGACCCAAATTTGCTAGGGTCCTTTTCTGTCAGTAGTATTTTTCCTAGATATAGATGTACCTTTGGGAATCCATTTAACCTTCCTGTCAAGTCCATTTTTCTTTAAAGCACATGAACTGGAAATGTGTCCCTTCTTGTTACAGAAGTGACAGGTGGTGAAGGGACTGCTGGATTGAGATATAGGAAGAAAACAATGCAGATAATATTTTTGTTTTACATGCTTTGGTTGATCATAGGATTCAATATGTCGTGAAACATGATCTTTCTTTTTACTGCTACTAGCATGTACAAAATATCTCATATGCACATTTTGATTTTTCTTCCTAATCTTTTCTTTTACTGCACAAGGGTCATAGCCAAGTCGAGCCTTTCCCTGTGTTATTCTCTGACTTCCCATTAAAGCAAATAACATATCCTTTCCTTTAGTAAGTCTAGACATGCTTTTCACCAAATAGTCATTGGTTTGCTTTAATTCAATGCATGATTTACAGCAAGCAGATTCAGCAATATGCAGATAAGCAGTTTCAGAGATGTTATGCTGAGATTCTAACTTGTTAATCTTTCTCTTAGCTTTTTTGAGTTCTTTGGCAGTCTTAATGAACTCATCATGCAATTCATGAAATGCATCCAGTAATTCAGAATAGGATAGTTCATATTCATATACCTCATCTTCCTGATCACTGTTGGATGGGATTTCAGCTTCTTCAGATGCAAGTACTATCAGACAGATGTTAGCAATTTCATCTTTATCATCTTCTTCTTCATCTGAGCTGTTGCCCCAGATTGATGAGATGTACGCTCTTTTCTTTTTGCCTTTGTCTGTAGCTTTCTTTTTTTTTTTCTTGCTTCTTGAAGAATTGTGGACAATCTCATTTGATATGTCCCTACTTCTTGCACTCGTAGCAAGTGACAGGTTCTTTTGCTTCTTTCTTGCTGTCTCCAGTTGCTCCTTTCTTAAAGAATTTCTTGTTTCTTTTCTTATTATAAAATCTTCCAAATTTTCTAACCATTATAGCCAGAGTTTCTTCATCTAGCTTATCTCTATCGCCAGATTCTTCTTCTTTCTCCTAAGCAGCTTTTGGAGCAAGACTCTTCTTCTTTCTATCTTGATCTGCCTCCTTGAGAGCCTTCACCTTTCCCTCATATTCTTCGAGGCTACCAAAGAGGGCTGTGACAAAGGCCATTGATTCTCCTCTGGCTTCCTCTATTGCAGTTTCTTTAGGTTGCCATTCCAGAGGAAAAGCTCTGAGGATCTTTCTGACCTTTTCTGTCTAAGTGTACTCCTTGCTAAGACTTTTCAATTGATTCACGATGAGGGTGAATCTATTTTGTAGTTCTTTGACACTCTCTCCTTTAACCATTCTGAAGCTCTCATATTCTCCTATGCGGGAGTTTAATTTGTTTTCTCCAACTCCAGATGTTCCTTCGTGAGCAATTTCCAAGGTGTCCCACATATCCTTGGCTGTGGAGCATTGTGAGACCCTGTAGAATTCGTCTTGATTTAATACACTGACCAAGCAGTGTTTTGCCTTGAAGTTCAGCAAGACTCTCCTCCTATCTTCCTCATTCCATTCAGCTTCTGGCTTTTCTCTGTACTTCCCATCATCCTGCAATGTCATTGGGACAAAATCTCCCTTCTGGATGACAAACGATATGTCTAAATCAATCAACTGAAGATAAATTTGCATTCTCATCTTCCAGTATCCGTAGTGCTCTCCACTGAAGTCAGGTGGTCTATTTGTGTTGTTTCCCTCTGATAGTATACTCTCTCCAAAGCCAGCCATTGTTCTTCTCGGACTGTTAAATCTTTTGTTTGGGAATCCGGACTCTGATACTACTTGTTATATATGCTGGCTTTCCAATAGGGGGGTCTTGAAATTTTTTGCAAAATGTTAATAAATTGAAGAAAGCAAAGGTGATAGGAAAATAGAGTATAAATAAGTAATAAGTAAAAGAAGTAATAGAGAAGAAAAGACACAGATGTTTATCCTGGATCGGTCTCACAATCTTGACCTACGTCCAGTCCTCAAGCCACCACTTGAGATTTTCAACTATCTTGTAAGAATTCAGTGGGCTTCTTGCAAATGCCACAATACAGCTATCATGCTCTGTTTTAGAGCTCACACTTTCTCTCTTTGCACTTTAGCTAAGTGCTTCCCCAATCCCTTGTGATATCCCTTCACAAGAAAATCTTTCTTCTAGATGAAGATAAGATTGTTTACAATGGATAAACTCTCTTAATTAGAGTGCATATGAAAGTTGGAGTCCAAAGAATGAAGTATGTGAGAGTAAAAGACTTTTAGTAAATGATTTAGCAGAGTTTCAGTATATGCAAGGTTAAAATCGTTACCCACAACTTCAAATCATGTTATATTTATGGATTTAGGTCTTAACTATACGTTAGAGACAAGATCTATCCGTTGAAAAAGTTACCCAACGGTTACTCTGAGAAACTATCCGTTCACTAACCGCATTTAATGCTTCTGACACTCAAAGTTCGAATTTTGGTTAGCCAACAGACGAATTTCACAGAGACCAAAAGCTAAAGACTTCAACGTTGAACATTCGAAGTTCGTCTGTCATGAAGCAAAGATCGAATTTTGGTCTTTGGAAAATGTTTCTATGTTGGAACATATGAATTTTTAAGTTTAAAGTTCTTCTTAAAAGTATGAACAGTTGTTCCATTTTTCTACAGTGTCTTCGAAATTCGAATTTTGATACTCAAAATTTGTCTGTCAGATGGCAGCTCAATAAGGCATAATAGTTCAACTATTCGAAATTTGAATTTTAAAACTACAAAGTTCATCTGTCAGAGAGGCCTCTTTTCAGACTTAATATCAAAATTTGAATTTTTGAATACTATCATTCATATGTCAACATATCATTATAGCAGACTCACAAGTTTTATTTCTGAAATTTGAATTTTCATGTTCAAAGTTCATCTGTCAATGAGCCATATTGATGTTCTTTCCAAACTTAGTTTTCAGATGAACTTTGACATATCCTTAGACTAATTTTTCATTTTTCATAAGTTGTATTTTGTCTGAAATTCGAATTTTCAAAAGCCAAAGTTCATCTGTTAGAGAAAGCTCTTTTCAGACAAGTATCAAAATTCGAATTTCTAAAGTCAAAATTTATCTGTCAGAGAAGCCTATTTTCAGACTTGTTCATTTTCAATACGAAATTCGAATTTTCAAAGTCAAAGTTCGAATTTTCAAACACAGTATATCAGTATAAGTGTTTCAAACTTCGTCTGTTAGTGGGTGTTTTTCAAATATTCCATAGAATCATAGTTTTAAAATATCTTTTCACCAAATCAAAGTCTTTTACTCAATTTAAATAAGGCCGTAGATTCTACATCTATTCTTGCGCTGGTTTTTCTTGAATTTCTCCACTTGAGATCATTTGTACACCTTTGATATCTTATCTCCAAGCTCTAGAAAGTTGGTTTGGAATCATCAAAACACTTGATTCAACAAAATTATGACCACTACTTGGGCTATTACTGCTCTAGTAGACTTTTACTAATCTATTATATATATAAAAGTAGAACCAAAAGCTAAAACCTCAGACCTCCACATCATCATTTTGGAAAAAAATGAGAAAAAATATTATATTATCTGTGAGATTTTATATTAGTTATTTACTATTATATCTTAAGAGTAATTAAGATATGTGATTTAGACTATATTTACTACTATATATATTTACTATTATATCATAGGAGCAGTTAAGATAGGGGATTTAGAAATTGTTATGGAAATCTTTTTTTCTTTTGGTTGACATAAGTTTATTCCTGAACATATAATATATTTTATTTATGTTTTATCCTATTGTTTGTTTTATCTATTATATTTTGGAAATATTGTTATGATATGATTGCAATCCAAATTGATTCTTTTTTTTTATTATTGTGATGTGCTATTTCTTTCTATAAAATTAGCATTCCTATTCAGCATCCATACCACAATTTTCATCGTCGCTCAATTAGTTGTTGCCATAATTTGTTCTTTTATTTTTTTCATTGTTTCTTCATTATACATTTATAGAAGATGCCCTTACATTATTCACCAAATGATTATAACTTAATTGAGTTAGTTTTGCAAGATGCTGATATAAGTTTTTAATGTATAGTGTATATATTGTCCTTGGTTATGCTATTCTCTAACTTGTTTATTTTTTATGTTAAATTAGGGTGATCATATTCATTGAGTGATAAAAAAGTGTTCTTCTTCAAGTTTAAGGATATATTGAAGAAGGGCAAAGTGTATATTATAATGATATTTGATGTTGGAAATAATATCGATTCATACCGCACTACTAACCATGAAGTCAAATTATATTTTCAATATTCAACCTATATGGAATGACAAGTTGATAATGGAGATATACATCTATATGGTTTTTTGTTTACTTCTTTTAATGAAATCCTATCAAGGAATTCAGATGATCTTGTCTTAGTTAGTATGAATAATTTTAATTATATTCAATTTTACTTTTTATTTTGTAATATGTATAAATTCATTTATCACTAACCAATTTGTTATAAATGTCATTGGCAAGTTAAGTGGCATTGGAGTGATTGAGCAGCCGGTGAAGGATGGTAAGCAACAAAAGAGGGTGGATATAATGATTGAAGATAATGATTACGTGTGTTTAAAATTGTTGTATTGAAACGTATTTTTTTATTTTATATATAATATATTACCTATATATATATATCTTCTTTTTATATATTCATTTGTTTTGCAAGCTAATTTACGTGAACTAACTTGACTTATTTTTCATTAATCTTTATATTTAGGAGTAATCAATTGAGCTGTACTCTATGGGGTTCATTTGCTGATGATGCGGTGAAGTATATGTCAGATGCTTATATCCCACCTGTTGTGGTTATCTTGCAGTGGTTTAAGATTAAAGAGTTTAATGGTATATATATATATGTGTGTCAATAAGTCTATGCTTATTAGTAATTAATGTTTTTTATTGACATTAGTGAACTTATGATGGTATTATTGTACAGGTGTTCGTGAATTATCAAACTCTTTGTATTGTTCTCGGATGTTTGCTCATCCATCTATTCCTGAAGTTTCTTCATTCATTGAAAGGTATCTTCTCTCTTATTTTATATTAATCGATAAGACTAATTAATTTAAATTTATTTTAATGCCCTTGAAATTTGCAGTTTGAGAGCTATTGGTGTTAGTCTTGATCAACAAGTCACAACATTATCACAAATGACACCATCTTCTAGGAGTGATTATATTCTTAATGTGCAAGGGAGGAGAAAAGTAGATGATTTGCACCAATGCCTAGCTGTAATATTGTTTTAATTTTTTATTCAATCAATGTGATTTCTTTTTTTTTTCTTATAATATACTTTTTTATTGCTGTTTATTCATCAACTTGATGTGTTATTATTTTGCTTAGGATACCATATGTTTGACGATGGCCAGTGTGTTACGCATTGATTTGGATCGAGGATGGTATTATAACGCATGTAAGACATGTTCAAAGGGTACACTCCCAGATAGGGATGGCTTCTTTCGGGAGTAATGTAATTGTATTGTGAAGGATGTTGTCCCACGGTATTTTTTGTTCTCCAAATATAATTACTTTAAATTATTTTTTTCATTAAATCAAAGTCAAATAGGTTTGTATTTCTTTGTTTATCAATCGTAATGGTATTTTCTTCTGTTGGGATTTACTTCAGATTTAAGGTTCGTTTCAATGTGGTTAATGAGATTGGATCTGCTCAATTCATTGTATTTGATTGGGAGTTTTCCAAATTTATTCAGTATAGTGCTCTTCAATTGAGGGAAAATATCTCTGGGTTCTATCAATATTTTGAACAAAGCTTTAATAACTCTATTTAATAGATGTCGCTCTTTTACATGTAGTTATGATTATCCTAATTTTCTTATTTTTTTGTAGATTAACCAAGATGATGACTATGTACCAGAATGCTTTGACAAATTCCTTGGGAAAAAAATTGTTTTCAATATTAAGACACCAGACTCGTATGGGAAGACCTATCATTCTGACTTTGTTGTCCTTCGAATGTCTAATGATGATGATATTTTGAAGGCATATGAAGATAATGTATACAATTTACCAAGGACACTAGACACTGAGAACACTACTGCATCTGTAAGTGTAATTGTTTATTTATTTGTAGTTCCAGTATCCTCATGATCCATGGATTATATACATATGCATAATCTATTCTATATTAATTCAGGAATATGATACCTCTAGTGTTCAGTCTGAAGTTCGAACGTCTGATTCTATTGCGCCTAAGGATTCTGGGAATATTAAGAAGAAAGTTATTGATGGTGGTGTGATTGAAGATGTTCACTGTGACCTGTCAACCAACAAGATGAACAAGTGCATCAAGCTTGAAGATTGATTCTGATATTAATGCTTCGATTACGCTATTTCCTCAATTTCATTATGTTGTTATTTAGAATTATTGATTGACATTTATTATATTTTTGTTATGTTCAGATTTTAAGTCACGTATTCATGTTGATGTTATTGAGTATTTTTTCCTTCTTAATATTGAATAAGTATGGATTTTGATAATTTCAATATTTATCCCCCTTTTCTACTACTTTTCATTTGGATTTATGGTTTTATTATAGATTACCTATGGTAATAACTTTTGTGTATAAATTCATTAGATAATATATTAGCTATTGAGTACATATTTTATTGTAATTTACTCATCCTCATCTAATTGGTGAATCTTACTATAATATATATATATATATATTATTTGTTTATGCAAAAGTCTAATTGGTTAGCTTTTAATAATATATCTAACTGGATTAAAATATATGAAAAAAAAAAGACTTCACGTTACTATATTGAAGATAATCTATATATTTGTCCCATGTTAGGAGCAATAAGGTATAAGGATTTAAACTTTTGGATATTATTATAATTCAGTAGATGGTATTAATCCATAAATCAATTTGTGAGATTATAATGTTAGTTATTTACTATTACATCTTAAAAATATTTAATATTTGAGGATTTAGATTTTTAGATATTATTATAAATTAATAGTTGATATTTATTCATAAATCAATTTATGATATTATATGTTAATTATTTACTATTATATCTTAAGAGCAAATACGATATGGGGAACTAGAATTTTTCAATAGTATAATAATATTTATTCATAAATCAATTTATGAGATTATATATTAGTTATTTACTATTATATATTAAGAGCAGTTAAGATAGGGGGGATTTAGACTTTTATATATTATTATAAATAAATAATTTATATTTATTTATAAATGAATTTGTGAGATTATATGTTGTTATGATATATTATATCTCAATAACAATTAAGATATAGGAATTTATGAATAAATAAATATATATTCATCTAAATAATAAATATATAGTTTTATCAAGAAGTTTTATCCGACATATGTGGAATCATGATGTAGAATGATCATCTATTTATTTCCTAAACAGTTAGTATTTTGGAATTTTTTTTATTAAAGTTATACTTTTCAATTTTGAATATTAGGTTTATATTTATGCTGGATGTTACATATTGTTGCATAATTGCTTTTAGATATTTTTACATTAACATTTTACGATATAGTAAAGGAAGTTGAAAAAATATAAACAATATTAGGAGGTTGGAATAAAATAAATGTCAAACATATTTCTTTTATGTGTTTTACTTTTTGATGTTTAAATAAGTACAATATTATTTTCTTAAAAATTTTTGAATTTAATAATATTTGCAAATACCAATATAAAAAATGTTCAAATGTGAAGTTTGTTTTCTCTGTATCAAGTGTAATAGATATCTATGTATGATTAACTTATATATATATATATGGCAATTTTATACTTAATTTTTAAAATCACTGTTTATTTATTAAATTGAATGCCGAGTATTTTGGGAATGCAGTTGTTGATGGGGACTAACGTTACAAATAATAGTATAATAAATTTAATTTTGAAATGCTATGTCATTTATTATGATACAGATTTTTAAATATTAGAGCCCTTTTGTTTCAATTTTTTATGGAAAAATTAATTTTTTTAGTTGAAAAAACACTTGTACACATAGATATAATAGTTGTTTAAAATTTAGGGATAATCAGAATCTAAAAAAAAATAATTTTATACTTATTTCGAGAAGTTACTCATAGTACTTTAAAAAAACACAGTTATGATAGATAAGTGGAAAAAAATTGATTGAGGCAGATATGTACACAAATAATTTTAAAAATTACAAAAATAATAACATGTAGCACAATAAAAATATTATAATATAAATCCATATTTTTCTCTTTAATTACTCAACAATGTAAAGATTGATGTTTTTTTTTCTTAATCAAACATGAAATAAATACATACTTTTATGAAATCTCTACACAATTAATCACTTTTTTAAATAATGTGAAAATCATATTTTTAAAAAATGTAATAATGAAACAAGCCTTAAAACATTAGCAAGTACATTTGTATTATAAAGAAATATAATCTTTTTGAATGAATGTATTTTTTGTTGTTATAAAAGATGAATAATTTAAATTATTATAACTAGAAAATTATTTTCTTTTTACTTATCATGATTAATTATGAATGAAATTATTATGTATGAGTTCAGATAATTTATTCGAAATATTAATATTAATAACATAACTGAAAACATGTTAATGACTCATGATATCAAATTAAATTAGATTGTGTATTATATAATATGTTTTTTGACTTATTTTTTAAGAGATAACAGATTATATAATTGATATGATGCAGAAAAATCATGATGATATCTCTATACACCGTTAAATCAGAGATTACAATTTGATTTTTCTTCACCAGTTTTTTTAGATATCTAATTTTTTTCCCATTATGATTTTTTAAGGAAAGATGGTGCAAGAAGAAACCCATTATTCAGTATGTGCTGTCTTAAGGGAAAGATTTAGCTTCCTTCATCACCAGCTCCTCCATACATACTTGATAGGCTTTTTAATGGGAATGATGCCATAAGCAAACATTTTCATGATAATATCAAAGCATATAATATGATGCTTGCATTTACTTCTATGAGAGGGAAAATTGACAAAAAAGTCAATAATGGTCGTGGTCTATATGTATATAGAATAAGCTGGTAGAATGTCCATCTTATTGGAAGTGTTCTTCCTATGGATGAAATGACCCCAAGATTTGCACAGTTTTATATTTATGACACAATCAATGAAGTATCCAACAAAATTCATTCATTTGGGTAATACATAGTACTTTATTTTACATATCATATATAGTGCTTTATTTTACATGTCATATAGAGCTTTTTACTTCTTATTTTTTATTCATTTATTGTATTATTTATGTTTTTGTATGTAGGGGGAAAGACAAAGATAATATACTTCAATCAGATATGGTTCAATTGCTTAAAGATATGTTGGATGAGCATAATGTTCTTGTGCAAACATTTCACATGGTACGAGACATGTTAGGCGTAAATCAAACTGAGCATGTGAAAATTAGATTGACTCATAAACGTGTCAAAGATGGCAAGAGATATAATCTTCCTACTACTACAAATGAAATTGCAACATTAATAGTTGGTGATATTTGATCTACAGAATCTGATAAAGATATTATTGTTCAATACAAGTTAGGGCTACTAGAGAGGATACATGAAACTCATCCGCTATACTTGCCAATGCAATATCCATTGTTATATGTGTATGGCGAGGATGGTTATCGAGATGACATTTTGCATAATGATAATATGTTGATTACACATGGTAAAAATAACAAATTGACATTGCGAGAATATTTTGCATACAAGATTCAAGATCGTCATGCTGATACATCATTAATCCTTCATTCAGGAAAATTGTTCCAGCAATTTTTGGTTGATGAGTATGCAATGAGTGAATCCCAAAGGTTGTCGTTTATAAGGAATAATCAAAAGAAGTTGAGAGCTGAATTATACAAAGGCCTTACAGATACTGTGTTGAGAAGTGAGAATATGCCATCGTCTTTAGGAAAAAGAATCATTCTCCCATCATCATTCATAGGTAGTGTTCGTTATACTGTCCAAAATTATCAAGATGCAATGGTGATATGCAAGTGGGCAGGATATCCAGATTTATTTATAACATTCACATGCAACACTAAATGGCCTGAAATAACTAGAATTTTGGAGGATAAGAATTTGCATGTTGAGGATCGTCCAGATGCTATAGTTAAAATTTTTAAATTGAAGTTGGATATGATGATAAACGAAATACGAAAAAATGAGATCTTTGGGAAGGTGAAGGCAAGTACTATTCTTATAAATTATTTCTACAGCTATACTTATTTGTTTGTACAATATTCAACTTCATATTACTAATAATATTTTATTGTCATTGTAACTCTATATATAATAGAGTTTTAGAAGCGTGGTTTACCACATGCCATATGCTGGTGTTCTAATGTAATAATGACAAGTTCCCTTCATCAAGTAATATAGACAAAATAATATCGGTTGAAATCCCAAGTAAGGATAAGAATCCTAGACTATTTGAAACTATAAGCACTTTTATGATTCACGGACCTTGTGGCTTAATGAATCCAAATTCACCCATGTATGATTGATGGGGAATGCTTCAAGCATTATCCAAAGGCATTTAATGGTAGCACAATAATTGATGAAGATGGATATACCAGGTACAGAAGGTCAGATAATGGTGCAACCATAGTAAAAAATGGCATTGAACTAGATAACAGATTTGTTATCCCTTATAATCCATATTTATTGCTAAAGTACAATGCTCACATAAATGTTGAGCGTTGCAATCATGCTCAATCAATTAAGTATTTATTTAAGTACGTGAAGAAAGGGCATGATAGGGTCACGATGGCTTTTTATATAGATTCACAAGACAATAATCATGATAGAATACATGATGAGATAAAAATGTACTATGGTTGCAGATATCTATCTCTCTATGAGGCTGTTTGGAGAATATTTTCTTTCTATATCAATTATAGGAAATAGTCTGTAGAAATGTTATCTTTTCATTTGCCAGATCAACAAGCTGTTGTATTTGATGATGATGAGCCACTTGATTTGGCACTAGAAAGAAGTTCAAACAAGAACACCATGTTTTTGGCATGGTTTCAAGCTAATATTAAGTATAAAGATTTAGCAAAGCAGTTGTGTTACCATGAATTCCCAACTAAATTTGTGTACAAGAAGAAAAACCATGAGTGAACCCTTAGGAAGAAAGGATTTTCAATTGGAAGACTATATTTTACTCCACCTAGCAGCGGTAAATTGTACTATTTGTGAACTTTATTAACTATAGTTAGAGGTTGTACATCATATGAAAGTATTAGAACAATTGATGAAATTGTTTATCCTACTTTTAGAGATACATGTTATGCACTTGGATTGTTAGATAATGATAAGGAGTACATAGATGGAATTATAGAAGCAAGTCGTTGGGCTACTGTAGAGTTTCTTTGAAGGTTATACTATATTTCTCTATTGTCTAGCTCTATGTCAAGACTAGAGTTTGTATGGGAGAAAACATGACAATTTCTCTCAGACAACATATTGTATAAACAAAGATCTATAACAGGACATCAAGGTGTGTTTCAAATATATACTCAATTATTTTATATAAATAATCAATTTAATAATTCAATTACATTTATAATGTAAGTCATTTCAAAAAGTATTATATATTAATATGTGTTTTTTTTTGCACATGATTGCATCTATCAGATGAAGAAATTCAAAACTTTACTTTTATAGAAATTGAGAATATTTAACAATCAAATGGTAAGAGCCTTATTGATTTCCATTCTATGCCTGTTCCCAACACAACAAGCATAAATGTAAGTATGAACAAGTTGATCTGAGCAGAATTAAATTATGATAGAGCTGCTCTTATTAATCAATTACTTGCATTGATTAAATCTTTAATTCTTGAACAATTGAGAATTTATGATGATATTGTTTTAGACGTTGACTCTGGTAAAGGAAGAGTATTCTTTGTTTATGGGTACGGAGGAACTGGTAAAACATATGTATGGAATACTCTCTCAACCTCTTTAAGATCTCAGGGCAAAATTGTTTTGAATATAGCATCAAGTGGTATTGCTTCTTTATTACTACCTAGTGGAAGAACTGGTCATTCTCAATTTTGTATACCTCTTAATGTTCATGAAGATGTTATATGCAATATAAAATAGGGCTGTCATCTTACTGAGCTATTGATTCATACTTCCTTAATTATATGGCATGAAACACCTATGGCTAATAAATTTTGCTTTGAGGCTCTTAACCGTAGCTTAAGAGATATCTTAAAACTATCCAATCCATCAGCTGTGAATCTCTCTTTTGGAGGTAAGGTAATTATATTTGGTGGAAATTTTAGACAAATTCTACCTGTGATACCAAGAGGGACTCGGGAGGATATAGTGTTTTTTACTATTAATTCATCTTACATTTGGGATCACTATAAACTATGTACTTTGAGAAGAAATATGAGACTCCTTGTAACAAACTCATCTGATGCCAATAGAGAAATACAAGAGTTTTCTAATTGGATTCTTTCTATAGGTGATGGAACAAGTACTGATACTAATGATGGGAACACTGATATCAAAATTCCTGAAGATTTGTTATTATATGTGTCAGACGATCCTATCAAGTCAATAGTAGAAGCCACTTATTTGAATCTCTATGAGAATTTGAATATATCATCTTACTTCAGAGATAGAGCTGTATTAGCCTCTACTTTGTCTGTTGTTGATCATGTTAATAAATATATGTTGTCTTTATTACCAGGGGAAGAGATGGTGTACTATAGTTCTCATAGCATAATTAAAGAAAATTGCAATATGGATTCTGTTGATGATCTCCATTCCACTGAATTTTTGAATTCAATTTCCATGTCAAGTCTTCCTAATCATGAAATTAAGTTAAAGGTTGGTGCAACTATTATTCTAAAGAGAAATATTGACAAGTCGTTGGGTCTTTGTAATGGTACCCATCTCATTGTTACACAAGTTGGCAAACATGTACTTCAAGCTAAAGTCATGTCTGGATCAAATGAATGGATGAAAGTTTGTATTCCTAGAATATCTATAATTCCATCAAATTCAAGATTGCCATTTATTATGAAGCGATGTCAATGTCCTGTAATGTTAGCTTTTACTATGACAATTAATAAAAGTCAAGGGCAAAATTTATGCAATGTGGGTTTGTACTTACCAAGACTAGTATTCACACATGGACAACTTTATGCTGCTTTATCACGTGTATGATCTAGAAATGGATTGAAGATATTAATTCTAGATCAAGTTGACAATTAAAGTGACACAACCACAAATGTTGTTTACAAGGAAGTGTTTAATAATCTCACTTGATTATATTGTATTAATCTATACCTTATGGTCACTTAATATTATTTATGAATTAAATAATTTACAATGCTATTGTGCTCTCCATTTATTTGTATAATTTTATTATTTATCATATTTAAAAATGTAGTTAATTTTATTGATCTCGTGTATCACACGGGTTACATACTAGTTTGTACTTAGAAGAAGAATGATCTTATCTAAAAGTCACATGTATCAAATGACGAGCAATGTCAACATATATTAATTTCACGTGCTATTTTGTTATTATTAGAGTCAAGTGTGAGTTAGTGTAGGAGAAAATATCATATTAGATAAAGTTGAGTTATTGAAAATATATATTGTTGAATCCAGAGTTTTGATGATTCCAAACCAACTCTCAAAAGCTTGGAATAAAGATTTCAAATGTGCCCAAAAGAATTCAAGTGAAGAAATTCTGAAGAATCTGTGCAAAGTTTAATGTAGGATGTTAAAAAGTCTTTTATTTGAGTAAAAGACTTTGATTTGGTGAAAAGATGTTTTAAAATCTTGATTCTATGTTAAATCATGGAATATTTGAAAAACACTCACTAACAGATGAAGTTTGAAAGGTTAATACCAATCTGTCATAGTAAAAGTTCGAACTTTGGCCTTAGAAATTCGAATTTCGTACTGAAACTGAACAAGTCTGAAGAGATGCCTCTCTGACAGACGAATTTTAACTTAGGAAAATTCAAATTTTGATAAGTGTCTGAAAAGAGCCTTAAGCAACAGATGAACTTTTGGTTTTGAAAATTCAAATTTTAGATAAAATGAAACTTATGAAAACTAAAGAAATTCATCTAAAATTATGTCAAAGTTCATCAGAAACTAAGTTTAGATTAGATTTCAAAATTGCTCACTGATAAACGAACTTTGGACATGAAAATTTGAATTTCAGAAACTAAGCTTGTGAGCTGATAAAATGATATGTTGACATACAAATGACAGTATTTATAAATTTGAATTTTGAAGTTAGCCTGAAAAGAGGTCTCTCTGACATACAAACTTTGACATTTGAAAATTCAAACTTTAAATCACATGAACTACAATGCCTTACAAACCAGCTACGGATAGATGCATTTTGAGGTTCCAAAATTCAAATTTCAAAGGTACTATAACAAATTAAAAATACTATTCACACTTAACAGAAAAACTTTCTACTTGAAAATTCGTATGTCACAACACTGAAACATTTTCCAAACTTCAAAATTCAAATTTTACTTTATGACAGATGAACTTCGGGCTTTCAACGTTGAAGCTGTTAACCTTCGATTTCTGTGAAATTCGTCTGTTGACTAACCAAAATTCAAATTTCAGTATGTCAGAAGCATTAAATGCGGTTGGTTAACGGATAGTTTTTCAGAGTAACCGTTGGATAACTTCTCCAACGAATAGATTTTGTCTCTAAGGGACATTTGAGACCTAAATCTATAAATATAACATCATTTGAAGTTGTGGGTAATGATTTTAACATTGTATATACTGAAACTCTGCCAAATCTTCTACTCAAAGTTTCTTACTCTCTCACTTCAATATTTGCACTCAAACTTTCATATTCACTCTATTTAAGAGAGTTTAATCTTTATAAACAATCTTATCTTCATCTGGAAGATAGATTTTCTTGTGAGGGGATATCACAAGGGATTGGGAAGCACTTTGTTAGAGTACATAGAGTGATTGAGCGAAAGCTTTAGAAACAGAGCAACATCATTGTACTGTGGCATTTGCAAGAAGCCCACTGAATTCTTGCAAAATAGTGAAAAATTCTCAAGTGGTGACTTGAGGATTGGACGTAGATCAAGTGGAGAGACCGAACCAGGATAAATTACTAAGTCTTCTTCTCTTTACTGCCACCTTTACAGTTATTTGTTTATACTCTGTTTTACCATCACATATTGCTCTCTTCACCTTCTTGATATTTTGCAGAAAAGTTTTAATCTTTCCAATTCACCCCCCTCTTGGGAAGCCAGCTAATCTAACATATATAAGTGGAAAGACCGATAAACTCAATATTTAAAGTTTTAGGTTAAGATGCGGTTTCAAATCCACATATATGTTTCCTTCTAAAAGACCTAATAAAGTAGTGGAAATGTTATATCACCACAATTTGTAATATTATTATAGGCTACAACAAGTGGTATCAGATCACATTTGTATTGTTAATGGTGAACTCACACTTGAGAGTAAGTATGAGTTAATATGGAAAGAAGTTTCATATCAGGTAGAGTTAGATTGTAAAAATGTAATATAAATAAAAAAGACTCATAAATTATCATTTATATAAATATAAAATCTTAAAGGCAATTTATTAGCAATATCTAGGAGTATAGTCAAATGACTTTTTATAATCCATAACACCATTTAGTGTAAAAACATTATAGTAAGAGCAATAACAATAAAGTGTTCATTTTAAATTAATTTTCCCCTTTTCATACCATCTAAGAGAAAATTTGGTTCTAGATATTAAAACAAATAAATTAGAGGAAGAAATTCAGTCCAGAAATGTGGATCAAACTGTGAGGTGTGATAAACTACCAAACAAAGTTTACCATGTATAAGCATTTGAAGGAAATGCTTTTGGCTTATTTTGCTTTTAGATTATATCTGAATCTGTTTGTTAGTTTCTATTATATCGATATTTATGTAAAGAAAACGTAACCATGCTTTATCTTTCAACAGCTTGCAAAAATGTCTTAGAAAATTTTTTAATACGTTGAACATAATTTTCATTTCTGCCACTTACTAAGAGAAGTAAGGTTTAACCCGTATTCAAAATGAATTTCTTTCTTATTGTCTAAAATATTTTCATATTTAGTTTCAAAACTATTTTTTTAAATTAATCACTTTCTATTGTCCAAAAAATTTCACTATGACAATACACAAGTTTCTATGACGTTAGTGCCGTACAGGAAAATTCTAATAGCCTCCACGAAGATTTGCCCAGTGTCAAATTATGACCATTACTTGGGCTATTACTGCTATAGTAGACTTTTACTAATTTTTACTTAGAAGAAGAAAAGTCCTATTCAAAAGCCACATTTATCAAGTAATGAAAAATGTTAATATTTAATAATCTCATATGTTATTTTATTATTATAAAAACCAAATGTAAGTTAATGTGGAAAGAAATATCACACTACATAGAATTGAGTTGTTAAAGCCTTAAAGCTTTAAGTAAACATATGGTGTCAAATTCACACATATGTTTTCTTTTAAAAGATTTGATAAAGCAATGGACATTTTAGATCTCCACAATGTGTGATATTATCTTGCACTCCAACAAGTGGTATCAAAGCATGTTAGTATGGTTAGTGGTGGACTCAGACTTAGGAATGAGGCTTTTAGTAGCTTGAAAATCCTAGTGGCCCAACCTAACCTACAGATCGAATCAACAACTCGAGATGATATTCCATTAAGTGTTAATTTTGATATATTGACTTGGTGGAAAGCAAATTTCACTAAATTTAAAGTGCTCTCTTGCTTGGCTGAAGTGTTTGTTATTTCAGTTTCTACTATAGCATCTGAATTTGCATTTAACACAAGAGGACTTGTAGTTGATCAATATAGTAGCTCTATATTTCATAAAATGATTGAAGCACTTATTTATGCTTAAAATTGGCTACAATTAGGGCATTCCCTCTCAAAGCTCATTGGAAATTTGCGTGAATTTAACTATTTTGAGGAGATAAAAAATGTAGTTTAATCTCATAATGTTTTGTATATAGTTTTGAAATGTATATAATATTATATATAAAAATATATATATAATTTTATAAATTTAATTATAATTATATATATTTTTAAATGTAATTTATTCTTTATATACTTTTTCAGATGCTGCAACTGTGCATGAGAGTGGAGGTGGACTATTTAAAAGTATTACAACTCTTGATGATTGAAATCGTTGATTTGTTTGTTGTTAATTTCATGATGGTGTTTAAACTTTGATCTTTTCTATTAGACATTTGAATATTCATACTTGTGTTGGAACTTTGATATTTTGTGTTTGACATTTGGTTGGTAATTGCCTAACTGGAAAGTGGAACTTATTTGATAGTTTACAAGTATTTGGTTAAATCAGCTACTCCAACTTGTGTTTTTATAACTTGGTTACATATCATTGTTGCCTTGTTGGAGTATGCACATTTATTTGTTATGGTTAGTTACATATTAGTCTTTTGCATGTTTATAAATTTTTTTGTCATTTTTTTATTAATCAGGATCTTGCAAGTATACAGGATTAATTGCAGTATAAAAAATATCTTAGAGTGTTCCAGGAGTCATACAAAAGGGAGGTTGTGGTTTAGTCAATGGATTAATTTTAGTCAAGAGGAAAAAATATTTGAAAAGGAAAGAGAGTATGAAAAAAAATATATCAAAGCAAATAAGAAATTATGGTAATTCAATAACACAAAGCACTAGGGTATTATGTTTCACCTTATGGGATGACTAAATTAGACTCTATATAATTATAGTGATCGCTGTTGATAGAGTGTCCTAATTATCTCTCATTTAATTAGTCTCTAGTCAATTAGGATTTAATTCGCTTTCCAACAACTAAATTCCTAATCAAATCATGAAAGTGTAACATCCCAATTTTCAGGGTTAGATAAAAGAGTATCATCCCAATTTTCAGGGTTAGATAAAAGAGATTATGCTATGCCACTGGGATGTATAAGGCCATCCAAAAGATGATTATGATATGCCCTAGTAATAATTATGAAGTATTTAAGAGGATAAGCATGATGTGCTTTGGTTGAAATTAAAGAAAAGTACGGATGAAAAAGATATAGCATGAGAATATGATGCTATAATATAAAATGTGATAAATGACCTGAAATATATGTTTTGACTAAGAAAAAGGGTAAAAAGGTAATTTTTTAAGCTATGGTCATAAGAAGTATGAAATTGCAAAATGATCCCCAAAAGAAAATTTATTTACAGTTTGTCCCTGGGAAAAATTACAACTAAGTACCTGAAAATTTTAAAAATTGCATTTTTGCCCAAATTAAGGGTAATTTTGAAATTATATATATTATATGTCAAAATGAAGCTCATGATGAGCTGAACTCAATGGTATAACTATTTGAGGTTAACAAAATTTATGTGAAAAAAAATTTCATGCCAAGTATTAGAAGGCGCATAGTACACAAAAAAAAGGATAATGTAGGCCCCCACAAAAGGCAATAAAGTAAGAAAAAGGCATGTTGGCCCCATATTTGAACCAATTGAGATAAAATATTACGGTAATTTTATATCCCAATATAGTTAAAATTAGTGTCCCAATAGTAGTAAATTATACTACTAAAGTAGTTTTAATTATCCAGACCGATACTATATATTTTGATAAAGAAATATGGATTATTTTTGGACAAAAATGCCCTCAAATCCATGCTCAACAAGCAGTGTATGATGGAAATGGATTATTTTATTATTTCTTCCATTTTCATGAGTTTTCAAGAAGCCTTTAGATTTCTTGTTGTCAAAATTTAATTGGTTGGTTTCTTTTATAATACTCCCTCATGTTGGAAGACCAAAGCACTTGAGGAAAGAGGGAGAAGCAGCTGTAAATAATGGATAAAGGAAGGAGCTCTTGAAGAACAAGAGGAAACAAGGAAGAAGGAAAAAAGGTAAGAATTTTTCTTTTCAATTCTAGGTGATTTTGTTTTAAGATTTCAAGTAGTTTAGAGTGGCTTCCTTGAGTTCTTGTCTCCTCTTACTGTCCTTACTTTGGCCGAAGTTTAAAGGGAGAAAGGAGGTCGTTTTATGCCATAAAGTTTAAAGAAAATATGAGATTAAGTGAAAAGAACAAGTTTTGGTATGATTTAAAGTAAGTTTTGAAATTTTTCTTTTTTCCCTCTTACACGCCTATTTTGTTCAGTATATATGAGTGGGAAGGAGTTGAATTTTCAAGGATTTGATATTAAAAATGGATTCCTTGGGTCCAAATTAGTTAAGAACAAGTATTGGACTCTGAAGAACTCTAAGATAAAGTAAATGAGTTTTTAGGGTTTAATGACTTTTTAAGAAGTTGGCCATGGAATTGGTTGACTCAGCACAGTTATATAATTATTTCTAGGCTTGGAAAGATGAAGTGATGGGAAAAGGATTCAAGTCAATAGATTCAAGTTTAAAGAGAAATGGGCAAATCTCCAAGATAGTATTCTTGCCTTACTTTTATATTTTGCACAATTATGTTTTATCTATGTTTTATGAAATGATTGTGTTACCATGTTGTTGCTTTGTTTGTTTATTGGATTAGCTGGCTGTTTATGTAGTGAGAGCTTTAACCGAGATGTCCTATTTTTAGACCGTTATGCTGCCAAAATTTTTATAGCCAACATGGTATTTTCATGCATTTTTAATGAATTGTGCAATATGATCAATGTTTCAATATTTTGTAATAATGTTAATGCATGTGCAAGTTTACTATTGAGATACCTAATCTTATTCTCTCAAGTACTAACCATGCTAGGTACAACGCAAAACAATGAATTAAAGCCAAGGAAATGAGGAGTTGATGAGAATAAGCTAATGTCTATTATTGTTAATGATGTTTGCTCAATAAGCATATCATGTAAAGTATTGATGTAAAGTTAAATTAGCATGTATAACATTTCAAATATGATGTTATATGTCATATAGAAAGGCATGCTAAATAATGATTGAATTAAGAAATGAGATTGAGAATAAGAAAAGTATGTATGACTTTTCTATTGTCAAGTTATGGCATGCAATTATTTAGAAATGTTATGACATGACATGACATGATAAAGAGAATGAGCCAAATGAGATTCCTCTAGTTAGAGGATATGATGAGTTTTATGATGAAATAGATTATGTATGTTTTGGTTAATGGAATATGTTACATGGCTCAAAGAAAATTAATAATGTAAAAAAATAGTTTGTTGAAGAATGTCTAGAGGTATGACAGATTCTAGGATAGAACATAAAATCGTGTAGGGCTCTAAAAATTCAGTAGTTAGTATGTAGAGAAAGAGCTATGTCTTGCCTTTAATATCCAGTAGTTTGACTGCTTTTGAAGTTATATAAATGAAGTTATGTATGTTTTGTCCAAAACTGTTCTAATAAAAAATTATTTTAATCCTAGAGGATTTAAAATGATACTCTGCTATGTACATATTGAATAAATATACAAAATAAATATTTATAAAAAGTAGACATGTAGGACTTTCAAATGATGTAAAGATAGCAAGAAATAGCTCTATGTATGTTGAGAAATGAATTTCTAAATTTAAGGGTTAGAAACAGGACAGAAACTACAAATATAGGAATAAATAGTAAATTAAAGAAATAAAATATATGAACCAATTAAATGAAATTCCAGTTTCATATTTTTTTTCTATGAAACTCAGGATGTGCTTTATTTTTAGAAACTTTAACCATGGTGAAATGATTTTTGTACATTTATTTATGAATTTTTGAAATTTGCTATGTAATAGTATAAATAGTGGACGAAAATAAAATTTTCAGTTTTGAGGTTTTTAATTCGTTCAAGTTTTTAAAAGCCTCTTTAATAATTCCAAATGAGGCAATATTCATGAGAAAAGTGTCCAAAGATGAGGTGTGATAGAAAGTCATATTATATGTTATCATGAATTCTTAGTTCTATCTCTAGATTAGTTATTCGTGTTTATCTTTCTAGATCTAGGTCCACTCTTTATTTCTCAGTCTATCAACTTTATCCATTAATTAGATTTTATGGTGATCAAGTATAAAATTCACATGAACAAGCAAAAGAAATAAATATAATGGAGGAATCAAACTAAATATAACTTGAAGAGTAAATCCATAGAATTATAACTAAAGAAAACAAATCTAGTCAATCTTAGTCAAGCTATATTCCTACCCCTAACTGGGAACTTTAGCCACATATAGGAATATACATCAAATCACAACTAAAATCTTAAATTATAATGAGAATAATAAGAAGAAAGAATTTTTAATAAAAGAGAATATAAATCTTGCCCAAATACTCCCTCAACGTAAAATTTCCAATTTTCTATATATTATGTGTAAAATATAATGTTATAGTATGAAAATATAATAAAAAGCTTGAGATGTATAAATTCATGGAAAAAGAAGTGAAATGGTAATTTCACATTCCAGGGAATTATTAAAAATGAAATTGCAATTTGATCCCTATAAGAAAAATGATTGCAGTTTGATCCCCATGAAAATTACAAAATGAGACCCAAAAGCAAAGTTATTTGCATGGTGGTCCCTTGCAGAGCAAGTTTGTAATTTTATAAAATTTATGTCAAAATGGACCTCTTGACATACTAAACCTAATGGAATAGTATATTAAGTTCAAAGGGATCAATTTGGAAATAATTAAACATCGAAATGTTGTATAAATTATACTGCAAAAGAGAAGCTACTGTGGGCGCCACCAATATAGAAAAAGAAGAGAGAAAAGTATATGGACTCTACACAAATACTTTTTGGGTTAAGATATTAAAGTAAACACAAATCCCAGTATAATTTAATCTTGTATGCATAAAGTAACAAAATACTGCTAAAGTAACTTGATTGAGATCCTGCAAGTATACATGGTCAATCATAGAAGTAGAAAGTTCTCCAAAGTATTCCAGAGGTCAAACCCAAGGGAGGTAGTAAATTTACCAGTTCAAAATTTTAAATCCCAAAAGCAAATAACAATCAAATTGAGAAACTCAAATTAGAAATGAAAGAAATAGAAAGCAAAATGATATCTAGGTTTTGATTCAGTTACTGGAAGTGTCAAAGAATCGAGGTTCACCTTATGGAATAACTAGATTTTATTTTTTAATTAGACTTTACACAATTACAATAACTGTTGTTCTTAAAGTGTATTAATTACATCTCGATCAATTAGTTCTTATTTAATTAGAATTCAATTCACTCTCGTGCAACTAAAGTTCCTAATGAAACCTTGAAAGTCATAATGTATATCACTACTAATTCCTAATTATATTTCTAGATTAATTATCCATGTTTATCTCTCTAAATCTAAATTCACTCTTCACCTTTTATTCCATCAAGTTTACCCATTAATTAGATTCTATAGTAATCAAGCATAAAATTCACGTAAACAAATAAAAGAGATAAATATAATAAAAGAAACAAATTAAATATAACTTGAAGAATAAACTCAAAGAGTCATAACTAAAGAGAACAAATCTAGTCAATCTTATTCAAACTACATCTCTACCGCTGATGGGAAATTTAACCACACATAGGGATAAACATCAAATTAAAACTAAAATCTCAAATTATAGTAAAAATAATAAGAAGACAAAGTTCTAGTAGAAGAAATTATAGTAAAAGAGAATAAATCTATCTCTAATACTCTCTATATCTTCTTACTCTCTTTCTATAGATTGCTCATAGATACATTTAAACCGTGTTTTCTGACCTCCAGGTGTTTGTCTAAATGTCTACTTGTATTCTCCTTGTGTCTCTTTATATAGAGAAACTCTAGAAGCCTATAAAAGCCCATAAAATAATAAAATGGCATAAAAGATAAGCCAGGCATGCAAGACACATTGGAGCTAGCACTGGCTCCACACCTTTGTTCTCCACCCAACACCATCTCCAACACGTCTTTTTTCTAGGGAACGAATTTGCCCGGCACTAGGTCAACTCATAATGATGAATTCCTCTTGTCTTCTCACCTGTCCATGGGTGAGAAAATATTGGGGAGGTAGATTGACTTCATATTTTACGTCTAACTCCAACTTTTGTCTCTTTTGTAGCTCAAAATTCTCATAAATATTCTTGAGATGCAAATATAGGTCAAGTTATGCAAAATCATGCCAAAAAGTATCAAATCATAACATTTTGGGATGAAAATAGGGACTAAATATGGGCATTTTGTAGGTATAAAATAGACACATCATAATTTTAATAGCCCAGGTAAAATTAATCAGTACAAGATAAATCTGGACTAAGAAAAATATGTAGTATTTTGGACATCTCAACCCCCTAGGTGGCGTGATTTCTTGCTACACATGGAGAATTAGAATTTAATATTATTTCTTTGAGAAAACTTAATGAAGAAGGGATCAATTTAACCAATCAAGGTTAAAGTTAACTTAACCAAGTAATTAGGCAAACTTGGATATTTATCTTACTCCCTTACTTGGCCAACTTACTGGTCTATCTTAGAGAGTGAGAGAGCTCAAAATTTGCATAAGGAAGAAAGGAGGTGGCATGAAGAAAGTGAAGGAGAAAGAGAGAAGAAAAGGACAACTTACAAGGCAAGCTTTCTCTCTTGATCTTCTAAGGTCTCCTACACTAGTTCCAAGTAGCTTAGCATGGTTTTATGGAATTCTCCTTTCCTCCTCCTCAAGCTTTAGCTTCGGTCAAGACCTAGGGAAGTGAAAGAAATGAGTTTTCTTGCAAGAAATATGGTAGAAATTATGAACTAGTTAAGAAAGTAAGGTTTTAGAAGAGATTGAGACAAGTTGCATGAAAATTCATTGCTTCTTTCTCTAGGGTTTAGGTTCAATTTGGCCAGAATAGGGGGTCATGTTAGAGTGGAAATTTGATGCCAAAAATGGTTTCCTCATTGTAGAAAACCTTAAGAACAAGTGTTAGTTTCATGAAAAATGCTATGACAAACTATATAGGTTTTTAGGTTTGGTTTGAGACTTTATGAAGTAAGTCATTGAATCAGTAGTTTAAGTGAATGTTTAATATTGTATTTAGGTTCAAGAAAGCTTGTGGAAGTCCTAGAAAGAAGTGAAACCAAGAGGAAAAACAAAGAGAATCACTAATGTAGTAATTTTTCATTTATTGCATTATGTTATCTTATGATGTTTTATGGAGCTTTATGACTTGCCATGTTGCTATTGTGATGATTGTTGATTGTTTTGATTGAGAATATGTAAGGGTTTTGACCTGATATGTCTATTTTTTAAGGAAAAACTTTGCCAAAATTTTTATAAAATAATATGGTTCATTGTGTTCTAAAATGTTTGTTTGATGATTTTATGACATATGTGATAACACGCATGCATAAATTGATATTGCTTTTGGGATTCTTTGAATCTCATCATTCCATATCACTAATATGTTTAGGAACAAGTCATGGCAAGGCCTCAAAGAAATAGCAAGGAAAGGAAGAAGAGATTGATGACTAAACTAGTTATCTTAGCCATGATATTTTATTTTGAACTTTTATGTAAGTTTATGTGCTTTATTTAATCTGTACTTTGAGGTCATTATTTCCCTTTAAGTTTTCATTAGATGTATGGTACCATTTTCGAACAAGAAATGGTGATGTAGACATGTTGTGGAATTTATTTTGCAAAGTACATATATGTAATTGGTCATTTTAACACCCCGCTAGTAAAGTAACCATTGTTTGGACAAAACAGAGTATTTTGTATGAATGTTATATATGTTCAAAAGTAGAAAAAACAAACTTTTTAAATAACTAGAGCACCTAGATTGGATAAATACACCATTTATTATGAATTTTTATAGTTGGTGCTAGAAAGCTGGAAAACAAGGGAAATGACAAAATGAATAGTAAAATTTGTGGAATTTACTCTACTAATTGAAAGGTCAAAGCTCTGTTTCTTTTTTTTTTTCCATGTAGATAATGTTTTAAGCTATGTTTAGAAAATTTGAATCACCCTTATACAATCTGCCTGTAATTAGTTATAAATTTTCAAAGTTCAATCAGTAAAATGGTTTTTACCAAATGAACAATGTCATTGAAAATTAGAAATTTCAATTTTAGTTCTATATGAGATTCAAGCTCTTAACCATGGTATAAGGATTCCAATATGGTCTAATACATGAGAAATAAGGCTTAAAGTTAAGATGTTATACCTAACCCCTTGTTCTCTCACTTATAGAATACTTCTAGCCGCTCTAGAAGGCTTCGAACAGTGTTTTTTGACCTCTGGATGAGTGAATGTGTAATATCCCCATTTTCTCTACGTATTTCATGACTAGATAATGACAAGAAATTATACGAAATTGTTTTGGATTGATTTATGATATTTGGGGAAGCTTAGATATTTAGTTAAATAGGTTTAATGCCTAAAATATCATAAAAATATTAAATAGGGGTTTAAAAGAGCAAAATGGTCATTTTACCAAAAGGTATAGGCAAAATGGCCATTATACAATAGAAAAGAAATAAAATAATATTATAATACTCTAGTTCAGGCTAAAAGTATAAGTGATACTGGATATGTGGGATCGGAAAGAAAAAAAGTACAAGTTCAATAAAACCAGGTCCCACATGAATAGTAAATATCAAGGTAGATGAATAGTAAAAAGCAAGCAAGACTTGTGGACCCCACATGAGAAAGTTAGAGAGAAAAGTTATTGGGCCACATTGATAAAATAAACAAATAAGATACAAGATATTAAGGAAAACTAAAGAAAAAGTATACAAACTAGATCCAAATGGATCTAACAAAGTAATGAAAGGTACATGCTCATTTTTTGACTTTCTTGACCAAAATTCACTAGACCAAAATACCCCTCACACTCCTCTCACAAGTGGGAAAATATCCAAGGGCAAGAGTGTAAAATAAATTAAATAACTCAAGAATAATTGATGGCCCTTGGATCAAAACCAAATTTAATGATCCAAATCATCCCAAACCATCTATACGTGATACAAGCTTTTAAACATGGTATATGGACTCTAATATGATCTAATACATGGGAAATAAGGCCTAAAGTTAATATGTTACACCTAGCCCCTTGCTCTCTCACTTGTAGATTGCTACTACCCACTTCAGAAGGCTTCAAACAATGTTTTTTGACCTTTGGGTGAGTGAATGTGTGATGTCCTCCATTTTCTATATTATTTCATGACTAGATAATGATAAGAAATTATACGAAATTGGAGTTATATAATGAGAGATATACAAATTTTCCCAAAACTATTCCAATTTAAGTTAAATTTGACCCTTGACAGTTTATGTTAATACTCTGGTCAGTAGAGGTAGAATAAATGTATAAGATAAATGTAGTTAAAAATAGTCATGTAAATCTTTCCAATGGTGCTAAATATGCATAAAATGACTCTATGTGTTATGAGAAACAAATTTTTACAATTGAGGCTCAGATTTTGAATAGAAACAGGGACACGAAAATGAACATTAAAGTTCATATAATAAACTGTACCATCGGTGCATCTATTTTCTAGCTTCTTATTTTTCCCTTAAAGTTCAAAGTATGCACGATTTTTAGAGATATGGACACTAAGAAATGAATTTTTTATATTTAGTTATGATTTTTGAAATATCATAGTGCAATGACTTGCAAAACTAGTGAAAACAGTTTTATACAGTTTTAAAGTTTTAATTTGTTCAAATCTTCATAAACTGTTTTCATAATTTAAAACCTAGTAGTTTTCATGGGAAATCTCTTAAAATGTAAGATGTAACAGAATGAATCTATCCTCATGTTCTCCTCACATCCTTTTATATAGAGGAAGGTCTAAAGCCCATCAAAGCCCGATAAGTCACATAGAGAGCGGAAAACCACATAAAAAGCTCGTTAGTATTTGGTGTTGTGTCAGTGTCGGGTCCATTAATTTCTTCTCCATCCAGTACCAACTCAATTTGTCATCTCTTCCAAGAATGAGACCACCTAGCATCGGTAGAGTGCTCTTCTTTATTGACCTGAGCTAGGTCCTTTTGTAAATTGAGTTCCTCTTTGCCTTCTCACCTAGCCATAGGTGAGAAAATGTGGGAAACTAGATGGACTTGGTATTTTATATTTTGCTCCAACTTTCTGACTCTATGTAGCTCCTGACTTCTCAAAAATATTCTTGCAATGCAAATATACTCCAAGTTATGCAGAATCATACCAAAATATATAAAATCATGAAAAATGGATATGCAAATAAATACTAAACGTGGGTATTTTATAAGTAGAAAATAGACATATCAAATCCTCCCATATTTGAATCTTTGCTTGTCCACAAGCAAAAAAACTAAAAATTGTACTATTCTCAAGAGTCATTTTCTAGAACTATTCCCATTTACTAGTGATAGTTTGTTATCAATATAAGTAAAGGAATACTCAAGACAATAAATAATAGATTCAGTAGCAACTCATTTATCATTCCCATTCATCCATGAGACTTTTGTGTGTGTGTGTGTGTGTGTATACTTGATACATGACAAATGCAAACAGTTAATTAAGCAAGAGGAAGAAAAATTACAACAATTATTTAAAAACTTAAAACACTTCAATCAGTTGTATACAACCCTCAACTCAACTCATGTGCATTAGAGATCAATAGGGTTTTATTTATTTATTTCCTCACATGATATGCTTCAATTTTATCTAGGGATTTTTTTTTGGGTCGTTATACACTCTTTTGATATGAAGATCTCACATTTATGATGCGTACCTTCGATTACTCAAGGTAACATAATTTTATTGCTCCAAGATGCCTTTGGCACACTCATAATTGATATTGCACTGTTTGACGCAAAAGACAACCCCTTTTGGTGAAGTCCCCTGGTTACTAAGTATAGCTTAAGCTAGTAAAGTGGATTTTCTTTTTTCATATAGATCTCGAATCATCTCTCCAACTAAATAAATAATTCATACACAACAATTGAAAATACTCAAGTTTAGAAACAAATGAATAATCCACCTTCTCACAAACTCAATCACTTATCTACACCTACCACATGCTAAGTCATAATGCTCAAATTTATAGTCTCAAAACTTATACTTCTGACGTGCAAATTAACTACTTTACCTCATTAAGTACAAAATTGAGTATCCTACGATGATAGATAAAATCATTAGCTCAACAAAATAAATCCAAATAATATCAATTAAGTATACAAATTCATGAAAAATTTTCTAATTTCAGCACATTGACACAATTTTTTAAGGACAAATCAAATAAGAGCAACTAAACAAACTCCTCCCCCTACACTTAAATCTAACATTGTCCCCAATGTTGCAGGAAATATAATGAGAATAAAAGATAAAAGGAACTAAGACTCCCCTGATTCTTATGCAATATTTGAAGTGCTCTTTAGAGTCCTTTGCATTTGTTCCAAGCTTATCTCCACCATAATCAAATTAATCCTGCAACAATTTTTTAGGGAGGGAGTTTTAGAGTAATAGGAGCAAGAAAACAAAGAATAAAAACAAAAACAAAAATTAAAAGAAGAAAAATGATGTTGGGTTTCCTCCCAATAAACACTAATTTTAATGTCGATAGCTAAATAAACTAGGAAATTAAGGGATGACATCTTTCAAAAGCTTGGAACAAGGCCCTTCAAATCCAGGAATCGATTTTTTTCTTCCACTTTAATTGCATCCTTCCTTTAGATGAATTCTTTATGATAAAAGATGGTATCAATTAGTCCATTTGGATTACACAATTACCTCTTTTTTTAAGAGGACTAGGAGGTGCCACCTTCTGCTTGACCTTGGCTTCCTTTTTAATAGCCTTTTGCAGTGGACCTTTGTCATTATTTATAGATTTGGAAGGAAATTCCAATTTTTGCTTTTGAGAATCCTACACTATAATTATGCTGTATTAAGTCTCTTTAAGAGTGGGATTGTTAGAAGTAGCAAATTTAAATTCCATTTTTTATCCTGTACTTTAAAAGTTAATTTCCTTTTTGGCACATCAATTAAAGCACAACAGTGGATAAGAATGGTCTTCTAGAATTAAAGAAACATCTAATTCATCCTTAATATCCAATACCACAAATCAGGAGGAATAACAAGCTTATCAACTTTGATGAGTACATCTTCCATAATTCCCATTGGATATCTTACTGACCTATCAGCTAATAGTAGAATCATACTTCTTAGGTGTTAAATCTGTGACCTCAATTTTCCTGCAAAAAGAATAAAGCATCAAATTAATAGAAGCCCAAATCATATAAGCAATTATTAACAAGTTGAAAACTAATAACACAAGGAACAGAATCAGAATAAGGCATCAAATTAATGTCAACCCAAATCATATATGGAATACTCCATTTCATATAGAGTTCCCTTGTTCCAACTACTACTGGTCATGTTGAACAAAATTATGCCATAACTTACATAACAAACTTCATAAGTATAATACATCATCATTCATTATTCCAAATTCCAACATAACATCATAAGAGGACTTAAAGAAACATATCCAAGGCATCAAACAAACTTTAGCCTTTGCATATAAATTTATACATATTCTCATAACACAACATCAATACTTGCATAATCATATTATTCATCATTTCCTTCCTCCTTTCCTTTGGCTTTTCTTGAATTCCTTGTATTGCTTAGCACTAAGATGTTAGTCATTTAGGGAGGATAAGATTCAAAGAATCCTAGTAGCAATACCAATTATGTAACCATATTATCACATAACTCATGAAAATATCAATCATTCTCATAAAACATAAAATGTCATTATTTTAAAAAAATTACGGCAGAGTCTTCTCCTAGAAAATGGATATCTCGGGGTCAAAATCCCTTCATTTACTCAACCAAGACAATCACAAAACATCCAAACAATTATATGGCAAGTCATAAAGTTCATGAAAACATCATTGGATGACATAATGCAAAAATGGTAAACTACTATATCGATGATTTCTCTTGCTTCACCACTTGATTCCACCCCCTCCAAGGGTTTGCTTAGGTTTTCTTGATCCTAAACACAATATTAAATACTCACTTAGGCCACTGGTTCAATGACCTTCTTTAATCCTATATAGTTATCCTTTAGATTTTTCTTAAAACCAATACTTATTCCTACCTCATTTGAACCCAATGATTCCATTTTTTATATCAAAATCATAAAATTTCCACTCCAAATGGAACCCCCGTTCTTGCCAAAAATTACCCTAAGTGAGGAAGAAAAGATTTTCATGCAATCTTACTTTAATTTCTTGAAATTCATACTTTCTTGACTAGTTTAAGCTTTCTACCATATTTCTTGCATGAAAACTTAATTCTTTTCATATTCCTAGCTTAGGCTAGATCTGAACTTGAGAAGAGGAACAAGAAAACTTTGTGAAACTACAAGCTTGAAGTAACTAAAGAGTTTGCCTAACACTTGTACCTTGATTGCTTCAAGTTTTGCTCTTTCTTTTCTCTTCCCTTGGTCACACCAACCTCCCTCTTGTTTATGCAAATTTGGAGCTCCTCAAGTCATGTATGCAACACACCAAATGGCTAGAGGAGAGATGTCAAATAGAGAGATTTAATCTTAGTTAATTTCCTTGAGCTTGGTTAGTTTAAACTACTTCTTCAAGAAGTAGTAGTTTTGGAAATTAATAAAATAATTGAATTTTCCCCACATGGGTTGCTGCAAGTCATGCCTAAGAGGAAGGGAATTTTTCAAAAATACTACATATTTTTCGTAATCTAGATATATCCTGTGTTAGATACTTTTTACTGGAACCAATAAAGTTATTTTTATAGTATTTTATTACTTTTATGAATACAGGATTAATCTATATTTATATTTGTATTTTCTTAATTATCTTGTCCCCAAAAGTATTTGTGTGGGGTACAGATATTTTTCCTTTCACTTTTCTACTTTTTGTGGGGCTCATAATATCTCTTTTTTTTTATTTATAGTTACTTTTTGACACTCGACATTAAATTTTTCCTCATATGTAATTAGTTAACCTCTATGCAATATACTATTGGGTCTATCATGTTATAAGCTTCGTTTTGACAGTAATTTTTTATATTTATGAAATTATCCTTGAGTAAAAAATTAAAAATGTAAATACTTATTTTTTGAGGTATTTTTTCATAATTTTACCAAGGGACTAAACCTTAAATCATTCTTTTTATGCATCTCATATTATACTTTCAAATTGGTTTATTTTTCAATCTCAACCTCCCAGCTACCCAATATTTAAATCGTTGTGCTCAGTTCCTCAAGAGCTTCTATTCAATAGGTATATTGTATAATTTTCAATTTTGAAATTAATTCCTATTAAAGACTTTATTTGTATTCTATTTCAATTAAAGATCAAATATAATTTCTTCTAATGATCATATGAGAAATTAATTTCAATTAAGGATTAAGCATATGAAATTTTCATCTTACTTCTTTTTCCATTTTTCATGTATCATATTCTACATTCCCTATTTTTATACATATAATGATATTCTTTGTATAATTTGGAATGTTACATGAAGTGGCATTTGATAAACTTGAGGTTGGAGTACTAGTCTCACAATTTAGGAGTTCTCATAATTTACCAAAAGAAGCAAAATATCTATGAGGTAAATGAACTAATTATTTCATTTTTTGTGGGTCAAATATACTGGCTATGGGAAGAAATTAGGTTGGCTAACAGAGGCTATGATTATGCTTATAATCGCTAATTTTTTTTTTCTTACCAAAGATATGGTTTAATGCAAGGAATAAAAAAATTAGATCGGATTAGCCTGTTTGATCGAAAACCGGTGCTAGGTTCAATTATCCATGACTGGACAATTTCAGAACCAGTATAGAACTGGTCTAATTTTTATTTTTATTTTTTAAATTTTTTAATTTTTAAAATATTTTTTTTATTTTTAAGATAAAATAACATTATTTTTAGTATTAAGTAGTATTATTTTTTGTATAAATTTTTTTCTTTGTATATTATAATATTATATAAGTATTATTATGATACATAATTATTAAAAATGATAAATTTACTTAACTAATAATTTGAAAATAGAATATCAATTGACTATTTTGAATTTAAAATATAATTATAGATGAATATTAATTTGTTTAAATTTTAATATTAGATTGTAGAACTCATTAATAATAATTTTAATTTTCTATATGATACATAAAATTAAAAATTATTAAATTTACTTTTCATCATAAATTGAATGTTAATTTTATGATTATGAATAAATATCTTTTATATTTTTCATTTATATTATCTAAAATATATCAAGTTATTCACAACTGGTTAAATTCCAATCCGACATTCAATCTTGAACCACTGTTTGAACCTGTTCAATGACCGATTTGATTTTTAATATCTTACTTTATCGTTAACTCGTAAAGAATAAAATTTCTCATTGTCTAACCTCTCAAGAGTTTTTTTAACCTCCCTTACAATCATCCAATATTGTTAATATTTAGCATATCCTTCTATTTATTATAGGGATTTGATTTGATTCGATTTTGTAATTATTAGATAGATTTGCTTTTTGTGTATATATGTAATCCAAGTTATTCAGTAATATTCAGAGTATTTTTCCACAATTACTTCTTCATGGTACCAGAGCTAGGTTAATATTATAGGAATTTTTTTTTTCATTGGCGTTCGTACGTTCTTCCTCAGATCTGTCTTTGTTCAGTGGTCCACCGGTGACACGCGCCCCACCATCGTGTTCAGCATCTCGAGTTCGGCGGGTCCACCAATTCCGGTAGCCTTCCTCGGTCGCACGCTCTCCCACGCGCTTCACGCGCCGACGGTCCAGTTTTTCTTTCTCCGGCGCGTGAGGGCGCGTCCGGTGTTCATTCTCGCCGGCGTTCACCTCGTTCTGCTCGTCGTCATCTTCTACTTCTTCTTGTGTGGTTGGTTTGTTGATTCGTCAACTCATTGCAATTCGTCTATTTTTTTGAATTATTTGAGAATTTCATTTTCTCCTGGGTGTTCTTTTCCTTGTTGGAATTAGTTTGTTTCATCATGGATAAATCTGACATTGCTCAACCTATATCTGTTATTTTGAATGGATCCAATTATCATCTCTGGTTGGAAAGCATGCGTGGTTTTCTTAAAGGTAGAAAATTATGGCGGTATGTTACTGGTGACATTAAATTTCCTACTCGTGTGTCTGAAGAGATAGAGGTTAAGTTTAATGAATGATTAGAGGAGTGGGATAGCAAAAATAATCAGATCATTACATGGTTTCGTAATACTTCTATTGCTAGCATTCATCAACAGTTTGGTCGATTTGAAACTGCTAAAGAAGTCTGGGATCATCTTGCTAGTCGTTATACATCATCAGATTTATCTAATCAATTTCAGTTGCAAAAGGATCTCAGTATTCTCAGACAAGAACGTGGCCAACCTCTTTATGAGTTTCTTGCTAAGATTGAGTCTGTTTGGGATCAACTGGCTTACTCAGAGCCTATTTTCAAATGTGAAGCAGATGCTCAAGCCTTTTTGAAGTATCGTGATCAACTCCGACTTATTCAGTTCCTTATGGCTCTTGCAGATGATTTTGAGCCTGTTCGTGCTTCTTTACTGCATCAGAGTCCACTTCCTACTCTTGAAGATGCTCTTCCTCGTCTTAGATATGAAGAAACTCGCTTGGGTCTTCTGCATCGTAGTCCAGAAATGGTTTTTGCTGTATCGGACAAGAATTCTAAGTCTTGTCGGTGCTGTCCTCAGTCCAATCACTCTTTTGCTGAGTGTCCCTTCATTGAATGTCGTGCATGTCAGAAGAAAGGTCATATAGCTGCTAATTGTCCCACCTTATATTGCAGATATTGTAAGAAGACCGGGCATCTCATTGATCAATGTCCCATTCGTCCACCTAGAACTGATCAGAGGAAGTTCTCACGACCTGGGCATTCAACCAAGCCTACTCTTTCTGCCACTGATGCTGTCAATAGCGAGTCACCTTCTGAATCCACTTCATCATCTTCTACTTCTGATCTCGAAGTGCTACTTCGGAAACTTATTTCTAGCTCTTCTAGTCCACCAGCTGCTTTAGCTACTCCTCCAGGTATATCTTCTTGGTTTTTTGATTCTGCCTGTTGTAATCATATGACTGGACAATCTGATTTCTTTTCTTCCATGACACCTAACTCCTCTGCTCCCTCTATCCATACTGCTGATAATTCCCAAATGCCTGTTAGTCATGTTGGTACTGTTTCCTCACCTTCTTTATCTCTTTGTGATACTTATTTTGTTCCTGCCATTAGTTTCAATCTTATTTCTGTTGGTCAACTTGTTGACATGGGCTATGATGTATTATTTAACAAACATGGTTGTGTTGTGATGGATTCTCAGACAGGACAGATCATCGGGACTGGGCGTAAAATTGGACGTATGTTTGAGCTCACTTCTATGCATCTTCCTGATGTCGGTCAGTCATCCAGATTGTGTGCTGCCACTACCTCTTCATCTCTTGATTTGTGACATCGTCGACTTGCTCATACTTCTTTGAATAAACTACAACTTTTGATTTCTAATAGTTTCCTAGGTTCTGTTAGTGAAAAATCCTTACATTGTATTTCCTATCAGACTGCAAAACAATCTGCTTTACCTTTTAATAAAAGTGATTTTATTTCTGATTCTCCATTTGATTTGATTCACTCTAACATTTGGGGACCTTCTCCTACTCCCTCCATGGGAGGATCACGATATTTTGTACTTTTTATTGATGATTTTTCACGCTTTACTTGGATCTATATGATGAAAAATCGTTCAGAATTATCCCAAATTTATATTAAATTTGCTACTATGGTTCGTACTCAGTTTTCCAAGATAATTAAAGTATTCCGTCGTGATAATACTTTAGAGTATCGTGACTCCAAATTACTTAATTTTCTTGATGAACAGGGTACTATCTCTCAATATTCTTGTCCTTACACCTCTCAACAGAATGGTCGTGCAGAACGAAAACATCGTCATATTCTTGACTCTGTCCGAGCTCTGCTCATTTCCGCTTCTTATCCAGAGCGTTTTTGGGGTGAAGCAGCCATGACTGCAGTCTACTGTATCAATCGTGTTCCATCCTCTGTTCTTGGTAACATCTCTCCATTTGAGTGTCTTCATGGTACTTCTCCAAATTATTCTATGTTAAAAGTTTTTGGTTGTGCTTGTTTTGTTCTTCTTCCCTCTCATGAGACCACCAAATTACAAGCACGTGCCCGTGTCTATTGCTTCCTTGGGTATGATTCTGAGCATAAGGGATATCGTTGCTGGGATCCTTTATCTCATCGTATACGAATCTCTCGTCATGTTGTATTCTGGGAAAATGTTCAGTTTTCTTCTTTGACCGATTTCTCTTCGATTCCTTCCACTTCCTCTCCTACTTTTACAAATCCTTCTATTGATCTTTTTCCTAGTGACTCAGGTACAGGTTCAGTTGATGAGCTCACCACTACGTCTGATGTTGCACCTTCTCCAGATGGTTCTGTTACTTCTGATTCTTCCTCACAAGTCATATCTACGGAGCTTGTGTCCTCTGAATCCAATCGGCCTACTCGTAAAAAAAACCCTCCCTCTTACCTTCGAGATTACCACTGCTTCTCTACTATTCTTCAGCTAAAGGAACCTCAGTCCTATAAGGAAGCTTCTCGTGACTCTCATTGGCAGCAGGCTATGCAAGCAGAATTGCAGGCATTGGAAAAAATGCACACTTGGGATCTTGTTGATCTTCCTCCTGATAAGACTCTAGTTGGATGTCGGTGGGTATATAAAATTAAGACTCATTCTGATGGTTCTTTGGAACGGTGTAAGGCTCACTTGGTAGCTCAGGGCTTTACTCAGGAGTATGGGATTGACTATGAGGAGACTTTTGCTCCGGTTGCTCGAATTACTTCTGTTAGAAGTCTTCTTGCTATTGCTGCAGCCAAGTGTTGGACTCTTCATCAAATGGATGTCAAAAATGCCTTTCTGAATGGAAATTTAGAAGAAGAAGTTTATATGAAGCCCCCTCCAGGATATCCTAATCCGACAAACAAGGTTTGTCGTCTCCGACGTGCTCTTTATGGTCTTAAACAGGCTCCTCGTGCTTGGTTTGCTAAGTTTAGCACTACCATCAGTCAGCTTGGTTTCTCTTGCAGTCCTCATGATTCTGCATTATTTATTCGTACTACGGATCGTGGTATAGTCTTGCTTCTGTTATATGTTGATGACATGATTATCACAAGTGATGATTCCATCGGAGTTCAAGAACTCAAGTCTTTTCTTGGGAATCATTTTGAAATGAAAGATCTTGGGAATCTCAGTTACTTTCTTGGTCTTGAGGTACTCTATGTAAAAAATAGTATATCTCTCTCTTAGGTCAAGTATGCTTCTGACTTGATTTCTCGAGCTCAACTCACTGACGACACAGTCAAGGCTACTCCTATTGAACCTAACGCTCGGTTCACTCCTACTGATGGCACATTGTTGAGAGATCCTACCTTTTATCGTCAGTTAGTTGGAAGTCTCATCTATCTCACAGTGACTAGACCTGATATTGCTTATGCAGTGCATATTGTCAGTCAGTTTATGTCTGCTCCTCGTACTACTCACTATGCTGCAGTACTTCGCATTATTCGTTATGTTAAGGGAACCTTATCTCATGGTTTGCATTTCTCTGCCAGTTCTTCACTTGTTCTACGAGCTTATTCTGATGCAGATTGGGGAGGTGATCATTCTGATCGTAGATCTACCACTGGCTTCTGCATTTTTCTTGGTGATTCTCTGATTTCATGGCGAAGTAAGAAGCAGACGTTGGCTTCTCGCTCAAGTGCTGAATCCGAGTATCGTGCTTTAGCTGATACTACTTCTGAAATACTTTGGCTTCGATGGCTTCTTACTGATATGGGGGTGACCCAAGACTCTACTACTGATCTCTATTGTGATAGTCAGAGTGCCAGACAAATTGCTCATAATGATGTATTTCATGAACGGACTAAACATATTAAGATTGATTGTCATTTTACTCGACAGCATGTTGTTCGAGAAACTCTCAGACTCCTTCCTATCCGGACTACTGATCAACCGGCTGATTTATTTACTAAGTCACACAGTTTAGGCCGGTTTAATATATTAGTAAACAAACTCAAGATGTTCGTTATTGAACCATCTTGAGTTTGAAGGGGGGTGTTAATATTTAGCATATCCTTCTATTTATTATAGGGATTTGATTTGATTCGATTTTGTAATTATTAGATAGATTTGCTTTTTGTGTATATATGTAATCCAAGTTATTCAGTAATATTCGGAGTATTTTTCCACAATTACTTCTTCAAATATATTTTAGCCTGACAACATATAGGCTTCGATGACTCTTGTATCTTGCAAGGAAAATCCATCCGCATCCATGTAAGGTCGATCCAGTGCTAGAATGTGATCATGATTTGCATTGTCATCGTCCCAGTACTCTGAGTAGACTCTCACCAATTTATATCTAGCAGAAGAGGGATCATACATGAAAGTAACATGAGCTCGGCCACAAATAGGGTCAATAAATGGTCATTTCACAAACTGCTGCGTTATTGGGTAGCTCACCATCATGGAATACAATTTAAAGCCATGCGAAATACTATACTTATCAGACCGTGGCTTTGACAGTTATATTCTGCTAAAGGCTTTTAAATATTACTTCTTTGTTTTGGGATTTCTATTTAGTCCCAAAATTATTGTTATTTTAGAAATCTAACACATAATTATTATTTTTTTAACTATATTTTCATTTAATTAATCTCTTTTTTCTTTTATCTTATCTCAAAAAAGAGTAATTAAATAAGGATATTTTAGTGTTCATGTAACAATTTTTTTTCGCATCGTTAAAGCTATTTTTTTTTATATCTATTTGCATAATTTTAAACTACAAATAATTTGTGATGGAGGGAGTATCTCTGTAAAGATATTATTCTCACAATTCTCCCCTCACCATCTATTGAATGTAAGCACCTTAAATGCAGTTTGTCAGGAGGCATATATTCACAGCAATGCATAAAAATCTTTTCGACTTTAAAGTTGATTTCTTGAACTGTTGACGCATGAATTTAACATCTTTTGTCAGTCGGTACCACTGCTTGCACACAGCTCCATATTTGATAACGTTTTCCATGGGAAGAAAGGATAACTGACAAGATACAATTTTTGTCAGTTTGCAACTTCTAACAATAGGTTGAATTATTTTTATTTTTAATTTAATTTATAAAATGATATATATTTTATTTTTATTATTTAATTATTTTTTTGCACAAAAAATTATCTTCAAATAATTAAAAACAAATTCCTTTAAAATATGAAAACTTACATATACTAAATTTTTAAATTTATTATTTGAAAAATTATATATTCATGTCATATTTAGTGTTAATTTTTGTTTCAATAATTTTCATCCTTCGAGATTATGTTCCATATTAATTATGGGTAGTGTCATAACAAAATTTATTTTTAACTAATTATTTAACATATTTATTTTTTCAATTTTAAATTAATTACAATAGCAGTATTTAAAAAAATAAAAAATTCAATATAGTATACATCTAATTAAATTAGACACACTAAATTTGGCGAGAAAACAATCATAATATAAGAAAACTATTAATTTTTTTTTGCCAACAATAGAACTAGTATTAAATTAAGGATTACTTTTTAAAATAAGTAGAAAGCTCTTTTTTTCAGATTTTAATTATTTTTAAAATTTTAAATAAAGATCCTTAAAAGTGCTTTTAATGTAAAAAAAATTTATTAAAAAAAGCTAAAACAAATGATTGCTAAACATAAAAACAAAACTTATCTTCATATTTTTAAACAAAGGAAATAGTAAAATTTATAATTATAATAAATTATACTTCATCTATTTTTTATTATAAGTCATTTTTAATTTATTTATATATATCAAAAAAAGTTATTAAAAGTAATTAAAATTTTTTAACTTCATAAAATTTATCACAAATTTTTAATATTATTTTCATTAAATTATAACTTATTCTAATTATATGTATTTTAATTTTATCTTTCTTATTTTTTTACTATAATTATTTAATAATAAATAAATATAAAAATAAATATTTAATATTTATAAAATAACTTATATTTTATATATTTAAATTTTTCAATAAAATCACATGTATCATAAGACGGAGAGGAAATAGTATAATAGAACTGTTAGTGAAAAAGAATATTACGTTGGTCGCTTTTAAAAAATACCAAAAAGTAATTCTAGAGTCTAGACCTCTTTTTGCAAATTCAAAATTTCCGGCCCTCCCGTACTTCTGTGTCGAATTCGAACTTCCCTTCAGTTCTCTCCCTCTCGCTCATCGACAGAGTCCGTGCGAGCTAGTGGCGCGGGGAGAGCTTGATTTCATGGATGCGAGAGTGGAGCCTGACGGCGAGAGCATGAGCAACAGTACTGGTCGCCCCGGTCAACAGCGCGTGGGTGTGCTGTACGATGAGAGGATGTGTAAGCACTACACTCCAGAAAATGATTACCATCCTGAGAACCCAGCCCGGATTAGGGCTATTTGGAAGAAGCTCCAGAACGCTGGTATTCCTGAAAGGTAGATTATCATTTTCTTAATATTTGCACCTTGCTTTTTTGCCCAGTGATGTGAGTTGTTTTTGTTCAGCTCATCGAAGTTTAAGTTGGAGACTCCTTTTCCGTGGTGCCAGCAAGAAAATTAGAAATTATTTAAGCTTGTTGTTTTGTTTATATTTTGCGTTTTGGAAAAAAAAAAAATAGTCCTTTGTGAGTTTTATTTCTGTCTTCGCCGTTTTCTTTTTTCATTATTGGTGGCTCCCAGTTTGGAGTTCTTGAAGCCATAAATGATTTTTTTTTTTTATGAGATGAAGTGCGGAGTTGAACTCAGAAATCTAATAATATATTTTCGTTACATCCACTTGCTGGTTTAACAGTGAGATGGGTATGACTTACTAATGAAAAAAGCGGCCAGACCTCACCTGAGCTCTATTGCGATTTAGATTTAATGCAATAAGTTGTGAAAATCATCATTCTTTTCTGTCTAATATATGGTGTCATTGCTGAATATTGGAATGTTTGATTCTGACAGCCAATTCATAAGGTAATATAATCTTACTGTTCTTTTATGTAGTCTCGATAAATTTAGTGTTTTTTAATTCCTGTTCCAGATGTGTGGTTTTGGATGCCAAAGAAGCTGAAGACAAATATTTGTTGTCAGTGCATTCAAAAAATCATGTAAAGCTGATTAAGAACATCAGCTCAAAACAGTTCAATTCACGGAGGAAAAAGATTGCGTCAAAATTTAATTCTATTTATTTTAACGAGGGTTCTTCAGAAGCTGCTTTTCTTGCCGCCGGCTCTGTGGTTGAGGTAATATTCATTAATGATTCTCTGATACAATCTCTTGAGAACCTGGCCAATTATGAGTGGAATGAGAATACAACAATGTATGCTTTCAATGAACTAGATTTTTGACTTGTGTGATGCACGGGAATTTATATTCATGAGGCCCACATAAAAAGAAATTCTAAAAAGCACAAAGATACAAAACAGGGAGCCCAAGATAAATCATATAAGTAACATCATAACACTATTCATAAGTCATTTCTCCAAATTGGCTTATTATAGGATTTATATTATAATCTATTACTTTCATTCTTGTCCTCAATGGTTTTTATGTCATTATTGTGTTTGGGGATTTGAATTGCTTAAATTATTCCAGATATCATCCCAAAGTTTGTGAAAAATTGTGGTTGAGTAGAACAAACTGGTACAAGTTTTTGGGACTTTGTGTTGCTTTTCTCTCTTACAAAAGGCTTTCTTCAATTACACTCTTGGACTTGTTGCAATATGACATAGGGACTGAGCCTTTATTTTAACAGATTTAAACTTTTCAGCTGGATCAAATTGTTATCTTGGTTTTAATTGTTTCATATGTGCAAATGATTGTAATTTTTAAAAGTGATCGCTCCACTTGCGTAACATTAAAGCAACATTTGTTTAAATAATGCCAATGTGTATATATATATTTTTTCTGCGATTTGTCCAATTTCTGTCCATATCCTGAACTAAAGATGTTTTAATATATAGGCTGCTGAGAAAGTTGCAAGGAGGGAATTGAATTCTGCTGTTGCTATTGTTAGGCCTCCAGGGCATCATGCAGAACAAGATGAAGCCATGGGGTTCTGTCTATTCAACAATGTGGCAATTGCATCAAGTTATCTCCTAGATGAACGAGTGGGTATTACATGTTTTCAATTCTGTTATCGCTCAATTTTAAACCTTTAAGCAGCCACTTTCTGTGAATTTCCAACCTCACATTTCAAGTGTTGTAATGTGTATGACAGCCAGAATTAGGCGTGAAGAAAATTTTAATTGTTGATTGGGATGTTCATCATGGGAATGGCACTCAAAAAATGTTCTGGAATGATTCTCGTGTGTTATTCTTCTCTGTTCACAGGTACGGTTATATGTATCTATTATGCAACCTGGATTATTGCAAAGTCACATATATGATGTAAACTTACAGATTCATTGATCTATTTTGCTAGGATGAATTGGTTCGTATACTAATTCTGTACTGGTCCTTTGAGTCTATAAAAACAAGTTGATAGTGGTTTTTGAGGCCCCGTACGTAGGGTGTAATTGCTAGATTTTTTTGTTTCTTTTTCTAGCTGTAGTGGACAGTGTGGGGTTTTGGTCTTTGAGAAGGATTTTTCAGTTGAGGCTTCAGGACAAAATTTAGTAATTGTCATATTACTTTTATAATTCATCCTGTGGTTTATAGACTTTTCTGCTCATGTAGGCATGAATTTGGGAGTTTCTATCCTGCAAATGATGATGGATTTTATACCATGATTGGAGAAGGACCAGGTGTTGGGTATACTATTAATGTGCCTTGGGAAAATGGGCGATGTGGTGATGCAGACTACTTTGCAGTTTGGGATCACGTCTTGGTCCCTGTTGCCAAGGAATTCAATCCAGATATAATTATAGTATCTGCTGGATTTGATGCAGGTATATACATTGGCAACCTAAAATTTGATATTTTCTCATATATCTTTTATTTTCCCTTTTGGGATGTGCTCTTTACTGTCCTTCTTTGTGTGGAAGGGACTGATGGCATCACTTAGATTTCTCTTCAATTAGATGTTTATTGTTTACTATGCAGTAGTACACTGCTTTCTTAGCCTGCTTGTACAAAAGTTCATATGATGAAAATGAGCATGGAACTTGGTTGCTATTAGTGTTATGAAAACTGAACCAGATCGGATGGTTCAATTGATTGGACCGGAAACTGATACTTGATCCAGTCCAGAACATTCTAAAACCTAGACTACTTATAAACCAGCCAAAGACCTGATAAATGGTGAAAACCGGACCAATTCTGGTTCACATACAAACAAAAAAAACTGAACAAAAAAATAAATCTTTTTACTGCATTAAGAAGCAAGCCTTTTGCCCAAAGGTGCTGTGGCCCACCATTTTGAAAACAGATTTCACACCCCCTTCCCTTTTGTAGCGCTCCTAGCCCCTTTTTCCTTCAGCATTGTCGATGTGGGACTTGTTGTAGGAGCCATGTAGTTGTAGGAGCTGTGTCCCAGTGTGTATAAGAAGTTTTTGCTTATTATTGATGTGCTGTGTTTTTTTTTTTTTTTTTTCAACTTTTGCTTATTATTTTTGTTTATTTTTTGAATCTTTTTTCTTTATCTGAGAACATATTCTTAATCTTTATGATACCTATTATTTATCTATATTTTTATCCCAAACTTGATCTTTTTAATTTATTTCCGATAAAAGGTGAGATTTACAGCTCTTAACAGTAGTCCAAAGCAAAATACCAAAACTATGAGACCTATTCCTTAAGTTTGACTGGTCAAAGAACTATAGACAAACGAGAAAAGGTGCTCAAGAAAACATTACTCCGCCTGACATTTGAGAGGCCAGGGTCTCTCCTTCCCAAAACAGAACTCTCCTTGCATACAGTGATGCACACTGCCCTAGAAAAGCGGAAAAGCCTAGTCAGCCCTTGACACATCAGCTGACACCTCAGCTGCCCCCTCATCCTTCTTGTTAGTTACATCTTTGTCATTGGCAGCATGTGGGTCCACTGCAGTCTTTCTTCTAGCTTGTTTATCACCCCCTTTCACCATGGATCCCTCTCTAGGCCTTCTTCTAGAATAAGTGGGGCCCATAAAATTACTAGGCCCATCAACTTTTAATATAACTTTTAAAGTGTTTAATAATGAATGTTTATACTGTTCCCCCCTATAACTTTTTTTCCATTAATTTTTGTTCCTTTTTTTTAATTTCTTGAATCTTTTTTTGGTTATGTGAGAACATCTTTTTAATCATTGTAATACCTATTATTTTTTTATTTGAAACTTAATTCTTTCTATTTAAGTTTAATATGGGTACCAAATAACATTATGGATTTGGATGAAAACTATGGAATGAGTGGTTTGTAACTTTACATGATTATGAATTTAAATAAAAACTCAATTACTTCATAGTTGTACCTTCTTAAGCGTTATCTTTTCATATTGCCTTTTTTTTTTTAAAGAGATATTACTTTTTTTGGAATTAAATCTTCCTCTTTTGACATTGGATGATTAATTTTTTCTATCTTTTAAGTATATTATTTAAAATATATTAATTTAATTACAACCGGTGATCCTGATCAAATTCCAATTAGACCATTAAACTTTAAATCGGTGCTTTGGTTGGTCTAATGACCGGTTCGGTTTTCATAACATTAGATGCTATTATTAGAGTTGGATAAATAATATAAGTCTTATGCAATGTTGGGTAGAGGAGAATGAAAAGGGAATGGGAATGAAATTTTGAGTGCTTGGTACAAGTGATTTCCATTTCTTGGGTTTGGACATCCCCACATTTTTGTGTGTATCTGATTCCTTTGCCAACATGATGGAATGAAATCTCATTCCTGGGAATGGGAAGAAAATTGACTGTCATGCTGAAGTTCTATTTAATGCTTGCAGTAATGCAGAATACTGCTCCTCACTCATTCAATTTGATACTTGGAGGACTACTGGTAATAGCAAAAGTGGTATTGTTAGTTTTGCAGGCATCAAAAGCTGTATTATTTTTTATTAATAATATTTTAAAAAATTTTCAATGGACTAAAATGTAGAAAAACTGAACGTTTTAATATTTCTTACACCACAGACATTGCAGTCATTTGTCCAGCTTTCTTTTCATTCTTGTATTGTTTTCATGCAATCAAATGTATGAATGAGATAGCATTCCTATTCCTTTTCATGCCATATTAGATATAATTAGGGCTACATGATTCCATTCCAATCTCATTCTCATTCTCATGTACCAAACACAGCTAAAATGAACTGATAACAGCCTTTCAAAAGTTTAGGACTCTAAACAACGGATCCAAACAGATACAGCGTAACCTGGAGTGGTGAAACTTATTAATTCTGAGACATGAATGACAATTCATCAAGACACTATGCATTTGGCAGTTACCTTACCAATGTTAGAATTTATAGACTGGAATTTGTTTGATGCAAAATATTGCACAAGATAGTGTGAGAATACTCAATTCTGAGATATGAATAACAATTAATCATGACACAATGCAGTTTGGTAGTCTGCTTCACGAAAGTCAGAATTGATAGACTGGAATTAGTTTGATGCAGAATATTAAACAAGATAGTGCCAGAATACTTAATTCTGTAGTGAAGACCAAGAAGACTGGCAATTTTTACTTTTGTGCCAATTTCCTGCTGTTCAAAGTAAGCAATGGGTTAGTTGAAAATCAACTTACTGTTGTTGACAAATAATAAAGTGTTTGAGATGAGATATTCAAGAAACGTAATTTCCTCATAATAAAACCTGTTAACTCAGTGAGCTGAAATTCTAGATAACTATTTTGCTACTGCTGCTGGTGCGCTGAACTTAGGGTTATTTTTATTGCAGTAGATATTAGTTGTTTTCTGAGGTGAATTGGGAGTGGTTGGATTGCTAGTGCTAATTATTTATCCTTTACAAATTTTCATGACGTCATTACTTGTTTTAATATTACAGCTGCTGGTGATCCTTTGGGAGGATGTTGCGTCACTCCATATGGTTATTCAGTTATGTTGAAAAAGGTTAATTTTCAAATATTGACTCACGTGCTTCCATCTTTTGTATGTTTATTGTAATTTTGTTTCTTGTTAAAAATTAACTATTGTGATATGTGGACGATAGCAAATGTGGCAATTTCTTGGTACCAGCATTCAAACTGTAAACCACATGGTTAAACCTCCCAAGGCTTTCCATGAGGATTAGATTTGCTAGCAAACGAGGCACTTTCGTTGCTAACCTATGTTTTCCAATTTGATGCTTGTTCTCTTTTCCTTCTGCTACCATGAATTGCAATTCTTTCTTCAATTGATATTAATTTATTTTTTCTTTTTGAATGTAATTTTGTTAACTTTAAATTTGAAAAGACGTTATTATACTTACCTCTATATTATTACCATTGACTGTTACATATGCCCTTTTCTGTAAATTCCAGTTGATGAATTTTGCTGAAGGTAGGATTGTGCTGGTGTTAGAAGGGGGATATAATCTTGATTCAATTGCAAATTCAATGCTTGCTTGTCTGGAAGTTTTACTAGAAGAGAAATCTATCACAGGATCCTCAGTGGCCTATCCATTTGAATCAACATGGCGTGTGATACAAGCGGTAATATTGTCTCCTCCTTATTATTCATTCAACGTGAGGAAAAAGAAAATTTGGGAGTAGCCATAATTAGATAGAAGTACCTCCTTATCAGCTCAGGTGTTGTGTTGAGGTAAGGGTATAAATGTTGTTGGGTTTAGAACCTCCATTTCTCTCCCTCTATCAGTTCTAGCGTGGACTTTTTTCCATTAAAAAGGTCAAGAGTAATTTGTACAAGAGATTCTTTCTATGCTAAGGGGACATGCATACATTGTAGGTCCGCCAGCAATTAAGTCCATTCTGGCCAACTCTCGCCAACAAGTTACCTGAAAAGTTGATTTGTCAAACAGCACCACCTCCGGTAACCCTCTTTTCATTCCTGTGCTCCATTCCTTGGTAGTTGATTTAGCCAATAAATTATCATAAACAAATTCTACTTAATTTGAGAAGAGTGGATTATTGTGAAATATCTCAGAGTTTGTTTTGTTATGAAAAGAGTTGTATTGGCTTTTTATTTGACGGCCTCAGATGGCATACTTAATTTGAGAAAATGATGAGTTTTCATTGCAAAGCTATCAATGCTACTTTTTCTGGAATGTCTCATTGAAAATGAATTGTTATTCATAGAAAAAACTCTTTTGGATCATAAGATTGCTATCTCATCTTCTTCTTCTTCTGTTTTACATGCCATAATGAACATTTTTGTCATGCTATAGTTGTCCCACGAGTTTAAAAGAAGATTATGACGAATGAATGTCCGTGCATCTCTCTTTCTTGCATCCTTGCCTGAACATGTATTTGTTTCTTGCTTACATATTATCTGTTAAATTATTCTCTCATATTAAAGTATCTGTGGCAATAACTTTTGGCCATTATAGCATACTCTGATCTCAAGCTCTGACTCCGAGGCGGAGGATGATAAGGGTCCACAGATTTCTAAAAATCTTGAAGAGCTCCTTCAGGATGTTATAGAGCCCCTCTCCAAGCTGAAAGTTGATGTAAATAATCACGGTAAATGTTATGATTAGTCAGAGACTTCCCCTCTCCATCCTCCCGTGTTCATCAGTTGACAAGCTCCATACTATATGCAGATCAATCAACTTCTGCTGCTAATTCATGGCGATCAGAACTTTCAAATATTTTCATATGGTATGCCTCATATGGATCAAATATGTGGAAATCAAGATTTCTGTGCTACGTCGTGGGTGGACAGGTATTGCAACCTTGCAGTCCAATTATATCATAACTATGCAATTCTGAAATAGATGATAGGTTTTTCATTCATTTTAATAATTCCACTGGAATGCAGCAAGTTTTATGGCAGTCCAATCACAGAAAGCTTTCATACCATTAAACTACAATAGTAGCTTTAGCCCTCAGTCATTGTTTTAAAAGGTCAATGTCAAATTGCTATTAAGGAAAAGTATTCAAACCCTCTAATTTCACTGCTTTGTGAATTATCTTGCAACTTGTTGTAGTTGGTTGCATTGATACTTGATAGCAAAATGATGGTGCTTCTTATAGCTAACAAGACAAAGTTTGCTATTGTTTCCCTGCTTTTGGATATTATGAAGCAATCATTAACTTTTTGTGGGTCTGTAGAATAAAGTTTGCCACCTTCCTTGCATTTTCCAGTTCTTAAGCCGATATCATTTCCTTTTTGAGAGCTTTGCATCCGTTCTTTACTTTTTATGAAGATTTCTGAAATGATAATCAGGTGGAAGGCATGCAAAAGCAATGTTCTGGTTTAATGGACACGACTCCACCAAGGGAGATCCTGTGGAAAACATTCCCTTGCCGACTGTTTTTCGGTCGTGATTCTTCATATACATGGGGTCCCGGAGGGGTTGCTTTCCTTAATCCTGAAAGAAACTTTGAGGACAATACTTATATGTGCCTGTACAGAATCTCGTAAGTGAATTGACTGAGCTCTTTTCAGTTTCTGTTCAAATCTCCTTCTGTTGGCAGAAACTGTATCCAGTTCCAAAGCTTTGCCATTGGAGCATGGCATTGTCAAATCTGATTTGGTTTTCTTGTATAGCCAATGGAGTTTATGTGACGTTATTTTCGACTTTTATCAGACTAGAGCAGTTCAATGATCTTTTGCTTCAGGAAAATGGTCTAAGTCAGAATGTTGATTCTCCCTTGTTGGACACAACTGCCCTGGATGTTACCACTAGCAAGGAATTTAATTCTCAGCAGGTTGTCAAGGTATTCTTTTGGATGTTTGCTCTTTTCATTGCAGATTTCGGTGCGGTATTTATTATTCTGATCTGTTGCCTTTTTCATGACTTTGCCATTTGCTTATGCCTGTGGTCATTCGTTGCTCCTCAATGGTCATGCAGGGTGCTTGGTATGGTAATGTTGTATATTTAGGGAAGGAACAGAATATTCCAATTATTACCATGACGTGAGTAATCGTACATTGGCGACTTATCACTAATCCCTTTTGACTTTAGCTTGATATTTACATTACCTTCATTTCAAACAGGTGTTCACTTTCTGATATTGAAAGGTTCAAATCTGGGAAGCTACCATTGCGTGCTCCTAATAAAGCATATGCCAACACCTTAACAAGAGGCTTAGTCGAAGGAGAACAGCTTTCAGAGGTGGAAGCTATTGCCTACATAGATGCTGCTGCTGCTAAAACTTTATAATGGCAGATTGGCAAGTCATTGGCTTTTGGTGTAGTTGTGTAAATATTTTAGAGCTATGGCTTTTCTATTAAGTACAGAAAAAAAAAATTGTTAGTCGTGCATAGTTTGGTACATCTTTGTATTGGATGTATTTAGCTCATGATCCCTGAATACTGAGGAGTGGTTTCCTAATCAATTATTCTCAAGAAAATGGAGAAAACTATTATTGGATGTGAACAAGAATGCGTTCAATGCATTCGTATGGTATCTGAAATGAGTTGCGATATTTATGACCTGTAAACAATGTGGTTTTTTATGTTTTTTATATTAATATTGATTTGCTTTTGACTAGAAGTGCTGGGCATTGGCACTTAAATTTTACTAGGTCTCGCTAAAGAAATTACTCCTAAAATGCAGCCTTGTGAAAAAAAAATGCAAAGAAAAAACAAAAGGTGGCAATTATATTGAATATATTAACAAGAGGCAAACATTTACAAATAATACAGTTTGCCCTGTAATAATTTAAAGTAAAGTACTATATTGTCATTTCAGTCCTTAAAAGAAATACTATATTGTCATGCCAATTTGAGATTAGAGTACATTAGGGTATGAGTAGTCATCGAGTTTAAATTCTTCTGATATAACCAAAACAAAAAAGGGTATTATGTTGTTATAATTTAGGAAATAAAATATATTTTAAAAATGAGTATCAAAATTATAATATTAACTAAACTATAATTTATGAAATTTTATATAATTTTTATGTATAAGATTATTTATTATCCAATGACTGTATCTAATTTAAATATTTAGTGCCAATCATTCTTTTAAAATTATTTAATTTTGTACTGATTTACTACCATTCTTTTTTTTGGCCACAGGTTTACTATCAGTTCAACAGCATGTGAAGAGCAATAAAAGAAAACTACAGACTGCTTATTTGACATCAACCGATAAAGCCTCTGAGCTAAGGAATCAGACCAATACGTTTTAAGTTCAACATAGATGAAAAAAAACTAATGATTGGAAAAATAAAATAAAATTTAAAACTATGTTCAAACTGATTTTAGTTTTGCGGCAAAAAAAAATTTTTTCTTTTCTTGGGTAAAAAAAATAAGGAGAATTATAGTTAAGAATTAGTATAATAAATTAATCACAAACAAAAAAAATACTCTAACTAAAAAAATGTTAAAATTTATAATATTAAATAATAAAACTGAGAAAATCAGTAATAATATATCCTAGTTTTTAAAGAACTAGTACAATAAATTAATCACAAAAAATAAAGACTCTAATTAAAAAAAAATGTTAAAAATTATAATACTGAGCATTAAAACTAAAAAAATAGCAATAATATATATTTTTTATAATAAATTTATTATTTTAGTTTCTAACTAATTCTGGAAAAAAAAAAAAAAGGAATTTATCGGATCCTTTGGTCCGAGGCCTGAGGCCCCAACGCAACTCGAGTGCCGGAACCTTGCGAGCCACCAAGCATTTCACGTTAGCGCAAGCTAGCTCGGTAGTCCTATAGCACTTATTGATCTCCGAAGTCCCCGCTAGGGTTTCAGCACTCCGATCACCAATCGGCGGCAATGGCGATGGCTGCTCTGCGACGAGAAGGGAGGCGCCTAGCCCCTCTCATCTCCCCCCAACCGATTACCGCTCTCCGGTCTTCCCTCATCTCTGAGTACGATCTCCCATCCTTTTTCTTAAATATGCTTCCTATTCTCTCTTGCTCGTTCTACTGCCGTATTACGCTCTCCCATACTTTTCTACATTTCATTTGTTGAACGAAATAGGTTAAGAAATGGAAGACGATGAGGTGGATGCGATGCTTTTTTTTTTTGTCTCATTTCCCTTGTAGTTCGGAAAGTTAAATGAAAAATCTCTCCATAATGTTGGTAAGCTCGTTTCAAAGTTAGGCTTAAAGAGGTTATGATTGATTAGAGTATGTAGCATTTTGCATTTGCTGGCAAATGCCGCAAATCATGAACAAGTCCCCTTTTCGTTTGTTTTTCGTGCTGATAAGTGTGTGGTGTCTCTTTCATTTTTTTTTCTTTAATTCTATTAGCTTGCCTGGAATAGGAAAATGGAGCTTAATTCTTGAAGCTCTGAGTTACTGTTACGATTACTCTGTCGTGAATTCAGAAAGCAATATCATGCATTTGAAAGCAAATGCTTGATGGCTTGGAGATTCTGGAGAAGATTATTGTTGATGGAATAAGCATACGAATTATGTATGAAAAACGTGGGTCATATAATGGGCCTGGAAATTTAGTACAATGGATCGCATTAACCTTTTACACCATGCTGGCAAAGAAAAGGACTCTCTTTGATCTTGTTATTGCACTTCTATATGACATGCTCACCATGTTTGTTCTTTTTCAAATGAACTAATTTTAATTTGTTAACAGGGAACAAGTCCACCAGGGAGCACGCTTTATTTCAACTCAAGTAGGTAGGATCCATTTTATCTTCTATATGCTGTCTATTAACTCTGTTATAGAGTTTCATTCCTGCTTTCTTCTGTAAGATTTAAGGCTACCTGTCAGATATCATGTTTTGCGGTTTCATGAAACAATGCAGTTAGAAATCGGATGAAGAGTGTGAAGAATATCCAGAAAATTACAAAGGCAATGAAGATGGTTGCTGCTTCAAAACTACGTGCTATTCAAACTAGAGCTGAAAATTCTCGTGGCCTTTGGCAGCCATTTACTGCCCTTCTAGGCGACACTCCCAGTATGTCGACTAACATTGTTTTAAAATTCATACATGGCTATTTATACTTGACTGTTATTTGTATTATGATTCTTTTGCTTCTTCCTAATCTTATACATGTTACTCATTTAAGTAGTACCATCAATATGGTATTACGTGGCTTATGAAACACTGATACACTAGAGTCATATTGGTGTCCTATATGTGTCAAACATGACAGAACACTTCAAATGTACTTGGAAGCTGCATATGTTGTCATGTAGCTATGTCCAATCCGTTTTCTTGTATACTTGTCAGTTGTCAGTGTCTGTGTTTATTATAGTGCAGCAGTAGCACATACATGCCACTGCATCATTTGAATTTTATGAATTAGCTATTGCATTTACTGAAATGAGTAAAAATTTTGAAGAGTGTTCCTTATGAAGTAGCACATAAGTAAATATTTTGCGGTCAATGCCCTCACCATTCATCTTTCCTCTTCTGTTTCTATGCTAGACGTTGATGTGAAGAAAAATATTATTCTTACCATTTCATCTGACAAAGGTCTATGTGGTGGAATCAACTCCACAGCTGTCAAGATAAGCAGGGCTTTGCACAAACTGAATTCTGGTAATTTCTGCAACAAATTGCGCTTTTCTATAGTGTTACAGAAAAAAAAAATTGAAGCAATTTCATTTTTTTTTATTATATGTTGTGGACATTCATATAACTAAATGATCCTGTCAATATGCCCATCATTGTTAATTAATATTATTATATTAATATTTTTTATATTGAATATATACATATATGTATGTATGTATAGCGTGTATCTTAGAAATATCTTATCTTTTGTTTTTCTTAAAATAGTGTTTTATCCTCCTATCTTTATTGTATCGGATCTTGTATCTATGTTTCATAAAATGACAATCCATTGGAGTTCATTTGGCAAGACATAAGTAGTGGATTGTTTATAACCCTGATGATGGAGGCCTTTAGCCATTTCTATAACTGAGATAGCAAGATGAGTCATTGTGTTTATTCCCTTGCTCTTTATTCTCCGATTTTTGGGCTAATCTATGTTGCCTGAATTCTGATTATTGAGTATGAACAGTGCATGGGTTACGGATACAGCATATTATATTCCATAATTATGTGAGAACTTTTATAATTAAGCATTTAATTTTATGATAGGATTATGTGTTTGTAACTTGGTATAAGAAAGTGAGCAATATTTGAATGAATGTACTAGGATGGAGAGAATTTGTGGTATTGACATTTTTTTCGTTGGGTATCTGTATTGTTGCAGCTTTGGTAAGAAAGCAATTGATTTTTCCACCTTTACCTTTGCACTTGTTGTTTGAAACTATGCTGTCTTAGTGACAGCCCGGTTTCACATGTTTGCCTTGGCCTAGGTCCTAAATGATTTTGCGTACTCTTATTATACGTTCTTAACTGCCATAGGGCCTGATAAAGAGACAAAGTATGTTATTTTGGGAGAGAAGGCTAAGGCTCAATTGATACGTGACTCAAAGCAAGACATTGAGATCGTCTTAACTGAGCTGCAGAAAAATCCCCTGAATTATACCCAGGTTAGTGCTTGTACATATTTTCAAGTGCCATATTTTGCATTAATTTTCATATTGGACTCTTGGTGCTCTTTCAATTGACTGGTGTTTGACCAAGTAAAGTAGAAGAGGGAAGAGAATAAAGGAAATGATCATTTCATATTTTAATGGGCAGTTACTTTGAGGGAGAACTGAGATCTTGATGTTTAAGTGTAGAAGAGTATTGTGTAAATTAACCTTTGTACATTGATATGCATACAGTTTATTTTGTCAGTCTTTCAGAGTTAATTTCTCTGGTGATCTTCCGACATTATTTGTCCAAAGGAACATTGAAACTTTAATAGGACCTTGAGGATTACTAATAGAATATAATATGAAAGTATGGATAAGAGTCACAAATACGCTTACTCTACAAAAAAAAAAAATAAAACACTACATTGCGTGTGCAGGTACATACATGTGTCATAACTTATACCAAATTTTTTAAGCTTACCTTTAGTGATCTACTTCCAAATAAGAACTGGCATTACCCTGCTTTCTAAGTATCTTACTCCATTATTTTCTACTAAATAAAAAGATGTTAAACTGTTTACGAAAAATAAAGATGTTAAACTACATTATTCAAACTATTCATGCACAACAAAAAGTAATAGGGAAGAGCTCTTGCTATCTCACCAAGATTGGGTTTATATAGTCTGTCATTCTATCTTTCCTTTTACGGGTGTTTCCCTTTTGTTTTTTTTATGGCCTCTTATGTTCAAGTCATGTATGGTATGTCCAAGCCAAAGAAAATATATATTTAGTGCACACACACATATATATATATAGATTTGTGATACATGGTAGTGTGTTGTGATAATGTCGGTGTCCAACATGCTCAAGAAGTAGGAGTTTTAGGTGCCTTTTAAATATGATTTATTCCTGTTCTAATGCACACTTATATGGATTCTTCCTTACTACGCTCTTTCTCTCTGTTTTTTTCCAGGTCTCTGTCTTGGCAGATGACATCTTAAAGAATGTGGAGTTTGATGCCTTGAGGATTGTGTTCAACAAGTTCCATTCAGTTGTCTCATTTCTGCCAACTATGTCAACTGTATTATCTCCTGAGGTACTAAAGTTTACTAAACGATATAAAAGTTATGCTGTAGAATATTCATATGGTTTTCATGGATTCCCAACATCAATTTGTGCACTTCTTATTAGGTCTGGTTTCCTCAATTATATAATTGTCTCTTGAACTTATTTATTTTGTAATGTGATTTTCTTTGATGTGATGCTCTTTTGTCTTCCCTTCTCTCTGATGCTAGCAAAGTAATTCAACTTTCTTGTAGATTGTGGAGAGAGAGACTGAATCTGGGGGGCAGCTTGGAGAATTGGACTCTTATGAGGTGGAAGGTGGTGAAACAAAATCAGAAATACTTCAAAATCTGGCCGAGTTCCAGTTTTCTTGTGTGAGTACAAGTTTTAGGGTCTCTTGAGCTTTGCCAGTGCTTCCAAATAATTACTCAATTGGTTTAGGTTAATCTAATCATCTTACATGTTTCTAATTTAAGTTGAGTTGTTGGAATGAGAATGCAATTGGAAGAGATGCTGATAATCTTTAGTTTTGTGTGTTATTCTTAAACTCGGATGCATTGACAGCATGCTTTGGTAATTGAAGCAGATATTGGGTTAATTTTGAAATTTCTCTCCTGCATTTAATGTCTCCCACTCCTTATCATTCCCCTTTTCAGGACTTTTGTACTGGTTTTTGCTACCCTTGAGTTTTATTGACTGAGTTCATTAAACCTTGTAATGATTCTCGGAATTCATGGTTTTGTTTTACACAGAATTTTTTGGGGATAACTGCTGCTTAGAACATTTTGGGAGTAGTATGATATCAAATTTACTTTCTTTTCTTTTCATTTTTAAGCAACTGTGAACTGTTCTTACAGTTATATGAAGAAATATTTTCGTTGAAGTAATATTTTCCAAGATAATTTAAGATATTCACACATACACAGGCACATGCGTTTGCGTTGGTTTTGGTGTTTCATTATGTATTTCTTATAAATAGCATCTGATTTTGTGTTCTGAGAATGTTATTCAGGCCATAATGTAATTTCTCTTTCGTTTAAACTGTGACATGTTCTGTGTGATATAGGGTAGCAACATGAATGCTTGGTGATAATGTTGGCTAGGTGGTGTGGACACATTGCACTTTAAATCCCTTGGGAATAATAGTCTTGAAAACTTGTTTGTGCTGATTGAACATCCTTGTTTCTGGTTGTATTTGTAATATACTTTTCTAGCATTAGCATCTTTTTACCTTACTATTATAAACTCAAACCATTTGCTGTCCAAAAGTAATGTCTATTCTGTGTTTCACTCGGAACAATATATTTGGGTGTTACAGGTCTTGTTCAATGCGGTATTGGAGAATGCTTGCAGTGAGCAAGGAGCAAGGATGTCTGCCATGGACAGTTCTAGCAGAAATGCTGGGGATATGCTTGACCGCCTCACCCTCACTTATAACAGGTCTCTCTCTCTAATGCATATGCGCTTCCTCTTTCTCTTTCTGATGTCTATGCAATTGCTTCCCTGCTTGAAAGCTTGACATGGCACTAATTACACATTTCGCAGAGTTTGTTAATGTCTTCGTGTATCTTAATTAGTTGCGTCATTATTGTAGTTGGTTTGTTTGCTATATATGTTTAGAGCTATGGTCTGGCTGATATCGCTTTTCTAGAATAATAATTGATTGATCTCTGGTTTCATGTTGTGACAGAACTCGTCAAGCATCCATTACCACTGAATTGATTGAGATTATCTCAGGAGCTTCAGCTCTGGAAGGTTGATCAGTGGGGATAGTTTTGCTAGTTTATTTGATGATAACGAAATAAGGATCTTGTGAGTTACTTTTGTGATGCTTTGGTGTACTCTTTTGCCCGGTATCTGTAATAAATATAATTGCTGTAGGGTGATGCCCTCTTTCTGGAATTCCTGGTCATTTATTCAGGTTGTAATTTTTTAATGAGATAAAGCATGTCTCCTTTTACCAAAGGTTTTAAATCATGAACCTGACGGGTTCTTGGTTCACTTGGTGGTATTTAACTGGTCGTTGGAGGCCATTGTGATTTAAGGAACTTTGGAATCTGAACTTGACCTATTGTGATGATGTACCTTCTGTGGCACTCTGAAACTATAGTTATACTTTACGTGAATTTGGATTCTATATTTGAGGATTAATTTTGAAAAATAGTCACCAATGTTATTCTTACTGTCGTTAAGAAGCTGGGCAGTGTAGGTTATCTTGAATTACATTGGCATTAGGCAGATACACTGTTTTCGGGATGAACTAGATTTTGCCTTCTAAAGTTGGTATTTTGAGCAAGTTCCGTGATTTTTATTATGGTGGCGTTATATAGTGTAGTGGCCAAAAAATAGACATTATATAGTTTTGTTTGATGTTTAATTTAAAAATATAGTTAAAAGATTTTGTTTTAATTCAATAGATAAAAGAATGTTTGTTACCTTTTTAGTTTAATATATTAATTTCTGTATGAAGAAATTTAAATTACTTCAATCATGATCTTTCTAACATGCCCCAGGCTTTTTTATAGGTCAATTATAATTATACTAATAGATAAAAAAATTTATTACATTATTAAAATTATCTCAAGATTAATGTATTTTCTATTTGTACAACTGATAAATATTACAAATTTTAATAATATGCTCTTTCATTGATAAAGGTATTTTAAAAATAAAGTTATTCTAAAAAAAACTTATGAAATATGATCAATATTTAAAATTTAAAAAAAAACTTTGAAGACATGATTAATAAAAAGAAATAAAGGAGACCTCTTCATTTTGATTTATTAATTACATTTTATTAAAAAAAAAAAAAAAGGAGCGGAGGGAGTATATTCTAAGATGTGTCAAAACTGGAAAAACAATTCTGCAAAACTTTTCATTAATGATTTGGCCCAAACAAAAAAACATATCATTAATGAAGCCGTTTTACCATTTTTCTTTCTTATGATTGGCAATTAGGGATTGTGGATTCATTTTTTTAATGTTTGGGGAGATGGGATCTGAATCTGACAGTTGGAGGAGTGATGTTCCAAAATGGGGCCGTCATCTGTGTGCATTTTTTCTTCATTTGCCCATTTTTATTTTACACATGTATATGCTTTTGCCATGTCATTAATGAAACAGTATAACATGAAGGTTTTTATTTGAATTTTTAAGAAAATAAATGGTAAAATGTTATGGGGATTGATAGAGAAAAAAATGAGTGAAGCGAAAAATAAATTTTATACACATTATCATCATCAATTCAATCTAAAAAATATTCAAATTTAAAAGTTTTGCTACTAGGGTTAATAGAAAAATAGTATAGTGGGTTTGAATTTATAATAGTTATTTAAAATTCGACAGTTAAAATGACTAAGTAAAAGAATGAAAATAATTAATATTTTTCAAAACTAAGAATAAAAAAAGAAAAATATGATTTTTTTAAATAGCTATTTATAGGGGTGAATATGGGTCGGGTCGGGTCAGGTTAGGTTTGAGCGCTGCTCGATGTTTTTTGGGCAGTATCGAGCCAGTACCAGGCTGGCCCGATACTATATATATATTTTTTAAAAAATTAAAAAATAAAAAAAATATTATTTAATAATAAAAAATATACTTATTTATACTTAAAAATATATTTTCTTAAAAAATAATCTTAGAAAAAAATAAAATTTTTCAAAATTTATAAATATTTAACCATTATACATTATTTTTACATACATATTAAGTTAAAAAATTAATTCAAAATTTAAAAAAATTTGAAACATTAAAATTTTAAAATGTTTTCATAATATTTACATAGTAAATATATTATATTAGATACATAAAGAATAAAAATTCTACAAAATCAATTAACATATATAAAATAATTGAAAAAAAATTAAATATATATATAGGTCAGGCAGGGCCGGGATTAGGGTGTCTGGCCCTAACCTCGGCCCGGCCCGACCCGGTTGGCCCAATGTGATCAGGCTAGACCGAGCTAACTGGGCACCGGGCCAACTTATTTAGCCCTAACTATTTGATATCACCATCAATATATCAATATATATAATAATATCAATCAATATATCAATTTTTTTTTTCTGAAGGTACAGCAAACCTTCAGTTCATAGGGTCTTCTGTAATTCTTCATCCTGCTTCAGATAATTTACTCTAAAATAGATAAAGCTAGTCCATATAATCTGCAGCATGGCCTATTTGGTTGAACTGAGATTAGAAACATATTCAAAGAATTCTTCTGAATGAAGTGCATCAATACCCAGGCAGGTGTACAGGAAAATTCATAGTCTTGCAGTTTGCATTGATCAATCAAAAGGACCTTTTATTGTTGTATATTCTTTCTTTTTGGTATTGTATTGAATCACTTCTTGAAGTTGGTTTATGACAGACACACCAGAGCAACATATAGTTACAGATGCCCTGGCAATAATATAAAAGGACAATAGCTTTTATAGAAGCATCTTTGCTTTCAACTATGTACAATGGATCTCGTAGGTGGTTATGCCTTCCTGTTTATGGAGTTGGCACAACAGACACATCAATACATATTAGGTATGAATCTAATAATTCTCCTTGTGGAAAACAAATCTTGTTGCGGTTTTGGTGGAAAATTTGGTGCATAACCTCTTCAAATCTCTTGCCAAATTTGATGGGCCACAGTAGAAGACCCCTGTATAACAAATCCACATGCTTAGTCAGGAATAATTGTTACACCTAATTTTCTTTATGATAGAGTGGTTGGCTAAATTTCCATCCATATTCTATTTCAATTCAAGAATATGATGACACATAAAGATGATCTAATATGCAAAAAAATACTGGGATGTTTCTTCTTACCAATTTTAGCACCTCTATGCTTGCGAGCCAACCTGGAAAATATGGTGAACCAATTTGGTCTAGCAAAATGCGTGCGAATCTGAGGAAAAAAAGGGGGGAGAGAGAGAGACAGATACTTATCTACTTTGAATGAGAATGGGGAAGTAATTCATTAGTTAATTGTACAAGTACATATTCAATGCTGATATCGCATTAATGTCTACTGTCTCAGTTCTTTTAGACAAACAAAAATATGGTTTGAGAATCTTTTAAATGATTTTGGATGTGAAAAGACAATGATAGAAAGTACTGTAATTCTGAATAGAATATATCAAACTTCAAATATTGGTTTATTCCATTCCAGAGTAGTAAAGGTACCCTAGTGGTTTCTCTGACTGAACAACGCTTAGGGCATTGCTCGAGTATTTATTATCATGTTCGTGGATAAAATACACGTCAAATGGACATGTTTCAACTCAGCATTACTTGATTGAATATTAAAGGAAAAAAGTTAATCCAAATGCAAATCTTTTTTCAGAGAACCTATAGCAAATAGATCAATAAAATTTAAGAATTGTCCTCTATGACTTGATCACACAATGTGGCCAAAACTAGAAGAAGATGCAGTTTCTTACCGGAGTGTTAGAGACAACATCAATGCCATTCTTGGAATGATGCAAGGCCTGAATTATGCTTATTAAAGCCGAACGTACATCTCCCTCTTGATATACATTCGTCAGGAAATTGTGCATCTCCACAACCTACTTAAAGGTTGCCAGTAAAGTAGAATGGTCACAAAATGCTTTGAACAGATCTTACTTGCATCTTGTAATTAAGGAACACAATAAATTATCATTTCAAATCCGAAAATGATTTTGGACTGATCTTATGGTAATTATATTTCAGGGGCTAAATTGACAGAATTGGCACCAAAATGGTAGTTCACTCTTTTATCGTAGAAGAAGCAGAAAAGGCAAAGACTTCAAAACAAATTGTACTTAGACATACCTGCTTTTTCGTTGAATTGGATATTTCCTTCATGACATCTCGAAACCAATCAAAGGAGCTTTGCTCTCTTGTAACCCAATAGAGGTATGCTTTTAATGGCCTCTTTCGTAAGCTGCATTCTCTGAGACCACTCTATTTCAAATGCCAAAATATGGTGTTCGTTTAAAAGAAGCAGAGCCAACTCAATTTTTAGCAGCAAAAGGTACTATCACCATTAAAGGAGAAAAAATAGATAGAAGACTCGATGATCTTACATGATCACTTTGAGCCGTCTGGACACTGTTATGTATATCTTTGAGGATGCTAATGAAAGGTGTGGCTCCAATCCCAAGCCCAATTAGCACCACAATATCATACTTCACATGGTCTTGAGCTGCAGCACCATAAGGGCCATCTATGTACAGTTTTGGACAACTATGTCCTCTTGATAGTACCGCCTGCAGATAATATTTTGTGCGAAAATATTTACTTGAAACTCATTTTATAGATGTTTGAACATAAAATATATATATATATATAAGCTTTAAATTTTAGCCATATGTTGTAAATAATATTGGGATTTTTTTGGGCGTTAATATATCTCATGTTCAAATTCACCTCCTGGAAAAGAGCATAAATTTGGTAGCTCCAGTCTCCAAGAGTTCGAATGTGCACACTGAGGTAGTCATCTTGGGGTCCTGAAGTCAAGGAAAATGGGTGCCTGAAAATTTAGACGCAAGAAACTCAAATGGGATATCAATTTTTTTATTGAATGGCTTTGTGTTGAATGAGAAGGTCATAGGAGACAGAATTACCATTCAAAAGCTGAAATTTGAGGGCACTGGAGGAATATATACATGCCACTTTGGTACTTAAAACCTTCTGGCTTTTGCATTTTGAGACACACAACTTTTCCTGGATAGAGACTTGCCTGCATTTTAATATTAAAAAAACAATGATTAATGAATGATTGAGAAGATAATAATTGTCATTTCCAAGCTGTCCTAACAATTAAAAGATTTTTTTATAACTTTTGCTATTTGGGTGAGAAGATGAGAAATTAATTAGCGTAATTAAAATAAAATATTCTGAACTCCCAGTCCTCTTGAATAATTGAATAAATAAACAATTTGATTGAATACCTTCAAAATATCAACCTCATAAAATCCCGATCTAATGGCTCGAAAGGTTCTCTCTCCAATGTATAATAAAACTGGAAAAGCAACGTACATCCATGTCTGCACGTACATAAATACTAGTGCTAGTTACGCAGATCTCAAACTCGAAGTCAAAACTACAGTAACTTATGATCACTTGTATTAATCGTCCTGGTCAAATAAAACAAAATAATACAAGCGAATAACAATATAATCATTCATTATTTTGGAAGAGTATCACCATCATTTGACTCCAAGATTTTTAAAATTACATCAACATAGAGTCCAGCTGATATAGATATTGATAGTTAAAAGAACTCACACGATGATCATATTGATGGATTTTGATAACTTCTGGAGCCAAATGATACTAATTCTCTTGCAAGGACTAGATGGAAATAAGAATGTTCCAAATGATCTCCTCGACGAAAAGAAACACATAAAAATAACAGACTTACCGTTTTCTCCGTCCATTTGTCGGTTAGGAACAAGAAAATAGAGTGAATAATCAGGAGGGCATATACAAGGATGAACAAGTGGTGTGAGTACCAAAAGGTGTTGTATCCTGTGACCCGTCTTAGGGACAAAGGCAGCTCAGCAGAACGACGTCGTGGCCACTTCGTTGCCAGTATAAATGCAATGGCCATCAACACCACCATGGCAATCCCACTTGCCACCTCTGTCGTGGTCAAAATCTGCAGGTAAGTAGGTTGATGGTAACCGAATCCGACGGCTATGGTTTGCCGGAACACTGTTTTGTCGGCGCCACTGATTCGTGGGAAATCACAAGCTAGATGTGTCCCACCGTGGAGGATCACCCCCACCACTATTCCTCCTGCAATCAGCTGAATTTCCAGACGAAAGAAAATTTTAATTTGTTTCCCCACCATTAAAGTAAATTTATCTTAATCAACCCCTAGTCGTTACTAATATAGACAAATCAATGACAACATTTTTATAGCTACGTATATAGAACTTGGGAATTTAATCTCGTGTTAATAAAATACGCTACCTGGGTAAGCTCTTCTGACCAGGGTGACGAATATTAAGAGTCTCGAGTAGTTCAGTTGATAAAGTTTCTTGCAATTTGTACAAAGATGCAAATATGATAGATGCATTCATTCCAAAGTTCATGATTAGTTTAGTTAGTATATCATCCGTCAAAGAGTAACAAAGCACATGATCACCGTATTTTGTGCTAAAATTATGTCATGAATCACTTCATTCCAAAAAACTTAGACTAGTAAATTGAGCATAGAATTAATAATTAATTTCTAATAAAAATAGATTAGACATACTTTCATCACCTAAACTAAAACCAAGTGGTTGAGATGTATGGAACGAAGACTTCATAAAATATTACTTAATGGCAGGTTTAGAGGACAATACAGGGAGATCAATTAACAGTAGGTGCAGACTTTAAAAAAAAATTATAATAATAATAAGCACCAACCTTGTGAAAGTTAATGTTGTCGTTAAAGGGGACGGCGGAGTTGATACAAGGATGCTTGCGAAGCCACGTGATTGTGTTTCTACAAACAGGGAGGAGAATCAGTGCCATGTTGAGTTTCAAGGTCTCAGCAGCTCCCTTGGCCGTTGAAAGACAATAACCCATCACTTCAAATGCAGATCTATGGCGGTACTGATCAAACTTCCAGTAAAATAACACGCCACAAGCAATCACCCAAAGTAGAACAATCCAGGCCCTTCTCCAGTATGTTCTGAACAACAATTCACCCCTCGACATCACCTCTTGTTCCTCACAAGACTCACCATTTTGAACACCATTATGTGTAATTGGAGGCGAAGAAAAAGAAGAATATGGTAGGCTTCTTTTGAAGAGAGACCCCATTTGAGATACCTGCAAATGAATGAAAATAGTTCATTCGCTATATACTTTTGGCCTAAGCAACACTGACATGAGCACATGATGATGCTAAAATTGGCACCTCAATGTAGCCTCTGCTTTTGTTATCAAGCAAGTCCATGATCTGGGCTGCATAATCCTCTGCTTCTTCGTGGGTCACGGATAGATTGTTTGTGAAAGCACTGAGTAAGATTGTCTGCACAAGGGACAAAATTAGCATACCCGGCGAACATTGAATCATACAGAACAAGCCAGTTGCAAACGAAAATTTAAGCTCAACCACCGGGATTAGACTAATATAACAAGTCATGTAAGAACATAATAAATTCTCTGTACAAGAGCCAAAATTAATATGAACATGCAGAACAAGACAATGAGCATGATTAATTTAAGGCCCACTGAAAACTATATAAGTTAGAAGGTAATATGGGGTTGTTTGTAATTGACATATATTGACCTGCTTTATATCCGTCTCAGTGATTCTTCCATCCATGTTTCTGTCACACCTGGGACATAAAAAAGAAACATTACAGATGGAAACATAGAGTAGTAGTTCAGAATCAATTAAAAGGAAGATAATTAATGACATGTCAAAGAAGATTCTCATTCTAGAGTCAAAAGAGTCATCCTTCATCCGAAACCAAAATCTTCGCATATCACTTTTGGTGATATCAGTTTTCCAATCTCTTCCTCCTCGTAGTGCCCTTAGCAATTCATTGGCAAACTCTGGTGATTGCTGCATTCCTACAGATTAGAAAATTAATTAATTAGAAAATATTAAAGATCATTGCGGGTGGACATGTATTGGATAAAGGAAAAAATATAGAATGATGACAAATTTAAATTTAATAAAGTAGAGAGATTAGTTATATAAATGATTCAACAATCTGTCCTGTTATGGCATATGCGAAGAACATGGCATGTGGTCTCCCACTGGTGCAGTGGGTACGTTAGCTCTGCTTATTTCACTTTGCAAGCATGCGCGCCGCTAATCATGTTAACAGAGCCGACACCCAAAAGGAATGAAACGGTGCCGTTTGTGACGGCACAAAGTGACAAAAGGTTCATAATTATGAAATTTTCGAGTTTCCAATTCTCACGATGTCCCGGTCAAAAAAATGAATAAACAAAATTCTCACCGATGCAAAACCCAAACCCCGACCATGTCATCACCGGTTCAGTGCCGTTCACGGTCCAGGAGGCCATCCGGTCGAACCGCCTCTCCACGTCCCTCCATTCCAGTCCGCCGTGACCCACAAAACTGACGAATCCAATTCCCATTCCCATGCCTCGAGTCGCTTCATTCTCCGCAACGTGATGCCAGTCCAGTTCCGGCTGCAAGAACGCCTCGGATCCGGTTCGAGCCGGCGAGGAAGAAAGAGGAAGAATAACGCCTTCACCTGGAGTCCAGGAAGAATAAGAAGGAGAAGATAACGAAGAAGAATTAGAAGACGGCGATGATCTCAGAAGAGCAATGAGTGAGCGCTCGCTAGCATTTCGCAACTCTTCGTTCCCATCCATAGGTGATTAATAACTTCCGAATCTCTGTCGTGAAGCTGGAGTGATAATCGGATTGCTTCTTATCAAGAGAATGTGAATCGTCCTGGTGTGATTTTCTCGTATTCCAGAGAAAGAAGACGAGTGGATTTTTTTAACAACCCCGTGTGCTCTTATTTGAGCTGCATTCAAGTTGGGCAGAAGGAGGAGGGAAAAAAAAATAAAGAAAAGGCAAAAGGTAGAGTTAGTATAATTGGTTTCTTTTCCCTTTTTCTTTTGGTTTCCTGTAATGTTAATATGATGTAGAAGTTTCTGTGGAATAGAGTGGTTGAACAAGGGGGAAAGAAAAAGGACGAGCTTGATGGTTCAATCTAAGTAATGAAATACCAAATGTGGGTTTGGTTGAGTAAGAAGGAACCAGAAAGAGAGAGAGGTTCTGTTGAAGCGTGAACAGAGAGAGAGAGCAGGTAAGAAGAAAGCAGGTGAGGGTGAAGAATGAAAATAAAGGGAAAGAAAATGAAAAGGCCAAAAGGGTGTGAATTATGTGAGAGTGATTGTGTTTGTGATGTGTGTATTGGGGGGACAACGTAACAAAGAGAATGAATGATCAAAATTCCATGGGCGTATAATGCAAAGCGTGGTTGGTGCCCAGAGTGTCTATATATACTCTTGAATTTTTTTTTGTCCCCATTTTTTTTCTTTTAATTAGAGAATTAATGAGAGATAGATACATGATTACAAGTTGTGACACCAGATATTAAAAAAGAAAATAGTTATCTCATGTGATATACCTATTTTATATTTTTCATTTATCTCTCTTAATTTGACTTTTTTGTGACTGGTTACTCTTAGAAGATACAAATGCTATTATGCTGAATAAGGGGAACAAAAACTATCAAAGAGGACTGATTTGACTCACCATAAATTACGAATTAAATGGTTTTATTATCTGTTTATTGTATTTTTAAACATAAGTCAAGAGTTAAAATAGCATCCTAATTGAGATTAGTAAAAAATGAGATCAAGTTAAATGAGTTACCACACCTAACCCAGAGGTTTGGCCACTTAATCCACTAATTAATTGGTCCAAACCAACATTACCCAAAATAAATTAAATTACAATCGATTAAATTCAAACCATTTTATAAGATAAATAATCAGATATTGGAATGTGGGACTGTGTGTCTACTATTGGTGTAAATGAAGGTAAAACATGTCATAAGGTTTTTGCACCAATTAATGAAAAATAGCAACTTTCTTTCAGTGGTGGTTTTAAGTGTTAACTATTAAAATTTCGAATAAAAATGTGATAGACGAAAAGTTGTATTGAAGTTTTCCTTTAATTTTTGAATTAAATTACACCAGATACTTGTGTCTGTTTAAAAAGTTATAATTGGCTTTTCTCCAAAATTAAGTTAAAATGAAGTTATTTTTATACTATATATATATATAGATTAAGAATTTAATTAATTAATTTAGTTATTTCAAATATAAATTATAATCCATTTCATGAATAAAAATAAATTCTTGGTCAAAAAATAAATTAATAAATTTTATAATATATTATAAAATATGAGTAAAAGCAAATTTAATATTTTAAACAAGTGAGATATCGAGTATAATTTAGTAAAATTTAATTAGAAGGTTATCATAATTTATTTTTTTAGAAAAAGGAAAAATTTTCAAGAGATATATTTTTTAAGAAAATAAGTTTTTTCATCATTAGATAAATCTTCAAGTTTTTTATCATTTGAAGGAAATTCATCTAATGATAAAAAAATAATTAAACTTTCATGAAGTGGCATTCCGTATAAATTTACCTTCGTAGTGAAATAATAACGCAATTAGTCATAAGGGAAGAATCATTTAAAATTTTAAATAGAGACTAAAAAATAATAAATGCTAGAGTCATGCAGGTACATTTCATAGAAGCACTGTTGTTAGTCAGCGAGAATAACCAGCTGATCCGCAATATTCTTCAATTAATAATGTTTTTTATTTTAATAATATGATTTACATTATTATCTAATCCTATACGAATTAAATATACTTGAGAATCAAAATGAACAATATTTTTTTATGGAGGTGGCAAGCTGTGTGCCCATGACTTTTTGACAGTCTTAATGGCGGCTTAAGCGGGTTGTGTTCCTTCTTCTTTTTCTTTTTTTTTTTTTTGGGATGAACTTAAGCAGGTTGTTTTTGGCCTGAAGAACTTAGCAGGTTGTATTTGGTAGAATGACCTTTGTTTCTTTACATGCCAAAAGGTGAAGATATAATAATAATTATTATTATTATAATTAATTTGAAAGGTGCAACGTATTTTTGTTTATGCAACTTATAACTTTAATTTACATTAGGGAAAATTACTATGATAGACATATAAAAAATAATATAAAAATTGTAATTAGGCTAAAAGAACAAAAATACTTAAAAGGAAATATGAATTGACTCAAATATCCTCTGCACCAAAATATGGAACAACGTGCGGTGATTATGGTATTGATTTGAGCTCTCCTGTCTTGATAGACATATATGGAACAACGTGTGGGAATGAAATTCCAATGGAAGAAGAAATGCCTTTTTAGATTGACACAATTGTGACTGTGGTAATTAATTTGCAATGGAGAAAATATAAATGAAAGGGTTATAAGAACTTTTGAAAGGGCATACGGCAAGTGCCTTCATTGCCAAGGAAGTTACACGGCCCTGTCTACGACCATTGGGGTATATAGAGATATATATGGATATTTTTATTCTTGGTCTTCTCCTTTTTTTAGTTCACATTGATGGAAGCAACCAAGTAAAACGCAGATCTTGATAATAAGGCTTTTTATATGCTCAGAACCGTTTTGAACCTCATTTTTAATCAATTTTGTTTGATTTTAATAAGCCTGACTTTTGGTTTAATCAATTTAGTTTGATTTTGAATATTTTTAATAATATAATATTGAGGGATTTACCAATGAATGGTATTTGTGTCAATTTGCATATCTTTTTTAGTCATTTGGTCTTTTCATACAATTATAAGTTTTATAATCCTTTATAATAAATATTAGCTCCTATAGGTCCTTCACTATAATTTTCCATTTATAAAAGTTAGAACATATTTTTCAATATTAAAAATTAAGCGATGCAGTATTAAATAAAAATATTTTATAAATTTTTAATATAATATAATATAATAAATTATTTTTATTTCACTATCGAGTATTACATAATTATTTTTTTTCGAAAGAAGTTCACTCACACGTTATTTTTTTAACAAATCTAATAACAAGATTTTACAAATTTTTTCTTGAAGTTTATATTATTAAAAATATTTTTTCTGCATATACTAGAAGATATACTATATGTTTATAATTAATCTAATCCTTTAAAATAAATTAAAGGCATACATAATTTGTCAAATGCATGAGCTTAAAGCATTTAAAGTGTGGAGTCAATAAAATGCCTATAAATTTTGTGAGAGAAAGGAGAGAAAGGAGTTTGGTGAACAATGAACATGTATGAGTTGGCCAACAAATTATTACCAGGATATTAGGTGATCATTAATAAATCAATATTTAAATCCAAAAGAAAATACTATTTATTATAAGTTACAAATATTGTATGACTCGTATAATATTAGAGGTCGTTTGAAAAACTTAAGTTCTACATTGGATATAAATAATGCTTATAAAGTATATATAAAAGAGAGAAGATAAATTATGTTAAAATAATTATAGAAAGATAAAGGTTAGGTATATTTAAATATTATTTATTTAATATTTAAAGTACTTGGGACTTGGCATGTGTCGTGATCGTTAGATTGATCTAATAATGAAGATCTGGTCCGCTATAAATTTAAGATTAATATATTTTATTAATTATTTTTCAGAAACGGAATTTTAATTGATGACATTATGAAACAACACGTTATTTAATATTCTGGATGTTTCAATTACAACGTTCAGAAAATATACTGATTTATCAATAACATTTCTTTGTCCACTATTGTATAAGGATCAGATCAGAGACTAAAAGAATCACTCAATATTCTCTCCTCTTACTTACAATCTCTATGTTTCGTTCTCTATTTTAAGGTATCTGAAGTTGTTGTCAGATATTTTTGGTACTTAGAATAACTTCTAGGGGTGATTTATTGGGTCCCTACAGCAAGCCTAGTAGGAGCAAATAACACTTTAAAGATAGTGTGTTATCATACATTTTTGAGCACCAATTATTTTCATATACTGTTTCTAACATATATTATAATATATCAAGAGCCTACATCTAGATATGATAAAATAATTTAAATTAATATCACCATCAAGCACATAATGATATATTATTATATTCATGAATTTAGGTAAATAAACACATTTTCTCATAAAAAATACATTTTCTCATCTATATTACATAAATTTAAAATGAATTATACCATTTATAAGTTACAAATGATATGATTGGTCATAATTATATATTTTATATTAGTTGTTATTCATAAAGAGTAAGTTTTATAATTTTCTCATTCAAAATTGTACGTGAGAGTTGAGACGCACTGTAACTTTCGCACTAAAAATTGCAAGAGTTATTTGAAAGAACAGATCACTATAATTATCGAGGTAAAAAAAATCACTGTAAATATTGTTAGTTATCCTTCTCTTTTCCTTTTCTTGTAAATATACTTAATTTTATAATTTTAAAATATGGTAATTTTTTTAGCTCACGGCACGCATATTTAACTGGGGCAAATTTAAATAATTTGAAGTGTGAAGTTTCTCAAATGTGTCTAAATAAGTTTTACTTAATAATTAGATTGTGGAGTCTGACAAGCCACATTATCTATGAAGTAATGTAACTTTCTATAAATTATAAATACATATGCATGTATATCATAAGTTAATATACTCAGACTTGGTACATATTCTAGGTGATAGATTAGGATTCTATCTTTAATATTTGGAGAAAATCGTATTTAAGAATTAAATTTTCAAATTATTTGTATTAAAATATCTATAAAAGTAATTCCTATTTTTAAAAATTAAAATTACTATTAAAATATTATTATTTGTTATCATGTTTAAAAAATATTATTATTATTAATTAATCTTAAAAAATAATAATAATCTTAAATTTAAAGGTAATTACTACATTTTTAAAAAAATTTAGTATAAATTTTATTAATTCAGTGTTAAATATAATTTCTCCTACAATTAATAAATGCAATTTTTGGACAGGAGGGGTAACATGCATGTTTGTTTCGTCGTTTTTCGGATCCCAGATTACGTAAGGCATTTGAAGAATGAGAAGTCAAGGGTTCCGTTCTGACGTTTTTGTCCCTAAATCTTAATAACTTCAAGGTTGAATGGACACCTCACTCTCTCACTTCCTATTTGAGTTTTTTACACTTTTATTCCTTTGTTTATGTTTGCCTCTTTCCTTCCTTTTTCAATCTTTTTCTTTTAATGTAATTTTGCGGATGGACTGAAAAGTTGATTAAAAAGCACATCTTTTTAAATAGAATAAAATGTTAAAAAATAGAATATAATGATTATACGTTAGAAAAATTACTATAATATTACTCATTAATTACATAAAAATTAAATTAATTTGATTAAAACTTATTTGTAATCATATAAATTAATTTTAAAATTGAACATGAAATGTTATTTTATGTTTAATATTATATTTGACTGTAATTAATATTTTTTAAAATTTTCATGAAATATGAATTTTGGCCAAATAAATGTTTATGAATTTATAATATTATAAGACACTTAAAAAGTGGGGGGGAAAATAAAAGTGGAAGAGTGAAAGTAAGGAAAAGACAATAAATTAATGTCAGGGCCCATTAGCCGTGGAATAACGTTCCGTTCTACCTATAGGCCTTCCTGTCATTGTAGGCCATAAACCAATATTTTTTTTATTTTTTATTTTTGTTGCGCATGTGCAGATTAGATAGTGCTTTAGTTTAATTTAAGTGTCGTGAAGAGAAAATATACTCCCTCGTGTTTTTGTATAAAATACACACAGGAATATCTAAAAGCATCTTAAATTTGTGTAAAAATATAAATTTTTTTTAATTTTATTAAATACTCCATTGTTATGCTTCTTAGGGATAGGAAGTTTTGATGCATATTTTATGAGAAGTAATAATGAGATGGGAAAAAATGAAAAAGTTATACCTAATACTCTCTTCATTTCAGTTTATAATACACTTTTAACTATCACACACATACCAAGACAATAATTAGTAACCAAAATTTTTTTTTATTATTTTCTAAATTACTCTTATTTAATAATACTTCATATATTAATAAATTACAGTTATTCTCTCATTCATTCTTTTTTTCCGAGTTCCCATGAGTCGTTGGCAATTGTAAAGAATGAAATTTTTAAGAAAAATTCTCCTTCATTATGGTTTAACTAAATCATTAAAGAATTTTCATTAAATGTATTAGTAACCATAGAATATATAAGTTTACTTATTATGAGTAATACTGAAAAGATAATAAAAAAAATACAATGTAATCTGCATAATGCACTAAATTTTGAAATATAAATTTCTTAAAATAGTGCACTATATATTGTAACGGAGGGAGTAATTTATAATGTGCACAGAGAGTTTGTTCTACAAAGATGAGGGAGGATGATAATTGGCTCGTTGCAAGAACCTTAACTTTTCATCTGAACTCTGGAGGCGTCCAGATTCCCTACTAAACTGAAAATGATGTCGTTTTGAGAAGGTTCAATTCATCCCCGCTATCACTTCAAATCATCTCAGCCCTCCATTTAACTCTTATCTCAGCAAACCCATCCTTAAACGGGAGCTCCAAATTACCCATTTCTTTTTCTCCATCAAAGCTTGAAACCCACTTGTGCGTTCCCCATAAAACCAGTTTCAATTCAAGCTGAATAAATGAAACCCATTTCTTCTTTCTCTTTTTTTTTTTCTTTTTTGATAACGTTATACTGAACAAGTATATGAGAAATAGCAATAGATAACATACCTGTTGATGATATCCACTGAAAAATTTGCCACGCGGTTCACCAACAACTTGAAACTTATCTTCCACGGTAAAAGACACGAAGAGATAAGAGAATTGTCGAGAGGGTTCAGATTGTGCAGTTTTTCTGAGAGGAAGCGTGTGATTTTCTCTCATCCATTTAAAAGCTTTTTTTTTTTTTTTCTCACCCTCCGTGCGCGTTTCCTTTCTACATGTAGATTAATGTTTCCTCCCTCTTACGTTCCATTGGGAGAAGGGAGAGAAAAGATGGAAAATTTTTGAATTATATATATCTTTTTCAATCTATTTTTTCTCCCGCTTAGATAAGAGGGAGAGAAGAGTATGAGAGGGAAAATAATTCCCTACCTTTCCTCTAAATCTCTGGAAGCTAATAGAGGTAATAAATTGCACAATTGGAGTCTTTGGTTTTGCCCATCAAGGATGGACCAAAAAGAAAATTATAACCCAAGAGATAAACTAACTGAAACCCATTTATGCACATGGATTTGAAAATCGATATCTGACTACATAGATTCAACAAAATTTTTCTTATAAGTAATGGTAAGTTCAATTACTCTCTCCATTTTAAGATATTCTAAGAAATTTTGATATATTAATGTTTCTAAATATAAGTTACTTTAACAAAATTATTGAATATTTAATGCATTTTTCCAGGTATTCTTTGTATTCTGAGTTGCCAAAGTATAATCCAATTAAAAGTACATATTTGCAAACCAGATAAATAATGCAGTCCGTTGGTCACTCCTTTATCCTTGAATTCATTTTTCTTAGGGTCTGTTTGGTTGGGAATGTTTGGAAGTTTTTTAAGGGGAGAGAATTGGGAGGGATTGAATCTCCTCCCCTTGTTTGGCTAATAAAATTAGAGGGGATTGAGGGGAATTTAATATTCTCTAATTCCCTCCCCCCACCCCTTCATAAATTCCCCTAAATTGGGGTTTTTTTAAGGGAGAGAGTATTTATTACTCAATTCCCTCCAATCCTTTCCTGAACCAAACAAGATTTCATTAAAATCTCTTAAATCCCCCCTCCTCAAATCCTCCCTTCCAATCCCACCAAACAAGAGAATTTTAAAATCCCTCCAATTCCGTTCATTAAAATCTCTTCAATTCCTTCCCCTTCAATTCCCTTAGTTGAACCAAACAGACCCTTAAAATTTTCATTAGTTGACCTGGTTTTTTTTTTGGCCAAAATTAGTTGAGCTGGTTTGAAAATTAAATTCATGGACGAAGCCTTATTATGAATCGCCGAGTTCCTGGCCTCCCACAAAAATATGCAACGTATGCATTAGGCTATTTTGAAGCTCTAAAAGAATATAAAAATTGAATATGTTGAACGTAAAAGTGAAAAATAATTGTATATGAAGAGATTAAAAAAGTTTAACTGTGAAAAAATATTATAAAAATTTAAACATTTAAAATTAAAATTTTTAAGTATAATTTTCATATTATCTTTATTGTTATAATTTTTTTTCAATATGAATATATATAATTTTTTTAATTAAAATGATATTAATGCTCGATATATCACAGCATTGCGGCAGTTGTTCAATGTTCATTCACCCCATCATACTCTTTTCTATTTTGCAGTTTGAAATCATCCTTTTGTTTTTTTGATAGACGAAAGTTAGAACATCAACTCGTGGCTCCACATGTTTCAAGGGACACGTTGTGTTTTGTCTGTTTCTGTTTATTTCGATCCTAAAAATACTTTTCTATAATTTTTAATTTATATTTTTAGGATGTTGAGAGAATGAGTGGTTTTATATTTATGATTTTCTTTAATTTCTCTTCGTATTTCTCCTTTTCAATATTAATTAATTTTCTTATATTTATTTTATATATATATATATATGTTATTCAGACCAAGACACCCTAAAAAATGGTTGCAGACACGCATAACTATTGTATAATTTGTGTCTTTTTAATTTCTGCCTATGGTAATGGACCACATTAGTGTATTAATACAAGTAAAACAAAATTTTATTTTAAAAATAACAATCATATTGTAGATACTAGGTTAAAATAATAATGTCAGTACACAAAAAAAATATCAGGAAGAGAAGGAACGCAGAAGGAAGAAGGAGAAAATATCATATGGAGAAGGAAAACATCCAGAGAGGAAGGAGAAAGACCACAATATTCATCCACACTCTTAACAGCCTCATTTGCAATTATGTATACCCTCTCATTCCCCTTGAGTTCTGTGACTTTCCCCCACCTCTCATAAGCCCAACCCATTTCCCATAACCTTTGTCAATGTTCAAGTCCACAAGAGGCCCATTCATTACACATGAGTTGATCAAATCTTAGCTGAAAGTTTTAACTTTTAATTGAAGATTTGTAATAAAATGTCAAGAAAATTGGACGGCTTAGGTCATTATTATTCAATTCAACAATCCTTTAATTTACAATTTTGTTTTGTGTCGTTTATACACTATTAAGAATGAAAAATACTTATATGTTTTTTTTAATGTACTTTTCGTGTTATTTTTTAATTAAAAGTTAACATGTAGATTATTTTTAATATATTGTATAGATTTAGTTATTAATTATATATTAAAAGTATTAACTTCTTGAACTTGAAAAATTTAAAATGTTTACATATTAAATTTTAATTAGAGAATAGTATGAAAAACATATAAGGAAATGCGTATAAGTTTAATCTATTGAGAATACAGTCTTATGCATAACTATGTTAAAGACTTCCATAACCCTATTTCCAAGAGAGCTTTGTTTCATCATCTCTTTTAACTCATAATAGAGATGGTAAGTTAATTTTTGAGTTTAATTTCACAGTTAATTCATCTCAATATATATATAGAGCAAAGTTTTGAAAATTAGACCAGACCGGCCGGTTCAATCTGGAATTGGTCCTGGTATGATCTGAAATACTCCCAAAATCGGTCCCCCTAGAAAATCGATCAACGACTGATAAAACCGGTCAAAAACTGATCAGAACCGATTTAGTTCAGTTTTTTTAAAAAAAACTTGAAAAAATTACAATTCTGGACCTAAAAAAAAAATTTCAAGCTCATTAAGATATATTAAAGATATTCAATATATTGCATTTAACATGACTAACAAAACTATCTTTATATGGGCTTCAACACATTCATTTTATTAAAATTTGGGTAATATGGGACTTTCAAATGTCAAATGATTTTTGTTTTTTCTTATTTTCTTCAATATTTACTCATTTTTTTATTTCTTGAATTTTTTTCTCTGTATAATAACATTATTCTAATATTTGTAATATCTATTATTTATCTATATTTTAATTATAAACTTAATTATTGGAGAAATTACATATAGGGACCAATATAATGAATTAATTATAAAGAAAGATTTTAGTTAAAAAAAGTGTTAAAATATGGAATACTCAGTAGTAACATTGGGGGAGCGAATAGTAACATGTTCTATTTTGTAATTAATTTATTATCTTGGTTCCTATATGTAATTTCCCCTTAATTATTTTAATTTAACTTTAATATCACTCTTAAAAGTACTTAATAATAAAGGTTCATAAACTTCCAATTTTCTAATTTTCTTCTTTTTTCTTCAAATTTTGCTCATTTTTTGTGTTTATTTCTTGAATTTTTTTTATGTGATAACATTATTTAATTTTTGTTGTGTCTATTATTTATCTATATTTTAATTTTAAATTTTATCATTTTAATTTAACTTTAACATGATTTTTAAAAGTGCTTGATAATAAAGATTTATATCATTTTTCTTATTTAATTTCTTTCTTCAATTTTTTCTTTTTTTTTTATTTATTTATATCATTTTAATCTTTATAATACATATTAATTACAAATGATCACCTTTGAACCTCTATATTGTCCAGTTGTCCAGTTCAGAATTCCATCCGATTTTCTTATCATTGACATAAAAAAGGCAAACCCCTTCGATAGAAAAAGCACACTAGCACACTATAGAAGATTTGGCGCACTTGTTGAGACCCAAGAACTTTTCTTTTAGAATTCGAGTCTTGAAATATAAATACATTAAATACTTGATGCTAAAATTTGTTATCCCAATAGAAAGGGTCTTAGCCGTCATGTTTCAAATTGGTTTGGACGTGAGTAGATCTAACATACCTGCATTACTGGCGCTCATACTCAAGATCAAGATCTGTTGGTACAACTCATATCATTAGGACCAAGTCATTGGTACTATGCCGATATCAATCCGACCCAATCCATGCAGACCAAAAGTAGTGGGATTCTTTTTACCTGTTTTTCTTGTTGTCCAGCAGATGGAATTTGGAAAAAACTGTTTTCATCTGAGCTTCGTGGCTTAGACGTTAGGCCTTATTAACCCTCGAGCGTGAGTAAAGTAACTTCGAACGTTTCCTTCATTAATAAAATTCACAGGTACTAACATCTTTAGACTTCGTTCTTGCAGATCTAAATCTATAATGCATTTTGAAACCATTTCTTCTTCCCGAATCCCGAGATTGGTTACTTTTGAGCCATTTGTATGGTTTCTTATCGCAATGTGCTCCTTCTGATATCAAGACGATAGTTTTTGCATCTATTTGGTGTTTTCAACATTTTTTCGGGTAGTTGTTTGATAGATTCTAGGATCTCTGGGGTTTGGGAGCGGAGAATTTCATGGAAGGGTTGGTGAGTTCTAGGATCAACCCTGTCTATGCTTATAGTAGAAAATATCAGTCTCGTCTTCTTCCATCTTCTACAATACAGCTGAGGAAGAGTATCTGTGAATTTCGATTAAGGACTATGGGACAGTCCTCACCATTTAACGTAATTGGTGCTTCAGTTCAACCGGTCGGGGGTTCAAAAGTGAGCCATTTTGGGAACACACTGCCTTCTGGAGGTTATCTATCACTCTGATGTTTTCTTGCTTCGAGATTCTGAAATCGTTCTCTTGATTGTTTCTTTTTTTCAATAATAGAGATTCTTGAGCTTTGGAGAAACGCTGATGCTGTGTGCTTCGATGTCGATAGCACCGTCTGCCTGGATGAAGGTATTGATGAACTCGGCGATTTTTGCGGGGCTGGAAAGGCTGTAGCAGAATGGACTGCTAGGTTGGATAATTGAACTATTAACACTTTAAATGCTTTTTTGTTTTGAAGTTTTCGTATCTAATTTGTGTGTTGAATCTTCCCAGAGCAATGGGTGGTTCTGTTCCTTTTGAGGATGCCTTAGCTGCTAGACTATCTTTGTTCAGTCCCTCTTTGTCTCAAGTTCAGAATTTTCTAGAGCAAAGGCCCCCAAGGTAGATGTGATTTTGTTAACCATCTTGAGTAAGTTGGGCATATATTTTGTTAAAATCTGATCTTGCTTCCCAAAAAATTTTTTCCCAATTACATAATCGAATATGAAAATTTATCAAAATCTTCTCCAACACTCTGCAGTCTCTATTTTTATGCATTTTTGTGGCTTATATTTGTGTTATGCCTGTGAATACTCAAACTAAGGAACAGGTGTTAGATGTGTACTCAAAACTGCCAATGACTCCCACCCAATTTTCGTGCGTGTGTGAGGTATCCATGTGCGACTGAGGAAGATATGATATATCGGCAAAGTGAATAATTAACGCTCACAGAATTGAAAGAGTTTATTCACTCTCACTGAGGATGGTTATGTTATCAGAGCTCTAATGTTCCATTAGTATGGCTGTAACCATTTTCTGAGAAGTGCCATATCCTTTCCCCTGCCCAATGCTTACTTGATCACCTGATGCAAGTTTTTTAATATATTTGCTTTCATAGTTCAGGAGAATTCTGCATGGCATCAGCGGCCAAAATATTATATTCCTTTATCATCAAATCATAAGAGAATTTTTAATCATGAGAATGCAATGATATGCTTAAAAAATAATTGTATTGTGGAGAAATGATACTCCTTTTCTGCTGGTAACATAAAAGATTAATTACTGACTCATTCATGTGTCTGGCCATTCTAAACTTAGATGACAAAAAAGTTTGATTTCTGTATTTCAAATCTCGATATTTGTTCTTTATTTTTCACATTACAAATCGCAATACCAGTTTCTTTAATGAGAATTGTGAGCTGTTTATCTCAAACAGATTAAGAGCATTGTTTATGATTCTACTTCCCAATATGCAGGCTTTCCCCTGGCATTCAAGAGTTGGTTGAGAAGCTGAAGGCTAATAAAAAACATGTTTATCTGATTTCAGGGGGCTTCCGTCAAATGATCAATGTATATGGAAAGTTAAAAATTGATGATTTTTTATTTGTTTCCTTTTGGGCTCATAAGGGTGATTCTGGATACACTTTGAGTTAACATTGTCATTGCACATGAAAATATTTAAAATGATTTTCTTAGCTTAACAGTGTCCTTTTTCCTGAGAATTTAATTCGGCAATTTTCGTATTTGATAAGCGTGCGGGATCATGAATTATAGATACTTTATTTCCTTTCTAATTACTAAGACACTTCTTATGAAGCCTGTCGCGTCAATACTTGGAATTCATCAAGAGAACATTTTTGCCAATCAACTGCTTTTTGGTAGCTCTGGAGAGTTTATTGGGTTTGATAAGAACGAGCCTACTTCAAGAAGTGGAGGAAAAGCAACAGCAGTGCAACAAATCAGGAAGGTTAGCATTGTGTCTGCTTGTTAATTTTAAGTTTTACCACCTACATTACTTTGCTTGTAAAGCTAATTAAACTTGGATTCCAGGTTCATGGCTACAAAACGTTAGCTATGATTGGGGACGGTGCAACTGATCTTGAGGTTAGTAAAATCCTGCAAATATTACAGCAATAAGAGTCAAGGAATATCAAAGTTCCAATTGTGGGTTTATTATATCACTTCAACTTGAGGGTCCTTGTTGAAGCACCTGTCACTATTGTTTTCGTTTTCGTATTTTTATTTTCTAATCTATCCTAGGAAACAGAGAAGCTTCTTGTTTTCACACACACAAAAAAAGCCAATAGTGACTTAGATAAGCAGAAATATTACCTTCCAAATAACTTAATGTAGTGGATTTTTTGGCAAAGTAGTTGCATGTGGCTGATAGTTATGAGTTTGGATCCTTTCTTGTTCTTTCTCTTCATTTATTTATTTTTCAATTTAGATCAAAGATAAATACAAAATCTGTGGGATTCACTTAAATGATAAGTCCTATTTGAATGTGTGAGATCCACTTGAGTTATGGGACTTAACATGTGTTTATGTCTTTTCGAAATTAACAAAGAATGAAGAGAAAGAAATAAAGATGATCCAAATCAGTTATTCTCGTATAGATATAAATAAATATATATAATTTGTTGCGCTTTCACTTTTAGGCTCGGAGACCAGGGGGTGCAGACTTGTTCATTTGCTACGCGGGTGTTCAGTTTAGAGAAGCTGTCGCTGCAAAAGCTGATTGGCTTATTTTTGACTTTAAAGACATCGTAATGTCGTTGGGGTAGCTTTGTTCTTATTTATTTGGCTCCCTGTAAGCATAAATGGTTGGTTTTTTTTTTAATTAAAAAAAAAGGGTTACGGAATAGACTCTTCTATGTTAAGAGGACTAATACAAGTATGAGAAAATAAATAGAAAAGTTAACATTTGATGTGTATAATTTTCTGAGTGCTATTCAATTTTCTTCTTCATGGTGTCAGATTGGTTTTTGTGTGTTTTTTTTTTTAATTTGATTTGATGATCTTGCTTTCCGGTGTTGGTTATAATACATATTAGGATAAATGAAGATCAGATAAGATTGGATTAATAATGTCTTGTCTGCGTGAGTTCAAGTTGAACCAAAATAATTCATTATATGAGATCGGTTTGGTTTGATTCTTAGAAAATAATTAAAAATAAATTAATAAATTAATTTTATTTTTAACAAAAATATAAGTACATTTATTTAAAATATATTTTCTTGAAAAATAAGATTAGAATAAAAATAACATTTTATAAAATTATAAACACTTAATAATTATATATTATTTTTACATGATATTAAGAAATCAATTTAAATTTTTTAAATAAAATTAAAAAATTGAAATCTTAAAAATATATATACTAATAATAATAATAAAATCAATTGATTATATATACATATAATACTAAGAAAAATAATCATATAAAATTAATTGATATTTATAAAAAGAAGTTTTAAAAAATAAAATTATATATATTGAGACTGAATGTCACAAGCTATCCAACTTGACTCAATTTTGGGATCAATCTAGTATATCAAATAGAACCGAGCCTTCCAAGCTATTGAATTAATTTAAGAGCGCTGCTGGTACATATGCAACTTCAATGCAAACAACATGAGTAATTCTGCATGAAACCATCTAAAGCTAATTTATTCCATTTCGTTTTTATTAATGATCATCCTAAACTCCTAGTCTAGACGCATCTTCAAACTTCTTAACCACAATTATTTAGAGTCATATAGTAAAAGATTTCTCCTTTTAATTCACAGAGTTCAATAATCTTGAGGGATTAAATAATCCCCACAAATTGCAGACAATCAATTTGCCGGTTCGGAAGACAAGTACAGATCTATAACCAAAGGCTCCTTATTTAATATTTATAGCTTAAAAGGATACAACTTTTCTTTTTTTGGGCCATTATAACTATTTAGCTTCAATTTAAATATAACCGTTGACCAAAAATTAATACTAGATCCTTAATAGAAGTTATTTTTAGTTGAATTACGTGGATTAAGAATTAAAATTAAAATTAATTAACTTCTTCAATTTTTTTTAAAATTTTAATATTTTTTAAAACTATTCTTATTTAATATCTTTCTCTTTCTCTTTAAATACATTAAATAGGGGTATTTTTTAAAAATATATAATAAATATTACCTCTTATATTGTAAAGGGTCTTATATTTAGGACCATGATAAAAAATCCTAGATAAAGTATCAGAGAGAATATATGAAAGGGAGAATTGTACGGAAAGATCAAAATAAAACAATATTTATTTTAAATTTTCAGTAAAAAATTATTACTTAGAACTAGAAGGACGCAACGACAAGAAGTTAAGGTGAAAAACGATTATTAAAGGCCTCTCCCAAATGATGAATTATTCTTACAAAAAAGGAGAAAAAAAAGGTAAATTTATTATAATTAATTATTAATGACGCGGTTGAAAGCATTTTTTATGATTGACCGACTTGTTCACAAGTCTGGCTATTCTAAACTTTGACGACAGAAAAAAGTTTGACTTCTGTATTTCAAATTTCGGTTTTTTGTTCTTTATTTTCACATCACAACACAAATTGCAATCGCTTTTTAATAGTAATATTACCTCTTCCAAAATGGTGAATTATTCTCACAACGATAAAATAATCCTCTTATAATCGCACCATAATGGTCCAAATCATTATGGTGACTTTTTTTTTTATAAATAATAATTAGTAATTAGTAATGACATCGATAAAAGATTTATAATAGCAGGCTATACTCTTATAATAATAAGGTCAAGCAACAAGATGATATTTTTCTATACTTGCATGATAACATTCTTCAATAATATGATAAATTTTCTATAAATAATTAGAAAACTACTATGATAACGGAGTTATAATCTCACTATTACCAGGTCTCAATAAGGACAGAGTATAACCCTTCTATACTCACATGTTAATAGTCCTGATCATCATGATACTTTTCTTTTAATTAATTAGCAAGCAAAAAGGTATATTAGTAGGATGTATAAAAAGTTTCATTCGAGTGGCAATTAAAACTCATATATATTGAAACAGAACATTAAAATTTGAGTAAAAATAAAATGAAAGGTTTATGTGGAAAAAAAGAGAGAGAGAAATTTTTATCTTTTTATTTATCTAATTTGTTTTAGCCAGAATCTGATAGTATGTCATAGTCCAATGTTTTCCCCTTAGAATATCCATTTTTCTAATTTTCACAAAAAAAATGAAGAAATAAATGAAAGATAAAATAATTTATTTTTAAAAACATAAAATATATATTTTTGTCAAAGCGGAAGAAATATTACTACTATTATAAAAATATAGTAAAATTTAAGAATATTTATAACAATTCAAAGCGGAAGAAATATTACTACTATTATAAAAATAGAAAGTCAGAGACGAGGTGACAGATATTTATTTGCTTACTATTAAAAAATAAAATGTAATTTTTTTATTATTATCCAAAAGCTGAAGCTGGTATGGTAAGGGCGTAAGGGCTATGGTGACCCTACAAAATTCACAGGGAAAATTCATAAATAAAACTTCCTAAATAATAACTATTTCTGTTTACATTTGCAAAAATTCTATGGTAGCCGTTTAGGTGTACCTGTGCAGATAACGGTGTCGCCGGTCATTTTCTTCCAAGGGATTGAACCACCTGCGAGATTCGACGAACTTCGTGTAGGAAAGTTGGGCATTAGATTTTCTTCATAGCGTGAGGGATTTTCAAAAGGATTTTTAAAACAGAAAAAAAAATGAAAAGAACGAATATTCGTTTTCCTTTCATTTATGACAGGAAGGTAGCTGCAAGAGTTGTTCGTCTTATTATAATTGCCATCTTTATTTCCCTGCATGCACTTTGATTGTGGTTCCGTGCTATTTGGCGAAATGGGTTCGTCTTATTTATGCGTCTCACAGAGACTTTGCTGTTTCTCAGACGGATTTGGCCCGTAATTTTATATATGATATAATGAAAGTTGGTTGTTGGAGTTGCAGAAGTTTTTTGGGGGTTTGTTTCTTTGAAATTTCCATGTGTAGAAATGTGTTCATTTTGGTGGCGTTTGTTGCTGACAATGATTGATTTCTGATGGATTTCGAAAATTAACGTAAACTTGTGAATATTACATCTCAATTCTTCTTGTGTATGTTCCTTCTTTGTTTTTAATGCCAGTGGAAAAGCATCACAAGTTGTTAGGTTCGTGAATGATTGGATTCTAATGGATTTTGAGCAGAAACTTGGGTGGAGGAAAATGTGTTTTGTGAATAACGGATTCTGGTTTTACTTTGGTCAAAGCGTTTTGCAGCTTTCCATTCTATAGCATATTATTGACAGAACGCTTGAAGGCAGTTGCAGTGAAATTAATGGAATATTTTTCCTTGGGCTGTTTGACGTTAATAATTGAAAGAAAGAAGATAGTTTGTAGTGTGGGATTCGGATAGTGCTTTTTTTTCTGTGGCAGGGAGAACAAAAAATGGATTTGTGGGTAGTTGCAGCTGCTGCTGGAGCCGGTTATTTAGCTAAATATTGGCAGAGAGTTTCAAAGAATAGTGATAAAACAGCTCAGTTGTCTCTGTATTCGGAGGATTCCAAAGTCGAGAATTCTGAATCCCTTAGCCGTCCCTTCGGCAGACAAGCATGTAGAGATGAATTAGGCAAAGCTTTTTCTTCAGTTATACATTTATTGGATGGTCCTTTGGCGAACGAAGTGGCTTCCAGCACTAAGAGTGGGCTTGACAGTGAAAAAATAAGAGGCTTCAGAACTTACAGCAAGAGCAATGTACTTTCTCTATCGAACTTACCATTATCATTCTCTCCGAATGAGAACTTTAAGGACGTTGAAGATGTTAATGAGCAAAGCTCTAATATTGGTAGCAATTATGGATTCCCGTTTTCTGATTCTTCTGCAGAAGTTGGCTCTAAATATTATTCTGCTGGAAATAAGATCTCTCTCGGAGCTAAACATTTGCATGGACATTTTATCAAACCTGTAAATTCATTAGACAGTTGCTTAATGGCACAGCTGTTCAAGGAACATGCCAAATGGGAAGAATATGTATTTAGCTCTAATTCATCACCTTCAACAGCCACAAGGCCATTAATTGTCAGTGATGGAAGCCGAATAATCAGCAGAAAAAGTATTGATTCTTCCAGTGAATTAATTCAAGGTGAGGAATACAAGCTGCATGAAAAAGATGGAAATGTATGTGGGATTTCATCTTTACCGAAGATTGGATCTTTGGAGGATCCCAAGAAGATGAAATTTAAGTTAGGAAAAGGGAGCAGTGGAGGATTGAGCTCTTCCAATAATGTGTTCAGCAGAAAGCACATGCATTCTCAACATGGTATGGCTCTTAATTCAGTAACATTTTTTTAACCTGTTCAACTGTGTAAATGATCTTTTCTTTTCTTTTTTTCCCTTCTTATCTATGCTTAACTCACCTTTGAGGAAATCCATTTGAACAGCCATCTGATATTAACTTTATTGACATTTCTCTGCATTCTTTGTCTAGTTACAGTCTTTTTAAAATGTTTATGCATGAGAAGAAAAATTATTTTGTTTTTGACTTCCAGGTGTAGGTTGTATATTTCATATATTTTAGAAATCTTAAAGAATTAGACTAGCGTATTATCAATTATTTGAAAATCATTTGGTTTTTTTGTCCTTACACATATATGAAATTTTATTCTCCTTTTTTCACAATCCTACCAAGAATTGAAATCCAAACTCTCAGTTGAACATTGTCATTGTTTCTTTAAAAGAAGATATGTGGGCATGTATTGGCCCTGTGGGAGATAACATGTTGATCACAGCTAGCTTTTTAACCCATACCAATGCATCAGCAGCCACACATATTGGCCTTCGTATGATTTAGGTTGCTCTTTCATATAATGATGTCATGTCTAACTTATGTCTTGCCATGTATCTTTTCACTTAATTAACTACATCTGCTAACACTTCCATAATCATCAGATGTAATGTTCCTCTTCAGTCTTGGAATTTCTTTTGGCATAACGGTTTCCACCATGGAAAATAAAAGAAAAATTGACAATTTGAGGGGCTTGTTGACGCAAACTGAAAACTTGGTTCAAGATCTACAAGAGGAACTTGAAATTGAAATGAAAGATTCAGTGACAGTGAAGGAGTTAAATAATGAGAATTATGGTTCACAGGACATGTGTGATCATTCCTTGTATGAGAAAGAGATAAGCCGGTATTCCCCTGAAAACCTTATAAGTAGCTTTCCAAAAAATAACAACAAAGAATTACTAGATCAAAGGGAAGAAGAAAGTTCAGGATCTATGAGCAAAATCGAAGCTGAGCTTGAGGCTGAACTTGAGAGATTGGGAATTGACATGAATACATCTAGCCTGGATAGAAGACTATCTGACTTTGTTCAGGTAATTTTACATGTTTATCTCTGCATTCTTCTAGTAATTACATAATGTGACAGATGCACAACATATTTTTATATGAAATGGCTGCTACCATCATCTAGGAATATCTCTGTTGTCATGGGTGTTATATTATTTCCTTTCATATATGCATATTCTAAATGGATAGATCTCATGCTAGATAGTGACGGAAGGGAAAAAGAATAATTGCCTCCTTTTGATTTGAAGTCCTATGCTTATGTTTGGTAGCAACGTTAATTTGATATTTCTTCTATTATCATCTCAGACTTAACGAAGTGTGATTCTGAGTTTATTATAATATATGGATAAATTAAAAACTGGCTTACAAGTTGTGGACACTTTGGATGTATATTCTCAAATCAGGTATTTCTTTCTCAATTTAAAGATCTTAATGGAAGGAAACATAGTTAGACAAAGGAGCACAAACTAATTTAGAAGAGTTCAATATTTTTCTGGAGTGCAACGCCAACAGAATTGCACTGTTTCTGAGTGTGTACCTTTTATTTGATAATTTCATGTTTTGATTGTTATTGTAGTCATATGGCAATTGGTCCTTCAGAAATGGAGAAGAAAATCATGTAGTTTTGATTGGTGCTTTTAGTGTTATCACAACTTTATTGACGTGCACATATTGAATCAGATACATTTGAAGGCCTTAATCTACACTTGATTCAGAAAATTGATCAGAGACCTATTTCAGCATTATAGGACACAATAAATTTTGGTACAAGTCATTTGAGCTACAGTCCTAAATGTTTAAATGTTAAATCATCTAATTACTTCAATTACTGGAAGACCGTCTTCATGATTTTTATGCTACGGATGGTTTTCTGCTTCATTTAGGTACTTTCTATTTAAGTAGAAATGGAATTGCAATACTACCTGAAATTTTCTGGCGAAATGTTTGCATTGTAGAAGGGAAGCCAAACAGAAAATCCTAACGCTGCCGTAGAATAATTTATTATTCCATTAGTTTCAATTTATTTTATCTTTCTCTCTTTTTCAGAAATCTCAAATTATATTTCTCATTTTCTATGTGAACACATTTTTAATTTCCATTTTGACCTAAATCTCTCATTAACTCGCTCTATTTGGTGTAAGTGTTTATGTTGGTAAAGCATAGTTCATGTTATGACGTATATTGTAACGACTAATGGAATGGCTTTTACAATAAACTAAGAGATCTCCTTGATTTGCACCAACGCAAGGACGACCTTATCCTTTATTTGGGATATATATGGAGGAGGAAAAGAAAATTAGTATTGTATTAATGCTTCCCTTTTGGATCTGTTTCCCAAAGAAACCTTGAAATTTTGGTGGGAAGAGCCTCTTCATTGACCAAATTTTCACTTAGTCAGGCCACTTTGTAGTCATCTTTTATAAAATCAAATATAGAGCTCAATTTTTGGCATATTGAGGTTTATACGTGTGTTTTTCTTTCCACTGAGTTTATCTTTAAGTTTACGTCCCACGGTTTTCTCTTTCTCCGTTACCTTTTTTATTTAACAGTACTTCATGGTGCACAATTTGTTTCAGCTTGACCCTGAGTTTGAAGCAGATTTTGCTCAAGGCAAGTTGCAAACCGACATGGCCAGTGGGAGTTTTGCACATCAAAAATCAAGTGATGATGCTGGTGACATTTCAACATCTCTCCCAGCAACTGATGCTGCTTCGCCCCATGAACTGAAACTGCGTCTGCATGAAGTTATAGAATCCAGACTTGAGGAACGTGTGAAGGAGCTTGAGATTGCCCTTGAAAATAGCCAGAGAAAAGTACAGATGCTGGAATCCAAGCTTGATAGTCATTATTTCCCAGGCCGTGTACAGGCATCCCCCTTTACAGGGGAGACTCCATTGGCTTATGATGACCATAACCATCCTCTAGTTCTGAATTTGTCAGGTGAAGCTCTAGATGCATATAATGAAGCTTATGAAGAATTAATAAAGAGAGACGATTCAGAAGAGAATTCACCATCAGGCCTTTACGACATCGGCCCTAAAGAAGGTTTACAGCATTCACATGGTTGGCGTGCATTGGGAATTCAACACGGTGGAGCAAATGGTTCTGTAACTTATTCCACAGTTAATGAAGAGAAAATGTCAGGAGAAATTACTTCAAGCAAGGTGGCAACGGTGGAAGGCCAAAGCTCTGGTGTATCTAAGTTAAATGTTGTTGACGGAGATGAAAATAGTGGTTTTGATCATGAGATGGAATTGATTAGGAAAATTGTTGAAAGCACTAGGAAAGGTTCTCCTGTTTTTAAGGATGCACAGAGGATATTGGATTCAATGGATGAAGATGAATTTTGATTTAAATACTTTATTATGTTAGTAGGAATTGAAGAGGGCAGTTTTTGATCCCTTTTTACTCTATCCCTCGTTGAAAAATTTGAGGGAAAGCTAGTTCGTCTAATGGGGTCACTCACATGGAACTAGAATGTTGTGCTAATTGTGGGGGCAAGTCTAGAGAATCAAGGCGTTGTTTGGGAACTCAAAGTACCAATACCATGGATGAGAATTCACTTGATATGATTCATGAAAAGAGTTTGATTAGTGTTCCTGTAGGTTTCATTATCTCCAAATCAATTAATGCAGCTTTATTGATGTTCAAATGTCGACCTCGATTATTATATTGCATTAAACATTAAATTTGAATAAAATTTCAATATTCCTCCCTCTCCTTCCATTTGGCAAATAGAAATAAAATTGAATTCATAAATGAATAGAAATAAAATACCCCCATCAATAATCAGACATAGAAATAGTGTATTGATGATCGGATTCTCAGTTTAGTAGAGTTACTTCGTTTTCTTGACACAAACAAATACCTAAAAGTTAATAACCTTTCGATGGATCTGCACAAAGGTTTTGTCCCAAATTATGCCAAAAAAGGGACATCCAGGACACCAATGTTGAAGATATAAGGACGAAATGGAATGAACCACATAAAAGAAGTCTAAACATTTAACTCCATTTCTAATAAATTAAAAATCATACATCTTAATCAGAGAACAAGGTTAAAAACGTGGGGGACTTATAATTCCATTAAGTTATCAGCCCCCCTTTCATTGCGGTCTCAAACGAAAACTGAAAGTGACACACGAACATGAACAAAAACAAAATTTAAATGATGCCCAAAAGCAACTGACTTCACTGCGAAACACCCAACCATTTTGAGAAGTTCTCAAATTCTGTGTAATCGCTGTCAGAGATCATGGTGTGGTACCATGCCTTCCCTGCAGCCTTGATAGCAGAAGCCTCCTCCTGTAGAAAGGGGCAGACGTCAAACGAGGTTAACAAATCAGTGCCTATCATCTATACCCTATTCCTATCTGGAAGTTCTGTTATTATTTAAAAAATATCACTTTGCAATTTTCAAAGAGAATTGAATTATTTTTTAAATTTTATCCAAAATACTTATGATAGAGAAACAAAGATTAAGAATGATATAATTATGATGAGATTACAATTTAACGGGGATAATATTAAAATTTTCTTATGTTTTTTGAAAATTTCAAGAATCTTAACTAACCTTGATTAATTCATGCATAAAGTAATTACTCACTCTAGTCTCAAATATAAGTCGTTGAGAGAAGAGTTTTTATAATTTAAAATATAAGTAATATTTGAATCATTAAATAAACTTTTCCCTAAATACCCCTCATTAAATATGTTGAACAAAAACAGAACAACTTATGGTTGGAAAGATATATAGCATTTAATTGTGATAAATCTAGAAAATAAATAAAATTTATGACAAATTTAATAAGTTTAACGACTTTTCTCACTATATATGAGGAAGTTAAGAGTGACTCGTATTTGAAATTAAAGAGAGTAAAAGTAAATTAAAAATAAGAATAAAAGGATTAACCAAAACGAACCAAAATACCAGCGATCAGAAGCTCAAAAGATAGATGCATGAAGAGTCAAGACCTTGGACATGCATAACAACAAAGATGATAGAAACTTGAAAGAAGTATAATTTATATGAAACTTAGGGTTCATTTGTAGCATAAAGCTAGACATGTTCTTTCATATATTACTCAACAATGAGCCACACTATTCACCACTTATAAATAACACAGCTTGTTACAAATTTCACATCTTATATTGATATTGATGGAAAAAATAGATAAAAAATAGAAGAAAAAATATATTGAAAATAAAAATAACTATTATGCTCATTTTTAAAATGTAATAAAATGAAATAATAATAAAAAAATGCAACAATTCTTTCTTTTCCCTCTTTCAATTGCATAACCCAACAGGGCCTAACAGAAAGTGGTTTTTATAATTTGTATGAGGTCCTAGGACCAATCCTTATGCCAAAAGAAAAACAATAATGAAGTAGCCTAACTCTACCTGTTTCCATTATTGTTTTTTTCCCCATTTACCTCAGCCAAAAGTATAAAAATAGTCTCTTCACGTCCACTTTTGATCTCCTTAAACTATTCTCTTGTGTTTCTATATCTAAGAAATTCTTATCACTAGACACATCCTGGAATGAACTGGATCAGAGAGAAGTTAACTTGTACAACAGACATTAAATCTGCAGAGCTCTTAGTACCATAAAATATACCATCACAATATGATTCAAAAAATTGAAAATATAATACATTCATCTTGGTAATTGAAATATTGAGTTGGCAAATGACAGGTAGAGTTTTACGAGCAAGAAGAAATACCATCACCAATTGATTTAGAAAACTCAACATACATTACATTTTCCTACTATACAAATTTAATTAATAAAGCCCACCATTCAACTTTTCCATCTCCTAATATTACCCATTTAGTGAGCTGTCACTAATGAGCTCAGCTGCCTAGATGTTTTCTCAGGGCTAGTATTCACTGTTACTCTTATCAGGAGAAATTATATCTGAGACCAACCAGTGTAGTAACACCTTCCTATGATGATATCATAGGACAAACACGACAAGGCAAATGATAGCATCAGTAACCTTGTGCAGACTCTTTACACCAAAGAAGCAAGGAACTGTCTGTATGCAATTTGAACTCTCTGTTTCACACATGTTAAGGTTTACACAGTCTAATGAATGCATTTCCACAATAACTTTCACTCGGCAGCTGAGCCAATTGCAATAATCCTTCTAATTTTTGCAGTGAGACATTTTAGGGTGTAGATGTTCAGTTAGGCTTATATCACCCAATAATCAATTCAGCATTATATGTTAAATTGTTAATTGTAAAAAGAGGCAAGGAATAAAAATAGCGCACCTTGGGAAGGGACTTCCTCTTCTTATCCAGCTTCTCTTGCTTTGCTTTCACACGCTGAGCTTCGGCCAGCAGAGCCATCCTCTTTGCCGTCTTGGCATATGGATTCAGCTTCAACATAGCATTCAGGTTCTTGAGCGGATTCTTCTTCAGTGGTGCCCTCTTGACTTCCTTTCTGATCGGCCTCACAACCGACTGAATCTCATCAGAGTTAATAATCCTAGCCAAATCAGAATTGATCATCTTCGCTCTCGGAAGCAGGTATCCCTTCTTCTTCTCTGATGCTTTGTCGAATGATCCATATATAGAATCCAGCTTCTCAAAAGCGGATTTGGTCCAAATGACGAACCTCCCAAGATGACCACCAGGTGCTAGCTTAAGCAGATTCAGTCTCTCCACATTCGCGACCTCAACACCAGGAATGTTCCTGAATGCCTTAACCGCTTTGGCTCCTTCAGTTCCATATACAATCAGAGGACCCTTGCGAGAGATATAGCGACGATTTCTCATCTTACCCTTACCTGGCCTGATTCCGTGACTGTCCTTCGCCTTTTGAGCATCAGGGAATGCGCCGATCTGCTTCAAAACTTTGATCGCATCCTTCGTCTTCTCAACACCCTCGGCAGAATCACTTACCACCAGAGGCATTTCCGGAACTGACTCAATCCTATGACCGCGAGCCAAAACCAGAGATGTGACAGCCGATGCAGCAATGGCTGAAACGACAGCGTGCCGCTTCTGAGTCACATTAACCCTCCGGTGCCAGCGGCGCCAGATCCTAGTCGGAGCGAACATGCGACCGCCACGGCACATGTTGCCGAATGCAGCCTGACCAGCACGATGGGTACCGCCACCAGGAACACGTGGGATACGAGACACTGCACGACCGGTACCCCATGACTCGGCAGAGGTCTGGTGTCCAGCACGCCTGCTGACGGCGTAGGGTTGGCGGCTGTTCCTGGAAATGTTGGAGTGAACGAAAGTGACAATGTCGGGTCGGATCGAAGCTTTCATGACATCTGGGAGAGGAATGGTTGGGGTGGCATCGGTAGCCATATCGCCGTCGAGAGCTTGGACGGTGACGAGGGGACGAGCAGCGGCGGCCATGGTTGCAAGGGGAGGGGGAAGGAGAGTAGGGAGGGATACAATGATAGAGCGAGCGAGCAAAGCAAGGTAGCAGGGTTTTGTGTGTTTGTACCTTGTCGGTTCCATTTTGTTTTTTTATTAAGTTTTAGGTTTTAGGTTTGTTGAGAATTAAGCTTTGGGCCCAATGGATGAGGCTAATTTTGAAATTTGTGTATGTTTCGTTTGGGATTGGCCCATATGGAAATGGGATGTAATACGGATTGTTGCTAACTGATCTGATACCTTGCTGGATCTCGACCTGTTATATCATGAAAATGTAGTTAAAAATGTGGGCTCATCTCGGCTGGCCTACCAAAATTCCGAATACAAAGCCTATGAATAAAGTTTATTTACTCTTTTTACCCAAAAAAATAGAAATTAGTCTGTCCAAAGTATGGGTTATTTTAATTATACTCCCTCCGGTTCATATAATTTTTATAAAAAAAATTATTAAGTGATGTAAATTATTGTAAAATTTAATTATATTTTACTAAAATACATGATTTAAATTTATTTCACACATAGTAAAAGAAAATTAAGAGCATTGATTAGGGATAAAATAGTAAAAAGTGTAATTAATACTTCATCAATATTTTAAATATGAAAAATCTTAAAAAGCTAAGAAGATAATTTTTATGAACTAGATGAAATACTTCACACATATTAATAAAATAAGTTAAAAGTTAGTTGGATCGTTTAATTTGTCAAAAAAATCTAATAATTTACATCATTATCCTTATTAATTACATTGAATTCTAATATCTCTCATGTGAATTATTGATCATTTATCCTTCATTTTTTAATTATAGACTAGTGATATAAATAAAAGAAAATCATTACTACAACAAATTTCTCCCACAGTAACTTGCATTTTGGATTAAGAGATCCTTGTAGAATGTTGATTATATTTCGTGGCAAAAGAAAAGTTATCAACCCTACTTTTTTTTTACTAGAACAACTCTACATTATTCACACCAATTGAATTCAGTGATAAAATATTAAACACTCTTTTCGGTATTTAATACTCTTTTTAACCAAATCATATGGATTAAAGTGAATAGTTATAATTAATTAACAGTTTTAAATATTTTAAAAAACACTATATCTTTCTAAAATGTAATATTGTACCATTTATTTAATATTTGAAATATAAAAGGGTGTGTATGCACTCTATTCTCCAAAACACTTTGAAATAAATTAAATACATGCATTTTTCATAATTTATAATAAATACTTTATAATATTCTAAAAAAGAATCATATGTTTAGAACATGAAAATAGTAGTAGTTAAATAAACTCTCCAATTAAAATTTTAGGAACATGGCAAATCAAGAAAACTTCTCCCAATTGAAATTGAATCTATGTTCCACTTTTATGTGTACTTTAAATACATAAGTGGCTATTTGATTGGTTCATATAAGGGGTAGGTAAGGGATTGATGATCATATCACATTACTTGGTTTGTTTGGTTAGTCAAAACTAATGTAAACACCCTCACATGAGGTGAAGGTCTTCACCTTAATTAATGTGAATACCTTCACTCCCAATTTGCAATGTGAAGAATTAACGTGAATACCTTCACTCCCAATTTGTAATGTGAAGACTCTCTGCATTGATGTAAATGGGAGGGAAATTACCACATTACCATTAAAAAAAAAAAACTTGTTCCACATCTACACAGTGGGAGTTCGAGAAGCAAGTTGACGCTGGAGGAGAGATCTCACCAATAAGGCTTGACCAACCAGCGTGCTCCATTGCTTCTCTTCACCTTCACCAAGCTTGACTTCCATGACCAAACCAGATTCAGACTTTGAACTCCATCGCAACTCATGAACTCCGTTGGCATCCTCAGCAAAATCAACCAAATTTAGCTTCTCTATCACATCCTCTCTTCACCATCACTGATGTTCGCATTCATCAATCTCCGTTCTTTGTCGTCCGTGAACTCCACATGCTTCAAACTAGATATGGGTTTCGAACTAGATCTCTGTTTTTTTTTTGTCGTTTGTTGAGTTTGATGTTTTGATCAAGTAAAGAGGAGGTTTCAAACTCCCACACGTTTTGATTAGATCAAGGTTTTGGTTTTTGATTCGTGCTGTATTGCGTTTTTGTCTATGGCTACCAGGAAGGTGGATGGCCGTTGGGAAGGAGGATGAGTGGGAGGAAGGGAGATTTTTTTTTTGGGGAAAAATGATAATATGAATTCTATTTTTATTTTTCTTTTGGTCAATCTGTTATCTTTAAAAATCATACCAAATAAATTCACATGTAATCATTATTTCATTATATCCCTTCACACTTCTCACATTGTATGACTTAACCCCATTGTAATTGAACTAAACGGGCTAATAATGGGCACCTCAACATAATGGAAAAAGGTTTTGAGAAAGGTAAAATCCACTTTGATAATCTTTATGTCTCAAAAGAATTAGTTTTTTATTGTTGGTTGAGGGACACCTTAAGAAAAAAAATACAAATGTAGCTTGAGTCTTAAGATCCAAATCTATTTTTTTCTGTATAGAGGAAAAAAAGACAAGAAATTACATATTCCTAAATCCATGAAATTTTTTCACAGATTTATGCACTAGGGGAAAATAATGACGACAAGGAACAGTTTCACATTTTCATGATTTACAACCTAAATGTAAAAATTTCCAAAACACACATGAAAATTTTCAAAAGGGATTTGAAATTTTTTAGATTGAAAAATTTCTAATCCAAACTTAAAAATTTCCATTAAAGACATGAAAATTTTATGTTGAATGATTTATAATTCAAATATGAAAATTTCCAAGAGATATTTGAAATTTTCCAACGGAGACCTGAAGTTTTTTTAATTAAAAATTTTCAAACCCAAACTTGAAAAATTTCCATGAGAAACATGAAAAGTTTCAAAGACACGTAAAAATTTCTGAATTTAAAAATATCCAATTGAGACATAAAAATTTTCAAGAGAGAAGTGAAAATTTATTGTTATATAATTTACAATATAAACATAGAAGTTTCGAAAAGTTACCTGAAAATTTCTTGATTCTAATAAACTCTTTAGGTTTATGTTGGAATTTTTCAGTACCTAGTAGAAAGTTTCATGTGCACATAAATTATATAACAACAAATTTTTATCTCCTTTTTTGAAATTTTAAGTCTCAATTGGAAATTTGTCAACCTAAAAAATTTCTAGTTTTTGTTGGAAATTTTCATGTTCCTTTTATAAATTTTCATATCTCAATTGTAAATCATTAAATATAAATTTTTCATGTCTCTAATGGAAATTTTTAAGTTTGTATTGAAAATTTTCCAGCTCACAAATTTTCAAATCCCTCTTGAAAATTTTCATATATCCCTTGGAAATTTTTATGTCAAAATTGTAAATCGTGAAAAGATGGATTGATCCTTCATTGTTATTACTTTCTTTTGACGCATAAAACTGTAACAAATTTTCATGACTTGTATGAATCTGTAATTTTTTTTTATTATGTATAGAATTTAAAATATGTTAACTACTTTAATTTTTCTAAAAAATCACATTTTTTAAATTATCTTTATTCAATTTTTTCTTTTTACCCTTAATTGAATAAAGTATTTTTTAGTAATGTATAATAAATATTATTTTATATTTTAAAAGGAGTTATATATTTAAACCAAGGAAAAAAAAATCCAGAGTTAAGATAGGAGCAGTATAAATTAACCTAAATTAATAAAAACATGAGTTATATTATTAAATATTAAATTTAATTATGTGTGTGTTGGGACACCCTTTTTCGGTTTTTCCTGTCTTGGGCCCGCGTAGGCATCGGAGCATGGATGCACCACCCATCCGACAAGGTACCAGGATGGGAAAATTCAATCATTCATTGAAATGCCCAACCTGCTTCAGCCAGAACACTTGCTGACTTACAAAAAGCTTGAATCTTTTTCATCTTTTCAACTCTCCAATGGCTCAGAACCAAAGACGTAAAGGCGTTATCGACTTTCTGGGGGAAGAAATTGTTGGAATCATCGCACCTGTATCACTCTGTATGTTTTTGGTAGTCCTCCTGGTCTCAATCCTCAATTCCAGGACTTCTTCAGTATCAATCTCCAGTGTAGCCACTATGGCATTCGGTGAGACTAGCTCGTACTCTTTCTGGGACAAATTTGTAGGTGCCCTTTTGAACTCCCTGGCATTTGTAGCCATTGTCACCGTTGTAACTTTTGTTTTGGTCCTTCTCTTCTATCTTAGATGCACCAAGCTCTTGAAACTATATATGGGTTTCTCTTCTTTTGTTGTTTTGTTATTCTTGGGTGGTGAAATTGCACTATTCTTGATTGAAGATTTTAGCATCCCTATTGATTGCATAACGTATTTTCTGGCTTTGTTTAATTTTGCTGTTGTTGGTGTATTGGCCGTCTTTATGTCCAAAATGGCTATAGTTGTGACTCAAGGATACTTGGTTCTTATTGGAATGCTGGTTGCTTACTGGTTTACCATGTTACCTGAATGGACCACGTGGGTGCTTCTAGTTGCCATGGCCTTGTATGATCTTGCTGCAGTTTTATTACCGGTTGGACCATTAAGGCTTTTGGTAGAACTTGCAATCTCAAGAGATGAAGAAATTCCTGCATTGGTTTATGAGGCTAGGCCAGTGAACTATGACAATATGGATCCAGGGGGAGAAGTAACTCAGAGGAGGGTGTGGAGAGATAGGAGGGCTGACAATCCAATTCTGCTAACTGATTCCAATCCAAGTGGCAATTCTGTGCTGGGTGAAATCCAAAATAATGAATCAAACTCCAATCTAGATGCAACAAATGTTATTGACCAAGATTCAATCAACCATCCTTCAGATGGCACCCATGGAGACACAAATTTGGTTAGGGAAACTACTGTTTCAAATTCAAATCCTTCTACTGGCATCTTCAGTGACAGAAATTTGGTCAGAGCTGAACAGGATCAGGTTTTAGAAACGGATTCTGAGCTCTCTGCACCCTTGATTGACCATAGAATGAATGTACAGCTCGAAAGTGGAGAACATGCAGTGCCAAGTGAAAGTTTGATGCTACAGGGAATTGGATTGGGGTCATCTGGAGCAATCAAGCTAGGGTTGGGAGATTTCATTTTCTATAGTGTTCTGGTTGGCAGGGCTGCGATGTATGATTATATGACAGTGTATGCATGTTATCTTGCCATCGTTGCTGGGCTAGGCATCACTTTGATGCTATTAGCACTATATCAGAGAGCCTTACCTGCTCTTCCAGTGTCAATAATGCTGGGAGTACTGTTTTATTTCTTGACCAGGTTCTTGCTTGAAACATTTATTCTACAATGTTCCTTGAACCTCCTGATGTTCTGAAATTATAAATCTTAACTTCTGAGTATGGTATTTCTTTGCCTTGAATTAATGAACATATTCCATTTCTACTTGCAAGGCATTGAAACAATGAATATTTTGGGTATTTTAGCTCTGATGTCTTTTAATTAACTACTAGTTAACTAGTTAGTGCAAGAAGTCCTAACAATCTTTTTATAAATATTTGATTGGTGGCTATAAAATACCAAGTTATTGCTAGTTTGAGATCTATGACTATGTTGTATGTTCTTCGAAGCAGAGAAGGGTCAATAAAATCAATATATATTGTCGTCGTACTTGAAATTGATTTAATTTAGCTAACCTCCGAAAGAAAATTGTTTTTAGAGCTGTGTTTTGTTATCAATCTGGTCTGCACCCAATTGGCATTAGATCCTCGAAGTTCAGCCACTCAACCATTGCATGTCTTGCACTCTTTTCATGCCTTTGAAGGCCCAATCAAAGTCCTACTCCCAAATACTCTCTCTCTCTCTCTCTCTCTCTCTTTCTCTCTCTTTCTTCATGTCATTATTCCTCTCTGATTGTCAGATCTAAATCAAGACCTTTGTAGTTGAAGTTTTGAAGCTCTGCATGGTACCTTTGTCATGATACAATGGATGATGGATGAGTTAGAAGGACGAGGATATTAGATGCATTATTATGAAAATATTAAGGATATTTGTTAGTTGATTGAGATGTTACAGAGTGTTCTGAGGACAGGAGGCATGAACTTAAGGTATAGAGTGATTAAATGGACCAATCGCTGGGGTAACTTTGTAGGGAAAAAGTAAAACACTCAATTAAATCTTTCTCAGGACCAGAGATTTAACCCCTCACTGTGAGTGCACCTTAAAGTAGAGCCTCTTAATAAAACACTCTTGTTCTTACTAAGCATATGGATGTATCAGTACAGTTAACCAAAGCGTATGAATGTGTCAGTGTATAATTTTCTGAAGACTTATACATGCGCAATAACCAAAGCATGGAGGGTTTAGGTCAATGGTGGATTTGTTTTATCTTCGTTATGGCTCTTCTCCAAATGATTTCTGAATTTTATATAGTAAACATTGGATATTCCATGACTGACAGAAGCAAAACCAAAGCATTATGATTAAATTTGACGGAAGTAGAAGCCCTTGGAAGCAAGGAGAGGTTTTGAGAATCAGGTCTACATGATATGTAAATGCTTGATTTTATCTTCTTGAATCAAAGGGTAAAAGAAGGGCGCTATGTGTGCTCTTGAAAGATTGACATGCTAGCATATGATGATCTATGCAAGAAATCTAAGAGTCGATAGTAATAATTTAGAAAGTCTCTGGTATAAATTTGGATCTTTTAAAATTGTTTAAATATTTATATGGTGGGAAAAAGTATAATACATTGAATATAAGTATATACAAGGCCCAATTTTTTTCTATGTTTTCTTAATTTTTTTAAACTTTTTTTAATCACAAAAGGACTTACAAGTTTGTAATTTTAGAGGAATGTTGATAGGAATGGATCTTTGAAGTATAAAAAAAGAGGACACAAACGAGAAAGTTATGTATAAATCTTCAAGATGTAAGTAAAATTTTTCTTTAAATTTAATTCACCCCCATCAACTTTCAAATTTTGGATGCCACTTGCACTAGTGGCAAATTTCCGATAGGATACAATAAAAATCATTGAATGGGTATTGCATATCTAAAACTCAAGCTTTGACAATAATAACGTTTACAATATGATAATTGTTTTTTATTCTTTGACCACCGAAAAAAAAAGGCAAGTGAATTTGTGTAAATTAAAAAAAAGTGTGAATGAATGATGAAATGATGAAAGATTATGGGCTAATCACTTCCTTTCATGTTTCATGAAATTTATAATTCATGAATTTTATGACCTTTTATGAATAATAAATAAATGATTCATGAATCCTTTTATCAATATCAAGTAACTATTCTTTATTTTAAAAATTTTCTCACAATCTAAACCTCTTATAATTATATAGAAGGTTTTGGATGACTTTTAAGTTTGAGAAATAAGATGATAAAATATCAAAACTTTGATTGTAATTATCTCAAAAATCTCTTATAATTCTAAGAAGTTTAAGTGACAAATTTCTTTCAAAAAATAATTAAAAGCATTTTTGCTTATTTATGACAACATTATATTGGATGTTTTCTTCTAAAAATTATTTAAACTAAATTCTTTGACTCGTGCATTGCAAGGTACTAAATATTATTCAGTTATGCGGTTTTTTAAATGAATTTGCCGCTTTTAATTTTTTTTTAAACTTTGACGCCAAGTGAAAGAAATTGTTTTTTTTAACTTTATTTCTGTTTGCCCAAGTGTGAGTAAATAATTAAACAATGGCCAACAACATCCATTTAATTGGTCCACTGTGTTTCCTTGAGATTCATGAGGAATAAACGAACTCATTTTGTTAATTAAGTGGCATAAATGCTGTCTCTAATTCACCTCCTGCTAGTAAATGTCAATTGCACAAATCATACTTGAATCCTTTAAAGACATTAAAACAATAAAATAAATGATTGTGGCCAAAATAATAATAATAATAAAATAAATGAAGAAAACGGAGGATACTTATCATGAATAAATGTATTGCGGCAAAAAGTCCCATGGAACCAATTAATTAATTTAGTAAATCCACAAACCAAATCATAATATGATTTGAAATACCATAAAGACAAACTTACCTAAAAATCGATCACTTCAAGTAAAGAATGAGGTTTTTTTTTTTAAAAAAAAAAGATTGGTCAACTAACTTTACCAAATTATTCTCCAATAGAAATCAAACCCATGCAATGAAAGTGATACATTTTTGTGAGATAATTCAATTATTACTGACGTAAGATAATTTAATTATTACTGACGTGTGTATCATTTCATACATTTATTATCATTATATCTTCATATAGTTTAGAAAACTTATATAATTGGGTTAAAATATAGTCAACTGATGAAAATCAAGGTCTTGAAATTTTTGGATTTCAGTACCATGTTTTTATATAAATCACAAATTTTTACGAGATAATTCAATTATTACTGACGTAAGATAATTTAATTATTATTGACATGTATATAATTTCATATATACAATTATCACTATAGCTTCATAGATTGATATAATTTAGAAAACTTAGATAATTGGGTCAAAATAGAGTAAACTAGTGAAAATCAGGGTCTTCACTTTTTGGATTTCAGTATCATGTTTTTTATTTAAACTGTAAATTTCACAAAGTAATTATATCATTGGAACCTTCACTATTAATTGTAAAACAGAACCATTTTTCTAACTAATAACTAACGGCTATCTTTGACAACCATAGATTGTACAAATTAAAATCATCAAATAGTTTATTAATTGTATAACATAAATGGTTCCAAAAAAATGAAGTCAAAACAATTATATATAGAAGAATCATATAAAAAATCACAAAAATTAATGTTACATTCAACAATATGACCAAGGTTGAATCAAGTACTATCTATGATGTATGGATACGATACAAGTATTGGATACGATATGTATCCGATGCGTCAATATTATCAAATCTAAAAATATAAAATAGATACTTCTAAGATATGTATGTATAAAATATAAAATAATCAATAAAACATAAAATATATACAACAATAATAATAATATTAGTCTTATCATATTAAGTGGGGTTAACTACATGGATCATATGATGTCAATAGGCTCTATCAAATAACATCTCTTTAGATAAATCATTGATCAAGAGGTCACGCCTTATAATTTCTCTTAATATCATTATTGGTCTTCCTCTACGCCTTTTGATAGGACTCTAAGCCATTTGATAACTCTCCTAACGATTTTCCATCATTTTCCTTTTTAGAGATGCTATTCCAATTTCCCTTCATATACAATCATTTCTTATCTAATTCATTATTGTATGGCCATACATCCATTTCAATATTCTCATCTCAGCTACTCCCATTATTGCCTTTTCAAAGTTTAACATTCACTGTCATATAGTATCACTTGTCTTATAGTAGTTTGATAAAATTTTCCTTTAAACTTTGTAGGTACCTTATGGTCACAAATAATATCTGAAACTTTTCTCTACTTTAACCACCCAACTTGTATTATATGCATAACATCTACATCAATTTTACCATCACTTTGTAAAACTGATACCAAATATTTGAACTTTGATACTTCTGAAATGGTTTGCTCTCAAATTTTTAACTCTGAATCATCTCTAACTAGTTTCTTATTAAATTTGTAATGCATATATTTTATTTTACTTCTACTAAAACAGAAACATTTTGATGCTAAAATATGTCTCTATAACTCTAATTTAAAGTTGACATCTTCTCTTGAGTCCTTAATTAAGACTATATCATCTACGAAAAGCAAAAACTTAAGAATTTTCTTCTGTATAGTTCTGTTAGAATATCCAAAATCAAATCAAATAAATATAGATTCAAGATCCTTGATGTAAACATATTCTTATAGGAAAATCTTTTGTCTCACCTCCAGTAGTTCTTACGCTTATTGTTGCCCCCTCATATATATCCTTTATGACTCGAATATAAGTTACACGAACACTTTTATTCTCTATTACTTTTCACAACACATTTATTGGTACTCTATCATAGACTTTTTTTAAATCAATGAAAACCATATGCAAATTTCTCTCTTTATATCGGTATCTTTCAATCAAACCCTTTAATAAATGAATAGCCTCTATTATTGATCATCTTGACATGAATTCAAATTGGTTTTCTAAAATATGAGACTCTTTTCTTAATCTCCCAAAATTTCATGGTATGACTCATGAGCTTTATCTCCCAATAATTAACACTATTTTGAATATCCCCTTTGATCTTATATATGGGTAGCATTTTATTCTTTCTCTATTTCTCTAACATTTTCTTTGACCTTAAAATCTTGTTAAAAAGTTTAGTGAGCCACAAAACTCCCTTTTCTCCTAATCACTTTCAAACTTTGATAGAAATACCATTGGAGCTAATAGCCTTACCATTATCTATTCTATTAAGAGTTTATTTCACATTTTCAACTTGAATCCTACGATAGAAACTCATATTCAATTCATTTTCATGAGTTGTTAAATCTTTTGTATTACTAGTCATATTCAATCTATCATTAAAGAACTTATAGAAATAGTTCTTCCATCTTTTTTTGATATTATCATCTGTAACTAAAATTTTTCCTTCCTTATTTTTAATACATCTTATTTGATCCAAATCTTTTGACTTTATTTTCCTATTTTTGACAATTTTGTAAATCTTGCATTCATTATTCTTCGTTTCTAAATCTTGGTAGAATTTCTCAAAAATTTTAGCCTTAGTTACTGCTTTCTTAGTCTCCTTTGTAGCTAAGCGATAACTCTTCTAATGTTCCTCATTATTACACAAGTGTAAGGTTTTAAAACATTCTTTTTTATTTTTAATATTCTCTTACACACTCTCATTCCACCACCAAAATTATTTATCTCTAGGTCCAAAATTTTTGGATTCACCCAAAACTACTTTAGTAATATCCCTTATTCTTTTAGTCATCTCATCCCACAAGATATTAACACTTCATTGTAAATCTCAATTACCTTCCTCCAATACTTTTCTCATAAAGGTCAATTATTACTCACATTTTAGTTGCCACCACTTGATTTTAGAATTTAAGATTTTTTGATTTTTCAGTTTATGGCTCTTAACCAACACATTATGGACTAAGACCTTACTAAAAATTATGGTTCTTTGCAGTCTTTACAAATCCTTCTATCTGAATTCCTTACTAAAAAGAAGTCAATTTGCAACCTATGAACTCCACTCTTATATGTAACTAAATACTCCTTCTGTTTATTGAAACAAGTGTTCACGGTCGTGAGGTTATAAGTCATTGAAAAATAAAAAATGGAATACCCCTCCTCGTTTAATTCTCCAAAACCGAACTTGTTATGAACTCCCACATATTACCTTGTCTTTTTCCCCATGACTATTAAGATCCCCACCAATGAAAATATTTTCCTCTTGTAGGATATCTCGAATCAAACCCTCCAAATCTTCCCAAAATTTATCCTTAATATATGCTGCAAACCCTATTTGAGATGTGTAAATACTAATAAAACATAAGATATATAATTGCAATAAAAAATTCAAACTAATAACATATTTATAGTTTTTAATAATATAGAATAATCAAAGCACGATACTAACTAATAGTTAAGAAAGGAAACAATAGTGAAGCAATAACATTAAATCTTATGGGAATACTTGGACTAAAAGTAGATAAAAAATAAAAGAAATCTATTTAGATTTTAGATAAAAAAAATCTATTTTTATGATAAAATAAAATATAATATAATATTTTTTGAATAATTTTTATAGTAAAAAAATGTATTCCTAATTTTTTAATTGATAAATAAATATAATATTTATTTTAATTTATAAAAAAAGTCATAAAATATTTAAAATGTATCAAACTGTATCCACTCCAACCTATTATATATTAGATATGTATAAAAAATTAATTTTTTAATTTTTAATAAAAATAATGAATTAGTTACTTCATAGATATGTATCAAAAAAATATCAGCGCATATCGTATTAGAGAACTATTAGTTATGGATACGTTAAGTAAGTTGAAGTATTAGTGCATCATAAATTGCTATACAAAACAAAACAAACCCTGGGATATTAAGATTTTACTCCATCTATTAGATAACAATATTGGATAACAACAAATTTATGAGTCACACCATGAAATTTTGAAAAAGAATAATTGAGCATAGATTAAGAAAATAGTCTTACATTTTAGAAAATCAATTTGGATTTATGCTAGAATGGTCTACAATAGAAGCTATTTATTTATTAAGTAATTTGATTAAAAGATACCGGAGTAAAAAGAGAGACTTGCTTATGATTTTTATTAATTTAGAAAAAACCTATAATAGAGTACCAAGAGATGCGTTATGGAAAGTAATAGAGAAGAAATGTGTTTACATAGCTTATATTTGAGTTATAAAGAATATGTATGAGGAGGTAATAACAAATGTAAAAACTTCTAAAAATAAGATCAAGGGCTTTCCAATAAGGATATGTTTATATCAAGGTTCTTCTTTGAATCTATATTTGTTTAATTTGACTTTGGATATTCTAACAAAACATGTAGGAGGAAATTCTCAAGTGAAGACTCTTCGCGGATAATATAATATTAATTGAGTACCCAAAAGAAGATGTTAACTCTAAAATTGAATTATAGAAACACACTTTGGAATTAAAAGAATTTTGTTTGAGTAGAAGTAAGATGGAATATATACATTACAAATTTAATAAAGGCCAGTTAGAAATAATTTAGAGGTAAAAATTGGAGAGTAAATCATTACATAAGTATCAAAGTTTAGATATTTTGGGTCAATTTTATAGAGTGATGGTGAAATTGATAAGGATACTATGCATCGAATACAAGTTTTGTGGTTAAAATAGAGAAAAATTTCAAAAACTATTTGTGATCGCAAGGTACCTAGTAAGCTTAAAGGAAAATTTTATTGAGCTGCTATAAGGCCAGTGATGCTTATAGCAGTAAGTGTTGGGCTTTGAAAGGTTAACAAGAGTATAAGATATGAGTAGCAGAAATGAGAATGTTGAGATGTATATATGGTCATACAAGAATAAATAAAATATAAAATGATTGTATATGAGAGAATGTCGGAGTAGTACCTATTAAAGAGAAAATAGTGGAAAATTGTTTAAGATAATTTGGGTATATATACAAAGAAGAAGGCAAGAGGAGCTAATGAAGAAAATTGATCAAATAGTTTGGAGTCCTATTAAAAGGTATAGATATAGATCAAGAAGGATACGAAAAGAAGTTTTAAGGCATAACCTCTTGATAAACTATTTATTTGAAGAAATGATATTTGATAAAACTTATTGACGTTGTATAATTCATGTAACTGACCTCATTTAATAGGATAAGACTAATATTATTGTTATTGTATTGCATAACAACAAATAGATCCAACCATTAACATCATAACAATGTTTGATCTTTTCGAACATATCGTATAGCTAGTTTTAACAACAGTTAAAAATAGAAGACAACATTCATGGGGCTATATTAACAAAAAGTTTACGATATGCAACAACACTTAGTCAAATTTTTCTTACTTTATTGCCAGAAATTATGGTGTTGATATATCAAAAAGACCAATATAACAAAAAGTTTTAATATTGGATGCAGAAGAATTGGAGTAGAAAGCTGAGCCAATCAACAGCACACTCAGTTTTGGCCACATGTTTGGATGACATTGGAATAGCGAGATTAGACAAATCATTACGTGTAGGAAAAAGTCCCTTGATGCCCAACCATTAGTGAATAATGAATATCTCATCTATGCTAACTTGTCCTTAAATTCTTTTGCAAACTTCCTGAAGAGGTTTCCCGCAATAACATCAAGCAAAAATATAGATGCAATATTTTTCAACTTACAAGAAAGGACAAAAACAACTTGATCTTGTAAAAAACAAAAGCAAATCAATATTCAACCCGAAGTGATTAATGGAAAAAGTATTTCAAAAAAAGGCTCCATTGGCTGTCGTCAATTCAAATTTGAATTCATTGAATTGTACTCCATAATTGTAAAATAGAATAATACTGTATTATGATTTAAATTTGAATTTAAATATTTTAGGTTTTGATGAAGAATGCATAAAGAAGCATAATCTAAAATAAGAAATAGCTTTTGCAATAACCTGCGAGAGTCTTTATACCTAGAAATGCAGCTTCATCAACAGATGAAATTCAAAGAAACCAGATTATGTCCAAACTTCCATGGGCCTCCCGCAACGTCATGTCCACTACATTGACGAAGTGTAGTAGCAAATAAAGCAGCTATGCGATCCCAACTACCTCAAAAAGTCCTCAATGTAATTTGAAGTTGAACAAAGAAAAATATGGGGATTAATTGAATTAGAATTAAAAATCCTTTTAATTAAAAAATAAAGATTAAGAAACTTATGATTTTGGGATGTTAAGATACAAAAAATAGAAGGAAAATATAAAAAAGCACAAAATAGAAAATAGAAAACTGAAACTATAATAAATAGAAATATTTAAAAAATACTAATAAAAATGAAGATAGTATTTTTTTTGGAAACAATACAGAGAGGTTTATAATTTTTTTTTAAAAAAAAGAGAAGTTTGAAGATAATGTTGTAAAATATTTTACAAAAAGAAATAATAACAATATAGTAGATAGAAAGTTAAAACAAAATAAACTTTAAAATTATAAAATGATAAAAGGAATATTAAAAATAATAATGTAAAAGAGGAAATTAAAGAGAGAGAAAATGAGAGTATTATTAAATGGGAGAAAGTGGAACACAAGGGGAAAAAACAATTTGAGAAAATCAGTCAAGACGGTTATAAAAAGATTATGGGATTGGGAATGTAAGATAAAAAAAAAAAAATGAAAGAATGGATGTAATTGCTCCAAATTTTGTGACGTTAGAATTGCTGGGATGTAGTTGCTAAAATAAAGGATAAATAATTGAGATCACACCTTATAATCCCCAAAATAAAATATAAATAGTTAATTGCAATTGCCCCTATTGTTTTGCCTTTTTTTAGTATATTCATATGATAACTGAAGTAAAATTCAAATTTTCGTTGCAGTTACTCGTTCTGATTCTTGAGTCTTCGAAAACGAATTCAGAAAATTAAATTAAGAAACAAGATCGTTTTGCCGCGTCAAAATGACGAAGACACAGAAGAGGTTCGTTAGGGAATGGTGCGTTCAGCAACTGAAGTTCGTTACTCCAGGAAGTATCGTGGGAAGGAAATACCTTAACTAGTCCAAACACCTCATTTCTCCCTTCATTCTTGTGTTCTCCCACTTCTTTTCTCTAATCCGATCCATTTCTCTCTCTCGCTTTCTCTAATCGTTTATTTTCTTCATTTCCATTTATTCTTGATTCCCAGATTCTTCTCTAGTTTCGTGGAGGTCAAACTTGGATTAATTCAATCTCAGGGGTCGAGTTGTTTGTCTCCTGGGATTTCTTCTGCGTAAGTTATCCTTCTTTGAATATATTTGAATTGAATTTATGGAAATGTACTTTCTTTTTCTATTAGTCAGCTGAAGCGTGAATGGGTTATTTTGCAATGTTTGTTTTGCCCCAATTTTTATATATTAATTATATGTAGTATTTCGTTGCTAGGAAACTTCGCATTGCATATCTATGTACGGCTTAAACTTGTTGCTCTTAAGATTTTCAATGGGATAGCCAATGGCCCAGAAGAGGTACACAAGTTGAAAAACATGTGCATTATCTGATACTCTTGAGAAAAGAAGAGGCCACATTTCAAAGTAAATGAATTTTATATATTTTGTTTTGTCCTTGATATGTGCATATATGCAAGGCATCTTAGTATAGCTATTTTTCATTAGTTGATTGAGTTTGTGTCATTGTTTTTCTTTGTTTTGTTCTGGTCATGATGCATGTTGTCTGACCTCCCATTGATCATCAAGATTTCGTTTAAGCCTATAAAATGAAGTTGTTGAAAAGCAAGTTGATTTGAAACAAATTCACGTATTGTTTTGTGCATTAGAAAAACTTAGCGAATGGCATGATGTTTAAAGATATATATATATATATATGTTAGAGTTCTTGGTTTTACAGCTTACTAAAGTTGCCACATGAATCTTTGCCACTAAATCACTTGACTTTGTTAACTGATGAAATCTGTACCTAGGAATGGATCTAAAGTTGATTTCAAATCTGGTCCTGCTGCAGGTTTAGGTGAAGGCAAACAATTTAACCAAGTAAATAAAGTAGGCTCATCGTCTTCATCTTCATCACAAGATCACTTCCAATTTGGAAATATATCTAGAGAAAAAGTTCATGATCCAGGGCCTTAAGTACTTGAATTGCGTTGGCATTCACTGGTATGCAACAAGGACTTGGGAGCATGTCTAAAGGTGATTTAAGCACATATCCAACTGGACTGTTACAAGGAGATCCCTTCCAAGTGCCGCCAAATACGAACAATATGAAATCTGCTAGTGCTCCCCAAAAAGTTGATGAAAAGTATGATCATGGAAATGGATTGAATGGTTGTGATGGGAGGACATATCCTTCTAACGCAATTGGTGAGATTAATTTTTCTTCTTCAATATCAAATTCTTTATTTTCATCGTCAGCTGCATTGGATTCACCCAAAACCAATGGCTGATAATGCAGCTAGTAAGACCCATATGAACGCAACTGTACCCTAACATATTAAATCATGTTCTACTTTCTTCAGGCATTGAACAAGGACAGGAAAGCATGGCTAGCAGCAGTTCAAGGCCAGATCCTGTTGCCGATATTGGTAAAGCTGATGTTGCAAACTCACATGCAGTTAATCATTCCCACAATTGTCAGTCAGGCGCAAACCAAGATTCAGAAATAAAAAATCCTCCTTTGCAAGTAATGGAGCGTCCAGAGGATGCTGCTTCCAGTTCCTTGTATAAGATTCCTTCCCATGTATTTAAGAGAACAAATACAAATGCCCCAGAATGGAGTATTGCCTCTAACGAGTCATTGTTCAGCATCCACATGGGAACCATGAGTTTCACTAAAGAAGTGAATTGGTTTAAATCTGGGGAGTTGGATAAGTATAGTGACATGTTCATGTCCGGTCCGCCTACTTCATTACAAAGTAATCAGCCTCCAGGCAATAAATTTACTGATATGAGCCAAAGAACTGCTGAGCAAGATCAAGGTTATGAAGTAACTGAAGCAAAAGCTGCTGAGACAATGAGAGAGGTTATAATGGAAAACACACAGAAAAATAACAGAGAGGAACTGTCAATTGAAGATGGAACTTCACATACTAAAGAGCTTTCTAATTCTAATAACCAGTCTGGACATTCAGATGTGAGCGCAAAATCTTATGCATTTCAACCGTAAGCACTGGTCACTACTCCTTTTTTATATATTAAATGTGCAGAAATGCATAATAATGTGAGTAATTGTTTGGGATTTATGTTGCTGCCAAAATTGCTAAGCCAAGAAACAATAGTTTCCTATCCAACCCTTTCATTTAATAGATCAATCAGAACAACAAAACTTGAATGTGATGAGCTCACTGAAAAGAAAGGAATGCTTCTTGATACTAACTAAAGCTCTGTTCAATCCCCTACGCACATCAATTTCTAATACCTGCTATCATGTTGAGTAAACATTCTACTATCATGTTGAGTAAACATTTGAACTGCTTTTGTTATGTGAAGATCAACAGGGCATGGGGGTCAAAGTAAGAATGGTTTATCAAGGCGCAATGAAGAGAAGCCCAAGCAACAGAGCCCTAAAGAAACAAAAGCTCCAGCTGAGGCTCTTCATTCAATCACAAAAGCATCTAACAACAGATGGTTATCTTGCTTCGCATGTTGTCCATTCTGTCATTAAAGACAGTTTCTAGGTGATTCGTGATCTGGTCGTGAACTCTCTTCTTGGATACTAGCAAATTAATTAACCTGCTATGATCACTGGCATGTCATATTGAGGGGCAAGTATAAAGCATTCATTGGCACAAAAGGACATGTACGTAGCTCTAGTTATTTAGGCTTAACCCATTTCTCTTGTTTCTTGCTGGTTTATACTTTACATCCTAGAGGACAAGGCATAGACAATATTCTGATTAACATTGTATAATGGGTTTAGTCTGTGTTTGTACGATATTAGCATTTTAACAGAAGCTAGCTATCCATGATTTCCATGGGAACTTTATCCCTTACGATGTGGTAAAAAATTAGAACCCATGTCTCTTTCGAGCTAAAGTAGGACAGCAGGAGAAAGAGATAAGGACAAGACTCATCTCTACATGTGAGTTCTGCCTTTTATCTTTCTCTCGTTTCACTTTCTCTTTTTTTTACGTGGGAGAAAAAAATCTATTATCAAAACATTTGTATGCTCACATGCATCATTAAAAGGAGGATAATACTAATAATTACTTATTATGGCAGAACTTTATTTTAATCTAAAAATGAATTTAATATTTTATATTGATCTTTATTTCAAGCAAATTTAGAAATTTTAAAATTTAAATAGTAGACTTAAAATTTAGTACAGCTATGAATTTTACATTGATCTTAAAATTTAAAAGTGTTACCAATAAATTGGAGGACTTACGTCAATAGTTGACTTCTGTCAAATGTAACCTAACATGAAATGTGATAGTTTTTAATAGGCTGGTGGGTTTCTCTGAAAAGGGTGGGAGTGTGTTTGGCAATGGAGCTAATGGAGTCGCTGATGGTCTTGCAAAGTTAAGCTTTGAGATATCATTAGGGTTTCAAGTGTAGAAAGAGATTCATCCATGTTGGAACAATAACATGTCGTGTAGACTAGGTTAAGGGGATGTTGAAGATGATGTTGGGATGTATGGGGTTATGTCTAATGATCTCGCAAAGTAGTAATTTTTGGGATTTTGATACAAGAGAAAACATGGGTAGCATAGTCTTTTTAAATTTAATTTCTTTTTCCTGATCCTTCTAAATAATTACAATTTTTATGGGATTTTAAAATAAATAATAGTTCATCTTAGTCCTTAAATATAATTTTTTTCTAAAAAAATAATATCAATATAAATAAATATTTGAGTCTCTAGATCAATAAATTAATTTTTTATTATATTTTTAAAAATAATAATCTTGTTCAAGATGTTACAAGTGATGTTATTTTAATTTTGTGACAAGTGATGTTTTAAATGAGTAATAACCAGTGTTTGGATAAAAACACAATTGTTTCTCTCTTTTTATTTCATATGAAAATACATCTTGAGAATTTTTCACTATTCCCAGCTTCTCCCCTTCTCCCTGACCTACCATTTTTTATATTTTCAATAAAAATAATATTAATATAAGTAAACTTTAATATTGGATATCTGATTCTTTCTTAGCCTATATAATAAATAAAATTTAATATTGAATTTCTAAATCATTAAATTAATTTTTCATTATATTTATAAAAATAATAATATTTTTCATGATGTTACAAGTGATGTTTTAATTTTTAAATAAGTATTATTTTAAATGAGTGACAACTGGTGTTTGACAAAAACACAATCACTTCTCTACTCATTATATGTAAATATATTAAGAATTATTGAAAATGTGAATAATTCTTTCTTATAATATGGCTCAAATAAATGCACCAAATAATATGTGGCTATTTCGATACTTTGTAAATATTCTCATTATGAAGTATAGTTCCAATCCACAAATATAACCAATTGTCTATGACCATGGCAACCATACAATATGAAGAAGTAGTTTCCCTACAGTCTCAAAAAAATGTCCTGAGCAAATGACAAAACTATAATAGAATTTGAGGACAACATTGCTTCGGAAATTCAACCATTTCTATTTGGTTTTCTTCCTAAGAATTAGTTAATATATTAATGGATATCCAAGAGGTTTGAAGACTAAATCCTTTCCTTAATGTTATGGCATCTTCAAGAAGCTCATATCCAAGATTTGTCATGTTACTTAGTTACCAAGAAATCGAAAGGTAACTTAGTTTCCAAGTAATTGAGACATGACTTATAGCCTGTTTGGTTCACCTTTTGCAAAACGTAACCATGGTTTTCAACCATGGTTTTGTAAAAGATGTGTTTGGCCAAACACATGTGAAACACAAACTGACTTTTTGAAAAATGAAAAGTGGGTTAAACTGTGGTTTTGGAAAAGGAGGAGAAAAGTTACTTTTCCGTTAACAAAACGTGGGTTTTGGAAAAGGAGAAACAAATTTACTCTATATTATACATCTAAAAGTACTTTTAACCCCTATCATCCAAACAGATTTTTTGTCAAAACTTACTTTTACAAAAAGAATATCCAAACATAATAACTTCCAATAAACTTACTTTATCTAAACTTCATTTTTACAAACTTCATTTATCTTAACTTACTTTTACAAAACGGAGAACCAAACGGGCCCTTAGTGACCATGTAATTGAAGACCATGAGCTAAGTGGTTTGAATGATGAATGGATCTATCGGGAGGTCACATGTTATGAAGACTTAATTATGGAGATCTCGACAAAAACTGAGCCATTCAAGCATCCACAAGAGCTATTTGAAGCTTACATTATCACAATAAAGACCCATAGTACCAATAGGCATATGGAAGAGTCCAATGGAGCCTTAATTATGTATATTCAACCCTAAGTGCAAGTTAAAGTAGTCCATGCAAGAGGAGTGACTTGAATAGTATTCTGGGTTACTTATTTAGTTGTCTTAGTGTGTTTTGTTTATGTTTTGAGCAAGATTATGATTAATTAAATAAGCTCATTTGCTTTTTAGTCATTGAGACTTTTGTTAGATTTCTAATTATATTTCCAAAGGACCAAGTTAGTGTTTTAAGTATCCTAAGTTTGTTATGATTACTTGAGCCTCAACTAAATCATAATTTAGGAAGTTTTTTGTCTTAAAAACATCACTTTCGTTGCGGCCTTCATTCAGTGATGTTTTCTTATTCTTTTTCTTTTTAATTAGTGTGTTTTAGTGTCTTCTAGAATACTCTTACTTGGTTAGTAAATTAAAATATTTTATAGTGTCTTAGTTTCTAAATAAATGAAATTCTTGTAATCTCATCAGATTTAGTCTTAGAATGTAAATATTTTCCATATTTATTAGATTGTCTTAATCTTCTGGATGTTCTATTGAGTCTATAAATATTGGAGTATGTACGCATTGCAATTTAGACCATTAATGAAAGAATTTTCATTACTCTTGTAAAGTGTGAGCTTTGTGGTTCCTTGTGTTCTTCCTTGGAATACAAATTCAACTTATCCGAGGAGTAATCAACTCTAGTGGAGTTTAAAATTAGGGATTCGGTATTAACTCTTTGATTATCAACTTGTCTTATACTCGAGTCCTTTGTTTCCATTATACAAGTAGGTGCCTTAAGCATTGACTCCTTATGTTTACATTAGTTGGCATCATAGTCTCGTTCTAGGATTTAGGTTAACTCTATCCTATCTTGTGTTCTTCGTTCAATTCATTGATCTATCTTCTTCTTCCATCTTCAAACTTATTCTTGTGTTTTGTCTTCATATTTTTTGTGGGTGCTTGTTCTTATGATTCTCTTCCATCTCACCATCATCTACTCCTCCTCCTTCATTCCATTCTTGTGTTTGTGTGAGTGATTTGCCCAAAAAAAAAAGAAAAGAAGAAAATTTGTGCAAAAGAAAGCCAAAAAAAAAAAGACTGAATAGCACATAAAAAAAGAAAAAAAATTCTAAAAAGATAGGTGCAAAAATTCAAAAAGAAGAAGAAGAAGAGGTGTGTGCTTTGGAAAAGTTTCCTATTTTTCAGGTTGCTTGGAGGTGTGATTACTTGGACTAGCTCTCAAGTTACAAACTTTCCTAAAATTGGTAAGATCTTTCCTAATCACAAACAAGTTTCCTACATTCCTATTTTCTATAGTTTCCTATTCTTCTTTCTTTCCTAATCCCTTTATTTCCTAATTCTATTATTTTCCTTTATTTCCTAATTCTATTAGTTTCCTATTCTTTCTACTTTCCTATTATTTGTGTCCATCTTTTCTATTCTATCCACTTTCCTATTTTGTGTTTCTTGTTTCTTAACCTGTTTCTCTTCTTGCATGTTAGGGGAAGATCAAGTCATCTACTTGTTCCCCAAGTAACTTCCTTTTCTACTTCTTTCCTTTCTTATTTTCATCCCTTCTTCTTCTTCTTACTTCTTCTCCAAGTTTCTTCCTTTCCTGGTGTTTCAAGTCACTTTTTTGCCTGTATCCCAAGTTACCTCTTTTCTTGTTGTGTTCTAAGTCATTTCTTTTCTTGTTTCTATTCTTTCTTGTGTTCTACGTTGTATTGCTTTTGTCCCAAGTTATTGGCTTTCCAAGTAATTCTAGTTTCCTATTTTGGACCTACTTTTCTATTTTGTTACACATGTTTCTAGCTTAGATTGCCATATATCACTAGTTGCTTCTTGTTGATTGATTGTCTTGATTTCACTAAGAGTACTATAGGAAGCATAATTGAGTGGTAAAAGGCTAGAGTGTGAGAGCTCATTAGAGTGGTAAAAGCCATTATTTTGAGAGTAAACACGAGTGAAAAAATCCTATCTTTTGAGTGAAACAATGAGTTGAGTGTTTGTGAGTCCTATATTTCTTTTCTTGTTACTAATCTTTCAAGTTCATAAAGAATGTTTGGTGATAAAGATCCTAGCAACAATCCCTCTATGAAGGACTTGTTTTTGAGCATGTATGAGCTACAATTTCATACCCATTGTCTTATTGAAGGATCTAATGGGAAATATTGTAATGTGATTATTGACATGGACGTTCATGAAAACTTTGCTAGTACTATGCTAGTGGAGAAATTAGGATTGTCATTCATTAAACACTGCAAGGCCATACAAGACAAGTGCATCGTCCAATGGATGTGGAGAGATCATGGTTGATAATTAAGCATGTCTTGATGTCGTTCTTTATATATGGGGAAATATTTTGATGAAGTATGGTGTGATGCAGTTCCTATGGACACCCACTTGCTAATACTTCTTTGTAAAAGAAGGTTGAAAAGTCAAGTTATAAGATCCATAACTTTACATGTCACACAAGGGTTGATCACTCCTCAGATAAATCGAACTTGTATTCCAAAGAAAAATACAAGAAAACACAGAGCTCACACATGGTAAAAGTAATGAAAATTCTCTCATTGATAATGCATACATACTTCAATATATATATATATATATATATAAATGGATGTGACATTGACATAAATTGAAAATCATCGTAACACCGTTTGATCATTTAAGATAAAAAATCATATAGAATAAATTGCGATGCGAGTTTATTTAGACAAGGGTCAAACAAGTATACATAAATTTTTACAAACATTAAACAAACAAATAAGCAAGTTTAAAGGTCAAAATAACAGATTAATGCCACAAGGAGACCTTCGTTTCACTCGAAACCCATTTATTTGTTGGGAGATTACGGTCTAGGACTAATTTTTTGGGATTAATAATAAATAGTACCTTCTTACTACTCATTTTTCAAATTCTATTGTCTAGTTTTTAAATTTGATCACTTTTTATGACTCAAAATCTTTTATTTATTATCAATTTCTAAAAGCTGATCCTAAATTGTAATTCCCCTTTATTATTAATTGGGGGAGAATTCAAAATTCCACTAGGGAGAGACTAAATTAAAATTAATGTAGGGCGACAAACTCTTGTTATTCATTTGATGATTCTCCAGTGTTAAAAAAATTGACTATCACACTAATTATTAATGGATCAAAGTAATATTGCCATGAAATTACTTGTGGACATACCAAAGCAACAATAACAAGATACATTAAGACTAATCATGATTTATAAATGGATATTGTTGTGGTAAAGCAACAATGTATGTATGATTATGATATGAGGAATCAATGTCACAGAGCCTTTAAAAATAACCAATTTTAGTACATTCGATCCACAATTTTATTGAGGAAGAATCACTCTATTAACAAGATATTATCTCAAGGAAACCAATACATCTACTTGGTAGCAATATTTCAAAAAATGTATGTTAGTAGTAACTTGTCCTTTGAAAAAATGATCAATTATACAATTACATATACTATGTATACACACGACATACAATTTTTATCTTACATATCAAATAAATGATCACCTTGATAATTCAGTAGAAGTATTTAACGTTTGGTAGTTATACTTACAAACTTTCAACAGTGTAATATCAGTGCAACGTACGGAGTTTATATTTAAATTTAAATTTGCGTTAAGTTGGCAATACCTATAATTTTATTTTATTATAATATATATTGATATATTGGTGAATTATAAAGCAAGGATAAAGCTGCCTAAGTACACTCTTCCCCAGAGCCCACTGATGTAGGGGCTTCGGCACTGGGTACGCCCTTTATATTGGTGAATTATATAAACATGAATAACATAAGCAAATTAGATTTTTTTTTTCTGTTGGAAAGATAATATTCAAAAGCTTCTTGAAAATTGTAATTATTTTTTTAACATTTAAAATCTATTAAAATATGAGGAAAAAATTGATAAAATAAATTCAATTAAAAAAAAATACCCCTATAATTTACAAGGGACGGCGGAAGGGCGTTGGTTGGTGGGGTAGTTTCTCTAAAAGGATGGAAGTGTGTATGGCAACGGAGTTAACGGAGTCGTCGATAGTCTTGCAAAGTTAAGCTTTGAGATATCGTCAACGTTTCAAATGTGGAAAGAGATTCATTCAGATGTTCGAACAACATTGAACAATGTTCATGCTGGTGGGCTAATGGGATGTTAAAGATGATGTTGGGATGTATGGGGTTATGTCTCATGATCTCGCAATGCAGTAATTTTTGGGATTTTGATATAAGAGAAAACATGGGTAGCACAGTCTTTTTAAATTTAATTTCTTCTCTTTTGGTCTTCTAAATAATTACAATTTTTATGGGATTTTAAAATAAATATTTGTCCATTTTAGTCCTTAAACATAATTTTACCCCAAAAATAATACTAATATAAGTAAAATTTAATATTTGATTTCTAAATCTTTCTTACACTATGTAAAATTTAATATTGAGTCTACAAATCAATAAATTAATTTTTCATCATATTTATAAAAATAATAATCTTGTTGATGATATTACAAGTAATGCTTTTAATTTTGTGATAAGTAGTATTTTAAATGAGTAACAACTAGTGTTTGGATAAAATCACTATTGTTTCTCTTTTCATTATAAATAAGTACATCTTGAGAATTATTTAATATTCCTCCACTATTTTTTATAGTTTTTCAATAGAAATAATATTAATATAAATAAACTCTAGTATTGAATATCTACATCTTTCTTAACCTATACATAAGAAATAAAACTTCACATTGAATCTCTAAATGACTAAATTAATTTTTCATTATATGTATAAAATAATAATTTTGTTCAAGATATTAGAAGTCATGTCTTAATTTTGTAACAAGTAATATTTTAAATGAGTAACAAGTGTTGTTTGACAAAAACACAATCATTTCTCTCCTCATTATATATAAATACATATTGATAATTATTGAAAATGAGAATAATTTTTTCTTTGAATATGACTCAACTATTTCAATAATTTGCAAACACTCTCTGAAGTATAGTTTCGATCCAAAAATATGACCAACTGTCTGTGAGATGGCAACCATATAATTTGAAGAAGTAATTTTCCTGCAGTCTCCAAAAATATCTTGAGCAATTGACAAAACTATAATTATAATTTGAGGGCAGCATTACTTACAAAATTCAACCATTTCCACTCCTTTTTCTTCTCATTGAATGTGAATTATTTTCTTAAGAATTAGTGAGTGTGTGAATAAACTCTTTTTAAATTATGGCTCTACTAAACATAATAGATCATCTTGTGTCTGCTTTCATACTTATATATTTTCCATTAAAAAATTTCCCTGCTAAGTAAATACAGCTCATATCCAAAAATATAATCGCTTTTCAAGATGACAACTACACAATCTGAAAAAGTTGGAGGTGATGAAAAAGCGGCAACTATTGGCCTTGCACTGATGAGAATAAAGAATAAGGGAGGTCAATTTGAGAACCATAAAAAAGGACATAAAATATAAAAAAGGGGAGATTCAATTCGATTAAAAAAGTGCGCATATTTAACATTTGATAGTTATAGTTTCAAACTTTTAATATTTTATTACAATTGCAACAACTTAAGGAATTTAAATTTGTGTTAATTTGACAATATCTATAATTTTATTTTATTATAATATATTGATATAATGATGGATTAGATAACAAATGAATAAGATTAAGAAATTAGAAGCTTTTCCTAATTCAAAAGTTTCTAAACAATTGTCATTATCTATTGGGGAAATCACAATTTAAGATCAAAATTAACATTTTATTATAAATTCAGATGTAATGTACATTCAATTATAAAAAAAAGACCAAATATTAATAAAAAATAAGTTTATTAAAATACCCTCAAAGCTTCCCTCCTTTTCATCCCACCATTCTCACCATTGTTAGTAGACAAGCAATGTTCATTAGCCATTGGTCAACGATGATTAATGGTGAACAAATGATTTGTAGTTTTTTTCTTAAAATTTATTATTTATTTATTCTAAATTTGTAACTTAATTTTTAAACTTTTATTATGAATTATTTTAATGTGGTTTGCAATTTATTTTTTAGAATTTACAACTTACTTATTTTAAATTTGTAACTCTAATTTCAAATTTTAACTATGAAAGAATCCGATTTAGTAATTATAAATTTTTAATAAACAAGCTGTAAAGCATTGAAAAAAGGCTGCAAAACATATTGGAATAATTCATATTAAAAATTTGAAAATCAAGTTTTGAATATAAAGTAAAAAAGTTACAAATTTTGAAAAAAAAGTTGTAAAATAATAAATTATTTCATAGTAAAAATTAAAAAAAATCCGAGTTTCAAATTCAAGATAACTACTGGCCAAGTTACAAATTCTTAAAAAAAAATTGTGAACCATTAGAATAATTTATAGTAAAAATTTAAAAATTAAGTTATAAATTCTAAATAATCAAGTTATAAAATTCACTAATAATTGATTGTTAGAATATTTAGGATTCATTTGGTTGGATTACAAGAGGTGGATTACAAGAGGTGTATGTGATATGATGGAAATTTTATTATCTTATTTGATGCATTTAGTTGCACATAACATTGAGGAAGTATATTGGAAAACCTATTCTATATAAATTTTATTTTAACAAACTCAAAACTAAATACATCCTTAACATTTAAATTCTATAAAAATAAGCAAAGAAATATTGATAAAATAAACATCAATAAAAATACCTTTCTAATTCTCACAAAAAAAAATCATTGTAATTGATATGTACTCATATAAATGATATATACATGCGTATTATATTATCTATCATATTGAATACGAATGTGAGTGTGGAGGTCAAATTCATGCACGGAATACATGAATTTAATTAAGAGGTGAAGAGATTTTTTTTTAGTTAAATTTTTTTAAATTAAAAAAAAAACTGCACGGCTATCGTGTTTTGTCTGTGACAACGCCACGCACCATAACAGGGCTCCTATCATATGTAGCTAAAAAATGGTCATATCGATCGTCTTGATCAATTATGAATTCATAACAACATCCTCAATTCAAAGTGGCGCTGTTCATTTCAGAAAATTTACCGCGAACATTCATGTTGATTTCACAAGATGGCATTTTTAAATTTAATATTTTATAACCCGAAATATGCTCGCCGCCGGAAAATTAACATTTTGAACCATTTCCCGCTCCAACTTTGACCCTCCGAAGCAAAATTCGCTCACTGATGAGTACTTTGTTCATCATCGTCCAAATTTCCGAACACTTACACTCACAGAAAGACGGAGAGAGAGAATGTCGAAATCGGTGACTCCCGAAGCGATTTCGATCTTGCTTGCCAATCCGTCACCGGATTCTTCATCGGAGCTTCCCGAGATCGTCGTCCAAGTCTTGGATCTCAAGCAAAGCGGTAACAGATATATGTGCGTCTTCAGCTTTCTCTATATCTTTTGTATGCTTTCATTAATGTTGGTTGAAATCGTAATACGATGTTCTGATTGCGTTGTGTTTTCCCTTTCCCATATATGAATGATGAAGGGGATCATTATTTCGTCTCCGTCTGATTTCAATCTAGTTTTACGATTTGCATCTATCAAAAATATATTTGGATTTTCCTATTCATCAATTGTAATGCTTAAAATACCACTTTCATGGGTCATAGTGCTTCATGTTTCTTCGTTAATTTTTCCCCCGGTTGGATCTGTTTTGGGTTTCTATCTTGGATTTTGGTCTGCGCCTAAGATGATCACTTGTCCTATCGTTGAGCTTAAATTGTGTTCATTTCCCTTGACAGCACCTGCTATCTACTATTTTTCCTGTAAATGATGGTTGAACTTTGTAGTTTGTCTATTGTGTGACAGGTTTACTGCAAGCGATGGGAAATTGAAGTTAAGAGCAATTCTACCATCAAGCCAGAATTCTCTGGTCCTCTCAGGAGATATTCAGAACCTGGGTCTTATTCGCATCATTGACTATACTCTCAATGACGTCCCAAATAAGTCAGAGAAGTAAGCAAAGTCAATGTATCAAGCAAACAAAGCAAGATATCATCTAAGTTTGTAGTTGACCTAATATTGTTTTTATTGGGCTGTTACAGATATCTTATTGTCACAAAATGTGGACCAGTCTCACCTGCACTTGACATGGAAATAAAGCACGAGGTAAAGAAAGAGGAAACCGGTATTATTTTAAAACTCAAGCAAGAGGATGAAATCAAAAGTCAGGTAAAAACTGAAGGAGCAGGAGTTGGCCCTCTGTTGAAACCAAAGCAAGAAATCGTGGCCAAATCTGCTGCTCAGATCGTACACGAACATCACGGAAAGTAAGTATTCTTGTTTTATTGGTGATATTTTAGGCTCTGAGTTTTCATGTTAAATGGGTATTTGGACTCTGAGAATTATAATAAAAAAATTCTTACGGTCTTTCAGTATGGTTCCTGCTGCTCGAATGGCCATGACTCGCAGGGTGCGTCCTCTGGTTTCCTTAAACCCTTATCAGGGTAACTGGACAATAAAAGTTCGGGTTACAAACAAAGGAACCATGCGCACCTATAAGAATGCAAGAGGGGAAGGTTGTGTCTTCAACGTGGAACTGACAGATGAGGATGTAAGAAACATTTCTATAGTTTACAACCGTGAATAATTTTACACATTTGAATGCTGTCCACATAGTTTCGCAGTTCTCGTGTGAGATTGAGTGTTATGCTGGGATTTAATTATTGATTCTTCAGGGCACTCAAATTCAGGCAACAATGTTCAATGAAGCTGCAAGGAAATTCTATGAAAAGTTCGTGTTGGGGAAGGTTTACTACATTTCAAGGGGTACTTTAAAAGTTGCTAACAAGCAGTTCAAAACCGTTCAAAATGATTATAACATGACATTAAATGAGAACTCTGAGGTGGAAGAGACAGCCGATCAAGAAAGCTTTGTTCCAGAAACAAGCTTCAAGTTTGTCCCAATTGATCAGCTGGGTCCGTATGTCAACAGAAATGAACTTGTTGGTAAGTATTTTTCTTGGCATACCACAGCCACGACTTACATCTGAACTTCTTTTATAATATCTGGCGGTTGTCAATTTCAGATGTCATTGGAATTGTTCAAAATGTGTCTCCTACAGTGAGCATACGCAGGAAGAGCAACAATGAAATTATCCCGAAGCGTGATATTACTATTGCTGATGAGACGTGAGTATAGACTATTTTGCACTGATTAGCATTTGTTCTTGTTCTGTTATACTGAAAAATTTAATTTAAATATCATAATTTGTCATTACAGAAAGAAAACAGTAGTCGTGTCTTTGTGGAATGAGAATGCGACTAATGTGGGGCAAGAATTGCTGGACCTTACTGGTAATTCTCTTGTAGTAGCAGTCAAATCACTCAAGGTTGGGGACTTTCAAGGTATGCCAAATTCTATGCCTTTATGTTTTATGAATAGCAGGAATGCAAGAGAATTTATTTGTAACATGGTTAACTATCTATTATTTCAGGTGTTTCCTTGTCAACTATTAGTAGAAGTCTTGTGCTGGTAAATCCAGACATACCTGAAGCAAAGAAGCTGAGATGCTGGTATGGCAATTATCAAGATCAGATTGCTATTACTTTTTCCTTGTGATATTCATATGATAATCTTAATTATGCTTCTTTCGTCAACAGGTATGAATCTGAAGGTAAAGATGCTTCATTGGCATCTATAAGCTCTGGCACGAGTCCACTATCCATGAATGGAATAAGATCGTTGTATTCGGACCGTGTTTCACTTTCTCATATTACCTCAAACCCATCCTTGGGGGAGGACAAGGTACTATTTTCTGCTCCTACTTGCAGATGGTGCAGTTCCTAATCTTCCAATTTATCCAATTATTTTGTTTTGGCTACTTTCTCGCGTTTTTTATAGTGAAAGAATATTGATGTGTCATGTATAGACTCAGTTTTCGGAGGTTTTGAAATGATTATATCGTTCACATGGTTATTATCTAATACATTTGTTCATTGAAACTATAAAAATTGCAAAATTCAGGTTACAGGAAATGAGTCACGAGGTTAATCCGTAAACTCTTTTGTTGCTTTTGGCAGCCTGCACTTTTCAGTATTAGAGCACATATAAACTTTATCAAGCCTGACCAGACAATGTGGTACCGAGCTTGTAAAACTTGCAACAAGAAAGTCACTGAAGCATTTGGCGATGGGTATTGGTGTGAGGGCTGCCAGAAAAATTATGAAGAATGCTGTTTAAGGTAACAAGCTATCAGTTTACAAGTAGGAGCCTTTTTTTTTTAAATTATTATTTTTGGGCCGGAGGAGAGGGGGAGGGTGATGTGCTATAATATGCTTTGCATCAAATCTGCAAAATTTCATTTTGTTTCCTTTTTCAGATACATTATGGCCGTAAGAGTTGCTGACAGAATTGGGGAGGCCTATGTCTCAGTCTTCAACGAAGAAGCTGAAAAGATTGTTGGTTGCTCTGCTGATGAACTTGATAACCTAAGGTCACAGGTAGATTTTCACTACCGCAATATTGGGATTACCATATGATTCACAAGATGGTTGAATGCTTTTATTATATTTTTAACAAAAATAATTTTACCCTCTGTTGATGTTAGGTGGGGGAAGATAATCCTTATCAGTTGAAACTGAAACAAGCAACTTGGACTCCATATCTTTTCCGGGTTAGTGTTTCCCAGAGTGAGTATATGAACGAGAAGAGGCAGAGGATAACAGCCCGGGCAGTTGCTCCAATTGACTTTGCTGCTGAGTCAAGATTTCTCCTTGAAGAGATATCAAAGATGAGAGTTTATCAATAAAAATGCCAAGCTGATTATAGTTTCTAGCCCCCTTTTTGTTGATAGCCTTTTATTCTCGTTTCTGCCTGTAATATATATCAAACCCCTTGAAGTGATTTATATTTTGCTGATACTGACGCCCAGAATTTCGTAGCTGAGCATTCAATGTAATGCTACATCTGCTGAATCCTATATAATGACAAGTTTTTATTACAACCTTGGATGCTGGATCTTCTCAAGGATGCTTTAACCTTGTACAATGGGAATATAGGAGGATTAGTCCTAGCATGATAAAAATGGTAATAGGAGTTTTAAGTAACTATCCATTTAATTTTCCGTTGTATTACAGTTTATTATACCTGCTGTGTAACTAGATATGTTAACGCCAACGCCACTCAACCGCTGCATGTTGACCTGAGGTTGAAAATAACTTGTAGCCTCCCTTCAGATTACAGCACATTGAATCTTGACTTGATCATCATGAGATTTGGTCCCTTCCAATTTGGCAATTTCGTTTTGATTGGTCGAGCTATGACCCTAAATCATCGAACTTAGATAAGGAGAACCCTTTTGTCTTACATTTGATTAATTTTCTTTGGAAGAAAATTGTAACCGATGGCCGTTATTGACAACTTCGATATTTTCCCAACCGTTGTTTTTCTCACGTTCAAGATTGTGAATTTTGACTTATTCTCATCTCTCATAAGTAATTGATTGGTACCAAAATCCTGTGCCTCCATCACATCATAATTCGTCTTCATGGGCCAATCCATCATCATCTTCCGCACTGCTTCCCATCATGAATGAGTCCCTACGTACATCTACACTGCTTCCCATCATGAATGAGTTCCTATGTATGAGATGCCAGAGTTCCATATTGCTATAGGGAATCAGGATTTCCTCCCGTGGATTCACCATCACCCTTTTGCACCTTTTTCACTCTTTGTTGGAGAACGTTTTATCCAAGATTTGATCCCAATAGTGACAACTTGTCTGAGATGTTATAGGAATTGTTTTGTATCCCATATTTTAGACCCACTCCACTTCTTATTGGATAAGACTACAAATAGCAACAAAGCTCTATCACACCAAATACTTAACACACCTATATTTACAAAACTCTGGTACAACTCTCTACCAGTTAAACCAAGTGCTTGGAAACTGGATTGATCTTTCTCTTTACAAACATATTCTTGGGGTGCTCTTATCAACTTGAGGTTAGAAGAAAATGCAGTTAGAATTGGACTCGTTCATGCTAGTGGAAGCCATCGTGGACCATTTGCGTGGTAGTTGTGATAAGCTAGTAAAACTGGCAATTTAGAATCTTACATGGTCTTCTCTGAAATAAATGGATGTAAAACAGGTGCTCTTATCAACTTGAGGGTTATAAGAAAATGCCATGCTAACCATAGTTTAACATTACCAATCGTCCTCATATCTTGGATTGTATTTCTCTTGGTTTTTTATGTCAGATGTAACAATCCCTTTTATCATTAGGTTTTTAGCTTTTTTAATTTTTTTTAAAACCTTATCAGTTCAATTGGTTTCTGCATATTTAGCTGGTAATTTCAGAAGCAGATTGGGACCTGGAAGATCTGCACTTGGTATTTCTAGTCTTCATATTTCAACATAAATAACGCAGGCAGAATAACAGCATAGCTAAAATATATATGTGCTGGTCCATGAAGAAGAGCTCCTCGTTCATACAAAGGAGAAAAATACTTAATATTATTACTTATGTAAACAAATAACATTGCAATTGTCTTCGGCCAAAAAAAAAAAACATTGCTATTGCCTCACTGAGATTGATGCACGGTCTTTTGCTCTCAACTTAAACCTTTGTATACGGGGAGACCAACAATGCTATTTTATGCAGCAACTTTGATGCATCTGAAGGTTTAAGGGAGGTCCATTCCTGAAAATTATGAAGGCTACCTGTGAAGTCTGTGAACAGACCATCAACTCCTATCACGTTGATCCAGTAATCATACTCATCATACGGGTCTTGACTGAAGTTGAAATGCAAAAACTGATTCTCATTTCGGTAAGTATATGGATGCACCTGTAGTATTAAAAATAGCAGTGCATATTATCATTTAGCTCCAGAGTCATTCACACGAAATAATATATTACAGTCAAGAAATTGACGGTCAACAAAATCAATGGTTTCCAAGAAACTTGGGCAACAAGGCATCACTTGGGAACTGCATTATGGGGTCTGGTTCATCAAACTTTTATACAATAAAATAAAATGTCCAGGAAGGGAAGCAGGGCAGGGGTGAAAAAAATGGGTTAATACTTCCAGTGAACACCAAGAATTCAAATTTTAAATAAAAGGAATACCTGCAGGTTATGGGCATGTGCTCTGATAACAAGATCAGTAGGTGTTTGCAAATAATTCCTTGCAGCAGGGACCACTGTATCCTTCCAAGGTCCAATTCCCACAACATATTGCTTCATGTAGTTGAAGTATTTATCAGATGTAATTTCCCAGTATGACTGCATACCATCAATATGGTACTAGTTTGTTAGGTTTTAAATAGATAAATTATCCTCTCAAAACAATGTTCCACAGCTTAAAATGGAGATAAAGTAGTACACACTGCTGGCATAAAATAAAGAGAGCAAGAATCAATTATAATCATAAAACAGATGCAGCAAATCTCCTGGTTTCCAACTTTTCAACACTTGATCAAAGTATGCCAACATAGACTGCTGGGTAGTTTCAGTAATAGCAAGGTGAAAAAAAGGAGAAAAAATTGACGTGAATTTTGGAGTTCCTCCATTTTCAATCTTACCAAATAATTAATAAATACCAGAACTTGTGCAAACAAACAGACTGCTTTTGAAGCTATTTCTCAACAATATATTTTGCCTGAAAACATCAGAATAAGATTTCAACCAAAAAGCTGCCAGCACAGAGCTGGGACCATCACATTGAGCTAAAGCAACGTGAACACCTATGGCTTCTTCTTCAATGCTTCTGAAATTTGGTAAGTTTATCCGCCCAAAAAAAAAAATCTGGTAAAGTTGTAGAACCCTGATTTTACAGATGCACTTTATAGACCAACTACTATTTGTTTTTCTACTTGTAAAAGGTTATTTTCTGTGGCCTATAGACATAATAATTTTGAACCAGTATTTTTGCGTGTAAGACCAACAAATTTCATTAACTTGTCCAATGTATTCCTAAAACTTGCAGAAAGGAAGATATGTTCAATACTACTTAGACAACCTTAGGGAGGCAGCTACGGATATAACGCACCTGATTAGTGTCTTGTGTTGGAATTGTGATATCATCGATTAAAAAAATCTTGGGCAAGTCTGTCTGATTTGATATATATACAAGTGATGTTGGAGCAAAAGACTGAATAAATGCAGGTTGTTTCAACCAATCTTCTGACAAGTATGAACCCTTGTATCCATATTTCTGAAGTGTCTCAACAAACTTGTCTTCATATCTTTTATGATTTGGCCACTTCACCTGTCAATTGTATCAACTAAATGAGCAGCTGGTAGAGCTTTCTCTAAAAGAATTTTGTGAAACTTAAACGCCAAATTATTAATTGTAAGACTTTCCATAAAGTTTTCCCAGGACAATAACAATCTTTGTTATTAATGCAGTTTTGAATCCTCAGAAAACTATGACATTTCTCTTCAAATACTACTTATTAATTATTAGTCTTATAATAAAATAATGATGAGATAATTTTTCATTGATTATACGCGATGCCATCAACACAAACCGCTGATGCAAATAAACAATATAAAAGCCCAGGGCATTCTGATATATTTTTCTGCTGGATGACAGAAATACTCACATGCTGATTGATAAATACTGGATTCTTCATCTCTGGATATATTCCAACAATTCTTGGCGCATCTAGTGCAATGGAAATGAACTCTTCAAAAGTGATGATTTGAAATTTTCCTGATATATATTCAAAGTAAAAAAGAATAGTTAACTATGTTATATATGCCATAATACTCATGGTTTACTTGTGTTCACAAGTAATGGTAGTGGTACATCATTAATCAATATGAAACTGTGTCTTGAATCAAACATTTTCGTTATAATGGTATTAGTAATACCATAAAATGAACCCTGATCACAAAATATTTTATAATTTTTGCACAAACAAGTCAAAAAAAAAAAAAACTGTAATTGAATGAGAAACTTTGGGCTGTAAAAAGAAACTAACCATTATATTGTTGATCCCTGAACTTAAACCTTTGATTCACCCTCAACGATTTCAATTCCTTTATTGTGAAATCAACTGCACATATTTCATTAACACAGTTATTTGACAAAATTAAATTATTTCCAACAAAATCAAACTTCTAGATGCTGCAAAAGGTGCTGAAGGTAATACAGAGAATGGAAGCAAACACATACACGCCTTAAATATTGGAACTCGAGATTTCATTCATTGATTGTGCATTTAAGTAGTAAGCAGTAAATACCAGCAAACTTCTACTAGGAATATTTGCAAGAAAGCTTTGTAAAAAATGGCTTAAATACCAGTAAAGAAGCCAGTAACATTGAACCCTTGAACTTCATATGTCCTTTTACGGTTTGCAAACTCTTTGTGCTTTGCAATATCAGTAGTAGCATCAAGGGTAACATCATGGAAGCATATAAGAACACCATCTTTGGAAGATAGGATATCAGTTTCAATGAAGTCGGCACCTTCTTCAATAGCTCTCTGCAAGAGAAATTCGTTTTCAGCTGATATATCCATTAAACAAATGATTCTCATTAGACTATATTAACAATTTGTTTCCTTGAAGATTAGTTCTGCACAAGTTAGTCCCCATAACTTCCAAGCGTCAAACAAGTTAGTCCCTTCATCATCTGCCCATGTCAAATCTTTATCGAGATGCTGACCAGGCATATTAACTGCCTATATGTCCTAGCCGTTAATCTCTCCTTTTTTTTTCCCAGAAATAACATGTCCATTCTTATCATGTTACCTGCATCAGTGACATTCAGTACCAATTATAGTTTGTGCATAATATTGGCCTCATTGGAACTTGAGAACAAAAGTCAATATGATGACTAGGTGTTGAGAAATAACTAGAACACTCTGATTAAAACAAAGCATTGAGCCTTATAGTGTATGATCAACAGAATTGAAAAGATAACCATAAGTGATAGGAGAGTTAATCGGGCATCTCAGGTCAAGTTTTAATCCTATTCTCCTGTGCATGTGATTTTATTAAATTTTGGAATCAGATATGAAAACAATAAAAGAAGGAAGGATTTTTCCAATTCACCATATATGCAGGAGAAGTTTCTTCTGGAAGCTCTCCATTTGAACCTCGATGTGCAATGTTATATGGGTGAAAAGTTTGCAGAGGCTGTCTATTTTTTTTAGCATCTTTACTGGGGAGGGGATAGAAAGGCCTTGCAGTGCACCCAAGAATGAGACATAGATAAACAAAAAGTGTGAAACCTGTGAATTTAGAATTACAACACCAAGTTATGAGATATTTATCAGATGAAATCTTACAAAACTTTTGCACAAACATGAGAATATATATCTGATTTCCATGCTTTTAATTAGAAAGTGGTGCCTAACAAGGACGCAGAGAGGAGTATATAAGGAGATACTGATAAATTACATCCCAGAAAGGGAAACACTCATACAAATGAGTCAAAGAAAACAAGAAAGGGGAAAAGAAGACAAGTGCATCGATATCCCAGAAAATTTATAGGTAAAACCCCAAAACTCATAAACCATGATCAAATTAGAACTGCAGCATGCAGAAGCAGGAAATTCCTAAGAATTTTCTTGCTAACTACAAATAGAGCAGCATAGATTCCATGGAACGATAAATTTTTGGAAAGATGAAGATCAAATATGGAGTTAACTTCAACACCAAGTTCAAGTGTCGTCATGAATATTTAATAATATAGAATCTTGACGAGTTGTACTGTACATACAAAACCCTGAAAGGACAATCAAGTCCCAGTTACAATAAAAATTGGCCCCTCTCCCCCCTCCCCCATAAACATAGGAGAGATTAAGCGATAAACAAACACACTAGCGAAAGTCTGAATCAACGAACTAGTAAAGACATCATTTTTCAAATCAAGTGGAAAAAAACAGACGGTATTAAAATAAAAGAAAATTTTATTTGTTAGAAAGCTACAATTTCAATTAATCGTTGGATATAAGATAATCTAAAAGAAAATCTACGACTTCAGCAGACCGTACCATATAACATTTTTAGTCACCAAGCAGTCAATTCCCAATACTTCAGTTAGTTTCCAATGATCGCTTCAACAACAGAAAGGAAAAAGTTCATTGATTAAGAAATAAATAATAGTCCCGGAGACCATACAGCCAAGAGAAACGAACAGAATACAGACAAATTCTACGATAATCTACGACTTCACCAGACCGTACCATTTAACATCTTGAGTCACCAACCAGTCAATTCCTAAAAATTTCAGTTAGTTTCCAATGATCGCTTCAACACTTGAAAAGAAGAGGTTCTTTGATTAAGAAACAATCAGTAGTCCCAGAGCATAGAGCCGAGAGAAACAAAGAGAGCAGAGAGAAATGAAAAACTTGCAAATAAACAGAAACAAAGCGATGAAAACAATATTCATGGCAGAAACTCCCAGGACAAGAAAATGAGAAGGCGAACGGAAACACCAACACAGAAAGAAGAAAGCTCAATACTCGGCAGAATCCCCTTCTATAAAGAACAGAGATAATCAGAACTAGAAAGGCTGAAATTCGATTGGGACTTACTGGGGGAGCAAGCCATGGGAGCTGGTCCTCGTCCTCAGTCCTTTTCCACCCTCACCGTTCCAGAAGGTCGAAATCTGGCGTGATAGATCTCTCTGACTACGTTAATATGTATTATATTATGTCATATGAATGTAAACACTTCAAAGTAATAATTTATGGGAGAGTCTGTATGGTCGCGTAACCATATGGACCTATCATGTCCAAGAATATTCGGCGCATTGGAGGACGAGAGAGAGGAATGAAGAGAGCACATTCGGTGTGCTCATCATGGCTCAGTTGATCATGGTCGTGATTTATAATTTATTATTTTAATTTTTTTATATAATAATAATATTTTTTAAAAAAATAATAAATATAAAATTATATTTATTTTAAATTTTTTATTTAATAAAATAAAAATATATTAAAAATATAATAATTAAATTTAATTAAATCAGAATCATCTAAATTTAATCTTAACGATTCTGAAATATGAAGAGCACGGTGATGAGCACCGAATGTGCTCTCAGGAATGAATTGAGCGTGGCACGGTGAGAGAGATGGTAGTGTCATTGGACCTATGGGATTCAAAGAGGAAGGAGGCGCGCAGTGTGGGGATTGGTCTGTCTTGAGGTCGAATCGAGGGCTTTCGATCGCGTTAGAGCCTCACTTTGTATATGCAGGGATGACTTTGACCAGAACGGTCCCCGAAGTCTGCTGAATGCGTGGCAGGATTCTATAGGTTGAAGCTTAGCTGAGCCTAAATCATCAGCCGGAAAAATTGTGGTACATGATCCTACAGTTCATACCTCAACAAGAAGATTGGCCTAAAAAACAAACCCTTAACAAGAAGAGGCTGGTTGGGATTTACTACTAGAATAATAATGGAATGAAATTGAAAGGTAAAAACACAATTTTGATTCGTTAATTTATTTTTTTTTTAATTTTAAAATAGAATTAAAAGTTTTTTTATTACTAACAACATTACCTACATTAACAGAAAATATTAATAAAATATTATTTAATATTGACATGTCAATATTTATTTCAAAGTCATTAATATTTCTCATTAATATTGAATCTAAAATATTTTTTAATTAAATCAAAAGATTAAAAATAAACAATTACAAATAATAAATTTTTAAATTAAACCTTAATCTTAAATTTTTTTTGTCATAAAAAAGAGTTAGATAAATATGTAAGTATTAAAAAATATTTTTTCAGCATTTATGAATGATTTATCAATATTTTTTACTAATATAGTTAATTGTGTTAGAAATAGGAAAAATTTTGATTGAATTTTAAAAGTTAAAGGATTAAAAAGAAATAAAATAAAGTTAAAGCATCAAAATGAAATCTGGTATAAAATTAAGGGATCAAAAATATATTTTTACCAATTGAAAAAGAAATAGAATGAACCAAAAAGCTAATTTTTTAAATTTGAAGTAGGGTATGTATTTTTAAATAAAAATTAATAATAAAAAATAATAATTATAGAAATATAATAAATATTTTACATCTTGATTGTTGTGTAATGAAAATGAAATTCTTCTATTGTGCAAACCAAATGAGACCTCAAGGCTTAAGCTAGGCTTATATCATGGCCATAGTGGGAAAAGAAATAAAGGAATAATGTGAGTGGAAATATTTTTTATATTAATATAAAAAGTGATAAAAAAATATCATTAAATATAAATAACCATCATCAAAATATTATAAATTTTAGGAAAAATTATACTTAGGGACCAAAATCTTGAATTAATATCACTTAGAACCTAAAGATTTTGAATAACAAAAAATGGCCGTGATTCTAAACTTAACAAAATTTGATTATTAAATTACCTAAATATCATTTTGAGAATGAAAGTATCAAATATAAAAATAAGAGTGTAAAAACTTGGACACAAGAATGTCAAATTTTTGAAATTGAACATCAAATAACATGGGTTGATAGTTATAATTGGTAAGTGAAATTTTATTTCTCAACATAAAATGGGAGAAAATTAAGGTCAAATCCTAGAATAATAGTGTTAAATGGCTAATGAGAAGTGTAAAAAATTGGGAATGAAACTTCTAATTTTAGTAAATGTAAACTATTCGATGTAAAATGATTAGATATCAGTGTCAATTTCTGAAATATAAGTGTTAAATCGTTAATGATGAATATAAAAAATTTGATATTTGATACTTAAAACTTCTAAAATTAGATGTTTCACTTGTATTTTTAACACTTTTCATTAGTAATTTGATATTATCATTTCAAGATTTGATACTAATTTTTCTTCATTTTACATCAAGGAATAAAATTTCACTAATAAATTATAACTGTCAGTCCATATTATTTGAGACTAAACTTAAAAAATTTGACACTTTTACGCCTATATTTTGATATTTTTCTTTAACTATTTGACATTATTATTCGTGGAAGAATAATTAGGTAATTTAATTATAAAATTTTATTAAGTTTAGAACTATAACCTCTCTTTTGTCATTTCAGAATCCTTAGGTGTCAAAGTGGTATTAATTCAAAATTTGGTTTCTAAGTGCCATTTCGTCCTAAATTTTATATAATAAATTTTTGTGACTGACCCTGAGTGCTACTAAATATATCTGATATATCTCAATAGTAAATTAGTATAATCACGGATTATGACCAATGGGTTGGATTATTTTGTTGAATTTTGATGGGGAAAAATACTTAAGATTCATAAATTGAAATATGAAAAGTCAAGATTCTTAAAAATTATTTCTTTTGAAAAATTAAAGGACTTCAAATTTTCTTGACAAAGAATGAAAAAAAAATCTCATGTGATATTTTGTTGTTAAAGGAAAAATATGTTAAAAAGCATACGAAAATTTGAGTCATAAATTTGAAAAACACCAGTATAAATTATTATATGGTAATAATTTTCGTGGCTCATTCGAGGCATGTAATGGATCCATATGGTGGGATGCAACCAAAGGAAAATTAAGGGGGAATGCAAGGGCTTTTACAAGAAAAAGAAAATCCAAAACACCCTTATAAAAGCTTAAAGAAGGTGTAAATGTGAACATTGTGGGTGTCATTAAACCAAAAAAAAATGCATTGACTTCTCCTCAGTTTTGTTGAAATTACGGAGACTTTCCCTCTATTTTCAAAATCAATCATTCAATCCAATTTTTAATATTATTAAGAATATTTCATAAAAAATTCTAAATTCCTTTTTTGTTACTTAAAATTCATACTAAAATAACTTAAAATTATTAATCTATCATTGTAATATAAAATTTCTAAATTCCATCCATTCAAACCTAAATAAATTTAAAATATTTTTATAAAATAATTTATGCTAATATCTCCTAGTGATTTGACAAAAAAAATATAACATATTAAGAAAATTTTTAAATGAATGTGTTAAAAATATTAAATTAAACATTAATAAAATTTATAATAAAATAAAAATATGTCAAGTCAATCAATATAAAATATAAAAATATATATGAAGTTGCAATGTTTGTATGCCATGAACAATTCAATTTGTCTTCAGCTTTAGGCAAATATGTGGTACTCATTCTAGTTGAAAGTTAAAAGTTAAAAAATATGTGGAAAATATTATTAAATAAACATTTATATTAAGAAAGGACATTTTAGTCCAAAGAAAATGTTAAATATAGTGAGTTAACGACTTATTATTGATTGGGTGAAATGAAATCTTAAAAATAGCAAAAATATCTATATAATATAATGTTCACTTTTATGGGAGGTTTGTGTGTGTTTCAAATATACAGGCTGTCTCTATAATTAAGGCATGAGAGTAATAAGTAAGTATTTCTCAAAGTTGCTCTCTCTAATCCTTATTATATCAAACATTTGTTTTTTTTTTCTCAATTTTATCCTTATTAAATAAAATGGAAAGAGAATGATAATTTTTTAAATAGGGCAATCTTGGAAAGTTGTTATAATTTTTTAAAATTAAAAAAATATTAACTAAAATTAACTAGTTTTCTTGAGATATGTGATATAGTCAAAGAGCTTACTAGAAGGGGTACACTATTTATTATTTTTAAAAATTATATCATTAACCCTCCTGCTGAATAAAGTACAAAATTTGTAGAACTTACTCTTTTCATTTTAAAATGGTAAAGAAATTAAAAAAACCATCATAAATGTTCAGGAAAAAAATAATTTATAACCCAAAATATAGCAGCAAAAAAAAGACCACAAAAAATGCCAAGTTACAAAGTTCATTACTCTCGGCAAGCAACAGTTTAATGCAACAGTTTAAATGTCTAGCAGAAGGAAAGAATCCGTCTTCGATGGAACTTCCTTTTAAAGAAGCCAATGAAGGATATATAGTTTCTTTGTTTCCTCCACCTTCAAGAAATAAAGCTAACAAACAGCACAGACCCTAAATGAAGCGTATAAAAGCTAACAAAGCTTCCATGGCAGGCACATACAATACAGATTAGGCCTTTGTCATGCCTGGCAAAAAGTGGGAAAATGACATTTAATGACCTATAACTCATAATATTGACACTTAGGACTTCAAAAATTATATTGCTATTGATGCTTCCTAGAATTACAACCTAGTATTCTCGACGTTATAAGGGTGTTTTCATCCAAAGATAATAACAAATCCACGACATCCTTATAATCAAATTGTAATTTCCCATTGAGACCATTCCAAATAGTTGTCACATTCGGTATCTGCCTCAGGGTGTGGGCATGTAGGGATGTTCCAACTTCACCATTTTAAGAGGATTTCCTCCTGACATAGTTTCTGGCATTTCCTCCTTAACTGTCCATTCGGAGGGAATCATAGGATCTTTCTCTGTTTTGGGATATATCAGGAATTTGGAAGTAGCCCCTCCCTTGGCCATACCTGTATAGAAATGGATTCAGATTCAGATAAACAAGATCAGACCACAAAATGACATCTTAATGCCAGTATTGAGGTCCTTAAGGATAAACTTGGTAACTTCAACTATTGGGAATTAACACATACAAACCAACAATTAAAACACTCAATTTGGATGTAAACATGATTATAGTGAAGCAAAATCTCCTATTTATACAAAACAGTCAAGAGTCAAAGCTCATACAGAACAGAAGTATATCAAGGCATAACTGCTAAGTAAGATAATCTCTTATAGTAATGGTGTTACTTGTCTATTTATATATGACAATCTCAGCTAAGCTTTCTAGACAGTGGTTTTCTAAGAATAAGGATAGCTGTAAATTTTTTGGGAATCCAAGACATAATTTTAGCGGAAAAAATTTCCAATACCTAGCTTTAAGAGATAAGAACACTTCGGAAAATTTAGTTCTGTTTCAGGTCATTATAGGTAAAATAATGCAGAGAGTGGTATCCAGTTTTAAAATATGAATCTAATTGCTAGCTAGCAGCGAAAATAATGACTTACGTTCATGTAATGGAAAAAGTAAATGAAAGATTTCGTTCAAAGACACTAAAAGCCATTAATAATTGAGATACGCAGTCACATGGAAAGATTCAAATAACGGATTTGTCAAACCAAATCATACAGAGTTGTACCAATTTGCATCTAAAAGTGGACATCAAGATGAGGAGTATGATATGATCCTGACATAATATGGCTCAGCCACTAATCATAAGTATGTTTTCCTGATAACTTTTGAAAGATACACAGCCATGAAGGCATTGATTCCAAACAGACTCGTAATTTCTGTCTGTGTTTCAACTCTTTGAATGTCAACTGAAGCAAACTCCAGAGCACTATAATGTCATATTCCACATGTTTCGTTCATACTATTTTCATTGCAATGATGACAAACTTCTGCTTCTTTTACGATAGAGTTGTTAACCAAACACAATGAATGCTGCTTTCATGTTCCCTTCGCCTACGAAGTAAAACAAGAAATTCTATTTTAATTCATGAGATATATCCCCCTATTTCATTCTCATTATCAAGCAACACTCACAAAAATCACAAGGGTATGAACAGAACCGCATAAGGATTTATTCAACATGAACAAGCATGGGAGAAGACAAAGAAATCTTTAAAACGCAATTGATACTGAGATGTTTCTTGAATGCCAAAAATGATTTTAGCGAAAAAACAAAAAGAGGAACATCATAGGCAAAGTTTTACCCTTATGTTTCAAATCCTGTAAACGTGTAAAGTCCTCATTGATTTGAGCAAGAGCACGAATTAATGCAGGGTTCTTGGAAACAGAAGCAACCAATTCAGAAGGGACCTCTAGTCGATCAAACGGCGGAACGGGAGGCCGCGGAGACGTCCCCGGCGATTTTTCTTTCTTTCTATTTGCTGCTCCCACCTTATTCTGCTTCTGTAACACTAATCCCTTCACATTCACAAATTTGTTCACATTTTTGAATCTCTCCCCATTTTTGGGTCTTCCCATTGTCTGCAAGTCCTCAAACTCAATCTTCTCAGCCTTCAATGGCAGCGAGCAAGGCTTATACAGAGAAGGAGCAGCGGAATCCCCACGAGCCTCATTTCCCACGGGACTCTTGCTTATGTCCCCACCGATTGGTGAGGATGATGATGATGGAGTTGTCGGAAACTTTTCTGCGTTTTGTGCGTGAGGCTTATCTAGAGAAAGCCTGAGAGTAAGGTCTATCTCCTCGGAATTGGTGACCATTTTGGCATTACTGTGACTATCGTCTTCTTCCTTACGACAGAATCTCTGCAAACCCCGGAAAGAAAAAAGTTAATGTTTTGTATGAAAAAGACAACTAATGTTATCAACAGTGGCTCTCATCTTTTGTCGTCTTCATCGAAATCAAGAGAAAGGTGTAACCTTTTCAGCGAAATCCCCTTGAATGTTAAGCACAAGACTCAGTAGTCATATACCCGAAAGGAAAAGAGCTAAAATCTGAATGCAAGTTCAAGTTTTTACCAAAGAATTAATGGGGGCAGAGAAGCTTACAACGTAGTGGGTGAGCTAAGAGCTGCGTTGCAAACGTTGAACGCAAAAGTTGAAGATACGCAGAAGTTGAAAGTCATATGGGAGTTTGAAGTGCTGGGGCCTTTCTTCTTTCAAAGAAACGCACTTCATAATGAGGGAAAAAGGACGAATGTGGGTCCTATCGTCTGCGGTTAAACTTATGCTAGCGCGCGCTATCCCTGTCGTGTAATTGACTAAGAAGTCAGGGGTATTAAGGTCAAGATACGGGAGATTTCACTTGGATCCTTGCGCAGCTTGGTTGCCCTTGCCCCCTGTCCGATCTATCAAATCGTTCGGTTTGATAAACCATTTACAACGTTGTTTTATTTCTTTAATTTTATTTTATTTTTTAATTTTTTAAAATGTAATCCAAAGTTTCCTTCACTCTAACAATATTAAGATATGACAAAGCATTTTTTTAATCTTTAAACATTTATCTAACTATATTTTAGTGATAAAAAATTTCAAAAATACATATTGGAAAAAAAAAAAAAATCCTTCAATCTCTTGTTCTCCAACATTTCTCCCATTCCTCTTCTCTTTTCCTTCTCTCAAACTCTCAGCTTACCTCTTCCTATTTCTGTCCTTTTCCAACCTCTACCTCTGATTGTGCCTCTCTAGCCACCACTCTCTCCAATTGCCTCCATGGCTCCATCCCATCCAAGGCCTGTGTCTCTCCTTCTGAGTTTGCTCTGCTTAATTACAACTTCTAAAGTTTTGGCTTCCAACTAAGCCTTAAAAACCCAATACGATCCTCAATTTGGATCAGCAACTTCACTCACAGTTTTCTTTTATCTTTTAACATGTTTTGTTGTGGGCTCAACCAATTTTGGTGGTAAACAAAAGAAGCTTATATGGGTAAGAAATTGACGAAGGTAATCAATGAGGCATTTATCGCCCATGTATAGAGTAAGTGATTGCGGAAGTTTCAGGCACAAATTTTCAGATTAGGTTTTGTTTTGTCATTAATTAATTTATAATTTGTTTAAAAAATTTAATTTATAATTTATAAGTAATTTTTTTACAAGTATAATTTATAAGTATTTTAAATATAAGATTAATGATGTTTTAAAAAAATATAAGATATTAATACTTTGTTAACATTAAAATATAAGAAATAAATATTGATATCAGTTGGCTACTAAAATTAATATGTTAACATTTAAAAAAATACTTTGCTAGCATTGCATTTTCCTTTAATTATATTAACACCTATTAACAGTGTTAGAAAAAGGAAATTTTTTTTATCATATTTTAAAAGTTAAAGAATTAGAAAAGAATTAAATAAAATTGAGGGATCAAGATGAAATTTAATATGAAATTAAATGATTAAATGCATGTTTTTACCCAAAAATAATTATTAAAAAGTTTCAAAATTCTAAAAATTACATCTAAATTTCATTGATATAAAATTTTTAAAAATAAGTATAAAAAAACCTTATTATTAAGTATAAAATTGTTGAATATGAATATAAAACATTAAAAGTATTATTTTATACTCAATAATGAAGTTTTTATATTAATTTTTCAAAATTTTAACACCAACAAAATTTAGGTGTAATCTATTAGAATTTTGAGACTTTTTAATAATTATTTTTATATTTTAAAAATTTTCAACTTTCCCTTATTTTTTTCCCTATATAATAAACTGGCATCAATCAATCAATCCATTAATATGTACAGAAGATACATATAAAATATGTGTAGAACCATTTTTCTGAATTTTTTTTTATTGAAACCATTTTTCTGAATATTACCCAAACATAATATAGACCATGAAAAAATAGGAATTTGTAGTGATGTGAAGTTATCGTGGACTTTGTAATAAATGATAAAAAATAAAAAATACCATTGTTAGGTTATTTTCTAATTTAAGAATAAGGGTAATTAAATTTTCTCAATTTAAATTATCTCTAATTTTCTATTTTTCTATTTTACCAAATCTTAGTAAGTAAAATATTTTATTCCTACACATATCAAATATATTTTTCCCATTTTAGTTAAAAAAATATTGTCTCCATACCTATCTCCATTCATTCAATTCTTATTTCCATTCTTTATCTCTATTCCATTAAAATTCTTTCCTCTCAACCAAGTAGAGCAATGAGTATTAATATAATATCATCAAAATTATATTACCAATATATATAATAAAATTTATAAAAATACATTATTTATAAATCACGAATTATGATTATGAACAACGTAACAGCCTCAAACAAAATTTTAATATATTTAACATTTTATATATATATAAACACGTAAAAGCTGCTCCATTTATAATCAATTATGAATAATGCATCTTCTAACTAGAACTCGGTACAATAACATAAAACCCAGTGGAAATTCTTAACTTTGAACACCCTCCAAATACATGAATCCATCCTTTCTCCACATCTTCTCAATATAACTTAAGCTACCATTCATTTTTTTTTGGCAAAAAAAAAGCAACGATCCGTTTTGAAATAAAGGTATGGGAAAATGATATTTTAGGATCAAGATATTCAATTAATACCATTTTAAGATCAAAACATTTCAAAATGAAAGAAAGAGATCATGATTTCAAACTGATTCAAAATTTTAAATAAGAAATTATCTAAATACCCTTATTAAAAAGTTTGACACTCTGTTTCTGCTATTTACTACTCAAACTTCATAATTTAACTATGAGTTACCTCAATTTTACACTAGACACATTATAATTATCAAAGAATTCAATTGATTAGTCACAGAGTTTGACACTCAGCAGCTACTATTTACTACTTAACTTTCATGATTTGACACTGAGCCTTTTCAGTTTTACATTGGATACATTATGATAATCAAAGTGTTATGTTGGCTGGTCGGTCAAAAGGGGGTAAATTGGGTGATACAACATTTTTGCCTCTTTTAAAGTATAACCCAATTTCACTAAATATTGCAGCAAAATAGGGATGAACAGAGTGTATTGAGTGAGGCAAATGAAGTGAGAAGATAAAGAGTAATACACAGATATTTATCCTGATTCAACCCAAACCACTTAGGCTACATCCAGTTCTGCAGTCACCACCTGAGATTTTTCACTATATCCCACAGGTTTGATTTAAGCACCTGTGAAGTCTCAGTATATCCCACAAGTTTCAGTAGGCACTTGTGAAGCCACTCACCCTACACCCTTATACGATATGTAAACATCTTAATATTCCCCATACTAAAATTCTATCCAGAAGTTGTAGAAAGAAAATATTACAGAATAGAAACTCTTTTTAAGAGTAGATAATACATTGAAACTCATTCTAATGAGGTGAGCTTAACTCTCAATGCTAAAACAGAAAGATTTTATATATTACAACAGCATTTTGGAATAAAACTCACTTAAATTCCCATGAGTTCAAATGAGGTTCTATTTATAGATTTGTGACTTGATTAGTCGTTAGATATAAGATCTATATGTTAGACACAAATTCTAGCCATTACTTTACAAAAGAGCCGTTCAATAACTGTATTAAATGCATCTGACACATTAACATTTGAATTTTAAAGTCCAATAGATGAATTTCACATAGTCAGCATAGTTATGTGTTTAACGTTGAACTTTAAAATTCAAATTTTAGGAAGCAAAATTTGAATTTTGAGCTATGATAAGAATTCCAAAGCTAGCTTAAAGTTTAAACATTCGAACCTTCATGTTGGAAGTGCGTATGTTGGATTTGAACAGTTGTTTCAAGTTTTCACAATGCACTCGAAATTTAAATTTTAGAAACTGAAATTTGAATTTCAGAGAGCGAAATTTAAATTTTATAGACTGAAATTCATCTATCAGAGACATGTTTAATATGACACAAAAGTTTTCACTTTGAAGTTCATATTTTGAAGCTTAAAGTTTGTTTGTTAGAGGCTGTGACTTTGAACTCACTTTGACCTTTACCAATATTTGAATTTAAATTAAGTTTCATGTGAATTTTGCACACTTTCACCAATAATACTTAGTTCAAAATTCGAATTTCATAATCAAAATTCATCTATTAGAGATGAAAAATCTGTAACTTTGAATTTCAATAAGCAAAGTATAAATTTTGCACAAAATAAACATATATTATAAGCAAAATTTGTCTGTTAACCTAAAATGTTCAAATCTAACAAGTTTAAACTCATGTTAACATTTATATTTACTTAATTTAACTCATTTAAAACATATGGTAATAAGATTAAGTAGATTTCAGAGATTAAACCACCTCAAGACTTAAGTGAAAATAAAATATACTTAATAGTTAGGTTTTCAAAAATTAAACTCTGCTTTCACTGGGTTATTCTCATTCTTGATATGCTCCTTTCTAATTTTTCATTATTGGAGCATATTTTCTCTTTTTCTTCTTTGAATAAGATATGATATTGATTTTTTTTCTCTTTATTTTAATGCTCACTCTTCCTGTTTGGACAATTCTACCTTTAATATATTACATTTACAAATTAAGTAATTAATCTAATTTATATATCCAACTTGTATTATAAAGTATAAAAGCATAGTGAATATATTAGTACATAACATGATATATGCATTATAAACACAATTAAATATATGCTAATTCACATTTTATTTCTTTTAGAGATAATATATATGTTAGACAAATATGATACATTTGTTTTTTATTACTCAACATTTGTCTTCATCAAAACTTATATTATATTAAACCTAATACAAAGAATTCAACTAATCAGTATCAGAGTTTGATACTTAGTTTCCACTGTTTACTACTCAAGTTTTGTGATTTAACACTGAACTTGCTCGATTTTACACTGGACACATTATGATCATCAAAGAATTTAACTGATCAGTTCCAGAAGTTTGACACTCAGCTTCCTTTATATGCTACTCAGGTTCCATGATTTCATACTAAGATTCCCCGATTTTACACTTAATTTCCTCAGTTGAATTTTTTTTGTGATTATAGTGCGTTCAATATAAAATCGAGGTAACTCAATACCAAATCATGGAACCTAAATAGTAAATAGTAGAAACTAAGTGTCAAACTTTTTAATAAAGACATTTAGGTCATTTCCTATTTAAAATTTTGGAAATAGAAAGCTTTCAAGGATGGAAGAAGAGGGTCTCATACCTCTCACCTCATGTTTGCTGATGACCTCATTCGTTTTGCTGAAGCTAGTACTAAATAGATTGATAATGTTTTGAAATATCTTAGAATCTTTTGTAATGTGTCTGGTAATGAAATTGATGATAAGAAAACTAATATTTATTTCTCTAATAATGTGAATAGACATCTTATACAAGAAATATGTAGGAGAAGTGATTTTGTTCAAGTCTATGAGCTGGGAAGATATCTTGGAGCTATGATTACAAACAATAGAAGATGAAAGGGCAACTATAGGCTAATTATTGACAAAATTAAAGTAAGCTCAGCGGATGGAAAGTGAGATGTCTGTTACTTGCGGGAAGAATGACTCTTGTTTCTTTTGTTACCAATAGCATGATCTATTATCAATGCCAACATGATAAACTGCGAATGGGTGTTATTGAAGAAATTGAACGTGTGGAAAGATCATTCATTTGGGGTGAAAAAGATGGCCATAAAAAATGGCATGCTGTTAATTGGCAAACCATGCAAACCAGCAAGGATGGTGGTGGTTGAGGAATTAAATCTCTTGAGGCATTGAACAAAGCTTTCTTATTCAAGTTGATGTGGAAAATAATTACCCAACCTAATGATCTATGGGTTGAGGTTATTAAAGGGAAGTACGGCCAAAGAGTTAATAACAGTAATCATGTGGTGGTTAAAAGCTATGATTCCAGACTTTGGAAGCAAATGGGGAAGCTCTAGGAAAATTTTGATGACTATATTGCTGTCAATATTAGAGATGGGAATAATACCTCCATCTGGTTTTATAATTGGATTATTGGTGGATCTAAATTAGATCAATTTGTTGATAGCATTCCAAATGAGCTTGTTGACTTATGTGTTAAAGATCTTGCAGGTTTAAATGAGATGTGGGATTTATCCGGAATTGTTAATCTTATCCCTCATGACATGAGACTAAAAATTCATGCCATGCTACCCCCTAACCCTTGTGAAGGTCGAGATCAATTTGCATGGTCACCTAATAATCATTGACATTTCTCTGTGGCTAGTGCTTATAAAGCCATAGTGAGGGAGAAGGATCAACATCAAGATCCTTTATGGAAAAACATATGGAAGTTGAAGATCCCCAAGAGAATTAAAACCTTCATGTGGTTGATGGCTAAAGAAAGGTTGTTAATCCAAAGCATTAGGAAGAAGTGGGCAGATATTGATGGTAGTTGCCAACTTGGGTTTTTCAGCAAAATATAATAAATAAATAAATTATTTACCAATATATGCTGTGTCAAAAATAATTTACTAATCTATAATAATAAAAGTCGACGAGAACACTGCAAAGAAGTCGATAAGTGGATATGCAACTTAATTTTTTTTAAAGAAAGAAGCAAGTCGATTGGCTACCAATCGACTTACTCATGAACAGACGCAATAAAGAAGTCAACAGCACGTTACCCAATCGACTTGCTTTTGTTTTATTTTTTTAAACAAATACTTTTTTTTTACCAACTTCTTTTCTTTTCCTTTAATTTTGTTAGGTGTACTCTTACATCCCATTATCAAGACAAAATGTGTTTTTTTTATCATGCAGTGATTTCATTTTTACCCTTTATTTATTATTTATTATTATATTATTAATATTGTAACTTATCTTATAGTTAATGAAATAAGTGAAATTAAGAAGAGTAAACTTAGAATTTTTTTTTAAAAAATTTAAGAATATAATAAATAATTTTTAATATGTGTGAAAACCCTTGTATTATATTATAAATTTAGAATTAATAATTTTTTAATATAAAAAATTAATATTTTAGAAAATGAAAAAAATTGGGATTCATTGCTTAATCAATTACTTTTAAATAAAGAGAACATGTGGATTGAGTAGCCCATCAACTTGCTAGTGAGTATTTTCTTAAAAGGAAAAAAGATAAAAGATCTATAATAAAAAATATTTTTAAATGAATAATTTCAGTTAAAAATTTAGTTTATCTTAGTTGGAAATTCAGTATATATAACTTAGAAATTTTCAAATTGGGTCCTAATTGAAAAATAATTTTATTTCTGGGTCCTTAACTGTTTTTCTCCCCTGTTCTCTTTTTTAACAGTTAAAAATCGACTTGCTTTTGTTTTTTTTTTTGTTTTTTTAATAAAATTTTTATTTTAACGACTCTCTTTTATTTTTTTTTAAATTTTTTTTAGATATGTTGCCTCTATCCCATATTATTAAGATAACATGAGATTTTTTTAAATAATATAAGATAATATCTAGTGATTTGTTACTATTATTTTTTATTTATTGAATAATTAGTATTATAAATTATATTATATTTAATGAAAGGAGTAAAATTAATAGGGGCAACATTTGAAATTTTTATTTTTTAAATTTAAAAATGTAATAAATATTTCTTAATATGTGTAAAATCTCTCCCATTATCTTATAATATGGGACAGAGGGAGTAACGAAAATACAATGATTTGATTTGTATAATGATTAGAATGAATTATTTTTATAATAATTAGAAAAATAATAGTTTATAATAAAAATTATAATTAGTTTATTATTAAAAAAATATTGTTAGTAAATAATGTTGAATCAAGAGTTTTGATGATTTTAAACCAACTCTCAAGAGCTTGGATTGAAGATATCAAAGAAGAACAAAGCTGTTTCAAGTGAAGATTTACTGAGTATTTGCTGTTAGATCTCTTGTAGGATCTTTAGTTTTTGGTATAATTGGGTAAAATATTTTGATTTAAAGAAAAGATGTTTTCAAACTTTGATTTTGTGTTAAATCTTTTAATATTTGAAAAACACCTTTGAACAGACGAAGGTTGAGAGTTTAAACTGAACTGTCAAGTTAGAAATTCGAATTTTGCCTTTGGAAATTCAAATTTCGAGCTAAAACTGAATAAGTCTGAAGAGACTGCTCTCTGTCAGATGAATTTTGGTTGTTCAAAATTCGAATTTTCATCTAGTCTGAAAAGAGGCCTTTTGTAACAGACAAACTTCACACTTTCAAAATTCGAATTTCAAGTAAAATGAAGTTTGTGAAAATCAAAGAAATTCGTCTGAAACTATGATAAAGTGCATCTGAAATCAAAATGAAATTAAGTTTGATAAATGCTCTCTGACAGACGAATTTTGAAGTTCCAACATTCGAATTTTCATATAAGTCTGAAAGATGCTTCTTTACAACAGACGAACTTTGGGTTTTCAAAATTCGAATTTCAAACAAAACAAAACTTGAGAAAATTGAAGAAATTCGTCTGAAACTATGTTAAAGTTCACCTGAGATCAAGAGTGATTTCAGTTTCAAAACTGCTCTCTGACAGACGAACTTTGAGCATTGAAATTCGAATTTCAGAAGCTAAGTTCTTGAGTCTATTGAAATGAAACATTGACATACGAATGATAAGAACTTGCAACATTCGAATGATGAAATGAGTCTGAAAAGAGTTTCTCTGACAGACGAATTTTGCCTTTCCAAAATTCGAATTTCGAAGAAAGTTATCTACTGTGTCTCTTTAAACGTTCAATGAACAGATGAATTTTGGGGATCCAAAATTCGAATTTCGAAGGCACTGTAGAAAATTGAAAACACTGTTCATACTTAACCGAAAACTTTCTTCTTGAAAATTCGTATGTCACATTGTGAAAATGTTTTGTAAGTTTCAAAATTCGAATTTCACTTCATGAACAGACGAACTTCGTGCTGTAACGTTGGAAGCTTTAATCTTCGGTTCCTTCGAAATTCGTCTGTTGGCCAACCGAAATTCGAATTTCAGTATGTCAGAAACATTAAATGCGGTTGGTAAACGGATAGTTTTTCAGAGTAACCGTTGAATAACTTCTCCAACGGATAGATTTAGTCTCTAACGGATATTTGAGACCTAAATCTATAAATACAACATCATTTGAAGTTGTGGGTAACAAAATCAAACTTGTATATACCGAATTTCTGCTGAATCTTTTTCTCAAAAGCTTTTACCCTCTTAACTTCAAAACTTGTACTTAAACTTTCACATCCACTCTTTTACAAGAGAGTTACTTCATTGTAATCAATCTCTTCTTCATCTGGAAGATAGGTTTACTTGTGAGGGATATTCACAAGGGGATTGGGAAGCACATAGTGAAAGTGCTTGAAGAGTTTGAGAGAGCTCAGAAACAGAGCAAACCCATGTACTGTGGCTTTAGCAAGAAGCCCACTGAAATTCTTGCTGTATAGTGGATAAATCTCAAGAGGTGTCTTGGGGACTGGATGTAGGTCAAGTGAACAGACCGAACCAGGATAAATCTCTGACTTCATTTCTCCTTATCTTTATTTTTCACCTTACTCTGTTTTACGCATTGCTTTCATTATACTGTGATATCTTCACTTACTTCACTTTGTGCAGAAAAATTTCAAACTTCCCAATTCACCCCCCCTCTTGGGAAGTCAGCCTTGCTAACAAGTGGTATCAGAGACCGGATTCCCATACAAAGGAACTCACAGTCCGGGAATTAAGATGGCTGGCTTTGGAGAGAGTATACTCCCTGAAGGGAACAATACTAACAGACCACCAGGCTTCAGTGGAGAGCATTATGGGTACTGGAAGATGAGAATGCAGATCTACCTCCAATCAATTGATCTTGACATCTGGTCAGTTATTGAAAAAGGGGATTTCGTTCCAATGGCTCTAACTGAAGGTGGAGGACACAAAGAGAAGCTGGAAGCAGAATGGAATGATGAGGACAGAAGGAGAGTCCTACTGAATTTCAAAGCAAAACACTGTTTAGTCAGCGCCCTGAATCAAGATGAATTCTACAGAGTCTCGCAATGCACCACTGCAAAAGGAATGTGGGATACTCTGCAGATTGCTCATGAAGGAACATCTGGAGTCAGGGAGAACAGACTGAACACGTGCATTGGGGAGTATGAAAGCTTCAGAATGGCTGAAGGAGAAACTATAAAGGAGCTACAAAAGAGATTCACCCTCATTGTGAATCAACTCAAAAGCCTGGGAAAGGAATACACTCAGTCTGAGAAAGTAAGAAAAATACTCAGAGCTCTCCCTCTGGAATGGCAGCCCAAGGTAACAGCTATAGAAGAAGCCAGAGGAGAATCTATGACTTCTGTCACAGCTCTCTTCGGCAGCCTTGAGGAATATGAAGGAAAAATCATAGCGCTCAAGGAAGCTGGCCTGGACAGAAAGAAGAAAGGCCTTGCCCTCAAAGCTGCTGATGAAAAGGAAGAAGAATCTGATGAAGGAGATGATCTGGATGAAGAAACCCTGGCAATGATGGTTAGAAAATTCGGAAGATTCTACAGCAAGAAGAAGAACATGAGATTCTTCAAGAAAGGAGCAGCTGGAGAAAGCAAGAAAGAGACAAAAGAACCTGTGACTTGCTATGAATGCAAGAAGCAGGGACACATAAAGTGGGACTGCCCCCAATTCCTCAAGAAACAAGAAAAGGAAAAGAAAGCTGCTGATAAGGGAAAGAAGAAGAAGGCCTACATCTCATCTATATGGGGCAACAGCTCAGATGAGGAAGAAGAAGATGAGGATGAGATTGCCAACATTTGTCTGATGGCACTTGCTTCTGAAGAAGCCACACTCTCACACAGCAGCGATCAGGAAGAAGAGGTATATGAATCTGAACCTTCCTATTCTGAATTACTAGATGCATTTCATGAGCTTCATGATGAATTTATTAAAGTTGCTAAAGAACTAAAACTAGCAAAGAAAAAGATAATTAAGCTGGAGTCTCAAAGCATAGTTTCTGAAATTGCCTCTTTACCTCCTACTGAATCTGTTTGCTGCACCTCATGCACTGAACTTAAGCAAACTAATGATTATCTAGTTAAAAGCATGTCTAGACTCACTAGAGGTAAAGATATGTTGTTTGCCTTGATGGGGAGCCAAAGAATATCACAAGGAAAAGCTGGTCTTGGCTATGATCCATGTGCTGTCAAGGAAAAGATCAGGAAGAAAAATCAGAACATGTATATGAGACATTTTGTGCATGCTAACAATAATAAAAAGAAAAATGATGCATCACCTCACATTGAAACATATGATCAACCAAGGCATGCTAAACAGAAGTATTATCTGCATTGTTTTCTTCCTACCACTCAATCTAGCAGTCCATTCATTACCTGTCATTTCTGTAACAAAAAGGGACATATTTCCAGTTCTTGTGTATTAAAGAAAAATGGATTAGGCAGGAAAACTGAATGGGTTCCCAAAGTTGCCTCTGCATCTAGGGAATTACTTACTGACCGAAAAGGACCCAAGCAAATTTGGGTACCTAAAAGGAAAACATAAACTTTGTTTTGCAGGTCTGTCTCAAAGCTAAGAAAAGCAACAAATGGTATATAGACAGTGCCTGCTCAAGTCACATGACTGGTGATAAGGAGAAGTTCATCACCCTTAGAGACAAGAAAGGAGGAAAGGTGACCTTTGGAGATGACCAATATGGCAAAATCATTGGTATTGGAATTGTGGGCAAAAATCCAGAAACATCCATTGAAGAGGTGCTGTTTGTGATTGGCCTCAACCACAACTTACTAAGCGTGAGTCAGACCTGTGACAAAGGAAACTGGGTGCTGTTTGACTCAAAGTTTTGCCTGGTCATCAGAAAAAGTGATCACAAAGTAATCCTCAAAGCTCAAAGGGAAGGTAACTGTTATACTATTGACCTTGATGAACTTCCTCCCATGGACTCTGTATGTTTAATTAGTCAGAATAATGACAGTTGGCTATGGCATAGGAGATTAGCTCATGTCAACATGAATCAATTGTCTAAACTGATTAAAAATGAGCTAGTAACTGGTCTTCCTAAAACATCTTTTGAAAAGGATAAAGAATGTGATGCATGCCTAAGAGGAAAACAAACCAAAGCATCCTTCAAATCTAAAAATGTAATCACAACAACAAGACCACTTGAATTGCTGCATATGGACTTAATTGGACCATCTAGAGTGAAAAGTCTTGGTGGTAATCTGTATGTGCTTGTAATTGTAGATGATTACTCTAGATTCACTTGGACATTGTTTCTTTCCTCTAAAAGTGATACCTTTGATGCATTTGTAACCTTAGCTAAGAAAGTGCAAAATGAGAAAGGTATTTCTATTGTGTCTATCAGGTCAGACTATGGAGGAGAATTTGAAAATGCATACTTTCTGGAGTACTGCAATGAGCATGGGATTGACCACAACTTCTCAGCACCAAGAACTCCTCAACAAAATGGAGTGGTGGAAAGGAAGAACAGAACCATTGGAGAGATGGCAAGAGCTATGCTGAATGAGAAGGAACTCTCTCAAGTGTTTTGGGCTGATGCAGTGAATACAACAAGTTACATCATAAACAGAGCCTACATCAGACCAATCCTTGGGAAAACTCCTTATGAGCTGTACAAAGGAAGAAAGCCAAATTTGTCACGCCTCCATGTGTTCGGGTGCAAATGCTTCATTCACAACAATGGAAAAGAAAATCTGGGTAAGTTTGATGCCAAATCCGATGAAGGTATATTTTTGGGCTATTCAAGTAGGAGTAAGGCTTATAGGGTTTATAATAAAAGATCAAACATAGTAGAAGAATCAGTGCATGTGGTTTTCATTGAAAATGAAGCTGTGTCAAAACATGAGGATAATCTAACTATCAATTTTGAAAAACTGGGAATTTCTAACAAAAGTAAACTGAACCTCCAAAGATATCTGAATCTATTGACATAGAGGAAGATGTCCAGGAGCAAGAGTCTAATGAAGAAAATAATGAAGAAACAACTCAAGAACTCCCTAGAGCTTGGAGATATCAAAGAAATCACCTTGTTGATCAAGTAATAGGGAATGTTCAAGAGAAAGTCAAAACCAGAAAACAGTTAAGGGATCAAATGCTCAACTGCGCTTTCATTTCTCAAATTGAACCTAAATGTGCTGAGGAAGCCTTAACTGATGATTACTGGATTTTAGCTATGCAAGATGAACTAAATCAGTTTGAAAGAAATCATGTTTGGGATTTAGTGCCCAGGCCCAAAAATCATCCTGTTATTGGTACCAAATGGGTTTTCAGAAATAAACTGGATGAATCTGGAACAATAATTAGAAATAAGGCTAGACTGGTTGCTAAAGGGTATAATCAGGAAGAAGGTATTGATTTTGAAGAAACCTTTGCACCAGTAGCTAGACTAGAGGCTATAAGAATACTGCTAGCATATGCATGCATGAAAAATATTTTACTATATCAAATGGATGTAAAGAGTGCCTTTTTAAATGGATATATCATGGAAGAAGTTTATGTAGATCAACCTCCTGGTTTTGAAGATTCTACATAACCAAACCATGTTTATAAACTGAAGAAGGCTCTTTATGGTTTAAAACAAGCCCCTAGAGCATGGTATGAGAGGTTGAGCAATTTTCTAACTGAAAAAGGGTTTAATAGAGGCAAAGTTGACACAACTTTATTCACTAGGAAAGAAAATAAAGATTTACTGATTGTTCAAATCTATGTTGATGATATTATTTTCGGTGCTACTAATGAAACTCTTTGCAAGAAATTTTCTGAGTTAATGCAGGGAGAATTCGAGATGTCCATGATGGGCGAACTTAACTTCTTCCTCGGACTGCAAATCAGACAGCTTGATTATGGTATCTTTCTCAGTCAATCCAAGTATCTAAAGGAGCTGCTAAAGAAGTTTGGGATGGAGAATGCCAAGCCAATGGGAACACCTATGGCTACTGCAACCAAACTAGACATGGATGAGAATGGGAAGATGTTTGACATTACTCAGTACAGGAGAATGATTGGATCTCTGCTGTACTTAACTGCCAGCAGACCTGACATTATGTTCAGTGTCTGCATGTGTGCAAGGTTCCAATCATGCCCCAAAGAATCCCATGCAACAGCTGTGAAAAGAATTTTTAGATATCTTATTGGAACATCACAAATGGGTCTTTGGTATCCAAAAGGCAATGGAGAAGACCTCAAAGGATACACGGATGCTGATTTTGCAGGATCTAAAACTGACAGAAAAAGCACAAGTGGAACCTGTCAGTTCCTTGGAGGATCCCTAGTTTCATGGTTCAGCAAAAAGCAAAACAGTGTAGCCTTATCTACTGCAGAAGCTGAGTATGTTGCAGCTGGAAGCTGTTGTGCCCAAGTCATCTGGATGAAACAACAGCTTGAAGATCTTGAGATCAAAATAAGAGAGATACCAATCATGTGTGACAACCAAAGTGCTATAAATATCACCAAGAATCCTATCATGCACTCAAGAACAAAGCATATTGAAGTCAGGCATCACTTCATAAGAGATCATGTTCTGAAAGGAGAAGTCAGATTGGAGTACATCCCAACAGAGGATCAAGTTGCTGATATACTCACAAAACCTCTGCCAGAAGACAGACTTTGTAAAATAAGGAGAGAATTGGGAATGGTAAACCCCAATGAACTGTAAGATATTTTCATGCAATTCTGTCTTTAAAATTTTCAATATAAGAATCAATTCTAACTTGAGCTTCGGAGTATGTTTAATCTAAGGTGCAGGTGCTCCTTGTGAAAATCAATGGCAATAAACTTGAAGATTGGAGCACGTCAGGATGGAACAACCAAAAAATGGAATAAAAGATGTAAATCCTAAGTTTTGGATCCATTCTGTAAGTTTTTAAAGATGAAATTCGCATTTTAATGTATGTTAGACGTATTTTGCTTCATAAAATGTGCTTCTGACATGGTCAATATGGTCAACATTCGAATTTTAGTTCACTAACAGACGAACTTCGGCCTGTTATGCCCTGGAACAGTTCTCTGTAATGCCTCGAAATTCGTCTGTTGAAACTTGAAAGTTCGAATTTTCAAAGTCAGAAACTTCAATATTATGTTTGTCCATCACTGCTACACAAATTATTACCTCATAACATACGAATGTTGGACAATCTTTACATAGTAAGAAAATTCGAATTTTCAGTTCAAAATTCGTCTGATGAATCATGACCTACATGCTGAATTGTTAAAAGATACAGCTCTGCCTATTTAATTCATCTGAATGATTGATAGTTTGATTGTTAACTGCCTTTTTCTATTCAACATTCGAACTTTGGTGGAACAAAATTCGTCTGTTGTCCTTGTATTGCTTGTTTCAAGCCACTGTCAGACGAACTTTCAAGATGAAAATTCGTCTGTCAGTAAGCTGTGCTAAACGGTTTAACTTGTAACTGCCCGAAGTTCAAATTTTGGCCCCTCAAAATTCGTCTGTCAGACGGTTACACACGTTAAATGCTACGGTTTTCCTCAGAACAGACGCAGCCCTATCTGTAACCTCTCTGAATCCGTTCTGATTCTTTCTTTAATTCTCTTAACTCCTGTCCAAAAACCGTCATTCTTCACCGTTTAAACTTCCATTCGCATTCTATAAACCCTTTCTTGACGTCATTCCACTTCATTCCACTGAAAAATGGCGAGAGTAAAGATCCCTGGAGCAGGACAAGCTGGGACTCGGCCAAAAAGAACGGTTAAATCCCAATATGCTACAAAAGAAGGAGAAAAATCCAAGAGAAAGGCCGAACCCAGTAAAGCTACCCCTTCTAAACGCCAGAAATCATCATCCAAGGCAGATTCTCAGAAAACTGGGCCTTCCTCTTCAAAAACTGCGATTCCTTCGGGTGATACTACTGCTGTGGCTTCCTCCTCTTCTACACAATCTGGAGAATTTGGGCTTACCACATTTCCACTTTGGAGCACTCCTGAGATTCAAGAAGAGTTTTCTGCCAAGTTTTTCAGTAAAAAGGTAATCAAGCCTCACTGTGTAAATTTGGAGCAATTTTTGGTATCCAACAACTTTGATGCTGCACTATGGTTGATAAGATACAAAAATCTGTTGGAAATTGCTGAAAAATATGATGATGAAGTAGTGAAGACTTAGTATGCCTCTTTTCAATATAACAGCAAGAAAAGGAAATGGGAGGTCACTTTGAGATCAAGGACCATCCGGCTTGCTGATGAAACAATCAATGAAGTGCTGGAAATCCCAGGACAAGATGGGGTGAAAATTGACATTACAGCCTCTGGATACATGGATGAGGCAAGCACAGAGGATGAAGAAGGTGGATCCTTTCTGAACTACAAAGAGAGCACCATCTTGGACACCTTGTTCAGGAGAAGGGATAACAGGCCAACAATAAATCTGTTGAAGCCCACAGACCTAAGTGTACAAGTCAGGATCCTGCACTATATAGTGTCCAGGATCATATTCAACAAGGGTGGCAGCTTCAATTTGATAACAAGGGCAGAGGCTCATGTGATGACTGCTATCATTCGTGGGAAGCTAATCAACATAGGTCATATCATCCTCCAGAGAATGATAAAAGCAAGGGATCAGAGGAAGGATTCCACACTCCCCTATGCTGTAATTATTTCAAGAATCCTGCAGCATGCTAGGATTCAACACATTGAAAAGGGAAAAGGGAAACTCACTGAGGCATTCAAAGAAGAGGAACTGCAAAGGATGGGTATTGAACGAGATGAAGGCAGATGGGTTGGAAAGGGAGCAGGGAAATCTGAAGATCTGTTCTTTGCTGCTGATGCCTCCCTCCAACAAGAAGGCACCTCTGAGGCCCCTGGCAAATCAGTACCTCAGCCTTCTCAGCCAATCCCATCTCCCTCCAGGCCCACTCAACCTCCTTCCACTCCCTCCTCACGGGCCAAGCTAACAAAGGTCACTGAGCTGTTTGACAGTCTGTCAACACTCATTCTCAGCATAAGAGATGAGCAAAATGCCAAATTTGCTCATCTACAAGATCAGATCCATCAGTTGGCTGTGAACATGAAGGTGGTGGCTGATGTGTATGAAGAAATAAGGAATGCTATTCCTACCACTTCAGCTCCACCTCAGCCTGGTGTCCTTGAGCCTACTCTATCTCCAACTCCTGAGCCTCCAAGCCCCTTCAAGATTGCCTCCTCTGACCATGATGATAATGTAGATGGTGCTGGTGCAATGAGAACACCAAGTCCTGGTCCACCCTTGGACTATGGATTGGAAGAAGAAGAAGGACTTCAGCAGACAAGTCCTTATGAGCCCATGCAAGAAGTTGCTCAGGAATCAATTCTGTCGACTCAAGAATCTGAGCAAGTTGAAAAACTGGTGGCAGCAATTTCAAGCTCCTCTATGCAAGAAGTTGTGAGCACTGAAGAAAGGAGCCTTGTACCTGTTGTTGACTTTGTTGCCATTGCTCACAATGCTTTACTGGAAGCTCAGAGGAAAAGACTGGAAGAAATGTTTCCTCCTGCTAAACCAGCTTCCTCTTCTCTAGCTGCCTATGGTCTTACAGAGGAACAAAGGGCTCAACTAGCTCTTACCAGACAGGCAATGCAGGAGCTGCTGGAAATCTCTGACGAGGAAACAAGCACTGATCCCCCAGCTGAAATTCCTTTTGCTCCTGTGCCCCTGCGTGCTATTCCTGTCTCTCAGATCCCTCCTCCGGCTGATTTTGTTGGCCTTCCTGATGATGTCAAAAAGGGGGAGAAGTCTGGGCAAACTGCTGGGCAAACTGGAAAGACTGCTGCTGAGCAATCTGGTAAAGGAAAAGGGAAATCCTACAGCAAGAAGACCAAGACCAAGAAGAAATGATTGGAAATCCTTGTTGTACTTTGTACCTGGTTTTGTTGTTTGAAATTTGTTGATTGGACTAGTTTTGATCTTTGAACTTTACATTATTTGGTTCTGTATAAGCAACTTTTGTTTAAATGAATGGATCCCTTTGTTGCTAAGTTTTGTGCCTTAATTCTGTTGATATCTTATGCATATGCTGAGGGGGAGCTTGTGAAAGCAAACCCAAGTACTAATCCAGTTTGTAAGTTATTTTGTCATCATCAAAAAGGGGGAGAATGTTGAATCAAGAGTTTTGATGATTTTAAACCAACTCTCAAGAGCTTGGATTGAAGATATCAAAGAAGAACAAAGCTGTTTCAAGTGAAGATTTACTGAGTATTTGCTGTTAGATCTCTTGTAGGATCTTTAGTTTTTGGTATAATTGGGTAAAAGATTTTGATTTAAAGAAAAGATGTTTTCAAACTTTGATTTTGTGTTAAATCTTTTAATATTTGAAAAACACCTTTGAACAGACAAATGTTGAGAGTTTAAACTGAACTGTCAAGTTAGAAATTCGAATTTTGCCTTTGGAAATTCGAATTTCGAGCTAAAACTGAATAAGTCTGAAGAGACTGCTCTCTGTCAGACAAATTTTGGTTGTTCAAAATTCGAATTTTCATCTAGTCTGAAAAGAGGCCTTTTGTAACAGACGAACTTCACACTTTCAAAATTCGAATTTCAAGTAAAATGAAGTTTGTGAAAATCAAAGAAATTCGTCTGAAACTATGATAAAGTGCATCTGAAATCAAAATGAAATTAAGTTTGATAAATGCTCTCTGACAGACGAATTTTGAAGTTCCAACATTCGAATTTTCATATAAGTCTGAAAGATGCTTCTTTACAACAGACAAACTTTGGGTTTTCAAAATTCGAATTTTAAACAAAACAAAACTTGAGAAAATTGAAGAAATTCGTCTGAAACTATGTTAAAGTTCACCTGAGATCAAGAGTGATTTCAGTTTCAAAACTGCTCTCTGACAGACGAACTTTGAGCATTGAAATTCGAATTTCAGAAGCTAAGTTCTTGAGTCTATTGAAATGAAATATTGACATACGAATGATAAGAACTTGCAACATTCGAATGATGAAATGAGTCTGAAAAGAGTTTCTCTGACAGATGAATTTCGCCTTTCCAAAATTCGAATTTCGAAGAAAGTTATCTACTGTGTCTCTTTAAACGTTCAATGAACAGACGAATTTTGGGGATCCAAAATTCGAATTTCGAAGGCACTGTAGAAAATTGAAAACACTGTTCATATTTAACCGAAAACTTTCTTCTTGAAAATTCGTATGTCACATTGTGAAAATGTTTTGTAAGTTTCAAAATTCGAATTTCACTTCATGAACAGACGAACTTCGTGCTGTAACGTTGGAAGCTTTAATCTTCGGTTCCTTCAAAATTTGTCTGTTGGCCAACCGAAATTCGAATTTCAGTATGTCAGAAACATTAAATGCTGTTGGTAAACGGATAGTTTTTCAGAGTAACCGTTGAATAACTTCTCCAACGGATAGATTTAGTCTCTAACGGATATTTGAGACCTAAATCTATAAATACAACATCATTTGAAGTTGTGGGTAACAAAATCAAACTTGTATATACCGAATTTCTGCTGAATCTTTTTCTCAAAAGCTTTTACCCTCTTAACTTCAAAACTTGTACTTAAACTTTCACATCCACTCTTTTACAAGAGAGTTACTTCATTGTAATCAATCTCTTCTTCATCTGGAAGATAGGTTTACTTGTGAGGGATATTCACAAGGGGATTGGGAAGCACATAGTGAAAGTGCTTGAAGAGTTTGAGAGAGCTCAGAAACAGAGCAAACCCATGTACTGTGGCTTTAGCAAGAAGCCCACTGAAATTCTTACTGTATAGTGGATAAATCTCAAGAGGTGTCTTGGGGACTGGATGTAGGTCAAGTGAACAGACCGAACCAGGATAAATCTCTGACTTCATTTCTCCTTATCTTTATTTTTCACCTTACTCTGTTTTACGCATTGCTTTCATTATACTGTGATATCTTCACTTACTTCACTTTGTGCAGAAAAATTTCAAACTTCCCAATTCACCCCCCTCTTGGGAAGTCAGCCTTGCTAACACTAGTCACACTACTAGTAGGATGGATCCAACGTTGTGTACGTCTCCAATACCACTGCATGTAGATGATGAAACACCTTGTTTCCTTGAGGAGCATCAATAATAGCATAAGGCTGATTAAACCATGCTTCAAGAAAGATTTTGTGAGCTTCAATCTAATTTTCTGAGGTTTTCCCTCGCAATTGTGTTGTGTGAAAATCGTCCAAGTTAGTTGGAGGCATAGGAATTGGTTGCTGGAAACCAAATTGCCTTAGAACACGATCAGAGTGATGCCATTCTATTATGTGAAAGCATATAAGGGGGACAGAAGCACGCCAAATGTCACTTGTTTCCAAGCAATAATTTGGAATCAGGCCAAGATTCCTAACAGATTCATAAGGCTGCCAAATGATCTCATCATCGGCCATTGCATCAAGTAAACTCCTATAACATCATTAGGCGAAGTGATTAGAACGAGGGGCTAATCGTATGTTCCTCCACATATGATTATAACAAAGAACATGTTAAAATAAGTATGATTTTAATAAGTTAATAAGAAATATTTATAGTGCATTTTTAGTATACCGAAATCCCAAGGGTGGTAAAAGAGGATAAACATCATTATTTGGACTCAATGATGGTGGTCACTCTGGTACTAGTACAGGAAAGCGATCCCATGCCCATAAATGAGTAATGCTAAGTAGCCACCAATATTCACCTTAGAAGGGTTAGTGGCATTGCACATTTCTTTGTATTGTTAGATATGCTGGCTTCCTAAGAGGGGGTGAATTGGGAAGATTAAAATTTTCTGTAAAAGTAGAAGAGAGTGGTGAAAGTAAGAGTGACAGTAAAAACAGAGTATAAAATATAACCAAGTAAAAAACAAGAAAAGGGAAAAGAAGACACAAATATTTATCTTGGTTCGGTTTCTTTCTCTTGACCTATGTTTAGTCCTCAAGTTACTACTTGAGATTTTCCGCTATCTGGCAAGAATTCGGTAGGCTTCTTGCAATGCCTCAGTACAACTTGATGCTTTGTTCTAAGGTCTTACAATCCTACTCTTTGCACTCTAGTTAAGTACTTCCCAAATCTCTTGTGAAATCAAATCCCCTCACAAGAAAATCTTTCTTCCAGATGAATATAACATTGATTACAGTAATTGAACTCTCTAATTTAGAGTGTATATAAAAGTTGAAGTACAAGATATGAAGTATGTGAGAGCAGAAGACTTTGACTCAAGAATTTAGCAAAGTTTCTGTATATACAATGTAAAATCATTACCTACATCTTCAAATAAAGTTCTATTTATAGATTTATGTCTTAACTATATGTTAGAGACAAGATCTAGCCGTTAGAGACGTTACCCAATAGTTACTCTGAAAAATATCCGTTCACCAACCACATTTAATGCGTTTGACATTCAAAGTTCAAATTTTGATGTGTCAACAGACGAATTTCGCAGAGACCGTAGGCTAAAGACTTTAACATTGAAACTCAAAGTTCGTCTATTCTAAAGCAAAGTTTGATCTTTCATATTTGGCAAATGTTTCTATATTGGAACATACGAATTTTCAAGTTTAAAGTTCTTTTGATAAGTGTGAACAATTGTTTCATATTGCTACAGTACCTTCAGAGTTTGAATTTTGGTGCCCAAAATTCGTCTGTCAGTGGACAGCTCAATATGGTACAATAGTTCTTCTTTTCGAAATTCAAATTTTCAAATACCAAAGTTCGTTTATTAGAGAGATCTCTTATCGGACCTAATTCAAAGTTTAAATTTCTGAATACTAAACTTCGTATGTCAAAAGATTATTATAACAGACTTGCAAACTATCTTTCCAAAGTTCAAATTTTCAACTTCAAAGTTCATCTGTCAAAGGACTAACTTAGAACTCTTTTTAAACTTTATTTTCAGATGAATTTTTCATTTTTCATAGTTTGTGTTTTACCCGAAATTTTAATTTTCAATGATAAAATTCGTCTGTCAGAGGGACCTCTTTTCTAACTAACATGTTTTTACTCCGAAGTTTGAATTTTAGATACCAAAGTTTGAATTTTCAAAGCAAGAAATCTAGTTTAATACTCCAAAATTTGTCTGATAGTGGGTATTTTTCAAATACTTAATGAATTATCATAAAAACGCATTTTTAAAATATTCTCTTGCAAGATCAAAGTCTTTTACTCTTTTTGAATATAATAAGAAATCCTATATCTAATCTTATACTTGTTTTTCTTGGATTTCTTCACTTGAGATCTTTTGTGCACCTTTGATATTTTCCTTCCAAGTTCTAATTGGTTTGGAATCATCAAAACACTTGATTGAACATTCTCCCCTTTTTTGATGAAGACAAAACAACTTGTAAACTGGATTAGTACTTGGGTTTGCTTCAAAGAGCTCTCCCTCAACATATGCATTAAAATTCAAAGACAAGTACATCATGTACAACAGATCAAATAGGGAATTTCATTAATTCATTTATAGTTTCAGCACAGAGATATGACATTGCAAACACAGAATTCAAAACCAAGATTATCATTCATTTAAAATAAAAACAATACTACAAGAAAGACCAAGCAATCCTAAGATCTAATCACTTCTTCTTGCGCTTGGGCTTCTTGTTGTAGGCTTTGCCAGATGGTTCTATAGCAGATTTGTCGGTTTGCATGAATGACTTCTCCTCTTTTTTTGGTATTATCAGGAATTTGGACATGTACAGCCGGAGGAGGTATATGGGATATTGGAATTGCTCGAAAAGGCACAGGAACAAAAAGTAATTCAGGATTAAGCTTTAGAAGAGGTGCAGAAGCATCAGGACTTGATTCCTTATCATCAGAGACCTCAAGAAGCTCTTGCATTTCTAGTTTAGAGAGCTAATTGAGCCATTCGTTCCTCTGAGAGACCATAGGCAGAAATAGGTGAGGGAGCAAGAGCAGGAGGATGAAATATTTCTTCAAGCCTCAGTCTTTGGGCTTGCAAAATTTGCCATTCTCATAAGTGAATAATTTAGAACTTTGACAATTCTCTTTGGTCGTGATTCTCCTTTCCCAACTTCTGGATTTTTAACTCTTGCCATTCTCATAGGTGAATGATTTAGAAACATACTAAGAATGAGTTTATAAGGTGCGAGAAGAAGTTTAATCAGTGAGAAATAAAGATTTGTGAACCGAAATTAAAGGAATTTAAGAAAGAATTTGAACAGACTTGAGAGAGAGATGAATAGGGTTACGTTTGTTCAGAGGAAGACTTTCAATTTTAACGTATGTAACCATTAAATAGATGAATTTTGAAAGGTCAAAATTTGAACTTTAAGCAGTTACAAGTTAACCCAAACAGAGATGCTTACTGACAGATGAATTTTCATTTGGAAGTTCGTTTGACAGAACCTTAGTTCTAAGAACAAGAAGTGAACATATGAACTTTGTTTCAACAAAGTTCAAACTTCGCAAGATTCAAACAATAAACAAGCATGAACAATATAGAAAACATACAAATTTTACTTATGAAAGTTAGTCTTACAGAGACCCAATTATAAGAGCATGTTTCATCAGATGAATTTTGATTCAGAAATTCGAATTTCAAAATTTTGAAAAGAGTTTCTAAAATACATATTTTGAGATATGGAATTTCATATAACAATCTTTTTGAACAATGACATCATTAGCATTTTGTTTCTGAAATTCGAATTTCCACTATTCAACAAATGAATTTCGAGGGTTAAGAGAGAACCATTACAGTGTGTAGCTAATTGAAATTCATCTGATGGGCATCAAAGTTCAAATTTTGAGCACGCTAATTCTTTCAAAAACACAATTCAACATGGAAATTTGTCTAATAATCATCTAAAATGTGAATTTCAAATCTTTGAACTTACAAAACTGGTCTAGAAGCTCGAATTTTCATCTCCCTTCAGCATCTTTTGATTGTGCAGGTCTGATTAGCTTTGGTATACAAGTCTAAGCACATGTAAAGCACCTGCAAAACATCTTAAACATACTCCGATGCTAAAGTTAGCATTAATTTGATATCAAAACCAAAAAAAAAAATCAAATAGAGATTTTCTTACAATTCATTAGGGTTTACCATTCTCAATTCCCTTCTAATTTTGCAGTGTCTATCTTCTACAAGAGGCTTAGTCAAAATGTTTGCAATTTGATCCTCAATAGGGATGTATTCCAATTTGATGTCTCCTTTCAAGATATGATCCCTTGTGAAGTGATGTCTTACTTTAATATGCTTTATCCTTGAATGCATGACAAGATTCTTTGTGATGTTAATAACACTTTGATTAGCACACATTATTGGTATTTCCTTCATCTCAATCTCAAGATCTTCAAGCTGCTGCTTCATCTACAGGACTTGAGCACAATAGCTGCCAGCTGCAACATATTCAGCTTCTGCAGTGGAGAGAGCCACACTGTTCTGTTTCTTGTTGAAACATGAAACCAAGGATCCTTCAAGGAACTGACATGTTCCACTTGTGCTTTTTCTGTCTGTTTTGGATCTAGCAAAGTCAGCATCAGTATATTCAATGAGTTCTTCTCTGTTGCCCTTTGGATACTAAAGTCCCATATGTGATGTTCCAATTAGATATATAAAGATTCATTTCACAACCGTTGCATGGGATTCTTTGGGACATGATTAGATCCTTGCACACATATTGAGTTAGTAGACCTGACAGCTAGTAGACCTGACACTGAACATAATGTCAGGTTTACTAGCTGTCAGGTATAGCAAAGATCCAATCATTCTCCTATATTGAGTTATGTCGAAGGTCTTTCCTCCTTCATCCATATCAAGCTTTGTTGCAGTAGCCATAAGAGTTCCCATTGACTTGGCTTTTTCTATGCCAAACTTTTTCAGCACTTTTTCAGATATTTTGATTGATTGAGGAAAATGCCATTATCACATTGCTTAATTTGCAATACAAGGAAGAAGTTGAGTTCACCCATCATTGACATTTCAAATTCACTCTGCATTAGTTTAGAGAAGTTCTTGCAAAGAGATTCATCAGTAGCACCAAATATAATATCATCAACATAAATTTGAATAATAAGTAAGTCTTTGTTTTCTTTCTTGGTGAATAGAGTTGTATCTACTTTTCCTCTATTGAATCCCTTTTTTGTTAGAAAATTGCTTAGCCTTTCATACCATGCTCTAGGAGCTTGTTTTAATCCATAAAGAGCTTTCTTCAATTTATAAACATGATTTGGTTTTGTTGAGTCCCTAAAGCCTAGAGGTTGATCAACATAAACCTCCTTCATGATATATCCATTCAGAAAAGTACTTTTTACATCCATTTGATATAACATTATGTTTTTCAGGCATACATAGGCCAATAGGATTCTAATTCTTCCAATCTTGCAACTGGAGCAAAAGTTTCTTCAAAATCAATACCTTCTTCTTGATTATATCCTTTGGCAACTAATATTGCTTTATTTCTAATGATTGTTCTTGATTCATTAAGTTCATTTCTAAAAACCCATTTAGTGCCAATAATAGGGTAATTTTTAGGTCTAGGTACTAAATCCCAAACTTGATTTCTTTCAAATTGATTTAGTTTATTTTGCATAGCTAGAATTCAGCACTTATCAGTTAAGGCTTCTTCAGCACACTCAGGTTCAATTTGGGAAATAAAAGCATAATTGATCATTTGATCTCTAAGTTGTTTTCTGGTTTTAACTTTCTCCTGAACATTCCCAATCACTTGATCAACTAGATGATTCCTTTGATATCTCCAGACTCTAGGGAGTTCTTGAGATACTGCCTCATTGTTCTCATACTCAAGATCTTTCTTCTGAATATCTTCCTCTATGTTAGTAGATTCAGATATTTTTGGTGGTTTAATTTTACCTTCTTCAGAAAGATTTAAGTTTTTAAAGTTAGAGATAAGATCATCTTCATCAATGACATGCTTGGAAATTGTTTCATTTTCAATAAACACGACATGCACAGTTTCTTCTACTGATCTGATCTTTTTATTAAAAACTTTATATGCTTTACTCCTACTAGAATAGAAAAAAAATATACCTTCATTAGATTGGCATCAAACTTACCTAGATGCTCCTTTTCATTATTGTGGATGAAACATTTACTACTGAATACATGCAGGTGAGAAAAGTTTGGCTTCCTCCCTTTGTACAGCTCATAAGGAGTCTTCCCCAGAATTGGTTTGATGTAGGCTCTGTTAATGATATAACTTGCTATGTTTACTGCATCAGCCCAGAATACTTGAGAGAGTTCCTTTTCATTCAGCATTGCTCTTGCCATTTCTCTAATTGTTCTGTTTTTCATTTCCACCACTCTATTTTGCTGAGGAGTCCTTAGTGTTGTGAAGTTGTGATCAATTCCATGTGCATCACAGTACTCCAGAAAACTTGAATTTTAAAATTCTCCTCCATGATTAGACCTGATAGACACAATAGAAATACCTTTCTCATTTTGTACTTTCTTAGCCAAGGTTACAAATGCATCAAATGTTTCACTTTTGGAAGAAAGAAACAAAGTCTAGGTAAATCTAGAGTAATCATCCACAATCACAAGAACATACAGGTTTCCATCAATGCTTTTTACTCGAGATGAACTTATCAAATCCTATGTAATAGTTGCAGTGGTCTAGATGTGGTGACTATATTTTTAGATTTGAAAGATGATTTGATTTGTTTTCCTTTGAGGCATGCATCACATTTCTTGTCTTTTTCAAAAGAGACTTTTGGTAAACCAGTGACTAAATCATTCTTAATCAGTTTTGATAGCTGGTTCATATTAACATGTGCCAGTCTTCTATGCCACAACCAACAATCATTGTCTTGACTAATTAAACAGACAGAATCTAAGGTAGGAAGGAAGTTTATCAAGATCAATGATATAGCAGTTACCATCCCTTTGAGCCTTGAGGATTACTTTAGGATCACTTTTTCAGATGACCAGGCAGAACTTTGAGTCAAACAGTACCTAGTTCCCTTTGTTACATGTTTGACTCACACTGAGTAGGTTGTGGTTGAGGCTAATTATAAACGGTACCTCTTCTATAGATGTTTCAGGATTTTTGCCCACAATGTCAATGCCAACTATTTTGCCATATTGGTCACCTCCAAAGGTCACCTTTCCTCTTTTCTTGTCTCTAAGGATGATGAACTTCTCCTTATCACTAGTAATATGACTTGAGCAAGTACTGTCCATATACCATTTGTTGCTTTTCTTGCTCTAAGACAAATCCGTAAAACAAGGTTTAGAATTTCTTTTAGGTACCAAATTTGCTTGAGTCCTTTTCTGTCAATGGCATTTTCCTTTGATACAAATGTACCTATGGGAACCCATTCTACCTTCCTGTCAAGTCTATTTTTCTTCAATAAGCATGAACTCGAAATGTGTCTCTTCTTGTTACAGAAGTGACAGGTGGTAAAGGGACTGCTAGATTGTGAAGCAGGAAGAAAGCAATGCAGATAATGCTTTTGTTTCACATATTTTGGTTGGATATAGGATTCAATGTTTTTTTGAAGTGTGATTTTTCTTTTCATATCTATCAGCATGCATAAAATGACTCATATACAGATTTTGATTTTTCTTTTTAATCTTTTCTTTGACTGCACAAAGATCATAGCCAAGTCCAACTTTTCCTTGTACAATTCTCTGACTTCCCACTAAAGAAAACAACATATCTTTACCCTTAGTAAGTCTAGCCATACTTTTCAATAGATATTGATTATTCTGCTTCAGTTCAATACATGATGTACAGCAAGCAAATTCAGCTTTGTGCAGTGATGCAGTGTTAGGGATTTTGCAATTAGATTCTAACTTGCTAATCTTTTTCCTGGCCTGTTTTAGTTCTTTAGCAGTCTTAATGAACTCATCATGTAGATCATGAAATGCATCAAGTAATTCAGAATAGGAAGGTTTAGATTCATATACCTCATCTTCACAATCACTATTAGATGAGCTTGGAGTTCCTTCAGATGCAAGTGCCATCAAGCAGATATTGGCAATTTCTTCCTCCTTATCATCTTCTTCATTTGAGCTATTACCCCAGATTGATGAGATGTATGCTCTCTTCTTCTTGCCTTTGTCAATAGCTTTCTTTTCCTTTTCTTGCTTCTTCAGGAATTGTGGATAATCCCATTTGATGTGCCCTTGCTTTTTGCATTCATAGCACGTGACAAGCTCTTTTTCTTCTTTCTTGTTACCTCCAGCTGCTCCTTTCTGAAAGAATCTTTTATTTCTTTTCTTGTTATAGAACATTCCAAATTTTTTGACCATCATAGCCAGAGTCTTTTCATCTAGTTCATCGCCATCATCAGATTCTCCTTCTTTTTCTTTTGTAGCTTTTAAAGCAAGGCCCTTCTTTTTCCTGTCTTGACCTGCTTCCTTGAGAGCCTTTATTTTTCCTTCATACTCTTCAAGGCTACCGAAGAGTGCTGTGACAGAAGTCATTGACTCTCCTCTGGCTTCCTGTATTGCTGTTACTTTTGGTTACCAATCCAGAGGAAGAGCTCTAAGGATTTTTCTGACTTTCTCTAGCTGAGTGTACTTCTTGCTAAGACTCTTTAGTTAATTTACAATGAGGGTGAATCTCTTTTATAGCTCTTTGATACTCTCACCTCCCACTATTCTGAGCTTTCATACTTGCCAATGCAGGAGTTCAATTTGTTTTCCCTTACTCCAGTGGTTCCTTCATGAGCAATTTCTAGAGTGTCCCACATATCCTTGGCTGTGGAACATTATGATACTCTATGGAATTCGTCCTAGTTTAATGCACTAACCAGACAGTGTTTTACCTTGAAGTTCAGTAGGACTCTTCTCTTATCTTTCTCATTCCACTCGTCTTCTGGCTTCTCCTGTAGCTTCATTGGGACAAAATCTCCCTTTTGGATAACATACTAGATGTCCAAATCAATGGACTGGAGATAGATTTGCATTCTCATTTTCCAGTATCCAAAGTGTTCTCTATTGAAGTCAGGTGGTCTGTTTGTGTTGTTTCCCTTCAGGTAGAATACTCTCTCCAAAGCCAGCCATTAAATTTTCTGGATTGTTAGATCCTTTATTTGCGAGTCCGGAATTTGATACTTGTTAGATATGCTGGCTTTCCAAGAGGGGGTGAATTGGGAAGATTAAAATTTTCTGCAAAAGAATAAGAGAGTAGTGAAAGCAAGAGTGACAGTAAAAACTGTTAGGTTGGCTGGTCACCTAAGAGGAGGGGTGAATTAGGTGATGCAAGATTTTCACTCTTTTGGATCACAACCCAATTTCACTAAGAGTGCAGCAAAACAGGGATAAACAGAGAGAGTTGTGTGTAGCAACTGAATAGAGAAGATGACGAACAATACACAACAATTTATACTGGTTCAGCCCAACCATTTGGCCTACATCCAGTCCCCAAGCCACTACTGGGATTTTCCACTATATTCCACAGGTTTGATCCGGGTACTTGTGAAGTCTCAGTACATTCCCATAAGTTTCAGTAGGCACTTGTGAAGCCACTCTCTCCACACCCTTACAAGATGTGTAAATCCCTTAGTGTTTCCGCACACTAAGATTCTACCTAGAATATGTAGAAAGAAATGTTTACAAGATGAAAACTCTCTTAAAGAGTAGATAATACATTGAAAGTTCACTCTATTGGGGTGGATTTTTCAACCAATGCTGAGATAGAGAGATTTTACAAATTGTTGCAGCATTTTCACATAAACTCTCTTAAGATTGTTACCCATAAGTTCAAATGATATTCTATTTATAGTTTTGTGGTGTAACTAGACGTTAGATACAAGATGTAGCCGTTAGAGACGTAAGTCAATGGTTATTCTGCAAAACTAGCCGTTTACCAATCATATTTAATGTTTTTGACATTCTAAAATTTGAATTTTGGTTGGTCAATAGACGAATTTCGTGGAAACTGAAAGCTAAAGACTTTAACGTTAAACATTTGAAGTTCGTTTGTCATGAAGCAAAGTTCAAATTTTGATCTTTGAAAAATGTTTCTATGTTGGAACATACGAATTTTCAAGTTTAAGGTTCTTCTGGAAAGTATGAACAGTTATTCCATTTTGCTATAATGCCTTCGAAATTTGAATTTTGATGCTCAAAATTCATCTGTCAGTGGGCAGTTTAATAAGGCACAATAATTCATCTATTCGAAATACGAATTTTCAAAATGCAAAGTTCATCTGTCAGAGAGGCCTCTTTTCAGACTTACTTCAAAGTTTGAATTTCTGAATACTATTATTCGTATGTCAACATATCATCGTAACAGACTCACAAGCTTTGTTTTTGAAATTCAAATTTTCATGTTCAAAGTTCGTCTGTTAGTGAGCCATTTTGATGCTCTTTCCAAACTCAGTTTTCAGATGAACTTTGACATATCCTTAGACGAATTTTTCATTTTTCATAAGTTGTATTTTGTCTGAAATTTGAATTTTCAAAAGCCAAAGTTCGTCTGTCAGAAAAGGTTCTTTTCAGACAAGATTCAAAATTCGAATTTCTGCAGTCAAAGTTTGTATTTTCACAAAGTATAAGAATTTTAACTTCTCAAAATTCCTCAGTCAGTCAGAGTTTTTCAAATCTAACATATACTAATACCAGATTTACTTAATCTAACTCATTTAAAACATATGGTAACAAGATTAAGTAATTTCAAAGATTAATCCCACCTCAAGACCTAAGTGGAAGCAAAATATAGATTAGGTCTTCAAATATTTAGTTCCACTTTCACTTGGTCATTTCCTTCTTAGCATGCTTCTTTCTGATCTTCTATTTTTGGAGCATCCTTTCTTTTCTTCTTTTTTGAGTGAGGCATGATATTGATTTATATTTCTGTATTCAAATGCTCACTCTTCTTACTTGGACCAACCTACATTTAATATATTACACTTACAAACCAAGTAGTTAGTCCAGTTTATATATCCAACTTATGTTATTCATTGTAAAAGTACAATGGATATATTTACACATAGCATGATATATGTATTATAACCATAATTAAATACATGCTAATATGTATTTTACTTCTTTAAGGAACATTATATATGTCAGATACATATAATGCATTTATTCCTTATTACTCTATATTTGTCATCATCAAAATTTATATTATACTAAACCTTACAAAAACAGAGTATAAAATATAACCAAGTGAAAAACAAGGAGAAGGAAGAGAAGACACAAATATTTATCCTGGTTCGGTTTCTTTCTTTAGACCTACGTCCAGTCCTCAAGCTACCACTTGAGATTTTCCACTATCTTGCAAGAATTTGGTGGGCCTCTTGCAATTCCTCAGTATAACTTGATGCTCTATTACAAGAGCTTATAATCCCACTCTTTGCCCTCTAGCTAAGTGCTTCCCAAATCTCTTGTGAAATCCCCTTATAAGAAAATCTTTCTTCCAAATGAAGATAAGATTGATTACAGTAATTGAACTCTCTAATTTAGAGTGTATATGAAAGTTGAAGTACAAGATATGAAGTATGTGAGAGTAGAAGACTTTGACTCAAGAATTTAGTAGAATTTCTATATATACAATGTAAAATCATTACCCACATCTTCAAATGAAGATCTATTTATAGATTTATGTCTTAACTATACGTTAGAGACAAGATCTAGCTGTTAGAGATGTTACCCAACAGTTACTGTGAAAAACTATCCGTTCACCAACCGCATTTAATGTGTTTGACATTCAAAGTTTGAATTTTGGTGTGTCAACAGATGAATTTCGTAGAGACCGTAGGCTAAAGACTTTAACATTGAAACTCAAAGTTCATCTATTCTAAAGCAAAGTTTGAACTTTTATTTTTGGCAAATATTTCTATGTTGGAACATACCAATTTTTTGGATTTAAAGTTCTTCTAATAAGTGTGAACGGTTGTTTCATATTGCTATAATACCTTCAAAGTTCAAATTTTGGTACTCAAAATTCGTCTGTCAGTGGGCAGTTCAATATGGTACAATAGTTCTTCTTTTCGAAATTCGAATTTTCAAATACCAAAGTTCGACTATCAGAGAGATCTCTTATCAGACCTAATTCAAAGTTCAAATTTCTGAATACTAAACTTCGTATGTCAAAAGACTATCACAGCAGACGTGCAAACCATCTTTCCAAAGTTTGAATTTTCAACTTCAAAGTTCGTCTGTCAAAGAACTAACTTAGAACTCTTTTTAAACTTTACTTTCAGATGAATTTTGACATATATTCAGACGAATTTTTCATTTTTCATAGTTTCATAGTTTGTATTTTAGCTGAAATTTGAATTTTCAATGATAAAATTCGTCTGTCAGAGGGACCTCTTTTCTGACTAACATATTTTTACTCCGAAGTTCAAATTTCAGATACCAAAATTCGAATTTTCAAAGCAACAAATCAAGTTTAACCCTCCAAAATTCGTCTGATAGTGAATATTTTTTAAATACTTCATGAATTATTGTAAAAACACATTTTTAAAACATTCTCTTGCAAGATCAAAGTCTTTTACTCTTTTTGAATACAACAAGAAATCCTATATCTAATCTTATACTTGTTTTTCTTGGATTTCTTCACATGAGATCTTTTGTACACCTTTGATATCTTCCTTCCAAGCTCTAGTTGGTTTGGAATCATCAAATTGCTTGATTCAACATGTATAAGTGAGCTAACACTGCTGAACCCCAACAAAATCAGCGATCCATAAATGCAATAATGCTAAGCATATTCCTTTCCTTCTCTGTACAACATAGATACGCACATTGTATAAAAACCATGACCAAGCTAATTTTGTCTCCCCTTCAACCACAACAAAGGCAAGTGGCATGACATTTCAATTACCATCTTGAGATATTGCCATGAGAAATGTGCCCTTATATTTCGCATATAAGAAGGTTCCATTTACTTGTACTATAGGCTTCAGATGCTCAAAGGCGTCAATGCATGGCTTGAATGCCCAAAATACGCGGTGAAACATCTCCACATGTTGCCCATCATCATTGGCATTCAAAGTTTGCTTATATGTATATTTGACAATCAACCTAGGCATAAAATGCTCAACTGCAGCTAACCACCTTGGTAATAAATCATATGATGTCTCCCAATTACCCCAAACAGTGGTGATCGCCAATTGTTTTACCTTCCATGCTTTTCGATATGATACTATGTACCCAAACATGGATTGCATTCACTCAATGATTTGTGAAACTTTCACATCTGGTTTGTCAGTCGCCATGGCCACAATACAAGAAGAGATAAGATCAGCATCCAACTTATGATGATCTTGAGTTAATGATGTAGACAAACATGTATGAGGCCCTTCATATTTTGTAATGGGCCAAAAACTATCACTTTCTTTCTTGGGAGCCCTCACTCTCCATTTGCAACTGTTTTCATATACACCTTGAATGTGTGATGCACTCAAACATTATATAACTTGACTGCATGTTTTAGAACATGAGCATTGTTAAACATCTAACCATGAAATAGCTCATGGTTATCATTGAGAGGTAGAATATCCCCAAGTCCACTAAAATTAAGAGCCATAGCAAAGTCTATATCAACCTGAGATAAGAAAGCAAGGGCAAGCTGTTTATATTGATTCATATCACCATCATCCTCAATGATGTCCTTGTTGATCTCATCATCATCGTAATTGTCATTCCCATCATCAACACTAACATGAGAATCATATTCATTGTCATCCTCAAAGTCATCCATTATGTCTTCTGTTGGAAAAGGAGAATATGATGATCGATGATTGCCAATATACATATATTGTTCAAATTGGCATATGTTTTCAGTTGGAGGCTCTAAGGATGATGGTTTACCATCTCCAATGGTTGGAGAAGGATAAAATAGGTGGAAATTTTCCATATACATGCTAATCATGACTCCTTGTTGCTCTGGAAGTGTGTATCTACTATAGTTTTCCGTTGGGTATGATTCTAGATGATGATCAAGTTCCACATTAGAAATATTTGCATATATCTCTACACATGTAAAGTGAGTAGAGAATCGAGAATAGAGTTGTCACATTCTTTGTAAATTATAATCATCTAGTATTTTCCATACCTTGTACCGAAGTGGATTTATGGAAATTGGAAATCTATATAAAAGATCTATCATAATTTGATCAGAAGAAGATTGAGATTTTGGCCGACAACTTGCTTTAGTCTGACCAAAGTAATCTCGGGATCAACACTTATTATTCTCATGTCGTTTGACTTGAATGTCACACCATTTGGGCCAGCAAAAATTTGTCTATTTGCATATATACCCAGAAGTATTGATCTATTGTCCATTCCACTTCATAATTTTATTTTCATGGATAGAGTGACATCAAATAAAAAATTTACATTAATTCCACATAAACAAATATTTCAAAAGAATTCTAATTATGAATGGCCAAAATCATGTATTTTTTTTAACTAAAATCTACTTTATATCTAAAGCTTAGCAATGAGAGTACCTCTTGAACCATGATATTATTTTTAAAAATTTAACAATAAAATGAAAAAAATTTTTCATCTAATGTAAAATGGTTTTTTATTTTATACAATGGAAGAGAAAATAGTGAAAAACATAAAAACTAGCAAGCAGACCATGCTCTAGTATTGCTGCATGCCCAAGTCATATTTTCAAGTGTTGTAGTAGAAACAAAGTGATACCCATGTGACTCAGATAAAACCCTCTTAGCCAACATGTAAAATAATAGTTCTTTAACAATGTCATTGATAAGTTTTTATTTGCATGCGGTGTCGTTTTTTTTTTAAATGAATGAACAATAATTGTTTAATGGTGTTGAATATATGAAATATATTACAAACTTCAGTACAAGTGAGGAATAAGTAAGGAATACAAATGATTTTTTTAACTCCTTTTAAATCTACTTTAAAATTTTATGAGCCATAAAAAATATAAGTTTATGTCGATTAAAAATTGAATATTTTCATAAAAATGAAATATAAAAAATGATTATTTACTTTCTTTGAAACTGATCATGCTGTTGAAAAATGAAACATAAATATAAATTATTATTTTCATAAAAAATAAAACATAAAAAAATATACGTTTATTTTCATGTAAAATGTAAAATTTATTTCAGTTTTTTTTTATTTTTATTCTTAAATATGTATCAAATATTCATTACATAAATATCAAATAAATATTAAGGCAAATGGTGTCAAAGTCTTATGCTCCCATACTTTAATAACTTAATCCAATTAAAGCATTAAACTAAGACATTATATTGTATTAAAAAAACAACTCATTTTACTAACAAAAATGTTATACAAAACTAAAAAGTGCAAATTTTAAATTAACACAAAAAAATTTACTAAAAATAACATCAAAGAAGATGAGAGAGAAAAATATCAAGGTAAAGCTCTATAGATAAAACTCCAAGCACTTGCAAGAAGTTAGAATTGATGAGAGAATGAAGATGGCAATTATGACAAGAAAACGCCGCAAATATTCTAAAAAAAGATGAAAACTAAGAGGAGCTGGAATGAAAGAGCCAAAAAGATAAAATGAAAAAGCTGCAATATGAATATTTAAGTAGATAACTATTGATTTTGTAGAATCACGAAGGGAGCATTATTTTTTCAAATAATTATTGAAGCACATATTAGATGTTGCATGCAGAGATTCTCTGCCTTTCTACATGCAACGTCTATAATGAGGTATCAAAAGTTAAAAAAAAATGTTGAAATGTCTTTTACACAAAAGCATGCAACGTCTATCATTAGGTACCAAAAGTAAAAAAAAAAAAACTTCAAATGTCTTTAGGTACCAAAAGTTAAAAAAAAAAAAACTTCAAATGTCTTTCACACAACAGCACGCAATGTCTATTATGAGGAACAAAAAGTTAAAAAAAAAAAACTTGAAATGTCTTTCACTCAAAAGCACACGTGTAAAGTATAAGCATGGGAAATTGGAATCTGAATTAGACAAGATTTGTAGGCTGTTAAAAAATCTGGTAAAAAAAAATTATTCAAGAATCTGGTCAGGATTGAAATCGTGACCAAATTAGCCCATGTATATAGACTCGTGAATATGCAACATACTTCATTTTGAATAGGGAGTGTACTTGACTCCATCAATTAAAAAATTAAAAAATAATAATAGTAAAATGAAGGGGAAAATTTCTACTTTGTTTTTTCAAAAAATAAAAACACATTATTTGATATTTAATAGATTTATTTACTAATAATTATCTCTTAATAATAAACTAGTTATAATTTTTATTATAAGCTATTTTTTTTCTATTTATTATAAAATTAATTTATTCTAATCATTATACAAACAAAATCATTGTATTTTTATTATTCCTTCTATCCCATATTATAAGATAATAAGAGAAATTTTACGCATATTAAGGAATATTTATTACATTTTAAATTAAAAAAATAAAAATTTCAAATTTTACCTCTATTAATTTCACTCATTTCATTAAATATAACACAATTTATAACACTAATAATACAATAAATAAGGGACAAAAATAATAAATTACTACATATTATGTTATATTATGGGAAAAAAAATCTTGTGTTATAGAAAGAGCATGTCTGAAAAAAATAAAGAAAAAATAAAAGAAAGTTGATTAAAATAAAATTCATTTATTAAAAAAAAACAAAAGCAAGTTTGAATGGTTAAAAAAAGGTGGGGGGGGGGGGGGGAACAATTCATTAGCCAGAACTACAAATATTTCCCAATCAGAACCTAATTTGAAAATTCTCAAGTCATATAAATTGAATTTCCAACTGAGATAAATTAAATCTTCAATTATAACTAATGATTTGGAAATATTTTTTATTACATGTCTTGAAATGTCTTTTTTGCCTTTTAAAAAATTACCCATTAGCAAGTCAATTGCCTACACAATAGACTTGCTCTTTTTATTTAAAAAAATTGATTAACTAGTGAATCCCAATTTTTTTTATTTTCTAAACTATTATTTTTTTCATAATTATAAAAATCATTAATTCTAATCATTAGACACATTGAATTATCGTATTGTTGTTGCTTTATTCGTCTTATATTATATTATAAGATAATTGAAGGATTTTTATTGCATATTAAAAATAATTTATTATATTCTTAATTTTTTTAAAATAAAATTCCTAGGTTACCCTCTTAATTTAACTCCTTTTATTAACTATAATACAAGTTACAATATTAATAATGTAATAAGTAGTGAAGGGCAAAAATAACATATCACTATATTATCATATGTCAAAAAAACACATCTTATCCTAATGGGATATAGGAGTATATATATGTAAAAATAAAAAAAAATAAGTTTGTTGAAAGAAAATTAAAAACAAAAAATAAAAGTAAGTCGATTGATTACTAATCGACTTATTTTAGACTTCTTTACTACGTATGTTCATGAGCAAGCTTCTTTATTTTTTAAAAAATATTAAGTCGCATATCCTTTCATCGACTTCTTCGCAGCGTGCTCATCGATTTTCTGATTATCGATTTTTATTATTATAGATTTGTAAATTATTTCTGGCACAACGTATATTGATAAATAATTTATTTATTTATTATATTTTGTTCAAAAAACCTGCCAACTTTGTGATAATGGGAAGGAATCTATATTGCATGCCTTGAGGGACTGTCATTATGCTTCTAGGATATGACACACTATTGTGAGAAGCCCCATTAGAAGCGACTTTTTCGCTGTTAATTTCCAGGACTGGGTGAGGAATAATATCATGCAGCAAAACCACACTACCGGAAAAGACTGGCCAATTAAATTTAGTATTATCTGCTGGCACATTTGGAATTGGCGTAATAAATCCTTATTTCAGGAGAGTTATCAATTGCCTGGAAGATCTACTAAAGTAATTAATGATTATGTAAAGGAATTAAATCGAGAGGATGAAGTGGCTTCAGTGTTATCAAAACAAAGGACCACGATCAGTATCCAATGGCTTAAACCAGAAAGGGAGTGGTGTAAAGTCAACATAGATGATGCAACTAAAGTTCCTGGTGGAAATGCTGGCTGCGGAGGAATATTTAGAGATTTTGAAGGTAATTAGCTTCTTGGATTCTATCATAACATTGGAAAGTGTAGTGCAATTGCAGCAGAAATATGGGCTTGCTATAATGGATTAAAAATGGAATGGCAAAGTGGCTTCAAGCATATGATAGTTGAAAGTGACAATAAATTCATAATTGGAGCTTTTAGCTGCAATGAAGGTTCCATAGCGGGACACAAAAGAATGGTAAATAGGATCAGATTCCTCATTAATCAGGACTGGATTCTTCAATTTAAACATGTTTATCGTGAAGGTAATAGATGCACTAATCTACTAACCAATTTCAGTTTATCCCAAGATGTGGGATTTCATGCTCTTTATTACCCTCCTGACGATCTTGTTCAAATCATGATGGAAGATGCCGCCGGTAGAAGGATACACGCATAGTGACTGTTTGACTATGTTCTGTTATTTTGTAATCTGGGTTTTATCCCCTTCTTTCACCCAAAAAAAATATTCTTATATTAATAAATTATTTCTACGTAAATATTTAGACCATGCTTGCAATTATTTTTATTAATAAAAGGTAAAATGATACAAAATATTTAATACTCTATACAAATTTAAGAATTTTAAGCAAAACTAAAAGTACAGAGCGACGATCATTGCACAATCAAGGAAATAAAAAGTAACGTGGCGAAATGAGTAGCTTGTTTTTTCAACAATCACTTGTCAAATTTGAGAAACGAGATATTTTTCTTCCATATCATGCGCAGAAAAAATAATAAGTGAAAATATATCTTAAGTTCAGATTAAAAATACTTCCACGATGATACATAATACATATTCACTTGTGAATAGTAGTATAACTTATAAATTTGTATTTTATATTAATAAATTGCTACTAAATACATTTTTCTACGTATAGCGAAAATCCAAGACACATAACATTATTCATAACTAATAATGAATGTGATTTGCTAAATTTTATATTTATATTGATCTTCATGTGGGCTTTGTTATCAAAAGTTGGGGTACCTTCCTACCCGAGTTCACCATAAGAAACAAATTTTTATATATAAAAGTAGCAAAACAACCAACTATTCACCGGAAACGAAAGCATGAACAGTTTTTCATATCTGAAATTTTTAAGCACGAGGAATAAGTGCATACGCACAATTTGGTATTGTAAAATCGACACAATAAATGCCCATTGGAAACTCCAAACTCTACCAAAGGACAAGATCTGATCGAAGAGAGCTCATTATAAACTACTGAAAAACAAACTAAAAATTACTGATGAAGTCTAGTAGCAGCCCCTATAGGCCCTTCATTCTACCTTCAAATAGCCATAAGATCACCATAATTCCGCATAAGGAGTATTGATCCTCCAAACAATCCAGCAGCACGCAGCAATTTCTGCAAGAGGAAAAAGAAATAACACATTCATTCTAAACTAAACGAAGCTCCAGGATATACAAGTGTTATATGAGAGAGGCTTTAATTTTACATGACACATTCAAAGTTCAATACTGAATGACCCACTTCTCCAATATCATTCATGCCCTAACTCTATAACATGCTATTTATATGATTCCCCATGAGGGTGCAAAGTGTGAGAAGCATAAAAAGCTTGTGATGCCTCAAACACTCAAAAGACATAAGGCAAGAGCCTTGGGCCAAGAACAAGGCACCTTCCCACCTCAGAACAAGTGGTAATGACTTGGAAGGATTAGACTAGGGCACCATCACGCCCTCATGGAATAGGATTAGAGTTCAGTTAAAGAGGCATTCACATTGCCGAATTAGTATACTGAATACCTTTCAACCACGACATTCAAACTGTTCATCAAATGACATATCTAGACATGAATCACCATTTTGATTTGCCCATCACTCTGTCAACACAAGATGTTGACTAGGAACCCACTTTCTCTACGGAGATGGCATGTGGGCTCAGCTGCCACATATCTATACCCGTCTTCTTTTTTCTAAATATGGAAAATTACACCTGAGGACTCTTAAGTTGAAGATATTTATTATAAAAGACCTAAAAGTGAAAAACTATTTAAAAAGACCAAGGACCTAAAATTTTGGATGTTATGACAAATGTACCTTTAACTTCCAATGTTAAAAGTTGTTTCAAATGTTGGAAGCTGGGGATGTAACATAATTCTAACGTTGGAATCTTAAAGAGTATTTCTGTTATGACAACCAAATCTTTCAGTCCACAAATAATTTTGAAATTTAAGGTCCTCCAGAGTAAATCTCAACTTGGGATTCTCAAGTGCGATTTTTCCTTCTACGAAAGAAGAGGCAATTAAACCTAGGGATCAGAGTCAAGGCATACATACCCCAAAATATCCAGTATGCCAGCCATGTAGAAACCATGCCTGTACCAAACGTTTCTCTCTCTAACCAAAAAATTTTCACCATAAATACAACCTCGTAACTCAGAGAACAAGAGCTGTTATGCTGTTGCCTGTACTCCAGAACCCTTTCAAATCATCAACCATAACTCACTGTTAAGTGTGCAGCTGCCCTAGTAATTATGATTAAAGCTTGATCATTTACTAAAGGAACATATACACAAGTCTTTATTACTTTCCTGCCTAACTCTTTGTGCTGGAAGTGATTTATATTTTCATTTCTAGAACTCCAAAAGTCTTGTTCTTTGGCTTTAGTCACATGTCAAGTAAAAGAGAACCAATATCTCTATCTTTGTAGCTTGTTGACCTAAACCACAAGCTCATATCAGTCACTCAAAAGTAGGTTAACACAAAAAAAAAAAAAAAAAATTATAGAAGCAATGCTATCCAATTAACCAACAAGTTCTTCATCTGGTTATACCCTCTTCTTTTATTCCAACCAAGCACTTAAATAAATTTATAGGGCCTATTTTCTAACCTTAGATGAGCAATTTCTTGTGTTCAAATGGCTATGTTGTAACTTCTTGAATAACCAATAAGCATTCTATTGTAGGTTTCTAACCAAAATCGGTGACTATCAAAAATGTTTTCCACAAAAGAATATCAAGCTCCATTATCATACTAATGCCAAATGGCATGGCCACTTAAATGCTGGCAATAAGCCAATGGATCAAAGTCTCAACACATCAAAATAACATGGAACACAAACATATTAATTGGCTAATTTACCCGAGTTATTTTAGTGAGATTGGATCATCCCCACCCCAATACTGCATAAGGAAACAGAGATACGTAAACTTAACAAGTATTGAGTCACTGTTCACTTTGTCTAGCTAGAACATGTCAAGTTGGCATGAACTTTACATACTGGGACAATTGAAACCATTCAAAGCAATATCCAAATATGAGTAGACTAGCAAATTAGTCACTGAATTATCAACCCACTTAGTTTTAGTCCTCAAATTTTTGGAACGAACAAGTTCTTTCTCAAAAATATCAAACTTGTTGCAATTTATTCCTCCCAAAATATTTAAGGAGTAAAGCTAAATGGATCTGTAAATTTGGAGACTAAATTGTTGGTCTACTCTATCAATAAACTCAAACAATGCAACAAAGAATTCATAAGATTACTATGTGAGACTTGTGATATTCTAACAAGGACAGGAAAGAGAACAATCAATCATTGCCTCGACCCAAATGAATCCACAAAGCTCATGAAACGGAAAGGGGGGACATGGAAGACCATACAGAACAATTAAAACATGACCACAGGGTTTGATTAAGAACTGATACTCCTCCAGAGATGCATTCAGTGGCTCTTGAAGGCATAAATCAAAGCATAAACCATTGGTTAGGAAGCTACTCTAATGCTTTGGAATGAAAAGGGAAAGTCCGTTGGTGATACATTAATCAAATTCAAAAAGGTAGCCAGATACTACTAAGAAACATTTCAAGTTTTTCCAACGTCGTGTAAATGCAAATCACATGCTTGATGTAAGTAAATTAAACAAATGTGGTCAAGAAGAAGTTTCCGTTCCCCGTAACCGAACTTAATAAAATTTGAAATCTGAAACCTTTTCATAAATCTCTCACTATTTTGCAGAAAAACAGACCACCAGCTTTGGCAATAAAACAATTATAGCATGTATATTGAAGGGGAAAAAACTACACCTCACAGACCAAATAAGCTGTCCGATTAAAACAAACCAATAAAAATAATAAATGGATCAAGAGGAAGATGAACGGATTGGTGAACCAGTATATAAGAGACTGAATGAAGGGATGAGGAGAGACGATTACCATGTTGAAGGCCCACTTCTCCTCATCATGGATTTGAGCATTTAAAAAATCTTTCAGGTACTGAATTGAAAACACAGCGTCTGCCATTGATGGAGGAGGAAATGAGAAAGTTGGAGAATGGCTGAGGGTTTTTTCCGATTGAAGAGAAGAGGGTGGCTTAGGGTTAGGATTCTGGGTTTTTGTTCCGATTGTGTTGAAGTGATTTCAGGCTTATTCTATTTTGCCGGACGGACACGTAGAAAAGAGATACGTGCCTAGCGCTTTGCGCACGTGTCTAGGCAAGAGTCCTTTTTTTTTTAATAGGCAGACCATTGCAGAGATTTTTTTTTCCTGGGCCTCCAGTCTTTTATTTGATAAATATATTGTGAATAAGGCAAAAAAAAAGTAGATATTAAATATTATATGTTAATATGTTGATATATTTATTAATATAATATATTATAAATTTATCACTGGTTTATATGTCCAAATCTTCTCATACATTAGTGCATAATCTAATCAAGTTTTATTGGTAAAAAAACCAAATCAAACTTTAATGAGTAAAATTATATCAAATAAAGTTTTAAGGTATAGAGTCTTCTGAACACTTATTTCCTCGTTCCAACTTAAAGCACAAATATAAAAAGAATTTTTCCTTGACCCGAATATAAAACGAATTGAGATGCTTTGAGTTAAAAAAAAAGATTTAAGATTTTAAGTATATGTTAATTACTTGACAATATAAAACAGAGTTATAGAAAGATATAAATTTCTTTAGGACAAAACTTATACATTTCTTTCAAATATTTATCTTTAAATTCAATTAAAATTTCAAAAAAATGTAGTACCCAAATTAATTGTTTTACAATCATGAATATATTTAGAAGAAAAAAAATAGAGAGCATATATATTTCTTGTATTTATATTTATTTTTTTATGTTATCTTTTGACGGTGATATTATAAATCATATTTTTTATACTTTTAAACTAATATATATATATATAATAAATTTATAAAAAAAATACATACATATTAATCAACAATAGTGTGTTTAATTTAATTCTCAACTTTTTTTTTGGGTTACTGGGTAAGAATCATTTTGTCTTTTATATATCCCAAGTCTTTTTTTTTTTCCTCTCCAAAACCACGAATGCCCAGAAAAAAATAACATGGAAGAAAGCATCAACCATTTGCTGACACGTGGACATCTAAACAAAGGAAACCAATCCCTGATCTTCTTCTCCTTCACCATTCACTCATTCATCATCATCCACTCAGCTTAGGCGCATGCTTTCTGAGCCCAAAGAGGGAAAAAAAAGCTTAAGGTTATGGAGGCCACTACAGCATCCATCTGTAGCACCAACAAAGGGTTGCTCTTCATCCGTTCCTCCCCTCTGCTTGTCAAATCCATGGCTACTCAGAAACCCCTTCCGTCAGTCTCTAGAACTGTAAGCTCTAGAAAGGTCGGTCCTAATTCACTTGGCTTAATTTATCATCCATTATAATGGAGAGCATCTATCACCTTTTCTATTTTTTTTTCCCTCGAACTTGCTTAAGTAATGTAATCCTTTATATGATTATGATGAAATTGGGGCAACTTCTTTAATGTTCTAATCAATTTCAGGAAGAAAGGGCTAATTGCTTTGTGATTTCACCCGTTGAACAAGATGCGAGTTGTGTTAGAAAGAAAAAATGCTTTTCTCTCTTAAAATTGTTAGGTGTTTACTAGACACAAGAGTTCTGTAGGTGTTCAGGGTTCAGGCGTTCACTATATAGTCATTAAGTCAGAATTCGGTTAAGTTTTTTAGTGTTTTTGATATGTTGCAAAGTTTATTCATTTCATAGGCGTTTGCTATCATGATCTTTAATAAAATTATAGACCCAATGATACAATGTCAGAGTTGTAAAAAGGCATTTTCATGACATGTTTTTATTGAAGAATTTAATAATAAATACCTAAAAATTATGCATAAGTTGAGTACTTATATGGATGTGTAACATATTTCTTTGTTGAAGGGAAAGAGGCATCCTGGGCCTAGTTTAGGTAGGTTCATCAATTAGTGCCAGATTGGCATCTTCTATAGTATGTCTTAAGTATTTGACTGTCAATTTTGTAGATATACTGAGTAGGCGTATTGTATGGATTCAACACTTGTTAGTGACCCTTCAGAAATGTCATCTTCTTTACGAAATTGACACCATTAAAAGGAATTTAGAGAGCTCAAATTTGCGTTGGTAACCCATAATTCAGAGGCTCAGTTATATTATACGGGCTATACTGTCTTATGATTGAATCTCTTTTATTTATTAGTGTAGTAACTGGAGTCTATGTAAGAGTTTGAACAATCAGAAACCCAGCTGTATTGGCAAATTGGGACATGATTTCATTTTCAAATGACTTCATCTAAATACCAAATCATGTGCACAATGCAGAGTTCAACTGTATTCCCACTTGGTGAACCAGGCCCTCGGAGTAGCCCCATAACAAGTACACCTCCTGTTAAGCTGCTCACAAGATTGGAGCAACTGAAGCTGTTAACCAAAGCAGAGAAAGCTGGTTTGCTATCTGCAGCAGAGAAGTTTGGGTTTTCCCTTTCAGCCATAGAGAAACTGGGCCTCCTCTCAAAAGCTGAAGAACTGGGGGTGTTATCTGCAGCCACAGATCCAGGGACCCCAGGTTCATTGTTCGCCCTTAGCCTGGTTTTACTGCTTTTGGGACCCTTATGTGTTTATCTGGTGCCTGAGGACAACCTTGGGGAGGTGGGGTTACAAGTTGTAGTTGCTCTGATCTCTGTGGTTGGTGGTTCTGCAGCTCTTGCTGCTTCTAATTTTGTATCCAACTTACAGAAACTAAGATAATTTTATCACTGTGGTTTTTAAGTATGAAGTGTTCAGACTTACGTGCACATAATTGAATTGCTCTGCCTTTTCGGTATCGTTGCTTGATCAGATAAATTTAGGTTTTACTGCACTCCTATTATTCCTTTAAGTTTACTTCAACAAATATTTCATTCTTTATTATAGAAGCGAGCTTGGTAAAACTGAGAAGTAATTAACCAAGTTACATAAGAATATGAAATTGTTTGAAGAATTATTTCATTCCATTGAAAAAAGACGACAGACACAAAGTGGAGAAAGATATATATCTAATTTGATTTCATTCCATTGAAGCAAGACGTTAGATACTGAGTGCAGATGCAGTCTAAAGATTTTGAGCCATATCCTCAATCTTGCCCAAAATATCAAATGGATTATAGGTGCAGGAATAGCAGGGTCCAATGGCTGAGGTTAATCAGTAACAGAAGTAGTTGACTTTTGCTTATCCTTGGTTAGCTCATTTATTTGACTTTTATGTCTCAACATGCAGTTGAATTGAAATCAATTAAACGGAGCAACAATAAAAGACAAACACACATACATCAAGTAGACACAGAATAAATACATTTAAAAAACACAGGTTGCCTACGATTTTAATCACAGTATCACAGAAGCTCAAGGACTATTTTGGTGATTTTCCTATTATGTAATTGTAATAATTTTTTGAAAAAAATTTTCATTGTCAAGGGCATTTTGGTAAGTATAATCAAATTATTTGTAGTAATCTTGCTTATATTATATTGAAAATTTAAAATTATTTAATCAAATTATTAGATGCAAATATAATTCATATTATTGACTATAACAAAAGAAAAAAAATCATGCTATTGTCTTTGCAGTTTGCATGGTATTGGTTAAAAGCATTATTAAGAAAACCAGATCAGACTGACTAGTTTAACCTGTTGGATCGGGAGCTGGTACTTAGTTCGGTTCAGAACAAGCCAAGAACTGGATATATTGAAAATCGATCAAAGACTGAAAAAATATCAACTCACTATGAATCGAACTGCTTCAATTCAAATAATAATTAAAAGAAAAAAAAAGAAAACTACATATTGAAAAATTTACACTTGAGTCCCCGAGATTTCATTAGTCATTTAAATGCCCAACTGGCACAGAAACTCAAATAAACTTAAAGGATAGAAAAAGCTCTCTTATTTCTTCGATACCTCCTTCCGTCTGCAATGGGAGCCTATTTATACTACTCTAAGGACACAAACTTTAAAGAAGGCAATAAATATTAGATGGGGGTTACTGGGTCACAATGCTTTATTGGTCTTTTAATTATTGCCCATTATTGGATTATTTCATAACTCATGTAACTGATGTCGGCTAATCATGGTTTCCTCTGTAACTGCTTCATTTAAGGTTCCGTTTCATCCTCCCCAGGTTAATTGGAACTCATCCTCGAGTCAAATTTGGCTTCATCATCAAAGTACGGAGTTAAATCAGCAACATTAAAGGTAGCTGAAACGCCATAGGCACCAGGTAATTCCACTTTGTAAGCATTGTTGTTGATCTTTTGCATAATCTTGAATGGGCCTTCAGCTCTCAGAGACAACTTGGCATTGGGTTGTTTAGGAAAATGTTCTTTTCTGAGATGTTTCCAAACCAAGTCTCCCACATTAAAAATTTGTTGCTTCCGATGCTTGTCTCGCTGTGTCTTGAGTTTGAAATTCTGCTTCTGGATTCTTTCACGAACTTGTTCATGCAACTTCTTGATTTCCTTAGCCCTTTGATCTGTATCAAAACTATACTGCTACTTATCAAGTGAAGAGGTCATGTCTAGTGGACTAAGGGGACGAGTGCCGTAAACAACTTCAAATAGACACTTCCCAGTTGCTTGATTAACAGAATTATTGTAGGCAAATTCAACTTGATCAAGAACGAGGTCCCACTGCTTCAAATTCTTTCCCACGAAACTTCGAAGAAGATTTCCCAGAACTCTGTTAATAGCTTTTGTTTGACTGTCCGTCTGTGGATGGCCAGCGTTGCTAAATTGGAGCTTAGTTCCCATCTTCTTCCATAACGTCTGCCAAAAATGGCTGAGAAACTTGACATCACAATTAGAGGTGATAGTCTTAGGAATGCCATGGATACGAACAATCTCTTTGAAGTACAAATCTGCAACTTGAACTGCATCATTAGTTTTCTGGCATGGAATGAAATGGGCTATCTTTGAAAATCGATCCACAACAACCATGATGGAATCTTTTTGCCTCTGTGTTCGGGGTAAACCAAGAACAAAATCCATGCTCACATCTTCCCACGACGCTTCTGGAATCGGTAGTGGCATGTATAATCCTGTATTTTGCCCTTTTGTCTTGGCCAAATGACATATTCAGCATCGCTGTATATGCCGGTTGACATCTCGTTCAAGCCTTGGCCAATAGAAATTCTCTTTGACCAGATCAACTGTCTTGTCTTTGCCAAAATGACCAGCTAATCATCCATCATGAGCTTCGCAAATTATTGCCTCCCTCAAAGAACCCTGAGGAATGCATAGGGTTTTGCCTCGGAATAGAAACCCATTATATCGGTAATACTGGTGGAACGATTGATCGGTAGTAGCTTTCCACACTCCACGGAAATCAGGGTCATCCTCGTACAGCTCCTTGACAAGATCAAAACCAATAACTTTGGCTTGCATTATTGTTAGCAAAACATGTCGACGGCTAAGAGCATCAGCTACAGAGTTTAAAAATCCAGCCTTATGCTTAATGAGGAAGGGATAAGACTGCAATATTTCACTCCAACGGGCATGTTTGCGGCTGATCTTTTGTTGAGAGTTCAAATACTTTAGGGCTTCATGATCCAAAAAAAGTATAAACTCTTTGCTCAAGAGATAGTGACTCCAGTGTTGCAGAGCTCGGACAATGGCATAGAATTCTTTATTATAAGTAGAATATCTGAGTTTCGCATCATTGAGTTTCTCACTGAAAAAGGCAATGGGATGGCCTTTCTGACTTAAGACAGCACCAATTCCAGTATTGGAGGCATCGCAGCTAACCTCAAACACCTAGTCAAAATTTGGAAGCGCTAGGACGGGTGTAACACCTCATACTTACACTCATTTCCCATGTATTAAACTATATTTAAGTCCACTATTACTTGATTAGAGACTTGATTACATAAAACAACTTAAACCAATTTATTTCATTTCGGGTACCATTCCCTTGGTTAACTTCTTTTTACCCGGTAAACTTTGAAAATTCATAACTAAATCAAGAAAAATCATATTGATGTGGTTCAAGTCTCTAAATATAGCTTAAAAGATACTATACATGGGAAAAATGTTGAACAGGGAAGTTACTTGGCCAAATTATACAGTGAGTTCGTATTATATGTACTGTAGCAATGGTCATTTTTTAAAATTCCTAATTCTGACCATAACTTTGAAAAATCACAATAAATCATACATAACTCCAAATTGAGGGATCTTTGTGTCTATGGAAAGCTACACATGTCTAGTTTCATACATGTAAAACATTCATACATTGAACATATTGAGGTATGTACAGTACTTCGAATTCCCAACTATGTTCAGAAAAGTCTCTTGCATTCTCCCAACTTTCCAAAATACACACTCATATATACATAAATAGCCATAACGTGCCTTTATCTTACATGATACTCCATAAGAACTTAGAGGAACATATTAACATGGAAGCATAGCATAATTATCTCCCATAAGGTTTTACATAACCTCTCATATAATAGTATCAACCTAAGTATCATTATCTTGAACATTACTTTGCTTCTCCTTGCCTTTCCTTTCTTGGGTAATCTTGCCATAACTTGAACCTAAAATTGGTTAGACATTTGGAGAGGGGTGAGATTCAAAGAATCTCAGTAGTAACTACCATCATGCACACATATCATCATATATATTGCAAGTATTAAGCTCAAAACACATTAAGCATGTAATCAAATCATTTTGGCATAACCATTTTATGAAAATTTGGGCAGCATTTCCCCTTGTATTTGGACATATCCAGGGTCACATTACCCTTCAAATAATCCAACCAACAATGCCAAATCATCACAAGACAACATTCCAAACATTAAACACATCATTCAAACCAAGCAATATCAATGATAATACATAAGCATAGATATGTGAGTTAACTACCTTTGAGCTTTCCACTAATCTCCAAACTTTGCAAACCCTTTCCTTGATCTTCTAACACTCCTTTGGATCCTATAGCATCATCAAATAATGCCATTAACCACTAATTATCCAATTTCATTCACAAAGTGCTCACTTGAACTAAAATTTGCACTTTGTTATCCATCATGCATTCCTTGTACAACATACTTATTCTAACCTATTTTGGACCCAAAGAATCCATTTTTGAGGTCAAAAACTTGAAATTCCCTTCCTATAATGAACCCTAATTGGGCAGAAAATTATCATAAATTATAGAAAAATAACTAACCGATTAATTTGTAATCTAATGACACATTCTTACAACTTATGGCTTATATGATACTTTCCATGGTTTAGTTTCTCCATACCCTCATTTTCTCTCTCTACTCTCTCTCTAGGCTGAAACTTTCAGTGCAAAAATAAGAGAGAATAAGCCATAAAACTCTCCCAAACTAAAGAATACACAAGATTATGGCCATAAGATATTACCTTGAAGTTTTGGGATAAATCTTGCAATATTCTCTTTTCCCCTTTGCTCTCTCTCTCTCTCTCTCTCACGCGTTCCTGGCTCTCTTCTCCACTGAAGCAACGTTTTGTTTTCGTGAGGAAGATGAAATGATGGTTTAAGATGATAATTATATAATATAATAACTTAATTTACTTTTATTTCTATTTTCATTTACTTTTATTTTAAAAAGCTTTTCCAACAATTCCCTTCATGTCCCATTCACAAATCATACGTGTTTCATCCTCCTTCTGGCAAAAAATTGTTTAAATAATATTTATGGACCAAAATACCCTTTACCGATTAAATTTACCCGTACCGATTGGGTATTTTTGCCAAAATTATCATTAAATTGGTACAGGATTATCCAACCATTAATTTTGGTCCAAAATCATTATATAGACCCAAAATATATTTTGACAAGGTCCAATCATTGTCCTTGGATCAATACTGTCTTTTTCTGCAGTCTAAACTGATTTTTATTGGGTAAAATATTAATATTAAATCCTATTCACCCAATAAATATGATTTTGACCTTAATAAATTCCATACTATATTTCATTGGGTCTAACACATTGAGAGCTTCACTTTGACTATAATTTTTCATATTTACAAAAATACCCTTGACCCGGGTCTAATTTATAATTTTTAAAACTTTCGGGTCATCAGGTGTAATTTACCCCAAAATTCATAAATTCTCCCTCAACATTCTCCTGCGTCCACCTACTTGACTTTTATTATTATTATTATTATATTTTTTTCTTTTTTCCCTTTTTCCTTTTTCTGTTCTCTTTTTTTTTTTTCCAGGGGCAAAATCGTTATTTTTTCACTTTTCCTTTCAACTGAGATAATTAACCTCTTTATCCTATTTCATGCCAAATGATGTACATCCATTTTTACAAATTCTTTATAGATTTCAAAATATTGAGCCATCGAATATCTATAAAAATTTTAGGATGTTACATTTCTATCCCCCTTAAAATAAATTTCGTCCTCGAAATTTAAAACATACCTTAAGTAAAAATTTCTGGATACTTCTGTCTCATGTCTAACTCCATTTCCCAAGTTGCTTCTTCTGGGGTTAAGCCCTTCCAGACCACTTTCACTAGAGGAATGTCTTTGTTCCTCAGTTGCTTGACTCGATAATCTATAATCTTTTCGGGTATAACATTAAAGCAAAGATTATCTTGTAAGTCAATGCATTCATATTCTATAATATGTGAAGGATCGGGCTGATATTTCTTTAGCTGTGAGACATGGAAAACATCATGTATTTGGCTCAAATTTGGTGGTAAGGCTAATTTATAAGCTACAGGTCCAGCTTTTGAGAGAATTTCGAAAGGTCCTATATACTTAGGACTAAGCTTTTTGGTCTTAAGCGACCGACCAACTCCAGTTGTAGGAGATACTTTGAGGAAAACATGATCTCCTATTTCGAATTCTAACGGCTTCCTCCTTTTATCTGCATAACTCTTTTGCCTACTTTGAGCCGTTAGTAATTTCTTTCTTATTAATTCAATTTGTTTGGAGGTCTGGTCAACCATTTCTGGACCAATCAGTTGTCTCTCACCTAACTCCGTCCAACATAATGGGGACCTGCACTTTCTACCATACAACGCTTCATATGGAGCCATCTGAATACTGGAATGATAACTATTATTATATGCGAATTCTGCTAGTGGCAAGTATACATCCCAGTTTCCCTTCATTTCAAGCACACAAGCCCTTAGCATATCTTCTAATGTTTGAATCGTTCTCTCAGTTTGTCCATCAGTTTGTGGATGATATGCTGTACTAAATCTCAATTGGGTACCTAGGGCCTGTTGCAATGACTTCCAAAAGTTCGATGTAAACCTTGGGTCACGATCTGAAATAATACTACTGGGTACTCCATGAAGTCTCACTACTTCTTTAACATATAACTGTGCCAATTTATCCAATGTATATGTTGATTTCATGGCTAGGAAATGGGCTGACTTTGTGAGCCTATCTACTGTAACCCATATAGCATCATATCCTGATGATGTTCTAGGTAATCCCATAATGAAGTCCATTGATATACTATCCCACTTCCATTCAGGGATATCTAAAGGCTGTAACATTCCTGCAGGCTTCTGATGTTCTATTTTAACTCTTTGGCATACTAAGCACTTAGACACATATTGGGTAATATCACTTTTCATCCCAGGCCACCAAAACAATTTTCTTAAATCATGATACATTTTCGTAATACCTGGGTGAATAGTGTATTTACTTTGATGTGCCTCTGCTAGTATCTTTTCCTTTAACTCTGCTACTGGAGGAACATATACTCTTTTTTGAAACCTGATCAGACCATCATTTGTCTCATTGAACTCTTGCATTTCTCCTTGACTCATCTTTTCTTTAACTACTTGTACAAACTCATCATTCTGCTGGGCTTTCATTAAATCTTGTAAAAATTCATTACCAATTTTGGTCTCATGTAATTGCAGAAACAAGGACATATCCCTAAAATCTTCCAGCATTTTCATTTCATGGATCATCATATAGGCTACGTGGACAGTTTTTCTACTAAGTGCATTAGCCACTACATTAGCTTTCCCTGGATGGTATTTTATAGAATGATCATAATCTTTTAACAATTCCATCCAGCGCCTCTGCCTTGCGTTCAATTCTTTTTGATCTTCTAAATATTTGAGGCTTTTGTGGTCACAAAACACTTCTACAGTCCCACCGTAGAGAAAATGCCTCCATATCTTTAGAGCATGAACAATAGCCGCAAGTTCTAAATCATGTGTAGGATAGTTTTCTTCATGTGGTTTTAATTGTCGAGAAGCGTATGCTACTACTCTACCATTCTGCATTAAAACACAACCAAATCCGTGCTTACTTGCATCTGTATAAAGCACAAAAGGTTCCTTAGGATTAGGTATAGTTAATACAGGTGGGGTAGTTAACTTGCGCTTCAGTTCATTAAAACTATTTTCGCAATTCATATCCCACACAAAAGGTATATTCTTTCTTGTAAGTTTTGTAAGCGGCAATGCAATTCGAGAAAAGTCCTGTATAAATCGTCTGTAATAACCTGCTAAACCAAGGAAACTTCTTATCTCAGTGACGGTCTTGGGTTGCTCCCACTTTAAGACTGCATCAACTTTACTTGGGTTTACTGCGACTCCGTCCTTGGAAACAACATGCCCTAAGAACCGCACTTCTGTGAGCCAAAACTCACACTTGCTCAGTTTAGCATACAATTTCTTTTCTTTTAAAACAGACAAGACTATTCTCAAATGCATCTCGTGATCCTCTAAAGATTTGGAGTACACTAAGATATCATCAATGAAAACTACCACAAATTGATCTAAGTAGGGCCGGAAAATCCTGTTCATGTAGTCCATAAATATTGCTGGGGCATTCGTTAGACCAAATGGCATCACTAAAAATTCATAATGCCCATAACGAGTTCGAAAAGCAGTTTTGGGAACATCATCTGCCTTAACCCGTAATTGATGATATCCATATCTTAAATCGATTTTTGAAAACACAGTGGCTCCCGCCAACTGATCTAGCAAATCATCAATTCTAGGTAAAGGATATTTGTTTTTAATAGTAACTTTGTTTAGTTCCCTATAGTCAATACATAATCGGAGGCTCCCATCTTTCTTTTTTACAAATAACACTGGAGCACCCCAAGGAGAAAAACTTGGTCTGATGAAACCTTTTTCCAATAGCTCTTCTATCTGTTTCTTTAATTCTGCTAATTCAGGTGGTGCCATTCTGTATGGTGCCTTTGATATTGGACTTATTCCTGGCACAAGATCTATAGAAAACTCTACCTCTCTTTCAGGTGGTAAATCTTTAAAATCCTTAGGAAACACTTTAGGAAAATCTCTTACTACTGGTATTTCTTCAATCCCTTCATCAATCTCAACATTTACTGAAAAGAAAACCAAATAGGCTTGACATCCTTTCCCCAAACATCTCTCAGCTTGAGCGGTCGATATGAAATTTAGCTTAACCTCAGTATTTAGGACACTTTCTGGAGTAGGTAAGATCAAGGCTTTGTTCTTACAATCAAGGAGAATGTTATTTGTGGAAAGCCAGTTCATACCTATTATGACATCTATATCTGGAAATGGCATGCATATGAGATCTAGTGTGGTACAACAATGTTCATATTGGACAATGCAATTTAGACAGACATGGGATGTAATAGCATGGTTACCCGTGGGTGTGGACACATGAAGATCATAAGGTAGCTCAGTAACATGCAGACCCAATCCTTTGGCACATTTATAAGAAATGAATGAATGACTAGCACCTGAATCAAACAAGGCATATACAAGATAATCATTAACTTTAATCATACCTTCTATAAGATCAGGTGACTGTCGAGCCTCATGCTGCGTAAGAGCAAAGACCCTTCCTTGTGCCTGGGGTCTGATACGAGCCAAATCTACTCTGCAATCTCTAGCATAGTGTCCAGCCTTGCCACATCGATAACATACATTTTGCCCAGCTAGGCATGGTCTACCGCCATGAGCTTTACCACACTGATCACATACTGGAGCTTCCCTAGCTTCTCTTTGTATGTCTCTTTGCATTGTTCGTCCTCCTCCTCTTCTACCACCTCTTTTACCCCTTCTATTGAAGTTGTTCCAAGGCTTCTTTCTCTTTTTACTTGGTTCACCTTCTTCCATTGTAGTCTTTCTTGTACTAGTTGGAGCAGTGGACATAAAACCTTTATGATTCACACTTCCATCAGCGATCCTGCTGACCTCAACCAATGTATTAAACTCTCGAATTCTCATAGGAGCAACTCTTTCTCTTATGGCCGATTTCAAGCCTCTTTCTAGCTTTTCGGTCTTCCACCGTTCATCATCATGTTGCTGCAAATATGTGGAATATCTAGACAATTGAATGAAAGTAGCCACATATTCATCTACTGATTGATCCTCAGCTTGTTTGAGCGTAATGAATTCAGCTTCTTTTTCATCTCTAATTGACCTTGGGAAATACTTATCGTAGAAATATTCAAGAAATATCTCCCATGTCAATGGTATATTTCGAGCCTGTAGAATCAATTCAGTGGTACGCCACCATCTGTCCGCTTCTTTTTCCAGCATATACGTGGCTAACAATACTTTCATCTCAGTAGCACAACCCATCAGCCTAAATATTTTCTCCAAGCTCAGTATCCAGTCCTCTGCAGCTTGTACATCAAATTTTCCTTCAAATGATGGAGGACAATGCTTTCTGAATTGTGCTATTATATTTTGTTGGTGAGCAAAATCAGCCGCTGCACCTGCTGTTGGATTCACCGGCATTGCTTGAGGCTCAGGTTGTGGTTGTGGCCTTGGAGGCGGTTCCTGTACTCTTGCCTCCGGTGGCTGTCTCTGATTTGCTATTGTTCTTTGCAAATCCTCAATTAATCGCTGTTGTTGATCCAAACGATCCATTATAACCTGTAAAGGATCAACCTGTTGTACACTCTCTTGTTGAGGAGTGTTCTCTCGACTTTGTCTTCTAGTGCGAGCCATTCTTATCTATAAAATAATTGAAATTATGAACATATAGCAATATTACTCAGAGAACATATTTACATAAACGTAGCATTTATTCACATATCAAAACTTTGTACATGCTGTATTCAGAGTCATTCATACATCAGTCATATTCTTTTCACTATGCTATATGTTCCGTCATATACATCCCACTATCTAAGACTGCCTATACATATATATACATGTCCATAGTTAAATACTCTACATCAAGTCAAAGAAGAACTAGGACTATCATGAACATGAGCTGACACTGAATCCTCTTGCGGATCCTCTTCTGGATCTTCCTCAGACTCATCTTCCGAATCCTCAGCCAGCACTTGTTCCTGCACTGGTTGTTGAACCTGATCCATGGAGTGTGGTTGTGATTCTGTCGGATCTGTCTCAGTCCTCTTCGTGTCAGCTAGCTCTAGTCTTAGCCTTTCATGATGAATCAACTCTCTGATACAAGCATGTAGGTTTTCAGGACAATATCGTCTAAGTTCTTCTTTTACTGTCAACCAGTAATCCTCATCCTCTGGTAATATAGTAAGTACTGCGTCTATCCATGCAGTATCAAGGAACTGTCGATCCTGTGTCTCCATATGATCATATGAATCTCTTACTGAGTTCAAGAAGGTCAAAATAGGGGATTCCCAGAAAACTTGATGACTCTCAAGCTATATCTTAGTAACTATGTCTACTACCTCAGATAACTCACTACCTGAGTTAGTAGGTCTATGGGAGGCGTCTGGCATATCATAACATTCTGAGATTGGCCTTTTTCCTTTGCCCTTATCTTTCTTGTTCTCACTTTCCTCTTTCTCTTTCTTTTTCTTCTTCAAATTGGCCTCAACATAATACATTCTGATGCAATGTGTCAGGCTTTCAAACTCTCTGCCATCTAGCTTAGCCTTAATTTCCGCCCAAAACTCATCATCAGGTATCTCTCTAAGCATAATATCAATCCATAGTTGTTCAGGATACCTGTTCCCTTGTCTTTCTAAATCATATTGGACTTGGGACAATCTAGTCATAAAGGATAGAACTCTATCAGGACCCTCTGAGTAAACCCCGTATGCTCTGGAGAACTTCCTCACGATCCTGTAGACTATCGTCTCTATATCTGGTGGTCTATTGTCTGGGGTATTATCTGGATCCTCCAAAAAGGCTAACTCCCAGTCTACATCCTCATAAACCTCTACTCCCAGTACGTGAGGAGGCTCCTCCATAGGTACCTCATAATCTTCATTATGCATGGGGTCTACAACTATTGGTTGTTCCAAAGGCATTTCGTTAGAGCTAGTACTTTCTTCTCCAAGAGGTCCTGATGGTCCGAGGTGTGGCTCAGCTTGATAGTCAATCCCTGAGTTGTTTGTGGATTCAGACATCTGTCAAACCACAATAACAACTAGTTAATAGATTAACTTAAAAGGAAATAATAAATAAATATTACATTTATTTATTATAATTTCCTTTCCAACTATACTAATCAGGGCCAGAACCTTATGCTCTGATACCAAAAATGTAACACCTCATACTTACACTCATTTCCCATGTATTAAACTATATTTAAGTCCACTATTACTTGATTAGAGACTTGATTACATAAAACAACTTAAACCAATTTATTTCATTTCGGGTACCATTCCCTTGGTTAACTTCTTTTTACCCGGTAAACTTTGAAAATTCATAACTAAATCAAGAAAAATCATATTGATGTGGTTCAAGTCTCTAAATATAGCTTAAAAGATACTATACATGGGAAAAATGTTGAACAGGGAAGTTACTTGGCCAAATTATACAGTGAGTTCGTATTATATGTACTGTAGCAATGGTCATTTTTGAAAATTCCTAATTCTGACCATAACTTTGAAAAATCACAATAAATCATACACAACTCCAAATTGAGGGATCTTTGTGTCTATGGAAAGCTACACATGTCTAGTTTCATACAAGTAAAACATTCATACATTGAACATATTGAGGTATGTACAGTACTTCGAATTCCCAACTATGTTCAGAAAAGTCTCTTGCATTCTCCCAACTTTCCAAAATACACACTCATATATACATAAATAGCCATAACGTGCCTTTATCTTACATGATACTCCATAAGAACTTAGAGGAACATATTAACATGGAAGCATAGCATAATTATCTCCCATAAGGTTTTACATAACCTCTCATATAATAGTATCAACCTAAGTATCATTATCTTGAACATTACTTTGCTTCTCCTTGCCTTTCCTTTCTTGGGTAATCTTGCCATAACTTGAACCTAAAATTGGTTAGACATTTGGAGAGGGGTGAGATTCAAAGAATCTCAGTAGTAACTACCATCATGCACACATATCATCATATATATTGCAAGTATTAAGCTCAAAACACATTAAGCATGTAATCAAATCATTTTGGCATAACCATTTTATGAAAATTTGGGCAGCATTTCCCCTTGTATTTGGACATATCCAGGGTCACATTACCCTTCAAACAATCCAACCAACAATGCCAAATCATCACAAGACAACATTCCAAACATTAAACACATCATTCAAACCAAGCAATATCAATGATAATACATAAGCATAGATAGGTAAGTTAACTACCTTTGAGCTTTCCACTAATCTCCAAACTTTGCAAACCCTTTCCTTGATCTTCTAACACTCCTTTGGATCCTATAGCATCATCAAATAATGCCATTAACCACTAATTATCCAATTTCATTCACAAAGTGCTCACTTGAACTAAAATTTGCACTTTGTTATCCATCATGCATTCCTTGTACAACATACTTATTCTAACCTATTTTGGACCCAAAGAATCCATTTTTGAGGTCAAAAACTTGAAATTCCCTTCCTATAATGAACCCTAATTGGGCAGAAAATTATCATAAATTATAGAAAAATAACTAACCGATTAATTTGTAATCTAATGACACATTCTTACAACTTATGGCTTATATGATACTTTCCATGGTTTAGTTTCTCCATACCCTCATTTTCTCTCTCTACTCTCTCTCTAGGCTGAAACTTTCAGTGCAAAAATAAGAGAGAATAAGCCATAAAACTCTCCCAAACTAAAGAATACACAAGATTATGGCCATAAGATATTACCTTGAAGTTTTGGGATAAATCTTGCAATATTCTCTTTTCCCCTTTGCTCTCTCTCTCTCTCTCTCTCACGCGTTCCTGGCTCTCTTCTCCACTGAAGCAACGTTTTGTTTTCGTGAGGAAGATGAAATGATGGTTTAAGATGATAATTATATAATATAATAACTTAATTTACTTTTATTTCTATTTTCATTTACTTTTATTTTAAAAAGCTTTTCCAACAATTCCCTTCATGTCCCATTCACAAATCATACGTGTTTCATCCTCCTTCTGGCAAAAAATTGTTTAAATAATATTTATGGACCAAAATACCCTTTACCGATTAAATTTACCCGTACCGATTGGGTATTTTTGCCAAAATTATCATTAAATTGGTACAGGATTATCCAACCATTAATTTTGGTCCAAAATCATTATATAGACCCAAAATATATTTTGACAAGGTCCAATCATTGTTCTTGGATCAATACTGTCTTTTTCTGCAGTCTAAACTGATTTTTATTGGGTAAAATATTAATATTAAATCCTAATCACCCAATAAATATGATTTTGACCTTAATAAATTCCATACTATATTTCATTGGGTCTAACACATTGAGAGCTTCACTTTGACTATAATTTTTCATATTTACAAAAATACCCTTGACCCGGGTCTAATTTATAATTTTTAAAACTTTCGGGTCATCAGGTGTAATTTACCCCAAAATTCATAAATTCTCCCTCAACATTCTCCTGCATCCACCGACTTGACTTTTATTATTATTATTATTATATTTTTTTCTTTTTTCCCTTTTTCCTTTTTCTGTTCTCTTTTTTTTTTCCAGGGGCAAAATCGTTATTTTTTCACTTTTCCTTTCAACTGAGATAATTAACCTCTTTATCCTATTTCATGCCAAATGATGTACATCCATTTTTACAAATTCTTTATAGATTTCAAAATATTGAGCCATCGAATATCTATAAAAATTTTAGGATGTTACAACGGGAGCTTCAATCAATCGCTTCTTTAGCTTCTCAAAACTCCTCTGAGCTTGCTCTGTCCACTGAAATTTGTCTCCCTTGGTGCAATCTGTGAGGGGTGCAGCAATAGAGCTAAAATTGTGAATGAACCTCCTGTAGAAAGAAGCAAATCCATGGAAGCTTTGAACTTCTTGGAGAGATTTTGGAGCTGGCCAGCTATTAATGGCTTCAACTTTACTCGGATCAACTCGAGCACCTTCTGCGGTGATGATGTACCCCAAGAAAACAACTTCATTAGCGAGAAATGTACACTTCTTTAGATTGGCAAAAAGCTTTTGGTCTCGCAGTGCTTGCAAGACTTGCCGTATGTGATCAAAGTGTTCTTCCTGACTCTTGCTGTAAATAAGAATGTTGTCAAAGTAAACAACAACAAATTTGCTAGTGAAGGGTCGCAATACCTGATTCATCAGGCGCATGAATGTGCTAGGGGCATTAGTCAGTCCAAAAGGCATCACATTCTGTTGAATCAAGAAGTTTTGATGATTCCAAATCAACTCTCAAGAGCTTGGAATAAAGATATCAAAGGTGTTCAAAGAGTTCAAGTGAAGAAATCCTGGAGTAATCTGTGCAAAGTTTGTTGTAGGATGTTTAGTTTTGTTTTAATTTGAGTAAAAGACTTTGATTTGGTGGAAAGAAGTTTTAAAACCTTGATTCTATGTTAAATCATGGGATATTTGAAAAACACCCACCAACAGACGAAGTTTGAAAGGTTTATATTGAACTGTCATGTTGGAAATTCGAACTTTGGCTTTGGAAATTTGAATTTCGAGTTAAAACTGAATAAGTCTGAAGATATGCTTCTCTGACAGACGAATTTTGATATTCCAAAATTCAAATTTTCATAAATATCTGAAAGAAGCTTTTGGTAACAGACGGACTTTGGGTTTTGAAAATTCGAATTTCAGATAAAATGCAACTTATGAAAACTAAAGAAATTCATCTGAAATAATGTCAAAGTTCATCTGAAATCAAGATTATATTGAGTTTCAAAATTGCTCACTGACCGACGAACTTTGAACATGAAAATTCAAATTTCAGAAGCTAAGGTTGTGAGTCTGTTACAATGATATGTTGACATACGAATGACAGTATTTATAAATTCGAATGTTAAAGTAAGTCTGAAAAGAGGTCTCTCTGACAGATGAACTTCACCATTTGAAAATTCGAATTTTGAACTATATGAACTACTGAGCCTTTTAAACTAGCTACGGACAGACGAATTTTGGGGTTCCAAAATTCGAATTTTGAAGGCACTGTAGCAATTTGAAAACATTGTTCACACTTAACAGAAAAACTTTCTACTTGAAAATTCGTATGTCACAACATGGAAACATTTTCTAAGTTTCAAAATTCGAATTTCACTTCATGACAGACGAACTTCGGTCTTTTAATGTCGAAGCTGTTAACCTTCGGTTTCTATGAAATTTGTCTGTTGACCAACCGAAATTCGAATTTCAGTATATCAGAAGCGTTAAATGCGGTTGGTTAATGGATAGTTTTTCAGAGTAACCGTTGGATAACTTCTCCAACGGATAAATTTTGTCTCTAACGAATAGTTGGGACATAAATCTATAAATACAACATTATTTGAAGTTGTGGGTAACGAATTAAACTTTGTATATACTAAAACTCTGCCAAATCATTTACTCAAAGCTTCATACTCTTACACTTTAATAATCTGTACTTCAACCTTCATATTTACTCTGATTAAGAGAGTTTAATCTTTGTAAACAATCTAATTTTCATCTAGAAGATAGATTTTCTTGTGAGGGGATATCACAAGGGATTAGGAAGCACTTTGTGAAAGTGCAGAAAGGGATTAAGAGAAGCTCTAGAAAACAGAGCACAAACATTGTACTGTGGCATTTGTAAGAAGCCCACTGAATTCTTGCAGAATAGTGGAAAATCTCAAGTGGTGACTTGGGGACTGGACGTAGGTCAAGTGGAGAGACCAAACCAGGATAAATTTCTGAGTCTTCTTCTCTTTTATGCTACTTTCACTGTTATTTATTTATACTCTGTTTTACCTTCATATATTGCATTCTTCACCTCTTTGATATTTTGCAGAAAATTTTTAATCTTCCTAATTCACCCCCCTCTTGGGAAGCCAGCCTAACTAACAAGTGGTTTCAGAGCCCGGATTCCCAATCAAAGGATCTCACAGTCCGGGAATTACAATGGCTGGCTTTGGAGAAAGTATATTACCAGAAGGCAACAACACAAATAGACCACCTGACTTTAGTGGAGAACACTATGGATACTGGAAGATGAGGATATAAATCTATCTCCAATCAATCGATCTAGACATCTGGTTAGTCATTCAGAAGGGAGATTTTGTCCCACTGGCTATGGAAGATGATGGAAAATATAGAGAGAAGTCAGAAGCTGAATGGAATGAGGAAGATAGAAGAAGAGTCTTGCTGAATTTCAAGGCAAAACACTGTCTGGTCAGTGCATTAAATCAGGACGAATTCTACAGAGTCTCCCTATGCTCCACTGCCAAGGAAATATGGGACACCCTGCAAATTGCTCATGAAGGAACAACTAGAGTGAGGGAAAACAGATTAAATACATGCATAGGAGAATATGAAAGTTTCAGAATGGCAGAAGGAGAGAGTGTTAAAGAGCTACAGAAAAGATTCACCCTCATTGTGAATCAACTAAAGAGCCTGGGAAAGGAGTACACTCAAATAGAGAAAGTCAGAAAGATCCTCAGAGCTCTCCCTCTGGAATGGCAACCCAAAGTAACAGCAATAGAGGAAGCCAGAGGAGAATCAATGGCCTCTGTCATAGCTCTCTTTGGCAGCCTTGAGGAGTATGAAGGAAAACTCAAAGCTCTCAAGGAAGCTGGACAAGACAGAAAGAAGAAAGGCCTTGCTCTTAAAGGTGCTGAAGAAAAGGATGAAGAATCTGACGATGGAGAGGAGCTAGATGAAGAAACTCTAGCTATGATGGTCAGAAAATTCGGAAGATTCTACAGTAAGAAGAGAAACAAGAAAATCTTCAAGAAATGAGATGCTGGAGATAACAAGAGGGAACCAAAAGAGCCTGTGACTTGCTATGAGTGCAAAAAGTAAGGACATATCAAATGGGATTGTCCACAGTTCTTGAAGAAGCAAGAGAAAGAAAAGAAAGCTGCAGACAAAGGCAAGAAGAAGATAGCTTACATCTCATTAATATGGGGCAATAGCTCAGATAAAGAAGAAGATAAAATTGCCAACATCTGTCTCATGGCACTTTCCTCTGAAGAAGCTGAAATCCCGTGCAGCAGTGATCAAGAAGATGAGGTATATGAATCTGAACCTTCCTATTCTGAATTACTGGATGCATTTCATGAGTTGCATGATGAGTTTGTTAAAATTGCTAAAGAATTGAAGCAGGCTAAGAAAAAGATTAACAAACTAGAATCTCAACACAGCATTACTGAAACTGTCTCTCTACCTATTACTGAATTTGTTTGCTATAAAACATGCATTGAACTAAAGCAAACCAATGAATATCTAGTGAAAAGCATGTCTAGACTTACTAGAGGTAAAGACATGTTGTTTGCTTTAATGGGAAGCCAAAGAATATCACAAGGGAAAGCTGGACTTGGCTATGACCCGTGTGCTGTTAAAGAAAAGATTAGAAAGAAAAATCAGAATGTATACATGAGACATTTTGTGCATGCTGATAGTAAGAAATATCATATGTCACATCAGATTGAATCATATAATCAATCAAGGTATGCAAAACAAAAATATTATCTGCATTGTTTTCTTCCTGCCTCTCAATCTAGCAGTTCCTTTACCACCTGTCACTTCTGTAACAAAAAGGGGCATATTTCTAGCTCTTGTGCTTTAAAGAAAAATGGACTTGACAGAACTGTTAAATGGGTTCCCAAAGATATATTTGTATCTGGGGAAAAGACTACTGACTGAAAAGGACCCAAGCAGATTTGGGTACCTAAGAAGAAAACTTGAACTTTGTTTTGCAGGTCTGTCTCAAAGCTAGAAAGAACAATAAATGGTATATGGACAGTACCTGCTTAAGCCACATGACCGGTGATAAGGAGAAGTTCATCACCCTTAGAGATAAGAAAGGAGGAAAGGTGACCTTTGGAGGTGATCAGTATGGCAGAATAGTTGGCATTGGCATTGTGGGCAAGAATCCTGAAACATCCATTGAAGAGGTACTGTTTGTGATAGGCCTCAACCACAATCTGCTGAGTGTGAGCCAAACTTGTGACAAAGGAAACTGGGTACTGTTTGACTCAAAATTCTGCCTAGTCATCAGAAAAAGTGATCACAAAGTAATCCTCAAAGTTCAAAGGGATGGTAACTGCTATACTATTGATCTTGATGAACTTTCTCCCCTAGATTCTGTTTGCTTGATTAGTCAGGATAATGATAGTTGGCTGTGGCATAGAAGATTAGCTCATGTTAACATGAATCAGCTTTCAAAACTTGTCAAAAATGAGTTAGTCACTGGTCTGTCAAAAATTGCTTTTGAAAAGGACAAAGAATGTGATGCATGCTTAAGAGGAAAACAAACTAAATCTTCTTTTAAACCCAAAAACGTAGTCACCACAACTAGACCACTAGAACTACTGCATATGGATTTAATTGGTCCATCTAGGGTAAAAAGCATTGGTGGAAATCTGTATGTGCTTGTAATTGTGGATGATTACTCAAGATTTACATGGACATTGTTTCTTTCCTCTAAAAGTGATACCTTTGATGCATTTGTAACCTTAGCCAAGAAAGTGGAAAATGAGAAAGGTATTTCCATTGTGTCTATCAGGTCAGATCATGGAGGAGAATTTGAGAACTCATATTTTTTGGAGTATTGCAATGAGCATGGAATTGACCACAACTTCTCAGCCCCAAGAACTCCACAACAGAATGGAGTAGTAGAAAAGAAGAACATAACTATTGGAGAAATGGCTAGAGCTATGGTGAATGAAAAGGAGCTTTATCAAGTATTTTGGGCTGATGCAGTGAATACAACAAGCTACATCATAAACAGAGCCTATATCAGACCAATCCTTGGGAAGACTCTTTATAAGTTGTATAAGGGAAGAAAGCCAAATCTGTCACATCTCCATGTGTTCGACTGCAAATGCTTCATTCATAACAATGGAAAGGAGAATCTGGGTAAGTTTGATGCCAAATCCGATGAAGGTATATTTCTGGGCTATTCTAGTAGGAGTAAAGCATATAGAGTTTTCAATAAAAAGTCTAATTTAGTAGAAGAATCTGTGTATGTAGTATTTATTGAACATGAAACTGCTTCTAAACATGCTACTGATGAGAATGATCTTGTCTCAAACTTTAAAAAGTTAGATATTTCTGATGAAGGTAAAATTGAGTCTCCAAAAATATCTGAATCTATTAACATAGAAGAAGATATTCAGGAGAGGAATTTTGAAAATGAAAATATTGAACAAATGTCTCAAGAACTCTCTAGAGCTTGGAGATATCAAAGGAATCATCTTGTTGATCAAGTGATAGGGAATGTTCAAGAGAAAGTTAGAACCAGAAAATAGTTAAGGGATCAAATGATTAATTGTGCTTTCATCTCACAAATTGAACCTAAATGCACTGAGAAAGCCTTAACTGATGAGTACTGGATTTTGGCCATGCAGGATGAATTAAATCAGTTTGAAAGAAATCAAGTCTGGGATTTAGTACCTAGACCCAAAAATCATCCTGTCATTGGCACCAAATGGGTTTTTAGAAATAAACTTGATGAATTAGGATCAATCATCAGAAATAAAGCTAGACTGGTTGCTAAAGGATATAATCAAGAAGAAGACGTTGGTTTTGAGGAAACCTTTGCTCCAGTAGCTAGATTAGAAGCAATTATAATTCTATTAGCATATGCATGCATGAAAAATATTTTGTCATATCAAATGGATGTAAAGAGTGCTTTTTCTAAATGGATATATCATGGAAGAAGTTTATGTAGACCAACCTCCAGGTTTTGAGGATTCTACAAAGCCAAATCATGTTTATAAACTGAAGAAAACCCTTTACGGTTTAAAGCAAGCCTCTTGAGCATGGTACGGACGTTGACTTGAGTGGAAGGGGGCTCAAGTTCGCTTAAGCAAGGTCTCGGGTTCGAGCCTTGTGTATGCAGCGTACGTCACTGGGAGAGGTCCCCGCTTCGGCGCCCGACCGTACCTCGAGGGGGATTAGTCCTGGGTGAAGCCTGGGGATACCCTGCAGCGATGCAAAAAAGATTGAGTAATTTTATAATTGATAAGGGGTTTAATAGAGGGAAAATAGATACAACTTTATTCACTAAGAAAGAGAATAAAGATTTACTTATTGTTCAAATCTATGTTGATGATATTATATTTGGTGCTACTAATGAATCTCTTTGCAAGAATTTTTCTAAGTTAATGCAACGGGAATTCGAAATGTCCATGATGGGTGAACTCAACTTCTTCCTTGGACTGCAAATCAGGCAGTGTAATGATGGTATCTTCCTTAACCAATCCAAGTATCTAAAGGAACTGCTAAAGAAGTTTGGAATGGAGAATGCCAAGCCAATGAGAACACCTATGGCTACTACAACCAAACTGGACATGGATGAAAAAGAGAAAATGTTTGACATCACTCAGTACAGAAGAATGATTGGATCCCTACTATACTTAACTGCCAGCAGACTTGACATTATGTTCAGTGTTTGTATGTGTGCAAGATTCCAATCATGTCCCAAGGAAACCCATGCAACTGCTGTGAAACGTATCTTCAGATATCTTATTGGAACTTCACATATGGGACTTTGGTATCCGAAGGGCAATGGAGAAGATCTCAAAGGATACACTGATGCTGACTTTGCGGGATCCAAAACTGATAGAAAAAGCACAAGTGGAACTTGTTTAGCAAGAAGCAAAATAATGTGGCTTTATCTACAGCAGAGGCTGAGTATGTTGCAGCTGGAAGCTGTTGTGCCCAAATCATCTAGATGAAACAGCAGCTTGAAGATCTTGAGGTTGAGATGAAGGAAATACCAATTATGTGTGACAACCAAAGTGCAATTAATATTACAAGGAATCCTGTCATGCATTCAAGGATAAAACACATTGAAGTAAGACACTACTTCATAAGGGAACATGTCTTGAAAGGAAAAATTAGACTGAAGTATATCCCAACAGAGGACCAAGTTGCTGATATATTGACAAAGCCTCTATTAGAAGATAGACATTGCAAAATAAGGAGAGAATTAGGCATGGTAAATCCCAATGAACTGTAAGTGAATCCATGTGCAATTATGTTTTTAGATTTTCCAACATTGAATTAATTCTAACTTTAGCATCGGAGTGAGTTTAATCTAAGTTGCAGGAGCTCCTCATAAGATTCAATGCGAACAAATCTAAAAAATGGAGCACATGAGAATGGAACAATCAAAAAGTGAAGAAAAGGGCAGAAATTCTGAGTTTCTAGATCCATTCTGTAAGTTTTAAAGTTGAAATTAGTTTATTGATTGTGTGTAAGACGAATTTCCTTGAAAAATTAAGTTTATGAGGAAGTAAGCATGGTCAACATTCAAATTTGGATGCCCAACAAACGAATTTCAGCTTATTATAAGTTGGAACAGTTCTCGATGAAGCCTCGAAATTCATCTGTTGGCCCTTCAAAATTCAAATTTTCAAGAACAAAAATTTCAAAGTTTTGTTTGTCCAACATGGTGATTTTATTGATGTTTATCTCTTAGCATACGAATGTTGGAAAACTTTTACAAAGTGAAGAAATTTGAATTTCTGATTTGAAAATTTGTCTGTTGAAACATGCTCCTCAATGTTGAATCTTTGAAAGATAAAGTTTTATATGCATAATTCGTCTGTTGTTTGGTGAGTTGTTTATTGTTTGATATTTGATCTTCAAAATTCAAACTTTGTTAGAACAAAGTTCATTTATTCATCTTGTGTTGCTTGAATCAAGCCACTGTCAGATGAACTTTTTGAAGAAAATTCGTCTGTCAGTAAGCTTTGCTGAACAGTTTAACTCCGAACTGCTCAAAGTTTGAGTTTTGACCCCTCAAAATTCATCTGTCAGACGGTTATTCACGTTCAAACTGACGATTTTCCACTGAACAGACGCAACCCTACTCTTTTCCTCTCTGGGTCTGTTCAAATCCTCTCATCAATGCTCTTAAATTCTGACCGAAAATCTTCATCTCCCACCGTTTAAACTGATTTTCGAACCCTATAAACCCAATCTCTGCTTCATTCTGAATCATTCATCCACGAAAATGGCAAGAGTAAAGAATCCTGAAGCTGGCAAAGGAGAGTCTCATCCAAAGAGAGCGGTTAAATCTCAATATGCTTCAAAGGAAGGAGAAAAACCGAAGAGAAAGGCCGAATCCAGCAAGGGAACTCCTTCCAAACGCCAGAAAACTACACTCAAGGGAGAATCTAAGAAGGCTGGACCCTCTTCCTCAAAGATAGCAGAACCTTCGGTCTCTGTTCCTGCTGCTGCTGAGAATATTGCTTCTACTTCATCCTCAAGTACTAAATCTGGAGAATATGAGCTTACCACACTGCCATTATGGAGCACTCCACAGATTCAAGAGGAATACTCCACCAAGTTTGCCAATGAAAAGGTAATCAAGCCTTATTGTGTAAACTTGGAAGATTTCTTGGTCTTTAATAGTTTTGATGCTGGAATATGGATATTGAGATACAAGAATCTGTTGGAGATATTGGAGAGATATGATGATGAAGTAGTAAAGACATGGTATGCCTGCTTGAGGTACAACAGCAAGAAGAAGAAGTGGGAGGTCAATTTGAGATCTAGAACCATCTGGCTCACAGATGAGATTCTCAATGAAGTGCTAGAAATCTCAGGGCAAGATGGCCTCAAGATAGATATCACTGCCTCTGGATACATGGATGAGGCAGAAACTGCTGATGAAGAAGGTGGCCCCTTTCTGAACTACAAGGAGAGCATAATTCTGAGAACTTTATTCAGAAGAAAGGAAAACTGGCCAACCATCAACCTGCTGAAGCTCACAGACCTTAGTGGCCAAGTGAGGATCTTACACTACATAGTGTCTAGGATCATATTCAACAAAGGAGGCAGCTTCAATCTGATAACAAGGGCAGAGACATATGTCATGGCAGCAATCATGCGTGAGAAGCTGATCAACATGGGACATATCACACTTCAATGCCTGATCAAGGCAAGGGATCAGAGGAAGGACTCCACACTGCCCTATGCTATCATTTCCAGAATTCTGCAGTATGCTAGAATTCAGCATCTTGAGAAGGGGAAAGGGAAACCCACTGAGATCTTCAAGGAGGAAGAACTTCAGAGAATGGGAATTGAAAGAAGTGAAGGAAGATGGATTAGGAAGGGAGCAGGAAAAACTGAAGATCTTTTCTTTGTTGAAGGTGCCTCCCAACAACAAGAGGGTACTTCTGAAGCTCCTGCCAGACCTACTCCTCAGCCCTCTCTGCCTATCCCATCTCCATCTAAGCCTACTCACATTCCATCCACTCCCTCCTCTCGTGCAAAGCCAACCAAGATCACTGAGTTGTATGACAGCCTGTCTACACTCATTCTTAGCATCAGGGATGAGCAAAATGCCAAATTTGCTTATCTGCAAGGTCAGATTCATCAGTTGGCAAAGAACATGAAAGTGGTTGCTGATGCCTATGAAGAAATTCAAAGTGCAATTCCTACCACATCAGCTCCACCTCAGCTAGGGTTCTCCGTGCCTGTTCAGTCTCCAACCCTTGTGCCTTCAAGCCCCTTCGAGATAGCCTCTTCTGAGTATGATGATGTAGATGGTGCTGAGCCCACTAGTGCAATGAGGACACCTAGTCCTGGTCTACCCTTGGATTATGGTTTGGAAGAAGAAGGACCTCAGGAAACAGGCCCTCATGAGCCCATTCAAAAAGATGCTCAGGACTTAATTCTTTCTACTCAAGAATCTGAGCAAGTTGAAAGACTAGTGGTAGCCATTTCTACTTCATCAGTGTTGGAGGTTGCCACCAATGAAGAGAGAAGCATTGTGCTTGTTGTTGATTTTGAAGCTATTGCTCGCAATGCTCTCTTGCAAGCTCAGAGAAGAAGGCTTGAGGAAATGTTTCATTCTGATGAACCAGCTCCTCCTTCTCTCGCTGCTTAGGGACTTTCAGAGGAACAGAGAGCTCAATTGGCTCTTTCCAGGCAAGAAATGCAAGAGTTGCTTGAGGTCTCTGATGATGATGAAGAACCAAGTCCTGAGCCTTCTGAGCCTCTTGCACCAGTTGAACCAGAAATCCCGTTTGCTCTTGTGCCTCTCAGAGCTATTCCAGTCTCTCAGATCCCTCCTCCGGTTGATTTTGTTGGGCTTCCTCATGATGCCAAAAAGGGGGAGAAAAAGAAACAAATTGGAAAGTCTACTGCTGAGCCATCTGGGAAGACTTATAGCAAAAAGACCAAGCCAAAGAAGAAGTGATTGAAGAAGTGATTAGATTTTAGGCTTGAGTCTTCGTGTAGTGCTGTACTGTGTTTTTGAAGTTTGTTTTGATTGTCTGCATTTTGTATTTGATTTGTGAACTTCGCTTAAATTTTGTCTTTGTAAAGTTACATTTGATTATATGAATGAATTTCCTGGTTGCAATGATTGGTACTTATCACTCCTTGAATCTCTTCACATGATCTGCTATTATTGAATCTCTTCACATGATCTGCTATATATAATATCTTTTGAAATATAATGCATATGTTGAGGGGGAGCTTGTTAAAGCAAACCCAAGTACTAATCCAGTTTGTAAGTTATTTTGTCATCATCAAAAAGGGGGAGAATGTTGAATCAAGAAGTTTTGATGATTCCAAATCAACTCTCAAGAGCTTGGAATAAAGATATCAAAGGTGTTCAAAGAGTTCAAGTGAAGAAATCCTGGAGAAATTTGTGCAAAGTTTGTTGTAAGATGTTTAGTTTTGTTTTAATTTGAGTAAAAGACTTTGATTTGGTGGAAAGAAGTTTTAAAACCTTGATTCTGTGTTAAATCATGGGATATTTGAAAAACACCCACTAACAGACAAAGTTTGAAAGGTTTATATTGAACTGTCATGCTGGAAATTCGAACTTTGGCTTTGGAAATTCGAATTTGGAGTTAAAACTGAATAAGTCTGAAGAGATGCTTCTCTGACAGACGAATTTTGATATTCCAAAATTCGAATTTTCATAAGTATCTAAAATAAGCTTTTGGCAACTGACGAACTTTGGATTTTGAAAATTCGAATTTCAGATAAAATGCAACTTATGAAAACCAAAGAAATTTGTTTGAAACAATGTCAAAGTTCATCTGAAATCAAGATTATATTGAGTTTCAAAATTGCTCACTGACAGACGAACTTTGAACATGAAAATTTGAATTTCAGAAGCTAAGGTTATAAGTCTGTTACAATGATATGTTGACATATGAATGACAGTGTTTATAAATTCGAATGTTAAAGTAAGTCTGAAAAGAGGTCTCTCTGACAGATGAACTTCACCATTTGAAAATTCGAATTTTGAACTATATGAACTCCTGAGCCTTTTAAACTAGCTACGGACAGACGAATTTTGGGGTTCCAAAATTCGAATTTTGAAGGCACTGTAGCAATTTGAAAACATTGTTCACACTTAACAAAAAAACTTTCTACTTGAAAATTTGTATGTCACAACATGGAAACATTTTCTAAGTTTCAAAATTTGAATTTCACTTCATGACAGACAAACTTCGGTCTTTCAACGTTAAAGCTGTTAACCTTCGGTTTCTGCGAAATTCGTCTGTTGACCAACCGAAATTCGAATTTCAGTATGTCAGAAGCATTAAATGCGGTTGGTTAATGGATAGTTTTTCAGAGTAACCGTTGGATAACTTCTCCAACGGATAGATTTTGTCTCTAACGAATAGTTGGGACCTAAATCTATAAATACAACATCATTTGAAGTTGTGGGTAACGAATTAAACTTTGTATATACTGAAACTCTGCCAAATCATTTACTCAAAGCTTCATACTCTCACACTTCAATAGTCTGTACTTCAATCTTCATATTTACTCTGATTAAGAGAGTTTAATCTTTGTAAGCAATCTAATCTTCATCTGGAAGATAGATTTTCTTGTGAGGGGATATCACAAGAGATTAGGAAGCACTTTGTGAAAGTGCAGAAAGGGATTGAGAGAAGCTCTAGAAAACAGAGCACAAACGTTGTACTGTGACATTTGCAAGAAGCCCACTGAATTCTTGCAGAATAGTGGAAAATCTCAAGTGGTGTCTTGGGGACTGGACGTAGGTCTAGTGGAGAGACCGAACCAGGATAAATTTCTGAGTCTTCTTTTCTTTTCTGCTACTTTCACTGTTATTTATTTATACTCTGTTTTACCTTCATATATTGCATTCTTCACCTCTTTGATATTTTGCAGAAAATTTTTAATCTTCCTAATTCACCCCCCTCTTGGGAAGCCAGCCTAACTAACACATTCCACTCATACAAGCCATCTCTTGTCTTGAAGGCAGTCTTCCATTCATCTCCTGGCCGAATCCGAGTTTGGTGATACCCACTACAAAAGTCAATCTTGGAAAAGATAGTGGCACCATGCAGCTGGTTTAACATGTCATCGAGTCGAGGTATTGGAAACCGATACTTGATAGTAATTTTGTTAACAGCTCAGCAATCGATGCACATTCTCCAACTCCCATCTTTCTTGGGTACTAGCAGAACAGTTACAGCACAAGGGCTAACACTTTCTCGAACCAGGCCTTTCTTCAGCAGCTCTTCAACTTGTCGCTGGACTTCGGCATGTTCTTGAGGACTCATCCTATAAGCAGGCTTGTTAGGAATGACTGCTCCTGGAACAAAATCAATGGCGTGCTATATGTCTCGCATGGGTAGCAACCCTGGTGGTATCTCATCAGCTATCACATCTGGAAACTCGGATAATAAGGGCATAACTCCTGGCGATATGATGGACTCACTGTTCACCTCGAATACCAGTATGAAACTCATCGTCTGGGTTTCAGATTTCGTCACCTTGTACTCTTCCTTGGTCATCAAAGTCTTCAATGGTTTAGTTTCTGTCGAGGCTTTACTAAACTTACTAGGCGGTAGGGGTGCTAGCTTAATCTTGACACCGTCTTTAGTGACAGAGTAGGTGTTTGTACGTCCATCATGCAGAGCATATCTATCATATTGCCACGGTGTCCCTAAAAGAAGGTGGCATGCATCCATGGGAACAACATCACATAAAACGTCGTCAGAATATATGTTCCCAATAAAGAAAGTAACAAGGCATTGCTTAGAAACTTTTACCTCACTTCTAGTATTAAGCCAATGAAGCTTGTAAGGATGCGGATGGTCGTTCATCGGTAGTTTCAATTTCTGCACCATGTAGTCAGACACTACATTTTCACAGCTCCCACTGTCAATGATGACATTACAAACTTTGCCCTGGGTAGTGCAACGGGTGTGAAAAATGTTGCTTCGTAGCCAGGGTTCTTCCTTAACTACAGCTGCATGCAGACTTCGTCTAATAACCAAAGCCTCTTCCTGATCTGCAGGCTTAATCTCCTTGTCATATACCGGTTCGGTTTCATAAAATGTATTCTCTTCTTCATCTTCCTCAGGTGCTTCATAAACTTTCCCTTCCCTAATGGTGATAACCCTTCGAGTAGGACAGTCTGAGGCGATGTGACCAAATCCTTGGCATTTAAAGCATCGGGGTGCTTTAGAGCCAAATTCCTTGATAGTATTTGGTGGAGACTTGCACGTAGTGCTAGGCTGCGGCTTGCTTAATGAAGTGGGCTGCTGAAATTCTGCCTTACGACCATCAAAATAACCCTTAGAGGAAGAAGGTTGATAAGAAGACCTCTTGGGCGTTTGTTTCTCAATACGGATGGCTAGGCGAATCACATCATCCAAAGTCCAGTACTGCTGAAGTTGGACTGGACGACTGATGTTAGTGTTTAACCTTGTAAGATAACGAGCTATCGTTTGCTCCTTCTTCTCCTGTATGTCACACTTCATCATAAGTTTTTCAAACTCTCTGGTGTATTCTTCTACAGATAAGGACCTCTGTCAAAGATTCTGCAATTGGATAAAATTATCCTTGTGGTAATGCTCCGGTAGGAACTTCCTGGTGAGCTGTCGTCTCATTTTCTCCCAGGTCTCAATCTTGTGCTTTCCCTCACGTACCCGCTTCCTTTTGAGGTTTTCCCACCATATGAAATCATGCTTCTTGAGTTTAAGGGCGACAATCTTGACTTTCTGTCCGTCTGGAATCTCCTTGTATTCAAATACTCGCTCCACAGTTTGAAACCAATCTATAAACTCATCTGGCTAGAGTTTCCCTCAAATTCAGGAATGTCTACTTTGATGTCACTAGGGCGGAATGTTGTTGTTGAGGACGGCGGTGGTTGTCAGTAGATGACGAACTACTACTACCTGCATCACCTTCTAGGTTTTCTCTACGAGTTTCTAGCAAAACTCGCTGTATTTCTACGGTAGCCTCTAACTCTCGTATTCGACGTCTCATCTCATCCATTGCAACGTCCTGTATGTTCCTGCGTCTTGGAGGCATTTTTTTTTTTGCCTTTTTTTTTGCAAGGTTAGGACTTAGGCAAAAACAATTAAAAGGTATAGGGGTGAAAAGGTAATTTTAACAAAGTTTGAGGTAGAACTATAATTTTGAAAAAATATGGGGTAAAATTGACATTTAAAAAAGTTTAGGGGTAAAAAAATTTCAGGAAGATAGGGGGTCAAAATAGAATTTTGGATAGTATAAGGGCTAAAATGTAAATATGAAAAGTATAGGGCCAAAAATATAAATATGGAAGAGTTTAGGGGTCAAACTGTAAATATAAGAAGTTTGGCTGACTGGGTAGGGTGACGTGGCATAAGTGACACGTGGCAGTTATTGAGTGGCTGAGTTGTCGCTGACTGGACAAGTCAGGATGACATGGCAGATGACGTCATCATCTTCAACCTCCTGAGCACGTGGTCGGCGCGTGGGGAGTGTGTTCGGCGGGTGGGATACGTGTGGACTTCTAGTGGAGGCGCGTGAGGAAGCGTGAGCTGTCAAACGGCGGTGAAAATCTCCAGTCCAACGTTTTCCGGCCTTCCGAGCTCGATGGTGATGTCCGTTTCCCTGACCAGTGACCGGAAATGGGTTCCGACGGCTGCGACGGCAGCGGCTGCTCACTTTCAGGTGACTCTCTGACTGCTCTCTCACTTTATGAAGCTCCTGGACACTCTCTCACCTGCTTTGATACAAAAAATGGCACAGAAACTCAAATAAACTTAAAGGATAGAAAAAGCTCTCTTATTTCTTTGATGCCTCCTTCCGTCTACAGTGGGAGCCTACTCTAATGGACACAAACTTTAAATAAGGCAATAAATATTAGATGGGGGTTACGGGGTTACAGTGCTTTATTGGTCTTTTAATTATTGCCCATTATTGGATTATTTCATAACTCATCTAACTGATGTCGGCTAATCATGGTTTCCTCTGTAACTGCTTCATTTAAGGTTTCATTTCACCAACCCTTGAGGAATGAGTGAAAGTTGCTGTGTCCCTAGTCCTTTATATAGAGTGACCATTGAGCCACACTACCATTTGTTGATGATGTGAGATTTGTTTCCACACTTAATAGCCAATGCTTCCTCTTTTTATTTTTTTTAATCTTTGGCCAATTTTTTTTGTTAATTTCTTTAACTTATTTTATTACACATGGATATATATTTTATCTTTGTACTTCAAATTATTAATCTATATTTTTTTCAAACAAAATATTTTAAATTTAGTTATAATTTGCCTTCCAAAAATTACATCATTTGCATAAAAGTATCAAATTGTGTTTTTCCTCTTTTCTATCCTCCCTTATTTTTTATTTATTCCTTGATTCTTTTTTCTTTATGTGGGAATATTATTTTAAATTTTGTTACATCCATTATTTTTGTATATTTTAATTTCAAATTAATTCTTTAATTTAATTGTAATACGACCCTTAAAAGTGCTTGATAGTAAAGGTTCTTGTTTTTCCCTCTTCTAGCTTTTTTTTGGCCCAATCTTTGCTTATTTTTTTTATTTCTTGAATTTTTCGTTTATGCAATAACATTATTTGTTATCTTTGTAACATTTATTAATCACAAGCGGTTCAATCCTGGCTTGACCTTGGTCAAACCATTAAACATTGAATCGGTAGTGACCGGTCCAATTTTCTTAATATTAATTAAAATTTTTATAAATGTTATCTCCTGTAACTGATTCTTTTTTTTTTTGGATTCAATAAGAAAAAAGATCGAGAAGAGATATTTTGGGTTTAGGCTCTAATTATTAAACTTTGGTTTGGGTTAGATGTAAATTTGGGGTTGTTCTAATGTGATTGAGCGTTTGACAATGTTTTCTTTTTTCAAATGGGAGGGGAAATGAGAAAAGAGTGTACTTAGGAAAATCTAATGGTAATTTGTATTCTTGTAATCAACTAAATATTAGAGATAATTCCTTTTTCTAATACATGGATAAACTCGGCTACATTTATTAATTTAGTGTAATGACATGTAATAGTTGATTAATATCACAATATTTTAATGAAATCCACTTTCATAGTTTTTGAGATATTGAAGTAGGAAATTGAATGTTATGGTTGTCCTAAAACAAAGATAAATGCATATAAATGGATGCGACCTACGCACTCTATTTTACTTGTGCAAATAAAGATGTGAAGAGAAGAACTTGGACAAATATGACAAATTAGAGGATGTTGCTTAATGTAACGCTTTTGCCATACCCCCTCCTCTTGCTTGAGTAATTATAATGATGTTGTAAAGGGAAACTTAGATGAATTGACAGATTGTTGATTTTGATTGGGCTCCTAATTTTTTTTTTCATATTTTATATTCTAATTTGCATTATCATGGGATATCAAAGTTGTGTGCTTTATCACTTCACTTATAGTTATATCATCATCTTTTTTTAATATTATCTTGTTGTATTTTATTTATTTATCTCTATCACTCTGCTTATAGTTATTATTAATTAACTTTATTAAATGATTTTTTTAGCCATCAAATTTTTATAGCAAATTTGTTGATTAATTAAGGGTGTTTGTGAATTATGATGTCCCCCTATTTTTTTTGGGAGAATAAATACGGGTGTGTTTAACTGGATTGATTTTGTATCCTCATGTATGCTCTTTTAATAATTGGTTATTAATTCCATCTTTAATGGGAGGATGGGTCAATTTAGCTTTGTTTGTTTTACTTAGTAGTTGTTTATTTTATTTTATTTTTTGTTAGTGCACATTAATTTATTATGAATCATCAGTATCTTATAATTTCTAGATGCGACTAGAGCATTGGAGATTGGTTGGTATTGTGGGAGGTGACATAGATTATTATTCATCTAGATTCCTTTATTGGGGTTGTTTGGTACTTTGAGGACTGACATAGGTTACTATTCATCCATCCAAGGGCTTGATTTGCTTTTTCTCTGATTCTATATTTCCATTTCCTTCTCATTCTTCCTGTTGGTTTATTTTTGGCATCTTTTGGAATCTTTGCATGTATTTTAGGATTGGACATTTATTTATTATTGTTATGCTATTTAATTTTGTGTATGTACTTTTTAAGGCAAATGGTATGGTGAGGTAATAATATTGTGCAGTTGGTGAAAATGTTAAGTGAATTGAGAATTTCAATGTTTGATTGTATTTCTATTAGTATCGATAGTATTAATATGAAGATACAACGTTGTTAATCTATTTTAAGTCTTTTATGGGATTCAACAATTTTAGAAGCAGGGAAAATTTTAGATTTTTTTTTTGTGTGAGTGTATTGAGGTTATTTGTGATATTGTTTTTTAGTGTTGTCAAGTGAATGTTAGTAGTATATATATAGATTTTTTTTTGGTAGTGAGAGGATGGATGACATTATAATGAAGTGAGTTTTGTGTGTTGTATGATTTTAATATGAATATTATGGTGTTATGATAATATAAATATTAATGTGTTGTTAATTTGAGTTTCAGTATCTAAATCTCTTCCTTCTTTTCATAGAAAATTAAGTGGTTTCATGTGGATGGAAACACTATTGAGTTGTCTAGGTGGAATTTTGTGTTTCCTTTAACCATATTTTTTTTTCTTGCGAGATCCTTATAGTTTATGCTTTGTCTGAGGAAGCTTTTCGTCAAGTTTCTTCCCCTTTGTTCTGAATCATTTGGTGCTTGTATGGAGGTATTTAGATCATTCACTTGCATGTACAATTCTTTTCAGGAGTAGCATATTTAGATATATTTAGCGATATATGGAAGAGAAAATTATGGCTGAGGGTTGTTGCTTTCATTATAGTGTCACTTCTGTTCTTGAATGCTAGGTTTAACATGGGTAGGGATAATTGTGTTGGTTGTGTGTATTCTACTCCCTTAGCTGAGAGGAATCTTCTTGGGGAGAATTCGGCTGCTGTAGGTTTGAAGAGAGAGGAGATCTATGTTCGTGGGTAGATGAATGTGTGACAACTAGACAATGTATAAAAATATGTATATGTCCAAACATGTATGTGTATTTGTAGTTTTTTTTTTTATGGAGAAGTTAGTTTCAAGTTTTCTGGTAGTAATTTTAAGTGATGGTAATAATAATGCAAATTATGATAAGGGAGTAATAAGAATGGTGATCTTAATTTTTTTACATTATTTAATATACTTTGAAATTGAATGTGATTGGGATCTTGCAAGTATATATGGTCGGTCATAGTAACAAAAAGTTTGGAGTATTCTGGAGTCGAACCCAAAGGAGGTTGTGAAATCTATCAGTCCACAATTTTTAATTTAAGAAAACAATTAACAAATTGAATGAGGAAATTGAGAAATTAAAAGAAAGCAATAAATTGAATTGCAAGTTGATTCAGTTACTGGAAGTGTCAAGGGATCGGGGTTCACCTATCGGGATAACTTAATTAATTTCTTGATTAGACTCTACGTAATTATAGTAACAATTGTTTCTTTTATGTTCTAATCACCTTTCAGTGTAATAGTTCTTGTTTAATTAGAGTAAAATTCACTCTCATGCAATTCACTCATCTAACCAAACCATGAAGCTACAATCAAGTCACCGCAGATTCCTAGATCTATCTCTAGTCTAGTTATCTACGTTGTCATCATATATCTAAGCTTACTCTTCTCCTGTTGGTACTTGAAATTCGCCCACAAATTAGATTCTATGGTGGCCAGTCATAAAATCAGTATTCAAATAAGAAAGACAAATATAATTATAAAAATTTAATCACAGATATATATAAAAATTCCAAAGTCATAATCAAAATAATCATATGAGTTAATCCCAATCAGGCTACATCCCTACCCCTGACTGGGAATTTAGCAATTCATAAAATTAATCATTTTAACAAAGTTCAATTCGCAAATCATAAAATCAACAAAGCTAAAGATAAAAGTAGAAAAGAGGAAACTCGAAAATTGCCCCAAAACTCCCTCAATCTCTTCTAGTTGCTCCAAAAGCTTTAGAATTGGGTTCTCTAGCCTCCAGATGTGTGACTGAACTCTCCCCTACATTTCTGCCATGTTTCCTTTTATATCGAAAGTCTAAAAGCCCATAAAAAGCCCCATAAATTATTAAAACGGGTAAAACTTTAAATCTCCTTTCGAATGGACCCAGCGCCTGTTGGATATAAATCCCCCCACAGTTGAACCTTTGCTTGTCCTCAAGTAAGACTAGAATTATACTACTCTCAAAATCAATTTCTAGATTCATTAAACTCATTCTTCTTTACTAGTGATAGTTCGTCACCAATATAAATAAAAGGAATACTCAATAAATCAAATATTAGGTTCAGTAGTAACTCACTTATCTTTCCCATTCATCCATGAGACTTAAGTGTGTGTGTGTACCTAGTATGTGACAAATGTAGACAGCCAATCAAGCAAGAGGAAGAAAAATTACAACATTTATTTGAGAACTTAAAATACATCAATCAATCATGCATAAAACTCAGCTCATGTGCAATGAAGATTAACAAGGATTTATTTATTTAGCTTCCCCACACTTTGTGCTCCAATTTTATCTAAGGATTTATTTGCTTTTCTTGGGCCGTTATGCACTCTTTTGATAGAAAGATCTCGCATTTGTGATGTGTACCCCTGGTTACTCAAGCTAATATAACTCACTGCACCAAGATGCCTTTAGTGCACTCATAACTTATACCGCATTGTTTTACATGAAGGACAACGCTTTTTGGTGAAGCCCCTGGTTACTAAGTACAGCTCAAGCTAGCGGAGTGGATTTTTCTCTCCCTTCTATTTTTTTTCTCATTTAAACCTTGAATCATCTCTCCAACTAAATAATAACTTCATACATAATAATTGAAAATACCTGAGTTTAGAAATAAATGTATAATCCAACTTCCTACAAACTCAATCACTTTTCCACACCTACCACATACTAAGTTACAGTGCTCAATTTTGTAGTCTCAATACTCATGTTCCTGACTTGTAAATCAACTATTTTACCCTATTAAGCATAGTAATTGAGTATCTTATGGTGACAGACATAACTACTAACTCAGAAAAATAAGCAAAATAAATCTAAATAAAAGCAATTAAGCACATAAATTTCCGAAAAAGTTTTTAAGTTCAGTATATTAGTATAATTCTAAGGATAGATCAACTAAGAGCAACTATTAAGCTCCCTCCTCGCCACAGATTCAACATTGTCCTCAATATTGCAGGAATAAAATAAAAGGTAAAGGAACTGAGACTCCCCTGATTTGTAGGTGTTACTTGCAATACTCTTGGAAGTCCTTTGTGTTTGTTCCAAACTCATTTTCACCATAATCAAATCTACAATTAGTCTTGAGGAAGAGGGTTTGGAGTAACAAGAGCAAGAAAACAAAAAGAAAACAAAAACAAAAAATAAAAGAAGAAAAATAAAGTTGAGTTGCCTCCTAATAAGTGCTAAATTTAATGTCAATAGCCAGACAGAGAGCGGTGACTTCAAATTTCTTGCAGTGAGATAGAATGAGCCTTCGCCATAAGGCCCTCATCATAGTACCGCTTCAAGCATTGTCTATTCACTACAAAAGTGCTTCCATCTTGCCCCTTGATTTCAATGGCCCCATGAGGCCGCACATCAGTGACTTCAAATGGCCCAGACCATCTGGACTTCAACTTTCCAGGGAAAAATTTAAGGTGTGAATGAAACAATAATGTCTTTTGTCCAACCTTAAATTCCCTATTTAGAATCCTATTATCATGCCAAACCTTGGTTCGTTCTTTATGAATACGGGCATTTTCAAAAGATTCCTTTCTTATCTCATCTAGCTCATTCATTTGAAGTATACGCTTTTCACCTGCATCCTTTAGATCATAATTCAAAGCACACACAACCTAATATGCTCGATGTTCAAGTTCAACAGGGAGATGACAAGATTTACCATAAACAAGTCTATAAGGAGACATACCTAATTGTGTTTTATATGCAGTCCTGTATGCCCATAATGCATCATCTAGCTTAACAGACCAATCCTTTCTAGATGCACTAATAGTCTTTTCCAGGATTCCTTTCAAGTCCCTATTAGAGACCTCAACTTGTCCACTGGTTTGAGGGTGATATGTGGTATTAGCTCTAAGATGACATCCATATTTATGCAACAAAGCTCTAAATTGATGATTTCTAAAATGTACCCCATTATCACAAATAATTGCCCTTGGAACCCCAAATTGGACAAACAATTTCTTCACAAATTTGATTATACTAGCAGCTGTGTTGTTTGGTAATGAGGAAGCCTCAACCCATTTAGTAACATAATCAACAGCAACAAGAATATAGGAGTTACCAAATGAGGGAGGAAAAGGCCCATGAAGTCTAGTCCCCAAACATCAAATGGCTCGACTTCTAATATACCTTGTTGAGGCATCTCATGACTTTTGCTGATAGAACCCATGCGTTGACATCTATCACAATCAGTCAAAAACGTTCTTGCATCTTTGAACAGTGTGGGCTAGTAAAAGCCACTTTGAAGAACTTTGGTAGCAGTCTTGTCAGGACCATGATGTCCACCATAAGGAGAAGAATGGCAATTGCCAAGAATAGGGACCATCTCTTCTTGTGGTACACATCTTCGGACTATACTATCGACATATCTCCTGAAGAGCAACGAGTCATCCCACATATAATGCTTCACCTCTACTAGAAATCTCTTTCTTTGGTGGAAATTGAGGTCTTTGGGGATAATGCTTGTGGCTAGAAAATTTGCATAGTCAATAAACCAAGGAGTAAATAGAGTAGAGACAGCCATTAAACTTTAATCCAGGAACTCTTCATTAATAGGAATTTCATTATTTTTGGGCAAATGCTCAAGACGAGACAAGTGATCTGTGACTCAATTTTCAGTATCCTTTTTATCTCTAATCTCAACATCAAATTCCTGTAATGAGAGAACCCATCTTATCAACTTTGGCTTGGCATCCTTCTTACTCATGAGATATTTCAAAGCTACATCGTCAGTGTACACTATGACTTTAGACATAGAAAGATAACACTTCAATTTGCATAAAGCATGAATCACAGATAGAAACTCTTTTTCAGTGGTCGTATAATAGATCTGCGTGTTATCCAAGACCCTGCTAGTGTAGTAAATAACATGCAAATTTTTACCTTTTCTCTATCCCAGAATAGCACAAATTGCAAAGTCACTTGCATCACACATAAGCTCAAAAGGTAAACTCCAATCAGGGGGAACAACAATAGGGGTAGAAATCAAAGCCTTTTTCAAATGATTAAAAGCATTCATACAATCATCATCAAAGTTGAAAGAAACATCATGGGCAAACAAATTAGTTAAAGGCTTAGCAATCTTAGCACAATCCTTAATAAACCTTCTGTAAAATCCTGCATGACCTAGAAAACTTCTAATAACCTTAACAGAATTGGGAGGAGGTAAATTTTCAATTACTGCAATTTTTGCTCGGTCAACCTCAATCCCTTTGGCTGAAACTTTATGTCCTAAAACAATCCCCTCAATTACCATAAAATGGCAGTTTTCCCAGTTAAGCACAAGATTAGTCTCTTTACATCTCTGCAGAACTTGAGCAAGATTAGATAGACAGATATCATAAGAATCACTAAAAACCGAAAAATCATCCATAAAGATCTCAATGATATCTTCCACCATGTCAAAAAATATAGCCATCATACATCTTTGAAAGGTTGCAGGTGCATTACATAACCCAAAAGGCATTCTACAATAAGCAAAAGTTCCATATGGGCATGTGAAAGCTGTCTTTTCCTGATCTGCAGGTGCAATTGGGATTTGGAAATACCTCGAGTAGCCATCAAGAAAACAATAATATTCATGGCCAGCTATCCTCTCTAGCATAGTGTTCACAAAGCGGAGTGGGAAGTGATCCTTACGCGTTGCTTCATTCAACTTCCTGTAATTAATGCACACACACCATCCCGTGACTGTCCTTGTTGGAATCAACTCGTTCTTTTCATTGGACACCACAGTCATACCTCCCTTCTTTGGAACTACCTGCACAGGACTTACCCAAGTGCTGTCAGAAATAGAATAAATAATACCTGCATAAATAAGTTTCAATACTTTAGCTCTCACAACTTCCTTCATGTGCAGATTGAGCCTCCGTTGACTTTGTACCTTTAGAGTGTAATTTTCTTCCATCAATATCATGTGCATACAGATAGGGACTAATACCCCTTATGTCAGAAATAGACCACCCAATGGCAGGTCTATGTTCCCTCAAAACTCTCAACAATTTATCTTCCTGTTCAGAATTTAATTTAGCAGAAATTATGATAGGAAAAGTGTTAAAATCACCTAAGAAAGCATATTTTAAATAAGAAGGAAGTTGTTTAAGTTCCACTTTAGGTGGTGACTTTTCAGAGAAGGGAGGTAATGAGTCACCATGTCCTAGATTTTCAAATTGTTTTATGCGTGGCAAATAACCTATACCTTCAAGTCTCATAACAGTATCAACTAAATTTACCTCTACTTCCTTTTTAGATAAACTGAATGCGATGCATGCTTCTGAGGAATCCTCATAAAAGTTCTTATCAAAATATTCCTGAGCAAGTGTATCAATGACATCAACACTAAAACAAGACTCTTGAAACATAGGAAAATTTACAGCTTTAGCAAATTGGAATTTCTCCCTTTCATTACTCACTCTAAAAATTACGTTCCTAGCAGGAAAATCAATTAAAGCACCAGCAGCCAACAAGAATGGTCTCCCAAGAAGGAGAGATATATTAATATCATCTTCTAGATCAAGTACCACAAAATCAACAGGAATAATTAATTTACCTACTTTGACAAGCACATCCTCAACTACTCCTCTTGGGTACTTAACTGATCTGTCAGCAAAGGTGAGAGTCATATTTGAGAGCTTTATATCCGCCATCTCAAGCATCTTGTAAAGAGAATAAGGCATCAAATTAATGCCAGCACCTAAATCACATGGACATTCTTTAATAGTTTTAGAACCAATATCACAAGGTATAGAAAAACTCCATGGATCTTTAAGCTTGGGTGGAAGTTTATTTTGCAATATTGCACTGCATTCTTCATTCAGCTGCACAGTAGCATACTCCTCGAGCCTTTTCTTGTTGGATACAATCTCCTTGAGAAATTTAGCATAAGATGGCATCTTTGCTAAGGCCTCAGTGAAAGGAATATTAATTTGGATTTTCTTGAATATATCTAAGAACCTTTGAAAATTAGCATCTTGCCCTTTCTTTTACAGTCTCTGAGGGAACGGAATAGGGGGCACGCATGGCTTAACATCAATGAAAAAAGACTGTACTTGAATGTTACTACTAGATTATGGGATCTCCTTATGCTCCTTATCCTTACCTTTCTCATCACTCTCAGCTTTATTTTTATTTTTCTTCACCTCTTCCTTCAATTCCTTACCACTTCTGAGAGAAATTACCATGACTCCTTCTTTTGGATTAACTTCAGTATTGCTAGGGAATTGGCCTTGTACCTTTTTAGTCATCATATTTGCTGAGCGACCCATCTGTGTCTCCAAGTTACGAATGGCCGCTTGTGTAGCATTATTGGTAGTAGCCTGACTAACCATAAACTGCTTCAGAGTTTTGTTAATTTGCTCCATATTTTTACTGCTTGCTAGCTGGTTGCGAGCTTAGTGACTAAGTCCTCTAAATTAGACTTCTTCTCCTCAATGGGCCCTAATTAGACATTAGATGGTAACATTTTCTGCTGAAATCTAGGTGGGAGATTAGGCCTTTGACCACCTTAATTTTCCAAGAAAAGTTTGGATGATTCCTCCAATCTGGGTTATAAGTATTGGAGAAGAGATCATTTTTTCTTTGTAGAATCTGCGGATGCTCAACATTAGAACCCATATAATTGACCTCTCCTTGAATTGCATAAATACAACCCTCAATGGTATGATCAGAACCACCACATGTAGCACATAACTCTTTAGGAGTCTGAGTATTAGTTTGCTGAAACAGGAGATCAATGCACTGATTCATTTTCTCAAGCTGAGCCGTTACATCAAAGTGATCATTAACTTCATGTACTTGAAACTTTTTACCTCTCACACCCTTCTTTCTAGTTTGAACTGCCACTCTCTCATAAATCTTCATCATATCTGCTGTAGTAACAACGCCTTCTCTAATAGCTATATCCACCAAAGATTGAGCAGCTCGGGATAGTGCATTATAGAAAATCTGAGTAGTCATCATATCACTAAACCCATGATGTGGGCATTGATTTAGAAGTAGCTTGTAGCAATCCCAAGTCTCATAATAGGGTTCACTATCTAGCTCAACAAAGTTGTAAATTTTATCTCTCAATTCCAAAGTCCTTTATGGAGAATAGAATTTTGCAATAAAAGCATTATAAATTTCTCTCCATGCAGTCAAGGACCCTTCAGGAAGGTTAGGAAGCCACTGTTTTGCTTTATCCTTCATGCACAGGTTAAAACATCTCATCTTGAGTACCTTTTCAATTATGTTGTTAAGAGGAAGTTGATCTACCACATTATAAAAATCCTTGAGAAATCCGAGTGCATCTTCACTTCCCAGCCCATGGAATTGAGGAAGAGAGTTCAAATGAATTGTTTTAAACTCATAATTCCTAGCATTCTAACTCAGCCTGATACATGATGGGCTACTAAAAATTGCTAGTTTGTTAGCATCTCTCTAGAGTGTATTATGTTGAGCCTCAACAGGTACTATTTCATCAGCCATCTCGCGTTGCCTTCTAGCTCGATTCTCCCTACAAGTACATTTAATTTGAGGATTAATGTCAATTAACTTAGAAGTATTATTAAGAATTTTAGATCTCAATAACATCAAACAAAGATATAAAGGAAAAGATTTTTTTTATAGGACTAAAAATAAAGGACTAATAAATCTGTTGACCTCCCCGGCAATGGGGCCAAAAACTTGATTAAGATCTTGCAAGTATACATGGACAATTGTAGTAATAAAAAGTCTGGAGTATTCTAGAGTCGAACCCAAGGGATGTTGTGAAATCTATCAGTCCACAATTTTTAATCCAAGGAAACAATCAACAAATTGAATGAGGAAATTGAGAAATTAAAAGAAAGCAATAAATTCAATTGTAGGTTAATTCAGTCACTAGAAGTGTCAAGGGATCGGGGTTCACCTATCGGGATAACTCAATTAATTTCTTGATTAGACTCTATGCAATTATAGTGACAATTGTTTCTTTTATGTCCTAATCACCTCTCAGTATAATAGTTCTTGTTTTAATTAGAGTTAAATTCACTCTCGTGCAACTCACTTATCTAATCAAACCATGAAACTACAATCAAGTCACCGCAGATTTCTAGATCTATCTCTAGTCTAGTTATCTACATTTGTCATCCTATGTTTAAGCTTACTCTTCTCCTCTCGACACTTGAAGTTCGCCCACAAATTAGATTCTATGGTGGCGAGTCATAAAATTAATATTCAAATAAGGAAGACAAATATAATTATAAAATTTCAATCAGATAGATATATATATAAAAATTCCAAAGTCATAATCAAAATAATCATATGAGTTAATCCCAATCAGGCTACATCTCTACCCCTGACTGGGAATTTAGCAATCTATAAAATTAATCATCTTAACAAAGTTCAATTCCCAAATCATAAAACAAACAAAGTTAAAGATAAATGTAGAAAAGAGGAACTTGAAGATTGCCCCAGAACTCCCTCAATCTCTTCTAGTTGCTCCAAAAGAGTTAGAATTGTGTTCTCTAGCCTCTAGATGCGCGACTGAACTCTCCCCTACGTTTCTGCCATGTTTCCTTTTATATCAAAAGTTCAGAAGCCCACAAAAGCCCCATAAATTATTAAAACGCATAAAACTTTAAATCTTCTTTCGAATGGACCTGACATTGACTGGATATAAATTCCCTTCACCCAGCACCAGCTCTGTAGCATCCTTGTCCAAATTGCTGGACCAACCGATGCCAGTTCCTTTCATTTCAATTATTCTTCTCGGTCTCCTCACCCGCCCATGGGTGAGGGTTTTAATGGGGACCGGTTGGCTTCGTGAATGACCATTTTTATCCTTCTTTTTGGCTCTAAGTAGCTCAACAATTCCTATAAATATTTTTGTGATACAAATATATTCAAATTAAGCAGAATCATGACAAAAAAGTATTAAATCACAATATTCTAAGATGAAAATAGATACCAAATGTGTATGTTTTATAGGTATAAAATAGACACATCAAAATATTAACATTAATTATGAGAATCTTTTAATATTATCTATTATTAGTAGGGATTGTCTCTATGAACTACTCTCCTATTCGTGTAAAGCTGATAGAAAAGACATGCTCCCCTCATAATTTTTTAATTTTTTAGATCTTATTTTTTTTAAATTAAACACTTCACAAATTTAAATTTTTAGATGTTTAGATAAATTTTTTAAGAGATTAGCTTAAAGATATTCATTTTAGAGATTTCATTCATTTTTTATTCTCTCTTAAAATTATTCAGTGATTATTATTTAGTGTATTAGTGATGTGAGAACAAACAAAGGCACCCTTAGTCTTTTTAATTTGGAATAAGTTAATTGTTGCTGGTCTTTTTCTTATTTATTATATTTCTAGATTATCAACATTTTTGTGGTGGAGTTAGGGTGAAATACAAATGTATTCATGATGGTAATTATCTTTAGTGATAGTGATACTGTGATAGTGATAATAAAAATAGTAATAATAATGATAATAATCATGATGGTGATAACGATAATGATAATAATGACAATAGTATTAATGATGGTGCATTAGGAAATACTAGACAATATTAGTATGTACTGCATTAAATTTTCAAGTGTGAGGAATAGCAAAAATTATCAAATTAATTTTTCACGTATTTATTATCTATGTTCCCCTTTCTACTTACTATGTGTGCTCAATTTTACTTTGTTAATAAATAAGGTGAGAATGTGATATTACTCGATTTGATGTGTCATTTTATCTATGGATGTTGTGTATCTATCAATAAATAACGTTAATGTGTTGTTTATTTCCATAGCTGCATATAAGGCTATCAATGAGTTGAGTGGTTAGTTGGGAGATTAATGGAATTTCTTTTCGGTGATGCATAGTTTTATCAGTAAATGGAGAGCATGGCTAAAGAAGTAAAAAGACTACACAATTTTGTCTGTGTTTGAGTAGAGTTGGAGAATTTGCTATATGTGTGACTAGGTCAGAATTAGCAAAATTAGCTTATGTTTAGAATCATATTGATCAGGCTTGGGAAATCTCTCTTCAAGGTTGGAGATTAAAATTTTCAAGAGATGAAGCATTATCGTCATTGATTTTTTGTTTAGATATTTTTTTCATTGTTTGTTCATGCAAGTGTGTGCAGATAAATCAGGCTAATCTAGGTAGATTTAATGAGGGAGGTAATGAAACTTGCTGATTGGCATTCAAGATTAGAACTAGCAATTTGTGCAACATGAAAACTTGGCATTGGGTGCAGTTGTTCTCTTTTTGTTGGATAGAAATTGTACAGAGAGATAGAGGAAGATTATGTTAGATATGCTAGCTTCCTAAGAGGGGGGTGAATTGGAAAGATTAAAATTTTCTACAAAAGTCAAGAAGGTAATGAAAGCAAAAGTGACAGTAAAAACAGAGTACAAAGGAATGACAAGGTAAGAGTAGTAAAGGAGAAGGGAAGACACAAATGTTTATCCTGATTTGGTCTTTCTATCTTGACCTACGTCCAGTTCCCAAGTCACACTTGAGATTTTCCACTATCTTGCAAGAATTCAATGAGCTTTTTGTAATTGCCTCAATACAACTTGATGCTTTGTTCTTGAAGCTTACAATCTCATTCTTTACACTCTAGCTAAGTGCTTCCCAAATCCCTTATGATACCCTCTCACAAGAAAATCTTTCTTCCAGATGAAGATAAGATTGATTACAATAATTGAACTCTCTAATTAAGAGTATATATGAAAATTGAAGTACAGAATAATGAAGTATATGAGAATAAGAGACTTTGACTTAAGAATTTGATAGAGTTTTAGTATATACAATGTAAAATCGTTACCCACAACTTCGAATGATGTTCTATTTATAGATTTATGTCTTAACTATATGTTAGAGATAAGATCTAGTCGTTAGAAATATTACCCAATGGTTACTCTGAAAAACTATCCATTTACCAACCGTATTTAATGCGTCTGACACTCAAAGTTTGAATGTTAGTTGGTCAACAGACGAATTTCACAGACACCAAAAACTAAAGACTTCAACGTTGAACTTCAAAGTTCGTCTGTTATGAAGCAAAGTTTGAATTTTCATCTTTGAAAAATGTTTCTATGTTGGAACATACGAATTTTCAAGTTAAAGTACTTTCTGAAAAGTGTGAACAATTGTTCCATATTGCTACAGTGCCTTCGAAGTTCGAATTTTGGTGCTCAAAATTTGTATGTCAGTGGGTAGCTTAATAAGGCACAATAGTTCATCTTTTCAAAATTCAAATTTTCAAAATCCAAAGTTCATCTGTCAGAGAGAGCTCTTTTCGGACTTAGTTCAAAGTTTAAATTTCTGAATACCAACATTCGTATGTTAACAGATTATCATAACATACTTGCAAGCTTTGTTTCTAACATTCAAATTTTCAAAATCAAAGTTCGTCTGTTAGTGAGCTAACTTTGAACTTTTTTTAAACTTTACTTTCAGATAAACTTTAACATATCCTCAGACAAATTTTTCATTTTTCATGAATTGTGTTTAATCATAAATTTGAATTTTCAAAACTCAAAGTTCATTTGTTAGAGAAGGCTTTTATCAGACTTAATCCAAAGTTTGAATTTCTACACTCAAAGTTCGTCTGTCAGAGGAATCTCTTTTCTAACTAACTTATTTTCAATTCAAAATTCAAATTTCAGAAGCCAAAGTTTAAATTTTCAAAGCAATAGATCAGTTTTAACATTTTAAAGTTCGTCTGTAAGTGGGTGTTTTTCAAATATTCCATGAATTATCATAGAATCATATTTCTAAAACATTCTTTTGCAAGTTCAAAGTCTTTTACTCAAATTAAACATAGTAAGAAATCCTATATCTAATCTTGTGTTGATTTTACTTGGATTTCTCCATTTGAGATCTTTTATGCACCTTTAATATCTTCTTTCCAAGCTCTAGAAGGTTAGTTTGGAATCATCAAAACACTTGATTCAACATTCTCCCCCTTTTTGATGATGACAAAACAACTTGCAAACTGGATTACTAATTGGGTTTGCTTTAACAAGCTCCCCCTCAACATATACATTATAATTCAAAAGATAAGATATCATGCACAGCAGATTAAACAGAGAGAATCATTAATCCATTTAAGGTTTCAATACAAAGATGGCAATCATAAAATTCAGAACATAGATTTATCATTCATAAGACAAAAACAATACTACAAGAAGGACCAAGCAATCCTAAGTTCTAATCACAATTCATGAAACAGGTGAAAAATTCGTCCGAGGATATGTCAAAGTTCATCTGAAAGTAAAGTTTGAAAAGAGTCCAAAGTTAGCTCACTGACAGACAAACTTTGATTTTGGACTTAGACTTCTTGCTGTAAGTCTTGCCAGAAGGCTTTGCAGTAGACTTTCTAGTTTACTCAGATAACTTCTCCCCCTTTTTAGCATCAGCAGCAAGGTGTACAAAATTAGCAGGAGGAGGGATTTGAGATACTGGAATTGCCTGAAGAGGCACAGAAACAAAGGGCAGACCTGGATTAAGCTTTGGCAAAGGCTTAGAAGCTTCAAAACTAGAATCCTCATCATTAGAGAGTTCGAGAAGTTCTTTCATTTCTTGTCTAGTGACAGCCAATTGAGCTCTTCGTGCCTCTGAAAGACCAAAAGCGGAAACAGGTGGGAGAGCAGGAGGACGAAACATTTCTTCAAGCCTTAATCTTTGAGCTTGTAAGAGAGTATTATGAGCAGTAGCCTCTAGATCAACATAAGGTACAATGCTTCTATCTTCATTCAAGGCAGCTTGCATGAATGGTGAGGTGGTGATGGCAGCCACCAATTTCTCAACTTGCTCAGATTCTTGAGATGAGAGAATTGAATCTTGAGCAACTTCAGGAATGGGCTCATGGGAGCTTAGTTCCAGAGGGGCCTCTTCCTCCATTTCATAGTCTCAGGGAGGACTAGGACTTGCCGCATTACTGGAGGCTTGTGGTGTGGTCAATGTGCCATCAGCCTCAGTGTCATGTACAACATCATTAGGCTCAGGGGAGGCTAGCACAAAAGGACTTGCAGGCTCAGGAGTAGGAGACATGATAGGCTCAAGAGTAGGAGACATGACAGGCTCAGAGAATCCTGGCTGAGATGGAGCTGATGTGGAGGGAATAGCACTCCTGATGTCTTCATATACATTAGCAACCACTTTCATATTCTTTGCCAACTGATATATCTGGTCTTACAGATGAGCAAACTTGGCATTTTACTCATCTTTGATGCTAAGTATGAGTGCAGACAGACTGTCATATACCTCAGTGATCTTGGTTGGCTTGGCTCGAGTAGAGGGAGTAGATGGTATTTGAGCTTGAGTGGGCTGAGATGGAGATGGGACTGGCTGAGAAGGCTGAGGTATGGATTTTGGAGCAGCCTTAGAGGTTCCTTCTTGTTGTTGGGAGACATCTTCGTCAAAGAAAAGGTCTTCTGTCTTTCTAGCTCCCTTTCCAATCCATCTCCCGTCTTTCTTCTTTATTCCCATCCTTTATAGTTCTTCTTCTTTGATGATTTCAGTAGGCTTCCCTTTTCCTTTTTCAAGATGTTGGATTCGGGCATACTGAAGTATCTTGGAGATAATTGCTGCATATGGAAGGGTGGAATCTTTCCTCTGATCTCTTGCCTTGATCATGCATTGGAGGATTATGTGTCCCATGTTGATAAGCTTCCCACGCATGATTGCTGCCATCACATGTACTTTAACCCTTTTGATCAGATTGAAACTGCCTCCTTTGTTGAAGATAATCCTGGACACAATAGAGTGTAGGATTCTAACTTGAGCACTGAGGTCAGTAGGTTTCAGCAAGCTTAGAGGTAGACTATTCTCTTTTCTTCTGAACAGAGTGTTCAAAATTGTGCTATCCTTGTAGTTCAGAAAAGGCCCTCTTTCTTCATCTATAGTTTCAGCCTCATCCATGTACCTTGAGGCCGTAATGTCAATCTTCAAACCATCTTGCCCTGGAATTTCCAAAACCTCATTGAAGGTTTCATCCATTAGCCAGATGGTCCTTGATCTCAGATTTACTTCCCACTTCTTCTTCTTGCTATTAAATTATAGAGGCATTCTAAGTTTTGACTACCTCATCATCATATCTTTCCAGTATTTCTAACAAATTTTTATATCTTATCATCCAAAGCCCGGTATCAAAGTTGTTAGAAACTAGGAATTCTTCCAAATTTATGCAGTGAGGCTTGATTAGCTTTTTGCTGATAAATTTGGTAGTGTATTCTCCAAGAATATGGGTATTGCTCCACAATGGCAGTGAGGTTAGCTGATATTCTCTAGATTCAGTGTTGGAGGAGGAAGAAGAAGCAACAGTAATAGGAGTGAAAGGTACAACAGGCTCTGCTTTCTTCGAAGAAGAGGGTGCAGATTTCTTAGAGTCTGCTCTTGGAGTAGTTTTCTACCTTTTGGAGGGAGTTGCCTTGCTGGATTCGCCTTTTCTCTTATGAGTTTCAATCTCCTTGGAGGCATATTGGGATTTTATCGACCTCTTTGGCCCTAACTCTCCCTTCCCAACTTTTGGATTTTTGACTCTTGCCATTCTCGTAGAGGAATGATTCAGAAAGATGCCAAGAATGAGTTTATAAGGTGCGAAAAGAAGTTTAATTGGTGAGAAATAAATGTTTACGAACGAAGTTAATGGGAATTAAAGAGAGAATTTGAACAGATTGGAGAGAGAGATGAATAGGGTTGCGTCTATTCAGAGGATGATCTTCGATTTTAACATATGTAACCATTGAACAAACAAATTTTGAAAAGTCAAAATTTGAACTTCGAGCAGCTACAAGTTAATCCATTCAGCTAGGCTTACTGACAGATGAATTTTCACTTGGAAGTTCATCTGACAGAGACTTGGATCTGGAAACAATAGATGAACAGATGAACTTTGTTTCAAAAAAGGTTGAACTTCGAAAGAACCAGGTAATAAGCAATCATGAATAAAACAAGCAACAGACGAATTTTGATTCAAAAATTTGAATTTCAACATTTTGTAAAGAATTTCCAAAGTGCGTATTTTGAGAAATGGGTATTTGTATAATAGTCATTTTGAACAAAGGCAATATTGGTATTTTATTTTTGAAATTTGAATTTCTGTTGTTCAACAGATGAATTTTGAAGGATAGAAGAGTATTGTTACAGTGTTCGGCCAACTGAAATTCGTCTGATAGGCATCCAAATTCGAATGTTGAACATGCTAACTTGTCAAAAACACAGTTTAATCATGGAAATTCATTTAACAAACATCTAAAATGTGAATTTTAACTTTCTGAACTTACAGAATAGATCCAGATGCTCAGATTTCTGGCTTTCTTTTTCATCTTTTGATTGTGCCATCCTGATTAGCTCCATTATATGGTTCTATTATCATTTGAACGTGTGAGGAGCACCTGCAACTCATATCAAACACATTCCGATGCTAAAGTTAGGATTGATTCAATCTCAGACACTCTAATTTAGATAGATATAAGGACATACTTATAGTTCATTGGGATTTACCATACCCAATTCTCTTCTGATTTTACAATGTCTATCTTCTGGAAGGGGCTTTGTCAAAATGTCAGCAACTTGATCTTCGGTAGGGATGTATTCTAATCTGATTTCTCCTTCCAGTACATATTCCCTTATAAAGTGATGCCTAACTTCAATATGCTTTGTCCTTGAATGCATGACAGGATTCTTTTTGATGGTGATAGCACTTTGGTTGTCATACATTATTGGTATTTTCTTCATCTCAATCTCAAGATCTTCAAGCTGCTGCTTTATCCAAATGACTTGAGCAGAACAGCTGCCAGCTGCAACATATTCAGCTTCTGCAGTGGATAGAGCCACACTGTTTTGTTTCTTGCTGAACCATGAAACTAAGGATCCTCCAAGGAACTGACATGTTTCACTTGTGCTTTTTCTGTCAGTTTTGGATCTAGCAAAATCAGCATCAGTGTATCCAATGAGATCTTCTCTATTGCCCTTTGGGTACCAAAGTCCTATCTGTGATGTTCCAATTAGATATTTGAAGATGCGTTTCACAGCACTTGCATGGGTTTCTTTGGGACATGATTGGAATCTTGCACACATACAGACACTAAACATGATGTCAGGTCTGCTAGCTATTAGGTATAGCAGAGATCCAATCATTCTTCAATATTGAGTTATGTCAAAAGTTTTTCCTCCTTCATCCATATCAAGCTTTGTTGCAGTAGCCATAGAAGTTCCCATTGGCTTGGCTTTTTCCATGCCAAACTTTTTCAACAACTCTTTCAGATATTTTGATTGATTGAGGAAGATACCATCACCATATTACTTAATTTGCAATCCAAGGAAGAAGTTAAACTCACCCATAATTGACATTTCGAATTCACCCTACATTAGCTTAGAGAAATTCTTGCAAAGAGATTCATTAGTAGCACCAAATATAATATCATCAACATAAATTTGAACAATAAGTAAATCTTTGTTTTCTTTCTTAGTGAATAAAGTAGTATCTACTTTTCCTCTATTGAATCCCTTTTCAGTTAGAAAGTTGCTTAGCCTTTCATACCATGCTCTAGGAGCTTGTTTTAAACCGTAAAGAGCTTTCTTTAGTTTATAAACATGCTTTGATTTTGTTGAGTCCTCAAAACTTAGAGGTTGGTCAACATAAACTTCTTCCATGATATACGCATTTAGAAAAGTGTTTTTCACATCCATTTGATATAACATTATGTTTTTCATGCATGCATAGGCCAATAAGATTCTAATTGCTTCCAATCTTGCAACTGGAGCAAAGGTCTCCTCAAAATCAATGCATTTTTCTTGATTATAACCTTTGGCAACCAGTCTTGCTTTATTTCTAATTATTGTTCCTGATTCATCTAGTTTATTCGTAAAGACCCATTTAGTGTGAATGATAGGGTGATTTCTAGGTTTAGGCACTAACTCCCAAACTTGATTTCTTTCAAACTGATTTGATTCATCTTGCATGGCCAGAATCCAGTATTCATCAGTTAAGGCTTCTTCAGCACACTTAGGTTCAATTTGAGAAATAAAAGCACAGTTGATCATCTAATCCCTTAGTTGTTTTCTGGTTTTAACTCTCTCATGAACATCCCCAATCACTTGATCAACAGGATGATTCCTTTGATATCTCTAAGCTCTATGGAGTTCTTGAGATATATCTTCATTATTCTCATCGTCAAAGTTTTTCTCCTAAATATCTTCCTCTATGTTAATAGATTTAGATATTCTTTGAAGTTCAATTTTACCTTCTTTAGAAAGACCTAAGTTCTTAAAATTCAAAATAAGATCATCTTTATTAATGACATGCTTGCAAATAGTTTCATTTTCAATAAACAGAACATGCACAGATTCTTCTACTGACTTAGTCATTTTATTGAAAACTCTATATGCTTTACTCCTAGTAGAATAGCCCAGAAATATACCTGCATCAGATTTGGGGTCAAACTTACCCAAATTCTCCTTTCCATTGTTGTGGATGAAACATTTACAGCCGAATACATGTAGATGTGAAAGGTTTGGCTTCCTTCCTTTGTACAGCTCATAAGGGGTCTTCCCCAGAATTGGTTTGATGTAGGCTCTGTTAATCATATAACTTGCTATGTTGATTACATCAGCCTAAAATATTTGAGTTCCTTTTCATTGAGCATTGCTCTTGCCATTTCTCCAATTGTTCTGTTCTTCTTTTCTACCACTCTATTTTGCTGAGGAGTTCTTGGAGTTGAAAAGTTGTGATCAATTCCATGTTCATCACAGTACTCCAGAAAGTATGAATTTTCAAATTCTCCTCCATGATCAGACCTAATAGACATAATAGAAATGCCTTTCTCATTTTGCACTTTCTTAGCTAAGGTTACAAATGCATGAAACGTTTCACTTTTAGAAGAAAGAAACAAGGCCCAGGTAAATCTAGAGTAATCATCCATAATCACAAGAACATACAGATTTCCACTAATGCTTTTTACTCTAGATGGACCTATCAGATCCATATGCAATAGTTGTAGTGGTCTAGATGTGGTGACTGCATTTTTAGATTTAAAAGATGATTTAGTTTGTTTTCCTTTGAGGCATGCATCATATTCTTTGTCTTTTTCAAAAGAAATTCTTGGTGAGCCAGTGATTAACTCATTCTTAACCAGTTTTGACAGTTGGTTCATGTTAACATGTGCTTCTATGCCACAACCAACTATCATTATCCTGACTAATTAAACAGACAGACTCTAAGGAAGGAAGTTCATCAAGATCAATAGTATAGCAATTACCATTCCTTTGAGCCTTGAGGATTACTTTGTGATCAATTTTTTGGATGATCAGGCAAAACTTTAAGTCAAATAATACCTAGTTACCTTTGTCACATGTCTGACTTACATTTAGCAGATTATGGTTGAGGTCAATTAGAAAAAGTACCTCTTCAATAGATGTTTCAGGATTCTTGCCCACAATGCCAATACCAACTATTTTGCCGTATTGATCACCTCCAAAGATCACCTTTCCTCCTTTCTTGTCTCTAAAGGTGATTAACTTCTCCTTATCACCGGCCATATGACTTGAGCAAGCACTGTCCATATACCATTTGTTGCTTTTTCTTACTTTAAGACAAATCTGCAAAACAAAGTTCAAAGTTTCTTTTTAGGTACCCAAATTTACTTTGGTCATTTTTTCAGTGGCATTTTCCCTAGATACAATTGTACCTTTGGGAACTCATTTTACCTTCCTATCAAGTCTATTTTTCCTTAATGCACATGAACTGAAAATGTGTCCCTTCTTGTTATGGAAGTGACAGGTGGTAAAGGGACTGCTAGATTGTAATGCAGGAAGAAAGCAATGCAGATAATATTTTTGTTTCACATATTTTAGTTGATCATAGGATTCAATGCGATTTAAACTGTGATCTTTCTTTTTATGCCCATTAGCATGCATAAAATGCCTCATATACAGATTTTAATTTTTCTTTTTAATCTTTTCTTTTACTGCACAAGGATCATAGCCAAGTCCAGCTTTTCCTTGTGTGATTCTCTGACTTCCCATTAAAGCAAACGACATATCTTTTCCCTTAGTAAGTTTAGACATGCTTCTCAACAGATAGTCATTAGTTTGCTTTAATTCAATACATGATGTACAGCAAGCAGATTCAGCTTTATGCAAAGATATAGTGTCAGAAATGTTGCCCTGAGATTCTAACTTGTTATTCCTTTTCTTAGCCTATTTTAGTTCTTTAGTGGTCTTAATGAACTCATCATACAGTTCATGAAATGCATCAAGTAATTCAGAATAGGAAGGTTCAGATTCATATACCTCATCTTCATGATCACTGTTGGATGGGATTTGAGTTTCTTCAGATGCAAGTGCCATCAAGCAGATATTGGCAATTTCATCTTCATCATCTTCATCTTTATCTGAGCTATTGCCCTTGATTGATGAGATGCTTCTTGCCCTTGTCAGCAACTTTCTTTTCTTTTTCTTACTTCTTTAGGAATTGTGGACAATCCCATTTGATGTGCCCTTGCTTCTTGCATTCGTAGCACGTGATAGGCTCTTTTTCTTCTTTTTTGTTGTCTCCAACTGCTCCTTTCTTGAAGAATTTTTTGTTTCTTTTCTTGTTGTAAAACCTTCCAAATTTTTTGACCATCATAGCCAGAGTTTCTTCATCTAATTCATCTCCATCATCAGATTCTTCTTCTTTCTCTTCAGCAGCTTTTAGAGCAAGACCTTTCTTTTTCCTGTCTTATCCTGCTTCTTTAAGAACTTTTATTTTTCCCTTATATTCTTTAGAGCTACCGAAGAGGGCTGTCACAGAGGCCATTGATTCTCCTTTGGCTTCCTCTATTGCTATTACTTTAGGTTACCACTCCAGAGAAAGAGCTCTAAGGATTTTGTTGACCTTTTCTGGCTAAGTGTACTCCTTGCCAAGACTCTTCAATTGATTCATAATGAGGGTGAATCTCTTTTGTAGCTCTTTGATACTCTCTCCTTCCATCATTCTGAAGCTTTCGTATTCACCAATGTAGGAGTTCAATTTGTTCTCTCTTACTTCAGTGGTTCCTTCATGAGCAATTTCTAAAGTGTCCCACATACCCTTGGCTGTGGAATATTGTGATACTTTGTAGAATTCATTGGTTTAATGCACTTACCAGGCAGTGTTTTGCCTTAAAGTTCAGCAAGACTCTTCTCTTATCTTCCTCATTCCATTCGTCCTCTAGCTTCTCCTTGTATTTCCCATCATCCTGCAATTTCATTGGGACAAAATCTCCCTTTTAGATGACAGACTAGATGTCCAGATCAATGGACTGGAGATAGATTTATATTCTTATCTTCTAGTATCCATAGTGTTCTCCACTGAAGGCAGGTGGTCTGTGTGTGTTATTTCCCTCAGGTAGTATGCTTTCTCCAAAGCTAACCATTAAATTTCCCAGACTGTTAAATCTTTTATTTAGGAATCTAGGCTTTGATACCACTTGTTTGATATGCTGGCTTCCTAAGAGGGGGGTGAATTAGGAAGATTAAAATTTTATGTAAAAGTCAAGAAGGTAATGAAAGCAAAAGTGACAGTAAAAATAGAGTATAAAGGAATGACAAGGTAAGAGCAGTAAGAGAGAAGGAAAGACACAGATATTTATCTTGATTCGGTCTTTCTATCTTGATCTACGTCTAGTCTTCAAGCCACCACTTGAGATTTTCCATTATCTTGCAAAAATGCAATGGGCTTCTTACAATTGTCTCAGCATAACTTGATGCTCTGTTCTTGGAGTTTACAATCTCACTCTTTGCACTCTAGCTAAGTGCTTCCCAAATTCCTTATGATATCCCCTCATAAGAAAATCTTCCAGATGAAGATAAGATTGATTATAATGATTGAACTCTCTAATTAAGAGTGTATATGAAAGTTGAAGTACAGAATAATGAAGTATGTGAGAGTAAGAGACATTGACTTAAGAATTTGACTGAGTTTTAGTATATACAATGTAAAATCGTTACCCACAATTTCAAATGAAGTTCTATTTATAGATTTATGTCCTAACTATATGTTAGAGATAAGATCTAGCAGTTAGAGACGTTACCCAATAGTTACTCTGAAAAACTATCCGTTTACCAATCGTTTTTAATGCGTCTGACACTCAAAGTTCGAATGTTGGTTGGTCAACAGACGAATTTCACAAAGATCAAAAGCTAAAGACTTCAACGTTGAACTTCAAAGTTCGTCTGTTATGAAGCAAAGTTTGAATTTTCATCTTTGAAAAATGTTTCTATGTTGGAACATACGAATTTTCAAGTTAAAGTACTTCTGGAAAGTGTGAACAGTTATTCCATATTGCTACAGTGCCTTCGAAGTTCGAATTTTGGTGCTCGAAATTTGTCTGTCAGTGGGCAGCTTAATAAGGTACAATAGTTCATCTTTTCAAAATTCGAATTTTCAAAATCCAAAGTTCATCTGTCAGAGAGAGCTCTTTTCAGACTTAGTTCAAAGTTTGAATTTCTGAATACCAACATTCGTATGTTAACAGATTATCATAATAGACTTGCAAGCTTTGTTTCTAACATTCGAATTTTCAAAATCAAAGTTTGTCTGTCAGTGAGCTAACTTTGAACTCTTTTTAAACTTTACTTTCAGATGAACTTTGACATACTCTTAGATGAATTTTTCATCTTTCATGAATTGTGTTTTATCAAAAATTCAAATTTTCAAAACTCAAAGTTCGTCTATCAAAGAAGGCTCTTATCAGACTTAATCCAAAGTTCAAATTTCTGCACTCAAAGTTCGTCTGTTAGAGGAATCTCTTTTTTTACTAACTTATTTTCAATTTGAAATTCAAATTTCAGAAGTCAAAGTTTGAATTTTCAAAGCAATAGATCAGTTTTAACATTTTAAAGTTCGTCTATAAGTGGATGTTTTTCAAATATTCCATGAATTATCATAGAATCATATTTCTAAAATATTCTTTTGCAAGTTCAAAGTCTTTTACTCAAATTAAATATATTAAGAAATCCTATATCTAATCTTGTGCTGATTTTACTTGGATTTCTCCATTTGAAATCTTTTATGCACCTTTGATATCTTCTTTCCAAGCTCTAGAAGGTTAGTTTGGAATCATCAAAACACTTGATTCAACAGATTATTGACGAGATGAGTCAACATGGATCATGTAATGGTCTCTCTTCCAATAATACAGTGGATCATGTAATGTTTGAATTATGCTTAGAGATATGTTGTTTAAATGGTAGTTTTATTGAGGCGGTACAATATAACTTTATTCTTTTCATTTTTTTGGAATCTAGATTTTATTGATGAAAATGATCCTAATTATGAGTGCAAGTAATGTGGTGCACTTATGTAGTACAATTAAAGAGTTAAGTGTATTTTTGATATTGGAGAAATTGTGTTATCTCTTTGCTATTCAAAAGGAAAGATTGACTTACCTTTTTGTAAGACTCTACCTGAATATCTTTACCATCTTTATTTTGACAAGCACACATCGGATTCAAAAAATTTTATGAAGAATATTTGAGCTTACTATAATATGTTCTACTTTACCTTAATGGGCGTAAAAGTTAAAACTCATTCAACCTCAGGTACTTATTCATTTGTCATATATAGACAAAACTACCCTAGGATTGTTAGTTTGTTACCAGTTCCTGGATCATCTCAATATACTCTCAATTATATGTTTATGATACTGAGCATGAGATATTGATCAGTATGTCTGTTGTCAGCTATTGTCAAATATATTAAGTTAGAATTTATCTTGTGTAATTATCATCATATTGGTGTTGTTTTTTCTTTTATTATCAATCAATGTTGCATCAATCATATTATATCAATTTAACAGTTAAATGGTTAAAATATAAAAATCTAAGGTTGCATTTGGATGAAAGATGGGTAAAAGGAATAATATTATATTAAATAACATAAGAATTTATGTAGTTAAAAGATTATCTAATATCTTTTTTTTTGTAGTGCGCAAGATGGAGAATCAAACCTTGATGCTTCAATTGTAAAGAAGATAGTAGATTTATTGAATGAAGTTAATTCTTACGTGAAAAAATATAGAATGGTAGGTTTAATATGTTAGTTCTGCTGGCCTTCCAAGAGGGGGTGAATTGCGAAGTTTGAAATTTTTCTGCAAAATGAAAAGAAGCAGTGAAAGTAAAAGTTGCAGAAAAACATAGTGTAAAATGTAATAGGGCAATAAGCAAGGTATGAGAAGAAGGACACTGAGATTTATCTTGGTTCGGTCTCTTCCTCTTGACCTACGTCTAGTCCTCAAGTTACCGTTTGAGATTTTCCACTATCTTGCAAGAATTCAGTGGGCTTCTTGCAATGCCATAGTACAACTTGATGCTCTGTTCTAAGAGCTTATAGTTTCACTTTCTGCACTCTAGCTAAGTGCTTCCCAAATCATCTTTCTTCCAGATGAAGATAAGATTATTTACAATAAGAAAAACTCACTAATATAGAGTATGTTTGACAGTTGAAGAGCAATAAATTAGGTATGTGAGTATAAAAGACTATAACTGAAGAATTTGATAGAGTTTTAGTATATACAACGTAAAATTGTTACCCACACCTTCAAATGAAGTTCTATTTATAGATTTATATCTTAACTATATGTTAGAGACAAGATCTAGCTGTTAGAAATGTTACTCAACGGTTACTCTGCAAAACTATGCGTTCACCAACCACATTTAATGCATCTGACATCCAAAATTTGAATTTTGGGGTGTCAATAGACGAATTTCGCAAGACCATAAGTTAAAGACTTTAACATTGAATTTCGAAGTTTGTCTGTTTAAAGGTAAAATTTGAATTTTCATCTTGACAAATATTTCTCATGTTTAAACATATGAATTATCAAGTTTAAAGTTCTTTTGATAAGTGTGAACAATTGTTCTATATTGCTATAGTGCATTTAAAATTTGAATTTTGGTATCCAATACGGCACAAAAGTTCTTCTTTTTAAAATTCGAATTTTGAGCCTTCAAAGTTCATCTGTCAAAGAGTCCTCTTTTCAGACTTTTTGCTTTCATTCCAAAGTTCAAATTTCTGAAGACCAAAGTTCATTTGTCAGAGGGACACCTGAACAGACTTATGCATTTTCTCTCCAAAGTTTGAATTTTCAAAACCAAAGTTTATCTGTCAGAGGATTGACTTGGAATTCTTTTTAAACTTCACTTTCAAATGAATTTTGACATATCTTCAAATGAATTTTTCATTTTTCACAAGTTATGCTTTACCCGAAATTCAAATTTTAATTGTCAGAGGCAATATCTTTGTAAGTTCAAATTTCAGCCTCCAAAGTTCAAATTTTTAAGATAATATATGAAGTTTAATAGTTCAAAATTTGTTTGTTAGTGAGTATTTTTCAAATATATCGTAAGTTAACATAGGATTGTTGAAAAACACACTTTAAAAACATTTGCGTGAAAGATCAAAGCCTTTTACTCATGTAAATATAGTGAGAAATCCTACAAACTAATCTTGTACTCAATTCTTTTTGGATTTCTTCACTTGAGATCTCTTGTACTCCTTTGATATCTTCCTCCTAAGCTCTAGTTTTTTAGAATCATCAAAACACTTGATTCAATATTCTCCTCCTTTTTGACAATGACAAAATAGCTTGCAAACTGGATTAGTACTTGAGTTTGCTTCTCAAAGCTCCCCCTCAACTTATACTTTAAAAGTCAAAGAAAAGTACAACAGATCAGAAGGAAGATAGAGAATCTTATTGTATTCATTTAAAAGATTCAGTAAAAAGATATGACATTGCAAACACGGAATTTCAAAGCAAGATAGTTTTTCATTACAAGAAATATAGAAAACATGAATAGGCAGTACAAGTACAACCAAGCAACCCTAAGATCTAATCAATTCTTCTTGGGCTTGGATTTCTTGCTGTAAGTCTTGACAGATTATCTTGCAGCAGTTTTCCCCATTTGCTTAGATGTCTTCTCCCCCTTTTTGGCATCATTGGGGACTTGAACATGTATAATAGGAGGAGGTATCTGAGAAACTGGAATAGCACAAAGAGGAACAGGGACAAAAGGCAGATCAGGACTAATTTGAGGAATAGGTGCAGAAGCTTCAGGGCTTACTTCCTCATCATCAGAGACATCACGAAGCTCTTGTATCTCTTGTCTAGATAGAGCCAGTTGAGCCCTTCTTTCCTCTGTGAGACCATAGGTAGAAAGGGGTGAAAGTTCATGAGCAGGAGGAGGAAACATCTCTTCAAGCCTCAGTTGTTGAGCTTGCACAATAACATTATGTGCAACAGCTGCAAGATCCACATAAGGTACAAGGCTTCTCTCCTTAATTAGAGCAGCTTGAATAATTGGTGCGGTAGTGATGGCTACCACAAGTTTCTCTATTTGCTCGGATTCTTGAATTGAAAGAATTGAATCGTGAGCATCTTCCACAATAGGCTCGTGTGAACTCGTTTCTTGAGGAGCTTCTTCCTTCATACCATAGTCCAAGGGTAGACTAGGGCTTGTCTTATTACTGGAGGCCTGTAGAGTGGCCAGTGTTCTAGCATCCTCAGCAGCAACATGTTCATTATCATCTGGTTCAAGAAAGGCTAGCTCAAATAGGCTTGGAGGTTCAGGAGTAGGAGACCTAGTAGGTTCAAAGGGTCCTGGCTGAGTAGGAGTTGATATGAGGGGGAATGACACTTCTGATGTCCTCATATGCATTAGCAACCATTTTCATGTTCTTGGCCAACTAAAAAATCTGATCTTGCAGATGAGCAGACTTGGCATTTTGCTCATCTCTGATGCTTAGCATGAGTGCAAATAGGCTGTCATACAGCTCAGTGATCTTGGTTGGCTTTGCCTAGGTGGAAGAAGTGGATGGCACATGTGTCTGAGTGGGCTGAGATGGAGGAGAAACAGGCTGAGATGGTTAAGGTGAGGGCTGCAAGGGTGGAGTAGCCTCAGAAGTTCCTACTTGCTGTTATGAACACCTTCCGCAAAGAACAAGTCTTCTGACTTCCCAGCTCCTTTTCTAATCTATCTGCCATATTTTCTTTCAATTGCCTTCCTTTGCAATTCTTCTTCTTTAAAAACTTCAGTAGACTTGCCTTTTCCTTTTTCCAGGTGTTGAATCTTGGCATACTGAAGTATTTTAGAGATGATTGAGGCATAAGGTAGAGTGGAGTCTCTCCTCTGATCTCTTACTTTGATCATGAGTTGAAGGATGATATGACCCATATTTGTCAGCTTGCTAGGCATAAGTGCAGTCATCACATGTGCTTTAGTCCTTGTGATCAGATTGAAACTTACCCTTTTGTTAAATATTATCCTAGATACAATGTAATATAGGATTCTGACTTGAGCACTTAGATTAGAGGGCTTTAGCAAACTCAGAGAAGGCATATTCTCTCGCCTTTTAAACAGAGTATTCAGCACTGTACTTTCTTTGCAGCTCAAGAAAACACCACTTTCCTCATATGTAGCTTCATCCTCATCCATGTACCTTGAGGTGGTAAAGTCAATCTTTAGGCCATCTTGCCTAGGGATTTCTAGAACTTCATTGAAGGTCTCATTACGCAGCTAGATAGTTCTAGATCTCAGATTGACCTCCCATTTTTCCTTTTTGCTATTGTACCTCAGGGTAGTATACCAAATATTAACAACCTCATCATCATATATCTCCTTAATTTCCAACAAATTCTTATGTCTTATCATCCAAAGCCCAGCATCAAAGTTATTGGAAACAATAAATTCTTCCATATTAGTATAGTGAGGTTTGATTACCTTCTTGCTGACAAACTTGGTGGTATATTCTCCAAGAATATGGGCATTGCTCCATAATGGCTTTGTGGTTAATTAGTATTCCCCTGACTCAGTGTTGGAAGAGGAGGAGGAAGCAGAGGCAATAGGGATAGCATGAACATATTTCTTCAAGGGAGTAGGTACAAGCTTCTTTGAATTTGCTTTGGGAGTAGTCTTTTGCTTTTTGGATGGAGTTTCCTTGCTAGATTCACCTTTCCTTTTCTGAGTCTCACCTTCCTTGGGGGCGTATTGAGACTTGACTGCTCTTTTCGCCTAGACTCACCTTTCCCAACTTCTTGATTCTGAACTCCTGCCATTCTCGTAGATGAATGTTACAGAAAGATGCAAGGAATGAATTTATAAGGTACGAAAAGAAGTTTAAATGCTGGAAAATGAGGATTCGTGAACGGAATTAATGGGAAATTAAGAGAGGATGTGAACAGACTTGAGAGAGAGACGAATAGGGTTGCATCTGTTCAGAGTGAGACCCTTAGTTTTAACTTCTGTAACCATTCAATAGATGAATTTTGAGGGGTCAAAATTTGAATTTTGAGCAGTTACGAGTTCACCCACAAGGAGAGGCTTAGTGACAGACAAATTTTCATCTTGAAGTTCATTTGACAGAAGCTAAGTTCAAGGAACAAGAAGCAATAGATGAATTTTGATTCACTAAAGTTCGAATTTCACAGACTCAAACATTAAGCAAACATGAACAAGACAAGTAACATATGAGTTTCACTTATGAAAGTTCATCTTACAGAGACTTAAAATGAAAGAATGTTTTAACAAATGAATTTAGAGGGGTCAAAATTTGAATTTCAAAGTTTTGTAAAGAGTTTCTAAAATACATATTTTGAGATATGGAAATTTGTACATAGAGCATTTTGAGCAAAGTCATCATTCACATTGTATTTCTAAAATTCGAATTGTCATCATCCAACACATTGTATTTCTAAAATTCGAATTGCCATCATCCAACAGACAAATTTTGAGGGTTACAGCGTGTAGTTACTGAAATTCATTTGATGAGCATCTAAGTTTGAATATTGGGCATGCTAATTCATTCAAACACACAATTCAGCATGGAAATTCATCTAATAGCCTTTTAAAATAAGAATTTCAAATTTCTAAACTTACAGATATGGCCCGAAAGTTCAAATTTTCAGCTTTTTATAGCATCCTTTGATTGTGTAGGTCTGATTAACTCCAGTAAATTGATTTGTTGTCATTTAAACTTATGTAGAGTACCTGTAACATATCTTAAACACACTCCAATGCTAAAGTTAGTATTAATTTAATGTCAAAAACTTTAAATAGATTCAGATAGAGGTTTGCTTACAACTTATTGGGATTTACCATTCCCAATTCTCTTCTGATTTTGCAGTGTCTGTCTTCTGCAAGTGGCTTAGTCAGAATGTCAGCAACTTGATCTTCGGTAAGGATGTATTCTAATCTGATTTCTCCTTTCAGAACATGGTCCCTTATAAAGTGATGCCTAACTTCAATATGCTTTGTCCTTGAATGCATGATAGGATTCTTTTTTATGTTGATAGCACTTTGGTTGTCATACATTATTGGTATTTCCTTCATCTCAATCTCAAGATCTTCAAGCTACTGCTTCATCCAAATGACTTGAGCAGAATAGCTGCCAGCTACAACATATTCAACTTCTGCAGTGGATAGAGCCACACTGTTTTGTTTCTTGCTGAACCATGAAACTTAAGATCCTCCAAGGAACTGACATGTTCCACTTGTGTTTTTTTTGTCAGTTTTGGATCTAGCAAAATCAGTATCAGTGTATCCAATGAGATCTTCTCTATTGCCCTTTGGGTACCAAAGTCCTATCTGTGATGTTCCAATTAGATATCTGAAGATACGTTTCACAGCACTTGCATGGGTTTCTTTAGGACATGATTGGAATCTTGCACACATACAGACACTAAACATGATGTCAGGTCTGCTAGCTATTAGGTATAGCGGAGATCCAATCATTCTTCAATATTGAGTTATGTCAAAAGTTTTTCCTCCTTCATCCATATCAAGCTTAGTTGCAGAGGCCATAGGAGTTCCCATTGACTTGACGTTTTCCATACCAAACTTTTTCAGCAACTCCTTCAAATATTTTGATTGATTGAGGAAGATACCATCATCACATTGTTTAATTTGAAATCCAAGGAAGAAGTTCAGCTCACCCATCATTGACATTTCAAATTCACTTTACATTAGCTTGGAGAAATTCTTGCAAAGAGATTCATTAGTGGCACCAAATATAATATCATCAACATAGATTTGAAAATAAGTAAGTTTTTATTTTCTTTCTTAGTGAACAAAGTTTTGTCTACTTTTCCTCTATTAAACCCTTTTTCAATCAGAAAATTACTTAGTCTTTCACATCATGCTCTAGGGGCTTGTTTTAGGCCATAAAGAGTTTTTTTTAGTTTATAAACATGGTTTAGCTTTATTGAATCCTCAAAACCTGGAGGTTGATCAACATAAACTTCTTCCATGATATACCCATTCAGAAAAGCACATTTTACATCAATTTGATATAACATTATGTTTTTCATGCAAGTATAGGTCAAGAGGATTCTTATTGCTTCCAATCTTGCAACTGGAGCAAAAGTTTCCTCATAATCAATGCCATCGTCTTGATTATATCCTTTAGCAACTAATTTTGCTTTATTTCTAATGATTGTTCCAGATTCATCAAGCTTATTTCTAAAAACCCATTTAGTTCCAATAATAGGGTGATCTTTGGGTTTAAGTACTAAATCCCAAACTTGCTTTCTTTCAAATTGATTTAGTTTATCTTGTATAGCTAGTATCCAATATTTATTAGTTAAGGCTTCTTCAGCATACTTAGTTTCAATTTGAGAAATAAATGCACAATTGTTTATTTGATTCCTAAGTTGTCTTCTGGTTTTAACATTCTCTTGAATATCTCTAATCACTTGATCAACTGGATGATTCCTTTGATGTCTCCAAGCTCTAGAGAGTTCTTGAGAGATTTCTTCATTGTTTTTAAATTCAAGATCCTTCTCCTGAATATCTTCCTCCACATTAGTAGATCCAGATATTTTTGGAGGTTCAATTTTATCAGAAAGATTTAAGTTCTTGAAGCTAGAAACAAGATCATCTTCATCAATGACATGCTTGGAAATACTTTCATTTTCAATAAACACAACATACACAGATTCTTCTATAGTTCTAATCTTTTTATTAAAAACCATATATGCTTTACTTCTACTTGAATAGCCAAGAAATATACCTTCATTTGATTTGGCATCAAACTTACCTAGATTTTCTTTTCCATTGTTATGAATGAAACACTTGTAGCCAAATACATGCAGGTGTGAGAGGTTTGACTTCCTTCCCTTGTATAGCTCATAAGGTGTCTTCCCTAGCATTGGTCTGATGTAGCCTCTGTTAATGATATAGCTTGCTGTGTTTACTGCATTAGCCCAGAAAACTTGAGGAAGCTCCTTTTCATTCAGCTTTGCTCTGTCTATTTCTCCAATTGTTCTATTTTTCGTCTCCACTACTCCATTTTGCTGAAGAGTCTTTGATGCTAAGAAGTTGTGATCAATTCCATGCTCTTCACAGTCCTCCAGAAAGCTTGAGTTTTCAAATTCTCCTCCATGATCAGACCCTATAGACACAATAGAAATACCTTTTTCATTTTGCACTTTCTTAGCCAAAGTTACAAATGCATCAATGTTTCATTTTTGGAAGAAATGAACAAAGTCCAGGTAAATCTATAGTAATCATCTACAATCACAAGTGCATACAAGTTTCCACCAATGCTTTTTACTCTAGATGGACCTATTAAATCCATATGCAATAATTACAGTGGTCTAGATGTGGTGATTACATTTTTAGATTTAAATGATGATTTAGTTTGTTTCCCTTTGAGACATGTATCACATTCTTTATCATTTTCAAAAGAAATATTTGGTAAACTAGTAACTAAATCATTCTTAATTAATTTTGTTAGTTGGTTCATGTTAACATGTGCCAGTCTTCTATGCCACAACCAATTATCATTATCTTTACTAATTAAACATACAGAATCTAAGGTGGGAAGTTTGTCAAGATCAATAGTATAACAGTTACCATCCCTTTGAACTTTGAGAATTACTTTAAGATCACTTTTTCGGATGACCAAACAGAACTTTGAGTCAAATAGTACTCAGTTCCCTTTGTCACATGTCTGACCAACACTCAGCAGGTTGTGGTTGAGTCCAACTACAAACAGCACCTCTTCTATAGATGTTTCAGGATTTTCGCCCATAATTCCAATGCCAACTATTCTGCCATATTAGTCACCTCCAAAGGTCACCTTTCCTCCTTTCTTGTCTCTAAGGGTGATGAACTTCTCCTTATCACCAGTCATATGACTTGAGCAAGCACTGTCTATATACCATTTGTTGCTTTTTTTTGCTCTAAGACAAACCTACAAAACAAGGTTCAATTTTTCTTTTTAGGTACCCAAATCTGCTAGGGTCATTTTCTATTAGTGGCATTTTCCCTAGATACAGATGTACCTTTATGAACCCATTCTACTTTCCTGCCAAGTCTATTTTTCTTTAATAAACATGAATTGAAAATATGTCCCTTCTTGTTACAGAAGTGGTAGGTGATAAAGGGACTGCTAGATTGTAATGCAGGAAGAAAGCAATGCAGATAGCATTTTTGTTTCACATATTTTGGTTATACATAAGATTCAATGCATTTTGAGTTGTAACTTTTCTTTTTATGTCCATTAGCAGGCACAAAGTGTCTCATATACAGATTTTGATTTTTCTTTTTATTCTTTTCTTTAACTGCATAAGGATCATAGCCAAGTCCAACTTTTCCTTGTGCAATTCTCTGACTTCCTAATAAAGCAAACAATATGTGTTTACCCTTAGTGAGTTTAGCCATGCTTTCCAAAAGATATTCATTGTTTTTCAGTTCAGTGCATGATATACAGCAAACAAATTCAGCTTTATGCAAAGATGCAGTGCCAAATATTTTATAATCAGATTCTAACTTGTTAATCTTCTTCTTGGCCAGTTTTAGTTCTTTTGTAGTTTTAATAAACTCATCATGCATATCATGAAATGCATCAAGCAATTCAGAATAGGAAGGTTCAAATTCATTTACCTCATCTTCATGATCACTATTAGATGAGCTTGGAGTCTCTTCAGATGCAAGTGCCATCAAGCAGATGTTGGCAATTTCTTCCTCATCTCCATCTTCTTCATTTGAGCTATTGCACTATATTGATGAGATATATGCCTTTTTCTTTTTGCTCTTGTCAGCAGCTTTCTTCTCTTTTTCTTGCTTTTTCAGGTATTATGGATAATCCCATTTGGTGTGCCCTTACATTTTGCATTCATAACAGGTGACAGACTCTTTGCCTTCTTTCTTATTGTCTGCAGCTGCTTCTTTCTTAAGGAATCTTTTATTTCTTTTCTTGTTATAGAACCTTCCAAATTTTCTGACCAATATAGTCAGAGTCTCTTCATCCAGATCTTCTTCATTATCAGACTCTTCTTCTTTTTCTTTTGCAACTTTCAATGCAAGGCCCTTTTTCTTCTTATCTTGACCAGCTTCCTTGAGAGCATTCATTTTACCCTTATACTCCTCAAGGCTACCGAAGAGTGCTATGACAGAAGTCATTGACTCTCCTCTGACTTCTTCTATTGCTGTCACTTTTGGTTACCATTCCAAAGGGAGAGCTCTAAGGATTTTTCTGACTTTTTCTGACTGTGTGCACTCCTTGCTAAGACTCTTCAGTTGATTCACAATGAGAGTGAATCTCTTTTGTATTTCTTTGATGCTTTCACCTTCCACCATTTTGAAGTTTCATATTCACCGATGTAGGAGTTCAATTTGTTCTCCCTTACTCCAGTAGTCCCTTCATGAGCAATTTCTAGAGTGTCCTATATTCCTTTGGCTGTGGAGCATTGAGACACCCTATAGAATTCTTCCTGATTGAGTGCACTGACTAGACAATGTTTTGCTTTGTAGTTAAGCAGAACTCTTCTCTTGTCTTCCTCATTTCATTCATTTTCTGGCTTCTTTTTGTATTTGCCATCATCCTGTAACTTCATTGGAACAAAATCTCCTTTTTGGATGACTGACCAGATGTCCAGATCAATGGACTGGAGATAGATTTGCATTCTCATATTCCAGTATCCATAATGCTCTCCATTGAAGCCACGAGGTCTATTTGTGTTGTTTTCCTCTGGTAGAATACTCTCTTCAAAGCCAGCCATTGATTTTCCCGAATTGTTAGATCCTTTGCTTGGGAGTCCGGGCTTTGATACCACTTGTTAGTTCTGCTGGCTTCCTAAAAGGGGGATGAATTGTGAAGTTTGAAATTTTTCTGCAAAATGAAAAGAAAGCAGTGAAAGTAAAAGTTGCAGAAAAACAGAGTGCAAAATATAATAGGGTAATAAGCAAGGTATGAGAAGAAGGACATAGATTTATCCTGGTTCGATCTCTTTCTTTTAACCTACGTCCAGTTCTCAAGCTACCACTTGAGATTTTCCACTATCTTGCAAGAATTCAGTGGGCTTCTTGCAATGCCATAGTACAACTTGATGTTCTCTTCCAAGAGCTTATAGTTTTCACTTTCTACACTCTAGCTAAGTGCTTCCCAAATCTATTGTGAAGTCCCCTCACAAGAAAATCTTTTTTCCAGATGATGATAAGGTTGTTTACAATAAGAAAAACTCTCTAATATAGAGTATGTTTGACAGTTGAAGAGCAATAAATTAGGTATGTGAGTATAAAAGACTATGACTGAAGAATTTGATAGAGTTTTAGTATATACAATGTAAAATTATTATCCACACCTTCAAATAAAGTTCTATTTATAGATTTATATCTTAACTATATGTTAGAGACAAGATCTAGCTGTTAGAGATGTTACTCAACGGTTACTCTGTAAAAATATGCGTTCACCAACCACATTTAATACGTTTGACATTCAAAGTTTGAATGTTGGGGTGTTGATGTGTCCATTTTATATATATAAAATATCAATATTTAAGCTCTAAATTATATCTAAATATGTTTACATTGGTATATTTTAGCATGATTTGACATATTTTTGTATTTCATGATGTTATAGGCTTATTTGGAAGCATTCGGAGCAAAAACGTTACAAATCGTTCATGTTGAAAAGTTTCAATATCCTTTGGTATTTTGATCATAACTCTCACATATAATCTCTAATTGAAGTGATTTAAGATGCGTTGGAAAGCTAAGACATAGATCTACAACTTTTATGTTTCTAGTTTTCCAAAATTCCAACTTTATCATGATGAAAATTTAACTCAAAATGTCAACACGAGCTGATGACGTTATGAAGCTGAGAGGTGCACGTTCCGTACAACAGAACCCACCCGGTGCCGGGTCAACGTGAATTTTCAGCTTTTCAGCCTTCTGGAACCACCCGGTGCCATATGGGATGAATATATGGCCACCCAGCGCCAGGTCAAGCAAGAAAAGCCCATAAAAACTTGTTTTTGACGCGTTTTGGTGATATTTTGGACTTCTAAAATTTTTCTATATAAGGAGACACGATAGAAACACAACGGAGAGTCACAAACACACTCAGAAGTCAAAGAACACGGTTCTAAATGCATCTGGGAGCAACTAGGAGCATCTTATAGAGAAAGAGCAAGGAGATTTGGGGAATATTAGTGATAGATTCATTTTTCTCTAATATAACTCTGTTTTCTTATTATTTTCACTATGATTTGGGATTTTAGATTTGATTTGATTTCTATTTCCATGAGTAGCTAAATTTCCTAGTCGGGGATAGGGATTTAGCTTGACTAGGATGGATTGGATTTGTTTCTTTAGTTAAGACTCTTTATTTGTTCTTCAAGTTATATTTAATTTATCTTTTTATTATATTTATCTCTTTTGTTCATTCATGTGGATTTTATGTTTAATCACCATAGAATCTAATTAATGGGTAAACTTGATGGATTGAGAGGTGAAGAGTGAACCTAGATTTAGAGAGATAAACATGAATAACTAATCTAGATATAGAATTAGGAATTCATGGTGATATATGTTGTAGTTTTCAAGGTTTAATTAGAAAATTTAGTTGTGCGAGAGAGAATTGAATCCTAATTAAATTAGGACTAATTGACCGAAAGGTAATTAGGACGCTTTAGAAACAACAATCACTATAATTATGCAGAGTCTAACTAAGAAATAAAATCTAGTTATCTCATAAGGTGAATCCTGATCCCTTGACACTTCTAGAACTGAATCAAACTTAGACTTCATTTTGTTTTCTATTTCCTTCCTTTTAAATTTGAATTCTCTATTTGATTATCACTTGCTTTTGTGATTAAAATTTTGGACTAATAAATCTACTACGTCCCTTGGGTTCGACCTTTGGAATACTCCAGAGACTTTTTATTACTGCGATTGACCCTGTATACTTGCAGGATCCCAATCAGGTGTCAATAGATGAATTTCGCAAAACCATAAGTTAAAGACTTTAAAGTTGAACTTTGAAGTTTGTCTGTTTAAAGGTGAAATTTGAATTTTCATCTTGACAAATATTTCTCATATTTGAACATACAAATTTTCAAGTTTAAAGTTCTTCTAATAAGTGTGAACAATTGTTCTATATTACTATAGTGCATTCAAAATTTGAATTTTGGTGTCCAAAATTCATCTATCAGTGAGCAACTCAATATGGCACAAAAGTTCTTCTTTTCGAAATTCGAATTTTGAGCTTTCAAAGTTCGTCTGTTAGAGAGTCCTCTTTTCAGACTTTTTGCTTCCATTCCAAAGTTCGAATTTCTGAAAACCAAAGTTCGTCTATCAGAGGGACACCTGAACATACTTACGCATTTTCTCTCCAAAGTTTGACATATCTTCAGACGAATTTTTTATTTTTCACAAGTTGTGCTTTACCCGAAATTCAAATTTTAACAGTATGAAATTCATCTGTCAGAGGCAACATCTTTGTAAGTTTGAATTTCAGCCTCTAAAGTTCAAATTTTCAAGGTAACATATGAAGTTTAACAGTTTAAAATTTGTTTGTTAATGAGTATTTTTCAAATATATCGTAAGTTAACATAGGATTGTTGAAAACCACACTTTAAAAACATTTGGGTGAAAGATCAAAGTCTTTTACTCATGTGAATACAGTGAGAAATCCTACAAACTAATCTTGTACTTATTTCTTCCTGAATTTCTTCACTTGATATCTCTTGTACTCCTTTGATATCTTTCTCCTAAGCTCTAGTTGTTTAGAATCATCAAAATACTTGATTCAACACAATATTAAGGAGTGATCCATGCATGGATATTAAGATTTGCTTGCTTAACAAAAGTAATCAATATAGGAAATGTTATGGTTTACCTTCATCAAAAGTCGTAGCACTCATTGTTGGTGATTCTTAAGAGAATTATGATGGTAGGGATATCATCATAAAAAACAATCTAGATTATTGAAAAGAATCAATAAGCTTTATTATGGTTATATTCCTTTACAATATCCTGTCAGGTTTCTTTACTATGATGGAGGATATCAAACTGGTATACAACATAGTTCTCAATCAAATAGAGTCACTACCAAAAGGAATACAATCACAGTTTGTGAATATATTGCTTTTAGGCTAATGAGAAGCGCTAATAACATATCTTTGTTACTTCATTCTGGTAGATTGCACCAGCAATTTATTATTGATGTATACACAATGATTGAAACACAGAGATTGTAGTTCATAAGGAATAACTAGTCAAAACTAAGGATTGAGATGTATAAGGGTTTATTTGATGTTGTTCTTAAAGGGGAAACATAAGCTGTTAGTACTGGGAGGAGAATTATTTTACCATCTTCTTTTACTAGAGGAGCAAGGTATTTGATAAAAAAATTATCAAGATGCAATAGCCATATGTTGTTGGTCTAGATATCTAGATATTTTTATCACTTTTACTTCAACCTAACTTGGCTGGAGATTAAAAGACATTGTATTAACCAGTCATTATCTTCTTCAGATGAACTTAACATGATAGCTAGAATCTTTGAATTGAAGCCGCACCAATTAATGCACACATTGAAAGAAGAGAGAATTTTTTGCAATATCATTGCTGGTAAAAATATTATACTATTATTTTATTTTATTTTATTTTATTTTATTTTATATTTTTTTTGCTTTTCCTATTATTGATCTGTCATGTGGTTATGTGATAGAGGTTTATACTATTGAGTTTCATAATATGGGATTGCCATATGCTCACATCTTGTAATTGTTTGACAAAGAAAGTAAGATATCAACTTCTAAGGAAATAAATAAGGTGATATCAATTAAGGTTCCCAGCAAAAAAGATGACCCTCTATTGTATGAACTTGTAGGATTATTTATGGTTGATGGTCCCTGTGGATTGGTTAATCCAATTTCTCCTTGCATACAACATAATTGATGTACCAAGTATTTTCCTAAACAATTCCATGATTATACTATTGTGGGTGAAGATGGATATCTACTTATAGAAGAAGAGATAATGGGACGACAATTAAAAAAGGGTGTTGTGCTTGATAATAGATTTGTGGTTCCTTATAATCCATACTTACTAAATAGATTTCAAGCATAGTTGAATGTGGAAAAAACAAATAATTCCTGTTCAACTAAATTCCCTTTCAAGTATTTAACAAAGGGATGTGATAGAGAGTCATTGTTAACTTCTATATTGATTATGAATTACAACAGTATTGTGATTGTAGATAGATTTTTGTTTTTGAGGTAGCATGACACATATTTGTTTTTTTTATATTCACCATAGATATCCTCCTGTTGAAAGGCTGAGTATTAATTTACCTCATGATGAGCAGTTGATTGTTTATAATGATTTGGACTAAGTTAAAAACATCCTTAAAAGACCGACTATAGATGAATTGATGATGCTGTCACGCATGAAATGCAATGTTGATAATAACTTGGCCAAAACTTTGACATATATTGAATTCCCTCAATGTTTTGTATATGATAAGTCAAAGAGAGAATGACATGAAAGAAAGAAAGGTTTCTCCATTGGTCGATTACAATATATCCCTCTGAACTCAAGAGAGTTGCATTATTTTCAAATTTTGGCTTACCAAAATCATGGGCTAATTTCTTTTGAAGCAATAAGAATACTCAATGGCATTTTTTGTCCAAGTTTTGGATTTGCATTTTTTGCATTGGGTTTATTGCCTGATGACTAGGAGTTTATTGGTGGGATTAAAGAAGCAACTTTTTGGGGATCTGGTCATTTCCTTTACATCTTTTTGTGCAAATGTTATTGTCTCATTGTATGTCAAAGACTAGACATAGTCTAGAAGGCAACTAGCATGATTTTGTTTGAGGATTTATTATATATCCCACACAGTAATGAACAACAATTAGGTATATTATATTTCATTATGATTTGGAGATATTATAATCTTAGTGTAGGTTATTGTTCCTGATGATTCACTTTGTAGATTTTATTTATGATCGTTCATTGATTCATTTACTTTTTCTTATTAGTTTGCTATTGTTCTCTTTTTGTAGATGGTAGATTCTCTCAAGAAGAAAAAGAACAAGTAGCATTGAAAGAGATAAACAAATTATTGCAAATAAATGGTAAAAGTTTGTCTGATTTCTCTGAGTTACCAGATTTACATGATGATGAAGGCTATAATTCAGTTGATTACTTGACAGAGTAGTACTTACATTATGATAGAAGTTAGCTAGAAGCCTAAGTAAATTTGATGGAGAATACGATGATTGATGAATAGAGGAACATCTTTGATCATATCATTATTGCAGCAAAAAAAGAATGTCAAGATTTCTTTTTTGTCTATGGGTATGGTGGGATAGATAAAACTTTAATATGACTCTTAAAAGTGCTTGATAGTAAAGGTTCTTACTTTTCTCTCTTCTAACTTTTTTTTTGCCTAATCGTTGCTTTTTTTTTATTTCTTGAATTTTTCGTTTATGTGATAACATCATTTGTTATCTTTGTAATACTTATTAATTACAACTGGTCCAATCCCGGTTTGATGTTAATCAAGCCATTGAACTTTAAATTGGTGCCTTAACCAATTTAGTAATCAGTCCAATTTTCTTAACATTGGTTAAAACTTTTAGAAATGTTATCTCCAATAACTGATTCTTTTTTTTTTTGGATTCAATAAGAAAAAAGATCGAGAAGAGATATTTTGGGTTTAGGCTTTGATTTTTAAACTTTGGTTTGGGTTAGATGTAAATTTGGGGTTGTTCTAATGTGATTGAGCATTGGATGATGTTTTCTTTTTTCAAATGGGAGGGAAAGATGAGAAAAGAGTGTACTTAGGAAAATCTAATAGTAATATTCTTGTAATCAACTAAGTATTAGAGATAATTCCTTTTTCTAATACTTGGATAAACTAGGGTACATTTATTAATTTAGTTGTAATGACGTGTAAAAAGTTGATTAATATCACAATATTTTAATGAAATCCACTTTCATAGTTTTTGAGATATTGAAGAAGGAAATTGAATGTTATGGTTGTCCTAAAGCAAAGATAAAGGCATATAAATGGATGTGACTTACATACTCTATTTTACTCATGCAAATAAAGATGTGAAGAGAAGAACTTGGACAAATATGACAAATTAGAGGATGTTGCTTGATGTAACACTTTTGCCATACCCCTCTCCTCTTGCTTGAGTAATTATAATGATGTTGCAATGGGAAACTTAGATGAATTGATAGATTGTTGATTTTGATCGGGCTCCTAATTTTTTTTTTCATATTTTATATTCTTATGTGCATTATCATGGGATATCAAAGTTGTGTGCTTTCTCACTTCACTTATAGTTATATAATCATTTTTTAATAATTTTTGTTGTATTTTATTTATTTATCTCTATCACTCGCTTATAGTTATTATTAATTGACTTTATTAAATAATTCTTTTAGGCATCAATTTTTTACAGCAAATTTGTTGATAAATTAAGGGTGTTTCAAAATTATGATGTCCCTTTATTTTCCTTTTTTTTTTTGGATAATAAGTACGGGTGTGTTTAACTGGGCTGATTTTGTATCCTTATGTATGCTCTTTTAATAATTGATTATTAATTCCATATTTAATGGGAGGAAGGGTCAATTTAGCTTTGTTTGTTTTACTTAGAGAGTTGTTTATTTTATTTTATTTTTTGTTAGTGCACATTAATTTATTATGAATCATCAGTATCTTATGATTTATAGATGCAACTAGAGCATTGGAGGTTGGTTGGTATTGTGGGAGGTTACATAGATTATTGTTCATCTAGATTTCTTTATTGGGGTTGTTTGGTACTGTGAGGACTGGCATAGGATACTATTCATCCGTCCATGGGCTTGGTTTGTTTTTTCTCTAATTCTATATTTCCATTTCCTTCTCATTCTTCATGTTGGTTCTTTTTTGGCATCTTTTGGAATCTTTGCATGTATTTTAGGATTGGACATTTATTTATTATTGTTATGCTATTTAATTTTGTGTATGTATTTTTTAAGGCAAATGGTATGGTGATGTAATAATATTGTGCAGTTGGTGAAAATGTTTAGTAAATTGAGAAATTCAATGTTTGACTATATTTCTATCAGTAATAATATTTTTCTTCCCCTTTGTTTTGAATCGTTTGGTGCTTGTATGGAGGGATTTAGATCATTTGCATACATGTAGAGTTCTTTTCAAGAGTAGCATGTTTAGATATATTTAGCAATATATGGAAGAGAAAACTATGGCTGAGGGTTGTTGCTTTCATTATAGTGTCACTTTTGTTCTTGAATGCTAGGTTTAACATGGGTAGGGATAATTGTGTAGGTTCTGTGTATTCTACTCCCTTAGCTAAGAGGAATTTCTTGAGGAGAATTCGGCTATAGTAGGTTTGAAGAGAGAGGAGATCTATGTTTGTGGGTAAATGAAGGTGTGATGACTAGACAACGTATAAAAATATGTATATGTCCAAATATGTATGTGTATTTGTAGTTGTTTTTTATGGAGAAGTTAGTTTCAAGTTTTCTAGTAGTAATTTTAAGTGATGGTAATAATAATGCAAATTATGATAAAGAAGTGATAATAATGATAGGAATGGTGATCTTAATTTTTTTACATTATTTAATATACTGTTAAATTGAATGTTAACATGAATTGTAAGAATCTTTGAATGTAATATATTATTAGTGGGGATTGTCTCCATGAACTGCTCTTCTATTCGTGTAAAGCCGATAGAAAATACATACTTTCCTAATAATTTTTTAATTTTTTAGATCTTATTTTTTTAAAACTGATCACTTTACAAATTTAAATTTTTAGATGTTCAAATCAATTTTTTAAGAGATTACTTAAAGATATTCATTTTAGAGATTTCATTTATTTTTTTATTCTCTCTTAAAAATTATTAAATGTGTTATTATTTACTATGTTAGTGATGTGACAGCAAATAAAAACATTGTTATTCATTCCTTTGTTCATCCTATTCAAGAAATTGTTGATGCAACATTCCCCACATTAAATGATGAACATTGCAATGTTGAATTTTTTAATAGTTGAGCAATATTGGCACTAACTATTGATATAGTCAACAAAATTAACAATAACAAGTGTTCTCTTTTTCAAGGTGATTATGTTGATTATCTAAGTGTTGATTTTGTCTGTTTAGAATCAAATGAGCAAGATTCTTTTGAGAAATTGCATACAACAAAATTTCTTAACAGCATTGAGTGCTCTAGTTTTCCTCCTCAAACTTTCACTAAAAGCTGGCATGTCTATAATGTTAATAAGGAATATTGATCAATAAGTTGGATTATGCAATGGTACTAGATTATCGATATATCATATGGGCAAAAATGATTAATGGGTCTCATGCAGGTGAAAGCTTTTATTCATTGTAAGGATATGAATCCAATAGAATCTCGATGGCCTTTTAAGTTCAAGAGGAGACAATTTCCATTGATAATTTCTTTTGCTATGACAATACATAAGAGCTAAGAGCAATCTCTATCACATGTTGGTCTATATATTGGAAAAAAATGTATTTACTCAAGGCTAATTGTATGTTGCTTTGTCAAGAGTTAAACAATAAGATGGCTTGAAGATTCTTAGTCATGACTTAAACAAGCAACTTTTGACCATAACTACTAATGTTGTATTTCAAGAAATCTTCAACATTGTTTGAAGGTTAAGCTACATTAAATTGAAATTATACTTCTTGATTAGTATTCATGTGGAATAATAAAAATAGTAAGTTTTTTTTGTCTTGTAGTTATTTTGAAGATTCTTTACACTTAGCTTTTGAGAAATTTTATTTTCTTTGCAATAGGTAGTTGACGTCATTTTTTATTTTCTTTTATTTTTAGCATTACTTTTCATAATTTCAGTATTGTTTCAAAATATTTTTATCCACTTGATAGTATGAATCGTGTAAATGCGCTCTTATCAGCAATCTCAGTTTCAATTTCAGATATGCCAATTGAATTATTTCTCCAATTCATATGCACATATATATATATATATATCTAATTAAATGGATCAAAACATTACTATTTTCTTTATGTCGGTCCATTTGAGTTAACTAGCACAATGAGATGTGATCTTTTAATTTTTTTTGTGGCCAAATAAGTGATCGTGTATTTAACTAGAGTCTATTTGTTTAGGTTGTGGACTAAACATCAAGATTCATCCATGCTCATGTTTCAAGTTGCACAAACATAGCCTCTTAATTGTCAGTTTCACGTCTCATGCAATTGTGGTGAGTGATTGTCCCTAGCTGGTTATACACATGTTCTTATAACAGTACATGTTACAGATTTAACAAGTCATTTAGTTAGCTCCAACAACAAAAGGCAAGAACTAGAAAAAGACAAACACAAAAACTCGTACTATATGAGAAAAAAAGAGTTATGGGTGTATCTATTTGTTTTAGTTGTATACTAAACATCAGTATTCATGCATGTTCATGTTTGAGATTGTACAAAAATTGATGGATGCATCACTTTATATTTTGCGTCTCAGTATTTTGCAGGTTTCTAAATTTTTAGCTTATTATCAAATTTTAACCATCTGTGCCTTCCCTCATTTGTGGTGATTATTAGTTAATATTACATGACAAAATCTTGCTGATTGCTTTTAAATGGAATATAATATGAAGGTGGATTGAAATGTTGTGATATTATGTGACTATTGTTTATGGATATAAATTAATCCAAAATTAGTTAAACATGTAATGATTTCTACTGTATAGACAAAAGATAGGAAAAAAGGAGTTGATAATGGATATAATACATAATTCTTACTATATAGACAAAAGTTAGACAAAAAAAATTAAAAATTTAAAAAATAATACAATGACAAAAATATCCCAAAAAATTAGCAAATTTATTAATTGTTTGAAATATTTATTGTCAAAAAAGAGGATCAAAGATCCCCAAGATAGATTATAACTTTTAAGGGCATATATCCTACTGATTTAGATGAACAACTCTTTACAAATGTCAAGTAAAGAATATTAAATACTAGTATATACCAAATATAATTTATGCCTTTGCAATTTAATTCATTGTTAATTATATATATTAATTTTGCTATGGGCATAAAGGATGCAACATTATTCAAATTATATATATCACGAGAAGGAGTAGCAAATGGGCAATAAATATAAAACAAAACACATGGAAATAAAGAACACTCTTTACCCTTCCCAAAAATAAATAAACAAAACTTATTATTGTTGAATTGTCATAACGTCTTCAGATACTTATTTATACCTATATATCTATTCAATTGAAGGGATTACTTTCTTTTTTACTTAAATAAGAATGAAAGAGTCCATGTTATAACATCTGGATTTTTAGGGTTAAGTAAAAATATTATTATAATTACCATGACTATGTTTAAAAGGTAATTAGGATATGCCTAAGTGATAATCATGACATGTTTAAAAAGATAAGCATAGATTGTTTGTATGAATGTAAGAAAAGTATGGTTGGAAAAAGATATGGTATTAAAATGATAAATGATTACCACAAAGTGCAAAATGGTCATTTTTCACATTGAGTCTTAATTGTAATTAATTCAAAATATTGGGTCATTAAGTGTAATTATCTAAAATTTTGGGTCCTTTCTAGTAATTTTTAGAAATTTCTTATAATATATATACATGATTCAAACTTATCCAAAACATGTTTATAACATTATAAGAGACCTAGCAGAACATAATTTTAGCAAAGCTTAGTCTCATAAATGATATAATTTTATACAAAATAATAAGGAAACAAGTAACTATGGCAATTAAAACTCTAATCATCGAGAGCCTTTTACTTGCTCATTGCCTTCCTTGTAGTCTTGCCATCATTTGGACCTATAATTTGGATACTTTGGGTGATGAGATTATGAAAATCCCAATACCAAGTTTATATCATGCAGTTATGCCATACATATGCCATAAAATCACATAAAAGTATCAACATACAATATTGTCAAATAAAAATTTCTGCAGAGTTTCTCCTTAGAAAATAGATATCTCGAGTTAAAAAATTTTTTATTTTACAGCTAAAACCAATCACAAAATATCACAACAACAACATGGCAAATATATTTGATCATAGAACATCATAAAAGAACATAATGTAAGAAATGAAACTTAGCTACCTTTGTGTATTCCTTTGGCTTTTTCTCTTGGATTCAATACTTTCACTAGCTTTCTTAGACTTCTCCAAGCCCTAATACATTCGCAAACACTAATTTAATCAACTAAATCAAAGGGTTATTTCACAAAGTGTTCTATGAACCCTAAATACATATATCTCATCTTATGCCTTTTCTTGATTTCAACACTTGTTCTTAAAGAACTCCACATGAGCAATTCATTTTTGGCATCATTTTCATGAAATTTCAACTCTTTTATGGACTTCCTTATTGTCCAAAAATCAGGGTCTTAAGGGAAAGGAGTGATTTTTCATACAACTTGTTCCAAACTCACTTAAACTTACTTTTCTTGTAATTTCTCATACTTTCACTCAATTTTCTTACATGAAAACACTTTCTCTCTCTTCCCTCATGCTTGAACGAAACTAAACACTAAGAGGAGAGGAGAAAAAAAAAATCCCAAACAAACTTAAACTGTTTAAAACTCAAACTAGGAACCTTGAAATCTTAAGAGAAGGAACTTACCTTTTTCTTTGAATTTTCTCTTCTCTTTTTCTTCTTCATCTTCCTCACGTGTTCTCTCCTCTTTTCTTAGTGTTTTAGCAGCTCCTCCTCTCTCTTTCTTATGCTCAAGGTCGGCTACAAGAGGGAGTATTTATAAAATGCACAAATTCCTCAAAACTTGCCAATTGTGCTTCTTGAATTTTCTATAAGTTTCATGTAAATTAATAAAATATTTTAATCCTCCACATGTTGAATAGGTGGAGCCACTTTAAGGGAAAATATCTCCAAAATATTACATTTTTCTTAGACCAAATATATTTTATACTGGTTTACTTTATATGCCTAAACAGTTAAAGTTATTTTTGTAGTATTTTATTATTTTATGGATACAAGATATAACTATATTTGGATTTACTTTTAATTTAATATCCTATCTCAAACAATATTAATGTAGAGTCCACATATTTTTCCTTTTACCTTTTCTACTTTTTGTCCAGCCCACAGTACTTTTTGTCTTTTTCTGTAAAATTGTATTATGTTCTATAGTCAATTTCTTTCCAAATTCATCATTTTAGACTCAATATATTGTTACATTGGGTCTAGTATGTCGAGATCCATTTTTACATAAATTTCTTAAAATTATGAAATTACCCTGAGGAGGGACTAACATGCAAATAACTATTTTTGGGTCTTAATTGTAACATTCACAAGGAGTAGATGGCAAATAATTTTTCTTTTAGGGACCAAAATTGAAAAAATATTCTTTTAAAGATCTTATAATATAATTTTCCATGTTACTCTTTTTTTCATCAATTTCTATATTTAAGATTTCATCACATTTCTATACATCTTATGCTATTAAGAAAACTAGGGATATTACATGTGTTATGGTAAGGGAAATGAGCCAAATTATGATTCCTCTAGTTAGAAGAGATGATGTGCTTTATGATAAGATAAATTATGTATTATTGGCTCAATATGGAATGAATTATGGCTTGTTAAAGTTAAAGGGTAAAAATTGGACAGTTACAAGAAAATTGTATTTTTACTGTGAATATTGTTTGTGTTTGAAGGACTGTATAACATTTTTAATGCTCCAAAAATTTAGTGGTTTATATTTATGGATAGATCTATTTTTTATGAATGATATGCCCTTAGTTTGGGTGTATTTGGAGTTGTATAATGACAGTTATGTATGTTTTCTTAAAATTATTCAAGGAAAAAATTATTTTAACCTCTAATAGTTTATGTTAATTCCCTATTTTGTTCAAGTTGAATAAATATACAAAATAAATATCTCTACTCTACAAAGCATTCAAATGACATATAGAATGCACAAAACAACTATGTATAATAGAAAATATGAATTTTTAAAATGATGGCTTAAAAACTGGAAACAGAAAATAAATAGTAAACTTGGACTAATAAATTGTACTAATTGAAGCATCCAAATTCATGTTTCACATTTTTTCCATAAAATTCAGATTGTGTATAATTTTTAGAGACTTGAAGTATAGTGAAATGATTTTTGCGCATTTAGTTATGAAATTTCAAAATTTATTATACAATTATAGAAATAATGCAAAGAAAACAATTTTTTTTTATAGTTTTAAGATTTCTATTAGTCGAAGCTCTCATAGGTCATTGTATTACATCTAAATAAGGTAGTATTTATGGAAAAATTGTCTAAAGATGAGGTGTTACACATGTGAATAAAATAATATATGCTTCATCATTGATGTACATTCTTTTGAAAAAGAGTTGTTGAATATCTTATTGTATATTAATACAAGTACATTTCATTTTACTATTTTCTGCATTAAACTCTTCTTTCCTTCCTAGGTTGTTACTGCAAACTGCATTCAATTAGATATGTAAAGTTATCTAAAAAAATTATAAAAATAAAATATTGATTTGACACCACTTCAACATAACATATAAATACTTTATTCCTATTTCTAGTGTTATTAGCTATATATAGGTATGATGGTCTCCCTTGGTCATGATAAGAGCTGATATAGATATTGTCTCTATTCTATACAAGTATTTAAGTTTTTGATCATTTCCTTTCTTCTTTTTTCAATATATAATTGTATGCTCATGACATAAATTTAAGCATATAATCAAATTTTCAAATGGATATTACTAATTTTTTTAATTGGAGATAACTAATTTTCTAAGTGGAAATAAAATTTTCAAATGCTAATAATTAAATTTTCAAGTGTAGATAACCAAATTTTGAAGTGGACATAATTAAATTTCCAAATAGACATGACTAGATTTCCAAATGCGCATATTAAATCTCTAAGTGGATATAACTAAATTTTCTAGTACATATAACTAATTTTTCGAATGGACATAAAATTTTTAAATGTGCATAACTAAATTTTCAAGTACAGATAATTAAATTTTGAAGTAGATATAACTAAATTTCTAAGTTGATATAATTGAATTTTCAAATATATTTACCAAATTTCCAAATAGGTATAACTGAATCTCAAAATGCAGATAATTAAATTTTTAAATGCAAAGAACTAAATCTCCAAGTTGTGTGGTCCTATTTTGGAAATTGGTGTTAAGCTCTTTTCCTTTCTTTGTAACTAGAAAAATAGTCTAGCTAAAAAATCATTTGCTTTTTGTGATTCCTTGATCACACACTCAAAACTTATGGTGCATTTATTGTCTACAAAAATAAGCTGTACAGCATGAATATATAGTGTCTATTACCATTTATATCTAAGTGGCATCACAATAATCCTATTGAGCGATTGAAGATCATGTTCGAAGTAAGATTTCTAAATTCATAGAACCTTCTCTCTATCCAGTTCAGCATCTTCAATTCAAACAATTTTTTTTGTTCTCTTCTTCTACAAGATACCTTCTTTGGTGCTGCTTTGTCAACTCTTTGTAGACATAAAGAATTAGCATCAAGCATGGAAGTAGGAGTGATTGTACCTCTTTCTTCGTTGATCCCATCCCTTTTGCCTCAAACAATTTGTGTGAGAGTAACCAAGTTGTTCATGAATGTGCAAACTTTAGCACCCTTCATAACAAAATCTATTTATGTGTCGTCGATGGACAATAGTGTGCATTGTTATACTTTCTGTGCCTTATTTCTTTTGTTTTAAATTAACTTTGTATTCTAATGACCATTTTTTTTTTTTTGCAATTTAGTTGCTTCTTTGACCTTGCCAAATAAAAAGAGATATAATTGTTCTGTATCTTATATTTTGATTGCTCAATGTTTTTCATTGATTACATTTCATAGATCAGGAAACAGACATGGCAAGTATTATGTTGATAATACTTTTAGTCAGGTTTAAGTGACAAGTGTACATTTATTCTTTTAGATGTCAAGGTGGCATGCACAGGTGATGGACCCTTTTTTGTTTAATCAGTATCTTAGTAAAATTGCTGAAGAATTATGCTACCTCTTCACAGATTTTCTGGTGCACGATAACACACATTTCAACAAGCCAACAACCACACTCTTCATGATAACAATTAATATATATAATATGTATTTTTCAGTTCTGATTACCATCCCGCATGAAAGTGCTCAATTTACTCCTATACAAGGATTACTCGAGTCTCCAGGATTTCCTAGAGTACTTATAGGTCATCAATCAATATTTTTCCTTTTTGAATATAGTCCTTAGTTCAAAATCATTTCATAAGAATTTTTTTTCAATCGTGGTAGACATCACTAGTATACTTGATTCAACGGTATTTTTGGAGGGAGAAAGTCAAAGTGTGGTGGAATATCCTTTTATAGGATCCCCCATGATAGATTGCAGGTATATATCCTTAGAAATATTTTCATTGTTTACTAAAGTTTTGATATTAATTTCATAATAGCAATGGGTAGTATGTTCTTTTCTTTCTGTGTATGCTGTGACAAGCAAGTGATTTTCCTCTTGAAAGGAGATGTAGCAACCAAAGTTATCTTGGAGTGGTTGCACTTATTAGCTTGACATCATGCATTGTATGCTAGTATCTTGCATGCGAAAGTTGTGTGGCAAAATGGTGAGATGAAATATATTGACCTCATGGAGTTGCATTGAAAATTTTCATTGAGATTTTTATTTTAGAGAATAAATTCAAAATTGATGATAGCAGGTGAAATAATAGTGAAGAACCATGGAAACGTTACAAAAGTCATCTTGACTCCATACATATGATGGTTGCCATAGTTTTGAATGTCGGCATTGTTGGCTTGTCTATTTACCTGTGATGTATGTTTATTCCAAATATATGTAATTTAGACACTTCCTATTTTTAAGTGTTACCTCTGTTGGTACACTACAACTTTTTGTGCAACTATGATTGCTTTATTGGGTTAGTGTTCCATGTAGTATTTCCCTTTCAAATCTTTTAAGAACTAGTTGTCTAGACTTATATATTGCACAAATATGTCATGTTTATTATCTAATTAAGGATGGTTCGTTTACATCTACTCAACCTCTAACTATGTTTCTATTGAAACATGAGAGATATTTTGACTAGGTTAATATTCCATGCTTATGTACCAAAAAAAAAAGAATCCCATGCTTTGTTTTCATGGTTGAACCATGAAAGATGTTTTGATTAGGTTGATAATTGATTCAATGTTCTTAGAGGGGGAATAATTTTGTTTCTTTATCACATTACATAGGAATATTTCATTTTCAAAGAAAATTCAACTTAGGAAAAAAAATCTTTATGTTTCTGAAAGTAAGTAAAAGTAACGTGATTGTACAATTTCATAGTTCAACTTCAAGTCAAGATTCAAGTTACAGGAGGGAGAAACTATGAGAGAGGAAGATTTAAGTTCCTCTACTTTGATCTATCGATTGCCTATCTTAAATCATCAAACCAAATCATGATGGAGTATATATATTTGTTCATTGTTTTAAAATTTCCATACGTATGAATAGGGTATAAAAAGGTAAATAAAATAATATTGTTGGAGAAAAATACTTATAAGTGAATAATTATCTCATAGGGTAAATAATTACAGACTGATAAAACATGTAAATAAAAAGATGAGAAAAATATATTTCCTTATAAAAAAATAACTGTCATATTCATCAATTTTTGCTACAATCATGCTTTAAGGAAGTAATAGAATATGTTTTCCTTGAAAATAGTATCTCTTGAGCTTGACACTATACTATGAAGCATGTAACATCCCCATTTTTATGCATGTATATTATGATTAGATAATGTTATGAATGATATTAAATTATTCTAGATTAATTTATAATGATTGGCGAAGTCTGAGAATTTAATTAAATAGGTTTAAAATCCAAAATACCATAAAAATATAAAAAAATGGCTTAAAATGACAAAATAGTCATTTTGCCAAAAGGTAAGGGCAAAATAGTCATTTTACAAAAGAAGAGAGAGAAAATAATATTATAATACTTCATTACAGATTAAAAGTACAAGTGATATTAGGTATGTAGGCATAAAGAGGTAAAAGTACTAGTCCGAAAAAAGCGGATTACACGTGAATAATAAATACCAATTGAGTAAGATAAATAGTAAAAAACAAGCAAAAAAGGTGGATCCCATATGGAAAAGTAAAGAGAAAAAGGTAATGGATCTTACATATAAAGTAAATTGAAAGGATACAAAGTATAATAAAAAACCCAGATAAAAAGTACTCAAATCAGAACCAAATTGATTTGTAAAAGTGAAAAGTGCACTCTCACTTTCTTGCCTCTTGGGAACTGAAAATGGGAGGAAAAAAGTGGACAAAAATGCCCTCCACCATTCTCTCTCATAAGCCAAAATATTTTGGGGCAAAAAGGTAAAATGGTTTTAATAAATCAAGAATAATTGGTGGCCTTTGGATCAAGATGAAATCTAATGGCCAAAAACCCTATAAATACCCCCTCAGCTCCCTTCCCTCATTGCCCTTTTTATAACACTCCAAGTGGGTGTAGGAGAGAGAGAGACAACTCGTGAGAGTAGAGAGAGAAAGTGGGAAGCCGAGAGGGAAAGTAAGAGGAAACAAGAGAGGAAGAGAAGGAAGGAAGGAAGAGGAAAAAGGAAGCTAGGTTCAAGGTCCTCAAGCTTCAAGGGTAAGTTCTTCTTTCCATTTCCTTCAAGATTATGCAAGCATATAGCATTTAAGGAAGCAATTTTCTTCATCCCTCTAATCCCCCTAGTCTCAGCCAAGGCATGAAAGTAAGGGGAGAGGTTGAGTTTCATTTTGCTAAATGTGTTGCTATGAGTTTGCATGCTTGAATAATGTCCAAAATGAATGAGAGACTAGCCAAAGGAGTGAGCTTTTTCATTTGGGTTTTGTGAAGCCATATCTTAGCCAAAGGAAGAATTGAAGGAAGGAGTGAGTTTTTGATGAAACTAATGCTTCCAATGGACTCCTAGCATGCAAAATAACCAAGAAATGTCAAGAGAATCACTAAAGAACTTGGTTCCTAAAATATCAAAGTTTATGGTCATCAAAGCATGCATAGTTTATATAATGTTATCAAGTTGTTAAGCAAGGTTTAATGACTCTATTAGGCTCTAACCAAGTCAAGGAAGTGAGCCAAAGAAATAAGAACCAAACTTGAAAGCAGGGGAAGTCTTGCTCTACGCTTTTACATTGAAACATTATGCTTTATGTTTCCAAATTGTGTTGCTATGTTATTTGGCTATGTTTGGTTTGTCTGTTTTTATGTTAAGGGCTAAACCCCCAGATGCCCATTTATTAAGCTGCTATGCTACTAAAATTTTTACTGCAACATAGTATTTTGATTTTTTTTTCTAAAAGTATGCTATGAAAGCATGATGATTATACAATATTTTTACAATATTTAAGCTATTGTGATAATGTGATATGTTTGAGCTTTATTACTGCTGAGATGTTCCCATATCACCCCCAAGTTGCCCCAATTATAGGGCTAAGCAATGCTAAAGGGAAAATGTAGCAAAAAGAAGTGAAAAAGAAGAAGATTGATGCCTTGTACTATTTTTGGTTCTGTTTCTTACTATCTAATGTAAATTATTGTATAAAATCAAATATTGCTCCAAAAATTATGATGTCTGTATGTATGGATAGGGACAAAATAACATTGATTGGATTGTATTTGGATTTATACAATGGTAGATATGCATATTTTGTTAAGACTGCTCTAGTAAATATTATTTCGGATCCTTAAATTTTATGTTAAGGTTCTAACTAGTAGAGGTAAAATAAATGTAGAAGATAGATATGGTTAGAAAGTAGATATGTAAAGCTTTTCACTGATGTTAAGTATGCACAAAATGACTTTATTTTAGGAGAAACAAATTTTTAAACTTGAGGCTCTATTTTCAGATAGAAACAGGGAGGCGAAAATGAATGGCTTTTTGATTGAAATACAATACATGCAAAAAATAAATATCAATATACAACATTTTTGAAAATATTTACCCAAATGCTATAAGTTTGGGATTTTATAACAAATTGGACTCCGTCAGACTGATTTATTTATAAATCGATCTAACAGATCATGTTTTTATTTTTTATTTTTTTTTCTACATAATTGAAGTCGGATTGTCACTGACTTTGCTATGTCAGTCAACAATGACTAACGCAGCATTACAATTTTTTTTTTTAAAAGTAAGGTTGCAAGCTTGCTACTTGCTGTGTTAGTTAGTTGATTGATGCAGCGAATTTATTTTATTTTTTTTAAAGCTGTCCCCTTTTTTACTACCTGATGAATAATTATAATAATTAATTTTTAATAATAATTATTATAATTATAATTATAAGATTAGTATTAATTAATTAATTATTATAATTATTAAGCAATGATTATAATAATTATTAAGAATAATAATAATAATTGTTAGATAATATTAATGATTAAGTATTATAATAATTAAAAACTTACAAATAATAAAAAAATTAATTTTGAAACAAACTATTTTAACAAATTAATTTGTAATTATTAAATTTTAATTACTAAAGCCAAATTTTTATATCAACTAAAAATAAAAATATTTCTTTTATAGAAAAAAGATTGTTCACCTTATACATAATGACTTCTTATACCACATCTTGGTCTTCTTTGTGTTGAATCAAGTATTTTGATGATTCCAAACCAACCTTCAAGAGCTTGAAATAAAGATATCAAAGGTGCACAAAAGGTCCAAGTGAGGGAATTCTGGAGAAATCAGAGCAAGGATTCATGTAGGATGTTTAGTAATGTTTTAATTTGAGTAAAAGACTTTGATTTGGTGAAAAGATATTTTAAAACATTGATTCTATGTTAAAACATGGAATATTTGAAAAACACCCACCAACAGACAAAGTTTGAAAAGTTAATGCTAATCTGTCATCTTGGAAATTCGAACTTTGGCTTTGGAAATACGAATTTCGTACTGAAAATGAACAAGTCTGAAAAGAGGTCTCTCTGACAGACGAATTTTGACTTGAGAAAATTTGAATTTTGATAAGTGTCTGAAAGGAGCATTCAGTAACAAACGAACTTTGGGTTTTGAAAATTCAAATTTCAGACAAAATGTAACTTATGAAAACTAAATAAATTCGTCTGAAATTATGTCAAAGTTCGTCTGAAACCAAGTTTAGATTGGATTTCAAAATTGCTCACTGACAGACGAACTTTGAACATGAAAATTTGAATTTTAGAAACTAAGCTTGTGAGTCTATTACAATGATATGGTGACATACGAATGACACTATTTGTAAATTTGAATTTTGAAGTAAGTCTGAAAAGAGGTCTCTCTGATAGATGAACTTTGCCCTTTGAAAATTCGAATTTTGAATTAGATAAACTATTGTGCCTTATAAGCCAACTACGGACAGACAAATTTTGGGGTTCCAAAATTTGAATTTTGAAGGCACTGTAGCAAATTGAAAATACTGTTCACACTTAACAGAACGTCTTCAAACATAAAAATCCGTATGTCACAACATAGAAATATTTTTCAAAGATCAAAATGTGAACTTTGCTTCATGACAGACGAACTTTGGATATTCAACATTGAAGTCTTTAGTCTTCAGGTTCTGCGAAGTTCATTTGTTAACCAACTGAAATTCGAATTTTAGAGTGTCAGAAGCATTAAATGCGGTTGGTTAATGGATAGTTTTTCAGAGTAACCGTTAGATAACTTCTCTAACAAATAGATTGTGTCTCTAACGTATAGTTGAGATCTAAATCTATAAATATAATATCATTTGAAGTTGTGGGTAACGATTTTAACTTTGTATATACTGAAACTCTACCAAATCATCTACTCAAAGTCTCTTACTCTCTCACTTCAATATTTGTACTTCAACTTTCATATTCACTCTGTCTAAGAGAGTTTAATCATTGTAAACAATCTTATCTTCATTTGGAAGAAAGATTTTCTTGTGAGGGGATATCACAAGGGATTGGGGAAGCACTTAGTAAGAGTGCAAAGAGTGAAAGAGTGAGCTCTAGAAACAGAGCATCATCTTTGTACTGAGGCATTTGCAAGAAGCCCATTGAATTCTTGCAGAATAGTGAAAAATCTCAAGTTGTGACTTGGGGACTGGACATAGGTCAGGTGGAGAGACCGAACCAGGACAAATATCTGAGTTTTCTTCTCTTTACTGCTACTTTTACAGTTTATTCATCTGTACTCTGTTTTACTATCATACTTTGCTTTCTTCACCTTCTTGACATTTTGTAGAAAATTTTAATCTTCCTAATTCACCCCCTCTTGGGAAGCCAGCTTATCTAACAAGTGGTATCAGAGACCGGATTCCCAATCAAAGGATTTCATAGTCCGGGAATTAAAATGGCTGGTTTTGGAGAAAGCATACTACCAGAGGGCAACAACACAAATAGACCACCTGGCTTAAGTGGAGAACACTATGGTTACTGGAAGATGAGGATGCAAATCTATCTCCAGTCAATTGATCTGGACATCTGGTCAATCATTTAGAAGGCAGACTTTGTCCTAATGGATTTGGAAGATAATAGGAAGTACAGAGAGAAGCCAGAAGCTGAATGGAAAGAGGAAGATAGAAGAAGAGCTTGCTGAACTTCAAGGCAAAACACTGTTTGGTCAGTGCTTTGAATCAAGATGAATTCTATAGGGTCTCACAATGCTCTACTGCCAAACAAAATGTGGGACACCTTGCAAATTGCTCATGAAGGAACAACTGGAGTCAGGAAAAATAAACTAAATACATGCATAGGTGAATACGAAAGCTTTCAAATGGCTGAAGGAGAAAATGTAAAAGAGCTACAGAAGAGATTTACCCTCATTGTGAATTAACTAAAGAGTCTGGGAAAGGAGTACACTTAAACAGAAAAAGTTAGAAAGATCCTCAGAGCTCTCCCTCTGGAATGGCAACCCAAAGTAATAGCAATAGAGGAAGCCAGAGGAGAATCAATGGCCTCTGTCACTGCTTTTTTTGGTAGCCCTGAGGACTATGAAGGAAAAATGAGGGCTCTCAAGGAAGCTAGACTAGACAGAAAGAAGAAAGGTCTTGCTCTGAAAGCTGCTAAGGAGAATGAAGAGGAATCTGATGATGGAAATGATGGTCAGAAAATTTGGAAGATTCTACAGCAAGAAGAAAAACAAGAAAATCTTCAAGAAAGGAGCAACTGGAGAGAGCAAGAGAGAAACAAAAGAACCTGTCACTTGCTATGAGTATAAAAGCAGGGACATATCAAATGGGAATGTCCACAATTCCTCAAGAAGCAAGAGAAAGAAAAGAAGTCTACAGACAAAGGCAAGAAGAAAAGAGCTTACATCTCATCAATATGGGGCAACAGCTCAGATGCAGAAGAAGATGATGAAGATGAAATTGCCAACATCTGTCTGATGGCTCTTGAAGAAGCTGAAATCCCATGCAGCAGTGATCAAGAAGATGAGGTATATGAATTTGAACCTTCTTATTCTGAATTACTGGATGCATTTCACGAGCTGCATGACGAATTTGTTAAAGTTGCAAAAGAATTGAAGCAAGCTAAGAAAAAGATTAACAAACTAGAATCTCAATGCAACACCTCTGAAATTGCTTCTCTACCTGTTGTTGAATCTGCTTGCTGTAAATCATGCATTGAACTAAAGCAAACCAATGAATATCTAGTGAAAAGCATGTCTAGACTTACTAAAGGTAAAGATATGTTGTTTGCTTTAATGGAAAGCCAAAGAATATCACAAGGAAAGGCTGGACTTGGCTATGATCCTTGTACTGTAAAAGAAAAGATTAGGAAGAAAAATCAGAATATGTACATGAGACACTTTGTGTATGCTAGTGGCACTAGAAAGAAACATATTTCTCAGCATATTGAGTCTTATGATCAACCAAGGCATGCAAAACAAAAATATTATCTACATTGTTTTCTTCCTGCATCTCAATCCAGCAGTCCCTTTACCACCTATCACTTCTATAACAAGAAGAGGCATATTTCTAGCTCATGTGCGTTAAAGAAAAATGGACTTGACAGGAAGGTTAAATGGGTTCCCAAAGGTACATTTGTATCTTGGAAAAAGACTACTGACAGGAAATGACCCAAGCAAATTTGGGTACCTAAAAAGAAAATATGAACTTTGTTTTGTAGGTCTGTCTCAAGGCTAGAAAGAGTAATAAATGGTATATGGACAGTGCCTGCTCAAGTCACATGACCGGTGATAAGGAGAAGTTCATCACCCTTAGAGACAAGAAAGGAGGAAAGGTGACCTTTGAAGGTGATTAATATGGCAAAATAGTTGGCATTGGCATTGGCATTGTGGGCAAGAATCCTAAAACATCCATTGAAGACGTGCTGTTTGTGATTGACCTCAATCACAATCTGCTAAGTGTGAGCCAGACATGTGACAAAGCAAACTGAGTGCTGTTTGACTCAAAGTTCTGCTTGGTCATCAGAAAAAGTGATCACAAAGTAATTCTCAAAGCTCAAAGGGATGATAATTGCTATACTATTGATCTTGATGAACTTCCTCCCTTAGATTCTATCTGCTTGATTAGCCAGGATAATGATAGTTGGTTGTGGCAAAGAAGCTTAGCTCATGTTAACATGAATCAACTATCAAGACTGGTTAAAAATGAGTTAGTCACTGGCCTACCAAAAATTACTTTTGAAAAAGATAAAGAATGTGATGCATGCCTAAGAGGAAAACATACCAAATCCTTTTTTAAATCTAAAAACGTAGTCACCGCAACTAGACCACTAGAACTATTGCACATGGATTTAATTGGTCCATCTAGGGTAAAAAGCATTGGTGGAAATCTGTTTGTGCTTGTAATTGTAAATGATTACTCTAGATCTATATGGACATTGTTTCTCTCCTCTAAAAGTGATACCTTTGATACATTTGTAACCTTAGCCAAGAAAGTGCAAAATGAGAGGGGTATTTCCATTGTGTCTATCAGGTCAGATCATGGAGGAGAGTTTGAGAACTCATATTTCCTGGAGTATTGCAATAAGCATCGAATTGATCACAAGTTCTCAGCTCCAAGAACTCCTCAACAAAATGGAGTAGTAGAGAGGAAGAACAGAATAATTGGAGAGATGGCTAGAGCTATGCTAAATGAAAAGGAACTCTCTCAAGTATTCTGGGCTGATGCAGTAAACACAGCAAGCTACATCATAAATAGAGCCTACATCAGACCAATTCTTGGGAAGACTCCTTATGAGTTGTACAAAGGAAGAAAGCCAAATCTCTCACATCTCCATGTGTTCGGTTGCAAATGCTTCATTCACAACAATAGAAAGGAGAATCTGGGTAAGTTTGATGCCAAATCTGATGAAGGTATATTTCTGGGCTATTCTAGTAGAAGTAAGGCATATAGAGTTTTTAATAAAAAATCTAAATTAGTAGAAGAATCTGTGCATGTAGTATTTATTGAAAATGAAACTGCTTCCCAACATGTTACTGCTGAGGATGATCTTATCTTAAACTTTAAAAAGTTAGATGTTTCTGATGAAGGTAAAATTGAACCTCCAAAAATATCTGAATCTACTAACATAGAGGAAGATATTTAGGAAAGAGACTTTGAGGATGAAAATAATGATGAAATGTCTCAAGAACTCCCTAGAGCTTGGAGATATCAAAGGAATTATTCTGTTGATTAAGTGATAGGGAATGTTCAAGAGAGAGTTAAAACCAGAAGATAGTTAAGGGATCAAATGATTAATTGTGCTTTCATCTCACAAATTGAACCTAAATGCACTGAGGAAGCCTTAACTAATGAATACTGGATTTTGGCAATGTAAGAAGAGTTAAACCAGTTTGAAAGAAATTAAGTTTGGGACTTAGTGCCCAGACCCAAAAATCATCTTGTCATTGGCACTAAATGGGTTTTCAGAAATAAACTTGATGAATCAGGGTCAATAATCAGAAATAAAGCTAAATTGGTTGCAAAATGATATAATCAACAAGAAGGAATTGATTTTGAAGAAACCTTTGCTCCAGTGGCTAGACTAGAAGCAATTAGAATTCTGTTGGCATATGCATGCATGAAAAATATTTTGTTGTATCAAATGGATGTGAAGAGTGCCTTTCTAAATGGATATATCATGGAAGAGGTCTATGTAGATCAACCTCCAGGCTTTGAGGATTCTACAAAACCAAACCATGTTTATAAACTAAAGAAAGCCCTTTACAGTTTATAGCAAGCCCCTAGAGCATGGCATGAAAGATTAAGTAATTTTCTCACTGAAAAGGGGTTCAACAGGGGAAAAGTATATACAACCTTATTCATCAAGAAAGAAAATAAAGATTTACTTATTGTTCAAATTTATATTGATGATATTATATTTAGTGCTACTAATGAATCTCTTTGCAAGAATTTTTCTAAGTTAATGCAGAGAGAATTCGAAATGTCCATGATGGGTAAACTCAACTTCTTCCTTGGATTGCAAATTAGGCAGTGTGATGATGGTATCTTTATCAACCAATCCAGGTATCTGAAGAAATTGCTAAAGAAGTTTGGGATAGAGAATGCCAGGCCAATGGGAGCACCTATAGCTACAACAACCAAACTGGATGTGGATGAAAGAGGAAAAATGTTTGACATAACCCAGTATAGAAGAATGATTGAATCCCTACTGTACCTAACTGCCAGCAAACCTGACATCATGTTTAGTATCTGTATGTGTTCAAGATTCCAGTCATGTCCCAAGGAAATCCATGCAACTGCTGTGAAGCGTATCTTTAGATATCTTATTGGAACATCACAGATGGGCCTTTGGTATCCAAAGGGAAATGGAGAAGATCTGAAAGGATGCACTGATGCTGATTTTGCAGGATCTAAAACTGACAGAAAAAGTACAAGTGGAACTTGTCAGTTTCTTGGAGGATCCTTGGTTTCATGGTTTAGCAAAAAGCAAAACAGTGTGGCCTTATCCAAAGCAGAAACTGAATATGTTGCAATTGGAAGCTGTTGTGACCAAATCATCTGGATAAGACAGCAGCTTGAGGATCTTGAGGTTGAGATGAAGGAAATACCAATCATGTGTGACAATCAAAGTGCCATTAACATCATAAAAAATTCTGTCATGCATTCAAGGACAAAACATATTGAAGTTAGGCACCACTTCATAAGGGATCATTTTCTGGAAGGAGAAATCAGATTAGAATACATCCCAACAGAGGATCAAGTTGCTGATATCTTGACAAAGCCTCTATCAGAAGATAGACATTGCAAAATTAGGAGAGAATTGGGTATGGTAAATCCCAATGAATTGCAAGTAAATCTTTGTACAATTCTATTTTTAAATTTTCTAATATTAAATTAATTCTAACTTAAGCTTCGAAGAAAGTTTAATGTAAGTTGCAGGTGCTCCTCATGAGTTTGAATGACACTAGATCTGAAAAATGTAGCAAATCAGAATGAAACAGTCAAAAGGAGAAAGAGACAGCAAGAAATATGAGTTCTGGGTCTATTCTGTAAGTTTTTAAAGTTGAAATCCATATCTTAGTTGTGTGTTAGATGAATTTCCTTGATAAACTGTGTTTCTAAACAAGTCAGCATGGTCAACATTCAAATTTAGATGCCCAACAAACGAACTTCAGCTTGATATACATTGGAACAGCTCTCGGTGGTCCCTCGAAATTCGTCTGTTGGCCCTTGAAAGTTCGAATTTTCAAAAATAAAAGTTTCAAAGTTATGTTTGTCCAACATGATGATTATACAAATGATTATTTCTTAACATACAAATGTTGGAGAACCTTTACAAAGTAAAGAAATTCGAATTTCTGATTCAAAATTCGTCTGTTGAAACTTGTGCATAATGTTGAATCTCTAAAAGATGAATGTTCACATGCATAATTCGTCTGTTGATTGTTGAATTGATTGTTGCTTGATGCTTGCTCTTCAAAATTTGAACTTTGTTGAATCAAAGTTCGTCTATTCATCCTGTGCTATTTGAACCAAGCCTTTGTCAGATGAACTTTCAGAAGAAAATTCATCTGTCAGTAAGCCTTGCTGAACAGTTTAACTTTTAACTGCTCGAAGTTCAAATTTGACCCCTCAAAATTTGTCTGTCAAGCGGTTACTTACGTTAAAACTAATGGTTTTCCTCTAAATAGACGTAACCCTATTCATTCCTTCTCTGAGTCTGTTCATATTCTCTCTTCAATGCTCTTAAATTCTGACCAAAAATCTTCATTTCCCACCGTTTAAACTCTCTTTCACATCCTATAAACTCATTCCCAGCCTCATTCTGAAACATTCATCCACGAAAATGGCAAGGGTAAAGAATTCTGGAGTTGGAAAAGGAGAGGCATGTCCAAAGAGATCGGTCAAATCCCAATATGCCTCAAAGGAGGGTGAAAAACCGAAGAGAAAAGCCGAATCAAGCAAAGCAACTCCCTCCAAACAACAGAAGTCAACCCCAAAGGCAGAATCAAAGAAAGTTAGACCCTCTTCTTCGAAGAAAGAAGAGCCTTTGGTCCCTGTTCCTGCTGCTGATACAGTTGCTTCCACTTCCTCCTCCAGTACTGAATCTGGAGAATACCAACTCATAATAATGCCATTATGGAGCACTCCTCAGATTCAGGAAGAATACTCAACCAAGTTTGCAAGTAAAAAGGTAATCAAGCCTCACTGTGTGAACTTGGAAGATTTCTTGGCCTCTAACAGTTTTGATGCTGAAATATGGATGCTAAGATATAAGAATCTGTTAGAGATACTGGAGAGGTATGATGATAAAGTGGTTAAGACATGGTATGCCTCCTTGAAGTACAACAGCAAAAAGAAGAAGTGGAAGGTCAATCTGAGATCGAGGACCATCTGGCTCACAGATGAGACTCTTAATGAAGTATTGAAAATACTAGGGCAAGATGGCCTTAAGATTGACATCACTACTTCTAGATATATGGATGAGGCAGAGACTGCTGATGAAGAAGGTGACCCCTTTCTGAACTACAAGGAGAGCACAATCCTGAACACTTTGTTCAGAAGAAAGGAGAATAGGCCAACCATAAACTTGCTAAAGCCCACAGACCTCAGTGCTCAAGTGAGAATCCTGTACTACATAGTGTCTAGGATCATCTTTAACAAAGGAGGTAGCTTCAATTTGATCACAAGGGCAGAGGCATATGTGACAGTAGCCATCATGCGTGGAAAGCTTATCAACATAGGACATATCATACTCCAGCGCATGATCAAGGCAAGGGATCAGAGGAAAGATTCCACCCTCCCCTATGCAGCAATCATTTCCAGAATTCTACAATATGCTAGAATTCAGCACCTTGAGAAAGGGAAAGGGAAGCCCACTGAGATTTTCAAGGAAGAGAAACTGCAAAGAATGGGAATTGAGAGAAATGAAGGGAGAAGGATTGGGAAGGGAGTAGGAAAATCTGAAGATCTCTTCTTTGTTGAAGATGTCTCCCTACAGCAAGAAGGTACCTCTAAGGTTCCTACAAGACTTACACCTCAGCCTTATCTACTTGTCCCATCTCCATCTAAGCCTACTCACATTCCATCTACTCTCTCCTCTCGTGCCAACCCAACCAAGATCACTGAGTTGTATGACAGTTTGTCTACACTCATACTTAGCATTAGGGATGAGCAAAATGCCAAATTTGCTCATCTGCAAGATCAGATTCATCAGTTGGGTAAGAACATGAAAGTGGTTGCTGATGCATATGAAGACATTCGGAGTGCAATTCCTGCCACATTAGCTCCACCTCAGCCAGGGTTCTCTAAGCTTGCCAAGTCTCCAACTTCTGAGCCTCCAAGTCCCTTTGAGCTAGCCTCTTCAGAGCATGGTGATGCTGTAGATGATACTGAGGTAGCTGGTACACTGAGCACACCAAGTCCTGGTCCTCCCTTGGACTATGGTATGGAAGAAGAAGGTCCTCAGGATTCAAGCTCTCATGATCACATTCCAGCAGATGCTCAAGAATCAATCTTGTCCCAATAAGAATCTGAGCAAGTAGAGAGATTAGTGGCAGCCATCTCCACTTCACAATTTATGCCAGCTGCCACAAATAAAGAAAGGAGCATTGTGCCTTTTGTTGATCTGGAAGCCATTGCATACAATGCTCTCTTACAAGCTCAGAGAAGAAGGCTTGAAGAAATGTTTCCTCCTTCTGCTCCCTCACCTGTTAGATATTATGGTTTCTCGGAGGAAAGAAGGGCACAACTGGCAGTCACAAGGCGAGAAATTTCTGAACTTCTTGAGATTTCTGATGATGAAGATGAAGACACAAGTTCTGAGGTTTTTGGGTCCCTACCATTTGTTCCTGTGCCTCTTCAAGCTATTCCAGTGTCTCAAATCCCTCCTCTTGCAGATTTTGTTCACCCTTCTGATGATGTCAAAAAGGCGGAGAAAAGTAAGCAAACTAGAATTGGAACTAGAAAGTCTGCTGCTGAGCCTTCTGGAAAGACTTACAGCAAGAAGACCAAGTCAAAGAAGAAGTGATTAGAACTTAGGCTTGGGTCCTTTTGTAGTGTTATGTTATGTTTCTATGTTTTATGTTTATGTATTCTGAACTATTTTGCATCAATTGTTTTTTGTAAAAGCAATGATTGTTGAAATGAAAGAATTCCTTGCTTGCAATGATCTATACCTGTTAATCTTTGAATCTCTTTACTTGATCTACTATTTATGATATCTTTTGAAATATAATGCATGTGTTGAGGGAGAGCTTGTTGAAGCAAACCCAAGTACTAATCCAGTTTGTAAGTTATTTTGTCATCATCAAAAAGGGGGAGAATGTTAAATTAAGTATTTTGATGATTCCAAACCAACCTTCAAGAACTTGGAATAAAGATATCAAAGGTGCACAAAAGGTTCAAGTGAGGGAATTCTGCAGAAATTGGAGCAAGGATTCATGTAGGATGTTTAGTAATGTTTTAATTTGAGTAAAATACTTTGATTTGGTGAAAAGATGTTTTAAAACCTTGATTCTATGTTAAAACATGGAATATTTGAAAAACACCCACCAACAGACGAAGTTTGAAAGGTTAATACTGATCTATCATCTTAGAAATTTGAACTTTGACTTTGGAAATTTGAATTTCATACTGAAAATAAATAAGTCTAAAAAGAGGTCTATCTGACAAACGAATTTTGACTTGAGAAAAATCAAATTTTGATAAGTGTCTGAAAAGAGCATTCAATAAGAAACGAACTTTGGGTTTTGAAAATTCAAATTTCAGACAAAATGTAACTTATGAAAACTAAATAAATTCATCTGAAATTATGTCAAAGTTCATCTGAAACCAAGTTTAGATTGAATTTCAAAATTGCTCACTGACAAACGAACTTTGAACATAAAAATTCGAATTTTAGAAACTAAGCTTGCGAGTCTGTTACAATGATATGGTGACATACGAATGACACTATTTGTAAATTCGAATTTTGAAGTAAGTCTGAAAAGAGGTCTCTCTGACATACGAACTTTGCCATTTAAAAATTCAAATTTTGAATTAGATGAGCTACTGTGCCTTATAAGCTAACTACGGACAGACGAATTTTGGGGTTCCAAATTTTGAATTTTGAAGGCACTGTAGCAAATTGAAAATACTGTTCACACTTAACAAAACGTCTTCAAACATGAAAATCCGTATGTCACAACATAGAAACATTTTCCAAAGATCAAAATTTGAACTTTGCTTCATGACAGACGAACTTTAGATATTCAACATTGAAGTCTTTAGTCTTCAGGTTCTGCGAAGTTCGTCTGTTAACCAAATAAAATTCGAATTTCAGAGTATCAGAAGCATTAAATGCGGTTGGTTAACAGATAGTTTTTTAGAGTAACCATTAGATAACTTCTCCGATGGATAGATTGTGTCTCTAACATATAGTTGAGACCTAAATCTATAAATATAACATCATTTGAAGTTGTGGGTAACGATTTTAACTTTGTATATACTGAAACTCTGCTAAATCATCTACTCAAAGTCTTTTACTCTCTCACTTCAATATTTGTACTTCAACTTTCATATTCACTCTGTCTAAGAGAGTTTAATCATTGTAAACAATCTTATCTTCATCTGGAAGAAAGGTTTTCTTGTGAGGGGATATCACAAGGGATTGGGGAAGCACTTAGTAAGAGTGCATAGAGTGAAAGAGTGAGCTCTAGAAACAGAGCATCATCTTTGTATTGAGGCATTTGCAAGAAGCCTATTGAATTCTTGCAGAATAGTGGAAAATCTTAAGTGGTGACTTGGGGACTGGACGTAGGTTAGGTGGAGAGACCGAACCAGGATAAATATCTGAGTTTTCTTCTCTTTACTGCTACTTTTACAGTTTATCCATTTATACTATGTTTTACTATCATACTTTGCTTTCTTCACCTTCTTGACATTTTGCAGAAAATTTTAATCTTCCCAATTCACCTCCCTCTTGGAAAGCCAGCTTATCTAACACTTTGAACATGTTGTGGTCACCCCTGTTTTATGGGCTCTTCATGTTGGGATTCAGGTGACTCATTAGCAGTTATAGCCGGTGGGTATTTAGATCAAATGCTGGAGACTCAATATGAGAAATCGACTATTGTGGGGCTTCATTTGATGGTCCACCTATTTCAAATGAGTAATCGTTATACTCAGGCTCAAAAAGTGGGGAATTCTCCAATAACGACATGAATGACCCAAATTGATCTAAATTGTGCAAGCTTAATTGTTATATGGATGATGGTGGCACATAATAGTATTAGCTAAAAATATCTGCAGAAGAAGCGGCTTTGGGATTTTGTTCCTCTTCATCTCTCACCACATCTTGATTTTGTTCCTCCTTTTCAGCCACAACTGGTGGTTGAGTTGACAAATAGCCACCATATCGCTTACTTGGTCTACCCCAGGCATCATTGGATGTGGTAGCTTAACTGCAGGTGGAGCAGGCTGAGGGACCATGTTGTAGTGTTGTTCGCTTAATGCCATTCTAATGTTTTGTTGGTTTCGTATAACCTTTTGTTGATATTCTGTAGTTGGTATTGGCAAAGGGTCTTGAATACTTAGTTGAATCAATTCATTAGCTATATCGACATGAAATCAAGAATAAGACATTATTAGGTAATGACATTATTCATATAAAACAAAATCAAGACAATGATTTTAGATAGTTACCGTAAAATCAGCTGCACCACTAGCTGGGTAGATCTACCATCGAATGTGCCTCCAATACCATTACATGTACTCAGATGTCTGATCTAATGCATCATGTAGTACAAGTGATTCAACAATAGCATTATGCCAACCAAACCATAATTGAATATACTCCATGTGCTTTTGAATCCAATTTTCTAATGTTCTTCTTCTTAGTTTGATTGTGTAGCAATTCCCCAAATAAACTGGAGCGAGAGGTATTGGTTGTTGACAACCAAATTGCCTAAGCACATGATTAGGATGATACCATTCAATTATATGGAAGCATATCAGGGGGACTGAAGCTCGCCAAATTTGTAGTGACGCCAAGCAATATCGTCAAATTAATTGCTATACTATTAGAGATTCATAAGGTTGCCAAACTATGTCTTCCTCCCCTATTACATCAAGTAACTTTCTATAAGTATATAACACCCTATCAGTTGGACGAAGTTGTTGTCCTACATTCTTCCATCTGTAATGACACGAAAGCACTTGTTAAAATTTATATGATTAAAATAATAAGCTAAAATCAAATAGTTGGCATGTAAATTAAGCATACCTAAATCTCAAGGATGGCATGAGAGGACAAATATCTGTACGTGAATTTACTAGTAGAGGTCATTCTGCTGTCAACATTAGGAAACGATCCCATGCCCAAAGGTGGAGTAATGTCATACATCTACTTATCCCCTTCTTCGTTTGTTCTGTAGCATTGCATAATTCTTTGAAGTACACTAATACTGCAGATTCTCAAGAATATTGGCCAGTACTTGAGAGATCCAAAAGCAATGGGAAATTCATTAAATAAATCTTATGACTTGACCTATCTGGCATTAGAAATTCACCAATCAACCAGAGTATATATGCACAAGTGAATCTTTGTATTTGTAATTCATATGTATGATCATTGTGGTTGGGAAAGTGTTTTACCAGCCAAGTAGTCGGTATTCTCTGTCCATACATATACTCTGCAGGTGGTATAATGCCAAGTCCCATATGATTAACATTGGCCTAATCTGAAACTGTATTACCACATACAGGTAGTCCATCATAAAGAAAGCCCTACTAAATTGCCATATCCTCTAAAGTTATTGTGCATTCTCTATGGGATGTATGAAAAGTATGGGTCTCAGGATGCCACCTCTCAACAAGTGATAAAATCAAAGTCGGATTATACTCAAATTGGTCTATTCTAGCAATGCAGTAGAATCTAGTCTATATAAGGTAAGGCACAATTTGGATTGTTGGCTCAATTAGTCGCTCCTTATGCATGACTTATCGAGTTTGAAGGATCTGATATATCTGAAAAACTGGAAATATAATTTCTAATGATTATGAATAATTGATACTTACATGTGAAAAAAATTACTTATATTTTGAGTCCAATACAACTTTTGAAATATGCTGTGGTTGTAAATATAATAGTGAATTATCCTCTGGACTTGGGTTGATGATATGATATGGCTGTGCCATTGGAGAACCATCTTTGCAATGTTTGGAGTTAAAAAATGAAAGTACAATCCAATGTAATCACATTAAAAAGCCCATGGAGACAATTACAATTAATAATTTTCCATGCCTTTGGCAATATTTAAAAAATGTCATATACATATATTTGAAAATTCTTAAATACATGGGGAAGTATACTAATTAATGTCTAGAAGCCTGACACTGTGGATAAGTGGAACAATTATGACCTATTTGCCTACATAACCTCCTCCTATTAGGTTGACCAGTCATGATCCAACCCCTTTCATTACGTATGCGAGTTGAATGCAGACGACCTTTTTATCGAATCATTGTAGGGTCAGGGATCAAAGGTGGAATATCAATTTCTAGCCAATGAACTTCGCCAGCTATTGGGTGGAACTTATTACTATAAGCAATGCTCGTGGTTTCTAACTTGAACACTGGATCCGCAAATTGTAAATGGTCTACTTGTATGCGAGCACATGCTGCAATGACATGCATGCATGGATACTTTTGTACCTAAAATTCTCCATAGTCACATGTTTTTTCATTTAAGTTGACCTTGCAACAATGACTAAAATGATGGGGTTGAACATTGTAACGCTCATCAACCTCAAATGATGTTTCTCTTCTATCATATATATGGATAATGCATGTAGATACAACCTGTGTTGCCATTTCTAACTTTCTGTTCAATGTCATAGAAAACACTTGGCCAACAGCTATTTGTGCATGCACTTGTTAGGAATGTTTGACAAAATAGTTGTTGACCCTATACATGGTAGCTTTCACAATACTAGTAATTGGCAAACTCTAAATACCTTTAAAGACACAATTTGTAATATCCCTATTTTTATGGGATGTTATAAAATGAATAAAAGATGAGAAACGAAACAAGATGAAAAGGCTATATATAATTGGGCTTTAGAAGGAATTAATTTCTCATCTAATTTTCTAAAGAAGTTATGTTTCGTCCTTAATTGGAATTAATTTTCCATAAGGTCTTTGACAGAAATTAATTCCAGAATTCACCCAAAAAAAAATATGCAATATACCACTTGAATGAAAGCCCGCTCCAAACTGAGCGCAATGGTATAAGTATTGCATTCCTGGGAGGTCCAGGTTGAGAGATAGACCAATTTGAAGTTAATATGAATAGTGAAAAATGAAATAATTAAAAATTGGTCTTTGGGTGAAATTACAAGAAAATGCCTGAAAGAATGGATAATTATATTTTGACCTGGTTCAGGGGTAAAACGTTCATTTCCCATATTTGAAGAAAAATATGAATATTGCATTTTAAATCTCAAGGAATAAATTTTGATATCATAAAATGTATGAGGAATTGGGAAAAACAGAGAAACACCGTTAAGTGTAAAGAAGGGTAAAGAGGTCATTTTTCCCGGTTGGATGGAAAAATGAGAAATTATATTTTTACCCCCAAAGAATTATGACAAGGACATCCATGTCCTTAAATTCATAAAAATTACGGTGAATGAGTATGAGAAATGTATTGGGGAAAATTACACCTAAGGACCCGAAAGTTCTAAAAATTATAAATTAGCCCCGGGTCAAGGGCATTTTCGTAAATATAAAAAATTATGGTCAAAATGAAGCTCTCAATGAGTTAAACCCAATGAAATATATTATGGAATTTATTAAGGTCAAAATAACATTTATTGGGTAATTAGGGTTTAATATTAATATTTTACCCGATAAAAGTCAGTTTAGACTGCAGAAAAATGCAGTATTGATCCAAGAACAATGATTGGACCTTAATAAAATATATTTTGGGTCTAGATAATGATGTTGGATCAAAAATAATTGTTAGATAATCCTGTACCAGTTTAATGACAATTTTGGCAAAAATACTTAATCGGTACGGGTAAATTTAATCGGTAAAAAGTATTTTGGTCCATCAAAGTTTATTATATAATTTTTGGCAAAAAAAGGAGGTGATCCACGTATTAATGAGCAGATGGGATACAAATGGAATTATGTGAAAAGCTTTTTAAAAGATAAAGTAAATAAAAGTGTATAGAAAAGTTAAGTGGTTAATTATATGACATAATCATCATTTTAAGCATAACACTTCATCTCCCTCACGTAAAAAGCACGCTGAACCAGTGGAGAAGAGTGCAAAGTGGCGTGAAAGAGAGAGAGCAAAAGGGAGAGGGAAAAATCACAAGTTTGGTCCCAAAAACTCAAGGTAATTTCTTTTAACCATTATCTTGTGATCTCTTGAGCTTTTGAAGAGTTTAGTAGGCTATTCTCTCTCATTTTTCTCACTGAAGTTTTGACCTAGAGAGAGAGTAGAGAGAGAAAATTAAGCCATGAAGAAAGTGATCCATGAAAAGTGATGTATAGGCTTCAAGGATTAAGATTATGCCATTAGATTGCAAATTAATCGGGTAGATATTTTTTTACAAATTTATGAAAATTTCTGCCTATTTAGGGTTTGGAAATGAAAGAGAATTTCATGATTTTGACCCCAAAAATGGATTCCTTGGGTCCAAAATAGGTAGATACAAGTATGTTGTACAAGAAAAAGCTTAAGATTAAGAAAGTGAAATTTTTAGCTTTTTGAAGCTTAATTCGGAATGAACAGTAACCGAGCTAGAGATGGAATTTGGCAATTATGAGGCCATATTTGGATTCCTCATGAAAAATTACATGGAATAGAGGTATAATACATCATTTTTGACTTAGGAATGAATTTTTGGTGAATTTTTGAAGAATTAGGGTTTCATGAACACTTTTTGAAGAAAGTCATGGAACCATTAGCTTGAATAATTGTTTGATGATGCATTAGGACTTGAAGAAGCCCAAGGAAGCTAGGGGGAGCATTGGTATCAAGTTGAAGAGTAAGAAAAAGCATGAAGGTAGCAATTTACCTATTCTTGCCTTATATTGTCATGTGATTTTCAATGAGTTTGATGACTTGCCTATTGTATGCTATGATCAATTGTGATGCTTTGAGAATGTTGGCTGAGTTAATTGAGGGTTTTGAGACCCCGGGATGTCCAAAATACAAAACAAAACTCTGCCAAAATTTTTGTAAAATATTATGGCATAAATGTTTAAAAGCATTTACTTGATATTTTATTATGATTATATGCTTAATGTGATAATATGATTGCATGAATGGTGATTGCTACTGAGATTCTTTGAATCTCACCCCCCTTCAATGACTAACCATGCTAGGGAGAACCAATGCAAAAGAGTTAAGGAAGGAGAAAAAGGCATGAAGAAGGAAATGATGTTGCAAGCCATTGTGTTATAGGGTGAATGGTTATTTGTGCCTTGCTTTGTATGAAATTATAAAATAGTGAATAATATGTTAATGTTGTAGAAAATGTATGAAAATTTCCAGTTCTGTATGTTGGGATATAAAGTTATATTCTACCAAGTTACATGCCAAAATGAGTTCATTTGCAAGGGTTTTGGTAAGGAAATTGCAATGTGGACTGAAACAAGGCATTTTCCCAAATGTCTGTTTCATTCGCCCTTGTTCTATACTTAATGTGAGGGTAAGTTTATGATATTTTTATACCAGATAGAGGGAATCTCCAGCTTTAATATGACACCTAATTCACCCCATTTGGAGTTGTGTACAACTAATGGTGAATTTTCTAATTTAGGGTTCATAACAGAGAAAGATTGGGAAAACTGGAAACTGAAAGTTAAGTACTGGAATATTAAAAAGATAATATAAATCGTGCAGAGCTCCAAAAATTCAGTGGTTTATATTTATGGAAAGGCATATGTTTTTAGTTTCATATGCCACTGATTTGGAGGTAATTGGAGCTATATGATAGGAGATATAGAGGTTTTCCCAAAACTGTTCCAGCAAAAGTGGAATTCTGATCCTTTATGATTTAAGTTAACACCATGTCCTGTGCAAGTTGAATAAATGTAGAAGAAAATTATTTATATAAATATACTCACAGGGCTTTCATATGACATAAATAATGTTTGATTTGGCTTATGTTAGAGTGAGATATGAATTTTTAAATATAAGGTCAAAATCCTGGGGAGGAGAAAATGACCAAATATACAGTAAATGTTTAAGGAATAAACTGTATAAATTGGTCAAGTAAATGATCAGTTTCATATTTTTTCCATGTAAATAAGGTTTTTATCTATTGTTAAAGACTTGAATCACTATGAAATGATTTTTCTAGAATTAGTTATGAATTTTCAAAGTTCACTTGGCAAAGTGGAAACTACAATATGAATAGTAACTGAAAATTTTTGAAATTCTGATTTTCATTCTTATGTGATTCAAGCTTAGAATCAAGTATAATTAGACTTAAAAGGAGTCTAATTCATGGAAAATAATTCATGATTTATGGTTTAGTATAATCAGACTATCTTACCGCTTGATTAAGAAGAAAAATTTGTCGAAAAAAAGGTAAGAAATGAGTTTTTATAAATTGAAAGAAGTTAAACCTCCTCCCCTGAAATGATTAATCTTGATCCAATAATGACCCAAGGGGTCGATAATAAGGAAAGAAAGTATGGATCAGGGTGTGAGTAATAAAGCAGGGTTGAGTTGAGGATAGTAGCCTATGTTTTATATAATAAATTTATATGAAAACTATATTCCCACAGATAGCAGCGGTGAGTAATGCTTTCAAGATACGGAGTTGTGATAAGTTAAAATGAGTTATAATCTTTATGATTATAACATCAAAGTATTATGAGAACACCAAGAACCTTGAGTGATAATGAAATAAAGGATGAGTGGACTTGAGGTCAGGAAAAAGAAAAAAAAGGAAACGATGGCCTTGTAAGTGCCATGTAAGCAAAGCTAGTGTAGTCAGCTTATGCTTGATAGAAAGATTATTTATGTAAATAGCATAAAGTTATGAAAAATAAAGGAAAGGAATGATGTCAGGTTCCAAAGAAGAGACTATAGTATGAATAAGAGAAGAAAGTTATGAAAGCATGGATGATGAATAAGAATGGGTATGTTACATGGAATTTTCAATACCCCGAAGGTAAACTAAGTTTATTATGTCCTCAACATTTCCTAACATGAAAGGTATGCCAGATCTTTCAGATGCTATGAATGGAGGAATAAGACTAAAGTGAAAAGTTGACTTTTAAATCATATAATTAAGATATGAAAGTATTCCTATAGTAAAATGGTTTGGAAATTAGGAAATAAATAGAAAGAAAGTATGTGATACAAGTATGTATCCAAATTTCGAGGACGAAATTTATTTTAAGGGGGAGGGAATTGTAACATCCCAAGAAAGTTAAGATATGTAGAAATGTATAGAGATTTTGCAAAAACGGACAGACCCCGTTTTGTGTGAAAAAGGGCAAGGAGGTCATTTTTCCCGGTTGAATGGAAAAATGAGAAAATTATATTTTTACCCTCAAAGAATTATAAAAAGGACATCCATGTCCCAAAAGCATTGAAATGTACGTGGAGAAAGAAATAAAAGGTTGTGCGGAAAATTACACCTAATGACCCGAAAGTTTCAGAAATTATAATTTAACCCCGGGTCAAGGGCAATTTTGTAAATATACAAAATTACTGTCAAAACGAAGCCCTCGACGAGAGAAGTCCAATGGTATATGGCACTGAGAGTTAATGTTCAAGAATAAAGAAATAATCAGTGCCGAGTGTCCAAAAGTAATAGTAAACCGATAAAGTAAACTGTGGGTCCTACCGATGGTTAAAAAGAAATTGGGTCTGGATATGGGCCATACACGGATACTATTTGGGACAGGACAATTATGAAAATATAAAAATAAAATTAGAATAGTCCTGTATCCCAAAAATGTTAAAGTACTATAAAGACGATTTTATCGGTACGATTAAAAAGTATCCGGATTGAGGTATATCTGGATAAGGAAAATTAGACAAATTTTTGGACACATTTTCCTCTCTCTCATGCGTGATTTGCTGCAGCCAATTGTCCAAATTATTTAATGATTTTTGAAGGCAAACTTATTGAAGAAGGAGACCAAAAAGTAATCATGGTTACTTTTGTAACTAACCATGATTAGCCATGATATTAATCACCTACTTAAGTCATTTAATTACCTTCTTTCTTCATCATTTTCACGCGTGAACCAGTAGCTGAAACAGAGGAAGAAAACGCAAGAAAAGGAAGGAGAAAAAGAGGAAGAAAAGGAAGAGGAGTCAAAGCAAAATTGAAAAACCAATCGGTAAGCTTTTATGCTACTACCCTAAGCTTACTATCCATGGTTTTTAAAGCATGATTTATGGTTTAGTTTTCTTCCTTTACACCTTAGGGTTTCATCCAAATTGGGTTTTAGCATAGAAATGAGTTTTGGACCATGAAACTTAAGGGAAAGCATAGACTAGACACTAGAAGCATGAATCCATGGAAGGTTTGAAGTGATTTGAAGGAAATTTTTTTTTATCACTATGAGATGATTTCGGCCAGAACAGGGGAGGTATTTAGAGTTGGAATTTCATGATTTTGACCTCAAAAATGGATTCCCCATGGTCCAAAACCTTAGAAACAAGTATGTTGTACAAAGAAAAAGCAAAGGAAAACAAAGTGTAAAATTTGGGTTTTAGTGTATAAAGTATTGTGTAATTCCGAAAAATCAATGGATAAATTGGTTCAATGATGATGTGGATAGGTTCAAGAAGGTTGAGGAAAGCTCAAAAAGTGGTGGACCAAGTTTGGAAAGCAAGGGAGCATCATAAGGTAGTTAATTTCCCATACTAGCATTATGTTATCATGTTTGTTTCAATGTATTTTATGTCTTGTCATATGATTGCAATGATGTTTTGAGATGATTTATGTGTATTGGCTGAGTTGTTGGAGGGGCATTGAAACCCCGGGATGTCCATTTGTCAAAACGAAACTCTGCCGAAATTTTTATGAATTCATATGACACAAATGTGATAATGCATTCAAAGTGTGTTAAGATATGCAAAATGTGTTATCTTGATATTTTTATGTTTAATGTGATGATGTGATGGCATGTTGGGTGTTAACTACTAAGATTATTTGAATCTCACCCTCCCAAATATTAACCATGAATAGGTAGCAACAATGGCAAGTCCACCAAGGAAGAGAAAGGAAAGGAGAAAGACTTTGGCCATTAACGTGATACTTAAGGCATCGGCCATGAGTTTTGATCTATTGCATGAATTGGTAAATGTGATGATAAATAAGTTTCTTCCAGATTTTAATATTCCTTTAAGTTCTAGCTAAGGTGTGGCATGATATGAAGATGAATTATGGTCATGTAAATATCTTACAATTTTTGTATTGTAAGTATAAGGATACAAATGATCATTCTGACCACTACCAAATGAATATTCTACAGTATGGGCTGGTTGATGTATAAAGTATAAATGTTATCTATGTTTAAAAACTAGATAGAAAGAGCTTTCATGTGGTCTAAAGATCACTCAAATAGGATGAGTGTAAGAGTTATAGTGAATTTTCAAAGTTAGCCCAGAAAACTGGAATTTCAGAAATTGACCATATGAGTGGTAGAAATTGACGAAATTTACTGTACAAATTGGCCAAGTAATTGCTCTGATTGATATTTTTCCCATGTAGATAATGTTTTAAGCTACACATGGAGACTTGAATCACATGCATACGATTTTTATTGATTTAGTTATGAATTTCCAAAATTTAATTGGAATAAATGAATTAGAATAAATGAATAGTGCCAAAGTTGGAAAAAATTTTATTATGCCATTTATTGTGATTCAAGATCCTACTATGATATAAATAGACTTTAGCATAGTTAAATACGTGGGAAATGGGCCTATAAAGGAGGTGTTACACTTTTTGGTATCAGAGCTAAAGGTTTTGGGCCTCAGAGCTGAAGGTTTAGGCTCTCAGAGCAATAGTAGTGGGCCAGTACAGTTTAAGTTAAGAAAAATGAATAGTGATAAATAAATTATTCTTTAGTATTATTCTACTAACTAGTTGTTATTGTGATTGAAGGATAGTAAAGATGTCTTCAACAAGTAACAACTCAGTTATAGATGCTCATGAAGAGCCTGAGATGGTACCAGATGTACCCCATCAAGAGGAAAGTATAGGTTCCAACGAGGTTCCTATGGAGAATGTAGAAGAAAGACAGTATGAAGTTAGAATTCCCCAACCAATACAGGAGGCTATTCCAGCAGTACCTATACGGGCAGTTCTTCCTGTAGATGCCTTACCACAGGAAAGGGCGGTTGAGGTATATGAAGATATGGACTACATGGCAGGATTTCTGTTGGATCCTAATAATACCCCGGATGATAGACCGGTAGATGTAGAACTTATAGTGTACCAGATCATACGTAAGTACTCAAAGGAATATGGTGTTTACTCAGAGGGACCGGAGCAAGTAATGGCATTCATGAGTAAAGTGTCAAAGGTTAAGACATTTCTAGAAGGAACAGGAATAGAATACCCTGAGCCGATCTGGATCACCACCCTCCTCAATGAAATACCAGACGATGAGTTTTGGACACCCATTAAAGCAAAGTTAGAAGGAAGGGAGTACCAAAACTTAGCTCATTGTGTTAAGAATTATATGATAGAGGGGAAAGTTAAGAAGGCTAAGAAGGAGAAGATACAGAAGGGTGATTCAGGGAAGCAGCCAATGGTAGAAGTTCCTGAAGTTCCCACTGATGAAGCTCAGAGAGTATGGGAGATTGTGGCTAGATTTTATAATGAAAGTCTCCGAAGTTATTAGGACTCCCCAATGACTACTTTCTTTGATATGTTAAGTGATGCAAAAGAATTTATGGAATCTCGAGGCCAACCATTCTTTGAGCCAGCATGGATAGATATGGTCCTCACCATATTGCCTGATGATGATGACTATTGGGCAATAGTAAAGGATGAGATGAGAAGAGAATGGCCAGTAAGTTTTCAGGAATGTCTTCGAGAATTGAGGCATCATGAAAAGCTGAGGATGGAACTGGTGAATACGGAATGGGCTGAGACTGACCCTATAGAGTTCCTGAACCATGAGAACCCGATAGAGGGACAATATGACGAACAGCCAGAACTAGAAGAGGACCTACAAGAGGACTCAGTGTCAGCCTACATTCATGACAGTCCTAGTTCCTCATAGATGATAGTTGGTTATATGCATATGTGAATATGTATATATGTAAAGAATGCTGACTGACTGCTAATTTTGATATGTAATATATAAGCAGTCATAAAAAAGTATAAGAGGTAGAATAGAGAGACTGATGTGTGATGATGTAGAAAGGGCTATGAAGGAAAACATGCATATAGTGACTATGTGAATAAAATAATATGTTTATGTATGTTCTCTGAGTATGGTTAATATATGAATGTAAAGAACAATAATGACTGCAAGTTTTGAGTATATCATAAGAAGTCATAAAGAGGAAGTATAATAAAATGATAATGTAATGAGATCATATGAATTTATGTATGAAGTTTACTCATGTAAATAAATGTATTATGTTATATGAGTAGAGTGATCATACATTGTGAATTTATTATTATAAGAAGGGAATGAAGAGGAATTAAAAGGTTCGCATCAGGAGACGAATAAGAGTAGAGACTCCTGAATAAGGAAAGACACCAGAGGGTAACCCTTTGCAAGTTATTATGAATAAAGGAAATTAGCAGCGAAAGATTATTGAAAAATTACAGCGAACCTTAGACACTCATAAACAACTTCAAGAAGCTATAGTTGAAATTTCATCTTTGAGGTAATATCAACCACAGGTACCCCAGGTTGTATTAATGAACCTAGCAGTGAGAATAAAAATTGATCATGTTAATCTGCAGTATGTAATAGCTCAGTTTTAGAAATGATGTCCTCTCTCATTTTCTGGTTAATGAGCTATTCCTATGAAATGGAAGCCCTATAGCTATCTATTTACGCAGTTAAGAAAAAGATAGATAGATGGTGGAAGACAGAAAAGCTAAGAAGAGGAATAAAGCCAGCCATCAGGAAAAGGAAGGCCTAATATGAAGTAGGCAATTGAGTATGCTAGTTGAGGTTAGTAGAATTACGGGGAATAGTTTGAATAATCAAAGTTTTATGTCTGCTACCTAATAAATGTAAGAAAAGCAGAAAGAGAATGAAGCTATGAAATAATCATAGCAAGAAAAGAAAGATACCCTTCCCGATTATAGTTTTCCCTACAAGTATGAAGTATCGTTTTATGGAAATTTGGCCTAAGAATATTCTAGGGGCATAAGGGATTAGTCTTAAGGGTAACTAATTGTAGTTGCTAGATTAGTTGAGGATGTTTTACATATTATTTATTTACCTTAGGTCTTGAATTCTTTCAGAGTTAGATCGCAGTTAGATCCTATCAGTAAAAAGATGATGTAGGATCACAGAGGATCCTAGTAGGGCTTAGAGATCGCAGTAGATCTCATGGTCGCAGTAGACCAATAATGAGGTTGCAGTAGACCTCCACAGAGAATGAGATGATGAGCCCTACAGTACTGATAGTTCTCTGAAAAAGGATGACCTAGGATGATTTTAGAAAGATATGATGCCTCATTAATCAGCAGCTAATATGATTGTTCACCTAAGGCTTTTCTCGAATGTCCAGCCACTGACTCGAAAGTAGCAAAGAAATGTGATGGTGGGTGATGATAAGTTGAAAGGTAAATACCCCACATATGAAATGAAAGTGGTATCAGTGGCAAAATGTTTTCAATGATAAATGAAAGAGGCCAGTAAGAAATGAATGATAGAAAGAAAAGAAAAAGTAGCTATGAAAAGAATCAGTAGGGAGAAACTAAGGTATAAAGGAAGATAAGTTAGAAAAAGAAATAGTCATGAGAAAGGAAATAAGAAGACTAATGTATGATTAAGGTAAGAGGTTAATCAGCCCGTAAGCTATGATACTTCCAATGAGCCTAGGCTAGATGAATTCTTTAATGAAGATAGTAGCTTCTTCTAACTAAACCAAGGACTCCAAATCCAAATAGATATTAGAGGTATCTATGATGAATGTCATGTGAGATTTGGAGGATATGTTTTAGCTGTGTATTCCCTAAGTATTGGATTAGAAGTGAAGAAATTTTAGAAGGGCATCATGATTATAGGCTCCCTTAAAGTTAATGGGTTGAGCAAATACTTGATGCCATAACCAGATTTTAAGTTCTACAATTAAGTATATCATATTTGGGAAATTGTTTCATTGCCTATATGTTCTAGGCAATATGTTATTGTAGAAAGAAGTTGAAATGTCAAAAATCTCAGAAAAGGAACTAGAGAAGGATCCAAAAGAAGATCCCATGGAGATAAAATATGACAATAATAGGTTTGCCATTAGTATTGAAACCCCATAAGTTCAGCATAGCAAGATATGATGCAAGTGTAAAGTAATGCAAACATAGATATGAGTTACAGGAAGAATATGTATGTATGATGTCCAAGGTAAAAATTATGAAGCAAGAAAGGAGAAAATAGTGGCAGGCACTTTAGGGAATTATGAAACCTTGAGATGGTAGATTGCTAGTCTTGGTATGAAATCTAGCTATAGGAAGAAATGTTTATGGCCGGAAGATCTCACAATGAATGAAATCTTCCGTTAGCTGCCAAGGTGAGAATAAAGGGAGGTAGCTCTTGGGTTTAAGCCCAATCGAGCAAGCTCTTGGGAAGAAGCCCAATTGAGCCAAGAAAGATGAAATCCTCCATATGATAAAGGCCACCAAGGCAAGGCTGATGAAAGGTAGCTCTTGGGGTGATACCTAAATGAGCCAAAAATGGTGAGAGGCCGAAAGCTGGATTCTAACTGAGTTAGCAAGAGACTGTTAAAGGGTCGAGAAATCTCCCTTAAGATGCCAAAACACTAATTAACCTTGACTAAGCAGCTAAGGAAGTTATGGATAAAAACAATAAAGTAGAAGTATGAAAAGAGATAAAGAGCAATGACCACTGCATTAATATCATTAAGACCCTAACCCATAAAAGTGAAGATAATCGAAAGGCTATGCTAAGATAAGTGAAAGTATTGGGTTTGGGAATATGTTTATACATGAAGGTAGAAAGGTAAGTTGAGACTCTAAGTTGACAAAAGTTAGAGTAAAGAATAAAGAAGCAGTATAAGCAATGAATGAAAATGAAAATGGTGATGAGATGCCATTATTGGATAGCAAACAATTGATAGAAGAAAGATGAAAATAGTGGTTCAATGGCCTAGAAATTAAAGTAGTAAAATATTTAAAGGTTAGGTAGATAAGTTATGGCTTGAAATGAAGCACATTGACAGTATTATATAAGACCAGTTTTGGCATGAGTACATACAGAGCCCTGAGCATTCAATAGTTAAGTGAGCTCAAATGAGGAAAATGTAAAGAGTAAGAAAGAAAAGATGTGCCAATTGTTAAATAACGGCACTATGAAGTTATGATAAAGTCAGATAGTCAGGATAAGGCACCTGCTAAGATTATATGAGTATAAGTATAAGTAATGTAATGGTGGTTCTCAAGAATGATGTGCTAAAGTGCTCCGAATCTGTAACGAGCATGAAAGATGACTGAGGATTTTTAAAATATTTTAAATAAAATTATTGACTTACTAAATTTAGTTAATGTACCTCATGAAAGTACGGTCAGTAGGTTATAGAATCTCCCAAGGGTCGCAGTAGATCCTAATAAAGTAAGTAAAGTTATGAGTGGGAGAGACCAAAAACCTGAATAAGATGAGAGATTTACTAAGTCTAGTAAGATGTTATAAAAATTTTATTGTGAAAAATTTTTCTCAGACTATCTTACCGCTTGATTAAGAAGAAAAGTTTGTCGAAAAAGAGGTAAGAAATGAGTTTTTATGAATTGAAAGAAGCTAAACCTCCTCCCTTGAAATGATTAATCTTGATTCAATGATGACCCAAGGGGTCGATAATAAGGAAAGAAAGTATGGATCAAGGTGTGAGTAGTAAAGCAGGGTTGAGTTGAGGATAGTAGCCTATGTTTTATATAATAAATTTTTATGAAAACTATATTCCCACAGATAGCAGCGGTAAGTAATGCTTTCAAGATACGGAGTTGTGATAAGTTAAAATGAGTTATAATCTTTATGATTATAACATCGAAGTATTATGAGAACACCAAGAACCTTGAGTGATAATGAAATAAAGGATGAGTGGACTTGAGGTCAGGAAAAAGAAAAAAAAGGAAATGATGGCCTTGTAAGTGCCATGTAAGCAAAGCTAGTGTAGTCAGCTTATGCTTAATAGAAAGATTATTTATGTAAATAGCATAAAGTTATGAAAAATAAAGGAAAGGAATGATGTCAGGTGCCAAAGAAGAGACTATAGTATGAATAAGAGAAGAAAGTTATGAAAGCATGGATGATGAATAAGAATGGGTATGTTACATGGAATTTTCAATACCCCAAAGGTAAACTAAGTTTATGATGTTCTCAACATTTCCTAACATGAAAGGCATGCCAGATCTTTCAGATGCTATGAATGGAGGAATAAGACTAAAGTGAAAAGTTAACTTTTAAATCATATAATTAAGATATGAAAGTATTCCTCTAGTAAAATGGTCTGGAAATTAGGAAATAAATAGAAAGAAAGTATGTGATACAAGTATGTATCCAAATTTCGAGGACGAAATTTATTTTAAGGGGGAGGGAATTGTAACATCCCAAGAAAGTTAAGATATGTAGAAATGTATAGAGATTTTGCAAAAACGGACAGACCCCGTTTTGTGTGAAAAAGGGCAAGGAGGTTATTTTTCCCAGTTGAATGGAAAAATGAGAAAACTATATTTTTACCCTCAAAGAATTATAAAAAGGACATCCATGTCCCAAAAGCATTGAAATGTACGTGGAGAAAGAAATAAAAAGTTTTGCGGAAAATTACACCTAATGACCCGAAAGTTTCAGAAATTATAATTTAACCCCGGGTCAAGGGCAATTTTGTAAATATACAAAATTACTGTCAAAACGAAGCCCTCGACGAGAGAAGTCCAATGGTATATGGCACTGAGAGTTAATGTTCAAGAATAAAGAAATAATCAGTGCCGAGTGTCCAAAAGTAATAGTAAACCGATAAAGTAAACTGTGGGTCCTACCGATGGTTAAAAAGAAATTGGGTCTGGATATGGGCCATACACAGATACCATTTGGGACAGGACAATTATGGAAATATAAAAATAAAATTAGAATAGTCCTGTATCCCAAAAATGTTAAAGTACTATAAAGACGATTTTATCGGTACGATTAAAAAGTATCCGGATTGAGGTATATCTGGATAAGGAAAATTGGACAAATTTTTGGACACATTTTCCTCTCTCTCATGCGTGATTTGCTGCAGCCAATTGTCCAAATTATTTAATGATTTTTGAAGGCAAACTTATTGAAGAAGGAGACCAAAAAGTAATCATGGTTACTTTTGTAACTAACCATGATTAGCCATGATATTAATCACCTACTTAAGTCATTTAATTACCTTCTTTCTTCATCATTTTCACGCGTGAACCAGTAGCTGAAACAGAGGAAGAAAACGCAAGAAAAGGAAGGAGAAAAAGAGGAAGAAAAGGAAGAGGAGTCAAAGCAAAATTGAAAAACCAATCGGTAAGCTTTTATGTTACTACCCTAAGCTTACTATCCATGGTTTTTAAAGCATGATTTATGGTTTAGTTTTCTTCCTTTACACCTTAGGGTTTCATCCAAATTGGTTTTTAGCATAGGAATGAGTTTTGGACCATGGGGAATCCATTTTTGAGGTCAAAATCATGAAATTCCAACTCTAAATACCTCCCCTGTTCTGGCCGAAATCATCTCATAGTGATAAAAAAAAATTTCCTTCAAATCACTTCAAACCTTCCATGGATTCATGCTTCTAAAAGTAAGCAAACCTATTATTGTCATATTTTATCTCCATGGTATCTTCTTTTGGATCCTTCTCTAGTTCCTTTTCTGAGATTTTTGACATTTCAACTTCTTTCTACAATAACATATTGCTTAGAACATATAGGCAATGAAACAATTTCCCAAATATGATATACTTAATTGTAGAACTTAAAATCTGGTTATGGCATCAAGTATTTGCTCAACCCATTAACTTTAAGGGAGCCTATAATCATGATGCCCTTCTAAAATTTCTTCACTTCTAATCCAATACTTAGGGAATACACAGCTAAAACATATCCTCCAAATCCCACATGACATTCATCATAGATACCTCTAACATCTATTTGGATTTGGAGTCCTTGGTTTAGTTAGAAGAAGCTACCATTCTCATTAAAGAATTCATCTAGCCCAAACTCATTGAATTATCATAGTTTATGGGCTGATTAACCTCTTACCTTGATCATACATTAGTCTTCTTATTTCCTTTCTCATGACTATTTCTTTTTCTAACTTACCTTCCTTTATACCTTAGTTTCTCCCTACTGATTCTTTTCATAATTACTTTTTCTTTTCTCTCTCTTTCTTTTTTTTTTTTCTATCATTCATTTCCTACTGGCCTCTTTCATTCATTACTGAAAACATCTTGCCACTAGACTTATTTATAGGTGATGTACTTACTTTTATATTCGTTGCCATCACCTACCATTATATTTCTTTGCTACTTTCGAGTCAGTGGCTGGACATTCGAGAAAAGTCTTAGGTGAACATTCATACTAGCTGCTGATTAATGAGGTTTCATATCTTTCTAAAATCATCCTAGGTCATCCTTTTTCAGAGAACTATCAGTACTGTAGGGCTCATCATCTCATTCTCTGTGGAGGTCTACTGCAACCTCATTATTGGTCTACTGCGACCATGAGATCTACTGCGATCTCTAAGCCCTACTAGGATCCTCTGTGATCCTACATCATCATTTTACTGATAGGATCTAACTGCGATCTAACTCTGAAAGAATTCAAGACCTAAGGTAAATAAATAATATGTAAAATATCCTCAACTAATCCAGCAACTACAATTAGCTATCCTTAAGACTAATCCCTTATGCCCCTAGAATATTCTTAGGCCAGATTTTCATAAAACGATACTTCATACTTGTAGGGGATAACTATAATCGAGAAGAGTATCTTTCTTTCATGCTACTATTATTTCATAGCTTCATTTTCTTTCTGCTTTTCTCACTTTTGTCAGTAGCAGCTTCTCTAACATTTGCTAGGTAGCAGACATAAAATTTTGTTTATTCAAACTATTTCTCGTAATTCTGCTAACCTCTACTAGCATACTCAATTGTCTATTTCGTATTAGGCTTTTCTTTTCCAGATGACTGGCTTTATTCCTCTTCTTAGCTTTTCTGTCTTCCACCTCTAGTCATCATACCATTATGACTAGGTGGAGTTCCACACTAACTGTATAAATGTGGCTTCGTACTTATTTACTAATTAATCCATCGCTTGTCGGAACATAATGATCTCATCTTCTTTCTCATCTCTAACTAATCACAATAAATACTTATTATAAAATATTACAAAATAATCCCCGCATAAATGGCATGTTCCGAGCTTACAGGATCAACTCAGTATTATGCCACTATCTATCTGCCTTTTTCTCAAGTACATAAATAGATAGCTATAGGGCTTCCATTTCAGAGGAATAGCTCATTAACCTGAAAATGAGAGAGGACATCATTTCTAAAACTGAGCTATTACATACTGCAAGTTAACATGATCAATTTTTATTCTCACTGCCAGGTTCATTAATACAACCTGGGGCACCTGTGGCTGATATTACCACAAAGATGAAATTTCACTATAGTTTCTTGAAGTTGTTTATGAGTGTCTAAGGTTCGCTGTAATTTTTCAATAATCCTTTGCTGCTAATTTCCTTTTATTCATAATAACTTGCAAAGGGTCACCCTCTGGTGTCTTTCCTTATTCAAGAGTCTCTACTCTTATTCGTCTCCTAATGCGAACCTTTTTATTCCTCTTCATTCCATTCTTATAATAATAAATTCACAATGTATGATCACTCTAATCATATAACATAACACATTTATTTACATGAGTAAACTTCATACATAAATTCATATGATCTCATTACATTATCATTTTATTATACTTCCTCTTTATGACTTCTTATGATATACTCAAAACTTGCAGTCATTATTGTTCTTTACATTCATATATTAACCATACTCAGAGAACGTACATAAACATATTATTTTATTCACATAGTCACTATATGCATGTTTTCCTTCATAGCCCTTTCTACATCATCACACATCAGTCTCTCTATTCTACCTCTTATACTTTTTTATGACTGCTTATATATTACATATCAAAATTAGCAGTCAGTCAGCATTCTTTACATATATACATATTCACATATGCATATAACCAACTATCATCTATGAGGAACTAGGACTGTCATGAATGTAGGCTGACACCGAGTCCTCTTGTAGGTCCTCTTCTGGTTCTGGCTGTTCCTCATATTGTCCCTCTATCGAGTTCTCATGGTTCAGGAACTCTATAGGGTCAGTCTCAGCCCGTTCGGTATTCACCAGTTCCATCCTCAGCTTTTCACGATGCCTCAATTCTCGAAGACATTCCTGAAAACTTACTGGCCATTCTCTTCTCATCTCATCCTTTACTATTGCCCAATAGTCATCATCATCAGGCAATATGGTGAGGACCATATCTATCCATGCTGGCTCAAAGAATGGTTGGCCTCGAGATTCCATAAATTCTTTTACATCACTTAACATATCAAAGAAAGTAGTCATTGGGGAGTCCCAATAACTTCGGAGACTTTCATTATAAAATCTAGCCACAATCTCCCATACTCTCTGCGCTTCATCAGTGGGAACTTCAGAAACTTCTACCATTGGCTGCTTCCCTGAATCACCCTTCTGTACCTTCTCCTTCTTAGCCTTCTTAACTTTCCCCTCTATCATATAATTCTTAATACAATGAGCTAAGTTTTGGTACTCCCTTCCTTCTAACTTTGCTTTAATGGGTGTCCAAAACTCATCGTCTGGTATTTCGTTGAGGAGGGTGGTGATCCAGATCGGCTCAGGGTATTCTATTCCTGTTCCTTCTAGAAATGTCTTAACCTTTGACACTTTACTCATGAATGCCATTACTTGCTCTGGTCCCTCTGAGTAAACACCATATTCCTTTGAGTACTTACGTATGATCTGGTACACTATAAGTTCTACATCTACCGGTCTATCATCCGGGGTATTATTAGGATCCAACAGAAATCTTGCCATGTAGTCCATATCTTCATATACCTCAACCGCCCTTTCCTGTGGTAAGGCATCTACAGGAGGAACTGCCCGTATAGGTACTGCTGGAATAGCCTCCTGTATTGGTTGGGGAATTCCAACTTCATACTGCCTTTCTTCTACATTCTCCATAGGAACCTTGTTGGAACCTATACTTTCCTCTTGATGGGGCACATCTGGTACCATCTCAGACTCTTCATGAGCATCTATAACTGAGTTGTTACTTGTTGAAGACATCTTTACCATCCTTCAATCACAATAACAACTAGTTAGTAGAATAATACTAAAGAACAATTTATTTATCACTATTCATTTTTTCCTAACTTAAACTATACTGGCCCATTACTATTGCTCTGAGAGCCTAAACCTTCGGCTCTAAGGCCTAAAACCTTTAGCTCTGATACCAAAAAGTGTAACACCTCCTTTATAGGCCCATTTCCCAAGTATTTAACCATTCTAAAGTCTATTTATATCATAGTAGGATCTTGAATCACAATAAATGCCATAACAAAATTTTTCCAACTTTGGCACTATTCATTTAATCTAACTTATTTATTCCAATTAAACTTTGGAAATTCATAACTAAATCAATAAAAATCATATGCATGTGATTCAAGTCTCCATGTGTAGCTTAAAACATTATCTACATGGGAAAAATATCAATCAGAGCAATTACTTGGCTAATGTGTACAGTAAATTTCGTCAATTTCTACCATTCATATGGTCAATTTCAGAACTTCCAGTTTTCTGGGCTAACTTTGAAAATTCACTATAAATCTTACACTCATCCTATTTGAGTGATCTTTGGACCACATGAAAGCTCTTTCTATCTAGTTTTTAAACATAGATAACATTTATACTTTATACATCAGCCAGCCCATACTGTAGAACATTCATTTGGTAGTGGTCAGAATGATTGTTTGTATCCTTATACTTACAATACAAAAATTGTAAGATATTTACATGACCATAATTCATCTTCATATCATGCCACACCTTAGCTAGAACTTAAAGGAATATTAAAATCTGGAAGAAACTTATTTATCATCACATTTACCAATTTATGCAACAGATCAAAACTCATGGCCGATGCTTTAATTATCAGGTTAATGGCCAAAGTCTTTCTCTCTTCTCTTCTCTTCCTTGGTGGACTTGCCATTGTTGCTACCTATTCATGGTTAATATTTGGAAGGGTGAGATTCAAAGAATCTCAGTAGTTAACACCCAACATGCCATCACATCATCACATTAGACATAAAAATATCAAGATAACACATTTTGCATACCTTAACACACTTTGAATGCATTATCACATTTGTGTCATATGAATTCATAAAAATTTCGGCAGAGTTTCGTTTTGACAAATGGACATCCCGGGGTCTCAATGCCCCTCCAAAAACTCAGCCAATACACATAAATCATCTCAAAACATCATTGCAATCATATGACAAGGCATAAAACACATTGAAACAAACATGATAACATAATGCTAGTATGGGAAATTAACTACCTTATGATGCTCCCTTACTTTCCAAACTTGGTCCACCACTTTTTGAGCTTTCCAAAACCTTCTTGAACCTATCCACATCATCATTGAACCAATTTAGCCATTGGTTTTTCGGAATTACACAATACCTTATACACTAAAACTCAAATTTTTCACTTTGTTTTCCTTTGCTTTTTCTTTGTACAACATACTTGTTCCTAAGGTTTTGGACCATGGGGAATCCATTTTTGAGGTCAAAATCATGAAATTCCAACTCTAAATACCTCCCCTGTTCTGGCCGAAATCATCTCATAGTGATAAAAAAAAATTTCCTTCAAATCACTTCAAACCTTCCATGGATTCATGCTTCTAGTGTCTAGTCTATGCTTTCCCTTAAGTTTCATGGTCCAAAACTCATTCCTATGCTAAAACCCAATTTGGATGAAACCCTAAGGTTTAAAAGAAGAAAACTAAACCATAAATCATGCTTTAAAAACTATGGATAGTAAGCTTAGGGTAGTAACATAAAAGCTTACCGATTGGTTTTTCAATTTTGCTTTGACTCCTCTTCCTTTTCTTCCTCTTTTTCTCCTTCCTTTTCTTGCGTTTTCTTCCTCTGTTTCAGCTACTGGTTCACGCGTGAAAATGCAGAGGAAAGAAGGTAATTAAATGACTTAAGTAGGTGATTAATATCATGGCTAATCATGGTTAGTTACAAAAGTAACCATGATTACTTTTTGGTCTCCTTCTTCAATAAGTTTGCCTTCAAAATCATTAAATAATTTGGACAATTGGCTGCAGCAAATCACGCATGAGAGAGAGGAAAATGTGTCCAAAAATTTGTCCAATTTTCCTTATCCAGATATACCTCAATCCGGATACTTTTTAATCGTACCGATAAAATCGTCTTTATAGTACTTTAACATTTTTGGGATACAGGACTATTCTAATTTTATTTTTATATTTCCATAATTGTCCTGTCCCAAATGGTATCTGTGTATGGCCCATATCCAGACCCAATTTCTTTTTAACCATCGGTAGGACCCACAGTTTACTTTATCGGTTTACTATTACTTTTGGACACTCGGCACTGATTATTTCTTTATTCTTGAACATTAACCCTCAGTGCCATATACCATTGGACTTCTCTCGTCGAGGGCTTCGTTTTGACAGTAATTTTGTATATTTACAAAATTGCCCTTGACCCGGGGTTAAATTATAATTTCTGAAACTTTCAGGTCATTAGGTGTAATTTTTCGCAAAACTTTTTATTTCTTTCTCAACGTACATTTCAATGCTTTTGGGACATGGATATCCTTTTTATAATTCTTTTAGGGTAAAAATATAATTTTCTCATTTTTCCATTCAACCGGGAAAAATGACCTCCTTGTCCTTTTTCACACAAAATGGGGTCTGTCCGTTTTTGCAAAATCTCTATATATTTCTACATATCTTAACTTTCTTGGGATGTTACAATTCCCTCCCCCTTAAAATAAATTTCGTCCTCGAAATTTGAATATATACTTGTATCACATACTTTCTTTCTATTTATTTCCTAATTTCCAGACCATTTTACTAGAGGAATACTTTCATATCTTAATTATATGATTTAAAAGTCAACTTTTCACTTTAGTCTTATTCCTCCATTCATAGCATCTGAAAGATCTGACATACCTTTCATGTTAGGAAATGTTGAGGACATCATAAACTTAGTTTACCTTCGGGGTATTGAAAATTCCATGTAACATACCCATTCTTATTCATCATCCATGCTTTCATAACTTTCTTCTCTTATTCATACTATAGTCTCTTCTTTGGCACCTGACATCATTCCTTTCCTTTATTTTTCATAACTTTATGCTATTTACATAAATAATCTTTCTATTAAGTATAAGCTGACTACACTAGCTTTGCTTACATGGCACTTACAAGGCCATCGTTTCCTTTTTTTTCTTTTTTCTGACCTAAAGTCCACTCATCCTTTATTTCATTATCACTCAAGGTTCTTGGTGTTCTCATAATACTTCGATGTTATAATCATAAAGATTATAACTCATTTTAACTTATCACAACTCCGTATCTTGAAAGCATTACTCACCGCTGCTATCTGTGGGAATATAGTTTTCATAAAAATTTATTATATAAAACATAGGCTACTATCCTCAACTCAACCCTGCTTTATTACTCACACCCTGATCCATACTTTCTTTCCTTATTATCGACCCCTTGGGTCATCATTGGATCAAGATTAATCATTTCAGGGGAGGAGGTTTAGCTTCTTTCAATTCATAAAAACTCATTTCTTACCTCTTTTTCGACAAACTTTTCTTCTTAATCAAGCGGTAAGATAGTCTAAGAAAAATTTTTCACAATAAAATTTTTATAACATCTTACTAGACTTAGTAAATCTCTCATCTTATTCAGGTTTTTGGTCTCTCCCACTCATAACTTTACTTACTTTATTAGGATCTACTGCGACCCTTGGGAGATTCTATAACCTACTGACCATACTTTCATGAGGTACATTTACTAAATTTAGTAAGTCAATAATTTTATTTAAAATATTTTAAAAATTCTCAGTCATCTTTCATGCTTGTTACAGATTCGGAGCACTTTAGCACATCATTCTTGAGAACCACCATTACAAAAAGTCATGTGACATCCGGGAGCTGACGATGGCGGGGAGTGATCGTCGGTGCAAGAAAAGTAGGGATCAGATAAAGTCATAAGGATAAAGTAATGAAGCACCGACAAGGAAAGGTTCCTGGCAGGCTTCTAGGCGGGAGGGGCACATGAATGAATCGAATACATACCAGAACGAGAGGGATCCAGAGACTGTATAGGTATGGGACTATACGGTTAAGGATAGCTTAAAGGAATTGATAGGTACTACCTATACCAACAAGGTGCACCTACATTTTCGGTAGCCTATCCCTTAAAAACTCCTCAGTTAAGCGTGCTTGACCTGGAGCAATTATGGGATGGGTGACCTCCTGGGAAGGAGGTGTGTGAGTGAGGACAAAGCACACCGAAATAGTCTGTGTTGGTTTGTGGGGATAGTCGTCAATCCCGAATAGCGGCCGGACGTTACAGTTGGTATCAGAGCCCAGCCTCTCTTAGTACGGTATGGTTCAGGGACGAACCAAGCGGAAGCTGGTGGGCATGTGACATCCGGGCGCTGACGAGGGCGGGGAGTGATCGTCGGTGCAAGAAAAGTAGGGGTCAGATAAAGTCATGAGGGTAAAGTAATGAAGCACCGACAAGGAAAGGCTCCTGGCAGGCTTCTAGGCGGGAGGGACACATGAATGAATCGAATACATACCAGAACGAGAGGGATCCAGAGACTGTATAGGTATGGGACTATACGGTTAAGGATAGCTTAAAGGAATTGATAGGTACTACCTATACCAACAAGGTGCACCTACCTTTTCGGTAGCCTATCCCTTAAAAACTCCTCAGTTAAGCGTGCTTGACCTGGAGCAATTATGAGATAGGTGACCTCCTGGGAAAGAGGTGTGTGAGTGAGGACAAAGCACACCGAAATGGCCTGTGTTGGTTTGGAGGGACAGTCGTCAATCCCGAATAGCGGCCGGACGTTACACAATTCATGCATTCAACAAGTTTAGTTGTCATGTGACTATAACATCGGTACCCACTGTCATATGTGCGAGACCATTTCTCTATTGGGATGTTGGCAATCCATGTAGCTGCAAGTGGATGAGTTAATACTACCTCTTCCAATTATTAGTTAACATAATGGCGCTCATATGTATAGCTTGCAAATAATTGAAAATTTATAGTTACTAATTTCATATTAATTTATGTGAACAAAGCAATTGATACTCACTGATATTTATGAACTTATCCTTTTGGCCAATTTGTTCCATGTGCTTTACAGAGGTTAGTGGCAACATGCTGTAGGCAAAAAAACATGATATCCATGTGCAAGCCATCCCACTTGTTCATTTGCAACTGTAGACATGATTGAAGGATGTCTATTAGAAATTAGATATATCCTAGTTCTACTCTTAACGACACATTGGCGCACGTGATATAAGAACCATATCCAAGTACCTTTTGTCTCCCTTTTAACAACAGTGAATGCAAGTGGATCAACATTGCAGTCACCATCCTGTGTTATGGCCATAAGAAGTGTGCTTTTATATTTTCCATGCAGGAAAGTTCCATCAACTTGGATTATGGGTTTTAGGTGATCGAATATATTCATACATGGTTTGAAACCCCAAAATACACACTTAAACATGTCAATTGATTTCCCTTCATAATTAGTTTGTGAACATGGCTTGCTTGAAATTTTAATGTATGACCTAGGTATGAAATGTTGGACAGTAGCTAACCACCTAGTTAGTAATGAGTATGATCTCTCATAATTACCAAAAGCAATAGCAAGTGCTAATTGCTTTGCCCTCCATGCTTTCCTATATGACATGGTGTAACCGAATATCGATTGCATTCACTCAATTATTTGAGAAATTTTACATCCGGTTGATCGGTCACCATCGCCACTATGAAAGATAAGATGACATCAGGGTCCAACTTAGGATGATCTTGAGTTAATGATGTGGCTAAACATGTATGGGACCCTACATATCTTGTGACCTTCCAATCCATTCCATTTCATTCCCTACATGTCCTTAGTCTCCAATTACAACCGGCTCCATAGTTTATATACCGATATTCTTCATATTTGTTACTTGAATAATACACGTTGAATATATGATGAACTCTAACAGGGTAAAGTTTGGCCGCAAGTTTTAAAGTATGGATATTATTAAAACTTTGGCCAATTGAGAACTCTTGACTATTATTCAAAAGTAAAATAGCTCACATTCCACTAAATTCATGATCCATAGCTAACTCTAAATTTACACGTGAAAAGAAATTAGTTGCAGGCTCCTCGTGTTCATTTGTATGCAACGTCGGGTTTGGGACATTATTACCACTCTCATAATTCTCCTTATTAGACTCATTATTGTTGTCATCATCATTATTCTCACCACCGGCATTTATTAAAAAATTATACTCATCTTTATTCTCAAAGTCATCCATGATATCCTCAATTGGATGAAGCGAACATGATGGTATAGTATTGCCAACATCTAGGTAAGGATCAAATGGATGAAAATTTTCTAAGTGTATGCTAAGCCTTGATCTACTAAATCCACTTGATTACTACTCGATGGGAATGTATATCTCACATAGTTTCCTAGTGGTTGTGATTCAAGATGGTCGTCTACTTCCACGTTTGAAGTATGTGCATACAACTTTGCTCCTATTAATTGAGTGGAATATTATGAATTTATTTCCCACATCCTTTGTATGTCAGAATCTTTTGCCAGAATACATGATTAGTGCTATGGTGGATTCATGTATACTGGACATCTATATACTAGATTTGACACGATTTGATTTGGAGAAAGTTGAAGCTTTTGCCAACAACTTGCTTTAATTACATCAAGTTAATATTTTGATCAATACTTATCATTTTTATACTATTGGACTCAAATGTTACCCCATCTAGAACATTGAAAATCGGTCCATTCGCATATACATAAACCCACTTTTTTCTACTATCCATTATTGTTCCTATGATATAAAATTGTTTATTATTTACTGATGAACATGAAAATTATTAATGCACCCAAAAATAATATTACCATCAATATAAAATTTTATTTTCATTACCTACAATTTATTTATTACATTCTCAAATTAAAATCATTTTTCCAATATGAATTTACTTATTTAATTGAATGTATAATTTATATGTTTCATATAATCTCTATTATATTTATTAAATGTATGTCAATAATAAATATATAATGAAGTACAATATTAATACCTAAATAAAATTACTTTTTAACATTTTCTATAATTTAGTTTTTCACCACTAGCTTATAAGAGATTTTGTTAGAAGTAAATGATGAATTAATTTTAAAAATTGGTAAAAAATTGTTGTTCAAAATTTGATAAAAAAATTTAAATTTAAATTAAATATTGTTGTAAATATTGTTCTCATAAAAAAAATTTTGACCAAAAAATGCTCATATCACATGATTTTTATGAAGTGTTTAAATTATTATATCTTATATGTATCACATTAAAAAAAAATCTACTTAAATTCACACATAGCCTAAAGAAACTTGAATTTTATTAATAAATATAGTTATATTGATAGCATTTTCTATGTCTTATAATTATTTTTTATTACAAAATTGTATATAATAAAATACTATTTAATATAAATTTTATTATTTTTATATTATACATTATCACCCATCTATTATTTAATTTAATCATCATTCTTATCATTTAATTTATTTTTAATATAAAATTTGATGTTCATTTAATTAATTAAAATTTGATTTTTGTTAAATTGATGTGCTATTTTTTTTTAATCTTATTTATCAGTTTCATTTTTTACAAAATAAATATATTTATTTTTTGTTAAATTTTAATAATATAATTTATATATTTCTCAATATATAAATATATTTGATATATATTATTATACACACATGCATGTGTGTGTGTGTGTGTTTTTGCATGGATATATAGGGCCTTTGTAGAAAAGAAAATGAACATGGAGTTGAGAGGGTGTAAAGGTATGTAGCTATTTTTTTTTTATATTATGGAAACATAGATATTAACTCTAGTAGAATTATGATAAATAATGAACAAAGTTTAAAAAAAAATTGTCTAAGTATAGTATTTTTTGTTTTTTTTTTTTGTAATATTTTGGCATATAATCTATTTATATGTAATATTTGGCTCAATTTCCCTAAAATAAATATAGTTCAATAAAGATATTTCACACACATTTATATATGTTTCACATACCATATATCCATATATCATCATACCACATATAAGAGAGCAAAACTTAGGAACCGAAAAAAATATTTAATGTTGAGTTTTTGGGAGAAAATTTCTTAACATGTAATATAATAGAGAAAAACAAATATAATGGCCTAAAATCTAAAGAACCTAGATATGAAAATAAGTATATATTAGGAAATGATAAATATAAATTTAGATATTATAAAAATTGCTTCACCATTAAATATACTTACCTTATGAAAGTTAGAGAAAAAATAAGTGATGATAAAGATGAAGACTCTGAGAGATCTCTCCACTTAAGAAGAAGCTCACGGCCTAAATTGTGCAACAATTCCACTTCAAAAGAAACTCATGAACTGAATGATGCGGCAATATTTTCTTAAAAAAAATAGCAGCAAAAAAGAGAAAATAAGAGATGACTGAAAGCTCAACAAATGCAGATATTGAAAGAGAATACTGGAATGCAGAAAATGAAAGAACGTTGAGGGCTTTAAATAAACTATGGGAGAGTATTGTAAATTTTTTTCTGCACTCAGATTTTTCATTTTCCCATTTGGACAAGCATGCAGAGGTGTGCTTGACCAAATTGACACAACATTGCAATGCAGCAGCATTGTGTCAATCAACGCCGCATGAGATAGCGTTATGTCAATCAATGCTGCCCCATGCAACTTTAATTAAAAAAATAAAAAAAGGTACTTAGCATTGAGCAGTTTTATTAAAAAAAATTTAAATGTTGCTACGTCAGTCAGTCAAACTGATTGAAGTAGCAAAGCTAGGTAGCTTTACTCTAAAAAAAAATTTTAAGTTGCTGCATCACTCATTATGACTGACACATCAAGTAAACTTTAAAAAAAAAAAATAAATTTGCTGCATCACTCAGTGACTGATGCACCAAGTAAGTCGCCCAGTAAGTAAGCTGGGCAGCCTTACTTTTTAAAAGAAAAAATTTTAATGTTGCACTAGTCAATAGTGACTGACGCAGCAAAGTTAGTGAAGTCAAACTAACACAGTCCAACTTTATTAATGTGGAAAAAAATAAAAAATAAAAATGTAATATGTCAGACTGATTTATAAGTTAGTTTGATAAAGTCCGATTTGCTATAAAATCCCAAATTTATGACATTTGGGTAAATATTTTTGAAAATGTTGTATATTGATATATTTTTTTTCATGTATTGTATTTTAACCAAAAAATCGAAAATGAATAGTAAAGTTTATATAATAAACTATACTAACCTGAGCGTCTATTTTTCAATTTCATATTTTTCTCATGAAGTTTAAGATGTTCATGATTTTTAGAGACTTGGACTTCTATGAAATAATTTTTCTACATTTAATTATGAATTTTGAAAGTTTGTTGTGCAATGAGTTGAAAAGCTACGAAAAACAATTTTAAGAAATTTATTGGTTTTAATTGGTTCAAGTTTTCAAAGATTGTTATTTTGTTGTCAAATAAAAAATGTTTCATGAAAAAGACCTTTAAATATAAGATGTAACAAGAAGCTTCCACTATGATTATCTACAAAATCTCCTAAGTTACTGCCATAAATTAGTAGCCACCAAGCAAGAATAGCCATTAAACCAGAAATCCACCATAAGCAATGAAGATTCGAGAAGGAAGATGTTTCCAAGCCACATACCTCGAAATCTTATTCTAGGTCACCTCCAAAACTCAATTTTAGCCAAACCTTAGCAAAGGAATCAGATGGAGCTTGAATAGACTAAAGAAAATATGAGTTTGGAGCCATTTTAAATAAAACTCGTAGAAGGACCACTTTGTACAGATTTTATGAATGTGTACCAAAAACTGTAATTTTAGCAAGACCTATTTGAAAAGATTTTATAATCTACCTAAAAAATTATAATATTCACAAAAATTTTAATTTACATATTAATGATCCATCTTTCCAATAATCTCATTGATTGGGTGTCAAATGGTGACCATTAACTTTTAGTTTGTTTGATTAAAGCATGGGATATTACATAGTTGGTGTAGTGCCTCTATTTTCATTTTGAGTGTTGATCATGGTTTGTTCTTGTTTGCAAGGGAATAGTGATAGTTTCAATGGTACTCTATGATAAAGACCCGAAAAACTGGACAAGGGAAAATAGGAAGGAGACAAAGAGCCAAAGAGCAAAGATGCACCACTAAACCTGTTCACGATAAGCTCAATCATAGAAAATGTAGGTTTGGTAGGAAGCAAATAAGAGATTATAGGGTTAGTGTAGATGATCAATAATTAGTCGTTGAAGTTGGAATGGTGGGCACTAACTAAGCTATATCATTTTTGTGTGCATCTATATGTCCACCTAAACCTTGACTCGTCTAAATTGCTTATCGCAAACATCATAGACATGATCTATCATAGGCCATAGAGCTATGAAATGGTTCTCTTCCAAGACTACTATAATATTTCCAATTTTTTGGATATTATAGTATGCATGAAAATGTGATAGATAGTATGTGATGTGTAATTTTAATGAAAGAAAGGGATAAAATGGTATTTTCACACGCTAGGACCTTAAATAAAATAATTTATACTTTGGTTCCTAATTGAAAAAAAATTTCAAGTTGGTCCCTAAAAATATTTGCAACTAGGTCCCTGAAGGAATATTTATTTGCCGTTTGGTCCCTCCATGGGGCAATTTCAAATTTTTGTAAAATTTATGTCAAAATGGATCTCATGATATATTGGACCCAATGATATATTGTATTGAGTTCAAAGGGATCAATTTGAAAAGAAATAACCTATAGAATATAGTAAAATTATGTAGAAAAAGACAAAGTACTATGGGCCCCACAAATATAAAAAAGTAAAAAAGAAAAGTATATAGGTCCTATATAAATACTGTTTGGCATAGTTAATTAAATTAAATGCAGATCTCAAACTAGTTTATTCCTATGTACATAATGGAATGAACAGTGTTAAAAGATATTGTAAAGGTAACTTTAACTATTCGGCATAAAGTAACCAATACAAGATATATATGTACTAGGAAAAATATGCAGTATGTTGGACACTTGCTCCTCTCTCATTGGCAAGGTTTTCAGCATGTGATTAAAGGGAACATTTTATGAATTGTGATGTCATGCATGATAGTTTTTTTAGGGACACTTGGACACAATTTTATGGAAACCTTGTGTTGATAAATATCCCTCCTTTTTCCTTGGTTTGGCTGACTTAAGAGAGCAACAAAGAGAGGAGAGTGTGCTGAAAATTTTCCCAAAAGAAATAGAAAGAAAACATGAAAAAAGAGGAGGAAAAGGAAGAGAGAAAAATCAAGCTCCAAGAGATAAGTTTCTTCTACCAACTTCAATGGTTTTCTAGTCTTAATTTTAGGTAGTTTAAGTTAGTTGGTTGAGTTTTCTCCCTCTCCATCTTGAGTATGGAATTTCTTCCAAGCATGAAAAGAAGAAAGAGAAGTGCTTTCATGCATAGAAAGCATGAGAAAGTATGATTTTACAAGCTTGAAACATGTTTCAAAGAAAATCCATTTCTTCCACCTATGACCATGAATTTGGCCAGAATAGAAAGTGAGAAAAGAGTGGGAATTTTATAAAAATGATGTTAAAAATAGATTCCTCATGGTAGAATTACCTAAAGACAAGTGTTTTTTAAAAAAAAAAGGCAAAGATGAAGAATATAGAATTTTAGGGGTTCAAGTAATACTTTATGAAGTAACCCATGAAATTTGATGATTAAATTAGTATTTAATGTTGTACTAGGACTTGAAAAGGTTCAAAAAAGATAATGGAAGGATTGGAATCAAGTGGTAAAGTAAAGGAAAGCATTTAAGGTATCAAAGTTTCCATTTTTGCATTACATTATCTTGTTATGCTTTATGATATTTTATGATTTGCCATATTGTTGTTTTCATGATTGGTGACTGTTTTGACTGTTTAGATATGAGGGCTTTTCAGTTGGGATATCCATTTTCTAAGGGGAAACTTTGTTAAAATCTTTATTAACAATATGGTACATTATGTGACTAAATGTATGAAAATGTTATGATTGAGGTTTTCAAGCATATATGATGATATAATTGCATAAATGTAATTTGTTACTAGGATTATTATAATCTCATCACTCCAAATATTAAAATGATAGCCTCAAGCAATGGTAAGGATTCAAGGAAGACAAAGTGTAAGAAGAAGAATAATGATGATTAGAATGATGGTTGCCTTAATATTTTGTTTCTTTGTAATTTTGTGTAAAATTATGTATAAATTTATGAGGCTGTGTTGTTATGTGGTTATGTTCCTTTAAGTCTCTCATGATGTTGGGAATAAGTTTTGGACAAGTTATGTACATAAAAGTATATTATAAAAATTAGTTTGGTCAAATAGTTATCAAATTTGTCCAATTTGACAAGTTAGGATTGAAACAGAGTAACTTTGTCCAAAATAGGGCATAAAGATATGCCAAAAAAGTATACATAAAGGGATTTCAAGAAAGCCAAAGAACGTTTAAATTGGTTAAGTGTGCTAAGAGTTATGAACTTTTAAATTTGGGTCAAAAAACCTGGAAAGTTAAAAAATAACTATATGAATAATGATTTTGTACTAAATACAATATCAATTGGCATATTAAAAATCCAATTGCACAATTTTTCCATGTAGAGAATGTTTTAACATAATTTTAGAGAATAGAATCACATTCATATGATTTTTCTACATTTAATTATGATTTTTCAAAATTTAACTAGAAAAATAGGGATACCAAATGACCAGTAACAGAAGATTTTAAATTTTTCTATTTTGGTTCCTATAGTGATTCAAGCTTCTAAAATGATTCAAATAGACATTAGATGAGCTATAATACATGGGAAATGAGGTAAGAAGGTAAGGAGTTATAGCTATATTTTGGTTTGGATATGCATCATGGCCTTATATATATATACCTTGCATTTATGTCTTCATCCTTTTCACAGATCATAAAGCAAAGACAATTAGATACATACAACTGCTTATACATACACGTACATTTGTTTCAAGGGGGATAAGATCATGTAATGCATTTGGAGTTAGTTAACAAAGCATAGAGAACTAAGACTTTACCACTTGAAATGGATTGAGCTAAATCTCAACTATTTGCTATAACTATGATCTTGCTATTTTAGTTCATCACTAATGATAATGGTGATGAAAGAAAAGAGCAGAGTTATTTGCTTCTTTGAGAAGAGGAGGAGAAGGTGAGTTATATTTTCTACTTTGACAAGATAGAGAGAACATATGATGACCCAATATTAACTGTGTTGAACATTTCCTTGATTATTGAATAAGCTATGGGAAAAGAAAACTAAAAAGGAAAGAAAAAATGAAGTGGTCATGTTTGCCCAAACTGTTTTTGCTCATGATCATTTGAAAGTTGTGCCAAACAAATATCATTTTTCCCTCTTTATAATTTAGTGCAGCAGATTAATATTAATTAATAATGTAGAGTAAACTTTAGGGTATACTATTTCATCATGTAAATAGGTTTTTTTTTTCTAGAACATTTGATTAAAAAACAATGCCCAAGAAGATCAGAGGAAGATTAATTTAGCTGCAAATGTAAAAGCCTATAATATCCAAGTGGATTTTGTTATAAAAGCCAAATTCATTGGTTAACCTCATGTTAATTTTCACTCCTTCGTCTCAAGATTATTTGATTGTCATTTAATCCTATAAATATACATAAAGTTTTGTTCAAGCTTAGATATTCATATGAATATACACAAAGTAAAAATTTATTTGTCATTTATCATTGAATTAAATTGCCTCTTACTTGTAGTGAAAAGACATTGTATTAGCTATCTTATCAATACATGCTTAAAATTTACACACTAATAAAGTTACAAATAAACCTAACTATGCACTGTATATGTGAAATGAAGGTTTAATAGTCTATCCAATTTAGAGGTAAAGGTATATACATTTTGTTTATAAATTTTTCAGTAATAAATTAAATTTAATTGTCTCTGGATTAAATGACCTGAAAAAACTACTCTAAGCAAATATCCAATGTGTGTGATACATTGCATATCATTTAAATATAGTGATAAATTGGATTGTGAATTGATCAACATAGCCAAAAGAGAAAATCATACTAAACTTGTACATAATATAGATTAATGAAGTTGAAAATGCATAAATGAGTCTGATATGGAATAGACATAATTATTCATCCACATTAGCATAGACAATACTATCATCATAGGAAAGGGGTGAATGATATCGTTGTAGTGGCAAAATAGTTTGTGAGGACTATTTGACCTACAACAATTTAAATTGCATCATTAAATAAGAAGGTGAACAAAAAGTCTTATATCTATATAGAATAGAGCAAGCATCATTAAGAGAATGAAGGGGAAAAAAATGCACCCACCATCAAAAAAGTAATAATCAACATTGAGTTCAACTATCCAAGTTTTCAACTCACAATTAATATTATTAATATCATTGGTACAAAATACCAAATTTTTTACAGATTATGCTATGAGTAAGATGTTATTCATTTTTAAAAATACACAAATCCATTTTTATTTTGGTGTTGTTGATCATTGTTAGCATAAAATATCAAATTTAATGATAAATCATGTCATGTGTGAATCACTTGTTCTAATGCACTAAGCTATTTTCTTGCTTTAAATCTATACTACTCAAAATTAGTTTGTTGTGATACTATATTATATCTTCTGGCTAAAATATTCTAACCTATCTTTATAGTAAATTATCACCTCTCTCTCATAATTGGAATAATTGAAAATCAACATCCCAAATAAAGTTAAATAAAGTCAGAATGATTACAAGTTGATTGAGTAACATGCGTCATCCCAAACAGTTACAAGTTTGTCACACTATGCCAAACAGTCTCAAGTTTTACATAACATGTGTGAATCAAAAACCTAAAATATCTAAAGCCTAACAAAACACATATCAACTCAATCCAACTTCTCTTGCTTCATGATTTTTGTTGACTTTGTCAAAGAGTGGATGATACGTTGAATGGACAATACCATCAATAGTTTTAATAGCCTCAAAAGAAGTTGGCCCTTTCACCTTTGTTAGAAGAATCTAAAGAAAATACAATTCACTAAATGTTGGTGACACATGATACAATCTACCTATCTAGAATCCTTTCTACCACTCACGCCACTATTTATTTGAATGATCATACAAAAGGTGTTAAGGAAGTTTTGTCTAGGTCAATGTTTTAGCTAGAGCATTGTGAACATTACAATCCATCCATGCTAACATTATAGATTGAATAATTGTAAGTCTTTGCATAACTCTATCTGAATCTTTGTACAAAATTGATTGTTCATTAGGTAAGTAAAAGCTCAAACACTCAACCAATGGATATCTGTAGTGAATATAAAAAGCAAAGATTCTCTAAGCAATTTCACAAGTTAAGACATATCTACAATTATAATATTGCTTAATTTCATCATATATATAATTTGATGATGACAATCCAAGACTAAAGTAGAAGTTGACAATGACTCAATCATTTCCTTTTGTCAAAGATTTAGATAAATATTTAACAGATCTTGAATGATTTGCCTTCTCCATATTTAAGTGGGCCTGAAATCTCCTTAATAGATAAGGATTATAAGGAACTATGAAACTATTATCAAGCAAGACACATTTCTTTTCTATAACTCTTTCATTATTTCTTCTTCTATGAGTTGGATATCCTTCATCATCTATCATGCTTTTATTGATAAATTTCTTTGAAAAATGCTTAAAGCACTTGTTATCTTCCATGCAAGGAGAATTTTGATTCACTAATCCACATGGGCCATGCATCATAAAAGATCTTACAAGTTCATACAATGATGGATCCTCATCTTTGTTAGGTATTTCAGCCAAAATTAAATGATCAAGAGTCCTAATTTTGGTCTCTTCATAAAGGAATAGCAAAATATGAGTATAAAGAAGTTCTCTTTATGAAACTCTATTGCATAAATTTTTAGAAAAAAGAGGAAAAAATCAAAATGTCAAAAACAATGTAAGACTTCTTGTTGAATATTTCCATGAATCTCAGCCGTTAAGTCTTTTCCCATTGTATAAATAAAAAAAAATTGTTTAGCTTTTTCTTCATTATCAATAAGTGATGGCTTCAAATATCAAGATATTGCATTTTTGCCATTCACATATTTCTCAACTGCTTAAACACAATTAGGAACATTATATATAGTTTCCATATAATGACATGGTGCTCATTGATGAGAACTAAAATTCAATAGCTACACCTAATATAGTAGTGAATTCGTTATTGTAGAACATTAAAGCAATGACTATTTTATCAATATTCTGTATCTGAGAGGGCTAACATGATCCAGCCAAAAGAGAGAGAGAGTAGCATGACCACTAATTATTTAGCCAAGCGTATGCTAGTGCAAACCTATAGCCCAACACAAATAAAAAAAAAAGCCACTGCACTCTATTCTAGCACAAAGATGGATTCCAACCCAAATTGAAAAAATAACTATACCAGTTGGTTCCTCTCTAACCGGGTTGATTTAAAGAAAATGACAATGAATAAGGTTCTTCAATTTAAATTTAAATGAATTAAATGAAATATGTATATGCCATTTTCTCCTACTGTTTGATCCATTTAATTAATCATTTAAAATATCCTCTTGCCAAAATGTTTAAACCACTAAAATTAATTCCAGTTAATTTAAATTTAATTTTTCAATTTTCAATCAATGATTAATTTTCATTGCATGATTTGACCAATTAATTCTTGAAATGATGACAATTTAAGAATAATGATAGGAAATTATATTTTTCAATTTGACTAGAAATTAATGAAGTACCTATTCATCACTTTCTCATTCTCAACACTCCCTAAATCACTCAAAACAATTATAGGGTGTAATGTAAGCACTGTCCATTTAATTTCCTTAACCATCATCCTTAACAAAATACTGACCATTAAATCAAATATAGCCCAAATCATCAAGCTAACATAAAAAGAAAGAAATCACTAACAACAACATCACCAAACACCTTTTCTTCTTTCACAGTGTGCATAAGTTCTTTTAACTTCATCTCAAATACTCTAGAAGTAATGCCTGGTCATTTAGCCACTAATTATGAATGTTTAGCATATTTTCTCTTAATTTCAAACCATGTAGGATTACAAGTGAAAGTAATAAATATATCTAAGTAACTAGCCCATTTACATGTAGCTATTGCATCATGGTAGTTTTGTATCATGTAACGTACTCCCCGATAAATGAAGATGGAAGGATTATTTGTTAGGTCTGATAACTAATATGATTAGTTTTTTACAATGTCAAATTGTAGCATCCCTAATTTCTTAAATATTATATTATGATACACTAAGAACTTTTATGAGAAAAGCATTCTTGAAAAAGATGTGTATTCAGTGGCGGACTTAGAAATTTTAAGCTGTGGGGGAAACATATATATAAATCTATATTGTTAAAAATATAGCAAACTATGATCAAAAGTATGAAATATACATTATCAAAAGTATGAATATACATCAATACATCATAATTCTTCTCTACAACTTTTCACATTTTGGAAACATTGAATGATTTTTTCATTTTCAATACTATCAAAAATTCCTTTCTCTATGTAAGTAACCAAACAATCATTCAACCATTCATCTCCTATACGATTTCGTATGTGATTCTTGATAATACTCATAGCAGAGAAAGCTCTTTCAATTGCTGCAGTTGCCTTTGGTAGTAGCAAAGCTAACTTAAGAAGCAAAAACACCAATGGATACACAATATGTTTCCTAATCTCTACAAGCTTTATAAAAAGATCACTAATTCCTTCCAATTTTGAAAATCCAATATCAGAGCATACATTTGTAAAATAATTTTGAAATTGACAATCTAGAGCCAAAAGTTATATAGGAGAAAATTCTGAAGGATAAAATTGAGCCAAATGAATCAATTTCTCCTTATCAAATGCAGAAAATGAATTTCTTGGATTTAAGCATGCTACACAAAGAAGGAACTCAATATTCACTTCTGTAAAATGATCATTCATCTCTTGAAGTTGTCGATCAATGACTTGATAGAATAATTCAACTTGAAAATGATGCAAGTTAGAAACTTTTTCTATTTTGTGCCTTGACCTTCCTTGTGGTTGAAGGGTATCCTTCATATTTGGAAAAACAATATTATGCTTTTCACAGAACAAAGAAACCTCATTAAGCAAAGAATGCTAATCATTATCCCTCATATCTAGCAATCTTTGCTTAGACACTATAACTAATTTCATAGCATTTACAATATCTTGATCATTTCTTTGTATGCCTCAAACTTGTGCCATCTTCCTCAACAACTTCAAGCATATCAACCATAGAAGAGAATAAAGAAACTAGGCTAAGTAGTGTACCATAATGTGAGCCCCATCTTGTATCTCCCACCCTCTTGATTGTTGTTTCTTGATTCAAGCCACGAGCACTAGACATTTCTCCCTTTTACAATGCTTTTTTCACCTAAGCAATTTGACTTTCACAAAGAATATTTTGACACTTACATGAAGCTCCAAGAACATTAGACAAATTAGCAACTGTATTAAAAAGCAATGCAATTTCAACATGTTGTTTTGCTACTATAACAAGAGTTAATTGGAGTTGTTGGGCAAAGCAATGAATATAGAATGCGGAATTACTCTCTTTTAATATCAAATTTTTGAGACCATTAAATTCACCATGCATAATACTTGCTCCATTGTATCCTTGTCCCCTTAATCTTGACAAGCTTAACCCATATTTTGCAAATAATGACTCCAAAGCTGATTTTATGGATAGAGCATTAGTGTTGGCAACATGAACGACACAAGAAAGTGCTTTATAACTTGTCCTTTCTTGTCCATATAACATAGAGCCACAATCATTTGTTCCTTAATTGAGATATCTCGAGATTCATCAATCAACATAGAAAATAAATTATCTCCTAAATCATCAAGTATAACTTTAGTAGTCTCACTAGCTGCAACTCTAACAATGTTCTTTCGTATTTTAGGAGCTATTAATTTGATATTTCCATTAGCATTTTTCAAAGCTTTGTGAATGGCTTCATTGTGATCAGCAAGGAAATTTAGAAGGTCAAGAAAATTCCTTTGATTACTATAAGATAATAACTTATCATGACCATGAAAACCTAACCCTTGGCGCAATAAAAATCGAATACAATCAACTACTGCAGTCAAATGAATTCAGTATTCTTCTTTAATTTGATTAGATTGTTTTCATATAGCAACTTCAATATGTTTCTTTTGTTTCTTTAAAGCTTCACATTTTCTCAAGGCTTGATTATGAGAACTATTTGGACTCCCAACATGAACTTGAAACATGTCACTTTTTTTCCAATTTGGTAAACCTTCTATTATAAAAGCATCACCACTACCTCTATGTTCTCCAACATCTGATCTTATAAGATAACAACATAAAGCAAAATGCAGCATCCTTCTTTTGACTATATTCTAACCAATTGCCATATTTTAAATACCAATCTGGATTAAATCTATGAGAGGTATTTCCAAATTGCCTTTGTAGAAAACTGACTTTTTTTGGCTGACAAGGACCCTTTTGTAGATAATATCTTCTAAGCTTTATTCATAATGTTAGCATCAACAATAAATTGCTAAAAGAATCTATCTGCTTGCAATAAAATTGATGCTTTTGATGCTCTCATCATTATTTTATATGCTATGAATTCACAAATGCTAACTCATTTTCTATGCATTGCTCTTCTAATTGAGGGGCAATAAAGTTTAATGCTAGTCTCATATCCACCATGTCCCTATGAAGTTCATTGATCCTTTTCAGATTTCCTGATTCTTTCTCTATAATAATATTTTTATCATTGTAAGATTCATCAAAATTATCCACAATCGATATAGTCACTTAAATGAAAAATGTTGATTATAAGTTGTCCCTTATTCACCTATTTTATTGACAAGGCGTATTTTGATATTTATCTGTTCTTAGCTCCTATTCATTAAGCAGCCATTCTATATTTTCTAACATAGCAATTATAAATGTCCATTGTATCCTTAATCTTCCCAATTATCTCCTCATCAAGCTGCAAATCCAAATCATGCACATTGAAAGAGAAATGTAGAATGGAAAAAATTAATAAAACCAGCCTAAACCTTGTAATATTCACACACCATCTTATAACTATAAATTTATTACCTAATAGTCAAAATGTGGTTGGAAATCTCATGCTTGACATTGTATATATACAATTGAGAATATACAGGAAAGCACCTAAATGAGGATAATAAACTCCTAAACCAGCGATAGTTCTATCTTGAAATGACAAAGGTATAGAGACCAAACCTCGAGAATTGTCTCATCTTTCCACCCATGGAAGTGAATGAAAACATATTATTATACAATCGGATATTTTTTAAGAATCTCTTCGAATTTAGGGAATGCTTATCAAAGTACGAATAATTCAAGTTTTCAAGTGGTCTCTCAAAAGGTAGCAATCTCACTTTTCCTTGCAGGCAACATAGAGAAAAGGCTAGTTCACTAGAAGTTGAGGTATATTTGACCTCTCATTGTACTGTAACCTCGTACTACAATACTTGCACTCATAGATTACATCCCTTTCATCAATGTAATCTATAATCCCTACAAATATAATTAAGCTAAGTGTGAAACCATTAAAAATTATCAAATGAATTATCTAAATTAATTAATAGCCTATCTCTGATGCCTTTGCATTGCATAGAAATTCTAATATAGAATTAGCAACATATGCCACACATGAAAGAATTGAATTGATAGAAAATATTTTCTTTTCTCTCTTTTGAAACCAAGATCACGTGAAGAAAAAATCAACACAAAAAATTTTGCATGGGACTTTTTAAAGGGAGCGTTATAATTTAGCAACATTATACTCATTCTCTTCCCCCATATTTTTTCCCTTTTTCTCTTTAATCACCACCATAAAAAATGAAAACCTCCATATTCACAAATGTAAATCACACAAATTCTAATACATAACCAACAACACAAGCTACATATAAAAAAAAATTCAATTGACAATAGAAATCTTTTTCCTTCTCTTCCAAAACCAAGGTGATGCAAAGGAAAAGTTAGCATAAAAAAATTTGGGTAAGACTATTTAAAGCCAATGTTATAATCTAGCAATACTATCCTCATTCTCTTTCATCATATTTTATTTCCTTTTCTCTTTAGTCACCATCATCCAAAATAAAAACCTCCCTATTAATAAAGGTAAATCTCACAAGAAAAGAAAATAGAAAGACAAAGATCACTATTGTCATTGCCCTGATATAGCTTTTTTTTTCCTCCGTTTTCTTCTCTCCTCATTGAAAACTTTCCTACTCACACAAGTTAATCCCTCATGACAACAAAAAGGGAAAAACATAATATAATTCTAAAAACCCATTGATCCTCACTATAACTTATTCCAATATAGTTTTCTTTTTCTCCGCCCTTATCTCTTCTCTCTTCCAATTTTTCCCACCCCTTCTTTGCATCCTCTCTCCTCACATCCCTACTCCCTATCCCTTTACCTTTCTTTAACATTGTTCATTGATGACAAATATGAAAATACATCACCCAAAAAAAATATATAAAACTCTAGTACACCCAAAAAGATAGATCTCTCCACATCCCCACTCTCCACCCCCTCTCCCCTCTTCTTTGTCCTCCTGACTTTCCATGTATCCCCACTCCCTTCTTTTCTCTCCTCTTGCCTTCTGTGCTTTCCCTGTAATGAAACTATACCACCAATAAAAGAATGTTCCATGCAACACTGAACACCACTAATTAACCTACCACCAACTAAAAAAAAAAAAGAAACACAACTTATTCCATTGCAACAAACACACCAACCAAGAAAATGCCAAATAACATGCAAATAATCTCCAAACTAAGCATCATTAACATAAGTGCCACGAGATTCCCCACTATTCCTTGCCACTTGCTAAATGGCAATGGACCTCGTGGTCAACTCTCCCATGAATCCTAAATCCTTCCCCATCAGCAACTGAACCATTTGGGATTGAACAAAATAGAATGGAAACCTTGTCAACTGAAAAACACACAAACAATATGTCTGCCTTGAAACTAAAAACATTACCTCAATGTAGATAACCATGCTCCACACCATGATCAACATCCCCTAAACTAATAACAATAGCACTGAATAAAAGTCACGATCCTAAACCACATTACACAACAAACAAAATTGCTCATTCCAAACACATACCCACTCGATAATAAGCCAGTGCTAGGCTGAAAATTCTCCACACAAGTGACAGGATACCTTCTACCATACCTCACCTCACCATCCACTATAATAGATCGAGCAATGACTTTTCCTCCCACATTGGACCTACGTCTAAGGAAAGAAGCTTGTTTTCTAGACAACTTGGAACTAACAACATAAAAACATCAATCATCATCTTGTTGATCACATAGCCAACAATCCCAAAGCATGAACACACATATGAACTCAACAACAGACCACCCCCTCCTTGACGATCACACCTTGCTGCATTGCTGTGAAGGCATTTCTTGAACACTATCACCATGGAAAGAATATGCAAATCAAACAGCATGAAATCAAAGCCTACCAACCAAACAAAAAGCAATTACATACCATTGAGGAAACCCTTCCCACCATTGCTCATGATAGCCACTCTATGTCTCTAGAATGAAAAATCCACACCAACAATTGCCATGGTGAACATTTCAATCTCGTGCCTCAAATCACATTAATTAGCAAGGCCCACAAAAAGAAACAAAATAGGGAAAAGTGGACACCCCAAGGTAAACCACACCCAGCAAAAACCCACACGAATGGAGTGGACAAGCGGAACAACAAAATGTAAACTATAGTGTACGCTACAATGATTTAGCCATAAGCTTTTATTGTTATAAGATAAATAGCATATGTAACACCTTACTTTTACACTTATTTTTCATGAATTAGACTCGTTTTAAGTCTAATTTTACTTGATTTTAAGCTTGAATCACATGAGAATGAAAATCAGAATTTTCAAAATTTTTTGTCACTGTTCATATGGTAGTTTTCACTTTACCGACTGAACTTTGAAAATTCATAATTAATTCTAGAAAAATTATTTCATAGTGTTTCAAGTCTCTAAAAATAGATAAAAACCTTATATACATGGGGAAAATATGAAACAGATAATTCTCCTAACAATTTATACAATTTATTCCTCAAACATTTACTATACATTTGGTCATTTTCTCTTCCCCAGGATTTTGGCCTTATATTTAAAAATTCATATCTCACTCTAACTTGAGCCAATTTATGCATTCCTTATGTCATATGAAAGCCCTGTGAGTATACTTTCTAGAAATATTTTCTTGTACATTTATTCATCTTGTACATGGCATAACATTAACTAAAATCATAAAGGGTCAGAATTCCACTTTTGCTAGAACAGTTTTGGGAAAACCTCCATATCTCCTATCATATAGCTCCAATTACCTCCAAATCAGTGACATATGAAACTTAAAACATAGACCTTTCCATAATTATAAACCACTGAATTTTTTGAGCTCTGCACGATTTATATCGTCTTTTTAATTTTTCAATACCTAACTTTCAGTTTCCAGTTTTCTCAATCTTTCTCTGTTCTAAACCCTAATTTTGAAAAATCACTATAATTCATACATTTATCCAATTTAAGTGTTCTTTAGCTCTATAAAAAGCTTGTTCTGTCTAGTTTAAGATCATATATAACACTTATATAGAATACTCTATTTCAAATAGAGTTTCCCTGCTTAAATCAATACTAATCATCTCAAACAAACTTATGCCATAGCTTACATAATAAGCTTCACAACACATTGACATTTATTGCTCCAATTTTATGCATAATATCATAGAGGACTTGAAAGAATATATTTAGGGCATCATACAGGATTTACCCATTTCATACAAACTTATACAAACTCCCAAAACATAACATTAAGACTTGTATAATAATACCATTCATCATTCTTTTCCTCTTTTTCCTTTAGCTCTTCTTGGATTCCTTGCATTGATTGGCCCTAAACATGATAAGCATTTGGAAGGGATGAAATTCAAAGAATCTCAGTAGTTACCACTAATCAAGCAAATATATACTCATATAATGCAAGCACATTTCATCAAGTCATCATTCAAACATTTAGAATTATTTATGCTTAAACATTTTATAGAAAATTGGACAGAGTTTCCTCTTATATTTTGGACATCCTGAGGTCACAAAACCCCTTAAATAACTCAGCCAATATCAACAAAACATCACATAACATCATTACAAACATTTGGTATAACATTAAAACCATTGCAACTATATAACTATATAATGCAAGATTAGATTAGTAAACTACCTTTTAACTTTTCAATTCTTTCCAAACTTTGCACACCTTTCCTTTGAACTTCTAACACTTCTTTGAGTCCTATAGTATCACAAAATAAAGCCATTAGCCACCAATTACACAACCTCATTCACAAAGTGTGCATACTTGGACTAAAATTTTCACTTTACTTTCCTTTGAATTCTTCTTGTACAACATATTTGTATCTACCTATTTTGGACCCAAGGAATCCATTTTTGGAGTCAAAATCATGAAATTCTCTTTCCTTTTCAAACCCTAAATAGGGAGAAAATTTTAAAGATTTATAGAAAAATAACTACCCGATTAATTTGCAATCCAATGGTATATCATTAATCCTTAAAGCCAATACATCACTTTTCATGGTTTAATTTCTTCATGACTTCATTTTCTCTCTCTACTCTCTCTCGAGGCAGAAAATTTCAGAGGGAAAATAGAGAGACATAATCCATAAAGCTTCTCCAAATTCAAGGATACACAATAAAATAGCCATAAGATTTTACCTTGAGTTTTTGTGACTTTATCTTTGCCTTTCTCTTCTTCTTTTTTTTTTCTAGGGTCTTCACGCTTTCTTCTCTCTTTCTGTTGCTGAAGGCATCGTGAATGAAGTGAGGAAGATGAAGGTTAATGAGTTAATAGGATATTTATCTAATAAAATATTTAATTAACCTTTCCTTTTGACTTCATTCACTTTTCCTTTAAAAAGCTTTGTTAAAAATTCCAATTGTGTCCCAATCAGCTGATCATACGTAGCTCACTTCCTTGTTTTGGCCAAAAATTGCATCATAAACTTTAATGGACCAAAATACCCTTTACCGATTAAATTTACCCGTATCGATTAAGTATTTTTGCTAAAATTGTCATTAAATTGTTACAAGATTATCCAACAATTACTTTTAGTCCAAAATCATTATCTTGACCCAAAATACATTTTATTAAGGTCCAATCATTGTCCTCGAATCAATACTACCTTTTCCTACAGTCTAAATTGACCTTTATTGGGTAAAATATTAATATTAGACTATAATTACCCAATAAATATTATTTTGATCTTAATAGATTCCTTGCTATATTCCATTGGGTTTAACTCATTAAAAGCTTCATTTTGACTATAATTTTTCATATTTCCAAAAATAACCTTGATCCGGGGCATTTTATAATTTTTGAAACTTTCAGGTCATTAGCTGTAATTTCTCCCAAATTTCTTCTCCTTCCCTACCCGCTCTTAAGGGGCTAAATTATAAAGATTCTTAATTCTTGGAGCCCAAATATAATTTGCTCATTTTTTCATTTAACTAGAAAAAATAACCTCTTTACTCTTCTTCACTATCTCTCCACTTTTCCCAATTCCTTTTGTATTTTACGATGTTAACTTTTTTATTTTTGAGCCTTCAATTCATTATTCATATTTTGCTTCTAATTTGGGAAATGACCATTTTACCCTTAAATCAGATTAAAAACATAATTATCCATTCTTTTGGGTACTTTTTTGTAATTTCACCTAAAGACTAATTTTTTTATTCTTTCCTTTTTACTATTCACAATAACTTTCAAATTGCTCTATCTCTTAACATGGACCTCCCGAAAATGCAATACTTATATCGTTACGCTCAGCTTGGAGTGAACTTTCATTCAAATGGTATATTACATATTTTTCGGGATAAGTTTTAAAATTAATTTATGTTAAGGAACTTATGGAAAATTAATTTCAATTAAGGATCGAACATAATTTTTTCAAAAAATTAGATGAGAAATTAATTTATTCTAAAACCTAATTTTATATAATCGTTTCGTCTCACTTTGTTTCTGATCTTTTATTTATTTTATAATATCTCATAAAAATAGGGAGATTCCAGCATATATTTTATCATATACACTTATAAATGAAATGGTTAGAGTGGCTAAGTATTTTTACGGAGTTATGAGTATTAATGAGTTTGGATGTGAGTCTACATGTTATGTCGTGTTGAAAATGTAAACTTTACGAGTTAACTCAGTAAACTTGCAAACTTGCCAAAGTTTACAACTATGATCTTAACATAGCATAATCTCATCTTTTCTTGACCTAAATATATATTATGCCTAACTAAATGAAAGAACTTGTAAATTGTATAAAACTCCATACTAAGGCTTTATTTTTCATAGTTTATCATTGGATATGATACCATAAGTTGTTAACAATCCTAGGTTATAAATTTTTTGGTTTGATACTTTTTTTTACAATCTAAAGCTTTTTGGTTAAGACTTGGTCCATTCGGCTATCAAATAAGAGAAGGAAATATTTTTTTTCTTATTTTTAGACATGAGGGAGAGAAAGGAATATACAGGAAAATGCTATCACCTTCTTGTTTGATTTGAAAAAAAATAAAACATAAAATTTTTCCCCAATTCTTCTATTCAAAATCTCTCAAACTATTTCAAGTTAATTTTTCGTTATTTGAAATTTGAAAATAATGTTATTTAATTAATTACAAAACTTTTGGAAATATTGTATAAAATAATTTTATTTTTTTGGCCTGGAATATTTTGCCGTGAGGCCAACCCGTATCGCATTCCAGAAAGCAAGGATTAGCCAAACCTGGAGAAATTTGGGTCATTCCATTTCCAGAGGTCGTTCTTCCTCTTCCCCTTGCTTTCTACCTTGCTCGCCTACCATGTCTAAGCCCGCCACCACTTCTCTCTTCCAGAACCTGAAACGTTTCTTCAAGAAGCCATGGGAGATCACGGGTCCGTGCGCCGACCCGGAATACAAGTCGGCATTGCCGAGCGCGCTCGAGTACCGACTCTTCTGTCCTGCAACCGCTAGGGAAAAGGCCATTGTACCCACATCCAATCCTGAAACCGTTTACGATATCAAGTACTACACTCGCGATCAGCGGCGGAACCGTCCTCCGATCCGCCGCACCATCTTGAAGAAGGCCGATGTGGAGAAAATGATAAAGGAGAAGACCTTTGACGTCTCGGATTTCCCCCCTGTTTATGTTACAGCTAGTGTTGAAGAGGACATCAATGCTCGAGGTGGAGGCTACCAGAAATAGGTATGTTCTGCCATTAATCTTCTGTATGAATTTGGATGAAAAAATATTTTGTTATTCTTAGGTTATGATGATCACTGAGCATCTACAAATTGGATTTTCGTTTATTTGGTCGGGGTTTGTTAATTTCTCGGAATTAATGTCGTAGTAAACTATAGTTATACTTGGGAGTGTTCGCCGCTTTTCCAAATTTTGGGGACTGTAGTCATGCTCGTTGAAAATTAGGGATTTAGCATTTTAGAATTTGCTTTCTTGTTGCTATTATACTATACTATGCATCAAGGCTAGTGGATTCCATAGTTATACTTCAGAATTTCCTGCTTGTGGTGCATTATGATATGCAATTGATGTTTGAATGTATTAGCGTTTGGATAGAACTCCTCCATCAAGAAAGTATTTTCCTTAGAGAACGTAATAGCATGAGTATCAATGTTATCTATTAACCATGAACCCTTGCCCTGGAGCTGATGTTTGACAAGATCTGGATTTTGAGACTGGCAAACGTTGAAGACTAGTTGCAAGGTATATAGACTAAGTGAGTAACACATGTAGGCTCCTTTGGCAGCTTCGTATGGACTCTGTTGTTGGAGTACACTCAATGAATTTTTTGAAGATCTTAAACACTAGATGGGGGAGGTATAGATAAATTTGTTGCAGCCTTAGATGCCAACTTACCTTTCTCTTGAGCTTCTAGAATTTTAAGATTTTCAAACTTAGCTTCAACACTCCCTTTGTAACATTTAGATGTAAGCTTTGTTCACCTTAAAAATGATGTAAGCTTTGTTGTATACATAATTTGTCCATAGATGTATAGTATACTATTCTGCACTGTTATCAGCAGATTGATTTTGTATTTGGTTTAATTTACTTTTGTGACATCTGATGTGTGTAATGGTTCATTGAATGGATTTTTTGGAAAGCAATTTCGTTTGTGATGGACATGAATATCATGGGGACAGGGCATTAGTGAAGATTTAGAGCCATTTACTGGAGAGTTACAACAAATTTGAATGCAAGAAATTAATGTGATTTAAGAGTATGTTGAAGGTCCTTTCGAGTATTGACTTGAGTCTTGTTTTATCCTTCCTTTTTGGCAACTTGTCAGATCTTTTTATGGAAGGAGATCCATTTATTGCTGGCTTTACAGCCTTCTCATGTTGGTTGACATGTATAAAGCTAAAGAGGCATTATCAAATGTGGTTAGGGATGGAAAGTTAGGACCAAGCAGCAGGTATATACAGCCTTTCCTGTTATGCTTGATTTGTGCAATTCAATACTTGATTGAGGTTTGGGGTGTTTTCAGAAAAATCTGATCTTTATAGATCAGAGTTGAGGAAGGATCAGGGCAGGGTAAGATTTGAAATTAATATTAAAGAGATTTGTTTTTAAGTTAAAGTATGGAGTTGCATGTATATATTTTTTAAATTTACAATATATGGAAAAATAGATTGATTTGAAAGAAGTTTTATTAGCAGGGTTTTTTTTTTTTTTTTTTTGTGTTTCGGGTAAGACCAGTGCAAGACAATTGAATATCCGCATTCAATTATAGGACAGAAAGCAAAAAATCCACTAGATGATGGGACAGGAATGAAACAAAATGAAGAACAAGGCAAAGACAAGCATCGAAAAAACCGCCATGTTGTCTCTTAGCCATCCTTAGATGTGGAGAGTGCAAATTATATTTATTTGTGTATATTTGATAGGCATGTGCTAAAGTGAGGTTTATGATTGGAGTTTCTCACAATTGATGGTTGCTTGGATGGGAACCTTCATTTCTTACATTATATCCTTTGTAGCCTTTATGGAAAGTTGATGTCACCAACCTTTTTTACTTTATACATAGATTTGTGAGATACTGAGAAGAATGACGTTTTTTTTTTTTGTTGGCATGATATAGTGCTTGGATAGCTTCTTATATAGGTGTTTAGTTAGACATTATCTTGGAAGTTAGGTGAGAAAATTAATCTACTAGAGTAGATAACTCTAAAATCTTTTGGACAGCTGTCGTCTGATTTATTAATCAAACCATCAAAATGTAATCTACAGAATCTCAAAGGTAGCATTTTGTGGTTTTGAGCACGTAGAAGCTAAATGTTTGATACTATTGTTGTCAAATAATGATATGCACTGTGAATTGGAAAGCATGTTTCTGAAAACATATAAATCATTACATTCATTATTGAGTGAAAAATAGCGACTTGAATGGCTATGTTTTTAATTGTGAATCACACTTTGTATCAAATTGTAAGATTCCGCAACAACTTTGAAAGTAGTTTGAAATATATCATGTAAATGCATATAATCTATAGCATAAACAAAATACTCAATATTATAGATTTCACCCAAAACTTAACAAAATTACTTGACAATTAGTCTCACAATCACAAGTGGAAAGTCCAATAAACCCCTCCTAAACCCTTTTTTCTATTGCCATATATATATATATATATTGTTGATGAAGCCCATTAGGGCTTAGGCTCAAATTTTAGTCTTTTAATTTTTTATCTATTATTATCCTCTAGTATCTTCCACTGATATCATATTAGAAGTTAATTAGGATAGATTTGATATCTTTTGAAATTTATTTTCGTGATTTCTAGGGATTAGTCAAGATATGTGACTAAACCTAGCTCTATTTATTTTTCATCATCTCAATAAAAATTAAGGCGGTGTTATCACTGTTTCCCACAACTTCATGGTACCAAAGCCGGCTTCATGATGACTTTCAAGGACGACGTGATCCATGGGACGCCGAGGGCATTCACCACCAATGTGGACAGCAGCAAGTCTTCGTCGGGTGGTGATAGCACTCAAACATGTTCCACTGTTCAGCAAGAAGGGGATCCGAGCGTGATTTCTGTACCATCCTCAGGTGTGGAATTTGTGCCGGAAACTCTTCAACAAACACTGATTTCCCACAAACTCAATGGGAATAATTGGCTTCAATGGTCAAGAAACGTTCTTATGTTTGTCTATGTCAAGGGGAAGGAATGTTATCTGACCAAAACCAATACTCTAGCACCAAGAGAACCCAAGTATGAGAAGTGGGTCAGTGAGAACAATACTGGTGAACTCCATGACACTTGAAATTAGTGAAAACAACTTGTTGGCCACATCTACTCGTGAGATTTGGGAATCGGCAAAGAGGCTCTATGCTGTAAAAGAAAACATAGCTGTTGTGTACCAATTGAATCAATCACTTGAAGGTCTAAAACAAGGAGAAAAAACGATTACTCAATATTACAGCACACTAAATAGGATCTCGCAGCACATTGATCTCTATGAAGTGCTTCATTGAAAGTGTCATGATGATGGACAGTGCTTAAGGCAGTATATTGATAGGAGGAGAACCTACAAGTTTCTACTTGGGCTTAATGATCACTTTGAATCAATTAGAGGAAGGATTATGGGAACCAGGCCATTACCAACCCTTGAAGAAGCTTTCAACATTGTTAAGTGCGAGGAAAGCCGCAAGGAATTGACCTTGAACACTGAAAGCTCACTAAAATTAGCCCCTGCGATTGAAAGCTCAGCCATGATTGCCAAGAGTGGACAAATCACTGAAGCAAAAGGTAAGAAGGGTTAAAGCATTGTGATCACTGCAATAAGAGTGGTCATACTCAAGATACTTGCTGGAAAATACATGGCAAACCACCCAACTATCGCCCAAAAAGTAAGACAAAAGGAAAGGCGCTAGTTGCAAATACTGACAGTCAGGGTGCATACTTGAATAAGGAAGAATTAGAGTTCTTAAGGAAGATTCTTGATAAACAACCTTCAATGAGTGAGAAAAATACTCCTTCTGTCACTCTTGCCCAAGTAGGTATGTGTCTTACAATTGTACTCAGAACGGTAATACATACTAAGAACCTATGGGTTGTTGACTTTGGTGCTACAGATCATATCTCAGGTTTTAGAGAACTTTTCATTGAATTCCGAACTAGTTGTAGACATTCTACTGTTAAAGTTGCCAATGGCACCTATGCCACCTATGCCAAGGTACATGGGATTGGTACAATCATGATTTTGGAAAATATAATCATTACTGATGTCTTATATGTGCCTGAGATTGAGTGTAATTTGCTGTCTGTTAAGAGAACAGTGAAACACTTGACTTGTAGCATTAATTTCTTTGATGAATTGTGTATTTTTCAGGACTTAGCCTCAGGGAAGAAGATTGGCAGTGCTAAGGAATGGGAAGGTCTATATTATCTAGAAGGATCGAAGACAGAAGAGTCCCACAAGAATAAAGAAGATTCTGTTGCTGCTCTAGCTACCCCTAATAATGATGTAACTTTGTGGCATTATAGGTTAGGCCACCCTAGTCTCAACTATATGAAATTTATGTTTCCTCAAATTTTTAGCAGTAAAAGTGATTTTAATTTTCAATGTGAAATCTGTCCTCTTGCCAAACTCAAAGAATTCATATTACACTGCTGTATAAGACTACTCAACCATTTGCTATTATACATATTGATGTGTGGGGTCCATCATAGGTTCTAACTTCATCTAAGGCTAAATGGCTCATAACCTTCATTGATGACCATACTTGTCTGACTTGGGTATTTCTACTGAGGGCAAAGTCTGAGGTTCCACAAATATTTCAGAAATTTCATATGTTTATCCAAACTCAATTTCAAACAACTATAGAAGTTTTGAGGAATGACAATGGTAGAGAATATGTTAACAATGATCTTAAAGAGTATCTTGAGAGTCATGGCATACACCGCCAAACCTCTTGTGTTGAGACTTCTCAACAAAATGGGGTAGCTGAATGGAAAAATAGACATCTGAATGGAAAAATAGACATCTCCTGGAAGTTGCTAGAGCTCTCATGCTTACTCAAAATGGTCCTAAACATTTTTGGGGGGATGCAATCTTAACCTCAGCCTATCTCATCAATAGAATGCCTTCCAAAACTACACAATTCCAATCCCCTATCCACAAGTTTCAAGAACTTTAACCAAATTCTTCTCTGGTCCTATCTATACCTCAAAGAGTCTTTGGGTGTGTTGCATTTGTGTATGATAAACATGGGGGAAAACTTGATTCTAGGGCTGTTAAATGCATATTTCTTGGGTACTCTTCCACCCAAAAAGGTTATATTTGTTTTTCTCCTGAAACTAAGAAGTGGTATGTCTCAATGGATGTCAAATTTTTTGAAACTCAATCCTACTATCCCAAATTACCCACTTAGGGGGAGATGGTGGAAAATGATTGGTCAATTTGCGAGTCATATAGCCCAAAGATAAGTCTTGAACCTTCCATTGGACCCCAAACAGCACCTAACCCTACCTTTTATGAGTTTTCTCACCAAACAGAACCTGTTCCAGCAGATACGCCCCCTTTTGAGTCCCAAACAGAACCTGTTCATTTTCTTGATAGTCGCAGTGCTACTAAAAAGGACCACCACAGCTCAGAAAATAGTCCCACTAATCCTAAACAAAGCCCTGAGACACTACCTGTGGCAGATTTGGATGATATAGCTGAGAAAGGAGGAGGCCATGAGCTAATCAAAGTCTATACAAGAAGGAACGAAGGAGGGGAACAGTAGAAGTGCAATAAAAATATAAACAATTCCATTTTGAGGCAAAGCCAAGAATCTGAACCGGAGACAAGTCTGGAAGAGTTACCAATAGCTCCAAGGAAAGGGAAGAGAGCTTGCACACAACATCCAATCTGTAAGTATGTTTCCTATGCAAGACTGTCATCTGATATGAAGTCTTTTGTTGTAAATGTGTCTCAAGAAAACCTACCAGATACATTTCAAGAAGCAGTGAAAGATCCAAAGTGGAAAGAAGCTATAAATGAAGAGCTAAGTGCTCTTGAAAAGAATAAGACTTGGAACTAGTTGACTTGCCAAGTGGAAAGAAAACAGTTGGGTGTAAGTGTGTTTTTACTATTAAATATAACCTTAATGGTAGTGTGAACAGGTACAAGGCAAGACTCGTTGCAAAAGGGTTCACTCAAATTCAAGGTATAAACTACCAAGAGACTTTTGCACCAGTAGCTAAATTGAACACTATAAAAGTGTTACTATCATTTGCTGTGCATTTAGATTGGCCACTACACTAGTTGGATGTGAAGAATGCCTTCTTGAATGGAGATTTGAAGGAAGAAGTATATATGGAAGTGCGACCAGGGCTTAGGAGTTCAAAAAATCCCACTAAGGTATGTAGGCTATATGAATTTTGATATGGCTTGAAGCAATCACCAAGGGCCTGATTTGAGAGATTTACTAATGCAGTTAAAAAACTTGAATATTCACAATGTCAAACAGATCACACTCTCTTTGTTAGGCATTGTGGTACTAAGATAACTATCTCAATTGTCTACGTTGATGATATTGTGGTTATTGGAAATGATCTTGAAGACATAATGAAATTGAAAAAGAACCTAGCAACTGAATATGAAGTTAAGGACCTAGGAAAATTAAGGTATTTCCTAGGAATGGAAGTAGCTGGGTCAAGGCAAGGCATTAATGTCTCACAAAGGAAGTGTACCTTAGACTTGCTAGAAGAAACTGGGATGATAGGTGCTAAGCCAGCTGGTACACCTATGGATGTGAATTGCAACTAGATATTAAGGAGGGAGGTGTTCCAGTTGATAAAGGGATTTACCAAAGAATAGTTGGTAAATTGATTTACTTGTCACATACACGATCGGATATCAGTTTTCCAGTTAGTGTAGTTAGCCAATTCATGAATTGTCCTCAAGAAGAACACTTGGGTGCTGTGTATAGGATCTTGAAGTACTTGAAGTCAACTCCAGGTGGGGGCTTGTTGTTTGAAAAAGGAGACAGCAAAGGTGTTGAGATTTATGCCGATGCAGATTGGGCAGGCTCAAAAACTGATAGAAGATCTAGTTCAGGCTATTCTGCCTATGTCTGGGGCAATCTTGTGATTTGGAGGAGCAAGAAACAATTTGTTGTGGCTAGGAGTTCAGTAGCAGCAAAGTACCGTGCCTTAGCGCATGGGATTTGTGAAGGAATGTGGATAATAAGGCTAATGAAGGAACTTAGACTTGATATACTTATGCCTATGAAGACTTGGTGTGACAACATGACAACTATCAAGATTGTTCAAAATCCTATTCATCATGACAAGACAAAACATGTTGAAATTGACAGGAATTTTATAAAAGAAAAAATAGACTCCAAGATTGTTGATCTCTCCTATATTGCATCTAGTTCACAGGTGGCAGAAATTATGACCAAGGCATTGTCCAAACCACAATTTGAAGTGTTGAAAAGCAAGCTGGGAATGAAGAATATCTACTCCTTAACTTGAGGGGGAGTGTTGACAAAGCCCATTAGGGCTTAGGCCCAAATTGTGGTCTTTTAATTTTTTATCTATTATTATCCTCCAGTATCTTCCACTGATATGATATTAGAAGTTAATCAAGATAGATTTGATATCTTTTGAAATTTACTTTCCTGATTTCTAGGGATTCGTCAAGATATGTGACTAAACCTAGCTCTATTTACTTTTCATCATCTCAATAAAAATTAAGGCGGGGTTATCACTGTTTCCCGCAACTTCACGTATATATACCACAGCTGTAGCAAAGTAGCACAACAATCACAATACTCACTACACCTCACAGGCTCACATTAGAAGCTGGGAAGTAGAAAGAAGCAACTGAAGTTTCTCCACTAGAGACAAAATTAGGGTAGGAGGTGAGAATGCGAATTGAGAACTTTCTTGGTGGCAACAATTTTAGAATGGAATGGCAATACATAAAGCATCACTTATAATTTCATGGTAGATTGGACCTTTTAATGAAATTAAGGGTTTGAAATGAAGATTTAAACTCATAGCACTGATTTTGGGTTTCTGAGTTTTTTTTTTTTTTTTTTGGGGGGGGGGGGGGAGGGGATAAAAAGAAGGAAAAAGGCAACAAATCTGGTTTTTCTTATTCATGTCATGAATGAGCCAACTTAACAAACCACCACAAAAACAGCAGGAAATTGATGGAAACTGAATCAGATAAATTGCAGGATTGTGCTATTCTTGTGTTTTTTGGAGCTCAAATCACATGATTCTAGTGATTCAAGTGGTGATTCCATTCAAAGTCTGATCCTGCCAACGATTTGTGTCATGGGATTGTCGAATCGACCCAAAATCCAAAATTATGCAGAAAAATATGCACTGTTCCTGACAGAATAACAATCAATTGATATTTTTTGTTCAAAAAAATTTATCTTTCAAATGTTTACTATTAAGGTACATGCTTAGTTGTTCGCATAGCTTGTGATAAAACCTTTGGCAAAAGGTTCTCATTGTTAGTAACCATGATTCTGCTGGTGGATTGTGAAACTTCGGCACATTAATGGTTTTCTTGTAGCTCCATGAATGTGCAAGGTCAAGGACCATTTTGCCTGAACTTAAATTGCTGAATGAAAGCTTGTGAATATAATATTATAATTTCTTGTATGCCCCCACAAGTTAAAGCTACCTGGGCTTTAAGTGTGGACTAAGAACAAGACCATCATACCATGTGTTGGAAATTTTAGTTAAGAGAATGGGACTTTTGACTGCCTTGTCATGGAGGCCATGATACCTTGTCAAGAACTATTTCACCCAAAAGCTTAAGGTCCGTGGATAGTTTTTTCATAATCTCCACCATACATTTTGTTATCCTTTGTTCCTTTCAAGCTATAGAATTGAGGTTATGTTTGTATTGCATGTGTGCCTGAATGTAAGTTTTCCAATTAGTGTAAATATGGCATTCTGAAAGTTGTTCAAATTGAGGACTACTTGCACCCTTAATTGACTTAGAACCATCTGGAACAAATGTCAAATGGGACTCACAGGAATTGCAGGACAGTGCATTGCCCTTGATTAGTTTTTTTGCTCTTTTGTTGTTTGTATTTTATGATTTTGCATTTTTCTTAGCCATGCTGTTGTTTGCTAGTATTACTAGTCTTAACTATTGTAGTGTGAATAGAATTGTTTTTGAATTATGATAGACTACACAAATATCTATTGGTTTGAGTCGCCATGACTGTCAATGACTAATTGTTTTTTGCATGCCACCAGGTGTGTGCTATCTTGGAATGGCGTACATGGTTCAATCATCTTTCTGTTTCAGTCAATGAAAAGTCTGTTTAGTGACGTTTGTGAAGATTGTCCATTTTTAAAAGTGTAAGCATCATATGTCAATAAAGTGTAGCTGGCTGCAGTCAAGTTTGACTTTTTGTTACTTCTCCCTGAATGTTGATCAAAACTCAATTACTTTGGTGAATTGATAATGCATAAATTGGAATACTTGCAGAAGTTTGTGTTTTCATCAGTTAATTTTTGCACTGTGATTATCATGCAGTATTTTATCTTCCTGAAATTGAGTCAAATTTCTCCCTTTCTGATTAGTGTCAGTCAGTTTATCTTTTAGCAATGATCTTGTCTCATGTCGTCTGCTGCACCATTATTGGTTGTGTTACTTATTTAGGTCTTTCTGAAAGTTCTTATAGTGCCAGTTTATAGCGGCGATCTTCTTGTCTCGTTTTCTTGTCTCATGTCTGCTGCACCATTATTGGTTGTGATGCAAGATTGCAAGGAGAAGCAGTATGTATCTTTGTGTATATGGATGGATCTGTACTCTGTAGTTCAATACCAATTCTAGCAAGCTATATATTTGCAATTGTGGAAGCAATTTTTTTTTCAGTAGATTTGCAGAATTGCAAATTCCCTGTTGGGTCTTGCTTTCCATGCAGCTAAATGTCTGTGGCATGTACAATTTCTCAAAATTGTCGGTGGATTTTAATTTTGACATTGGGGCCAATTTATGTATGGGCCGGCCTCTAGTTTCTGTTCCTTATTTAGAACCTATGTAGAAAGTGATTTGACAATCCGTAGAAAGCAGAGGTTGTAAACACGAAAGAGAACAGCAATCATTTGGTCAAATGACAGCTCAAAAGGGGTAAAGCATTCTTGTCAGTCTAATATTATATACCAGTTGATGCTGATTCTGTCTCGTGTCTGTCTCTGTTCAACTTGGTAACAATTCCTCAACCCTCATCCTATGAGAATGGAATAGAAGTCACAGTCAATGACTGGTGGTTGAGCGCATGGCCGCTGAGCAAAACTTTTGCAACATGCCTGGCTAGACAGGCTCTCAGAAGTAATCACCTTGTAAATTGTGTGTTTGTGGTGGTCCATAGGATTTGAACTCTCATATTTTCTGTTCTTAGTTGAGGTTGAGATGTCCATGTTAAGGAATCCTGGGGAGCTCAGCGTAATTTGCTGAAAACGAATGAGGCCGTGTCTAGCAAACCTTTTTTTTCCCTTTTTTGAATCATGATGCTTGGCATTTTTTGTTCTATTGTTGTTAAAGAAAAATTATGCTGTAACTAATAATTTTAACTTTGGATAAATTATTCATTTGATCTTTGGAGTCCATTTGGTAACTTTGGATAGGAAATCGTATATCATATATTTGTTGTTATTATTATTATTGAATAGTAGCTAGAAGTTACGTCTCATAATAAGATGAGAAGCTGATTATTAATATATATGAACACATGTTGAGAAAGAAATCATTATTGCAGAGTAAAGTAATGCAATAAATGGTAAGGGAGACGATGAATGTGGACGTATGGGGTGAGAGGATTGTGGGAGATGATTGATTATAATTTTGGATGTGGTAGTAAGGGAATGATGCTTAGAAAAAGAATGGCGTTTCGAGGCAGAAAGGGACGCGAGTGGGGCAGTGACGTAAGTAAGCGAGAGTGAGAAGAAAAGTAGGAGCTTTGCCTTTGCCTTTGCCTTCGCTTGCTTCATCTTTTTAGTGATTGATGATTTGATGATGAATGTTGTTACCCCGTTCCCTTCCCTTCCATTCCCTTTGCTTCTTCTTTTTCCAATTGCTTGCATGCCTCCTTGCTTCCTGGACCACTCCATTCATTATTCTTCCTCTCCTTTTATGCGTACATCGTTCCTTTGCTTACATAATAATATCTATCTATTCTATTCGCTCTTCCCTATGAAATATCCACAACCCCCCCCCCCCAAAAAAAAAAACCCACCCTCTCTCTCTATATATTTATTCGGTATTCTGGATATGTCCTATTTCAACTTCTGAATTTATTGGAATTTAGACTAATCTTAATTAAATCAAACAAGACTTAAAATAGTGGCAAGTTCTATCACCAAGTTTGAATGCAAAAGTATTTCTAGAGTTTAAACTTGAAACATATAATTAAATTAGTACAACTTTCTGCTAGTTGAACCAGACATCTTTCCTTTTATGCATATATCATTGCTTTGCTTACATAATAATATCTATCTATTCACTCTTCCCTATAGATTATCCTCCCCACTCTATATATATATTTGGTATTATGACAAATCCCCATTTCAATTAATGGATTTAATAAGATTTAGACTAATCTAGCACCATTTCAACTAGTAGATTTATTAAAGTTTAGACTCATCTAAATCAAATCGAGTAAAACTTAAAAGACAGCAAATTCTATCCTAAGTTTTAATGCAACTATATATTTCTAGAGTTCAAACTTGAATTTAAATTTAAATTTGAATTTGAAACTTCTAGTTAAGTTTGTATAAATTTTTGTTAATTGAACTAGATACTTGATGGTATCATCAATTCATTTTTTGATGACCAGATTTTGCTTTTTATGTTGCTGGATTGGATCAACTTTGGAGTTAAGCCTGGGATCAGAGGTCTTCACAAAATAACAAGAAGACCAAATCACGATTTTTGTTGAATGACATATATATGTATGTATGTATGTATGTATGTATAAGATTAAGATGAAGAAGGCAGGGTCGGTGTGTATTATCATTAATTAATATTACCATAGGAAGGAAGAAGAAAGAGGTTGAGGATTGGAATGGGTTATGATGTGATTGGCATCTTTTGTTTTATGTCGAGAGGTCGCTTTTGGTGGGCTTGCGGCACAGAGCAGTAACTGCCCCTGCCCCTGCCCCTGCCACGGCCTCACCGATCCAAATGGGGGCACCACATTTTCACAATCCCATAAAATCACCCTTTCCATTCTATCCCCACTCTCTCACTCCTCCCTTCATCATTCTTTTATCATTGGTTCACTTATTTTCCCATTTACCTATATAGTATTTTTCTCTACTTTTTATTTATTTTTTACTACTTGTAGCTGTCTAATCATTAATAAAGTAATAATTTTCAAGTATTGAATCATATATTTTATATATTTAAAACTCACTTAGTATGTGGTATAACATTTAATAATATTAAATTCATAAGTTTTAATAATATGTAAGGTTTAGTGTGACACTTTATTAGATAATGTTGTGTAAATAATATTATTTTTTATCAGAAGAATAATATTATTTAATGTTTAGTAATGTATTATATAATATTAGAGAGAATATAAATTAAAATAAATATATATTCTATATATTTAAGGATTATTTTATATTTAGTGATGTATTATTATCATTAATATTATTACAAAATAAATTAAAATAAAATAATATATTGTATTTATCTAAATGAATTGTGTTCTATTAATGTATAAGGAAGTACAAATCTTTTTTTATCATTTTTTCCAGAAATCCTTTTTTATCATTTAATTAAAAATAAATTAAAAAAAAAAAAGAAAGAAAGAAAGACAGAAACGCACAAAACACAAGTTGAACTTGTCGTTGGCCTAGACCCAGTTTTACGCCATACTTAATTTTCTAGACTTACTGCTTAAGAGGAGCTAGAGTGATAACAATTATAAGGTGACCTAAAAAGTAACATTGTTATATAAGATTTTATAAAATTATATTTCATCCCTAAAGAAATAAAATTTCCATGTAAATTTCCGTAATTTGAAAAAAAAAATAAAAGAACAAAGACCAGTCAAATCCAACTAGAAAAAAAGTGATTAAAAATTTGACTATCCAAACTAAAAGGGAAATCCTTGGAACATCAAAAAATATGAATTCAATTGAATGAATACTATAATATTATATTTGATTTGCTGTGCATGTGCATAGGATGTTAAAGCCAACCGGCAATGGGAATTTGGCTGTGTCTGCTCATATTTGCAATAAAGCTATATTGATCAATCTCTATCTGACCAAGACTCACCCATTTAATGAAATGGGGTCGTCATGTTTATAAGTAGCTGCCCTCATTCAGAGATGATGGTGATAGTATTCAGTAGACCTCAGAGGCATTCACAACCCCTCATTCTTCGCACTTATTTCATATGATATGCCCTTTTCATCTGCATCAGAATCCCTCTCTGCATATATATACAACAAAATAATTTATGTTTTGTTCTGTGTTACAGTACTTAAATGCACCTCTCTTTAAACGTCACCTTGAAAAATTACCACTTTCTTATTCCTATCACATATACATGGTTAGACGTTTTTGGTATATACAGATTGGTTTTTTGATGACGATCAATCTGTGATTAAGAAAAGAATATGGTCCACAGCAGATTGTATTCATGTTTGTGTGTGTGTGCAGGGTTAAGAGGCGATGGGGGGCTCAATAATTATGTCATCCATTATAAGGTGAGTTTTTGACAGACAAGAATTCATATCTTTACGAAACGTCTTCTCGTTAAGTCCACCACTTTTTTCTGCAATAACTTACTGATATCGAAAGATAATAATGCCCAGACGTCTAATAAAACAAAGACGCCCTTACCCAATCGACAACTAGCTAGTACGTCCATTTCAAAAGTAGATGATAGACAAAACATTAACTTAATCACTTTCCCATTTCAATTTATATCATCATATCAAAGCCCATGCAAACTCTCTCTATGTCTGATCAGAGGCACTTGAAAGATTTTTTACTGATTCAAATTCCAAAATTTACACAATAGTCGTTTGACACTTTTGGTGCGATATATCGGATTAAATTTAGGGTTACAATAGATAAAATGGTCAAGTATATATGATGATATGAAAGAGGCATTTAGCAGGGAAATGAAGAATGAGAGAGACTGAATTACATAGTTGATATATATGGGTTTGAATCCGATTAGGGTTTCATAGAAACTGCATAAAGTGGGGCTCAGCTTTTGACCAGTATAGTGTATAAGTGCAGGTGCAGTAAGTGTTAAATGCTGTGGTGTCACGAAGGTCTCTCAATTATTTTGGTGAAGATTCCTAATCTCTAGAAATTGTTGAGTGAGTAGTCTTCACTCTTGAAGCAAAAAGCTGCACCTTCTCTTATTCATAGATACTTAATTCTCTCTCCCTCCCTCTCTCTCTCCCGCCCCCCCAAAACAAAAGCAAAAAATTAGATCAAGCATGCACACGAACTTAAAGTATAGCATGTCCAGGGTTCTGCTTCTGCGTGCTCAAAAGCTAACTATTAGTATATACGTACTGTGCTAGCTGTTTAATTATCATATCAATTCAGTTGAATTTTTTATGGTGAGAGATGAAACAATCAAGATGGTAAGTTTCATAACCATCCATCAGTTTTTTGCTTTTCACAAGTTTCTAGTTGCAGCAAGACTAACTGAGAGAACCTGGGTTCTTCTTCACTCACTCACTCACTCCCTTGTACATTTTCTATTCAGCTTTTTCTTTTCTGTTGAACCCCAAATATGTATGTTCCTTTTGAGAGTGTTATGAAATATGCTTATCAGATGAATATAAGATGTGACGTGACAACAATCAGGTATAAAACAATATTTTTTATTTTTTATTAATTTATTATAACACGGATACCAACATTTTGAAGTCAGAAAACCATATCTTGGCATCCAAAATTGTTACTATTTTTGGACCATATATGGAGGGGTTACTGCAGGAGTGCAAGGTCAGCAAGAGCTCAGAGGTGATGAAAGCAACTTCAACAAATTCACAACACACACACACAGTATTTGTGATATAATTATCATTAGTGTATTATACTAACTTTCTTTAAAATTTAATTAACTTCATATATTATTCTTTCAAAAATGATGTTCAACTTTTTCTGCTTCATTTTTTGTCAATAAAAATATAACAAGTCTTTATTTCATAAAAAAGAAAATCACTTTAGTGTTATATTTTACTGTCATATAATAAAGAATCAAATCATATCACTGTAGTTAACTTCCTTAACAGGCAAAAAAAAATCAGGGAAAGATTTCTATAATATATAAAAATAATATCATAGGAATCGAATATAATTTTAAGAACCAAAAAGATCAAGTGTAATTTTTAGGAAGCAGATATGTATGTATAAAAAAAAAACCCACTTGGAGAGGTTAATGTATAAATCTTGGAGAAGACGCTTGGAAATTAGAGGAATAATTAAATCAACATTAACTGGTGTAGAATGAAAGATATATAGAGAGAGTCCAAGTTGTGCTGGGCAAATCTCACTGCCATCTGCATGTGGTCCTTTTTTTCCTCTATAAGTTGAGCAGTGGATCGATGCTTTAAAGAACCTAAGTGTTGGTCCCTCCTCTATATAGTGCAGCTACCTATCTATCATCTTCTAATCCTCTGACTCCAATATCATCCACCACATCTTTTGGAACATCACTCGTATTAACACTTATCTTCTTCCATCATTATATCCCTATTTACCACTTCTCAATTAATCCAGCCTATGCTGTTTATCATCACAAATCACAGCTTGTTTTTTGTGTAGGCTAGCTCAACCTTTGTAAGATTTACTAGTGTTTGACATATGCTTCATTATATTTTTCATCTCATAAAGATTGCATATATGTGATCTTTATTTATCTGTGAACAATTCTGATTATTAAGTTAATTAAACCGATCAAACTAAATCCTGATAAAGCACAGTGAAGCTAGCTCAGCATCTAACCAAACAATTTGAATATAATTGTAATTACAACGGCTAATCATGTAAGCCAGTGATCGTTCAGTAAAGTATATGTACTATATATGGACAAACTTAGGATTACTAGTGGCAGTGTAGATGACACACGTGTTACATTCATATAGTGCCACATAGCCACAATTCAGTTTCATTCACATTGTGGGTGCTGTTAAAAATTCCAACATTTCTTTTCCTAATTAAGTTCTTATTTCTACACTTTCTTCTCTCTAAAAAAGAGGTTTAAGACTAAACTTAAGGTCTCATCTACTCTACTTATTAGCCTTGACGAAGAGCTCCTTTTGAAAGACGTCACTGCTTCCCTTTTCTTCTTCTTCTTCTTCTTCCCCCTCCTCCTCCTTTTCTTTATTTCCTCTTGGCTATGGTGGAAAGCATAACGATATAGCTAGCACCCTCGGAATTTTCTCTCTCTCTCACGTAAGTTTTAATTATAGTCTCTTATGATCTGATTTAATTCTAACTTAAGCCCTATGCATATATATCTTCTCCTGTTTTCAATGAAACCCGTAAAATTTCAGTCCAATTAAGTCATGGTTTTGGTTTCAACAATTAATTGTGTTTTGCCCTATTTTGGAGCGACAAAAAGTTTGAAGAATTCTCAAATGGAATTGAAAAACTGATTTCAGTGTTAGAATTTCTATTCCTTGGAGCTAGAGAATTCTTCTTAAATATTTACTTTAATCTTTCATGATTCTGTGCATAATATCCACAAATAACTGAAAATGAGGAGAGGGCCGGGAGAAGATATTCTGTCAATTAATTGATGAATTTTTTATTTGATTTCTCGCAGATAGCACTTGATCTGTGAGAAGAGTATTATTGTAGCAATAATTAATTAAGATGATGATCGGAGATTCAAGAAAAGGTTATCAAGGGAAGCAAGAGGATGATGGCAGTACTACTCATCATCAACAACATTTCATTAATCACAGTATGGACAAGTTGTACAGTAAGGTAGGGTCTTCTTCTTACTCTTCCAGACAATGGTCTGGTCTGAGAAACCCAAGAATCGTTCGAGTCTCACGTTCCTTTGGAGGAAAAGATAGGCACAGCAAGGTCTGCACCGTTAGAGGGCTTAGAGACAGGAGGATTAGGCTGTCTGTGCCCACAGCAATTCAGCTCTATGAGCTTCAAGATAAGCTTGGACTGAACCAACCCAGCAAGGTCATTGATTGGCTCATTGAAGCCACCAAACATGACATTGATAAGCTCCCACCTCTTCCAATCCCTCTTGGTTTTCCCCAATTTCATCATCACCAATACCACCAAACCCTACTTCCTGCAGATCACGAATCAAGTTCTTCCTCTCAGCCACCTTCTAAGTTTGGAGCTTTCTTTGATGCTAATAATACAACCAGTTTCATGGATGCAGTGTCGAAGCTACAAGGGAAAGAGTTAGATGAAAGAGGAGGGTGTCTTTGGGATAAAGGGAAGTGGGTGATGAAAACAAATAATGAAGAAGATGGAATTGGTGGTTATGCTCAGAACCTTTTCCCATCTGGGACTGCTTCTTCTTCTCACTCTTGTTTACCTATGACGTATTATGGCATCAATTCCTTCCATTCTGAGCCTTCAAATTTTCTATCTTTATTTGGAAGCCATGGTTTGCTTCCAAATAATAATCCCCCGGTAGATCCTGCAGGCCATAATAGCCCGCAGTTTCCATCTTCTTCTTCGTCTGTTTCCCAGTTGTTGTTCTGTCCAGGTACATCAGCAACAACACCATCATCACTTTTTGCTCCTTATTATGCTCCATATTCCTCAGTCCCACAGGAAAATGACCCAAGAGTGCAACAATTGAACCATATTCAGTTGATAAGCTCATCAAATTCCCATCATCATCCTCTCATTCTTCCATCTTTTAAACCTCTTTTTCCAGCACTGCCTTTTAGTTCCAGGCTTCTTGATTCAAATGATAAGGATACTAATCCTTCTTGAACAACAATGGGTGTGCTAGCTAGCTTCCCTTCATTAGATATTCTTCATGGCAAGTTATCATCGATCAAGAAGCTAAAGCACACACAGCCTGCAGCTGCATGCATTTGATGTATTTATATATATATATACACATTCTCAGCAGCTAAACAAGTGATGAATTCGTTCACGTTTGTAAGTATGGCACTGCTATATATTTATAGGGTGTTAATTTGTGCTTGAATTGAAATCCTTAATTAAATATGCATACCAGCTTGACAAATCATTATGATTATTTATCAAGCTTCAAATAGCTGGTTTAAATCAAGTTATTTAGTCACTTGTTACCACAATATTGTCCAATAAATACAAGATATATTTCTAAAAAGCTTAATTATGTGATGCTATGTTCTAAAATTTTTTCAAATATGACGTCCACACATTTAGAAAAAACATGCATAGAGAATATCATAAGAAAAATTATTCATCGCAGATGCACATCATGAAGGTAGCTTTGTCTATGACTTGTGCTTGGTTTGACTTGGCATTTGCTTAAGCTGCGTTGATATTCTTTGTTAATGTGAAAAAGGGTCATTAATTGGCAGATGCTACTTGGTTATACATTTAGATTTTGGTCGTTATATCGAGCAAACATACACATTTAAACTGTGTGTTGGGTGTGTGCTTTTTTGTCCATAAATATTGCTTCAGGCGTACTGAAAGATAATGAGATATATATATATATATATATATATATCATAAGCTCTATATATAAAATTGACCGAGTCAGTCTGAGGCAATTTTCTTGGAAATTAACATGTCCTGGCGAATGACCCACGCACCCATGTTTTTGTGTTATGGCCATGGGATCGATGATGAGTTTGGAGTTTTTGTCATATATTAATCAGTTTAGGGTTCCCATCATTGTTTTGTTTGTTGCCTCTAACGCCACTGTAGTATGTTTTTTCAAGTGTACAATCAATATGTATATATATATATCAAATGACTACATTCTTCTGCAACAACCTTAGGAACCCATGCACAGTACAGCTTTAAACGATGGTCAAACAAATTAATTTGCATCCCTTAGAAGTATAAAACGAGTGTAAAGGAAAAAAGGGAAAAAAAGTGATCTCATTCCAGAATATTACTCTATTTGATACCATTTTCTTTCTAAATACATGATTGGATAATTGTAAATAAAAAGTCTAATTTGGTACAGTCAAGTATTCATCAAATTAGTTAAATAAATGCCCCGCATATTAATTTGTAGAATTTGAAATTAAAGCAGGTACGTACGTAAGTATGTATATGCTAAATTTTGCTTTTGTAGTGTTTATATATATATATATATGTTGGTCGGTCGTTCTTGGGGCAATTGTACATGCATGCAGCTAGAAATATGGAAGCCGACCTAAAGAGGCCAATCTACAAACCTATAAACTCTAAGTTAATTATATATTGTAGAGTCGACTATATACAGAACAGAACTAAAGACGGTAAGTGATAGATGCCCTCCACACACACACAGAGATATATATATATATATATATGATCATCATCCTATATCTTAGCAGAAGAAAGAAAAGAAAATTAATGAGCATTGTGAACTATGCAAGACTTGCAAAAAGAAGAAGAGGACACCATACAGCTAGCGCTAGTCCCAACTTCCTGTCTCTCTGTCTCTGATCTGTATGTATGTATGTATGTACGTACCTATGATTAATGTAAATTAGGTGTATTCTTTAAAATTTATGACCAACGTCTTTATTTCAATTATAGAACATATACTAGTGTTTTTTATAACAAACTTCACATGATTAATAATTTTTTTTAAAGTTTTTAGTCTATCATATTTTGTAATAAAAATATGATTGTAAACTCCCCGAAAAAACCATTCAAATTTTGTCAACGGTTTATGTTACTTTAGAGAGAGAGAGAGAGAGAGTACAATAAAAAGTTATTCATAAAGAATGAATAAAAAGTGCTGATTTTAAAAATGAGTAGAGAATGTTCATCTTTGATCCTAGCATTATAGTTTATATTTAGACAGTCTGCATTTTACCTTTTTCCCCCATTATTTTGATAAACTTCTATTTTAAAGAGTACAAAATGCAAAATCTAAGTAATCCTTTTAATTGTTAAATTAAAAAATAAATAAAAGTTTAAGTTCGGTAAAAAAATAAAGGTTTATATATCCTAAAAATAAATATGTATATTCAACCATAGAATAAACAGAAATTCAGATGGGAAGACAATAATAACTATAGGTCTGATCGTCTCTCATATGACCTAGGCATGAAAACATAATCCATGCACACAGACACAGATAAAAAAGGGTGAAAATGTGAGAGAGAATCTGCAGTTCTTCTGACGAAGGAAAAGGAAGGAACATAATATATATATATATATATATATAGAATCATAGGCAGAGAGGCTGAAATTGAAAGCTGTGTGTGTGTAGCTACGTACTATTATTATAATATACACAATAATAACACATACAGCACAAGATCCAACACCATTTAATTAAAAGCGCAGGAGCCAGACTCAGTAGTTTTTCTGCTTCTGCTCCTGCTTCTGCAAGTTGGGTTTTTTTTCTTTTCTTCATACAGTCCTTTAAAGTTGCATCAAAGAAAACGACCAAAATTTTCATTGGCCACTTTGTTCCTTAGATATTTCTTTCAAATAATATATAATCAGAATCTAAACAATTCATACTATTTGATCACTTAATATATAGTTGAGTTTACCAATGGACATTTGGTTGGAAATTGTGCCATAGTTTTGAGTTGGAACTTTAGGTATACAATTAAATTAAAATATTCATTAGGAAAGCTTTGTCATTTTTGTAATTTTACCTGATTTAATTTAAATTAATTAGAGTTTAATATGACTACAGAAACATGAAATATAAAGAAGTCAATAGAAGAAAGTTGAAACTATATATGCCATAACCTATTATTTATTTAGTATTGGATAATTTTTGTAGAAAGCAATTTATGAAAAATAGCTCATGAATAGTTTGATGATATAAATGATTAGGTTTGTATTGGGCTGTGCGTTTTGTTGTTTTGTGACATAATATTTTTTTCAATTTCAAAATTAATTAGTAGGTCCATTAGATGATTTTCTCACAATTGTGGAAATTATATTATGACTACTAATTAATTGAGTACAATATTTTCACCGCTTACTTCTGCTATTTTATATGTTTCCACATAACTTAATTAGTGGTATTGGTCAAATTAAAACATGCAATATAATTCAAGGGAAAATGACATCTAATCTGATGAACCAAATTAAGTTTATAAAATTGACACAGTACAAGTATTTTAAAAACCAAAATCATTTTCAAGATTCATAGGAATATTTAAGTTACCACATATGGTTCTCAAAATTACGGTTCATATATATTCTCTAAATTATAATATGATATTTTCAATATTATAAAGTGTTTTTGAATTTGTTACTACCTCTGAAAGGAAAACACTTCTGTAATGTCCGTAAAGTCAAGTTACAATTTTTGAAAGCATATATATGTGCAAGCTTATTTTTGGGGCCTTTGAGAGAGATTTTGGTTTTTAAATTCTTAAATATCAATAATTAAGTGTTGGGCCATTAAATGATGTTTCTTGAATTGAAAAAGTTGTATGGATATACGACATATTTATGATTATTTTTGTACAACTCAAATTTTTAGGATAATTGCTTCTGTTTGAACTACTGAAGTTAGAGATTTTTGTGGAATTGATCATGTATTCATTTAATTCGATCATGCTTATAATTCTTTTTGGCAAAGGAAAATATGTTATTTCATTTTGAGTGATTTCTTTTAGGTGGTGTCCAATGAACACTAAATTATCCCCCCGGCCAAAATGTATCTCCCGTCCGATAACTAAATATTAAAGCTTCAAACACAAAGAATGAAAATCAAAACCCCAATCAGTTGTTTTAGGACGAAAGCTTCTAGCTACCTCAATTCTTTTCTTTTTTCTTAGATGAGTACCAAAAGCATCCCTCAACCAATAATCAAAGATTAATAATCTCTTTAAGGTGTAAAAATCATTGAAATGAATTTTGCTTTCCTAAAGAGATTTTTTCCAAACACACGGCCATGGATCAAGTTTAGAACAGCAAGTTACCTCAATTCTTTAATCTAAAAATTGGACACACAAAGAAGACATGCAAAAGAATAACCACACACACACAGACTGATCAATATCTGGATGTTTTCCCCTAAATGACATTCTGATGACTGGGTTTTTTAGCGTTGGACAATAATTCTACCAAGTCAGCCAAAACAATTATTATGTAAAGGTACTCTTAATATATTTTCTTCTTTTTTTAATTTCTTCCAAATAATTTTGTGGGACAATTAATATATTGTCTTCTGCAAACTTTATGAGAGAGGATACATAATGGTCCATATATATAAATGATCGGTTTATTAAGATAATCGCACCACAAATCTCCATACGACCTACGATTCCTATTTAATTATTGCTGGAAGCCTTAGGAGGTTAATTTGGATCACACATGACGTATAATTAGATAGGCATAAAAATATATTTTTAGCATCTTCAATTTTTTAACATTAAAATATTTTTTTAATTGGGAATGCCATCCTGTGCGATAATGCCAAAAAAAAAATCAAACTTTAGTAATGTTGCATGCGCTTTGTAGGCGTGCAGACGAGTACTTGGTTGGCCTATATACTACAAAAAAAAATTATGGGACGTGTGGTCCTCTTTTTGTGCGTATATACATATACATACATACATACATACATACATACATACATACATATCTCCCTCGTGCTTTCTTACAAGGACCACTTGATCCTTCTTTCTTTTTTTTTTTCCCCTTTTCCTTTTTAATAAGAAAGGAAGAGAAATGGGATATCGAAGACTACTTCACCAGTTTATAGAGAATGAATTCTGACTAAAAATAAAACCCTCTAATTAATAAACTATCGAAATATTCTCAGATACAAACCATGTCATAAGCTAATTAGTAAAAATATACAGAAGCATATTAAATAAATGTTGAAAGTATCCAGAAAGGGATTTTGTTTTTTTTAACCTTTTAAATGTAAGATGAAGTTGCTTTTAGTAAAGAAAACTTTGAAATACTTTATCGGGCTTCAAATTAATCTTTTTGAATTTTCTTAAAGTTTGTAGTTTGGAAAGGACTAGGAAGATGAATCAGGGCCTACTTTTTTTTATGCCTTTTTTTTTTTTTGGAAATTGTATTATATGCAATTACGCGTAGTTCTTACGATCCAATCCATGATAATTCTCTATGTTTTATCATTGATTTAACATCAAGCAATAAGTTATATAAACAAGATTCACATAATAAATATTTTTATTGGCCGCCCGGCCGTTACTTGCATATACAAATTGGATTATTAAAAAATAATATTATTCTAGTAGTTACTAGAATATAATGGGATTGATGAAAATTTCAAAACTAAAAGTAATACTTGTACTTTTAAATAAAAATAAATTAATAATAATATAAATATTCTATATATTATTTTATACGTAAAAAAAAAATTTCTTCCAAGTGCCAAACAAACATGGTGGAAATGAATTTCAACCCTCTGCTTTGAGCCGGGGGCTATGAGTTCAATCAAATTACTACAGTGCTTGATTTGGGTTTGGGCCAACATTTACATTTACTTTACTTTGGGCCGTACGGGTGGTTTTTTACTGTCAATGTGAGTTTAAATTTTGCGACTGTTTCTCCCTTTTTGCATAAAAAAAAATAAAGTAGCAACTGCTTGATGAATTTTGAGCAACTCATATTAGGCGATTAAAAAGTTAAAAAGGAAAAATCTTCAACTTTATTTAATGTTGTTAAAGCTCAATTTTTAAATAAACATAACCCTTTTAGTTAAAATAAAAAAGCTCATTTTTTTAGTTGTTTTCTGGGTAGAAGTAGACTCCAAATATACCACCATCTTTGTGTAAAATTCAAACAAACCACTAAAAAGTCTCTTTCATTCTCTCATCTTTTTCTCTTTCTTCTTTTATTGAAGTCTATTAAAATCAGTGTTCCGTTCGGATCTAATCAAATTACAAGATAGGAAATGATGCAATTCAATTAGGAGAATCTCAATTACATCCATAATCCAACGGATGAAAATTAGGGCTCGCCATGTTATTACTCTATAGATTCATATTCAACGCAATCTGAATTTTCAGTTTCAAAAATTTTATTTCCTTCAGTCCTATATATAGGGTCTTTCATTCTGATACTGAATATAAGACTTTTTACAATATATGAGCTAGTATTTATTATATATTTCTAAAATATTATTCATATTTAATATATTTAAGGAGAAAGAAATTAAATAAGGATGGTTTTGAAAAAATATTAAAATTTTCAGGGAAATCAAGATAGTTAATTAGTTTTAACTCCTATTCTTAATCCACGTGATTCGGTTAAAAGAGTCTTACATTAAAAACCAGAGAGAGTACCATTTATGTAGAAATTATTGCACTAAGCATGTTTGGGTTGGCGCACAAACCTGCATTTCACTAAATGTAATTTTGAAGCACGCACTATGTACATGTTGGTTCCACTTTTGTAAAATGCAGTTTGAAAAAAAGTAGTCTAGGAAACCTAAGTTTACAGTGGTTGCTTTTATGCTAACTAGGTTAAGCATGTAATTTAGGCTTGCATTTTTTTAGTTTTGTTCTGACAATAATAAAGAAAACTTATCAATGACAGTTGGATTAAGCAATAAGGGACTCAACATCTTTTAAAAAAAATCTTTAGTTTGAACCTTGTGAATTAAAAAACCATGTTGAAAAAACTACCTCCATAAGCCCAACAATGCTTAAATGTGATTCAGTTAAATATATACATATATATATATATATACATATATTAAAAAAATAACCTAGATTTTAGACTCAAATGTGGTTTCAAACGTGAATCCAAACAAGCCTGTCTCGTTCGACCTAAACTTCAAAATAACATTAACATCCTAAACTTCAAAATAACATTAACATCGTTAGACCCAGACTTCAAAATAACATTATTATATTTAATGCAATAGTTGGCATGGTAGGACGTGAAAAATCAAAACGAAAGATCTTCCTAACAAAATCAAACTAAACTCGCGAACTGCACTGAATTCATACGCTTGATGATGCATCTGTAACACTTGCATGGTTGCTAACTTTCATTTACTTACTTGAGATAAATTAATTTCTACGTCATTTGCGACCTGTTTTCTCTAGTTTCAGTCAGATAGATGGGGAAGCATCTTGAACACTTTAATGGCAATAAATCAGTGGATGTACTGTAAACTATAACATTCTGACCAAAGCATAAACAAGGTGGCTTGGCGACAGCAAGAGAAAAATCAGAGAGGATTTTCACATCTTGAATTTTTATAATGTATATTTATGCTGTAAATCCATGGTAAGTCAAGTTTGTTACACCTTAGCAGAAATAATCGCAGCTCTAATCTGCAAAATATTATGCCTTGACGATAAGAAAATAACAAAAATGTGAATGACGAGAAAAAGATAGCACAGAGAGGAAGAACAGATGAACTGAACAAACTACATACCAAACAGCTTCCTGCGCCTACCCGGCCTGATTCGCAGACCAGCTGCTTCACCAATCACAATCTCATCAACTAAGTCCTTAAATATTAATCTTTCAACATCCAACACAACCCCGGATATTTCACCATGGAAATCTATCCAACTCTCAGAGTCATGCATCACTTCTTCCCAGAGTATAGTTCTGAGACCATCTTCATCTTCTAAACTGCTTTCAGGCTTCTTGAATTGGATTTTTTCTATCTCAAAGCACAGTTCTTTAAGAAGCTTTTGTGCACTGAGGGTTTTCTTAGCGAGTCTGCTAGGCTTCACCCAGGGCTCAGGAGAAGAGCCAACTAAAGCTAACTTCACACCAAGAATCTCATTCACAGCATCAAATATGAGTTTCCTGTGAAATTTCTCCGCATTCAGCTTCAAATAAGCAACTTTTCCTGAGCGACATTCTTCTTTTGGACGGAAACTACTTGCCTTGGTTTGCTCCAACACAAAAAATAACTCAGGGTTAATGGGATGACCTGAAGGGTGAAGCTGAAATGTCAGCAGCTCAGAGCTTAGGTCTCTTAGTAGGAGACCTGAAGCTAACAGTATTTCAGAGATGTATCTTTGGTCAGGATTTGTATTTTCACAAAGGGAAGCGATGTAATCAATTCTAGATTCATCATGACTGGAATTCACTCGTCTAAGCTTCTGAACAAGGTGATCTATGCTCTGCAGTTTCTTGCGATTGATCTCTCCAGATCCGGCGCTATAGATTAATTTATCCACAGGATTCCACCAATCTTCATTCTCATTTCCTTTATACTCTTGAGCATCATCAGCTGTAGCATTAATATTAAACGAAACAGGGTAAGAATGGGCAAAGGCTAAAACATTTAAATTCACATTTCTTTCTCTTGTGATTACTTTAGATCAATTTTTTTTAGGTGCAGGAAAAGCAGGGAGGAATGGGCAAAGGCTAAAGCACATTAATGTCATGCCCATCACAATTTTAGTTAAGTCTATATGCATACATGAAAAGTATGTTCCTAGCGGTCTACATCTTTGCCATTGACGAATTCTTGATATATATTCACCTTGCATTTGACTCAAAACTAGTTAAAAAACAGTAGCCACACAGAACATCTTAAGTACTACAGTATTTATATGTGCACATATTAACTTTGCATGTGGCTTAAAGCTGGTTAAAAAACAGTACACACACAGGCATCTTCAAGTAATACCACATTTATATGTGCCGAAACTGACGTTCATATATTATTTTATTGTCCAAGGGCCAATACAAGAATAATTAACTGGTAGCCTCATCTTGTTGAGTCCCTCATATAGAAGATTCTCAATCTATTCCTTCAGTAAACAACAATTAACAACAAAGAGGTTAAGCATTCTTAATATTTAAAATTTTAATCGTTCTTGATATAATAATCTGATTTTCAAATAACGTGTCCTACAGTTCTACTGCACTTTATCAGGTTTCATTATCAGACAGTCTGACTCTTAAGTTCCAATCTCTTCAGACTTCATTTGAAGACAGAAACTATACCTTTGGGAGCATCAGCAATCAGCTTTACTGGGGAAAGCTCATCATCTCTGTATACAGAGCCATCAAGAACTGAGACAGGGCTTGGGTGTTCTTGAGAATTTGTTGCAATATCTGCAACTGACTCATCCTCATCCAACCTCGGAATTGATTTCTGAAAATAAACAATGAAAGATATAAATATCAACTGGGAATAAAAAGAATGATCATAAAGCTTTAGTAGTAAATTATTTATTCGTCATAAAGCTTGTATAAAAAGAATGATCAAGAAGTATATACCTTCTGCATTGATCCTGAAATTGTTTGCTTCACAGTTTTCATGGATGGCCTCTGGTTATCTGTAGTTTGAGAAGCCTGTAAACTGTTGCTGACTTCCACATCCATATTTGAGTCTGAGACTGTGATACTGTCAGATTCCACAAATATTTCATCCTTTTGGCAACTTGATGCTCTTGCTTCCTTTCTTATCTGACTCAGTTGATTGTCAGCGTGCTCTAAGTTGGCAGATTTTGGTCTCAGTTTTCCACCTGGAGAACCTGAATCAGTTGCTTGCTTTCCGGATTTTCTTCTGGGTTTATTAGAATCTGATGGTGGAGTTTGTGGACTAGATCTCCTCTCAAACTCTAGCTTTTTCTGTTGCATTCTTGGGCTCACAGATCCTGAGTTCTTTATTGAACTTGAGCTATGTTCCTTTGAAAACTGTTGAGACCTTGGTTGAGATTGCGCAGATTTTATAGTCTTGCCACCACTAGCTTTCCTATCATTGGAACTGGCAGTAGTATCCCTGCGGTTGTTTTTAGGAGAATGATCTTTAGCTGTTATACTGGAAGCAGTAATTTTTTTCTTATCTTCATTTGCACTACTCTCGAGTTTATGGAAACCGGAAAATCCACCCACTGGGATTACGGAGGGAGCAGAAATTCCAGTTTTCTCAACAAGCCTTGCTGGTTTCATGACCACAATTGGAGATTCACAAGCCCTTGCTGTTGCTGAGTCTGCTACCCTCCTTGATGAAGATGGAAAATTATTGCTATGTGAGTTTTGTTGCCTTACTGATCTAGAATTCTGAATCAGACTCACAGCACTTGTTCCATTGTCTCTTTGACTTCCAACATTTAAAGCTTGTTCTTCTTCGTTGGTCTCTAACAATCCCTTTGGCTGCATTGCTTCCAGTATTTGTTTGAGTGCTCGGAGGTCCCTTCCAGATTGTTTGAATTCAAGATCCTTCCGTCTCTTCTCAATTTCACTATAAACTGAAGGAAATGAATCTGGCGTTCTTCCTGGAGCTATCATGGCCTTGAAACTTGATTTCTGAGAGCTTCGATTTCCATCCTGCTGCTTCCAAGGTGCTGGTTCAATGGGAAATCTTGAACTTGAAATAGGTTTCATAACCAAATCAGAATTCTTTCGTCGCGGCGAAGTTGGGTCTTTCAATGAGCTTTTTGGGGAATTAAAAACTTTCAGCGGCCTGATCATTCCAGTTTTTGATGATTTTGGAAATTGAACATCATATTGAGCTGAGAGATTTCCATTCAGATTCATTGGAGTATCAACGGCCATACAGGAATCAGGCAATGCCTCCAAGCCCATCAATTTTGCTACAACACTAGGAGGCCGCCTCTGGATTGCTGAAGACTGTGGCAGACTAAAGATTTTGTCATCTGATGTGGAGGTGCCACTGCCAAGGCCCCTTGCAAGGTGATTGGGTTTTGAATCAGAGCTATAAGTGCACCATGAGCCTTCCCTGCTGTCCAGTGAAAGTCTAGGCAGCTCTTTTAGCTTTGATGGGCCTTTGATGGTATCCCTTGATTCAAAAGATAAATGACTTATTTCTCTTCCATCATAAGAAAACCGAGGAGCATCCTTTGAGATTGAATGCCAGTGCCCGTCTTTTACTTCACACGATGATCTTGAAATATCTCTAGCTTCACCATAATACCATGGTGCTTCTCTAAGTTTAGCAAGAACTCTCAGAGACTCCTTTACATCAACAGGCACACTTTGCTTTCCATCAATTCCAACTCCATAAGATCCATCAACAGATTTGGACTGTTGAACTGGTCTTGGGGAGTCCCTGTGCTTCATAGCATGAAAGACGGCGTCTTCTTGGGCTGTAGCCTTCTTCACTGAAAGTCCTTTGGCCTCCCTATACATAGAATCCTTCACCACATCCCTTAAGTCCACAGATTGCTGTCCTAAATGGGGAGAGACAGTTGTTTGGTTCATCATTGGTTCCCTCGAAGGAGTTTCAGGATAAATAATGCGGTCAAAGGAAGCCTCCACTTGAGCTCTGCAATCCAGAGAGGACAGGGATGATGAACATGAAGAGGAGAAAGAGGCTCTTGATGACTCTGAGGAAATCCTCTGTTTCTCGCTAACTCCCTTGTTTAAGCTCAAATCCTGCAATAAATTCTAAAAGTTCCATAAGCTCGGTTTCAAGTGAATTCTCACATCTTTGTTTCAGATAGTAAGTTCAGAACAAGAAAGTCTCTAGATTTTGAATTTTCTATTAAAAAAAAAAAAAACAGAATATGGATTACTGTGCATAGTCCAGTGAATGGATGAATACTTAAGATGACTCTGAGAAAGATATTGATTTTTTAAAGTTCTCAACCTTTTCCATTTCAGCCAAATAGATGGTAGTCAAATTGATTCATGAACCATTGGCAATAAATCACTGGTTTAGCATGTACAAATATGTTAATAAAAATGCCCATGCCTCATTCAAGAGCCATATCCAAATTTTATTGAACTGTAAAGCAATAGCTAATCTATCAAAGATAAGGGGAAACTCCATACAGATGCTGTTTGGTGCTGGTTTGCATTATTAGAATCTTTTTCCAGGATGCCATCACTGAAGTGAGAGTTTCCACCTAAAATTAAAGAAGCATTAGTTGTGAATACAGTCATACACTAATGAGTCTAAAGCATAAGACCAAAAACAACACTAGATGCTGCAATATAATGGTCAAAAAATCATGCTTAAAGTTGACCAGTTCGTGGAGAAGGTTTCCATCTTCTCCATAGCAAAATTTGAAAATTAACTTTTAAAAATGATCATTGTTGAATAATCTATCATAATATGCCCGCATGTTCCATTCTCCTTCATCGTGGAGAAAATTCAAAAGACTTCGAGGAAAGAAGAGAAAGGGAAATGATCAAGGATCTAGATACCTAAGCCCATAAAAAATCTGTTGTTCACAATGAATTTGGAAATGCAACCAACATTTTGTCAGATATTAACCTCAATGTGCTAAATCATCTATTAATCAACGTCCCAAAAAGTCACCTATTAATCAGTGATACGATTAAGTTAACAGCTCAAATGATAATCATTCTGGGACTGATAAGGGAAAAATAAAGAAAAAAATATTTAAATCAACAATTAAATTAAGCAGGCCTACTTGGACGATTAGCAGGAGGAAGCCTCTTCTGGTTAATTCGTCGGGCAGTAAGAATATGATGCCGATCAAAAAGCTGAAAAATCCCAGTCATGCATCCTATCTGCTTCTGTAAATCTGGGTTGTCATCAGCTAACGAGTGCAGGAGCTTAGCGGCCATATCCACCTCTCCTTATACTCAACCCCTCCTCAACTACCAGAAAAAAAATTACTCCCAATTCGAAATAGATTTACCATTTACTATCAAGTCTACTCATATAGTACAGCAATACCCGTCTGAGATAGGATTTTGACTCAATTAACACAATACATAATACATAATTTTAAACAGCTCACATAGATCACCGCCATCCAGATGCAAAATCCAGTGTGATTAAAGGTAAATAAATGAACCTCTCTTCTCTTCCTTCACCCTTCACCCTCAAATTTTCTTAGTCGAGGCCAGAGCTTATAGTTTCTTAACCTTGACAACCGGAAGAAAACAGAGCAGATTCTTCATTTCTGAGCAATGCGAAAACAAAACCAAACAAAGAAAAAGAAAATCAAACAAACAGTATTTTCGCCGAGCAAGCTGCAATCCCGACGATAACTGAACATTCCCTTTTTTCAGCTCTCCAAAACAATTTCCCCAATCTCAGTAATTACAATAATGTAGCCCCCAAAGCTCAATCAATTCCCATCACCGTTTGAAAGAAACATAATGGTTTTCGCAGAACAAACCAGACAATACCTTAAATGACAATAACCATAAAACAACGCACCAAAGAAAAAGGAGGGGACCCAATACCCCATAGAGAAACAGAAACTAAAAAAAGGAACACAAGCTAATAGTACCAATGCAGAAAGGGAAAGCGAATGTCTGCAGATCCAAGAAGAATTGTCTGGGAGTTGTAGCTGGAGAACAAATGGAAGGAAGAATTATTATTATCATCAAAATGTGTAGCCAATCTGGGGAGAGCTGGCTTGTTTATAATAATCATAATAGAAAAAAATTTGATTTGAGGAAGAGGGGAGAGAGAGGGTGAGAAATGTGTGTGTGGGTACTCTCTAACTCTATATCGCGAACCCATGTGGGATGAGTGTATGTGGGTCTGGATATGTCTGCATCTGCATGTGATCTTGTCAGAAGAGAGAGACAGGGGATGAGGAACGCGAGAGCAAGTGGATTTTTAAGCAGTGGAACCAGCTTAAACAGTACAACAACAACAACAACAATAATAATATAATAATGGTTTATTAGTTTAAAAAATAATAAGCAAAAGCAACAATTACAATTGATGACTTTAGCTGATGGATGTTTTACATGGAAAGATTTTTTTCAATTATTTCTAAAATTTCAAACGTGAAAAATTTTGATTTCATAAAAAACTGGTTAACTTTAAGAAAAAATGACAATATAATGGCAACTGGTTGGTAACTTTAAGAATATTATAATTCCCACTTAGAAAGAGGGTTGCTTAAATAATAAAGAGAGCATAAAAAGTCTCGATTTATTAACCTAACCTAACACGTTTTAATTTAACGACATGCTGACCAATTATCCAAGAAAGCACTGATCAAGGAGGAAACATCGTTTTGTTGGAGGCTTTGTTATATTGGACAAAAACAAGAGAAAATAATAGTAAATTATCATGCAATTATATGTATAGAATAGAAAAAATTTCAGATAAATACCAAGAAATAATGATATTTTTAAAAGGAATTCTCAATTCTCCCTAATTCTCAAAAATAATCAAGGTTATAAATTGAAATTAAAATTTAAAGTGAAAAAATCAAATTACACCTCCCTCTCTTCCTCATTTGCAAATGAGTTAAAGTCAAGGGGAGTTGCAAATGAATAAAAATTAGTTGTAAATAAGTAAAAATTAATTATAAATAAATAAAAATTAGTTATAAATACTTTGTGGTCAGTCCCCTCCTATTTGTCAAACAAAAATAAGGATATATTTATTATTTTTCATCAAATTTTAATTCCAAAAAGTAATTTTGGTTACTTTTGGGATTAGAAATAATTAGGGTTTTTTTTTTAAAATATTTTGGTTCCTTCGTATTTATTTATAATTTTCCCTATAAAATAGTATCTTCCATAACAAAACAAAAGTACTGATGTATATCATGAATTATTATTATTAAAATCAATATATATATATTGACCAAAGAATCATCAATATTCGATATATCAATATATATTATAAAAGCACAAGGTGAGCCTCAATAGTGTCCAATTGTCCATTCTTCTCACAAAACACTATTTTTAATTATAACAGTGTCGGCTCAATTAGTTACATTTTTTTTTGGCAAAAAAAGTTACATATTTTTTAATTTTTTATTTTCAATTTCCTCTTTTAAAATATATTCTTCAATTTTTAATTTAAAAGATTTTTATGACTATCTATCCCACACTACCTTTAACTTTCTTATTTTTTTCTTTCTTTCGCCCCCTTTTTTCCTCTGTTTTTCAATTTCAAATTCCTCTATTTTAAAATATATTATCCAAATTTAAATTTCAAATCTTTCATAACTGTTGCTCCCCTCATTATCTTTAATATCCCTATTTTGATCCCTCCCTTTTTTATGTTGTTCTTTTACCTTCATCCTCCTCGTGTTCTCTGCTTCTCGATCATCATCTTCGTTCTCTCAATCCCACTCTCTCGCTTTTCTTTCTTGGCTTCTTTTTCTCTTCTTCTAGTTTTTGTATGTTTTTTCTTTCTGCTGTTAAATTTCTTGTATTCTTATGTAATATTCTGTATTATGATCCATCCCTTGTCACATGAGCAAATCAATATAATTAATATTAATATGAAATATAAAATTCATAGTAATTTGAAATATTCATAAATCATGAAAAATGTGGCTCATCTTTTATTACGTACAATGTACCAAAAACGTGTTTAATTGCATTTATATTAGGGACAAAATTTGAATTGTTTAATTTTTAGTTTTGAATTATTTTAATGATTAATAATTAAGATTTTTTTTAAATAAAAATATACCGAAATAAAAAATGAAATGAAATCCAAACATTCTTATTTAATATGAAACACAAATAAAATTTTAGAGGATCTTTTCTATGTTTTACACTCAATGTTGTTGTAATCCTCATGTTGCTTCAAGTTTATACTCTCTCCAGTCTCATTTATAAGGAAAAAAATATTTTATGAGTATTAAAAAAATGAATTAAAGTTAGTTAAAGATAATTAATTTATTACACATTTTCAATTTCTTTTAAAATTATCCCTATTTAATTAATTTTGTTCAATTTCTTCCACATGCACCTCCTAACTTTTTAATAGTATTAATGAATGAGAATAATTTTGATAAAATGAAATTAATGTAACATTAATTCTCACTTTTCCTCTTATAAATAGAATTATTAAAAGGAAAATTTTTTTCTTATAAATAAGACTAGAGGAAATATGTGTTTACAATTATACAAGTGTTTATTTACCTCTTTGATTTCGAGTATTATTTTTTTGTTGTTGAATCACTATATCAATTGATGTAAAATATTAAATTTAAAATAAATACATTATTTATAAGTTATAAATAATATGGTTCATTTCTCAATCTCCATGCCATATATGAAAAAACTATCTAATTTCCTTGTATTTGAGAAGCAAGAGTACGTGCACATGTCTTCACTTTATCTTCTCTTTATTTTATCTTTATGCAAAAATTTGGGAAAAAAACAATTAGTGTACTCTAATATCAAGGGCTGATATATCAATAGTGGATATTTGAGAGATCGAAGAAACAAGTAAAAAAATAATAAAGAGAATTATTTTTTATCTGTTAAGGAATTTACTAGCAGTTAATTAATTTTTAAACATTACCGCTGACGACCCATCTTTAAAGGTCTTCCTTCACAGCATAACTTCAGCCTTCTAATTACTATTCTTACCCATCCAATGCTATGATTAGAATCTTTTAATTATAAGGAGTCATGTTATTTATAACTTATAAATAATATAATTTATTATAAATTTTATTATATATATTGATTAATTAACTAAAAGTTGGTTTCATGTGTTCCATAAAATTTAAAGAAAGTCTCATTATTTTTTGGTAATAAATAATATATTTTTCTATAAATTTTATTTTATATATTGATATATTGATTAATCAAAATATTGTTAGTGAAAGGGAAAAATATTAATAAAAAATATATTTATATTGAGATTAGATTTTTAAATTCATAATAATATGGGTTTATTATTATTTGGTGTCTTTTGATTTCCACAAAAATTAATAAAAAAATCTATTAAAATATAAATACTATAGAAAGCCAATTCAAAAAAGTAGCTTTTAAATAGTAGACTAAAGTTTATTTTTAATTTCTTAACTTTAAGATATATTTTATTTTAATTTTTTAATTTTATTTAGTTTCATTATGATTCTTTTACTTCTAAAATGTAGTTAAGTACATTCTATTTGTTAACATAGCTAAATAACTTCACTATAAATGATGGATTGACATATTTAAAAGACAAATAATTAATGGTATTATATATTAATTAATATTATAATTATTATAACTATAACCATTGGCCAAAAATTTTTATAATTATAATTAAAATAATTTCAAATTCTAATAATAAATAATTATCACTTTAAAATAAAATCTAAATCACATCATTAAAATAAATATAAAATCTTAAAATAAAACCTAAATTTAAAATAAATAATTATTTTAAAGGCTTAAAATTAAAAACTATAACTTAAAAATTAATAAAGAAATAAAAAAAATTTTATCACCAAATTTTGTGGTCTTTCAAATTAACAATTAGTAAAAATAATCAGAATGATAAACACAATTTAACTTATATTTATTTATTTTCAAATTATACTTATTAGTTTTAAGACTCTAAAACAATTATTTATTTTAAGGTTAAGTTTTATTTTAAGATTTTATAATCATCTCGATGATATAATTTAGATTTTAATTTTAAGGTTATAATTATTCATTATAATATTTTAAAATTACTTTAATTATAATTATAAGATTTTTGGCTAATGATTATAATTATAAAATTAATAAATATAAACTAATATCAATTAGTTGTCTTTTAGATATGTCAAGTCATTATTTATAGTTAATTCATTTAAATGGTGTTAATTTTTTACTATATTTTAAAAGTTAAAAAATTATAATGAAACTAAATAAAATAAAATGGCTAGAGTGAAATATGTTTAAAAAATAAGGGGTGAAAAGTAGATTTTAACCAAAATAGTATTGTATTGTTACTTATATAACTTATATTAGTCTCTGTATTTTACTTGTTTATTTTTTTGTATGTATCACATGGGTAAAAATCCAGTTATACACATTGATATGAGAGTGAGAAGTCAAATAATTTTTTAAGTTTTTTAAAATTTTTTTTTTTTTATAAAATTAGAATGACTCATGTGCATTTGTATGTATGAAATTTGAAATAAATTAAATTAGGAATAGTGTGGCTGTCCTATAATTTTTTTTTTTCTTTTTACATGGATTGATGTTGTTGGAGTGACTCAAACGGTTGTAATGGGAATAAAAAGAGACAATGGAGAGTAGAGACAAAGAAGGATGAATGGAATGGAAGGGAAGGGAAGGGTAGAGGACATAGCCTCACATGTGGGGGACCAGAGGATGAACAAAACTTTAAAAAGCCTCTAATCAAAACCATATGATTTCACTAAACACACAACACATAAACATAAACAAACAAACTCACAATTGGATTATTATTGCAAAATGATGGGCTTACCTTTTTGGAAATTAGGTTCCCATCCCATCCCATCCATCCATCCATCCCCACCACTCATTCTCATCATCATCATCTCTCATATCAATCACTGCATTCATCTTAACCTACAAAAGAAAACATGTCTTAATTTGTCTTTTTCCTTTTATGCCAACCCAACATACATACATACACAGACAAGAAGTGCACTGAACACACACTTCTTTCTTAACTATTTCTCTATCCATATTGCCTCCCTCCAGAATCAATCATAGCCATTCATCTTACATATATATATATATATATATATCATCATATATCACTATGCCTTGGATATTCAAATCCTTTTGACATCAAGCATTCACTTTTTTTTTTATCAGGTGAGTAAAAATATTGGTTGGGAAGAAAGTGGGGTTTACTTTATGTTTTTTGGTTTCTTTTTTAAAAGCTTTGAAATGAAAAAGAAAGTCTCAGACCAAAAAACAAAAAAGAAATGAAAAGGAAAGTCAAATATTGAAGATCTAAGAGTGGATTTGAAGTAAAGTTGGCGCTAAGTATTGACAAAAAAAAAAAAAAAGAAAAGAAAAGTTGGCGCCAAATCAATAATTGAACTTCTTCTGCTCTTTTTTTTTTAAGAAAAAAAGTAGGAAAGATGAACATAAAGGGTGTCTGATACTCCACCAATTTTCTATTTTAATTTAATTTTAATGACAAAATGTTTAGGTGTAAATGCGCAGCACATCGCCTGAATTATTGTATTCGGCCGAACTTTGCTGTCTAACTTCTTCTTTTTTTTTTAAATTAACCTAATTTTTTGCCCAAAAAAAAACCTAATTTTATGTCCCTACACATCTGATGTAAATCTAAATATATAAAATTAGGGTTCCGTAAGTGACTCAACCAGCCGAATTTCACACAATCATTTTAGGTCAAACAAAAATAAATAAATAAATAAATCTAATGAAATCAAACTCTAAATCAATCACGTTGATTAGATTGACCCAAGAAATTAATTAACTTATATATGTTATGGGAATTCGTATAAAAATTATTATTTTTAATAAATAATTTTATAATGTTTCTTAATTTTTTCTTAAAAAAATTTGTAGCCGAACTCAACTAAATCACCCTAGCCTATGCTAAACGCCTAAAGTAAACCAAGTTCGGAACAATGTTGTGTCATAATCCCATAAAATTCAATTTGTATGCCGTCAATCATAAACTGTGGTTTGATTAATAAAATTGAGTACATTGATTAAATGTAATTCAGTTTAACTATTATTATTTACTCAAATTTTTACCCAGAAAAAGCTATTTTTCTAATTAATTGGAATATGAACATAAGTTTCATCACACAATTTTTGCTTTTAATAATAAAATTTGGTGATATCTTGCCTTTTTTTTGCCAATTATATTTTTTTTTACTAAAAAAGGTTTAGATAAATTTAGTTGCAAGAGCTTACAGGACAAGGACAGGGTTTAAAGTTCAAAAAGTACATATAAAAATACTTATAAATTATCCACTACTAAAATTTTTAAAGTAATTCAAACCCATAAGTCTTATGAGGCATAAGTCACATCCTTTTTAAACAGAACAATTTTTACTAATTGATTTATATATGACCTAAGACACGGCAAAAAATAAGAGAAATCAAATACGACACGCAACTTAAAAACGTTGACAAATTAACCAAAAGTTGGTAACATACACCAATGACTTTAATTACTAAATGACATACTGATTTTATACGGTTAATTATTATTAGGTCAAGCCTTAAAAGATTTTTCTGTGGAGAAAAAGACAATCCAATGACATATGCTTCATCTGTATTTGCCTATCTGGTATTACTTTATTGCTTATAATTGCAATTTATATCTGAAAAAAACAGATGATGTTTCTACTGTTTTTAACAATCATATATTCAAATTTGCAATTTTCAGTTTTGTATGCCCTATAAATTATATTTTATTAGGTACTTTGAATTTACATGAAACTTGAGAGAATATCTCTATTTAACTAAGTACAATTACAATTTATAACCGATCAAATGAATTAAGTTTCTCCAAAGCTTGAAAAGGGGTTTATATATAAATACACACATATATTCACCCTCCTATGTTAAAGTAAGGGATGAATAATTAATTTACATAGATTAAGGATGACAGTTAAAAATATATAATTTTCTTGAATATGTTCTAATTTGAAAAAGTTTATCCAAAATACCTCTAAATTACTGTAGAAACACTAAATATCTTCCTCATAGGAAAATGTTAACTCACATTAAGTAATGGATATGATTAGAATAAAATAATAAATACAAATAATAAACCATATTTATCTCATACATTTTGAACTAAGAAACACTCATATTTATCCCTTATACCTAAGATTAAAGGTATATATAATCACATTTAAAGGATTAAGGTAGGACCACAATGCACTTCAACTTTCAAGCAAACGAAGCGAGAGATTATACATCTAAAAATGGATACGGATCAACAAAAGTAAGATGAAAACCACACCCACTATAACTACACATATATATGTATGTATGTATGTATGTATATGGGAATTGATATGGCAGGTACGTATCCTCAATCAAATTAAATCCAGGAAGCACATGCCAAGTTGATGAATAGTTAGACACCAAGTTACCTTTTTTATTTCTCAATTGTGTTGGGTCACATTCACCAAACTTAGTTTTTTCATTTCATTTCTAGTTCGTTGAGTCCACTTCAATTAATTTCGATTTTTCTCGGGTAATTATAGTATGTACCCAAAAAGTTGGGACCATTTCTTTCTCATTGTTTAAAATCTTAAGTATTATACTACTTCCTGTCCAGTTCTTTATTACTTGTTTAAATCTGAAGTTAATTTGAATTCAAACATGTGACAGGTCGATTAAGCCCCATGTCATATCATATCAAATCTGATTTCCAGACAAACCCTAAGAACAAATGGAGACCATATTCTTCTAGCTTTACAGTAGTAAACCAGAATAATTGGTGGGCCCGAAGAAAATATATATATATATATATATATAAGAAAAATGAGAATGAAGATGCGGTTTCAGTAGGTGGAGGCACATGGAGATCGAGAAGCCTTCAGTATGTGGAAATGTAAAAACAATAAGAAGCACATGCCATTCTGTTCATATCACAAGTTATGGAGAAAATGGTGGTTGAGTTACAGAATTGCTTAACTGTCACTACCAAGTAGCTGCATCTGCAAGAAGATGATCTTCATGATGGTGACACTGACGATGATACACACACACACACACATATACACTGACATAAAATAAAATAATGGATTTTTAGTGCTATACTTTATAGTTTATTTATCAGCCTGTAAAATATATGGACAGCCACACATATACCTACATTTCATCAACAATTAAAGCTCAACAAACCATTATGATTGAGCTGATGATTGTGTGTGTGAGAGAAGATAATTATCGTTTGAGATGGAGTTAATTTCATGGGACACCTGAGTATATATATATATGTGGAATTTGGAGGAAAGGAGAAGATACCAGCACTTGAGCCTATGCCATTGCAATTGCAAGTTGGGTGAACATTGAACCAATGGCAAGGATGCCAGTACTGAGTATATATATATATATATTATTATAAAGGGAAAGTTTAAAGCTTGAGTACAACGGCGGGATTGAACCGGTGACGTTCCATAAGTTAGGGAGCTCTTTTGTCATTGGGGCAATGTGCTATGCGTCAACTGAGTATATTTTACAATATAATCATCATTATGTACAAATAGTTTAAATTTAATTTTTATTTTAAGAGAAGTAAAATATAAAACATATTTTGTCGATAAAAATTTAGACCAATCCAATTAAATATAAGTGATTTAATTTTATTTAATTACATACTATTTAGACGCAATTATGACACAGGAGGACGGTAAGAAATTTGAAATTAAAAATTTGGACTATGAAAGCCAAAAGAATCATGAGGGGATTGGGGACTCAATTGATTGACTTAGACATAGACTTGATCATAAGTCAATACACAAACTCGACGTTCAGTCAATTTTTAAAATTTGAGCTCGAAATCCAGCAACTATAAAATAAAAGATCGAAGAGGGATTTCATTTACTTTGGAAGATGTTCTCTGATCCTTTAGATTCAAGAATATCTGTTTGAAATGTTGAGGTTGTCACAGTGATACAACAATACAACAACTGGCACGTGCATTATATTTACAAGGATTAGCACATCCAACCTTCGACAACTCAAACTAACATGTTCCCACCATTTATGCTATATTTGGTATATGGAAAATTAATTTGAGGAAATAGGAAATGGAAGAGAAAGTAAAACACTTATGTTTGGCAAATGGTAAAATGATGAAGTTGGAAAAATAGTTTCCTATATTCCGGTAAAGAGTTCTCCCATTCTCACTTTAAACCAATCAAATCCTTAAGATTTTGTTTGGAATAAAGGAAAAATAGAGGAAAATAAATATTAAGAGGAAAAATAAAAATAAACCTAAATAAATAGGTGTTTAGATTTCTCTGGTTTTCTTTTCTAATTTTTTCTCTCTCTTATTTTTCCCTTATCTAAATAGAATGTAAAGGTTTTTCATGTTTATGTAGAGATAGTATAACCGATTCCACTTAGTAAAATAAAATTAATGTTATGATTGTATGTGAAAAGATGAATTCTTCACTAGACCCAACTTGTGTCTGCTCAGCAGAGACATTAATTTCACCTTTATACATAGTTTGCATTTATTTACTTTTTATCATTGATTTATTTTCCAGTGAAGAATGACACAAGCCGCTCTTTAGATGAAGCATAAATGGACAAAGCAGAGTTTAGCACTTAACTTTTTTTTTTGTAACTGTAGTACTTAAAAATTTTGCCATCAATTCTGATTCCATCTCTTCGGCCCAAAACAAAAATATCCAATCTTATATTACCTGTGGGTTATTATCTACCAACTGATCTGATTCTTTAGCCGAACTCCAATCTCATCACGGCGAACAAAATAGATCAAAATAAAATAAAATAATAACTTTGAAAATTAAAAAAAAAAACACCTTCCAAATCTTACTTTAATAATAAAAAAAAGTATAAAATTCGTGGAAATATAATTACAAACACGTAATAAACAACACGAAACCAAAAAGTAACAAGAAACGAAACAATATAGCAGTCCCATTTAGGGAATTCAAATTCAAATTCTCTGCTTCTCCTTGCTATACACAAGATTTTACAGAATTGTTAACTAAAAAAATTGTTAAATAATAATATTAAAAAAAAAAAGGAACAAGTGAGAGCTCCCCTTACCCCAAAACTGAGGGCAGCATATAAACATTAGAAAAAGTGCCAAAAAAAAAAATCCTGGACTCGCCTTCTAATGTTGAAAAATTTTCCCATCAAGTACTAAAATGAAAAACAAAATTCAATGAATGGCGTTTCAGACAATAAAGCTGAGCAGTTCACTCACTCTGGCCGAGCATTGGGATTACGTCGATCTTATCTCTTCATCTTGTTCTGTTTCTTTTATTTGATTCAAGTCTTTATCTCTAACTAAACGATAAAAATACCAATGTGGGTCTGATTCCGTTATGGCTGGTTGACCAAATGGATGAGAAGCCACGTACTCCTGAACATTCTCAGCCATAGCCAACCCTTCAAGATAAACACGAAGGTCACCTCCAGGTCCTGCAACAACCAAAATAAAATAGGTGTGAATATGTTTGAACTTTAAGAGTTTGTAGGAAATGAGAATGGAAGTCCAAAAGAATAATGGAAGGGGAGAGAAGGAAAGAAGAGTGGCTAAGTAAAAATTTTTCTTCCTCCTGTCTGAGAAAATCTTGCTGCTCCTAGATCCTTCAAACTGGAGAAACTTGAAAATATAAAAGAGAAGACTTGGGAGGAATTTGAAAAGATCACCTAAGTTATCAGACATTGTAGGTAACACAATAGATGGCAGCGGATCATGCAGTATGATCAAGAGATGACAATCAGTAAGGAACACAAAAAATCTAAGTGGCATATCGATGATGTTTAAAGCGTTTATTATTTTGAGAAGACTGAGTATACTGCAATAACAATCCATGGACATAAGCTAAGAATTTGAGGTTGGAGGGGATCAAAGAAGACTGTCTCACCTAATGATGTGTCATTGGTGTCGCTGTACTGGTAAGAATAAGGAAATATCGCTGTGTGCATCTGAATATAATTTGCGTAAGTGGAAAGAAACACTTGCAGAAAGACAATATAATTAAAAAAAAAAATTTAAGTCTTATTTTACGAAAGGAAATCGAAGAGGGGCTTACTGGATTACGTAGTGCTTTGTAAGGGGAATCATCCAACAACAAAGTGTTTGACTCATTGAACTCTCCCTTCTTCCATGGAAGAACAGGTCTACACTTTTCCCACAACTTCCTGAGTTCCTTCAACATAAGGGGCTTGTTCTTGTCCTCAACGGTCTGGAATTTTGTCTTAGTACAGTGACTTTGATTCTACAGAAACCAATTATAGTAAGACTCAGCAGGGTAAAATTCCATCAAAAAGTGAATTCCCAACAGTAATCATTTAATCAGCTGCACCTCATCTGCCAAGCAAACAAAAGGAGCAGCATCTTTAACAAGACTTATTTAATCATAAAGCAACTAATTTTTAAAATATTCAAGAAATAAAAATTTAACCCAAAAAATGAAATTGATACAGTTTGAATGAATATTGAGCTATCATCTATTAAAAAAAAAAAGAGTCACCAACCATAACTACCAACTTGCTTCTATTTTTTAGTAATTGAAAAATTTAACTATATGGAAACTACTCCACAAAAGAATACAAACAACTCAGCTTGGTAGCACACCACGAAATAGTAGCAGAGATCTGAGAAAAATCTAAATGCAAGTGGGAAAAACCTAAACAATGGAATGCACGATAAAGCAGACTGCAAATCAAGAATCCTATTCTGCCTTTTTCTTTGTGTTACGGGCAGAAGTAATAATTGATGTTTTATATTCTTCTAATATGCTCTTGATTATAGTTGAGCAAATCAATTTTTTATTTCATAAAAAATATTTTTCCACAAAACTAAGTCAAAAAAATTTCAGAAAACCAACCTCTTATTTTACCTCAAGATGTTCAGTAGACAATATTTGACAGAACAAATATAAATACATAAAAAAGGGAAAGGAGGATCAGGGAAAACAAAATACGTTTATCAGGAAGATTTCCTATTATTTACAGCAATACAACCAACAAAACTATTGGTAAGAAACCAACCTCAGGGGTCAACAAAACACCATTGAAAGTAAAAAAAGTATAATGTAAATCAAGTGCAAATAGATGAGATTGAGATGCATCCTAAGAATATCTTGAGCAAACAAATTTTCTGCAATTTGATTAACTGATCAAATTGACCATAAATCAGCAGCTAAAAACTAGAGAATATTTTACCCAGGTAAAAAGTAGTTTGAATGCAGAATTCCCCACAAGAAGTTTGATGGCTGCATCAACATTTTGCCTGCAAATAATTATATACAAATGTCAAGGAAAAGCATGGACCAACTTAAGAAGTGAACAATAATGCTGAAATTCTAACCATAATTGCAAAACTGCCAGGTGCAAGATAACCAGAGAAGAGAGAAGAGATGAAAAAGATACAAAAGCACTGAATTCAACAACCACCTGCAAGTACAATGCTCAATTTTATTATAAACATTGAGTGGAATGCTAAGTCAGGTAGTTACTCTCTAACTGCTTGAATCCAATAACCACTTCTGTTATTTACTAACTAATCCACTTCCAACTAATCTAACTAGCTCACAATCTCACACGTATCATTGCCTCTTAAAATCACATTGAACAAACAATCACAAGTAATAAGGTAAAGTCATTCATAGAGTGATAAATACCGTTTTCTTGAGGACCAAATACCCACGTGAAATTTGTCAAAGCAGAATTGTAGAAAATCATCACAAAAAGGCCTCTTGAAAACTGCAGAAAGTAAGCAACACAGCAGTCAAATCAAATCAAGATGCAGATTGACAAGAAGGCTAAAGATGTGAGCAGACAAAATATTTGATGATTATGACCTGCTTTATTATGAATCTTTCTGTCTGGTTTATATCCCTCAGGAACACCAAGGACAAAATCAGCAAGCAGTCCATTCAGATCAAGGACAAGAAGCTTCTTTTTTGAGAAGCTTGAAATGGTTCTACCATGTGAATAATGTGATACCTCTGAACAATCATCTTGCTTATTGACTAAGCTTAAATCAGCAATGTCACCTGCAGAAGACATATACAATTTGTAACCCAAAAACAATCCAGCTTTCTACAACATATTTTTTTTCATCAAGTTACACTTCAGGAAAATCTACTATAGACACTTCAGTCACAAATCTTTGCTCACAATTATCCTCCGTCACTAACGTTATTTCCTCTAAAGAAGCTCCACGATTTTAGGCAAATTGGTCATTTGAACCTCTTGATTTCAACAGTTCACTGAGTCAACTGTCAATTATTCACCAGAAAATGCATGTGACTTATCATTGTTATCATCCTCCATAACTGGTTCCCAGTTATAATGTACAGGGCTAGAGTAAGCACTGTACTACCTATGATAGGTATCGACTGTTTCATTAGGTTAGCCTGTTTTACAGAACAATTCATAATATTAGAGTTGAAACTGCAATAAATTATACCTTGCACTGTATCCAATTTTACAAACTCGTTCTCAAAAGGCCTGGAATTTGCTACAACTGGACCAGGGTTGCTATATTTTATCTCAAGGTTAAGCTCACTATTTTTTATTTCTGATCCCTGATCAAGCGTATTCTGTTCCTTTCCTTCATATTCTTCCAAAGGTTGTCCCATTGCTAGCTCCATGGATAAGAATTGAGAAGGTTGAGGTGAAAGCATAAACAAAGGAACAGAAGTTTCAAATGAAATGGTATCTTTTGAAACACGAGAAAGGTTGACATCACTTTGTAAAGAATCATGTCTTGTCTTCTTCCTCTTCCTCCGTTTCTTTTTCTTTCTTGAGTTCATTTCTGCACTTGTCATAGCTGGAGATCCATTTGTAGCTTTTTTAACCATATTCTGCTCCTTTTCTTCATTTTTTTCCTGACATTGATTCATTACTTGATCCATGGAGTATGGAGCTGGATATTGTGAAGGCATATCCACATTTGGGATACAAGTTTCAGGTGAGAATGTATCTTTTGGAACTTCAGAAAGATTAATATCACATTTATATCTAGTTTTCCTCTTCTTCCTCTTTTTATTTTTCTTTCTTGGATTTACTTCTTCAGTTGTCATGGCTGAAGGCCAATATGCAGGCTTTTCAATCATATTCTGCACCTCTTCTACATTTGCTTCCTGAGACTGCCCCATTACTGGATCCATGGAGCATTGATCTGAATGTTGAGGAGGCAGATCCAAAGTAGTTATAGAAGTTTCCAGTGAAAAGTTATCTTTTGGAACACCAAAAGGAATAACATTGATTTCATTGTTGTTATGCCTTGTCTTCTTCCTCTTCCCCTTTTTATCTTTCTTTCTTGAATTTACATCTACATTTGTCATGGCTAGATACCCATCTGTGGAATCTTGAAGCACATGATTCTCTTTTCCTGCATTTTCTACCTGAGATTGCCTCATTACTGGATCCAGAGAGTGTTGAGCTGGATGTGCTGGAGGTGTAACCATAGCAGCTGTAGAAGTTTCAATTGAAAAGGTGTCCTTTGGAATATCAGAAAGACGACCATTAATTTCAACGTCATTAGTCCTACTCTCCCCCCTCCTCTTCCTTTTGTCCTTCTTTCTCAAGATCACCTCAGCATTTGTCATGGCTAGGGATCCATCTGAGGCATTTTCAACCTGAAAATGCCTCATTACAGGATCCACAGAGTGTTCAGCTGGATGTGTTGGAGGCATAGCCAAAGCAGCTGTAGAAGTTTCAGTTAAAAAGGCATCTTTTGGAACATCAGAAAGATTACCATTGCTTTCAATACCATCATGTCTTGTCTCTCGTATCTTCTTTGTCTTTTCTCTCTTTCTCAAGCTTACTTCTGCACTTGTCATGATCTGAGATCCATCTGAGGCATTTTCAAGCAGGTTCTTCTCCTTTGCTGCATCCTCTACATGAGATTGCCTCATTACTGAATCCACAGAGGGTTGAGCTAAATGTTGTGGAGGCATAGCCAAAGCAGCTGTAGAAGTTTCAGTTGAAAAGGCCTAGTTTGGAATAGCAGAAAGATTACCATTGCTTTCAATAGCATTGTGTCTTGTCTTCCACCTCTTCTTCCCTTCATCTTTCTTTCTCAAACTTACTTCCACACTTGTCATGGTTGGAGATCCATCTGAGACATTTTCAAGCATATTCTTCTCCTTAGCTGCATTTTCTTCCCGAGATTGCCTCATTGCTGGATCCACAGAAGGCTGAGCTGGATGTTGTGGAGGCATAATGAAAGCAGCCGCAGAAGTTTGAGTTAAAAGGGTATCATTTGGAACAACAGAAATATTACCATTGCTTTCAATACCATCATGTCTTGTCTCTCGTATCTTCTTCGTCTTTTCTCTCTTTCTCAAGCTTACTTCTGCACTTGTCATGATCTGAGATCCATCTGAGGCATTTTCAAGCATGTTCTTCTCCTTTGCTGCATCTTCTACCTGAGATTGCCTCATTACTGAATCCACAGAGGGTTGAGCAAAATGTTGTGGAGGCATAGCCAAAGCAGCTGTAGAAGTTTCAGCTGAAAAGGCATTGTTTGGAATAGCAGAAAGATTACCATTGCTTTCAATAGCATTATGTCTTGTCTTCCGCCTCTTCTTCTCTTTATCTTTCTTTCTCAAACTTACTTCCACACTTGTCATGGTTGGAGATCCATCTGAGACATTTTCAAGCATATTCTTCTCCTTAGCTGCATTTTCTTCCCGAGATTGCCTCATTGCTGGATCCACAGAAGGCTGAGCTGGATGTTGTGGAGGCATAATGAAAGCAGCCGCAGAAGTTTGAGTTAAAAGGGTATCATTTGGAACAACAGAAATATTACCATTGCTTTCAATACCATCATGTCTTGTCTCTCGTATCTTCTTCGTCTTTTCTCTCTTTCTCAAGCTTACTTCTGCACTTGTCATGATCTGAGATCCATCTGATGCATTTTCAAGCATGTTCTTCTCCTTTGCTGCATCTTCTACCTGAGATTGCCTCATTACTGAATCCACAGAGGGTTGAGCAAAATGTTGTGGAGGCATAGCCAAAGCAGCTGTAGAAGTTTCAGTTGAAAAGGCATTGTTTGGAATAGCAGAAAGATTACCATGGCTTTCAATAACATTATGTCTTGTCTTCTGCCTCTTCTTCCCTTTATCTTTCTTTCTCAAACTTACTTCCACAGTTGTCATGGTTGGAGATCCATCTGAAACATTTTTTAGCATATTCTTCTCCTCAGCTGCATTTTCTACCTGAGATTGCCTTGTTACCCAATCCACAGAAGGTTGATCTGGATGTTGGTTAGGCATAATGAATGAAGCAGTGGAGGTTTGAGTTAAAAGGGTATCTTTTGAAACAACAGAAATATTACCATTGCTTCCAATACCATCACGTCTCGTCTCTCGTGTCTTCTTCTTTTTTTCTTTCTTTCTCACACTTACTTCTGTACCTGTCGTGGCCTGAGATCCATCTGAGGGATTTTCAGGCAAGTTTTTCTCCTTCGGTGCATTTTCTACCGGAGATTGCCTCATTCCTGAATCCACAGAGGGTTTAGCACGATGTTTTGGAAGCATAGCCAAAGCAGCTGTAGAAGTTTCGGTTGAAAAGGCATCTTTTGGAACAACAGAAAGATTACTATTGCTTCCAATGGCATCATGTCCTGTCTCCTGTCTCTTCCTTTCTTCTTTCTTTCTCAAGCTTACTTCTGCACTAATCATGGTTAGGGATAGAGAACCATGAGTGACATTTTCAAGCAACTTGTTCTCCTGTCATTTGTTTTCTTCCTGACTTCATCTCATCACCGGATCTATGAAAAACCATCGAACTCAATGTGTTCAGCTATAGCCAAAGCAGATATAGAATTTTCATTTGAAAAGGTATCTATTGGAACAACGTAAAGTCCAAAATGTCATGCCATCTTTCTTTCTCTCTTCTATTCAGGAGAGTTAGTTCTTTGACCTATTGCAAGAGGCAATTCATAAACATCTTTCACACAATGTAAAAAAAAAAAAAATCCAGATCCAGCCATTGGCACAACTTACATTTTCTTAACCAATTCCCCATTCATTAATTACTCAGGAAATATGACCAAACTTACCAAGTCAATTCAAAGAACACAAGATATTAATGGCTGCATCCTTATACTGTCCTTTGAGTGACAAAAAATCAGTCTAAAATTTTCACTAAGGTTTCAAAGTCCTCCCTCAAAAGAATTTTCAACAAAAAGAAGCCCCCACAATAATAGCATACAAAGACACCAAATATTAGCCTCAAACACTATTCACTATTGAAAAATATAAAAATAATCCATATCTTCAGGAAAAATTCTATTTTAACAGTCAGAACACGTATTATATCTTAAAGTGCAAACTTATATATATCAAGAGGTCATTCCTTCATGATGCTTAATTGATAAATTGCCCCCTATTTGGTTTCTGTCATTACTTCTCGCCAACAAAGGGTGACACTCTTCAAAACCAAAACCATTAACTGCTCTCCATCACTTAGAAGGGGTAATTAAAATTAATATAGAAAGAGAGTTAAAGCATAAGTAAGTTTCTTGCTTTTTTTTTTTTTCCCTCAAAAGCCAGAAGATAACAGCGACGAGCTTAGATTAAACAAAAGACATCTCAGTTTCACCAGCAAATTAACGGAGCATAATCCGACCAACCCCGACAGTGACAGAAAATAAGTACCAGATCCAAACACCTCCACTGAAGAACTTAAAGGATGTAAATAGAACAGAAAAGGCATTTGCATATCTCATCGCTGAGACGAAAACCAATAATTTCACGTCACCTTCACAAAATAACAAAGTAGACTAACACGAAGAAGAAAAGAATGAAGCAAGAATTTTGCAGATCAATACAAATATGTTTAAGAAAGGAGAGAGAAAAGAACCTAAGCGGGCGCAGGAAACTGTGAAGAGAGAATCAAAACGAAAGAGCCAACCAATATGCAGGAGGACATGAAACGTCCGGGCGACCGTGAGAGTTAACCGCCGATGTAAGTAGGCGGAGCGTGCGACAATTAGGGTTCAGCTTCATGTCGTTTCGTACATCAAAATTTGATAGGTTATCTCTTCTTTTTTCCCAAATACAGCCCTAATCAAATATAATGATATTTAATTAAATTAAATCAATAATATAACAACTTATAATTATGAAAAGTTTTATAAGTTATAAATGGTGGGAATTATAAGTAGTATGAATTATTTAGATTTTTGTATAACAAGCTTTACGCCTCAAATATAAGACATTGAATTTTTTTTTATTCATATCATTAATACTTCCATACTCTTTATTTATAATTTTATAATACTAATAGAATTGAGTATTTAATAAAGGTTAAATAGGAAATGTGGATTTTTTTATATTTATTTTAAGTAAAAAATAATTTTCTTAATATATAAGTAATAAAAATAAAATATCTTATAATGTGGACTAAAGTAAGTATTTATTTCAGAAAAAAATTTACATACTTTTTTTTAAAATTATTTTTCTATTAAAGTTAACATATAAATTTTATCATTAATTATATATTAAAAGTGTTAACTATTTAAACTTAAAAAATTTCTAAAATTTTACATATTAAACTTAAATTAAATAATAATACAAAAAGCATATAATGAAAAATATATAATTTTTTTACTTTGCCTAATATAAAATTTATAGTAAACTATCATATTCAATAAGTTACGAATAATTATTTTTCACTGAAAAATAAGTTATAAATAATGGAATTTAAATCAAGTTTTATATTCATGTAACATATGAATTAAATCAACACGCCATGTAAAGCCATATATATGTGTGAGAGTGGAATATCTTATAACTCAATATTTTTCCTATGTAAAAGGCTTAGTTTTATAGTATTTAAAAGCCCTTTGAATACTTAAACAAATTAAAATCTTAAAACTGTTAAAAATTGTTTTAGTAGATTTTATAGTAAATTGTACAGTGAAATTAGAAAATAATAACTAAATGTAAAAAATTCATTTTATAGTTGTTCAAGTTTCTAAAAATCATACTCATATTAAATTTCATGGGAAAAATATGAAACTAGAAAATTATTGCTTAGGTTAGTATAGTTTATTCATTAAACTTTTCTATTCATTTTGAACTTTTAGTTTCTATTTGAATTCTAAGCCATAATTTGAAAATTTATATCTCATAAAATATAAAGCCATTTTGTACATTCTGAGCATCATTAGAAAGTCTTATTTATCTACTTTCTAACTATATTTATTTTGATCATTTATTTTACTCATACTGGACAAACTACATTATAAACCTTTAGGGGTCAGAATTATCTTAAACTAGAATAGTTTTGGGAAAACATATATATCTTCCATTATATAATTTCAAATTCATCCAAACTAGTGGCATTTTGTTCATAAGACATAGATTTAACCATACATGCAAATTGTTGAATTTTTGGAGTATTGTACGATTTTATACAGACATTCAAAATAGACAATATTTACAGATAAACAATTTCCAGTAATGGTTTTTGATATCCTCAACCTTCTTTGCCAATAAGGTTTCCTTTGCTATTACTTGGCCCTATCATTTAGAAAACTATGGGGTGAGATTGGAAAATCTCAATAGTCAATTTGCACATGCTATCATGTTATCACAATACATTTGAAAACATAGAAACATTTCATACTTAGCTTAAGTCAGATTCTACTTTATTTTTAGGCCCAATAGGTTGACCTTCCACATTAAAGGTCCCTTCTTCAAGCTCTTCCATTGTTTTTGTATGAATCTTTTTACATGAAGTTTTTCTAGGGGTTTTTTTTTATATTCCTAATTTCAATTTAGAGTCATCAACAAAATGAGAAAAAGATTTAGTATTTGTAATCATTATATCGATATAACCTAATAGATATATGTATTTTGAAGAAAGAAGATAATTTACCTTCTATGGTTTCTCTATTTATGTTTGTTGCTTCCTTTTCTCTGTTAATATCTCCCTCAACTTGTCCAACATTGTTCATAGCTTCTAGTTGCCTCAAGTCTTCCTCTCTGTTTCTTGTAGATGATGGTTGATTTTGATTCACTTTTGCTAGAGGTATCGTGACTCTTGTACCTAAAAAATTTTTGCTATTCCCCTTCATTACTACATTTCTATTATTTGTACTTCACTTGGAATGTTTGTATTGAATTTGTTTTGTTAAGCTTGGTTATTATGAATATATTTCTGGATTTGTGTCATTGGCTATGTAGTTTATAACCTATATGGAGAATCCCAACTCCAAAATTGCATCTAATTTATAAGTCTCCCTTTGTTCCATGTAGTAATCTCACATAACCACACGCCTAAATGTTTTCAATTCTATATTTTACTTTGTCCATCTTCTCTTCCATTTTCATTTGAATGAATCACTATCAAAGAAACAGAGTATTACTTCATTTTAGTTTTCTACTTCATTCTCTCTCTCATCCCCCATCTCTCATTGTACCTATAGCACAGAGTAAAGTTGAACCTCATAAAAATGAGAGCTTATAAAACAGCAAAATAGAAAGCTAATAAAAGGAGCTGTGAAGGCTCCATATTCTATTTAATCAGTAAAGCACATTTTAACCAACAGGAAAAAAAAAAAAAAAGCAAAGGCCATCATTTGTTTAAATTGGGATCTTTCAAGAGAATAATGTACGTTTAGTTTTTAGACCAAAAAAAAATGCATGGGAGGGGACCAATCATTTATATATACCTTTTGTATTAGTCTAGTGGATGAAGATTATGATCACAAAATAAATACACTATATCCTATATTATAATCATCACTTTATAAGAAAATGAGCCACATGCATGTGCTTGTACTTTGTTTATTATTATTATTATTATTATTATTATTATTATTATTATTATTATTATTATTAATTACATGCTGTTGGTGCAACAAACTTTGATAGAATAATGCGAAAAAAAGAGAATTTTGTCCATGTTGGTGGGTCCAATTAGCCATGGTGTGTCACCAACAAAATGAACAACTTTACCCACATCAAAAGTGACAAGCACAAATCAACTATAGTTTTTTTACATGCCACTATAACATTCACCCACTTCAAAGGGAGACAAGAATGGACAAATCAACTAATTTATTCATTAATTGGCTATGGATTGTTCTTCACTGTATTTGAAGTACACAGAAAATTAGAATAAAAAACCATAAAGTGATAAATGAATCAGCCCACTAACATATAGTGATTAGAATCATTATGAGTAGCAAGTTGTATTTGGGTATCATTACCTATTTTGAAAATTTGGGTATTTGGTATTCTAGCTCTTTAGATGGCGACTTGAGATGAACCTACCCATGCTTCAAATGACGACTTCAAATAGCAGTACACAACCTTTCGATGACAGTGGCTAGAGCATCCACAAATGGCATCGGCTAGAGGCACCCAAAACAACAAGAACTTTCAGAAATTCCCAAATCTTTTTGTGAAAAGCCCAGTGAATTGAGATAAGAAAGCAACAAAAAGATAAGATAGAAGTGAAATTAAGAGAGGAGGCAACAGATGAAAGTGAAGAGGAGGAAATCAAAAGATGGGATGGCAGTGAACTGAAGAGAGGAGCAAGCATAAGGTCAAAAGTTGCAAACTGGAGTAAAAGCTCATTAATTTCTTTTCCGATGTAAAGATGAAAATTTCTCCTATTTTATTAATAAAATAAATAATTATCAAATTAATACAATCAAAAAATTTGCTAATATTACTGCCATACTAAAAAAATTGGTGCTAGTTTTTATCCAAAAAAATTGGTACTAGTTTTTATAAAAAAAAAAATTGACACTAGTTAATAAAATTAATAAATTTGACAAACATTACTACCACACTAAAAAAAATTGGCACTAAATCTTGTATAGAGATTAGTTGTTTTTTTTTTTGTTTGTTAAAAGTATAAAGATTAGTCTTTAAATGATGTAACAAGAGTATTCTTATAGGTAACATTTTTTCCGTTGTTACCTCTTCTAAAGCTATCATGCAACATAAAAAAATAGTCTATTTTAGAATAGAGAACGTTTTCCATGTGTTGTCAAGAAATTGTTGCTTAAAGTATCTATAAATAGGCAATATTGAAAGAAAATGTTACCTATTTAGATAATAGGCAACATTTTTTTAAAAGTTGAAAATAAAAGCGCTTGCCATAAGTAAAAAATGTTGTAGTGAGGCGATAGAAGTCTCAGAAAAAGAACCAGAAAATGATCTTGAAGGAGATCCAATGGAAAAAATAGATGGCAACATTAAGTCTGCCATTAGATGGAAGCTTAGTAAGTTCAGTATCATGAGGAATGATGTGAGTATAATATAATGTAAGTATATGATGATGTAAAGGAGGATTATTCATGTATGATGTACAAGATATAAGTTATAAACCAAAAAAGGTGAAAATAGTGGCATGCAATTTACGAGAATATGAAACCTTGAAAGAGTGGATTACTTGGCTTAGTATGAAATCTAGGTAAAGAAAGAAAGTTCTTGGCCGGAAGATCTTACAAGAATGTATAAAAGAAATCCTCTATCGGTTGCCGATGTGAGGTAAAAAGAGGAGATAGCTCTTGGGAAGAAGTCTAAATGAGCAAATAGATGAAATCCTTCATATAATGAAAGTTGTTAAGACAGAGTAGATAAGAAGTAGCTTTTGGGGGAATGCCCAAAAGAGCAAGAATGAATGATGGTGAGTAGGGGTAGGAATAGGCCAGGCCTTGCCTAAACAGGCCAGGCCTGCAATAAAGGCCTTAGGCCTGAGCCTGGCCTATTAGCCTATGTTAGGCTTTTTTTCAGGCTCGGGCCCGAGCCTGTAAAAGGCCTAGCATGGCCTGAAGCCTATTTAAAGGCCTACCAATTGGTAGGCCTTCAAATAGGTTTAAAAGCCTAGACCTTGAAGCTTTAAAGAGGCCATTGGCCTGTTTAAAGCCTATATAACAATAAAAAATCAACAAAAGAAATATATATGTTTAAATAAAAAAATTAATAAAGGACTTATCTTGTACATTATTCTACATAGTAATAACAAAAATTAATCTTATAACACTATCCATGCTCAAGTTGTAGTTAAAACCTTATTCAACATAAATGTTTGCAACTAGAGACGTAATAAAGATTAATGGGCGATGGCTTGAGAGAATGGAGGCATTGATGGAAGCTGAGTTTAGGTTAGAGTTTGTCAATCTGACTGTTTGAGAGAAATGAGAAGAAATTGAAAATAAAGGTGGAACAAGAAGGTGCAATAGAGATTCAAAGTGACTGAAAAAAAATAATATTACATTATAAAATATTTAATTTTTATTATATATTTTATATATAATATAAAATAAAAAACATAAACAGGCCTGACCTGATAGGCTTCAGGCCAGGCCTCTAACAAACAGGCCAGGCCTATTTAACTAAATAGGCCTGGCTATTAGCCTAAGCCTGGCCTATTTAAATAAATAGGCCAGGCCAGGCCAGACCTCATGTAGGCCAGGCCATAGGCCCCTGGTAGGGGCCCGACCTATTCCCACCCCTAATGGTGAGAGGCCGAGTGCTAGATTCTAACTAAACCAAAAAGAGACTTTTGAAAAGTTAAGAAATCTCCCTCAAATTGCCAAACCACTAATTAATCTTGACTAAGCAACTAAAAAGGTTATAAATGAGAACAAATGGGGCAAAAAATGTTAAAAGGCAATGATCATTGCTCTAATATTATTAGGACCCAACCCATAGGAAGTGAAGAAATTCTAAAAGCCATGGTGAGATAAGTAAAAGTATTAGGTTGAGAATATGTTTGCTTATGAAGCGGATTGGTAAATTGAGACTCTAAGTTAACAAAAGAACTAGAGTATAAAACAGAAAAGTAGTATAAGTATAAGTAATGAACAAAAATAAGAATAGCAATGAGATGCCATCATAAGACACCATGCCAGTCAATAGAAGAAAGATGAAGTATGAATTGAATGCCTTAAGATTAAGTAGTAAACTCTCGAGAAGTCACACAAATAAGTTATGGCCTAGAAGGAAGCCCATTGCCAGCAATCAATAAGACTAGTTATGGCCATAAAACAAGTAGAATTTCTTAGCACTTTAGAGTTAAGTGTGCTCAAGTGAGGAAAATTTTCAGGATAGGTGATCTACTGGGAAGTAGTAAAGAATGAGAAAGATGTAAAGAATAAGAAAGGAAAGACATGCCAATAGTTAAGTAAGGGCAGTATGAAGTTATGATGAAGACAGTAGTCTTACTAAGGCACCTGTTAAGACTGCATAATAAAAGTATAAGTACCTTAATGGTGGTTCTAAAAAATGATGTGTTAAGGTACTCCGAATTTATAAAAGAACATGGAAGACAATTGAGAAAATTTGAAACAATTTTTGAAATAAAAATAATGACTTACTCAACTCAGTAAATGTAACTTATGAAAGTACGGTCTGTAGGTTATAGAATATCTCATAGGATTGCAGTAAATCCTAATAAAATGAGTAAAGTTATTAGTGGGAGAGACCAAAAACCAGAATACCGTGAGAAATTCACTAAGCCTAATAAGATGTTATAAATAAAAAATTTTATGAAAAATTTCTCTCAGATTGTCTTACTACTTAGTTAGAAAGAAAGTTTTGTGGGAAAGGAATTACAAAATGAATTTTTATGAGCTTGTGATGCTAAACCTCCTCCTCTATGTTAACATTTCTGATCCAATGATGACCTAGGGGGTCTAAAATAATGATAAGTAAGCATGGATCTGGGTATAAGTAATGTAGAAGGATTAAGTTGAGGTAGTAGATTATACTTTATACGATAAATTTTATCAAAAATATGTTTTCACACATAGCAGCGGTGATTAATGCTCTCAAAAAGCAGAATAGTGCTAAGTTAAAATGTATTATGATCTCTATGGTATTGCCATAGAAGTATTATGAGAATACCAAGAATATCAAATGACTATGAAATAAGAAAGATGAGCTTAAGGTAAAGATGAGATAATGAAAAGAAGGCTGAGATGGCTTTATAAGTGCCGTGTAAGAGGAATATATGCCATAAAATTATGCTTTAGCAGACAAATAATGTGTGCACTAGTCTGAAGTTATGAAAAGAAAAGAAAGAAATAAAGTATGGTATCAACGAAAAGATTACAATACGAATAAGATAAGGAAATTATGAAGATGAAGATAAGTATGTATATGAAAGTATTCAGTAACCCTAAAGCAAAGTGAGCATATGATGTCCTTCATGTTTCCCAATATGAAAAATATTAGCTACCCTTTCTGTTAGTTAGGCTGGCTTCCCAAGAGGGGGGGTGAATTGAGAGGATTAAAAATTTTCTGCAAAATATCAAAGAGGTGAAGAATTCAATATATGAAGGTAAAACAGAGTATAAATGAATAACAGTGAAAGTAGCAGAAAAGAGAAGAAGACTCAGAAATTTATCCTGGTTCGGTCTCTGCACTTGACCTACGTCCAGTCCCCAGGTCACCACTTGGAATTTTCCACTATTCAGCAAGAATTCAACGGGCTTCTTGCAACTGCCACAGTACAACGTCAGTGCTCTGTTTTCTAGAGCTCACTTAATCACTTTCTGCACTTTTACAAAGTGCTTTACAGTCCCTTGTGATATCTCCTCACAAGAAAATCTATCTTCCAGATAAAGATTAGATTGTTTATGTAACACCTTACTTTTAGACTCATTTCCCATGAATTAGACTCCTTTTAAGTCTAATTATACTTGATTCTAAGCTTGAATCACATAAGAATGAAAATCAAAATTTCCAAAATTTTTAGTTACTGTTCATGTGGTAACTTCCACTTTGCTGACTGAATTTTAAAAATTCATAACTAATTCTAAAAAAATCATTTTATAGTGATTCAAGTCTCTAAACATATATAAAATCCTTTTATACATGGGAAAAATATTAAACAGATCATTCTCTTGACCAATTTATACAGTTTATTTCTCAAATATTTACTGTACATTTGGTCATTTTCTTTTCTCCAGGATTTTGGCCTTATATTTAAAAATTCATATCTCACTCTACCCTGAGCCAATTCATACATTCTTTATGTCATTAAAAATCCCTGTGAATCTACTTTCCAGAAATATTTTGCTTGTACATTTACTCAACTTGTACAAGGCATAACATTAACTTTAACTATTATGGGTCAGAACACTACCTCTACTAGAACAGTTTTAGGAGAAATTACATAACTCCTTCTTTATAGCTCCAAATGGTTTCAAACCAGTGGAATTCATTTCCTAAGACTTAGAGATTTCCATAAATTCAAATTACTGATTTTTTTGGAGCTATACACGATTTTATGGTGCCTTTTGAAAAATCCAGTGTTCATAATGTAAGTTCCAGTTTTTCTAACACTGTCCAGTTCTGAACCCTACTTTCAAAAATTCATTATAAATCATACACTTGTCCAATTTAGGTGTTCTTTAGCTCTATGAAAATCTTGTTCTGTCTACTTTAAGAGCATGTATAACACTTATATAGGATGCTCTGTTTTAAATAGAGTTCCCTTACTTAACTCAACACTGGTCATCTCAAACAAACTTATGTCATAACTTACATAATAAACTTCATGAACCTCATACATCAACATTTATTGTTCCAAATCCACACATAACATCATAATAGGACTTTAAGGAACATAATCATGTATAATTACAGAATTTGATCTCATACATACATGATACATATTTTCTCAACTTAACATTATAACTTGCAAAATCAAGTAATTCTCCATCACCTTCTTCATTTCCCTTGCATGTGTTTAAATACTCCCATGTCCTTGCCCTAGCATGGTTAATATTTGGAAAGGAATGAGATTCAAAGAATCTCAGTAGTTACACCCAATTATGCATTCACATCATCATATCATTTCATAAAATTATCAATGAAAATCATAACTTCATATTATGCCATACAATTCCATAAAAATTTCGGCATGGTAACACTTTGTAAAATGGATATCCTAGGGTCATAAAACCCTTCAAACATTCAGCCAACAATGAAAATACATCATAAAGCATTATATGGCATAGTCATATTATCATGGAAACAAAATATAACAACATTAAGCATAATAGGGAAAATAACTACCTTCTTGCTTTCCAATGATCTCCAAACTTTATGGACACTTCCATTGATCTTAAAACACTTATTGAAACCCTATAGCATCATGAAATAATACCATGAGCCACTGATTCATTAAGCTCATTCACAAAGTGGCATATTGAACTAAAAATTCCATTTTGTTCTCCTTTGAACTTTTCTTGTACAACATACTTGTATCTACCTATTTTGGACCCAAGGAATCCATTTTTGGGATCAAAATCATGAAATTCCCTTTCCTTTTCAAACCCTAAATAGGCAGAAAATTTGAGAAATTTGTAGAAAAATATCTACCAGATTAATTTGCAATCTAATGGCATAATCTTAATCCTTGAAGCCTATACATCACTTTTCATGGATCACTTTCTTCATGGCTTCATTTTCTCTCTCTACTCTCTCTCTAGGCAGAAATTTCAGAGCAAAAATAGAGAGAAATACTCCATAAAACTTCTCCAAACTCAAGTATAAGCAAGATAGCAACCATAGAAACCTACCTTGGAAGTTTGAGAGTCAAACTTTGCTTCTTGCTTGGTCTTTTTTTTCTCCTTGTTTCCATGACTCCTTCTCCCTTTCAGTTTCTGGTTCAGACGCGTACGAGGCAAGAAGATGATGTATTAAGGGCTTAACCAAGGTAATTATATGTTAATAAGTCATAAAGTAACTTAATGTTTGACTTGAGCTACTTTTGACAAATAAAGCTTCTGTCAAAATTCCCTTGGTATCCCTTCTTCACTTCATACGTGTCTTGAGCTCATTTTTGGCCAAAAATTACTTTAATAATTTTTATGGACCAAAATACCCTTTACCGATTAAATTTACCCGTACCGATTAAGTATTTTTGCCATAATTGTCATTAAACTGGTACAGGATTATGTAACAATTAATTTTGGTCCAAAATCATTATCTAGACCTAAAATATATTTTATTAAGGTCCAATCATTGTCCTTGAATCAATACTGCCTTTTCCTGCAGTCTAAACTGACTTTTATCGGATAAAATATTGATATTAAACCATAATTACCCAATAAATATTATTTTGACCTTAATAAATTCCATACTATATTTCATTGGGTCTAAATCATTGAGAGCTTCATTTTGACCATAATTTTTCATATTTACAAAAATGCCCTTGACCCGGGGCTAATTTATAATTTTTAGAACTTTTGGGTCATTAGGTGTAAATTTCCCTAAGATTTTCTAATACTCTTCCGAAGTAATTTTTATGACTTTAAGGACATGGATGTCCTTTTCATAATTCTTTGGGGGTAAAAATATAATTTCTCATTTTTCCGTCTAACCAAGAAAAATGACCTCTTTGCCCTTTTTCACGCTTAATGGTGTCTCTCCGTTTTTCCTAATTTCTCATGCATTTTATGATATCAAAATTTATTCCTTGGGATTTAAAATGCAATATTCATTTTTTTCTTTAAATATGGGAAATGACCGTTTTACCCCTGAACCAGGTCAAAAATATAATTATCCATTCTTTTGGGCACTTTCTTGTAATTTCACCCAAAGACCATTTTTTTATTATTTCCTTTTCACTATTCACATTAACTTTCAAATTGGTCTATCTCTCAACCTAGATCTCCTGGGTATGCAATACTTATACCATTGCGCTCAGCTTGGAGCAGGCTTTTATTCAAGTGGTATATTGCATATTTTTCGGGGTAAGTTCTGGAATTAATTTCTACTAAGTACCTTATAGAAAATTAATTTCAATTAAGGACCGAACATAGGTTCTTCAGAAAATTAGATGAGAAATTAATTCCTTCTAAAGCTCGATTGTATAAAACCTTTTTGTCTCACTTCATTTCTCATCTTTTTATTCATTTTCTAACATCCCATAAAATAGGAATATTACAGTTTACAAAGATGAAACTCTCTTGAATAGAGTGAATATGAAAGTTGAAGTATAAGTATTGAAGTAAGAGGGTAAAAGTCTTTGAGTAGAAAATTTGGCAGAATTTCAGTATATACAAAGTTTGATTCGTTACCCACAACTTCAAATATGTTATATTTATAGATTTAGGTCTCAAATGTCCGTTAGAGATAAAATCTATCCGTTAGAGAAGTTATTCAACGGTTACTCTGAAAAAATATCCGTTAACCAACTGCATTTAATGCTTCTGACATACTGAAATTTGAATTTCGGTTGGTCAACAGATGAATTTCGAAAGAACTGAAGGTTAAAGCTTCTAACGTTGAAATACGAAGTTCGTCTATTCATGAGGTGAAATTCGAATTTTGAAACTTAGAGAAAGTTTCTGAGTAGTGACATACGAATTTTCAAGTGGAAAGTTTTTCTGTTAAGTGTGAACAGTGTTTTCAATTTGCTACAGTGCCTTCGAAATTTGAATTTTGGAATCCCAAAATTCGTTTATCAGTAGCAGGCTCAAACAGCACAGTAGTTCAGTTACTTCAAAATTCGAATATTCAAAGAGTGAAGTTTGTCTGTCAGAAGACCTCTTTTCAGACTTACTTCATCATTCAAATTTGTAAACACTGTCCTTTGTATGTCATCATATCATTTCAACAGGCTCACAACTTTAGCTTCTGAAATTCGAATTTCCATGTTCAAAGTTCGTCTGTCAGTGAGCAATTTTAAAACTTAATATGATCTTGATTTCAGATGAACTTTAACATTGTTTCAGACGAATTTCTTCAGTTTTCATAAATTTCATTTTGTCTGAAATTCGAATGTTCAAAACTCAAAGTTCGTCTGTTGCTCAACAGCTTCTTTCAGACACTTATGAAAATTTGAATTTTGGAAAATCAAAATTCGTCTGTCAGAGAGACATCTCTTCAGACTTATTCAGTTTTAACTCGAAATTCGAATTTCCAAAGCCAAAGTTCAAATTTTCAATATGACAGTTCAATGTAAACTTTTCAAACTTCGTCTGTTGGTGGGTATTTTTCAAATATTTCATAAAATCAAGTTTTTAAAACATCTTTATCTTAAATCAAAGTCTTTTACCCGTATCTAAACATAATTAAACATCTTACAACGAATCTTGCACAGATTGCTCCAGAATTTCCTGACTTGAGTCTTTTGGACACTTTTGATATCTTCATTCCAAGCTCTTGAGAGTTGATTTGGAATCATCAAAACTTCTTGACTCAACATTCTCCCCCTTTTTGATGATGACAAAACAAGTTACAAACTGGATTAGTACTTGGGTTTGCTTTAACAAGCTCCCCCTCAACATATGCATTATATATCAAAAGATATCATATATAATAAACCATGTGAAGAGATTCAAAGAGCAAATCATTGCAACTTAAGAAATTTTTCCATTTAAACAGATGTTGCTTTACAGAGATAGAATTTAAGCAAAGTTCATATACAAGTCAAATTCAAAATACAAACAATCAAAAACAAACAACAAAAACACAGTACAACACAGTAAGAGGACTCAAGCCTAAAATCTAATCAATTCTTCAATCACTTCTTCTTTCACTTGGTCTTCTTGCTGTACGTCTTCCCAGATGGCTCAGCAGCAGATTTTCCAGTTTGCTTCTTCTTCTCCCCCTTTTTGGCATCATCAGGAAGGCCAACAAAATTAACCGGAGGAGGGATCTGAGAAACTAGAATGGCTTGAAGTGGCATAGGAGCAAAAAGGATTTCTGGTTCAATTGGGGGCTTAGTGCTTGGATCCTCATCAGAGATCTCCAGTAGCTCTTGCATTGCCTGCCTGGAAAGAGCCAATTGAGCTCTCTGTTCCTCTGAAAGTCCATAAGCAGCAAGAGAAGGAGGAGCTGGTTCATCAGGACGAAACATTTCCTCAAGCCTTCTTCTTTGAGCTTGCAGGAGAGCATTGTGAGCAATAGCTTCATAATCAACAACAGGCACAATGCTTCTCTCTTCATTGCTTGCACCCTCCTGCATAGAAGAGGTGGAAATGGCTGCCACCAGTCTGTCAACTTGCTCAGATTCTTGAATGGAAAGAATTGAATCCTAAGCATCTTCTTGCATAGGCTCATGAGGGCTTGTTTCTTGAAGACCTTCTTCTTCCAAGCCATAGTCCAAGGGTGGACCAGGACTAGGTGTCCTCATTGCAGCACCAGGCTCATCACCATCTATATCAACATCTTGGTTAGAAGAGGCTAGCTCAAAGGGGCTTGGAGGCTAAGGGGTTGGAGATTGGATAGGCACAAAAAACCCTGGCTGAGGTGGAGCTGATGTGGTGGGGATTGCACTTCAAATTTCTTCATAGGCACCAGCAACCACTTTCATATTTGTTGCCAACTGATGAATCTGATCTTGTAGATGAGCAAAATTGACATTTTGCTCATCCATGATGCCGAGAATGAGTGTAGACAGACTGTCATACAACTTAGTGATCTTGGTTGCCTTGGCACGAGAGGAGGGAGTGGCTGGAGTATGAGTAGGCTTGGATGGAGATGGAATTGGCTGAGAAGGCAGAGGTACATATCTTGCAGGGGCCTCAGAGGTGCCTTCTTGCTATAGGGAGGCATCTGTTACAAAGAATAGATCCTCAGTTCTTCTTGCTCCCTTTCCAACCCATCTTCCTTCATCCTTTTCAATACCCATTCTTTGCTGTTCTTCCTCCTTGAAGATCTCAGTGGGCTTCCCCTTCCCTTTCTCAAGATGCTGAATTCTGACATATTGCAGAATTCTGGAAATGATAGCTGTATAGGGGAGTGTGGAGTCCTTCCTCTGATCCCTTGCCTTGATCATGCGTTGGAGTATGATATGTCCCATGTTGATCAGCTTTCCAAGCATGATTGCTGCCATGACATGTGTCTCTGCCCTTGTTATCAGATTGAAGCTGCCTCCTTTGTTGAATATGATCCTGGACACTATGTAGTGCAGGATCCTTACTTGAACACTGAGATCTGTGGGCTTCAACAGGTTTATGGATGGCCAGTTTTCCTTTCTTCTAAACAATGTGCTCAGAATCGTGCTCTCCTTGTAGTTCAAAAAGGGACCACCTTCTTCATCAGCAGTTTCAGCCTGATCCATGTATCCAGAGGCAGTGATGTCAATTTTGAGGCCATCTTGCCCTGGGATCTCCAGCACTTCATTTAAAGTTTCATTTGAGAGCCAGATGGTCCTTGATCTCAGGTTAACCTCCCATTTCTTCTTCTTGCTGTTGTACTTTAAGGAGGTATACCAAGTTTTAATCACTTCATCATCATATCTCTCTAATACTTCTAATAGATTCTTGTATCTCATCATCCATATACCAGCATCAAAACTATTAGAGATCAAGAAATCTTCCAAGTTTACACAATGTGGCTTGATTACCTTTTTGTTGGCAAACTTGGTGGAGTATTCCTCTTGAATCTGTGGAGTGCTCCATAATGGCAGTATGGTAAGTTCATATTCCCCATATTCAGTACTTGAGGATGAAGTGGAAGCAACATGTTCAACACAACAGGAACAGGGACCGAAGGTTCTGTTGTCTTTGAGGAAGAGGGTCCAGCCTTCTTTGATTCTCCCTTGGGTGTGGTTTTCTGGCGTTTGGAAGGAGTTCCTTTGCTAGATTCAGCCTTTCTCTTCGGTTTTTCTCCTTCCTTCATGGCATATTGGGATTTAACCGAACGTTTTGGATGAGCCTCTCCTTTGCCAGCTTCTGGATTCTTAACTCTAGCCATTTTTGCGGATGAATGTTGCAGAATGGAGCAAAGAGCAGGTTAAAAGGATGGGAAAGGAAGTTTAATCGGTGGGAAATGAAGGTTTTTGATCAGAATTGAAGAGCATTGAATGGACGATTAGAACAGACTCAGAGAGAATAGGAATATGGTTGTGTCTGTTCAAATGAAAACCGTCGGTTTTAACATATGTAACCACCTGACAGACGAATTTTGAGGGGTCAAAATCTGAACTTTGAGCAGTTAAGAGTTAAACCATTTAGCAAAGCTTACTGAAAGATGAATTTTCTTCAGAAAGTTCATCTGACAGTGGCTTGGTTCAAGCAGCACAAGATGAACAGATGAACTTTGTTCCAACAAAGTTCAAATTTCAAAGAGTGAACATCAAACAGCAATCAAACCACCAAATAATAGACGAATTAAGCATATAAAACTTCATCTTTCAAATATTCAACATTGAGGAGCATGTTTCAACAGACGAATTTTCAACTTAAAAATTCAAATTTCTACATTTTGTAAAAGTCTTCCAACATTCGTATGTTAAGAGATAAACATTAGCAAAATCACATGTTGGACAAACAAAACTTTGAAATTTTTGTTCTTGAAAATTCGAATTTTGAAGGGCCAACAGACAAATTTCGAGGCTTCACCGAGAACTGTTCTAACTTATAAAAGGCTGAAGTTCATCTGTTGGGTATCTAAATTCAAATGTTGACCATGCTGACTTCCTTAGAAACTCAATTTTTCAAGGAAATTCGTCTAACACACAATCAATATACGAATTTTAGCTTTAGAAACTTACAGAATGGATCCAGGAACTCTGAATATCTGTCATTTTCTTCAATTTTTGATCATTCCATTCTGGTAAGCTCCATTTTCCAGATTTATCGGCATTGAATCTCATGAGGAGCAGCTGCAACTTAAATTAAACACACTCCGATGCTAAAGTTAGAACTAATTCAATGTTGGAAAATCTAAAAACAGAATTACAGACGGATTTACTTACAGCTCATTGGGATTTACCATGCCCAATTCTCTTCTTATTTTGCAATGTCTGTCTTCTGATAGAGGCTTTATCAGTATATCGGCTACTTGATCTTCAGTTGGGATGTACTCTAGTTTGATTTCTCCCTTCAAAACATGATCCCTTATGAAGTGGTGCCTAACTTCAATATGTTTCGTCCTTGAATGCATGACAGGATTCTTCGTGATATTAATGGCACTTTGATTGTCACACATAATTGATATTTCCTTCATCTCAATCTCAAGATCTTCAAGCTGCTGCTTCATCCAGATGATTTTGGCACAGCAGCTTCCAGCTGCAACATACTCAACCTCTGCTGTGGATAAGGCCACACTGTTTTGCTTCTTGCTGAACCATGAAACCAAGGATCCTCTAAGAAACTGACATATTCCACTTGTGCTTTTTCTGTCAGTTTTGGATCCTGCAAAGTCAGCGTCAGTGTATCCTTTGAGATCTTCTCCATTGCCCTTGGGATACCAAAGACCCATATATAAAGTTCCAATGAGGTATCTGAAGATGCGCTTTACAGCAATTGCATGAGTTTCTTTGGGACATGATTGGAATCTTGCACACATATATACACTAAACATAATGTTAGGTTTACTGGCAGTTAGGTACAGTAGGGGTCCAATCATTCTTCTGTACTGAGTTATGCCAAACATTTTCCCTTTTTCATCCATATCCAGTTTGATTGCAGTAGCCATAGGTGTCCCCATTGGCTTGGCATTTTCCATTCCAAACTTCTTCAGGAATTCCTTCAGATACTTGGATTGGTTGAGGAAGATGTTGAATCAAGAGTTTTGATGATTCCAAACCAACATCCAACAGCTTGGATTGAAGATATCAAAGAAGATCAAAGTGCTTTAAGTGAAGATTTTCTGAGTATTTGCTGCTAGATCTTTTGTAGGATCCTTAGTTTTAGTTGTGATTGGGTAAAAGATTTTGATTTGAGAAAAAGATGTTTTCAAACCTTGATTTTGTATTAAATCTTGACTTATTTGAAAAACACCCACAAACAGACGAAGTTTGAAAGTTTAAACTTAACTGTCAAGTTGGAAATTCTAACTTTACTTCAGGAAATTCAAATTTTGAGCTAAAACTGAATAAGTCTGAAGAGATGGCTCTCTGTCAGACGAATTTTGGTTGTTCAAAATTCGAATTTTCATCCAAGTCTGAAAGAAGCCTCTTAGTGACAGATGAACTTCGCATCTTCAAAATTCTAATTTCAGACAAAACACAACTTGAGAAAATAGAAGAAATTCATCTGAAATAATGTTAAAGTTCATCTGAAATCAAGATGAAATTGAGTTTGAAAAATGCTCTCTGACAAACGAACTTTGACTTTCCAACATTCGAATTTTTATATAAGTCTGAAAGGAGCTTCTTTGAAACAGACGAACTTTGAGTCTTCAAAATTCGAATTTCAGACAAAACAAAACTTGAGAAAATAAAAGAAATTCGTCAGAAACCATGTCAAAGTTCATCTGAGTTCAAGAATGATTTAAGTTTCAAAACTGCTCTCTGACAGACGAACTTTGAACATTAACGTTCAAATTTTAGAAGCTAAGTTCTCGAGTCTGTTGAAGTGAAACATTGACATACGAATGATAAGAACTTACAACATTCGAATAATGAAGTTAGTCTGAAAAGAGTCTCTCTGACAAACAAATTTCACCCTTTCAAAATTCAAATTTCGAAGAAAGTGATCTACTGTGCCTCTTTGAACGTTCAATGGACAGACGAATTTTGAGCCTTCAAAATTCAAATTTCGAAGGCACTGTAGAAAATTGAAAACACTGTTCACACTTAACCGAAAAACTTTCTTCTTGAAAATTCGTATGTCACATTGTGAAAATATTTTGTAAGTTTCAAAATTCGAATTTCACTTCATGAACAGACGAACTTCGTGCTGTAACGTTGAAAGCTTTAACCTTCGGTTCCTTCAAAATTTGTCTGTTGACCAACCAAAATTCGAATTTCAGTATGTCAGAAGCATTAAATGCGGTTGGTTAACGGATAGTTTTTCAGAGTAACCGTTGGATAACTTTCCCAACGGATAGATTTTGTCTCTAACGGACATTTAAGACCTTAAACTATAAATAGAACATCATTTGAAGTTGTGGGTAACGAATCTAACTTGTATATACCGAAATTCTGTCAAAACTTCTTCTCAAGAGCTTTTACCCTCTAGCTTCAATATCTGTACTTTAACCTTCATATCTACTCTATTCAAGAGAGTTATATCTTTGTAAACAATCTACTCTTCATTTGGAAGATAGATTTACTTGTGAGGGGAAATCACAAGGGGATTGGGAAGCACACTGTGAAAGTGCTTAGAGTGTTTGAGAGAGCTCAAGAAACAGAGCATACTCATGTACTGTGGCATTAGCAAGAAGCCCATTGAATTCTTGCTGTATAGTGGATAAATCTCAAGAGTTGTCTTGGGGACTGGACGTAGGTCAAGTGGATAGACCGAACCAGGATAAATCACTGAGTCTTTTTCTCCTTACCTTCACTTTTTAGCTTGCTCTATTTTATACGTTGTTTACATTATACTGTGCTATCTTCACCCATTTCACTTTGTGCAGAAAAATTTCAATCTTCCCAATTCATCCCCCTCTTGGGAAGTCAGCCTTGCTAACAAGTGGTATCAGAGCCCGGATTCCCATTCAAAGGATTTTACAGTCTGGGAACAAAGATGGCTGGCTTTGGAGAGAGTATACTTCCTGAAGGGAATAACACTAACAGACCACCAGGCTTCAGTGGAGAGCATTATGGTTACTGGAAGATGAGGATGCAGATCCTCCTCCAATCAATTGATCTTGACATCTGGTCAGTCATTGAAAAAGGAGATTTCGTCCCAATGGCTCTAACTGAAGATGGAAGACACAAAGAGAAGCTGGAAGCAGAGTGGAATGATGAAGACAGAAGGAGAGTCCTACTGAATTTCAAAGCAAAGCATTGTTTAGTCAGTGCCCTGAACCAGGACGAATTCTACAGAGTCTCACAATGCTCCACTGCAAAAGGAATATGGGATACTCTGCAGATTGCACATGAAGGAACAACTGGGGTCAGGGAAAACAGACTGAACACATGCATTGGAGAGTATGAAAGCTTCAGAATGGCTGAAGGAGAAACTGTAAAGGAGCTCCAAAAGAGGTTTACTCTCATTGTGAATCAGCTGAAGAGCCTGGGAAAGGAATACAATCAATCTGAGAAAGTAAGAAAGATACTCAGAGCTCTCCCTCGGGAATGGCAGCCTAAGGTGACAGCAATAGAGGAAGCTAGAGGAGAATCAATGGCCTCTGTCACAGCTCTCTTTGGCAGCCTTGAGGAGTATGAAGGAAAAATCAAAGCTCTCAAGGAAGCTGAGCTGGACAGAAAGAAGAAAGGCCTTGCCCTCAAAGCTGCTGATGAAAAGGAAGAAGAATCTGACGAAGGAGATGAGTTGGATGAAGAAACTCTGGCTATGATGGTCAGAAAATTCGGAAGATTCTACAACAAGAAGAAGAACAGGAAATTCTTCAAGAAGGGAGCTGCTGGAGAAAGCAAGAAAGAAACAAAAGAACCTGTGACTTGCTATGAGTGTAAGAAGCAGGGACATATAAAGTGGGACTGCCCCCAATTCCTCAAGAAGCAAGAAAAAGAAAAGAAAGTTGCAGACAAAGGGAAGAAGAAGAAAGCCTACATTTCATCTATATGGGGCAACAACTCAGATGAGGAAGAAGAAGATAAGGATGAGATTGCCAACATTTGTCTGATGGCATTTGCTTCCGAAGAAGCCACACCCTCGTGCAGCAGTGATCAGGAAGAAGAGGTATATGAATCTGAACCTTCCTATTCTGAGTTACTTGATGCATTTCATGAGCTTCATGATGAATTCATTAAAGTTGCTAAAGAACTGAAATTGGCAAAGAAAAAGATAAATAAGCTGGAATCTCAAAGCATAGTTTCTGAAATTGCCTCTTTACCTACTACTGAATCTGTTTGCTGCACTTCATGCACTAAACTTAAGCAAACTAATGATTATTTAGTTAAAAGCATGTCTAGACTCACTAGAGGTAAAGATATGTTGTTTGCCTTGATGGGGAGCCAAAGAATATCACAAGGAAAAGCTGGTCTTGGCTATGATCCATGTGCTGTCAAGGAAAAGATTAGGATGAAAAACCAGAATGCATACATGAGACACTTTGTGCATGCTGAGAGTAACAGAAAGAAAGATCATATGTCATCTTGCATTGAAACATATAATCAACCAAAGCATGCAAGACAAAAGTATTATCTGCATTGTTTTCTTCCTGCCACTCAATCTAGCAGTCCCTTCATTACCTGTCATTTCTGTAACAAAAAGGGACATATTTCCAGTTCTTGTGCATTGAAGAAAAATGGGCTTGGCAGGAAAGTTGAATGGGTTCCCAAAGTTGCATCTGCATATAGGGAGAAATCTACTGACCAAAAAGGACCCAAGCAAATTTGGGTACCTAAAAAGAAAACATAAACATTGTTTTGCAGGTCTGTCTCAAAGCTAAAAAGAACAACAAATGGTATATGGACAGTGCCTGCTCAAGCCACATGACTGGAGATAAGGAGAAGTTCATCACCCTTAGAGACAAGAAAGGAGGAAAAGTGACCTTTGGAGGTGATCAATATGGCAAAATCGTTGGCATTGGCATTGTGGGGAAAAATCCAGAAACATTTATTGAAGAGGTGCTGTTTGTAATTGGCCTCAACCACAATTTGCTAAGCGTAAGTCAGACCTGTGACAGAGGAAACTAGGTGCTGTTTGACTCAAAGGTTTGCCTGGTCATAAGAAAAAGTGATCACAAAGTAATCCTTAAAGCTCAAAGGGATGGTAACTGTTATACTATTGACCTTGATGAACTTCCTCCCTTGGATTCTGTATATTTAATTAGTCAGGATAATGATAGTTGGTTATGGCATAGGAGATTAGCTCATGTTAACATGAATCAATTGTCTAAACTGATCAAGAATGAGCTAGTAACTGGCCTGCCAAAAATATCTTTTGAAAAGTACAAAGAATGTGATGCATGCATAAGAGGGAAACAAAATAAATCATCTTTTAAATCTAAAATTGTAGTTACCACAACGAGACCACTTGAATTGCTGCATATGGACTTACTTGGACCTTCTAGGGTAAAAAGTCTAGGTGGTAATCTGTATGTACTTGTAATTGTAGATGACTATTCTAGATTTACTTGGACATTATTTCTTTCCTCTAAAAGTGATACATTTGATGCATTTGTAACCTTAGCTAAGAAAGTGCAAAATGAGAAAGGTATTTCTATTGTGTCAATCAGGTCAGACCATAGAGGAAAGTTTGAAAATGCATACTTCCTAGAGTACTGCAATGAGCATGGTATTGACTACAACTTCTCAACTCCAAGGACTCCTCAACAGAATGGGGTAGTAGAGAGGAAGAATAGAACCATTGGAGAGATGGCCAGAGCTATGCTGAATAAGAAGGAACTTTCTCAAGTGTTTTGGGCTGATGCAGTAAATACAACAAGCTACATCATAAATAGAGCCTACATCAGACCAATCCTTGGGAAGACTCCATACGAGCTTTACAAGGGAAGAAAGCCAAATCTGTCCCATCTCCATGTATTCGGATGAAAATGCTTCATTCACAACAATGGGAAAGAAAATTTGGGTAAGTTTGATGCCAAATCCAATGAAGGTATATTTCTGGGGTATTCTAGTAGGAGTAAGGCATATAGAGTTTATAATAAAAAATCAAGAGTGGTAGAAGAATCTGTGCATGTGGTTTTCATTGAAAATGAAACTGTTTCAAAACATGTTACCAATGAGGATGATCTAGCTTTTAACTTTGAAAAACTGGGCATTTCTGATAAAAGTAAAACTGAACCTCTAAAGATATCTGAATCTGTTAACACAGAGGAAGATATCCAGGAGCAAGAGTTTGATGAAGAAATTAATGAAGAAACATCTCAAGAACTCCCTAGAGCTTGGAGATATCAAAGGAATCATCCTGTTGATCAAGTAATAGGAAATGTTCAAGAGAGAGTCAAAACCAGAAAACAGTTAAGGGATCAAATGCTCAACTGCGCTTTCATTTCTCAAATTGAACCTAAATGTGCTGAAGAAGCCTTAACTGATGACTACTGGATTTTAGCTATGCAAGATGAACTAAATTAGTTTGAAAGAAATCATGTTTGGGATTTAGTGCCTAGGCCCAAAAATCATCCTGTCATTGGTACCAAATGAGTTTTTAGAAATAAACTTGATGAATCTGGAACAATAATAAGAAACAAGGCTAGATTGGTTGCTAAAGGGTATAATCAGGAAGAAGGTATTGATTTTGAAGAAACCTTTGCACCAGTAGCTAGATTAGAAGCTATAAGAATACTGCTGGCATATGCATGCATGAAAAACATTTTGTTGTATCAAATGGATGTAAAGAGTGCCTTTCTAAATGGTTATATCATGGAAGAGGTTTATGTAGATCAACCTCCAGGTTTTGAGGATTCTACAAAACCAAACAATGTTTATAAACTGAAGAAAGCTCTCTATGGTTTAAAACAAGCCCCTAGAGCATGGTATGAGAGACTGAGCAATTTTCTAATTGAAAAGGGGAACATAGAGGCAAAGTTGACACAACTTTATTCACTAAGAAAGAAAATAAAGATTTACTAATTGTTCAAATCTATGTTGATGATATTATTTTCGGTGCTACTAATGAAACTCTTTGCAAGAAATTTTCTGAGTTAATGCAGGGAGAATTCGAGATGTCCATGATGGGTGAACTTAACTTCTTCCTTGGACTGCAAATGAGATAGCTTGATGATGGTATCTTTCTCAGTCAATCCAAGTATCTAAAGGAGCTGCTAAAGAAGTTTGGAATGGAGAATGCCAAGCCAATGAGAACACCTATGGCTACTGCAACCAAACTGGACATGGATGAGAATGGGAGGATGTTTGACATTACTTAGTACAGGAGAATGATTGGATCCCTGTTGTACTTAACTGCCAGCAGACCTGACATTATGTTCAGTGTCTATATGTGTGCCAGGTTCCAATCATGTCCCAAGGAAACCCATGCAACAGCTGTGAAGAGAATTTTCAGATATCTTATTGGAACATCACAGATGGGTCTCTGGTATCCAAAGGATACACTGATGCTGATTTTGCAGGATCCAAAACTGACAGAAAAAGCACAAGTGGAACTTGTCAGTTTCTTGGAGGATCCTTGGTGTCATGGTTCAGCAAAAAGCAAAACAGTGTGGCCCTATCTACTGCAGAAGCTGAGTATGTTGCAGCTGGAAGCTGTTGTGCCCAAGTCATCTGGATGAAGCAGCAGCTTGAAGATCTTTAGGTTAAAATGAAAGAGATACCAATCATGTGTGACAACCAAAGTACCATAAATATCACCAAGAATCCTGTCATGCATTCAAGGACCAAACACATTGAAGTTAGGCACCACTTCATAAGGGATCATGTTCTGAAAGGAGAAGTTAAACTGGAGTACATCCCAACAGAGAATCAAGTTGCTGATATACTCACAAAGCCTTTATCAGAAGATAGGTATTGCAAAATAAGAAGAGAACTGGGTATGGTAAATCCCAGTGAACTGTAAGTTATTCTCTTGCAATCTTGTTTTCAAAGGTTTCAACTTTAAGATTAATTCTAACTTTAGCATCGGAGTATGTTTAATTTAAGCTACAGGTGCTCCTCACAAGATTCAATGGCAATAAACTTGAAGATTGGAGCACATCAGAATGGAACAACCAGAGAGTGAAGTAAATGATGAAAATTCTGAGTTCTGGATCCATTATGTAAGTTTTTAATAAGATGAAATTCGTATTTTAATGAGTGTTAGACGTATTTTGCCTTATAAACCGTGTTTTTGAACTAGTCCACATGGTCAACATTCAAATTTTTGTTGACCAACAGACGAACTTCGGCCTATTAGCCTTGGAATAGTTCTTGGTGATGCCTCGAAATTCGTCTGTTGGATCTTTGAAATTCAAATTTTCAAAAAAAAAAATCTCAAAGTTATGTTTGTCCATCACTGTTGTACAAATTATCACTTCTTGAAATACGAATGTTAGACAACCTTTACAAAAGTTGAAAAATGCGAATTTTCAGATCAAAATTCGAATTTTCAAATTAAAATTCGTCTGTTGAATCATGTTCTTCATGTTGAATGCTTGAAAGATGAAGTTCTGCATGCTTAATTCGTCTGTTGATTGTTGTTTTGTTTGTTGCCTACTGTTTGCTCATCAACATTCAAACTTTGTTGGAACAAAATTCGTCTGTTGTGTTTGTATTACTTGTTCCAAGCCACCGTCAGATGAACTTTCAGGATGAAAATTTGTCTGTCAGTAAGCTTTGCTAAACGGTTTAACTTGTAACTGCCCGAAGTTCAAATTTTGACCCCTCAAAATTCGTCTGTCAGAAGGTTACATACGTTAAATCCGACGGTTTTCCAATGAACAGACGCAACCTTATTTGTAACTCCTCTGAGTCTGTTCTGATCCTCTCTTCAATCCTCTTAACTTCTGTCTAAAAATCGTCATTCTTCACCATTTAAACTTCCATTCGCATCCTATAAACCAAATCTAAGCCATATTCAACATCATTCAACACGGAAATGGCGAGAGTGAAGAATCCTGATGCAAGACAAGTTGAAACTCGGCCAAAGAGAACGGTCAAATCTCAATATGCTACAAAGGAAGGAGAGAAATCCAAGAGAAAGGCTGAACCCAGTAAAGCTACCCCTTTCAAACGCCAGAAACCTTTATCCAAAGTAGAATATCAGAAAGCAGGACCCTCCTCACAAAAAACTGCAGAACCTTCGGTTCCAGTTCCTTCTGTCCCTGCTGTTGCTTCTTCTAGTACTGAATCTGGAGAGTATAAAATGACTACACTGCCACTGTGGATCACTCCTGAGATTCAAGAAGAGTACTCTACCAAGTTTTCTAACAAAAAGGTAATCAAGCCTCACTGTGTAAATATGAAACAATTTCTGATATCCAACAACTTTGATGCTGCAATATGGTTGATAAGATATAGAAATCTGTTGGAAATTGCTGAAAAATATGATGATGAGGTAGTAAAAACTTGGTATGCCTCTCTTCAATACAACAGCAAGAAAATGAAATGGGAGGTCAACTTGAGATCAAGGACCATTTGGCTTGCTGATGAAACCTTCAATAAGGTGCTGGAAATCCCAGGGCAAGATGGGCTGAAAGTTGACATCACAGCCTCTGGGTATATGGATGAGGCAAGCACAGCTGATGAAGAAGGTGGATCCTTTCTGAACTACAAGGAGAGCACCATCTTAGACACCCTATTCAGGAGAAGGGAGAACAGGCCAACGATAAATTTGTTGAAACCCACAGACCTAAGTGTACAAGTGAGGATCCTGCACTACATAGTGTCCAGGATCATATTCAACAAGGGTGGCAGCTTCAATTTGATAACAAGGGCAGAGGCTTATGTGATGACTGCTATCATACGTGGGAAGTTGATTAATTTGGGTCATATCATCCTCCAGCGAATGATAAAGGCAAGGGATCAGAGTAAGGATTCCACACTCCCCTATGCAGCAATTATTTCAAGGATCCTGCAGTATGCTAGGATTCAACACATTGAAAAGGGGAAAGGGAAGCTCACAGAAGCATTCAAAGAAGAGGAACTGCAAAGGATGGGTATTGAAAGAGATGAAGGCAGATGGGTTGGAAAGGGAGCAGGGAAATCTGAAGATTTATTCTTTGCTGCTGATGCTACCCTCCAACAAGAAGGCACTTCTGAGGCCCCTGACAAATCTGTACCTCAGCCTTCTCAGCCAATTACATCTTCCTCTAGGCCTACTCACCCTCCTTCCACTCCCTCTTCACAGGCCAAGCCAACCAAGATCACTGAGTTGTTTGACAGTTTGTCAACACTTATTCTCAGCATTAGGGATGAGCAAAATGCCAAATTTGCTCATCTACAAGATCAGATCCATCAGTTGGCTGTGACCATGAAGGTGGTGGCTGATGCTTATGAAGTAATAAGAAATGCAATTCCTACCACTTCAGCTCCACCTCAGCCTGGTATCCCTGAGCCTACTCTGTCTCCAACTCCTGAGCCTCCAAGCCCCTTCGAGATTGCCTCCTTTGACCATGATGTTGATACAGTTGGTGCTGGTGCAATGAGGACACCTAGTCCTGGTCCACCCTGGACTATGGATTGGAAGAAGAAGGACTTCAGCAGACAAGCCCTCTTGAGCCCATGCAAGAAGATGCTCCGGATTCAATTCTGTCCATTCAAGAATCAGAGCAAGTTGAAAGACTGGTTGCAGCCATTTCAACCTCTTCTATGCCAGGAGAAGCAAGCAATGAGGAAAGGAGCATTGTACCTATTGTTGATTATCTTGCCATTGCTCACAATGCTCTGCTGCAAGCTCAAAGGAGAAGGCTGGAAGAAATGTTTGCTCCTGCTGAACCAGCCTCTCATCCTCTTGCTGCTTATGGGCTATCAGAGGAATAGAGAGCTCGACTAGCTCTGTCCAGGCAGGAAATGCAAGAGCTGCTTGAGGTCTCTGATGATGATGGTGATGAAGAACCTAGCCCTGAGCCTGCTGAGCCCCCTGCACCAGTTCAGCCAGAAATTCCTTTTGCTCCTGTCCCTCTTCGTGCTGTTCCTCTCACTCAGATTCCTCCTCCAATGGACTTTGTTAGGCTTTCTGATGATGCCAAAAAGGGGGAGAAGTTAAAGCAAACTAGGACTAAGCAAGCTGGAAAATCAGCTGAGACATCTGGAAGAGGAAAGACATACAGCAAGAAGTCTAAGCCAAAGAAGAAGTGATGATTTTAGATCTTAGGCTGAATCTTCTTGTTGTATCTTGTTTTAGTTGTATCTTGTTTGATTGTATTTGTTTGATGTTTTGAGAACTATTCTTAAATTAAAATATGTATTGGAACAGTTTGATTAAATGTATTATGTTCTTGGTTGCAATGTTTTGGGCTTTGAATCTCTTCACTTAATCTGTTGAAAATGATATCTTATGAACTATAATGCATATGTTGAGGGGGAGCTTGTGAAAGCAAACCCAAGTACTAATCCAGTTTGTGAGTTGTTTTGTCATCATCAAAAAGAGAGAGAATGTTGAATCAAGAGTTTTGATTATTCCAAACTAACATCCAACAGCTTGGATTGAAGATATCAAAGAAGATCAAAGTGCTTCAAGTGAAGATTTTCTGAGTATTTGCTGCTAGATCTTTTGTAGGATCCTTAGTTTTAGTTGTGATTGGGTAAAAGATTTTGATTTGAGAAAAAAGATGTTTTCAAACCTTGATTTTGTGTTAAATCTTGACTTATTTGAAAAACACCCACAAACAGACGAAGTTTGAAAGTTTAAACTTAACTGTCAAGTTGGAAATTCTAACTTTGCTTCAGGAAATTCGAATTTCGAGCTAAAACTGAATAAGTCTGAAGAGATGGCTCTCTGTCAGATGAATTTTGGTTGTTCAAAATTTGAATTTTCATCCAAGTCTGAAAGAAGCCTCTTAGTGACAGACGAAGTTCGCATCTTCAAAATTCTAATTTCAGACAAAACACAACTTGAGAAAATAGAAGAAATTCGTCTAAAACAATGTTAAAGTTCATCTGAAATCAAGATAAAATTGAGTTTGAAAAATGCTCTCTGATAGACGAACTTTGACTTTCCAACATTCGAATTTTTATATAAGTCTGAAAGGAGCTTCTTTGAAATAGACGAACTTTGAGTCTTCAAAATTCGAATTTCAGACAAAACAAAACTTGAGAAAATAAAAGAAATTCGTCTGAAACCATGTCAAAGTTCATTTGAGTTCAAGAATGATTTAAGTTTCAAAACTGCTCTCTGACAGACGAACTTTGAACATTAACGTTCGAATTTTAGAAGCTAAGTTCTTGAGTCTGTTGAAGTGAAACATTGACATACAAATGATAAGAACTTACAACATTCGAATGATGAAGTTAGTCTGAAAAGAGTCTCTCTGACAGACGAATTTCACCCTTTCAAAATTCAAATTTTGAAGAAAGTGATCTACTGTGCCTCTTTGAACGTTCAATGGACAGACGAATTTTGAGCCTTCAAAATTCGAATTTCGAAGGCACTGTAGAAAATTGAAAACACTGTTCACACTTAACCGAAAAACTTTCTTCTTGAAAATTTGTATGTCACATTGTGAAAATGTTTTGTAAGTTTCAAAATTCAAATTTCACTTCATGAACAGACGAACTTCGTGCTGTAACGTTGAAAGCTTTAACCTTCGGTTCCTTCGAAATTCGTCTGTTGACCAACCAAAATTCAAATTTCAGTATGTCAGAAGCATTAAATGCAGTTGGTTAACGGATAGTTTTTTTCAGAGTAACCGTTGGATAACTTTCCCAACGGATAGATTTTGTCTCTAACGGACATTTAAGACCTTAAACTATAAATAGAACATCATTTGAAGTTGTGGGTAACGAATCTAACTTGTATATACCGAAATTCTGTCAAAACTTCTTCTTAAGAGCTTTTACCCTATAGCTTCAATATCTGTACTTTAACCTTCATATCTACTCTATTCAAGAGAGTTATATCTTTATAAACAATCTACTCTTCATCTGGAAGATAGATTTACTTGTGAGGAGAAATCACAAGGGGATTGGGAAGCACACTGTGAAAGTGCTTAGAGTGTTTGAGAGAGCTCAAGAAACAGAGCATACTCGTGTACTGTGGCATTAGCAAGAAGCCCATTGAATTCTTGCTGTATAGTGGATAAATCTCAAGAGTTGTATTGGGGACTGGACGTAGGTCAAGTGGATAGACCGAACTAGGATAAATCACTGAGTCTTTTTCTCCTTACCTTCACTTTTTAGCTTGCTCTATTTTATACGTTGTTTACATTATACTGTGCTATCTTCACCCATTTCACTTTGTGCAGAAAAATTTCAATCTTCCCAATTCACCCCCCTCTTGGGAAGTCAGCCTTGCTAACAGAAGATACCATCATCACACTGTCTGATTTGCAAACCAAGGAAGAAGTTGAGTTCACCCATCATGGACATTTCGAATTCCCCCTGCATTAACTTAGAAAAATTCTTGCAAAGGGATTCATTAGTAGCACCAAATATAATATCATCAACATAGATTTGAACAATAAGTAGATCTTTATTTTCTTTCTTAGTGAATAAAGTTGTATCTACTTTTCCTCTATTAAACCCCTTATCAGTTAGAAAATTACTCAATCTTTCATACCATGCTCTAGGGGCTTGTTTTAAACCGTAAAGAGCTTTCTTCAGTTTATACACATGGTTTGGTTTTGTAAAATCCTCAAAACCTGGAGGTTGATCTACATAGACCTCTTCCATGATATATCCATTTAAAAAAGCACTCTTCACATCCATTTGATATAACAAAATATTTTTCATGCATGCATATGCTAATAGAATTCTAATTGCTTCTAATCTAGCTACTGGAGCAAAGGTTTCTTCAAAATCAATTCCCTCTTCTTGATTATATCCTTTAGCAACCAGTCTAGCTTTGTTTTTGATGATTGATCCTGATTCATCAAGTTTATTTCTAAAAACCCATTTTGTACTAATGACAGGATGATTTTTGGGTCTAGGTACTAAATCCCAAACTTGATTTCTTTCAAACTGATTTAGTTAATCCTGCATGGCTAGAATCCAGTACTCATCAGTTAAGGCTTCTTCAGTACATTTGGGTTCAATTTGCGAGATGAAAGCATAATTAATCATTTGATCCCTTAACTATTTTCTGGTTCTAACTCTCTCTTGAACATTCCCTATTACTTGATCAACATGATGATTCCTTTGATATCTCCAAGTTCTAGGGAGTTCTTGAGACATTTCTTCAATATTTTAATCTACAAAATTCCTCTCCTGAATATCTTCTTTCATATTAACAGATTTAGATATTTTTGGAGATTCATTTTTACCTTCATCAGAAATATCTAACTTTTTAAAGTTTGAAACAAGATCATCTTCATCAGAAACATACTTAGTAGCAGTTTCATTTTCGATAAATACTACATGCATAGATTCCTCTACTGAATTAGACCTTTTATTAAAAACTCTATATGCCTTACTTCTAATATAATAGCCCAGAAATATGCCTTCATCGGATTTGGGATCAAACTTACCCAGATTTTCTTTCCCATTGTTGTGAATGAAGCATTTGCACCCGAACACATGGAGATGTGATAGATTTGGCTTTCTTCCCTTGTACAGCTCGTATGGAGTCTTTCCAAGGATTGGTCTGATGTAGGCTCTATTTATGATGTAGCTTGCTGTATTTACTACATCAGCCCAAAACACTTGAGATAGCTCCTTTTCATTAAGCATAGCTTTAGCCATCTCTCCAATGGTTCTGTTCTTCCTTTCTACTACTCCATTCTGTTGAGGAGTTCTTGGAGCTGAGAAGTTGTGATCAATTCCATGCTCATTGCAGTACTCTAGGAAGTATGAGTTTTCAAACTCTCCTCCATGATCTGACTTGATAGACATAATAGAAATACCTTTCTCATTTTGCACTTTATTAGCTAAGGTTACAAATGCATCAAAGGTATCATTTTTAGAGGAAAGAAATAATGTCCATGTAAATCTAGAGCAATCATCCACAATTACAAGCACATACAGATTGCCACCTATGCTTTTTACCCTAGAAGGTCTAATTAAATCCATATGCAGTAGTTCAAGTGGTCTAGTTGTGGTGACTACATTTTTGGATTTGAAAGAAGATTTTGTTTGTTTTCCTTTTAAGCATGAATCATATTCTTTCTCCTTTTCAAAAGCAATTTTTGGCAGGCCAGTGACTAGCTCGTTTTTAACCAATTTTGAAAGCTGATTCATGCTAACATGAGCTAATCTCCTATGCCAAAGCCAACTATCATTGTCGTGACTAATTAAACAAACATAATCTAAAGGAGGAAGTTCATCAAGATCAATAGTATAGCAGTTACCATCCCTTTGAGCTTTGAGGATTACTTTGTGATCACTTTTTCTGATGACTAGGCAGAATTTTGAGTCAAACAGCACCCAATTTCCTTTGTCACATGTTTGGCTCACACTCAGCAGATTGTGGTTGAGGCCTATCACAAACAGCACTTCTTCAATGGATGTTTCAGGATTCTTGCCCACAATGCCAATGCCAACTATTCTGCCATACTGATCACCTCCAAAGGTCACTCTTCCTCCTTTCTTGTCTCTAAGGGTGATGAACTTCTCCTTATCATCGGTCATATGGCTTGAGCAGGTACTATCCATATACCATTTGTTGCTTCTTTTAGCTTTGAGACAGACCTGCAAAACAAGGTTCATATTTTCCTTTTTGGTACCCAAATTTGTTTGGGTCCTTTTCTGTTAGTAGTCTTTTCCCTGGATACAGATGTATCCATGGGAACCCATTTAACCTTCCTATCAAGTCCATTTTTCTTTATAGCACAAGAACTGGAAATATGTCCCTTTTTGTTACAGAAATGATAGGTGGTAAAGGGACTGCTGGATTGAGAAGCAGAAAGAAAATAATGCAGATAATACTTTTGTTTTTCATGCCTTGGTTGATTATATGATTCAATCTGATTTGACATATGATCTTTCTTACTATCAGCATGCACAAAATGTCTCAAATATACATTCTGATTTTTCTTTCTAATCTTTTCTTTAACAGTACAAGGATCATAGCCAAGTCCAGCTTTCCCTTGTGATATTCTTTGGCTCCCCATTAAAGCAAATAACATATCTTTACCTCTAGTAAGCCTAGATATGCTTTTCATTAGATATTCATTGGTTTGCTTTAGTTCAGTGCATGATTTACAGCAAACAGATTCAGCAATAGGTAGAGAAGCAGTTTCAGAAATGATGTGTTGAGATTCTAGTTTGTTAATCTTTTTCTTAGCCTGCTTCAATTCTTTAGCAATTTTAACAAACTCATCATGCAACTCATGAAATGCATTCAGTAATTCAGAATAGGAAGGTTCAGATTCATATACCTTTTCTTCTTGATCACTGTTGGATGGGATTTCAGCTTCTTCAGAGGCAAGTGCCATCAGATAGATGTTGGCAATTTCATCTTCATCATCTTCTTCCTGATCTGAACTGTTGCCCCATATTGATGAGATGTAAGCTTTCTTCTTCTTGCCTTTGTCTGCAGCTTTCTTTTCTTTCTCTTGCTTTTTCAGGAATTGTGGATAATCCCATTTGATATGTCCTTGCTTTTTGCATTCATAGCAAGTAACAGGCTCTTTTTGTTCCCTCTTGCTATCTCCAGCAGCTCCTTTCTTGAAAATTTTCTTGTTTCTCTTCTTGCTGTAGTATCTTCCGAATTTTCTGACCATCATAGCCAGAGTTTCTTCATCTAGCTCTTCTCCATCGTCAGATTCTTCTTCTTTTTCTTCAGCAGCTTTGAGAGCAAGACCTTTCTTCTTTCTGTCTTATCTAGCTTCCTTGAGAGCTTTCATTTTTCCTTCATATTCCTCGAGGCTGCCAAATAGAGCTATGACAGAGGCCATTGATTCTCCTCTGGCTTCCTCTATTGCTGTTACTTTAGGTTGCCATTCCAGAGGGAGAGCTCTGAGAATCTTTCTTACTTTCTCTATTTGAGTGTATTCCTTTCCCAAGCTCTTTAGTTGATTCACAATGAGAGTGAATCTCTTTTGTAGCTCTTTTACAGTCTCTCCTTCAGCCATTCTGAAGCTTTCATATTCTCCAATGCAGGTATTCAGTTTATTTTCCCTGACTCCAGTTATTCCTTCATGAGCAATTTGCAGGGTGTCCCACATTTCCTTAGCAGTGGAGTATTATGAGACTCTGTAGAATTCGTCTTGATTCAAGGCATTAACTAAACAGTGTTTTACCTTGAAGTTCAACAAGACTCTCCTTCTGTCTTCCTCATTCCATTCAGCTTCTGGCTTTTCTCTGTACTTTCCATCATCTTCTAAAGCCATTGGGACAAAGTCTCCCTTCTGAATGACTGACCATATGTCCATATCGATTGACTGGAGATAGATTTGCGTTCTCATCTTCCAGTAACCATAGTGCTCTCTACTGAAGCCAGGTGGTCTGTTTGTATTGTTCCCTTCTGGTAATATACTTTCTCCAAAGCCAGCCATTTTAATTCCCGGACTATGAGATCCTTTGAATGGGAATCCAGGCTCTGATACCACTTGTTAGTTAGGCTGGCTTCCCAAGAGGGGGTGAATTGGGAGGATTAAAAATTTTCTGCAAAATATCAAAGAGGTGAAGAATGCAATATATGAAGGTAAAACAGAGTATAAATGAATAACAGTGAAAGTAGCATAAAAGAGGAGAAGACTCAGAAATTTATCCTGGTTCGGTCTCTCCACTTGACCTACGTCCAGTCCCCAAGTCACCACTTGGGATTTTCCACTATTCAGCAAGAATTCAACGGGCTTCTTGCAACTGCCACAGTACAACGTCAGTGCTCAGATTTCTAGAGCTCACTTAATCACTTTCTGCACTTTTACAAAGTGCTTTACAGTCCCTTGTGATATCTCCTCACAAGAAAATCTATCTTCCAGATGAAGATTAGATTGTTTACAAAGATGAAACTCTCTTGAATAGAGTGAATATGAAAGTTAAAGTACAAGTATTAAAGTAAGAGGGTAAAAGTCTTTGAGTAGAAAATTTGGTAGAATTTCAGTATATAAAAAGTTTGATTCGTTACCCATAACTTCAAATGATGTTATATTTATAGATTTAGGTCTCAAATGTCCGTTAAAGACAAAATCTATCCGTTGGAGAAGTTATCCAATGGTTACTCTAAAAAACTATCCGTTAACCAACCGCATTTAATGCTTCTGACATACTGAAATTCGAATTTTGGTTGGTCAACAGACGAATTTCGAAAGAACCGAAGGTTAAAGCTTCTAACGTTGAAAAACGAAGTTCGTCTGTTCATGAAGTGAAATTCGAATTTTGAAACTTAGAGAAAGTTTCTGAGTAGTGACATACGAATTTTCAAGTGGAAAGTTTTTCTGTTAAGTGTGAACAGTGTTTTCAATTTGCTACAGTGCCTTCGAAATTTGAATTTTGGAACCCTAAAATTCATCTATCCGTAATAGGCTCAAACAGCACAGTAGTTCATTTACTTCGAAATTTGAATATTCAAAGAGTGAAGTTCGTCTGTCAGAAGATCTCTTTTCAGACTTACTTCATCATTCGAATTTGTAAACACTGTCCTTTGTATGTCATCATATCATTTCAACAGGCTCACAACTTTAGCTTCTGAAATTCAAATTTCCATGTTCAAAATTCGTCTGTCAGTGAGCAATTTTGAAACTCAATATGATCTTGATTTCAGATGAACTTTAACATTGTTTCAGACGAATTTCTTCAGTTTTCATAAATTTCATTTTGTCTGAAATTCGAATGTTCAAAACTCAAAGTTCGTTTGTTGCTCAACAGCTTCTTTCAGACACTTATGAAAATTCAAATTTTGGAAAATCAAAATTCGTCTGTCAGAGAAACATCTCTTCAGACTTATTCAGTTTTAACTCGAAATTCGAATTTCCAAAGCCAAAGTTCGAATTTCCAATATGACAGTTCAATGTAAACTTTTCAAACTTCGTCTGTTGGTGGGTATTTTTCAAATATTTCATAAAATCAAGTTTTTAAAACATCTTTTTCTCAAATCAAAGTCTTTTACCCATATCTAAACATAATTAAACATCCTGCAATGAATCTTGCACAGATTACTCCAGAATTTCCTCACTTGAGTCTTTTGGACACCTTTGATATCTTCATTCAAAGCTCTTGAGAGTTGATTTGGAATCATCAAAACTTCTTGACTCAACACTTTCTAAATATGATGAATTAGTAAATGATACTAGAGTAAAGTATTAACTTTTAAGTCCAGCAAAGGAGAAAGAAAGTGTACCTCTAGTAAAAATAGTCTAAAAATAGGGAAACGAAAACTAAAATGAAATAAAGATATCCAGAACTATACCACCAATAAGGTATATTTTAAATTTTAAGTAAAAAAAATTATTTTAATGCTGGTAGAAATGTAATATCCCAAAATTTATACTGGATATCATAAGATACATAAAAGAAGCCTAAATTAGTGAAACTTGTAGTAAGGTAAAATGGTAATGTAATAAGTTTAGCCCTTAGCTGGAATTAGGCTAGTAGTTCCCTAGTAGATAGTAATTCTAGAAATTAATAAATTGGGAAATATCTTAAAATGCAAAAAGATTTAGAAAAGTTAGACATATGCCAATATGGAGAGAAAAGGGTATAAAGGTCATTTTTCAAGATTAAAAGGAAAAATGAGGAAATTGTGTTTTGACTCCAAGAATTAAAATTCTTTACATTTTAGTCCCTCGATAGTATATATTATGGGGAGGAAGAAAAGTGAAAAGAAGTTTGTGGAAAATTACATCTAAAACCTAAAAGTTGTAGAAATTATAAATTTTTCCTGGGTCAAAAATATTTTTGAAAATATGAAAAATTTATAGTTAAAATGAAGATCTCAATGAACTAAACCTAATGAAATGATGTTAGGAATTTACTGAGGCCGAAATAATATTTATTGGTTATTTAAATTGAATATTAATATTTTACTCGATAAAAGTTATTTTAGATTGCAGGAAAATGCAGTAATAATTCAAGGATAGTGATTGAACCTTATTAAATATATTTTAGGTCAAGATAATGGTTTTGGACTAAAAGTAATTCTTAGATAATCCTGTATCAATATAATGACAATTTCGGTAAAAATATTTAATCAGTATAGATGAATTTAATTGGTAAAGAATATTTTAGTCCATAAAATTTATTGAAGTAATTTTTGGCCAAGAATGAGACATGTGGCATGCTGCAGCATATAAGGATATAAGTGAAATTTTTAGAAAAGCTTTTTAAAGAAAAAGTGAATAAAGTTAAAAGAAAAGTCAATTAAATAATTTTATTAGATAAATATCCTATTAAGTCATTAACTATCATCATCTTCAACCAAGAGCATGCACAAATAGTAGCTGAGGAAATCAAAGTAGCGTGAAAGACTTAGGAGAAAAAGGTAAAGGTTTGGTCTAAAAAACTCAACGTAGTTTCTTGCAACTATTATCTTGTGATCCTAAGTAATTTTGAAAGCTTTCATGGTTTATTTTTCTCTATTTTCACCATTGAAATTTCATCTAGAGAGAGAAAATGAAATCATTAAGAAATTAATCCATTAAAGGTGATGTATAGGCTTCAAGGATCAAGGATATGTCATTCATTTATAAGTTGATTAAGTTATTATTTTTCTATAATTTTCTGCCTATTTAGGGCTTGTAATAGGAAGGGAATTTCATGATTTTGACCCCAAAAAGGGATTCCTTGGGTCCAAACAATATTAGAACAAGTATGTTGTATAAGAAATTCATAAAGAATAACTATATAGATTTTTAATGTTAAAGTTCCACTTTGTGAAGCAAGGGATGGAACCAATGAATTAAGACTTGATTTTATGATACTATAGGGTTCCAAGAGGCAATTGAAGATCAAGGGAAGGGTGTTCAAAATTTGGAAAGATTTGGAAAGCTTCAAGGTAGTTATAATTTCATTTATGCCTATTGCTATCAACTTGAGTTTTCATGTTTCTTTGATTATGCCATGCCTTGAATTGAATGATTTGTATTGGAAATATGTTATTGGCTAATTTTATGATGTGTTTTATAACCCCTGGATGTCCAATTTTAAAGGGTTATCATGCCAAAATTTTTATGAAATAGTATGACATATTATGATTTCATGGTTTCTAATAACTGTTTTATGAAATGTTATTATGGTATTTGTGCATAAATGAATGTAACTACTGAGATTCTTTCAATCTCACCCTTTTCCAAATATCTAACCATATAGGTCTAAGTGATGGCAAGGCTTCTCAAGAGGAGAAAAGAAAGGAGAAACAAGTTGCTAATTAAAATGAACTTGCTTTCTCTAATATTTTGCTTGGAGTATTTGGCAAAAATGGTGTGCATGATTTTGGGATTGTATTTAGATGTGATCAAATCTCTTTAGTTATGATATAATGTATTATGTAAAGTAGAGATAAGAAATGGTCAAGTATGTATATATTAATATGTATTTTGCAAAGTGGAATAGTGTAAATGGCCATTTTGACCACTGTTGAAGAGTGCATGTACTGTTTAGACTTTTTGATGTTTGATATATAAGTGCTTTACATGACTGTAAATAAGACGTAAAGATAGACAGCAATATCACTCAATTTAGAATTGCGTGTGATTTATGGTGAATTTTCAAGTTTATGGTCAGTTACAGTGGTTTTAAAAAATGACTATTGCTATAGTAAAATTTAAACAAATTTATTGTATAAATTAGCCCAGTGTTTGCTATATTTTATATTTTTCCCATATAGAGAATGTTTTTAAATATTTTAAGAGACTTAAATCATCTCAAGAAGATTTTTCTACATTTAATTATGAATTTTCATAGTTCATCGGGTAAAATGTGATTAACCAAATGAATAGTACTCAAAATGAAAAAAAAATTGGTTTAAGTTATGTTATGTAATCAAGTCTCTAAATATGTATTAATGGTCATAAATGGAGTCTAATACATGGGAAATGAGTCTAAGTATAAGGTGTTACAAGCTGCCTATCACTATTTCCACCTTTCCTAGTTCACATCTCACACTTATCATTCCTTTCAAGCATTTTTCAATTTGAGCTATCAATATAACATTTAACTTAATTTTAGCACATGGAACACCTTTAGGGGTAGGCAAAATCATCATCTTATTCTTACAATCTAGGAGGAGATTATTTGTAAAAAGTTGTTTCATACCGATTCTCACATTATTGCTAGGAAAATACATAAAAATATTTGTATTGCTATGGTGCTTATTTAGACAAACAATGGAGATTATGACCCTATTTTTTATTAAGACATTAACATATAAACTATACAACATTAACCTCTAAACCCAGCCTCTTACATCATTATAAAACATAAAAGAATGGCTTGCACATGAATCACACTTTTACTAAGGCCAGGTGACTTACAAGCCTTACACTGTAATAGCACAAAGACTTTTTCCCATGCTTATGGTCTCAGATTTGCCATTTCCATAGTCACATCATGGGCATAATGTCTTGACTCTCTACATTTGAAGTACACATTCTTCATTACTAATCATAGTCTTCTGCTATGAGCCTTTCCGTATTTCCGTTTTCTTATAAACATGAGCTGGCTTACTAAAATTGTCTCCTCTATACTTTTTTGCATTGCTTTTTGAATCCCCTGGTATTCCAAAGCTATTTACCATTACTTACTATTCCTTCCTCCTTAATTTCTTATTATTACTATTAGTTGGAGGTGTTGATGCAATATGCTTGCTATTCAAACTATCTTTAATGATCCTGTTCATTTCAATCACTGAACTAAAAGTCTAAAACTGCATTGGAGCAACTCATCTCTTATTGCTAGCTTTAAGCCCTTATCTAGCTTCCTTATCCTCCATCTCTCAACATCATACTATTGGAGGAAGATTAAATACCAAGTAAGTGCACTATACCTTGCAACATATTCATCAATTGAGTCATCCTCATATTGGCAGATCATTATAACTTCTACTTCTTTTATCACTTACTGATTGGGAAAAATGCTTTTTGTAGAATTGTTCTAAGAATATTCCCCAAGTCAATAGAGTATTCCAACATATAAGCTATCATATAAGCTAATAATCCAATCCTTAACCTCTTGAATAATTTGCTCAATGTTCTTCTGCCATTAGTCGGCCTGTTTTCCAACATATAAGCTATCATATAAAGCCTTTACTTCCAATGTGTATCTCATTATCTTGGAAATCTTTTTAAGGCTAATAATCCAATCCTTAACCTCTTGTATGTCAAATTTACCATCAAAAGATGGAAGTTGATACTTTCAAATCTATGTAATCATATGTTGGTGGTTGGCAAACTCATCTAATTGCCCTGCAACTTGTCTTGCAGGAACTTATTGACTTGCTTGAGGCTGCCACGGTATAGGGGGAACCTTAAGGGCTCTAGCTTTTTCCCGATTGTCCTTGACTATTAACTATCTCTTGTAATTGTTCATTAATCCTTTGCTGCTAATCCGGACGATTAAGGATTATTTACAAAGGATTTGGATAGGGAATGCATTCATTTGCTATCACAGGAGTTGTTTGAGAAGTTGGTGCTTGTATTGTCAACCTTTGTTGAGCACCTTTTTGTATTTTAACCACTCTTATCTTGCAATTAATAAGCAAATAATAATTTGAACTCCGCAATTACCTAATCTATTACTTTCACTATATCATCATTATTCATGATTCATCATCGTGGCTCGACCGCTGGTCTTGTTACTTTACTAATCTTAAATCAATATTTTGCAGCTTATACATCACCATACTTCATTTATATTTTATTATCATGACACTGGCTCATGGGTTTTAAGTATTAATATCAGACTCATCATTACCATCTGATAACTCCACCGGATCTTCCTTTAGATCCTCTTCTAGTCAAAAGTTTGATCAGGCTCTTGCAAGTATATAGGGATGATCGTAGTAGTAGAAAATATTCTGGAGTATTCCAAGAGTCAAACTTTAGAGAGATTATGGTTCACTCAATTAATCAATTTTAGCCAAGTAGAATAATTTGTGAAAAGTTAAGCAAAGAATAAAATAAGAGTAAAACAATATAGAAAAGCAAATATGTTAGGTTTAATTCAATCATTAAGAGCGCTAGGGGATTAGATTTCACCTTTCAGGGACAACTAAAGTTTATTCTTAAATTGACTCTTTTTATAATTATAGTGATAGTTATTTCTAATTTATCCTAATTACCTCTCGATTAACTAGTCCGTATTTAATTAGGTTATAATTCACTATTGTACAACTAAAACCCCTAATTAAATCTTGAAGTTATAACTAAAGTCATCATAAACACCTAATTCCATCTCTAGAATTCTTGTTTATATCTCTCTTTCTAAGTTTAGGTTTGTTCTTTACCTTTCAGTCTATTAAGCTTATCCACATAATGAATCTTATGGTGGCTAGTCACAAAATTCACAATGAAGCACAAAAGAGACAGATCTAATTGAACATAAATATACTAAAAGAATTCAATCAAGGACAATAGTTATAATCTCAGAGTAAAACTTTAATCAATCCCAGTTAGGCTATATCCCTACCCCTGACTGGGAGAATTGGTTACTAAAAAATGTCATTCTCAATGACAGAACAATAATAATTCCATAAAATATCATAACAAAACTAAAGAAAGAGAATTAGTAGAGAAAGAGAATGATTCAGCCTCATTATGCCTTCAATTCTTCTAGATCTGCTGCTAGAATACTCCCTCTAAGCTCCAAAGAATTCAAAATAGTTCTTTTAGGGTTTCAAAATAAGTGATTGTGTCCTTTTTGTCAAAAAATCCTTTATTTATAGGTATCATACGAAGCTTCCGGATCAAATTGGAAAACGTGTTAAACGACATCACCTGGCGCCGTATGATTCCCAATTAAGCCACCTGGCGTCGGGTCTTCTATTATTTTATTTTTCATTGTCCTTAACCTAATGCCATATGGAATTCTTCATAGGTGATCCGGCATTGGGTCCATACGAAAAATGGAACCTCTTCCACCTCCTTACCTGTAGCCCGATGAGGGAATTAATTAGGACTGAATAAGCTTGTCCTTGAACACTTTTCTTTGTTTTTTTTTTCACTCTACAATGTGTAAAGCTCCTCAAAATTTTCTTGAGATGCAAATATATCTCAAATTATATAGAATCATGCCAAAATTATATCAAAACTCAACATTTTTCAAGGAAAAATAACATAAAATGTGGGTCTTTTGTTGGTATAAAATAGACACATCAAATCCCTCTACACTTGAATATTTGCTTGTCCTCAATCAAATAATAAACTTGAGCTCAAATAAATTTTTCTACGTAAAAAAACTCACATCCACCTATTCCCAAAATTTTAGAACAATTGCTACCAATCAAGACCGAAGGTACAATGTATATATGGAATATTAAGCTCAATATCTAGCCAATAAGTATTTAGTCACATCCATGAAACCATAGTGTGTGTGTGCTAACTAGCCTAAAATTAGTGTCAACAACCAGCCAGATAAGAGGATTGAAAATTACAATATTTATTTAGGAACTTTCAACACTTCAATCCCAAACCATATGAATGTTAGTTAAAAAACTGGGAGATTGTAATATCCTGAAATTTTTTACATATTCAAGACTCAATATTTTAAAATCTATAAAAAATTTATAAAAATAGGTATATATGATTTGACATGAAATATGATAAAGAGATCAATTATCTTAGTTAAAAAGAAAAAGAAAAAAATGACGATTTTACTCCTACAAAAAAGAGAAAAGAAAAAGAAAAAGAAAATAAAAAAATTGAAGGTGGTGGACGAGGGGAAGTTGAAGAAAAGTTTAGGAATTTTGGGGGCAAATTACACTAAATAACCTGAAAGTTTTAAAAATTATAAATTGACCTCGAATCAAGGGTATATTTGTAAATATAAAAACCTATAGTCAAAATGAAGCTCTCAATGAGTTAGACCCAATGAAATATAGTATAAAATTCATTAAGGTCATAATAATATTTATTGGGTAATTAGGATTTAATATTAATATTTTACTCGATAAAAGTTAGTTTGGATTGCAGGAAGAGACAATATTAATTCAAGAAAAATTAGTGGGCCTTGATAAAATATATTTTGGGTCAAGATAATAATTTTGGACTAAAATTAATTATTGGATAATTCTTTACTAATTTAATAATAATTTTGGTAAAAATACTCAATCGGTATGGATAAATTTAATCAATAAAGGGTATTTTAGTCTATATAAATTATTGGAGAAATTTTTGGCAAAAAAGGGGAGTGAATCACATCTGGATTGCAGATAGGACACAAGTGGAATTTTTCAAAAGCTTTTGAAGAAGAAAAAGCAATTAAGTTAAAAGATAAAGTTAATTAAATTACTTTATTACTTAAATATCCTATTAAGTCATAAAGTTCTATCTTCCTTAGCCATTTTCAAGTCTAGAACCAGAAGTAAAGGAGAGAGAAAGAGCAAAAAAAAAAATCTCAAGAGGGAAAACAAGAGCTACAAGTCAAGAATCAAAGCCAAATCTCAAGGGTAAGTTTCCAAGGTTCCTAGCTTATGTTTTCTTGAGGTTTTTGGTAGTTTCATGGAGTATTTTGTTTTCTCTCTCACTTCAAGGTTCAGCCATGGCAAACCCTAGAGAGAGAAAGTTAAGCTATGGTAAAATAAAACCATAGAAAAGCTTGAAAATGTCTTAAGATGCATGAATGTACAAGTTGTTTCAAGATTCATGGAGTAGTTATTTTTCTACATTTTTATGAAATTTTCTTCCTAATTAGGGTTTGAATTAGGAAGGAAATTTCATGATTTTGACCCCAAAAATGGTTTCCTTGGGTCCAAAATGGGTTAGAACAAGTATGTTGTATAAGGAATGCTTTATGGATAACAAAGTGCAAATTTTAGTTCAAGTGAGCACTTTGTAAAGAAAATTGTATAATCAGTGGTTAATGACCATATTTTGTGATGCATTAGGATTCAAAGAAGGGTTGCAAGACCAAAGAAGAGGTGTACAAGGTTTGAAAGTCATTTGAAAATCCACAAGGTAGTTAACTAACCACATTGTGCCTATATATTGTTATTGTTGCCAATATGCTTACTTGATGTAATTGTTGATTGTATTGATGTTTTGTGATAGATTGAATTGATTGGCTATATTGTTTAAAGGGTATTTAACCCTAGGAATGTTTATAATTTAAGGGGAGGTGCTGCCCAAATTTTTTAAAAAATGTTTGTGCACAAATAACTTTAAATGAAAGTTTAATATATGTTTCATGAAAGTTTGCAATATATGATGATATATAAGCATGTATGGTAGTTACTACTGAGATTCTTTGAATCTCACCCCTTTCCAAATGTCTAAAAAATTTTAGGTTTAAGTTATGGCAAGATTACCTAAGAAAGGAAAGGCAAGGAGAAACAAGTTAATGTTCAAGATAATGATGCTTAGGTTGATACTATTATATGAGATGTTATGTAAAATCTTATGGAACATGATCATGATGTGTTTTCATGTTAATATGTTCCTCTAGGTTGTTATGGAGTATCATCTAAGACAAAGGTAAGTTATGGCTATGTATGTATATATTAGTGTGTATTTTGGAAAGTTTGAAGAATGGAAGAGACCTTTCTGAACACTGTTGGGAATTCATAGTACTGTATAGACTTGATATGTTAAATATATGAGTATTTTATATGTTTGAAAACTAGATATATGTAGATTTCCATAGACATAAAAATCACTCAATTTGGAGTTGTGTATGATTTATGGTGATTTTTCAAATTTATGGTTAGAATAAAAAATTTTCAAAAATGACTATTGCTATAGAGAAGATAATATGAATTTACTGTATTAATTGGCCAAGTAATTTCCTTGTTCAACATTTTTCCCATATATAGAATATTTTAAGCTATATTTAGGAACTTGAACCATATCAATATGATTTTTCTTGATTTAGTTATGAATTTTCAAAGTTCACCGGGTGAAAAGAAGTTGTTTTATGTAATCAAGTCTCTAATTAAGTATTAATGGACTTAAATATAGTTTAATACATGAGAAATGAGTCTAAGTACGAGGTGTAATAATCATTAATAGTTACCTACTTCTATATGGAGAAACCTAGTAGCCTCATGAACAATGATACAACAATACACATAGCTTTCCCAGTAAAATCAAAGCCCATATGTCATTTGAAGTACAATTTGTTCTTAAATCATACTTGGTATTATGCTTTAGCAATGCTATTAACAACCCCAAAAGGAAATTAAGAACATTGGAAGTTAGGACTCCCTCACCAAATGATCCAAAATAGAAAAAGTATGATATGACCTTATAACATATTATAAACCTATATACTTAACAAGTTTTTAAAAAATCATAAAATACCAGATTCTTCACAACTGAAACTAGCAACAACAAACTAATCAATCAGCATAAAAGTAATTTCAAAGCAACATAAGGATATCTAACCGTATCTTTTGCAAGGTGCAAAATAATTTGCACAACATAAAACATTAAATCTAGTACATTAGATATTGGTTTTGTGAAGTTTCTCCATGAGATCCTAGCAAAAGCAATAAGGCTGAGGTTTATTTTAGCTTCAGAACAATGATAAGGAAAACAAAATCTCTATAATGTGAAGGAGGCAAATGTCATTGGTACATATTCATCTTGAAAATTAGTGATGAAAGTGAAGGACAGTGAGAAGGTCAACATATAAAAGTGAAAAATAAATTCTCTTTGCAGTTGCAAAGGTTCAATAACTTCAACATGAAAAAGACAAGCTATTATTAAATTTAAGTTGAAACACAAAAAAGAAGAAGGTTGAAGACATCACAATCTCATATTAATTATCACAGTATATGCTAAAGAATCTTTATATAGTTAAAACAAAATTTGGCTCAAACAATTTTGGCTATATAATAAAACCACATGTAGAGGAACAATATATATTATGTACAAACATTAAGACTAGATAATATCATCAAAAGTAGGAAATAAAACCATTTGAAAAAACATAATTCTTTAGAGAAGTTTCAGTACTGCATACATATGAGACACATCCTACAGCAATTTTGATGCCTCTAGAGATGTAAAACAATGTTTAGCTCACATATGTAAAATGAACAAATCAAAAACTCTTTAGTGTTGACAAAAATAGAATAAAAACTCAGTTTGCTTGTGTGTTCAATAGAACCAAAAGATTCAAGGGTGGAGATGCTGAAATTACCTTAGAACTTACTGCACTTATTCCTCTTTCTAATCCCTTTAGTTTGGTGGTTCATTTTGTGCTATGTTGTCCATATAATAGTTTCAAAATCACAAAGTTTAGGCTTTAAATCTCAAATGCAGGCATCCAAAATAATGGACGAATAACATGTGAAAAAAAAAAACATATTTGATCTGGAAAAGATAATTGACAAGTGAAAATCTTAATGTTATGACCACCTAAAATTCTAAGAACCTTTACAGATGTTTCTACAAAAAGGCCATCACAGATTGCCATCATATTTTGGCATTAAAATGACTAACTTAAAAAAAGAACCAATGCAATAATCAAAACCCCATACCTAGGCTTTAGTTAATAGCAAGGAAGAGCAAGTATCTATTACAGTGGATGACCACAATAATCACTAATTATATGTTCATGTATCCGTAAAAACATTAATGTATCAATAAAAATAGATTAAGAAGACCAATTGCATTGGATAATAGAGCTACTATCTCACTTAAGCATAAATGAAAAGTGTTGGAGAATATTAGCGAGGTTCCTTTATGATTTCCAAGGGCCAAATGAGATATTAGTTTGATGGTGCATTAAAAACACATATAACTATGAAAAGTAACTACATTATCTCTTAGATGTTATTTTTCTTTATGGGCTAAGAAAAATAAATGTAAATGAATAATACAACTATATATGACAATCAAACTAACCTTCCCCCACAAATCCTTGTTAAGTAGACCTATGAATCTCCTCTATGCTTTCAACGTTACGTCTTTCAATTCTGCATCAATTTATAAATTGAAATAGATATCAAGGTAAGTTAACAAAAATATAAAATAATAATGAAATCATAAAAATGATATCAAGACAAAAATTAGGATAAGATTTTACTAAAACAGTAGTGCCATCATTCTTTTCTATGCCAAAGGTGATGGAGAGCATTCACAAAAGAGCTCTAGTATTGTTGGTGATCTTATTCCTATTTCAAGCCAAAAAGAAGAAAGTTAATAATCAAATACTCATAGACAAAGTAGAAGAACCAAACTTTACATAAATATAATAGAATTATACCTCCCTATATCAAGGTGACCAGCTTTTGTACTTGTTGGTTTGAATAAGAAAAAAAAAGAGTTAAGGAGTTGGCATTTGGATTCTCATGTATGTACGTGGTGACCTTGTCTTCTACATCACTATGCTTGTCTATAACCTTTGAAAATGAATCAAATCTTGCAAAAGTTAGAACTTAGAACATACTACTTTAAAGTTTCAAGTATCAAAAACTTGTTTACCTTTGTTGGCTCAATTAAAGTTTCAAGTATTTTAGGCCCACATATATAAAAGAGTAAGCTTTACAATTACTTGTTTGAGAACAAAAGAGTCAAGAACAAAACAAGAGAATAGTTCACAACCATTGCAACTAAACTTCCTATAGTTTTATTTAAAAACTATTTACTTTCAAGAAAAATTCATTATAATACTGGAAGCTCAATTGGCTACCTACAAAGAGTGTCACAAACAGTTGCTCATGCTCACCAACAATTACCATCATCCCCTTCTTTCACCAATCATGGGAGGGGGTCTCTAAAGTACAAATTCCATATTTTATTGTTTATATTGATATTAGAGCAGCACTATGATGCAGAACCTAGTTAAAAGACAATATCTCATAACCGTCCAACTTTAACTTCCTTCCTCCATATAAATAATTAACATATTTAGCTAATTCATGGGTCATGGAAACTTCACCTCTCAAATTCAGTGAATTTATTAGAGATTAGTTAAGTTCATGATATTTTTTTATATGTGATTAAAAAATAGTATTATTTTCAATATTGGTCAAAGTCACTTAAACAAAGAACATAATTGTAAGAAAGAGAACATGTTAAAATTCGAAGGATACCCTAACATACCTCTACAATGTAATTCAACAATTAAAATATAAAAAATAAAATCAGTCACTATGGATACCAAGATACTCAGCTGCTAGCCAATCATCTTTAATTGAAACAATATAGTCTAATACACAATTGACATTTTCCTCTTCATTTAGCTAAATTAAGTGGCAAAGTGGGGCCATTTCAAATGACACAACAATAGAAGCAAATGAGGCTAAAGAGAAACAGCAAAATTCTGCAGAAGATATCAAATAAGGAAGACAAATTTCACAAAGACAAAAAGCTAAGAACTTTAATATTAAACTTCAAAATTTGTCTGTTAAAATGTAACATTCAAATTTTGAGTTTGCCAAAGATATTCCATGTTGGTTTGTGTAAATTTTCATAGTGGATGTGCATCTAAAGAGATTGAACACTTGACTCAAGTTATAACACCTTAATTTTAAACTCATTTTCCATGAATTAGACTCCTTTTAAGTCTGATTATACTTGATTTTAAGCTTGAATCACATAAGAATGAAAATCAGAATTTCCAAAATTTTCGGTTACTATTCATATGGTAATTTCCACTTTGCTAACTAAACTTTAAAAATTCATAACTAATTCTAGAAAAATCATTTCATAGTGATTCAAGCCTATAACAATAGATAAAAACTTTCTATACATGGAAAAAATATGAAACAAAGTATTATCTTGACCAATTTATACATTTTATTCCTCAAACATTTACTGTACATTTGGTCATTTTCTCTTCCCCAAGATTTTGGCCTTATATTTAAAAATTCATATCTTACTCTACCCTGAGCCAATTCATACATTTTTTATGTCATTGGAAAGAGCTATGAGTATACTTTCTATAAATATTTTTCTTGTATATTTATTCAACTTGCACAGGGCATGGTGTTAACTTAAATCATAAAGGGTCAGAATTCCACTTTTGCTGGAATAGTTTTGGGAAAACCTCTATATCTCCTATCATATAGCTCCAATTACCTCCAAATCAGTGGCATATGAAACTCAAAACATAGAATTTTCCATAAATATAAACCAATGAATTTTTGGAGATCTACAAGATTTATATCATCTTTTTAATTTTTCAGTACCTAACTTTCAGTTTACAGTTTTCCCAATCTTTCTTTGTTTTGAACCCTAACTTTGAAAAATCACTATAATTCATAAATTTATCCAATTTAGGTGTTATTTAGCTCTATGAAAAGCTTGTTTTGTATAATTTAAGAGCATATATAACACTTATATAGGATGCTCTATTTTGAATAGAATTCCCTTACTCAAATCAATACCAGTCATCTTAAACAAACTTATGCCATAACTTACATAACAAACTTCATAACACATTTACATTGACAGATATTGCTCCAATTTCATGCATAATAACATAGAGGACTTAAAAGAATATATTCAGGGCATCAAACAGGATTTATCCCTTTCATACAAACTTATACAAATTCCCAAAACATAACATTAAGACTTGCATAATAATATCATTCATCATTCTCTTCCTCTTTTCCTTTAGCTTTTCTTGGATTCCTTGCATTACTTGACCCTATTATGGTTAGCATTTGGAAGAGTGAGATTCAAAGAATCTTAGTAGTTACCACTAATCAAGCAAATATATAATTATATAATGCAAGCACAATTTATCAAATCATCATTCAAACATTTAGAATCATTTATGCTTAAACATTTTATAGAAAATTGGAAAGAGTTTTCCTTACATTTTGGACATTCCGTGGTCACAAAACCCCTCAAATAACTCAGCCAATATCAAGAAATCATCACATAACATCATTGCAAATATTTGGTATAACATTAAAACCATTGCAACTATATAACTATATAATGCAAGATTAGATTAGTAAACTACCTTTTAGCTTTCCAATCCTTCCAAACTTTGCACACCTTTCCTTTGAACTTCTAACACTTCTTTGAATCCTATAGTGTCACAAAATGAGGCCATTAGCCACCAATTATACAACCTCATTCACAAAGTATACATACTTGGACTAAAATTTTCACTTTACTTTTGTTTGAGTTTTTCTTGTACAACATCATTGTTCTTACATAATTTATACCCAAGGAATCCATTTTTGGGGTCAAAACTATGAAATTACCTTTCCTTTTCAAACCCTAAATAGGCAGAAATTTTCAGAAAAATGTAGAAAAAAAACTACCTAATCAATTTGAAATCAAATGCCATATTCTTGCATCTTGAAGCATTTCTAAGCATTTCTATGGATTGATTTCATCATAGCTCAACTTTCTCTCTCTTGGGTCACCATGGCTAAACCTTAAAGTGAGAGAAAAGAGGAAAATACTCCATGGAAATACTCTTAAATACCAAAGTGCACAAGCTAGTAGTCATAGAACTTTACCTTGAACACTTGAGATCTTGGCCCTTGCTTCTTGCTCTTCCTCTTCTCAATTTCTGTTTCGTGCTTTCTCTCCCCCTAACCCTCTATTTCAGATGTGAATGGAGAAGAAGATGAAGACTTAAAATGAGTTAATCATAAAGTCACTTTCTTTTTTCCTTTTTTTCCTTTTTGGCCTTTCTTCTTATAAAAGTTTTTCAATTAATTCCTTTTGTGTCCAATTCTAAATTACAATGTGATTCACCTTCTTTTTTGGCCAAAAATTGCTTCATAAACTTTAATAGATTAAAATCCTCTTTACCGATTAAATTTACTCATATCGATTAAGTATTTTTGCCGAAATTGTCATTGCATTGGCACAGGATTATTCAAAAATAAATTGTGGACTAAAATTATTATCTTGGTCCAAAATATATTTTAATAGGGTCCAATCATTGTCCTTGAATTAATACTATCTTTTCTTGCAATCTAAACTGACCTTTATCGAGTAAAATATTAGTATTAAATTATAATTACCCAATAAATGTTATTTTGACCTTAATAAATTTCATAATATATTTTATTGGGTCTAACTCATTGAGGGCTTCATTTTGACTATAATTTTTCATATTTACAAAAATGCCCTTGACCTGAGGCTAACTTATAATTTTTAGAATTTTCGGGTCATTAACTGTAATTTTCTCCAAACTTATTTTCTCGTGGACACCAAGTCATTCTTAAGGGATCAAATTACAAATATTCTTATTTTTGGGGCCAAAATATATTTTTTTTTATTTTTTTTATATAACCTGAAAAAATGATCTGTTGGCCCTTTTTGACGTTTAGCGGTGTCTCACCATTTTTTCTAATTTTTTTTGTATTTTACGATGTCAAATTTTTAATTTTTAGACCTTAAATGTATTATTCATATTTTGCTTCTAATTTGAGAAATGACCATTTTGCCCTTAAGTCGGGTCAAAATGTAATTATCCATTCTTTCTAGTGCTTTCTTGTAATTTTACCCGAAGACCAATTTTTTATTATTTCATTTTTACTATTCATATTAACTTTCAAATTGATCTATCTCTTAATCTAGACCTTCCGAGTAGGAAATACTTATATTGTTATGCTCAGTTCGGAGCGGGTTTTTAAGCGGTACATTACATATTTTCCAGGGTAAGTTCTGGAATTAATTTTTACTAAAGATCTTATGAAAAATTAATTCCAATTAAGGACTCAACATAAATTCTTCTAAAAATTAAATAAGAAATTAATTCCTTCTAAAGCTTGATTATATACAGCCTTTTTGTTTCGCTTCGTTTCTCATCTTTTATTCATTTTATAACACCCCATAAAAATAGGGATATTACACAAGTTTTCACATAACACTTCGAAATTCAAATTTTAAAAGCTAAAATTAATCTATCACAGGTATGTTCAACATAGTACAAAAGTTCTTCTCTATAAAGTTTCAATTTTGAACTGCAAAATTCATTTGTCAGAGATATGCTCTAACGAGACTCACTAGTTCTCACTTCAAAGTTCATACTTTAAAGCCCAAAGTTCATTTGTCAGAGGAAGTGACTTTAAACTTACTTTGAACTTCACCAACATTCAAATTTTGATTAAGTTTCATGTGAATTGTACACACTTTCACTAACAATGCTTAAATCGAAATTTGAATTTTAGAACTATAATTCGTTTATAAGAGATAAAGCCTCTACAACTTCAAATTTTACTAAGCAAAATGTGAATTTTGCATAGAATAAGCATGAGTCAAATCCCAAAATTCGTCTATTAGCCAATATTTTTCAATTCTAACACATGCTAACATTAGATAATTTCGGAATAACTCGTTTAAACATTGTAGTAACATAAATAAGTAAGATTCAAAGCTTTTTACCTAGTGTACAAAGTATGAAATCCTAAAAACTAAATCTTCATTTATTCTTCACAACATTTCTTCACTTTATCCTTTCATACTCCTTTGATATTCTTCTTCCAAGCTCTAGTTATTTGGAATTATCAAAATTTCTGATTCAACAATGAGCATAAAGATGGAGGCTAAAGACTGTAAGCACAAACATGAACTTGGACAAGCCACCAACACAGCAAGCAAGCAAGCCATAGAACCTAAAGATATGGGTTGAAGGAGAGAGCATGAATATGGACATAAAATCCAACAAGCTTTCGGTAGCATAACAATTTAAAAACAGGACATCCTGGGCTTAGCCCTCTTCATAAAATAGCCAACCAATCACCAAATAGCCATGGAAACAACATGTCAACATTTTCATAAAAAACATCATTAAACAATAACATGGAGATAGAGGCAGGAGACTGCCCTGGAGCTTTACTATCTTTGTATTTAACTTGCCTTTCTCTTACTTGGGCTTGTTTCCCTAACTTGTTTAGAGCCTAACAAAATCAATAAATCTTACTAAATAACTTGCTATCTCAATGAAAACTTAGTATGCATAAGTGGCCTTAAACTTTGACATTTTGCAAACTACTTTTAACCTTGCATCTCTTAACCTTCCTTGACTATTTTTAATGCTAGCAACTCATAGGAATCATTAGTCTCATTAAAATCCAACCCTAAGGGTACCAACATAATTTGGCCGAAACCAAGCCCTAGGAAAACCCAAAAGGGAAACTTCATTTTTCTCACTATTCTAGCATGCATTCAAATCTTTAATCATCATCATAAACCTATTACTAGCATTGGCTTCATGTGACATAAACCCTAACCCTTACTTTCTTGCTTTAGTTGAGACTTCATCAAGCATATGAGGAAGAAAACCTACCATTTCTACTTTGAATACACACTAGGAAATGAAAGAAGAGAGCTTACCTTGAGCTTGAGGTCTTTTAGCCTTCACCTTTCTTCTCTTCTTCTTTCTCTTTCTCACCTTCTCTTTCTCAATTTCACTCTCTCTCTCTCTCTCTCTTTCTCATGCCAACCCTCTCTCCTACACCCCCTTGGTGTTATGTTTATAAACAAGGAGAGAGAGGGGTTGGCCTCTATTTATAGAGGTTCGGGGAGAATTTAAACTTTTAGATTTCATTATGATCATCAAGATTATTCTCTAATTGTAAATGTAACTTTATCTTTTTACCCTTAGATATTTTGGTCCTTGTGAGCGAAAGAGGGAAGGGGTATTTTTGTCCATATTTTTCCTCCAATTTTGGTTTTGGTGTGGAGAGAGAGAGAATGTACTATCTTGAATTTTTTTGCAGATTAATTTGGCTCTGGTTTTTTACTTTGATTTGAGTTTTCTATTATATCATGTATACTTTCTATGTACTTTATCTATGGGATTCACTATATTTTTTTCTTTACTTTTTCTTGTGGGGTCTACTTATCTTATTTACATTTTACTATTAATTTTACTCGGTTGGCATTTATTATTCATGTGGGACATGTCTTTTACTGTACATGCACTTTTCTTTCTCTAGGCCCACATAACTAGTATCACTTGTACTATTAGCCTGCACTAGAATATTATAATATTATTTTCTCTCTTCTTTTATAAAATAACCGTTTTGCCCTTTTCTTTTAATAAAATAAATGTTTTTCCCTTTTAAGCCCCTTTTCAATTTTTTTATATTATTTTAGGCCTTTAGGCTATTTAATTAGACTTCTAAACATCCTTAATCAAAAACTATGCCTTATTTAGTAAGTGTATGGGCCAAAAATCACATGCTTCTCATGCCTAAAATGACACCACAAGGGAGGAAGTAAGTACCAAAATACTGTATATTTTTCCTGGTTTAATTATATCTATTAGGTTTATTGGCTTCCCAAGAAGGGGTGAATTGGGAAGTTTGAAATTTTCTGCAAAATTATAAAAGAGTAGTGAATGCAAAAGTAGCAAAAAAATAGAGTGCAGAATATAATAGAGCAGTAAGCAAGGTAAAGGAAATGAAGACAAAGAGATTTATCCTAGTTTGATCTCTTCCTCTTGACCTACATTCAGTTCTCAAGTTATCACTTGAGATTTTCCACTATCTTGTAAGAATTCAGTGGGCTCCTTATAATACCACAGTACAACCTTGTGCTATATTCTAAGAGCTTATAGATTCTCACTCTGCACTCTAGCAAAGTGCTTCCCAAATCCCCTGTGAAATCCCCTTATAAGAAAATCTTTCTTCCAGATGAAGATAAGATTATTTACAACAAGAGAAACTCTCTAGTTTAGAGTATGTATGATAGTTGAAGTACAATAAATGAAGTGTGAGAGAGTAGAATGTTTTGACTAATGATTTTGACAGAGTTTCAGTATATACAATGTAAAATTGTTTCCCACACCTTCAAATGAAGTTCTATTTATATATTTATGTCTTAACTATATATTAGAGACAAAATCTAGCCATTAGAGATGTTACCCAATAGTTATTTTGTAAAACTAGTTGTTCACCAACCGCATTTAATGTATCTGATACCCAAAGTTCAAATTTTAGGGTGTCAACAAACGAATTTCACAGAGACTATATGTTAAAGACTTTAACGTTGAACTTCAAAGTTCGTCTGTTCAAACCTGAAATTCAAATTTTGATCTTGACAAATATTTCCCATGTTAGAACATATGAATTTTCAAGTTTAAAGTACTTCTATTAAGTGTGAACAGTTGTTCCATATTGCTAGAGTATACTCAAAATTTGAATTTTAGGGAACCAAAATTCATATGTTAGTGAGCAACTTAATATGACATAAAAGTTCTTCTTTTTGAAATTCGAATTTTGAGCCTTCAAAGTTCATCTGTCAGAGAGACCTTATATTAGACTTTTATGTTTTCATTCCAAAGTTTGAATTTTCAAAACTAAAGTTCATCTGTTAGAGGGACATCTAATCAGACTTATACATTTTCATTTCAAAGTTTGAATTTTCAAAACCAAAGTTCATATGTCAGAGGAACTGACTTAGAACTCTTTTTACAGTCTAATTTCATATGAACTTTGATATAGCTTCAGACGAATTTTTCATTTTTCACAAATTATGCTTGACTCAAAATTCAAATTTTAACAGGCTGAAATTTGTCTGTCAGAGATAACATCTCTGTAACTTCAAATTTCAGTCATCAAAGTTCAAATTTTCAAAGAAACATAAGAAGTTTAACAGTTGAAAATTTGTCTGTTAGTGAGTATTTTTCAAATTTATCATAAGATAGCATAGGATAGTTGAAAGACAGTTATTTAAAACCAATAGGTACAAGATCAAAGCCTTTTACTTGATGAACACTATAAGAAATCCTACAAACTAATCTTGTACTCATTTCTTCTAGAATTTCTTCACTTGAGATCTCTTGTACTCCTTTGATATCTTCCTTCAAAGCTCCGATTGTTTGGAATCATCAAAACACTTGATTCAACATTCTCCCATTTTTAATGATGACAAAATAACTCGCAAACTGGATCAGTACTTTGGTTAACTTCTAAGAGCTCCCTCTCCGCATATGCATTAAAGTTCAAAGATAAGTGCAACATATACAACAGATCAGAAGGAAAATAGGGAATCTCATTATATTAATTCATTAAAGGTTTAGTATTGTGACATGATATTACAAACATAGTATTTCAAAACAAGAATGTCATTTCGTTACAAGATATATAGCAAACATAAACAACCAGTACAAGTAAAACCAAGCAATCTTAAGACCTAATCATTTCTTCTTGGGCTTGGATTTTTTGCTATAGGTCTTGCTAGAATGTCCTGCAACAGTCTTCCAAGTTTACTCATATTTCTTCTCCCCCTTTTTGGTATCATCAGGGGCTTGAACCTGCATAACAGGAGGAGGAAATTGTGACACAAGAATAGCATGAAGAGGAACAGGAACAAATAGCAAATCAAAAGGAATTTGACGAAGAGGGATAGATTGTGGTGACTTAGGAAGGGCATCCTCAGCATCTTCGACTATCGCCTGAACTGTCTTCTTAAGGTTGCCAAACCTTGCCCTCTATGCTATGGTCATGCCGTATTGAGGAGATGAAGGTTGAGGATCTTCAACAATTCATCAAGCCTTTATTTTTGAGCTTGCACAATGGCATCATGTGCAATAGCTGTAATATCCAGGTAAGGTACAAGGCTTCTTTCCTCATTCAGAGTAGCTTGAATGATTGGTGTACAAGTAATGGCTACTACAAACTTCTCTATTTGCTCTGATTCTTAAAGGGACAGAATTGACTCCTGAGCATCTTCTACAATAGGCTCATGGGAACTTGCTTCCTGAGGAGCTTCTTATTAGATAGGTTGGCTTCCCAAGAGGGGGGTGAATTGGGAAGCTTGGAAATTTTCTGCAAAATGTCAAGAAGGTGAAGAAAACAAAATGTAGATTGTAAAACAGAGTATAAAAGAATAAACTGTAAAAGTTGCAGTAAAGAGAAGAAAACGCAGATATTTATCTTGGTTCGGTCTCTCCACTTGACCTACGTCCAGTCCTCAAGTGACCACTTGAGATTTTTCACTATTCTGCAAGAATTCGGTGGGCTTCTTGCAAATGCCTCAGTACAAAAATGATGCTCTGTTTCTAGAGCTCACTCATTCACTCTATGCACTCTTACAAAGTGCTTCCCAATCCCTTATGATATTCCCTTACAAGAAAATCTATCTTCCAGATGAAGATAAGATTGATTACAAGGATTAAACTCTCTCAAACAGAGTAAATATGAAAATTGATGTACAAAATATTGAAGTGAGAGAGTAAAAGATTTTGAGTAGATGATTTGGCAGAGTTTCAGTATATACAATGTTAAAATCATTACCCACAACTTCAAATGATGTTATATTTATAGATTTAGGTCTCAAATGTCCGTTAGAGACAAAATCTATCCGTTGGAGAAGTTATCCAACAGTTACTCTGAAAAACCATCCGTTAACCAATCACATTTAATGCTTCTGACACTCTGAAATTTGAATTTCAGTTGGTCAACAGACGAATTTTATAGAAACCGAAGGTTAACATCTTCAACGTTGAATGCCCGAAGTTCGTCTGTCATGAAGTGAAATTTGAATTTTAATATTTTGAAAATGTTTCTATGTTGTGACATACAAATTTTCAAGAAGAAAGTTTTTCTATTAAGTGTGAACAGTATTTTCAATTTGCTACAGTGCCTTCGAAATTCGAATTTTGGAACCCCAAAATTCGTCTGTCCGTAGCTGGTTTATAAGGCACAGTAGTTCATATTATTCAAAATTCAAATTTTCAAAGGGCAAAGTTTATCTGTCAGAGAGACTTCTTTTCAGACTTACTTCAAAATCCGAATTTATAAATACTGTCATTTGTATGTCAATATATCTTTGCAACAGACTCACAAGCTTAGTTTTTGACATTCAAATTTTCATGTTCAAAGTTCGTCTGTCAGTGAGCATTTTTGAAGTCCAATCCAAACTTGGTTTCAGATGAACTTTGACATGATTTCAGACGAATTTCTTTAGTTTTCATAAGTTACATTTTGTCTGAAATTCGAATTTTCAAAACCCAAAGTTTGTCTGTTACTGAAAGCTTCTTTCAGAAACTAATCAAAGTTCAAATTTTCTCAAGTCAAAATTCGTTTGTCAGAGAAGCTTCTCTTCAGACTTATTCAGTTTCAATACGAAATTAGAATTTCCAAGGCCAAAGTTTGAATTTTCACTATGACAGATTAGTATTAACCTTTCAAACTTCGTCTGTTAGTGGGTGTTTTTCAAATATTCCATGATTTAACATAGAATCAAGGTTTTAAAACATCTTTTCACTAAATGAAAGTCTTTTACTCAAATAAAACACTACTAATCATCCTACACCTATCTTTGCACAGTTTTATCCAGAATTTCTTCACTTGAAACCTTTTAGGCACCTTTGATATCTTTATTCCAAGCTCTTGAAGGTTGGTTTGAAATCATCAAAACTCTTGATTCAACATTCTCCCTCTTTTTGATGATCACAAAATAACTTACAAACTGGATTAGTACTTGGGTTTGCTTTAACAAGCTCCCCCTCAACATGTGCATTATATTTCAAAAGATATCATATATAGTAGATCATGTGAAGAGATTCAAAGAATAATAAGAACAGATCATTACAACCAAGGAATTCTTTCATTTTATCAAATGTTGCTTTACAGGAACCAATTTATGCAAAGTACTTCGAAATACACAAATTAAACAGAAAACATAAACAACACAACAAACATCTGGAACTCAAGCCTAAATTCTAATCACTTCTTCTCTGGCTTGGTCTTCTTGCTGTAAGTCTTTCCAGATGGCTCAGCAGCAGACTTGCCAGTTTGCTTACTCTTCTCCCCCTTTTTGGCATCATCAGGAAGGTGAACAAAATCAGCCGGAGGAGGGATTTGAGAAACTGGAATAGCTTTGAGGGGCACAGGAGCAAAAGGCAGCTCAGGGCTTAGATCCTCATCATCAGAGACCTCAAGCAGTTCTTGCATCTCTTGTCTGGAAAGAGCCAATTGAGCCCTCTGTTCTTCTGAAAGGCCATATGTAGTGAGAGATAAAGGAGCAGGGTCATCAAAATGAAACATTTCTTCGAGCCTTCTTCTTTAAGCTTGCAAGAGAGCATTGCGAGCAATAGCTTCCAAATCAACAACAGGCATAATGCTCCTTTCTTCATTTCTGGAAACCTCCATCATTGATGAAGTAGAAATGGCTGCTACTAGTCTTTCTACTTGCTGGGACAAGATTGACTCTTGAGCATCTGCAGTAATGGGATCATGAGAGCTTGAATCCCGAGGCCCCTCTTCCTCAATGCCATAGTCCAAGGGAGGACCATGACTTGGTATGCTTAGTGTACCAGCAGGCTCAGTACCATCTATATCATCATCATGCTCAGAAGAGGCTAGCTTAAAGGGGCTTGGAGGCTCAGGAGTTGGAGACAAAATAGGCACAGAGAACCCTGGCTGAGGTGGAGTTGATGTGGCAGGAATTGCATTCCGAATATCTTCATAGGCATTAGCAATCACTTTCATGTTCTTGGCTAACTGGTGAATCTGATCTTGTAGATGAGCAAATTTGGCATTTTGCTCATCCCTAATGCTAAGTATGAGTGTAGACAGGCTATCATACAACTCAGTGATCTTGGTTGGCTTGGCACGAGAGGAAGGAGTAGATGGAATGTGAGTAGGCTTGGATGGAGATGGGACAGGCAGAGAAGGCTGAGGTGTAGGTCTAGCAGGAGCTTCAGAGGTACCTCCTTGCTGTTGGGAGGCACCTTCAACAAGGAAGAGATCTTCAGATTTTCCTTCTCCCTTCCCAATCCATCTTCCTTCATTCATTTCAATCCTCATTCTTTGAAGTTCCTCTTCCTTGAAAATCTCAGTGGGTTTCTCTTTCCCTTTCTCAAGGTGCTGGATTCTAGCATATTGTATAATTCTGGAAATGATTGCTGCATAGGGGAGTGTGGAGTCCTTCCTATGATCTCTTGCCTTGATCATGCGTTGGAGTATGATATGTCCCATGTTGATGAGCTTTCCATGCATGATTGCTGCCATCACATGTGCCCCTACCCTTGTGATCAGGTTGAAGCTGCCTTCTTTGTTGAATATGATCGTAGACATTATGTAGTGTAGGATCCTTACTTGAGCACTGAGGTCTGTGGGCTTTAGCAAGTTTATGGTTGGCCTATTTTCCTTTCTTCTGAACAAAGTGTTTAGGATTGTGCTCTCCTTATAGTTTAGAAAGGGGCCACCTTCTTCATTAGCAGTCTCTACCTCATCCATGTAACCAGAGGCAGTGATGTCAATCTTGAGGCCATCTTGCCCTGGGATTTCCAGTACTTCATTAAAAGTCTCATCTGTGAGCCAGATGGTTCTTGATCTTAGATTGACCTCCCACTTCTTCTTTTTGCTGTTGTATTTCAAGGAGGCATGCCATGTCTTAACCACTTCATTATCATACCTCTCCAATATCTCTAATAGATTCTTATATCTTAGCATCCATATTCCAGCATCAAAATTGTTAGAGACCAAGAAATCTTACAAGTTCACACAGTGAGGCTTGATTGCCTTTTTACTTGCAAACTTGGTTGAATATTCTTCCTGAATCTGAGGAGTGCTCCATAATGGCAGTGTAGTGAGTTGGTATTCTCCAGATTCAGTACTGGAGGAAGAAGTAGAAGCAACAACATCAGCAGCAGTAGGAGCAGGGACCGAAGGCTCTGCTTTCTTCGAAGAAGAGGGTCCTGCTTTCTTTGATTCAGCCTTTGGTGTGGTTTTCTATCATTTAGAGGGAGTTGCCTTGCTTGATTCGACTTTTCTCTTCGGTTTTTAACCTTCCTTTGAGGCATATTAGGATTTGACCATCCTCTTTGGTTGTGCTTCTCCTTTTCCAGCTTCAGGATTCTTTACTCTTGCCATTTTCGTGGATGAATGTTTCAGAATGAAGCAGAGATTGGGTTTATATGGTGAAAAAATTAGTTTAAATAGTGGGAAATGAAGTTTTACAGTCAGAATTGAAGAGCATTGAAGAGAGAATTTGAACAGACTCAGAGAGGAAAATAGTAGGGTTGCATCTATTCAGTTGAAAACCGTCAATTTTAACGTAAGTAACCGCCTGACAGACGAATTTTGATGGGTCAAAATTTGAACTTCGAGCAGTTAAAATTTAAACCGTTCAGCAAAGCTTATTGACAGATGAATTTTCTTCTGAAAGTTCATCTGACAGTGGCTTGGTTCAAGCAACACAAGATAAACAAACGAACTTTGTTTCAACAAAATTCAAATTTTGAAGAGATAACATCAAGTAGCAATCAATTCAACAAATAACAGATGAATTATGCATATAAACATTCATCTTTCAGAGATTCAACATTATGAGAAAGTTTCAACAGACGAATTTTGAATCCAAAATTTGAATTTCTTTACTTTGTAAAGACTCTCCAACATTCGTATGTTAAGAAATAATCATTTGTATAATCATCATGTTGGACAAACATAACTTTGAAATTTTTTTTTTTGAAAATTTGAACTTTCAAGGTCCAACAGACGAATTTCGAGGCATCACCGAGAACTGTTTCAATGTATAACAAGCTGAAGTTCATCTGTTGCGCATCTTAATTCGAATGTTGACCAAGCTGACTTATTCAGAAACACGGTTTATCAAGGAAATTCGTCTAACACATAACTACGATATGGATTTCAACTTTAAAAACTTACAGAATGGATCCAGAAACTCGAAATTTTTGCCATTTTCTTCATTTTTTGATTGTTCCATTCTGGTGTGCTCCATTTTTCAGATTTATTACCATTGAATCTCATGAGGAGCACCTACATCTTAAATTGAATTCACTCCGATACTAAAGTTAGAATTAATTTAATGTTGGAAAATCTAAAAACAGAATTGTACACGGTATTTACTTAAAGTTCATTGGGATTTTCCATACCCAATTCTCTCCTGATTTTGCAATGTCTATCTTTTGATAAAGGCTTTGTCAAAATATCTGCAACTTGATCCTCTGTTGGGATGTATTCTGGTATGATTTCTCTTTTCAAAACATGATCCCTTATGAAGTAGTGCCTAACTTCGATATGTTTTGTCCTTGAATGCATGACATGATTCTTTGTGATGTTTATGGCACTTTAGTTGTCACACATGATTAGTATTTCCTTCTTCTCAACCTCAAGATCTTCAAGCTGCTGTTTCATCCAGATGATTTGGGCACAACAGCTATCAGCTGCAGCATACTCAGCCTCTGCTGTGGATAAGGCCACACTATTTTGCTTCTTGCTAAACCATGAAACCAAGGATCCTCCAAGAAACTGACATGTTCTTTTTCTGTCAGTTTTGGATCCTACAAAGTCAGCATCAGTGTATCCTTTGAGATCTTCTCCATTCCCCTTTGGATACCAAAGTCCCATATATGATGTTCCAATGAGATATCTGAAGATACGTTTCACAGCAGTTGCATGGGTTTCCTTGGGACATGACTGGAACCTTGCACACATAAACACTAAGCATGATATCAGGTCTGCTGGCAGTTAGGTATAGTAGGGATCCAATTATTCTTCTATACTGGGTTATGTCAAACATTTTCCCTTTTTCATCCATATCCAGTTTGGTTATTGTAGCCATAGGTGTTCCCATTGGCCTGACATTCTCCATCCCAAACTTCTTTAGCAATTCCTTCAGATACTTGGATTGGTTGAGAAAGATACCATCATCACACTGCCTAATTTGCAATCCAAGGAAGAAGTTGAGTTCACCCATCATGGACATTTTGAATTCTCCCTACATTAGCTTAGAAAAATTCTTGCAAAGAGATTCATTAGTAGCACCAAATATAATATCATCAACATAAATTTGAACAATAAGTAAATATTTATTTTCTTTCTTGGTAAATAAAGTTATATCTACTTTTCCTCTGTTGAACTCTTTTTCAGTCAGAAAATTACTTAATCTTTCATACCATGATCTAGGGGCTTGTTTTAAATCGTAAAGAGCTTTCTTCAGTTTATAAACATGGTTCGGTTTTGCAGAGTCCTCAAAACTTGGAGGTTGATCTACATAAACCTCTTCCATGATATATCCATTTAGAAAAGCACTCTTCACATCCATTTGATACAACAAAATATTTTTCATGCATGCATATGCTAATAGAATTCTAATTGCTTCTAATCTAGCTACTGGAGCAAAGGTTTGCTTAAAATCAATACCTTCTTCTTGATTATATCCTTTAGCAACTAGTCTAGCTTTATTTCTGATTATTGATCCTGATTCATCAAGTTTATTTCTACAAACCCATTTGGTACCAATGACAGGATGATTTTTGGGTCTAGGCACTAAATCCCAGACTTGATTTCTTTCAAACTGATTTAATTCATCTTGCATAACCAAAATCCAGTATTCATCAGTTAAGGCTTCCTCAGTGTATTTTAGTTCAATTTGTGAGATGAAAGCACGATTAATCATTTGATCCCTTAACTATTTTCTGGTTCTAACTCTCTCTTGAACATTCCATATAACCTGATCAATAGGATGATTTCTTTGATATCTCCAAGCTCTAGGGAGTTCTTGAGACATTTCTTCATTATTTTCTTCTTCAAAATCTCTCTCCTGAATATCTTCCTCTATGTTAATAGATTTAGATATTTTTGGAGGTTCAATTTTACCTTCATCAGATATATCAAACTTTTTAAAGTTTAAGACAAGATCATTCTCATCAGTAGCATGTTTGGAAGCAGTTTCATTTTCAATAAATACTACATGCATAGATTCTTCTACTAAATTAGACTTTTTATTAAAAACTCTATATGCTTTACTTCTACTAGAATAGCCTAGAAATATACCTTCATCATATTTGGCATCAAACTTACCCAGATTTTCCTTCCCATTGTTGTGAATGAAGCACTTGCAGCCAAACACATGGAGATGTGAGAGATTTGGCTTTCTTCCTTTATACAGCTCATAAGGAGTCTTCCAAAGGATTGGTCTGATGTAGGCTCTATTTATGATGTAGCTTGCCGTATTCACTGCATCAGCCCAAAATACTTGAGAGAGTTTCTTTTCATTCAGCATAGCTCTAGCCATCTCTCCAATTGTTCTGTTCTTTCTTTCTACTACTCCATTCTGTTGAGGAGTTCTTGGAGCTGAGAGGTTGTGATCAATTCCATGCTAGTTACAATACTCCAAAAAGTACGAGTTCTCAAACTCTCCTCCATGATTTGACCTGATAGACACAATGAAAATACCCTTCTCATTTTGCGCTTTCTTGGCTAAGGTTACAAATGCATCAAAGGTATCACTTTTAGAGGAAAGAAACAATGTCCATGTAAATCTAGAGTAATCATCCACAATTACAAGCACATACAGATTTCCACTAATGCTTTTAACCCTAGATGGATCAATTAAATCCATATACAGTAGTTCTAGTGGTCTAGTTGTGGTGACTACATTTTTGGGTTTAAAAGAAGATTTAGTTTGTTTTCCTCTTAGGCATGCATCATATTCTTTGTCCTTTTCGAAAGTGATTTTTGGCAGGCCAGTGACTAACTCATTTTTAACCAATTTTGATAGCTGATTCATATTAACATGAGCTAATCTTCTATGCCACAACCAACTATCATTGTCCTGACTAATCAAGCAAACAGAATCTAAGGGAGGAAGTTCATCAAGATAATAATATAGCAGTTACCATCTCTTTGAGCTTTGAGAATTACTTTGTGATCACTTTTTCTGATAACTAGGTAGAATTTTGAGTCAAACAGTACCTAGTTTTCTTTGTCACATGTTTGGCTCATACTCAGCAGATTGTGGTTGAGGTCAATCCCAAACAGCACCTCTTCAATGAATGTTTCAGGATTCTTGCCCACAATGTCAATGCCAACTATTTTTTCATATTAATCACCTCCAAAGGTCACCTTTCCTCCTTTCTTGTCTCTAAGGGTGATGAACTTCTCCTTGTCACCGGTCATGTGATTTGAGCAAGCACTATCCTATACCATTTATTACTCTTTTTAGCTTTGAGACATACTTGCAAAACAAAGTTCATGTTTTCTTTTTATGTACCCAGATTTGCTTGGGTCCTTTTCTGTCAGTAGTCTTTTCCTTAGATACAAATGTACCTTTGGGAATCCATTTAACCTTCCTGTCAAGTCCATTTTTCTTTAAAGCACATGAACTGGAAATATGTCCCTTCTTGTTATAGAAGTGATAGGTGGCAAAGGGACTGCTGGATTGAGAAGTAGGAAGAAAACAATGCAGATAATATTTTTGTTTTGCATGCCTTGGTTGATTATATGATTCAATGATTATATGATTCAATGTGATGTGACATATGATCTTTCTTTATATTGCTATTAGCATGCACAAAATGTCTCATGTACACATTCTGATTTTTCTTCTTCTTTTCTTTTACAGCACAAGGTTCATAGCCAAGTCTAGCCTTTCCTTGTGATATTCTTTGGCTTCCCATTAAAGCAAACAACATATCTTTACCTCTAGTAAGCCTAGACACGATTTTCACTAGATATTCATTAGTTTGCTTTAGTTCAATACATGATTTACAGCAAACAGATTCAGTAATAAGTAGAGAAGCAATTTCAGAAATATTGCGTTAAGATTCTAGTTTGTTAATCTTTTTCTTAGCTTGCTTCAATTCTTTAGCAACCTTAATAAACTCATCATGCAGCTCATGAAATGCATCCAGTAATTCAGATAGGAAGGTTCAGATTCATATACCTTATCTTCTTGATCACTACTGCATGGGATTTCAGCTTCTTCAGAGGCAAGTGCCATGAGACAGATGTTGGCAATTTCATCTTCTTCTTCATCTGAGCTGTTGCCCCATATTGATGAGATGTAAGCTTTTTTCTTCTTGCCTTTGTCTGTAGCTTTCTTTTCTTTTTCTTGATTCTTGAGAAATTGTGGACAATCTCATTTGATATGTCCCTGCTTTTTGCATTCATAGCAAGTGATAGGCTCTTTTATTTCCCTTTTGCTATCTCCAGCTGCTCCTTTCTTGAAGATTTTCTTGTTTCTCTTTTTGCTGTAGAATCTTCCAAATTTTTTGACCATCATAGCTAGAGTTTCTTCATCTAGCTCATCTCCATCGTCAGATTCTTCCTCTTTTTCCTCAGCAACTTTGAGAGCAAGACCTTTCTTCTTTTTGTGTTGTCTAGCCTCCTTGAGAGCCTTCATTTTTCCTTCATACTCCTTGAGGCTGCCAAAAAGATATATAACAGAGGCCATTAATTCTTCTCTAGCTTCCTCTATTGCTGTTACTTTGGGTTGCCATTCTAGAGGGAGAGCTCTGAGGATCTTTCTTACTTTTTCTGTTTGAGTGTACTCCTTTCCCAAGCTCTTTCGTTGATTCATAATGAGGGTGAATCTCTTCTGTAGCTCTTTTACATTCTCTCCTTCAGCCATTCTGAAGCTTTCAATTCTCCTATGCATTTATTTAGTTTATTTTCCCTGACTCAAGTTGTTCCTTCATGACCAATTTGTAGGGTGTCCCATATTTCCTTGGCAGTGGAGCATTGGGAGACTCTGTAGAATTCGTCTTGATTCAAAGCACTAACTAAACAGTGTTTTGCCTTGAAGTTCAGCAAGACTCTTCTTCTATCTTCCTCATTCCATTCAGCTTCTGGCTTCTCTCTGTACTTACCATCATCTTCCAAAGCCATTGGGATAAAATCTCCCTTCTAAATGACTGACTAGATGTTCAGATCAATTGACTGGAGATAGATTTGCATCCTCATCTTCCAGTAACCATATTGTTCTCCACTGAAGCCAAGTGGTCTATTTGTGTTGTTTCCTTCTGGTAGTATGCTTTCTTCAAAGCCAACCATTTTATTTCCCGGACTGTGAAATCCTTTGATTGGGAATCCGGGCTCTGATACCACTTGTTAGATAGGCTGGCTTCCCAAGAGGGGGTGAATTAGGAAGCTTGAAAATTTTCTACAACATGTCAAGAAGGTGAAGAAAGCAAAATGTAGATTGTAAAACAGAGTATAAAAGAATAAACTGTAAAAGTTGCAGTAAAGAGAAGAAAACACAAATATTTATCCTGGTTCGGTCTCCCCACTTGACCTACGTCTATTTCTCAAGTGACCACTTGAGATTTTCCACTATTCTGCAAGAATTCGGTGGGCTTCTTGCAAATGCCTCAGTACAAAAATGATGCTCTGTTTCTAGAGCTCACTCATTCACTCTATGCACTCTTACAAAGTGCTTCCCAATCCCTTGTGATATCCCCTCACAAAAAAATCTATCTTCCAGATGAAGATAAGATTGATTATAAGGATTAAACTCTCTTAAACAGAGTAAATATGAAAGTTTGAGTACAAAATATTGAAGTGAGAGAGTAAGAGACTTTGAGTAGATAATTTGGCAGAGTTTCAGTATATACAATGTTAAAATCGTTACCCACAACTTCAAATGATGTTATATTTATAGATTTAGGTCTCAAATGTCCGTTAGAGACAAAATCTATCCGTTAGAGAAGTTATCCAACGGTTACTCTGAATAACCATCCGTTAACCAATCACATTTAATGCTTCTGACACTCTGAAATTTGAATTTCAGTTGCTCAACAGACGAATTTCACAGAAACTGAAGGTTAACATCTTCAACATTGAATGCCCGAAGTTCGTCTTTCATGAAGTAAAATTCAAATTTTGATATTTTGAAAATGTTTCTATGTTGTGACATACGAATTTTCAAGTAGAAAGTTTTTCTGTTAAGTGTGAATAGTATTTTCAATTTGCTACAGTGCCTTCGAAATTTGAATTTTGGAACCCCAAAATTCATCTGTCCGTAGCTGGTTTATAAGGCACATTAGTTCATATTATTCAAAATTTGAATTTTTAAAGGGCAAAGTTCGTCTGTCAGAGAGACTTCTTTTCAGACTTACTTCAAAATCCGAATTTATAAATACTGTCATTTGTATCTCAATATATCTTTGCAACAGACTCACAAGCTTAGTTTCTGACATTCAAATTTTCATGTTCAAAGTTCGTCTGTCAGTGAGCATTTTTGAAGTCCAATCCAAACTTGGTTTCAGATGAACTTTGACATGATTTCAGACGAATTTCTTTAGTTTTCATAAGTTACATTTTGTCTGAAATTCGAATTTTCAAAACCCAAAGTTTGTCTGTTACTGAAAGCTTCTTTCAGAAACTAATCAAAGTTCAAATTTTCTCAAGTCAAAATTCGTCTGTCAGAGAAGCTTCTCTTTAGACTTATTCAGTTTCAATACGAAATTAGAATTTCCAAGGCCAAAGTTTGAATTTTCGCTATGACAGATTAGTATTAACCTTTCAAACTTCGTCTGTTGGTGGGTGTTTTTCAAATATTCCATGATTTAACATAGAATCAAGGTTTTAAAACATCTTTTCACCAAATCAAAGTCTTTTACTGAAATAAAACACTACTAATCATCCTACACCTATCTTTGCACAGTTTTATCCAGAATTTCTTCACTTGAAACCTTTTGGGCACCTTTGATATCTTTATTCCAAGCTCTTGAAGGTTGGTTTAGAATCATCAAAACTCTTGATTCAACACTTCTTCCTCCATGCCATAGTCTAAGGGAGGGCTAGGACTTGTCTTACTGCTAGAGGCTTGTGGGGTGGCCATAGTTCCAGCAGTCCTAGCAGCAAAATTTTCAGCATCAGGCTTAGGAGAGGATAGCTAGAATAGGCTAGGAGGTTTAGGAGTAGGAGGCTTAGTAGGCTTAGAGGGTCCTAGCTGAGGTAGAGCTGATGTAAAGGGAATAACAGTTCTAACGTCCTCATATGCATCAACAAACACTTTCGTGTTCTTGACCTACTAAAATATTTAATCTTGTAGGTGAGCAAACTTGGTATTTTGCTCATCTTTGATGCTCAACATGAGTGTAAATAGGCTATCATAAAACTCAGTGATCTTGGTTGGCTTTGCTCATGTGGAGGCAGTGGATGGTAGAGGTGTTTGAGTGGGCTGCGATGAAGGAGAAACAAGCTAAGAAGGTTAAGGTGGGGGTTATGAGGGTAGAGCAGACTCAGAAGTTCCTGCTTGCTATTGTGAGCCACCTTCCTCAAGGAACAGGTTTTCTGACTTCCCAGCTTCTTTTCTAATCCACTTGCCTTCTTTTCTCTTAATTGCCATCCTTTGCAATTCTTTCTCTTTAAAGACTTCAGTGGGCTTGCCTTTCCCTTTCTCCAGGTGTTGAATTCTGGCATACTGAAGCATTTTGGAGATGATGGAGGCAAAAGGCAAAGTGGAATCTCTCCTCTGATCTCTTGCTTTGATCATGCGTTAAAGGATGATATGGCCCATATTTAACAACTTGCCACGTATGAATGCAGTCATCATATGTGCTTCAGCCCTTATGATCAAATTGAAACTTCCTTCTTTGTTGAATATGATCCTAGACACAATGTAGTGTAGGATCCTGACTTGAGCACTCAAACCAGAGGGCTTCAACATACTTAGACAAGGCCTATTCTTATGTCTCCTTAACAGGGTATTCAATACTATATTTTCTTTGTAATTCAAGAAAGGATCACCTTCCTCATCTACAGTTTCATCCTAATCCATGTACCTTAACGTGGTGATATCAATCTTCAAGCCATCTTTCCCAAAGATTTCCAGTACTTCATTAAAGGTCTCATCAGACAGCCAGATAGTTCTAGACATCAGATTTACCTCCTATTTCTCCTTTTTGCTATTGTACTTTAGAGCAGTATACCATGTTTTAACGACCTCATCATTATATCTCTCCTTAATTTCCAACAAGTTCTTATATTTTATCATCCATAGCTCAGCATCAAAATTATTGAAAATAAGAAATTCTTCCATATTTGTATAGTGAGGTTTGATTACCTTCTTGCTGATAAACTTGGTGGTATACTCTTCCAGGATATGAGCATTCCTCTATAATGGCTTCGTGGTTAATTGGAGTTCCTCTGACTCAATATTAGAAGAAGAAGCAAGAGTAGCAGGGGCAGCAGAGGAAGGGACAAGTTTCTTCGAATCAACTTTGGGAGTGGTTTTCTACTTTTTAGATGAAGTTCCCTTGCTGGATTCACCTTTCCTTTTCTGAGTATCACCTTCCATTGAGGCATATTAAGACTTACTCGCTCTCTCGGGTCTGGGCTCTCCTTTGCCAACTTCTGGATTTTTAACCATTGTCATTCTTGCGAATGAATGTTACAGAGAGATGCAAGGAATGAGTTTATAAGGTGTGAAATAAAGTTTAAATGGTGGGAAATGAAGATTCATGAACATAATTGATGAGAATTTAAGAAAGGAGATGAATAGACTTGGGAGAGAGACAAATAGGGTTACGTCTGTTCAAAGTGAGACCCTTCATTTTAACTTCTGTAACCATTTAATAGACAAATTTTGAAGGGTCAAAATTTGAATTTCAAGTAGTTACGAGTTAACCAACTAAGAGAGGCTTTCTGACAGACGAATTTTCTTCATGAAGTTCGTCTGACATAAGCTAAGTTCAAGGAACAAGTATCAACAGACGAACTTTGAATTATCAAAGTTCAAATTTCTAGGAATCAAGCATTAAGCAAACATGAATGAGAAAAGCAACAGACAAATTTCATTTTTGAAAGTTCGTCTTACAGAGACTTGACATGAAAGCATGCTTCAACAGATGAATTTATTGATTCAAAAATTTGAATTTCATAGTCTTGTAAGGAGTCTCTAAAACGTGTATTTTGAGGTAATGAAATTCACACAGAGAGCATTTTGAGGAAAGTCAACATTCACAATGCAATTCAGAAATTCAAATTTCTAGCAGTCAACAGACAAATTTTGACGGATACGAAAGTATTGTAATAGCATGGAAGCAACTGAAATTTGTCTGATAAGCACCTAAGTTCGAATATTGATCATACCAATTCATTCAAAAACATAATTCAACATGAAAATTTGTCTAATAACATCTAAGATGCAAATTTTAGATTTCTAAACTTACAGATAGGGCTTGAAGTTCAAATTTTTAGCTTTCCTTCAGCATCTTTTGATTGTGCAGGTCTGATTAACTCCAGTAAACTAATTTGCTATCATCTATGTTGAATCATGTGTTTTGATGATTCCAAAACTAACCTTCAAGAGCTTGGAATAAAGATATCCAAGATGCACAAAAGGTTTCAAGTGAAGGAATTCTAGAAAAATCAGTGCCAGAAAAGATGTAGAATGTTTAGTAATGTTTTAATTTGAGTAAAAGACTTTGATTTGGTGAAAAGATGTTTTAAAACCTTGATTTTATGTTAATTCATGGAATATTTGAAAAACACCCACCAACAGACGAAGTTTGAAAGGTTTATACTGATATGCTGTTTTGAAAATTTGAACTTTGGCTCTGAAAATTCGAATTTCATATTGAAAATGATCAAGTCTGAAAAGAGGCTTCTCTCATAGACGAATTTTGACTTGAGAAATTCGAATTTTGATACTTGTCTGAAAAGAGCTTTCTCTGACAGACGAACTTTGGCTTTTGAAAATTCAAATTTCAGATAAAATGCAACTTATGAAAAATGAAAAATTCGTCTGAGGATATGTCAAAGTTCATCTGAAAACTAAGTTTGGAAAAGACATCAAGATGGCTCACTGACAGACAAACTTTGAACATGAAAATTCAAATTTCAGAAACAAAGCTTGTGAGTCTGTTATAATGATATATTGACATACGAATGACAATATTCATAAATTCAAACTTTGAAGTAAGTCCGAAAAGAGGTCTCTCTGACAGACAAACTTTGCCCTTTGAAAATTCAAATTTCAAATAAGATGAACTACTATGCCTTATTAAACTAGCTACTGACAGACAAATTTTGGGTTCCAAAATTTGAATTTCGAAGGCACTATAGCAAAATGAAATTACTGTTCACACTTAACAGAAATACATTCAACATGAAAATTTGTATGTTCCAATATAGAATCATTTTCTAAAGATGAAAATTTGAATTTTTCTTCATAACACACGAACTTCTGGAGTTCAACGTTAAAGGCTGTAGCTTTTAGTTTCTGCAAAATTCGTCTGTTGACTAACTGAAATTCAAACTTTGAGTGTCAGAAGCATTAAATGTGATTGGTAAACAGATAGTTTCTCAGAGTAACCGTTGGGTAACGTCTTTAATGGTTAGATCTTGTCTCTAACGTATAGTTGAGGCAGAAATCTATAAATAGAATTTTATTTGAAGATGTGGGTAATGAAAATTACTTTGTATATACTGAAGCTCTGCAAAATCATTAACTCAAAGCCTCTTACTCTCACATACTTCATTCTTTGTACTTTAGCTTTCATATACACTCTGATTAAGAGAGTTTATTCATTGTAAACCATCTTATCTTCATCTGGAAGAAAGATTTTCTTGCGAGAAGATATCACAAGAGATTGGGGAAGCGCTTAGTGAGAGTGCAAAGAGAGAGAGTATGAGCTCTAGAAACAGAGCTTCAATGTTGTACTGTGGCATTTGCAACAAACCCACTGAATTCTTGCAGGATAGTGAAATATCTCAAGTGGTGACTTGGGGACTGGACGTAGGTCAAGTTGAGAGATTGAACTAAGATAAATATCTGAGTCTTCTCTTCCCTACTACTACTTTTACTGTTTATTCATTTATACTCTGTTTTACTATCACCCTTTGCTTTCTTCACTTTCTTGACGTTTTGTAGAAAAATTTTTAATCTTCCCAATTCACCCCCTCTTGGGAAGCCAGCTTATCTAACAAGTGGTATCAGAGCCCGGATTCCCTATCAAAGGATTTAACAGTCCAGGAAATACAATGGCTGGTTTTGTAGAAAGCATACTACCAGAGAGAAATAACACAAATAGACCACCTGGCTTCAGTGGAGAACACTATGGATACTGAAAGATGAGGATGTAAATCTATCTTCAGTCAATTGATCTGGACATCTAGTCCGTCAACCAGAAGGGAGAATTTGTCCCAATGGCATTGCAGGTTGATGGGAAGTACAGAGAGAAGCCAGAAGCTGAATGGAATGAGAAAGATAGAAGAAGAGTCTTGCTGAACTTCAAAGCAAAACATTGCTTGGTCAATGCATTGGATCATGATGAATTCTACAGGGTCTCACAATGCTCCACTGCCAAGGAAATGTGGGACACCTTGCAAATTGTTCATGAAGGAACAACTGGAGTTAGAGAAAACAAATTGAACACCTACATAGGTGACTACAAAAGCTTCAGAATGGCGGAAGGAGAAAGTGTAAAAGAGCTACAGAAGAGATTCACCCTCATTGTTAATCATCTGAAGAGTCTAGAAAATGAGTACACTCTCAAACAGAAAAGGTTAGAAAGATCCTCAGAGCTCTCCCTCTGAAATGGCAACCTAAAGTAACAGCGATAGAGGAAGTCAGAGGAGAATCAATGGCCTCTGTCACAGCTCTTTTTGGTAGCCTCGAGGAGTATGAAGGAAAAATAAAGGTTCTCAAGGAGGCAGGACAAGACAGAAAGAAGAAAGGTCTCGCTCTGAAAGCTGCTGAGGAGAAAGAAGAAGAATCTGACGATGGAGATGAGCTAGATGAAGAAACTCTGGCTATGATGGTAAGAAAATTTGGAAGATTCTACAGCAAGAAGAGAAACAAGAAAATCTTCAAGAAAGAAGCAGCTGGAGATAGCAAGAGAGAAGTAAAAGAATCTGTTACTTGCTATGAGTGCAAAAAGTAGGGACATATCAAATGAGATTGTCCATAATTCCTCAAGAAGCAAGAGAAAGAAAAGAAAGCTGCAGACAAAGGCAAGAAGAAAACAGTGTACATCTCATCAATATGGGGCAATAGCTCAGATGAGGAAGAAGATGATGGAGATAAAATTGCCAACATCTGTCTGATGGCACTTGCCTTTGAAGAACCTGAAATCCAATGCAACAGTGATCAAGAAGATGAGATATATGAATCTGAACCTTCTTATTCTGAATTACTAGATACATTTCATGAGTTGCATGATGAGTTTGTTAAGACTGCCAAAGAATTAAAGCAAGCTAAGAAAAAGATTAACAAACTAGAATCTGAATGCAACATCTCTGAAATTACTTCTCTGCATACTACTGAATCTGCTTGCTATAAATCATACATTGAGTTAAAGCAAACCAATGACTATCTAGTGAAAAGCATGTCTAGGCTTACTAAAGGTAAAGATATGTGGTTTGCTTTAATGGAAAGCCAAAAAATATCACAGGGAAAAGATGGACTTGGCTATGATTCTTGTGCAGCCAAAGAAAAGATTAAGAAAAAGAATCAGAATGTATATAAGAGACATTTTGTGCATGCTGGTACTAATAGAAAGAAAGATCATACTTCACGTCACATTGAATCTTATGATCAACCAGCAAAACAAAAATATTATCTACATTATTTTCTTCCTGCATCTCAATCCAGCAGTCCCTTCACCACTTGTCACTTCTGTAACAAGAAGGGACATATTTCTAGTACATGTCCTTTAAAGAAAAATGGACTTGACAGGAAGGTTAAATGGGTTCCCAAAGGTACATCTGTATCTAGGGAAAAGACTACTAACAGAAAAGGACCCAAAAAAATTTGGGTACCTAAAAAGAAAATATGAACTTTATTTTGCAGGTTTGTCTTAAAGCTGGAAAGAGCAATAAATGGTATATGAACAGTGCTTGCTCAAGTCACATGACCGGTGATAAGGAGAAGTTCATCATTCTTAGAGATAAGGAGGAAAGGTGACCTTTGAAGGTGATCAATATGGCAAAATAGTTGGTATTGACATTGTGGAGAAGAATCCTGAAACATCCATTGAAGAGGTGTTGTTTGTAATTGGCCTCAACCACAATCTGCTAAGTGTGAGTCAGACATGTGACAAAGGAAACTGAGTACTGTTTGACTCAAAGTTCTGCTTGGTCATCAAAAAAAGTGATCACAAAGTAATCCTCAAAGCTCAAAGGGATGGTAACTGCCATACTATTGATCTTGATAAACTTCCTCCCTTAGATTCTGTCTGTTTGATTAGCCAGGATAATGATAGTTGGTTGTGACATAGAAGATTAGCTCATGTTAACATGAATCAACTATCAAAATTGGTTAAAAATGAGTTAGTCACTGGCCTACCAAAAATCACTTTTGAAAAAGACAAAGAATTTGATGCATGCCTAAGAGAAAAACAAACTAAATCTTCTTTTAAATCTAAAAACGTAGTCACCACAACTAGATCACTAGAATTATTGCATATGGATCTGATTAGTCCATCTAGGGTAAAAAGCATTAGTGGAAATCTATATGTGCTTGTAATTGTGGATGATTACTCTAGATTTACCTGGACATTATCTCTTTCTTCTAAGAGTGATACGTTTGTTGCATTTGTAACCTTAGCTAAGACAGTTCAAAATGATAAGGGTATTTCTATTGTGTCTATCAGGTCAGATCATAAAGGAGAGTTTGAGAATTTATACTTCCTGGAGTATTGTGATGAGCATGGAATTGATTACAACTTCTCAACCCCAAGAACTCCTCAACAAAATGGAGTGGTAAGAGGAAGAACGGAACAATTGGAGAGATGGCAAGAGCAATGCTAAATGAAAAGGAACTCTCTCAAGTATTCTGAGCTGATGTAGTAAACACAGCAAGTTACATCATAAATAGAGCCTACATCAGACCAATTCTTGGGAAGACTCCTTATAAGCTATACAAAGGAAGCCACACCTCTCACATCTACATGTATTTGGCTGTAAGTGCTTCATCTACAACAATGGAAAGGAGAATTTGGGTAAGTTTGATGCCAAATATGATGAAGGTATATTTTTGGGCTATTCTAGTAGAAGTAAGGCATATAGAGTTTTTAATAAGAAGTCTAAATTAGTGGAAGAATTTGTGCATATAGTATTTATTGAAAATGAAACTGTTTCCAAACATGTCACTGATGAGGATGATCTTATTTCAAACTTTAAAAATTTTGATTTTTCTGATGAAGGTAAAATTAAACCTCCAAAAATATTTGAATCTATTAACATAGAGGAAGATATTCAGGAGAAAGACTTTAAGGATGAATATAATGAAGAAATGTCTCAAGAACTCCCTAGAGCTTGGAGATATCAAAGAAATCATCCTGTTGATCAAGTGATAGGGGATGTTCAAGAGAAAGTTAAAACCAGAAAACAGTTAAGGGATAAAATGATAAACTGTGCTTTTATTTCTCAAATTGAACATAAATGTACTGAAGAAGCCTTAACTAATGAATACTGGATTTTAGCTACGCAAGATAAGTTGAATCAGTTTGAAAGAAATCAAGTTTGAGATTTAGTGCCCAGACCCAAAAATCATCCTGTCATTGGCACTAAATGGGTTTTTAGAAATAAGCTTGATGAATCTAGATTAATAATTAGAAATAAAGCTAGACTGGTTGCCAAACGATATATTCAAGAAGAAGGAATTGATTTTGAAGAAACCTTTGCTCCAGTGGCTAGATTAGAAGCAATTAGAATTCTGTTAGTATATGCATGCATGAGAAATATTATGTTATATCAAATAGATGTGAAGAGTGCTTTTCTTAATGGATATATCATGGAAGAAGTTTATGTAGACTAACCTCCAGGCTTAGAGAATTCTACAAACCCAAACCATGTTTATAAACTGAAGAAAGCCCTTTACGGTTTAAAGCAAGCCCCTAGAGCATGGTATGAAAGGTTAAGTAATTTTCTAATTGAAAAGGGGTTCAACAGAGGAAAAGTAGATACAACTTTATTCACCAAGAAAGAAAATAAAGATTTACTTATTGTTCAAATCTATGTTGATAATATTATATTCGGTGCTACTAATGACTCTCTTTGCAAGAATTTTTCTAAGCTAATGCAGGAAGAATTCGAAATGTCCATGATGGGTGAGCTCAACTTCTTCCTTGGATTGCAAATTGAGCAATGTGATGATGGTATCTTTCTCAGTCAATCCAAGTATCTGAAAGAATTGCTGAAAAAGTTTGGGATGGAGAATGCCAAACCAATGGGAACACCTATGGCTACTGCAACCAAACTGGATATGGATGAGGGGAAAAATGTTTGACATAACCCAGTATAGAAGAATGATTGGATCTCTGTTATACCTAACTACCAACAGACCTGACATCATGTTTAGTGTCTGTATGTGTGCAAGTTTCCAATCATGTCCCAAAGAAATCCATGCAACTGCTGTGAAGCATATCTTCAGATATCTTATTGGAACATCACATATGGGTCTTTGGTATCCAAAGGGTAATGGAGAAGATCTGAAAGGATACACTGATGTTGACTTTGCAGGATTCAAAACTGACAGAAAAAGCATAGGTGGAATGTGTCAGTTTCTTGGAGGATCCTTGGTTTCATGGTTTAGCAAGAAGCAAAACAGTGTGGCCTTATTCATGGCAGAAGCTGAAAATGTTGCAGCTGGAAGCTGTTGTGCCCAAGTCATCTGGATGAAACAGCAGCTTGAAGATCTTGAGATTAAGATGAAGGAAATACCAATAATGTGTGACAACCAAAGTGCTATTAACATCACAAAGAATCCTGTCATGCATTCAAGGACAAAACATATTGAAGTTAGGCACCACTTCATGAGGGATCATGTTCTGAAAGGAGAAATCAGATTAGAATACATCCCAATAGAAGATCAAGTTGCTGACATCTTGACAAAGCCTCTGTCAAAAGATAGACATTGTAAAATCAGGAGAGAATTGGGTATGGTAAATTCCAATGAACTGTGAGTAAATCCTTGTGTAAATCTATTTTTAGAATTTCTAACATTAATTTAATTCTAACTTTAGCATTGGAGTGAGTTTAATTTAAGTTACAAGTGCTCCTTATAAGGTTCAATGACAATAAATCTGAAAAATGGAGCACTCCAGAATGGAACAAGTCAAAAAGTGAGAAAGAAAGCTAGAAATCAGAGTTTCTGAATCCATTCTGTAAGTTTATAAAGTTAAACTTCGCATTTTAGATGTGTAATAGACGAATTTCATTGATAAATTGTGTTTTAGAATAAGTTAGCATGTTTGACATTCGAATTTTGATTCCCATCAGATGAACTTCAGCTTGGTTTACATTGTAACTATTCTCGATGGTCCCTCAAAATTCATCTGTTGGTCCATGAAAATTTGAATTTTCAAAAATAAAAGTTTCAATGTTATCCTTGTCCAACATGATGATTATACAAATTTCTATTTCTTAACATACACATATTGGAAAACCTTTACAAAGTGTTGAAATTTGAATTTCTAATTCAAAATTCATCTGTTGAAACATGCTCACAATATTGAATCTCTGAAAGATGAATTTCCATAAGCATAATTCGTCTATTGTTTGTTGTAATGATTATTGCATGATGCCTGTTCTTCGAAATTTGAACTTTGTTGAAATAAAGTTCGTCTGTTCATCTTGTGCTGCTTGGACCAAGCCTCTGTCAGACGAACTTTCAGAAGAAAATTCATCTGTCAGTAAGCTTTGCTGAATGGTTTAACTTTTAACTGCTCGAAGTTCAAATTTTGACCCCTCAAAATTAGTCTATCAGGTGGTTACTTACGTTAAAACTAACGGTTTTCCTCTGAACAAACGCAACCCTATTCATCTCTTCTCTGAGTCTGTTCAAATTCTCTCTTCAATACTCTTTAATTCTGACCCTAAATCTTCATTTCCCACTATTTAAACTCCTTTTTGCATCCTATAAACACATTCTCAGGTTCATTCTGAATCATTCATTCACGAAAATGGCTCGAGTGAAAAATCCAGAAGTTAGAAAGGGAGAGTCTCGGCCAAAGAGAACCGTGAAATCCCAATATGCTTCAAAGGAAAGTGAGAAAGTGAAAACAAAAGGTGAATCAAGCAAAGCCACTCCCTCCAAAAGGTAGAAAACAACTCCAAAGGATGAATCAAAGAAAGCTGGGCCTTCTTCATCAAAGAAAATAGAGCCTTTGGTCCCTGTTCCTGCTGCTGCTGTTGCTTCCACCTCCTTCAATACTGAGTCAGGAGAATATGAGCTAACCACATTACCATTATGGAGCAATGCTCACATTCAGGAGGAATACACAACCAAGTTTGTAAGCAAGAAGGTAATCAAGCCTCACTGTGTCAATATGGAGGAATTTCTAATCTCTAACAACTTTGATGCCGGGCTTTGGATGATGAGATACAAGAATTTGTTATAGATATTAGAGAGGTATGATGATGAGGTAGTCAAGACTTGGTATGCCTCTCTGAAATGGAACAGCAAGAAAAGGAAGTGGGAAATCAATCTGAGATCAAGGACCATCTGGCTAATAGATGAAACCCTTAACGAGGTGTTAGAAATTCTAGGGCAAGATGGCTTGAAGATTGACATTACTGCTTCTGGGTATATGGATGAGGCAAAGATTACTGATGAAGAAGGTGGACCTTTCCTAAACTACAAGAAGAGCACAATCCTGAACACCTTGTTCATAAGAAAGAAGAATATGCCACCAATAAGCTTGCTGAAGCCCACTGACCTTAGTGCTCAAGTGAGAATCCTACATTACATACTGTCTAGGATTATCTTCAACAAAGGAGGTAGCTTCAACCTTATCACAAGGGCAGAGGCACATGTGATGACAGCAATCATGCATGGGAAGCTTATCAACATGGGACATATCATTCTCCAACGCATGATCAAGGCTAGGGATAAGAGGAAAGACTCTATACTTCCTTATGCAGCAATAATCTTTAGGATCCTTTAATATGCCAGAATTTAACATCTTGAGAAAGGGAAAGGAAAGCCTATTGAGATCTTCAAAGAAAAAGAGTTGCAAAGGATGGGGATAGAGAAGAAAGATGGAAGATGGATTGGAAAGGGAGCTGGAAAATCTGAAGATCTCTTCTTTGATAAAGATGCCTCCCTACAGCAAGAAGGCATCTCTGAGGCTCCTCCAAGATCTACACCTCAGCTTTCTCAGCCTGTTTCATCCCCATCTCAGCCTGCTCAAGCTCCAATTCCATCAACTCCCTCCTCTTGTGCCAAGCCAACCAAGATCACTAGGTTGTATAACAGTTTGTCTACACTCATACTCAACATCAGGGATGAGCAAAATGCCAAGTTTGCTCATTTGCAAGATCAGATCCACCAGTTGGCAAAGAACATGAAGGTAGTAGCTGATGCATATGAAGATATCCGAGTGCCATTCCCTCTACTTCAGCTCCACCTCAGCCAGGATTTTCTGAGCCTGCTAAGTCTCCAACTCCTGAGCCTTCAAGTCCCTTTGTGCTAGTCTCTCCTGAGCCTGATGATGATGTACATGATACTGAGGTTGCTGGCACACTGAGCACACCACAGGCCTCCAGCAATGAAGCAAGTCTTGGTCCTCCCTTGGACTATGGTATGGAAGAAGAAGGCCCTCAGGATTCAAGCTTTCATGACCCCATTCCAGCAAATGCTCAAGAGTCAATCCTGTCCCAGTAAGAATCTGAGCAAGTAGAAAGATTAATGGCAGCCATCTCCACTTCACCATTTATGCAGGTTGCTCTAAATGAAGAAACGAGCATTGTGCCATATGTTGATTTGCAAGCCACTGCACATGATGCTCTTCTACAAGCTCAGAGGAGAAGGCTTGAAGAAATGTTTCGTCCTCCTGCACCAACACCTGTTACATATTATGGTTTCTCAAAGGAAAGAAGGGCACAGTTGGCAGTTACAAGGCAAGAAATTTCTGAACTTCTTGAGATTTCTGATGATGAAGATGACGACACAAGTTCTAAACTTTCTAGGTCCTTGCCAAAGCTCAATCCAGACCTGTCATTTGTCTCTGTGACCCTTCAAGTTATTCCAGTGTCTCAGATCCCTTCTCCTACTGATTTTGTCCACCTTTCTAATGATGCCAAAAAAGGGGAAAAGAGTGAGCAAACTGGAAAGTTTGCTATAGAGCCTTCTGGAAAATCCTACAGCAAGAAGTCCAAGTCAAAGAAAAAGTAATTAGAACTTATGCTTGGGTCCTCTTGTAGTGCTGTATTATGTTTTTGTTGTTTGTGTATTGTGTTTCTGTATTCTGTAATGTTTTGTATTGTTGTCTCTTGTAAAGTGCATTTGATGAAATGAAAGAATTTCTTGGTTGCAATGAACTGTTCTTGTTGGACTTTGAATGAGTTAATAAATCTCTTTACTTGATCTACTATACATGATATCTTTTAGATTATAATGCATATGTTGAGGGGGAGCTTGTTAAAGCAAACCAAAGTACCAATCTAGTTTGTAAGTTATTTTGTCATCATCAAAAAGGGAGAGAATATTGAATCAAGTGTTTTGAGGATTTCAAACCAACCTTCAAGAGCTTGGAATAAAGATATCCAAGATGCACAAAAGGTTTCAAGTGAAGGAATTCTAGAAAAATCAGTGCCAGAAAAGATGTAGAATGTTTAGTAATGTTTTAATTTGAGTAAAAGACCTTGATTTGGTGAAAAGATGTTTTAAAACCTTGATTCTATGTTAATTCATGGAATATTTGAAAAACACCCACCAATAGACGAAGTTTGAAAGGTTTATACTGATATGCTGTTTTGAAAATTTGAACTTTGACTTTAGAAATTTGAATTTCATATTGAAAATGAATAAGTCTGTAAAAAGAGGTTTCTCTGATAGACAAATTTTGACTTGAGAAATTCAAATTTTGATACTTGTCTGAAAAGAGCTTTCTCTGACAAACAAACTTTGGCTTTTGAAAATTCAAATTTCAGATAAAATGCAACTTATGAAAAATGAAAAATTCATCTGAGAATATATCAAAGTTCATCTGAAAACTAAGTTTGGAAAAGACATCAAGATGGCTCACTGACAGACAAACTTTGAACATAAAAATTCAAATTTCAGAAACAAAGCTTGTGAGTCTGTTATAATGATATGTTGACATACGAATGACAATATTCATAAATTCGAACTTTGAAGTAAGTCTGAAAAGAGGTCTCTCTGACAGACAAACTTTGCCCTTTGAAAATTCAAATTTTGAATAAGATGAACTACTACGCCTTATTAAACTAGCTACTGACAGACAAATTTTGGGTTCCAAAATTCAAATTTTGAAGGCACTGTAGCAAAATGAAATTACTGTTCATACTTAACAAAAATACTTTCAACATAAAAATTCGTATATTCCAACATATAATCATTTTCTAAAGATGAAAATTTGAATTTTGCTTCATAACAAACAAATTTTGGGAGTTCAATGTTAAAGGCAGTAGCTTTCGGTTTTTGCAAAATTCATCTGTTGACTAACTGAAATTCGAACTTTGAGTGTCAAAAGCATTAAATGCGGTTGGTAAATAGATAGTTTCTTAGAGTAACCGTTAGGTAACGTCTCTAACGCCTAGATCTTGTCTCTAACGTATAGTTGAGGCAGAAATCTATAAATAGAACTTCATTTGAAAATGTGGGTAATGAAAATTACTTTGTATATACTGAAACTCTGCAAATTCATCAACTCAAAGCCTCTTACTCTCACATACTTCATTCTTTGTATTTTAACTTTCATATACACTCTGATTAAGAGAGTTTATTTATTGTAAACAATCTTATCTTCATCTGGAAGAAAGATTTTCTTGCGAGGGGATATCACAAGAGATTGGGGAAGTGCTTAGTGAGAGTGTAAAGAAAGAGTATGTGAGCTCTAGAAATAGAGCATCAACATTGTACTGTGGCACTTGCAAGAAGCCCACTGAATTCTTGCAGGATAGTGGAAAATCTCAAGTGGTGACTTAGGGACTGGACGTAGGTCAAGTTGGGAGATTGAACTAGGATAAATATCTGAGTCTTCTCTTCCCTACTACTACTTTTACTATTTATTCATTTATACTCTGTTTTACTATCACCCTTTGCTTTCTTCACTTTCTTGACGTTTTGTAGAAAAATTTTTAATCTTCCCAATTCAATTCCCTTTTGGGAAGCCAGCTTATCTAACAATCTAGACTCATGTGGAGTACCTGCAAAACATCTTAAAGGTACTCCAATGCTAAAGTTAATATTAATTTAATGTCAGAAACTTAAATAGGCTTAGTGAGAGGCTTGCTTACAATTCATTAGGATTTACTATTCCTAATTCTCTTCTGATTTTGCAGTGTCTATCTTCTACAAGTAGCATAGTCAAAATGTCTGCAATTTGATCTTTAGTAGGGATGTATTCCAATTTGATGTCTCATTTCAAAACATGATCCTTGATGAAATGATGTCTTACTTTAATGTGCTTTATCTTTAAATGCATGATTGAATTCTTTGTGATGTTGATATCACTTTGATTATCACATTGTATTGGTATCTCCTTCATCTTAATCTCAAGATCTTCAAGTTGCTGCTTCATCCAAAGGACTTGAGCACAGCAGTTACCTACTGTAACATATTTAGCTTCTGCTATTGAGAGAGCCATATTGTTCTACTTCTTGCTAAACCATGAAACCAAGGATCCTCTAGGAAATTGACACGTTCCACTTGTGTTTTTTCTGTTAGTTTTGGATCCATTAAAGTTAGCATTCATATATCCTGTGAGCTCTTCTCCATTGTCTTTTGGATACCAAAGTCACATTTATGATGTTCCAATTAGGTATATGAAATTTCTCTTCATAACTGCTACATGGGACTCTTTGGGACATGATTGGAACCTTGCACACATGCATACATTGAACATAATATCAGGTCTACTAGCTGTTAGGTATAGTAGGGAGCCAATTATTCTCCTATACTAAGTTATGTCAAAAGGTTTTCCTCCCTCATCCATATTAAGTTTTGTTGTAGTAGCCATAGAAGTTCCCATTGATTTAGTGTTTTCCATTCCAAAATTTTTCAGTAGCTCCTTAGATACTTTGATTGACTTAGGAAGATGCCATCTTCACATTATTTAATTTGCAGTGCAAGAAAGAAGTTAAGCTCACCTATCATTGATATTTCAAATTCACTCTGCATTAGCCAAGAGAAATTCTTGCAAAGAGATTCATTAGTAGCACCAAATATAATATCATCAATATTGATTTGAACAATAAATAATTCATTATCTTCTTTCTTAGTAAATGGTGTTGTATCTACTTTTCCTCTATTAAATCCTTTTTTAATTAGAAAATTACTTACCTTTCATACCATGCTCTAAGAGCTTGTTTTAAGCCATAAAGAGCTTTCTTCAGTTTATAAACATGGTTTAACATTGTTGAGTTCTCAAAACTGGGAGGTTGATCAATATAAACTTCTTCCACGATATAACCATTCAGAAAAGTACTTTTTACATCTATTTGATACAGCATTATGTCCTTCGCGCATGCATAGGCTAAGAGGATTCTTATTGCTTCAAATCTTGCAAATGGAGCAAAAGTTTCCTCATAATATATGCCTTCTTCCTGATTATATCCTTTGGCCACTAATCTAACTTTGTTTCAAATAATTGTTCTTGATTTATCAAGTTTATTTCTAAATACCCATATAGTTCCAATAATTGGGTGATCTTTGGGTCTAGGCACTAAATCCCAAACTTGATTTCTTTCAAACTGATTAAGTTCATCTTGTATAACTAGTATCCAATATTCATCAGTTAAGGCTTCTTCAGCATACTTAGGTTCAATTTGAGAAATGAATGCACAATTGTTTATTTGAACCCTAAGTTGTCTTATGGTTTTAACATTCTCTTAAACACCCCCAATCACTTGATCAATTGGATAACTCCTTTGATATCTCCAAGCTCTAGGGAGTTCTTGAGAAATTTCTTTATTGTTTTCATATTCAATATCTTTCTCCTGAATGTCTTTCTCTACATTAGTAGATTTAGATATTTTGGGAGGTTCAATTTTATCTTCCCCAGAAAAATTCAAGTTCTAAAAGCTAGAAATGAGATTATCTTCATCAATGACATGCTTGGAAATAGTTTCATTTTCAATAAAGACAACATGCATAGATTCTTTTATAGCTCTAGTCTTTTTTATTGAAAACCTTATATGCTTTACTTTTACTAGAGTAGCCAATGAATATACCTTCATCTAGTTTGGCATCAAACTAACCCAGATTTTTTTTTCATTGTTGTGGATGAAGCACTTGCATCTATCCAAACACATGTAGATGTGAGAGGTTTGGCTTCCTTCCTTTATATAGCTCATCAGGTGTCTTCCCCAAAATTGGTCTAATGTAGGGTCTATTAATGATATAGCTTTGCTGCGTTTACCACAGTAGCCCAGAAAACTTGAGGAAGCTCCTTTTTGTTCAGCATTGCTCTAGCCATTTCTCCAATTATTCTATTCTTCCTCTCCACCACTCCATTTTACTGAGGAGTCCTTAGTGCTGAGAAGTTATGATCAATTCCATGCTTCTCACAGCACTCCAGAAAGCTTAAGTTTTTGAATTCTCCTCCATAATCGGACCTGATAGATACAATGGAAATACCTTTCTCATTTTGTACTTTCTTAGCTAAGATTACAAATGCATCAAATGTTTCATTCTTGGAAGAAAGGAATAAAGTCTAGGTAAATCTAGAGTAATAACCTACAATCACAAGTACATACAAGTTTCCATCAATCCTTTTCACTCTAGATGGACCTATCAAATCCATATGCAATAATTGCAGTGGTCTAGATGTGGTGATTATATTTTAGATTTGAATGATGATTTAGTTTGTTTCCCTTTGAGGCATGCATCACATTCTTTATCCTTTTCAAAAGAGATTTTTGATAAACCAGTGACTAAATCATTCTTAATCAATTTTGTTAGTTGGTTCATGTTAACATGTGCTAATCTTCTATGCTACAACCAACTATCATTATCTTTACTAATTAAACATACAGAGTCTAAAGTGGGAAGTTCATCAAGATCAATAGTATAGAAGTTGTCATCCCTTTAAACTTTAAGAATTACTTTGCGATCACTTTTTTGGATGACCAGGAAAAATTTTGTGTCAAATAGTACCCAGTTCCCTTTGTCACATGTCTGATTCACACTCAGCAGGTTATGGTTGAGACCAATTATGAACAACACCTCTTTTATAGATGTTTCAGGATTCTTGCCCGCAATACCAATGCCAAATATTCTGTCATATTGCTCACCTCCAAATATCACATTTCCTCATTTCTTGTCTCTAAGGGTGATGAACTTCTCCTTATCATCAATCATATGTCTTGAGTAAGCACTATCCATATATCATTTGTTGCTTTTACTAGCTCTAAGATAAACCTGCAAAACAAAGTTTAGTTTTTCTTTTTAGGTACCCAAATTTGCTTGGGTCCTTTTCTGTCAGTGGCATTTGCCCTAGATACATATGTACCTTTAGGAACTCATTCTACCTTCCTACCAAGTCCATTTTTCTTTAACAAATATGAACTGGAGACATGTCCCTTCTTGTTACAGAAGTGGCAGGTGATAAAGGGACTGCTAGATTGTGATGCAGGGAAAAAGCAATGCAAATAATATTTTTGTTTTATATATTTTGGTTGGACATAAGATTCAATGATTTTGAGTTGTAACTTTTCTTCTTATGTCCGTTAGCATGCACAAAATGTCTCATATATAAATTTTGATTCTTCTTTTCATTCTTTTCTTTGACTGCACAAGGATCATAGCCAAGTCTAGCTTTTTCTTATGCAATTCTCTGACTTCCTAATAAAGCACACAATATATCTTTATCTTTAGTAAGTTTAGTCATGCTTTTCAAAAGATATTCATTGTTTTTCTTCAGTTCTGTGCATGATGTACAACAAATAGATTCAGTTCTATGTAGAGATGCTGTGTCAAATATTTTGCAATCAAATTCTAACTTGCTAATCTTCCTCTTAGGCAGTTTTAATTCTTTTACTATTTTGATGAACTTATTGTTGAAACAAGAGTTTTGATGATTCCAAACCAACATTCAAGAGCTTGGATTGAAGATATCAAAGGAGAGCAAAGCTGTTTCAAGTGAAGATTTTCTGAGTACTTGCTGTTAGATCTTTTGTAGGATCCTTAGTTTTTGTTATGACTGGGTAAAAGATTTTGATTTGAAGAAAAGAAGTTTTCAAACTTTGATTTTATGTTAAATCTTCAAATATTTGAAAAACACCCACAAACAGACGATGGTTGAAAGTTTAAGCTAAACTGTCAAGTTGGAAATTCGAATTTTGCCTTTGGAAATTCGAATTTCGAGCTAAAACTGAATAAGTCTGAAGAGATGGCTCTCTGTCAGATGAATTTTGGTTGTTCAAAATTTGAATTTTCATCTAGTCTGAAAAGAGGCCTTTTGCTAACAGACGAACTTCACACTTTCAAAATTCGAATTTCAAGTAAAATGAAGTTTGTAAAAACCAAAGAAATTCATCTGAAACTATGATAAAGTGCATCTGAAATTAAAATGAAATTGAGTTTGATAAATGCTCTCTGACAGATGAATTTTGAACTTCCAACATTCGAATTTTCATATAAGTATGAAAGATGCTTCTTTGCAACAGACAAACTTTGAGTTTTCAAAATTCGAATTTCAAACAAAACAAAACTTGAGAAAATGGAAGAAATTCGTCTGAAACTATGTTAAAGTTCACCTGAGATCAAGAGTGATTTAAGTTTCAAAACTGCTCTCTGACAGACGAACTTTGAACATTGAAATTCGAATTTCAGAAGCTAAGTTCTTGAGTCTATTGAAATGAAACATTGACATACGAATGATAAGAACTTGCAACATTCGAATGATGAAATTAGTCTGAAAAGAGTTTCTCTGACAGACGAATTTCGCCCCTTCAAAATTTGAATTTCAAAGAAAGTAATCTACTGTGTCCCTTTAAACGTTCAATGGACAGACGAATTTTGGGGATCCAAAATTCGAATTTCGAAGGCACTGTAGAAAATTGAAAACACTGTTCATACTTAACCGAAAAACTTTCTTCTTGAAAATTCGTATGTCACATTGTGAAAATGTTTTGTAAGTTTCAAAATTCGAATTTCACTTCATGAACAGACGAACTTCGTGCTGTAACGTTGGAAGCTTTAATCTTCGGTTCCTTCAAAATTCGTCTGTTGGCCAACCAAAATTCGAATTTCAGTATGTCAGAAACATTAAATGCGGTTGGTAAACGGATAGTTTTTCAGAGTAACCGTTGAATAACTTCCCCAACGGATAGATTTAGTCTCTAACGGATATTTGAGACCTAAATCTATAAATACAACATCATTTGAAGTTGTGGATAACGAATCAAACTTGTATATACCGAATTTCTGCTGAATCTTCTTCTCAAAAGCTTTTACCCTCTTAACTTCTAAACTTGTACTTAAACTTTCATATCCACTCTTTACAAGAGAGTTATTTCATTGTAATCAATCTATTCTTCATCTGGGAGATAGATTTACTTGTGAGGGGTATTCACAAGGGGATTGGGAAGCACATAGTGAAAGTGCTTGGGAAGTTTGAGAGAACTCAGAAATAGAGCATACTCATGTACTGCGGCTTTAGCAAGAAGCCCACTGAAATTCTTGCTGTATAGTGGATAAATCTCAAGAGGTGTCTTGGGGACTGGATGTAGGTCAAGTGAATAGACTGAACCAGGATAAATCACTGACTTCTCTTCTCCTTATCTTTACTTTTCACCTTGCTCTGTTTTACGCATTGTTTTCATTATACTGTGATATCTTCACTTACTTCACTTTGTGCAGAAAAATTTCAAACTTCCCAATTCACCCCCCCTCTTGGGAAGTCAGCCCTGCTAACACTTATCACACAAATCATGAAATGCATCAAGTAATTCAAAATAGGAAGGTTCAGAATCATTTACCTCATCTTCATGATCACTATTAGATGAGTTTGGAGTTTCTTCAGATGCAAGTGCCATCAAGCAGATGTTGGCAATTTCTTCCTCATCGTCATTTTCTTCATCTGAGATATTGCCCTAGATCGATGAGATGTATGCCTTTTTCTTTTTACCTTTGTCAGCAGCTTTTTTTTTCTTTTTCTTGTTTCTTCAAGAATTGTGGACAACCCCATTTGATGTGCCCTTACTTCTTGCATTCATAGCAAGTGACAGGTTCTTTGTCTTCTTTCTTGTTGTCTGCAGTTACTCCTTTCTTGAAGAACCTTTTATTTCTCTTCTTATTATAGAACCTTCCAAATTTTCTGACTAACATAGTCAGAGTCTCTTCATCCAGTTCTTCATCATTATTATATTCCTCTTCTCTTTCTTCTATAGCTTTCAATGCAAGCCCCTTTTTCTTCTTATCTTGACCAGCTTCCTTGAGAGCTTTTATCTTACCCTTATACTCTTCAAGATTGCAGAAGAGAGCTGTGACATAAGCCATTAACTCTTCTCTGGCTTCTTCTATAGCTATTACTTTTGGTGGCCATTCCAAAGAAAGAGCTCTCTAAGAATTTTTCTGACTTTCTCTGGCTGTGTATATTCCTTGCTAAGATTCTTCAGTTAATTCACAATGATGGTGAATCTCTTTTGCAGTTCTTTGATGCTTTCCCCTTCCATCATTCTAAAGCTTTAATATTCACCAATACAAGAGTTTAGTTTATTCTCCCTTACTCCAGTAGTTCCTTCGAGGGCAATTTCTAGAGTGTCCCACATTTGTTTGGTTGTGGTACATTAAGAGACCCTGTAGAATTCATCCTGATTGAGTACACTAACTACGCAGTGTTTGGCTTTGTAGTTGAGCAAGACTCTTCTCTTATCTTCTTTATTCCATTCCTCTTCTAGCTTTTCTTTGTATTTTCCATCATCCTACAGCTTTATTAGAACAAAATCTCCCCTTTGGATGACTGACTAGATGTCTAAGTCAATGGACTGGAGATAGATTTACATTCTCATCTTCCAGTATCCATAATATTCTCCATTGAAGCCAGAAGGTCTATTTTGTGTTGTTTCCTTCACGAAGAATACCTTCTCCAAAACCAGCCATTGATTCTCCTGGATTGTTAGATCCTTTACTTGGGAGCCCAAGCTCTGACACTACTTGTTAGGTCTGATGGCTTCCCAAGAGGGGATGAATTGGGAAGTTTGAAATTTTCTACAAAATTATAAAAGAGTAGTGAAAGCAAAAGTAGTAGAAAAACATAGTGCAGAATATAATAGAGCAGTAAGCAAGGTAAAGGAAATGAAAACATAGAGATTTATCCTAGTTCGGTTTCTTCCTCTTGACCTACGTCCAATCCTCAAGTTACCACTTGAGATTTTCTACTATCTTGCAAGAATTCAGTGGGCTCCTTGTAATACCACTGTACAACCTTGTGCTCAATTCTAAAAGCTTACATATTTTGACTCTGCACTCTAGTAAAGTGCTTCATAAATCCCTTGTGAAATTCCCTCACAAGAAAATCTTTCTTCCAAATGAAGATAAAATTATTTACAACAGGAGAAACTCTCTAATTTAGAGTATGTATGACAGTTGAAGTATAATAAATGAAGTGTGAGAGAATAGAAGGCTTTGACTAATGATTTTGATAGAGTTTCAGTATATATAATGTAAAATTATTGCCCACACCTTCAAATGAAGTTCTATTTATAGATTTATGTCTTAACTATATGTTAGAGACAAGATTTAGCCGTTAAAGAAGTTATCCAATAGTTACTCTGTAAAACTAGCCGTTCACCAACCAAATTTAATGTGTTTGACATCCAAAGTTTGAATTTTGGAGTGTCAACAGACGAATTTCATAGAGACCATAGGTTAAAGACTTTAACATTGAACTTCAAAGTTCATTTGTTCAAAGATGAAATTCGAATTTTGATCTTGACAAACATTTTCCATGTTAGAATATATGAATTTTCAAATTTAAAGTACCTTTGTTAAGTGTAAACAGTTATTCCATATTGATACAGTACACTCAAAATTTGAATTTTAGAGAACCAAAATTCATCTGTCAGTGAGACATAATTGCTCCTCATTTCTCTCACTCTCCCATATTATTAACATGTGTTTATGGGTAAGCATGTGCATGTCTAGTGAGTGGCACAAAAGTACTAGTATAATGGATTCCATACATGCCAAAGTGCTTGTAATGCACATCCATAAGCAAATCCATAAATATGAAATTACCTAACAATTTAAAGCATAAGATATATCTAATTAATCACAAACTACATATATCATGCTACTCTATCTTTAGCACATATGTTGCATAGCCCTTATAATCTGGAAAACAAAACAAATTCTCAAACTCAAAGAAATAACATACTTCTTGCAGCAAATATATAATTGAAGATAGCTACCTCTTTTATTATATTTAAAGCTATACATACCTTATTTACATATTATAGTGTTTGCTCATATTGATTCTCTTTAAAATATCTCTTCAAAAGCTTCTTGTCAAACTAGATCTAGCAAAAAAGACATAGATTAGTAAATGTTAAAATCACAATCAAGCCTCCCAGTAACCCCAACCATTAGAAAACACATATTACACCAACATAAATAAAAAATGCAATCAACATAAAGTATATGCAAAAACCTTAGATTCATCAATGCTAAGGTTGAAAGTGTAGGACATATGCTCCAATTTCAAAAGAATCTTTTGTAACTCAATATCATTCACAACTAATAAAGTTGCCTAACACAACAACAAAAAAGGTAGGGGAAAAAAAGTAGAAGGGCTACCCATGAAAGAAAATTAATCAATGATCTACCAATAGGTCTAATAAAACCTTTCAACAAATGGTCTGAATCCTTATAAGTATGAATTAATCTAAAATGTAGGTTGTGAGTTCTTATAAAGCAAGTTATTTGCATCATGGTTGATGGACAATACTGTAGGAAGCTTTTTAAGTAGCCTCTTATTTTGTTTGCAAGGCAAACATTCTAAACTTAAAATGAGCTTTAAAACGTAGAATGTAGCTCATTGGTCAAGGAAAAGAGGTTAAATTATCAAAGGCTTTAGAGGGGACATAAATCAACTAAGAAAGATATCAAGCAAACTTTCACCAATAAAGAAATGCTTATTTGAAAAGTATATTAGGTTTAGCTGGTCACCCAAGATGGGGGTGAATCAGGTGATGCAACATTTTCTCTCTTTTTGAATCACAACCTAATTCACTAGATGTGTAGAAAAACAGAGATGAACAGAGTGTGAAGAAATTGGTAGATGGACTGAATAGGTGAAGGGTAAGACATAAGAATTTATACTGGTTAGGCCCAAACCACTTGACCTATGTCTAGTTCTCAAGCCACCACTTGAGATTTTCATTATATCCCATAGGTTTGATCAGAGCACTTATGAAGTCTTAGTACATCCCACAAGTTTCAATAGATACTTGTGAAGCCACTCTCCCCACACCCTTACAAGATTTATATATCTCTTAGGGTTATCCCCACACTAAGATTCTACCTAGAAAATAGTAGAAAAGAATGAATGCATAATTGAAACTCCCTTTTAGAGTAGATGATACATTGAAAGCTCACTCTATTGAGGTGAGTTTATCTAAGAATGTTGATACATAAAGATTTTATGTATTGAAACAACATTTTGGCATAACTCAATTTTTGTTACCCATAAGTTTAAATGAGGTTCTATTTATAGATTTATGGCCTAATGATCTGTTAGATATAAGATCTATCCATTAGACACAAGTTCTACTCGTTACTCTGTAAAAGAGCCATTCAACAACCGCATTAAATGCTTTGTCATTCCAAAATTTGAATTTTGAGGCTTAACAGATGAATTTCATAAACCAGCACAATTATGTGTTTAATGTTGAACCTTGAAATTTGTCTGTTACAAAGTGACATTCAAATTTTGAGTTTGTAAAAGATATCTCATATTAGTTTGTGCGAATTTTCTTATTAGAAGTGCATCTCAAGAAATTTGAACAGTTGTCACAAGTTTTCACATAACCATTCAAAATTAGAATTTTATAAATCAAAATTCAAATTTTAGAGATTGAAATTTGTCTATTAGATGCTGAAATTCAAAATTTAGAGGCTGAAATTTATCTATCAAAGGTATGTTCAAGTTCTCACAACATACTTCAAAATTAGAATTTTGGAGAAGGAAATTGGAATTTTAGAGACCAAAATTCAAATTTCAGTCTCTAAAATTCATCTATCAGAGGTATATTCAAATCTCTATGACTTTTACACACTTTTACTTACTATGCTTAAGCCAAAAATTTGAATTTCACAACTGAATTTCATTTATCAAAGATGAAAACTCTGTAACTTTGAATTTCACCAAGCAAAGTTCAAATTTTGCACAAAATAAAATGAATCATAAGAAAAATTCATCTATTAGCCAATATTTCTCAATTCTAACACATGCTAACATCAAATTTACTTAATTTAACTTGTTTAAAAAATATGGTAACAAGATTAAGTAAATTTCAAAAGTTAAACCACCTCAAGACCTGAGTGAAAAAAAAAATACCAAATAGCTAGGTTTTCAAAAGTTGAACTCTACTTTCATTTGGTCATTCCCATTCTTGGTAAGTTCCCTTATGATCTTCCATTATTGGAGCATCATCTCTCTTCTTCTTTGAGTGAGATATGATGTTGATTTTCTTTTTTTTATTCTAATGCTCACTTTTTTTATTTGGACAATCCTACATTTGATGCATCACACTTACAAATTAAGTAGTTAGTCCAATTTTATATATCCAACTTGTATCATAAACCATAAGAGCACAGTGGATATATTAGTACATAGTATAAAATGTGCATTACAAATATAATTAAATACATGCTAATGCACATTTTACTTCTTTAATGAACAATGTATATGTTAGACAATTATAATGTATTTGTTCCTTATTATTCTACATTTGTCATCATTAAAACTTATATTATATTAAACCAAACAATCTCCCCCCTTTTTATGATAACAAATCACTGGTGAAAAATATGTTTAATGAATTATTAACACATATGATACAATTTAATTCAGATAATTCCATATTAAGCACATGCATATTTTTCACACAACTTCTCCCCCTATTTGACATCAACAAAAAGGTTTAAAGAAAAGTTCTCCCACAATTCTTCTCTCCCTATTTGTGAGGTTGTACCAATAAGCACAGATGTCGAGGATTGTTTCATGTAACACCTTATACTAGGACCCATTTCTCATGTATTAGGCCTTAGTTATGATTCATTAATCATAATTAGAGGCTTAAATCACCTAGAAAATTAAAATATAATTTTTCAAAATTTGGTGGTACTGTACATGTGGCAAAACCATTTGACTAACCGAATTTCAAAAATTCATAACTAATTATAGAAAAATCATATTGATGTGATTCAAGTTTATAAAACTATATTAAATCTAGATATACATGAGAAAAATATGAAACAGTAACTTCATTAGGCCAATTTGTATGGTAAATTTTGTGGACTTTTACTATTTATTTGGTCATTTTTCTATCTTCCAGTTTTTTGACGTCAAATTTTAAAAATTATATTTCATTCTATTCTGGACCAAATCATGTGTACTCTATGTCATTTGAAATCTATATATGTCTACTTTCTAGACATATTTTTCTTGTAAATTTATTTCACTTTCATAGGGCATGACACTAACTTAATTCACAAAGTGTCAGAATTCGACTTTTACTGTAACAATTTTGGGGAAAACTTCATATCTTCTATTATATAGCTCCAATTGCATCCAAATCTATGTCATATTAAACTTAAACATATATATTTCTATACATATAAACCAATGAATTTTTTTACTTTCATACGATTTTATATTATCTTTTGAATTTTGCAGTACCTAACTTCTAGATTCCAATTTTCCCAATCTTTGCCTATTTTGATAATTTTGAAAAATCATTACTTTTTCTACATTACTCCAAATGGAGTGAATTAGGTGTCATTTTAAAGCTTGGGATGTTCTATATTTGATATAAAAATCATAGGAACCTAACCTTACATTAAGTACATAATAGGGATGACTTAAATAGATACATTTGGAAAATACCCTGTTTCAATATATATTGCATTTCGCTTGCTAAAACCTATGCAAATGAACTCATTTTGGCATGAAACTTGGTAGAACATAACTTCATATCACAAAATCTAGAACTGAAAATTCTAATACATTTTCTACAACATTAACATAATATTCACTATTTTACAACTTCATACAAAAACAAGGCATAAATAACAATTCACATTATAACATGATAACTTGCACATCAACAACTCATCATTATCTTCTTCATGCCTCTTGCTCCTTCCTTAGCCCTTTTCCATGATTTTTCCCTATATGGTTGGTTATTTGAAAGAGTGAGATTCAAAGAATCTTAGTAGCATTACCCAATCATGCAATCATATCATCAAGAACATTCATAAAATCATCAATGAATTCCATTAAAATATATGGTACCATATTATTTTATAAAAATTTTTGCAGAGTTTCATTTAGTAAAATGGACATCTTGGGGTCACATAACCCTTAATCAACTCAGCCAACAACATATAATCATCATAAAATATCAACACAATGATATGGCAAAGCAATAAATTCATAGAAATCAAATATGACAATATAATACATAACTTGGTAAAATGCTACCTTTGTGAATCCTCTAGCTTCTTCCTTTGAGTTGTACCTCTTCCAAATACTTTCAAAATATTTCTTAGGCTTCCTCAAACCTAAACCCATCATCAAACAACTACTCAAGCTAATGGTTCCATGACTTTCTTCATAAAGTGTTCATGAAACCCTAAAATTTCATGTCATTATCCTTTGACTTTTTCATGAAATCAATAGTTGTTCCTTAGGTTTTCCACCATGAGGAACTCATTATTGTCTTTAGGAACATGAAATTCCTACTCCAAACTAACCCTCTGTTCTGGGCGAAAATGACAAGAAAAGGAGAGAAAATGATTTGTTTTGAAAATCATCCAACTCCTTCCATAATCTTGTTCTAGGTTGTTAGTTTAGTGTTTCTCCTAAGTTTATTGCATCAAAATCCATTCCTTGCTTCCTCTAGGGTTTGGTTGAAATCTTAGTATGAGGAGAGGAAGGAAAAAACTCCATGAAACCACACCATGCAACTTCAGAAACTAGCTTGAAGGGATGGCACACTTACCTTGATCTTTAAACTTCAAGCTTCAACTTGTCTTCAAGCTTTCTCTTCTTCCTTCTGTCTTTTCTCTCTTTCTTTCTTGTGTTTTCTTTGTTTTGCTACTAAATGTGTTGTTTAGAATAGATAGGAAAGAGAGGGATTACATGGCTTAATCACTCACTAATTACCTTACTTAACCTTAATCAATTTTTGGTCCAAAAGTCAAGACTTCCTCAAGAAGTTGTTTGGCCAAAAATTAAATCCTTCTTTGAGAAGTTTTAGCCAAAAAAATGATTCGTCCAGATGCCTAGGAGAGAGGAAAAGTTGTCCAAATGCTGCTCAATTTTCCTAGTCCAGATATATCTTGAACCGGGTAATTTTTAACTATACTGATAAAACCACTTTTTATAATAAATTAACATTTTTGGTCTACAAGATTATTCCAAATTCATTTTTATATTTTCTTAATTATCCTGTCTCAAATGGTATTTGTGTGTGGCCCATATCCTGTCTTGATTACTTTTTAACTATCCGTGGGGCCCACAATCTATTTTATTGGTATAAAGTTACTTTTAAACACTCGACATTGATTATTTCTTTATTCTTAATCATTAACCCTCAGTGCCATAAACTGTTGGACTTCTCTTGTCGATGGCTTCATTTTGATAGTAATTTTATATATTTACAAAATTGCCCTTGACTCAGCATTAAATTATAATTTTTAAAATTTTTAGGTCATTAGATGTAATTTTTTCCAAAGACTTTTGCACTCTCATTCATTCCCATGCATTTTTATGCTTGGGGACATAAATGTAATTTTTATAATTTTTTGAGAGGAAAAATGTAATTTCTCATTTTTTCATCCAACTGGAAAAAATGACCTATTTACCATATTTCAAGTAAAATAGTGTCTGCCCATTTTTGCAAATTTCCTATGCATTTCTAGATGTTATAGCTTTCTTGAGATGTTGTATTTAAAGCACATACTGAAGCACAAATTGAAATACAAATTATCATCAAAACTTATTATGCACTACATGTTCAAATTCTGCTAAATTTTACTAATATCAAAATTGATACCAATTGTTGGTGATATTAAAACTAATATCAGTTGTTACTTGAAATTTCTATGATACTAATTGTTATGATACTTCTTGTTAAGATGATAATAATATGTACACATCCCAAGAGGTATCTCAGATTTGAAGAGTTATTTCCTTATTCCTTTAAGATCAATGAGAGATTAAGTAACAAAACTCTTCATAACAAAATGGGGTAAGTTAAAGTATAAGCAATTTAGTTTTAGAAAATGTTCCCCCTCAACCTATGCATTTTATATGATAAAACTAAGAAAGCATGATCCAACAGATAGGCATATATATACAAGAGCACATAATTAAGATTTTTCTTTTAAATCAAAAAGAGTTTTTATAAAACCTTTACATGCAAAGTTATAAGATTCCCCTAAGTATGAACATCTATTCAAATATGCATGCTTTTCATATCATCAATTAGTAAGCAAGAGAAATTATGAAAAGTAAACAAGTTTGGTTATACAAATAAAGAAATGAACTTGTGCAAATATTGAACTTCACAATAAGCACCATCATATTCAGATAGTTTATTATTTGAACAAGGACCACACTTTATTTTAATAACCACAAGTAATAGCACCAACCAAGCATATATATGAAAATTTGTTAAACACTTACAAACCAGCTTGGTTAATAGTTAGTTCCTTCCCTTTTAATATGATTCCAATTAAGCAAATCAGATACTCCATCTTTGTGAGGCTTTCACTATTTAGCTCAAGGAGTACCTGCAAAAGCAAAGGGAAAATCTTTTTTTTCTTTCTTTGGTACCCTTTCTTACTAGGGTCCACTAATGGTTAGTTTGAACATTTTACATATAGGTTCAGAGTTCAATCTTACCTAGATATATATATAATGCAATAATCAAATAAAGGGTGAGAGTTTACCAAAGATCATTTCCTTATTATTTTTGGCTTGTATGCAGTGTAGTATTGCTCATGTCTCCCTTTTGCACACAAATCATTGCCTCTTGAACTTCTACTCTTTTCTCTTCTCAAGGTAAGTAATTTGACTTTATTTGAGTTGCTTCCTTGAGATGAGTGAGAGTATTGCTTTCTGTGCTTCTCATTGTGATTAGCACTTGTAGTTTTAAAGTTTCAAGAAGCTTTCCTTTTTAGCATCCTCTTTCTTGCACCAACATGTTCTTTCTTTTTGGATTTATTCTGCATACATGAAACACTAAAAGAACATTTTGGTACCCACTTGTTTTTGCATCCAGGAGGGTTAGTGTATTCTTTGAAACTCATTTCATACCTTCACTTAAACCATTTCTCCTAATATTGCACATATGAACTATATACCCTTTTTTTACCACAATATATGCATAATGGTGAGTTAGGCATTATAGTAGACACAAAGAATTTCGAACAACATTTATTTTTCTCTTTGAACTCACTGCTATAGCTAGCACCTAACTTGTCAAACACATAATTTTGTTTGCCAAGTGAAATATTTAGCCTATCTTTGTCTTGGGTGAAATTGGCTATTACCTTAGTTAACTCTTGTTTTTCTTTGGCTAATCTATCACATGAATCACAAGAGGAAGTGCGTGTGTAGATTTCATAAATATTTTCTAAATCATTTATTTTCTATTCAAGTGATTTCTTTTCATTCTCTTCAAATTCTAATTCATTTTCTAAGGAAATCAATTTCTTCTTACTGTATGCAAGTGCTTTTACTAATCTAATCAATTCATTATGCATTTCATTAAAATCATCTTGCAATTCATCAAAAGAATTATTAGAATCAAATTTAGAGTCAGAATTTGATACCTCATTATTCTTAACCATTAAACATGGATAGGTATCCTTATCATCTTCATCTGAACTATTGGCCTAGATTGCAGAGGTGTATGCTACTTTAGCTTTCTCATTTTTCTTTTATGCATATCTTCTTCATTGCCTCTTTGAATGGTTCTTTAGCTTATTTACATGGCAAGAGTGCTTTTGTTTTTGGAGCTTCTTCTTTTTGATGTTGAGTAATCTGTCAAATTTGATGGTCAACTGTTTCAACTCATCCTCCTCATCATCACTTTCATCATCAGTATCATCATTTTCTGAGCTTTGTGATGTAGTAGCTTTGAATATCAGCATTTGTCTTTTATTTTGCTACTCTCATAAAAGATCAAGTTTTCCTTCATGTTTAGTAAGGCTTCTAAACAGTGCAGTTATAGACTGATATGATTCTCCTCTTATTTCTTCAATAGCTGTCACTTTTGGTTGCCATTCTTAAGGTAGAGCTCTGAGTATTTTGCATACTTTTTTTTTGTGTACCTCTGTCGCAAAGCTATCAGATGATTAACAATGTAAGTAAAATAAATTTTCATTTCTTTAATAAGCTCACCATTGTATTGGAGATTATGCTCTAAGCCAATCACTATATTATGAATATTATATTTCATTATGAAAAAGGTGTTTTTCTTTTTATTACATTATTATATTGTTTGCATGTTTTTCTTTATAATAATATCTTTGGATAAATCATTTTATCCTAAATGTCCCTAGTCAATCATCTTTGTGGGAACAATGATGAACTAAGGCTAGTATGATTTTAATTGATAATTATGTGTTAATTATGTAAGAAGATATGAATCAAAATCCTAAGTACCTATTAGGGAACAAGTGCTGGATCAACCCATCATGAGATAGCTGCATAGATCAAGTCATAAGCTTATCTCATATATATAATCGTATCACTGAGCCCTCAGACCTGAGATCAACATGACTTCCTATATGGGAACACTGTACTTTGACATAGTCAAAAGTCACCTTTAAACAGGAGATTGTAAAGGCTATGATCGGGCATAGTGGAATTCATGTAAAGGAAGATGAATGGTCAAAATAGAATTTGTCCCTCTAATTAATGGAGAGATATATCTGAGCCCCTCGATGAATGAGATTAAAAAATACATGGCTATGCTCGAATGGAAGAGTTTCCATTTGTTCTGTCAGTTTGCTCAGAGATCCAGAAAGTGATGGTCAAGTAAGACGAGGATGACTTTTCTATGCCTCATACTTGACCTTTATATCGTGAGACAAAAGGGATATGATAAGGTTGTATGATAAGTTGCATCAGATCACTAATCTTATATGATTTGAGTAGTCACAATGTCTTGCTAGATGTCACTGGTAACTTGTGGATCCAATAGTATCATTGGCCCACTGCCAACATCATATGGGCCTGCGGGGTTGCACACAAGAACGGACCAACTTAAGCTAAAATGTTCAGATTCATTAAATCTAATATGTATCTAGATTCAATGAATTTAATATTCAATTTAGGGTGTATGAATTTTATAAATAAATGTATATATATTTGATATATATATTTTATAAAATTTGAAATATATATATGTTCGATATATTATATATATATTTGATATATTAAATATTTCGAAATATATATATATAACATTTCAAGCAATTTAAATGAGTTATTTTTAAATTTAATTCTATATGATAGATTTAAATTTAAACCAATAATTTGAATTTGATTTAGATTTGATTCTGGATTTAAATTAAATAGTTAGTTTAGATTTAATCTATTAGATAGATTTAAATTTAAACTAATCTATCTAATCAACATTTTATTTAATTTAAATATTTGATTCAAATTAATCAAATAATAAACTCTATCTATATATTGATATAGATTAGGGTTATTATAAATATAATCAAGAGAGATTCTCCACTCACCCTAGAGATAGAGCTGCCGCACATTTAGAGAGAGAAAGTGTACGGATGCATAGAGAGATATAGACATTTATAAACAGAGGTGCTAGCACACCGTTTGAGTTGGACTCACCATTCGTGTGGATACCAATAGAGGGAGTTAATAAAATGCGTCAGTTCTTGGGGTCTGACAGTAGAAGAAGAACCTGAAAAGACACGCACCAAAGGTAAAATTCTTCTACATCTTGATTTAAATCACATCAACGGATCCATGGTAGGAATCTCGGAGTTGTTATCCTCTTTGCGTGTACCGAGTTTCCAACACATTGTTCATCTTGAAGACTTCATATTTAGCTGTGAGAGAGCTGAGCCTGTTTTCCTTTACTCCCTTGGTTCCTTCACGAGCAATCTCCAAAACATCCCACATTTCCTTTGCTGTGTTGCAATCTGACACTCTGAAAATTCATCTTGTGAAAGAGCACTAACCAAGGAGTGTTTTTCCTCGAAGTTCAACAGGACCCTTCACTTATCTTCATCATCCTATTATTCTTCTGACTTCTCTATGTGTGTGCCATTATTCTGCATCTTCTTTGGCACAAAATCTCCTTTCTTGATGATAGACCAGATTTCTAGGTCTATGGACTAAAGAAATATTTGTTTCCTCATCTTCCAATATTCATAGTGTTCACCATTGAAGTCTGGAGGTTTGTTGATATTATTCCCCTATGGCAGTATATTCTCTCCAAAGCCAGCCTTGCTCCCAAATGATTAGATCCTTTGCTAGGAGTCCAAGCTATGATACCAATTATTAGGTTTAATTGGTCACCCTATGCGGGTGAATTAGATGATACAAGATTTTCACCCTTTCTGAATTATAGCCTAATTTCACCAGATGTGCAAAAGAATAAGGATGAACAGAGCATGAAGAAGTTGGTAGATGGAATGAACAAATGAAGGGTAAGACACAAGAATTTATATTGGTTCGACCCAAATCAATTGGCCTACATCTAGTTCTCAAGCCGTCACTTGAGATTTTCTACTATATCCCACAGGTTTGATCTAGGCACCTATGAAGTCTCAGTACATCCTACAAAATTCAATAAGCACTTGTAAAGCCACTCTTCCCTCACCGTTACAAGATATGTATATCTCTTAGTGTTATCCCCATACTAAGATTCTACCCAGAAAATAGTAGAAAAGAATGAATACAAAATTGAAACTCCTTTTTAGAGTAGATGATACATTGAAAGCTCACTCTATTAAGGTGTGTTTATCTAAGAATGTTGATACAAAAAGATTTTATGTATTGGAACAGCATTTTGGTATAACTCACTTAATTTTTGTTACCCATAAGTTTAAATGATATTCTATTTATAGATTTATGGCTTTACTATTCATTAGACATAAGATCTATCCATTAGACACAAGTTTTAGTCATTACTCCGTAAAAGAGCCATTCAACAACCACATTAAATGCGTCTATCATTCCAAAATTTGAATTTTGAGGCTCAACAGATGAATTTCGTAGAGCCAGCACAATTATGTGTTGATGTCAACAGACGAAATTAGAATTTTGGAGTTGGAAATTGGAATTTTAGAGACCGAAATTCAAATTTTAGTCTCTGAAATTTGTCTATTAGAAGCATATTCAAATCTCTACGACTTTTGCACACTTTTACTAACTATGCTTAAGCCCAAAATTCAAATTTCACAACTGAAATTCGTCTATCAGATATGAAAACTCTGTAACTTCGAATTTCACCAAGCAAAATTCAAATTTTGCACAAAATAAAATGAATCATAAGTAAATTCATCTGTTAGCCGATATTTCTCAATTCTAACACATGTTAATATCAAATTTACTTAATCTAACTTGTTTAAAACATATGGTAATAAGATTAAATAAATTTTAAAAGTTAAACCATCTCAAGACCTGAGTAAAAAAAAATATACCTAATAACTAGGTTTTCAAAAGTTGAACTCTACTTTCACTTAGTCATTCCCATTCTTGGTATGCTCCCTTCTGATCTTCCATTCTTGGAGTATCATCTCTCTTCTTCTTTGAGTGAGACATGATGTTGATTTTCCTTTCTTTATTCTAATGCTCTCTCTTCTTATATGGACAATCATACATTTGATGTATCACACTTACAAATCAAGTAGTTAGTTCAATTTTATATATCCAACTTGTATTATAAAACATAAGAGTACAGTTGATATATTAGTACATAGTATGAAATTTGCATCACAAATATAATTAAATACATGTTAATGCACATTTTACTTCTTTAATGAACAATGTATATGTTAGACAATTATAATATATTTGTTCCTTATTATTCTACATTTGTCATTATCAAAACTTATATTATATTAAACCTAACAATCTCCTCCTTTTTTATGATGACAAATCACTAGTGAAAAATATGTTTAATGAATTATTAACACATATAATGCAATTTAATTCACATAATTCTAGATTAAGCACATATATATTTTTCACACAATTTCTCCCCTTATTTGGCATCAACAAAAAGGTTTAAAGAAAAGTTCTTCCACAATTCTTCTCTCCCTATTTGTGAGGTTGTACCAATAAGCACAAATGTCTAGGATTGTTTCATGTAACACCTTATAAGAGCACAATGGATAAATCAATACATAGTATGAAATGTGCATTATAGATATAATTAAATACATGCTAATGCACATTTTATTTCTTTAACTAACAATGTATATGTTAGACAATTATAATATATTTGTTCCTTATTACTCTATATTTGTCATCATCAAAACTTATATTATATTAAACTTAACAAAGTAACATAAGGAGGAAAATTTTAAAAAGTATACAATTTTTTGGTATCCTATGTGATGAGAACCCCAATATTCATTATGAATAGCATTCAAAACATAGATTATAAATAATGGTGAAAAATCAATAAAATAACCATTAAACTAAAATAATAATGGTGAATTTATCATCATATACTTGGATAGTTTTGGATATTAATTACTTGCCTTTGAGTCTTGTGACATTTGAGGCCAAAACGTACTGTCTACTATAAAAGAATAGAACCTAAATAAGCCACATTAAATAATAGAATCTATCATAGGTGTACCAAAAATAGTGTTGAAATGACCAAATTGCCCTTATATCTTAATGATATAAAAGAAAAATAAAACAAGCCCAATTAAAACACTATTGTCTAAGAGGGAAGAAAATTGTGAAGGAAGAACATACGCATACTCAGAACTAGGCAGAGAGAATGACAGAGGCAATGGCAATGAAGTTGATGGCGCAAGTAGTTGTTTGTTGAAGGGAGCATCGTCAATGGTCATCTTTCTTGGTTAGGGTTTGAAGCATCTTTCTTCTTCGTGTTCATCTTTGTCTTGAATCCTCTCAATTATGTATCTCAATCATTTTGTCATCTTTCTTCTCCATTATTGTTGTCATCTTTGGTTCTCAAGAAAGATGAGTATGAACAAAGTTACTTGCTTAATTTCTCTCATAAAGTAAATGATGAATGTGTTATGAGGGGCATTAAATTTTGGAAAAACTGCTTTGTGTGATGCAACTGATGTTATAGGCTAATTTAAGTGCAGTTGAAAATTAAGTTGTTTTTGGTTGTACGTTATAAGTGTAATTTATGATAAATAGTGATATGCTTATTATGTTTATTAATAAGTGTTAATTATAATAGGAAAGCAATGGTGAAGGATATAGGAGGTAAAGAAAAAATGTCCAACATAATTGGGCTAAGCAAATTCAAGAAAGAATTTTGGGGTGATCATAGAGGCAAAGATTAAGTGCAATGATGTATCTATAGAAACATTGTGGAATTTGTCCATTGAGGAGAGGAAGTGGTATAAAGCCAATGCCCAAGAAGAAAGACAAGAGAGAGGTGCAAGGTCGTCGAGTTCAAATGCGGAATGACATGCATCTTTATGCTATGTAATTGAACTGTTTTAGATATGAGTTAGCTTACTTTGCATATTAAAGGTGCCATTTAATACACAGTGTTCTCCGAGCTAATTGAAGGAGTTGGCAATGTTTGTTAAGAGCAAAGACACCCTCAGGGGGAAGGGTTGAGAAGATGAGATTTCAGAAATTATTGGAGATTAATTCCATACAGATTCGATGTGATTTTTATGAGCAATTAATGCAAGTCATTGACCCTCCTGCCTTTACTTTGTACATTAGGGAAATGTGTAAAGCTATTGGTGAGGATGATGCGAGTTTACCCCATTATGGAGAGGAAGTCTAATAGATGTTGTCTCTGATGTCTTGACTAGATTGAAGGATGAGTTTTTTTTTTTTGAATAAGGTATAAGGATATGAAGGCAATGATAGAGTCGGGACATTTTTGTACATTGCATGATAATTGAGTTGAGTTATTATTCCTCATTTATTGTTTGGGGATATTTTTAACTCCAACATCCAATAGGCATGTGAGTGATAAGTTGTTGAAGTTTGTCTACAGTAAAATGACATCTCCAGGGTACTTTGGTCATCATTTTTGGTGAAGGAGCTTATGATGGAAATCAAGGTGTTTCAGTGAGCGCTTGAATGAGTGGGTTTGAAGAGGAATATCAGTAGTTGTTTCTATTTTCTAATGGTAGTGGTTTATTATGAGATAATTTAAGTGTTGTTGATTTGATTTACATTTTGAAATGTGTGACATTAACATATGTCTATGTGTAGATTTTTTTCTTTCAAAACTTCCCATGGGGACCTAATAAGACACCTTGTGTGCTAGTTACAATAACACACTAGACGGAAGAGTGTGTATGCATTAGGATGAAGAGGGAAAGGGAAAGTGACCATGGCATTCTTTATGCTTCCCTTATATCATATGCAATAACATTGGAACTAGCAAGTGCAGGAAGTTTATTCTATAATTTGGTAGGTTGATATGTATATTGTACTTATAAACTTATTTTGCAATAATATGACATGTGGTGTGTTGTTAATTTGTTTTGTAGGAAATAAGACAACTACTTGCGATGTTTGTGAAACACATGACTGACATGATTACCATTGAGGTTTTGAACTTCCAAGTGAGAAGACATGTAGGTATCACGTAATAGAGATCAAGAAGGCACACCAAAGATTCTCAAACGCTATCTACATAATCCCTCTCAAGGAATTTCTAGATCTTTTTTTTGTTAGATAATTTTGTTCATTTATTTATTTTATTGGCTTCCAATTTATATTTCCTTGGGGTCAAAGTCATTAGTTAGATTTAAATGAGAATAAATAAAATCTATTATATATCTTCTAAGAGATTTGGATGAATAAAGTTTCAGACTTTTGTGAGTTTCACATGCATTCTTTGAGTGCAAGGGCAAAACTATGATTTATCAAGGAATCGATCATTCTTTGTGGCATCACCGGAACTAGAGTTCAAGAGATTGGTTCTCTTGGGTTCTATTTCACCTAGACCAACATCTTTCTTCTGTGTCTAATTCATTTTGCTTGTTGTGTTTACCATTTCTGCGTTTTTTGTCGTTCTTCTTTGCTGTCTAGTTTGTAGTATCTCTTGTTTGCAACGATTCAGGTGTCTAACACATCAAAGTAGGTTCTTTGAACTGATTTCATAAAGGTTCACCTATCATTTGGTATCAGAGCTTTGGTTCCAAAATTCAAGTTTATTCTTTCTTTGTTTGTTTTGTTCTTCCATATTCTTCTTGGTTGTTCTTCTCTTGTATCCATCTTCATCTTTTTTTGTTTTCCACCTTCTTGTGTCTTGTTTTATGTTGGTTATTATCATCTCATCACTTTCTCCATCTCCACATCTTGTTCTCCTTGTCTTCTTCCATTTGTGTTTGTGAAGTTATTCTAAAAAGAATTGTGGAAAAAAAAAGAGCATATTGAAAAAATAAAAAAGTGTTGAAAAAAATGTTATTTAAAAAAAATATCAGTGTTTTATCTTCAAATATATGATGAAATAAAAGCATATATGAAGATCAAAGTAAAAGAAGCACATTCAAGTTAACCTTAAGGTGGCAAAGATTTGAGAACGAATATTTTCAAGGAAAGGAAAAATGATAAAGATCAAGAAAACACATCAAAAATTCTCAAGCGCTATCCACATGATCCCTCTCAAGGAATTTTTAGCTCTTTTTTGTTAGATAATTTTGTTTATTTATTTATATTATTAGCTTCCAATTTGTATTTCTTTAGGGTCAAAGTCATTAGTTAGATTTAGATTAAAATAAATCAAATCTATTAGATATCTTTTAAGGGAGTTGGATGAATAAAGTTTTAAACTTTTGTAAGTTTCTATTGCATTCTTTGAGAGCTAGAACAAAACTATGACTTATCAAGGAATGAGTCATTCCTTATGACATCACCAGAACTAGGGTTCAAAAGACTGGTTCTCTTGGGTTCGATTTCACCTGAACCAACATCTTTCTTTTGTTTATAATTCATTTTGCTTGTTGTGTTCACCATTTCTACATTTTTCATCGTTCTTCTTTGCTGTCAAGTGTTTAGTATTTCTTGTTTGCAATGATTCATGGGTCTAACACATCAAAGTGGGTTCTTTGGATAGGTTCCATAAGGGTTCACTATCATCATGGATCCAGGCAAGAACAGGAAGATAGTAAGGGAGAAGCTACTGCATATGAAAATGGAGGGCAAAAAAGATGAAGCAAAAGTAGCAGAAGAACCAAGGGAGGATCAAGATGAAAAGGGAGGATATTTCCTACATAAAGCAATGTAAGTTTTTGCATTCTTAACAAAATGCATGTTAAGTTATGTTAACCAACTATTGACATAACAAGTTTAACACCCAAGCTGCAATGAGAGACCAGCATATTGAGCTGGTATAGTGGTTGGCAAATCATCCAAAGAACAAAGGCCATGGTTTAGATATGTCAATGATATCAGACCCATAATCGAGGAAGCAAGGAAAAAAGTCACAAAGCTAAATTGTTCACTTGATGATGTTGTTGTTCTATAGTAAATGGTGTTATATCATGTGCTTTTTAGTGAAAGTATAGTTTTGGCTGATGGATATGATGTTGTAAATAGTGCTGGATGCTATGTATTTAGTAACTTATAGTCTTGGCCTACTTTTGGGCTATAGATATACGTGAATCAAGGCCTATTTTCAGTGAATCTAACGTTTTGATCATGCCTTCTTTTTAGATACAAGTATAGGTGAAATCTGGTTGACTAGTTTAATTTTATAATAGAGAATCCCAAAAAGGGTGGTTGACAACAAGTTTATCCTAAGGTCCTGCACTCAATCATGCCTTGATCATGTATTCTTGTTAGGTATGAGCATGGGTGAAAACTGGTTGACCAGTTTAATTTCACAATATAGAATCCAAAAACTGCTGGTCAACCAATTTAAGACTAGTTGAATCCAAGAGTTAACACGTTCAACAATATTTCCATGTGGGATTCCAATATGTACAATATATAATCAATGATATACAACTAAGACTCCATTATTAACAAGTTGAATCCAGGATTCAACAAGTGCAAGAGTATTTGCAAGTGGGACTCTACTATGTACAAGAAATAATCCATGATATGCAAGTTAAACTCCAAGATTAACAAGCTAAATCCTAGACTTAAACAAAATTTCCAAGTAGATGCCTAACATGTGCAAGAAAGAATCTATGATTAACAAGTTATACTCCAAGATTAACAAGTTAAACCCTAGATTTAACAATTTGAACAATATTTCCAAGTAGGATTCTAATATGTGCAAGAAATAATCCACTATATGCAAGATATAATCCATGATTAACATGTTAGACTCTAGGATTAACAAGTTGACTTAGAGTTAACATGTTTAACGTAATTTCCAAGCAGGAGTCCAACATATGTAAGCGTAGATCCATTATTAACAAGTTAGAATCCGAGATGAACAAATTGAATCCAAGAGTAAACATTTTGAGGAGTATTTCCAAGTGTGATTCCAAAATGTGCCTGATTTAATCAATGCTTAACATGTTAGACTCCAAGATTAACAAGTTGACTCAAAGTTAACATGTTCAACCTAATTTCCAAGTAGAGTTCCAATATGTGCAAGAGTGGATCCACTATTTGTGAGAATTTATGGTAGAAATTGATAGTTTATTCACGGAATAACAATGATACATATAGTGATGAGGAGATGATATCAAATCCCTCTTCAAAGGCGAGAAATTAGGAAATTAAAACAAATATAAATCTAATCAAATCAAAGGAAAGAGATAAAAATAAAAAATAGATACTATAATTTAAATTGGCTAGGGTAATCTTGACCCATTCCAATACTTCCCCTCAAGCTAGTAAATAGATATTTATCATTCTTAGTTTGCTTCTTAGTTCCTCAAATTTGATCCTTGCTAATACCTTAGTCATGATATCTTCCACTTGGAATTTTGTAGACACATAGGATAGGTCAATGATCCTTGCTTGAACTTTTTCCTTGATGAAATGTCTATCCACTTCTATATGCTTTGTACTATCATATTGAATTGGATTTTTTGTAATTCCTATTGCTGCCATATTATCATATCATACCTTGATAGGACATGATACTTCAATTTCCAATTCCCTCAAAATTCATGTAATCCAAATCCTTTCTAAAATCCCAAGAGCTAGAGCTCTATATTCTACCTCAGCTGAGCTTTTATCAACATGTTGCTTCTTGCTTAGCCAAGTTATCAAGTTTTCCCAAACATATATGCAATATCAAGTTGTAGACCTTTAATCTGTCATTAATCCATCCTAATCTGCATTAGTATAAACTTCAACATTTCTCTTATGTCCTTTGGCAAGTAACAACCCCATTCATGGAGTCATTTTAAGATACTTCAAAGTCCTGTATACTACATCCATGTGCTCTTCTCTAGAATTATGCATGAATTGGCTAACAACACTAACTAGAAAAATAATATCTAGTCGAGTGTGTGAAAATATGAGTTTTCCAACCAGCTTTTTATATCTACCTTTGTCAATTAGAGCTCCTTCTTGCTTCAAGCCATTCTTAACATCTGAGAACATAGATGGTGTATTTGTTAGTTTAGCTCCAAGCAGGTATGCTTCTTTTAAGAGATCCAATGTTGATTTTCTTTGGGACATATTAATCCCTTTGTGGGATCTTACCACCTCCATTCCCAAGAAATACCTCAACTTGCCTAGGTCTTTGACCTCAAATTTTGTAGCTAAGTTTTGTTTTAATGAATCCATTTCTGCAACATCATCACCAGTAATTACAATGTCATCAATATAAACAATAAGTATGATGTTCTTTCCACTAGAGCATTGAACATAGTATGATCAACCTAGCTTTGTAAATAACCAAGCTTCTTAACAACACAAGTAAACCTTTCAAACCTAACCTGTGGAGATTGTTTGAGCCCATATAAAGATTTTCAAAGTTTACATATCTATGTGTCATTAGTAGAATTCTTTAATCCTTGTGGGAATTCCATGTATACCTTTTCCTCCAAGTCTCTATTTAGGAATGCATTCTTCATATCTAATTGATAAAGTTGCCAGAAAGAAGTAGTTTCATGGTATTAAACTAAGCTACCGAGGCAAATATCTCCTTATAATCAATGACATAGGTTTGAGTAAACCCTTTGGTAACTAACCTAGTCTTATATCTATTAATACTACCATAAGCATTATACTTGATGGTAAATACCTACTTACATCCCATTATAGTTTTCCCTTTATGAAGGTCCATTATCTCCCAAGTTCCATTTTTCAACAATGTATTCAACTCTTCAGTTACTGCTTCCTTCCACTTAGGATCAGTAATTGCTTCTTGAAATGTAGACAGAGTTTTTTCTTCCAATATACTAGCAACAAAAGGTCTCAAACTAGAAGATAAATTGCTATAAGTTATATACTTCTCATGGGATGTTGAGTACATGATCTCTTACCTTTCCTTAGAACAATAGGCCAATGCAATCATCAAAATTTATCTCCAATAAAGATCCAAGGTCTTGCACAAGAATAGGATCATCTCTTTGTTGAATAGTTGATATGAACAAGGGTAAAAGGGGTAGCATAAAGAGATAAAGAGAGATAAAAAAAAAAGTGAAGAGACAAGAGTAGAAGAATCTGAGAGAAAGGAAGAATAGACAGAAATAGGGAGAAAAGGAAGAGCTCAAGGGAAATAGATATAGAACAAGGGAAAGGACAAAAAAAAAAGGAAGAGAAGCAGAAAGAGAGAAAGTAGAAAAGCTCAGAGAGAGAACTCAGGAAGAGGAGAAAATAGAAGAGTTTAGGGAAAACTCAAAATACTCAATATTATTCAATTCATCTATAAAGAATATGCATCACATATGAGCCTTTAGGAATGCTTATAGCTCAAGTAATCCTATTAAATCTAAGAGATTTAAAAATATATTTAATTATAAAAAAAAGCCTAATAATAAAAATGAAAATTCAAAGAAAAATAATAAAATTGATATCCTAATCCTAATACTATTAGATAATCTCTTTAATTTAAATCTAGAAAATCTCTTAAAGGATATTCAATAGATTTTATTTATTCTAATTTAAATCTAGCTAATAACTTTAGCCCCAAGGAAATACAAATTAGAAACCAACAAAATAGAATTAATAAATAAATAAAATTATCTAAACAAAACATATCTAAAAACTCCTTTCAAGTAATCATGTGAGTGGCATCTAAGGATTTTTGGAATGTCTCCTTGATCTTCATCAATAGTGCCCTTGTTTCGCATTGACTATGTCTTTATCTTCAGTTGTATGTCCTACATATTAGGTGCTTCCACCCTAGATTCAATTATATGAGGACTTTCAATGGGGGTAGGATTTGTAGGGCTAGGTTTAGGTTCAAGATGGGAATTGTTTAGTGTATTTTCTATTGTATTAAAGTCACAGCCGGAAGCAACAGGGCTTTTTTGCTCAAATTTAGAAAAATCATGTGAAATTTAAGGTTGTTGAGGTCTAGAATCAAATGGCATAGTTGTATAATCAATCTAGACAGATTCAAAATTGTCACAAATTAGCCTGTCACTATTGTGTTTCTCCCCCTTAATGGATAATTTGGGGTAATATTCCTCTTGTTCTGAAAAAGTGACATCTATAGAAACATATAATTTGTGATAAATAGGAGAGTAACACCAATAGCTTTTTTGGTTGGATGAATAACCAAGATACATTTTTTAGCTCTAGGTTCTAATTTGCTGGATTTTTGATAAACAAATACATCATAGCCAAACACCCATTGAGGTAAAAAGGAAAATAGGTGATTGTTAGGATAATGTTCACAAAATTTATGAACAGGAGTTCAGAAATTTAGGATCTTAGATGGGAGGCGATTAATGAGATAAAAGGCAGTTAGGATAGCATCCCCCAAATAGAAGTTTGGAACATTATAAGTAAACATTAGGGATCTAGCAACTTCTAATAGATGTCTATTTTTGCATTCAGTAATCCCATTTTGTTGAGGAGTATAAGGACAACATGTTTGATGGTGTATTCCATGAGTTGCAAGATAGTTTTGGAAACTACCACTTAGATATTCTCCCCCATTATCACTTTGAAGAATTTTCATTGATATCTAAAATTGATTTTATATGAAGGCATGAAATTTTTGGAAGATATCAAACACATTACCCTATTGTTGCATTAAAAATACCCAAGTAAGATGGGTTTGATCATCAATGACTGTAACAAACCGCCTAGCCTTAGATAAGCAATCAACTTTAGATGGACCCTAAATATCACTATGAACAAGAGCAAAAGGATATATAGGTTTATATGGAGAAGGAGAAAAAGAATTTTGAGTACATTTGGCAATTTTGCATATATCACAATGAAAGTCATCAATTTTATTTAGGAATTTAGGGAAAAAAATAGTTCATATAACTAAAACTAGGGTGGCCTAACCTATAATACCACAACATAATGTTTTTATTTGAATTTGTATAAAAAAAATAGAAATAGCATCATCTTTAGAATCTTGTGATCCTCTAATGTAGTTAACACTTTCCTATTACTTTGTAATTCCAATCTTCTTCCCCAAAGTCAAATCCTGAAAAATATAGCAGGTAGCAAAGAAATTAACATAACACTAAATCTACAGAACTACCCTTTTAATGGATAGGAGGTGACATTTAATTTCTGAAACATAAAGCACATTCGTGATTACAATCTTGACCATAATTCTTATGGTACCAACACCACACACCTTTGCATAAGTAACATTAGCAACATTTACACTAGTATGCTCACAAAATGTATGAAATTCAACATATAGTTCTCAAAAACTAGAAATATGGTTAGTTGTTTCTGAGTCAACAATCCATATATTTGTGGATTTCACACTAGCTCCAAGACCAACTATTAATAACATACCCACCTGTGCTAGGGTAACAGATGGAATAGATTTCTCACCCTTTGCAATATGTGCAACCAGATTTTCTAGTTTTACAATGAGCCTTTTTAGTTCCATCATATCTTCTTTGTTCAATATTGCTATATCAGTTACTGAGTTCACAAGCATGCCTCTCAAATTTTGCCTGACGTTAGGGGGTTTTCCATGTACTTTCCAGCATGTTTCTTTGGAGTGTCCATTCCTATTGCAATGTTCACACCATTTGTTTGGCTTCTTTCCCTTTTGTTCCATCATTGTATTCCTTTTTAAGGCCATAACTGAGATTTCTGCACTTGGAATTGCAGGAACATTCTATAGTAATTCCTTTCTACTTTCTTCATACTTCACCATGTTCATAGTGTCTTCAAGAGATAGAATTAGACGCATACCCATGATCCTTCCACAAATTTTCTCATAAGTGTTGTTTAGGCCACTTAGAGATTTTAAAGTGCGTCTTCTATCCACCACCCTTTTGTAGAATACCTCATCTTCATGATATTTCCATTCAATGATCTCATAGAGAACAACTTGCTGCCATAGTTTAGAGAGAGCATTGTAATAGATGGTGAAAGATTTTTCTCTTTGTTTGAGGCCTTCAAGGAGCTGTTTAACTTAAATCAAGGTAGCATAGTTCTCTCAAATGGGGTAGGTCTTCTTCGCTAATTCCTAAATTTTCCTAGTCATTGCAGCCATCAAATAGTTCTCATCGATTTCTAGGGTAATGGAATGTATCAACCGCGTCATTACTATATTATTCTCACTAAACCATAACTCATAACCAAGGTAGCTGAGTTCAAGAACAAGGGTCTCACTAGAAAGGGACTTCTCCTTGCCTTTCCTATGAATGAACATCAAATATTCCTTGACCATTATAGGTAGTTACTACCTATTAAGTGATGAACCACCATCATTAAGGTTGTGATTTTGTGTCCACCCATTGTAGAAGGATGCACAACACTTGATGAACCTAAGCCGCTACCACCAATTCCACCATGGCTGGACATGATAAGAGTAGAAGAGCTAGAGAAGTATGCTATTTGCTGCGATATAGTCTCTAGTTGCGGTGCCTTACCAACCGACAATGGATTTTTGTTTCCCCCATCAGTGGTATAAGCGCCTATTTGGAATGGAATCTGCCTAGAGATCATTATCAATAGCCAGCTCTGATACCATATGGGAATTTAAAGCAAAAACTGATAGTTTATTCATTGAATAACAAGGATACATATGATGATGAGGAGATAATACCAAATCATATCAAATCCCTCATCAAAGGTGAGAAATTAGGAAATTAAAACAAATCTAAATCTAATCAAATTACAGGAAAGAGATAAAAATAAAAAATAGATACTATAATTTAGCTGGGCTAGGGTAATCTTAGCCTATTGCAATACTATTAAACAAGTTAGAATTCGAGATTAATAAGTTGAATCCAAAAGTAAACATTTTTAAGAGTATTTCCAAGTGTAATTCCAGAACATACAAGATATAATCTACGCTTAACATATTAGACTCCAAGATTAATAAGTTGACTCAGAGTTAACATGCTCAACCTAATTTCCAAGTGGGAGTACAATATGTGCAAGGGTGGATTTACTATTGACAATTAGAATCCAAGATTAACAAGCTAATAGTATTTCCAAGTAAGAGTTCAGAATGTGCAAGACATAATCAAAATGTGCTGATAAAAATATGCATGAGAGGCCTAAAATATTGGAGAGAAGCGACAACCACATGAAGGAAGAAAGAAGAGAACAAAAAGAGGAAGAAAAATTAAGGAAAAAATAGGTATGTAATCCTCTAAACTCCCAAGTGTTCTACCTTAATTTCTAGGTGTTATGAGACATTTGGGAAGAAATTTTCTTTCTTCCAACCACTGTCCATTTTCGGCCAAGGCTTGTTTTAGGGAGGGAAGGTGTTTTTATAAAATTGGAGGGACAACATGAGATTTTTCAAAGGGAACATATTTTAGCATGTTTGAAGCAAGTTTTATGAAAAATCAATTCTTCCTCCTTCATGGAAGATTTTGACCAATGTATTAAACTGTCTTAAGGTGGGAATTTCATTAATTTGATGCCAAAAATAGATTCCCCATGATGAAAAACCTTATAGACAATTATTGGCTCAAAGATTAAGCTTAAGATAAAGAATTTGAGTTTTTAGGGTTTTATGAAAGCTTTATATGATTAGCCATAAAACCAATGGCTTAAGCAAGTGTTTAATAATGTTTAGGGACTTGAGGAAGCTTGAGAAAGCCAAAAGAATCATTGGTTTCAAATGGAAAGCCAAGTAATAAACCAAGACATAGTTAAGTTCATTTATTTGCATTTATGCTATTTCATTGAATTTTTATGATGAAATTATGTTGCCATATTGTGATTGTGTTTTCCTTGACTCATTTTGGCTATAAATTGAGGGGTTTTGTTCCCCAGGATATCCATTTTCTAAGCCATGATGCTGCCAAAATTTTTATGACTAATATGGTACTTTGATGTTTTTATGTGATCAAATGTGATTTATATGTTAAATGATGAATATAATTGCATAAATGTGACTTGTTATTAACAATGTCTCAATCGCATCCCCTCAAGTATCCTAAATGCTAGGTTCAAGAGATGCCAAGTATCCAATGGAGGTAAGGAGCAAGGAGCAGGAGAAAGATTTCAATGATTAGATTGTTATTGATCTATGTCTCTTTGCTATTCTATGTAAAGTTGTATGAGAATTCATGAGGCTTTGCATTGTTGTAATTATGTTCTCATAGGTTTCTTATAATGTTATGAATATAATATGGACAAGTATGAAGCATATATGTAATGAATGGTAATGGTTTAAAAGCTTAAATTGCAAACTTGTCCCAGATGATCAGTATTGATTGGAATAGGGGCACTCTACTCAAAATAGAGCATTCAATATAAGTGTTATGTATGCTTTGATAGGAGAAAGAACAAGCTTTCCAAGAGCCAAAGAACACTCAATTTAGATAAATGTATAGTTTATAGTGTAACTTTGAAGTTAAGGGTCAAAACTAGACAGTGGAGTGAAAACTACAAATTTTTATTGTAAGTATCATTCAATTTAAAAGGCAGTATAAATTTGTATAAAGCTCCAAAAATTCAGTGGTATGTATATAGAAAATCTATGTCTTAATTTTAATATGCCACTAATTTGAAAGCGATTGGAGCTATATAGTGAGAGTTATGCATGTTTTCCTAAAACTATTCCAGTAAAAGTGATGTTCTAACCTTAATGGTTTAAATCGATGCTATGCCTTATTCAAGCTAAGTAAATATACAAGAAAAATATACTATAAAGTAGGCTTATAGAGATTTCCAATGATGTAAATTATGCATGAATTGACTAAGAGTAGAATGAGATATAAATTTTAAAATTTAAGGCTAAAATCCTAGGAAGATATAAAACGACCATTTGAACAGTGATTTTTGTGTTAAATACTATATGAATTGGCACAATTAAAATCCTACATCATATTTTTTTGTCTTCCATGCTTGATAATAATTTAATGACAACCTATATTCTCAATGTAGTTCTTGCATGATATCATTGGGTTTTTTGTCCTGTGAAGCCCTCAACTCGTCAATAATTACAACACAAATCAATTATAATATAATTGTGTGGCTAGCAAGGAGATTGTCCTATGTAGAGTATATGTGCATATTATGGAATGTTCTAACACACAAGAATGATGATGAAGCTCCCACACCATATGTAATTATCTTCCACTTGTATTGAGAACCCTTGTACTTTGCAATCATCATTTGGGATTTGCCAATCCTATATTTGTATGCAAATTTATGTGTAAGACTAAACTTGAACAGCGCTGCTTTGAAGTCCTTTGTATTCTTAAACATTTGGCCTACTCCTAATAACAAATTCTTCCACTTTTTGGCAGTCAAGTGAGGCATTGGTGCAGGAACACTTTGGATTGCGCAAGGTATAGCTTCATTATCTCAAATTCCAACAAGTGAAGTTCCAAAGGTCATATTGCATAATAGCAACAAAACAACCTATTAAATAATTAAAGTTTTCATTACCACTTACTTACCCTTCTAAGCAGTAAACAGATGCCTCGTTTCTCTCTCAACGGTAATTGACATGCCCAAGAACATATACATGAGCACAATCATCATTTAAGTTGATTAGTTGCCTAACCCCCATATTCATCACAAACATCTACATATACATTTCAATTAAACTTCACTATGTAAAGCATCTGTAGTCCTTCAATGGCACTACCAACACATGATGAAATTGTGTGTATTAATTGTTCCCTTGATATGCCAGATGCTATCATTTTTCCAATTGTCCTGCCCACTTATATTGATCCCGTCCTTCATTGTTTTTCACAAAATTTCCCCTTATATGAAAGAAACTATATATTTCCCTCCAATGACAACTCGACATTCCTTATTTACACTTGCACCCAACATAAACAAAGTCTCAAAATTGTTACCTTCAATTTCAACCCATCATCAATTACAACATCCACAATGCTTATAACACTAATTCACATCACTCAATGCACATTACCAACCCTAACTTGTTATTCAACTATGTTAATCAGCAAAGTTCATAGGTCAAAAATTAATAAATTAAAAAAATTAAATAATTGTTATTCAACTATGTTGTTTAGCATATTATCAACCCTAACCATGCACTCCATTATTCAACATTGGTCAAAATTTTCAAAAAAAAAAATTGGATGAATAAGGACAAATGAAATGGGAAGGGAGGAAGAATAGTTACCTTTAATGAAGGGGGATCTTCACTTGCATGGAAAAACTTGGAGGACCAAGTGAGGGAGGAAGTTAGGATTTCACAAACCTATATATACCCAAAAACCATACATTAGATATCACAGCACCATAATGAGGAAGGAGGAAGCAACAAAGGAGGAAGCAAGATGCACTGTCTTGCCAGTGAGAGACTGCTTTTCCAAACGGAGCTATAGGTTAGGCCAAATGAGGGAAGATTGTGAGACAATGTGCAACATTGGAGCTCTCCTTCTCTACTCCTCTTTTTGATTCTCCATCGATGCTTCGAGGAAAGTCGAGCATTGGGTTTTTACTTAAGCTCCCTTTATAACATCCTAAGAATTTATGGTCAAAACAATCAACATAAACCAAGCCCTTGACACTTTAGGCGAAAAACATGAGATAAGGCTTAGAAGAACTAAGAAATACATGACCAAATGAACAGGCATCATGACCGAGAAGCAAAAGAATAAAAAATGAATAATTCTTTACTATGGAACAGCAGCAATGAATAGTGCCACCAAGGCAATAACCCTTGCTATCTATGGCAACAAAAATTTAACTTCTTGGGCGAATTTCAGATGTGCACAACTCCCAACATAGACCTTCGATTTACATGACTCCAAAACTTACAAGTCACATACAATCTCCTCTAACTATAGGCATAGACTGCATCTCAAATTCCTCCGTAGAGATTTTGGACCCCTAAGACCGAAATTGTCTCTTTTAGGCCAAAAACTTGACACCAACACCACCCAAACCAATCCACTAATCTTCTGGATGCTAAACCTATTCCCAAAAGTCTCAAATGACTTAAGGACAATATTCAAGGAGGCTACACTCCAAGGAAACTACTCCATCAAGTTTTGACCCCCTTGAACCTCAAACTTGACTAATGAGTTACATACCTATTTTCTCTAAAACCTAGCAAATATCAAAGCCAACCTTATAAACCACTATAACTCAACATAATACACATGAGGTGACCATTGTCTGGGCCCAAACACACCTAGATAATAAATGGGTCACACCCCCTTAACACACAAAACAACCCCAACATCAAGCATCACTGAAACAACAAGGTAACCCAAACCATTATTGCCAGCATGTATGCCTTACCATATGATACAATGTACACATCTATACCCATATAGCCTTAACTAACATGGAGCTTGAAAGTGACCTGTGTCATGCATAAGAGGCAGGGACATACAAACAGTCCTAAAGAATACAAAAGACAATTACATGTCATCATTATAATGTCCTACACTTGGCACAATACTATAACATAACAGGTGTTCTCAGATAAACACATACCAAACATAAGTACTTAAATATCTCGTACACCTCCTTAGGAACTCATCTACCTTTACTTTCTCCTTGAATGAACTAGATCTCATTCCTGTAAATGTTTGGATACAAGCGTTCAAATTCAAGCTTATATATAATTTGTAATATCCCTATTTTTATGGGATGTTATAACATGAATAAAAGATAAGAAATGAAGCGAGACGAAAAGACTATATATAATCGGGCTCTAGAAGGAATTAATTTCTCATCTAATTTTCTGAAAAAGTTATGTTTGGTCCTTAATTGAAAGTAACTTTTTATAAGGTTCTTAGTAGAAATTAATTCCATAACTTAATCTAGAAAATATGTAATATACCACTTAAATAAAAGCCCGCTCCAAGCTGAGTGTAACGATATAAGTATTACCTAGCCGAGAGGTCTAAATTGAGAGATAGACCAATTTGAAAGTTAATATGAATAGTGAAAAAGAAATAATAAAAAATTGATCTTTGGGTAAAATTACAAGAAAGTGTTGAATCAAGTGTTTTGATGATTCCAAACTAACCTTCAAGAGCTTGGAATAAAGATATCAAAGGTGCACAAAAGGTTCAAGTGAAGGAATCATGGAGAAATCTGTGCAAAGATTTATGTAGGATGTTTAGTAATGTTTTGATTTGAGTAAAAGACTTTGATTTGATAAAAAGATATTTTAAAACTTTGATTCTATGTTAAATCATGGAATATTTGAAAAATACCCACCAACAGACGAAGTTTGAAACGTTTACACTGATCTTTCATCTTGAAAATTCGAACTTTGGCTTTGGAAATTCGAATTTCGTAATGAAACTAAACAAGTCTGAAGAAAAGACTCTCTAACAGACGAATTTTGACTTGAGAAAATTTGAATTTTGATAAGTGTCTGAAAGGAGATTTCAGTAACAGACGAACTTTGGGTTTTGAAAATTCAAATTTTAGACAAAATAAAACTTATGAAAACTAAAGAAATTTGTCTGAAATTATATCAAAGTTCATATGAAACTAAGTTTAGATTGGGTTTCAAAATTGCTCACTGACAGACGAACTTTGAACATGAAAATTCGAATTTCAGAAACAAAGCTTGCCAGTCTGATATATTGATATGTTGACATATGAATGATAGTATTTATAAATTTGAATTTTGAAGTAAGTTTGAAAAAAGGTCTCTCTGACAGATAAACTTTGCCATTTGAAAATTCGAATTTCGAATTAGATGAACTACTGTGCCTTATAAGCCAGCTACAGACAGACGAATTTTGGGGTTCCAAAATTTGAATTTCAAAGGCACTGTAGCAAATTGAAAATACTGTTCACACTTAATAGAAAAACTTTCTACTTGAAAATTCATATGTCACAACATAGAAACACTTTCCAAAGATCAAAATTTGAACTTCACTTCATGACAGACGAATTTCGGGCATTCAACGTTGAAGTCTTTAGTCTTCAGTTCTGCAAAATTTGTCTGTTAACTAACTGAAATTCGAATTTCAGAATGTCAGAAGAATTAAATACGGTTGGTTAACGGATAGTTTTTCAGAGTAGCTGTTAGATAACTTCTCCAACGGATAGATTTTGTCTCTAACATATAGTTGAGACCTAAATCTATAAATATAACATCATTTGAAGTTGTGGGAAACGATTTTAACTATGTATATACTAAAACTCTACCAAATCATCTACTCAAAGTCTCTTACTCTCTCACTTCAATATTTGTACTTCAACTTTCATATTTACTCTATCTAAGAGAGTTTAATCTTTGTAAACAATCTTATCTTCATCTAGAAGAAAGATTTTCTTGTGAGGGAATATCACAAGGGATTGAGGAAGCACTTAGTAAGAGTGCATAGAGTGAATGAGTGAGCTCTAGAAACATAGCATCATCTTTGTACTGTGGCATTTGCAAGAAGCCCATTGAATTCTTGCAGAATAGTGGAAAATCTCAAGTGGTGACTTGGGGACTGGACGTAGGTCAAGTGGAGAGATCGAACCAGGATAAATATTTGAGTTTTCTACTCTTTACTCCTACTTTTACAGTTTATTCATTTATACTCTATTTTACTGTCATACTTTGCTTTCTTCACCTTCTTGACTTTTTGCAGAAAATTTTAATCTTCCCAATTCACCCCCCTCTTGGGAAGCCAGCTCATCTAACAAATGGTATCAGAGCCCGGATTCCCAATCAAAGGATTTCACAGTCCAGGAATTAAAATGGCTGGTTTTGGAGAAAGTATACTACCAGAGGGCAACAATACAAATAGACCACCTGGCTTCAGTGGAGAACACTATGGTTACTGGAAGATGAGGATACAAATCTATCTCCAGTCAATTGATCTGGACATCTGGTCAGTCATTCAGAAGAGAGATTTTGCCCCGACGGCTTTGGAAGATGATGGGAAGTACAGAAAGAAGATAAAAGCTGAATGGAATAAGGAAGACAGAAGAAGAGTCTTGTTGAACTTCAAGGCAAAACACTGTTTGGTCTGTACTTTGAATCAAGACAAATTCTACAGGGTCTCACAATGCTCCACTGCCAAAGAAATGTGGGGCACCTTGCAAATTGCTCATGAAGGAACAACTGGAGTCAGGGAAAATAAACTAAATACATGCATAGGTGAATATGAAAGCTTTCAAATGGCTGAAGGAGAAAATGTAAAAAAGCTACAAAAAAGATTCACCCTCATTATGAATCAACTAAAGAGTCTGGGAAAGGAATACACTCAAACAGAAAAAGTCAGAAAGATCATCAGAGCTCTCCCTCTGGAATGGCAACCCAAAGTAACAGGAATAGAGGAAGCCAGAGGAGAATCAATGGCCTCTGTCACTGCTCTTTTTGGTAGCCTCAAGGAGTATGAAGGAAAAATGAAGGCTCTCAAGGAAGCTGGACTAGATAGAAAGAAGAAAGGTCTTGCTCTGAAAGCTGCTGATAAGAATGAAAAGGAATCTAACGATGGAGATGAGCTAGATGAAGAAACTCTGGCTATGATGGTTAGAAAATTTGGAAGATTCTACAGCAAGAAGAGAAACAAGAAAATCTTCAAGAAAGGAGCAGCTGGAGAGAGCAAGAGAGAAGCAAAAGAACCTGTTACTTGCTATGAGTGTAAAAAGCAAGGACATATCAAATGTAAATACCCACAATTCCTCAAGAAGCAAGAGAAAGAAAAGAAATCTACAAACAAAGGCAAGAAGAAAAGAGTCTACATCTCATTAATATGGGCCAACAGCTCAGATGAAGAAGATGATGTAAATGAAATTGCCAACATCTGTCTGATGGCTCTTACCTCTTAAGATGCTGAAATCCCATGCAGTGATCAAGAAGATAAGGTATATGAATATGAACCTTCCTATTCTGAATTACTGGATGCATTTCATGAGCTACATGATGAATTTGTTAAAGTGGCAAAAGAATTGAAGCAAGTTAAGAAAAAGATTAACAAACTAGAATCTCAATGCAACATCTTTGAAATTGCTTCTCTACCTATTGTTGAATCTGCTTGCTGTAAATCATGCATTGAACTAAAGAAAACCAATGAATATCTAGTGAAAAGCATTTCTAGGCTTACTAAAGGCAAAGATATGTTGTTTGCTTTAATGGGAAGCCAAAGAATATCACAGGGAAAGGCTGGACTTGGCTATGATCCTTGTGCTGTAAAAGAAAAGATTAGGAAGAAAAATCAGAATGTGTACATGAGACATTTTGTGCATGCTAGTGGTAATGGAAAGAAAGATCATATTTCACATCACATTGAATCGTATAATCAACCAAGGCATGCAAAACAAAAATATTATCTGTATTGTTTTCTTCCTGCTTCTCAATCCAGCAGTGCTTTTACCACCTGTCACTTCTGTAATAAGAAGGGGCATATTTCTAGCTCATGTGCTTTAAAGAAAAATGGACTTGACAAGAAGGTTAAATGGGTTCCCAAAGGTACATCTGTATCTAGGGAAAAGACTACTGATAGAAAATGACCCAAGTAAATTTGGGTACCTAAAAGGAAAATTTGAATTTTGTTTTGCAGGTTTGTCTCAAAGCTAGAAAGAGCAATAAATGGTATATGGACAGTGCCTGCTCAAGTCACATGACTGGTGACAAGGAGAAGTTCATCACCCTTAGAGATAAGAAAGGAGGAAAGGTGACCTTTGGAGGTGATCAATATGACAGAATAGTTGGCATTGGCATTGTGAGCAAGAATCCTGAAACATCCATTGAAGAGGTGTTGTTTGTGATTGGCCTCAACCACAATCTGCTAAGTGTGAGCCAGACATGTGACAAAGGAAACTGGGTGCTGTTTGACTCAGTTCTGCCTAGTCATCAGAAAAAGTGATCACAAAGTAATTCTCAAAGCTCAAAGGGATGGTAATTGCTATACTATTGATCTTGATGAACTTCCTCCCTTAGATTATGTCTGCTTGATTAGTCAGGACAATGATAGTTGGTTGTAGCATAGAAGATTAGCTCATGTTAAAATGAATCAGCCTTCAAAATTGGTTAAAAATGAGTTAGTCACTAGCCTACCAAAAATCACTTTCAAAAAGGACAAAGAATGTGATGCATGTCTAATAGGAAAACAAACTAAATCTTCTTTTAAACCCAAAAATGTAGTCACCACAACTAGACCACTAGAACTACTGCATATGGATTTAATTGGTCCATCTAAGGTAAAAAGCATTGGTGGAAATCTATATGTGCTTGTAATTGTGGATAATTACTCTAGATTTACATGGACATTGTTTCTTTCCTCTAAAAGTGATACCTTTGATGCATTTGTAACCTTAGCCAAGAAAGTGCAAAATGAGAGGGGTATTTCCATTGTGTCTATCAGGTCAGATCATGGAGGAGAGTTTGAGAACTTATACTTTTTGGAGTATTGTAATGAGCATGGAATTGATCACAACTTCTCAGCTCCAAGAACTCCTCAACAGAATGGAGTAGCAGAGAGGAAGAACAGAACAATTAGAGAGATAACTAGAGCTATGCTGAATGAAAAGGAACTCTCTCAAGTTTTCTAAGCTGATGCAGTAAACACAGCAAGCTACATCATAAATAGAGCCTACATCAGACCAATCCTTAGGAAGACTCCTTATGAGCTGTACAAAGGAAGAAAGACAAATCTCTCACATCTCCATATGTTCGGCTGCTAGTACTTCATTCACAACAATGGAAAGGAGAATCTGGGTAAGTTTGATGCCAAATCTGATTAAGGAATATTTCTAGGCTACTCTAGTAGGAGTAAGGCATATAGAGTTTTTAATAAAAAGTCCAAATTGGTAGAAGAATCTGTGCATATAGTATTTATTGAAAATGAAACTACTTCCAAACATGCTACTGATGAGGATGATCTTGTCTCAAGCTTCAAAAAGTTAGATATTTCTGTTGAATGTAAAATTGAACCTCCAAAAATATATAAATCTATTAACATAGAGGAAGATATTCAGGAAAGAGATTTTGAGGATGAAAATAATAATGAAATATCTCAAGGACTCCCTAGAGCTTGGAGATATCAAAGGAATCATCATGTTGATCAAGTAATAAGGAATGTTCAAGAGAGAGTTAAAACTAGAAGATAGTTAAGGGATCAAATGATTAATTGTGCTTTCATCTCACAAATTGAACCTAAATACACTGAGGAAGACTTAACTGATGAATATTGGATTTTGGCAATGCAAGAAGAGTTAAACTAGTTTGAAAGAAATCAAGTTTGGGACTTAATGCCCAGACCCAAAAATCATCCTGTCATTGGCACTAAATGGGTTTTTAGAAATAAACTTGATAAATCAGGGTCAATAATCAGAAATAAAGCTAGATTGGTTGCTAAAGGATATAATCAAGAAGAAGGTATTGATTTTGAGGAAACCTTTGCTCCAGTAGCTAGATTAGAAGCAATTAGAATTCTGTTAGCATATGCATGCATGAAAAATATTTTGTTGTATCAAATGGATGTGAAGAGTGCCTTTCTAAATGGATATATTATGGAAGAGGTTTATGTAGATCAACCTCCAGGTTTTGTGGATTCTACAAAACCAAACCATGTTTATAAACTGAAGAAAGCCTTTTACGGTTTAAAGCAAGCCCCTAGAGCATGGTATGAAAGATTAAGTAATTTTCTAACTAAAAAGGGGTTCAACAGGGGAAAAGTAGATACAACCTTATTCACCAAGAAAGAAAATAAAGATTTACTTATTGTTCAAATTTATGTTGATGATATTATATTTGGTGCTACTAATGAATCTCTTTGCAAGAATTTTTCTAAGCTAATGCATGGAGAATTCGAAATGTCCATGATGGGTGAACTCAATTTCTTCCTTGGATTGCAAATCAGGCAATGTGATAATGGTATCTTTCTCAACCAATCCAAGTATCTGAAGGAATTGCTAAAGAAGTTTGGGATGGAGAATGTCAGGCTAATGGGAAAACCTATGGCTACATCAACCAAACTAGATATGGATGAAAAAGGGAAAATGTTTCACATAAACCAGTATAGAAGGATGATTGGATCCCTCCTGTACCTAACAGCCAGCAGACCTGACATCATGTTTAGTGTCTGTATGTGTGCAAGATTCCAGTCATGTCCCAAGGAAACCCATGCAATTGCTGTGAAGCGTATCTTCAGATATCTTATTGGAACATCACAGATGGGTCATTGGTATCCAAAAGGCAATGGAGAAGATCTCAAAGGATACACTGATGCTAATTTTGTAGGATCCAAAACTAACAGAAAAAGCACAAGTGGAACTTGTCAGTTTCTTGGAGGATCCTTGGTTTCATGGTTTAGCAAAAAACAAAACAGTGTGGCCTTATCCACAGCAGAAGCTAAATATATTGCAGCTGGAAGCTGTTGTGCCCAAATTATCTGGATGAGACAGCAACTTAAGGATCTTGAGGTTAAGATAAAGGAAATACTAATAATGTGTGATAACCAAAGTGCCATAAACATCACAAAGAATCATGTCATGCATTCAAGGACAAAACATATTGAAGTTAGGCACCACTTCATAAGGGATCATGTTTTGAAAGGAGAAATCAGACTAGAGTACATCCCTATAAAGGATCAAGTTGCTGATATCTTGACAAAGCCTCTATCAGAAGATAGACATTGCAAAATCAGGAGAGAATTAGGTATGGTAAATCCCAATGAACTGTAAGTAAATCCATGTGCAATTCTATTTTTAGATTTTCCAACACTAAATTAATTGTAACTTTAGCATCGAAGTGAATTTAATTCAAGTTGCAGATGCTTTTCATGTGATTCAATGTAATAAATCTAAAAAATGGAGCACACCAGAATGGAACAATCAAAAAGTGAAGAAAATGGCAAAAATTATGAGTTTCTGGATCCATTTTGTAAGTTTTTAAAGTTGAAATTCGTATCTTAGTTGTGTGTTAGATGAATTTCCTTGATAAACTGTGTTTCTGAACAAGTCAGCATGGTCAACATTCGAATTTAGATGCCCAACAGATGAACTTCAGCTTGTTATACATTGAAATAGTTCTCGGTGATCCCTCGAAATTTGTCTGTTGGTCCTTGAAAGTTCAAATTTTCAAAAATAAAAATTTCAAAGTTATGTTTGTCCAACATGATGATTATACAAATGATTATTTCTTAACATACGAATGTTGGAGAATCTTTACAAAGTAAAGAAATTTGAATTTCTGAATTAAAATTCGTCTGTTGAAACTTGCTCATAATGTTGAATCTTTGAAAGATGAATGTTTATATGCATAATTTGTCTGTTGTTTGTTGATTTGATTGCTACTTGATGTTAACTCTTCAAAATTCAAACTTTGTTGAAACAAAGTTCGTCTGTTTATCTTGTGTTGCTTGAACCAAGCCACTGTTAGACGAACTTTTAGAAGAAAATTCATCTGTCAGTAAGCTTTCCTGAATGGTTTAACTTTTAACTGCTCGAAGTTCAAATTTTGACCCCTCAAAATTCGTCTGTCAGGTGGTTACTTACGTTAAAACTGACGTTTTCCACTCAACAGATGTAACCCTACTATTTTCATCTCTGAGTCTGTTCAAATTCTCTCTTCAATGCTCTTAAATTCTGACCAAAATTCTTTATTTCCCACTATTTAAACTTCTTTTTGCATCCTATAAACCCAATCTCTGCTTCATTTTGAAACATTCATCCACGGAAATGGCAATAGTAAAGAATCTTGAAGCTGGAAAAGGAGAGGCACGACCAAAGAGAACGGTCAAATCCCAATATGCCTCAAAGGAGGGTGAAAAATCAAAGAGAAAAACCGAATCAAGCAAGGCAACTCCCTCCAAATGACAGAAAACTAATTCAAAGGCTGAATCAAAGAAAGCTGGACCCTCTTCTTCGAAGAAAGCAGAGCCTTCGGTCCCTATTCCTGCTGCTGATACAGTTGCTTCCACTTCCTCCTCTAGTACTGAATCTGGAGAATACCAACTCACAACAATGCCATTATGGAGCACTCCTCAGATTCAGGAAGAATACTCAACCAAGTTTGCAAGTAAAAAGGTAATCAAGCCTCACTGTGTGAACTTGGAAGATTTCTTAGTCTCTAACAGTTTTGATGCTAGAATATGGATGCTAAGATATAAGAATCTGTTAGAGATACTAGAGAGGTATGATGATAAAGTGGTTAAGACATGGTATGCCTCCTTGAAGTATAATAACAAAAAGAAGAAGTAGGAGGTCAATCTAAGATCAAGGACCATCTGGCTCATAGATGAGACTCTTAATGAAGTATTGGAAATACCAGGGCAAGATGGCCTTAAGATTGACATCACTGCTTCTGGATATATGGATGAGGCAAATACTGCTGATGAAGAAGGTGGCCCCTTTCTGAACTACAAGGAGCACAATCCTGAACACTTTGTTCAGAAGAAAGGAGAATAGGCCAACCATAAACTTGCTAAAGCCTACAGATATCAGTGCTCAAGTGAGGATCCTACACTATATAGTGTCTAGGATCATCTTCAACAAAGGAGGCAGCTTCAATCTGATCACAAGGATAGAGGCACATGTGATGGCAGCCATCATGCGTGGAAAGCTTATCAACATGGGACATATCATACTCTAGCACATGATCAAGGCAAGGGATCAAAGGAAAGATTCCACACTCTCCTATGCAGCAATCATTTCCAGAATTCTACAATATGCTAGAATTGAGCACCTTGAGAAAGGGAAAGGGAAGCCCACTGAGATTTTCAAGGAAAAGGAACTGCAAAGAATGGGAATTGAGAGAAATGAAGGGAGATGGATTGGGAACGGAGGAGGAAAATCTGAATATCTCTTCCTTGTTGAAGATGCCTCCCTACAGCAAGAAGGTACCTCTGAGGCTCCTGCAAGACCTACACCTCAACCTTCTCTGCCTGTCCCATCTCCATCTAAGCTAGTACATTCCATCTACTCCCTCCTCTCATGCCAAGCCAACCAAAATCACTAAGTTGTATGACAGTTTGTCTACACTCATACTTAGCATCAGGGATGAGTAAAATGCCAAATTTGCTCATCTGCAAGATCAGATTCATCAGTTGGCTAAGAACATAAAAGTGGTTGCTGATGCATATGAAGACATTCGGAGTGCAATTCCTGCCATATCAGCTCCACCTCAGCCAAGGTTCTCTGAGCTACCAAGTCTCCAACTCCTGAGCCTCCAAGCCCCTTTGAGCTAGCCTCTTCAGAGTATAGTGATGTTGTAGATGATACTGAGGTTGCTAGTACACTGAACACACAAAGTCCTGGTCCTCCCTTGGACTACGGTATGGAAGAAGAAGGCCCTCGGGATTTGAGTTCTCATGATCCCATTCCAGCAGATGCTCAAGAGTCAATCCTGTCCCAGCAAGAATCTGAGCAAGTAGAGAGATTAGTGGCAGCCATCTCCACTTCACAATTCGTGCCAGCTGCCACAAATGAAGAAAGGAGCATTGTGCCTTTTGTTGATCTGGAAGCCATTGCATACAATGCTCTCTTACAAGCTCGGAGAAGAAGGCTTGAAGAAATGTTTCCTCCTTCTGCTCCCTCACCTGTTACATATTATGGTTTCTCGGAGGAAAGAAGGGCATAACTGGCAGTCACAAGGCGAGAAATTTCTGAACTTCTTGAGATTTCTGATGATGAAGATGAAGACACAAGTTCTGAAGTTTCTGGGTCCCCGCCATTTGTTCCTATGCCTCTTCAAGCTATTCCAGTGTCTCAAATCCCTCCTCTTACAAATTTTGTTCACCCTTCTGATGATGTTAAAAAGGCGGAGAAAAGTAAGCAAACTGGAATTGGAACTGGAAAGTCTGCTGCTGAGCCTTCTGGAAAGACTTACAGCAAGAAGACCAAGTCAAAGAAGAAGTGATTAGAACTTAGGCTTGGGTCATCTTGTAGTGTTATGTTTCTGTTGTTTGTATTTTGTGTTTATGTTTTTTCTCGAACTATTTTGCATTTGTAGAAGCAATGTTTGATGAAATGAAAGAATTCTTTAGCTGCAAAGATTTGTTCCTGTTAATCTTTGAATCTCTTTACTTGATCCACTATATATGATATCCTTTGAAATATAATGTGTTGAATCAAGAGTTTTAATGATTCCAAACCAACACTCAAGAGCTCAGATTGAAGATATCAAAGGAGATCAAAGTTGTTTCAAGTGAAGATTTTCTGAGTATTTACTGTTAGATCTTTTGTAGGATCTTTAGTTTTAGTTGTGATTGGGTAAAAGATTTTGATTTGAGAAAAAGATGTTTTCAAACCTTGATTTTGTGTTAAATCTTGACTTATTTGAAAAACACCCACAAACAGATGAAGTTTGAAAGTTTAAACTTAACTGTCAAGTTGGAAATTCGAACTTTGCTTTAGGAAATTCGAATTTCGAGCTAAAACTGAATAAGTCTGAAGAGATGGCTCTCTGTTAGACAAATTTTGGTTGTTCAAAATTTGAATTTTCATACAAATCTGAAAGAAGTCTTTTTGGTAACAGACGAACTTCACACTTTCAAAAGTCAAATTTCAAGTAAAATGAAGTTTGTGAAAACCAAAGAAATTCATCTAAAACTATGATAAAGTGCATCTAAAATCAAAAGAAATTGAGTTTGATAAATGCTCTCTGACAGACGAATTTTGGCTTCCCAACATTCGAATTTTCATCTAAGTCTAAAAGAAATTTCCTTGAAACAGACGAACTTTGGATCTTCAAAATTCGAATTTCAGATAAAATAAAACTTGAGAAAATAGAAGAAATTCGTCTGAAACCATGTTAAAGTTCATCTGAGATCAAGAATGATTTAAGTTTCAAAACTGCTCTCTGACAGACGAACTTTGAACATTGAAGTTCGAATTTTAGAAGCTAAGTTCTTGAGTCTGTTGAAGTGAAACATTGACATACGAATGATAAGAACTTACAATATTCGAATGATGAAGTTAGTCTGAAAAGAGTCTCTCTGACAGACGAACTTCACTCTTCAACAATCGAATTTCGAAGAAAGTGAACTACTGTGCCTCTTTTTCACGTACTGGGAATAGACGAATTATGGGCTTCCAAAATTTGAATTTCAAGGGCACTGTAGCAAATTGAAAACACTGTTCACACTTAACCGAAAAACTTTCTTCTTGAAAATTTATATGTCACATTGTGAAAATGTTCTGTAAGTTTCAAAATTCGAGTTTCACTTCATGGACAGACGAACTTCAGTATTTCAACGTTGGAAGCTTTAACCTTCAGTTCCTTCAAAATTTGTCTGTTGACCAACCAAAATTTGAATTTCAGTATGTCAGAAGCATTAAATGCGGTTGGTTAACGGATAGTTTTTCAGAGTAACTGTTGGATAACTTCTCCAACGGATAGATTAAGTCTCTAACGGACATTTGAGAACTAAATCTATAAATACAATAACATTTGAAGTTGTGGGTAACGAATCTAACTTGTATATACTGAATTTCTGTCAAAACTTCTTCTCAAGAGCTTTTACCCTGTAGCTTCAATATCTGTACTTTAACCTTCATATCTACTCTATTCAAGAGAGTTATATCATTGTAAATAATCTACTCTTCATCTGGAAGATAGATTTACTTGTGAGGGGAAATCACAAGGGGATTGGGAAGCACATTGTATAAGTGCTTAGAGAGAGTGAGAAAGCTCCAGAAAACAGAGCATACTCATTGTACTGTAGCATTAGCAAGAAGCCCGTTGAATTCTTGCTGTATAGTGAAAAATCTCAAGAGTGGTCTTAGGGACTGGAAGTAGGTCAAGTGGTCAGACCGAACCAGGATAAATTACTGAGTCTTCTATTCCCTATCTTTACTTTTCAGCTTACTCTGTTTTATACGTTACTTCCTTTAAACTGTGCTACCTTCACTTATCTCACTTTGTGCAGAAAAATTGTAATCTTCTCAATTCACCCCCCTCTTGGGAAGTCAACCTTGCTAATAAGTTATATCAGAGCCCGGATTCCCATTCAAAGGATTTTACAGTCCAGGAACAAAGACGGCTGGCTTTGGAGAGAGTATACTTCCTGAAGGGAATAACACTAACAGACCACCAGGCTTCAGTGGAGAGCATTATGGGTACTGGAAGATGAGGATGCAGATCTACCTCCAATCAATTGATCTTGATATCTGGTCAGTCATTGAGAAAGGTGATTTCATCCCAATGGCTCTAACTGAAGATGGAAGACACAGAGAGAAGCTAGAAGCAGAATGGAATGAAGAAGACAGAAGGAGAGTTCTGCTAAATTTTAAAGCAAAGCATTGCTTAGTCAGTGCCCTGAACCAGGACGAATTCTACAGAGTCTCACAATGCTCCACTGCAAAAGGGATGTGGGACACTCTGCAGATTACACATGAAGGAACAACTGGGGTCAGGGAAAACAGACTGAACACATGCATTGGAGAGTATGAAAGCTTCAGAATGGCTGAAGGAGAAACTGTAAAGGAGCTCCAAAAGAGATTCACTCTCATTGTGAATTAATTGAAGAGCCTGGGAAAGGAATACACTCAGTCTGAAAAAGTAAGAAAGATACTCAGAGCTCTCCCTCTAGAATGGCAGCCCAAGGTGACAGCAATAGAGGAAGCCAGAGGAGAATCAATGGCCTCTGTCACAGCTCTTTTTGTCAGCCTTGAGGAGTATGAAGGAAAAATCAAAGCTCTCAAGGAAGCTGGGCTGGACAGAAAGAAGAAAGGCCTTGCCCTCAAAGCTGCTGATGAAAAGGAAGAAGAATCTGACGAAGGAGAAGAGCTGGATGAAGAAACTCTGGCTATGATGGTCAGAAAATTCGGAAGATTCTACAACAAGAAGAAGAACAAGAAATTCTTCAATGCATGTTGACATATGAATGATAGTATTTGTAAATTTGAATTTTGAAGTAAGTTTGAAAAAAGGTCTCTCTGACAGATGAACTTTGCCATTTGAAAATTCAAATTTCGAATTAGATGAACTACTGTGCCTTATAAGCCAGCTACAGACAGACAAATTTTGGGGTTCCAAAATTTGAATTTCGAAGGCACTGTAGCAAATTGAAAATACTATTCACACTTAACAGAAAAACTTTCTACTTGAAAATTCGTATGTCACAACATAGAAACACTTTCCAAAGATCAAAATTTGAACTTTGCTTCATGACAGACGAACTTCGGATATTCAACATTGAAGTCTTTAGTCTTCGATTCTGTGAAATTCGTCTGTTAACCAACTGAAATTCAAATTTCAGAATGTCAGAAGCATTAAATGCGGTTGGTTAACGGATAGCTTTTCAGAGTAAGCATTAGATAACTTCTCCAACAGATAGATTTTGTCTCTAACGTATAGTTGAGACCTAAATCTATAAATATAACATCATTTGAAGTTGTGGGAAACGATTTTAACTTTGTATATACTGAAACTCTGTCAAATCATCTACTCAAAGTCTCTTACTCTCTCACTTCAATATTTGTACTTCAACTTTCATATTCACTCTATCTAAGAGAGTTTAATCTTTGTAAACAATCTTATCTTCATCTGGAAGAAAGATTTTCTTGTGAGGGGATATCACAAGGGATTGGAGAAGCACTTTATAAGGGTGCATAGAGTGAATGAGTGAGCTCTAGAAACATAGCATCATCTTTGTACTGTGGCATTTGCAAGAAACCCATTAAATTCTTGCAGAATAGTGGAAAATCTCAAGTGGTGACTTGGGAATTGGACATAGGTCAAGTGGAGAGACCGAACCAGGATAAATATCTGTGTTTTCTTCTTTTTACTCCTACTTTTACAGTTTATTCATTTATACTCTATTTTATTGTCATACTTTGCTTTCTTCACCTTCTTAACTTTTTGTAGAAAATTTTAATCTTCTTAATTCACCCCCCTCTTAGGAAGCCAGTTCATCTAACAGAAAGTACCCGAAAGAATAGTTAATTACATTTTGACTCGGCTTAAGGGTAAAATGGATATTTTTCAAATTAAAAGTGAAATGTGAATAATGCATTTAAGGTCCAGAAATGAAAAAGTTGATATCGTAAAATGTATAAGAAATTGGAAAAAAATGAAGAGACACCGTTAAACATGAAGAAGGGTAAAGAGGTTATTTTTTCTAATTAAATGGAAAAATGAGAACATTGTATTTTGTCCCCAAGAACTAAGAATACTTGTAATTTAGTTCATGAAGGAAGAAAAGAGGGAAGAGAAAGAAGTTTGGGGGAAAATTACACCTAAAATCCAAAAGTTTTAAAAATTATAAATTTACCCTAGGTCAAGGGTATTTTTGAAAATATGAAAAATTATAGTCAAAATGAAGTTCTCAATGAGCTAAGCCCAATGGAATATAGTATAGAATTTATTAAGATCAAAATAACATTTATTGGGTAATTAGGGTTTAATATTAATATTTTGCCCGATAAAAGTCAATTTGAATTGTAAGAGGCAGTAGTAATTCAAGAAAAATTTGTGAGCCTTGATAAAATATATTTTGGATCAAAATAATGATTTTTGACTCAAAGTAATTGTTAGATAATTATGTATCAATTTAATAATAATTTTGGCAAAAATACTTAATTTGTACGGGTAAATTTAATCAGTAAATGGTATTTTGATCCATTAAACTTTATGAAGCAATTTTTGGCCAAAAAGGGAGCGAAACACGTCTGAAATGCTAAGTGGGACACAAAGGAATTTTTTTAAAAGCTTCATTAAAATTAAAGTAACTAAGGTTAGTTTATGACTTAAATCACTTAACCACCCCAAGTCAGCCACTAAACTCATCTTCCTCAGCCTTAAACACATTTGAACTAGTGGAAGAAGAGGAAGAGAAAACATAGAAAAGAGAAGGAGAAAAGAGAAGGCTATAGGACTTGGTTTGATTCCAAACTTCCAAGGTAAGCTTCTTTGGTTACTGTCTTGATTATGTCTAACTTTTGTGAAGCTTCATGGAGTATTTCTTTTTGTTTTACCTCTGAAAATTTCTGCCTAGAGAGAGAGAGGAGAGAGAAAGTGAAGCCAAGGAAAAACCAAACCCTAAAAAGGGATATATAGGTCTTAAGCAACAAGATTATGCCATTAGATTACAAATTAATCGGGTAGAGATTTTTATACATTTTTGTGAATTTTATGCCTATTTAGGGTTTGAATTAGGAAGGAAATTTCATGATTTTGACCCCAAAAATGGATTTCTTGAGTTCAAATTATGCAAGAACAATGATGTTGTACAAAGAAAAGCCAAGGGAAAACAACATGGAATTTTTAGTTTAAGTATGCCACTTTGTAAATGAGCTTAAGGAATCAGTGGCTCATGGCATTATTTTATGATACTATAGGGTTCAAGAAGTGTTTTAAGATCAATGGAAGTGTCCACAAAGTTTGGAGATCATTGGAAAATAAGAATGTAGTTATTTTCCCATTTATGCCTAATATTATTATGCTTGATTTTCATGATTCTATAACTATGTCACATATTTGTTTGGATACTTTGTGATGAATTTTCATTGTTGGCTGGTTGTTTGAAGGGTTTTATGACCCTAGGATGTCCATTTTCTAAGGTGTTACTATACCAAAATTTTTATGAAACTGTATGGCATAATATGAATTTATGATTTTATGATTACCATTGATGATTTTATGAGATGCTATGATAATATACTTGCATAATTGGGTTTGACTACTGAGATTCTTTGAATTTCATTCCTTTCCAAATATTAACCATATTAGGGTAAGGACATGAAAGTATTCAAACAAATGCAAGGGAAATAAAGAAGATGATGGACAATTACTTAATTTTGTAAGTTATAATGTTAAGTTGAGAAAATATGTATCATGTTATGTATGAGATGAAATTCTATAATTATGCATGATTATATTCCTTAAAGTCCTCTTATGATGTTATGTGTGGATTTGGAATAATAAATGTTGATTCACGAGGTTTATGAAGTTTATTATATGAGATATGGCATGATTATACTTAAGATTGATCGGTAGCAGTTTGAACTGAGGTTCTCTATTCCAAACAAATCCATCAGTACGTGTAGTATATATTTTCTGAAATTAGATAGAAAAATATTTTGAAAGAGCTAAAGAACACATAAATTGGATAAGTGTACAATTTATGGTGAATTTTCAAAATTAGGGTTCAGAACAGAACAGTGTAGAGAAAAACTGGAACTTTGCCATGAACGCTGGAAATTTCAAAATACAATATAAAATCGTACAAAGCTCCAAAAATTCAATAGTTTCATTTCTGGAAACCTCTAATACTTAGGAAATGAATGCCATAGGTTTGATAGTATTTGGAGCTATATAGAAAGAGTTATGTAATTTCTTCTAAAACTGTTCCAATAGAAGTAGTGTTCTGACCCTCAATGGTTTAAGTCAATTCCATACCATGTACAAGGTGAATAAATGTACAATAAAAAATATCTAGAAAACAGACATACAGGGCTTTCCAATGATATAGAGAATATATGATTGTGCTAAGGATATCATGATATATGAATTTTTAAAGATAGGGCCAAAACCTATGAAGTTTCAAAATGACCAAATGTACAGTAAATATTTAAGGAATAAACTGTATAAATTGGTTAGGGAGATGCTCTATTTCATATTTTTTTCATGTAGAAAATATTTTTAGATATTTTTAGAAACTTGAATCGCTTTGATATGATTTTTCTAGAATTAGTTATGAACTTTCAAAGTTCATTGAGTAAAATAGAAAATGCCCAATGAACAATACCCAAAATAAATAAAAATATATTTTGATATTTTTATACAATCAAGTCTCTAATCATGTAATAATGGACGTAATTAGAGTCTAATACATGAGAAATGGACTTAAGTATAAGGTGTACATAATTGATGTGGGGTTCAAATTCAAGCGTTCAAATGCAAGATGGTAATGCATAATGCAATGGATAATATATGCAATAGAACCCCACATCAATTATGCAAGAACTATGAAGTAGTTACTATCACAGAGTAATCTCAATAAATCACTGTTATATCCCTAAGAGATAGAATATCTAAATATCTATAAGGAATTTATGAAAATGGATAGATAGCATTTTATATGAAAAATGATAAAAAGGTCATTTTTTCTAGTAAGATAGAAAAATAAGAAATTATATTTTACCCCTAGAAGTTAAGATAATTACATTTTAGCCCCTCAAGAATGAAAGTCACGTGGGGATGCATGTGAATATATATTTTGGGGAAAATTACAACTAATGACCCGAAAGAATTAAAAATTATAATTTGACTCTGGGTTAGGGGTAATTTTGTAAATATATAAAATTGCTCTCAAAACAAAGCTCTTGACTAGACAAATCCGATGGTATATGGCACTGTGATTTAATGATTAAAAATAAAGAAAGATTTAGTGCCGAGTGTCAAAAATTACACAGTGTACAAAAAAGGGACTGTGGCAACACAAACGGCAAAAAGTTGAACAAAACAAGATATGGACCTCACATAAATAATTTTTGGGACAAGATAATTAAGATAACACATAAAAATATAGATTAATCTTGTATCTCTTAAGTGATAAAATATCACAAAAAGTAATTTTATCGGTACCGGTAAAAATATCTAGTATAGGATATATCATGAGTGGCAAAATTATACAGTATTTTGACACTCTTCTCCTCTCCATTGGCGTCAGAATTGTGCATGTGTAGGATTGCATATTTTTTTTATTATTTTTGGTGAAACCTTCTTGAGGAAATATTGAAAAGTAAACTAAATTGGTTAATTAAAGTAACCATGATTAGCCAAGGTAATTAAGCCATTTAATCACTCTCTTTACTCCTATTTTCACATGTGATCTACAGTACATGGAGATAGAGAATTATTTTAATATTTTTTGGGAAAAACTTACTCAAGAAGTATTTGTTGTTGGCCAAAAATATCAACATAATTGAAGTCCATGTATATGCTTTTGTTTCTCCCATTTTGGACAACTTCAAGAGGCAAGGAGAGAGAGAGAGAGAGAGAGAGAGAAATCTGCAAATTTTTAAGAAAGAGGGAGAGTGAGACGTGAGAGAAGAGGAAGAAAAAGAAATAAGGAAGCTTGAAGATTTTAAAGACAAGAATCAAGGTAAGTTTCTTTATATCTTCAAGCTAGTTTTTATGTGTTTAGCTTGATTTCTTTTAGTGTTTTTCTCCTCCTTCCTAAGTCTAGTTTTTCTGCCAAATTAAAGGAAAAAGAAGGGGGGAGGTTTTCATGGAATAAACTTGGGAAGAGGCATGAACTATATGAAAAAGACATGATTTCATGAGTACAAACAAAGTTGCAAAGAAAATCACTTCTTGCCCTTTATCTATGCATTTCGGCCAGATCAATAGGGAGAGCTAGAGATGTAATGTGGTAATTTTGAGGTCATATTTGGATTCTTTATGAAAAATTACATGGAATAGAGGTATTATTCATCATTTTTGAGCTAGGAATGAATTTTTGGTGAATTTTTGAAGAATTAGGGTTTAATTATGTCTAAATTGAGAATTACGAGGAATTTAAATTGTGGGAGTGATCTAATGGCTCCATTTGCATAGGTTATTGATATTAACATGTTATACATGTTTTATAGGTGAAATTAAGCCCAACGTCAGGTTGGGGAACCACTTGAATTCAAGCCAATTACAAGCTAAAGTAAAGGTAGTTTATGTATATTTATGTTGAATCATGTATTTAAAGTCTTTGCATTGTTTGCCATGCTTGCTTGGTGATTTGAGACTAGAATGAATGTTATATAATTCTTGGAATGGTTATGGCTGTATTGAATTCCTTACTTGAATTACCAAGTTTTATGATGTATGTTGTACATGGCTATGTTAATGTGAGGTGAAGACTTGATAAGGGATTTGATGTATGCTATACATAATTGCTACTAAGGTTTGCCCAAAACCTTACCTCTTTTCCCATGACCCACCATGAATAGGTACAAGAGCTCTAATGGACAAAGGAAAGGAGAAAGAATGAATGTGAATTGTTATTTGTGCCTTACTTTTATATGAAGTTATAAAATACTGAATATTATGATAATGTTGTAGAAAATGTATGAGAATTTTCAGTTCAAGATTTTGTGATATGAAGTTATGTTCTACCAAGGTTCATGCCAAAATGAGTACATTTACATGGATTTTGGCAACCAAATTGCAATATATATTGAAACAAAGCATTTTACAGATGTATCTATTTAGTTCATCCCTGTTCTATACTTAATGTGATGTTAGGTTTCTGGGATTTTTACACCAAATAGAGAACATCTCAAGCTTTAAAATGACACCTAATTCACTCCATTTGGAGTCATGTAGAAAAAGTTATGATTTTTCAAATTTAAGGCAGAGATGCTGGAATTTGCAGAGACCAAATAATAGGGGAAATTTGGCGAATTAAACTGTATTAATTGGCTCAATTAATGCATCTAGAATTTTTTTCTCATGTAAAGGATTTAAATATATTTAATTCAACACTTCAATCACCTCAAAAGGATTTTTTTATAATTAGTTATGAATTGTCAAAATTGGTCAAAAATCTGAAAAATGTCATATGAACAGTAACCCAAGAAAAAGAAAAATTATTTTGTGATTTTTGATCTTCTAATGATTCAAGTGCATGAGAAATGATTCCAAATTGCATGTTTTCAAGTATGATTAAGTATAAAAGTAACTCGTGACAGTAGCCCTCTTTTAACAATTGGTAAAGGCCGATTCCAGGGCAACCACTAGGCTCACCTCCTACTAATCATAACCCTACCAAAAGACATTCCACTAATGACTAGACCATAGTTCTCCTTACTTTGAACCACCCGAATTGGTGGTCATTTAGAGATGGTGCATCCCAATCCACTGCCACTTGAGTCTCCCGGCCATAGGATAACTATTTGGTAACAAGGATATCATAAGCCACACCACCTAAAGACAAGGCCTCATGTGCTATTTATTGGATTGGCATACCACGAAGACATCATCACCCAACAATATCATGCCATATGTATATCATCATGCTAGCATATCAATATCATCATATAAGATGTCTCATGGGGATGCACAATGATCTCACACACACACACACACACATATCAATGTTCGTCATTCTTATAAGCAAACACATATTTATGTACATTTACATTGGCCAATTTCATTCATCATTATCATCATCACCATCATCATCATCATCATCCTAATCATCATATGAAACTAGGCAGAAGGGTGCACAACAAACAACTATATACCACACTACTAACCACATGCCTATAGATGTGCACTTATGCACATATACCATATCTATTCTCATTCATCATCATTATTACCATTATCATTCCCTTTTGTATTATGATTAATATACATAGTATTTTATATGATATAGGAACAAGGAAATGTACCAAAATAATATTTTAGTTCTATCACACTAGATTCAAACATATATAAGTATATAACTACGTATTTCTACCATTTCGTCGTAATTCAAGAGAATGAATAGGGTTCAAGAAAACTTACTAGCTATAATAAAGAAACCATATCATGATATGAAAGGATTCAAACATATAGAACAAATAAAGCTACTCCTTGCTTACCTCAAGTAGCTTGAACACACGCTCAAAACCATAGTAGACCATAGGATCTCCATTACACATACAAGACAGATGCAACCCAAGTCATCATATGGCATTCCAAATAGCAATTAAGGTCCAAATAGTCATCAAAACTCCAATGTAACCATTCAAACCACCCAAGGCCACATAGAGCCTACAAGACCAATTTCCATCATATAACAAATTAACCACTTACCAACGAATCCAACACTTCCCAACAACTCCTTGGAGCATAGATACTTCAACAAAGCAACCACATACCGTACAATCCATCACACATACAAATTAATTGGTGACATAGCCTAGTAAAACCCAACTTGATGACCCAATCTTAAACTCAACAATTTCAAGCTACTAATACCATACCCACTCATCATTATACTCAAATCAACTCCCAGAATCAACCATAAGTCCATACAAAAGGATTCCCAATATTAGAGGTAAAGGTTTGAGGGGGAAATGACTTAAATACCCAAAAACCATCATCCAAAGCTTGCAAACAAATTATAACACTTCATTGAGGCATTTTAACTGAGAACATTTGGTCAAATCTGTTAGGAATTTTAGTAAACATACAGCGGAATAACACAACCAAATCTCTCTCATGGATCCATCAATGTTGCTTAAATCGAGATGTAGAGGAGAATTTTATATTTGATATGTGGTTTTTCAGGTTCTTCTTCTACTATCGGACCTTAGGAACTAATGTTTTTTATCAGCTTCCTCTACCGGTATCCATACAAATGGTGAATCCAACTCGAACGGCGTGCTAGCACCACTGTTCACAAATGTCCATAAGCTTGAAGAGAGTGTAAACTCTCTTTTCTCTCTATGTGCATTTGTATAGTTTCTCTCTCTAAGTGTATGGCCACTATATCTCACTAGGGTGGGAGGATACTCTCCTTTTGAATTATATCTTAGATAATCTTAGTCTCTATCCTTATATAGATTGGGTTTCTAATTTGATTAATTTAAAATGATTATTTAAATTAAATCAAATATTAATTAAATAAATTAGTTTAAATTTAAATCTATCTAATAGTTTAAATTTAAACTAATTATTTAATCTAAATCTAGAATCAAATTTAAATTTAATTTATCACATAAATCAAATTTAAATTATCACATTAGTTTAAATTTAAATCTATCACATAGAATTAAATTTAAAACTAATTTATTTAAACTAATTAAATAATATATATTTTGAAATATATTTAATATAAAAAATATATAATATATCAAACATATATATATTTCAAATTTTATAAAATATATATCAAATATGTTTATGTATAAAATTCCTCCACCCTAAATTGAATGTTAAATTTATTGAATCTGGACATATTTTAGGTTCAATGATTCTGGACATTCTAGCTCGAGTTAGTCCGTTCTTGTATGCGACCCTGTAGGCCCATATGACATTAGCAGTGGGCTAATGATACTATTGTACCCATAAGTCACAAGTGACCTCTAGCAAGACATTGTGACTACCCAAATCATATGAGATTGGTGATACGATGCAACCTATCATACAACCCTATCACATCCCTTTTGTCTCATGATATCTAGGTCAAGTATGAGGCATGGAAACGTCATCCTCATTTTACTCGACCATCACTTTCTCTATCTTCTAGCAAATTGACAGAACAAATGGAAACCCTTCCATTCGAGCAAGGCCATGCATTTCTCAGTCTCATGACTTATCGAGCCCATATCTCCATTAATCAAAGGGACAAATTCTATCTTGATCATTCATCTTCCTCTACATGAATTTCACTATGCCTAATCATAGCTTTTATGATCACCAAATTAAAGGTGACTTTTAACTATGCCAAAATATAGTGTTCCTCATGTAGGAAGCTATGGTGATCTCAGGTCTGAGGGCTCAGTGACACGATTATATATATGAGATATGCTTATGACCTGATCCATGCAGCTATCTCATGACAAGTCGATCTAGCGCTTGTTCTCTAACAGGTGCTTATAAGTTTGATTTGTATTTTCATACATAATTAACAGATAATCATCAATCAAAATCACACTAGCCTTAGTTCATTATTGTTCCCACAAAGATGATCGACTAGGGATATTTAAGATAAAATGATTTATCCAAAAATATTATTATTATAAAGAAAAATATGCAAACAATATAATAATGTAATAAAAGGAAAAACTCCTTTTTTTACAATAAAGCACAATGTTCATAATATAATGATTGGCCTATGGCACAATCTCCAACAAAATCATGGAAAAGTTTGAAACACATGCTTTGCCAATGAAAAACTACCAAGAAACTTGAAGAGAGGAAGGAGGAGGATGAAGAAATCACATTATTATGAAGATTTGAGCCTCCCAGAGCATCAAAAGCACATCCTCCAACCCAAAAAACAAAGCCCTAGCGGAGCCAACCCCGAATCCCTCGAAATACCCTTGTTCTGTTGAGTTGCAGGCTTCTGATTTATATCAAATTCGCGACTTGCACCGCTAGTGTGAATAGTGCCACTGCAACGCTACCCACTTCTATCTCCTTACAATTCTAGTGTGGCGCCATGGCAGTAATCAGTTGTGTCCCCTAACTTAGTTACATTCCAAAAATCATAACTTAATCCACAAAAATCCAATTGAAGTAATCTTTGGCTTATTTAAAGCTTGAGAAGTCTTCTTGAACGGAAAAATATAAATAGACACTTCCAATGCTTTGAATTTTTCCATAATTTGTTGCTTTGTTTCTTTACTTATTTCCTTTGATTTTGCCTCCTCTGCTCCTGTATAATTCCTAAGAATATCCTTCCATTAATCATAATCATGTCTGAAACAACTAAATTGGGGATGTTACACCCTTCCTTCATAAGGACAATTTAATCATTTTAATACTTTTTTTTATATACCCATCATGCTCTTGGTCCCAAAACTTAATTAACTTTCTCTCACCTTCCAAAACCAAATATTTTATTTACTATTACCAAAAACCAATTCTCCCATAAATGAACTTCTGCATTGCTGGCGGGAGCCTTGACTGAGGAACATAATTTTTTCATCATCCATAATTTATCATCATCCATTCAAGTGTGGAAGAGGGAGGGAGCTTTCATACTCACGGTCACAATCTGACCTCGCCATTTGCATTGCATACACCTAAAGCCTACGTTGGCTCTTTCGAATCTGAATCAACCTTGGCCTTCGATCTGAACGACAACTCATTTTGGTTTCTCTCTCCGTGCCCTCTACTTTGCTACCTTTAGGTTGTTCTCTTTTAATTTCAGATTCGAGTCTTCTTAGTTGATTGATTTGATTTCTTCATGTTTGGAATTGGATATGATTCGGATATGTGTTGCATGCAAACTTTTTGTTTAGATTTAATTATCGACATGATCAGAGCCATTTGATCCAAGCTCTTTTTCTTTTTCTCTTAATCTTCTGGTTGATTGCTGAGGGATAGACGATGCTATTGAGTTGATTTTTCTTGTTTGAATTGAATTACTAAACCAACTTAGCTACCCTTTAATTTTTTTCTGAGCTGATCTTGCAATTTTGTTATAGTTTTATGTATTACTCTGTAGTATCTGGTTTTTCTTTTCTTTTCCTTTTTTTTTTTTTTGTAAGGTTTTACGCGATCTGTGCTTTTCTGTTGCTATGTTGTATTTTTTGTTCTGATTCAAGATATCCAATTTCTTCGCTCTGATATATTCCATTTATTACAAATATTGTGGGTTTATTCTTACCATATATATATGTTGTGGATTTGTCATCACGTATATATGTTATTGAGTCATTGAAAGTCCCTCTCTTCTATTTATTTTTTTTCCCATGTTCTGCATATCATATTGATATTGCAACAAGACAATCTTTTGGAGATTCTTAACCATAGTGACTTTGGTTTGGCTTGAGAACCTCAACTATTTGAAACCAGTGCATCAAAAACTCATGTCATGGACAAGTTCATTGACTTGTTGACAATCAACTATAAAAGATTATAGCTGTTTAAATGGCTAGTGGCTTCTAAGTAAGTTAAAGCGCACCTTAGAAGAGAACCTGTTTTATTGCAACTGTTTCTCTAAACTAGATTGTCACAAGCATTTCTCTTGCAGATTCTCTTTTGAAACTGGTGATTTTAAAATATTTTATGTCTTTTTTCATATTATATCTTTTCAATTAGCCTCTACACCTGAACATATATGAGTGTATTGGCATCCAATGCCTTATTCCAATTTGGATTATTGGAAATGCCAGGTAAACAATGGGGCTGTCTTTTACCAAGCTTTTCTCTCATCTCTTTGCTAAGAAAGAGATGCGCATTCTAATGGTTGGTCTTGATGCTGCTGGTAAAACCACAATACTGTATAAACTCAAGTTGGGAGAGATTGCACCACAATCCCTACTATTGGTACGTCTTCCTTTCAACCATTTCTAAAATGAATTAGGCTTTGTAAAACAAACCAAACGAAGAAATTTGGAAGTTTGATTTTCTTGGGGATTTTATGGTATCTTCCCTTATAATCCTCAAAATTTATAAAAACATAAACAATTAGAAATTATTTCTGGCATCTTCTTGCTCTTTAAGATTACTGTAGAGCATAAGAACATTAGCTTCACTGAGTGGGATGTTGGGGGTCAGGATAAGGTGAGTACCATCTCTTGCAAAATTTTTAGTCCTCATTTTCTTCTTAACTGCATAGTAGTTGGCCAAGATTTTTTGTATTTTTTCCAAATTAATATCACCATAAAGCGTGAGCTTTAAGGGGTTAGTGGTTTGGGACGCCTAATGGTTGAAGTTCTTAGTAGTTGTTCTTAAATCAATCTCGTTCATCAGAATTATAAGATTTAACAACGTGACTTTTGGTTTTCATTCTCTCTCTAGACCCTATTTGGATTAGATGTATATTTGCATTTGTTAGGTACCCCATTACTAAAAGTTAGCCTTTTCATCTAAAAAAATATAGCCTTGTCTTGAAATTTAATGTACTCATACATCAAACATGAGCAGCATATACAAAATGATGGGAATGACAAGCACTATTTTTTTATTTGTGTCTACTTGAAAATACTGGTGCGTGTGTAGCTCAAGATGTGATTTTTTTTTTTGGTCATTCCTCAAATATGATTTTATCGCATGAATGGTTTCAGATTGCACAGGATGCTGAATGAGGTAACAGGGTGTGATTTGGAATTTAGGCACCCAATGAGTAAAACGTAATGCTTCAAAAAGTAATGCTTTTTATTTGGATTATACGAGGGTAAGGTTCCCCTTTTCCTTTTCATTTGGTTTATAGTCGGGATGGCTGTTACATTGGCTTTCCTTCCATTCTTTCTTTCTTTTTAAAATAAATTAATCCTTAGTAATATTTTTCATCCATTTTTCTCCTTGTTTCAGGGTTAACGGATGCAGGGTGCTGGTTATTTTTCTCAAATATGAAGCAAGCTGTGGATTATAACAATATTTGTGCCTTTTTTTTCCTACTATGTTGTTGTCATTCTCTTGTCCTAAGAAATCTAGTTTTGATTCAAATAATGTTCATGCAAAATGTTTGGCTTTCAGTTTGCATTTAGTATATTTTTTATTGCCATTAACTACTCATTCTTTATGTCTGGCTAAAATATATATATATATATATATATTCATTCTTTATGAATATTGAGTAAAATTTTTTATTTAGCGACAAAATGAGCTAGACTTTGAATTTTAATTGGGATGAAATTATAATTCATCCTTTCATCACTTTTAAAATTGACAAACTTCAATTGTCACAATTCACGTAACATTTTTAACCTTTATAACATATTGAAAATTAACTATGATACAAAAATAATGCTTTTTTGGATTAATGAGTAATTTCATATTAATGATCATGTAGAATTTTGTTTTGCCTAATGAATTAAAGATTTAGATCTTCCATGCATAAGTTGATTATGTGAGTTTAGAAAAAAAAATATAAAGAAAAATCCTTAATTATATAAGTATATTTTCATTTTTTCCTATATAATATCCTCTTGTTAATTTAGTGTCTTTTTTGCAAGAATGTGTTGCAAGTCGCATTGGAAAACACCTCACTTTGACAAAAAAATAAAGAATCATATTTTTTTAAAAAAAAACTTATTTTAAATGTTTAAAACTTTAAATTAAGAAAAAAGAAGTAATATCATTAGAAAATTTTTTACTGTACATATATATTTAGAATGGCATTATATATATAAAACATTCCCTCCAGTTTGTATAAATCATCATTTTGAAATTTTTATGCTTCTTTTTTTAAACATTTGTGAATTAATTTCATTTTTTTTCATAATTTTATCAATGTGATAGAAAGTATTTAAAAGTATTTTTAGGTTGATTATATTTTAGTAAAATATTATTAAATTTTTTTACAACCTAGGTCATTTAATAATTTAAGTGATAAATCCTAAAATGACAATTTATATAAATTGAAGAGAGTAAAATAATAATGTTCCTAATTTATTGGATATACTTATAAATGTTATTAACCTATTCAACATACTTATAAGCGCATCTATATATCTAATTAATTCAAAATTTGGAGTGGAGGAACGAAAATGAGTAAAAATTGAAAACATTGTAAAGAGAAAAATGCACTCAATGATGAAAACTCGGCACATTTGGTTACTTTCAAAAAAACCCATGGAGATGAAGATAATATAATCACTATTAGCTAATTTAATTTGATAGATTATAGAAACCAATTTTTTTGTTGTTTTTAAATTAAAAAATTTAAAAAGACATGCTCCTCAACAATTTTTCCCCTCCTTCCTCCTGTCGCCTACTTCTTATTCCTTATAGAGCTTTATTGACACCCATAATGACCAAAATAAGGGCAACCAACGGGTAACGGACGACAAAGTTACCAAAGGACTACAAATGACGGATGGAGATTTGGTTCGAACCTGTCATCTGGTTGAAACCCGATCCGGAGAAACCGAATCTAGTTCAATGCTGCCAAATTAAAGCACATAGGTGTAGTCAAATAGCTACGTACAAGACTCAAGGGGCATAGCAACGAGCTTAAACTGCTAAAATCCTGCAACCATGGCTTCACCCAAACTTGGTTGCATAAACCTTTTTCTTCCCATCATCAATTGCCTCTGCGTTATGTAGTACAGGGTGAGGATTTGGGTTCCCTATAATATCCATTTCCTCAATTGCTCAGTTTTTCTTTCTACCATCAATTGGAGTATTGGAATGAGATAAATTTGTTATACATAAAATCAAAATATAAAACCTACTAAGCTTAATAGAATGAATCTTAGGCATTGAAGGGACAACAAAAGAAGAAAAACAGGAAAATAAAATTATAAGTGTATCAAAAATGAGTGTTAAGATATGTGGATATACAAGAAAAAACAAGATTCAAAATGATTATATAAGAGAAAGAGTTGGTGTGGCACTATTGAAAATCATTTAAGATTATTTGAACATATTTCGATAAGGAGAATTGATTAAATTGGTTTTAATTCTATAAAAAAAATATAAAGAAAGACTAATAAGGTCACCAAATAAAGTTATAAACAGAATCTCATGACGAATAATATATCTAAAGAGTTTTTTTTTTTATAGAACACAATTGTGTCATATGATCATATAGCTTATCTCACTTGGGGGATAAGACTTGTTATTAAAATAAAAATATAAAAATAACATAAATATTTTAATTTTAAAATAAAAATATAAAAATAACATAAATATTTTAATTTTTACACTGTGAGCAATTGAGAGAGTTTGAACAATCGATAAGGTTGGGCATGATCCAAATCCGCCAGAACCCACCTCCTCTTTTGCACTTATACCTTTCCAAACTACAAAAGAGCATTCTGAAATAGCAAAAGAAACACAATTAGAGGCGGTCAACAAAATAAACCAGACAATTATTCAATTAAATTGACCTATTATGTGACAGATAGAATCATGCTCATGGAAATATGAACTGAAAATTTAGAAATCATCAATCACACAAATTGAATACAAGAATAAATCTGGACTCAGGAATTTCATTTAACAAGTTAACACCATCAAATCAAAGCCAAAACAGATCATTAGGGGCCAACCCAAATCCAAAACAACTCGCATATTTCACATTTCTCCTCGAATTTCACAAAAGGAAAACCCAATAAGAAATCATAATGATAGTGATAAAAACTATTCTCTGTTGTCGTCTTCAACGGCTGATGAAAGATGCCATTATCAGACCAACCTTACAGTTCTGATGCTTCCTAAAATTTCATATGGCAAGAGTGGTAGCAATCACTATTTCCAGCTTCCCTTAATAAGTCTTGAAACCATTTTATTATCCACGAGCGAAAATTTTGATAGGTTATCTCCCTTATCATAATTAATTCCTCAAGTAACTTATCTCACTTACCCTTATTATAATTCCTAAACCAATCCATACGATCCTAGCAAAATGACATTGCATGAAAAAATTATAATTTAAAAATACTATATATTTTTCATGATTCAATTCGAAAGCCTAATATAAAGCATAAAAAATAATGTCAAAATCTAACCTCATTATAAAACATTCCTTGTATATCAAGGGTATTCTTATCTTCCTTCTTCAATTGTACTTAGCTGAATAAATTTTAAAAAAAAATGAGGCAAGGGGCTATCTATAAATGACAGCTGTAAGAGATATTTCTTTTTTCATTCAGTTGAATTTTACATTTGGCTTCGTATCTCCCTTCTACCCTTATTATACTCTAATTTTTACACTGGACAACCAACTCAGCTAGAGTAGTGTAACCAAATATATTGATATCCTCTTAATGATACAACTAAAGTACTTATCATCATTATTATTAGAATACTACAATATAAGGTTGCCTAAGAATGGTTTGCACGTAGGAAAATAGAGTTTTGACATCAACAAACCTAAGCAATTAACACTCAGTGATATATATATATATATAGTTGCTTTAGCTTTCTATCATCTAACTGACTGCTAGTCCAGAGAATAATTCTAAATTTGAGAGCTTGAAATTTGTATCTACCTCAAGTAACTGCTGGGAAATAAACCAAATGGATGAAGGTGGAGAGAAGTATAACTCCGTAAATTAAACGCACAAAAGTTATCATTCACTTGCATGTTTACTCAAATCCATTACTACTTTATTTTAATCCCTGATTGTAGGTATGCAATTTTCAGATGACATAAACTTTCTTCAGTTCACTATCAAACATGCATACCATAATATATTTGCACAAACAGCTAGTTAATGGAAATACCAACATATAAATAAGATTTAATCAAAAGATATGCAGCAATTCACAAGAACCACTTCAGCTTATCCAAATTTTGCCATTAAATACCATGATCATAAGTTTTAAAACAACTGAAAAATTTGCTCTAGTTCCAAAAAGTTTAGCATCAGCTACATAACTGAATGAGAAAAATCAGTAGCATCAACTAGATAGAACTGACCAGAAAAAAAAAAAAAATACATATATATAAATATAAGGAAATGAGAAGAAAAACAAAAATGCACCATATAACTTGCCTGCCAATGCCAAGCAAATAAGGAACATGGATCCAACTATCTTACAAATATTCTCAAGAGAAGTGTTGTAGCATTTTAGCCCTTGTATCTTGAAAGTATATAATCTCTTCTATTTCCTCTTGAGCAACTTGAGGACAAGTTTTTGCATAAGACCCTTCTACCCGTAATATAAAACAGAAACAATGTTAACAATTGTTTCCAAAAACAACCTAACATGTTATTGATTGAGATAACATAAAATGCAAACCAAAATGTCGTATAGAAGGCAAAAACACCAATCTTGGTAATGATTTCACTGAGTCTAAAGACCCCTTCATCTTTAAGAATAGGTAAATTAAAAGACAGTCATAGGTTACTCTTGATTTCAAGATTTTACATGATCTTGTACCCCAGTCCCAACACAGAAATCATCACTCTTCTTTCCATAAAAAATAAATCAAGGAAGGAGAGTATATATTAGAGTATATATTGTTTTAATTGATTAAATATAAACTTTAGTATAAATCAAATTGCCCCAAGTATAGAGAATTAAAAACTAGAAGAAGAGATCCATGAATATACCTGTAAATTATCCAAAATGCAAATTGATTGACTAGCCTTCCCTAATATACTGAAAATATCGTCTACTGAGACTGTTGCTTGCGCTTTTAGAGCATCAAGCTCAATCTCAATGATTGCCGGAGTTTCTTCTTTCAGGTCTCCACGGATACAAGAGCATCGATACTCCATTTCCTAGGAGTATCCTGATCATGTTTATATTTATACAAATAATTAGAAAATTATAACAAGAGAAGTAGGACGGGTAACGACTTATTATACGGACCTGAGTTCGAGAAAGAACCGTAGATATTTCTGGAAACTTGGATTAACGACGTTTGTGTGCTTAATATTTCTGGCTGCCTTCAACGTCATGAACACCGCCAGCTAATCCCGCCATTTCTATCCTCACCCTCTCTCTCTCTCGTTCTGATTCAATCGAGTCCATTCAGTTTTCTCGTCGTTGTATAGTAGCAAGAGAGTTGAATCGATCACGAAGGACGACGAAGCTGTAAGAGTGTGACAGATGACGGACGGAGATCTGGCGAAACTGTCGAAGGGCGACGGGCGGGCGATGGACGGCGACGTACAGAATGCGTTGCGTAGATGTAATTATGGGGTAAGGTTTTCTGCGTTTGGTCATTGTTTTTGTCGTTTTGGGCTTTGTTGTCTGTTTCTGGGTTGTAGGCTGTGTCTGGTTTTGTTCTTTTTGGGTGCCTGGTGGGGATTACGTTGCGCTTATCATTTTTGGGCCTGGGTTCTTTATTTGTACTTTGTTTTTATTTTTTTACCACTTTTTACTTTGTTTTTATTAAATGAAATTTCTGTTTCTTGAACAAAAATGTAATTATGAATTTTATTTTTTTATAATATATTGATGTAGTGATTGAATTAAAATTAATGTAATTATATTTTAAAATTTTAAGGATTAGAAAATACTTTTTGAAGATTAAATAATTAATTTAATTAATGGTGTGGGGAAAAGAACAAGTCTACGTGGAGAATAAGTGAGAGAGTGGAATGGCAGAGAGGCATCTTCCCAGAGCTACCAACTGACACGTTCTCTTCATGCAGAGATCTCTCCGTTCTTTATAATCTCAGTTCTCCCGCACTCGGATAGCAGACGCAATACATTGAATATCAGAAACCTCTTTATTTGTCTTCTTCTAAGCTTCTTTCGGGGAAAAAAAAATGCCAGGCCTCACCATTGGAGACACTGTCCCTGACCTTGAAGTCCAAACCACCCATGGCAACTTCAAGCTCCACCACTTCTTCTCTAATTCCTGGACCATCCTCTTCTCTCACCCAGGTTGCTTCCTTTCTCATCTTTCCGTTTATTCCTAAGTGGTGACAATTACTATGGTTTTCATTTCTCTGTTTAAGCTTTTCGATGATTCTATACGTATCAGTTATGTAATTGATGCAATAACATAGGCGATTTCACCCCGGTGTGCACAACGGAGCTTGGGATGGTGGCTAAGTACTCTGAGGAACTTTGTAAGCGAGGAGTGAAGCTATTGGGTCTGTCCTGTGATGACCTCAATTCCCACAAAGAGTGGATCAAAGACATTGAAGCCTATACTGTGAGTTCTAACTGATCTCCCAACCCCCACATGAAACTTTATTAAATCTCTAACACACTAACTCACGTGAAAGCCCTTTGGGCATGAAGTGTGTGGCAAAGCCCTGGCTCATCAAAATTTATGCTGATCGAGGGCATCAAGTATCAAATTCTTGACCATATGGTTATAAAGGCTGTGATATCATGTCAAGGACTAATGCAACAGAAAAGCTTAAGCCGTTAAGTGTAGGCCAATAAATAGATTTTATTATAATCTCTAGCGAACACTTTCTATTCTGCTAATTATTTTGTTGGCTTATAAATAGCTTATCTTTCTAATATATTGCTACTTGGAGCTTTGCATTAACTATCTCCCATGGCAACACCTTGTGTGATTGCTATTTCTCACCCTGATGATTAAAGCAACTTATATTTTCAATTATTACCTATCCAGCAGTACTTTCAGAATAGCTTTCTGGAATTGGGCATGGATTTCCATCCACTAGATTTCTAAACAGGATTACTTAAATACAAGGTTATGAGTTGTGTGACCTTGGATAGAAAATAATTTGTTATTAAATGTTAGCCTTAGCTTCATCTCAAGGGCAGTGTTGTGGTGCCTGTATTGTCCATTCCGTGTTCTTGGGTTCCTTGTAGTAGAGAGAAGGGGAAGGGTCTGAAATTAGAAGTTTACAACACATTAAGTGCATGATTGGCCATCTGGTACTGTGTGGTTTTTCTAATTGATTGTATGTTTCTATGCTGCATGCAGCCAGGAGCGAAGGTGAACTACCCCATCATCTCTGATCCCACAAGAGAGATCATCAAACAACTTAACATGGTAGACCCTGATGAGAAAGACTCTAATGGCTCCCACCTTCCCTCAAGGGCTCTTCATGTTGTGGGCCCAAATAACAAGGTGCCCATTTTCTTTCACCAAAGTTTGCAGCTTTCTTCTAAACATTCTAACATACATTACATTTTGGATAATATATATGTTGATGGGGGTTAATTTGGTGCAGATAATGCTGAGTTTTCTGTATCCTGCAACTACCGGAAGGAACATGGACGAGGTGGTGAGGGTGTTAGATTCTCTACAGATGGCCTCGAAGCATAAGGTAGCCACCCCAGCCAATTGGAAAAAGGGGGAACCGGTAGTGATTTCACCAAATGTGAACAATAAGGAAGCCAAGGTTATGTTCCCTCAAGGTTTCAACACGGTGGACCTTCCATCGCAGAAGGAGTATCTGCGTTTCACTCAAGTTTGATGATGAGCCTTCCTCCTCTTCTCCAGCTAGTTGTCTGAGGCTCAATCCCCATCTATGCTATCCTATAAATACACATACTAGTCTAATCTAAGAAGAAATAGCAGTGTTTTGTGTTTTTTTTTTTGGGCCTTGTTTCTTTTTGATTGCCACAGAGCCCATGTCTACAGTGTTTATGCTGAGAAAATATCCTGTATCTGTTAAGTAAAACTCGTTTGTTCTTTCTTTTCGTCCCAAGTCATGTGAGTATCACCCCAAATCAGAATCTCCTTTTTCTTTTTTTATCTTTCTTGTTTTATGAAGTTGGAAAAAAGGTTAGTTAATAGTCCAAGGCTCCAAGCCGTATTTCTATCAAAAAACAAGTCCAAGCCATATCTTAATCTTATGCAAGTTCATCAGGGAGAGGCGTCTGTTCAGGAATATTAGAGCTCCTTGCTTAATCACTATAAACAAATCTTAATGTTATTTTTTGGGAATAAAATGATTGTTAGTTTCTGATATGATGTTACTGGTATATATGCTTCGAGATTCTTTCCCAACGACCTTGGCCATTAATATGGATTAGAATTATCTAGGCTTTATTGAATTAGTCAAACCCTAAATAAAACTGAAACTGAGCAGGCCCGAGTCTGTTTCAAACTGCCAATTTCACTATTTACTATTGCAGTACAAGTTTCTTAGTAGTTCTTTTCCGGTACACTAGACAACCGAAGCAAACATCAATCAATATCAATAAACTCCCACTAAAAAATATTAAGAGTATAATATTATATATAAACCATGAACAGACATTTAAATTTCATATGAAAATATGTGTTTAATTATGATAAAATTAGTTCTATTTTTAGGCCAAACAAAACTAGGTTAGTGTTGGTGACAAGTTTCTTGGTGGTTAAAGTGACATGTTCCTGGCATTAACATCGTGAACAAGTTTGGATGCACATATTATACTGACAAAACTATTGGCTAATGGTATCTAGTCTACTTTTACAAATTATATCTACACCTACTTATACCAAAGCTAATTTGTAAATTTCGGATTAGATAGTGTGTCAGCAAGCTATTATTTAGAAAGAATTGCAATTAGGCATCAGTACAATAAATGAATTGCAAATAACAAATTCAGTTGAAAAAAAAGTGTTAAAATTTAGAATACTAAATAGTAAAATTGAAAAAATAAGTTGTAACAGATTTTATTTTATAATACACATTTGTTATTTTGGTTCCTAACTGCAATTCCCCCTATTTTTTATCTATCTATCCATCTATACCACCTGCTATATGCATTTTTTATCACCTTGAAACTTTGAATACACACAAGATAAGAATATCATCAAGCATTTTTATTCCTTATTGCAACTTGATTTTGCTGGTTCGCCATTGTGTTCTTCTGTCCTAGGAGTTGTACAATCTGTCGTTTCACCTGTCGTCAGTTCATGAGGCAAAGATTAATCTAACATCAACTTAGAACTCACAAATGTAAAACGGTCTGCCATAAGACTGGAATTAAAAAACTTGACGACAAATGCATGCTCAACATCAATTCTACACTTGAGCATGTTTTACAAAGACCATATATAAACACAGATATAACTTGATTTGAAAGACACAAAGCACTTTCAGTGTTACTATGTCATACCAGTTTGGTCATGTCTTGGGATTTTATCGTTGGAAATTGGTACCACATTTGATCCATCATATCCCGAGTTTCCACCAAAGGATTTTTGTGCCATCATTTTTATCATCATCCCAATTCATAGAAGAAGCTTCATGTCTTGGGTAGACTGGAAACTGCAGCAAGGTCAGACCCAGCATTATATAACCTTACAGAATACGTTCATGCGCATAGAGCAGGTGATCTTTCATGCATACAGAACTAAGGCCATATTTGGTAGAAAGGAGCTATTTTGAGAGAAATGAAAAGGAATAAGGAAAGGGAGAGAAGGGTTCTCTGAAAAGACTACTTTTTATTTATAGAAAGTTTGAATGATGCATACCAAATATATTTCATAAGGATTTCTCTTTCATTCTCCCTTTAATGAAACTCCTTTCATATATACCAAACCTAGCCAAAAGCCAAACTAACAACTCCTTATTTGGAGACTACAACAATTTCAGCTTGTCACAAGAAAAGTCATAAGAGGAAATAAATATAGAATCAGATATAATTTAAGCCATAGCAAGAAAGGAAGAACATTCCAATTGATCAATATATCTGAGTCGCATCAAATTAATTAAGTCATAGTCAACAATTTTTCTAGCAGAGAAACACTTAAGGTAAGGTTGACCAAATGAATCTCAGGATTCACAGATAAATGCAAGGGGTATAAACACAGCATCAAGTATTAAATCAACTACAAAATGATCTCTGGCACTATATATTTGTGAACACCCTATTTTATCCGGTCTTATAGAAAAAAGGAGTAAAAAAATGTTTAATTAAAGATTAATGCAAATTTTCTTTAAAAACAAAATAATATAAATAAAAAAATAAGTAATAAAAACTAAAAATGAATTCAATTGAAATTCTTTTAAACTAAGTACAAATCCTCTAATGGGATCTTGAAGAAGAAGAAAAATAAACAATAAAAACATAAAACCAAAAAAACATAAAAATAATAAAAATTTAAAATTTTTACAAAAAAAATATTAATTAGGTAAAAAAAAAGAGAAAAGAGGGAAAGAAGGGGCTGAAACGCTGTGTTTCAGCCCCAAAGTAGCCTGAGCCCTAATTTTAGGGCTCAGGCACGCGAGAATGGCAAAGGAGAATAGAGGCGAGACCAAAAGCCGCAAGACTAAAATAAAAGCAGAGGTATGGAGAAAAGAAAGCAAGAGAGACAGAGAGGGAGAAAGCCGGACACGGGGAGAAAAGCACAAAGGGCAGAGGGACAGAGAAAAAGCAGACGAGGTGGAGGCGTGCAGGAGAGGAAAAAACAGAGGGAGCACGCAAGAGAGATATGGAAGACGCGATGAGAGAGAAAAGCAGATGAGGTGAGCAATTGCAGAAAAACAGAGGGAGAAGCAACCGAATGGAGGAGGCAAACTGAAGAAAAACTAAGCACGATGGAGAAGATGAAGGAAACCAAGAGAAAGGGGGTGCTCAAGCGAAAGTATGATATAAACTGGGAGCGAGAGGAGAACTCGAGTCCAAACCCAGAGGAAAGACAGAGAAAGGAAGGAAGAGTTGCACGAGTAAGGGTGGACGAAGTCTGAGGACCGAGCTCGAGCCACTGATCAACAAGTAACCGAGTCCTAGGTTTGGAGGGCCGAAGTGATTTGTGCCAAGAAGAGACGAAACAAAGGAAGACTCAGGCATAAGAAAGCTGAAGCTCGGGGGAGACGAGGAAGAAAGCGCCGATAACCCTAGGGAGAAGGAGCCGAGTGAAGGTGTACGAACAGGAAGGTAATTTCCTTATTCCTTTTCATATGGTTCCCTAGGTGGATTTGGCCTCTCTTTCTAATGAATCATGAGACTGCTGCCTATTATTCCATTTCATGGTTCCTTGCTTTTTATTTCTTCTTCCTTTGTTCATTGTGCCCTGTGTTCATGGGTTCAATCAAAGTTTGCTGTTAGCTGAGATTTTAATGATAGATTAGTTAGCTCTTTGCTATCCACTAAATCATGGTTTGTTTTGGTTCTCTTTAGTGCTTTGTTTCTGGAAATACTAGTCTCGGGTTTTTTTTTTCAGTGCTCAGTTTCCAGAAATCTTGGTCCAATCTGTTATTGGACGATGATCTGTTTATGGTTACTGCATGCAGGATACTGTAACTCTGGCTAAACTACCTAGTGTAGCTTATCTGGATAAGTCTCATAATCACACTGAATCTCATGATCATGCCCGTATGCTAAATATACTTGATTACATTCTTCTGACCGTTTAGTGTGTTGATGGGAAAAGTTCAAAGTCTCGGTGTGTGATAAGATATCATTTTGGTCATAATGTTAGGCTGCTTATGATGTCGTAGAGTGTTAGAAGCTTCCTAATACCGTTTCGATTTGGGGAGGAATATAAAATATCATGATGTTTGTTATGCCTCTTGAAACGTGCTTTTAGGATGATGTTATGCCTCTTGGTATATTTTAATGGTCTTACATATCATATGCACACATTGGGTCATTTGGGCAAAGCTTGGGGTGTTGTGGCACTGCTTCTCTTGTCTTGCTCGAGCTTAATGAAGTACTCATTCAACTTTGGTTTTTACATGAAAAGGTTTGTTTTAGGTGTTCCATTAATGTTCTTGTTTCTAGCTCCAAGTCATGCTCATTGCACCTCACTTTGACATTACAAGCTTGTTTTTGCTTCCACAAACTTGTTGGTTCAGTATTATACCTAGAAAGGCCATCACAGGTCAACGCTCCTTGCATATGATGTGTTTGGTTGCTGCAAACGTCCACATGTTTTTAAAAACCTAAGGTGGTCGTGTGACCAAGTTTTTCTAGGGAAACCTTGACTTTATTGCTGTACATCTCCAATCAATTGTAGGTTTAGGCTTTTAGAGTGGTCTTAGGGTCATAATTTTCTATACCTAAACAGTAATTTGATTGCAGCATGTTTATACATCGTTATAGGGCTGGAAATTGACCATAAGACTATGTTTTTCTCACCCAAAAAGTCTTGATTTGCCTGCTGCACGTTTGGATACTTTTGTTGATAATGAGAAGTGGTCATACATCATAATTTTTGTCATAAACCTTGGATTTATTACTACGGGGATATAATATGGTTTTAATCCTTTGAAATGTCCATTTGACTATATTTTCCATGAAAAAGACTACTAGTCATCTAATTATATGTACAGTTCTTGGTATGAATCTGAAATGTTTCCTTTTGGGCCATGTTTATACACAAATTATGTATTCTATTGCCCTCTTTGCTCTTACATGAAAGGAGTGTATTCATCCATATTTTTGGCTCAAATCCCCTGTATTTTTGTTGTTGTGAGCTTGTTGATTCTTTCATTGATTTGAAAGAATAATCTGGGGCCACATCTTAGGAAGGAATAATGATTTGGATTTCGTAAGTGATAATAATTTTGGTCTTCTATCAATGAATATTATTCTTGACGTCTTGGCTTAATTTTAAGGTGAATATTAACCAACTCCTCTTTTATTTTCTTGTAAGCATCGTGGGAGCATCAAATCAAGCTTGAAAAGAGTGAGTCATCCTCATCAAGAAAAGAGAGGAACATAAAGGTAGGCGTGGGAGCATCACAGGAGCTTGGATGAAGCTTAAAGATCGGGTTATCATTTTTGAAGCAAAGGAAAGAAAATGAAGACACAAGAGTTTGCAATTCCTGACCTTATGATTATGTTTAAGTTACCTGAGCTTGCACGTTAACACACACCATCACAAAATTATGCACATTTGTAAATATTTGACATAATGTATATTTTTTTATTTGCTTTAAAAAAAAATCCGTCACGAAGGTTTTTAGAACTTTCGCAGACCCCTAAAATAATCACACCGTGTGAACCTACGGTGTTGCACGAGTGTATTATAAAAGCATATGTATAATAGATCCCAATGACCTTTCCTTCCAAAATTTTATTTTCTCATAAAAAAAAATAAATAAAAATAATAATAAAATGAATAATAGAAATAACCGATTTGGTAATCACACCACTTGAGATTTCTAGAACCCACGTAGGTATTCTGGTTAGCCGTGTCATCACATAAGATCGTGAATCTATGCAGATATACTAGTTGAACTTTCCTTTAAGAAAATAGTTATATTTTATAAAGAATGAATAATAATAATAATAATAATATAACAAGTTCTCAAATTTTATTAAGAAGTCGATCTACTGGACATGACTGTGAGCCTGTAACAGGCGGATCAGTTTTCTCCTTTTAAAAGAAAAATCTTCAAAAGTATAAAATATGATGATTTTCAAAAATCAAATAAACGCATTTTCAAAAATAAAAAAATATATAATGAAAAATAAAATAAAATAAAATATTTTCAAACAAAATAAAATAAGAGTAAGTAAACGAAATTAAATTAGCTTTTACGAATTAAAACACACCAACTCAATCTCAGAAAATTATTTTATTTGTAAAAAGTTAAATTATGTTCAATTAACTTTATCTTATCAGCACAATTTTATAATTAAAAGATATCAACTAACTGACACGTATTTCTAATCCCGAACTATGTGGACTTTGATCCCCATTGTAGGGTACGTAAACCCCAGGCTCTGATCCTGGGTCAAGTCCACCTTTGTAAATAAATAAATATTTTTCAATTTATTTTCTTAAATTTCTTTTTTCTCATTTTTTCTTAAATCTCCTTAATTTTTAATTGAATTTATTTTCTCTATTCTGTTTTCCAAACTTCCCAAATTTTCTTAATTTCTTTTTCTCTACCCTTATTCTCGCATATGAATGATAAAAGGAAAACCAAAATACTTTTAAAGCCATATTAATTTACACAATCAGGTAACAGTTCCGAGGAACGGGTGTCGTGGGGTATCTAACACCTTCCCCATGCATAATCGACTCTCGAATCCAACTCTGATTAAGCAGACCATCATTTCCTCTTTAATTCGGTTTCCCAAGGTTTTCCCTCAAAATTTTGGTGGTTACTTTCGTCAGAAAGTCCGATTTGTTCTCTTTTTCCTTTCGTCGCATTTTTCTGGATGCAACAATATTCATACTTGCATCAGATCCGATAACGTAAAGGGCTTAAAAGTTGTTGTGTTGCTTGATACCGGAGCAGCAACAGTTTCTGTGCTGTGTTCATGAGATACAGAACTGCCTCCATGAACATCATCAACTCGTATACCTTCCATATAATTCTCCTTAAGCACTTTAGAAGTGTTTAATTTGTTGACAACCCCAATTTCATCAGCAGTCCTTTTCCTATTTTGAGAATCAAGCATAAGTTATAACAAAATATTCATAAACAGGTTGATAATAGAAATTATCAAAGTAAGAAAATTAATCATACCCCCTACAAGTAAGCGAAGCTGGATTGTCTGAAAGCAGAAATCCATGAAGAGTCTTTCCATCAATAATAGTTTCAATCATGAATCCCACTGAGTTGCTATCAATAATGATCGCTTCAAACATTTTCCCTATAGGAGGCAAGGGTACTGGAAGATGTATACCTGCACGTGTAGTAAAAATGCAGATAGTCAGCTTCAAGTAGCACTTTATGCGCAAATAATTAAACATAGTTTCTATTCATTTATCTCAGCTTGTGCATAAACAAAAAATATTCAAAGGGAGGTGAAACAGGATAACAAACAGGAAAAAGAAAATGATCAGGACCAGCTCCATGCGCTTGGTTTTGGAGAGAATTGAGATTTTCTTGGCATTTTAGCTTCAATTGCTTCCTTATAGATAACTTTTCTTGTCTGGGTTCAGTTCCACTAGCAAACTCTAAAAGTCAAAATATATCAAATTATAAAAGCAATTGTTGCCATGTGCCTGATTAATCCAAAGAAATATCAGCACCAAAATAATGCTCTGATAAGTTAATAATAGGAAAAAATGAGAAACTATCCTAAACCTGTATGTAGGTAATACATATCACAAAAAGCCTCAAGACTTTTATTACAACCTCCAATGAACACAAGAACACCACCCATAAATGGATCTAAACAGCCACCAGCCATACAAAATCTAGGAGAAGGACCATGGCCTGTAGTTGTCACCTTGGTCCAGATACCAGAATCTGCACCCAATCATAAGAAAAAGTATTCATTAGATATATTCAGTTCTTCACTCTTTCCAATTAATCAGAAAGTGACCAGAAGAATTAAAGCAGTAACCAAGGTGAGATTTACGTGAAAAGATAGAACACGTGACCTTATTTTACAAAGCTTAAATGCCAGATGTCAAACTCTCATCCAGTGGCGGACCTACTTACAAGGGAGTGGGTTCACTTGACCACCCCAATTGAGGTTATTTACTTATAATATCCCTAAATTTTATCATTTTGACACCATTAATTTTAATATTTTGATCCCATTAACTTGAGTTTTAAATATATTTTAGATTTTTTAAATACATGGTCCAAAAGTTTTATTAAGCCCATTAAATATCAAAGTCCAAATAAGAGAGATAAAAAAAGTCCTAATAAGATAAATAAAAAATATTCAAATAATTTTTATAAAAAATATTTTTTTATATTTTAAAACCTAAATAAAAAAATCATACTAACCTAATCTCATAATCCAAAACTGAAAGAGACAGAGTCGACCGACCGCGAGAGGGAGAGGCAAGATCACGAGTTCTACGGCTGCAAACACCCACCTCCTTTTTGACTTCGAAATCAACCTTCAGCAGCTGTGAGAAGAAGAGATAATGCGCAAACTGAAAAGTCAACGCAGTAGAGGAAAAGCTAAAAATACGATGGTAGACCCAAATTGATTCTTTTCAATTTTACGCATCATTGCATCAAGAGTAATTGTCTCACTTTTCCCAAGTTTTTTTTTGTCTTTTCCTTCTAATTTATTCTCCATGCCTAACCCCTTTTGAATTAATTTATTGACTCTCTCATAACCATATTCACCTCTACCAGCATGACAATGTCTGATGCCTTTTCTTTAATTTTTTTATAATTGAGCATTGAATCATTTATGCTTATTTGCTTATCTATAATGGGCCATTGAGTTAGAGTTTTAGAGATAATGATTTCCTTTATCCATTATTGATGTACTTTTTTAACTATGTTGCAATCTCATAGATTTTTTTTTGTTATATTATTGACATTATTGATATCTTTTTTATTTGTTTATGTGCTTATTTGTAAATATTTTTAGATATTTGTAACTAAGTAGCTATAAATTCCTTAAATTTTGAATAGAAAATGGAAAGATTTTTAAAGAGGAGATTATCATTGAATGAGCAACAATCTTCATCAAAACCTTCTGAATTCCAACAAGTTGAGATTAATTTAGAAGATTTGTCATCAGACCTTGGAAGACGAATTAAAATTTCGGCATATCATCCCAATGATCAAGATAAGGTTAGAAGGACATATTTACAAAAGGGACCATGTCAACCTATTCGGCATAATTTTCCCCAAAGAAAGATTGGGAATTGTTTGAGAAGATTTAATCCCTCTTGGTTTAATGAATTTGGCAACTGGTTAGAGTATAGTATAGAAAAAGATGCAGCATTTTGTTTGTGTTGTTATCTTTTTAGACTTGATTTTGGGAAGCAATCAGGTGGTGATGCATTTGTTTCAGAAGGATTTATAGCTTGGAATAAAAAAGATAGACTCTCATCTCATGTTGGAGGTCTTAATAGTGCTCACAACATTGCTTGGAAAAAGTGTCAAGATTTGATGAATCAAAATCAGCATATTGAAATTGCAATTTCTAAGCAAAATGAACAAGTTCGTGACTTATACCGAAGGCGTTTGACTGCATCAATTGATTGCATTTGTTTTCCCTTAAAGCAAGGATTAGCTTTTCGTGCTCATGATGAATCAATCACTTCTGCTAATCAAGGTAACTTCCTTGAACTTCTTAAGTTCCTTGCTGATCACAATGAATCAATAAATAACATTGTTTTAGAAAGGGCTCCTGAAAATCATCGTTTAACTGCTCCTAAAATTCAGAAGGATATTATTAATGCTGCTGCAATAGAGACTACCAATGTCATTATAAATGATCTTAGAGATGAACTTTTTTCCATTATTGTTGATGAGGCACGGGATGTATCAAATAAAGAGCAAATGGCTGTTGCTTTGCGATATGTTAACAAGAAAGGAAGTATTGTTGAGCGCTTTCTTGGTATAGTCCATATTATGGATACTACTGCTTTATCATTAAAAATGGCTATTGATGAATTGTTTTCTAAACATGATCTAAGTATATCAAGAATTCGTGGACAAGGATATGATGGTGCTAGTAACATGCGAGGTGAATTTTGTGGTCTCAAAAGTTTGATTTTGAGGGAGAATCCATATGCATTTTATGTGCATTGCTTTGCTCATCAATTACAACTTACATTAGTTGTCATTGCTAAGAATCACATTGAAGTTACTTCTCTTTTCAATTTAGTATCCACTTTATTAAATGTTGTTGGAGGTTCTTGCAAACGACTTGACATGCTTCGTGAAAAACAAATAACTAAAGTTAGAGAAGCATTGAAAAGAGGAGAAATCACTAGTGGGCGAGGCTTGAATCAAGAAACTGGTCTTAAACGAGGTGTTGATACTCGTTGGGGTTCACATTATGCAACTTTGATTAATTTGATATTGATGTATTCTGCAATAATTGATGTGCTTGAAATTATAGAGGAAGATGGATCAAATGCAGATCAAAGAGCTGAGGCTAATGGTCATTTACAATTGTTAGAAACTTTTGATTTTGCTTTCACATTGCATTTGATGAAAAATGTATTAGGCATCTCAAATGAATTGTCACAAGCATTGCAAAGGAAAGACCAAGACATTATAAATGCTATGAATTTGGTTAATATCTCAAAGCAACGGCTACAAGTTATGAGGGAGAGTGGATGGGAGTCTTTATTGAAGGAAGTAACTTTGTTTTGCAATATACATGATATTGATATTCCTAATATGGAAGGACCTTTTTGGCCTAAAGGAAGATCACGCCGCAAAGGTAAAGCTCAAGATATCACAATAAAACATCATTATCGTGTTGAATTGTTTTATACTGTTATGGATATGCAGCTTCAGGAACTTAATGATCGTTTCAATGAGACAAATACTGAATTGCTCATTTGTATGGCTTGTTTGAATCCAGCCAATTTGTTTTCCACTTTTGATAAGGAAAGATTGATTAAACTTGCCAAATTTTATCCATGTGACTTTTCTTCAACTGATTTGGTGATGCTTGGTAATCAACTAGAGACTTACATCATTGATATGCGTAGTAATGTTGAATTTGCATCTTTAAAAGGAATTAATGATCTTGCAGAGAAGCTAGTTGAGACAGGAAGACATATTGTTTATCCATTAGTTTATCTTCTTTTGAAGTTAGCAATGATTTTTCCTGTGGCTACAGCAACTGTAGAAAGAGCATTTTCTGCTATGAATGTTGTGAAAACTCGATTACGGAATCGAATGGGAGATGAATTGATGAATGATTGTCTGGTGACTTATATTGAAAGGGATATTTTTTGTAGCATTGACAATGAGTTGATTATTCAAAGATTTCAAAATATGAAGTCACGTAGAGAACAATTGTAAGGTATGTAATGTATTTGATTTTATATGAAAAATATTTTACATGATTTTAGCTTATTTTTATATGATAATAATTATTGTCATTTATTGGAAAAAAAATAAGCTGACCCCACTAACCCAGGGTCCTAGGTCCGCCACTGCTCTCATCATTTATGGCCAAGAAAAAAAAAGCTCTCACCATTTGTATGATCAACTAACTTCTGAAAAAGGTGTTTAAAATATATTATGCCAATAAAATATGTAAATGAATAAGGTTGTTAAAATTTGGCAGATCCAACTCTGCCTCATGAGATGAGAGCACAAATCATCTACCTCCAACTTCTGTTAAAATGTTGAAGTTGTTACACTAACACAGTATGAAGTTTCTAAAGACAGTTTATCATAGCATGTGTTAATTCAGATATTTTAATGATTCTAAAACACATGAGCTTGGAGATCCAATATCAAAGGAACACAAGTGAAATGAAGAATAAAGTTGGAGTTTCCTGAAGATTGAAGAGCTGTTTCACATGCTTTAAGAAATTATTTGTAAAAGAATATAGTTGAGCTTTGAATTTCAATTAACCCAATATTAAATGAGATAACTAATTAAATGATTAATGATTAGCTCATGATTTAAAATAGTTTTCATGAAAAGAGCTATCTTATGAGATAAAGCTTTAATTTCAAAATGATTCTAAGTGTTTAATTGGTTTTCATGAACATGTTTTACCTTATAGGGATAAGGTCTCAATTTCAAAGATGTTTCTAAGTGTTTACCCTATTTTCAAGAAAATATTTTACCTTATATGTATAACCATTGAAGGTTATAAGGATAACGACCCAATCTCAAAGCTTTTCCAAAGTCTATTCTTCAATTTCATAAAAAGGAATTGAGCTTACCTGCATAACACAGCTTGGGGATCAAGCTCTTAAGTCTGTCCAGGTAGTTATCTTGATAAGGTAGGCATCTTATTCGCATAAGGAAGTAAACAGTGAAGGCAAGTGGTACTGTATAGCCCGTTATTTGCATAAGCTAGGGAAGTTATCCGTATAACGTGTGTCACAGAGCACTTGGATTCTTTTCTGTTAAAAGATTATCCGCATAACCTATATTTCATAGTACTTGAACTTTCCTCGAGTAAAGGTTATCCGTATAATCCAAGGAGGTTATCCGCATAACCTATATTTCAGAGTACTTGAACTTTCCTCGGGTAAACAAGTTATCCATATAACCCAGGGAGGTTATCCGCATAACCTATGTTACAGAACTCATAGCTCTTCTTCAGCAAAATAGGTTTATTCGTATAACCTTGGGAGGTTATCCTGATAACCTAAGTTTCACAAAAACTCAGTTTGAAAAAAACCTAACATTATCCTAATAACTGAGTGAGTTTTCATGAAAATGATTTTGAGCTAAAACTTAGTCAATCTGGGTAGCACGTTATCCGCATAACCTAATTAGGTTATCCGCATAACGAAAGCTCTACGTTGAAAACAAAGGCAAACAATCACCCGTTATTTACATAACCCGAGAAGGTTATCCGCTTAACCTCTGTCAGATGCATTTAATGTAGTAGGTGAACAGCTATTTTACTAAAAGTAACGGCTACTCTTTGTTTCCAACTGATAGTTTTATCCCAAAACTATAAACAGGACCTCATTTAAGTTGTTGGGTAATGAGAAAAATAATAAATACGCCGAAACTCCGCTGATTCATTTTCTGATTCATTCAAAGCTTACCTACCCTTTGTTTTACTCATTCATTGTATCTTAACTTCCATATCCACTCTTTTGAGAGAGTTTTCATTCTGTATACATCTACACACTTGTAGATAGTATTTAGTGTGAGAATACACTAAGGGAGGTATTCTTACTCTTGAGTGAGAGAGTTTTGTAAGGTTGAGTATAATATAAGTTTTTATGATAACAAATATAGAGTAATAAGGAACAAATACATTATATGTATCTGACATATATAATATTCCTTGAAGAAGTAAAATACATATTAGCATGTATTTAATTATGGTTATAATAAATATATCATGCTATGTGTAAATATATCTATTGTACTTTTACAATGAATAACATAAGTTGGATATATAAACTGGACTAACTACTTGATTTGTAAATGTAAATATTAAATATAGGTTGGTCCAAGTAAGAAAAGTGAGTATTGGAATACAGAAATGGAAATCAATATCATGCATCACTTAAGAAAGAAGAAAAGAAAGGATGCTCCAAAAATGAAAGATCAAAAAGGAGCATGTCAAGTAGGAAATGATCAAGTGGAAGTGGAACTCAACATTTGAAGACCTAGTCACTAGGTGTATTTTGTTTTCACTTAGGTCTTAAGGTGTGATTAATCTTTGAAATTACTTACCATATGTTTTAAATGAGTTAGATTAAACAAATCAGATTTTCAAGAATCTAGAGTTTGACCTTTAATTAGTATTTTTAATACATCTCTCAAAATACATATGAATTTGATGTAAAACTTATTTCATATGAAACTAGACTTAATAAAATTTTCAATAATAAAAATGGAAATGAACTTGTTTTATAATTCTAGGAGTTTTTGAATGACATTTCACATTTTTAATCAAGTAACAAGCAATTTACGACTTACATTCTATTTTTTAATAAGAAATAATGAAAATTAATTTGTAAATTGTTAGAGAATTTGAAGAGTTTACAACTTGATTTCCCATATTTGCAAGTTGTTAATGAACAATTTACAAGTCACCCTCGACCATTTAATAACAAAGATTTAGAAATTAACTTGTAAAATATTCAATGAGTCTAGTAATTTGTAATTTTAGTTCTTATATTTGTAACTTAGTAGCAAATAATTTGCAACTCATCCTCCACTTTTTGAAAGAAAAGAATAAAATTTTCTAGCAACTTTAATAATACTTTTTATAACCTAGTCTTTTAATTTTGTTGACTTTAGAAACTTTAGTCTCTCATTCTAATTTCGAAATGTTTTAACCCAAACAATTATAAGTTGTTATTTTGGTCACTAAAAAAAATATTGGTTTATAAATGTTATAGATTTGTTTTCTTTTTAGAAGTTATATGGGTCAGAAAATGCAAGTTATGGAATTAAAACTCCAAAAAATTTTATCATATTTTGAGCAATAAAAGAAAAGTTTTGAAGAATGTTTTAAATTTAAATTTTATGACTAGAAAATAGACATTTAGAGAATGGCCAGAAAAATGAGTGCATGACTCTATTCAATTTGTTTTAAGTTAATTTTAATTTAATGTATGTTTTAGAAATTGAGAGACTTATAACAAAAATTTAAAAGTTTCCTCAATTTTGTATTTTGATTAAGCCATTTTACACATCTTTATGATTCTATGTCATTGTTCCTATTTTAATCATGGGTTTTATTAGTTGGATTTTTAAATTCTGTAAAAGCATAGAAAAATTGTTTAGTTACTCAGATTGATTTGTTAACATAATCCAACCTTACTCATAAAGGGAAAAAAAATAAGTTTCTATTTCTTTTATAAAGAATGAAGAGATATAATGCAAAGGAAAAGGATAAACTTCTCAGAATAATGTCAGGTTCTAATCAAATATGAAAAAGAGCATAAATGTTGCAAATGAACCCCAAAAACATTCCTAACTGACAACAAAAAACTAATCCATTTAAACTATAAATATCACTAAAATAAATATTATATCTTTCAATAAAATATTTTCTATATGCAAAGTCAGGAATTAATAATATATTTAAATGACCCAACCTGATTAATCTCTATAAAAAAGCAAGCAATGAGCGTCACTCCTTCTAAACTCAGGCATTTGAGGTCTTCCATTCCATCTTCAAAAATTTGACAATCAATTAAATTTATTCAACAAAGTATCTTCGTATCCAAAATGTTAGAAAAAGAAATCCAATCCTTCTTGAATTTTTTTTAAAAAAAAAAAACCCAACTAATAAAGCAGTGTGTCAAAGAAAGAAAAGTTCTATAATTTTCTCCCTCCTTCCTCTTTTCGCCCCTGGAACCCCAGCTCATATAGGTCTGAATGTTTGTTAAGAATATATATACACATCCAAATACTTCTTATAAAATTAGACACTGTTTTAATTACACGAAGTCTGAAAAGTACCAACACAATATTTATAACTTGTAAATGTCTTGATATGGTTTGATGTCAATTTTATAATTTATATTGACGCAAAAATAATGACAGTAGCATCAATGATAAAGGCACCCACCCACATAAGGGAAAAAAGATTCTAGGAATTCAAACAAGACCGTAAGCACACGATAACTTTAAAAAGATAAATCTGATTGAGTATAAATAAACATTAAAAAAGTACAAATAGTATCAACAAATCATAGTAATAGTAATAGTAAAAAACAAATTAAACTGAGATTGGCACAGGTATGAAAAGAAATCAGAATCTTCCTTTCCGAATTCGAGCCCAAGCAATGGCTGCAACTACAGCACCACCCAAATGTGCAGATCCTGATATATGGCTATCTCCCTATAATGTGGAAACAAACAACGTGTTTTTAATATTCTGTCACGAAATACATAGTGAAATCTAGAATTTAAAATCATGATGGGTAAAGGAAGGAAAGGAAAAAGTTGATTCGTACATTTCCACTGTTTTAGATCTAAAATTCGACATTCCATGCTTTGCAATCCAAACATATATGCTAATGCAATGTTTGATACATGGAAAATTAATTTGAGAAAAGGAAAAAAATAAGGGAAAGCATAAAGATTGATTGGGAGATGGGAAAATGACTTTGTTGGAAAAGAGCTTCCTATGTTCATGGAAAAGAGTTCTCTCATTCGTATACCACCTTGAACCAAACGGGCCCTAAAGGCCATGCAAGCGCCAATCAATTCGCCATAAGATGGATGGCATCATTGGAGGTGAGAGCCAAAATAGGATGTGGAATGGGAGAAATGGAAACCTATAGCAAGATACTAGATTAGATACATTCACAATTTCCATCCCTCTCCACTCTCCCCTTTTCAGCTAACCATGCCCAAAATCAAAGGGCAATTGTCTCCACCAAAAGTTTGCGCAGTTTGGTATAAATGGTAGAAAAATATTTCCTTTCTATACATAAACAATGAGATATACATTGTGCAATATGCCTTTCTTATCACTACTCAACTTTTTGTTATTCCTTTTATTTAGGAGTACAAGTATCATTTTTCATCCACAAAATCACTTTTTCATCAGGATGTTTGTTAACAAGCAATGCCAAGCAATAGGCGTGGCACAAACTAGTGATTTACAAAGTCATTTTCGTGACATTTCATTAGACCTATTAAAAGGCATATGTTTGGATCATGACATAACTAGTTCTGAAACAGATTGATAAAATTAATGTCAGTGTCATCGAAACATTATGATTAATTGATCATTTCCCATAAACAGAAAGTGCTTAAGCAGGAAAATGCTAGGAAAGATACTGGTAAACAACAAAGCAAGTCTAGAGAGAGTCCGCCATACCTCTATTGTCCTCAACACATCTTTCCCAATCAAAAAGATGCCCTAGATAATAGTAAAACAATATAAAAAGATCTGTACGGATGTGCATTATCAATTTCATTCACATAGCTAACTAACAAAAGCTTGAGAAGTGCTTACCAGCAAAGCAGCAGGAACTGGTATAATAAAGTCTATGCAAAGGGTTGATCTCGGAAAGAGGAATATATTAAGTAGCATAATTGCATTCACAGCTCCACTAGCACCCTAAACATGAGGAGATTCTATTTATGTTAATTTATGCAATCACAATTGATCCATGTTCCAAGCCATACAAGTAAATAGCCTGCATTCACAGCTCCACTAGCACCCTAAACACGGGGAGATTCTGTTTATATTAATTTATGCAATCACAATTGATCAATGTTCCAAGCCACACAAGTAAATAGCCATTTTCAGTCTTTATATAGAAGTATTTTGACGATCTACCTATTTTTTCTGCCAACATCTACCTATAATTGGTCAAAAATAAATTCTAAGACACCGTATCATTCATAGAAGTAGACATTTCCTGTAACATGGAAAGCTTGATGAAGTTTCCACGGGCAGCATATAATTAATTGTGAAGTGAAGACATCATGTGGTGAGTAACAGGCAAAAATAGATATGCAAGCCCAAAAGACAAGAAATTGTATAACCAAGATGCGATAAAATCAACAACTTTGACAAATTATAAACAGTAAAGAAATTTTTATTCTCAAATGCTAAGGAACAAGAAAAATGAAATGTACAAGTATGAAATTTTGTTGCAACATCCTCTTACATGATTTATGAATAGAAAAATGTTTACAAAAATCTAAACAGATCAAAGCAGTATGATTCCCGGAACATGTGTTGCTTATTAAAGATATTGTTGACAGGCCATTCTAACAACATCTATTATCAGACAAGCTGCTACACTCCTTGAAGAGGAGGAAGCCTGAGGGCATTGTTAACTAGTGTTAGTGAAAGCTTACCAATGCTGCTTGCCTTGAAACATCCATACCCGTCCAACCCTGTATCAAAACAAAAAGAAAGGTTAAAACTCACTCAAAAAACTGACAAGAACTTATCGCATGTCTTGTGAAGTAAAATAGTTAACCAAACATTTTAGGTTCCAGCCAATAAGAGAAGAAACTATTACGGTACTGTTAAATGCAATTTACCACTATTCAACACAGGCACCCTGTTCATTATCATGGTATACTATGTCAAAAAGATCCCTTTTATTTTGGTTTTTCTTACCAGCTCATTTAGAAGGCTAATTTCGGAACCAAAGAGCATCAAACATTCATAGTAGATATTTGGAAAAGGAGTGATCGAAGAATGAGTATAATATTTACATTTATTTTTTCCTTTTTATGCAGTCGTGTTCAAGTCTAGGTTTTGTTAATTTTTCTTTCACCCAGAAAATGCTAAAATGGTAGATCTACTCAGGCAAGAGATTGGTAGAAATTTTACTCCTTGTTATCATCATCAGACCTTTGATGTTTGTGCCTTATAGGCTTGATGTGCTAAGTAAAGAACTGAACCACCAACAGCCCCAGCAAGATACAACTTCAGCAAGTATTCAGGTCCAAAAGCTCTTCCAATCTGCACAGTGGAAAAAGTAGTATTAGAAGCCAATGGAAGAATTACATTATTAAAAACAGGAACTAAGAAAGCAAGCAAAAAAGAAAAAATCCAGAAAATATGAAAGTGACCAAAAATTCTAAACATCAATTAAGAATCTTTAACAAGCCTTGACATACAAAAATATAATATCTTTACAACAAATAATTAAATTTATTAATTAAGTACGCCAACAAAGAAGGTGCATGTGACATTAACTATCAAAGGTATCGACCACCATAATATTGCTTTTCTATCCGCCAAATCAGTCTTCAAATCTTATGCATCAAACTTCTCACATTCTGTTTTACTCAATAGACCACAAGCACAACAGTCACCACATGTTGAAGGTTATCTTCCTTTCCCATAGAAAGAAAACTAAAGTTCCTCAAATTTACACCAAAAGATAGTGACAAGAAACTTTTATCAAATTGGGATCCAGCCTATTCATTACAATACAAGGCCCTCCTGGCAAAATATTTTAAGAGCATAATCCTGCAAAAATAATTTTTACACATATATCAAACTTAATGCATACTCCTATCAAACATTCCAAGGTACATAGACCAAATCAATCACCTTTTCTACAATTTTTTCTCTAATAAAATGCCTATCCACTTCAACATGTTTAGTTCGATCATATTGAATAGGGTTCTTAACAATTCCAATGGTAGCCATATTGTGACACCAGACCTTTATATGACTAGGTAGTCAAAGACGAAAGGTAGATTCAAGGCGCAAGGCCTACAAAATGCCTAAGGCGAAAGGCGCTAGGAAGGCGCACACCCAAGTAAAGCGAGGTGCAACTATAAAAATATGTCATATATATGGTACAAAAACAATGGATAAAAATATATTGAAATACCCTTCATATATGTATTTTTAGAAAGAACAAATAATATAATGCACCACTGAATTGATTTGATTACAATTTAAATTACAATAATTTATCTTATTTAATATTCTAGCTTTTAAACTTTTCTACATTTTAAATATTAACTTATAGAATATCTTAAATCTAAAATTTTTATTTTTTTTTTTTATATTTTAAAAATTTTTCTATATTTTAAATATTAAACTTACCTATTATTTTTATTATAAGACTTTTCTATTTTATATTTATATTTATATTTTATATAATTATATAAATTAACTTATATAATTTATATCTTATATTAAAATTTATAATGATTAAATTAACTAGCTTAATTCTTAACCAAATACATGCAATGGCATCAAGTCGGTGAAATAAAAAAGCTGCACTAGTGACTAGTCAATAGCTTAAGGCAGCAATTAACAAGAGATGTGGCATAATGAGGAACCTCCACAGCACCAAAACTAAATCACAGTAGAGGTACTCATCGCTCATCGTCCTTTACATGAGTGACCCACCATACAAATTTGGGAAGCAGTGCATTAGCCTCTTAATTGAATTCGAGTGTTCGACAGCTATAACAATTCAAGTTCTATAGTTATTACCTCCACAAACAGACTCGAAACCCTCACAGAAGTCCTAGCTGACTGCTCCAAACCAAGTTCTACTTCTCAACATCACATGACCTCTAACCAAATCTTGCTTCTTCACAAATTCTTTTTTCCCCCCTCTTCAAGGTGCCAAAAGGCGTTCACCTCCCACATAGGAAAGGCACTAATGGCAAGCACCTTTTGGCACCTCATAAAACCCATTGCCTCACCTGCTATGCGAGGTGATGGGACATATTTGTGCCACGCCTCAGCGCTGAGGCGAGCGCCTTTGACAACACTAATAGGACTAGATGTATCAAATCCCAATTCCTTCAATACTCTTGTGACCCAAATTCCCTCATAGATTCCAAGGGCTAAAGCCCTGTATTTTGCCTCAGCCGAGCTTCTAGCTACAACATGCTGTTTTTTACTTCACCAAGTCACTAGATTACCCCACACATAGGTACAATACCCAGTTGTGGATCTTCTGTCAGTAACAAATCCTGCCCAATCTGCTTTTGCATATATTTCAACATTCCTTTGATGTCCCTTTGCAAACAATAGTCCCTTACCAGGTGTCATTTTTAGATGCCTTAGAATCTTGTACACAACTTCCATATGCTCCTCTCATGGATTATGCATAAATTGGCTGAAAACACTAATCCCTTTGCAAACAATAGTCCCTTACCAGGAGTCATTTTTAGATACCTTAGAATCCTCTACACAACTTCCATGTGCTCCTCTTGAGGATTATGCATAAATTGGCTGACAACACTAACTCAAAAACTAATATCCGGTCATGTATGTGACAAGTACATTAGTTTGTCAACTAGCATCTGATATCATTTTTTATCAACGGGAGCTCCTTCTTGCTTTAATCCATTCCTAAAATCCGATTCCATAGGAGTATCAACTAGTCTAGAACCAAGCATCCCTATCTCTTTCAAGAGATCAAGTATATATACTTTTGCTGTGATACACTAATCCCTTTGTAAGACCTTACCACCTCCATTCCCAGAAAGTATCACAATTTTCCCAGGTCCTTGACCTCAAACACAGTAGCTAAGTTGCATTTCAATAGTTCAATTTCAACAACATAATCATCAGTAATTACAATGTCATCAACATAAACAATAAGTATAGTCTTTTTTCCATCATAGCAACGGATGAATAGAGTGTGATCAGCTTGACTTTACACATAACCATATTTTTTAAAAACACTAGTAAACCGCTCAACCAAGTCCTTGGGGATTACTTGAGCCTAAATAAAGATTTCTTGAATTTACATACCTTGGCGTTATTTGATGACAATCTTAGGCCCTGTGGCATCTCCATATACACTTGCTCTTCTAAATCCCCATTCAAAAAAGCATTCTTTACATCTAGTTGATGAAGTGGCCACTCTAAATTGACTGCCAAAGAAAGAAGTAATGTAATGGTATTAAGCTTAGCTACTGAGGCAAATGTTTCTTCATAATCAATGCCATAGGTTTGAGTAAAACCCTTAACAACCAATATGGCCTTGTATGTATCTACTAATGCTACCATCAGCATTGTACTTAATGGTAAACACCCATTTACAACCCACTGTAGTTTTTCCTTTGGGAAGATCAGTTATCTCCCATGTTTTATTCTTCATCAAGGCATTCAACTCTTCAATTATAGCCTCCTTCCACTTAAGATCAGAAATTGCTTCTTCAAAAGTTGAAGGAGTTTTATCTTCAAATATGCTAGTAACAAAAGCCCTTAAACTGGGAGATAGATTGTCATAAGATACATACTTGCTTATGGGATGTTGAGTGCAAGTTCTCTTATCCTTTCTCAAGGCAATAGGCAACTGAAGGTCATCAGAATTTGTTTCAGGTATAGAATCTTGGTCTCGAATGGGAATGGGATTGTCTCCAATCTGTTGTACAATCTGCTGAATATTTTTCCTGTTACGCCTTGCATAACTCTGCATCACGGGCTGTGCTTCCTGTATCTTAGGTACCTCCACCCTAGCATCAGTTATAATAGGTTCAGGTGCTGGAGAATGGGCTGGAAAGGACAAAATAGGTTCAGTTTCAGGTGTTGTTTCAGATGAGGTAAGGTCAGCTCCAGGTGGCTTAGCAACTGAATTTTGAAAGCTGTCTTGTGATATTTGAGGTTCAAAGTGTCTTAACTCAGATAGTATGGGTGTGGAACTAACCTAAACAGGTTCTGAAGTGTCACCGATTAACTATTCACTGCTGTGTTGCTCCCCCTGAATGGATAATTTGGGGTAATAAACTTCATTTTCCAAAACTTTGACATCCATAGACACATATAACTTGTGATAAGTAGGAGAGTAACATGTATAGCCTTTTTGAGTCAGAGTAGCCTAGAAAAATATATTTCTCAGCTCTAGGTTCTAACTTCCCAAATTTTTCATAAACAAAGGCAACACACCCAAAGACCCGCTGAGGAAGTGAGGAAAACAGACAATTAGAAGGATAATGCTCACTAAATTTCTAAACAGGTGTTTGAAAATTTAAAACTTTTGATGGAAGCTGATTAATAAGATAGGAAGCAATGAGGATAGCATCTCCCAATAAAAGCCAGGAACAGTATGGGTGAACATTAAGGATCTAGCAACTTCTAATAAGTGTTTGTTTTTCGTTCAACAATCCCATTTTATTGGGGAGTGTAGGGACAAGATGTTTGGTGGTGTATGCCATGAGCATCAAGGCAGTTTTGAAATTCTTTGCTTAGATATTCTCTCCCATTATTACTTTGAAGAATTTTTATAGATGTTTGAAATTGATTTTGTACAAACACATGAAACTTTCGGAATATGAAGAACATATCAAATTTTAGCTCTATTAAAAATACCCAAGTGAGGTGGGCATGATCATCAATAAAGATAACAAACCACCAAGCCTTTGAAAGACAATCAACTTTGGATAGAACCCAAATATCACAATGAACCAAGGCAAAAGGTTGTGTGGGCTTGTAAGGAGAAGGAGAAAAAGTAGTGCGAGCAAATTTGGCAATATTGCAAATATCACAATGAAAATCAGTAACTTTATTCACTAGTTCAGGAAAAAGGTATGTCATATAACTAAAGCTAGAGTGGCCTAACTTATAATGTCACAATAATAAGTCTTTATTTGAATTTGTAGAAAACACAGAAACAATTTCCTCCTTGATGTCTTGTGATCCTCCAAGATAATAGAGACCTTCCCATTCCTTAGCAATTCCAATCTTCCTCCCGGAAATCAAATCTTAAAATAAACAGTAAATGGCATAAAGGTTAACACAGCACTGAAGTTGAATTACTGCCTTCTTTATAGATAACAGATTACACTTAATTTCAGGGACATAAAGAACATTATTGAGAACAATTTCAGCAGTAATTCTTATGGTACCAACTCCATGAACCCTTGCATAAGTGCCATTGGCTACTTTCACACTTGTATGTTCACAAAAGGTGTGAAATTCGATACACGATTCTCAAAAACCAGATATATGATCAGTTGATCCAGAATCTACAATTTAAATATTCATGGAGTTTACATTTGTTCTAAGTGCAGTAGTAAGTGACGTACTTGCTTGTGCCGAGGTTACAGAAGGAACATATTTCTCACCCTATGCACTATGTACAGCTAGATTTTCTGGTTTCACAATTAGTTTCTTCAGTGCCATCATGTCTTCTCTGCTTAGAATTCCCAAATCAGCTTCTAAGTTGGCAATCATGCCTCTTGGCCGTGGCTCCAGGTTAGGAGGTTTTGCATGTATTTTCCAGCACGTCTCTTTTGTATGACCACTCTTATTGCAATGATCACACCATTTAGTTTGCTTCTTTCCCTTCTGATCAGCGGCTGAATTTCCTCTCAAGGCCATGCCAGAAATTTCTAGACTTGGAGTCAATGGAACAACCTGTAACAATTCCTTCCTACTTTCTTTGCACTTTACCATGTTGACAACGTCTTCATGGGATGGAATTGGACACAAGCCTATGATCCTGCCGCGTATCCCTTCATACGTGTTGTTCAAGCCAATAAAAAATTTGAGTGCACGGCACGTGTCCACCACTTGCTTGTAAGTCAACTCATCTTCATGACACTTCCATTCAATGACCTCATAGAGATCCACTTGCTGCCATAATTTAGGGAGAGAATTGTAGTAGATGGTACAGATTTCTCCCCGTGTTTGGTGTTTTCAAGTAGCCGCTTAACATGAATTAAGGCCGCAAAATTCTCACAAAAAGAATAGGTTCGCTTTGCTGATTCCCAAATCTTCCGAACTGTTGCAGCCATTAAATAATTCTCCCCAATCTCAAGAACCATGGAGTGAATCAACCATGTCATCACCATATTGTTTTCACTGAAACATAGATCATATCCAGGTTCACGAATTTGAGTTGTAGCAGAGAGATATTTCTCCTTTCCTTTTCCACAGATGAACATTAAAATGTTCCTTGACCACTGTAAGTAGTAATTACCTATCAAACGGTGAACCACCATTACAGGGGCTGAGATCTCGATGCTTCCAAGTGTAGAAGACTGCACCATTGTGGACAAACCATGGCTGCCGCTGCTGAGACCATTATGTCCAGACGAAGAAGAAATAATAGAAGAAGAGCATTGGCTCGTGTGATGTGAGACAAGGATGTGGTGGGATGAGTTTTCTGCCGGTGGTGGATCAATGCTGCCACCGTTGGCAGTATACGCCCCAATTTGGAAGGGTATCTACCTAGTAGGGTTCATGGCCAGCTGCTGGCTTCGATACCATGTAGAGAAATAGGGCAAAAATCGATATCTTATTAACTAAAACAGAGGGTTACATATAGGATTGAGAGGCTAACAGAAAATCTAACCAAATCCCTCTCTTTATATGTGCTAAATCAGTGACATCAAAAAGATACAAATCTGACCTAACAAAACATAAAGATAATAACAAGACAAAAGAGATAAAACATAACTAATGGGCTTAGGATTAACTTGGCCCATTCTAATATAAATTATGCCGCACAACTAATGAAAACACAAGAATATGTTGTAAGAAACTTATATATAATCTTGAAAAAAATGGAAGCAAGGGGCAAGATTCAAGTGAGTTGACAAATCAAGGTCAAATATTCAATTCCAGAACAGATAAACGCACACTAGTCCCAAAGAAGTAGAGTCCAATCATGTTAGAAATGATATGCTCCACGTTGATGTGGCTGAATGCATTGGTTATCAAAGTATGCAAGCGTCCACACTTGACATTGTGCAATGAGATCTGCTCAAAGAAAACACTTGAATTAGTAATCCAGATGAAGTATAATCCATACAGTAAACTGATAAAAAAATGCATATCTCTCATGTCTGTCCATCAAAGTATGTAGCAAGGATAATAAGTTAGCTATCAAACTTATAACCAACCACACTGGCAGTCCGACATAGACCTGAACAAATATAGGGAACCCATCCAGAAAAAATGACCAGTAAGGAGAAAAATTCATGCCACTTGAGTACCACAAGAATTAATTGTGGCCACTCAACTTGGGACTCCATTATAGCACTCCTCGAAGAGTTAATGTCCACAGCAGCTGCACACCATGACACTCACACCGACCACCAAGTCACACCCTCTACAGGTGGCTCTATCCATGGAAGTTGATCTAGCTATGGTAACAATTAGTAGAGACCTAAGCAATCATGATGAACCCAGAACCCATCCTAAAAACCAACTTCTAAGAGAGAACCATAATACTTAAGCCGCAAGAATTACTTGTGGCTATCCAATATGGGAATCTATCACAGCCATTTTATTTTATAGTGATACTACATTGCAATACCAATTAGCACATCGCAACAATTTTCCTAAGAAAAATTAATGCATCTCCCATGTAGATGGAAATGTGGTACAAAACAATGGTCTGCCAAATAATATCTACCCTTGGAATCATCAAATAGCTCAAATTCTATAAATCAAGAAACTCACAGTAAAGTTTTCTGACATAAACTTTTCATCTGCTACCCTCCATGATAAAAAGACAACAGCATTAGCTATAATCAAGCCCAAAACCAGGTCATTACTGGTTAGTCCTTGGAACCATGATCTCCTGCAAACAGGAGAAAAAAAATATTATCAACATATCATACATGTAAACATCTAAGTTTTGGATTTTCTGCCAGCAACTAGTAATGCACAATTAAAAACCTTCAATATGCATGCACCTATTGAAAAGAGTAGAAAGATAAAAAGGAGAAATTGACAATAAACTAGATAGAGTTTCATCAACCACAGCATACTTGCCGCGCACAAACATGCACCCCAGTTGCATATATTATGAAATGGATATTGTCAAGATTGAAATAGTCTATAGATATGCAAATATATTGACAGTTGGAAGGACAATAGATGAAGCTTTTTTTATACAATAAAGATATAAAGCACAAAAATATATCAACAAGAGCTGTATCGTCAAATTTAACAGGGGAAAAGATATGAGGTATAGCTACACATTATACGCTAAAAAGGCATGGTATGGTATCTATATGGGAGTTTCATCTGTTGTTTTTCTGCTCTGTTTTATATTTCTTTCCAAACTGTCAATCATTACTAACAAACACATAATATTTCCAAAACAAAAGGTGATAAAGTTTAAGGAATTGAACTTCCAATATAAAAGGGTTAAAGAGAAACTTAGCATAAGCATAAATATGGTGGCATCCAGAAATTGCTAAATTTTCTTAGCACACTACTATATAACTTTCCAGTAATGTGCTAGCAAATGCTATGAGAACAAGTTAATTCTCACATGGAAAACAAACCAGAACACAGAAAAGAATGCGGAAAACGATGACATTTTCAAAACCAAGCATTAACTAATCAATCATATTAATATCCTTAAGTCCTAATGCATTGCAACCAAAACCCAGAAGCAGTAAGAATAAACCATAGAAATTTAAGAACAATACCATCAAATGATGAATACATCAATAAGCAAATACCTGGGTTAGAGCATTACCTATGGCATGAAATGCAATTCAACTCAATCATTAGTTTAAAATCTGATGGCAAATATGTGTGTGGGTGCATATATATATATATATATATTCCCCCCTTCTTGTGAAGAAGATAGACATTAGGAAAGGCAAAGTTTCCTCATTGATATAATCTTTGCTTAAACTTTAAACAATAATTGTTCTTCTTACGGGTGGAAGAAGTCATTGGATTCTCTAAATCACATGCATAACCCAAAAAATAAAAAAACTACTTCGTAAAAATCAAAACTTCAGCTGGAACTCCGAACCAGAACAGAAGATTCAGATGACATAAAAGTGGACTAGAATAACTCATCAGCACTACCCTACAAAATGCAACCTAAATCTATTCTTAGCCGCTCAAAGAAAGTAAACAGAAAGGAAAGAAATAAAATGAGAACCAATTGGACTCCTCATTTAAGCTCAATGTCTAGCTATTTCCACTAGAAAACCAAGATTATTACCATCCACCACTGTAGGAACGGTAGCTTCGATTGACATCAAAGTCCTTCCCATGAAATTGAGCTCTCAGAAGCTTCGGCCTAAAACGTCCGACATTTCCGCCAGAAACCCTAAGGAGAGAGTTGGGAGAATTGAACATTAAGGGACGAGCGAACACTGGGCCAGAGTGGAACCGACGAAATATCACAGAAACGGTGTGCTCCGAGCGCCATGAGTCAAGAGAGTGAAGTGGGTGCTTTAGAGAAGAAGCAAAAATGCGGGGAGGTGGAGGTTTGGGGAGAGAATGAGAGTGGAATACACGGTGGGTTGTCACCAATTTGCGAAGACAACGTTGCATAGCTGATGATCTTTGAAGGCCTGAAGCAGAAAGGTGACGAGAGGCTTAACGGCATAAGCTTGGACGAATTCTCCATTATAGATGCACCCGAGCTTTTGAAAGACGTTTCGCCGTCAGAGGAAGTGTTATTCCCCAGCCTTCTCCTCGCAGCTTTTCTTATTTGCCCAATTCGTGTCATTTCTCGCCCCTCTCCATCCTATCATAATTTTAACATGACCAATCATATCATAATTTAATTATGTTGGCTAAAACAAATCATAATTTAATTATAAATAATATAATTAATAATAAAAATTAGTGTGAAGTTAAGAAATAAATCCGATACAATTTTTGGCCAAAAATCTTATATATTTCATTTTGTATATTTTGTATTGTTTTTAGCTAGACAGCGGACATATCTTCTCACATATTTTATAGAAAATTTTAAAAAATAATATCTTTATTCTTTACCACTTCCTAATAGCACAATCTTATCCGAACATTTATCATTTTGAAGTATAAGATGATCATAATGTATAAGTTTATATAATATATTACTTACACCAACCAAGAGATAAGCTTATAATGTGTGTTGTTTTAGCTTGTACTATCATACTTTATACAACATATCAAACGGATCCTTATATTAATTTTTTTCACGCATGATTAGAATTGAAATTAAATATCTCCAAAATGCAATAGGGTTTCCTATGCGAATTTTGTTTTCTCAAGCACTTAAAAGTTTTTTTTAAGGTAAATAAAATTTTTATATATCTATATATATATACTTGAATTTCAATGATATGGAAAAAAAAACAATTTCTTTAATATAATTATTAAATTTTCACATTTGGTATATTAAATTTTCCATTTCAATATCATCATGTGTTCCTTTAGAGCTCCATTTGATTTGAGAGATTTTGGAAATGAGGGGAAAAAAATTTTTTTATTCTATTTTTTTCTCAAACTAAATAAATAAAGTGAGTATTTTTCCTCTCATTCTTATAAAGGAAATAGAAAAAAAGATATGAGTGAAAATACTCATTTTTTATTATTTAGTTTAAAAAAAATAAGATAAAAAGTTTTCCATCTCCTCCACTTCTCTCCAAAATCTCCTAAACCAAACGAAATCTTATAGATAAATAAATAATGATTTGGCTCAAAGTCTAAATGTTAATCATGCATCCTAAGATTTGTTCATTTAGTATTTTGTTGCTTGTCATATTTTATTTTTGCTTTGCCACTACAAATAGTAAAATAATAAATGATTGTCTAATTACGTACTTTCAAAATTAAATTGATATTTCAAAGTTATAACTATATATTCATTTTAATTTAGGCATTAATCCCACACAACTAAAAATCTATACTTCATTTGGAATATGAATTGTTACATATAAAATTTATTATCTATTATATCTATCTATTTATTATATATATAAAATTTGTTAAAAAAAATAGTTTTCTTTTTTAGATTTGGAAGGCTCAGAAATTAAAGACCGTTTTTCCATAATTTTAAAAACTCCAAACCAACTCGCGGTGGAATAAAAAAGATAATCATTAATTTATTTTAAAATTTGTGATTCAAAATCTGATTTTTCAGATTTTATCCCAAGATTTAAATTAAAAACCAACAAACTTTAAAAAGGGTGCATCACTAGAGTTATGTTTCATATTTAAATTAATTATTTTGAAAATCCACATATCCAGATAGAATCTACTATTTAAATTAGGTATATACCCTCGAATAAAATGTTTTAATTAATTATATATGAAATTATATTTAAAATAAATTATATATTATCTTCTATCCGTATAACTTTCATATCGGCATATCATAATAATACAATCACATATTTTTCCACTCACATTTATATATATATATATATATATATATAAATTAATATAATATCAATAGTCATATTTTGGGATTGATTAAAATAGATATTTCAGTTAATTAGACTTTGACGTTTTACTCCTCTATTAGATTTGAGGGGATTTAGATGGGATGGATGAGAGGGAAAATTTTTTATTTTATTTATTTTAAAATAAAACAAAAAAGTGAGTATTTTTTCTTGTGTCTCTTCCTTTCTTTCATGCTAAGAATAAGAGAAAAAATGCTTCCCCACCTTATTTGATTTAAAAAAAAAATAAAATGAAAAATTTTTCAGTTCTCCCTCCAAAATCCCTTAAACCAAACGAAAGTAAAATTTGTTGATAAATTCTAAATAATTTAAACTTCAAAATGATAATCAATTCAAAAATCTGTCAAATATTTTAATTACAAAAGCAATCAGTTGAATAAAAATAAAAAACATATAAAATCATAATTTTTTAATTTATTTTTATTTTTTAAAAAATTTTATGGGATGTTTTATTTGAATAAATAATATGTAATAAACAAATTATTTTCATATGTAAAGTAATTGGATAAATGAAATACAAAATTTTTAAATTATTTTTTACCATTATAATGTTTCTTGAATTACGCGATATATTAATTAATATCATATCATTTAATAATATAAATAATATAATAATTGGCAATTTTTTCCACTCACACCTATATATATTAATTAATATCGTATTGTTGGTAGGAAAAAGAATATCATATCAACCGCCATATTTGGGATCGTAACGCATCGTATCTTTTTATCCCATCAAAATTTCCATCAATATCGATTACTGAACAGACCGTGATATTTGGTGCCACGCTCTATATAAATTGATACCGAGAGTGTTTCATTGTCTTCCTTCAATTTTAGTTTATCCATTAATTAATTATTTGATTTCGTATGTATGGGGATAATTATATCATTGTTGATTTTTAATTATTAGTTGTCATCATTAATTATTAATTACCACTGCTAATGATTATTATAACTATTGTTGTCATTATTAATTATGAATAATTGATTTTTTACTGATTTATTATTAATAAGAGAAGTGGTAGAAAATCTAAATCTGAAAATCAAATATTATGTACTAAAGGAAAAAGATTTAATAATAATTATTATTATAAAATACCATTATCAATTATTAATTATTGTTGTTAGCAACTATTTTATTACTAATTATTAATTATTAATTTTTATTATTGGTTTATGAACATAATTTTAAATACTAAATAGTATATCTATTGTAGAAAAAAAAACAAAAAAGGACATCCATTGCTTCTATATTGAAGTTTCGCAAAATCTATACTAAATTGATAGTACACTACTAATACTAAAATAGATTAAATAAATTTATTATATTATTGAATACTAGAATTTCGCGGGGTCGCCTGCGTTTTTGTTTTGATCTTTTGTGAACTAGCTGGGAAATTTATTCAGAATTTTTGTTTTTATAAATTCTATATTGTGAAATTTATTTGAAATGAAAAGTCCGTGTCTGATATTCTGTGGAGAGGAAAGTACTATTTTTTTATTCCTTTTTTAGTTAGATACAGTAACTGTTGGGGGCAAAATGTGCAGGCGTATTTTTTTATATTAATTTTTTGTTTCGAATGCGGGGTTCATGCTATTGTATTGTATAAAAAAATGTGCATTTATTTTTTATAAGAAGGAGTATTATTCAGCTACCAATAAGCTATATTATAGAATTCAAATAATTACATGCACTTTCCGCCATTTCTGAGACTTCTATCTACAGTTTCAATACAAAATTTATTGATCATAGAATTTTCATCCCATATAATGAGTTTAGCTTTTCTGATTAAATATGCAACATGTGAATCTTGTTTAATATTGTAGGTAAAATCCAGATAAAGATAGAAAAAGGCTCCCACTTTTGGTGAAGCATGCTCTCAGTATGGGAGGACACTAAACTAGGACTCAAATGGCACACTGGTAATGAGAAAGAGTTGATGTTTTGGCAGAACAATTGGCTAAGAGATCTAGAGCCACTCAAAAACCTCTCCTTATCTCCCATTAGTGCAGAACTTATAAATGAACCTATATCAGCCTTCATTACAGATGACGATGACAGGGCTTGGAAATGGAATGTACTTGAGCAACTTCTTCCTAATGAGCTAATAGCCCAACTCACTGGAATAACAGCACCGCAAGAGGTCGATGGGAAGCCTAGCTACTATTGGAACTACACCAATAATGGCACCTTCACCGTGGCATCTGCATATGCAGCAATCAGTAAGGATCTATGGGATTTAGAGGATGGTAAATGGAGACCCGCATGGAAATGGCCAGGGATGCAGCAAGTGAGATCCTTCTTATGGCTTACCTTGAATCATAGACTGCTCACAAACCAGGAGAGGTGCAGAAGACATCTTGCGCAGGATGATAGGTGCCCCATTTGCCAAAATGCTTCTGAAGATATTCATCATGTGCTTAGACATTGTTCCTTGGTGAAAGAATGTTGGACAAAGATCATTAGAGGAAATGAGCAGGCCAAGTTCTTCAATAAGTGCTTTGAGATCTGGCTACACGAAAACCTTAACACTAGTGTAAACACCGTATTTTGTTCCGGTATGAAAATAAAATTAAGAAAAATTAATTATTTTAAAGGGATATAAAAAAAACAAAATATTAAAAAAATACAAATAAAATAAAATAATAACAAAAATAATACAAATATTAGAATAAAAAAAGATTTAAAATTTTTTTTAAAATAAAAAAAAGGGGCAGAAAGTTGTTTGGGCTTGAAACACCGATTGTTTTAGCCCATTCAGCCCACACGGTCCTGAGCCCGAATTTAGGGTTCAGGTATGCAGAAGGGGGAGCCCTAATGGAGGGCTCAGGGAGACGCGAAGGGGGAGAGCACAAAGAGGGAGGCAAGGCAAGGAGAGCAGAGAGCAGTGAGCCGTGAAAAAAAGAAAAGGCCAAGAGGGTGCTTGGGTTCGGTGGGGGTGAGGGGGCCACGAGCGTGAGAGAAAAAGAGAGGGTGGACGAAGGTGGAGGGACGGAGGAATAGAGAGAAGGAGCTCGGGCAAAGGCAGAGAGAGGAGAGAGCCGAGAGAGCAGAGAAAAAAGAGAAGGAGGCTGAATCAGAGAGAGCCTTAGGGCTCGGTCGAAGGCAAACCAGAGGAGGCCGTGGGAGAAAAGAAACAGAGAGCGAAAAAAACAGAGAAAGAGAGCTGAGGAAACAGGGGCGAACACGAGAGAGAGTGATTGAGAGCGAGGAAGAGTGGAATGAGAGACGATTAAAGGAAGAGAGCCTGGAGGCTAAGGAGGCCAGTCCACGGAGGAGCAACCGAAGGGAGGGTCCATCAAGAGCAACGGAGCCGAGAAAGAATGAGGGGAGTCCAAGCGATTTAAGAAGAGAAGAGATCAGCTTTCGAAGATTTGAAAGTAGGATGAAAGAGAGCGCCAAGTCACAAGCTTCACCTTCAGCGGTTCCATGATTCTCATTCCCATCTTCATCATATCCTCATAATGCCGCAACTCTATTGTCCCAACGTCACTCACAGCTTTGTCCACCATCTCTCTGATGCGTCTTCATCGTCTCACTCGGGGGAGGTGCAGATTTGGAGAAGGGAAGGAACTGAGGGAGTGAGACCAAGAAACGATTAGTGCGTTCGGCTATTAGGGCACCCAAACAGGTGGTGTTTTCGCTTCCTTAGTCCTCCTGTTTTCCCCTTTAGATGTTATTGAATGAATCCGCACTTGGCTATTACTTTTCTCTTATGTAAATTGTAGGGCTTTAATGCTTTTAGAGCTTGGTGGTGTTTGACCTATTATGTTTAATTTTGGTGTATAATGCTGATTGTTGTTTTAGAATGTGCAACATTAATGATACAGAAAATAAGTAGGACAACTTTCTGCTCCTTACACTTTCGGATGGTATGCTTGCCATGTGTTTGATCAAATACTTGAAAAAGAGTATATTAGCTATGATGGGTTTCCTTTTTATGGATAGTACCTGAGTTGATCTGTTTGTTTTTTTTTCTTTTGTCATTTCCATCATAAAATCCAATGTTGTGAAGATGTATTTGAGTGTCCCTCGATGTTCTATTTTATTGTAACTTTTGAAAGCTTGATTTTAGTGCCTATGTTCGTCTGATCAAGAGTTCGGTACACTATTCAATAAAATATGGGGGCTGTTGTTAATGGTTTGAGATAACAATTCTTATTGCTACTTGTGTGGGGATGGTGTGTGATGTTTATTTCAATAAGGGTTTTTCCTCGGATCCTATCTTGACTATTTTTTTTTTGAGTAGTGATTATCAACTGAAATCTTTTGTTTTCATGTGAGTTTATTTTAATGAAGCTTGATGTTTGAGATGAAGTCAAATTGCTCACACTCCTGCACTGTAGAAAATGAATATAGTCTCATACTAATAGGAAAACATGTCTAACCCATAAGCTTATGACTCAATCCTTGTATTTACTATGCCGTGTTACTATATGACCATGAGTGCTGATTTGGTTCATCTCTAAAAAAAGGAAGAAAACCCCATACCCCATTTTTGGAAAAAAAGAAAATGCTTGCAGAATGTTCCATGAAATGCTTGAAAAAGATGTGCTTCAAATAGTATAGATGTTTTTCTGGACATAAAGTTTAACCCGGGTCTTCATTGTTAAGGGGCCTTGCATTTTTGTTTGTGTAGCACCTGCCACTTGGAAGGAAATCATTGTCTGCCATATTAATATGTGTGTGTGTGTAAGCTATTTGACTTAGGCTCTTACTCTAAATGGTAGACCTTGCATCTTGTACAAACCTGAATATATGAGTTTTGATTCAGTGCATGATTGGAATTATTGGGCTATGGGAGCATTTTGTAGGCTTAATGTCTTGATGGGAGTCTTAGAAGGCTTCCTATTGGATTAATCTTCATTCTCACAATCTCCCAATGCTTTAAAAGGTCCTATATGTGATGATTTTTCGGCCTTATATGTTAGACTCTTGTGGAGTTTGGTTGTCAATTTGAATATCATTTGGTATATTATTAAGCCATTCATGCTTCGTGTGATAGTGCAAGAATATAGGGACCAATACTAATCAAACTTGTTTACTGAACCTTATTAAGACTTAATGATACAGGAAGTTCTTTATCTGGCTTTTTTTAATGCATTAAGAAGTTGTTAATTTAAGTTGGCCCTCAAGGGAATTATCATCACGAACAACTAATGTTTTCTTTGCTCTTTCGTTGGCATTCCTGTACATGTAAGCCATATGGATAGGTGACCTAGAATTCAGGAAGAGCAAAACTGAGGAAAAAGGAAGGAGATTTGAAAGGAAGGTTGAGCTGCAAGGTACTGAGAGTCTGATCATCATGAGAGCATGGAGTCAAGCTGGAAAAGAAGCTGGAAACGAATGAATCACCTTCATCAAAGCAATGACCAATCAAAAGGAGAAAACAGTTTGATTTTTCTCTCTTCAATTCTTGTAATTTTATGTTGAAATAAATTATTATTTAAGCATGCACACACATACATTGATAAATTGTATTTGATTTTTGTTTTTATTTCTGATTTTAATTTTTTATTTGATTATGGGTTTTTTTTCTTTTCGCCTTTAGAGTTTACCACGAGGGACCAAGTCTCCGTGCGCCCATAGAGCATCAGTCAAGTGTACCATGAGTGAGGAGTTGCCATAATACAAACGTTGGCTAAATCTTATTTTTTTAATATTTATGAGTACGAATGGTTTTTTTTTTTAAAATAAAAATAAATGATTCAATGAGAGCCATTTATTTTAAATTTTTATTTTTGCCTTTATGTTCTGAGTAGTAACACCGTGGGTATTTAGGTGTTAATTAACGAGTTGTGAATGATAAAGTCATCACAGATCTTAATTGATTCTTTTTCTAAAAAAAATAATAAATAAAACAAATAAATAATATATCAATATATACATAAAAGTCATATTTTTAAATTCCTTTTACCGCTTTTATTTTTATAAAACAATCATAATCGTATTTATTTTTATAATTTTATATAAAAATGATTTTATTTTCCCAATTTTATCCTTTAAGTCTTTTTTGCCTTTTGCCTCAAGTGGCATCACCGTCAGCATATAAGCGTAAGTCAGATAATTATGAGTAATCAACTCACCATATATACTGTTTGATTTTCATTTAAAATTTTTCTTCTAGTATTTTCTACTCCGAGTGGTAACACCATGAGCATGTAAGCGTAAATCAGTAACTTGTAAGTGATAAAGTCACCACATATGCTGATTATTATTTTTTCAAAATATACATAATGATCATATTTTTTAATTTTTTTAATAAATAAATGTGTTAAAAATGATATTGTTCATTTCTATTTTTATAATAAAAAGAAAATAAAAGATAATTTGTACAAAGAATTATTTGTTTTCTTTCAAACATTTTTTATGCCTTTTTGTCTCGAGTGGCACTGCCGTGGATATTTAGGTATCAATAGGTATATTGCTAGTGATAAAGTCGCCACATAAGCTAATTGATTTTATTATAAGCCAACTGATTTTATTATATAAAAATAAAACTGTTTTCAAATATTTCACTTTCAAATCAAAATAAAATACTCAAAATCACACCTAATTTTAATCATATTTTCTAAATTGAGGAAGAACATATCTTCTCTTTTAGAAGTTGATTAAACCAAAAATAAATAAATGAAAAGAGCAAATAATGGGAATTAATCTGTCTTTTACAAATTAAAACACACCAACCAATTCTAAAGATTATTTTCTTTGTGGAAAGATAAATTATTTTTTATAAACCTCTCTTTTCAAAGAATATATATAATAAAAATACCAACCCAGTGACACATTTCTAACCCGAACTACGTTGATTTTGATCCCCATCACAAGGTATGTAGGCCCCAGACTCTAATTCTGGGTCAAGTCCACTTTTGTAAATAAATAACATTTTCCTCTTAATTTATTTTTCCCAACTTTTCATATTTTCATTTTATTCTTTATTTTCATTTTTCTTATTTTTATATTTATTTTTGCATGTAAATGGTAAAAAGGCAATCAAAATAATTTTTAAAAGCCATAAAAATTACATGATCAACCTAAAGTAACCGTTCTTAGGAACGGGTGTTGTGCGGATGCCTAACACCTTCCCCACTCACAATCGTACTCCTGAACCCAACTCTGATTCGCAGACCATCCTTGTCCTTTTTTGTTTTTATTTCGGTTTTTCAAAATTTTCCTTAAAATTTTGGTGGCTACTCCTCCGAAATTGACCCCCGTCGGGCGGGCCGGTTTCTCTCCTTTTTATCTCATTTCCCGCGCTGTCTGTGTCGCATCTCTGAGTGTGACAACTAGCAACATTGAGTGAAACTGGCATTTGAGCTTATTTGTTGGAAACTCTGGGATGCCAAGAACAAGAGGATATTCCAAAAAGAATCTACTAGGATTGAAACACTTCTCATCTCGGTGCATGCTCTGATTAAGCACACTCTTAGGACAAATGATCTCATATCTCTCATTTATGGTATAAATAACTTTGACAATTCTTCATAGTTTTAGTTGTTAGCTTTTGGCTTTGTCTATTGATAGCTTCCCTCTTGATTTGTTTTGAATACGGAGGATTTTGTACATTCTGATTAGTAATGAATTTCCTTCCTTCCAAAAAAAAAAGCAATAAAATAACTATGAAGTGGTGTAGCAGGTATTGTCATAATTGATTGTAATTAAACAACCTAATAACGTTTTAATTTCTTTTGGGGTTTTTATATGTTGCAGAATTAATAAGATGAATTATGCTGTTATTTTAGTGTCTCGCTTAGTGATAACAGTCATGTCAATGTTTGCTGTCAGAGTTTAGATTAATGATTTATAACACTTGTAAGTGTAATTGTAATTGTAATTTGATAATAATTGTAATGGAATGGAATTCTAAATTTTAAAAAATATACTTTTAAGATATAATTTGAGGTTCAAAGATTTTGCTGCATGAGGTTCGTTGCAAAGGCGCATTAGCCTATGAAGTAGGTGTAGATGGACTAAAGTGACAGACAGGAAAAAGTGCATTAAAGCTGTGCGGGCAAAATATTTTGACGTGGGTAGCTGGTGCAGAGGTTAAAAAAAAAAAAAAAGACAAGGGTATTTGGTGTTGTCATATTTTCTTATGCTATATATTCATGATAAGGATAGGTCAGGGGGATCTTTGGCAATAAGATATAATCAATATACTTTATTGATGGAAGAGAGTTGAAAAATATAACTTCCATTTTTTTTTATTATTTTAATATTTTAGTATATAAATCAAAAAATATAATTAATATGTTAAATTTTTTTTAAATTTTTTAGCATGTCCTTTACTAAATAAGTAAGTAAAAAATAGTAATTAATGTTATTTTTTATTTTTAAAATAATAAATAAGAATATAATTAAAAAATTAGTAATTAATATTATTTTTGAATTTAAAAGTGGCATATAAATGGAAATAAAAATTTAAAAAAATAATAATAATTAAAAAGAAATATAGGGAATACCTAGAAACTATTATTATGTTGCACTATGGGGGATAGAAGCTACATAGGGGGATAGAGGGAGGAGGGGTAGATTAATGCACTATGGGGGATAGAAACTACTCCCTCATTTAAAATATAAGAAAATTTTAACTATTTTATATATATTAAGGAAAGATAGTTATACTCTTAAATTTAAAAAAAAAACTCAACATTCTATTTTTACCCTTATTAATTATCAATAATTAAAGATTTTTTACTCTTTCCTATTACAAGTTACGAAACTCATCATCAATAAATAAGGGCAAAAAAGATAAACTATTACATTATATCTTATATTATGAACCAAAGAAAAGTTCTAAAAAATTCCTTATATTTTAGACCGGAGGAAATATATAATAGAGGGAGGAGAGGTAGATTAATGAAAAAAAACGGCAATTTTTTCAAACTTGTCAATAAAGTGTGACTTAGAGGTTAAAAAAAAAAAGCAAGTAATGCGTACAAGTTTAATACCTCAATGCTACCATGTGATTAGAGACTTCATATTGTATATCATACACATATAATTGAGAATAAACAGGAAAAAGTCTTGGAAGAGGCAATAAACTATCAATATGGTGATAATTTTGATCGGATATCACAAATGTTTATAGACCAATTCCTAAGAAATATTTAACTTTTCCACTCATGAAAGTAAATAAGAACATATTATTATAATATGTTATATTCTTTAAAAACTTTCTTAAATCTGGTGCATGCTTATCAAAAAACAAATGACAAAAGTAATGAGGTGGATCTTCAAAATATGGTAGCCTCACTTTTCTTTGAGAGCAACATAAAGAAAACACATACTGGAAGTGGAGATAGATATTACTCTTTTATTGTCCATCTTGCAATGCAATATGTAGCATCACCAAAATCAATGTAATATGCAACATTAATAAAAAATTTCAATATCAATTAATAATTAGTAAATCACAACATCAATGTTCTAATACATAATATACTTTCGACAAAATGGAGTAATCTCCTTCGTGTGGATGCCAAATTTAATTTGCAATTAATCGTTCAGCCATGCAACCATGAATTTGTTTCTGAGCCTTGTAACTAATGACCGCCACATTTATGACAAATGTTCCTTCATGAAGTCATTTCCTTAACGTACACACACATATATACAGCACAGAGACACACCTTTTTTTTTTCTTTAAAAAAACTACAATTCTGTCAGTTTTTAATAATAAAAAAACTAACTGATAAAAATAGTAAAAATTAGAAAATTAAATAGATAGTAATAGGAAAAAAAAAGTTTGAAAGAGTTTTCAGGCATGACGATGAGGAACTGGCATGTCATGTTCAATAATAAATTAGTCGTAATTATTAATTAAACATATGTTAATATAATAATTAAATTAATTAAAGGAAGATGAGGAGAATGGAAGAAGTCCGTGGGAAAGAATTAGTATGCCATGGATACGGGGCAGCGATCTCCCTCGATTTTATCCACGTTGGGTTTCTATGCCCATTATGGTTCAATAATAAATTAGTCGTAATTATTAATTAAACATATATTAATATAATAAATTAATTAATTAAAGGAAGATGAGGAGAATGAAAGAAGTCCGCGCGAGAGAATTATGGCCTCTTTGGTAGAGTTTTTTAAAATGGTTTTTTTATTTTTAAAAATAGAAAAATAAAAAAAGTTGGCTAGTACGCATGTTTTTTATAAATTGTTTAAAAAAATATAAAAATAAAAGAATATAAAACTCAAAATAACTTTAAGGTATTTTGTAGTTTTTATTCTGAAAAATACAAGAAAAGGTGAAAACACCCACCTCATTAATGATAAAGTTATAAATTTTAAATAAGACATCTATCACTTATTAATTATGATTTTGAGAATAATTATCTAAACAAATTTTTTTATTTTCTTATTTTTAAAACTTATACTAAAAAATATGCCATTAGTATACCATGGATGCGTGGCAGCGATCTCCCTCGATTTTATCCACATTGGGTTTCTATTCCCATTATGCTTCTTTCGCCATTCTTTCTTTTTCTTTTTTTTTTTTACACATTTTTTATTTATCTTATAATTTAAAACTTAAAGATATATCATGTTGACCTCTTTAATTTATTAAATAAATACACAATAAGTAAAGTTCGTATTTATCTAACATATTTGGCTTCTTAATTTAAAAAAATTATATACAGAATAAGCAAAACAAACTAAAGGAAAAAGTTTTAACAAAAGGAATTCCTACCCAAATATATAAAAAAATTGTACCCTTATCAGAACAACCTGCTATGGATGTCACAGCATTGCCCAGCAAACATATCCGACAAACTGTATAAGAAACAAATCTGATTGCTTTTTTTTTCATAAAAAAATAGATGAAGCAAGTGCAATTTTTATTTCAAATATAATCAGTTAAATCTGGAATGTGAAAATTCTTAAAAGTAATAAAGGAAGGAAGTGCAATTTTGGAATTTTATATTTCTATTACAATTTTATATTTTATAATTTCATGAGTAATAAAAGATAACATTATTTTTCAAAATAATGAATTTAATTTAAAAAATATATTTTTATATTTCATGATTAAACTATGCATCTTCCAGGTACTTGCTATAAGATCCTTCATTATATTGCCCAGCGTTCATCACACCCACAAACCTAGCCGTGATATTTCCCTTCCCCATAGAATCTCCATCACTAATACTGGTTTCACACACAACTAAATTACAAAAAATAATCACTGAATTAAGCTATTAATAAAAGCAGGACAATGAGTAAAAAATGGTACATAATTAAATATTAAATTAAATGAACTAGTCCATTAGAAAAAAATTTCAAATGAATGATTTTAAATTTAAAAACCAGCATTAAGAAAAATAACTTAACAATTTAATTTAACTTAAAATACTAAATTACAACTGCTTTGAATCCCCATCCCAATCCACCACCAATGACGACAATCTTTGGCGTCTAGTGCGTGGCATAAACGGCCGTGAACTTGAAGCCGGCCAGCCTTGCTTCGTTGGGGTTGATGTTCACCATATAGCCTTGCTTGACCTCAACTTCCACCTCATCGATGTTTCATGCCCTCTCAACGTCTTTCTTTATGAAAGCAACTACACATTAATCCTACAGCCGCTGGACATTTCCTCAGCTCTGTGAACTTACAGCTTGGCCTTTGCTGATGACTCGACATGTTTACAGTCAGACACAGTGAGACTTACTGCGATGAGTGCAGCCGATGATAAAAATCGTAGTGATCCATATACCGTTTTAAGGATTGTGGAAGAGGACTATGTCACTTTTACTTTTGTTTTTATTTGTCAGGGTATAATTCCTTGAGCTTCTAAATTTTCCCAACCTTCTCTCTTACCTACTGTCAGGTGCTCCATTATATCTCCACAAAATTGCTTCCTTTTCTTTCCTTTCTCCAAATATGCTCACATCCCCTAATTTGTCAGTAATACACTACAAATATTTGAGCAATCTTTACTGTTTCATGTTAAGTTATCGTTTCCTAACTATGTTTAGTTTCTTATGAACATACAAAATTTAATTGGTTTCTTCAAATGAAAGAAAAAGTGAAGATTGAACACAGTTCAATAATGGAGGCCGTCACTCTCATCTTGGGCAAAGAACGATGGTGATGATGCTCCCAGCTGGAAGCGAAGGGTGGTAGTGTGTGAACTCTAGCGTGGGGCTTGGTTCGGAAATTGAATCGCAATATGACTGAAACTCAAATGGCCGAGAAAAAAGGGAGCAAAAGCAGATTCTTTGTTTATCTGCATGCCTAGAGTTGCAGTATCTTTATCGCAAATTCCACTCATTATTTTACACAATCATCATATATGAAATGAACCACTAGTATATGAACCGAACTACCAGCACTTGCGCTTACAAGGATCTCCATGGCACTCATATCGTCTATAGCTAAGCCAGTACTTCCCTCTCCCCTTGCTCAATCTTTCTGTACCCATAGATTTAGCAGTCACCTCCCTCCGCTCATTAAATGAATCTGCAAAACAATCATCACCAATTAAACATATATAGACCAAATGCAACGGGAAAAAAGAACAAAGAAGAGCAAAAAAATACCATCGAACGCACACTTTCTCTTGTTCTTCATCCTTACTCACAGAAAAAAACCAACCTCCAAGATCATCCAAAGTCTACATCGACCTAAAAGAATCTATATATTCTTCTGACAAGGCAACAAACCCAAGGACTGCCAAAGCCAGAGACTATTGTCAACATTAGCGCAGCATGTACAGGCTTAATGGCGTGTCGTGACGGATTGCTACAGCGTACACTACAGGAAACCAACAGTGAAAAGGTCGTTCAGCTTTGGTAGTTATATTAATGAATAAATATAAGCATATATAATCTAGAAGACAAGATGGAGAAATATTTTCCTCTTATCCTTTGATACTTAAAAATGAACTATTCTTTATATAATAACTTTTTTTTTTAATTTCTCTTATGTATATTACAATTGTGAATTATGTGCATCATTTTTTTCTCAAGACTACTAGTTGTCAAAATTAAGCTAAATTATAAATTTTATAGTTAGCTGTTGGCTTGACATTGTTTTACGCACAAATTTGAAATTGTAAAGGTATTTAAATTTCTTATTTAATACTTTTGATTAATTCTCTTTTTTAAAGCAACAAAAATTTTAAGAGTTGAAAAGTTCCTATTCTCCACATATTTTATTTTAAGCTTTTTAATTAATTCTCTCTTGATCATATTACTCATTAATAGTTGAAATAAAATTAAATTTTCAAACTAAATTTGCAAGAATTGAAAAGCTTTTAAAATTTATTGGTATGCAAATTATATCTTATAGTCATTAATATTGTCATCAATCTTCATAAAATTTTTTGGAATATTAGTCAAATGATTTCAGAATTAACTCAACAAATTTTAAGACATAATTTCTAATAAAAAATTCCAGATTAATTAATGAAATTGAAGTGACCTGAATAATAACAATTACAATTTCATGTCATTTAATGTATTGTTCGCCCTGATGTCAATTAATATATATTCACAATATATATTTAACTTATTTTGGCCCACTTAATTCATAGAACATAATCAAAATATTATTCAAAATTAATAACTGATCATAAATAAAATCCAATAATTGGTACAAGATGTGCAATTATTGAGCCAAAGTGGCGTACAATAATAAATAAGAAGTGCATTTTTTGAAATTAAGTAATTAATGTTTCACAATTTTTTACAAAATCACTTACATTTTAGACAATAAAACTCTTATAGAATGTTACTTACATAAAATTGGAGTTAAATCCTAATTTTTATTTTGTAAATTAATTGGGCCATTTCTAGGTTGAAAATATTTGAAGTTGATAATTTATTACAAAATTCAACTTTAATTAAAAATTATTTGCTTCATGAAAACTGAACTTATTGATAATCTAAAATAATTTCAATGGTCATTCAATAAACAAAAATTGCATAATTATTGCAAATTAACTCTCATTCTCAATTACTCATTAAAAAATAGGATACTATAATTTGACTTAGTAAGCAAGAATATCACAAGCATTACTTTTCATTTAGATTGGGCAAATCCCTTTATAGGGGTTTTTAAATCTTTCTTTTTGTGAAAATCTTTCACAAAATTATGAATTTAGATTTTTTGTTGTTGAATTGATGTCAATTATGACTAATCTAATCAAGTAGTTTTGTATTTCGCACTGTTTGGTTAATGAGTTTAATTTTTTTATTGCTGGTCTACGCATCCATGTCAAAGCATAGTAACTCTATACGCTTTATTAATCCTCTTCATGACAAATAGACTATTAAGGTTAGTGTTTGTAATGATATGGATGATGTTACGTTTCAATCTTCTTGATGAAATTCATTTTATAGAGCTAGTGTTGCATGGTGCTTTTGTCATGGCTAATAACATATATGCAAAATGATAGCATAAATCATTAGGTTTGTGTAATCGTATATAACTCATTGTAACCAATATCGTAATGCAAGTGCTAGAGCCTAGAGGTAAGAATGTTGTCGAGTCTTCATTAGGGGCTGAATATATGTATCCGAAGAATTACATTCACTCCTTTTGAATTGAAGCTTCAATATGCATTCAATATTCATTAAAAAAAAATAAAAGACAAGAAAAAAAATACATGAGAGTTATTTTTTAGATTGAGCAAGTCTCTTTTCAAGGGTTTTTAAATCATTCTTTTTTGCGAATTTTTTTTTTCATAAAATAATGAAGTTAGATTTTTTATTCAATCGATATCAATGATGATTAATCTAACCAAATAATTCCATATTTCACATTATCTAGATTGGTCATGAGTTCATTTAGTATTTTTTACTATATATATAGGATCATGGTTTTTATTGATGTATGTGTAAGAAAATATTCTGCGTATTGCATGAGTGCAATACTAAATATATATATATATATAAATAAGTAACTTGTATGAACATTTTCAAAATAATTCTAATGCTTCGAAAGATTTGCCATGATTCTATGAATCTCTGCTTAGAAGTTAGATTTGGAGCTGAGACCTATTATTTTATTTTTATTTTCAAATTAAAAATACCAACTCTAATAAGATTCTTTTAACCATACCCAATTATATATATTTTTTTCCATAACTAATTATATCTATTTTATTTAAATTATATGCAATTTTTATATAATTTATTTGTGTATTTTTAATATTTTTAAAAATATTCTAAATTTAAATGGCATAAGACTTATTATAAGATCTCATAGTTTAAAATCATATTTTTATATCTATTTTGTTTAAATTGTATGCAATTTTTTTACATAATTTATTTGTGTGTTTTTAGTATTTGTAAAGATCTTTGTAGAAAACTTCCAAATTCAAATGGCATAAGACCAATTATTAGATTTTATAGTTTAAAATTATATTTTTTAGATCTATTTCAATTAATTATAATATTTATTTATGTGCTTTAATTTTTCTTTCATAACTAATTATATATATTTTGTTTAACTTATATCTAATTTCTTATATAATTTATTAGTGTGTTTTAATTTTTTCATAAAAATCTGTATAAAAATATTCTAAATTCAAATGGTCTAAAACCTATCATTAGATTTTACAATTTAATATTATTTTTTTAATCTATTTTTATTTATTACAATATTTATTTATTTTTTTGTAATAACTTATTTATGTGTTTTAATTTTTTCCCTAACCAATATTATCTATTTCATTTAAATTATATGTAATTTCTTATATAATTTATTTGTATGTTTTAATATTTTCTAGAAAAATCTCCATAAAAGCACTAGAATATATTTAATTATATCTATTTCCTTTAAATTGAGAATATGTTGTATAGATTTTTCATTTTTGTGATATCTTGCAATTTTTTTTCCTTATATAATTCTTTATACTCAATTCAAAATCATTACTTCTAGATTTTTTCTTTCTTACTTCGCATTTCAAATTAAAACTACCTTTCTTTTGTATTTCTGATTCTTAGCAGGTTTATTTTTATATCTTATCACCAAGAATTTTTTTTTTTCATTTTTTAGAACCTCATGTTTATTTAAATTTTTTCACCTTTCCCTATTCATTCTTACAAAAATCAATTTCTAATAAATTTTTATTCTAGCAAATAAATGCATATAGTTATCTGATTTGATTTCAATTTAACTCTTAATTCTTTTATGGTAATTTTTTCTATTTATTTTTTTTTCATATTTATGATTTTAAGCATATATGCTTCTCTCAAATTTATATTTCTATTCACTTTCAATATTTCTTGGTACTTTCTAAATTCATGTTTGTTCTAATTATGAAAAATTGTATAATTAAAGCAATCTCAATTGGGTATAATAACTAACTTATTAGCCATCTTACAGGTAAACTGAATCCTTAATTAGTATTTGAAATTATAGAAATGTAAGATTCCTAAAGATGGTCCCATACTCTTACAAGTGTCTGCAATTTGTGATAACTTCCTTAAGATTTTGTACCACTAGGTTAAAATCTAGATAGATTTATGCTCTTCCTTATTTTTTTTGTTTTTTTAAAAGCTCTTCCTTCGTTTTTGTCTTCATCAGATGTTGCTGGATTTGGTATTTGAAGAAAGAATCCAAAAATGGTAAAATACTTTAATTAAAATGATGCATAAGCCATTAATTTTTTTTTTAAATAATAAAGATCCATTGGTTAACTTGGAGCTTGAATGGCTTGACACGAGCTGTGATATTGACATTTTTTTCATTGGGTTGTAATGTTACAGGCACTCTTAGAATTTGCTTGGCTAGAGCTAAGATTTGCACTTTTAAGCTAATTTATATTATATTACTTTTTTTATCTTATATTATAAGGTAATAAATCTGATTTTTTTCTATAATATAAGATTATATGGTTTTATTTGTCACTTTTATCTCTCATTAATATAATATATAGTATTATAAATTGTATTGGAATTATAAAAAAATGAGTATTTGATAGGGTAAAATAAGAATATTTGAGTTCTTTATGAAGAATTTAATAATATTATATTTATTCTTTTAACATGCATAAAACTCTAAATACTCCTTTATAATATGAAACCAAAGGAATATATTATTGAGCTTTATTGATTAGGAAACTTGGTGCCTACTGCTATCTTTATTCATCATGGGCCATATTGCTGCTAACATTGTATAAATTTTTTTTTCCGATAGACTTTGTTTACATATTTATCTACCATGTAGCACTCTAAATTTTCAGTTAGAATTACACTTTTTTTTTTGTTCATGTTGTGCTTCATTTGATCTCCAAGAAAATGCAGGGATTTGATCGAACATGTTTTGTGATTGTATAGTGAAAAGTATATGAAATCTTATGTAATGGAGAAAAGTATAGCGAAATCTTATGCTCATTGATTCCAATATATAGGGGAAAATTACATCTCTCTTGATTTTTTTGATATATGTGACTTAATAAATTATCATTTGAAATTCAAATTTGATATAATCTTACTTATTTTTTAATTTTTTAGTTGAAATTTGTTACCATTAAATTGACGTGGTCACCTGCTACTAATTATGGTTCCTAGAATCTAAAAATTGGATTATTAGGTAAAATCTATTTATTTATTTTTCATTTCAAATAAATTTTACATAATTTTTTTTAATTTGAATTTTTTTACTTAATTGGTTGAAATTTTTTTATGACAAGAAAACCCAAACTGCCATAGCCCAACCACCCCTGAGGATGGAGCCAGATTACTAGTAAGGTAAAACTCAAGTATAAACCAAGTTGACAATCGCTCACACCAGTCAATTAAGCCATTCAACCTAGTAATTTCATATCTCCCTTAAAGCAAGTTTCGAATACTAAATTAAGGCATCAAATGGGTTCGAATTCACAACACCTTACTTGCAAGGAGACACTCAAACTTAGTGCCTGACGACGAGCAGGTTGAAACTTGTCACAATCAAATTGATATGATTGTCATGTTTTCTAATAAAATTTATCATAATTTCAAATTTTACACAAATTTTACACAAAATTTATTAATTGACATGATCTTGCACTGATATAGCAACTAAGAGGATAAACTATTACTCATCAAATTTACTATGATTTCTAAAATATTAACTAATGAATTATTAATTAAAATCTTATTAATATTTTATATTCCAAATTAAATTTGCATAATCTTTTTGAGAAAAAATGCAATTTAATTATATTTTGGAATTAACAACGTAAACAAGTTTGGATGCACACATTATACCAATAAAACTATTGGGTAATGGTGCCTAGTTTACTTTTATAATTATATCTACACCTACTTATACCAAAGCTAATTTGTAAATTTTGGATTAGGTAGTGTATCAGCAGGCTATTTTTTAAAAAGAATTACAGTTAGAAACCAGTATAATAAATTAATTATAAATAAGGACTTTAACAGAAAAAAAATTAAAATTTGAAATATTACGTAGTAAAATTGAGAAAATAAATTGTAACAAGTCTCATTTTATAATAAATTTGCTATTTTGATTCCTAACTATAGTTTCCCTTATTTTTTATCTATCTATCCATCTATAACACCTGCTATATATGCATTTTTTATCACCTTGAGACTATGAATACACACAAGGTAAGAATATCATCAAGTATTTTTATTCCTTACTGCAACTTGATTTTGCTGGTTCGCCGCTGTGTTCTTCTGTCCTAGGAGTTGTACAATCTGTCGTTTCACCTGTCGTCAGTTCATGAGGCAAAGATTAATCTAACATCAACTTAGAACTCACAAATGTAAAACGGTCCGCCATAAGACTGGAATTAAAAAAATTGACGACAAATGCATGCTCAACATCAATTCTACACTTGAGCATGTTTTACAAAGACCATATATAAACACAGATATAACTTGATTTGACAGACACAAGGCACTTTCAGTGTTACTATGTCATACCAGTTTGGTCATGTCTTGGGATTTTATCGTTGGAAATTGGTACCACATTTGATCCATCATATCGTGAGTTTCCACCAAAGCATTTTGCTGTGCCATCATTTTTATCATCATCCCGATTCATAGAAGCAGCTTCATGTCTTGGGTAGACTGGAAACTGCAGCAAGGTCAGACCCAGCATTATATAACCTTACAGAATACGTTCATGCGCATAGAGCAGGTGATCTTTCATGCATACAGAACAAAGGCCACATTTGGTAAAAAGGAGCTATTTTGTGAGGAATGAAAAGGAATAAGGAAAGAGAAAGAAGAGTTCCATAAAAAGACTACTTTTTATTCATAAAAAATTTAAATGATGTATACCAAACATATTTTACAGGAATTTCACTTTCATTCTCCCTTTAATGAAATCCTTTTTATATGTACCAAACCTAGCCTAAAGCCAAACTAACAACTCCTTATTTGGACACTGCAACAATTTCAACTTGTCACACGAAAAGTCATAAGAGGAAATAAATATAGAATCAGATATAATTTAAGCCACGGCAAGAAAGGAAGAACATTCCAATTGTATCAATATATTTGAGTCGTATCAAATCAATTAAGTCATAGTCAACAATTTTTCTAGCAGAGAAACACTTCAGACAAGGTTGACCAAATGGATCTGGGTTGACCAAATGGATCTCAGGATTCACTGATAAATGCAAGGGTATAAACACACTATCAAGTACTAAATCAACTACGAAATGATCTCTGGCACTATATATTCATACTTGCATCAGATCCGATAATGTAAAGGGCTCAAAAGTTGTTGTGCTGCTTGATACTGGAGCAGCAACAGCTTCTGTGCTGTGTTCATGAGATACAGAACTGACTCCATGAACATCATCAGCCTGTCTACCTTCCATATAATTCTCCTTAAGCACTTTAGAAGTGTTTAATTTGTTGACAACCCCAATTTCATCAGCAGTCCTTTTCCTATTTTGAGAATCAAGCATAAGTTATAACAAAATAAACAGGTTGATATTAGAAATTATCAGAGTAAGAAAATTAATCATACTGCCTAGAAGTAAGCGAAGCTGGATTGTCTGAAAACAGAAATCCACGAAGAGTCTTTCCATCAATAGCTGTTTCAATCGTGAATCCCACTGAGTTGCTATCAATAATGATCGCTTTAAACATTTTCCCTATAGAAGGCAAGGGTACTGGAAGATGTATACCTGCACGTGCAGTAAAAAAGCAGATGGTCAGCTTCAAGTAGCACTTTATGCGCAAATAATTAAACATATTTTCTATTCATTTATCCCAGCTTGTACATAAACAAAAATTATTCAAAGGGAGGTGAAACAGGAAAAAGAAAATGATCAGGACCAGCTCCATGTGCTTGGTTTTGAAGAGAATTGAGATTTTCTTGGCATTTTAGCTTCAATTGCTTCCTCATAGATAACTTTTCTGGTCTTGGTTCAGTTCCACTAGCAAACTCTGAAAGTCAAAATATATCAGATTATAAAAACAATTGTTGCCATGTGCCTGATTAATCTAAAGAAATATCAGCACCATAATAATGCTCCGATAAGTTAATAATAGGAAAAAATGAGAAACTATCCTGAACCTGTATGTAGGTAATACATATCACCCAAAGGGTCAAGACTTTTATTACAACCTCCAATGAACACAAGAACACCACCCATAAATGGATCTAAACAGCCACCAGCCATACAAAATCTAGGAGAAGGACCACGGCCTGTAGTTGTCACCTTGGTCCAGATACCAGAATCTGCACCCAATCATAAGAAAAAGTATTCATTAGATATATTCAGTTCTTCACTCTTTCCAATTAATCAGAAAGTGACCAGAAGAATTAAAGTAGTAACCAAGGTGAGATTTACGTGAAAAGATAGAACACGTGACCCTATTTTATAAAGCTCAAATGCCAGATGTCAAACTCTCATCATTTATGGCCAAGAAAAAACAAAAAACTCTCACCATTTGTATGATCAACTAACTTCTGAAAAAGTGTTTAAAATTTTTTATGCCAATAAAATATGTAAATGAATAAGGTTGTTAAAATTTGGCAGATCCACCTCTGCCTCACGAGATGAGAGCACAAATCATCTACCTCCAACTTCTATTAAAAAGTTGAAGTTGTTACATTGACACAGTATGAAGCTTCTAAAGGCAGTTTATCATAGCATCGTTTTGCAAATGTTAAACCTGAATGCAACAAATTGAATTTGAACTTGAAAAATGTGTGATAACATACCAACATCAAGCTTATAAAGGTCATTGTATAAAGTTTGGGCATCCGAAAATCCCCCAAAAACAAAGAAGTTTTTGCCCAAAGCAACTGTAGAATGACCAGCTCGAGGAGGCAAAAACTGGCCTGACGTATTCATCTTCCTCCAAATAAGGGTATCTATAAATAACAGGTTCCAAAGTAACTTATAAAGAGAACATATATTCTTTTCATGAGTGTTCATTTGCTATATATATATATCATCCATTGTTACGAGAGAAAATAATCTTTTGACAAAATACCTGTATCAAGGATATGGACATCAGACAGAAAATTATCATGTTCATCTTCACCACCTATCACAACAACATTGTTTTTCCAAGATGAGCAAGTATGGCCATCACGAGGCGATGGTGGAGAGCCAGATGTTGCTGCATGCTTCCAAACAAATGTCTCTGCAATAAGATGAAACTCAATTTCTCGCATTGCATTCACAACAGAAATTATGGCAATTCTACAAGACAATCCCACATCTTCTCAACAAGAATTCAGCCTCTCTACAAGCAAGCTAAACAGTGTGTCTGTGTGACAATTCCAAGTGCTAGGCAATGCCTTCATAAAATAATTAACGAAGTTAGAAAATCTCGGTCAGTCTCATCTTATAAATGTCAAAGGTCTATAGTATATAATGAACTAGCCTGAACAGTAACTAGCAATATGATGTGGAAAAATCACCTGTATTGAATATGTAAAGATCGTTGTAGTGGACCTCAACATCACTGTCTATAGATTTTCCACGACCACCAAATATGAATAGCCGTCTGCCAACACATGCAGCACTATGACCCTCACTTGCGTTTGGTCCCTCTCCTCTTGTAGTTGGAGATAGCCATGTATGTGAAGCTTAAAATGATTTAACGTCAATGAGTACTACATCTTGACACTGAAGAGATAATTCGGAACATGCAATCAGGCACAACCAACAAACATTTTACTTGGGCATTAATTCCCGGGGTCATCATTAAAGAACAAAGTAGATCATACATTTTGGCTCCAAGAATCATCATGGATATTTGAATTAGGCCAACCAGTACAGTACAATGAAGATAACGGAATGATGACTCACAAGTGTCAAGTATGTACAAGTCCTTGAAAAGGTTCGTCCCATCTGTACCACCAAATACAAACAGATTATCACCAATAGCTGTGCAGGTATGGCTGTCCCTGCGAGAAGGTGGGATGCCTTTTATCACAGGTTGGCTCCAAGTCTGTTTGACTGTAAATCCGCAAGAAGAAATGAAACCATTTACAGTGTCGACATTAACTAGCCAGCCAGAGTACAAGAGTAAATGCAGGCCATAGAAATGCAAAATAAATAAACACACTGCACAAAAACAAATCAACCATTCAACAAGTAATCAATTCTTTCATACCATTACCTCACGGAAATAGAACTAAATAGGAAGAACTTGTTAAGGATTTCTTTAATCAAATAATAGATACATTTAGCCTCCAAGAAACTAAAAGACAGCAGCTTTTCTAAAACGACGCAGAACAAATAATCAGAAAGGAAAAAAGAAAAGAGATGGGAATCCATGACATAACACAATTAGAGTATACATGCTTACCAAAGAAGGCAAGAATCTAGCATAGCATTGAAACAAGAAAAATGATAGCCCATAAAAGCACATAAAGAGGAAAAAGAAAACAGAAAAGAGTATAGACGCAATTATTCAAATCCAACAAGACTCCAATAACTGGGAATGTATGTCAGAAAACAACCAAATTTCCATCTCAGGACACCGAGTAAACAACAATGTAAAATCAAGGTTTCACAAATTCCAGAAACACAGAGAAGTAGACAAGACCCACCAGCGTCAAAGACGTGAACTTGGCTCGTCTTGCAGTTGTGGCCGTAACCGCCGAAAAGATAGAGAAATTGGCCACCTTTAATGGCCTCACAGGTGTGACCCCACCTCTTTCCCGGCCATTGTGCCGCTTCACCTCCTTCACCCTCTATGGGTTTTACATGCACCTTTTCCCACCTCATCATATTTTTACAGACAGTTCAGTTTAGAAAGAAATGCGATTGACAAACGCACGAACCAGAGAAAAAATAAAGCTTCCTCCTTCTTATTATTGGGAAAGGAAAAATTGAATGGAATGCGACAGTTAACTAATCAACTGCTCGCCGGTTCAAACCGTACTGAACTGAGCACATGCAGGTTAGGCTCGATCGGATTAGTTTGGCAGCTTTTTCCTCAACCTAATATTTTAGCTTCATAAATTTGCATCTTCATTTTCCAATTTTGGAACTTGATAATGAGCGATTTGCAATTTATCTTCCACCATTTAATAATGAGGATTGGAAATTAAATTTTTATGAGTTCCAATAATTTATAATTTTGCTTTCTAAATTTGCAATCTGATAACAAGTGATCTACTACTCATCTTTCATTTTTGAAAAACTGAAAATTTATTTAAAAATGTAAATAATTTGTTATACCAAATAGTTATCAATTTCGATAATAAAAATGAAAATTAACTTGTTTTATAATTTTAGGAATTTTGGACATGACATTTCACATTTTTCGTGAAGCAACTAGCAATTTACAACCTAAATTCTATTTTTTATTAAGGAATAATGAAAATTAATTTGTAAATTGTTGGAGAATTCCAAGAATTTACAACTTGATTTCCCATATTTGCAAGTTGTTAATGAGCAATTTCCAAGTCACACTCCACCATTAATAACAAAGATTTAGAAATTTACTTGTAAATTATTCAATGGGCCTAGTAATTTGCAACTTTAGTTTTTATATTTGTAGCTTAGTAGCAAGTAATTTGCAACTCATCCTCCACTTTTTAATAGAAAAGAATGAAATTTTCTAACAACTTTAATAAGGCTATTTTTATAATCTAGTCTTTTAATTTTGTTGACTTTAGAACCTTTGGTCTTTTATTCTAATTTTGAAATGTTTTAGTCCAAACAATTTTCAGTTGTTATTTTGGTCTCTAAAAAACATTTTGGTTTCTAAATGTTATATATTTATTTTCTTTTTAGAAGTGATATGGGTTAGAAAATGCAAGTTATGCAATTAAGACTCCAAAAATTTTTATCATATTTTGGGCAATAAAAGAAAAGTTTTGAAGGATGTTTAAAATTTAAATTTTATTAGTAAAAAATAGACATGTAGAGAATGGCCAGAAAAATGAGTCCATGACTCTATTCAATTTGATTTAAGCTAATTTTAATTTAATGTATGTTTTAGAAACTGAGAGACTTAAAACAAAAATTTTAATGTTTCCTCAATTTTGTATTTCTGATGAAGTTATTTTACACATCTTTATGATTCTATGTCCTTGTTCCTTTTTTAATCATGGGTTTTATTAGTTGGATTTTTTAAATTCTGCGAAAAGCATAGAAAAATTGTTTAGTACTCAGATTGATTTGTAAACATAATCCAACCTTACTCATAAAGGGAAAAAAAAAAGAGATAAGTTTTTATTTCTTTTTTAAAGAATGAAGAGAGTTAATGCAAAAGAAAAGAATAAACTTTTCAAAATAATGTCAGGTCCTAATAAAATGTCAAACAGAGCATCAATGTTGCATGAGCCCAAGAACATTCCCTAACTGGTAATAAAAAACTAATTCATCTAAAACATAAATATTACTAAAATGAATATTATCTCTCCCAATAAGACAATTTCTATATACACAGTCAGAAATTAAAGATAAGATAATATGTTTTAAAGACCCAACTACATATAATTAATCTTTAAAAAAAAAAGCAAGCAATGAGCATTACTCCTTCTAAACTCAGGCATTTGAGCTCTTCCATTCCATCTTCAAAAGTTTGACAATCAATTAAATTTATTCAACAAAGTCTTCGTATCCAAAATCTTACAGAAAGAATTCTAATTCTACTTGAGTTTTTTTTTTCAAAAAAAACCCAACTAATAAAGCAGTGTGTCAAAGAAAAGTTTTGTAATTTTCTCCCTCCTTCCTCTTTTCGCTCCTCGAACCCCAGTCCTATAGGTATGAATGTGCATGAATGTGTGCTAAAAAAATATACACACATCCATGTACTTATAAAATTAGACACTTTTTGTTAATTACACTAAGTCTGAAAAGTACAACACAATATTTATAATTTGTAAATGTCTTGACATGGTTTGATGTCAATTTTATAATATTTCTATTGACGCAAAAATAATGACACTAGCATCAATGATACAGGCACCCACCCACCCAAATGGGGGAAAAAAGATTCTAGGAATTCAAACAAGACCGTAAGCACACGATAACCTTAAAAAGATAAATCTGATTGAGTATAAATAAACATTTAAAAAAGTATAAATAGGATCAACAAGTCATAGTAATAGTAATGGTAATAAACAAATGAAACTGAGGTTGGCACAGGTATGAAAAGAAATCAGAATCTTCCTTTCCGAATTCGAGCCCAAGCAATGGCTGCAACTACAGCACCACCCAAATGTGCAGATCCTGATATATGGCTATCTCCCTATAATGTGGAAACAAACAATGTGTTTTTAATATTCTGCCACGAAATACATAGTGAAATCTAGAATTTAAAATCATGATGGGTAAAGGAAGGAAAGGAAAAAGTTGATTCAGACATTTCCAATGTTTTAGATCTAAATTGGACATTCCATGCTTTGCAATCCAAACATATATGCTAATTCTACGTTTGATACATGGAAAATTAATTTGAGGAAAACGAAAAGATAAGGGAAAGCATAAAAATTGAGATGGGAGATGAGAAAGACATTTAAGGACCTCCATACAAAAATATTGCCAAATGAATAGTACAAGTACTGAATTCAGTTGATTCGAGTTGGGAATTCAGTTTATAGGACTACTGAATTTTTAATCTGGGTCCTTGGAAGGAAATATCTTCATATGGGGGTCCTTAAATGTCTTTCTCCCAAATGACTTTGTTGGAAAAGAGCTTCCTATGTTCATGGAAAAGAGTTCTCTCATTTGTATACCACCTTGAACCAAACGGGCCCTAAAGGCCATGCAAGCGCCAATCAATTCGCCATAAGATGGATGGCATCATTGGAGGTGAGAGCCAAAATAGGATGTGGAATGGGAGAAATGGAAACCTATAGCAAGATACTAGATTAGATACATTCACAATTTCCATCCTTCTCCACTCTCCCCTTTTCAGCTAACCATGCTCAAAATCAAAGGGAAATTGTCTCCACCAAAAGTTTGCGCAGTTTGGTATAAATGGTAGAAAAATATTTCATTTCTATATGCATAAACAATGAGATATACATTGTGTATTATACCTTTCTTATCACTACTCAACTTTTTGTTATTCCTTTTATTTGGGAGTACAAGTATCATTTTTCATCCACAAAATCACTTTTTCATCAGGATGTTAACAAGCAATGCCAAGCAATAGGCATGGCACAAACAAGTGATTTACAAAGTCATTTTCGTGACATTTCATTAGACCTATTAAAAGGCATATGTTTGGATCATGACATAACTATTTCTTAAACAGACTGATAAAATTAATCCCAGTGTCATCAAAACATTATGATTAATTGATCATTTCCCATAAACAGAAAGTGCTTAAGCAGGAAAATGCTAGAAAAGATGCTGGTAAACAACAAAGCAAGTCTAGAGAGAGTCCGCCATACCTCTATTGTCCTCAACACATCTTTCCCAATCAATAAGATGCCCTAGATAATAGTAAAACAATATAAAAAGATCTGTAAGGATGTGCATTATCAGTTTCATTCACATAGCTAACTAACAAAAGCACGAGAAGTGCTTACCAGCAAAGCAGCAGGAACTGGTATAAAGTTTACGTAAACGGTTGATCTCGGAAAAAGGAATATTTTAAGTAGCACAATTGCATTCACAGCTCCACTGGCACCCTAAACATGAGGAGATTCTATTTATATTAATTTAAGCAATCACAATTGATCAATGTTCCAAGCCATACAAGTAAATAGCCTGCATTCACAGCTCCACTAGCACCCTAAACATGGGGAGATTCTATTTATATTAATTTATGCAATCACAATTGATCAATGTTCCAAGCCATACAAGTAAATAGCCATTTTCAGTCTTTATATAGAAGTATTTTGACGATCTACCTATAATTTTTTTTTCTGCCAACATCTACCTATAATTGGTCAAAAATAAATTTTAAGACACTGTATCATTCATAGAAGTAGACATTTCCTGTAACTTAGAAAGCTTGATGAAGTTTCCACGGGCAGCACATAATTAATTGTGGAGTGAAGACATCATGTGATGAGTAACAGGCAAAAATAGATATGCATGCCCAAAAGACAAGAAATTGTATAAGATAAAATCAACAACTTTGACAAATTATAAACAGTGAAGAAATTTTTATTCTCAAATGCTAAGGAACAAGAAAAATGAAATGTACAAGTATGAAATTTTGTCGCAACATCCTCTTACATGATTTATGAATAGAAAAATATTTAAAAAAATCTAAACAGATAAAAACAGTATGATTCCCGGAATATGTGTTGCTTATTAAAGATATTGTTACAGGCCATTCTGACAACATCTATTATCAGACAAGCTGCTACACTCCTTGAAGAGGAGGAAGCCTGAGGGCATTGGTAAGTAGTGTTAGTCAAAGCTTACCAATGCTGCTTGCCTTGAAACATCCATACCCGTCCAACCCTGTATCAAAAGCAAAAGAAAGGTTAAAACTCACTCAAAAAACTGACAAGAACTTATGGCATGTCTTGTAAAGTAAAATAGTAAACCAAACATTTTAGGTGCCAGCCAATAAGAGAAGAAACTATTACGGTACTGTTAAATGCAATTTACCACTATTCAACACAGGCACCCTATTCATTATCATGGTATACCATGTCAAAAAGATCCCTTTTATTTTGGTTTTTCTTACCAGCTCATTTAGAAGGCTTATTTCTGAACCAAAGAGCAACAAACATTCATAGTAGATATTTGGAAAAGAAGCGATTGAAGAATGAGTATAATATTTACATTTATTTTGTCCTTTGATGTGGTCGTGTTCAAATCTAGGTTTTGTTCATTTTTCTTTCACCCAGAAAATGCTAAAATGGTAGATCTACTCAGGCAAGAGATTGGTAGAAATTTTACTCCTTGTTATCATCATCAGACCTTTGATGTTTGTGCCTTATAGGCTTGATGTGCTAAGTAAAGAACTGAACCACCAACAGCCCCAGCAAGATACAACTTCAGCAAGTATTCAGGTCCAAAAGCTCTTCCAATCTGCCCAGTGGAAAAAGTAGTATTAGAGGCCAATGGAAGAATTACATTATTAAAAACAGGAAATAAGAAGGCAAGCAAGAAAGAAAAAATCCAGAAAATATGAAAGTGACCAAAAATTCTAAACATCAATTAAGAATCTTTGACAAGCCTTGACATACAAAAATATAATATCTTTACAACAAATAATTAAATTTATTAAGTACGCCAACAAAGAAGGTGCATGTGACATTAACTATCAAAGGTATCGACCACCATAATATTGCTTTTCTATCTGCCAAATCAGCCTTCAAATCTTGTGCATCAAACTTCTCACATTCTGTTTTACTCAATAGACCACAAGCACAACAGTCACCACATGTTGAAGGTTATCTTCCTTTCCCATAAAAAGAAAACTAAAGTTCCTCAAATTTACACCTAAAGATAGTGACAAGAAACTTTCATCAAATTGGGATCCAGCCTATTCATTACAATACAAGGCCCTCCTGGCAAAATATTTTAAGAGCATAATCCTGCAAAAATAATTTTTACACATATATCAAACTTAAGGCATACTCCTATCAAACATTCCAAGGTACATAGGCCAAATCAATCACCTTTTCTACAATTTTTTCTCTAATAAAATGCCTATCCACTTCAACATGTTTAGTTTGATCATATTGAATAGGGTTCTTAACAATTCCAATGGTAGCCATATTGTGACACCAAACCTTTATATGAGTAGGTAGTCAAAGGCGAAAGACACATTCAAGGCGCAAGGCCTACAAAATGCCTAAGGCGAAAGGCGCTAGGAAGGCGCGCACCCGAGTAAAGCGAGGTGCAACAATAAAAATATGTCATATATGGTATAGACAAAAACAATGGATAAAAATATATTGAAATACCTTTCATATATGTATTTTTAGAAAGTACAAATAACAAAATACACTACTGAATTGATTTGATTACAATTTACATTACAATAATTTATCTTATTTAATATTCTAGCTTTTAAACTTTTCTACATTTTAAATATTAACTTTTAGAATATCTTAAATCTAAAATTTTTCTTTTTTTTTTTAATGTTTTAAAAATTTTCTGTATTTTAAACATTAAACTTAGCTATTATTTTTATTATAAGACTTTTCTATTTCATATTTATATTTTCTATAATTATATAAATTAACTTATATAATTTATATCTTATATTAAAATTTATAATGATTAAATTAACTAGCTTAATTCTTAACCAAATACATGCAATGGCATCAAGTCAGTGAAATAAAAAAGCTACACTAGCGACTAGTCAATAGCTTAAGGCAGCAATTAACAAGAGATGTGGCATAATGAGGAACCTCCATGGCACCAAAACTAAATCACAATATAGGTACTCATCTCTCATCGTCCTTTACATGAGTGACCCACCATTTGAATTTGGGAAGCAGAGCATTATCCTCTTAATTGAGTTCGAGTGTTCAACAGCTATAATAATTCAAGATCTATAGTTATTACCTCCACAAAAAGACTCGAAACCTTCACAGAAGTCCTAACTGACTGCTCAAAACCAAGTTCTACTTCCCAACATCACATGACCTCTAACCAAATTCTGCTTCTTCAAAAATTCTTTTTTTTTTTCTCCATCTTCAAGGTGCCAAAAGGCATTCGCCTCCCACATAGGAAAGGCGCTAAAGCCAAGTGCCTTTTAGCATCTCATAAAACACATCACCTCACCTGCTATGCGAGGCGATGGGATAGATTTGCGCCTTGCCTCAGTGCTGAGGCGAGCACCTTTGACAACACTAATTGGACTAGATGTATCAAATCCCAATTCCTTCAATACTCTTGTGACCCAAATTCCCTCATAGATTCAAAGTGCTAGAGCCCTGTATTCTGCCTCAGCTGAGCTTCTAGCTGCATGCTGTTTTTTACTTCACCAAGTCACTAGATTGCCCCACACATAGGTACAATACCCAGTTGTGGATCTTTTGTCAGTAACAGATCCTGCCCAATCTGCATTTGCATATACTTCAGCATTCCTTCGATGTCCCTTTGCAAACAATAGTCCCTTATCAGGTGTCATTTTTAGATGCCTTAGAATCCTGTACACAACTTCCATGTGCTCCTTTTGTGGATTATGCATAAATTGGCTGACAACACTAATCCCTTTGCAAACAATAGTCCCTTACCAGGTGTCAATTTTAGATACCTCAGAATCCTCTACACAACTTCCATGTGCTCCTCTCAAAGATTATGCTTAAATTGGCTGACAACACTAACTGGGAAACTAATATCCAGTCATGTATGTGACAAGTATATCAGTTTGCCAACTAGTTTCTGATGTCATTTTTTATCAACTAGAGCTCCTTCTTGCTTTAATCCATTCCTAAAATCCGATTCCATAGGAGTATCAACTAGTCTAGAACCAAGCATCCCTATCTTTTTCAAGAGATTAAGTGTATATACTTTCGCTGTGATACACTAATCCCTTTGTGAGACCTTGCCAGCTCCATTCCCAGAAAGTATCGCAATTTTCCCAGGTCCTTGACCTCAAAAACAGCAGCTAAGTTGCATTTCAATCGTTTAATTTCAACAACATCATCATCAATAATTACAATGTCATCAACATAGACAATAAGCATATTCTTTTTCGAATATAGAATCGGATGAATAGAGTGTGATTAGCTTGACTTTACACATAACCAAATTTTTTAATAACACTTGTAAACTACTCAAACTAAGCCCGTGGGGATTGCTTCAGCCTATATAAAGATTTCTTGAGTTTACATACCTTGGTGTTATTTGATGACAATCTTGACGCCGTGGAATCTCCATATACACTTCCTCTTCTAAATCCCCATTCAAGAAAACATTCTTTACATCTAGTTCATGAAGTGGTCACTCTAAATTGGCTGCCAGAGAAAGAAGTAATGTAATAGTATTAAGCTTAACTATTGGGGCAAATGTTTCTCCATAATCAATACCATAGGTTTGAGTAAAACCCTTAGCAACCAATTTGGCTTTGTATCTACTAATGCTACCATCAGCATTGTACTTAATGTTAAACACCCATTTACAACCCACTATAGTTTTTCCTTTGGGAAGATAAGTTATCTCCCATGTTTCATTCTTCATCAAGGCATTCAACTGTTCAATTATAGCCTCCTTCCACTTAAGATCAGAAATTGCTTCTTCAAAAGTTGAAGGAGTTTTATCTTCAGATATGCTAGTAACAAAAGCCCCTAAACTGGGAGATAGATTGTCATAAGATACATACTTGCTTATGGGATGTTGAGTGCACGTTTTCTTATCCTTTCTCAAGGCAATAGGCAACTGAAGGTCATCAGAATTTGTTTCAGGTATAGAATCTTGGTCTTGAATGGGCATGGGATTGTCTCCAATCTGTTGTACAATCTGCTGAATATTTTTCCGGTTATGCCTTGAATAACTCTGCATCACGGGCTATGTTTCCTGTATCTTAGGTACCTCCACCCTAGCATCAGTTATATTAGGTTCAGGTGCTGGAGAATGGGCTGGAAAGGACATAGTAGGTTCAGTTTCTGGAGTTGTTTCAAATGAGGTACGGTCAGGTCCAGGTGGCTTAGCAGCTGAATTTTCAAAGCTGTCTTGTGATATTTGAGGTTCAAAGTGTCTTAACTCAGATAGTATGGGTGTGGAACTAACCTGAACAGGTTCTGAAGTGTCACCGATTAGCCATTCACTGCTGTGTTGCTCCCCCTGAATGGATAATTTGGGGTAATAAACTTCATTTTCCAAAAATTTGACATCCATAGACACATATAACTTGTGATAAGTAGGAGAGTAACCTCTGTAGCCCTTTTGAGTTGAAGAGTAGCCTAGAAAATACATTTCTCAGCTCTAGCTTCTAACTTCCCAAATTTTTCATAAACAAAGGCAACACACCCAGAGACCCACTGAGGAAGTGAGGAAAACAGACGATTAGAAGGATAATGTTCACTAAATTTCTGGACAGGTGTTTAAAAATTTAAAACTTTTGATGGGAGCTGATTAATAAGATAGGAAGCAGTAAGGATAGCATCTCCCCAATAAAAGCCAGGAACATTATGCATGAACATTAAGGATCTAGCAACTTCTAATAAGTGTCTGTTTTTCGTTCAACAACCCCATTTTGTTGGAGAGTGTAGGGACAAGATGTTTGGTGGTGTATGCCATGAGCATCAAGGTAGTTTTGAAATTCTTTGCTTAGATATTCTCTCCCATTATTACTTTGAAGAATTTTTATAGATGTTTGAAATTGATTTTGTACAAACACATGAAACTTTCGGAAAATGAAGAACACATCAGATTTTTGCTCTATCAAAAATACCCAAGTGAGGCGGGTATGATCATCAATAAAGATAACAAGCCACCAAGCCTTTGAAAGACAATCAACTTTGGATAGACCCCAAATATCACTATGAACCAAGGCAAAAGGTTGTGTGGGCTTATAAGGAGAAGGTGAAAAAGTAGTGAGAGCAGATTTGGCAATATTGCAAATATCAAAATGAAAATTAGTAACTTTATTCACTAGTTCAGGAAAAAGGTATGTCATATAACTAAAGCTAGAGTGGCCTAACATATAATGTCACAATAATAAGCCTTTATTTGAATTTGTACAAAGCACAGAAACAATTTCCTCCTTGATGTCTTGTGATCCTCCAAGATAATAGAGACTTTCCCATTCCTTAGCAATTCCAATCTTCCTCCCTGAAATCAAATCCTGAAATGAACAATAACTGGCATAAAAGTTAACACAGCACTGAAGTTGAATTATTGCCTTCTTTACAGATCAGAGATTACACTTAATTTCAAGGACATAAAGAAGATTAGTGAGAACAATTTCAGCAGTAATTCTTATGGTACCAACTCCACAAACCCTTGCATAAGTGCCATTGGCTACTTTCACACTTGTATGTTCACAAAAAGCGTGAAATTCGATATACAGTTCTCGGAAACCAGATATATGATCAGTTGCTCCAGAATCTACAATCCAAATATTCGTGGAGTTTACATTTGTTCTAAGTGCAGCAGTTAGTGACATGCTTGCTTGTGCCAAGGTTACAGAAGGAACATATTTCTCACCCTATGCACAATGTACAGCTAGATTTTCTGGTTTCACAACTAGTTTCTTCAGTGCTATCATGTCTTCTCTGCTTAGAATTCCCAAATTAGCTTCTGAGTTGGCAGTCATGCCTCTTGGCCGTGGCTTCAGGTTAGGAGGTTTTGCATGTATTTTCCAGCATGTCTCTTTTGTATGACCACTCCTATTGCAATGATCACACCCTTTAGTTTGCTTCTTTCCCTTCTGATCAGTGGCTGAATTTCCTCTCAAGGCCATGCCAGAAATTTCTGGATTGGAAGTCACTGGAACAACCTGTAGCAATTCCTCCCTACTTTCTTTGCACTTTACCATGTTCACAACGTCTTCAAGGGATGGAATTGGACGCAAGCCTATGATCCTGCCGCGTATCCCTTCATACGTGCTGTCCAAGCCAATAAAAAATTTGAGTGCACAGCATTTGCCCACCACTTGCTTATAAGTCAACTCATCTTCATGACACTTCCATTCAATGACCTCATAGAGATCCACTTGCTACCACAATTTAGAGAGAGAATTGTAGGATATGGTAACGGATTTCTCCCCCTATTTGGTGTTTTCAAGCAACTGCTCCACCTGAATTAAGGCTGCAAAATTCTCACAAATAGAATAGGTTCGCTTTGCCGATTCCCAAATCTGCCGAGCTGTTGCAGCCATTAAATAATTCTCACCAATCTCAGGAACCATGGAGTGAATCAACCATGTCATCACCATATTGTTTTCACTGAACCGTAGATCAAATCCGGGTTCACCAAGTTCAGGAATTTAAGTTGTAGCAGAGAGATATTTCTCCTTTCCTTCTCCATGGATTAACATTAAAATGTTCCTTGACCACTGTAAGTAGTTACTACCTGTCAAACGGTGAACCACCATTATAGGGGTTGAGATCTCGGTGCTTCCAAGTGTAGAAGACTGCACCATTGTGGACAAACCATGGCTGCTGCTGCTGAGTACATTATGTCCAGACGAAGAAGAAATAATAGAAGAAGAGCATTGGCTTGTGTGATGTGAGACAAGGACCTGGCGCTACGAGTTTTCTGCCAGTGGTGGATCAATGCTGCCACCATTGGCAGTATAAGCCCCAATTTGGAAGGGTATCTGCCTAGTAGGGATCATGACCAGCTGCTGGCTCTGATACCATGTAAAGAAATAGGGCAAAAATCGATATCTTATTCACTGAAACAAAGGGTTACATATAGGATTGAGAGGCTAACAGAAAATCTCATCAAATCCCTCTCTTTATGCGCTAAATCAATGACTTCAAATAGATACAAATCTGACCGAACAAAACACAAAGATAATAACAAGACAAAAGAGATAAAACATAACTAATGGGCTTAGGATTAACTCAGCCCATTCTAATATAAATTATGTTGCACAACTAATGAAAACACAAGAATATGTTGCAAGAAACTTATATATAATCTTGAAAAAAACAGAAGAAACAAGGGGCAAGACTCAAGTGAGATGACAAATCAAGGCCAAATATTCAATTCTAGATCAGATGAACGCACACTGGTCCCGAAGAAGAAGAGTCCAATCATGTTAGAAATGATATGCTCCACCTCAATGTGGCTGAATGCATTGGTTATCAAAGTATGCAAGCGTCCACACTTGACATTGTGCAATGAGATCTGCTCAAAGAAAACACTTGAATTAGTAATCCAGATGAAGTATAATCCATACAGTAAACTGATAAAAAAATGCATCTCTCTCATGTCTGTCCATCAAAGTATGTAGCAGGGATAATAAGTTAGCTATCAAACTTATAACCAACCACACTGGCAGTCCAACATAGACCTGAACAAATAAGGGGAACCCAACCACAAAATATGACCAGTAAGGAGAAAAATTCATGCCACCTGAGTACCACAAGAATTAATTGTGGCTACTCAACTTGGGACTCCATTATAGCACTCCTTGAAGAGTTAATGTCCTCATCAGCTGCACACCATAACACTCACACCGACCACCAAGTCACACCCTCTACAGTGGCTCTATCCATGGAAGTTGATCTAGCTATGGTAACAATTAGTAGAGACCTAAGCAATCATGATGAACCCATAACCCATCCTAAAAACCAACTTCTAAGAGAGAACCATAATACTTAAGCCACAAGAATTACTTGTGGCTATCCAATATGGGAATCTATCACAGCCATTCTATTTTATACTGATACTACATTGCAATACCAATTAGCACATCGCACAAATTTTCCTAAGAAAAATTAATGCATCTCCCATGTAGATGGAAATGTGGTACAATACAAAACAATGGTCTACCAAATAATATCAACCCTTGGAATCATCAAATAGCTCATATTCTATAAATCAAGAAACTCACAGTAAAGTTTTCTGACATAAACTTTTCATCTGCTACCCTCCATGATAAAAAGACAACAACATTAGCTATAATCAAGCACAAAACCAGGTCATTACTAGTTAGTCCTTGGAACCATGATCTCCTGCAAACAGGAGAAAAAAAATATTATCAACATCTCATACATGTAAACATCTAAGTTTTGGATTTTCTGCCAGCAACTAGTAATGCAAAATTAAAAACCTTCAATATGCATGCACCTATTGAAATGAATAGAAAGACAAAAAGGAGAAATTGACAATAGACTAGAGAGAGTTTCATCCACCGCAGCATACTTGCCGCGCACAAACATGCACCCCAGTTGCATATATTATGAAATGGATATTGTCAAGATTGAAATAGTCAGTAGATATGCAAATATATTAACAGTTGGAAGGACAATAGATAAAGCTTCTTTTATACAATAAAGACATAAAGCACAAAAATATATGAACAAGAGTTGAATAGTCAAATTTAACAGGGGAAAAGATATGAGGCATAGCTACACATTATATGCTAAAAAGGCATGGTATGGTATCTATGTGGGAGTTTCATCTGTTGTTTTTCTGCTCTGTTTTATATTTCTTTCCAAACTGTCAATCATTACTAACAGACACATAATATTTTCAAAACAAAAAGGTGATAAAGTTTAAGGAATTGAACTTCCAATATAAAAGGGTTAAAGAGAAACTTAGCATAAGCATAAATATGGTGGCATCCAGAAATTGCTAAATTTTCTTAGCACACAACTATATAACTTTCCAGTAATGTGCTAGCAAATGCTATGAGAACAAGTTAATTCTCACATGGAAAACAAACCAGAGCACAGAAAAGAATGCGGAAAACGATGACATTTTCAAAACCAAGCATTAACTAATCAATCATATTAATATCCTCAAGTCCTAATGCATTGCAACCAAAACCCAGAAGCAGTAAGAATAAACCATAGGAACTAAAGAACAATACCATCAAATGATGAATACATCAATGAGCAAATACCTCGGTTAGAGCATTACCTATGGCATGAAATGTAATTCAACTCAATCATTAGTTTAAAATCTGATGGTAAATATGTGCGTGGGTGCATATATATATATATATATATTTCCCCCTTCTTGTGGAGAAGATAGACATTAGGAAAGGCAAAGTTTCCTCATTGATATAATTTTAGCTTAAACTTGAAACAATAATTGTTATTCTTACGGGTGGAAGAAGTCATTGGATTCTCTAAATCACATGCATAACCCAAAAAATAAAAAAACTACTTCGTAAAAATCAAAACTTCAGCTGGAACTCCGAACCAGAGCAGAAGATTCAGATGACATAATAGTGGATACTTAATTACTGTGTGGACTAGAATAACTCATCAGCACTACCCTACAAAATGCAACCTAAATCTATTCTTAGCCACTCAAAGAAAGTAAACAGAAAGGAAAGAAATAAAATGAGAACCAATTGGACTCCTCATTTAACCTCAATATCTAGCTATTTCCGCTAGAAAACCAAGATTATTACCATCCACCACTGTAGGAACGAAAGCTTCGATTGCCATCAAAGCCCTTCCCATGAAATTGAGCTCTCAGAAGCTTCGGCCTACAACCTCCAACACCTCCGCCAGAAACCCTGAGGAGAAAGTTGGGAGAATTGAGCATGAAGGGACGAGCGAACACTGGGCCAGAGTGGAACCGACGAAATATCACAGAAACGGTGTGCTCCGAGCGCCATGAGTGAAGAGAGTAAAGTGGGTGATCTAGAGAAGAAGCAAAAATCCGGGGAGGTGGAGGTTTGGGAAGAGAATGAGAGTGGAATACACGGTGGGTTGTGACCAATTTGCGAAGAAAACGTTGCATAGCTGATGATCTTTGAAGGCCTGAAGCAGAAGGGTGAAGAGAGGCTTAACGGCTTACGCTTGGGCGAATTCTCCATTATAGATGCACCCGAGCTTTTGAAAGACGTTTCGCCGTAAGGGGAAGTGTTATTCCCCAGCCTTCTCCTCGCAGTTTTTCTTATTTGCCCAATTCGTGTCATTTCTCGCCCCTCTCCATCCTATCATAATTTTAACATGACCTATCATATCATAATTTAATTATATTGGCTAAAACAAATCATAATTTAGTTATAAATAATATAATTAAAAAAAAAATAGTGTGAAGTTAAGAAATAAATCTGATACATTTTTGGCCAAGTATTTTATATATTTCATTTTGTGGACACATCTTCTCACGCATTTTATAGAAAATTTTAAAAAATAATATATTTATTCTCCACTACTTCTGAATAGCACAATCATATCAGAACATATATCATTTTGATATATAAAAGGATCGTAATATATAAGTTTATATTATACATTACTTACACCATTAGCTTATAATATGTTATATTAGCTTATACGATGATATCTTATACAGCATGTAAAACGGATGTTTATATTAATTTTTTTCATGTATGATTAGAATTAAAATTAAATTTGTCCAAATGCAATGGGTTTGGTATGCGTATTTTGTTTTCTCAAGCACTTACAAGTTTTTTTAAGGTAAATAAACTTTTATATATATCTCTCTCTATATATATATATACTTGAATTTGAAAGATATGGAAATAAAAAAAACAATTTCTTTAATGTAATGATTAAATTTTCACATTTGGTATATTAAATTTTTTATTTCCATATCATCATGTGTTCCTTTAAGCTCTATTTGATTCGAGAAATTTTGGAAAAGAGGGAAAGGGAGGAAAAAATTTTTATCCTATTTTTTTTCTTAAACCAAATAAAGGGATGTAACACTTTTTCTCCCGTTCATAGAAATGAAAGAGAGGAAGAGATATGAGTGAAAATATTCATTTTTTGTTATTTAGTTAAAAAAATAAGATATAAAATTTTCTCTCCTCTCCAAAAATTTCTTGAACCAAACGAAATCTTAAAGATAAATAGATCATGATTTGGTTCAAAATCTAAATGTTAATCATGCATCCTAAGATTTGTTCATTTACTATTTTGTTACTTGTCATATTTTATTTTTGCTTTGCCACTACAAATAGTAAAATAATAAATGATTGTCTAATTACGTACTTTCAAAATTAAATTGATATTTCAAAGTTACAACTATATATTCATTTTAATCTAGGCATTAATCCCACACTACTTAAAAACCTATACTTCATTTGGAATTTGAATTCATACATATAAAATTCATTATCTATTATATCTATCTATTTATTATATATATAAAAATAGTTAAAAAATATTTTTTTTTAGATTTGGAAAGCTCAGAAATTAAAGGCAGTTTTTCCATAATTTCAAAAACTCCAAACCAACTCTGGGTTGAATAAAAAAAATCATTAATTTATTTTAAAATTTGTGATTCAAAATCTGATTTTTCAGATTTTATCCCAAGATTTAAATTTAAGACCAACAAACTTTAAAAAGGGTGCATCACCGGAGTTATATTTCATATTTAAATTAATTATTTCAAAAATCCACTTATCCAGTTTGAATCTACTATTTAAATTAGGTATATACACCTCGAATCAAATGTTTTAATTAATTATATATGAAATTATATTTAAAATAAATTATATATAATCTTCTATCAGTATGACTTTCATACTTCGGCATATCATAATAATACAATTGACATATTTTTCCACTCACATTTATATATAAATTAATATAATATCAATCGTCATATTTTGGGATTGATTGAAATAGATATTTCTTTTTTTTTAATAGGAAAGAAAAAAACAAAAGAAAAAACAAAAAACTAAATACGCCAACAACAAAAGGTCAACTAGCATCCAGAAGCCTGCTAACCCTGCTTTGAACCATGCTTTCGCTCAGCATTGTGTACCCTATGGCTTGTGTCAGAGACGCTTTTGCCAGACTATCAACCTCTTTATTTAGATCTCTAGGAATCTACACAAGTTTAACTTGCCACTCTTTGTCCAGACAGCTTCTGCAACTATCCACCAGGTCCTTTGTATGCATGAAGTCCCTCACAGCCATCTCAGATAAGAGCAAGAGCCTCACTAGAGTCACAATGGACCACCAACTTGCAATATCCTGCATCTCATGCATGTCTCAAACCCATAAGGCATCCCCGTAATTCAGCCATCAAGCTATCTCCACATTCTAGACGTAAAAAAAACCCATTAATCGTCTCATGGTTGCTATTTTTAAGAATCCCTTTGCAACCCACCGTATTGGTTTGATATGAATGCGCTCTATCCACAAATATCTGCAAAAAATTATCAAGATATCTCTCTTAATCAGTGTTTTTGCAACCGGATCATACGGTTGAACCATTCTGCCCGTAGGTCGAATAGCTTTTCGGCTCGTTTTTTTAGTGTTGAACCATTTTAAGAGTTGAGCTGGATTGAATCGATACGAACCGAATTTTGAGCTAGAAACCAACATTAAGCTAGGAATCGGATCAGTTTTTAAAAAACCGGTTGGTTCTATATTTAACCCATTTTTTTATTTTTTTTTAAATTTAAATCATTACTCCTTCCATTCCATATTATAAGACAACATTTGATGTTTTACACATATTAAGAAATGAAAATAACATCCTTAAATTCTTCAAAAAAATCCAGACATTTCTATTTTACCCATATTAAATACTCTTTTTTTATAATTTCAACACAATTTACAATATTTACATTACATTAATGAGGGGTTAAAGTAACAAATATAATCATGCTACCTTATATTATAGGACACAAAAAATCCATTTGTTTCCTTATAATATGAGAGAGTATATCATTATAATATGTCACAACTATATTATTATAATAATATAAAATTTATAAATAAACAAAATAAAGGTAAAATAAAAAGAAAATATAACCTAGTTGAAACAAAATCCTTAAGTTCCCACATCAATAATTGCAACATGTGCTCTCCTTTGTCTTCATTACCTTTCAAGTTTCAAGTTTTAGTTCAATTCAACTCTTTATGTTATTTTCCTCCATCACTCCAAGCCTCCACATATATATATATATATATTATTAGAGTATTGATGAAAGTTTAAGAATTTGATATTTTTTATTTCTTATACATATAATATTATTTTTATGTAATTATTACATCACTAGTTCGACCGGTTGAACCATGAAAACCGTGACCCAAAGACATTTTCGGTTCGACGTCTGGTCCAGTTTTTAAAACATTTCTCCCAATGGAAGGAGGTACTCCCCTGCAACCCTGCGATGTTGCTCCCCTGAAGCTTGCGGGCAACAACCCTTCCACTCTCAAGGATAGCTTTGGCTTTATAAATAACATTCGTCACAGCCATATTTCGCCATTCAAACACCCTCTCATTTCTATGTTTCCAGAAGATCCAGCAACACACAACAAAAAACTCTGGCCCTCTGAGCTCCTTCATGCCTAGATCATTCTTCAAATTCATCTTTACCCAGTCCCATAAGTTGTAGGAGAAGAAATTATTAGTAACACTAGGTTTCACAAACTTATTCCACATAGTACGAGCATCCTTGCAATCCCAAAGGATGTGGAGACAGCTCTCTATAGTGTGGGGACAAGAGTCACAAGAGTCACTCAGGCACATGCCTCTTTTAGCCCGAAATTCATTTGTTAATAATCGGTTGTGCAACACGAGCCAAAGGAAGGTCTTACACAGTTAAGGAATTTTAAGTTTCCACATACTTAACCATATGGCATTGTGATCCTGATTAGCGTCAACCAAAGTTTCATACGCAAATTTCAGAATGAAGGAGCCAGACCTTGCAAGGTTCCACAGAATCATTGTCATGCCATCACTTCTCTCAACCTTCATCAAGTTTGCCTCAAGTTTCTCCCAGCTAATCTTTAAGCCATTCCAAAAACAAGATCCCGCTTTTATCCATATCAATGGTGGGGACAAGCTCACTCCTACATTTGTAATTAGTTCGAATAACATGAGCCCACAGCTCATCCTTTTTTGTCATTAGTCTCCAACCTGCCTTCATTAAAAAAGCTTTATTTTGCAGCTTCACATGTCTTAAGCCAAGCCCACCTTTCTTTTTCCCAAAGCAAACAACATCCCAATTAACAAGATGGATGTGTTTTCTTTCATTTGTAGATCCCTAAAGAAAACCCCGAGCACACTTCCTAACCTCATCACAGATCGCAACCGAACGAGAGGCCATTTGCATAGGGTAAAGGGGAATAGTCGAGACCACAAATTGTATAAGCGTATGATAGCCCGCCAAAGCAAGAGACTTGACCTTCCAATTACTAAGCCTCCCCTTTACCTTGTCCACAATATACTTGTACGTCTCTTTAGTCACCCTCTCATGATGAAAGGGCACCCTAAGATATCTACCAAGGTTCGTCGTGTGAGCAAAGCCTAGAAGATCACTGAGTTGAGAAGCTCTATTATGGTTCACATTTTGAGAAAAAAAGATCCGAGTCTTGGTCTGACTCACTTTTTAGCCTGAGACCTCATAGAACATGTTCAAACATCTTCTAATAACCTTTACCTGGTCCACAGAAGCTTCAGCAAATAGGACCAAGTCATCGATAAAGAAGAGATGAGAAAGCGGGGGACCATCCTTATAGAGTTTAATAGATCTCCATTCTCCCTTATCAACAGCTTCCTAAATCAAATGAGCAAGTCTCTCAATGCATAAAACAAAAAGATAAGGAGAGATAAAGTTACCTTGTCTAATTCCTCTAGTTAGATGGAACTCCTGAGTTCTGATCCTTTCCCGTAAAATTTGCATTCTTGACGACGATATGTAACTTTTAGCACCCCTACTATATGGGTGGGAACATTGAGATCAACCAAGCAGAATTCAATAAATTTCCAATTGAGGCAATCATAGGCCTTTTCCAGATTAATCTTTATAGCCATAAACCCTTTTTTCCTCCTCATCATTCTCATGGAGTGAATAACTTCCTGAGGTATAATAACATTATCTGACCCAAGCCTTCCCAGGACAAAATTGCACTGGTTTGGCGAAATAATTTTTGGGAGGACACATTTAAGCCTATTAGAGACAATCTTGGTAATTGCTTTATAAATGATGTTACAAAGGCTAATAGGCCGAAATTCTCTAATAGTCTCAGGGTGCTCATTTTTTGGTATAAGGACAATGAAAGTTTCATTAATCTCCTTGATCCTCCATAGATTCCGAAAGGCCTCCTGAATATACCGAATAACCATATGGCTTACAAGCTTTCATTGGCTCTGGAAAAATAATGCATTTAACCCATCTAGACCTCGAGACTTAAGTGCCCCCATGCTAAAAATGGCTCTCTTAACTAGGGATGTGCACTAAGCCAGATAGCCCGATAGGTCTGGTATGTCTTGATGATTTCGGGCCGGGCCGGGCCGGAGAGACAAGAAAAAGGGCCGAAGGGAAAAAATTGGGCCAAATGCACCCGGGCCGGTCCGGGCCTTAGGCAGCTTCTATACCCGTGATGGCTCAGCTTGGGTGTATTATTATTATTTTTTATCTCAATCAATATTTTAATAATTCTTAAAAATCCCTGACTCAAAACGCATAACACAATGCTTCAACAGTAACTCAGCATTCAAAAACTTTACTCACCCTTGAGACTTCAATCTTCATTTCGATCAGTAAGGGCTAAGGACCAAGGACTTTATGCTCTCTCGCGGTCTCACTCGTCTGAACCCTAGTCACCAGACTCACTACCATGCATCGCTCACTGTAGACGTTCCTCCTCCAAATCGCCATTGTCGTTTCACCCCCACCACAAATCGAGGTTCGTCATCCTCTCTTCTGCTTCAATTTCAGTCTGTGAAGCTCATCGTGGTTTGTTCGTCCTCTCCTCTGCTTCAACAAACTGAGGTCTGTTCATGGCTCCGTGCCTTTTGTGGTTTGTTCTCTCCCAGTCCGTAAAGCTCATCGTTGTCTCTGTAGGTGGTGGTTCTTCTTCATGCTTTATTTAGATCTTGTTTGAACCCTAGTCACCACCACACATCGCCTTGTCATGGACGTTCCTCCTCTGTGCTTTGTTCTCTTTCTTTTAGATCTCGCTAAATTCTTCACAAGTCTGTTCCTTTAGCTGCTTCAATTGGTATCCTTCTCTGTTTATCCCCTGGTATTTACTTCCTTCTTGATGTTTCTCTACATATGTTTGTTTTCAACTTTTCATTTCACGTATTAGTTGTTAGGCAAATTTTCATGATGCATTCATTTAATTGGAAAATTTGTCTTTGATATGAACCTCTGAGAGAATAATCATAGAGACCATATGATTCATATAACTTTCACAGTTTCACCTTAGAAATGTCATAATTCCAAGTTTCAATATGAGCCTCAAGTCCATTATCGGGCTCTCCAAAAATAAATGGTATATAAGCTTGGAACAATCATAACCAAATAACTTAAGTTTTTTCAACTCAAATTCAGTGAGGGTCATTATGGTTATCCTATGAGTTTGGCCTTTCCTTATCTGTATTCCTTGAGACTTTCACTCTGTCGCTACATTATTGATCTTTTTGTTTTCTTGTTTACCTTTGAACGAGTTTGGGAGAATGGGAGGTGGGATGGTGAAAAATAAAGCTTAATCATCTTAATCATTTTTATTAATTTTCTTGAAAAGTAATCATAATGCAGCATGGATAGGAAAATGACTGATTAAAACACCTTTCACTCTCAGTGATTTATTCTCTTTCACATGGACAGGAAAATGGCTGACAACATAAACACCCCCAAATAAAAGGTTCAAGGTACTAAAGGAGAGGCTGAAACTCAAACTACTGCAGCATCACCCCCCACCCCTGCCACAAATGTCACAAATGTTAAGGTTGCATGTGGAAAAAGGAAATCTACTGTGTGGGATCACTTTGAAAAACTATCACTAGAACAAACTCAGGGTGTTCAATGGGCGAAATGCAATTATTGCCAAAGGATATTTGCAAGTGACCCTAACACACATGGAACAAATGCACTTAGGTGACATTTGGGTAGGTGCCCTAAGAATCCGAACAAAGCTACTAAGAAGACCCAATCTTTGTTCTCATCCTCTGGATTGGGCTCTAGTAAAACATTGACTCATCATGTGTTCAATCAAGATCAATGCAGAAAGGCTGTTTCAAAATTTTTTATACTAGATGAGATGACCTTTCGAACTGTGGAAGGGGAGGGCTTTAAACTACTCTTGAAAGAGCTTGAACCTCGTTTTGAAATTCTCTCAAGAACAACTGTCACTAGGGATTGCTTCAAGTTGTATATGAAAGAAGCAACAAACTTAAAACGGTATTTCAAAAAATCAAAGGTACGTGTTTCCCTTACCACTTATACTTGGACTTCAATTCAAAATGCTAACTATATGTGCCTCACTGCTCATTGGATTGATAAGGATTGGACATTACAAAAAAGAATTTTGTAACCGATCAAAGGGCAGTTTCCAAACCTCACTCATAAATCTCTCGAAGTCTTCATGGAGCACCCAAGGGGCATTAAATCTGAATGGGTACTCCCTATGTAAAGTATGCTGCCGAGGTTCCACTAGGCGGAGAAGAATTGGTCTGTGATCCGATTTGAAGAACGGTAAATGGAGGACCGAAGCATTAGAAAATTGATCACGGAATTCATCATTAACAAGACATCTATCAATTCTACTGTAGCACCCATCCCGTTTCCAAGTGAAGAATGGCCCCTTGCATCCCAAGTTCGACAACTCCATTTCCTCAACCCAATTACAGAACTCACGATCAGTTGTGGGACCTCGCGATGTAAGGATTTTCTCTCATTATCCTTTAACGTCTAGCTAAAATCTCCCGCAACACACCACGCCCCATTCACACATTCACTAATTCTGCTTAAGTTAGACCACGCTTCCCTCCTCATACTCAGGTTTGGCTGGGCATAAACAACCGAGAGATACAGCCGCTAGGAATCAGATTCCAAGTAAGAATGGATACACTGCTTGTTAACCTCCTTGATAAAAAAAATTACATCTAGCAGCATCCCATAAGAACCAAATTGCCCCACTATAGCCTTCAGCATCGACAATTTCCATGTTAGGAAAACCCACGCTTAACGCTGTGTTTCTAGCTTTAGGTCCACCCGCACGCATTTCAAGAGTCAACCGCATGTTTTTTAACCAGTTCACGAATAAGGCCTGAAAAGCTCTTCGAGTTGGTTCCTCTGCTGTTCTATATATGTCCTATCATAATTAAAGGCTAAGAGACCAGGCTTGAATGCCCAGAATATGATCCTCGCTCATAAGAGTGTCTTGTGCAGTTTCCACTGACGAAATCGATCCCACCTGTTTAGTCTTCTCACGGCCCAGCCCATCTTCAGCATCCATGCGTTCAAGGGCAGCATGTTCAACCACAACCACCGGCCCAATAGGATTCAAAGCAGCCCTAAACTCAGGGCCCTTAGGTCTACCCTCTCCAGATTTAACAACAGCGGCCTGGTCCTCCTTACCACCTTTATTTGGACTACCACACATGTACACTTGAATTTGAAAGATATGAAAAAAAAAAAACGCAATTTCTTTAATATAATTATTAAATTTTCACATTTGGTATATTAAATTTTCCATTTCCATATCATCATGTGTTCCTTTATAGATAAATAAATCATGATTTGGCTCCAAGTCTAAATGTTAATCATGCATCCTAAGATTTGTTCATTTACTATTTTGTTACTTGTCATATTTTATTTTTGCTTTGCCACTACAAATAGTAAAATAATAAATGATTGTCTAATTTCGTACTTTCAAAATTAAATTGATATTTCAAACTTATAACTATATATTCATTTTAATTTAGGCATTAATCCCACACTACTAAAAACCTATTTTTCATTTGGAATTTGAATTCATACATATAAAATTCATTATCTATTATATCTATCTATTTATTATATATATATATATATAAATAGTTAAAAAAGTAGTTTCTTTAGGGATTTGAAAGGCTAAAAAATTAAAGGTAGTTTTTCCATAGTTTTAGAAACTCCAAACTAACACATGGCGGAATAAAAAAGATAATCATTAATTTATTTTAAAATTTGTGATTCAAAATCTAATTTTTTAGGTTTTATCCCAAGATTTAAATTTAAAACCAACAAACTTTAAAAAGGGTGCATCACCAGAGTTATGTTTCATATTTAAATTAATTATTTCGCAAATCCACATATCCAGTTCGAATCTACTAATTAAATTAGTTATACACGTCCCAAATCAAATGTTTTAATTAATTATATATGTAATTATATTTAAAATAAATTATATATTATCTTCTATCCATATAACTTTCATGCTTCGGCATATCATAATAATATAATTGACATATTTTTTCCACTCACACACATATATATATATATATATATTATCAATTGTCATATTTTGGGATTGATTGAAATAGATATTTCAGTTAATTAGACTTTGACGTTTTGCTCCTATGTTTGGTTCGAGGGGATTTAGATGGGAGGGGAAGGAAAAATTTTTTTTTTTATCTTTATTTTTTAAAATTAAATAAAAAAATGTGAGTAGTTTTTCTCTAGTCTCTTTCTCTTCTTCATATTTAAGTACAAAAGTAAAAGTGCTTTTGTTACGATTAAGCCCAATGAATCAAGCCCATCCATGATACATAAAATTAAAGAGCAACAGAAGACACAATCAAAAGTGGGCCAGCAAGGTGTGAGCACAAGAATTCATAAGCCCACTTCAAAGCTAAGGGAAAAGTAGGGCACTGTAGGATATCTGATCCTAGCTAGCTGCCAGTGGGGGGTCAGGAAAATAGCTGGAGTGTCTTTCCCTGTGTGGTCTTTTCTTTCTCAGTGATATCTTTTCTTCCTGCATCTTCGAAGGCTGTGCCATTTCTATTTGAAGCTAATTTTAGTTTAAGAATTTACGTGTAGCATTGTTTAGCCTTTATTATATCAATTAAGTCATCTTGAGAGCTTTAATCAAGTCTTGGTACTGTAAACTTTCTGTGTCAATCTGATATCATTATAGTCTGGTGCTTTCATTGACCAATGGCAGACAATACTCGTTTATCCGTGCTGAATAATGAGGTGAAGGAGGTCAAAGACACTTTGTCTTCAACTACAGCTCGTTTAGACACCATTGAACAAACACTCGAGAGGCTCACCAAATCCATTGATGCTCTTACTCATCGTGACCTTGCCTCCCCTCCTCCTTCAACTACCATTGGTACTTCGAACTCCTCAGTTACCGGTGGTTCTCTGTTGGTTACATATCAACCATTTCAGACTCATTCAGTTAAACTTGATTTTCCACATTTTGACGGATCTGAACCTCTTAACTGGATATTTCGGGCAGAACAAATTTTTTCTTATTACGACACACCAGATTCTCAACGCTTACTGGTGGCTGCTGTCCATATGGAAGGTGCGATAGTTCCATGGTTCCAAATGCTTCAAAAGGCAAATCAAATTCCTACTTGGAAAGATCTGGTATGCGCCATCGAATCCCATTATGGTCCTTCTCAGTTTGATAATCCCCGACATCAGTTATTTAAGTTGAACAAAATGATTCTGTTGCCGAATTTTATCATGATTTCCTAATTCTTGCCAATCGTGTTGATGGATTATCGTAGGATGCACTACTTGACTGTTTTGTTAGTGGCCTTAAACCAGACATCAAGCGTGATGTGGTTTCTCAATCGCCATCCTCCCTACTTCGAGCTGCTGCTTTGCTCGCCTTTATGGTGACCGTGACACTGTTATTACCCCACCACCAGAAAAACATCGTTTACCCCTTCCCGCTTTACCTTGGCATAAATCACCTAACCCACCAACACCACCACCTTCCAAGACATCTCTCCCACCCTTATTGCCGACCCCTCCAACCAAACCTATCCCTCCTATCAAAAAGCTTACCGCTGCCGAACAACAAATACGCTGTGAAAAAGGCCTCTATTTCACCTGTGATGAAAAATTTTCTTGGAATCACAAATGTCCTAACAAACATTATATGGTCCTTCAGGCTGAAGAAGATGACTTACTTGAACCACAACCCCCTAATTCGCCTACTTCTATGCTTCACTTATCCCTTAATGCCTTACAGGGCACCGGAGGCAAATGCACCGTACGATTTCACGGCTTTATTCAAAGCCAAGCTGTTCAAGTGCTCCTTGATGGTGGCAGTTCGGACTCTTTCATCCACCCTAGAATTGCCCATCACTTAAGACTGCCTATTTAGCCATTACCGGGATTACGTGTTATTGTTGGAAACGGCGAAAGGATGATAGGTGAGGGAATTGTCCGTGATTTGGATATTTGCATTTGTGGGTACCATATTGTTGTTGATGCATATGTTTTGGGTGTGATTGGCTCTGATGTTGTACTGGGCTCTTCTTGGTTGGCTACCTTGGGTCCGCACATAGCAGATTATAGCACGGCCACTCTCAAATTTTATCTCAACAATCAATTTGTCACTTTACAGGGCTATAATGATAATACACCAATGTCTGCTGCTTTTCATCATCTCAAACGTCTTCATGATACTGATGCTATTGCCGAATTATATATGCTCTCTTGTATCATTGAGGACCCTACCTTAACAACCTCTTTGGATGTTCCTTTAGATACTCCCCATGATATTTCTCCATTGCTTGAGAAATACAATTCAGTGTTCCAGGTTCCTAACACACTTCCTCCACCACGTGCTCATGACCATGCAATTCCTTTAATTGAAGGCACTCCTCCTGTCAAGGTCCGACCATATCGCTACCCTTTTGCATACAAATCTATTATTGAGCAGATGGTTTTAGAAATGTTAGCAGCCGGCCTGATCAAACCCAGTACCAGTCCTTTTTTAGCCCCTGTTATCCTTGTTAAAAAGAAAGATGGTACTTGGCGTTTCTGTACAGATTATCATGCTCTTAATGCTGTTACTATCAAAGACAGTTTTCCAATTCCCACTGTTGATGAATTGCTTGATGAATTAAGTGGATCACAGTTTTTTTCCAAACTCGACCTTCGTTCGGGTTACCATCAAATTCTAGTAAAGGAAGAAGATTGCTATAAGACAACTTTTCGTACTCATCAAGGTCACTATGAATGGGTTGTTATGCCCTTCGGTCTTACAAATGCACCAGCAACCTTTCAGTCTCTCATGAACAATGTCTTCCATGACTTCCTCCAACGGTTTGTCCTTGTTTTTTTTTATGACATTTTGATTTACAGCTCTACTTGGGCTTTTCATTTAGACCATCTGGAACAAGTTTTTTGCTCGTTTGCAAGAACACTCTCTTTTTGCAAAGTTATCAAAATGTTCATTTGGCCAACAGAAGATTTTTTATTTAGGCCATGTTGTGTCAATTGCTGGAGTTGAAATGGACCGCTCCAAAGTTGCCTCTGTTGTAGATTGGCCCATTCCACAAACCGTCTCCCAACTCCGTTCATTTTTGGGGCTTACTGGATATTATAGGCGCTTTGTTCGTAATTATGCTACACTTACAAGTCCACTTACTCAACTGCTGAAGTGTGACTCTTTTCAATGGAACCAAGAGGCACAACATGCTTTTGTTCGCTTGAAAGAAGCCCTTACTACAACACCCATCTTGGCTCTCCCTGATTTTTCAAAGCCCGTCGTACTAGAGACTGACGCTTTTAGGTCTGGTATAGGTGCTATTTTGAGTCAAGATGGCCGGCCCATTGCTTATTTTTCTCGTCAGCTCTCTTCTCGCATGCAAACTAAATCTGCATATGTTCGTGAATTATATGCCATCACAGAAGCTTTTTCCAAATTTCGACACTATTTATTGGGGCACTTTTTCATTATCCGCACAGATCAACGCAGTCTGAAGCACTTGTCGGAGCAAACCATACAAACCCCTGAACAAGAAGAGTGGCTTCCTAAATTACTCGAGTTTCGCTACACCATTGAATATAAGCCAGGTCGTAGTAATCAAGCTACAGATGCTTTGTCCCGAATTACTCACATGAATCTCACTATGCCATACTCTGCTTTTGAGGATACGATCGGGTCAGCTATCTCTCAATCACCTGATATTGCTGATTTACATCACAAATTTAATACTTCTCCTACTACATTACCTCATTTTCATCTCCTTAATGGCCTCTTATACTATGATAACCGTTTAGTTCTGCCCCATGATGATCCTACTTTGTTGAATACTCTTCTTCATGAATTTCACTCTTCTCCTTTGGGTGGTCATGCTGGTGTGACTCGTACATTAGCTCGCATTTCATCACAATTTTATTGGAAGGATATGAAAAAGCACATTACTGATTACATTAGAGCATGATTTGTTTGTCAACGTGCAAAAGTTTCACAACTTCATCTAGCGGGGTTACTACGCCCTTTACCTATTCCTTCCCAAGTTTGGGAAGATATTGCTATGGACTTCATTACTGGGCTGCCACCTTCACGTGGGAATTCTGTCATATTTGTTGTTGTGGATAGGCTCACCAAATATGGCCACTTTGCCCCCCTTTGAGCTACTTATACTACTTTACAGGTAGCTGAAACTTTCCTCCATACCGTCGTCAAGTTGCATGGCATTCCCCGTTCTATTGTTTCTGATCGAGACAAGGTCTTCACTAGTTCTTTTTGGCAACATCTATTTAAGCTACAGGGGACTACATTGAACATGAGCTCTGCTTATCACCCTGAAACCGATGGCCAAACTGAAGCACTTAACAAATGCCTTGAGCAATATCTTCGTTGCTTTGTCCATGACACTCCACAATCTTGGGTTCAGTTTTTACCATGGGCTGAATTTTGGTATAACTCTTCCTTCCAAACTTCAATTGGTATGACTCCCTTCAAGGCTCTCTATGGCCGTGATCCACCTACCATACTCAAATTCAGCCCTGTTAATGGCATTCCATTTGATTTGGAACAACAATTGAGAGACAGGGATGCTATTATTGCACTCTTGAAACGTAATTTATTAAATGCTCAATTTCGCATGAAGTGTTATGCTGATACTCACATACGTGAATTGGAATTTCAAGTGGGTGATTCTGTTTTTGTCAAGCTTCAACCATATAGGCAACATACTATTCATCATCGTACCTCCCAAAAGCTAGCACTAAGATACTTTGGACCCTTCCTCATCACTGAATGGGTAGGCCCTGTTGCCTATAGGTTCTTGCTTCTTGCACATGCCAAAATACACCCAGTGTTTCACATTTCTATGCTCAAACAATGCCATGGTGATCACTCTACACAATATGTTCCCCTCCCTACAATGACTGAACCTGAAGGACCAATAATTTCTCCCATAGCTATTTTGGATGTTCGCCAGGTGAAACTCAAAGATCTTTGGGTTATTCAACTTCTTGTTCAATGGGATGGCTTTGATGTATGGACCTGGGAAAATCTCACAGACTTTCTCAACAATTATCCTTCATTTGACCTTAGGGACAAGGTCCAATTTGATGGGGAGGGTAATGTTACGCTTAAGCCCAATGAATCAAGCCCATCCATGATACATAAAATTAAAGAGCAACAGAAAACACAATCAAAAGTGGGCCAGCAAGGTGTGAGCACAAGAATTCATAAGCCCACTTCGAAGCTAAGGGAAAAGTAGGGCACTGTAAGATATCTGATCCTAGTTAGCTGCCAGTGGGGGTGGGGGGTCAGGAAAATAGCTGGAGTATCTTTCCCTGTGTGGTCTTTTCTTTCTCAGTGATATCTTTTCTTCCTGCATCTTCGAAGGCTGTGCCATTTCTATTTGAAGCTAATTTTAGTTTAAGAATTTACGTGTAGCAGAGTTTAGCCTTTATTATATCAATTAAGTCATCTTGAGAGCTTTAATCAAGTCTTGGTACTGTAAACTTTCTATGTCAATATGATATCATTACAGCTTCCTTCCCTTATTTAGTTTGAGAAAAAAATAAAATAAAATATTTTCCCTATCATACCTTCCAAAATCCCTCAAACGAAGGTAAAATTTGTTGACAGATTCTAAATAAATTAAACTTCAAAATGATAATCAATTCAAAAATCTGTCAAATATTTTAATTACAAAAACAATTAGTTCAATAAAAATAGAAAACATATAAAATCATAATTTTTGAATTTATTTTTATTTTTGACAAACTTAATGGGATGTGAATTTTATTTGAATAAATAATATATAATAAAAAAATTATTTTCGTACGTAAAGTAATTGGATAAACAACATATGAAAAACAAAATTTTTAAACTTCAAAATGATAATCAATTCAAAAATCTGTCAAATATTTTAATTACAAAAACAATCAGTTCAATAAAAATAGAAAACATATAAAATCATAATTTTTGAATTTATTTTTATTTTTAACAAATTTTATGGGATGTGAATTTTATTTGAATAAATAATATATAATAAACAAATTATTTTCGTACGTAAAGTAATTGGATAAACAACATATGAAATACAAAATTTTTAAATTATTTTTGATTTTTTACCATAACAATGTTTCTTGAATTACATGATATATTAATTAATATCATATCATATAATAATATAAATAATATAATAATTGGCAATATCGTATTGTTGGTAGGAAAAAGAATATCATATCAATCGCCATATTTGGTATTGTAACGCATCGTATCTTTTTATCCCATCAAAATTTCCATCAATATCGATCACTGAACAGACCGTGATATTTGGTGCCATGCTCTATATAAATTGATAACGAGAGTTTATCATTGTCCTTCAATTTTAGTTTATCCATTAATTAATTATTTGATTTCATATGGATGGGGATAATTATATCATTGTTGATTTTTAATTATTAGTTGTCATCATTAACTATTAATTACCACTGCAAATGATTATTATAACTATTTTTGTCATTATTAATTATGAATAATTGATTTTTTACTGATTTATTATTAATAAGAGAAGTGGTAGAAAATCTAAATCTGAAAAGCAAATATTATGTCCTAAAGGGAAAATATTTAATAATAATTATTATAAATTACCATTATTAATTATTAAGTATAGTTGTTAGTAATTATTTTATTACTAATTATTAATTATTAATTTTTATTATTGGTTTATGAACATAATTTTAAATACTAAATAGTGTATCTATTGCGGCAAAAAAAAAACAGAAAAGGACATTCATTGCTTCTATATTGAAGTTTCCCAAAATCTATACTACTAATACTAAAATAGACGAAATAAATTTATTAGTATTGCTGAATACTAGAATTTCGCGGGTCATCGATTAACTGACCTGCGTTTTTGTTTTGATCGTTTTGTGAACTAGGCTTGGAAATTTATTCAGAATTTTTGTTTTTATAAATTCTATATCGTGAAATTTATTTGAAATGAAAAGTCTGTGTCTGATATTTTGCGAAGAGAATAGTGCTGTTTGTTGGGACAACGGACTGGCAACTATTTTCAAAATGATTTATTTATTTTTTTACTATAAAGTTTAGTTTTTCTGATTAAATATGCAGCATGTGAATCTTGTTTAATATTATAGGTAGAATCTTAATTAATAGCAAAAGGAATTGAAAATAAAGAATGACCAGTTTTACCACAAGGAAAAAGTGTAGCAGCAATTTCACTTGAAATAAGAGTAAGAACAATTTCAATTTCATTACTGGATTTAAAAGTTGATATCAATGCATTTCATAAAAATATATTTTTTTTGTTTTTTTTCCTGACCTTCGCACCAGCTACTAGGGGTGTGCATGAGTCGGGTTGGGTCGGGCTTCACTCCCACTCAATGCCCGGCCCGTGCACACTCGGGTTAGGCCGGGTTAGGTACCGGAGTGGGTCGGGTCGGTACCACATGATTTTTAAAAATATTAAAAATAGAATAAAAACTAACTTTATGTAAAAAAATTTAATTATTAATATAAAAGTAGATTTTTAAAAAAATATAATGTTATGATAGAAATTAATTTTTTTAAAAATTATAAATTTTTACAACTATACATTATTTTCATATAATATTAAATTAAAAAATTAATTTAAAATTTTAAATAAAATTAAAATATCAAAACCTTATAAAGTTTTTCATAATAATCAAATAATAAATGTATTATATAAGATATATAAAAAAAATATAATAAAATCAATTAATATATATAAAATAATATATTTTAAAAATATATATATTTATATATAGTTCAGGTTAGACCGAACAAAACAACCTAACCCGAAATTCGGCCTGGTTGGCCCAATAAGACCGGGCCAACCGGACCACGGGTTTTTGTCCTACTAGCTATCCCTGTCAAAATATGTTATTTACACAGCTTTAATACCCTTTTTCTCGACCATCACTTCAATCCATCTATATGAATAATATAGACTACTGCTGTTCTATCACAAACCTTATACAACCAAATCTTGGAACCTGAAATTATATCTTTAAAGTATATTTTTTTTAAATTTAAAATCTCATTGCGTTACAATTACAATTAGAATTTTACAATATTATAAATCATCGATCTCAAACTCTAAGAATGAGTAACTGTTTTTGGCCCAAACTCCAAAATGAGTAATTTGGAGCATGACCTATTAGTTTTGAAGAGTAATTTAATAGCTTTCACACTATCTTCCTTGATAAAAGTGCAATTAAATGTCAGCATTGGAACTAAATTCAAAGAAATATTTTTTTTAATTTTAAATATAAAATTTTTTATGATATACATAATAATATTTATTATATATTTTTTAAAATTTTTTTATTTAATATATTTCAAAAAAGAGAGAATGAGATTAAATAAAAATAGTTTTAAAAAAATATAATTTTTAAAAAATTAAAATATTTAATTAAATTTAAATTTTATTATTAATATGTATAATTCAGTTATAAGAATTTTATATTAAGAATTGAAAGGAGTAATATTTTTTTGAAAAATTAAAATAAAGTCTGATGATATTTTTATATATTGATTTAGTATCAGGTATTTTAGATGAGCATGTAGGAGCACCAACGATGCTTTTGCTATGCTCACTTTTTTTAATTTAAATCATATTAATATAAATTATGTTGCGACAGAATAAGTTTCATGCAAATTTGCCTGGGAAAAGTACAATTGAGGACTGGGATAAGAAATAATTTCAAATGAGAATTTTGAGCTGAAAATTTAGTTAAATTTAATTCATATATACTTGAAATTTTAAATTGGATTAATATTTTAACTCTGGGTCTTCATTCCTATTTTTCCCAATTTCATTTAGCTTTTAAAGAATGGCAAAGGACACAAGTTGAATTGACAGAGAGCAAGCTGTATTTTTGTGTCTATTTTCAACAAAGAGTGATGATTATAGCACATTTATTGTTCAGAGATGCACAGGTTCTTTGTTTTCAGGTACGGCATTTGAAATTGGTGATAAGATAAAATAAAACTGCCTCTCCGCTACGATATTTGACCATCGGGAAAAGGAAAAATATTTTATCCTAATTTATTCTTTTTTTATCAAAATATCCTAGTTTACACTCTATGTCTTTTTTTTTTTAAAACATTTTAATGGATTTAGTGGATTAGAGATGTTGTGACATGTTAGACATATTTTTTATCTTAGTTTGCACACTAATCTTTTTTTTTTAATTTTGAAATTTGTTTTTAAAATTCTAAATGCTGAAATTTTTTTAAAAATGAAAAGTCTGTGTTGTCTGATATTCTGTGGAGAGAAAAAAAATGTTTTTTGGTACCTTTTAATTACATAGAATAATTGTTGGGAACATAGTGTGCAAGCCTATTTTTTTTATATTATTTTTTTGTTTTCAATGCGGGGTTCATGTTATGGTATTATATGTAAAAATGCCCATTTATATATATATATATATATATATTTCAATGTGATTGTCATATTATTGTATTATAAAACTTTTATCTTTTCTAATAAGTAATAATAAAATTACATTGATAGAAATTGAAAGCACTTCAGTTTTTATTGTTGAGAAAAAGTGGAATAGTGACCTGAATAAATATTTTGATGAATATGTGGATCTAAATTAAAAAAAATACTCTCTTTATCATAAATTATAAGAGAATTTTGGAATTTTTTTATTTATTTTAAAATATAAAAAATATGGATAAAATTTGTAAAGTAATTAATATCATTTTTTTATATCTTTAAGTAATTAAAGTTATATTAATAATTATTAATAATTAATTGGCCTCACTTTAAAATTTTAACATTGGTAATTTTGGAAAAAAATTAAATTATATCACAATTAATTAGTTTAACTATTAAAACTGTTTTTTCTTTAGTATTGGTAAGATGATTATTTGTTTTTTTCTAATTGGGGATGGATGGAATATATGTTAAATGAAAGCAATAAAATAATTATAAAGTAATGTAACAGGTATTGTCATCATTAATTGAAATTGAACAACTTAATAACGTTTTAATTTATTTTAGGGTTTTTATATGTTGCAAAATTAATAAGATGAATTATGTTGTTATTTTACAGGTCATTTGGTTCAATTATTAGGAGGTCATGAGATGTAATGGGAAAGAATGTAAAGCAACTGAATGTAAATAAAATACAAAATAATTTATTTAGTATGATATTGAGGAAGATGAGAAATAAATTTATTTTTTATATTTTTCATAAAAAAGTATTATAGTATTTTTATTTCATTTACAGATATATAATATGCATTACATAAATTTTTGAAAATGAAACCATTTATATGTTAACTTATAATTAGTTTCATAATGTAAAATTATTTATATTCCTTCATATTCATATAATTGTAATTGTAATTTGATAATAATTGTAATGTAATGGAATTCTAAATTTTAAAAAATATACTTTATAGGTATAGAGGTTAAGAGATTTTCTTGCATGAGGTTCGTTACTGAGGAGCAAGGCTCTATTTAGTTATGCGTTGAAAACCACGTTTTGGGTTAGAACCAAGTTGAAGACATTTTGAAATGTGTTTGGATCTTTTTTCTCAATGCGGTAGAAACTCATTTTATGAACAAAACTGGGTTCTAGCAGAAGGAGGCCCGAGGCTGCTTCTCCGTTGGGAAACGACTTATCAGTATGAGAAAATTACATATATTGATATCCCTTTGAAAAGAAGTGAGATAAAAATAAATCAATAAAAATGAGAAAAAATAGTGAATCTTGGAAAATTAAATTCCCATAAAATTTTTTCTATCTAATAACTAAAATGTCCCATTAAAATTTTAATCTTTATGGACCATGACTTGTAAGAAAATTCTATATCAGACAGACTATGTTTCTAATTAAACAAATGCAAATTAAATTTTAGTCCAAGAAAATTAAATTAATCATAAAATAGAGTTTAAGTTCAATTTAAAGGAAAATTATGAGTCAAAGTGAAAAAAAATAAAGAAAATAAAATACTAAAAAATAATTTTAAATTTTTATTTAAAAAAAAACATATATACACACATATATATTTATTAAATAGGTATTAAAAAAGAAAATTTATCTATTAAAAATTAAGAAAAAAATTATACAATCAAAACTACTTTTATGTAAAATCATCCAAACATAATCACTTTATATTATACATCATACCCTTTTTTACACAGCTTTAATACCCTTTTATTTATTTATTTATTTTTTCATAGATGAAAATTATCTTTTTCTATTATTTTAAGTGAAATCTATTTTTTTTTAATCTGAATTAATTTTAATTTATGCTATTTAATATCAATTTTTTAGGATAGGAGAATTAATAATAAGATTTTTTTTAATTTAATATATTTTAAAACTAGATAAAACGTCTTGTATTCATACATGTATTGGTGTGGGGGAGAAAAACTTAGTTAAAATGAAATTGAGGAAATACGTAAAAACTATTATTAGCCTGCAATATAGGGGATAGAAGCTATACAGTGGAGAGAGGAGGGGTAGATTAATGAAAAAAGAGGCAATTTTTTCAAACTTGTGAGTAAAGTATAAGTTAAAGGTAAGAAAAATGCAAGTAATGCGTATAATTTGGATTAGGGACTTCATATTATACATCATACACATATAATTTGTTAGAAGGAATGGAATTTTGACGTGTAGAAGAAAATAAGATTAGAGAAAAAGTTATATATAAGTCTTCAAGGAGTGGGTAATACTTTCCTTTAAACTTAATTCGTTCCTATCAATTTCTAAATCTTGGGTATAACTTAGATTAGTGATGAATTTCATGTAGGATACAATGAAAATTCTTGAGTAGGTGTTGTACTTCCAAAACTCAAGTCTAGACAATAATAACTTTTATAAAGTGGTAATTTTTTTTTTTATCTTTTGTGCACTAAAGATAAAGGCAAGTGAGTTTGTGTATTTTGAAATAAGTGTAGATGAATAATTTTGGAATTATCGAATGATGGAAGATTGTAAACTATTTATAGGGAATGAGAAGACACCTCTTAAAGTAATATGACTCTTTTAATAAAAGGATACATACATTAACCAATGTATGTATATTGTAATGATTCATGAATTTAGAACAAAAATTATTTCCTTTGATATGATTAATATATATACATTGTAATAATTCATGAATATAGGTAAAAATCACTTCTTTTCATATTTCATAAATCTTGTAATTTGTTATGAATAATCTCAAAAGTCATCATTAATTCATGACTCCTTTAAAAAGATACTTTTATTTTGAAAATTTTATCAGATAATTTACAATTACACTTAAATTTGATGCATGCATATCAAAGAACAGATGATAAAAGTAATGAGGTGGATCTTCAAAATATGGGAACCTCACTTTTTCTTTAGAGCAACATAAGGAAAACGCAGTATCACTGGAAGTGGAGATAGTTGTTTTTTTAGTGTAATTGGTGCGGAGGTAAAAAAAAAAAAAACGAAAGGGTAATTGGTGCTATCATATTTTCTTATGCCATATTTTCATGATAAGGATAGGTAAGGGGGAGCTAGCATTGGCAGCTAGGTCTAATCAATATACTTTATTGATGGAAGAGAGTTGAAAATTACTACGTCTGATTTTTTTTTGTCATTTTAACATTCTAATACATAAATTAAAAAAATATAATTAATATATTAATTTTTTTTATTTTTTTAATTGGTCCCTCAATAAATAAGTATGTAAAATTATGTTTTTTAATTTTTTAAAAAATAAATATAGAAATAATTAAAAAATTAGTAATTAATATTATATTAAAATTTAAAAATGATATATAAATAGAAATAATTTTTTTTTAAAAGTGATAATTAAAAAAATAAAGAAAATACGTAAAAACTATTATTCCCCTGCACAATGGGTAGAAGCTATATAATAAAGGGAGGAGGGGTAGATTAAAGCACAATGTGGGATAGGAGCTATACAGTAGAGGGATGATGGGTAGATTAATGAAAAACAACGCAATTTTTTCAAACTTGTCCATAAAGTATGACTTAGAGGTGAAAAAAAGAAGAAGCAAGTAATGCATGTAGGTTTAATACCTCAATGCTACCATGAGATAAGAGACTACGTATTGTACATCATTTACATACAATTGAGAATAAATAAGAAAATATCTTGGAAGAGACGGTAAATTAGGGCTGTTTAAGGGGTCCGGAGGCTCAGTCTGCTCGGAGTGACCTGGTCATTTCACATCGGGTCGGACCAAAAAGAGAAAATTACAAAATAGAGGAGGACCGGGCCAAAAAGATGTCCGGGCCAAGCTGGGCCTCGGGCAAGCGACATACCCATCCCGTTCTGGCCTGATATATATATATATATATTAATTTTCTCATATTCCTTTATTTGTTAAAAATATTAAATAATTTTATATAATTTTTTTTCCTTCATATGTCACATGTAATAAATTAATTTTATAATTATAATAGATACATTTTATTATTCCAATTTTTAATTTTATTTCAAATTTTAAATTTATTTCATAACTTAATATTATATAAAATAAATAATGTATAATTATTGAGTATTCATAATTTTGATAAATGTTACCTTTTAATCTTCTATCATTTCCTATAAGAATATATTTTAAATGAAACTAGTTATATTTTTATTAAAAAATTAAATTAACATATTTATTTATTTTTCAATATTTTTTATACCGGGTCAAAATCCGGCACAGTATTGACCTGATCCCGACCCGGTGAAGGACTGGGAAATATCGGACCGAGCCGGGCTATGGGCCCATTTTCTCGGCCCAAGGGGTGTTCTAAGCCGAACATCGGGTTGAGGTGATGCCCGGTCCGTCCAGGCCTGTGAACACCCCTACGGTTAGGGCTGTGCACTAACCCGGGAAACCCGGACTGGCCCGGTTAAATCGGGTCGGGTTGGGCCGGTTCAAAATGGGCGCTGGGAGAAAGGGTTAAAATTTCGGGTTATTTTTAACCGGTTCGGTTCTAGTTATGGGTTAGATAGTCGGTCCCAATATACCCGGCCCGATTAACCCATGAAGTAATATGTTAAAAAAATCCCCCAGGTTCCCCTTTGTCATTGCGTTGCCGTTTTGAACTCTGAAGGAAGAGAAGATATCACATCACAAATTGACAATGATCATTCAGAAATGGGATTTCTAGCCCTAAACTCTGCGGCTCTACACAATCGAACCCTGCAGCATCAACGACATTTTCCTCTCCTTCTTGGAGGTAAAACGTAGATCTACTTCAAATAACATTTTCCTCTGCTTACTTGCTCAGTTGCTATGTTCTTTGCATCGGCCTCTCAATAACAGTGAGTTTTCTAACTCACTCTTCCTCTTAGCAGTGCAGTCTCGTAGCTCACCGTTCTTTCTCTCGACGTCGTAGATTCGCAGCTCACCGGTATTCTTCTCTTCGTGCCTTCATAGTTCACAACTTCACGGTGAGCTTTCTAATCACTAATGTTTTCAACTTTCAGTTATGTCTTCTAGTTCTCGAATCTTACTGTGATCAATAACAATAATGCGTGTGTGTGTGTGTGTGTCATATATATATATATATATGGCCCGCACGGAGATGGACACCACTGTTCCTTTTCGTTCACCAGTATGCCTCGCTCTTCTCTTTCCGTGTGCGATTGCAGTTGTAGGACACACGGTAATGAATATTTTTATTAATCACATCAAGCTAATTAAGTAATTATTAAGTAAAGATTATTGTGATTTAATTATGTGAGTTTGTTATGGATTATATGTACATAACCCTTGTATGTGCTCTCTCATTTGTCCTGTAAGAAAGTCAAAGCTAGCATGGACGCAGTAACTTTTCACTATTTTGTTTACAGACTCTTGGAGTGTCATTTGAATTTTCAACTTCTGTTTTAGCTCCATACCAATATAAAACAAATAAACGATAGAATTATAAACAACTGGAAAAAAAAAAATAGCAAAACATCAGAATATTGAGACAGCCTGTTAGCAAAACATCAGCCTTTTTATGGTTATAGGGTGATCACACTTGGCAAGCCTGTTAGTTGTTTTTTTTTGCACTTCCAGGAATCCATTTAACGTGGCAATCAGCACATTGAGACAGCAAGTGTTGATATTCCCCCTTCTAGGCTTATACCTAAATATAGAAATATTAAAATTATTTAATTATTTCTTGCCTTTCATTTTCTTGGTAACATTTCTTGTATATCAAAGTAAATTCTGAATTTTCTTCATCATAAAAGTTAGGCGCCTCATTTAATTAAATTATTATATAACATTAATTAGTTGATTAGTTCATATATAGACCATATATATCAAAATCCTAGATGGGAGGTATTAACCTCACCACAATTTTTTCTTTGTGACGTTAATTATTAATTTCTTTACATATCAATAAGTATTTCTTTTTCTCTTGGGTCATGGACTAGTAGCTAGTTATGGGTGGAAATAGGTTAGCTCTATATTATAAGCCTGAAATGCCATGTAATTTACATATAATTATAAATTAATAATATATATTATGGTTGGCAAAATATATATTATACATATATATATAATATTTAAACAAGTTGAATTGACAAACTATAGGTCGCCTAATAGACCTCTTGCCTATTTTCATTGTACTAGTGCCGCTGGCATGCATGGTAATTAATCTCTATTCGGGTATTGCAGAATTTACAACAAGCTATACTATTATCATAACTCATAAGTCATTAACATATTTGTTTTATTTTAAATTCATAAAATGCACAGAAAGCCATACCTAGTTGCAAATAAAACGTTGTGCCCACAGCATTATCATTATAAAGAATTAAAGTTGGGACCGACGAGGTCATAATCAAAGGGCCAAGTGAATAAAAAGTAATAGACAATTGGTTGACAATAATAAAGGAGGGAACACCCCATAACCATAAAAAGGGAAGAAAAGTAAATAGTGAAACCAAAAAACTTTGCAATCCCCAAAGTTCTCTTTAATTAAAACCATGTTTTTCTGTGTGTCTATCTATTTTGGAAAACATTTTATTTCTTTTTTTTAGTATCATTAAATTTTGATTGAATTATTTTTTTTAAGGGAACCATAAGAGAACATTTGCTACGTTACAAGACAATGGCAGAATTAGTTTTGAGGACACACATATATGAGGCATTGAAAGACCAAAAAGCATTAAAAAGCCAAAAAGGAATTCAGTGAATAAGTGTTTCCAAACCCTTTCCTATTCATGGCTGGTTTTCTATTGCTTTCTTATATACTTAAATTCATGACATATATGAGAATGTGAGGCAAGAAATCTTTGTCTTTGCTCTAATTTTATATATGTTAGCAAAAACAAGACCTGTTTTATTACTATACTAACTCACATAATTATTTGGTTAGTCTTTCATATAAATTTTAGTTCTGATGTATTTATAATTGAATTGCAGAAAAATCAATGGATAATCTTGAGTCCCAAATTCCAACTAGTGGGGCACCAAATGACACAATTCAGACAAGTGATCTTCCTTCAAGTACACCAGGTGGTGCTGGTACTGCAATTGCTTCAAACACACCTGGTGGTGGTTCTTTTCCTTTAGAAACGCCGGGTATTGCTTCTACTCCTTTAGAAACTCCTGGGTTTCTTTCTACTGGTTCATAAACTCCCACTAGTGCTGCTAATCCTGCAGAAGCAGCTGGTGGTTCTTCTACTCCTTCAGAAGCACAAGCAGCAGCTGCTAATAATCCCATTCGTAAACCACCATTGAAGAAGTCACCGGTTTGGCAGCATTTTATCATGCTTCCTTTGGATAAGACAAATGGCAAACCTAGAGCAGTATGTAAATATTGTGAGACTTCTTATGCTGCTGACTCAAACAAGCATGGCACCGGGACTTTAAAGAGGCACCTTGAGAAATGCATGAAGAATCCATATAGGAAAAAAATCAGACAATCCTGGCATACACTGAGACATCATCAGGAGATGGGTCTATAGGCTCAACCAGAAGCTTAGTTCCTCACACTTACAGTTTAGAGGCATGTCGTCGAGCCTTGGCAGAGTTTGTGATATGTGATGAGCAATCTTTTCGTGTGGTGGAAGGACGGGGGTTTCGCAAATATAGCAACACTCTTGAGCCTAGATTCCCAGTTCCATCTAGATTCACGATTGCTCGAGACTATTTAAAATTGTTTGATAATGAAGGGGCGCAATTGAAAACATATCTAAGAAAATCTTGTAGCCGTGTGTGTCTCACAACTGATACATGGACGTCTGTGCAAAACTTTAACTATATGGCTCTCACAGCACATTTCATTGATGAAAATTGGCAGTTGCAAAAGCGCATCCTGAACTTTGTAAACATTGACAATCATAAGGGTGAAACAGTTGGTAAGGCCATAGAAAGGTGTTTGTTGAATTGGGGGATTGAAAAAGTATTCACAATCACTGTTGATAATGCAAGCTCTAATGACACAACAGTGGCATATTTGAAGAAGCGATTGAAAAATTGGAATGGCTTGGTGTGCAATGGTGATTATCTTCATATGAGGTGTTGTGCCCATATTCTTAACTTAGTGGTGAATGATGGACTGAAAGATATGGATAACTCTATCAGCGCCATTCGTCAAGCTATCAAGTATGTTAGATCATCACCTTCAAGATTTTAAGCTATTAAAAATCTTGTTGACGCAGAAAGGATAGAGTCAAAGAGTCTTGTGTCCTTAGATGTTCCTACCAGGTGGAACTCCACCTATCTTATGTTACAAACAGCTTTGAAGTTTCAAAATGTCTTCAATCGAATGGAAGATGAAGATGATGGGTACGTTGCTCATTTTATGGAAGATTCACGCCGGGGAAACCCTCTTGGGCCTATGGATTGGAGGAAGGCAGAGGTGTTTGTTGCATTTCTATCCTTTTTCTATTCAAGCACTTTGAAATTCTCTGGATCATTGCATGTGACATCTAATACTGCCTTTCTTGAACTTGTCACCATCCAAGAGGTATTGCAATCAAACACTTTTGATATGACTAATTCTATTACTTCTGATATGGCTAAAAGAATAAAGGCCAAATATGACAAGTACTGGGGGAAGCCTGATAATTTGAATCCTTTATTGGTTATGGGTGCTGTCTTGGATCCTAGATATAAACTAGGCTTTGTGAGTACCTCCTTTCGAGAGTTGTATGAGGACCCTAAATTGTGCAAGGCTATGGAGATAAAAGTAAAGGATGCATTATATCGGTTGTATGATGAATATTCACAGCTTGGGGGTAATGCTAATGAACAATCAGAAAGTTGTATCTTTGAAGATAGTGGTCTATCTACCAATTCAGATTCATCAAGGTTTTCAAGTGCACCAATTAAGATACCTGGCAAAATCTTGGGTCAATGGGAAACTTCAAAAAAATTGAAAGTTAGCTTAGATCACACATCAAAGGTTGAACGGTATCTTGCAGATAGTGAAGTTCAAGATAGTCTTTCTTTTAACATCTTGAGTTGGTGGAAAGCAAATGCATCAAAATATAAAATCCTCTCTCTTATTGCACGAGATGTTTTAGCAATTCCAGTGTCCACAGTCGCTTCAGAATCTGCTTTTAGCACTAGTGGACGTGTGCTTGATCCTATCCGAAGCTCATTAAAAGCAAGGACACTTGAATTACTCATTTGTTGTCAAAATTGGCTTGACCCTGGTACAACTGTCAACATTGATCCTCGTGACTATGAAGGCATAGATGAGGAGGATGTGGATGGAATAATTGCTAAAGGTTTGTTCATATTTTGTTCATTTGCAATTTAATCCGAAATCCTCTCTTCATTACCATATTTGTAATCTTTTATAATTCTCTTATTTTTTTAAACCTTTACAAATCCTCAAGCTGGAGCTGCTCTTCCAACTGGTCCAATTTAAGCTTGTTATGTTTTATGTTGTTGAGTTTTTAGTCATGTTTAAGATAATGTTGTATTGTTTTTAGTGGAGTTGTCATGAAACTGATGGGTTGTGTTGTGTGGCTTTTGTAGTATTTAATGGAGTTGTTATGCCTTGTCTTTATTGGATTTGTGATGAAACTAATGGTGATGCATTACGTTACATTGTAGACTTGATGTTGGATTATATTGTTCTTTTAGTTATGATTAAACTAATGGTGATTTTACGTTGTCTTTATCTTGTCTATTATTGGATTGATGGATTAGGCCTCATGCCATTGCTATCATTACTCATTAGTTTAGTTGGTCCTCTGTTTAAATTTTTCTAAAACTGCAGAGAAAAGGTGTGTGTAGCTGTACAATGGTTTAACCATTGATTCATCATGAGAATTTCAATCCACAGGTTATTGATTTGGTAGGTCTTCTACATTGTTAATAATAATGATATATTGCTTGGGAAAGTGCAAAATTTGCTAGAACTAATCTAAAATTACCCTGCTATGATATTACCGATTATTGCATTGGATTATTATTGTTGAAACAAGAGTTTTGATGATTCCAAACCAACATTCAAGAGCTTGGATTGAAGATATCAAACAAGAGCAAAGCTGTCTCAAGTGAAGATTTTCTGAATACTTGCTGTTAGATCTTTTGTAGGATCCTTAGTTTTTGTTATGACTGGGTAAAAGATTTTGATTTGAAGAAAAGAAGTTTTAAAACGTTAAATTTATGTTAAATCTTCAAATATTTGAAAAACACCCACAAACAGACGAAGGTTGAAAGTTTAAGCTAAACTGTCAAGTTGGAAATTCGAATTTCGAGCTAAAACTGAATAAATCTGAAGAGATGGCTCTCTGTCAGACGAATTTTGGTTGTTCAAAATTCGAATTTTCATCTAGTCTGAAAAGAGGCCTTTTGCTAACAGACGAACTTCACACTTTCAAAATTCGAATTTCAAGTAAAATGAAGTTTGTAAAAACCGAAGAAATTTGTCTGAAACTATGATAAAGTGCATCTGAAATCAAAATGAAATTGAGTTTGAAAAATGCTCTCTGACAGACGAATTTTGAACTTCCAACATTCGAATTTTCATATAAGTCTGAAAGATGCTTCTTTGCAACAGACGAACTTTGAGTCTTCAAAATTCGAATTTCAAACAAAACAAAATTTGAGAAAATGAAGAAATTCATCTGAAACTGTGTTAAAGTTCACCTGAGATCAAGAGTGATTTAAGTTTCAGAAACTGCTCTCTGACAGACGAATTTTGAACATTGAAATTCGAATTTCAAAAGCTAAGTTCTTGAGTCTATTGAAATGAAACATTGACATACGAATGATAAGAACTTGCAACATTCGAATGATGAAATTAGTCTGAAAAGAGTTTCTCTGACAGACGAATTTCACCACTTCAAAATTCGAATTTCGAAGAAAGTGATCTACTGTGTCCCTTTAAACGTTCAATGGACAGATGAATTTTGGGGATCCAAAATTCAAATTTCGAAGGCACTGTAGAAAATTGAAAACACTGTTCACACTTAACCGAAAAACTTTCTTCTTGAAAATTCGTATGTCACATTGTGAAAATGTTTTGTACGTTTCAAAATTTGAATTTCACTTCATGAACAGACGAACTTCGTGCTGTAACGTTGGAAGCTTTAATCTTCGGTTCCTTCAAAATTCGTCTGTTGGCCAACCAAAATTCAAATTTCAGTATGTCAGAAACATTAAATGCGGTTGGTAAACAGATAGTTTTTCAGAGTAACCGTTGGATAACTTCCCCAACGGATAGATTTAGTCTCTAACGGATATTTGAGACCTAAATCTATAAATACAACATCATTTGAAGTTGTGGGTAACGAATCAAACTTGTATATACCGAATTTCTGCTGAATCTTCTTCTCAAAAGTTTTTACCCTCTTAACTTCTAAACTTGTACTTAAACCTTCATATCCACTCTTTACAAGAGAGTTACTTCATTGTAATCAATCTATTCTTCATCTGGGAGATAGGTTTACTTGTGAGGGGTATTCACAAGGGGATTGAGAAGCACATAGTGAAAGTGCTTGGAGAGTTTGAGAGAGCTCAGAAACAGAGCATACCCATGTACTGTGGCTTTAGCAAGAAGCCCACTGAAATTCTTGCTGTATAGTGGATAAATCTCAAGAGGTGTCTTGGGGACTGGATGTAGGTCAAGTGAATAGACCGAACCAGGATAAATCACTGACTTTTCTTCTCCTTATCCTTATTTTTCACCTTGCTCTGTTTTACGCATTGCTTTCATTATACTGTGATATCTTCACTTACTTCACTTTGTGCAGAAAAATTTCAAACTTCCCAATTCACCCCCCTCTTGGGAAGTCAGCCTTGCTAACAATTATTACCATGCAGAACAAATTAGATTGTTAATTGATTCTACAATGAAACTTGTTGTCTCCCAGATTCCAGAGGTTTTAGTAGATGATAGGAGAGAAGCATTTTTTAGAGCAAGCAATCATGCATTGGCAACGGGAGTGACAACAGTTGTTGACATGGGAAGATATTTTCCAGGGGTGTCATCTGATCGTTCTTGGGAGGATTTTGCAGGTTATAATATTAAATTGAGTTAGATGTATTTCTAATGACATTCATTCATTTTATATGGTTTTTCAATAGTGTACTTATTTTCCATAAAGGAAAAACTGTTGAAAACTTTAAAGAACCTGTAGTTATGGCTATGTTGCACTGAATGGTGAGCTATGATTCAGAAAGCTTGATTAATCCATTGAAATGCAACAAAACACAAAATAATGGGTTAAAGTTTGAGACATCAAGATTCTGGCTTGTCTAATTTCATTTTCAGAATACTTTGGGATGGCCTTCATTAACTTGATTGTTTATCTTTTTTCTGAACTTTGCAAATGTTTATCAATGGGCAGATTCGTTGTTGAAAATAAAAGTTTGAGTTTGTTTATTTTTTTCAATGGAGACATGGTCATGTTTAGCTGTATGATTCTATTTTGACTTGTACTTAAATTGAGCATGGTCCAAACTAATGCTAAGGATTAGAATTCATGGTTGTATGCTCTTCTGTAGGTCATCAAGTAGGTTCTTCAAGTTTCCATCATCCTCCATTATGTGCAATGTAGGTTGTAGAGAGAAATATTGGAATTCTAATGAATGACAGCTGAAGTTCCTTTACATAGAATAATATAGATATTATATAATGGCTGTTTTGGCACATTGATGTTATATATCTTCCATGGGTAGTTTTGGCCTTCTTGACTCCTCACTAGGATTTTTTCCTTCTCCTGGTTATGCCAAATGTGCATTGTTAACTTAATATATGACAATGTTTAGTTCCATGTTAATTTTGTAATGGCTTAATGGTTCAACTATTTTGTAGGGATTATTATATTTATATGATTACTGCTAGCTCATTTCATTGAGGGGGTCAAGCAAAGACAATCAGTTTTATGGAAGAAATTATGATAGCTTGTTTAGCTCCCAAAGCAATGGTATGTCTCTCTGGTATTGATCTCTATTTGTCAGAAATGTTTTACATGTCTTATTTGTTAACCAAATTTCATTAAATAAATTGATAATCTTCATTTTTATTGGAGTTGGTGGATCTGGATCATTATGTATGAACAATATCTAATATGATAATGTTAGTATATATTTTGTTTTATAACAATTTCTGATATGATTTATGAATAAATTGATAATCTTCATTTTTATTGGAGTTGGTGCTATGTGCATTGGGTTGGGTTGGGCTATTTTGTGCTGTGGGTTACCCCGGCCCAACCCAACCCAGCCCGGAACCCACTGGGCCGGGTTACTTCGGGCCGGTCCACCAGGCCGGGCTGAAAACCCAGCCCATAGCACATAACAGGCTGGGCTGCGGGTTCTATAAAACCTGGCCCCGGATCGGCCCATGCTCAGCCCTAGATACGCCAAACAAATCCTTCTTATCCCTTATATTTTGAAATATAGAAATTTCTCTAATTATTCCTTTTATTAAGAAACGGAGAGAGTAATTAGTAAATCACAACATCAATATTCTAATACATGATATACTTTGACAAAATGGAGTAATCTCCTTCGTATGGATGCCAAATTTAATTTGCAATTAATCGTTCAGCCATGCAACCATGAATTTGTTTCTGAGCCTTGTAACTAATGACCGCCACATTTATGACAAATGTTCCTTCATGAAGTCATTTCCTTAACGTACACACACATATATACAGCACAGAGACAGACCTTTTGTTTGTTTTTTTCTTTAAAAAAACTACAATTCTGTCAGTTTTTAATAATAAAAAAGCTAATTGATAAAAATAGTAAAAATAAGAAAATTAAATAGATAGTAATAGGAAAAAAAAGTTTGAAAGAGTTTTCAGGCATGACGATGAGGAACTGGCATGTCATGTTCAATAATAATTAAACATATATTAATATAATAATTAAATTAATTAAAGGAAGATGAGGAGAATGGAAGAAGTCCGTGGGAAAGAATTAGTATACCATGGATACGCGGCAGCGATCTCCCTCGATTTTATCCACATTGGGTTTCTATTCCCATTATGCTTCTCTCTTCTTTCCTTTTTATCTTTTTGCCATTCTTTCTTTTTATTTGTTTTCCACACGTTTTTTATTTATCTTATAATTTAAAACTTAAAGATTTATCACGTTGACCTCTTAATTTATTAAATAAATACACATTAAGTAAAGTTCTAATGTAAATATCATTATATTTATGAATGTTTATGAATCTCCAACTCTTTGAAGTAATAACTTTAATTGTGGGTGCGGTGAATAAATTTTTAGAAATGATTGGTGGTATATTTTCTTTATATATTTAAGAATCCAAAGCATTAAGATGGAAAGTTTTCATCTAATGTACATGAATTTTTCCTTTTTGATACATTGAACTTTAAGTTATTCTTTAAGAATGAAGACCTGTAAATAGAGATTAAACTCTCGGTATTGTAATACATATTCAAATCAAAGTAAATAATATATTCTCCCCATCTCTCTTATCTCTATATTTTGTTCTTGCTCTCATATCTTTTACTTCCTATATTCCTTAATTTATAATACGTTATTAGCACGAGTTTGGTTCAACTGATTTGAGGTAATTTCTTCCATCTAAAATTTTATTGGAATTTAACTGGTTCTTTATGTTGAAAGATTTTTTTTATTGATGTATATGATAAATGCTTTTGATTTTTCTTTTGCATCAATAATGATTCAATTGTTAATTTTAATAATTTGTTCATATATTTTGAGAAGATGATGTCAAGATTTTATTAGTTAAAATATCTGAAATTGATTCTAATTTATATTACTCTCTCTGTTCCAGTTTATAGTATACTTTTAACTACTATATACGTACCGAGACAATGATTAGTAGCCGAAATTTTTTTCCATTATTTCCCAAATTACCCTTATTTAATAATACTCCCTACATTAATAAATTGCATCCATTCTCTCATTCATTCTTTTTTCCGAGTTTCCATGGGTCATTGGTAATTATGAAAAGTTAAGCTTTTGGGGGAAATTCTCCTTCATTCATTTATTATTTGACCAAACCATTAAAGAATTTTCATTAAATGCATTGGTAATCTTAGAATATATAAGCTTACTTATTAGGGACAATACTGGAAAGACAATAAAAAAACACAATGTAATTTTCGTAATGCACTATATTTTGAAACATGAATTTCTTAGAATAGTGCATTATATAATGTAACGGAGGAAGTACTATTTTTTTTAGTTTGAACAATGGCAAATCTTACTAAACTTGAGTTTGAGGCCCTTGATATATCTGGCAAGAATTATCTATTATAGGTATTAGATGCTGAAATTCATTTAGATGCAAAGGGTTTTGGAAATCAATTTTATTAGGAAATGCTGCATCTAATCAAAATTAGACAAAGACAATGATATTCCTTCATCATCATCTACATGAAGGTTTGCAAGTGGAATATCTTACTGTAAAGAATCCACTTGAATTGTGGAATAATCTAAGAGAAAGGTATGGCCATAAAAAAATGGTAATATTGCTCAAAGCTCATTATAATTGGATGTATCTGCGGTTTCAAGATTTTAAAACCATGAGTGAATATAACTTAGCAATTCTTAGAATAAGTTCTCAGTTGAAATTATGCAGTAAGAAAATTACTGATGAGGACTTACTTGAAAAAACTTTTTCAACTTTTCATGCTTCCAATATGTTGTTACAACTACAAAATCGTGAGAAGGATTTCAAGAAATACTCTGAATTAATTTCATACTTTCTTGTGGCTGAATAAAATAATGAGTTATTGATGAAAAATCATGAAAGTCGTCGTACTGGATTTGCTCCAATCCCAGTGGTGAATATGGTAACACGTGATAATTTTCATGGTCGAAGTTGTGGCCGTGGCCGAGGTTGTGGAAAATGGCACAATTATTACCGTTTTTGTGGTGTTGGTAACAATAAATATAACCACCAAAAGAAGAAAAATCATGATAAACAAGAGTAACAAAGATGGTCACAACAATGTTGTAAAAGCAATTGAGAATCTATGTCACAGATGTGGCATGACTGGTCATTTGGCATGTGCATGCCATACACATTCTCATCCGGTGAAGCTTTATCAAGTCTCTATGAAGAAAAGAGATCACAATAATGTGGAAACAAATTTGATTTACCAAAATGATGATGTTGAGGCAAATTATGCATTAAAAAATGATGATCTCAACTGCCTTAATGGATTAGAAGATATTAATGGTCTTGATAAGATGGTGCATTTGGATGTAGCAGACTTCTTTGAGAATCATAATTAAAATTATTACAGTATTTATGATTTATTTATATGTTTTTCCTTTCTTGTAATAAAAGCAATATTGCTCATAGTATGTTTCATTTTCTTTTAACCATTTCTTATATGTATTTCATTTCTTTAATGAAAAATATGGATATTTCTCATCCTTTCGTTGGGCATAATAATGAAGACATATGTTTGGTTGACAGTGCTACGACTCATACAATACTTAAAAATAATAAGTATTTTTTTCATCTCAAAATGAGTGAGACAAATGTAAATACTATTGTGGGTAAGGCAAAACTAATTGAAGGCTCCGGAAGAGTTGTTATATGCTTACCTAAAGTAACAAAGCTTGTTATTGATAATACATTATTTTCTATTAAGGCTCAAAGAAATTTGTTGAGCTTTAAAGATATTCGACGCAATGACTATCATATTGAGACTGTTAATGAAGGAAATATAGAATATCTATATGTTACTGGTATTATTTTGGGAAAGAAATACGTCTTAGAAAAATTGCCTGCTTTATCTTCTAGTTTGTACCATACAAGTATAAATACAATTGAGGCAAATGTTGCAGTAAATCAAAAGTATACTAATAAAAATAGTTCTATAGTTTGGCATGACTGGTTGGGTCATCCCGGATCATCTATGATACGAAGAATAATTGAAAATTTAAATGGGCATCTATTGAAGAATAAAAGGATTCTCCAATTCAATGATTATTCGTGTGCTGCTTATTCTCAAGGGAAATTGATTATAAGGCCATCAATAGCCAAAGTTGGAATTGAATCACCTACGTTTTTAGAATATATACATGGTGATATTTGTTGTCATATTCATCCACCATGTGGACCATTTCGATATTTTATGGTTTTGGTAAATGCATTACGAGATGGTCGTATGTGTGCTTATTATCAACATGTAATTTAGCATTCGCTAGATTATTTGCTTAGATAATTCGATTAAGGGCACAATTTCTAGATCATGCAATAAAGTCAATTCATCTAGATAATGCTAGTAAGTTTTCATCTCAAGCATTTAATGATAATTGCATGTCAATTGGAATAAAAATAGAAAAATTGGTTGTTCATGTTCATACCCAAAATGGTCTAACAAAGTCTTTTATAAAACGCCTTTAGTTATTAGACCAATGCTTATGAGAACCAAACTACCCATTATGACATGGGAATATGCAATTTTACATGCAGCAGCACTTATACGCATCAGGCTAACAAGCTATCATAAAGTCTTCCCATTACAATTGGCTTTCGGTTAAGAGCCAAACATTTCCCATTTTAGAATTTTCAAATGTGTGGTATATGTTTTGATTGCTCCACTATATTGCACAAAGATGGGTTCTCAAAGAAGATTGAGAATTTATGTTGGTTTTGAATCTCTTTCCATAATCAAGTATCTTGAGCCATTAACTGGAGATTTGTTTACAGCACGGTTTGCTGATTGTCATTTTGATGAAACAATATTCCCAACATTAGGGGAAGAAAATAAACAGATCGACAAAGATAAAGAAATTACATGGAATGAATTATCACTAATTCATTTGGATCCTTGTAACACCTTACTTTTAGACTCATTTTCCATGAATTAGACTCCTTTTAAGTCTGATAATACTTGATTCTAAGCTTGAATCACATAAGAATGAAAATTAGATTTTCCAAAATTTTTGAGTAATGTTCATATGGTAGTTTCCACTTTATCGATTGAATTTTGAAAATTCATAACTAATTCTAGAAAAATCATTAATTCAAGTCTCTAAATATAGATAAAAACTTTCTATACATGGAAAAAAATTGAAACAGAGTATTCCATTGACCAATTCATATAGTTTATTTCTCAAACCTTTACTGTACATTTGGTCATTTTATCTTTCCCAGGATTTTAGTCTTACATTTAAAAATTCATATCTCATTATATCCTGAGCCAAATTATACATTATTTATGTCATATGAAAGCTCTATGAGTCTAATTTCTATAAATATTTTTCTTGTACATTTATTCAATTTGTGTAGGGCATAACATTAACTTAAATCATAAAGGGTCAGAATTCCACTTTTGCTGGAACAGTTTTGGGAAGACCTCCATATCTCCTATCATATAGCTCCAATTACCTCCAAATCAGTGGCATTTGAAACTAAAAACATAGAACTTTCCATAAATATAAACCAATGAATTTTTGAAGCTCTGCATGATTTATATCATCTTTTTAATTTTCCAGTACCTAACTTTCAGTTTCCAGTTTTCCCAATCTTTCTCTGTTCTGAACCTTAACTTTGAAAAATCACTATAATTCATACATTTATCCAAATTAAGTGTTGTTTAGCTCTATGAAAAACTTGTTCCGTCTAGTTTAAGAGCATGTATAATACTTATATAGAATGCTCTGTTTCGAATAGAGTTCCCCTACTTAAATCAATACTGGTCATCTCAAATAAACTTATACCATAGCTTACATAATAAGCTTCACAACACATTTACATTAACATTTATTGCTCCAATTTCATGCATAATATCATAGAGGACTTAAAAGAATATATTCAAGGCATCATACAGGATTTATCCGTTTTATACAAACTTATCCAGATTCCCAAAACATAACATTAAGACTTGCATAATAATATCATTCATTATTCTCTTCCTCTTTTTCCTTTAGCTCTTCTTGGATTCCTTGCATTATTGGCCTAAACATGGTAAGCATTTGGAAGGGATGAGATTCAAAGAATCTCAGTAGTTACCACTAATCAAGCAAATATATAATCATATAATGCAAGCACACTTCATCAAGTCATCATTCAAACATTTAGAATCATTTATGCTTAACCATTTTATAAAAAATTGGACAGAGTTTCCCCTTATATTTTGGACATCATGGGATCACAAAACCCCTCAAATAACTCAGCCAATATCAACAAATCATCACATAACATCATTGCAAACATTTGGTATAACATTAAAACCATTGCAACTATATAACTATATAATGTAAGATTAGGTTAGTAAACTACCTTTTAGCTTTTCAATCATTTCCAAACTATGCACACCTTTCCTTTGAACTTCTAACACTTCTTTGAGTCCTATAGTATCACAAAATGAGGCCATTAGCCACCAATTACACAACCTCATTCATAAAGTGTGCATACTTGGACTAAAATTTTCACTTTACTTTCCTTTGAGTTTTTCTTGTACAACATACTTGTATCTACCTATTTTAGACTCAAGGAATCAATTTTTGGGGTCAAAATAATGAAATTCCTTTTTATTTTCAAACCCTAATAGGCAGAAAATTTCAGAAATTTGTAAAAAAATATCTACCCGATTAATTTGCAATCTAATGTCATATCCTTGCATCTTGAAGTATTTCTAAGCATTTCTATAGTTTGATTTCATCATAGCTCAACTTTCTTTCTCTTGGGTCACCATGGATGAACCTTAAAGTGTGAGAAAAGTGGAAAATATTCTATGGAAATACTCTCTTAAACACCAAAGTGCACAAGCTAGTAGTCATAGAACTTTACCTTGAACACTTGAGATCTTGGCCTTGCTTCTTGCTCTTCCTCTTCTCAATTTCTGTTTCATGCTCTCTCTCTCCCTCTAACCCTCTGTTTCAGACGTGGGTTATGTGAAGAAGGAGGCTTAACCAAGCCTTAAGAGGAAAGATATCAAATGCCAAAATAAATCATGGTTAATTTTAACTAAAACTTGGTTAACTTTTATAATTCTTTTAAGAAAATTTCTCCTATGTCCCAAACTGCTGATCATACGTAGCTCACTTCCTTTTTTTGGCCAAAAATTGCATCATAAACTTTAATAAATCAAAATACCCTTTACCAATTAAATTTACCTGTACCGATTAAGTATTTTTGCCAAAATTGTCATTAAATTGGTACAGGATTATTCAATAATTACTTTTGGTCCAAAATCATTATCTAGACCCAAAATATATTATATTAAGGTCCAATCATTGTCCTTGGATCAATACTATTTTTTTCTACAGTCTAAACTGACTTTCATAGGGTAAAATATTGATATTAAATCCTAATCACCCAATAAATATTATTTTGACCTTAATAAATTTCATAATATATTTCATTGGGTCTAACTCATTGAGAGCTTCATTTTGACTATAATTTTTCATATTTACGAAAATGCCCTTGACCCGGGGTAAATTTATAATTTTTAAAACTTTTGAGTTCTTTTTCATAATTTTCCCCAAACTTCTTTCTCTTTCCCCTTCCATGTTGAAGACATTCTTGAGGGGCTAAATTGTAAAGATTTTTTATTCTTTGAACCTAAATATAATTTTCTTATTTTTCAATTTAATTAGAAAAAATTACATCTTTACTCATCTTCACGCTTAACGGTATCTTTCCATTTTTCCCAACTTCTTTTTGCATTTTACAATATCAACTTTTTCATTTTTGGGTCTTCAATTTATTATTCACATTTTACTTCTAATTGAGGAAATAACCATTTTACTCCAAAATCGGGTCAAAAAAGTAATTATTTATTCTTTTGGGCACTTTCTTGTAATTTTTTCCAAAGACCAATTTTTTATTATTTCTTTTTTTTCACTATTCACAATAACTTCAAATTCGTCTATTTCTCAACCTAGACCTCCCGAAAACGCAATACTTATACCGTTATGCTCGGCTTGAAGCGAGCTTTTATTCAAGTAGTATATTGCATATTTTCTGGGGTAAGTTTTGGAATTAATTTCTGCTAAGAACCTTATGGAAAATTAATTCCAATTAAGAGTCAAACATAAATTTTTCTAAAAATTAGATAAGAAATTAATTTCATTTGAAGCCCAATTATATCCACCCTTTTCATCTCACTTCATTTCTAATATTTTATTCATTTTATAACATTCCCTAAAATAGGGATATTACAATCCTCGAACAAAACAATGTGAACTAGAAGTTCAGAAAATAATGCACTTGCAAAATATCGCAAACTAACTACTATATGCATTTACTGATATAAAGAGAATTACTAAATCTCATATTCCAGCTGAAAATACTCCAATTAGGATTGATGTCCTAATAAGACAAATGGCCAGTGCAAATGAAACTAAGCCACAATTAAAGCGTAGTCGGCCTATTGGTTCTAAAGATAAAAATCCTAGAAAAAGGAAAAGAATAAATAATCAAGATGGTCAAGTTGAAAAAACTGGTATTGAGGAGACTAATACTTTTATAGAGACCCATGACATAGCAAATCAAATGACTCCAAAAGAGGTCCAGATACCTGAATATAATGAAGAGATCTCGATGAGTTATGTCACGATGGGAAAAAAGTTGGAATCGAAAAAATACTATCATTGATGACATATTTTCATACAATATGGTTGATGAAATAATAAATGAGGATCTTGAACCTACATCAGCGGAAGAAAGTCGACAAAGACAAGATTAGCCAAAATGGAAAGAAGCAATTCAAGCATAATTGAATTCACTTTCAAAATGTGAAGTTTTTGGACCTGTGGTTCGAATTTCTGCAGGAGTAAAGCCTGTAGGGTATAAATGAGTATTTGTGTGAAAAAAAATGAGAAAAATAAAGTCGTTAGATATAAAGCACAACTTTTAGCACAAGGTTTTTCACAGAGACCTGTCATTGATTATGAAGAGACATATTCTTCTGTGATAGATGCAATCACTTTCAGATATTTAATCGATCTGGCGGTACATCACAAACTTGACATGCGTCTAATGGATGTTATTACAGCCTATCTATATGGCTCATTAGACAATGAAGTTTATTTGAAAGTACCTGAAGGATTTACAATGCCAGAAGCATATAAGAATTCTCGAGAAAATTATGCAATACAATTACATAAATCCTTATATGGATTAAAATAGTCTGGCGAATGTGGTATAATCGTCTTAGTCAATATTTGTTGAAAGAAGACTATCAAAATGATCTAATTTGTCCTTGTGTATTTATAAAAAGAAATGGATAATAGTTTGCCATAATTGCTATTTATGTAGATGATTTAAATATTATTGATACTCCTAAAGAGTTTCAAAAAGTAGTTGATTGTTTAAAGAAAGAATTTTAAATGAAAGATCTGGGAAGGACAAAATTTTGTCTTGGGTTACAAATTGAACTTCTAACAAATGGGATACTTCTTCATCAATCAACTTATACCGACAAGGTCTTAAAGCGATTTTATATGGATAAGGCACATCTATTAACTACCCTAACGATTGTAAGATCGCATGATGTGAAGAAAGATCCTTTTTGCCCTCAAGAGGATGTTGAAGAATTTCTTGGTTCTAAAGTACCATATCTTAGTGCTATAAGTGCACTAATGTATCTTGCTAATACAACTTGACCTAATATTGCATTTTCTGTAAATTTATTAGTAAGATTTAACTCTTCCCCAACTAAGACATTAGAATAGAGTTAAGCATATATTCAGATATCTCCATGGGACAATAGATATGGGGCTATTTTATACTAATGAATTTGGGTCCCAATTGATCGGCTATGCAGTTGCAAGATATTTATCTGATCCACACAAAGCTCGATCTTAAACTCGATATTTATTTACTTGTGGATGAATAGCTATATCTTGGAATTCAACAAAACAATCCTTAGTTGCTACCTCTGCCAATTATGCAGAAATAATTGCATTACACGAGGCAAGTTGAGAATGTGTTTGGTTGAGATCAATAACCCAACATATCCAACAGATGTGTGGATTTGTAGAGCAAAGGAATCTAACACTATTATACGAAGACAATGCAGCATGCATAGCTCAAATAAATGGAAGATACATCGAAGGCGATAAAACAAAAGATATTTCTCCAAAAATGTTTTTCACCCATGATCTTGTGAAGAATGGTGATATAGATGTTCAGAAAATTCGTTCATGTGATAATCTTGCAGATTTGTTTACCAAGACTCTACCTACCACAATATTCGAGAAGTTAGTATATGGTATTGGGATACATTGATGAAAAGATATAAAATACTCCTGTTATCAGGGGGAGTAATGAAATACATTGTACTTTTTTTCCTTTCCATGGTTTTGTCCCACTGGGTTTTCCTGGAAAAGTTTTAATAAGATAGCTCTAGTCAAGTTTATAGTGTACTCTTTTTTCTTCACTAGGTTTTTATCCCATTAAATTTTTCCTAGTAATGTTTTAATATGACACAATATTTATTCATGGACACCAAGGGGAAGTATTGTAAATGTCATTATATTTATGGATGTCTATGAATCTCCAACTCTTTGAAGTGATAACTTTAATTATGTGTTCTATGAATAAATCTTTAGAAAGGATTGGTGATACATTTTCTTAATTCATTTAAGAATCCAAGGCATTAAAATGAAGAACTTCCATCTAATGTATATAAATTCTTTCTTTTTGATACATTGTACATTTAAGTTATTATTTAAGAAGGAAGGCCTAGAAATAGAGATTAAACTCTTAGCATTGTAATACATATTCAAATCAAAGTGAATAATATATTCTCTCTATCTCTCTAATCTCTACATTTTATTCTTGCTCTCATATCTTTTACTTCCTATATTTTCTTAATTTATAATAAGTTCATATTTATCTAACATATTTGGCATCTTTATTTAAAAAATTTATATGCAGAATAAGCAAAACAAAGAAAAGGAAAAAGTCTTAACAAAAGGATTCACACCCAAATATATACAAAAATTGTACCCTTACCAGAACAACCTGCCATGGATGTCATAGCATCGCCCTGTACACTGTACTCTATAAGCAAACATATCCGACAAACTGTGTTAGAAACAAATCTGATTGATATTTTTTTCATAAGAAATAGATGAAGCAAGTGCAAATTTTATTTCAAATATGACTAGTTAATTTGGGAATGTGAAAATTCTTGAAAGTAATAAAGGAAGGAAGTGCAATTTCGGAATTTTATATCTCTATTACAATTTTATATTTTATAACTTCGTGAGTAATAAAAGATAACATTATTTTTTAAAAATAGTGAATTTAATTTAAAAACATATTTTAATATTTCATGATTAAACTATGCATTTTCTAGGTACCTGCTACAAGATCCTTCATTATATTGCCTAATGTTCATTGCACCCACAAACCTAGCTGTAATATTTCCCTTCACCATAGAATCTCCATTGCTAATATTAGTTTCATACACACCTAAATTACAAAAAATAATCACTGAATAAAGCTATTAACAAAAGCATGACAGTGGGTCAAAAATGGTACATAATTAAATATGAAATATTAAATTAAATGAATTAGTCCATTAGAAAAAAAATTTCAAATGAATGATTTTAAATTTAAAAATCGACGTTAAGAAAAATAACTTAACAATTTAATTGAACTTAAAATCCTAAACTACAACTGTTTTGAATCCTTATCCCAATCCATCACCAACGACAGCGACCTTTAGCGTCTTGAGCGTGACATAAACAGTCGTGAACTTGAAGCCGGCTAGCCTTACTTCATTGGGGTTGATGTTCGCCGTATAACCTTGCTTGACCTCAACTTCCACCTCTTCAACGTTTCATGCCCTCTCAACGTCTTTCTTTATGAAAGCAGTTATGCATTAATCCTAGAGCTGCTAGACATTTCCTCTGCTCCGTGAACTTATAGCTCGGCCTTTGTGCATGACCCAACATGTTTATAGTGAAACATAGTGAGACTTACTGTGATGAATGCATCTGATGATAAAAATAGTAGTGATCCACATACCGTTGTTAGGATTGTGGAGGAGGATTCGGTCACTTTCGTTTTTATTTGTCAGCTTATGGGTATAATTCCTAGACCTTCTAAATTTTCTTATCCTTCTCTCTCATCAATTACTCCTACTGTCTGGTGCTCCATTATATCTCCATGAAATTGCTTCCATTTCATTCTTGTTAGAGAATACATGTGTGTGTGTCAAAAGGAAAAGAGGTCCCACATTACTCAAACAAATGAAGGCCAAAGAGCATAAATACTAACGTGTGATCATGGAGGAGCAAAATAGGCCTAGGAGGAGAATGGGCTTATACGCACAAAAGTTGGGTCAACTTAGTTGAAATTCATCGATTTGCCTCCCTGCATGTGAAAGTGCACCCGATGTTGGACACTTTTTTTTGCCATTGCCAGAAATTAATTTTTCAAATAGCCTTCCAAAAGATCCATGATTTTAAGGCTTCAGCTATGAGTTTCATGCTGTTAATATTTCTAGACATTGGTCATTCATTTTTGGTAATTACTAATCTATTTTTTTTGCTTTGATTATTCAGCTTAATTTTCGTTAATTCTTATGTCGGAAACTGCCCAACATTTAGAAACATCCTCATTAATGTCATTAATCATGGTCCAATGTCTTGCTGCTCTGGTACCTATAAATACCAAGGTCGATCACTACACCATAGCTGCGAACAACATTCGAGCTATTCTCTCCTCTTCCTCTCTTCATCTCTGAATTTTCCTTTCTATTGTTCTACTTGCTTGCGACTCCGTAAAAGAATTCGCTCAATCCTAGGGAGTGCCGTTTTTGTGGTGGAATAACTCTTAAGGATACTGTCATTATGCACAACTCGGATTATTTTTATCACAACGAATTTTTAATTTGCAGCTTACGATCTTGGGAGTTATGGAGTCACAACAAAGCAACGTTGATGTTTTCGTTGTTCCTATTGGTGTTGGTGTGAGTGCTGCATCCTTCATTCTACTAGCACTGGCTCTAATACCGTTGAAACGAAAGAACCTGAAGCAATTGAAGCACCTAAAGCACCTAATGGCCATTAAAACTCATAACCTCCAACCACATTAAGTTCCATAACCTCCCTATCCTCCATAATTAGCCGAGTAACTTCCCTTTTAATGTTGTAACCCTTCCAGTTTTTTTGTAACTCCCTTCACGCCAATTAATACTCTGAATGCTCTATGGGCTCCATGAACTAGTATAAATAGGAGCTCTATTTGCTTGTTTTGATAGAACATGAACAAAGAGGAATTTTTTTTTACTTTGAAGAGTGTTCTTTTAGGTTTCTGTGCCATTTTGGTATCAAAGACAGGTTAGAGAGTGTCCAGGAGTCGATTAGAGTGAGAGAGTCATCAGAGAGTGACCTGAAACTGAGCAGAAGCCGCCACCGCCGCCATCAAAAATCCATTTCTGATAATTTTTCAGGCAAACGAACATCACCATCAAGCTTAGAAGGCCAGAAAACCTCAGATTAGAGAGTTTTGCCTCCATCTGACACTCCACGTGCCTCCACACGCCACCGCCGGAATCCCACCCGTTATCATTGTTGTTCCACAAACTGCACGTGCCTGCTGGAGGTTGAAGATGATGATATTATTTGCCATGTCATCCTGACCTGTCCAGTCAGCGACAAATCAGCCACCCAGTGTCTGCCACTTCACCCTGCCAAGTCAGCCAAACTTCTCATATTTACAGTTTGATCCCTAAACTCTTCCCATTTATATTGTTGCCCCTTTACTTTCCATATTTATATTTTAGCCCCTAAACTATCAAAAATTACATTTTGACCCCTTAACTTCCTAAAATTATAATTTTCCCCTCAACTTTTTGAAATTGCAATTTCACCCTATATTTTTCCAAAATTACAGTTCTGCCTAAAACTTTCTTAAAATTTCTTTTCCAACCCTATATCGCATAAAATTACCTTTTCACCCATATACTTTTTAATTATTTTGCCTAAGTCCTAACCTTGCAGAAAAAGTCTGGAAAAAAAATGCCACCAAGACGCAGGAATGTACAGGACGTTGCAATGGATGAGATGAGACATCAAATATGAGAGTTAGAGGCTATTGTAGAAATGTAGTGAGCTTTGCTAGAAACTTGCAGAGAAAACCTAGAATGTGATTTAGGTAGCAGTAGTTCATCATCCATTGACAACCACTGCGGTCCCCAACAACAACCATTCCGCCCTAGTGACATCAAAGTAGACATTCTTGAATTTGATGGAAGGCTCCAGCTAGACGAGTTTGTAGATTGGCTTCAAACTGTTAAGTGAGTATTTGAATATAAGGAGATTCCAGACAGACAGAAAGTCAAGATTGTTGCCCTTAAACTCAAGAAGCATGCTTCCATATGGTGGGAAAACCTCAAACAGAAGCGAGTACGCGAGGGAAAGCATAAGATTGAGACCTGGGAGAAAATGAGACGACAGCTCACTAGGAAGTTCCTACCGGAACATTACCATCAGGATAATTTTTTCCAATTGCAGAATCTTTGATAGAGGTCTTTGTCTGTAAAAGAATACACCAGAGAGTTTGAAAAACTAATGATGAAGTGTGACATACAAGAGAAGAAGGAGCAGACAATAGCTCGTTATCTTGCAGGGTTAAACGCTGACATCAGTCGTCCAGTCCAGCTTCAACAGTATTAGACTTCGGATGAAGTGATTCGCCTAGCCATCCGTATTGAGAACCAAATGCCCAAGAGGTCTTCTTTTCAACCTTCTTCCTCTAGGGGTTATTTTGATGGCCCTAAGGTAGAATTTTAGCAGCCTAATCCCTCAGGTAAACCACAGCTTAGCACTACGCGCAAACCTCCACCAAATACTGCCAAGGAGTCTAGTTCTAAAGCACCTAGATGCTTTAAATGCTAAGGATTCGGCCACATCACCTCATACTATCATACTTGGAGGATTATCACCATTAGGGAAGGGCAAGTTTATGAAGCACATGAGGAAGATGAAGAGGAGACTACATTTTATGAAACCGAATCGGTACATGACGAGGAGATTACGCCTGTAGATCAGGGAGATGCTTTGGTTATTAGATGAAGTCTACATGCAGCTGTAGTTAAGGAAGAACCCTGGCTACGACGCAACATTTTTCACACCCGTTGCACTGCCCAGAGCAAAGTTTGTAATGTCATCATTGACAGTGGGAGCTGTGAAAATGTAGTGTCTGACTATATGGTGCAGAAATTGAAGCTACCAATGCACGACCATCCACATCCTTACAAGCTTCACTGGCTCAATACTGGAAGCGAGGTTAAAGTTTCTAAGTAATGCCTTGTTACTTTTTCTATTGGGAACAGGTATTGTGACGATGTTTTGTGTGATGTTGTTCCCATGGATGCATGCCACCTTCTTTTGGGGAGACCATGGCAATAGGATCGATATGCTTCGCATGATGGATGTACAAACACCTACTCTTTCACTAAAGATGGTGTCAAGATCAAGCTCGCACCTCTACCGCCTAGTAAGTTTAGCAAATCCTTGATAGAAGCTTAGCCATTGGTGACTTTGATGACCAAGGGAGACAAATTTTAGTGGACAGAGCAAGCTCAGAGGAGTTTTAAGGAGCTAAAGAAGCGATTGACTAAAGCTCTTGTCCTAGCTCTTCCAAATTTTGACCAAGTGTTTGAGGTTAGCTGTGATACTTCCAACACTGGAATTGGTGCTGTCTTAAGCCAAGTAGGGCATCCCATTGCCTTTTTCAGTGAGAAATTCAATGATGCCAAACTCAAGTATTCCACTTATGATAAAGAATTCTATGCCATTGTCCGAGCTCTGTAACATTGGAGTCACTATCTCCTGAACAAGAGTTCTTACTTTTTTCGGATCATGAAGCCCTAAAGTATTTAAACTCTCAACAAAAGATCAGCCGTAAACATGCCTGTTAGAGTGAAATCTTACAGTCTTATCCCTTCCTCATTAAGCATAAAGCTAGAATTTTAAACTCTTTAGCTGATGCTTTTAGTCGTCCACATGTGTTGCTAACAACAATGCAGACCAAAGTTATTGGTTTTGACCTTATCAAGGAGCTGTACCAGGATGACCCTGATTTCCGTGGAGTGTGGGAAGCTACTGCCGATTAATCGTTCCACCAGTATTACCGACATAATGGGTTTCTATTCTGAGATAAAATCCTATGTATTCCTCATGGTTCTTTGAGAGAAGCGATAATTTGGGAAGCTCACGATGGAGGATTAGCTGGTCATTTTGGCAGAGACAAGACAGTTGATCTGGTCAAAGAGAGTTTCTATTGGCCAAGGCTTGAACGAGATGTCAATGGGTATATACAGTGATGCCAAATATGTCATTTGGCTCAGGCCAAGGGGCAAAATGCAAGATTATACTTTCCACTGCCGGTTCCAGAAGTGCCATGGGAAGATGTGAGCATGGATTTTGTTCTTGGTTTACCTCGAACACAGAGGCAAAAAGATTCCATAATGGTTGTTATGGGTCAATTTTCAAAGATGACCCATTTCATTCCATGCCAGAAGACTAATGACACAATTCAAGTTGCAGATTTGTACTTCAAAGAGATTGTCCGTATCCATGGTATTTCCAAAATAATCACCTTTGATCATGATGTCAAGTTCCTCAGTCACTTTTGGAGAACGTTGTGGAAGAAAATGGGAACTAAACTGCAATTTAGTAGTGCTAGCCATCCTCAAACAGATGGACAGACTGAAGCAATTAACAGAATTCTTGGAAATTTTCTTCAGTGCTATGTTGAGAAAAATTTAAAATAGTGGGATCTTATTCTTGCACAGGTTGAGTTTGCTTACAATAACTCAATTAATCAAGCCACTGGGAAGTGTCCATTTGAAGTGGTTTATGGTAACTGTCCACTTAGCCCATTGGATCTGACTCCTTCATTTGACAAGCAACATTATAGTGCTGATGTGGACCAAAGGGCAAAGGAAATCAAGAAGCTACATGAACAAGTTCATGAGCGGATACATAAGCAAAACTTTAGGTATAAAGCTCAACGTGATAGGTACCGGAAACAACAAACTTTTCAAGTAGGAGACTTGGTGTGGATACATTTTAGGAAGGAACAGTTTCCCAAGCAACCAAATGCCAAGCTGTCCCCTAGAGCTGACGGTCCATTCAAGGTTGTGCAAAAGATCAACAACAACACTTACAAAGTGGAATTGCCTGGTGCTTATGACGTTTCAACTACCTTCAATGTTGCTGATCTATCTCCGTATTTCGATTATGATGCAGAGTTTGACTCGAGGACGAGTCCTCTCCAACCCAGGGAGGATAAAACAGAAGAACTTGAAGCAACTGAAGCACCTAAAGCACCTAATGGCCATTAAAACTCATAACCTCCAACCATATTAAGTTCCAAAACCTCCCTATCCTCCATAATTAGCTGAGTAACTTCCCTTTTAATGTTGTAACCCTTCCAATTTTTTTGTAACTCCTTCCACGCCAGTTAATACTCTAAATGCTCTATGGGCTCCATGAACTAGTATAAATGGGAGCTCTATTTGCTTGTTTCGACAGAACATGAACAAAGAGGAATTTTTTTTTTACTCGAAGAGTGTTCCTTTAGGCTTTTGTGCCAACCGCTGTCTAGGCCACCACTAGATGTTTCGAAAATTGAAGTCTTTGATGGGAAAAAAAAATTAGAAGGTGGCAAGAACGTGCTTACTCTATTCTTGACATGCATGGAGTTGTTGTCGCACTCACCCAATCCGAACCTTCATCAGATGCTGACCAAAGTCAATGGACTGCTTGGGATTATGCTAACAAGGTATGCCGAAATACCATCATTAACACCTTGTCTAATGATCTCTTCAATGTGTACTATGTGTACAAGGAAGCTAGCAAAATTTGGGAGTTGCTGATTGCAAAATATACTATTGAGGATGTTGGGAGGCAAAAGTTTGATGTTGGAAATTACTATAGATGGGAGATGATCGTTGACAAGGATATAAAGCTACAAATTAACAAGTACCACAAGCTATTGGAGGAGTTGCGTGTTGAAAAAATCAACCTACCTGATGAGTTCGTTGCTGGAGTTTTGATGAAGAAACTACCAGAATCATGAAAAGACTACAAGCAACAGCTGAAACACAAACAAAAACAACTGTCACTATCAAATCTGATCACTCACATCATAATCGAGGATACTAATTGGAAGGAGATGCAAGTTGTAAAAGGCAAGGAGATGACCTCGAAAGCAAATATGGTAGAGACAAAATAGCACGGCAAGAGTATGACTCTAAAACAAAACTTGATTACCAGCCTAAAAGTTCTAACCCTAAGTTAAAAAAAAAAAAGGTAGTTGCTTTGTTTGTGGAAAACCAGACCACCATGCTGCTCAATCTAGGAAGAGGGCTAGAAATAACAATCCTCCTAGGGTCAATTTGGTTCAAGGAGATGAAGAAGATGAAATCATTGCAGCGGTCGTTTCTCAAGCTCTCTTAGTGTTCGATGTGAAGAAATTGGTGGTAGACTCTGGGGCTACCAGGCACATTTGTGCAAATCATGAGATGTTTGCCTCCTATAGTCTTACCAGGGAAGGAGAAGATCATGTTTACTTTGTTGATTCCTGAACTGCAAAAGTTTTAGGAAAAGGAAAGGTTGAATTGAAGCTCACATCTGGAAAGATTTTATCACTCAATGATGTTTTTCATGTGCTTGATGTTAAAGCTAATTTAATTTTTGTAGCTTTATTGAACAAAGCTGGTGTTAAGGTGTTATTTGAATTTGATAAAATTGTAATGACAAAAAATTATATGTTATTGGGAAGGGTTATTGTACTCAGGGGCTGTTTGTACTTAACATTGCTGACATGAATGAAAATGCATTATCTTCTACTTGCTTGTCTTTATGATTGATTCTTTTGATATATGGCATGCTCGATTAGGACATGTTAGTAAGTTATATTTAAAGAAAATGCAAAAACTTGGTTTAATTTATGAAATTAAAAAAAATTTCTAAATAAATGTGAAATTTGTGCAAAAGCTAAGTTAACAAAAAAGTCTCATTTTTTTGTACAAAGAGAACATGAATTACTTAGTTTAATACATATTGATTTGGGTGATTTGAAACAAATTATGACAAGAGGTGGCGAAAAGTATTTTGTAACTTTTATTGATGATTTTTGAAGATATACTAAAGTATATTTATTAAGAAATAAAGATGAAGCTTTTGATAAATTTTTTTTATACAAAGCTGAAGAAGAAAATCAATTAAATAAATAGGATTAGGTCGGATAGAGGAGGAGAATTTGTTTTATTTAATGGTTTTTGTGAAAAGGAAGGAATAATTCATGAAGTAACCCCTCCATATTCACCTGAATCAAATGAAGTAGTACAAAGAAAAAATAGAACTTTAAAAGAAATGATAAATGCTATGCTTGTAAGTTCTTTTGCACCAGATAATTTATAAGGTGAAGCTTTATTATCTGTAAGTTTTTTACATAATAGAATACCTTATAAAAAAAATAAATAAGACACCTTATGAATTATGGAAATGATATATACCCAATTTAAAATATCTGAAAGTGTGGGGGTATCTTGTAAAAGTTTTTTTTACCTGATCCTAAAAAAAGGAAAATTGGTTCTAAAACTTCTAATTGCATATTTATTAGATATACTAAATATAATGCATTTTATAGATGTCTAGTTTTGAAAAGTGATGTTTTTGATCATAACACTATTATTGAAACTAAAGATGCTAAATTTTTGAACATATTTTTCCTTTAAAAGTTCAACATATTTCTCAAACAGTAGAAAATTTTCCTTCTTCATCTAAACATAATGAAAGTGAAAATGTTGTTGAAAATTTGAGGAGAAACAAAAGACAAAGGAAAGAAATTTCTTTTCGAAATGATTTTTATACTTACATATTGCAAGATGAGCCATCAAATTTTTCTGAAACGGTTTCATCTTCCAATGCTTATCTTTGGAAAGAAGCAATTAAAGCTGAAATAGATTCACTAAATCAAAACAAAACTTGGGTTTTGGTAGACTTACCTCTAGAAGCAAAACCTATTGGTTGCAAATGGGTTTTTAAAAAGAAATATAATCTTGATGGATCTATTGACAAATATAAAATAAGGCTAGTAGTTAAAGGATTTACTCAAAAATAAAATGTTGATTATTTTGATGCCTTTTCTCCAATAACAAGAATTTCCTCTATCAGAATTTTGATTGCTTTAGCTTTGGTCTATAAGCTTTTTATTCATCAAATGGATGTTAAAACAACTTTCTTAAATGGTAATTTATAAGAGGAAATTTATATTATACAACATGAAGGGTGTGTTGCTCCTGGACAAGAAAACAAAGTTTGTAAACTTGTTAAATCATTGTATGGATTGAAACAAGCACCTAAACAATAACATGAAAAACTTGATCAAGTCTTAATGAGTGATGTTTTTCTACTGTTGAAGTAGAAAGATGTGTTTATACAAAAATTGTGAATGATGGTTGTGTGATTATTTGTTTATATGTTGATGATATGCTCATTTTTTGTATAAGCATGAATGCTGTGATTAAAACTAAAAGGTTTCTTTCTTCAAAGTTTGATATGAAGGATATGGGTGAAGCAAATGTGATATTAGGTGTTAAGATCATAAGGAGTGAAAATAACATTTTACTATCTCAAGCACATTATGTTGAAAAAATCTTTAAACATTTGAATTCTTTAAAAAACTACCTGTGAGCACTACTGACGATCCTAGCACCAAATTAGTTGAAAATAAAGGTAATCTGGTAGCTCAATCTATATATGCATAGATTATTAGGAGTCTGTTGCATTTAATAAATTACACCTAACCTGATATAGTATATGCTGTGTGTAGATTGAGTAGATATACTCATAGTCCAAGTAGTAAACATTGGTTAACCTTTAACAAATTAATGAGTAATCTGAGAGGTATCATAAATTATGGTATATTTTATAGTGGATTTCCCATTGTATTTGAAGGATATAGTGATGCTAACTGGATCTCAGATTCAGAAGAGGCAAAATCCACTAGTGGTTATCTATTCACTCTTGGTGGTGGTATAGTAACCTAGAAATCAGCTCAACAAAATATTATAGTAAGATCCACTATGGATTCAGAGTTCATTGCTCTGGACCTGGCTAGTAATGAGGCTGAGTGGTTAAAAAACTTCTTGATAAATATTCCATTAGATGAAAAACCAACACCATTAATGTCATTACATTGTGATAATCAATCATCAATAGCCGTTGCTAAAAATAAGACCTGTAATGGCAAAATTAGGCACATTTTGTTTGAGACGTAATATTATAAGACAGTTATTGAAAAATGGAGTTATATCGATCGATTTTGTAAGGTTAGAATTAAATCTGGCAAACCCCCTAACCAAACCTTTAGGGAAGAAACATATTTTGTAAACATCGAGGGAAATGAGACTTGAGCCAATTTGAAAATTAACAATGATGGTAACCTAATCTCTATGATTAGTGATCCCATGAAGGAGGTTCATATAGGTAAAAATAAGTCATTTGTTAATTCTGCTAACACTTTATTACTTTTAGTTCCTTCTTATGATATGAGAAAAGTGTTAGGATGCATTATTGGTGAAGCTGAGCAAAATCTCTTAATGATTTTATATTCCTTATGGATGGTGCGTTCATTACAGACACACTTAGTGAAATCACCTATATGAATGTGGAGTGGGGCTGCTTCTATGAGATTATGGCAAAAATCTCTAGAGCATTCATTAAAACCAGGCACGTTCATGGCAGTAGTTCAAAGCACAAAACTGCGATAACAGTGGAAATTATGGAGGTATAAGCTAATTCTTAAGGCCGTTAGTATATAACAAAGAATTGTTAGTTCATAGAAGTTATAAGCTTCACCGACAACTCTGTGTACTAAGCTTTATTGGTCTAGATATGGTTCATAGTCCCTAAGACACCATATTCGAAATGCTCATACTCATGATTATAATTCAGATAATAGTGATCTTTTGACACACATGTGGGGGATTGTTAGAGAATACATGTATGTGTGTGTCAAAAGGAAAAAAGGGAAAAAGAGGTCCCACATTACTCAAACAAAGGAAGGCCAAAGAGCATAAATACTAACATGTGATCATGGAGAAGCAAAATGAGCCTAGGAGGAGAATGGGCTTGCACACATAAAAGCTGGGCCAACTCAGTTTAAATTCATCAATTTGCCCCCTTGCGCGTGAAAATATACTCGGTGTTGGACAGTTTTTTTGCTGTTGCTAGAAATTAATTTTTCAAATAGTCTTCCAGAAGATCCATGGTTTTAAGGCTTTAGTTATAAGGTTCATGCTATTAATATTTCTGGACGTTGGTCATCCGTTTTTGGTCATTACTAATCCATTTTTCTGCTTTGATTATTCAATTTAATTTTTGTTAATTCTTATGTTGGAAGTTGCCCAACATTCAGAAACATCCTCATTAATGTCATTAAACGTGGTCCAATGTCTGGCTACTCTAGTACCTATAAATACCAAGGTGGATTCTAGGTTCGACACACCACAGCTGCGGACAACATTCAAGTTGTTCTCTTCTCTTCCTCTCTTCATCTCTAAATTTTCCTTTCTGCTGTTCTGCTTGCCTGTGACTTTGTGGAAGAATCCATTCAATTCTGGGGAGTGCTATCTTGTGGCAGAATAACTCTCAAGGATAGTGTCCTTATGCATGGCTCAAATTATTTTTATCCTACTGAATTTCTAATTTGCAGCTTACAATTCTCACATGTCCTAATCTGTCGGTGCATTCAACTACAAATATTTAAGCAATCTTTACTTTTTCATGTTAGATTATCATTTCCTAACTATGTTTAGTTTCTTATGAACATACAAATTTAATTGGTTTCTTCAAATGAAAGAAAAAGTGAAGATCGAACACAATTCAATAATGGAGGCTATCACTCTCATCTTGGACAAAGAATGATGATGACAATGCTTCTTGGAAGTGAAAGGTGGTAGTGTGTGAACGCTAGTGTGGGGCTCGATTCGGATGTTGAATCGCAATATGACTAACACTCAAACGGCCAAGAAAAAAAAGGGAGCAAAAGCATATTCTTAGTTTATCTGCATGCCTAGAATTGCAATATCTTGATCGCAAAGTCTACTCATTATTCTACACAATCATCGTATATGAATGAACCACCAGTATATGAACTGAACTACCTGCGCCTGCACTTATAAGGATCTCCATGGCACTCTTATCATCTAGAGCTAAGCCAGTAGTGCCCTTTAATATCCCCCCTCCAATCTTTCTACGCCCATAGATTTAGCAATCACCTTCCTCCGCTCATTAAATGAATCTGTAGAGCAATCATTATCAATTAAACATAGATCAAATGCAATGGGAAAAAAGAACAAAGAATGGCAAAAAAATACCTTCGAACGCGCACTTCCTCTTGTTCTTCATCCTTACTAAAAAAAAACACCAACCTCCAAGATCAACCAAAGCTGCAACAACCTAAAAGTATCTATATATTCCTCCGACAGGGCAACAAACCCAAGGATTGCCAAAGCTAGACACTATTGTCAATGTTAGCGCAGCATGTATGGGCTTAACGACGTGTCATGATGGATTACTATAGTGTACGCTATGGGGAAACCAACAGTGAAAAGGTCCTTTAGCTTGCAGTTATATGGATGAATAAATATAGGCATATATAATCTGGAAGACAAGGTGGAGAAATATTTTCCTCTTATCCTTTGGATACTTAAAAATTAGCTATTCTTTATATAATAATTTTTTCTTTTAATTTCTCTCATGTATATTCCAATTTAATTTCTCTCATGTATATTCCAATTGTCAATTATGTGCGTCATTTCTCAAGAGTACTAGTTGTCAAAATTAAGCTAAATTACAAATTTTATATTTAGGTGTTGGCGCTAGAGTTGGCAAAACGGGCCAAACCCGATGGGCCAGCCCAAAAAGTCTGAAAAATTGAACGGGCCGGGCCTTAATTTTTAGTGTCAAAATACAACTTGGGTTTTTCGACCCCGACCCGTGGCGGGCTAGCCTGAAAAGCCTTTTTTTTTTTCTTTTTCCTTCTTTTATTTAAAATATTAAAAATACATATTATTTTACTAATTAGTGATATATAAATTGTAAAATTTAAATATTATGTTTATTTTTGACAAATTATAATGATAATTAGTTGTATTAATTTAAATAATTATATGAAAAAAATTTATTAAAAAAACATGAAAAATATTTAAAAAATAAAAAAAGCCCACGAGCCGTCCCGTAGGCCCGATCTTATGGGCTAGGGCTTGGAAATCTAAGTCTGTTTGTCAAATCGGGCTTTTAAGCCCAGCCCAATTTGTCAGCAATAGGTGTTGCCCTGACATTATTTTACGCACAGATTTGAAATTGTAAAGGTATTTAAATTACTTATTAATACTTTTGATTAATTCTCTCTTTTAAAGCAACAAAAGTTGTAAGAGTTCCTATTCTCCACATATATTTTGTTTCAAGCTTTTTTAATTAATCTTAATCAAATTACTCATTAATAGTTGAATAAAATTAAATTTTCAAACTAAATTTGGAAGAATTGAAAAGTTTTTAAAATCAATAGATATGCAAATTATATCTCATGATCATCAATATTGTCATCAATCTTCATAAAAAAATTTGGAATTAGTCAAATAATTTCAGAATTAACTCAACAAATTTTAATACATAATTTCTAATAAAAAATTCCAGATTAATTAATGAAATTGTAGTAACATGATTTATAACAACTACAATTTCTTGTCATTTAGTACATTTTTGACGTGATGTCAATTAATATATATTCACAATATATATTGAACTTATTTTGGCCCACTTAATTCATAGAACATAATCAAAATATTATTCAAAATTAATAACTAATCATAAATCAAATCCAATAATTGGTAGAAGATGTGCAATTATTGAGCCAAAGTGACGTACAGTAATAAATAAGAATTATAATTTTTGAAATAAAGTAATTAATGTTTCACAAATTTTTACAAAATCACTTACATTTTAGATAATAAAACTCTTATAGAATGTGACTTACATAAAATTGGAGTTAAATCCTAATTTTTATTTTGTAAATTAATTTGGCCATTTCTAGATTGAAAATATTTGAAGTTGATTGTTTATTACAAAATTTAACTTTAATTAAAAATTATTTGCTTCATGAAAATTGAACTTATTGATAATCTAAAATAATTTGTATGGTCATTCAATCAACAAAAGTTGCATAATTATTGCAAACTAAATCTGATTCTCAATTGTGGCAAAAAAAAAAAGAAAACTCTCATTCTCAATTACTCATTAAAAACTAGGATACTATAATTTGACTTAGTAAGCAAGAAAATCACAAGCATTACTTTTCATTTAGATTGGGCAAATCCCTTTATAGGGGTTTTTAAATCTTTCCTTTTGTGAAAATGAATTTAGATTTTTTTTTAATTGATATCAATTATGACTAACGTGACTCTATACGCTCTATTAATCCTTTTCATGACAAATGGAATATCAAGGTTAGTGTTTGTAAGGATATGGATGATGTTGGGTTTCAATCTTCTTGATCATATTCATTTTATAGATCTGGTGTTGCAGGGTGCTTTTGTGAGATGTTAACTTTCCAGTTATTAATTCATCTTATTTTATTATAATTTTTGTCATGGCTAATACTGTACATGCAAAATGATTGCACAAATCATGAGGTTTGTGTAATCGTACACAGCTCATTTTAACCCATATTGGTATGCAAGTGTTAGAGGGAAGAATGATTTTGGGTCCTAATTAGGGGTTGAATATATAAATCCAAAGAATTACATTCACACCTTTCGAATAGAAGCTTTAATATGCATTCAATATTCATTAAAAAAAAGATAAGAAAAAATGAAAAATATATTTGAGTTTTTTTTTAGATTGAGCAAATCTCTTTTCAAGGGTTTTTAAGTCATTCTTTTTTGTGAAAATTAATTTTTTTTCATAAAATTATGAAGTTAGATTTTTTATTGAATTGGTATCAATGATGACTAGATTAATCATGAGTTGGTTTAGTATTTCTTATTATATATATATATATATGATGGTTTTTATTGCTGTATGCATAAGAGAATATTCCATGCATTACATGGGTGCTATGCTAGTTATATATATAAGTAAGTAACTTGTATGGATATTTTCGAAATAATTCTACTTCTTTGAAATCACTGCTTTATAGTCAGATTTGGAACTAAAACCTATTATTTTATTTTTTGTTTTGAAATTAAAAACACTAACTCTAATAAGATTCTTTTAACCATATCCATTTTTTCCATAACTAATTATGTCTTTTTTGTTTAAATTATGTGCAATTTTTATATAATTTATTTGTGTGTTTTTAATATTTGTAAAAATCTTCTAAATTTAAATGGCATGGAACCTATTATTGGATTTTATAGTTTAAAATTATATTCATTTATATCTATTTTTTAAAAATTATATGCAATTTTTTATATAATTTATTTGTGTGTTTTTAGTATATGTAAAGATCTTTGTAGAAATCTTCTAAATTTAAATGGCATAAGACTAATTATTAGATTTTGTTGTTTAAAATTATATTTTGTTAGATCTATTTCAATTAATTATAATATTTATTTATGTACTTTAATTTTTTCCATAACTAATGATATATATTTTGTTTAACTTATATCTAATTTTTTTTATATAATTTATTAGTGTGCTTTATTTTTTTTCAGAAAAATCTGCATAAAAATCTTCTAAATTCAAATGGTTTGAGACATATCATTATATTTTATAATTTAATATTATATTTTTTAGATCTATTTTGATTAATTATAATATTTATTTATTTTTTATAATAATTTATTTATGTGTTTTAATTTTTTCCTTAACCAATTATATCTATTTCATTTAAATTATAGGTAATTTTTTATATAATTTATTTGTGTGTTTTGATATTTTCTAGAAAAATCTCCTTAAATGTAAAAACATATCTAATTACATCTATTTCCTTCAAATTGAGAAAAGTTGTATAAGTTTTTCATTTTTGTGATATCTTACAATTATTTCTTATATAATTCCTTATACTCAATTCAAAATCATTATTTCTGGATTCGTCTCTCTTACTTCGCATTTCAAACTAAAGTTGTTTTCTATTTTGTATTTTTGATTTCTTGGAGGTTTGTTTTTGTATCTCATCACCAAGAAATTTTGCTTTTCCTTTTGTAAAACCTCATATTTATTTAAGTTTCTTTATCTTTCGCTATTGTTCATTCTTTCAAAACTCAATTTCTAATAAATTTATATTCTGGCAGATAAATGCATATAGTTATCCTATTTGATTTCAACTTAACTCTTAATTATTTTTTGGCAATTTTTTCTATTTATTTTTTTCATGTTTATGACTTTAAGCATATATGCTTCTCTCAAGTTTTAGAATATAAATTTCTATTTGCTTTCAATATTTCTTGGTACTTTATAAATTCATGTTTGTTCTAATTATGAAAAATTGTGTAACTAAAGCAATCTCAATTGGGTCCAAAAGAATCAATTTAGAAGAAAATTGATTGCGAAAATGTAGTAGAAATTATACTACAAAAAGAAAAGTATTGTCAGCCCCATAAAAAGTAGAAAAAATAAAAAGAAAAGTATGAAAGCCCCATATTTATATTGTTTGAGACAGGATATTCAAGTAAATACAGATCCAAGCATAATTTAATTCTGCATTCATAAAGTAACAAAATATTACAAAAGTAACTTTAATAGTCTAGACATAAAATAAACCAGTATATGATATATCTAGATAAAGAAAAATGTGCAGTATTTTGAAAAATATCTCCCTAAAGTGGTTTCCAAAAAACAGCACATGGGGAAATTATAAATTTTATTATTTCTTGTATTTTCATGAAGATTCAAGAAGGAAAATATGGCAAAATATGATTGGCTTTGTGTTTCTATATATACTCCCTCTCTTGGATGAATTTGGAATAAGAAAAGGAAGGGAGTAGCTACTGAAATATTGAGAGAAAGGAGGGATCAAGGTGAAGGAGAAAAAGGAAGGGAAAAAGAGAAAAAAAAATTCAAGGGAAAAAGGTAAGCTCTTGATCTTTTATGAATTCTAGTTCAAGTTTGTGATAGTTTTTAAGTAGTTTGGCAAAGTTCTCTTCTTCTCCTCCCTAAGTTCAGTTTTGGCTGAGTTAAGGATTTGGGGAAACAAGTATTGTCTTGCATGAAACTCAAGAGAAAGTGTGAGAAATTGTAAGAAATTAAATTTAGGAATGTTTGAAATAAGTTTTGGAAAAATCAGTTCTTCCCCTTGCTATCCTTGTTTGGGCCAGTATGTAAGTATAGGAAGGAGTGAGATTTTCATGGATTTGATGTTAAAAATAGATTCCTCATGGTAGAAAACCTTAAAAACAAGTACTGGTTTCATAAAAGAGGTAAAAAATAATAATATAGATTTTTAGGATTCAAATGAAACTTTATGAGAAAACCCTTTACTTTTGTTGATTTAGCTAGTATTTGGTGATGTTTTAGGACTTGAGGAAGTTCAAGAAAGTTAATGGAATCATTGGGAGCAAAGGTATAACAAAGGGATTTCCAAAAGGTAGTAAAGTTCCAGTTCTTATTTTATGTTTTTCCATGACGTTTTTATGATAAATATTATTGCCATATTGTTGTTGTGATCTTTTGTGACTAGTTTTGACTAGGGGTGTTTATAAGCTTGCTTTGGTTCGGTTTTGGGCAGAAACCAAACCTAACCAAGCCATTCAATTTCACATATGTGAGGACGTAATCGGTTTGCAATCTAATTAGTTTGGTTCAATTTGGGTTGGGTCAGTTCAAGTTATTGAGTGTATTTTTTGAATTATGTGATTTTATGGAAATAAGTTTAATTTATAAAATTGATATGGAGAAAATCACAATTTTTTTAATAAATTTGCTTGTTATATAAAATTTCTGATAACTATAATTGATTACCTCCAAATAATTGATCATAAAATCACAATAAAACTTTACGTTATGTAAAAAAGATATTTATAAATTAAAATTTATAAATTTTTTAGTAGAAATTCTCTTAGGTTAGGTTTGGTTCAGTTAAGTTATAATTGATAAATATTATAATAAATATTATGATTGGTTTGATATATTAAAAAATCGAGGTAGATCTATATTATAATCAGTTTGGTTGGTTTCGGTTAAATTGGTTTTGATTAGTTATGAACACCCTTAGTTTTGACTATAAAATAAAGGGATTTGTTCCTCGAGATATCCATTTTCTAAGAGAAAATTTTGCCACAATTTTTATTTGATAATATGGTATTTTGATATTTTATATGGTTATATGTGAATTTTATGATATTTGAATGACATAATTGCTTGAAATAAACTTGCTACTGGATTGTCAAAATCCCATCACCCCAAATATCAAATTGTTAGTTTTAAATGATGGCAAGACCATCAAGAAGACAAGAGGCAAGGAGAATATTATGGATGATTAGATTTTTATTTACTATTAGTAGTTGCTTCATTGTCATGTTGTATAAAATTGTATGTGCCTTTATGAGGCTATGCCTTATTGCCATTATATTCTTGCTAAATCCTTTGTAATGATAGGAGCATATTTTGGATAAGTTTGAGCTATGTATATATTGTATAAAAATGGTTTTGATGCTTTTGAGTAGTTTTGATTGAGATAGATATAAGTTGTTCAAAACAGAGCATTTTATATAAGTTTTATGTATGCTCATAAACTAGACAAATAAAGCTTTTTAGGAAGCCATAGATCACTTAATTTGGATGAGTATGTTAATAGATACAAGTTTTTTAAAATGGGCTAGAAACCTGAAAAATTCTGTTTTGACCATTTAAACAGTAAACTTTGATTGAAATATTGTATCAATTAGTGCAATAAAATTCAAGTTTCATATTTTTCTTATGTAGATAATGTTTTGAGCTATTTTTAGGGATTGAATCATATTCATAAAATTTTTTTAGAATTAGTTATGATTTTTTAAAATTTAATAAGAAAAATGGAATACCAAATGAATAGTAGTTCCAAATTTTTATATTTTTCTTATTTGGTTCCTTTAAAAATTCAAGCTTCCAAAGTGGTTTATTTGAACATTAGATATACTATAATACATAGAAAATAATATAGAAAAATAAGGTGTTACAGGCTTAACTTGGAGCTTGAATGGATTGACACTTGAGTTGTGATGTTGACAATTTTTTCATGGGGTTGTAATGTTACAGACACTTAGTATTTGCTTGGTGAGAGCAACGATATGCTATTTTAGCTAATATATATTATATTATTTTCTCCTTCTCATATTATAAAGCAATAAATGGATTTTTTTGTCTCATAATATAAAATAATATGATCTTACTTATTATTTTTATCCCCCATTAATGTAATGTATAGTATTATAATTGTGTTTGAATTATAAAAGAAGGAGTATTTAATAAGGGTAAAATAAGAATATTTGAGTTTTTTTCGATGAATTTAATGATGTTATTTTCATTTCTTAATATACATGAAATTCAAAATATTGCCTTCTAAAATAGAACGAATGGAGTATATTATTAAGCTTTATTGATTAGGAAACTTGGTGTAGCATGTGCCTACTAATATCTTTATTGGAGAAATGACACTTGGGGACCAAAACTTTGAATTAAATACAGTAAGAGATCTTAAAGTTTTTTTTTACTACTGAATATCACAAATTTACTACTGCTTTGTTCTGTATTTACTACTGAAAAAATTGGAAGATCCCTTACTGTATTTAATTCAAAATTTTAGTCCCCAACTGTCATTTCCCCATCTTTATTCATCATGGGCCATATTGCTGCTAACATTGTATAAATATTTTTTTTCCATAGCCTTTGTTTACATGTTTATCTACCATGTATCACTCTAAATTTTCAATTAGAATCACAATTTTTTTTGTTCATTTGTGCTTCATTTGATCTCCAAGAAAATGCATTGATTTGATCGTACATGTTTTGTGATTGTTGATCATAAAGGTAATTGTTTGTAATGGGGAAAAGCATGGTGAAATCTTATGCTTATCAATTCTAATATATACAGGAAAATTACATCTCCCTTATTTTTTTAATATTTGCGACTTAAAAAATTATCATTTGAAATTCAAATTTGATATAATCTTGCTTATTTTTTAATTTTTGGTTGAAATTTGTTACAATTAAATTGATGTGGTCACTTGCTACTAATTATGATTCCTAGAATTTAAAAATTGGATTATTAAGTAAATTTTTTTTTTCATTTCAAATAAATTTTACATAATCTTTTTCTTAATTTGAATTTTTTTAATTAATTGGTTGAATCTTTTTTTTTTTTATGATAAGGAAACCCAAATCAGAGCCCAACCACCCCTAAAGGTGGAACCCAACTACTATTCGGGTAAAATTCAGGTGCAAACCAAGCTCGCAATGACTCACACAAAGCCAATCAAGTTATTCAACCTAGTTATTTAAGTGTCTCTTTTAACTTAAGTTCCGAAGTTCATCACCAGGTTATACCGCAAGCGTACGGGCCGAAGTATAGTAAAGCGATGAGTGAGTATCGTTTCCACAGGGACTTAGATTAAAAAGCGGTCAAATTGGACATCGCATTTCCGATTAATTTGAGCAAAGCAATTTAGAAGTTCACTATTCAATTAACTTCAACTATGCAAGACAAGCGTATAAAATTAACAACACAGACACTTAGAACTTAAGGAATTCAGGGAGATCTAGGATTATTCATTCCCCTTGTATTTCATGAACACCCACTTAAACTCTTTTTACCATTATTCTTAATGCAAGATTATGTAGTCAGGATACCAATTTAACTATTTGTGCTCCCTCGAATCTCCAAATAGCTGTTAGTGTAATTAATTAGATAATCTCTTACTAGTTAATTAAACCCTCATATTCAATCCAAATCCTAAGTAACTATATGAGGTTAGTGAGTATATCTCTACCCCACTAACACAACTTGTCACTCAACAAAGCAAGATTTAAGTTCTCATATGACCCAACTCAAGTTCTCTATATAAGCTAACTTTCTCAAGCATAACTTAAATAAACTAAACAATCTTATTGATAGCCAAACAATAAAAAGCATTAAGAGTAGAGAAATGAGTGTTCAATCCATACAAGGGTTCAGAATAATCCTAGAAATGGAAGACTAGCCACTCATGTTCAACAACATCATCAAAACATATATCTCAATCAATATCATTATTGAACAAAAGTGAAACGAGGAGGAAGTAAAGGCAAGAAAATCAAGGAAGGATGCTGAAATCTGCTCAGAACTTCAAATCCTAGCTTCAAGCTTCTTCAAGGAATCAAATTCCAGCATACCCTAGCTCCCCAGACTGAGTTCTCTCTTTGTCCCCTCGTGCCCTAGCTCCCTTTCTCCAAGATGAGTTCTTCCTCTTTTCTCGTTCCCTCGCTCTCTCTTCTAATACTGCATTCGAGTGAAGCTTTGCGTTTTGCTGACGAGGGGTTCGCGCCGCGGCTACATAATCCTGGCTGCGGCCTCATATCATTCGGATGTGCTGTTTTGTTCACTGCTTGTCATGAGGCCGCGGCCTCATATACCATAGCCGCGGCGTGGTGAGCTCCAGAAGCATTTTTTTCTCCTTTCACTAGTTATATTCACTCCTGATCTCCAAGTACTTCAATGTTCTCCCATGATTCCTACAATAAAGAAGAGGTTTTAAAATCTTTCCTGGATATAAAATAATGCATAATAAGACAAAAATATACTATTATGCATTATTAGGATTACACTCCATATTTTCCTATCATGAGTATCAAGTATGTACATAAATGAATGTATAACTCAAGGAAAATGTGCTGAAATGATGTAATTCGGTATGATTAACACACCCCCAAACTTAAGCAATTACTCGTCCTCGAGTAGACTGACTAAGGAAAACCAGCTAGATTGCATAAGTTATCTAATTACTATGGTAGCATGAACTTTCTCCTCACCAAGTGCCACTGAAGATAAATAACAAAAGAATGAGTCAAATGACCATAGCTACACGACTTTCAATCCAATAACCAGTTTTCTTGGAATTTCAAAGAGTGTGTGTGTGATTAATCAAAGAGCCACTTTCCTGCAAGTATCGAGATTAAAAGCAGCACTCCAATCTGCATAAACAAAATGCTTCAACATCAAAACTTCATATGCCTAACCTTTTCTCCCCTCTCCACTTATAAGATAACCACCATATACCTTTGAGATCAATGGGACTTTTAAGCTTGTAACGTGGCCAGGTTTAATAGCTTACTGAAATGAAGAGGTCAGAGGGATTGCAAATATCTTGAGATAAATGATGTATTACATATCATCTCTCTTCCTTATTTTGAACTTTGAGATCTATATGACGTCAAGTAACAACCCCCCAAACTTATCTCTTAATGAACATTTTCACCCCAAACATTCTTGGACTTTTGCTCCTCTCTGAATATAGTTTTTTTTTTGATTCATGAGAGTGCAACTAATATAACCATACACAACTAAGGTAGCCCTGTGCCCAAATATACAGTTTACATCATTTCCCATCCCTTCACCATCTCTAATCACCACTCATGACTTCTCAATTATCTCAAGATTAAGGGTAATTTATGGTTTTTCGGGCTAAGTGGGTAAGGTTTCATGTAGGGTTCCAACAAGAAAATTCACATGGTTTTTTCAATTTACGGTTCAAGTGGGGATCAAGTGACTAAATATTTCTCATGGTAGGCATGAAAGGCTCAAACGTATTTTAAAGAATGCCCAAATCATTTCCCAAAAGTACATGAAGTCCTTGATTAGCCTCAAGAGGTTCCAAGATAGGTTCTAGAGTAATGACATTCAAACAATCTATACACATCAATTTGCTGCTGTTCTCTCTTAATACAAGCAGTCAAATGATTCCTCAATTATTGTGTGCAGAAATTTTCTTCAAAATCACCACAAAACAAGAAATTGATATTGTAATTCAAGTAGCTATAAGCATTACATACCCTTCCTGAGCAATCTATAATTTAAACACTCCACAATCATTGGATTCATGCATTCAATTCAAAAGATAACTCAACAATCTAGCTCAAAGTAAAAAATGGAAGGAGGAAGGGTAATGGTAAAAGTTTAAAGCCACATCACTTCAGCCCAACAAACAAAAGCATCCCTCACCCCCAAACTTAAATGGGACATTGTCCTCAATGTTAGGACTAATGCACCGGGGTTAAATGAGGGGCATCTCTCACACAGTATCACAATACAAACAGATAAAACTGCATGAAAGGACAAAAAGAATATGCAAAAGCAGTTAAAGCAATAACAAAGCACAGCAAATGATGTCTCGACTATGTGAAACTATTAATCCATGAATGGTAACAGAGTGAGTTCCAGACAAAAAACCAAGGTTCGCAGAAAGTGATGAAAACTGCAACACAAATAACGGATGACAACTAAAAGACCAGGAATAAGAGTTCTAAACAAAGAGTAAAAACAGAACAAGACAAAAGAAAAGTCTAGTGCTAGCTGTCATCTGTGGGGTCCTGTGCTCTGGGCATCTCCCCATGCCCTGACGGTCCTGCTGTGTCCTCCGGGGATAGAGGGACCTGCAAATGCTGGGCCAGCCATCGGATGTTTCTATCTATTCTGGCTTGAGAGGTACTAATGTGCTGGACGTCCTGATGGACCTGCTGCAGGTAAAGAAATAAGCGCTCCATCATATACTCCTCAGCAGGTGGTGATGGTGATGTTGGTGCAGGCTGGACAATGGGTGCCATCTCTCCGGGCTCATCTGGTGGTTGCTCCTCCCTAAGCTCTACCATGTCGGCTACTCTGATGGAGTCATAGTTGAACTCTTGCTTGTGTGGGAAGAGCTCCACCCTTTGCAGTGTCAGGTGCCTTGATGCACAACCCAGAGATGAAATGAGGAAATCTAATGGGTAGATGTGCCTTGGGGACCGAGTTCCTGAGATAATAAAAAATGAGGAGGGCTCATTCCCGATTAACGTCATTCAAATGGCTGACTGGTACAAGATTATTACAGATAAAGTGCAGCCAATACCGCGTTGTTCGATGCAAGTGAGCCCGCTTGATGTGACGGTGGACACCATCAACAATGTGCCACTGGGCTTGGCCCGGTAAAGTGATCAGCTCGGCAATGCCCTGATAAGGTACCTCATCAGTGTTCTCAGTGAAATACCGGTACCTACAATTGGTCACAACAGGGATTTGGAAGGTTAACTGGATGAGGGACTTAGTAATTTCAAACCATTTGCCCCGCACCTTGCACCGCACAGAGGTGCGTTTCTCTGCCTCCTCACAAAACTCTCAGACCATAGTGAGAGACCCTCCTTCTCGTTTTCCTGCCAAGTATCCAAACCCGTAGGACTTTATCCCTTGCCAAAATCGTAGGTCACTATTATATGGGAAGTATTTCTCCAAATGAGAGGTCGGGGTTTATCAAGCTCCACTCTTTCCTCTTCTTCTAGTTGTTCAGGTTGAGGTGGGGGTGGAGGAGGAGGTGCTGCCTGTGATCGAGTAGCTCGTTTTGTGCGGGCCATACCTGCAAAGAAGCAATCATTGGGCAGATAAAGGACAGCCAGCCCAAAGACCTCAAAAGACCGAAGCACAACTTAACCCTGGGACCACAACAAGCTACAAACAAGAGACCTACTACAAGTTGAAGACAATAGCCTGACCCACCAACAGACAAGATAGCACAGTAAGCTGAAGACAATTAACAAAATGAACCACTCACGATAAGCGACAACAGGGGACCACCAAGAGGCAGAACAATGGACACAGTCCACCAGCAAAACATGGGAAGAGTTATAAAGTAATGACAAATGGCAACCAGGAGAGTGACAAAGCAAGGGACCACAGACCAAAACAAGGATAAAGTAGCTAACAATGGCCTACATTCACAAACATAAGCAAGTTGCATTCCACTGGTCCCCACACACAGAGTCAATAACAACAGGAAAAGGTCCCAATCAGACTTAAACCAAATTCTTAAAGCAGTCGTAATCCATAAAATCCCAAATTCTTCCTATTGGACAAACGAAATTCAACACTCCAACAGCCCAACTTAGCGGATGAAAATTCAACAACTTAATTCACACAAAGGATTGGGAGCGTTACCCAAAATTGTGCAGAGAAGCAAGGAAGGTGAGAGAGCCGAGGATGGCCACCTCTACCACAAACCCATGGACCTGAGAAAATGAGGAAGAAGGTGGAGGAGGAGCACCAAGATTGGCCAAGAGAGGAAGAGAGGAGGGATAGATAGTGACCACGGCCGAAGGTGTGGGTGTGGCTACGGTGGATCGAGGGAATGGGATCGTGGAGGTATGGGTTTGGAGGCGAGGGGGGGTGATGAAGTCCGAGGGAGAGGGTTTCGGTTGGATTTCGGTGAGGGATTAAGGGGACAGGGAGCGGAGGCCGGAGATGGAGGTGAGGAGAGAAGCTGCAGCTCGAAGAGATAAAAGGAATTTAGGGTTCAGAACACGCGGGGAAGGCTGTCTTTTTAGTCTTCTGTCAGGTCTTGCCGCGGCTTAAAACATATGGCCGCGGCAAAAATCGTGGTTCACGAGCCACTGGAAGCATTACGCCACGGCTATGTAAGCTCAGGCCGCGGCGAAAATCAAGTATGCCCCCCGCTTCTGGATTTTTTTAGCCGTGGCCTTGGTTATGGGGCCACGGCGTAGGCACACCCAATTTGAGGTCCTCTCTGTTTCTTTTTCACCACGGCTATGTAATCTTAAGCCGCGGCGTGGGATTCTTTCTGAGCCTATCAGCAAAGAAGCAGCAAACACACATATGAAACACACTCCTCACCTCATCCATGCTAACACTGCTAAGAAAGGCACACAATGGCAACCAAGAGCACATGAAATATTTCAAATTCTATTCAACTCCATTGCTACTACTCAGCACTTTTCAATCATGCACAATTGTTCATGCTCAAACATTGATCATTCATTAATTTGCTCCAAATCAGTCTATCAAGCTTAGCTATCAGCAGTACTTGCAGAAATAGGATTTGAAATAAGAGTTTAGTTTAGTGAACTCCCTATTGCTGTGCCATCTCCACTTCAGTACTTCATTGCTATTTGTCATGAAGTTGTTTCCTTGGGGTCCAAAATGGCTGCACTTACCCTACCTACATTAAAACCAAAACTAAGGAGAAACAGAAAACCTACTGCACAAAACACATAACTAACACAACAATAACTTGATAAAAGTTACAGAGCTTGGGTTGCCTCCCAAGAAGCGCTAGTCTTATAGTCGCCAGCCCGATTCTTCACCACTCTAGCTATGCCCCGACAGATGGAGGGTGGAGGTTTGACGATCCACATCTCCGCCCCAATAATGCTTTAGTCTCTGTCCATTGACCTTAAATTTCGCACTATCTTGTCCTTCAAGTTCCACAGCTCCATGAGAAAAAGTTTGAACCACAGTGAATGGGCCAGATCACCTGGATTTGAGCTTGCCTGGAAATAATTTGAGCCTTGAGTTGTATAAGAGCACTTTCTGGCCTGGTACAAATGCTTTGGGCAGAATTCTCTGATCATGCATCTTCTTTGTTCTCTCCTCATACAACCTTGAGCTTTCATAGGCATTGAGACGGAATTCTTCAAGTTCACTCAGCTGCAGTAATCTTCTTTCACCAGTCGCCTTCAAATCAAAATTTAGCCTTTTTATGGCCCAATAAGCACTATGCTCCAACTCTACAGGCAAGTGACAAGCCTTGCCAAAGACAAGTCGATATGGTGACATCCCAATGGGAGTTTTATAGGCCGTGCGATATGCCCACAATGCATCATCAAGTTTAATAGCCCAATCCCTTCTTGTTACACCCATAGTCTTCTCGAGAATGGTTTTGATCTCTCGATTCGAAATTTCAGCTTGCCCATTAGACTGAGGGTGGTATGCAAGAGCTACCTTGTGCTTCACACCATATTTTCTCAAGAGTGCTCGAAATTGGCTATTACAGAAATGAGTACCACCATCACTGATAATGGCTCGTGGAGTCCCAAATCTGGTGAAGATGTGCTTCTTCAAGAACTTAATCACCATTTTAGCATCATTGGCCATACAAGCGGTGGCTTCCACCCATTTGGAGACATAATCCACTGCCACGAGAATATATTGATTATTGAAGGACTTGGGAAGTGGTCCCATAAAGTCTATCCCCCAAACATCAAATAACTCTACTTCTAATATGTTGGTGAGTGGCATTTCATTTCTCCTAGAGATGTTCCCAACTCTTTGACATCTATCACATTTAAGCACAAACTTATATGAGTCCTTGAATAGAGTTGGCCAGAAGAAACCGCATTGAAGCACCTTGGCTGCTGTTTTCTCCCCCCCAAAATGACCTCCATATTCAGAATCATGGCAGCCATGAAGTATTGCTTGTTGCTCACTCTCTGGGACACACCGTCTAATCAACGAATCTGCACATCACCTAAAGAGGTAAGGCTCATCCCAGATATAGTATTTCGCTTCATGAAGGAATTTCTTAAATTGATAGAGCTTCAAATTAGGAGGTGTCACTTCACATGCTAAATAGTTTACAATGTCAGCATACCACGGATCCACTGCATCCTCAACAGCAAAGAGTTGTTCATCAGGAAATTTCTCATGAATAGCACCTTCATCATCAACTTGTGTATTGCTGTCCAATCTAGATAGATGGTCCGCCACTTGGTTTTCTGAGCCCTTTTTGTCAACAATCTCTAAGTCAAACTCTTGCAGCAATAAAACCCATCTTATCAACCTCCCATTTGACTCCTTCTTGCTAAATAGATACTTAATGGCGGAATGATTGGTGAATACTGTCACCTTAGCACCAACAAGATATGGCCTGAATTTGCCAAAAGCAAATACTATGGCTAGCATCTCCTTCTCTGTGGTTGTGTAATTCTCTTTAGCATCATCAAGAGTCTTGCTAGCATAGTAAATGGGGTGGAATATCTTGTCTTTTCTCTGACCTAAAACAGCCCCCACGGCAAAGTCACTAGCATCACACATGACATCGAATGGAAGGTCCCACTCAGGAGCTACAATGACCGGTGCCTCTACTAATCTTCTTTTGAGCTCTTGAAAAGCCTCAAGACAATTTTCATCGAATTTGAACTCCACATCTTTCTCCAATAAGAGGCATAGAGGTTTAGCTATCTTGGAGAAGTCTTTAATGAAATGACAATAAAAACCCGCATGTCCAAGAAAGCTTCGAATACCCTTCACATTGATGGGTGGGGGTAATTGCTTAATCACCTCAATCTTTGCTTTGTCCACCTCCAGGCCATTTTTGGACACCTTATGGCCTAGTACAATGCCTTCACGCACCATGAAATGACATTTCTCCTAATTGAGCACAAGATTAGTTTCTTAACATCGTTTTAAGACATCCGCGAGATTGTAAAGGCATTCCTCAAAACATTCCCCGAACACCGAGAAATCATCCATAAATACCTCCATAGTCTTTTCAATCATGTCAGTGAAAATGGACATCATACACCTTTGAAAAGTTGCTGGTGCATTACACAGACCAAAGGGCATCCTCCTAAATGCAAATGTGCCATAAGGACAAGTGAAGGTGGTCTTTTCTTGGTCCTCTGGAGCAATGGCAATTTGATTATATCCCGAATAGCCATCCAAGAAACAGAAGAAGTCCTTGCCAGCCAATCTATCTAGCATTTGATCAATGAAAGGTAGGGGAAAGTGATCTTTCCATGTGGCTGCATTTAACTTGCGGTAGTCCATGCACACTCTCCAACTAGTGACAGTGCGAGTAGGAATAAGTTCATTGTGGGTGTTAGCCACTACAGTCATGCCCCCTTTTTTGAGTACACATTGGACTGGGCTCACCCAAGAACTATCCGAGATAGGATACACAATCCCTGCATCTAACCACTTCAAAATCTCCTTCTTCACCACATCCTTCATGATGGATGTCTTGTGGTTGTCCTCCAAGAAAATTTTGTGCATACAGATTGATGGACTAATCCCTTTTATATCCGCAATGGTCCACCCAATAGCCTGCTTATATGCCCTCAAGACGTTTAAGAGTTGCCTCTCCTGATCTTCATTCAAATCAGAGGCAATTATGACAGGCAACGTATTGTCTCCTCCCAAATAAACATATTTCAAGTGGGGTGGGAGTGCTTTCAACTCAAGAGTGGGTGGCTCAACAAGAGATGGCTTCAAAGAAGGTTTTTCATGAGACATAGCCTCTAGAGACTCAAATGCAATTTGACTTTTAGAGATGGTTGGAGAGGCGTTCAACAAAGCCAAGCATTCTTCAAATTCTTCTCCTTCCATTTTACTCCCAATTAATAGAGCTTCCAAAGGGTCTTGCGTGATTGACTTATGGAATTCCTCATGTACCACTTAATCAATGACGTCAGTAAAGCAACATTCTTCCGGTTCATTAGGTGCCTTAATGGCCTTAAACATGTTAAATGTCAACTTTTCTTCACCAACTCTCCATGTAATCTCACCCTTTTCCACATCAATGAGGGCTCTACCAGTGGCTAAGAAAGGACGCCCTAGAATGAAGGACATCTCCCGATCCACTTCACAGTCTAGAATGATGAAATCCGTGGGAAAGATGAAATTACCCACTTTCACAAGCACATCCTCAATGATCCCCTTCGGGTAAACCAAGCTTCTATCCGCCAATTGCAAAGTCACAGTAGTTGGTCTTGCCTCACCCAATTGCATTTTCTTGAAGACAGAAAGAGGCAAGAGATTCACACTAGAGCCCAAATCACATAGGGCCTTCCTGATGGTCATTTTACCCATTTCACATGGAACCACAAAGCTACCCGAATCACTCAACTTCTGTGGTAAATTCTTGATAATATCAGTGCAACTTTTGGTCAAAGCTACAGTTTCGAACTCATTAAATCTTCTCTTCTTTGACAGCATGTCTTTCAAGAACTTCACATATGCGGGCATTTGCTCTAAAGCATCAGTTAGAGGAAGATTAATATGCAACTGCTTGAAGATATCTAAGAATTTCTTGAATTGTTTATCTTCTTTTTGCTTCTTGAACCTTCGGGGGAAAGGTAGAGGAGGTGTCACTTTTTGGGTGATCTCTTCTTGCTTTCTTTTCTCTCCATTCAATTTTTCACCATCGTTGTCATCTTTTCTCACTACCTCTCTTTTGTCTCCCTCAATGCCATTTTCTTCCCTACTATTTTTCATAAATTCTTCTTTCTCGCTCTCATTCTCCTCTTGCACAACCACTCCCTCATCACCTCCATAGTTCACCCTAGGATCAATGACTTCCGGCAATTGTTTACCACTCCTCAAGGTGACCACCTTACATTCCTCCTTGCCCTCTCTCCTTGGATTAGGAATTGTGTCACTAGGTAGGCCACCTTTTTGCAAAGCATTCAATTGAGAAGCCATACTACCCATTTGTACTTCAAGATTCTTAATTGCCGTCTCATGTATTGCAAAAGTGGCCTTGGTTTCTGCTCTTGCAGTTTCTTGGTTGGCTAGAATTTGAGACAACATTTTCTCCATTTTAGATTCTTCCTCCTTAATGGGGAATTGCCTAGCTTGAGGTTAGAAACAGGGAGGATGGTTAGGTCGTATGCCGGATGAGGAGGGTTGATTCACCTTTTGTCCTTGACTCCAAGAGAAGTTAGGGTGATTTCGCCACCCCGAATTATAGGTTTGTGAGAAAGGATTGTTATGCGGATTGTTTGGCCCTCTTTAAAAGTTGTTCAAGTAGTTCACATTCTCCATAGCATAAGGACATTGCTCCGTGTCATGTCCTTCCCCGCATTGCTCACAACCCATAGGAGATTGAATGGCATTAACCCCCATAGCATTTCCTCTCTTTACTTGCATCTCTAAATTGTCAAACCTCCGATTCAAAGCATTCAAATGATCTAGGATTTCATTTGTGGAGCTAGAGGCTTGTGAATAATCTTTCTTCTTTATGGTTCTCCTTCTATTGGCTTTTTGCATTGTATTTGCAGCAAGATTCTCATACAATTTGTAGAGCTCATTCACTGTCATGTTTCCAATAGTCCCATTAGATGCCGCATCTAACATATTCAAATAATCATCATCAAGGCCATTCCAAAAAGCTTCTAGTAACACCCATTTTTGCTGTGCGTGATTGGGGCATTGCTTCATTTTATCTTTAAATCGCTCCCAATCTTCATGGAAGAGTTTACCCGGCTCTTGCTCAAAGGATAGAAGTTCACCCCTAAGAGAGGCTCTACGGCCCCTAGGAAAAAATCTCGCTCTGAATCTCCTTGCTAACTCATCCCAATTATCAATAGATTGCTCTGGAAGAGAATTGAGCCATGCCTTTGCTTTATCTCTTAATGACAAGGGGAAGAGCCTCAATCTCAAAGCATCCTTAGAAACACCATTTTGCTTGAATGAGTCACACACCTCCACAAAAGTAGTCAAATGAGCATTGGGATCCTCCGCGTATGTTCCACCAAATTGCCCATTCATTTGTAGCAACTGCAGCATCGTTTTCTTGACTTCAAAATTCCGAGCTTGGATATCCGGCATGCGGATACTAGAATAATAGCCCTCATTCTCTCTACTGATAAAGTCATCAAGAGTCCGGACATCATTTTCATCCGCCTCACCGTCATTCATGGTTGGAGTTTCTTGAGGTTCCGGAGTATGAGTATTAGGAGTGCCTCCTTCAAAGATATTTTCACCCTCCAGAACCACTTCAAATCTGTCGGGATCTAAGCCTTGCATGCGTGTGAGATAGGTACCTACAAGCCAAAAACAACAAACAAATATCAAGCTAATAACAAAAATAAAAAGTATGAGTCTAAACTACACAAAGTATCTATTTCCCTATCTACAACTCAAACTTAATCTACTAACACAAGTCTAAGGTTGACCAAAGAACTTTTGATGCTAAGTCCCCGGCAACGGCGCCAAAAACTTGTTCATCACCAGGTTATACCGCAAGCGTACGGGCCGAGGTATAGTAAAGGGATGAGTGAGTATCGTTTCCACAGGGACTTAGATTAAAAAATGGTCAAACATTGGACATCGCATTTCTGATTAATTTGAGCAAAGTAATTTAGAAGTTCACTATTCAATTAACTTCAACTATGCAAGACAAGCGTATAAAATTAACAACACAGACACTTAGAACTTAAGGAATTCAGGGAGATCTAGGATTATTCATTCCCCTTGTATTTCATGAACACCCACTTAAACTCTTTTTACCATTATTCTTAATGCAAGATTATGTAGTCAGGATACCAATTTAACTATTTGTGCTCCCTCGAATCTCCAAATAGCTGTTAGTGTAATTAATTAGATAATCTCTTACTAGTTAATTAAACCCTCATATTCAATCCAAATCCTAAGTAACTATATAAGGTTAGTGAGTATATCTCTACCCCACTAACACAACTTGTCACTCAACAAAGCAAGATTTAAGTTCTCATATGACCCAACTCAAGTTCTCTATATAAGCTAACTTTCTCAAGCATAACTTAAATAAACTAAACAATCTTATTGATGGCCAAACAATAAGAAGCATTAAGAGTAGAGCTAAATCAACATAAAGATTGCATTAATTACAATTATAATAGAGAAATGAGTGTTCAATCCATACAAGGGTTCAGAATAATCCTAGAAATGGAAGACTAGCCACTCATGTTCAACAACATCATCAAAACATATATCTCAATCAATATCATTATTGAACAAAAGTGAAACGAGGAGGAAGTAAAGGCAAGAAAATCAAGGAAGGATGCTGAAATCTTCTCAGAACTTCAAATCCTAGCTTCAAGCTTCTTCAAGGAATCAAATTCCAGCATACCCTAGCTCCCCAGACTGAGTTCTCTCTTTGTCCCCTCGTGCCCTAGCTCCCTTTCTCCAAGATGAGTTCTTCCTCTTTTCTCGTTCCCTCGCTCTCTCTTCTAATACTGCGTTCGAGTGAAGCTTTGCGTTTTGCTGACGAGGGGTTCACGCCGCGGCTACATAATCCTGGCTGTGGCCTCATATCATTCGGATGTGTTGTTTTGTTCACTGCTTGTCATGAGGCCGCGGCCTCATATACCATAGCCGCGGTGTGGTGAGCTCCAGAAGCATTTTTTTCTCCTTTCACCAGTTATATTCACTCCTGATCTCCAAGTACTCCAATGTTCTCCCATGATTCCTACAATAAAGAAGAGGTTTTAAAATCTTTCCTGGATATAAAATAATGCATAATAAGACAAAAATATACTATTATGCATTATTAGGATTACACTCCATATTTTCCTATCCTGAGTATCAAGTATGTACATAAATGAATGTATAACTCAAGGAAAATGTGCTAAAATGATGTAATTCGGTATGATTAACAGGTGGAACCTAACTACTATTCGAGTAAAATTCAGGTGCAAACCAAGCTCGCAATGACTCACACAAAGCCAATCAAGTTATTCAACCTAGTTATTTAAGTGTCTCTTTTAACTTAAGTTCCGAAAATCAACCTAACCACCCCTAAGGGTGGAGCCCAACTACTATTTGGGTAAAATCCAGGTATAAATCAAGCCCTTAATGACTCACACAAAGTCAATCAAGCTATTCAACCTAGTTGTTTAAGTATTTTCTTTAAAGTAAGTTCCGAATATTATATCAACACATCAGGTAGGTTCGAACCCATGATGTCTCACTTGCTAGGAGACACTCCAACCACTAGGGCAATGACTGACAGACTGGTTAAAATTTATTACAATCAAATTGATATGATTCACATGCTTTCCAATAAAATTTATCATCATTTCAAAATTCACACAAAATCAAAAGTATATATTAATTGGTATGATTTTGCACTAATACTACTAGCCAACTAAAAGGATAAACCATTACTTATCAAATTTACTATGGTTTCTAAAATATTAACTAATGAATTATTAATTAAAATCTTATTAATGTTTTTATATTCCAAATTAAATTTGCATAGTATTTTTGAGAAAAAAAATACAATTTAATCATATTTTGGAAAAAAAATTCTGATCCATTAAAAACTTTGAATTTAATATTAATTAATTTTTAAATGTATATCTATATATACTTAAAAGTAATATCATCATTGCACTGTTTTTAGTGTTCCAGCACTGTGCAATTCAGGTCAGGACATTTCACTTAAATGTCGATTCGGCTCGCCGGAGGGTTGATCAAAATGTGTGGTGTGTTTGCTTCCTGCGGAAGTGTCCACCTTGTGAGGAACTACTCGTGGAAGCTTGCACCTTTTGAGAGAACCCTCCGGTTTCCTCCAAAAGCAAATGATTGAATGGCTTCTTCCAAAAGCTACCCTCCTTAAGTGTCGGCTTCCATATTCCGAATATGCACATCTTGTGGTTTCTCCTGTACTCTTCCATGTGTATGTCTTGTCATGGGGCTTCTCCGACACTCCTCAAATGGGATCTCTGCAGTCTTCCATTTTTTTTTCCTTCCTTCGATTGCTCTTTATCTTATGTCTCGGCTTGGTCCACTGATGTTCTGCGCCTCCTCCCTTGACCTTCTCCACTGTGTCCGACTATGGCTCCCCTCCTTTCTTTTCTTCACTAACTTCATTTTTTTTGGTTGGTTCTTTGAGATTGCTCACCTCCATGCTTCACAAATTGGAAGTGCACCCTGGTGATCTGGTACTTTTTTTACATTTTATCTTCATTATCTTGGGAGAATTCTCTTACTGTTTTGCATCACTCCATTTCTTCTCTATCGCTATTGAGTTTAGTACTCTAGTGATTTCGACTAATAGAAGCGTGGTCCTTGATTCCATTAGGCTGATTGACGGGTACAGTGGACCAATCAATCTGTTTATCAAAGCTTGTCTGCAAATTTGCAAAGGAGGAAGGTCCGTACCATTTTCCTTTTCTTCTTCTCACATTTTTCCTTCAACCTTTCTCCCCTTTCTTCTTAGTTTAAATGTAGGTTTTTTTTTTCAGGTATCGATATATATACCATTCTCTGACTTTGCACTCTTCTTCTTCTCATGTTTGTCACTTCTTTTTTTTTTTTTGGTTTTTTTGCCTTGTTATATTTTCAAATGTCGTAGAATCTTGAACATGAGATTGTTCCCCAATGAAAGTTCAGGCAAAGGATGGGACCAAAGTGTAAAGATTGCTTTCAATCTTTTGATCATTTGGGTAATTCAAATGCTCTTAGTTTGTAGGTTATGTAGAGAGTTTGAATTTTGTTTGTTAGTTGGATTTTTTTTAAATGAATAAAAATGAAATGGAAAGGACTTTCTCAATTATTTTACTTAATGAATAATATTGGTATGTAACAGTAAGCCAATTTACTTGTATGGATTCCAGAAGGGTAGCAAGCTGGGATTTCCACGATGTAATGTCACCTCAAAAAGCGAAGCCCTTTTATGCTTCTCTGGTCAATAGATTTAGGAATGCCTATAACACTAATACAATGAAAGGTAAGTTTTTATAGTATTTCACTCGTCAGTTGAAGATATCTATTTGTGAGGAATGATGAATATTATAGGGTGGCATTAATTTTATTTTGTTTACTTGTGAAGAAATAGCAATGAGGTGTTCACCTTTGATGTGTTAAACAAGCAAATTTATAAGTAAATGTTGCACTTGAGTAGGATCATTCATTTATCTAGCATTCGGCATCTTCCTTAAATTAGACACACTTTTATCTTATACCTGGTGTAAGCTTTAAACCAATAGAACTATTGACCTAGACACCTTGAAGAGTGATTTAGAAGGAGCAGATGCCTAAATGACCCAAAATACCTTATGTGGAATGATATAAGTCTTGTATCATTTTCTGATCTAGAACATGGGGTATTACTATCTTTCTTCAGACATTTTATATCCCTATCATTACTCACTTCATTGAAGAATTCTACAAGTGATTTGATAAAGATTAATATTGCATAGTATAGCCGCCATGACTCCCACTACATATCATTGCACTTGTGATGGTGAAAAGGTTAGTTTGGTTGATGATAGGCCAGTGATGATGCAACTTGATTCTCAATCACCAATGTGAGTACAATCTTAGAAAACATGTTTGAGTTTTGAATTATAGAAATAACAATTTGATTGACAATTCAATCATATCCAGAAATACACTTGATGCAATAGAATCTTGATATAGTGGTTGGCCTGCTTAGACAAAAAAATGGTATGAATTTTGACCCTTAAATTATGATGGTAGAGTTTATATCTTCTTTGCCAAACTAATATTTGTGCCCTGTCACTAAGAACTTTATTTTGGTTGGATAGATGTCTTGATTTTGGCTTCCCATCTCTGGCATTAGTATGGAGGTAGATTTCAGTGATGTTGTATTGTATGCAAACCAGAGGATTCCAAAGGCATAGATCCTCTCTGTCTATTCATTTTTAACATATTTCAATGTTATACCGTGTATATGTGTCAAATTGCACCTACTGGTCTTTCATTGGGGTGATTTTCATAAAGCTAATAGGACAACTTGATTTGTTCTTATTCATCTTATTATGGTTCTTATTCATCTTCACGAGTTGTTCTCAAAATGAATGCAACTTGATTTCCTATTTAAGCAACATTAAAGGAATGGGGGTAAGTTGTACGATGTTTGGTTTTAAAGTCTGATCAAATTTAGTGATTTCCTAGTTAGTGATTTGCCATAATTATATATATCTTGTCATTAGCTGTATGTAAATATATCTTATCACTAATACTATTGCAATAATAATAATCGTTGGTTGAAATAGCTCCCATTCTTAGTGTGGCTAATGAAATAGAGGCTAGCAACCTAAGAGTTACATATCTTTGAGTTACTATTATATTGATACATCTCAATGCAAGCATGTTGGATTGTATGCTTGTAGGTCTAGCATTTTTATTGTTTCCGCTTGACAATTACAACTTTTGATTGGTCAAATCCTAGAATTGATCATTGTAGGATTAATTAGCACGAACCAAATTTCTGACCACTTGGTCATGGGGGCTCTATATAATACCAAACATCTCTTCATCTAAAAAACTTGAGTTGTTAGGGGAGGATAGCCCAAGAATCATTTTGGTTCATATGTTTAATGATAAAAATAACAAGAGTTTTGAGTGCTTTGTGTTTTTATGATTTCTTACAAATTTCATTGCTTTTAGTAGCTAAGTTAGCATGGTTTAGTTTGTAGTCCATTTAAACTCCCCAAGAAGCAAAATGATGAATTTTGTGAGTCATTGTTTTTCTTCCTATTTTTATTTGGTTCATTAAGTTAATAGTTTATATAAATTTCATAATTTATTATTTGTATCAGAAGTTTGGGTGTAAAATTTCATTTGAATCTAAAGAGAACCCATTGCCAAGTTATTTTCTTTTTTTCATTTGGGTTGCTTTTGTCACATTAAATTAAGTTTTGATAAAGGAATGAAATTGGTGGACCCACTTTAGCCAAATTGGGTAGAAGCAACTCCATTTATCTACTTGCTTGATTGTGATTATATGGTCACTTAAAGAAACAAAATTTCTTTTTATGTTTGCATATCTAACTACTCAAGGTCATTAATAAATACTCCCCTGGTGCTTAATATAAGACCCTTTTAACCGAATCACACGGATTAAGAATTATAATTAAAACTAAATAACCACATCGATTTCTCCAAAAATTCCAACATTTTTTTAAAACTACCCTTATTTAATCTCTCTTTCTTTCTCTTTGGATATATTAAATAGGGGCATTTTTTTGTAAATGTATAATAAATACTACCTCGTATATTGTAAAGGGTCTTATATTTAGGACCAGGGCAAAAGATCCTATATATAGGACCGGAGGTAGTAACAATTAATACTTACATCACTAAATAGTTCAATTTGGAAGGGTCTCATGTTTATGGTATATGCTTAATACATGTAAAATTTGCCTTTTGTTGTGTACTTACATGGCTGCTCTAGCGTGTTGCATCATTGTTTTGCATTTGTACTACTACTTTACTCTTGCTATGTTGATATTTGATGTGATTGCTCTTTATTTGGGTACTAGTTTCACGTTAGGATGATGTAGAATTGCCTCCACTCAATCTATGGAGTCAAAGAATGAGGAGATCATCAGCATTGGATATGTTGGGAGTGAATGGCAAGTCCAATTTTAGACTGCCTTTTTATCTCTTAGTAAAGATGACATGGCAAATAACATGCCTCTTTGTTAAGTTTCAACCTTTAAGGTATTTGATTTATCTTATTATCCTTTTATGGGATTCAATTTTAAGATCTGTAAAGAAATATCTCGAAAGCATTTGCATTCAGAGCATGTATCAAAACACCATGACTTTTGTTATAGTTTAGATCAATTTTGTTTTTCTATTAGGAGTAAGATACTTATGATAATGTGCTCTATCCTACTGCAATATAATTATATTGTGGTGCAATTGGTGATTGTTTCTTTTGGATTGTTATATCACAGATAGAAAGCTTCCTTTATAATTGTAACCACTCAATTGATATTTTTGGTGTATAAATTTTGGTTCTTCTGAAGTTAATCAAATCTATTGTGGTTTTGGATGTAATTGATCTATTTATTAGGCCCATTTAAAATTTAAATGGTAGCAGTGAGCTTTGGATTTTTTTAATATTTATTACCTGCATATTTTGGTATCTCGCATTTGCCTTATATGAATACGGTGGTGCACACATGCTTATTGTGAATTGTTATGTTCCTAGGAGGGTTATCACACTTTTTGTTTGGGGTTTCGATACTGCTTTAGCATGGGTAAGGAACTGAAGTATATTTTAAAAGTTTAAGTTACATGCTTTTCATAGAAGTTGAATAACTATTTTATTTGCTTTGGTCGGATATCTATGGAACAACCAAGTAGGAATTGGAAACTATTAGGTTAATGAAATCTAACTTCTGTTTTGATGACTTTCTCTTCATACCCAATTGGTTGACTTTATCTGCTTTGCTATTAGCTCAAGTTTACCACGTTCTAAACTAAATGGCATTAACCGTTTATATAGCTAAGCCATTTTTTAACTATTCAATTACTTATGCTGCTTAAGTGGCTTTGGATTTACTTTTTTAAAGAAATTCACTAAAAAAAATTTGGACTTATTTGAGTAAACTGTGACTTGGGTTTATATAAAAATAAGCTGGGAGTGTTAAACATGAACAACATGTATTCCACTTGTTTATTTTCACATTTGTTGTCTAAACAAAGTCTTGTGTATATATATATATTACATACATGTTACTATTGTTGCTTGCTTTATTTGTTTACTCATTGTGGGTAGACCTCAGAGCTGCATTTTTTCTTCCACGTAGTAAGGACTAGGGATTATGACAAAAGACTCTGATAAAAACGATCTTTTTGGTTCTGCTTGATACATAATGTTTGTTTATACTTTCCCCTCATTACCAATAATTGTTTATTATCTCTATCTATGTAGATTTGATGTTGTTATAAAATTCTGGAAAAAAAATGACTAGTTTATGTTCTAACTCTATTTTATCTTGTCATTGAATTTTTTTCCTTGAAAAATTGCTTCAAGTTGTACCAAAGGTCACTCTTAAGCATGGCATCTATTCTCAGGTTCGTGATTACATTCATGTTGTTGATTTAGCTGATGAATTGTATTTGTATTTTCCAGCAAATGTGAATTAGAATAAGAATGGAATAAGATAGTAATTAAATCTTACCAAGCTCAATGTTTCTACATTATAAGGTTCATTGAGACTAATTATAGTTCCCTTCATAAAGAAACTTGATGAATCTCATTCAGTATGAAAGTCCCTCTCCAAGCTAATATCTACTTATCATTTAACGTCTTATTTTCGATGGTCCCAGCTACATTGTGTCATAATCTTACAATCCTGGTTTCACGCTCTCAAGGGAGATGGTCCAAATTTAACTTGTAGATAAGGCAAGTAGCTTGTATTCTTCAATACATCTCAATAGGGTAGAACTTACACTTCACGCAAGCTACTGATTGTTCCCTAAGGACGAGGGAATCTCTCGATTAAATTGGTTGTCTTCCAAGTGCCTTAAAATACAGTGAGAGTGGATAAGAAAATCAAAGTACTAACTTGAACAAGTATAGTAGGGTTCTTTAGATGACATAATTGCACAAACAATGATGGAAATTGATTGAGTTGAGAACAAAAAAGTAGTCTTGCCTAATTTCCTTAGAGGAAAAGATAACAAAGAAAAACAACTTACAATAGAAAGAACCTTAGTGAACTCGGATAAGGAATATGTCCCAATATATTGTTATTCCCAAGCCATTTGTAAGAAGGCAATAATTTGCCAATTAGGATAAAGTAACAAGTAATTTTCATGAGCTCATATACTTAACCCCAAAATACCTACATGTTAGTCAAAGCAGTCATATTGACAATGTCAGGAGATAAAGATCCTAAAAGATCCATACTTGTCTAATTTATGAAAATAATAGGAAATCATTAGTAAGGCATTCATATTAAACAAAACAACAGTAATGAGAGAGGACAAACAGTTAAAGGCCTCTAGCTATTACAAGTAAAGTCTGAGCTTACAAAGTTACTATACGAATTTGATGACCTTCAGCATAAGTGATGCTAGTCTATATGTACTGGCAAGGCATACTATTATGAATTAAATAAGGAGTAATTGACCGAGAGGTAATTAGAATGCTTTAGAAACAATGGTTACTATAATTGTGCATAGTCTAACTAAGGAATATAATCTAGTTATCCTATAAGGTGAATCCTAATTCTTTAACGCTTCTAGAACCAAATCAAAACTCAGACATTATTTTGTTTCCTATTTCTTTCCTTTTTAATTTGAATTCTCAATTTGATTATTACTTGCTTTTGAGACTAAACTTTTGGATTGATAAATTTACTACTTCCTTTGCGTTTAACCTCTGGAATATTCTGGATACTTTTTACTGAACTTGATTGGGATCTTGCAAGTATACAGGGTCGATTGTAGCAATAAAAAGTCTCCGAAGTGTTCCAGAGGTCGAAGATAAGGGAGGTAGTAAATTTACGAGTCCAAAAGTTTAGTGCCAAAAACAAATAACAATTAAATTGAAAGGGTGAATAAGAAAGAAGCAAGCAAACACAATTAATACGAATTTAATTCAATCACAAGAAGTATAAGAGGATTAGGTTTCACCTTATGGAATAACTAGATTATCTTCTTTAATTAGACTCTGCACAATTATAGTGACTATTATTCTTAAAGTGTTTTAATTACTTCTCGGTCAATTAGTCCTTATTTAATTAGGATTCAATTCGCTTTCACGCAACTAAAGTTCCTAATTAAATATTGAAAACTACAACGTATATCACTATGAATTCCTAATTCTATCTCTAGATTAGTTATTCATGTTTATCTCTCTAGATCTAGGTTCACTCTTTACCTCTCAATCCATCAAGTTTACCCATTAAGTAGATTTCATGATGATCAAGTATAAAATCCACATGAATGAACAAGAGAAACAAATTAAATATAACTTGAAAAACAAATCCACCAAGTTAAAACTAAAGAAAGCAAATCCAATCCATCCCAGTCGGATTACATCCCTACCCATTACTAGGAAATTTAGCTACACATGGAAATAGAAATCAAATCAGAACTAAAATCCCAAGTTATAGTGAAAACAACAAGAAGAAATAGTTATAGTAGTAGAGAATGAATCTATCTCTAATACTCCATAGATCTTCTTACTCTCTCTTTATAAGATGCTCCTAGTTACTTCCAGATGCATTTTGAATCATGTTCTCTGGCATCCTGATGTGTTTCTGAATCTCCTCTTCTATTTCTCTTGCATCCTATTTATAATATAGCAAGAATACTTGGTTTCCAGTCCAGTTTACGTGTTAAAAACGTGTTTTTGTGGGTTTTTGCACTTTGACCCAGCGTCGGGTGGCCATATAATCATCCAATATAGCGCCGAGTGGTTTTGAAAGTCATAGAAACATGAAATCCATATTGACCCAATGTCAGCTGAGTTTGACCTGCTGCCGGGTGGATGTCTAGCACAGAACATCCCTTTGTTCAGCTTCAAACAAGTCACTAGCTTATATTAACACTTTGAACTAGATTTTTGCCATGATAGCATTAGAATTTGGAAAAACTCAAAACATGAAAGTTGTATCTTTTTGTCTTAGCTTTTCAACGCATTTTAAATCACCTCAAGTGAAGTTTTGATGTGAGAGTTATGATCAAAATACCGACTAGTGTTGAAACTTTTCAGTATGAATAATTTATAACATTTTTACTTCGAATACTTTCAAATGGATCTATAACACCATGAATTATAAAAATATGTCAAATCATGCTAAAATATACCAATATAAACATATTTAGATGCAGTTTAGAGCTTAAATGTGGGTATTTTATATGTATAAAATGGACATATCAAATCCCCTTCACACTTGACACTTTGCTTATCCTTAAGCAAGAACTAAAATTGTGCCGCTCTCACAAAATTATTTTCTACATTCATCTAACTCACTCCTTTTTACTAGTGATAGTCCATCACCAATATAAGTAAAATGAGTACTTAACAAATCAAATATCAGGCTCAATAGTAACTCATTTATCATTCTCATTCATCTATGAGACTTTAGTGTGTGTGTGTGTGTGTGTGTGTGTGTGTGTGTAGCATGTGACAAATGCAGGAAGCCTATTAAGCAAGAGAAAGAAAAATTACAACACTTATTTAAGAACTTAAAATATCTCAATCAATTGTACATAAACCTCAACTCAACTCGTATACAATAGAGATCAACAAGGATTTATTTAACTTCCATTCACATTTTATGCTTCAATTTTATTTGGAGATTTATTTGTTTTTCTTGGGCCAATTATACGCTCTTTTGATACAAAGGTCTCACATTTGTGATACGTACCTCCGGTTACTCAAGCTACATAATCTGCTGTACCAAGATGCCTTTAGCACACTCATAACTCATACCGCACCATTTTATGCAAAGAACAATGTTTTTTGATGAAGCCCCCTAGTTACTAAGCACGGTTCAAGCCAACGGAGTGGATATATATATTACTTTTTTTTTCGTTTAAACCTTAAATCATCTCTCTAACTAGATAATCAATTCATCCACAACAATTGAGAATACCCGAGTTCAAAAATAAATATATAATCCAGCTTTCTACAAACTCAATCACTTGACTACACCTACCACATGCTAAGTTATAGTACTCAATTTTATAGTCTCAAGATTCATGTTTCTGACTTGCAAAGTAACTATTTTACCTCATTAAGTACAACAATTGAGTATCCTATGGTGACAGACAAAATCACTAGTTCAGAAAAATAAGCAAAATAAATATACATAAAAGCAATTAAACACATAAATTTGTGATAAAGTTTCTAATTTCGGCACATGAGTATAATTCCAAGGACGAATTAACTAAAAGCAACTAATAAAATCCCCCCCACACTTAGATCTAACATTGTCCTCAATGTTGCAGGAATAAAATAAAAAATAAAGGAACTGAGACTTCCCTAATTTATAGGCGATACTTAAAATGCTCTTTGGAGTCCTTTATGTTTATTCCAAGCTTATTTTCATCATAATCAATTCAATCCTGTAAAAAGTCTTGAGGGAGAGAGTTTGGAGTAACCAGGGCAAGAAAACAAAAATGAAAAACAAAAACAAAAAATAAAAGAAGAAAAATAATGTTGGGTTGCTTCCCAATAAGCGCTAAATTTAATACCGATAGCCAGACGGATCAGGAGATCATGAGATGACATCCTTCAGAGGCTTTGGTGTAAGCCCTTTAGATTCAGGAATCGGCCTTTTCCTCCACTTTAATTTCATCCTTCCCTTAGAGAGGTTCTTTACGATAAAAGTTGGTACCAGCCTGTCCGTTTGGATTACACAATTATCTCTTTTCTTTCCTGGACTAGGTGGTGCCACCTTTTGCTTAACCTTGGCTTCCTCTTTGAAAATCTTTTTAAGTGAATATTTATCATCATCGAAAGATTTTGGAGGAGATTCCAATTCTTGCTTTTGAGAGTCCTGCACTATAGCTATGTTGCAATAAGTTTCCTTAAAAGTGGGATTGTTATAATTAATAAATTTAAATTCATCTTTTTCATCCCTGACTCTAAACATCAATTTTTCATTTAGCACATCAATTAAAGCACCCGCTGTGGATAAGAATGACCTTCCTAGAATTATAGAAACATCTAATTCATCCTCAGTATTCAATACCACAAAACCAACAGGAATAATCAGCTTATCCACTTTGATGAGTACATCTTCCATAATTCCCATTGGATACCTTACTGACTTGTCAGCTAGCAGTAGAGTCATACTTGTGGGTGTTAGGTCTGTGACCTCAAGTTTCTTGCATAAAGAGTAAGGCATCAAATTAGTATCAGCCCCCAAATCACATAACCAATTATTAATCAGTTGAGAACCAATAACACAAGGAACAAAAAAACTCCCCAGATCTTTTAGCTTTGAAGGCAACTCTCTTTGCAGGACAGCGCTATATTCTTTAATTAAAGGTACCAAAGTGCATTCTTATAACTTCTTCTTGTTTGACAATACATTCTTAAGGCATTTGACATATGAAGGCATGTTTGCTAGTGCCTCAGCAAAGGTGATATTAATACGGAGCTTCTTAAATACCTCAAGGAATCTCTGAAAAATTTCATCTTGGGCTTTCCTTTGAAGACGTTGTGGAAAAGGGACGGGAGGAATGTACAGTTTAACTTTAGGGGGTGTAGTGTGCTCCTGAGTATCATTATGAGTTTTGAGTTCCTGATTAATTTTTTTGTCTTTAGCCTTATTATTTTTCTCATCTTTTCCCTCATTCTTTTTCTCTTCCTTTATTGCTTCTTTCAACTCTTTTCCACTCCTGAGTGAAATTGCCATAATAGTCTCCTTAAGATTCACCTTTGTGTTGCTAGGGAATTTACCTGGACTTTTCTCAGCCACTAGATTGGCGAGATGATTCACCTGGACTTCTATATTTTGGATTGCAACTTCAGTAGCATTGTTGGTGGTAATCTAGCTTGCCATGAATTGATCAAAATTTTTTAACGGCTGCCTAACCAACCATAAATTGCTCTAAAGTCTTATTGGTAGATGCTTGACCAGCCATAATTTGAGCAAACATCTCCATTTAAGGAGCCTTTCCTATAGAAGGTGCTGGTAGCTGAGGGGATGCCTGTTGCTAGAATCTTGGTGGTGCTAGTGGATTTTTCTAGGAGAAGTTTGGATGATTTCGCCATCCAGGATTGTTTGTGTTTGAGAAGGGATCATTTTTTCTTTGCAATATCTGTTGATGGTTAGTATTTAATCCCATATAGCTAACTCCCATGATATCTTCAAGCGCGTACACACGTGTCAGCAGTATGGCCTGAACTGCCACATGCAGAGCATGACTCTTTAGGGAGATTAGAATTATTGCTCTATTGTTGGAAAAGAAGATCCATGCGTTGATTTAACTTTTCTAGCTATGCAGACACATCAAAACGAGAGTGAACTTCATTGACAGGTACTTTCCTACTTCATACTCCCTTTTGTCTGGTTTGAGTTGCCACTTGATCATAGATATTCATCATCTTCTCGGTAGTCAGATTACCATCCCTTGCAGCAATGTCCACTAAAAATTGGGAGGTAGAGCACAAAGCATTATAGAACAGTTTGACAATCATCATATCGTGGAATCCATGGTATGAACATTCATATAAGTAATCCTTAAATCAATCCTAAGCTTCATAGAATGACTCGTCCTCCGGTTGTTGAAAAAGATAGATCTTTTCCTTCATATCTATAGTTCTTTGAGGAGAATAGAACTTGGCAATGAAATAAATCATAGATCCTCTCCATGATGTTAAGGAATTTTCAAGTAGATTTAAGATCCATCGCTGAGCATTATCCTTCAAGTAGAAATTGAAACATCTCATCTTAAGCTTCTCCTGAGTCAAACCATTCTAGGAAAGTTGGTCAATCCGGTCATAGAAATCCTTCAGAAAACCCAATGTGTTTTCGCCTATTCACCCATGAAATTGTGGCAGTGAGTTTAAGTGTATGTTCTTCAACTTGTAATCTTTGGCATTGTCAGATAACTTGATACATGATGAACTGTCTTGCATTGTAGGCTTATCTGTATCTCTCCAAAGTGGATTAACTTGAGCCCTAGCAGGCACTACTTCATTTGTCATCTCGTGCCTCCTTCTAACTCTATTTTCCCTACAAACACGTTTAATTTTGGGATTAATAGCAATTAGTTCATAAGTACAATTAAGCATTTTAGATCTTAATAGCATGCAGCAAGGAATAGAAAAGAATTCAGAGAAAAAGATACATATATATATATTTATATAAAGACTAAAAATAAATTCGTTACCCTCCCCGGCAACGGTGCCAAAAACTTGATCAGGATCTTATAAGTATACAGGGTTGATTGTAGTAATAAAAGAGTGTTCCAGAGGTCAAAGATAAGGGAGTTGTAAATTTACTATTCCAAAAGTTTAGTCCCAAAAGCAAATAACAATTAAATTGAAAGGATGAATAAGAAAGAAGCAAGCAAACACAATGAATACGAATTTAATTCAACCAGAAGAAGTATCAAAGGATCCGGTTTCACCTTATTGAATAACTAAATTCTCTTCTTTAATTAGACTCTGCACAATTATGGTGACCATTATTTCTAAAGTGTTCTAATTTCCTCTCGGTCAACTAGTCCTTATTTAGTTATGATTCAATTTACTCTTGCGCAACTAAAATTCCTAATTAAACCTTAAAAACTACAACGTATATCACTATGAATTCCTAATTTTATCTTTAGATTAGTTATTTATGTTTATTTCTCTAGATCTAGATTCACTCTTCATCTCTCAATCTATCAAGTTTACCCATTAATTAGATTTTATGATGATCAAGCATAAAATTCACATGAATGAACAAAAGAGACAAATATAATAAAAAAACAAATTAAATATAACTTGAAGAGCAAATCCACAGAGTTAAAACTAAAGAAAGCAAAAACAATCCATCCCAGTTGGGAGATATCCCTACCCCCGATTGGGAAATTTAACTACACATGGAAATATATATCAAATCAGAACTAAAATCCCAAATCATAGTGAAAATAACAAGAAAGAGTTATAGTAAAAGAGAATGAATCTATCTCTAACGCTCCCTAGATTTCCTTGCTCTCTCTCTATAAGATACTTTTAGCTGCTTCTAGATGTGTTTTGAACCATGTTCTCTAGCCTCTGGATGTGTTTCTGAATCTTCCCTTCTGTTTCTCTTGCATCCTATTTATAATATAGCGAGAATACTTGGTTTCCAGGCCAGTTTACGCGTCAAAACGTGTTTTTGTGAGCTTCTGCACTTTCACCCGGTGCTGAGTGGCCATATAATCATCCAATATGGCGCCGGATGGTTTTGAAAGTCATAAAAACGTGAAATCCATATTGACCCGGTGCCAGGTAGAAGCTTGGCAAAGAAAATCCCTTCGTTCAGCGTTAGACAAGTAACCAACTCATATTGACATCTTGAACTCAATTTTCACCATGATAATGTTGGAATTTGGAAAAACGCAAAACATGAAAGTTGTATCTTTATGCCTTAGCTTTCCAACGCATCTTAAATAACCTCAATCGGAGTTTCAATGTGAGAGTTATAATCAAAATATTGACTAGTGTCAAAACTTTTCAGCATGAACGATTTGTAATGTTTTTGTTTCGTATGCTTCCAAATGAGCTCATAACACCATGAATTCCAAAAATATGTAAATGTATTTAGATGCAATTTGGAGCTTAAATAAGGATATTTTACATGTATAAAATGGACACATTAGTCATACCTTACATACATATAGAATTTATCATGTATATTAGCATATATAATACCCAATTGAACTATTTTAGAAGTTTGAATAATTAAAACACCAAATACAAAAATTTCATAACTTTAAAATACTATTCATTTGGTAATATGATTTTTCTGGCTGAATTATGAAAAATCATAACTAATTCCAGAAAAATTGTATAAGGATGATTCAACCTCTAAAAATAGTTAAAAACATTTCCTACATGAAAAAAAATATACGACTAGAATTTAACTACTCCAATTTATACAGAAAATTCATCCAATTTCAACCGTTCATTTGGCTAAAATTATTTTTTTAGGTTTTCTGACCCATATTCAAAATTTCATAACTCCTAGTACACATGTCCAAATCAGGTTTTCTTTAGCTCTTTGGAAAGCCCTCACTGTCTACTTTCCAAGCATATACAATACTCATATAGAAAATTGAGTTTCAAGTGAACAATAGCCACATGAATACTCAATGTACATAATGGATAGATTTACATATCAACTTCCAAACTAAATACATATCATAATTACATAGCCCAAACTTGTTCAAACTAAGTTTTTAACATTACAAGAAACTTAAAATAGTATGATGGTAGTGATGCATAGCTTCATAAATTCATACAATAATTTATACATAATAGCAAGGAAATAAGTCACAATTTTTACTAAAACTTTAATCTTCATTAACTTTCTCCTTGCCTCTTGTCTTCTTGGAGGACTTCCATCACTTGAACCTATAAGGCTAGTGCTTGGGGAGTAAGATTTGGGAAAATCTCAGTAGTTGACTTATTTAATGCATTTATGTCATACAAGTTGCACCAAATTCTTATGTAATCACATAAAATCATCAAATAACCATATTATCAAATAAAAATTTGGCAGAGTTTCCCTTAGAAAATGGACATCGCAGGAAACAAACAACTTCATTTTATAGCCAAAACCAATTATAAAACAACACAAGAACAATATGGCAACAATATATAATCATAGAAACACTTTAGAAAAACATAAAGCAATAAAATGAACATAGCTTCCTTTTGTGTAATCCTTTGCTTTTCCACTTGGAATCGAAGCTTCCACTAGCTTTCTTAAACTCCCACAAGTCCTAAATCATCAGCCAATATCAACTTAATCAACTACAAGTAAGGGTTGTCTTACAAAGTTTCACCAAACCCTAAAATTTCACATGGTTTATCTTTGAACTTTTCTTGAGTCTAACATTTGTTCTTAACTAATTTGGACCCAAAGAACTCATTTTTAACATTAAAACCTTGAAAATCCAATTCCTTCCTATCATACTAACTAATTGAAATAGGGGTTTGTGGAGGAAAGAAGTGATTTTCACTTTCTTGCTTCCAAACACACTTAAACCTACTTTTCTTACATTTTCTCACACTTTCTCTCAAGTTTCATGCAAGAAAAACACTTTGTCCCTCACCACTATGTCTTGAATAAAATTTTACAGCAAGAGGGAGGGGAGAAAACTCAAAGAAACCAACTCAAATTACTTCAAACCTCAAAGGAAATCACAAAGGAACAAGTAAGAAAATTCTTACTGATTTTTCCATGAATTTTCTTCTCTTTTTCTTCCTTGTTTTCTCCTTCTTTCCTTGCAATTTTTTTTGTTGCTCTCCAACTCTATTTTTTAGCCCTAAATTTCATTCAAGGTAGGGCCAAGAGGGAATATATAGAGCTTTGAAACTAATGGCATTTTGACACCTAAAGTTTCTTGAAAATTCTTGATAATTCATGGAAAATATTAAATTAATGGATTTCCCCATGTGCAGCTTGGTTTGCACAAAATTAAGGGCATTTTAGTCCAAATGTTGGACCCACGTACATTTTTCTTACTTTATTTACCTTTGTGGGGCCTACAATACTCTTTTTCCATGCACTGTGCGCTTTTTGACACTTGGTACAATTTTTCTTTACATAAACTCCGTTAACCTTAAACCATTCTACCATTGGGTTTGGCTTGTTGTGAGTTTCATTTTGATATAAAAATTGCATAATTTCAAAATTACCCTTATGTTGGGGAAATGCAACTTTAGAAATTTTTGGGCACTCAGTTATAATTTTTCCCAAGGAATAAATGCAAATAAATATTTTTCTTGGGGCAAAAGTATAATTTTTAAATTTATTTTCCTTGACCTCAAAAATGTAATTTTCACATACAACGGATTTTTCTATAACCAATTACATTTTAATTCATTTAAAGTTTTTTTGGATATTACATATATAGGGTTCTAGAAACTCCCTTTTACCTAATTCAAAGTAACACCTGCCAAGAGAAATGATTTTATTTTACACCTCCAATTAGGTGGAGGGTTCTACAACATTGACTTGATTATCATCACTTGAATGAAAAGTGGAAAGCATCTTAGGGATGAATAGTAGTAGCATTGGCAGCTAGCATGGGGAAATGGTTTTATTTTCTATGCTTAATAAAGTCTTCTAATGTCTCTTTTACTAGGAATGTTGTATTCACTCATAAATTGTAAGTTCTGTGGCAGGTGTAATGTTTAATTCTGTAGCATAATTGTGTGTTTTGTTTTTGTTGTCTCATTTGTTTTTTTAGTTTGCTGTATAAAAATATTGTTAGTTGTAGAATTTTAACACATTAATTTTTGTGGCGTATATAGGTTGTGAAGTGTATAACTTTTGAATAGGAAAGGGAACTTAAGTTTTGGATATGGTTAGAGCTTTTGAAAAGGTCTTTGGAAAGGTGATAGACTAATAGTTGTATTACTTGTATTTTGTTTGTTAGCACTCTATAGCCTTTACTGTCAATTTTGTTTATTTTTAACATACTTTTTTGCTAGCCAAAAGGGAAGCGGAGAAGGCAGAAAGGCAAAAAAGAGAACTTAAATGGAAGTAGATCTTGATTTAATATCAAATGAGGTTTTTTTTCCAAATATTTTATTTTAAAAAAGTTTGCTATTATAGAACTTATCTTTAGGTTTGGCTTCATTCTCTTAAAATTCTTACAACATTGTTTTCCTTGCAAGGCAAAATATGGTATTGGAGAGACATGCCGTGATCAATAGAATTGGGTTAGTAGCAACAATCCTTTTGGTAATGAATCTGAAGAGGTCACGAATTAACATTGATTACTACTGCATATATACTCTTTATTTTCTTTTTTCTGAATCCTTTCACACCATAGGCTATATAAGTTCGCAAATTCTTATTAGATAAAATTGGACTTAGGATTATGAGTGTGATAGTTTATGATTATTAAAATAAGCATATATTTCTCTCACAATTCTAATCGAACTTATGCTTTGTTGAATTTAGTATTCCTTCTGTTCCTGTTTATAATGCACTTTTAACTACCGTATATAGACCAAGATAATAATTAATAACTAACAAAATTTCTCACCTTTTCTCAAATTACCCTCATTAAATGCTTTGGGAATGAAATATTTTAATAATAAACAAATATTTTGGTCTACTAATTAGGGACAGTCTTGGAAAGAGAAAAAAATTGCACTACGTAATCCGTAAAATGCACTATATTATGAAATATAAATTTCTCAAAAAAAGTGCATTATATTGTAGAATGGAAGGAGTATGTTTAAGTATCCCCTATTCTATTAAAAAGGAAGAGAGATGAAAAAAATTGAGAGAAGTAAGAAAACTAATAGGATAAAAAATTCTTAAAAAGAGGTTGTGACCATTAAGATGGGCATGGTAGGATTGTTGGCTTTCCAAGAACGAGGTGAATCGGGAAATTTAAAATTTTTCTACAAAAATGTAAATTCACAGTGAAAACAAAAGCTTGCAAAAAAAATAGAGTGCAGTGAAAATGAATATAAATGCAAAATAAGGGAAGAGAGGACTAAGAGATTTATCTTAGTTCAATCTAATCCACTTGACCTACGTCCAATTCTCAAACCACCACTTGAGATTTTCACTATCAGCAAGAATTCAACGGGCTCCTTGCAATGTCTCAGTATAGACTTGTGCTTTATTATAAGAATACTCAAATTTTACACTCAACACTCTTACAAGTGTTTCCTAATGTCCTTTGTGATTTCTCTCACAAAGAATCTTTCTTCCAAATTAAAAAAAGATTTTATGCAGAATGAATACTCTCTAGAATAAAGAGGATATGAAAGTTAAGGTACAAAAAATGCTGTGTGTGGGTGAAAAAGTTTTTGACGTAGAAATTTGTTGAATTAGAAGTTTTGATAATTCCAAACAACTAAGAGTTTAGAAAGGAGAATATCAAAGGAGTATAAAAAGACAAAATGAAAAAATCCAATGAAGAACAAGTGAAGATTTAGTTGTTTGGATTCTCACAATATATACTGGGTAAAATGCTTTGATTCTTACTTATTTATGTTAACACAACACTTAAATGAGAAATTTCATAGTTATCATATGTTAGCATATGTTAAATTTAACTTGCACTTCAAAATACGACTTGTGAGTCTCATTGGAGCATGCCTTTAACAGACGAATGTTGTAATTCAAAATTCAAATTTCACAGAGGAGAACTTTTGTGTCATATTGAACAAGCCTCTAACAGGCGAATTTAAGCTTCTGAAATTCAAATTTCGAGTGTACCATGAAAACATGAGACAGTTGTTCAAATTCAATACATATGCTTTCAGTATGAAAATTTTTATGTTCTAACATGGGATATCTTTAACAAACTCAAAATTCAAATTTTCACTCTTAAATAGACTAATGTTAAAGTTCAACGTTAAAATCCTTAATCTTCTATCTCTGCAAAATTCATCTATTGAATCCTGAAATTCAAATTTTGGCATGTCAGATGCATTAAATGCGGTTGGTAAATAAGTATTTTTGTATAGTAATTGTTGGTTAAAATTTCTAACAGCTAGAGCTTGTTTCTAATGACTAATTAAGTTAGAAATCTATAAATAGAATTTCATTTGAACTTGTGAATAATGAATTTGAGCTTATCTTTACAATAACTCTGCTAAATTTCTGTGTCAAAGCTTTTTCATCCACATACAGCATTTATTGTATCTTAACTTTCATATCCACCCTATTCTAAAGAGTATTCAATCTGCATATAATTTTTTTTCATATGGAAGAAAGATTCTTTGTGAGAGAATCAAAAAAGATATTGGGAAACACTTATAGGAGTGTTGAGTGAAAATTTTGAGTGTTCTAAGAACAAAGCACGAGTCTGTATTGAAGCATTACAAAGAGCTCATTGAATCTTACTGATAATGAAAATCTCAAGTGGTGACTTGAGAACTAGACATAGGTCAATTGGATCAGATCGAATCAGGATAAATTTCTGAGTCCTCTTTTCCCTTATCTTGCATTTACGTTCATTTTCACCGTACTCTATTTTCTGCAAGCTTTTGCTTTCACTGTGACGTTACATTTTTACAGAAAAATTTTGAACTTCTCAATTCACCCCTCCTTTTGATAAGCCAGCAATCCTAACAAAATTTAGCAGAGTTATTGCAAAGACAGGCTCAAATTCATCGCTTACAACTTCAAATGAAGTTCTATTTATAGATTTGTGACTTAACTAGCCGTTAGACACAAGATTTAGCAATTACAAACTTTAACCAGTGCTTACGCTGTAGAAATAGCCATTCACTAACCGCATTTAATGCGTCTGACATGCTAAAATTCAAATTTTAAGGTTTAACAGACGAATTTTGCTAGGACAGAAGGTTAAGGATTTCAATGTTGAACTTCAACATTCCTCTGTTCAAATGTGACATTCAAATTTTGAGTTTGTCAAAGATATCTCATGTTAGAACATACAAATTTTCATATCAAAATTGCATCTATTGAATTTAAATAGTTGTCTCACGTTTTCACAGTATACTCGAAATTCAAATTTCAGAAGCTGAAATTCATCTGTTAGAGACTTATTCATCATGACACAAAAGTTATCTTATGTGAAATTCAAATGTTAAACTACAAAGTTCATCTGCCAAAGACATGCTTTAATAAGACTCACAAGTCCTCATTTTGAAATTTATACTTTGAAGTCTAAAGTTCGTTTATCAGAGGAGGTGACTCTGAATTCTCTTTGAACTTCATCAATATTTGAATTTTAACTAAACTTTATATGAATTTTGCACACATTCACCAATAATGCTTAGCCTGAAATTCGATTTTCATAACTAAAATTTGCCTATCAAAGATAAAACCTCTATATATTCAAATTTCACAAAGCAAAATTCAAATTTTAGACAAAATATACAAGTCAATAATAAAATTCATCTGTTAGTCAGTATTTTTCAAATTTAACATATGCTAACATATGATAATTATGAAAGTACTCATTTAAGTGCTATGGTAACATAAATAAGTAAAATTAAAAACTTTTTACCAAGTGTACATTGTGAGAAATCCTAATAACTAAATCTTCAATTGTTCTTCATTGGATTTCTTCACTTTGTCTTTTCATACTCCTTTGATATTCTCTTTTCCAAGTTCTAATTGTTTAAAATCATCAAAACTTCTTATTCAACAGGGCCATGAAAACATTTGTCTTAAGTCCAGGGAAGCATTTTGTTACCCTTATATTATTTATATTTCATAAATTTAACATCTATTTTAATTTAATATAATTGGATGTGTTAAAAAAACATTAGTAATGTAAGCCATTCAATCCCATCTAAGAATTTTCATGTAACATGATTATTAACCTGATTTATTCCTATAGTTTGACCATTCTGAGATTACATAAATATTGTAATATCTCTATTTTTATGGGGTATTATAAAATGAATAAAAGATGAGAAATGAAGAGAGATGAAAAGACTATATATAATTAGACTTTAGAAGAAATTAATTTCTTATATAATTTTCAGAAGAAGTTATGATTGGTCCTTAATTAGAATTAATTTTTCATAAGGTTTTTAGCAGAAATTAATTTCAAAACTTACCTCAAAAAATATGCAATATGTCACTTGAATAAAAGTTTATTCTGAGCTAAGCGTAATGGTATAAGTATTGCGTAATGAAAAGAAGTTTGAGAAAAATTATAACTAATGACCCAAAAGTTTCAAAAATTATAAATTTATCCCAGATCAAGGATATTTTTGGAAATATGAAAAAATTATAGTCAAAAAGAAGCTTTCAATAAACTAAGCCCAATGGAATACAATATGAAATTTATTAAGATCAAAATAATATTTATTGGGTAAATATGATTTAATATTAATATTTTACCTGATCAAGGTTATTTCAGATGGCAAAAAAAGGTAGTATTGATTCAAGAACAGTGATTGGACCCTTATAAAATATATTTTGGATCAAAATAATGATTTTGGACTAAAAATAATTGTTGGATAATTTTTTACCAATTTAATGACAATTTTGGAAAAAAAAAATACACAATCGGTATAAGCAAAATTCAATTGGTAAAGGGTATTTTGATTAATTAAAGTTTATGAAACAATTTGTGGACAAAATTGAGGACAACTGGTGTGGAGGAGGCTACTTGGACATGAGAGGAATTAAATCAAAAGCTTTTTGCAAAAAGAAAACAAAAAAGTCAAAGGAAAAAACCACTTTAATACCAAATATCCCTTAATTACTTTAATTAACATCACACTTCATCTTCTTTAGCCACAAGCATGTCTGGACCATAGGAGAAAGTGTGAGAGAGAGCCAAAAATTCCAAGATCAAAAAGGAGAAGAGAAAGACAAAGTTTGGCCACCAAATTCTCAAGGTAGGTATATTTGGTTGCTATCTTGCATCTACTTAAGTATTGTAGTGTTTCATGGAGTATTTCTCTCTATTTTTACTATGAAAATTTCTTCCTAAAGAGAGAGTAGAGATAGAAAATGAAGCCATGAATAAATTAATCCATGAAAAGTGATGTATAGGCTTCAAGAATTAAGGATATATCATTGGATTTCAAATTAATCGGGTACTTATTTTTCTACTTTTTTTGGAAATTTTTTGCCTATTTAGGGTTTGAAAGGAAAGGGAATATCATCATTTTGACCCCAAAAGTGGATTTCTTGGGTTCAAAATAGGTAGATACAAATGTGTTGTACAAAAAAATCCAAATGGTTTGCAAAATGGAATTTTAGGGTTAGTAAGCACACTTTGTGAAGGAGGTCATGAAATCAGTAGTTAATGGCCTTAATTTTTGATGCATTAGGACTCAAGAAAGTGATGGGAGATCAAAGGAAATGTTTACCAAGTTTGGGAAGCAAAGGAAAAGCTTAAGGTAGTTACTTTCCCAATCAATGCTTTATGTTACCATTACTGTTTTCTTGATTTAATGAATATGCTATATATTTGTATGAATGTTTTGTGATGATATTGATTAGTTGGCTGGTTGATTAGAGGGTTTTGTGACCCTAGGATGTCCATTTTATAAGGTGTTATCATGTCAAAATTTTTATAAAAGTACTATGGCATAATATATTTTTGTGATTTTTATGGATGGATTTATGAAATATTAATGATGATATGAATGCATGATTGGGTATAACTACTGAGATTCTTTGAATCTCACTCTCCCTAAATGACTAACCATGCTAGGGTAAAGACACAGAAGTGGCCAAGGAGAAAGCAAAAGAAACAAAGAAAATAGTATAGAGTCATTTATTTTTCAAGTTCTAATGTCAGGATATGAGATTATGTATTAATTAATGTATGAGGTGTAGATTCTAAAATTATGCATGTTTATGTTTCCTTAAGCTCTCCTATCATGTAATGTGTGAAATTGGAGCAATGAATGTCAATGACTTATGTTTATGAAGTTTATTATATGAGATATGGTATGATTATACTCAAGATTGACCGGTAATAGCTTGAACTGAGGTGCTCTATTCCAGACAGGTCTATTAGCACATGTAGTATATATGTTATAAAAGTAGATAGAATAAGCTTTTCAAAGAGCTAAAGAACACCTAAATTAGATAAAGGTACAATTTATGGTGAATTTTCAAATTTAGGGTTCAGAATAGGACAGTGTAGAGAAAAACTGTAACTTTCCTATGAACACAAGAAATTTCAAAATGCAATAGAAAATTGTAAAAAGATCCAAAAATTCAGTGGTTTGCATTTCTGGAAACCTATAAGAATTAGAAAATGAATGCGATAGGTTTGATAGTATTTGGAGCTATATAGAAAGAGTTATATAATTTCTCCTAAAACTGTTCAAATAAAAGTAGTATTCTGACCCTTAATGATTTAAGTCAATTTTATACCATGTACAAGGTGAATAAATATACAAGAAAAATATATCTAGAAAGTAGATATATAGAGCTTTCCAATGACATAGATAATGCATGATTTTGCTTAGGATATCATGAGATATGAATTTTTAAAAATAAGGCCAAAACCTGAGAAGTTTTAAAATGATCAAATGTATAATAGATATTTGAGGAATAAATTGTACGAATTAGTCTAGGAAATGCTCTATTTCATATTTTTTCCATGTAGAAAATCATTTTAGATATTTTTAGAGACTTGAATCACTTTGATATGATTTTTCCAGAATTAGTTATGAATTTTCAAAGTTCATAAGGTAAAATGAAAAATGCACAATGAACAATACCCGAAATAAAGAAAAAATTGTTTTGTTATTTTTATTCATTTAAGTCTTTAATCATGCAATAATTGGAGTCTAATTATGGGAAATTAACTTAAGTTTAAGGTGTTACAAATATATCATTTAATTTAATTCAAATCATTTTAATTTAAATCCTATAGTCTATCATTCCAACACTCATAGTTATCATTCAACATTACACCTTGATAGGAAGAAGCACTTGTGGATATGCATTTTAAGTGCAATATTGAACTAAATCATTGAGGTTTAAGTTAAAGCCCAAATGCAAAAAAAATTAATAAAGCGGGTGCCAAAAGAACAAGTTTCTTTTTAAAATAAAAATTCAAAAAAAAAAATTATGATCCTGATAATTTTTATCCTGTCAAATACTTATAATTACATGCTTTATCACTTCAACATTAAAAAAAAAGGAGCAAATAAATCTCAACCTTCCCAAGCGTTAGCACAAGCTTTTTTCTAGTTTTATTAATACTTTATCATTCCAAATTCAATTAAATATCATAATATAATTTCAAATTAGTGAAATGATTTTTAAAATTCTTAAATAATTTTTAATATCTACTAATTAAGTTCCCACAAAGTGATTAGATTATATATTATAAAGTAGAGATCAAATGCATGACATGTTGTGTTTTTAGACCTTCACATTGTTATGTTGGCTATGAAAAAATTTGATCCAACATATTCAAAATAGTATTTATTTTCTTATATATGGTTTTATTTTTTAACAAATTTGATATGATGATAAATATGAAAATATATATTATGTGAGTTTTTTTACACCACTATGAAATCCTTTTTAGTTTTAGAGGCATACCTGAAGGTAAGATTTCATCACATTGTTATTTGCAATTTTCTTGTAGCAATTTTGATATTTTCTAATATGTTTTATCTTCTCCATATAATATAGCTGATGAAATGATTCCTTTATAACAGAATATCAATGATGGTTTAAATATGGAGGTAACCACTTTCTATCTTATTTTTCTATCTTGAATATGGTTTCTCTTATTACTTTCTATTATTTATCTTTATATTATTATTTCTCTAAATTCTAAAAGAGTTTTCTAATTAAAAATTTTAGAAAATCCTTACACTTGTATATGTTAGAATATATAGGATGTACGGTAAGAATTTTGAAAAGTTTAGCATATATAATGCTATCAAGAATAGACTATGCACTGAATGTAGATTTGCAAACTTATATTTTAACACATTAATTAACCATTGCTTTTATGTGTTTCTTGGACATTACTTTTCTAACAACCAGATATAATGAAAATTAATAAATAGGTGGAATCACTAAGATCATCCGTCTTCACATTATTACATTTAATAATGTAAAATGTGCAAATTCATAAAATATATTTGGTATTTATATTTCTTGTATATTTTCACATCTATATGCTTTAATTTCTTAAGTAATATCTGGATTTTCTTATACATCGTATGGGCACAAATTTTAGTTCAATAAAAATTAATAGACTATATCCACTAATTAAGTCCTAGTGATGAGTTTGCTAATTAGATTAGTTATGATAGTTGATGAAACAATTGAGGACAATAATGAAGGAATAATTGACATCAAGATTTCTCAAGATATGTTACATGTTGTGTCATATTTACGTAGTTTCTAAAAATTCATTTTTATGTAGGTTTTCCTAATGAACTAATGCATCACACTGGTGCTCATATAATTCTGCCTAAATCTAATTCACTTTATAAGCTAGAATTTCCAATCAATTTACACTTTGAACTACAAATAAATTGAACAAATGTAACACTCATACTCTTAAAATATAATTTTGATGCTTAATTGTGACACCTTATCCTTAACCTCATATCCATAATAGAGCCCATTTATGCATAATTAGAAGCTTGAATCAAGTAAAAACCAAAAAAGAAATTTTCATAATTTTGGTACTATTCATTTGGTAATTTCCATTTTACAGACTGAACTTTAAAGATTCATAACTAATTCTACAAAAACCATATGAAAATGATTGAATCTTTAAAAATAGCTTAAAATATTCTATACATAGAAAAAATATTAAACAAAGCAATGATTGAGCCAATTCAAATAGTTTATTTCTCAAAATTTATTGTATATTTGATCATTTTTATGAATTCCTGATTCTGGTATTAACTTTGAAAAATCATAATAAATTGTACACACATCTAAATTAAGTTTTCTTTATATCATTTTAAATATCTTTTTGTCTAGTTTCTAAACATATACAACATTCATAAGTTCTCTAGCAAAACGTCTAAATAGAAGCTAGTTTACCATAAAGAGATCAAAATGACCATTTCTATCTAAATACTTGCAAAATAAAAGTTCTAAAATATTTACATGGCCACAATTTGTTCTCATATTATGCCATACGTAACATCCCTAAATACTAAGATATTAGAAAACACATAAAAAATTTGAGAAAATAGAGAGACATCTTTAAGTATGAAAGAGGGTAAATAGGTTATTTTACTAGTTTAGATTAAATATGAAAAAAATTATATTTTTCCCCCAAAAAATAAAAACATTTCAATATTAGCCCCTTAAGAAGAAAAGTGCATAACAATTGAAGTTTAATTGCAAAGTTGGATAGCGCTAGCTTCTTACCCAAGTGGTGGCATCTAGTTAGTGATGTTTAAGGTGGCTTTTAGCCATTGTTGGTTAGTTGCTTGAATATACCTTGTAGGTTATCTTGATTGTTGGTTGATTGGTTGTTAATTCCCATATTCTAAAAAATTGAAGTTTAATTAAGCCTTGGCAAAAATTACAGCGAATAACCTGAAAGAATTAAAAATTATAATTTTACCCCAAGTCAAGTGTAATTCAAAACGAAGCTCGTGACGAGATAAACTCAATGGTATATGGCACTGAGATTAACTGATTAAGGATAACAAAAATAATTAGTGCCAAAGATTAAAAAGTAACTTTTTGCTGTAAAAGTTATTTTTGGCTTTGTAAAGAGCAAAAAGGCAGATAGAAACGTGGTTGTATACCACAAAGAGAGCTTTTAGGATATAGGATAATAAAGTAATTCCAGATACAAGTTTATTTTAATCATGTACTCATAAAGTAATTTAATATTGCAAAAAGTAACTTTACTGGTTCTGGTATAAAGTAATCAATACATGGTATTACAGGATTAGAAAAAATATGCAATATTTTGGAGATGATACCATCTTAAATGGCATCACATAATTAGTCACATGTGGGAATTAGAAGGCTTAACTGTTAAGATTGCTAATTAATTCAAGTTACATAACTATAAGTGGTAAAAGTGACTTAACCTAAGCTTTATCCATAGTTAGCATGCTTTAAATACCCATCCTTCCATTTGGCTGAAGCATTTGGCAAAGAAAAGAGAAAGGAATAGTCTGCAAGTCAGAAATTGGAGAGTACACGTGAGGGAGAAGGAAAAAGAGAAGAAAAAGGAAGAGAGAAATTCAAGAAAATTGGCAAGTTACTAGTTTATGATCTTAATGGCTTCTAGCTTAGTTTCTTGGTTGTTTGAGATGATTTCCTTGAATTTCTTCCTTCTCCACCCACTGTCCAGTTTAGGTTTAAGCTCGTTTAAGAGAGGGAAGGTGTTTTTGAAGATAAATTGATGAGAAAACATGAAATTTAACAAAAGAAAGCAAGATAGGTGAGTTTTGAAGCAAGTAGTCAGAAAATCAAGGTTTTCTTGTGAGGGTAGATTTTGGCCAGCCCTAAAGAGTATCTTAGAGTTGGAATTTCATCATTTTTATGGTAAAAAATGGATTCCCCATATTGAAAAACCTTAAAGACAAGTGTTAGGATCAAGTGAAACCCTAAGATAGACAAATTGAAGTTTAAAGGGTTTCTAGAGTTTCATGGAAGCTATATACATTATGCCATGAAATCAGTGGTTTCACCAAGTATCTAATGATGTTTAGGGACTTGAGGAAGTTTGAGGAAGCTTGTGAAATCATTGAAAGCAAAGGGAAAGCCAAGTGCAAACACCAAAGGTTGCTAAGTTACATATTCTTATTTTATGTTCTTTCATTGATTTTCTATGATCAAATTGCCTTGCCATATTGTAATTGTGATTTTTTTTATTGGTTTTGGATATAAAATAAGGGGTTTTATTCCTTGGAATGTCTATTTTCTAAGCCGTTGTGCTGTCGTAATTTTTATGACTTATATGGCAATTTGTTGATTAATGTGACTATTATGTGAAATGAATAATATGATGCATGAGTATAACTTGCTACTGAGATTGCCTCAATCTCATCCCCCCAAGTATCCAAAATTATAGGTTCAAGAGATGGCAAGACCACCAAGAAGATAAGAAGCAAGAAGAAGACTATGGATGACTAGAATTATAATTGCTATTGCTGCTTGCTTTCTTGTAATTTTATATAAAATCGTATGTGTTTTTTGTGAAGCTAAGCTTTGCTGTCATTATGCTCTTTTGAGTCTATTGAGATGTTATGACTATGACATGAGCAAGTTTGACCAATGTATGAAGTGTATATGAATATTTTGTAAAGTTTTGATGCAATCTGGCCATTATACGCACCTAAAGGTTTAATAGCTATTGTTTATTCGAATTGTAATATAACATAGGAGTGTTATATATTCTCAAAAACTAGACAGACGGGGATTTCCAACAAGTCAAAGAGCACTTGATTTGAATCAATGTGTGAATTGATATGAATTTGAGGGTCACTAGATAGTGCTGGGAAAACTATGATTTTTACCATCAGTACTATTTATTTTAAAATGCAGTAGAAATTTGCACAGAACTCCAAAAATTCATTGGTATATATTCATACAAGATTTATGCCTTAAGTTTAAAATGCCACTAGTTTGAAGGCAATTGGAGCTACACAATAAGAATTATGCATATTTTCCTGAAACTGTTCTAGTAGAAGTCTATTATGACCCTTAGTAGTTTAAAATGATGCTATGCTCTATTTTAGTTGAATAACAAGTAAAATATGTTTGTAAAGTAGACTTAGAGAGCTTTATAATGATGTAAAGTATGTATGATTTGATTCAGGTTAGGATATGAAATAAATTTTCAAAATTAAGGCTAGGAAATCTAGAGCAATATTTTTGACCATTTGAATAGTGGAATTTTGAGCATTAAACTATATCAATTGGTTCGGTCAAATACCAGTTTCATATTTTTTCCATGTAAAGCATTTCTTAGCTATTTTTTAAAACTTGAATCACATTGATATAATTTTTTTGGATTTAGTTATGATTTTTTAAAGTTTAGCCGGAAAAATTGGGTACCAAATGAATAGTACCATCTTTTTTTTTCTCTATTTTGGACCATATGATGATTCAAACTTGTAAAATAGCTTAATTGGACATTAGAAATGCTATAATACGTGGAAAAGTATATATGAGAGCAAGGTGTTACACTATACATTCCCTAAGACTTAAAGGGACATAATAGCTTGAAGGTACAAATTTATCATCATATAAAAAAATTTACATTAAGTCTCCAAACATAGGATCATTGCAAGCAATAACATTTAGTCAATAATTTCGTTCTCCTTTCATTTCTCTCCTTGGTAACCTTGCCATAATGGGTTCCTAGACATGGTTAGCATTTGGAATAGTGAAATTCAAAGAATCCCAGTAGCATGACCAATTATACACAAACATCATCACATAATTCATCAAAAAATTTGCCAAACATTTTGAACATATTATGCCATAACATTTTATAAAAATTTTGACGGAGTTTCATTTTATAAATTGGGTATCATGGGGCCTCAAGCCCTTTTAAACAACTCTGCCAACAACCAAGAGACATCACATAATAACAATCATGGCATCAAATTAATCATATGGGTCACAAAATCAACAGCGGATAATATAATGCATAAAGGTAAAAATGCTACCATCTTGAATTCCTTTGCTTTCTACTCTTTGTATATCCTTTCATTAGCCTTCCACAACTTTCTTGAACCTATATGCATCACCACTTTAGATCATAATCCACTGGTTCTTGAAGCTAAGTCACCAAGTGCTCACTAGAACCCTAAAATTACATATTGTTATCCTTTTAGTTTTTCTTGAAACCAACACTTACATTTAACTAATTTGAACCTGAGAAATTCATTTTTGACCTTAAAATAATAAAATTCCAACTCTAAACATCACCGCTGCTTTGGCCGAAAATTAGCTTGGAAGAGGAGAAATTGATTTCTTTTGAAATACTTCAAACTTTCAAAATCATACTTTATGCTACTAGTTGAGTGTTTCTCCTAAGTTTAATATATGAAAACTCATTTTTTCCATGTCATGGCTGAAAAATATATATATATATATATATAAATATAGAGAGAGAGAGAGAGAGGAGGAAGAGAACTCCATGAAATTACTTCAAACTATTTGAAAACACAAGTTAGGAAGCATAAAATCTCACGTTGCAAGTTAAATCCTCAAACTTTCCCTTTAATCTTCTCTTTTCTCTTCTCTTTTTTCTTAGCTTTTTAGAGCTCTTTCTTACTCTTACAACAACTGAAAGTGGCATGTAAATAAGGAGGAATAAGGGACTTAATTCACTTAACCATGCACTTGAAGGAGAGACATCAAATGAGTGAATAGTAAACTTGGTTAACTTAGCTACCTTGAGTTAACTTTAATGAAATATTTCCAAAAGTCAATTAAATAAATTCCAATGGTGTCCCAATCAGCTGCAATTCATGCCTCCTCAAGGGTATTTTTAACCAAAATGCTTCATAATTTTATTAGTCCAAAAATAACATTTACCGATAAATTTTACCCATACTGATTAATTACTTTTGCTGTAATTTATCTCATAATTGGCATATGATTATTGTAAATTTGATTTTGGACTAGACTTATTATCTTGTCTTCAAATATATTTGTAAGGGTTCCACATATTGTTCTCTTCACATGTCTGATTTTGTGGGGACTACAACTTCTTGTTCAGTATAACAATCTTGTCTTCAAATATATTTGTAAGGGTTCCACATATTGTTCTCTTCACATATTTGCTTTTGTGGGGACTACAACTTCTTGTTCAGTATAACAATCACCTTCTATCTTTTAATGACAATTGTAAATTCATACTAACTCAGTCAATCTCAAAGTAGTATTCCTTTGGGTTCAGCTCGATGAGAGCTTCATTTTGACAAAAAATTTTCTAATTACAAAATTGCCCTTGACTTGGTAAAATTATAATTTTTATTCTTTTTGGTCATTTCGTATAATTTTTTCTAAGGACTTAAATGCATGAAATTCTTCCTTTCGAAGACTAAAATGTATAAAATTTTCAATTTTAGGGGCTAAAGTATAATTTCATCATTTTTTCTAAGTTGGAAAAATGACTTTTTGTCTTTTTTTTTTAACATTTAATTATGTCTCTTAGTTTTCTCATTTTATGATATCCAGTGAAGTGTAGGATATTACATTAATCAATTAAGTTTTTTTATTAACTTGTAATTAATTATTGTATAGGAAAATTCCTAGATGATGTTGTAAATCCTCGTAGCTTAAAGAAGTTGAAAGGTGGTCCTTAAAAAAAACCTAAAGCTTTAAATACATATAATATAATAATAATAATAATAATAACAATAATTTAAAGAGAGAGAGAGAGAGAATGAATGCCATCTATATATCTATATATATATATATAATCTCCAACAAGCACTTTGGAGAGCTAGAGAAATAAATAGTGATTTAGTGGCTTTTTGTGACTTATGTTGGGTTTTGTACTTTGTTTTGAAGATGTAATTTTGAGGACTTGTATTGGGCTTTGTGCATATAATATTGTTTTCTTTTTTCTTTCACATTTGAAGTTTAAATACAGCTTTTGAATTTGGCTTTTTCTCAACTATCCTACCTACCTCACTTAATGTCTTTTCTCTCTCTCACTTTTGCATTGTCTCTTTCTTTTCTCTCTCATCTCACACTTCTTATCTGACTCTTACTTTCCCTTTTTGAGTGCAACATCTCTCTCACACTCACATTGTTACATCTTATAAGGCATTTTCCCATGCAAACTTCTTATTTGATGCATGAAATAGTCTTAGAAAATTTTGAACCAATTAAAACTTTAATACTAAATAAAACTATTTTCGCTAGTTTACACTTCATTGTGCAGCAAATATTCAAAATTTATAATTAAATGTAAAAAAATTATTTTTTAGTGATTCAAGTTTCTAAAAATCATGCACATCTTGAATTCTAAAGGAAAAAAAAAAGAAACTAGAAAATGAATGCACAGATTAGTACAATTTATTGTGTAAACTTTACTGTTCATTTTCGCACCTCTCTTTCTATCCAAAAACTAAACCTTCATTTTAAAAATTCATTTCTCATAAAATACAAGGCCATTTGGTGCATACTTAGTATCTTTGGAAAGATTTATATGTCTACTTTCAAACCATATTTCTATTATATGTTTATTCTACTCCTACTAGTTAAAACACCAACATATATCATCAAAGGTCAGAAATAATATCTACTAGAACAGCCTTAGTAAAACATGCATAACCATCATTATATAAATCCAAACATAGTCCAACCATCCTAGGACATAGATCTATTCATGTGTATGAACCACTGAATTTTTGGAAGTATATTTGAATTTATACAGCAACTAGAAACTACCAGTACAAAACAGATCATAACTATTTTAATACATTAATCTTCTTCTTCAATCCTCCTTGCTATACTCTTTCCCTTTGGTATTGCTTAGTCCTATAATTGGGAAACTTGGGTGAGATTGGGGAATTTCAATAGCCAACTTACACATGTCATCATGTTATCACAAAAGCATTTAAAAGCATATAAAACATAGCATACTTTCATTAAAATATCAAAATTTCCATGTTGTCTAACAAAAATTTGACAGAATAATGACTTAGTAAATGAGCATCCCGAGATTTATCCCTTAATATAAAATAGTAACCAATCATAGAAAAACGTTCATAACAGCAACATGGCATCATTTGCAAATAACATATAGAACATACATAAACAATAACATTAAGCAAGGTTAAGAGACTACCTTAGAGTTTTAACTTTCCAACTTGCTTTCCCCTTAGTTTGGGTTAGTTCCTTAACTTGTTTAGAGCCTAGGAGTATCATCAAACATTGCTTAATAACTTGATAACATTATATAATCTATGCATGCTTTGATGACCCTAAACTTTGACAATTTGGAAACCAAATTCTTTAATGATTCTCTTGACCCTTCTTAGCTATTTGGTATGCTAGGAGTCTATTGGAAGCATCAATTTCATCAAAAACTTACTCCCTCCTTCACTACTCTCTTTGGCCGAAAATGGTCTCTTAAAAACCCATTTGGAAAAACTCCTTTCTTTGTCCAATCATTCATGAAATCCATACTTTATACATCATTATAAACTTAACCTAACCATTTGCTAATTGAATCACAAACTCCCCCCTCATTTTCATGCCTTGGCTGAGACTAGGGAGGGATTAGAGGGAAGAAAGAAATGCTCAAATCCTAAATAATCTTAAGCCAAATTAATGAAGAGGAAATCTGAAAGAGATTTAGAGGAGAAGCTTACCTTTGAAGACCCCTTCCTTGTCTTTCTTTTCTTCCTCCTTCCTCTCCTTCCTTCTTTCTTCTTTTTCTTCTTCTTTCTTCACTCTCGACTCTCTCTCTTCTCTCTCTCACTCCCACAGCTTCTCTCCCTCTCTTACACCCTTTGGTATTGCAAACAAATAAGCAATATGGGGAGAGTGATCATGGGCTATTTATAGGTCGGTTGGGTGATTTTGGACCATTAAATTTAGCTTGGATCCAAGGGTGTTATGATTTATTCTCGTTTTGTTTATTATTTTTTTACATTCTTGCCCTTAAATATTTTCCCATTTGTGACCGAAGGTTGAGGGGTATTTTAAGCCAATGAATTTTGGCCAAGAAAGTCAAAAAGTGCACATGTATTTTTATTACTTTATCAAATCCATTTGAATCTGATTTATGTACTTTTCTTTGAGTTTTCCTTTATATCTTATAACTTTATCTATATGACCCAATCACTTTTTTCTCTTTACTTTTCCATGTGGGAACCACCTGTCTTACTTTTCACTATTAATCCCCCTTAACATTTACTATTCATCTCCTCCGACATTTACTACTCATGTGGGATTGGGCTTTTACTTTTTCTTTTTTGGGCTCACATATACAGTATCACTTGTACTTTTAGCATGCACTGAAGTATTATAATATTATTTTCCCTCTCTTCTATTGTATAATAACAATTTTGTCCTTACCTTTTGGTAAAATGACCATTTTGCCATTTTAAACCACTTTTTGATATTTTTATGATATTTTGGGTTTTAAACCTATTTAATTAAATATACAGACTTCCCCGATTATCATTAATTAATCCAGAGTAATTTAATATTATCCATAATATCATCTGGTCATAATATACAAATATGAGAAATATAGATGTTATATTTCCCTCCCCCTAAATAAAATTTCATCCTTGAAACTTCTAAAACTTATACATCAATCAAAAAGTTCTGGATGCTCCTACTTCATACTTGATTCCAGCTCCCATGTTGCCTCATCTAAGGATAAACCTTTCCAGACCACCTTTACAAGAGGAATCTTTTTGTTTCTCAGCTGCTTGACCTGATGGTTGATAATCTTTTCAAATTTGACCTCGTAATATAGATTATCCTGTAGCTCAATGCTTTCATATTCTATAACATATGATGGGTATGGTTGATACTTTTTCAATTGGGAGACATGAAAAATATTACGAATCTGGCTTAGATTTGGGAGAAGGGCAAGTATGTAAGCTATAAGTCCAGTTTTTGAAAGAATCTCAAATGGTCTGACATACTTTGGATTAATCTTTTTGGTCTTCATTGATCGACAGACTCCAATCATGGAAGATACCTTGAGAAATAGATGATCATTTACTTCGAATTCTAATGGCCTTCTCCTCTTATTGGCATAGCTCTTTTGCCTACTTTGGATTACTATCAATTTCTTTCAGATCATCTCAACCTACCCAGAGGTCTACCAACTTAGGACCCAAAAGTTTTCTTTCACTCAGCTTTGTCCAACATGATGGAAACCTGCACTTCCTTCCATAAAGGGCCTCATAAGGAGTCATTTATAATCTTTCAATTTTGTTTTCATCTTTCATATACATACTCAAGGCATATATTCCATTACTTAAATGCTTTTCTTTATTAGCTATAATACTTAACATTTTGTGAAGTCTCTCATCTTTCTTTACATACATATACACTAATTTCACTAGTTATAAATGTGCTAACTTTGTTAATCTTATAATCACCCTCATAATATCTTATGGGTGTGCACATTTCTAAACCTTTTATGATGCATGTCCCATTTTACATCAAACTTTCAAGTGTCAAAATAATCTTACTAGTCTTTGTAAGTCTTACTTTCACCCTTCGAACATTCTGCTATCCTTATACTATATCATCCAGCTCTTAAACCATGGCATATTACTACGATTCCTAGATGAATAGTATCCTTGCTCTTATAAACTTATATTGATATCTTTTTATCTTTTTATCTTATTTCTACCTTTTGAGAGACGCATACTTTCTTTTGAAATTTCATCATACTATCATATTTTGCATTAAATTCTTTTCACTTCCCCGTGATTCATTGATTCTTAATCTCATTTGCACATTTATCATCTTGTTGGGCTTTTTTCTATCTCTTTCTATATATTCATTTTTACTTTTAGTCTCATTCAATTGGGGAGAGAGATCTAAGTCTCTAAATCTTCTACTAGCATTTGCTCCTTCATCATCATCATACTGGTTACATGAATAACTTTTCAACTTACTATATCAACCATAAAACTAGCTTTTCTAGATGGCACTTTCTAGCATAATCCTTATCTTTCAACAATTTCATCCATCATCCTTGCCTCAAGCTCAATACATATGATCTAATAAATCCTTGAGGCTTTTGCAATCACAATATTCTTCCACAATTATACTATAGAAATAATGCCTTCATATTTTTAGAGTGTAAACTATTGCCATAAGTTCTAAATCATATATGCGATAGTTTTCTTCATATGATTAAAAATTCATCTAAAAACATAGGCTACAGCTCTGTCATCCTACATCAATACACATTCTAATCCATGCATGCTAGCATAACTTTAAACTACAAAGGGTTTTTTTGGATCGGGTATGATTAATACATGGGAGAAGATTAGCCTTCTTTTTAGTTTTTGAAAACTATTTTTGAAATTCTTATCCCACACAAAATTTTTCTTTCCTTATAAACCTTGTCAATAGCAAAGCAATTTAAGAAAAGTCCCGTATAAACTTTCTGTAATAGCTTGCTAAATCTAAAAAATTTCTTATCTTTGTAATAGTTTTGGGCCTCTATCACTTTAAGACTGCATCTACTTTGTTGAGATCTACTGTAACCCCATTCTTGGAGATAACGTGTCTAAAAACCATACATCTATGAGGTAAAACTCACCCTTGCTAGTTTAACATAGAGGCTCTTTTCTTTTAAAATTGTTAGGACAATTCTCAAATGCCTTTCATGATTATCTAAAGACTTGGAGTGCATTTCATCATTAATGAAAACCACAATAGTCTGATCTTGATATGGCCGGAGAAACCAATTCATGTAATCTACAAAGATAATTAGTGCATTTGTGAGATTAAGTGGCATTACTAAGAATTTACCATGCCCATTTTTTATTCTAAAGATAGTCCTTAGAACATTTTTTGTCTTTACTCGTAATTGACAAAATCCATATCTTCAATTAATCTTGAAGAAAATACTAGTTTTAGCCAATTGTTTTAACTGATTATCTATTCTAGGTAACATATTCATATTCTTAATATGACCTTATTAAATTCTCTATTGTCAACACAAAGTTTAAGGCTCCCATCTATCCTTTAATAAACATTACAAGAGCACCTTAAGCAGATACATTGAGTCTGATGAATCATTTTCTAATAAATTCTGTTATCTATTACTTTAATTTAGTCATCTCATTCAGAACCATACCAAATAGAGTTTTAAATATTGGCCTTACTCCAGGCATAATATTTTATACTTTTCTTTTAGGTAATAATCCTTTTCATTCATTGGGAAGAGATTTTTATTATTTTCTTATCTTACAAGAACTTCTATTATTTCCTCACTTATCCTTTTGCTTGAATTTTGAAGGAAATTGAATATTCCTGACTTCCTCTATCTTCGATATCTTAATCTGTCTGATAGTCAGATTACTCACGTAGTCTTAATGTATGGGATAGCTCCACATGTAGGTATGATTATGGTCTAGTCCTCACATTCAAGGAGAATATTATTGACTACCATCAATTCATACTAACATCATGATCGATGTCTTAGAGAGGCATATTGAGTAAAATATCCTTCTGCATACTCGTTTTGCCTTATTTTCCTGGTCTCTTAAATCTCTTACTATTTCCAGAGTCTTTTTCCTTTCTCTTACCTACAATCTTTTCTTTTACTAACTTTCTTGTCATTAGGGAATGCCTTTTAATTATTAACTTTATCATCATGCTACTTACTTGGTGTAGGGCCATTAACAAATTGGACTTCCTAGTAAGTCACCCATCATAAAATTTCTCCCGCTCAAGCACGCTTAACTGATAAATACTGAGGGGTTATGGAGAACTTATACCAATACTAGAATTAGAGATTGCTGGCATTAGACTTCCTTTTAAGCCATAATTCATCATTATGACCTTTAGATAACTTATTATTCTATTAATTCTAGAGCATCAAATCCCTATTTTCTTCTTACTTCTGATTTTTGGGCATAATAACCCAAGATGATATTTCCTATTACTATTCTTACTCTATGGGGTTCTTACTATTCTATAAGCTTAGTTTTATTTTATGAAACATACTTTCCAAATTTTATTTGTACTCTTTATGTTTGGACTTCAATTCATACTTTCTCTTATATTTTATTCATATTATACCTGCATAATTATATTTCATCAAAAATTCATCTTTTTGATATCCTATTAACTTTCTTCTGTCTCTTGACTAGCCATATACATTACATGCTTAATATTCTTAACTCTTACACTGGCCATTTCTTGGTAGTATTGTATAGTTCTTTATAAATCTATAAAAATTTTGCTATTACACTTCTTTATCCTTTCTAAATAATCTTACTTGTGATTGTGGTTACCATGCACTTCTTACATCATTTTATATTTATACTATTTTCTCTTAGAAGGGTCTTCACCACTGATATTAATTCTAAGGGAGAATATTCTTTTTCTTTAACCTCTAGTACCCTAGAGGTCCTCATCACTACTATATCTTTGTGCATAAGCACATACTCAAACATTGTACTTTACTTTTATCATCATAGATCTTGGAAGTCTTTACCTTTTGTGGATTAGGAGTTTAACTGCTTTTGAGGTAGTGGTTTACAAATTCTATAGTTGTTTCAACTACTTTCATCTCTCATATACGTCCTTAACTACTCTGCTAAGGTTACTTAGTAGTTTGGCATTGTAAGGGAACTTCCTCAACCTTTCCTTAGTCTTTGCTAGACCAGTTAGAATCCAACATTTATACTAATCTCAGCCTCTCACTATTATATATTCTTGCTTGATTAGGTTCTGTGACCCATAAGCCACATTCTTTTTGTCTTGCTTCAACTACATTTATCCTTTGGAGGATTTCTTTTATACTTTCTTGTGAGATCTTCAAGCAAAGAGTTTTTCCTTTTATAATTGGATTTCATGCTAAGTCTAACAACAAACTATTTTAAGGTTTCAAAGTTCCCTAACTGCTTACAATAGTTCTTAAATCCCTTAGACTTGTAATTCATACCTTTTGTGCCCATTGACATTTCTCAGATTCTAAACCCAATTTGAATACATGAAAGGGTTATTCAACTTCTAACTTACTTTATGTATTATCTTGTCACTACTATCATGGAATGTGACAATACTCTTACTTCTTTTTATAAGAAGTTCTTCAAGACATTAAGTCTTTGTCTGATTCCATTTTCTTTATGCCATGTATGAGTTTCCCCATTTAACCTTCTCACATTTTCTTTCTAATTACCTTTTACTCTTTATTGGCCATTACATCCATCACTGAGAGAATTTTTCCAATGATGTAGCTTTTTTTCATACGTGGGATACTTAACCTCCATTATTACTTTTTACTTGCATAGGCTTTACTTGCCTATAACTTTCACCAGCTTTTATTCACTCTTACTTTTTCATGAAGTACACTTTAAAGTGTACAACTATCTTTGTTTCATGCTTTTTTTCTCTGGTTTAACTACTACTAGATAATGGCATCTAGCTTCTACCTTTAGCATTGTCCTCATATTTCTTTTATCCCACAATTAAGCTTTTCTAATAAGTGGCTTGATATTTGAGAAAAGTCTTCAAGTAAACTTTCATAGTAGCTACTGAATTAATAAGGGTCTAACATTTTAAAAAAATCCACTTTAAACTTTCATACTAATTGCTGAATTTATATGCTTTTCATGAAATGAACAAAAAAGAGCACGAATATGCTTTTCATGAAATAACTTGTTCATTGTGCTCTTTTTTGTTCATCTCATGAAAAGCATATCCATCAATTGAATGTCTCCCAATTCGACAAAGGAAGAGTAAGAGGGCTTGTGCTATTGATGCAATAGGAGAAGATTCACCTTTTCATACACATAAGTTGGTACTTTGAAATATTTTTTTCCAATCATTTAAATGTTATTTGTATATGTTAAGTTTTCTAAGAATCATACTTATTATTAGCATGCTATTTATTTTTTCAGAAGAAATATTGCCCTCAAATGAATGCCAACGAACTCAACTATTTGAGGTTGTGAGTAACAATGAATCTTCACTTCAACGAGCTATGCCGAGAAGAAAAGTTTTGGGTGATATTTCCAATGTTGTTGTCAATTTAGATGCAAGATTTGATGATGAGATACAAATTGGTAATAATTGCTTTTGAGAGCTTTTCTTCATTTAGTGCTATAATTTGTGTGGTTCACTTCTTAACTTTAATTAATCATCTAAATTTGATGCAATTTATTCTTTTGTTGTTTAGTTGATTATTGCAACTGCAGTGGAGAAGAAGAACAAGAAGAAGAAGAGGAAGGGCATTTATAATATCCTAAATTTTTACTGGATATTAAGAAATATAGAAAATAAAATCAAAGAATATTTTAAAATACATATAAAATTACAAAAAAATGGAGGGACATAAAAAAGAGATCGAAAAACGCAAAAATGTCATTTTTTTGTGTTAGAACAGAAAATGAGGAAATTATAGTTTTGCCTCAAGAAATAAGAATTTTATGCAATATGGTCCTCAAAAGAAAGAATTTTATTCACTTTAGTTCTTGGAAAAAATTACAAGAAAGAATCTGAAAGAATTAAAAATGATAAATTTACCCAACTCAAGGGTAATTTTGGAATTTTTGAAAATTCTCTCAAAACGGAGTTCTCGATGAACCAAACTTAATGGGATACAGTTTAGAAGTTAATTAAATTTATATGAATTTATAATTTCAATTTAAGTTCTAAAGTAATTTTTAATCCGAAAAAAGAGGTTTGTGAGCTCCATAAGAGCAGACAGGTGAAAAGAACATTATATGGATCCTTACAGATAAATTTGGGGATCAAAATAATGAATTTAGTCCAAAATCAAATTTAAATCAATCATATACTAATTAAGTGACAATTACAGCAAAAGTATTTAATCGGTATGCGTAAAATTAATCGGTAAAACTTATTTTGGACTGTTAAAAGTTATGAAGCAATTTTTGACCAAAATACCCCTAAAGTGGCATGACCAAGGCTGATTGAACATGGAGGTAATTTCTTTATTTCATTTTAAGTGGATTTTAGCATTAAAAGGTAACCAAGTTGGTTAATTAACCTAACTCTACTATTCACTCATTAGATCTTTCTCTTCTTCACCATGAGTTAGGCAATTAAAACACCTCTTCCTCCTTTAGTTTAGTCAGCCTAAACAAAAGCAAGAGTGAGAGAGAGAGAGAGAGAGAGCTCAAAACTGAAAACAAGGAAGAGAGAAAAGGTGAAGCAAGCAAAAATTCAAGCTCAAGTTGCCAAGGTGAGTTTTCATGCTTGTAAGCTTGTATTTCCATTTAGTTTAAGATTGTTTCATGAAGTATTTTCCTTCCTTTTCCACCATGAAGATTTTGGCCAAACTAGATTAGAAAGAGAAAGTTGAGCTATGGCCAAATAAACAAAGGAAAAGGCATAGATAATTAACTAGAAGCATGATTCCATGAGTTGGAGCAAGTTTTATGAAGCAAATATATTTCTATAATTTTATCCTGAATTTCAGTCAGATTAAGGCTTGATATAGGAAAGGAATTTCATAATTTTGATCCAAAAAATGGATTTCTTGGGTCCAAAACAGGTAGATACAAATGTGTTGTACAAGAGAAGGTAAGTAGTTTGCAAAATGAAATTTTTAGGTTTTGTATGCACACTTTGTGAAGAGGACCATTGAAACAGTAGCCTATAGCCTCATTTTATGATGTATTAGGGTTCAAGAAAGTTGTAGAAGATCAAAGAAAAGGTGTTCAAAGTTTGAAGAGCAAAGGAATTGCCTAAGGTAGTTATTTACCCTATTATGTTTTATGTTATCATACTATGTTTTTATGAATTTGTGTCTATGCCATATTTTTGTTTGAATGTTTTGTAATGGTTTTGCATTGTTGGCTGGTTGATTGAGGGCTCTTGTGACCCTAGGATATCCAATTTGTAAGGTGTTACCATACCAAAATTTTTATTAAATAATATGGCATAATATATTCTTATGACTTTTATTGATGTTTTTATGAAATGTTGACAATAATATGAATGCATGAATGAGAGTAACTTCTGAGATTCTTTGAATCCCGTTCCTTTCAAAATACTAACTTGTTAGGTCCAAGCCATGGTAATATTACCTAAGAGGAGAAAGGAAAGGAGAAGCAAATTGTTGAATAAAATGAATTTACTTTCTTTAATCTTGTGTTTAGAATATCTATGCAAAGTAATGTGTAAAGTGTTAGGTCTGTACCTTCATGTAATCATGTCACTTTAGATATAATGTAATGTATGATACAATGTAAAGACAAGTTATGGTCATGCTTGTACATATTGGCTTTTATTTTGGCAAGTTGAAGGATGTAAATGGCCAATATAACCCTTGTATATGTTTGGAAACTAAATAGAAAGAGCTTTCTATAGACTCAAAGATCATTCAATTTAGAGTTATGTACGAATTTTTATGATTTTGTAAAGTTAGCCCAAAAATCAAGAAATTTTGAAAATGAACAAAAGAATAGTAATGATTTTTGAAATTTACTATGTCAATTGGCTCAATCAATGATCTAGTTTTTTTTTTCATGTAGACAATGTTTTTATCTATTTTCATAGATTTGAATCACTTACATACGATTTTTGTAGAATTAGTTATGAATTTTCGAAGTTTGCCAGGTAAAATGGAATTCACCAAATGAATAGTACCAAACTTTGGAAAAATTTATTATAATATTTTTATGTGATTTAACCTTACTATTAGACTTAAATGAGTTTATTTATGATTAAATAATGGAAGTTGAGCCTAAAGATCCAGGTGTGACAACATTGTTCAAGTGAATTGAGTTATGCTTCAAATTCTCAACTTTATCATAGATGAATTTTGATTTGACCATGTGCTCTACGTCTTTAGTGGCATTGTAGTTTTTATAAATATTTCTCCAGATTTTGGGTGGGTTTTGTATGCTTTTCAATTATGCATTTTTATTCTTATATTATTTCAGATGATAATCAATCTTTTCATCCAATTCATTGTTCTTCTGAAAAAACTCCTCATCATGAACATGGTAATTTGAAGTTTTATTTTGTAATTTCACAAACTTAAGTTTAGAAGAACAATTTATTCTTTGTCTAACGTTTTCATTATATTTTGCTTGCAAAGAATATCTTGATGAAGGTGATGCGAATTATATTTGTGAATTTTGTGGTGTGAAAATGTGGTTCAATGAATGAGTCAAAGAATATGGTAGTTCTGATATTCCAAGATTTGGGATGTGTTGTGGAGCATACCCATTATGCATTCTCCACCACCATATTTGGAAAGGCTTTTTTTTTTAGACTACATTCGCAGAGTCAAAAAATTTCTTCGCTAACATTAGAGCTTACAACATGTTTTCTTTCACATCTATGGGAGGCAAAATCCAACATTCCCTACATTCAGGTGTTGGTGCTTATACTTCCATGCTTGGATGACAAAACTGTCATAAAATTGGTAGTCTTCTCCCAAATGAAGGATCTAAACCAATTTATTCACAACTCTATATATATGACACTGAGAATGAGGTGGTAAATAGGATTGCCATTGTCATGTGACTTATATTTCATTTTTTTTCCTTAATGAAGTTTGTTAGGATATGTTATTCCTTTGGCTTTGTTTAAGAAATCTTATATGGTTGGTAACCAATTTATGATTTAGTTTGGGAGACTGATGGTAAGATATGCTCCCAAATTATCAATTTGGCTATGATGATGGATGTATAGTATGAGGGATGGTTAGATTTAATGATTAAGTAGCACTTGGGGTTGGCAGTGCTATATGTACCATGTTGAAATTAGTGACGAATTAGTTATTTCTTCCACATAGGTACTGATTTACGTGCCACCATGGTCTTCTTTATCATTGATGTTGTGTCTCATACTTTATTACTTGAGCCATAATACTATATTATCTCATGGTGTTGGTTATGATTTTCAGAGATAAGAGATGCCTAAAACCTTTACTTGTTATTATGCTTTGTGATTACTTGTTAAGTATAAATTAGATATATTCTATTTTTTTAAAGTAGAAGATTACTACTAAAATCTATTGATTTTATTTAATATTTTTCTCTTTTACCAATTTTTTTGCTCACATGTTTATGCATCTAAGATTGATCTAGTCATTGAGGTAAAGATACTTATTGAGTTGAATGGTATTAACCCTCATATGCAATCTTTTCGTATGGCATCATCTATTTTAAAGTCAAACAATTCTCAATGTGTCCGATTAGCATTGTTGAGCAAAAGAAACAATGATGGGAGAATCTATAACTTGCCAACTTGCTAAGAGGTTGTAGCTTTAGTTGTTGGAGATTTTGATCAATCTTTTGGTGAGAGAAACATCATTCTAGAAGAACATTCTGGTAGTTTGAAGAGTATTAATGAGATTCATCCAGCTTATCTTCCTTTGCAATATCCCTTGCTTTTTCCATGGGGAGAAGATGGCTATAGGGATGATATTTTGCATCGTGAACCGTCTCTTGAGCAAACCAAAAAGAAAAAGAAACTTACTATTCATGAGTGTCTTGCCCATATGTTAATGGATTGAGATAATGAAACTTCATTGTTACTTCATTCAGGTTGATTGCTGTAGCAATTTATTGTGGATGGCTCTACCATGATGGAGTCCCAAAGATTACTATGAATTAGAACTCATCAAAAAGATTTGTGAGGTGATCTATATAAGGAATTGTCTAATGCTGTGAATTATGGGGAGAACTAGTGGATGTTCTACTAGGAAGTGTAATATTTTGCCTTCATCTTTTACTGGTAGGTATCCCAATATTTTCCTCACTTTAACATGTAATCAAGCTTGGCCAAAAATAGAAAGGCATTGTGAAAAGGAAAAGTGCAATCCATCTGGACATTGTGATACAATAACAAGAATATTTGAATTGAAATTGAAATGACTCCTAAAAGGTATCAAGAAGAAGAAGGTTTTTAGAAGATTTCGTGTAGGTAGAGTTAACGTAGTTCATTTTTTATATTAAATCAATTCAATTTACATCTTGATTAATTTATTAGTCTTTTTGCTATTGCGTAATATATTTCTTTTGTTACTTACACAGGGATTTATACAATAGAATTCCAAAAAAGGGGATTATTACATGTGTATATATTACTCTGGGTAGACAAGGAAAACAAGTTAGCTATACCCACTGATATAGACAATGTTATCTGTGCTAAAATTCCTAATAAGACTCAAAATTCATTATTATATGACTTGGTCCAACCTTATATGGTGCATGGTCCTTGTGATTATACCAGTATCAAATCTCCATGTATGTCTAGAAACAAATATACTAAGTTTTTCCCCAAAAAGTTTGTGGATCATACTACTGTTGATGAAGAAGGATATCTAACATTGGATATCCAACATATAGAAGGAGGAATAATGGAAGAACTGTTGAGAAAAAAGGAATTCATCTTGACAATCAATTTGTGGTTCCATATAACCCATATCTCATATATCTTTTCCAACAACATATTATTGTTAAGAAGTGCAATCAATTTGAAATATTTGTTCAAGTACATCAATAAAGGGAGTGCCAAAGTGGTTGCCAACTTATATTATGATTCATCAATAATGGAGTAAGGCACTATTGATGAAATTAAACAATACTTAGATTGTTGATATGTATCTGCATGTAAAGGTTTTTAGAGCATTTTTGCATTTGACATTACTCACAGGTGGCCTCCTATTGAGAGGTTAAATTTCCACTTGCTTGGTGAACAACCGGTTGTCTACAATGATGATGATGATGTTCATACTATCTTGCAAAATGCTATGGTGCATCAAACAATGCTTATTGCTTGAATGCAATGTAACATATGTTATCCTCATGGTAGGAATTTAACTTATGCTAAGTTTCCTACACAATTTGTGTTTCATCGTAAGAAGTGACAATGAAAACCAAGGAAATGAGGTTTTGCAATAGGAAGAATGCACTTTGTGCCACTGAGTGCAGTAGAAGTTTATTTCTTGAGATTGTTATTGAATAGAGTTAAAGGTGTTGAATCAAAAATTTTGATGATTCCAAACAATTAGAGCTTGGATAGAGAATATCAAAGGAGTATGAAAGTATAAAGTGATGAAATCCAGTAAAGAATAAGTTTTTAGGATTTCTCACTATGTATACTAAGTAAAAAAAAACTTTAAATTTTACTTATTTATGTTACCATAGTACTCAAAAGAGTTATTTTAAAGTTATCTGATATTAACATGTATTAGAATTAAGATATATAGGCTAACAAACAAATTTTACTATTTGACTCATGCTTATTTTATGCAAAATTTGCACTTTACTTGTTGAAGTTCAAAACTATAGAGTTTTCATCTATAATAGACGAATTTTGGTTGTGAAATTCGAATTTTGAACTAAGCATAGTTAGTGAAAGTATGCAAAATTCACATGAAACTTAGTTTAAATTCGACTGTTAGTGAATTCTAAATCACAACCTCTGACAAACGAACTTTAAGCTTCAAAGTGTGAACTTCAAAGTGAGAACTTGTATGTCTAACATTGGATATCTTTTGTAAACTCAAAATTCAAAATTCAAACTTTGAATTAAAGAATTTTTGTTTCATGTTGAATATGCTTCAGATAGACAAATTTCAATTTCTGAAATTCAAATTTCAATTGCATTTTAAAAACTTGAAATAACTATTCAAACCCAATATATACACTTTCAATATGAAAATTCGCATGAACTAACATTGAATATCTTTTACAAACTCGAAATTCGAATGTCACTGAGTAACAGACAAATTTTGAAGTTCAACATCAAAGTTCTTAGCTTTTTGTCTCTGTAAAATTCATCTTTTAAGCCCCAAAATTTGAACTTTGGTGTGCCATATATATTAAATACGGCTGGTGAACAACTATTTTTGCAGAGTAACAGTTGGTCAATGTCTCTAATGGATAGATCTTGTATCTAATAACTAGTTAAGTCACAAATCTATAAATAGAACTTTATTTGAAATTGTGAGTAATGAATTTAAGTTTGCTATTACAAAAACTCTGCTGAAATTTTCTATTAAATCTATAATCACTTCATTTATTGCTCTTCATATCTACTTTATTTAAAAGAGTTTATATTTTTAACAAATCTTTTCTTCATCTAGAAGAAAGATTCTTTGTAAGGGGATTCACAAATGGGTAAAGGGAATCACTAGTGAGAGTGATAAAGAGACTTTCTATGTTCTCAAAACATAGTACAAGTATTATACTTTGGCATTACAAGGAGTCTGCTAAATTTTGCTGATAGTAGAAAATCTCAAGTAATGGATTGAGGGCTGGACGTTGTTTAAGTGAATTGGACCAAACCAGGATAAATCATTGAGTTTTTCTCTTCCTTTATCTCTTATTTTTAATTTTCATTTTATTTTCACTACTATATTGTATTTTTGCAGAAAAAATTTCACACTTCCCAATTCACCCCCTTAGAAAGCCAACACTCCTAACAAAAGGAGCAAAATCTTTTGATGGCATTAAAATTGTTAACAATGTTGTTCATGATACTTTCAGGTATGCATGCTATGCACTAGGTCTCTTGAATAATGATCATGAGTTCGTTGATGCTATCAGGGAAGTTGCTTCTTGGGGATTTGGAAACATGTTAAGAAGGCTATTTGTTTCCATGTTGTTATCTCATACTTTAACAAGACCTAATATTGTTTGAAGGGAAACAAAGCATCTTCTGTCAAAAGATATGTTATATATCAACAAAAATGGTTTGCATTTTGAAAGTAATTTTGCAGCTATGCATCAACTTGCCTTTAATTATCTTTGTTTTATTGTGATTATTTTTAATGTTTTACATAACTTACTTGCATTAAACCATGGATTTCTAAGCATCTTATTTATCAATTTATCATATATTGGCTTTAATTATGTTAGTTTTAGTGTTATGTAGATGTTCATATTACTCAGGATGATAAAGAAGAAGTAGTATTTCATGAAATTCAATTGTCATTGCAAAGAAATGGGAAATCATGTAAATCATTACATGATTTACCTAGTTTTCCTTTTCCCTACACTTTTAATCAATTTGATCGTTTAAATCATCTTATTCTTGAGGAATTGAATGTGGACAAAAATGTTTTAGAAAGAGAGGCTAAGAAAGCAATGAACTTGATGAAATTCGAACAAAGAGTCATTTTTGAGAAAATATTGAGCTCAGCACTATCTGATGCAGGTAATTTTTTCTTTGTTTATGAGTTTGGAGGCACGGGCAAGACGTTCCTATGGAATGCTATTACTTTAGCATTACGAGTGAAGGGTGAGATTGTTCTAATTATGGCTTCAAGTGGTATTGTTGCAACATTATTACCCGATAGCAGAACTACTCACTCAAGATTCTATATTCCCATTCAAATAAATGAAAATTCCACATCCAATATAAAGCATTATTCTCTAATTGTAAAACTAACCAGGAGGACCAAATTAATTATTTGGGATGAAGTTCCTATGATTCATCATCATTCCATTGAAGCCTTGGATAAATCTCTTAGAGATATCATGCAATTAAGTGCACCTCACAGTCGTTATCTTCCATTTGGAGGCATATGTATGATTATAGGAGGTGATTTCCAACAAATTTTGCCTGTAGTCCCTAAAGAATCTGGGGCTGAAATTGTTCATACTTCTATTAATTCTTTGTGCTAGTGGCAACATTGCTAAATTGTGAGGTTAACTAAAATATGTGGTGGAATCTTCTATATCATCATTGGAGCATGATGAATTAGAGAAATTCTCCCAATGGCTTATTAATGTTGGTGATGGTAGACTAAACCAGCCACATGATGCACATGTTGAGATTGATATTCCATGTGATCTTTTAATAAGTGATTTTTCTTATCCTTATAATGCAATTGTTGCTTCAACTTATCCTAATTTGGGTGCTAACTTTTCAAATCCATCTTACTTCATTGATAGAGTGATTCTTGCACCAACCATGAGATTGTTGATGAACTTAATGATTAAATTTGTTTGTTAGTACCAAGTGAAAGTGTTAAGTTTTTTAGTGCCAATTTAGTTTGTAAGTCAGAAGAAGGGAGTGATTTATCAGAAGAATTGTATCCTACTGAATTCTAAAACATTCTGAATTGTTCTAGCCTTTCTCCCCATAAACTATCTTTGAAGGTTAGGATACATATCATGCTTTTAAGAAACATTGATCAGTCATTGTGGTTATGTAATGGTACCAAATTGATTATCAATAAGCTTGGAAATAATGTTATTGGAGCCAAAACTATTAGTGGATCAAATATTGGCCATAATGTGTTGATTCATCGAATGAATTTGAATCCTTCAGACAGTCAATGGCCGTTCATATTACAAAGGAGATAATTTCCTATTATTTTCTCATTTGCAATGAGAATTAATAGAAGTCAAGGGCAATCATTAAGAAGTGTTGGTTTGTTTCTTCCAAAGCTAGTATTTACATATCGACAGTTGTATGTTGCTTTGTCAAAGGGTTAGAAGCAAGTCAAGTTGAAAATTCTAATACATGATACAAACAAGCAACCTCTATCAAGGACTTTGAATGTTGTATATGAAGAAATCTTCAAAATTGACTTTTGAATCAACCACAAATTGAAAATTCTAATATGTGATACTAACAAGCAATATTTTTTTTGCATGTTTTAAATTTCTTTAATTCTTTTAAATGTCCTTGTTTTATAATATTTGGGTGGTTAAATTGTTAATACTAATAACTGAAAGGTCTCTTTTGCAGGTTTTACTATATACTTCTTATCTTGTGCATTGAGTTCTGAGTTTGCACAGTCTTTTTTTGTTCTTGGAAGGTTGATTTGTATGCATAATATATATTTTGTTGAGGTTAGCCATATCCTATCATTCATTATTTTCCCCATAACATTATATGCTTTGAATTGTTATTTTATTTTCTGTTAAGGAATTATTTAATTTGTTAATGCTTTTTAATGTTTTGATGACAATACTCAATTATTCAAAAATCAAGTTTTTCGAATTCACTATAATAGACTATAATAGATAGGAGGTAAGTACAAATTTTTTTTTTGAGTTATTTATCTATATAGTGATGAAGAATTGCTTCACCTGATCATATTTATAAAGAGAAAGGATTCCAACCTTTAGGTAATTATTGATTATGTTGTAACTTGTAGCATTGGATTGACTAAGAGAGAAGAGTGTGACTTAGTTAGGACCTTTTCATCGGTTGCAAAGATGGCACTTTTCCACCAAGTAGGCTGATCATGCTGAAAAAAAAATGATAAGGATAAGCTTTCTCTAGTGCAGAAGCCCTCTTGGTAGGATGTTGTAATATATGATGATATCACAATGTCTTTCTGATTTGATCAACCAATAGATATGTGATGATATTAGTTTGGATATTTAATAGAATAGTAATATTCCATAAAAATTATTTTTTCACGTTAGATCTCTAAATATATACATATATATATAGATAAATATTCAATCAAACCCGTGCAACGCACGGGATATTTTCTAGTTCTCTTTAAAAGGGGAGAAGGCATCATGCCTTCTTTATATAAAGAAAAGAAAAAAAATAATAAAGAAATGGTCGCACAAGGTGACCACTTTCAAAGAGAAAGGAAGGGAGCAACGCCGCAGGAAGAAGAAGGAACTTGTTTCTATACTTGGACATGAATTCTCGATGGAGTCTTGACTAAAAATCTTAAGGTAATAGCTTCCTCCATCTCTCCTCCGTAGCTTGTTTTGCTACTATTCATGGTGAGAGAAAGAAGTTTGATTTTTGTTTTGTAGACTTAAGCATGCTTGGGGATTGTTAGAAATGCTTAGAAATAATGTGTAGATGCATGTATATACTATGAATGTCATTGTATTATACAATTTCACAAATTATAGGTTGAAATTTGAATTTAGGCATAAACCCTAAGTGGGCACTTGGAGGGAAATGAACATGCTTTGAAATATGGCTATAAAATTGTTATCAAAAGTTCCTGTGGATTTTCAAGGGCTTGTATAGAAAGTTTTATGTGGATTATAGTTGTTTTGAGTTATACTTTCTAACTCAAAATTTTTAAGCTTTATTGGATACTTGAAATTGGGGGGTTTTTTAATGTTAAGCGATTTAGCTAGAAAAATGGTTTTAGAAGCATCATATAGTGTTAGAGAATGTGTTGGCCAAGTTTGGTAAGATTTAGAGTTGATTTGCCATATAAAAAAATTACTCGAATATGTAGCTTTGTAAAGTTATTGGATGTTTGTGAATTATGCAATAATTGAAATTTCTTGTTGTTGGCTCGTAAGATTTTTATCGTATGCATCTTTGGAACATAGAGTATACGTATGTAAGGTTTTGTGCAATTTGGATTTGGTTTGTTATATAAACCGCTTGCTCTAAAAGGTAATTTGCAAAGGTTATCAGTAATGCTTAAAATTAACTTGAAAATGGAAATTTGTTGTAGTTGAGCTATGAAACTCCATACTTAGCTTTTAAGATGTATGATGAATTGTGGAAAGTGTCATGATGTTTAAGTTTGTTATGCTTCATAAGAGAGTTGTGGGAACTATGATTTAATAATGTGACTTCATAGTATATTTTAAGTAGAATTCATGACTTTTGTTCTTAATGGTTGGATATGCACTTTGATGGCTAAAGTGTAAAATAATTATTTTCGGGAATATTTTAGCTCTTAGGCATGAGGGTCCTACTTTAGGGATATTGCTTGTTTCCATGCTTCTGAGGTGACTGAAGTTCTTTACCCTAAATTATTCGCATTATTTGCTGCTTACTTTTTTGTATGCATGTATATTTGTATTGATGCTTGGCTTATTATGATTGTGGTTGATTGTGATTGTTGGACCGTCTTGGATTGTGTAACTTGCATGTATGTGCTACCAAGCTGTGTCAAGTGTGTAGTGGCATGTGTACCTTGCGGGTGTATGCTGACTATCACATGTGAGTGAAATTCGTATGGCACATGTACCTCGCAAGTGTGTGCTAGCCATCTTGAGAATTGTGGTTGTTGGATCGCCTTGTGTAACATCCCTAAAATATTAGATAACTAAAAATATATATAGAATATGCAAAAACGGGTAAACACCGTTTTACGTGAAATAAGGTAAAGAGGTTATTTTTCCTTATTGGACAAAAAAATGAGAAATTATATTTTTGCCCCTAAGAATTATGAAAATGACAATTTTATCCCCAAGCATAAGAATTCACATGGGGAAGAGAAGTCAAATATTTTGGCAAAAAGTACACCTAATGACCTAAAAGTTTTAAAAATTATAAATTTATCCCGGGTTAAGGGCGTTTTTATAAATATGAAAAATTATAGTCAAAATGAAGCTCTTAATGAGTTAAGACCAATGGAATATAGTATGGAATTTATTAAAATCAAAATAATATTTATTGGGTAATTATGATTTAATATTAATGTCTTACCCGATAAAGATCAGTCTAAACTACAGGAAGAGACAGTATTCATTCAAGAAAAATGTGTGGATCTTATATTTGGACCAATTGGGATAAGTGTTTTATGGTAATTTTATATCCCAATATAATCATAATTAGTATCCCAATAATAGTAAAATATACTGCTAAAGTAACTTTAATTGTCAAAACCAGTCCAGGATATATCTGGATAAGTAAATATTTAAAATTTTTAGACCAAAATACCCTCCATTTCGTGCTGACCAAGCTGCACATGGGAAATTCCAATTATTTAATATTCATGCCATTGTTACATGAATTTTCAAGAACCTTCAAGTACATAAGTTGGCATAATTTAATTGGCTCAATTTCTCTATATTAACTCCCACTTCCTGGATGTGAAAGACATATGTAAAGGTAAGAGGAGCAGCTACACACACAAGGAAAGAATGAAGAGAACGTGAGGAAGGAGAAGAAAAAGGGAAAAAATAAAATTCAAGAAAAATAGGTAAATTCCTATTTGTAATTTTTATGGTTCCTAACTTAGTTTTCAAGTGGTTTAGGCTAAGCTTTGAAGCTTCTCCTCTTCCTGTTTAGTTTCAGTTTGGATATGGATTTAAGAAAGGAAGTGGTTTTATGCAATAAAGTTTAGAGAAAGCATGAGATTTTTCTAAGGAAAACAAGTATGGTATGTTTTAAGTAAGTTTGTGAAAAAACCATTCTTTTTCCTTTAGAGCAGATTTTCGGCCAAGTCATTTGAGTGTCTTACGGTTGGAATTTCATTAATTTGATAGCAAAAATAAATTCCCCATGATGAAAAACCTTGAAGACAAGGGTTGGCTCAAAGATAGAAATTAAGATAAAGAGTTTAGGAATTTAAGGGTTTCAACAGTTTTATGAGAGCTTTTTGTGATTAGCCATGAAATCAGTGGCTTGAGTATGTGTCTAATGATGTTTAGGGACTTTAGGAAGCTTGGGAAAATTAGAGAAAGCTTTGGTTTAAAGAGAAAAGCCAAGTGCAAGCACCAAAGGTAGCTAAGTTTCATATTCTTACTTTATGTTCTTTCATATGATTAAATTGTGTTGCCATATTGCAATTGTGATTTCTTTGATTGGTAATATTGTAAAATAAGGGGTTTTATTCCCCCGCGATATCCATTTTCTAAGCCGTTATACTGTTGAATTTTTTATGACCATTGTGACAATTTATTGTTTAAATGTGATTGATGTGATTATATGCGATCAAATGTGAGTTTATTTGACATGATTGATATAATGGCATAGAATGTAACTTGCTACTAAGATTGTCCCCCAATCTGACCCCCTCAAGTATCTCAAATGATAGGCACAGGCTATGACAAAGGAGTCCAAAGATGAGGCAAGGAGAATGAAGAAGAGAATGATGCTTGATGGTGTTTTCAAGCTATGAGTGTATATTTTGAAATTATGTATAAAACCATGTAGATGCTTTTAGATATGTGCCATTGTGCTAATATGTTCTTATGAGCATTATGAAATGTTTGGCATGGATTTGTAACATGGAATGATCATGTGAGCTTGTTATGAAGTCTACTTTGACATGTTATATTGCTAGAAGTTCATTTTGTAGCAATGAAAGTAAAGTCAACACTGTTTGACTAAAAAAGGAAAAGTTGTTAGATAAGCTGGCTTCCCAAGAGGGGGGTGAATTGAGAAGATTAAAATTTTCTGCAAAATATCAAGAAGGTGAAGAAAGCAAAGTATGATAGTAAAACAGAGGATAAATAAATAAACTGTAAAATTAGTAGTAAAGAGAAGAAAACTCAGATATTTATCCTAGTTCGGTCTCTCCACCTAACCTACATCCAGTCCCCAAGTCACCACTTGAGATTTTCCACTATTCTACAAGAATTCAATGGGTTTCTTGCAAATGCCTTAGTACAAAGATGATGCTCTGTTTCTAGAGCTCACTCTTTCACTCTATGCACTCCTACTAAGTGCTTTCCCAATCCCTTGTGATATCCCCTCATAAGAAAATCTTTCTTCCAGATGAAGATAAGATTGTTTACAATGATTAAACTCTCTTAGACAGAGTGAATATGAAAGTTGAAGTACAAATATTGAAGTGAGAGAGTAAGAGACTTTGAGTAGATGATTTGGCAGAGTTTTAGTATATACAAAGTTAAAATCGTTACCCACAACTTCAAATGATATTATATTTATAGATTTAAGTCTCAACTATATGTTAGAGACATAATCTATCCATTAGAGAAGTTATCTAACGGTTACTCTGAAAAATTATCTGTTAACCAACCGCATTTAATGCTTCTAACACTCTGAAATTCGAATTTCAGTTGGTTAACAGACGAATTTTGCAAAACCTGAAGACTCAAAACTTCAACGTTGAATATCCGAAGTTCGTCTGTCATGAAGCAAAGTTTAAATTTTAATCTTTGGAAAATGTTTCTATGTTGTGACATACGAATTTTCATGTTTGAAGACGTTCTGTTAAGTGTGAACAGTATTTTCAATTTGCTATAGTACCTTCGAAATTCGAATTTTAGAACCCCAAAATTCGTCTGTCCGTAATTGGCTTATCAGGCACAGTAGTTCATCTAATTCAAAATTCGAATTTTCAAAGGGCAAAGTTCGTCTGTCAAAGAGACATCTTTTCAGACTTACTTCAAAATTCAAATTTACAAATATTGTCATTCATATGTCACCATATCATTATAACAGACTCACAAGTTTAGTTTCTGAAATTCGAATTTTCATGTTTAAAGTTCGTCTGTCAGTGAGCAATTTTGAAATCCAATCTAAACTTGATTTCAGATGAACTTTGACATAATTTCAGACGAATTTCTTTAGTTTTCATAAGTTACATTTTGTCTGAAATTTGAATTTTCAAAACTCAAAGTTCTTCTGTTACTGAATGCTCCTTTCAGACACTTATCAAAATTCGAATTTTCTCAAGTTAAAATCCGTCTGTCAGAAAGACCTCTTTTGAGACTTGTTCATTTTCAATATGAAATTCAAATTTGCAAAGCCAAAGTTCAAATTTCCAAGATGACAGATCAGTATTAACCTTTCAAACTTCGTCTGTTGGTGGGTGTTTTTCAAATATTCCATGTTTTAACATAGAATCAAGGTTTTAAAACATCTTTTCACCAAATCAAAGTATTTTACTCGAATTAAAACATTACTAAACATCCTACATGAATCCTTACTCTGATTTCTCCAGAATTCCCTCACTTGAACCTTTTGTGCACCTTTGATATATTTATTCCAAGCTCTTGAAGGTTGGTTTGGAATCATCAAGACACTTGATTCAACAAAAGTAAGTCAAGTGTTATATATTCCCTAAGACTAGAGAGAACAAGATTTCCAATGAGCTAATGAACACGTAATTTGGATATATGTACGATTTATAATGTAATTTTAAGTTCATGATCAAAACTAGACAGTGAGGTTAAGACTGCGAATTTTACTGAATATATTATGTCTCTTTGAAAAGTGATATAAAATCTTATAGAGCTTCAAAAATTCAGTGGCTTACATTTGTGAAAATTTTTATCTTTTGAGGTTAGTATACCACTAGTTTGAGTTCAATTGGAGCTGTATAATGAGATATATACAAGTTTTTCCAAGACTGTTCCAGAAAAAGTGATGTTTTGATCCCTAGTGATTCAAATTAATGTTGTGCCATTTCTAGATTAAATAAATATATAAGAAAAATACGAAGGTAAGTAGACATATATACCTTTCCAATGGCATATAGAATACATGATTTGGCTCAGTATAGAGTTAGCTATGAATTTTTAAAGTTATGGCCAAAATCCTGAAAAAGAGAGAAATGATCATTTATACAATATAAGTTTGAGCAATAAACTGTAATAATGAGTCAGGTTAAAGGAAATTTTCATATTTTTATCTTGTATATCATGTTTGTAGCTTCATTTAGAGACTTAAACCACATCGATATGATTTTTTTGGATTAAGTTTGATTTTTCAAAATTCATCCAGAAAAATTGAGAACCAAATGAATAGTACCACATTTTTTATTTAAATATTTTAGTTCTATTAATGGTTCAAGCTCTTAATATGAGCTAATTGGACATTGTACATACTATAATATATGAGAAAATATAGATAAAAATAAGGTGTTACACCTTGGATTGTATACCTCGTGAGTGTGTACTGCCAAGGTGTGTTATGAGTATGGTAGCATGTGTACCTCAAGATTGTGTACAGGTTACCACATGTGATTGGGATCTATATAGCATTTGTATCTCACAAGTGTGTGTTGGCTATATGAAAACTTCAACTCAATGGCATGTATACCTTATGAGTGTGTGCTGGCCAACTTGTCAAAGTGTGATTGTGGGGTTTATAATTGGCATTACTTGGGAGTTTGCACACCTCTGGGGAGGAGCTAGTTATAACCCAAAGAGTATGTGGTTATATTCTAATTTGTTGTCGATGACTTTAATTACATACTGACATTCATGTGTACATATAGATGTTTTGCAGATTTACCTACTACAAGTGTGCCTAATATGACACAAGAGGCACTAAGCCTAATTGAACCTAGCTTATGGGCAAGTTACTTAATAGTTTGTGACCATCGATATTCAAGAACCAGGAATGTAAGTAGATGCAAGAATACCAACTAAAATTTATAATCGTTTTACAAATGTAATGATAATATAGTCATTATTTTGCTCTTGATTATGGAGATTATTATCTTACCCTCTTGGTTTTATATTTTTCAAGTGATAACTTAGCTTCAATAAGAGAAGGCAACTAGGGTGATGCACTCCTACCTATCTTGTGTGGAGACAGTAGTTGGAGATGCTTGGTATACTTCTCAACCTAGACTTATGCATCATACTTATGAAATTGACAAGTGTAGAGTAGGTGTCTCAGAAAAGTTTCTTTTGATAATTGTAGTGATTGAATTTGAGTTTACATTTTGATTGAAATTATTGCTAGGAGAGCATTAATTCCTAAGCTGTTATTTTGTTTATTTCTTCTATAGTTTGAATGAACTTAAACTAGTAAACCTAGAAAGAGTAAATCTCTAATTTACTTTACCGAACCTGAATATCCATGGGATTATTTTGATGGTATTTGTTATTGGAAATGTTGTGTAGTTTAAAAATTTTTTTAAAACAGGTTTTGTTTGGGAACTATTGGGTTATAGCCATTATGCTGCTAAAATTTCCGTAGAAAGGCTCATGACTCAATCACATCTCAACTTTTGGGCTCAGACGTAAGCTAGGTTCAAGAACCTTTCTTGAACTTTGAGTTAATAGATGCTTTTTTTTTATTCTGATTAAATTATTCTTCAATCTTTGTTTAAAATTTAAGGTGTTACAACAAGAAACCAAACATCAAACAGAAATTTGTATCATATCATGTTAATTGTTAAATAAGATCCAAACCAGTGAATGAAATATCAAAATTAAGATTATACTTGCAATTCCTTTAAATGAAACGCAATCCATAGTTAAGTGAAAACCTATCAACTTTTATTTAATATTCCAAGTAGTTGTATATAATGTTTTGAGTAATTATAAATTATGAGATATTATATCAGTCAGGTGCTGTAACTAAGGATTATGTATGTTGTACATGTCAATAAAGACACTAAAATTCATTTCTCACTGTTTGAAGCTGTCTACTGACTAATGCAGAATAGACACCATTCTTGCTGAGAAGATCTTCGTGGGTGCCACTCTCAACAATTTCACCATCAGAAACAACTACAACTGTGTCAGCACTTTTAACAGTTGATAGTCTGTGAGCAATAACTAGAACGGTCCTTCCCTTCATCAGAGAGTCCATAGCATCCTACACAATATGCATCACTTTTCAGTTCATTATGTTGTTGTGCCAGGAAGAAGAACGATGAAGTATATATGTTTTATGATACACAAAGCAAAACACGTTGAAAATCATGTGTGGGCTGCATCAAGGACCATAAGATCCCAAAAATTTAAGCTCATGTGTAGTTCTATTATAATATCTAATACACCATAAAGTGTCTTTCGCCTTTGATTGCCTTGCAAATTCCCTAGACAGTGCCAGAACTTAGTTTTAATTAAAAGAAATTCAGCAAAAGTTGAACTCTTAACTACTTGATTATTGATCTACTAAAATAACATACTCGGTCATTAAAGCTCTAAGAATGATATCATGTTAAAGGAGTGCTTGACCTGAACTTAAAGTGAAGGCTCATAAATAGTAATAGGATCAGACCCAAAAAAAAATTGACCTGCACTAAATATTCACTTTCAGCATCCAAGGCACTAGTGGCTTCATCTAGGAGAAGAATTTTTGGGTCCATAAGCAAAGCTCTAGCAATTGCTATTCTCTGTTTCTGGCCTCCTGACAGCCTTACACCACGCTCTCCAACATGGGTCTGGTATTTATCTGTGAACTTTGATATGAATTCATGTGCGTTTGCCATTTTCTGCATTCAAATTCATACCAATTACAAGGGATCAAGAGTTAAGCAACTAGAGGTATTACTGGTAAAAGAAAATATTGAATCTTACAGCAGCATTTTCTATATCAGCAACATTAACTTTGCCATCAAATCCATAAGCTATGTTCTCCTCTATGGAACAATTGAAAAGTATAGGCTCCTGACTCACAATACTGATCTGCTTATCAAAGAGCATACTACAATTTAGGTCACTAAACTCACAAACAACTAAAATATGATCAAGATACCTTTTTGTGAAGATGGTCATGTGATATTTCTACCAGCGGGACCCCATTCAGCAGAATCTTTCCCTTGTTTGGGTCATAGAATCTTTCAATTAAGTTAGCTATTGTAGTCTACAACAAACAAATAAATAATTCATGCACTTCATATATTTCTCATGTCAATCCATTGAGCTCTTATGCTTTCTATGCTTTAATTCACAGCATGAAATAACGCAAGGTTACTTGAATTAAAAAAAAAAAGAACGAAGGGGAAAAAGAAAAAGAGAAGATTGCCTAGGCATAAGGAATATACCTTTCCACCACCACTTGGACCAACAAGAGCAACCTTTGAGCCAGGCTGCAATTTCATGGTAATTCCCTATACATGAAAAAATGCAATGAACTTGGTCACAGTCATTTTCCATTCAACTAGAATAGGCCATGTGTATTAGCATGGAACCCAAAATGAGCTCCTACAACTTTTATAGATACATTGATATTGATGATTATAACATATGTACTACTAGGACAAAGAACAAGAAGGAAATTGCTACCTTAAGTACCATATGACTAGGACGTGATGGATAGGCAAACCAGACATCATCTAGTTCCACTTCTCCATCTTGTGCTCTACAAGAATAGGCATTTTTAGTGTCACTTATCAACACAGATTATCTTTTTTTTTATAGAAAAAAACAAGAGCAACATTGGACTGTCCATCCTAAACTTGCTTTCATCCTGGAAAACAAAGAACTCCTGAAAGTTGTTAAGAAGTTCAGGAAACTGACCCCAAAGGGCATTTATTTCCCGAATTTGGCATTGATGATACACGATCCAGAAGTTGAAATACCCGTCTGCTTGCACCCACAGTTTTCATAGCTATGCTATACAATGCTGAGAGACCAGATACAGAATGTCCCACTGCAGATGACGTAATTGAGTTGGTCAATTAAAATATAACTACGAAGTCAATGAAACTCACCTTCATCAACTCAAAAGCATATTAGATATTCAAAAACATTTATGGGTGATAGTAGATTTTATACAATTAAATAGTTATATTTTTGGAGTTATAATTGATAAAATTAATAAATATTACTGCCTATTTAATTGATTTTTATATATTTTTCTTTCCATATTTATTTATAGGGAAAAATAGGAATTTTGACATAATATGACCTTTTTTTGGCCACATGACATAATATGACGTAGAGGCAATATCTATAAATTAGGAAACAAGGTTTTTAATGCCTCTATAAAATAAAAAGATGGTTGATGGCTAGATTGGTCCAAATCTCATTCAAGGAGACTACAAAACTCAGTTTTGAGCGTTCTTGGACCATTTTTGAGGAGGAACACCAAGGAAGAGTATAATGGAGTGAAGCTGCAAATATATCTTTGACGGAATTGCATCCTAAGGATATTGTTTTAGCTCCTTCTCTTTTCTTCTATTTTCTTTGGTTATTTTGGAATTTTAAAATTGAGTTTACTACTCATTCCCTTCATAAACATAGAGCTTTTTACTTTGATCATAAATATATGACTCTTTACAATATACGATATAGTATTTATTATGTATTTCCAATAAGTGCACCTATTTAATACATTCCAAAAAGAGAGAGAGAAATTAAATAAATATTGTTTTGAAGAAATCAAAGTAATTAACTAACTTTTAACTTTCATCCTTAATTCACGTGATTTAATTAAAAAGGGTCATATATTAAAGATAAGAAAAAGTATTAATTTCATTTAAATGTTGCTAATTCCCCAAGTTAAGGGTAGGTATATACCCTTACTTGGAGAAGACTATATAGATTTCATGTTTGACTCTTTGGTTTACTTATATTTTTTATGAAGTAAACTCATATATTTATTTTCCTTGTACCTCATTGTGGATTATGTGATTGATCTATCATATAATTGTTATAGGAATTAGAAGTGAAAATTCTAAAACTAGGAAGATATGCACAATTAAAGCTAGAGATAGACTTAGATAACTACGATGGCTTAGAATCATAACTCAATGTGTTTGATTAATTTAATAATTTATGAAGAGATAATTATTATTAATTAGGCACAAGCTATTAGATGGATAGATTTATAAGATATAATGAATTTAGAGTTGGCAAAACGGGCTAGCTCGGCCCATTAGCCAAAAAGCCCCCATTATCGAAACGGACCTAGATTTGAAAGCTTGAGCCTGTATGACAAGACTCATGGGCCTTTTTTTAACATATTTTTTATATTTTTTTATATAATTATTTAAATTAATATAACTAATCTCATCATCATTTACCAAAAGTCAACATAATATTTAGATTTTATAATTCATATATCACTAACTAATAAAATAATATGTATTTTTTAATATTTTAATTTAAAAAAAAAAAGGGCCAAATGGGGCAGCCTATGGCCCGCTTGGGCCAAAATGAGTTTGGGTCTAGAAACCTGTCTTCTATTCGGTCTACAATTTTTATAGCATAACTCACATATTTTATCGGGTTAAATGATTAACCCATTAAGCGTGACTCATATTGCCAGCTCTAATAATGATACATTAGGCATGACTACCATTATAGCTATAAGATTCAATAATTGGAATATGAATTAGTCTCCCCAAAACCAGGTGACCCCAATCCCCTAGCATTGCCTTCATTGATCTAGTCCACTACTTACTTTGTTTTATTTAATTTTATTAAATTTCATTCACAATAAATTTCTTTTATAACTTTTTGCATTAGCTAAAATTAATTAAATAATAATTAGAGGTTTCCTGAGGGTTCCACACCTAGAACACTCCATGCCAATTATTACTATGATAGACCCTGTCCACTTGCAGCCAATCAACAGGCCTTCACTTAATAACTTAAAGTTTTTTTTTCAGATGATCAGTGTATACCACTAAAAGACCATACAAGAACTCACCTGTGAGACTATAAAGAATGAAAGACGTAAGATCACCAGGTGACATGGAATCTGTAATTGTCAAATAAGCCCCATATATAACAACTACCATAATTGGCAGTGAAGTTGCTGTATAAATGCCTCCAGAAAAGAGTCCGACAACTTTCTGGTTCACCAAGCCACTGAAGTTAGAAGTTGCAATTGTAAAGGCTAAAAAATGGATATACGCTTACACATGGAGCTAACAATGGATTACTCACAGCTTGTTTAAGCCCAAGCTTAAGTGTTTCATCAACTTTCTCAGAGTAGCGTGATATTTCATAGTCTTCTTGGGCAAAAGATCTTACTGTCCTTACGGCACCGAAGGATTCCTTAGCAACAAAGAAACAAATAATTTTTCAGTTTGAATAGCTTTTCCTATCATTTGAGATATCAATCTCCTGGAAGTTAAGATTAACATTTCATGTGATAGACATACCTCAGCTATTGAAGCAGCTGCTGCAGCGGCATCTTGAGTTTTCTGAGACAGTTCACGTAGGAACGAACCAAATTTACGTACAGCAATAAAAGTAGCAGGCACAACAACCAAAGCCAACACTGGAAGAGGTCAAATGAAAAAGACAATAGGAAAAAAAAAGTTATGATGATTACTGACAATACACATGATAATAGTTGTGTGTGTGTAGTTCATGAAACAAAGCTATATTTTCAATTACTCACATGTTAACTTCCATGATGTTGAAAACATGAAACCAAGGCCAATAAATGCAGTTGATAAGCAAGTCAGAGCATGAGAAAGATTGGTAGTTGCAGCATTTTTAATGATCTGTGTATCTTCAGAGAGCCTACTCATAAGTTCCCCAGTACGGGTAACATCAAAGAAGGCTATCTCCTGTGAAACTCATCCATAATAAACAAGCTTTTCTTCATGAGTAAGCGGAACTATTAGTTGTAAAGTTCAAAGATTTTTACCTCCAAATGAGAAAAGCAACATAAACTAAGATAAATATTTCAAAATATTCATTATGACAACTTTGTTTTACCTGGATTATGAGGTGACTAAATAATCTTTTTCTTAGCCTAGCAACAACCCTTTCACTTGCCGAGGTGAAAAGCCAACCATCAAGCGCTGTAGAAACTGATCTGAAATTTCAAGAAATCTCAGTGAAAGATCAAAAAGAAAAATTAGGTCCAGATCAAGCTATTCAATCAAGCAAGGATCCTACCCAACAACAGCAATCAGAAAAATGTACAGTATGGTGTCCTTGACAGCTTCCAAAGCTTTAGCTTTATTTTCAGGAGTTTGAGTATTTCCTGAGACAATGTCAATTATCTTCCCACCAAATTTTGGCTGCATGAGGAACAATTTCATGTTAAATCTAAAGACATGGATGCTTAGCATAAATGACTTCTTTTGTGCGTTTGTGTGAGAGAGAGAGAGAGAGGGGAGGGAGGGGATGGAGAGTCCAATAGTGAGGCATACAACTAAGATATCTGATGTGGAAGCAATTAAAAGAGCCAGTGTCGCAACTATCAGCATCCCAGCTTCAGGCTTTGCCTGTACTTAATGAAATATTAGGAAATATAGTAGTTACACAAACATGGTAATACTTCATTCAAGGAAAAGCCAGCTACAGACACAAGCACTTACAAGTAAAAGCACCCTGCCAAATCCCACATTTGCTGCCTGATTTTTTGCATGCATAAAGTTAGCAATCCTACGAAAATCTGATCACAGGAGATGTTATGAGAGGCTTCAAAGATGATAAGGGACACTTACCGGCACTGCATCACCACGTTCAAGGTCTGTCAATTCACGCAATGAGGCATTGTCGATCTTTCCCCCTTCCTTGTAGATGGGAAGAAATAATGTAACACAGATAAATAAAGTTATGTCTAAATCCATTTATCAGCTTTCTTTTAAGGATGAATTAAGATTCTTTTACAAAAAGAAGGTACATCTTGTTGGAGGAGAAGATATCCTTAAACCAAAAAAAAAACAGAAGTACAAAAGCATATATCAAAGTGACAGGTTCCCTGATCAACTTAATAGTGTAAAAGAGCTTTCTAGTTTCTTTGCATATAGAATAAGTGATTTCCTTAAAAAACTATGTGCAGAACACCAAATAAAAGCCATATGCACAGTTTGTTGTTCCAGCAAATGGTTTTTACTGGGTAGCCTTTGAAAAAGAAATGGTGCATGTGAATTCAACCTATCTGAAACTGATAAAAGCTATGAATAATCCACAATAAAAAAGGCAATTCCAAAGTAAGCTTAGAAGAAAAGACCTGCTATATTTAGATTTTAGAACTGAAAATTGCTTATAGGGAAAACGTTTTAGTACATAAAGCCCTGAACGGAAAGAACCATGTACAGATATTTTTAGTCTTTACTATAATGCAAAGAGTTATAAAATAGAAATTGTACTCATGCACAAGTACCAAACTGCATCTGCATTAGAGAAAATTAATTTAGGAGTGAATTTGATTCAGAAATCAATGGAAAAACACAAGGCCACAAACGAACAACAAAATACAGAGAACAGAAAAGTGGACCCACCTTGCGCTCTAAGAGAGGAGCTGTTTCACTTGTTGAGCCCATGTCGTTCAAAACCAGCAAAGGCAACTAGTAACTCAGTGACTATGAGTCACACACAATGGGTTCTTCCCTTCTTTCCTCAAAGGTTTCGGTTAAATAAATGTGAAGGTTTTCAACTTGGATTTGCAGAGTCCACGGAATTTGAATTGAATATTGATTCACATGCCTGTCATGACATAGTGGAAATTTATGGGGGAAAAAGACATAGTGGAATTTCTGGGAATCTTACACTAAACCAATGAGCGTTCAGCCCACTTTTAATGTCGCTGGAGGTTTGAATACTAACCTGTTTCCATGTCACTCATTTCATCACTGGCATAGACCACGAGGAGCAGAGGACGTCATCTGAAAAGAAGCTTTTCTGACCAAGTCCTGTGTTTCTTTCGTGCAAAGGAAGTTGCATCCTTTAATCCTTAAACCACGCCATGATAATTTTCTTACATCATTAAAAATATCTTTAACATTAATATTAATATATTTTCTATTTTTAGAACGTGATAAATGCTATAAATTTAAATAATTTATTTTATTTTTTATAATTAAATAAAAATATTATTTAAATAAAGTAATTAATATCTAAAAATTTATAAAATGTGACTTATATTTAGAATTACATAAAATTTTTAGAATGTGATTAATAAAAAATATTAGAGTAAAAGAGTATCATCTCATTATTATATGGTTTTTCATTAATTTTCCCATCAAAGAGTGAAAAATAAAAGAATAAATCTACAAATTCGTATGGGGATTTAGACGTATTTATTCTTAATTTTCAAAGCTTTGAAAGTGTATGACTGAATTTTAAAAATTATTCAGTTTTTTATAATTGTATTTGATTAAGTATATTTCTTAACCGTTGTCATCAGTTGATGTAATTGGTACAGTAATCATGGCTTTTAACGATACTGAGTACTTTATAATAAATTGGAAAGCATGAGTTTTTTTAAAACAAAAATTAAATAAATATTTTTTTGGTGGAATATATATATATATATATATAACTTGAAAACCTGGAGAGTAATCACAAGGAAATTCAGCCTAATGCCTACTGTTTTACACTGTGTTTGGTGCAACAAATAGGAAATATATAATTATGAAAATTGATATTATTTTTAAAATATATTTAGTATATATATTTATTATATTATTATAATTAATAATTTTTTTAATTTAAAATATAAGTTCTATTTTAGAATTTTTTTTTATTCAAAATATAAGTCTCATTTAGTAATTTTTAAAATATTAAATATTTTTTTATTTTATCCTTTCATGTAATTAAACATGAGAGAGGTAATAAAATAATAATTTTTTATATTTTAAATGTAATATATTAAATATGAGTAATATTAAAAAATAATGTTTTTTTATAAATTTAATAAACAAAACTGTCCTCTTTAATGTGTAATTAGTTAAACTAAATTTATATTTTAGATTAAAAGGAATACACTTATATTTAGTTATATTTATAGTGTGATAGTAATGCGTGGACAAAAAACATAAATTACTACTCCCTCGATCCTTTTTATAAAATATTTTTTTGTTTTTAATATAAGATACTTTTGAAATTGTCTCAATAATTAAATATTTTTTACCAAAAATACCCTTTACTTGAAGTTAGCAATTGATATTAATGAAAATAATTATACTAATAATTAATGATATATTAAATATCATTTTATTGAAGAAAGCAAAAAGTGTTATTAATAAATTTCATTAAATGGGGGTAATTTTGAAAAATAATTGAAATTTTATATAAATTTAATAAAACTAACCACATTTAACTAAATTTCTTAATACTCCCTCTATTTCATGTTATAAGGCAATAAATAGAATTTTTTTTATCTCATACTATAAGATAACATGGTCTTATTTATTACTTTTACCCCTCATTAATATAATATATAGCATTATAAATTATGTTGAAATTATAAAAAGAGAAGTATTTAATAATTAAAATAGAAATGTTTGGGTTATTTTAGAAATTTAATAATATTATTTTTATTTTTTAATATGTATAAAATTTTAAATATTATCTTATAATAAGGGATAAAAGAAATATTGGTGAAAATGATTAAAAACATCTTATAAAAATGAGAATTACGAGGAGAATTAATTTAAGCCAATTCATTTATTAGCAGGATTATCTAATAAATGGGCCACCGCGACCTGAATTGCACGTGAAAGCACTTGCAAAGCAGCCACGTGTTAGCTAAGAAGCCTCACTCGAAGGTCATGGCTTGGTTGAAAATGAGTTTTGGTAGAATTGGTTTTATAATGTAATTATGATAAAAATTAATTTTGGACTAACGTGTTTATGTTTGGATAATTTATTTGAAAATTGGTTTTGACAAAACTTATAATTTTTCTCTAAATTGAGCTTAAACTCTATTTTATGATTAATTTAATTTACTTAGACTAAAATTTAATCTACATTTATTTAATTGAGAACATAATATATCTGATATAATATTTTTTTATAGGTCATGATCTATAAAAATTAAAATTTTGAAGGGATATTTTAGTTAATAAATATGAAATATTTTATGGAAATTTTATTTTCCTAATTTTTTTATTTTTTATCATTTTTATTGGTCTATTTTTATTTGATTTTAAAATAAATACAGGTAAAAATAAAAAAAGTTGAACGGAAAAGCAGCAGTTAGATCGTTTCCTCCCAAATCCCGTTTTCTGCGCAGGATGAGTTTGAAACGGAAAAGTAAAAATCAAATAAACACGCCCACAACTTTATCAAACTCAGTTTTACCTCCAAATCACTTTTCCAACTGAAAAACAAACACACCCTTAATCAGTAACGCCCACGTATGTTAGTGTGAACCATCACATTTTCACATCTACCATATAACTTAAATTTTTGGCTATGTCTAAAATAACTTTGAAATCGACAGAATTATGTGTAAATTAAGATGTAGTAAAAAAAAATTAGATAGACCATAAACTTTAACCCAAGTCAAGGGCTAATATTCAAGTGGTGTACAGTACACGTTAGGAAATCTACAAGGCACATCGGAAGCGTTGTTAAATGTTAGATTTAAAAATAAAATAAAATAAATGCATGGAATGAATTAATAGAATTTTCTAGTTCTCTGTTGTTTAGTTTATATGCACTTAGTAGTATTATGAACTTATTTCACTTTAGTTATAAAATTTCATATTAATCTAAATCAAGTTAAATATGATTCTTTTGGATATCGAATTTTATTAATAAATATTTAATGTGACTATATTCTTAGAATTTAAACTTAATACTTTTAGTTAAACCGATACAATCCATCACTAATTGAACTCAGCTTAGTTTTCTTGTGTTTTAATATGACCACGTTGGTGATTCTAGAGTATTCACATGCTTTATGATGAAGGGAATGTTCTTAGTTGGACTTAAGAGGGCGACGCATCATTCCGAAAATCCAGGGGAGAAAAAGGTTAGAAGCAACTTCAAAACAAGTTGTTGCAAAACCAGAAAGAAAGAAAATGATAGAAGCCCAAGCCCAAGCCCACAATTGGATTCTTTGTCCAATTGTCCTTTAAAATTGATGGAGCATCAAAACGCAATGAAATTTGTTCTCACATTCTTTGCTTTGCTTTCTTGGTGTGGGCCTGGAAAAGGATGCTACGACGCGGTGTGTTTGTCTGCCTTTTTTTTGGGGTAAGGATTTGATTTGGATGGAAAAGGAGGGCACCGCTGGCGCTCATAAAAACGACAAAAATATTGGCCAAAAGAACGACAAAAATAAAAAGATGAATTATTCTTTTTTTGAAAAAGTATGATTTGTATTTAGCTCTTTCTATATATATATATATTAAAAAATATACATAGATTCTTTAAAGTAAAAAAAAAATTTAGTAAATAAAAATAATAAATTTATTTTTATTACTGTTCAACCTAAAATTTAAAGTGGGTCAAGCCCACCAATTCATAAAACCCATTGGATATAATTTTAGGCCCAAAAGATTATTGAATGAAATTATTTAAAATTTCCCTTAACTATTTTAAAGTTTGAACTAAACTTATATACTTTTTTTATATGTTTTTTATATTATTTTTTAATTAAAATTTAATATATAGGTCTTTCAAATTTTTAAAAATTTAAGAAATTAATACTTTTAATATGCAAGTAATAATTAAATTTATAATGTATTAAAAAATAATCTACATGTTAACTTTTAATTGAAAAACAACATAAAAACATATAAGAAAAAATATATAAGTATTTTCGTTAAAGTTTCCCACCACCAATCCACCATTTAAAGAGCCTTCCCACAAAGAATTTCAGAGGCATCATCTTTCCAAACACACCAAGTGCACTCCAAATCCAAATTCAACTAACTTTCTTTCAGATGATCCCAAGTCACCGCAATACAACCATCTTCCACTTGAACATTCCAACCTTTTGATCAAGCAACTCAGTCCAACTTTTGAACTAGACAAACTCCGTCCTTAGTGGATAACATTCATAGGCTCCAACCGACAATTGAGATCTTGTTTTAGGTTGGGCCTCTATGATGACACTCTTCATTTTTATTTTCCTATTTCGTACTTGTTTGAATTAGTTTCACAGGTCAATCTCATTTTTACATTTCTAATTTGTAAACACGCCTGTGATGGCACACTTAATGAATTTGTAACCTTGAGATCTCGTTTCCTTGCCCCTTGTTTTGCACTTCTGCAAATTGTACTTAATTATTATGGCCAACCTACCAGGCTAAATTGCTTAGTTATGTTTATTTAATCATTCTAGTTTTAACAATTATTATATCTGAGGAAATTGTTATAAAGGACTTTGAGGATAATGTTTTCGTTTGATTAGAAGTTACGTTTTACTCATTACCATTTTATTTGAGGTTTTTTTTTTCCAAACTTCTGGAATACCTACGCTTACATGTTAGGATCCTATTTGCCTAACTGGAATTTTTTCCCAAACAATTACTCTCCAATCTTAAATATGTGTTGCTTATAGTAGATTTTTTTTAGCGAAAATTTATAGTCACCTGAGACTAGTTCAGGTGGTAAGGGTGGGATAGGGTATGAGTAGAGGTCAAGGGTTCAAACTCTTATAATGTATAAAAAAAAGTATAGATTTTTATGGTTCAAAATACAAGTTATGTTTGGATTATTAAATAAATTTTTCTATCAAAATTTCCATTAATTAGATGATAAGAAAGAGATTAGACAAGATATTAAACTTATAATTATAAAGTTAAAACATTTAATTAAGGGTAAATATGAAAAATAAATTAAATTTGGGATAAATTTTAAAAAAAATCATTTACATTTAAGAATTAAAAAAATGAATATTTAATATTATCTTTAAAAAAATTATAAGCTAATAATTTAAGTATTATTATGTTCTATCTGTCAAATATATTTAATATTTATTACAACATACAACTAACAAATATAAGAAATTAAAATTAATAATAATATAAAATATAAAAATATAAAGAGCCATATTTTTAAATAGTATGATGTATTTTAAATTCTACATAATACCTTAAAAATGTTTAGTCATATTTTATTTTTAGGAGAAATTAGATTTTGGTACAAAAAATTAATTGATTTTATTGGTATCACAGTTTTTTTTTGTGAAAAAAATCGAATCTCAGTTGAAAAAACTTAAATTTAAATTAAAAAAATTCAAATATTAGTTATTGAAAAAATTTGAATTTTAGTTAGAAATTTTTTATTTTCAATTGAAAAAATTTTGAGTCTGATCCAAAAAAAAAAACTATGATACTAAAAAAAATTAGTTTTTTGGGTGTTTATTCACAATTTTTTGTTATTTTTTATTTTTATAAAAGAAAGAAATATATGAATAAATAAAGTATATATACTCTTAATTTATAAGAATAAAAAAATAAGATATGATGGATAGTGAGAGTGGGCCCAGAGTCAGGGAGAGCACCACTTGCGAAAATGCAAGTCTCGCTCACAAAGAACTATCCGTACTGTTAGGCCGAGAAAACTGACAATACCCTTTGAAGAACACGTTTTTGGAAAATGCAATACTCCCCGCCAATAACAGTCCGTACCATTATGCCAATGACTGCGCCGATGTAACCGTTGCCATCACTAGCAATTTCCATCCATCCAAAGCGCCGTAAAGATTAAAAAGACTCGCGGCTTCCCGTGCATTAGTTTTATAAATATTTATTAAATTTTTTAAAAAAATTAAAAATTTTAATTTTATTTCTATTAATTTTATTTTTTATTAAATATAATACAAGTTACAATACTAATAATATAATAAATAAAAAAAATAATAATAAATTACAATATATTATCATATATTATGAAAAAAATTAAAATTTTTATATTATTTTATAATATAAAATAGAGGGAGTGTTTTTTTCTCCAATGAGAGAGTGTTAACTAACAAACATAAGGTATTCTTTCAAGTAACTTCTTTTATAACCTAATAATGATTGGAAAAAGATAATTAAGGACTTCATTGAAAAAATATTTTCAAGTCAGGATTCCATTTAAAAATTTGGTTTAACTCAATTGTAAATTTAGTTAATGGTACTTGAGAGTTTTCAAGCGGGCTTCTAGTTGGGAAATATTTTTTCTCCCATGTCCTTATTGGTCTTTTTTTTCCAAAAATGATCTTAAAAAAAATGAATAATTTAATTTTAATTTTTTGAAAAATATTTTATTGAATGTTAGTAGTACTCACCCCGTTTCAAATATAATTGTTATTTTAAAATTATAAATGTAAATTAAAAAAGTAAATAAATAACATAAAAATTAACAAAGTTTGATTGTATTTTACTATAATACACTTATTAATTATATAGTAATCTTTAAAACTTTTCTCTTCCTTATTATTTTTTAAGGATAAACTTGTGAAAAATCACTAATGTTATCTTAAAAATTATAAAGTGACAATTATTTTAAAATAAATTAATAATTTTCAATAATAATTAATATTAGTAAATTTGTAGTAAACAATATTTATAGAAAGTTACATTATTCATTCATTGTCTCATTCATTAAATTTCATAGCATGTATGAAAAAACGTATTTAGTATATTATATAAAAAATCAACTATTAGCAGTCATTTATTAAATGCATAAATATTCCATATGGTATTTTTAAAATTTATATATACTTTTTGGAAAATTAAATATTCCCGTTCAATTTACCAAGAAACACTCTAAGCAATGGAAAGCCTCTCTAAACCACCTACGAAGCCCCTACTTCAGATATCAAGAGGCGTGATTAGAGAAAGATATTGTGTTTACGGCTGTGACAATGCGAAAACTTTCCTCCACATAATCAGATATTGCTCCAGAGTTAAAGGAGATCTTGGTTAAATTACTCAAGCCAAGCGTTCTCTGCTAAATACGTTTTTCCATACATAGTTTTTTTTTTTGCCCCTCTTTTCATTGCAAGAATGGATTCACTGGAATGCGACCAAAGAGGCAGGTGGATGCAGAGCTAAAATGCTATCTTGGAGGAGAGTTTTTGGCCAAGCTATTTGGTTGATTTGGAAAACTAGATGCAAAAGATATTATGTGAAGGATGTCAGTAAGAGATTGGGTTGGTCTGAGTACTGATGGGTTATTGAATCACAGAAGCAAAGCAATCTGTGAAGGACCACAGAGATTGCAAAGGAACCTGGCTTGGCGGCTTCATGGGGAAGTCAAGTTTTTTACCCATTATTGTGGCAGAGCTTCATGGAATCTTAAATCGCATAAGGCTTTGTTAGGATTTGGATTTTCACAAAGTGAAAATCTTTTCTGACTTTCTTGAAGCCATGAACCTTGTTAAATAAAACCGCAAGATTCTATATCTTAACGCTAAAATTGTCAATGGAATAAGGTAATATTGACTGATGCAGCGTTGGACAATTTCTTCAAATTATAGCTTAAGAGAGATCATTCAATTTGCCGATTTGCGAGCGAAGCCTACAACAGTATGCAAATGGATTATGGTGTTCTTATGGAGGCCTCTATTGATTATAAGCCTATCATTTCTCATTATTATAATCAATAGTATTCACTATTAGAAAAATTAGAATTAGTGGTAAAATTTTTGTGATAGATAAATTTCATCACCAAATTTAGACATTAATGATGAATTAATGACATATAGTAAAAATTGTTGTTTTCGATTCAAAATTTACACATTTAGTGAGAGAAAGTCTCTCATCACTAATTGTCATCACTAAAACTAATAATTAATGACGGATTAGTGACAGATAATGAATATTGTCATATATTTTTTTTTTCTAATTTCACATAATTAATGACTGGTATGCATCTATCACAACGTTGTCACTAAATTTTTTTATTATCAAAATTAATAAAAACAAAAATATAGTTAAATATAAATTTAGTATCTTGGATCAAACTTTTGATTAAAATAAAATAAAGTAAATTTGTGCTAAATTTTCATTTTCCAATTCAATAATATATATATATATATTTATTAAAATTTGACTATGACGTGTGAATAATTCTCATAACTCAAATGATAATATAAGAGTATTTAAAACTTCAAGTATTAGGGAACTTGGATTCGAGACTTCGAAATGTAATCTCTTGTTAAAAATAAGAGAACATGAAGTGACCTAAATGTAACAATCTTTCTGCCACTAATATTAGTGTCCTCTCTAATTTGTAAAAATTGTCATTTTAGAATTTTTAAAATTTTTCATAATATCTATCACTTTAAAGATATTTTGGTAAAATGTTATTAAAATTTATAATATTCTAAATTATTTAATAAATTTTTTATTTACATGAAAAAATTAAAAAGATAAATTTTATGAATAGGAGGGAATGGTTAATTAATTCGTTGATGTATCTTTTCTTAATAGCTTTGCTATAAACTTTTATTTGAGAATAATTGAACATAACATAGGATGGAGGACGGGGATGAGCCACACCCAGCGGAGCATATGATGAACGGCTAAGATTTTCTTATCCTTCCGATTGTGGCGTCATCCACATCTTTAGTCAGGCTCTACGGTATTATTCTCAACACACGCCCGCCTTTATTTACCTTTCACTCACCATGCAAAAATATCTTACACTACACAGTACATGGTAATTATTATATTTATTATTTTCTCCAGCTTATTTTATTTATTTTTTTAAAAAATTTTAAATAACTAAATTTATCTATTAATAAAGTATTAGTTATTTTTTATTTTTTTATCTTTCATTAAAAATAATAATAGGTGTAGAATAAGTTCATTTTAGTATTTAATTTTAAAATATTATTAAATTTTCTTATAATATATATTTTTTAATAATTTTATTAGTTTATATAAAAAAATTTTAAAATAATAAGTAAAATGTGATTGAGGGAATATTTATTATTACGTGGTAGTTGATGAGCCACATTCGTTACGTTATACGCACTTCCTTTCCCACATTGTGGCCTAGAAAGCATCCCTTAGTTATAGTAGTCGTTTATATTGTCACCGTGTTTTTTTTGGGGCACCTGTTACCGTTTCGCTTTTTATTTCACGTTTTTTAGTGTCCGTTGGTGGGCGTATTTCCTTGTGACTCCTGAAGACCAGGAGTGAATGGTAATATTGTTATTTGTGAGGCTTCAATACGCCATTTCGTCACTGCCAGTCTGCTCTATATAAGTGCTCCGTCACACCCTTCGTCTTCACCAACTTCGCGACCTTCCACTTCTCTCTTACAGACACTGTTAAACCTTCTCCCTCACTTTTTCCATGCTTCAGTAGCTTCTTCCTCTATCTCTTTCTTCTTCTTCATTCGAACACATCAAGCGTTCCTCTTGTTCCATTTCTGGTTAAACCATTGTGTATCACAAAAGAGAAAAGAAAACAAAAATGTCGTTGGAATTGTGCTCTGTTTTCTTCCCGCCAACTGGGTCTTACAACGAACTCACCTTGAACTTCTTCGTTGGTTTTCTCGTGCTTGCCGCTGCGTTTGGCTACTGGCTTGTTCCTGGTGGTCTTGCTTGGGCTCTGTCCAAGATTCGTCGTCAAGCTCACCACAAAACCGCCATTCCTGGACCTTCGGGTTTGCCTCTTCTTGGCCTCGTTTTAGCTTTCACAGGGTCTCGGACTCACAGAGTCCTTGCCAAGCTCGCAAACACCTTCAAGGCCAAGCCGTTGATGGCATTCTCCGTCGGGCTCACTCGGTTCATCATCTCGAGCCATCCTGGCACAGCCAAGGAAATTCTGAACAGTTCAGCTTTCGCTGATCGACCCATCAAGGAGTCCGCCTATGAGCTTCTCTTTCACCGAGCAATGGGCTTCGCACAGTTCGGAGAGTACTGGAGAAATCTGCGGAGAATCTCGGCCACCTATTTGTTCTCTCCGAAGAGAATCACTTCCTTCGGGGATTTCCGAACTAGAATCGGGCTCCAAATGGTGGGTCAGATCAGAGAGACAATGAACAAAAACGGCGAGGTCAAGGTAAGGCAAGTGTTGCATTTCGGTTCTCTAAACAACGTGATGATGAGCACGTTTGGGAGGAGTTACGAATTTGGTGAGGATTGTGACGACGGTGGGCGTGAGCTGGAAGAGTTGGTGAGAGAAGGGTATGATTTGCTTGGGGTTTTCAATTGGAGCGACCACTTTCCTCTTCTGGGATTTCTGGATTTACAAGGTGTGAGGAGAAGATGCAGAAATCTAGCGACCAGAGTGAATGTCTTCGTCGGGAAAATCATAGCGGAACATAAGATGAAGAGGGTTCAAAATGAAACCAGCAAAGCCATGGATGAACAAGAAGGCTCAGGTAGCGACTTTGTTGACGTGCTGCTCGATTTGGAGCAAGAGAACAGGCTAAATGACTCTGACATGGTTGCGGTTTTGTGGGTGAGTTTCTCTTCTCTTATTTCATTATCATCATTCGTCATCAAGAACTGTGCTAGATTTTTACGACACTTGGTATGACTTATATATACATTAAAAGCATCAAATCGACTCGTTTCCCAAAATATCTTCGCATAGTAGCTAGGAACTTGGAATATATCTATTGGGCACTTGAACACGTGATATGATATGGCGCAGCAGAATTCTTTTGGCGGAAGGCTTTTTCTTGTTTTTGGTTTGTCGTTTTTATTTGTTGGCCTAGTCGAAGATGCGTCTAGCAAATTTGTTTCCGGAAGACGGTTATTCCTTGGATATTTGTATTTTTCTTCTCTCTCTCTTTATCTCCTGGCGAACCCATAGTTTTCGAATCTGGTTTCCATCTCAGACGCGCGCGTCTTACGTGCATCATTCTCTTGCTAATCCTTTCATCATCTCTCCTTATATATTCTACTCTTGAATTCTCCTTCCCCATAATTAATTCCTGTTTAATTAATTTGATTGAGCTTAAAAAATTATTATTTACATATAATATTTGCAGGAAATGATATTTAGGGGAACTGACACGGTGGCAATTCTTCTGGAGTGGATTCTAGCGAGAATGGTACTACACCCAGAAGTCCAGTCCAAGGCTCAGTGTGAGATTGACTCTGTTGTTGGCTCGAACCGTAGTGTGTGTGACCATGACCTTCCAAACCTCCCTTACGTGCGAGCCATAGTGAAGGAAACCCTCAGGATGCACCCACCTGGTCCCCTTCTATCCTGGGCCAGGCTAGCCATCCACGATACCCACATAGGTCACCACTTCATCCCGGCAGGCACTACCGCCATGGTCAACATGTGGGCCATAACCCATGACCAGGACGTGTGGTCCGAGCCGTCGGATTTCAGGCCCGAGCGGTTCATGCGGGAGGACCAGGATGTAGCCATCATGGGGTCTGATCTGAGACTGGCTCCTTTCGGTTCGGGAAGAAGGGTGTGTCCTGGGAAAGCCATGGGCTTGGCCACCGTCGAGCTGTGGCTCGCTCTGTTGCTGCAGAACTTCAAATGGGTCCCATCGGAAGGTCATGGTTCTGGTGGTGGCGTGGACTTGACAGAGTGCTTGAAGCTGTCGTTGGAGATGAAATACTCTCTGGCCTGCAAGGCCATTGCACGAGACCCATGAAAATGGTTGGGAAGATATTGTCTGTGGTGTTGTCATCTTGTGCAAATTAGCCCCATAATTTTTGCAAATTAATATACGTGTCCATGGGAATAGTGAAGCTGGGTTTGGTTGGTGAAATTTACATGTTTTTTATTTCTCTGGGTTTATTTGGAAAAGGTTGTGTTATGTAAGGCTTGAATGAATTACTTGTCCAAAAACAAAAGTTAGTTCTACATGTGTTATATGTTAATGCAAGCATCACTTTAATATTAATAGTTTGATCAATTTCTCGTCTTTTCAAAATTATATGATTGATAGTTCTTCCCATAGTTCCCACAGTTGGTGGAAATTATATCATCGAATTTAGATGTGAAGAGTGAGAATATATATATATATATATATGTAAAAGTATATATTTATAGCAACTAGTAGTTACTCCCTACATTCCAGAATTATTAAAAATAAATTATCATATTATTAGAATTAAGAAAACAATTACACATAATAAATATATCACAAATTTTTTTTCCACAAATATTCTTATTTAATTTTTCTCATAAATCAAAATTATAAATAAATCGCTTTTTACTTAATTCTCCTTGTAAAAATAACTCTACTTTAATTATGAGTAAAATTGAAAAAAATATATTAATTAATCAAATAAAACTCATTTATCTCATATATTTTAAAATAAAAAAATTAAAAAACATCTCCGATACTCTGGAAGAGGAAGTACAATTATATGCGTGCACGAGTGCAAGGCATGGATCGGAGTTGATTATAATTTCAGAAGCCCTGATCATAAATTAGGAGAAAGGAGGTTTTGTCATGTTGAAGAAAAGGAGGATTTGTTTGGTACCATTTAAGTAGATAGATAGGAATAGTAGTGACTTCGAACATTCAATGCATTAAGCATCTTTTATTTTAATGTGTAGGTTTTCTTATTTCCTAAAAATGAGACGTAGGGTATCTGACCTCATGTGTATGTATATATATATATATATGTATAGATCCTTGTTTTCAGTATATATATGTGATTATCATAATTTTTAAGCACTGATCGGAAATCAACTTGTACAAAAATTGAAGGAGGACCTATGTACACACACACACAAAGCATACTTTCCACGACCAAAGAAAGAAAAACAGCATACTTCCTTCTTTTTTTGTCCCTATTTGCATTTTTTATATTTAAATTATGTGAATTTGTTTCTTCAAATAATTGAAATTAAGATGTCCATATAACCATATCATCTCAGCACGGAATCGTGTATTTTGCCCAATTGATCTAGTATATATATATATATATATAGAATAAAATTGAAAAGAAATTAAATATACTTTTTGTTCACCAAATGTGGGTGGTGTGTTTGTTTTTGTGTTTGCAAACAAATGCAAAACATGGAACGGACAATTGTGTTTGCGTTTAGCCAATAAAATTGTGCTCGGGCATAAGGATAACGTACGCGCATAAATAAAAAAAAAAAATGCACTTGAACAAGATGTGGACTAATTCGCATGTGGCGAATAAAGCCAAAAGGTTTAGACTTGTAAAATGTAAATCCAAACACACACTTAGAAATACACAATTTGTAACAAAAAAACAAAAACAAGTCAAAAAACATTAAGGCATTAATCTATAAGGGTATGAGTTTGAATTCTTGATATGAAAACTTTATTGATAAATTATCTATAAATACATCTGTAAATATTTTTAGAATCCTAAAATTTATCTTGGTTTTAATAACCCCCGTGATATAACTCACTTAAATTTTAACTCACAGAAAAAAAAAGTCACTAATACATTTAAAATTTATAAACCAATAACAGTTAAAGCCTGCATTTTTCAAAAATGAAATAATCTATTTTTAAACTTTATTAATCAAAAGACCAAAACTTACATTTCCTCAACTATTGATTATGGAAGTAATTCTTTAGTTTGCGTAAAAATAACTTAAATAACTCCTCCCAAAAAGTTTTTACAAAGAAGATAAAAATATATTAAAGATTAATGTAATAGAATTTAGATACCAATATATCAATCTATATAACAAAATTCATAATAAGTTCACACAATTTATGAAGAGACTTATCCCGCAGTCTATTATTCCTACAATAAATGTAGTCAAGTTATGCTCACTCTATTCCACTTTATAGTGCACTTTTAACTACTACACACATACCAAAACAATAATTAGTAACCGAAATTTTTTTCCATTATTTCCCAAATTACCCTTATTTAATAATATTTCATACATTAATAAATTGCATATATTCTCTCATTCATTCTTTTTTCCGAGTTCCCATGGATCATTGATAATTGTGAAAAGTGAAGTGTTTAGGGGAAATGTTCCTTCATTCATTTATGATTTGACTAAACTATTAAAGAATTTTTATTAAATGCATTGGTAACCGTAGAATATATAAGCTTACTTATTAGGGGTAATACTAGAAAGATAATAAAAAAAGTACAATATAATCGGCGTAATGCACTATATTTTGAAACATGAATTTCTCAGAATAGTGCACTATATAACGTAATAGAGGGAGTATTATACACACACACACATTTAAGCCTTTAATTACATTAATATATATATACCTTGAATTTGTTGTTCTGCGTTATCAGCAATGGCATAAATAAAGCCAATGTTCATGGTAATTAACCCTACTGGAATGTGCTTGCTCCCCAAGAAAAAGAACAAGTGGCAAGCATATGCATGCGCAATACATATATACTTTTACATAAACAATCAATTAATTCTTTCTTACCAACCTGTTAATCCTGACTGCATCATGTTAATTCATATTCATATATATATATATATGTGTGTGTGTGTGTAATAATTAAAGCTTTTTAATTTGAATGGGAAGGAAGGTGCATGGTGATTATATAACTAAAGATATTGATTATTCCTTGGTGTATATTGATTGAGAAGTAGTGATCGATCTCAATAAGAATTTTATATCTCCTTTTTCTCTTCTCTGGTGGTTTCTTCATATCCCACCACACAAACTTTAAATGATTGAGGAATAAGAACCTCTTGCCATTATATATACATACGTGGGCTAAGGCTTCTATCACCACTACTTTTGTAAATTTGTGTATAAGATCCAACAAATCCTTCTCGATCAGGAATATTATTTATATTATCCCCCAGACAAACTGTGCCCGTAAAAGCTTCGTCCCTTTTCCCAACCCTAAAATAAAGCAAAAGATGCAAATAGGATTTGAATATCCTAATTAAAAGAGATTATAACACTGTCCTTTTCTCTTTCTCTATTTGCATATATCAAACGCAACTTGCTTTATATGCCTTTAGTTTTCTTTTTTAAGGGATTCTCTGTTTATGTTTGTGTGTGTCACTCTCAATATATTCCTTGCCTCTCTCTCAAGTCACACCTTCAACCATCTTTATTATCCCTCAGAACCCCCCCATATTGAACTGCGAGATTCACGTTTGTGCGTAGCTCAATATTTGGTATAAAGAAAATAGGTTTTGAAAAAGAAAGAAGGAGAGAAAATTTATCTTAATATATAACTCTTTTATTAGAAATCTCAATGTATTTAGTAGTCAATAATAATACTTGATGTAATTTCATTTCAGTTCTAGGCCAATCTCTAATAATATCATGGAATCCATTGTCTTGTACACATGAAATGAAAATATCTAACCAAACACTCTGTTAGTTGATGTACTTTCATTTCAGTTCTACACTTACATATACAAAAAACAAAATAAAATGTCTCAACCAACAATAATATTAATTATATAGTTTAAAATGGTCTAGTTGATCTAAAAAATTTTAATTATCCTTGACTATATAATTAATCCTTTAAGGAAGGAACTATGATTTTCCTTCATCAAACAGAATTGAGACAAAAAATGTTTATGTCGATGGATGCAACTGAATAGTATCACTAATTTAAACTAAACCCTCAGTAATTAACATAAACATATATATACCAAGGATTTTTTTTTTGGTGTGATAAACATACCAAGGATTTTGTTTGCAAAAAAAGATTTACAGTCATTTCATTAGTTGGCATCCCTAATATTCTAAAGGACTGGTTATACAAAAAATGTGGATTTAATGCTGCAAAATCTTACAAGATCAAGTATTGTTCCTGTAAACACCCCATTTTGTCCGAGCATTCTTATAAAATATGAAAAATTATTATCAAGAGAATTCTTTTTTTTAGAAAATAAAATAATAAAAAATATATAATAAACAGAAAAATATAAATAAGTAAACAGTAAATAATAAATAAAATAAGAAAAAAAAAGGACTTTAGGCCAAAGTTCAGCCCAAAAATTCAAAAAAAAAAGTAAAAAAAACAAAAAAGAAAGGGGCTTCAGGCTAAAAGTCGGCCCGAAATCCAAATAAAAAAAAAAAAAGAAGGAGGATCACATTGGGCTGAAATCATGATTTCAGCCCAATGTGTCACGAGCCCAATTGAGGGCTCGTGACATGAGGCCTGTTTGTTCAGAAGGAGCCCTTGAGGGCTCGGTGAGGAAATGACCGAGAGAGGCAGAGGGAGCCCTAGAGGGCTCGAGGAAGCTGAAGGAAAGAAGAAGAGTGAGCACGGAGTGAGAGCTGAAGCAGAGAGGAAGAGAGCCGAGGGAGCTGCGAGTGAAAAACCGAGGGAGCCACCGGCCGAGAAGGGAAAGAAACTGAGGGAGTTGCGATGAGAAACTGAGAAGGAAGAGAGTTGGAGAGAGAAGGTGTCCGAGGGAGCCACCGTGGGCCGCGTGAGACACGGACAGAGGAGGCCGTGGAGGGAGCTCAGAACAGAAGGAGCTCAGAGATAGCCGCGGGGGAAGCCACCGAGAGAGAAACCGAGGAAGAGCCTTAGGGCTCGGCCATGTTGTTATGCAACAGAAAGGCACGAAGAACGCCGAAGGAAACCACCGAGGGAGCTGCCGGTGGGGGTAAATCTGAAGGAGCCTTAGGGCTCGGTGGTGTCAGAGGAGCAGGGAGCTGCGAAGATGAAAGACTGCGGAGGGTTGAACCAGGGCCGAGAGGGTCTGAACCAAGGCCGAGGGAGTCTGAACTAGAGCTGGAGGGAACCTTAGGGCTCGGCCACGAGGTTCAGAGATGAAGACGGGGTTCCAGAGAGAGAAAGGGTTAGGGCTTGAATCTGTGAGTCCGAGTTCAAACTGAGGGAGCCAGAGCTCGGGCACGAGATTGAGAGGGCTCGAGCAGGGGAAGGAAAGGAGAGGTTGATGGAGCTCGGGTGAAATGGTGGAAGGACTAAAGGCAGAGGATCTTGGGTCAGGACCGGATCAAGTGAGTACGTGAGCCGCGTGGGTGCCATGGGTACGAGAAAAGGCAAATGCAAAGGATGGCAGAAATGGACAAGAAGAATCCCTCTACTCATCCGTACTCTGTCACAGCAGAGTAGTGGAGGTAAGGGAGCCTTCGGGTGAGCACGAAAGAGAGACAGAGCGCTTTGACAGTACTGGGACCGCAGCGTAGTGGAGGCAAGGGAAGTGGCGGATAAGCACGAAATTATACAGGGGAGTAGCAGAGCAGTGCAGAAAAGGGGAAGGGGAAGCAGGGTAATGGCCACGCACTCAGGCATTTCTGGACTCACAATGTCATCTATAAAAGGCTTCAGCAATGAAACAGAGTGGGGGGGGGATTTTGGCATCGAAAAATCCGAAGAGAGGAGAGCATATGAGAGTTGGAGACATAGAGAGAGACTGAGAAAAAGAAATACCGAGGGACAGAGGGAGAGTGAGAGACAAGGTGGAGCTCGGGCAAGGCTCAGGGAAGCCAAGGTGAACACACCGAGGAGCGGAGAAAGAGGTGAAGGAAAGTTAGTGATTCAGGGACCCAGAACACGTTTCCATACTAACTTCATCTGGGTCAGTTGTTCTTTTCCTTTCCCACAATCACAGTAGGGCTCATATTGTTTCTCTTACCTTAGCCCCTCTTTGGTTTCTGTGGTGCTCTGTTCTATTTCGTGCTCAGTTCTGGAAATGTTGTTCTGTCCATTATTGATTGGAGTTTTGTTGCCACAGTTATTATTTGAATCCTGATAATTTCTTCCTTTTGTAAACATGAAAGATGAATGAGAATGAATTGCTGATATTCTGGTTTGCTGTAACTCATAGAAATAACTCTAATAGCTACCAAGTGATAGATCTAAACTTCGAGATGGTTTGTTATGATTGGAAATTATTATGTTCCAGAAAAGGTTTATATTTGGTGCGTATGTAAGCCTTAGATGAATGTTAATGTCACCCAGGTATAGCTTGCTCAAGATCCATTAACAGGTGTGGATGGTTGACTTTTCTGACTGTCAATTCTTTGTTTTTTCCTCCCTCTGTTTATCCATTTTCACAAGATGGTTCTTTATGGGTTCATGCTTTGCATTTATGATTATCCTCCTTCCCTTGGGTCTCGTCAGATTGTTGGCATTGTGTTATGGTACAGCATACTTTGATCTTCCCACTGGTTCAGTTGTAGAGCATTCGAAACATTGTTGCACCTCTTTGTCCTCTGATAGCATATTGACTAGGTGTTTAAGTGATGTTCATTTATTTCCAGTCTAGACTTCGAATATGTGGTTTGATTAGAATCTGCTGTGGTTCAGGATCTTCTTTATCAAATTGTTTTCTATTTTTGTTTGCTTAACGGTTGGACAGTTTTGTATGTGTGTTTGCCTAACTGGAAGAGGAATGTCGTATGGTGTTATTATTAGCATACATGTAAGATGTGTTTCTTGTTTGGCCTGACCTATGTTCATGATGTAAATGATGGATTTTGTATTATGAACAACACTGGTCATGTGAGTCTTAAGCAAGACTCTAAGGTTCTGAGTTAATAAGTTATAGATATACCTTCATAGTTGAGGGAATGCCTCAGGAGCCCTTTAGAAGCTATCCGTTGAATGTTTCATAAATTCACATTTGTCTTATGGTTTTGTACGTGAACAGGTTACTCTGTGCTTTTATAAAGTTTGGTTCAAACTTAAATGTTTTGGGTCCCAATAACTTTTTTAAACTCTTTTTTATTTCTTTTCTTTAAAAAAAAACTAAAAATAATCAATAAAATATCCCCTATCTTTTCTTTTGGGTTTTACTCCATGGAGGAATACCATAAGTTAGTCGTGAACAATAAAGCTGCCATATATGCAATTTGGCTTTATTTTAAAGTCAATTTTAGAAAATAAAATATGTAACAATTTCTCTCTTATTTTCTTTTGAATATTATTCAAGTGGAAAATAAAGAAAGATTTCTCCGTGGTCACCATAGAAATAGAAATTGGAGAAGTGATTAAAAAAAAAAAGAAGAAGTAAAAAAAAAAATCAAAAATCAAATAAACAATAATAAATAATACAATAAATGACGAAAAATTGATGAAGTGATTTTGTTTTCCTTCTTCTTCAAATATTATAGGGATTTTCTCATGAATTTTTTTTTTAAAAAAAATCATTTGTTTCTCCAAAACAAAAAAAAAGGGGAAAAAGGAAAGAAGAGGAATTTTATAATCACATTTCTCATAATTTAAAATTAACAGGAATAATTTAAATAAAAATTTCTTCCTTTTTAACTTTTATCTTATTCACTTATTGGTTCCGAGTGGTAACATCGGGAGTACTTGAGTATTAATCAGCAATTTGTGAGCAACAAAATTGTCACATATGTTGATTATTGTTAGAAATTTATGTAAGAATGACACTTTAAATTCTTCTTAACGCTTTCCTCTTAATAATCTCGTTTATTTTCATTTTTATAAAAATAATTCATATCAAAATTATCTGCTTTCCTTAAATTTTTATTCGTTTATTTCTAATTGTCTTTTATTTCATAAAAATAAATAAATAATAATAATAAAATGATTGAAAAAAAAATTTTGAGATCTTATCCCTTATTTGCCCCGAGTGGAAACACCGTGGCTATTCAAATATTGATCAGTAACTTGTGAGTGATAAAGTCACCACATATGCTGATTATTATACACGTAATGGTCACATTTTTTTAAATAAATAGGTGTTAAAAGGACTTTTATAATAATAAAAATTTATTTGTACAAAATTTTTATCTGTTTTCTTTTGAACTTTTTGTACCTTTTTGTCTCGAGTAACACTACCGTGGACACTTAGGTATCAATGGGTAAATGTGAGTGATAAAGTCACCACATGAGCCAATTGGTTTTAGTTTGTGAAAATAAAATTGTTTTCAAATATTTTCTCTTTTTTTCAAATCAAAATAAAATCACATATTATTTTAATCCTATTTTTGTATTGATTGAGAAAAAAACATATATTCTCATTTAGGAATTGATTAAACAAAAAAATATATAATAAAAAATGAAAAGAGCAAATAATGGGAAGTAATATGTCTTTTACGAATTAAAACATACCAACCAATCCTGAAAATTGTTTTCTTAGCGGAAAGATAAAATTATTTTCTATTAACCTCTCTTTTCAAAGAAAATATATAAAAAATACCAACCGAGTGACATGCATTTCTAGTCCGAACTACGTCGACTTTGATCCCTATCGCAGGGTACGTAGGCCCCAGACTCTCATTCTGGGTCAAGTCCACTTTTGTAAATAAATAATATTTTTCTCTTATTTTGTTTTTTCCAACCTCTCATATTTTCATTTTTATTCTTTATTTACATTTTTACATTTTTCTTATTTTTATATTTATTTTCGCATGTGAGTGGTAAAAGAGCAACCAAAATAATTTTTCAAAGCCATAAAAATTGCATGATCAACCTAAGGTAACCGTTCTTCGGAATGGGTGTTGTGGGGGTGCCTAACACCTTCCCCACTCGCAATCGTACTCCCGAACCTAACTCTGATTCGCAGACCATCCTTATCCCTTTTTGTTTTTATTTTGGTTTTCCAAAATTTCCCTTAAAATTTTGGTGGCGACTCCTCCGAAATCGGCCTCCTGTCGTGCGGGCCGATTTCACTCTTTTCCTTTTTATTTTTTCTTTTCCCGCGCCATCCGCGTCGCATTTTCATGTGTAACAGTTCCTTTGACCACAAATGACTTTATTAGCGTTTTCGGAATACTATATATGTATACACACACACACACAAAATATTAACAAAATTATAATATGATATATTGAAAAGAAGTGACTCTAGAATATATGATTATGGCTTTTCTTCTTCTTCTTCTTCTCCTTTTTCTTTATGTGCACCAAGGGTATCTCTAATTAATTGACAGCTTGAAAACTAATTTCTTGAGCCGAGAGATCACCAAAATGGACATTGTTTCTCCTAATAAGTTTTTTCCCATAAACACTGTCAAGAATTAAATATTAAACAATATATTTAAAGGATATAGTTATCTACCAACATATTTAAAGGAAATGAAACATATATATGTTTGAAAATATATATATATATATAATTACCCAACATTAATATCAAATAATAAATTAGTTTTTTATTCATCAGAATAATGTTTAGAAAAAGTATTTAATGTAATTAAAAATAAAGGTCCTCTTTTGTAGGGTTAGTTCTTGGTATAAACTGTAAATCTAAAACAAAAGAAACCCTAGTGTTCAAAAGAGACCACTGCCCCAAACTAGGGAAAGATTTGCAGTATAGCTGTATACCTAAAACTAGAAACCACCCACACATCCCCTTTAAAGAAAAAAAAATCTGAAATCCCATTTGTAAGCAGGTGTGATTCCGATCATTTGAGAAAGATCAGAGAAAAGAAATTGATTAATTAAGAAGAATGAATTTAAAAAATGGCGCCGCCTCCTCAACTATGAAATAATATAGGTATCGATAGCCCTAGAGGGAGCATATGAACGAATCATCATCCCCCACCATGAAGTGCACTGAATTTAAATATATATATATATATATATAGATGGTTTGAGTGTTAATTATATGGTGCTATAAAACCAATGAATGATGATTATAAAGAACCTAATTCTGAGCTCCCTTTGCATTTGCATGCGTCTAAAAGCATAATTGTGGGAGATATATATTAATAATTATACGTCACCATCATACTTGCCTGTTGGATGCTTCTCCAACATATACTTTTAACTTGTTAAAGAAACATTGGAGAGCAAAAGCATATATTACTTCCTATTATTATGCTAGCTAGCTCCATCTCCTAAACATATGGACCACCCATAATTATAGTGCTTTTCACAGTAATAATATAATATGCTGATATATATATATATATATATATATGAACTCGACTAATTGAATATTAATTGAGCCAACAGTTTAATTATCAAGATATGGGACAGTTGTGTGGATATCTATGCGAGCAAAACCAATAATTAAAATTTTTCATTAGTCTTTTTATTTTTGGCGGCGTCAAGGTCTCTCTCATACTTCACAAATGATGAATGTGGAGGATGATGATCTCATGATGATTAATTCATATGAAGAGTGGAAGCGTAAGATCAGAGCCTACATATATATATATATATGACCTACTCTAATTAATTATTAATAATTATGATCTAAAATAATAGAGGCCTTACAGTGCAAAATTGCAATTTAATCATATAGTGGGATCTCACGCGGCTGAGGGAGATATTGATATTTACTTTATGGTTTCAATAATACTTTCTCCATTTTAAAATATAACAAACAAATAACTAAATCATTATAATAAAAAAAATAATCAAACATTTTAAATATGTCACAGAAAAATTTTTTTTCATAAATATTTTATTTAATGGTCTCACTTAACTTTCCTTTATCTCATATCTCGTAATAATAAATATATTTTAATTAATAGTAAAATTGAAAAAAATATAGTATTAATTTATCATACAAAAGTTATTTATTTCTTACATTTTAAAATAAAATAAATTTAAAAATATCTCTTATATTTTGAAACAAAGGGAGTATATGAATATCATTCATATAAATTATAAAAATGTTAACAAATCATATACTATGTATAGCTACTACGATTAATATTGAGCAAATCAAGAGTTACATTGGATTATAGGTGTAATTAAGTAGGAATCATTTAGCAGGTCCAAAAGTTACGTTCTCTTGTTATGAGGTCGGCGCCATGCATGTGGTTGATATAAGTGTTGCGGGGCACGTGGGATTTTGATTGGTTCCATCAAATTCGCTCAAGTAAGTTGAGTCGGAAGAATGACAAAAAAAAAAAATCGTTTTTTCGGCCAAACAAAAAAAATTCAAGAGAAAGAAATTAGGGAAAACGACATTGGCTCCATTGAATTGGCTCAATTCGGTCCAAGTTGAGTTGGAAAAAATGAAAAGAAATAAATCAAGAGAAAGAAATTTTGCCTCTAGCTACTTTAAGAGCCATGTTACATAAGTTCAGTAAAACCTTTCATTTGAAAAAATAAAAAGAAGTTTATAAGAATTTTAAATTTTTCTATGGAGAAAATTATAATTTTATAGAGATTTATTAAAACTTCTGTTCAAGAATCATTGCATAATTTTTAATAAAATATTTTTTAAAAATAGACTTAATCAACTTTAAACGCCGATCTAACTAGGGTAATAAGGTAAATGCTAATCTAAGTTAAGTTAGATTTTCCTACCGTTGGATACATGAGATAGATAAATATTAGAGCTGTCAAAACAGGCCAAACTTGATGAGTTGGCCCGAAAAGCCCAAAAAAATAATGGGCTGGGTTTCATTTTTTAAAATTTATAGATATTTCGGGCTTTTTGGCTTGGCCAAAAACGGGCCAACCAGTACGGGCTTCGGGTTGGCCTGAGAAGCCTGTTAAAAAAAATTTGCTTCAACTTCAAATCTGAAATCTCCTCCCATCATCTTGTCTCTTGTCTCGTGTGCGTGTCTCCATCCTGGTCCTGGGTGTGTGAGTCTGACTCAGAAAAGGCTGAAGAGAAAAGAAAAAATGCCCATCAAATTCGAATCCCTAATGGCCTAATTCTAGTTTCAGTTTTTCATATCTGAACCACTCACACTCACTCACATCATCTGCGTCACTCTCTTCTCTTCTCCTCTCCGATCTATTACTCTGTTTTTCATATCAGACTTCCTCTTTGGCTCTTCTAGAGTTCACATTCCAAACTTATTAATTCTTGATCTCATGACCAAAGAGCAGCAACGAAGCATGCTGTGTGACCACTGCTGTGCTAAATGGATTCTAGGCGTCTTGGGTTCTCTGCGTCTCCTCTCTAGTTGTCCTCATCTGGTGCCATCGATCATCGTGCGTGGGCAGGGTGGTGTAAGCAAGGCTTCCTTTGATTCTTCACTGCTTTTTGCTCCTTCGCCCATTGGTTCTTCCAAGTTTGAAGTCTCATGCATGGGCGTGAACAACCGAGCTCTGAGTTTGATTCCTCATTCATTGCTTCTTCCTCCATCACCCATCGGTTCTTGTAACTTTCAGGTTCAAAGTTTACTGTGTGAGCTGCTGCCTGCTGAGCTTCAGCCTTCGGGTTCAATGCCTTCTTCTTCACCCTTCCTTTATTTATACTTGTTTTTGGATTGTGATTCTTGTGAATGATTTGATTAGCTCTAGTTGGTCTTTCATTTTCTTGGCTCTCGTTAGAACAAGATTTACCTCTCCCCGATTTTAAATTTCAATTAATTACTAATTAATGAAATGTTCTTCTTCTTCTCATTAATTAGCTACTAGATTGATTCAGATGCAAAGTTAATTGATTAGCCCTATTTTTTTTTCTTTTACGGTAAGAAGAGCTTAAAGCTTATTGATATAATATGGATGCTTCACTAATTTATTGTTATTGATATCACTTATTGGAATTTTATCTATATCTGACTTTGCATTGTGGATGAATTTTTTTCTATCTAGTATCTCTTTGGTTAAATGAATTAAAGTGGATTTTTTCTTTGAATCAGATTTTTTTAGTCAAAACTTATGCAGTTTTTTAGTCTATAAGTTGGTTCATTTTATAATAACTATTAGAGACATCCTCAGCTTATATGACAGTTATATCTTCCATTTAAATTTTTTGTTATTTATTGCTTGCAATATGATGTCTTCTCTTGAGAAAAACAATGTTGATAATAATGCTTATGTGGATGAGGACATACAAATTGTGAACAAAGAATATGTTTCTTCCTCCTCTATTTCTAATGTTGCTAATCAACAACAAGGTTCTGAGCAAGAGGAACAAAGAAATAAAAGGGCTAAAACTTAATCATCCGATGTGTGAAAGGCTTTTACTAAACTTGATGTTGATGGGAAAGAAAAGGCAAAATGTAAGGGAAAGGAAAGGCAAAATGTAAAGGTTGTTTAAAATTGTTTGCTAGTAATTCTACACATGGCACCTCACATCTACATCGTCATATGCAGTTGTGTAGAAAACTTCTACAATATCATGATGTTGGATTGACGATGTTGGATCATGAAATTAATCTTAGATCTTGACAAATTGATAACAAGCGTATATGGGATCTTTTGGCCTTATGCATTATTGAACATGATTTACTCTATTCATTTGTTGAGTATAAATGGGTTAGTGAATTACTCAAGACATGCAATTCTGATGTTCAGCTCATAACCAGAAATACAGCTATGGAAGATGTTCTTAAATTCTATTTTGAGTCAAAAAGAAAAGTTGAAAGAAACTTTGCAAAAGAGTATTAGTAGAATTTGTTTGACATCTGATTGTTGGACTGCTGAAACTTCTGAAGATTATATATGCATGACAACACATTTTGTAGATGAAAATTAGAGATTGAATAGTAAAATACTTTTATTTTGTAAGATGAAGCATCCACAGTCTGGGTATGAGCTTGCTAGAAAAGTACATGATTGTTTAGTTGAATGGGGGATTGATAAAAAAATATTTTCTATTACTTTAGACAATGTTTCTGCAAATAATAACATGCAGGATATATTGAAAGAGTGGTTTTTAAATCAAAATAACATGGCTTGTAATGGAGAGTTTTTTCATGTGAGATACTGTGCTCACATTTTGAACTTAATAGTTTATAAGGGTTTGAAAGTAACAGGTGTTACTTTGCATAAGATTAGAGAAAGCATTAAATATGTAAAAGCATCAAAGGCAAGAATGATATGTTTTAGGCAAAGTGTTGTGGTATTGACACCTCAGTAGGCTTGTGGTTAGATGTGCCTATTAGATGGAATTCTACATATGCTATGCTTGATAGTGTGATTAAAGATCACTGTGCTTTTTCTACTTTTACTATAAGTGATCGGAATTATAGGTTTTGCCCATCGAATGATGAGTGTGTGAGAGCAGAGAAAATGTGCATATTCTTGCGGCCATTTGAAGTGATTACAAGGATGATTTCTGGGACTTCTTATCCAACTTCAAACATGTATTTCATGCAAGTCACAAGAATTGAGTATTTGTTGAAAGAATATACAACTAATGAGAATGAGACAATTAGATACATGGCTCAGAGCATGAAAGAAAAGTTTGAAAAGTATTGGAGAGATTACAGTGTCATTCTTGCACTTGGGACAGTTTTTAATCCTCGAATGAAGCTTGAAGGGATGCAATATTCTTACTCATTGGTTGATCAAACAAATATCCAATCTAAGATTAAAAATATCAAGAGGAAGTTATATTTTATTTATAACGACTACAAAGATATAAATCCATCATCTAGTTATGTTATTGTTAGAGGTGGATTAAGTTCAAGTTTACAACAACATCATGTCAACTAAAACCACCCACTCCTCCTCCCTTGGTTCAACGAATACTATGGATTTTTTTTATAATGTAAGTTTGAAATTTTTTGACATTTTAATTAAATTTATCTCTTATGTTAATTTTATTTTAATGGCTACTTTAATAAAGATTGGTATTATATGATGTAGGATTATATTAATTTCAAATGCATGGATACCACTTCCTTTGAAAAGTTTGCATTAAATTATTATTTGGAAGAAGCAACACTTGCTCCTCAGAAATTTCGACAGTTTGATGTATTGAGCTATTGGAAGAGTAATCAGGATCGATTTCCTAGACTTGCAATGATGGCATCTGATATCCTTAGCATTCCGATTACTACAGTAGTTAGTGAATCGGCTTTCAGCATTGGCTCACATGTTCTTACAAAATATCGAAGTTGCCTCCTTCCAAATAATGTCCAAGCTTTAATTTGTATCCGTAACTGATTGCATGATTTTCAATTCACTCTTGATGGTAATATAATAATATTTTATCTTCTATTTTAACTAATGATTTTTTTATTATAACCAAACCTACTAATAATGATAATAATAATGTCTATTATTTCATTTGTTTTCCTATTTGTTGCAGGTGATGGAGATGATGAGGAAGAAATCACAACAATTGATTTAAAGTCACATCATGCTTCAAATACAATCATTGATGGTTGATGATAAATTAATGATGCTAATTGATAATGATAAATGATTATTATAGTTGGTGAATGCTGATTGGTTTTAACACTTTTGTTTTTTGGGTAATGTGGTTTTGGAACCTTTTTCTTTTGATTGTGAATCACTGAATCAAGTGATGACTAATGATAAAGTGATGATAGTAATTTAGTATTATGTTATTTTAGATTAATGAAGTAGTGATGAATCTATCTAGTGATGAATAATAATTATAGTTGGTGTCTAGGTGAATGGTTTTCAAACTTTTGTGCCTTTTGGTGGTGAATTTAGTATTAAATTTTTTTTATTTTTATTATAAAAATTTAAATTCTATAATTTTGAAGATAAAATATTGAAATAGGGAAAAAAAGCCTATACGCCTGTGGGCCTCATCACATGGGCTCGGGCCTAAAAAAGTGAGCCCGTTTAGGTGACCGGGCTTTTTGGCCCAACGCGAATTGGTTTAAAAATATTGATTTAAAATTTTTGAAAGATTTTATTTAAATTTATAACTTTTAAATCCTGCTTAAATGTGTAAAAAAGATCAAAGGAATTTAAAAAGCTACATGGAATTAAAAAAAAAGCCATACTATTCATAATTTATACATAGTAAACTTTATAAATTTTATATTTTATATTAGTATTAATATTGGTTGAGCTCAAATATATGCAATTAAACTTGATCGAAATGTTCCCACCAAAAAGAAACTTGATCGAAATGTAGATTTCGCATTAGAAGTAAAATTCAAACTCTAATGATCCCTTGTGTTAAATTCACCATAGAGCAATGAATAACTCGTCTAATGAGGCATAGCTTTTACACCGGGAACCTGGTAGAAGAAGCAAGTGCACCTAGGTATGACAATTTTTCGCTTAGAACCTCTGGTATCCTCGATCAAACTCATTTTAAGTGGAGTATTTATTAGAGGTCTAATGTCACATCCCAAAATTTAGACCCTATACTTATAGGCAAATGTAAATATGTACTATGCAAGCTATACTGCTCGGCAGGACCTGAATGCACAGAATGCTTTATAAAAATCTGGAATGCTTTAGAATGGGTAGGAAGTTTATAAATAGGGATATAGGAAACTGTTAAGAGGAATAAATACAAAAATAATAAAAATTAGTATTTATGTGATTAAAAGAAATGGTATCCTTATACTGACCATGAAAATAATGTAAATACTAAAAGGGTTAAAGGTTAAGCATATTGAGCTTTTGAATTAAGTATATGGGTCTTGTGAGAATGCCATATAGGTATTGGGTCTAAGCACTTTTAATTTCTATCAAGTATAAGAAAAAGAAATGAAGACTTGACCTTAGCAATTTTGACTTTTCAAGCCCAAAAGGATTAGACTTTGCATCGTTACCATTTGTAAGCCCAAAGAAAAGAAAGATAAAGCACAAGTTTGAGAGCTTTAAATATAACATCATGTCATGGAAAAAAAAAAGCTTATTATAATATGAATTAAGAGAGGCGTAAGAAAGGAAAGTCGAGAAGAAAAAAATAGAATGTTGAGCTCTATTCACTTAGTTATGCAGAGCTTTTAGTTATGTATGATGGGCTTCATGAAGATGTTATCTAATTTTGGCCTTCAATTCCTTAAGCATGTTAAGCTTTTAAAAATAATTGAGCCTTAGAGAAGCTTATGGAATTTTATAAGGATGTTATTTTACCATTAAGCCAAAGATTAAGTATATTAAGCCTAAGTTTCTGGAAAAATAAAAAAAAAATTATATTAAGCCTTAGTATATATGTAATATCTCTAAAAAATTCTATTTATGCCCATAATATAATAAATCGTTATCTTTAATTTATGATTGAAAAGGGCACAAAGCATGAATATAAAGAATTTTTTTATGATTATAAGATTAAGGAAAATTTAAAGTATAATTTGGAATATTGAAATTTATTTTCTAAATTACAATTTGACCTAAAAAATATTTATTGGATTTTATGAGGAAGTTATTATGTTTTTGGGCCAAAGAATTATTTTAGTGGGTTTGCTATATTTATTTGACCATGGGCCGTTTATTTAGGCTTTTAAAAAATGATTTTTAGATTATTTAAAAAAAGTATTTTTTTTGTCGTAAAAAAACCTTACACAACGGGCTCCATAATTGGCTTGTCATATTATTGGACCATAATTTAATTGGGCCTTTATTTTATTAAAATGCAGAGAAGCCCAAAAAGAACCTTTGTTATGTGGGCCCAAGTTAAAAGAAGGATTTGAAGAATTTAGGCCCATACTACCCTAATATAGAACAGCCTAAAAGAAAGTTTTCATATGTGGGCCAATATAGAGAAAAAGCCCAAAAAGACTTCTTGAAATGTGGACCTAAATTAGAGAAATTAAAAACAGTGGAGCTTATCCAAATAAATTTGCTAAGCTAAAAAATGGAGTTCATAGTGAGCCCATAATAATTAGAGGTTATTGGGCCCAATTAGTTTTCTTTAGGCCCAATAGCATATAGACAAATTTTGTTGGGTCAAATATCCTATCCAAAGCACAAATTATGGACATAGTTTATTGGGCAAAATTCTTTACACTAGGCCCAACTACAAGTGAGACTTTTCTTGGTGGGCTTTAAGACCGAGGAAACGACAAGAATGAACGAAGGAAATTTTGCCAACATGATGCAAGTAAAATGTTTGATTTAGAAAATGCCAAGTAGACATGTTAGATGTTAAGAATGAAACCAGAGAATAAGATTCAGGCAAGTAGCTCCATTAGATTTTAAGATAAAAGTCCAAGGATAAGAAGTGGCCAAGTTACACCACAGGCTTGAAAGAAAGCATAAGTGATCAAGAGTAAGCCACATCTCACCATTTAGATTCAAGAGGATGCTTGGTAAGATGAAAGGCTAAGAAGGCTCCAAGTAAGTAGCACCATTAGAAGCCAAGGAGCATTCCTAAAAATAGAGTAGAACTCTCCTTCTCCTTTCATTCATATGGAAGTGGAGTCATACACCTAAGAGAGGAGAGGAGGAGAGAAAGCTTGAGATTTTGAGAGAAAGAAAGTTGAAGGAAGAAAAAAGGAAGGTTAGGCAAGAAATGGAATTAGGGAATTTACACTAAGATAGCAACTTGTTCTTATTCTTGCATTTTATTATGATTTGAGTAGTTGATTTGATTTGATTATTATATTGTCACAATATGAACAACTTGTCTGAGTTATAGAATGATAATTATGTTTGAATCAATGTCAAGGTTATGTTATTTCAAGTTTATGAATTCAGAAGAACATGCCTTGAATCTTGAAAAGTAATGGCAATATCATGAAATTTTGTTAGTATGTTATAATTGACAATTGCCTGAATTATATAATATTTGAATGAAATCAAGTTGCTATTGAGATTTTCCCAAATCTCATTCCACATATCTAGGTCTAAGTAACATGAAAGAAATAAGCTAAAAGTAGAGCACTGAAGATTTTGATAATCATATGTTGTTATTTTGCCAGTCATGTCATAAGAATGGAAATTTTTTTTGTAAAGCTATGACATGTTGTATAATATGTTTGACATACTCTATAAAATGATATATTATGTGTTAGAAGGATGGATCTTTGAAGTGTAGAAGAAGAGGAGATTGGAGAAAAAATTGTGCACAAGTCTTTAAGGCGATAGCAAAACTTTCCTTTAAACTTAATTCACCTCACTAATTTCCAAATCTAGGGTATAACTTGGATTAGTGACAAATTTCCTGTAAAATATAATGAAGACCTTTAAGCATGTGTTGTACTTCCAAAACTCAATCCTTAACAACAATAGCCTTTACAAAGTGGTAATTTGTTTTTATTATTTTTGGTGCACTAAAGATAAAGGTAAGTTAGCTTGTGTATGTTGAAACAAGTGTAAATTATATAAAATTGGAATTATGGAATGATGGAAGATTGTGAGCTATTTATAGGGAATGAGAAAGCACCTCTTGAAGCAATATGACTCTTTCAATAAAAAGATATATACATTAACCAATGTATGTATATTGTAATAATTCATGAATCTAGATAAAAGTTATTTTTTCATATGATTAATGTATGTACATTATAATAATTCATGAATCTGGACAAAAGTCATTTCCTTTCATATGATTAATACATGTACATTGTAATGATTCATAAATCTAGGCAAAAGTCACTTCTTTTCTTATTTCATGAAACTTATGATTTTTTATAAATAATTTCAAGAGTCATAATTAATTCATGAATCCTTTTAAAAGACACATTTTTATTTTGAAAATTTTCTCACAATGCCACACTATTTTCAAAATGAACTATTTTTTAAAAGAAAAAGCAAACTCTTATTACTTCGGAAATTTCATATTTTTGGTAAAGGTGTCTTAAAGACTTGAACATTTACTTAGTAAGATATAGTTTCACCCATCCAAATTAATATGGTAGACAAACTTTGAACCAATTAATCCATTTAAATAAGTGTGCATGACTTACATATAAGATCTTGGACCATTGTATGCCACTTTTAGTAGACACTTTTTAATATGGCCTTGTGTCTTGTATCTTTGTCATGAAAATTTGAGAGTCAAGCCGTTGGACCCCCTGAAGCAGCCTTACTTCGCTCTGATATAGGTAGACTCTATCAAGAGCAACACCATAATGAGTATTTCAGCAAATATATGCTTATAAATCTATTAAGAGCTAAAACCCAGCCTTTCTTTAAATCCATGGTAACCAAATACTTTTCAACATTGGAATAGATAGATAATATTTTAAGTATTTGCAATCACTCTAATAGCGTACTCTCACCTTTAAACTCAAGACTTAACGTTAATCAAATATGAGTAGGGTTTTCACCATTAGTGATCATGATTCAATGAGCTTCAATCTCATCCCTATTGATGTTTTCAACACCATATATCTTATCATCCCTTTCGTCAAAGGTTCTGTAAGATTTAACTTAGACCTTATATTACTAATAGAGATTACTCTATTCACAATTAAATCCTTTTCATAGCTATGTCTTATTGCGATGTGTCGCAACTTTTCATTATAAACTTGGTTTTAAGGCTTTGAAAGAGTAGATTGACTATCACAATAGATAGATATTTGTGCTATTGACTCATGGTAGAATACGTAATATAGGTTTATTTCGAAGAACAACACCCCCACCAAAAGTGTAAATCTATGCACTTGTAAAAGTACGGTCCTTTAGGTAACTAACCAAACTATCATTTGTATATCTTTCTAAAATTAAAGAATCACCATTATAGGTTAAATTAAAGTGACTTGTTCCTTTTAAGTAGTTATTGAATCTCAAATGTATATTCATGTCATAAAAATATTATTTAAATTCACATGATCATTCATAAATTTGAATAAATATATTAAACATTTATCTAAACATTCATTATGCATGTTCATTCACTTCTGAATGGTCACATCTTTTTAATTATATATCTTAAAAAAACACAGCCATAACAAGAACAATCATTAATAAAAGACAAAATACATTTTACAACCTCTAGCAAACCAAAGCTAACCATGCATATCATCAGAATTAATTCTAATACTTTAGAACCTTTTTCTATTCTAGAAAAAATATTGTTTGGTTAATCAAATAATATATAATTCTTGATTTCTTATATATTTTAGAATTAAGTCAATATTTATCATTTCATTTAACATAATTAACATGACATAAATGATATTATTATATATTACAAGAGTCAATAATACAAGTATAATAATAAACATTATTATTAATTTAAACAACATTATATTTGAATATGTTCCTACATAAATAACTCTTGTCTATAAATATTCTTCCCTTAGACAGAATAAACTTGTCTCCCAAACTCATTAAGTAGGAGTACAAAAATTAAATTCTTTCTAACTTCTGGTATATGATATGCATCTATTAAAGTAATAGTTTTTCTAGAAGTGAACTCAATTTTCATGGCCCCTTTATCTTTAACTTGGACACTTGATGCATTTCCCATATGAAATACATTTCCATCCTCTTCCTTGAATGTCTTGAAGAGATCCTTGTTCTTGCACACATGACAAGTTGCTCCAGGATCCACCCATCATGATGCATTATTTTCAACCATATTGATTTCAGAAATAACATCCACAAGATTATCTTTTGAGGAAGAATTGCTTTCTTTCTTATTTTTGAAGAAACGACATTATTTCTTGTAATAACCATTCTCCCACAAAAATAATACTTACCCTTCTTTTTCTTGTTCTTATGGCCATTTTGTCCATGTGATTTGTCCTTTTCATTCCATCTTTTCTTAGAAATCTTGTTGGACCGTTATTCCTCTACCACATGTACTTTCTCATGAGCATTGGTATCTTTTGTATCATCTTGTTTATGATCCCCTCTTCTAAACGAAGATGTTCCCCAATTACTCTAGAGATATATATTCTTTTTTATGCTTAAGACTTTTTCTGAAGTCTTTCCATGATGAAGGAAGTTTGCCTATGATTGAGGAGACAATAATACTTTCATCCATATGCATGTTATGTTGTTTGAAATTATTCAAAATATGTTCAATTTCATGCAATTGTTCCATAACAGATTTTTCGTCAATCATTTTATAATTATTGAAACGAGTAACAAGAAATTTCTTACTTATTGCATTCTCTTACATGTATCTTTCCTCTAATTTCTCTCATAGTTCCTCTGCAAAGGTTGAGTACTCTTGATAAACATAAAAAAGGGAATCACCAAATCCATTGAGAACGTGTCAAGTGCAGATGTAATTATCATTCTCCTATTTTTGTCTTTCTCTAACCTCAATCATAGTTTCTCTTTCTCTTTCTGATAGAATAAGGGCTGGGCATGACTTGCAAGAGTTTGGAGCGGAGCATGGAGAGCTTGGAAGACTTGCTCAAAGTGCTGAATATAAAGCCCAAGTTTAAGTGATATCATCAACTCCAAAATATAAGTTTCAGATCCAAGCCCAATAGGAGCCCATTGAAGGAGGTTAATTAAAATATCATGTGCTTCATTAAAAGAGCATGTGACTTAGACATTAATGAGCTTAATTAGTATTAATTTCGTTTTTATTAATTATGAGCTGAACTTTGTTAATTAATAGAGCCCAATTATTTAAATAATAGTCTTTTTGATAGCCCACCTTGTAAATAAATATGTCATGTGTCAAACATGTGATTTCATTAATGTGTTGGCATGTTTATAAGGGCTTAGGTATTATTTTATTATTTTTTTTTATGAATTTTCGTTATTTTATTTTAGGGCTTTATTTTATTAGTTTCCTAGGTCCAATAGGAGTGTTGTTTGGGCCTAAAGTCTCCTAATCCTATTAGGATTACTTAAGCCCAAATTAATTAGGGTTTCTAGGCTTATTAGGTTAGATTTTACCTTGCCTACTTAAGGCTAACTATTATGTACGTTTTTTAAGATTTGAATGATTAAAGTTTCAGACTTTTATGAGTTTCCTCTTGCGATTCTTTGAGTGCTAGAGAGAATACTATGACTTATCAAGGAATTGGTCAATCCTTGTGGCGTCACCGGAACTAGGGTTCAAGAGACCGGTTCTCTTGGGTTCTAATTCACCTCGACCAACATATCTTTTCTGTTTTCTTCTTGCTGTTTCTATTTTTCAGTTTTCGTGTTCCTTGCAATTGCAACGATCCGAGTGTCATTCATTTGAAGTGGGTTCTTTGGACGGGTTCCAAAAGGGTTCACTTATCACTTTCTTCGAGTTTGGGAGTAGTGAGAACATAGGTCACCTTTAAAGTAGTGAGTATAAACTTCATCTTCTTGTGCCATTTCATAAAATTGCCTCCTTCAAACCTCTTTAATTTCACAAAATTTGTGGTTAAATTCTTCAAAGAAACCATTTGAATTCAACGAAATTAAGCCTAAAGAATGTTGGAAAGATGGGTATTTGAAGTGTAGAAGAAGAAGAGATTTGAGAAAAAGTTGTGTACAAGTTTTTAAGACATGGACAACACTTTCCTTTAAGCTTAATTCGCCCTCACCAATTTCCAAATCTTAGATACAATTTGGGTTAGTGACGAATTTCCTACATGATATAATGAAGACCCTTAAGTAGTTGTTATACTTCTAAAACTCAAGCATTGACAACAATGACTTTTACAAAGTGGTAATTTGCTTTTTATTCTTTGTGCACTAAAGATAAATGCAAGTGAGTTTGTGTATGTTGAAACAAGTATAGATTAAATAAAATTAAAATTATGGAATGATAGAAGATTGTGAGCTATTTATAGGGAATGAGAAGACACCTCTTAAAGCAACATGACTCTTTCAATAAAAAGACGAATATTAACCACTACATGTACATTGTAATTATTCATGAATCCAGACAAAATTCATTTTTTTTCATATGATTAATGTATGTACATTTTAATGATTCATGAATTTAGACAAAAGTCACTTTTTTTTATATTTCATGAACCATGTGATTTTCCATAAATCATTTTAGGAGTCATAATTAATTCATGAATCTTTTAGGAGACACCTTTTTATTTTGAAAATTTTCTCTCATTATGTTATGGAATAATTTATCAACTATTTAGAGTTATATTGCATCAATATTCATATGTATGAATCCATACTAGGATAAAGGATTGTTGCACCCGATTTTTATTTTTTTTTCAAAAGTGGAAAAGTAAAAAAAAATTAGCAGAGTCACAACCAAAATTTTTATAAGAGGAATTTTGGAAAATCTTTTAAAAAAATTATCTACGAAGCATAAAAGAGTTCGAGAGTCAATTATGTCATGGTGAAAATATTAAGCATCTCATAACACTCGTTTATAAAAATGGTTACCTTAAGTTGATTATATAAAATTAACATGCCCTTAAATTTATTTTAATTACCTTTATAAAACACACATATAAAAAATAATTAAATAATAAAATTAAAAAATAAACTTATTTACACTTAACCTAAAATGAGAATTTAGGGCCTACGTACCCTATTAGGGAGATCAAAATTCACGTAGTTCGAATGTAAAAGCTCATGTCAATAAGTTTGTATTTTTTAAGAAAAATTATATATATTTATTATTTTTAGAAATTGAATTACACATATTATATATATAAATTATTTATTTATTTATTTATTTATTACTTGTTAATAAATCCACGGAGATTTCCAAAATTCCACGTGTTCACTAACTGATTTATATACCTATGGAAGCTCTAAAAATCTTACATAAAATAACTTTAAAATATATTATAAAATTATATTTAAAGAAATATTTTTATTCAAAATTTTATCAAATTTAAAAAAATCTTTATTATTTTGATTTAAAAAATATTTTCCATAAAAAAATGCACAATTTGATTAGTATACCAATAGAGGCACATCATAACATGCGATAAATTTATTAATCCAAATATTCACAGAGGTTCCAAAAACCTCACCAAGAAAAAATTTAAAAATATATATTTAATGAAAAAAATATCACATTATCATAATTATATGATGAAATAAGAATAATGTAATCAATCATCTAATTATCATCATTATAAATCATATAAAAGTTACCTCCTTTAAAGTTATATGTGCCTTCTACCACAACTTTAATGATAGATATTTCAACTGAATTCCATGGTTTTGAAAGAGAAGATATAATTATCTAATATTATAATTTTTAGAAAAAAAAAGAAGAAGAAATAGAAAGAAAGAAAGAAAAAGAAAGAAAGAAAATGAGGGGAAAGAAAATGAAAAAAAAAGAAAAGAGAAAAAAAAAGAAACGAGAAGGGAGAAAACAAAATAAAAAAAAAAGAAAGAAAGGAAAAAGAGAAGAAAGAAATTAAAAAAGAATCATTACAATGGTTAAATCAGAAAAAATATCACAAAGTGTCATTCCACTAATTTAGCCAATGTGTTTAGCAAGCATGGTCATGATCACGTAGTTATATACCTTAACTTATAGAACACAAATCATAATAAAAAAGGACAAATCTATCCATCATCAATGAGAATACAATTTCATCTTTATTAAGAATATTCATGGATATAAGTAATTTGTTTCTAGAACCTCATCAAAATATCATACTTTGGGGTCTATAGAAACAAATTGAAGAGGAGAAAACAAAATAAAATGTACACATCACAAGCATACCTCCACCTATTGTGAGATGTTTATTAATGTGAATAAGTTGTTCCATGAACCTTTCAAAACATTAAATTTGGGATCTATGGAAATATTCAAGAAGAGAAGAATATATAAAATAATATTCTAAAAAGATTCTACCCATAAGAAAATCCCAACTATACAATTAGATAGAATAAAGGACAGAAAATAAATTTCTTATCTTAAACCTTCTCACAAAAACCAACATTTTCTCCAACTCTCTCTTCCTTTCTTTCTTTTTCTTCTTCTCTCAATCACTTTTGTACCCACTCCCTTTCTCTTAGTCTCTCCTTTTTTTTATTCTATTTGATGCACATCTTCTCAACTTGCCTCTATTTTTTCTTTTCATATTTATTATTATTTTTTAAAAGAGACTCGGAGAAAATCCAGTATTTATAAGAATCAATTTGAAATACTTAAAGAAATGAAGATTGTATGTAAAGTTATAAGAAGAAAGTAAATTGAGGTAGAAGCTTCCAACACTAATTAGAGAACTCAATAAGCTTCCAAATAAGATCAAACGCGATCAATTTGGACCAACACCTTATTAAAAAAAGAAAAAGAAAAGAGGAGACACCTAGTCATCTCCACTCTTAACATATTCTTCCGTTTAATTCACTTACTTACACCCTTCTTGTTATTTGTTTAGGTTTGTGAGATATAGGCAACTCTTAAGATGGGTGTTTGCAAGTAATTTTAATTTTCGAGGCTCTATGAAGAGGTTCACTCCATGTTGATTTTGCAAGCTGAAATGCCAACAGCCTTGAAACCAATAGAGTTTCTAGATTTCTTGGAGAGGGAAGACATGCGTGTAATGACGATGAAGATGGTGAAAGTGAAGACAAAAAGGTGGGAACTGTGACTGCCTTCTTTCTGACGAGAGCAAAACACACGTACAAGAACACAATAAATAATAATAAACCAACGGTGTAATATTATTCTTTCTTTTTTATTTATAGACGGGAACTACGATTGGTTGTTTTTTAAATAACTATAGGTAACTCTTAAGATGAGTGTTTGCAAGTAATTTCAATTTTCAAATATTGTGCATCTTGAAGATATGGATAAAGACAAAATCACAAAAATATGATTTGTTGTGGTTTCAGCCTCGTTAATTTGGTAATTAAGATGATTGGATGCTTTCATGTGTCTAATTGAACCTCCAGCATTACCCGTAATTGACTATTGCTTGTACGAATTTTCAATTATTTTTCCTATGCAATGCACTATTTTTTTCACTGGTTCTCATACGATATGTTTCTTATTACCCAATTTCCTTGAGAGTCTTTTCAATTTTCGATCAATTAAAAGAGTGTTTGCTAGTAATTTCAACTTTCAAATATTGTGTATCTTGAACATATGGATAAAGACAAAATCACAAAAATATGATAGACTTCTTGTGGTTTCAACCTTGTTAATTTAGTAGTTAGTATGATTGGATATATATATATATATATATATATATTTTTATAAGAAGAGGAGACAGGATAACCCCTAAATATAGAGGGAAATATGATAAGGAGAACAATTCTCCTCTCTTTTATGAAAATCTAAAAAATGCCTATCATCAACAGGCAAATATCAAAACAACACAAATTCACTATAGTAGCCTAATTTCTCATGATATGATTCCTTATATTAATGATAATATCCCTCCAAGGATGATTGTCAAGGCACTCCTATTAATAAGCTTAACCATCTCTATAAAATTACTGCAAATCAAAGCATCCAATTAAACACATGATTGGATGCATTCATGTGTCTAATTGAAACTCCATCTTTCAACCCGTAATTGACTATTTGCTTGTAGGAATTTCCAATTATTTTTCCTACACAATGCACCATTTTTAATTGGTTCTCATATCATATTTTCGTATTACCCAATTTCCTTGAGTCCTTTTAATTTTTGGTCTCTTATAAGAGCCTCCTTTTTTTCCTGATGGACATTTTCAAATATGAGGCAAAATCTCAACTGGCCTTCTTAGCCCAATTTTATTTCTCCTGACCAAATTCCAAATTTCCAATCCAATTATACCAAAAACATAAAAAAAGACAGTCAAACCAAAAACATCAAAAAAGCCCAGTCCAACTTTCTCATTTTCTCTCCACTGCTTGTAGGTTTCGTTTTCCTCCATAGCTTCTTTCGCTCAAGATCCTCCTTCCCTGACGATGCCGCCATTTCGGTCTCTGCAGCTTCGGAGGATCTTACTTCGATCTTTCTGTTCACCATCCTCATCCTTCTCTCCATTTTCTTTGCTACAACCTCGTCTTCCACTTCCATCAGAACCCACTTCTGACCCCTTCTCCACCGTTGGGGATTCTCAATCCAAGACATTTTTCATCGCACCTTCACTCTTTCTCTCCCGATCTTTCTCCTCAGAGCCCTCCAAATCGTCAATTCAGAGCTGCCCAGAAGACGTAGATCCTATTGTTCAATCCCTCTCCGATGAGCTTCTCAGAGACCCGGAATCCGACCCTCTCTCTGTAACACAACGCCTTCAGCTTGGCTTCTCTCACATCTCGCCTACTGCGACTCTTGTTCTTCAAACCCTCAATATCTCCCCTGAAGCTGGCCGTACAGTGTTAGGGTTTAGCCAATGGCTTATTTTAAACCCTAACTTCTCCCACAATGACGAAACGCTGTCGTATTTCGTTGGCTACTTCGGCCGTCGCAAAGACTTTAAGGCCACCCATGAGGTCCTCGTCAGCGGGCGTGCTGTTGCCGGGCCTAAAACCCTAGAGGCTGCGATTGATCGGCTTGTGCGTGCGGGGCGTCCCACCCAGGCAGTTTCATTCTTCGAGAGAATGGAGACGGATTACGGGCTGCAGCGTAATCGCGATTCATTGAGGCTAATCGTGGAAAAGCTCTGTGAAAAGGGGTACGCGAGTTATGCTGAGAAAATGGTGAAGAATCTGGCAAACGAGTTCTTTCCTGATCAACGCATTTGTGATCTGCTAATCAAGGGTTGGTGTGTTGATGGCAAACTCGACGAAGCTCGAAGACTAGCTGGGGAAATGTATCGTGGGGGGTTCGAACTCGGGACATCGGCTTATAACGCCATTCTTGATTGCGTATGCAAGCTTTGTAGAAAAAAGGATCCATTTTGCCTTGATTCTGAGGCTGAGAAGGTATTGGTGGATATGGATTATAACGGGGTTCCAAGGAACGTGGAAACCTTTAATGTGTTGATAACTAACTTGTGTAAGATTAGGAGAACTGAAGATGCGATGAAGTTGTTCTACAGAATCGGAGAATGGGGTTGCTATCCTGATGTGACCACGTTTCTTGTTCTAACCAAGAGTTTGTATCAGGCTGCAAGAGTGGAAGAGGGGGACGAAATGATTGACAGGATGAAATCTGCTGGGTTTGGTGAAGCTCTTGATAAGAAGGCTTACTACCAGTTCCTGAAGATTTTGTGTGGCATCGAGAGAATTGATTATGCGTTGAGGCTTTTTGCGAAGATGAAAGCAGATGGATGTGAACCTGGGATCAAAACTTATGATTTGTTGATGGGGAAATTGTGTGCTCATAATCGTGTTGATAAAGCTACTGCACTCTTCAATGAAGCACAGAGCAGAGGGGTGCCTATGACACCAAAGGCGTACAAGGTAGAGGCAAGGTACATGAAGAAGCCGAAGGCTGTGAAGAGTGAGAAGAAGAAGAAGCGAGAGACTCTGCCTGAGAAAATGGCAAGGAAGAGAAGACGTCTAAAACAGATTCGACTGAGTTTTGTGAAGAAACCAAAACGAATGATGCATCGAGCATATTGATCAAATTGTTAACGTTTTGTGACATTATTTTTTTGATGATTTAATCACACTTTTTGGTATTTGATGAACGAAGAGAGTTATATATGATCATTTTTTACGTTTTGTTGAGCTTAGTTATAATCCCAGCATCTTCGGGAATGAACTCTTGTTTGGTCTCGGTTTCGTTGAATCACTGGTGGTTGGAAACATGGGAAGTAGAATCATTCTTATGATCTTGGCGTAGTGTCTTTGACATACCGACATGTCATACCTTGATTGAAGGTGTGCTATCATGGAAGCTCTATCCAAGTTGCTGTGATGGTGGTGAAATAGAAGCTGTAGTAGTTCTTTTTTTGGTTCAATAATATAGACTTGAGAGATGGCTGGTTATGATTTTGCTGAGACTTATTTGTTAGAGAGATTGAGAGTTTCATCACAATCACATTTAGTAACATTGGCATTCTGTATTTTGAATATATGTTATTTACTAAACATAAATGAGAACATCAGTGCCGGGCTAAGACTGCTTTCATGAGTTATGGTAGGGGTGTGTGAGAAGGAATTCTTTTCCATGTCATAACATAATGAAATATATAGAATTTTCAGAGTATCAAAGAAAAAAACATTTATAGAATTTTCAATATTTTGGCACTTTTATTACATATTCTATATTGATAATAACTGGAGTTGCTGGGCTCATGGGTTAGCAGCCTTTTTTTTTTCTTGTTGCTATCTCGAAATGGTTATTGCAAGAGGTGTTATTTTGTGTTGGGCTGGAACATGATTTCAATGTAGCCTATGGAAATAGAATGTTACTTTATGAAAGGTGGCACAATTTTCTGTTCTTTTTTTCTTAAATGAAAAGGTGTTAACTGGGGAAGTGATGAGACGTAGGATTTATAGAAAGTAACTCATTTCTAATAATCTGTTTATGATATCACATTGTAAAAGGTGTGCAATTATCTAAGAAGAGGGGAATATCTTTACTTCACAGTGTTTATATTTGTACTTTGATATTATAGAAGTAGTGTAAACTGTACATTGCCAATTGCTATGTCAGTAAGTCAAAATGGGATACTTTCACTCCATCCCCACCACCAAACCATATCTGGTTCTCCCAACCACAATTTCTTCCAAAACATAGATGTTATTAAAATGATATTTATGAACTACTAATGAACAAGATTTTACTACTTTGCCAACTAATTCACATAAGAATCAATCCTTAATTTTACTCATAATTTGTGACATCTAGTTTTTTACCTTTAGAATATTAGCTGAATAGTAGCTAATTAACTTAATAGGGTTAGTTGAACGACAATGATTGTGATCTAAAGAATCTTGTAAATTTTGTTAATGAGTGTAATAAAAACAAAGTGAAAGCAAAAATGGCAGCAAGTGCTACTCATATCACAACTCTGTCATCTGATGACCAATGACAAATTGCCACTCTTCAAAACCTTTTGAGAAGCATATGCAGTTGAGGACAATCAATGAGAGTCCAGTGACAAATTATCAGAGTCACACATTTTAGTAGAAATGGTTTTAAAATGTTGTCAATGGGAACAAAGTGCCGGATGACCTTTTCACTGCAACTAAGAAAGGTAAAATCTAAAAAGGACAAAAAATATGAAATTAATCACTAATTAAGTAATAAAAATGGAGCACTCCCGTATTTGTTTTTTTGGGTCAACATGAAGCACTTTAGGTTGCCAACTGGGTAAGGTCACTATAAAGGCCAATCACTTCAACTTGCCAGCTAAGCTAAATCAAGTGAGACATGGTTGAACTCCATATCTGTTGAATTGTGGACATTAGGCAGCCCAAGTAATATTATTTCTATAAACTCAAGGAGATGCTGCACTTGTATAATATTAATATAAAATTGTAGCATCTCCTTAGCCGTGTATATACTATAAACACTTGTATTTGTATTACTTATTATAAAGTTACAAATTCCTGAAGTGTTTGCTATGATCAAAAAATAGAGACAAAAGAAGCAAAGAGAATACTTATAAATAAATAATGGCAACTCAAAAAAAGGATGGTCTAATTTTGTTTACCATTGGGAAAAAAAACAATAAAACCTTATATACCAAAAGAAAAATCGTTGTGAAGAATATGACCAAAATAGAAATGCTAGCAAGCAAAGTACAAATGTGAACAAAACAGAGAAAGTGAAGAAAACAAAAAGCTTAAAGATAGTATTTTGGTGTCTTAGTTCCATTACCAAACTCCTATTAGCAATTTAAGCATAATAACAAAAAGTTCTTCCAAATCAATAACGGTTACACCCGAAAAAGTGACGCAGATGACGTGAAAATGAAGAAAAAGAAAAATTAGCTTTCACGATGAAAGCCGATTCAACAGGAGTTGCCGTCAAAATTTTAAGGAAAACTTTGAAAAACTAGAAAAAAAAATGGTCTACAAATCAAAGTTGAATTCGAGAATATGATTATGAGTAGGAAAGATATTAGACATCTCCACAACACCTATTCTTAAGAGCAATTACATTAGATTGATTATGCAATTCTTATGGCTTTTAAAAAAATTATTTTGATTGCCCTTTAATCATTTACATGCAAAAATAAAAATAAAAATAAGAGAATTTATGAAAATGAAATAAAATAAAAATAAAAATAAAATAAATAGAAATAAAAATATAAGAAATTGGAAAAATAAAATAAGAGAAAAAATTATTTTTTTACAATGGCAGATTTGACTTATGATGAAAATCTAGAACTTACGTACCTTGCGGTAATAATCAAAGTCCACACAGTTTGGAAGTAAAAATGCGCATCACTTGGTTGATCTAAAAAAATTTTCTGAAGAGAGAAAGTTGAAAGAAAATAATTTATCTTTCCAAAAACAAAACAATTTTTAGAATTGGCTAGTGTGTTTTAATTTATAAAAGATAATTTAATTTCCATTCCTTACTCTTATCGTTCTTTTTTTTTATCCATTATAAAAAGAAGAGAGTATATGTTTTTCTCTAATTTAAAATATGTGATTAGAAAAATAAATGTTATCTTGGATATTTTACTTTCAACTTGAAAAAGGAAAAAGTTCGAGGACAATTTGATTTTTCTTTTTATTTTTATATATTGTTTCTAAAGTAAATTTTTAAACAAAATTGACTATCCTCTATGATGATTTTATCACTCAAAACTCGCTGATTGATATCTAAATGTTCGTGGTGTTACCATTTGAGGTAGATAGGTGAAAAGGATAAAAGCTTTGGAGGAAAAGAAATAATTTTTGGTTAAATTATTTTTATTTTCTTATTTTAAATTATAAAAATAAAAAAAGGCAAATGGAATTTTTTTTAAACTTTAAATAGTATTCTAAAAAGGAATTTAAGGTGAAATTGCTAGATTCAATTTTTTCATCTCCCTAAAATCACCTTTAAAACAAAATCAATCAGTAACTGTAGTGACTTTATCACTTATAATTTACTAATTGATACGTAAATGATAACGATGTTACCACTCGAAGTATAAAGACAAAAAAAAAGTTTGAAGTAAAGGGCTTTTATTTTAATTATTCTGATCATTTATTTCTTTTACTTTTAATAAAGAAAAGGCCATTGGTACCCAAAAATATTGAAAATTAAAACATAGCTAACATAGACATCAGGACAACTCCTCACTTATGGTACAATTGACCAATACTTTAGGTGAACACGGAGACTTAGTCTCTAGCGGCAAACTCTAAAGTAGATATATTAATTAAAAGAATAAAAGATTAACCATCAATTAATATTTAAAGGAGCCTAAATAATTTTAATTATCAACTCAAATATCCAATAGAGTACTCATAAGAACAAATGATCATTTTACCGATTAGTTTAGTAGACAAATGAAGTGGTTGCCGTGACCCAATTTCAATACCATGAACTGAAATTTTCTCAAGCTTCTAACCTTAGATAATTCTATAAAACCACGAGCAATCTTATAATCCAATTCCTTGGCAACAAATATGAACAACAACGCATGCAAGATCACAAGTATGGGACTTGAAATTAAGAGAAAACCCAAAGAATTTACATGTTAGACCCATTCTCAAGTCCTTAAATATATCCTCCATAGTTTATAGCCAAGGGATTAAAAAGGACTTTGCTAGGGAGAATCTATAAAAAAGCCGTAACCATAATGATTTGCAACATAATTTGCAGAACAGCACCTGAATTTTTTTTAAAGCTAATAACCGGGAGGCATAAAACAAGAACAAGGCCCGCTAAGAGACAATGAAAAGAATACATATGGGCAGGTTTCTTTATATATTATCATGTAATCAAAGAAAAGTCTCTAACCCAAGGGAAAAGGTGAAGCCAAGATGCTTAAACATCTACTGGGGACTATCCCCACAAAAACATACCTATTCAGCACTCAGCATTCGACCTTTCACTACTCATTTTATTATTCATATATTCACTCTTTACGTATGCGGTAATACCCTATCACTATTTGCACACGTACACATTTCATGCCACCTATCCCTCAGACCAAATCCCTTATTTTTAAGCAGAATGATAATGCCAAACCTTTGTTGCTGTCCAAACCAATGCTCAACCAGACATCAACCGAGCTATATTTCAAATGAGAAAGAAACAATTCAACACCAACATCATTCACGCATGTAGATGGACATTCTCACATATCAAACGAATTAACGACTATTCTTTTTTGCTAATCATAAAATTTATGAACAGAGCACAGTTAGGAAGCTTAAACTCTTGTTGCAAAGTCCATCAAAATCACAGCTTGAACCGATAACCGGCAAGAGGTCTATCCAAGTCTACCATAGCCTGCAACCATACAAGAATAAAGTTCAGACTCAAAAATAAATTAAGTACAGAATGAATTCAAACCTCCTGAGGAGAATTTTCAGTAGCGATAATAGTGAAGAAGTTTTTCTTAAAGGGCTAAATCATATATGTTTCATGTTAGTCTATAAATATTTGAAACTTAGTTAACTAATAGTTGAGTTACTTTAATTCTATTTCATTTATTATTCCAGAATATAAAAGTACTTGCCTTAGCAACAACAATTAGTGTTTCAAATCTAGATTTTTATGTGAATTGTCTCACAATGGACATTGTATGATTACAGGAGCTTTCTTCAAATTCTTATTCAAAAATATGCATAATGGCATCCTTATAAAAAATAAAGAGCTTTCTTCAACTAATTGAATATTAAAATTGAAAGAAGACAAAGCCCTTAGTCATTAATACATTTTAACAAACACTTGATATATAGTCAGCAAATATAATTAATTTTCCTAATATATATTTAGAGACATGCATTTATTGAATTTTAGTACTCATAAGGAGAAAAGTGACAATTGTAGCCAAAAAGCACGGCGCGTGACACTTAACCACCAATATATGGATTTGAGATGGGTGTCATCAACATCAGCGTCATGATTAGTGGAGCCAAAGATAATCTTAGTGAATAAATCGAAGTAAAAAAAAAAAGCACTAAGACAAACCCAAAAAGAACAATCTCTGGTGGTCACCATACCAAAACTTATAAATGTTTCACCACCGTTATGATCTGGCCAATTATATAATCAATCTAGGTTATTATGTAAGCAAGTGCTACATAATACTATAATATCATTAATGGCACATAATGCCACAACAGACAAAGATAAAGGAAAATATTTAAAAAAACCATAAATATATACAACGGAAAGCAAGCAGCTATATCAACATTTATAGTTGTTGGATGTAGCAGTCGCTCATTAACCCTATAGATTTATTTGATGCCAATACTTTTAGGAAGAATGGTCAAAAGCCAGCTATAGTAGCCAAATTAGGGAATTAATCTCGCATAAAAATAAATAAACTCATAGTGGATGGGTATAGACATATATTTGCTGGTGCTGAGGGAAGAGAGCAGAAAGATCTATATAGGGATGAAGGATCCTATAATTGATATTAAAGAATGTAACAAAAAATAAATTACACACGTCATCGTACGTAGGGGAACCGTTGAACTCCCTGTGCGCCACCTCCGATGCCATGAACACTGTTGAGCCAGCAGTCATTCCACCATAATCATTCACTAGCACAATCAAACCAGAAACAAAAAGAAATTCAATTACAAAGTGGGACTAAATCATTGAGCCAAAATAGTTTCTACTTTCATCAAGTCTAAGAATTCAGATCACAACCAATCATGCCATGTTTCGTTCACATCGTTGATGATATAATCCCACCAAGTTACTTGTCTGGTTTTGCTTCTTCATAAAGAGAGGTAAACTGAAAAGAGATTACAGTAGGAGGATAAACTATCCATTTTTTTCCTTTTTGCCAATTGGTGTTTGATGTTTTTTGGGTCAAGAATAAATTTACAAAATAAATATCAAAGAATTAAATTAATTTGATCATTTTGTAAGGAAAGTATTCCGAATTCATGAAAAAAAAATGGCATTACGTCTTTTTTTTCTGCCTGAAATATACTTTGGTTATAAAAATCTAGAATCCAAGAGTCTTCACCTACGCCATACAACCCAAAGCCACCCTTGCGCTACTCCAACCCAGTGCCACCATTCATTGGACTTTCACTGCCTCTTCCTCATCCTATCGCTACTCCACTTCAATGCCACCTTTTATTAATTGAAAATAGAAGAGTAACTGTTAAATCAAAACATAAACAGAGGAGGAATAAGTCAGGTAAAATCAAACAGGGAGGATAAGGAAGACAAATCGAAGAGGAAGAAATATTTAAGGAAAAAATAGATCAACCCCCAAAAAAAGAACAAATGAGAGGTGAAAGGTTAACTTACCATAGCATTTGACACTTGCTGCTTGAGTTTGGGAAGATGACAACAATAAGATGGATAAAGTAGAGAAAGAAAAATTGGTAGAGACGAAAAAAAAGCTCCGATGTCATCTATGAAAAAAAAACAAGATTCAGCAAAAAAATGAAGATAAAAAAAAAAAATGAATCTGCTTTAGATCTCATCAGGCCTTTTGCCAAACCTTCAAAGCTCGCCATGCAAGATCCACCATTCCACTTTTCCTAGTGTTCCAGGACCACATCTTGTTTCTCGGCACTCCAAGACCTCTCTCGTCTAACCCAAACCTCCCTTGACCTTTTTTTGATGAAAAACCCAAATAGAACTCGTTTGATTAGAGCTCCAATGACTTGGAATGAACCACAGATCATGCTAAAATCAATTAATACATACGAAATAGCAAGAAACATAATATAGATAAACACGTTAAATAAAAAAAATAGGATAATAAATCTGAACAAAAATAACAAGAAAATAGGAAAAATATATTAATCAATGAGATAAGACCCTAAGAGAACTCGTCTCTTAGAACCCTAGTCTTAGAACGCCACAAAGGAAAACCACTCCTTTGATAAGTCTAAGAATTCTCTCAAGAACACAAGAGATATAAGAGAAAGCTCACAAAAAAAGAACATAAATTCTGAAAACTCATTCTTATCAATCTCTTGATGTGTCCATTTTATACATATAAAATACCCATATTTAAACTTTAAATTGTATTTAAATATGTTAACATTGATATATTTTAGCATGATTTTACATATTTTTATGTTTCATGATGTTATAGGTTCAGTTGGAAGCATTCAGAGTAAAAACGTTATAAATTGTTCATGCTAAAAAGTTGTGACACCCTTCAGTATTTTGATTATAACTCACACATATGAACTCTGATTGAGGTGATTTAAAATGCGTTGGAAAGCTAAGATACAGAGTTAAAACTTTCATGTTTTGAGTTTTTCCAAATTCTAACATTATCATGGTGAAAATCGAACTCAAAATATCAACACGAGCTGATAACGTTATGAAAGCGTTGTCCGTACAACAGTGACCACCCGGCATCGGGTCATCCAATAGGGGTCCGTAAAAACACGTTTTTGACGTGTTTTCATGATATTTTAGGCTTTTATGGGCTTCTAAAATTTTTCTATATAAAGATACACAATAGAAACACAATGGGGGATTCAGAAACACACTCAGAAGTCAGAAAACACAATTCTAAACGCATCTGAGAGTAACTAGGAGCATCATATAGAGAGAAAGTAAGGAGATTTTGGGAGTATTTAAGCAAGATTATATTTTTCTTTATAAACTCTTCCTTTTTGTTATTCTTATAATGATTTGGGATTTTAGTTTTGATTTGACTTTTATTTCTCTGAGTCGCTAAATTTCCCAGTTGGAGGTAGAGATGTAGCCTGACTAGGATGAATTGAATTTTTTTCTTTAGTTAAGACTCTTTGATTTATTTTTCAAGTTATAATTAATTTTATCTTTTTATTATATTTATCGCTTTTGTTCGTTCATGTAGATTTTATGTTTGATCACCATAGAATTTAATTAATGGGTAAACTTGATGGACTGAGAGGTAAAGAGTGAACCTAGATTTAGAGAGATAAACATGAATAACTAATATAGAGATAGAATTAGGAATTCATGGTGATATATGTTGTAATTTTCAAGATTTAATTAGAAAATTTAGTTGCGCGAGAGCGAATTAAATTCTAATTAAATTAGGACTAATTGACCGAGAGGTAATTAGAACGCTTTAGAAACAATAGTCACTATAATTATATAGAGTCTAACTAAGAAATAAAATTTAGTTATCTCATAAGGTGAATCATGATCCCTTGACGCTTCTAGAACTGAATCAAAACTCAGACTTCATTTTGTTTTCTATTTCTTTTCTTTTAAATTTGAATTATCAATTAATTTTTGGGATTAAAAGTTTGGACTATAAATTTACTACCTCCTTTGGGTTCGACCTCTGGAATACTCCGGAGATATTTTTATTACTGCGATCGATCCTGTATACTTGCAGGATTCTGATCAAGTTTTTGGCGCCGTTGCCAGGGAGGTTAACAAATTTATTAGTTCCTTGTTTTTAGTCCTTTAATAAAAAAAAATTTCTCTAAATTTTTTTTCCTTGCTGCATGCTGTTAAGATCTAAAAGTTTTAATAGTACTTCTGAATTAATTACTATTAATCTTGAAATTGAACGTCCTTGCAGGGAAAACAAAGCTAGAATGAGGCACGAGATGGCTAATGAAGTAGTGCCTGCTAGGACTCAAGCTAATCTACTTTGGAGAGATGCAGATAAGCCTACCATCTATGATAGCTCATCATGTATTCGGCTATCTGACAATGCCAAAGATTATGAGTTTAAGAACATACACTTAAACTCATTGCCACAATTTCATGGGCGAATAGGCGAAGACATATTGGGCTTTCTGAAGGATTTCTATGATCAGATTGACCAACTTCCCCCTAATGGTTTGACTCAGGAGGAGCTTAAGATGAGATGTTTCAACTTTTGCATGAAGGATAATGCACGGTAATGGATTTTAAATCTACCTGAAAACTCCTTAACATCATGGAGGGAGATCTATGATGCGTTCATTGCCATGTTTTACTCTCCTCAGAGGACTCTAGACCTAAGGGATAAAATATATCTCTTTGCACAACTGGAGGGTGAGCCATTCTATGAAGCTTGGGATCGATTCAAGGATTACTTATATGAGTGTCCACACCATAGATTTCAAGATATGATGCTTGCTAAACTGTTCTATAATGCTCTGTGTTCTGCCTCTCAGTCTTTAGTGGACATTGCTGCAAGGGATGGTAATTTGACTGCCGAAGAGATGATGAATATATATGATCAAGTGGCAACTCAGACCAGACAAAAGGGAGTACGAAGCAGAAGAGTACCTGTCCATGAAGTTAACTCTCACTTTGATGTGTCTGCACAACTAGAAAAGTTAAATCAACGCATGGATCTTCTTTTCCAACAACAGAGTAATAATTCTAATCTTCCTAAAGAATTATGCTCTACATGCGGTGGTTCGGGTCATACTGCAGACACATGTGTTCATATGATTGAAGGGAATGTAGAAGTTAATTATATGGGATCAAATGCTGAACATCCACAATTTCTACAGAGAAAGAATGATTCCTTTTCAAACACATATAATCCTGGGTGACAAAATCATTCGAAATTCTCTTGGAAAAATTCACCAGCACCACCAGGATTCCAGCAACAAGCGTCCCCTCAGCCACTGGTACTATCTACAGGAAGGTCTCCTCAGATGGAGGAGATGCTTGCTCAAATGATGGTTAGTCAAGCATCTACCAACAAGAATTTGGAGCAATTTATGGTCGGTCAGGCAACCATCAATAAAAATTTTGATCAATTTATGGCTAGCCAGATCACTACTAATAATGCTACACAAGCGGCTCTCCGAAACTTAGAGACACAGATGGGTCGTTTAGCAAACATGGTGACTGAAAAGGTACAAGGCCAATTCCCTAGCAACACTGAAGTTAATCCAAAAGAAGGAGTTATGACAATTACTCTCAGAAGTGGCAAGGAATTGAAGGAAGAGGTGAAAAAAAAAACTGAGGGTGGTAAGAAAAGTAAGGATGAGGACAATAAGGAGATTCCAAAAGCTTATGGTAACACTGAAGGGCAGTCTCCTTCCACTGATGTGAAGCCATATGTGTCCCATATTCCTTTCCCTCAGAGACTGCAAAAGAAAGGGCAAGATTCTAATTTTCAAAGGTTACTGGATATATTTAAGAAGCTCCGTATTAATATCACTTTTGCTGAGGCACTTGCGAACATGCCTTCATATGTCAAATGCCTCAAGGAGCTGTTGTCAAACAAGAAGAAGTTGGAAGAATGCACTCAAGTACCTTTGACTGAAGAGTGTAGCGCCATCCTGTAAAGAAAGTTGCCTCCAAAGCTAAAAGATCCGGGGAGTTTTTCTGTTCCTTGTATTATTGGTTCTCAACTGATTAATGATTGTTTATGCGATTTGGGGGCTGGCATTAATTTGATGCCTTACTCTTTGTGCAAGAAGCTTGAGATCACAGATCTAACACCTACGAGTATGACTCTACTGCTAGCTGACAAGTCAGTAAGGTACCCAATTGGAATTATGGAAGATGTACTCATCAAAGTAGGTAAGCTGATTATTCTTGCTGATTTTGTGGTATTGGATACTGAGGATGAACTAGACGTTTCTCTAATCCTAGGAAGACCATTCCTATCTACTGCGGGTGCCTTAATTGATGTGTCAAATGGGAAATTGACGTTTAGAGTCAGGGATGAAAAAGCTGAATTTAATCTTGCCACCTCTAATAATCCCACTTTTAAGGAATCTTGTTGCGGTATAGCTATAAGGCAGAACTATCAAAGGCAAGAATTGACATCTCCTCTCAGATCTTTAGATGTTGATAAAGGTTCAATTCAAAAGATTGTCAAAGAGGAAGCAAAGGTTAGGCGAAAGGTGGCACCTCCTAGTCCCCAAAAGAAAAAGAGCACTTGTGTAATCCGAATGGACTGGCTGGTACCCACCTTTATCATAAAGAGCCTCTCTAAGGGAAGGATGAAATTAAAGTGGAGGAAAAAGCTGATTCCTGAATCTGAAGGGCTTAGATCAAAGCCTCTTGAGGATGCCATCTCGTGATCTCCTAATTCGTCTGGCTATCGACGTTAAACTTAGCGTTTATTGGGAGGCAACCCAACATCATTTTTCTTCTTTTATTTTCTATTTTTGTTTTCTTGTTTTCTTGCCCTTGTTACCCCAAACTTTCTCTCTCAAGAGTTGTTGCAAGACTGAATTGATTATGGTGAAAACAAGCTTGGAATAAATATAAGGAACTCGAAAGAACATTTCAAGTATCATCTATAAATCAGCAGAGTCTCAGTTCCTTTATCTTTTATTTTATTCCTGCAACATTAAGGACAATGTTGGATCTAAGTGTGGGGGGAGTTTATTAGATGTTCTTAGTTGATTTGTCCTAAGAATTGTGCTGATGTGGTGAAACTAGAAAATTTTTTACAAATTTATGTGCTTAATTGATTTTGTTTAAATTTATTTTGCTTATTTTTCTGAGCTAGTGGTTATGTCTGTCACCATAGGATACTCAATTGTTGTGCTTAATGGGGTAAGATAGTTAATTTACAAGTCAGGAACATGAGTCTTGAGACTAGAAAATTGAGCACTATAACTTAGCATGTGATAGGTGTGGAAAAGTGACTGAGTTTGTAGGAAGATGAATTATACATTTATTTTTGAACTCGGGTATTTATAATCATTGTGTATGAATTTATTATTTAATTAGAGAGATGATTCGAGGTTTAAATGAAAAAAAAAAAAGAAAAAAAAGTAATATATAAATCCACTCCACCGGTTCGACCTGTGCTGAGTAACCGAAGGTACGCATCACAAATGTTAGACCTTTGTGTCAAAAGGTGTAAAGTGAGATATGAGTGAGCCAAAGGCATCTTGGTACAGTGGGTTATGTAGCTTGAGTAACCGGGGGTACGCATCACAAATGCGAGATCTTCACGTCAAAAGAGAGCATAACGGCCCAAGAAAAGCAAATAAATCCCCAGATAAAATTGAAGCACAAAGTGCGGGGAAATTAAATAAATCCTTGTTGATCTCCATTGCACATGAGTTGAGTTGAAGTTTATGCATAACTGATTGAGATATTTTAAGTTCTTAAATAAGTGTTCTAATTTTTCTTCTTCTTGTTTAGTTGGCTGTCTACATTTGTCACATGCTAGGTATACACATACACATACAAAAGTCTCATGGACTAACGGGAATGATAAGTGAGTTGCTATTAAGCCTAATGTTTGATTTATTGAGTACTCCTTTTATTTATATTAGTGAAGGACTATCACTAGTAAAGAGAAATAAGTTTGATAAATCTAGAAATAACTTTATAAGTGCAGCACAATTTTAGTCTTGCTTGAGGACAAGCAAAGGTTCAAGTGTTGGGGGATTTGATGTGTCCATTTTATATATATAAAATACCCACATTTAAACTTTAAATTGTATTTAAATATGTTAACATTGATATATTTTAGCATGATTTTATATATTTTTATGTTTCATGATGTTATAGGTTCAGTTGGAAGCATTCGGAGTAAAAACGTTACAAATTGTTTATGCTAAAAAGTTGTGATACCCTTCGGTATTTTGATTATAACTCTCACATATGAACTCCAATTGAGGTAATTTAAAATGCGTTGGAAAGATAAGACACAGAGTTACAACTTTCATGTTTTGATTTTTCCTAAATTCTAACATTATCATGGTGAAAATCAAACTCAAATTATCAATACGAGCTGATGATGTTATGAAAGCACTGTCCGTACAACAGTGACCACCCGACGCCGGGTCATCCAATAGGAGTCCATAAAAACATGTTTTTGACATGTTTTCATGATATTTTGGGCTTTTATGGGCTTCTAAAATTTTTCTATATAAAGATACACGATAGAAACACAATGGGGGATTCAGAAACACACTCAAAAGTCAGAAAACACGATTCTAAACGCATCTGAGAGTAACTATGAGCATCATATAGAGAGAAAGTAAGGAGATTTATGGAGTATTTAAGCAAGATTATATTTTTCTTTATAAACTCTTCCTTTTTGTTATTCTTATCATGATTTGGGATTTTAGTTTTGATTTGACTTTTATTTCTATGAGTAGCTAAATTTCCCAGTTGGAGGTAGAGATGTAGCCTGACTAGGATGAATTGAATTTTTTTCTTTAGTTAAGACTCTTTGATTTATTTTTCAAGTTATAATTAATTTTATCTTTTTATTATATTTATCGCTTTTGTTCGTTCATGTAGATTTTATGCTTGATCACCATAGAATTTAATTAATGGGTAAACTTGATGGACTGAGAGGTAAAGAGTGAACCTAGATTTAGAGAGATAAACATGAATAACTAATCTAGAGATAGAATTAGGAATTCATGGTGATATATGTTGTAGTTTTCAAGGTTTAATTAGAAAATTTAGTTGCGCGAAAGCGAATTGAATCCTAATTAAATTAGGACTAATTGACCGAGAGGTAATTAGAACGCTTTAGAAATAACAGTCACTATAATTATATAGAGTCTAACTAAGAAATAAAATTTAGTTATCTCATAAGGTGAATTCTGATCCCTTGACGCTTCTAGAACTGAATCAAAACTCAGACTTCATTTTGTTTTCTATTTCTTTTCTTTTTAATTTGAATTATCAATTTCATTATCAATTAATTTTTGGGATTAAAAGTTTGGACTATAAATTTACTACCTCTTTTGGGTTCGACCTCTTGAATACTCCGAAGATATTTTTATTACTGCGATCGACCCTGTATACTTGCAGGATTCCGATCATCTCTCTATCTCAAAAGTACATAGATGACTCCTTATATAAAGGAATAAGGCAACCAAAACCCTAGGTTAAAATAAAAAAATAAAAATTACAGTAAATATAAAGAAAATAATAAAAAATGACTTAATATCCAAGACACAATCTTTGACAATAAACCTTATTTATAAAAATTTAATAATAAAAAATGAAAATTCTAAATAAAATAAAATAAAAAAGATTCATTTTTAGTTGATCACATGAGTGTCATATGATCATTTAAGTAATCTGCTCCAATTGGACTTCTCTTGGGCTTGGTTCTGAAACTTTTATTTTGGAATTGATGATCACACCTACAACCTTCTTTTGGATTGTAACTTTAATCAAGTGACTAGGCTCTAATCCATGAAGTTCTTGGATCACTTTAATGCTTCAGTTCCTTGCTCTTGACTTTGGCCCACCAAAGCCTTACAATGGATCTTTTTATCTCCAAGCTTAAGCTTTATATTCAGCACATTGATTAAATCTTTCAAGCTCTCCATGCTTCTCTCTAAACTCTTGCAAATCACGCTTAGCTCTCATTATTTCATTCCCTCCCTCTTCAAAAGAATTCGTCCTCAAATCTCCATAATCTACATGAAAAGAAAGGAAATGATTACAAGCATCAAATAGATCATAAGGAATATACTTACCTTTCAAACTTGATTGATGCATCTTTACTTTAATGCATCCATAAACTTGAAGGAAAGCACTCTTCCTTGACTGCAAATTTGTTTTAAATATTCCTCTAAGCAACCAATCTCCAAGATCAAAAATCTTCCAACCATTATTTCGAACATAGGGCTTATTTTCAAGCATTGGTGAATAAGAATCTGAACTTTTCTTCACACCAAATACACCAATAACTTGTAACAAATAGCTAGATACAAACTCGACACAAGAAGACTTAAATTCATAAAGGATGGAATTAGGACACAACATGACACAAAAAGACTCAAAAGGGACTAAGGTGGTATAATGATCATATGTGAAGAAATCTGGGCAAATGTGGATGTAATTCATTAAATTCAAAATCTTGACAAATTTGACACATATAGATGAAGCACAATGACAAAACAAAGATGGAGAAGAAATAACTAAAAGAGCACATATTAACACAAAACCAAATGAGGGAATGAACTAGAAAAAGAATGGAACATAATAGACTTATGTGGATGAGATGGGACATAATGCCAACAATGGAGTAGGAAAGCACATGACTTATGAAACACACAAGCAGCCAAGAAAGAAACACATATCTCATTAGACTTACATAACACAAAAAATATGGAACGAGTTAGAGGGAAACAAGAAACTACTTTAGGAAACAAAACATAATAAAGATGGAATGGAAAGATATAGATAGATGAACTAGAGAAAGAAGATACTAAGCTATCAAATGGACTTATTATCACATTGAACACATGAGGAACTAAGTTTCATAATACAAAGAGGGACAAAAAAAACTACAAAAATTAGAAACTAAGTAAGAAAGACAAAGAAGACATAGTGAAGGAACATAAGAAGAGGGAAGAAGTTTAGTGAAACTAACCTTATCCTCACTTTCTCTCAAACAACTCTCAATTATCTCTCCATTCTTATCTTTTTGCTCTCTCTCATTTCTCTTTTCTCTCTTTTTCTTCCTCTTTTTCCTCTTTTTCTTTCGCTTTTTCACTCTTCTTTCAATCTTCTTTTCACGCACTCTTTTTCCACTCACAACAATTTTCTAGATATTTCCTCTCTTATTACTCTCATTTCTACCCTTCTTATTTTTCCATTCTAACTCACTCTTCAAGTTCTCATGACTTTCACACAAATGATTATATTGCAATGATTCATGGGCTGTCTTCAATACAAAGGATCTATTGTTATCATGCCCAATCAAACTAATATCACAATCAAAATTCCAATCACCATGTCAACATGCTTAATTTCATCAATGTAATCATAAGAACCAATTTCCAATGAAATCACATCATCACGACTACTAGGAATTAGCATGCTACTATCCAAAGAATTTTCAATCAAATCATTAGCAACATGTAAAGCATTATATTCCTTTAAAAGTTGCACACGTCATGGCTATTAATCTCATAAGCACAAACAACTTCATTATTTTCCAATTGCGCTACATCAAGATTTTCAATTTACTTATTGAAAGCACAACTAGAATCAAAGCTATCTAATGCAATACTAACAACATCTAGCTCAATTTTCTCAAGATCCAGCAAATTATCATGATCAATTCCATTAACACAATCAACATCATTAAATTCATTGAAATTATCAAGTTTAGCACATCTTAAATCATCTACGTTAACACAAGAGATATCATCATTAAAGGTTTGAGAATAAGAGATACCTTTCACATGATCTTCTTTCCCCAAGAGGGAATCACATGAATCTTGAGCCAAAAGAACTTGAACCTCTTTACAATGTTTATCAACAATCTTGGCTCTAGGAGGGTGCTCATGCAAATGAGACGATGCAAACTTTTTTCTCATGACCGTTTTCATCTCATTCCATGTTGCAGTAGAAGACTCTCCTTTAATAGTGCATTAGCACTCCATCCGTTTCCACCAAGCAGCAACATTTTTACTTAATCTAAGGTATACACATTACATCTTTTCCAACTCAGAGTAATTACAACATTCAAATGCGTGATCAATTTTTTCTTTCCCAATCCAAGTAGACATCAAGATTTTTCTCACCATGGAACAATGGGATCTTTGATTTGATATTGCTAAGAACATCCATGTGAGCAGAAACCTTTAGATCACGACTTGATTTAGTTTTAAAGGGAGACTCAATGTGATCCAATTTTGCATTCATCTTCTCAATTTGATCATTAAAAGTCCTTAATAAGTCTTTAAGATCAAATTGTCTACCAATCATACTTATAATCTGAAATGTTAGTGAAAACAAAAGACGAAAGAAATAGAGACCTCACAAATCACTCTCTCATGTGTTTCTACTCAAAGATTTATTAGCACTCGTGTTTCACACAAAAAGATTGATTTTTTCAATAATGTAAAACACTCTTGTTTTTTACCACTCAACTTGCTCCTTATAGTGTTCTTAATCAAATTCCAACAAATCAAAAGGAAGTAATGTATAATTAAAGTGGCAATCACACAACTAGAGTCTCAAAATTCAAAGTTCTCAAAGAATCTAAAAAGGGACATCAACAAATCAAAGGAAAACGTACAACAAAAGGGTACTTGATATTAGCAAAGTCCATCAAGTTTTTAGAAGAAGAATGGAGGTGTATGGAGACTATGATGTTAGTGTGATAGTGTGGAAAGGAGGGAATGGTTTGAAATGTTGATAGAAGCAATAAGAAAGCAAGAAAAGACACAGAACAATTTAGGAAAATAAGAAAGAAAGGAAATAGGAAAGTAAAATTAAGGAAGAAAATAGGAAACTAGAAGATCAATCAAAGAATGAAGAAATTAGGAAACAAAGGAGGAAGCAAACTAGGAAAGTAACAATTACCAATCAAGCTTTTGATGCTTACCACTCAAGTTGTTGAATTTAGGAAACCCAATATGACTTGTATTGCAAGAACAATAAAATTAGGCAACTATGCTCTATTTGCAAATCAATCAATCACAAAATAAGAAACACCATTCAAGGCAATTGCTCCTAATTAATCTAAGCTCAAATCTAGAATTTTTTTTTTGCACCACAAAGTTCTTTTTTTTTTTTAGTCTCTCTGTTTTTTCTTTTTTTTAGCAGCAGGTCATAACTCATCACTTTTTTTTTTCAGAATGGTTGAATAACTCTACTGCTCTTTCTTTTGCCTTTTTGCAGTAGCCACTGATTTTTTTTTTCAAATTTTTTTTCACTTTTTTTTTCTAAATATTCTAGAGCAATACTAAAGACAACATACCACTCAAAAGCAATACTAAATAATTTCTTTTTTTAAACAAATCTAGATAGGTTCACAATTGTGGAAAAAAAAAATAGCAACTAAAACACAAGAGGAAGAAAAAACAAATCACAAAGAGGAGAAACAATCAACAAGAGATGGCAAGACCAAGACTTGATGGAAAAGCCACAAACAAGAGAAAAATAGATATGGACAAAGGAGAAAGAAAAATTATGGAAGAGAAAGATATGGAAAGATCACACTTTTGAAGTTAGCAACCAAAGTTCTAATGTCAAATGATGAAAGACCAAAATGAAACTCGCCTGATTGGACCTCCAATGACTCAGAATGAACCACGGATCGTACTAGAATCAAATAGGACACAGCAAACAACAAGAAACACAAGATATATGAACACGTTAAACCAGAAAAATATGATAATAAATCTAAACAAAAATAACAAGAAAATAGGAAAGATATATTGGTCAATGGGATAAAACCCTAAGAGAACTTGTCTCTTAGAACCCTACGCCACAAAGGAAAATCACTCCTTTGATAAGTCTAAGAATTCTCTCAAGAACACAAGTGATACAAAAGAAAGCTTGCAAGAAAACAAAATAAGTTCTGAAAATTCATGCTTATCAATCTCTCTATCTTAAAAATATGTAAATGACTCTTTATATAAAGGAATAAGGCAACCAAAACCCTAAGTTAAAATAAAAAAAAATGAAAATTACAGTAAAAATAAAGAAAATAATCAAATATAATCCTAAAGGAGGCACCACAATCTAAATAAAAAAGGAAACAAAATATTCTTGCAAATCGCTCTTAAAGGTGGCACCTTTTTGCTAAAAAGAAAAGAAAATTCTAGAACCTAATCATTAAAAATTAGGAAACAATTAAAACTTAATATCCATGACATAATATTTGACCATAAACCTTATTTCTAAAAATTTAATAATAAAAAATGAAAATTCTAAATAAAATAAAATAAAGAATACTCCTTTTTAGTTGATCACATGAGTGGCACATGATCACTTAAATAATCTCCTTCAATTGGACTAGGCTTGGTTCTGAAACTTTTATTTTGGAGTTAATAATCACACCTACAAGCTCCTTTTGGACTGCAACTTTAATCAAGTGGCTGGGCTCTAATCCATGGAGCTCTTGGATCACTTTAATGCTTTGATTCCTTGCTCTTAGACTTTGGTACACCAAAACTTTGCAATGGATCTTTATATCTCCAAGCTTAAATTTTATGTTCAGCATCTTAATCAAATCTTTTAAGCTCTCCATGCTTCTTTCCAAACTCTTACAAATTACGCCTAGCTCTTATTCTATCACTTTCCTGATGCATCATCGGCCTTGAAGATGAGAGCTGCATGACTAGAATTGAGAGAGATAAGAAATTTGTTTTACTCAAGTGAAGAATTGGATCCGTGAAATGAGAAAAATACTTAAAAAAACCAAAAAAACATAAAAGCTAATCAGGGCAGGGCAGCAATTTCAAACCTAACACTGGCACTGACACCCTAATAATTATTGTGCCAGCCCGTCCCCACCAACTCAATTTATCATATATATTTGTTTTAATAAAATCAATTTATCATATATATTTGTTTTAATCAATTTGTTATATCCATCATACCTTCAACTCATTCCTTCAGCCTCACTGTATATGCAAAATATATATATAGCTCGTCTTTTTTTTTTTAATCTAGAAATATGTAGACACATTAATCTCCACCCCAATTTTGTTTTTTTCAATAGTATGGTACATCAATATCACATGACACTAATAATATATCCACACACTTGAATGCACTATTATTATTATTAGATTCTTATTATTAATATTGATCAACACCAACAATACACATCCACGTGGACTATCATTATTATAATCATTATAATAAATACTAATACATGTTATAATTAGGAAGCTTCCACATTTTTTTCTCATATAGACGGGAGGGAATTAATGACCAATCATTAAACCATTATCAATATAAAATTGCTTTATTTAAAAATAAAAATAATATAAAATAGTATAAAATGAAGCAAGTATAGACTCTTTTCTCGCAGGTGGGACACCGTACTCGACATAAGAATAAACTAAATTAATAAAACTTCTAAAGCAATAACTTAATTGGACCCCGATAAATTGGAAATTGAATTGATGAAAAAAGAAATAACTTAATTGGCCCAAATCCAAAATCTCTCGAAACTGAAAAAATTCATATTAATAATAATGTCAATAATAATATTATTCATAATAATATTCATGACATTAAATTAAAAAATATCATTAAAAATATAAAAATAAAAAATTTATATTAATATTAATCTCAATAATAATATTATTCATAATAATATTCATGACATTGAATTAAAAAATAACATTGAAAGTATAAATTGAAATTGAATATAAAAAACACTAAGAAAATTTCAATTATTGGGTATTTAATTTTTCATAGTGTTATATTTTTGAAGGTTTTTAATGCAAGATAGACTAATCCGGACCAATATAGTCAAGTTTTCATTCCTTTTATATCACTAACCATTCAATATTTTTTAAAATAATGAACAAATTTGGGCTTTTTAAAATAGAACAAAATCAATAAAATTTCAAAATATAATGAAAATTTCTGAAACATGACTCATTATAGAAGGAAGAAATGATAACACTTCAAATACGCTGAAAAAATTTATATTTTGAATAATTAATAAACTTTTAATTAAAGTGGGTGCTTTTTTGTTATTTTTGTCGGTTCTTGTTTTCATTTTTTAAATTCTTGGGAAAGGAAAAGATACATTTTAAATAATTATATTTATATATAGATATAGATTCTTAAATCTTAACAAATTTAATACTCCCAACTATTTTTCTTCATCTATGTAATTAATTATTTATATTTTATACATGAAAATAAAGTATTATAAAGTATTAAAAAATTATTTTGAATTTCTAAGAAATTATATGATAGAAATGTAGAATTGGAAACATATTGGAAAGCTATTTTAAATTCATGAGAAATCTAATTTGATAAAAAATTGATCTAGTCTTTTTGGTGTAATTACTGTTTTAATTGGGTCCTTTCTTGACATTCTTTTTTTGGTCAATTGCTGTTACTTTCATAATGGATGGTAGAAAAAGAAGAAAAAAAAAAACAGAAAGGGAAAGGCAAATACCGTCACAAGCACAGTGCTAGAAACAGTGTTAGATTCCCCTTATAGATATTAAAAAATTATTTTGAATTGCTAAGAAATTATATGATAAAAATGTAGAAATTCAAACATATTAAAAAACTATTTTCAATTCATGAGAAATCTAATTTGATAAAAAAAAAAATTGATCTAATCCTTCTAGTGTAATTACTGTTCTAATTGGGTCCTTGCTTGTCATTCTTTTTTCTGGTCCATTGCTGTTATTTTCATAATGAATGGTAAAAGAAGGGGAAAAAAAAGAAAGGGGAAGGCATATGGCACAGCTCTAGGAACAGTGATAGTTAGATCCTCTTTTGACAGATTTACAGCTGATATATTAGTGATTTTTTCACTTGTTTGATTACAGTAATAGAATTTCTTTTCATGGTAAAAAAGGTAGAATATGTAATTATTATTTAATAATATTTATTCATATTTAAAAATAAAAAAAATTATCCTCTTTTGCATATTGTCGAGAGTTTGGAAGAGGCTATTAAAGTATAATTTAATTTCACTTTGTGTGTATAACCCTTGCATATTCCAGTCAGTTTACCCAAACTCTACTTGAGAGGGAATGCAGACTATAAAACAGGAACGGAGATTTAAGAATTAACTGATTCAGCAAGTTAAGTGATCAGAAAAAATTCCTTTTATTATTACACATGAATTGTTTCCTGCTGTTAGTTTTGGTCCAGTGAAATCTTTAACCAACATCTATGTCTACAATACTTTAACTAAGCCATTCATGATCGCATTATCATAGAATTGCCTTCCAGTACCTAATAGACCTATCCGTTCCACAAGAAACAAAAGCAGCTTCTACTGGTGAGTGTTCAAGCCAGCGGGGTGCACCAGCGTGATTAGATGGCCACTTCGCCACTTTTTCTGTTGTCATTGCATCCCAGATAACAATCTGCAAAGCACACCAGAATCCTCAAGAGTAAATTCTTATAAAAGGCCGAAAGAAATCACTGCAGTCAGACACAACCCAACAAACCTCATTGCTTAATTCATCTATTGAGAGAACAAATTCTTCGGTGTCATTAAAAATGGCCTGCAAAGAAGGTGTGGAAAACAGAATTTTCAGACTCTGGATGAGCATCTGTTAAAGTTTTCGCAAAAGCTTTTTATATCCAACAATGATGAGAGATACTCATTAATTATTAACAAAGAAATTACAGAGGCAATTCTAAAGTTACAAAATGAGGGGGGGAAGAAAAAGCAAAAGCATCTGTCTCAGTGCAAGTGAAGAATTCAAGCATATGTGAGGTAGAGTCAGTAGTGTAATAATATAAAGACGCTGATTCCAAAAGAACCCGGAAAAGCACATATATCCATACCTGGCATCTTAACTGAGTATGTGTAGCTCCAACATATTGTTTAACTAATCTTCCAGAGCTCACTTCCCAAAGCTTTATAGTAGAATCCTTGCCGCAAGAAAGCACAAACCTAGGAAAATACAGTTAGTAATATTGCTACAAAAATTTTAACCCAATTGGAGAGTGGAAATCCCCTTAACATATGTTGTTCATTCTAACTTCGAAACACTTCAAAGGAGAAATACCTTTGATCTTTAGTAAAATTTGCACTAGTTGCCTCTGTTGTTCCATGTGCTCCAATTATTGAGCGCACACAATTGGCAGTGATGCCATCCCACAGCCGAATGGCACCATCTTTAGATGCTGTAACATACATGCCTCCTGTACAAGAATATCTGATCTGCTTGATCAAGATGAAGAAAAGACTGACATCATAATAGACTCATGTGATATTCAGGGCCAAAAAAATCTAGAGGTATGTGAAAAGCAGATAGATGGCCGTTTGTGGACAAGAAAGTGTTAAACATGCCTGGTTTATGGCTCCATTGATACCAATATCTGGATTATTTGCGGGCAGAAAACACTTAAACGTATTGATATCATACAAATGTGGAATTGGATGATCAGTTCCTGTCAGAAAAGGATATTTTATCATCTTTGATCTCACAGTTGAGCGGTGACCAACCCAAGCAAGAAATTAGAAAACAAGGTCCATGCATATGAGGGAATCCAAAAGCAACATATATATGCTGTATCTAAAATGATACTGTAGATAAGCAGTCACCATGTGCGTCTCCATATTTCACATTTCTACGTGTAATTATGTGCAATGTACATCTTATTCCTAATTCACCAAACAACAAATGATCTTGAAGATAAGAAACTGTTTCCAGAATGTATTTACTACAATTGCAATCTTTGTTAAATTGAGTTTCTTTCATTAAAAGAAAGAAAATATTCAAACTGCACACAGCTATTACCTAAGCTAAGGAACAAGAGTGAACTTGTAGAACTATTAATACAGAACTATATTATTTTATATTGAGACCATCAGCCAACCGGAAAATAGTGCGAGTTTAAAATTAATTAGTCAAAAACAATGTCAACATGGCATGTGACTAACATAGATGCCATAAAGAACAAGAAACAAAACTACAGACAACAGCCATGGAGATCAAATTGGTTTTAGATACTAAAGCCTCAGCAGTAAATGTGAAAAAGTGTATACCTGCCAAAAGAAAATCCCCAGAGGGATGAAAAGACACAGAGCGCACATTGTGTGTGTCCTGAAGCAAAAATTCACCAAAAAAATAAGTAATACGTTATTCTTTCATCATATTCACTTGCTGCTAATACTTACAAAATAAGACAACCTGGATAACCCTGTATGCTCTCTTTGCATTGGTTTTTGAGATATCAAAAAACCTAAAAGGTATTGAAACTAGCATGTCAGGTTGGAAGGTCAATTTTGAAATAATAAGGCCAGAAAATTGAGGAAAATGCGCAGATGAGATAAATATTACAGCAAAAATGTCACATAATAATCCTGGAAGAGGTCATACTTTATTGTCTGATCTTTAGCCCCAGAAATCAGGATAGAACCTTGTGGATGAAAATCCAGATCATTTATTGGCTGCAATTGTGCAAGGGATATTAAAGATACAAGGAAAGTTTCCAAGGGCCATTTCATAAACTGCAATTAAGAGTATAAACAACAAGAGAAGTAAAAAGAAGAAATTTTCCAAATATGAATATGATGTTCATGAATTAGTCAATTCAAGTAATACAAAAAATTTTAGCCAAGGACTTCCTAAGATCTAGTGCATAGCAATTTATATTACCTGAGAATAAAAAATGTCCAAATTTGTTTCTGATTTGAGGTTATATTGCCAATAGTTTTCTGTTGTTTTAATTCAAAAGCATGTGGGCTCTCCATCAAAGGTTTATGTAATTTCTTGAAAACTTATCCAAAAGGTAATTTTTTTTTAATCAATCTGAAATGGACTATATAAAATATTCTTAAGCCCTTTAAGTGTAAAAACTATTCAATTTTCCATGCCACACAATTACAGTTTGCAACAGCGTCACAAATCCAAGTTGACATGAATCAGTGCATATGTTAACTTTTTAGTATAAACCACAAAAAAAATTTATCATTTCTGAGACTAAAGAAACACTTCCACACAAGGAGTTTAGTAGCCTTTGGCAACTTGCAGAAGCTTAAAATTTCAGGCAGATATACTTGTGTATGGTCATAAAATGTTCGTATGACAGGTCGAACAGGCCCATCTTTGGCATCTGCAAGCAGCATTTGCTTAATCTTTGCAACCTGCAATAGAAAATGGAAGCGTATGAGTTAGAGTCATGTCAAAGAAAGTGTAATAAATATATAAATATGGAATCAGCACCTCAAATAACTTTATTGACGAATCTGTACTTCCAGTGGCAACAAACCTTCCATCAGGACTAAACCTACCACATCTGGCAACATTCTAAAAATTCAGCAAATCAGTCCAAAACAGATGGACAGAAATTAAGTGATTTAATGTATTGTTGGCATCATGCCTTGATAAGCCGATGTGGAATTCATGTATATTATTACTTGTTTACTACATTTTCCATACCTTATGTTCTGAAAGGTGGCGTGTCTCATGCTTAGGAAAGCTCTTCGATAAGCCTTTTGTATCCTGCACACTGTTAAAACAAAATTCATTCATCAACAATCTGTTTTTATCTTCTTTCAAAGACTTTACCACTGACTAAGGAACTAAAATCTACCTTGCACACTCCCCTAGCTGACATATTAAAATGTTGGAACTTTAAAGGATACCATGACTCCAAATGAGACTGAAATTATGAAAATCAAAGTATGTTTGATGATGATGACGAAACATCATTTAAAGAATTCTTCATCATTCTGAGTGGATTTAATTTATTATCTGAATAAAAGCATCCTTTATTTGAAAAAAAGAGCAATACATAACTAAGGCAAAGCAGACCTAAAAATTATAATGTAGAACATATCACCAGACAAATTTTCAAAGTTACGCTTCACTTTTTCATTTTCTAGATGCAAAAATTCAATATCATTCATAACAAGCAGACCCAGCAGTTGTTCCCAAGTGCAATCTCTTAAACGGACATGCTACACTAGATGAAGCAAAGTAGATGAATAAAATTGCCTGAAATCAACAGCAGCAGCACGTGGAAGAGGAACAGACACTGATGCACCCAGATCATAAAATGAATTTGATGGAGTCTCTCTCAACATCTCATCTTTTTCCGCTGCAAGACCCTGCTATTTCTTTAGAACCAACAGTTTTATTTCGCTAACATGAGAGCTAGAATAGGTGCAGGAGAAAGCAAGAACCTTAGCAACCAACTCAAGAAGCTTGTTTGGCGGGGCTTCCACATTGAGTGGCGTCATAGTTGCCGAAGCAACAGCACTTGCAGCCTACAGAAGCAGTACCCCGTACTTCAAATTTTGAATATTCATTAGAGCTACTTAAGTACCCACCTACGTCTAAAAGTAAGGCTAAACTTCAAAATCAGCAGCATCTGTAGTTTCTTGACGTTTGATTAGCAAAGCATCCAAATGACTCTTGAATTAAACTTGAAAACCACCGAAAACTCGCGAAGAACGTTGATCATTACTTACCTGAGTCAGATTGTTGTCACGAAGATGAGCAACGATTAGCGAATTGACATGTCTGAAAAGTTTGCCATCTCGCAGAATTTGATCCGAGCTGGAGCTATCCATCTTCCTGCGGAAAAACCCTAATTTCCTTCTCCTAAAACCCTGCAATTGAGACCCGCTTTGATTATTAATTCCTCGTTTCCCCTGCCATGACGACGAGTTTTTATTTTAAAATAAATCTCATCAGCCAAATTCACAAATAAATAAACTAACGTTTTTTGAATAATTACTAATCTGTTTTTAGGAGTCTTGGATGATTTGAAGCAAGCAACTGAGACTGAAATTGCCATTCAGGATTATTGTCCTTTTAGGGCCTGTTAAGAAACCAGTTTGTAACTCCATTTGGCCCTTAAACTGAGTTTGGTGGCCCTTTAAGAGTGTTTGGCTATTTTTTTCATATTTGGTTCTGAACTCATTCTTGTAGTAAAATGAGTTATGCAGCTTCACCTTTTCTTTTCCGTCTCATTCTCATTCTCAGTTGTCAACAAATCTGCTTTTATTACTGACCGTTAGAGGATATTAATATTTGCAGTAATAATCTCAACGTCCCCCATCTATTCTTTCTTTACTTAAACACTGCAGATGCTAAGCTTGAACACTGTAGATCCCATCTGAAATTCGAACTCCCAACTCAGCATTCGTCTCCTCACCACAACCGCACAGATTAGCAGCTTCTAACCCATCTCCGGCGTCTCTGCCGGCGAGTTGAAGCAGATCGACGCAGCAGATCTGAAAACCGAACAGGCTGTTGCCGGCAAGTTTCAGGAGTTCCTTTGCTGCAGTTCGTTTTCCGCAGCTCGTAGATCCGATCCAGTTCACAGATCTGACCTATTTGTACAGCAGTTCATAGATCTCACCGTCTCATCGTCACGCCTCCTCGGTCTTCCTTTGTTCAGGTATGCTGGTCTCTCCTTCTCCTCTGTTCGGTCACAAGTTTCATAGCCATGAAGTATGTATCTGTTCGGTCTCTCCTTAATTTTTGTTCCTCTCCATGGTTGACTCCCCTCTCTCGCGTCTCTTCCGCCCGTGAACCATTCTTCCAGCAGCCATTCACGCTCTCTGTTTCTCATCCCCTGGCTTTGACCTCATTCAGTGAGATAAGTGTGTTTCATGAAACACACTTATCTCTTGTCGGTTTAAATAGGGGCATTTTGCATAACAGTTTTGAAAGCTATATCTGCTAACGTAAAAGGTGATGCTTTGACAGTTTTCATTTATAGTTGATTTAGAGTTGCAGGTTAAAGAAACTTTAGTTTGCTGAAATGATTATTCATGTTCACTGGCCTACGAGAGTGGCCTTTAGCTGTCCAGAAATGAATAGCTTCTTGATGCACTATTGATATGAGATTATGCCACTGCGTTCTTATAACATTGTTTTGTGGGATGTCTTATGCAAATCATCTTGGCCATACTCTCTTGATACCTTATTCTGAACAGGTCCAATTTTCGTTTGAGCTTTTATACAAGTATCAAACACAAATTCAAATAGTTTGTTCAACAATGGTCATCCACAACTTTATTAGAAGGCATTCTAAAACTGATTCTGACTTTATGCAGTTCGAAAATGAAGATATAAGTATTGAACATGAGGATCTAACTCAAGATGTTGAGAATCTTTCTATACATACAACCATAACCTTTTCAAGGGAGATGGATCATATTCGTGATATAATTAGAGATCAAATTGTACTATCTGTACAATATAATTAGTTACGTAACATTATCAATCTTATTTATAATATTTTAATTTTGGAACCTTTTTTATACAAAAATACACACCCATATTGATTTATTAAATAGGTATTAAAAAAGAAAATTTATCTACTAAAAATTGTGAAAAAAATTATACAATCAAAACTGCTTTTGTGTAAAATCATCCAAACATAATCACTTTTATCAAAATCAATTTTCAAATAAATCATCCAAACACGAACACGTTTCTCCCAAACTAATTTTTTTCATAACCACGTTACAAAACCAATTCTATCAAAACTCATTTTCGCTTAACTGAAAACCAAACAGGCCCTTAGTTGTTACCAGCGTTCTCAAGATGGTCATTTACTGGGATTTCAATGAAGTTGTGTATTTTACACATTGTCGGAGCAGCTAGTTTGACCTTGGATCGGGTTAAACTACATAATTGCTGTTCAAAACCAGTGGGAACATGTGAAATTGGCCTTTAATTGATCTTATACTATTTTTTTAATATTTTTAATATTTTTTTATTTTTGGAATAAAATAAAATCATTTTTAATACAAAATATTTTTTTATATATTATAATATTATATAAGTATTATTATGATATATAAATACTAAAAATTATATATTTACTTAATAAATAATATAATAATAGATTAGTAATTTATTTTTTTAATTCAAAATATGATTATAGATTAATATTAATTTATTTAGATTTAAATATTGAGTTATGAAACTTATTAATAATTTATTTGTAGTGAATAATAAATTGATAATTCAATATTATTTAGTTTGAGATTTTAATTAAATTATAAAATTTGTTTAAACTTATATTATTTGTTTTAAATTTATTATTTTAATTACTACCGGTCTGACAACGGTTCGATTTTAGTTGAACTATTGAATCTTGAATCAGAGTCTTGTTTAGCTTAATGTTCGGTCCGGTTCTAACAACAATAGTATTTTGTTCAACCTTTAAAAAAATAAAAATATTAATTATTATTTGAGTCTCTATTTTTTTAAATAATAATAAATAGATCAATCCATTGAAAATATCAGGGATGAAAAAAAAATAAAAGGAAAGAAACATTGCCAAAAATAAAAAAAAATAATAAAGGGGCAAAAATGAAAAAGAAAAATCAAAAATTGAGATTTGGTATTAAGATAATAATGAAAAAAAAATTAAATTATTCAATTTTAATGTAAAAATCAAAAGAAAAATAATAAAAAAATTCTTGAGAATTTGAAGTATTAATTGAATAATTTTTTTTAGTAGGAGGAGAAGGGAAAGGGAAGCAAAAATCAGGAGATAACAAGAGAGTTGGAGAAAAAAAACGTAGGGTTTTGAAAAAAAGGCGTAAGAGAGCTAACTGGGAAAAAGTTTTTTTTTTCCTTTCCTTTCTTTCTTCCCTTCATTTTATCTCATTACATAATTGAGGTTTTCTAATAAGTTATTTTTTAGATAAAATAGAATGCATTACCTTCTTTTTCTCATAAATTTATTTATAATGGATCCTAAATTTTATGTTTTTGTAAGGTTCACGAAACAAATTATTCTTACAAATGAACATCTCATAATAAATGGAGGTGTATTTGTGATATAAATATTTTATTTATCTTTCTTTCTTTTTTTCTTATATATGTTTTCATGAATACCAAATTTAATGTTTTGTGAAGTTCATGAAATAAATTATTCACACTAATGAATACAAATTAGTGGAGGTGTACTTGTGATGAATAAATTTGTTTTATTCTTTTCTTTTCTTCCCTTTATTTTTCATGAATACCAAATTTAATATTTTGTAAGGTCCAAAAATTATTCACGGTAATAAATCACTCTAAATGGGCATTAGCTTTAATATTTTACTTTGCCACTGTTGTTGACTTATGCCATCCATAGCTTGTATATATAGTGAACTTTGCCTTCTTTGACTATGCTAGTAATTTTATATATTGCCTGTGAGAACTTGGCTGAAGTTGAATTATTATTCACAATATTTTTTTTCTTTTTAAAACTTTGTCCAATGATTGATTTGGCTCCATATCTTCTAAAGTTTTTTTTTTAATGTGCGTGCGTGTGTGTGTGTGTATATATATATATGCTTGTCCATAGGTGAATTTATTTGTGGCGATGCAATGGTATTATATCATTCAATCCTCCCAAATCACAATTACAATGCACCGGTTTATAAGTTTTCACTTTTGGCATTAATGATTTTTTTTTATGACCATAGTATTTGGCTTGACAATGTGAAAGCAAAGGGAGCACCATTATGGTTGGTGATTTTGGTCCTGCTCATAGATGATACGGTAATGTTGTTTTAACTATGAAATAGTATAAGACTCATGATTGCATAAATTTGTATTTACTTGTTTTATTTATTTATTTACTTATTTTTTTAACACTTGATTTTCTAAAGATGAGTATACCAATCATGTCACGTGTGGATTTGAAAAAAATATTCTTAAATCTGTGTTTTTATTCTAATCAAAATAACAAAGTATTCCTTGAGTTTTGCAAAGTCAAGTATTTATTTTAAGTGAAAATTTTCAAAATAATATGGTAATTATCTTTAAAAGTCACATGGCATGAGGTTTTAGAAATCTTGTTAGGTTTGGCGAGTCACCCAAGGGGGAATGAATTGGATGATACAAAATTTTCACCCTTTTTTAGTACAGTCCAATTTAACCAAAAGATGCAGTAGAACAGGGATGAACAGAGAGTGATCAATGATATAGATGAAATAATAAATTGAAGAATCAGGCACAAGAATTTATCCTGCTTCAGCACAATCCACTTGACCTATGTTCAATCATCAAGCCAACACTTAAAATTTTCACTATATCCTACAAGTTTGATCCAGACACATGTGAAGTCTCAATATATCTCACAAGTTTCAGTAGGTACTTGTGAAGTCATTCTTCCCACACCCTTACAAGATGTGTATTTCCCTTAGCGTTATCCCCACACTAAGATTCTACCCTTAAAATAGTACAGATGAATGAATACAAAATTGAAACTCTCTTTTTAGAGTAGAAGATACATTGAAAGCTCACTTCTATAAGGTGGATTTAACCATGAATGTTGATACAGAAAGATTTTATGTATTGAAGTAGTATTTTGACATAACTCACTTAATTTTGTTATCCATAAATTCAAATAAAGTTCTATTTATAGATTTATGACTTAACTAGTCGTTAGACATAGGATCTGTCTGTTAGACACAATTTCTAACCATTGTTGTGCAGAAAGAGTCGTTCAACAACCACATTAAATGCGTTCGACATATCAAAATTAAAATTTTGAGACTCAATAGACGAATTTTGCAAAGTCAACATACTTACGCATTTAACGTTGAATTTTAGAAATTTGTCTATCACAAAATGAAATTTGAATTTCGAGTTTACCAAAGTTGACCCATGTTAGTTTATGCGAATTTTCATATTGGAAGTACATATATTGAGTTTGAACAATTCTCTCAAGTTTTGAAAATGCACTTCGAAATTCGAATTTCAGAAGTTAAAATTTGTTTGTCAGAGGCACGTTTAGTATGATACAAAAGTTCTTCCTTCTAAATTCGACTGTTGAATTACAAAGTTCGTCTGTCAGAGACATATTCTAACAAGACTCACAAATTCTCATTTTGAAATTCACATTTTGAAGTCCAAAATTCATTTGTGAAAGGTAATGACTGTGAATTCATTTTGAACTTCATCAATATTCGAATTTTAACTAAACTTCATGTAAATTTTGCACACTTTTACTAACACTGCTTAGTTCAAAATTTGAATTTCAAAATTGAAATTCATTTGTCAGATATGAAACCTCTATAACTTCAAATTTTATTAAGTGAAATTCAAATTTTGCACAAAATAAACATAAGTCAAACATAACATTCATCTATTAGCCAATATTTCTCAATTCTAACATAAACTAATATCAGATTTACTTAATATAACTTGTTTAAAACATATGGTAATAAGATTAAGTAAATTTCAAAGATTAAATCATCTCAAGACCTAGGTGAAAACAAAATATGCCTAATAGTTAGGTCTTCAAAAGTTGAACTCCACTTTCACTTAATCATTCATTCTTGGCATGCTCCATTCTGATCTTCCACTCTTAGAGCATCATTTATTTTTTTCTTCTTTGAGTGAGACATGATGTTAATTTTCTTTTTTTTTATTTCAATGCTCACTTTCCTGCTTGGACAATTCTACATTTAATATATATATATATATACTTACAAACCAAGAAGTTGATCCAATTTATATATCCAACTTGTATTATATAATATAAAATCACAGTAGATATATTGGTACATAGCATGATATATGTATTATAAACTCAATTAAATACATGCTAATGCACATTTTATTTCTTTAAGGAATATTCTATATGTTAAACACATATAATGTATTTATTCCTTATTACCCTACATTTGTCATCATCAAAACTTATATTATATTAAACCTAACAATCTCTCCATTTTTTTATAATAGCAAATCATAAGTGGAAAATATGTTAATTGAATAATTAACATATATAATGCAATTCAACTCAAATGATTCCAGATTAAGCACATGTGTATTTTTCACACACTTCCCCCCTATTTGACATCAACAGAAAGATTTGAAGAAAAATTCTCCAACAATTCTTCTCTCCCTATTTGTGAGGTTGTACCAGTAAATACAAATATCTAGAGTTGTTTCAAGCACACACTGAAGCACAAACTAAAATGCAAATCATCATCAAAACTTATTATACACTGCATGTTCAGATTATGTCAATTTTTACTGATATTAAAATTGATATCAATTGCTGGTGATATTAAATCTGATATCAATTGTTTCTTGAAATTATTATGATATCAATTGTTATAATACTTCTTGTTAAGATTATCATGATATGCACACATCACATAAAGTATCTCAAAGTTGAAGAATTGTTACCTTCTTCCTTTAGGATCAAGGAGAGATGTTGAAACATCAGTGCTCCCTTTAGCAATTTAAGACCAAGCAACAAAACTCTTTACAGCAAATGGGGTGATCTAAAGTATAAGCGAAATAATTACATAATAAGCTCCCAACCTATGTATTTCATATGATAAAAATTAAGAAAGCATAATGTACCAAATAAGCATTATGATTGAAAATTTTCTTTTAAATCAAAAAAAGAGCTTTTAAAAATCTTTACATGCAAATTTATAAGCTCCCCTAAATATGAACATTTGTTCAAACATATATGCTTTTCAATTAGTATGTAAGAAAAGTTTTGAAAAGCACATAAGTTTAGTTATACAAATAAAAAAAAGGACTTGTGGAAACATTAAACCTTACAGTAAGCACCATCATATTTAAATAGTTAATTATTTGAACAAGGATCATACTTTATTTTAATAACCCCAAATAACAGCACTAATCAAACATATATGAAAACTTGTTAAACACTTACAAACTAACTTGGTTAGTAGCTAATTCTTTCCCTTTTGTAATATGATACCAATTGAGTTTATCAGATACTCCATCTTTATCAGACTTTCACCATTTAGCTCAAAGAGTATCTGTAAAAATGAAAGAAATATCTTTTTCTTTCTTTGGTACCCTTTCTTAACGGGTCCACTAATGGTTACTTTAAACATTTTAAAGTACATATAGGACTGGAATTCAATCTTACCCAAATGTAACATATAATCCAATAATTAAATAGGGTAAGTGACAGAGGTTCCTAAAGATCGGCTCTTTGTTTATTTTAGCTTGCATGGAATGTAGTGTTACTCATGTCTCCCTTGTGCATACAAATCATTGCTTCTTAAGTTTCTGCTCTTTCTCTTCTCAAGGTAAGTAATTTGATTTCTGTTTGAAGTCCTTCCTTAAGATGAGTGTTCAGTTTGCTTCCAATACTTCCCCTTATGATTTGCAATTGCAGCTTCAGAATTTTGAGAAGCTTCCCTTTTTAGCATTCTCTTTCTTGCACCAATAGGTTCTTTCTTCTTGAATTTATTCTGCACACATGAAATACTAAAAGAACATTTTGACACCCATTTGTTTTTGGATTCAGGAGGATTAGTGGTATTCTTTGAAACCCATTTCATACATTTGCTTAAATTATTTCTCATAATATTACATAAATGAGTTATATGCCCCTTTTTACCATAATATGTGCATAATGGTGGGTTAGTGTAATATCTAAATTTTTATGATTTTGTTTGAATTCTGGTTTAGAGAATTACTGCATAATTAGAATTAAAAGAGCTTAAATATCTTATGTATATCAAACCAGGGACTAAATGCAAAGGATGATTAGGGACCAAATTGCAAAGAAAGTTAGATGGTATAATTGAAAATATTAATTATTAGCAAAAAGACAAAAAAGGAGTCATAGATGTCATTTTCTCAAACAAATTATCTGTCTAGTATTTGCTAAGATTGATTATAGGAGATGATTCAGGAAAATTATCATAAGAAATTATACTCTAATAAGCAAAACCAGAAAATAGATATATTAGGCAAAAAATTAATCTGAAGTTCCATAATCTGTAAATTAATAAGAACTAGAAACAAAGTCTAGATTAGGAAACTCAAATATATTATGGCATAAAAAGAGATACTGAATTTTTCTATAAGTTTAAATAGCCATAGAATCGGTCTAATGGATATTGGGCCAAAATCGAAGTCTGAGCCCAATAAGACTGCACCGGTTTCTTAATGGGGCCAAGAGTACTATTTATGGAGGCCCAATAAAGGTGTAGAAAATCCTAATAGGCCAGGGATGATTTTTGGATGCCCAAAAGTATTATTGACAAAAATAGCTCAAACGATGTCAAGAAAGGATAAAAAGCCTAATTCACCCGATTCCCAAACTGATTAAATTATAGGTGACTCAGTATACTATGAAATAATCAAGAATAAGTCTAAAATAATTTTAGAAGGTATATAATAATTATCTATGCAGAGAGGTTATAGGAAAAACTAACCAGAACTAATTTTATCGGTGTTTTTTATTAGGGCCCAATAAGGTAAAATATCTTCTAAAATAAATTATATGGGCTTAGAAATTATTAATTAAGGTTATAATGAGTTTGAAATTCATACTTTAAATATATTTATACATGAAAAATTTTACCAGACAAAATTTACATAATCAGAGCTCGAAAATCCGGTATATGTTGAAATTAGGCCTAGAATTAAATGGTTTAAGCACAAATAATTTAAGACATCATCTTGGGCTGAATTTGAACTCAAAATGGCATGCAAATAAGAAAAAAAAGAGTGGAGAAGAGTTAACCACCATGCATGATACTATTTCAAAGATTATGTGTCAAAATTAGAAGTTTGGATGAAGTAAGTTTATGTATGCATAATGATGCAATATTTACCCTATTTGAAAATAAAAGTGGCATCCAAATTAATGACAAGAGAGGAAAAATTAATTATATAACAATTATGTGAAGAAATTAGGTGTATGGTGGAGAAAAGAAGTGATATAGTGCAATTTTGGCCCTTAGATCAAAATTTAATCCAATGGATAAAGTTGCTTCTTGTTGTCTATAAATAGACTTTTTCTCCCCTCTATTCTTCACACCAAAAAATAAAAATCCATCATATATTAGTAAGAGAGTGAGTTATAGAGTGAAGGAGGAGAAAAGGAAAGAAATGTTTGCAAGTTTAAGATAACATCTTTTCCCTTTTCTTGCATTTTATTTCTAAATGGTTGTTTATATCGTATATTTTTATGATTGGTGAGTAGAAAATATGTTTATGTTATGATCATGATAATGATGTTGGATCAAAATGGTGAAAGAATGATGAACATGGTATAAATTTTGCATGAATAAGTATGAACATGTGAAGAACATGATAAATATGTTAAAAGATGCCTTTTAGTCCTAAATGTTACCATGCAAAAATGAAATTATGTTTGTTGCAACTATTTCTAAATATTATGCTAAGAATAAGATTATGATGTTAATGGGATTTTCGTAAATCTTACCCCATCAAATATCTATCCATGATTAGGTCCAAATCATGTGAAAGGTAAGGAGGAGGATTCATGAAGAAATATTTAATAATAGGAAGAATATTTTAGATATTTATGTAACATCAAAGTTTAATGACAATCTATGTTAGAATTATGTAAATTACTTGTGACTCCTAGACAATGAGTAAATTTTGTTTTAGATCAATTTTACATGTGTTATATGACTACTATTATGAGAATGGTATTATGGAATTTTATGGAATGAAATTTGAAAAAATTAGGGTAAAATCGCAAGTAAATTCACAAAATTTATTATAGTTATTTGCCCAATAAAATTCCAAGTGAATATTTTTCACTTATAGAGTATTTTAAGAGATGAATTTAACAATTTGAACTACCCTTAAACGATTTTTCTAGAATTAGTTATGATTTCTCAAAGTTCAGCTAAATTATTATAGTTACTAAATAAATAGTAACTTTTGGTAATTTTTGAAAATTTTCAAATTTGACCCAAATTTGCTTCCAAATGCAACTAATTGGAACCTAAACCACTAAAAACGAATAGTAAATGGTTCCTAAGGTTAAGGTTTGATAGTTAGACATTACAGTAGGTACAAAAAATTGCGAACAACATTTATTTTTCTGTTTGGACTCACTTATGTAGCCAACACCCAACTTGTCAAACACACTTTTCTGTTTGCCAAGTGAAATGTTCAACTTATTCTTGCATTGAATGAAATTGGCTATGACTCTAGTTAATTCCTCTTTTTCTTTATTTAATCTATCATATAAATCACAAGAGGAAGTATGTGCACGGGCTTTACAGATATTTTCTAAATCATTTATTTTCTGTTTAAGTGATTCATTTTCATTCTTTTCATATTTTAATTCATTTTCTAAGGAAATCACTTCCTTCTTACTGTGTGTAAGTACTTTTGTTAATCTAATCAGTTAATCATGCATTTCATTATTATAATGCAATTCATTAAAAAAAAATCAAAATTAGAATTTGATACCTCATTATTGGTCTTACCCATTAAGTATGGATAGGTATTCTCATCATCTTCATCTAAACTATTGCCTCAGATTGCAGAGGTATATACTACTTTAGCTTTCTCATTTTTCTTTTCTGCATATCTTCCTCATTGCCTCTTTTGAATGATACTTTAACTTATTTGCATGGTAGCAGTGCTTTTATTTCTGAAGCTCCTTCTTTTTTACGTTGAGGAATCTACCAAATTTGATGTTAACTGTTTAAGCTCATCCTCCTCATAATCACTGCTGCTATCATCACTTTCATCATCAGTATCATCATCTTCTGAGCTTTGTGATGTAGTAACTTTAAACATCAATGTCTTTTCTTTATTCTACTGCTCCCACAGAAGATTTAGTTTTCCTTCATATTTAGCAAGGCTCCCAAATAGTGTAGTGACAAATTGATACGATGCTCCTCTTATTTCTTCAATCGTTGTCACTTTTGGTTGCCATTCTTTAGGTAAAGCTCTAAGTATTTTGCATACTTATTTTCTTTATGTGTAACTCTTTCCAAAGCTGCCAGATGATTAATGATATGAGTAAAACGAATTTGGAAATCTTTAATAGATTCACCATTAATCATCTTGAAGACTTTATATTCAACCGTGAGAGAGCTGAGCTTGCTTTTCCTTGACTTCATAGGTTCCTTTATAAGTAATCTCCAGAGCATTCCACATTTCCCTTGCTATGTTGCAATATGATATTCTAAAGAACTCATCTTGTGAAAGAGTACTAACTAATGAATGTTTTGCTTTGAAGTTCAACCGGACTCTTTGCTTCTCTTCATCATTTTATTCTTCTCCTGACTTTTCTCTGTATATGTCGTCATTCAACAACTTCTTGGGCACAAATTCCCTTTTCTTAATGACATACCAGATGTCTAGGCCTATGGATTGAAGAAATATCTGCATCCTCATCTTCTAGTATCAATAGTGTTCACCATTAAAGCTTGAAGGTCTATTGTTGTTGTTCCCCTGTGGCAGCATTTTCTCTCCAAAGCCAGCTATTTTTCTCCCAAATGATTAGATCTTTAGCTGGAAGTCCAAGCTCTAATATTAATTATTAGGTTTGACTAGTCACCCAAGAGGAAGTGAATTTGGTGATACAAAATTTTTGCCTTTTTAAGTGCAATCCAATTTCACCAAAAGATGTAGTAGAACAGGGATAAACAGAGACGGATGAAGAATATAGAAGAAATAATAAATTGAAGCATCAGACACAAGAATTTATCTTGATTCGACCCAAACCACTTGACATACGTCTAGTCCTTAAACAACTACTTGAGATTTTCACTATATCCCACAAATTTGATCTGGGCACCTGTGAAGTTTCAGTACATCCCACAAGTTTCAGTAGGTACTTGTGAAGTTACTTTCCCTATACTTTTACAATATGTGTATTTCCCTTTGTGTTATCCCTATACTATGATTTTATCCAGAATGTAGTAGAGATAAATGAATATATAATTGAAACTCTCTTTTAGAGTAGATGATACATTGAAAACTTACTCTAATGAAGTGGGTTTAACTATGAATGTTGATACAAAAAGATTTTATATATTGAAGCAGCATTTTGGCATAACTCACTTACTTTCGTTACCCAAAAATTCAAACAAGGTTCTATTTGTAGATTTGTAGTTTAACTAGTCATTAGACACAAGCAACCGCATTCAATATATCTGATATATTAAAATTCGAATTTTAAGGCTCAATAGATAAATTTAGCAGAATCAACATAATTATGTGTTTAACATTGAACTTCAGAAATTCGTCTGTCATATAGTGAAATTTAAATTTCAAGTTTGTCAAAGTTGACCCATGTTAGTTCATCTAAATTTTCATATTGAAAGTGCATCTGTTGAGTTTGAATTGTTGTTTCAAGTTTTCATAATGCACTTCAAAATTTGAATTTCAGAAATTGAAATTTGTCTATCAGAAGATCGTTCAACATGATACAAAAGTTCTTCCTTCGAAATTCAACTGTTGAACTATAAAGTTCGTGTATCAGAGGCATACTTTAACAAGACTCACAAGTTCTCATTTTGAAATTCACATTTTGAAGTCCAAAATTTGTTTGTCAAAGGTAATGACCATGAACTCATTTTGAATTTCACCAACATTCGAATTCTAACTAAACTTCATATAAATTTTGCACACTTTCACAAACACTACTTAGCTCGAAATTCAAATTTGAAAACTGAAATTCGTCTGTCAGATATGAAACCTTTGTAACTTCAAATTTTACTAAGCAAAGTTTGAATTTTACACAAAATAAACATAAGTCAAACACAACATTCATCTGTTAGCCAATATTTCTTAATTCTAGCATAAACTAATATCATATTTACTTAATCTAACTCGTTTAAACCATATGATAATAAGATTAAGTAAATTTCAAAGATTAAATCACCTCAAAACCTAAATGAAAACAAAATATATCTAATAGTTAGGTTTTTAAAAATTGAACTCCACTTTCGCTTAGTCATTCATTCTTAGCATGCTCTATTCTGATCTACTCTTAGAGCATCCTTTCTTTTTTTTTTTTACTTTGAGTGAAACATAATGTTAATTTTCCTTTCTTTATTCCAATGCCAGCTTTTCCTACTTAGACAATTATACATTTAATGTATATATACTTACAAAGCAAGTAATTAGTCAAATTTATATATCCAATTATATTATACAATATAAGAACACAGTGGATATATTGGTACATAACATAATATATATATTATAAACTCAATTAAATACATACTAATACACATTTTACTTCTTTAAGAAATATTATATATGTTAGACACATATGATGCACTTGTTTCTTATTAACTTATATTTATCATAATTAAACTTGTATTATATTAAATCTAACAAATCTCAACATATCGCCATATCGATCACTTCCATATATCATATATCAAACTCGAACAGTAGCATTGGCCAAAAAAAGAAACTCGAACAGTAGCATTGGCCAAAAAAAGAAACTCGAACAGTAGCATGCAGCAGTGGAAGAATGAACCATAGTGAGCTTTGGCACGGGCGCACATTCACTAGTGACCCAAAAATTAAAATATAAACTTAAAGAAAAAGAAGAGGTTAGTTTGGTCATCAATGTTTTAGTTGCTCATTTTTTTCTCCAAATTTCCTACTTTTAGAACTTATCAAATAGATTGAACCAAATGAAAAAAAAAAATAATTTTTCCTCTCCTCCCTCCCACCCTTCCTCCTAAATCTCCCCAACCAAACAATATGAAAGATAACAGAGGATTTTTTGGTTGGCTAACAAGAATGGATTATTATTATTATTATTATTATTATTATTATTATTTATTCCTGGAAACAAGTAGAAAATGACCGACATACCCAGCTGATTATTCTTGTCCTAAAATCTTATATTTAGTGAAGGCTCTCTCTTATTTTGGTTTGTTGATTTGCTGTTTTTTAATCTTTGCTTAGGATGAAATTATGAGAAGATGTTTGTGCGTACTTTTAATTTTGTTTCACTAAAATTTTTATTGTTAAAAGAAGGGGGATTGTATATAATACTGGTGTTATTTGCAATTAATCACATTTCAATTATTTGCAAAATAAAAATAATTATTTTATTATTAGCAATTTAAAAATATTTTTTTAAAAATAAAGAAATTGAAATTGAATATTTTAATATATTTTTGTATTACTGGTATTACGAATTTTTATTTTTCTATGCCAAATATACTTATCTAATTTCATAATTCCTCATTCTTATTTTCATTCTCATTCACATTTTAATTCTTATATAAAAATATTTCAGAAACCAAACATGCTCTTGTTTTTGCAATGTTGGTTTGCTATGATAGTATGATTTGTTTCTTCTTCGGTATTTAAACCCGCGCTTACAGTCATGGGCCAAAAAGAAAAAAGAAAAGAAAAAGAGATAATTAATTAAAAGGATCATGGAATTTATTTAAGGTGAAAAACTTCTCACACGAAATAATGCAGAATTGGCAGTGAATAATGCAAGATGGGTAGAAAATGATTCATATCCCTAAATAAGTTCCTTGAATAGTCCTTTCTAATTAATTTTCCAAAAAAAAAAAACACTTGCAGCATATATAGCAAGATAGTAATATTACAAATAAAAAATATTGAAGGTTTGGTTTAAAATGATGCTAAAACAAAAAAAAAATTATTACCAATAAAGTATATACCACTAAATTTATGAGAAGTCATAGTATTAATTCATTAGTAATGAATAGTGTATTTACCAAAAAAAAAGTAATGAATAGTGTAGCTCACATTAATTAAACTTCATGTAATGCAAGTAGGATACCTTTAATTCTTATTAATCCATTAACACACACTTACACATATACTCTCTCCGGTCCTATATACAGGATCTTTTGTTTTGATCCTAAATATAAAACCACTTACAATATACGAGGTAGTATTTATTATATATTTCTAAAAAATGTCCTTATTTAATGTATCTAAAGAGAAAGATATTAAATAAGGATGGTTTTGAAAAAATGTTAGAATTTTTAAAGAAATTGAGGTAGTTAATTAGTTTTAATTCTAATCCTTAATTTATGTGATTCGGTTAAAAGGGTTTTATATTAAAGACAGGAGGGAGTATAATTTTTGAAAGTTGCTTGATTGAGACCATCTCTTCATTACAATCACATCAACTTGGGTTTCAATTTCAATGACACTAATTTTCTTTAATTTTGTTACCTAGACAGTGAATATGTTGTTTTCAGCGGCACATTTTTTTGGATCATTAATCTACATGTTCAAGTTTTTAGAATTGTTTGGCCTAAATTTGTAGTAAGTAGATCAAGTCAGAATAATTATTTGAGAATTTTTAGGCCTTAAATTAATTATTTAATTATATTTAATTTTTTTGCTAAAACTTAATTTACAAAGTGATACATGGGGGATTTTAGAAGTTTAAAGAAATAGTTCAAGCATTACGTGAAAGTGGTGAGTGCATAATGGCTAGGAACCAGGAACACGCAAAGTGGTAGCATAAAAGCAGGGCACATTCAAAAAGTAGAGGCTGGAGAACTGTGATTTGGATTGCCTATAAATTAGAGATGCAAGTAGCCAAGAAGTGTTCTTTTCCTTTAACTTTTATCATTACTCGACAGAGCTTGGTTCATGTTTTTCATTATTGTTGTTTTTCAAATATGATCAATATTATTTCTTTTAGTTTTTAACAATCTCTTGCACTTATATTCATTGCAACTTTATATTCATTTTTTATTATATTTTGATATGTGCATTTGGAAAAATTGTATCAAAGGATCCCAAGATTTCATAATATTTTTTTATTAGAAAAATCAGGATTTCATACACTTTGAGCTTAATACCTCTGGCACGCCTGAAGCACTAAGCAAATATCAAAATTATTCACAAAAAAGATCAATGACAATTATATGAAATAAAACATCATGAGCACAAGATGCTTGTTCAATCTTGCTAACATTGTATGTTTAGAAAATATAACATTTTTGGTCAATGTTAGAAAATAGCATTTAATGATTTGCAACTTGTAAAAATTAAAATATCTCAACATGATTGAAATTATGGCTTGTAAATTATGGACAATATTCCTTCTCATCTTTATTATGAGGACATTTCTAGAAATTTTGCATGATCTTTATTATAAATCTTTACATACTTCATCATAAAGCATATTAATTTTTCCTAAATGCTTTTAATTTAATACTCTTATATTTAATGTATTGGACATTTTCTTTGATGAATATATTCCTTAAGCCTATGTTTAGATAGAGAGAAAAATAGGGGGAAAGAGAGTTAAGGGAGAAAATAGATTCCCCTAGTTTGGATAATAGGAAAAAATAAGGAGATAGAAAAAGTGGGGAGGAAAAAACACATATTGTCCACATATTTTCTCTCTAAAATTTTCTCTTCAAAAGTGGAGAGATTTTAAAGAGAAAACACATTTTCTAAAATTATCCTTAAGGATTATTTTGTATATATTAATGTTGTCCTCCACTGCAGGTTGCAGGTTACCACTCTCCATCGTCAACCCCCATCTTCCACTGTTGCTAGTCATCGACCACCGCCCTTCGTCACTAGCAATCGGCCTTTGTCATTGGCCGTCACCCTCCATACTTGAACACTCTCCTCCATCACTAATCAATTGCCACCACCCTCCACTATCATATGTCAATTGCCACCTACAACTAATAATCATTACATTACATTGTAAAACTTAAACTTATCATTATCATTGTGAAATAAAAATGGTTAGCAATATTGGTATATCATTTTTAAATAAATGAACTTTCTTCTTTTGTGTTTTCTTTATTCATCCAAATATAAGGAAATAAAATATTTGTTCTCAACTTTTCTCCTTTCAACTTTTTTTCCCTTTATTTTCTTTTATCATCCAAAACAAAGTATAAGGGTAAAATAGGAAATTTATTGACATTTTTTACAAATTTATTAACCTATCTAATTTTAACAATTTTTTTTTGTCTCTATAATTTAGTTAGAGGACTCTTATAGTCAAGATGTGAGGGAGTACATTCAAAACTGATTATATAAGAATAATAAATGTTGAAAGGTAAAATAATGATAACTTAAAATACTAATAATAATTGTAATTTCAATAAATACGGTAGTCAGTGATAAAACTTGAACCAAATAATTTTCTTAAAAAAATTAGATTAGAGATCACGTGCTTTGGATAACAAAATCTAATTTTTAAAAATTTCATAATTATTAATATTGTAAATTATAAATCCTTATATGCTATGCAATTAGTTGCTCGTAATCGACATTTTTATTGCGTATTGGAGATTTTTTTTTTTTTGCCAACGAGAGAGAGAGAGAGAGAGAGAGTTAACATAAATAGATTACATCAAAGGGGCTAAAAATCCCATTCTATTTTGCTGCACCAGGGGAGCTAGTATGCTCTAGCTTCGTGTCAAGAAATCGAAATGGAATGTTATTAATATGAGTGACTGTGGAATAAAGCCCATCATGATCATTTTCCAAAGCACATCAAATTAAAATTAAAATGTAATTCACGAGACTTAACTTAGCAGTAAAGTTTCTTAAGTGGCAGATTATTATACATGAATAATAAATAAATAAATAAATAAATATTGGCAAAGCAAGTTTACTCAAACGTTTGACGTGTCTGTTGAACCAAAAAAAAAAATTAAACGTGTTCCAAAATTTATAATAAATAAGATTTTGCATTTAAAATAAATACTAAAGCTCCCGTATCATTTTATTCCAAAAAGAAAAAGTGACAACTTTCTTAGCAATCATATAGGACCACCAATTAAGAAATGGGCCATATGAATCAATTATCATAGCTTAAATGAATTGTGCTCCCAAATTAAATAATGCATTTATATTTATATTATAATAAGAGAAAATTAAGCATTTTTCCCGATAGTTTCAGCTAGTTTTGAAATTAGTCCCTTTAGTTTAAATTTTTTTCAAACATATCCCCATTGTTTGCACCGTTTCAGATGCTGGTCCCTATTTTTATGTATAATGCATTGAGGACTGATAATAATAGGGAGCGCATCAATTACCTTTCCCCTGTTTATATGCAGTGTATCATTCAATCTGCACACTACACCCATAAGCAAAAGGCAATTAATTTTTTTTTTTTTAAAAAGCAATTAATTAGTTTATATTGGTAACCACTACCTCATAATCATACATGGGTTCATGCTTGAAGCTAAAATAGTTGATTTATATTGGTACCGTAAACAAGTATTTTCAAATCAAATGTATGGTTATGCCTTCCACTTATTATACAATGTATTCCTATTTAGTTTTTGAAACTGGTCTTGTCTTTCAAAACAGTTGTGGAAACTGATCTTGCCCTTTAGAAAACAACGATAAATCTTTTCAAAAATTTTTTTGCTTATTCTTTAAAAAATTTAGGCAGCCGGTTAAAAAAATTTAAATTCTAAGGACCAATTTCAAAATATGGTGAAATGATGAGGTCTAAGAGTTTAACTTTCCCTTATAATAATAAGTATCGATGGAAGACGATAATCGTTTTGAAATGCATTTTATAATGAGTGGGTGGTTAGGTGTCTTTAAACACGAGTACTTCATATAATTTATTTAATGAGAATGTTTTTGATAAAATATTGAATGCAACCGACAGAATAGTTACTATCTCACTAGTAAATAGCCCTTCCTTACCATTTCTGAATAATTTACTCGTCTTTATATCTTTGGTTCAAGGTGGATCAATCTTTATCCCCATTTCAATAGGCCTTAATAATTTTAAGGATTCTAATGATATAATTCTAACCTTTTATATAATATATATATATATAATCTCATATATAATTTTATTTTTTTAATATTATTTTCTCTTTAAACATATTGTTGCAAAAGCTGTAATTTACTAATAATAACTGACACAAACCTCTAAATATAAAAACAAAATAAAAGAAATCATAATCAGTGCACATGGGTTTACTTGTTACAAAAATAATAATAAAAGGAACATAATAAAATAAATTTTATATTTAAATTGTAAAAATAAAATATTAAATAATTATTTCAAAAAATACAGTAGGCAGCCATTTAAAAAAAAATCTTTTTCTCCATCATATAAAATAATTCCAAAGATTAAAACACAATCCTAAAATTTTAATACATCCATTCTAGTTTATAAAACACTTTTAATTATTACGTATAAATCAAAAGTGATAATTAGTAACTGAAAATTTTTTTATCCTTTTTAAATTACCTTAATTTAATATAGTTGACCAATAGATTAAACTCTCCAATATTAATTAAATTTTATAATTTTTTAGGGATATTTTAAGTACAAAAAAATTAAATACATTACATAATCTATAAAATATTTTATATTATAAAATATAAATTTCTTTAAAATGTGTCCCAAATTTGGAGTGAGCACGAAGCACAAATGACTAAATCCATTTTTTTTTAATCGTAAGTTATAACTTTTTTTATGCCCATCTCTACTTATGACCATAACACTTGTGAAGGAGTGTGTGTTGTTATTTTATATATAATGTAATTATCAAATTATCATCAATTATAGAAATAATTTGAATTTCCCTATATGGTAATAAATTAAGAAAACAAAATATAATGAGGTGGTTAGACTAGAAAAGAACCATAATTGTTGCTATTACAGACGAACCACACCTTTTTTTTTTTTGCCAGAGACAAACCACGGACTTCGGTCTCCACCGACAGGGGATAGAAGTTTGGGAAATCAGAATCTTTCAGAACCGTTGTCTTTTTTTTTTATTTTCCACTCTTTATTCTTCCAATATTAACCCTAACTAATGTTTGAATGATTGAGTTGTTAGCTGTCATCTTCTCTCTCTAAATATATATATTAAATAACATTTAAATGTAAATTTTAAATAGAGAATTATAATTATAAAAATATAGGGCCTGTTTAATTTGGGTTTCTGAAATAGTTTTTTCATTTTCAAAAACAGAAAAATAAAAAACTTGTTTGGTAAACTTGTTTTTTATAAACTGTTCTAGAAAATAGAAAAATAAAAAAATATAAAACTCAGAACAATTTTAAGTTATTTTGTAATTTTTATTTTGAAAAACAAAAGAAAAGGTGAAAAATACTCGTCATATTAATAGTAAAATTATAAATTTTGAATAACTCATTTATTACTCAATAGTTATGATTTTGAGAATAATCATTTAAACAGATTTTTTTATTTTTCTATTTTCAAAATTTATTCTCAAAAATAGTTTTACAAAACTGTTTTGAGAATAAGAAAATAGAAAACACTATCAAATATACCCATAATAAATCTTTCAAGAGATACTTCACATTAAATTAAATAATTAATAAGATCTACTATAATTTCAATTTCAAATTATGTATATGAAAAAATTATGAATAAAAAATTTTTTATTAAGAAAGAGACAAAGCGTATTTAAGTAATTTTCACATGTTGAATGAATGAGTTGTAGTACAGTAAAACCAAGCAACAAAGTCGTTGGCCCAAAAAGAAAAAATCAAATGAAGTGTATATCAGATCTTCCCATGAGATTGATTGTTAACAATTACATGCTACATATAGAGCGGTTGCGACAGCTTGTGCTTCCGAGTAGTTGCTCTGCTCAACACGCACAGCCTCTTCTGCTTTCTCATGTGAGCTCAAAACCCACACAACACATCTCTTTCGCTGCCTCTCTTTCTCGTGCAGATCTTGTGGCCTATCGAACTTCTCTGACCGAATCTGCACGCAGAAATTGAGTCTATGGCGGTATCAATCACTGGATCTGTGGCCTCTGCTTTCTTACTCGCATTACTCTTCTCTTGCTCCACATTCACTTCCACAGGTACTGTACCACTCCTTCTAGCTCTTCTTTTCTTTCTTTTTTCAAAGCTCGTGGAAGTGTTCTCTTACTGATCTGATCTGATAATTGCAATTCTATCTTTCTTCTGTTTCAGCTTTTTCATAACTCTAACTTGCCATTTAAAACTAACCGAGTTTTACAGAGATTTGTACTTGTTCTTGAATTGAATGCAGAACTCAAAGTTTGACATTTCTTGATCGTAACTGTGCCTTCCAATTCATTTCATATAATGAAAATAGTTTGCCATTGAACATCAAGATCATATTTGGTGGGTCATAAGAACGAATCTTTTTTAGCATCTTTAAAAGCTGAAAAAAAGAGGAAGAGTTAAAGGCATCAAGCTGTCACTTTGTCGAACTTGAATAAACTTGATTATGATCATGGCTATAGCATTCTTTCTGTATCTTTTTCCCCCTTTTATAATCTCTGCTGGAGAAACAATTAATTGAAATAAATACAACTCTGTTATTATTACTTTTTCCTGTTATGATATAAATCTGATTTTACTTTCCTGATTGTTTATACAGAAGCGTATGATGCACTTGATCCAAATGGAAACATAACAATCAAATGGGATGTCATAAGCTGGACTCCGGATGGCTATGTTGTAAGTATTACGAGATATAGATGTCAAACCTGATCATAACAGCTTAAGCCTTAGGAACGGAATGGTCTTTGAAAATAAGTAATTATTACCTTCTGATTATGACTGATAAATTGATATGAAAAATTCTATGAATCATGCATTCATTCCATTACTTCATTATGAATTTTACCGGAAGAGTGTTATAGAATCAGAAATGAACTATGTAAGAGTAAGAGACTTACGGCAGATCTCGTTTATATGTCTGAGGAGGACAGGATAGGTTGCCCTTGCTGGCAATGAAACAATTGAAATCTTAATCTAAAAGCCAAGCTAATTCTTATTATTTCATTGAAATTCTATTTTCATGGTAACTGAAAATGTGCCTGTCTTTCCTATATTTTAACATATGATGAATCCTTCTTGGTTATTTTGAGCAGGCTGTGGTTACAATGTACAACTTTCAACAGTATCGGCACATTCAGGCCCCCGGCTGGACATTAGGATGGACATGGGCGAAAAAGGAAGTGATTTGGAGCATGATGGGAGGCCAAACCACCGAGCAAGGTGACTGCTCAAAGTTCAAAGGGAGCCCCCCTCATTGCTGCAAGAGGGATCCAACGCTGGTGGATCTACTTCCTGGAACTCCATACAATCAGCAGATTGCAAATTGCTGCAAAGGGGGAGTATTGAACTCATGGGCTCAGGACCCTACCACAGCAGTAAGTTCATTTCAGGTCAGTGTTGGCCTTGCTGGCACAACCAACAAAACTGTGAAGTTGCCTAGAAATTTCACCCTCAAAGCTCCAGGGCCTGGATACACTTGTGGTCCTGCAAAGATTGTGAAACCAACTAAGTTTATCACCAGTGACAAAAGGAGAACCACTCAAGCATTGAGTAAGTTATTTGAAAAAAGACTGACTTGGGATTTTACTTGTACTCGTGTCTTTCAAAACTTTCTTTGATAGAACCTACATCAATCTACATTGGTTCATATTAGCCAAAGTTATAAAATGACAACTTATATCAGTTGTTTAAGTACTTGCTATAAGCTTTTTTGATAAAAACATAACACGGGGCTAATATTTCCAATTCAATACCACATCCTTGACACTGTCAAAAAAAAAATCTCTACAAAGTCATTTGACGTTGATAGTAAACACTCGAAGGATTGAATTGAATTTTGTCCTTTATCAGATGTAATGTCTTATAACTGCCGTATTATGATAATTTATGTTTTCCAGTTTGTTCAGAGGACCTGATCATGAGAAACCAAATGTGAAATCTGTTTAACCTAATCTGAATCTCTTGTGGCAGTGACCTGGAATGTTACCTGCACATATTCTCAATTCCTTGCTCAAAAGACGCCAAGTTGCTGTGTTTCCCTCTCATCCTTCTATAATGATACTATTGTAAACTGCCCAACCTGCACATGTGGCTGTCAAAACAAAACACAACCTGGAAGCTGTGTGGAGTAAGCCCTAATTTTTCCTTTCTCCAGAATATCTGAAACTTGACCTTTTTTTGGGTTCTCTTCTGATAAATTCTTTCTGATTATGTCTGACAGTCCAAATTCCCCACATTTAGCCTCAGTTGTAGCATCTTCAAGCAAAGCTAGTACTACACCTCTTGTCCAGTGCACCAGCCATATGTGTCCAATTCGAGTGCATTGGCACGTGAAGGTTAATTATAAAGAGTACTGGAGAGTGAAGATCACAATCACAAATTTCAACTACAGGATGAACTATACACAATGGAACCTTGTTGTGCAGCACCCCAACTTTGACAATCTGACCCAGCTTTTCAGCTTTAATTACAAGTCATTAACGCCTTATGAGGGTTTGAGTAAGTTCTATTCTTCTTACTCATATTCTTTGTAGTTCTGATCATGGGTCAAATTGCGTGCCTAAACCCTCAAACAAATTATTTGAGGCCTCAATTGAATTCGAGCTTTATGACCCAGCCTGAAAAATATTTCTTCAAACATACTTATTGTACCAACGTAATTCATTTTTTCAATCTAAAAAGGACCCAGTTCCAGTTCTTATATAATCGTTTGGAATCCGGGTTTGCAGATGATACTGGCATGCTATGGGGAGTACAGTTCTATAACGATTTGCTGTCTTCGGCTGGAGAATTTGGGAATGTACAGTCAGAACTCTTATTTAGAAAGGATGCATCAACCTTCACATTTGACAAGGGTTGGGCTTTTCCCAGGAGAATTTATTTCAATGGAGATAACTGTGTTATGCCTCCTCCAGATGCCTACCCATGGCTGCCAAATGCAACTTCAAAACTAGCTTTCTCCCTACTAAGTACAGCCATAGCTACCTTTGTTTCTTTGGTGATCTTATTGGTTAATTTATAGAGAATCGTGTCTGTGAAGAGACCAGGATTGAAGTGGTTATATACTCATTTGCAAATGAAGCAGAGGAAAGTCACGAAGGTGTAGAAATGCTTTCCACCAAGAAGATTTCTGTTTTTTTTCTTTCTTTTGGGGTTAAGTTTTTACATTTTATTGCCACTTCTTCTCACGTATCTTTAAGCTGTTGCATTGTAAAATTATTTGTATTTTATGTGGAATTACAGAAAAAATTTTGTTGTATCATCATTTAGACATAATTTAATTACTGTTTCATATTTGGATGAATCTCGACCAATTTATTCCTTTGGAAATAGAATTTGTAATATCACCAAATATATATATGCGTGTGTATGTTTTTTGGTGGGAAAATTGGGAAATGGGACCAAAAAGTCAACTTATTTAGAAAATGGTACTAAAATTGATTTTTTTGGGTGAGAATAGAATTTTTTAAATTTAGAAGAGATTTTTTTCTAAAAAAATCAATTTGGTGCCAAAAATTAAATATTTTCATTTTTGGTCTCAAAACCTAATTTTCCCTTTTTTGGTTATCTGTGTTGTATATATATTATAAGGCAATGGCAGTCGTACTAACCAGAGCCAAAAATCTGATTGTGTAGATTAAAATTTAGATTACATTTTCAACATGTATCTAAGTACAATATTTTACACATTATATTTGTGCATATGTATCAATTAATAACACTTTATACCAATTAATATTACTTCAAATTTTTACAACAAAATAGAACTATTTAAAATTATTATAAATATTTTATTTTATTTTAACATTTATACTATAATTCTTAAAATATTTAATAGTTATTTTTCTTTTAATAAGTAGATTTATGAATTATATATATAAATAATTACATAAATAATATTATATATATATATATCTCACATCTGAATTCTAAAATTTTAAAGCTATTATATCTTTTATATCGTATTCAATTTACGTATTTATATCGATACTACATAGATCAATACCCAATGTAAAACAAAAATTTAAGTTATTATGATAGCCAATATTATACGTGTTTTCAAGAATTATATGAATTATAAGAAATAAGTCATACTATTTATGATTTATAGATATTATAATTTATAAAAAGTTTTATTATATATATTGAATATTGATGTAGACAAACAAATGACAATTCATCAATGTTATAACAAAAACGTTTGGTCATATGTCTAAATAAAGAATATACATACATATGTTAGAAGGGATTAGTTCCCCTCCTTTTTAGAATTAAAAATCTGCAGGGAATGCATGAACAGAAAGTAAACAAATATGATGAACACAAATGTTAATAGGAGTAAGGAGCCCTTAGAGTTGATCCACACAAATAATGTCTCCCTAAAATTGGGTTATAGTTACCATTACTTGACTCTATTCTCAGAAGCACTGAATTTTTTTCATACAACAAATTGCTTAAAACTTTAAAATTCTTGCAAATTATAATACTCTTAAATAATCTAAAATTAATAGGAGTATATGATTCAAAATTCAAAATTTTATAAAAAGCAGATGACATGTTCTTTCTTCTTTTTTTTGGCCAAGCTGATGATATATACGTTTACTACTATAAATAATAGTATACATACTTGGAAATATTTTATTGATTTTTTTTCAAAAAGTAAAAGAGAATATTCATCCAATATTTTTTTGTCTCGGGAAATGTACAAGTAATTGCTGGCAAAAAAAAAATTTAAACCATCAGAAAAGTGAAAAAGATTATTAAGAGAAGTAGATTATGTTAAACAATAAGTAGTAATATTTTTCTTTTTTTAATAAGATTTAACGATTTTTTTTATTTACAAAAAATATACTATTTATTAAATGATTTTATATTTATTTAAAGTGCAAGTGCATATATATACATATTAAAAATAGACATTTAAAAAAAAACATTTGCAAACAAATTAAAATTAGTCAAAACAATTATAATATAAAAAATTAAAATAATTAATTGAAAAAACAAATAACCAATCTTGGAACAATGATTTGATGTGAGTTTAGAAAGCACCCAAACAAAAAAAAATGCTTATATACTTTTTTTATATGTTTTTTTATTATTTTTTAATTAAAAATTAATAAATAGATTATTTTTTAATATATTATAAATTTAATCATTAATTATATATTAAAAGGGTAACCCCTCAAACTAATTATAACAATTTAAAAAACTATATGTTAAATTTTAATTAAATAATAATATGAAAAACATATAACAAAACCTATAGTACCCGGAAGTTTGGCGCAAACCGCAAAAGAAGTTTTTCCTCAAATTTTTTTTTGCCAAAAAAGATTTTTTTTAATGGGATTCTCGAGTCTGATATTTCGGAATTAAACTTCCCTGATATTTCGGGATTAAACTTCCCCGATATCATCTTTTGATTTTTATTTTTATGTTTTTATAAATATTTAGGAAACTCTTTTTTCTATCTTATCTTAAAATTATAAAATATTTTATTTTATTATCAAAATTTGAAATATTAATGAGTATAAAGTGGTGTGAATAAATAAAATAAATACGTATATGATACAATCGGATGCTGGTAGATCTTTTTTTTTTTTTTTTTTGCTTATCAACTCACTTGCCAGGCCGACGACGTTCTCTGCCTCCGGTGATGGTCTTCCTCAGGAATCTCTACTGCTACTCCCATCAATTCTATCACCTGCAATGTCTTTCTCGGGCATCTAATCGGCGGAGGAAGATTCACATTCGAGAAACCCCCCGACTGACCTTCTCCAACACACGCTTCTCTATTTTCATTCTGCGACCATATTCTCGGTGGATCGACGACCTTTCGGCACAACGGGCAACTCGAGTGTGATCGGAGCCACTTATCGATGCAATGGCGGTGAAAAACGTGGTTACAGTTGGGGAGGACGCGCCCTCTGTGGCCTTCTTGGAACTCCATCAAGCAGATGGCACACTCCGGCGGAGGGCGACTGGACTCGTTGGTGGCTGCGGAGGAGGAGGAGTAAACGAAGGTGGGAAGGAACTGGAAAAGCCAAGGGTCAAGGCGGGTATTATGGGCGGGAGCGGGAGGAGGACGAATGGGAATTTCGTCGGGAGGGGAAGCGCTACGGCGGCGGCGGTTAGAGGAGCAAAACCAAAGTCGGAGAAGCAAAGCAACAATGAAAATTAGTGCGACGACGGTGAAGACTAAGCACTCGAAGATATCCCCAAACATACGAGAAGCTTCAGGGTCCATGGTCTTGTCTCAGTTCAGGTCTATGAGGGAGTCGGTGGCCTTTTCATCAATGAATATATATATATATATATATATATATATATTATAAAGTATTGATTGCGAGTACTGTGATATGATTTCACGTTTTCATAATCATCTTAGTAAGAAATATTTTCACCCCAAATATTTTAAAAAATATTTATCTTATATACATATATTTATTAAAAAAGATATAACAATAAATATAAAAATAAAAATTACACGTTAAGTATGTTTGTGAAAAAATTACAATTTTAATTTAAAAATCGGATATATGTTCATGAAAAAATTACTATTTAATTGTCTAAGCCTATAAATAAATCTATATAAAATAAATATAAAAATAAAAATCAAATATATATTTATAAAAAAAATCATAATTTAATTTGATTATATATTTTCTTGTATTGTGGTTTGATCTATATAAATTTATATTATGGGAGTCTCTTTACACCACTATAAGGTTATTTTTAGCTCTAGAGACAACAATTTTCATTTTTTCTTATATATTTTATGTTTTCCATTTAATGCCATCGTTGAGATGATTTCTTCATAACAAAATTTTAATAGTAGTTTAAACATTGAGGTAACCACCTCATTTCTTATTTTTTTTATTTTAAATGTCGTTCCTTCGTTATTTTCTATTTTTTATTTTTACACCACTCTTTCTCCAAATTCTAAAAAAATTTTATAATTAACAATTATATAAGATCCTTATACTTATTTGTGTTAGGATATACTGTTATATCAGGATATAGGGCAAGCTATTCTAAAAAGCTATTTAAGAATTTTGGAAAGTTTGACATATATAGTACTATCAAGAATAGACAATCTACTTAATGTAGATATGTAAATTCATGTTCTATCACATTATTTATACCTATTGCTTTTATGTAGTTATTGCTTGCCATCATTTCTTTTCTTACATTACTAAATCTGAATATAAAGAAAATTAATAAATAGGTGAAACAACCAAAATATCAATCTCCACATTATTACAATTAATAATATAAAATATATATTAGATTGGTAAAATGTATTTGATATTCATATTTTTTTAATATTTTCATATTTATATATTTTGATTTCATAAATAATATTTGGAGCTTCCCATGTATCACACAAATGCCAATTCTAGATTATATATAACGATTGAGGTATATGTATGTTCCTTTGAAGAATAGGAAAAGGAATGCCCCAAAGAGATTTAAGATTATCATGATAATATATTATTTCAATATACATACCATAGTTTTAAGTTTTGGTATAGTAATTGTTATAGAAATTTATCAAATATGAATTTGAATTTTTACAGAGTCGTTGCCTAATTGATGGACAGCTTTTGTTTTATCAAAAAAAAAATATGAATTTGAATTTTATAGTCCTTTTATTGAAACAAAAGTGTTCTATTTATTCTCTTTTAATAACTATAGTAATTATATATATTATCATAAATGGGTGAGTAGTTTAATTTTGTAGATAAGTTTTTAAAAATGAATAATATATAACAATTATTTTAATTTTAAAAAATATGAAACAATATTCCATAAGAGAGTTTTTTTAGAAATATCCAAATGCGGTTAAATATTTAATAACTAAATAAATTAATATTAATTATTGGTCCAAAAACAATATTTTCAATAATTACTATTTTGGCTTATTTTTAAAAAACAAAAACAAATAATTGACCATGATTGACGTAGTTAAAAGTAAAAATGGCCTAGTAAGCCTTTGACCTAAACTCTAATAACTTGTTGGCATTCGTTTCGTTTAAAGGTATGTTTGGTAGGAGGGATGAGAGAGGAAAGGAGGGAAGGGATTTTAATAGAAGAAAGAGGAGAGAATGAGAGATGAGATATGGAGGGAAGGGAATGAATTTTAATAATTTGTTATTTCGTTCAGGAAGGGAGGGGAGGGGAGGGAAGTTTTGATCATTTTACCTTTAAAATTAAAGAAGTTTTCTATCATTTTCATGAATATAAAAAATTTTAGTATTGAGTATAAAATTATACTTTAATATTTTATACTCATACTCCATAATTTTATACTCAATATTAAAATTTTATATACTCACTTTTTGAGATATAGGACTTAAATATAAATTTTTTTTATATTGAGACATTCAAAAAAATATTTTTATGTTTTTGAAATTTTTTAACAATATTTTATATTTTTTAAAAAAATTTATTTAAAAAAAAAGGATTAGTTTTAGAAAAAAATGGTCCCCTCCATGTCTCCCTAATTTCACGGGGGACATACTCCCCTCCACTCCCTGTTGGGAATAAGCAGTTTTTATGGAGGGGAGGGTAGCAATTTCCATCCCCTCCCCCTATACCAAACAGGGACTAAAAGACTTGGAGGAAACTCCAATAGCCCTTTTATCTCGGTTTGGTTCAAAAGATTATGAGGGAAATGGTGTTTAAAGGATTTGGAGGGTAATTCCAATCATTTTTTTGTGTTGGTTTGGTTTAAAAGATTTTGTGGGGAAGGGAGTTCAAAGAAATTTTCCATTCCTATTTTTCTTTCTAATTAAATAAAAAGAGAAAATAATTTTTCTCCCATCTTTAGACAAAAAAAAGAGGAGAGGAGATAAAGAAAAAAATACTCCCCTCCTTGATTGGGTTTAAAAAAACAAAATAGGATAAAAAATCGGTCTTTTCCTCCAAATTTCTCAGAGCAATCAGAGGATAGGTTAACGTGGAAAAAAAACTTAGATTCAAGGAACACAATTTTTTTTCCTTGTAATAAAAGGAACAGTCATCTATTATATATATAAAAGTAGGTAACCTATATAGATGTTTTTGAAATAATTTTGATGCCTCAAATGATGTTTGCTGTGATTTTGTGCTTTGGATACTATGCTTCAGAGTTAGGTTTGAAGCTGATACTATTATTTTTTTAAATTAAAAATATCAAATCTAATGAGATTCTTTTAATCATATCAATTATATATATTTTGTATAACTAATTATATATATTTTGTTTAAATTATATGTACTTTTTTATATAATTTATTTATGCATTTTAATATTCTCTAAAAAAAATCTCCATAAAAATATTTTAAATTCAAGTGCCCTCTAATATGTTATTAGACTTTTTAATTTAGAATTATATTTTTTTAGATCTATTTCCATCAATTATAATATTTATTCTTGTGCTTTAATTTTTTCCATAACTAATTATATATGTTTTGTTTAATTTATATATAATTTTTTATATACTTTGTTTATGTGTTTTAATTTTTTCTAGAAAAATATGCTTAAAAATCTTTTAAATTCAAATGATTTCAGACATATTATTATATTTTATAATTTAAGATTATACTATTTAGATTTATTTTGATCAATTTTATTATTTATTTGTATAATTTATTTTTATTTATTTATTTATTTATTTTAATTTTTCCCTAACCAGTTATATATATTTCATTTGAATTATATATAATTTTTTATATAATTTATTCATGTGTTTTAATATTTTTTAAAAAAATTCCTGTAAAAACGCTAAAATATAACCAATTATATTTATTTCATTTAAATTGAGAAAAAATTGTTTAAATTTTTGTGATATCTAACAATTGTTTCTATATATAATTTTTTACATTCTATTCAAAATTATTATTTCTGGATTTTTTTCTTTTACTCTACATTTCAAACTAAAGTTGCGTTTTCTTTTATATTTCTGATTCCAATTCCATACATGTTTATTTTTGTATCTTATCACTAAGAAAAATTTTCTTTTCCTTTTTAAAAACCTCATGTTTATTTAATTTTCTTCATCTCTTCTTATTGTTCATTCTTTTCTTACAAAAATCAATTTTAACGAAATTTATATTCTACCAGATAAATGCATATAGTTATCTAATTTTGATTTCAATTTAACTCATTTTTTTCAATTTTTTCTATATATTTTTTCATGTTTATGATTTTAAGTATATTTATCTTTCGTCTAACTTTAAATTTAAATTTTTATTCACTTTTAAATCCCATTTGGTATGCAGGAATCAAGAGGCTTGAAATAAAATTGGAAATGGATTCTTATTTTTAGCATGTGACAGATTTTGGATTCTCAAGGAATTCAATTCTGTCAAATTTGTCATAATCCAATGCTCTTGATGGAATTAGTCTAATTCCATGGAATTGCTATCTATATACATTTCTCCTCTCACCCACCATTAGCCGTGCCTAAAAGTATTAATTAGAGTAACAAACACTATGAAGGACTTCTATGATGGTTAAATATAATATTCCTATTTTTATGAGATGTTATAAAATGAATAAAAGATGAGAAAAGAAGTGAGACGAAATGACCGTATATAATCAGACTTTAGAAGGAATTAATTTTTCATTTAATTTTTAGAAGAAGTTATGTTTGATCCTTAATTGGAATTAATTTTTTATAAGGTTCTTAACAGAAATTAATTCCAAAACTTACCTCGAAAAATATGCAACATACCACTTAATGAAAGCCTGCTCCAACTGAGCGTAACGGTATAAGTATTGCATAGCCAGAAAGTCCAAGTTAAGATATAGACCAATTTGAAGGTAATGTGAATAGTGAGAAAGAAATAATAAAAAAAATTAATCTTTGGGTAAATTACAAGAAAGTGCCCAAAAGAATGAATAATTTTTTTTACCCAGCTTAAGGCCAAAACGGTCATTTTCCAAACTAGAAGCAAAATATGAATAATGCATTTAAGGTCTAAAAATGAAAATGTTTACATTATAAAATATAAAAGAAATTTGAAAAAAAGGTGAGATACCGTTAAGCGTAAAGAAGGGTAAAGCGGTCATTTTACCTTGTTAAATGAAAAAATAAGAAAATTATATTTTATCCCCAAAAATAAAGAATGTGTGCAATTTAGTCCCTTAAGAATGCCTTCAACGCGAGAGGGAAAAGAGGATGAAGTTTGGAGAAATTATACCTAAGACCCGAAAGTTTAAAAAATTATAAATTTGCCTAGGTCAAGGGTATTTTTGAAAAAATAAAAAATTATAGTTAAAATGAAGCTTTCAATGAGTTAAGCCCAATGGAATATAGCAGGGGATCTATTAAGATTAAAACAATATTTATTGGGTAATTATGATTTAATATTAATATTTTACCTGATAAAGGTCAATTTAGACTGCAGAAAAATGCAGTATTGATTCAATGATAATGATTGGACCTTGTTAAAATATATTTTGGACCAAGATAATGATTTTAGTGCAAAAGTTATTTTTGGATAATTTTGTACCAATACAATGACAATTTCAGCGAAAATACTTAATCGGTATGGGTAAATTTAATCTGTAAAAGGTATTTTGGTCTATAAAAATTATTTAAACAATTTTTGGCAAAAAATGAGGGCATACACATCTGAATGTGCTGATTGGGACACAAGTGAATTTTTTACAATGCTTTATAAAGGAAAAGTGAATAATGTCAAAAGTAAAGGTTAATTGAATGATTATAATAGATAAATATTTATGTTAAGTCATTTTTTTGTTCATCTTCAACCTCCCTCACGCTGAACCAGTGGAGAAAGAGTCCAAGAAGGCATGAAAGAGAGAGAGAAAAAGGGTGAAGGAAAAATCACAAGTTTGGTCCCAAAAACTCAAAGGTTCTAAGAAGTGTTTTAAGATCAGTGGAAGTATCTACAAAGTTTGGAGATCATTGGAAAGCAAGAAGGTAGTTATTTTCCTTATTATGCTTAATGTTGTCATACTTTGTTTTCATGATAATATGACTATGCCATATAGTTGTTTGAATGCTTAATGATGTATTTTCATTGTTGGCTAAATGTTTGAAGGGTTTTATGACCCTAGGATGTCCATTTTACAAAGTGTTACCATGTCAAAATTTTTATGGAATTGTATGGCATAATATGAAGTTATGATTTTCATTGATGATTTTATGAAATAATATGATGATGTGAATGCATGATGGGATATAACTACTGAGATTCTTTGAATCTCACCCTTCCAAATGATCATTATGTCTTGGCCCAAGCTATGGTAACAAGGGGTCAAGAGTGCCAAGGAGAAAGAAGAAAGAGGATGAAGCATAATGTTGTTTGCAAGTTATAATGTTAAGTTAAGAAAATATGTATCATGTATGTATGAGATGAAATTCTATAATTATACATGATTATATTTCTTAAAGTCCTTTTATGATGTTATGTGTGGATTTGGAATAATAAATGTTGATGTATGATGTTTATGAAGTTTACTATATGAGTTATAATATAAGTCTGTTTAAGATTACTAGTATTAATTTGAGTAGGGGAATTTTATTCAAAACAGAGCATCCTATATAAGTGTTATATATGTTCTTAAAGTAGACAGAATAAGCTTTTCATAGAGCTAAAGAACACCTAAATTGGATAAATGTATGAATTATAATGAATTTTTGAATTTAGGGTTCAGAACTGGATAGTGTTAGAAAAACTGGAGCCTATATTGTGAACATTGGATTTTTCAAAAGGCACTATAAAATCGTGTATAGCTCCAAAAATTCAGTGATTTGCATTTATGGAAAGCTCTAAGTCTTAGAAAACGAATGCCACTATTTTGAAAGCTTTTGGAGCTATAAAGATGGAGTTATGTAATTTCTCCTAAAACTATTCCAGTAGAGGTAGTGTTCTGACCCATAATAATTAAGTTAATGTTATACCCTATACAAGTTGAATAAATATACAACAAAAATATTTCTATAAAGTAGACTCATAGGGCTTTCCAATGACATAAGGAATACATAAATTGGCTTAGGGTAGAGTGAGATATGAATTTTTAAATATAAGGCCAAAATCCTGGGAAGAGAAAATGACCAAATGTACAGTAAATGTTTGAAAAATAAAATATATATAAATTGGTCAAGAGAATGCTCTATTTCATATTTTTTCTATGTATAGAAGGTTTTTATCTATTTTTAGAGACTTGAATCACTATAAAATAATTTTTCTATAATTAGTTATGAATTTTTAAATTCAGTTATCAAAGTGGAAACTACCATATGAACAGTAACAAAAAATTTTGAAAATTTTAATTTTCATTATCATGTAATTCAAGCTTAGAATCAAATGTAATCAGACTTAAAAGGAGTCCGATACATGGGAAATGAATCTAAAAATAAGGTGTTACAATTAATAAGTGGGAGACTTTCTGGACGAAGAGGAGGCGTGAGTAGCGATAAGCGACATAGCATGCTGCCACAAAAATTCTTCCATAACTAATTATATTTATTTTTTCCATAAATAATTATATATATTTCCTTTAAATTATATGTAAATTTTTATATGATTTATTTATGCATTTTTAAAAATATTTTAAATTCAAATATCCTAAAACCTATTATTAGATTTTTTTAGTTTAGAATTATATATTTTTTAGATCTATTTTAATTAATTATAATATTTATTTATGTGATTTAATTTTTTCCATAACTAATTATATATTTTTTTGTTTAACTTATATCTAACATTATGTTTTTTTTTTGTATTTCATTGATCACCAAGAAAATTTTTTCTTTTTCTTTTTCAAAACCCTTCAAAATCCCTACTTTGAAGTTGAGACCTATTACTTTATTTCACAGTTTGAAATTAAAAATACCAAATCTAACAAGATTCTTTTAATTATAATGAATATTTCTTTTTTAATTCTCATTTGTTTTATTTTTTTACTTAAAAAAATCTCCTTAAACAATATTTTTCAGTAAGATAGAATTTGATTTTGTAATTTAAAATTAAAACACTAAATCTTGTGAGATTCTTTTACTCATAAATTCATTATATTTATATTTTCTTGAATAGTTTTCAATTAAAAGTTAAATATTTAAAATTTTAATATTAAAATCAACCAATATGAGCTCCAATATATTATTCATAAAACAATATTAAGTTTAATATAATTTTGGTATAAATATATATAAAAAGGAAAATAAAACTAAAAAAATGATTTAATAATGGTAAAATTTTCCTGCTTATTATTCATAAATCAAATTTATTTGATATCTCCAGTAAAAAAGTTATCTATTTAAAATCATATTGATTTTAAATTTTTATAATAAAAATTAATGAGCATATTGAGAAAATTTTCTATTTGATATTAATGTTATTTTTACTTCATTATATATATATATATATATGCACATATATGAATGTTATATTATATATGGTAAGATAAATTTTTATTTTATAATAAATTATAACCAATAAACACTAAATATATTTTAACTTAAACTTGACTTGACTATATATACTAAAAAATTAAATATGATATATATTTACTTACATGAGTCACCTAATTATTTTCTAAAATTTCATATATAAGATCAACATAATAATTATATATAATTTTATGATTAAATTATCAAAATTTATTTGCTACATTTAGTTAATAAACAAAATATTTCATTTCTTATATCATTCCTTATGGCAATAAGATGTAGCAAAAAAAATTATTAATTAAAATAGAGAAGGATCCAAAATAAAAATTATCAAAAGTTAAATTTCTTTTTTAAGAAATAAACATATATATATTATTTATTTTAAATTCCATATCCTTAAGATCTATCATAATTTTTTTAAAATAATTATATAAGGTGACAAAAATAATTAAATAAAAATATGATCTATCATATTAAAATTTTAAATTAATTGAAAAATTGATTTTAAATTATAACAAATTTCCTATTTCGGTCCCCACATCTATCCTTCAATAAAAAAAGCACAAGAAACAATTAAATTACACAAGATATAAGACATACGTTAGTTATATATATAGAAAACATTTAGTTAGTAATAAATATCTTAAGTAATTGAGCTTTTGCCCTATCTTTTCGTACAAAAAAAAAATCTTAAAATGAGCTGTAAGAATTATATAGGGTTTAGTGTCTGGATTAGTTAAGTACAAAGTGTGATTCAGGTATTGGATGGTTTTACAAAAAAATTCGTAAAACATGCTTTATAGTGTTGGATAGTAATTGCTATGCCTTGAGTTGTATTTATACATGGTCAACTTTATATTGTTGTGTTACGTGTACAAAGTAGATATAACTTAAAGATATTAATTATAATTGGATTATTGATGAAATTAAATAACTACTAAATAAAGTTTAGGTTGTTATCTGGATATGAATTTATTATTATTTCTATCAATCAATTAATTGACTTGCAATGGGTGCTTAGAATTTTATTTATGAAATGAATTGATTTGATAGGGTACTCTTGGGTGTGTGGAGAAAGACAATACTTGTAACTTTATTTTTAGAAATTAATAAATTTCAAGTCTTTTCAATATGTATTATAATTTAAATTTATTTAAATTTATTTTTTAATTTTAATTTTTTAATACTTAATTTTACTATTTGTCATATATTTTCTTATATTTACATTTTTTAAATATTCATTTTTTTGGACATATGACCTAATGAACCTGTACATCACACATATGCATGTATAGTTATTATGTAAAATCACAACAAATGACTTAATATCATATCATAGGTCAACTCATGCTAATATAAAGATTTGAAAAAAGCATTAAATAGAAATTACTACAATTAACATGCATTTTAAATGAGTATGAATCAAAATGAAAATTGAAATATGATACTCTCTCTAGTCCTATTTATGAGGAAAAATTTTTTCTTTTAATAGTCCTATTTATAAAGAAAGAAAAGAGAGTTAATGTTATATTAATTTTTTTTAAAATTACACTCCTTTATTAGCATTACTAAGAGTGATGAGATATATCTTTAGAAAAAATTGAGAGAGAAAGAGATTAATTAAGTAGAGATAATTTAAAAAAAAATAAAAAATGTAAGATAAATTAATTATTTTTAACTAAATTCAACTCATTTCTTTAAGTAATTATTTTTTCTTATAAAATAAAGTGGAGTGAGAATGATGAAAGGAGATCATGGGACACCGTTATTGACATTTTCAATAGTAATTACTCATATCAATCACATTAATTATATTTGCTTCACAATCAATCATTTGCCACAAGAATTGCTGAGATTGGCTTTAGAAAAATGCTAACGTGGCCCTCTCTCCAATCAGAATTTTTGTTTTGACCAGAAAATCAGAATTTTTTATTTTGGCCACATCCATTGAGAATGGTTGGAAGGTGAGTTATATAGAAATATAAATTTTAAATCCAAACAGAAAATATTGAATTTGAAACTAAAATAATAGTTAATTATTTTTGGATAAGTAATATTATCCCATATATAATTGGGATTCCAATTTTGGAAAGGAGATAAAATCATATCTCATCTACCCCTCGATTATTTCAAGAATAATTGAGGTATGATGTGTTTCTCTTGAATTTAAGGAAAAAAATTTAAATTCAAATTGAAAATAGTAAATGTTAATTTAAGATAAAAGTAATTAATTTTTTTAATAATTAATATTATCTCAGACTTTTATTTTTTTGCCAATTGGTTATTATAACAGACTTAATTACGATTCCAATTTTGAAAAGAAGAAAGTTATATAATATCTTTGAAAGATATCAAATTAGTTTGGTGGGAAAAATATTCCCAAGATTGCCCAACATTGAGAGGTCTATATATATATATATATATAGAGGAGAGTGGGGTAGTATAGTTTCATACATAGAGTGGGTTACCTTGAAAAGAAGTTGTAGTTTTCCTAATCTTGATCTCAAAATCTTTCTTTTTTTTTGTTTTATTTTTTTCAATGTTCTTTTGCATGTCTTACTATTCTCACTTGCGTCTCAATAAAGACCGCCATGCCAAAACAATTTTATCGTGATGAGATTCAAAGTATTCGTGAATTAATGAATGTAGAGGAAGAAGATTTTGAGACGATGCCGCAAGTGCGCGATGAAATATATAGTATTTATTATGTATTTTTAAAAAAATATTTTTATTTAATGTATTCTAGAGAGAGAGAAAGAGATTAAATCAGATTAATTTTAAAAAAAATATTTTTGAAGAAATTGAGATAACTAATTAATTTTAACTCTCATTCTTAATATGTGATTAAAAAAGTTTTATATTAAAAACCGGAAAGAGTATCATATTAGTGTTAAAATAATTATCACTGTCAATAGATAAATGATTATCACGTTTTTATATTTATATTTGTTGAATTAAAAAAATTGAAGAGTAAATTAAAAATATAAAATTGTAACTACATTTATCGTGTGCAAATACTTCTCGTATCTTTTTATTTCGGCTGAAGGCCTGAAGTGCTTCTTGTATTTTAGACCTCACGAATTTATTTGGCATATAACCTTATCTTTGACCTCCATTCTTTTTACCTCCATCCATTCTTTTTTAAGAATGATGCCGTCATCTAGCCTAATAAATGACTTAGGCACCTACATGCAACTCAATTTTTTATACAAATGAAGTAATGTTAAATTATAAATTATGCCCTCATATATTTAATCATTTTAAATTCATAAATTTGTTCAATTTGCACTTGCAGATTTTCACTTAATATTTTTGTTTGAGCTTATTAAACTTACACAATATTATTTTGTAACTCTTTTCTCCTACCTTCCTCTTTTCTTATTTTTCTCTTTTTCAAGTCATCCCAGCATCTTAGTTAATTTTTTTCATAACTTTTTCTCTCACTCTCTCTTACAATCTTATTATATTGTAATTTTATGTTTTTAATTTATATTTAGTTATATATAAACTTTTCAGATATTCTGAATAGCTTAATAAAAAATAACTAAATCAACATATTAGCATATTACTTTTAGTTGTCTTTACAAAATTATATTTGAAAGCCGCATTATAGAACATTTTTGCAAATTGATATTCGTATAGCTGGTGAAAAAATGATATTCATATAATTTTAAGTATTATTGAATACTTTATCTTAAGCATTTGATTAGAATATTATAAAAAATAAAAATATTAAAAATTAAATTTTTTATTTAATGAGGCAAGAATTTGAGAAGTAAAATTTTTGATAAACTTCTAAAGGAAGGCCGTGCACTAAAATTGTTTTTAAAGAAATGTTTCCGACATATTTACAATTACATTGTACAATGTACATTCAAAGCAAGATGAAGAGTCCGCGATAGTTCAAACGCAAGCTCAGTAAGGGGGAAATCTCGAAGACTCAAAATCAAAATAATCTGAATCTTGAAGTTTGATACTAGCTCTCTGATCCCTTCCTGTAAGTTCATCATTATTGATGCTTGGCTTCTTCTTGGAATTCAGTGTACATGAAATTGTTGAATAGAAGAATTTAATGATTTCAAATAATTAGAAATTGGAAAAAGAATATAAAAAAAGTATTAAAAGCACAAATGTGAAGAAATCCAAAGAAAAATTTATGAAGATTTAGATATTAGAATTTCTTACAACGCATAAAGGGTAAAATGCTTTGATTATTACTTATTTATGAATCCATAGCATTTAAATAAATATTTTCACAGTTATTCTATGTTAGTATATGTTAAATTTTGAAAACACTGGCTAACAAATGAATTTTACCGTTAATTCATATATATTTTGTCCAAAATTTAAACTTTATTTGCTCAAATTTAAAGTTTCAGAGTTATCATCTATGATAGACAAATTTCAAGTTTTGACATTCGAATTTTGAGTTAAATATAGTTAGTAAAATATAAAAAATTCGTCTGAGGTCCAGTTAAAATTTGAATATTATTAAAGTGCATAGATAATTTAAAGTCACTCCCTCTAACAGATGAATTTTAGATTTCAAAATTTGAATTTTGAAATAAGAATTTATGAGTCTTATTAGTGTTTGTCTTTGACAGACAAATTTTGAAATGTAAAATTTAAATTCTACAGAGGAGAATTTTTGTATCATGTTGAGGAAATCTCTGACAAGCAAATTTTAGATCCTAAAATTTGAATTTCGAGTACACTATAAAAACATGAAATAACTGTTCAAACTCAACAGATACACTTTAAATATGAAAATTTGTATGTTCTAATATGAGATATATTTGACAAATTCAAAATTTAAATTTTACTTTTGAACAGATGAATTTTGGAAATTTAACGTTGAAGTTCTTAACTTATGTTCTTTACGAAATTCGTCTGTTGATACCAAAAATTTAAATTTTGGTATGTCAAACGCATTAAATGTGATTGGTGAATAGCTATTTTTGCAGAGTAATCGTTGGTTAATGTCTCTAATGACTAAATCTTGTGTCTAATGACTAATTAAGGCATAAATCTATAAATAGAACTTCTTTTGAAGTTGTGGATAACGAATTTAATTCTATTTGTGCAAAACTCTGTCAAATTTCTGACTTAAAGCCTTTATATTCTCACACTTTATTTATTATATTTCAATTGTCATATCTACTCTAATTTAGAGAGTTTTCTTTTTGTGTAATATATTTTGTTCATCTCGAAGAAGTATATCTTGTGAGGGGATTCATAAGGGATTTGAGAAACACTTTATAAAAGTGCAGAGTGTAAAAGTTTGAGTGTTCTTAGAACAAAACATAAGATTATGCTTTTCAAAATTACCTTTTTTAACTTTTGTGACTCATTTTTTAATAAATAAGTATTATTATAAATAAGGATAAAATTAAAAAGAAATCATTAAATGTTTATAAACTTTCATAAAGTCCTTATATTTTGAAAATTAATCATCCAAAATTTCGCTCTAACTTTTAGAAGAAAATATTTATATGATTTTCTTTATGTGCTTTTCATATTATTTTTGAATTAAAAGTTAATATGTGAATTATTTTTTAATACATTATAGATTTAGTTATTAATTATATATTAAAAATGTTCCGTCAAAAGACCGAGAGACTATCCCTTCTTTCTTTGTGTGCAGTGCCCTCTCCTTATGCTTATCTTTTTTCTCCCTTTTATTGACCTACTTCTGACAGTTAAGGTTTAACCATCTTCTTCTTGTAATCCCTAATTTATCGGGGTATTTCATAAATGATCATCATGGAGTATCGCGCTCTTTTTGCATGATCCCTGATTTTTCGTCTTGCAGTTATGATTCCATAACTGTTATGATCTCATAACTGTTACTCCTAGCCAGGTGTTTTTGAGCTAAAACAGTTTTCGTGGAGAAACCCGTATATGGCCAAGATGTTGTTCAGTCGGACGATCATTTAGCTATACGATTACTCTGCCTTATCGTTCGATAACCGATGTATTACTCGGTTCGTTGCGCTTAAGCTCGGCATCTGAATTATAGCTCGGTGTATATGAGCCCGGAAAGCGAGGCTTCAAAGGGGCGTCCATCCACCTCGGACTTGTAATCTCGGCACACTTGTTTTGGCCCGCACAAAAAATATTAAATTTTTAAACTTAAAAAAATTTAAAAGATAAGCATAAGGAGAGAGCACTGCACACAAAGAAAGAAGGGATAGTCTCTCGGTCTTTTGACGGAACATTTTGGTGCCCACCGTGGGGCTCGAGAAAAACTATCCTACTACCACCAAGAATCATGGTGCGAACCAGGAGTAGTGCGGGTGTAGGAGAACGACGCTTCGAAGACAGGCCTTCTTTGGAGGACCACCCTGTCATTCGGGCAATGCGTGAGGAGATGGAGGTATTAAGAAAGGAGAATGAGGAGATGCGTGAAAGGAATAGGCAGTTGGAGCAGGAACGCTATCATGAAGGTACTTCTCCTCCTCAAGGAGGGGAACGGGGGAATACCAACAGGGATACTCAGCGGTCACATCAGGAGGGAAGTCGACGGGAGGAAACACACCATTCAGAGACAAACATTGACAATTTGCGAGGGGATAAGCAGGCCATTCGGAGACATCCGTTCGTTGATGGCATCATGAAGACGCCATTACCAAAAGGATGGAAGGGCTTAAACTTAGAAAGATATGATGGTACTTCCGATCCTGATGAGCATGTGGATGCGTGTGTCACGCAGGTGAATCTGTTCACAAATGAGGATGCAATTTTGTGTAGGGTCTTCCCTACGTCCTTAAAAGGAGCAGCTTTGAGTTGGTATACCTGGCTCCCATCGCGATCTATCGATTGCTTTGAAACCTTAGTGAACAAATTCAGCGCGCAATATGCTACCAGCCGACCTCACCAGCTTACCTCGGCTGCGTTGGTAAACTTGCGACAGGAGAAGGATGAGTCCCTAAGGAGTTTCATGGAGCGCTTCTCATCAATCTCGGTAAAGATCCGAGATCTAAACCCTTAAGTAGCAATGCACACGATGCTGATGGCTCTCAAGCCGGGGCCGTTTGCCGACCACCTATGTCGAAAACCACCTTCCGATATGGATGGGCTTAGAAATTGTGCAGCTGGATATATACAAATGGAGGAGGTGTCGAAGTTCAGAAATAGGGTTAGGACTGATCTGGACAAGCGAACGGAATTAAACAACCGTGGAAACCTAAGGCCGATATTAGAGAAGGGGAAGTTTAAAAGAGAAAGTACTAGACGGGGGCCGAAATATGACTTCTACACTCCACTAAATACCAACCGAGCTCAAATTCTGGAAGAAGCTTGCAATACCGAATTGATACAGCTCCCAGCTCCTGGACACACCCTGGAGACGGCGGATCAATCAAAGCATTGCAGGTACCATCGCAATTATGGTCACACCACGGAGGAGTGCTGGACATTACGGGACAAGATTGAGGAACTGATCCAGGCCGGGCATTTCGGCAACTTTGTACAGAGGGGTCACTGTAATCGTCCCTCCTATAATGGGCGAGGCCGTGGTAGAGGTCAGACCCGAGTTCAGGAAGAACCTCGGCAACCGAACAAGGAAAGAAGACAGCCAAACGACACTCGGAACAGGGAAGAAAACAGAATAAGAGGGGTAATCAACACTATAGCTGGTGGGTTTGCTAGAAGAGGGGCAACCAGTTTGGCTAGGAGAAGACACCTAAGGGCCATTCGGACAGTAAATGCGATGATGCACCGAGCGCCCCGAAGTTCTTGTTCCATAACCTTCTCGGATAAGGATTTCGAAGGAGTCGATCCTAATCAGGATGACCCCATGGTGATTTCGGTGGAAGTAGCCAACTACGTTGTCAGAAAGACATTGATAGACCAAGGAAGCTCGGCGGATATCTTGTATTATACCACCTTTCAGAAGCTTGGGATACCCGAGGAGACGATTAAGCCTTATCGTGATCCGTTGGTCGGCTTTGTAGGAGAACATGTTCATACCCGAGGATATGTGGAGCTGTTGACCACCTTTCGGGGAGATCTCGGATAAAAAACTATTATGATCAGGTACCTTATCATTGATGCAATAACTTCTTATAATATCTTGATAGGTCAACCTGCGTTAAATGAGCTCAGTGTCGTGGTTTCCACTCTGCACCTCACAATGAAGTTTCCTTCGGAGTCCGGGGACGTAGTTGCAATAAAGGCTGATCAAAAGGTTGCAAGACAATGCTATGTAGATAGTCTAAAAGTATCCAGGGGAAGGGTAGTAGACAACGGTGGGAATACGAGGAAGGATACAACATCAGTAAGCTTGGTGGAGCTTGATCCTCGACTTGATGTGCAGGATCAAAGGCCAAGGCCTATTGAAGAATTACAAAAATTTCAGCTCGCCGGTGAAGATCGGTGCACTAATCTTGGAAGTCAACTCAGAGGAGAAACAAAGGAGCAGATAACAAGGATACTCAAGGATAATGCTGATTTATTCGCATCGACTTCTTCAGACATGCCGGGAATTGATCCAAATTTTTTGTGCCACAAACTGGCGGTATACCCTGAAGCTAAGCCGATAGCACAAAGGAATAGGCGGGTAGGCGAGGAAAGGCGGAAGGCAATGAGGGAAGAAACGATAAAGCTGATTGATACTGGGTTCATCCGAGAAATTGAATATAGAACATGGTTGGCCAATGTGGTGCTCGTTAAAAAGGCTAATGGAAGGTGGAGAATGTGCACGGATTACACCGACCTAAACAAGTCATGCCCGAAAGATACATACCCCCTCCCCAGCATAGATCGGCTTGTAGATGGAGCGTCAGGATGTGGCCTACTCAGCTTTCTGGATGCCTACTCCAGGTATAATCAGATAAGGATGTACCCCCATGACGAGGCGAAAACTGCGTTTATGACTGAGAGCGCTAATTATTGCTATCAGGTGATGCCGTTCGGATTGAAGAATGCTGGGGCTACCTACCAACGGTTGATGGATAAAATATTTCAGGAACAGATCGGGAGAAACCTGGAAGTATATGTTGACGACATGGTAGTAAAGTCTGAAGATCCCTCCAAGCATGCTGTTGATCTTGGCGAGGTGTTTGGAAGAATACGGAAGTACAATATGAGGTTAAATCCTGAGAAGTTCATATTCAGAGTCAACGGGGGGAAATTCTTAGGATTTATGTTAACACATCGGAGTATTGAAGCCAATCCCGATAAATGCCAAACTATTATTGACATGAGAAGCTCCCAAAACGTAAAAGAAGTGCAGAAACTGACAGGGCGATTAGCATCACTATCCCGCTTCATACCGAGGTTAGCGGAGAAAGCTAGGTCATTCTTTAAGTTACTTAAGAAGGCTGAGCGGTATGAGTGGAGTGAGGAATGCGAGCAGGCGTTTCAAAGTTTCAAAGGCTTCTTTTCGGCACCTCCGATCCTTAATCGGCCGGTTCCTGACAAAGAGTTGCTGCTGTATATGTCGGTGACCGAGCATGCAATTAGCTCAGTGATTGTGCAAGAAATAGACAGGCAGAAAATACCGGTATACTTCATCAGCCGAGTATTGCACAACGCAAAATTGAGGTATCAGACTATTGAAAAGTTGGCTCTGGTTTTGGTCATATTGGCGAGAAGGTTGCGACCTTATTTCCAAAGTCACGAGGTTGTTGTAAAGACTGATCACCCTGTAAAGCAGGTCTTAAGGAAACCGGAGTTAGCAGGCCGAATGATCTCGTGGTCAGTCGAGCTGTCAGAGTTCGGCATAAGATATGAGCCGAGAGGGCCAATTAAGGCGCAATGTTTATCTGATTTTGTTGCCGAACTTACCCCACCTGAAAATTCCAAAGGCGGGGACCAATGGATACTCTATGTGGATGGCTCGTCCAATACCAAGGGGAGTGGAGCGGGAATCATTTTGGAAGGCCCTGGAGGAATAACTTTGGAGCAGTCTCTCAAGATCGACTTCCCAGTCACGAATAACCAGGCCGAGTATGAAGCTCTCATTGCTGGGTTAACTTTAGCTAGAGAGGTGGGAGCGAGCCAAGTTAGGTGTCAGAGTGATTCATAGCTGGTTTCTGAACAAGTCTCGGGAGCTTACCAGGCCAAAGACCCACAGTTGGCAAAGTACTTGAACAAAGTGAAATACTTGGTTGAATGCTTTGATAAATTCGCGATTGAGCACATTCCAAGAGAAGAGAACTCCCGAGCTGATTTACTATCCCGATTGGCTAATGTCAAAAGGCTCGGGCAGCATGAGAAGATCATCAGGGAGACAATATATCAGCCCAGTGTTGATCTTGAGAAGATTATGGTCGGAAGTAGCCCGGACCAGGACTGGATGACCCCTATTTGGAACTATCTGGCTAAAGGGATTTTACCCAATGACCAGAACGAAGCAAGGAGACTGAAAATGAAGTCCTCCCATTACATAATAATGGGAGGAGACTTATACAAGCGAGGATTCTCAACCCCCCTCTTAAAATGCCTCACTCCCGAACAAGCGAAGTATGTTATGAGTGAAATCTATGAAGGAGTGTGTGGGATGCATACGGCTATTATTGGCCCACTATGTGAGCTGATTGCACCGAGTATAGTAAGAAGTGTAATGAGTGCCAAAGGTTTGACAATCTACGCCATGCACCGCTGGAAGAATTGCACACACTGACGTCTCCGTGGCCATTCATGGTATGGGGAATAGATATTCTCGGACCTTTCCCGATGGGTAAAGGGCAGGTCAAGTTCTTACTAGTTGGCATAGACTACTTCACTAAATGGATTGAGGCGGAATCGTTAGCTAAGATCACGGCACAACAAATACAGAAATTCGTATGGAGGAATATTGTTTGTCGATATGGGATTCCTCACTCGGTGGTTACTGATAATGGGAGGCAGTTTGTTGATGGAAACCTAAAGCAATTCTATGAACAGCTCAGTATCAAGCATCGAGTGTCTTCAGTCGAGCATCCCCAAACAAATGGACAGGCAGAAGCGACGAACAAGGTTATCCTCGGAGAACTCAAAAAGAGATTGGGAAGAGCGAAGGGGGCCTGGGCCGAGGAATTACCAAGCATCCTCTGGGCCTATCGTTGCACGCCTCAGTCAAGCACCAAGGAAACCCCTTTTAGGTTGACTTTTGGAGCTGACGCAATGATCCCTGTGGAAGTGGGAGAGCCGTCCTTTAGGCGAATACTCTCCAATCAACATATAAACCAGGAAAACATAGAAGTCGAACTAGATCTATCCGAGGAGGTCAGGGAAAATGCACGTATACAAGAAGAAGCTTGTAAGCAAAGAGTGGCTCGGCGTTATAATTCTCGGCTTAAGCCAAGGAGTTTTGTTGGCGGGGATCTCGTTTGGAGAAAGCAGAGCGAAGCAAGGAAGAACATCGGCGAGGGAAAACTAGCTGCAAATTGGGAAGGACCTTACCGAGTTACTGAAGCATTGGGCAATGGAGCCTATAGATTAGAAAAGCTGTCAGGAGAAGCAATCCCTAGAACATGGAATGCCTCTCACCTCAAAAATTATTTCAGTTAGTTGATGTATATAAAGGGGGCGATGTACTCTTTTTCCTAACTCGGTCTTTTGTCCCAAATAATATGCGAAAAAGGGTTTTGGCGGAGAAGGTTTTAACGAGGCACGCCTACCTACTTCAATAGAAGAAATTCTTTGTTATGATTATGTTCATTAACCTTGGTCAAGTGTGAACCAAGAGAAACAAAATTAAATCTCGGTCAAGTATGAACCGGGAAGGCGGATAAAATTCGATCAAGTATGAACCGAGGTGTTAAGTTAAAATTCGGTCAAGTATGAATCGAGGTGTTAAGTTAAAATTCGGTCAAGTATGAACTGAGCACTCGAATTAAACTTGGTCAAGTTTGAACCAAAAATTTGTTAAAAAATCGGTCAAGTATGAATCAAGGAATTGAAACTCGGTCAAGTATGAACCGAGGTCCCCAACTAAAACTCGGTCAAGTATGAACCGAAAGGCTGAATCAAATCTTAGTCGAGATCGAACTAAGAGATTATGTTAAACTTAGTCCAAAAGATGGAACGCAGTCAGGTCGAGAAGTAAAGTAAGACTGTTTATCATTGAGTAAAAATAAGTCTGAACAAGACGTCAAAGTAAAGAAAACAAAAAATAGACAATCAAGGAGGTGAACAATCCGCAGCAGTAGGAACATTCCCCTTTTTAGTTTCCTACAATTCCTCCTTATCCACAAGCGCACCATCTTTGACGTCTTTATTTACATCAAATGCCGAGAGCTCAATTTTCGGCAGGAAGAGATGCACCTAACGAAGTGCTTTATGGAAGCCCTCTACGTGCTCTTTCATTATCTGTTGCACGGCTTCCTGAACGTCAGCCTCAAGTTCGGCCTGCTTCTTCCTTGCATGTTCCAAATCCTTCTGCAAGTTAGCAGCGAGGGCCTAAGATTCGGCTTCAACGTTCCTTGCCCAAGCAATCTCAGTCGTCAGGGCATCCCACTCCTTTTCGACTGCTTGCAGCTTCATCTAGGCATCAGCAAGGGATCCTTTCAGCTCCTCCACTTGCAGAAGGAGAGCTGCTTGAGACTTTGAAGCATCGGCGAGCTCCGAGGAAGCCTCGTCCTTCGCATTGGTTGCTTCTAGAAGCTCGGCCTTAACAGCTTTGAGACTACGGTCTCTCTCCTCAAATTCCTCCCCACAGAGCAAGGCCATGTTCGCGGCGCGCTGGCACATAGCTGACATGGATTCCAAAACAGCCTTGGGACCAAATCGCTGCAAAATTTTCTTGTCCCCGACTTCCTGGATGCCACTCCCGAAAAACTTAGCAATGTTTGGATCAATACTCGAAGGCAAGCCTCTAACGGGAGACGGTAGGGGAGATTGGCGAACCGAAGATACAAGCTCCTCGTCGGCGGTTGGAAGTCAAGCACGTTTGCTAGGGGGCTTCGTGAAGAAGAGTGAATCTCAACAACCTCAGCTGTCGCCATTACCTCGGCACGCTCTCTCTCCTCTTTATCAGGGCGAGCCCGCAGATTCTCGGCGATAGGTCCTGCTGATGGAGCCATGTTCTTTATTGAATGCCAGTTAAACTTCCCCATTACCACTGCAAAACGGAAAATGTATATTAAAAGCTGAAACAAGTATGGCAGCAGAAGATAAAAGAAAATCGGCACTCACGCTTAAAATCTTTATTGGGGGTTGAAGAGTAAGGAAGCCTAAGTAAGATTTTGCAGTTCAGGGGGCGAGGTAATTTATTCAACTTGTCAACATCCGCCTTTTCGGATGCTGACATAGCCTCATAACACCAAGACTGGAACTTGATGGGAGTTCGAGTCCAGTATAGAGGAAACCTGAGTCGCCCCCCTCATCGAAGAACATTTCCGAGTAACCCTCGGCTGGGCGCACCTTGAAGAAACTTCCTTTGAAGTCTTTGTATGATGAGGTATAAGAACCGATTATCCCCCTCCTATTCATACCACTAAGGGAGATCCAGTCGATTTTATCTCCAAATCGGATCTGGTAGTAGTAGAGGAATTTCGGAGCGGTCGGCGTCATGTTTAATTTTTTACATAAGACCTCGAAAGCCTTCAGAAACGCCCAGCTATTGGGATGAAGCTGAGTGGGAGCGACGTTCAGTGCCTTTAAAACAGCGCACTCAAAGTCTGAGAAAGGAATGCCAACTCCCAGTGACTCAAATAATGTCTTATACATATATGTAAAATGCACTTGCACCAGCAACGCTGACAGGAAAACATGCTCATCTTCAGCACACGGCTCGACAATCACGGCCTCCTCTATTCGTGTGCTAGTCAGAGAGATCGACTTCCTCAGTTCCACAATTGATTCGGCAGTCCGAAATCTAGAGTGGTAGGATCCAACTTCTCCTTTCACCCAATAATATCCCGGAAGTCGAATATCGGGGATTGGGTCTCTCTGAACTCTTAAGACAACTTTTTGTGGCTTTTGTACGGCCACCTGCACGGCAGTAGCCGAAGATGAAGCTTCCCTTTCAGCCGGAAGCTTGGCTAGACGAAAATGCAACTCTGTGCTAGGAAAGGAAGGGTTTGACGGTGAAGGTTCTTTCCCGATGCCCATAACCTCCCTCTCAACTAAGATTCGATGAGAGGACGACCCAGCCGATGCCTCAGATCCTTGGTTTGAACTCATGATGGTTGGGAAAGATATGGAATAATGCGTAATTGAGGAAAGGGGGAAAAACAGAAGAGGGCGTACCTGAGAAAATGACGAAAGGGGCAAGGAAAAGGAGGCCAAAGACGATGAAGAAAAGCAAATGCAGATTGAAGTAAAAGGATAAGCACCCAAGTCCTACACGTATATAGTGAAAACTCTTCCTCGAAACGAGCAAATTAATCATGACTTTAGGGAGCCAATCGTCACCATTAGGGGACGTGCTTCGGCTGACGAAAGCACGCTGTCGCACCCGAAAAAATGCGATGAAAGGAAAAAAGAGAACAAATCTTGTTTTCGAGTGAAAACCGACTTGTGAGGAGTCGCCACCAAAATTTTGAGGAAAAATCTTGGGAAACCGAATTAGAGAGGAAGGGATGGTCTGCGTAACCAGAGTTGGATTCGGGAGTCGATTGTGTGTGGGGAAGGTGTTAGGCACCCCACGACACCCGTTCCTAGGAACGATTACCTTACGTTGATTGCGTAAATTAATATGGCTTAAAAATATATTTTTGTTTTCCTTTTATAAATCACATGAGAGAAAATGGATAAAGGAAAAGAAAATTAAGAAAATTTGGAATACGAGATAAAGAAAATAAATTAAATTAAAGTTAAAAGATATTTAAGCAAAATGAGAAAAAGAGATTGGGAAAATTAATTGGGAAATATTTGTTAAATTAAGGGGAAAACACCAAATAAATTTGAAAATATTTATTTTTTACAAAGGCGGACTTGACCCAGGATCAAAGCCTGGGGCCTACGTACCCTGCGGTGGGGATCAAAGTCTACGTAGTTCGGGACTAGAAATGCGTGTCATTGGGTTAATATTTTTTAATCATAAAATTTTTGTGATAAGAGAAAGTTATTTAAAAATAATTTAACTCTTCGCAAACAAAACAATTTTCTGAGATTGAGTTGGTGTGTTTTAATTTGCAAAAAGTAATTTAATTCCGTTTACTTACTCTTATTTTATTTTGTTTGAACACATTTTTCTTTTATTTTTCTTTAATTCTTGAAAGTGCTTTTATTTGATTTTTTGATTTTTTGAAAAATCCTTATTTTTTGTATTTTTGAAAATTCTTCTTTTAAAGAGAAAAACCAATCTATCTATTGCAGACTCGCAACCGTGCCCGATAGATCAATCTCTTAATTACCTGCGGAAGTTCTAAACCTCGCGGTATAAAGGTTTTATTGTACATTTAAAGCAAAATTTAGAAAATATTACTATATTTTTTTCAAAAGAAAATTTTATTATATATTTTTAGATAAAATTGGGAAAAAACCAGTTAAGATATCATAATTTATTTTTTTTGAAATATAATTATTTTCTTAGCAAGAGTCATTTAACTAATATATCTACGTGGATTCGCAATCTCACGCGATAACTCAGTAAACTTAAATACTTGCGTGAGTTCTTAAAACTCACGTGGTGTAGTTATATGAGCCAATCAATTATTTATTTATTTTATTATTTTATTGTCTTATTTACTTTTTATGAGAAAAAGGTATTTTGAAAGGAAAGGTCATTGGGACTAATTATAAACATATTTTTATAATACACTCACGTAGCCCCACACGGTGTGATTATTTTAACGGTCTGCGAGAGCTCACAAGCCTTCGTGACAAATTTGGAAGCAAATAAGAAAGTTATATATATAACATGGAAAATGTTTGTGAACATGTGTGGATCTTGTGATGGTGTGTGTAAATATTCTCAACCCAGCCAAATTTGTAAGACCCAATTTTGATTTCAAAACACATTGGATCATCATTCTTCCTAAAGCTCACCAGGACGACAATATTTTTTATAAGCTAAGCCATGATATGCGGGAAGCATCAATGATCCGATGCGTATAGTAGTGGCAAACCAATGCAAAAGGAGACACACGAATAATACAACAATTAGTATATCAATCTACGAGATTAACAGATATGCTAAATAAACCTGAACCCCCCAAATATTCTCTATTCATGTGTATATCCATGACCACTACCACAACCTAAACGAACAGACTCCATTCAAGCATTTTCTCGAACACCTTGTAGGTATGTAGAATATGACATCTTTCCTCATTCACTTCCTGTTAGAGCTTGAACTACTTGCTTCATGTCACTGAATTCAATCCAGTCTAATGTTTACAGTTGGCTTTTGCATTTTGAATTATGCACAAATAACACTCACACCCACACACGCTCGCTCGTGCTAAAGGATTGAAATGGCCAAAGCAGTTCAGCTAAGGCAGTGCATAAAGAACTAGCTAAGAAACATAATTTAATTTTACACTTGATTTACCTGGCTCATTCAAGGACGATGGGTGGCTGAATGGTGACGCAATTTGCAGCACAAGGAAACCATGCGGAACATTTCATCAAAGTTGCAAGTATTCTACAACCTTGGGTCAGCAAAATCTTGAAGGTGCCATTTTCCAAAGCTTTGAAGAGTAGAGGTCTTGAGAACGCATCTGACTTCTCAGTGAGTTTCCCCTCTGTTTCCACGCTCCTCCTTTTTTTTTTTTACCCGCGGCGGCTCTCACTGGTTTCTCGGTGGATCTCTAACATGTTTTTTCTTCTCTTTTCTCGGTGGTTCCCCCTCTGCTTTTCACGGTGGTTCCCTCCTGTTTTCGTTCCTTCCTTCCTCTGTTTCCCGTTCAAGCAGCTGCCTCCTCTGCCACTGCTCCTCGTTCACTCAGCTGCCTCCTCTGGTCTCTCTCCTCTTTTTCAGTCTGCTCTCTCCCCTTCGGCCTCGGTGGTTCTCTCCCTTTCGGCCTCCTCTGTTTTTCTTTGTTTTCGCTCTCGGTCTACAGCTCCCTCTGTTTTTCACGGGTGCTCCCGTCTCCTCCTCTTCGCGAGTGCTCGGGTCTCCTCCCTCTGCCTCGTTGCTCAGTGTCTCTCGCCGTGGCTGTCCCTCTCTGTTTTTACTCTCGGTTTGTCCTACCTCTCTTCACGCATCCTTCCTCTTTTCTTTTAACCGTGCACGCCTCCCTCTGTTTTTTTTTCTTTTGGTGCCTGCTGCTCCCTCAGTTTTTTTGGTTCAGCCTCAGTTCTTCGCCTCCTTCCATTTTCTCTCAGTCTCTCGGTTTCTCTCCTCTGGTCTCTCGCACGGCTCTACCTCCTCCTTATCTCACCGTTATGGCCGAGCTCCCCCCTAACCATCCACGGCTTCCTCTGTTTTATGTCCATGGTCCCCCAGCCTTTTCCCTCATGCGTGCTCCCTCGGGTTTCTTCTTTCGTGCACGCCTCCTTCTGGCCTCACGCGTGCTCCCTCGATTTTTTCTGACTCTCCTGGCTCCCTTTTGCTTTTCACGCGTGCCTCCTTTTTTGCTCGATCTGCTGCGGCTTACCCTCCTAGCTGCCTAAGGGGCGGTTCTTTAGTGGCCCAAGTCCACGAGCCCTCAAGTGGGCTCGTGGTATCTTGGGCCCAAAATTATCCCCTCCCCCAGTTTTTTTTTTTAGTTTTTGGGCAATTGGTCATGTGGGCTTGAAATGCTGGGCTGCGTTTTAAACCCAGTATTCTGAACCCCAGGGCATTCTCTCTTCCTCCTTTTTTCTCTTTTTTCTTTTTTGGTTTTTAGTTTTTTTTTTACTTTTTATTATTGTTTTTGTTTTATTATTTTTGCTTCCTTTTTATTTTATTTTATTTCCTTTCTTCCCTTTTTCAGCTCTTTTTTTTATTTGTTTTTTTATATATTATTTATTATTAACTTTATTTTACTTTGGTTTTGTTTTTTTTTTCATTCGGTTTTAGTTTTTTTTCTTCTATTTTATTTTTCTTTTATTTCCCTTTTTTATTGTTTTTATTATTCTTTGTTATTTTTTTGTAAAATGCCCGGACAAAATGGGGTGTTCACAGACGCAGCATTAAATAACGCCGCGTGTAGCCGTATGCGTAGGTGCATAACTATTTCAGAAACCGAAACGTCAAAGAGCCTCTGGGAAGGTCCTGGAAGCCCTAGGGGATTGGAACGATTCAAATTCAAAAAACCAGTCTTTAGTAGGTCACGTGATTCAGAGCCCTCTTGTCCAAGTTGGACTCGAGGCTCGGGGGGCTAGTGTGCGGGCCAAAACAAGTGTGTCGAGATTACAAGTCCGAGGTGGATGGACACCCCTTTGAAGCCTCGCTTTCCGGGCTCATATACACCGAGCTATAATTCGGATGTCGAGCTTAAGCGCAACGAACCGAGTAATACATCGGTTATCGAACGATAAGGCAGAGTAATCATATAGCTAAATGATCATCCGACTGAACAACATCTCGGCCATATACGGGTTTCTCCACGAAAACTGTTTTAGCTCAAAAACACCCGGGTAGGAGTAACAATTATGAGATCATAACAGTTATGGAATCATAACTGCAAGACGAAAAATCAGGGATCATGCAAAAAGAGCGCGATACTCCATGATGATCATTTATGAAATATTCCGATAAATTAGGGATTACAGGAAGAAGATGGTTAAACCATAACGGTCAGAAGTAGGTCAATAAAAGGGAGAAAAAAGATAAGCATAAGGAGAGAGCACTGCACACAAAGAAAGAAGGGATAGTCTCTCGGTCTTTTGACGGAACAAGTCTACATGTTAATTTTTTTAAAAAATTAGTATAAAAAGTATATAAAGAAAATAATATAAATTTAGTCCAATTTTGAAACGGAGGGATTATATTTTATTCATATTAATTGCCTTGTTTGATCCTCATTTTAGAATATTTAATATACATTTTTAATTTTTTCAAGAAATTAATTTGTTGTTTATATATAATTATATTATGATAATATTTTTATTCTAAAATTTTAAAATTTATTATATCTTGGTCCTGCATTGTCTTATATTCAATAGACCAACGCGAGTGGTCACAAATCTTAACGGAGAAAAAAAAAAAAAACGAAGCATCACAAATGCTGAAAGCTTGACACAAAATAACATAGGCATGTAATCCCTAATATAAATAAACCCACAGAAAGTAAAAAAAAAAAATCCCACAGAAAACACCAGATCGTCATGATTCGCGCATGCATGTTTTACTATTTTCATATATATATATATAAATATATTTATATCTGTTTGAAAATATATTATTTAATATTCATTATGACTAGTATAAATAACTTTTTTTGCTATAAATACAAAATAAATTTGATTCATGAATAATAAGCTGGAAAATTTTACAGTTATTAAATTATTTTTCAGTTGTATTTTTCTTTATATATATTTATATCAATATTATATTAAACTTAATATTATTTTATGAATAATATATTGAAGCTCATATTATTTATAGTAGTTATTTTAATATTAAAATTTTTAAATATTTAACTTTTAATTGAAAACTATTCAAAAAAATATAAATATAATAAATTTATAAGTAAAAGAATCTTATAAGATTTAGTGTTTAAATATTTAACTTTTAATTGAAAACTATTTAAGAAAATATAAATATAATAAATTTATAAGTAAAATAATTTCATAAGATTTAGTGTTTTAATTTTAAATTATAAAATCAAATACTATCTTACTAAAAAATATTGATTAAGGAGATCTTTTTAGTAAAAAATTAAAACGCATAAAATTTAAAAAATATTTTGATAAAAAAAATTTTAAAAAGATAAATATTCATTATAATTAAAAGCATCTTATTAGATTTGGTATTTTTAATTAAACTGTGAAATAAAATAATAAGTTTCAACTTCAAAGTAGAGATTTTGAAGGGTTTTGAAAAAGAAAAAGAAAAATTATCTTGGTAATCAATGAGATAAAAAATAAATCTATATAAAATCATAAATATAAAAGAGAATGCAACTTTAGTTTGAGGAGGGAGTGGAAAATCTAGAAGCAATGATTTTTGAATAGTGTAAATAATTATGTATAGAAAATTTTGTTGGATATTATAAAAATTTATACAATTTTTCTCAATTTAAATGAAATAAATATAATTAGTTATGTTGTAGCACTTTTAAGAAATTTTTTTTGGAAAATATTAAAACACACAAATAAGTTATATAAAAAATTACATTTGATTCAAATGAAATAGATAAAATTGGTTAAGGAAAAAAATTAGAACACACCAATAAATTATTTGAAAAATTAGATATAAGTTAAACAAAAAATATATAATTAGTTATGGAAAAAATTAAATCACATAAATAAATATTATAATTAATTGAAATAGATATAAAAAAAATATAATTATAAACTAAAAAATTTAATAATAGGTCTTAAGATATTTGAATTTAAAATATTTTTATGGAGATTTTTCTCAAAAATATTAAAATGCATAAATAAATCATATAAAAATTTACATATAATTTAAAGAAAATAGATATAATTAGTTCTGGAAAAAATAAATATAATTGGCTATGAAAGAATATTTGTAACAACATGTTGTCGCTCATCGCCATTTACGCCTCCTCTTTGTTCGGAAAGTCTCCCACCGGTTAACCATCATAGAATGTTCTTCATAGTGTTTGTTATTCTATCGGTGATGGGAGAAATGTATATAAGCAGCAATTCCAAGGAACTGGAACTCCTAATAGAATTGGATTATGGAAAATTTGATAGAACTGGATTCCTTGAGAATCCAAAGTCTGTCACACCAACCATACTAAACATAAAAATTTCTTTCCAATTTTATTTTTAGCCTCTTAATTCCTGCATACCAAATGGGATCTAAAAGCGAATAAAAATTTAAATTCTAAAGTTAGAGGGAAGATAAATATACTTAAAATCATAAACATAAAAGAAATATATAGAAAAAAATTGAAAAAAAAAGTGAAATTGAAATCAAATTTAGATAACTATATGCATTTATCTGATAGAATAGAAATTTCTTTAGAATTGATTTTTGTAAGAAAAGAATGAATAATAAGGAGAGATAAAGAAAATTAAATAAACATGAGGTTTTAAAAAAGGAAAAGAAAATTTTTTCTTTGTGATGAGATAAAAAACAAACCTGAAATGAAAATTAGAAATATAAAAGAGAAAGCAACTTTAGTTTGAAATGTAAAATAAGATAAAAACATTCCGAAATAATGAATTTGAATAAAGCGTAAAAAATTATATATGGAAAAAATTGTTAGATATCAAAAAACTCTAAACAATTTTGCTTAATTTAAACGAAATAAATATAATTGGTTATATTTTAATCTTTTGATGGCGAATTTTCTAGAAAATATTAAAACACATAAATAAATTATATAAAAATTATATATAATTCAAATGAAATATATATATAATTAATTGGATAGGGAAAAATTAAAATACATAAATAAATAATCATAAAAAATCATACAAATAAATATTAAAATTGATCGAAATAGATCTAAATAGCATAATCTTAAATTATAAAATATAATAATATGTCTTAAATCATTTGAATTCAGAAGATCTTTATTCATATTTTTGTAGAAAAAATTAAAACACACAAATAAAGTATATAAAAAATTATATATAAATTAAACAAAACATATATAATTAGTTATGGAAAAATTAAAGTACAAGAATAAATATTATAATTGATTGAAACAAATCTAAAAATATATAATTCTAAATTAAAAAAATATAATAATAGGTTAGAGGACACTTGAGTTTAGAATATTTTTATGGAGATTTTTTTTAGAAAATATTAAAATGCATAAATAAATTATATAAAAAATTACTTATAATCTAAACAAAATATATATAATTAGTTATAAAAAATAGATATAATTAGTTATAATTAAAAGAATCTCATTAGATTTAAAATTTTTAATTTTAAAAAAAATAATAGTTACCTAACTCTGAAACATAGTTTTTTATACATAAAATCACAGTAAACCTTATTCGAAACACCAGGATCATTCCGAAGATATTTGTTTAGGTTATCCACTTTTATATATAGATAGCTCATATCGTTTACAAAGCTACAGTCAAACGAGCAGAGATTGAAGAAACGCATTATAACGACGTGGGAGCATTTTATTAAATTTACTTATACTTTTATCTATGATGAGAAGACGCTATTAAATTTACCTTGAAAAAAAAAGTCTTATTGAAATGGTATATCTCATTTGAATCGTCTTCATATGGTGCATGACTACATGATTTTGCTTTGGAATTTGGAATTTAGAATTATGAATCCCATCTCTAAAATGTAAAGTGCTTGGGACTTTCACCATTTAAATAAGAAATTGAGAGTTCGATACTTAACTTTTATATATAGAGTAAATTTAATTTAAAGAGATTTATCTTTTATTTTTAGAACTTGAGGAGATTAGCTCTTATTGTTGACATTTAATCTATGAAAAAAAACAGAGAAAGTCATCACAAAGACATTCGCGTTGAGTTGATCTCGTAAGAAAAAGCATTCCACCAAGTTGATTACAGGGGACAGTTCATTTTATGAATCATGGGAAAAACTAAATTCAGGAATGTTATTCTTAACACATTCCTCAAAGGTATAACTCTCAAGTCTCATAGGATTCATCTTCCCAACCATTCATGATTATATTTATGCATTATGGTTCATTATTTCACTTTTTTCAATTTATCTTTTAATTAGTTTTATAACAGTGTTTTATTATATTTGTGAAAACTAATTATATAAAGGAAGCTACTCTCTCGAATCCTTAATATAAGATCCTTTTAATCAAATCACGCAGATTAAGAATTTGAATTAAAATTAATTAACTATCTCGATTTCTCTGAAAATCCCAATATTTTTTCAAAACTACCATTATTTAATTCATTTCTCTTTCTCTTTGAATACATTAAATATGGGTATTTTTTAGAAATGTATAATAAATACTACCTCATATATTGTAAAGGATCTTATATTTAGAATCAGAACAAAAGATCTTATACATAGTACAACGGGAAGAATTATATACCAATACCATTATATATATGTATATATAATCGCCTGGTTTGTCCTATGCAATACTAGCTTTGAGAATGACGAAACAACTAAGGTCCACCTAGTAATTTGCGTTCATTTTTCTTGTCAAAGTCTTCTCTAAGCTCTCATCTTAAACTAAATTAATTACTACTATGAACCACAAGAGCTTCCAAGTTTGAACTTACGAGGAAACATAATAAACAGTAGGAAGATAATAGTATACGCAGTTTTAACCTTTTGATAGAGTATGTTTGTGAATAATAATTGTATACGCAGTTCCATGAAAATGGAGGGTTTGCAAGACAATATATACATATATATATATATATATATTTAAATAGTTTCGTAATAATTTGCATTCGAATGTGAAAATATTAGATGCTATGAGATTGATAAGTCAAGAATGTAAAGATGAATAAAAAAAATTGTTAGACACAGTACTAATGCCCTTGCAAGTAATTTATCTTGGAGTAGTATTCTATTTAAAAAAAAACACAAAAGAATTTGTCTTCCCGAAAAATATAAGACTTGTTTGGTTACACATTTGTCAAAACTGAATTTAGGTAAAAACTATGGGTAGGTAGTTTTTATATTAACTGGATTTTGGACTTATAATTTAATTTGCATTTTTGTGGTTATCTTAAGGGAAACCGGATAAAATTGAAGTTATGCTGAACCAAACAAGCTCATAATCATGTCCAATTGAGAATACTCTCTTCGATTTTCCTGAATATAAGGTATTTTCTTAAATTATATTTAATTTAAAATATAAAATATTTTATAGATTGTTTGATGTATTAATTATTTTTTATATTTGTACTCTTGGACTATAATTAATATGTAAAAAATAAATTATTATGAGAAATATAAAAATTAATATAATTTATAAGGATACGAAAATATTGAAATTTCTGAAAAAATTTAATAATATAATTTTATTTTAGAGTATATGAGATAATTAAAAATATTCAATATTTAGTACCCAAAAAGTATTTAGCAGTGAATGACTCGTAGATTTTGGGTTGAAATAAGCGAATGTTAAATAGTCAACTTTAGCTCAAAAAATGTAAAATGCAATTTCTCTCCTATAATTTGGGTTAATATCTCAGCAAATTGGAAAATGAACAGAATTGGAGCGAAAGAAACAAAGGAGTCAAACGGGTCGAGCTCAATTAAATAAATTATATAAACCTCACAAACCTCTGAATGTTTTCGTAAGCTTCCGTAGTTCCAATCCTCTCGCATCTGCTCCTGCAATCTCCGATCTGACTCAGTTCCTCACAGCAATGTCAGGCGCGGCGGTTTCTCCGACGCCTCTTCTCAAGGATGAGCTTGACATCGTCATTCCGACGATCAGGAACCTTGACTTCTTGGAGATGTGGAGGCCATTCTTTCAACCCTACCACCTCATAATTGTGCAAGACGGTGACCCATCCAAGACCATTAAGGTCCCCGAAGGATTCGATTACGAGCTTTATAATCGCAACGACATCAATCGGATCCTGGGCCCTAAGGCCTCTTGCATTTCCTTCAAAGACTCTGCTTGTCGCTGCTTTGGATACATTGTATCCAAGAAGAAGTACATCTACACTATCGACGATGATTGCTTTGTAAGGTCCCAACTATCAAGTACCTTCTTTTTTGAATTACGATCTTGGCTATGTTTGATCGTCTCTGTTTCTACGGCTGGTCTTTCGGTGTGGGTTGTGTGATTTCAGTTAGTAGAGTCGCTGATCTGGATTTGAAAAGTAAAATTGATTTTTTCTCTCTCTTGAATGATTGAAATTTGCATGTTAAGGTTATGCGGAATGGAATTACTGTTTTTTATTCCTCCTTTTTTTCGGAATCTAAATCTGCTTCCATATGCAATTTTTTCTGTTCTAATTTTAGTCAAAGGCATGATATGATCTATCATCATGTTTTGTGTGGGTGAAAAAAAGCATCCCTTTATCCTAGCTTACTTGAATTTACCACTGGGGTCAGTCGTCCATCATGGAAATTTTGTTTTCTCTAACAAGTTCTCGTGTAATTAATCGACGTTGATACTTGATGGACCGTCAGCACTTCTTAGAATTCATCCATTTGCGTTTTGAAGCTATGTCATTTTATTTTCCATGTTCTTATCTGTTTTCTATGAGTCTTCTGGTTATTAGTTTGAATAGGAATGAACATATTCCAATTTTATGGATAACATCCCATTGTGAAGGAACCATCAACCACTTAATTTTCTTGGTGCCATCACTGACACCCTTCTAATTTTCTCGTCTGTGCTTGATACACATCAAGCACAAATCACGTTAGGAATTGAGCCCATAAGCTCTTGACGTCTGCTAGCCCATGTTCTTTTATCATAGCTGCTAATATTTGATTTGGCTTTTGGACATCATGGAACTGGGGTTAGATTTTGGGTCTGAGACTCTTTATTTTTCAATATTGGTTCTCAGGTTGCCAAAGATCCATCTGGTAACGGAATCAATGCCCTGCAGCAGCACATCAAGAACCTTCTGAGTCCATCGACTCCATTTTTTTTCAACACTCTCTATGATCCATACAGAGAAGGTGTAGACTTTGTTCGTGGATATCCATTCAGTCTACGCGAAGGTGTACCAACGGCTGTTTCGCATGGCCTCTGGCTCAACATTCCCGACTATGATGCTCCCACTCAGCTTGTGAAGCCTCTAGAGAGAAACACTAGGTAGGGAATCCTCGTAGCTTAGTATGAGCTGTATTTTTACTTTGTTGTTGTAGGGTATGAGTTGTATTGTTTTTTTTTTTCCCATCAAATTTCCCGTATCTTCTTAGGTACGTAGATGCAGTTATGACAATTCCAAAGGGTACCCTCTTTCCCATGTGTGGTATGAATTTAGCTTTTAACCGTGAATTGATTGGTCCTGCTATGTACTTTGGACTTATGGGTGACGGCCAACCCATTGGGCGCTACGACGATATGTGGGCTGGCTGGTGTACTAAGGTATCCTATCCCAAACTAAACTTTTATATTACTATTTGTGTTAAGATTCAAATTAGATTATCTACAATGATGCATTCAAAGAGAAATACACATATATAAAGTGTGATTGTGTCTGTGATCTACTTCTCTTCTTTTCATCTATCCTCTCTTTCTTTTGTTTATCTCTGACCGTGTACAATATGTGGTTACTTCTATGACAGTAGAGAATCTGGATTGTTAAAATTCCTCATCCTCATTTCTCAATGAATCTTATTTTGTCAAGCCTTCAGCTCATGAGATTCCTCATTGACAATGTAGGTCATATGTGATCATTTGGGGTTAGGGGTAAAGACAGGTTTGCCCTACATCTGGCACAGCAAAGCTAGCAACCCATTTGTGAACCTTAAGAAGGAGCACAAGGGAATTTACTGGCAGGAGGAGCTGATTCCATTTTTTCAGTCTGTTTCTCTTCCAAAGGATTGCGTAACTGTTCAGAAATGTTACCTTGAACTCTCCAATCAAGTCAGGGCAAAACTGGGTAAGGTTGATGAGTATTTCAACAAACTTGCAGATGCCATGGTGACCTGGATTGAAGCGTGGGATGAACTAAACCCATCTGGGGACAAGTCTGGGTGAAATTCCCAATGGCTCGTCAAAATAAGTTTTCTAATATATACTGCTATTCTCTCATGATTCTAGAGTGGTATCTTCCAGTACCCTGTATGTCCCATGATCCTTGTGGCTCTAATATAAATTATTGAGAAGAACAGAATATATGGTTCCAATTCTACAGTTTAGCATGTAGCTTTGTTATTGTCACTCTATTTTTAAAAATTGATAGTGTTCTTATTACTTGTATAAGTATATGATCAGCATTGAGTTTGTTTTGATTGTTAGATTCTTATTATAATTGCCCTTTCGTTCTTTTTATAGATGATTCAACTATTTTATACTGTTTTTTTTATTCTATTATAATTCTTTGCGCAACTTTTGTTTAGAATCAATTCCATGACTAAAATTATTTTGATTGAAGTACACTTGAATTTATAGAATACTTATATTTTAAAGTAATCGGAAAAAATCCGAAACATATTCATAAAGTGCTTTTTTAAAGATATCTAATCTAATTAACTTAAATACAAAAAATGAAAATTTATTTTAAAAATTAATGTGATATAAATAAAACACTTATAAATTTAAGAAAAATCAGAGATAACTATTTTTTCCCGGGTGAGAAGAGCTAACTTATTTTGTTGTTTGATCATGTTACTCGATTTTTAAGTTAGTTCTTCTTTATAGTTTTAATTATTTTAACTTCCATCAATATGCTTGGACAGTGTATAATTTTTAACAACTAAAAGAAAAATAATTGTATATAAAAACGTGAGAGATAAAGGATGTGGGCTTTTTTTGGGCCGAAAGGATATGGGCTTGTTGAACAGATTCCAATGCCGAATGAAAGAAAAGGAAAAGGAATGTGATTTGCATTTGCAAGTTCGTTGTGCCGTCCACTGATTTCAATGCCCAAACATCCAAAAGCAAAATGACGCCGTTGCCGGGGATCGAACCCGGGTCGCCCGCGTGACAGGCGGGAATACTCACCACTATACTACAACGACGTTGTTACTGTGTGCTTCAATTACTTATTATTGAAAATTTATTATATTAAATTTGTAGTTCAAATATCCCAAGCATTCAATGTACACCTCTGTCGCCTTTGTTGGTTGATTTAATTTATTCACTTCCTTTGTTTTTAATTCTCATTTTTAAAGAAAATTTTTGTTTCCATTTATCTGTTATTCTAAATTTCAGCAATGTTATATGGTAGTGAATGTTAAGTTTTAAAAAGATAATAAGAACGTAAGATGGGAGTAGCAAATATGAGAGTGTTGAAATAAATGTGTAATCATACAAAATTGGATAAGATATGAAAGTTGGAGTAGTACCTATCGAGGAGAAAATGGTAAAAAATCGTTTAAGATAATTTGAGCATGTACAAAGAAGAGGGCAATAGGAACCAGTGAGGAAAGTTGATCAAATGGTTTGGAGCCCTATCAAAAGGTATAAAGAAAGACAGAAAAAAAACACTAAGTGAAGTTATAAGGAATGACCTTTTGAAAAATGATTTATCTAAAAAGATGATATTTGACAGAACCTATTGACATCATATGATCTATATAACCAATCCTACATGATAGAATAAGATCAATATTATTATTGTCTGTTATTCTAAAATTTCAAGACAACATCTATTACTATTTTTTCGCTTATATCATTATTTATTATTTTAAAAGTTAAAAATAACATTAATTATTCTTTTTAATCTACTCATTTATTGAAGGACATAATAGGAAATTTGAAAAAAAATTCTATTATATTAATTATATTTTTGTATACTAAAATCTTAAATGACATATTAAAAAAAAACAAAAAGAAGTATCTGAGAGCCAGCTACCATACCAAGGAGCCAAATTTGAAAACACATTAATATCAAATTGTTGATTCTAGCATAGGTTTAGGTTTAAGTGCCTTGTAAAGTATGTCTATTTACTCCTGAAGAGTTAGATTAAGTGCCCGATTGGATTACCTTTTTATAAAAAGTCTTTTAGAATAACTACAGTTTACAATAAAAGTAGAGAAATTTATTATAAATCTATTTAGATAAAAAAAAAATGATAGTTAGAAATCATTGTTTGATTTGCATAGGCACTAAATGCCCACAAAACTGTAATTTGAGATATTTTTTAAAAATTATACAACCTTTTCTTTTATTTTTATAAATAATTTTTTTATGTTATATTTCTTTTTAAATATATAAAAAATAAAATTACTTAACTGTACTTATGATTATATAAAGAGTAAAATTATAATCTCATTTTAAAACTTACCATCAACTTTGTTTTTTTTTTTTTAGCGTCATGTTAAAAATAGAATCACTCTACAAAAAAATTAACTTCTTTGGTAAAATATAAATATAAAAAATTCAGTAAGACTTGTGTAAAGTTTCTAAAACAAACGACATATCATGTTCTGATAAAAAAGAAAAAGTATCATGGGCAAGATAATCAAATTCAGAGAAAATTAGCACAATTTATTCAGTTAAAATAAAATACAAACTCACCTTGGAGTTATGCATCAACTGACTTGCCATCAGAATTTCTCAAAAATTTTTACAAACATTAAAGAAATCAAACGTCAGTTTACCTTCAAGTTTTAATCAACAATTGACCCATATGAACTGCGGATGCCCTAAAGAGGAACTTGAATACATCAGGCGTTTGTTTATGCCCTAACTAACCATTATCATTCTCAGGAACATCAAAGCTATTTTAAGTTCTGAACTAGCTTGCAGCAGATATAAGCGTCTTAAAGTTACTTTCTCCATCCCCATTGCTTAAGTGCTTCCATTTTCGTTGTTTAATCCTCAAAAGCACTGTCATAGGTGTCTGCCTCATGCTGCACTTCTTGTTTTCTGTATCAACAGAAAGGGTTTTGAAAAATATAATATCAATAGAGCAAAGTTCACACTATACTTTTCTACATACAGATAACTCTAGCTCCTTATAGTTTTCGCATGTTACAAATAAAATCAATCCCCCAACATATAAAATATTTCTTTCTTTTGAATTCAATAGTTATGCTGTTTTTATAGTTAAAGATCAGCTCGAACCATCATAATGTTTCTGACAGGTGCATTTCTATTTTCTCGCTTTTACCTTGTGTCAATGACCTGGATCAAAGAGCATTGCTTCCATCTTTAATTATGACATGATTTGTTCAAAATTCACAATATTTGTTTAAGAATGTCAATCATTCAATCAGACAACGAAGAAGGAAAATGAATGAATGCTTCTATCACTATTTGAGTGGCAGTTCATTTCAATTTGTGAAATAATATGTGAGATCAAAATGAGAGGCACATAGAGTTCGTTTTCCTTCAAAGCAGAAACACCATGTCAAGCTGGTGCATTATTCAGTGAAAGTAGCAGTATATGAGCAGCAAAGTGCTCAAGTAATCTACTTTCTGTGCACAAGGAAAATGTGGTTATTGCTAAATTTTCAAGAAATGTACCTCTTTCAAATCACCTACGTAATCCGGAGGGAGCAAAAAGAATCATTTTCTTGCTTCACCTGCAAGGTTTGCCGTTCATGCTGAACTCGGTGAAGCTGCGATGACAGTTGAAGCAAGTCAATCGTGGGACCATCTTCACAGGCTTTCATATTCACATCTGAACCCTGGAAAATACCATCTGCCATTTCTAAGTTGGCAATATCATTATTGTCTGATATCAATACAGGACCAAGATGACCTCCATCAGGATGATTTATTTCTGATGGAAAACTACCTGACACCCCACCCGTAGAAGCCTGGGAGCTTATTTCTATGATCTTTTCAGAGACATGACTCATGCTGTAATGGCTGTGGCTGCTTGGAATAACCACGGGGCGACCCATGGGAATTGCTGATGAATGGCTTGAAGGGTTTTGGGATTGCGATGACAGAAGAGAGAGAGCACAACCTGAGTCTGTAAGTCCCGATAATCCTCGAATGGTTGATGCTGTATCAAAAACATTATATTCTTCACTTCCTAAGAAGGTATCTTGGTATAATGATCGTGGCCCAGAATGAGTATCTCCAAGAGCAGGTGGATATTGACTATTGTTCTCACAGAATATGCTTCCTGCAGTGGATATAGCACCAGTTTCATTCAGAAGGGGATGTCGCTTTTCAGCATATGAAGGAAGCAGAGACCTTGAATGATAATGCCCATTTGTGAGAGGAAAAGCAGAGATATGCCCAAAATCAGTCCCACCTTGGGCCTTTATAGGTTTCCACCAGTTATCAGCACCATATTTCTCAGAAAGCAAAACACCACTAGGGAGTATCTCTTGGCAGATAAAAGATGCTGTGCTTATCATGGTACCATGGAATCTGCTATCTGCAAGAACCATGGATCTTTGTAAAACTTCAGAGCTAAAAATTTCACACTTGCAGTGCAAATTCAGATATAAGAAACTGGTCATGATAACAAAACAGTATTTAATTAACAACCATTTTGAAGAAATAAAAGCAGCTCAATAGACGGTGACAGGCCAAAGCAAGTCGTAGACTTTAAGCAACATTGGCAAATAGAGTATGAAGTGTAAATTTCAGACCTTGAAAATAACGCAATAATCAGGTGCACGCAAATGTTTTACCAAATGAAGATAATTTATTTTCCACGAGTTAATCTGGTATTCAAATATGACTAAATATAGAGAATGACAATCAAATTCCTAGAGAGTTCACCCCATAGTATTTGTTGGGCAAATCACTTACAGTTCAAATACATCATATGGCCAAAGAATCCTACATATATATTGCTGACAGAAGAATTCTCATATTTATTCCTTAAACTGACAGCTGACAAAGTATAGACCAAAACTGGCTTTAAGGGAGAATATTGATGAAGAAGAAACATTCTGAAATAATGGGGACTAGAGGATATCATCAGATGTGATTCAAAAGTATATCCACACACACAGTAATTCAGTACGCAGAAAGCGGTACAACTGTCTAAATAGTAAAAACCACCAGACCGTTATATTTTTTTATACCAAGAAACTACATTGAATAGCCAGGGGTGCAATGGCATGATGATATGATGACATTATTATCAAATTGAAACTTTAGAGGAGATTTTTTGTCAATGAACTACAGAATTTACCAGAATCAACATTGAGAAGTTAATTCCAGTTAAAAGAATATTGAAAATGTGGAAATGAACTAAGAAAAGGAACTGGTTTTCCAAGGTTTGCTTTCATTTTATATTTATCACAACTTGGCATTCCATCACAAGAGCCATGAAGAATTATAAACTAACAGAAATCCTCTATTTTCAAACTAAGAAATATGAAGTTACTGCAAATTCAGAGGATGCTAAATGCAAGTGAATGTCCTTGAAGGACCTAATAGGACTGACAGAGAGGGGGAGAATGGGAGGAAAGATCTATTCTATTGTGATCTAAGATTAAGAGAAGATAAATTAATACCGTTATATGACTGAAGCAACCTCCTGCCCTTCCCAGAGTGAGTACCCATTTGTGCCTTTCTACGACGCTCATTATGGCCGGCAAGGCGTTTGCGACAGCTGCGCTTAACATCATCAAATTCAGCCAGCAAATGAAACCTGTACATTTAGATAACCATTTTAGCAGTGCTATAAATCATAATAATATGGCTTCTTTTTTTTTTTTTCTTTAAGCTTATCTTTTTCATAACATCCTCACTGCAAAATTTAATAAGCAATTTCTATTTGATGAGAAGAAGTTGCATCCAACAATGATTAGGTCAGGTTTGTTCCTGTTGCCAGGAGGGGAGGCTAAAGTCTTGTACGTTTGAAGATAAAAATTTGCATTAAGCAACTTTCACAGGAATGATATATAATGGTGTGAAACAGTGATGGGTAACAAAGTGAAGAAAATTTGAACAGCGGAAGATGAAAGCAAAAGCAGGCAAAGCTTTCAGTTATATATAAGCTTATAGGGTATAATTGGAGGGGAGGAGATTAGAGGAATTTTTCATGGAAGGAATTGAATGAGAAGTGATTGGGGGGATGAGATTGGAAGGGAGGGGAGGGGATTGGAAAGATGTTAATGAATTCTTGTTTGGTTCAGAATGAAATTGGAGAGAATTAAATAATAAATACTCTCTTCCCTTCAAAAAATCCTAATTTGAGAGAAATTTATAAAGGGGTGGGGGAAGATATTAAATTCTCTTCAATCCCCTATAATTTTTATGGCCAAACAAGGAGAGGAGATTTAGCTCAGAACAGTCTGCAATCAAAAGGAATTAAAAGGTGAAGGATTGAGAAATTGACCAACCTGCTACATTGCTGACAAAACCTCTGCTCTATGCCCTTGACTATGACTTTAGCCGTCCTGGAGTGAACCTCACAAACTTTGTGCCTCTTGTGGTAGTCTTTAGAGGCGCTTAGATCCTTGTTGCAGCCATAGACTTGGCAGCGAGCAGTCTGTGATTGAACCCCTGAAGTTCTCACTCTCTTGGGGGTCGTAGATGACTCTGAAGAACACAAAAGGGGAATACCTTTAGAAAACGGCGATTCATTGACTTCTCTTTGATCACGAACTCGTCCTAGCTTCAAATCAATGAGGGAATCCCGGCTGTTAGATTCAACCACAGAGTTTGAAATCTTTGAAGCAGAATCTTCACCTCCAGAAAATGAATTCGGATCACTCATAATACAGCCAAACGGATCATTTGACAACGGTTTCCCCAACATTTCTGGAAATCCCATTCCCTCACAAACTGGACTCTCTAAATGTTGTTGAGCCGAGGCTAAAATGTCGTTGGGAAAACTAGATTGAGCTTTCAATTCCCAACCCAGAAAGGAATTTTTGCTTCTCGCAAGCGTATTAGGAGGTGGAAGTGTATTATTGGTCGCCAAACCCTTATCTTCAGAAACGTATCTCCAAGACTCCATTATATATGCTAGAATCAGAGCCCAAGAGAAAGCAAATGACCCACCTCAATTTATTCAAGATTAGTAGTCAACAGTACTGCTTCATCCAAAACTAAATTTGTATTTCGATTTGCATAGTTTCAATGAAGCAGAAAGCTTACAGAGAGTCTTAAAAAGAAAGCGCGAAAAGCAGAGAAATTCGCCTTCCCGGAACCACAAGTTAGCGAACCTCTTTCAGTCCTGAAAACAAGAAAGATTGAATAAAAGAAAAATCCATCAGAAAGAGCTCAAAATCCAGGTAAGAAGACAGCCAGAAAGTAGCTAAAGAAAAGAAGTCAGAACCCACGTGAAATGAATCAAGAAGCAGCAATTAAACGGTAAGTGAATATGCTCAATGTAAATAGTAAAGAATATGGTGTAAGCTTAAAATAGAGGACTGAATAGAAGCAAAAACTCAAATCAGATACTGAATAAGAAAGCCAATCAGTGGCTGAGTAAAGGGAAACCAGAAGTTGCCTAAAACATGTGTGTGTGTGTGTGTGTGTGTGTGAGAGAGAGAGAGAGAGATTTACTTTTAACTAGCAAGCGTACTTGCAATAATGAGATAGTGAATGGGGTTGAAACGGACGCAAGAGAAGGGGAAAGATAATTTAGTGCGACCCAAACTCTATGGAGGGAAGAGCTCTGTGGTTACTATTTTCAGAGGCAGACAGGCAGACAGAAGGCCTCTTTATTCTGTCTTTTTAAGCTTACCATATACATATATATATATATATCAATGTGAAATGAAAGGATAAATGTGTCTGATTTTCCGCGGGGGAATTAATTTATCGGATCAAAATTTTTAATTTATTAACTTTTAAAAGATTAAGAAATTATAAAATTAGAAAAGGGACATTGGATTCTTAAAATAAATTAAATTAAATTAAATTAAATTTTATATTATCAAAATATTATCACCCGATTTTGTAATTTAATTGTTCTAATTTTACAACTTATGTTTTTAATTTTAATACGAATGAATCAGATTTCAACTTTATAATCATCAAAGAGACTCCAAGAATTTATAACTTCTTCTTTCAATTTTGTAACTTTAGTATTCTAATTTTACAACTTATGTTTGAATTGTAACACGGAAGAATCAGATTTCAACTTTAAAAATATCAAAGTGGCTCCAAGAATTTGTAACTTCTTATTCATATTTTGTAACTTCTGTGTTCTAATTTTACAATATATGTTTTAAATTTTAACACAGAAAAATCAGATTTCAACTTTATAATGATTAAAGTGACTCTAGAGAACTGCAACTTCTTACTTATATTTTACATATTCATTGTTCTAATTTTGTAACTTATGTTTCCAATTTTAACATGGAAGAATCAGATTTTAACTTTATAATCATCAAAGAGACTCCAAAAATTTGTAACTTGTTCTTCCAATTTTGCAACTTATGTTTTGAATTTTAACACGGAAGAATCAGATTTTAGTTTTAGAAGCATCAAAGTGACTCCAAGGATTTGCAACTTCTTGTTCATATTTTACAATTTTCATGTTCTAATTTTGTAATCTATGTTTTGAATTTTAACACAGAAGAATCAAATTTCAACTTTATAATCATCATAATGACTCAAGGAATTTGCAACTTCTTCTTCCAATTTTACAATTTCATTATTTTAATTTTGCAACTTATGTTTCCAATTTTAACACAGACGAATCAGATTACTCTATAATCATTAAAGTAGCTCCAGGAATTTACAATTTCTTCTTCATATTTTATAACTTTATTGTTCTAAACTTGCAACTTATGTTTCAAATTTCACTAAGGATATATTGGTAATGTTGATTTTGATTTAATTTACTTTAAGGATCCAAGATCTCTTTTTCTAATTTCACAATTTTTTGGTCTTGAAATTAAATAAACTTGAGATCTTGATCCTGAACAGTGATTTCCCCAAAAATTTTTTATGCCTGCTTTTAAAAATGAACTTTTTTTTTAATTTCCTTTAAAGATTTATTTTTATATGACATCTTCTTTTTTTTGAAATAAAAACTAGAATTCTCTACGCTTATCGCATGGATGATTTTTTTTATTTTACATATCTTGGAGATTAATATAGTGTTCGTTTTATGAATGAACAAAAATATTGGTAATGTTTTATTTTATCCGCCTCAACTCTATAATACTAAATACTAATCTTTTGAGACAAATTTATACGTTAGTATCAATATCAATATATCAATGTTAAAACACAAAATGAAACATATTATTTATATGTCATATACGGTATAATTTATTTTTCAAGTTTTGTATGAAAATGTGCATAGTTTGACAATTAAATAATAAAATATGTACGTTCGTAAAAGACATAAAACGCTGATGAATAAATAGATATATATTTTTAAAATGTATAGAAAAAATATAATATATCGTAATATATTATTCACATAATATTATAAATAAATAAATAAATAGGATGGTAATTTAAGTGTTTTGAGGAGGATGGATAAATTACTCGTATGTGACAAGGAAGTAAGGGTGTGGTTTGGTTTGGTTTTGGGTAAAAATCAAATAGAACTAAACCAATCGGTTTGTCTACTCTTGGAACCTTGTCGGTTTTAATTTTAGTCAGTTTTGTTTAGTTTGGTTCATACTTTTCGATTTTTTTTTTAAATAGCATGCTTCTTCAAAAATTAAATTAAATAGATTATATATATATATTTTGAACACAAATTATATCTAAATAATTTATTAACTAATATGCTTTATAAATATTATAAAAGTAAAATAAAATAGGTATGATTATGGATAATTGAGTAAATTTATATGTTATAATTTATTATAATATAGTTATCAGGTATTGTTCAGTTTAATTCAGGTCTTATTATACTAAAATCAAACTAAACTAAACCGAATTGATTTAAAAAAAAATTAAATAAATCTTATTTTAATTCAATTTAAATTAATTTTTACCGATTCAATTTGATTTAATTCGATTTGATGAGTTTTATTTGGTTTTCAGCGCCCTTACAAGGAAGTAAGGAGAAAAAGGGCGTGGTGTTGGAATCTAAAAGACAGGACCCACACTTTATGACTTATGCTTCCCCACATTGGTGACACCGTGACATCTCCCGCGGATTCCACTCTCCCTCTGTTATATCATTTTCCACCCTCCTTTACCTAACACCTTTATTTATTTATATTTATATTTTATGTCTTTTTTTAACAAACTTATTTATATTTATATATATATTATGTCTTTTTTTAATAAATATAATTAATATGTTAATTTTTTAAATTTTTTAATATGTCTTTGAAAGGATGAATAAACAAAAAAAAGTAATTAATATTATTTTTAGGTTTCAAAATGAAAAAATAAGAGTATAATTGAAATTAAGCAAATAATTGGAGTGGGATTCTCAACTTTAAAAAAAAAAATGTAATGATGAGGGGTCAATCATTTATTCCCAATATCTTTAAAAAGATTAGTTCTTGACATTAGTCGTGGATATTCCATTATCCATGACAAAAAAAATAATAATTAATCATGTCACAAACTTTTAAAATACTAGTTAAATAGAAACAAAATTTTTATTTAAAATTAACAATTAAAAAGAAATGAAGAGAATATATATATTGATTAATATCATATGATCTTAGAGTGAATTAATTTTTAAAGCATTTTGATTTATTACTTGTTAATTTCTAAAATATAATTAACTTTTTTTGTTATATAACGAGGGTTTGAACTCTTAATTATTATCTAAACCCCACACTATTATTGAAACCTAAACTAGCTTCAAGTGTTAAAACATAATTTATCTTCCACGTGTCTTTATCTTTCTAATAAATAATTGATAATAATTAGTAAGTTATGAACCAAAAATTTAAAAAATAAATTATATATTTGAGAAACTAACTAACTAAATAATTGACGCACGTGCTTTTTATTGACCAAAAACTAACTGTTCTAAAAAATTTTACTGAAATTAAATTTATGTTTTCTGTGTTGCTTTTTAAACTCTGTGTGTGTGTATATGTGAAGTTAAAAATGTATTTTTCTTATCGATAAAAAAATGTATTATCTTGTTTTATTGTGTGCTAATGATTTGTACAAACGAAATAACATTACAAACAGAGGCGGGTCCACCTTATAACCCTCCCAGATTCTTTTTCCAAAATATTTTCATGAATCTTTGAGCCAAATTGGCCCCTCCCATATTGAAACTCAGGACTATAATTGAAGCATGGAAACCACTCAATCTGGGCTGGGCATCATCACGTGAAAATGTGGCAGATTTATATATAATACTTACAAATTCTATTTGTCTATTTCATGATGAATGCATTTTTATCACATTTGCTATTTCTTGTTTTGTGTAAGGATATTCTTCCTTTCACCTCATTTTATTTGTTATTTTAAAGTTTTTCATATAAATCAACAAAATTATTAAATAATCTAAGTTATAATAATATTTTACTATAATATTATTAATAAGAGGTCAGTTAGAAATAATTTAGAAGTAAAAATTAGAAAACAAACCATTCCAGAAATGTCAAAATTTAGATATTTGAGGTTAATTTTAGAAAGTGATAATAAAATTGATGGGGATATTATGCATAGGATACAAATTGGGTGGTTAAAGTGGAGGAAAGTATCATGAGTTGTTTGTAACCGCAAGATATCTACTAAACTTAAAGAAAAATTTTATCGATCAGCTATAAAGCCAGTGATGACATATGGTAGTGAATGTTAGGTTTTGAAAGGACAACAAGAGTATAAAATGGGAGTAGCAAAGATAAAAATATTGAAATGGATGTGTGGTCATACAAAATTGAATAAGATACGAAATGACTGTATATGAAAAAAAGTTAGAGTAGCACCTATCAAGGTGAAAATATTGAAAAATTGTTTAAGTTGGTTTGAGCATATACAAAGAAAAGGACAAGAGGAGCCAGTGATGAGAATTGATCAAATGGCTTAAAACCCTATTAAAAGGCGCAGAGGAATATTAAAAAAGACACTAAGAGAAGTTATAAGGAATGATCCTTTGAGAAATGATTTATCTGAAGAGATGGTATTTGATAGAGCACATTGGCGTCATCTAATCCATGTAACCGACTCCACATAGTGGGATAAGACTAATGTTGTTGTTGTATTTTACTATAATATTCTTAAATTAAATACTAAAAGATGACTTGTACTTCACCTATTATTATTTTTAATGGATGATAAAAAAGTTAAAAAGATAATTATTATTTCATTTATAATGTAAAATAACATTTCCTCTTTTTTTTTATAAAGCACATTCCAAAAGTATTTCCTGATTTTTTTTTATAAGACATTTTGTAATGTTTAGTAATATTGTTCATATTTTTCCCCCAATCATTTATTTTTTGACCTTATAAATTTTCATTAGGTTTTTTGTATAATTGGTTGATGATAATATTCTTAACTTTATTTTAATTGATTTTACACTTTCCCAGTTAATAATGATTTATTATAATAAATAGAGGCAAAAAAAGAATGTTTATTTTTTTTAATTTTAAGAATGTAACTTATTTTCTTAATTTACGTGAAGTAATTCAAAGTATGATATAAAAAGGATTTAAGGGAATAGATAAATTAAAATATTTAAATTTTTTTAAAATAATAAATAAAATGAAACATGTTACTACACTTACAAATCTGAATCATGGCATCATCAAATTAAATGAAGAGGACGAATATAATTAGGGCATGATAAGGTAAAAGGCAGTGTAAGTGTAGTACTCATATATAGTCAATGATAGGTCCTTTATAACAACAATTGAATTCCGGGTTCGATTGGTTTTAAGTTTTATAAAGGGAAGTTAAAATAAATAAAATTTATAAAAATGAAATTTAATAAAAATAAATTTATTATAAGTTGATATGTTTAGATATTTTTCTTATAAAATTATAGTTTGACAAAATACTTATTTAAATGATAAGAGTTAAAAGTACTTTTAGATGTATAATATAAAATTAGCATGATTTTAGAAAATGAAAAGAAAAAGTAACTATCTCTCTCATTTTCCAAAATCATAGTTTAATCTACTTTTTATTTTTTAAAAAAATAATTTATATTTGGCCAAATACATTTTATTGGAAAATCATAATTAAAAATCATAATTTCTTTTTGAAAAATACCAACCAAACAAGCGCTTAATGGCCACCCTCAATCCCCTGCCTTGTGTGTACCAAGTTGTCCCTTAATCCAACCACTCATATTTTTATGATCACAATGTTTTCATTTGATCTAATTAATAGACCAAATTAAAATACAAAATTATCAACATTGGCATCTTCTTCCCAATTGAACTCACACAGGCAAAAAACAAAAAAACTATGTCTGTTTCTTTTTATTCAACTAATAATTGTTTTTTTTCTTCTCCTCCTCTAATCAAGTACTTTGACTTGGCTCATATCTTTTTAACACCGGTGATCTCACACACTTTTAATACTACCAATGAAGAAATTTGTAAGGCCTCTATTTTCTTTATATGTAAAAATTTAAATAAGTTGGGACCAAGGGACCATAAATGCTACAAAAATTTGTGAGTTGGGTTTCAGATGATCTACCAAAATCTCACTATTCAAAAAGTGCTTATAAGTGTACACTAATCTTATAAAAGGCATGACTTGTGTACTTTACAACTATATTATCCTTCATTGACGACTCTTTATTTTTTTTATTGTTACTCACTCCATTTGTTTAACTTCTTTATCAAAATATATACTCCCTCTAATAAAAAATATAAGACTTTTTTATTTGATCCTAAATATAAGATTATTTTAAAAATATGATATAGTATTTATTATATATTACTAAAAAAATATCTTATTCAATTCATAAGAGAGAGAGAAAAAAACAAATTTAATAAAGATAGTTTTAAAAAAGACATTGTGATTTTTTAAAAAATTAATATAATTAACTAATTTTAATTCTCTTTAATTCACATAATTTAGTTAAAATAATAAAAAATTCTAAAAAGTCACATTATTCATAAATTATTAATAGTATAACTCCTCTCATTAGCACTTTATTTTGGGCTCTCTATAAAGCACAAAACTCATAGGTCCGGAACCTCTGCTGCTCTTTATTTCATTCTCTTTTGCAACTCTTTGCATTTGGCTTCAAACAAGTAGGGCTTTCTTCTTCTTCTTCTTTTTTTTAAGTTTTTATAAAATTATGATTTGTTTTAACAACAAAGGCGCATTACGAAAAAAAAAGCAGCAAAGGCATTGCTTCCCAAAACTCATGTCTAGTTTCAATCATAATCTAATAAAATTCTAACAATAAAAAACGCATTTCTTTTATGCCAACAGTACTATGATTTGATAGGAAAAATAATACTACTTTCTTTTACTCTATTTATAAAATACTTTTAACTGAATCATATATTAGAAAAAAGTAATTTAAATTAGTTCCAGTCTTTTTTAAAAATAAAAATTATGACAACATTCTAAAATTACTATTAATTAAAGTCATTAAACTCTATCTCTATCTTTCACAATAGCTCTGTCTCTATTTTAACTGTATGTCACTTTTATTTCCTCTACCCACCCTAATTAATGAAAGGTATATTAATAAAAAAAATCATAAATGCTTCAAACATTTTGTAAAGAACCTTAAGAATCATAAAAAATTTTAGAAGTTATCTTATAAATAAAATATGAGAAAGTATCATTTCAAAAGTAAACTTTTGCCATAAAAAAATAAATAAAATAATTTTGATATTTGAACAACATTTTATAAATTATAATTCCGTTAAAAAAACTCAACAACTAAAAAACCTCATGTTATCATAACTTTGGTTAACAAATCTAAAACATTATTATGAAAACTCCAACACAATCACTGATAAGTTGGAGTAACTATCTATTTATTTATTTTTAGCACTAATTAGTGGTGACTCATTTAAAATTAATATTTTAAAAATTGGATTGGATGTCAAACCAAAAATGTCATCGAGTCACAGTTTTCATAATTTAATCGATTATACCAATGGTTAAACTAATGACGTAATAATTAAATAAAACTAATATTATATAATATATATAATAAAAGATCAAATTGTTAAGAAAATAAACTTAAGTAGTCTAAATTCATAATGAGTTAATAAGGTTACATGATAATAATATAAGTCAAATCATTGAAAGTAATATACCAATATAATAACACTACTAGATCATAATATTATAAAATGACTACAAAATACAATCAAAATTTTCATTCTTTATTTAATAATTTTTAAATTGGAAGAAAAATAGTATTTTTACTTTCTAATAATTTAGACCAAAAAGGTACATTTATGTTAAATTTTATTCAATTTAAAGACCTGGCCAATTCTCTAAAAATTGCTTCGATTCTAGATTCAAAAGCCGGTTCAAAGTTATCTAACCCCTAAAACAGTCTATTGCAAAACAAGTTGATGACATCTCTGAGTGACCGTCTAATCGGTCTGACTATCTAATCTAGTGTGATTCCCAAAACATTGTTTAAGATAGTTCGATTATATGATTTCAAGCTAAAATTAAAATTACCTTCATTGTCTTGTTGGTGAGAGAGATACTTACTTTTCAACATATTCACATTCTCTTGATTAAAAAAAAAAGTGCATTCAACATGGAAATACAATTAAATCCAAGTTCATTAAAAGAAAAAAGCTAAAAATGTGGATCTAACAAGTAGAAATAAATTTTTTACAATAATACCTCGTTTGGTTCGTATAAGTGTTTTTGAGAGAAATGGAAGTGGGAATGGAAGAGGAAGTAAGGTTTAAAATTATACTTGGTATGATAATGAAAGTGTGGTTTGTTGAATCAAGTGTTTTGATGATTCCAAACAACCAGAGTTTGGAAGGAAGATATCAAAAGAATACAAGAAATCTTAAGTGAAGAAATTCAAAAAAAAAAAAAAGAGTACAAGATTAGTTTGTAGAATTTCTGATAGTATTCACAGAAGTAAAAGGTTTCGATCTTTCACTCAATGTTTTTAAAATGTGTTTTTCAATAATCATGTGTTAACTTACGATATATTTGAAAAATACTCACTAACAGACGAATTTTGAATTGTTAAACTTTATATGTTACCTTGAAAATTCGAACTTTAATAGCTGAAATTCGAACTTACAAAGATGTTGCTTCTGACAGACGAATTTCAACCTGTTAAAATTCAAATTTGAGTGTAAAAAGAGTGTAAAAAGTGTATAAGTCTGAAACTATGTTAAAGTTCATTTGAAATTAGAGTGTAAAAAGAGTTCTAAGTCAGTCCCTCTAACAGACGAACTTTAATTTTAAAAATTCAAACTTTGGAATGAAAATGCATAAGTCTAATTAGATGTCCCTCTTACAGATGAATTTTGATTTTTGAAAATTCAAACTTTGGAATGAAAGCGTATAAGTCTGATAAGAGATATCTCTGATAAATGAATTTTGAGGGCTCAAAATTCAAATTTCGAAAAGAAGAACTTTTATGCCATATGAAAGTTGTTCATTGAGAGACGAATTTTAGACCCCAAAATTCAAACTTCAAATATACTGTAGCAATATGGAATAACTGTTCATATTTATCATAAACACTTTAAACTTAAAAATTCGTATGTTCTAACATGAGAAATATTTGTTAAGATAAAAATTCAAATTTCACCTTTGAACAGACGAACTTTGAAGTTCAACGTTAAAATCTTTAACTTATGATCTCTGCAAAATTCATATTTGACACCCAAAATTCAAACTTTGGATGTCAGACACATTAAATGCGATTGGTGAATGATTAGTTTTACAGAGTAACTATTGGGTAACATTTCTAATAGTTAGAACTTGTCTCTAGCATATAGTTAAGATATAAATCTATAGATAGAACTTCATTTGAATGTGTGAAAAAAAATTTACGTTGTATATACTAAAACTCTGTCAAAATATACAGAGAAAGTCTTCTACTCTTACACACCTCATTTATTACTCTTCAACTGTCAAATCTGTATTAAAGAATTTCTCTTGTTGTAAACAATCTTATCTTTATCTAGAAGAAAGATTTTCTTGTGAGGGGACTTTACAAGAGATTTGTGAAGTACTTAACTAGAGTGTAGAGAGTAAATCTGTAAGCTCTTGTAATAGAGCATAAAGTTATACTGTGACATTGCAAGGAACCCACCGATTTCTTGCAAGATAATGGAAAATCTCAAGTAGTAGCTTGAGGACCGGACCTAAGTCAATAGGAAGAGAACGAACTAGGATAAATCTTTATGTCATTTTTCTTATACCTTACTTATTGTCTTATTACATTTTGCACTCTATTTTTATGCAACTTTTGCTTTCACTACCTTTTTATAATTTTGCAAAAAAAATTCAAATTTCCCAATTCACCCTCTTCCTGGGAAGCCAGCAGAATTAACATAGTCTAATTTTTAATTGGTATGTATATTTATATTATGAAAAGACTAACATACCCTTTCCAAAATTAGAAAAAAATGCAAATATATCAAATTCAAGAAACCATGTAGATATGTCAAACTTCAGGAACCACGTGTACCACTACCATGGACCTCATTGTTATCCACCATTGATGAGCACCATGTAACACCATTTTCAGACCAAATCAGAAATCAAACCAACCTTGATTACAAAAACAAAAGGCAAACCAAAAAATGAAAAAGCACACATCAACCAATTTGAAACCACCACTAATCAAATCGAAGACCACCACGGCACCACCATCAACCAGATCTAGTGATGAAACCATCATTGCCAGAAACCATTGTGGCTAGAACCTATCATTGAAGACCAGATCTATAAACCCTAAATGTCTTCTTCTTCACTTCACTTGCAGCCATGCATGGTGTCTTCTATGGGCAATGACCTTGAAGAACCAAAAAGTTGAACTAGAAAATGTCTTCCTCAGCAATGACATTGAAGAATCCAAAAGTGGAACCACAAATTGAACATCCATCATCATCACTTGAAACATTGGTTTGGTGCGGAGGGGGGGGGGAACCATCATTGTTGCCAGAGGATGAACACTGTCTCTCAAACCTTGCTATCACTTGAGCAATTGAGCCCCTTCAATGGTAGATTGACTTTGAGGAGGGTAAATATGGCAAAAAAATTGGGTTCCATAGGGCAAAAGGGTAAGTTACACAGAGGTTAAGACAGAAGCAAAGAGAGGTATTGAATCAATGCAAAGGAAATGAATCAAAGCGAAGCAATGAAAGAAAAAGAAAGAGACCAGCGAACCAGGCTCTGAATTATAAAAAGGATGGGCAATGAAGAAGAAAACAATTATTTAAAAATTCTTAAAAGAAAAAGATGGACAAAGTTTATTATTATATTTATTATCTCCTCTGAAATATAAATTGCATTTTTTTTTCAGAATATAAATTTTATTTAATAATTTTCAAGATATTAAATATTTTTATCCTATTTTATCTTTATTTGCTATTAAATATATAAGAGATATAATAGGTTTTAAATATAATATATTAAATAAAAATAATATATTTTTTAAAAGTAGTTAATTAAATAAAACTTACTAAGTGCATGTTTGGAAGTCAGCTTTAAACGGAGTTTGGGCCCAAAAATGAGTTTGATGGGATAAAACTGGTGTTTGGCTCATTTTTTAAGATCTCATTCCCAATTCTTTTTTGCTCTGAAAATGAGTTAGAAAATGAGTTATCAAAGAGGCAGATCGCTCCATACTTTTCCATTTTGTTTATTTATTTTCATTTGTATTTATTTTAAAGTTAGATACAAATTGACTAATAAAAATGAGAAAAATTGGAAAAATAAAATTTTCATAAAATTTTTTCTATTTAATGACTAAAATGTCCCTTCAAATGTTATTCTCCATGGGCTATAACTTTTAAGAAAATGTTAGATCAGATATATTATGTTCTCAATTAAATAAATGCAGGTTAAATTTTAGTTTAAGTAAATTAAATTAATTATGAGATAGAATTTAAACTTACTATAGAAGCTTACTTCAAGCACACCAAACATACATTTAGGCTCTGTTTGGTATTCCGTTAGAAAAGTAGTTTGGGGTTCAAAATGAGTTTGATAAACTTCTGGGTCTGTTTGTTCCATTTCCATTTTCCCGTTTAAAAACGAGTTTGGGCACGAAACGAGTTTTCTGAAGACGGAGATTGATGTTGCTTTTCCGTTTTACTTTTTGAGTTTTGTCTATATTTATTTTAAAGTTAAATAAAAATAGATCAATAAAAATTAGAAAAAATAATGAATTTTAAAAAATAAAATTTTCATAAAATTTCTTTTATCTATTGACTAAAATATCCCCTCAAAATTTTACTTTTTATAGATCATGACCTGTAAAAAAATATTATATTAGATATACTATGTTTTCAATTAAATAAATGCATATAAATTTTAGTTCAAGAAAATTGAATCAATCATGAAATAGAGTTTAAGCTTAATTTAAAGAAAAATTATGAGTTTTGTCAAAACCAATTTTCAAATAAATCATCCAAACATAAACACGTTAGTCTAAAACCAATTTTTATCATAACTACGTTACAAAACCAATTCTACCAAAACTCATTTTTAACCAACTGAGAACCAAACGGGCCCTTAGATAGAATCCAGTTTTATTTTCATTCCCTTCTTCCATCTTCATGCGTACCAAATGAGGCATAATAGTAATTAAATTAAATACAGAATAAAAATAAACGAGGTTGATTGTAGTTGAATGATACTGCATGAAAAAAAATTTGCATGACATTAAATGTGGTGACTGCTGGCTACCTTGACTCCCTCCAGCTCAAGAGCCAAGTCCTCCACATAAGAAGCTACCTGGGTGGGTTTGATTGAAACTTTCAAGTAGTGGCAAGTGTGAATCTAATCATCACTTATCTACTCATGAATGGGCTTTTATGGTCCTTAATATAAGGATTTTTATAAAATTTAGTGAAATATTAATGTCTAATTTCTATAAATATTATTAATAGTTTTAACTTTCTCTAAGTTTTAATATAAAATAGAGGGTAATGATTTTATTAATAACATTTTATGAATGTTATAGCAAAGTTTTGACAAAATCTAAGTTTTTATCTAATTTTAATTATCCGCATTAATCCATGTGATTTAATGAAAAGGCCCTTTCAAAGGTAGTAGTTATGGAAAAAATAACAAACATGATAATAATAATAATAATAATAAAAAAAATCTATAGCTAGAATAAAAATAATATAATTTAATATTTAAGAAATGATTACTTCATTCAATCTCAAATATAAATTAAAAAAAAATTCACACACATCAATATTATTAGTTAAAATTAGTTAACTTTATTTAACTTGTAGTAAAATATAATTTTTTTTTCTAAATTTTTCACAGTTAATAGTCTTTTTTTAATACTAAATCAATTAATGATAATTGAAAAACATAATTTTTCCCAAATTAATGAGGGATATAATTAAGATATTTCATTTATTATACCAAACATACATACATATATATATTTTAATATTTTAGACCAACACAACCCCTTAAAATTTTATTGAATTTGAAACTAGATGAAGTATATGATAACTATAAAAAAAAAGTGCATTTTTGAGAACATAACAACATGTTTATAATTTCAGTGTTTTAATGGCAAAAAGCACAAGTCTACCGACGCCTAAGGAATGGTTCACAACACCCAAAAACATGGGCCCTTAACGGTGACCCCATCACTTCGGTGGACTGGTTGGACTACTAATTATATAATTAATTAATTAATCAATCTTTTTCAACTTTTGGCACAAACAAAAAAATGAAACCCATGCCTGTTATAGAATAAATTTTTACTAATTAAATCAACCTCCCCCCCCCCCAATAAATTAGGATGTATCTCCACTAATATTAAGAATTAATTCCTTTTAGGGTATAAAGATTAAATGATAAACCCATTTCAACTATATTTATTTCATACATAAAGACTAAAATTTAAACTTTCAACTATTTACAGTTACTTAAGGGATGAGAACAATCTCAACCTTAATTGATTGTTGATGATAATATTTTACTTCTCATCATATATATCATACTTCCTCCAGTACATATTATAAGGTATAAGGCCACTTTCATGCATATTAAGAAATTTTTATTATAATCCTAAATTTCTAAAAAAAAAAGTCCAAATTCTCAGTTTTAATGCTATTAATTTCACTCCTTTTATTAAATATAATGCTGGTTACAAAACTAATAATACAATAAATAAAAAATAAAAAAAATAAATTACTACGTAATATTTTTATATTATGAACTAAAAAAACATCTTGTAACATATACGGAAGGAGTGCCCCCATTAGGTCACCAAAATGAGAGGCAAAAAATAATATAAATCATAGTAAAAGAGGGTACAAACGTGTAATCACCCTTTTCCATGAAGACAAACAGACAATTATACCTAACTCGTTTTAATTTAGCACTGAGACATAATTATGAAAGCTTAAGTACACAATTAAGATTGATCACAACTCATAGGATTGATGAGACTGATTAGGAAGAAAATCACATTTTTATTCCTTGTCGTTTTCTTCTATTTTTCCCAAACTTCCAAAGTAGTAAAAGTATACTCCAACTCAGGTAAACACAATTGAAATTCATTTCACTTTGGTGCTCAAGTCAATTTATAGCTGGAACTTAAAATTGCAAAAAAAAAAAGCCTTGAAGCTTGGCCTACCTCAGGCACTATGAACAATTATATTTTTTGAATTTTTCAAAACATTAAAAACTTACACTTGGATGACGGGTCAAACCCAGAAGAAAGAATTGTTTTTTTTTTAAGTTTAGTTTATATATATTAAAATATGCTATCCTAAAGCATATAGCAGATTTATTTCAAGTGGTTCTCACGTTACACTAACCATATTGGTCTTGATTTTGATTCTGGGAGGGGCCAAATGGTTAATTTCTTCATCTTTGGCTAACATCTTATAAAGAAAAACTAAAAAACCAAATCTGGGAGCGCGCCCCCCCCCCCCCAAAAAAAAAAATTCAAAGGAGGAAACGTTAAAAAAAAAACATGTATAAAGCTCACCTAACTGGACCAAAAATATTTTTCCATATAATAGAGTAATGACAATGCTCACCCGACAAAGCACACCATGTAGGACATCCGACCCGGCCCGAGTTTTCCATTGTTTTCTGGATTGGCCCAACCTAACCGATTAGACACCCACACAAAACAAAACAAAACAAAGTGCACGACAATAAATAATGTATCCATGTGCGTCATCTCCCAGACAGCTCTCATATATTGAGAGATTTATCCTTTCCTTTTACTATCTCAAACGAAATTAGATGTTATTTCCAACAAAAATACTCCTACCACAAAGAGTGTACACGTGTATGTCCATATTCATAATTTCCTAAAATGTTATAAACAGTTTTTGTATAATGATAATGTAATTCGTCGGCAGGCATGTGCATTATTTTTTTTTCCTTTTCCCCAATTCTGAAGAAAAGAAATAAATAAACCAAAAAAGGAAAAGAGGTGGAATAATTCAATTTTGTGTTTTGATGGGTGAAGAGGAAGCAAAAGGCAGATGTGCATAAGGCCAAAAATGAACATGGCGAAAAATGACTGAACATGCATGCAAGGGTCGCCTTCAACATTAATCAATCAATATATAAAATAAAATTTGACATTTTTTTAGTTTTATTTTCATTTGTTGCACCGAGAGATAAATGGTAGTATTTATGATTTGTGAAGTGATATAGTTTGCTATAAATTTATTATATATATATATATATTGATGATTTATAGCATATTATATTATTTATAAATTATGAATAATGAAACTTGATAGAATATATAGAGAAGCGTGATTAGTTTGTGGTAAAGGCAAAAGCAAATTGGTAAAATGAAAAATGGAAGCACGATCCCACAAAGAGGGGAGACATTGGATCTTCTTTTGTTTGTTTCAGAATTAAATTAAGGGTACTGACCAACTCCAAAAAGGATCTCAATTATAAACGCCATCTTCTTTGCCTCGTCTTCACTTTGTCATTGGGACCAGCATGTCCAATAATATATATTTTTTTAATTTAGACCACTTTTAGTGCTCTTTTCAATTAAAAAAAAAAAGTGGTTCACTTTTAATCTTCTTAATTTTTTTTACCAAATAATTTTTTTAAGTATACAGTATTCACCAACTGACTATAAAAAAAAATTCTTCTGAAAAATAAAAATCACCAACGTCCGTGTTATCTTTTCCAATAAGACCTTTTTATTATATCATTTTTATCCCTTACCTTCATTTAGTTTTAATTTGTTCTTTCAACATTGTATTAAATTTCCTTTTCATTCCTCAACTTCAAACAATACTAATGTGTGTTTTTCCTTTTCATGAATTTAATTTTTTTAAAAAAGAATTTTTTGATCATTTTCTACGACCTAAGAAATTGAATTAAATTATTCAATAATTAAATTGACATAAAAAAGTGCTCAACAGTTATAATTAATTTTTAAATCTATTAAAATTAATAGCAGTAAAAAATGTAAGTTATTAACCTATAAACTTAATAATAATATCCCTCTGTTTATTCATTCCAAAAAAGATGACAAATTTATACTGTAGTCATGTACTAATAGTTATTATTTTTTTAACTAATTATAAACTTTGATCCTAACGATTGCTAAGCGAGCAAGCCACCGTTGAGTCTGTCTATATCATTCAAGGTAAAAAGTAAAAATTAAATTTAAATAAAAAGTAAAAATTAAATTTAAATAAAAAGTAAAAATTAAATTTAAATAAAAAGTAAAAAATAAACATAAATAAATAAATTTAAATCGTTGAAATTAGAGATTAACATTTCATATTTGATAATACACTCAATTAAAAAATGTCTTCAATTGAAGAGATTTAAGCCCGCATTTTACCAAAGCTTTTCTTCCAGTACATTTAACTCAAATATTTACAAAATGATTTTTATTGTATATATTTTTTAATTACTTTGTGTTAACTATTCTGATGTCAGAAACTTTTGAAAATTGGATGGCTTTCAATTTTGAACTAGAAAATCAAAAAGTAAAATTTCATTATTTGAATTTTGTTTTCTGTGATATACTATTCTTTTATATTCAAATGGGATATTTACCTACACATGCATTTTTTTTTTGCCATGCACAATGCACACGCATTTAAGTAATTAAAGGGTGTTTGGACATATATGTACGAATTCTAAAGTCAACCTACGATATTTTTCATGTTGTTTAAATATTGAAAAAATTATTATTGAGCACTTAGTTTCACTACCAAAAGAATTGCATCAGTTTAATTAGAGATATCAGAGTTTAAGCCATGAGAATGCAGTTGTGTTACACAAACACGTTGCCTATATATTTATGAGGAATAGGAAAATTCCCATGGTATGTACGTATGTGTAAGATTTGATGAACTGGTGTGCTTAGAGGAAATTTGGTCCAAACTAATTAGTAAACAGTTTAATTTGCATGATTAAAGGAATGGACTTTTTGGTTCATCCACATACGATACGGTCTCCACCTCGCTCCTTAGGGAAATGGGAAACAGAATATACGTATCTTCATAATTTATTGTGGTGCTCACTCTTTTTATGGTGTTGGTGAACCATTCTGGTCTCTTTTCAAGATTTTCTTTTTTTTTTGGGAGAAGATTTGTCCTAATTTCAGTAAACTTTATTAAAGTTGTAGACTTTTTTATGACACCGGATTCTTTGCTGTTCTTCTTAAAAGCAGTAAAAAGTTTTTTTTTTTAATTTAAATTGTTCAAATCAAATTTATAAGGTTCAATTTTTATATTTTATTTTTTTATTTTGAATATCAATCGTCATTTTTTAATTAGAAATTGAAATATTATTTTCATTATGAATTCTGCATCATTGCAAATATATTATATTGAAAAAAATTATTTACGTCAACTTTAAACGACTCAAAATTTAAAATAATAATAATAATAATATTTTTTCAAACTTTTATCTTTGAAGATTACCTTCACATTTTGTGCTTGTCAGTTGATTAGGGAGATTCAATAGGCCATCAACACAATGATAAGCATCCAATACTCATCATCAATCTAAATGGTCTAGATTTAATTTAATTTTATTATTATATTTTAAACATATTTTTACTTTATTAGATATAGAATATGAAATAAAGATAATTTTATAAATATCACTTTTTAAAAAAATAATTTTATCATTTAAAAAAATTAAAATAAAAAATTTTAAATATGGACCATTCAGATTCAAATTGGACAATCTAGAACGCAGCTATGAGTATTGAATGAGCGTCCGTTAATTAGAGACGCTGTAACATTGTTAACATTTTGTGTATTTGCATGTAATTGAAAGTAAGACATATTATAATATTTATAGCTTATAAATAATATAATTTTCTATACTTTTTGTTAATTGATAGATGATGGCTCCATGTCTAGCATGAAATTTAAAAAAATAAGTCATAATAGTTTATGATTACTTGATTAGCATAGTTTGGTAGAGGTTTTAATTTTATTCAATCTCTCTCTTTTTTGTGCTAGTAAACATATATTTAAATTTATTAAAGAGAAATAAAAATGTAACTTTTATAAACATTTTCCCTCTTTTGATTAGTCATTTGAAATTACTTTTAATTTTTTGAAGAAAATTGCGAGCAAAAATGGAAATAAACAAAAGGAAAAAAAAGCACTAAAATTAATGGACTAGTAAATTTATTAGCCTCTTCAGTAATGATGGCAAAAACTTGATTAGTTGGATCTTGCAAATGTACAGGGATAATTATAGAAGTATTTGTGTCAGACTGAGGGATAATTATAGAAGTATTTATGTCAAACTAAAGAATGTTATGCTGCATTGGTACATGAATAATTAATTTGAGGAAAAGGAAAATATGAGAGAAAGTATAAAAATTGTGTTTGATTAATAGCAAAATGACCTTGTTAGAGATAGAATTTTCCATATTCATGGAAGAGAGCTCTCACTCTCTCATTTCCTTTTCTATTCCCATCTTTGAATCAAACTGACCCTCAATATTTAGAAATCTAATTAATATCAACCCAAGTGCAATTTCAATGATTGAGAAGAATAATTTAATGCAATTAAAAAAGCAACAGCAAAAGAATACTCCCCTTCTCCCATAATATAAGATAATTGGGATTTCACATATATTAAAAAATATTTATTATATTGTTAAATTTTAAAAAAGTTAAAAATTTTAATTTTACACATATTAATTTCACTCTTTTTATTAAATATAGTACAAATTATAACATACAATAAATTAAGAAAAAAATAATAAATAATTATATATTATTATATATTATGAGATAAAAAAAAATTTTCATATTATTTTATAACGTGAGATGGAGGAGTAAAAATCAACCCTTTCAATATGAGTAGTAGAAAATTGAGATTCGTCTCATGAGATAAAAGATTTTATTTTAAAGTCATTTCTGTGTTATAATTGTGGAAAAGGGATACCAATACTAGTAGGAGGGTCTGCCTCTGTCTTCTTGTCATCTGATTCCCAATTGGAGGAATCAAGTCTAGTTGATGAAGTTTGAATAAACTTGAACGACAAGGACTTGTGTGTGTGTGTGTGTGTGTGTGTGTGTGTGTGTTTGAGAGAGAGCTTATGTGTCCTCAGAGTATTGGTTTTGGGAGGTACATAGCTGTAGCATCTCTCTCATGTGCCGAATGGATGAAAAAGCCAGTGATTATTAATTTATGTACCATATGTAGCCCCTCGTGCCCTTTTTACATCGTATTTTTACAGACATAAGATATCAATGAGAGTTAATTATATCTTTAAAATTATAAAAAAATAATAAAATATATCAATTTTATTTTTATTATTAAATTATTAATTATTATATGGAAAGAGAAAATGTTAAAAAAATAATTAAGTAATAAAAATGAATTAGGAATAATAATTTATGAGGTGAACAATAAGGTAATTAAAAAGAAAAAAGAAAAAAAAAAGATCAAAATATCACACAATACCTTAAAAAAAGGATGAAATAAATTTTCTAAATGATACTCTATAAAAATTATTGAATGGAGTATTTATGAATGTATCCATTTTGTTTTAAAAAAGTTACCTTTTTCCCCATAAAAAAAAGGTACTTTGATAAATTTTTAACAATGGTTGGGGCATTTCCATTTGCAGCAGTGCAGGAAAACTCCAACACAACCAAAATAGTGAGACACATTGGGTACCCTGTCCCCCATTTTTTCCTGAAAGTTGGTGGTTTTTTTTGTTTACCCTCTCCCATTTTATTTACATGCCCTCTCCTCTTTCCAGCATTTTTTTTTAAATTATCAATATAAAATATTAAAAATATAGAGAATAAAAAACAGTCTTGTACATCACAAGTTACGAGAGCAAATTCAGAAGGCCGTTGCAAACATCAATAATTCAATATAAAATATAAGAAGTGGCAATGTTTATAAGCATTGAACAATATGGCTTTTCTATGATATATTTTGATATTGTAGAGTTGCAATTTTGTTTGTATTTTGAGTTTTGTTTCTTGGACAAATTATATATTACTCACCAAAAAGAATTAAAGAATAACTTTGTGCTGCTTTTTATTGAACGGGAAATGATCTAATGTAAGATTATTTACATCCTTATGTGTAACATAGTGAAAGTTATATTTGAAGATCAAAAATTAAAAATGTTGTGTGAAACATACAAAAATTTAAAATAAAAACTCATAAAGAAATATTTTTTAATGGGAGGACAACAGTTTCCAAGATGCAAAAATATACTTCATACAATAAAATCAGTAAGTTCTTTTTCACTGTAACCCATTTTCTCCTATTTTTGTTCATTATCATTAAATAAAATGAATTTTGAGAATTAAAATATGTGGTCTTTTGAGTCTCTAAAATAATTAATACATTTTTATAGATATTTTTAACTTATAATTTAAAATGCACTTTTTCTTAAAATCAGACATGTTTTTCATATTTTTCATATGTAACTTGAGATGAGTTATACATTATTTATAGCTTGTAAATGAACAACCTACTATAAATCTTATATTTAATGTTGAATATTAATATAAATGTTTAATTGCAAATTGGTTTAGAGTTAATAACTAAGACATTTCACTGATTGGGTATCATTTGCATTAGGTGGTTTGAATAAAAATTAAATATTAATTATTGTGTTTGCATAAAAATATAAATATAACTATCATCTTAATTTGAAAAATGTTTTTCTTAAATACAAATTGAAAAAAAAAATTCAACTAAAGTCCTTAATTTTTTAAAATATATAACTAGAAATCTTATTACAATTGAGATTTCTCAACAAATAAATAATTATAAAGTTAGAATCAACTTCTTTTAAAATTGAAGTAATTAAAAGTAAAACTTTTTTATTGTAATATCCATAACTTTTTTTAGCATTAAGGATATCTCTAATCTGAGAGTCTTTTTTTGAGATGTAGAAATCATCAAAATAAGTTTTATCTTTTCACAAAATCTTTTTTTCATACACACAACCAAGGATCAAATCCACAACAGTATGTTTAAGAGACTCAACTATCTACCGACTATGTCAAGACCTTATTCGTAATATTTATAACATTTTTATAATTATTGTTTTATGACATTTATTTTTTATATTTTGAAAATAAAATAATGAATATTACATTATTCTTAAAATTATTTTTTTATTTTTATTTTAGGGTTAAAGGACAAATCTACCTCAAAAGTATTTTCCAAGGAGCTATGAGCACCCTAAACAATTATTCATTATGTTTCAAAATCGAAGCAATTGTTACTCTACACTAACGGATTCATAAGGTTGATAATTAGTCAGAAAAGGGCTCAATTTTTTTAGGGTTAAAGGGTAAATCTACTTTGAAAGTATTTCTCAATAAGCTATAAACACGCTAAACAAATTATGATCGGAGTAATCTCTCTTTTGAACTAGACTCATCACAAAATTGAGAACCAAACCAGTAGCAAACTAACCAGATGGAGAAAGAGAAAACGAAGGAGAACAACAATCCTAAAATCAAGAATAAAAAGAAATAAAACAAAAGTCTAGAAATCAAGTATGGATATCTTGTTCTCCAGATGCAGATAACGGATGAAAATTTGCACCCCACTCTTCATAATCCCTTTGATCAAAACCAATTTCTCGCCTTCATCTATCTTAAAGGGAATGATTGAGAGTGATTCGGAGCTTACCTTCACTGAACTTAATACCCTTCCCTCCCTCCCTCCCTCCCTCCCAATGGCTTCCAAGCTTTGTGACTCTTGTAAATCCATCACTGCCACCCTCTTTTGCTGTGCCACCTCCACCTTCCTTTTCCTCAATTGTGATAGAGAAGGTGTTTTGATTTCGACCACCATGTAGAGACTCTTCAATAGTGAAAACCTAGCTATTTAGGTTCTACACATGTTTAACACTTCAACTTAATTTTCTTTTTCTTTTTTATTTTTTGATTTGCCATTTAACCATTTACAGTCGCACGTGGCAACCAATGTGGGTTTCACTGTAATGGGTTAACAACCATTTATGGGGTCTGCTAGTATAGGGTGACATTACTCTAAAAATTTGTTTAGAGTGCTCATAATCCCTCAAAAAATACTTTAATATTTCGGTCGCTAAAAATGGTGTCGCTAATTTTAGCGAGGAATGAGCTGATTCCCTCGCTAATTAGCGAGGGATTTAATCCCTCTCTAAATTTTATGAGGGATTAAATCCCTTGCTATTTCCTCGCTAAACTACAAAAAATTCAAAATTACCATGTCACCCCAAAGACCACGCCACGTCACATCATTACCATGTCACCCGCCACCCATGCCATATCACTGCTACGCCACCGCCACATCATCGTGATTGCGACACGTCACTACCATGTCATATAATGATTTCAAATATGCATTTACTTAGGTTCGAACCCATGACTTCCTGCTCTTAGTGCCTTTATATTTAGACTTTTGTCAGTTGAATTGTAATGTATTTGCAGTCTTTATATGAAATATTAAATATATATTATTTATTTACACACCAATACACACATATATTTATAAATTAATATATTGTTAAAAAATAAAAATATATTATAATTTTAGTTATTAATATCATAAAATATTTTGAATTTTGTAATAAATGAATTTTCATTTTCATTTTTTTCAACAAGTTATAAAAATTAATCTAACTATTTTTATTAATTTAAAATAATCAACTAATAAAAATAATTTTATAACATAATTATTAAAAAAATTTCAATTCATTAAAATTAAATTTTTAATAAAATAATTTTAATATATTAAAATTAATTTTAGAAAATTTAGTGAGGGACAAATCTCTCGCTAGATTCCTCACTATTCATAATAATTTAGCGAGGAATAAAATATTCATCACTAATTTTCTCGCTAATTTAGTGAGGGAAAGAATATTCCTCACTAATTTCCTCACTAAATTTAATTCGTTACTAATTTTTCGCTATTTAAATTATTTAGCGAAAGTTGAGCGATCTCTCACTAAATTATATTTTTTTAGTAGTGGAAGATTTTTTATTTTCCATGAAAAATTTTAGCACAATTACAAAGATAAAGAAGAAAAAGAGCAAAGTCAGGTTGTTGAATTGTTGATTTGATAGGCATTGGAGGGAAGAATCCAAATTGGCCATTGTCCACGAACTCTACAGCTAGGAATAATCATAGGATTGGATGGTATAGGAGGATAGTATCATAATTTTAACATCTATATATTTTTAAGAAAAAAAATTATTTTTAAGTCCCAGAAGAAGTAATAAATTTAAATGTAAAAGTTATACTTAAAAACTCAAATCATAATATTATATTTAAATTATTTTAGAAAAATGAAGTTTCAAAATTTTAAATTAAAATAATTTTAAATTTTTGTAATAATTTAAAATTTAATATTTCTTCCGGCGAAAAAAGTTATTAAACTATACTTTTTTTTTTAAATTTCATTCTCAGTTTTACTAAATCTCTACTATATAAATTTATTCATTTAGACATTTTTAGAAATCAGTATTTTTTTTAGTTAGAACTAATCTGTGCAAATTTTTTCTTATAAAATTATAAACTTTATTTAATATACTCAATCATTTTTTGGCCAACATAAACTCAATCATTAATCTAATTGCAATACGGAATTAAAATAGTCAGTCTCAATATTAATTATCAAATTTTCTTGTTTTCATATGCTAGCTTATTCTCCACCGTGAAGGTCCAATAAATATAAAGGGGATGAGTGGGAGGATGGTTGAGTCACATGGGCCATTTACAAAATGAAGAAGCGTTGTAGGTGACGTGTATCTATTATTATTGACTTTAAATTTAAAAAAATGGTGATAATCATCCTCAGGCCACTTGATTTTGTGTCCATATTTAAATTTAAGTACCATTAGGCACCTGTCTACTCGTCCATCTCATCACCTTTTATTTCCTATCCTTGGTTCCATTTTTCAGTGCTTAAATCATTGTTCCTTTAATGGAATCAAGAGAATTTTGTGTTTTGAATTATTTGTGACCTCATTTTCACTTTTTTATTTTTATTTTTCTTAATACTTTATCAAGTGACCTAGTATTTAGTAGCAACGTTATACTCTTATTAATTTAGATTGAGTTGAGTCTATAATAGTGATAAAGCTTCTCTAATAAGCATTGGTGAACCCACGCTGTTTAGTCGGATTAGTTAACACCCCTAAATCTAAAAAATTACAAGTTATATTTCTAAATTTTAATAATTTGATCCATTAATTCTAATATTTTAATTCCATTAAACTTAAATATTAAATATATTTGGTGGGAAGCCACAAGAAGCGGCTGGTGCGACCGTGTGACGAAAGATAATGTTGGGAATATATATATATATATATAGATATACATCCTCGGATTCTAAATATATAAAAAGTATGGATTGGGTGCTTTTTTTTCTTCTAAATATAAATGTCTGATGCATTTTTTTTTTCAATTCTATCATTTATTAAATCAGTGGATGCAATTAATTTTTATTAATTACAAGATAGAAGTGTTATATATTAAATTGAGATATTTTAGGAAACTATTTTAAATTCCTAACAAATTTAATATTTCAACTGCTTTTCTTGACCTGGATGAATTAGCTATTAACATCTTATAGCATATGGAAACAGAAGAAATAAAAATACTCTTTTCAGCCCTAAACATAAAAGATGTTTGAGGATCTCTATTGATTCAAAATATAAGGAACAAATAAGAATTGTATTGTATATTTAATTTTCTTTTAATAATGCCCCTCATTAAGAATTACTTTCATTTATTTATTATATGACAAAAGTTTTAAATATTAAATGGAGGTATTTTTTAAAATTATTGTAAATTTATGTCAAACTTAATAATTTGATATGTTTTTAATTGTGTCATACACTTATGCTTCACTAAATTTTAAAAATAAGAAACATGAAAAGACCCTTAATATAAAGAAGAACCAGAGTAAGCTAATTCAACCACCAATAGGGAATGAGATTCTCTGATAGTATCAAAAGAGCTGCACCTATATATTTTTAAATTTTTTAATGTTTATATATTATTTTTTTCAAAACTTATAGTTAGAAGATTATTTTTACTTTTTAAATGTATCTTTTAAAATAAAAAATAAAATAATTTTAATAAAAATTATTTAAAACATATGAATTATCTAAATTTAATCCTGAGAGTTCGGATGCAGTGCTTTAGCGAAGTATATGGTGGTCCTGCAGCATAGAATGGAAACCAGATCCTCCGAATAGTCTACTTCGAAACTTCATACTTCTGGTGGTCTATACTCTATAGTCTACACTAAACCTACTGGCCTCCTCGCTGACTTCATGTATCCGTCACGTGTTGTTGTGCTTCTCAGTCTGACCTGACCAATGGATGTATACGTATTTTATTTAATTTTTCTTTTTATATCTTCATTCCACACTAATTAATTTGTCATACTTTACAACTTCTAGTGACTATTATTAGATTCTATTCTATAATTAGGAAAATTGATTAATGTTCCCCGCCCACAATGGGTGGAATTATTTTACTTTGTGAATAGTTAGTGGCAAACCGACAAGTGATTGCCCTTTTCTCTCACTAATATGTGGTTCTAATCCTTAACTAAATTAAAAAGACGTTGTAATAACTACATGTATAACAATTATATATATATTCGAGGCTAAATATATATATATATATACTATAGCAATTAATTAATGTTGTATACTAAGGAAGCAATGGTGAGCGATGAACGATATATGGTGTTACTGTTGTGAGGAAAATAGAGAATGAAAAAACATAATCATGAGAAGGCAAGGTAAGTTTTTGAGAAAGGGAAAAATAAAGCAAAGGAATTAATTAATAGTTATATACACACACATATGGAAATCAAAGAGGAAGAGAAGATAGGAAATATGTGTGCTTACCTTTTGTCCTGATAAATTAATTAAATGGCAAAGGGAATTACTAAATATTTTCTAAAGTCCTTAATATAAAAGCATTTTCAAAAGATTTTCATGGTCCTTAAAATAATTATCTTTTCAAAATTTATTAAATTATTAATGAGTGATTTTTACAAATGTCCTTGATAGTTTTAATTATCTCTTTCCAATCATTAATGTGAATGGAGATTAATAACTTTTATTAAAGGTATTTTAGGAATATTATAATATTTTTTGATAAAATCAATACTTCTTATTATTTTTAACTACTTAAATTATTTGGCATGATTTAAAATAGAAGGCTCTTATGATGGGACAAAATAGTGTACTAGTAAGAATTTATGTGTATATTTATATGCTACCTACTTGGATTCATTACTGGAGTGGTGTTTCATTATGCGATCACACTCTCAACATTTGCTGCTGCCACCTACCTGAGACACATTATTCCTCTTGCCAAACCAAATCATATTAATTTCCCCTTCCTATTTCCATAATCTATCTATATATATATATATATATTACACACACACACACACACACACACACACACATATAATATGATGTATTCAAAAAGAAACATGGAGAATATAAAGGATGCATATTGAAAAGTTTTACCAAACTAAAGAAGGAATCTTGTCAAAAAATAAAAAAAGGAGGAAGGAATCAGAAGCCTTCGCTCTACCTACCAAGGAAAAAAATGATCAAAGACTGGAACTTCATTTTCTACAATGAAATGAAATAAAAATAAGAATAATAAGAATTACATAAAAAAAAGCTGGCTTTGTAATTAAAAACAAAAACATGTTCATCTTCAAGTTAAAATTTAATAAATAATAAAAAGATAATAAACATTACATATCTCATTATATGTGTGTAAGGAAAAAATTGTTTCCTTTATGCTGCAGCAGCACCTGGTATCCTAAACCACTTTATTTTAAATAGAGGACTTATTAGGATCTAGATTCATTTAAATCGAGCTATGAAGGATCCAAAAAATGGTAAATTCTACCACTAAATATTTAATGTGATTGTATGCCTATTGTTTGAACTTGAAACTTCTCATTAAGTTGATATAGTTTCGTACCAGTTGAACCAAAACCTCATGATAAAAAATTCTGTCCATTAACCTCTCCAAATGAGGCCCAAAAAAAATTCATACAACCAAAAATACTCAGCCATTATATATTGGAAAAAAAACTACTTTACATACATATTCCAATGAAGTTAGTTTAGGTAGTTTAATTTGTAGTAAAACATATTTCTTTTCCAAATTTTTTCTCAATTAATAATATTTTCTTTTACACTAGATTAATTAACACATATTGATTTGATGAATATTTTGGAAATATCACATTTATTGTTATAAAAATTTATATTTTTATGTTATATTTTGGATGAATCATTTTCTCTAAAATTTGTTTATATTTGAAACTGGAAAAAGTATTTATTTATATATATATATATATACATGTATATAAAAGATAATTTTATTTCTATTTTTTACAGAAAAAAGATGAAAGGAAACATGGGATAGATACGAAGGGCAGGAGAAACAAGGGGGGGTCCAGACAGCAGGGGAATAGCTTTTAGCAGTTGCAGTATCCAATCCCAAGTCGACAACGTAAGATGAAACACTGGTTTTCCAGATCCCTTTCCCATTCTCTCACCTCCTTTCTTCCCCTCTTTTTCCCCTCAGTCACTCTCACATAATCATCCCTCCTAGCTAATCTCTTGTTTTTTATCTTTCCAAAATAAATATTAATAATTACGACTATTATTCCTGTGCCCAGTCTTCTTGACTGGTCTCCCAAACGCATCCTTAACCATAACCATAACCCTGGATTCTCTCAGTCCTCGCTTCCCTTCCCTTCCCTTCTCATAATCTTTTCGCTATATATATATATATACACACTCATACACAGAATATGATATATATGCATACCAGAACCCTCGACCTCAATATTATATAAGACCAGGAGAAGAAGTAGCAGAAGAGAGAGAGAGAAATAGAGATATGGGTCGGGGAAGAGTGGAGTTGAAGAGGATCGAGAACAAGATCAACAGGCAGGTGACCTTCAGCAAGAGAAGGTCAGGCCTTGTCAAGAAAGCCAAAGAGATCTCTGTGCTGTGCGATGCCGAGGTTGCTCTCATCGTCTTCTCCACCAAAGGCAAACTTTTCCACTACTCCAGCGACCCCTGGTATAGTATACCATATATATATATATCCTTTCTTCTTCAACTCAATCTGACTCTTCAAATCTCACAATTAATCACCTTTCTCTGCTTCTCTTTCTCGTTGATTTCTCCCAGAAATGTATCTCTCTTCTCACTCATCTCATCCCTTCTGGTATAGTATACTATATATCCTTTCTTCTTCTCCTCTCTCAGCCCATGATTCATCAATCAATTTGGTTATTCTTGGTTCATCCATGAGTAATTAATCTGAGTGTTTATCTGATATTGCTATTGTTATCTTAATGCGCTCTGGTACCAACAACATGCACTCCTGTGACACATTATTCTGCCCTATTTAATTCCTTAATACTTGATGATGCAATACCTATCCCAGCCTTCTCCTCTCTGTGAGAGAGAGAGAGAGAGGGGGGGGGGGAGGGAGGGATGGGGCGAAGGGGCTATCTGAGTCTGAGGAGGGTGTACGGAGTAATTTGGCTAGGTTATGCAGAAATGATGTTTCATACTTGCTCCTATATTGACATGTGTACGTGACTTAGTTCCTCGTCCCACCATCACGCACAGACACCAATCTCAGTAATGAACAGAACCAGTGACGAGTCACTGTGAAATTTAAGTTGCTTTAATTATTAAAAAATGACTCCACAAAACTAAAATCAAACACCCGTTGCCCAGTAATTACTAATTCGTATAATATCTTTCTATGAACGTCTAGAGCACTTTATTAGTTCGATTAATTGAATTTGATCTTGTTTTCTTTTTGGTTGAATTAGTTTTAATCAAGTTACTATTAACTGAGGTTTATTTTTTCATTAAAAAATTTTGAAATCTATAATTTAAAATTTTTAATCAATAACTTAATTCTCAATAAGTTACAAAAATTTTTTATTCTAAAATTATAAATTAATTATGAACACACACACACATATTTATTTGTTTCATTTGTGTTGCATAAGTTTTGAAACACTGATAAATCCTTACATATATGCAACGTTCATGGCGTCTGATGACATCTATTTACTCCATCAAAATGAAAGTGTAATATAACTTTTAGATTCTAGATAAAAATGCCGGGAAAGTTCTTGCTGGGTAATGTTATATTGAGTTATAGGATCTTTTACTGTCTGTAATTGGTTTATTAATTGTTTGTAGGATAATTGAAGAGATACAAAAACAAATTAAAGAGACGATGAGTATAAAGAGAGGAAAACCTAATATACACATATATTTTATGTTATTTTTTTCTCCATCTACGCATAAAACTCTATGATTATAGAAATTTTTTTTTTGTTTAGAAGTAGTCTTGCATATATGGATATTCAAATTGGATTCTTGAGAATTTCATATATACCAGGTTACGTACAAAGAGTACTTGAAAATGTGATGGAGGAGCGTGTGAAATTTTACTCGACAAATTATGGTCTTGGATTAATACTTTACTCAAAAGAAGCATTATAGAATTTAAAGTGAAAAGTAAATATTATATATATATATATATTAACCGTTGTGTTTATCAAATGTCATGAACTAATAGTTGTATCAAATGGGTTGGAAATTAGAATTTTGAGTTCCACACTGGGTCATAGATAAATAAAATAAGAAAAAAAAGATAGTTAGTGAATTGCTTTCATGCATACGGAGTAGTAGGTATTATAGGAGAGACAAATATACTATATATGCATTTGGGGATGCTATTTTGGAATTAATATACTTTTGTGGATGTAATATAAATTTGTAATATATATACATGTATGATGGATACTATATATGAATAATGCAATTAAGTTAGCTTACTGTTTAGCTGATGTTGTGAACAGTATGGAAAGAATTTTGGAACGGTACGAGAGGTATTCCTACGCAGAGAGGCAGCTAGCTGCAAATGATCAGGAATCCACTGTAATACACCACCTCTTCTCTCTCTCTCTCTCTCTCTATATATATCATTTTTTCATAAAAAAAAAAAAGAAACCAATTAGGTATTTATGTTATTATATATCCCCAGTGTCTGGAAAACTGGACTCTTGAGCACGCCAAGTTGAAGGCTAGGATAGAGGTCCTACAAAGAAATCAGAGGTATAACATATATAGTTCCTTTTGTTTCTTTCTATTTATCATTTTTTAAGAAAATTTTTATTTTTATTTATTTATCATATTTAAATTTTAAGATAATATTAATTACTGATTTATCAATTATATCCTTATATATTCTTTTAACAGTCAACTATGACATTAATTACTCTTTCCTATTTACTTACTCTAGTTCACAAAAATTGTCTTTTTAGGGTTTTTGAAATGTTTCATTGTATTTGGTACTTTAAAATTTCAATGCAATATTAATTAATTATTTTACTGTTTTACCTTTCATTAATATCAAATATATCATTTAAAAGAGCATTTGAATTAAGGACATTTTAGTAAAATACTATTAAAACTTATAATATTCTAGATCATTTGATAGTTTTCTTAATTTGTGTGAAAAACCTTAAAAGAAACAATTTTTATGAACTGAAGGAGTATTTATTTAGTGAAGGGCATATTAAAAAATTTAAAATAAGTACCAATGGACACCTGGTCAAGTGGTAAGTGGCTTGGCCAACATAGCATTCTAGGAGGTCAAGTTTTGATTTCTGAGGGGTGCAACAACATTAAAAAAATTAAAACATTAAAGAGGTCTTCTCATTGGTACCTCTGAGCCACCGTAAGGTTCTACACAATGGGGTCCGGATTAGTTTTGAACTAGTAGTATAAAAAAAATTTTAAAATAAATTATCACACATTAATTATATCTCTTAATATATGTACTAAAATCTTAAATGACATATAAAAAGAAACAAAGAGACATAGTATATTCATATAACTCAGCAAGTGATCTGCCTGTATGTGTATAATGTGTATATATATATATATATATATCAGTGTGAATTGTCAAGTGCTTTTACTGATACACAGGCATTTTATGGGAGAGGACCTGGAGGGCCTAAGTCTGAAAGAGCTTCAGAATTTGGAACATCAGCTGGAGTCAGCTCTCAAACACATCAGATCACGAACGGTAATTAAAAATCATGCCCCCAACAACCACCATATATATATACATATATTATATTGCTGTAATTCTCAACGGAATGTCAAAGTCATTGATGCAGTCAAGTACTGTTTCAATTGCAGAACCGACTCATGCATGAATCTATCTCTCAGCTTCAGAAAAAGGTCAGTCTTTCTCACCTGCATGCAGGCATTTTCCTATATATATCGCAAACAGATAGCATTTATATATAAATCTGTTATTTGGCTACATGATAGGATAAAGCACTTCAGGAACAAAACAACTTACTGGCTAAGAAGGCAAGGATTTTGTTTCGTTTTCCAACAGCTACAGCTATATATAAATATAACTATATGATATATATATATATATGTAGTTAATTGTATAGTTTATTAGGTTACTGTATATATTTTCTTTTCTGTGTACATAGATAAAGGAAAGAGAGAAGGCAATGGAGCAGCGACAGAATCAAGGGTTTGATGATTCCTCTGTTCTATTAACACAACAGCCATTGCTGCCTTTGAATATTGTCGGGTAAAGAAAACTCTCCCAAACTTGCCACTCTCTGTGTCTGCATTGCATGTTTGCCTTTTGCTTTGTGCAGTAATGGTAACTCGTTCATATGCATATGCCTCCCTAATGAAATTTATATAATGCATAATATATATTATTCTTAAATTGTAAACCCTAGTTTTATTACGAAAAGACAGATTTTTCTTTCTTTGAACCAGAAGATGACTCAAATATTGTCATAGATTGTTTATTCTACTCAAAATAAAAAAATTCAATTTATTCTCAATTTTAAAAGTTTATTATATATTTTTGAGTAAATTATTCTCTTGTCCACTTAAAAGTATTTAATTTATACGATTCTCCCTGATATTTTGAAGACATATACTTTTTCCCCCCCTAGAATCAAAAGATGCGTTATATTTATATTTTTATAATAAAAAATTATAATTGCACTTGCCTAAAAAATTCTCATATCCATTATTTATTTCTAAATGTAATATAACAGGAACTCTCTCTCTCTCTCTCTCTCTCTATATATATATATATATATATTATTCATTGTTTCAAACTTGGCAAATTACAAAATTATTTGTTGAAAATTAAATTATTAAAAAAAGTAAAGAATACGTTCCAAAAGAATAATTTATTTAGAACTTAACTAATTTATATATATTGATTTAATCACCAATAAGTCACGAACATGATGGTGAATTTTTAAAATAAATTATTTATAAACATAAGTATTGTGGTAAATTTTGTGAACTTTTAAACTAAATTAAACTTAATATAAAATAAATAATAGTAAAATATAAGTTTTAAAATATTTTAAAATTGGCCAAATATATCAAAAGAAATCATCAAGATTACTCTGAAGGATGTTCTAGTCATATTTTGATTTCAGACAGTAAATATATTTTTAAATAAAAATAGTTTCGACATTTTTTATGTAAAATAAAAATTTAATTTATCCTATATTCCATATAAATAATATCCGGTGCATCTGTATTTTGCCTGCATTGACTAGGAAGGTAATAGTTTGGAAATTATTAAAATGAATTAATTTCTTTTAACCTGATGAGTTGTGTGAGAGAAAGAGGGCTATGAAATTAAAAGACATAGCTTAAAGTATCAATTAATAAAATAAAATGGCGAAAATGTCAAGAGGTAATTAGTTCATCTCTTTCTCTTCCCTTTTTCGCTGCTTGCTTCATCGATCTTCAAAAGCCCTATATATGCCACTTTAAAGTGAGACACAATGTTTAATAGTACATTACTAAGGAAACACGTACATACGAGTAAGTCTTATAAGTCCCACATGTTGTTTTAGTCTTAAAAATGACATCAAGGAATTAACGTTGATCTCTAGTTTAACTGATACAACCTCCTGTCCGTTGAACCAAGCTAGCTACTTATTTCCAAATCTCAGAAATATCTTGTTTTTAATTTATAGTGTCTGTCATTAATATTATATATCATATATATATATTTATTCATGTTGGGTTCAGCATATATATATATATATATAACATATTTGATGGATGATATATATGCAGAGGAGGAGGATCAACAGGAGGTGGAAGAGGGGATGGTGTCGAATATGGAGCAAGTCTGAATCAACCTCGACCCAATATACTGCTTCCTGCTTGGATGCTTCGCCCTTTAAATGAATAGAAACGTACACAGCTTCATTGCCTATACGTACGTACGTATTCCTCCTGTGTTAATATCATTATCATCTAATTAATCTATATCTAAATTAAATATATCAATATGCATGGCTTCCACTAAGCCTTGTCCAACCATCTATACATGCATGTTAATTCTGTTTCGATCTCTTCCTCTTCTATGACTATCCGTGGGATGTAATCTTTATATATGAAAGACATTTTAATAATTATGACTGTCAATGTGTAATTTAAAAGTTCATGTGCGTGTAGGTGTGGAATAATCCTGGTTGAATTCGCTTCTTTTCATGTAGTATGATTTTTTTTGGGTAAATATAAGAATATATTTCAACTAATAGTTGAAAACTAAATATTTTCAAATAATATGAAAGGTGCATCATTTTTGAGAAAGGAAATTAGTAATGGTGAACCAAAATTTGGAGTAAAAGAAAGAGAGAATTTCACCCCTTAGGGCCTGTTTGCAGAGTCAGCTTCAAACCAAGTTTGGTAAAGGAATGAATTTGAAGAAATACAATTTCTATTTGGTTACTTTTTCCCCGTTCAAAACTTATTATCACTCCAAAACTAATTTCTAGCAGAAGCAATACCATACATGCTTTTGATTTTAATTTTTCGTTGCCAACGGATTGGTGAAGAGGATGGAAATTGTCAAAAAAAATAAAGTCAAATAAAAATGGATCAATAAATATGAGAAAAAATGGGAAAATTGAGAAAATAAAATTTCTATAAAATTTTTCCTATTTAATGAGAAAAATACTCCTTTAAAATTTTAATCTTCATGAGCCATGACCTGTTAAAAATGTTATATCAGATAGATTATGTTTCCAATTAAATAAATACAGTTTAAATTTTAGTCCAAGATAATTAAATTAACTATAAGATAGAGTTTAAGCTCAATTCAAAAGAAAATTATAAGTTAAAATGATAAAAATAAAGAAAATAAAATATTAAAAAAATAATTTTAAACTTTCATTTTTTAGATAAACATATATACATATATATTTATTAAATAGGTATTAAAAATTATTTATTAAAATTTGGAAAAATTATTGCACTAAAAATACTTTTAATTAAAATCATCCAAATATCATTATTTTTGTTAAAATTATTTTTTAATTAAATAATTTAAACATAAATACGTTAACCTAAAATCAATTTTTATCATAATTATGTTACAAAATTTATTCTATGAAAACTTATTTTTAACTAATTAAAAATTAAATGAGTACTTAAAGTGGTGGATCAAACCAAAATTAAGAATGAAATTGCTGGGATATCCATCTCAAACTTTTAGTGTGCTTTGGACTTAGCCCTCTTTGTATATAAAAGTAAAAACAGAAAGGAGGAGAGAGAGAATTTCAAATAATGCAATCAATTGGAGGTTAGCTAGGAGCTGTCATATACAGATTAATGAGGACACAGCCTCAGGGTTGCACAGTGGCGGATGGATACCTTGGGAACAGCTTGGACAAGTATACTTCCTCCATTCATTTTTTTAGTATAACATATATTAAGGAATATAATCAATATATTAATTTTTTTATTTTTTAATATATGCTTGAAAATTTAAAATGATAGACAAATAAAAATAAATTTTTTAAAAGTGACAAATAATAATAATAATAAAGAAAGGAAAAACAAAGAGCATATAGCAAACAGATAATAAAAATTCGTGCATGGAGTAGTTAAGATCCCTCTTTAATTATGATCCTTGTTTCAATTTTATTTTATGCTTCCCCCAATTGCATCTCTTCTTTTTTAACATCACATTTTCATTTAGAGTTGGCAATTCGGATCGGCTCATGGTGAGTTGGGTTTAAAATAGTTAGGCCCAAAAAGCCTGACTACAAAACAGCCCTTAATTGTTAAAGCTCAACTCGTAGTTATTGAGCTTGGGGACTGACCCGCAAGCCCATATTTTTAAAAAATATTTTTTAATTTTTTTAAAAAAATATATAATTATTTAAATTAATATAACTAAACATTATTATCATTAACTAAAATTAATATAATGTTTGAATTTTATCATTTATATGTCATAATTCAAATCGAAAAACCCATTTTATATTTGGGCACCCATTCATTAAGCCCGACCCGCCATTTTCATCAGACTAAACGGGTCAACCTGTCAAACTTGATTCATATTGCCTGTTCTACTTACAACTATCTAATTGATTTCATTCCTCCTTTTTATCCTCTCTCCAAATGTTTCCATTGTTTTGGTTCTAAACCTAGACCCACATTTGCACAGTTGCTTATCGCTCTTATGTTGAGCTGGGCTTTTGAAATAAGTACTGATGTTGCAGTACACCAAAAAAAAAAGTATAGATGTTGCAAGCATTGTTATTTTATTTTAATTTATGCCTTAGATAAATATTTATAAATCAAAATTAATTTGAATATTTTAAAAAGCTCAATATAAAAACATGAAATATATAGTATAATATTACAATATATTCTTTCCGTCCAATTTTATTTTATGTTTTAAAAAATTTTAAATATTGTAATTTGTTTATCATTTTACATCATTAATAAAACATTAATTATCTTTGTAACTATTTTACCTTTCATTAAAGATAATCATAGGTGAAGTACAAGTTATATTTTAGCATTTAATTGAAGAATATTTTGATAAAATATTATTAAATTTTATTACAACCTAAGTTATTTAATGATTTTATTGATTTATATGGAAAATCTTAAAACAATAAATAAAATGGGACGGAGAGGATGTATAATTATTCTCACAAATATTATTCCCTCTAGTCTTTAATACTATAAGTCATTTTTAACAATCTCACAATAATCAAGAAAAGTTAGTTGATTATCTAAAAAATATTTTGGTTTTCATATTTACCTATAATAAATGCCATAGTAAATTTAAGAAACATATACTTTCTAAAATAATTAATATTCCATAAAACAATTAATAAAAAAAGGATTTTAGAATGGAGTAATTAATACTCCTTGTAAATTGACTTACATTTTTTACTATAAAATTCTTTTAAAATATAACTTACATAAAAGACCATAAAGACTATTATTAAGGAATTCAATTTTGAAAGTGAAATTAATAAATACTTATACCCGAGCCATGCAGGAGGAGGAGGGAGGATTATTATTATTGGAATTGGGGTCTCTACTACGAGACCCCATGCTGCTAGGGTGTTGTCGTGGTAGCTTTAAATTTTTTCAATCAAACACTTTAGATAAGTATATATTATTGTCTTAATGTCTTTTTAATCTTATGTTATATTATTGTATGAATGCAGTAAGACTACGGAGTCTCAGTTTCTACTCTATAATATTAAGAAGATAAGAGCTATATAAAAATAGGATTGCATTATTCTAATTTTTTTTTATTTCTAAACTTAAATATTAAAAAAAATTACAAATTAAAAATAAAAAACAAAAACAAACAAACAAAGGATCATGGGGCAGGCAACCCCAATGAGGTGAATCGTCACAAGGATTGCCGCGAATAGAGTGGGCACACGTATGAACGGAGAAGGGTCAACATTCTTATCTTTTATTGTGGAAACAAATCATTCTATGTCTGTGCCACAATTGCACTCCGACCCTCTCTTTGACTTTCATGCCGATAACAATGCCGCTCCTCAAGTATTCTCTCATTTTATTTTTATAATAAACAAATAATTAAATTACATAAATTTAAAAAATTGTTAAAATTATTAAATTTGTGAGAAATACAAAATATTTTTTTAAAATTATTTTCATTTAATTTTAATAACTTTATAATATAATTAATGATAATGAATTGTAATTAAAGGTATTTTTTTAAAAAAAATTAAATGCACCAAAATTTTTTTATTTATTTCTTATATTTTAGAATAAAATAGGTGCTTCAAATGTCCTTTATATTAAAAAATGAAGGGAATATAATTTAATTTTAAAGCAAATTTGGTCTTTTGTTCTCCTCTTGATTCTTAATATAAGAGTCATTCTAAATAATTTTCATAGTTTTTAATACTCCCACCATCTGATTTTATTTGCTATTTTGAGGCCTTTTACACATATCGATAAAATTATTAAATAACTTAGATTATAATAAAATTTAATACTATTTTACTCAGGTATTCTTGAATTAAATGTTAAAAATGACTTGTATACTATTATTTTTAATGAACGGTAAAATAGTTAAAAAAGATAATTAATATTTCATTGGTAATATAAAATAATAGATATATTGGGATATTTAAAATTTTCTGAAATGAAAAATAAAATAGGATGCAGGGAGTATGAGGGTGTTTGCAAAATTCCTGAAACATTAGTGCATAATTTTCATAAATATCCGTTATACTTTTAACTTGTTTCTCTAAGTATTAATATGTTGTAGTTTTAGGAATGTTATATATATATATATATATATAATAAACTAGTTTTAACAACATGCCAAATGTAATTTGGTTAAAATGTCCTCATAAAAAGGACTCGAGGGAGTATAAGATTTTTTTAGAAATTTAATGAAACATTAATAAATTTTTTTTGTTATTTACCTTGAACATAAATACTCTTTTTTCTTATTCAAACCTTTAACATAAATACTCTTTGTTGACTTTCAAGGATAAATTTGGGAAGTCAAGTTAATTTTTGAGAAATTCAATGTTGTCAATAATTTTAATTAGCATCCTTAAATTATGTGAAGTTAGTTAAAATTACCTTATACATGTGTATAAGATTGGAGGTAGTAAGTTATTTTACATATGCCACGTATTTTAAGAAAAAAAAAGTTAGATTGTTGGATTTGTTAAAACAAACAATATTTCAATAGTACTTTTTACCATTACCTCATTAATTACATTTCCCAGTACTCTTTATTTGCCTCCTCTTAATTGCATAGGACATAAATGAAAAAAATAATTAATACACTAGAACGTCCCAAAACAATTTATAGGGGAAATGATAGTTGGGGACCAAAATTTTGAATAAAATACAGTAAGCGATCTTACAATTTTTTCAGTAGTAAATACAGAACAAAATAGTACTAAATTCGTGATATTTAGTAGTAAAAAAAATTACAAGATCTGTTACTGTATTTAATTCAAAGTTTTGGTCCCCAAGTGTCATTTTCCCTAATTTATATTTTGGATGTGGAGTAATTTTTTTATTTAACACACACATATGATGGAGCTTCATATATTTTTATTATATATATATATATATTGATATATTGATGTTCCCTCTATTCAATTTTATCTGTTATTTAAGATTTTGATATAAAAATTAAGAAAAAACAATACATGAGTAATTAATGATGTAATTTTACTAAATTGTCTTTAATTATTACTTCTTTAGTATTCATAATTTTCCCATTTTTTTAAATCATCTTTTGATTGCTTAGTAATAGAATTGGAAAAAATTAATTATCCATTAGTTTTTTAAGATGATAATTAAATTGGAATGTTTAAAATTTTCAAAATAATTGATAAAATAGGACGGAGAAGTAAAGGTGTGCATGGGTCGGTCCGGGTCCAGGTTTGCCCATGCTTGAGGACCGGCCCAGGAGTAAACTGGGTATGCTCGAGTTTGTCAGGTTTGGTTATCGGGTTTATGGCAAAAATGGAAAAAAATGAAGGAAGAGACGTAGGAGGAAGAAGATCTAGAAAAAAAAAAAAGCCATGGCAACAAGACTAATCGATCTATGCAAGGGTAAGGCAACAAATCAAAGAATAACAATAACACAAAAAAGATATGAGGAATATAGAAGAAGAGGTTCAAAAAACAAAAAGGTCAAAAACAAACAAACACAACGATTTAAGACAATAGATCAGTCTAAGGAGAGAGGATGGTGAGATATAATGATAGCAATGAAGAGGAGAAGGTGGCAACACGAGATCTGAGATCTGAGATGTGAGATAGCGGTGACTAGAGACTGAAGCACCAAGTGATGTGTGAGAGAGGGAGGGAGAGGTGAAAGACTACTGTGTGATTCGCATATGTGAGAGGGGAAAAGAGACCAGAGACTACCGACAGAGTAAGTTGCATGAGAGAGGGAATGAGAGAGAAGTGAAAGGCAATTTGAGAACTACAAAAGTAATGAGAGGGAGATGTATATGCAATAGGTTTATGGGAAAAATAAACTAATTGATTGACTTTTTTTTTTTAAGAAAAAATAAGAGGGCGGGCTAGTCTGAGATAATATAGCCCATTGTTTCAACCCATAATCCAAACCAACCTGATATTTTTTACACGGGGTTGATTTGGGTCGGATTGGGCTGACCAGTCCAGGTGGATTATGCTCACCCCTACGGAGAAGTATTTCCTAATGGAAATAGTAGTAGCATGGAGCACTTTAATTAATCAGCCTCACGTAATTTTTCTTTTAACAACAAATCAGCCTAACCTAATTATACCTCCAACATTCTTTTTTTTTCTTTTGAGGATATAATTAATAACAACCACATATTTGGATCAGTTTAGTATGCATAATAAAAAAATAATTTTATCATAGACATGCGAGATGCAACGTTGGCATGTCTCAGAATATTCAATCATTAAATTAATTAACATGGGAGTTCAATTCAAGTTGGCCGCCCATCATCCTCCCCCCGCCCCCAAAAACATGTCATCCCATTATCAGCCCCGCCCAGCCCAGCCGGTTTTCACTTTTCTTTATTATTTAAAAATAACATTATTAATATGTTAGTATTCTTTTAATAACAAATATAAATTCTTCACATTTTTATTCAGATAATTTACACATAAGTTTTTAACAAATAATATTTTGACTATAAATATAAGAAAATGATTTTTTAAAAAATAAAAAATTATAAATTTAATTTAATCATGCATCCTCATTAGATGTAAGCTGCATTCTTATTAAGTGAAGGGGAAATGATAGTTGGGGATCAAAAGTTTGAATTAAATATAGTAAGAGATTTTATAATTTTTTCAGCAGTAAATACAGAATAAAGTAATAATAAATTCGTGATATTTAGTAGTAAAAAAAACCATAAGATTTTTTATTATATTTAATTCAAACATTTAATCCTCAACTGTCATTTTCCCTTGAGTGAACCAAATTTTATTAACAATTGCATGAGTCTTGGTTTATATGTTACCTAAATTAGTAAGCGATCATAATTTTATTTATGGAAGGACAGTTTAAATTTGGAAAAATTAAATTGAAAGATTTAATGTTTGAAATAACGTATTAAAAGGACGGTGATAAATGGATAACTAAATAATTGCATTAGTTTTAAAATCCTAATCCCAAACAATGCATTTAAACAGATATCCGTCCAAAGAAAAAAACAATATACTTATTATAATCTATCTCATACCCACGAAGAAAACCTTAATTTTTTAAAAAATTTTGATAATTTTTTAAAATTAACCATATTAAATAGGAATAAGAATATATTATTCACTGTCCACCTTAACCTTTTTTCTTTATTCTTATCTCCCATAATCGAGCAATTTCATAAATAGGGATAAAATTGAAAAGAAAGTATTAAATACTTACTATTTTTCACAAAAATAACTTATTTTGAAATTTTAATTCTAAAAAATTTTTTCCTCTACTTTAGAAAATGAACAATAAAAAAATGACATCAGTTCTACCTCCGGGATTGTCCTTGCAGTAGTAGTAATCATCAACAACTTGCCCTTTAGAAAGTGAGGAAAATTGACCGTGGTACTATAAATTTGAGGAGTTTTTCTCAATATGCTACAACTTTAAACAATTTTCTTCAAATACTACAAGTGATCTCGGTTTAAGACAAGCCAATTTCTTTTTTTTTTTGACAAAGCCAATCTCGGTTTGAAAGGAGCCAAGATATGCATTGTCCGAAAAAAAATGGTTATAATAATTATGTAATGATAAATAATAATTGAGTAATAAATATAATAATTAGTAATGATTGATAATAGATAATTGAGTAATGATTAATCAAATTTTATAATCATTGTATTATAATAAAAAGAAATGATTAAGTAATGATTAAAAAGTAATGTATAATTAAAAAATAACAAATATTATTGAAATTAATATTTTTAATTAAAGACTAAAAATAAGTTGAGGAACATTTTTTTATTAATTAATAATTAACTATATTAATTGGTAATAAATAAAAAATAATAATTAATACAAGCAATTAATATTAGAATCTGATACAATAATTAAAAATAAAATTTTTCTTTGGGACGAAAAAATTGTGGAGTTCTTATACATAATGACTTCCTGTGCCACATCTCGGTCTCCTTCTAACACGTTGTGGTCTTTCTTGTCTTCTTGGCTTCTCATGTTGAGATTCAGGTGACTCTGTCGTATAAGGAGCCGGTAGAGTATTCAAGTCAAATACAGGAGACTCAACAGGAGGAATTGGCTGTTGCGGAGTCATGAATGCCTCATTTGATGGTCCGCCAACATCAAATGTGTAGTTATTATACTCTGTTGCAAAAATTGTCGGAGTCTCAAATAAAGACATAAATGATAACTCAAAATTGGACGAGCTGAATTGAGGCAGAGTTGAGGGTGGCATATAATATGATTCACTAAAAATGTCTGAAGAAGAAGCAACATCTTGATCTTGTTCATTGTCACTTTCTGCTGCGACTCCTTGATCATGTTCATCTTCTTCAACCACAACTGGTGGTTGAGTTGATAAATAGCCACCACGTCGCTTACTTGGTCTTCCCTGGGGAATTAGTAGACGTGGTAGCTCAATTGCAGGTGGGGCAGGTTGAGGGACCATATTATAATGTTGTTCTTTTAATGCCACTCTGATGTTACGTTAGTCTTATATAACTCTTTCTTGATATTCCCTGGTTGACATTGGCAGAGGGTCATTCATACTTTGTCTAATCAATTCATCTGCTATGTTGACCTGAAATTGATAATAACCCATTAGGTAATAACACTACCCATATAAACAAAACAAAGACAACGATTTCAAATACTTACCGCATAACCAGTTGTAGCACTAGCTTGGTGAATCCACCGTCGAGTGTGTCTCCAATACCATCGCATATACTCAGATGTGCGATCTAATGCTTCATGTGCCATTGGTGACTCAGTTATAGCATCATGCCATCTATTCCAGGCCTCAATAAATTCGATGTGATTTTCAACCCAATTGATATCTGTTCTTCCTCTTAGCTGTATCGTGTGGCAATTCCCCAAATAAACAGGGGCTTTAGGAATTGGTTGTTGTCGTCCAAATTGCCTAAGCACACGATCAGGATGATGCCATTCAATTATATGGAAGGATATAAGGGGCACTGAAGCTCGCCAAATCAATGGTGTCTCTAAGCAATATGCAGGAATTAATTGCTGCACCGGTAAAGATTCATATGGCTGCCAAATTATATCATCTTCCCCCATTTCATCAAGCAACTTCCTATATTGTCGCCTCAAACATGCCTCAAACAAAAACCATGATATGTATGCCATCGAACACATCGATTCTGAACCACAGACAAAATTGATGGATGTCTGTCTGAAATTAAACAAATTCCTTCCCTCTCCTTTACGATAGATATGCGAACATGATATAAGAACCATGTCCAGGCAGCTTTTGTCTCCCCCTCAACCACGGCAAATGCAAGTGGTACAATATTGCGATCACCATCTTGTGATGTAGCCATAAGCAATGTGCCTTTATATTTCCCATAAAGAAAAGTTCCATCAACCTGAATAATCGGCTTTAAGTGACCAAATGCGTCGATACATGGTTTAAATGCCCAAAAAACACGCTTAAACATTTCAATATTTTGCCCTTCAAAACTGGCTTCTGAACACGGCTTGGTTGAGAATTTTACACATGATCCAGGCATGAAACATTGAACCGCACCTAGCCATTTAGGTAATAGTGAGTATGAGCTCTCCCAGTTACCAAAAGTAGTAGCTAGTGCTAATTGTTTTGCCTTCCATGCTTTTTTGTATGACACAGTGTACCCAAACCTGGAATGTATACGCTCAATAATTTGAGAAACTTTCACATCTGGCCGATCAGTTACCATTCCTACTATACATGATGAGATGACATCGGCATCTAACTTGGGATGATCTTGAGTTAATGATGTGGCTAAACACGTATGTGGACATGCATATTTCGTGATTAACCAGAAGGTTCTATTGACTTTTTTGTTAGCCCTTAGTCTCCAATTGCAACCACTCCCATAATTTACACATCGATATTCTTCATACTTCTTACTAGAATGATATACTTTAAATGTGTGGTGAACTCGAATTGAGTAAAGTTTGACCGCACGTCTTAGAGCATGGATGTCCATAAAACTTTGCCCTATGAAAAAGTCATGATTATCACTAAGAGGATGAATATCTCCCACTCCACTAAACTCAGGAGCCACAGCCAATTCAACATTAACACGTGAGAAGAAATTGGATGCAGGCTCTTCATATTCATTGATACGTAATGTTTGGCCAGGGACATCATTGCCACCCTCATAATTCTCCTCATGGTCCTCATCATCATTATCAAAATCATTGTTCCCACTAGTAGAATTTATTAAGAAATCATACTCATCCTCATCCTCAAAGTCATCCATCATATCTTCAGTTGGGGGAAGTGAAGAAGATGATTCAATATTACCAATATCTGAGTAAGGATTAAATGGGTTGAAATTTTCCAAGTGCATGCTCAGCCTTGATCCATGTTCTATTGGGTTTACTTGATTACTACTTGATGGGATTGTATATCTAACATAGTCCTCCCGTGGTTGTGATTCAATATAATCATCAACTTCCACATTGCAAATATGTGCATACAACTCTGCCCCTGTCAATTGATCCGAATATCGAGAATTCATTTGCCACATGTTGTCTATGTCAGAATCAACTTCTAGAATACATGACCGGTACCATGGTGGATTTATGGAAATGGGGCATCTATATACCAAGCTTGACACAATTTGATTGGAAGGAAGTCCAAGCTTTTGTCCGACAACTTGCTTTAGTTGAATCAAGGTAATGTTTGAATCAACACTTATCATTTTTATACTATCGGATTCAAATATCACACCATTTGTACCAGTCAAAATTCGTCCATTTGCAAATACGTAGACCCACTCTCTTCTATTATCCATTTCTCTTCCTATAATATAAAATTCTCTATTATCTACTCATAAACATGAAATCCATATTAATAGAAAAAAAATTCTAATATACCAAAGACATTATTACAAGAAAAATAATATATGTAAATTACCTTCCAATATACGAAAAATAATCTATACGTACATAAATATAATATTATAAAAATTCCCTAAATGTTATTTATTTACTAAATCAAAAAACACGCTTAACTATAAATATCTTATATTTATGAACTTTTTAATACAGCATACCATTTTTCTCTACTTTTCTACTATTATCAATATTATAAACAAACAAAATAAAGAAAATTTTAACTGCATAAATATATCATGTTATATATTTTCTTAAGTTATCAATATTTTTTTTGCATTAATAAACTATAGTTATTAACATTCCTATAATCTATTTTTTTTGTAAAAGTATATGACTCCATGTTAATTTTATATTTTACACTAATTTTTTTACGATTAATATACTTTGATTCTCGTATATCCAATAGTAAGTGCAAAAAAGAAAAGATTTATTTCATCAAACAAAAAGAAAAGAAAAGATTTACCATCGGGATAATGAATGAAAACTGAAAAAGGACATGGACCAAATTATTTTTAAGATTTACCTTATGTTATTTTTTTCCATTCTTTTTTTTAAGATTTTTGCCGGAAGCTTTTTATTTTCTTTAATATAATATCTCTTATAAAAGATAATAAAGCATTATGAGACTTTTTTTTTAAAAATCTTAACTAATTTTTATCACTTTTTTTAATATTAATAATTTTGTACTCTTTTTTTATTTATAAGTCATTTTTAACTATTTTATAAAAATAAAAAATTATTTAAAATTAGTTGATATTTTTGAAATTTATAGAAATTACCAAAACTTTGTAATTTTTTTTATTAAATATATCTCATCATAACTATATCTCTTTTAAACAATTTCTCAATAGTCTGCACTATAAATTTTTTGATAAAATTAAAAAATAAAATTTGATACTTTTTAAAAATTATAAAAGAACTTATATTTTAAATAAATAAAATATTTTTAGAAAGTACCAAATAAATATAAACGGTGGAGTAAGTGTTTTTAAAAATATAACAAGGGAGTACTTTTCTATTAATATCTAGTTACTAAGCTGAATAGTAGGTGTCAGCTTAAAAATTACTCTACCTCTGAAAAATGACACTCCCACTCCCCATCTCCATTATTTCTTTTTGTCTCTCTCCGCATAAGGCTGCCCTTTTCTTTTCCTCTTTTCAACTTCCCCCAAATAAATCATAAATATATACATATAAGACGACAATACATGTGAGAGTTTAATTGAGGATGTACTACTTATTTAGAACAAAAAGTGACGAAAGCTCGCCAAATTACTTCACGCACCCGAACTCAACAAATGTAAAAACCAGAATTTGTACCAAAAAAACAAGTAAACTCAGGTGTTATCTACAATAATCAATTCACTCTATATTTTATTATAATATACTAATTATATTCATATAAGGTATATCTATAAGACAAAGTCATTCTTCTTTCTTTCACCTTTCATAATCACATTAAATGTGGCCTTAAACCGTAATGTAAAAATAAAAAGCTATCATCAATTCAACACAGTTAAAAGATTATATGTAAAAGATTTATATATATATATAATTAAATAAAATTATATGTGAAAACGTACCAAAACTATTACACTTCCAAAATCACGAAGCTGAACTTGGTGTACGAGAGGATCAACCTACAATAAAATGTATATCATGAATTAAAAATAAATAATTGTTTATTTTAGGAAAGATTAACAAAAAATAAGTGAATATAAAGATGAAAACTGAATATAAAAAATAACAGCAAAGTTTTAAAAAAAATGTACCAAAAATTACCTATACAGATTTGAGATGGAGATAAAGAATGTAGGAAGAAGATTTGAAGAGCTCCGTTAATTCATCTAAAATTGAAAGTGAAGAGAATAAAGCAACTACATTGAAGAGAATGAAGCAACTACACTGCTTATACTTATACAAAAATATGAAATAAATTAAGAACATGAAAAAAATTAGTAAAATTTTAAACTAAGTGCACCAAAAATTATAAAATAGATCAGAGATGAAGATGAACGAGGGACAAAAAATATGTGAAGAACTCTACTAACTTTTCTCGAATCTGAAGTTGAAGTGGAGCTGAACCCTGAACTGGAGAGCACAAACAAAATATGAATCGTGATATCTTTACGCAAAAATAAGTTCGGACCTTGTGCTTTTAAAGAATTTTTCACTTCTTGTCCCCTTCTACGCATGTTCTCATGTTTCTCTTGCTCAAACTGACTGGATAAGACCAGACAAGATACAACACTGCGTGTTGCAGTGTTGTGTCTTGTCTCATTTTTTTAAAAGAAGTTATTCCATAAATCTCAGTTTTTCCATTGTGTCTTGTCTGTTAAAAAAAAAATTATAACTTAAATCTCGGTTTCTGAGAAATCGAGATTAATTTAAAAAAAAAAAATAGTGATCTTGTCATATCTTGTCATTTATTAATAATTTTTTAAAAATCCAAATCATTTTAATGCTTGTCTCCCAGCGTCTCCGAAAAAATGCATCAGAACTTCTCATTTATAAATAATTTTTTTTAATATAATATTATCAAAGCAACGCGTGCTCCTGCGGTCATTTCATGCTTTTGCTTTATTCATTTGCCTTGTCATTTCACATCTTTTACTTTGATCATTTCAGACTTTTCATTTCACCCCTTTTACTTTGCTCATTTCAAGCTTTTTCACATTTCGAAGTAAAAAATTGGGAAAAATACATTTTAGGACCCATATCTAAAAATAATCCTTTTAAATACCCAATTTAAAAATTCAATACTCCTATAAACTAAATTCTCAACTTGAATCAACTGAATTATAGAGATCCTAATTAAAATGTTTTTTTCCTTAAAAAATTAATTAAATGACTTTGTACTGCATTCTCAGTTATTTTATAATAGCATGTTTTATTATTTACAAAAAAAAGTTAAACACGAGCTACCTTCCTCAATTATTTTATAGTAGCATGTCTTATCATTTATAAAGAAAAATTTAAATACATATTAATTATTCTTTTAACTGGGGTGCGTCAGGCCTAGATTTATATAATAGTGTAAAGTATTGTACATCCTTCCTTTGTTCTTTTTTAATGTGTGTGTTGGGATTTTTTCTCTTTTCTTTTAACTTATATTATAATATTACATTTTATTTATTTCTTTTAAATATAAAATTTTAAGTTATTATTTTTTATATCTCTAGCCTACATTCTCTTCAGTTCTTTTATAATGGGACCTTTTAACATTTTTTTTCTAATTCTTTTATAAGGGATCTTGTTATTAGACTTTTTTTTATTAGAAAAGCACTTTCAATTGTTCAATTGGTAATATTTTTAGTTTTCTTTTAATTAGTCTCATTCTTTCTAACTTAATAATAATAGAAATTTTTTATTTAATGAAGATTGTATTGTTATAATAAATACAGGTAGAAAAGAAATGTTTAATTCTTTTTAAAAAAATTTTAAGCGAATAACTAATTTTCTAATTCTACGTGAAATTATTCAAAGTCACTTATTAAAATGATTGGAGGAAGTAATGTATAGTATTAATAAATAAGAGATAATTTCATAAGAGCAAAATATTGAAATTTTATAACAAATTTAATTAGTTAACTATTTTTTTATATATATAAAATAATATTTTCAAAAATCTATTCCCTTCAACAAATCAGAAAAATCTAATTTTCTAAACATCGCATTACCCTTTAAAACAAAAAGAAAAAAACATCGCATTGTCTCTCTTGTTCTTTTTTTTTTTTGTCTTCTTTTGAATCTCGGTTTTATCAAAACCGAGATCAATAGAAGTTGGAGAAATTGGATCTCGGTTTTAACCAAACCGAGATATTAATTTGCTATTATTATATCTCGGTTTACAGGAAATCGAGATGTCTATTCTTACAGTATCTTCACATGGCAGAACACTGGCAGAACACTTCACGATTTCTTGGCCTCAGAGAAACCGAGATCTTCTAATTTGTAGTATTTGGATAAATAATTTATAACTTATAGCATATTGGAAAATATTTTATCTGTTTGATGTATATCGGTCAAAAAGCCAGAAAGTGAAGTATTCATGTGTACCCTCCATTAGATACATCCTCATGATCCATCAAATCTAAACAGCAACTGCGTGTTTACTCAGAAATATTGCCGCAGAAGTGTGGAATCATTAAAAGAATTTCTGCTGTCTATCATCTAAATTCTTCATGGTTGGCACGTCCAATTACAGCCCCACAACGAAGAAATTATATAATACAAACAAGCCAACCATTAATAATTGATGTGTTGAAACATTCATTCATCATCTCAAAGTCAAGGATTCCATACAAACACCTCCCTCCTTTTCTTCTTCTCTATATATCGACAGACACATCCCAATTGCTCTCTGTAAGTACGTACGTACGTAATCTCTCAGATTCAGAATGGGAAGACGACGATTCAGGTTGAAGTTGAGCTGCGTGAGCATCGCTCGAGTGTTGTCTGCGTCGTCGTTTCCATCCAAATCCTCCTCTGCTTCTTCTATCAAGTATGGGAACATCAGTGGATTCCCAAGCCTGAGCCTGGAAGATAGCTCTAACTGTGATGAGGATGGGAACAAGATAATGGTGGTCGTGAATTCTAGCTTTGAAGCTAAGTGTGCTCTTGATTGGGCTCTCTCTCACGCTGTGCAGATTCAGGACACTGTTCTTCTCCTTCATGTCGCCAAGCCCTTCTCACAAGGTCAACAGCACATGACTACTAACTCATTCTATATCTCTCATCTACTTCAAATATCAAATACTATGTTTCTTAATACCTTAATTTTTTGGATGTTGTGATTGCAGGTGCAGAGTGTAGTGAGAAGCTTAATCTGAGGACCTATCAACTTCTCATAGATATGGAAAATATGTGCCAACTGAAGAGACCCGGGGTATGTTTCAAAGAGCACTAAACATAGTGTTAACTAACAATTTTGTTTTTAATGGGTAATTAATTATTCTCTCAGATCAGATCCCATCAAAGTTAATAAAGAGTAAGACAAGTCATTCTTAGTTAGTTCTGATAGTGTGTATGAGGCTGTATATATAGGGACTCTGTTTCATTGAAGGAAGCAAGTTGAATTTCCCATTTGATTTCTTTCTTTCGTTTCATACTTTGGATCTCATATCAGTCCTGAGCTGAAAAAGTTGGGTGTGTGGGTTCAGGTGCAAGTGAAGGTGGTGAAGGTTGAAGGAGAGGAGGAGGGGAGAGCAGTAGTGGAAGAGGCAAAGCAGCAGAAAGTATCGCTACTGGTTATAGGGCAGAGAAAGAGATCCTTATGGGGGGGCTTTGTCAGCAGGTGGTGGGCAAGAAGGAGAAGAACCTCTGCTTCTGCAAGTGGGGTTGCTGATTATTGCATTCAGAATGCTTCCTGCATGACCATTGCAGTGAGGAGGAAGAACAAGAAGCTTGGTGGCTATTTGATCACTACTAAACGTCACAAAAATTTTTGGCTTTTGGCTTGATAATCACCACCAAACTTAATGCTTCTCCTTCTTCTTGGTTGTTTCTTCTCCCAGAAAATTGGTACATTTGAATTCAATTTTGAAAGGGTGATGCAACAGTTTCTGTTTTGAGAGAAACAATGATATGCAGAGTAATATATATAAAGAACCGTCAGTGTCAGAACAGAGACTTTGCAAAACAGAGGGCTTTATAGAAGAAACGATCCTCCACTGCCACAAAAAAACATACTCCATTATGCCACAAAACAGAGGAGTAATTATTAGCAATGGAAAGGCAAAGCCAGATATTAGTGTAGCAGTTATAGTAGAAATTTTCTGTCCGTTCCTCATTGTTCTATATTTTTATTACGCGAATGGCTTAATCACTTGGTGGCACCAGTTCTTCCTAAGTTATGGGATCAAATCCTATTTATGACAGAATACCCTCTTAGATTGTGACCTCTTAGATGTGTGGGTGTGTGTATTATAGTTGTTTTGAATGAAAAAAGAAAGTAGAATACAAAAAATCAGAAGGGGGAATCGCATATCTCCACCTAAAAGCCAATTTGAGAGTCAGAACAGAGATCTATTGACTCACAAATCATTGACTCTTTTTTATGCCTCCCCACTGGCACTGCCCCAGAACCATTGGTTATTCGGATTTAGCTATGTCCCCACCACCAGGCCCAGCCCAATTTCAATAACAAGGCATCGTTCATGAGCGTCATTTACTTTTTTTTTTTTTTAAATTTTTACTCACTCTATATATGTGAGTGTGTGTGTATATTAAATTCACAAAAAGTTTTACTTACATGATTTTTTTTTAAAAAATCCAAACTCTCAATAATTATGATGGCTCGGGCACAAGTGATCCAACAGCTAATCATCAATATATCAGTATGTCTTATATATAATATAAAATTTATAATAAATGACATAAATGATATAACTCATTTTTCACTTTGTACAATATTTAGGCCCCACTATTTAGTAACAAGTAATTTTTCTTCCACTTATTTAACTGGTATTACAACTCATTCTATTCACTGCCCTCCCCTTTGTTATATTATGTATTTAAGTACCTCCATCAAGTCATATTTTGTCATAAAATTTCTCATAAAAATAATTATATATGGTACAATAAAAATAGATTAAAAAAAAAACAGAGGCAGAATATGTATGTACAAGAGAAAGCAAACACAATGCAAAATTACACTTTGTATGTTTTTTTTTTTTCAATATACAATTGCATTATTGTGACGGATCTAATTTGATATCTTCCTTGCATCAATAGCACTACTTTTTTTTTGGGGGGGGGGGGGGACAAGCATCCATCAATAACACTATTGGTAATAATTAATGCATAAAATTACTTTTTCTCTTTTTTTTTTCTGCCATGAGTACATTAAATGACTTGATGTATCCTTATTATTTTTCGACTGAAACATACTATGAAAAATGTATCATTCGATCAAAAAACGAAACATACTTGTGATCTTGGAATTTAGTCATCATGCCTATTTGGAATATGATGGCTGATAGCTAGCTGCTACTTTAGGGCTATATAGGTTCAAAATATAAATTTTATTTAATTAATTACACATAGATTAATGAAGAGAGTTAAATTAATTAAATTTGTCAAAAATTTATATTATTTTTTAACAGTACCCTTAATAAAAATAATTTTTAAGATAATTTTTCTCTCATAAGTTAATTAAAGATAATGATAAATTAGAGAAAAAATAATTAATGCCTTTAAATTTATATAAATAAGACTTATATTTCAGAATAGAAAATAATTCTGAAAAAAATATTTATATTTTGCATTGGAGGAGTATGCTACAAGAAACTACCCAGGCTTTAATTGGCACTCTATTGTACCGATACTTCAAAAAGGAAGACATGCCCATATCCAGTATATATTGGATATGATATTCATATCATACTTTAAAATACATATCATATACGAATCCTTAATTTTTCTTCTTTAAAAGGACTTAAATATGATTGGAAAACTCAATTGGTTTATTATTTTTGATATCTTTTGAGTACTTCTAAAATATTTATTTTTGATATATTAATTTATTAAATATATACATAAATTTTATATAAATATCTATCATACTGTATTCTAAAATTTAAAATCGAACTTTAAAATACATATCATGGACGAATCCTAATTTTTCTTCTTTAGAAGGTTTTAAAATGATGTAAATATAATTGGAAAACTCAATTGATTTATTATTTTTGATATCTTTTGACTACTTCTAAAATATTTATTTTTGATATATTAATTTATTAAATATAAACATAAATTTTATATAAATATTTATCATACCTATATTCTAAAATTTAAAAACTTATTATATCCAACATATATCGCATCGTGTTGTACTTGATATATGTACCTATACCCATGCATCATAAATTAGCACTGTTTCACCATCCTAGAGGATTTTAAGTTGCTGAAAAGTTGTTTTGTTGATGTTGATTTTTTGTGGATATCCAGGAATTTGAGATTAACAGCTAATTGGTTAGCTAAGGAAGCTTATAATGAATTAAGCTCTTTTGGTTGGGAAGTGAGACCCCAATGCCTTTGAATGACATTTTGGTGCCCCATCTTGAGCATGTTAGGATGGGTTTTGGCTAAGCAAGTTTACTGTCATTTACTGTTTCTGTTGTTTTCCTTTTGGACTTTATACTGTTTCGGTTTGTTTATCTTTGGACTCTCGGGTTGAATTGCTTCTCGGTTTGTTATAATATATGCACTTTTTTTCTGGCAAGAAAAAAATAATAATAAATTAAAAAAATGAAACAATTATTTACAAAAATCATACATCTGTTAGAATCTAGATCCTTGCAAGAATTAGACATGTGATCTTGATCCTTTAAATTATAATTTGACGAGAGAAATTTTGTGAATAAAAATATTAAAATTAAAATGATTATAATTATAAATATAGATAATCCAAATTTTATTTGAACAATCAAGATGAAGAGTGTATCCTACATATCTTGACTGAATTGCGGTCCCTCTAAAGGCCAGAAAGATCCATACTTGTCATTATTCCCATTGAAGATATCTTATTTTGTGTTTGGTATAGTAAAATCAGATTAGTTATTAAACTGGTTAAGGTGCTAATTTAACATTTAATGGTTCAATGATAATTTAATCAAAATTAAATCGGTAGTAGTAAAATTAATAATTTTTTAATTTTATATGTTATATATTATTAAAAAATTATTAATAATTTTTATAATCTAATATTAAAATTTAAATAAGTTAATATTTATATTTTAAATTCAAAATAGTCAACTAACATTCTATTTTCATATTATTTGTTAAGTAAATTTATTATTATTAATAATTATGTATCATAATAATGTTTATATAATATTATAATGTAGAAAGTAGAAAATTTATACAAAAAATAATACTATTTAGTATTAAAAATAATGTTATTTCATTTTAAAAACTAAAAAAATTGAAAAAACAAGAAAATTCTGACTGATTCGTACTGGTTCCAGGCCGATTCACAACCAATTTTAACCAATTCAAGTGGTTTTTAACTGGTTTTCATCGATTCCATAATCCTTTGATTTAGCTTTTTGTTTTTTTCAATCCAGACTTGGCTCTCGTTCTTGGTCCAATCGGCCAATCTGGTCCTATTTTTAATACATTAATGCTTACTATGTGAAATCGTTTGTGTGTTTATTATAGGATATCTTGAGTCCCGTTTCTCTCCATTGTAGTGTAAGTTCTTTGTGCCATCATCTAGAGCTCCTAAAACGGGCTGCAGCCCGCGGGCTAGCCTGCCTAGCCCGCTAAAAGTGGCGGGGCAGGCTGGAAAAATCAAGAGGCTTCATAATGGATGGAAAAATTTGAGCCCACCCCGCTAGCCTGCTAAAAAAAACGGGCCAGCCTGCGGTATAGCGGGTTGGCCCATTTTTTTTTTGTCCTTCATGTGTTAATGGTTAACAGGTTAAGTGGACAACCTTACCTTTGTCAGAGTCATCATGTGAAGAACCTAGACCGATGAAAGAAAAAGTGAGCCACTGAATGAAGTTTGAAATCGTGAAGAACCGCGCGCGTCCGTCAGTCTGTCTGCACTTCCTTGACTCTTCTCTTCTTGAAACTTGAATCTGGAAATCCCACTCGGCCCGTCGGCAATCCATTCGCTGCTGTGTGCACAACTTCGCCATCCATCTGCTCCTGTGGTCTCTTTCGCGAGTGGCCGAGTGCCTAGTCGGTGAGTCCTGACTCTTGACTTCGTTCCCTCCGCAGCTTCGCTCAGTCTTGGTCTCGGTCTAACGGTCTCATCGTTAGCAGCTTGGGTCTCACACTCTCACTTGACTTCGGTCTCATTTGTGACTCGCGAGTGCCGAGTCCTAAGGTCGTAGTCTCTCTCTCACAGTCACAGATCTGAGATCCCTTCTCGTACGGGTACAACTCACGTCCGGTGTTGTTGTCTTCCACCACTTGTTCGGTGTTCTTATCTTCAGTCCCTCACCCATGTGGCCAATCGAGCTTGATTACTGATTTGCTGTTCAACGTCCTCAGTCTCAATCTCTCATCTCTGCTCTAGCTCTGCAACAATAGCACCACACCTGTAACGATAAGTTTCTTTTTAGTATTCTCCATTTTGTCACTGATTCCTTTTGGTATTCTCCATTTTGTTGCTAAAATCTATGGACTATGATTGATGCCTTGGACTTAATATTTACAGCTTTACTATGTGGGCTGGTTGGACTAGAACAAATATTATGTTGTTATAATGGTGTATTATTTTTGTTTCTTGCAGATTAAAATATGTCTAATGTTAATGTGGGTGATACTAGTAATTTGGAGGTTGATAATGTGAATGCTAGTGCTAATATTGAACCTCAAATTGGACCTAAAAGAACTGATGGTAGTTCTGTGCATAATCAAGAATCTAAAAGGAGTAAAACTTGCACATCTGATTGTTGGAATTATTTCACTAAAGCTGGACATAATGCTAAGGGACAAGAAGTAGCAAAATGTAATGATTGTGGAAGATAATATGTAGTAGGTGGTAAATCACATGGTACTTCACATCTCAATCGTCATATAAAAGTATGTCCAGCTCTCACAAAATTTCATGATGTTGGTGTGTTGTTGATGGACCATGAAGGAAATGTGAGATCTAGGAAAATTGATTAAATGCGTATATGGGAGGCCATTTCAATGGCTATAATTGCACATGATCTTCCTTATTCTTTTGTTCAATATAAATGGATTAGAGAACTCCATGCATTGTTGAATCCTGATGTTAAGCATATTAGTAGGCAAACCGTTGTGACAGATGTGTTGAACTTGTGTTTGAGTCAAAAAGGAAAAGTTGAAACAGATTTTGTCAAAGATTCCTGGTAGAATATGCTTAACATCTGATTGTTGGACTGCGGTAACTTCTAAAGGATATTTTTGCCTAACTGCTCATTTTGTTGATGAAACTTGGAAACTTAATAGCAAAATTCTTGCTTTCTGTAAGATGGAGCCTCTACATTCAGGGATTGAATTATCAAAGAAGGTGTATGATTGCTTAATAGATTGGGGGATTGAGAAAAAAGTGTTTTCAATTATTTTGGACAATGCATCGGCCAATGACAATATGCAAGATATTTTGAAGGAGAAGTTGAGTTTGCATAATAGCTTAATATGCAATGGGGAATTTTTAATGTTTGGTGTTGTGCTCACATCTTAAACCTTATAGTTCAAGATGGCTTAAAGATAACTAGTGATGCTTTGCAGAAAATTCGAGACAGCATTAAATATGTGAAATCATCAAAGGCAATAATGATTAGTTTCAAAGAATGTGTTGATGAAGTAGACGGCATTGATACCTCAGTGGGCTTACGGTTAGATGTACCAATTAGATGGAATTCCACCTATGCAATGCTTGAAAGTAGAATTAGATATCGTCATGCATTTTTTACTTTGTCTTTAAATGATAGACATTACAAGTTTTGCCCATCACATGCAGAGTGGAGGAGAGCAGAGCTAATGTGCAATTTCTTAGAGCCATTTGATGTTATTACAAACTTGATTTCTGGGTCATCTTATCCTACTTCTAATATGTATTTCAGTCAAATTTCCAAAATTGAGTTGTTGTTGAAAGAAAACATGGATAATGATGATGATGATATTCGAAAAATGGCTCAAAGAATGAAAGAAAAATTTGACAAGTATTGGAGAGACTACAACATGATACTTGCACTTGTAAGTGTTCTTGATCCTCGAATGAAGTTTGCAATGATAGAATATTCTTATTCATTATTTGACCCTAACTTTGAGACTTGCCAAGATAAAGTTGAAGTAATTAAGAGCAAGTTATATTATATTTATGGTCAATATAGAGATGTGAGTACTTCATCTTCATCTAATGATATTGGTGTTGGACGAGGAACAAGTTCAAGTTTTTCAAAAGTACCAATTCATCCCACCTATGGTGCAAGGAATGATACTATGGTTAAAAAAGATGGCTCCAAAACTTTCACTAAAGCTCTTGGTGTAAGTTTCAAATTATTTAAGACTTAACATTTTTATTTTTCTTCTTTTTATCTTCTAATTGGTACTTTATAATTATAATTATTTTTTATGATGTAGGGCTATATTAATTTTAGGAGCAGAGGTACTCCCATTGCAAAGTCTGAATTGGATTATTATTAGGAAGAAGCACCACTTGAGCCTCAATTATTTCCAGAATTAGATATCTTGAATTTTTGGAAGACTAATAAAGATCAATTTCCTATTCTTTCAAGGATGACATGTGATATTTTTAGTATTCCAATCACCACTGTGGCTAGTGAATCGGCCTTTAGCATTGGCTCACGTGTTCTCACAAAATATCGATCTTCACTTCTTCAAGATAATGTTCAAGTGCTTATTTGTACTCGTAGTTGGTTGCTTGGATTTGAAACTAATGGTAATATATTTATATTGTCATCTTATTTATCTTACATATTCATATATATTTATCAAAAGCATAAGCATTCAAGATTACCAAATAATATTTAATAATATGTATCTTTACTTTTTGTTTGCTTCAGATGATGATGGAGAGAATGATGATGATTTGAAGATTGATATTCATCCAGATCAAGAAGCTTCAAATGTGATATTTGATGAATGAATTGGATGATCATTTGTGTTATTATGTATCAAGACTTGATGTTGCTTTGGATTTGGTCATTTGGATAATTGGTCTTATAATTTTAGTTATTATGTATTAATATATCATGGTTAAGACTTTAAGTATTAACAGGCAAAAAAATTTCATAGATGTTGTCAATTAGTTTATGATAGTAAATAGGAAGTTGATAGTTTAACCAAACAGGAAGGAAAAAAAAAAAACGGGCTGGCCCGTTTGGCCCGCCAGCCCGTGTATAACGGGTGGGCTGAGGATTTCTCGACCCGCCCTTATGGGTCCCCTAGCCCGCCTCGCCCCGCCAAAAAATGGGCCAATGGCGGGCCGACCCATTTATGGCGGGCTAGTCCGTTTTAACAGCTCTACCTTCATCGTAATCAAACGGCATCGTTTCATATCTTTAAAAGGGGAAAAAACAAAATTCATAGACACTTCAACAAAACCATCTTATCCAGCTTTTACGGATGATGCAAGACTTGTTCAAGTAAATACTAAATGGCCGCAGAATCTACTATGAGAGCCCTACACCAACCCACCATGGTTAGTAATATCCAGTCTAGCCATTTAGATTGACCTATAACCCATTGTTTAAAACTCAATTTACTCATATGCCAAAAATCAAGGTCGGATTAGCCAGAGATGATTTGGAGAGGGAGAGACGAAACAAACCAGAGAGAGAGAGAGAGAGAGAGAGAGAGAGAGAGATAAGAAGAAGAAGAATAAAGTAAGGAAAACCTAAAAGTGAGAGATTGAGAAATAAAACAGAGTTAAGGAGAGGAGAACAAGGAAGGGATAATTGATATCCTTTACTAGTTTAGATTTAGATGTTGTTGGATCTAAACCATAATAGTTTTTCTAATGTGAGTTTCTTTTATTTATAAGATTTATTTTTCTTTACCAGGAAAATGTATTTTTATTAATTAGGAAAAGATCAAAATAGTTCCCAAACATTAAAAAGAAAAAAACTCGAAAGATCACCAAAACAACATGACTACAAATATTTCAGGAGGCAATGATTTATGATACATTAAAAATATAGATTAAAATACTTCGAATTATTGTAAGTTCAGTTAAATATATACATTTTTTATTTTATAGAAGCAATTGACAACCATAAAATATCAGCTGAAATTCAAAAATTACAAATAATTCCTCATTCACATTAATATTCATTTATCAAAATTTAACAGCCACCAAAGGTATATACATTTTTTCAATCATTTTTAAAAACTCATTTTTTTTTTTGCTCTTTTCATTCAGGTTGACGGATAAAAGAGGTTTACAATTTAATTTTATCTGTCGATTAAAAGAGTACAATTTAATTGTACTCATTTTTCCATTGAGACCTAGAGTGGTACAACTTGCCCCGGTGCTAGGTTAGCCTGGTTCAGTCTGGTCACATCGGGTCAATTGATCCGGGCTGGAGTTAAGGTTAGGCACTCTAACCTCAACTCTGTCCGACCTATATATATTTGAATTTTTTTTAATTATTTTATATATCTTAATTGATTTTATAGAATTTTTATTCTTTATGTATATAATATAATATATTTATTATGTAAATATTATGAAAATTTTTTAAGATTTTAATGTTTTAATTTTTTTTTTAAATTTTGAATTAATTTTTTAACTTAATATTTATGTAAAAATAATATATAATGGTTAAATATTCATAAAGTTTTTAAAAAAATTATTTTTTAATAAAATCTATTTTTAAGTATAAATAAGTATATTTTTTATTATTAAATAATTTTTTATTTTTTTAATTTATATATATATATATAGTATTGGATCAGTCCAGTACTAACGCAAACCACATCGGTATAGGTCAAATCCGGCCCGACTTGGGCATGATCACCCCTATTGAGACCAACCAAAGAATCTGAATTTTCTATTTTTTTTTTTAAAAACCGCTATATATTTTTTAATTTTTCTTGGTAGAACATATTTTTTAATTTTAATTTGATTCTTTCTGTGCCATTTCCTCCGTTCCACCGGCTCCAGGAGTAACCGAGTAAGCTTTCGCATAGAACGTTGGGTACTTGGGTTAGTTTCTTTTCCTTTTTCTTTATTTTTTTTATGACTTTATTCTCTACTCGATTTACTGTCACTAAATGCACAGATCACCATTTCTGTTGCACTTTTTCTAACAGAGCCAACTGTTTTTTGATTCTTGCTCCTTGAATTTTCAGTCCAAAGAAAATGCATGTGCTGGATCATTACAGGGTCAGCACCGTGAAGGTGAAGAAGGGCGAAGAGTGAATATTGCTCTTAGAAAGAGCCTTTGTTTTATTCTTTTGTGGCTTTTAAAACCAATCCAATCCATATTATGGGTCTTTCTGAATCATTTATTCGGTGGTGAATTGTGGACGCAATCAGTGAAAAATGCGACGACGGGCGGCCGAGTATCGGCGCCCGGCTCGAAGGAGGTTTTCTTATTGGATCTGGTTACTTCTTGGCTTGTTCTGTCTAGCCGGCTTTGTTTTGTTTGTTGTACAACACAATAACCATGAAGATCGGGTCGAGCTTCCCTTTCTGGTAAGAAAAACAGAGGAACCGTGTGTAATCTGGGTTTTCTCTACATACGTTTTTCTTATTGGGCGCTATTCCGTTGATAGACAGAGAATTTTGTAATCTTAGAACCACAGGCTGTTTGAATCGGTTTCATCGCTTCTGTTTTACATTTAAATGATATTGGTATTAGTTTTTCAGGTTCCTCTTTACATACTAAGTCTTCACATCGTATTCATTTAAACCCACTCCTATGAATAGCTTTTTGTATTAATTGATTGATTAATTAATCAGAATCGTGTTCCAAGTGTTAACCGTATTAACTTATAACTATTAGCTCGTGTTTGACACTTCCCATTATGAAATCGGTGTATGAGGAGTCTGTGTGACATCAGCAATGCAAATCAATTAGAATCTGCATCCTTTTGAAATGATAGAATTGAATTTGGCGATTATCTGCCGCTTAGTTGTTTTGTTCTGTTTTATAATACAGTTACATTTAAGTGCTTTTACTTTCAATGTGGATAAGGTGTAATCAAGAATCCGAATCATCTGCAATGTTTGTTGTTTCATATCCAGAAGTTTTGTATGTGGAGACTGCGAATGGGCAAACTATTGACCTTATGGAGTATGTAACTGTGATTATGGTTTTTGTTTTGTATGAGGAATAATAGGCAGTTATTGGTGTTGCTGATAAGCTTCTTTTATTTATTTAAGTTTTGGGTTATGAGTTTGTGATTATAACTCATGACCCAAAAGTTAAATCTATAGCTGGTCAAAACAAGACTGGAACAGGTTATGCGAATAACTACTTCATTTTCCCAATGTTCTCTACATTATTGTTTTAAAAATGCTTTTCTGTGGCCCCAATTTGAGTCAGGTTCTGTTCCTCTGTGCTAGAGGTAGTTGCAACAAAGATATGCAATATTAGCTTTGATCCTTGACATCATTTCAAACAAAGAACTGAAATTTCAGATAAATGAATTCAGTTTGTAGTGTTACCTTTCATACCAGATCTGATATGATCAGCTGCAATGGAATTTGAGGATATTGTATGTGCATATATGATAAAATGGTAAACCAAATTTAAATTTATCAGATAATGGAAAAATCTCTTTTTTGTTAGTTTATCTTGTTAAATCAGGCTCTTGTTAAATCAAGCTTAGTTGTAGTATGGATAGATCTTAGCATCACTATAATGTAATTTGGGCGTAAGGCTGATGCTGAGACAATAGTACAGTACTTTGAGTGGTATCTTAGTTTTTCTTTGGCCATAAGACATACTACGAAAACAAGAATAGGACTTGTATTTCAATTATTTCTTTTCCCCCCTTCCCTTTTGGTGGATGAATTCTCGTTTTATGGACATCATGGTGTGTTTTGCTTTGTACTGTCTTTTTCTTGCCAGCATTAGCTTTTATGATCCTTATTGTACAATCTTTTGTTTTATGACAGATGATATTCCTCTTGAACAGTGAGCTGGCACTTTGAAATATGCTTAGTTATTCTGTGATTCTGTTGCTGTATGACCTGTGAAAAATAAAAAATTTAAAAGAAAAGCAGAAAACCCTCTGGGTAGTTTTTTTTTTTTTTTATTCTAGTTTGAATTTTTTCCTGTGTTATACATTATTTGAAATTTTGGAATGAAGTAAACTTTTCTTGTTATTAACCAGCTTATTTATTGGTCAATTTTCTCTGTTATTGTTCGCTAATGCTGATTCTACTTACTAGTTGTAATTTGTGGTACTCTCAATCTCTGGCATTTGTGTTTGTATTCCTACCAAAAAAGAGGAAAAAGAAAGCTTCTAGTTAAATCATCAAGCTACTACTTTTTGAATCAAAGGTTGCACGCATAAGGATAGGAAAGAACTTTTTTCAGGGGACTTCAGTAGGAGAGAGGTTGAACTAATCTTTTTGGTAGAATTCATTCAGTCACTATGACTACCATGAGAAACCGGCCCCTCATGTCACCGTTGGCAACTGTTAGACCTGCATGACTCCAACACCAACCGGTCCACAGGAGTTGTTATTCCATTAGGCCATTGCCATTTCCAAATAGAATCCGGCCATCTTTTCTTCATGCCAACAGAAATTCTGGCCTGTTTCCACAGCAATAACTTCTTTTCAGTCTATTATTGATTTAATTGTGTCCTTTTAATGGCATTCATTATTCATGACCAATTCGTTTGACCTTTTCCAGAAATCTAGTTAAATTGTTTATGTAGCACAGGTTATGTGTGTTTCAACATTGTGTTGCAGCTATACATTTACCGTGTTTGTTATTATTATTGTTGCCAGGCTTATGGTATACCTGCTGTTAGTTTCTTTGGAATCATTTGAGATCCATAGAATGTGATATAGATGATATGATGTACTCCTATGGAAGATTTTTCATGAATATGGTGCTAATCAGTCAATTTTTTCTATTATATATAAATTTTATAAGAAAAGGCTTATATGTTTTTTTTTTCTAGAAAAAGGCTTATATGTTGAGTTGTCCAGATAAAATAGTATAAAAGTTGAGTGATTGGTCATTTGAAGCATAAAATATGACATTGTAAACATGCTTGGGTTCCTTAACAATTTATGGAATGGATAAGGGGTGGAAGGATTTGGTCAATGGTGATGTCTTCTGAGATGGATGTGAAAAGTACCTTGATAGGTGTTGAATGAAGGACGAGGACCTTAGACTTTTGATGCATCTCTATATTCCATTACAATGTATGCGACTGCAACTGTTAATGCTTTTGTCATTGACACGGATGTGAAAGTTGTGTTTCGTAGTCCGATAACCAAATGACTGTTATTTCTACTTAGATGATATAGCTCATTTTGTTTTGTTTTGTTTTTTTTTTTTTTGAATACCACTTCTGAGCACTAAGCAAGTGACTTTGCAATTTCAGGAGAGAGATGAAATAGAGGAATATGCTGATAAGGAGAGTATGAATTTTACGGAAGAAATATCAAGTGTAACCTCATTTTCACGGCAGTTAGCAGAACAAATGATTTTGGCCAAGGCTTATGTGATAATTGCCAAAGAGCACGATAACCTTCACCTAGCCTGGGAGCTTAGCTCAAAGATCAGAAGTTGTCAGCTTTTGCTTTCTAAAGCTGCTATGACAGGGAAGCCAGTCACATTTGAGGAAGCAGAGCCAATTGTAAAAAGCCTATCTTTTCTGATTTTTAAGGCACAAGATATCCTTTATGATGTTGCAACCACAATAATGACAATGAAATCGCGTATTCAGTTTCTTGAAGAACGAGCACATTCAGCAACAGTTCAAGGCAACTTTTTTAGTCAAGTAGTAGCTGAAGGAGTACCCAAGAGCCTTCATTGCCTACATATCAAACTCATGACAGATTGGGTCAAAATGCCATCCTTGCAAAAACTTGTGGATGAGAATAGAAACTCCCCGCATCTAATAGACAACAATCTGTATCATTTCTGCATATTTTCAGATAATGTGCTTGCTGCTTCTGTTGTTGTGAACTCCACAGTCTCAAACGCTGACCAACCGAAACAGTTTGTTTTTCACATTGTTACTAATGGAGTCAATTATGGAGCAATGCAAGCATGGTTCCTCATTAATGACTTTAAAGGGGCCACCATAGAGGTGCAGAATTTTGAGAATTTTCATTGGTTAAATGAATCTTACTCTCCAGTTGTCAAGCAACTCCTCGATGCAGACTCACGAGCCTTCTATTTTGGGGTGTATAAAGATTTAGATGTTGAAGCAAAATTGCACAACCCTAAGTATTTGTCTTTACTGAATCATCTTCGGTTTTACATCCCTGAGATCTATCCACTACTTGAGAAGGTTGTTTTCCTGGATGATGATGTTGTTGTCCAGAAGGATCTGACCCTTCTTTTCTCATTGGATCTGCATGGAAATGTGAATGGTGCAGTTGAAACTTGTCTTGAAGTATTTCATCGTTTTTATAAGTATCTCAACTTCTCAAATCCAATTATAAGCTCAAAGTATGATCCTCAGGCGTGTGGGTGGGCTTTTGGTATGAACGTTTTTGATTTGGTTGCCTGGAGGAAAGCAGATGTGACTGCAAGATATCACTACTGGCAAGAACAGAATGCTGATGGGTCACTTTGGAATCTGGGTGCTCTGCCTCCTGGTCTTCTAAGTTTTTATGGCCTGACAGAGATCCTTGACAGGAGATGGCATGTTTTAGGATTGGGGAATGACATAAATATTGACAATCGCCTGATCGAAAGCGCAGCAGTTATTCACTTTAATGGGAACATGAAGCCATGGCTGAAGTTGGCCGTCAGCGAGTACAAGCCACTGTGGGATCGGTACGTAAATCAAAGTCACCCTTACCTTCAAGATTGTGCCACAGGTAGAGATGCACTACTTGATTGTTGAAGAACTATGCAATCTCAGATTCTTTTTTTTCCTTTTTAGACACTCTGGTTACATTGTTGCCTTACTATAGTGTTAGGAGTATACAATTTTGATTTTTCTAGGAGTTGCCTTGTTTTAGTTTTCTTTTTTTAACTTTTCAGTCACAGTCACAATATTCTGAAAGAGGGAAAAATGATTGCATGTATACTAAGAAGTTCAAATATGTTAGATGAGAAGTGGGAGTTTTTCTTTTCTTTTTCTGGCTCTTGGGGTTATTTTCCCCATCTGCAAGCTGTAGAATTCTTTAGTAATTCTTATAATTTTTCAGCCCTTTCAAATTGTAATGTAATTGAATGGAAACAATTTTTTCATTCATTTGCAATCTTTTTTTTTAATATTAATTCAGTTGTCATTTGAATATATTGGGCCGTATATATGATAGACTGACTTATAATTTGACTTAACATTTTGGTTAAATTAATTAATAAGTAATATTAATTACATGATTATTTTGGATTTGAAACTAAGAAAAAAAAAGAGTTGGTTTATTATTGGGAATTTTGTTGTGAAAAATTATCACCAATATAACATAAATTATAAAATTGATAAGATGACACTATTCATAAATGATGAATAATGTGACTCATTTTTATGATGTATGGAGAACCATCTAGTAAGATTAGTCGATCATTTTCCGATTTTTTTGTTTTTGTTTTTTTAACTACCGCTCCCTTAAAAGCAAAAACACGTAAATGAAAACTATCTTTGGTGTTTTTCTAATGTGAACAAGTGGCTAAATTTTGTTTGGTGATTCAGTCCAAAACAGAGATTTGGCAATGTTTACTTTTGCACAACCATCTACCCAAATTTTTCTTCGTTGATATTAAAGTCTAGTTGACTTGAATTTTGTATTCTCATAATGAATATATGAATTCCGTGCTTCAATTTTATGCAATTTGAGAAAGGATGAAAGTTTTATTTTATTTTATTTTTTTGAAAAAATAGAGATGCATGTGGATTCATGATATGAACTTTAAACCCGTTAATGCCAAAATTTGATGGACTATATTAGGCTGTGATTTTCCTAAGATGTAATGTGAAGTCAATATGGTAATTGGTGAGAAGATATATGGCAAGAATTTGGAAGAAAATGAATAATCCATTAGGGAGAAGATTTAGAGTTTCAAGAAGATAGTGGAAAAATAGCCAACTTTTGAAGGCTGTATTTCTTCTCACCACAAACCACCAATATATGCGGACGATATACGAATGGACATCATTATCAAAGGTCACTAAATTTGTTTTTTCTGAAATGAACACTTGAAATTAATTATCCAACATCACCATTTCCTGCTTCAAAGTCTCCTCTGAATGGTAAAGTTTCAAACTATATACTTTCCTCTGCCTATTGTCTCTATACTTATTTCTCTTCCATATACATATATATATATATATATATATTGGTCCCTTCTCATGTGTTACACTACATCTTTTTAAGGTGTTATGATTAAGTTCTTCAAAAATTATCTTTTTTATAAGATCGCAATATATAAGAGCTTATTTGACAATATTTTCTATTTTGTTGCTCTCAAAACAGTTTTGTAAAACTATTTTTAAGAGCAAATTTTGGAAATAAGAAAATAAAAAAATCGGTTTGAATAATTATTCTCAAAATTATGATTAGTAAGTGTTAAATGGATTATTTTAAATTTATAACTTTATCATTAATGAAGTAGATATTTTTCACCTTTTCTTGTATTTTCCAGAATAAAAACTACAGAACACCTTAAAGATGTTATAAATTTTCTATTTTTCAGAACATTTTATAAAAACTAGGTTTACCAAATAAGTTTTTTTATTTTTCTATTTTCAAAAATAAAAATACTATTTTGAAAACCATTGTTAAGCGGGCACTAATTCTCTATTTGCCCTAATTCTCCCAATAGATAATGTTGGAAACTGTTTTTCAGATTGATTAGTAATCTTGTTTAATGGTTAATCATTAAAAAAAAAAAAACTCATACTTAAGTTCATCATTTCTTGCAATGTTTATTAATCATAGCAAACCAAAGTGTTTCAGGATCTTTTGTATCATTGAGAGGTCAAATCTATCCCCACTGTGGTGTCTACGTCCTCAATAAATTTCAGGCCTCTCGAACTTGTATGAAAGGAACAAAACGCAGTACCATTGCTGTAAAAGACTCAGAATGGTGACATGTTTTCATCCTAACCACATGTCAGCAAAACAACTACAGTACAAATAGGTGACATGTTTTTATTACGATATAACGATAAACAAAGTCAAAAATATAGTTTTCTTGTAAGCCAGGAAAACAGAATCCTCCAGATCACTCAATTCAGGCCAGAAGTCCAAATTGCAATCTCTGAATAGCCATCTTGAGAAGCACATGCTCGGAACATGCCTGCTGTGTTGTAAGACATAGCAATTTTTCCTTTTGCAGACACAGCAACCAAGCCAACTGTACCTTTTGGGGTGCGTTCCTCAGTAACACATCTAGCAGCTTCTTCAAGAGACAGGCCTTTGAACTCCATCAGAGCTGCCACATCTCTAGCAACCGTCCCACGTATTATTGCTTCGCCTTTGCCAGTGGCAGAAACTGCACAGAGCTCATTGGCATATGTCCCGGCTCCAATGACAGGCGTGTCACCGATTCTACCAACCATTTTGTTTACTAGTCCACCAGTAGATGTTGCAGAAGCTAGATTCCCATGACTGTCAACAGCCACACAACCAACTGTTCCTAGTTGACTATCACCATTAGCCATTGGTGTTTCCTTCTTAGCATCAGCTATTTGGATGGGTTGAGTGTAATCGATCTATATATGCATTAAGCACAAAATATGTTAACATCTCAGAGACAGATAATTTCAGATTATTGATGGAACATAAACATCACATGCTTTTAATTAAGCAATACTCTGCATAAGCCTACTCTACAAGCACGGAATCAGGCAAAATTGAATACCTGAACCCTATTTGCTTCCTTTGCCTGCTTTAGTCGTTCAATGTTTTCTGCAGTAATAAAATGGCTTGAATCTACAGTCTCAACACCCTGTAACCCAAAAATGATTTTAAAGAAAAAATACAGATTACGGTTATTTAGTTTAAATAAAAATAAACTCTACTTAGTGGTGAGTGAGAGCAGAAGGAGCAAAAGCTACATTTTCTATTGGTTTCTCACGAGCATCCCACAGCACCTTTTTTTGGTGTGGGATTAATATTGTTTAGGTTCGTAGCTGGCCCCTTCTACAAGTGTTTTTCAGCGGGCTAACTCTTAACATTGTAGAAATCTTTCAACCATTGGGCTCAAGTGGTAAGAAGCTGTTGAGGGAATTCAGGAGCAGTTGTTTTCTGATTTCTTTGAATAAGTTCAGATTTGATTTACTAGCCGTTAAGTATGTTAGCTCAGATATTTTAGCTGATTATTCTGCTTTATTTTGATTATTTTCACACTCTCTTATGGATTATAAATAGGAAAGGAATTCTAAGTTATTCATCATCAAAAACAAAATCCATTTGCTTACTAGAGATTCTCTACCCGTTGGCGATTAAGAACTATTTAAGTGAGATCCTTGCTCCTATATTTCTTAATAGATTATTCCTTACTATTTTATTGTCTAATTTCCTTTGCGCTTACCAAGAGATACTTGCATGGTCATGGTCATGGTGTGCGATTTAGTTTCTGCACTCAACCGACAAAAGATATGCCAATAATTAAAAAAATATAGATATAGCACAGAAGGTCTAAAATCTGAAATTTTAAATCAACTCATTATTGGTCCGGTGCACAAACAGCACATACATAGCATAATGGACTAAGTTATCTAAGATCCATTAATGGAAGCAACATTCCACTTGCAGAAATTTTTAATTGCACAGTTGAAGTTATATCATAGTCTCATGTTGTCTGAATTCATTTTAATTATGTGTCACTTCATCTTCAGAGGAACCAGTAGAAACAGTTAAACATCAGCATATAATCTATCCTAAGAAAGTCCAAGTCAATCAATGGAGGCTGAAATCAAGCATGCATAAGAAGACTCCCAAAGAAATCATGTAATAAACCATTAACTCACTTGTTCTTTAGCGAATTCCTCTGCTCCGTCAAATGCTAGATATATATGAGGTGTCTTCTCCATGACCAACCGAGCTAAAGATATTGCATTGACAACTGTAGTGAGCCCAGAAACAGCTCCACATTTCTTAGTATTGCCTTCCATGATAGAGGCTTCCATTTCAACTGTGCCTTTATTTGTCAACACAGACCCCCTTCCGGCATTAAAGTGTGGACAGTTCTCTAATTCACGAACCTATACAGAGAAAATTAGAAGCAGAACATACTACAAGGTGAAAAGAGATGGAGGACAATGTTCACACCTATCCATCCAATAAAAATTCAATTGCTGCACCATTCATCAAGCAATATTCAAATGTTCAGTTAATTGTTTCAAGATCTGTAAAATCCTGTTTGAAATTGTTCTCAATTCACACACTCATGGAGACCGAGAGAGAATCAATTTATCTTACTTCCAAGTGACCAGTTAGAGAGAGTGGCCTAAATTTCATATCTTCGTTGATATAATACAGTCTTTTCCTAATCTAATGCCGCATTCTTCGTAGTTATAGCTCTGGTCTTCTTCGTAGTTCCAATATTAGTGTTCTTTTAAGGCATCATCTATAAAGCAAAAGTGATGGAACATATACTCTATGACATCGTCATTTTGAGGTTTCTTAATTAAAATAACGTCCTCCTGTTTACATGACCACTAGAAAATGAAACCTAAATAATTAAGAATCAAACCTAATCAACAAGTTGACTCTTCTTAATTATTTAGAATGTATGATAACAACAAAATATCAGTGTCCTAATCACCAAAGAACCATCCGTAAGCAATACCAGGGAAAATACATTACAAAACAAGACCTCAGGTCTGAATCTTACCACGAGCTCGACCACGTCTAAGGGAGGCATTTTGGATTTGAGAGCTTCGACGCCGATTTGAAGGCAGCGGCTAAGGGCTTCCTCACGCGGCTGACGGCGTTCGGGTGGCAACGAGAGAGGGATGTCGCCGGCGCCGCCATGAAGAGCAATAGCCCAACCCATCTACCCTCCGCCCACAAAGTTGTGTGTGTTGATTGTAGTGCAGGTGGGTGCAGCCTCAAATAGGCTGCTTATGAAGAGGCACGCGTAACATAAGCGACAAGAACCATCAGAGAAAGGAGGAATTTTTTAAAAACTGCACACAAATTCCCAAGTATTCCGGGCTTTGATTCAGAAAAGGACAAGTACAAATGTGGGAAGGAAACTACGAATGGAACGTCTTAATGTAGCTGATGGGAGAGGCCACCATGGTCGCTTCAATCACCTCCTAACCATCACTCATTTCGTGTACGAGTTGATGGCAATATGCCATTGGACATAGTAGGTGTAATGACGCACGTCTAACGTGACAAAATAAATTACCTCTTAATTAATTCTGGGCTCTAGTTCCTGACGATGAAGACTTGGAACTCATACGCTCCTGGTCTTTCCAAAAAATGCATGCAATAGCAGTGAAAGAACTCATAAACACTCTTAGATTTCTTTTTTCACTTGATTTTAAATATAAGATTTTTATTAAATATAAGACATTATTTATTATATATTATCAAAAAATATTTTTATTTATTTTATGAAAGCGAAATAAAATAAATTCAAGCTTAATTTTGAAAAGATATGATTTAAAAAAAATTAAAAAAATTAATTAATTTTAACTCCATTTTTAAATTCACAATTTGATTAAAAAATCTTATATCAGAGAGTCACGAGGGTTTGTCCAGATTTCAGTTAGCTCTCTACATTCAACTCATTTAAATCTATGATTGGAAATGTAATGTTTTAATATCTACTTATCTAGGGCTCAGAAAAAGAGTATAGATAAGTTGTTCTAAAGTTATATTTTATATAAATCTTTTATTTTGAAAAAAGAAATTTAAGCACGTAATTTTAAATTATAAAGATACATTAATTTGAAAAATAAAGATAAAAGAATTGATTTACCCTTCCTATTTCTTTTTATCTGTCATTTTTTTAAAAAATTATTTATATTTATTTATCACTTTCAAATTTTAAGATAACATTAATAATTATTTTTTCATTTATACTCTCATCTATCATTTTAAAAATCAAATATAACATTAATTACTCTTTCTTATTTTTCTATCTATTGAAGGACATATTAAAATATTAAAAATAAATTTTAACACATTAATTATATTTTTTAATCTATGTGTTAAAATTTTGAATAACACAGAAAAAAGAAATGGAGGATGTAAGAGGAAATGAGGAAATAGATGATATAATCTCTCTCTTTATTTTTATAAGATACTTTCCAAAAGAATTCATGTATATAAAATATAGATCATTTTGTGTATTAAATATGATTTTTTATATTTATTCCTTATTAAAAATTATGATGAAAAAAAATTAAAAATAACCTAAATAAAATGAGTTATAATTAATAAGAAAATATTATACAGAAAGATATGATAAATTTTATATACACGTGTCATTCCAAAATTCCATTATTTTATTTTATTTTTATTATATAATTTGAAATGACACGAACCAAGGAGTATGGATTTGATGTGACCCCTACGGTGGTGGAGTGGACTTCTCCTCCTCCTCCTCCTCCCATTCTCCTATCTCTATTTTCTTTCCTTTCTAATGATGATACTCCCACGATCACTATAACACTGTTACGCTTCGATTCGCATAGATTTGATTTCTCGTTACTTTTATTATGGGTATATTATTGCCTATTCACTTCTTTAGATTACGTCATTGCTGAGAAAAAAAAAATCAAGCAGCTATTGATTGGGTCTACTTGTTCATCAGAGAGAAAAAAAAAAGACAGAAACCTGGTGCTATTATTAAAAATAAAATAATTTAAATTTAAAACAAAATAAATCTTAAAATAAATTTAAAGTAAAAAAAATCATAAAATAGAAAATAATCTAAGAAAACCTAATAAAAAAATAAATTGCTAAAATCTAAATAAATCTACATAAAAGATAAGATAAAAATAATCTAAATATTCTAATAAAATAATTTCATTTAAAATTCTAATTATTCATTCTCCATCATTTTCTTTTATATGAAAGAACTCTTTTCTAAAGAGTTAAGCTGATGATGTAAGTAAAAAATTAAACTTTAAGTAGTATTTATATCTAGAAAAGTAAGTGAGATAACAAAGAATGAGACTTGACTGAAGGATCTTCTCCTCAATGACTTAAGTAGTATTCAACTTAAAAGATGGTTTCCAATCAAACAAGATAGTGATGAATGGGAGAAATTTCCTATCAAACTCTATATGATAGTTGAATTTGAAAAATTCTTCCAGTGAACAAGGTAATGGTAGATCCATAAGATGGTACTTCTAGGCAAAAGAACAATTTTTGTACATGTTGCAATAGATGAGCAAGGTGGAACTGTAGTATAATAAATACCATGATCAACCTTAGGAAGCACAAATTTCAATGGTGGATGTTATTTTAGTGCTTGTCTCGTCTTTAGGCCTTCATCATCCTCTTGGCATAATAATAATAATAATAGTGCTATCCAAGCAACTTGATTTTGTTCCCTTGGTAGCATTAGAACATTCATGATGATCCTCCATTATCGGCTCAACCTCTTTCATAGTTGTGTTGATAGTGTCTTTATTTGGTGGCAGGAGAAGGGCCTTTGATGAAGGAAGGTGTTGTTCTACAGAACTATTTGCAAGGCGGGAAAATGTAGATTTTTATCATATTGTGACCAAATTACACTCACTCATTTCCCTTAATTCCCACACTCTCCCATTTCTCTAATCGGCACACATTCTGCTTTCTTGTCTTTCATTGCTGAACCCTCATCTCTCTAAGCTACTCTTCCAAATTTTCTTACATGGTATAATTTTTTTTTTTGGCCAGGCATGGTATAATTGAATTGAAGATATTGTGATGTAAAATGGTTACTAGAATCACACATTGATGTCATAACTGTCAATTTTAAATGCATATATACGTTAACTATAGTTAAAATTATTCATACCTTAATTATATGATTATAATTATATATATATATATATATATTAAACATTTATAATTATATTGTTATTATACATTTATGCAAAAGAGGGGAAAATAAAGAATGAAAAAAGAGGGGGAAAATTAACTTAAATATGATAAAAATATAATTATCCATTTATAATCATTTTTCCTCCCCTTCCTTTTCAAACCAAATAAGATATTAAAATCCCTTCATTCATTGAAATCTCTTCTCTTCCTTCCTCTCCATAAAATCTCTTCATTCATTGAAATCCCTCATCTTCTCTCCCTCTCCATAAAATCCCTCCCTCTTTCATTCCATTGAACCAAATATTGTGATATAATTGACATTCTTGAGCTCATTACTACAATGATTGCGTCATTATTTTTGGTTCACTTGGTATAATTCTCAAAACTTATACTTCCAAGAAAGTTTACTTTTCAGGAAGCTCATATATAATCCATTTATTTCATTATTTTTGGTTCACTTGGTATAATTCTCAAAACTTATACTTCAAAGGAAGTTTACTTTTCAGGAAGCTCATATATAATCCACTTATTTTATTTTCTATTTCTTGTTAAATTTAAATAATTTTTTAAATAAATATATTAAATTTCAATTTTAAAGACACATCTTTTCTATTAAAAATTAATTAAGAAATTAAAGAACTTTTTAAAAAAAACATCATAAAATGTTAGTGAAGTAAAACTTCCAAAATTAAATTCAACTCTTCGAGAACTTTTAAACTTTTTTTGAGATTTTTTTTTGAGCCAAGCACCGTCACTCAATTCATTTCTCAACAAATTTAACTTCCCTCCTCCACATTACTTCTCCAATACCAAGTGGACCCTAAAAAAAGGAAAGTTCAAATTCTTCGGTTTAACTCTAACCCATGTTGGTGAAACCACGGCTCGCTTATATTACTATAAAATGGCCTTTTAAGTTTAATCATCTAGTCATCATATGAAAATTACTTTTCAACTATTATTGTTAACCAACGGCTATTTTTTAAACTTAGTTGAAATGATTTTTCTTTTTATTACATAAAATTAAAGTTCCAAACACTTCTCATATCCCACTCCATCTTTTATTACTTGAGCTAATCTCACACTCCGGCATGGCTTTAAAATAATTTTTTCATTTTTTAATTACAAAATGAACTAATGTTTACTTTATTACAAATATTAAAATTCGTATTTACAGAGATAAGCTTGCGAACCCATTTAGACCCTCTGCCATATTATCACAACCTGATTCATCAAAATGGAGTGGACCTCCTGAAACAGGCTTCAGAAGATTCGGCAAGTTCCTCCTGGGACCACTCTGCATCCAGAAGACCCTGAAATGGGCAAGCTCTCGGGTCGGGTCATCAAAATGAAGGTAAGTGTAGGCAAGGATTAAAAATTCACGAAGTTCAAGTGACAACCTTGATGATCATAATGGCCGCATCCTTGTGTAAAACTTCATTATACTCCTGGCAAGCAAAGCTCTAAAACATGCAAAAGGCTTTATCAAAACTTGCGGTTAAATTAGGTAAATATGTTTCACACCCTACTGTTTTACTTCTTACCCAAAACTAGCCAAGTAATTCAACAAGAGTGAATTAGCAGGAAAGAAAGAATTGAAGGTAAGTTTTGCAGTAAACCTGAACACAGTCAGGACAACCCACTTCCACTGAACAGTGGCAAGATGTAAGAAGCTCTAGTGCAGCTGCCATCAACTTTGTAAAAAGAGGTTGGACCTGTCAAACACTTCATCATATTAACACAAACTAGAAAGGATGTCACTAACCGACGGGCATTGGTTCTAGTGAAAGGGGATAAAGTCGTTTAAGTATGATATCTTGGGTTCAAGACTGCGTGAATGCAGAAAATGCCTTTGGAAGAACTCTCCTCGAATGGGGTTTGACTGTAACTTGATCTAAACTAGTCAGAACTCAAAGTAACGACCGAATACTGGATGGTTATTACTGAAAAAAAACAAGAAAGGATGCACTAAATGGCATACAGGAAGATTGATTGCAATCTTCCACAGTAATGCACCACGAATTTAATTGAGTGACACAACAATAGAAGTGTGTATAGGGTCCACATCTTTCATTTCCATCCACTCCCTATTTTCTCTTTATCTCTTTCTAAATGTATCACACTGTGCATTTACTTGCTGATTCAGATCCTTTTTAAAACAGAAAATTATCATCCAAAACCACCACAACAGAAAAGAATTAAGGAAAAATGCGTGGGAAAAGATAAAAGAAGCAAAATATCAACTTTATCATTAGACTAACTTTAATGTCACTCACCTGTAATGATAAACCAGATCCTCCAGGATGTTGATCATATATTAGAATTCTTTCTGGTTGATAACGGCTATCATGAGGATTTGGACACTCAGGAGCCAAATCAGACAAGTTGCACGTTATATGTCTATATGCATAAACACCATAATATAGAAAACCAAGTATAAATTTATAACTCACATGAGGAAAGGAAATAGCAGCCTTAATATTAAAAGATAGCATCATGCTTAGCCTAATGCCCAACCATTTAGCAAGATAGAATGTATAGACCCCCAGGTAAAGTGTTTTTAACTTTCATACTGCAACCACATGAACATATTTCTGGCATTTCTTAAAATGTAGCACTTGAAATCCAAATTTTCTAACAAAGATACCCAAATAAAGGAAGCATCAGTATGCATGCTGACAAACTAATTATGCTATAATCTTCTATTCCATTTTTGTTCAAACACAAAAATCACAGGTAGGTCACCAATACAATAACATTAGACAATTTATGAGCAACTTTGCTTAATGGCATTAAAAATCTATTTGTAATAGTTTTATACAATTTACGTGTAGAATTTTTACCAAAAAATAGTAATTTTATTCTACTGGAAAAAATAAGTTTACTTTATGCCGAGTATCTAGTTGTGCTCCACCATACAATGCGTAGTTTGTCAATAAGAATTTTGAAACACATATACTAAAATATATAACTTAGCAAATGTACAAACATCAAGTGCAAAGAAATAGGCCATCATTCCACAAAGCTCGAAGAATATATGTCATAGAACATTTTGCATATCATGGAGAGGCCAAAACTCTCGTATGAACATCTATAAGAGACTTACAGAGGCACTACATTTAAAACAGCATGTGATGCAGCATGCAGACCTCCCCGAAAATCACAGTTTTGCTTGATTACTGCTTCTTTTATTGACTGTGGCACTGGAATCCATACCGCCTGTATTAGTACAAAATCAAGTGACACAAGGATAATAAAAATTAGAAGACAATTTTTCCATTTTTTTTAAAACCTAATGACTAACAGTGTTCAGGTTTACCTGTGACTCGCATGAATATTGAGGAAGTGATAGGTCAACAGTATCAAATATTTGATTGCTTCCTCTCCAAATACGATAAAAACCAAACCAAGTAGTTGTTACTTTACATAAATCAGCTCGAGCATTTGTTTTCGGAAACATACAGCTGGAAATCTTTGCTGGATAAGCCTACAAATAAGTGCACCTTGTGAGAATACATGACCTCAGCATCACTAACATATCCAACAGTATAAAGTGAAGTCTCACTTGCAAATTTAATTAAAATTAAAATGGAGAAAGTCAACTAAATGAATGGATGGTGAGCATTAAAATATGGCTGTTAACTTAATTTCTAGAAGTTGGTAATCTACATTTTATTCATTCTGATTGATACAGTATATTAAGCATGTAATGCCAACAGACAAGCCAGAACTGCTATTTCTTAGGTAAAAAGAACTGCTAATTTGTTTATCAAACATATATATGCAGAAATCTAAAGCACAAGCAATAAAGACCACATCATTGCATAAAATAATTAAATCATGATACTGTGTCAACAAGTAGGAGTTACATACTATATTACCCCCAATGACATGAATGTCAGTGTAATCTCGAGTCTTTGTATAATACTTCAGATCAGCCTCTTTGCAGAAAGCAACCCTGTTGGATAGGTCTAATTTCTCAACTAAATAGGTTTTACCTTGGCACAGGTATACAGCTCCTTCATAAACCTGAATTTAAAAAAAAAAGAAAATGTACAAGTTTGTCAGCAGGAAGCATCAAAATGCGTAGTACCTTTACCTAGTTAAGAAGAAAGTAACACACCCCCCCCCCCCAAAAAAAAAAAAACCCCTTTTTTTCTCTTTCTCCTTTGGGCGGGCCCAAATAACATAGAAGTAGGCAAAAGTTATTACCTGAAAGAAAGCTTTGCTCTCCTCTATCTCCTCAAGGACCTGTTTTCTTTGCTGATCTATTACCTCATATCTTATAGTTTCTATTGCCCGGATGTTGACAGCACGTGATGGTAATTTCTAGGAGAGTGAAAGTTCCAATCTCAATGTTTTCAAAGTTCTTAGAGATCAGGTCCTCAATCAACCAGAAAGGACAGAAGTTAAATAAAAGTTGTTAATACCTCAGGACCAATATAGTTCCATATTCCAATAGATGAATCTGATGATTGCTCGTAACTCAAGTATCCTCTAGCTTTTAAAGAAATTAAAGCCCTCTCTAAGCAAGAACCAAAATACTGCCCATCATAAACCACACTCAAAGGGTGTTCATGAGCTGCACAGACTAAATGCTGTTCCAGAACCTGAACAAAGTTTGTAAGTGTGGAAAAATTAGGAAGAATAGAGGAAAAAGAACGATTCCTCTCTTATTCATTCATCACTGATATGCGGCAGTACATATACATTTTGCTCAGAACATCCCTTGATCATACGCCTAAGATACTAGGTCAAAAATACTCTATCTTCTGAGCCAAGATTTTTGGAAAAGTACAAAACAGAAAAGCAACTAAAACACAAAGAAAAATAAAATAAACAGAATAAAAGGAATAAACTAACGTAAAATAGGTTTAGGGTTTGGGCTGAGGATCCTAGCCATATCACCATGTGTTGCACTCCAACAGTAAGGATAAGCTTAAGCAGTAAACAAAAATATAGATGTTGAGCAGAAAATAGGTAAGTACAGAACCTGCTTGTTTTGCGCATCAACATGACAGCATTCAATTGGTCTGCCAAACAGTTGTTTTGGATGCTTCATAAAGTATTGATCAAGAGGACCTCCAAATGCAACATACACGGCAAGAGATGGTCTATCTCTCCTTCCACCCCTGCCAGCTTGTTGCCACAAGCTAAAAGCATAATAGATTTAAAAGAGAAAATGAAAAAGAAAAAAAAATCAGATAATCCCAAACAAAAAAACCAGTAAAAAGTTCATTTAGATATTAAAATGAGAGTCATTGAGTAGTTTACCTAGCAATACTACCAGGAAATCCTAAATGCAGGGTCACATCAATTTCTCCAACATCAATGCCCAACTCAAGAGCATTGGTTGCAGCAACACCGCAAGTTTTACCACCAAAAAATTCACTCTCTATTTTTCTCCTTTCCTGTCGATTTAAAGCTGCCAGTATTAAGTCTTAGAATCATATGACAAACAAAAACTGATCAGCAGGTTAATTAAAAACCAAAGAAAAGGATGACACTGAACACGCATTATGATGAGAAATGGGCTAGAAACTCACCTGTAGAGATTCAAACTAGGGAAGCATACCACAAAATTGGTGAGCAGAAACAAAAAGAGAAAAGAACACTGATACAGTCCCTCCAGCACCTTCTCTTTGCACTTATTTCAGAAAGTCACATGGGAGTGCAATTACCACAAGGGAGGGAGGGAAAAAGGTGGCCCACAGGGGAGCCCGGGGGGGTGGGGGGTGTTGGGTTTCATCAGGAAGCCAGGGGTAGTTATGGACCATAAATATTTTGTCAATTTTTCTGACCCACTGCTGTAGCTGCTTCTCTAAGTTCCCCACCCACTATTGCACATTTCTCTACTGAGGATTCATTGTTACCTGCAGTTCCCTCGTCTTTTAGTATAAGTGGACCTTTGGACTACGTAAAAAATTATGTCATCTATTTCCCTCTACTTTTTTTAGATTCTAAATTGTGTATCCACTTTATATCTGCCATTACTGTTCTGTCTACCCATAACTTTTACTCTTTTATGAATCGACAAAAATCCAGTTAGGAGGAAATTTAAATGTTTACCAAAGGTAATCAGAATCACTTTAAATTAGCGACCACACAGTAAACCCCCTCTCCACAAATTAGATTAACAAATACCATACATTTTCTACTCATGATAAGCATGCCAGTAACTTTTCTAAATTGCAGTAACCATCTAAAATGGAGTCGTAAATGGCCTAAAAATGGTCCCTGAGATCCTGACCAGGAAAGAGCTGTGAAAAAGTGTCGAAAAAATAGTGCAAACAGCATTTCTCATTTGGAGCAATTTAAGAAAGAAATTCAAGACTGCTATTTTCCTCCTACGATGACGAGAGAATAGTGGGTAGAATAAAGGTGTCATAAGCAGAGAAATCAAGAAAAGCAACAATCATGCTATCAACTTTTCTTACCAGAAGACCGATAAAATATATACTTACTCATTCTATCCATGTTAATCAAGCTAGTACTCCAAACCCAGGTGGTAAACATTCTATAAATGTTTGACCCAAAAAGGGAACAATAGATGACTTAACTAAAATTGATCATTAACCAATAAAATCCATAAAAATTGTTGTGAAAGATGATAGGGACATCAGCATTTCTGAGCAATAAGGAAACATTGAAAATACAATTTTTCTTATATTGATAAGCGGGGGAATGGAGCATAAAAATATAAGAGGCAGAAATCAAAAGAAAATAAACATTAGTCTCATAATACGTGAGTATAAATTAGACTATATCCAAGGGACAAACCAAGCAAGAGAACGGCTATCTACATTCAGCAGAACACAAAAGCATTAAACTTGTTGACAATATCCAATGTCCAACTATAAGATCACAGAAAAACAACTTAAGAAAAGAAATAAACAATTTTAAGGTACAAAAGCCTGTGAAATTTTTATATCCAGCAGTTTCGATGGAGGGAAAAACTCCCTTAAAAAACTTCTTTAAGGATCATTTATGGCAAGTCCCTAGTACTTTAAATTTACAACAGCTCTATATGCTATATAAGTTTCTATTAAATCTTAACTATCAAAGTTCATGAAAAGATAAATGTTACAGACAAGTATTTTATATGAAATAAAATACGAATATGAAATATGGCAAGAACAAGGGCAAACAAAACAGACAACTACATAAAATAAGGACTTTACTCCTCATGGAATCAACAATCAAGACCTCTCAGATGACTCCTCCTTACAGGGACTAAAATAAGTCTTGAACCACATCGATCAGTCACATGAATGTCGGGATACATCACTCAAATAACATGACAATATTTATAGATGATATACGCAGAAACTAACACAGATATACATACAAGTGTGTTGTCAGAGATCAATATTTAAAAAGAGAAAATAGAAGTAAAACTAACCTCTGCAATGTAGCCACCACGATATGCACATATTGCATTTACCAGATGTGGAGCTGTCTCATGAAGAATCTCCCGTCTATGACATATCCAGTGATCAATGTTATAAGCTTCTACTTTCATTTTAGAACATAATAACCACTAAAACTTCCGCTCAAAAGTGAATATCAGATAATAAAGGATAATCTTCTCATTCAGTAATGAACTACACAAATGTAAGAAAAAATCATTGGACATACGTATAGGATAGAACAAGTTCACAAAGTTTCCGTGATTTGCAAAATGTTATGCAACGAAGACCATGCTGAACCATTTCTGCAAAAAGTCTTGAAACATCCACAATTGGACTGCCAAAAAAAAAAAATAAGGCATTCACATAAAGATACCAAAGATATGCTATAAACCGTAAAGAGAAAGAGTGCGTTACCTTCTTTCACATTCTTTTAAACATTTTCAGCATTCATCACTCTTTATTATTCAAATCAACATGTTGACTAGAGTGATGATTTGTGCCAATTAATATGAATGAAAATGTAAATGTATGAAACTTGTTGGGACCTCAACTGTAGAAACATATATACAAGAGAAAGTAAAGAAGAAAATAACACACAAATTAAATTTGATGTGGTCCCTCAAATAGACCTACATCATTATCACTTCATATCGTCATAACTCTAGCAATTTTTTAACAGAAAAATTACAAACTCACAATTTTAAATGAAAAAGTTATAAAATCCTCTCCACATACAATTTTGAATGGAAAAATTGTAAAATCCTCCTTGAATTAACATATATCCAAAACCCTGATTACTTTCATGTATAATCCTATGCTTGATTGTGATACCCAGACCGCTAGATCACGACTATCCAATACCCTGATTAAACCCTTGTGGTAATCCTTTAAAAGGCTAGTTTGATGGTAAAAAACCAATGGTGAAAGGGTCTATTTATAAGAAACTACTCCCTCCTCTCAAACTCCTAATCATTGTGAGACAAGAAGTACTATTCAAACAAATTTTCCTATTATCCCAAGTCCTAAACATCACTCTTTCATCTAAAAATCGTACTCTATTCTTAAACTTTACGATGTTTCTTCTTCCAATGTGGGACTCAGAAAAATACCCCCAACAGAACTTTTACAGTTTACCTGCTGTTCCATCTGAACAAATCTTATGACCTTCCACAAACTTCCTCCCACTCAATTGTCATTTTTCACATTCAAGCTGAAATTTTGTTTTACTTGATTTAAGCAGACAGATTAAGAAGTAGCACATCCACAAAGACATATTTTAAGAGATAGTAGCAAAGAATTATAATGCTCATGCCTATACATATAAGGGTTATCACCTTGAACGAACAACATTAGCACTTTCATCAGCAACTTCATCAGTACCCATAGCAAACTTGGCTTTTTTCGAGAACTGTAATCAGGCAGTATCAGCATTTTATTAGTAAATAAAATATGTTTTAAACTAATGTTATATGAGCTATAAAGCATTAAACCATCAGAACTAACAGGCTTGGGGAGCAGAATGGGATTCCAAAGGACAAAAAACTTCCTTGCAGATGGACTTCCATCATTCTGAACCAGTTCCACTGATGGTAAATTTGCGAGTTCCTGAAGCATTAAGAATTCAAGATTAAATCTGAGCATAACAATATAGCAATGCTTGGATGACAACCAGATTACCTAACAATCAGAATATAAAAAGGACAACATAAAATGTGTCTGCATTAGAAGGTCATGACACTGACATCATCAATTTTATAACATAGCATCAAGTTAAAAAGAAGTAAAATTGAATCAGTTTATCATAGACATATTTACCATACAATGCTCACGAGGATTTGCAGAAGTAGCAGTAGAAAAAACAAAAGATGGAACAATTCCGTATACTGCACATAGAAGCAAATATCATAATCATATTTCCATTCAAATTGAAATATTTGTACGGAGACACTTCTTGAAACTTTAAAAATCATGTAGAAAAATGTACCATGTGAACAGAGTCGCTTCAGCCTCCTTAATATAAAAGCAGTATGACACCCAAATGCTCCCTTGTAAGTATGAGTCTCGTCAATTACCACAAACCTAATGAAGAAAAATATGTTTATTATGTCACTTTTATAGTTTAAAGTTTTTTTATTATTTTCAACCTTACAAACATATTTTTTTATCCTTTTTTTTTTTTACAATTCATCGTTATAGTTGATAAGAGTTTTGACATTTTTACTATAAATATTTGATATAAATATTTAACAGAAATTCAACATAGTAAAATGACACAGGAAAGACAATACCTAAGATCTGATAAAATCCGACTAAATCGCCGATGATGAGGCAAGATGGATATGTGCAACATATCTGGATTTGTGATCAACTGCAGTATAGGAATGAAGAATGAGGCTCATTTCACCCAAATCTGTACAGTATGAGAAAACCATTAGTTGTTATATTACCAGTCTAGAATTATCAAGTAGCCATGCCCTCTCATTCTGAGGGGTATCTCCATCATATATACCAATATTGAAGTCAACATCAAATGCTTTTGTCATATATACCAAAGCTCTTAATTGATCTTGAGCCAATGCCTGCATGCATCAAATATTTTAAACCACCTTATTAGAGCCTCACTCCCTCAGAAAAATGAAAAGATTATGGCTATCTCAAAGAATATATAGTAGCGAATTAATGTTAGACTGCAACCAACCTTTGTTGGGAATATGTAAAGAGCACATGATGATGAATTCTTTGACAGCCCTTCCAAAACCGGCAAGTTATAACAAAGTGATTTGCCACTGGATGTCATAGTTGACACAACAACATTCTTCCCAGAAAGGGATGCTTTTATAGACTCTGCCTATGTATATGATACAGCAGAATTTGATAATCAGAAACTACTAGCTAAAAGACAACAATTCCACTAATTCAAGCAGTACCTGATGACTATACAATTTGGAAATTCCAATATGATCTAGTGCAGATTTCATGTTTTCTGATAATTCAAGCTCTGCATAAATTGCTTTCCTGGAGGAAATGTCTTCAATGTGCACAATCTGCATTGGACAAGCCTTGATAATGTATCAATTAGTGCTTCTCCACTAAAGTTACTAAGGACATGCCAAGATGCATGTTTATCAGTGAGAAACTGAGAATTTGACTGTATATATATTATTTATTGGTTGCACACACTCTACATATACATTATTGGCTGGTGATATGCAAAGTGTGGTGAATTCAATTTTCATGTATAATAATTGCAATTGCCCAAAAAGAAGATAACATCAAAATTAGAACAGAAAAAAAAAGACCTGTCCTTCGGATCCAATTCCTTTTTGAAGATGTTCAACCATTTCCATGGCCAGCAATGATGACGTGTCCTGCCAAACCTATGAGTTAATAGACATGCAATATAGTTCCATTTTGAAAACATATATTGCAGCAGAAATTATCACCTAAGCAGAAGAAACAGAAGCAAAAAAGGTAAGAGCACTTTAATTTTCCCAATCCATAAGTTAATAGACTGGCAATATATTTTTACCCATGCCATAATTTCTTGCAATTATCTAAAATCTTAGTCATCCTGTCCTAATTCCCCTCCAAAAACTTAATAGTATAGTTTATAACTAACTCCCTTGAACATGAAACCAAATATCAGCCCATTTATAGTAGATCTAGAATCTACTATCTTGCTTCCACCATATTATTTGGGTTAGACTGGGGAATAGTCATAAACCTATAATATAAGACTTGCTGAAGAAATGTAAATAATAGCACTGCATCAATGGAATTGACCACCAAAAACAAAGTTGAAAAAAAAATTAAAAAAGGAAACCATAGAATTAGTACACGTGAATCTCAACATTCTTTTTTCCTTTCCGACTTCCTTTCTTTATGTCCATTAGTTGATAAATTTCATTTTTATTTAAAAACAGATCAAATTGCAATAAATAAGCAACATGAGAGATTAACACATACATGACACTTAACATGATCAGAATAAGATTTTGAAGTATTTGAGCTTCTCTTTATGGGTTTTGCTTTGCTTTCATTTTGAGTAGAACCTTGGTCCTTGACTGATGCAAGCAAATCTTCCAAGGAAATTTTCAAAGCCATCTCATCCCCACATGCACTCTGCAAATAAAACAATCCACATTATTCATCACCACATAAAAATTACTGACACATAGTTGCAGCAGTTAAAAATGTTGTAAGCCCAACTACTAACAAGGGTTTAATGAATAAACCATGACAATGACACAAATTAGAGGCAATTGAATATACAAAGGTGATTACTAAGCTTGCAAAAGGAGAAAGAAGTGAGAATGGCACAATTAAGGAAATAGTTATAGCTTCACTACTTCTTTAAGATTACAACCCAGGAAGGAAAACTGGATGAATCTCAATCTTATGCCTTCCTCAGCACAAAAATATTATCAACTGCTTGATCAATTGTTATGGGTGACCAAAAGTTAAGAACAATAATCCAATTAAAAATATAAAGCAGCTATTTCAAGTGGATGTAAGTATAACAAGGTGGAAATTAAGTCAAAGTTCAGGTGCATGGGTGTACCTATTGCAATAGGGCTAAATGCAAACAGCAGACAAACACTAGTGAGTGCATAACATTCTTCCTTTCCTTTCCTTTTCATGGTAAGTACATAATGTTATATGTTAAGTAAACATACCAGCAGCCGTGAAAAGGCCAGCCACAGATTTTTTCGGAAAGAACGATCCCTTCTCTTCAATGCACTGACAATCTTTGAAACATACAACCACTGGCGACCTATTAAACAGGATGTGTCAGACAACTTAAAAAGTGCAGTATGTGCATGTGACCGCACAAGTGTCTAGCAGTGAACCTCAAAACCAGAACAAAAACAAATGTAGTAATACCACTTTTTGGAGTATCCTTTCTTTCAACTTCATGTCTTGTTGGATGGTTAGTGATGATGATAATGACATCACCACAACTTGTCTTTTCAGTATCATTTGCAAAACATATTAGCTATAAGGGATACAATACGCAAATTAGAGCAGGAAAATATAGATAATCAGTTCCGCTAATAAGTCACAAATACATACTCGGAAATAAGAAAAAATTAAGGCATTCAACAGTCGACTAACACAAGGACATTTACTTCTCAAGAAAAAAAGTTTATTCCTGCAGACTAAGTAAATAGTATACATATCGTACTTCATCACGTGAATTATAAATTTTTAAGTTGAGGATTGGTATGTATAAAGCATAGGCTTTTGAAAAGCACAAATCTTCCAGGGAAAAAAACAAAAGGAAACAAAAAATAATCAATTCACCTCAGGACAAAGAAGGGAAAGATGTTTCATATCCTGAATATTAAGTTTTACTCCAAATTTTCCAAGCCGATTCAGTGCATCTTCCAATAGATTTAAAGTTGTTATCTTACACTGCAAATGAAGAAACGCAGAAAAAATGTTTATGAAAGTAAATGCCTTCATCACTATCTTCAACCATGGGGGACACAAGCATGAACTACCGTTATTCATATACGATCCCAAGCCCACTCCCTTCTGACAGGCTCTCTTAAATAGCTTGCAGTGCCCAACAGGTAGATCTGATAAACAATTTATTGAATCCAAAACCTCACTAAAGACTTCACCATTGTGTTCACCAAGAGCATCCTCAGTCTCACTAGTACACTGCAGTGTATTCAATATGAGGTGATAAGGAAGCTCTATCTGCTTATCAGAACCAGAATCCCGTTTAGATTTTGACTTTGAAGAATTAGTACCAGTGGTCTCCGCCACCTTCTTTTCTCTATGTTTATCAGCAAACGTGTTGAACTTAAAATGAGATGAATCATGATCATCATCTTTCGCATCACTCTGTTTCTCACATAAATATGATATATCCTCCATTATATTGGACCAGGTAGAATCAGCAAGATTTGAGATTGAAGCTGTATCAGCTCCGTTGGAAGGATTTGCAGAAGCTTCACATTGATTTGATTTCTTGGAAAACGGAACTAAAACAAGGAAGTCACCGGTTTCAATTGGGTATGAACCAATCTGACTCTGCAATCTCAATTTGTCACCCTGAAACCAGAACATTGTTATCCCATTAGCAGACTTTGAAAATAGTTGAACAAGAAAATTGAAATGGTGGAGTGAGTGCTGGCATTGAATGAATGGGATCGGAATGAATGGAACGAAGAAATTATGGGGAGAGAGTGAGATACAGAACCTTGAAGAAAAGGTGAAAATTGGGGAAGTGAGTGGCAGGAGGGAAAGTTTGGTTGAGTAGAAGCTTGAGGTCTTGAACGGTGCTGGTGGAAGGGAAGCGAAGAGTGGTGGATTCACCAGAAAGGGCTCGTACTTGGATTTCTTTATGGGTGTTCTCTGCCATTGTCCGACTTTGAGCCTCTCAGCTCAAGGGTTTAGGCCATGGCGGGAAGGGTTTGTACCACAATCATCATTCGGAAGGATATCTCAAAATTACAGGGTCCCCTCTCTTTTCAGTGCTCGATATCAAACGTGGTTCCTGAGAGCCTGTTTCGTATCATTAGGGGCCGTTTGATTCCCCCTTAGTTAAAAATAAATCTGGGTAGAATTGATCTTGCAAGGTAATAGTTATGATAAAAATTGATTTTATCATATGCTCATGTTTAGATAATTTATTCAAAAATTAATTTTGATAAAACTCATAATTTTTCTTTAAACTGAGTTTAAACTCTATTACATGATTAATTTAATTTACTTGAACTAAAATTTAATCTGTATTTATTTAATTGAGAACATAATATATTTGATATAATATTTTCTTACAAGTTGTAATTTATGGAGAATAAAATTTTGAAAAAACATTTTAGTTACTGAATAGGAGAAATTTTATACAAATTTTATTTTTTCTCATTTTTATTGGTTTATTTTTATTTGATTTTAAAATAAATATAGATAAGAATAGGGAATTAAAACGGAAAAGTAGGTGTGTAGTCGCTTTGGGTTAAAATAAGTTTTATGCCCAAACCATGTTTACCAACATGGTGACCAAAACAACCAAATAGGATAAAAATTTTAATAACCACTTTTAGGTTTGAAAATGGAGTTGCCAACGTGTATTACATAGTCTAAAGCAACCATGGATTGAAGTTTGAGGATAAATCAAGTTTAATATAATATTGGGTATGCTTGACAAGGTTTCACATTTTCATTTAAAAACCATTTCTCCTATTAAACCAGTTTTCTAAGAAGTAGATGCAGAGCCGCTTTTTCGTTTTGCTTTTTAAATTTTTATCTGTATTTATTTTAAAGTTAGATAAAAAAAAACCAATAAAAATAAAAATATATATAAAAATTAGAAAAATAAAATTTCCATACAATTTCTACTATCTGTTATCCAAAATATCCCTTCAAAATTTTAATTTTCATAAATCATGACATATAAGAAAATGTTATATCAGATATACTATATTTTTAATTAAATAAATACACATTAAATTTTAGTTCAAGAAAATTAAATTAATCATGAAATAGAGTTTAAGCTCAATTTAGAGGAAAATTATGAGTTTTGTTCAAACTAATTTTCAAATAAATCATCCAAACATAAACACATTAGTTCAAAACTAATTTTTACCATAACCACGTTACAAAACCAATTTTTACCATAACCATGTTACAAAACCAATATGTTACAAAATCAATTTTATCAGAACTCATTTTAGACTAATTGAAAATCAAACGGACCCTTAATTGAGAATAGGCCAATAGGGTAAAGTAGTTTTGGTCTATGGTAATTCTGATTGGAATTAAGCACATAAATTAAAAATTAAAAATTAAAAATTTTATTAATTTATTAAACTAATTTAAAATGTAACAATAAATTTGATATTATTTGACTTAAATATTTATATATATATATATCAAATTGTATAAAAAATTAATATTTTATTGAGTAAAACATTAATTAAGGATAAAAATGATAAAAAAATAATAAATATTTTATTGAAATTTTAAATCAATAATCATTTTAAAAAATATATAAAAATTGTAAAATAAAAATTATTTTAAAACAAAGAAAGTAATATATTGTTGAAAATATAAATAAATTTGTTTTCTACTTCATCTTGTAAATCGATTAATGTCAATTCTAAAATAATCTCTCATAAAAGATTCCTTAAGAATCTCATTATCAATATATATAATAAAATATAAAAGTCTAAAATTTATTTTTCATACTTCGTATTGTAATGCAAAAGAGCAGAATGACTTTTTTTTCATGATAAAATAAAGATTAAATCAGTTTCTCTCTCTTGATTTTATTTATATATTTCTTTTTAAATTAATTTCTTAAATTCATAAGGTGACAAAATGTTCTATTTTTTTTAGTTGCAAAAAATGTTCTATTCTATGTAACATAGATAGAATATGTACATGGAGTATGATACAATATGATACGCAAGATATAATAATTTTTAAAAATTATTGGATATATATACACATGTATAATTATTTATGTAATTATTTATTTATATAATCAATAAATTAAGATAGTAAAACATTAAGATGAGTATTAAATGTTTTAAAAACTATATTGTAAATGTTAAAAAAACCACATGTATAAATACAATATTTGTAACAACTTATAAATAAAAAATTTGTTCTTTTTTCTTATCACATAAACATCATTTAACAAAAGAAAAATGCAAAAATATATATATATTTCCACAAATATTCAAGGGATTGTTTTTGTCTCACCTTAAAAATTTAAAATGGTCTTCCTTTTTATTATTAAAATTTAAAGCAATACAAATGAATGCATATACATAAATACAAAATATGTATTATATCATATATATATATAATATAAGTATATTTACCTTTTTTTAGAATATCGGTGATTCATAGGTTCTATTTATTTTCTTGCGTCATTTTATGAAGATTTTTTTTAGTATTTCCATTTTATGAAGAATTCAACCTTTTATGAAGTGGTTTTTTTTTTTCTTATGTACATCTTTCTTCAAGTTGAGTTCTCTATTCTATGGTGCTTACTATAAAAGTCTCCCTTAATTGTTTGAAACATTAATTATTTTTTTCCTCAATGCTTTTTGTTTCTCTGGATTTTTCTTAATTCCCCACTCCCATATTTTTATCAAGGGTAATTTTGAAAACTTGTTAAAATTTTTTACAAATTTAAAAATATTTAACTAATTTTAACTGAATTACCTTATGAAGTTAATAAAACATCATTATAATAAGAAGGGGGAGTATTATATACACAAATTTCTTTAACTCTTTTTAACCAATAAATTTCTTTAATGACTTCATTAGCCTTCATTATTAATGTTAATTCTAACTTTGAACTTAGTCATGTATTACTTTCTTTTCTTAAGAGAAACTAATTTTTATTGTATAATTTATAAAATGATATTCTCTTCTAATTTTTAATATAAGTCACTTTTAAATATTTCACTAAAATCAGGAAAAATTAATTATATTAATAAATAGGATATTGCACAATTATTAGGATATTTCACTTCTAATTTAATAAATATTTCACTACTTTAATTTTCATCTTTATCTCTAATAAATATTATAAATTTAATAGGAGATTGCACATTTTAAAATAATTAATGCACCATCAAGTAATTTTCAAAAAAAATATTTTTAAAATTAAATAATTTATATTTAATAAATTCTTATAAAATAACTTATATTTAAAATCATAAAATTTGTGTAAAAGGTGACTTATATATTCCGCAGAGGAAGTATCAATTTCAATGTGATGACTTTGTTGTCCACCGACAAATTTAAGTTTGGATCGTTCGGGACAAAAAATATATATAAATAAAATAAATGATTCAAAAAAATATTATATAAATATAATAAACAAGTAAAAAAAAATCCTTTCGTACGAGATATCAAACCAGCAACAGGCCAACAGCAAACCAGCTGACATTTATCCACCAGAACTAGATCTCCACTCTCCACAAAGTCCCCTTCATTTTTTTTTTCATTTTCATATCTTGGTAGTCTAACAAATTATGATGCATAGATACAAATGTGGGAAAAAGATATCACAGAATATAATATATTAGATATGACAAATTTAAAAATTTTAAAATACGGATATAAGAGATATATGTAAGCTAGGCTGACTTCTCAAGAGGGAATGAATTGGGAAGATTAAAAATTTTTTGTACAAAGTGAAGGCAATGAAGAAAGCAAGGTATAAATAGAGTATAAAGTAGTAAGATAAAAGAGTAGTGAAAGAGAAAAGAAAAACTCTAATATTTATCCTGGTTCGGTCTCTCCTTTTGACCTACGTCCAGTTCCCAAGATATCTCTTGAGATTTTCCACTATTCAGTAAGAATTTAACGGACTTCTTGCAAAAGCCACAGTACAACGTCAGTGCTCTGTTTTCTAAAACTCACTCAATCACTTTCTGCACTTTCACAAAGTACTTTACAATCCCTTGTGATATCTCCTCATAAGAAAATCTATCTTCCAAATGAAGATTATATTGTTTACAAAAATGAAACTCTCTTGAATAGAGTGAATATGACAGTTAAAGTACAAGTATTGAAGTAAGAGGGTAAAAGTCTTTGAGTAAAAAATTTGGCAAAGTTTCAGTATATACAAAGTTTGATTTGTTACTCACAACTTCAAATGATGTTATATTTATAGATTTAGGTCACAAATGTCCGTTAGAGACAATCTATCCGTTGTACTCTGAAAAACTATCCGTTAACCAACCACATTTAATGCTTCTGACATACTGAAATTCGAATTTTGGTTGGTTAACAGACGAATTTCGAAGGAACCAAAGGTTAAAGCTTCCAACGCTGAAATACTGAAGTTCGTCTGTTCATGAACTGAAATTCGAATTTTGAAACTTAGAAAGTGTTTCTATGTTGTGACATACGAATTTTCAAGAAGAAAGTTTTTCTATTAAGTGTGACAGTGTTTTCAATTTGCTACAGTGCCCTCGAAATTTGAATTTTGGAACCCCAAAATTCGTCTGTCTGTACCAGGCTTAAATAGCACAGTAGTTCATTTACTTCGAAATTCGAATTTTAAAAGAGTAAAATTCGTCTGTCAAAGAGACCTCTTTTCAGACTTACTTTATCATTCAAATTTATAAACACTGTTATTCGTATATTAACATGTCATTGTAACAGACTCATAACCTTAACTTTTGAAATTCGAATTTTCATGTTCAAAGTTTGTCTGTTAGTGAGTAATTTTGAAACTCAACATAATCTTGATTTCAGATGAACTTTGACATTATTTCAGATGAATTTCTTTGGTTTTCATAAGTTACATTTTGTCTGAAATTCGAATTTTGAAAACTCAAAGTTCGTCTGTTACTCAACAGCCTCTTTCAGATACTTATGAAAATTCGAATTTTGGAAAATTAAAATTCGTCTGTCAGAGAGACATCTCTTCAGACTTATTCAGTTTTAGCTCGAAAATTCGAATTTCCAAAGTCAAAGTTCGAATTTCCAATATGACAGTTCAATGTAAACTTTTCAAAGTTCGTCTGTTGGTGGGTATTTTTCAAATATTTCATGATTTGACATAAAATCAAGTTTTTAAAACATCTCTTCATCAAATCAAAATCTTTTACCCATATTTAAACATAATTAAACATCCAACAACAAATTTTGCGTAGATTTCTCCAGGATTTCTTCATTTGAACTTTTTGTGCACATTTGATATCTTTTACTTCAAACTCTTGAGAGTTGATTTGGAATCATCAAAACTTCTTGATTCAACAATATACACATAAAATTTATATATATAATAAATTAATGTATTAAAGATAAAATATTAAAAACGTGAGTTTTAAACAAATATTTTAAAGACAATATAAAGATTTCTAAAATAAAAAACAAAAAATTGAGTTTTCCTATTAGATGATAGTTATTTTGGAACTTTATGAAGAAGAAAAATAAGGATACATTTATGATACGTATTATGAAGAACGGTATGAATATCATATCTAATACATATCGGATACAGATACATATTCCTTTTTGAAGTATAGATGCAATAGAGCTAACAAAGTAATTCTTGAACTTACATACTACAATTCAATATTAAGAAAATCGGATCGGTCACTAGACTAACTAAAACACCCATTCAAGATTCAATGATTTAACTGAGATTGGATTGAGATCCAACTGGTTATAATTAATAAGTATTACAATGATAACAAATGATTTTAAAAGAAAAATTCAAGAAAAAAAAAAGCAAAGATTAGTCCAAAAAAAAGCTAGAAGAGAGAAAAGCATGAATCTTTACTATTAAACACATTGTAGAGCCATATTAAAATTAAATTAAAGGATTAATTTGAAATTAAAATATAGATTAATAATGGGTACAACAAAATTTAAAATAACATTCTCACATAAAGAAAAAAAAACAAGTAATAAATAAAAAACGAGTAAGGATAGAAAAGAGGAAAAACACAATTTGATGCTCTTATTGGAATAATGTAATTTTTAGAAGGCAAATTATAACTAAATTTAAAATACTTTGTTTGAAAAAAATGTAGATTAATAATTTGAAGTACAATGATAAAATATCTATTCATATGTAAGAATAAGTTAAAGAAATTAACAAAAAGAATTGGCCAAGAATTGAAAAAAATAATAAGAGCAAGCACTAGCTACTGAGTATGGAAACAAAATCCAATATCAGCAACACAAAATAGTGTAGTTCAGCAGCCATGTTATATAATGGACTAGGGACACACTAGCTTTCACTTGCACCTCAAGGGTAGGGGTGAGCGAAACCGAACCGAAACCGATCACCGAACCAAACTAAATGTAATTCAGTTTTTTTGGTTCGGTTATTTCGGTTTTTGCTTTATTATCAGTTATTTTTTTTGTGTTGTTCGGTAATTCAGTTCGGTTCGGTTTTTAAGTTGCAAAAACCAAATAAACCGAATTGACTGAAATTTATATATATATATATATATATTTCTTTTTTGTTTTAAAAAACATGCTCTTCAAAGGTTCAGTTTTTAGACTTAAGCCCAATCTCTCGGCTCAATCCCACTTGGACACCACCCTCCCTCTGAAATATGAACTGACCTCATGCCTCCCTCGGATCACTCCCTTCCTCCTCCCACACGCAAAAGCATAGCAAACCCTAAAAAGTGTGTGTGGCCGCGTCTCCCTCCCTCCCGACTCCATCTCATTTCCTTTCTAGTCTCACTAGTCACTCTCAAAGCTTTGATCGGTGATCCCTCCCTCCTCCCTCTTCTTTTCCACTCCTGGCTTTCGTCTCGTTCTCAGATTCCCTTTCTTGTCTCACTCTCAGAGCTTCGATCGAACCTCTTAGGGCCCAAGCCATCATGCATGAGTACATGAACGGAGCACTCTATCCACACCCCCATCAACATCATTGTCACACACTGACACAAGCAGAGGCTTTTTGAAACCCTAAATCCCCTTTCAGCAAATTCATCATTCGCATGCCGTGTTCCCTCCTAGACACTGCTCAATGTTGATGCTTGCTCCCTCCAGCCTCTATGTCTCTACTCCCAGAATCCCAGTTCTTGACCTCCGTCTCACTCCCAAAATTGCATTCGTTCTGTGTCTTGGACTCTCGGTTCTATGTCTAACACCGTTCTTCTCTACAAGAGGTAACATAATAGTGCCCACTTATTCTACTTTGATATAATATATTGATCTATTGACTTAGGAAGTTGCGTCTGCTGCTCTTGAAATGGTAATATTTTGCTCTAAAATCTAGTACCCTGGTTCCAAAGAGGTACTACTCTATATCGTGTGTTATAACTAGGAGTCAATGTTAAGGTAGTTGGATTGTTTGGAATGAACTAGAGGTTTTCAATGTTGGAAAAAAGTTTGATTTGGTTGAATTCTTAGTTGTCGGCAATGCTAGGCTGATAAATTATGTTTGAACTTTTGCCTGGAGATTAGATTGCATCAAGTGCCTATTTTTCTAGATGTTAAGAATCTAGTTTATAAAATGTTGGGGGATCAATGATTTATGTAAGGTTAAGTATTGAAGGAATTGATAGTCCATGCATCTATTTGGTGTTGATCTAATTATTTTATTTGATTAAGTAGGGGATCTAACTATTTTTTTTACTTAAATGTAAGTTGCAGGTTGGGAAGCTCCTTTGGCTTTGACTACCATGTATCCATATTTATGTCTTCATTTTAAATTTAATATTCTGCGTTGTTTGATTAATTTAAATGTTTTTGTATTGTTAATGTTGTAATTTTTTTTTAATTTTTTAGTTTCCTTCAAGTAAGTTTAGATTGGATTTGAACCATTTGGTGATTTAAAACTTTGGACTGAATTTTTTATGTTTATTTATGATATATTTATGGATTGGATTTGCTGGGAAATAGAAAAAAATATTTGGGCTCATGTATAGGCCCAAACCGAATTGAAATAACCGAACTAAACTGAAATAATTCGGTTCAGTTCAGTTCGATTTTTCCACATAATTCGATTAGGTTCGGTTATGTAATATGTGTTATTTCGGTATTCGATTATTTCGGTTTTCAGCTGAACTGAACCATATAAACCGAATGCTCACCCCTACTCAAGGGTTGGGTATTTAAATAACTAATGAAGCCCTGGACACTCACGTGTAAATTTTTCAATAGGTAGTTTTCTTTTTTTTCTCTTTTATAATTATTGTTTGAACCGGAATCATCTGGTTCATTGCAAGTTAACTAGTTTTTGATAGGTTTTCAATATATCCGATTCTTGGCTTGTTTTGGATCGGATCAGATACTGGTTCTTGGTCCAACCAATTAAACCGGTTAGTCCGGTCCAGTTTTCTTAACAATGCTACAAATCAAATTCAAAATGCTACTAATTACCCCTGCAGTCTCAACTGATGAACTCAAAAGAAAAGAAAATCTCATGCATTAAAAAAGCATATTTAGTAATTAGCATCACTAAAATTATATATTACTGGATATTTGATAATGAACATAGCATTCCACCATCGCATTTTCTTCCACTAAAAAGAAAAATCCACAAGGAATAAAGCGACAAACTGCAGCATTTGTCGTTTAATAGAATTTAGATGAATTTAGATTTAGATAAATAAATAAGAAGCACGAACGTCCCCTAATTACAATCTTATAGGAGCACAAGATCCACCCCGTGGCTACAAGCACACAAACAGGTTTCTAAGAGAACAGCAACCATAACACACTTTGGAAGACTCTTGTGATGTGAACAACGAAGAAGGTCCCTTGTATGGTCACATACTATGGTAATAGCAACCCCAAGCCAGAGACAGATTTGATGACTGCCCTATATGGAGGAATCTACCACTCGTTCAGGTAATGGTCAAATCTTATGTAGGGAAATTATGTGCTGTGGGAATGCAGTTAGAAACCCTCAAGACAAATTTTCACCTTGAAAGAACTCTAGTTTGTGAAATGAAGATCTTCAAAATGCAATCCACACTACGTATTTGCACATCAATCAAGATTACAATCATGAATTACTCTCTCTAGCACAGACTAGTGGGCACATGCACTCAGTGGATTAATGCTATCATAATTTGAGAGTAAAGGGCCTAGCGTGTAAATATTTAGGAAAAGAGCTAGTAAAATCAAAGGCCTAAATTTTTGGATTTGAAAACGAATGATTGAAGATGTAACCTAGCATTGGTGGCAGCAGCAACAGATTCTTCATCTTGTTTTTCCTTGGCCACTGCAACTGCCGCAATATATTCTTTTCTTGCTTCTTCCATCTTCTGCATCTCCACCTCGTCCAAATCATCCTGTTCAAACAGAGATATTTACTTTTAAAGCCAACATCAAAGATGGCCCAAAAAAAGAAGTCAACATGAAAGACTGTTCAGTAAAATATACAAGAGACTGATGGAATCATGATTTTAGGAAGCTGATCTAAATTAGACAATGCCGTGTTAGAATCTTTGGTATACACGGAAAAATATGCAAAATAAACATGCACATTGTAGTTGGCAAAGTATTCATGAACTCACAATACTAGGCAGGTGACTAAATTCATATGGCTTGAAGTCATAATCATCAGCGTATTCAACACTGTCATATTTAGTCAAGCTTTCAAGTAGCATCATAAATGATGAAATATCTCCTTGCATGGAATCTAGCTCTTCTTGAAGCTTCTCCGCTTTCTTGTTGGATGTTGTTGCTTCCCACTGTATCTTTTCAAGAGCAGCTTGCTTGTCTGCAAGCTTTATCTGTGGAAAAGGTGAGAGAGATTATAAGCTTTCCTGCAAAAGGGGTACCTTTTTTAGGCCTTTATGTTTTCCATGAGATGCTGAAACAGGAGCATAAGTTTTAAACATAAAAATATTTTTATTTTTTAATTTTGATGGATTCTGGTCTCCATAGTACTAAGGTTCTACACACCAAAATGAACCTACACCTAATAAATTCAGCACGGCAATAGACATCACAATCTAGACAACGGTCAGTTTGAAGACACTTAGAAACAAAACAACAAAATTATGTTAGAGTCAACTTTGCACCTAAGAAGCCTTACCAGGTGCTCTATGCCTACAGCTATTCACATCCATCACAGTTCTAGGATTTAGCCTTCAACACCTATGGTAATCATACCTTTCATTTACCAGTGCATGCAGACGCACGTATTGAGTATCCCAAATTTGAGGTGCCTAATCCTCCTCACAATCAATAAGACTTTGCAATTTATTGCACCAAATTATTGATGAAACAACAGAAGTAGAATGGCACCTTAGCATCAGAAAGTTGTCGCTGAGTAGACTTGAGAAAAGAGTCCTTCTCTGAAGCCTGGTGCATCAGTTCATCAAGTTTTACCTTAAGATCATTCACCTGAGTTCTTGAGTTTTCTGCTGACTTTAGAAGTTCATCTTTCTCCATTAATTTCCTGTGCAGATCCTCCACCTGCTCCTTCAAAATAGCTATTTCTTCTCTTTCCTTTTCAGATGCCAAAGCTCTTGAAGAAAATATTGGAAAGCTGTCAGTGTCAACGTTATTGCTATCATTTTTGCCCTGTTCTTTTTCTCCATGATCCTTTTTCTTTCTGTGAGGAATAGATTGAGCAGTGTTCCGACCTTTTGGATCTGTTATCTATCATGGGACGAAGAACATCAGCTATGATGATTATGACAAAGGAATATAGGCAGAGATGCTGCATTCAAAGCAAACTAAACAGTCTCACAAGTAATTATACTTTTAAAAAGAAAAGCTTCAGATAGCCACATGAGCAAGAGGAAGTAGTAAAACCAATATAATAATATGACGATGGCAACAAGAAAGTTTGAACAAGTATAGATAAATAATACAGCTCTTTCTAAAATTAAATTTGAACAATTGGAAATAAGAATGAGACAAAGTGATAGACCTAGATACAGACTTTATATGGTTCAGCCTTGCTAATCTCTAGCTTCTCCAGCAACCACTGAGAACTGAGTTCTTTAATTTGCATAATAAAGTATTGCACCATCAGAGCCTTGGGCACCATTTTTAACCAAAAAAAAATGTATTGCACCATCAAAGTCATACTGATGGGCCTAGCATACTAATTTCAATGATGTTATCCAACACCATAAATTACATCATACTCACATATAGTACTCTTAGTAAATCATCTTACTGAAGGCTTTCCCGTTTAAAATCTTGAACTGAAGGAATTTAAACAAAGGGATTTAAGTGATAAAATAATAATAGGTTACAAAATAGACACACTTTCTTGAGAGTTAAGACAATCCAAAGATTGAATCTCAATTGTAGAGTGAAGTCCATATTTAATGCTAACAGACAACTAGTGCTACTGCTCATAAATCTATATTGACACAGCAAAAAGTATGGAAGAATTACTTCACTTAATGAAGCACTAGGAGAAGGAAGTTGCTAAATTAAGTAAGATGGAGGTAAACTCGAAGTTAACCAAATTAACACCATGAAACCTCTAGATAAATGAAAGAATCAAGTGACAAATGACAAGGAAGGAATGAGACAAGACATATCAAGGAAAACGGACCCCATTTAGCTAACAACATGCAATTCAAGAGGAGAAAAAGGATCTTTGCCCCAGCTGTGCTTTAAATAAACCTATATCACATCACAACCAACACAGAGGAGTTTCCTAAGAGTATGTTAGGCAGTTAGCAGGGAAGGGAAAAGGAGAAAAGGGCTAGGAAGGGGTGTTTAGATGGTAATTTCCCTTCCCCTTGTTTAGGAAAATTTCTCCTCTTGAGTTTCCAAATTAGTAGAACTAGATATCTTTTCCCTAGTAATGCATGGAAAAGATAATGACTTAAAATTTCTCAAAGATTGTATCCATCTTTCTAACATTTAACCCTTATTGAAATATGTGGAGAAGTATTAAAAGAATAAAAATAAAGTTGCACAAAGCCCAATTAAATGTCTGAAGAAAAATTGAAAGAACAAAAGAAAAAAGTTGGACAGGGTCCAAGGGGACCACACTATGCATGGCTTATAAATAGAGCAACTTCCAATAGATTTCAAAGTGATATTAACTTAAAATTATAAGGCAAAGAGGATTTTGGAGGGTTTGTTAAATTCCTTATCTCGTTAAAATAATAAAAAAAATGACACTCATCTTCCTGAATAGAAAATTAATAAAAAAGACAATCACTGTTAAACAAGAATGACAAGAATATAATAAACATTGAATAGTTTGTATTTCGTACATTGACAAAGATAACTTCGCCCTTGTGATCCTAAACAGACCTTGCTTATAACAAACTCCCAAACAAGGGAGAGGTTTGATGAAAAACTTCAACTCCCCTCCATTATCCCCCATTCAAACATACCCCAGAAGTTAACGCAGCAACATATGAATATCTGACTATTAATCCACATATAACATGCATTCAGGGAGTAACAAGAAGTTTGGAAATTCAAATCAGAAGCTAAACAAATGAGTATAAGAAAGTCTTGCTGTCTTACTCTTTTAGATAATGATTCTCTTGAAGGTGTCTTGGTGTAGATCATAGAACCACGGCGGGTGAATGAACTGCTTGCTTTACGATCCTAATCATATTTAAACAATAGGGTTCAGAAAATTGATATAGAAGAAATTAAATTTCCAATTTAGGACACGTTTAACAGTAGGGGAAAAAAAAAAAAGAGACGGGAAAGGAAAAAGGTTGAACATATTGAAATTTCATTATTCGCAGCAAAATCACTATCTCTACAACACAAAAAGTCACAAATCAAACTCTCACGGTCTAAAATTAAACTATTTCCTCCTTGTTTCTTCATCTTCCAGGAATCCAGTTTCCTAACCAAGTAATTCATTTAACAATGGAGGAAAGCCAACCCACATAAAATAATCGTAGAGCTAAATTTCTCCCTCTCGCATAAAAGGGTGAACAGATATAGATTATATTAACCCAAGAAATTATGAAAGGGGAAGAGAGATTACGATGAGGGACTGAACAAGTGGAACAATCTCGACGAGGTCGTTGAAGAGGACACGATCCAAGCTCCCATTAGTTCCGGAGGCAGTGGTAGAGTTAGCAAGCGAGGACTGAGCTTGACGTTGAGTGAAGGACGAAGTGTCGTCTGCTGAAAGCCAAGAATTTGGATCACCGAAATTGGAATTTTCTTGCAAATCCATGAAATGCTGCCCCTCGTACATTTTTCCTTTCTCTGATTTCTCAATCGGGTATAAAGGATCCGAGGGGAGAAAAAAAAATCGGAGATTTGTGTTGAGAATTTGAGAATTCTCAGTAGAAGCTCGGCCTGCAGAACAAGAGAGACCAAAGAGACCGTTTTGAAAATGGTTCGCTTACGTTTCCAGAAATCGCGAAATGACAACATTGCCCCTGTAGCGTTCTTTCCAATCCGGCTCAACCGGCTAGTAAATTTTTGAATAAGAAAACGGGAAAAGATATCGTAATCGAACAATTGTTTTTAATCTGAGTTACAGTATTGTCTTTTTGGATAAAACTAGTTATCTCTCCCCCGCCATGATGCGCGCGATGAACAAAGATTTTGTATTTGTCACCTATTTTGAATGATGTATTTGATTTATTGGATTATTATAAGTAAATATATAAAAAAAAAGCTCAGATGCTTTGACATCATATTTTTTTATGCTAACATAAGCACACTTAGTACCGTTTGTAACTTAAGTTCCATCATTCTTGCATACTGTTACGTTCTGTCATGTAATTCTTTTAATTAAAAAAAATATCAGAGAGAAAAAAGCTTAGATAAGATAATACTTAGTAGAATACTGATGTGATTTATACTTTAATCCTTGCCATTTTTATAGTATATATGATTACTTAAGATAACGTTTAGAGTATGTTCAGAGTTTCTGAATATATCATATTTGCAATTTGATTTCATGAAACGAGTACTCTCATATTAATTGAAAAATAATGTTAATGAAAGAATAAATATTGCTTTATGAGATTATATATAGCAACTGCAATGTAGCCGTCTCCTCATACAGACTCACAAGCTCTGTACATAGAAATGGTAAACTTAAATATCATTGAGCAAGCACTCCTCATGACATAGATGTCAGATTCATTTTGTACAGCATCCAAAAAATGTGATTCATATTGTAAAAGGGCAGAATTCCAGTGCCCTTTTAAATTAAGATCATTGTCTGCTGCATATTGTTTTTAGTTATGCTATAATCTCATCCTACTGAAACCTAACCAATACAAGTTTTGCATGATTAATAGAATTTTAATTTCAAAGTTCTGCTCTGTTGATATATTCATGCTAGAAAGTAATGGTATATGAGTGAGACAAGTTTGAATATAAAAGTGTATCAATAAGAACCTTATATATAACATGTCTCAGATTTTATGGCATGTTCCAATGTGTGAATTAAAAGCTTATAAATAACATGGATCAGGAAAAGTTACATTAAGAATAAAAAGAAATTGATAATCCTTTGAATTTTTAACTTACAACCATGGCATTCAAAGTTATAGGAAAAAATTGGTAACAGTGTCTTTTCGTCCAGATAGTAGATCAAACAGAATACAAAACATAACTTGTATTAAAAACTTGCAAGACTGCTCTTCCAACTGGCAGACTCCGAACTGGTTCAGGTTTCATGTTTTTGCTTACAAAAAATCCTCAATCTACATATAATATCGTTCAACATTAGATATAGTGTTGGAAAAGATAATCAATTAATGTTTCAGGTTTCAATTAATGTATCCCAATTGCTTCAGGTTTCATGCTTTTGCTTACAAAATTCCTCAACTAAATGTCGTATCAGTCAACATCAAATACAGTATTGGAAAAACATAATCATTTAATGTTCCGTAGTATCAATCCAAATTATACACAAGTAACAAAGATTATCAGTATTAGCTCTCGATGTCTTCCACTGATTTCCACTTCATTCAAAGATATAACAGTTTATGAAAAATTTCTTTGTAAACAACATTAACTGTCTTTGTAAACAGATCCTTCTTTTCATCATGTTCAGTATTTTAAGACCCAAAATTCTCTTTGTCCTCGAAAGAGCAACATATAGTTGTCCATGATTAAAAACTGGCTTTGACAAGTACAAATCAACATGCTCCAAAGATGGTCCTTGATTTTTATTGATAGTCATAGCAAATGATAATATAGTCGGAAATTGTCTTTTACATATCTTGATTATGAATGGTTCATGTCCATCCTGTGTAGAAGTACTTTCTCCATTGGATGTGACTCATTCAAGACTTACGTATGTAATTTTATAATCATTACATCCAATTCTCCAATTACATTTTATCATGCATTATTTTTTTCAACTTATCTCTTAAGCTCTATTAATTGGGATATTAAAAATTGGATTAGTTATTGAATCAGTCAAGATACCAATTCAATGTTTAATAGTGGTTGAACTATTATAAAACAAGTAATGAAAAAATTAATAATTTTTTTATTTTATATGTCATATTATAATCTAATATTAAAATATAAATAAGTTAATATTTATCCATAATTATATTTTGAATTTAAAATAGTCAAGTAATATATTATTTTCATATTATTTGTTAAATAAATTTATTATTATTGATAATTATGTATCATAATAATACTTATATAATATTACAATATAGAAAAAAATTATACAAAAAATAATATTATATAGTGTTAAAAATAATGTTATTTCATCTTGAAAACTTAAAAAAATAAAAAATATATAAAAAATATTACCGGTTTCACAACCACTTTTGAATTATGACCAGTTCTAAATTCCTCCGGTCCAGCTATTCTTCCAGACCAAATTTAGCATCAGTTCTTAATCCAACTTGCTGATCAGTTTTGGTTTCTAATACATTGTTGTTAATATATGGTTATCTAATTAAAAATAAAAAAAATAGAAACCTACTTTGCTCCCCTCAGGTACAGCTTTTTTGTGGCGTTCCAACTGGTTCTTCATGTTTGGCGAAAAAAAAAAACTGGTTCTTCATGGTTGTATCTAATTAAAATTAATATTTTCACCAGTTAGTAATACATATTTTTATATGAAAAGTTAGAAAAAAAATGTCTTTTTCAACCTAAAAGATTATGGCATATCTCGACTTTGATTGAAGTGTTTTTGTATTAATTTCGACACATATATAGACATATTTCTTATGGATGAACTGATTATCATTATAATAGTATAATTTGATATAAATTTTATATTTCATATGGATATTTATGTTCAATATCATTTTAAATTATGCTATTTCAGCAATTAAATTAATTAAAACTAACAACTTGTGGTTGTACATGAACTGATTATCATTATTATAACCAATTAAAATGATTATATGGTTTTTTGGCCAAAAATGATTATATGTTGTTTACATAAATATTCCACTATCTATTCTCACGACTAAAACAGTAAAACCTTTAAATAACAAAGTTTTTTTCTTTCATCTCAAACTCTATTATTGTTCAAACAGATCTCTTTCCAATTGAACAGTAGAGATTATAAATTCTAATTCAAAACAAAATTTGAAATACGCATATCTTTGTAACAAGAAGCAGACTCCAATATTAATTTTTGTTATAACTATAAGGAAAAAAAATTATGTATTGGGTGCTATTTTCCAATTAAAAGTTAACATGTGTATTTTTTTAGCAACCATATATTTAGTCATTAATCATATATTATGATAACTACACCTATGATGTGTTAAAAAAAGTCTATATATTAACTTTTAATTGGAAAAATAGCACCCAAAGCATAAAAAAGAGCATATAAGTTTTCTCCTAACTATAATTGTACCTGCATAATGTACAGGAATATTTATTGGAAAATTAATTATATAAAGTGTTAATTATTGTCATAATTTATTTTTCCAAGTTTATCAATGCTTTTACATATTATCAACTAGATTTTACCCTGTGCTGTTTGTTTGGTTCTAGTCTTCTAGATCACTCAGGAAGTGTTTCGAAAGATAATATGAATTTAAGAAGTGTGACTAAGTTAAAAAAAAAAATTTAAAGTAGTATTAATGCATTCTAGTTCTCTCTATATATTTTATTGAAAGAAGTAAATGTAGGAAAAGTTGATCTCATTATTCTCATCTATAAGTATATAAAAATAATTTTTGAGTGGAAACAAATTTATTGACTGATCATCAATTAGATTGATGGTATAAAAAATAAGTCCTACTATTTATAAGCAAGATTCAATCGTAGCATGGTAGACAAATGACAAGCAAAAATATTATGCTGAGTACAAATTAGTATAATTTGAGTATATATGGTAAATAGAATGTTTAATCTGCATCGATTATTAGATATTTTGAGGTTACAAGGAATGGGGTTCTTAGTACATGTTAGATCAAATACTAAAGTTAATGACTATGAAAGAATTATACCATTATACATTTTTCATAGGGTTAATGTGAGAGACGTTCTGTGGCTGCCCCTTGACCTTCCTCATCCCATAGGTGAATTTAATTGTTAGAAATTTGTATTTGATGGTAAATTATCATGATGTTTTAATGTTGAGAGGTCCTAAAATTGAATTTTTGTTTTCTTGTTGGATTTGTGTGATATTGATTAAACTTTTAGATGTGTATGGATATGTAGACATTACTATGTTGTTAGATTGGATGAAAGGACCTAACCACAACGGATATAAAGAGATGGAACTTGTGTGATACCGCGCAGGTTGTTAAATAAATTATGTTAAATTTTTATTAAATATAAAAAATAATAAAGGCCAAAAAAATAAGCCACGTAAAAGTGTTTATAATAATAAAATAAAAATGGTTAAATACTCTTTAATACTATGAATTAAAATTGTAGACCTAAAAATTAAAAAATATATCTCACCGAATACTACAAGATTATAATAAAAAATGTGCACCAAAGTTAGGAGATGTCCATAGTCATTTTCTACACTTCAAAATTATTAGGATTACCTTGTATGTTGCATCAACATTGCTTAAAACTAATGTTTCAATCTCATCTACTTCTACACCAGCCCACTTCTACACAGAAGACTTTTAAGGATGGTTAAAATGGACTTTCAAGGATAGTTCTTGTGCAATGATAAAAGTAGCAATGATAGAAAGTGAAACTTTCCACGACCATTCTTCAACTATCCTGGAAAGTGAATTTCAAGGATGATTATAGTAACATTCATCCTTAAAAAACTGTAAAAAATAAAAATTAAATGCATATTTTAATTGACTTTTAAGAACAGTTATATAAATAACGGTCCTTAAATGTCACTTTTAAGGATGGTTATTCGTATAACCGTCCTTGAATATATCACTTTTAAGGATGGTTATTCTATAATTGTTCTTGAAAATTTATCATTTTTTTATAATATACAAATTTCATTATATATATCCACCGGTAAACACATTCATCCAAAATACCAAAATATATAAACAACTAGTTTACATCAAGTTAGCACCCAAACTACCTTACATAACCATTAACTCCCTAAAAACTTCCTTTAATAGTTACATATATCCAACAAAAGTTCATGGACATTTGGAACACAAGGGATAAAACTGAACTTCAAAATTCACTAAACTACAATTCAGTGGCAAGTCCTAAGAGTTAACATTAGAAGAAACTGACCCACATGTGCAATGCCTTTAACCTTTAAAGTGAAGTTTTCTCTAGAAAATAGCTTGCCCAATGGCTACAAATATCGTTGATTTCCTCATCAGAAAAATGCTCTAGATAAGTGAATTTCAACAAGATCAAGGCATATCAAAACATGATTAACTCATAAAGGAACATGACCAAGTTCAAGACTCTATCAAATGTCATTTGTTACCTCTTCAAATGAATCAATAACGCCTAAAGTGATGATATCAAACATATGTTTCATGACATAATATCCACACTCTGTATTTCCCAGTTGTTTGCGACACTACAAAAGAATAAAGAATGTCTCAAATCAGAAAAAAGGCAAATGATTAGTCCATAAAGTCTCAAGTTCTAACCACTTTTACCTTAGGATAGATCTGTGCGGCCTTCTGTAGTTAACTTGAGTGCTTACCCCTCATGACATGGTAACAATTCACAACTCTATGATGAAATACATGTACGGAATTATATTATAGACTAATAAATATCACAAAGCAAAATTTTACACAAACACACTTATGTGTCAAGCCACTGCTTCAATTTCAAGAGCAGATAACCCCATGTAGAGCAGAACCAAATGACAAGATTTTGCAGGAGCCAAATAACCATAAGTGACCAATGGTTCCTATGAAATAAGGAATGAATTACACAAAGTCACAATATCATATAAATTACAAAATTTTTCTTACTCTTCATGATATGATGCCAAGAAAAATTGCTTTTTTCCTTCTCGAATCCTAGATTAGATGTAGCTTTTTATTTGTTTTGGCTCAGTTACTTTATTATGGATGTGGTTAGGGGAAATGAATGCATACTTATCATCTTGTCCTGATAAGTTGTAGAGGCGATGTAGATGCCTACAATATTGCAAGTATGCTAGTTTTAAGAGTCGAAGAGGTAAATCAATTGAACATGTGGCAAATCAATTGAACAATGTCAACCTGTGCAAATCAATTGAACATGCTTTCCTACAAGTGCAACATGTTTCATCAAAATGAAGAAAAAGGTTAATTATAACTTCCCAACACATACCAACTTAGCCTTCCATGTTACAAGAAAAAAGAGGAAGGGTGGAGATCAATCCCTATGGAACCAAAAATAAGATTGAATAATGAGTATCAGATAAATTATTGAAAAGATCCATGTTAAATGTAAAAAGCTTTGGCATGCTTTTGCACACCCACTTTGATAGATTTGCTATGTAACTAATCTTAAACTAAATTCAATTCTATGTTACACAAAAAGGGAACTTTGAAATGCAATGGGCGAAAAAAAGAAAGAGACCACTACATCCATAGATTTTATTTGAATTTTGGGAATAAAAAAATCTAAAGCTAATTTCCTATTCATTGATGGGTCTAGAACATCTTAAAATTCTATAGTCTATAATCTTATTTTATATTTTATAGAAACCACACCAGGTAAAATAAATTATTTTTTTGAGTTTCCATAGAACCCACATCAATTAAAGCCCAATAAACCATGAAATGATTGAATATAATTGGGGGCTCCACGTCATATGATAAATAAAGAAACTTTCAAAGAATTGATCTTTATTTTATTTGAAATTGTGAAGAACTTATATATCTTATCCAAGGGAAACTTAAAAAGATAGGAATTGATAATGGAAAATGTGGCCTACCTCTTATTGAAAAATAAATAAAACTAAAACCAAAATGCCTTCACAAATCTGAACAAACTAAGCATTGACTCATTATTCTTTTTTTTTTGTTTTACATAAGAGACAAACAACTAAGCTCCACTGCATCGAACAAAAGCCATTCCTATAGCTAGAATTAATAATGAAACTTATGATGTATTTGGCAGCTGAACAAATGAGAAGAATCCTAGATGCGTTAATAGAAAATTCTTTACCAAGGAGTCAGCAGCTTCATTTATTTCTAAAATGATGAAATCATAGAAAAACATGACATTAAACTTTGAAGTACAATAAAGCAAAGTAACAAAACACAGGAATGACAACGACTAAGGGTCTATTTGATAGTTGTTTTCAAAATAGTTTTTTTGGTTTTCAAAAACAGAAAAAAAAAACTTATTTGGTAAACTTGTTTTTTATAAAATGTTCTAGAAAATAGAAAAATAAAAGAATAGAAAACCCTGAACATCCTTAACGTGTTTTGTAGTTTTTGTTTTGAAAAATATGAGAAAAGATGAAAAATACCCACATCATTAATAGTAAAGTTATAAATTTTGAATAACTTATTTAATACTTACTAGTTATGATTTTGGTAATAATTGTTCAAACAGATTTTTTTATTTTCTTGTTTCCAAAACTTGTTTTCAAAAACAATTTTGAGAACAATAAAATAGAAAACACTATTAAACAGACCTTAAATATTCGCTAATCACTACAACTAGACCTTTCACTAATCACCACCAAAAAGCAACAGAGCACTAGAATGAGAACAAGTAAGTATTCCACAAGAGCAACATTACAAAGGAATGGCAAAGAAATAGGAATGATAATGACAACCACAAATGGGATCGAGAATGAGAAATAGAGCATATGAACAAGAATAAGAAATAGAGCACTAGGTTAAAGCGCTTTAAAATCATTACCTTCTTTGATGCATAAAGCTTTGCAATGCGTCCTTTGAAGTCGACAACCGATGGAGGGAGTCAAACTGAAGATCAAGGAAGCTGAATATCGAAGGAGGAGGAAGAGAGAAGCTAGAATGAAGAACACTGAAATGAAGAAGATAGAGCATGACAATCATGATGAAACAAGAGAGGAGCTGAAGAAGGCCGACGCAGTGGGTTTTCACCAAAATGAAGAAGGCTTGGGATTTTTAGTGGATCTACGATGGAGCACATTGGGTTTTTGCTAGATTAAAGAAGACTTGGCCAGAGTGCATGGGTTTTCATCAAAATGAAGCAAGATTGCCCAAATGAGGAGGTTTGTGGGTTTTGGTGTAGAGGAAGCAGTGGCGGGCTGTGGGGTTTTTGAATGGGGTACATCGAAAATTGCCAAAATCATTATAAGATATTAAAATATAATTATGAAATTATATAATACTTAAAAGGACAGTTCCTATTGAAACCGTCCTCTTATATATGGTTTTAGAGTGGGAAAATAGGGTAGGCTGTGGGTTTTTGAGTGGAGGGAGATCAAAAATTGCTGAATCTAAATACTACTGATCATTATAATATATTAAAATGTAATTATAAAATTATATAATACTTAAGAGGACAGTTCCTATTGAACCATTCTCTTAAATATACTTAAGACAACAGTTTATGTAGCAATCGTTCTCTTAAGTCTAGATCATGGCAACTAATTTATAAAAATGTCACCGGTCATAAATTAGAGGACGATTCCTACACAACCATCCTCGTATGTCATCCTAGAATACCTTTTTTGTACTAGTGCATGTATGCCTTAGCCTTTTCATATCAACTAAAGAACACTATGGATATCCTTAAGCAATCTAAATCCAAAACATATACTTGCCTCAATGAGTATTATAAATAAGCATGTCATATGTCAAACATATGATTTCATTGATGTGGTGGTATGTTTATAAGGGTTTAGGTATTATTTTTATTATTTTATTTTAAATTTTAATTAATTATTTTTTGGGCTTTATTTTATTAGCTTTCTAGGTCTAATAGTAGTGTTATTTGAGCTCAAAGCCTCCTAATTCCATTAGAATTACTTGAACCAAATTAATTAGGTTTTCTAAGTTTATTATGTTAGATTTTACATTGCCTATTTGAGGTTATCTTTTATGTGCGTTTTTTAGATTTGTATGAATAAAATTTCAGACTTTTGTGAATTTCTCTTATGTTCTTTGAGTGCTAGAGTGAAACTATAACTTATCAAGGAATTGATCATTCCTTATGGTGTAATCAGAACTAGGGTTCAAGAGAGCTATTTCCTTGGGTTCTATTTCATCTAGATCAACATCTTTCTTTTGTTTCTAATTCGTTTTGCTTGTTGTGTTCACCATTTTTACATTTTCATTGTTCTTCTTTGTTGTCCATTTTGTAGTATCTTTTGGTTGCAACAATTCGAGTGTCTAACACATCAAAATGAGTTCTTTGGATTGGTTCCATAAGAGTTCATCTATCATATGGTATCAGAGCTTAGATTTGCAAATTAAGATGTGTTTTCTGTTTTGCTTTCTTTCTCTTTGTTTCATTCAATTTTCATTGCTATCTAGAAAATTATCATCACTATTCATCCATACTGTTCATCCATCATTGTTCATCGTTGCTGTTCATCATAGTTTTTGTCTAGAGCAAATTTAAAAAAAAAAAAACAGAGAGAGATTGATTGTTGCCAAGGAAAAAAATATAGCAGCAAAAAAAAGAATAGTAAAAAAATATTTGATTAGATTTGATTTGAGACTTGATTGAGTTAATTTATCAACTTTGTGGTCCTTAATTCACTTAAGTTTTTTCCTTTAAATAATACACCACACATCTCTTCCTTTTCAATTTTTCATTGTTCCTTTTTTTATATTTTCTAGCTTCTTTTCATTTAGTTCCTTATTGGAAATTTCAGTTCCTTTGTGTTCATTTTGTATTGGTCATTGCTTAATCAAATTAGAATCTTTTTCGACCTTTTGTTTTCTATAATTACTACTTCTTTAAAAACTGATTCCTTTTTTATTGAAGTTGTGGTTTTAATTTAGCACTTTCATAAGGAATCAAACTTTGAGTGGAAAAAGGTAAGAGAGAAATTTTTAATGTGAAACACAAGTGCATTTGCATTATTTTGAGTGAAACACGTGAGGGAGCAGTGAGGTCCATTTTCTCTTTGATTTTTACTAACATTTCAGATCCTTAAAACATGTCTGGCGGTAGCAAACCTCAAAATCCAGATTGGAAGCTCTTCATGGACTCAATAATGATCAATTCAAGAAATTAAGTACAAGATTAGATGTGATTGAAGTTTTCCCTTCTTATTTTAAGACAAGTCAAGGGAAGAACCATGTGATATATTCTAATGATGGTGAAGAAGAAGTAGGAACTAAATTTAATGAGGAAGAGATATAACCAAGAAGAACTAGATAAAATTGACATGCAACTAGAAATAATCAAGAGCACCGGAAGGATCCCCTTGCCAATATAAAAATGAAGATTCCCTCTTTCCAAGGGAAAACTGATCTTGATGCCTACTCAGAGTGAGAAAGGAGTATGGAGCTCGTGTTTGAATGCAATTCATACTCTAAGGAAAGCAAGGTAAGATTGACTACAATTGAATTTACTAATTATGCTAGTATTTGGTGGAACTAGTTATGTACTACTAAGAGGAGAACTGGAGAGGGTCTAGTTAGAACATGACACGAGATGAAAACAATTATGAGGAAACAATATGTGCATAATCATTACTATAGGGATGCATACATGACACTTCAAAAATTCAAGCAAGGATCCATGAGTGTGGAGGAGTATTATCGGGAGATGGAGATTTCTATGATAAAAGCCAACGTAGATGAAGATTCTGAGCAAACAATGACAAGATTCCTTCGAGGATTAAATCCTGAGATTGCTACTGAGGTTGAGATGCAAAACTACCTTGATATAGAGGAGTTATTGCATAAGGCTATTAAAGTAGAGAGGCAAAGGCTATTAAAGTAGAGAGGCACTTAAAGGCAAAGCAGAAAGTGAAATCATTTGCTGGATCCAATAAAGGGTATAAGATGCCTTTCAAGTCCAAAAGTGAGACCAAGGCAAAGGAGGAAAGCAAGTCGAAGGCATCTACAAGTAAGTTTTCTAAACCTTTCTCTTCTAATTCCTTTAAAATTTAAGTGTTTTAAATGTCAAGGCTTTGGTCATGTTGTTGCACAATGTCCTAATAAGAGGACTATGATAGTTCTTGAGAATGGTTGTGAATACCCTATTTTGTCCAGGCATTTTAAATATATATATATATAAAGTATGAAAAATGAGAAATAAAACAAAATTCTCTTTTAAGCAGGGGAATTAATAATTGTAATTTAATTTCAAGACCCAAGTTTACCTTTCTAGAATTTGACATTTGAAATTTCAAATAAAGAAAAAAGAAGAAGAAAAAGGAGACGAGAAAAAGAAATAAAAAAAATTTTTTTTACTGAAATCTTAAAAAAAAAAGGAAAAACTAAAAAAAAAAAAAAAGAAACAATATATTTGGGCTGAAGCATTTCAGCCTAAAAACATATTGAGGTTGAAATGCTTCAACCCAAACATGTCACGAGCCCAAGTGAGGGTTCGTGGACGAGTTAAGGGCATAGCCCTAGAGAATAGAGGGGGGCTCACCAGAGACACGAGGGCTAGCCGCGGGAGGTGACAGAGGGAGCAGGGAACCGAGGGAGCAAGACAAAGGGAGCCCTAAAGGCTACGAAGAAAGGAATTGAGGGAGCAAGAAACCAAGGGATGGTCGCGGGAGGCAGAGTAGAGAAAAAGAGGGAGCACACCAGAGAAAAAGAAAGAAGGGAGTTGCAAGATCTGAGCAAAGGCTGACTGAAGACTAGAAGCAGTCTGAGCACAAGCAAAGCAGAGGGAGCAGGAACTAGAGAGAGAAGACTTGAAGAAGTTTGGGCTCGATGGAGACTAAGGAGAAGACCAGAGGGAGCGTAGGCACAAGGATGAGGATGAAAGAGGCTCAGACATGACAAAACAGGGGAGGCCGTGCACGCGAAGAACAAGAAGCAGAGAAAAGGTAAAGAGCTTGAGCAAAAAGCTGAAGAACAAAAAGAGAACGGAGAGAGCCGCCCCTGTTCTGTCAGAGAAGCAGTGCTATCGGCGCATGGAAGCAGGGCCGAAAAGGAATGACCATGCGCTCAAGATCCTTTTCGGTCTTTCACTCGTGAAGTGCTATAAAGAGGGGAGCAATTGCGAAAGAAAAAGAAGAGGGAGGAGATTTAAGGAGCAGCCGCGGAGAGGAGAAGTGAAGAAAGAATCAGAGGGGGCCGAAGATTCCTAGGAGGTTCTTCAGAAGGAATTTGGAGACGAAGAACTCTAGAGGGGGTGAAAGGAATGGAGGAAAACCAGCGGTGAAAAGAGTAAGAGAGGAGGCGAAGCTGCAAACGATGTCCATTTCCTGTGGGTTTGAAATTGTGAACTCTGTATCAACTATAGATCCATCTCTAATCCTCTTACTTTTCAAGCTTCAGTTTTGTACATTTTTTTATCTAGTCTTCGATAGTCAGTTTTGATAGCCAGTTTTGTCCTGTATCAAATTTGTTTTCAAAAGGGCTATCTTGTCAATCATATGGGTACAATTTGTGGTCTTTATAGTCCTGAGTAATGCTATTCTGCTATCATGAATTGAGCTCTGGTTTTGAGGGTTAGTTTGGTTCTTATTAAATTTGTTTTGGGGCAGGTCTTAATACTCATGTAGGTGTGAGTCGTGGGCTTAATAGTTCTGCAAAGATTTCCTATTTGGGTTTCTTTTGGATTTCCTGACAATGTTTTGATCCATAAAAATCAAGAGCATACATTATGTCTATACCTCATTGTAATATGGGTCTACTTCCTGGATTATTTGAATTGCTTCCCATCTTTGCTTTGCGTTGTTGACTACTGGCTATACAAATAGATGCATAGGTAGTGGCAATATTCTAAAAGTAGAGATGTGGATTTTACTGAGTGAATGTGCATTGTCAGATTCGTCAAACGACATGCTGTTTTGACTAACAAATAAGATTGAACATTGAGTCCCATCAAGGTGGCCCTTTTAAATATGTATAGACATCCCTTTATGTCTCTAATGGATGTTGGGTCTTTTGTTTCATACTTCAAAGAATACTGTTTCTCAAGTTAATAAATGTTGAATGTATTACTTGGGTGTTGATTTCTCTGAGTTCACTTTGTATATAGCTTGTTGCATTACCTAGATGTTGATTTCTTTGAGTTCACTTTGTATATAGCTTGTTGCCATTCACTAGGATTCGGTTGATCATTTCATGAGTACAGGATCCTAATAATGTGCTGAACCAATTTATTGAATGTGAGATCCTAACCATGAGTCCTTTTATGGGTTGCTTATGGGATTCACAACAAGTCAAGCAAATAGTACTATGGCCTGGAATTTGATAGATTTTCTGTGGTGTTGTGAATGTAGGTCATGCTTTTGTTTGCTTCCTTGTTGGTTTATTTTATATGCTATAATTATTATTCAATTAGAAGGAATCCCACGACTTATCTCACATGGGGAGTACCTACATAATCAAAATTCTTTTGGATAAAGGTTCACGATCTCCTGTTTCTACTTTAATACATTTATTTAGGAATTCAAAGGGGTGTTTTTCATAGTTCCTTTTTAAGGTAAATGGTTTTCAGATTTTGCTTTAGAGTTTACCGTGAGGGTCTACATCTCCGCGTGCACATTGAGTATCAGTCAACTGTACTATGAGTCCATGTTGGCTAAGTCTTTTGGTTTATATTTTTACTTTTATTTTTATATATTCTTGGGTATTAATGATCTTTTCCTTTTTAAATAAGTAAAATGAAAGTCTTATATTCCAAATTTTTCTTTTTACCTGTATGCTCTGAGTAATAATGCTATGAGTGTTTGGGTATCAATTAGTAAATTATGAGTGATCAAATCACCATATATGCTATTTAATTTTATTTTGAAGTCGATTTTGAAAAATGAAAATATCTGTAGTAGCTTCACCTTAAATTCTTTTTGAGTACTATCTTAAGTTAAAGCAAAAAAGAAGAAGAAGAAGAAAGAATCTAATTGCCTTTTTTCCATTTTCACAATCTAAAGTAAGAAAATACAACTAATAATAATAATAATAATAATAATAAAATGAAAAAATATTGAATATAACAATTTTATCTTGAATTCCTTTTTGAATAAATAAAAAGATAATAATAAAAGGGGATTTTCTGATTACATTTTTCATTTCATAATTTGAAATAAGGAAATAAAAATAATTTGAATAAAACTTATTCGTCTTCGTCCAAGTTTTCATCCTTTTCTCTTATCAGCCCCGAGTGGTAACTCATTGGTATTTAGGTATTGATCAGTAATTTGTGAGTGATAAAGTTACCACATAAATTAGTTGATCTTTTAGAATTTTTTTTCAAATTTTATTTTATTTTCTTTTATGAAAAAGTGATTATAAGAGTAAGGCATGGAAATTAAACTATCTTTTATAAATTAAAACACAACTACCAATTTTAACAATCGTTTCATTTGTAGAATGATAATTCATTTTCCAAACTTCTCTTTTCAAAATATATTTATATATATATATATAATAAAAAATATCAATCCAATGACACGCATTTATAGTCCGAACTACGTTGACTTTGATCCCTATTACAAGGTACGTAGGCCCCATACTCTAATTTTGGGTCAAGTCCACTTTTGTAAATAAATAACATTTTCCTTTTATTTTATTTTGCCCAACTTCTCATATTTTCATTTCATTCTTTATTTTCGTTTTTACATTTGTCTTATTTTGATATTTATTTTTGCATGTGAACAATTAATGGGCAATCAAAATAATTTTTAAAAGCTATAAAAATTGTATGATCAACTTAAGGTAACCGTTTTTAGGAACGGGTGTTGTGGGGGTGCTTAATACCTTCCTCACTCACAATCCTACTCTCGCACTCAACTCTGATTCGCAGACTATCATTTTCCTTTTTATTTCGGTTTTCCAAAATTTTCCTTAAAATTTTGGTTGCGACTCCTCTGAAATCGATCCCTGTCGAGAGGGCTGGTTTCTCTCTTTTTCTTTCATTTCTCGTGCCTTCCGCGTCGCATCTTCAGGTGTGACAGTTGTTGTGTGACTAGTGAAAGCAATGATGGAGAGGAAGATGAGGCCAGAAGGAGCTCTCATGGAGATGATGGTTTTGATATGGAGATAGTTGATGCTATCATTGGTGAAGTGTTGATTTCTAGATGAGCTCTTAACATAAATTCAAAGGAGGATCTAGAAAGATAGCAACATGATAACCTATTCCACACCAGGTGTTTCATCAACAACAAGGTATGTACTCTCATCATTGATAATGGTAGTTGTACCAACTTAGCTAGTATCTTGTTAGTTGAAAAGTTAGGTTTGCCAATTGTGAGGCACCCCACACCTTATAATTTGTTATGGTTTAATGAAAGTGGGGATGCTAAGGTAACTAGACAAATGAATGTAGCATTTTCAATAGGTAGTTTTAATGATGAAGTATTGTGTGATGTTGCATCTATGAATGTTGGTCATTTGTTACTTGGTAGGCCTTGGCAATTTGATAGGAGGATTAAGTATGATGGTTATACTAACAGATATTCTCTTATGCATAATAACAAGACCATTGTACTAACACCTCTTAGTCTGGTGTAGACTCTCAAAGATCAAAGAAAAATCATGCAAGAATGTAGTGTGAGAGAGAAAGAAAAGAAAGAGCATGATAAAGAGAGAAAAAAGAGTGAGATGAAAAGAAAAGAAAATAGAGAAGTTGAGAAAAAGAAAGAAAGTATTGAGAGTATGGTAATATTATTTGCAAGAAGATGAGAGATTAAGAGAGTATTGTTTTGTGAGATATCCTTTGTACTGATGTATGAGGATGCGCATTTGACTATTTTTGACCTTGTTAACTCCCTTCCATCTAGTGTTCTAAGTTTGTTGCAGGAATACAACGACTTGTTCCTGGAGGAGATATCGAATAGGTTGCCTCCCATTAAAGACATTAAGCATAGAATTGATTCCATCCCTAGAGCAGTAATTCCAAATCGACCTACATATAGGGTAAATCCTGAGGTGACTAAGGAGATTTTGAGGCAAGTTGAGGAGCTGATGAAAAAGGGGTTTGTAAGAGAAAGTCTTAGTCAATGTGCTGTTCCAGTAATTCTTGTGCCTAAAAAGGATGGCAAATGGAGAATGTGTGTGGATTGCCGAGCCATCAACAAAATCACAATTAAGTATATATATCCCATTCCTAGACTTGATGACATGTTAGATGACTTGCATGGTGCATGTGTCTTTTCTAAAATAGATCTTAAGAGTGGTTATCATCAGATTCGCATGAATGAGGGGAAAGAGTGGAAGACTGCTTTTAAGATCAAATATGGTTTGTATGAGTAGTTGATCATGCCCTTTGGCTTAAATAATGCCTCGAGTACCTTTACTTTGATGATATCCTTGTGTTTTCCAAGAGTTTGGATGAACATATTGGGCATTTGCATGTTGTTTTTGTAATTTTACATGAGAATAGACTCTTTGCAAATCTAAAGAAGTGTTCTTTCAGTTTGGATTCTGTTGTTTTCCTTGGCTTTGTTGTAGGTGCTGATGGTGTCCACGTGGATGAGGAGAAAGTGAAAGCAATCCACGAATGGCCTATACCGAGAAATGCAAATGAAGTGAGGAGATTCCATGGGTTTGCCAGTTTCTACCAGAGATTTGTTTGAGACTTCTCAACCATTGTTGCACCTCTAAATGAGCTAGTAAAGAAGAATGTAGTGTTTAAATGGGGTGAGGCACAAGAAAGGGTGTTTTAAACTTTGAAAAATAAGTTAACCAATGCCTCTTTACTTATTCTTCTTAACTTTTCTAAGGTTTTTGAGGTTGAATGTGATGTATCTGGAATTGGAATTGGAATTGGTGCTGTATTGATACAAGAGGCTAGATCGATTGCATACTTTAGTGAAAAGTTGAGTGGTACATGTTTGAATTATTCTACCTATGATATAGAGTTGTATGCACTTAAAAAAACCTTAGAACATTGGCAATATTATTTATGGTTTAGGGAATTTGTTATGCATTCTGATCATGAAAGCTTGAAATACCTTAAGACCCAGAATAAGCTTAATAAGAGGCATGTTGTGTGGCTTGAATTTATTGAATCATTTTCTTACATTTTGAAACACAAGAATGGAAAAAAGAATGTTGTTGCTGATGCATTGTCTAGGAGATATAGTATACAAGCTAAGTTGATTGTTTTTGAATCTTTGAAAAACATATATGAATGTGATGTTGACTTTGCTGATGTTTGGAAACTTTGTGAGAAGTATGATATTGATGACTATTTTCATTTTGATGGCTTCTTATTTAAGAGGAATAAACTATGTGTACCTGTTTGTTCTATGCGTGAATTGCTGGTTCTTGAGTCTCATGTTGGTGGTTTAATATGACATTTTGGGATTGAAAAGACTTTGGTTGTTTTAAAAGAGTATTTCTATTGGCCACATATGCGAAAGGATGTCATATCTGTTTGTGACAAGTGCATTGTGTGCAAGCATGCTAAGTCTAGAGTGCATCCACATAGTTTATACATTCCATTACCTGTTCCTTTGCATCCTTAGGTGGACATTTTTATGGATTTTATGCTAGGATTGCCTAGGTCCTCCACAGGAAAGAATAATATCTTTGTTGTTATTGATCGATTTAGCAAGATGGCTCATTTTATTGCGTGTGCAAAAACTCATGATGCTGTGCACATTTCTAATTTGTTCTTTAAGGAGGTTGTTAGATTGCACATTTTACCTAGGTCCATTGTTAGTGATCATGATGTTAAGTTCTTGAGTTATTTTTGGTGAACTTTGTGGGCTAAATTGGGTACTAAACTTGTGTTTTCTACTATTGCACATCCCCAAACTAATGGGAAAACTGATGTTGTTATTAGAACTCTATCTTTTCTTTTGCATGCTATAATCCCAAAGAATCTTAATATTTGAAAAAAATGTTTGCCACATATTGAGTTTGCTTACGACTGTATTGTACATTCTACCACTAATTTTTCTCCTTTTGAGATAGTATATGGTTTTAATCCTTTGACTCCATTGGATTTGCTTCCTTTACCTTCCAATGAGTTTACTAATCTTGATGGTGTGTAAAAAGCTAAATTTTTGTAGGAATTGCATGCCAAAGCCAAGGCAAACTTCAAGCGGAAAAATGAACAATATGCTTGCCAAGCTAACAAAGATCATAGGCAGGTTGTTTTTAAGCCCGGTGATTTGGGTGTGGATTCATTTGCGCAAGAAGAGTTTTCCTAAACAAAGGAAATCCAAATTGTACCCACATGGTGATGGACCATTTCAAGTCTTGGAGCGAATAAATGATAATACCTACAAGATAGACTTGCCTAGTTTATACAGTAACATAAGTGCAACTTTTAATGTCGCTGACATTTCTTCTTTTGACATTTCAGATTCGATGACGAATCCTTCTCAAGAGGGAGGGAATGGTGCAAGTATGCTAGGAAGCATGGAGCAAGCTCAAGATGATGGAGAAAAAGAGGCTGAACATGTGATCCAGAAGTGGAATACAGTTGATCCATTACAAGGTATGAGAGATCCAATGATGAGATCCAGAACTAATGTAATGACCTTGAATGGTGTGATCAATAAGTAACTTGAGAAGAAGTCTTTATACTTAAGTGAATTTGAAGACCAAGAGCACAAGAATGGCTTGATTATGTTATCATATATACAAGTTTCAGATTCAAGCCCAAAATCAAGCCCAACATAAAGAGCTCATTTAAAAAGCATGTGACTCACTTAAAGAGTATGTGACTTGAGGATTAATATGCCTAATTAGTGTTAATTTTATTTTTATTAATTATGGGCTGAACTTTTTTAATTAATAAAACCCAATTAGTTAGTTGGTAGTCTTTTTGATAGCCCACTTTGTAAATAAGCATGTCTTGTGTCAAACATGTAATTTCATTAATGTGATGGCATGTTTATAAGGGCTTAAGTATTTTGAACTTTCATTATTTATTTTTGGGGTTTTATTTTACTAGTTTTCTAGGTCTAATAGTAGTGTTATTTGAGTTTAAAGTCTCATAATCCTATTAGAATTACTTGAGCCCAAATTAATTAGATTTTCTAGGCTTATTAGGTAAGATTTTACATTGCCTATTTGAGGCTATCTTTTATGTGCATTTTTCAAATTTGGATGAATAAAGTTTCAGACTTTTGTGAGTTTCTTTTGAGTTTTTTGAGTACTAGAGCAAAACTATGACTTGTCAATGAATTGGTCATTCCTTATGGCGTCATTGGAAATAGGGTTCAAGAGGCCGGTTCCCTTGGGTTCTATTTCATCTAAACCAACATCTTTCTTTTTCTTCTAATTCGTTTTGCTTGTTGTGTTCACCGTTTCTACATTTTTTGTCATTCTTCTTTGCTGTCCATTTTGTAATATCTCTTATTTGTAATGATTTGGGTGTTTAACATATCAAAGTGGGTTCTTTGGATTGATTCCATAAAAGTTCACCTATCATTTATGGATATAGCCATAATGGATGCTTTAAGATATTGAAGTTCCTAAACAATGGTACTAATGTAAAGAAAAGTTCTTTAGAAGTTTATTAAAAAAAATTGTTATGAATCTCTATTCCATGTGATGATTTGACAAATATTTATCCGTTCCAACCACATGAACATAAAGTTTTATTTATTTATGTATACATTAGAATAGACAAAGCTTCACAACTTTCCCAAGTGGCTAGTTGCTCAAGTAATTTTTTTTTTTACCAGCATATCTACAGTTGAAAGCTAGCGAAAAGATTGCAAGAAAAAGAAAAGGAAAAAAAAATAAAGAAACTTATAAATGTTATAATTTGACTACTGCTTAATTGAGGTTAAAATTTATATAAATATTCTTTTAACATTTACTCAGAAGTAATAAAATTAAATTTATTGTAATGCTGATAGTAAAATGCTTTAAATGCAATATTGATATCTTAACCATCAAATGTACAATAAGAAAAGTATTGATCTCACATTTTCCCAATTTTCTTGCAAAGACTTATGGGTTGCACATAAGTTATAGCTGGGTATATTTGAAGATATGTGGTGTGGAATGTGGATATTGATATCATGATAAAGGATCTCAATCCTGCTTAGAAAAGGAGTCAGATAATAACATTTCAGTAAACCTATGTATTTTCTAGTTTGCAATACTAAAATTAGAAGACAAAATGTGAAGAAAAGAAAAAATTTTGTTGTGGATGCATCCATGAAAGGCAATTACCTAGCATAAAAACAATAAGATGGTTTCATCACAAATTTAACATGTTCCCACGGGGTAGGGATTTAAATGAGTACAAAAAATATAGTAGTTGGATCAATTTCCTAACATATCTCCTTGTGTCACTTTATCCACAAGAAATGCATGCATTAGAAATAAAGGAATAGAAAGAGAATTCCATACCATTTATGCTACGTTTGGTTCGTAGAATCATTTTGTATGAATGTGAATGGAAATATGAATGAGAATGGGAGTAGGAATGATAATGGTGATTGATGAAATGAGATAAATATATTCAGTATGTCATAAAATGGAATATATATTTATATTTAGTTAGACAATAATACCCTAACATAAAAATGTATTAAAATTTTTTTATTAATTTTTTAAGTATTAAAAAATTTTTTTACATATATTTGATAAAAATAATCAAATATTTAATTTTATTCTCGTTAATTTTTAACAACATTTTTAATAATTTGGTTTATTTAAAAGTTATATATTCATTTTTTTAACATATCTGTATTAAATACTAAAATTATCATGTATATTAAATGATGCACAAAATTCTTGAATGTCCATTACAAAGCTGATGGTTACGGAGGTTTAGAACATCCCTAGGCAAAGAAAAAGAAAGGCGAGGCCCTTAAAAAATGAAGGGCAATATGGGTATTTCATGTGCTATTCTAGGGAATGAGCTCATTCCATCACATACTTAGAGGATTCACCATTCTCGAATCTGGTGGAATAGCCATTGCCATGGAAATGGAATGGAACTATTTAGAATGCAACCAAATATATCATAGGAATGGAATGGACTTGATTCTATTTCACACAATAGCCATTCCTTCCTACCAAATGCACTCTTAGGGTAATCACAAAGAATAGTACCACCGTTAAGTTGTTTAGATGAGTGGAATGCTTGTACAGCATTCTACTCGTTTGAATAGTTGAATGCTATGTGTGGTGCATAATGGTGGATCATGATGAAAGTACTTATCTATAATTGAAAGTAAAAAATCCCTCTTAGATGGATGACTCTTAATAATTTGCATTTTTGACATATGATCAAAGAATTGATTAAATCAAGAAAATTCATATTTTGCAAAAATATTAAAGAAAAATCCAAGTTTACTACGTTAACAACATCACATTACATTATTCATGTCTTGTAAATGATTAACGACCACTCAATTGCCGCGAAAGCAAATACACATGCTGTAATTCTTGAGGAAATGAATAGAGTTACACTTTATGTGTGCCATAACACTGAGCAATAGACATCTAAGGTTGAAATGAACTAGGATAAATTTCTTGTGTCTCTTCTCTCTTTCATTCTTTCGATCATAACTACTTTCCATACTCATTTTATTCCTATTTTTCTTTTTATTTCATTATTTAATTGGTGTTTGCAATTAAGGTGAAAGATTTTAGGGAAAATGACAATTGGGGACCAAAACTTTGAATTAAATACAGTAAAGGATCTTGCAGGTTTTCTAGTAGTAAATACAGAACAAACTAGTAGTAAATTCGTGATGTTCAGTAGTAAAAAAAATTGCAAGGTCCTTTACTGTATTTAATTTAAAGTTTTGATCCTCAACTGTTATTCCTCCAAGATTTTATTGCCTCACTTCATCCCTATTGAGTGACCAGTCAAGTCAACAGATTTTTTTGCTCTCACTCTCTCAGTTTCTCTCCTCTTCTTCAACACCCCTCTCTCTGTATAATTCTTCCCTTTCTTCAGCCAAACCTAGATTGACCACTTGAGTTTTGAGCTTTTGGCCTCTTCTGCATCATTGGTCTACAGAAGCAAACTCCAATGTTTTTGTTATTATAATTGTGGTCAGAACAGTCTCCAATACAGAACATTGCATGACTAGACTGAACTTGGTAACTTTACTTAATCGTTATAATCAATTCATTATCCTTAAAGATTTTAAGTGTTAAACAAAGACCATTACGATCATATCAAAGATACAAAACAAGATCTTCATCATTAAGCTCATACTACACAAGCCTTCAGCTTAGACCATGGATGCAACCAGAAAAAGATCAATCAGGTAATGAAAATGAATTAACGTCCTTTTATTATTCCTATTACACTCTTCTCACCTTTATTATTTTGCCTTTGCCTTCCTGTTCACACGAACGATACCACAAAACCCAACAATATACCATAATGATATCGGGTCCATCATTAAAGGTTTATTAATAATTCAATATATCAATTATTTAAGAAAATGTCAATATTTTTATGACAAACTTTAATATGCTCCTTAACCACCTCTTTTATGCTTTTTTTTAGTGGCCCCTCTTTAAAATAATGTGTGGTAGACACAAAGATATATTATTTCTAACATGGATGTGTTAACTAATTTGCTTATACAATTCAAGCATAAATTTTAGTTTCAATGCACCTCATTGCTTATTTTTGGGGCGACTATAGAAAAGTTATGATGCACAAAGGGTACCAGTATCAGGTATAATATAATATGATATATTGAATATAATAAATTTTAAAATTTTAGGATATGAGTATAAGAAATATACATATTAAATTTATATATATTCGATAAATTAATGTATTAAAGATAAATATAAAATATTGAGTTTTAAATAAATATTTTATTTTTATGTGAACATTCAATATCTTGAACTTATCTTATTTCAACTGAAGAATTTATTGAAATTCATATTAATTTATATTAGGTCAGGTATGACCTTTTCGAGCAGCAAGCTCAACCACCAAGTTTTAATAAGCATTTTAAAAATAATATAAAGATATCTAAGACAAGAAATTAAAAATTGAGTTTTTCTATGAGATATTTTAAGTTATTTTAAAACTTTTTTAAGAAGAAAAATTATGGATATATGTATAATACATATCATGAAATGTGATACGTGTATCACATATAATAGACATTGATACGGATACATTTTTTTTTTCAAAGTATGAGTGCATTGCAATAGAGGAGAAAGGTGAAAACTGTGGCTGAAGTTGGATTCTTGTATCTAATGGGGTCCTAATGGTTGCTTTAATTAGTATTCCCAAATGTGGATTTACTTCAATTAGTTTCTATTTTGTATTAGTGTTGAATAGTTTAATATTATTATTGTCTTTTGCATTTTGCTAAATAAATAATTTCTTGTTTGAAACTTAAAACTCAACTACAATATAAATTAAAGAAAATCTATAATTAAGAATTTAAATTTGATAAAAATCACATTAAATGATCTTAAAATTTATAATAATTCATAAAAGCAAAAACTATTACCTAGTTTTAGGAATTATGGGAAATCATAAAGATTATTATCAAATTTCAGCAAAGTTATTACCAAATACACTTAAAAATTTAACTTTATAAAATATGATCGTGATTTTTTTTATTTTTTATACATATATTATGCATCGAATTTAATAATAACTTTTCATTTTTGAAAATAATCATAGTTTTTAATACCATAATAATCGTATTATTATTATTATTATTATTATTATTATTATTATTATTTTATATCTAAACGAATATCAGAAACATTTTTATTTATAAATTATTTTTTATTTTTATTTTCATTTCACCAATTTCTTTCTTGATAAAAGAAGTTGAATACTTTAATGCCAAAAGGATTGGATGAAAAAAAATAATGGCCAGAAGGAATGAATTATCACGAAAGGGAATCTCCATTCTTGGTATGACTCTTATAGTGGGAAACCCATTTACTGTAATCCAAATATCACCGATTTCCAATCCAACCGCACACGGAATAAATCTCTCAACTTTGCATTCAAAAAAAGGATTTCTTAAAAATATCTAATATGCCTTGTTCCACCCCCAAAAAAAAACAAAGTAGGAAAAACAAAAAGGTCTCATATTTTCTGTTGATGTCATGCGATTTTCTTGGCCGCCAAACAGAAATAGCATGTTTCGGATCAAACGGCAGCATATGAATCTTTTAGAAGAAACAACCATCAAGGGCATGCATGAGACGTGAGAAAGAGAAGGAGAGACGCAACGTTTGGGGTTTGGAGAACTGGCTGTTTGGTGTATAATTTAAGGATATTAATTAGATTGAACCGTCCATTTATTGTTACTCCATTAGTATTTTCTTACTTCATATGGGGACTATAAGTTTATTCCCTGAGCCTAACTGAAAAGAGATTCATCGTCATTTCAATCTCTGGGTTTTCCACTGATTCATCCATGAACAGTCAGAGCTAGCTTGAGGTAATTTGTAATCGGACACTACTCTGACTCCTGTTTTTTCTTTTTTTCTTTTTTTCCATTCACCTTCAGAAAGATAGATGATTTATTTGAATATCTAGGAGCAGAAAAGATCATTAATGATCGAGACACCCAAATCTATGGAGATTACATTTATTAGAAGATGCAGAATCAACCAAAATAATAATGTAAAAGTGAACCAGACGGTCAATTTTCTCATCTCTGTCACATTGGTTCCTTCATGTAACTCTCAGGTTTCAGGCCGTTAGTTTTATAGCTCTGTCATCTGTGTACGTATTGTTTACTGTATCTTTTAACTTTCTTAAACAAAAATATTTAAAAGTATGGAGAATAAAATTTGATTTTTAGACCACGTATGAATTATCTATGGTTTGGGCATCACAATCAATCATATCTATGGTTAGGTAAGAATTATGATATCTTGAATATTAGGAAGCCCTTCCTTTTGAATCATTAATATCTCGCCACTTCTGATTCTCTGAAGTTTTATATTTAAAGACCATAATATCTTATAATTGAGTTTCTGTAATATCAAAAACTCAGAAATGGAAGTGGTATCAGTAGATAGACAAACATGTACAAGAAACTGTACTGATACGTTTCCACTGAATTCTAAGTTTCTGACCTTGAACCTTTTCCAATTCAGAAGTGGTTGGGAAGAAGCATGAAACAAACCCATTTCAAGGAGCATGAAGGATCAGCAAGTCAAAAGCATAAGAGCAGTAAGAGTTTTCTGATAAGGGAGGTTCCAGTACAGAGAATGAACAGTAATAATGTTGCAGGACTGAGCAAAGGGAAGAGCTTCTCTGATATGGAGAAGGTGATGATGAAGGACTACGATACACCGGAGCTGGTGGTTTTCCTTCAAGAGGATGACAGAGGAGTATCAGCAAGAGGCAATTGTGTGATAGAAGATTGTGAATCCTGTGAAGAAACCACAGAGACAATGTCTTCTTCTTCTGTTTCAAGAGCGTCAGATTCTGCTCCTCGGAATCCTCGCATTGTTAAGGATGTCACCCACAAGTGTGATTTCAGAAAGTTGATGATGATGGGGGAGGGTGACCACCCCTATGAGGTGAGCCATTTTTATTCAATGCATTGGACATTTGATCTGTTTGCATTACTTGATTGATGTGTTTCTACAACTATCTCCACCTACATCAGAATTAGAATACTATCTCAACTCCATAAAAACCGTCATTTTAGGACTTTTTCATAGACTATAGACCAAGAAAAGGTATTAAATGGTTTAGAATATTATAAATTTAGTATCATTTTACCATAATGTACTTAATTTAAATGATCTATTTAATTTTAATAAAGGGTAAAAGAGTAAATCAAGAAATAAATGCTTTATTGAAATTTTAAAGTAACAACAATTTTACAAATTTGAGGACTTTTTTCTATTTGGGTCACCAAAACATGTTTCCTCAAGCCATGGACAACTAGTAAACTCAGAAACACCACAACCTAGTCTTTTACTCTTTTCTCTGTGTTCTCATGTCATATTATTGGTCCACTCATCAGTGAAGGACAACTAATTTTGGACAAAATTTCACTCAAAATAGAGCAATATTTATATTTAAGAAATTTAAAAATCAATTTTTTAGAAGAGTCAAAATTATCTCTGATATTTTTTTTAAAAATACCAGAAATAATTTATAATTAAAAGGACTTTTTAATTTATAATTTTAAAGAAAATAAATAGTAATTTACAAAAATTACAAGAATAACTGAGAAAAGCGTTAATAATAATTTTGTCATTAAAAAAAATTTACTTTTACGGTTTTTAGAGTGATTCTTATTCAATATAAATTTTAAGTTTGTATTTCTCATAATACTTAGTTTGATATATTATACGGCGTGTATTCTATATCAAAATTTTAGGTGTGTCTGTGTGTGTGTGTGTTTTTTTTTTATACAAGATAGATGTGTGTTTTTTTGTGCTTGCTATCTCTTCTAATAGTCAGGCCGAAAAACAAAATCTCTTCTGATAGTCTCTTTTTATTTTTTTAGTTAATAGAAGCAGGCCGGAGCCCAAATCTATTAGTCTTCTCTTACTTTTGTTATTAAAAAAAAAAAACATCTAAGGACCCATATAAAAATATTTTTTTTTCAAGAATCCAATTTTAAAATTTAGGATTCCTATAAACTAATTCCCATATCGAATCAAAAAGCGTTGTTATTACTGTACATTTCTCAACAATTTTGTATCCAGGTTCTCAGCTGTCTTTTTCCCTTGTTATTATTTCTCTCCTCATCTGTCAAAGTCATTAGTCCTTTCACTCCTCCGTCAGTTTGGTGTCCTGACGAAATAAATGTTGTTTGGGAAAATGTATTGACTGACTAAGGTGAAAAGTTGAGTTTACTGAACTTCTTGCTTTACCATAGTATAACTTTAAAAAATAAATAAATAAATTACTTAAATTAATAGAGAATCAATTGACAACAATTTCCTAATACTCGTTACTTAAAATTATTTTGTTAGTTTTAAATAGAACACAGCGTTGACCAAAAGAAAAATAAAACACATGGACATTTGGGAAAAAATAGTTCCTAAGTTTATACATTTAAAGTACTTTATTCGAATCAAGCTAGAACAAATGAATTTTTTAAGACATCACTTCTTTTTAAGTTAAAACTAAGTATTGTGATTAATGCTATTATTTTTTATATTTAAAATTCATATATTTTTATTCAATTGGATAAAAAATACTTTAAATATAAACCTTAAGAACCTAAGTTTCTATCAGACATTTTTTTTTCTTAGGAAAAGTGCAGGAACATGAAGTCTTTTATTAGAATGGGACAAAATATTATGTATTAATTTTTTGGGCAGACATCACATATCAGTATATATATATATATATATATATTTTGCCTCACACCACATATCTGTCCGTATCTTACATGTTGATTATTGAAGTTGAAAAACAAAGCTCAAACGTAAGATTTAAAAAGTTTAATCAATATGATATAGCAGTGAACAAATCTATTGAAGTTGCAGAACAAGGATTGCGAAAATGTTTAATTGCTGCGTGATGGACAGGTGATGGACGAAGAAGACGAAGTTGCGAGATTATTCAATAATAAGGATGGAGAGTCGTCTTCCTGTGACATAGGAACATCATGTAGAGGTGCCTCTCACCAATCAAGCGACAGCATAAGCAGTACACACTCATTTACTTTCCCCATGTACGTACATTACTTTCATTTTCTTTCGTCCATATATTAAGATTAAGGAATATGGTTAAGGAGGGCTGAATTAAAGTTTTAATTTTGTAAAAAAGAAAATACTATCCTTCTAAAAATGCTTCGTTGGCTTTTCTTTTGAAGAGAGAGCGTTGAGTTCGTTGAAGAGTGAATTGATGGAGGATAGTATTGGAAAAAATACTCATAAATACTCTACTAAATCTTAGAAATGGTCTTAGATTATGGGATAAGAGAAAGCTTGTAAAACATGTTATAATATGAGTCCAAGGGAGGGAGTTCATATAGGCACAGAGTGAGAGCATACAAGGTGATGGTTTGTGTGTTGGTGTTGGTGAAACAGATTACAGTCAGAATGGAGTGGAAGCCCCGTGAGAATGGCAGAAGCTGATAGAACCTTACGATCAACAAGGCTTCGATGGCGTAAATTTTTTTGTTCCTGCTGCAAATTTTGACTCCTTTGCTTCCAGATGATGTACGTTATTCTCATGAATTTGATTTCTAGAAATAGACGCAATAAAATAATAACTAAAACGAGTATGAATAAGAGAACTACATCTTGTGTTCACTCTTACTCTCTCTAAATACATATTTATTTGTGTAAAATATTCAAGTTAGACTATTCATTCAAATTTTAGATACATCAAGTACAGATGTTTACTAATTAATTTATTTATGACACATGATTCAAGTAATTTTGTTTTTCAAAATTTTATTAGTTGAATATTTTACTTTTAATTTACGTTTAAGAACAATAACCGTATTAATTAATTAATCAATTGTGAGAGGTTGTTTATTTGCACTATTGTTTTGATATTTTTTGGCAATTCCAACTGGTTTCTAAAGCCACATTAAGTCCTAATTATTTTTAGCAATTTTATTTATGCACAAGACTCATAGTCAATAACTTGATTAAGGAAAACAAACGCTAAAGTATTTAAGCCAACTATCATTGGTACACTTGTTGAAATATATATATAAATAAATTTTTGTATTATTTTAATTCTAAAATATATATATAAATGCATTCTGGTTTAAAAAATTAATAATAAAAATTTCATAAATTTTACACTAATTTGTACGTATAAATATCATAGTTGATTGATTTGTTATTTTATTAACAAGCCAATGATAACCTCTTAATTATCTCAAATAAGTCAACGATAATAAACCTCTCTAAACTTCAACTTTTGTGTAAATAACCTGTTAAATTTTGTATTATGCGGCAATAACTTTAAATGTATATGTAGATGTCACATAAAGTGATAATGTACAAAAATAATTAGAGTGTAAAAGAATTTATCATCAAATTTTAAATTCAATAAATCACTTGTATTTGATTTAAGATTTAAAACATGATGAACAATTTTATTGATCTTAATGTAGTTAGTGGAACATACTTTAAGTGAAGCCTCACATTCACATCACATATGCACTGAAGTGGTGACACTTGCATGCTAATATAAAGGGTAAAGAAGAAGGGTCTGTTTGGTTTACCAAAATTCTAATCATTATTTTTCTCAAAGTTATTCAAATAAATTTTTGATAAATTTTTTTATTTTTATTAAAATTTTATTCTTGTAAACTGTGATTATTCTAAATGATCTTTTGTAAAAAGAAGAGCGGCGAGCATATCAGTATCAAGCAAAGTATCAAAGGATTGTGTGTGGGGATCAACATCAGCGTCCAAATTTTCAGTCACCAGAAAGAATTGCCTTAATTTGACCCTTACTAATTGTCCCCAATTTCATAACAATAATTAATTAACATATTCCCACCATCCCTTCTTTTCCACGCACATTGCATTACACGCAGTTGACATTGACAATAGTACCCAAATACTCCCTTTGATCTAGGAAGGAAAAAAAAAGGTTCACAAGACTAATATTATTAATTAAAATTTATTAACCTCATTTAATTTAAAATAAAATGTACTTTTTTTAAAAAAATTACTCCTACCTCAGTATTTTTTTACATTAGATTAATTAATAATCATTTTTTTTGCCAAGAATTAATAATCGTTTAATGAGGACTATTATTAAGAAAAAATATTTATTGTACCCGATATCTACATTTTGAATCAACGCAACACTTCCAAAATTTTCTTATTTTCTTATATTTAAGATCGTTCACAATTAATCTATACCCTAACCTCATGTTATATCACAATCCATACTGAATGCCCCATAAACTCAACCATTTGAAGGACCAATACACCCCCCCCCAACCACCCACCCCCCAAATTAATGTGTGTGCCATATACTTTGATTTAAGTGTCCAATACAAATATAAATGTTAAAATTTTTCATAAAATATTTGAGCACCAATTGTATATTATAAGTACTACTGCTTTTTTTTTCCTACTATAAAACATATTTTAAAAAAAATTAAGATTTCAGAATATAAGTTATTTTATGAAATTTATGCATTATTTAATATTTATTTTTTATTTCTATTATTTTTTAAAATATCCAAAAAATTACTGTAAAAAATATATATTTAAGATGAATTATAATTTAAAAAAATAATTTTAAAAATATTTAAAAACTTTTAATTAATTCCATATATAGATATATATGTGATAGGTAAATATGATTTGAAATTTTTTTTTCCTTTTAAAGCAGTATTTAGCAAGATTCAAAAGACCAAATTCAATATTAAACTAATCAATAAAATTTATTTAAAATTTAATAGATATTTATTTAAGATTCAATAATTCAACAGTACTTTAATTATAATTAAATTAATAATATTAAATTTAATAATTTTTTAATTATATATATTATATAAAATATAAAAAATATTATTAATAAATTTTATAATCTAATATTATAACCTAAATAAATTAATATTTATTTATAAATATATTTTGAATTTATATAGTCATGGATCTATGACTAAACCTAAATCTAGGATAGTCATAGCTCTTGGCCCAAAATCAGCCGACCTGATTCCATTTTTTCTACCTTGACATTTAGCAAATGGAGTGGGTTTGTACAAAAACCAAGATGAATCGTAGTGCTGTATTGACAATCATAGAAAGATTTTTCATCAATGACAATAGGTAGCCAGGAAAGAAAATGGTGGAAGGGGGCCCACGCCACCGGCCTCCGCGTCATGACAGCCGTCCCACCCTCACGCACTTTGCATATAATTTAATAATTTCCAAAACACTCCAATATCTGAGATTTCCTTTCCTTCAGCTGCTTCCTTCCCCACCACCACCTGGCGTTCATCATGGCGCGTGCCTCTCTTCCCCTTCCCATTTCCATTTCTCTTACATCACCAATCCTCGCGTCATTATTCACCCTCTTCTTCGTCACGTGCCTCTTTCCGTAGATTTAAATTCTCTTAATACTTTTTTTTCATATTTCTTTTTATATATAATTTTATTTATTAATTTTAATTTAAATAATAAAGATTCCTAATTATTATTTTAAATAAAATATATTATTTATTTTAATAATAATTTTAAATAAATATTATAAATTAATTTTAAGAAATTTCAAACTCATAACTATAAATATAAATTATTAAATAAAATATATTATTTATTTATAGATTATTTTTTTAATTATTATATCACATCATCAATAAAAAAAAATAAGGTATAGAGAAAAATATGGAGAAAAAAGACGGAAAGAATCCAAATACTCTTTACATATGCTGAATTCTACTACTATCATTCTTACATAACCTAATCATCATCACCATTCCTTTCCACCCTTCATTTCGCATTAACCCTACTATTATCATCCATCTCCAATATCACAACACTCTACTATTTTCTTTCCATTTCTATCAATCAAACATCCAATGCGGCCCAGAATACCACATTACCAATCACAACAAAATCATCAGAGGCAAACCAACTTATAATATTACTTCCATTCCACATCCACATCTCCTCAAATAATTACAAGTAACCCGAAAAAACAAAAATACATCGATCTACTCATTCATTAATTATAGCAATTCTTTCCGTCTTCTTCGGTTTCCATTTCAGATTTTCTGATGTTTTATATATGGATTAAGATTAAAATCGGATAAAAAAAAAGTGAAAGTGAAACATTCATTCTAGGCTTTAGTTACGTGTTTCAAGGTAGATGAAAAAGACTGGGATTGTCTTCATTCCACTGATTGTGACTCAACAAAGCCTGATCTACGGTGTCAGGAAGATCAAACAAACCTTGATGATCTGTGCTCCCTTGCCAATCCAACGGACCCAGTCCTCCGTTCCCCATTTTACTTTGCACCGTCGACAAATCCACGGGCACCGCCTGATCCAGCAACCATCCGGTCGTCGCCGCCGTCGTCATCGTGATTTCCGAGAACTTCAAGTCCTGAAGACGACCATAGCTCGGGTTCATCCCTCTCTGCCAGTGGCCGCAGAACTGAAACGACGACACGTCGGTGATATTCCCGTATCCAAATGCCAATGTCTCGTTACTGGATGGGATCAAGCTCGTCAAGTTCTCTATCTCCGAGAAAATCCCGGAGTCTTCTCCTGCACCTGGTTCAAAGCTAGGCTTCGAATTGGAATGGACGAAGAGGTTCGAATCCTGAAGATTGTCCGACAAGTTATTGGCCGCGGAGTTCGATGGAGGAGCTGATACCGCTTCTGTGGCGGCGGCGGCAGCTGCAGCGGTGAGACTGGAGCTTTCACTGCTGGAATGAGAGGTCGACGTCCTACGCTCGCGTTCCTGTTGTGATGACAACGGAGCCGGTGGTGCTGTCGGTTTGGCAGCGGTGGAAGAAGTTTCTGAGGAAGAGGATTTGGGCTTGGAGCGCTTGGATTTCCGACAACCACCGCCGACAGGGACGTTGCGGAGGACGCCACCTTTGGTCCAGTATCTACGGCAGCTCTTGCAGAAATGGCGCGGCTGAGAGAGGTTGTAGTTGTTATAGTAGCAGAACTTGGTGTTGAGGGAGTCACACCTGGGGCATTTCAACGTCTGGTGATTCTGGCGGCTGCCGTTGATGCCGTGAGTGTGCTGGTGAGGTCTCAGCCTCCTGTCTCCAAGGCCACCACTGGCGCCGAAAAATCTACCTCCGCCGATGGAATGCATTTCTTGCATTTCGCTCAAAACTAAGCCTGGCTCCATCTCTAGGAACAGTAACCCCTCTAGAGTTGGGATGGTAGGAGTATTATCACAGAATCGAGGAATTGAAAAGAGATTTAAAAATTATAGCCTTGAAAGTCGGCAGGGTAAATTCAAGGGCTAAATTTCCGGGAAAATGTTGTTAATCTTGCCGACTGGGAAGAAAGGCCGATTATGTGTCAGTGATACATAAGTGTGAAGGACATGAAACAGCACAGGACAAAAACAAGAAGAGAAGAGAGATAGAGAGGGAGAATGGTTCGGGTCTGACAAATATCCCTTCAGCTACGCACTCTATCATGATATATTTGTATTTCTATTTTGTAATATATATATATATTTGTCGGGAAGAAATTGACCAAAACAACCCTATAAGGAAATGAAAACTACAGGGAAGCAGAGGCTAAAGGAAAGTACGAAAGAACCCCTAGTGGGGGGATGCGAGGGGAACAAACAACAGTAGTAGGAATATTGAGCTGACGAGGGGTTAGGGGGAGCCGGTGATGAGGGGACACGTGGACGGTGACGAACGGAGGAGGAGTATCATTCACTAAACCAAGTGGGCGGCATTGTCGGCCACCCTCAGTTTTTTTTACGAGAAAATTACGGTGCTAGACCCTATCTCCACGAATTTGGATCTTTTTATATTTTCTCCCCCTACCTAAATCTTATTTATTAGTTTTAATTTTAATTTAAATAATAGAAATCACTTATTATTATTTTAAATAAAATATATTATTTATTTTAATAATAATTTTAAATAAATATTATAAATTATTTTTAAAAAACTTCAACTCATAACAATAAATGTAAACTATTAAATAAAATATATTATTTATTTATAAATTATTTTTTTAATTATTATACCACACAATCAATAAAAAAACATAATATATAGAGAGAAGTATGAAAAAAAAATATGAAAATGATCCAAATCCCTAAATTCATATATTTATCCTATAATATAAATATCAGACTTAAATTATTCAAAATATGTATAATATTTTCATGGTATAAATTAAACATTTAATTTACATTTTTATAATAATTTTTTAGTAGACATCTTGAATATAAAATTTTCATTATATTTTTATTATCAATATAAAATTTATAAATTGATTATTATAAAATATATATAATTTATAGGAAATTTTATTAATTTTTCTCTTCTCTATAATAATTCATATTCTCAAAGGATAGAAGTATGTAATTAAATATTTATTTTTATATTTATATTTTATTTAATAATTATAATAAAGAGAGTTTAAAAAATATAATTAAAATGAATATAATTTAATAAAAAATATTAAAAAGTTATGATAAAATTTTATAAAATAAAAAATTTTAATTTTTTTTAAATATCTTCCCTATATTAATTAAAACGAGTGAGTTGTACAATAAGAAACAGATGGTATTTACTGGAAGTCAAGAAATAAACAGTAGTATAAGACTATTTACCAAGTTTTGGACAAGTGGCAACTTACTATTTGATGACGTCACTATTCTCGTGCGTCGGTAACAAGCGAGTGGAGGCGACACCACGTCACCTGATTTTGTCATTCTATGATTTGATTTCTTTCAAATATTAATGAACTCATTTAAAATTTTAAGATATTTTTCCTCTTCATATTTTTCTATTTATCCATTTTTATTTGTCTTGTATGTTGTTTTTTACAGGTTTTCAGTTTCTTCTCACATCAGAGTTTTGATAAGCTATATCGTTTTATAATTTTGGTAAACTTATCCTTCCATTCCATCCCTTTAATTTCGTACGAGGCTCCCATTTAGTCCTTTAATTTTATAAATTTTATTTTAATTTTTAAACTTTTAAAATATACCTAAAATTTTCCTAAATTTTAACACCATCAATTATTTAACAAAACATACTTACCAATTCATTATTCTTCTTATGTCAACTCATTAATCTCTTACTTTCTCTGGTTTAAAATATAAGTCTTATTTAAGTTATTGTACAAGAATCAAGAAAATTATTTTTACTTATTAAATCTATCAAATAAATATATTATTTTCTCATAATGTCCCATTTAATGCATTATATTTAAAATTTACTATCTCTCTTATATTTAATTGTATATAATGACAAAATAAGAAAAAAAAATATTTAATACTCTAGAAATTACTAAATAAGACTTATATTTTGGATAAAAAAAATTCTAAAAGAAAACTTATATTTTAAATCGGAGAGAGTATTAATTTTTTTCTAATATATATTCATTTGACTGTTTGCATCCCTCACTCATCATTTGTCCGAAGAAAAGCTCTTCTTCTTCTTTAGCCCCTCAACTTCAAGCTTGATCCACTTCAAATTTGCTATAAAAGGATCAATTAATCAAGCAATAAAAGAAATACCTTTTTATGGAATTAGAAACGCAAGTTAAAAATTGAGTTGCACTCTACTTTATTACTATTAAGCAAAAGCCACCCCAAATAATGATAGTTAGTCTACTTTTTTCAGCATGAATAATAGTTTCTTAAACATTGGAAAAGAAATGGGAATCGAGTTGCTAAAGAGATGCATGCAACAATTTCTTAAACTTGGGAAAACAAAGGGGACTCAAGTTGGAAAAGAGATATAGGCGGTGATTAATGAATTTAAAATTTATTGGAGAGTTGGTTTAATTTTTTCTAAGTCATAATTTATAAATATATTTTACAAGAAAAAATTAATAGGTATATAATAATCAGGATGATAAATTAGTTTTAAAATCACATGTCATTATTTTCTGTTAAATAAGTTAACAGTGTTAAAAATGAGAAAAATACTGTCTATATTTTAAAAGATAAAGAATTAAAAAGGAACTTAAAAAAGTAAAAGTTAAATTAAAATTTATAACAAAGTTAAAGGGTTAGAAGGGTATTTTTATCTATAATTTATTTTAAACAAAAGGATCATATACAATTATTATTTTTTTTAAGAATTCCTTTTCAAGTATTTTTGGTTGGTGGCATTGCCCAAACAATTTTAACAACGTCCATGATATTAAACTTGATTCTAATTTTAACACAATATATTGCCATTTACTCGGATACAATGATAATAATATACACGCCTTGTAATATAGCATTTACAATTTTGATATTATTAACTTGGCCTCATTAAAATAAAATTTTAATTTAAGCTACACTGTGAATTAAATAAAACAGAATCGTCACACAATGAAAGATCTGTATTATTGCATGCATATGACTAGATTATTATTTTTTTTTTCACCAGCCATTTGATTAGGTTCAACATTTAGAAGGGGATAGATAGAATAGAACTTGTAATGGAGTGATAATTAATGTTATATTTGATACGTGGGAAACTGTTTCATGGAAAGAGAATGTAAAAGAAGATTTCTACTTAAAACAAGTTTGGTAAGTTTGGTATGAGAGAAGGGAGGAGATTCTTTGAAAAATTATTTTTCTTATTTTATGAGAACTAATTTTTTTAAAGAAAAGAGATAAGGAAAGGAATTGCTTTCATGAAACCAAAATTTAATGGCACATTTATTTTTTTAAAAAGGTATTTATGTAATTTAGTTATTTTTTATTTTTAAACACTTTTATTTTTCTATTGATGTACCAAACATGTATTTGTGTTATAAAATTATTTCTTAAAAAGGTTTATTCCCATTCTTATTCATATTCCTAATGTCATTTTGTCCTAAACGTGACATTATGTAATGTCTATTTATATAAATTGATGCGAGTACAAGAGAAGTACGGATATATTTATATATATTCCCTTCATTTTGGTCTATAAGGCATATTAATGAGAAATTTATATTTCACAATATAAGATATTTTATGTGTTACGTAATATATTTAATTTTATTTTACTCAAAATGACTGTAAGAAATGATGGAATTTAATAAATTTCGAGAGTTTAATTTATGTGTTAATTGTATTAAATAATATTAAACTAGGGTAATTTAAAAAATGATAAATTTTTTTTAATTATTAATTATCATTATTGATCCATGTGTGATAATTAGAAGTGTTTTATAAATCGAAATAGAAGTGTATATATATATATATATGCTCTTTCTGATCCTAAATATCAGGCATCTTCTAGAAGCTCTATTTGATAAAAAAATATGAGGTATTATATTATATTCATTACCTTTTTTCAATTCTACCCTTAAATCCTTTTTTTTTTTTATAAAACTACATTTATGGGAACTTATTATTCATTTAATAAAAAAAGGTGTCTCAATGGAATAAATAAGAGTAAAATGAAAAATAATTGACATTTTTTTAGAAAGTTGAGGATATAACTATTTTTCTTAAAATGTATGAATTATTTAACAATACCTTATATTTAAAACCGATAAGATTAATGATTATGGATACTATAACAGTGCGTGGTGACAGTGAGAGTGTCCAGTCCAGTTAAGACGTGAAGGAGAAAGTAGATGCGATGCGCATGGATTCTATCTCTTTATTAGCTTTCCATCTTCTACCTAATTAATTTATCCATTAGCTTATGCGTTTGGGATATATATTATTCTCAACAGCATTTCAAAGATTGAGGAGAGGAAAAGTACTCCAAAACAAAAAAAAAGACTGAATATCGACATACGTCTGACTCAATTAATTCATCGCATTAACATATCGACAATGGAGTTTTTTTTTTTTGAGTGAGTTTAAATTCGACTACTACACCCCCTAAAAAGGTCATAAATTATATGTGTGTGTGTGTGATTTTATAACGAGAAAATATTTATACTGTATTGTACTTTATTTGACACCTCTCCCTGAAAGTTTGGCCAAAAGTAGTAACCAATGGACAGAGTACTTCCAGGTAGAAACGAAAATGTTTTACCAAACAAGGTAGTGAATTAGGTCGAGAATAATGGTTGACTAGTCCACTGTAACAGGACAGAAGAACAAATTCACTAACAGAAGAAAGCAGTTAATTGGTTCGCTAAGGAGACTGATTAAGATCTTGGTAAAAAAAAAGGAGACTGATTACGATGAAGCGGTTGATTTATTCTTGACAACAATCCATTTGGTTGGATATACGTTAGTTATACTCTATATATTTCTTATTATATCTTGATATATCATGTTTTAAATTGATCAACGTATGAAAAATATAAATCACTTTTTAAGTATTAAATATTTATTTTTAATTATTAAATAATTATGGTGGAGAGTTAATAAGAAAGATATGATTAAAATATGTTATATATATATGTTATAATTTAATAGGAGTAATATTAAAAATTATAATAAATTTTACAAAATTCAAGAATTTTAATTATTTTTAATCACTTTTTTTTGTATGTGTAAATCAATTAAAAGTGATTTATAATATGAAAGAGAGGAAATAATTAACATCTCGAGGATTTTCATCATTTTAAATTATTAGAATACACTCCTTTCTATTTATAATATAAGGTATTTTCAATAATTTCATATATTTTTTAAAAATTTTTTAACACATTCTTAAACTTCTAAAAAAAAAAAAAGTCAAAAATCTCATCTTTACCTCTATTTATTTCATTTATTTTTATTACTTTAATATAAGTTATAGAACTAATCATTAAATAAACTATGGATAAAAAAGATAAATTAGTTCATAAAATAATATATTATGAATTAAGAAAAAATCTTGAGATACGCTATGATTTGGAATAGTTAGAGTATGCATATAGTAGTATTTATTAAAATATTCATTTCAAATATTTGTGGTTTTGAACTTTATATAAGATTAAGAAAAAAAGAAAGTCATCAAATCGTTAGGTCATAACAAAATCTAATAATATTTTAATATTATAATTAATGCTTTGAAGGTTTACGCTTGATTAAAAAACACTACTAAAAAAATAAAATTTAGCGAGGGACAAATCCTTAACTAAATATCATTTTTTTCTCACTAAATTGAAAATAGTGAGAAATTTTATCCTTCACTAATTTTGTCGTTAAAAATGGCGTCGCTAAATTTAGCGAGAATGAGTTGATTCCCTTACTAAATTAGCGAGGAATTTAATTCCTCTCTAAATTTAGTGAGGAATTCATTCCTTGCTATTTCCTCAATAAATTACAAAAAATTTAAAATTGTCATGTCACCACCAAAATCATGCCACGTCATATCATTGTCATGTCACCCGCCACCCATGCCACATCATCGTGATTGTGACACGTCACTGCCATGTCATATAATGATTTCAAATATGCATTTACTTAGGTTCGAAGTCATGACCTCTTGCTCTTAGTGTCTTTATATTCAGACTTTTACCAGTTGAATTGTAATGTATTTGCAGTCTTTATATGAAATATGAAATATATACTATTTATCTACACACTAACACACACATATATTTATAAATTAATATATTGTTAAAAAATAAAAATATATTATAATTTTAATTATTAATACCATAAAATATTTTATATTTTGAATTTTGTAATAAATAAATTTTCATTTTCATTTTTTTGTCAACAAGTTATAAAAATTAATCTAACTATTTTTATTAATTTAAAATAATCAACGGATAAAAATAATTTTATAACATAATTATTAAAAAAATTTTAATTCATTAAAATTAAATTTTTAACTAAATAATTTTAATCTAATAAAATTAATTTTAAAAAATTTAGTGAGGGACAAATCGGTCACTAGATTCCTTGCTATTCATAATAATTTAGCGAGAAATAAAAAATTTCTTGCTAATTCCTCGCTAATTTAGTGAGGAAAATGATATTTCTCGTTATTTCCTGGTTAAATTTAATTCATCGCTAATTTTCTCGCTATTTAGATTATTTAGCAAATGATGAGTGACTCCTCGCTAAATTTAATTTTTCTAGTAGTGAAAATAAATTGGTATAAAAATGAAATAATATACTCACTCTGATCCTATATATAAGACATTTTACCCTGATCCTAAATATAAGATCCTTTACAATATACGAGGTAGTATTTATTATACATTTTCAAAAAAATGTCTCTATTTAATGTATCCAAAGAGAAAGAGAAGGAGATTAAATACGGGTAGTTTTAGAAAAATATTGAGATTTTTGGAGAAATCGAGGTAGTTAATTAATTTTAATTTCAATTCTTAATTCACATGATTCGGTTAAAAGGGTCTTATATTAAGTACGAGAGGTAGTATTTCATTAAAATTTTAACATAATAAATGTTTTAAAAAAATAAAAATAGAAAATTCAGAATGACAGGTGCTTTAAAATGCATGGAGGAAAATGGTGATATATGTCACTCCATTTCATTTCGCACACATCCCATTACTCAGCATCTTTAGCTCGCTAACCATCTCATAGCCACACACACTTTCAACTTTCAACCGCTCAATTAATCCTCCCGACTAACTTGGCCACACAACACCCACACATACTGTTTGATTTGATTCATCGACACCCACCGCTTGATTTCTACTATTTCTTCTATTTCCGTTTTCGTGTTATATATATATATATATATATTGTGTGTGTGTGTGTGTGTGGATATATACACACACACTAGTAAAGCAATTTCCCGTCTCCGCCGGCCCTTTTAATACGCATATGAATTCACTGACTTTTTTTTAATGCATCCTATTGCATTCCTAATACATAAAGAGGTTGCCTCCGTACAAAGATGAAATTTTGGAGAGGAGATTTAGTGAACCTGAAATTTGTTTTCTTTCGTTTTGAGATAATTGGATTGGATTGGTTAGTTTGATTGATAAATTGGTCAATTAAATCATAGTTTGACAGTAACTAACGAGTCTATAACTCAACTGACATGGAGTTGTGTTAATTTAATTAATAATCCCAAATTTGAGTCATAAATAGATATTTATTGAGAAAACAAGAGGGGGAGGAAGTTAACTCGAGAATAGTACAGTCACGAACATTTTCACATGCACATGTGACGGTGGTGGGAAGCAAAAAAAACAAGCGACTACTCTGGTAAAAAAAAAACAAAAGAAGTGAAATTACATATGGTGGTGTTTGTATGTATGGGTTGTGTACGTGTGTGTGTGTACTCTACCCTACCCTATGGTGGACGTCGCTATCCTAATCCTAAGCACCAACAATGGACTTGGGCCCTCCCGGGCCCAGTCTGTTGGAGGGAACACATATCGAGGCCTGCCGATCTTGTCCTCGGTGGGCCCCAGTTTCCAGTTACCCAGTCCGCATGCTTCCCTCTCCTCCCAGGGATTCGTTCCCCAGCTTCTCCTCGCCTGCGTCTATCCCTCGCTGTGAATTTTCCAATTTTCATTTAATTAATTAATCCCAGAAAAGGATTAAAAAGGAAGCATCCAACAGATGCACAACAAATTGGAAATCAGCTGCTTTCTTTTTCATGAAGGAGTCCATTTCATTTTTTTTTTAAGTGACACTGACAAGCACCCTCTAGACCTTACCACAAGTATACATATATCTTGTTAATCTCACTTGGTGAAATAATAATGTCATTATTCTTTATCATTGACAAAAATGATAATGGATGAAAATTTCTGTCAAACTCAGCCAAAATTTAGCTAGAGGTTGCAGTCAATTCTGCTTAAACGTAGGTCGATTCTGGGTGAAAGAAAAACAAGGTAGTAGGTGGATAATTTTTTCAATATATATGATTATATCTTAATATTACACTCCATATTTTTTGGGATCAACTTTTGGTCTGTGATCAAATAACACTGAATCTCCTCCATTTAATACAACCGTTGATGATTCTAAAATTGTTGATCTTAGTCATTGTTTTTTTTTTAAATCAACAACGATTGTAACATGTGAAAAGAAATTTAATATTTATTATATTTTTAAAATGATTATTCAATCTCTACATATAAATAATGAAATCTACGTAAAGTCATACTATTCATTTCAAACACCCAGCAATGGATAAATTGTAAATTCTTCATTGAGTCTTTTTTTTTTTTTTTAGTATTAAGGGTATCTCCTAACCGGAAAACTAATTCTTTTAACGTGTATAGATTATTGAAATATGCTTTACCTTTTCCAACAATATTTTTTCTATATATATGGTTAGGAATTGAACTTATGAATAATATTTAATAGATCTAACTATTTACTAACTGTGTTAGCACTTATTATTTATTGAGTTTTTTAACCACTTGTTCCACCCATCTTTGCTTGCCAAAAGTTTTAACCTACTGTTTGGTTCAAAACATTTGGAAGGGTGGATAGGGAAGGAAAATTTTTTGTTTCATTTTTTTTTTCTAAAATCAAACAATTGGGGGGATCATTTTTGCTATCAGCTTCTCCTCTTTTTCCTACATAAGGAAGGGAGGAAAAATCCTTCCTCTTCCTCTATTTAGTTTAAGAAAAAAAATAGGACCTCCTTTTTCTCCCCAAATCACTCAAACCAAACAGATATTTACCATCAACAAAGTAAATGAAGAAAGCCTCTGGAATGCATTTACTTTAGTCTTGAACAAAACTAGGAATGTTTAAGGCCCGTGGATTTGGATGAGGAATTAGATAGGTGGGCCTTGTGGTGGTCCCCAAGCCCTAGCACTTCCGAAATAGGTCAAATTTGGAGCTTTTAGAAATCAAACAATTATAATGGGCCCATCCTAACCATTGCTCCTCTTGACTGACAATTTTCTGTTTGTCGCCATTTTTAGTCTACCTTTTAATAAAATTAGAGAGTCAAAAAATTTGCATTTAGTAGCATTTATGAGGGAAAAAAAAAATTCAGAAATCATATTAAAAAATAAAAAAATATTAATCAAAATATATTGCAATTGGATGCCCGCTCCCTTTGGCTCCCAATCGGTCCCCATCACACCAGCCAATGTATACACTTAATATTGAGCCATTTAAACTGTTCAAAATTTGTTTAGATTATTTAAATTTTAGTAATTTTTTTTATTTAAGAAAAGCACAGGAAATACGATATAAAATAATAGTCTTTCAATTGTAAATTTAAAAGCTAATGATTTAAATTAAAAAAATTAAAATTATACAGATTATATAAACAGTCTTCTTGCATCCTATTCATATTCAATAACTACATAAGATCCAGTCACATCCATTTGCCGGATAAGATAAAAAGATTTCGTAGTTACTTATTCTAGATTTTAATTATTATAGTATTGAATACAATTACAACTCATCCACTCCTTTTTCCTTTAATCTGAAGGAGCTCTCATCCATATTTTATTAATCACCGTTCCCTCCAAACACATTAGGAAATGATAACATTTAAGGCTAGAATTTATATTGTGTCTGGTGCGCTCAAGATAATTGAGACACTAGTATTTTAAAATATATTTTTTAAAAAAAGTAGAATACAGATTAAAAGTTAAAGTTTTTAGCTATAAATCATTTTTAAACATTCCGTACAATCATACAATGTTTGATTAGTTTGTAACTGAAGAAGAATAGTCAAAAATAGGTTAGAGTTTAGATTCAAAGGGCCTATAGAGGATGATATGACAACTTGGAGTTGAATGGTGTAGATATTATGCAAAAAATTATGTGGTGAAGGAAAAAGAATTGGGTAAATATAATACAAACGTATAATATTAGGGCTGAATATAGTTGCCCGAGGCCCGGTTGGTCCGGTCCGATCCGACAACTTTGGGCCAATCGGATCGGGTTAAATTTCGGGCTGGACTAGGGTTAGGATCAAGTACTCTAACCCTAGCCTGACCCGATCTATATATATATATTTTTTAACTTTTTTTCTAGTTTTTTGTATATCTTAATTAATTTTTGTAGAATTTTTTTTTCTTATGTATCTAATATAATACATTTACTATGTAAATATTATGAAAAATTTTTAAAATTTTAATGTTTCTAATTTTTTTAAATTTTGAATTAATTTTTTAACTTAATATTTATGTAAAAATAATGTATAATGATTAAATATTCATAAATTTTGAATAATTTTATTTTTTTCTAAGATTATCTTATAAGAAAATCTATTTTTAAGTATAAATAAATATATTTTTATTATTAAATAAGTTTTTTTTTTATTTTTTTAAAAAAAGATATATAATATTGGGTCAGCTCGGTACTGGCCCGATATATTTTGAGCCAGGCATCGGGCAAGGGTCAAACCCGGCCCGACCTGACCCATGATCACCCCTATATAATATAATGGGGTACTGTGAGGAAGGAAAGAGAAGTAAGTCATTAAATGGTGAAGAGACCGGAGTTAAATGCAAGCAAGGATGTGTGCACATCCACATCAATTTATTCAATGACTCTATACTTAATATAAAATATTTTTAACTAGTAGATTAAGGATTAGAATTAAAACTAATTAATTATCTCTATTTTTTCAAAAATTCTAATATTTTTTTAAAACTACTCTTATTTAATCTTTTTTTTCTTTAGATACATTAAATAAGGACATTTTTTGAAAATATATAATAAATACTATCTTATATATTATAAAGGATTTTATTTTTAAGATCAGGATAAAAGATCCTATATATAGGTATTTTGGGCTGGGCATCGGGTAAGGGTCAAACCCGGCTCAGCCTGGCCCATGATCACCCCTATATAATATAATGGGGTACTTTGAGGAAGGAAAGAGAAGTAAGTCATTAAATGGTGAAGAGGCTAGAGTTAAATGCAGGCAAGGATGTGTGCACATGCACATCAATTTATTCAATGACTCTGTACTTAATATAAAATATTTTTAACTAGTAGATTAAGGATTAGAATTAAAACTAATTAATTATCTCTATTTTTTCAAAAATTCTAATATTTTTTTAAAACTACTCTTATTTAATCTTTTTTTTCTTTAGATACATTAAATAAGGACATTTTTTGAAAATATATAATAAATACTACCTTATATATTATAAAGGATTTTATTTTTAAGATCAGGATAAAAGATCCTATATATAGGTATTTTGGGCTGGGCATCGGGCAAGGGTCAAACTCGACCCGGCCTGGCCCATGATCACCCCTATATAATATAATGGGGTACTTTGAGGAAGGAAAGAGAAGTAAGTCATTAAATGGTGAAGAGGCTGGAGTTAAATGCAGGCAAGGATGTGTGCACATGCACATCAATTTATTCAATGACTCTGTACTTAATATAAAATATTTTTAACTAGTAGATTAAGGATTAGAATTAAAACTAATTAATTATCTCTATTTTTTCAAAAATTCTAATATTTTTTTAAAACTACTCTTATTTAATCTCTTTTTTTTAAGATACATTAAATAAGGACATTTTTTGAAAATATATAATAAATACTACCTTATATATTATAAAGGATTTTATTTTTAGGATCAGGATAAAAGATCCTATATATAGGACCGGAGGGAGTATTATAAAATATTTTATATCAATTATATTCATATTAAGAAAATTATTTTTTATCTAGAATTAATATAAAAAGTATCAATATTTTCTATTTTATTCCTATTAAATATCTCATTCTATTATCATTATAGGATTATAAATGAGAAATAAGAAAGAATTAAAGACATGGGTAAAATGTGAAAAAAATATTCAATATTTTTAATAAAAAAATTATTATATAAAATATCTTATAATATGGACCGAACAATAATTAACACCTTCCTTCCTTTCTTTACTTGCTAGTCATATCATACTTATCACAACGTCTTTAATATGACTGTAAAAGCCAAATTTAATTGTGAGGGGGGTCTACCACATGCTCCTTGTTATGGTGGTGATTGCATTCTTCAACAACCAGATATCAATATTGATTTTGTCTTTGGACAGCCACACAAGGCATGAGCCACGTACCTTAAATGGATTGGCTCCATTTCCAACCAATATTGCCAGTACTGCATCCTTCAACATTAATGTCCACTTCGGATGGTGATATCTATGTCACTTCTCCTAGTTGTGATTCTTCTTCCTTTTCATTTTTAATCTCTATGATACCTCTGTTTATTTGTAATGAATATAGATATATAGTTATGTTAGATATTTAAGAAAATAATTGTATTTTCACTCTATTTTAGAAGAACTAAATCAATGTACACATGGAGCAACTTTCAATTTTGAAGTCTAATTTATGTAGAGAAATAAACCCATGAGATGAGACTACCAGAGAATGTAAACCAACCCATTTCATTTTAGGAGTGCTTAACACAATACACAAATGCTTTGGTCTGGGGATTTATAGATATGAATTAATGAATAGGGCAATGCGTTCCCTTGGGGCAAGGCAAACCTCAAGCGTTGGCCTCTCACTCATGTTGGACTTGTTTGTGTGATGAGATGTCACATCCTATCTTTTAATATCTCTTCCGTGAATTCTGCCTCATTCGGATTTAGTAAAGAGGTTTATGTGATTTTGAATAAATGAAAAACTCAAAATTGCAAAAATTATTTTCCGTGCTCTTTTTTTTCACTGTGCAGTGAACTTTAAAAAAATCATAACTAAATGTACAAAAATATTTCATAATGATTCAGATCTTCTAAAATCATTTACATCTTAGAATTTTATGGAAAATATATGAAATTGGAATTTGAACATGCCAATTCATACAATTTATTTGTCCAAATTTACTATTTATTTTTAGCTTTTAGTTTCTATTCAGTTTTTGAGCTATAAATTTAAAAATTCATATCTCATAAGATACAGAGCCAATTTATACATGGTACATATTTTTCGAAAGCTTTGTATGTCTACTTTCTAACCATATTAATATTGTACATTTTTTATGCACATACTGGACAAAATACTAATATAAATCATCAAGGGTCGAATATGACCTTTATTGAGATAGTTTTAGAAAAACATACATAACTTTTATTATATAACTCCAATTGCATTCAAACTAGTGTCATATTGTTCATACGACATAACTCTATACACGCATATAAACAATTGAATTTTTGGAGCATCGTATGATTTTATATTGCATATAAACAACTAAATTTTTGGAGTCTCATTAATTTTATACAACATCTCCAAATCAGACAGTATTTACAATAAAAACATAGTTTCCAACAACTATATAGTTTTCTACCCTTAACTTCCTTGAGCCATTACTCATGCCATAGTTAGCCAAATAATACAAAATTGGTCTTAACTTAAAGCTAGTCATGTCCTCTAACTAGAGGAATCATACTTTCGTTCATTCCCTTTACTATATCATACTTAAACTTTCTCAAACATTAACATATCATAAAGTTTCTCATAAAAAGAAAACATATTTAACTTTTCAATTCTAACTTCATTTCATCACTTATTTTCTTGAAAATACATCCTCATACATCATATGTCATATTGCTTGACATATTATACATATCAACTTAGCCATACAATACTTTTATATAATATGCTTTATGAGCAAAACATCATCAATAATCATGAACATTTAGCTTTCCATCAATTCTCCTTCCTTGAGCTTTCATTCATTACATCATATGTCCCTAGCATGGTTAGTAACTTGGGAGGATTAGATTGGACAATCTTAGTAGTAAACTTACACATGCAGCTACATTATCACATAAACATTAAAAACATTGATAACATTGCACAATTTAATAAAGCATGTAAAAATACCATATTGTCTAATAAAATTTTTCCGGCATTTTGGCTTGAAAACATGACATCTTGAGCTTAGCTTTCATTACATAAATAGCTAGTCAGTCAAGAAAATAGTCACAATAACAACGTGGCAACATATTCATATCATAAAACATGCATAAATATTATTGTGCAATAACATAAAAGTATAACAAGTTACTACTTGAAAGCTTTAACCTTTACTCTTTGAACTTCAATTCCATTTACTTTATCATTTCCCAATCATTTCCTTACAACTTCCCAAGCCTAGAAACAACAAGATAATCATGCTATAACAACTAACTCTTCATGAGCTCTCATAAAGTTCACTTTGAACCATAAAATTTCATATTTCATATGCTTGATTTGTTCTTGAAAACCTTACTTACTCTTTCCTAATTCATGCATGAGGAATCCCTTTTAACCATTGGATTCATAAAATTCCAACTCTTTCATTATCTTTCCTCTTGACCAAAACTCTCCTTGGAAGCAAGTGACGGAATTTCATGATTCTATCATTAGAACTCATGCAAACTTACTTTCTTACAACTAATACATGCTTTCCTTTCATTTATATGCATGAAAACATCCTACCCCTTGCATCAACATATCATGGCTGGAACATAAACCCTAGGAGAGGAGAAGAGAAACTCAACTAACTTATCTTAAAATCATAGAAAACCAACTTAGAATTAAGGAAGAAACTTACCTCAACTTGGTTTCTTGCCTTTAAGCTTGGCTTCTTCTTTTTCCTCCTTCTTCCTTCTCTCTTTCTCGCTCAAAATTTCAATATAGTTTTCTCTCTCTAAGCCTTGAGAATTTCAGCCAAATGAAGGAGTAAGCAAGGGTATATATAGACATCAATACTTGCTTCCAACTAGCCAAGTGTCCAATATTCTTGTGGCAAAAAATGATGCCTTCTTAGGGTTGGCTCCCTAAAACATTAAAATATTCCTTTTAAGCATATGTATAAATTTGGCCAAGAGAGGAAAACATTTGCCATCCTATACAACATATTTCCCCTGGCCTAGATCAATCCTATATTATTTACATTTTATCAATGTTTTGAGAACCAGACCAGATCGGATGGTCAGACCATCACCTGGAGACAAGAACGGCTCGATTTTCAGCTTTAAACCGTTTTAGGGGTTAGACTGGATTTAACCGCTTTGAACCAGATTTTGAGCCTGGAACCGGAATTGAGCCAAGAACCGGAACGGTTTTCAGAAAACCGGATGGTTTTTAAATTGTGTAAAATTTAACCTAAATTTAATTTTTTTTACCAAAATTATTAATTATAAAAATGATTAAAGAGTAAAAACAATATTTCCCTTTCTAATTTAAAATTACTAATTATAAAAATAAAAATTCTTATTGTATTATACTCCCTTTATCCCCAATTATAAGAGAATTTTGGGACTCTTTATTCATCTCAAAATATAAGAGATATGGATAACATTTGTGAAGTAATTAATATCATTTTCCTTTTATGCCCTTGAATAATTGAGGTTGTGTTGACAATTATTAATAATTAATTAGTCTCACTCTAAACTTTTAATATAGGCAATTTTGGAAAAAAATTGAAATTGTAGCACAATTAATGAGTTTAATTATCAAAATTATTTTTTTCTTGGTACTGATAAAGTAGTTATTTATTTCTTATAATTGGGAATGGAGGAAGTATAATCATTTTATAATGTTATAGTTATATGGTGTTATCATATTGAAATGTTTTAGTATTATGTTTAATAATTTAATATATATTATTACTATGTAAGTTTCTTAATTTATTATGAACTTGAACTACTTAAATTTATTTTCTTAACAATATAAAATTTTCATTTTTTTACATATATTATTATATATAATATTATTTTTATTTAATGATTACGTTACTAATTTGACCGTCGGTCTAATTGGTTGAACCATAAAAACCGTGACTTGATGGCATTTCTGGTTCAATATCCGGTCTGATTTTTAAAACATTGCCTTTTAATCCTTGATCATTTACTTTATATCTGGATAGTTTCTTGATATTTTACAGTATATAATAATACTATTTGTTCATTAATATATACATGAAATATACTGGTTTGAGATATACATTTATCTCAATAACTGTTCCAAATAGTATTCTATGTGGAGTTCACATGCTTTCTTTTTCCTTTTTCTTTATTTGTGGGGTTCATAATACTTTTTCTTTTAATGTTCTATTCATTCATATTTTGCAGCTGGTATCATTTTTGAACCGAATCTTTTTAGTTTATTTCATGCTTCTAACATGGTCCAATATGTCAAAAGATCCATTTTGACATATATATATATATCATTTTCTACAATTTTAAGAAATAATTTCAATTAAGGACCAAATTTGAAATTTATTTTAGTTAAGGACTAAGTTTAATTCTTTCTAAGGACTATAAGGAAAATTAATTCCTTTTAAAGACCAAACATGTGAAATTACCATTTTACCCTTGTCGCAATTGGGAAAATGTGATGTGGATAGCGCACGAAGAAAGAGGAAAAAGAGAAAAAAAAGACAAATCCGGTTTCAGAACAAAAATTGACTTGCGAGGAGTCGCCACCAAAATTTTGAGGGGAAATCTTGGAAAATCGAATTAGGATGAAAAAGGATGGTCTGCATAGTCAGAGTTGGATTCGGGAGTCGGTTGTACATTGGGAAGATGTTAGGCATCCCACGGCACCCGTTCTTAAGAATGGTTACCTTACATTGATTATGTAAGCTAATATGACTTTAAAAAGTATTTTGGTTTTTATTTTATTATTCACATGCGGGGATAATGGTAGAAAAGAAAAGAGATTAAAGAACTTAAGGAAATTTAAAGGACAACATAAAGAAAAGTAATTTAAGAAAATTAAATTGGAAAATATTTATTAAGTTAAGGAAATTTAAAAAATAAATTAAGGAAATAAATTGAAAAATATTTATTTATTTACAAGGGTAGACTTGACCCAGAATCAGAGTCTGAGGCCTACGTACCCTACGATAGGAATCAAAGTTCACGTAGTTTGGACTAAAAATGCGTGTCACTGGATTGATATTTTTATTACAATAATTTTTTAATGAGAGAAAACTAATAGAAAATAATTTACCATTTTGCAAACAAAATGATTTTCTGAAATTTGAGTTGGTATGTTTTAATTTGTAAAAAATAATCTAGTTCCGTTTACTTACTCTTTTCTTTATTTAATACATTTTTTGAATTTTAAAATGATATATGTTTTTGTACTTTTGAAAATTTTTCCTTTTAAAAGGAAAAAAAATGATCAATCTAGCTGTTGCCAACTCACAATCATAACCAATAGACTGATTCCTTAAGTACCTGAGGAAGTTCTAAACCTCCCGGTATAAATGTTTTATTATATTTTTAGGACGATAATTTAGAAAATACTATTATTATTTGCTTTTAATATAATAATTTTATTATATATTTTAAAATAAAATTTGAAAAACTTGTTATATTATTATCATTTATTTTTTATGAAATATAGTTGTTTCATAAAAAGAAATCGTCTAATCGGTACATCTATGTAGATTTGTAATCTCACATGATAATACGGCCAACCAAAATACCTGCGAAAGTTCTGAAACCTCCATGATATGGTTATTTGGCAATTATTTATTTATTTATTCATTTTTATTTTTAAATAAAAATCACAAAATATTGTTGTATATTTAAAATATTTAAATATATATATTTTATTGCAAAATTATATAACAAAGAGTTATTTATTTCTTTTAACGAGTACAACTCACATGTCTAAATTATATGTCTACGTGGACTCGCGAACTCACGTGACAACATGATTAATTAAGATGCTTGTGTGGATTCAAAAACATCACATGGCATAATTATATAGATAATTATCTATTTATTCATTTTATTGTTTTTTATTTTATATATTATATTTATGAGAAAATAAAGTTTTGAATAAAAAGGTCATTGGAACCTATTATAAGTATACCTTCATAATACACTTGTGCAGCCCTATTGGCTCACACGGTGTGGTTATTTAAGAGGTCTACGAAAACTCTAAAAACTTTCGTGACCAATTTTTAAAAGCAAATAAAAAGAACATATATTATGCCAAATATTTATAAACATGTATGATTTTGTGATGGTGTGTGTTAATTTGCAAACTCAGGTAATTTAAAGACAATCATAAAATGAAGAGATCCAAACTCTTATATCTTCCTTTTCTCCTCCTTTGTATCAAAGATGATAGCTCAATTCTTAAGCTTGGCCCATGCTCCCGTACTTGCCTTTGTGTTCCTCTTTTGCCTCGATGAGGATGGCTTACTCCTTTCAAGCTTGATTTCACACTCCCATGATGCCCAAAAAGACATACAAAGACAGTATCTATCTTGACAAATCTTCACAGCCAAGAACTAAAGTAATCTTGAAATTTTTTTTTTATTACTTGGAACTACAATTACATGTAATACATTATTGCCTGAATTTATTTGCACATTAATTGTATGCTAAATTATAATCATGTGCTCAAGGGTAATACACTAAGCCAACATTTAATTGATCAATTAATCTCATTCTATCCCAATAATTATGTACTAGACGTGAAGGAAAAAAAAACTTTTAAGGTTTGATCAGTGGCACTACTCACTAGGTCAAGGTAGGGACACTAAAGCATTATGGAATTACGTGTAATCCCATGGGAAGCATTCTATTTTAATAAGGTATTCTACCATTATAGTCCAAATCATGATTCACTTTTCATGGATAAAACCATAGACCATTGATAATAATTCAACGCAGGGCAAGATAAAAGGGCTACAAGCATGTGATTGTTTTTCCTTGAATTTATCACAGTAAAATTGAATTTAGTGGTTTCCAATCTATGAATAGATGTTTATAGTCAGATAAAGCACCGGTTAGAGCATTTAGCAAACAACAAGAAGTACCGAATGTGGCAACTGCTAGCATTGAGATCAAGATACCGTTTCACAACCTATCATTCTCAACAAGCTAAGAACCAACACTTGTTCCATGGTATCACACTATAATGACCATATTTTGTAATAAGGTTGCCGTGAAAACAAAGAGGTAGAGGTTCTCACAAGCTAGTAACATTATGCTAGAGGATGATCAAATTATATGCAAACCACCCCATGTTAGGAGAAAGGTCCTATTGACACCTGAACCAAACGAGTTACGATAGATAGAAAATGGCTCTCTAACTCTCAAGTCCCAGCAACCTGACCCCACCTTAAAGAAGGCATGGCGAGCTTTTAAGAAAAAAAGCGAGAGACATGACCGAACATCATATTTCATAAAATACCATTCCCTCAACAAGTGAAATCCTCATGGGCATTTTGTCAAACATTTGTCGTGCAAGCATAGAATAGGATGCTATACAATCTTTGAAGATCTAAATGCTGAAACGATTCAAGAAAAAGACAGCATGTGTGCAAGAAGCAAAGCATAGTTTTTGTACACACATATAGTGCCAACCAAGAAGTGTCATGCTTAGCCATTCATCTTAAGATTGCAGCAAACAATAAAGAAAGGAGAGTGTGAAGTCATTACTTGTGTAGGTGTTCTCTAGATCTCTGGATTCTTTCGATCGATGCTCGTTTCCTTCTTTGATTGCCCTTCTTCTCTTTCCAACTCTGTGCTTTGTCTTCCTTCTCATTCTGTTCTTGAGATTTGCCTCAGCGTTCTCTCCTTCAGATTTGCCTCGGCCCTCTCTCACGTAGATCATGGTCGAGTCCTTGTCTCTCGCTCGTACAACTTCCTCTGTTTTTTTTCCTTTAGTCTCTCATGCCTTGCCTCTCTTTTCAATTGGCCATATGCTTTTTTGTTCCGATTGCTTGCAACTGCAATAGCCACCATCGCCTCCTCTACTCCGCCATGGCAGGTATGGAGTAGTGGGGAGGATCTCCTTTTGTTGCGTCTTGGCTTTCTCTCTCACTCTGCTTCTCTGACTTCTTCGCATGCTTTGCTTCTTTGGCCCTCACTCTTGCTCTTGCCTTTTCTCTTTTTTCTTCAGCTCTAGCTCTCTCTTTCATTCTCATGCCTGAACTTCCCCTGTTTTTGTTGTGTCTGAGCCTCTCCATTGGGCTCAGACTTACCTTTGGTAGGAACACAACGTTTCAGTGAAAGGTTGATTAATAAAAAAATTGTTTTATTATTTTTGATTATTTTTTTTATTTTTATTTTATTATATTTATTTTATTATTTTTTATTTAAGACAATAAAGATAGGATTTTACTTTTACTTATCCTAAATGATTTGATTGATTTAAAAACTACAAAAGGGATAGGATTTTGAAACTTCTAAAGGAAAGGAGATTGGATTCGGATAGTGATTTTTAGATTTTGGAGGATTTGCATTTGTCTTGGAATTAAATGATAATTATTAATTTCCTTACATAAAAGGGAATTTTTTATTTCTTTTGTTTTTTTATTTTGAAATTAAATCATAATTACTGATTTCCTTACATAAAAGGGATTTTTTTTTAATTTCTTTTTTTTTCATTTTTTTATAATTTTTTTAAAAATGTTTGGACAAAATAGGGTGTTCACAACCCCTTATAGTATTCATACAATATTTCACATGTGGTATATACCATCTTCCAATCTTGCTTTTAGCACATTCTTACAAAGCACATCGTAATCTTCCTTTAAACATTGTCTTAAATATGAACACTTTCTTTTGTTATTTTTAAACATAGCCCTGAAAATGTAGATGTTACATGAGACATGTATAAGGCGCACCCATATATATCACATATTTTAGAAATGGACATTCTTTGACTCTTGTGTCTTCAAGCTCAGCTCAACTCTTACCATCACTCCTTGTACTCCCCAACCTTAAACACATACCACAACCCTAATCTTTAAGCTTTCACTTCAATAATTGCCTACATATTGTTTTATTTCCCTATGTCAATTTTCAAGGAGTTGCGCACCATTTTGGCAATTTTTTTTACTGTCCCCTTTACTATACATTAAGTCTTCTCCATTCTTCTGTACCACACCGTTTGGACTGGAATCACAGAGGAAGCCAGTCATTATTTCACAATAGAGTCACCAAATCACAAGAGATTCTATATTTCTATGTTTTAGAGAGAGGAAGAGAGAAAGGGAAGCCTCTGTATAGAATGATGTTCTCGCACACTCACTCTCTAGAGAATTAAGCGCTTTCTTAAAAAAATTTCCTTAGCTACCTTATATTTTGAATTTAAAATTCAAAATATAGCTTCCCTTTTTTAAAATTAAATATTAATTAATTAATTAATTATTTCACTTCCAATTAATTAATTATTCTTTGAACTTTTCATAAAATGTTAGCTCATCATTGGTCGGCCCAAAATTCCAACATGTCCTATTCGCACATGATGGGATGACTAACACAGAACTTCTCAACTTTCTCTTGAGCTTTCATACTAGGAGCTCTGTGGTAACTGTGTAGGTGTGATGTCTCCTTTTGGTACATCTTGTACTAAAAATCTTATGATAGGACCAACACAAGAAAACTACCCTCACATATATCATGTACTTAGATACGTGCTTCAGATGCCCTAGACCCACCAATATTCCCTTTCTCATGGTTAATCTAATCCCTCTTGACTTTTAGTATAACTCAGATTGCCTTCTAGTATGTTTAGCGTCCATACTTATGATATCACCAAAATGACTTCACAAGGAGTATGCTTCAAATACTAGTATAGTTGTGTATATTCCATGTGATCTTCCTTTCACCCATATATTATTTCGATTAGAATTAGTTGCTTTCCTAGTAATATAACCTTTAGATTGAATTATCATGATCATAGGTCGTACACTAAAGTATCAAATATTGAATAATCTCTCCATGATAATATCAAAGTCATGAGGGCATCAATGAAAAGATTTGCACCTTTCTAGGACTCATAGAGTAGTGAAGTAAGGATCTATTCACTTGCTTCCCATTTGTGATTCTTAAGTACATGTAGTATGAATTGCATGCTATAGTGTTCTTTTTATTTCATAAGAGTATATATTGATTTGATTTATTTGTTAACATCATACAAATTTTAGTTCAAACACATACTATATGACATACTATGCATTGTATATATGTTTTATATGATTATGGCCTTTATAGCAAAATTGCATTATATTTGCTTCTAAAAAAATATCGAATTTTATGTGTTACTCTATATTTTATTTATACCAAGAGATCTAATGTTTCCCATATTCATATCTTGAGGTATTATGGCTCTATTAGGGGGTCTGTCAACATCACTATGGTAGAATATAGTATACAGTAACACCTTCTATGCCACACCACACACCTCCTTCGCCTCCTTGTTTCTCATTCTCAAAGCCCCATGTGTCTCTCTATGTGTTGTGACTATGTCTTAACTCTTAATTTTGAATTTGATCATTCCTTCTCCTTTCTAGCCTCTGTCGTATTTCTCTGTGATGATTTTTCATTGTTCTTTTGAATTGGTCCCTGTCCGGTGTCCGTAACATCTCATAATTTTTAGCTCCTCTCAAGACAACAGTAGCTTGGAATGGCACCTTTGTAATCTGTCACTCAACTAACTTCCCCCTTGTAACATCCCCATATTTTTGTATGCATTTGGATGATTTGATGATGACATGAAATGATATGAAAGTGTTTTGGATTGATATGTGATGATTAAGGATGTATAAAAGTATAATTAAATATGTTAAAGGCCTGAAATAGTATACAAAGATCAAAAAGGGGTTTAAAAAAGGCAAAATCATCATTTTGCTAAAAGGTAAAGGTAAAATGGCCATTTTAAAAAAGTAAAAAGAGAAAATAATATTATAATACTTCGATGCAGGGTAAAAGCACGTGTAATATAGGAAACATGGGTTTGGAGCAGAAAAAGCACAAGTACAGTAAAAGGCGGGTCCTCCATGAATAGTAAATTTTGACCGAGTAAGATGAATAGTAAAAAATAAATATAAGTGAACCCACGTGAAAAAGCAAACAGAAAAAGGTAGTGGGTTCAATATATAAAGTATATAGAAAGAATATAGGATATAATATTAAACCCGGATTAAAGTATACAGGTTAGAGCCAAATTTATTTGTAAAAATGTCACATAGCAAATTCTTTCTCCTCCCTCACCAAAACTGAAAATTGGAGGGAATCTAAGTACAAAATTGCCCTTCATACCTCTCTCACATTGGCTAAAATATCTAGGAATAAGGAGGGAAAATGACTTAAACAATTCAAGAATAATCTCAAGCCATTAGATTAAAATGTAATCCAAGGGTCAAAATCCTTTCAACCCATCTATAAATAAAGCCCAACCCCTCCCATTTTCCTTGATCATAAACACAACACCAAGAAGGGTTAGGAGGGAGAGTAAAGGTGTGAGAAAGAGAGAGAGAAAGAGGGACGCTGAGAGAGAGTGTGAGGAAGAGAAAGAGAGTAAAGAGGAAGGGAAGAAGGAAGGAAGGCAAGGCCAAGGTTCCAAGGTAAGCCTTTTCTTTCCAAACTCTTTTAGTGTTTCTTTCCCTTTTGCTTAGCATGATTTTGGATTAGGGTTTGAAGCATTTTTCTTCTTCCTCTAAGGTCTCTTATGTCTTGGCCAAGGCAAGGTAATTAATTGGTTAAGGTTTCATGTTTCCGAAAGACAATGTTGGGAGAGTAAGTTTATGGTGAGATATATTGTCCAAAATGTATGCTTGAGTGACAAAAGAATGAAGTTTTGCAATTTGGATCCCTTACATGCATGTCTTGGTCAAGTGAGGTTTGAGACCTTAGGGTTGAATTTTGGTGAAACTAATGATTTCAATGAGTTCCTAAGGTCCAAAATAGTCAAGAAAGGTCAAGAGATTAAAGGTTAAAGGTGGTTTGCAAAATGTTAAAGTTTGGGGCCACTTGTGCATACCAAGTTTCCCATTATGTTATCAAGTTTAGTAAGGTTTATTGATGTTAATAGGCTTCAAACAAATTAAGGAAGTTAATTAAAGCAAGTTGAAAGGCAAGTTGAAGTAAAGAATTGTAAAGCTCCAAGGTAGTCTTTTGCTATGTTTTTATGTTATTGTACAATGATGTTTTACATGTTTTATCATATGAAAATGTTACCATGTTGTTGTTATGACTATTTTGTGACTGCTTAGCTATTTATTTGAGGAGGGCTAAGCCCAAGATATCTTGTTTTTAAGCTATTATAGTGCCAAATTTTTGTTAGATAACATGAATGTTTTATACGTTTTATGAAACTATGCAATGCTTTCAATGTTTTAAATGTGTTGTGATGATAAATTGGCATGTGTAAGTTGACTATTGAGATTTCCCAATCTCATCCCCATAGTTTTCAAATGTTTGGACCAAGCAATGATGAAGGAAAGTAGGTTGGCATGGAGGATTGAGGATGTAAAACTGTTTATTGGAAACTGTTTTTGGGCTTTGTTACTGTATGTCTTTGGATTACTATATAAATTTGAATATTGCTCCAGAAATTTATATATCCATATATATGATTAGAGCTATGTCTTATGAACAAAATGACATGAGTTTGGATGCAATTGGAATTATATAATGGAAGTTTTGAATGTTTTCCTAAAACTGTTCTAGTGAAGGTTATTTTTTACCCTTGAAGTTTTATATTAGTGCTCTATCTAGTTGGCACCTAATAAATGTACAAAAAATATATGGTTTAAAAGTAAACACATAGGGTTTTCTAATGATACTAAGCATCCATGAATTGGCTCTGTATGCTATGAGATATTCTTGCTCCAATTTATGACTCAGAATCTGGATAGAAACTGGAAATAGAAAATTAACAGTAAAGTTTAATGAATAAATTGTATGAATCTGAGTGATTACTTTCATTTTCATATTTTACCCATGAAGTTCAAGTTGTAAGAAATTTTTAGAGACTTGAACCATTGAGAAATTTTTTTTTTACATTCAATTATGATTTTTCAAAGTTTGCTGTGCAAATGACTGTAACAGTGCGAAAAATAGTTTTTAACTATTTTAGTTTTTAATTGGTTTAAGTTCTTAGAAGGATTTTAAATGGAAAATGTATTGAAATATAAGATGTAACACTCCTTTTACTCTTTCCTTAACTATATGAGTGCATGGTGCATGCTCTGCTCTCTCCTCTCTACTTTAGCTTTGCATGGCTTAGGTTCGGGTGGCACTTTTTTGGTCATGTAGGTGTGTACTGTGGGTGTACATCTTGTTCCTTCGTCTTTCTCGTGCTAGTAGATAGTTGCTTGGGTGATCTTATGATAGGAATTATTAAGCTTCATCTTCCTAAAGCTTCAATCTTGCTTCCTTGCTAATTTAAATTGTAATTTTCACTAATTTTGCTATTAAGAGTTGAGTCTTCTACCTATTTTATCTATTTGAATTATTTGAATGTTTGTTATTGGGGATTTGATTTGAGCTTGTTGGAATAAAACTTATGTTGTGATAATGGTTTACTATTTTTCTCACTTGCAGTTTAAAATATGTTTAATGTTAATGTGGGTGATACAAGTAATTTGGAGGTTGATAATGTGATTGTTGTTGGTAATAATAAACCTCAAATCGAACTAAAAGAACTAATGGTAGTTCTGTGCAAAATAATAAAAGGATCTAAAAAGAGTAAAACTTGCACAACTAAATGTTAGAAGTATTTTACTAAAGTTGGATACAGGATAAGAATTAGCAAAATGTAATGGTCACGGAAGACAATATATAGTAGGTGGTAAATCACATAGCACTTCACTGTTGAATCAAGAAGTTTTGATGATTTCAAATCAACTTTCAAGAGCCTGGAATGAAGATATCAAAGATGACCAAAAGACTCAAGTGAGGAAATTCTGGATAAATTTGTGCAAGATTCATTGTAGGATGTTTAATTATGTTTAAATATGGGTAAAAGACTTTGATTTGAGGAAAAGATGTTTTAAAAACTTAATTTTATGAAATATTTGAAAAATACCCACTAACAGACGAAGTTTGAAAAGTTTACATTGAACTGTCATATTGGAAATTAGAATTTCGAGCTAAAACTGAGTAAGTCTGAAGAGATGCCTCTCTGACAGACGAATTTTGGTTTTTCAAAATTCGAATTTTCATAAGTGTCTGAAAGAAGCAGTTGAGCAACAGACGAACTTTGAGTTTTCAAAATTCAAACTTCAAACAAAATGAAACTTATGAAAACTAAAGAAATTCATTTGAAACAATGTTTAAGTTCATATGAAATCAAGATTATATTTAGTTTCAAAATTGCTCACTGACAGACGAACTTTGAACATGGACATTCGAATTTCAGAAGCTAAGGTTGTGAGTCTGTTGCAATAATATGTTGACATACGAATGACAGTACTTATAAATTTGAATATTAAAGTAAGTCTGAAAAGAGGTCTCTCTGGCAGACGAATTTCACTCATTGAAAATTCGAATTTCGAAGTAAATGAACTGCTATGCTTTTTGAGCTTGCTGAGAATAGATGAATTTTGGGGCATCAAAATTTGAATTTCGAGGGCACTGTAGAAAATTGAAAACACTGTTCACACTTAACAGAAAAACTTTCCACTTGGAAATTCGTATGTCATAACATGAAAACATTTTCTAAGTTTCAAAATTCGAATTTCACTTCATAAACAGACGAACTTCAGTATTTCAATGTTGGAAGCTTTAACCTTCGGTTCCTTTGAAATTTATCTGTTGACCAACCAAAATTCAAATTTCAGTATGCCAGAAGTATTAAATGTGGTTGGTTAACGGATAGTTTTTCAGAGTAACCGTTAGATAACTTCTCCAACGGATAGATTTTGTCTCTAACAGACATTTGAGACCTAAATCTATAAATATAACATCATTTGAAGTTGTGGGTAATAAATCAAACTTTGTATATACTGAAACTCTGCCAAATCTTCTTCTCAAAGACTTTTACCCTCTTACTTCAATACTTGTACTTCAACTTTTATATCCACTCTATTCAAGAGAGTTTCATCTTTGTAAATAATCTAATCTTCATCTGGAAGATAGATTTTCTTGTGAGGAGTTATCATAAGGGATTGTAAAGCACTTTGTGAAAGTGCAGAAAAAGATTGAGTGAGCTCTAGAAAATAGAGCACTGACGTTGTACTGTGGCACTTGCAAGAAGCCCGTTGAATTCTTGCTGAATAGTGGAAAATCTCAAGTGGTGACTTGGGGATTAGACGTAGGTCAAGTGAAGAGACCGAACTAGGATAAATTTCTGAGTCTTCTTCTCTTTTCTGCTACTTTTACTGTTATTTATTTATACTCTATCTTTGCCTCCATATATTGCATTCTTCACCTCTTTGATATTTTGCAGAAAAGTTTAAACTTCCCAATTCACCCCTTCTTGGGAAGCCAGCCTAACTAACATTCACATCTCAATCATCATATGTTTAACATTTGATTGTTGGAATGTGGTAACTTTTAAGAGATATCTTTGCCTAACTTCTCGTTTTGTTAATGAAACTTGGAAACTTAATAGTAAAATTCTTGCTTTCTGTAAGATGGAGCCTCCACATTTTGGGTTGAATTATCAAAGAAGGTGTATGAATATTTAATGAATTGGGGATTGAAAAAAAACCATTTTCTATTACTTTGGATAATACCATGGCCAATGACAATATGTAAGATATTTTGAAAGAGAAGTTGGGTTTGCACAACAACTTAATATGCTATAAGGAATTTATTCATGTATGGTGTTGTGCCCACATCTTGAACCTTATAGTTTAAGATGGCTTGAGGATAGCTAGTGATGCCTTGTACAAAATCTAGGAAAGCATTACATATGTGAAATCATCAGAGGCAAGAATGATTAGCTTTAAAGAATGTGTTGATGAAGTAGGTGGCATTGACATGTCAATGGGCTTGCAGTTATATGTGCCAACTAGATGGAATTCCACCTATGCAATGCTTGAGAGTAGAATTAGATATTATCATGCATTTGTTACCTTGGCTTTAAATGATAGACATTACAAGTCTTACTCATCACATGCAGAGTGGAGGAGAGTGGAGCTAATGTGCAATTCCTTGGAGCCATTTGATATTATTACAAACTTGATTTCTGGGTCATCTTATCCTACTTCCAATATATATTTCCAAAATTGAGTTGTTGTTGAAAGAAAACATGAATAATGATGATGAGGATACTTGAAAAATGGCTCAAAGAATGAAAGAAAAATTTGACAGTATTGGAGTGATTACAACATGATACTTGCACTTGTTAATGTTCTTGATCCTTGAATGAAGTTTGCAATGATAAAATATTCTTATTCATTGCTTGACCCTAAGTCTGAGACTTGCCTAGACAAAGTTGAAGAAATCAAGAGCAAGTTATATTATATTTGTGGTCAATATAGAGATGTGGGTGCTTTATCTTCATCTAATGATATTGGTCTTGGATGAGAAGTAAGTTCAACTATGCCAATGGTACGAATTCATCCCACCTCGGGTGCAAGGAATAATAATATGGTGAAGAAAAAGGATAAGTCTAAGACTTTCACTAAAGCTCTTAAATTTTTATTTGCTTCTTCTTTTTATCTTCTAATTTTATGACGCAAGGCTATATTAATTTTGGGAATAGAGGTACATCCATTGAAAAATCTGAATTGAATTATTATTTAGAAGAAGTAACACTTGAGCCTCACTTATTTCTAGAATTAGATATCTTGAATTTTTGGAAGACTAATAAATATTGATTTCCTATTCTTTCAAGGATGGCATGTGATATCCTTAGTATTCTAATCACCACTGCGGCTAGTAAATCGACCTTTAGTATTGGCTCACGTGTTCTCACAGAGTATCAATCTTTCCTTCTTTTAGATAATGTTCAAGTTCTTATTTGCTCTTATTTGCACTTGTAGTTGATTGCTTGGATTTTAAACTAATGGTAATATACTTATATTGTCATTTATCTTATATATTTTTATATATTTATCAAAAGCATAAGCATACCAAATAATATATAATAATATGTATCTTTATTTTATTGTATGGTCTAGATGATGATGGAGAGAATGATGATGATTTAAAGATTGATGTTCATCCAGATCAAGCAACTTCAAATGTGATCATTGAGTTTGATGATGACAATTGAAAATTATTTCAATATGAGAATTTGAACTTCAAGGTGAAAGTGAAACTTTTCATTTGTATTATTATGTATTATGACTTGACTTAGCTTTGGATTTGGAGTTTGGCCATTTGGTTAGTCTTGTATTGTAATTTTAGTTGTATTTTATTTTGTTAGACTAAATGTTACTTGTGGTATCACTGTATTAATGTGTTAATATATCATGGTTTAATACTTCAAGTACCAAACATGTAAAAGATTTCATGGATGTAGTCATTTAGTTCATGGTAGTGAATAGAAAGTTGATGGTTTAACCAAATAGACAAAAAAAGGGCCAGCTTGTGTATGGTGAAACGAGTTGGAGATTTTACGATCCACCTTTATGGGTCCCCTATGTTGAATAAGAAGTTTTGATAATTCCAAACAACTAGAGCTTAGAAGGAGAATATTAAAAGAGCATGAAAGCATAAAGTGAAGAAATCTAGTAAAGATCAAGTGAAGAATTAGATTTTAGGATTTCTCATAGTGTACACTAAGTCAAAAGCTTTTGATCCTACTTATTTATGTTACCACAGTGTTCAAACGAGTTATTTTAAAGTTATTTGATGTTAGCATATATTACAATTAAAGAATATTGACTAATAGATGAATTTTGCTATTTGATTCATGTTTATTTTGTGCAAAATTCACACTTGTTGAAGTTCAAAGTTACAGAGTTTCCATTTCTAATAGATGAATTTTGGTTGTGAAATTCGAATTTCAAGCTAAGTATAGTTAGTGAAAGTGTGCAAAATTCATATGAAACTTAGTTAAAATTTGACTGTTGGTGAAGGTCAAAGTGAGTTCAAAGTCAGTCTCTGACAGACGAACTTTGAGTTTCAAAGTGTGAATTTTGAAGTGAGAACTTGTATGACTTGGCAGAGTATGCCTCTGACAGATAAACTTTGCAGTTCAAAGCTCAAACTTCATAATAAAGAAATTTTGTGTCGCGTTAAACATGCCTCTGATAGATAAATTTCAGCTTTTGAAATTTGAGTTTTGAAATTCTATGAGAAAACTTGAGAAAGCTGTTCAATCTCTTTAGATACACTTTCAATATGAAAATTTACATGAACTAACATTGGATATATTTTGTAAACTCAAAATTCGAATGTCACTTAGTAACAGGCGAATTTTGAAGTTCAATGTTAAAGTAATTAACCTTTTGCCTTTGCAAAATTCGTCTATTGAGCACAAAAATTCAAATTTTAGTGCATTAGAAGCATTTAATAGGTTGGTGAATGACTATTTTTATAGAGTAATCATTGGTTAAAGTATCTAACAACTAGATCTTATGTCTAACGACCAATTAAGCCACAAATCTATAAAGAAAACTTTATTTGAAGTCGTGGGTAACAAATTTAAGTTTGTTGGTGCAAAAACTCTATTGAAATTTTGTATTAAAGCTTTTTTACCTATACACTTCATTTATTGCTCTTCAACTTTCATATATACTCTATTTAAGAGAGTTTCCATTTTTGTAACAAATCTTTTCTTCATGTGAAAGAAAGATTTTTTGTGAGGGGATTCATAAAGGGATAAAGGGAATCATTAGTGAGAATAATTGATAGACTTTTTGTGTTTTTAGCACAGAGTACAGATATTGTATTGTGACATTAGAAGGATCTTACTGAATTCTTGCTGATAGTAGAAAATCTCAAGTGGTGGCTTGAGGACTGGATGTAGGTCAAGTGGATTAGACCGAACCATGATAAATCACTAAGTTTTTCTCTTCATTTATCTCTTATATTCAATTTTCATTATACACTATTTTTCTGCAAACTTTTGCTTTTATTACTATAGTGTATTTTTGTAGAAAACTTTCATACTTTCCAATTTACCTCCTCTTAGGAAGCTAACATTCCTAATAAGTGGTATGAGAGCTTGGACTCCTAACTACATGATTTCATCATCCGGGAGAGATCATGGTTGGTTTTAGAGAAAATATACTGTCAGAGGGGAATAACATCAACTAACCTTTAGGTTTTGGTGAAAAATATTATTGATATTGAAAGATAAGGATGCAAATATGTCTTCAATCCATAGATCTAGAGATCTGATCTATCATAAAGAAGGGTGATTTTGTACTAATAAAGATACAGGGTGACGACACATGCAAAGAGAAGCCAGAAGAAGAGTAGAACGATGAAGATAAATGAAGAGTTCTATTAAACTTTAAGGCAAAACACTTCTTAGTTAGTGGTATAAATCAGATGAGTTTTATAGAGTTTCCCATTGTTCCACAGCCAAGGGAATGTGAGATATTTTAAAGATTGCTCATGATGGAACCAAGGGAGTGAAGGAGAACAAAGTAAACACTTGCATTGGTGAATACGAAAGTTTCAAAATGAAAGAAGGAGAAAGCATCAAAGATCTACAAAAGAGGTTCACTCTTATTGCTAATCAAATGAAGAGCCTTGGGAAGAAGTATTTTTAACTTGAGAGTGTTAGATTCTTAGAGCTTTACCTTTTGAGTGGCAACTAAAGGTGACAATCATAGAAGAAGTTAGAGGAGAATAAATGACATTTGTCACAACTCTCTTCCGAAGCCTAAAAGAATATGGGAAAACTGAAAGCTCTAAAAGAATCTTATTTTGACAAGAAAAAGAAGAGTCTGGCTCTTAAAAGCAGAATCAAAAGATGATGCTAACTCTGAAGAAGATGCTGAGCTGGATGAAGAAATAGTGGCCATGTGGGTGAGAAGATTTGGAAAGATATACGAGAAGAAGAAGTTCATAAAATTCATGAAGAAGGATGGAGCCACTAGCAGTAAGAAAGAAAACAAAGACTCCATTATATGCTATGAGTGTAAGAAACTTGGACACATCAAGTGGGAATGTCTTCAGCTTGCCAAGAAGCAGGGAAGAGACAAGAAGGTAGATAAAAGGAAAAAGAAAGCTCTTGTGTCATCCATTTGGGGAGATAGCTTAGATGAAGATGATATAGCAGAAGAAGAAGAAATTGCAAATCTTTGCTTGATGGCTTAAGGGACTGCAGAGGGGGAAGAGAATCATAACCAAGACAATGAAAGTGACTCTGAGGTAGATGATTGAAAACCTTCTAATAATTAACTACATGATGCATTTAATGACTTTCTAAGTTTGCTAAAACTTCCAATCAGTTGTCGCAAGCTAAAAAGAAAATAAACAAACTTGAAAATGAATCTCATGCATCTTCCATTGCATCACAAACTTCCTCTCCTATTCCTTTTGTTTGCACCTCATACATTGAGCTAAGAATGATTATCTCTATAAGACTCTAGTAGAGGTAAAGCATATAGAGCCTTCAATAAAAGAACCAAAACCATAGAAGAGTCTGTGCATATAGTGTTTATTGAAAATGATACTCTCTTTAAACACTTAGATATAGATGAATTGATTTATAGCTTTAAAAAGATGAACCTCTCTAAGGAAGATAAAATTAAACCTCCAAAATATCATAATCTACTATTGTAAAAGAAGATATTTAGGAGAAAGATCATGAACTTGAAGTTAATGAAGAATTTTCTCAATAACTACCTAGAGCTTGGAGATATTAAAGGAGTCATCCTATTTATCAAGTAATTGGGGATGTTCAAGAGAATGTTAAAACGAGAAGGCTGCTTAGGGATCAGATAAATCATAGTGCATTCATATCACAAATTGAACCTAACTGCATATAAGATGTATTAAAAGATGAGTACTAGATTATAGCCATGCAAGAAGAGCTGAATCAGTTTGAGAGGAATCAAGTTTGAGACTTAATGCCTAGGTCCAATGATTATCCGATCATTGAAACCAAATGGGTGTTTAGAAACAAACTTAATAAATCTGGAATGATCATAAGAAACAAGGCCAGGTTGGTGGCCAAAGGCTATAACTATGAAGAAAGTATAGATTATGAGGAAACTTTTGCTCCTGTTGAAAAATTGGAAGCAATAAGAATTCTCTTAGCTTATGCTTGATAAAAGACATCAAGTTATATCAAATGGATGTAAATAGTATTTTTCTGAATGATTATATTATGGAAGAAGTTTATATTGATTAACCTCTAGGTTTTGAGGACTCAACTAAGCCTAATCATGTATATAAACTAAAGAAAGCTCTTTATGGTTTAAAATAAGGACCAAGAGCATGATATAACAGGTTAAGTAATTTCTTAATTGAAAAAGGGTTCAACAGAGGTAAGGTTGACACAACACTTTTTACTAAGAAGAAAAATAAATATTTACTTGATATTCAAATTTATGTTGATGATATTATATTCAGTGCTACTAACAAATCTATGTGCAAGGATTTTTCTAAGTTAATGTAGAGTGAGTTTGAGATGTCCCTAATTGGAGAATTAAACTTTTTCCTTGGACTGTAAATAAAACCATTTGATGATGGCATCTTCCTGAGCTAATCGAAATATTTGAAATAATTGTTAAAGAAATTTAGAATGGAGAATGCTAACTCAATGGAAATTCCAATGGCCATTACTATAAAGCTTGATATAGATGAAGGAGGAAAACTATTTGACATCACTCAATACAGAAATATGATTGGTTCCTTGCTGTATCTAATGGCTAGTAGACTTGGTATCATGTTCAATGTCTGCATGTGTGTGAGATTCCAATCATGTCCCAAGGACTCCCATGCAATAACTATGAAGAGAATATTCATATATTTACTTGGAACATCTCAAATGGTACTTTGGTATCCAAAGGGTAGTGGAGAAGAGCTTATTGGATATACTGATGCAAACTTCATTGGATCCAAGACTGATAGAAAGAGCACAAGTGGCACATGCCAAATTCTTGGAGGATCCTTAGTTTTATGGTTTAGCAAGAAGCAGAATAGTGTTCTTTCCACTGCAGAAGTTGAATACATGGCAGCTAGAAGCTATTGTGCTTAGATTATTTGGATGAAACAATAACTGGAAGATCTTGAAATTATGTGGAAGGAAGTGCCTATCAAATGTGACAATCTTAGTGCCATCAACATCATAAAGAATTTACTAATGCATTCAAGGACAAAGCATATTGAGATAAGATATCATTTCGTAAGGGATCATGCTAAAAAGGGATATTATCTTGGAGTTTGTCCTAACAAAAGATCAGTTGGTAGATATCCTGACTAAACTACTTTTAGAAGATAGATGTGTAAAAAGTAGAAGAGAATTGGAAATAGTTAATCCCAATAAGCTGTAATAAGATTTTGTCTTAATTTCTTTATTTTTTGAGTTAATGTGTTAAATAATATACTTACTTAAGCATCAGAATATGTATTATTGAATCAGAAGTTTTGATTATTCCAAACAATTAGAGCTTGAAAAGGAGAATATCAAAGGATTGCGAAATGATCAAGTGAAGAAAAATCCAATGAAAAACATGAGAAGACTTAGTTGTTAGGATTTCTCCATTTGTAATCTAGACAAAAAGCGTTGATCTTTATGTCTTTTAAGTTACTGCAACATTTGAAAATGTTATTTGAAAGTTATGAAATGTTAGCTTGTGTTAGAATTGAAACATATTGGCTAATAGATGAATTTTGCTATTGACTCATATTTATTTTGTACAAAATTCAAACTTTGTTAGTGAAATTCGAAGTTATAGAGGTTTTACCTCTAATAGATGAATTTCATTTTTGAAATTCAAATTTCATGTTAAGCATTGTTAATGAATGTGTGTAAAATTCCTCTTAAACTTAGTCAAAATTCGAATGTTGGTGAATTTCAAAAAGTGTTTAGAGTCAGCTTCTTTGATAGACGAACTTTGGACTTTAAAGTGCAAATTTTCAATTTAGAACTTGTGAGTCTCGTTAGAGCATGCCTCTGATAGACGAACTTTGTAGTTCAAAATTTGAATTTTACTGGGGAGAACTTTTATGCCATGTTGAATAAGCCTCTGATAGATGAATTTCAGCTTTTGAAATTCGAATTTTGAGTGCACTATGAAATATGAGACAACTCGTCAAACTCAACAGATTCACTTTTGATATGAAATTTCGTATGTTCTAACATGGGATAATTTTGACAAACTCAAAATTCGAATTTCACTCTTGAACAGGTGAATGTTGAAGTCTAGCATTGAAATATTTAACTCTCTGTCTCTACAAAATTCATCTTTTGTACCCTAAAATTTGAATTTGGGCATGTCAGACACATTAAATGCGGTTGGTGAACGACTATTTCTATAGAGGTTGGTTAAAGTTTCTAACTGCTAGATATTGTGTCTAACGACTAGTTTAGCTATAAATCTATAAATAGAACTTCATTTAAAGTTGTGGGTAACGAATTAAAGTATATTTTTACTGAAACTCTGTAGAATTCATTAGACAAAGCTTTTTTACCCTTATACTGCATTTACTGTACTTTAATTTTCATATCTACTCTATTTTAGAAAGTATTTATTCTGTATAAAAATCGTTTCTTCATTTGGAAAAATGATTCTTTGTGAGGGGAGTCACAAAGGGAATTGGGAAACACTTGTAAGAGTGTTGAGTGTAGATTTTAAGTGTTCTATGAATAGAGCACGAGTTTGTATTGGGGCATTGCAAAGAGCTCATTAAATTCTTATAGATAGTGGAAATCTGAAGTGGTGGCTTGAAGACTGGACGTGGGTTAAGTGGATCAAACCAAATCAGGATAAATTTTTGAGTCCTTTCTTTCCTTACCTTGCAATTACTTTCATTTTCATTGCACTCTGTTTTTCTGTAAACTTTTGCTTTCACTATAAACTTACATTTTTGTAGAAAATTTTTGAACTCCCTAATTCACCCTGGTTTTGGGAAGCCAGCTTCTCTAACATGTATAAAATTGTTTGCAGGTACTCCTCATAAGTTTATGTGATAAGAGATCAAAATGATGGATTATCTCACACTTAGATAAGTAACCTCTGCTGAAGAAATATGGAAATAGGAATTTTCAGCATCTGTTTGTAAGTTTTTTTCTATTGCCAATAGATGAACTTCCATGCTCTATCTGTCATGTTGAGTGACTTTCCTTGTTCAAAATTCAAACTTTGGCCTTTTAACAGTCAAATTTCAGTGCCTCATATGCTATATTTGTGTTTCTAGCTGCTCAAAATTCGTCTGTTGACCTCTTAAAGTACGAATTTTGACCGTTCACATGTGCATGTGTTATGCCTGCTTATGTACAATATTCGAACTTTGATGATTGTATATTCGCACTTCAGACATTTCTTCATAAAGTCTCAAAATTCAAACTTTGAATCCTAACATTTGTCTATTGGACCTCATGTGTTTGCATGCCTTATGTTAAGACTTTGAAATTCAAATTTTGTGAAGATAAAGTTCGTCTTTAGACGCTTCTATCTGTGTTAAGTCTTTGACAGCTATATTTCATGGTTGGAATTTGGCTGTTGAGATATTTTCTGTGTGGTAAGTCTCTGATAGTCGAACTTCAAGGTGGAAAGTTCGTCTGTCAACACAATTTCTATGTTAAGTAGGGAATGTGACCACTCAAAATTCAAATTTCAGCCTAAAAAATTTGTCTGTCGAATAGTTACAAAAGAGGATTTAGAGGGTCAAATGCTAAACAAATGTAACTCTATTCATATTTCAACTGTTATAGCTCTAATTTTCTCTTAACTATTCTTAAAGTCCTTCAGCCAAACACTAATTTTCATCAATTAAATTCAAAATAGTACCCTACAAAAAACATCGGAGCATTCCTTGATGTAAATTTCTTGAAGAAATAGTGAGAGTGAAGAATGCAAACATTGTTGTAGAACAAGAAAGGCCCAAAAGATCAACAAAGTCTCAATAAGCCATGAAAGAAGGTGGTGCTTAGAAATGAAAGGCTCAATCAAGCAAAGGATCACCTTCTAAGAAGCAGAAAACATTATCAAAGGCAAAATTGAAGAAGCCTATGCCTACTTCAAGTACTGAGTTTGAGGAATTAGAGATGACTACAGAGCCTCGATGCAGTTTTGATCACATCCTAAAGGAGTTCACAATAAAATTTGCCGTGAAGAAGGTAATTATTCATCATTGCACTAGTCTAGAACAATTTCTTATTCCAAATGACTTTGATGTTGGAATTTGGTTGGAGAAGTACAATAACCTTTTAGAGGCAAAGGAAAGATATGATGAAGAAGTAATTAAAACTTGGCACACCTCATTAAAGTTCAATAGCAAAAAGGAAAAGTATCAAGTGACTCTCAGATCATGGAACTTTAGGTTGACTGAGAGAACATCAATAAAATTCTGGAGATTCTTGGCCAAAATAGGTTCAAGATTGATATTTCTGCCACCAAGTACATGGAACAGAATGATGAAGTAGATGAAGAGGGTGGAGAATACTTGAACTACAAGGAAAGCGCAATCTTGAAAACAATCTTCACAAGAAGGGAAAAAATGCCTCTTCTAAAAATTGTGAAGCGTTCAGATCTCAATGTACAAATAAGCGTTTCGCACCACATAATATCTAGGATCATATACAACAAGGGAGGCAGGTTTAATCTGATCACCATGGCTCAAGCCGATGTGATGATAGCCTTAATTCGAAGAAAAGAGTTAACATTAGAAATATCATTCTTTAGAGAATGGTAAAGGCCAGAGATTAGAAGAAGGATTCTACATTGCTATATGCCTCGATCATCACCAAACTTTTTAAGTTTGCCAAAATTCAACACTTGGAGAAAGGCAAAGGAAAGCTCATAGAGAAATTCAAAGAGGAAGAACTGATGAGGATGGGCATAGAGAAAAAGGAGGGCAAATGGGTTAGAAAGGGAGCCAGTAGAACTAAAGATTTGTTTTATGAAGGAAGACAGCCAGTTCCATAACAACAAGAAGTTACTTCCGAGGCTACTTCATCTATCCAACTTGAAACACAGCCTATCCAATGTTAAAGCATCTAACCACCTAAACCATCAATCCCATCTTACTACAACTTGGCCAAACCCAAAACCATACTGGAGCTATATGATTGTTTATTTGAAACGATCATGAGTGTTAGGGATGAACATAATGCCTAGTTTGCAAGCTTGCAAACCCAAATTATTGATCTGGCCAAAAAGTTCAAAGTGGTTACTGATGCCTATAATGACCTACGAACCTCTATGCCATCTTCATTAGCACCACTATAACCTGATTCCTTTGATCCTCACAAGTTTGACTCGCCACATGTATTGAGTCCTTTAGAAGAAGGCCTTTCTGCTATTGCTGCTATTAGTATAACACCTTACTTTTAGCTTTATTTTCCATGAACCTTGTTAGAGTCCAATTATACTTGATTAGGAGCTTGAAATATTTAGAAATGAAAATAAGAATTTTCATAAATTTTGGCACTGTTCACTTTGTAAGGTTTAGTATAATATCAGTTTTGATGATAACAAATATAGAGTAATAAGGAATAAATGCATAATATGTATCTGACATATATAATGTTCCTTAAAGAAGTAAAATATGTATTAGTATGTATTTAATTATGGTTATAATGTATATATCATGCTATGTGTAAATATATCCACTATAATTTTACAATAAATAACATAAGTTGGATATATAAACTGGACTAACTACTTGGTTTGTAAGTATAATATATTAAATATAGGTTGGTCCAAGTAATAAGAGTGAGCATTGGAATATAGAAATGAAAATCAATATCATGCCTCACTCAAGAAAGAAGAAAAGAAAGGATGCTCCAAAAATGGAAGATTAGAAGGGAGCATGCCAAGAAGGAAATGATCAAGTGGAAGTGGAACTCAACATTTGAAGACTTAGTCACTAGGTATATTTTGTTTCCACTTAGGTCTTGAGATGGAATTAATCTTTCAAATTACTTAATCTTGTTACCATATGTTTTAAATAAGTTAGATTAAGTAAATCTGGTGTTAGCATATGTTAGATTTGAAAAATTCTGATTGACAAATGAATTTTGAGAAGTTAAAATTCTTATGCTTTGTGAAAATATGAACTTTGCTGACTGAAATTTGAAGTTCTACAGATATCATTTCTGGCAGACGAATTTCAAGTGTTGAAATTCATATTTCGAGTCAAGTATAGTTAGTAAAATGTGCAAAATTTAGCTGAAGTCATGACAAAGTTTGTCTGATAATTAAGCACTAAAAGGGTTAAAAAACATTCCCTCTGATAGACGAATTTTGGATTTCAAAATTCAAACTTTAGAATAAAACTCAATCATTTACAATTACATTTGATTAACTTAAGAAGTTTTGGGTATCAAAGTAACATATCCTTACTTTTAAACATAGTGAAATATGATTTTCAAGAATCTAGAGTTTGACCTTTAATTAGTATTTTTAATACATCTCTCAAAATACATATGGTTTTAATATAAAACTTATTTCATATGAAACTAGACTTAATAAGCTTTTTAAAGAAGGTTATTTCACTCAAAATAAAGGTCATATGAAAAAGTTATGGTCATTTAAATTTGAGTAGTGAGATATGAAATTTCAGTTTTAACATCTTATCATTATTTTGATCATATCTCACATAATATGTTTGTTTTTGAAGTGAAACTTCTTTCATTTGCTTAATTTGGAGTTAAAATGAGAGAGTTATAGCTTCTGTAAAACTGTCTACAGTGTAAAGTTCAAAGTTACGAATGTTCCACCTCCGATAGATGAATTTCAGGCCTCCAAAATTCGAATTTCGAAGAGAACTTTTATGTTATGTTGAGCTTGCCACTAATAGACATATTGTGGCTTCCAAAATTCGAACTTCAGATCTAACAGATGAATTTTGGCTTTCAAAATTCGAATTTCAAAATACTAGAATGTGAAAATACTTCTAGAAAAGCCAACAGACGAATTTTTATATCTAAAATTCGAACGTCAAGTATAATAGACGAATTTTGGCTTTGAAAATTCGAATTTTGAATCTCCAGAATGTGGAAATACTTCTGGAACAGCCAACAGACGAATTTCCACATCCAAAATTCGAATTTCGAAAGGAAGAACTTGTGCCATATTGGGTTGCTCACTGACAAAAGAATTTTGGGCACCAAAATTCGAACTTTGTAGGCACTGTAGCAATATGGAACAACTGTTCACACTTACCAGAAGTACTTTAAACTTGAAAATTCATATGTTCTAACCTAGAAACATTTGTCAAGATGAAAATTTGAATTTCAGATTTGAACAGATGAACTTTGAAGTTCAACGCTAAAGACTTTAACTTATGGTCTCTTCGAAATTCGCCTGTTGACATCCAAAATTCAAATTTCAAAATGTCAGAACATTAAATGTGGTTGGTAAATGTCTAGTTTTGCAAAGTAACCGTTGGGTAAGGTCTCTAATGGCTAGATCTTGTATCTAACGTCTAGTTACACCATAAAAATATAAATAGAATATCATTTGAACTTATGGGTAACAATCTTAAGAGAGTTTATGTGAAAATGCTGTAACAATTTGTAAAATCTTTCTATCTCAGCATTAGTTGAAAAACCTACCTCAATAGAGTGAACTTTCAATGTATCATCCATTTTGAAGAGAGTTTTCATCTTGTAAATATTTCTTTCTACATATTCTGGGTAGAATCTTAGTGTGGGGAAACACTAAGGGATTTACACATCTTGTAAGGGTGTGGAGAGAGTGGCTTCACAAGTGCCTACTGAAACTTGTGGGATGTACTGAGACTTCACAGGTCCCTGGATCAAACCTGTGGGATATAGTGGAAAATCCCAAGTGGTGGCTTGGAGACTAGATATAGGCCAAGTGGTTGGGCTGAACCAGTATAAATTGTTGTGTATTGTTCTTCATCTTCTCTATTCAGTCGCTACACACAACTCTCTCTGTTTATCCCTGTTTTACTACACTCTTAGTGAAATTGGGTTGTGATAAAGAGCGAAAATCTTGCATCACCCAATTCACCCCTCTCTTGGGTGACCAGCCAACTTAACACACTTGGCATTTTCATTTTTCCTGGTGAACTTTAAAAATTCATAATTAATTGTAGAAAAATCAGCTCAGAGTGATTCAAGTATTTAAAAATATCTAGAGAGATTCTCTACATGGGAAAAACATGAATTAGGATATTCACCAAGCCAATTTGTACAGCTTATTCCTTAAAGTTACTGTACACTGGTCAATTTATATCTTTCCAAGATTTTGGCCTTAACTTTAAAAATTTATACCTCCTTGTAACTTGAGCCAAATCATGCATACTTTATGTCATTTGAAAGTCCTGTATGTCTACATTTTATATTTTTTTTTGTACATTTATTCTAATTATATGGGGCATGGCATTAACTTGAACCATTAGGGGCAGAATACTAGTTTTATTAGAACAGTTTTGAGAAAACTTATATATCTTTTATTGCATAGTTCCAATTACTTCTAAACTTGTGGCTTCTTAAATCTAAGTCATAGACCTTTCCATACATGCGAACTACTAATTTTTCAGATCTCTACATGATTTTATATTGTATTTTGAAATTTCCAGAATCTACAGTAAAAGTTCCAGTTCTTCCTACACTGTCTAATTTTGACCCTTAACTTTAAAAATCCACCATAAATTGTACATTTATCCAATTTAGGTGTTCTTTGACTCTATAGAAAACTCATTCTATCTACTTTTTGAGCATACATAACACTCATGTATTATACTCTATTTCATTTGAACTGTACCATAGCTTGGGCCTAGTCATGGTGATTATTTGGAAATGTGAGATTCAAAGAATCTCAGTAGTTAAGCTCAATTATGCACACATATTATCATCATCAATTCATAGATCATCATTGAAATCATACAAACAATTTATGCCATAGCATTTCATAAAAATTTTGGTATGGTATCACTTTGTAAAATGGACATCCAAGGGTTACAAAACTTTTCAAACAATCAGCCAATCAATGCACAACCATCAATAAATATCTAAACAAATATATGGCATAGTAATAAAAGTATGAAAATAAAGCATGATAACATTAGGCATAATAGGGAAATTAACCATCTTCTTGCTTTGCAATGATCTTGAAACTTTGTGGATGCTTCCTTTGGCCTTTCAATACTTCCTTGAACCTTATAGCATCACAAAACAATGCCATTAGCTACTGGTTCAATGATTCACTTCACCAAGTGCACACTTGAACCATAAAATTCCGTTTTGCAAACCACTTGGAATTTCCTGTACAACACCCTTATTCTTACATAATTTGGACCCAAGGAATCCATTTTTGGGGTCAAAAGTTTGAAATTGCTAGTGTACATAAAATCTAGGTCATGGTTGAAAACCGCATAAAAATTTAGAAAAATATTTGCTTCCCAAAACTTGCTTCAATCTATGGTTTCATGCTACTTAGTACCTAATCTTGCCTTTTCCTTTAATTATTTCATGAAAGTGATGAAAGACCCAAGCAGAACTCATCTGATTGAACCTCCAATGACTCAGAATGAACCATAAATTATGCTAGAATCAAATATGACACACAAAATAGCAGAAAAACACAAGATAGATGAACACGTTAAACTAGAAAAATAAGATAATAAATATGAACGAAAAAAACAAGAAAATAGGAAAGATATGTTGGTCAATGGGATAAGACCCTAAGAGAACCCATCTCTTAGAACCCTAACCTTGGGACGCCACAAAGGAAAACCACTCCTTTGATAAGTCTAAGAATTTTTTCAAGAAAACAAAGGATACAAGAGAAAGCTCACAAGAAAAGAACAAAGGTTCTGAAAATTCATTCTTATTAATCTCTCTATAATGCAAAAGTACATAGGTGGCTCCTTATATAGATGAATAAGACAACCATAACCCTAGGCTAAACTAAAAAAATGAAATTAAAAGAAATGTAAAAAATAATTAAATCTAATTAAGCCTAAAGAAGGCACCACAATCTAAATAAAAAAGGAAACAAAATACTCTTCAAATCAATCAAAAGGTGGCACCTTTCTTGCTAAAACTAATAGAATATTCTAGAGTCTAGGTTTTAAAAATAGGAAACAACCAAAACTTAATCTTTGAGATACAATCTTGACCAAAAGTCCTTATTTTTTAAAATTAAATGAAATAAATGAAAATTCTAAATAAATCAGCTTAAAGACTCCTTTTTAATTGATCACATGAGTGGCACATGATCAATTAAGTAATCTCCTCCAAGTGAGCTTTTCTTGAGCTTGGATCTGAAACTTGTATTTTGGATAAGAGCATTATTACATCTTTGGGGTGCAACTTGAACTAAATAAGTGGGCTCCAAAAATAGCGCCTCTTGGATCAATCCATTTAAAGTTGTCTTTGTTGTTTTGGTCCTTGCTCCAATCTTTCGGCTTCTCAAGCTTTGCAATGGATTTTTGGGCTCCCAAACTTGCTTTCCATGTTCTTGTTCAGCACCTTGATCAAGTCCTTTAAACTCTCCAAGCTTCTTTCCAAACTCTTATAAGTCATGCGTAGCCCTTACTCTATCAAAAAGCTTCACTTTCTATCTCTACCCTCTCTCATGGATGAAATTTTCAGAGGTAAAAGAGGAATGAAAAATCCATATAACTCCTCCTATATGCTTGAAAGCACAAGATAGAGATGGTAGAAGTTTACCTTATTGCTTTAGTCTTTAATTTTATCTTCTAGGTTTTCCTTTTGCTCTCTCTTCTACCTCTCAATTTCAGCCTCTCTCCCCCTCTTTTTATTCTAATTTTAGATGCAAGGATGAAGGGAAATAAGGCTTAACCACACTTAAACGATTCACTTGGAGGAAAGAGATGAGTGAGATGAATAGTAACTCATGGTTAATTTAACTAAATGAAGTTAACTTTAATAAAGCTTTTCTAAAAATTCTCTTCATGTCCCACTCAGCAAATCAGGCGTGTTTCACTCTCTTTTTGGCCAAAAATTGCTTAAATAACTATTATGGACCAATATATCTTTTACTGATTAAATTTATTTGTACCAATTAAATTTTTTTGCTAAAATTGTCATTACATTAATATAGAATTATCCAAAAATAAATTTTGGACTAAAATATTATCTTGATCCAAAATATATTTCATCTAGGTCCATTCATTGTTCTTGAATTGGTATTACCTTTTCTGCAGTCTAAATTAATTTTTATCGGATAAAATATTAATATTAAGCCCTAATTGTTCAATAAATATTATTTTGATCTTAATAAATTTCATACCATATTCCATTGACATAGACTCATTGAGAGCATCATTTTAATTATAATTTTTCATATTTTAAAAAATATCTTTAACTCAAGGCGAATTTATATTTTTTGAAACTTTTGTGTCATTAGCTGTAATTTTTTCCAAGGCTTATTTGACTTCACTCCCATGTGCTTTTTCTTACACAAGGACCAAGTTGCATAAATATTTTATTTCTTGAGCCAAAAATGTACTTTTCTCATTTGTCTATTTAACTAAGAAAAATGACCTCTTTCTCTTCTTCATGTTTAATGGTGTCTTTTCATTTTTCCTAATTCTTTATTGTAACACCTTATATTAGAGCCAATTTCTCATGTATTAGATCATTTTAGATGCCTTTCATCATGGTTTAGAGACTAGAATCTTAATATAATAAAAACAGAATTTTTCAAAATTCGTGGTACTATTCATTTAACAATTTCCATTTTACGTGATAAATTTTGAAAATTTATAACTAAATCGAGAAAAATCATCTTGAGGTGATTCAAGTCTCTAAAATTTTATTAAATTCATATCTACATGGAAAAAATATAAAACAGTAACTTTATTGGGCCAATTTATACAGTAAATTTCGTGGATTTTTACTGTTCATTTGATCATTTTTCTACTTTCCAGTTTTTTGACCTCAACTTTAAAAAATCATATTTCATTCTATTCATGGAAAAATCATGTATACTCTAGGTCATTGGAAAGCTATATATGTATACTTATAGACTTATTTTTCTTATGCATTTATTTCACTTACATATGGCATAACATTAACTTAAATTGTGAATGGTCAGAATACTATTGTTATTGGGATAGTTTTGGGAAAACTTACATATCTTTTATTCTATATATATAAACCACTGAATTTTTGGAGCTCTGCACGATTTTGTATTAACTTTTTAAATTTCCAATACCTAACTTTCAATTTTTAGTTTTCCCAATATTGCCCTATTCTAAACCCTAATTTTGAAAATTCACCATTAATTGTAAACAACTCCAAATGGGGTGAATTAAGTGTCATTTTAAAGCTTGTCCTATATCTAGTATAAAAATCCCAGAATTCTAACACAGAACAAGGATGAACTAAATTGACATCTCTGGAAAATGTCTTGTTTCAATCTATATTGCAATTTGCTTACCAAAACCCATGCAAATGACCTCATTTTGGCATGAAACTTGCTATAATATAACTTCATATCACGATATGCAGAACTGGAAATTATCATACGTTTTCTACAATGTTAACATAATATCCACTATTTTAAAACTTCATATAAAATAAGACACAATTAACAATTCATATTATAACATGATAACTTGCAACCTCATCTACTCATCATTAGCTTCTTCATGAAATTAGCTCCTTCCTTAGCCCTTTTTCCATTGTTTCCCTAGCATGGTTAGTCATTGAGGGGGAATGAAATTCAAAGAATCTCAGTAGTAATAACCCATTCATACAATCATGTTATCACACAATTCATGGAAACATCAAGAAAACATCAAATTATCACTTGAAACTTTTAATGCCATACATTTCATAAAAATTTCGGCAGAGTTTCATTTTAAAATTTGGACATCTAGAGGTCATAAACGTCATCAATCAACTCAGCCATTCATCACAAATCATCATTATATACATATGGCATAGCAACAAGTTCATGAGATTCAAGTTTGATAATAATAAGTATAAATAGGTAAATTACTATCTTAATGTATTCCCTTCCTTTTCAAACTCTGTGCACCTATTTTTTGGCTTGCTTAAGCTTCCTTGAACTTATACATATCACCATTCAAGCCTTTTAGCCACTGGTTTCAAGAATTACACAACACCATACACACTAAACCCTAACTTTTTCATTTAATTTTCCTTTGAGTTTTTCTTGAGTCCATCACTTGTACTTGACTAATTTGGACCTAGGGAATCCATTTATGGGATCAAAAACATGAAATTATAACTCTAAGAACAACCCCTTTATGGCCGAAATTCATAGAAAATAGGGAAAAATTGCTATACTTCATTATACACCAAACCACTTCCATATTTATGCTTTAAATGTGTAGTCTAGCATTTCCCCCAAGTTTGATGGTTGGAAAACTCATTTTCATGCTTAATCCTAATTTGGATGAAACCCTAAGAGGATGAAGAAGAAAAACTAGTCCATGAACCTTGCTCCAAATACTATAAATAGCAAGCTTGAAGTGGTAGAAGACTTAACTAAAGCTTGAATCTTGATTCCTCTTGAGTTCCTTCTTCTTCCTTCGCTCTTTCTCTCTTCCTCTTTGTGTTCTTTTTTTGTCTTCTGGTTTGGTTACTGAATGCTCATGGAATGAGGTGAAAAGAGGGTAATTAAATGGCTTAATTAGATGGCTAATGATGTAGTTAATCATGGTTAATTAGTAAAAGTAACCATGCTTCCTTTTTGGCCAAAAATTCAACAATTTATTGAGGAAGTTTTACCAAAAATTCAAGCTGCCCAAGCTGCCCATTTTTCATGCCCAATGAGAGGTCTTTGAGTTTCCAGTCTGCTCAAATTTTCCTGGTCCAGATATATCTTGAATCGGGTAATTTTCAATCGTACCGATAAAACTACTTTTTACAATAATTTAACATTTGTAGACTACAGGACTATTCTAAATTTATTTTTATTATTCCTTAATTATCCTATCCCAAATGGTATCTGTTTATGGCTCATATCTTGTCCCGGTTACCTTTTAACCGTCTGTGGGCCCATAGTTTACTTTATCGGTTTTAGGTTACTCTTAGATACTCGGCACTAATTATTTCTTATTCTTAAACATTAATCCTCAGTGCCATATAGCATTGAATTTCTCTTATTGAGGGCTTTGTCCTGATAGTAATTTACATATTTATAAAATTACCCTTGACTCGAGATTAAATTATAATTTTTGAAACTTTTAGGTCATTAAGTATAATTTGCCCCAAGGACATATCTATTTCTCCTTCACGTAATATTTAATAATTTTGGGATATGGATATCATTTTTATAATTCTTTAGGGATAAAAATATAATTTTCTCATTTTTTCCGTTCAACTAGGAAAAATGACCTTTTGCCATTTTTTATACAAAACGGTATCTACTCCTTTTTACAAATTCCCTATACATTTCTAGATATTTTAACTTTCTTAGCATGTTACACTTATGCATTTTACAATATCAATTTTTTTTCTTAGGGATTAAATGCAATATCCACATTTTACTTCTAATATGGAAAATGACCGTTTTACCCTAAGTCAGGTCAAAAATATAATTATTCATTCTTTCAAAAATTTTATTGTAATTTTACCCTAAGACTAAATTTTTTATTATTTCTTTTTGCACTATTCGCATCAACTTTAAAATTGATCTATCACTCTACCTAAATCTCTCAGCTACATAATATTTATACTGTTGTGCTCAGCTCGGGATGAGCTTCCATTCAAGTAGCATATTGTATACCTTCTAGGGTAAGTTCTGGAATTAATTTTTACTAAGAATCTAATGAAAAATTAATTCCAATTAAGGACCAAACATAATATTTTCTAAAAATTAAATGAGAAATTAATTCTTTCTAAAGCTCAAGTATATAACCTTTTTGTCCTGCTTCATTTCTCATCTTTTATTCATTTTATAACATCCCATAAAAATAGGGATAATATAGTTAATCCTCATGTTTTTGGGAATGGCACTAGCCTTAGTCCATCTTTGAAATATGGTATAGAGGAAGCCAAAGCTGCTCAAGTGAAGAGTTCTTATGAGCTCATTATGGAGGAAACTACTAAGGAATCAATTCTTTCAACTCAAGAAGTAGAGCAAATGGAAAAGCTTGTAGTAGATATCATAGTAGCACCCATTATCCAATCCTCTATCAATGAGGAAAGGGAGATTATGCCTTATGTTGACATTGCTAAAATTGCAAATGTTGCTCAGGTACAAGCTTAGAAGTAGAGACTGGATGAGATGTTTCCTCCACTAGCACCTCAACCTTCATCTTCTCGACCTGGTCTCATGGTGGAATAATAGGCTCGGCTGGCCAACATCCTAAAGGAAGCTCAGGAGCTATCTTCGGGGTCTGATGAAGAACTTCCTCAAGTATCTCCTTCGGTGCCCTTCATACTAGTTATACTTCATGCCATACTCACTACTCAAGTGCCTCCTCCCTATGCACCTGCTTCTAATGATGTCAAAAAAGGGAAGAAGCAAATTGGAGCAGTTGCTGATGTTAGTTCTGCTGGCTTCCCAAGAGGAGGGGTGAATTAGAAAGATTGAAATTTTTCTGCAAAGATGAAATACAATAGTGATACAAAAAGATTATAGAAAACAGAGTATAAGAAATAAGGAGTAAAGGAAAGAAGACTCAGTAGTTTATCCTGGTTCGGTCTATTCTACTTGACCTATGTTTAGTCCTTAAGCCACCACTTGGGATTTCTCCATTATCTCTTGCAAGATTTGAATAGGTTCTTGCAATGACAGCAGTACAATACTAGCCCAAACTTTGGACTGAAACAAGTTCTCTCACTCTTCTCACTCAAGAGTAAGACTATCTCTCTTAGTGTAATCTCACACTAAATACTCTCTACAAGTATATAGATGTTTATAGAATGAAAACTCTCTCAAAAGAGTAGATATAAACATTAAGATACAATGAATGAGCAAAACAGATGGTAGATAAGCTTTGAATGAATCAAGAGAGTTTTGGTGTATATATTGTTTTTCTCATACCCCAGCAACTTAAATGAGGTCCTATTGATAGTCTTGGGGCAGAACTATCCGTTAGAAACAAAGATTAGCCATTACTCTCAATAAAATAGCCGTTCACTTACAGCATTAAATGCATATGACAGAGGTTATACAGATAATCTCCTCAGGTTATGCGAATAACAAGTAACTGTTTGCCTTTGTTTTCAATATGGAGCTTTTCATTATGTGGATAACCTAGTTAGGTTATGCGGATAATGTACTACCCAGAATGACTAAGTTTTAGCTCAAAATCATTTTCATGAAAACCACTCAGTTATTAGGATAACATTAAGTTTTTCTCAAACTGAGTTTTTGTGAAACTTAGGTTATTAGGATAACCTCCTAAGGTTATGTGGATAACCTGTTTTGCTGAAGAAAAGCTATTAGTTCTGTAACATAGGTTATGCGGATAACCTATTTACTTGAGAAAAGTTCAAGTATTCTGAAATATAGGTTATGCAGATAACCTCAATTGGTTATGCGGTTAATCTGTTTACCCAAGGAGTTCAAGTGCTCTGTGACACATGTTATGCGGATAATCTCCCTAGGTTATAAGAATAACGGGCTGCACAGTACCAGTTTTCTTCATTGTTCACTTCATTATGCGAATAAGATGCCTACCTTATCAGGATAATCACCTGGACAACTTGGGAACTTGATCCCCAAGCTGTGTTATGTGGATAAACTCAATCTCTTTTTATGAAATTGAAGAATAGACTTTGGAAAAGCTTTGAGATTGAGTCTTTATTCCCATAACCTTAAATGGTTATGCGTATAAGGTAAGACATTATCTTGAAAACAGGGTAAACACTTAGAAACATCTTTGAAATTGAGATCTTATCCCCATAAGCTAAAACATTTTCATCAAAACCAATTGAATACTTAGAATAAGTTTGAAGTTGAAGCTTTATCCTCATAAGATAGCTCTTTTATTGAAAACCATTTTGAAATTTTGAGCTAATCATGAATCATTCAATTAGTTATCTCATTTAATGTCTGGTGAATTGAAATTCAAAGCTCAATTACCTTCCTTTACAGATAATTCCCTTAAGTATGTGAAATAGTTCTTCAATCAACAGGAAACTCCAACTTTGCTCTTCATTTCACTTGTGTTCCTTTGATATTGGATCTTCCAAGCTCATTTGTTTTAGAATCATCAGAACATCTGAATTAACATTCTCCCTCTTTTTGATGATAACAAAACAACTAAAACTTATTTTTAGTACTTGGGTTTGATTAACGCTCCCCCTCAACATGTGCATAGTTTAAATAAAGTCAAATAATGTAGTGTACATTTCCCGAACATGGAACACTAAGAAAAAGTAAAGTTCACACAAGGAGAACATCAAGGATAAATAAGGTTCACAGAAAGAAACACATTGTACTATAAATATTCATTACAAGTATAGAAATAAAAGATATAGAACCATAACTACTAAAAAGCAGCAGAATAAAACAAGCAATCATAGATCAACAAATTCAGTTAAGTTTCTTTGTTTTTCTTAGATTTCTTCTTTTTTTTTTTTCGCTTCTTTCTCTTCCTTCTCCTCTTTTTCCTTGTCCTTTTTTGTCTCTTCTTTCTCCCCCTTTTTGTCATCAGCAATAGAGGAGATTTGAGTAACACCAGCATCTATCCTAGCAATGTCCTGATCAAACTTGACCTTCCATTCTCTAATTTTTTGAAGTCTTTCATCCAAAGAAAGAGGAAGGGTGGAGGGTTGGGTTGGAACAGTGGATACTAGTACTGGCCGAAGTGGCACACTTGCAGTAACAAGAGAAGCAGAAGGAAACACATGAATGTACTGAATGTCAGGCATCACAGGTAGAGGTGAGACAGTGGGAAGGGGTACTAGAGAGGGTTCAGAATCAGAGGCAAGGGTGATGATTTTCTATAGAGCAACCTCATCAAGATAACTAATGCCTTCAAAGGAGACAGGGTTAGGGAGAGGAGGAAATAGAGCATTAATCTCTTGTCTTCGGTGATGAAGATAGATTTAGTGAATGAAATCACCTTTTAGGCAAGAGAACTATGGCTCTGCTTGAATCATGAACAACTTCTTCCTCAAGACCATAGTCCAAGTTAGGACCTAGGTCTTTTGATAGGGCAAGTGATTGTGCAAAAGTAGTTGGTTCAGTGTAAGTGGAAGATGGTGGTTGGATTGGGGAAGAAGAAGGCTGAGGAATACTAGAAGCAAGTTGCTCACATATGAGTTTCACTTCTTGGGTGAGACTTTCAAATTTAGTCTCAAATTTCTCCTGTATCTCAGCAATGAGATACCCAAGATTAATCATATCTTCTCTATGCGCTTTCCTGGTGGCCATGGCAATCTAGAACAGGTTTTGGTATAGTGAAGGAATGTCTATAGGTGTGGGCAGGTCAGTGGTTGGGATTTCATCTGGTTTGCTTGGAGTAGGGGTAGGTGTATGAGGTTCAGGTTGCATGGATTAAGGTGGTTCAGTGGGTATGGATGGATAAGAGCTAGAATCACCAATTGAAAAACTCTTTGTGGCAGATGTTGGCTCAGAACCTTCTTCAGTATTCCTTTTCTTATCAACCCATCTCCTATTCTCCAGACTCATTCCCATCTTCTGCAGGACTTTCTCACTGAATTCTTTTGGAAGTAGAGCACGCCTTCTTTCAATGTGCAATATGTTATGAAACTTCAGGATTTTGGTGATAATATGTCCAAATGACAACTGTGAGTCTTATCTGTAGGTCCTTGCCTTCCGCATCCTCTATAGAATAATATCCACCACATTCACTAGTTTACCCTTTATCAACAATAGCATGACTTGGAATTCTCCTCTGGACAGATAGTTGAAGCCTCCACTCTTGTTGAAGAACATGTGTGAGATAATGTAGTGAAGAATCCTGTTCTCAATAGTTAGAAGAGTTGGGGTAATTTTCCCTTCAAAAGGCACATTTTGTCTTGACCTAAGCAGCCTTTAGACTATCGTGCTCCATTTGTAATTGGCTTTATCCCCATTGTCTTCATTTATAGTTTTATTTTTAGGGGGATACTTTGAATTCTCAATGTTCACTCTTATTCCTCCAGTAGGTAAACTCAGAATCTCACACAGCAAGTCAAGGTGTAGGGCAATCCATCTTTTTCTCAATCTTACCTCATACACATTTGTGTCATGGTTAATTCTCAGAGAATTGTACCAAGCACGAAAACTTCTTCATCATAGTCCTCCTTCAGTTCTATTAGTCCCCTATAGTTCTCTAGCAGCCCAGTAGAATCAAATTTGTTTCTTATAAGAAATTATTCTATTCTCACAAAATAAGGTTTGATTACCTTATGTTTCTTAAAACCAGCCTCATATGACTCCTTCAAAATCCTTATGCTAATAAGTTTTTCTATAATTAAAGGTTACTCAAACTCAGTAGTAGAAGAACTTACGTGAGTATCACCCTAAGGTTCAGATTCTGGAATTCCCTATGGCTTTGTTGTTCTGGGCTTCTTTGTCAGATTACTCAGCTCAAATTCATCTTTTCTCTTCCCTTGACTTGGTGATTTCGAAGCATATTTGGACTTCATGTTATGTTGTGGTTGTTCGCTTTGATTGCCACCCTTAGTTTTTGCCATATCAGTGATTCCAAATGGTTTGGGAAGATAAAAATAGTTTAGAATTGACCGAAAGGAGTTTTGAGAGAAGAAAATTGAATGGGTTTTTGGAGATTTTGGAAAGAATGAGGAGTACGATTGGAGGTTTTCAAGAAAGGTTTAGGTTTTCTGCACAAGGTTCTATTGAAAACTAGAGAATCCTGTATATAGTCTCGAGATTATGTGCATAACCTATAGAGGTTATGTGGATAACGAGCTTTAGGAAATGTAAGAGAAGCCACAGATTGCTAGGTTATGCGGATAAGATCCTTAGGTTGTCCGCATAACCAACTTGAGACAGAGGGGAGAAGAGAGAAGTTATCCAGACAAGCTTACTACGTTTTCATGAAAAGGAATTTCACTCATGGTACAAAGAAAATTGGTAAACAACAAGTTATCTGGATAACCTTGTCTCCTTATGCAGATAACGTTCTTACTTTAGGAACCTCTTCTCTGGAAGTAACATTTTGTAGATAAGGTAGGCAAGTTATCCTGAAATTGAATTTCACAAAGCACATACAATGAAGCAAACAAGGCAGGTTATGTGCATAAGGTGGAGACCTTGTTTGAATATCGAGTTTCACAGAGGCTAAAAGCTCACGAAAGGTCTCATTTTCATGAAAATCTTCATACCTTATACGAATAACCTCAAATATAGAGACTATGCACACCAGAAAATCAACTCGTTTTCAGCATAAGGCTATGAGGTTATGCGGATAACCAAATTTAAAAAGCTCATAAACACTTACTGATAGTCGTGTTATCCCCATAAGCCTCTTCTTTTCATCATAACTTCATTCTAACGTGCATGGTGCTTCATTTCATCAGATTTTGAATATTTCAATTCAAGAAGTACCTGCAAAACAAACTTCTAGATACTCCGATGCTTAAGTTAGTATTATTATTGATTGAATTATAATCTAAAGAAGGATTTCAGAAAATACTTACAATTCATTAGGATTTACTATTCCCAATTCTCTTATGATTTTTCCATGTCTATCTTCTACAAGTGGCTTTGTCAGGATGTCAGCAAGCTGATCTTCAGTAGGAACAAATTCCAGCTTGACATTATCTTTCAAAACATGATCTCTTATGAAGAGATGTCTTACTTTAATGTGTTTTGTCCTTCAATGCATAACAAGATTCTTTGATTATCACACCTAATTGGGATTTCCTTCATCTCAATCTCAAGGTCTTCAAGTTGTTGCTTCATCCAAAGGACTTGTGCACAACAACTCCCTACTGCTACATACTCAGCTTCAGCTGTGGAGAGTGCTACACTGTTTTGCTTTTTACTAAACCATGACACTAGAGAACCTCCCAGAAATTGGCATGTACTACTTGTGCTCTTTCTATCAGTCTTTGATCCAGTAAAATCTGCATCTATATAACTTACAAGTTCTTCTCCAATGCCTTTTGGATACCAGAGTCCCATTTGAGATGTACCCAGCAAGTATCTAAAAATCCTCTTTACAGCTGGTGCATGGGACTCTTTGGGACATGATTGGAACCTAGCACACATACAAACACTAAACATGATGTTAGGCCTACTAGCAGTTAAATACAGCAAAGAACCAATCATCCTCCTATATTGAATTATATCAAAGAGTTTTCCTTCTTCATCCATGTCAAGCTTAGTTGCAGAGGCCATAGGAGTTCCTGAAGGTTTAGCATGTTCCATTCCAAACTTCTTTAGCAGCTCCTTGAGGTATTTTGATTGATTGAGAAAGATGCCATCGTCACATTGTTTGATTTGCAATCCAAGAAAGAAGTTTAGTTCACTCATCATTGACATCTCAAACTCACTCTGTATTAACTCAGAAAAGTTCTCGCACAAAGATTCATTAGTAACACCAAATATAATGTCATCAACATAAATTTGTACAATAAGTAAATCTTTATTTTCTCTTTTAGCGAAAAAGGTTGTATCAAATTTTCCTCTTTTAAAACCTTTTTCAATCAGAAAATTACTTAGTGTCTCATACCATGCTCTAGGAGCCTCTTTTAACCCATATAAAGCTTTCTTTAGTTTATATACATGATTTGACTTAGTTGAGTCCTCAAAACTTGGAGGTTGATTAACATAGACCTTTTCCATGATATACCTATTCAGAAAAGCACATTTCATATCCATTTGATGCAACACAATATCTTTCATGCAAGTATAAGCTAAGAGAATCCTTATTGCTTCCAATCTTGCAATTGGAGCAAAAGTTTCCTCATAATAGAATGGTTCCAATAATAGGATGGTTTTTAGGCTTAGGCACTAAATCCCAAATTTGACTTCTTTCAAATTGATTAAGTTCTTCTTGCATAACTAAAACCCAGTATTCATCAGTTAAAGCCTCTTTAATACACTTCGGTTCAATTTAAGAAATAAATGCATAATTATTCATTTAATCCCTAAGTTATTTTCTGGTTTTAACTTTCTCTTGAACATCCCCAATAACTTGATCAACTGGATGATTTCTTTGATATCTCCAAGCTCTAGGGAGTTCTTGAGATACTTCCTCATTTATTTCATATTTATTATCTTTCTCTTGGTTATCTTCCTCTACATTAGCAAATTCAGATACTTTCGGAGGTTCAATTTTATTTCCTACTGATACATTCAAATTCTTGAAGTTGGAAATCAGATCATCCTCATCTTTAGCATGCTTAGACATAGTTTCAATTTCAAGAAAGACAACATGCATAGATTCTTCAATAGTTCCCGACTTCTTGTTGAACACCCTATATGCTTTACTTCTATTTGAGTAACCAAAAAAATGCCTTCATCTGATTTGGCATCAAACTTACCCAGATTGTCTTTGTTGTTGTTGTGGACATAGCAAGTGCATCCAAAGACATAAAGACGAGAGAGATTGGGCTTCCTTCCTTTGTACAACTCATATGGAGTCTCTCCTAGCATGGGTCTGATGTATGCTCTATTCATCAAGTGGCATGCTGTGCTTACTACATCAGCACAAAATTGTTTAGGCAATCCTTTTTCATTCAGCATTACACGAGCCATCTCCTCTAACACTATTATTTCTCTCCATCACTCCATTCTGTTGAGGAGTTCTTAGGGCTGAGAAGTTGTGCTCGACTCCATTTTCATCACAGTAGTCAGCAATTTTGGCATTCTCAAATTCTCCACTATGATCTGTTCTAATACATACAATAGAGCAACATTTCTCATTTGGGATTTTCTTGGCTAAGATCAGAAAAACATCATATGTTTCATCTTTAGAGGGAAGAAATAAAGTCTAGGTAAACCTAGAATAATCATCTACCACAACAAGTACATACAAGTTTCCACCAATACTCTTAGTGCGATTAGGACCTATCAAAAGTGAAGTAATTACAGTAGTCTTGTTGTAGAAACAATGTTTTTGGTATTGATGGGGACTTTGTTTGTTTTCCTTTAAGGCAAGCATCACATTCTCTATCCTTTTCAAACTTAATGTTGGGTAGACCAAGAACAAGTTCATTTTTAATGATTTTATTTAATTGATGCATGCTAACATGTGTTAGTCTACTATGCCACAGCCAACTATCATCATTTTCACTTCTTAAGCTTATAGAGTTTAGAGGAGGTAATTCATCTAAATCAATAGTATAACAGTTACCATCTCTTTCTGCCTTGAGAATCACTTTATGGTCACTTTTTCCGATGACTAAGCAGTAGTTGGAATCAAACAGAACCCAATTGCCTCTATCACAGGTTTGGCTCATACTCAATAGGTTATGGTTGAGTTTTATCACGAATAAGACTTCTTCAATTGATGTTTTTGGATTTCTTCCAATAATTCGAATTCTAACTATCTTGCCGGACTGGTCACCACCGAAAGTAACCTTTCCTCCTTTCTTATCTCTCAGCACAATGAATTTTTCTTTGTCTCCAGTCATGTGTCTCGAACAAGCACTGTCCATGTACTATTTGTTGCTTTTCTTGGCCTTGAGACACGCCTGCAAAACAAGTTTTAGTCCTTTCTTTTAAGTACCCATATTTTCTTGGGTCCTTTCTTGTTAGTGGAGGAATCCTTGGGAACCCATTTCATCCCATTGCCATTTCCTTTCTTCTTGAATATATAGTTGGAGGACATATGACCCTTCTTGTTATAAAAGTGGCAAGTGGAGAAAAGGCTAGAGGAAAGAGATACATGTCTAAAATAATGACTATAACATTTATTTTTTAGATTTCTAGGAGCTGGGAATGACTTTATGTTCTAAGTTGTTTTAAGGCCATTAGCATGCCCAAAGTTTCTCGATAAAGGTTTTGTTTCTTGGTTTTCAATTTCTCCTTGATTGCACATGGGTCATGTCCCAGATCAGTTTTATTCTAACTCACAATTTGGTTTCCCAGTAATACTTTCAGCATATCCTCACCTCTAGTAAGTTTAGTCAGAGTCTTGTAGAGATAATTATTCTTATCTCTTAACTCAATGCATGAGACACAAACAAAAGTGGTGGAAGAAGAAAGGAATTGTGAAGCAGTGCAAGATATATGAGACTCACTTTCAAGCTTGTGCATTTTCCTTTTAGCATGACTCAATTGTTTGGATACTTTGACAAATTTAGTCATCAGTTCATTAAATGCATCATGTAGTTCATTGTAAGAAGGTTTAGAGTCATTTACCTCAGAATCACTGTCACTGTCTTAGTTGTGATTCTTCTCCTTCTCTGCAACCTCTTGAGCCATCAGACATAAGTTAGCAATTTTATCATCTCCTACTACTTCCTCTTTATCTGACTATCTCCCCAGATGGAAGATACAAAAACTTTCTTCTTTTTCCCTTTGTCAGCCTTTTATCCTTCCCTTGTTTTTTGTTTAGCAAAGGACATTCCCATTTGATATGCCAAGGTTTCTTGCATTCATAGCATATGATGGAGTCTTTGTTTTCTTTCTTGCTGCTGGTGGCTACATCTTTCTTTGTAAATCTTTTGAATTTCTTCTTTCCATACATTTTGCAAAATTTCCTCACCAGCATGGCCATCATTTCTTCATCTAGCTTAGCATCCTTCTCTAAGTCATCATCATCATCTGATTCTACGTTATGAGCCAAACTCTTTTTCTTCTTGTCAGATGAAGAAGATTCTTTGAGAGCTTTCAGCTTTCCTTTATATTCATCAAGACTCCCAAAGAGGGCTACCACAGATGTCATAGATTCGCTCCTAGCTTTCTCTATTATAGTCAGTCACCTTTGGTTGCCACTCAATGGGAAAAGTTCTGAGAATCTTTCTGACTTTCTCAGATTGGGTGTATTCCTTTCCAAGGCTCTTCAGTTGATCACAATGAGGGTGAATCTCTTCTGTAGATCATTGATATTCTCACCCACTTTCATCTTGAAGCTTTCATATTCTTCAATGAACATATTCAACATATTTTCTCTCACGCCAGTTGTCCTTTCATGAGTGTCACACCCGAAAATGCGACGCGGATGGCGCGGGAAATAGAAAAAAAAGAGAGAAATCTGGGAGAAACCGGCCTGCCTGACGGGAGGCCGATTTCGGAGGGAGTCGCCACCAAAATTTTAAGGGAAATTTTGGAAAACCGGAATAAAAAACAAAAAGGGATAAGGATTGGTCTGCGAATCAGAGTTGGGTTCGGGAGTACGATTGTGAGTGGGGAAGGTGTTAGGCACCCCCACAACACCTGTTCCTAAGAACGGTTACCTTAGGTTGATCATGCAATTTTTATGGCTTTTTACAAATTATTTTGGTTGCCCTTTTTACCATTCACATGCAAAAATAAATAAATATGAAAATAAGAAAAATGTAAAAATGAAAATAAAGAATAAAATGAAAATATGAAAAGTTAGAAAAAATAAATTAAGGAAAATGTTATTTATTTACAAAAATGGACTTGAAGAAATAAATTGGTAAATATTTATTAAATTAGGAGAAAAAACACCAAATAAACCAGAAAATACTTATTTATTTACAAATGTGGACTTGACCCAGAATGAGAGTCTGGGGCCTACGTACCCTGCGATAGGGATCAAAGTCGACGTAGTTCGGACTAAAAATGCGTGTCACTGGGTTGATATTTTTTATTTTTATATATTCTTTGAAAAGAGAGGTTTATAGAAAATAACTTGTCTTTCCACAAAGAAAACAATTTTTAGAATTGGTTGGTGTGTTTTAATTTGTAAAAGATAGACTAATTTTCAATATTTACTCTTTGCATTTATTTATATAATTTTTTGGTTTAATCAGTTTCTAAAAGAGAATATATTTTTCCTCAATTTAAAAAATAGGATTAAAATTATTTGTGATTTTGAACATTTTATTTGATTTGAAAAGAAATATTTGGAAACAAATTTATTTTTACATGATAAAATCAATTGGCTTATGTAGTGACTTTATCACTCACAATACACCGATTGATACCTAAATGTCCACGGTGGTGTCACTCGAAACAAAAAGGCATGAAAAAATCGAAAGAAGACAATTTGTTAATTTCAATCAATTTTTTTTATACAAATTATTTTTTCTTTTATTATAAAAATCATTTTAACACCTATTTATTTATAAAGAAAATGAAATTAAAAAAATGTGATCATTACGTGTTGAAAAATAATAATCAGCATATGCGGTGACTTTATCACTCACAAGTTACTGATTTACGTTTACGTGCTCACGGTGTTACCACTCGGAGTAGAAAATACCATAAGAAAAATTTTAAATGGAAATCAAACAGCATTCATGGAGACTCGATCACTCATAGTTTACTGATTAATGCTTATATGCTCACAGTGATGCCACTTCAAAAGGCATAGATAAAATTGAATAAATGAAATCATTTTTACATTAAGTTATAAAAATAAATATTATTATGGTTATTTTTTTAAAAAAAAGTGATAAAAGAAATTTAAATATGACTTTCATGTATACATTCATAGATTATTTATTTTTATTTGTTTATTTATTTTATTTTATTTATCCTTTTTTAGAAAAAGAGTTAATTAGGATCTGTGGTGACTTTATCACTCATAGCTCACTAATTAACACCTAAATGCCCACGGTGTTACCACTCGGAACATAAAGGTCAAAATAAAAATTTGAAATAAAGAGCTCTCATCGAATTATTTATTTTTACTTTTAATAAATAACTAAAAAACATTGGTACTCGTGAATAAAAATGAAATAAAATAGAATAAAATTTAGCCAATGCTTATACCATGGCAACTCCTCACTCATGATATAATTGACTGACGCTCTATATGCACACGGGGAGTTGGTCCCTCGTGGCCGACTCAAAAGGCGAAAAGAATAAAAATCCATGATCAAATGAAAAACCAAAATCAAAACCAGAAATCAAACACAATTCATCAATGTGTGTGTGAGTGTATAAATTCAAGTGATAATTTTATTCCACTACAATGAAAACCACATGAAGATAAGAAAGAAGACCAAACTCTTTTGCTTTCTTCCCATCTCTTGCTTTGATATTCCTCTTGTGCCTTGATAAAGAAAATTGACTCTTTTCAAGCTTGATCTCACCTTCCCATAGTGCTCGAAAGGAATAAGAATGGGAATGAATTAGTAGTCACCTCTAAATCAATCCAAAACATCAAGAACGATATTCTTTATGGAAGACAAAAACTATTATTGCTCAAGAAATCCAAATCATTGTCCCATCATAAGGATGATGTTGTAAATCATGTTTTCAAGTCAAAGACAGAATTAGCAAGTTTATCACAACAAAAATGCAGGGAAGTTGAGCAGAAACATGGATGAATACACTCCTTTCACATGAGAATAAACATGGGTCAAAAGGAAATACTTCAAACTTAAACTAATGACTATATATACAACTAGATGACCAGTAGCCCTTTTCATAGAAGACATGGTCAAATGGGACATTTTAAAGACTTAAAATCATACTATACCTCATAGTAATAGATCCAAGATTTATGACAGAAAACCATGATATATGACCGCTTCTCATTATCCATAAATGTATCCAAACATGCAGCAAGCCAAATCAGAACCTTCTTGGTGAGACAAGATATGTTTATATAATCCTTTTAAATTCATAATGCTAAACAAATATCCAGCAGCCAACACTCAGTTTTGAGAAAAACAGATTATATACATATGACCTCCCATCTATAACCAAAATATATATTATGTGCATGTGTGGCAACCAAACCAGTGCTTCGCACAGAAGCACAATGTCATGTGATCACCCGAGAAGCACGAAACCAACAGACAAGTGCCATAGTATAATCCAATCATCAAATGTAAGGAACATAATCACTATTTCTAAAGACAAATTTAGAACATCAACGCAGGGTGTAATGGGTGTGACTTGGAGCTAGGAACAAAAACATAATGAAGCACCTAAAACAAACCTTCACTACAAACAACCTAAACTAATGACCCAAACGCCTTTCTTTCTATTCACAAGGACTTTGAACCTATCCATACTACTTCATCAAACGTTCAGATATAAACAGGCACGTTTAGTAAGCCGGTTCTAGTATAGGGCTTTTCCAGTAAACAAATCAAACTAGCAGTTAAAATTTGGGCCCCCAAAAAAAAAATTATGAAGTTAAAATAAAACAAAATCCCAATCATTCAGTTCTTAAACACACAAAAATATGATCAAGTCAAACGAACAATGAAGCAGAAGCAAAGTCCACTTTCATCTGACTTTAGTTGGCCACCCTTGTTCTTCAGTAGAAGGTTGGGGGAAATCGGTTAGTCACTGCTTAATCCAGGCCTCAAGATCAAGCAGCTTCCGCCTAAACTGATTACCCACATTGCCATTTGCCACAGCCCCAACAACTCTGGACTCGCTAACTTAAACACAATATAATCACTCTGATGCTTTCCTTCCCAACAAAATAATCTAGCCTAAATGCGTTCAAAAACCTTTCAACAAGGTGTTCTGACCAAACAAACACACAAGTGCGCCTTGGATATGTGAATATCGATAGTTGGTGCCAATCCTAAAATTAAATTATTTTAACAATTGTTACAATTCCTAAAACGGCGTGAAATCGAAATCTTCAAAATTATTACACAAATCAGAATCTAGAGCACAGCATATAAGATACCAATAAGAAAATGCGTGTCTAGGGCAAACTTACACAGCAATTGAGTTCAAAGTAAGAGAGAATCCAACTAAGTCAAACCTGAGAAACCTCAATTGGCTGATTAAGTTCCTGGAGAGGCGCCTGATCTTTAGAGAGCTTCACGTAACGTGATTGCTTCCTTTCGTCCATCCAGAGAACCCAGAGCTTAACACCTTTGGACTCAAGCTCAATAATGTTCATGTTTTGCAGCTGCTGAAGAATGTGTCTGGCAATAGCTCCACTGCTCTTACAGAAATGCGGGGGACGGCTTCCATTCCGCTTGCTTCCACCATAAATCCTCTGAAAGGAACCAACACTAAGACCACCTCTCAAGTAGATCTTTCTTGCCATGGAAGCAGCCCTAACATAATACCAGTCAGGATCATATGGGGCAAGTTCTTTAAATCTTGCAGTTTTTACTATATCTGTCCACTCAGGAAGCTCCATCTTGCCAGAGTGCTTGAGATGAGTGGAGTAAGCCTTGACAAACTCATGAGGTGATACGTCCTTCACGGTTCTCGCAGTTGCCATGGCTGAATCACAGAGGGTAAACCAGAAGCTGCTGTACCAGTGCTCGCAAAGATGAAGCTCATGTGGATGCGCGCCCTCCTTTCCTTCTCTTTTTCTCGGACCCCCCTCTTCCTTCGGTTCAGCCTCCACCGAGGCTCCTTCGGCTCTATCTCCCTTCAGATCTCACCCTCTCTGTCTCCATCGTGGCTCCCTCTGTTTTTCTTCACTCACTCACCGTGGCTCCCTTTTCTCTCTGCCTCTCTGCTTTTCCACTGAGCTCTCGGCTCTCTCCCCTCTCTTTTCCTCTCACGCTCACAGTCCAGCTCGTCCTTTTTCTCAGTCGCCTCTCGTGTCCTCTGCTCTCTGTTTCTGGTCCTCTTCATCTCACGTGTGGCCGAGTTCGGCCACCACACTGGGGCTTCTCCGAGGCTCCTTTGGTTCCTCCCTCCCCCTTTCGCTGCTCCCTCGGCCACGCTTCCAGCCTCCCCAGAGCTCGTGGCTGCCTTCCCTTTCCTCTTCGCCCTAGCTCCCTCCCCCCTTTTCTTTCACGCGGCCAGCTTCCACCGAGGCTCCCTCGGTTTGAACTCCTCTTCCTCTGTTTTTCTTCTCTGCCCGCGGCCAGCTCTCCTTGTTTCAGCGTCACGCCCTCTCTCGGCTCTCACGCTCACGGCCACTCTCCCAGCTCGGTGCTTTTTCCTCGGTCTCCCGTGATCAGCCTCCTCTTCTCCTTCTCCCTCTCGGCCGCTCCCCCTCTGCCTCACCCCCCTTCTTTTCGTGGCCAGCCCCCCATTCTCTACACGTGATACCTGAGCCCTAAAGGGCTCAGGTAATTTTTGGGCCTGAGCCCTTACATGGGCTCGGGTCCACTTGTCAGCCCAAAATAAAAAATCTTCTTTTTTTTTATTTTTTCCCTCTTTTTTTTTGATATTATTGTTTTATTATATATTTATTTTATTTTATTTTATTTTATTTTATTTTGGATCATAAGGGATTAGATTTGGAGAATATTTCGTTTTCTGTATTTTTCTTTTATTTTAGAAAATATGCATTCAAATTGGGATTAAAAGGAAATTTGTGTCAGTTTCTTATTTTCCAATTTTTTCAATTTTTTTTAGAAAGCCCGGACAAAATACGGTGTTCACAGTTGCCCCTCTTTACTAGTTTCTTATGTGAGAATGAGGTAAATGCAGTTTTTGGAATTCTCGCACAAGGAACGAGTAAAGATTAGAACACGAATTTTGTCCGAGCAAAACACACAAAGACCCACTTGCCCCTGACACAAAGAGATGCAGTACAACATGAGCTTAGAACACGAAACTCTATCCTAAGTATAAATGATTTAATTTTGGAAATAAAAAAAAATCAATACATGCAATGCGAATGTGAATTGGGACTCGACTCTAATAGATGCACAAATGAACAACTAACTCGAGCTAAAGTCAAACTAATGCAACATGCAATGATGTGACACAAATGAATGACCATGTCAATTAGACTGAGACTGATGCAATATGCAGATGAAGTGACTCAAACAAATGCTCACAAAAAACAAGATATGATAACAAGATCCAAACAAAATAACATGTTGATGAGCTGCCCCTCTTCATTTGTTTTCTAAGGAAGGAGATCATGAAATGATATTCGTACTTAAAAACAAATGAAGAAGGAAACATGTATTTTGTTTGAGGGGCAAGATGCATGAACAATAAAGACAATAGAGACAGAGATTAAATGAGAGAAATTTAAAGGGTGCCTGCCGCTAAGTCAGGGCTTTGACAGAATTTAAATGACAGAAATTTAAAGGGTGCCTGCCGCCAAGTCAGGGCTTTAACAGAATTTTAAATGACAGAAATTTAAAGGGTGCCTGCCGCCAAGTCAGGGCTTTGACAGAATTTTAAAGGGTGCCTGCCGCCAAGTCAGGGCTTTGACAGAATTTAAATGACAGAAATGTAAAAGGTGCCTGCCGCCAAGTCAGGGCTTTGACAGAATTTAAATGATAGAAATTTAAAGGGTGCCTGCCGCCAAGTCAGGGCTTTGACAGAATTTTAAAGGGTGCCTGCCGCTAAGTCAGGGCTTTGACAGAATTTAAATGACAGAAATGTAAAGGGTGCCTGCCGCCAAGTCAGGGCTTTGACAGAATTTAAATGACAGAAATTTAAAGGGTGCCTGCCGCCAAGTCAGGGCTTTGACAGAAATTTAAATGGTGCCTGCAGCTAAGTCAGGGCTTTGACAGAAATTTAAATGGTGCCTGCAGCTAAGTCAGGGCTTTGACAGAAATTTAAAGGGTGCCTGCAGCTAAGTCAGGGCTTTGACAGAAATTTAAAGGGTGCCTGCAGCTAAGTTAGGGCTTTGACAGAAATTAAATGGTGCCTGCAGCTAAGTCAGGGCTTTGACAGAAATTTAAAGGGCGCCTGCAGCTAAGTCAGGGCTTTGACAGAAATTTAAATGGTGCCTGCAGCTAAGTCAGGGCTTTGACAGAATTTAAATGGTGCCTGCAGCTAAGTCTAAGTCAGGGCTTTGACAGAAATTTAAATGGTGCCTGCAGCTAAGTCAGGGCTTTGACAGAATTTAAATGACAGAAATGTAAAGGGTGCCTGCCGCCAAGTCAGGGTTTTGACAGAATTTAAATGACAGAAATTTAAAGGGTGCCTGCCGCCAAGTCAGGGCTTTGACAGAAATTTAAATGGTGCCTGCAGCCAAGTCAGGGCTTTGACAGAAATTTAAAGGGTGCCTGCAGCTAAGTCAGGGCTTTGACAGAATTTTAAAGGGTGCCTGCAGCTAAGTCAGGGCTTTGACAGAAATTTAAAGGGTGCCTGCAGCTAAGTCAGGGCTTTGACAGAAATTAAATGGTGCCTACAGTTAAGTCAGGGCTTTGACAGAAATTTAAATGGTGCCTGCAGCTAAGTCAGGGCTTTGACAGAAATTTAAATGGTGCCTGCAGTTAAGTCAGGGCTTTGACAGAAATTTAAATGGTGCCTGCAGCTAAGTCAGGGCTTTGATAGAATTTAAATGGCAAAAATTTAAAGGATGCCGCCTGGGCCTTGACGAAAATTTAAAGAGCAGAAATGGATCTGATGCTAGCTATGACAATGCAATTTTGTCCTTTCTTTTTTCTTCTTCCTCTTTTTTTTTTTTTTAAGGATCCCCGTTTGGCAATGTATGTGAAATGGAAATTTCCTTTTTCTTTTTTTTTTTTGAACTTGTCGTGATGCTATGCATGCAATGATAAATATCGATGGGATGTAATTTCATTTCTTCTTCTTACTTTTTTTCCCCTTTTTTTTCATTTGTTTTGCCCCAATTTGAAAGGAAGCTTACCATAATGCAATGTAGGTAACAGAAAATGCATGTAGAATGCAAAAAAATTTTTTTTTTGCCCCCAATTTAAAGGGAAATTTACCATAATGTCATGTATGTAACAGGAAATGCATGTAAAATGCCAATTTTTTTTTACCCCAATTTGAAAGGAAAGTTACCATAATGCCATGTATGTAGTAGAAAATGCATGTAGAATGCCAAAATTCTTTTTTTTTTACCCCAATTTGAAAGGAAACTTACCATAATGCCATGTATGTAACAGAAAATGCATGTAGAATGGCAAAATTTTTACCCCAATCTCAATGGGAATTTTGATGCTATGTGCAAGAAAAAGCGTATGAAATGTGAGATTTCTTTATGGTGATGCAATGTATGCAATGGAAGATGCATGTTATAATGCAAGTCTGTTTTTTTTTTTTTCAATCTGAGATGGAGCTTATTTTGATGTAATGTATGTAAAAATGATGCATGTAAAGTGTATGATTTATCAGGTATGCCCCAATTTGAATGAAATTTATATATGTGATGCATGTAAGGAAAATGCATGAGACATGAAAATGTTTCGTCTCAATTTAAATGTGAATTTATTCGTAATGTATGCAAAGAAAATGTATGTGAGATGCGATTTTTTTTTTATATATGCCCCAATCTGAGAGTGAAAAATTTTTCATGCTATAATTAATGCAAAATTTTCTTCTTCTTTTCTTTTCCTTTTTCCAAATGGAACATGCAAGATCTTTCTTGGTTTGCTTTTTGTTTTATATTTTATTTTTTTCTATATTTTTTTTTAACTCTTTTGTTGTTACCCAATCTCAGTGGGAGCTTACCTCGATGCAATGCATGCAATGGATGATGAACAAATGGAACAAGCTTTTGATTTAAAAGCTTGATTATGCATTTGCTGAGAGAAAGGATAATATTATGGTGGTCTCAATCCGTGCAAAAGTTTATATGATGCAATACATGAGATATGAGTATCACAAGTATGATTTCATGTTGACACCAACCTGAGTGAAACCAAATCTTGACGCAATGGGTGCAAGATTTTTGTTTTCATTTCAGTTTGCTTGAGCAGTTGATTTTTCATTTGCCCAATCTTATTGGGAATTTATTTCGATGTAATACATGCAATGAATGATGCGAAGAGAGGCTTTTTTTTTTTGTCTTTTCTTTTCTTTTTTTTTTGTTGTTTTTTGTTTTTTTTTTTATGATCTTTCTCTTTTTTGTACTCTTTCTTGATGCATTTTTTTTGCATTTTTTTTTCATAAGCTTATGTTGATGTGATGGATGCAAAATTTTGCTTTTAATTTCCCAATGTTCTTGAAAGAAAGATGCATTGGTAATGTTTGATGCAAGAAATCAATATGTAGAATACCTAGATTTACAAAATATAGGATTAGTTTGGTCTTTGCAATTCAGAAGACTTTATTTGCCCCAAGAGAAACTTCACTCAAAGATCACACGAATGTGTTCTATTAGGAGCTAGACATACTCTTAGACATCCTAGGCTCTTCTTCTTTTTTCTTTCATCAATATTTGGAAATTTCTCTTTGTTCTTTTTTTTTTTTTTGGAATTTAATTGCCCCAATGTCGATGCTTGCCTGGTATGACTATCTTCCCCTATTGTCTCGATCTATCTTCATTTTTAATGCTTGGCTAGCTGATGAGTAAAATTCTCAATTACTTTATTTAAAAATGTCAATGCAGTCAGACATAATAGACACAAAGTTAGGTATAGAAAGGAATAAAGCTCTAATATCGATGGAATATTAGGAATATGAAAGCAAAAAACCATTTGGCAAGAAATGCTTGAAGGACGGATGTAGAGTGATGCAATGCTAGAATTTTATTGAGAAAGTGAAGTGGGAAGTGATAAAGGAGTAAAATTTGAGAATGCACAAATTTACCCTAGAAATGTTGTCAGGTAATGTGATAAATGGAATGATAGGAGATGAGAGTAAGGAAGAAGTTCTCTTCTTGGCTTTGCATGTCCAATCTGGAAATAGCAAAATTGATGTGAGCAAGGGATCTCATTTAGAGCTATGATTTTCTTTTCCTTTTTTTTTTTTAGATTTTTTTTTTGGTATTTCAATCTTGATGACTCTCCCTACAAGATTATTGCCCCAATTATATTCAAACAAGTCAGGCCTCCATGAGGACTTTAGGGGTTTGTAATGTGGCCTGGGTGAATGGGTTTATGACATGAAAGGATATAAGGCTCAAAAATACCATGCCCCTATTATTTCTTCCACCTACCTTCTTCTATTGCCTCTTTAACATGATTCTATATTGAAACTCATATACCCAAAGAGGATCTCTAAGGTTGTAATGTGGTCATGGCAGGGCTTTTGTGGTTCAAGCAAAAGAGCACAATAATGGGTTAAGAAGGAATGGACAGTAATGTCCACGCATTCAAGTGAGGAGTACAACTTTAAGGATTATTGCGTGGACAAAAGGGCAACAATGGGGGTTAGGTGGAAAGTAAGAATGTAATGAGAATTTTGCCTTGTTAGCCATATTAACTCAGAGAATCGTGTAGTCTCTCAGAGTTTTTGCTTGGAGAACTCAAAGATTTCCAACATAATTTCCCTTTTTTCTTTTTTCATAATGAGGGCCTCTTTTTTCATGAACTAATTATTATTCTTCTTTTTTTTTTGTTTGCTCTAATTTTTGCCCAAGTTACCTTTCAGCTTTTCAACCTAGTGAGCTTTTGCCTTCGAGAATTCCATGCTGATGACTTTCCTTCTTTTTTCTTCATGTTTGCCCCTTTGGGTTTTTTTTTTTTTGAGACCACTCTCTTGTGTCAATTCTCATGTTTCAATTCTCATTGCTTCTTGTTGAAGGGAGGAAATTTTTCTATAAGCTGAGAAATGGTAGGTACTCAAACCAAATTTAGGTATAATCCTCTCTTGATATTTGAATTTTTAGTATAAAAACATGTCAAAACTACCCGCCCCTGGTATTAATTGGTTTTGGGCTAATGAAATGAATATCACTACTTCAGGCTCAATTAGGGTGACTAAGGTAACTCTTTTATAATGGAAAGAGAAAGAATGCCTCATTTCCTCGACTTGACTTGTTCATAGAACATACAATCATATCTCTCTTTCACTTTTTCATTTTCTCTTTTTTCTTTTTTTTCTCTCTTCTTTTTCTTTTTCTTCTTCTCTTCTCTCTATTTATTATATTTGTCTTGGTAACATAATTTGCTCAGGACTTCATCCATCACTCACATCAATTGAAGTATTTTCATTGGGGAAATGCACATTTTGACTTTTTTTTTTTTAAGGGACAATATATGAAGTCAGAGGTATGTTCAAATGATTGAGAAGAAGAATGGACAAAGTAGGATAAGATATGAATGCATGACTTACAACATTGACAGGGTTAAATAAAGTCAATTTTAACTTCAGACTAGACAAGCATTGACAAGTGGAGAAAAAGATCGTACGACGGATGTGATACTAGGAATTGAGCTTTTATTCTTCCTCTTCTCTTTTTCTTTCTTTCTTTTTTTCTTTTTTTTTTGTTTTTTTTTGTTTTTTTTTACTCTTTTTTTTTTTAACTATGCACTTAAGACAAGTCTTGTAACCTATGCAAATGTCCTCTTGTGGTTAAGGCAAGGGCATGGAATTATACTTCATAAATGTTTATGGGTTTTCCATGGATGGGAAAATAACAATGGGCAAACAATAAGGTGAAAGAGGCAACAGTGGGAAAGGTTGAAGGACGGAACCCTTGACATATTCATGGAACATGGGCATGATTTCACTCATTATGATTTGACTCTAAACTTTAGCCCTAGCAATGCTTAAGTTGACTTCTTTATTGCAAAGGACTAATAATCCTGTATTCTGTAAATTTTGGTTTTTTATTAAGAAATGCAACATGGATGCAATTTATTGTGTTGCTTCACTTATGGTGTATTGACTTTGGTTCAAAGGTCCCTCATCATAAAAGAATGGGGAGTCACAAGCCTTTGCTCAAGGGCGTATAAGGGAATAAACAAACTCTCGACTAACCGTCAGGTAGGGATATGGGGTAAACAAATAGGTCACAAAGTATATAAAAAACATTAACAATGAAAACATACAGCTTATACCTCCTGGTCGATCAATATTGAGGACCCATAGAGAGGAGTGAACTTCCGATGCAAACCATCATCATGGCAAATATATTACCATCAATTGATGCAATGATATTAAATAGACATTCCGGTACAGAGTAACTTACTACTCTTTTCTAAAGGTTTAATGGAAGATGTGAAGGACGCATGAATGAATGATGTGTTCCCTTCGTGTCCTATGTTAGGTACACCCTAGGTTAGGATATCCACCCTGTAAAAGTCAAGCTCCACCTAATTAGGTTGACTTCAAAGCTTTATCTAATAGCGTGCATCAGTTTTTTGGTGGTTCTAATTTTCCTAAAGGTCCTCGAGCTGCTCCCACCATTGAGATGGAAACCCTATTTTAATAAATTTAATCCTTTGAGGGCTTACGAGCCCCTCCCAGACTAAACTTAGCAAATAGGTAACAGCTCGAGTGAAATCTTCACAGTAATCTTTGGGAGCTTAATAGCCCCTCAAAGGAACCATTACAAACTTCAACTATCCTAGGGTGCTCTCAGACCCGGGTATAGGGCCCATTATGTGTGTGAGGTTAGATGTATTAGTGCCCAATGTGTGAGGGGAGCATGCAGACCTTATGACCTAAGCATTAACCAAATTCCCCACCTGCAGACGAAGCAATACCAAAAGTAGATAACAATCGTCTACCTTAGGGTTTATTCCGCATGTTATCTATCCTAGTACATGTTATTTAACTCAACAAGGAAAATGAAAAGGTGAGAAAAAAAGAAACCATGAACTTGATTAGTTAAAATATTATTAGGTCCCCGTTTAATTGTCATAAAAGCTTCTCTCCTTAAAGATTCTTATTGAATTCTCAAGGAGACAGAAACGAGTCCTGTATCATGAAGGACAAGGTCTCTCCATGAATAAGGTATGAAAATAACTGAGGACCTATTAGTATGATAACCATTCCATTAATGCAAGATTACATGAAAAGAAAATGCATGAGACTGGATATGCTCCCCCGTGTCCTACATTAGGTGTATCCTAGGGTAGGATTCTTGGCTTTAACTGGCTGGCTTAACATCTAAGCTCCATCTACTATTACGTGCAGGATTCAGGACGGTTCTATTTTCCAACAAAAGTTCCCAAGTTGCCCCCGTCATGAAGACAGGAACCCTATCCAGTAAACTTAATCCTTTGAGAGCTTTAATAGCTCTTCCCGGACTAGACTTAGCGAATAGGTAACAACTGAGTGAAGTCTTCACAATGGTCTCTGGGAGCTTAATAGTCCCTCAAAGGCATTGTTACAAACTCCAACTATCCTAGGATACTCTCAGACCCGGGTATAGGGCCCATTATGTGTGTGAGGTTGGACATGGAGGTGCACCATGTGTGAAGGGAGCATACAAACCTCATGACCCAAGCGTTACCCAAACCCCCTACTTGCAGATAAAACAGTACACAAAATAATGCACAAATAGATAACAGTCATCTATCCTAGGGTTTATTCCACATGTTATCTATCTTAGCACATTTTATTCAACTCACAAATACATTTAAAAGCATGTAAACAGATAAAACTACCAAGCATGTTATCTACCCTAATCATGTAAGGCAAACAACATTAAAAGGGCAACCAAATGAACAGATAAGATTATCAAACATATTACCTAACCTAGTCATGTGAGGCAAACAAAATTAAAAGGGCAACCAAACAAAACAAAGCCATAAAAATTTGCATAGTCAACCCATATAGGCTTGACTCTCAAAACGTCCCCAGTGGAGTCGCCAAACTGTCACACCCGAAAATGCGACGCGGATGGCGCGGGAAATAGAAAAAAAAGAGAGAAATCTGGGAGAAACCGGCCCGCCTGACGGGAGGCCGATTTCGGAGGGAGTCGCCACCAAAATTTTAAGGGAAATTTTGGAAAACCGGAACAAAAAACAAAAAGGGATAAGGATTGGTCTGCGAATCAGAGTTGGGTTCGGGAGTACGATTGTGAGTGGGGAAGGTGTTAGGCACCCCCACAACACCTGTTCCTAAGAACGGTTACCTTAGGTTGATCATGCAATTTTTATGGCTTTTTACAAATTATTTTGGTTGCCCTTTTTACCATTCACATGCAAAAATAAATAAATATGAAAATAAGAAAAATGTAAAAATGAAAATAAAGAATAAAATGAAAATATGAAAAGTTAGAAAAAATAAATTAAGGAAAATGTTATTTATTTACAAAAATGGACTTGAAGAAATAAATTGGTAAATATTTATTAAATTAGGAGAAAAAACACCAAATAAACCAGAAAATACTTATTTATTTACAAATGTGGACTTGACCCAGAATGAGAGTCTGGGGCCTACGTACCCTGCGATAGGGATCAAAGTCGACGTAGTTCGGACTAAAAATGCGTGTTACTGGGTTGATATTTTTTATTTTTATATATTCTTTGAAAAGAGAGGTTTATAGAAAATAACTTGTCTTTCCACAAAGAAAACAATTTTTAGAATTGGTTGGTGTGTTTTAATTTGTAAAAGACAGACTAATTTTCAATATTTACTCTTTGCATTTATTTATATAATTTTTTGGTTTAATCAGTTTCTAAAAGAGAATATATTTTTCCTCAATTTAAAAAATAGGATTAAAATTATTTGTGATTTTGAACATTTTATTTGATTTGAAAAGGAAATATTTGGAAACAAATTTATTTTTACATGATAAAATCAATTGGCTTATGTAGTGACTTTATCACTTACAATACACCGATTGATACCTAAATGTCCACGGTGGTGTCACTCGAGACAAAAAGGCGTGAAAAAATTGAAAGAAGACAATTTGTTAATTTCAATCAATTTTTTTATACAAATTTTTTTTTCTTTTATTATAAAAATCATTTTAACACCTATTTATTTATAAAGAAAATGAAATTAAAAAAATGTGATCATTACGTGTTGAAAAATAATAATCAGCATATGCGGTGACTTTATCACTCACAAGTTACTGATTTACGTTTACATGCTCACGGTGTTACCACTCGGAGTAGAAAATATCATAAGAAAAATTTTAAATGGAAATCAAACAGCATTCATGGAGACTCGATCACTCATAGTTTACTGATTAATGCTTATATGCTCACAGTGATGCCACTTCAAAAGGCATAGATAAAATTGAATAAATGAAATCATTTTTACATTAAGTTATAAAAATAAATATTATTATGGTTATTTTTTTAAAAAAAAGTGATAAAAGAAATTTAAATATGACTTTCATGTATACATTCATAGATTATTTATTTTTATTTGTTTATTTATTTTATTTTATTTATCCTTTTTTAGAAAAAGAGTTAATTAGGATCTGTGGTGACTTTATCACTCATAGCTCACTAATTAACACCTAAATGCCCACGGTGTTACTACTTGGAACATAAAGGTCAAAATAAAAATTTGAAATAAAGAGCTCTCATCGAATTATTTATTTTTACTTTTAATAAATAACTAAAAAACATTGGTACTCGTGAATAAAAATGAAATAAAATAGAATAAAATTTAGCCAATGCTTATACCATGGCAACTCCTCACTCATGATATAATTGACTGACGCTCTATATGCACACGGGGAGTTGGTCCCTCGTGGCCGACTCAAAAGGCGAAAAGAATAAAAATCCATGATCAAATGAAAAACCAAAATCAAAACCAGAAATCAAACACAATTCATCAATGTGTGTGTGAGTGTATAAATTCAAGTGATAATTTTATTCCACTACAATGAAAACCACATGAAGATAAGAAAGAAGACCAAACTCTTTTGCTTTCTTCCCATCTCTTGCTTTGATATTCCTCTTGTGCCTTGATAAAGAAAATTGACTCTTTTCAAGCTTGATCTCACCTTCCCATAGTGCTCGAAAGGAATAAGAATGGGAATGAATTAGTAGTCACCTCTAAATCAATCCAAAACATCAAGAACGATATTCTTTATGGAAGACAAAAACTATTATTGCTCAAGAAATCCAAATCATTGTCCCATCATAAGGATGATGTTGTAAATCATGTTTTCAAGTCAAAGACAGAATTAGCAAGTTTATCACAACAAAAATGCAGGGAAGTTGAGCAGAAACATGGATGAATACACTCCTTTCACATGAGAATAAACATGGGTCAAAAGGAAATACTTCAAACTTAAACTAATGACTATATATACAACTAGATGACCAGTAGCCCTTTTCATAGAAGACATGGTCAAATGGGACATTTTAAAGACTTAAAATCATACTATACCTCATAGTAATAGATCCAAGATTTATGACAGAAAACCATGATATATGACCGCTTCTCATTATCCATAAATGTATCCAAACATGCAGCAAGCCAAATCAGAACCTTCTTGGTGAGACAAGATATGTTTATATAATCCTTTTAAATTCATAATGCTAAACAAATATCCAGCAGCCAACACTCAGTTTTGAGAAAAACAGATTATATACATATGACCTCCCATCTATAACCAAAATATATATTATGTGCATGTGTGGCAACCAAACCAGTGCTTCGCACAGAAGCACAATGTCATGTGATCACCCGAGAAGCACGAAACCAACAGACAAGTGCCATAGTATAATCCAATCATCAAATGTAAGGAACATAATCACTATTTCTAAAGACAAATTTAGAACATCAACGCAGGGTGTAATGGGTGTGACTTGGAGCTAGGAACAAAAACATAATGAAGCACCTAAAACAAACCTTCACTACAAACAACCTAAACTAATGACCCAAACGCCTTTCTTTCTATTCACAAGGACTTTGAACCTATCCATACTACTTCATCAAACGTTCAGATATAAACAGGCACGTTTAGTAAGCCGGTTCTAGTATAGGGCTTTTCCAGTAAACAAATCAAACTAGCAGTTAAAATTTGGGCCCCCAAAAAAAAAATTATGAAGTTAAAATAAAACAAAATCCCAATCATTCAGTTCTTAAACACACAAAAATATGATCAAGTCAAACGAACAATGAAGCAGAAGCAAAGTCCACTTTCATCTGACTTTAGTTGGCCACCCTTGTTCTTCAGTAGAAGGTTGGGGGAAATCGGTTAGTCACTGCTTAATCCAGGCCTCAAGATCAAGCAGCTTCCGCCTAAACTGATTACCCACATTGCCATTTGCCACAGCCCCAACAACTCTGGACTCGCTAACTTAAACACAATATAATCACTCTGATGCTTTCCTTCCCAACAAAATAATCTAGCCTAAATGCGTTCAAAAACCTTTCAACAAGGTGTTCTGACCAAACAAACACACAAGTGCGCCTTGGATATGTGAATATCGATAGTTGGTGCCAATCCTAAAATTAAATTATTTTAACAATTGTTACAATTCCTAAAACGGCGTGAAATCGAAATCTTCAAAATTATTACACAAATCAGAATCTAGAGCACAGCATATAAGATACCAATAAGAAAATGCGTGTCTAGGGCAAACTTACACAGCAATTGAGTTCAAAGTAAGAGAGAATCCAACTAAGTCAAACCTGAGAAACCTCAATTGGCTGATTAAGTTCCTGGAGAGGCGCCTGATCTTTAGAGAGCTTCACGTAACGCGATTGCTTCCTTTCGTCCATCCAGAGAACCCAGAGCTTAACACCTTTGGACTCAAGCTCAATAATGTTCATGTTTTGCAGCTGCTGAAGAATGTGTCTGGCAATAGCTCCACTGCTCTTACAGAAATGCGGGGGACGGCTTCCATTCCGCTTGCTTCCACCATAAATCCTCTGAAAGGAACCACTTTCTTGCCATGGAAGCAGCCCTAACATAATACCAGTCAGGATCATATGGGGCAAGTTCTTTAAATCTTGCAGTTTTTACTATATCTGTCCACTCAGGAAGCTCCATCTTGCCAGAGCGCTTGAGATGAGTGGAGTAAGCCTTGACAAACTCATGAGGTGATACGTCCTTCACGGTTCTCGCAGTTGCCATGGCTGAATCACAGAGGGTAAACCAGAAGCTGCTGTACCAGTGCTCGCAAAGATGAAGCTCATGTGGATGCGCGCCCTCCTTTCCTTCTCTTTTTCTCGGACCCCCCTCTTCCTTCGGTTCAGCCTCCACCGAGGCTCCTTCGGCTCTCTCTCCCTTCAGATCTCACCCTCTCTGTCTCCATCGTGGCTCCCTCTGTTTTTCTTCACTCACTCACCGTGGCTCCCTTTTCTCTCTGCCTCTCTGCTTTTCCACTGAGCTCTCGGCTCTCTCCCCTCTCTTTTCCTCTCACGCTCACAGTCCAGCTTGTCCTTTTTCTCAGTCGCCTCTCGTGTCCTCTGCTCTCTGTTTCTGGTCCTCTTCCTCTCACGCGTGGCCGAGTTCGGCCACCACACTGGGGCTTCTCCGAGGCTCCTTTGGTTCCTCCCTCCCCCTTTCGCTGCTCCCTCGGCCACGCTTCCAGCCTCCCCAGAGCTCGTGGCTGCCTTCCCTTTCCTCTTCGCCCTAGCTCCCTCCCCCCTTTTCTTTCACGCGGCCAGCTTCCACCGAGGCTCCCTCGGTTTGAACTCCTCTTCCTTTGTTTTTCTTCTCTGCCCGCGGCCAGCTCTCCTTGTTTCAGCGTCACGCCCTCTCTCGGCTCTCACGCTCACGGCCACTCTCCCAGCTCGGTGCTTTTTCCTCGGTCTCCCGTGATCAGCCTCCTCTTCTCCTTCTCCCTCTCGGCCGCTCCCCCTCTGCCTCACCCTCCTTCTTTTCGTGGCCAGCCCCCCATTCTCTACACGTGATACCTGAGCCCTTACATGGGCTCGGGTCCACTTGTCAGCCCAAAATAAAAAATCTTCTTTTTTTTTATTTTTTCCCTCTTTTTTTTTGATATTATTGTTTTATTATATATATATATTATTTTATTTTATTTTATTTTATTTTGGATCATAAGGGATTAGATTTGGAGAATATTTCATTTTCTGTATTTTTCTTTTATTTTAGAAAATATGCATTCAAATTGGGATTAAAAGGAAATTTGTGTCAGTTTCTTATTTTCCAATTTTTTCAATTTTTTTTAGAAAGCCCGGACAAAATACGGTGTTCACAATGAGCGATTCCTAAAGCGTCCCACATGCCTTTGGCTATTATACATTGAGACACTCTATAGAACTCATCATGATTGAGAGCACTGACCAGACAATGCTTAGCTTTAAAGTTGAGAAGGATCCTTCTGCTATCCTCCTCAGTCCATTCTTCTTCATGTTTTTCTCTATATTTCCCATCTTCTTGTAGTTTCATCGGAACAAAATCTCCCTTCTAAATGATCGACCAAATATCCAGATCAATGGATTGAAGGTAAATCTGCATCCTCATCTTCCAATACCCATAATGCTCTTCACTGAAACCAAGAGATCCATTGATGTTGCTTTCTTCTGGAAGGACGCCTTCACCAAAGCCAGCCATGTCTTCTCCTGGATTGTTAGATCCTTTAACTGGGAGTTTGGGCTCTGATACCACTTGTTAGTTCAGCTGGCTTCCCAAGAGAAGGGGTGAATTGAGAAGATTGAAATTTTTCTGCAAAGATGAAATATAATAGTGATACTAAAAGATTACAGAAAATAGAGTATAAGAAATAAGGAGTAAAGGAAAGAAGACTCAGTAGTTTATCTTGCTTTGGTCTATTTTGTTGAATCAAGTGTTTTGATGATTCCAAACCAACCAATCAGAGCTTGGAAAAAAGATATCAAAGGTGTACAAAAGATCTCAGGTGGAGAAATCTAAGAAAAACCAACATAAGATTAGATATAGGATTTCTTACTATGTTTAAATTGAGTAAACGATTTTGAACTTGCAAAATAATGTTTTAAAAATATGATTCTATGATAATTCATGAAATATTTGAAAAATATCCACTAACAGATGAACTTTGAAGTGTTAAAATTGATTTGGTACTTTGGAAATTCAAACTTTGGCATATGAAATTTGAACTTCGGATTGAAAATATGTTAGTCAGAAAAAAGCTTCCTCTGACAGATGAACTTTGATTTCAGAAATTCGAACTTTGAATTAAGTCTGATAAGAGCTCTCTCTGACAAACGAACTTTAGCTTTTGAAAATTTGAATTTCTGGTAAACAAATCATCAAAAATGAAAAATTCACCTGAGGATATGTCAAAGTTCATCTGAAAGTAAAGTTTAAAAAGAATTCTAAGTTAGTTTTCTGACAGATGAACTTTGATTTTGAAAATTTGAACTTTGGAAAGACAACCTGTAAGTCTGTTATGTTAATCTTTTAACATACGAATTTTAGTATTCAAAAATTTGAACTTTGAATTAGTTTGATAAGATATTTCTATGACAGATAAACTTTGACATTTGAAAATTTGAATTTTGAAAAAAAGAACTATTGAGCTGCCCACTGACAGACAAATTTTGGGCACCAAATTTCGAACTTCGAAGGCACTGTAGCAATATAGAACAACTATTCAAACTTACTAGAAATACTTTAAACTTGAAAATTCCTATGTTTCAACATGGAAACATTTTTCAAAGAGGAAAATTTGAACTTTGCTTCATAATAGACGAACTTCGAGGTTCAACATTAAAGTCTTTAGCTTTCGTTCTTTTGGGAAATTCGTCTATTGACACACCAAAATTCAAACTTTTGAATATCATATGCATTAAATGCGATTGGTGAACGGATAGTTTTTCAGAGTAACCGTTGGGTAACACCTCTAATGGCTAGATCTTGTCTCTAACGTATAGTTAATACATAAATCTATAAATAGAACTTCATTTGAAGATGTGTACAATGATTTTACATTGTATATGCAGAAACTCAGCTAAATTCTTGAGTCAAAGTCTTCTACTAGCACATACTTCATATTTTGTACTTCAACTTTCATATGCACTCTAAATCAGAGAGTTCAATCACTGTAATTAATCTTATCTTCATCTGGAAGAAAGATTTTCTTGTGAGAGGATTTCACAAGGGATTTGGTAAGTACTTAGCTAGAGTGCAAAGAGTCAGATTGTAAGCTCTTGGAACAGAGCATCAAGTTGTACTAAGGCACTGGAAGAAGCCCACTAAATTTTTGTAATATAGTGGAAAATCTCAAATGGTAGCTTGAGTACTGGACGTAGGTTAAGATAAAGAGACCGAACCAGGATAAACATCTGTGTCTTCTCTTCCCTTAAGTCATTTTCACTTGGTTATCCTTTTAAACTCTATTTTTACTGTCACTCTTGCTTTCACTACTCTCTTGACTACTGTAGAAAATTTTAATCTTCCCAATTCACCCCCCTCTTGGGAAGCTAGCATATCTAACACAAAAAATTTACACAAATTCTCCAAACATATGATCATGGATAGCAAGTACGTCTTAGTTAACAATTTTTTTCTCCTTTCCTTTCTTCTCCTTAGTAGCCTTGCCATATTAAGTTCCTAGTATGGTTAGTATATGAAAGGGTGAGATCATTGAATCTCAGTAGCCATTACCCATACATGCAATCATATTATCACATTTACATAAAAACATCAAAGAACCATTGATCAAACACATTTGCACATTTAGGTCATATGGTTTCACAAAAATTTGAGTATAGTTTTGCTTTGTAAAATGAACATCCCAAGGTCTCATAACTCCTCATTTAACTCAGCCAACAACTCAATGCATCACAAATTATCAATACAAATATATGACAAAGCATCAAACTTTTAGAAAACAACTATGATAACATAGTGCAAATAAAGTGATTAAGATGCCTTATGAATTTCCTTTGCCTTACTCACTTTTTAAACCTTTTCGTTGGCTTTCCAGAAATTTCTTGAACCTTAAAAGACCACAATTTAAGGTCATTAGCCACTACTTCAATGGCCTCCTTTATAACATATGCACACTTAATCTTAAAATTCTACGTTGCAATCCTTTTGGATTTTATTTGCACCAATATTTATATTTACCAAATTTGGACCCAAAGAATCCATATTTGGGGTCAAAATGATGAAATTTCTTCTCTATCTTAAACTCTAGTTTGGCTTAAATTAACATGGAAATAGAAGAAATTATTTACTTCATAATACTTGCAGCAACTCATGGATTCTTGCTTATTGGAACTAAACTAAGCTTCCTTTATGTTTATTTGTTGAAAACTCAACTCTCTCGCACTCTAGATTGAATCCAAAATGTTAGATAAGCTGACTTCCCAAGAGGGGAGTGAATTGGGAAGATTAAAAATTTTTCTGCAAAACGTCAAGAAAGTGAAGAAAGCAGAGGGTAACAATAAAACAAAGTATAAATAGATAAACAGTAAAGGTAGTAGTAGGAAAAAGAAGACTCAGATATTTATCCTGGTTCGGTCTCTCAAGTTGACCTATATCCAGTCCCTAAGTCACCACTTGAGATTTTCCAATATTTTGCAAGAATTCAGTGGGCTTCTTGCAAATGCCACAGTACAGCGTTGATGCTCTATTTCTGAGCACATACGTTCTCTCTTTGCACTCTTGCTAAGTGTCTCCCCAATCCCTTGTGATATCCCCTCACAAGAAAATATTCTTCCAGATGAAGATAAGATTGTTTACAACGAATAGACTCTCTTAATCAGAGTAGATATGAAAGTTGAAGTACAAAGAATGAAGTATGTGAGAGTAAGAGACTTTAAGTTGACGATTTTACAAAGTTTCAGTATATACAAGGTAATTTTCTTTTTTTACATTTTCAAATGAAGTTCTATTTAGAGATTTCAGCCTCAACTATACATTAGGGACAAGATCTAGCCATTAGAGACGTTGCCCAATAGTTACTCTGAGAAACTATCCATTCACCAACCGCATTTAATGCTTCTGACACTTAAAGTTCGAATTTCAGTTGGTCAACAGACGAATTTCGCAGAAACCGAAAGCTACAGCCTTTAACATTGAACTCCCAAAGTTCGTCTATTATGAAGCAAAATTCAAAATTTCATCTTTAGAAAATGATTCTATGTTGGAACATACGAATTTTCATGTTGAAAGTCTTTCTGTTAAGTGTGAACAATAATTTCATTTTGCTACAGTGCCTTTGAAATTCAAATTTTAGAACCCAAAATTCGTCTGTTAGTAGCTGGTTTAATAAGGCACAGTAGTTCATTTTATTCAAAATTTGAATTTTCAAAGGGCAAAGTTCGTCTGTCAGAGAGACATCTTTTCATACTTACTTCAAAGTTTGAATTTATGAATACTGTCATTCGTATGTCAACATATCATTATAACAGACTCACAAGCTTTGTTTCTGAAATTCAAATTTTCATGTTCAAAGTTTGTCTGTCAGTGAGCCTGATATCTTTTCTAAACTTAGTTTTCAGATGGACTTTGACATATCCTCAGATGAATTTTTCATTTTTCATTTTTCATAAGTTGTATTTTGTCTAAAATTTGAATTTTCAAAAGTCAAAGTTCGTCTGTTAGAGAAAGCTCTTTTCAGACAAGTATCAAAATTCGAATTTCTCAAGTCAAAATTCATCTATCAGAGAAGCCTCTTTTCAGACTTGTTCATTTTCAATATGAAATTCGAATTTCTAAAGCCAAAGTTTGAATTTTCAAAACAACATATCAGTATAAACCTTTTAAACTTCGTCTATTGGTTGGTGTTTTTCAAATATTCCATGAATTAACATAGAATCAAGGTTTTAAAATATCTTTTCACCAACTCAAAGTCTTTTACTTTGATTAAAATATTACTAAACATTCTACATCTTTTCTTGCACTGATTTTTCTAGAATTTCTTCACTTGAAACCTTTTGTGCACCTTTGATATCTTTATTCCAAGCTCTTGAAGGTTGGTTTGGAATCATCAAAACACATGATTCAACACAAAATTTCATAGAGAGAAGGGTAAGGCAATAACTCCATGAAAGCTTGACCAAATACTTGGAAACACAAGCTTAAGACCATGAAAACAAACCTTGCTTTTTGCATCTTCAACCCTGTCTTCTAGCTTCTCCTTTTGTCTCTTCTTTTCTTCATATTTTTTGCTCTCTCTCTCTCTCTCACACTCTTGAGGAAATATATCAAATAGGTGAATAGTGATCAAGGGTTAATTAACTAACTTGGTGAACTTTTATGCAATAATTTGCTTAAATCAAATAAATAAATTTCATAGGTGTCCTAGCTGCCTCCGTCACGCCATGTTGAGCGTAATATTGCCCAAAAATTGCTCCATAATTTTAATAGTCCAAAATAATCTTTATCGATAAATTTTACTCATACCGATAATTACATTTGTCATATTTTATCATTTCATTGGTATAGGATTATTCTAAATTTGATTTTAGATAAAATTCATTTTTATCCCAAAATATATTTATATGGGGTCCACATACTATTCTTATCTCTTTACTATATTTTGTAGGGATCAGATTCCTTTTTTGCTATACTATTTATTTCTTAACTTTTAATACTAACTATAAATTCATATTAACTTAGTTGGCCTCTAAGTAGTATTCCATTGAGTCTGGCTCGTTGAGAGCTCCATTCTGATAGAAATTTTTATGATTACGAAATGCTCTTGACCTCGGGCTAATTTATAATTTTTAATTCTTTCAGGTCCTTTCTCATAATTTCTTTCAGGGGCTATAATGAATGAAATTCTTCCTTTTTAGGGACTATATTGCACAGAATTTGTTCATCCAATGGTAAAATATAATTTTATTATTTTCCATTCTAACCTGGAAAAATGACTTTATTTTTCCTTTTTCCGCGTTTAACTGTATTTCTCCATTTTCTGTAATTCCCTTTGTATTTTATGTTATCTTTGCTATTTTCTTCTACATTATATGATATTCAATAAAATTAGAGATATTATACCCTCTCTCTTTGCTCATTTTGAAAACAATTTGGGAAGGTTAGAGAGAGGGGGAGTGGCATGAATTAGAGGGAGAAAGGGAGAGAGAGCCAAGAAGGGGAAGAAAGGAAGAGAGAAGAGAAAAGAGGAAGGAAGAGGAGGCCAAGTGGTCTAAGCTTGAGGTAAGTTCTTTCTCCTCCCTTAAGTTCATGAAAGTATTTGGCATGTAGGAAAGCAAAGTTTTCTTCCTCCTTTGCCGTGATGAAGGCCACAACCAAGAAGGGTTTAAGAGGTTTGTGTTACATAAAGACAAGGCTAGGAATAGCTTTATGATGTCAAGTAGTCCCTAGAATGCATGCTTGAATGATCAGTGAAAGAAGTTTTTCCATTTGGGTTTTTCTTTGAGTATGGTTCGGCCAAAAGGAGTCAATGGTCTTAGGATTGGAATTTAATGATTTCAATGATTCCAATGAGTTCCTAGGGTGCAAATTAGCTAAAGAAGATCAAAGGACAAAGTGCCAAAGCTAGTTTGCAAAATATAAAAAGTTTAGGCCATTCATGCATAATTTGATTCCAATAATGTTAGCAAAAGTGATGTATATAGGCTTACAACAAGACAAAAAGGAGAACCAAGGCAAGTAAAGACCAAGTTTGAAGCAAAAGGTTAAAGCTCAAATGTAGCACATTGTTATGTTTTTATGTTATTGCACAATAATGATTATATATGTCTATATGTTATGAAATGTTTCCATGTTATTGTTATGATTGTTTTTCTTGATTGGGTGGCTGTTTTATGATAACATCTAAGTTAGGGATGTCCTATTTCTAAGTCGTTATGCTGTTGAATTTTTGTTAGACAACCTGGTTTTTATGTACTTTTTATAAAATTAGGCAATGTTTTCAATGTTTTAAATATAACAACAACAACAACAATAACATTAGTCTTATCCCATGCAGTGGGATTGACTACATGGAACATATAACGCTAGTAGGCTCTATCAAACACCATTTCTTCAGATAAATAATTTATCAAGAGGTCATGACTTTAACTTCTCTTAGTTTCCTTCTTCGTCTTCCCTTATGTCTTTTGATAGCACTCTAAGCCAATTGCTCAACTCTCCTTATTGGCTCCTCTTGTCCTCTTCTTTGTACATACCCAAACTACCTTAAATGATTTTCTACTTGATAGGTGATACATTAATTTTTCCTTGTATACAATTATTTCGTATCTTATCCGTTCTTATATGAGCATGCATTTGTCTCAACATTCTCATCTCTGCTACTCCTATCTTATGCTTTTGTTACCCTATCAAAGCCCAACATTTATTGTCATATAGTATCACTGGCCTTACGGTAGTTTGATAAAATTTCCTTTTAAGCTTAGTAGGTACCTTACGATGACAAATAACTCCTGAAGCTTTTCTCCTCTTTAACCATCCAACTTGTATCATATGCATAACATCCCCATCAATTTCATTATCACTCTGTAAAATAGACCCCAAATATTTAAACTTTGACACTTTTGGAATAGTTTACTCTCTAATTTTTACCTCGAAATCATTTCTACCTGGCCTTTTGTTAAATTTGCAATGCATATATTCTGTTTTATTTATACTCAAGCAGAAACCTTTTAATTCCAAAGTATGTCTCCATAACTTAAGTTTAAAGTTGACATATTCTCTTAAGTCCTCAACTAAGACTATATCATTTGCAAAAAGCATACACTTAGGAATCTCCTCCTATAGATGTTCTGTTGGAATATCTTAAACCAAATCAAACAAGTATGGACTCAAGGAAGATCCTTGATGTAAACCTATCCTTATAGAAAATTCCTTTGTCTCACCTTTAGGAGTTCTCGCATTTGTTGTTGTCCCCTTATACATATCTTTTATGGCTCGAATATAAGCCACATGAACACATTTTTTCTCCATTGCTTTCCACAACACATCTCTTGGTACTCTATCATAGGTTTTTTTCAAATCAATGAAAACCATATGCAAGTCTTTCTCTTTATTCCGATATCTTTCAATCAAACTCCTTAATAAATAAATAGCCTTTGTTGTAGACCGTCCTGGGATAAATCTAAATTGATTTTCTGAAATATGAGACTCTTTTCTTAGTCTATGCTCAATCACTCTTTTCCAAAGTTTCATAGTATGACTTATAAGTTTTATCCCCTGATAATTAGCATAATTCTGAATATCCCCCTTTGTTCTTGTATATGGGCACTAAAGTGCTCTTCTTTCATTCCTCTAGCATTTTCTTTGACCTTAAAATCTCCATACAAAGCTTACTGAGCAACAAAGTCCCCTTCTCTTCTAAACACTTCCAAACCTCGATAGAAATACCATCGAGGCCAATAGCTTTACCATTATCCATTCTCTTAAGAGCTTCTTTTACCTCTACAACCCAAATCCTATGATAGAAACTTAAATTCAATTCATCTTCATGAGTTATAAAACTTTCTATAAGAATAGTCATACCCAATCTATCATTGTAAGGCTTATAAAAGTAAGTCTCTGATCTTTCTTCGATATCATCATTAGTAATAAAAAATTTTCCTTTATTGTCCTTAATACATCTTACTTGTTCCAAATCTGTTGACTGCCTTTCCCTATTTTTGGCAATTTTGTAAATTTTGCATTTGTCATTCTTCGTTATTAAATCTTGGTAGAATTCCTCAAAAGCTTTAGATCGAGCCTCACTCACTCCTTTCTTAGTCTTCTTTCTAGCTAAGCAATAACTCTTCCAATTTTCCTTGTTATTGCACAAGTGTAAGGCTTTGAAATACTCTTTTTTTATGTCTAACCTTCTCTTGCACACTCTTATTCCACCACCAATATTCTTTATCTTTAGTTCCAAAACCTTTGGATTCACCCAAAACTGCTTTGGCAATATCCCTAATCCTTTTAGCCGTCTCATCCCATAAGATGTTAGGACTTCCTTATGAGTCTCAATTACCTTCCTCCAATACTTTTCTTGTAAAGGTCAATTGTTGCCCACTTTTTAGTTACCACCACTTAATCCTAGGATTTAAGGCTTTTCGACTTTTCAGTTTATGGCTCTTAACCAGCACATAAAGGATCAAGACCCTATGTTGTAAAGTTAAGGTCTCACCAGGGATCACTTTGCTGTCTTTACAAGATCTTCTATCTAAATTCTTTACAAAAAAGAAGTCAATTTGCTACCTTTGGTCTCTACTCTTATATGTGACTAAATGCTCCTCTTGTTTCTTGAAACAAATGTTCACAATCGTGAGGTTATAAGCCATTGAGAAATCAAGATTGGAATGCCCCTTCTCATTTAATTCTCCAAAACCAAAATTACCATGAGCTCCCACATATTGCCTTGTCTCTTTCCCCATATGACTATTAAGGTCCCCACCAATGAAAATCTTTTCCTCTTGTAGGATGTCTCGAATCAAGCCCTTCAAATCTTTCCAAAATTTATCCTTAATATGTGCTTCTGACCCTACTTGAGGTGTTTAAGCACTAATAACATTGAAAGTATCGGGCCCAATGGTCAATTTTAAGGATAAGATCCTATCTCCAACCCTTTGGACTCCTACCACATTCTTTTTCCAAACTTTGTCCATAATAATACTAACTCCATTCCTTATTTTGACCTTTCTTACGTAACAAAGTTTAAAACCAGTAGTGTCTAGCTCTTTAGCACTTTCTCCAACCCATTTAGCTTCTTGAAGACCAAGATATTAATTATCCTGCAAATCATAATATTTACAACCTTCATAGATTTACTTGTGAAAGTACCAATATTCCAAGAATTGAACTGAATCTTGCTTTTCTGGGTTAACTTCTTTACCCACATCTGTCTAGAAGGATGTAGGAACCCTTGCTCATTTAACACTACACCTGGGTGCTGATATAGTGGTTCTAGCTCATTTAATACTACATTCAAGCCACAGCGTGTTACTTCTAGATAACAACCTAGCGTTAGCACATAAACGTCCTTGATCCATGTCATAAAGATTCGACAAAATTTTACATTGGCTATCGAGGGCCTAACATAACCCTACTCCTTTATCTAGGTTTGGGACTGGCTATGACACTATATAGGCAGAGTTAATGTGTTAAATGTAATGTGATGATATAATTGCATAAGCGATAGAGATGTCACAATCTCACTCCCCACATTTTCTCAATGATAGGGCCAGACAATAGCAAAGGAAAGAGTATGAGTATAGAAGGATGACGAAGTTAGTCCGTTAGTTGGAAACTGTTTTTACTATACTGTCTGTTTTGGGATTCTATGTAAGTTCGTGTATTGCTTCAAAAATTCAAATGTTTATATGGATGTATAGAACTATGTGATAGACAATATTGAGAAAACCAGACCGACCACTAGATCGGCCAAGGCAATAATTCAAGGTTTAATGGTCTAATTGGAATCGAATCAAGATCATACTGATTGTAATTAATAAATATCATAAAGCTTAAAATGATATTATCATATCAGGAAAAAATATTAAAAAAATTAAAAAATTAGTAAAGATTGAAGAAGAAAGAAAAAATAAACTAAAGGAGGGGAAGGGCATTAACATCTCTTATCAAGTACTTTTAAGAGTCATATTAAGGTTAAATTAAAAGGAATAAGTTTAAAATTAAAATATAGATAGATAATAGGCATCACAAATATTAAGATAATGTTATCATATAAAGAAAAAAAGATTCAAGAAACAAAAAAAATGAACAAAGTTTGAGAAAAAAGAAAATAAACTTGGGGGGTGAAAGGGATAAACCTTTGTCATTAAGCATTTTTAAAAGCTATATTGAAGTTAAATTAAAAAGAATTAGGTGAAAATATATATATTTATATATATAAATAATGTGAAGCATAAAAACACATGATTTTTTTTGCATATAAAAAATATGCTAAGAAGATCACAAAAGAATATCAAAGATCAACAGGAAAAAAGAAAGAAAGAAAGAGATAGTGTTTGGAACAAGCCCCACATCAAGTAATAAGATGCTTTGGGTTAAGATATGTGCTTATATAAAGGACAGTTAGTGCAGCACATTTAGTAATATATTGCCTAGCATTTGAAATTAAATAATGGTATGCCATGGCCCTACTATTTTATCTATTGGGCTCTATTAAGTTTCAAGATCTTTTTTTGCTTTTTTTGTCCAGATTTTTAGTTTCACTAGTTTTAATAAACCAGTTTACTAGTTAAGTTCGATTTTACTGATTTGTTACTAGTTTTGCTATTGTCTAGTTTCATATGAATGCTAGACCAGATAGGGATTCGGTTCTTGATCCAATTGGTTGAACTAGTTGGTCTGATTAAGTTTTTAGAACAATAATTATAAATGTTTTGGTACTGGTTTGACTCCAATTGGAGCTATAAAATGGAAGTTATACTTGTTTTTCCCAAAACTGTTCTAGTTTGGGATAATTCACGCGGGAGTTTATGCTGGTATTCTGACTAGTAGGAGTATATAAAGTACACAAGTAAAGCACGAAGCTATGAATGCACAAATTGAATTTGTATTTTATGACATAAAAATTTTCAAAATTATGTCTCAGGATTTGGATAGAAACTAGAACTAGAAAATGAACAGTAAAGTTTAATGAATAAACTGTATGAATCTAAGCAATGGTTTTCCTTTTTCATATTTTTTCTATGAAGTTCAAGATATGCATGATTTTTAGACACTTAAACCATTGATAAATGATTTTTGTATAATTAGTTATTATTTTGAAATTTACTGTGCAATTTATTGTAAAACTGTGAAAACAATTTTGAATAGTTTAAAGATTTTAATTAGTTCAAGTACTCAAGGGGCATTTAAATGCTTTAAAACTAAGCAGTTTGCATGGGAATGGTGTTGAAACATAAGATGTTACACCTCTCATGGATTCAGTTTCTACTTCTTTTCTTGTCTAGTGTGAGTTCAAGATCATGAGATCATGAATTTGGGGTGTTGCTCTACAATGGAATTAGGGAAGGAGCTATGAAGGCATTGAGTTCACATGGCTACAAGAGGAAAACTATACTCTCTTCCTATCTCTCTAGCTAGTACTTAGTTTTGGATTTTGCATTCAACCTATGTTAGATTGATAGCTTGGAATTGGTATTTCTACTAGATATTGGATTGATTGTGACCAATTTCATTTGAGAGTACTCATGTTGATGTAATTGGATTGAATTTTCTATATTTAAGTCATGACATGAATTTTGGCTATCAACATTCTTGATTCTACCATGATTTAATTGCTTTGATTGTATGGTAATGATTTAGAGTGATTGGATTTAAGTAGTAGATAGATTGTTTAGTTGGTTGATTAATGTGAATGGGCTTTAAATGATCAATTAATGACAATGGATTCAAATGCAATTCAATTAATCAATCTAAGGTTCAATCTTGTGACATGCCTTCTAAGTGCTTGATTGAATGTTTGGGTGAAATTGACATGGATAAATCATCAAATCATATACTTAATATGAAGGATTCTAATTGGTCTTCATGTTTACACAATATTAAACCAATCTCTATACAATTTCCCTTAGTAGAATCATTAAAAGTCTTGTGATTAGTAACTTCCTTAGTGAAATTGAAGATCACCACAACTCATTGTCATTGCATTCAATTCATCTTTACACTTCCTCTTCTCTTATTTTGAATTCCTTCCTTAAACATTCCATCAATTAAGGAGTGAAATTGACATGGAATGTTTTGCATTGTCATTTAATTAGTTTTAGTTCATTGTTCTATTGTTTTTCAATTGAACCAAACCCCCCATTGTAGTTATAATAGCATTTCTCATTTACATTACATTTGCATAAGATCAAATCACTATTCCTTGCTCTCAACCTCAAACATATTATTCCATCACTCTATTGATACATCATTAATTCATTAATTGCATTCATATTAGTAGATTAATTTGCATTTAGATAGCTTACATATAGAACTAGTTTCATTTTACTTAAACATTTTTTGAACTTTCATAATCACTATCAATCATTCCTCTTTTGTAAACATGACCTAGGTTGACTATTATATTACATGGTAGTTTACTTAGTTTTTAAATTAAGACCCTTGTGATACCTTCCATCAATCCTAGTATAGTAGGAACAAGAATTGGGGGATTTAACATATACTCCTTAATTTTGTCAAATACTTGTTTACAATTATCATCCCATCTCTTTGTGCTGTTTTCTCCTAAAGTTTGAAAATCAGCTCACAACTCGCAGACAAGTTTGCTATAAACTGGCAATATAATTTAGCCGTCTTGGGGAACTTTGAACTTCTTTTTCTGTCTAAAAAGGTGGCATTTCTCAAATTGCTTTTACTTTAATGTGATATAATTCTATCCCCTTTTGGCTTACGATGGATCCCAATAATTTATTAGGGTTTAATCTGAGTTTATATCTATGCAACCTTTCCAATAATTTTTTAAGGACTGCTACATGACTTTCTCCTTCAGCTAACTTAGCTACCATATCATCAACATATACCTCAATCTCCTTATACATCATATCATGAAATAGTGCCATCATAACTCGTTGGCATGTTGCCCCAACGTTCTTAAAATCAAAGGACATTACTCAATAACAATAGGTCCCCCACTGTGTGGTGAAAGTGGTTTTCTCTTTATCATCTTCATGCATGGGAATTTGATTGTATCATGAGTACCCATCCATGAACGAGTATTAGTGGTTTTGTGCCGTACTATTTACTACGACATCAACGCAAGGCAATGGACAATCATCCTTAGAGCTAGCCTTGTTTAAATCTTAATAATCAACACATATTTGTATTTTTTCCATCTTTCTTTAGAACAAGGATGATATTTACTATCCATTAAGGGTACATAGCTACTCCTGAGAAACCTGCCTTTAATTGCTTTATCACCTCTTCTCGGATTATTAGAGATGTTTCTATAGCTATCCTTCTTAATTTCTACTTTTTGGGTTTAATATTAGGTAACAAAGTGATCATATGAGCAATAATCCCTGGATTACCAAATATTTCAAGCTTTTTTTTATCTTCTTCAATTCTCATATTTATTATTTTAATTACTTCTTTGTGTGGGCACATTCTTTTTTCTTCTGAATCGAGGAATTTTGTATATATTTGAATTAACTCTCCCTTATCAGACTCATGATAATGAATATCAGAGGCAATGTCACACCTTTATTGCTTGTTTCCCATGTAATGGGCATTATTTTGAACCCATTTGAATATATTAGGTTGGCTAGTAGCCCAAGAGGGAGGTGAATTGGTGATACAAATTTTCTCCTCTTTTGAAGTACAACCCAATTTCACCAAATGTTGTAGCAGAATAGAGATGAACATAGTATGATGAAGTAGATAAATTAAAAGAGAAGATGAAGCGTATTACACTAAGATTTACCTTGGTTCAGCCCAAATCACTTGGCCTACGTTTGGTTTTCAATCCACTACTTGAGATTTTTCACTATATTCCACAAGTTTGATTTGGTCACTTATGAAGTCTCAGTATATTCTACAAGTTTTACTAGGCACTTGCGAAGCTACTCTCCCCACACCCTTACAAAATGTGTAATTCCCTTAGTATTTCTCCACACTAAGATTCTACCCAGAAATTGTAGAAAGAAAAATTATAAAATAAAAATTCTCTTTCAGCATGGATAATATATTAAAACTCATTCTAATGAGGTGGGTTTAACTTTGAATACTCACACAAAATGATTTAATCCATTGCAGCAGTATTTTGGAACATAAATCATTTAAATTCATTTCCCATAAGTTCAAATCAAGTTCTTTTTTCTTTTTTATAGCAAAGTTCAAATGAAGTTCTTTTTATATATTTGTGACTTAACTAGTCATTAGATATAAGATCTATATGTTAGATACAAGTTTTAGCCATTACTTTATACAAAGAATTGTTTAACAACCACATTAAATGCATATGAGATACCAACATTCAAGCTTTGGGGCTCAACAAATGAATTTTGCAGAATCAGCATAGTTATATGTTTAACATTGAATTTCAAAATTCGTCTATTATTAGTGACATTCGAATTTTGAGTTTGTAAAAAATATCCAACATTAGTTCATGCGAATTTTCATAGTGGAAGTACATCTATTGGATTTGAATAGTTGTTTCAAGTTTTCATAATGCACTCAAAATTTAAATTTCATAAACTAAAATTCATCTATCAAAGGCATGCTCCAACAAGACAGAAAAGTTTTTACTTTGAAGTTTACACTTTGAAGCTCAAAGTTCGTCTGTCAAAGGTTGTGACTTTAAACTCACTTTAAACTTCATCAACATTCAAATTATAACTAACTTTCATGTGAATTTTGCACACTTTCACTAACTATGCTTAGCCTAGAATTCGAATTTTAGATTCAAAATTCATCTATTAAAGATTAAATCTCTGTAAGTTCAAACTTCAACAAGTATATATATCTCAAAATAACCATAAGTTAAATAGCAAAATTCTTCTGTTAGCTAATGTATATCTCAACTTTAACACATGCTAATATCATATTTACTTAATCTACCTCATTTAAAATATATCGTAACAAGATTAAGTAAATTTCAAAAATTGAATCACCTCAAGACTTAAGTGAAAACAAAATATACCTAATAGCTAGGTCTTAAAAAATTAAGCTTTACTTTCACTTGGTCATTCCTATTCTTGGTATGCTCCTTTCTAATCTTCAATTCTTGAAGCATCCTTTCTCTTCTTCTTCTTTGAGTGAGACATGATGTTAATTTTCTTTTCTTTTTTTTTTATTCCAATGTTTACTCTTCATTCTTGGACAATTCTACATTTAATGTATTACACTTATAAACCAATTAGTTAGACCAATTTATATATCCAACTTGTATTATAAAACATAAAAGCACAGTGAATATATTAGTACATAGCATGATATATACATTATAAACACAATTAAACATATGCTAATGCACCATTTGCTTCTTTTAGGAATAAAATATATGTTAGGCAAATATGATGCGTTTGTTTCTTATTATTCTATATTTGTCATCATCAAAACTTATATTATATTAAACCTAGCAGAATAAGTTTAGAGAATTAAATCACTTGCCAGACCAACATAGAAAAATTTTTTCTTAAGTTACTGTTCATTTAGTTATTCCTATTTTCAAGCCAAAATTTGAAAAATCATAACTAATTCTAGAAAAATTGTATAAATGTGATTCAAGTCTCTAAAATTAGAGTAAATCATGATCTACATGGAAAAAAAAATAAAAAATAGAACTTTTACCATGCCAATTCATACAATATTTTTTGTGTAGTTTACTATTCATTTGGCATATTTAAAATTGTCCAAATCTTTTAACCTTCATTTTGATAATTCATAACTTATTCCATACTCAACCAATTTGAGTGATCTTTGTCTTCCTAGAAGCTCATTATGTCTACTTTTAATTCATATCAATCACTCAATTATTGTGCCTTGTTCTTGATATAAATATTCTTCCCAAACTTTTCACATAATAAATAATTTATGCAATACATTGGGAAATTAATTTCATGATTTAATTGCATGGTCCAAACATGCTCATAAACCATTCCAACTATCATAGGAAGTTCAAAGGAACATGGCTAAATAAAATTACAAATTTAATCTCATACATCATTTTTATACATAATTTTAAAATAATTTGTCATAATGTTCACAAACACTTAATCATCATTTTCCTCTTCATTTCTTTTGGTCTTGGTCCCTTGCATGGTTTGACCCTAACATGGTTAGTGGTTTGGGTGAGTGAGATTCAAGAATCTCAATAGCAAATACATTCCATGCAATCATATCATCATGCAAGCCTTAAAACATTATTCAACTTATATTGAAACATGTAATAACATAAAATACTATATTGACAAGTACAAATTTTGATAGAGTTTTTCCTTAGAAACAGTCAAAACTAGTCACAGAACACAATAACAACAATATGACAATTCAAATATCATCATAAAACAATTCAAGATAATATAAAAGTAAAAAAGTGTAAATTGCTACCTTAATGGTTTCTTTTGCTTTTATCACATTGTTTCAGCCTTTCTAGTTGCTTCCTTGAACTTTCCCAAAACTAAATTCATCATCATATATTCACTAAATCAACTAATTCCATAGGCCAACTCTCAGAAACAATTAACCCTAAAATTTCATATTTCATATACTTGACTTTTTCTTGAAAACCTAACTTGTCCTTTGTTAATTCATGCATGAGGATTTCATTTCTAACATTAGATTCATGAAATTCCAACTTCTCCTCTTTTCCACTTGGCCAAAACCATTACTTTAAGAGAAAGGAAAGCATTTCCTTTGTCTTCTTGCTTAAACTCATACAAACACACTTTCTTTCAACTAGTTCATGCTTCCTCTAAGTTTATTTGCATGAAAACATGCTCCCTTTCATGTTCCCTACCTTGGCGGAATTTTAACATTAAGAGTAAGAGAAGAAGAACTCATTTAATCCTAACCTAAACCCATGACAAACTAACTTGAAATTAAAGAACATACTTACCTCTTCCTTGTCTTGTTGCCTTTAAGTTTGCTTCTTGCCTTTTCTTCTTCTTCTTCCTTCTTCCTTCTCTCTTTTTCTCACTCAATTTTAGCCTCTCTTTCTCTTTCTAACCCTCCAAAATTTCGTCCAAAATGAGCATAAAAGGAGGGGTTGCTTGCTTATTTATAGACCTCAAGATTTCATCCTAGCCATTCATTCTCACTTTAATCCAATGGCCAAGATAAACTGGTTCTTAAGGTTTACCTCTTAAATATTAAAATATTCTCCAAGAACATGTACATAAACATTTGTTCTGTTATACAGCAAATTTTCCTAGTCTAAACCAATCATGTATCATTTACTTTATGTCTAGACATTCCCTTGGTATTACTAATATTATTTGTTCATTAATATGAATAGGAAATATACAAGTTTGTGATATGTATTTATCTTATTAACTATCCAAACTATATTTTGTAACACCTTAACCTTAGACCATAATTTCTATCATTTAAACACTATTAGAGTCCACTTGTTCCATTTTACAAGATTGAATCACTTGAGGGGCTAAATCAGAAAAAATAAAATTTTCTGAGTTACTGTTTATTTGGTAAGTCTATTTTCCCTAGTAAATTTTGAAAAACCATAACTAAATCTGGAAAAATTCTACGAGAGTAATTCAAGTCTCCAAAAAATAACTTAAAATATTATTGACATGGAAAAAAATATAGAATAGACTTTAATCATGCCATTTGGTATAGTATTTAGCACAAAATTTCCTACTCAAATGGTCATTTTTCACTTTCCTAGGAATTTAGTCTTAACTTTAAAAATTCATACCTCATTATGTCCTTAGTTAAATCATGCATAATATATGTCACTTGAAAGCCCTATATGTTTACTTTCTAGACATATTTTTCTTCTGCATTTGTTTTACTGGAACATGGCATGGTATCATCTTAAATTATTAAGAGTCAGAACTTGACTTTAATTAGAACAGTTTTATTAAAACTTACATTTTTCTCATTATATAGCTCCAATTAGTTGCATCTTAAAATTAAGACATAGATCTTTTCATACATATAAACTATTGAATTTTTGGAACTCTACACTATTTTATACTGCATTTTAAATTAAGTAGTTCTAATTGTCAAATCATACAGTTTTCCAACTCTGTCCCGTTTTGAACCCTAATTTTGAAAAATCATAATAATTCATGAACACAGCTAATTGCAGTGCTCTTTAAACTATTTTAAAGCTCTACTTGTTTACTTTTTGAGCATACATAACATTCATACATTTATCAACATTTTATCTAAATAATAACTCGTTTACTAACCATGGTTACAACAAACTTTTCATTCATGAACTTTATATAACCAATTCGATAACATATATCATACATAACCTTATAAGAGGACTTTAAGAACATAAATACACATCATTATTGTAAGGTTTAGTATAACATAAGTTTTGATGATGGCAAATATAAAGCAATAAGGAAAAAATACATCATATGTATTGGGCATATATAATGTTCCTTAAAGAAGTAAAATGTGCATTAGTATGTATTTACTTATGGTTATAATGTATATATCATGCCACGTGCAAATATATCTACTGTACTTTTACAATGAATAATATCAGTTGGATATATAAACTGAACTAACTACTTGGTTTGTAAGTGTAATATATTAAATGTAGGTTGGTCCAAGTAAGAAGAGTGAGTATTGGAATACAGAACTGGAAATCAATATCATGCCTCACTCAAGAAAGAAGAAAAGAAAGGATGCTCCAAAAATGGAAGATCAGAATGGAGCATACTAAGAAGGAAATGATCAAGTAGAAATGGAACTCAACATTTGAAGACCTAGTCATTAGGTATATTTTGTTTTCACTTAGGTCTTGAGGTGGGATTACATTGAAAATTACTTAATCTTATTACCATATGTTTTAGATGAGTTAGATTAAGTAAATCTAATATTATCATATGTTAGATTTGAAAAACTCTGACTAACAGACGAATTTTGAGAAGTTAAACTTGTTAGCAGGGCTGACTTCCCAAGAGGGGGGGTGAATTGGGAAGTTTGAAATTTTTCTGCACAAAGTGAAGTAAGTGAAGATATCACAGTATAATGAAAACAATGCGTAAAACAGAGCAAGGTGAAAAGTAGAGATAAGGAGAAGAGAACTCAGTGATTTATCCTGGTTCAGTCTATTCACTTGACCTACATCCAGTCCCCAAGACACCTCTTGAGATTTATCTACTATACAGCAAGAATTTCAGTGGGCTTCTTGCTAAAGCTGCAGTACATGAGTATGCTCTATTTCTGAGCTCTCTCAAACTTTCCAAGCACTTTCACTATGTGCTTCTCAATCCCCTTGTGAATACCCCTCACAAGTAAATCTATCTCCCAGATGAAGAATAGATTGATTACAATGAAATAACTCTCTTGTAAAGAGTGGATATGAAAGTTTAAGTACAAGTTTAGAAGTTAAGAGGGTAAAAGCTTTTGAGAAGAAGATTCAGTAGAGATTCGGTATATACAAGTTTGATTCGTTACCCACAACTTCAAATGGTGTTGTATTTATAGATTTAGGTCTCAAATATCCGTTAGAGACTAAATCTATCCGTTGGGGAAGTTATTCAACGGTTACTCTGAAAAACTATCCGTTTACCAACCGCATTTAATGTTTCTAACATACTGAAATTCGAATTTTGGTTGGCCAATAGACGAATTTCGAAGGAATCGAAGATTAAAGCTTCCAACGTTACAGCACGAAGTTCGTCTGTTCATGAAGTGAAATTCGAATTTTGAAACTTACAAAACATTTTCACAATGTGACATACGAATTTTCAAGAAGAAAGTTTTTCGGTTAAGTGTGAACAGTGTTTTCAATTTTCTACAGTGCCTTCGAAATTCGAATTTTGGATCCCCAAAATTCGTCTGTCCATTGAACGTTTAAAGGGACACAGTAGATTACTTTCTTCGAAATTCGAATTTTGAAAAAGCGAAATTCGTCTGTCAGATAAACTCTTTTTAGACTAATTTCATCATTCGAATGTTGCAAGTTCTTATCATTCGTATGTCAATGTTTCATTTCAATAGACTCAAGAACTTTGCTTCTGAAATTCAAATTTCAATGTTCAAAGTTCGTCTGTCAGAGAGCAGTTTTGAAACTTAAATCACTCTTGATCTCAGGTGAACTTTAACATAGTTTCAGACGAATTTCTTCCATTTTCTCAAGTTTTATTTTGTTTGAAATTCAAATTTTGAAGACTCAAAGTTCGTCTGTTGCAAAGAAGCATCTTTCAGACTTATATGAAAATTCGAATGTTGGAAGTTCAAAATTCGTCTGTCAGAGAGCATTTATCAAACTCAATTTCATTTTGATTTCAGATGCACTTTATCATAGTTTTAGATGAATTTCTTTGGTTTTTACAAACTTCATTTTACTTGAAATTCGAATTTTGAAAGTGTGAAGTTCGTCTGTTAGCAAAAGGCCTCTTTTCAGACTAGATGAAAATTTGAATTTTGAACAACCAAAATTCATCTGACAGAGAGCCATCTCTTCAGACTTATTCAGTTTTAGCTCAAAATTCGAATTTTCAAAGGCAAAGTTCGAATTTCCAACTTGACAGTTTAGCTTAAACTTTCAACCATCGTCTGTTTGTGGGTGTTTTTCAAATATTTGAAGATTTAACATAAAATCAAAGTTTGAAAACTTCTTTTCTTCAAATCAAAATCTTTTACCCAGTCATAACAAAAACTAAGGACCCTACAAAAGATCTAACAGCAAGTACTCAGAAAATCTTCACTTGAAACAGCTTTGCTCTCCTTTGATATCTTCAATCCAAGCTCTTGAATGTTGATTTGGAATCATCAAAACTCTTGTTTCAACAAAACTTCATATACTTTGTGAAAATACAAATTTTGCAACTAAATTTGAAGTTCCAGAGATATCACCTCTGACAGATGAATTTCAAGTGTTGAAATTCGAATTTCAAGTCAAACATAGTTAGTAAAATGTGCAAGTTTTGTCTGAAGTCATGACAAAGTTCGTCAGATAATTAAACACTAAAAGGGTTCAAAAACATTCCCTCTGACAGATGAATTTTGGATTTCAAAATTTGAACTTTAGAATAAAACTCAATGATTTACAATTGCATTTCATTAACTCAAGAAGTTTTGAGTATCAAAATAATATATCCTTACTTTTAAACATAGTGAAATCTAGTTTTCAAGAATCTAGAGTTTGACCTTTGATTAGTATTTTTTATACATCTCTCAAAATACATATGGGTTTGATGTAAAACTCATTTCATTTGAAACTAGACTTAATAATATTTTCAAAGAAGTTTATTTCACTCAAAATAAAGGTCATATGAAAAATCTATGGTCATTTAAAATTGAGTAGTGAGATATGGATTTTTAGTTTTAACCTCCTATCATTATTTTCATCATATCTCACAGAATACATTTGTTTTTGAAGCGAAAGTTTTTCATTTGAAAGTAGACATTGAGAACTTTCCAACCATAGGCCATTTGCTTAATTTGGAGTTAAAAGAAGAGAGTTATAACTTCTACAAAATTGTTTATAGTGCAAAGTTTGAAGTTATAGAGGTTCCGTTTTTGACATACGAATTTCGGGCCTCCGAAATTTCAATTTCGAAGAGAACTTTTGTGTCATATTGAGCTTGCCACTGATAGACAAATTTTGGCTTCTGAAATTTAAACTTCAGGTCTAACAGACGAATTTTGGCTTTCAAAATTCGAATTTCGAGACTCCAGAATGTGAAAATACTTCTGGAATAGCCAATAGGCATATTTCCACATCTAAAATTTGAACTTCAAGTCTAACAGATGAATTTTGCCTTTGAAAATTTGAATTTTGAATCCCCAGAATGTGAAAATACTTCTGGAATAGCAAACAGACAAATTTTCACATCCAAAATTTGAATTTCGAAAGGAAGAACTTGTGCCATATTGAGTTGCTCACTGATAGACAAATTTTGGGCACCAAAATTCAAACTTCAAAGGCATTATAGCAATATCGAACAACTGTTCACACTCACTAGAAGAACTTTAAACTTGAAAATTCGTATGTTCCAACATAGAAACATTTGTCAAAGATGAAAATTTGAATTTTTCTTTAGAACAGACAAACTTCGAAGTTAAATGTTAAAGTCTTTAACTTATGGTCTCTACGAAATTCGTCTGTTAACACCCAAAATTCAAATTTCAGAGTGTCAATGCATTAAATGTGGTTGGTGAATGGCTAGTTTAATAGAGTAATCATTGGGTAATGTCTCTAATGGCTAGATTTTGTGTCTAACATCTAGTTACACCACAAATCTATAAATAGAGCATTATTTGAACTTATAGATAACAATCTTAAGAGAGTTTATGTGAAAATGCTGTAACAATTTGTAAAATCTGTCTCAGCATTGTTTGAAAATCCCACCTTAATAGAGTGAGCTTTCAATGTATTATCTACTCTTCAAGAGAGTTTTCATTCTGTAAACATTTCTTTCTACATGTTCTAGGTAGAATTTTAGCGTGGGGAAACATTAAGGGATTTACACATCTTGTAAGGGTGTAGGGAGAGTAGCTTCACAAGTGCCTACTGAAACTTGTGGGATGTACTGAGGCTTCACAGGTTCCCGAATCAAACCTGTAGGATATAGTGAAAAATCTCAAGTGGTGGCTTGGGGACTGGATGTAGGCCAAGTGATTGGACTGAACCAGTATAAATTGTTGTGTATTGTTCTTCATCTTCTCTATTCAGTTGCTGCACACAACTCTCTCTGTTTATCCCCGTTTTGCTTCACTCTTAGTGAAATTAGGTTATGATCCAAAAAAAGCTAAAATCTTATATCACCCAATTCATCCCCTCTTAGGTGTCTAGCCAACCTAACAATTACATAGTTTACATTCCATGCATATATTGATACATATTTTTAAAACTTAACATCAATGCTTGCATGCATGAACATATCATTCATTAATTTCTTCCTTTTCTCCTTTAGTTCTTCTTGAACTTTTTACATGGCTTGACCCTAGCATAATGATCATTTTGGGCAAGTAAGATTCAAAGAATCTCGTAGCATTACCTAATCATATAATCATATCATCAAAACCATTCTTGAAAACATCAACGAATCTCATTAAAACATATAATGTCATAATATTTCATGAAAGTTTTGGCAGAGTTTCGTTTAGTAAAATGGACATCTCGTGGTCACATAACCCCTCATTCAACTCAGCCAATATCACATAATCAACATGAAGCATCAAATCAAATATATCGCAAAGCAACAAATTCATAGAAATCAAGTATGACAATATAATACACAACTCGGTTAAATGCTACCTTATGTAATTCCTTTGGTTTCCTCCCTTTGTAGACTAGTAGGAATCACTTCTCCAACTTCCTTGAGCCTATACATAACACCAATGAAGCATATAAGCTACTAGTTCTTGGTCTTGCATCACACAGTGCTCACTAACCCTTAACTTTTCACTTTGTAATCATTTTGGCTTTTCTTTACATCAATACATGTTCTTAAGGCTTTGGACCATGGAGAATCCATTTTGGGGGTCAAAATCATGAAATTCCTACTCCTTCCTAACCCTAGATACTAGCTGAAACTCACTTATGGAAGGAAAAGTAAGAATTCTTCATAACATGCTTTAATCTCGTGAAATCTTGCTTTTGAACACTAGAGGGCTTTTCCATTTTTTTATGCATGAAACTCTTTTTCCTTCCCCTTCTCTTATGCTTGGCTCAAAATTACTCTTAAAAAAGAGGAGATGAAAACTCAAAGGAATCATGGCAAACCACTTAAAATACTAGCTTGAAAGTATAGAGAAGCTTACCTTTATCTTGAGCTTTAACCTTGAAGTTTGTCTTCTCCTTTCTTCTTCTCTCTTTCTCTCTTCTCCCTTATGACCCCTTCTCTTTTCCTTTCTCTTTTAGCTGCTTCTTACTCTCAGTTAAAGTACTTAACCATGCATTTGGAGCAAAGATATCTAATGTGTGAATAATGCTTGGTTAGTTTGGCCAACTTGAGTTAGTTTTATGAAATATTATCCAATAATCAATTTATCAAATTCCCACCATGTCCCAACCAGCTGCACATCATGTCACATGGAGGGTATTCTTGTCCAAAATGCTTCATAATTTTTATTAGCCCAAAATAACCCTTACCGATAAATTTTACCCATTCCAATTAGTTACTTTCGCCGTAATTGTCATTTAATTGATATAGAACTATTTTAAATTTGGTTTTGAACAAAATTCATTATTTTGTCCTAAAATATATTTGGATAGGTCCACACACTATTCCTCTCTCCGTACTACATTTTGTGGGCCTACAATCTCTTTTTAGTATAATAATTGCCTTTTAACTTTCAATGGCAATTATAGATTCATATTAACCTAATTAACTTCAAAGAAGTATTCTATTGGGTCTGACTCATTGTGAGCTCCGTCTTGACAATACTGTTGAAAATTACAAAACTGCCCTTAACATAGGAAAAATTATAATTTTTCATTCTTTCAGGCCTTTTCTTATAATTCTTCCAAAGGACTTAAATGCAACTAATTCTTTCCTTTTAAGAACTATATTGTAAATCATTCTTCTCCCTTGAAGCTAAAATGCAATTTTTCATTTTATTTTTTAACATGCAAAATTACCATTTTGCCCTTGAATTGGGTCAAAAACATAAATACTTATTCTTTCATGTACTTCATAATTTTTCTCAAAGACCAATTTTTCAATAATTTTTTCATTATACTTTCAAATTAATCTATCTTTCAACCTAAACCTCTCAACTACGCAATACTTATACCATTGCGCTTAGCTCGAGACAGACTTACATTCAACTAATATATTGCATACCTTTCAATTTAGTTCTAGAATTAATTTCTATTAAGGATCTTATGGAAAATTAATTCCAACCAATGACCAAACATAATTCCTTCTAAGGACCATATAAGAAATTAATTTCATTTAAGGACTGAGCAGGTAACCTTACCACTTCCTTTCATATCTTCTCTTGCATTTTATGGTATCCTATGAAAATAAGGATATCACATAATTTATGTGGGGCCCACATATTTTTTTTCTTTTTCTTTATTGTGGGCCCATATTTATTTTTCTTTTTACTATTTTGTTCCCCTCTATTTTGCAGTCTCTGTCATTTTAGACTGTACTTTTTTAGCTCAATACACTCTTCTAACAAGGTAGTATATCATAAATTCCATTTCCACACACACACATACATATATTTTCTAAAAATTTTGAAATTATTTACAATTAAGGACCCATTCTGCAATTTATTCTAGTTAAGAACTAAACATAATTCATTCTAAGGATTAGAGGAGAAATTAATTCTTAATAAGGATCAAGCATGTGAAATTACCATTTTGCCCTTACCAGTATTCACACTATATTTCATATATCATCTTTTTCCAATAATATGTTTCTCATAACAACTCTCAATATATTAAAATAACATATTCATGAGAGTGGGGATGTTACAAGCAACACACAAATCATTGTTCAGGTACTCAAAAACCTCTGCGTTAGATGAGGAAATCAAATTCTCTAAGGTAATAATATCTAAAGCATTCTCAAACTCCCAATTTTCCAATAGGGTAGTCAGAAGTTTCATCATTTCACTCATTTCAACCATTTGAGCACCCATAGCAATTATTTGGTCCTTAAAGGAAGTAGGTTGAGTTTTCCTTTTTTTTCCCCTCCTTTTATCGACTTTAAAGGCCTGTGTTGTAGGAAAATGCAAGGAGTGCCTAGATAGATTGCTTTTTCTTTGGAGGTGCAATGTTTTCACTTCTGAAAATGGGGAAAGAAAGAGAGAAATTATGAAAAAAATAAACTTAAATAATTATTTACCTCTGGAGATAGAGGGATTGTTGAACTGGCGGAGTTAGTATACGAGTCTTGAGGCATGATAACCGTTAATTTCTTTCAGACATTAATTGTTCCTTAAGATAATTAGAGTTGACCATCAAGAAATAGAGACTTTATATCTCTCCTTACTTGAGGTTCCTCAGAGGGGTATTAAATTGATTAACATGTAGAAATTCTATGATCGGAGTGATTATACAAGACTTAAGGTAGGAGATCCTCTAATTTCTTTCGAAAACTTTGTTTCTTGAGATAATTAAAGTTGGCTATCAAGCAACAGAGATTTTGGATTTCTGATTACCTGAGGTCACATAATAATTCTATAGTCGACATTCAATCAAAACAAAAAATCACATTATTTCATTGAAATCAATCCACTTTTATTTCATAGACAAACATTCAATCATAAGGATCGAGCTACATTTCTCAATTCCACTGCAATATCTTTACACCAAGAGAAAGTTTGTAATCTTGATAAAAGTATTGAATGGATGAGTCATGCTCTCAACTTGTATGTATTGAATCAAGTGTTTTTGATGATTCCAAATAACTAGAGCTTTGAAGGAAGATATCAAAGGTATACAAAATATCTCAAGTTAAGAAATCCAAGAAAAATGAGTACAAGATTAGTCTGTAGGATTTCTCACTGTATTCACATGAGTAAAAGGCTATGATCTTTCACTCAAATATTTTTAAAGTGTGTTTTTCAAAAATTCTATGTTAACCTATGATATATTTGAAAAATATTTACTAACAAACAAATTTTGAACTGTTAAACTTCATATGTTACCTTAAAAATTTAAATTTTGAAGGCTGAAATTTGAACTTACAAAGTTGTTACCTCTGACAGATGAATTTCATACTGTGAAAATTCGAATTTTAGGTAAAACACAAGTTGTGAAAAATGAAAAATTCATCTGAAGATATGTTAGGGTTCATCTGAAAGTAAAGTTTAAAAAGAGTTCCAAGTCAACCCTCTGACAGACAAACTTTAGTTTTGAAAATTCGAGCTTTGGAAAGACAATGTGTAAGTCTGTTCAGGTGTCCCTCTAATAGACAAACTTTGGTCTTCAGAAATTCGAACTTTGGAATAAGTCTAATAAAAGGTCTCTCTGACAGGCGAACTTTAGTGTTTGAAAATTTGAATTTTGAAAAGAATAATTTTTGTGCCATATTGAGTTACTCACTGACAAACGAATTTTGTACACCAAAATTTGAACTTCGAGGGCACTGTAGCAATATAAAACAACTATTCATACTTATCAGAAGAACTTTAAACTTGAAAATTCGTATGTTCCAACATGGAAATATTTGTCAAAGATGAAAATTTGAATTTTGCTTTAGAACAGCTAAACTTTGAAGTTTAACGTTAAAGTCTTTAACTCATGGTCTATGTGAAATTCATCTGTTGACACCCCAAAATTTGAACTTTGAATGTCAAACGCATTAAATGTGGTTAGTGAATGGATAGTTTTGCAAAATAACTATTGGATAACGTCTCTAACAGCTAGATCTTGTCTCTAACTATAGTTAAGACATAAATCTATAAATAAAACTTCATTTGAAGGTGTGGAAAATAAGATTATGTTGTATATACTGAAACTCTGCCAAATTCTTTAGACAAAACCTTCTACTCTCACACACTTCATACATTGTACTTCAACTGTCATACACACTCTAGATTAGAGGGTTTATATTATTGTAAACAATCTTATCTTCATCTGGAAGAAAGATTTTATTGTGAGGAAACGTCACAAGGGATTTAGGAAGCACTTAGCTAGAGGGCAGAGAGTGAGATTGTAAGCTTTTAGAATAGAGTATTAAGCTGAACTGAGGCATTGCAAGAAGCCCACCAAATTCTTGTAAGATAGTAGAAAATCTCAAGTGGTAACTTGAGAACTGGACGTAGGTCAAGAGATAGAGACCGAACCAGGATAAATTCTTGTGTCCTTCTACTTATACTTTCTTATTACCTTACTACTATTTGCACTCTGTTTTTTTACATATTTTGCTTTCACTGCTTTCTTGTAATTTTGCAGAAAATTTTCAAACTTCCCAATTCACCCCCTCTTAGGAAGCTAATAGAACTAATAGTATGAAAGCATCTGGAAATCTTGGAATAGCTTCATTGGCTAACATGATTGACTTTAGGACATGTCCCTTTTGTTTGTTGACTCTTGTTACTTTCTTTAAGTGGAGCAGTGTCCATTCTTGTATTGTTTTATCTTATTGGTTGATCTGATCAAGTAGCTTTGGAACGTGGCTGATGAACTTCATCTAACAAAAATTAACTCATTAATTTTTTCTTCTAACTATTTGGCAAGCATGTGCATCTCTTATGGGAAACTTCTTAAAGGAAGGTCTTGTATTTCCTTTTCAAGTGCATCCTTCTCTTTCAAGACCCTCACCAGTCTAGCCTGATTATTCTTCATTCTTTGCTTATTCTCTTCCACTTGCTTGTGTGTATCATTGATAGTATGGTGAGCTTCAAATTTTCTTCCTTTAATCTTTTCACATCAGAGCTTTCTTCATAGGCATTTCCTCTCAAGTTTTTCAACTTTATTTTTCAAGGTTGCACATGTTAGGAATTTTAGTACATGCACAACAGAAAAACATCAAGAAATTCTCTCCCATGGATCCATCAATGTTGTTTAGATTGAGATGTAGGAAAAAATTTTACCGCCAATGTGTCCCTTTAGTGTTCTTTTCCTACTGTCAGATCTTAGGAACTAACGCGTCTGATAAGCTCCCTCTACCGGTATCTACATGAACGGTGAGTCTAACTCAAACAGCATGCTAGCATCTCTATTTGTGAATTTCTGTTCATCCGTACACTTTCTCTGTGTGAGTGTGCGGCCGCTCAATCTCTAGGGTGTTTTTAGGCTTTATCTTGATTCTATATTTAATAACCCTAATCTAGATAAGGTTTATTATTTGATTAATTTAAATCAATTATTTAAATTAAATCAAATCTTAATTAAATAAATTAGTTTATATTTAAATCTATCTAATAGGATAATATCTAAACCAACTATCCAATTTAAATCTAGAATCAAATTTAGATTATGACATTAGTTTAAATTTAAATCTATCACATAGAATTAAATTTAAAACTAATTTATTTAAATTAATTTGAATAAAAGATATATATTTTTTGAAATAATATAATATATCAAACATATATATATACTTCGAATTTTATAATATATAGATATCAAATATATATGTAATTTAATCACCCTAAATTGAACGTTAAATTCATTGAATATAGACATATTTTAGATTCAATGAATCTAGACATTTTAGCTCGAGTTGGCTCATTCTTGTGTGTGACCCTATAGGCCCATATGATGTTGGTAATGGCCAATAACACTATTGGAACCACAAGTCACAAGTGGCCTCTAGCAAGACATTGTGACTACCCAAATCATATGAGATCAGTGATCTGATGTAACCTATCATATAACCTGATTACATCCCTTTTGTCACATGTTATATAGGTCAAGTATGAGGCATGGAAATGTCATCCTCATCTTACTTGACCATCACTTTCTCGATCTCCGAGCAGATTGACAGAACAAATAGAAATTCTTCCATTCGAGCACGGCCATGCATTTCTTAGTCTCACTCATCGAGAGGCCCAAATATATTTCTCTATTAATTAGAGGAACAAATTTCATCTTGACCATTCATTTTTCTTCACATGAATTCCATTATACCTGATCATAGCATTTATGTTTTCCCGACTAAAGGTGACTTTTGACTATGACAAAGTATAGTGTTCCCCATGTTGGAAGCCATGGTGATCTCAGGTTTGAGGGCTTAATGACATCGTTATATATGAGATATGCTTATGACTTGATCCATGCAGCTATCTTATGATGGGTTGATCTAGCACCTATTCCCTAATAGGAGCTTATGATTTTAATTTGTATCTTAATACATAATTATCACATAATTATCAATCAAAATCATACTAGCCATAATTTATCATTGTTCCCACAAAGATAATTGACTAGGGACATTTAGGATAACATGATTTATCCAAGGATATTATTATAAAGATAAACATGCAAACAATATAATAATGCAATAAAAGAAAAAACACCTTCTTTTTTCATAATGAAGTATCATGTTCAAAATACAATGATTGGCTTAGGGCACAATCTCCAATAGTACATTCCTCTTGAAGATGGCACAAGGCTTCTTTGTTTCCACGATTAGCTTTTTCTTGTTTCTTTAGCTCTTCTTCTTGCTTTCTCGGTTATTTAACTAACTCTATGTCTACTTCTATTGTATTATTTCTAAACAAAAGATCTACGGGTGTAAAGGCTAGATTATTTCCTCTTATCCTTTATTTAACCATGCTTGGTGCTGATTAGTTACCACCATATATTGTCCTCCTAATTCAAGAGTTCCTTTGTGTATAATCTTATCCCATGCCTTTTCATTCTAACTCAATGCCTTGGTTGAATCATTGTGCAAAAATTGAGTCACTTTAATTGGTTCTTTTGGAGGTACTTTTTGTGTGAAACCAAATTGTTTGAGTAACTAATAGGATTATAATTTATAACTCTACGTGGCCCAAGAAGTGGTACATTTAAGAAGTCTTTTCATTGACAAATTATTTTTTCGTCCCACTACCATGATAGCTTCCAAAAGACATCTTTTTCTTTAAGTTGGTTAAAAACCTCAGCCCATCCTTTATGATCTAGTATGGTCTTTCCTTCATAATCCTTGAAAGCAAGAAAAGGATGATGGGTATCATGGTTTATGGCCTTACGAAATTGCTTTCCAGATAAATGATTCATAATCCATACATGTAGTAAATGTAAGTAGCACCACATCCTTCCTCCTTTATTAGTATGACAATGGCTCAACATCGCATATGTTTCAGTTAAGATTGCAAGAACAAGGTTAACTTGATGATGCTCCACCATCTGATAGCATATGGATCAATTAATCCTATCAAGAAAGGGAATAAAATAATGCCATAAATCAGCATGGCAAAAGCCCTATTAAAAGTAGACCAATTCCTTTTTTTCAGCCAACATCCTTAAATAGGTCTTTGTAAATGTCCTGGGAATCCCTTTCATGCTCGCTGGATAACCCTTTAAGGAGTATTATGACTTTGTCCATTGATGGTAGATGCCTTGATTATTTGTAGACATGCCCTCCTTTCTCTAAGGGTATTCTTCAAAATGCACCATATTCTTTTATGGTTGGTACAATATAGAAATCTAGGAATGTGAAGCATCTCAAAGTATCATCTAAATATTGCCCTAACACTATAAGCGCATCCACTAAGACAAGTACATTTGGCAATTCCAACATGTTTATATATTTCTTTTCAAAATCTGATAAAATATTTCCTTTGATGTGTCTAGAAAATTTTTTTCAGACTCTCTACTGGTTTGACCTTTGTTGTCAATTTGCTACCCTTCCTAGTGTATACTAGCCATATTAGACTCAAATCCATGTTAACTCTACTTGACAATCCCCTAGTTCTCCTGTGATAAATAGGAAAGAAAAATTGACTAGGTAACATTTGCTAAATATAATTAATAATGAAAATGTTAGGTTGGCTGGTCACCCAAAAGAGGGTGAATTAGGTGATACAAGATTTTTGCCCTTTTTAATGAACAACCCAATTTCACTAGGAGATGTAGCAGAACATAGAAGAACAGAGTGTATCAAGTGAGGCAAATAAAGTGAAAAAATGAAGAGCAATACACAAATATTCATACTAATTTAGCCTAACCACTTGACCTATGTCCAGTTTTTAAGTCACCACTTAAGATTTTCCACTATATCCCACAAGTTTGATTTGGGCACTCGTGAAGTCTCAATACATTCCACAAGTTTCAGTAGGTACTTGTGAAGCCACTTTCTCCACACCCTTATGAGATGTGTAATTCCCTTAATATTTTCCTACACTAAGATTCTACTCAGAAGTTGTAGAAAGAAAGATTACAAAAATAAAACTCTCTTTAAGAGTGGATAATACATTGAAGCTCACTCTAATGAGGTGGATTTAACTCTCAATGCTAATATAGAAAGATTTTATATATTACAGCAGCATTTTGGCACATAACTTACTTAAATTCATTACCTATAAGTTCAAATAAAACTCTATTTATAGATTTATCGCTTAACTAGTTGTTAAACACAAGATCTATCCGTTAGACACAAGTTTTAACTATAACTCTGCAAAAGAGTCATTTAACAAACGTATTAAATGCGTCTGACATATTAACATTCAAATTTTAAGGCTCAATAGATGAATTTTGCAGAGTCAATATAGTTTTGTGTTTATTGTTGAACCTTAAAATTCAAATTTCAGTAGGCAAAATTTGAATTTTGAGCTATGATAATAATTCCAAAGTTAGCTTGAGGCTTGAAATTGGAACTTTCATATTAGAAGTGCATCTACTGGGTTCAAACAATTACTTTAGGTTTTCACAATGCACTCAAAATTCAAATTTCCAAATTGAAATTCGTTTGTTAAAGGCTTATTCCAACAAGATACAAAAGTTTTCACTTCAAAGTTCGCAACTTTAAAGCTCAAAATTCGTCTATCAGAGGCTGTGACTTTGAACTCACTTTAAACTTCACCAACAATCGAATTTCAACTAAGCTTTATATGAATTTTGAACACTTTCACTAATAATACTTAATTCAAAATTCAAATTTAACAATCAAAATTCATCTATCAGCGATAATAACTTTATAACTTCAAATTTCAACAAGCAAAGTGTGAATTTGCACAAAATAAACATGAATCATAAGCAAAATTCATCGATTAGCCTAGAATGTTCAAAACTAACAAGCTTAAACTCATGCTAACTTTCAAATTTACTTAATCTAATTCATTTAAGACATATGGTAACAAGATTAAGTAAATTTCAAAGATTAAACTACCTCAAGACCTAAGTGAAAACAAAATATACTTAGTAGCTAGGTCTTTAAAAGTTAAACTTGACTTTCACTTGGTCATTCCCATTCTTGATATGCTCCTTTCTGATCTTCCATTCTTGGAGTATCCTTTCTCTTCTTATTTTTTTGAGTGAGATATGATGTTAATTTTCCTTTCTTTATTCCAATGCTCATTCTTCTTACTTGGACAATCCTACATTTAATATATTACACTTATAAACTAATTAATTAGTCCAATTTATATATCCAGCTTGTATTATAAGATATAAGAGCACAATGGATATATTAGTACATAGCATGATATATGCATTATAAATATAATTAAACATATGTTAATGCACTTTTTACTTTTTTTAGAAACAAAATATATGTCAGGCAAATATGATGGATTTGTTCCTTATTATTCTACATCTGTCATCATCAAAACTTATATTTTATTGAACCTGACAAAAAAAAGCTATCATGTTGGATATTTTTAATATGATAGAATATAATGCATGCAATTTCATGGTCTAGTAGGGTCAGGGACCCATAGACATAGGTCGGGCTCCTAACATAAATACCTTTATCATGGAATAAATTGATATCAAATAGTGCAATGATTCTAAATATCCATTCTAGTATAGAGTAATGTTTTATTACTCTTTGATAGGACTCCCAATGACAAATAAAAAATATGCACAAAAACTAACATGCTTTCCTATGTCCTATATATTAGGTATACCTTAGGGTTGGATGCTTATTCTAGTCAAGCTCTATCTAATGAGGTTGGCTTCTAGGATTTGTCTATAAATGTGTGTGGTGTCAATGTGGTTGAAAACTCTAAAAAGGCTCCCATATTGCTTCCACTATAAGAGTGGGAATCCCATTCAGTAAACTTACTCCACCGAGAGCTTTGTAGCCCTTCAGTGATTAAACTTAATGAATGAGTGACAACACGAGTGGAGTCTTCACAATTACCCTCATGAGCTTGAAGTGCCCCCTAGAAGAACCAATACAAACTCTTGCTAACCTAAGACATTCTTAGACCCAGGTATAGGGCCCATCATATGTGTGAGGATATATGTGTAAGTGCTTAGTGTGTCAGGAGAGCATACATATCTATCCATCTAACAACTACTCGAATCCTTACTTGCAAAGCAAACATAATAATATACAAACAAATAAAAATCATCTATCCTAAGGTATAACCGCATGTTATATAATCCATAACAAGCAAATAAACAAAAAAAAATACTATAAATTTACAAATAATAAAATTAACATAACATAGCCACATTATTATACATAGTGAAGTTGAATGGGCTTGACTCTTGAGATGTCCCTAATGGTGTCACCATACTGCCACACAAATTTTAGAGTTACCGCCAAAATATTTAAAAAGAGGAATTTTGGAAAATCCTTTAAAATAAAAGAAAAGAATGGTCCATGAAAACAAAGATAGGTTCGGAAGTCTATTGTGTCATAGGAATGGTGTTAGCTATACCTATTCATAAGAACAATTACCGTAAGTTAATTATGTAAAAACTAATGTGGCTTTAAAAAATATTTTAATTAATATTTTAAAGAAAATTAGTATATTTACAAGAAATTAAGTTATAAAAAATAATTAACTTATTTATTAGGGCAGACTTGACTTAGAATAAAACCTAGAGCTTACATACCTTTTGATAGAGATCAAAATCCACGTAGTTTGAAGTAGAAATGCATGTTGGTGGATTAATACTTTTTATTAATTCTTAAAAATAATTTTTTGAAGAGAAAAATATATTGTAATAAATAAACTTATTTATAATGGGTTGGTGAATTTTAATTTGTAAAGATGAATAATTATTACTTATTAATTTTATAAAAAATGTGATATTTTATTTCTTTATTTGAAAAGGTAGAATCTTTATAAAAGATTTTATTTAAAGGAACAGATTAATCCTAGAGTTTTACAACAATAATTTATACTCATTGCAAACTCTTCTTATTTGAAAAGGTAGAATTCTATTAAAAGAAAAAGAAAAGGAGAAAGATACACTAAAATTTCACAATAATAATTTAAAATGGGTTAAAGTACAAATTAGCCCCCGAAGTATTCCCAAAGTTACTACTGTTATCCTAAACTTCTTTTTTGGCTTAATGTTGTCCTTAATATTCCAAAACCGTAGAAATGTTGCCCAAAACTAATAGACCTAGTTAACTTCCATTAACTTGCCATGTAGAGCCCGCATTTTGCTAACTATGTTGCCACATCTGAAATAAGAAATTTAAAAGGGAAAAAAAACATGACGTTGTCTCACTCAAAAAAATTTAAAAAAAATAGGGCAATTCTTCTTCGCTTATTTCTACTCTCACTTTCGAGTTCTTCTCCAGTATCCACCATCACTACATCTCTACATCCAACCACCGCCATGCACCCTAAGTGGCCAACCAACACAATGGTGGCCCCAATGAAATCTCTTTCTGAATATTTTGTGCATTTTGCAAATACCATGCCAATTATGAGGATTAGGAAGGAGCATATTGATGGTGATTTGTGGTGCTAATGGAGGAAGAACTCTGATGGAGATTTGAGGTGTTGGAGAAGGAACTCTGAATGAAATTTACAATGTTGATGGGGTTGCATAAAAATTCTCAAAGCTAGTAGAGACAAGAATTTGTAGTATTGCTCATCGATGTTTTCCAATCTTCGGCATCTATCATTTTTGCAACCAACAAATACAAAGAACCTACTGGTAGCAATTCCATGCAAAAGGAGAGGGGTGACCTACTAGAAGTTTGAGTAACGATTGGAGTTTGGGTGGGAGGAACTAGGACGTAACGATCGACGAGAGTGATGGAGGTGGTACTTGATGTCTCCATAGATTTTCTTCCAATCTAGGTAGTAAATGGCAATGGTGTCTCATCGATGAAGAAGAGAAAAGTTCGATGATGGTGATAATGAAGAAGATTGAGCTATTCGTTGTTGACTTTCATGCATTTTGGATATGGTTATTGTTTTTGTTTATTTTGCTAACTATATTTGCTACTTTATTGGAGATGGTAGAGGAATGAGTAGGAAATTAAGGAGGAAGGAGTGGTCACCGATGATAGGGATGGTGGCAATGACAGCAATGGGTAGAAGAAGAAGGTAGAAAGGGAAAAGAAAATAATGTTAAGGGTATTTCTAACTTTTCACAAATATGTATTTAATAAAATGTTAAAAAATACATTGTTTATAAATTCTTATAAATTTTTATGCCACATTAGCTGTAATATCCTAAAATTTTACTGGATATAAAGTAATAAAAGAAGAAGAAATAAATGATAACATAAAATGTACAAGGAATTCGTGAAAACAAACAGACACCATTTTGCGTAAAAAAAGGCAAAGAGGTTATTTTTTCCAGTTGGACGAAAAAATGAGAAAATTATATTTTTTCCCTTAAAAAATTATAAAAGTGACATCAACGTCCCAAAATATATAAAATTCACGCAGAAGAAGTTAAGAAGCCTTTGAGGAAATTTACATCTAATGACCCGACAGTTTTAAAAATTATAATTTAACCTCAATCAATGGTAATTTTGTAAATATAAAAATTATTGTCATAATGAAACCCTCGATGAGAGAAGTCCAATGGTATATGACACCGAGAGTTAATATTTAAGAATGAAGAAATAATTAGTGTCAAGTTTCCAAAAGTAATAGTAAATCGATAAAATAAATAATGGGCCCGACCGATGATTAAAAGGTAATAGGGATAAGATATGGATCATATATAGATATCATTTGACACAAGATAATTATGAAAATATAAAAATAAAATTAGAATAGTCCTAGAACCCAAAAATGCTAAATTACTATAAAAAACGGTTTCATCGGTATGGTTAAAAATTACCCGGTTCAAGATATATCTGGACTAGGAAAAATTGAGCAGACTGGACACTCAAAGCCCTCTCATTGGACATGAAATTGGGGCAGCATGGGAAGCAATTTCTTTGGAAAACTTCCTCAAGAGTCGTTGATTTTTTGGTCAAAAAGTAACTTTAGTTGGTTTAGCTAATTAACCATGATTAGCCACATCATTAACCACCTAATTAAGTCATCTAATTTCCCTCTTTCTTCTGCACATTCATGACCATTTCCAGCAGCAAACTGAAGGAGAAAAACCTAAGAAAGGAAGAGAGAAAGAGAGAAAGGAGAAGAGGAAGCTCAAGGCAAAATTGAAAGCTCAAGTTGGTAAGTTGCCTCCTACCACTTCAAGCTTGCTATTAGTAAGGTTTGGTGCATGATTTATGGATTATATTTTCTTCCTCTTCCTCTTAGGATTTCGACCAAACTAAGATTAAGTAAGAAAATTGGTTAATCAACCATAAATCATAGGGGAAATAATAGAATGTTCATTTAAAGTATAGCAATTTTTCTTTAATTTCCCTATTTTTTTATGAGTTATTATTCACACTTAGCATTAGAATATCATAAATTGGACCTAAAAAATGGGTTTCCCATGGTCCAAAACCATAAGAACAAGTATTGATTTCATGAAAAAGTTTAAGATTAAGAAAGTGAAATTTTTAAGGTTTTGAAGCTTAATTTGGAATGAATAGTAACCATACCTAGAGATGGAATTTGGTAATTTTGAGGCCATATTTGGATTCCTCACAAAAAAATTACCTAGAATAGAGTTATAATTCATTATTTTTTAGCTAAGAATGAATTTTTGGTGAATTTTTTCATGAACACTTTTTGAAGAAAGTCATGAAACCATTAGTTTGAGTAATTCTTTGATAATATGTTTAGGTTTGAGGAAGCCTAAGAAAGCTTTGAGAAGTGTTGGAAGGTCCAAGAAGTATTGGACAAAGTGTGAAAAGTAAGGAAGTACTATAAGGTAGATAATTCTCTTTACTAACATCACATTGTCAGTATTATTTCTTTGATACTTAACACTATGCCATATGTGTGAAATGTTGATTTGTGATATTTATATGTTGTTGGCTGTGTTGTCTGAGGGGTTTGGAACCCTGGAATGTCCATTTTATAAAATGAAACTCTGTCAAAATTTTTATAAAATGTATATGTTTCCAATGTGCCTATATGATGAACTAAGTTTTCTTGATGTTTTCATGCTCTTTGTGATGATATGATGGCATGTATGGATTTATCTACTGAGATTCTTTGAATCTCATTCTCCCACATATTAACCATGATTAGGTAGCAACAATGCCAAGACCTCCAAGGAAGAGAAGGGAAAGGAGAAAGAATTTGGTATTTAATTTGATGGTGATTGCATTGGCCATGTGTTTTGACCTATTATGTAAATTTGTAAAGATGAGGTTAAATATGTTTCTCCAAGTTTTTATGTTCCTTTAAGTCCTAGCTAATGTATGGCATGATATGAAGATGAAATATGGTCATGTGAATATCTTACAGTTTTTGCATTGTAAGTATTAGGATACAAATGGTCATTCTGACCACTAATAAATCAGAACATGCTACTGTTTTCTGATGTATAAAGTATGAATTTTATATATGCTTAAACACTATACAAAAAGAGCTTTCATATGGTCTAAAGATCACTCAATTTGGATGAGAATACGATTTACAGTGAATTTTCAAATTTAGCCTAGAAAACTGGAATTTCTGAAATTAACTATATGAACAGTAGAAATTCACAAGATTTACTGTGCAAATTGGCCAAGTAATTGCTCTGATTTTATTTTTCCATGTAGACATTATTCTTATAAGCTATCTATAGAGATTTGAATCACTTTGATATGATTTTTATTAAATTAATTATTATTTTCTGAAGTTGCTGAAAAAGAAAGAAGAAAAAAGAGATTAAATGAATAGTACCATGGAAAATTGATTAAATTTGTTATAATATTTTATTGTGATTCAAGCTTCTAATTAAGTATAGTTGGTTTCTAATGAGAATTAATACATGGGAAATGGTCCTAAATGGAAGTGTTACATTAGTAGCCAACTTGGCACCACATTGTAGCCTTCTGTAATATGTGGCATCACACGTGGCTCATACATGGGCACCACATGTTAGAGTTAACGGTGGTTAGTGGGGCTGTTAGTTTTGGGCAATATTGCTACGGTTTTGGAACATTGAGTGCAACATTGTGCAAACAAAAAAGTTTAAGATACCAGTAGCAACTTTGGAAATACATCAGGGGCGGATTTGTACTTTAACCAATTTAGTATTACTCATTGTAAACTTTTTTCAAATGGGTTAAAAGAAAAATATTTGAAGGAAAGATTTATTTATATATACATTTGACCCAAAAGATCCTTTTAATATTGATGGTAATGTTCATGGAGCCTTTATGACCCTAGTGGCAAACTCCAAAATGGAAAATAAAAGTTGAAAAAATAATTGAAAACTCTTTTTCTACCAAATCAAGATTATAATAATTATGTTTGCAAAAATACATGCCTTGATCAATCATAAAATTGGAACTAAGATAATGAATTACTGGGAAAATTTTACAAGAGCTATGTACCATGGTTATCGGATGTTAACGTCACTTTGTCACCTTCTCCATCTTAGACACATAAGATAAGCTTAGCAAAATACACCCGAGCTTTATAGCATCTTCACAAGTGGCATATCCACACAAATACATGTATACACACACACACACATATATGCAAATTCACACCCGTGCACACATATATATACATACACACATGTACAAATATACATATATGCACACACACACACTTAGGACACATATATAAATGCATATACTCCCACATGTTTATATATATAAAGGAAATCAACTAATACCATTCATAGATAGTAAAGTAAGAAACTTTTCCTATCAATATGATCTATCAAGCAAATCCACTCTTGTTCACCTTGTAGTAAATAATGGTAGACCAATGTATGAGGCCACACATATCCATGAGAGCATGGTTTTTTCGCGAGGATATTTAAAACAAGAGGACTTATTTGCCAAAAATCCATAGAACTAGAGAAAGGAATGGGAATCAAAGTAAAATAATATTTGCCCATTGTTGAAGAATACAAATACAAGAAGAAAAAGAAGAAGAAAAGAAGGTAACGAATTTCATCCTAAAGAGTAGCTATGAAGTAGCCCTTCCCTCTCCTAAATTCTCAATGGAATTCTTTATGCATGCAATGAAAAGAATGAAGATGAAGAGAAAATCGCTACCTCTTATGTTTTCCCTACGCTCTCTATTCACTCTTTCCAAAACCCGTCTCCAATTCTCTTAGTCTCTCTTCAATGTTCCTTTCTCACCTTTCCTCCTCCTTATATAGGCAAGGGAAACCTAGAATTTTCCTAGGGTTTGGAACTTTAATATAATTTTTTTTAGATTTTATTCTCTCTTCCCATATCTTCTTTTTATCAATATATTAATGCCTTAAACCCTAACCCCTCATGTAAGCTAAGCTGCCATATTTCTTTTCTTCCTTTCTCCCTTTTCTTTGTTATTTTCCCGATGACAACACTAGGGTAAATCTCCACCTCTTTTTTTAATTTTATTTTTTTAATTCTAAAGAAGGATCTCTAATTAAAAGAAAAGATATATTATCTTCTAATATTATATTTTTTTTATTATTATTCCAAAACAAAATCTTCTTTTTTTTCCAAATCAATCTTTTATCCTATTTTTAAGGGATTGACCCCATTATTATTTTTATTAATAAAGACAAACGGGAAAGAAACAAAAACAAACAATTTAGAAACTAGATTTGACTCAAACAACAATTTTTATTTTTATTTTTTAACTTTAAAATGCTTTGGCAAAATATAGTGTTCAAAATAAGAAATATCCATATAAAAATTCAAACATGTTTTTGTTTTCTCTTGCATAGCATATAGTATGAGGTGCACTACATGTAATTAGTGCTACTTAATATATTGAAAGTGTAACAATCAAAATTCCAAGAAAAACCCTTTAAAACAAAGAAAAACCAAAGACAACTGAAGGAAAAGATGGATTGGTAAAATAGACATACAAATGCTAAAAATGCTATCACATCTATCGATGCAAAACAAATTAACATACATCATGCAATTCAAATGTAATATCCTAAAATTTTACTGGATATCAAGTAATAAAAGAGGAAATAATAAATGATGATATAAAATGTATAAAGAATTTGCAAAAACGGACAGACATCATTTTGCGAGAAATAGGACAAATAAATTATTTTTCCCGGTTGGACAGAAAAATGAAAAATTATGTTTTTACCCCTAAATAATCAAAAAAATGACATCCATGTCCCTAAATTTATAAAAATTACGGGAGTGAGAATAGAAAAGTCCTTAGGGAACATTACACCTAATGATCTAAAAGTTTCAAAAATTATAATTTAATCCTAGATCAAGGGCAATTTTGTAAATATATAAAATTACTGTCAAAATGAAGCTATCGATGAAAGAAGTCCAATGATATATAGTACTAAGGGTTAATGTTCAAGGATGAAGAAATAATCAGTACTGAGTGTCCAAAAGTAACTTTACACTGATAAAGTAGATTGTGGGTCCCACGAACAGTTAAAAGGTAACCGGGATATGATATGGGCTTCACACAAATACTATTTAGGATAGGATAATTGAGGAAATATAAATATAAATTTGGAATAGTCCTGTAGCCTAAAAATTCTATTTTACTGTAAGAAACAGTTTTATCAATATAGTTAAAAATTATCCAGTTCAGGATATATCTGGACTAGGAAAAATTGAGCAATTTTGGACACTCAAACCTCTCTTATTGGCTTCTGAAATTGGGCATAATAGGCAGAAAATTTTTGGCCAAAACTTCTCCTACATGTCATAGATTTTGGCATAACAAGTAACCATAGTTAGGTTAATTTACTAACCATGATTAGCCACTTAATTAAGCCACTAATCCTTCTCTTTCCTCTTCATTCTGCACGAGTATTCCAGCAGCAAAAATAGAGGGTGAAGATGCAAGAAAGAAAGGGAGAAAAGAGAGAAAGAAGAAGAGAAATCTTGAGGGAAATCAAAAGCTCAAACTTTGGTAAGTTAATCTACCACTTTAAGCTTGTTTATAGTGTTTGGTGGTTGGTTCATGGTGTATTTCTTCTTCCTTTCTCTCTTAGGGTTTTGGCCAAACCTTAATCTAGGAGGAAAATGAGTTTTCCAACCACTAAACTTGGGGAAAATGCTAAACTAGTCACCTAAAACATGAATATGGAAGTAGTTTGAAGTATTATGGAACATAGCAATTTTTCCTCATTTCCCCTAAATTTCAGCTAGCTAGGGTTTACATTTAGAGTTGTAATTTCATATTTTTGACCCTAGAAATGGATTCTTTAGGTCCAAATTAGTCAAGGACAAGTGTTGGCTTCAAAAAAATCTCAAAGGAAAGCAAAATGAGAATTTTAGGTTTTATGAGTAATGTATAGTATTCCTCTTGAAACCAATGGTTAAGATGCTTAAATGGTGATATGGCTAGGTTCAAAGAAGTTGTGGAGGGCCCAAGAAGTGGTGTACCAAGTGTGGAAAGCTAGGGAACACTCAAAGGTAGTTAAATTTCCTTACTAGCATCACATTGTCATAATTGTTTCATTTGCATTTGACATTATGGCATTGGAATGAAATGTTATCTTGTAGTGTTTCTATGTTGTTGTCTGAGTTGTATGAGGGTTTTTGAGCCCTGAGATGTCTGTTTTCCAAAATGAAACTCTATCAAAATTTTTGTAAAATTTGTCTTAATGTGCCTATGTGATGAATTAAAGTTTATATGATGTTTCTATGCAAATTGTGATGATGTGGTTGCATATTTGGAATTTACCAACTGAGATTCTTTGAATCTCACCCTCCCACATCCTAACCATGTTTAGGAAGCAACTATGGCAAGACCACCAAGGACGAGAAAAGGAAAGGAGAAATAACTTGGTGATTAATGTATTTTTGCTTGCAATGGTCATGAGCTTTGAGCTTTTATACAAATTTGTAAAAATGATGTTAAATATATTTCTTTAAGCTTTTATGTTCATTTAGGCACTAGTGAATGTATGGCATGATATGAGGATATGTTATAGCCATGTAAATATTTTTTATCTTTTGCTTTGCAAAATACTTGGATGCAAATGGTCATTCTGTCCCCTTCATGGTAAACCCACCACTGCTTGGACATTCTTTGATAGAAATATGAATGTTATATGGAAAGAGCTTTTAAATGGTCCAAAGATCACTTAATTTGATGTGTGTGTGAATTATAGTGATTTTTCAAAGTTAGCTCTAGAAAATTGGATTTCCTGAAATTGACCATATAAATAGTATAACTTCACAAAATTTACTGTATAAACTAGCTCAATCATTGCTCTATTTTATATTTTTCTCATGTAGACAATCTTCTGAAATAGTTTTAGAGACTCGAATCACTTGTATACAATTTTTATGAAATTAGTTATAATTTTTCGAAATTCAGTTAGTAAAAGGATTTGGTTCATGTGAACAGTACCAACATTTTTTGAAAAATTCTGCTTTGCTATTTTCTTGATTCAAGCTTATAACAAATTATAAATGGACTCTATAATGGTTTAATACATGGGAAAAAGGCCTAAAATTAAGATGTTACACCAAATACCATGGCAAGAAAATTAATCAAGGTTCCAAGTCAATGGTCCTCACAAGAGAGAGGGATATGTATATATAAGTAAAGCACTGTCACTCAAGTGTCTAGGGTAAGTGTTTACACTCAAATCTCTTTCTATTTGGTTCTTTTCTATAGGCTTGGCAACCTTCTGGACTTTTCATTACTCACGAGTTAAATGCACACAATGATCAAGAGGACTTTAATTAAGGATGGCTAAGGCTAGAAAAGAAAGTGATCATGTAGAAAGAAATGAAAGGATAAACAAAACAAATAAATGATAATCAAGTAACTCTAGTTATTAAGAACATAAAATAAATTAAAATGGAATGATGCAAGCTACCTAGGCCTTATATTCCACTACCAAAGATACAAATAACAAAACACTATATTTTTTGCTTTTCTCATTTTCATTTCATTTTTTGTTTATTTCATTTCTTTTTTAAAAAAAAGTTGGGTGCATCTTATGCTCCATCCCAACTTTTATTCACCTCTTTCTTTTCTTTTTCTCAACATTTTTTTTAGCAAATTTTTTTTCAACAAGAATGAAATGACAAGGTAATGGAAATAAACAAGCTAATGGCCATGAAAAATGAGCAAGTAACATGCAATCATCCATCCTACAAATGATATATGTCCTTAATTACTAGAGAGCTCAACTATCATTAAGGGTAGAAAAAGAAATGAAATAATGCATAACAAATTGCTAAGGGTAGACAAGGAAGAATCAAGGCTCAAAGGGTTAAGCAAAAGATATATAATATGCATGAGTTAGCTATTTAGCCATAGTTAAAGTATGTATGAAAATAAATACATCTATCATGTCAAAGTAATTCACATAACAAAATGTAATCTCAAGTAAGAAATAAAGTCAAGTTTTAGATTGGAAACCAAAATAGAAGAGTACTTACAAGAAATGAACAATAGGCTCAAGAATCTCACATAAGGGTATGTGACCTTTCACCTAGAATTCTAGATCAATAAACTTGCCACTTAACTTGGAAAACATGATGCACATCAAAATGCTTTAACAAGTTAGGATATTCAAACAAAGATCAACAAAAGTATACAATTCTACCATCCAAAATTGAAATTTTTTATAAATTTTTCAAAAAATTCTCATGATTTTTCAAAACCTAAAAACAAAAAACAAAAAATATCTCTCTTCCTAAAAGCAAAGAAAAGAAAGCAAAATAAGAAAGCAAAGCCAAAATGGTCAGATTATTAACACAACAATGTATAACTAATACTATTGTAGAACCTAGATATGCAAGTTCACCTCGTGTGTGACAGTCATCCTACTAATGCAGCACTTGTAGTGTCTTCAACTGCTATAATTGATCGCTTGGGAGAGTTTTCTCTTAGGAAGATTTTTGCAAGTTAGAGAATTCTTGAAGGTCTTGATTTACTTTCTCAGTTATTGTATGCGTTGATGAGATTTCGTCAAAAATGCAAATAATAGAAAGAAATAGTACAGGGTTGAAGTAAAATAGACCATCTTCTAGAAAAAATCTAATTTTGAATACTAAAGATATTGTTGTAATGTGATAATAATTGTCTAGTTTAAGAAGAAACAAATCGCAAATTGTGCAAAAAAAATTAGTATTGATAGTAATGGCGTAACAGTGAGATTTTGAGTAGAGCGGAGGGACAACTGGGATGAATTGAGCTTTTAGTTCATGTATGACAATGATAACTCTATGTCCGCATTAAATTTTCTCTGTAATTGATTTAACCATTTAATAGAAAAAAGGGGGAAAATAGGATGGGGACGATGTATTCATCCTTAGCTAATTAGCGCCTCTACTTAGCTTAAATTTAAGAAAAGTTCATACGAGTTTACTATAAAAATTATTTACAATTTTAGTTTTTGATATTATTTTTTACAAAGAAATTTCATAATTTCATATAACATATGATTTAACATGTATAATGTAGCAAAATATTCTTAGCATTGCTTAAAAATTATTTACAATTTTAATTTTCGATATTGTTTTTTACAAAGAAATTTATTAATTTCATATTAACATATGATTTAACATATATAGCAAAATATTCTTAGCATTGCTTGCAATAAATTCAAAAAAAAATTAAAATGTAAACTGATGATTTGAAATTTATGTGATTAACATATGGCCCTTGTATAATTAACATATATTAACTTCTAGAGAAAATTATATCCTACAATGTCTGTTGATGTATAATCCCACAATTTATACCATTCCTAAGATATAATACAACAAAAATATAAAAATGGACATCGTTGATTTAATTAGATTAGCAAGCTAAATCAACAAACTAGTAACAAAAGTTATAAATAAATCAATAAATGAGAATAGGTACATATATAATGAAGGCTAATATGAGTCTCTAATTTCATACATACATTAAATGAAATATGTAGGGCCAACCCATTTACATGATTTTGATTCAATCTAATCAAAAAATAAAACTAAAAGCGAAGAACAGAACTCAAAGCCCAATGTAGCCCAATAACAACAAATATCACTCTTTATGATAATGTTTAGATTAACTTTTAGGAAAGATTATAATACAACAAAAATAACAAACTATGAATAGTGAGAAAATTAAACAGTTCAAATCATATTATAACCCAAATAATATGATTAGATAACAAAATATGCATACTTATAAAACATTGTTGAGTAAATTAAAAAGATTTGAAGCTATATTTTGACCAACGAAAAAAAAATTTGAAACTATATAATTAATATATATTAACTTCTAAAGAAAATTATATTTTACAATGAGAATAGGTATATAACAAAATTGAAGGCTACTGTGGGTCTCAAATTTCAGACTTCATTAAATAAAATATGTAGGGGCCAGCTCGTTTACATGATATGAGTTTAGTATGTTAAAAAAAACAAAAATGAAAATGCATAGAACTTGAAGGCCAAAGCAAGCAGCCCAATAACCACAAATATCACTCTTCATCATAATAATGTTTAGATTAACTTTTAGGAAAGATTATACAGAAAAAAATAAAATGACACAATTTAGCTTAATAGTTGTTTTTAATATTGTTCATATTAAAAACATACAAAGATCACTCTCTATGATAGAGTTTTTATTATAAACACTTTTAATAAAAAGAAATGGTTTAATGGTTTAATCATAAAAGTACGAATTGAATTGCTTATCAATTCTAAAAAATGGTTTTCATAAGATTTTGTGATAGTTTAATATAGCCTACAATAGTGTACTATTATTTTGTAGATTCTAACAATTTTTCCTTGTGAAGTAGTTAAGTAAATTAGAAGCCCAACTTTTCTGATAATCGACCTAAAATAAGGAATTTCATCTTTATAGAAAATGCAAAACAGTATAGCAATTTCATCTTTTATTATACGACCCAAAATGAAAGAGTTTAAATATAAATTCTACCTCAAAGGTATTATTTTTTGTTATGTATTTATCAAAAATAATATTTGAGCAACATATGTTTCTCTAGTATTATAATCATGACATCTTGGCCTCATGCTAAAACTAAAACTTTTTGTTATGTAATTTTCAATGATAATGTTTCCAGAAGCAATCTTTTTTCTACCCTATAAAGATGTCATGCTAAGTTGATGCTTAAACTAACTAATATGATCAATATATAGCTCTGAGGTATTATTATAACCATTACCTTTAAATAAAGTGCTTACTTTATAGCTTAATATGAAAGATCATTAGATTTATATAGCATGATATGATATACATCTTCTCCAATGCTTTCCAAAGTTAGACTTGTTAGCCTAGTACATGATATAGTTGGAGTAGTGAAAATATTCTACTCAAAAGACAGCACAACACCTTAAACATACATGGTTAGCCTGCTACTTTTTAGACATCTAAACGTCACTAACCGTCTTGCCAAAATACAGCCCATAACATTATATCTACATGTTATGACATTCATCGGTATTCATCTACACCAAAAAGTCAGCATCAAGTGAACCGACTCCACCTAGTCCAACTTTTCCTGTTTGATAACCTTCAGTGGTTTTGTTGTAGAAAAGTTTGGAGTACTCATCTCACTAATACCTAATGGTTGAGAATCTTGTTTATTTTTCTTCACTACCTTTTTCTTCCCTTTGTTCTAAAGTGTAGTATAGCATGGTGAGATAATCATACCATTAAGATTTGCCAAATTATCACTATCTGTGCTTCCTTGAGACACAATTGATGTCATGAAAGTCAATGACAGTTGCTCATTATCTTGAACAGTCGAATGGCTCTCCTACATCAATTTCAACATCAGTAATTTGAGTTACAATAACAGATTGCATTTTTATCTAAGTTTAAACAATTGTGTATAGAAGTCTAATAATCAACAAAGTCTTACAATGTTCCCTTCATCAGTATACACTTGAGAAACTTGGAAAAATTCCAAGTAGAAAACCCAAACATATTAGGTAGTAAAATAACTTCAAACTTAATGCTCTATAAAAATGTGTATAATACACAGTCATACTTCAGCAGATGAGTAAGTAAATTTATCATTTTGTTCTATTTCAATGGTAAGATCGACTATTAGAAAGCTTGAAAGCTTTTTCATCCGTTGACTTGGATCAAATATAATTTTGATTATAAATTTGGAACCAACAAAACTCTTCAATATCTTGGGATGAATGTGGATGCCCTTCCTGCAAGTACCACAATACAAATCGTATTACTTTAAAAACATATGAATTTCACAATCCATATATATGTATATATATTCAATATATATGATTACCTTATCTAGTATTTCCTTCAACTCTCTAGCAGACTTGTCAAACAACTTGACAGCATGATGATAAAAAAAAAAAAAAAGAACAATCACATTGCTAGTACGATTAGTGACAATATAGTGTAGTTTGAACCTACAAGAAATAATTTTCAATAAGTTACTAAAGAAAATAATTCAATAGAATGTAGTTTGAAGACTACAGAAAAATGATACTTCAATTTAGGTTGGGAGCATTTTTTCTTGCTTGAGTGACAATAAGGCTCTTCCTCATTCATCTTTGGTTTGCTTGAACACTGAACACACCCATCATACATCCACCCAAAATTAGTCTCCAACTTCCGTAATGTAACTAATGAAACAACCATCATAGACTGCAGAAAAGGAATAAATTAGAAAATCAACAACAAATATATGCGTAATGAGATAAAAAAATCAATTTATAGATTTTACCTGCACAAAATCAACAAACGCTTACATGTGTTTGTGCCAATAATTCACCAATGGTAAGTCTTCCTCAAAAAGTTAGCAGATTAGTTGAGGTAACAAGAGAAGAGTATGGCACAACCACTTGGGTAAAACTTAAACTTTCAAATGATGATATTGTTGAATAGAAAATAGATAGAAAATGTTGTATTATTCTCAAAGCAAAGCATTGCATATCTAGAATAAGAAAAAGAGAACGGATCCCCAATCCAAAGGTTTAGAATAGACAATAACCTTTCTATCATATTTCTCAAAACTGGAAAATCTGGATTAAACCAAACTTTGGTTGTTGACCATGAATTCAAAATTTCTAGCTAACCTGAAAACACAACCAAGAAATTAATAAGACACACATGATCTGACCCATAACACAATTTCCATTATCCACATTCATTCAAGAAATTCTTAAACATTGAATCAACACATACACACCATTGTTATCTTTCAGATGAGCTAGTTGCATCACAACTATGATTGGAGGTTTCATATGTAACATTTTGATTTTCACTAATTATAGAACTCATAATATAACTTGAACTTCACATGCTTTGTATCTATATTTCTAGTTGGATTTTGGTTGAACTGTGAATATGCATTATATGACGTTAAAAACCATATGGAACCTTTAACTAGAACTAAATAAGTTGGATATGCTATTTAGAAACTACAACCATTTAAAATTTCAATTGCCATTATATACAAATCTAGATAAAATTTGACTTAGTAATCAACTATGAATGTGTGTTGCGTGACATCAAAAATCCTGTGAAGCTATAGGTTGAGATTTTATACCTTGGGAAACATGGTAGTAGTAGTAGTAGTAGTAGTACTTAGGGATCAAATTGCAAAGAAAGTTAAGTCATGGGGTCAAAGTAAAAATTGATGTAGTAGACACTAAAAGACAAAATAATGGGACATAAATGTCATTTTTTCAAACAAATTATCTGCTTAATATTTGAAAATACCGGTTATAGGAATAGAATCAAAAAAATAATAGTCATAAATTATCCTCTAATAAGCAAAACCAGAAAATGCATATATTAGACAGAAAAGATGATCGAAGTTCTATAATTTAGAAATTTCTAAAAATAGAAAATGAGTTTGTATTAGGAAACCCAGATATATTATGATTCAGAATGAGACACTGGATTTTTCTATGGAGTTTAAATAGCCATAGGATCAGTCTATGAATAATTGGACTAATTGGCGAATTAGAAAACGTATGTAGCTTAATATCAAGTATAGATTCATTAGAGACCGAATATGACTCAGTAACATGTCTAGATTCAATTTAGACAACCAAAAATATTTTTTTAACAATAGATAATTGATATGACTCTACTTATGGCAGTAATAAATAAATGAACTTAGAAACCGACATTATGACCTAATTAACTCTGTATGAGGAAATTAGTCACTAATTAAGATATATTGAAATTAAAAAACAATGTTCTAAGTTCCAAAATATATGATTATATTACTGAATTATTTTGAGATCCTAAAACCAGTATAAGGAAGATTGGACCCGAAGTCGGTAGAATGAACCCAAAAACCCGTATACCTTGAACTAAGGCCCAGAATGAGATATGTAAAGCCTAAATTGCATAAAAATATATTCCTTGGGCTGATCAGATAAGGAAGTGATGAAATTGAGAGGAGAAGAAGCAAATGAAGGAGAGGGTGGCTCCTATGCAAATAAGAACCTTCAATCATTTAGTGGAGATTTGCAGGATTACTGAAAATAGTTTGAATCATAAGAATTTGCAAGAGGGTAGCTCAAGAGGAAATAAAAAATCAGCCGAAGGGAGGAACAACAGAGGAATAGGATCATGGATTAGAAACAAGACATTCAGAGGGAATAATAGAAGGTATAATCCGAGGAACCAGTGGAATGCAATCACCACTAATTCAATTTGTCATCAATGTGAATGAGTCACAATGGTAGGCCCTGTCTCCTAGGTCGGGGACCTGGTGTTGTGTGTTATAGATATGGAAAGGCTAGACATGTTTCCCGAGACTATAAGAAGGCAGCAGGTCAAGGACCTAATGTTGTGTGTTATAGATATGGCGGGGTTGGCCACATGGCCCGGGATTGCAATTCGAGAGTAACTAACACTAGACCACAGGTACGAGGAAGAGTGTTTGCATTGACCCAGCAGGAGGCTTGTAAGTCGCCTGATTTGATTGAAGGTATGAATAAGATATATGATTATCTTGTGAATGTATTGTTTGATTCAGGTGCTAGCCATTCATTTATATCATATGACTGTGCTGGGAGGTTGGTTCTCGCTATGCATGTGTTATCATATAATTTGATTGTTTCCACTCCAACGGGGATGAAGGCCGTTACTGCTCATGTGTGCCTAAATTACCTTGTCTAGTATAGAGACCTTTGCACCACTTTAGATTTGATTTGTTTGCCTCTTTCTGATATTGATGTCATAATTGGTATGAATTGGTTATCTGCAAACCATTTTTTCCTAGACTGTGCCAATAAAACTTTGATCCTCCCTACCAATAAAAAGGCACCAGATACTGAGACTAAGATTAATTTCATAACAACCACCCAGGCTGAGAAATACTTAGAAAAAGGATGTCAGGGATATGTAGTATTCTTTTAAGCAAAAGTTAAAGTAGAAGAAGGAATTGAGGAGATTTCGATAGTGAAAGAATTCCCTGAAGTATTTCCAAAGGAAATCATCGGTCTACCACCAAAGAGAGAGTTAGAGTTTAATATTGATATTGTACCTAGAGCAAGACCTATTTCCAAAGCACCTTACAAAATGGCCCCTAATGAAATGACTGAACTAAGGAAACAAATTGAAGAGTTGTTAGAAAAAGGTTTTATTAGACCTAGTGTTTAACCCTAGTAAGCTCCTATGTTGTTTGTCAAAAAGAAAGATGGAAGCCTTAGATTATGTATGACTATATAGAACTTAACAAAGTAACCATCAAGAACAAATACCCTTTACCCCAAATTGATGATTGACTAGATCAACTGGCAGGAGCCACTATATTTTCAAAAATTGATTTAAGATCTAGTCATCATCAATTAAGGGTTAAGGAAGAAGATGTTCCCAAGATTGCTTTCAGGACTAGATATGAGTATTATGAATTTTTAGTTATGTCATTTGGTCTTACCAATGCACCAACTATTTTCATGGACTATATGAATAGGATTTTCTAGCTGTGTTTAGATCAATTTGTTGTGGTCTTTATTGATGATATACTTGTGTACTCCAAATATCCTGAGGAGCATGAGAGACATTTGAGAATTGTTTTGGAAACCTTACGAGAAAAGAAATTATATGCTAAACTCAGCAAGTGTGAGTTTTGGCTCACAGAAGTCCAGTTTTTACGGCATCTTGTGTCCAAAAATGGGGTCGCAGTAGATCCAAGTAAAGTGGACGATGTATTATAGTGGGAAAGACCTAAAACCATGACTGAAGTAAGAAGTTTCCTGGGTTTAGTAGGATATTATAGAAGGTTTATCTAAAATTTTTCTCGAATTGCCTTACCGCCTACTAAACTCACTAGAAAAGATCATTCTTTTGTTTGGGATATGAATTGAGAAAACAATTTTCAAGAACTAAAACAAAGGTTAGCCTCTCCCCCTATATTGATCATACCTGAACCACATATGTCTTATATGATATATAGTGATGCAAAAGCAAGCAGGGTTTAGGATATGTATTAATGCAATAGGGAAGAGTCATAGCCTACGCTTTTCGATAATTAAAACCTCATCAAGAAAACTATCCCACACAAGATTTGGAACTTGTGGCTATAGTTTATGCTCTCAAGATATGAAGGCACCATCTTTATGGCGCTAAAGTTGAAATTTACAGTGACCACAAGAGCCTCAAATATTTACAAGAGCAGAATGAGTTGAATATGAGGCAGAGAAGATGGATGGAATTACTGAAGGATTATAATCCTACTATACATTACCATCCAAGCAAGGCTAATGTAGTAGCCGATGCCTTAAGCCGAAAATCTATTCATATAGCCAAGATGATGATCAAAGAGCAAGAATTAATAGAAAATTTTAGAAACTTACCTTTTTCTAGTGAAATGATAATGGATGAAAGACAATATGGCAAGATTGAAATGGAATTATGGAGAGAAATAAGGAAAGCCCAATATAAAGATGAATTCTTGAGAGAAGTCAAGGAAAAGATGGAGCAAGGAAAGGCTCAAGATTTGAAAAGTCAAAACATGATGGATTAATGAGATTTCAAGGAAGAGTGTATGTACCTCTAAAAGAAGAAATTAAAGAAAAGATTTTAACTGAAGCTCATCTAAGTAATTATGCTATTTATCTAGAAATTACAAAAATGTACCATGATTACAAGAACTCATTCAAATCTTGCAAGAGATAGTGGAGAAATCGCAAGTGGTGGCTTGGAGACTGGACGCAAGTCAAGTAGAATAGACCGAACCAGGATAAACTACTAAGTCTTCTTCCCTTTACTCTTTATTTCTTATACTCTGTTTTCAATAATCTTTTAATATCACTATTATATTTCATCTTTGCAAAAAAATTTCAATATTCCTAATTCACCCCCTCCTGGGAAGCCAGCTGAACTAACAAGTAGTATCAAAGCCCAAACTCTCAGTTAAAGGATCAAACAACCCGGGAAAAGACATAGCTGGCTTTTTTGAAGGCGTCTTCCAGAAGAAAACAACACCAACAGACCTCCTGGCTTCAGTGGATAACATTATGGATAATGGAAGATGAGGATATAGATTTACTTTCAATCCATTGATTTGGATATTTGGTCGGTCATCCAGAAGGGAGATTTTGTTCGGATGAAACTATAAGACGATGAGAAATACAAAGAGAAACCTGAAGAGGAATGGAACGAGGAGGATAGGAGAAGTGTCCTTCTCAACTTTAAAGCTAAGCATTGTCTGGTCAGTGCCCTCAATCAAGATAAGTTCTACAGGGTGTCTCAATGTACAATAGTCAAAGGCATATGGGACACTTTGAAGATTGCTCATGAAGGGACCACTGGTGTATTGGAGAATATGAAAGCTTCAAGATGAAAGAGGGTGAGAATATCAAGGATCAGCAGAAAAGATTCACCCTTATTGTGAATCAGTTGAAGGCCTTGGAAAAGAATACACCCAATCTGAGAAAGTTAGAAAAATTCTCAAAGCTTTGTCCATTGAATGGCAGCTAAAGGTTACAACAATAAAAGAAGCTAGAAGAAAATCAATGACATTTGTGACAGCCCTCTTTGGGAGTCTTGAAGAATATGAACGGAAGCTAAAGGCTCTCAAGGAATCTACTTCATCTGACAAGAAGAAGAAAAGTTTGGCTCTCAAAATAGAATCTGACGATGATGATGATGATTCAGAGGAAGATGCTGAGCTAGATGAAGAGACGATAGCCATGCTAGTGAGGAATTTTGGAAAAATGTATGGAAAGAAGAAATTCAGAAGGTTTGCAAAGAAAGATGGAGCCACCAGCAGCAAGAAAGAAAACAAAGACTCCATCATATGCTACGAATGCAAGAAACCTGGACATATCAAATGGGAATGTCTTCTACTAAGCAAGAAACAAGGGAAGGGCAAAAAGGCTAACAAAGTGAAAAAGAAGAAAGCTTTCGTATCTTCCATCTAGGGAAATAGTTCAGATAAAAAGGAAGCAGTAGGAGATGATGAAATTGCTAACCTATGCTTGATAGGTCAAGAGATTATTAAGAAGGAGAAGAATTGCAATGGAGACAGTGACACTGATTTTGAGGTAAATCACTCTAAACCTTCTTACAATGAATTACATGATGTATTTAATGAACTAATAACTGAATTTGTCAAAGTGTCCAAACAACTGAGTCAAGCTAAAAGGAAAATACACATGCTTAAGAGTAAGTCTCATACATCTTGCACTGCTTCACAGTTTTCTTCTTCTACCACCACCTTTGTTTGTGTCTCATGCATTGAGTTAAGAGATAAGAATAATTATCTCCACAAAACTCTTACCAACTTACTAGAGGTGAGGACATGCTAAAAGTATTACTGGGAAACCAAATTGCGAGTTAGAACAAAACTGGTCTTTGATATAACCCATGTGCGGTCAAGGAGAAATTGAAAACCAAGAAACAAAACCTTTAGCTGAGAGACTTTGTGCATGCTAATAGCCTTAAAACAACTTATAACATAGAGTCATTCCCAGCTCCTAGAAATTAAAAGATTAAATATTATAGTCATTATTTTAGACATGCATCTCTTTCCTCTAGACCTTTCTCCACTTGCCACTTTTGTAACAAGAAGGGTAATATATCCTCCAACTATATATTCAGGAAGGAAGGAAATGACAATGGGATGAAATGAGTTCCCAAGGATTCCTTCACTAACAAGAAAAGACCTAAGCAAATATGGGTACCTAAAAGAAAGAACTAAAACTTGTTTTGCTGGTATGTCTCAAGGTCAAGAAAAGCAACAAATAGTACATGGACAGTGCTTGTTCGAGACACATGACTAGAAACAAAGAAAAATTCATTGTACTGAAAGATAATAAAGGAGGAAAGGTTACTTTCGGTCATGACAAGTCCTGCAAGATAGTTGGCATTTGAATTGTTAGAAGAAATCCAAAAACATCAATTGAAGAAGTACTGTTCGTGATAGGACTCAATCACAACCTGTTAAGTGTGAACTAAACCTGTGATAGAGGCAATTGGGTTCTGTTCGATTCTAATTACTACCTAGTCATCAGAAAAAGTGACCATAAAGTGATTCTCAAGGCAGAAAGATATGGTAACTATTATACTATTGATTTAGATGAATTACCTTCTCTAGACTCTATGCTTAATAAGTGAAAATGATGAGAGTTGGCTGTGATATAGGAGACTAGCACATGTTAGCATGTATCAATTAAATAAACTCATTAAAAATGAACTTGTACTTGGTCTACCCAACATTAAGTTTGAAAAGGATAGAGAATGTGATGCTTGTCTCAAAAGGAAACAAACAAAGTCCTTATTCAATACCAAAAACATTGTTTCTAGAACAAGACCTCTGCAATTACTTCACATGGATTTGATAGGTCCTAATAGTACAAAAAGTATAGGTGGAAACTTGTATCTACTTGTTGAGGTAGATGATTATTCTAAGTTTACCTGGACTTTATTTCTTTCCTCTAAAGATGAAATATATGATGCTTTTCTAATCTTAGCCAAGAAAATCCAAAATTAGAAAGGTTGCTCTATTGTATGTATTAGAACAGATCATGGTGGAGAATTTGAGAATGCCAAATTTGCTTACTACTGTGATGAAAATGGAGTGGAGCACAACTTCTTAACCCCAAGAACTCTTCAACAAAATAGAGTGGTGGAGAGAAAGAATAAAATGTTGGAGGAGATAGCTCGTGCAATGTTGAATGAAAAAGGATTGCGTAAACAATTATGGGCTAATGCAGTAAGCACAACATGCTACTTGATGAATAGAGCATACATCATATCCTTACTAGGGAAGACTCCATATGAGCTATACAAAGGAAAGAAGCCCAATCTCTCTTATCTTCATGTCTTTGGATGCATCTGCTATGTCCACAACAATAACAAAGACAATCTGGGTAAGTTTGATGCCAAATCAGATGAAGGTATATTTCTTGGCTACACAAATAGAAGTAAAGCATATAGGGTATTCAACAAGAAATCTGGAACTATTGAAGAATCTGTGCATGTAGTCTTTCTTGAAAATGGAACTCTATCTAAGCATGCTAAAGATGAGGATGATTTAAATTCCAGTTTCAAGAATTTGAATGTGTCTAAAGAAAATAAAATTGAACCTCCTAAAATATCTGAATTTGTTGATATAGGGGAAGATATCCAGCAGAAAGATAATGAATGTGAAATAAATGAGGAGGTATCTCAAGAACTCCCTAGAGCTTGTAGATATCAAAGAAATCATCCAGTTGATCAAGTTATTAGGGATGCTCAAGAGAAAGTTAAAACTAGAAGCCAACTTAGGGATAAAGTGAATAATTGTGTATTTAGTTCTCAAATTGAACCTAAGTGTACTGAAGAGGCTTTAACTAATGAATACTGGGTTTTAGCTATGCAAGAAGAACTTAATGAGTTTGAAAGAAGTCAAGTTTGGGATTTAGAGCCTAAGCCTAAAAACCATCCTATTTTTAGAACCAAATGGGTGTTTAAGAATAAACTTGATGAATCGGGAACAATAATAAGAAATAAAGCTAGATTAGTCGCTAAAGGATATAATTAGGAAGAAGGCATTGATTATGAGGACACTTTTGCTCCAATTGCAAGATTGGAATCAATAAGGATTCTCTTAGCCTATGCTTGCATAAAAGATATTGTGTTGTATCAAATGGATGTGAAAAGTGCTTTTCTAAATAGGTATATCATGGAAGAGGTTTATGTTGATCAACCTCCAGGTTTTGAGGACTCAACTAAACCAAATCATGTATATAAACAAAAGAAAGCTCTATACGGGTTAAAACAGGCTCCTGGAGCATAGTATGAGAGACTAAGTAATTTTCTGATTGAAAAATGTTTTAAAAGAGGAAAAGTTGACACAACCTTGTTTACCAAAAGGAAAAATGAAGATTTACTTATTGTACAAATTTATGTCGACATTATATTTGGTGCTACTAATGAATCTTTTGTACAAGAACTTTTCTCAATTAATGCAGAGTGAGTTTGAAATCAAACAATGTGAACTAAACTTCTTATTTGGATTGTAAATCAAACAATATGATGATGGCATCCTTCTCAATCAATCAAAATACCTCAAGGAGCTCCTAGAGAAGTTTGGAATGGAACATACTAAACCTATGGAAACTCCTATGGCCTCTGTAACTAAGCTTGACATGGATGAAGAAGGAAAACTCTTTGATACAACTCAATATAGGAGGATGATTGGATCTCTGCTGTATTTAACTACTAGTAGGCCTAAAATCATGTTTAGTATCTATATGTGTGCTAGGTTCCAATCATGTCCCAAAGAGTCCTATGCAACAGCTGTAAAGAGGATTTTCATATACTTGCTAGGTACATCTCAAATGGGACTCTGGTATCCAAAAGGCATTGGAGAAGAGCTCGTAAGTTATACAGATGCAGATTTTGTTAGATCCAAGACTGATAGAAAGAGCACAAGTGGAACATGCCAATTTATGGGAGGCTCTCTAGTGTCATAGTTCAGTAAAAAGCAAAATACTGTGACACTCTCCACAACTAAAGCTGAGTATGTAGCAGCAGTGAATTTCTATGTACAAGTCCTTTAGATGAAGCAACAACTTGAAGACCTTAAGATTGAAATGAAGGAAATCTCAATAAGGTGTGATAATCAAAGTGCCACTAACATCTCAAAGAATCTTGTTATGCATTCAAGGACAAAACATATTGAAGTAAGACGTCGCTTCATAAGAGATCATGTTTTGAAAAGTGATGTCAAGCTGGAATTTATTCCTATTAAAGATCAGCTTGCAGAGATCCTGACAAAGCCACTTGCAGAAGATAGACATGGAAAAATTAGGAGAGAATTGGGAATGATGAATCCCAATGAGTTGTAAGTTTTGTTTGAAATCCTTCTTAAAGTTATAATTCAATCAATAATGATACTAACTTAGGCATTGAAGTATTTAAAAGTTTGTTTTGCAAGTACTTTTTGACTTGAAACAATTAAAATGAAAAGAAGTATCCTACACGTTAGAATAAAGTTCTGGTCAAAAGAAGAGGCTTATAGGGATAACAAGGCTATTAGTAAGTGTTTATGAGCTTTTCAAATATGGTTATCCACATAATCTCATAGCCTTATGCTGAAAATTAGTTGATTTTCTGCTATGCATAGACTCTGTATTTGAGGTTATTCACATAAGGTATGAAGATTTTCATGAAAATGAGACCTTTTGTGATACTCAAAGCCTCCAAGGAACTCGATATTCAGATAAGGTCTCTACCTTATGCGCATAACCTACATTGTTTGCTCCTTTGTATGTGTATTGTGTGGTTCGATTTTAGGATAACTTGCCTAACTTATTTGCATAACATTACTTCTAGAGAAGAAGTTCCCAAAGTGAGAACATTATCCACATAAGTTAACAATGTTATCCGAATAACCAGCTTTGTGCAAAACTTTTTTTGTGTCTTTTGTGAAACCTCTTTTTATGATAACGTGGTATGCTTGTCTGAATAACTTCTCTTTTCTCCTCTCTGTCTCAAGTTGGTTATGAGGACAACCTAAGGACCTTATTAGCATAACCTAGCAAACCACGGCCTTGCTTACAGTTTCTAAAGCTTGTTATCCACATAACCTCCATAGGTTATACGCATAACCTTGAGACTATATATAGGATGCTCTATTTTTCAACAGAACCTTGTGTAGAAAGCCTAACCCTATCTTGAAAACCTCTAAATATACTCCTCAAGTTCCCCAAAATCTCCAAAATCCCATTCAATTTCCTGCTCTCAAAACTCTTTTCGACCAATTCTAAACACTTTTACCTTCCCAAATCATCTGGAATCAATGATATGGCAATGACTAAGGGTGGCAATCAAGGGGAACGACCATAGCATAACGTGAAGTCATAATATGCTTTGAAATCACCCAGTGAAGAGAAGAGAAAAGCTGAAGCTGGGCCAAGTATTCCAATAAAGAAGCCTAGAACAACAAAGCCAAAGGAAATTCCATAATCAAAACCTCAGGCTAACACACATGTAAGTTCTTCTACTACTGAGTCTGAGGAAGCCTTGATCACAGATGAACTTATTGGTATAAGAATCTTAAAAGAGTTATATGAGGCTAATTTCAAAAAGCGTAAAGTAGTCAAGCCTCACTTTGTTAGAATAGAAGAATATCTAGTGAGGAATAAGTTTGATTCTGTTGGGCAAATAGAGAAATATAAAGGCCTAATTGAACTGAAGGAGGACTATAATGAGGAAGTTGTGCGTGCTTGGTATAATTCTATGGAAATTAACCATGACAGAAAGGTGCTTGAAGTGAGATTGAGAAAGAGATGGATTGCCTTACACCCTGACTTGCTATGTGAGATTATGAGTTTGCCTACTGGAGGAATAAGGGTTAACATTGAGAATTCAAAGTATCCCCCTGAAAATGAAGCTGTTAATGAAGACAATGTAGATGAAGCCAATTACAAATGAAGCACAATAGTCTCAGGGCTGCTTAGGCAAAAACAAAATGTGCCTTCTGAAAGGAAAATTGACCAACTCTTCTGACTGTTGAGAACAAGATTCTTCACTACAAGAGTGGAGGATTCAATTACCTGTCCAAAGGAGAATTTCAAGTCATGTTGTTACTAATAAAGGGAAAACTAATGAATATGGTGGATATCATCTTGCAAAGGATGTGGAAAGAAGGAACCTACAAATAGGACTCTCAACTGCCATTTGGACATATTATCACTAAGATCCTGAAATTTCATAACATATTGCATATTGAAAGAGGGCATGCACTACTTCCAGAAGAATTAAGTGAGAAAGTCCTGTAAAAGATGGGGATGAGTCTGGATAATGGCAGATGGGTTGACAAGAAGAGAGATACAGAAGAAGGGTCTGAACCCACAACTGCTTCAAAGAGTCTTACAGTTGGTGATTCTAGTTCCTCTCTATCCACACCCTCTGAACCTCCTTAATCTATGCAACCTGAGCCTCCTAGCCCAACTCTTACTCCAAGCAAACCAAATGAAATCCTAGCCACTGACCTGCTTACACCTACAGACATTCCTTCATTGTACCAAAACCTGTTCCAGATTGCCATGGCCACCAAGAAAAAGCACAAAGAAGACATGATTAATCTTTGGTATCTCATTACTGAGATGTAGGAGAGATTTGAGACTAAATTTGAAAGCCTCACCCAAGAAGTGACACTCTTGCATGAGCAACTCGCTTTTGGTGTTCCTCTGCCTTCCTCTTCCCTAATCCAACCACCACCTCCCACATACACTGAACCAACTGCTTCTACACAATCACCTGCTCTATCAGAAGACCTAGGTCCTAACCTAGACTATGGTCTTGAGGAAGAAGATGTTCTTGATCCAAGCAAAGCTTTAGTTCTCTTGCTTGAAGGTGACTTTATTCACCAAATCTATCTTCATCACCAAAGATAAGAGATTAATGCTCTCTTTCCTCCTCTCCCTGATCCTATCTCCTTTGAAGGCATCAGTTATCTTATTGAGGCTACTGTGTAGGAAATTATCACCATTGCCTCTGATTTTGATCCCTCTCCTGCACCCCTTTCTACTGTCTTACCTCCACCTGTGATACCTGACATTCAGTACATTCCTGTGTTTCATTCTGTTCTTCCTACTACTGCAAGTGTGCCACTTCAGCCAGTCCTAGTGTCCACTGCTCCAGCCCAACCCTCCACCCTTCCTCTTTCTTTGGATGAAAGACTTCAAAGAATTAGGGAATGGAAGGCCAAGCTTGATCAGGACATTGCTATGATGGATGTTGGTGTTGCTCAAATTCCCCCTGTTACTGATGACAAAAAGGGGGAGAAAAAAGAGAAAGTAGAGGATAAGGAGAAACCAGAGAAGGAAGAGGAAAAAGCAAAGAAGGAAAAATAGAAAGAAAAGAAGAAAAAGAAATCTAAGTCCAAGAAGAAGAAAAAGTCCACTCCTCCAGAAAAAGAATCCTAACTGGACTTATTATTTTATGCTTCTATAGCTTTCAATTGTTTCCATACTTCTTGGTCTTAGTTGTTCTTGTTTCTGTACTTGTAATGAATATTTATAATATAATGAATTTCTTTCTGTGAACCTTGTTTATTCCTGGTGTTCTCTTTTTATGAACTTCGCTTATTCCTAATGTTCCTCGTTCTGAAAATATGCTCTACATTATTTGACTTTATTTAAACTATGCACATATTAAGGGGGAGCTTTAAGCAAACCCAAGTACTAACAAGTTTAAGTTGTTTTGTCATCATCAAAAAGGGGGAGAATGTTAATTCAGATGTTTTAATAATTCTAAAACAAATGAGCTTGGAGATCCAATATCAAAGGAACACAAGAGAAATGAAGAATAAAGTTGGAGTTTCCTTAAGATTGAAGAGCTATTTCACATGCTTTAAGAAATTATTTGTAAAAGAAGTAGTTGAGCTTTGAATTTCAATTAACCCAATATTAATTTAGATAACTAATTGAATGATTAATGATTAGCTCATGATTTCAAAATGGTTTTCAAGAAAAAAGCTATCTTATGAGGATAAAGCTTCAATATCAAAATGATTCGAAGTGTTCAATTGGTTTTCATGAACATGTTTTAACTTATGGGGATAAGGTCTTAATTTTAAAGATGTTTTTAAGTATTTACCCTGTTTCAAGAAAAATATTTTACCTTATATGTATAACCATTGAATGTTATGGGAATAAAGACTCAATTTCAAAGCTTTTCTAAAGTTCATCCTTCAATTTCATGAAAAGGGACTAAGATTATCCGCATAACACAGTTTGGGGATCAAGTTCTCAAGTTTGTCCAAGTGGTTATCCTGATAAGGTAACAGTGAAGACAAGTAGTACTGTACAACCTGTTATTCACATAACCTAGAGAGGTTATCCGCATAACGTGTGACATAGAGCACTTGGACTCTTCTCGGGTAAATAAGTTATCCGCAAAACCTAGAGAGGTTATCCGCATAACCTATATTTCAGAGTACTTGAACTTTCCTCAGGTAAATAGGTTATCCGTATAACCTAGGGAGGTTATCCGCATAACCTATGTTACAAAACTTAAAGCTCTTCAGTAAAACAGGTTATCCGCATAACCTTGGGAGGTTATCCTGATAACCTAAGTTTCACAAAAACTTAGTTTGAGAAAAACATAATGTTATCCTAATAACTGAATGGGTTTTCATGAAAATGATTTTGAGCTAAAACTTAGTCATTCTGGGTAGCACGTTATCCGTATAACCTAGCTAAGTTATTCGCACAACAAAAGCCCTACGTTTAAAACAAAGGCAAATAGTTACCCGTTATTTGTATAACCTGGGGAGGTTATCTGCATAACATCTGTCAGATACATTTAATGCTATTTTAGTGAGAGTAATGGCTAATCTTTGTTTCTAACAGATAGTTCTGCCTTAAAACTATAAATAGAACCTCATTTAAGTTGTTGGGTAATAAGAAAAGCAATATATAAGCCAAAACTCTACTGATCCGATTATTGATTCATTCAAAACTTACCTACCCTCTGTTTTGCTCATTCATTATATCTTAACTTTCATATATACTCTTTTGAGAGAGTTTTCATTATGTAAATATCTACACACTTGTAGAGAGTACTTAGTGTGAGATTACACTAAGGGAGATAGTCTTGCTCTTGAGTGAGAAGAGTGAGTGAACTTGTTTCAATCTAAAGTTCGGGCTCGTATTGTACTGCGGTCATTGTAAGAACCCATTCAAATCTTGCAAGAGATAGTGGAGAAATCCCAAGCGGTGGCTTGGGGACTAGACGTAGGTCAAGTGGAATAGACTAAACTAAGGTAAACTACTGAGTCTTCTTCCCTTTACTCTTTATTTCTTATACTCTATTTTTAGTAATCTTTTAATATCACTACTGGATTTCATCTTTGCAAAAAAATTTTAATCTTCCCAATTCACCCCTCCCTCTTGAAAAGCCAACTGAACTAACAAAATCAATTTGGACTCTAACACATACATGGCACCATCGAAATCAGACATATGATAGAACCAAATAAAATATATTTTTTTGGGTCTAATTCATGTTGAAAATATCAACTGAATACATCTAGAACAGGGCAAGGTGGTAGCCTCATTAAACCATTACATGCTAAATTAGTATGGAATAATTAAGAGCCATTGGATCAAAATCTAATCTAAGGGCCATTATGTCTTCAGCCCACCTATAAATAGAAGCTCCTCCTTCCCTATTTAGCCATCAAAATTTCATTCAAGGTAGAGAAAGGTTAGAGTAAGAAGCTTTGATTTAGGAAAGAAGGTGTTATATGAAGTTCTGAAGTTCTAAAAAAGATTTCTAGGTGATATGTTTTTTCCTTTTCTTTCATTTATATTTTAGTTCAGCTATTTGATTTATTAGAAGTAGTCATTATGCTAGAAGAAACATGTTTTGGGGAGTTGCCATGCTGAAATATTGGATCAAAGTTGAGGTTTTGCTACAATAATGCTTTGAATGTCATGAAGGTTCTTTGAACATGCATGATCATATAGAACATGATTTTAAATTTGATTCTTAAGTAATTATGATTATACTGTTATGCTGCTGAAATTAGGTGTTGAAAAATGAATTGTCATATTACTGAGATTCTATCCAAATCTCACTCAAATATCTAACATTTTTAGACCTCGGTTCTGCCCAAGGAAATGAAATAACGAACTGATGAGGACGTGCTGTTCAAGTTATTTTAGAATCATATTATATTTTGTATTATATTACATAGGACTAGATGATATATTACATTATATAATGTAAATTACAATGTTCTAATAATGAATTATTATGTTCCTATGTTTTGGTGTTGAAATTTCCTTATTCTTTGTTTATGCTTCATTACTAACATGATAGATTCTATAAAATTCGAAACTTACTGTAGCAGTAAAAGTGTGAATCAACATTTTTCCTTTAAAATAGACATCATAAGCTTTCCATAGAACTTGAAATCATCTCAACACGATTTTCGTAGAATTAGTTATGAATTTTCAAAGTTCAACAAAATTTTACGACTTAAGCTTAGTCTATGCGAAATTAAGGGCTCATTTGCTTTCAAATCACTTTATTTTAAACCTTAATCATGAAATCATGCATGTTTAATGGTTGTACAATAAGGTGTTACACCATATCCTCTTATTCAACAAGGAATATATTAATAGCACAATCACCAAACAAAACTACATTCACGGTATTGTTCCTAACCATTGGTCAAAGTTAAAATCATAAACAAAGCAAATGCTTCACAATGATAAAAACATATTATTAACAATTTAAAAAGAAGATAAAGGGCTTTAACTAACTATTAGCCATGGTAAAATAAAGTCTTTTATGACATTCATCGTTTCTTTTGAACTCATCAAGACGTCCAAATTAGGAAACTAATAACATCTACCACATTGCACCATTAAAGCAAACAAAGTAAAATTATTACCTGACATAAGAAAGATCCTTAATCAGTTGTAGCAAAGTAGACAAATACTAAATAGTTAGTAAGACAAACCAATCAAAACATCAATTCTAGGGACCTTATTCAAAATATCCACAGTTGGCACAAAATTAAAGTGTTATGCTTGAATCCTTGTTTCATGAGCTTGAACATGTGTTTGCTCATTGAAGCTAATGTTGAATGCATGAGTTGTAGCTCTATATTGTGCAATATTTTTTAGAACACAAAATTTTTCATTCTGATAACATTCTCCTTCCACTAGAAATTGCTTAAAGCTCTCAAACAAAGGTTGCATTCCAATAGTTTCTTGAATCTTAGTACCTTACAAGATCACTGAACAAATTCAACAAGATCATCTACTGAAGACAACAAACTTATTTCAAGCTTAATGAATATTCACATAGAAATCAAACACTTGTTGTTACATCTTATAATTTAATGTCTTTCCTATGAAAATTGCTTATTTTAATGCATAAAAGGGTACTTGAAAGTTTAAACCAATTAAAACTTTAAAATTGTTTTAGCAAGATTTATAGCTTATTGTGTAGCGAAATTCTAAAAATTATAATTAAATATAAAGAATTATTTCATAGTAGTTCAAGTTTCTAAAATTTGTACACATCTAGAATTCCTTGGGAAAAATAAGAAATTGGAAAATTAATGTTCAGATTCATACTGTTTATTGTATGAACCTTACAATTCATTTTTTGGTTCTAGTTTTGGTCTGAAATCTAAACCTTAAATTTAAAAATTTGTATCTCATAAAATACAAAGCTATTTTCTGAATACTTAGCATCATTGGAAATCCTTATCTGTCTACTTTTTAACTATATTTATCTTATGCATATTATTTTACTTCTACTGACCAGTGTACTAATTAAAACCTTAAAGGGTCAAAAGCAAATTTCACTTGAGCAATTTTGGTAAAACATGCATAACTATACTTCTACAAATCCAAATATAACCAAACCAATGCTACATTGTTCCTTGGATATAGCTCTATCCATACATACAAACTACTAAACTGTAAAGGCATATTTGAATTTATAGAATTATTTAAAATATGCAATACAAAATAGAACATTAATAGTTTTCCAAGGTTCCATCATCATTATTCTTCATGCTCCATATGCTTCCCTTTGCCATAACTTGACCCTATCATTCACTAGTACACGATTTACTTTCTAGATCAGTTGAAAATGACTTTTTAGATTAGTTCTATATTAGATGTAGAAGTGGCCGATATAGAAAATATCACTTTCTAGATCGGTTTCACAAGTGATCTAGAAAGTACTTTTTAGATCAGTTCAAATTACAACTGATCAGTCAAAAAGTTTTAACCAATCTAAAAAGTCTATTTTATTTTAAAAAAATACTATTTTTTTCACACAAACTCTCACGGTCACGTTTAAAATAATTTTAGTTTCATAAACTTGCAATGAAAACCAAAAACATAAATACAACTTAATCATCACCAACAAAATAACAGAATAATACATACATTAATGAACCTTAAAGGTTAAGAAAGCTTCTTTATATAATCTTAATTTACAGTAGCAAAATTATAAAGCAAAAAACTTCACCTAATACACAATAAGAATAAATAAGCTAGTAGTTTGTCCCAAAAAAAAAACCATATGATGATGCAACCACACGCAGCAGCCTATTATTGATATATATGTATGTATCTCTTGCTCATTTCCACTCTATATGATGATGCAACCACACACAACAGCCTATTATCTATACTTCATTCATTTTATCCTTACATTCAGATAAACATTTTTATTTATATCCTCCAACCAAATATTAGGATACATGTGCATCACATACTAATACTGGGATATTTCGTGAAAAAGTAGAAATGTAGGAAGTACCCAACAATTAGAAGTCTAGGGGGGAAATAGACACCATAAAATAAGTTCTATTTGTTTTTGCCAAACATATTTTAATTACCTTTTTTCTTCGTGACCTTTTTGTACTATTGTTTCAATTGGATTAGGAACCTACTAGACAACAAAATATTGGAGTGCCAAAATCTTATCATATGAAGATAAAATACAGTCCCAAAAATGGGAATAAAAGAATTTGATAATATTATTGCATGATTTTGGGCACAACGACAAGTGCACAATTAAGAACAAGTAGGTCGGTTGGGTCGTTCATAGCGCAATTTCAAAAGTACATGATAGAGAGGGGATGAAAAAAAATCCTTGAAATTAAATACTAGATCAAATTAAGAACAATGGTTTGAGTTTTGATGAATACTACTCCAAAAGTTTGCATGACAGAGACAAGAAGTTTATAAGAGTGAGATCAAGGAAGACAGATATTCTTTCTCCTTGTTTGTTAAAGCAAATGGAAAAACTTAGATTTTCATTTTCCCCCTCCTTTGCCATGCAAAGGAAAGTCCACAGACATGCCAAAAATATGCCTACTTGTAATTACTTTGCAAATTCATAATCAATTTGTGCCAAGAATTTAGTTAGTATGGTAAGCCAAAGTTATTGAACATACCATAATAGATCTTTTCCTTAATCAAAAAATGTTGTGAACTAATTAAAAATACTAATGGCAGCAACAAGGGCTGGAAGGAAGAGATCTAAAAGTGACTTAAAAAAGGCATGATCGTAATAAACTTAATGGCCAAAAACATGCTACACTGACCCACCAGAATATAGATACATATTAAAAAGGAAAACAAACAACTTACCTATTTAAGTACATGTCTTTGGGAGAAATACCGTACTCAGGCCCCCTAAACCACTATTCTTCTTTCAAAACGGAGAGAAACAATTTAAAGAGTCTAAAATGATTCCAAATTACATGCATTAAGTAAATAAAGTGAAACCCAAACGCAAACGCAAGTGCACATGGTGTTATTATTTATGCAGACTTTTGGAGCTCAAACTAGACCATACATGTGTAGCAAGTGAACCAAGGTTTGTGGCATGAAAAACCATCAACATATGACGTCTTTTCAAACTCATAACAATATTTTGTGTAGCAATCAAATCACTATTTAGGCATGGAAATTCATGATCTTGTTGTCCACTTTAGAGGCATTAGGTATGAAAGAAAAATAATATATGCACAATCCCAAGCTTTGAGGGAAAAAGAACATAAGATTCATTTAGGAGCTTGAAACTGAAAATAGAACAAATGCAGCACCTAAGGCAACCTATACGTGGGGGAAAAAAAAGAGCAAGTATATATGTAAGGAGGATTCTTCAACCTAAAAGTATGTACCTCTTAGCCAAAGTGTGAAAGATCCACAACCTAAGCCATTAGATGCCATCAAGAATTAAAGTAAGCCAACAGAAAGATACTATGCTATAGAAAGATAAATTGTAGACAAATTGTAGATGGGATACAACCAAGCCAACAATGCATTTTCTCAACCACATAATAGTAGGCAATAATAATCATTTATATAACTCTTAAGCATATAAAGTTAAAAAACACACACACAGAGAGAAAAAGAGAGAGAAGTTTCTACCTTGGAATCAAAGCTGAAGGAATTTGTCACCCTAGATAAGGCATTTAGCATGACAAAAGAGCTATCTTCTTGTACAAAATTAGTGTCTGTCTTGTAATAAAGAAAGATGTTAGAACTGTAGCTTGTTCCTTAATATGTTAAATCTACTGTCTGCTGCTATGTATATAAGCATATATATATATATAGAAACAGTTTGTTTATCTCTCACAACATAAACCATGGTAATAACAAATATTCATTTCTTAATCTGCAATAGTTTGTACCTTTTGCTGCATTAACTGCACAAAATTTCTTTATAGCTGATATCCATCTCCATCTCTATATGCACACCAACACAAAAGCAAGATACAACATATAAACATAGGCATGAACAGATATGAAATTTTCATTCATATGCTATTTGAAGTGTCATGTGACATCTAATACAAGTTTCTAACACATGTGAAATACAAGCATGCCTCCTTTTTTGAAGTGCTCATGCTTTATACCTTTCTATCAAACTAAAACAAACCACCATGATAGCTATTGACCATTAACTTACATGGAAAGACTTAAAAGTTCAAGATTCATAGAAAGAAACATAATACAAGTTGGATGTAAAGGCATCCAACATGAAATAAAACCACAATATTTAAAGGGGGTGTTATAAGCTGGAAGTGCATCTTAGGGAATTTGCTGGCTGTTTTAAAATTTCTAAATAGCATGTATCCAGTCCTCATCCTTTTATCAAAATTCCAATAATATAGACAAATTTACCTCTCCAAAAAAACTACACCAATGGTGCAATGAGAAGAATTACACAAAAGCTCAAGTGAACACAATCGAAGCCAATATATATATATATCAAAATGACCATATTCAAGAAGAATTTTAATTAAAAACAACAAACGAGTCTTCAAAAAAAGAATCCCTAAACTAAAAGTAACAAATACAGATAAATACAAACAAATAAGATAAAGGAGCATCAAAGGGAAAAAAAAAATTGTAGAATAATATAGAGAAAAAAGAAAAAGAAAAATTGAATTAGTATAGAGAAAATTAAAGAAACATAGAGGTCCATAATTAGTAGTAACCAAGAAAACGGGTGAAGATAAGCGAAAAATTATTGGCCTATGATTTGGCTAGGCTTAGGATTTAATTAGGGTCATGGAGGTTGGGAAAAGGGTGAGACAACTTAAAATTGAGGGTGAAGACTTTGTTGTTGCAGAGTGAGCATACACAGAACACTACTCTCTAAACATTAGAAGTTTGCATCTACGCAATCGGTAAGAGAGGGAGTCCAGTTATTACCTCTACAACAAGTTGTTCAGACCACCAGAAAGCCTTCGAGAATTTGCTAATTCATAGCATCTTTGTTCGAAGAAAACCTTTGAAGTCACTCAAGGAAAGAACATACAAGGAAGAGAAGACTACATAGATTAGAAAGAACCAATCGAAGAGCATACAGATCAAGATAGGGGACCAAGGAATCTACAAAAGCTTTCAGATGATGATGGAGAAATAAGAAAGAAGCAAAAGCAGAAGCCAATCAAATTACCTTGTTCAATCGACAGAATAGCAAGCTTTCTTTGTCGAGAACTAAAGCTTGGGTTTTGCTGGAGCTAAGAAGGGAACCAGAATGGTTTCGTCTGCACCAAGCAGAGAAGAAGGAATGCGTTTGAACAATTGTGAAGGAGAAAGGAAGGGGATAAAGGGTTGTGAGTTCACGAGTAAGGGTTTATGATTATTAATTGAAAATAATATTTTTTTATTTTTTCTTAACCTTATTAGATTGGTGTCTCCACTATTGGATCTAGAAAATTTACCCTTTTTAGATTGGCATTTTTAAGAAACTGATCTAGAAAGAATTTTTTAGATCGGTTACTATAATAACCTATCTAAAAGTATAAAATTTAAGAATTTATTTATAAAAATGTCATTCATCAAACATTTTAGATCGGTCCTTTTTTAACTGATCTAAAATACCAATGTAAAATGTGTTTTTTGTACTAGTGATTAGTTAACTATGGAGGTGAGATTAGGGAATCTCAATAGCCAACTCGCACATGCCAATACATTATCACAAAACATTTGAAAGCATAGAAAACACTACATACATTCATAAAGAATTTAAAACTTCCATGTTGTCTAACAAAATTTCAGCAGCATAACGGCTTTAAAACATGACATCCTAGGCTTAGCCCTTATCATAAAATAGCCACACAATAATAGTTAAAATACATGGCAACATTTCACATCATATAAACATCATTGGCAATAACATAAAAACAAGTACAAGAGACTACCTTGGAGCTTTACTAACTTTACTTGCAACCTTGCTTTGACCTGGCTTTAGTTAGTTCCTCAACTTGTTTAAAGCCTAGGAGCATCATTAAAACTTACTTAATAATTTGATAACATTGTAAAGAACTAGGTATGCATGAGTAGCCCTGAGCTTTGACAAAACCAAGTTCTATAATGGTTTTCTTGACCTTTCATGGCTAATTAGGTTGCTAGAAACACATTGGAACCATTGATTCCATGTCAAACCTATTCCCTCCTTCATAGTTTATCTTGGCCAAGAATGGTCCTAGGAGAGACCAAGCTGAAAGCTTTTTTGTTTTAAACCATTTCTCATGCAATTCATGCATTTTGCACCATCATAAGCTCAACCCATACATTGGCTATTATGAAACATAAATCCTAGGCAGCTTTCTTGCTTTAGCTGTGGGTTTAGGGACCATGGAGGGAAAAGAATAGTACTTCAAACCATAACCCAAGGCATGTTAAATGAATTAGGAAAGATACTAGAAGAGATTGGAGAAGAGTTCTTACCTCATGGAGACCTTACTTCCCTTGTCTTCCTTCTCATCTTCCTTATTTCCTTTGTCTCTTCCTTTCCTTCTTCCTTTCGGCCTCACCCTTTCTTTCTCTCTCTAAATGATGCCACACACTCTCTCTCTCTAGCACCTCTTAGTGTGTGTTACAAATGAGCAAAGAATGTGGAAGGGGTATGGGTATTTATAGGAAAGTTGAGTGAGTTTGGGCTATTAGATTCTCTTTTGATCCAAAGGCCATCAATTATCATCCAATTATTTAATCAATTTTACCTTATGCCCTTAGATATTTTCTATCACGAGAGAGAGTAGTGGAGGGGGACTTTGGTCCCTTAAATTTTGTTCATTATGAGGGAGAGAAGAAAAATTACAAGTTTGCCATTTAACTTATCCAATTGATACCGGTTTGTGTACTTTCTAATCTGATTTTCTATTATATCCAGTATTTTTTCTATTTACTTTATTTATGGGACCCACTAACTTTTCCTCCTTACTTTTTTATGTGAGGTCCACTTGTCTTGCTTACTTTTTACTATTTATTTCTCCCCCATTTACTATTCATCTTGTCCGTCATTTACTATTCACATGAGACCTGTATTCTAATATATCAGTACTTTTTCTTCTCTAGGCCCATATAACCAGTATTACTTGTACTTTTAGACTGCACCGAAGTATTATAATATTATTTTCTCTCTCTTCTTTTGTAAAATAACCATTTATACTTATCTTTTGGCAAAATGACCATTTTGCCCTTCAAGCTTTCTTTATATTTTTATGATATTTTGGACCTTAAACCTATTTAATTAAATCTCCAAGCTTTCTCAAACATCATAAATTAATCTAGAACAATTTCATTTCTCTAGTTGGTCATGAAATACATTTAGAAAAATGGGGATGTTACACATGTTCATCCACTAACAGTAACTCGATGGAAGTAATACCCTTAGAACCACTTTGATTCATGACTATCCATCTTTGCTACACTCTAACCACAATTTTCCAAGTTTCTTTGCTTAGCTAAAGATCATTGATAAAGCTGTAATCTCAATCCGCCATTTATGAATACGAGCAATATATGTGAATAGAGTATTAGAAGAATAATGCAATGGAATTGAAATCTATCAACCCTTCGCATCGACCAAAACATTTGGGATGAAAGAATAAGATGCTTTTATAGATAAATAGCAGTCATTCTGAATTCACCAAGATTTACTACATTACAACAACAACATCAATTAAAAAGTTCAACTCCGTGACTTTTTTCCCTACTTCCATGGATGTGGGTCTAATATCATTGACATAACTGAATAACAGACTTTACTCTTTAGATGATTTACCAACCACCACACAATCTCAACACACTTCTCTCCCATTGCATACTGAGCATTAAACTTTGTATATTAAGATTTGGCCAACATAACTAAACAAGCATTTTGTTAACAATGCAAAGACTTACAATGCTATCTATTGGAAATGTTTAAAGACCACACTTAGGCTTCCTCGTGTTATCCTAATGACATAACCAAAGAATGGCATGCATCCCATAGTCCCAAGTATTTTGTTGTTGTGGAATCGGTGGGAACCTAACTTCCATGGGCGGCGTGTCAACAAACATTTCTAGCTTGATCTCAGCAAATATCTTCATGAAGTTGTTCCGCTATGAAAAATATTTAACAAGACAAAATCATGCATAACCATGACATCACCTGCACACATACAATTGAGGTATAAAGTACACACCACTCGCTATGAAAAAATAAACAATACAAAATGTTATCTGACATTATGATTTTAAATATAGTATTTTGGTAAAATCTTTCAAAGTTGTAGCATTTAGGTATTTTCCTTTTTATTTGTACATTTAAAATCGTAATGTCAGATAACATTTTGTATTGTTTTTTTTTAGGTAAAATAATACAAATTGTAAGATTATGCTCTTTCCGATCCTATTTATAATGGAAAATTTTGCCCTTTTTTATGGTCTTATTTATAAGAAAAAAGAGAGAGTTAATGTTGCATTAATTTCTTTTTACCAAAATTACCCTTTTTATTAACACTATTAAGAGTCATGAGGTGCATCTTTGAAAGTAATTGATCCTTAGAAGAAATTGAGAGAAAGATTAATTAAGTATGGATAATTTTGGAAGAAATTAAAAATATGAGACAAATTAATTATCTTTATCTACCTTCAACTCTCTTTCTTAATACTCATGAAATAGTTGTTTTCCCTTACAAATGAAATCAGAGAAACATTACGATTATTGTTACTTAATTATACTTAACTTTATTATTCTCTAATAAAGTCTGTCATGTGGCCAAACTTTATTTTTAAAATAATACAAATCGTAACAGCATGTTGCGATGTGCTTTATGCAAAACACTTAGGGAAAATCACTATTAAATCCCAAAACCTTAAAATAATTATTATCAACTCCCACATTCAAAAAATACTACAATGAAGTCCCATTGGGACTTATTTGAAAAGGAAAATAGGTTAAAGTTACTAATTTATCCTCCCTCATTTCAATTTATGGTACAAAACCTAAATTGTTCAAAATCATCCCTTGCAAGCCTCAGTCATCGTCCGAAATCGTCCATATCACTGGTCATGCCATTCGCCATTTTCTACTTCATTTCTCCATTTTTCTCTGAAATCATCGTTCATTCCATTCCTACCATTGTCAAAAGCCCTAAACAGCATTTTTGAGTTCACTTGTCACTGTAAAAGGCTTTCTTCTACTAGCACAATTGAAGAAGCCGTTTGTGAAGCATACCACTTCCATTGCTTCCAAGTATGTAAAAATTGAGCATGCTCAAACATTTCATTTGCTGTTGCCTTTGTGATTGAGTTAGGTTTTTTCCCCATTTTTATTGTCACGTTGGAGAACAAAGCTTGGCACTAGAGTGCATTGCTAGTGAAGATCATAAAGGTCAATTCATTTGTGTACATCAACTTCGTCGGTGCAGTAAACTTGAAGATCAGAAAGGCTGAGTTAGTTCTAGAGGAGAAATCGGCTAGTGAAGTTTGCGTTGAGTTCAAAGTTATCAAGACTAACGTGACGGCTCTGTTTCTTGTTGTTCATACAGGGAATGCAAGCCTTGTGAAGAAATTATTGGTAATGAACTATCCTGAGGCTTCTTTTTTGCATGATTGATTTAATTTTCAACTACTCTATTCGTATTTCTTGTTATCCTCTTATTCTAAGGCATTATTTATCCATTGTGTGCTCTTTTACTTGATCTTTTCTTTACATTGTGGTTAATGAGTTATCAAAACTTAAACTTAGTGAAATTTTGCTTATGTTATTGATTTTGAAATGTTTCATGCACTCAATTGAACTGGACATTTTGCAGAATCTTATGTCTTTAATTGTTGATTTTTCTAATTTTTGAATCTATGACCATGAGATCTTTCTTTATTATTGACTTCTCTTCTTTTTAAACTATACTTGTCTTATCCCAATATTGAAATATTTTTTTATTTGATTGTTCATCTGGAAGTTGTTTATTTGTGAGAACAAATTTAAACAAACTATCAGGTCTTGCGAAGCTTTAATTGGTATGTTAAATACCTAATCATGCTTCTAAATTGATAAACTTTTTCTGTTAAATTTAAATCACTATATTGACAATGGCAAAGGATGATGGACATAAAATATCTTGAATCAATAAGTTCAGGTAATGACTGTCGCACCCGAAAAAATGCGACGGAAGGAAAAAAAGAGGACAAATCTAGTTTTCGAGCGAAAACCGATTTGTGAGGAGTCGCCACTAAAATTTTAAGGAAAAATCTTGGGAAACCGAATTGAAGAGGAAAAGGGTGGTCTGCGTAATTAGAGTTGGATTCGGGAGTCGATTGTGTGTGGGGAAGGTGTTAGGCACCCCACAACACCCGTGCTTAGGAACGATTACCTTACATTGATTGTGTAAATTAATATGGCTTTAAAACATATTTTGGTTTTCCTTTTATTATTCACATGTGAGAATAAGGGTAGAGAAGAATTTAAGAGGGTTTGCAAAGTTTGGACAATAGAATAAGAAAAATAATTTAGCTTAGAAATAAAGGGGTTTAGAGGAAAAATGAGGAAAAAGAAATTTAAGAAAATAAATTGAAAAATAAAATAAAGAAAATAAATTAAATTAGAATAGAGGATATTTAAGCAAAGTGAGAAAAAAGAATTAAGAAAATAAATTGAGAAATATTCATTAAATTAAGGGGAAAAACAGCAAATAAATTACAAAATATTTATTTATTTACAAAGGCGGACTTGACCCAGGATCAGAGCCTGAGGCCTACGTACCCTGTGATAGGGACCAAAGTCCACGTAGTTCGGGACTTAAAATGCGTGTCAGTTGGTTGATATATTTTTTTTTAATTTTAGAAATTCTGTGTAATTTTGTAACAAGAGAAAGTTGATTGAAAATAATTTACTTTTTGCAAACAAAACAATTTTCTGAGATTGAGTTGGTGTGCTTTAATTTGCAAAACATAATTTAATTCCGCTTACTTACTCTTATTTTATTTTATTTTGAAAACATTTCTTTTATTTTTGGATTTGGAAAATGTTTTTATTTGATTTTTTGATTTTTGAAATAGCATGTTTTTGCACTTTTGAGACTTTTTCTTTTAAAGAGAAATAACCAATCTATCTGTTGCAAACTCGCAGCCGTACCCGATAGATCGATTCCTTAATTACCTGCGGAAGTTCTAAACCTCGTGGTATAAAGGTTTTATTGTACATTTAAAGCAAAAATTTAGGAGATGCTACCATTCTCTCATTTTCAAATTGGGAGAACTTGTTATGTTATCACAATTTATTTTTTATAATTATTTTTTAAAAGGAAATTATTTAACTGATAAATCTACGTGGATTCGCAATCTCACGCGATCACTCAGCAAACTTAGACACTTTACCTGCGTGGATTCCAAAAACTCGTGTGGTATGATTATTAAGCCAATTATTTATTTATTTATTTATTTTATTATTATTATTATTATTATTTTTTCCAATGAAACAAATCCCTTAGCAATACTGTTGAAGATTCTAAATCAGTTATTCACTATTCACCATATCTTTAACTGTGGATAAAATGGCAGTCTTCTATATGCATCACCAAGACCACCTAAATCCACTTACTCGGTAGTCTTCATCAGTCTTTTGACTTCTCTAACAGCCCAACTTACAACATAAAGAGTTATCTTTTTAAGCTGTAAACACAGAAAAATAGGCAGTGGTGCAATACTGTTTTCAATGGCACGAGTTATTTTGATAGGTGACCTTTTCGCAATGCAAAAGCTAAAATATAATGCAAACACTATGAGAACATGCAAAACCAAATAGACAAACTGACCTCCAGATTGACCTCCAGCTTATCCTCCTTGGTTATGTGTTTCCTTGGGAGTAAACGAAACTCTTCAGTTAGTCGTAAGCATTCTTCAACCTTCTCCTCCGTTTCTCCGACGTACTCCTTGTGCTCGGCATCTCGGTTTTCTTGCTCCCTCGTCCTCGGCATCCCTCTGTTCTCATCTTCATGCTCGGCATTCCTCTGTTCTCATTCCCTCGTCCTTGACATCCCTCTGTTTTTGTGAGTCCTTCGGTCTTTTTTTTTTGTTTCAGTGCTCTCCCCCCTTCGGCCTCGGTGGTTCTCCCCCTGTTTCTCGGTGGTTCTCTCGATTTTTCTTTTCAGCCTGATGCCTCCCTCTGTGCTCGCGTCTGCCATGCACATCTCTCGGTTCCTCATCTTCAGTTTCGGTTCCACTCTCTCGGACTCCACCATCATGTCTCCTTCTGTTTCTTTCCATCGTGCCCTATTTTTTTTCACTCGCGGCTCTCGTCCTCTCTTCTCTCCCCGTGCCTCTATTTTTTTAGTTCCAGCTCCCTCGGACTCCATCCTGTGTTCCTCTGCTTCGTCTCTGGCTTTAGCCCTGTTCACTTCTCCTTTCTTCTTTCGTGCACGCCTTCGGTTCTGGTCTCACCTGCAGCTTTCTTCCGCGGTATTGCCTTTTCTTCTGTCTTTTCCAGTTTCGTGCTCGGCCTCCCCCTGTGCTAGCATGTCTGATCCCTCTAGTTTCTTGCTCTGCTTTCTCCTCTGACTCTCACGTGCTTCTGGCTCTTTCCATCTTTGCTTTTTCAGTTTCAGTCCTGCGACTCTCTCGGTTTTTCCATTTTCTTTGTGTTCCCTCGGTTTGCTTTTCTTTTCAGTCTGCTCGTGCTCCCTCTATTCCTGACCCCCTTTTCTTTTCAGTCTTGCTTTTTGTTTAGGGCTGCTTGGCCCGAGTTCACAAGCCCCTAATTGGGCTTGTGACATCTTGGGAGCCCAAAATTTTTTTTTTTGTTTTAGTTTTTCTATTTTTGTTTTATTTTTTTCCTTTCTTCTTTTCTTTTTTTTTGTTTTATTATTATTTTTTGTTTTATTTTATTTTATTTTATTATTTTTTGCAAAATGTCCGGACAAAATGGGGTGTTCACAATGACAACTTGCCATTTGCCTCTAAGTAGTTGGGTTGTGATCTGTATATGTGTTTGATGTATTGTCTTTGTTGTGTAGACAAGAATTTTTCAAGAAAAACAAAAGGAAGTATAAGGATGCAAAATTTGCTAATACAGTGATTTCAAAGGCACGGAAAAATCTATCTAGTGCTGAGAAAAAAATATATGACGGGAAAAGGGGAAGAGGAGAAGGACAACCAACAAGTAAGAGGCAACATGATGGACCACCTTTTCATACGCGATGCTTACCTTCCTAATTTAAGGAATTGGTGGACTTCATTAATAACAATAAAAGATTGAGGAAGAAGGTGGAAGTTATAGGATTTGGATCACTTTTAAACTTTAGTTGCAATCAATTGCATAGGAAAATGTGTGATCAACTCCTGATTGCCTTTGATACCCCAACATCAACCCTTATAATTAGAGGTAGGCAATTTTTAATAACTGTAAAAGATGTGCATTCAATACTTGGCATACCATATGGTGGGAAACCAATTGTTTTAGATGGCAAAAGCAAAAAGTTTGAGGACATAAAGCAAAAATTTGAAAAAAAAAAAAAGCCCTTAGGTGATCTTAAAAATATGATTATGAATCGAAAGGAACAGAAAAACTTTGAGACCCTCTTCATGTTGTTTACTCTGGGTATAATTCTTTGTTCCACTTCAAGTACCAAAGTGATCAAATCATTAAGGCAATTTGTAGGGAGGGTCAATGGGAAGAGTGGGATTTGTCTTCGTGTTTGTTGTCAGAACTTGTAAGAGAAGTCTTATCATACCAGGACTCTATGTGTGAGGGAAAGAAGAAGACGACAGTGGGAGGTTGCATCTTCTTTCTCATGGTATGGTATATAAAAAACATCTTTGCTATCAATTATATTTTTGTTATGTAATAATTTTTTCATTTTGCAAATATTCTTTTTCCAATATTCCCATCTTAGTGCTGCCCTGACACTTGGTGATCAAACTATCCTACAATATTGGGATAAGACGAGGATAGAGGATTGTTGTAAGAGAGAAAGAACAAGCGTTAGTGGGATTTTGAAATTGCATTCTAATGGCAAGACCTCCAATTTGGCTCCACCAGAGGGGTTCACACACCTAGTAAGTTAAGTGGCAAAAAGTTAGATCTTTCATATATATATACTATAATTCTCACAAGTGATGAGGTGGTGGGTTTGTTGCAAGGAATCAGGCAAGTGTGGGATTGGGTTAGTAGATTTGTAAATGATGTTCAGCAGGAACTACTTCAATTGCAAGCCGATCTGATAGGAAGCTCTAATCCTATTAATATAATACAAGAAGAAAAATAGGATGAACATGTGACCCTCTCCAATGACGAAGGAGGAGGAAAAGGAGAGGATGGAGAATCTGAAAATGAAAGGCAGGACAAAGTAGAAGAACAAGATGAAGATTCTAAGAAAGGAGATGGGGAGGATGAAGAAGATGGAAATGAAAAGGAATTTGACAAAGAAGATGAGGAAGATGATGAAGATAGGGAAGAAGATTAAGGCAACTCCAGAAAAGATGATGCAGGAAATGATGGAGACGACAATAATGATGGAAAATGATCAAAATATTCATCCAGTAGTGAGCATGGGAGAAAGAGGAAACCTTTAGTTAAACCCCCCAGTCAAGAGATCTTAACATGGGAGGGAAGCAGTAAAGATGTCACCTTTTTCTACAACAACCTGTAAAAGGGAGGTTGTCCAATGATAAGATACAAATGTATGAATACTTAACAAAGAGGGCAGGTGATGAAGAAGGGCATCAGTAAGTTAAAATGATGCATTTGAATTTGATACCCATTTTTTCTACATTACTGATTCTTATATTGCTAAAAGAATCAGTGAGTTCCATTGTCTTTATTAAGTTATTTATTGAATTTATGGTTTTTTTATTGTATTAACATTGCCACCCCTATGCAGATTATTACTATGATTGCCAGAACTTTAGTTGCTGATCAAAGGAGTAAAAGTAATGTGGTTAGTCACCACATTTTTTATTTTGAGTTCATGGTTAGTTTTTATTTTTATGTTAGTGACAGCTTGCAAATGTTTGTGTTACTGTGCTTTCTCATATTGGTTATACAATCGTAGTCAACAATTATTTAGAGAAGACTTACATGGAAAGTTGATGATGCCATTCACATGATATTGCCCCAACAAGTTGGATAAAATATCATTGATTGTGAATTCATTTTTGCACCTACATAATTTGCTGATCATTGGTGATGTTACTGTCTTCATCTAAAAAACAATATGTTGTATGTGATTGATTCACTACTTGACATGTCCAAGATAGATAAAGAGAAAAACAAGTTGGCACATTTGGTGGTATAACCCTGTTTATATTGTCCCACTATGGAATTTCATCCTTCTTTGTTGATATGGTCAGATGTTGATCTTGTTTATACTTTATACTACAGAAGGAATTGTTCCAAGTGATACTACATACTGTGAAGCCGAGTCAGTATCCTAATCCCCTGAACCTTCAATTGGAGTATACCTTTATGCCTAAACAACGAAATATGTAAGCAAGCTTGTATGTAATTTTAACATTTTATTTATAGATACAAGTGAACGGAAGTGAATTTGTTTTGTGTACATAGGTTTGATTGTGGTTTTCACATCATTAAGTGTTTACAAGGGTTGTGTAATGAGAAAAAAAGGGAAATATACCTTGAATACATACTTAAATGTAAGTAAATTCTATTACTTCTCACTGACTGCTAATTTCTTCACTTTGAATATTAATTTCATTATTCTTGTGCAGAAAGAGTATGTGGAATTTTAGCGTGACCTAGTGTGGTAGTTAGTTAATCATCCCCAGAATGAGGTTCATGATGAAGTGATGAAAGCAATGCACTTATAGCATCGAATTAAAGTGATACCAGCAAATGAGAGTCAATACTTTTGTTAGATGTTCTAACACAATAGTTAGGGAATGAATCTTGTTATGTAGTGATGTTAGTTAATGATATAAAGATTTTACAACGACCACTTTTAGTGGATGATGTAACAATCTGAAATGGCATTCATGCGATATGATTAGATGATGTAAAGTATTTATTTAGTTAATGAAATCCTAATTTTCTATAAACAGTTCATGTAAGTTGCAATGTTTTTTTCTCAAGTTTTTTACACTGAGTGGCTTATAATTTTACACTCATCCTCCAGATTTTTATACTATTATGAACATGAATTATTTTACACCCATCAAGGATTAGACAAGAACCACATGCACAAATTCAAAATTCATGTATCAACTCTAGTTTTTAATACCCTTGCTCCATGATTTTCCACTTAGTTGTGAAGAATTTTATACTAATTCTCCAAAAATTTACACCAACAATCTTTAACTGCACCATTTTCAGGTTACTTACCACATTTTATATCCCTTTTTGGATTTTTTCCACTGAGTGGTGAATGATTTTACACCAATCCTCCAGGATTTTATACTATTATGAACATGAATTATTTTACACCCACAAGGAATTAGACAAGAACCGCATGCACAAGTTCAAAATTCATGTGTCAGCTCCAATTTTTAATATCCTTGCTCTGTGATTTTTCACTTAATTGTGAAGAATTTTATACTGATTCTCCTGGAATTTACACTGACAACCTTTAACTACACCATTTTCATGTCACTTACCATATTTTATACCCCTTCTCAAATTTTTTACACTAAGTTATGAATAATGTTACTCCCGTTCTTCAGGATTTTATATTGCTATGAACATAAATTATTTTACATCCATCAAGGATTAAACAGGAACCACATGCACAAATACAAAACTCATGTGTCAGCTCCAGTTTTTAATACCCTCACTCCGTGATTTTCCACTTAATTGTGAAGAATTTTATACTAGTTCTCCAAGAATTTACACCGACAATCCTTAACTACTCCATTTTCATGCCACTAACCACGTTTTATACCCCTTCTTGGATTTTTTACACTGAGTGGCTTATAATTTTACACTCGTTCTCTAGGATTTTATACTATTATGAAAATAAATTATTTTACACCCTTTAGGGATTAGACAGGAACCACATGTATAAGTATGAAATTCATGTGTCTTCTCCTATTTTTAATACCCTTGCTCTATGATTTTCCACTTAATTGTGAAGGATTTTATACTGGTTCTCCCATATTTTACACCGACAACCTTTAACTACATCATTTTCATGTCACTTACGATGTTTTATACCCCTTCTCGGATTTTTTACACTAAGTGGCGAATAATTTTACACTCGTTCTCCAAGGTTTTATACTGTTATGAATATGACACAATAAAATGTTAAAGTTGCATATTTTAGATATCCATCATTGACAATACTCTACTTGTAAATACACTTGCATATTCATTCATGAGTCCCCTATTCCAAAAAAGCTTAGGGGTTTAGCAGCTACACATACCGACTATACAACATATGCAACAAGATTCTTACTCCAACACAAAATAACCCAGTACCAATACTAGCTACATATACAAAAAAAAAAAACTAAAGCCCTTTGAGCAAAATAGTTACACATGTCCACAAAATATATCCACCAAATCCAAGTTGATCTAGTACCTAATTAGAAAAATATCAACTTGGATTTGGATTTCTACATGACTTTTGATTATGACCAGCTTGTTGACAACAAGTACAGTGATAAGACTTATTGTTTTGAAACTGAGATTCAACTTTATTTTTGGATGGTCTACCGGAAAGGGGAAATGTCGTAGGTGGCAATAAAAAGGTTTGGGTCAAATAATCTGTAAATTGTAAGGTTTAGTATAATATAAGTTTTGATAATGACAAATATAGAATAATAAGGAACAAATACATCATATGTATATAATCTTCCTTAAAGAAGTAAAATGTGCATTAGCAAGTAATTAATTATGATTATAATGTATATATCATACTATGTGCAAATATATCCACTATACTTTTACAATGAGTAACATAAGTTGGTTATATAAACTAGATTAACTACTTAGTTTGTAAGTGTAATATATTAAATGTAGGTTGGTCCAAGTAAGAAGAGTGAGCATTGGAATATAGAAATGGAAATTCATATTATGCCTCACTCAAGAAAGAAGAAGAGAAGGATGCTTCAAAAATTGAAGATCAGAAGGAAGCATGCCAAGAAGGAAATGATCAAGTGGAAGTGCAATTCAACATTTGAAGACTTAGTCACTAGGTATATTTTATTTTCATTTAAGTCTTGTGGTGGGGTTAATCTTTAAAAATTACTTAATCTTATTACCATATGTATTAAATGAGTTAGATTAAGTAAATCTGATGTTAGCATATGTTAGATTTGAAAAACTCTGACTAACAGACGAATTTTGAGAAGTTAAACTTCATATACTTTATGAAAATATGAACTTTGCTTACTGAAATTTGAAGTTCCAGAGATATCCTCTAACAGAAGAATTTCAAGTGTTGAAATTCAAATTTTGAGTCAAGCTTAGTTAGTAAAATGTGCAAAATTCGTCTGAAGTCATCACAAAGTTTGTCTGATAATTAAGTACTAAAAGGGTTCAAAAACATTCCCTCTGATAGAAGAATTTTGGATTTCAAAATTTGAACTTTAGAATAAAACTCAATGATTTATAATTGTATTTGATTAATTCAAGAAGTTTTGGGTATCAAAGTAATATATCCATACTTTTAAACATGGTGAAATTTGGTTTTCAAGAATCTCGAGTTTGACCTTTGATTAGTATTTTTAATACATCACTCAAAATGCATATGACTTTGATATAAAACTTATTTCATAAGAAACTAGACTTAATAAGCTTTTCAAATAAGGTTATTTCACTCAAAATAAAGGTCATATAAAAAAGTTACGGTCATTTAAAGTTGAGTAGTGAGATATGGATTTTTAGTTTTAACCTCCTATCATTATTTTGATCATATCTCACATAATACATTTGTTCATGAAGTGAAATTGTTGAATTTGAAAGTAGGCATTGAGAGATTTCCAACCATAGGTCATTTGCTTAATTTGGAGTTAAAATGAGAGAGTTATAGCTTCTACAAAATTGTCTATAGTGCAAAGTTTGAAATTACGGAGATTCTGCCACTGATAGATGAATTTCAGGCCTCCGAAATTTGAATTTCAAAAAGAACCTTTGTGCCATGTTAAGCTTGCCACTAATAGATGAATTTTGGCTTCTAAAATTTGAACTTCAAGTCTAACAGACAAATTTTGGCTTTTAAAATTCGAATTTCAAAACTCCAGAATGTGAAAATACTTCTGGAATAGCCAACAGGCATATTTCCACATCTAAAATTCAAACTTCAAGTCTAACAGACGAATTTTGGCTTTAAAATTTCAAATTTTGAATCCCCAAAATGTGAAAAATACTTTTGGAATAGCAAACAGATGAATTTCCACATCCAAATTTAAATTTTGAAAGGAAGAACTTGTGCCATATTGAGTTGTTCATTGACAAATGAATTTTGGGCACCAAAATTCGAACTTTGAAGGCACTGTAGTAATATGGAATAACCGTTCACACTTACCAAAAGAACTTTAAACTTGAAAATTCGTATGTTCCAACACATAAACATTTGTCAAAGATGAAAATTCGAATTTTGCTTTAGAATAGACGAACTTCGAGTTAGCAAGGCTGACTTCCCAAGAGGGGGGTGAATTGGGAAGATTGAAATTTCTCTGCACAAAATGAAATGGGTGAAGATAGCACAGTGTAAGGGAAGCAATGTATAAAACAGAGCAAGCTAAAAAGTAAAGATAATGAGAAGAAGACTCAGTGATTTATCCTGGTTCGGTCTATCCACTTGACCTACATCCAGTCCCCAAGACAACTCTTGAGATTTATCCACTATACAGCAAGAATTCAACGGGCTTCTTGCTAACGCCACAGTACACGAGTATGCTCTGTTTCTGGAGCTCTCTCAAACACTCTAAGCACTTTCACAATGTGCTTCCCAATCCCCTTGTGATTTCCCCTCACAAGTAAATCTATTTTCCAGATGAAGAGTAGATTGTTTACAAAGATATAACTCTCTTGAATAGAGCAGATATGAAGGTTAAAGTATAGATATTGAAGCTAGAGGGTAAAAGCTCTTGAGAAGAAGTTTTGATAGAAATTCGGTATATACAAGTTAGATTCGTTACCCATAACTTCAAATGATGTTATATTTATAGATTTAGGTCTCAAATGTCCGTTAGAGACAAAATCTATCCATTGGGAAAGCTATCCAACGGTTACCCTAAAAAACTATCCGTTTACCAACCGCATTTAATGTTTCTGACATACTGAAATTCGAATTTTGGTTGGTCAACAGACGAATTTCGAAGAAACCGAAGGTTAAAGCTTTCAACGTTACAACACGAAGTTCGTCTGTTCATGAAGTGAAATTTGAATTTTGAAACTTACAAAACATTTTCACAATGTGACATATGAATTTTCAAGAAGAAAGTTTTTCGGTTAAATGTGAACAGTGTTTTCAATTTGCTACAGTGCCCTCGAAATTTGAATTTTGGAAGCCCAAAATTCGTCTGTTCCCAGTACATGAAAAGGAGGCACAGTAGTTCACTTTCTTCGAAATTCGAATGTTGAAGAGTGAAGTTCGTCTGTCAGAGAGGCTCTTTTCAGACTAACTTCATCATTCGAATATTGTAAGTTCTTATCATTCGCATGTCAATATTTCACTTCAACAGACTCAAGAACTTAGCTTCTAAAATTCGAATTTTAATGTTCAAAGTTCGTCTGTCAGAGGACAGTTTTGAAACTTAAATCATTCTTGATCTCAAATGAACTTTAACATTGTTTCAGACGAATTTCTTCTATTTTCTCAAGTTTTGTTTTGTCTGAAATTCGAATTTTGAAGATGTGAAGTTCGTCTGTTACCAAAAAGACTTCTTTCAGATTTGTATGAAAATTCAAATTTTGAAAAACCAAAATTCGTCTGACAAAGAGCCATCTCTTCAGACTTATTCAGTTTTAGCTCGAAATTCGAATTTCCTAAAGCAAAGTTCGAATTCCCAACTTGACAGTTAAGTTTAAACTTTCAAACTTTGTCTGTTTGTGGGTGTTTTTCAAATAAGTCAAGATTTAACACAAAATCAAGGTTTGAAAACATCTTTTTCTCAAATCAAAATCTTTTACCCAATCACAACTAAAACTAAAGATCCTACAAAAGATCTAACAGCAAATACTCAGAAAATCTTCACTTGAAACAACTTTGATCTCCTTTGATATCTTCAATCCGAGCTCTTGAGTGTTAGTTTGGAATCATCAAAACTCTTGATTCAACATTCTCCCACTTTTTGATGATGACAAAACAACTCACAAACTGGATTAGTACTTGGGTTTGCTTTCACAAGCTCCCCTCAACATATGCATTACAGTTCATAAGATATCATTTTCAACAGATTAAGTGAAGAGATTCAAAGCCCAAAACATTGCAACCAAGAACATAATACATTTAATCAAATTGTTGCAATACATATTTCAATTTAAGATCAGTTCTCAAAACATCAAACAAACAAATACAATCAAACAACTAAAACAAGATACAACAAGAAGATTCAGCCTAAGATCTAAAATCATCACTTCTTCTTTGGCTTAGTCTTCTTGCTGTATGTCTTTCCTTTCCCGGATGACTCAGCAGATTTTCCAGCTTGCTTGGTCCCAGTTTGCTTTATCTTCTCCCCCTTTTTGGCATCATCAGAAAGCCCAACAAAGTCCATTGGAGGAGGAATCTGAGAGATAGGCACAGCACGAAGAGGGACAGGAGCAAAAGGAATTTCTGGCTGAACTGGTGCAGGAGGCTCAGCAGGCTCAGGGCTAGGTTCTTCATCACCATCATCATCAGAGACCTCAAGCAGCTCTTGCATTTCCTGCCTGGAAAGAGCTAGTCGAGCTCTCTGTTCCTCTGATAGCCCATAAGCAACAAGAGAATGAGAGGCTGGTTCAGCAGGAGAAAACATTTCTTCCAACCTTCTCCTTTGAGCTTGCAGCAGAGCACTGTGAGCAATGGCAAGATGATCAACAACAGGTACAATGCTCCTTTCCTCATTGCTTGCTTCTCCTGGCATAGAAGAGGTTGAAATGGCTGCAACCAGTCTTTCAACTTGCTCTGATTCTTGAATGGACAGAATTGAATCCGGAGCATCTTCTTGCATAGGCTCAAGAGGGCTTGTCTGTTGAAGTCCTTCTTCTTCCAATCCATAGTCCAGGGGTGGACTAGGACTTGGTGTCCTCATTGCACCAGCACCATCTGTATCATCATCATGGTCAGAGGAGGTAATCTCGAAGGGGCTTGGAAGCTCAGGAGTTGGAGACAGAGTAGGCTCAGGGATACCAGGCTGAGGTGGAGCTGAAGTGGTAGGAATTGCATTTCTTATTTCTTCATAAGCATCAGCCACCACCTTCATATTCACAGCCAACTGATGGATCTGATCTTGCAGATGAGCAAATTTGGCATTTTGCTCATCTCTGATGCTGAGGATGAGTGTAGACAGGCTATCAAACAACTCAGTGATCTTTGTTGGCTTGGCCCGTGAGGAGGGAGTGGAAGGAGGGTGAGTAGGCATGGAGGGAGATGGAATTGGCTGAGAAGGCAGAGGTACAGATCTGCCAGGGCCCTCAGAAGTGCCTTCTTGTTGGAGGGATGCATCAGCAACAAAGAACAAGTCTTCAGATTTCCCTGCTCCCTTTCCAACCCATCGTCCTTCATCTCTTTCAATGCCCATCCTTTGCAGTTCCTCTTCTTTAAATGCTTCAGTGAGTTTCCCTTTCCCCTTTTCAATGTGTTGAATCCTAGCATACTGCAGGATTCTTGAAATAATTGCTGCATAGGGGAGTGTGGAATCCTTCCTCTGATCCCTTGCCTTTATCATTCGCTGGAGGATGATATGACCCAAATTAATCAGCTTCCCACGTATGATAGCAGTCATCACATGAGCCTCTGCCCTTGTTATCAAATTGAAGCTACCACCCTTGTTGAATATGATCCTGGACACTATGTAGTGTAGGATCCTTACTTGTACACTTAGGTCTGTGGGCTTTAACAGATTTATCGTTGGCATGTTCTCCCTTCTCCTGAATAGGGTGTCCAAGATGGTGCTCTCCTTGTAATTCAGGAAGGGTCCACCTTCTTCATCAGCTGTACTTGCCTCATCCATATATCCAGAGGCTGTGATGTCAACTTTCAGCCCATCTTGTCCTGGGATTTCCAGCACCTCATTGAAGGTCTCATCAGCAAGCCAAATGGTCCTTGATCTCAAGTTGACCTCCCATTTCATTTTCTTGCTGTTGTATTGAAGAGAGGCATACCAAGTATTTACTACCTCATCATCATATTTTTCAGCAATTTCCAATAGATTTTTATATCTTATCAACCATATTACAGCATCAAAGTTGTTGGATATCAAAAATTGTTCCACATTTACACAATGAGGCTTGATTATCATTTTGTTGGAAAACTTGGTAGAGTACTCTTCTTGAATCTCAGGAGTGCTCCACAGTGCCAGTGTAGTCATTTCATACTCTCCAGATTCAGTACTGGAAGAAGCAGAAGAAGCAACAGTAGGGACAGAAGGTTCTGCACTTTTTGAAGAGGAGGGTCCAGCTTTCTGAGATTCTACTTTGGATGAGGATTTCTGGCGTTTGGAAGGGGTAGCTTTACTGGGTTCGGCCTTTCTCTTGGATTTCTCTCCTTCCTTTGTAGCATATTGAGATTTGGACGTTCTCTTTGGCCGAGTTTTAGCTTGTCCTGCTCCAGGATTCTTCACTCTCGCCATTTCCGAGTTGAATGATGCAGAATGTGGCTAAGAATAGGTTTATGGGATGCGAATGGAAGTTTAAACGGTGAAGAATGACGGTTTTTAGACAGGAGTTAAGAGGATTGAAGAGAGAATCAAAACAGACTTGGAGGAGTTACAAATAGGGTTGCGTCTGTTCTTTGGAAAACCGTCAGATTTAACGTATGTAACCGTCTGACAGACGAATTTTGAGGGGTCAAAATTCAAACTTCGGGCAGTTACAAGTTAAACCGTTTAGCAAAGCTTACTAACAGACAAATTTTCATCCTGAAAGTTCGTCTAACAGTGGCTTGGAACAAGTAATACGAACACAACATACGAATTTTGTTCCAACAAAGTTCAAATGTTGATGAGCAAACAGTAGGAAACAAACACAACAACAATCAACAGATGAATTAAGGATGCAGAACTTCATCTTTCAAGCATTTAACGTGAAGAACATGATTCAACAGACGAATTTTGAACCGAAAATTCGCATTTTTCAACTTTTGTAAAGGTTGTCCAACATTTGTATTTTAAGAAGTGATAATTCGTACAACAGTGATGGACAAACATAACTTTGAAATTTTTGTTTTTGAAAATTCGAACTTCAAAGATCCAACAGACAAATTTCGAGGCATCACCGAGAACTGTTCCAAGGCTAATAGGCCGAAGTTCGTCTGTTGGTCAACCAAAATTTGAATGTTGACCATGTTGACTAGTTCAAAAACACAGTTTATAAGGCAAAATACGTCTAACACACATTAAAATTCAAATTTCATTTTATAAAAACTTACAGAATGGATCCAGAACTCAGAATTTTCATCATTTACTTTACTTTCTGGTTGTTCCATTCTGATGTGCTCCAATCTTCAAGTTTATTTCCACTGAATCTTATGGGGAGCACCTGCAACTTAAATTAAACATTCTCCGATGCTAAAATTAGAGTTTATTTTAAAGATGAAACCTTTGAAAACAAGATTGCAAGAGAATAACTTACAATTCACTGGGATTTACCATACCCAGTTCTCTTCTTATTTTGCAATGCCTATCTTCTGATAGAGGCTTTGTGAGTATGTCAGCAACTTGATTCTCTATTGGGATGTATTCCAATCTGACTTCTTCTTTTAGAACGTGATCCCTTATGAAGTGGTGCCTAACTTCAATGTGTTTTGTCCTTGAATGCATGACAGGATTCTTGGTGATATTTATGGCACTTTGGTTGTCACACATGATTGGTATCTCTTTCATTTTAACCTCAAGATCTTCAAGCTGCTGCTTCATCTAGATGACTTGGGCACAACAGCTTCCAGCTACAACATACTCAGCTTCAGCAGTGGATAGGGCCACACTGTTTTGCTTTTTGCTGAACCATGAAACCAGGGATCCTCCAAGAAACTGACAAGTTCCACTTGTGCTTTTTCTGTCAGCTTTGGATCCTGCAAAATCAGCATCAGTGTATCCTTTGAGATCTTCTCCATTGCCCTTTTGATACCAGAGACCCATCTGTGATGTTCCAATAAGATATCTGAAAATTCTCTTCACAGCTGTTGCATGGGTTTCCTTGGGACATGATTGGAACCTGGCACACATACAGACACTGAACATAATGTCAGGTCTGCTGGCAATTAAGTACAGCAGGGATCCAATCATTCTCCTGTACTGAGTAATGTCAAACATCTTCCCATTCTCATCCATGTCTAGTTTGGTTGCAGTAGCCATAGGTGTTCCCATTGGCTTGGCATTCTCCATTCCAAACTTCTTTAGCAGCTCCTTTAGATACTTGGATTGACTGAGAAAGATACCATCATCAAGCTGTCTGATTTGCAGTCCAAGGAAGAAGTTAAGTTCACCCATCATGGACATCTCGAATTCTCCCTGCATTAACTCAGAAAATTTCTTGCAAAGAGTTTCATTAGTAGCACCGAAAATAATATCATCAACATAGATTTAAACAATTAGTAAATCTTTATTTTCTTTCTTGGTGAACAAGGTTGTGTCAACTTTGCCTCTATTGAACCCCTTTTCAGTTAGAAAATTACTTAGTCTCTCATACCATGCTCTAGGGGCTTGTTTTAAACTATAGAGAGCGTTCTTCAGTTTATAAACATGGTTTGGTTTTGTAGAATCCTCAAAACCTTGAGGTTGATCTATATAAACCTCTTCCATGATATATCTATTTAGAAAGACACTCTTTACATCCATTTGATATAGTAAAATATTTTTCATGCACGCATATGCTAGCAGTATTCTTATAGCTTCTAATTTAGCTACTGGTGCAAAGGTTTCTTCAAAATCAATACCTTCTTCCTGATTATACCCTTTAGCAACCAATCTAGCCTTGTTTCTTGTTATTGTTCCAGATTCATCAAGTTTATTTCTAAAAACCCATTTGGTACCAATGACAGGATGATTTTTGGGCCTAGGCACTAAATCCTAAACATGATTTCTTTCAAACTGATTTAGTTCATCTTGCATAGCTAAAATCCAGTAATCATCAGTTAAGGCTTCTTCAGCACATTTAGGTTCAATTTGAGAAATGAAAGCGCAGTTGAGCATTTGATCCCTTAACTGTTTTCTGGTTTTGACTCTCTCTTGAACATTTCCTATTACTTGATCAACAGGATGATTCCTTTGATATCTCCAAGCTCTAGGGAGTTCTTGAGATGTTTCTTCATTAATTTCTTCATCAAACTCTTGCTCCTGGATATCTTCCTCTGTGTTAACAAATTCAGATATCTTTGGAGGTTCAGTTTTACTTTTATCAGAAATGCCCAGTTTTTCAAAGTTAAAAGCAAGATCATCCTCATTGGTAACATGTTTTGAAACAATTTCATTTTCAATGAAAACCACATGCACAGATTCTTCTACCACATTTGATCTTTTATTATAAACTCTATATGCCCTACTCCTACTAGAATAGCCCAGAAATATACCTTCATCGGATTTGGCATCAAACTTACCCAGATTTTCTTTCCCATTGTTGTGAACGAAGCATTTGCATCTGAACACATGGAGATGGGACAGATTTGGTTTTCTTCCCTTGTAAAGGTCGTATGGAGTCTTCCCAATGATTGGTCTGATGTAGGCTCTATTTATGATGTAGCTTGCTATATTTACTGCATCAGCCCAAAACACTTGAGAGAGTTCCTTCTCATTCAGCATAGCTCTGGCCATCTCTCCAATGGTTCTATTCTTCCTCTCTACTACCCCATTCTGTTGAGGAGTCCTTGGAGCTGAGAAGTTGTGGTCAATCCCATGCTTATTGCAGTACTCCATGAAGTATGCATTTTCAAACTCTCCTCCATGGTCTGACCTGATTGACACAATAGAAATACCTTTCTCATTTTGCACTTTCTTAGCTAAGGTTACAAATGCATCAAAGGTATCACTTTTAGAAGAGAGAAATAATGTTCAAGTAAATCAAGAATACTCATCTACAATTACAAGCACATATAGGTTACCACCAAGACTTTTCACCCTAGATGGTCCAATTAAGTCCATATGCAGCAATTCAAGTGGTCTAGTTGTGGTAACTACATTTTTAGTTTTAAAAGAAGATTTATTTTGTTTCCCTCTTATGCATGCATCACATTCTTTGTCCTTTTCACAAGATATTTTTGGCAGGCCAGTTACTAGCTCATTTTTAACCAGTTTAGACAATTGATTCATGTTAACATAAGCTAATCTCCTATGCCACAACCAACTATCATTATCCTGACTAATTAAACATACAGAATCCAAGGGAGGAAGTTCATCAAGGTCAATAGTATAACAGTTACCATCCCTTTGAGCTTTGAGGATTACTTTGTGATCACTTTTTCTGATGACCAGGCAAAACTTTGAGTCAAACAGCACCCAGTTTCCTCTGTCACAGGTCTAACTCACGCTTAGCAAATTGTGGTTGAGGCCAATTACAAACAGCACCTCTTCAATGGATGTTTCTGGATTTTTCCCCACAATGCCAATGCCAACGATTTTGCCATATTGATCACCTCCAAAGGTCACCTTTCCTCCTTTCTTGTCTCTAAGGGTGATGAACTTCTCCTTATTTCCAGTCATGTGGCTTGAGCAGGCACTGTCCATATACCATTTGTTGTTCTTCTTAGCTTTGAGACAGACCTGCAAAACAATGTTTATGTTTTCTTTTTAGGTACCCAAATTTGCTTGGGTCCTTTTTGGTCAGTAGATTTTCCCTAGATGCATATGCAACTTTGGGAACCCATTTAACTTTCCTGCCAAGTCCATTTTTCTTCAATGCACAAGAACTGGAAATATGTCCCTTTTTGTTACAGAAATGACAGGTAATGAAGGGACTGCTAGATTAAGTGGCAGGAAGAAAACAATGCAGATAATACTTTTGTCTTGCATGCTTTGGTTGATCATATGTTTCAATGCAAGATGACATATGATCTTTCTTTCTGTTACTCTCAGCATGCACAAAATGTCTCATGTATGCATTCTGGTTTTTCTTCCTAATCTTTTCCTTGACAACACATGGATCATAGCCAAGACCAGCTTTTCCTTGTGATATTCTCTGGCTCCCCATCAAGGCAAACAACATGTCTTTACCTCTAGTGAGTCTAGACATGCTTTTAACTAAATAATCATTAGTTTGCTTAAGTTCAGTGTATGAAGTGCAGCAAACATATTCAGCAGTAGGTAGAGAGGTGATTTCAGAAGTGTTGCTTTATGATTCCAGTTTATTAATCTTTCTCTTTGCCAGTTTTAGTTCTTTAGCAATTTTAATAAACTCATCATGAAGCTCATGAAATGCATCAAGTAACTCAGAATAGGAAGGTTCAGATTCATATACCTCTTCTTCCTGATCACTGCTGCATGAGGGATCGGCTTCTTCAGAAGCAAGTGCCATCAGGCAGATGTTGGCGATCTCATCCTCATCTTCTTCTTCCTCATCTGAGTTGTTGCCCCATATTGAAGAGATGTAGGCTTTCTTCTTCTTCCCTTGATCAGCAACTTTCTTTTCTCTTTCTTGCTTTTTGAGGAATTGAGGACAATCTCATTTGATGTGTTCTTGCTTCTTGCATTCATAGCAAGTCACAAGCTCTTTATCCTCTTTCTTGCTTTCACCAGCTGCTCCCTTCTTGAAGAATTTCTTGTTCTTCTTCTTGTTGTAGAATCTTCCGAATTTTCTGACCATCATAGCCAGAGTTTCTTCATCCATCTCATCTCCTTCGTCAGATTCTTCTTCCTTTTCATCAGCAGCTTTGAGGGCAAGGCCTTTCTTCTTTCTGTCCAGCCCAGCTTCCTTGAGAGCTTTGATTTTTCCTTCATACTCCTCAAGGCTGCCAAAGAGAACTGTGACAGAGGCCATTGATTCTCCTCTGGCTTCCTCTATTGCTGTCACCTTGGGCTGCCATTCCAGAGGGAGAGCTCTGAGTATCTTTCTTACTTTCTCAAACTGATTGTATTCCTTTCTCAGGCTCTTCAGTTGATTCACAATGAGAGTAAACCTCTTTTGGAGCTCCTTTACAGTTTCTCCTTCAGCCATTCTGAAGCTTTCATACTCTCCAATGCATGTGTTCAGTCTGTTTTCCCTGACCCCAATTGTTCCTTCATGTGCAATCTACAGAGTGTCCCACATCCCTTTTGCAGTGGAGCATTGTGAGACTCTGTAGAATTCGTCCTGGTTCAGGGCACTGACTAAGCAATGCTTTGCTTTAAAATTCAGCAGAACTCTCCTTCTGTCTTCTTCATTCCATTCTGCTTCTAGCTTCTCTTTGTGTCTTCCATCTTCAGTTAGAGCCATTGGGATGAAATCACCTTTCTCAATGACTGACTAGATGTCAAGATCAATTGATTGGAGGTAGATCTGCATCCTCATCTTCCAGTACCCATAATGCTCTCCACTGAAGCCTGGTGGTCTGTTAGTGTTGTTTCCCTCAGGAAGTATGCTCTCTCCAAAGCCAGCCATCTTAATTCCCGGACTGTGAGATCCTTTAAATGGGAAACCAGTCTCTGATACCACTTGTTAGCAAGGCTGACTTCCCAAGAGGGGGGTGAATTGGGAAGATTGAAATTTCTCTGCACAAAATGAAATGGGTGAAGATAGCACAGTGTAAGGGAAGCAACGTATAAAACAGAGCAACCTAAAAAGTAAAGATAAGAAGAAGAAGACTCAGTAATTTATCCTGGTTCGGTCTATCCACTTGACCTACGTCCAGTCCCCAAGACAACTCTTGAGATTTATCCACTATACAGCAAGAATTCAATGGGCTTCTTGCTAATGCCACAGTACACGAGTATACTCTGTTTCTGGAGCTCTCTCAAACACTCTAAGCACTTTCACAATGTGCTTCCCAATCCCCTTGTGATTTCCCCTCACAAGTAAATCTATTTTCTAGATGAAGAATAGATTGTTTACAAAGATATAACTCTCTTGAATAGAGTAGATATGAAGGTTAAAGTACAGATATTGAAGCTAGAGGGTAAAAGCTCTTGAGAAGAAGTTTTGACAGAAATTCGGTATATACAAGTTAGATTCATTACCCACAACTTCAAATGATGTTATATTTATAGATTTAGGTCTCAAATGTCCGTTAGAGACAAAATCTATCCATTGGGAAAGTTATCCAACGGTTACTCTGAAAAACTATCCGTTTACCAACCGCATTTAATGTTTCTGACATACTGAAATTCGAATTTTGGTTGGTCAACAGACGAATTTCGAAGGAACCGAAGGTTAAAGCTTTCAACGTTACAGCACGAAGTTCGTCTGTTCATGAAGTGAAATTCAAATTTTGAAAATTACAAAACATTTTCACAATGTGACATACAAATTTTCAAGAAGAAAGTTTTTCGGTTAAGTGTGAACGGTGTTTTCAATTTGCTACAGTGCCCTCGAAATTCGAATTTTGGAAGCCCAAAATTCTTCTGTTCCCAGTACGTGAAAAGGAGGCACAGTAGTTCACTTTCTTCGAAATTCAAATGTTGAAGAGTGAAGTTCGTCTGTCAGAGAGACTCTTTTCAGACTAACTTCATCATTCGAATATTGTAAGTTCTTATCATTCATATGTCAATATTTCACTTCAACAGACTCAAGAACTTAGCTTCTAAAATTCGAATTTTAATGTTCAAAGTTCGTCTGTCATAGAGCAGTTTTGAAACTTAAATCATTCTTGATTTCAGATAAACTTTAACATTGTTTCAGATGAATTTCTTCTATTTTCTCAAGTTTTGTTTTGTCTGAAATTCAAATTTTGAAGATGTGAAGTTCGTCTGTTACCAAAAAGACTTCTTTCAGATTTGTATGAAAATTCAAATTTTGAAAAACCAAAATTCATCTGACAGAGAGCCATCTCTTCAGACTTATTCAGTTTTAGCTCGAAATTCGAATTTCCTAAAGCAAAGTTCGAATTTCCAACTTGACAGTTAAGTTTAAACTTTCAAACTTCGTCTGTTTGTGGGTGTTTTTCAAATAAGTCAAGATTTAACACAAAATCAAGGTTTGAAAACATCTTTTTCTCAAATCAAAATCTTTTACCCAATCACAACTAAAACTAAAGATCCTACAAAAGATCTAACAGCAAATACTCAGAAAATCTTCACTTGAAACAACTTTGATCTCCTTTGATATCTTCAATCCGAGCTCTTGAGTGTTGGTTTGGAATCATCAAAACTCTTGATTCAACACTTTGAAGTTCAACGTTAAAGTCTTTAACTTATTATCTCTACCAAATTTATCTGTTGACACCCAAAATTCAAATTTTAGAGTGTCGACGCATTAAATGTGGTCGGTGAATGGCTAATTTTACAAAGTAACCATTGAGTAACATTTCTAATGGCTAGATCTTATATCTAACGTCTAGTTACACCACAAATATATAAATAGAACATCATTTAAACTTATGGGTAACAATCTTAAGAGAGTTTATGTGAAAATGCTGTAACAATTTGTAAAATTTTCTATCTCAGCATTGTTTGAAAAACCCACCTCAATTGAGTGAACCTTCAATGTATTATCTACTCTTCAAGAGAGTTTTCATTCTGTAAATATTTCTTTCTCCATATTCTGGGTAGAATCTTAGTGTGGGGAAATACTAAGGGATTTACACATCTTGTAAGGGTGTGGGGAGAGTGGCTTCACAAGTGCCGACTGAAACTTGTGGGATGTACTGAGGCTTCACAGGTGCCCAAATCAAACTTATGGGATATAATAAAAAATCCCAAGTAGTGACTTGGGGACTGGATATAGGCCAAATGGTTGGGCTGAACCAATATAAATTGTTGTGTATTGTTCTTCATCTTCTTTATTCAGTTGCTGCACAAAACTTTCTCTATTTCTCCCTGTTTTGCTGCACTCTTAATAAAATTGGGTTGTGATCCAAAAAGAGTGAAAATTTTGCATCACTCAATTCACCCCCCTCTTGGGTGACCAACCAACCTAACATAAATGTTAAGGCATTCAAGTTTGGCATGTCGTGGGTCTTAATAGGACGCATGGCACCACTGTAAATCTTCTCTTGTGAGTTGAGGAGGTAGCATTCATGCACAAAATTATACACACTGCTATGAACTTTTCTAATAGTTGCACAAGCATGTGGACAAGGAATTCCAGTCATTTGCCAAGCTTTGCATGTGCATTCCCAGGATACTAGGTTTACAATTAAATTCACAAAACCAGCACGCACTAGTATCTCGTTTCCTCCACAATACTCAACTAGCAAAATTTCTGCTCTTAAAACATTCTCCTATAGTTTTTCCTCTACATCCAAACCAACTCCATTTCTCCATTTACTCGTTGCTTGTTTGCATGCAACAAACTTCTTTATTAACTTGTCTCTATGCTCATTGATCAACAAAAAAATATGGTGCCTCCTCTCATCAAGTATCCATAAATTATATGATTCAGCCAGATTAGTTGTTATATTATCCCTTCGCATGAATGGGAATCGAGCTAATGCCCACCTATCAACATCAGCATCATTTTCAACCTATCTTGCCAAGGTTAAAGAGAATGTCATCAAATTTCCCATAGCTCTTTGAAAATCACACTCAAGTCATGCATGAGCAATGGCATCAAGTAGTTTCAATACTTCCTCCCTAGCATTCCTTCCCATTCCTTTTCAAACTTTGTTGACCTCCAAGCTAAAATTCTCTTTGACATAGCGATAATAGTTTGCATGTCCTCCCCCCTCCCCCAAAAGATTTCCCTAGTAGCACCAATAATGGCATTATTTCTATCAAAAGCTATAGTTATTTCAGAACCAATAGTTTCTTTAATATTATGAAAAAACCATTTCCAATCATCAAGTGTTCCACCCCCCCCCAAAAACTATAGCATAGGCCACTGGAAACAAGTTATTGTCCACATCATATGTTGAAGCTGCCAACAATGTTCCTTTGTAAGGACCTTTGAGGTGGCATCCATCCACATAGAGTATACACCTGGCACCAAGCAAGAATCCTTTCACACAACACTCATATGCAATGAACAATCTTACAAATTTGTTGTTATCGCCTACCACCCATTTTGCTATAATGCTTGGGTCTGTTTTAGTCAATTTATTGCATAACCAAGGAATTAGATAATATGACTACTCTGAAAGCCTATGTATTTCCTCCAAGGCTCTCTCTTTAGCCCTCCAAGCTTGACTGTAAGTTAGGATTAATCCATATTCACTAAATAGGTTAGCTATGATTTGGTTGGGAGTTTTGTCCACATTACACCTCAACTCTTCATCAGTGATAGATGCTATTAGTGTGCAGCTTGGTTTGTGAGAAACTATTAGGTTGTCTTGAGCTAAATCAATGTGCTGAATGTGAAATTTGGCTACTCTCATGAATGATGTCGACTTTCCCATTGCATAAGATGTAAGCTTCCATTTGCATCTTTCTATGCTACAATTCACAATGATTTTTTTCACGACAATTCTTTGAAAATGAATAGCCAAACTTATGTACAATGCTATACTTGTATATTACTTGTCTTAAGGCAACAACAGAAGGAAAAAGTTGTCCCAATCCCACCAACACATCATTCCATTTTACTGTAATTAGTGGAGACATCATTGACAATGCACTTGATATAGCACAAGGTAAAAGATCAAGCTCAAAGCTATTTGGAGAGCCTGAATGTGAATTTCCATCAATATGCTGTGTCTGACATTTTCATTCAATTCAAATTCATTGCTTCTCAATATAACATAATCATTAAATTTAAGTATGTGTCAAAATTTACGCTTGAGATAAGTCTATTGTTCTCTCCATATTTTAGTGCCCCTTCCCACTTATGTATACATGACCAACATTGTCATTGAACTTGATTAGTTGTTCTACCCCTCTATCATCTTCAAGATCTAAAAATATAGTGACATCAAACTTTAATGTGTACTTCAACTCTGCTCCATTAATATCAAAATTTATGCATGATGATATCACTCTTATCAACTCTTCCAAAGACGTTCCTTCTTTAATTAGTCCTCCATTTGATCTCCCTCTATCATAATGCATCATTTCATTTAAGTCCTTAACAATTTCTCCACTATAATAAAAGTAACAAAAAATTCTTTAAATAAATTACTTGCCATCCTATAGACATCAAATAAAGTGAAATATAAAAGTTTTAGCACTTATAATCAAATCATTCTCAAATAATAGTCAAATACGATTTTACAATTATAAATCCATTATTTACTACTGTAATTTCCAGGTTTTAATACTCAAACTTTTTTCACAATTCTCAAACATTATTCTACTATTTACTACCATAGTTTTCAATTTTTAACACTTGAACTCCTTCCAGAATTCTCAAATGATATTCTACCATTTAATAATAACTCTTCTACAATTTAACGGTAACTTTCCAATTTGTCACATCAGTCAATGCTATCAAACATTAATACATAGACCATGAATTCACAATTGAACAACATTGGACAATAATACTACCCAAACATGTTCAATACCAATTACCCAATCTCTTTTTCCCCTGTTAATAGCTTTACTTATTATCTAATACAAAATACCCCAACACCTAATATCATTTTCCAATGTTATTGATAGAAAAACAATCATTTTTGCAACGTGGTTCATAGAAAGATAGTGAGAAGAATAACTAGTTTAAAGTGAGAGAATGATGGACAAAGTATGAAAATAGCTCAAACTTACATATTTATCTTACCAAAGTTAAGAGAATGTAGAAGAATGTTTTAATCTCTGTTCTCTACTTCCATGGTGAATGTGGAAAATGTAACACCTTACTTTTATCTATATTTTTCCATATATTATAGTATGTACAATGTCCAAATAGCTCATATTAAGAGCTTGAACCATTAATAGAACCAAAATATTTAAATAAAAAAAAACATGGTACTATTCATTTGGTTCTCAAGTTTTCTAGACGAACTTTGAAAAATCATAACTTAATCTAGAAAAATTGTATCAATGTGGTTCAAGTCTCTAAATGAAACTAGAAACATGATATAGAAGATAAAAATATGAAAATTTCCTTTAACCTGACCAATTAGTATAGTTTATTACTCAAACTTACACTGTACAAATAGTCATTTCTCTCTTTTCTAAGATTTTGGCTATAATTTTAAAAATTCATATCTAACTCTATACTGAGCCAAATCATGTATTCTATATGCCCTTGGAAAGATATATATGTCTACTTGCCTTCATATTTTTTTATACATTTATTTAGCCTAGACAGGACATGATTTCAACTTAAATTACTAAGGGTCAAAGCCTTACTCTTATTGGAATAGTCTTGGGAAAACTTGAATATCTCTCATTGTACAGCTCCAATTTGTTGAATCAAGAAGTTTTGATGATTCTAAATCAACTCTCAAGAGCCTGGAATAAAGATATGAAAGGTGCTCAAAGAGTTCAAGTGAAGAAATCCTGGAGAAATCTGTACAAAGTTTGTTGTAGGATGTTTAGTTTTGTTTTATTTTGAGTACAAGACTTTGATTTGGTGGAAAGAAGTTTTAAAACCTTGATCTTATGTTAAATCATGAGATATTTGAAAAACACCCACCAACAGACGAAGTTTGAAAGGTTTATATTGAACTGTCATGTTGGAAATTCGAACTTTGGCTTTGGAAATTCGAATTTCAAGTTAAAACTAAATAAGTCTGAAGAGATTCTTCTCTGACAGACGAATTTTGACTTTCCAAAGTTTGAATTTTCATAAGTATCTGAAAGAAGCTTTAAGCAACAGACGAACTTTGGGTTTTGAAAATTTGAATTTCAGACAAAATGCAACTTATGAAAACTAAAGAAATTTGTCTGAAACAATGTCAAAGTTCATCTGAAATCAAGATTATATTGAGTTTCAAAATTTCTCATTATAAATATAACAACATTTGAAGTTGTGGGAAACAGATTAAACTTTGTATATACTGAAACTCTGCCAAATCATTTACTCAAAGCTTCATACTCTCACACTTCAGTTGTCTGTACTTCAACATTCATATTTACTCTGATTAAGAGAGTTTAATCGTTGTAATCAATCTAATCTTCATCTGGAAGATAGATTTTCTTGTGAGGGGATATCACAAGGGATTAGGAAGCACTTTGTGAAAGTTCAGAAAGGAATTGAGAGAAGCTCTAGAAAACAGAGCACAAACGTTGTACTGTGGCATTTGCAAGAAGCCCACTGAATTCTTGCATAATAGTGGAAAAATCTCAAGTGGTGACTTGGGGACTGGACGTAGGTTAAGTGGAGAAACCGAACCAGGATAAATTTATGAGTCTTCTTCTCTTTTCTGCTACTTTCACAGTTAATTATTTATACTCTATTTTACCATCATATATTGCATTCTTCACCTCTTTGATATTTTGCAGAAAATTTTTAATCTTCCCAATTCACCCCCCTTGGGAAGCCAACCTAACTAACACAATTGAATTTAAACCAGTGGCATATTGAACTCAAAACACAGATCGTTTCAAACATGTAAATCACTGAATTTTTGGAGCTCTGTACAATTTTATATTTCCTTTCAAAATAAGTGATACTTACAGTGAAATTCGCAGCTTTTACTTTACTGTCCAGTTTTGACCTTTAACTTCAAAAATATACTATAAATTGTACACATATCCAAATTAAGTGTTATTTAGTTTATTGGAAAGCTTGTTCTCTCTACTTTCAAATCATATATAAAACTTGACTTACTTTCCATATTTCTATCAAACAGTATTAGCTTTACTTTCATTGCTACAAAATGATCTTCTAGCAATATACCATGGAAAAGTAGACTTCATAACAAGCTCACATGATCATTCCATGTTTTAAATCTGTGTCAAACATTTCATAACACTCATAAGAACATAATAGTACAAGGATACAGGTCCATATGCATATACATAATTTTTATACATTATTTCAAAATATGAAATCATAACTTGAAATTATCATCAAGCATCATTCTCTCTTTCATTCACTTTGGCTCCTTGATCTCCTTGACATTTGCTTGTACCTATCATTTGGGATACTTGAGAGGATGAGATTAGGGCAATCTCAGTAGCAAGTTACATTCCATGCAATTATGTCAATCATGTCAAATAAACTCACATTTGATTACATTTAATCACATCAATCATATTTAAACAATAAATTGCTACATTGGTCATAAAAAATTTGGCAGCATAACGGCTTAGAAAATGGACATCCCGGGGAATAAAACCCCTCATTTAACAGCCAAGACCAATCAAAAAAATCACAATTGCAATATGACAACACAATTTAATCATAGAAAGACAATGAAAGAACATAAAGCAAGAATATGAAACTTAGCTATCTTGAAGCATTCCTTTGGCTCTTCCTCTTGAATCTAATGCTTCCACTAGCCTTCTTAGGCTTCCTCAAGACCCTTAATATCATTAAACACTTGCTCAATTAACTAAAACAAGTAGCTACTTCATAAAGTCTCATTAAAACCCTAAAGACTCAATTCTTTATCTAAACCTTAATCTTTGAGCCAATACTTGTCTTTAAAGTTTTTCATCATGGGGAACTCATTTTTGCCATCAAATACATGAAAATCAAACTCTTTCCCATCATATTAAATTGACCGAAGCAAGGATTGGAAGAGAAAAGAAGTGATTTTCATTTTCTTACTTCCAAACATACCAAACATTGTTCCTTTCACTTAATCTTATGCTTTCTCTTTAATTTATGGCAAAAAATCACTTTCTTTCCTAACTCCTTTATCTTGGACAAAATTTGCAGCAAAGGAGGAGAAGAGGAACTCAAGAAAACTAACCTTAAACCATTCAAAACTTGAAGAAAAAAATCATTAGAAATTGAGAAAAGATTTTACCTATTTTTCTTGATTTTTCCTTCTCTATTTTCTTCCTCTTGCTCCTCACGTTCCTCCTTCCTTTCTTCACTGTATGCAGCTGCTTCTTCCTTCTTTTCAAGTGCCAAGGACGTCCAACATAAGGGAGTATTAATAAAGGATGTGATCCAATTAATTTTTGCCAACTTTGACTCTTGAAAATTCTTGGGAAAATAACATAAACTACTTAAATAATATATTTTCCCATGTGCAGCTTGTTGGCCAAGAAATAGGGAATATTTTAGTCCAAAATTTTCAAATATTTACTTATTTAGATATATCCTGAATCGGTCTGAACAAATAAAATTACTTTAACAGTATATTTTACTATTATTGGAATACTAATTATTATCATAAAATTACCATAATATAATGATTCCAATTGGTCCAAATATAAGACCCACACATTTTTCTTGAATGAATATTGCTTCTTCCTGCAGTCCAGACTGACATTTATCGGGTAAGACATTAATATTAAATCATAATTACCCAATAAATATTATTTTGATCTTAATAAATTCCATACTGTATTCCATTGGTCTCACCTCATTGAGAGCTTCATTTTGACTATAATTTTTCATATTTACAAAAATACCCTTAATCTGAGATAAATCTATAATTTTTAAAACTTTCGAGTTATGAGGAATAATTTTTCCCAAAATTCCTAAAATGAACTTCATTCTACTCATAGAGTACACCACCTTTCTCTCTCTTTTTTTTTTTTCCCTTTCCTTCCTTTTTTTTATTCTTTTCTTTCTTTTCATTTCCTTTCCTTCCTTTTTTTTTTCATGGGTAAAATTGACCTCTTTACCTTATATCATGCAAAACGGCATATATCCGTTTTTACATATTTCTTATAAATTTTAAAATATTGAGCCTTAAATATTTAAAAGAATTTTTAGAAATTACAGGAAACTTGGAGAAAAGAGGGGGAAAATGACTTACTTGTGTATTTTTTGAATTATCAATCACCACTTTATGTCAATTTAATAAAGGGCATTTTAGTAATTTCAACCTATTTTTCTTTTCAAATAAACCCCAATAGAACTTTATTGTAGTATTTTAAGAATATGGGAGTTAATAATAATTATTTTAAGGTTTTACAATTTAATAATGATTTTCCCAAACACTTTTTGTTAGTTTACTCAAATCGTAGTTGTCTTTTACAACTTCTTCATCCACGAAAAAAACATATTATCTTGTTACAATTCATTGGAAGTATTATATCTTGATAAATATTTTTAAAACCATTGAATATTGGTAATTTCTCTTTTTGATTATTATATTTCGATCAAGAAGCCGCATTGGAACAATTCAAGCTTATATAATTTGAACAAAATTGGAGACACTCAAAGTCCGGGGATAGTCAGTTCCAGTATTTGTAATTGAAAGTGTTATATCTTGATAAATATTTTTGAAACTATTAAATAATGATAATTTCTCTTTTTTATTATTATATTTCGATCAAGAAGCCGCATTGGAACAAGTCAAGCATATATAATTTGAATAAAATTGGAGACACTCAAGATTCAGGAATAGTCAGTTCCAGTAGTCGTTATCTTCTCTGTTGTCAACGGCGATAATCGGAGTAGACGAAAAAGAGAGAGACTTCAGATTACCTTAGGCATGGACTTCTGGAGCAAAGCTCGAAGCTTTGCTGAGGAAGCTGCCAAGCGATCCCAGGACCTCTCCTTCGGCACTTCCCGATTCTCGGACATTGTAGCCGAGACCACCAAGCGCTCCAAGGAAATCGTTGCTGAAGCTTCCAAGCGAGCCGATCAGATTCGAATCGAAGCCGTGAAGGGAGCCGACCACATCAGAAAGTTAACCCAGGGGATTAATCCCCCCGGCGGAGTTGCGCCGCCGCAGCCGCAGCCGCAGCCGCCGCTGCCGGAGTCTTATGTAGTCAGTTGCACTCAAGAGAAGGAGCTGGAGAGCTTTGGTATCACCGAAGAATTAAGAGACTTCATGAAAGGGATCACTCCTAGCACGTTTCGAGATTTCCCTCTCGAAGGTATTTAACTAGTTATTTTGGCTACTGTGGATTATAACCGATCGTCTGTCGATACTCTTACAATTATGAGTATCCAAAGGTCGAGTAGTGGACCTTTTAATCTTACTGAGCAACTCTGAAGTCTTTGTGATTCGACAATTTGATTTAGCTAATTTAGGGCACTGACATTCGTTCTTCATATGACAAATTTATCTGACTCCTGGCTCCTATTGGCAGATGATACGCAACTTTCTGATGTTCCTACGATTTCTAATGTTAGGAAGGATCTTACTGAGTGGCAGGAAAAACATGCCAATCTTGTTCTGTCTACCGTCAAGGTAGCATCACTCTTTGTCGCAGAACTTCTATATAATTAGGAGACCAAAGTATCTGGTTACTCGGTAACCTAAATGTTTACCCTGTTAATCCTTAGCTTACTTGAATCAGATGAATTGGGGGTTCCATAAAAATGGGAAATTTTCAAAGTAATGCAAGGCTATGAGTGGAATCAACTTTAATTCACCACATGCTTTGTCAATGCTTTCAATCACCTAGAGAGAAGGACCAATTATAAGCAATCATTTCTTCTGTTTAACTTGTAAAACTTTGGAGAGTACGGTAGGTGTCCGATGCAGATATGAGTGTTAGGACTGGCCCATGAGGTTTTAAAAAGGGTGATGTCTTTGCTTGTCCATTTTCCCCAAGCATTGGTTCATGTGGTAAGGATTCAGATAGACATGGGATATCCTTCAAAATTAAACCCTTCCCTTTAATACAGAAATTAAAATAATAAGATCCTTAGGTTGGATATGATGTGCTTAACAGCTATCAACTTCTGAAGTAATTACGAAGTATATAAGGATTGTCTTAGTTAACTAGGTTACTCAGTAAATTGGAGCTGATGTCTGTAGTGTATTGAGCCAGAGTTAACAGCTTCAAACAGCAGCAAGGTGAAACTTATTATAACCAATTATAGTAAATACAGGCTATCATGATCACTTTATGAGATGTTTGTTATTATGCTTCCTTAGCCTGTATATGGAGCAAATCTAGGTCTCAAAGACAGCTTATCATAATGCTAATCTAGCATGAATACATAATAAGATATGTCAACTGGATGTACAAGCTGTAGCTGGTATAGCATGACAAGTCAATTTGTCTAATATATGAACTACATTTTCTTTTAATTACAAGAATGAAACATTTTGCATTCTCACTATTCTTTTAATGCTTTGTTGCAGGAGATTTCAAATTTAAGGTATGAGCTGTGTCCACGTGTAATGAAAGAGAGGAAATTTTGGAGAATATATTTTATACTTATGAACAGCCATATTTCACCGTAAGTAATCTTTAGTATTTTATATTTTATATATAACATTTTATTGCCTCAGAATTTTGACTTAGCCTCTGATGTGGAATGTTTTGTCACAAGCAAGTTTGATACAGGATCAATTAATCTTTGTAGATTGAGAAAACAATATAATAATGTACTTCAGGCATTGATAATTGTCAAGTGAAACTTAATGGTAGGCGCTTAATATATACCAATTGTTACATGTTGGTTAAATTTAGGAAGGTTTATGCTGTCGTCTGGGCTATCAAATGATGTAAATTTGACATTGAGAAATGAAAGACCTATTCAAGAGGTATCAACTTATATTGTCCTCTGGAATTCTGGAAAGAAATCCCTGGAAATTTGTACTTTTATATTGTTCAAAATTTAATTTGGATCACTAACAGGGAGCCAACAATATCTGAATGCTATTATCCAGTTATGTTGGTTGAATCTTCTGAAAGAACTTAGTGTGTTGCTTGGTCTGCTTGATAAATAAAAAATAAATTATATCTTCATAGTTTATCAGAAGAACTTAGTGTGTTGTTTGGTCTGCTTGATAAATAAAAAATAAATTATATCTTCATAGTTCATTAAAAAAATATATAGTAATAGATTTAGTGACAGTTTTAGTCCAAAAATGAAAAACCAAGGTTCTCATGAAAATACACACACGCAGACATGCACACTTGTACATGCTTTATACAGAGAATTTTCTAGAATTCCCTTCACTCTGCTGCACTTTTATGTAGCTAGGTAGGGTATAGGTGTATATGTGTGTTAAAATATCTTTTCTTATAATTTCTCATAGCTACGAGAAGAGGTACATGGAGGAAGCTGAGCTAGAATCATCTGAACAGGTAGAAGATAAGAAAGCCATTGAACCACCAGAAAAAGAAGGAAAAGATGGGGAAGCAATTAAACCACCGGAAGAACAAGTAAAAATTAAAGCAATTGAACCACCAGAAGTTGGATTGACTTCCAATCAGGAAGAGCAGGAAGTGAAAAGGGAGAACAGAACTTCATCAGCTGAGCAAGATTTGGATGAGTTTCTTCTGGGAGATACAGGAGACATTGATGATGACCCAGGTACAGCAAAATTAGTTAAGATGATTGAACTATGTTCATTTTTGAGGGGGAAAAAACGCTGGGGGGTTTGCCTAGTTTTTTGAGTCCTAGAATTAACCATGCAAGCAAATGGAGGTTGAGTTATGCCAATGCAATTTATCTATCGCATCTTCTGGCTTATGTTGTCCTTCTGATTTAGGAGTAAATTTCCCAAGTATCAGTCCTTTAGTTATTTTTTTCGCTGAACCGAATGATTTATCATTTCAGTAGACCAATCCAACTAGATGGAATACTCTTTTCTCTCGTTAGTTGTTTGTCTGTTTGTTATTCTAGAGCCTCAAACAGTAATAGTTAGTGTGATCATATGGGAATCTTTTTGCAGAATCTGAATTAATATATTATATGGATAGTTCATGGATGAATTTAAACTTCAATGAGTTTATGTGTGTATTTCCAATCATATTTGCCAATGATCTCTCTGGTCTTTCAGATGATGGTCCTGGGGACTTTGATGATGATTTGGATAAACTGGCCGATAGTTCGGTAAGTGTGATATGCTTGATACTAGTTTCAAACTAAATCTTTTTTCTCTTATTGTTATTACTTTTTATTTCTTCAAAAATTTCCCCTGCCTCTCACCAAGTGCTGTGTGCATTATTTTTGGTTTTGCTAGGCTTGCCTTGAAAAGTGCTTGTGAACTGTTGAGTTTTAACTTGATTTTGTTCTGGAGTTCTTTTTTTTTTTTTAAATTGGAGAGTTTGAACTCTAGACGTTTTTTTCCAGAGCTCTGGACATTATTCATATATTCACTTCACCTTTACCACTTGAGGTAGTTGAGGTGGCTAATTGTCTTGCATTTCATGGTACTAATTTTATGTTAAAACTTGCTTGATTCCACAGGATGATGAGAAGGGGAAATCATAGACATTGATCGAGAGTTGGTGGCTTTGTAAATGTGGTTATATCATACTGGAGCATGTTTATGACAACTTGTTGCGTCAGCTAATGTCATTATATCAACATATGTTCATTCCAAGCCTGTTTTAGCCGTTAATTCTACATTGTGTTATTAGGTTCATCCTGGTTTGGGGCAGAACAGAAGGTTACTTGGGACTGCTATGGTAAATAATACTTGTTTAGTTGTTAATAAAAAAAATAATAATAATAATACTTGTTTTATAATGTCAACTTTTGTCATGCATTTATTGCTGTCCATTAGAGCTTCTGTATAGTGTCTCTCAACACGAGGAATAAACTTGTATATATTGATGTACATACTATTTGTAGAATTCTCCTTTGTGTTCGTATCAAAAAAGAATTCTCCTGTGTGTGGAATGGGTAAAAGTTTGAAGCGAATGTTATTTACCCAGAGTCACAGAATATGAAAGCAATGAAATTGAGGAGATTACTTTGTTTGTGCATTTCATCAAAATTTAACATTAAAGACGGGGAAAAAGTGAACTGAAAAATAAATTATATAGTGGTAATAATTTAAGTTACACAATTATTTATTTCTAAATTTTAACTTAATGAAAAACAGAGAGATTAATATGCGAATCTATTTGTGTATTCCCACTGCAGTCAAAACTGGACTGGACCGTCCAATTTGATTGGTCAAATTGATTCCTGATCCAATCTAATTAAGGAAGATGATCACTATTATTTAGGTTTGGTGAAAATTAGTTCTATATTATTTTTTTAAACAAAATTTTAAAATATTTTTTAGTTTTTAAGATAAAATAATATCATTTTTAGTGTAAAATATTTTTTTTTTCTATATTATAATATTATGTAAGTATTATTATAATACATAAATATTAAAAATTATATATTTACTTAATAAATAATATAATAATAGATTATTAGTTTATTATTTTGAACTCGAAATATAATTATAATTAAATATTAATTTATTTAGATTTAAATATTGAGTTATAAAATTTATTAATAATTTGTTTGTGGTGAATAATAGATTGATAATTTAATATTATTTAGTTTGAAATTTTAATTAAGTTATAAAATTTGTTTAAATTTATATCATTTGTCTTAAATATATTATTTTAATTACTACCAGTCCGATCTCATTTCGACCTCTGTTGAATCTTGAATCAGTGTCTTATTTAGTTCAATACTCAGTCATGTTCTGATAACATTGTGTTTTCCCCGCTCCATTTGGGTGACCTCACAACAAAAAACAAAAATTTATTCTGATGTTTTTTTTCCTTTTTTTTAATTATCATTTTGTTCCCAAATTGACATACTTTCTTAGCCCCCCGGATTGACTGTGAAATGTGTGAATGGGAGCTAGTAAGATATGTTTGAGGAGGTATAAAAGCAAGTGTAAAATTTTATTTGATTGAGGGTGTAAAAACGGGTTATTTTGTACAGTGTCTACAGACATTTTAAGCAACAAAGTTCACAAGATTATTTACGCTGGGCCCTCCTCTGGTACTCCAGTACTGCTGCTCTCAAGTATTTGTCCTTTGAAATTTTGCGAAATCTCTCACACAACGGACCTTGTCTTCAATTTTATTTTAAAAGAAAAACATATTCAATTTCTCCGCAGATTCATTCCTACAAATTTTTTTGTATATCTAACTAAAACTTTTATTTGTAAATTTAAATTTAAAACTGAAATATTACACATTCTACCTAAATATAGAGAGATAAAGATAGATACACACATAAATCTGGGGAGGATTTGCTGTGCAGTGAAATGCAGAAGGGGGAGAGAGAGAGAGAGAGAGATGTGAGAATCTTGGGACAACTAGAAAAGAAAAAGCCTGAATTTCCCAGTCAAATTTGTGGGTGTGAATTTTATGACTATGCACGTCATTCATTTGCCTGAAGGATTTATTAAAGTGTAGACTAATATAAATTGAATTGGGTAAGATTTTTTTACATAATAAATTTTATTATCAAATATTTAATATGATTATATTTCTAAAATTTAAACTCGAGATTTTTTATTAAACTGGTACAATTCTTAACAATTAAGTCAAGCAAATTTTCAAACCGAATTATTGGTTGTCTTAAGTGGATATACAATGCCAGAAAGAGATTAAGATCCACTTTAGATCTGGATAACTGTTTCGTTGTCTTTTTCCGGCAAGCAACTTCCCATCCCATGCATTTTAATACTATTTTCCCAATGCTTTACAAAATAATATTTCCTTTCCCCGTGAGGCCTTGACTCTTACCCGAACGATGTTTTCCAATCATGTCTTTCTTAACATTTTAATTCCCTTTTTCTTTTCTTCCTTCTCCAAATCTGTGTCTTAGCCTCCCTTGTTTCCTTGGGCATGGTCATTGTATTTAATTATTGATGAATATATCCTAACGAACCTTTGAATGTGGGCAGTTTCCTAAGCTCTACCCACATTTTAAAATTTTCAATCCTTGGTTTTGTTTGATTTCGTTCAGTCGGATATTTCGATTCAACTTTTGTCTGGATAGTAAAATCATATTTGTAGGCCGACATTTTATAGATACACAATTATTTGTTTACAAACGACAAATTTTTAATTTATAACTTGTCTATTTTCTCTTGATATTACCATCATTTTTGAAAAAACTAACAAATAAAATATACTATTTTTTAATATTTAGCTAAGTTATGTATAGTAATCCTCTTGATTTAAAAATTTAATTCAAATTCTCTAGCATTAATATAGGAGTAGTATAATGCAAAAAGGCAAAAGTATACTTTGAGGTAAGTTTTTATTCAGTCATTTTAATTTTATTAAGTTTCATTTTAATTTTTTAACATTTTTTATAAGTCAGAAAATAAATCCTTTAACTTTTAAAATATAGTAAAAAGATTTTCTAATTACTAATACCATTAAATAAGATTACAAAAATGATGACTTAGGATGACTTGATATGCTCAAAAGACAACTTATTAATATTATTATATATTTATTATTCTTATAATTATAATTATTGGCAAGAATATTATAAATATAATTGAAATAATTTTATAGTCTTCAAATAACAATAACATTAAAAATAAAATAAAATTGCATATGCTTCCATGCATCTTTCACACCCACAGCTGAGAAAAATTATTAGATAAAGACGTACTGCGAATTTAGTAATTTTTCCCAACTACAAATGTGAAAGATGCAAGAAAGCTTATTAACAAATATATATTAATATTATTAATAGGATGTATTTTGAACATGTCAAGTCATCATTTTTTGTTATCTTATTTAACCGTGTTAGTAATTAAGAATTTTTTATCATATTTTAAAAATTAAAGAATTACAATAATACTTAATAAAATTAAAAAACCAAAATAAGAGTGGACGCAAACGTAAAATAGCAGGGGGCCAAACTTTTATATATATATATATATATTAATAATCTGCACCCTATAAGGCAAATTGGCATGAAATTTACTCAAAATTAAGTAACTAAAAGTATACTTATGCCAAAAAAAAAACTTCTAAATTTTTCTGTCAATGAATTTAACTTTTTGTAAGATAAAACATCTTTTTTTCAGTGTTTTCGCTATCACGTCAACAACCAAAATTATATTGTTATACTAAAATCTAACACCAACTTACTTTTCTTTGTTTTGGAAAAAAAACTTACCTTTGTTATTTTACTAATAATGCATTTTGCACATTAGTTTATTTTTCTAAGAAAAATATATTAAAAAAAAGAATTTGTAATACACATATATCAAATATCAGAAAAATTGAATGAAATCCTTAAAATAAAAACATATAATTAGCCAAACTTCAAGACAATAAATATAATTCAATATATATATAACCAACAATGTTTAAATCATATTATTTTCACTTCCGCACTTTAAACTAAGTACTTTACACGGTGTAAACAAGTCATTTATATCAAATATTAATATTATAACAATAATACCATATGATGTTGACATGAGTGATATAAACTCTTGTCATTAATTTAAACAAGTGGTTGAGATTTAATTTTTAGCCTTTATATATAATACATATTTAATTGGAAGGGGTTAATCTTGCTTTCAAGATGTGTTTGGTTGGGGAGGTTTTGGGGTTTTTTGAAGGGAGGGAAGGGGATTAAATCTCCACCTCTTATTTGGTTCAAAAAATTAGAGGGGATTATAATAATCTCCCTACCCCACTTTTAAATCTTCCCAAATTATGGTATTTTGGAAGGAAGGAATACTTATTACTTAATCCCCTTAAATTTCATCCTGTACCAAACAAAAATTCATTAAACTCCAATCTCCTCCCATCCATTCCAGCAAAATAAGATGTTAAATTGGCTAGTCATTCAAGAGGGGAATGAATTGGGTGTTGCAAAATTTTTTCCTTTGTGATGAACAATCCAATGTATCAATATGAAGCACAAAGCCAATGGCAAATGGAGTATAGTTAGAAAATGGAGCTTGAGATAGAGAAAAAATCAAGATAGCCAAATTTATATTGGTTCAGTTTAATCATTTGACCTACATCCAGTCCCTAAGTAATCCACTTGAGATTTTTCACTATATCTCATAAGTTTGATCTAGACACTTGTAAAATTTTAGTACATTCCAAACTTCTTCACCAAGCCTGCGCTCTCCCACATCTTCCCTGGTATGATTACAAATTTCCTCAAGGTAACCTAATTTTGAGTAATCCCTCTAGGATACCTTACCTAGAGAATCTCTCTTACCAAGAGAAGATGATTACAAATGGTAAACTCTCACTAATTACAAATAGTAGATACAAACACTGAAACTCAAAGAATTATCTAAGTATGGTAGGTAGTACTTTGAATGAATGTAACAACATTTTGGTTTTAGAATACTTAATGTTGTTACCCACCACCTTAAATCCGATCTTGTATATAGATTTCAGCTTAATCTAATTGTTAGAAATGAGAACTAGCCGTTACTAAGTGAGATATAATATTAACTTGCAGCATTAAATTTGTTTCAAAGGTTTGTCCACAAACGTGACAGGTTAGTGGACAAAGCTTGCTGGTTAGTAGATAAACTTAGAGGCCTAGTTGACAAAACTATTAACTCAGAAAATGTATAGCTTTTGGGTTAGTCAGATTAAAAAACAAACCTCATAGGCTAGTTGACTATCATTCCTTGATCGAGAGAAAACATTTTTTGTAAAGTAGCTTTTCCTTTTAATCTATCACCTTTAGTCCACTAACGTCTTTCCCAAAGGCAAGAACGTTAATAAATATCAGAGGTTAGTCCACAAACTTTAATGTTTAGTCCACTAAACTAACTTTAACATAAAAATAACTTTGAAAAACATTGAACTAACTACTAAAACTCAATCTAAAAATCATATATGAATAGTGGTAAAAAAATAAAGTAAGTTTCAAAGTTAAATCACCATACATCCTAAGAAAAATAAACAAATACAACATTCGGGTTTACATTTTCTCGTGGATTCACTTGCTTTCTTCAAATTATCTTGTTCTCTTAATATCATCATATTCTTTCAGTTCTTGAAGCAACATTTCTTTGTCTTTATCTTTGAGTTGAGTATGATATTGATAATTTATTTCTCCATTTTAATGTTCACTCTTCTTTTTCTTGGACAACCTACACTGAATAGGGCTCTCTTCAAACAAAATAGTTAGTTCAATTCATATCATATGATAAGCATGATATAATGAACATTAAATGTACATATCAAGCAAACTTTTTACTTTACTATTTGATATCATTAAAACTAATCATGTTGATCATTAGACCTAACATAAGAAAATTTTAAAATCCCTCTAATTCCTTCCACTAAAAATCCCTTTAATTTCCTCCCCTCTAATTTCCTTACTTGAACCAAACAGACTCTCAGTTTTCGAAGGAGATTAGTGTCTTCTTTTTTTAAAAAAAAAAATTGTTTGTGATCAATTCAAGTTATTTTATTCCTCAATATAGAATAATATATATTTATATATATATATATTTATAAGCCTGCATTATTTATAAATTATTTAAAAGTAATATTCGGTTCCTAAAGGCCAATTCATATCAGGAGAATGATGAACGTGACAAAAATGCCACAACTAAAATATGCAACTCAAGTGTTGGTTTCCTCCTTGTGCTGCTTGTTTAAGTTTATATAGTAATTTAAAATAATAGTAAATAGCATCTTACCATAACGGTACTAGCCATAGACAATGGAGACAAAATTAAAATTGACGTTAGGAGAAAGAGAAAATATAGAAACGTTAGGAGGATGTTGGAGTCATGTTTTGCCTTCATATCCTAATTAATGAGTATTTACAGTGACACTTCACCATTTGGTCATTTTATTTTCTTATCAAGTATATCAACTAGCCCATAAGCACGTGAGTGAAAGAGAAAATATGTACGCAAAATATATTTTTCATATTTGCTTTCTCATCAATTCGAAATCCCCCCCTCCCCCCAACAAAAACAAATTCTAGATAGAATGACACCAACAAATTATATACATATATTATTTTTGTATATAAATATAATTTTTTTGGACCAATGAATAATTTTATATGTAGCAATTATAGAAACGAAAGAGAACGCAAGAATTTTGCATTTGAGCAGTGGTTCAGTCACTAGAGTTTGTCTATTATTTTATTGTCCATGAAAGATACTAATATTTAATATGATAGATTAATGAAAGAGACTAATATTTAATATGATAGATTAATGTATGATGCTTCAAAAATGGACTACTATAGTACCTCAAACATATACCACCTTAAACACTTTTTCATCGTGCGTTATTGTGGTCATATTTACGTCTATCATTTGCCAACATGGTTTGGTTTGATTCTCAGCATAATTTAATTTAATTTTTTTTAATTAATTCATTCCTAATTGATATGATTGAGATGAGAAGCCGAGATGACTTTAATTACTACAATGTGTGCAACGCTACAACTCCAAAAAATAATTAAACTTTGTAACAAAAATTGTTCCATGCATATGTATCAAATTTGTAGATATCAATATATAATTAAATTTATAATAATTTACACTATTTACAAGTCATGAATAGTATAGTACATTTTTCAAATTCCAAACATAGAGAAAAAAAAACAGATTTCATGAATATGAAATATTAAAAAAAGGATAAAATATATCAATATATAATTTTAATAAATAAAATTGTAATTAATTACTGAATGTGTGGATTCTCTCTCTCTCTCTCTCTCTCTCTCTCTCTCTCTCTCTCACACACACACACACACATTCACACATTGTATACTGATATTTGGAATAACAGTAGCCTATATGTATTATTTTTGTTGACAAGTTTCCATCGCATGTTGATGAAGAGCTTTCTGAATTTGTTATCTGCGTATATAATTAATGTCATCAAATCATATATTATTTCTTATTTAAATTTTCTCATTATATTTTTTCCTTAATTGAACTAGTTGCTTATTTGTATAAATGTTATTTTTTGTTAACTAAACAAAATGTTTGTAAGAGGAGTTACAATGTTCATGATTGGTAAGGCTTTCTAAATTTTTAATATATATATATATATATTTGTATTGATGTTATTTTTACAAATATGTCTACGTTAAATTATAAAAAGAACTTTGAAATTAATTTGGGCATAGTATCTACATAAACTTAAAAGTTTAAGTGATTATTTTTCAAGTTTTAAAGGTTTTGGGATTATTTGCATATGACTTATATATGAATTTAGAAAAAAATTGTGTAATTTAGTCAAAATTTTATTACAATATTCAATAAATACTCTCAACTCATTAATTTCCTTTTGCTTTTCCAACAAAAAAATAAATAAATTTTCATTTTTTTAAATAATTTGATCAATAACTGGCTGCTTTTATTCATTGAAGCTTTCTTGTGCTGGCTGAGAAAACCTCATCAATACCTAAAAATAGATCAATCTATGTATTTGGTTCATATATTCATATACTTGTGAGTTGTGATTCCTTACCTACTCCAATTAGGGATCGCACTCATTTAGCAGTACTCCACAACCAATCTTAATTATAATTACGTGCACGCATAAATCAAGAACTTCATAATCATATATAATTAAAAATAGGTTAAGAGTAAATTCATTTGACAGAATATATTATACCAATCAAATACACCAACTTTAACATCAATCACACCCATATTTATTCAGCAAATCATACGTACAAGTAGAACGCCACCTTCATATCATCATATGAATCCTTCGGAATCATACGAACCATTCCCAATCACTATAAGGTTCCTCTCATATGTTACAAACCTTTTGAAAATGATCGTTAATTTCTTAATTAATTTTGTTTAACGGTGTCCTAAATATAGCATATATCATGCATGATTTTCAATTTTATGGTTTAAATTTAATTAATTTGGTTCCTTAATTTATAAATTTATATTCTATATCTCCACACAAGTGTATTTAAAAGAGATTATAAAAGTAATTATAATATATAACTAGGATAAATACATTGTGTCAATAAAAATTGATTTAGTTGATAAAGATGTAACCCATATTCCACTAAGATATAAATTTAAATTTCACTATTAATATAAATATATCATTAATGTGTAATTTATAAATATCTCTTTGTAAGTATTCTTTTTAAGTTATAAACTATGCTTTAGCTTAGTCCTCAAATCTAAATCACGTAAGTTTTTTTTTTTGTTAAAAAAGAATAAGTACGGTGTATTTGTACAACACGTACCCTTCGTAACATATTTCTTTTTATATATTTTATATTGATCAAATATTTAAAATACATGATCCCAGCATGTACTGTCTCACAAGCACGGGACCCATGTAGTACGGACTTTCTTGTCTGAAAAAATATCAGCAATGAGTGTGCCACGTTCATAGACCATTCACCTCACCGGAGATGGCGATCTGAAGATACAGACACGTGTCCAAATTAATGATCGTATGGTCGTAATAAGTGGAGAGAATTCGCGGGTTGCTTGTTAACGGCGGGACCGACAATTAGACGGAAGCCTAACGGCGAGGATATGCCAATGGTACACGTTAGGACTTAGGACGCTTGTCTCATCTTTGTGGGACTCTCGAGTTTGGTTCGTGGAAATGAATTTAAAGTGAAAATGAAAATGGAGGTGAAAATAATAAAAGTAGTGCATCAATTTTATTTAGTATTTATATTTATAATATTAAAAGATTAAAATGTCCTTTCCAATTAAAATAAAAAAAAAATCTTTTTGAAGAAACTGATCAATTTTGCATCGTCCTCCACCAACCGGAAGTCACAGCCGAATTTAACCACCGTCAGACACCATTGTCGAAGAACAGCAATGAAACCCAGAACCATTTTTGCGCCAAGAACAATAGTAAAAAAAAAAATATACGTTTTGCACAAAAGCCCCTAAAACCAAAGCAATCAGAAATCTAAAACTAGTAATCATTCAAATACTATCGCCAGTGACCCACCTCCATTGCTATGCGAGATTTATGGACGAAAATAGCAGACCACCAAAGCCGAAGTCGGCAGAACCATCATCCGAAGAGAGAAAACCTAAATCTGGCAAACCATCGTGTGAGATCACAAAGCCGAAGTCGCCGTTGCCATCGCCATCACCGTCGCAAACCTTGATAGGAAGGAGAAGTGGAGAAATGTTAGGAGAGCAGATCAAAGCTGAAGTCACCGTCGCTGTCTATGGAGGACGCTATCACGGCCGCTATCGATGGGTGGGTTGACAACGAAGTGGAGAGAAGATGAAAGGCATCCAATGGAGAAGGGAAATATGATAAATGTGTGGGGTAGTGGTCATCATTTCTCACTTCCATGGAAGTCATGGGCGTAACGATGGAAGCTAATTCAGGCTTTTATGAAGAAAGTGGACTTCCATGTCCAGTTGTTACACACCAAATAAGCTAGAGGGTGGATTCCAGTTCCACTTTCATTTCCATGTGTACTAATTCCAGCAAACCAAACGAGACATTAATATTTTTCACATATAATATTTCCATTAGCTTAAAAGATTACTATTAATTTTTTTAATTTAATTTCCTAGACAAATTTCTACACGTAAATAATAATAATAATAATAATAATAATAATAATAATAATAGTCATAATAATAATAAATTAATCTTCATCATTTTGCCTGTATATATCTTTCAATATTGATCATATATGTATAAATAGATGCTTAATTAATTAACTTTGAATGTTAAAATTTGTAAATTAAACAATAATAAATTATTCAGAATTTATAAAACCTCAAGTACTGGGCAAATTCAAGATCATGATCATCTATCTCGGTGCAAAAGGTCTAAATTCATTTTCCCGATTACACTTTGATTGGAATGACTACGACTCACCTAAATAACTGCGGGAGGTGAAAAAAAATCAACAAAATGATGGGTGATTAGTAAATTATTTGTTCTCTTAACTTGACCCAACTCAAATTTAGATTATTTGATCATATCATATATCATTTGATTAATTTTCATTAAAAGAACTTAAAGCATACCTAGAGCATAACTGTTTTAATCAATGTTGGTTTGGTTGAGTAAAAATGACTCCATTTCCTTTAAGTAAGATTGATTATTTGAATTTTGTGATAGAAAAAATCACATTAGGAAAGATATCCCAATTAAACATGATAATATTTAAATTTGATTAAATAATATTAAATGCTAAGTAATTATATAAAAAATAAGTTCATTAAAATGATTAATTATCAAAAACAAAGAAGAAAATTGCTATCAAGAGACCTTTATATCTATGTGGTTTAACTTGTTTTGATCCATATTAGTGGGAGATTAATGCGACTTCTGAAAATTTGGAACATAAAATATTACAATATGAAAAAATGAATTTAATTGCAACGTTTTTATATCTTAGAAAAGAGTGCTCCAGATTTTTATAATAGGGTAGGTGATTATTTGATTAAATAACTTTTTAAATTATTTAATTGTTTCCGAACTCTAAATCAAAATAATTTACAAAATTAATATACTTTAGTCAGATAAGAAAATCAATATAATTTAGAAACAAAATTGGACACATTATTGGTAAGGTTATTTTTTCCCAACATATTTTTGGTATGTTGAGTAATATGGCCATGATCATTTTGTCTGAGTTGCAGCGCTGGTGGCAGGTTATGTTTTCGCCACTACGTTTTTGGTTGACATTTGATTATCAAACTTTACGAAATCCGACTTTTTTTTTTGGCCAATATAGAATAACAAAAAAAAATCCGATCTTTTATAACTGAGCATTGACTATTTTTCTTTCAGGGAAGGGAAATAAGATTTTTTTTAAGAAAAATTATGCACTTTTGTTCATATAAATTTTAAAAGTAATCAACCATGTTTACAGAAGCGCATGCACCAACACCATCAATCTAAAATGAAATAACTGAATAATGTATTAGGTTGATAATAGTTTTGTAAAAAGAAAAGAAATTTACAATCCCCATTAGAACGCAAATTGAAACCAATAATATGCATTAGGTAAAGTATTCCTACTTTGTGGTTCGATTACACATTTTCTCTGATGTTAATAAAAACTAGGTTCTCAAATATTAAACTTAAAGATAAATTATAACTGAAACTTATTTTTTATTAAAAAAATTATAATCACCGGATCATTTTTTTATAAGTTTAAGTAATTGAATGATAACAACATATTTAATTTTGAAATTAAAATAGTTACTGAATATATTAATGTAACCGACTAACCGGAGTAACTAGGCGCCATGAAATGAAAAACATCTTTGGAACAAATTAATTTTTTTTTCGAAATAGGTTTACGGAATTGGACAAAAATATGGGTAATAATCCAAAAACCTTTGCCTCCTAATATTTATATACATATACTCACATTTCTCTTATGTGGGGTTTAAATGAGACCTCTCAGTGAAGGCTGTAATGTGTACGGCTCACCCCCACATTGAATTTGTTCATTTTCACAATGCATACACATAGTATTTCTTTTTTTAGCTAAATAAATTTATTGAACTGAACAAAACCACATAATAATGGCATTTTAATTATCTCTACGTTCTATTCTCTATATCTACACACTTACACTTCATCAGGGTTTAAAAAGCTTTCACCTTTCTTTGTAGGTGAAACAAATTTATTATTTACTTTTTAAGACAATTGTGATAAATAAAATTTAATAATTATATTTTGTAATAATTTTTTTAATAAATAAGCACACCAATATTTTTTGAACATTAAAAAATATTTTATTCTAATTTATAAAATAACGCTTTTCAATTTTTTGGGCCAGATAACGTTTTTTTTAAACATTTTTGGCAAAAACAAAAAGTCAAAATAATATCAACTTTTTTATATCTTGTAATGTGGCTGTATACTGTCGGCGGGGGCAGAAAGGATGAAATAGGCTGCGGAAAGAATCCAACGGCGGATTGCGAATGCAAAGGAGATTGGAAGGTTCGTAAGCCTACATCAGGCTCTCTTTGAGTGACACGTGTCGATCCTTTTGAATTTCCTGCTGGCCCTCCCTCTCTTAATTTAGGTGGGTCGCATTTATTGGCTCGTTTATGACCCCTGGTCCCACATCGCAGCTAGCCAACCCCCCAAACCACTCCTTGAGCCAATCCGCGCACGCTTCTCACCCACAGGCTCTTTTCTGTCATTTTATTACAATTTTTAACGTATGTTTTGTTTTAAAAATATAAAAAATAAATAATTTTTATTTATAAATTAATATATTTTTTAATTCTATTTCTAATTAAAATAAATTTATTATTACAAAATATGAAATAAAATAAAATTAAATATGTACATTAAATTGTGAACATTTGTGAAACAAATTTCATGATATATTTAAAATATTTACTTATTTTTTAATTTTAATAATTTAATTATTTATTTTTACACTTAGAATGAAATTATTATATTAAAAAATTTTAATTAAACATACTAATTATTATGAGAAACTATATGTTTTTTTAAATTAATTGAAAATTATTTTTCCAACAATTTGAAATCATTATTAAATTTTATAAATTTTTATTTTAATAATATTTTTTATTATAATATAATAAATGTTTAAAAATTAATAATAAATAATTTTTTATCAGAGGAATAATTATTTTATAAAAGCTTGACTTTTTTATCTCTGTTTTTTTTCTAGATTTGTGTCTTAATATGTAATTTTTCTCCCTCTTTTCTTTGGGCTTAGTTTGATTCTATTTTCTGCTTAAAAAACTTGTTTAATAAATCTATTTTTTATAAATTATTCTAAAAAATAGAAAAATAAAAGATTAGAAAATTTAGAATATTTTTAAGGTATTTTATAATTTTTATTTTGAAAAATATAAAGAAAAGTGAGAAATATTAACCTTATCAATAGTAAAGTTATAAATTTTAAATAATTTATTTATTATTTATTAATTATGATTTTGAGAATAATTATTTAAATAAATTTTTTTATTTTTTTTATTTTTAAAATTTATTTTTAAAAATAATTTTATAAATAAAACAGAAAACATTGGAACGCTAATTGTTTTCGTCCAAGCCGTCATCCACCGAGTATACAACTCTCTCTCTCACGGCGCGTTTATCTCTCTCTCTCCCCCTGTGTGACGGAAACGAGTCCCTATAATAGTTGTACTCGCTCATTTACTCGCAGGCCGTTCCAGGCAAGAGTGTCCGGCGATCATTCGGAATATCAATCGCCGCATTATTCATCCATTGATTTGAGACGTTTGAATTTTATCATTTTGGTGTGGTTTCTCGAATTGGAAAATTTTATCCGATTTTGTGACGTTTTAATTGGGATAAGCGTTTTGGATTTTCTCTTTCCAGCTTGTTTGTTTGTCGCTGCCAAAGCTTGGCGTGCGTTAATGCTTCTGAGAATTGAGTTTTATGGTGCTTCCTTAACTGAGCTACATAACTTTTTGGTTCCGTGGAAATTTTGCTGGCATTAACGGTTAAAAGCTGTCGTGGCTAAGTAGATTTGGTCTCCAACCATTTTTGATAATGTCGGATCTTGGAGATACCTACTGGTAGAAGCTGGAAAAAGCAAAGAAGGAAATAAGTTTTACCTGATTTATGCCACATTTAGGGTTTTCCCATTTCATCTCACCTTTTCTTTTTCGAGCTCCGCATTGATCGAATTGGGAGAGTAATCGAATACTTGATGTTTCTGAATAAAGAGGGATGGTCGATACTTGGGCTTGATTTGGCTGGTTGTTAGTGCGCAGGGTGGATGAGTGTGAAGGCATTGGTCTGAAGAGCAGAATTTGAGAGGAGTGAGAAGAACTTCATTGAGCAGGGAGATAAGCATTGGGAAGGCTGATGGGCTTGAAGACATTAGGGGAGAGTAGGGTTGAGAAGCTGAGAAATTCGATGACAATATCCCCAAGGTCGAGAATGAAACTCTGGCTGATACGTGCCACAACGTCGGTTTTGCTATGGACATGTATTGTCCAGTTAACGGCTTTGGGTGATATGTGGGGGCCTAGAGTTTTGAAAGGTTGGCCATCTTGCTTTTCTCAAGAGTCCGCGGCCAGGGCATTGGATATCGAGATGCCTGCTGCACGCCCAAGAGTTCTTCCACCCAAGAGTGAGTTTTCTGCGTCTTTCAACATTTTCACGCTGGGATGAATCGTGTCTGACAGCACACTTTACTGAAGTCAATTTCGATTGTTTGTATTAATTCTTGTTGTATCCTAGTAGTCATTCGGTCAATTTTCCTTTAGTTTTTCAAAATTTTCATCTCCAGTTGGGATGAACGTAATGTTAAAACAACTTTTATTGGCATTTTAATCTCTAACCTTTTAAGCCCTTATATCAAATATCAATCGACCTGCACGAATTCTATAGGTTTTGTGGTCCCATAAATTCTTTCTGGAACTAATTTCACGTGGTTACCTTTGATGATATTGAATCTTCAGTCATTTGATTTCTTCATGTTACTTTTCTCTCTACTTTGTCTGAGTTCCTTCTTGAAAACCTACTTATCTTCAGGAGTTTATAAAAACAACGGTTACCTGATGGTCTCATGCAATGGAGGGCTGAACCAAATGAGGGCAGCGGTGAGTAGTTGATACATGTGTTTTTTACATGTCTTTCACTCTTTCCTTATGCGTTTCTGAATGTCTAATATGTATGACATACAGATATGTGACATGGTCACTATTGCAAGATATTTAAATGTCACGCTTATAGTACCTGAACTGGATAAGGCCTCCTTCTGGGCTGATCCCAGGTGTGTCCTTGATTCTGTCTTGGTTTATGCCATGAAAAGCATTATCAACTTGCAACGGTGGACATCTTTCTTTTCTGATAATTTTGAACTAGGATCTTACCCTTAAATGACTGTATACTGCGTTTTATGTTGCAGTGAATTCCAAGACATATTTGATTTGGATCATTTTATTACATCCCTGAGAGATGAGGTGCGAATATTGAAAGAGTTACCCCCAAGACTCAAGCAGAAAATGGAACATGGGATGCTTTACAGCATGCCACCAATTAGTTGGTCTGATATATCTTACTATAAGAACCAGGTCAGCATCAATTATTCTTTGGCCAATAATTCAAGAGATAATGACCTTTAAGCATGCCTTATCTTAACAATCCTCTAAGCTCACTTTGCAACCTTTAAACTGTTGTGCTTAATTTCTCCTTTACTAATTACAAGTGTAATTGGAATATTGTTTTGTATAGATTCTACCTTTGATACAAAAGTATAAAGTTGTCCATCTTAATCGAACTGATGCTCGATTGGCCAACAATGGCCAACCTTCGGAGATTCAGAAGCTGCGTTGCCGAGTTAATTTCCGTGCTCTGATATTTACTCCTCAGATAGAGGAATTGGGGAGAAAGGTGATCAGGCTTCTAAGGCAAAAAGGTCCATTTCTGGTACTTCACCTAAGGTATGAGATGGACATGCTGGCATTCTCTGGTTGCACTCAAGGTTGCAACGGTGATGAAGTGGAAGAATTGACAAGAATGAGGTGATTAGATATCTGTATACTTTTGACCTGTTTTGTAAATTCCAATTTTTGCAATCACAGTGGAAGATTAATGGCAGTTTCTCATCACTCAATCTATTGTGCATTGGTAGACATGCTTATCCATGGTGGAAAGAAAAAATCATTAATTCTGATTTGAAAAGGAACGATGGTTTGTGTCCTTTAACACCTGAGGAGACGGCCCTTACACTTAGGGCTCTTGACATTGATCGAAACATTCAAATCTACATTGCAGCTGGGGAAATATATGGTGGTGAAAGGAGGATGGCAAGCCTTGCAAGGGAATATCCAAAATTGGTAACTATTCAAATGCTCACTGCAACCTTATAATATAATTGTGAATTTGGGATTCTTGTTTATACCTGTTTTCATCCGTTCTTACTGTTTGTCTTCGGGCTTGTTGAAACAGGTCAGGAAGGAGACACTACTAGAATCATCTGACCTTCAATTCTTCCAAAATCATTCATCTCAGATGGCAGCATTGGATTATCTTGTCTCATTAGAGAGTGATATCTTTGTCCCCACATATGATGGAAACATGGCCAAAGTAGTTGAAGGCCACCGCAGGTACATTTTGCTAACGGTTTGATTTCAATCATATGCATATTAATTATGTACTTGCTGCCTTCCTCTTCTTTCTTCGTGTGATTTTTTTTTTATTTGTTTGGTGTTTCCGCCCGTAATAGCAAACACTTGTTCTTTAGACCACTCTTCCTTGGAGATTTTCGGTGCATAAATCTAAATCGAGAGACTCTAGTTCTATTTACTGGAACAAGTTTTGTATCCTCATTTTCTGAGAGGTCACTTGGCTATTGTTGATAAATGATAAGATAAAATTCAAAATGGGCAATTTCTTGTATCTTCTCATGTTTCATAATCATCATCATCATCATCATTATCATTATTAGGATTATCATTAATGCTTCGAGGTAAAGTAAAATAACTGGTACCCTCCAATGCCTTGGCAGATATCTTGGATTTAAGAAGACAATCTTATTGAACAGAAAGCTTCTAGTTGATTTGATAGATCAGTTCAACAATGGAGTACTGAACTGGGATGACTTCTCATCAGCTGTGAAGAAAGCTCATGCCAATCGCATGGGCAGCCCAACTAAAAGGTTGGTTATTCCTGAAAGGCCCAAAGAAGAGGATTATTTCTATTCAAATCCAGAGGAGTGTTTAGAACCGTCAGATGAACATTTGAGTAGAACGTGAGTGATGTGTTTGGAAGATAGTGGAATTTTGTGTTCGCTCTCCTGGTGCAACTTGGTTATTTACCAGATATTAAGAATGTTCTCAACACAGTTTTGGCATTGACAACCATTTTGTATCAAAGAGGCAGGGTGACTGTTAAGGGTTACAGACTTGATGAAAAGCTCCTGAGGTCAAGCAAAGTAGCTGGGGGATACTTTATATAATATATATGCAAATAATTCGTCACATTCATGTATAGAAGCTACCCTGCCATTACAGGGTAAGAGCAGATCATACTGCATTGTACACGGAAGAAATCACATACTAATTTGGACTTCTGGAACTGCAGTTCGTGGTTGAAAGCTTGATTCCTTGGTACCTTTTTTCTTTTAAATATCCTTATATATAAATTTTGTTTCGTGTTTCTGCCTCTTTTTTTTTCCCCACCACCATGATCTTTGTTTTTTCAGGCTTATATATTCAATATAAAATTTGTGTTTGGGCAGATTATGCCTCCATTTTCTCGTTTTTTATCTATTAATTGAGGGAATGACAGATTGGACTATCAATTATTGATCACGTATTGTAGCTAACCATGTTGTACTGACTTACTAGCTTTTTTGTTCATTCTTAATTGGTAACTGCTGTCTTATATTCATGAACCCCGCTGGCCACTGATTGAAAAAAAAAAGAGCGAAATCAATAAAGCAAGTGGAGCTTATAAATCATCTGAAGCTGAAGTTTAGATAGGTTTGTCTTTCTTCAAGTTTCTGTTGTTGTTTGGCAGACAGATGACAATTGCGATCCCATCAAAGGTAGGCATAAGTGGTCCACTGGGTTTTTGGTGATATTACATTGACTTTATACCTTCATTAATGATATATGATTATGTGAATTGTTCTTGTTGGACGAATATGCTCTGCGTGTTTTGCGGGGTCAAGTTGGTATTATATAGATTTTAGGATATAATGTAATTTTTTTTTTCTTTTTATGAAGGAAATGTCATTTGGGTGCATCAAGTTATTTTAAGAAATTGCAACTCACTCTGAATGACGAGAACTTGGTTTTTTATTTTTTTTGGTATTTAGTTAATAAATATACAGGATATATTTTAAAGAAGCCACAAAGTAATAAGAGAAGCGAAATGAAATTAATTATATACAAGTGTATAGTTTTTTTGTTGTTTGTTTGGTATTATTTTGTCTTAATGTGTAATAGGCTATTATAGATAATTGCAATTGCATTACATATACTCATGGCTATCTGTTGACCCCAGTATAAGCCTGTTTTTTGGATACCCTTTTTTAACAATTCATAATTGCTTATAGGATCCCTAAAGTACTTATTACCTCAGATAGCCAATTACATCTTATTTTTTAATAATCAAATTATACTCTAAAAAATTGATCATATGAGAAGCAAAAATTTTCAGTGAGAATCACTTATATAAAAATACTAGGTGATTGTGGTTTTTAGGTAAAAACAAAACATTTTATTTTCTCAAAATCATTTCTAAGATAAAAATATTTAAATATAAATTATTTTTGATATAATTAAAATTATAAAATCACTTATCCTTATAATTAATTATAAAAATTCTACTCCAAACATGTATAAACTCAGACTTGGAACAGAAAATCATAGGAGAACTTGACTGTGGATTCGAAACCCGTCACTAAATTTTGTGGGAACAGATGGGATCATTTGCATTTTTTGGAGTGGTTATTGATATTTTTGGTTTTTTTTTTGGGGGGGGGGGGGGTGGTGGGAAAAAAAAAAAGTGGTGAGGGACTGATGATATTGATTAATGCTTTCCCATGATATGATAGTGACTGAGGGACCCCCGTTAATCTGGTAAATTGATGCTGCCGGTATCTTGCTTTACAGAAGTACAAATCACGAACTGTTAGAGAGCGATTATTTATATCGCGATGAAAACGCCGTCAGCCCCAAAATACAATACACGCATTTTTCAATTTTTAGAAAATATGTCTGGCCCAAAATCTATTTACAAAATATCAACTTGTCTTTTTTCGAATGATATTTTATTCTATTAGACTAATATGATCTTGATCTAGCATCTTATAAATATTTGTGTGTATATACATATATTTAATTTTATTTCATATGCATTGCATGAATTCTAAAAAGTATGTCGTAATGTTCATGATAAATAAAGATAATGTCTTATTATGGATTTTAAAGTAAATATTCAAACATTCTTTTTATTTTGCTTTAATTAAAGAGACTATTTTTATTTTTTAAACTTTCATTTTTAGTACAATCTATTAACTCCATTAGTGATATTTAATAGATTATAAAAATAACATTTATTAATAAAAAATTATATTAAAATAGATCATATTTTTCAATTTATTCTTCATTATATTGAATTTCTTATTCACCAATTTAATCCCCTTAATATAGATGTAGCTTGCACTCCTTCCATTCTCATAGACCAAACTTGTGGCACTAAGAAAAAGAGCCACGACAAAACAAGGTGAAGATGCGACTCTCTCCCTCTCTCTCCAAGGATATGATAATATGATGTTTAAAAGAATTTAAGTAGTTTCTTAAAAAAAATAAGTTCAACCAAAAGTGCTAAAATCTTTTAAAGTATAAAATTAATAATAATTTTTATAATATGATCAAAATTATATCATTTTTAGCCAAATGTGCTAAAGGATTATCAAATAATATTTATGTTAAGGAAGAGTATTTTGGTTTCAAAAAATCATCTAACATATTTAAAAAATAAATAATCCTTTTTAGTATTCCAAAGAACTAATTGATTAAATAATGATGATCTAGGGGTTCGATGGGAAACTTTTCCTATTTCGAAAAGATCAATAAAACCCAACCAATTTTTAACGTTTGAACAATGATATGAAATGAAAACATAAATCTAATTTTGAAACTAAAATAAATAATAAACCAAATAATAAAACAAGCAGCAATATCTTATTATGTGTAGTATCTCCTTAGACAACTATTAATATTGTTTCCTATAGAAAATGCATATTTGTGTATAATAACTAATAAAAAATGATTTTTTTCTCTTTGAAAAAAGTAAAAAAGGGGCAGATAAAAAAAGTAAATAAAAAATGGGTTCAATTAATAGTATCTTTAGAATCCACTTTTTTTTTTTCCAGTGAAAGGGAAATGTAAAGACTACTAATAAAGCAGCCCAAGTGAGACTTTTACTATATCCATGTAAATCATGTCTCCTATTTCTATCAGTATGAAGGAAGGCACAGAGTCAAAAAGGGATTCCGGCAAAGAGTTAATAAATAGTTGGATGAACATAAACAAAATCTCAAAAATAAAGGGTGATTTATTTAATGAAATCTTTAATTTGAAGTAGGGTCTATTTAGGTTTTCAAAATAGAATAAATGATAAAATTTTCTATAATTAAGATAAAATAAAAGAGAACACCAATATATTTTTCTCTAGGTTTTATATTATATATGTTGGAAATAAAATGATATGATATGATATTATATATTATATTATATTATGTATTGTTATATTTATTTTATAGAATGTCACTTTTTCTTTGTTAAAAAACGGGGCAAGGCCCAAACACCATAAACAAAACAGATTACTTAACCTTGGGCATAGACCCAACACACTGTGTGTGTCAAGCATCACCTGCAACTCTTGAGGCGGGTTCCTCAAAGCCCCAGGCTCGAGCCCCTATATGAGACTGTGCTTTGCCATCCAATCCGCACATTGATTCTCCTCCTGGCGATATACACAAGCTCCATATAAATCTGGGCCTTGAAAGATAAAACAAGCTTTATGTATTGTGAAAGAAATGTCCGAATAATAAGTTTTATTGTAATAATTTATTTTGAGATTCATCATCCAACCTTGTTAGATATACAGTAAAGCACACTGGAGATTTGTCCGCTTCAACTTTTTTTTTTGGTTAAACAAGATGGCGGCCAGGGAAGGCGCTTCGATAACCATCACCAGGTACCAAGTTCTAGCAACAAATCCATCTTTTACATTTGGTGGCCTTTTAAGGGAACTCCCCATAACGGAGTTGTCACTAATATAGGACTTAGTGGCCATGGGGGGAACTCGAATCCATTACCCAGGGAGAGGTGAGAGCCTTTATCCTAATTTCGTAGCTACTTATGCCAACTTGCATTTGCTGTCTGCTTCAACTTTTATGACCAAATTAAAAGAATCATCCACACTTGAAGCCCACTGGAGAAAGTGGCAGACACTATTTTCCGCAACTAAATGGACACGGATCCAGTGGGTGCCTCCCAAATTCAGATTTTTTTAAATTATCGCTTGAATTGAATTGAAGAAGTAGGAATGGGACAGGCTAACTAATCCAAATCCTGGTTTCACAGAATATATATAAAATCCTCGTGGAATACTATCCTTGGTTTTAATTATAAGACTTATTCTGAAAGCTTTTAAAACGTGTGAAACATTTATTAATTTTTTTTTTAAAAAATGTCCTTTATAATTATTATATTGGAAGTGGTGTTTTTTACTCTCTCTTTCATGCGCAGCTATTTCTTAAGATTTTAATTAAAGATAATTTTAGAATATTGTGATAATTTGTGAGAAAAAATCAAGATTTTAACTAATTTTAATCATTTTTCTTAATCTATATTAATTTGGTTAAAAATATCATACAGTAAACAGGATCAGTCAAGTTGTTGTGAAGTTGAAGAAATCAAGAAGGTGATTGAGAAAAAAAGAGAATATAATTAGAAGCTGAAGAAGATCCCAAGGGTCTCTTCTGAATTTTCCTACTAGTTTATCATATGTTTGGTTCATTAATTAAGTATTCCCATTGTCCCATATTAAAAAGCAATGTAAGGGATTTGACGCAATTAAGAAATATTTATTATATCATTAAATTTTTAAAAAAATTTAAAATTTTCAATTTTATCCATACATCTCTTTTATTAAATATAGCACAAGTTACAATACTAATAATATAAAAAATTAGGGATAAAAAGGATAAATCACTACATGTTGTCTTATATTATGGGATAAGAAAAACCTTTTATGATGTCTTATAATATGAGATGGAGGAAGTATATTGGTATCTAAGAGATTTCTTATTTTGACCTAGGAGTATAGGGTGGGGCCATTTCGATGAACCACCTAATAAACATCAGCAATTTTTTAGAAATAATTGTTAGTTTTTAATATAAATCATTTAAAAAATTGATGAAGTATTAAATTTTTGTTTCCAAGTTTGAATTCATAATTATGACAAAAAGAAAAGAATTAAAATAGTTAGGTGGAGAGGGATTAAAAGATAGAGTAATTAAGATGATTATAATTTAATGATTTAATTAAGGATAATTTTAGAAAGTTTTGATAATTTTTGAAAAATTCAAGACCATTAACAAGCGTGAACACCATATTTTGTCCAACCTACTTAATAAAAATAATAAATACATAAAAATAAAAAATGTTTCTTTTAGGGTTCCCATGAAAAATAATAAATTCATAATATTTTAGAAAATTATCCCTTAAGAGATGAAAGATGTTAAATATAAAATATTCTTAAACTATCTTAAAAGATTTTAGAGTATAATTTAAAGATTATCCTTTGATTAAAATATATAATATAGAGAAACAAAAATAAAAGAACATAAGTCTAGGAATTATCTATTAAAATTTTGTCAACTTCCTTATCCACAAGATTTAAAAAGAAAAAAAAGATACAAGTAAAAAGGGAAAAAAGAATTAGATCGTCTAAAATTAGATGAATAAATAATAATAATAATAATAGAAAATTTTTAAAAATCTAAAAAATGGGATTTAATAATTTTCAAAATGAATAGAAGGCCAAGATCTTATCTATTTATAATTTTTATTTTCAAATTTTAAATTAAAAAAATATATGATTAGCTTATCTATAAATAAAGAGTTTGAGAGTAAGAGGAAAATCAATTTAAAGGTGGAGGTACCAAGAGTTCTAGAAAGCTTTAGTAGAAAGAATAGAGTGTCTAATACACGACATAGGAGAGTTGAAGGCAGGAGATGCAAGATAGAGAAAAAGGAAAAAATGTTGAGAGACAACTTGTGTTGTACAATATAAGTAAATTTGTATATTATGTTACGATTGTGTTTTTTATCGGAAACTTATCTTTATAACTGATGTTTTCCTTTGTTCACTTGTACGCGTGAAACACGTGTAAATAATCTTTTCTTCTCTTTTAGCAAGTTAATTATGATAGTACTCTCCACGAGATGAAAAACTAGACATATATATTTCCTCTTGATCATTACTTCACGTGACTACGTTTCTGGATTTTCATTCCTAGTAGTGTTTTTTCGTGTTTTCTGTCCTTTATTATAATAATAATAATAATAATAATGGTACAGCAAATAATCAACAACTCTCTTTCTTCTATCACAATATTTATTAGAGTTTATTATGAGATGCTAATACTTTTATGAACATATAAATTGATGACCTAATGAGTAACAGTTTCACTGTAAATCAAAATAGTTTTTATTATTATTTAAAGAAGTTCATGAGTGACAATTTCATCACATATCTAATTAATCTCTCTAATTTTGAAAAGGTTTGCGAGTTATAGTTTTACCACAAATTCCAATAATTTATCCTGTTCTAAAAAGACTTGTAAGTGACAGTATCATTACAACCCAAATAACTTTTTCTCATGTGAGTGACAATTTCATCACATGATCCAACATTTTTATATATTTTTCCTATTTTAAAAAAAACAAAAATCTCTTCTTCAATAAAAAATAGAAATAAAATAATAAAGAATAATTTTTATTTAATAAAAAAATAATAAAAGGAAATCTTGCATATTACATCCCATTAAAATCAGTTCCCATCTTAATTGGGGCAAAGAGAATATTAGCATTTTTTCAAAAAAGCAAAAAATCCACTACAAAGTATTTCTTACATTACATAAGATTAGGACAAAAAATAATTTTTTCCGCTCATCATATATTGCATAAAACCTGCTTCCAAAACAAAAGGAAAAATTTCACATCATTATAACACATGAAAGAATCAATTTCCACCAAGATTGGGTAGCTACAAATTGCCCAATGTGAACACCCCATTTTGTCCGGGCATGTTACAAAAAAAAAAAGAAAAAAGACAAAAAAGAAATAAAAATAAAATAATAATATATAAATAGAAAAAACAAAAACAAGACAAAATAATAAGAACAAAAAAAAACTAATTGAAAAAAGAGAAAAGCTTAAAAAAAAAAAAGGGAGGGGGTAATATGAAGCCCAAGTACCACGAGCCCACAATGGGGCTCGTGGACTTGGACCCAAAGGGGCTATGCCCTAAATGTTGAGACTACGAGACTGAAAAAGAAAAAAGAAGCAGAGCACGCGTGAACTTGAGGAGCCACGGACTGAAGGGAAAAGCTGCAGCAGACGCCGAGCAAAAGCAGGCACGCGTGAAAAGCCAGACGAGTCAGAAAAAGAAAGGAACAAAAGAGGAGGAAGCCGGGCAAGAAAGAAAATAAAAAGGGAACACCAACTCAATCTCAGGGGGAGGTGCAAAAAGGAGCTGTGCATAAAAGGAAGAGAGGGAGCACACGAGAGGGGCGGCGGAAGATCCGTGAAGCCGAGGGAATGCGAGCCCGAAAAACAGAGGGAGTCCGAGGGAGCTGGAACTGAAAAGCTGAGGATGATCCACGGCAAAGGAAGAAATGAAGGGAGCTGCGGGTGAATAAAAACAGGGAGGCCGAGAGCCGAGGAGAGCAAAGGAGAGACTGAGAGCACAGGGGAGGCAGGAGGCAACTGAGAAAGACTAAGAGCAGAGGAGGGAAACCGGGAGCCGCGAAGAAGCAGACGGAGGCTGAGAGAGAAAAACCAAAAGCTCAAGGTGGAGGGAAACTGAGACCGAGACCTGAACCGAAAACAGAGTAGAAGCCGCGGAGGTTGACCAGATCCGGGAGATGAGGGAGAGAGCAGGAAGAGAGGGAGCCCAAGAATTTGAAGCCGAAAGCTGGGGGATTTTCTGCGGGGAGGAGACAAGCGAGAACAGAGGGACGCCAAGCACGAAGAAGAAATTCGAGGGAGGCAGAGCACGAGGGAGACGAGCCATGATCTAGCGAGGAAACACCGAAATCCGAGGATCCTCCAACACGTCTCCGCTATCCCACTCGGCAGTGCGTTCTTTGCTTTGGATGTGCTGAATCTGTGATGATAATGGCATTAGTCTGCTGCTGTAAGGATCCGTTGTGCTCAGGCTGTGTACGCATTTTATTTAATCCATTTGCCTTTGAAAGCTTGCGGCTGTGCTAGCTGTTAACATGATTGTCATATGATGTCTATTTGATGATCAATGTTTACATGTCTTGTGAGTATGTGGTGAGAAGGTGGAGTTGTTTTGGCCCTGAACTAGCTTTTGTTTTGGTAATTAAGAGAATCCTTGCAGTGAGTCTGGAATTTGGGCCGTAGAGAATGCAGAATCATGTCCTTTTTCTCTTGAATGTAGTATGCAGGATTCTCTGGAATAATAAGTGGATTCTGGTGTGAGAATCAAGTTATTCGGAGCTATGGTCTTTATTTTTCAATGAAGTGCAATGCTGCTATTCTATTTTTGCTATGGGGATGACCATTAAGAACTTTAAGGGCAAATGGGATCAGCTTTCCACTAAGTCTTAAATCTTGATTTGCTACTTAGATGGGCCTAATTTTATTACTCTTAATCAAACCACTCTCGAATAAAAAATGTCCACCACAGGAAAAGAGAAGGAAAAAGAATAAGGGCCTCAAAGATTGGGTGGGAAACCTTTACAACAAAAATATATAATGTGGTCGTGCATGCTGCTTTGATGCCCAGGGACTGAAAGTTGTTTTCAGATTATAATTTATGTTGTCAGTCCATCATTCTGCCTCTTGGATTACTTTTCGGGTGCCAATGGAATATTTAAATTTGGAATTGCACCTTTGTTTCTGTTGCCCCTCTCCTTCGTGACATTTTAACCTCAAGGGAGTTTAATGAAATGATGATATTGACCTGCTTGTTTATTGTCATTTCTGGCACAGAATCTGATGTTGCAAAGATGTGTCTTAGTGACTTTGAGTGCTTCCTTCTTGTTGTGATTCTTATATGTGAATATGAATATTTCTTGTATGTTGATTTGGTTGCGAAAAATGGGCGCACGCATTGAACAAACTTGATCATATGGGATCATATTCAGTGGTTAGAATGGTGGGGTCTCATGTTTTGAAGCTTGGGTTATGCCTGTCATATTAGGCTCTTGAACTGAATTTGTATACAATATGAATCTTGAGAATCTGGATTATGAGAATACCTGAATTTATAATTGAGAAGGTTTTAAAGAGAATACTAATCCCCTTTTGTTTCCTTGCGAGCACCATGGGAGCGTGAGATCAAGCTTGAGAAGAGTGAGCCGTCCTTATCAAGACAAGGGAGAAACATCAAGGCAAGCACGGGAGCATCAAGCCAAGCATGGAAAATGGAAGCTATCAACTTCGAGACAAAAGGGAAGACATGAGAGTTTGCGTCTAATCATCTTATATCTGTGTCTAAGTTGTTTGAGTTTGCACAGTAACACACACCATCCCAGAATCATATATGTTTGTAAATATTTGGCATAATGTGTATTTTATTTGCTTTAAAAATTGGTCACGGAGGCTTTTAGAACTTTCGCAGGCCCCTAAAATAATCGCACCGTGTGAGGCCACAGGGCTACGCGAGTGCATTATAAAATATATTTATAATTAGTCCCAATGACCTTTCCTTTCAAAAGATCTTTTTCTCATAAAAAGTAAATAAGACAATAAAATGAATAAATAAACGAGTGGCTCATATAATTACACCACGTGAGTTTTTAGAACCCACGCAGGTATTTAAGTTTACCAAGTTATCGCGTGAAATTGTGAATTCACGTAGATGTATTAGTTAAATGACTCTTTTTAAGAAAATAATTATGTTTCATAAAAAAATAAATTATAATATTTTAACAAGTTTTTTCCTAATTTTTCTAAAAAATATATAATAAAATTTTCATTTGGAAAAATATAGTAGTATTTTCTAAAGTTTTTCTTTAAAAGTTAATAAAACTTTTATGCCGCGAGGTTTCAGAATTTTCGCAGGTAATTCAGGAATTGGTTTATCGGGCATGACTGCGAGTCCGCGCCAGATAAATTGGTTTTCATTTTTTATAAAAAAAAAAAAAAGAAAAAGAAAAATTTTCAAAAGAATAAAAAAATGTGATAGTTTTCCAAAAGTACAAAATATATCATTTTAAAACAAAAAAACCAAAGAAAAAGAAAAAATATTTTCACACAAAATAAAATAAGAGGAAGTAAAATAGAATTAAATTGTCTTTTGTAAATTAAAACACACCAACTCCATCTCGGAAAATTGTTTTGTTTGCAAAAAGTTAAAGTATTTTTCATAAACTTTCTCTTATTACAAAAATTAAAAAATATCAACCAACAGACACGCATTTCTAGTCTCGAACTACGTGGACTTTGATCCCCATCGCAGGGTACGTAGGCCCCAGGCTCTGATCCTGGGTCAAGTCCGCCTTTGTAAATAAATAAATATTTCTTGATTTATTTGGTATTTTTTCTCTTAATTTAATAAATGTTTTTCCCAATTTATTTTCTCAATTCCTTTTCCTCATTTTGCTTAAATATCCTTAATTTTAATTTAATTTATTTTCTTTATTTTGTTTTCCAAACTTTCTTAATCTCTTTTTCTCTACCCATTTTTCCGCATGTGATTTATAAAAGGAAAACCAAAATATATTTTTAAGCCATATTAATTTACACAATCAATGTAAGGTAACCGTTCCTAGGAACGGGTGTTGTGGGGTGCCTAACACCTTCCCCACATACAATCGACTCCCGAATCCAACTCTGGTTATGCAGACCATCCTTTCCTCTTTAATGCGGTTTCCCAAGATTTTCCTCAAAATTTTGGTGGCGACTCCTCACAAGTCGGTTTTCACTCGAAGACCAGATTTGTTTCTTTTTCTTCCTTTCGTCGCATTTTTCTGGGTGCGACACCCAAGGCCCCCACTATACTACACACATCTTACATTTCAAACAAAATCCATACTAACACTCATTGTGCCAAGAGTCATACTAACTAACTAAATCCCACACTAACTAAATCGCACACTTTGATCAAAGCCCTAAAGCCTAGTTCCACTGGCACCCTATATTAAAGTCCGGTAATGGCAGGCACCCTCAAAGCCCAGTAATGGATGGCACCCATCTATGAAAGACTTGTAATGGTAGATACTCTCAAAGCCTAGTAATGACTGGCTCCCTCTATCAAAGCTTTGTAACAGTAAGAACCCTCAAAGCCTAACAACGGCTGGCACCCTTTATCAAAGCCCTATAATGGCAGACACTCTTAAAACCTAATAACAACTGGCACTCTCAATCAAAGCCCAGTAACGGCAGGCACCTTCAAAGCCCAGTAATGGCTGACACCCTCAAAGCCTAGTAATGGTTAGTACCCATCTATGAAAGCCTTATAATGGCAGGCACTTTCAAAGCCTAGTAATGGCTAGCACCCTTTATCAAAGCACTATAACTGCAAAGACCCTCAAAGCCTAGTAACGGCTAGCTCCCTCTATCAAAACCTTGTAATAGCAGGCACCTTTAAAGCCCAGTAACGACTGGCACCTATCATCAAAGCCCTGTAATGGCAGGCACCTTCAAAGCCTAGTAACGGTTGGCACCCACCTAAAGCCCTGTAACGGTTGGTACTCTCGAAAGCCCAATAAGGGCTGGCACCTATTATCAAAGCCCTATAACGGTAGGCACCCTCAAAGCCTAGTAACGACTAGCATCCATATTAAAGCCCTGTAACCCTTGAAAACCTAGTAATGGTTGGCATCTTCTAACAAAGCCTTGTAATGATAGACATTCTTAAAGTCTAGTAACAACTAGCACCCTCTATTAAAGCTCTATAATGGCAGGCACCTCAAAGCCTATTAATGATTGGCACCTTCTATCAAAGCCTGATACACCCTTGAAAGCTCAGTAACAGCTAGCACCCTCTGACAAAATCATGCAATGGCACACATCCTTGAAGTCCAGTAACGACTGGCACACTCTATAAAGTCCTATAATCGTAGCCATCCACCAAAGTCCTACGAAGATAGGCACATCATTATCATCAAAGCCTAGTAACGGCTGGTACATAATATAACATCCCAAGCAAGCTAAAATATCTAGAAATATATAGAGATTTTATAAAAATGGACAGACACCGTTTTGCGTAAAAAATGATAAAGAGGTCATTTTTCCCAGTTAGATGAAAAGTTGAGAGAATTATATTTTTATTTTCAAAGAATTATAAAAAGGACATCCATGTCCCTAAAGCCATAAAAATGACAGGGAATGAGTATTAGAAATGTCTTAGAAAAAATTACACCTAATGACCCGAAAGTTTCAGAAATTATAATTTAATTCCAGGTCGGGGTAATTTTGTAAATATGTAAAATTACTGTCATAATGAAGCCCTCAATGAGAGAAGTCCAATGGTATATGGCACTAAGGGTTAATGTTCAAGGATAAAGAAATAATTAGTGCCGAGTGTCCAAAAATAGCAGTAAACTAATAAAATAAATTGTGGGCCCCACAGACAGTTAAAAAGAAATCGGGACAGGATATGAGCCATACACAGATATTATTTGGGACAGGATAATTAAGAAAATATAAGAATCAAATTGGAATAGTCCTGTAGCCCAAAAATGTTAATTTACTATAAAAAAACAGTTTTATCGGTATAGTTAAAAATTACCTGGTTCAAGATATATCTGGACCAGGAAAAATTGAGAAATATGGGGACACTCTAATACCTCTCTCATGTGTGACATTCAGTTGCCCATGTGATGAAAACCAATATTTTATTATTTTTGAGAATACTTCTTCAAGAAGTATTCAATAAAGTAAGTGAGATTAGTCAAAGAGTGATTAAGGTTAATAGTGCAATTAGTAAGCTAATTAGGCTATATAATCCCTCTCTTTCATCCTCATTCTGGCCGACACTTCCAGCTGCAAAAGGAAAGAGAGAAAACGCAAGAAAGAAAGAAAGAAAAGAGAGAAAGAAGAAGAGAAAGAGAAGACCAAGTTGATGGACCAAGAACTCAAGGATTTGGTAAGTGATTTCCTACTACCTTAAGCTTATAATTTTAAGTAGTTAAGCTTAGTTTCTTGGGGTCTTCCTCTTCCCCTTTCCATGTTAATATTTCATCCAAACCCTAGAGGAAGCAAGAAATGGATTTTGATGCAATAAACTTAGGAGAAATCATCAACTAGTCAAGAGAACATGATTTCATGGAGTAGTTTGTTGTATTGCAAAGTAATAATTTTTCCTTTTTTCTCCAAGATTTTTGATCAGAACAGAGCATCAATTTAGAGTTGGAGTTTCTTGTTTTTGATTCCAAAAATGGATTCCCCATGGTGGAATTCCTTAAAGACAAGTGATAGATTCAAGAGAAAGCTTAAGATGAAGCAAGTAGAAATTTTTAGGGTTTGAAGTTTTTATGAAGTAACCCTTCATTCAAGTTGATTTATTTGATATTTGGTGATGTGTTAGGGTTTGAGAAAGCTTAAGGAAGTCCTTGGAAATGTTCAATCAAAGAGGAAAGGCATAATGTTTTATGAGGTAGCATAGTTACATTTTCTTGCATTATATTGTCTTGCTATATTCTATTGTGTATGATGAATTGCCATATTGTTTTTATGATGCTTGAGACTGGTTTCGGCTGATTTTATGAAAGGGATAGTGCCCAGGATGTCCATTTTATATGCTGTTATAATGCCGAAATTTTTATAAACAATATGGTGATTTATGCCTTGAAATTATTGTTATGATGTTTTGGAGGTTTTATAGCATGTATGATAATGTAAATGTTTGAGATGTGACTAGCTACTGGGATTTCCAAAATCTCATCACCCAAATAATAATATGATAGGTCCAAGTTATGGAAGGCATCCAAGGGAGGCCAAGAGCAAGGAGAAGCTAGTGATGAGTGGATGATGTTACAAGCCATTATGTTATAATGTGAATGGTCGTTGGTGTCTTGCTTTTGTATGAAATTGAAAAATAGTGAATATTATGTTAATGTTGTAGAAAATGTATGAGAATTTCCAGTTCTGAATATTGTGATATAAAGTTATATTCTACCAAGCTTCATGCCAAAATAAGTTCATTTACAGGGGTTTTGGCAAGCAAATTGCAATATAGACTGAAACAGGGCATTTTCCAGATGTGTCTATTTCATTCGCCCTTGTTCTCTACTTAATGTGAGGTTAGATTTATGATATTTTAATACCAGATACAGGGCATCTCAAGCTTTAATAGGGCACCTAATTCACCCCATTTGGAGTTGTGTACAATAAATGGTGAATTTTCAAAGTTAGGGTTCAGAATAGGAGAATATTGGGAAAAACTGGAAACTGAAAGTTAAGTACTGAAAATTTCAAAAGATAACATAAAATTGTATAGAGCTTCAAAAATTCAGTGGTTTATATATATAAAAATATCTATGTCTTAATATTCATATGCCACTGATTTGGAAGTTATTGGAGTCATAGAACAAGAGATAAGTAAGTTTTCCCAAAACTGTTTCAGTAAGAGTTGGATTCTGACCCTTTATGATTTAAATTAAAGTTATGCCCTGTGTAAGTGAAATAAATATATAAGAAAAATATGAGTATAATTAAACATGTATAGCTTTCAAATGACATATATTATACATAATTTGAAATAGAATAGAATGGAATATGATTTTTCAAAATTGAGGTCAGAAAACTGGAAGATAGAAAAATGACCAAATGAACAGCAAATGTTCACGAAATTACTGTACAAATTGGCCCAATGAAGTTACTGTTTTATATTTTTCCCATGTAGATCGGATTTTAATAAAATTTTAGAGACTTGAATCACCTCAAGATGAATTTTCTAGATTTAGTTATGAATTGTCAAAATTTATCAGGTAACATGAAATTGCCAAGTGAACAGCACCCCAAATTTTGAAAAATTCTGATTTTTTTATATTATGATTCTAGTCTCTAAACTATGATAAAAGACATCTAAAATGATTTAATACATGAAAAATGGGTTCTATTATAAGGTGTTACACCTAAAGCCCTATAACGGTAGGTATCCACCAAAGTCTTACAAAGATAGGCGTATCACTACCACCAAAGCCCAACTCTAGTTGGTAGCTAAAGCCTTGCAATGGCAGGTATCTACCAAAGTCCTACCAAAATAGTCACCTCACACTACCACCAAAGCCTAACTCTGATTGGCAGCTAAATCCCTATACTGATAGGCATCCACCAAAGTCCTATAAATTTAGGCACTTCACTATTGCCAAACCCCAGTTTCGACTGGCACTATATATCCTATTTTCTTTTTATTTCTTTTGTTTTCTTTGATGGCCAAACAAAATACATGTTCCTAAGTTTCGAATACCACATAATGCTATTTTCTCACTTAGCAACCAAGTGAAGATGAGCAACTCATCAACATGATATTTTGTTTGGCCATTATACTTGTTTGTTTGAGCTAGAGATCTGGTGCAAAAGAGGGAAGTCAACTTATTCACTATATCACATGAAAAATCATTCATCTTGGCCCTTGTCCTATTTAGTCTTAAGTTCAATCAAAAAATTTTTGCCACTGAGGCACCATCTTGGATTCACCTCTAGATTCAAAGAATATGGTAGCCAAGTCATAAGTCATGTGTAAAAGAAATAATTTTTAAACTTCATGACTTGATTTGTTGGAGACAGGAACATTTAAACCAAGTGAAATACTATTCATAAGAGAAAACTCCATTGATTATTGTGTCAATAAAATGAGACATGATTCAGGAAGAGTTGAAATGAAATATAAAATATATATACATATCCTAGAAAGGAGGACCTAGAAACGTATATCGTAACTACTAGTCAAATAAAGTGGAGTTTCTTTATACAATTGAAAATTCTAGTTGATGTTGGTGTACCAAAATAAGTTAGAAACTCCTAAGTATAGTTATGTACAATAAGATCTATAGAAGTTAACCAACAAGGTCCGACATAGTTAGTAGATAGCTGGGTCCCTTAAGCATGCTGTCTAGGGCTTGATTCCTGGCCGTGTGAATAGAAAAGATCTTGTTGGGAAAGTTAAAGGTCCAGTGATCTTTATACCTCAAAAAATCTATAGTGTTGAATCCAGAGTTTTGATGATTCCAAACCAATCCTCAAGAGCTTAGAATAAAGATATCAAAGATGCCCAAAATAATTCAAGTGAAGAAATTCTGAAGAATCTGTGCAAAGTCTAATGTAGGATGTTTAATAGTCTTTTATTTGAGTAAAAGACTTTGATTTGGTGAAAAGATGTTTTAAAACCTTGATTCTATGTTAAATCATGGAATATTTGAAAACACCCACCAACAGACGAAGTTTAAAAGGTTAAAACCAATCTGTCATAGTGAAAGTTTGAACTTTGGCCTTGAAAATTTGAATTTTGTACTGAAACTGAACAAGTCTGAAGAGATGCCTATCTGACAGACGAATTTTGACTTGGGGAAATTTGAATTTTGATAAGTGTCTGAAAGAGCTTTAAGCAACAGACGAACTTTGGATTTTGAAAATTCGAATTTCAGACAAAATGGAACTTATGAAAACTGAAAAAATTCATCTGAAATTATGTCAAAGTTCATCTGAAACTAAGTTTAGATTGGATTTCAAAATTACTCACTGACAGATGAACTTTGGACTTGAAAATTCAAATTTTAGAAACTAAGCTTGTGAGTCTGTTAAAGTGATATATTGACATACGAATAACAATATTTATAAATTTGAATTTTGAAGTTAGTCTGAAAAGAGGTCTCTCTGACAGACGAACTTTGACATTTGAAAATTCAAACTTTGAATCACATGAACTACAATGTCTTACAGACCAGCTACGGATAGGCGAATTTTGAGGTTCCAAAATTAGAATTTCGAAGGCACTGTAGCAAAATGAAAATACTGTTCACACTTAACAGAAAAACTTTGTTTAACCTTTGTAATCAATCTTATCTTCATCTGGAAGATAGATTTTCTTGTGAGGGGACATCACAAGGGATTGGGGAGCACTTTGTAAGAGTACACAGAGAGATAGAGTGAGCTCTAGAAACAGAGCAACATCTTTGTACTGAGGCATTTGTAAGAAGCCTACTGAATTCTTGCAGAATAATGGATGTAGGTCAAGTGGAGAGACCGAACTAGGATAAATTTTCTGAGTCTTCTTCTCTTTATTGTCACCTTTACAGTTATTTGTTTATACTCTGTTTTATCATCATATATTGCTTTCTTCACCTTGATATTGTGCAGAAAATTTTTAATCTTCCCAATTCACCCCCCCTCTTGGGAAGCCAGCTAATCTAACATATAGAAGTTAGGAAAAGAGAATGGGATTTTTATACCCATGTTAGGGTTATAATAAAATTCTTGTTTGAATCCATAAAAATGTATCTTAAGGAAAATGAGTCAGGTTGGAAAAACCCTAAAGGGAAATAAGTGCAAAAAACATATATATAGATATAATCCACTCCACTAGCTCGAGCTATGCTTAGTAACCGGGGGGTTTCACCAAAAAAGTGTTGTCCTTCACATCAAATGGAGTATTATGAGCCATGAGTTTGCTAAAAGCATCTTGGTACATTGAGTTATGAAAGCTTGAGTAACTGGGGGTCTGCATCACCAATGTTTGATTTTCACATCAAAAGAGCGCATAATGGCCCCAAAAATAAAAATGTCCCCCATAAAAGTGAAGCACAAAATGTGCAGGGAAACTAAGTGATGGGTGTATATTATCCTATTCTTACTACCAAACTCTAAAATTATCTAAAACATACAAATAAGATATTGAATTCCTGATTCATTTATGCACATTGGAGATACTACAAACTACTTAGTGATGTTGAGGACCCATAGGCTAGGTAAAGTGATGGAAAATTCTAAATTCAGGTTTAATCGAATAGATTAATATCAAGTAACAGATAAGATGATTCCTGGTGATCTCAAGAATGTTAATTAAAGCATAGTTCATACATGGCCAATGGAATTACTTTTTTTTCAAAACCTTCATTTTCCTTGGTTAGCTATTTCTGTCAATCACGTATCAGATATCCGTAGAATCCCTATTGAAAATGCATATGACGAATGACTTGATGCCTAGTATCAAATGATTATGTACAGGGTCAATTATAGTAATCTAATTAGGTCAGGGCAGTCTAGTCATTTCATTACATTTAAAACAATCATAATTTTCTCAAGGTTGGGTTTAAAATATATTCTAGTGATATTAAAAGAGATTGAGTCAACCCCTTCCCCCTTTGCGTTGCATGGTTGGCCTCACTAATTATATGTTCTTATCTTTACTTGTTCCTTGGGCAAAATCTCAAAATTTCATTTTTCATCTTCACTTAAGAAAACAAGTAAAAAGGGACAATTGTGAACTCCGTATTTTGTTCAGCCCATTTAACAAAAATAATAAATACATAAAAATAAAAAAAGTCTCTTTTACTATGAAAAATAATAAATCCATAATATTTTAGAAAATTATTCCTTAAGAGATGGAAGAGGTTAAATATAAAATATTATTGGGTTATTTTAAAAGATTTTAGAGTATAATTTGCAGATTATTGCTTTATTAAAATACATAATATAGAGAAACAAAAATAAAAGAAAATAAGTCTAGGAATTATCTGTAAAATTTTGTCAACTTTTTTATCCATAAGATTTAAAAATAAAAAAAAGATAAAAGTAAAAAGGAAAAAAGAATTAAATTGTCTAAAATTAGGTGAACAGAAAAAAAAATAATAATAGAAAATACTTAATGATCTAAAATATGTGATTCAATAATTTTCAAAATGAATAGAAGAACAAGATCTTATCTATCTATGATTCTTATCCTCAAATTTGAAATTAAAAAATATATATATATGGCCAGCTTCTCAATAGAGGGCCTCGGAGTCAGGGGGGAATCAATTTAGAGGTGGAGGCACCAAGAGTTCTAGAAAGCTTTAGGTAGGAAGAATAAAGAGTGTGATATAGGAAATAGGAGAGTTGAAGGCTGGAGACACGAGATAAAGAAAAAGGAAAAAAGGTTGAGAGACAACTTGTGTTTTACAATATAGTAAACTTGTATATTATGTTATCATTGCATTTTCTATCGGAAGCTCATCTCTATAACTAATGTTTTCCTTTGTTCACTTGTATGCGTGAAGCACGTGTAAATCACCTTCTCTTTAGCATGTTAATTATGATAGTACCTTCCACGAGATGAAAAACTAGACATATATATTTCCTCTTGGTCAATACTTCATATGAAAAACTTGTATGTTTCTTATTTATTAATATTTTTACTCTTTAATATTTTCTCTTTCTTCATTAAATTGAAAATTACTTTTCTCTCTCTTTTGATAAATAATGAACTAAAAAACTAATGATAAATATTAAAAAAGTTTCTATTGGATTGGGTATCATTATTAAGGTCTCAAATCAACACTTGTTGAACTCATTGGTGCTCTTCCACCATTGGTCATGTAACTTCTATACTTCTAAATTATAATTTTGAAACTTTGTTAATTAAATTTTTGGATTAAATGGTATGAAATTGTTTAGAAAGAATCCTAGTTGATTTTTGGAAGTGTCTATAATTCAAAGAAGTTCAAATGAGATTCTAAATAGCTCAAAAGTCCAAAGTCTAAAGCCCAAAGCAAGAAAAATAAATAAAATAATATATAATTATATATAATATATATTATTAATAATTAAAAAATAAAAAATAAAAAAAATATAAAAGGGAAAGGCATTACGCCTTTCTCTTAAAAGAGGAGAGAGAAGGCGTAATGACTTCTTCAGATACGGCGGAAGATCGCATATGCAACCATTAGAAAGAAAAAAGGGGGCATATGAGCAGCAATAAAGGAGGGAGTATGGAGCATCACTCATGGGCCGTAGGGCTAGGGTTGTCAATGGATTTTTAGCCTACACTCAAGAGGTAACCCTGTCTTCCCTCTCTCCTCTCTTTTTTGCGCGTTTTTTGTAATATTTTGAAATTTTTTTTAGATATTTAAGACTCAATATTTTAAAATCTATAGAGAATTTGTAAAAATGGGATACACTTTTTTACATGAAATAAGACAAATAAGTTAATTGTCTTGGTTGAAAAGAAAAAAAAGATAAAATGATGATTTTTCCCTAAAAAAGTGAGAAAATTTTATGAATTTTGGGAAAAATTACAGATAATGACCTGAAAATTTTGATAATTATAATTCATTGAGTCAAGGGTAATTTTATAAATATGCAAAGTTACTATCAAAACGAAGCCCTCGACGAGATGAGTCTAATGATTTATGGTACTGAGGGTTAATGTTTAAGAATAAAAACATAATCAGTACCAAAAGTTAAAAAGTAACTTTATACTGATAAAACTACTTTTTGATCTGCAAAAGTAAAAATGACAAAAAGAAAAGTAGTTGGAAACATCAAAAGGAGCTTTTTAGAGGCAATATAATGAAGTAATCCCAGATACAATAAAATTGCATTAATTTAATATTTTTATGGATTTTCAAGAAAATTCAAGAAGATTAGATGGCATATTTTCATTGGTTGGCAAGTTTTATATATACTCCCTATTACCCCATGTCTTGGCTGACTTAAGCATAGAAAAAAACAGAGAGAGAGGCTGTAGAAAAGAGTAAGAGAAGGGCAGCCATACGTGAGGAAGAAAAAAAAGAAGAATAAAAAAGAGGAGAAAATCAAGGAAAAAATGGTAAGTTGTCCTCTTATGATTTTCAAGTATTCTAGCATAGTTGTTGAGTTGTATGAATTAGTTTTCTTGAAATTTCTTCTTCCCCAACCTCTATTCAGATCTGGCCTAAGCATGTTTAAGAGAGGGAAGTTGTTTTTGAACCATAAACTTGTGAGAAAGCATGAGTTTTCACAAGAGAAAGCAAGATAGGCAAGATTTGAGCAAGTTTTAAGAACACCCAATCTTTTTCTTTGGGAATAGAATTTTGGTTGGAGCATTAGGCCATCTTAGAGTGAGAATTTCATTAATTTGATGCCAAAAATAGATTCCCCATGGCCAAAAACCATAAAGACAAGGGTTGGCTAAAAAATAGAACCCAAGATAAAGAAAATGGATTTTCAAGGGTTTATAGGGTACTACATAAACTCTGTGACTCATGCTATGAAATTAGTGGCTTAAGCCCTTGTTTATTGATGCCTAGGGACTTGACGAAACCTAAGGAGGTTAGTGGTGTTGAATCAAGTGTTTTTGATTAATCTAAATAACTGGAGCTTGGAAGTAAGATATCAAAGGTGTACAAAAGATCTTAAGTGAATAAATCCAAGAAAAATGTGTATAAGATTAGTTGTAGGATTTCTCATTGTATTTACATGAGTAAAAGGCTTTGATTTTACACACAAATATTTTTAAAATGTGTTTTTATGTTAACTCATGATATATTTGAAAAATACCCATTAACAGACAAATTTTAAAGGGTTAAACTTCATATGTTGCCTTGAAAATTCAAACTTTGAAGGCTGAAAGTCGAACTTACAAAGTTATTACCTCTAATAGACGAATTTCAGACTATGAAAATTAGAATTTTGGGTAAAACACAAGTTATAAAAATTGAAAAATTCGTCTGTAGATATGTCAAAGTTCATCTAAAAGTGAAGTTCAAAAAGAGTTTCAAATTAGTTCTCTGACAGACAAACTTTAGTTTTGAAAATTCGAACTTTAGAAGAACAATGTGTAAGTCTATTCAGGTGTCCCTCTGATAGACGAACTTCGGTCTTCTGAAATTTGAACTTTGGAATAAGTCTGATAAAAGTTACTCTCTGATAGACGAACTTTGATTTATGAAATTTGAATTTCGAAAAGAAGAACTTTTGTGTCATATTGAGTTACTCCTTGATAGACGAATTTTAGGCACCAAAATTTGAACTTCGAAGGCACTGTAGAAATATAGAACAACTGTTCACACTTATCAGAAGAACTTTAAACTTGAAAATTCGTATGTTCCAACATAGAAATATTTGTCAAAGTTGAAAATTCAAATTTTGTTTTAGAACAGACGAACTTCAAAGTTCAATGTTAAAGTCTTTAACTTACAGTCTTTGTGAAATTCGTCTTTTGACAGTCCAAAGTTCAAACTTTGGATGTCAAATACATTAAATGCGGTTGGTGAATGGATAGTTTTACAGAGTAACCATTGGGTAACATCTCTAACGGTTATATCTTGTCTCTAATATATAGTTAAGACATAAATCTATAAATAGAACTTTATTTGAAGATGTGGGTAACGATTTTACATTGTATATACTGAAACTCTGTCAAAATTGTTAACAAGGCTGACTTCCTAAGAGGGGGTGAATTGGGAAGATTAAAATTTTTCTGCATAAAGTGAAATGGGTGAAGATAGCACAGTATAAGGGAAGCAACGTGCAAAACAGAGTAAGCTGAAAAGTAAAGATGAGTAGAAGAAGACTCAGTAATTTATCCTGGTTCGGTCTATCCACTTGACCTACGTCCAGTCCCCAAGACAACTCTTGAGATTTTTCCACTATACAGCAAGAATTCAACGGGCTTCTTGCTAATGCCACAGTACAATGAGTATGCTCTGTTTCTGGAGCTTTCTCAATCTCTTTAAGCACTTCTACAATGTGCTACCCAATCCCCTTGTGATTTCCCCTCACAAGTAAATCTATCTTCCAGATGAAGAGTAGATTGTTTACAAAGATATAACTCTCTTGAATAGAGTAGATATGAAGGTTAAAGTACAGATATTGAAGTTGAGAGGATAAAAGCTTTTGAGAAGAAGATTTGGCAGAAATTCGGTATATACAAGTTTGATTTGTTTGTTTTTTCCCCATAACTTCAAATGATGTTATATTGATAGATTTAGGTCTCAAATGTCCATTAGAGACAAAATCTATCCGTTGGGGAAGTTATCCAACGGTTACTCTGAAAAACTATCCATTAACCAACCGCATTTAATGCTTCTGACATACTGAAATTCGAATTTTGGTTGATCAACAGATGAATTTCGAAGGAACCAAAGGTTAAAGCTTCCAACGTTACAGCACGAAGTTCGTCTGTTCATGAAGTGAAATTCAAATTTTGAAACTTACAAAATATTTTCACAATGTGACATACAAATTTTCAAGAAGAAAGTTTTTCTGTTATGTGTGAACAGTGTTTTCAATTTTCTAGAGTGCCTTCGAAATTTGAATTTTGGAAACCCAAAATTCGTCTGTTCCTAGTACGTTCAAAAGGCACAGTAGTTCACTTTCTTCGAAATTCGAATTTTGAAAGAGTGAAGTTTGTCTGTCCGAGTGACTCTTTTCAGACTAACGTCAATATTCGAATGTTAGAGGACTTTATCAATCGTATGTCAATGTTTCATTTCAACAGTCTCAAAAACATTGCTTCTGAAAATTCGAATTTTAATGTTCAAAGTTCATCTGCCAGAGAGCAATTTTGAAACTTAATATAATCCTGCTTTTAGATGAACTTTAACATTGTTTCAGACGAATTTCTTTAGTTTTCACAAATTGCAGTTTGTCTGAAATTCAAATTTTGAAGACTTAAAGTTCGTCTGTTACAAAGAAGCTTCTTTCAGACTTATATGAAAATTCAAATGTTAGAAAGCCAAAGTTCGTCTGTCAGAGAGTGGTTTTCAAACTCAATTTCTTCTTGATTTCAGATGAACTTCAACATTATTTCAGACGAATTTCTTTGGTTTTCACAAACTGCATTTTATCTGAAATTTGAATTTTGAAGATGTGAAGTTCGTCTGTCGTAAAAAGGCTTCTTTCAGACTTATATGAAAATTTGAATGTTAGAAAGCCAAAGTTCGTCTGTCAGAGAGCGTTTTTCAAACTCAATTTCTTCTTGATTTCAGATGAACTTCAACATTATTTCAGACGAATTTCTTTGGTTTTCACAAACTGTATTTTATCTGAAATTCGAATTTTGAAGATGTGAAGTTCGTCTGTCATAAAAAGGCTTCTTTCAGACTTGGATGAAAATTCAAATTTTGGAAAACCAAAATTCATCTGACAGAGAGACATCTTTTCAGATTTATTTAGTTTTAACTCGAAATTCAAATTTCCGAAGGCAAAGTTCGAATTTCCAATATGACAATTTAGTTTAAACTTTCAAACTTAGTCTGTTTGTGGGTATTTTTCAAATAAGTCAAGATTTATCATTAAATCAAGGTTTAAAAACATCTTTTCTCAAAATCAAAATCTTTTACCCTCATTTAAATATAACAAAAGATCCTACATAAGATCTAGTAGCTATTACTCAGAAAATCTTCACTTGAAACACTTTGATCTCCTTTGATATCTTCAATCCAAGCTCTTGGATGTTGGTTTGGAATCATCAAAACTCTTGATTCAACATTCTCCCCCTTTTTGATGATGACAAAATAACTCACAAAATGGATTAGTACTTGAGTTTGCTTTAACAAGCTCCCCCTCAACATATGCGTTATTTTTCAAAAGACATCATGCACAGTAGATCAAGTGAAGATATTCAAAGAGTAATATGTACAAAACATTGCAACAAAGAAATCGATTCATTTAATCAAGAGTTGCTATACAAAAACCAAATTAGACAAAGTTCCAATATTCAAACATTCAAAACAGCAACAGAAACACAAAACACTACAAGAGGACTAAAGCCTAATTTCTAAGCATATTTTCAATCATTTCTTCTTGGGCTTGGTCTTCTTGCTGTACGTTTTCCCTTTCCCAGATTGCTCAGCAGCAACAGACTTTCCAGTTTGCCCAGTCCTCTCCCCCTTTTTGGCATCATCAGGAAGGCCAACAAAATCACTCGGAGGAGGGATCTGAGAAACAGGAATAGCACGAAGTGGCACAGGAGCAAAGGGTATTTCTGGCTGTACTGGTGCAGGAGGCTCAGTAGGCTTAGGGCTAAATTCTTCATCATCAGAAATCTCAAGTAGTTCTTGCATTTCCTTCCTGGAAAGAGCTAGTTGAGCTCTCTGTTCCTCTGAAAGCCCATAGGCAGCAAGAGAAGGAGGAGCTGGTTCATCAGGACGAAACATTTCCTCAAGCCTCCTTTTTTGAGCTTGCAGGAGAGCATTGTGAGCAATAGCCTCATAATCAACAACAGGCACAATGCTCCTCTCTTCATTGCCTGCACCTTCCTGCTTAGAAGAGGTTGAAATGGCTGCAACCAGTCTTTCAACTTGCTCTGATTCTTGAATGGACAGAATTGAATCTTGAGCATCTTCTTGCATAGGCTCATGAGGGCTTGTTTCTTGAAGTCCTTCTTCTTCCAATCCATAGTCCAAGGGTGGACCAGGACTAGGTGTCCTCATTGCACCAGCACCATCTATATCATCATCATGGTCAGAGGAGGCAATCTCGAAGGGGCTTGGAGGCTTATGAGTTGGAGATTAGACAGGCACAGATGACCCTGGCTGAGGTGGAGCTGAAGTGGCGTGGATTGCACTTCTGATCTCTTCATAAGCATCAGCCACCACCTTCATGTTAACAGCCAACTGATGGATCTGATCTTACAGATGAGCAAATTTGGCATTTTGCTCGTCTTTGATGCTAAGAATGAGTGTAGACAGGCTGTCATACAAATCAGTGATCTTGGTTGGCTTGGCCCGTGAGGAAGGAGTGGAAAGAGGGTGAGTAGGCCTGGAGGGAGATGGAATTGGCTGAGAAGGCTGAGGTACAGATCTGCCAGGAGCCTCAGAGGTGCCTTCTTGTTGTAGGGAGGCATTAGCAATAAAGAACAAATCTTCAGATCTCCCTGCTCCCTTTCCAACCCATCTTCCTTCATTTCTTTCAATGCCCATCCTCTGCAGTTCTTCCTCCTTGAATATTTCAGTGGGCTTGCCCTTCCCTTTCTCATTATGCTGAATTCTGGCATACTGCAGAATTCTGGAGATGATAGCAGCATAAGGAAGTGTTGAGTCCTTCCTCTGATCTCTAGCCTTGATCATGCGTTGGAGAATGAGGTGTCCCATATTAATCAGTTTCCCACGCATGATTGCAGCCATGACATGTGCCTCTACCCTTGTTATCAAGTTAAAGCTGCCTCCTTTGTTGAATATAATCCTGGACACTATGTAGTGCAGGATCCTCACTTGAACACTGAGGTCTATGGGCTTCAACAGGTTTATGGATGGCTAATTTTCCCTCCTTCTGAACAATGTGCTCAGAATAGTACTCTCCTTGTAGTTCAGAGAGGGACCACTTTCTTCATTAGTCAAATCTGCCTCATCCATATACCCAGAGGCATTGATATCAATCTTGAGTCCATCTTGCCCAGAGATTTCTAGCACCTCATTGAATGTCTCATCAGTAAGCCAAATGGTCCTAGACCTTAGATTGACTGCCCACTTCTTCTTCTTGCTGTTGTATTTTAAAGAGGCGTACCATGACTTCACCACCTCATCATCATATCTCTCTAATACTTCCAACAGATTCTTGAATCTCATCATCCATATACCAGCATCAAAATTATTTGAGACCAAGAAATCTTCCAAGTTTACACAATATGGCTTGATTACCTTCTTGTTGGCAAACTTGGTGGAGTATTCCTCTTAAATCTGTGGAGTGCTCCAGAGTAGCAGTGTAGTAAGCTTGTACTCTCCAGATTGAGTATTGACGGATGAAGTGGAAGCAACAGCAGCAGCTTCTGAAGGAACTGGAACTGAAGGTTCTGCACTTTTCGGTGAGGAGGGTCCAGCTTTCTGAGAATCTGCTTTGGATGCAGTCTTTTGGCGTTTGGTGGGAGTTGCCTTATTGGATTCGGCTTTTCTCTTTGATTTCTCTCCTTCCTTCGAGGCATATTGTGATTTAACATTCCTCTTTGGTCGGGCTCCAGCTTTCCTAGCTTCAGGATTTTTGACTCTTGCCATTTTTCGGATGAATGTTGCAGAATGAGGCTTAGAATGGGTTTAAAGGATGTGAAAGGAAGTTTAATCGGTGGGAAATGGCAGTTTTTGGTCAGAATTTAAGAGATTTGATGAGAGAATTGGAACAGACTCAGAGGAGTTAAGAATAGGGTTGCGTCTGTTTAAGAGAAAACCGTCGGTTTTAACATATGTAGCCATCTGACAGACGAATTTTGAGGGGTCAAAATTCGAACTCAAGTAGTTACAAGTTAAACTGTTTAGTAAAGCTTACTGACAGATGAATTTTCATCTGAAAGTTCATCTGACAGAGGCTTAGAACAAGCAAAACAAGCACAACAGACGAATTTTGTTCCAACAAAGTTTGAATGTTGAAGAGAAAACAGCAGACAACAAACAAAACAACAACCAATAGATGAATTTAGCATGCAGAACTTCATCTTTCAAGTATTCAACATGAAGATCATGATTCAACAGATGAATTTTGAACTGAAAATTTGAATTTTTTAACTTTTGTAAAGGTTGTCCAATATTCGTAGGTTAAGAAGTGATAATTCGTATAACAGTGATGGACAAACATAACTTTGAAATTTTTGATCTTGAAAATTCAAACTTCCAGGATTCAACAGACAAATTTCGAGGTCTCACCGAGAACTGTTCCAAGGCATAACAGTCCGAAGTTCGTCTGTTAGTCAACTAAAATTCGAATGTTGACCTCGTTGACCAGTTCAAAAACACAGTTTATGAAGCAAAATACGTCCAACACACATTTAAAATACGAATTTCATCTTTAAAATCTTACAGAATGGATCCAGAACTTAGAATTTTTGTCATTTACTTCACTTTCTAGTTGTTCCATTCTGGTGTGCTCCAATCTTCAAGTTTATGGCCATTGAATCTTGTGAGGAGCACCTACAACTTAAATTAAACATACTCCGATGCCAAAGTTAGACTTAACCTTTGAAAACAAGATTGCACTAGAATAACTTACAGTTCATTGGGATTTACCATACCCAATTCTCTCCTTATTTTGCAATGCATGTCTTCTGATAGAGGCTTTGTGAGTATATTAGCAACTTGATCCTCTGTCGGGATGTACTCCAGCTTAACTTCTCCTTTCAGAATGTGATCCCTTATGAAGTGGTGCCTAACTTCAATATGTTTCATCCTTGAATGCATAGGATTCTTGATGATATTTATGGCACTTTGGTTGTCACACATGATTGGTATCTCTTTCATTTTAACCTCAAGATCTTCAAGCTGCTGCTTCATCCAGATGACTTGGGCACAACAGCTTCCAGCTGCAACATACTCAGCTTCTGCAGTGGATAGGGCCACACTGTTTTGCTTTTGGCTGAACCATGAAACTAGGGATCCTCCAAGAAACTGACAAGTTCCACTTGTACTTTTTCTGTCAGTTTTGCATCCTGCAAAATCAGCATCAGTGTATCCTTTGAGATATTCTCCATTGCTTTTTGGATACCAAAGACCAATATGTGATGTTACAATAAGGTATCTGAAAATTCTTTTCACAGCTGTTGCATGGGTTTCTTTGGGGCATGATTGGAACCTTGCACACATATAGACACTGAACATAATGTCAGGTCTGCTAGCAGTTAAGTACAGCAGGGATCCAATCATTCTTCTGTACTGAGTAATGTGAAACATCTTTCCATTCTCATCCAAGTCCAGTTTGGTTGCAGTAGCCATAGGTGTTCCCATTTGCTTGACATTCTCCATTCCAAACTTCTTTAGCAGCTCCTTTAGATACTTGGATTGACTGAGAAAGATACCATCATCAAGTTGTCTGATTTGCAGTCCAAGGAAGAAGTTGAGTTCACCCATCATGGACATCTCGAATTCTCCCTGTATTAACTTAGAAAATTTCTTGCAAAGAGTTTCATTAGTAGCACCGAAAATAATATCATCAACATAGATTTGAACAATCAGTAAATCTTTATTCTCTTTCTTAGTGAATAAAGTTGTGTCAACTTTGCCTCTATTAAACCCTTGTTCAGTTAGAAAATTGCTCAACCTCTCATACCATGCTCTAGGGGCTTGTTTTAAACCATAAAGAGCCTTCTTCAGCTTGTAAACATGGTTTGGTTTAGTAGAATCTTCAAAACCAGGAGGTTGATCTACATAAACTTCTTCCATGATATATCCATTTAGAAAGGCACTCTTTACATCCATTTGATATAGTAAAATATTTTTCATGCATGCATATGCTAGCAGTATTCTTATAGCCTCTAGCCTAGCTACTGGTGCAAAGGTTTCTTCAAAATCAATACCTTCTTCCTGATTATACCCTTTAGCAACCAGTTTAGCTTTATTTCTTATTATTGTTCCAGATTCATCAAGTGTATTTCTAAAAACCCATTTGGTACCAATAACAGGATGATTTTTGGGTCTAGGCACTAAATCCCAAACTTGATTTTTTTCAAATTGATTTAATTCATCTTGCATAGCCAAAATCCAGTATTCATCAGTTAAGGCTTCTTCAGCACATTTGGATTTAGTTTGAGAAATGAAAGCGCAGTTGAGCATTTTATCCCTTAACTATTTTCTGGTTTTGACTCTCTCTTGAACATTCCCTATTACTTGATCAACAGGATGATTCCTTTGATATCTCTAAGCTCTAGGGAGTTCTTGAGATGTTTCTTCATTATTTTCTTCATCAAACTCTTGCTCCTGGACATCTTCCTCTGTGTTAACAGATTCAGATATCTTTGGAGGTTTAGTTTTACTTTTATCAGAAATGCCCAGTTTTTCAAAGTTGAAAGCAAGATCATTCTCATTGGTAACATGTTTTGAAACAGTTTCATTTTCAATAAAAACCACATGCACAGATTCTTCTACCACATTTGATCTTTTATTATAAGCTCTATATGCCTTACTCCTACTAGAATAGCCCAGAAATATACCTTCATCGGATTTAGCATCAAACTTATCCAGATTTTCTTTTCCATTGTTATGAATGAAGCATTTGCATCCGAACACATAGAGATGGGACAGATTTGGCTTTCTTCCCTTGTACAGCTCGTATGGAGTCTTCCCAAGGATTGGTCTGATGTAGGCTCTGTTTATGATGTAGGTTGCTGTATTCACTGTATCAGCCTAAAACACTTGAGAGAGTTCCTTCTCATTCAGCATAGCTCTGGCCATCTCTCCAATAGTTCTGTTCTTCCTTTCTACTACCCCATTTTGTTGAGGGGTCCTTGGAGCTGAGAAGTTATGGTCAATCCCATGCTCATTGCAGTACTCCAGAAAGTATGCATTTTCAAACTCTCCTCCATGATCTGACCTGATAGACATAATAGAAATACCTTTCTCATTTTGCACTTTCTTAGCTAAGGTTACAAATGCATCAAAGGTATCACTTTTAGAGGATAGAAATAATGTCCAAGTGAATCTGGAGTAATCATCCACAATTACAAGCACATACAGATTACCACCAAGACTTTTCACCCTAGATGGTCCAATTAAGTCCATATGCAGCAATTCAAGTGGTCTTGTTGTGGTAACTACATTTTTAGATTTAAAAGATGATTTAGTTGGTTTTCCTCTTAAGCATGCATCACATTCTTTATCCTTTTCAAAAGATGTTTTTAGCAGACCAGTTACTAGCTCATTTTTAACTAGCTTAGACAGTTGATTCATGTTCACATGAGCTAATCTCCTATGCCATAACCAGCTATCATTATCTTGACTAATTAAACATATAGAATCCAAGGAAGGAAGTTCATCAAGATCAATAGTATAACAGTTATCATCCCTTTGAGCTTTGAGGATTACTTTGTGATCACTTTTTTCTGATGACCAGGCAAAACTTTGAGTCAAACAGCACCCAATTTCCTTTATCACAGGTCTGACTCACGCTCAGCAAATTGTGGTTGAGGCCAATCACAAACAACACCTCTTCAATGGATGTTTCCGGATTTTTGCCCACAATGCCAATACCAACAACTTTGCCATATTGATCACCTCTAAAGGTTACATTTCCTCCTTTCTTATCTCTAAGGGTGATGAACTTCTCCTTATCACCAGTTATGTGACTTGAGCAGGCACTGTCCATATACCATTTGTTGCTCTTCTTAGCTTTGAGACAGACCTGCAAAACAATGTTTATGTTTTCCTTTTAGGTACCCAAATTTGCTTGGGTCCTTTTTGGTCAGTAGATTTTTTTCTAGATGCAGATGCAACTTTGCGAACCCATTCAACTTTCCTGCCAAGTCCATTTTTGTTCAAAGCACAAGAGCTGGAAATATGTCCCTTTTTGTTATAGAAATAACAGGTAGTGAAGGGACTGCTAGATTGAGAAGTAGGAAGAAAACAATGCAGATAATACTTTTATCTTGCACGCTTTGTTTGATTATATGTTTCAATGCGAGATGACATGTAATCTTTCTTTTTGTTGCTCTCAGCATGCACAAAATGCCTCATGTATGCATTCCGGTTTCTCTTCCTAATCTTTTCCTTGACAGCACATGGATCATAGCCAAGACCAGCTTTTCCTTGTGATATTCTTTGGCTCCCCATCAGGGCAAACAACATATCTTTAACTCTAGTGAGCCTAGACATGCTTTTTACCAAGTAATCATTAGTTTGCTTTAGTTTAGAGCATGAAGTACAGCAAACAGATTGAGCAGTAGGTAGAGAGGTAATTTCAGAACTGTTGTTTTGAGATTCCAGTTTATTAATCTTTCTCTTTGCTAGTTTTAGTTCTTTAGCAACTTTAATAAACTCATCATGAAGCTCATGAAATGCATCAAGTAACTCAGAATGGGAAGGCTCAGATTCATATACCTGCATGAGGGTTCAGCTTCCTCAGAAGCAAGGGCCATCAGACAAATGTTGGCAATCTCATCTTCATCCTCTTCTTCCTCATCTGAGCTGTTACCCCATATTGATGAGATGTAAGCTTTCTTCTTCTTCCCTTTGTCTGCCGCTTTCTTGTCCTTTTCTTGCTTTTTGAGAAATTGAGGACAATCCCATTTGATGTGTCCCTGCTTCTTGCATTCATAGCAAGTCACGAGCTCTTTTGCCTCTTTCTTGCTTTCACCAGCTGCTCCCTTCTTGAAGAATCTCTTGTTCTTCTTCTTGCTGTAGAATCTTCCGAATTTTCTGACCATCATAGCCAGAGTTTCCTCATCCAGCTCATCTCCTTCATCAGATTCTTCTTTCTTTTCATTTGCAGCTTTGAGAGCAAGGCCTTTCTTCTTTTTGTCCAGCCCAGCTTCCTTGAGAGCTTTAATTTTTCCTTCATACTCCTCAAGACTGCCGAAGAGAGCTGTGATAGAGGCCATTGATTCTCCTCTGGCTTCCTCTATTGCTGTCACCTTGGGCTGCCATTCTAGAGGGAGAGCTCTGAGTATCTTTCTTACTTTTTCAGACTGAGTGTATTCCTTTCCCAGGCTTTTTCAATTGATTCACAATGAGAGTGAATCTCTTTTGCAGCTCCTTTACAGTTTCTCTTTCAGTCATTCTGAAGCTTTCATACTCTCCAATGCATGCGTTCAGTCTGTTCTCCCTGACCCCAGCTGTTCCTTCATGTGTAATCTGCAGAGTGTCCCACATCCCTTTTGCAGTAGAGCATTGTGAAACTCTATAGAATTCGTCATGATTCAGGGCACTGACTAAGCAATGCTTTGCTTTGAAATTTAACAGTACTTTCCTTCTGTCTTCCTCATTCCACTCTGCTTCTAGCTTCTCTTTGTGTCTTCCATCTTCAGTTAGAGTCATTGGGACAAAATCTCCTTTCTCAATGACTGACCAGATATCAAGATCAATTGATTGGAGGTAGATTTGCATCGTCATCTTCCAGTACCCATAATATTCTCCACTGAAGCCTGGTGGTCTATTAGTGTTGTTCCCTTCAGGATGTATGCTTTCTCCAAAGCCAGCCATCTTAATTCCCGGACTGTGAGATCCTTTGAATGGGAAACCTAGCTCTGATACCACTTGTTAACAAGGCTGACTTCCCAAGAGGGGGGGTGAATTGGGAAGATTGAAATTTTTCTGCACAAAGTGAAATGTGTTAGCAAGGCTGACTTCCCAAGAGGGGGGGTGAATTGGGAAGATTGAAATTTTTCTGCACAAAGTGAAGTAAGTGAAGATATCACAGTATAATGAAAACAATGCGTAAAACAGAGCAAGCTGAAAAGTAAAGATAGGGAGAAGAAGACTCAGTAATTTATCCTGGTTCGGTCCTTCCACTTGACCTACATCCAGTCCCCAAGACACCTCTTGGGATTTATCCACTATACAGCAAGAATTTCAATGGGCTTCTTGCAAAGGCCACAGTACACGAGTTTGCTCTGTTTCTGAGCTCTCTCAAACTCTCCAAGCACTTACACTGTGTGCTTCCCAATCCCCTTGTGAATATCTCTCACAAGTAAATCTATCTTCCAGATGAAGAGTAGATTGATTACAATGAAATAACTCTCTTGAAAGGAGTAGATATGAAAGTTTAGGTGCAAGTCTGGAAGTTAAGAGGGTAAAAGCTTTTGAGAAGAAAATTCAGCAGAGATTCAGTATATACAAGTTTGATTCTTTACCCATAACTTCAAATGATGTTATATTTATAGATTTAGGTCTCAAATATCCGTTAGAGACTAAATCTATCCGTTGGAGAAGTTATTCAACGGTTACTCTAAAAAAACTATCCGTTTACCAACCGCATTTAATGTTTCTGACATACTGAAATTTGAATTTCGGTTGGCCAACAGACGAATTTCGAAGGAATCGTAGATTAAAGCTTCCAACGTTACAGCACGAAGTTCGTCTGTTCATAAAGTGAAATTCGAATTTTGAAACTTACAAAACATTTTCACAATGTGACATACGAATTTTCAAGAAGAAAGTTTTTCGGTTAAGTATGAACAGTGTTTTCAATTTTCTACAGTGCCTTCGAAATTCGAATTTTGGATCCCCAAAATTCGTCTGTTCATTGAACTAAAAAGGGACACAGTAGATAACTTTCTTTGAAATTCGAATTTTGGAAAGGCAAAATTCGTCTGTCAGAGAAACTCTTTTCAGACTCATCTTGTCATTCGAATGTTGCAAGTTCTTATCATTCGTATGTCAATGTTTCATTTCAATAGACTTAAGAACTTAGCTTCTGAAATTCGAATTTCAATGTTCAAAGTTCGTCTGTCAGAGAGCAGTTTTGAAACTTAAATCACTTTTGATCTCAGATAAACTTTAACATAGTTACAGACGAATTTCTTCAGTTTTCTCAAATTTTGTTTTGCTTGAAATTCGAATTTTGAGAACCCAAAGTTCGTCTGTTGTAAAGAAGCATCTTTCAGACTTATATGAAAATTCGAATGTTGCAACTTCAAAATTCGTCTGTCAGAGAGCATTTTTCAAACTGAATTTCGTTTTGATTTCAGATGCACTTTATCATAGTTTCAGACGAATTTCTTTGATTTTTACAAACTTCATTTTACTTGAAATTCGAATTTTAAAAGTGTGAAGTTCGTCTGTTACAAAAGGCCTCTTTTCAGACTAGATGAAAATTCGAATTTTGAACCACTAAAATTCGTCTGACAGAGAGCAGTCTCTTCAGACTTATTCAGTTTTAGCTTGAAATTCGAATTTCCAAAGGCAAAGTTCGAATTTCTAACTTGACAGTTCAGTTTAAACTTTCAACCTTCGTCTGTTTGAAGGTATTTTTCAAATGTTCAAAGATTTAACATAAAATCAAAGTTTGAAAACATCTTTTCTTCAAATCAAAATCTTTTACCCAATTATATCAAAAACTAAAGATCCTACAAAAGATCTAACAACATATACTCAGATAATCTTCACTTGAACCAGCTTTGTTCTTCTTTGATATCTTCAATCCAAGCTCTTGGATGTTGGTTTTAACATCATTAAAACTCTTGATTCAACATTCTCCCCCTTTTTGATGATGGCAAAATAACTTACAAACTGGATTAGTACTTGGGTTTGCTTTTACAAGCTCCCCCTCAACATATGCATAAGATATCAACAGAATTAAGACACAAAACTTTGCAACAAGGAATTCATCCATTTAAACAAAAGTTACTTATACAGAGCTAAATAAGGCAAAGTTCAAACAATAGAGACAGTCCAATCAACAAATTCCAAACAACAAAACTAATACAAAGTACAACAAGAAATTTCAATCAATTCTTCTTTGTCTTGATCTTCTTGCTGTAGGATTTCCTTTTTCCTTTTCCAGATTGCTCAGCAGCAGTCTTTCCAGTTTGCCCAGTCTTTCCAGTTTGCCCAGACTTCTCCCCCTTTTTGGCATCATCAGGAAGGCCAACAAAGTCAGCCGGAGGAGGGATCTGAGAGACAGGAATAGCACGAAGGGGCACAGGAGCAAAAGAAATTTCAGCTGGGGGATCAGTGCTTGGTTCCTCGTCAGAGACTTCCAGCAGCTCCTGCATTGCCTGTCTGGAAAGAGCTAGTTGAGCCCTTTGTTCTTCTGATAGCCCATAAGCAGCAAGAGAAGAGGAGGCTGGTTTAGCAGGAGGAAACATTTCTTCCAGCCTTTTCCTCTGAGCTTCCAGTAAAGCATTGTGAGCAATGGCAACATAGTCAGCAACAGGTACAATGCTTCTTTCTTCAGTGCTCACATCTTCTTGCATGGAGGAGCTTGAAATGGCTGCCACCAGTTTTTCAACTTGCTCAGATTCTTGAGTGGACAGAATTGATTCCTGAGCAACTTCTTGCATGGGCTCATGAGGACTTGTCTGCTGAAGTCCTTCTTCTTCTTCTAATCCATAGTCCAAGGGTGGACCAGGACTTGGTGTTCTCATTGCACCAGCACCATCATGGTCAGAGGAGGCAAACTCGAAGGGGCTTGGAGGCTCAGGAGTTGGAGATAGAGTAGGCTCAGGGACACCAGGCTGAGGTGGAGCTGAAGTGGTAGGAATAGCATTCCTTATATCTTCATAAGCATCAGCCACCACCTTCATGTTCACAGCCAACTGATGGATCTGATCTTGTAGATGAGCAAATTTGGCATTTTACTCATCTCTTATGCTGAGAATGAGTGTTGACAGACTGTCAAACAACTCAGTGACCTTTGTTGGCTTGGCCCGTGAGGAGGGAGTGGCAGGAGGGTGAGTAGGCCTGGAGGGAGATGGGATTGGCTGAGAAGGCTGAGGTACAGATTTGCTAGGGGCCTCAGAGGTGCCTTCTTGTTGGAGGGAGTCATCAGCAGCAAAGAACAGATCTTCAGATTTCCCTGCTCCCTTTCCAACCCATCTGCCTTCATCTCATTCAATACCCATCCTTTGCAGTTCCTCTTCTTTGAATGCCTCAGTGAGTTTCCCTTTCCCCTTTTCAATGTGTTGAATTCTAGCATGCTGCAGGATTCTTGAAATAATTGCAGCATAGGGGAGTGTGGAATCCTTCCTCTGATCCCTTGCTTTTATCATTCTCTGGAGGATGATATGACCCATGTTAATCAGCTTCCCACGAATGATAGCAGTCATCATATGAGCCTCTGCCCTTGTTATCAAGTTGAAGCTGCCACCCTTGTTGAATATGATCCTGGACACTATATAGTGCAGGATTCTGACTTGTACACTTAGGTCTGTGGGCTTCAATAGATTTATAGTTGGCCTGTTTTCCCTTCTCCTGAACAAGGTGTCCAAGATAGTGCTCTCTTTGTAGTTCAGGAAGGATCCTCCTTCTTCATCCTCTGTGCTTGCCTCATCCATGTATCCAGAGGCTGTAATGTCAATTTTCAGCCCATCTTGTCCTGGGATTTCCAGAACTTCATTGATTGTCTCATCAGCAAGCCAGATGGTCCTAGATCTTAAAGTGACCTCCCATTTCCTTTTCTTGCTGTTATATTGAAGAGAGGCATACCAAGTCTTCACTACTTCATCATCATATTTTTCAGCAATTTCCAACAGGTTTTTGTATCTTATCAACCATAATGCAGCATCAAAGTTGTTGGATATCAAAAATTGCTCCAAATTTACACAGTGAGGCTTGATTACCTTTTTGCTTGAAAACTTGGCAGAAAACTCTTCTTGAATCTCAGGAGTGCTCCAAAGTGGTAATGTGGTAAGTTCAAATTCTCCAGATTGTGTAGAAGAGGAGGAAGCCACAGCAGCAGTTTCACCCGAAGGGACTGCAGATTTTGAAAAGGAAGGCCCAGTTTTCTGAGAATCTGCCTTGGAAGAAGATTTCTGGCATTTAGAAGGGGTAGCTTTACTGGGTTCGGCCTTTCTCTTGGATTTTTCTCCTTCTTTTGTAGCATATTAGGATTTAGCAGTTCTTTTTGGCCGAGTTCCAGCTTGTCCTGCTCCAGGGATCTTTACTCTCGCCATTTTTCAGTGGAATGAAGCAAAATGTTGTCAAGGAAGAGTTTATAGGATGCGAATGGAGGATTAATTGGTGAAGAATGACGGTTTTTGGACAGGAGTTAAGAGAATTTAAGAAAGAATCAGAACGGATTCAGAGAGGTTACAGATAGGGCTGCGTCTGTTCTGAGGAAAACCGTAGCATTTAACGTGTGTAACCGTCTGACAGACGAATTTTGAGGGGTCAAAATTCGAACTTCGGGCAGTTACAAGTTAAACCGTTCAGCATAGCTTACTGACAGACGAATTTTCATCTTGAAAGTTCGTCTGACAGTGGCTTGAAACAAGCAATACAAGGACAATAGACGAATTTTGTTCAAACAAAGTTCGAATGTTGAATAGAGAAAGGCAGTTAACAATCAAACAATCAATCAATCAGACGAATTAAACAGGCAGAGCTGCATCTTTTAACAATTCAGCATGTAGGACATGTTTCAACAGATGAATATTGAACTGAAAATTCGAATTTTCTAACTATGTAAAGATTGTCCAACATTCGCATGTTAGGAGATAAAATATTGTGCAGCAATGATGGACAACCATAATATTGAAATTTCTGATTTTGAAAATTCAAACTTTCAAGTGTCAACAGACGAATTTCGAGGCATTACAGAGAACTGTTCCAGGGCATAACATGCCGAAGTTCGTCTGTTAGTGAACTGAAATTCGAATGTTGACCATATTGACCATGTCAGAAGCACATTTTATTAAGCAAAATCCGTTTAACATACATTTAAAATGCGAATTTCATCTTTAAAAACTTACAGAATGGATCCAAAACTTAGGATTTACATCATTCATTCCACTTTTTGGTTGTTCCATTCTGACGTGCTCCACTCTTCAAGTTTATTGCCATTGATTTTCACAGGGAGCACCTGCAGCTTAGATTAAACATACTCCGAAGCTCAAGTTAGAATTAATTCTGATATTGAAAATTTTAATGACAGAATTGCATGAAAACATCTTACAGTTCATTGGGGTTTACCATCCCCAATTCTCTCCTTATTTTACAAAGTCTGTCTTCTGGCAGAGGTTTTGTGAGTATATCAGCAAATTGATCCTCTGTTGGGATGTACTCCAATCTGACTTCTCCTTTCAGAACATGATCTCTTATGAAGTGATGCCTGACTTCAATATGCTTTGTTCTTGAGTGCATGACAGGATTCTTGGTGATATTTATGGCACTCTGGTTGTCACACATGATTGGTATCTCTTTTATTTTGATCTCAAGATCTTCAAGCTGCTGTTTCATCCAGATGACTTGGGCACAACAGCTTCCAGCTGCAACATACTCAGCTTCTGCAGTAGATAAGGCTACACTGTTTTGCTTTTTGCTGAACCATGAAACTAGGGATCCTCCAAGGAACTGACATGTTCCACTTGTACTTTTTCTGTCAGTTTTAGATCCTGCAAAATCAGCATCAGTGTATCCTTTGAGGTCTTCTCCATTGCCTTTTGGATACCAAAGACCCATTTGTGATGTTCCAATAAGATATCTAAAAATTCTTTTCACAGCTGTTGCATGGGATTCTTTGGGGCATGATTGGAACCTTGCACACATGCAGACACTGAACATAATGTCAGGTCTGCTGGCAGTTAGGTACAGCAGAGATCCAATCATTCTCCTGTACTGAGTAATGTCAAACATCTTTCCATTCTCATCCATGTCTAGTTTGGTTGCAGTAGCCATAGGTGTTCCCATTGGCTTGGCATTCTCCATCCCAAACTTCTTTAGCAGCTCCTTCAGATACTTGGATTGACTGAGAAAGATGCCATCATCAAGCTGTCTGATTTGCAGTCCAAGGAAGAAGTTGAGTTCACCCATCATGGACATCTCGAATTCTCCCTGCATTAACTCAGAAAATTTCTTGCAAAGAGTTTCATTAGTAGCACCGAAAATAATATCATCAACATAGATTTGAACAATCAGTAAATCTTTATTCTCTTTCTTAGTGAATAAAGTTGTGTCAACTTTGCCTCTATTAAACCCTTGTTCAGTTAGAAAATTGCTCAACCTCTCATACCATGCTCTAGGGGCTTGTTTTAAACCATAAAGAGCCTTCTTCAGCTTGTAAACATGGTTTGGTTTAGTAGAATCTTCAAAACCAGGAGGTTGATCTACATAAACTTCTTCCATGATATATCCATTTAAAAAGGCACTCTTTACATCCATTTGATATAGTAAAATATTTTTCATGCATGCATATGCTAGCAGTATTCTTATAGCCTCTAGCCTAGCTACTGGTGCAAAGGTTTCTTCAAAATCAATACCTTCTTCCTGATTATACCCTTTAGCAACCAGTCTAGCCTTATTTCTTATTATTGTTCCAGATTCATCCAGTTTATTTCTGAAAACCCATTTGGTACCTATAACAGGATGATTTTTGGGCCTGGGAACTAAATTCCAAACATGATTTCTTTCAAACTGATTTAATTCATCTTGCATAGCTAAAATCCAGTAATCATCAGTTAAGGCTTCCTCAGCACATTTAGGTTCAATTTGAGAAATAAAAGCGCAGTTGAGCATTTGATCCCTTAACTGTTTTCTGGTTTTAACTTTCTCTTGAACATTCCCTATTACTTGATCAACAGGGTGATTCCTTTGATATCTCCAAGCTCTAGGGAGTTCTTGAGTTGTTTCTTCAATATTTTCTTCATTAAACTCTTGCTCCTGGATATCTTCCTCTATATCAATAGATTCAGATATCTTTGGAGGTTTAGTTTTACTTTTTTCAGAAATTCCCAGTTTTTCAAAATTGATAGTTAGATCATCTTCATGTTTTGACACAGCTTCATTTTCAATGAAAACTACATGCACTGATTCTTCTACTATATTTGATCTTTTATTATAAACTCTATAAGCCTTACTCCTACTTGAATAGCCCAAGAATATACCTTCATCGGATTTGGCATCAAACTTACCCAGATTTTCTTTCCCATTGTTGTGAATGAAGCATTTGCACCCGAACACATGGAGGTGTGACAAATTTGGCTTTCTTCCTTTGTACAGCTCATAAGGGGTCTTCCCAAGGATTGGTCTGATGTAGGCTCTGTTTATGATGTAACTAGCTGTATTCACTGCATCAGCCCAGAACACTTGAGAGAGTTCCTTCTCATTTAGCATTGCTCTTGCCATTTCTCCAATGGTTCTGTTCTTCCTTTCCACCACTCCATTTTGTTGAGGAGTTCTTGGTGCTGAGAAGTTGTGGTCAATTCCATGCTCATTGCAGTACTCCAGGAAGTATGCATTTTCAAATTCTCCTCCATGGTCTGACCTGATAGACACAATAGAAATACCTTTCTCATTTTGCACTTTCTTAGCTAAGGTTACAAATGCATCAAAGGTATCACTTTTAGAGGAAAGAAACAATGTCCAAGTGAATCTAGAGTAATCATCTACAATTACAAGCACATACAGATTACCACCAAGACTTTTCACTCTAGATGGTCCAATTAAGTCCATATGCAACAATTCAAGTGGTCTTGTTGTTGTTATTACATTTTTAGATTTGAAGGATGCTTTGGTTTGTTTTCCTCTTAGGCATGCATCACATTCTTTATCCTTTTCAAAAGATATTTTAGGAAGACCAGTTACTAGCTCATTTTTAATCAATTTAGACAATTGATTCATGTTGACATGAGCTAATCTCCTATGCCATAGCCAACTGTCATTATTCTGACTAATCAAACATACAGAATCCAAGGGAGGAAGTTCATCAAGGTCAATAGTGTAACAGTTACCATCCCTTTGAGCTTTGAGAATTACTTTGTGATCACTTTTTCTGATGACCAGGCAAAACTTTGAGTCAAACAGCACCCAGTTTCCTTTGTCACAAGTCTGACTCACGCTTAGCAAGTTGTGGTTGAGGCCAATCACAAACAGCACCTCTTCAATGGATGTTTCTGGATTTTTGCCCACAATTCCAATACCAGTGATTTTGCCATATTGGTCACCTCCAAAGGTCACCTTTCCTCCTTTCTTGTCTCTAAGGGTGATGAACTTCTCCTTATCACCAGTCATGTGACTTGAGCAGGCACTGTCTATATACCATTTGTTGCTTTTCTTAGCTTTGAGACAGACCTGCAAAACAAAGTTTATGTTTTTCTTTTAGGTACCCAAATTTGCTTGGGTCCTTTTCGGTCAGTGAGTAATTCCCTAGATGCAGAGGCAACTTTGGGAACCCATTCAGTTTTCCTGCCTAGCCCATTTTTCTTCAATGCACAAGAACTGGAAATATGTCCCTTTTTGTTACAGAAATGACAGGTAATGAATGGACTGCTAGATTGAGTGGTAGGAAGAAAACAATGCAAATAATACTTCTGTTTAGCATGCCTGGGTTGATCATATGTTTCAATGTGAGGTGATGCATCATTTTCCTTTTTATTATTGTTAGCATGCACAAAATGTCTCATATACATATTCTGATTTTTCTTCCTGATCTTTTCCTTGACTGCACATGGATCATAGCCAAGACCAGCTTTTCCTTGTGATATTCTTTGGCTCCCCATCAAGGCAAACAACATATCTTTACCTCTAGTGAGCCTAGACATGCTTTTAACTAGATAATCATTAGTTTGCTTGAGTTCAGTGCATGAGGTGCAGCAGACAGATTCAGTCGGAGGTAAAGAGGCAATTTCAGAAACTATGCTTTGAGACTTCAGCTTAATTATCCTTTTCTTTGCTAGTTTTAGTTCTTTAGCAACTTTGATAAATTCATCATGAAGCTCATGAAATGCATCTAGTAATTCAGAATAGGAAGGTTCAGATTCATATACCTCTTCTTCCTGATCACTGCTGTGTGAGGGTATGGCTTCTTCAGAAGCAAGTGCCATCAGACAAATGTTGGCAATCTCATCCTCATCTTCTTCTTCCTCATCTGAGCTGTTGCCCCATATAGATGAGATGTAGGCCTTCTTCTTCTTTCCCTTATCAGCAGCTTTCTTTTCCTTTTCTTGTTTCTTGAGGAATTGGGGGCAGTCCCACTTTATGTGTCCCTGCTTCTTGCATTCATAGCAAGTCACAGGTTCTTTTGTCTCTTTCTTGCTTTCTCCAGCTGCTCCTTTCTTGAAGAATCTCTTGTTTTTCTTCTTGCTGTAGAATCTTCTGAATTTTCTAACCATCATTGCCAGAGTTTCTTCATCCAGATCATCTCTTTCATCAGATTCTTCTTCCTTTTCATCAGCAGCTTTGAGGGCAAGGCCTTTCTTCTTCCTGTCCATCCCAGCTTCCTTGAGTGCTTTGATTTTTCCTTCATATTCCTCAAGGCTGCCAAAGAGAGCTGTGACAGAAGTCATAGATTCTCCTCTGGCTTCTTCTATAGCTGTTACCTTGGGCTGCCATTCCAGAGGGAGAGCTCTGAGTATTTTTCTTACTTTCTCAGACTGAGTGTATTCCTTTCCCAGGCTTTTGAGTTGATTCACAATGAGGGTGAATCTCTTTTGTAGCTCCTTTACAGTTTCTCCTTCAGCCATTCTAAAGCTCTCATACTCCCCAATGCACGTGTTCAGTCTGTTCTCCCTGACTCCAGATGTTCCTTCATGAGCAATCTGCAGAGTATCCCACATTTCTTTTGCAGTGGTGCATTGCGAGACTCTGTAAAATTCGTCTTGATTCAGGGCACTGACTAAACAGTGTTTTGCTTTGAAATTCAGTAGGGCTCTCCTTCTGTCCTCATCATTCCATTCTGCTTCCAGCTTCTCTTTGTGTCCTCCATCTTCAGTTAGAGCCATTGGAATGAAATCCCCTTTTTCAATGACTGACCAGATGTCAAGATCAATTGATTGGAGGTAGATCTGCATTCTCATTTTCCAGTACCCATAATGCTCTCCACTGAAGCCTGGTGGTCTGTTAGTATTGTTCCCTTCAGGGAGTATACTCTCTCCAAAGCCAGCCATCTTAATTCCCGGACTGTGAGTTCCTTTGTATGGGAATCCGGGCTCTGATACCACTTGTTAGCAAGGCTGACTTCCCAAGAGGGGGGGTGAATTGGGAAGATTGAAATTTTTCTGCACAAAGTGAAGTAAGTGAAGATATCACAGTATAATGAAAACAATGCGTAAAACAGAGCAAGCTGAAAAGTAAAGATAGGGAGAAGAAGACTCAGTAATTTATCCTGGTTCGGTCCTTCCACTTGACCTACATCCAGTCCCCAAGACACCTCTTGGGATTTATCCACTATACAGCAAGAATTTCAATGGGCTTCTTGCAAAGGCCACACAGTACACGAGTTTGCTCTGTTTCTGAGCTCTCTCAAACTCTCCAAGCACTTACACTGTGTGCTTCCCAATCCCCTTGTGAATATCCCTCACAAGTAAATCTATCTTCCAGATGAAGAGTAGATTGATTACAATGAAATAACTCTCTTGAAAGGAGTAGATATGAAAGTTTAGGTGCAAGTCTGGAAGTTAAGAGGGTAAAAGCTTTTGAGAAGAAAATTCAGCAGAGATTCAGTATATACAAGTTTGATTCGTTACCCATAACTTCAAATGATGTTGTATTTATAGATTTAGGTCTCAAATATCCGTTAGAGACTAAATCTATCCGTTGGAGAAGTTATTCAACGGTTACTCTAAAAAAACTATCCGTTTACCAACCGCATTTAATGTTTCTGACATACTGAAATTCGAATTTCGGTTGGCCAACAGACGAATTTCGAAGGAATCGTAGATTAAAGCTTCCAACGTTACAGCACGAAGTTCGTCTGTTCATAAAGTGAAATTCGAATTTTGAAACTTACAAAACATTTTCACAATGTGACATACGAATTTTCAAGAAGAAAGTTTTTCGGTTAAGTATGAACAGTGTTTTCAATTTTCTACAGTGCCTTCGAAATTCAAATTTTGGATCCCCAAAATTCGTCTGTTCATTGAACTAAAAAGGGACACAGTAGATAACTTTCTTTGAAATTCGAATTTTGGAAAGGCAAAATTCGTCTGTCAGAGAAACTCTTTTCAGACTCATCTTGTCATTCGAATGTTGCAAGTTCTTATCATTCGTATGTCAATGTTTCATTTCAATAGACTTAAGAACTTAGCTTCTGAAATTCGAATTTCAATGTTCAAAGTTCGTCTGTCAGAGAGCAGTTTTGAAACTTAAATCACTTTTGATCTCAGATGAACTTTAACATAGTTACAGACGAATTTCTTCAGTTTTCTCAAATTTTGTTTTGCTTGAAATTCGAATTTTGAGAACCCAAAGTTCGTCTGTTGTAAAGAAGCATCTTTCAGACTTATATGAAAATTCGAATGTTGCAACTTCAAAATTCGTCTGTCAGAGAGCATTTTTCAAACTGAATTTCGTTTTGATTTCAGATGCACTTTATCATAGTTTCAGACGAATTTCTTTGATTTTTACAAACTTCATTTTACTTGAAATTCGAATTTTGAAAGTGTGAAGTTCGTCTGTTACAAAAGGCCTCTTTTCAGACTAGATGAAAATTCGAATTTTGAACCACTAAAATTCGTCTGACAGAGAGCAGTCTCTTCAGACTTATTCAGTTTTAGCTTGAAATTCGGATTTTCAAAGGCAAAGTTCGAATTTCTAACTTGACAGTTCAGTTTAAACTTTCAACCTTCGTCTGTTTGAAGGTATTTTTCAAATGTTCAAAGATTTAACATAAAATCAAAGTTTGAAAACATCTTTTCTTCAAATCAAAATCTTTTACCCAATTATATCAAAAACTAAAGATCCTACAAAAGATCTAACAACATATACTCAGATAATCTTCACTTGAACCAGCTTTGTTCTTCTTTGATATCTTCAATCCAAGCTCTTGGATGTTGGTTTTAACATCATCAAAACTCTTGATTCAACAAAATGGGTGAAGATAGCACAGTATAAGGGAAGCAACATGCAAAACAGAGCAAGCTGAAAAGTAAAGATGAGGAGAAGAAGACTCAGTAATTTATCTTGGTTCGGTCTATCCACTTGACCTACGTCCAGTCCCCAAGACAACTCTTGAGATTTTTCCACTATACAGCAAGAATTCAACGGACTTCTTGCTAATGCCACAGTACAATGAGTATGCTCTATTTCTGGACTTTTCTCAATTTCTTTAAGCACTTCTACTATGTGCTACCTAATCCCCTTGTGATTTCCCCTCACAAGTAAATCTATCTTCCAGATGAAGAGTAGATTGTTTACAAAGATATAACTCTTTTGAATAGAGTAGATATGAAGGTTAAAGTACAAATATTGAAGTTGAGAGGATAAAAGCTTTTGAGAAGAAGATTTGGCAGAAATTCGGTATATACAAGTTTGATTTTTTTTCCCCATAACTTCAAATGATGTTATATTTATAGATTTAGGTCTCAAATGTCCGTTAGAGACAAAATCTATCCGTTGGGGAAGTTATCTAACGGTTACTCCGAAAAACTATCTGTTAACCAACAGCATTTAATGCTTCTGACATACTGAAATTCAAATTTTGATTGGTCAACAGACGAATTTCGAAGGAACCAAAGGTTAAAGCTTCCAACGTTACAGCACGAAGTTCGTCTGTTCATGAAGTGAAATTCAAATTTTGAAACTTACAAAATATTTTCATAATGTGACATACGAATTTTCAAGAAGAAAGTTTTTCTGTTATGTGTGAACAGTGTTTTCAATTTTCTACAGTGCCTTCGAAATTCGAATTTTGGAAACCCAAAATTTGTCTGTTCCTAGTACCTTCAAAAGGCACAGTAGTTCACTTTTTTCAAAATTCGAATTTTGAAAGAGTGAAGTTCGTCTGTCCGAGTGACTCTTTTCAGACTAACTTCAATATTCGAATGTTAGAGGACTTTGTCATTCGTATGTCAATGTTTCATTTCAACAGTCTCAAAAACATTGCTTCTGAAAATTAGAATTTTAATGTTCAAAGTTCGTCTGTCAGAGAGGAATTTTGAAACTTAATATAATCTTGCTTTCAGATGAACTTTAACATTGTTTCAGATGAATTTCTTTAGTTTTCACAAATTGCATTTTGTCTGAAATTCGAGTTTTGAAGACTTAAAGTTCGTCTGTTACAAAGAAGCTTCTTTCAGACTTATATGAAAATTCGAATGTTAGAAAGCCAAAGTTCGTCTGTCAGAGAGCGTTTTTCAAACTCAATTTCTTCTTGATTTCAGATGAACTTCAACATTATTTCAAACGAATTTCTTTGGTTTTCACAAACTGCATTTTATCTGAAATTCGAATTTTGAAGATGTGAAATTCGTCTGTCATAAAAAGGCTTCTTTCAGACTTGGATGAAAATTCGAATTTTGGAAAACCAAAATTTGTCTGACAGAGAGACATCTTTTTAGATTTATTCAGTTTTAACTCAAAATTTGAATTTCCGAAGGCAAAGTTCGAATTTCCAATATGACAGTTCAGTTTAAACTTTCAAACTTAGTCTGTTTGTGGGTATTTTTCAAATAAGTCAAGATTTATCATAAAATCAAGGCTTACAAACATCTTTTCTCAAAATCAAAATCTTTTACCTTCATTTAAACATAACAAAAGATCCTACATAAGATCTAGCAGCTATTACTCAGAAAATCTTCACTTGAAACACTTTGATCTCCTTTGATATCTTCAATCCAAGCTCTTGGATGTTGGTTTGGAATCATCAAAACTCTTGATTCAATAAAAATCTTCTATCAAAGCCTTCTACTCTTTCTCACTTTATAATTTGCACTTCAACTGTCATATATACTATATATTAGAGAGTTTATTCACTGTAAATAATCTTATCTTCATCTGGAAGAAAGATTTTCTTGTGAGGGAACTTTACAAGGGGTTTGGAAAGCGTTTAGTTAGAGTGTAGAAAGAGAAATTGCAAGCTCTTGGAATAGAGCACAAAGCTATAATGTGGCATTGTAAGGAGCCTAGTGAATTCTTGCAAGATAGTGGAAAATCTCAAGTGATAGCTTGAGGACTGGACGTAGGTCAAGAGAAAGAGACCGAACCAGGATAAATTCTTGTGTCCTTTTTCTTATACTTTGCTTATTATCTATTACATTTTGCATACTGTTTTTTTGTATATTTTGCTTTCACTGCTCTATTATACTTTTGCAGAAAATTTTCAAACTTCCCAATTCACCTTACCTTTTGGGAAGCCAGCAGAACTAACAAGTGGAAGCATTGGGTTCAAGAGGAAGAGCCAAAGGAATGCTTCATGGTAGCTCAGTTTTATATTCTTGCTTTATGCTCTTTCATTGTCTTTTTATGATAAAATTGTGTTGCCACATTGCAATTGTGATTTCTTTGATTGATTTTGACTGTAAAATATGGGGTTTTATTTCCTAGGATGTCCATATTCTAAACTGTTATGCTGCTGAAATTTTTATGACCAATGTGGTAATTTATTGTTGAAATGTGATTGATATAATTAAATGTGATCAAATGTGAGTTATTTAACATGATTGACATAATTACATGAAATGTAACTTGCTATTGAGATTGTCCCCAATCTCATCCTCTCAAATATCCCGAATGATTAGGTATGAGCAATGGCAAGGAGATCAAGGAGTCAAAGAGAATGAAGGAGAGAATGATGATTTATGATGATTTCAAACTATGATTTCATATTTTGAAATAATGTATTAAATAATGTAAAATATTATGTGTAACAACTCTTATTGGGCCCATTTCTCATGTATTTAATCATTCTAAAGTCCATTTGTATCGTAATAGGATCTTAAATCACAATAAATGTCATAATAATTTTTTTTCCAACTTTGGTTACTATTCATTTAATCGAATTTATTTATTCCGATTAAACATAAAAAATCATAACTAAATCAATAAAAATCGTATGCATGTGATTCAAGTCTCTAGGAATAGCTTATAACTTTTTCTATATGAAAAAAATATATGTAAGAACAATGACTATACTGATCCGAATAACAATCTCCGTGAAATCTCACAATTTATACGAAAACTGCAAAATAATCATTTTAATTGGGATTAAATATAAAAAGCCACCAAATATTGCACACACATCCAATTTTAGTGTTCTTTAGACCATTTGAAAGCTCTTCTTGTCTACTTTTAAACCATATATATCATTCATACTTCACATTACAACTGTCCCAACAGTAGTGGGTTTCTTCCATAGAAGTTAAAATAACCATTCATATCCTAATGCTTAGCAAAACAAAAGTGATGGCATTTATATGACCATAATTCCTTTTCATATCATGCCATACACTCATTAAGACTTAAAGTAACATGAAAACTTGAAGAAACATTTCCAACATTATCTTTACAAATTAACATAAAAGTTCCAGGTTCATAGCCCATGCTAACATTATCAAGCTAATGATCAATTGTTTTCTCCTTTCCTTTCTCTTCCTTGGTGGTATTGCCATTGTTACTACCTATTTATGGTTAATATATGTGAGGGTGAGATTCAAAGAATCTTAGTAGTTAACACCCAAACATGGCATCATATTACCACATTAAGCATATAGCATCCAGATAACACGTTTGAAACACATTATCATATCTGTATCACATAATTTCCTAAAAATTTTGACAGAATTTCATTTGGAAATTGGACATCCCGGGGTCACAATGCCCCTCAATCAACTTAGCCAATACATATAATTCATTAGAAAACATCATTTTAAACACATGGTAAAGTATGAAACTCATTGAAAACATGTATGATAACATATTGTAAGTATGGGGATTTAACTACCTTATGATGCTCCCTTGCTTTCCAAACTTGGTCCACCACTTTTCAAGCTTTCCACAACCTTCTTGAACCTATCCACATCATCATTGAACTAATTTAGCCATTGGATTCATGAGTTACATGACACATTACTCACTAAAACCCAAAATTTTTCACTTAACTCTCCTTTGATCTTTTTTTGTACAACACACTTGTTCTTAAGATTTTGGACCATGGGGAATCCATTTTTGAGGTCAAAATCATGAAATTACAACTCTAAATACTCCCCTTGTTCTGACCGAAATTGTCTCAAAGTGATTGGAAAAGATTTCCTTCAAATCCCTTTAAACCATCCATGGATTCATGCTTCTAGTGGTTAATCTAAGCTTTTCCTTCAGTTTAGTGGTTCAAAACTCATCCCTATACTAAAACCCCATTTTGGCTGAAACCCTAAGGTGAAGAGGAAGCAAACTAATCCATAAAACATGCTTTGAAAGCCATAGATAGTAAGCTTAAGGTGTAGTATGGAATTTTACTCACTTGTGCTTCAATTTTCCTTTGATTCTTCTTCCTTTTCTCCCTCCTTTTCCCCTTCCTTTTCTTGCGTTTTCTTACTGGTCTTTTGCTGCTAGTTCACACGTGAAATGGTGAGGAAAGAGAAGGGTTTAAGTGGTTAATGACACTCTTAACCATGGTTAATTAAATAAATCAACTAAAGTTACTTTTTTGTCTCCTTAGCAAGTTTTCCAAACTTTTTGAGATGATTGGTTGGCTTCATGGGCTGCAACAATTCACATAGGGGAGAGAGAGAAATGTGTCCAAAAATTACCCAAAATTTCCTGATCAAGATATATCTCAATCCGGGTACTTTTTAACCGTACCGATAAAATTGCCTTTATAGTAATTTAACATTTTGGGCTACAGAATTGTTCTAATTTTATTTTCATGTTTTCCTAATTAACCCGTCCCAAATGGTATCTGTGTATGGCCCATATCCTGCCCCAGTTATCTTTTAACCATCGGTAGGACCCACAGTTTACTTTATCGGTTTACTATTACTTTTAGGCACTTGACACTAATTATTTTCTTATTCTTGAACATTTACTCTCAGTGCCAGATAACATTGGATTTCTATCGTTGAGGGCTTCGTTATGACAGTAATTTTACATATTTACAAAATTACCCTTGACCTGTGGTTAAATTATAATTTTTGAAACTTTCAAGTCATTAGGTAATATTTTCCCCAAGTGCTTTTCTATTTCTTCTCGACGTCATTTATATAATTTTTGGGACGTTGATGTCATTTTTATATTTTTTTAGCTGTAAAAATATAATTTTTTCATTCTTCCATCTAACCGGAACAAAATAATCTATTTGCCCTATTTCACCCAAAATGGTGTCTATCTGTTTTCATGAATTCCTTGTACATTTCATACTATCATTCATTTCTTACTCTTTCATTACTTAGTATCTAGTGAAATTTTGGAATATTACATTATGACTCTGTAATTTAGCATGGTTATGTTTCCTTGTGCCTTCCATGATGTTTAGCATGGAATGGGAATATGTTTTGATGATATAGTGGGCATGTGCAATTAGTTTTGCTAAGAGATGCTTATCATTGTGCAAGATGACCAATCATAAAAGAAGCAAGGATAATCTGTTTGAAATAGAGCATATAGTATAAGTATTATGTATGCTCAGAAAGTAGAGAAAACAAGCTTTCCAATGAGATAAAGAACACTGGATTTGGATATATGGACAATTTATGGTGTAATTTTAAAGTTAAGGGTCAAAACTGGACAATTAAGTGAAAGCCAAGGATTTTACTATAAGCATTACTTAATTTGAAAAGTGATATAAAATCTTACATAGCTCAAAAAATCTAGTGGGTATATGTATGAAACTATCAATATCTTAATTTTAATATGCCACTGAGTTGAAGAAAATTGGAGCTATACAATGAGAGTTATGCATGTTTTTCTAGACCTGTTCTAGTAAGAGTGATGTTCTGACCCTTCTTTCTTGAAGTCGATGCTAAGCTTTGTACATATGGAATAAATGTACAATAAAAATGTGGCTGTAAAGTAGACATGTAGAGATTTCTATGGGTGTAAATCAAGTATGAATTAGCTCAGGTTAGAATGAGAAATGAATTTTCAAACTTGAGCTAGAAAATCTGGAACTTAATATTTCTACCATTCAAATAGTGGAAGTTTAAGTATTAAACTATAACAATTGGTGTATTAAAATACAAGTTTCATATTTTTTTCTTGTATAGAATATTTCTAGCTTGATTTAGAGACTTGAATCACATTAATATCATTTTTCTAGAATTAGTTATGATTTGTGAAAATTCAGCCCAAAAAATGGACAATAGATGAACAATAACTTTCAAAAATTTTATTTTTCATATTGAATCCCTTTAATGATTTAAGCTTTTAAAATGGCTTAGTTGGACATTAGAAATGCTATACTACTTGGTAAATTGTATATGGAAATAAGGTTTTACATTGCTACTATTCATGGTAGAGGAAGAAGCTTTGTCTTTGTCATGCTTGGGTATTATAAGAGAAGCTTAGGAAAGATATTTTGATGCTTGCCTTTCTTATCTCACAAGTTAAAAGGTGAAATTTTGAACTTTTAGTTTGAATCATAAGTGGAATGGGGGATTCCATTAATGCTTTGCAATTTGGTTGTAAAATTGTTATCGAAAGCTTTCTTGGATATTTAGGAGTGTATATATACATATATATAAAGTTTTGTGTGGATTAGAGTTAATTTGGTTTATATTTTTTAACTCAATTTTCTAAATTATATTAGATGCTTGAAATTGGGGGTTTCAAAATCTCATGTGATTGAGCTACAAAAATGGTTTTAGAAGCTTCATAGGACATTACAAAATGTGACAGTCAATTTTGCTGTGATTTGAAGTTGATTTCAATTTTCGTTTTGAACTCTAAACTTTAAAACTTTAACTCGTTGGTTTGTTCATGGGTTACTACTTTTAAAACGTTGTAGCTTTGTGACCTTGTGAGCAAATTGAGAATATTTTAGGAGTATTTAGAGCCTTACTGTATCATTGGATTGTGGACTATAAATGGAGTTTTCATGTCTCATCTTCCAACTAGAATAATGTTGATTGTGGCGAAAAAGTAATTGAGTTAACTTCTTATAACATGATACATATTTTGTTATATAACTTGATATGATATTCTCAATTAATTCATTAGTGTTGATGCTAGCTTGCAAATAGTAATCTTAGCATGTATAACTTCCATGGTGGTATTGCTTAACAACTCATAATGGAAGTCATCAATGATATGTATGAAATTCATGTTCAATGGGAACTTATGATAATATGACTTGTAATATTACTTATAAGGTGTATGATGATGAGTATCCTATTATGATTAATTATTGTGGACTATTGTGATGCACAGATGCAAATGACCATGAATTAGTCGACTACTTTGAAAAATTTTTATATGGGTACATGTATGGGGCCCTATAACTGGAATTTTCTATTAGGTTTAATATAATATAAGCTTTGATTGTGACAAATATAGAACAATAAGGAACAATGAATCATATTTGAATAGTATATATATTGTTCTTTAAAGAAGTAAAATATACATTAGCATGTATTTAACTATATTTATAATGCATATATCATGCTATGTACTGATATATCAACTGTACTTTTATGGTTTATAATACAAGTTGGATATATAAATTGTACTAACTATTTGGACGCAAAATTTAAATTTAATAGAGCAGAACTTTTGTATCATGCTGAGTAAGCCTTTGATAGATGAATTTCAGCTTCTAAAATTTGAATTTCGAGTATATTGTAAAAATATGAGATAACTGTTCATACTCAATAGATACACTTTTAATATGAAAATTTGTATGTTCTCACATAAGATATATTTGACAAATTCAAAATTCAAATTTCACTTATGAGCAAATGAATTTTGGAAGTTCAACGTTAAAGTCCTTAACTTATGGTCTCTGTGAAATTCATTTGTTGACACCCAAAATTCAAATTTCAGTATGTCAGACGCATTAAATGCGGTTGATGAACGGCTAGTTTTGCAGAGTAACTATTGATTAACATCTCTAATGGCTAGATCTTGTGTTTAACATCTAGTTAAGTCATAAATCTATAGATAGAATCTCATTTGAACTTATGGGTAACAAATCTTAAGTGAGTTTGTGCCAAAATGCTACTACAATTTATAAAACCTTTTTGTATCAACATTCATAGTTAAACCCATCTCATTAGAGTGAACTTTCAATGTATCATCTACTCTAAGAGAGAGTTTTCATTATGTATTCATTCTTTTCTATAATTTCTGGGTAGAATCTTAGTGTGAGGAAACACTAAGGGAAATTACACATCTCATAAGGGTGTGGGAAGAGTGGCTTCACAAGTACTTACTGAAACTTGTGGGATATACTGAGTCTTCACAAGTGTTTGGATCAAACTTATGTGTATAGTGAAAATCTTAAGTGGTGACTTGGGGACTAGATGTAAGACAAGTGGTTTGGGCTGAACCAATATAAATTCTTATGTCTAATTTTTCATCTCCTTATTTCATTTATCTACTTCATCACACTCTGTTCATCCTTGTTTTGTGCAACACTTGATAAAGTTGGGTTGTACTTTAAAGGGTAAAAATCTTGCATCACCCAATTGGCCCCCCTTCTTAGGTGACCAGCCAACCTAATAATTAGTATCAGAGCTTGGACTCCCAGCAAAGGATCTAATCATCCGGGAGCAAGATGGCTGGATTTGGAGAAAATATACTGCCATAGGGGAATAATGTTAACTAACATCCAAGCTTCAATGGTGAATACTATGGGTACTAAAAGATGAGAATACAGATATTTCTTTAATCCATAGACCTAGAAATTTGGTCTGTTATTAAAAAAGAGGATTTTATGCTAAAGAAGATACAAAATGATGACATATATAGAGAAAAGTTAGAAGAAGAATGGGATGATGAAGATAAGCGAAGAATCCTGTTGAACTTCAGGGAAAAGCACTCCTTGGTTAGTGCTCTTTCACAAGATAAATTCTTCAGAGTGTCAAATTGCAACACAGCAAAGGAAATGTGGGATGCTCTAGATATTGCTTATGAAGGAACTAAGGGAGTCAAAGAAAACATGCTTAGCTCTCTCACAGTTGAATATGAAGCCTTCAAGATGATTAATGGTGAGTTTATTAAAGATTTCCAAATTCGTTTTACTTACATCATTAATCATCTGGCAGCTTTGGGAAAGAGTTACACACAAAGAGAGCAAGTATGTAAAATACTCAGAGCTCTACCTAAAGAATGGTAATAAAAAATGACAGTTACTAAAGAAACAAGAGGATCATCATATCAGTCCATCACTGTACTATTTAGAAGCCTTGCTAAACATGAAGGAAAACTAGACCTTCTGTGAGAGTAGCAAAATAAGGGGAAAATACTGATATTCAAAGCTACTATATCATAGAGCTCAGAAGATGATGACACTGATGATGAAAGTGCTAATAGTAATAGTGATGATAAGGAGGACAAGCTGAGACAATTGACCATCAAATTTGGGAGATTCCTCAACATTAAAAAGAAGAAAATTTATAAACAAAAGGCACTCCTGCCATGCAAATAAGCTGAAGTACCACTCAAAGAGGGGAGGAGGAAGATATGCAGAGAAGAAAAATGAAAAAACTAAAGTGGCATACACCTTTGCAATCTGGGGCAACAATTCAAATAAATCTGATAAGGATACCTATCCATGCTCAATGGCAAAGACTAATAATGAGGTATCAAATTTTGACTCTGAATGTAATTATGATAATTCTTTTAATGAATTGCAAGATGCTTATAACGAAATGCATGATAAGCTGATTAGATTAGCAAAAGCACTTGCACATAGTAAGAAGAAAGTAATTTCCTTAGAAATTATAATTTGAAAATAATGAAAAGGAATCACTTAAAAAGAATATGACTGATTTAGAAAATATCTATGAAGCCCACACACACACACTTCCTTTTGTGATTCATGTGATAGATTAATTAAAGAAAAAGATGAGTTAACTAAGGTAATAGCCAATTTCACCCAAGACAAAGATAAGTTAAATATTTCACTTGGCAAACAGAATTGTGTTTGACAAGTTGGGTGCTAGCTATATGAGTGAGTCTAAAGAGAAAAATAAAAGCTGTTTGAAATTCTTTGTGCCTACTGTAATGCCTAGCTCATCATCATGCACACATTATGGTAAAAAGGGGCATATAGCTCATCTGTGCAATATTAGGAGAAATGGTTTAAGCAAAGGGTTCCAAAGAATACTACTAACCCTCTTAGACCTAAAGACAAGTGGGTACCAAAATATTTTTCTAGTGTTTCATGTGTACAGAATAAATCCAAGAAGAAAGAACATATTGGTACAAGAAAGAGGATACTAAAAAGAAAAGCTCCTAAAAAATCTAAGGCTGCAATTGTAAATCACAAGGAGAAGCACTAGAAGCAAACATTTCATTCCTCTCAAGGAAGCAACTTAAATAGATATCAAATTACCTACCTTGAGAAGAAAAAGAGTAGAAGTTTAAGAGGCAATGGTTTTTATGCAAAAAGGAGACATGAGCAATACTACACTACATACAAGCCAAAAATAACAAGGAAATGATCTTTGGTAACCTCTGACTCTTACCCTTTTCAATTATTGCATTATATATATTACATTTGGATAAGAAAAAACTTAGGTCCCATATGTACTTTAAAATGTTTAAACTAACTATTAGTGGACCCCAGTAAGAAAGGGTACCAAATAAAGAAAAAGATGTTCCCTTTGCTTTTATAGGTACTCCTTAAGCTAAATGGTGAAAGTCTCACAAAGATGGAGTATCTAATATGCCCAATTGGAATCATACTGAAAAGGGAAGAAATTAGCTATTAACCAAGTTGGCTTGTAAGTGTTTAACTAGTTTTGAATATGCTTGGTTGGTGCTGATACATGAGGTTATTAAAATAAAGTATAGTCCTTGTTCAGATAATAAACTATTTAAATCTGTTGATGCTACTGTGAAGTTCAATGTTTGTACAAGTCTATTTCTTTATTTGCATAACTAAACTTGTTTGCTTTTCATAAGAAACAACGCATGCTTTCAAGAAAAAAACAACAACACAGCTATAAGATCATAGTAGCTTTGAAACCAATGTTGACAATAAGTGAGGATAGTACCTTTCTTCCAAGCACATACTTATGAATATTATAATGCTCACACGGTGTATACTATATCACCAAAGTTGGGACCTAGCCTTTATCCACACCAAATAACACCTCACACACTCACAAAGAAAAGAGAGAAGAGAGGAAAAGAGCTCAAGAGAGTTGTGTGTTTCTAAGGTAATGAGCTCCCCTATTTATAGGTAGAGAAATATATCTTTTTCAATCTCTGTATTTATGAGATGGATTTGATTTTCTATCAAATTAGCATAAAATCAAGAATATGCTTAAAGGAAAAACATTATTCTCTCATAAATATCCAAAAAGATATTAGGCTATATGAAAAAAGAACTAGCCCATTAGAGGTGAACTTCATATAAGTCCAACATCTCCCACTCACACTTGATGGGTCAACCATCATACCTCATGCATTTCTCTTTGCAAGACATTGATGGACCAATTACAAAAGCAAGGACCAAAGCCATGAAGCATGCCTTAAATGGGCTAATCTTGGACTTACAAGATAAGGAGGCTTTCTACTTGGAGGAAATTAAAGCATCTTCCACTTGTGGATCAAGAAGCTTAGTTATTGTTTTGGAAGCCCAATTCCAAGAGGAGAAAGTAGAAAATAGCATCTTCCTTAAGGACCACAATTGAAGATCCATAACACCACCATCAAGCCCATAATCTTACATGTTTATTTCTTTGATGGGCTTTACTTATTTGTCTCTGATTAATTATTTTGAGCCTTTATTTTTAGGCAGAACATTATTCATTAAATAAGCCCAATGAAGAGTCTCTCGATTGAGTCTTTGATGGGTTTTAGCTTGTATTTCCATACGCTCATATTTTATAGTCCAATAGGTTAAGTTTAATAAAAAGTGGCACCTCCTCATCTTTTTCAGCAAGCTTATGTGCCACCCTTTCCTTAATTTCCTAATTAGTTTAGTTCTCTTAGTAGCATTTTAAGAAATAAAAGGTACCACTTTTATGTTTGTGACATCTTCTAGAGATTTCTTAGAATTATTTTGAATATTTTTTCATCTTAGAGAGCAAGTCATAGAAGCCTATATATAGGCCCTCCTTGTAACACCTTAGACACAAGTTTCATGAGTAGAATTTTCGTATTATTCAGAATTATTTCTTAGTTTTGTGTTCTTTTGAGAACTCGTGACCTACCATTCAGAGTGGTCAACTAAATGGGCATTATCGTTAGAAGGTTAGGAACAGGTTCTTAAGATTCTACACATAGTCAACCATCTTATTCTTATTCATCAGTATCGTTTCTGCTGTATTTTCTGGTTTGCTTAGTCATCCACCAAGAATGATATATCTTTAAGAATATTCAACTTACAAATCAATTAGTTAGTTCAATTTCACTTTAATGATTAGCACGATATACAAGATATAATGATCACTAAATACACATATCATGTAAACTTTTTGCTCACTAATTGATATCATCAAAACTAATCATGTAAGTCACCAAACCCAATGGATTCTACACATAGAATGGCAGCATCAATGTTGCAAAATGATCCAAGCATCAACATGAAAATTCTTCTACTAAACAAAACCAATCAATATGGTTGTAACTATGATTTACCTTCATCTTCTGATGTAGCGGCTCTTATCATTGATGACTATGATCAATCAAATAATGGAAGAGATATTATCATAGAGAAGTAATTTGGGCAATTTAAAATGATCAATGAATTGCACTTAGGCTACACTCCACTACAATGCCCTATACTATTTTCATATGGTGATGGAGGATATGAAAGTGATATTAAGCACAACTTTGAATTAGGGAAGAAAACTATGGTGAGAAATAATTTCACAATTGGTGAGAAACGTATGTTTTTTCTACATGTAAAAGGATAATACTCCCTTTTTCATTCATAGGAGGACCATGATACTTGATAAAAAATTATCGAGAAGCTAAGGCAATATGTAGATGGACCAGATACCCAATTACTTTTTTTATTACTTTTACCTTTTATCCAACTAGGTTGAAAATTAGAAGAGCTTGTAATGAGCATCTTTTATCATCTTAAGATGAACCTAAGACAATTTGTAGAGTATTTGAAGTTAGAACTTATGCAGACATTAAAAGAGGATAGAATATTAGGTAATGTTGTTGCAGGTAATGCTTTGCATAATGATGATATTTTAATGTGTACATTTCTTCTTTTCTTAATTTATTGTACTAATTAAATTATTTGCTTATTGCAATTTTCCTTCCTATTTTGCAAAGATTTACACTATTAAATTCCAGAAAAGAGTGCTACCACATACATATATTATTATATTCTTAGATAAATTTAGCAAAATTCAAACGCCAGATCAAATTGATAGATTTGTTTTAGATGAGATAATATAAAGATGAAGATTTGCTTCTATTTGAACTTGTCCAATCTTTTATGGTACATGGTCCTTGTGGATTAGATAATCCAAAGTCTCCTTGCATGCAGAACAATAGCTACACAAAACATTTCCCAAAAAAATTTCATGATCACTCTATTGTAGACAAAGATGAGTACTCAACATATAAAAGAAAGAATGATGGATGAAGAAAAAAGAAGAAAGGTGTAGAACTGGATAATAGATTCATAGTGCCTTACAATCTTTGCTAAAAAGGTTTCGAGTTGTAACATCCCCATTTTATTCAATATTATAGTGTCCATGAGAATGTGATGATAAAAGCATGGTTGGAAAAGATGTGATGTGAGATATATTGTTTGAATGGTATAAATAACAAAATGCTAATCTTTCATGTTTGGTCCTCAAATGGAATTAATTTACCCTAAGGTCCTTAGAAGAAATTAAGTTTGGTCTTTAACTGGAACAAATTCCAAATTTGGTCCTTTTCTAGTATTAATTTCACAAATTCTAGAAAAATGCTATATATGTAGAAATGACCTTTTGACATATTGGACATATTAAAATAATATATTGAGTCCAAAATGTACAATTTCAAAGAATAAAGACTATCAAATGTAGTAAAAATAAATAGTAAAAAAAGAACTGTGGGCCCCATAAATAAAGAAAAAGAGAAATAGGTATGTGGGCCAACATAAAATATAGTTTGAGATAGCTATTAAGATAAATGCCAATCACAACTTAGTGTATTCCTGTGCACAATAATAAATAAACAATATTAGTATATACTGTAAAATGCCAATAAACTATCCAGACAAAAAGTAATTAATACACAATATATCTGGACTAAGAAAAATATGTTGTATAAAAAACACTTACTCTCCTTCTATTGGCTCAAAATTAACCATTTGAATTGGAGAAATATTTTATTAAATATGACGCATGGATGATGCAATTTAAATGGACACTTGGACAAATTGAATGGATTTTTGGATTCTATATATACTCCCTCACTTGGCTGAGGTAAGGAGGAAAGAAAGAGTGAAAAGCAAGCTAAAAAATTACTCCAAGAAGGGAAGAAAAAGGCATGAGAAAGAGGAGAAAGAAGGAAGAGAAGAAAAAGCAAGTTCCAAGGTAAGTTCTTCTTCCAACTCTTTAGGTTTTATAGTTTAAGTTTAGCTTGCATAAAATAGGTTGGTTGAGTTTTTCTTCCTCTCCTCTTAAAGGTTTAGTTTTGTCCAAGAGTAGGAAAAGAAAGTATTTTCATGCAAAGAAATCAAGAGAAAGCATGATTGCATCAGTTTAAAGGAAGTTGAAATGAAATTTCTTCTTCTCCCTCTTAGATGATGATTTTGGCCAAGAGAAAAAGTGGGGAAGGAATTGAAATTTCATGTAACTAATAGTAAAAATGGATTTCTCATGCATGAATTAACTGAGAACAAGTTAGGTTTTCAAGAGAAAGTCAAGAATAACAAATATGGTATTTTAGGGTTTAAATGATTCTTTGTAAGTTGGCCTAATGAATTAGTTGATTTAACAAGTGTATAATAAGTATTTAGGTTTGGAATAGCTCAAGAAGGCAAGTGATAAAGCTAAAAGATACTAAAAGTAGCAAATTTAGATTTTATGCCTTTATGTTATCTTGAATACTTTTATGATAATATGTGTTGCCATATTGTTGCTTTGATAATTTGTGACAGGATTTGACTGTTTTTAATGGATTGCAATACTTAGAATATCCATTTTCAAAGGGAAAACTTTACTGAAATTTTTACTTGACAATATGGTATTTTGTGAATTTAAGTGTTTCATGATGTTGTGAATGATGATTTAAAGTATGTTGGATGATATAAATGCTTGAAATGTACTTGCTACTGAGATTTTATAATCTCACCACCTCAAATCACTAACCATGCTTGGGCCAAATTATGTCAAAGAGCAAGGAAGAGCTAAGAAGAATGATGGAGAAAATGATGATTGAGTGGTTGACGAAAATGATATTGTGTTATTTTGAATTATTATGTAAAATTTTGTATCAACTTTTAAATCCATACCTTTATGTAATTATGTTCCTTTGAGTCTCTTATGATGTTAGGTATGAATTATGAACAAGTTATGTTAATGTAATTAAGTTATAAAGTTAGTTTTGAAAATTACGGCCTCAAATTGTTCATTTTGAATGCTAAAAGATTGGCAAAGGCAATTCAGTCCAAAATAGGACATAATGTATGAATGACTTATATGTCTTGATAGCAAACATGATGAGCTTTCAAGGAAGCCAAAGAGCACTTAAATTGGTTGTGTGAAATTAGTTATGAATTTTCTAAATTAATGTCAGAAATCTGGAAAGTGATGAAATTGCCAAATGAATAATAAATTTTGAGGAAAATTCTGTACAAATTGACACCTTCAAAGTTCTGTTCCGTATTTTTCCCATGTAGAGAATGTTTGAATCACCTTCATACGATTTTTTAAGAATTAGTTATGATTTTTCAAAGTTAAGTTTGGAAAATGGGGTAACTAAATGAACAGTACCATAAAAATTTAAATTTTTCTATTTTGATCCCTTAAGTGATTCAAGCCTCCAAACCAAGTCAAATAGATGTTAAATAAGGTCTAATAAATAGGAAAGAAATAGTAAAGATAAGGTGTTACACAAGTGCTCTTAAATGTTGAAAGACAAATCGTCCACGATTAATTAAGTACTTATTCAAGTACTTTAGCAAAGGAATATTATATGGTGATTGCTAATTTTTATACAAGGACAAACTCATCACTAGAACTTGTATTTGATGAGATTCAACAATATAGTGATTGCATATATATATATATATATATTTCAACTTATGATGCAACATGGTGAATATTTAGATTTTTCAATTTGATATACATTATAGGCATTCGCCTGTTAAGAGACTAAATTTTCATTTTCCTAATCAACAACATATTGTGTATAATGATTTTGATAAAGTACAATAAGTCTTGGATAAGCCTACAATCAATGAATCAATGATACTATCATGGATGCAATGCAATGTTGACAATGAACAAGTAGGAACCCTAACTTATACAAAATTCCCATTATCACATGTTAACTTTCTTAGTCTTTTTCATTGTATTAAACATCTATTATAATCATTTAGAGAGGATTTGAAAGCTTGAACTAATCAAAATCTCAAAACTTCAAAATTCCTTAACAGGTTACTATTTATTTGGTAACTCTATATTTCAAACTAAACTTTGAAAAATCTAACTAATTCTAAAAAATTTTTTTTGAGATGATTTAAGTTCCACATTAAATTTTTTCAATTCTCTACATGGGAAAAATATTCATCTAAAACTTCATCATGCCAATTGGTTTAATTTATTAAACAAATTTTACTATTTATTTGGCCATCTAATTTTCCAAATTTTGATCCCTTCGCTTTAAAACTCCGTATCTTCTTCTATACTTAATCAATTGAGATAAATTTAGTCTTGTTAAGAAGCTTATTGAGTCTTCTAATCAATATCGTAAGCTTCTATCTCAATTTAGCTTCTTTCTTATTACTTTTCTATCTTTCTTTTCTTAAAAGTATCAATTTGGCCATTTACTTTCCTAATATTCTTATACATAACTATTCATGCAATATAACATTGAACACTTGGAAAATTATTTTGCAACATAATATTTCATTTATTAAACCATGTAAAACATAATGTACATCATGTCATAGCTTTACATCAACAATTTACATATCTATTATATTTCTAACAAAATGACATCATATCATCATAGAGCATCAGTGCTCCACTTCTTTGCGTCTCTTTTTATCATGATACTTATATCCAGACTTGGCTAGGGTTTTAGGGATGATATTTGAGAAAATCTCAATATCAACATTACCCCATTCAAACATTACAACATTTAAGTAATTGAAAAACTAACAAAATTTCATAACATTACCATCACCATTTAAGATTAAGGACATGTTCTTAACATATTCAAACATGTTCATACTTGATTCATACATTTTCATATTAGCTCATACTTGTTCATAGCAAAACCATGGCTTTGATTTAAACAGAAGCATCATTTTATAACTCAAATGTATTTTTTCACAAAATAGTAATACAATTATCAAATCAAATCAACTTCTTAAAAACATAATAAAATGTAACAATTAGAACAAGTTGCTACCTTGGTGTTAACCCTGCTCTAGCCTTCGCTCTTCTTTGCAAATCCTCCCTTCTTGTATGCTTCCTTCAACTCTCCTTCTTGCAAACTATCACATTCTTTCTTCCTCTCCTTTCTTTATAAGTGGCACCAACTTTGGATGGTAAGAATGGGAAGAGGTGCTTTCTATTTATAGGCAAGCTCCCTCAGATCCAATGGTCTCTAATTGTGCCACTTGTCAAATCCTATCCCTTTATCTTACCTAACTCATTCTTAAATCATAGTGGTACCATTTGTCATCATCTTGCTTCATTATGGTTTAAGGGAGACTTGGACTTCTTCTTTAGCATTCACGTACCCTTTGTTCCCATTCTAGAAAATCTCAAGTTCTTCTATAGTATCTTCTAGATGCAAATCCTATTGGATAGTAAAATATGCATAATATATACTTACTTTCACCTTACATGTATAGGGGTCTAAAATTTGAGATGCGACACCCACAATACTATGTATATGATTAGTCAAGAAAAGTATGGCATGAAAGGAAAAAAAGGCTTTGCAATTGGATATTTGTAGCTTGTACATCCTAATTTAAGAGAGCTATATTTTTTACACATACTTCTTACAAAAATGAAGGATGCAACTTCTTTTGAAGATTTAATAATAGTGAACAAAATTATTCATCCTACATTTAGATTAGCCTATTATGAACTAGGGCTTTTGGATGTTGATCAAGAATTCATTATTACTATAAGAGAAGCAGCTATTTGGGGATCTAGTCACTTTCTTAGATGTTTGTTTGTTCAGATATTACAATCACATAGTGCTACCCCTTACCTTTTTATAAAGTATCATCCCCACTTATGTCCTAAACCTCCACGATGTGAGACTCCCACAACATTGTAAAACAGCATCCCATCCCAACTGTTGCTTTTTTTTTTTCCTTATCTTTGCTCATTTTTTTATCTCCTTAACTTGTTTTTTTAATGCAAAGATATTACTTTCTTCTATGTTATTCCTATTATTTATCTATAATTTTTATAAAAAAGTTTTATCTTTTTTATTTAGTTTAATAAGCCTCTTAAAAGTGCTTGATGTCTTGCCATTTCCCTTATGTCATGTGTATGTCTCCATAAACATTGAACAAATTTAGAGAGATGGTGGAAACCTATGGTGAGCATCTATGTTAAATTGAAGAGAAGAAAAGTTTTCTTCAATCTTTTGCTTTTAACTTAGAGGTCATTTACTGGGTCCCCTCACCCACATGAGTGACCACCCCTCACGACAAGAGGAAGATCATTTCCCTTTTTTTCTACCTTTTACTTTTTCCTCTTACTTATGTTTTTGGACTTCACTAAATTTGGATCTCTACATAATTTTTTTCACACCTCTTTTCATATACAATCTTTTTTATTAACTATAATGGAATAGTTGAGAAATAATTTATAAATGAAAAATATAATTAATTTAATAGGTCATTTATTATTATGAGGGAAATATTTTAAATAATAAGGTCATAATGCTTATTATGATACTAATTAATTGAATAATATATTTGGTTTGATATCATAATTAGTAATCTTTCAACATTCAAATTAAATTGATGAATGTGATTATATGTAGAAGAAGGTATGAAGAGAAAGTATAGAGAGATCCAAATTCGCCCCCCTCCCCAACCAATCACATTAGCCATCACTCTCCTATTACCATTTTCTATTGAGTTGTCATCTCATAAAAAAGCTTTTAGTTTCTCACAATGTTAAAAAAAATTGGATCAGTCTCGAGGCTGACTAAGACACTGATTCAAGGTTCAATGGTCTGAGCAGAATTAGACCAATGATACTTAATAGATATCACAAATTTATCACATAAATGTATGACAATGTATAGTAATTTATTGTTGATGACAATGTAATTAATTCTTTTCTTTATAAATTAGAAATTGAGAAAGATATAAATTGATAAAAATAAAGTAACACCCAATTTGGTTCACAGAAAAAAAAATTAAGGGCAAGATTTTTGGAAATGGCTTGTTTACTGGAAAAATTTATATTAAAAAAAAAGCAATTTATATCAAAAAATTTATATAAAAAATGTATGTTTACTGGAAACATTTTTTACTGTGAAATCAGCATATTTTGATATCTATTAATTTTTTTTTATATAAATTGCTTTTAACTTAGACATGAAAAGAGTGGTATGTTTACTATGAAATCATCATATGCATTGCTCTCTACTTTGGACCAACATGATGTGCCACTCTATGAGAAGCTATGGAAGGTAAAAGCACCACAACCTTGCAAAACGTTCCTCCAATTAGCATCACAGAATAGTATTCTCACAAACTTAGCCCGAGTGAGACGCGGGATGTGTTCAGAGGATATGTGTCCTTTATGCAAGACAACTCCGGAAGATGTGCTTCATGTTCCTAGGGACTGCAAGATGACAAGGAACATGTGGAAAAAGCTAGTTCCTCCAATAGCTTGGACAAGATTCATAAGCATGTAGCCATAAGAATGGTTGCACTGGAATGTCTCTAGACATAAAGGTGCAAATGAGTTCGACTGCAGTGTAGTGTTTACTGTTCTGTGTTGGTGGCTTTGGAGAAGAAGGAATGAACTCGTGTTTGAAGGGAAATAGAATGGGCATGTTGTGATTATGGCTTGTTCAATGGCTATGGTTGATGTTTAATCAAGTGTTTTAATGATTCCAAATCAACCTTCCAGAGCATGGAAAGAAGATATCAAAAGTGCATGGAAGATCCCAAATTGAGAAATCCAAGTAAAATCAGTACAAAATTAGATATAGGACTTCTTACCTTGTTTAATTTGAGTAAAAGGCTTTAGATTGGCAAAAGAATGTTTTTAGAAATCTGATTCCATGTTAATTCATAGAATATTTGAAAATCACCCACTAACAGACAAACTTTAAAGTGTTAAAGCTGATCTATTGCTTTGAAAATTTGAACTTTGACTTCTAAAATTCGAATTTCGAATTGAAAATAAGTTAGTCAGGAAAGAGATTCCTCTGATAGATAAACTTTAAGTGCAGAAATTTGAACTTTGGCATTAGTCTGATAAGATACTTTTCTAACAGACAAACTTTGTACTTTGAAAATTTGAATTTCTGATAAAGCACAATTCATAAAAATGAAAAATTCGTCTGAGGATATGTCAAAGCACATCTGAAAGTGAAGTTTAAAAAGAGTTCAAAATTAGGTCACTAACAGATGAACTTTGACTTTGAAAATTTGAATTTTAGAAACAAAGCTTGCAAGTCTGTTATGACAATCTGTTGACATACAAATGTTGGTTTTCAGAAATTTGAACTTTGAAATAAGTCTGATAAGAGCTCTCTCTGACAGACGAACTTTGAATCTTGAAAATTCGAATTTCGAAAAGATGAACTATTATGCCTTATTGAGTTGCCCACTAACAGACGAATTTTGGGCACCAAAATTCAAACTTTGAAGGCACTGTAGCAATATGGGACAACTGCTCACACTTATCAGAAGAACTTTAACTTGAAAATTTGTATGATCCAACATAAAAATATTTTTCAAAGTTGGAAATTCAAACTTTGCTTCATAAATAGACGAACTTTGAAGTTCAACGTTAAAGTCTTCAACTTTCGGTATTTGCAAAATTCGTCTATTGACTAACCAAAATTCCAACTTTAAGTGTCAGAAGCATTAAATACGGTTGGTGAATGAATAGTTTTTCAGAATAACCATTGGGTAACGTCTCTAACGGCTAGATCTTGTCTCTAACGAATAGTTAAAACATAAATCTATAAATAAAACTTCATTTGAAGTTGTGGGTAACTAATTTACATTGTATATACTGAAACTCTGTCAAATTCTCAACTCAAAGTCTCTTACTCTCATACTTTATTCTTCTGCACTTCAACTTTCATATACACTCTAAATTAGAGAGTTTATTCTTTGTAATCAATCTTATCTTTATCTAGAAGAAAGATTTTCTTGTGAGGGGTATCACAAGGGATTTGGGAAGCACTAAGTTAGAGTGCAAAGAGAGAGGTTGTAAGCTCTAAGAACAGAGCATCAAAGCTATACAGAGGCAATTGCAAGAAGCCCACTGAATTCTTGTAGAATAGTGGAAAATCTCAAGTAGTTGCTTGGAGGCTGGATGTAGGTCAAGATAGAGAGACCGAACTAGGATAAATATCTACGTCTTCCCTTCTTCTTTACTGCTCTTACATTGCTATTTTTTTATACTCTGTTTTACTATCTCTTTTGTCTTCACTACACTCTTGACTTTTGCAGAAAATTTTAACCTTCCCAATTCACCCCCTATTGAGAAGCCAGCATATCTAACAGTTGAGAGTTTGAATGCTACACATTCGAAACTAGTTCTTAATAATCATGACAACTTGCACACTGGAAGTATAAGGAGGGAATGGGATCCACCATGGGAAGGGTAGAAAAAGCTCAATGTTGATGGAGCTTTTTCTAGACATGGTTATGTGTTTGCGTGTGGCAGACTTCTTAGAGACTCTAATGGCAAATTTGTTCATGGTTTCATACATTGCATGGACCATGGTGATAGCTTGACGTCGGAGTTGTGGGGTTGCATCCATGGTTTAAGAATGGCGTGGGATCTGGGTTTGAGGAAAATTATTCAGGAATCTAATTCTAGTGAGGCCCTGGACCTTGTTGTTGCTGATTTAAATTCTGACCACATTGATTGTGATCTCATCAAGGAGGCCAAACAGCTTATGGGTAGAGATTGGGAAGTGAAGCTACAGCATGTTCATCTGAGTTTAATCAAGTAGCTGATTTTCTGGCAAAGCTGGGATTGTCTTTGATGCTGGTTTCAGCATGGTCTTGCATGTTCCACCTGGACTGGATGAGATTCTCAAATGTGATTGGCCTAGGATTGTTAGTGCTTCTGTAGTTTAAGGTGCTGCTCTTTTGTTTATGAAAAAAAAAGCACTCTTTTAATTGTTAATATTAATATTGATTAATTTATTAATATTAATACAAAGAAACAAATGATATTAATTTATTAATTATTTTCCCGTAGTTATAAATTTTGCGTTTTTTTAATCTATGCAGTATTTTGCTCTCCATCTTTGGCATTCTTTTATTGGCAAAAAAAATAGAAATCTTCAATATTCTTTTATTGTTTTTGCTAAAACTCTTTATGTTCTCTAATCTCATCTTTCCATATCCCTAGAATATTCCAACTCCCAATCTCCCTCCCTTTGTCTCACTATCTATCTTCCAGATCACTATCTTTGTTCATCCTTTTCCTCCCAAACCCTCTACGATCACATGGTTCTCTCAATCTCATACTCAATCTTCAAACAAACTAGAGGATGGCTTGTTAGATACTCTATCCATTAATTCAATTGGTTTTGATTATTCTAAACAATAGCGAGCTTGGAAATCAAATATCAAAGAAGTACAAGTCATTTGAAGGCCAAAGTTAGAGATTCCTTAAGGTTGAAGGGTTTTTACACACATTTTTAGGAATCCATTTGTAAAAGAAGGTAGTTAAACTTTAAATGATACTTATTCTACTTATCCTAACATTAAATGAGGCATCTACTTTAATAATTAATGATTAACTCATATTTTCAAAATAGTTTTCATAAAAAGTTTTATCTTATGCATATAAAACTTAGAAGTTACGGAGACAAAATCTCAATCTCGATATTATTTCTGTTGAATCAAGTATTTTCGATGATTTTAAACAACTGGAGCTTGGAAGGAAGAAATCAAAGGTATACAAAAGATTTCAAGTGAAGAAATCTAAGAAAAATGAGTACAAGATTAGTTTGTAAGATTTTTCACTATATTCACATAAGTAAAATGCTTTGATCTTTCACCCAAATGTTTCTAAAATGTGTTTTCAATAATCCTATGTTAACTTACTATATATTAGAAAAATACTCACTAACAGACGACTTTTGAACTGTTAAACTTCATATGTTACCTTGAAATTTTGAAATTTGAAGGCTGAAATTCGAACTTACAAAGATGTTGCCTCTGACAAACGAATTTCATACTGTTAAAATTCAAACTTCAGGTAAAACACAACTTGTGAAAAATGAAAAATTTGTCTGAAGATATGTCAAAGTTCATTTGAAAGTGCAGTTTAAAAAGAGTTTCAAGTCAGTCCTCTGACAGACGAACTTTGGTTTTGAAAATTCAAACTTTGGAGAGACAATGCATAAGTCTGTTCAGGTGTCCCTCTGACAGATGAACTTTAGTCTTCAGAAATTCAAAATTTGGAATTAAAGCAAAAAAGTCTGAAAAGAAGACTCTCTGATAGACGAATTTTGAAAGCTCAAAATTTGAATTTCAAAAAGAACTTTTGTGCCATATTGAGTTGCTCACTGACAGACGAATTTTGAGCATCAAAATTCAAATTTTGAATGCATTGTAGTAATATGGAACAACTATTCACACTTATCAGAATAACTTTAAACTTGAAAATTCGTATGTTCCAACATAGGAAATATTTGTCAAGATGAAAATTCAAATTTTGCCCTTGAACAGACGAACTTCGAAGTTCAACATTAAAGTCTTTAACTTATAGACTCTAGAAAATTCATCTGTTGATAGAACATCCCAATAAAGTTAAAATACCTAGAAATATAAGGGGATTTTGCAGAAACGGACAAACACTGTTTTGCATGAAAAAGGGCAAAGGTCATTTTTTCCGACTAGACGAAAAAATGATAAAATTATATTTTTGCCCCCAAAGAATTAGAAAAAGGACATTCATGTCCCTAAATTCATAAAGTGTGGGATGAGTATTAGAAATGCCTTAGGAAAAATTACACCTAATAACCCGAAAGTTTCAAAAATTATAATTTAATCCTGAGTCAAGGGCAATTTTGTAAATATGCAAGATTACTATCAAAATGAAGCCCTCAACGACAGAAGTCCAATGGTGTATGGCACTGAGGGTTAATGTTCAAGGATAAAGAAATAATCAATGCTGAGTGTCTAAAAGTAATAGTAAATCGATAAAGTAAACCATGTGCCATACAGAGATACCATTTGGGACAGGATAATTATGGAAATATGAAAATAAAATTAGAATAATCCTATATCCCAAAAATGCTAAAATAATATAAAGACGTTTTTATCAGCACAGTTAAAAAGTACCCGGATTAAGGTATATCTGGATTAGAAAAATTGGACAATTTTTGGACACTTCTCTCTCATCCATACATGACTTTTTCTACAGCCCATGAAGCCCACCAATCATCTCAAAAAGGTTGAGAAAACTTCTTCAAGAAGGAGTTGAATTTTTTTGTGAAAAAGTAACCACGATTAGCAAAAAGTAATCATGGTTGATTCACCTAATTAAGTCCATTAACCACTCATTTTTGCACCATTTCACGCGTGACTTCCAGCAGCAAAATAGAAGAGGAAAACCAAAGAAAGAAGAGAGAAAAGAGAGGAAGAGAAAGAGGGAACTCAAGGTAAAATGGAAAGCTTCACTTATTGTAAGTATTCTTCCATCTTCAACCTTACTATTTATGGTCTTTAGAGCTTCAACCATGGATTAGATTTCCCTCTCCACTCCCTTAGGTTTTCATTCAAACATGATTTAGCAAGCAAATGAATTTACAAACCATAGAACATGGGGGAAATGCTAGGATACTCATTTAAAGCTTGAATATGTTGGTAGTTTGATGTATCAAGAAGTGTATCAATTCATTCATATTTTCTATGATTTTTTGGCAAGTTACTATTCATACTTAGAGTTGGAATTTCATTTTTTTGATGCCAAAAATGGATTCCCCATGGTGGAATTCCTTAAAGACAAGGGATAGATTCAAGAGAAAGCTTGAGATTAAGAAAGTGAAATTTTTAGGTTTATGAAGTTAATTCAGAATGAACAGTAACCGAGTTAGAAATGGAATTTAGTAATTCTGAGGCCACATTTGGATTCCTCATGAAAAATTACATGGAATAGAGTATAATTCATTATTTTTGAGTTAGAAATGAATGTTTGGTGAATTTTTGAAGAATTAGGGTTTCATGAACAATTTTTGAAGAAAGTCATGGAATCATTAGTTTGAGTAGTTGTTTAATGATGCATTAGGACTTGAAGAAGCCCAAAGAAGCTAGTGGGATCATTGGTATCAAGTTGAGAAGTAAGAGAAAGCATAAAGGTAGCAATTTACCTATTCTTGCCTTATATTATCATGTGATTTTTAATGAATTTGATGACTTGCCTATTATTTGATGTGATCATTTGTGATGCTTTGAGAATCTTGGCTGAGTTTATTGAGGGGTTTTGAGACCCTGGGATGTCCAAATACAAAATGAAACTCTGCCAAAATTTTTGTAAAATATTATAGCATGAATGTTTAAAAGTATTCACTTGATGTTTTATGATGATTTTATGCTTAATGTGATAATATGATTGCATGAATAGTGATTGCTACTGAGATTCATTGAATCTCACCCCCTTTCAATGACTAACCATGCTAGGAAGAATCAATGCAAAAGAGTTAAGGAAGGAGCAAAAGGCATGAAGAAGGAAATGATGTTGCAAGCCATTGTGTTATAATGTGAATGGTTATTTGTGCCTTGCTTTGAATGAAATTGTAAAATAGTGAATAATATGTTAATGTTGTAGAAAAGTATGAGAATTTCCAGTTCTGGATATTGTGATATTAAGTTATGTTCTACCTAGTTTCATGCCAAAATGAGTTCATTTACAAGACTGAAACAGGGCATTTTCCAGATATATCTATTTCATTTGCCCTTGTTCTATACTTAATGTGAGGTTAGATCTATGATATTTTTATACCAGATATAGGGCATCTCAAACTTTAATAGGACACCTAATTCACCCCATTTGGAGTTGTGTACATTAAATGGTGAATTTTCACAGTTAGGGTTTAGAATAAGACAATATTGGGAAAACTAGAAATTGAAAGTTAAGTACTGGAAATTTCAAAAGATAACATAAAATCGTATAGAACTCCAAAAATTCAGTGGATTATATGTATAAAAAGATATATGTCTTAAGATCCATATTCCACTGATTTGGAAGTGATTGGAGTTATAGAACAAGAGATATGAAAGTTTTCCCAAAACTGTTCCAGTAAGAGTTGGATTCTGATCCTTCATGATTTAAATTAAAGTTATGCCCTGTGTGAATAAAATAAATGTATGAGGAAAATATCTCATTAAGTAGATATTAGATCTTTCAAATTACATAGAGTATGCATAATTTGGAATAGAATAGAATGAGATATGATTTTTCAAATTTGAAGTCAGAAAACTGGAAGATAAAAGAATGACCAAATGAACAGTAAATATCCATGAAATTACTGTACAAATTGGCCCAATGATGTTACTGTTTCATTTTTTTTTTCGTGTAGATCTGAATTTAAGATAAATTTAGAGACTTGAATCACTTCAAGATGAATTTTCTAGATTTAGTTATGAATTTTCAAAGTTCGTCGGGTAAAATGGAAATTGCCAAATGAACAGTACCCCGAATTTTGAAAAATTCTGAGTTTATCATATTATGATTTTAGTCTCTAATCCATGATGAAATTCATCTAAAATGATCTAATACATGGGAAATGGGCTCTAATATAAGGTGTTACAGTTGACACCCCAAAATTCGAACTTTGGATATCAAATACATTACATGCGGTTGGTGAACGGATAGCTTTATAGAGTAACCGTTGGGAAACATCTCTAATGGCTAGATCTTGTCTCGAACATATAGTTAAGACAAAAATCTATAAATAGAACTTCATTTGAAGGTGTGGATAACAAATTTACGTTGTATATACTGAAACTCTATCAAATTCTCCAATCAAAGCTTTCTACTCTCACATACTTCATATATTGTACTTCAACTGTCATACATACTCTAGATTAGAGAGTTTATCTTGTTGTAAACAATCTTATATTAATCTAGAAGAAAGATTTTCTTATGAGGGGACTTCACAAGGGATTTGGGAAGCACTTAGGTAGAGTGCAGAGAGTGAAACTGTAAGCTCTTGGAAAACAGCATAAAGTTGTATTGTGGCATTGCAAGGAGCCCACCGAATTCTTACAAGATAGTGGAATATCTCAAGTGATAGCTTGAGGACTAGACGTAGGTCAAGGGAAAGAGACCGAACCAGGATAAATATCTATGTCTTTCCTTCCTTTATCTTGCTTACTACTTTGTTATATCTTGCACTCTGTTTTTCTACCACTTTTGCTTTCACTGCTCTCTTATACTTTTCGCAAAAAATTTCAAACTTCCTAATTCACCTCCCTTCTTGGGAAGCCAATAGACTTAACAAGTGGTATCAAAGCCCAGACTCCCAAGTGAAGGATCTGACAATCCAAGAGAATCAATAGCTGGCTTTGGAGAGAGTATTCTTCCAGAGAGAAACAACACAAATAGACCTCCTGGCTTCAGTGGAAAATATTATGGATACTAGAAGATGAGGATGCAAATCTATCTCCAGTCCATTGATCTGGATATCTGGTCAGTCATCCAAAAAGGGGATTTTGTCCCAATGAAACTACAGGATGATGGAAAATACAAAGAGAAGCCGGAAGAGGAGTGGAATGAGGAAGACAAGAGAAGAGTCCTACCCAACTTTAAGGCAAAACACTGCTTGGTCAGTGCACTCAACCAAGACGAATTCTATAAAGTGTCATAATGTACTATAGCAAAGGGTATGTGGGACACTTTAGAAATTGCTCACAAAGGAACTACTAGAGTAAGGGAGAACAAATTGAACTCCTACATTGGTGAATATGAAAGCTTTAAAATGATAGAAGGTGAGAGCATCAAAGAGCTGCAAAAGAGATTCACCATCATTGTGAATCAACTGAAGAGTCTTGGCAAGGAGTGCACACAACCAGAGAAAGTCAGAAAAATCCTTAGAGCTCTTTCTCTAGAATGACAACCAAAAGTAACAGTAATAGAAGAAGCCAGAGGAGAGTCAATGGCCTCTGTCACAGCACTCTTTAGTAATCTTAAGGAGTATAAGGGTAAAATAAAGGCTCTCAAGGAAGCTGGTCAAGATAAGAAGGAAAAGGGTCTTGCATTGAAAGCTGCAAAAGAAAAAGAAGAAGAGTCTGATGATGATGAAGATCTGGATGAATAGACTTTGGCTATGTTGGTCAAAAAATTCGGAAGGTTCTACAACAAGAAAAGAAATCAACTGCAGACAACAAGAGAGAAGGCAAAGAGTCTGCCACCTACTATGAATGCAAAAAGCAAGGGCACATCAAATGGGATTTTCCACAATTCCTGAAAAAGCAAGAAAAAGAAAAAAAAAGCTGCTAACAAAGGTAAAAAGAAAAAGACATATATCTCATCAATCTAGAGCAATAGCTCAGATGAAGAAGATGAAGATAAGGAGGAAATTGCTAACATCTGCTTGATGACACTTGCATCTGAAGGGACTCCAAGCTCATCTAACAGTGATCATGAAGATAAGGTATATGAATCTGAACCTTCCTATTCTGAATTACTTGATGCATTTCTTGATTTGCACGATGAGTTCATTAAAATTGCAAAATAATTCAAACTAGTTAAGAAGAAGATTAGCAAGTTCGAATCTGATAGCAAATTATCTGACACTGTATCTCTGCATGAAACTAAATCTGATTGCTGTACATCATGCACTAAATTGAAGAAGAACAATGAATATCTTTTGAAAACCATGGCTAAACTCACTAAGGGTAAGGATATGTTGTTTGCTTTATTAGGAAGTCAAAGAATTGCACAAGGAAAAGCTGGACTCGGCTATGATCCTTGTGCAGTTAAGGAAAAGAATGAAAAGATAAATCAAAATCTGTATATGAGACATTTTGTGCATGCTGATGAACACAAAAAGAAAAGTCACAACTCAAAACGCATTGAATCTTATGTCCAACCAAAATATGTTAAACAAAAGTATTATCTACATTGCTTTCTTCCTACATCACAATCTAGCAGTTCCTTTAGCACCTGTCACTTCTATAACAAGAAGGGACATGTTTCCAATTCATGTTTATTAAAGAAAAATGGACTTGGCAGGAAGGTAGAATAGATTCCCAAAGGTACATCAGTATATAGGGAAAATGCCACTGACAGAAAAGGACCCAAGCAAATTTGGGTACCTAAAAAGAAAAACTGAACCTTATTTTGCAGGTTTGTCTTAGAGCAAGAAAAAGCAACAAATGGTATTTGGACAGTATTTGCTCAAATCATATAACTACTAATAAGGAGAAGTTCATCACCCTTAGAGACAAGAAAGGAGGAAAGGTGACATTTGGAGGTGACCAATATGGCAGAATAGTTGGCATTGGAATTGTAGGCAAGAATCCTGAAACATCAATAGAAGAGGTGATGTTTGTAGTTGGACTCAACCACAACCTGTTGAGTGTGAGTTAGACTTGTGACAAAGGGAACTGGATCATGTTTGACTCAAAGTTCTACCTGGTCATCCGAAAAAGTGATCGTAAGGTAATCATTAAAGCTCAAAGGGATGGTAACTGTTATACTATTAATCTTGATGGACTTCCCACCCTAGATTCTATATGTGTAATTAGTAAAGATAATAATAATTGGTTGTGGCATAGAAGACTAGCACATGTTAACATCAACCAACTAACAAAACTAATTAAGAATGATTTAGTCACTAGTTTACTAAATATCTCTTTTGAAAAGGATAAAGAATGTGATGCATGTCTCAAAGGAAACAAACTAAATCATTATTTAAATCTAAAAATGTAATCACCATATCTCGACCACTGCAATTATTGCATATGGATCTGATAGGTCCATCTAGAGTGAAAAGCATAGGTAGAAACTTGTATGTGCTTGTGATTGTAGATGATTACTCTAGATTTATCTGGACTTTGTTCCTTTCTTCCAAAAGTGATACATTTAATGCATTTGTAACCTTGGCTAAGAAAGTGTAAAATGAGAAAGGTATTTCCATTGTGTCTATCAGGTCTAGTCATGGAGGAGAATTCTAAAACTCAAGCTTTCTAGAATACTATGAAGAGCATGGAATTGATCACAACTTCTCAGCACCAAGAACTCCTCAGCAAAATGGAGTGGTAGAAAGGAAGAACAGAATAATTGGAGACATGGCTAGAGTAATGCTGAATAAAAAGGAGCTTCCTCAAGTTTCTGGGTTGATACAGTAAACACAGCAAGCTATATCATCAACTGAACCTACATTAGACCCATACATTAGACCAATTATGGGGAAGATGTAACACCTCCTTTATAGGCCTATTTCTCACGTATTTAACCATTCTAAAGTCTATTTATATCATAGTAGGATCTTGAATCACAATAAATGCCATAACAAAATTTTTCCAACTTTGGCACTATTCATTTAATCTAATTTATTTATTCTGATTAAATTTTGGAAATTCATAACTAAATCAATAAAAATCGTATGTATGTGATTCAAGTGTCTATGCATAGCTTAAAACATTATTTACATGGGAAAAATATCAATCAGAGCAGTTACTTGGCCAATTTGTACAGTAAATTTCGTGAATTTCTACTATTCATATGGTCAATTTCAAAAATTCCAATCTTCTAGGCTAATTTTTAAAATTCACTATAAATCTTACACTCATCCTATTTGAGTGATCTTTAGACCACATGAAAGCTCTTTCTATCTAGTTTTTAAACATAGATAACATTCATACTTTATACATCGAAAAGCACATACTGTAGCACATTCATTTGGTAGTGGTCAGAATGACCATTTGTATCCTTATACTTACAATACAAAAATTGTAAGATATTTACATGACAATAATTTATCTTCATATCATGCCACACCTTTGCTAGAACTTAAAGGAATATTAAAATCTTGAAGAAACTCATTTATCCTCACATTTACCAATTTATGCAATAGATCAAAGCTCATGGCCGATGCTATAAATATCACGTTAATGGCCAAAGTCTTTCTCTTTTCCTTTCTCTTCCTTGGTGGACTTGCCATTGTTGCTACCTATTCATGGTTAATATTTGGGTGGGTGAGATTCAAAGAATCTCAGTAGTTAACACCCAACATGCCATCACATCATCACATTAAACATAAAAATATCAAGATAACACATTTTGCATACCTTAACACATTTTGAATGCATTATCACATTTGCGTCATATGAATTCATAAAATTTTCGTCAGAGTTTTGTTTTGACAAATGGACATCTCGGGGTCTCAATGCCCCTCCAAAAACTCAGCCAATACACATAAATCATCTCAAAAGATCATTGCAATTATATGACAAGGTATAAAACACATTGAAACAAACATGATAACATAATGCTAGTATGGGAAATTAACTACCTTATGATGCTCCCTTGCTTTCCAAATTTGGTCCACCACTTTTTGAGCTTTCCACAACCTTCTTGAACCTATCCACATCATCATTGAACCAATTTAGCCATTGGTTTTTCGGAATTACACAATACTTTATACACTAAAACCCAAATTTTCCACATAGCTTTCCTTTGGTCTTTCTTTGTACAACATACTTGTTCTTAAGGTTTTGGACCATGAGGAATCCATTTTTGAGGTTAAAATCATGAAATTCCAACTCTAAATACTTCCCCTGTTCTGGCCGAAATTATCTCATAGTGATTAAAAAAAATTTCCTTCAAATCACTTCAAACCATCCATGGATTCATGCCTCTAGTGTCTAGTCTATGCTTTCCCTTAAGTTTCATGGTCCAAAACTCATTCCTATGCTAAAACCCAATTTGGCCAAAACCCTAAGGTGTAAAGGAAGAAAACTAAACCATAAATCATGCTTTGAAAACCATGGATAGTAAGCTTAGGGTAGTAACATAAAAGCTTACCGATTTGTGCTTCAATTTTGCTTTGACTCCTCTTCCTTTTCTTCCTCTTTTTTTCCTTCCTTTTCTTGTGTTTTCTTCCTCTATTTTAGCTACTAGTTCACGCGTGAAAATGATGAAGAAAGAAGGCAATTAAATGACTTAATCATGTGGTTACTAATATGGCTAATCATGGTTAATTAGCAAAAGTAACCATGATTACTTTTTGGTCTCCTTCTTCAAGAAGTTTGCCTTCAAAAATCATTAAATAATTTGGACAATTGGCTGCAGCAAATCACGCATGAGAGAGAGAAAAATGTGTCCAAAAATTGTCCAATTTTTCTAATCCAGATATACCTCAATCCGGATACTTTTTAATCGTACCAATAAAATCATCTTTACAGTAATTTAACATTTTTGGGATACAGGACTATTCTAATTTTATTTTTATATTTCCATAATTATCCTGTCCCAAATGATATCTGTATATGACCCATATTCAGACCCAATTTCTTTTTAACCATCGGTAGGGCCCACAGTTTACTTTATCGGTTTACTATTACTTTTGGACACTCGGTACTGATTATTTCTTTATTCTTGAACATTAACCCTCAGTGCCATATACCATTGGACTTCTCTCATCGAGAGTTTTGTTTTGACAGTAATTTTACATATTTACAAAATTACCCTTAACTCGGGGTTTAAATTATAATTTCTAAAACTTTCGGTCATTAGGTGTAATTTTCCCAAAGACTTTTTATTTCTTTCTCCCCGTACATTTCAATGCTTGTGGGACGTGGATGTACTTTTTAAAATTATTTAGGGGTAAAAATATAATTTCCTTATTTTTCCATTCAATCGGGAAAAATGACCTCTTTATCTTTTTTCACGCAAAATAGTGTCTGTCTGTTTTTACATATTTTAGCTTTCTTGGGATGTTACAGAAGACACCTTATAAGCTCTACAAAGGAAGGAAGCCAAACCTCTCACACCTGCATGTATTCAGCTGCAAATGCTTCATTCACAACAATGGAAATGAGAATATAGGTAAGTTTGATACCAAATCAAATGAAGGTATATTTCTTGGCTATTCAAGTAGAAGTAAAGCATATAGGGTTTTCAATAAAAAGACTAGAGCTATAGAATCTATGCATGTTGTGTTTATTGAAAATGAAACTGTTTCTAAGCATGTCATTGATGAAGATCATGAATCAAGTGTTTTTGATGATTCCAAACAATTAGAGCTTAGAAGGAAGATATCAAAGGTGTACAATGTTACATATGTTAGCTTCTCAAGAGGGGGGTGAATTAGGAGGATTAAAATTTTCTGCAAAACTCAAAAGAATGATAAAAGCAAAAGTGACAGTAAAAACAGAGTATAAAGGAATAGCAACGTAAAAGCAGTATAAGAGAAGAGAGGACACAGATATTTATCCTAGTTTAGTCTCTTTATATTGACCTACGTCCAGTCCCCAAGCCACCACTTGAGATTTTCCACTATCTTGCAAGAATTCAGTGGGCTTCTTGCAATTACCTCAGTACAACTTGATCCTCTGTTCTAAGAGCTTACAATCTCACTCTTTGCACTCTAGCTAAGTGCTTCCCAAATCCCTTATGATATCCCCTCACAAGAAAATATTTCTTCCTGATGAAGATAGGATTGATTACAGTAATTGAACTCTTTAATTTAAAGTGTATATGAAAGTTGAAGTATAGAAAATGAAGTATGTGAGAGTAGGAATTTTGACTTAAGAATTTAGCAGAATTTCTGTATATACAATGTAAAATCGTTACCCACATCTTAAAATGAAGTTCTATTTATAGATTTATGTCTTAACTATACGTTAGAGACAAGATCTAGCCGTTAGAGACATTACCCAATGATTACTCTGAAAAACTATCCGTTCACCAACTGCATTTAATGCGTCTGACACTCAAAGTTCAAATTTTTGTGGGTCAACAAACAAATTTTGCAGATACTGAAAGTTAAAGATTTTAACATTGAACTTCGAAGTTCATCTGTTCTAAAGAGAAATTTGAATTTTCATCTTTGACAAATGTTTCTATGTTGGAACATACGAATTTTCAAGTTTAAAGTCATTCTGGTAAATGTGAACAGTTGTTCCATATTGCTACAGTGCCTTCGAAGTTCAAATTTTGGTGCCCAAAATTTGTCTATCAGTGGGCAGCTCAATAAGGCACAATAGTTCATCTTTTCAAAATTTGAATTTTCAAAAGTCAAAATTTGTCTGTTAGAAAAAGCTGTCATCAGACTTAATTCAAAGTTCGAATTTCTAAATATTAAAATTCATATGTCAACAGATTATCATAACAGACTTGCAAGCTTTGTTTCCAAAATTTGAATTTTCAAAATCAAAGTTTGTCTGTTAAAAAACTAACTTAGAACTCTTTTTAAATTTTACTTTCAGATGAACTTTGATATATCCTTAGACGAAGTTTTCATTTTTCATGATTTGTGTTTTACCATAAATTTGAATTTTCAAAACCCAAAGTTCGTCTGCCAGAGAAAGCTCTTATCAGACTTTATTCAAAGTTTGAATTTCTGCAATCAAAGTTCGTCTGTCAAAGGAATCTCTTTTCTGACTAACTTATTTTCAATCCATAATTCAAATTTCAGAAGCTAAAGTTTGAATTTTCAAAGCAACAAATCAGTCTTTAACAATTCAAAGTTTATTCAGGTGTCCCTCTGACAGACGAACTTTAGTCTTTAGAAATTCGAACTTTGGAATGAAAGCAAAAAAGTATGAAAAGAGGACTCTCTGATAGACAAATTTTAAAAGCTCAAAATTCAAATTTCGAAAAGAAGAACTTATGTGCCATATTGAGTTGCTCACTGACAGACGAATTTTGGGCAACAAAATTCAAATTTCAAATGCACTGTAGCAATATGGAATAACTGCTCACACTTATAAGAAGAACTTTCAACTTAAAAATTCATATGTTCCAATATGGGAAATATTTGTCAAGATGAAAATTTGAATTTTGCCCTAGAACAGACGAACTTCGAAGTTCAACATTCAAGTCTTTAACTTATGGTCTCTAGAAAATTTGTCACCCCAAAATTTGAACTTTGGATGTCAAACACATTAAATGCGGTTGGTGAACGGATAGTTTTGTAGAGTAACCGCTGGAAAACGTTTCTAACTGCTAGATCTTGTCTCTAACATATAGTTAAGACAAAAATCTATAAATAGAACTTTATTTGAAGGTGTAGGTAACAAATTTGCGTTGTATATACTGAAACTCTGTCAAATTCTTCAATCAAAGTCTTCTACTCTCACACACTTCATATATTGTACTTCAACTGTCATACATACTCTAGATTAGAGAGTTTATCTTGTTATAAATAATCTTATCTTCATCTGGAAGAAAGATTTTCTTGTGAGGGGACTTCACAAGGAATTTGGGAAGCACTTAGGTAGAGTGCAGAGAGTGAAACTGTAAGCTCTTGGAACACTACATAAAGTTGTACTATAGCATTACAAGGAGCCCACGGGCCCACCAAATTCTTGCAAGATAGTGGAAAATCTCAAGTGATAGCTTGAGGACTGGACGTAGGTTAAGGGAAAGAGACTGAACTAGGATAAATATCTGTGTCTTTCCTTCCTTTATCTTGCTTACTACTTTGTTATATCTTGCACTCTATTTTTCTACCACTTTTGCTTTCACTGCTCTCTTATACTTTTACAAAAAATTTTAAACTTCTCAATTCACCCCCCTCTTGAGAAGCCAGCAGACCTAACAATTTCTAAGTGTTCTCTCCTCGTTTTTATGAAAAGGTTTGAGATTATTTGCATAACTAAGGCCTGCACCATGTCCTCGTCTCTGTCTAGCTTATTATCCTAATAAGGTGCTTACCTTATTTGCATAAGGGGCTTAACAGTAAAGGTCACTTGTCCTGTACTACTATTATTCGCATAATCCATGAAGGTTAATAACATCCTAAGAGGTTATTCTAATAATCCTCAAATATATCCATGTTTATAAGACGTTATTCAAACAACTGAGTAGGTTTTCATGAAAATGTTCTTGAGCTGAAACTTATTCATTCTGTAATGATCATTATTCGCATAACTTAACTAGGTTATCCGCAGAATGAAAGTTTTAACATTGAAACCAAGAGCCAAGGGTCACCTGTTCTTCGCATAACTTGAAGAGATTATCCGCATAACCTCTGTCAAACACATTTAATGTGGTAGGTGAATAGCTATTTTTCTGAGAGTAATGGTTAATTCTTGCTTTCAATGGATAATTTTGCTCTAAAACATAAATAAGACCTCATTTAATTTGTTAGGTAATGAGGAAAAACATATAAATGCCCAAATTCCATAGAATTGATTATTGATTCATTCAAAGCTTACCTACCATTTGCTTAGCTCATTCATTATTCTTAAACCTTCATATCCACTCTTTTGAGAGAGAATTTCATACCTTGATTTGTATATTTCTACACACTTGTAGATAACACTTAGTGTAGGAAAACACTAAGAGATTTGTTCTTGCTCTTGAGTGAAAAGAGTGAGAGTATTCTGTTAGGCTCAAAGTTCGAGTTGGAGTTGTACTGCGATTTTTGCAAAAACCTATTTGAATCTTACAAGATATAGTAAAGAAATATCAAGTGATGGCTTGATGACTAGACGTAGGTCAAGTGGAGTAAACCAAATCAGAATAAATCTATGTGTCCTCTCCTCATTTACTTAGCAACTATTCTTTATATTTTATACTCTGTTTTTCAATAACTTTTATTATCACTGCTATATTACAATTTTGCAAAAAACTTCAAACTTCCCAATTTACCTCCCCTCTTAAGAAGCCAGCAAACCTAACAATGTCAAATTCCTCTTCATCTTGAATTCATGCTGATATGCAGAAATTAGAGAAGTCACCGGTGGTATGATGCCCAAGCTATTGGTCTCCATCATGCAAGATGATGGCAGCAAGTTGTGGTCATGGTATAAGCAAGAGATATTGGAGGATGAGAACTGGATGGCTTGGAATGCACTACTCAGGAGGTATGGATTTTTTCAATATCATTATATGCTTGAGAAGAGGAAGATAAAACCATATATTTATTGCCTTTGTCATCCGCTGTAGAGTTATAGGAATGCTTGAGAATAGGAGGATAAAACCATGGGCATTTGCATCTTTTACTTTTTCTCTCCCTCTCCCAAGCAATCTCTCCCCCAATCTTGGGAGGAGGCCCCTCTCCTTCACTGGTGGGAGAGTAGTCTCCCATGATGCACGATTCATTCCTTTCCCTTGACCAACCAAACATTCTCTTCTTAGGAAGAAGATCTCCTTTCCTTTCCTCTAGGTTTCATCCAACCAAGCTTTAGACCCACTTGTCCATGCATCTCCATTCTCCATCCACCCGCGCTTCTTTTTTTTTTTTTTAATTTTAGTATTTTTCCTTTATTCTAACGAACATTAAACTCGGAATATCAAATATGTCATTTGTCACCTAACCTTCATCATTTAAGTGTGTATGTATATATATTATAATATTATATAAGTAAGATATTCCATCATTTAGCTATCACTTATATTAGGTGGTTTTTTCATTTGGTAATGATTAGAAAACAATCATTAGTTAAGTAAATTTTACCCTCTTAAATGTGATCTTTCTTTTTGCCTGAAAAAGAGACCTTTTTTTGTAAATGAAAATGAGACTTGTTATTCCAACAGATTTTAAATTAACGGAAAATAAACATGTGAAAATAGTGAAATCCAACCTATATTTCTAAATTCACATCTACAATCATTCACTCAGAGTCAAATGCATATATTTTTTTCATTAATTTCGATAAGGAAATAAACATAAAGTACTTGGACTTACTCACTCGGGTTCTAAATCTTATACATACATACATATATATATATATATTCAAATAGAACTGACACTCAGAAATCTCATACATTTTGTATTTACATTTCTCTGAAATTGACTAAAAAAAGAAGAAGATAAAAGAAAGTAGTGATTGATAATCTAAACTATGCATTTCTTGATTCATTATTTCATTCTATGTGTACGTAAAATTTATGAAAATTACATATTATTAAGTTAACAACAAATGATATATGTCGATAATTTCGAAGTGAAGATTTTGTTTAACAAGTGACTATAACAAGTGGGAATTGAATAAAAACTTGTTTGTAGTACATGTACAAGAAATAACTGGTGTGAATGTATATGTTTGTTGATAATTTAGTATCAAATCGAAATGTAGGAAGAAGGAATTGAAGGTTTAATGGTGTATGGTGGTTCATTGATGTTTAGTATTTATTGATGAACTTTGTGTGGGATGCAACACACAGCACAAAGCTCGAGCACTGAGTGATAATTTTCAAACACTATATATCTCGGTGACACAACTTTTTCTTTTTGGCCATCACTCAGTCACAATGGGATAAGAAGTGGGGAAGACTTGTAATCAATGTTAAGAAAATCGGACCGGACACTAGACCGGACAAAGTAGCAGTTCAAAGGTTCAATGATCGGATTGGGATCGGATCAGTTGTAACTAAAATGTATCATAAAGATTAAAATGATGTAAATAAATAAAAGAAAAAGTAAAGATTGAAGAAAAAATTTAAATGAGAAAAATGATATAAACATTTATTATCAAGTACTTTTAAAAGTCATATTAAAGTTAAATTAAAATGATAAAATTTAAAATTAAAATATAAATAAATAATAGACATAACAAAAATTAAAATGATGTTATTCCATAAAGAAAAAAATTCAAGAAATAAACACAAAAAATGAGGAAAACTTGAAGAAAAAAGAAAAAAAATAGAAGAGGTAAAGTTTATGAACCTTTGTTATTAAATATTTTTAAGAGTCATATTAAAGTTAAATTAAAATAATTAAATTTAAAATTAAAGATATATAAATAATAGATATTATAAATATTATAATAATGTTATTACATAGAGAAAAAAATTCAAGAAATAAAAAAAAGTGAGTAAATATTGAAGAAAATAAAAAAAAAACAAAAACGATTTGACACTTGAAAGTCTCACATTGCTCAAGTTTTAATAAAGTGAATGTATTGATGCCTATAAAAAGATAGTTTGGTTATTAGAAGCAATATATTGATTATCCTTGAGATATCTTAAAGGGCTTGAAAATCTTTTTTTAGGCATAGAGCTGCAATTTTTTAAGTTTTTTTTTAATAAAAAAATTGAAACCGGACCTGTTTTCATTGGGTTGACCAGTTTTTGACCGGTTTCCCCAATCAATGACCAATTCTTAGGGGAGACCGGTTATAGGAGAGTTCCAGACCGAACCAGAGACCAGTTCCTGGTTTGATTAGTTGAACCAGCCAGTCCGATCAGGTTTTTAGAACCATACTTGTGATACAATGATAAATTAATTGGCAATGGGGTCCATGAAAATTCTCACCTCAGACTCATTGACGCAATATTTTTTTTTGTCAATTTTGACGCAATATTACTCAAAAAGTTATGACAAGTTATGCAATGGGCCAAGCCTTTGAATCTAGTCAATCGAAAATTTGTAAGGCTTTAATGATCGACATTGGTTGCAGTCCATTAATGAATGGATCTTTGGGCTCAAACCCAATAAAAAGAGATATAAGTAAGCCCGATTATTAGGACCAAATCAATCAAACCCAATCTGATGATTTGGTAGCATAACAAATGGTTGCAAGTAAGGGTGCTTAAAATCAAATCAAATTTATTAGACTGAATCAAACTAATTAAAATTGAACTAAATTCAAGTCTATTTTGATTTTCACTACTTATTTTTTATTTTAGTGGCTCAAAACGAAACTGAACCTAAACCAAACTGATTATCTCTTTTTTTTTTATGTGTACAAGACAACTATACTAATCTAATATGATAAATACATCAACCAAAGAGTTTTGTAGGTTTAATGTCACCAACCAAAGAGAGTCGTCCGGTTCGAATCCCTATCATTTTTATGCAAAGGTACATCTCTCCAAAACATATATACTAAAATACATCGAACCCCATGTTCGTGCCATCAAAGATGTGGAGGATGAGGAATTCTAGAGTTGTTTTTTTTTCTTCAAAGGGATATCCCCTTGGCAGGTAATTTTATGAAACTCACTTAATTTGAAATAGATCTTCAATCTTATGCAATGATCAAATTCATCTTAGTTCAATGTAATTTGCAGTTTATGCTGATGGTTGCTACCAGTTTAGTGGGAGAGGAGCTCTTCTACAGGGTTGCTGTTCAGGTTTTTTCAGTAGTTCCTTTGTCGGGTTTGATAATATATGCTTAAAGAAACATTTGTAAGGATAAACTAAAAAATTAAAATGATGGATTTTAGATATGAGCCATTTTTTTGTAGTAGTGACTAGAGATTATCTAGTTTTTTAATCTATTTAGGCAAATAGCAACATGAGGATGCTTAGCTTTTGCTAAACATTGAGGTATTTACAAAGAGTTGCTGCAGCTCATGATTTCTCGTGGACAAACAAAGAGTTATCTAATATGATGCATTGCTTTGATAGTGATAAAGATGGAAAGGTTAGTAGTGGAAGCTATTAATGCTCTTGTTTTACTTCTACTTTATAGCAATCAGGAATTAGTGGCAAGAGTGTGTGCTGGTTTTACCACTACCCTGTTTTCAATGTCTTTTCCTCTCTTTTTGTTAGCAAATTGTTAAACCCACTTTTGGAATATATCATGTATATGAACCACATATACTTCGATTTTATAGAATGGTATTAATATATATATGGTTAAGGCTTGCACTTGTAGGTGATTGTTCTCTTTTCCTCTATTTTTGTGGGAAAAAATTACTAGATCTTGTTTTATCACTGGTCCCACATGATTGTTGCATTTGTGTTTGTTTGAAAGTCAAGGCTATTTAATATAACATATTATCATATGCAACAAGGAAAAAGTGAACAAGGTGTTGATTTTGGCACTTTTGGAAAACAATGAAGAAAAGGTTCTATGGACTTACTCTGTCTATAATTTCCTTGTGCATGGTCTAAAAATTTTATATGCCATATATATATATATATGCGCCAAGTGAATGACTATCTTTTATTTGTTTGTTACCCACACTTACTATAATATGCAACTCTTAAGTGAATGACTATCTTTTATTTCCTTGTGTAGTGAAAGTTGCCTTAGATGTTGCATCTGTCTTGTTTCTATTTCAAGCTCCCAAGTCAATAATATGCTCATGATTTTTGTATTTAAAGCATGGGTTTGATAGTTGCATATTGAATCTGTTTGAAGCTTATAAAGTATACCATCTTTCTAATTTTTTATTTACATTTTAATGTCTACAATCCATTCTTTTGCATTTTTGTATCTTTGTCATATCTTAGAGTTTGTAATAGAACATATCATTCCTCTATTCTTCATTTAGCCTATCACTTTCAGATTGAATTCATATGAAATAAAATTTTACATTAAATCTTTCTTTCTTTGTCATGTTTTTGATAGGGATGGATGATCCAAATGATTCAACTATTCTCATAAAGGAAGCTTTGAAGGATGATAAAGGATTAGATTATCACAATGACTACTTACTAAACTTGCTAGCTTCCATCATGTAAATTATTGAATCAAGAGTTTTGATGATTCCAAACCAACATCCAAGAGCTTGGATTGAAGATATCAAAGGAGATCAAAGTGCTTCAAGTGAAGAATTTGAAGAGTATTTGCTGCTAGATCTTTTGTAGAATCTTTTATTTTTAGTTATGATTGGGTAAAAGATTTTGATTTGAAGAAAAGATGTTTTCAAACCTTGATTTTATGATTATTTGAAAAATACACACAAACAGACAAAGTTTGAAAGTTTAAACTGAACTATCATGTTGGAAATTCGAACTTCGCCTTTGAAAATTTGAATTTCGAGTCAAAACTGAATAAGTCTGAAGAGTTGTCTCTCGGTTAGACGAATTTTGATTATCCAAAATTCGAATTTCCATCAAAGACTGAAAGAAGCTTTTCACTGACAGACGAACTTCACATCTTCAAAATTCGAATTTCAGACAAAACACAACTTGAGAAAATAGAAGAAATTCGTCTGAAACAATGTTAAAGTTCATCTGAAATCAAGATGAAATTGAGTTTGAAAAATGCTCTCTGACAGACGAACTTTGACTTTCCAACATTCGAATTTTCATATAAGTCTGAAAGGAGCTTCTTTGAAACAAACGAACTTTGAGTCTTCAAAATTCGAATTTCAGACAAATCACAACTTATGAAAATGGAAGAAATTCGTCTGAAACAATGTTAAAGTTCATCTGAGATCAAGAATAATTTAAGTTTCAAAACTACCTTCTGTCAAACGAACTTTGAACATTAAAATTCAAATTTCAGTAGCTATGTTTTTAAGTCTGTTAAAAAGAAACACTGACATACGAATGACAAGTCTTATAACATTCGAATGTTGAAGTTAGTCTGAAAAGAGTCTCTCTGACAGACGAATTTTACCCTTTCAAAATTCGAATTTCGAAGAAAGTGATCTACTGTACCTCTTTGAACGTTCAATGGACAGATGAATTTTGGGCTTCCAAAATTCGAATTTCGAAGGCACTGTAGAAAATTGAAAACACTGTTCACACTTAACCGAAAAACTTTTCTCTTGAAAATTCGTATGTCACATTGTGAAAATGTTTTGTAAGTTTCAAAATTTGAATTTCACTTCATGAACCGACGAACTTCGTGTTGTAACGTTGAAAGCTTTAACCTTCGGTTCCTTCGAAATTCGTCTGTTAACCAACCAAAATTCGAATTTCAGTATGTCAGAAACATTAAATGCAGTTGGTAAACGGATAGTTTTTCAGAGTAACCGTTGGATAACTTTCCCAACGGATAGATTTTGTCTATAACGGACATTTGAGACCTAAAACTATAAATATAACATCATTTGAAGTTGTGGGTAACAAATCAAACTTGTATATACCGAATTTCTGCTGAATCTTCTTCTCAAAATCTTTTACCCTCTCAACTTCAATATCTGTACTTTAACCTTCATATCTACTCTATTCAAGAGAGTTATATCTTTGTAAACAATCTACTCTTCATCTGGAAGATAGATTTACTTGTGACGGGAAATCACAAGGGGATTGGGAAGCACATTGTGAAAGTGCTTAGAGTGTTTGAGAAAGCTCCAGAAACAGAGCATACTCGTGTACTGTGGTATTAGTAAGAAGCTCGTTGAATTCTTGCTGTATAGTGGATAAATCTCAAGAGTTGTCTTGGGGACTGGACGTAGGTCAAGTGGATAGACCGAACCAGGATAAATCACTGAGTTTTCTTCTCCTTATCTTTACTTTTTAGCTTGCTCTGTTTTATACGTTGCTTCCCTTACACTGTGTTGTCTTCACCCATTTCATTTTGTGCAGAGAAATTTCAATCTTCCCAATTCACCCCCCCTCTTGGGAAGTCAGCCTTGCTAACATAAATTACATGTAAATTATCAAGTTGAAGTATATATGTTATGAAGCTAATAAAGCTTTTTCATATGATTGATGCAAGGAAGATGGGTGCAATGTAAAAGAGTATTTTGTTGGGTCACGACTGGATAGTTGAGAGCAGTTAGTTGGATCCTCTTCTAGATTTAGTCTATATTTTATGGATACAATGACACTAAATATATATCCCAAGAAATGTCATATAGTTCAACTGAATAAAATGTCATCACATTGGATATGTATGTAATATTTTAACAATGAATGAATTTTTTGGTCTACTCTAGATTTCTCATTAATTTAACAAAAAATTTGGCATGTTTTAACAAAAAATTGATTATGAATTGGCTTGTTTTACATGCTTCTCACAGCTTTCTCACGGCATATATATATGTGTGTGTGTGTGTGTGTGAGATACATGTTTAGTTAGTTAATCTCCTCTTGAATATCAATTACTTTCTCATGGATTTAATGCGTGAGAAATTTCTCACGAAAGCAAATCTTTGAGAAATGAAGGATTTTCTCACGGATTAAATCTATGAGAAATTTTTTCACAGACATAAGTCATGAGAAAATTCTGAAGTTTCTTACGCATATAATCTCTGAGAACTTTCTCGCGAACTTAAACTGTGAGAAGATTTCTTACGGATTTTTCTTCCATGAGAATGTTTCTCACGAATGTGAGGAATACTTTCTTACGCCTTAAGGTTGTAAGAAAATATTTTCGTTCGAGTTCTTTTCTGACTAATGATTTTGCGGGAGAAAACCCGTGAAAAATAGTTTTCTAATAGGTTTTATGGGATTTTTTCACAGATTTGTGTTATGAGAAAATCCTTATTTTGGTGTATTGACGGTTTCATTTAAGAAAAGGGTTTTGGCTCATGTGTTAAAAAATGGACTAGATTGGCCGGTTCCACTAGTTGGACCAAGAACCAGTGTCAGGTTTAATCTGATAGTAGAACTAAATTGGAGGATTTTAGAATCAGTCAAAAATTAGTGAAATCATGTTTAAACCAGTAAAAATTGGTTTTGAACTGATTTAAAATTAGTCATATTTTTTATTATTTTTTTAAAATAAAATAATATTATTTTTAATACTAAATAATATTATTTTTTTGTATCTTCAATAATTAATTCAATTTCTAACACCTTAGTTTTTTATAATAAGCAATAGCCAAAAAGAAAAGCAAATACCTCATCACAAGAATATGTATGTCAGCAAGCATTTGGAGGGCCTACACTGATGGAGCTGGAGGAATACGGACAAGAGGGAGATTGACATTAAATTAGCCCCTTCATATCTCATTCAGACCCTCTGAATATATTGTAACCGGTGTGACCACAATTCCTACCTTCCATTTACTTTCCCATTGAATCCAATACCTCTAGAAAAGATGGTAACAAACCGTCGTTAACTCACTCTTTTAATTTGCAACCACAACTAGTTACTACTGTCAACCTACTTATTGCTTGTCATACCAGTGATAATACCAGTGATAAATGATAAATTTTACCCACTCCCCATGCATATCAATATATATATATATATCAATATATAATTTAAAATCTATGTAAAATGTTTTATTCATAAGTCATCAACCTCTCTCACACTCTATGTAATATAACAAAAAATGTGTCTTTGTTTCTTAAATTCATATGAATATGAAAAAAAGTTAAAAAGATCAGAGTCCATAAAAGTTTTACTTTGTCAAATCAAACCCCATCTTTCTTCCTCCTTTTAAATATTATTTTATTTACGTAAAACCTAAACCTTGGAGCAGTATCAAAGGGTCTCAAAATATCGATCGTGACTTTTGTTTTCCGCGCTTTTTGACGTTGTAACTATGAGAATGACACGACAATACATAGTTGGGGCATGTCAGCAATTGATAAATAAATGAGGGATCAATTTCATGGTTGTACGTTTTGAACCTTTCAGGTTAATTTCAAGTATTTAAAATTATGTATAATAAATAATATAATTTGCAAAACATTTTTTGGCCATTGGATGGCGCAAAGCTGGCGATTTGCGGAGATGCCTGATTTTTCCATTTCTTGAAGAAATTGAAATTATTACTACTTCCTTTTTTCTCTTTCCGTTTCATGCTTTCCCTTCGGATATTCTTTCATAGTTTACTAAATACTAGTATATACTAGTACTATAAATATGTGTGTGTTATAATTCCACATGTGTGAGTGTAGTAAATGTAAATAAATTAAATTGAGTGCCAAATAGAAATGCGTATTATATCAATTTAATACAGAATCACTTAAATGTTTGTTGGCTGATTTTGAGGAAGAGGAAGAATAACAAAAGAAATATAATAAGAAGCCACCCTCACTTCCCCTCACATGCGGACCTCATCAACTCACAGCAACCACGTGAGAACCACCACATTCAACTCAATACGATGCCGGCAGTCGTGAGAACCACCACCGGCAATAACGCGCCGCCACACGTCCTGATAGTTCCGTTTCCATCTCAGGGCCACATGATCCCCCTCCTCGACCTAACCCACAAACTCGCCTCCGACGCCGGCTTCACCATCACCATCTTAACCACTCCTAAGAACCTCTCCCTCCTCCACCCACTCCTCTCCTCTCACCCTTCCATCCACACCCTCCTCCTCCCTCTCCCTTCTCACCCCGCCCTCCCTTCCGGTGTCGAGAACACCAAGGACTCCCCTCACCCCGTCCGACCACTCATTCTCTCTCTCTCTAACCTCATCAACCCTATCCTCCATTGGTTCCGCTCCCACCCTGACCCACCTCACTTCATCATCTCCGACATGTTCTGCGGCTGGACTCACCGGCTCGCCTCTCAGTTGGGTATTCGCCGACTCGTGTTCTCGCCTTCCGGTGCTTTTGCTTTGTCTACCATGTACTACCTCTGGAGAGAAAACCCCAAGAGGAAGAACGAGGAAGACGAAAACGAGGTCGTTTGTTACCATAAGCTTCCCAATTCACCAACGTATCCTTGGTGGCAGGTGTCTCCGTTGTACCGGAGTTACATTGAAGGAGACGCCGAGTCGGCGAATTTGAAGGATGCGTTTCTGTGTAATATAGAAAGCTGGGGACTTATCGTGAACACGTTCACTTCGTTAGAGAAGGTTCATTTAGATTTCCTTCGAAAATACGTCGGCCATGATCACGTGTGGGATGTAGGACCGTTACTTCCACCAGATAACACTGTCACTCAGCGAGGTGGGTCCAGCTCTGTCTCGCCGGACGACGTAGTATCCTGGCTCGACAGACACAAGGACCGTGAGGTAGTGTACATATGCTTCGGAAGCCAAGCCCTACTGAGTGAAGATCAGACGGACGAGATTGCGTCTGCGTTAGACAAGAGTGGGGTCCATTTTATTTGGTCCGTGAGAGATGGAAATGGTGGGGTAATTCCGTCGGGGTTCGAAGATCGGACAGGTGGTAGAGGCTTGGTGATAAGAGGGTGGGCCCCACAGGTGGTGATACTGAAGCATCGAGCGGTGGGCGTGTTTCTGAGCCACTGTGGGTGGAACTCGGTGATGGAAGCGGTGGCGGTGGGAGTGCCGATGCTGGCATGGCCGATGAGCGCCGACCAGTTCGCGAACGCGACGCTACTGGTGGAGGAGTTGAAGGTGGCGCGAAGAGTGTGTGAGGGTGCCAACTCGATTCCTAACTCGGACGACTTGGCAAGGGTTTTAGCCGAGTCGGTGAGTGAAAGAGGTACTGTAGAAAGAGCGAAGGCATTGAAACTGCAGGCGAAAGCTCTTGATGCTATCGGAGGAGGAGAAGGAAGTTCTGTAAAGAACTTTGGTTGCTTGATCGACCGTCTATCTGCTTCTTCTTTGGATTAAATTTTAGTTCAATTTGAGTAAGTTTCCCTCTCCGTTTTTTAATTTTCCACATTCTACAATGAGTTATGATTAACTAATGAGCAGTTGAAAATTTGTATGAAATCAATATAATATCTCCACATCAGTTACTCATATCTGATAATAAATCGTGGGTGACATGTTGTTGACGGGACCATTTATTCTTTAAATTTAAATTTGGTATATAACACATCAAACGCCACTAATTTATTAAGTAGATACTGTTACCTTTTTTTTTTTTAAGAAATTTTTAATTATTGTATGTAAATGAAGAAAATTAGTTATTTTTTTAAAATTTAAAAAAAAATTAAATATTTATTTTTTTACTCTTCTTTAATATAATAATATAATTATATTAAATATTATTTGACTAATTAAAAGTATATTTTTTATTCAAAAAATTGAATAATAATTTATAAAAAAAAATAAATAATAAGAATAAAATAAAAAAAATTCTATAAAATGTTACCAGATTACTTAAAAAAAATAAAAAATTTTTTAAAATGTCCCTTAGAAAGGACAAGAGGGAGTACACAAATGACGCTCACAAATGTTACCACTACTAGGTTACTTTTTCACGCCTCTCGTTGTCGTTAGCTTTTTCTATATTAAATTTTGATTCCCAGGATTGTCTCCAGTGTTAATGTTAAGGGAAATAGAATTACTGATACAAATATTGCATTATGGTGTATATGATGGATATTAGTTGGCGTTTGATGTGTGAATACACACGGGAAGCATGTGCATGCAATGGTTGGTATGAGCTGTAGAGAGGAATCTAGTATATAGCCCGGACACGTGGTTTTATTATGTGAAGTTTGTTGTAACCATACATACGCGAGTGTGTGTGTATATATATATATATATTGTCTGTGTGTGTATTCCATATCCAACAACCGAAAGCGCTAGCAGAGGGCAAAGATAATTAAATTATACAGTAAAGACCTTTTTATTATTATTTTAATTAATATTCCCACCGATTTTGAATAAAAAAAAAATACTTTTTCTAATTCTAAATATAAGATATATTTAAAATATTTTCTTTAATCTATAATATAAGATATAAATATAGATTGTATAATTTTTTCTTTAATTTTACCTTTCATCAAATCAGTGAATACTCTCTCCATAAGTTAGTTTTAGCTAGTTTACATATTTTAAGGAAATTTATTTATATTCTTAATCTTATAAAAAAAATGCCAATTGTTTCCAATTTTACCCTATTTACTTTATTAATGTCAAAATTACATTAACATGTTTTTAACACTTCTCCTTCATACATTAAGAGCATATTTGGTTTAAATTATAAGTGATTATGAATGAGAGAAAACTGATTATGCAGCTAGTAAACAAACACAATTCAGATCAAAATAATCACTTATTGTCATTTAAGTGATTATTTCCATAAGTTACTTTTTCCAGCTTATGATAATCATTTTTCTCTCATAATCACTTATTTCACTATTTCTTCTCATTATCCACCCAATAATCACTTAAACCCCAATATCCAAACACATTTCTTTTCTCAAAATCACTTATGGGTTAAAAATATCCAAACACAATTCATTTTTGACATAATTACTTATTCTCATAATCTATTATGAATAATCACTTATCCTCATAATCACTTATATATAATCTAGTGCAAACACACACTAATTTCCAAATCATCATTATCAAGATTAAATAGTTGTCAATTGAAAATCTAACCAATCACACTTTGAATATTTAATAATGACAAGTGGAGTTCCCAAAGCACATTATGTAACCATATAAAAATGAGATAAGGGTAGAGTTAGAAAAAATTTGTTAATATTATTATCTTTATTCCTTATTATAAGTTACTATATTCTAAAAGATTTCTATGTTTCTAAATATAAGTCACTTGGTAGAGTGGTTGGAATATTTAATGCTATTTTTCACAGGTACTGAGATGTCTATTATATATATATATATATAATTGGAGATTGTGCTCTTGGTCAATCATTTGCATGCAAACATTATCTTTGTTAAAAGTTTTTTTATTATCTCTATTATATTGTTTGCATGTTTACTTCATAATAGAACCCATAAATAATTGTATAATAATTATTCTAAATGTCCCCAGTCGATTATCACTATTCGATGGTGAATTATAAGACTAGTATGATCTTGATTGATGATCATGTATGGAGATACAAATCAAGATTATAGGCACATTGTTAGAGACCAAGGTGTCGCACTGACCCGCCATGAAATAGCTACATGGTCCAATCATCAGCATGTCTCATATATAGCTATATCGTTTAGCCCTTAAACATGAGATCTCCATAAATTCTTACATGAACAACATTGTGTCTTAGGATAATTAGAAGTCGCTCTTTAACCTAGTGATGATATAGGTTATGTTCATATGCAGTGGGATCCGTACGGTGGATGTTGAGTGATCCAGATGGAATTTGTCCCACTTTAAATAAGAGAGATATCTCTAGGCCCTACAATGGGGTCAGACTAAGAAATACATGACCGTGCTCAAATGAAAATGAGTTTTCATTTGTTTAGTTAGTCGAGCTCGAGATCATGAAAGCATAATTAAGCAATATAAGGTTGACGGTTCCATGTCTCATGCTTAACCTAGATATCTTGTGACAAAAGGGACATGACATATACTATAAGATATGTTGTATCGGATCATCAATCTTCATATAATTTGGATAGTTGTAATGTTTTGCTAGAAACCTCTCATGACTTGTGGGTTAAAAGAAATTTCAGGCCCACTACTAATATTATATGAACCTATAGGGTTGCACACCAAGAACGGATATAATGTGAACTAAAATGTTCAGATTCATTGGATCTAGAAAAATATCCTCATTCAACGTATCTTTCTGTTCTAGAGGTTTTCCTATTTTAGAATAGAATATTATAGAAATTCTCTTATTTGGAATAAGAAAATAAAATTTTATTAATAATAGGAATATTCTAGAAAGTTTCCTCATTTGATTACGAGGATATTATTTTTATTGAATAGTAAAATAATAGTTTATCTCTTTTTAAGAAGGTGATAGGAGAAATTAATACATACATATAAGATATATATTATTAATTTTGATATATATGTGTGTGTGTGATATACCCTTTTATTCCCTATTATAAGTCATATTGTAGAAGATTGAGGTATGCAAAATATAAGTCACTTTGTAATATTAAATATTCATTTTCATATTTACCCCTCATTAAATAATTATGATAGAAAGAAATAAAGAAAGATATAATTAAGATGAGTTATAATTTAATGAGGGTAATATTTGAAAGTTATGAAAAATTTTACAAAGTTCAAAAAGTTTAATTACTTTTAACTATTTTTCTTTAATTTGTATGCATAAAACGGTTAGAAGTGATTTATAATAAAGAATAGAGGGAGTATATATTTCATTTAGTTTCAATAAATATTATTTGAATTAAATGAAAATAATTTTTGATTTAATTTAAATTATATATTTAATTAAAAAATATTGGAATTAATTTAAATTTATATTTGAATTAGATATGATTTAATTCAAAATATATATTTAAATTCATGAAGGAGATATATATCTTATTTGATTTAAATAATGTATTTAATTTAAATAAAGATAATGTTTGATTTAATTTAAATATTAAATTAAACAAATATGTGGGTTAATTTAAATTATATATATTAGCTATGATCTAATTAGAATTATATATATTTAAATCAATGGATAAATTAGTGGATAAATTAATTTCAATAAAGTATTTAAATTGATGATTAAATTAATATTAATTTAAGCTTACTTAATAAATTAGCAAGTAAGGATTAATTTAAATAAATTATTTAAATTAATGTAATTTAAACTAACTTGAAGACTTTTAATTTAAATAATGTATTTAAATTAAATATGACTGGCTTTCCAAGCCAGTTACCTCCCTTAATAAATAAAAAGGACTAGGAGTCTCTAAAACACTTAATACTTCATACTTCATTCCATTAACTACTCTTGTATTCTATTGTACACATCACCTAGAGAGAGTGAGAGAGAAACATAATGCCTTTTATATTAAAATTAAAAAAGGCGATCTTTTCTCCACCCGAATATCATGCGGTTCATGGATAAGAACATAAAGACGTTTAAGGTTCAAGGTGCTAGCACACCATTCATTGAGTTCTCATTCATGTGACTATCATAGAGGGTGGGTGCTCATGAGAGTTGTTCACCTTGATCCAGTCAATCACTCAACAGAGAAAGCACAAAAGGTTGAGTTTTGAATTTGTCACAAGTATGTTTCTTACCTTTCTATTTACTTTAAGTAAAACTGACGAATTCTTGGGAAGGATTTTGGATTAAATTTTTAAATTTTCGTTGTGTTTGTATAACAAAATCTCAACATAAAATACCCATATTTATGCTCATATTTGCATATAAATATAGTTAAATTGGTTTATTTTAGCATGATTTTACATATTTTAATGTTTTATGGCATCATAGGGCTTATTTGAAGGCATTTGGAGAAAAAATGTTACAAATTGTTCATACTGAAAAGTTCTGATATCTGTTGGTATTTTTATCATAACTCTCTTATATGAACTTTGATTGAGTTGATTAAAATTCATTGGAAAGTCAAGACATAGAGCTATAGCTTTCATGTTTTGAGATTTTTAAAATTTCAATGTTATCATGGTAAAAATTGAGTTCGAAGTGTCTACATGAGCTGGTGACCTGTTGGAAGCTGAACGAAGCAGTATTCTGTACTAGGCATCCATCTGGCACTAGGTCAACTCACATATGGTATTTTACACCTCTCAAAACCACCCGACCCTGTCTACTATGGTCCCAGGTCACTCAACATCAAATCAAGAGTAAGAAAGAAGGCTGAAAAAACGTGTTTTTAAAGCGTAAAATCTAACTTAGAGGGCAAGTTTCTTCAATTATTATAAATAGGGAAGCCCTCTAATATCATGAGTTATTATTATTTTTTATTTTCAATGGAAAAATAAAATGAAAAGGTCATTGAGATTTATTATTATGAGTAAACCTTGTAATTACACTCGTGTAGCCCCGTAGGCTCACACGATGTGATTATCTTAGGAATCTACGAAAACTCCAAAAACCTTCGTGACCAATTATGAAGCAATAAAATGAGATGTACCTAGCTAGCAAGAAAATTAAATGTTTGAAAATGACAGAGAATAATCATTCTAAAAAAGAATCCATGCTGTGGCAATCAGAACCAAAACTGCGACTAATGCCCTATAACATTCCTGAACAATCATATCTAGGCACAGGATAAAGCTTTAAAAGGTAAACTCATGCTTTGAGCATGCTAACCCAAGTCAAACATCAACCATGATCTTATCACATGAAGTTATTCAACTAAGTGTGAGACCACCATTTCCCTTTTAAGGAATTAAACCGCAAACTGATGCGTTAATAAGCTTGGTGTCCAGTTAAACCCAAAAGCCACAATTTGGAGAAAAAGATCTAAACACAAAAGCACACCCTATGAAGATGACTAACATCAAATCCATCCTGCTCTTAAGCTGTAGGCTCAAAAATTGGATATCACATATGCTTTCCATGATTAATTTCAGATAGTTCCTTGAACACGAAAATTGACACACACCAAGACGTTCTTAGAATTTAATTTGCCTGACCCCTTTTTTTAATTTATTATTATTATTTCTTTTTTATTATTTTTTTTAAACTGTAAAGATTTCCTATTGAATCTTTAAAGCCCCTTTTTCCTAACATGTTGACACAAACCTTCCTGCTTCATAGATTATTAGTTCCGAAAAGATAAAATGCCACAAAAATTTATCACGGTTTGTTCTTAGTAATTTTATAAAAACAAATGTAAAAATAGTGAATTAAAATTGAAACTGAAAAATAAAAACAACACCTGCACAGTATTTGATCTACTAAAAAATTATTAGCAAGGCTGCAAACACTATCTCCGTTGGCTAAACAAGTACCATTCAAAGTATCATATTGATTCATATTCAGCAAATAGACTCATTCCCCAAAGCATAAGAATACCAACCCAATATTGGACAGGCAGCCATGTTCAAAGAACACAAAAGGAGGGGAACAATGGGAGGCTATCAAACGAAATTGCAAAGCAAATTAAAACTAAGATTTTGAACTATTTTTCTAGGCCTGAATCTTCTACTCTAAATAGATTGAAATGCTCCTATGACTTGTAATAAACCAAAATAACAACAGATCTTCCCCATATCCCACATGTTTACAAAAACATCGATAGAGTTCGAAACAGATTGAAACAAACTGATGGAAATCTAAGAGGCATTCAAAAGATCCATAGCTACTCGTGAAAATAGTCCATTTACCTTGATGGATTGGTTGCATCTCCAAAGCCTAATCCAAGGACAAGCATGGTGTTTCCAAGTCTCAATTCAAGTTCAAATGAATTGATCCACTAAAAAACTATGTTTTGGAGAGCCCATAGACAAAGGAGTTATTCAAGAGCTTACAAGAGCAATTTGAAGCTTATATCATTACAATGAAGCCCCATGGTACCCATGTGTACATGGAGGAGTGCAATGGAACCTTAAGTATTCCTATTCAAGCCCAAATGCAAGCTCTTCTAGCCCATGGAATTAATGTGACATGGATAGTATTTTGAGTTCATTAATTAGTTATTTAATTGTGTTTTGTTTTATGTTTAATTGAGCAAAGCTTGAATTATTTAAATAAGCCCATTTGTAGAATCTTTATTGGGTTAATAATTGTATTTCTAAGGGCTCAAATTAGTATTTTAAATGTTTTAGGTCCATTACGACTACTTGACTCTCAAGTAGATCATAAGTTAGGTATGTTTTTTAGTAAAAAAACGTCACTTTCTTTGTGGCTCTCAAAAAGTGACGTTTTTAAAATAATTTCCATATTTATTTAGTATTATCTAGTGTCTTCTAAGATGTTCTTACTTGGTTAGCAAGTTAAAATATTCTAGAGTGATTTAGTTTTTAAATAAGTGAGATTCTTGCAATCTCACAAGATTTAGTCTTAAAATTTAAGTAATTTCCTATTATTTAGAGTCACTTAATTTTAGGAATAATTAGTTGTCTATTTTATTAGATCCTCTAATCATTCTAGAGGATTCTAGATGTCATTATGAATATATGTATTTAGACCTACGTTTTTTTTAACAAGTTGGATAAGAATTATTTTCCTTCAATTTTCTTGTATGAGGATTATCTGAATTTATGTTCTCTTGAGAACTCATGATCTACCAACCAGAGTGATCAACCGAGTGGGTGTCATCGTTAGAGCTTAGGAACGAATTTCCTTGGTTCTAGCATATGATCATCAACTTGTTTTTGTTTGTGAGATCGTTTCTGCTGTATTTTTTGGTTTGCTTGATTATTCACCAAGAGGGCCATATCACAAACTTTATACAAGAATAGACAACCTCAGAAAACAAAACAACTTTCCCCCATAATGTGAGCATTATACAGATTCTTCCAAACACATCTTATACTCAGATTAAGAGAACAGAGATCAACTACACAACACACCAAATGTAGTTTAATGTCAATCTCATACCAAAATGGAGTACCCAAGCAACAAATGAAACTCTATTATATGACCAGGCCATGTAAAAAGAAGGGAGGTGAGCCGACAATGAAGAAGCAGAGGAAAAGTAGGAAAAAACAAGAATAAAATGTAGAGAAGCCATAGCTCAGAATCAGAGTTTCAACACCAAATTACCAGTTGATGAACCTTGAGACTTTGCACTTAACAGCTCCACTCTCTATCTAAACTTCTGTAATATCTTCCTTCTTCCTCAATCTCGTTCTCATGCAAGATCTCATGCAGAGACTCCGTCTCCTCTTTCGGCACCAAATTCTCTAGGTTTTTCGGTGTGATGCTTCCTAGGTTTTTTCTCTTGAGATTTTTCAAGATTTCTCCCTGCCTCTCTAGGGATTGTCAACACCTCCCAAGAATTTGTCCTCTGATCCATTTTATAGCAGCTTCGCAAGTGAAGGAAAAAGGAATCTCAAGCGCGTGGTTACCCCTTTTTGATCCTGCTTCTGTGTGCTGATTGCCTTGCTTCCCTGTTCTGGTTGCTTGCAACCACACCAACAACCTTCGCCCCCTCAGCTCTGTTATGGCAGGTATGGAGTAGTGGGGTGATCTCCTTTTCTGTGTACTGGCCCTCATGCACGATCCTTCTGCCTTTTCTGTCTCACTCCTTTGCTCGACTTCCCTCTTTCTTTCGTTCTCGTGCACAGCCTCCCCCTATTTTTTCGTGTCTGAGCCTCTCCATCGAGGTCAAACTTACCTTTGGTTGGAACACAGCGTTCAACCAAAGGTTGATTAGTAACAAAATTCATTTTATTATTTATTATTTATTATTTTTATTTTTTTTATTTTTTATTATTTTTTATTTAAGACTATAAAGATAGGATTTTACTTTTTCTTATCTTAAATGATTTGATTGATTTAAAAACTACAAAAAAGGGATAGGATTTTGAAACTTCTAAAGGAAAGGAGATTGAATTTGGATAGTGATTTTTTAGATTTTGGAAGATTTGCATTTATCTTGAAATTAAATGATAATTACTAATTTCCTTACATAAAAGGGATTTTTTTTTATTTCTTTTGTTTTTTCATTTTTTATAATTTTAATTTTAAAAAAATGTCCGAACAAAATAGGGTGTTCACAGGATGTTTCTAATGAATCCAAATTGGTGGAGTTATACAATGAGATTGAAGATAAAAGGAGAAGAGATCATGGATCAGGTGGGACGGGATGATCAATTGGACCAAATATGAAAAGACTTGGAAGATGTTTGATGATCAGGAAAGTACTTACTAATATATTTGTGCCTTTTCCTTCTTTATGATAATGATGTCTTTTGATTAGAATAATTTGATTTCCCATTGTCACACACTATTACCAATTTGTGATTAAATTTTGTAGTGATCCTGACTCATTTTATTTTATTTATTTTATGGCTCAATTCCACGTGAGAAGTTTTGAATATTTGCTTGTACTTAGATTAATTGAATTACTATATGGGATTTTTGAGTCTCCACAATTATATCCTTTAAATTAAATGTGTGTTTTCTTTTTGGTGGAAAATATTTTTGGGGTCTTACATGTTTTAATTGAAAATTAAACAAAATTTAAATCAAAATAATAAAAGTTCCCTTAAATTTTGAAAGGTTAAATATATATATCTTAAATAAAAGGATTTTTTTTTCATAGTATATATTTTTCTGAGTCATCCTGTGTGAGGTTTTTAGAACCTCAATGGGTATTTAGATTAATAAAATTACCACATGTTGTAATGTATCTCCCCTGATATACTAATCAAATCATATATTTTCTTTTTGGAAAATATTTTTGAAATCCAAATAATAATGATTTTCTTAAATTTGATAAAGTTTTGCATGTATTTTAAGTAAAAATATTTTTTAAATGTAATTTTATAATATGTTTTTAAGTTATTTTATGTGAAGATTTTAGAATTTTCATAGGTATATAAACTAATTAGTAAGCACGTGAGATTTTGGGAATCTATGTGTATTTATGAATAAGTAATAAATAAATAGCTAAATAGTTTTTTTATATGTATAATTTGATTTTTGAAAATAACAAATATATATAATTTTTCTTAAAAAACGCAAACCTATTGACATGAATTTTTACATTTGAACTACATGAATTTTGATCTTTATAATAGAATACAAAGGCCCTAGAGTTTCATTTTAGGTCAATTCTGCTTTTGTAAATAAATTCTTTTTTATTATTATTATTTAATTTTTTCCTTTATTTATATGTATTTTATGAAGATAATTAAAATAATTTTAAAATCACATTAATTTTATATAATTAATTTAAGGTGATCGTTCTTATGAACGAGTGTCATGAGATATATAATACATTCCTCGTAATGCAATCGGGTCTCGAACTCTTTATGTTTAGTAGACCATTTTTTTTATTTTTAAAAAGGCTTTCCAAAATTCTCCATTTTAATAATTTTGATGGCGACTCTGCTTTCTTTTAATTTTTCATTTTGAAAAATTAAAAATTTGGTGCGATAATTTGTCAACTCCACTAGGGACTAATTGAGAGTCAAGCCTATATAAGTTGGTTCTATAAAATTTTGTAGCCTTAACTTTATTTTAATTACCTCTCATTTTATTTCTTTTCAATGTTATTTGTCTCATATGATTAGGGTATATAATATTATTTTGTCAGTTTTTTTACTATATGAATAATGTGCTTATTGTATATTACTTTATATATTTCTCTTATTACTATATACTTATTAGATGAGGTTTGGGTAGTTTGTAGGTCCCAAGAATGTATGCTCTCCTCACACATTGAGCACTTACATATTTTCCTCACAAACATTTTGGGCCTTATACCCGGGTCTGTGAGTACCTTAGGCTAGTGAATTTTGTAATTGTTCCCTCATAGGATTTTTGAAGTCCTAGGAGGTTACTGTGAATACTTTTTCCATGCAATTACCCATTTTGTAAAGTTGGTTCCTGTTGAATTTCTAAGTTTTCAGTGAACCAAGTTTGCTAACGGAGTCTTTACCTTTATGGTGGGGATATCTTATAGACCTTATTAGGATAATAGACTAACCCTGAAAACTAGCACATCGATAGATAAACCCTAGTAACCAACGAGTTAGTTAGTACTTAACTTTCTTAGAGCTAGATATACTTATACCCTATGGCCTATCCCACGGTAGGACAAAAGAAAAGCATATTCTTCTCTTCGTCATAGCATATCATCATTAAAAACATAGGAAAGGGAGGCACATTGTTGCTTTGTTGCTAGAGTGTGTATCAACATCTTTGCTTAGCTTGATGGTATATGCATTAGCAACCTAACCCTTGTCTTGGGGTCCCCGAACCTAATAGACCATGAGCACTTTGCATTCCTCATGTTAGAAAATCTCACAAAGGGATAACTTTATAAGGATCGGGAATTTCTTTTTTTAGTTAAGTGTGCCTATAAGCCAAAATGATTCATTTTGATATGAGAGACGTAATTAACAACTTAAAAAAAATTTAGTAGTCTTGACTTTTCACTGGCTAATAGTTTACCTTCTGCTCATCAAGATGAGAATTTCTACCCAATGGATAAATTAGTTTCATTAGTCAACTACAAAAGAAAAACAATAATAAATAATAACTAAAAAAGCAAACTAAATTACCTTGACAATTTTCTATCAAATTTTGGGGAAGAGATATTAAGGCATTAATCACGTTTGGATATTGATCCTCCGTTGGCTAATTGTCATTAAAAATAATAATTAAAAAAGCAAACTAAATTACCTTGACGAATCTTCTATAAAATTTTAGGAAAAAGATCTTAAAGTATGAATCACATTTGGATATTGATCCTCCATTGGTTAATTGCCATTGATAAATAATAACTAAAAAAGCAAACTAAATCATCTTGACAATCTTCTATCAAATTTTAGGGAAAAGATCTTAAGGCATTAATCACTTTTGGATATTGATCATTCATTAGTTAATTATCATTTCTATTTCCTTATGACGCAATAAACACCTAACTGAGGTGAGAAATTCTTTTGCAATTTTTCCAAAGGAAGTCTTGTCTAACAAGTAAATATACATGTCAAAGGATACAATCATGTTAACATTAATTGTGTAGGGATTTTGTTCTTTCACTAATTATTTGCTTCCCTGTCATAATACAAATAAAAATCTAGAAGAAAGTGAGTTTTCTCTCTTTTCCCAAAGAAATAAATTAGCTTGATAACATGCTAAAAGGGGCATATTCTCAAACATATATGGCACGTGCATCATTAATAATATTAGGTAGTTAATTTTCAAAAGGTAATTTCCTTTCTTGTAAACAATAAGTACCCAAGAGAAGTGATATTCCACCTAAACGAAGTTCCAAAATTAATCAATAAAAAAAAGAACAAAAAAAATGATAGACAAAAATAAGAGCAAAACAAAAAAACTAAAAACAAAAATAAAGTGAAAGAAAAAAACAAAATTTGATTGGTTAACATATTAGTAGGTTTACAAAATTCATAACCTAAATCTGGAGAGATTTGGTCTTCCATGAATTAATTAAGTACAATAAGGATCCAAAAGTAGCCTACTAATATTTTAACTAATCAAGCTTGTAACTAAAACACCAAAGCCTCATATCTAATTATCAATTGTCATAAGAAGCAACAAGAGTTCGGATGAAAACAAAAGTTCATGTACTCCTAGACCTATCCAGTAAACATACCACCTTGCCACCTATTATTCAAAAGTCCAATCCTAAAACACACCTAAGCAAATGCTCAAAGATTCTCACAATTCCTTTATGATACCATTGTAACAGAATCAATGCACTAGTCAATTCATCAGTTGTATAACATAATAAGCATGCATTCACATGCATAATCATTTTGCATATCATGATGAAGATTGTGAAATTTGCGAAAAATATGATTATTGGTTCCTTGATATGGGAAATCAATATGAACCTTTGGGTCAAAAGGTTATATCTAAGCTTATCCATGACCATAAAAAAATTATTCATCACTCATATGAGCATGGAAAGAACTAGTTTCTTTGAGGATCAGGGGACTTGCTCTTTTAAGATACTTACAAGAGATATACCCTAAAATAATATTTCTAATTCCAATCATACCTTTTATCGATAAAATCATTCTTTGAAAGAAGTGAGTCTCTAATATGTCATATCTTCATCAAACAATGTGAAGATCTAGTATTGAGATTGTCTTTATTGATATTATGGTCACGTATTTCCATCTTTCCTCCTGTTAGTCTATTCATCTTGTCAATTTCTTGGCAAGCATTCATCCCTTGTAATATTTTGTTCTTCAATTGATGTGAGAAATAGATAAAATCTGAAGCGAAAAGAAAAAAAGACATGCAATTGTAGGTCTGTCACACCTGAAAATGCGACGCGGATGGCGCGGGAAACGAAAATAAAAAGAAAAAGGGTGAAATCGGCCCGCGCGGCGGATTGCCGATTTCTGAGGGAGTCGCCACCAAAATTTTGAGGGAAATTTTGGAAAATCGGAACAAAAACAAAAAAAGGGATAAGGAAGGTCTGCGAATCAGAGTTAGATTCGGGAGTACGATTGTGAGTGGGGAAGGTGTTAGGCACCCCCACAACACCCGTTCCTAGGAACGGTTACCTTAGGTTGATCATGCAATTTTTATGGCTTTTAAAAAATTATTTTGATTGCCCTTTTACCATTCACATGCAAAAATGAATAAATATAAAAATAAGACAAATGTAAAAATGAGAATAAAGAATAAAATGAAAAGTTGAGAAAAACAAAATAAGAGAAAAATATTATTTGTTTACAAAAGTGGACTTGAAAAATTGGTAAATATTTATTAAATGAAGAGAAAAAAAAACACCAAATAAATAAGAAAATATTTATTTATTTACAAAGGTGGACTTGACCCAGAATTAGAGTCTGGGGCCTACGTACCCTGCGATAGGGATCAAAGTCGACGTAGTTCAGACCTAGAAATGCGTGTCACTGGGTTGATATTTTTTATATATATTCTTTGAAAAGAGAAGTTCATAGAAAATAATTTATCTTTCCACAAAGAAAATAATCTTTAGAATTGGTTAGTGTGTTTTAATTTGTAAAAAACAGATTAATTTCCAATATTTGCTCTTTTCATTTATTTATTTTTGTTTAATCAACTTCTAAAAGAGAAGATATGTTCTTCCTCATTTTGAAAGATATGATTAAAATTATGTGTGATCTTAAACACTTTATTTTACTTTGGAAGGGACATATTTGAAAATAACTTTCTTTTTACAAAATAAAATCAATTGGCTTAAGTGGTGACTTTATCACTCACAATATACCAATTGATACCTAAATGTCCACGGTGGTGTCACTCGAGATAAAAGGTACAAAAAGTTCGAAAGAAACAAATAATTCGTCGTACAAATTATTTTTTGTTTTCTTTTAATTATAAAAATCATTTTAACACCTATTTATTTATTAAAAAAAGAAATTAAAAAAATGTGATCATTACGTATGTTTTGAAAAATAATAATCAGCATATGTGGTGACTTCATCACCCACAAGTTACTGAACTGTGTTTAAAATACTCTCAGTGTTACTACTCGAGACAAATATATCAAAAGAAAAATTTTAAATGAAAATCCAACAGTATATATGGTGGCTTGACCACTCATAATTTGCTTATTTACGCTTAAACGCTCACGGTAATGCCACTCGTGGCAAAAGGCCAAAAGACTTAAAAGGATAAAATTGAAAAAATAAAATCATTTTTATATTAAATTATAAAAATAAATACGATTATGGTTGTTTTATAAAAAAAAACGTTAGAAAGAATTTAAAATGTGACTTTTATGTATATATTCATATATTATTTATTTTTATTTGTTTATTTTTTTTATTTTTCATTTTATTTTAGAAAAAGAGTCCATTAGGATCTGTAGTGACTTTATCACTCACAGCTCGCTAATTAACACCTAAATGTTCACGGTGTTACCACTCGGAACATAAAGGCAAAAATAAAAATTTGAAATAAAATACTCTCATTGAATCATTTATTTTTACTTTCAATAAAAAAAAACCATTGGTACTCATAAATATTAAAAAATTTAACTAACCTTTATACCATGGCAACTCCTTACTCATGGTACAATTGACTGACACTTTATAAGCACACAGGGAGTTGGTCCCTCGTGGCCGACTCGGAAGGCGAAAAGAATAAAAATCCATAAACAAATAAAAAACCAAGATCAGAAACAAAAATTAAACACAATTTATCAAGGTGGGTGTGTGCATGCTTAAATAATAATTTATTTCAACATAAAATTACAAGAAACAAAGAGAGGAAAATCAAACTGTTTTCTCTTTTTGATTGCTCGTTACTTTGATGAAGGTGATTCATTCTTTTCCAGCTTGACTTCATGCTCCCATGCTTGCCTTTGGGTTCCTCTCTTGACTCGATGAGGATGACCCAATCTTTTCAAGCTGATCTCACACTCCCATAGCGCTCGAAAGAAAATATGGAGGTATTAGTATTTATTCACTACAATATCTTGCAATTACATGAACTTTACCCACTCATTTCTAAAATGGAATCTAGAAATAATTCGTGTCAATTATAGATGTCCCTCCACCCACTAACATTACAAATGAAGCCACAGTGACCATGCCTGATCACTCCTCTCCACCAAAGCAAACAATCATTATAAAGGCCTTAGTCTACATGCTAACCTCACCCACAGATATGATTATGATTTAATTTGACTTTAGAACAAGTTACCTAAGTTAGGGAAATTAAATGTACAACCAATACATAAATATGATCACTTGGGTATCTCACAATGCAAAAGTCAACAAGCAACCAAAATGGATATAACCCTTAAAAATAATTTTCATATAAGGCAGGACACAAGGCACATTCAAGTTCAAACCATGACATATCCATGAAGCAAGCAAGATCACGATTTTCCACTTAAAGAAAATCTCCTAGTCACTTTTAAAACCCAAACAGAACCATATACACTCAGCAATCAACCAAACTAAGAATTCTCCATGGGTCATGGTTTAATGAGGCAACTTTTTAAGCTCAAAATGCCATACACACATACAGCAATCCAACTGTGGTTTTTATCATGAAAAGATCAGTATTTCAAATGACTAAAACTGAATAGTCATGTGCAGCAACATCATCCAGCCTTTAACAAGGACATGGGGAAATGGCTCATTTATGGGCATAAAACAGGACAGCACACTAAACTGGTTGTTGGGCATGTAGAATCATCGAGGTATATCCCTTTCCTATGGTTATAACAGCATACAATCATATAGCAGCCCAATCAATACTTAGGTATAGAAACACGAGATCATGTGATCACTTGAAGCCTAAGACCAACTAGACATGTGCCATAGTATAATCCAATCATCAAATGTAAGGAACATGGCCTGTGATCATCTTTCTGACACATGAAGTATGTAACACCTCCTTTATAGGCTCATTTCCCAAGTATTTAACCATTCTAAAGTCTATTTATATCATAGTAGGATCTTGAATCACAATAAATGCCATAACAAAATTTTTCCAACTTTGGCACTATTCATTTAATCTAACTTATTTATTCCAATTAAACTTTGGAAATTCATAACTAAATCAATAAAAATCGTATGCATGTGATTTAAGTCTCCATGTGTAGCTCAAAACATTATCTACATGGTAAAAATATCAATCAGAGCAATTACTTGGCCAATTTGTACAGTAAATTTCGTGAATTTCTACCATTCATATGGTCAATTTCAGAAATTCCAGTTTTCTTGGCTAACTTTGAAAATTCACTATAAATCATACACTCATCAAAATTGAGTGATATTTGGACCACATGAAAGCTCTTTCTATCTAGTTTTTAAACATAGATAACATTTATACTTTATACATCAACCAGCTCATACTGTAGAACATTCATTTGGTAGTGGTCAGAATGATCATTTGTATCCTTATACTTACAATACAAAAATTGTAAGATATTTACATGACCATAATTCATCTTCATATCATGCCACACCTTAGCTAGAACTTAAAGGAATATTAAAATCTGGAAGAAACTTATTTATCATCACATTTACCAACTTATGCAACAGATCAAAGCTCATGGCCGATGCTTTAATTATCACGTTAATGGCCAAAGTCTTTCTCCTTTCTCTTCTCTTCCTTGGTGGACTTGCCATTGTTGCTACCTATTCATGGTTAATATTTGGGAGAGTGAGATTCAAAGAATCTCAGTAGTTAACACCCAACATGCCATCACATCATCACATTAGACATAAAAATATCAAGATAACACATTTTGCATACCTGAACACACTTTGAATGCATTATCACATTTGTGTCATATGAATTCATAAAAATTTCGGCAGAGTTTCGTTTTGAAAAATGGACATCCCGGGGTCTCAATGCCCCTCCAACAACTCAGCCAATACACATAAATCATCTCAAAACATCATTGCAATCATATGACAAGACATAAAACACATTGAAACAAACATGATAACATAATGCTAGTATGGGAAATTAACTACCTTATAATGCTCCCTTGCTTTCCAAACTTGGTCCACCACTTTTTGAGCTTTCCAAAACCTTCTTGAACCTATCCACATCATCATTGAACCAATTTAGCCATTGGTTTTTCGGAATTACACAATACCTTATACACTAAAACCCAAATTTTTCACTTTGTTTTCCTTTGCTTTTTCTTTGTACAACATACTTGTTTCTAAGGTTTTGGACAATGGGGAATCCATTTTTGAGGTCAAAATCAGGAAATTCCAACTCTAAATACCTCCCCTATTCTGGCCGAAATCATCTCATAGTGATTAAAAAAATTTTCCTTCAAATCACTTCAAACCTTCCATGGATTCATGCTTCTAGTGTCTAGTCTATGCTTTCCCTTAAGTTTCATGGTCCAAAACTCATTCCTATGCTAAAACCCAATTTGGCTAAAACCCTAAGGTGTAAAGGAAGAAAACTAAACCATAAATCATGCTTTAAAAACCATGGATAGTAAGCTTAGGGTAGTAACATAAAAGCTTACCGATTGGTTTTTCAATTTTGCTTTGACTCCTCTTCCTTTTCTTCCTCTTTTTCTCCTTCCTTTTCTTGCGTTTTCTTCCTCTGTTTCAGCTACTGGTTCACGCGTGAAAATGCAGAGAAAAGAAGGTAATTAAATGACTTAATCATGTGGTTAACATTATGGCTAATCATGGTTAATTAACAAAAGTAACCATGATTACTTTTTGGTCTCCTTCTTCAATAAGTTTACCTTCAAAAATCATTAAATAATTTGGACAATTGGCTGCAGCAAATCACGTATGAGAGAAATAAAAATGTGTCCAAAAATTTGTCCAATTTACCTGATCCAAATATACCTCAATCCAGATACTTTTTAATCGTACCGATAAAATCGTCTTTACAATACTTTAATATTTTTGGGATACAGGACTATTCAAATTTTATTTTTATATTTCCATAATTATCCTGTCCCAAATGGTATCTGTGTATGGCCCATATCCAGACCCAATTTCTTTTTACCATCGGTAGGGCGCACAGTTTACTTTATCGGTTTACTGTTACTTTTGGACACTCGGCACTGATTATTTCTTGATTCTTGAACATTAACCCCCAATGTCATATACCATTGTACTTCTCTCGTCGAGGGCTTCGTTTTGACAGTAATTTTGCATATTTACAAAATTGCCCTTGACCCGGGGTTAAATTATAATTTCTGAAACTTTCGGGTCATTAGGTGTAATTTTTCCCAAAACTTTTTATTTCTTTCTCCACGTACATTTCAATGCTTTTGGGACATGGATGTCCTTTTTATAATTCTTTGAGGGAAAACATATAATTTTCTCATTTTTCCATTCAACCGGGAAAAATGACCTCCTTGCCCTTTTTCACACAAAACGGGATCTGTCCGTTTTTGCAAAATCTCTATACATTTCTACATATCTTAACTTTCTTGGGATGTTACAAAGTAGAACCAATGAGTTTGTAACAGTGAAGACAAGTTTAGAATATCAAAGTGAGGTGTAATGAGCGTGACATTTTCTAACTTTAATAATAGAGATCTATCAATCAAAAGCATACAAAGGCCATTCAGTACACACCATCCAAGACCCATGTTCCTGCAAACCAGAACTGATTGAGCAAACCATCAGGCTATCTCTAAGGACCTAGGGGAATAATTAAACAAAGAACTCCCCCTCGCAAATGGCATGCTAGTGCTAATTTTGAACAAACCGAAGTGCATACACAATCTAATTTAGAGCCAATATAGCCAATACAGATTCCAACAATAGTTAGACTAAGCAAGACGCATGCATAATCTGAGGTCTAACATTTCATCAGTGGCACTAAAAAATCCTCTAAGGAACAAGCCTGAACATACCAAAATCTAGAGGGAGCACTCTTCGACAGAGCTCAACCAATTCAACAAATTCAGAAACATGGCATCGACAAAGCAACCAGAATCTTAGCACTTGTATAATAAAATCCAAGAAATGGAAGGGAATGGGGTATTATTCGAAAGGGGATAGTATAATTCAAACTTAACAAAATTTACCAAGCTGAAGCTTCTGTTCCTGCGTCTTTGAGTATCACTGCAACAGGGGGATCAATAACTCGAACTTGACTCGCACTCCCCTTAGTTCGGCTTCACAGACTCCCTCTGTTTTAGATCTCCCTCAGTTTCCGCTGCTCCACAGTGGCTCTCTCTCCTCCACCCTCTGTCCCTTTCCATTTCGCAGCCTCCCTTTTTTTTTCCGCCCTAGCTCCCTCTTCCTTCTCTTTTCCTCGGACCCCCCTCTTCCTTTCTCTTCTCTCGGTTTCACCCTCCACTGGACCCAAGCTAGCGGCTCCTTCGGTTTCCCTTCCTCCCTCTCTTCCTCCATTTTCTCCGGCCTCCTCCAGTCCTCTCATGGTTCATCCTCCCTCTGTGTCTCACGCGGCCCTCTCTCTGCTTCTGGAGCTCCGCGGCCGAGCTCCCCTCCTCTCTTTTTCTTTCTGCTCGCGGTCCCCTCTCCCAGCTCTGCCCGAGCTCACTTCGGCCTTCTCTGTCTCTGTGTCTCACGCGACCAGCCTCCCTCTCTCATTCCTCCTGGCTGCCTTCCCCTCCTTCGTTCTTTAGGGCAGCCCTCCACCTCTCAGCTCGCGGTCAACTCCCTCCCTCTTTCTCTCCTCGGTTTTTTCTTCCGCGGCTCCCTCTCCTTTCCTTCCCTTTCTTTTCTCTCTCGCGGCCATCCCTTTTCTCGTGCTCCTAAGCCCTCTCTTAGGGCTCCCCCCTGTGTCTCACGCCTGAGCCCTCTATTAGGGCTCAGGGTGAGTTTGGACCTGAGCCCCCAAATGGGCTCAGGTGGTCCACTTTGGGCTGAAGCACCTTCAGCCCAAGTTTAAACCCCCCCTTTTTAATCTTGTTTTTTTTTAATCTTTTCTTTCTTTTTTTAATTTTCTATTATTTATTTGTTTTATTATTATTTTTTATTTTTTTATTTTTAGTATTATATTTGTATACATTTTTAAAATTATCTGGACAAAATACGGTGTTCACAAGGTCCAACAAACAAGTTGAGTTAAGGATATGAGGCATTTTTTTTCAAAGTGGAAGATACCCCAGCTACCCCAATTGAGCTAGGAGTAATGGTTATTTTAATTAACCTACGATTAAATAAGTACCTTAGAATGAAAAGTATCTAACATATTTTTATGCTAAAATATTCAAATGTCAAAAAAGGATCAATTTTTTTTGCCTACCCCAAACATTACTTAACCATTTCCAGCAACTTTTTGCTTTTGAAAACCCCTTTCTATTCCCTAATATCGATTAATTAAACCTAAAAAAAAACAATGAAAATAATTATAAAATAGCAATCTTGATGTTATAATGGGTAAAAACAATAATAAAAGTCAAGCACAAAGTATTGGAAAAGTAAGCACGAGAAAGATAATAGTAAAGAAAAATTCTCCAAAAAAAAAAGAACTCTTATGAAAAAATAGAAAGAAAAAGAAAAATTCTAAAGCAAGAGACTCTAATTGAATGAGAATGAAAATAGAATGAAAAAAGATTTTTGCTGAAAAAAAAGTTCTCTCAATTGAAGCCTCAAGGAAGCATCAAGTTTTGTAAGTTTGTAGGTTTTCCAAAGTAAATTTCTCATTGTAGTCTCATAAGAATATTTGAGCCTTTGTAACTATTTACATTGTAATGCCAATTTAATTGTAGTCCCACATGAATATTGGAGCCTTTGTAAACCTTCTCATTGTAGCATCTTAATATTTGAGCTTTTGAAACCCTTATGTTCTTAACCTCCAATTCTCTCCTCCATACTCACATTACAAACCTAAAATATCCTCTGTTGGTAAGGGAGTTTCAGTATAAAATCCTGTTAAAGAAGTATGTGAAGGTGATTAGTGGAAGGATTGATAAGGGTGGGGTATTTTTGAATCTAATATCCCTTTTATTTTCAAAAATTCATTCACCTAGACCAAGTTACAAACCCCAAAAGTCATCATTGAGATTTAACTTCTTTATTGGGACAGTTTTCTTGTGAAAGATAGTTCTAAGTCTAAGGTAACATAAACTAGTGTAAAAGGTAAAGCTCAAAGTAAAAATCTTTTACTGACATCAATTGTACTATTTTGAAAGGGAATATTCTAACTAAGAAATGTACTTCTCCCCATTTTCCCATTATTAAAAAGAAAAACATTTTGATCACAAAATTTAGGTCATATCCCCAATTCCATCACTTCATATCCACTTCACACTCCGTAATTCAAATAAAATGCTCCTAGTACAGGATTAGGGCATTTTTTTAGATGCATTTCTTTGTATATTACTTGTCCACTTTTAGAAAAGTGGACATCAGCATAGAATATGAACACTTTTCAATTCTATCATCTCATTTCCCATTATTTTTTTCAATGAAGAAATCTTCATAGTAGAATTTAGGCATTTTCCAATTCTAGTACACTATATCCATTTATCCAAAATCTCCTTCATGCAAATGGTCATATGTTTCATCATTCCTAACATTTCATGCATAACTACACATTGAAATTGTTTAATAAAGTAAGAGTAAGTTTTGGTCATTAACTTCTCAAGCATTAAAGACACAAGTTGATCAAAAAAGGATGGTCATATCAAGCACATGGTATGAAATTGGGGAAAGGAAGTTGTCTTGAAAAATGACCAAATGAGTTCCTGTTGGATATGCACATTAAAACTATGGCCCTCTCATGTTGGTAATATCCATTTAGTCAAAGTATCTTCAAAAGACATTCGTTTGGATGAATTTCCTCATTAGAGTAAGTATTGACTTCCTATTTTCATGTGATCAAGAATCCTATATTCTTATACATCGATTGCATCAAACATGACATGCATAAGCAAACACATTCTCCTTTATAATTAAAATATAATGCATTTAATAGCAATACATTAGTAACACTATATAATCATAACATTATAAAATGACTATATAATACAATACAATAAAAATTTTCACTTTTATAACTAGTAATTTTAAAATAGAAAAGGAAATAGTGTTTTTACTCTCTAATAATTTTGGCAAAAAATTAAATTTAGGTTAAATTTTACACAAATTAAAAAAACTATCCAATTCTCTAAAAATCACTTCAATTTTTGGCTTAATTCTGATTTTCAACTCAAAAGTCGATTCAAAGTGATCAAACCCTTAAAATGATCTAAAACTGAAAAACCATCCAATCTGATCCCATCCTCAAAAGATTGTATAGAACATGTCCATACCACTGATCCATTTGGTGTCCTAGACATACAAGGACAAGTTTTCAGTTATTCTAGGTTGCCCCGAAAGGGAAAAAGACAGTTTAGAACCTCTATAGAAAAATATTGACAAATAAACAGTACCAGTGCGAAATTTAGTTCATTCGTGTTGGAAATTCAATTTATAAAAGTACTAAATTTTTAAATTTTGATCCTTGAAAAGAAATATTTCCAGTTGTGGATTCTAAACTATCTTTCTCCTCCCAAAATATCCTTCCCTTTGCCCTTTGGTGGCCGACAGATCCCTCATTTCAAGGCCCATGAAAAGAACCAGGAAATAATATAAACAATGTATTGTGTCGTACTCGCACTTATAATACTGCTATGTTTATGTGTCTCTGGTCATGGGACAATTTTTACTATTTGTAAATGTTGAGGATATCGTACCACGATGACGTCTCATCAAAACTGGAGGGTGCTTAATGGTTAACAGCGGATTAGCTTCTGGAGAAGAATAATCATTTTTTTAGGCTCAAAATTATTTGGGGTTTTGCCAAACAGACCAAAATTCTGAATAATCCATCATGGCCAAAAAATCAATTATAAGTTTAAGTGAAAAATTGTTACTTATTAAAGTTATCAAAACATATTTTATTTTGATAGAATCATTTTCTAGGTGAAAGTATTCAAAAATAAATCACTTTTAACAAAATCAATTCTCGCTAAAATTAATTTTGGAAAGTTAATTCTACTCAAAATTAATTATGTAAAACCTAATCCAAACACACAATGTATATATACAAGATATATGGTATGCGGATTTGGATCATTTCTATAATTTCTCTCCATACATAATCTTATCTATTAATTTTGATTCAAATGGTAGAGATCAGTAATTGTTACTTTAAATAAAATATATTATTCATTTTAATAATAATAATAAATAAGCTTTATATATTACTTTTAAGAAAATTCTACTCATAATAACAATTGCAAACTATTAAATTAATATATTATTTATTTATAGTCTATTTTTTCAATTATTTAATCACAGTACATGAAAGATATTACATATGAAAAGAAGTATGGAAAGGATTCAAATGCTATGCTATCCATGAAAAATAAATGAATTTGGATCTCAGGAAAAAGGCATTTAAGGACCCCCCAAGACAGATAATGACAAATTAGGAATCATAATTTCTTTAATCCTCCCCAAGTCCCCAGGTCCCCCATTGGCATAAAAATAAAATCGTTTAGACAAAATTAACCCTTAGCTCAGAAACAAAAACACACACGCACGCAGGGCTCAATCTCAAAAATGGGCGGACGCACGGACGGCTCCCAAAATCAGAAAGCGAGTGAAGTCATCATCTTCATCGACAGAGCTTCATAAAGGGCAAAATTCTTCCTCTCCCCAGGCTCAAAAAAATCTTCCTCCCCAAAGCTTGGTGTCATCTCAGTTGGTATTGGGTAAAGCATTGTTATTCTTCTTATCTACCTCTGTCATAATTTCTGCTGTGTTGTTCTTCTATTATGGCTATCTCTCCTTACTACATCAGTTCTTTCATCTTCATCTTCTCTGCTGCCTCTCTATCATTGCTACATCATGCATTTCAACTTTACTTATAAAACATCGGTTGGTTTTCGGTCAAACATTGGTAAAGCACTGTCACTTGTTTTGTATAGCTTAATAATATGTTAAAACTACATATATCACACTTTCGATGGCGTATGATCCGATGGCTTATGAACTTATCAGTGGCATATGATGTTTTTTTATTGAACTGAAATATTTTTTCTAAACGAGAGTATGGAGGAGTACTGAAAACTGATATGAGAGGTATGGAATTATGCAAATGTCAGTTGGAAATGCTTGTTATCTCCATGAAAATTGTGCAGAAAACTGATCTTTCTTGTAAATTGTAGTCTAAACCAACAATTGGCTTATTGAGTTATTTTATTAATAAATATTATGATTCACTATTGCTTAGTTAGTATAGATAAAGATGATAGGAATTTGTAGTTGGGAATTGTGGTTTAATTAATAGTTGTTATGAGAAATGATTTCATCTTGGTAAAATCATTTGTAACAACTAGATAGTTGCTTCTTGCAGGGTTGATTTACAGGTGTCAAGTAATTCATTGAAAGAAGTATTTTGTTATGTTCACTTTATGGGACAATTTGTGAAAGATGTGTAAGGTAGGATCCAATATGAGGGAGGGAAAACAAATGCTGAGTTGTTAAGAGAAGGCATGACACAGCACGAGTTGTTGAGAATGATATCATTAATAACGGGTAATGAATGCAATGGAGTTGAGGTGAAGCATATAGTTTGATGCTTTGATGGGTAATCCAAAAAAAACAGCAACTGAGATAGTATGAGACTTACAGAGGGATTATGGCCTAATCCTTACTTACAAGCAAGCATGATACTTTGGTGTTATGAATGAGCTGGAGTATGATTACAAGAGTGGAGTTACTGAAAATGGTTCAACTAGCATGAAATTTGAAATAAATAAAGAGGCCCAAGTAAGGGGGAATAAAATCTTGAACTGCAATGTAGACCAAAATGCTAATGGAGATTTTGGCGATGAAGGGAATGGACATAGGCAGAAGTGTAGAATTGATGAGATAGCAGACCAGGAAGTTACCATAGTGTTGGGAGATGAGAATAAGGTTAAAGCTATTCCAGGTGAAATCTCTTTAAATCAAAACCTCTCTAACTTGCTTGGGCTTGCTCTGTTGTACAAGTTTGGGGGCATTTACATGGATGTAGATGTTATAGTGTTAAAAAGTTTCTCTAAACTGAGAAACACCGTTGGAGCACAGAATTTCGATGCAAAAATAGGGAAATTGAGCATATTGTACAATGCTCTGCTGATATTTGACAAAAACCATCCATTACTTTCCAAGTTCATTGAAGAATTTGCCCTCACATTTGATGGGAACAAGTGGGGTCACAATGGTCCTTATTTGGTCTCTAGAGTAGTCTCAAGGGTGAGTGGAAGACCAGGATTTAACTTCACTGTTATGCCACCATCTGCATTCTATCCTGTGGATTAGAGAGGTATTGGTCGTCTGTTTCAAAGGCCAAGAGATGAACTCCAATCAAAATGGATGGTGAAGAAACTAGGGCAAATTAAAAAGGAAAGTTTTGTAGTGCACCTAACACTGAATGGGCGACATGTTTGGATTTTGATCGCATTTTGAATTTGGAAAGTGGGATTTGATTGATTGATTTTCGAAAAGGGAATGGACAAAGCTGATCTTGTTTGTGACAATTAAATTGTGAAAGTCATCTCTCAGCTTCCTATCTTAATAAAACACCCACTCTCTTCCCTGCATGTGACAAGAAACTCAATTGTCATGTGAAGATATTGACTTACGAATATGGATGTTGAGAATTTTAGTGAATGGTGAAATTGTATAATTTAATATGAAATAATATTTTATTTCTTTTTTAACATTTCTTTTACTGAATTACCAAGAGTCTCAAACTGAATTCTCAAGTGACCTAACCTTAATTCCCAAGTCCATCAAACTGAATTCCCAAATAACCCAACTTGAATTCTCAAATCCATCAAACTGAATTCCCAAATGAACCAACCTAAATTCCTAAACCCATTAACCTGAATTCCCAAGTGCCTCAAACTAAATTCCCAAGTTCTTGTACCTAATTTCCCATGTGGCTGAAACTAAATTCCCAAGTGACCTAACATTAATTTCTAAGTGCCTCAAACTAAATCCCCAAGTCCCTCAAATTAAATTCCCAAGTGACCCAACCTTGATTCCCAAGTGCCTCAAACTAAATTTCCAAGTACTTCAAACTGAATTCCCAAGTGACCCAATCTGAATTCCTAAGTCCGTCAAACTGAAATCCCAAGTGGCTGAAACTTAATTCCCAAGTGACCCAACTTGAATTCCCAAGTGCCACTTGGGAACTAAGATTGGGTTACTTGGGAACTAAGGTTGGGTCACTTGGGAATTCAGTTTGGGGTACTTGGGAATTCAGTTTTGGTCACTTGGGAATTCAGTTTGGGGACTTGGGAATTTAGTTTGACGGACTTGAGAATTCAGTTGAGGGACTTGGGAATTCAGTTTGACGAGCTTGGGAATTCAGTTTGGGGACTTGGGAATTCAGTTTGAGAGACTTGGGAATTCAGCTTGGGGGCTTGGGAATTCAATTTTGGTCAGTTAGGAATTTTTGGGAATTCAGTTTGACAAGTGTCATTTGGGAATTTAGTTTAGGACACTTGTGAAATCAGGTAGACATCATTTCGCACATGGATGTACATTGAGACACTTAGCAATTCAGGTATGAGACACTTGGGAATTCAGTTTCGGTCACTTGGGAATTCAATTTAAGTCACTTGAGAATCGGTATTAGGGACCTTGAAATTCAGATTGAAGGATTTGGGAATTCAGTTTAAGGGACTTGGGAATTTAGTTTAAGGGATGATCGGGATCTTGCAAGTATACATGGTCGATCGCAGTAATAAAAATATCTCTGGAGTATTCCAAAGGTCAAACCCAAGGGAGGTAGTAAATTTATAGTCCAAACTTTTAATCCCAAAAATTAATTGATAATCAAATTGATAATTCAAATTAAAAAGAAATAAATAGAAAACAAAATGAAGTTTGAGTTTGATTCAGTTCTAGAAGCGTTAAGGGATTAGGATTCATCTTATGAGATAATTAGATTTTATTTCTTAGTTAGACTCTGCATAATTATAGTGATTATTGTTTCTAAAGCGTATTAATTACATCTCGATCAATTAGTCCTTATTTAATTAGGATTCAATTCGCTCTCGCGCAATCAAATTTTCTAATTAAACCTTGAAAACTACAACATATATCACCATGAATTCCTAATTCTATCTCTAGATTAGTTATTCATGTTTATCTCTCTAAATCTAGGTTTACTCTTCACCTCTCAGTCCATCAAGTTTACTCATTAATTAGATTCTATGGTGATCAAGCATAAAATCCACATGAATGAACAAAAGAGATAAATATAATAAAAAGATAAATTAAATATAACTTGAAGAACAAATCAAAGAGTCTTAACTAGAGAAACAAATCCAATCAATCCCAATCAAGCTACATCCCTACCCCTGACTGGAAAATTTAGCTACTCATATAAATAAAAGTCAAATTAAAACTAAAACTAAAATCACAAATCATAATGAAAATAATAAGAAAATAGAGTTATATTAGAGAAGAATGAATCTATTACTAATACTCCCCAAATTCCTTACTCTTTCTCTATAAGATACTCCTAGTTGCTCCTAGATGCGTTTAGAATAGTGTTTTCTGACTTCTGAGTACGTTTCTAAATCTTTCCTTGTGTTTCTATCATGTATCCTTATATAGAAAAATTTTAGAAGCCCATAAAAGCTCAAAATATCATGAAAACACATCAAAAACGTGTTTCTACGGACCCATATTGCATGACCCGGCGCCGGGTAACCATAAAATCAATTAATACGGTGCCGGGTGCTTCTAAATTGCTGAAAAACGTCAAAATCCGCGTTGACCCGGCGCCGGATGGTTACTGTTGTACGGACAGTACACCTCTAGCTTCATAACGTTATCAGCTCATATTGATAATTTGAGTTCAATTTTCACCATGATAACGTTGGAATTTGGGAAAACTCAAACATGAAAATTGTAGATCTATGTCTTAGCTTTCCAACGTATTTTAAATCACTTTAATCAGAGTTGATATGTGAGAGTTATGATCAAAATACGAAAGGATGTCAAAACTTTTCAATATGAAACATAAAAATATGTCAAATCATGCTAAAATATATCAATGTAAACATATTTAAATATAATTTAGAGCTTAAATGTGGGTATTTTATATATATATATATAATGGATACATCAAGGGACTTAGGAATTCGGTTTAAGGGACTTGAGAATTTAGTTTAAGAGACTTGGGAATTCAGTTTGGGTCACATGGAAATTCAGTTTGGGGGATTTGGGAGTTCAGTTTGGTTCACTTAGAAATTCAGCTTGGGGACTTGGAAATTCAATTTTAGGAACTTGAGAATTTAGTTTGAGTCATTGGGGAATTCAGTTTGGGATACTTAGAAATTCAGTTTTTGGAACTTGGGAATTTAGTTTGAGTCATTTGGGAATTCAGTTTGGGACACCTGTGAAATCAGGTAGACGTCATTCTGCACATGCATGTACATTGAGACACTTAGGAATTCAGGTATGAGACATTTGGGAATTCAGTTTGGGGAACTTGGGAATTTAGTTTAGGTCACTTGAGAATTTAGTTTGAGGCACTTGTGAAATCAGGTAGACATCATTCCACACATGCATGTACATTGAATTATAACAAACGACATAAACATGTTGAACTTGCATATATGTTACTGGCATATATATCATTCTTACATTCGTACATCAAAGGTAGTCTGAACAATTTACAATTTATCATTCTAACATGATAACTACCCATGTTCCCAATAATAAACACTATCACCCACCTATATGCAGTGCCCATTTTCTAAAAAAACATATATGGGCTATATAACAACTTCTGCCAACCCCAATTTCTGCAAAAGAATATCAATTTGGGGTGCGTATCTATACAAAAAAGCTGTTCAAAACCATTAACAAAATGAAGATAAAAATTAGCTGCATTTTAGTGGTGAACCAGTTGATATGCTGGTGGTTTTCATCTTCTACATTTACAGAAGATCTACATAGGACTAAGATTCTTGCAGCTAGAGCGATTATGCCCAGGTTGGTGATAAAATGAACACATGTACACCTTCTTGTTTTAAATTGAGACTCCTGTCGCCTAGTCCGCAGTATACCAGGAGCACGTGTGGTAGTAAGAGGTTGTAAAAAAGTTTTTCAATTCATAATCACTAGATGTTAGTTCATCCAACTATGGCATGCCATTAGTTTCCACTGGAATTATGGTGCTACTGTATATTTTTTCTTCTGCACTAATCTTGTAACAGCCTTCAACATATGCATAAACATTTCCATGAACTAATCTAATTGCTGCACATACATGTGGACATGGAATGCCAACCATTTGCCATTCCCAAGTGCCTCAAACTGTATGCTTCACCTCAACTCCACTGCATTCATTACCCGTTATCAATGATATCATTCTCAACAACTCGTGCTGTATCATGCCTTCTCTTAACAACTCAGCATTTGTTTTCCCTCCCTGATATTGGATCCTATCTTACACATCTTTCACAAATTGTCCCCCAAAGTGAACATAACAAAATACTTCTTTCAATGAATTACTTAACACCTGTAAATCAACCCTGCAAGAAGCAACTATCTAGTTGTTACAAATGATTTTACCAAGATGAAATCATTTCTCATAACAACTATTAATTAAACCAGAATTCCCAACTACAAATTCCTATCATCTTTATCTATACTAACTAAGCAAGAGTGAATCATAATATTTATTAATAAAATAACCCAATAAGCCAATTGTTGGTTTAGACTACAGTTTACGAGAAAGATCAGTTTTCTGCACAATTTTCATGGAGATAACAAGCATTTTCAACTGACATTTACATAATTCCATACCTCTCATATCAGTTTTCAGTACTCCTCCATACTCTCGTTTAGAAAAAATATTTCAGTTCAATAAAAAACATCATATGCCACTAATAAGTTCATAAGCCATCGGATCATACGCCATCGAAAGTGTGATATATGTAGTTTTAAGATATTATTAAGCTATACAAAACAAGTGACAGTGCTTTACCAATGTTTTACCGAAAACCAACTGATGTTTTATAAGTAAAGCTGAAATGCATGATGTAGCAATGATAGAGAGGTAGCAGAGAAGATGAAGATGAAAGCACTGATGTAGCAAGGAGAGATAGCCACAATAGAAGAACAACACAGCAGAAATTATGACAGAGATAGATGAGAAGAATAACAATGCTTTACCCAATACCAACTGAGATGACACCAAGCTTTGGGGAGGAAGATTTTTTGAGCCTGGAGAGAGGAAGAATTTTGCCCTTTATGAAGCTCTGTCGATGAAGATGATGACTTTGCTCGCTTTCTGATTTTGGGAGCCGTCCGTGCGTCCGCCCATTTTTTAGATTGAGCCCTGCGTGCGTGTGTGTTTTTGTTTCTGAGCTAAGGGTTAATTTTGTCTAAACGATTTTATTTTTATGCCAATGGGAGACCTGGGGACTTGGGGAGGATTAGAGAAATTATGATTCCTAATTTGTCATTATCTGTCTTGGGAGGTCCTTAAATGTCTTTTTCCCTTGGATCTCTCTCCAGCCATGATGGAATCAATTATCAATCAATTACTAAAATCTAAAAATGTAGATGGTGGGCCTAGCTGTATAGCCTTTCCTTCCTGTCTCTACATATCCTGCAATAACACTGTATTATCCTACGATTTTAACATCACTTGAACTTCTTTTTGTCACTAACATATATATATTATGTGTGTGTGTGTCTCTCTCTCTCTATATATATATACTACGTACATCTCATTCTAAAACATTAATGCAGATTGATACAGAGCGAAATAATAAATATATAGAATCTCGATCTGGAGGCATGACAAAGCCTTGAAAAGCTAATCGTACCAAAATTCATGTCCTCATAAAAGTTTCCTAGATTAGTTATTCTTGGGCGGATGAGGTCTTGGAACATGATAATCAGCATTCCAAGACACAAAACCAGACATCTTGACACGCATAGAACGACGACTTCTTTTACTGAATTTACGCTTCTCGAATCCTTTGAACTCACTTGTTTCAATGCAATCATGGACTTTACCATCAGTCGAAGAAGAAGAAGCTTCTGCAATCCAATTCTGAGATTCCATTACCTTGGAGAGTCTTCTAGCCTCCATTTCTCTTCCACCTCCACCAAACCTTGTCTCAGCAGTAGCCCCCTGGTGCATTTGCGGTTCAAAATCCACACTTAACCAGATTACTCATGTTTCTTTTCTTTATAAACTATAGGAATATAGGAGAATCTGAATCTCATCATTCTGGCTAGAGGCACAATATGTTATTCTACTAAGTTTAGATTAGCAACTAGTTTACAGGTTGAAACAAAACTATGTACTTTTTTTATGTAATTTGGTAACATTCATTAATCATCTCTGTTTTTCATTGAGATTCTATAGGTTTCTAGCTAACCTAATCAACCTACATACAAAATGGGGAATAACTCTAGGAAACGAAGTAAATAAATAACTTAATCAACTTAGAATTAGACGAATATTTGGCTGAGTCATGGATTGAAAGAAATAGAATTATAGAGAAATAGGGTACCTCTTGGACATTCACTGAGCTTCTGTCTGTTTGAAGCTTGGCAGCAGTACTAATTATGGTCATCTCCTTCTTTACTGAAACTAAACAAGGACAATATAATGTATGAGACAGATATATGATGCACACATGATAAGAAAATATGGTGCAAGAGAAGAGGGAAAATGACTAGAACCTTGTCCGGAGGAGAATCCTAGGAGGCAAATCAAAATAAGAAGGATGTTAATGAACCTTGGGGACACCATGATTGCCTCACTGCTAACCAAAGGGTATGTCGTTGCTCAACAACAAAACAGAGAGAAATAATCCTGCAAGAAGAGAAGAGGGGCCTTTTTATTTATACCGGGTTCAACTCCAGGTCAAAGCTAGCTTCTTTCATGCTAGGACTAAAATATAAAAATTGAATTATATATATATATATATCTGTGTGCGCAAGCTTGGGAGAATAAAAGGAGACACAGCAATGTCCAAAGGTGGTTGAAAAATGTATGATATGGGGTTCCAAGAACTAGAGAAAAAGGTGTGTGGTCGCGTGGAATGGAAGAAACAAAATGTTCAGCGCCTGTCTCCCGCCATGCATGCAACGAGGAGAATTTGTTTGAACTGAAACAAAACCCTAGGTCCTTTTATTTTACTCCGAGCTCCATTGTCCATAAATTTGCTTCCACTTAACCTTGCCCGCCCATTAGGTTAAATTATATTATATACTCTCTCTCATGTCCTTTTTATTAGTGGCATTTTATAAGTTTTTTATGGCCCTAAATATAAGTTATTTTCTATGAGTTTTTTGAGTATTAATTACTTTATTTCCAAAATATTCTTATTTAATCATGAGAGAGAATATTGATTGTTTGAATTTGTAGTATTTATTAGAGGGTAAAGATGAAAAATATACTAATTTTAAGATAATTTTAATGATATAATAAATTTTTCTTGATTTTAATGAGTTAGTTAGAAGTAACTTATATTAAATATTAGATGAAGTATATATTGTATTAACTAAATATCATTTAGTTAGTTAGTTCTAAAAGTGGAATTAGAAATACTTCCTCCAGTCCTATATATAGGACATTTTATCCTGATCCTAAATATAAGATCATTTACAACATACGAGGTAGTATTTATTATACATTTTTTAAAAAAAATGTACCTATTTAATGTATCCAAAGGGAAAGAAAGAGAGATTAAATAAGGGTAGTTTTAGAAAAATATTTAAATTTTTAAAGAAATCAAGATAGTTAATTAGTTTTAATTCTAATTCTTAATTCACATAATTCAATTAAAAGAGTCTAAGGATAAGAGGGAATAATAAATAAAGAAACAAGATAGAGAAGTGGGTGGTTTTCAGTCTTGGGGTTAATGTTAATCTCACTTTGACCGAACCTATATATATAGGATACCTAGGAAGAAGGGCTTTCATTTGACCATGTTATAATTGTGAATCTAATTAATTATAAATTGTAAATTAAGCCACCAATGTCAGACTCTATGGGCTATACCTAAATTAAATAGCTGTATATGTACACACTTTAAGCTTTTTTACCGCGATCACCGTTTTATCGTTTAATGTTATTTAGATGTTAGATTGTGTGGCTAAGATAATTGATCAATCAGGGTTTCATCGTAACGCAACACAAGTTCAGTTTCAAAAACTCAAACTTGATTTTTGTTCATTCAGCCTTGAAGTCAAGGAAAGGGATTTATATATATATGTTCGAGTTTGGCATTGTCAAGATATACCCTATATACATAGGAGTATATAGATTTTTAAGTTGCCGTCTTTGCTGAAAGAAAGGGAAGAATTACGCGGATCGAGTCCGACAATCGCAAGGGCAACAAAATTAATTTAAAGGATGAGCAAATTAATTTTCAAAAGTATATATATTTATGTATAAAAAAATCTCGTTCTAAAATATACTGGTAACATATCTTTGGTATTAATATATCAAAGCAAAGTATTTTATTTAGCTAAATATTTTTTTGGTAACATATTAATTTCTATATTTAAAACTAAACTATTAATTTTTAGGGAGAATTTCTATTTGAGATCAAAATGATCAATTTATTAAATTTTAGGACCTGTAGATTAAATTAGAAAAACAAACTAATGGTTCTAACATATTAAGAATTCAGTTGCTAAATTACTAAAACAACTTTAGGGCATATTTCATTCATATTTTTAGAACAATTTTTTTTGTTTTTGAAAACAAAAAAAAACTTGATTAATAAACTTGTTTTTTATAAAATATTCTGAAAAATAGAAAAATAAAAAAATAAAAAATTCAAAACATCTTTAAGGTGTTCTACAATTTTTGTTTTAGAAAACACAAGAAAATACGGAAAATATTGATTTCATTAATGATAAAGTTATAAATTTTTAATAACTCATTTAACACTTACTAGTTATGATTTTGATAATAATTATTCAAATAGATTTTTTTTTATTTCTAAAACTTGTTTTAGAAAATAATTCTATAAAATTATTTTGAGAACAATAAAACAGAACATGCTGTCAAACAGGCCAGCTTCTCTGTCCTCTCCACATTACCAGCGGCTAGTGATTGGTCAACACCAACCAATAACCGATCGATGAAGGTCCACAATTGCCCATGGCTTGTAGTTTGAAATTTCCTCCCTATACTTAATTTTCCAACTTTTACTATATATTAATATTTATTACAGTGATTTGTAACTTCTTTTTTTAAATTTGAAATTTGATTACTATGAATTTATAATTCGCTTTTTCAAATTTTTACTATGAATAGTTCTAGTGATTTGCAATTTCTTTTCCTGATTTTGTAATCTACTTACTTTGAATTTGAAACCTTTTTTTTTCAAATTTTTATTATAAATTATAAATGCTTTGCAACTTTCTTTACAGGAGGATTTGCAACTTGCTCATTCTAAACTTGCAACTGATTCTATTCAAATTTTAACTCTGAATTGTTTAAATGCTTTCCAACTTCTTTTTTTAAGAATTTGTAACTTGCTTATTTTGAATTTATGATTTTTTTTTTCAAATTTTTATTATGAAGGAATTTAATTTTAGCTACTAAATGTTTTCAATTGTTCCTATAGGAAAACATTTGGAAACTGAGTTATAAAAATAGAGTTTGCAATTTTTTTTTCAAATTTTTACTATGAAGGAATTCAATTTTAGCTACTAAATGTTTTCAATTGTTCCTATAGGAAAATATTTGTAAGCTGAGTTATAAATATAGAGTTTGCAATATATTTTTTCAAATTTTTACTATAAAGGAATTCAATTTTAGCTACTAAATGTTTTCAATTGTTCCTATAGGAAAACATTTGGAAATTGAGTTATAAATATAGAGTAAGTATGTTGTAAAATTTGAAAAAACATAATTACAAAGTATTTGAACAATTTATAGTAAAAATGTGAAAAGAATGATTGTAAATTTAGAATAAGCATGTTGCAAAATCTAAAAAAAGAAGTTGCAAACCACTATAATAACCAATAGTAAAATTTGAAAAATGGATTATAAGTTTTGAATATGAAGTTGCAAATTACTGTAATAAATATCAATAGTAATAATTGGAAAAATGATTTGCAAATTTAGATTAAAGAGCTACAAATTTCAGAGAGGAAGTTGCAAATCACCGCCCATGCCATGACCATTGATCGGTCGCTAACGCGGATAGGAGAGAAAAACTAAAGGTGTTTCAGTAATATTTGGTAGCAGAATTTTTAACATTTTAGGACTATTAGTATTTTTCTAATTTAATTAACTACGGGTCCTAAAATTTAGTAAATTGCTGATTTTGTTCTCAAATGATAATTCCGCTTATTCATATATATATATATATATATATACACACACACACACACACCTTACCAATTCTAATGTAACTATGAAATCAAAATGAAGGGTACTATAAACACCATATTTTGTCCAAGTCCCTTTAAAAAATAATTAATAATAATTTTTTTATAAATATAAAAAAAGATTTTTCATAAGATAAAATAATAAAAAAATAATAATATCTTCTAAAAATTGTCATATATTTTGAGGAGTTATAATTTTCTCCATTTTGAAATTTTCATAAAAATAAAAAATAATAATAAAAATAAAAAAGAAAAAGAAAAATTAAAGATTGAGATTTGATATCAAAGTAATAATAAGAAAAGGAATAAAAAGGGATATTTGTGATTTTAGAGAATTAATTAAATGATTTCTTTTTGACATTATAAATAGAGGTAAGATAAGAAAAGAGGCATCATCAAGAGTCAAAAAAGAAGAAGGGAGAGGGAAAAAAAAGAAATAGAAAATATGAGAGAATTGGAGAAGCACAGAGTGAAGGAGTGAGTTTATTTATTTATTTCCTGCCTTGTCTTTTTTTTCTTCTATGTTAATTTCTAATTCTTTAATTTCACATAGAAGAAAAAAACGTGAGCTTGGGAGAGGAAAAAGAGAGAGTGAGCTTACCTCTTTGTCATTATGAAAATCTATTTTTCTTTTTTTCTTCTTCTTTATATTCTCTTTATTATGAGTTATGTTTTGAGATGATCTTTCATACCCATAAATATCTCTAATAAAAAAAATGCATACTTTTATATGTATGAGAGAGAAAGTCATTCTTATTTATTTTACTTTTTCTTTTTCTTATTATTTTACATTTTATTCACAACTTCAAAACATTGATTTCATATTTGAAATTAACTTTAGATAGTAGTAACATTTTATTTTTTTCATTAACTCTTTAATTTAATTTATATTACAGTCTCGAAGCAAATTTTTGTATGTGTTAACTAATGACCTGAGTAACTTATAGTTCCTCTATTTATATTTAAGGAAAAAACAATGTGGTTATGGTAATAAGATTCTTACTGATAAACTGATTTTGCTTCTAAAAGGAAAAAAATCAATGAATGATAATATGGGCATGCAGCAAGTGCTTATATTCTGACACCTAGGCTAAAGAATTTCTTCCTTTTGATATTACAGTGTAATGCTTCCTCCTCTGTGTACATATATGTATATGTATATATATATATATATATTTTTATGGCTTTGGAACATAATCTTCTTGTAGAGGGAGCCAAAGAATGATTGACGTGAATTTATAATATCAAACCATTAAGGTTGTGTGATTCATTGCACTATTTTTCTTGATTATGGTAACAAAACTCTTTCATCTCTAATTTATCATTTATTTCTTATGATATTACATTATCACACAATCACCATTTATGAGATTGAAGCTTGTTACTAGAATATCATCCCGTGAGACTTGTAGAACTTCTGTAGATATTGATTTACTATGTGCGATATAGGTTTCTTGTTATACTAACTTAATTGTATGTATATATATTTTTGGATATCGTGGTTATTATTTTAGAAATTAAAATAAAAGATTCCTTAAATTTACAATTAAGTATTTAACATAAGTGAAAGATTTTTCTTTGTATAACAATTTTTTATTTTTTTTCTAAAAGTTGCACTGCATGAGGTTTTTGGAACTTCTACGTGTTTATACGCCAATTTATTACCAAGTCGATTTTGAAACCTATTGGGGCATTTAAATTAATGGATTTTGTAAATAAATTTTTTTAAAAAATATAATTTTATAATATATTTTCGAGTCATCATATGTAAGGTTTTTAGAGCTTTTGTAAGTATATAAATCGGTTAGTTATCATGTGGGATTTGGGGAATCCCGTAGATATAACAACAAGTAATAAATAAATAGCTAAATAGTCTACATATATAATATGTATGATTCAATTTTTGAAAATAAAAAAATCATTGAAATTATTTTATTAAAATATATGTATATCTTTTCTTAAAAAATACAAACCCATTGACATGAATTTTTATATTCGAATTAAATGGACTTTGATCCCTATAACGGGATACATAGGCCTTAAAGTTTTATTTTAGGTCAAGTCTACTTTTGTAAATAATTTTTTTTATTATTTTTTATATGTGTTTCATGAAGATAATTAAAATAATTTTAAAGCCATATTAATTTTGTATAATTAATTTAAGGTAACTATTTTTATGAACGGGTGTTATGAGATTCCTAACACCTTCTCCATAATGCAATTGACTCTTAAACTCTTTTTATTTTGCAGACCATTGTTTATTTTTCAAAGATTTTCCAAAATTTCTTTGTTTTTTTTAATTTTGATGACAACTCTACTTTGTTTAGATTTTCCATTTTGGAAAATGAAAAATCAGATAGGTTTGAAGTTGCAAATCATGTAATAAATATCAATAGTAAAAATTGAGAAACTAATTTTAAAATTGAGTTACAAATTTAGAATAAGTGAAATGCAAATTTCAAAAATAAAGTTGTAAATCATCACTCACTGCATAACCATTGATTGGTCACTAGTGTGGATGATGGTAGAGATGAGAGAGAAGTTAAAGGTATTTCAGTAATTTGATAGTGTAATTCTTAACATTTTGGGACTATTGGTGTTTTTTTCTAATTTAATTAACTACAAGTCCTAAAATTTAATAAATTGCTAATTTTGATCTCAAATAGTAATTTCCCTGAATTCTTATATATATCTTACTAATTATAATTGTAATTATAAAATCAAAATGAAGGGAAAATAATTTTTTCAAGATGAAGATTGAATTGGACAGGATTCTTAGCAGTCCTTGTGTGTCTTCCTTATTGCATTCCCAGGGCATTTGGTTAAATTTGTATAGCTCTATGCTAGTTGAATTAAGTATTTGGTGGCAGTTTCTTTTTTCCTTTCTAATAGAAATTAACTTTAATCTTGACAAAAAAAAAATCTTCCATATTACTTTATTTGCTCCTTTTTATAAGACCTCTTTTGTAATATTTCTTAACATAAGACTCTTCATAAAAATTAGTGAAGTATTACTAACAAGACTCAGCACAGTAAATAGTTGAAATCCTCAAGTATGCAATCTTATTATTAATGAAGGATTAAAAAAATTAGTGGGGGTGAAATTTCTTTAAGAAAAATTAATATGTGTGTCTATATATAAATATATCAGTTCAAAAAAAGTGTCTATATAAATATATATATATATATATATAAACCAATTTTTGGTTATTATAGTTAATTTTTATTTTCAATTGGTATTATCAATAATTTCTTTTAAATATTTTCATATAAAACGACAAAGAGATTATTTAATAATAAAATATGTATAATAATATAAAATTTTTTAAATTTTATAAAAAGCATCTAAATATTACCAAAAAACCAGAAAATAAATAGGATAAGCTATCAACGACAGATTAATGAAAAAAAAATATAGAACACACATCAACATATAAGATGGGTTTAACTAACAACTTTTGAAAATGACAATACATACATATTTCTTCCTCCTTATTATGCCTCCCCTAAAAATACGTTCCCAGCAACCTCTCTCATGTTCTCAATACGAACTGGAGCTTAAAATGCTGCACCTGACAAGGCTGCACCTGATGTTTAAGTTGTCTTATCCCTTCAAATTAGAACAAATTGCATTTTCATAGGCTTGAATAATGAAGGGCTGGATCTTTATGTAAATATAGGCCATGCTTCTCGATAATGCAAGACAGATCCAAACGCAAAAAATTGGGGTGCATTTCAAGACTGTAGAATGAAGCTAGGAAAACCACTAGTTCAAGAGGCGATAACTTTTGCCACCCTTATTAACACCTAAGTTGTTAGTTTTTCTAATTTTAAATATAGAATTTTTTATTTTAATTTTAAATAAAAAGTCATTTTCAGAATATAAATTATATTTATTACATATTTTTAAAAAAATGTCCATATTTAACCCATATCAAAGAGATAGAAAAAGAGTTAAATAATAATAATTTTAAAAAAATATATTAATTTTTTTAAAAATAATAAGATAATTAACTAATTTTATCAATCATCTCTAATTCATGTAATTTAATTAAAATGATTTTTTATTAACGACAGGAGGAGTAGCCTCTACGTGGGAGCAGCTTCTATGTTCTTTATCTGCAGACAGCACAGAAGACATGGATTCCAACTTGGGCAGTCATATTGATTAACTAAACTAAATGACTAACTAATACTGATACAAGACTATGGCTAACAAAGACTTTATCGGTATCTACCCCACTAAAATGGTTGGGTGGTCCATTTGTACGGTCTAAAATGAGTGGCTAAATAATATGGCATTTTATAAATTATTTATATAATCAATATTAATATATATAAATTTAAAAAAAAATCGTAAATGATAATGTTTGTTTTATGAAATTATATATAATGCACATAAATTAAAAAAAATATCATATTTTAACAAAATATAAAATTTATAACAAGTCTTACTATCATAAAAAATATGGTTCATTTTTTTATATTTCATGCAATGTTCAGAGAGCTCATATAATTCCTTAAAAGATTGACAAAAATATCATTAAGAAACATACATAAATTTACACTATTGAAATGTTGTTCATATTATTTGACCAGCGTGTATGTTAATATGGTTTGTTCAGAAATGATCCAATCAGATGGTTCAATTACCTGGTCTGGATCTGGTTCTATCTAAAACCAAATTTCCCAAGAAAAAAAAATCCCTGTGGTCCCGCCATGAAAGGAAAATTTACAAATTACAAGTGATATGACTTAATTGCTCCTCTCCCGCCAACCCCAAAACCCGAAATTGCCTGTCTCGCGCCAAAATCGAAAACAATTGAATTGAAGTGCAGATCCAACCTCCTCCTTCAAAGCCCTAAACTTTCCCTCTACATTCTGATTCATAAAATTAACCAAAATCTGACGAAACCAATTTCTGAAGCCGCCATGAAAATCCGATCAGTGAAGCTGAGGGAAGCCCACAAGGGCGCCAGCAATGGTCGCCCTTCTTTCTGCTCCATCTTGTGGGACCAACAAGCTCAACACCTCGTCACTGCATGCTCTTCCGACGTCTCCATCTCAATCCACGACCCTCTGCTTCTTTCAACTCCCCCGAAGATCCTCACCCACCACCGCGATGGTGTGACCGCCTTGGCTCTTAGCCCCAACTCTACATGTCTTGCATCCGGATCCGTCGATCACTCCGTCAAGCTCTACAAGTTCCCGGGTATTTCTTTAGCTACAAGCTCTTAATTAAGCTGAAACTTCGGAATCGATCATGTCCTGTTTGGGTTTGTAAGAATGAAAATAATGGAAGTGTTGGTGTGATTTTTGGGTTTAGGATCTTTAAATTTCGGCTTGAAAGTTATTTTACACGGTTATGATATCTACTTTTATCTACTCTGAGTGACATTCTCTTTGATACCTTTGTCGGGTAATCTGAAGAAGGTTCATACTCCATATTCTCTTCCTGAGATTTGCTGTTCTGTTTCGAGTGAGAAAATAAAGTTCCTTAAGTTTGCAAAAATTAAATAGAAGTTTGTTAAGCTAAGGACTGCAGAAGTGAGGGCTTAATGACTTCTTCCTCGAAAGTTCCTCAATGTAATTGGTTTGTGTCTCATTCCTTAAATAGTGCATTCCATTGCTGAATGATCTGCGAGTAGACTAGATTCTCGGTAAATTTGCCTCGCATTTGCACTTTGATGGTACTGAAGATTTTTTCCAATTCAATCAAAAGGTGTTTACTTGTAATTTTGGAACCATACTGGTAGCGTGCTTCCATTTTGTTTTTATTGTTAAGTCTCAAATCTTAATTAAGGCGAAAGTGAGTTACAAGCTCTGATTATAACAGCAAATATTTGTACTTTTCAATGAAGCTGATGTCTGCGAACATTGAACTTCAGTAATCCAACGCATTCCATTTCTCATTTTTTTTTTAATTCCAAAAGTTTTTGCCTTTTCTCTGACAATTACATGTTACCAGATTTGATGGAACCGGGTCAAATCTTTCCAGATTATACTGTTTTCTTTTTTGTCCAAAAATTTTGGATTAGAATTCTTCCAATTGCCTAAGATCTGTTAATTGTCTTTAATCTTCAATTCATTTTGTTCAGGTGGAGAGTTCCAGACTAATATTACCCGGTTTACACTTCCAATACGTACACTTGCATTTAATAAATCAGGGAGTTTATTAGCAGCGGCTGGTGACGATGAGGGCATTAAACTTATCAATACAGTTGATGGTTCTATTGCTCGGGTTCTCAAAGGACATAAAGGAACTGTCACGGGCTTAGCTTTTGACCCCAATGGTGAATATTTGGCATCTATAGATTCATCTGGAACTGTTATTTTTTGGGAACTTCACTCAGGCAGAATAGTTCATAACCTTAAAGGCATTGCTCCTGACTCGAGAGCAGATGTATCTGCTATGAATGTTCTTGGCTGGAGTCCTGATGGTGAGACCTTGGCTGTTCCGGGGTTGAGGAATGATGTTGTAATGTATGATAGAGATACCGCTGAAAAATTGTTTTCATTGAAGGGCGACCACGTACAACCTATATGTTTCTTGTCCTGGTCACCCAATGGCAAGTACATGGCTACTTCTAGCTTAGATAGGCAGGTTCTAATATGGGATGTTAATAGGAAGCAAGATATTGATAGGCAAAAATTCAATGAAAGAATATGTTGCATGGCTTGGAAGCCACTTGGTAATGCGTTAGCTGTTATTGATGTCATGGGGAAGTTTGGTATCTGGGATTCCATTATTCCTTCATCCATGAAATCGCCAATAGTGGATATTCCTGCACAGTCTAAGAACAATAATGGGCTTCTTTTGTTTGATGAGGAGGATCCGGACCTTTGCGCTAGTGGAAGTTTAAGTGATCTTGGTGAAGATAGTGATGGAGAGTCTGAACTACCTAGCAGGAAAAGATTACGTGAACAACCTTTGAGTGAGGAAAACTTTGATGGGGACGGCAGTGACGAAATGGCTTCACATCCAAAAGTTGAATCCCATAAAAAACCAAATCGTACGCATAAAGAAAATTTAACCAGTGTGAATGTGGGACTTAAAAGCTCAATGATGACATGTACGCCCAAGATGCAGGAAGCATTTCAACCAGGATCCACTCCTGCGCAGCTTGGGAAAAGGCGCTTTTTGTGTTACAATATGCTTGGAAGTATAACCACAATTGAACATGATGGATACTTTCACATAGAGGTAATGCATGGATTAGAGATAATTTAAGCTCGTTAAATCCCTCCATCCCGATGTTGAATTTTTCTTTTTTTGGAAAATCTCAGTGTTGATTGAAGTTGAAATTGTAGCTTTCGCAGTATATCTCTGACATATACTAATAGGTCGTTATATCTTGTCTACAGATTGATTTTCATGATACTGGCAGCAGTCCACGAGTTCCGTCAATGACTGACCATTTTGGATTTACAATGGCTGCCTTAAATGAGAATGGGAGCGTCTTTGCAAATCCTTGCAAGGGGGAGAACAACATGAGCACTCTGATGTATCGTCCATTTAGCAGTTGGGCAAGTAATAGTGAGGTCAGAATATGCACATGGCTATATGTAATTACATTTGTTATTCATCTTTGTGTTCTTAAAGACATTGCACCTTTTATTACTACTGGATAAAGCTTTGTTTGTAATACAACATTTTATCGTATATTCACTTGTTTTAAAAATGTGACAGTGGTCTATGCGCTTTGAAGGAGAAGAAGTAACGGTTGTTGCTCTTGGTACTTCCTGGGTTGCTGCAGCAACTAACTTTAACTATCTTCGCATATTTACGAATGGTGGCTTGCAGGTTTGTTACATATCTAACACCTTTATTATTTCACGACTTCTTTAATACATTAAACACTAAATGCAATATACTTTACATAAGAGCACTTTGAGTTTGAAGCATTGATAAGGCATAACCTTACTTTTGCAGTATGCTGTAAATTCTGACTTGATTACGATTAGTTAATAACATGTTAGGTGTGACAGAGAATATGTAAATGTTAATGGTAGTTTGGTTTCCTCGCAATATTTGCACTTCTGAGTAAGTTTCATTGCAGAGACATATTATTTCGCTGGATGGACCAGTGGTGACTGCATCAGGTTTCAAGGATAAATTGGCAGTTGTTACTCATGCCTCTGATTGTGTTTCCTCTAATAATCAGGTTGGTCTAGTGTTTAGATATACTTTATGTAAAGGTTACCCTACTGAGAGAGCATGTTTCTTCTGAATGATAAATAACTATCCATAGGATGATATTTTTTTGTGCCAAAATAATATATTTTCCTTTGGCAAATGCAGGTGCTAGAGTTTAGAGTATTTAACATACTAAGCGAAACCCAGGTCCTTAAAGGCCGCTTGCCGTTAACACCTGGTTCATCCTTAACATGGTTTGGATTTAGTGAAGAAGGCCAATTGAGTTCCTATGATTCCAAGGTATTCTGGAGCAATTTGCATCGATATTTCATATATAATGCCATGCTGGTCCATTTAATTCTTCTTGACATACAAGCTGAGATTGTAATATAATGTGTAGGGCGTACTCAGAGTGTTTACAAGTCAATATGGAGGTAGCTGGCTCCCGGTTTTTAGGTTGGATATTAGTTCATAATAGCACAACGGCTTATTGTGTGTCATTCTTCTTATGCTGGAGCTTGCCCGATATAATTTGTTTCATTAAAATTTCAATGCAGTGCTAGTAAAGAGAGAGATGAAAACTATTGGGTAGTAGGGTTGAATGCAAGCAAGTTATTTTGTGTGATATGCAAGAAGACTGAGATCTTCCCACAGGTAGGAAGGGCAGTTTGAATTATCATGTCAGTCTCCTTTGGCTTTGGTTTGACCATCGTTAATTTTCACTTCATTATCAGGTGATGCCTAAACCGGTTCTCACCCTGCTGAATCTTTCATTTCCTCTTGCTTCCTCTGATCTGGGATCTGAAGCCCTTGAGAATGAGTTCATAATGAACAACATGCATCTCTTTGAGGTCTGTCCTTGTTAACTTTTTCAGATTTCATGGCCTTGTATTTTCAGCATGTGTCCAGTGGGCCTGCTGAACTCTTGACTCAGAAGCATAGTTAAAAGATTTTTTTTCCCTTAAAATTATTTTCTTACAGGTTGTTTTGTTTTCAATTTGTCTTTCTTTAAGTTCCAATTTGTTCAATATTGAATTGGATTAGTACCATGCAGATTCAGAAACGAATGGATGAATTGGCTGATGCTGGGTTGGATACCAGCTCACTTGACGATAAGGCTTTCAATCTGGAAGCAGCACAAGATAAATGCATACTTAGGCTTATAGCATCCTGCTGCAATGGTGAGATTACTGTCTCGTAACATCTCCCCCTCCACTCTGCATAACCTTGATTCTATACGCAATAAAAGTATTCATGCTTCACGTTTGTGCATGTAACAGGAGATAAGCTTGTGAGAGCCACTGAACTTGTGAAGCTTTTGTCACTGGAAAAGTCAATGAAAGGAGCAATAAAACTTGTTACTGCTCTGAAGCTTCCTAACTTGGCTGAGAGGTTCAGTAGCATATTAGAGGTAACTCTCCAGCATTCTGACAGGGGATGTTGTTCAGAAACATCTTTTTTATTTTTAATATCATCTTTACCTTGTGTTTACTGTTGTGTCTTAAACAGCAAAAGCTTCTCCATGAAACGAAAAAACCTACAGATGCAAACCACCAAGAAAACCGTACTGCACCCTTGACAGCTGATGTATCAAATGGCAGGAGCAAGGTCCTAACTCAGACTGAAGCATCAGCCACAGTTAGTATGTCGTCATCACCAAAATTATCTGCTCCTTTGTTGACGAAGAAAGCCAAATCACCAGAGGAAGCCAAAGCCGGAATAGATAAAACTGTGGCGGTGACTGAAGCTGTGAAGGTGAAGAATACAGCGAATGATAATGATGTAGGTGATAGGGAAGGGAAGGTGGGGGAAATACGTCAGGTCCAAGCTCATCATTCTCAAGATCTCTCTATAAAGTCGTCAAATAAACAGGAAATAAAGTTTGAGGCAAGAACGGCACAACCAAGTCGCCCCTCCAATCCGTTTTTGAAGTCGTCTATCAAGTAGACTTTGCATCTTACACCTCTGATGCAGATGAGGGGGAAAAAAAACCATGATTGAGGTTTTAGATAGTTTAGTAGATTTCGAATTGTGACATGGGTGGTTTAAAGGGTCTGTTTCGATTTATGAGAGATCAGCTAAAAGAAGAAAAAAAAAAAAGATAAAATGAAAAGCCTTTGGCACCTGTAAAGTATTGTAATTATTTTCACTTTTTGAATACAACATGAAATATTTTTTTTGGTCATCGTTGAGATGCATTTCCACAACAGTTATTTCATCAGAGCTGACAGAGCAATCGTATATTCTATGGGAAACATTGTTGTTTTTTTTTTTTAAAAGGATGGTGAGAAATACGTTACCGACCAGTGCACTTTCTTGTTTTGGCTGGAGGTCACTTGGAGTTGGTAAAGAAGGTTCATTGTTGTCAAATAATAAAGATAAATGCTTCCGTCTTGTAGTTACTTGTTCACTTCTTTTTCTCTTCCCATTTTTATCTGCGCCTTGTCTTCATTAAAGGTGCACGTCTTCATCTACTCTAGAAAAGTTGATTTTCCTGATGGTGTCCCGGTTCTTAGTTTAGATTAAAATTAACTTTCAAGTACACAAGTTCACTTGGTCAATAATCATCTTGTTTTGATGGACTCATCTGCAATCTATTAAGCATGTTAACAATCGTAGGAATACATGAGCTATATTTTTGTCCATTCTTATACCAAGCCTAAAAAATAGAGAATAAAACATTATGATCTCTATATTAAAAAATTTTTGAACAAGAAAATTATTTATTAAACGTTAAAGCTAAAATAATTGTATACATATATGGCTCAATTTTTGTACAATATAACCATTAAAATAAAAATATACAACCATTTATTTTACACAAGAAATCGTAAGTGAAACTTTTAATAATATTAAACTCCAATTCCATAAATCGAAAAATTTAGCTTTATTATTATTATTATTTTTTTTGGGTTAATTGTACGACAACCTAAAGCCTGAACAGGGAGGTAGAAAGGCTTCCTGGAATGTTCCCGCTATTCCAGATGTGATTCGCCATTACGACACTGAAATTGCAAGAAACCCTAATCAAACACCACATCGCGCAAGTCAATACAACAAAACAGGAGGACTATTTTCGTCATTCCACGCCTCATACGTTATAGCCCCCAGCCAGATCCTCCCTACTTCCTTCAACCAGATACCTCAGAAGCCTCCCGCAATGTCACCAATGGCAGATGTCACCTACCTTCGCCTCCACGAACCGGACGACGATCCTCGCCTTTCTGAGCAAACCCTAACTCGTGATTCTATCCCCTACTGGTCTCACACCGATATCGATTTCGATTTCTATGCTTCCGATCCAGAATTCCCGTCTGCCGATCCCGCCCTTCGCTCTCACAACGCCTCCCGTGATGGTCGCGTGTCTCCGCGATTTGAATCCACTATCTCTATACGAGGTGACGATGACTTCTCGGACCCTGGGTCCATTCCCAGCACCGATCTATTGGACCGTGAAAACCAGGTAAATTTCGTTATGGATCTGTTTCAGCAGCGTGTTGAGCAATCGCAGGTCATGGGTCACAGCGATTTGGTTTCTGAAGTGCTGAATGATTCTAATTTTGGTATTATTGACGGTCACTGCGATGTGGGTGTTGATGGTTTGGGTACGGATTTTGGATTGGATATAGGTTTTGGTGTCGATAGGGATTCGTTGCAGGGTGATGACAGTAGTGGATTTATGGTTGAAAATCATGGTTCTGGGAGTGGAGGTGGAGATGGTGACGATTTTTTCGTAGGAAGGAGGGTTTCTGGATCTGAATCTCTGGCGACACCTTCTACGACAAGCCGAATTCGGCCTTTTGATAACTGTATACGGCTTGTGGGGTTCGGCTCAGATTCTGATGAGGAGGAGAGTGGGGCTTTGGGTATGTGTGTGCATTCGGAAGATGAATATAATGTGCACGACGAGAACGAAGATGTTGCCAGCATCCCTTTCTGTTGGGATTCACTTCAATTGGAAGATAACAGGGAGAATAACGAAGATTTTGAGTGGGAAGAAGTTGATGGTCGTGTTGACGAGAGGGAAGTTTTGAGCATGCTCACGGGTGAGGATGATGCGTCCCTATCAGTTTCAGTGTCCCCAATAAATGCGCTTGAAGAAGAAGTGAGCGTTATGAGAGTGGGAGGTATGGAAAATTTGGGGTGGGAAGTGTTGTTGAATGCTAATAATTTGGACACAAACCCTGATTTGGATCATGATGCAGAGCCTTATTTTGGTGATCATGATGACTATATTTATACTGCAGAGTATGAGATGATGTTTGGCCAATTCGCTGAGAATGAGAATTCCCTGGTTGGTCGGCCTCCGGCTTCCATATCAATTGTTCAGAATCTGCCATCGGTGATTGTGACCAAACAGGATACCGGGAACAATGGTTCGCTTTGTGCAGTTTGTAAGGATGAGTTCAATGCTGAAGAACAGGTGAAACAATTGCCATGTTCCCATCGCTACCATGGTGAATGCATTATCCCATGGTTGGGAATTCGCAACACTTGTCCTGTTTGTCGGTATGAGTTTCCCACTGATGATGCTGATTATGAACGTAGGAGGATACAAAGATCTGGCCGTAGCTTATGATGCTTATTGAGTTAGATATGATTTTGACCATTTCTGGGCTTTAGGCTGTTAATGGTGTAGATTTTTTGGTTGAGGAGAATTCATCTCAAGTTAATTTTGGGTACTTTTTGTTGTTGAGATTGAGAGTAAGAATGTCTCTGAATCGTAACTTCAGGCTACATTATATAAATTGAATTATTTGCAAAAAATTTGCACATTTGTATTTGGTTGTGGCTTTTGAATATTACAATTACAATTGTATTAGAGTGCTATCTTTTTTCATGTCATTCCGATTAGATTTTTCAGTAATGATGGGATTAAAGCTTCACGCTAGAAAAATCCTTGAAGTTGAAAGGATTTCTTGAGCCATGCCAAACCAATAGACACATTGACCAGTATTGACATTCTAGTATTTTGCTTGTCTGTGCTTCTGTTTTGGACAACTGTTTAGTTTCTCATCTTTCTACAAGTATTGCAAGATGCAGACGTTTAAATTGAAGGATTCAATTTTCTGACGTGACTTTTTGTGTCTCAGTCAATAACTTCTTAATGTAATTTCATATTTGGCTGGAACATCTGCTCTGTAGTTTTTGTAATGGATATCTGTTCTTGTGTATTTTGATCATATAATTTTATCCAGATCCATATTTATTTTTCACAATTTGTCTTAAATGTTCTTTTGAGACGTAGTGATATTCACAACATTCTTATTGGGCGTAGATATAAACTAGAAAGCATCTATAGTTGCAGGACAGAATTTCCCCACCATTTGCGGCCGAGAAACTTTCATGTTTTCGCCATTGCATTCAGCAAAGTTTTGCTTTCCGAAAAGTTTCACTTGTTCTGCAATTTTAATTTAAGGAACATTCATTTATATCTGCCAGTTCTAGATTAGAGATTTAACAGGAATGTTGCTAACTCGATAATTCCATTTTTGGGCCGTCTCAAATGCTGGTGATTCACTGAGGATAAGGGTGATACCTATCAAAGGTGAAACTAGGCTTCTAATTAACATCTCTCATATGTGTGTGTGTGTATATATATATATATATTACCAATGATCCTTTTGAATACCACAGAAAAAATGGCGAATCCATTTTAAGTACGTATATACCAAAGCTTACTAATGCGTGCAGGTTAATGCGCCTCACCACCCACCTTTGAAAGGAAAGTTCTATGACATAAATGCCAATTATTTCACTGCCTATCCTTTGGCTTGTTATTCTTTAGAAGGAGTTGGAATTTCTCCATCAATGAAATTCCTATTTATAGTATTTGGGTTAAGTGATTTTTTCTCTAATTTGTTCTTTGGACTGTTTCCTAAAGTTAGCTTGCAGTGCACTAGATCTAAATGAAGCATTTGTCTTGGTTGAGTGACATGGTCACTTTCTTTGACAGGCATTTTTCGTAACTGGGAATGCACATATATGGCTTCACTTGCTGTTTGATTCCTCAGTTATTTACCTTGTGAGGAAGGTAACTACATAATCCCAGTTTTGGCGTTATGCATTTTGTTGCAGTGTACCATGATTTAGGCAAAAAAGACAACGTTGGTGCCTTGAGCAATCAAATCACATTTACCTTACTATTATTCCCCGACCATTCTACAGAGCAAAGGTCATTTAAGTATTCTGTCTTTTACCATTCTTAACTTTCCAATCCAAGTATACACAAGCATGTTAATCTACGGCACCATCAGAAATGATCATCTCATCTATAAAATTCTCTTGAAGCTCTTATCTTCTATCTCTCTCTCTCTCTCTCTCTCTCTCACCCTTATGAGACTAAAAATCTCAGATATGGAGGGAAATACAATCTTCAACCAACAGCATCTTCACAATCCTTGTCCTGCTCAGAAATCCATTCTGACCTCAAGCTTACTCAACATGGAAACCGGGGGAACCCATGAAGGTTCTCATGTCTTAGCTCATAATCAAGGTTTACACTATTTTCCATTTTACTACTCCCAGTTACATCTTCCCAATAATCCAATTCAGTTTATAGACAATAAACCCTCTCCGAACACATAATCTAACAGCAACAACAAGAAGAGCGTCGATAATTCTGGGGAAGAGAAGGTTGTTGCTGATGAGAGAAAGAAGAAAAGAATGTTCTCCAACAGAGAATCTGCTCGCAGGTCGAGGATGAGGAAGAAGCAGCAGATAGAGAACCTTCAGCACCAAGTGGTTCAGCTTCAGAACATGAACCATCAACTTTCTCAGAAGATCATTTACTTGTTGGAATGTAACCAGCAGATCCTCCAGCAGAATGGCCAGCTGAAAGAGAAAATTTCTTCACTTCAAATGGTCCTCTCTGACTTGTTAGTTCCTCTGGCTCATGTTGACGAAGCTAATCACATCCCCAGTGCCATCATTTCCGAGCCTTCAGCTCCACCAGTTGCTAGTTCCGGAGCATAGTGCCACAAGTTAAACAGGTTGAGGTAGAGTTCTTGAGTTTTTCATGAGTAACTTTGATGATATGGTGTGAAACTTTTGATATGATAAACACAAGTTATTGAATATAAAAGGTATGCTATATCAACTCAATGATTTAAGTTGTTAAGTAAAGGTTGAAGACGTGCTTTTATTAAAATTTCTAACACGTTCGTACATAAATCCGTTAGAATTGGAGTGTGGGTAAAGTACATGTACCAAGGATTATTTCAACCCAAAGCTAAGAGGTTAAGCAAAGTCTCAAGACAATTCCATCAAGGTCTCTAACAAGTATTAGTCAAGATTATCATGATGATTATCTTATTAGTAATTGTTAATTCTTGGAGCAGTAAAAGCATTTCAGCAGTTTGTTGACATGCAAGGACAGGGATGATGAAGTTTCGTCAATCATGGAGCTGAAAGGAAGACATTGAACTTCGTGGGTGTGTTTTTTTTCCCGAGAAATCTCGTCAAAAATATTGTGTACGATATGCAAAGAAAGTTGTGAAATTGAAGGAAAAAAATTACATTTAGGAAATTTTTAAGAAAACCTGATTTTGATGATGAGAAGATGTGATTATAGTAAATTTTACCCGGCACTTAATTTTAAAATTTCCAATAAAGAATCCTATTTTTTGCACACCAGGTTAAGATTACTCCGGGTATCCCATAAAAGTCTATATGTCCTATAATTTGAAATTGACTAGATAGTTCACTACTCTGGGACTCTCATATATACTATAACATTTCTAAAGTCATGGCAACTATACCAAATGCGCCATTTATAACCATTACATTTCATCATCAATAGAGAAGGAGAGAAGAAAAAGTAATTCCCTATCAACCTATGAAATAGCTACAATTAATTTTTGTCCCCATGCTACCTAAAATATGAAGCTTAGACTATAGACAGCATGGTTTTGGTAAGTTGTCTTTTCTCTTTCGTATAAATGGATTACATAGTTATACTAATTCAAAGTATGTTCATTTATTGTCAGTCAAAAATATGATATCGTAATTATTGTCCTATCTATATTATTTATATTCATGACTAAAACTCTTACCATGCAGTGCAAGTATACGCCCACAGAAAAATGATGACCAACTCAGTTTTGAATCCCAGTTTGAAACGGAATCCTTACCAGTTACCATAACCAGATTAGGTCACCCATAATTTGTTCTGAGAAAATGACAGCTACAATTCGTGCTCTTGGTGAAGGAAAAAGTCCTTGGAGAAAAAGTTCATTCATTCTTTTCCTTATCAGTAGTAAGCAAGAAAGAATAATAAAAAGCTTTCCACCAATTTTTCAAATTAATAATAAAAAGATTTCCACCAATTTTTCAAATTCTTCTTAAGTTTTCATTCTCTATAATTTTGAATTTTTCCAATTTCAAATATTTAAACGTTTTTCCCCCAAATACAAAGAAAAATTCTTTAACCATCCCATCATCATCTTCTTTTTTTTTCCCCTTGTCTTTTTCTGAACTTTCTCTTACCTTACCTCATTTTATGAAAAAATTATAACATTATTTTACTCCTGAATAACCAGACCTCTATGACAGAATAACTATATATATACCCAAAGCTCAATTCCTCTGCTGAGCCAAGAAAGAGTAATATTTATACCATCTAAATTTAATATAGATAATCTATATTTTATTTTTTTTCCCATATTTTTGTTATGTATTTTTTTTTTATTTCAAATGAAAAAATGATGCCAAAATTTAAAAAAAAAATGCAAAATAAATCTAAACAATTCATATGATGATTCGCTTGACAAATGTAGCACGCCCTTGGTGCTTTCTCCAAGCAGCAAGGGCATTCATTTTAACATCTCCTTTTAGTGAAAATATTTTGATAGACAAGTCAAACTTCCCTGTCATTTTCCCAAACTGAGCTTCTCTCATTCCCTAAAACAAGGTTAAAAGATTGATTCCTCAGTGCCTTTACACTGCAGGCTCCTGATGTAACTTTAGAAGTTCTGATTCACTTCGCTGAGATCGGCTGTTTTTGATCTCTCAATCAAAATAGTTCATTTGTGCTTTACATTAGGATCCCTAATTTTACAGATCTTCATACACTAAACTAAGGTATTAACTATATATGAATTGCAAATGGATCAACAATGCACAACAATCCCATCATTGAAATAATTGATTATAATTCCAACGACCTCTGTTGCTTTGTTATCAGTATATTGAATTGCACGAAATCAGCAACCCTCTATACATGATTATAAGCATCATGTCAGTCAGTTCCATCAAATCCATGATAATCATTCTGCCATTGGCATTGGCATTTTTATGAAGTCATATGCTCTGATGCTTCTAAATGCAAATGCATGATCAACTGTTCTTCACAATGTGTTTCCCATTTGATATATTAGGAGGCGTTTCTACTCCTGGAGTTGATCCATTGCTACATTGCTCTTCAAAACCTACAATTGGGTTTGCATATGAATGGAAACAAGGCAACCTGGACAATGGATTACCCAGCACATATTAGTTTCTGCAAAGCAAAATTTTTTGGTCCTTCACACATTCTTAGTTTGAGTTACCTGCTTGACTTTATAACTTCATCATCGATTGTCACTTGCTCATCAAATATGTTGCCTGCAAAAGGCCATATTTACTGTCAAGTGTATACATTAAGAAAGAAGAAAGCGTGAAGTTCAGTTCTTGCTGTTACCTTGCTGTCATGGCATTATTGTAGACATGGTCAGACTACGTCTCTTTAAAGAAACATGGACTTTGACACATACGAGACATATTGGGGACAACACAACAAAATCTAACACGTTTAGGTGTTCTTTGATGTATCACATCATGTTTCATTCAAGTTTTCATGTTCTAAAGGTTATATTGCTACTATCCCTTTATGTCAAACTACAAGCAGGAAAGAAATGAAATAAACAAAATAGTCTTCCACAATGAAATTAAGAGAAGACAAGATATTCTATTTCCCTTACATCACATGCCATTACAATCCTCATACAATCTTACAATATTTCATCTGATATATCTGATACTATATCAGTGGAACTAGGACTGTTTTCCTAAACTACTTGTACAAATTCTTATATTTAAAATACGAATGCTTTAATTATTGCAGATAATAAGAAATAACACATTATCACACACAGGACTGCAGATTTTAAGGTCATCAATGATAACAAAATCAACAGAACCAGTTGCGAAGACCCAAAGAGAGTGGTTAATAGCACAAAGAGCAATTGCAGGAGAGACTAGGAAATGCAAACTTTGGTTTCAACCACATGATTAGTTACAAAGTGATGCTAGAATAGTGAAAACCATAACCCTAAGGAAATATGCTATGAACTGTTGCAACATATTCACCACTATTTGCACAATGGGATCTTATTGCTGAAATCCAGGAAATCTATCATATCAGTCACAATCTAGCAGTGAAAGCAGGCATCTTAAATTTAACTTGTCAACACAGAAAGATAAACATATGCCTATCCATTCGAATAGCTTTTGTTGCATACCTCCATTTAGGGTTTTCCCAGAGAAATACTTTGCTATCAAGCGACGGGTGTAGTCAGCCTCATATTTTTTAAACCTTTCAATGTACTGTGTGCTATCCAGATCACTACAAAGTGAAGAACACATAGATAATTATCTCCATGCAGACAAGGAACTAGAAGCAGTATATTAACTCCATCCAAAGATAAATGCCATAAACAAATACAGGGTGCATATTGTATGGGAACCATCATGATAGCATTTTTAGATGTCAATTTAATCTAAAATAGACTCTTTTGTAAAGAAAAATTCAAGAAAATGCAGATGAATTGATTCAGAGTAGAAGCATGTTGGGGAAAGTCACCTGTTCTTGGAATATGTTCCAAAGGGAATGGGGAGGGAAAATGGGGCTTTTGTATGGATATATTATTTTGTATATGACATGTATAAAACCAAGCAGGAACGGCAACTTACATGAATATTCTCATTTTCATAATCTCAAGCATGCAACTTTTTTGCTTATTTCTTCATTCAGCTCTATTTAATTTTTCGCTGTCACTCTGTTTATTATTACATGTACTGTACTTAGTCTGGTCTTCTCATGCCATTTATATTGCTGTAAATGCCTCAGACAAACATGATTTGTTGTGTTCATCTAAATCACATATGCTAAGAAGTTCAGTAAATAATTTGTGAGTCATTGGTTCATAGGTGTCGTGCATAACTAACAATATGACAAAAAAATTAACATCATCTCATAAAAACATTTTAGTCAGATCAATAAGGTTGAACTTTCTCATACTTTCTATGTTGCATCCCAGAAGGGCATTGTTAGCATTTCTTATTGTTGTTCTTTTGAACAGCGACAACTGACAATCACCTGACTTTGCTTTAGTTCGAATGCTCAACAGCATCCAAAGAAGGCAGGCACATTCACTGCCTGAGGATGCAATGTAGGTTCAGAAACATGCCCCTTCTCTTCCATTATCACCCACTAGAAAATATTAAATTACAACTACATTGGACACAGGGATTTCGAATTTTCAGGGTCTCCAAACAATTTGAAGCGAGAGAGAATTTTCAATATACAGAAAAGGCAGCTCACTTTGTGCTTTATTCCCTTCATAGTAAATGAACTATGTAGGACAAAATTGGAATTTCTCAAACTGCTTCGATTTTAAATGAGCTTAAATCAAAGTCAAAATCCATTTCAGTTCAAGATCGCGGAGCAAAATAACTACACACGAAGCCAAAGAATGAATCAAGGGAGAATAAAAAAGAAAAAAAAGAGAGGGAAAGAATTGAAAAAGAAAAAAAATTACTCGAGACCATCGGCTAAATCAGGCTTTTCCTCGTCGGCATGGAAAACCCCATTGCTCTCAGCAATTTCCGCCTTGCAAATATAAGCAAAACCCTTCAAATAATTAGCAGCAAAAATAGTATATCCCAGCGTGCATGCGTGAAGAAGAAGAAGAAGCACAAGAGAGAGAGATAGGAGTCACCTGGTTGTGGCTGGTAGAAGGTGCGGCGGAGAGAGAAGGGGAGTGAGCGGCGGAGTTGGGGGAATTGGAGGCGGAGAGAGGAGTGGAAGAAATCGTAGCCATATGCTTTGGTGGTTGAATCAGAATGAACAACCAAATAATGCTGCGTTGCTTGTTCGTTAGCCTTTACACTTGCAGACACCAAATCAACGAATTAGAATTAGAATTACACTCTGATTATTATATAATATTTAATATTTATAGGCGACAGGCGTTGTTTTGAGGTACAATCCTATCCCATGTTATACATGTCTTATTTTCCAGTATTTAATTTACATAATATCAACACACTTTCTTTCTTCTCTCCCCCTCAAATTTGGATTATTTATTTTCTGGAGCTAATAAGATAGGAGTAATAGATTTACGGATTTATTCTCTTTTACTGTCAAAATCTACACTCTTTTTTTTTGTCAACCTGAAATATCTATACTCTCTCTAACATGATTACATCCAAATTCACTTCTCATTTATGTTTTCTCTGACTTTTGAGTTGGAGGGAATTAAATTAAATTATTTAATAAAATTTATGACGAAAGCATCACAAAATTATAGATATCTCTTACCGTAATTAAAAATTAGATGAGTTGCACCTAGAATCTGAAGATTGACATGCGTTCTTCATAAAAACTTATGAATACTTATTATACATTTTATATTAATTATTGATTATTGATATAGACAAAATATTTTCAAATTATATACTCTTAGTAAAATTTTATTTTAAAAAGTTATCTAGTATGAAATTTGGGTAGAAGTCAAATGTTCAAACCTTTATAATATATAAAAAATATTTTTTATTTTGAGAGCTGAAGTATTTAAATATAAATCTTCCTTGGAGTTTGCCCCCAGCACTGTGCACGGTGCTTAATACAATTTTACTAAAAAGAAATCGTAACAATAACTCAAATGGTCGGATCAATAATTTTTTAAAATTTTGAAGATCGACAAGCACTCTTAATGTTGGCCGAAAAAAGACATGCACTCTTCATAATTTTTTTCAAAGAAAAAAAATCCTTAATTTCATCCATTTCCTTAATAAAAAATATTTTTTTAATACAAACAAAATATATTTATTTTTTATATAATTATTTGACTAGATCAAATTTGATCACTCTCAGGTCCAAATAAAAAAGCTCTCACAATATGATTTTTTCTTTCATGAGGGTCGAACTTAATACTTTACTTAAAGAGTGTTAGTTCTTAACCACTCAACCCAATTACCATTGGTCAAACAAAAAAAAATTATTTTTAAAAAAATAAAAGACAATGAAACACTGATCAAGTGATCGAGAATAAGAAGTGAATATGATTTCAACTATTATGAAAATTACAATTTATTCCAAGAAAGATTATATTTCTATAATAATCTTATTCTCTATATCGAGAACAAATAATATATCTATAAATTACAATAGAAAATCTTGATAACTTGTACTTGTAGAGATTTACTTATGCCCTGTTTGGTTGGCATAAGTGTTTTTGAAGAAAGTATAAGTGGAAAAGGAAAATCAAATAGAAATGTGATTTAAAAGTGTATTTGGTATGACTATGAAAGTGGAGTATAATTTTTATTTTTAAATGTAAAAATAAAATGAAAAAGACTATAATATGCCAGTGAAAAAAAAAAAACCTCTTCCTATCTTTATCAGACTAGACCGGTGAACCATTAACATCTTCCCAAACCATTTATTAGGCCAAATTAGAACCAAAATTTGTCAATCAGCACAACCTTCCACTAAACAATTAGATTTCATGCAAAAAAGAACAAAAAAAATTCCCATATTTGTGAGCCACTGTCGAATGAAGGGTTTGTGAGCCATCATTGAACTATGAGTTCAAATCTATTGAACAAAGACTGGAGAAGAAGCCACCATCGAACACTAGCGAGTTCATCCTTATCTTCTTCATCTGTCGAATGAAGGGTCAATGGCATCTTCGTCTTCTTTGTTGTCTTCATCTACCATCCTTGCCACTATCATCGGACAAAGGGCTTCAAGCATAGAAGACATGAACGAAAATGGGCCTTCAATGTTGGTGTTTGTTGGTGATGGTGATGGAGGCCAAATCGCTGGCGAACCTGTGGTTCTTCTGAGAAGCAAAAGGGAGGGTTTGGAAATGAACGAAGATGGAGGATGTGTTTGGATTGAAAAAGACAAGGGCATTATAGTCTTTTAAATCTCGATTCCATGGGAGTTACTTGACTTCCATGCTCCCCCATAAGGAACTCATTTATAGGCATTTTGCTGGAAGTGCACTTCCATGGAGGTGGAACTCTAACATACTAAATGTGCTAAATTGTGAGTTCCTTGCACACTTCCATGGAAGTCACTTGGCTTTTGTTGAACCAAACGAGGCGTTGATCATGTGTGGATGGAGATGAACTTTTTCAACAATAAGAATTGAAGGCCATGCATAGAACTAGAAATACAAAGAATGAAAAGTCATTTACCTTTGGAAAAAAAGGAATCAATGAAGAGTTAACAAGTCTCAACTAAGCACCATCATACATATTTAAGAAAAAAACTTTGGAGAAATTGGTGAACACAATTGTATGCATAGCATTTATGAAGGATAGGCAAAATTGAAAATGTCAACATACATATATTTGGCGATATGAATGTGTTATCATGCACTTTATTTAATGCATATACAACAAAGTATGGGATAGGTGGGAGAAGGATACCTAACAAATGTTATGGAAATGTGGATCCTCACTCTTGGCCAAAAAGGAGAAGTGAAGATAAATTTTATAAGAATAATGGGGGAATTACAATTTAGAACCACTTTTTGGAATTATTAACAAATGAGACTTTTTCACTACTTAGTTTTCAAGATTTATTACTCAATTTTCAGTTTTTATCACTTTTTATGAGTTAAAAGTGTTGAATCAAGTGTTTTGATGATTTCAAATAACTAGAGCTTGGAAGGAAATATCAAAGGAGTGTAAGAGCATACAAGTGAAGAAATTCAAGAAGAAATGTGTGAAGATTTAGTTGTTAGGATTTCTCATAATGTACAAGGGGTAAAAAGGCTTTGATTTTCACTTAATTATGTTCCCATTGCATTTAAACAAGTGTTTTCACAGTCATCCTATGTTAACGTATGTTAGATTTTGAAAACATTGACTAATAGATGAATTTTAATATTAATTCCAATATGTTTTGTGCAAAATTCAAACTTCGCTTCATGAAATTCGAAGTTCCAAAGTTGTCATCTCTGACAGATGAATTTCAAGTTTTGAAATTTAAATTTCAAGTAAAGCATAGTTGGAAAAATGTGAAAAATTTGTCTAAAGTCTTGACAAAATTCGAATGATATTAAAGTCTAAAAAGAGTTCAAAGTCAGTCCCTTTAACAGATGAATTTCGGATTTCAAAATTTGAATTTTGAAGTGAGAACTTGTGAGTCCAGTTAGAGCTCATCTCTGACAGATGAATTTTGAAATAACAAATTTGAATTTCAAAGAGCAGAACTTTTGTACCATGTTGAGCTTGCCACTGATAAACAAATTTTGGCTTCCAAATTTCGAATTTCATGTGTATTACAAAAAAAATGAAATAACTGTTTACACTCAACATATGCACTTTAAATATGAAAATTCATATATTTTAATATGAAATATATCTGACAAATTCAAAATTCAAACTTCACCCTTGAACAGATGAATTTTGGAAGTTCAACATTAAGTCTTTAACTTATGGTCTCCATAAAATTCATCTATTGACACCCAAAATTCAAATTTTATTGTGTCAGACGCATTAAATGCAGTTGGTGAACAGCTAGTTTTACAGAATAACAATTGGATAACGTCTCTAATGGTTAGATCTTGTGTCTAACGACTAGTTTAGTCACAAATCTATAAATAGAATTTCATTTGAAGTTGTGAGTACCGAATTTATGCTGTAAATACTAAAAGTCTGCCAAAATCTCTAGTCAAAGTCTTTGACTCTCTCACAATTTATTTATTGCATTTCAACTATCACATTTACTCTATATTAGAGAGTTTTTCATTATGTATAAAATCTTTTCTTCATCTGGAAAAAGAATTTTCTTGTAAGGGGTTTTCACAACCGATTTAGAAAATATTTTGTAAGAGTGCAGAGTGTAAATTTGAGAGCTCTTAGAATAGAGCATAAGCTTGTACTTTGACATTGCAAGGAGCCCACTGAATTCTTGCAAGATAGTGAAAAATCCTAAGTGGTGGCTTGGGGACTGGACATAGGTCAAGTGGATCAGATCGAACTAGGATAAATTTTTGTGTCCTCTCCTCTTTTACCTTGCATTTGCTTTATTCTTTCTATACTCTGTTTTTTGCAAACTTCTACTATCACTGTTATATCACACTTTTGCAGAAAAAATTTGAACTTCCCAATTCACCCCCATCTTGGGAAGCCAGCAGACCTAATAAAAGTTTTTGTTTGTTATTAATTCTAGAAACTAATTATAAACTATAATTCCCTTAAGAACAAATATGATATCAACAACAGCTACAAAAAACTAAGGAAATCCTTCATTAGCCTCTAAATGGGGTTGGGGGTAAGATATCCATCCATCCAACCATGAACTCTATTAGAAAATGTCAATTCCTAAAGAAGTTCCTCCAATGTTTTATCTACTTCAACTAGGGTATTCCCCACACCACTTAAAATCTTTGGGAGGGTAGGCTGAGAAAGTTCTGTGAGAGTAATCTGGCATAGCTCAAACACATTCAATAGGTAAACTTGCAATTCTTGGAACCATGGCTTAGCTTATAAAAGGGTATTATCAAGCAAACCTGTCTGTCTTGGGGTATATTAGCCTTCAATTTTGCTATGGCAATAGCTTGAGAAAACCTACCAATAGCATCAATCAAACCATATGAAGTTGCAGCTTTACCAATCCAAACTCTACCTTATGCAACCCGCTCTATATTTTCTACTTGATGACAAAAGTGTAGCTTTAGCTTAGACTTATGAAAGATAATGGAGAAATATGGGGAGGAGTTGCATATGAAACCAAAACATACAGTCATTGATCTAGAAAAAGAAGCCTTATCTCGAAATTGTTTACAAATATGCTATGCATTCTTGGCAAATAGCTTTGCTTCATGGGGTTTGTACCAAAAAAAAAAAGAATAATACGTTTTCCTGAGAAATCATATTTTACTTATACCATAAAAAAGGGACAACCCTAGGGATTATGCTATGAATTAAAACATGTAAGGGCAAAAATAGCATTTGAAACATAAAATATAGTAGAAACTAGGCATTAGAGACAAGTAAGGCCAAATAAATAAATCTACATAAAAGGTCATAGACTATATTTCTGCTATTTGGTTGAATATAATATAAGTTTTAATGATGACAAATGTAAAGTAATAAGGAAAAAATATATCATATTTGTCTAACATATATTTTGTTCCTTAAAGAAGTAAAATGTGCGTTAGCATGTATTCAATCGTGTTTATTATGCATATATTATGCTATGTACTGATATATCTACTGTGCTCTTACATTTTATAATACAAGTTGAATATATAAATTAGACTAACTACTTACTTTGTAAGTGTAATACACTAAGTGTAGGATTGTCTAAGTAAAAAGAGTGAACATTGGAATAAAGAAATGAAACTCATTATCATGTCTCACTTAAAGAAGAAGAGGAGAAAGAATGGTCTAAGAATGGAAGATCAGAATGGAGTATACCAAGAATGAGAATGACCAAGTGAAAGTGGAGTTTAACTTTTGAAGACCTAGCTGTTAGGTATATTTTGTTTTTACTTAGGTCTTAAGGTGGTTTAATCTTTGAAATTTAATTAATCTTGTTACCATCTATTTTAAATAAGTTAGATTAAGTAAATATGATATTAACATGTATTAGAATTAAGAAATATTAGCTAATAGACAAATTTTGTGTTTGACTCATGCTTATTTTGTGTAAAATTTGAACTTTGCTTGGTAAAATTCAAAGTTGTTAGATTTGCTGGTTTTCCAAGAGGGGGTGAATTGGGAAGTTCAAAATTTTTCTACAAAAATTTGATAGAATAGTAATAGTAGAAGTTTGTAGAAAATAGAGTATAGAGGATATAAAGCAATTGCAAGGTAAAGGAGAGGATACAAAAAATTTATCTTGATTCGGTCTGATCCACTTGGCCTATGTTCAGTTTTCAAGCCATCACTTGAGATTTTTCACTATCTTACAAGAATTCAGTGGACTTCTTGCAATGCCACAGTACAAGCTTATGCTCTATTTTAAGAGATCTCAAATCTACACTTTATACTCTTACAAAGTGTTTGTTGGAGATTGTGCCCAAGACCAATCATTTTATTATGAACATTGCACTTCATTATGAAAAAGAAGGTGTTTTTCCTTTTATTACATTATTATATTGTTTGTATGTTTATCTTTCTAATAATATCCTTGGATAAGTCATTTTATCCTAAATGTCTCTAGTCAATCATCTTTTGGGAACAATGATGAATTAAGACTAGTATAATTTTGATTGATAATTATGTATTAAGATGCAAATCAAAATCATAAGCTCCTATTAGGGAATAGGCGCTGGATCGACCCGTCATGAGATAGCTGCATGGATCAAGTCATAAGCATATCTCATATATAACCGTGTCACTAAGCCCTTAGACTTGAGATCACCATGGCTTCTTACATGGGGAACACTATACTTTGGCATAGTCAAAAGTCACTTTTAGTCGGAAGATCATAAATGCTATAATCTGGCATAGTGGAACTCATGTGGAGGAAAATGAATGGTCAAATATGGAATTTGTCCCTCTAATTAATGGAGAGATATATCTGGGCCCCTCGATGAGTGAGACAAAGAAATGCATGGTCGTGCTTGAATAGAAGAGTTTTATTTGTTCTGTCAGTGTGCTCGGAGATCGAGAAAGTGATGGTCGAGTAAGAAGAAGATGATGTTTCCATGCCTCATAATTGACCTATATATCATGAGACAAAAAGGATGTGATCAGGTTATATGATAGGTTACATCGGATCATCAATCTCATATGATTTGGGTTGTTACAATATCTTGTTAGAGGCCACTTGTGACTTGTGGGTCTAAAGTGTTATTAGCCAACTGCCAACATCATATGGGCCTACAGGGTCACACACAAGAATGGGCCAACTCGAGCTATAACGATCAGATTCATTAAATCTAAAATGTGTCTAGATTCAATGAATTTAACGTTCAATTTTTGGTGATTGAATTATATATATATTTGATATATATATTATATAATTCGAAGTATATATATGTTTGATATTATATATATTTGATATATTATATAATTTTGAAATATATATATATTATTTAAATTAATTTAAATGAATTAGTTTTAAATTTAATTCAATGTAATAGATTTAAATTTAAACTAAAATCTAAATTTGATTTATATGATAAATTCAATTTTAATTTGATTCTGGATATACATTAGATAGTTAGTTTAGATTTAATCTATCAGATAGATTTAAATTTAAACTAAGTGTTGGATCTTTGCATACTGAAGCATCTTGGTCATGATGGAGGCATAGGTCAAGGTGGAATCTTTCCTTTGATCCCTTACCTTGATCATATGCTGGAAGATGATATGGCCCAGATTCAGTAGCTTTCCTCATATCAGAGAGTCATCACGTGAGCCTCAGCCCTTGTAATAAAATTGAAGCTTCCTCCTTTGTTAAAGATGATCCTTGACGCTATGTAGTGTAGGACCTTGGCTCGGACACTTAAATTAAAGGGCTTTACCATTCTCAGGAGGGGCCTATTCTCATCCCTTTTGAATAGGGTGTTCAGGACTGTGCTCTCCTTATAGTTCAGGAATTATCCACTCTCCTCGTCTGCTTCTTCATCCTTATCCATATATCTGGATGTGGTGATATCAATTTTGAATTCCACTTGTCTAGGGATTTCCAAGATTTCATTGATAGTCTTATTAGAGAGCCATAGAGTCCTGGACTTAAGGTTAACTTGCTATCTTTTCTTTTTGTTGTTATATGATAGGGTAGCATACCATGTCTTAATAACCTCATCATCATACCTTTCTTTGATTTCCAACAAATTTTTATATTTGACTAGCCAGATCCCCGCATCGAAATTGTTGGATACTAGAAAATCTTCCAAGTTTGTACAATGAGGAGTGATTACCTTTTTGCTCACAAACTTCATGGTATATTCCTCTAAGATTTGGGCCATACTGTACAGAGGTAGGGTAGTTAATTGCAATTCCTCAGACTTTATGCTAGACGAGACAGAGACAGCAGTAGCAGGGACAGGTTTCTTCGATTCTGCCTTGGACGTTGTTCTTTTCCTTTTAGAAGGAGTTCCCTTGCTTGGTTTGCCCTTTCTTTTCTTTGTTTCTCTTTCTTTAAATGCATATTGGGACTTGACAGCTCTTTTAGGTCTAGACTCCTCTGTTCCAACATTGGGATTCTTAATCTTAGCCATTTTCATGATGGATTGGTGAAAAGAGATGCTTAGAATGGGTTCATAAGGTGTGGGTAGGAATTTAATCAGTGGAAATGAAGGTTCACTAAAGGAATTGATAAGTAATTAAGAGAGGAGATGAATAGCTTTGAGAGAGAGATGAATATGGTTGCATCTATTCAGAAAGAGACTCTTTGATTTAGCTTATATAATGGTTCAATAGATGAAATTTGAGGGCCAAAATTCAAATTTTGAGTGGTTATGTTGCCTGATCATCTTAGAGAAATTATTTGACAGAAGAATTTTCACTCTTAAAGTTCATCTGTCAGAGGCTTAGTTATGGATATTCTCTTCAACAGATGAACTTTAAGTTATCAAAGTTCAAATTTTGAGAGTTCAATTATGAGTCAAACAAGAAGGAGAGATCAAATAGATGAATTTCAGGGTCAAACAGAGACTTAACATTTATGCATGCTTCATTAGGCAAATGTTGTGCCCCTAAAGTTCAAATTATGAGAAATTTACATGTAGCACAAAATCAAGAGATGTTCAACAGACGAATTTGGAGGTTTTAAGATTTGTAGTTTAAGACTTTGCAAGAAAATTTTTGTTATGTGAATTTTGAGTTGTTAAAATTCGTATGTTGAACACTTGAACATAGTTAACACTCATATCATCATTTCAAAATTCGAATTTCCTCCGAGCAACAGATGAATTTCAAGCAATTTGAGAGTACTATAACAACTTGTAAGGTACTGAAATATGTCTGTTTAGCACTTACGTTTGAATTTTAAGCATGCCAACTCATTCAAAATCATAATCTAGCATGGAAATTTGTCTAACATCATTCAAAATTTCATTCAAAATACTAATTTTGCATGACTCAACTTACAGATAACGCTTGAAAATTTGAATTTTCATGACTTCTTCAGCTGCTATGGAGTAAGTAGGTTTGATATACTCCATGATATTGATTTTTCTATCATTTGAGTTCATGAAGTGTACTTGTAAAACTTCTTAAACAAACTCCGATGCTTAAGTTAGTATAAATTTTAACAATTTAACTTCAGAAATTTAAATAGATACAGTTAGAGACTTGCTTACAATTCATTGGGATTTACCATTCCCAATTCTCTTATGATCTTATAGTATCTATTTCCTGATAGTGGCTTGGTCAGGATATCTGTAATTTGATCTTCAGTTAGGTCAAATTCTAACATGATATCTCTTTTCAAGACATGATCCCTTATGAAGTGATATCTAACTTCAATATGTTTAGTTCTTGAGTGCAAGACTAGATTCTTTGTGATGTTGATGGCACTTTGATTATTACATCTAATTGGTATTTCCTTCATTTCAATCTCAAGATCTTTAAGTTGCTGCTTCATCCAAAGAACTTGAGCAAAGTAGCTTCCAGCAACTATATATTTAGCTTTTGTTGTGGAGAGAGCTATACTATTCTGTTTCTTGCTGAACTATGAAATTAGAGATCCTCCTAGAAATTGACACGTTCTACTTGTGCTCTTTCTGTCAGTTTTGGATCCAGTAAAGTCAGTATCAATATATCCTATGAGCTCTTCTCTATTACCCTTTAGATACCAAAGTCCCATATGTGAAGTTCTAATTAAATATCTAAAAATCCTCTTCATAGCTGTTACATGGGACTCTTTGGGGCATGATTGGAACCTTGCACACATAGAGACACTGAACATACTATCAAGTTTACTTGTTGTTAGGTATAGCAGGAAACCAATTATTCTCTTATATTGGGTTATATCAAAAGGTTTTCCTCCTTCATCCATATCAAGCTTTGTTTTAGTGGCTATAGGAGTACCTATTGGTTTGACGTTTTCCATTCCAAATTTCTTCAGTAGCTTTTTCAGATACTATGATTGATTGAGGAATATGCCATCATCATATTGTTTAATTTGCAATCCAAGGAAGAAGTTGAGCTCTCCCATAATTGACATCTCAAATTCACTCTGCATTAACTTAGAAAAATTCTTGCAAAGAGATTCATTAGCAGTACCAAATATGATGTCATCAACATAAATTTGAACAATAGGCAAATCTTTAGTTTCCTTTTTAGTAAACAGTGTTATATCAACTTTCCCTTTATTAAATCTTATTTCAATTTGAAAGTTGCTTAGTCTTTCATACCATGCTTTGGGTGACTGTTTTAAGCTATAAAGAGCTTTCTTCAGTTTGTAAACATGATTTGGCTTTGTTGAGTCCTAAAAACTAGGAGGTTGATCAATATAAACCTCTTCCATGATATAACCATTTAAAAATGCACTTTTTACATCCATTTGTTACAACATTATGTCTTTTATGCATGTATAAGCTAAGAGAATTCTTATTGCTTCCAATCTTGCAATTAGAGCAAAAGTTTCCTCATAATTTATGTCTTTCTCTTGATTATATCCTTTGACTACCAACCTAGCTTTGTTTCTAATAATTGTTCTTGATTCATCAAGTTTATTTCTAAAGACCCATTTAGTTCCAATAATTGGGTGATCCTACGGCCTAGGCACTAAATCCCAAACTTGATTTCTTTCAAATTGATTAAGTTCTTCTTGCATGGCTACAATCTAGTATTCATCTGTTAAATAGTACACTTAGGTTCAATTTGAGAAATTAAAGCACAATTGTTCATTTGATCCTTAAGTTGTCTTCTGGTTTTAACCTTCTCTTGAACATCCCCAATCACTTGATCAATAGGATAACTCTTTTGATATCTCTAAGCTCTAGGGAGTTCTTGAGAATCTTCTTCATTTTCTTCAGGTTCCACATCTTTTTCCTGAATATCTTCCTTTATATTAGTAGATTTTGATATTTTTGGAGGTTCAGTTTTATTTTCTTTAGAGATACGTAAATTTTTAAGACTTGAAATTAACTCATCCTCTTCTAAAATAGGTTTAGCAATAGTCTCATTTTCTATGAACACTCCATAATCCAAAAGTAGAAGATAGTTGATCCATTACAAGGCATGGGAGGCCCAATGACAAGATCCAGAGCTAAAGCAATGAAAGAGACTTTGAATAGTGTGATCAACAAGCAACTTGAGATGGAGCCTTTGCACTTAAGTGAATTAAAAGCCCAAGAGCACAAGAATCACATAATTATGTTCTCATATATTGAAGTTTCATATTCAAGCCCAAAATCAAGCCTAGCATAAAGAGCTCACTTAAAGAAAAAGCATGTGTCTTACTTAAAAAGCATGTGACTTGGGGTTAATGGGCTTAATTAGTGTTAATTTCATTTTTATTAATTATGGGCTGAATTTTGTTAATTAATAGAGCCCAATTAGTTAGTTAGTAGTCTTTCTTATATCCTTCCTTGTAAATAAGCATATCGTGTGTCAAACATGTGATTTTATTAATGTGGTGTCATGTTTATAAGGGCTCATGTATTATTTTTATTATTTTCTTCTTAATTTTTGTTATTTATTTTTGGGGTTTTATTTTTACTAGTATTCTAGGTTCAACAAGAGTGTTATTTGTGCCTAAAGTCTCCTAATCCTATTAGGATTACTTGAGCCCAAATTTATTAGGTTTTTTAGCCTCATTAGATTAGATTTTACCTTACTTATTTCAGGCTATCTTTTATGAACGTTTTTTAGATTTGATTAATAAATTTCAGACTATGAGAGTTTCTCTTGCATTCTTTTAGTGCTAGAGCGAACTATGACTTATTAAGAAATTGGTTCTTCCTTGTGGCATTATCAGAACTAGACTTCAAGGGACTGGTTCTCTTGGGTTCTATTTCACCTAAATGAACATATCTTTTTGTGTTTTTCTTGTGTGTTTTGTTTGTTTTTCTTTGCTGTCTACTTTCTTGATCATTATTTCACAAAGATCCAGGTGTCATTCACTTCAAGTGGGTTCTTTGGATTGATTCCATAAGGGTTCACTTATCAAAATGATTTTTAAGGTAGTGAGAATAAGAATAAAAATGAGAATGAGAGTGGCAATAAGTTTTAAATGTATATTTGGTATGTTAACTAATCTAGATGGGAATAACAAAAAAATGAACACAAAAATAAAATAGAAAATGACTCAAATGCACCTAGATTTGAAAAAAAAACCTCCTCCTTTTTTTCTTCTTCCTTGTCGGCCATTGCTTGTTCCTCGGCGGTGTCATCATCCCCGATTAGCAAAACAAATAATCAGACCCACACAAATAAACATAATTAAACATATCTAAGATGAAGCTCCCATCGTCGGTGAAGCTCCAGACCGATGGTGAAGCTTCTCGATAGCTAATGGGAATGTTTATGGGTTTTGGGGTTAATAGATCTCGTTATTGTCTTCTGCAAAATGGATGAAGTATGTAATATCCCTAATTTTACTAGATATCATATAATGTAGAATGATAAAATAGATGATATCTCAAAATGTGTCTAAAATTATAGAAAATGGAGAGATGTAGAAAGGCAAAAAGTCATTTTTTCGAATTAAAATAGAAAAGGAGAAAATTATGTTTTTGCCCCTAGGAATAAAACACCTTGCAATTTATTCCCTTAAAGGTAGAGTTGGCAATATGGGCCAGGGCAAAAAGCCCAGATTGCCAAACGAGCTCGGCTTGTAAAGTCCGAGCCCATATGACATGGGCCCGCGACCCGTATATTTTTAAAAAATATTTTTCATATTTTTTTTTGATTTTTTCATATAATTTTTTTAAATTTTTTCATATATTTTTTTAAATTAATACAACTAATTATTACTATCATTCACAAAAAAATTAACATAATATTTAAATTTTATAATTTACACATCATTAATTAATAAAATAGTATATTTTTTAATATTTTAAATAAAAAAAGGGAAAACAGGCCCATCGGGCCAGTCCGTGGCCCGCCAGGGGCCAGGCCTGAATGGGTCAGGCCCACAAAGCCCGTTTTCCCTTCAGGCTTCTAATTTTAAAGCTCGACCTACTCATTTTGTCGGGCTATTCAGGCCAGCCCGTCGGGCTTGGTCTATTTTACCTGCTCTACTTGAAGGTGTATGGCACGCAGGAGTTGAAGTGTAAATAGGCTTTGAGGAAAATTACAGTTAATGACCTGACAGTTTCAAAAAATTATAATTTACCTAGGTGAGAGGCAATTTTGTAAATATTAAAAATTACTGTCATAACAAAGGCAACGACAAATCAAGTTCAATGGTATATAGCATGGAGGTTAACTGATTAAAAATAAAGAAATAATCAGTGCCGTGTGTTATAAAGTAATTTATATCGATAAAGTAGATTGTGGACTTCACAATCAATCAAATGGTGATCAGGAAAAGATATTGGCCTCACACAGATGCTCTCTGGGACAGGATAATTAAGAAAATAGAGATATAAATTTGGAATAGTTCTGTATCCTTAAAATGCTAATTTACTATAAGAAGTAACTTTATCGGTACAATTAAAAATTAACCAGTGCAAGATATATTTGGACAAGGAAAATTGAGCAATATTTGGACGCATAAACCCCTCTCATTGGCATTAGATTTGGCCTGATTAAGCATGTGATTTTTGTTCACCAAACTTCTCCAAGAAGGCAAAGAGTTTTGGCCAAAAAACTTCTTAAGGAAGGCATGTTTTATTTTGGACAAAAATGCCCATGGTTAGTAAGAAAATTAAATAAACTAATTGTCTTTCCTTCCCCTCATTTGGATGACATAGTTATCGGTAATTGGAAAGAGAAAAAGCCAAGAAAAAACCATGGGAGAGAAGAGAGAAAAGGGAAGATGAAGTAGAAGACAAGTTGCAAAACTTGAATATTTAAGCATCAAGGTAATATTCTAAGCTTATTAGCTTATATATTCAAGTGGTTCATGGTAGTTTCTTTAAGCTTTCCTTCTCCTCTCTCTCTCTCTCTCGAGATTTCAGCCAAGGCATAGGGTATGAAGAAAAAGAGTTTCCATCCACCAAACTTAGGAGAAATGCCTAACTAGTAGTTTAAAGCATGATTTTGAAGGTTGTTTGAAGTAATTTGAAGTATACCAATTCTTCTTCATTTTCCTTGATTTTTGGCCAGCTAGAGTTTGTATTTAGAGATGGAATTTCATGATTTTGACCCCAAAAATGGATTCCTCAGGTCCAAATTAGTTAAGAACAAGTGTTGGTTTCAAGAAAATCTCAAAGGAAAGCAAAATGAAAATTTTAGATCTTAGTAAGCACTTTATGATATAGCACTTGAAACCAGTGGCTAAAATGCTTAAATAATGTTATGATTAGGTTCAAGAAATTTGTAGAAGGCTAAAGAAGTGGTATACCAAGTGTGGGGAACAAGAGAATTCTCAAAGGTAGTAAATTTACCTATTTTTGCACTATATTGTCTTTTATGATTTCTATGAGCATGATCACTTGCCACATGGTTGTTTTGATGATTTGTGATTGTTGGTTGAGCTAAATGAAGAGGTTTGTGACCTCTGGACATCCCTTTTATAATCTGAAATGCTGTCTAAATTTTTATAGGATTATGTGACTTAATGTGTTCAAGTGATTGTTGATTGATTTCATGGACCTTGTTAAATGTGACAATATATGTATGCTTGAATGATAATTACTACTGAAATTCTTTGAATCTCACCCTCCCCCATGCTAACCATGTCTAGGGAACAACCATGGCAAGGCCACAAAGGAAGAGAAAGGAAAGGAGAAAGAACTTGGTGATTAATATGCTAATGCTTGCAATGATGATGAGTTTTGAGCTTTTATGTAAATTTGTAAAAGTGATGTGAAATATGTTCCTTCAGGATTTTATGTTCCCTTAGGTATTAAAGAATTTTTTTCCTTAAAAAAAACCTTTAGTCAGTGATTTGTTGATACAAACGTCAACAAAAATAAACTTTGTTGGCATTTTTATAAACAAATGCTAACTTTTCTCCATTTGTTTTATAAAAAAAAGTCTAATACACACATCTTAGATCTAGATCTAGTATTCTTCCCAAAATAAAACAAATGTTGCTATGCTAAGCATTACAAGGCAAATTGCAGCACAAATATTAGAACAAAGAAAGTGAATATTGCATTGATATATGATATTTACACCAATAGAAAAATGGCAAAAATAAAGATGAAAAACAAAGATGTTCATATTAACAATTAATAGATTACTAAAATTAAAAAAAAAATATGAATGCTTGATGATAAAGATAGTGAAGAAGAGAGAAGTATTCAGATTAACAAGCTTAGATAGTCTCACTTTTCAGATTGCCTCGACTCACTTTAGATCTGCATTGCAATGTTTAACAGGTAAGATCAAATTTACATGAAACAAGGACTAAAAGATGGAAACAAAAATATGGGAAGGAGAAATTGTGGTGCGCTAGAATTTAGCAACACAAAACAAACCTTAGTTTGGTGATGTCAACAAGGGTAAGGACGATGTAGCTAGAGGTGATGGCACTGGCAGCCATGTTAGCAATGGGAGCGATGGACAGTAAAGAAGTAATAATGACGAAATTGAACTTGGAGATGAAGGGAGATGGGATCGTTAGTAATACAAAATGGATCTAAGTTTGGTGGTGTAAAATAGATTTGAGTTCATGTGACATTCTTGCAGGAGAAGAGATGAGATCGTGTGAAATAGATTTGAGCTCTACCATGCAAAATGGATCAATAGGAGGGAAGAGATGAGAGAGGAGATTGAGAGAAGCAGAAAGGAAGGACACAAATAAGAGAGAGACACAGTTGAATGAAGAAAAGAAAAGAGAGAAACAGAAAAAAAGAGAGAGAATATCAACTATCAGATTTTCCCTTATCAATGGTTAAAAATAAGGATTCGTGGCATGTGTTTGTTTTGAATAAAAAATATTAAAGTTTTAATTGGTATTTTTTGAAAAAATGGCAATTAAACTTCAAACTAAACATTTTTTTTATTTTTAAATCATATTAGTTGGCATTTACACAAAAACACCAACTAAGATGACTAACTTTAGTTGGCATTTTTTGAACAAATGCCAACTAAACTCTAGACTAAATTTTTTCAAATTTTAAATCATATTAGTTGGCATTTACACAGAAATGCCAACTAAGATGACTAACTTTAGTTGGTGTTCTCTAAAGAAACACCAACTAAAGTATTTTCCTATTTCTTTTTTGTGCCCCACTTTGGTTGGCGTTTAGAAATGCCAACTAAAGAACTTGTATGCTTTTTTTTAGTTGCATCAAACTTTAGTTGGCATTTCCCATGGAAAAACCTACTCTTGAATGCCAATAAATCTCAGAATTGGCGTGGTGCATGGTAATTGGTATGGCAATGAATCGCTATACATCAACAGCCAAGTATTCCAATTTAACGAAAAGACAAAGAGGAGAAATTTTAGGAATAAAAATAGAAACAAATAAATTGACATAGGTATCAAATAAAACCAAATAAATCCATGTTACACCTAATAAGTAGAAGATATTCCACATTTACAGATTTCTAGTTGTATCTCTTCATACACTTAAGTACAATTTATCCATGCAAGAGTTAAGCAACTGTAAATTGCACTAAATTTTTTCATCCAAATAAATGGATTCAAGGACAAAGAGATATGTTTAATTAGGGGTTTAGCTTGGAGAGCAACTAATGGAGTGAAAATGCAAAATTGTGTATAATGAACATTATTTGTCAAACATAGAACATATGTAATCCTACCCTCAAGTGAGTGAAATCGGATAGAGTTGATAGACTATAGGATCATTATAGAGGAGAATAAGATGACATGAAACGAGAAAATAAACTCCTTTAGCTTTCAAGAGACTAGGGACTCTCCTATAGTCAATTTGTTCTAAAACTTCTTTCTAACCCTCAATCATTCAAGATGTACCCGGTAATGGGCTCTCTCTTTCTCTCTTTGACCTCATAACACCATGTGATTGGTTAGTTATTGATACCTTTTTCCTTTTCCACCCCTCCTACTGCCATATCAACAAATAAGATAGATTTGGACTCCTTTCTCTTTCTTCTCCTTTCATATGCCTAAAAGACATTAGGCCCAGCTGCTTCAAGTCCATCAATGTATTAACCACAAATTAATTTGACATTAAATACTTAAAAGTATCATGCAGTCGGTAGATGACTATTGTAATAATATTATGGGGGGAAAATCATCTAGGCACTGTTTGTCTATTAGAAACTTCCCTTCTCAAATAAAGAAGGATCCTAGCAATTGACGTATTAGATGGCAAAGCAACAAGTTAGTATTATTTTGTTTCTCTAGAACTTTAAAGTTGAAATACAACAAGTATTATTACATAAAAGGATGTTGTTCAATAGGAAGGACCTCAGCATATTTTCCCCTTGATATGATTTCCTTGTTGAAGCCTATCTTCTCATACAATTTGACCAAGTTATATTTGCCTACAATAGTTAATCTCTATCATCAAATTAACAAATTACAAAATTGAACTAAAATACAAGGACCCAATAGTACTGACTATTCATGAAATTACCAAATCTCTCTCATGATTTTAGAACTCAAATTAATACTTTCCGCTCAGCCATAATTTCCTTAGGTTGCGCGTCATACATGATGTGATAACAAAATTCATCCCATTGGTACATGCAATGTTTTTTTATGATGTCTAACAAGTTTATGGTAATAAATATAAGTTCAAATGATTCATCAACAAGCCAAATTTTTCTTGGTGTCACGAGGCCCTTTTTAAACTTGAATCACATTGACACAACTAAGTAAATTTGATGTTAGCATGTGTTAGAATTGAAAAATATTGACAAACATGCAAATTTTGCTTATGATTCATGTTGGTTTTGTGAAAAATTCAAACTTTACTTATTGAAATTCGAAGTTACAGAGGTTTTATCACTGATAGATGAATTTTAAATTTGAAATTCAAATTTCAGGCTAAGTGAAGTTAGTAAAAGTATGTAAAAGTCGCAGAGGTTTGAACATGCCTTTGATAGAAGAATTTTAGTCTCTGAAATTCAAATTTCAGGTTTTGATAGATGAATTTTGGTCTCTGAAATTTTGATTTTAGTCTTTGAAATTCTAATTTTGAAGTGTGCTATGAAAACTTGAACATACCTTTGATAGACAAATTTCAAAGAATTTTGACCCTTGGTAGAAAAATTTCGGTCTCTAAAATTCAAATTTTGACTTCTAAAATTCTAATTTTGGTCTTTGAAATTCTAATTTCAGTTTCTAAAATTCTAATTTTGGTTTCTAAATTCTACTTTCGAAAGCCTTTGTGAAAACTTGAGTCAAACTCTTTAAACACACTTCTAATTTGAAAATTCACACAAACTAATATGAGTTACCTTTTGCAAACTCGAAATTCAAATTTTGCCTGCTGAAAGTCAAATTTTGAAGTTCAACGTTAAACACATAACTATACTATGCGAAATTTGTCTATTAAGTCTCAAAATTTGAATTTCAGTGTGTTGGACGCATTAAATACGGTTGTTGAATGGCTCTTTCTGCAGAGTAATAGCTAGAACTTATGTGTAGTGGGTAGATCTTATGTATAATGACTAGTAAACCACAAATCTATAAATAGAACCTCATTTGAATTTATGAATAATGAATTTTTAAGTGAGTTATGCCAAAATACTACTATAATTTATAAAATTTTTCTATATCAACATGTAGAATTAAACCCACTTTATTAAGGTGAACTTTCATTGCATTATCTACTCTAAGAGAGAGTTTTCATTTTGTATTCATTCTTTTCTACAATTTCTAGGGAGAATCTTAGTGTGGGGAAATACTAAAAGAAATTACACATCTTCAAAGGGTATGAGGAGAGTGGCTTCACAAGTGCCTACTGAAACTTGTGGTATGTATTGAGACTTCAGAGGTGCCCAGATCAAACTTGTGTGATATAGTGAAAATCTCAAGTGGTGGTTTGTAGACTGGATATTGGCCAAGTGGTTTACCCTGAACCAATATAAATTCTTGTGTTTGATCCTTCATCTCCTCATTTCATCTATCTACTTCATCATACTTTATTCATCCTTGTTTTGCTGCAACACTTGGTGGAATTGGCCTGTACTTCAAAAGGGAAAAAATTTATATCATCCAATTCACTTCCCCTCTTGGGTGACCAGTCAGCCTAACAAGGGAATCATTGGTTTTAAGTAGAAAGCCAAGTGGTCTTCAAGTGGTGGCTAAGTTCATAATCTTGCTTTATGTTCTATCATTGTTTTTCTTATGATCACATTATGTTGCCATATTGCAATTGTGTTTTCTTTGATTGGTTTACATTGCAATATGAGGGGTTTTATTCCTTTAGATGTCCATTTTCTAAGCCATCCTGCTGCCAAAATTTTTATGAATTCTATGGCAATGTATTGATTAATGTGGCAATTTGTTGTTTAAAGTGATATAATGTGATTATTATGTGAAATGATTAACCTGATGCAAAGAATGTGACTTGCTACTGAGATTATCCCAATCTCATCCCCTCAAGTATCCTAAATGATTAGGCACAAGCAATGGCAAGGAGATCAAGGAGCCAAAGAGAATGAAAGAGAGAATGATGCTTGATGATGATTTCAAGCTTTGATTCCATATTTTGAAATAATGTGTAAAAATTATGTATAAGAATATGGATCTGTAACCTTGTGCTATTAAGTTCTTTTGAGCATTATGAAATGTTTGGCATGGATTTAGAACATGGAATGATCATATGAGTTTGTTATGAAGTCTACTTTGCCATGTTATGTTGCTAGAAGTTCATTTTGTGGCAATGAAAGTAAAGTCAATACTATTTGACCAAAATAGGGTAAGTAGGTTAAGTGTTATACATGCTCTAAAAGAGAGAGAACAAGTTTTCCAATGAGACAAAGAATACTTAATTTGGATACATATACGATTTATAGTTCAATTTTAAATTTGTGGGTCAAAATAGGATATTGAAGTGAAAGCTACGAATTTTATTGTATGTATTATTTTTTTGAAAAGTGATATAAAATTGTACAGAGCTCCAAAAATTTAGTAGTTTAAATTTATGAAAAGATCTATGTTTTGAATTTAATATGCCATTTTTTGAGTTCAATTAGAGCTGTATAATAAGAGATATACATGTTTTCCTAAAACTATTCCAGTAATAGTGAGGCTCTAACCCTTAGTGATTTAAGTTAGAGTCATGCCCTACACAAGTTAAATAAGTTTATAAAAAAAAATATGGCTGTAAATTAGACATGCAAAATTTTTGATGATGTAAAGAAAGCACGAATTAGCTCGAAATAGAATGTGAAATAAATTTTTGAAATTAGGCCATAAAACATGGAACAGAATTATTAACCATTTTAATAGTGAATCTTTAAGCAATAAACTATATGAATTGGTCCAGTTAAATTCAAGTTTATTTTTTTTCCCCTTGTAAAGCATGTTTTTAGATATATTTAGAGACTTGAATTACATGGATTAAGTTTTTCTGAAATTAGAAAAGTTCATCTAGAAAACTCAGGTACCAAAATGAATAGTACCACTTTTTTATTTAATTATTTTGGACCATTTGATGATTCAAGCCTTTAATATGATCCAATTGGACAATAAATATACTATACTACTTGGGAAAATATGTTTTGAAAGTAAGGTGTTAGAATTTGCAATAAAAAATCCCAGAGCAAAGTGAAATTCTTTTGTTTAATTTATCAATTCCAAATGTAGTTTTAACACAACCTAAAGGGAAATTTTCAGCACTTAAAAATAAAAAGCAAGGGCATCACCACTAGGATTGTCAATCTGGATAATAGCAGCCTTATATTTTTTTGACAATAATGAGCAAAAGAGCACCGAATATGACCAGAATACAAACAATCATACAAATATAACAAAATTTTTGAAAAAATTAAATCATGGGAATTAATAATGTGGGCAGAACTTTTAATTAGAGGTGACTCACTCCTTATAGACCTTTTTCACACCATAGCTAACCACTTTGAACAAGCGTTCACTCTTCCATTTCTCCATTCAGTTGCAATTTACAAGGCCAATGAAAAGTCAAGACTAAATGTTGTTGGCAGGAAATTATCTTGACTATGGTGATTAGCATGGTGCAGTGATGAAAGAATTCTACTATTTTCTATATATTCATGCCATATGGTAGCATTTATTGTTTTAAGATATTGGCTCATTCAATAGCCCAAACTATAGATAAGATGGCATGCATAAAGGTCCTAGAGGACTGAGAAGTTTGGACAGATCCATGAAGCCTATAGGTACTAGTCACTTCTTCTTTTTTTTTTTTTATCAAACCTACAAGCTATTTGACATGTGTACTTCAATAGAGAGAGTTAAAAGTGTTAAGTGTGTAAAAAAAAAGGCTTTGAATGCTTCATATTAATTTGAGGGCTTTTTAGAAAAGCTTGCAAAGTGAATGTTATGCAACATAGAAAATCATGTGGAATTTTGGATGCATTTGGAATGTGGGTTTAGACTTTAGTGTGCATTCCAATTGCTTTCCAATTTTCCATTTTTTTTTCAGTAGTATTTATTTTTGGTCTTCACTGATAGACAAAGGCCAAGTTAAAATACATCTAGTTCTTGTATTAATTATTTTTTATCTATATATTATATCGCCCCATTATTCCTATATTGAGTTAAATGCAGATATATTGAAAGTTACATAATGTGTATTAACTTCAGTTTTTTTCTAGCCAATGCATCTCTTTGTTATGTGTTTGAAATTTTATAAATCTCACAAATTATATTTAGCTATTGCAACCTCCTATCCCTAATCCTCTTCCCATTGTTTTGTCAAATTTAGGCCTTAGATTTGCATAGGAAAATATCCCTCCCACGGCCTGTTTTGTTGCAAAAAAGAAACAATATGTAAACTTCCCATCCATTGTTATCAGACAATACTGAATAATATAATCATACTATAAAGAAGATATCCATGAATGCATAGTGATAACTACAATCATCAATGCAATGTAACTTAATTAATTTCACAGTACCTTTCACTTTGTGAATCTTCTCAATGAAGTACTCAGAAATAATTCCTGAACTAGACACATCCAATGGACTTTTACCACAACTAATGCTCCTAGAGGCACGAATGATGGCAATCAGGTCTTTAACACGTGATATTCTAACAGTCCATTTCCTAACACTAGAATATTTCCTATATTTAGTTAAGAAAAAGAAACAACTTCAGACAATCAATACAATTTTTTTGAAGTAGGGTCTGATGATGATAGAATTCAAGTGAGAAACATGTCATAGTAAGTAAGATGAAAACTATAATTTACAAAAATATGCCACAACTTGTGAGAATTAAAAGGTTTTGTCTGAGTACAAGTTACAAACACTAGATTTCTACGGAAATAGGCATAGAAATAATGTCAAATAAAGTTAAATATATCACAATCATTTCTAAATACACAGCAAAATCTAGACAAAATAGTATTATTAAATATAATGTAGATATCATCACAAGTTTAGCAATATATTTGTCAAGAGTATGACGATTACTAGAGACCTCAAGATTATTTGGACATACAATAATTTTAACCTGGTCTTTCAGATACCAAGTTATAATTGCCCCTACATTTTAGCCTCTAATACCTCTTGCCCCTTAAAGCATTAAGGTGGAGGGAAACCATAGTTCTAGATTGTTACCCAGTCAGGAAACAAAACTAAAGAAGAGAACAACTAGCATGTTATTGAAGAAGTATTTTAATGGGAGAAATTATGTGTAGTTATTTGATTGTGAAAAAATATTATTGTCATGGAGAATAGTCAAATAGTGAATATAGAAGGTTAAATTTTTTAATACTACAGTGAAATAAAAGATCAGAAAAAAAACTTATAAGAAAAAGATAAAAAGACTACTAATTTTACAAGGTAAAGGATGCGTTAAGAGTTTATTTAGTTAGACATTCCCAAAGGAGACTTTCCTACTTCAAAGAAATAGCATAATTTATTAGCTACCAAAACCGTAAGTAGACTAGAAATTGGCAACCTGTAATCCACCATAGACAAACTTCCATTTGTTTTCAACTCGAGTCTCTCCTTCAACCCATCAATAACCTAGAAAAAATTGAATATTGCATATCCTTTAACCTTCCTTGATATTGCTTTCTTCAAATCCTTAAAAAAATGTTTATGTACTAGTTCCATGGTTAGCATATATTAATATGGTCAACTGAGAGAACAGTCAAAAGCTTCCAAAGTTATTTTTTTGGCCAATACTTCTAAAGTTAGTTGAGGAGGCCAAATATAACCAACATACTCTAAAAAACGCAGAGAGAAAAAACTTCCCTCGAATTTTCAATTTAAATTTGAAATCCATATGTAGATGATATTCTATACATTTTTTTAAAATTCAAATTTGAAATCCATATGCAGATGATATTCTATACATGATTTTGTAGCAAAATCAGAGAGCTAGCACCTAGCAGATATAGATGATCTTCTATATAAAATAGTTTAAGAATTTTGTACCTCATCATTGTACACTATGTTTGTTATGAAGCCCTCCTCTTTCAACCTATCGATATGATAGACCCCTTCATTTATGAAGTTCTCAATCTCTTCTCTTTTCTTTTTTCTTGTATAAATTCCGCAAAAGTCCATAAGTTAATTTATTATTTCAAGGTTTAATTATGACTTCAAATGCAAGTGAACCTCTTGAAGAAGAGACTTTATTGACCCAATTTGTATAGATGTTGTCAAGCAATGCAGTCATCATCTTACAATTTTCTTCAGACATGGTTCAACAAGTTAGTAGATCCCTTACACCTTTGTGTTTCCCAATCTGTTCAACTTGAAGTTCAATTCCTATACTATCTAAAACACTGAAAAGAAAAAAACAAGTGATGTAAAAGACTAAAACTTAACATTTGTGGCAAACTTAGGCATAGTCATCAAAGGACTCAAAAGTTTCACGGAGTTTATGAGGAGTTTTCCTACAAAAAAACATGTTTCCAAACAAACTAAATCATGAGAAGATGCATAAATCATATTATAACATTTATGCAAAATATAGCAGGGGCTATATTTATCAATTTATTGGAAAGACATATTGGCACCAATTTATGAGTAAACTATACAAAAAAAAATTCTATTTTAGCCATTTGGCATAATTAAAAAAAAAGATAATGAATATCCTTATGCCAAACTTGAGAGTTGAAACCAAGTCCATCCCCCTTCTTTTCTTTTTTTTTTGTAAGAAAAAAAGTTAGTGAGAAAACCAAAACTTAAAGGTCCATTATTTTTAGACAAATCTTCCAAATATGCATGGAAAGGCAAAATCAGCTTACCCACCCACCTCCTTCCCTTAGACTCCCTAAAAAAAAAAGAAAGAGAGAAAGAAAGAAAGAAGTAGTGAGAACCAAAACTTAAAAGATCCATTACTTTTTGTCAAATCTTGTAAATATGAATGGAAAAGCAAAATCAGCTTACCTTTGAGCAATGATGCTTGAACAGTAAATCCAAACAATGAAAAATAGGCACTTGAATGGGCATATATCTCTTCATATGTGTTAGCAAGGCTGACTTCCCAAGAGGGGGTGAATTGGGAAGATTGAAATTTTTTTGCATAAAGTGAAATGGGTGAAGATAGCACAGTGTAATGGAAGCAACGTATAAAATAGAGCAAGCTGAAAAGTAAAGATAGGAAGCAGAAGACTTAGTAATTTATCCTGGTTCGGTCTATCCACTTGACCTACGTCTAGTCCTCAAGGCAACTCTTGAGATTTTTCCACTATACAGCAAGAATTCAACGGGCTTCTTGCTAATGCCACAGTACAATGAGTATGCTCTGTTTCTGGAGCTTTCTCAATCTCTCTAAGCACTTCTACAATGTGCTCTCCAATCCCCTTGTGATTTCCCCTCCCAAGTAAATCTATCTTCCAGATGAAGAGTAGATTGTTTACAAAGATATAACTCTCTTGAATAGAGTAGATATGAAGGTTGAAGTACAGATATTGAAGTTAACAGGGTAAAAGCTTTTTGAGAAATTGATTTGGCAGAGATTCAGTATATACAAGTTTTATTTGTTACCCACAACTTCAAATGATGTTATATTTATAGATTTAGGTCTCAAATGTCTATTAGAGACAAAATCTATCCGTTGGGAAAGTTATCCAACGGTTACTCTGAAAAACTATCTGTTTACCAACCGCATTTAATGTTTCTGATATACTGAAATTCGAATTTTGGTTGGCCAACAGACAAATTTCGAAGGAACCGAAGGTTAAAGCTTTCAATGTTACAGCACGAAGTTCGTCTGTTCGTGAAGTGAAATTCGGATTTTGAAACAAAACATTTTCACAATGTGACATACGAATTTTCAAGAGGAAAGTTTTTCGGTTAAGTGTGAATAGTGTTTTCAATTTTCTACAGTGCCTTCAAAATTCAAATTTTAGAAGCCTAAAATTCGTCTGTCTGTAGAACGTTCAAAGAGGCACAGTAGTTCACTTTCTTCGAAATTCGAATTTTGAAGTAGTGAAGTTCGTATGTCAGAGAGATTCTATTCAGACTAACTTCAACATTCGAAGTTACAAAGCTCTGTCATTCGTATGTCAATATTTCATTCCAACAGACTCACAAACTTAGCTTTTGAAATTCAAATTTTAATGTTCAAAGTTCGTCTGACAGAAAGCAGTTTTGAAACTTAAATTATTCTTGATCTCAGATGAACTTTAACATTATTTCAGATGAATTTCTTCCATTTTCATAAGTTGTGATTTGTCTGAAATTCGAATTTTGAAGACTCAAAGTTCGTCTATTTCAAAGAAGCTCCTTTCAGACTTATATGAAAATTCGAATGTTGGAAAGTCAAAGTTCATCTGTTAGAGAGCATTTTTCAAACTCAATTTCATCTTGATTTCAGATGAGCTTCAACATTATCTCAGACGAATTTCTTTGGTTTTCACAAACTGCATTTTATCTAAAATTCGAATTTTGAGGATGTGAAGTTCATCTGTCAGTGAAAAGCTTCTTTCAGTCTTTAATGGAAATTCGAATTTTGGATAATCAAAATTCGTCTGACAGAGAGACAACTCTTTAGACTTATTCAGTTTTGACTCGAAATTCGAATTTCCAAAGGTAAAGTTCAAATTTCCAATATGGCAGTTCATTTTAAACTTTCAAACTTCGTCTGTTTGTGGGTATTTTTCAAATAAGTCAAGATTTAACACACAATCAAGGTTTAAAAACATCTTTTCTTAAAATCAAAAACTTTTACCCTCATTTGAACATAACAAAAGATCCTACTGAAGATCTAGCAGCTAATACTCAGAAATTCTTCACTTGAAGCACTTTGATCTCCTTTGATATCTTCAATCCAAGCTTTTGGATGTTAGTTTGGAATCATCAAAACTCTTGATTCAACAATATGCACACGCAAGATAATATTCTTTTTCTTGGCATGAAGGGATGTAAACCACAACAAATTTTCTACATAAGTCATCAACCATCAAAACTTTTCATAAGTAAAAAGGATTTCTTATATATCAAACTTTTCATATGTAACAAAGATTTCTAATATAGGTCAAGTTTTTGGTTGAGAAAATGAGTATTATTAGAAATAACCTTAAAGATAAGCAGGTCATCATAAATCACCTAGACATTGTTGGATACCTAAGTGGGATGGGAAACCCTTCCCCAAAGGCTAATTATTGAGGTAGAAGAATTAACCCATGTAAATACCCTAGAGAGAATTTCATACTACTTAAGGTGGTGCTTAAACATTCTATGTTACCTAGGTTCCCATTAGACATAAAAGCCATTAGATATCTTAAGAAATAAAATCTAGGTCCTTCAAATAGTAGCTTAAGATTTTGGGAGGGATTGGTTATTCATTATTCACATGATATCAAACCTTCTTTTTCAATCCTTGCCAACTATATTCTTCATCATGTAATAAAAATTTAACACATGGTATAGTAGGCATGAATTTTGCCTATATTTCAAGCTCAAAAGTATTTCAAGAGAAAAATAGGGTTAAAGGTATTGATAAAATCAATCTATGCTTTATCTAAATTTCAAGATCAAAAAGTTTCAAGTTAGGGTCAATGTTAGAGATGTTTAAATAAAACTGAACACATGGTATGTTGGCATGTGTTTTGCCCATGTTTCAAGCTAAAAAAAGGTTTTCATGCTTCCTACAAATTTGAAGCATAAAAGGTTTTCACATGAGGGTCATGTTAGCTATATTGGCTTAATCAATCTTGAACCTTCCTTCTCCATATATCATAAACATTTAAGACAAAGTAATCAACAACCTAAATGGATAGCTACACCATATAAGACACCATTCAAGTATTACAACTTCATAGTTCATGCATAGGCAATTAAGTGAATCCCAAGTGTAGTTAGTTGTTTCAACCCAGAGTGCCACATTCAACCTGACTTGTGACATATCAAACCATCATTCATTATTCATACTTATCATGGAACTTGATTGTTGGACTAGAAGCCACAATCATAAAGATTAAACTAAAAACTTTTACACAAATGGGAACCAAATACCTACCTATTAATGTCACCCAAAATCAATGTAATATAATTTTTCAAATAAAGATTAAAACTCATTTTTATATTGAAAATAAGTTTTCATTATTTGTGTATGAGAAATTTGGCACAAAACTTTAGTAAATGTCTAAATACACTTTACAATAGTTTCACTTGACCTAATTTTAATATTTGTCCTCTATATAAGTGTCCATATATGCCATATAATACGAAAAATCTTACATTTTGATATTGTGTTTGGATGTTTCTCCATGCTTCTATCTTCTATACAAAAGATGTAACATAAGCATAAGGCTAAACATACCGGATCTTTTAAAATTCAATATTTGCCTCTGAATTTCTTCAACTTTACCCTATCCATAGTGTTAGTTAGGCTGACTTCCCAAGAGGGGGGTGAATTGAGAAGATTAAAAATTTTCTGCATAAAGTGAAATAGGTGAAGAAAGCAAGGTATAATGAAGACAGTGTATAAGCAGAGCAAACTTAAAAAGTAATGATAAGGAGAAGAACACTCAGAAATTTATCCTGGTTCGGTCTATCCACTTGACTTACGTCCAGTCCCCAAGACACCTCTTGAGATTTTTCACTACACTGCAAGAATTCAATGGGCTTCTTGCAAATACCACAGTATACAACTTGTGCTCTGTTTTCTAGAGCTTTCTCAATCTCTCTAAGCACTTCCACAATGTGCTTGCCAATCCCCTTGTGATATCCCCTCACAAGTAAATCTATCTTCCAAATGAAGATTAGATTATTTACAAAGATATAACTCTCTTGAATAGAGTAAATATGAAGATTAAAGTACAGATATTGAAGTTGAGAGGGTAAAAGCTTTTTGAGAAGAAGATTTGGCAAAGTTTCAGTATATACAAGTTTGATTCGTTGCCCACAACTTCAAATGATGTTATATTTATAGATTTATGTCTCAAATGTCCGTTAGCGACAAAATCTATCTGTTGGGGAAGTTATCCAATGGTTACTCTGAAAAACTATCCGTTAACCAACCACATTTAATGCTTCTGACATACTGAAATTTGAATTTTGGTTGGTCAACAGACGAATTTTGAAGGAATCGAAGGTTAAGGCTTCCAACGTTGACATACTGAAGTTCATCTGTTCATGAAGTGAAATTTGAATTTTGAAACTTAGAAAATGTTTTCATGTTGTGACATACAAATTTTCAAGAAGAAAGTTTTTCTGTTAAGTGTGAACAGTGTTTTCAATTTTCTATAATGCCCTTGAAATTCAAATTTTGGAGTCCTAAAATTCATCTGTTCTCAGCAGGCTCAGAAAGCACAGTTGTTCATTTACATTGAAATTTGAATTTTCAAAGAGTGAAATTCGTCTGTCAGAGAGACCTCTTTTCAGACTTACTTTGACATTCGAATTTACAAACACTGTCATTCGTATGTCAACATGTTATTGCAATAGACTTACAACCTTAGCTTCTGAAATTCGAATGTCCATGTTCAAAGTTCGTCTGTCAGTGAGCAATTTTGAAACTCAGAATAATCTTGATTTCAAATGAACTTTAACATTGTTTCAGATGAATTTCTTCAGTTTTCATAAGTTGTATTTTATCCAAAATTCGAATGTTCAAAACTCAAAGTTCGTCTGTTGCTTAAGAGCTTCTTTCAGACACATATGAAAATTCAAATTTTAGAGAATCAAAATTCATCTGTCAGAGAAACATCTCTTCAGACTTATTCAGTTTTAACTCGAAATTCGAATTTCCAAAGCCAAAGTTCGAATTTCGAACATGACAGTTTAATGCAATATCTTCGAACTTCATCTGTTGGTGGGTATTTTTCAAATATTTCATAATCTAACATAAAATCAAGGTTTTAAAACGTTTTTCCACCAAATCAAAGTCTTTTACCCATGACAAAAGATCCTACAACAATCCTAGCAATGATTACTTAGATTTTCTTCACTTGAGACACTTTGAGCTCCTTTGATATCTTCAATCCAAGCTCTTAAATGTTGGTTTGGAATCATCAAAACTTCTTGATTCAACACATAGTTCAAATTATCAATATGGAGATAGATACAAAAATACAAGGATCATGTGCTGCCTTTGAAAAGTTCTCACAAATTTGAGGTAGACATAGTCCTTGAGGGAAATGACTCTTTAGCTGATTAGATATCTGAGCATGTGAATGAACAAAGCATTATAAACAAAAAAAAAACATGTCTAGATGAATGTCTCTTTTTTGTGCAAGTAAACATTGCTATTTTTTCCTTGAAAAATATATCTCTCTACACTTTAATCCTTGATTTTTCTTTATACAATTTGTCTCCCAAAGTTTGTAACTCTCTGCTCATGTTTATTGAATTGTTCCCAAGGAGTAAAATAAAGGTACAATTTGATCCTACAAAGGGGACTACCATGTAGCAAGTTATAAAGTCTGAGCAACTTTCTCTTGGATGAAAAAATCCAAGGAAAGCATTAAGAGGTATACTTTCAGGGCACAAATTGCGTATTTGCTAAAAAAAAATAAATAGCTAGCTAAAATCAATATCTTTCTCTTGACAAGAAATTGAGAAATGCAAAAACTTCAAAGCCTCTAGTGAACACTCGAATTCAACTCCCCCAGGAATAAAAAATAAAATAGCAGAAATGGGGATTCTCATTAAATTGCAAATAAAAAGAATTCTCTAAACATATGAGAAAGGATTAGAATGAAACCTGGCCCCGCAACTTCATTGTGAGAACACTTCCCTTGCGAACACACTCTAAAGGGAATGCAATGAGCATCTTGAGCTTGAGAAGAAATATCCTCCACCTAATAATGGGTGCAAAATCAAAGTTAGTAATCAGATAATCCTCATTGGCAGTTATAGCACTTGAATCATTAATGCCACCATCAGGCCAGGCCCCCTTGCCGTTGTTAGGCCAGGTATGTAGGGGACTAAAAGGGAGGGAAATATTAGGAATAAGAAGAAGAGAAAGGTGAAAGCAGCATTGAAATGACCATGGAGAAAGAGGAATAGAAGAGGAGAGAGTTACGATAAAGGTTATGCCATGGCGAATAAAGCTGCAAGCAGAGATGTGTAGAAGCAACTTCTATATTTCTGCGATCACTCATGAGTTAGTAGTCAGGCATGGAAAGATCAGATCAATTCTTAAAGCCACAGTGACTTTTTTTTTTAAAGAAATACTATTTATTTCATTTGTTTTCTTCTTGGTTCTTCTTCTTCTTCTTTTTGGTTGGTTTGTTACTAGACTCTTACACATAATAGAATAGAATTAAAAAACTAATACAATTTAATGAATTAGAAATCATTTTCATATCTTGAATAAAAAATAACAACAATGGCTACATATATATATATATAAGTAGAGGTCATTGTTACACGCCTAACTGATTGGTTACAAATCTAAGCCACCGCATATGATTGTTGATATAGATGCACATGTATTAATTTTCAAGCCATATAATCATATTTAAATCTCATCAATGCATTTTCAATTTGATATTAAATAATTCAAGCATTTTTTTTATTCTATTAAATGCATATTGATGGCATCCTTTCAAAAAAAAAATTACATATTGATGGCAAGCACTCTAAATTTGAAATAATCTATTTATTACTTGGGGAGAATTACTATTCAAGACCAAGATCACCAATTTATTAAATTTTAGGACCAAGAGTTTGTGAAATTAGGAAAATAGACTTTTGGTCCTTAAATCAAATTAATTCAAAGTCAAGATTACTAAAATACCCTTAGTAAACTTATAAAAGATTATCAGGTAAAAAATTGAAACCCACCTCCCATCCTTAGTTTCTCCCTGCTCAACCATGATTTCTTTCCTTCCCATGCATCATACTTCCCTCCATGGCTAATATTCTAGGCAAGTTGACAGCAATATGGGTAGGAAATCAAAGCTTATAGAAAACATTGATCATGTGCATCTAGTGTAGTGTTGCTTGGTTTTATTCTAAGGGATTTAAGTGAGGTAAATGCTATATAATTTGTTAAAAAGGGTTCATAGAAATGGGTAGTGTGTTTCATGATAGTCAATAGAATACTGGTAAAAACTCTAACTTTTAGAAATAAGTTTGTGTTCAGCCATGGGTCTGATTCAATGGTAGTACAAATTAAGCTAAGATTCTTTTTGATTCAATGGTAGCACAAATTAAGCTAAGATTCTTTGTTTACCTTGAAGCTTTTTGTTTTGACAAGATTGCATAATGGCTTTCACAATAGTCAATGGTATATCATCTATGGGTGCATGTAAATGGTTTCTTGTAATGGTTCCCTCTGCTAAGCTAAAACTCTTTGTTCTTGTTAAAGCTTGCATAATAATGCTTGCATTGTTTTGCTGGATGGGTAATTTAAGTGTAATGGTATATTTTGTTTTGGGATTGTTAAATTTTATGTTAAAGCTCTGCAATGGTATATTGTTTTGTCATTCTTAAATTGTTGAAAAGTTAGTGGTAAATAGTGGAATATAAGTAACAAAATCTGAAAGGCAGTTTGAGTATGTAAAATCTGAATTTGTATTAGTAAATAATGGATGAGAGTTTTGAATTCAGTATTTTTGTCAATGGAAAATGATTTGATTATGAGCAACAATAATTAACATATTTTAATATTTTTGGTACAGGTTGATTTTTAAGTGGTGGTATGTCAAGTAGTTCCTCAAAGGAAATTTTTTGTTATTTTCATTTTGGTGGAAAAATTGTGAAGCAATTAAATTGGAGTATGCAATATTAGGGAGGCAAAAAAAAATGGAAGTTTGATAAAAGAAGAAATGTCACTTGATGAACAAAAGCATGTGATACCATTATGTTTGAATTATGATGTTAATAGAGTTGAGATACACATTAAAGTTTTATGTCACAACACTTTTAGACATTATAGATGATGGAAGGGTAGAAAAACTAGTGAAGTTTATGTTAGGTTTAATATAATATTTATTTTGATGATGATAAATTTAGAGTAATAGGGAACAAATACATCATATTTGTATAGTATATATATTATCCCTTAAAGAAGTAAAATGTGCATTAGCATGTATTTAACTATGTTTATAATGCATATATCATGTTATGTACCGATATATCCACTGAACTCTTATGGTTTGTAATATAAGTTGGATATATAATGGACTAACTACTTAGTTTGTAAGTGTATATACATTAAATGTAGGATTATCTAAATAAGAAGGGTAAGCATTGGAATAGAGAACTGAGAATCAATATCATGTCTTACTCAAAGAAGAAGAAGAGAGAAGAAGCTTCAAGAATGGAATATCAGAAGGGAGCATACTAAGAATGGGAATGACCAAGTGTGGAGTTTATTTTTTGAAGACCTAGCTATTAGGTATATTTTGTTTTCACTTACGCCTTGAGGTGGTTTAACCTTTGAAATTTACTGAATCTTGTTACTATATGCTTTAAATGAGTTAGATTAAGTAAATTTGATGTTAGATTGTATTAGAATTAAGAAATCTTGGCTAACAGACAAATTTTGCTTTTGACTCAAATTTATTTTTGTGCAAAATTCGAATTTTACTTAGTGAAATTCGAAGCTATAAAGGTGTTATCTCTCATAGATGAATTTTAGTTCTGAAATTCAAATTTCGGGCTAAGCATTGTTGGTGAATGTGTGCAAAATTAGTATGAAGCTTAGTCAAAATTCGTATGAAGCTTAGTTAAAATTCAAATGTTGGTGAAGTTTAAACAAAGTTTAGAGTTGCCTCCTCTGACAGACAAATTTTGGACTTCAAAGTGCAGATTTCAAAATGAGAACTTGTATGCCTCTGACAGAACTTTTGTATCAAATTTCAACAGTCAAATTTCTAAGAGAGAACTTTTGTATCATGTTGAATGTGCCACTAATAGACGAATTTCAGCTTCTGAAATTTGAATTTCGAAGTGCACTGTGAAAACTTGAGACAGTTCAAACTTCAATAGACGCACTTCCAATATGAAAATTTGCATGAACTAACATGCGTTAACTTTGGCAAACTCAAAATTTGAATTTCACTTTGTGATAGATGAATTTTTGAAGTTCAACGTTAAACATATAACTGTGCTAAATCTACACAATTCATTTATTGAGCCTCAAAATTTGAATTTTAGTATGTTAGATGCATTTAATGTGGTTGTTGAACAGCTCTTTTACAAAGTAGCGGCTAGAACTTGTGTCTAATGGATAGATCTTGTATCTAAGAAATAGTTAAGCCATAAATCTTTAAATAGAACCTCATTTGAACTTATAGGTAACTAGAAATTAAGTTTGTATGCCAAAATGCTACTTAAATACATAAAATCTTTCTGTATCAACATTCATAGTTAAACCCACCTCATTGGAGTAAACATTCAATTTATTATCTACTCTATAAGAGAGTTTCCATTATGTAATAATTCTTTTACATAAATTTCTGGATAGAATCTTAGTGTGGAGATAACACTAAGGGAAATACACATCTTGTAAGGGTGTGGGGAGAGTATCTTCACAAGTGCCTACTGAAACTTGTGGGTTATACTGAGTCTTCACAAGTGCCCAAATCAAATTTGTGGAATATAGTGAAAATCTCAAATGGTGGTTTAAGGATTGGACGTAGGCTAATTGGAATGGGCTGAACCAGGATAAATTCTTATATCTAATCCTTCAATTTATTATTTGATCTATATCCTTCATCACTCTCTATTCATCCTTGTTTTGCTGCTTCTCCTAGTGAAATTGGATTGTACTCAACAAGTTCAAAAAATCTTGTGTCACCCAATTCACCTCTCTCTTGGATGACCAGCCAAACTTAATAGTGATCATGCTGTGTTTTCATGTTAATATGTTCCTCTAGTTTACTATGAGGTATCATGTAAGATAAAGGCATGATATGACTATGTATGTATATATTAGTATGCATTTTGGAAAGTTGGAAGAATGCATGGGAGCTTTCTGACCACTATTGTGAATTCAAAGTACTGTATAACCCTTGCTATGTTTAATATAGAAGTATTTTATATGATTGAAAACTAGACATGTGTAGATTTCCACAGACATAAAGATCACTTAATTTAGAGTTGTATATGATTTATAGTGATTTTTCAAAATTATGGTCAGAATCAGGGGTTTTAAAAAATGACCATTGCTACAGTACTTTTTAGAAAAATAAACTGTATGAATTGGCCAAGTATTTTCCCTATTTAATATTTTTTCCATGTAGAGAATCTTTTAAGCTATTTTTGGAGACTTGAATCACCTCAATACAATTTTTCTTAATTTTGTTATAAATTTCAAAGTTTGTTGGGTAAAATGAGATTAAACAAAGGAATAGTACCTGTAAACCCTAAAAAATTGGTTTAAGTTATTTTATACGATCAAGTTTCTGTTCATGCATTAATGGGCTAAAATGAAGTCTAATACAAGGAAAATGAGTCTAAATATGAGGTATAACAATAGTCCTACTTGAAATTACATTTTATTATCTTTAATAATTCTTGGATTATTCACCTATTAATCATTTAGAATACTTAATTAGGATTAATTTGAGTTATCAAACTTGCTTTAGTGATTAGGATTTCCATTTTAGAGCTGGTCAAACTTGGGTCAAAGAATGATATTTTTGTCAACCTTCCTAGGAAGCCCACTTTTCAGCCATTTTCTTAGGGATTTTGCTTTCTTTCTTTTCCTTCATTTTCTAAGTGTTTTATCATTAATTTTGATGATTAATTTCATGCTAAACCATGTCACGATCATGCTTAATTTGATTTCATAATTCTAGACCTAAGTTTTATGTCATATAACATGGTTGAATATATTAATGAGCTAGAGGACCACACAAATGGCACAAGGAAGAAGGCCTATTGGTCCACACATTCCACATTATATCCTAGTCACTCTTTACTAATCCACCTAAGCTTATTTCTAGGAAATTACCTCTATACCCCTTCCTAAAGCCCTAAACACCTAACCTACCTCACTTGGCCTCATTATTCAGATCTCCAAGCTCTGAAAAATCTATGCTCCATCTGCTTTCTTTCATTCTTTCTTCATCTCCCACATATTCCTTTGTTTTCTTGCTATTTTCTCTTATTTCCCTTCAATCAATTGCTAAATTCCTTCTGCCATCACCATTTCATCCTTTATTCTCATCCATTTCTATCCAATCTCATCTCCAACTTAGGTAATCAGATCTAGATGTACTCAAGCTTGAAGGAAGAAGCTAGCGTTCATTCATTGTGAAGAATTTCAAAAACTTGGAATTGATTATGCAACCAATTGCTTCTACTACATGGATTCAACTTCTTCTCCTTCTTCTCTTGTCTTGTGTGAGTTTAAGATCATGAGAGCTTGAGTTTGAAGTGATGCTCTACAATGGAATTAAGGAAGGATCTATGAAGACAATGGAATTAATGGTGCTCTACAATGGAGTGGTTCACATAGCTACAAGGGGAAAACTCTCTACTCTCTTGCTATCTCTCTAGCGAATCCAGTTTTGGATTTTGTATTGAATCTATGTTAGACCGATAGCTTGGAATTGGTATTGCTAATGGATATTGAATTGATTGTGACTAGTTTCACTTGAGAGTACTCTTGTTGATGTAATTGGGTTAGTGTTCTTGTGTTAATGTCATGAACAATTTTTCAGTTTATCATACTCTTATCTTTAGCTCTAGTTTGGTTGTCTTGAATGCATGGTAAATGATTTATGTCACATCTCATACTTAGATCCATTTTCCATGTATTAGACTCCATTTAAGTCCATTAATGCATGACTAGAGACTTCATTGCATAAAATAACTTAAACCAATTTTTTTTTATTTTTGAGTATTATTCCTTTGGTTAACCTCATTTTACCTTATGAATTTGAAAATTCATAACTAAATATAGAAAAATTGTATTGAATGGTTCAGGTATCTAAAAATATCTTAAAAGATTTTCTACATGGAAAAAATATAAAACATGGAAAACATTGGGCCAATTTGTATAATTTATTTTTCTAAAAAGTACTATAGTAATGGTAAATTCTGAAATTCACTATAATTAACCATAAATTTGAAAATTCAACATAAATCACATACAGCTCCAAATTAAGTGATTTTGGTGTCTATGGATAGTCTTTCTACTTAATGCATCAATAACTACATTAGCTTTTCCTGGATGATATTTTATGGAATGATCATTAATCTTTTAATAATTCCTTCTAGCACCTTTGCCTCGCATGTAATTGTTTTTTATCTTCTAAATATTTGAGGCTCTTTTGTATGGGATAGTTTTTTCATGTGTTTTTAATTGTCTAGAAGCATAAGCTACCAACTTGCCTTCTTGCATTAATACGCATCCCAATCTGTGCTTTCTAGCATCGTTGTATAGCATGCCTTTTAGGATCATGTATAATTAATACAAGTGGAGTAGTCAACCTATGCTTCAATTCATCAAAGCTGTTTTCACAATTCAAATCCCACACAAATGGTTTATTTTTTCAAGTAAGTTTGGTCAGCGGCAATACATTTTGAGAAAAGTCTTGAATAAATCGTTTGTAATAGCTAGCTAAACTGAGAAAACTTCTTATTTTCATCACGATCTTGGGTTACTCTCATTTTAGGATAGCCTCTACTTTCCTCGGGCCTACTGCGACCCCATCCTTAGAGTAGATATGCCTTAAGAACCGCAGTTCTATGAGCTAAAACTCACACTTGTGTAGTTTAGCATACAACTTTCTTTCTTTTAAAATTGTTAAGACAATTCTGAAATGTATTTCATGTTCCTCTATAGATTTGGAGTATACTAATATGTCATCAATAAAAACCAAAACAAATGGATCTAAATAAGGCCAAAAAATTCTATTCATGTAGTCCATAAAAATAGCTGGCGCATTAATCAAACCAAATGGCATCACTAAAAACTCATAATGCCCACCATGTGTTCGAAAAGCAGTTTTGGAAATATCTTCCATCTTTACCTGTAATTGATGATAGCTTGATCTTAAATCAATTTTCAAAAACATACTAGCTCCAGCTAGTTGCTCTAGTAGATCATCAATTCTAGGTAATGGGTACTTGTTCTTTGTTGTAACTTTGTTCAATTCCCTATAATCAATACATAATCGAAGGCTCCCATCTTTCTTTTTAACAAATAATACTAGAGCACCCCATGGAGAAACACTGTGTCTAATGAATCCCTTCTCCAGTAACTCTTCAATTTGCTTCTTTAACTTTGCCATTTCAGGAGGGGCTATTCTGTCCATTACCTTAGATATTGGTCTTGCCCTTGGCACTAAATCAATGGCAAACTCAACTTCATGCTGTGGGGGTAAATCTTTGAAGTCCTTTGGAAATACTTCTGGAAACTCTCTCACTATTGATAAATCTTCAATTCCCTCATCAACTTTCACATTCACTGAGAAGAAGACCAAATAAGCTTGACATCCTTTTCCCAAGCATTTCTCATCTTGAGCAGTCATAATAAAATTGAGCTTAGTCTCAATATTTGGGACACACGCAATTTTAGGGGTTGGCAAGATTAAGGCTTTATTTTTGTAGTCTAGGGGGATGTTATTCATAGAGAGCCAGGTCATGCCTATTATGACCTTTATATCTAGAAATGGCGTGCAAATCAAATCTAGTATAGTATAACAATATTCATACTGGATAATGCAATTTAGGCAAACATAAGATGTACTGGCTTGGTTACCTATAGGAGTGTAAACATGCAAATCACATGGCAACATGGTAACTATTAGACTTAACCCTCTAGCACATTTATAGGAAATAAATGAATGACTAGCACCTAAATCAAATAGAGCATGAACAAGATAATTGTTCACTTTAATCATACCTTCTATGAGATCAGGTGACTGCCGGGCCTAATGCTGAGTGAGAGCAAAGACCCTTCCTTGTGCTTATGGTTTGGTACATACTATATTGACTTTATAGTATCTTGCCAAATGTCTAGGTTTACCACATCTGAAGCAGACATTCTATCCAATGAGACATGGCCTTTTGCCATGTTCTTGCCACATAGTTCACATACTAGGGCTTCTCTTTGGATTTCTCTTGGTATCTCCCTTTGCACTTCTCTTTGCACTATTTGTCCTTCTTCTCTTCTACCACCTCTTTTGCCCGTTCTACTATTGTTCCAGGGCTTCTTTCTCTTTTTGTTCGATTCTCCTTCTTCAATAATAGTCCTTCTAAAATTAGTTGGAGTAGCCGTCATGTAATTCTTGTGGTTCACACCATTCTTTGTTATTCAACAATTTTCTTCGAGTGTATTGAACTCTCTAATTCTCATTAGTGCCATCTTTTCTTTAATGGATGGCTTCAGGTCTCTTTCCAACTTTTCAGTCTTCCATTACTCATCATTATACTGCTGTAGGAAGTAGAATACCTTATTAATTATATGAAGGTAGCAATATACTCATCTACTAATTGACTTTCCCCCTGTTCTAGCATAATGGATTCGACTTCCTTCTTATCCCTCACTGACTATGAAAAATACTTATCATAAAAATACTCCAACAATGTCTTCCATGTCAGTGGTATATTGTGAGCCTATAAAATCAGCTCTGTATTCTGTCACCAATGATCTGCCTCCTTCTCCAACATGTAGGTAGCTAGTAAAGCTTTCATCTTTGAGTTACAGCCCATCATCCTAAAAATCTTCTCAAGATTTAAAATCCAATCCTCTATAGCTTGAACATTAAACTTCCCCTCAAAAGATAGAGGGTAATATTTTCTGAATTAGGCTATAACATTTTGACGATTAGCGAAATCTATTGCATCCTGATTTATTTATGCTGTTGGAGGTTCAACTTGCTACTGTGGCCTCTGAATTGGCTCCTCAATTCTTATTTCAAGACGTTGTCTTTGGGTTGCTATGGTTTTCTGCAAGTCCTCAATAACTCTTTGTTGTTGATCCAACTTATTCATGATAACTTGTAATGGATCAACTTGCTATGGGTTAACTTATGGTGGAGCTTCTCCTTGTTTAGGAGTTACTTCCCTTGTCTGCCTTCTAGTACGAGCCACTAATATCTATAAAATAATCAAAGTCATGAACATATAGCAATAATACTCAGATAATACATTTATATAAACAGAACATTTATTCACCTATCAAAACTTTGTACAAGTCATATTCACATTCATATATACATCTGTCCTACTATCTAGCCATGTTATCAATGAGTGCCTATATATCATACTCAAAATTGCAGTCAATCAGAGTTCTATACATATACATATATTTACAATCGTATATATAACAACTAATCTAGGAAGAACTAGGGCTACCAAGGAGATAGGTTGATACTGGATCCTCCTTAGGATCCCCCTTTGACTCATGCTGTGACATCCGGGCGCTGACGAGGGCAGGGAGTGATCGCTGGTGCAAGAAAAGTAGGGGTAAAATAAAGTGATGAGGCACGGACAAGGAGCGGCTCCTGGCAGGCTTCTAAGTGGGAGGAGCATATGAATGAATTGAACACATACCAGAACAAGAGGGATCTAGAGACTATATAGGTATGGGACTATACGGTTGAGGATAGTTTAAAGGAATTGATAGGTACTACCTATACCAACAAGGTGCACCTACCTTTTCGGTAGCCTATCCCTGAAGAACTCCTCAATTGAGTGTGCTTGACTTGGAGCAATTCTAGGATGGGTGACCTCTTGGGAAGGAGGTGTGCGAGTGAGGACAAAGCATACCGAAAGGGCTTGTGTTAGTTTGTGGGGACAATCGTCAATCTCAAAGAAGCAGCCGGACGTTACAATTGGTATTAGAGCCCAGCTTCTCTCAGTACGGTATGGTTTGGGGACGAACCAAGCGGAAGCTGGTGGGCATGTGACATCCGGACGCTGACGAGGGCAGGGAGTGATCGCTGGTGCAAGAAAAGTAAGGGTAAAATAAAGTGATGAGGCACAGACAAGGAGCGGCTCCTAGCAGGCTTCTAAGTGGGAGGAGCATATGAATGAATTGAACACATGCCGGAACGAGAGGGATCTAGAGACTGTATAGGTATGAGACTATACAGTTAAGGATAGTTTAAAGGAATTGATAGGTACTACCTATACCAACAAGGTGCACCTATCTTTTCAGTAGCCTATTTCTGAAGAACTCCTCAATTGAGTGTGCTTGACTTGGAGCAATTCTAGGATGGGTGACCTCTTAGGAAGGAGGTGTGCGAGTGAGGACAAATCATACCTAAAGGGCTTGTGTTAGTTTGTGGGGACAATCATCTATCTCAAAGAAGCAGTCGGACGTTACAGTTGGTATTAGAGCCCAGCTTCTCTCAGTACGGTATGGTTTGGGGACGAACCAAGCGGAAGCTGGTGGGCATGTGACATCCGGGCGCTGACTAGGGCAGGGAGTGATCGCTGGTGCAAGAAAAGTAGGGGTAAAATAAAGTGATGAGGCACGGACAAGGAGCGGCTCCTGGCAGGCTTCTAAGTGGGAGGAGCATATGAATGAATTGAACACATACCGGAACAAGAGGGATCTAGAGACTATATAGGTATGGGACTATACGGTTAAGGATAGTTTAAAGGAATTGATAGGTACTACCTATACCAACAAGGTGCACCTACCTTTTCAGTAGCCTATCCCTGAAGAACTCCTCAGTTAAGCGTGCTTGACTTGGAGCAATTGTAGGATGGGTGACCTCTTGGGAAGGAGGTGTATGAGTGAGGACAAAGCACACCAAAATGGCTTGTATTGGTTTATGGGGATAGTAGTCAATCCCAAAGAAGTAGCCAGACGTTACACATGCCCTTCATCCATAACAGGAACCTATCCTTGTCCTTGTATCAACTCCTGAACCTCCTTGACAAGATGCTCTAGTGGAGGAATCCCTATAAGATCTGTCTCAGTCCTCTTTGTATCTGCCAGCTCTAGCCTCGGTCTCTTGTGTCAGTAATATAGTGAGAACTGCATTGATCCAGGCAGCCTCGAAGAACTCTCAGCCTTAAGCCTCCCAAGCATCATGGGAAGGACTAATCTTGTAACTAGGTCCAGGAATGTCAAAACAGGGAAGTCTAGGTAACTACGATGGCTCTCAATATATATCTTAGTCACTACATCTACCACCTTAAATAAAGCACTACTAGAGTCTGTAGGTATCAGCAAGAGATCTAGGAACTCACATGCTGTAGACATTGGCCTTTTACCTTTATCTTTTTTCTTTGAATCCCAATTCTCATCTCTTTCTTTCTTTTTCTTCTTGAGATTGGCTATAATGAAATATGTATTGACACACTAAGCCAAGTTCTTATACTCTTTGCCTTCTAACTTAGCCTTGATTGTCATCCAGAACTCGTCATTAGGTATCTCCCGAAGCATCATGTTAATCCATAGCTGCTTAGGATACCTGTTACCATGCACTTCTATATCATGCTGAGCTTGAGATACTCTGTTCATAAAGGCCATGACTTCATTGAGTCCCTTAGAATAAGCTCCATACCTTCTGGAGAACTTCCTCACTTTCCTGTAAATTATCGTCTCTACATCTAGTGGTCTGTTATCTGGAGTGTTTTCAGGATCATCAAGAAAAGCCAACTCCTAGTCAATATCCTTAAACACCTCAACTCCTATGTCATGAGGAGGCTCCTCCATAGGTGGCTCATAGTCCTCATCATGCATTGGGTCTATAGCTATGGGCTCCTAATATGAAGCATCAATCTTATAAGGTATACCTATCATATTACCCATAGAAATTACATTGGAGCTACTACTTTCTTCTCCCAAAGATCTTGATGGCATAGGGTGTGGCTTAAATTGGTAATCCACCATTGAGTTGTCTGTGGGTTCAGACATCTGACCACCACAATAGCAATTAGTTAATAAACTAACACAAAGGAAACATTAAATAAATAATAATAATTTCCTTTCTAACTATACTAGACATACTAGTATAAGAGCCAGAACCTTTAACTCTGATATAAAAAATCACACCTCTTACTTAGGCCTATTTTTCATGTATTAGGCTTCATTTAAGTCCATTAATGCATGACTAGATACTTGATTGTATAAAATAATTTAAACCAATTGTTTTCATTTTCAGGTACTATTCCTTTGGTTAACTTCATTTTACTTGATAAAATTTGAAAATTCATAACTAAATATAGAAAAATTGCATTATGGTTTAAGTTTTTAAAAATAGCTTAAAAGATTCTCTACAAGTAAAAATATAAAACAGGATAAACACTAGACTAGTTCATACAGTTTATTTTTCCAAAAGGTATTATAGCAATGGTAAATTATGAAATTCATAGTAATTAACCATAAATTTAAAAATTCACCATAAATCATACACAGATCCAAATTGAGTAATTTTGGTGTATATGAGAAGCCCTTCATGTATAGTTTAAAGGATATAAAGTACTTATATATTAAACCACAAAAGTTCTAAATAGTACATGCATCTCCTTAAAGTGGTTATAATGGCCATTTTCATTGTACAACTTGACATAATACACCTTAGTATGTACACATTGTTAGTTGGCTAGTCACCCAAGAGGGGGTGAATTGGGTGATGTAAGATTTTCACCTTTTTTGGATCACAACCCAAGTTCACTAGATGAGCAACAAAATAGGGATGAACAAAATATGAAGAAGTTAGTGGATGAAATGAACAGATGAAGAATAAGACACACAGATTTATCTGGGTTCAGTCCAACCACTTGGCTAACATCCAGTACCTAAGTCACCACTTGAGATTTTCCATTATATCCCATAGTTTTGATTCGAGCACCTATGAAGCCTCAGTACATCTCACAAGTTTCAGTAGGCACTTGTGAAGCTACCCTCCCCACATCCTTACAAGATGTGTAATCTCCCTTAGTGATACTCCACACTAAGTATCTACCCAGAAATTGTAGAAAAGAATGAATACAAAATGAAAATTCTCTCTTAGAGTAAATGATATATTGAAAGCTCACTGTATTGAGGTAGGTTTTTCAAAGGATGTTGACACAAAAAGATTTTATATATGTAGACAGTATTTTCACATAAACTCTCTTTTGATTGTTACCTATAAGTTCAAATGATGTTCTATTTATAGATTTATGGTGTAAGTAGATGTCAGACACAAGATCTATTCGTTAGAGACAAGTTCTAGCTGTTACTCTACAAAAATAGCCGTTCAACTACCACATTAAATGCCTCTGACAGAGGTTATGCAGATAACCTTCTTAGATTATGCGAATAATGGGTGACCGTTGGCTCTTAGTTTCAAAGTTAGATTTTCATTATGCAGATAACCTTGCTAGATTATGTGGATAACGATCATTCTAGAATGACTAAGTTTTAGCTTAAAAACATTTTCATGAAAATCTACTCAGTTGTTCGAATAATGTCTCACAAACTTGGATACCTTTACGGATTATTAGAATAACCTCTTAGGATGATATTCCTTATTCGAAAAACATTAAATTTCTACAAACTGAGTTTTTGAAAAACATAGGTTATCAGGATAACCTACTAAGGTTATGCGGATAACCCATTTAAATAGAGGAAGGTTTGAGTTCTATGACATATGTTATGTGGATAACCTCACTAAGTTATGCGGATAACCAATTCAACAAAAGAGGTCCAAGAGTTCTGTAACATATATTATGCAGACTAGGTTATATGAATAACGAGCAGCACAATACAAGTGGTCTTTACTATTCACTCCCTTATGCGAATAAGGTAAGCACCTTATCAGGATAATGAGGTAGACAGAGCCGAGGATATGATGCACACCTTAGTTATGCGAATAACCTAAACTCTTTTCATGAAAATGAAGAGAGACCACTTAGAAAAACATTGAGATTGAGATTTTGTCCCTATAACTTCTAAACATTATGCGTATAAGATAAACCTTTTCATGAAAACCATTTTGAAAACATGAGCCAAACACAAAATTCATTTGTTAGACAATATTTCTCAATTCTAATATATGCTAACATCATATTTACTTAATCTAATTCCTTTAAAACATATGGTAGCAAGATTAAGTAAATTTCAAAGATTATAACTACCTTAAGACCCAAGTGAGAACAAAATATACTTGATAACTAGGTCTTCAAAGATTGAGCTCTACTTTCACTTGGTCATTTCCTTTTTGGCATGCTCCATTCTGATCTTCAGTTCTTAGAACATCCTTTCTCTTATTCTTTCTTGAGTGAGACACATGTTGATTTCCTTTCTTTATTCCAATGCTTACTTTTCCTACTTGGACCATTCTACATTTAATATATTGCACTTACAAATCAAGTAGTTAGTCCAATTTTTATATCCAATGTACATTATAAAACATAAAGCACAGTAGATATACTTGCACATAGTATGATATATGCATTATAAACTCAATTAAACACATACTAGCGCATGTTTTACTTCTATAAGGAATACTATATATGTTAGACACATATGATTCTTTTGTTCCTTATTTCTTTATATTTGTCATAATTAAAACTTATATTACATTAAGCCTAACACATACATGGTCATTTCTTGTCTCTACTTTGCAATTACATTATGTTAGGCCTAGATAGGCATAATTACATTCAATTAGAGTTCTAAAATCATACAAATCATTTTGGCTAAATATTCCAAACAAAACACCAAAGAAAACAAGTTCATTTTATTTAGTAATTTTCTTCTCCTTTCCTTTCTCCTCTTGGGAAGCCTTGCCATAACTAGAACGTATAATGTTATGTTAGGTTTAATATTACATAAGTTTTGATGATGACAAATGTAGAGTAATAAGGAATAAATGCATCATATTTGTCTAACATATATTATTCTTAAAAGAAGTAAAATGTGTATTAACATGTATTTAATTGTGTTTATAATGCATATATCATGCTATATACTAATATATTTATTGTGCTTTTATATTTTACACTATAAGTTGGATATATAAATTGGACTAACTACTTGGTTCGCAAGTGTAATATATTAAATGTAGGATTGTGTAAGAAGGAAGAGTGATCATTGGAATAAAGAAAGGAAAATCAACATCATGTCTCATTTAAAGAAGAAGAAGAGGAGAAATAATGCTCCAAGAATTGAAGATCTAAAGGGAGCATGCCAAGAATGGAATGACTAAGTGAAAGTGGAGCTTAACTTTTATAGACTTAGCTATTAGGTATATTTTGTTTTCACTTAGGTCTTGAAAAGTTTTAAACTTTGAAATTTACTTAATTTTGTTACCATATGTCTTAAATGAGTTAGATTAAATAAATATGATGTTAGCATGTATTAAAATTAAGATATATTGACTTAACAGATGAATTTTGCTATTTAACTCATACTTATTTTGTGCAAAATTTGCTCTTGTTGAAGTTCAAAGTTACAGAGGTCTAATCTCTGATAAACAAATTTTGGTTGTAAAATTTGAATTTCAGACTAAGCATAGTTAGTGAAAGTGTGCAAAGTTCGCATGAAGCTTAGTTAAAATTCGACTGTTGGTGAAGTTGAAAGTGAGTTCAAAGTCACAATCTCTGACAGATGAACTTTGAGCTTCAAAGTGTGAACTTCAAAGTAAGAACTTTTGTTTCATGTTGAACATGCCTTTGATAGACAAATTTCAGTTTCTGAAATTTGAATTCGAGTGCATTGTGAAAACTTAAAGTAAATGTTCAAACCCAATAGATGCACTTCCAATATGAAAATTTGCACATACTAACATGTTAAACAAATAACTATGTTGACATTGTGAAATTCGTCTATTGAGGGCCAAAATTCAAACTCTAGTGTGTCAGATGCATTTAATCGATTGTTGAACAGCTCTTTCTGTAGAGTAACTACTATAACTTGTGTCTAACTGATAGATCTTATGTCTAACAACTAGTTAAGCCACAAATCTATAAATAGAACTTCATTTGAACTATGGGAAATGAATTTAAGTGAGTTATGTACCAAAATGTTACTGCAATGGATTAAATCATTTTGTGTGTGCATTTAAAGTTGAACCCACCTCATTAGAGTAAGCTTCAATGTATTATCCACTCTTAAAGAGAGTTTCAATTCTATAATCCTTCTTTCTACAATTTCTGGTTAGAATCTTAGTGTGGTGAAATACTAAGGGAATTACACATCTTGTAAGGGTGTGGGGAAAGTGGCTTCATAAGTGTCTAGTGAAACTTGTGAGATGTACTAAGCCTTTACAAGTGCTTTGATCAAACTTGTGGGATATAGTGAAAATCTCAAGTGGTGGCTTGAGAACTGGATGTAGCTCAAGTGGTTTGGATTGAACTAGTATAAATCTTTGTGTGTTGCACTTCATCTTCTTATTTCATTTATATCTTTCATCATACTCTATTTATCCCTGCTCTACTGCAACATTTGGTAAAATTGGGATGCACTTTAAAAGAGGTGAAAATCTTGTATCACCTAATTCACTCCCCTCATGGATGATCGGTCAACTTAAAATGTTAGACATTTAGAAAGAGGTGAGATTCAAAAAATTTCAGTAGTTATATCCATTCATACACATACATCATCATAACATTTCATGAAAACATAAATAGAAAGCATTTAGTCCTAATATGCCATACATTTTTATAAAATTTTGGCATGGTAACACTTTAAAATTGGACATCCAAGAGTCATATAGTCTTCATAATAATAGCCAACAACATAATTTCAATGCAATATATTCAGTACATGGCATGGCATAGTAAAAAAAAAAAATTAGTGAACACAAACATGTCAATAGTAGGCATAAATGGTAATATAACTACTGTGAACACTATATTTTGTCCGGGTAATTTTAAAAATATATATAAATATAATAATAATAAAAATAAAAAAATAATAAATAAATAAATAAATAAATAAATAAATAATAGAAAATGCCAAAAAAAAGAAAGAAAGAAAGAAAAGATTGAAAAAAAAGAAACAAAACAAAAAAATAAATAAATAAGAGAAGAAGAAGAAGGGTTTTAACCTTGGGCTGAAACTGTTTCAGCCTAAGGTGGACCAGAGCCCATTTGGGGGCTCAGGTCCGAGCTCGCCCTGAGCCCTAATAGAGGGCTCAGGCGTGAGACACATGGGGGGAGAGCTAGGGTATTCGAGGGTAGGGGGTGCCGCGAGGAAAGAAGAAAAGGAGAGGAGAGAGAGGGAGTAGCCGAAGAGAGAGCCTGGAGGCCGAGGAGGCCAGTCCACAGAGGAGCAACCGAAGGGAGGGCTCAGAAGGGACTGAGCAGAGGGACCTAGGGCAAGAAAAGGAGGGACCGAGAAAGAAGGAGGAGCCGTAGGCGAAGTAGGGGTTGAAAGCAGAGGAAGAGGGGAAATACAGAGGGGGCCATAGCAGAGTCACGAGGAAGCTAAGACCGAAGAGGAGGAGGAGCTGCGATGGACCCACGAAAACTGAGGGAGATCTAAAACAGAGGGAGCCGCTGGTGAGAACCGAGGGAGATTTGAAACAGAGGGAGTAACGGATGAGAACCTAGGGAGATCTGAAATAGAGGGAGCCATCGAGAACGAAGGTGAAGAACATAGGGGACCATGGGGTAAGAAGAAAAAACAGAGGGAGCCGAGAAATGAGAGGAAAGGAGACAGGAGGAGCTGAGCATGGGATTGAGTGAGGCAGAGAGGAGTGGGAGCTCAGAGAAAAAAAAAGTTGAGGGCTTTTGGAAATCAAAAAGGGAGCTAGGATCTGAGCATGAGGGGGCAATTAAAGGGACACTGAACACACAAGACTGAAAAAGGGAAGACCAGAGGGAGTCTGGCACCAGTGAAAAGGATAGAGGGAGTCGCGGGTGAAGAGGAAATCGGAAAACTGAAGCCAGGACACGATAAATGAGGTTAGGACCATCACTCTATACCTACCGCAGTAGAGTAAGGGAAGCAAAAGAGAGTACGGTTGCAAGCAACCGGAACGGGGAAGAAGATGGACGTCGCACGAAAGCAGGGCTGAAAAGACGTAGAAAGCAATTATGCACAGTCACGCACGGGAGGCCTCACACGTTCTTCTTCTCTCGAGAACCCTATAAAAGGACCTAGAGAGCAAAAAGGAAAGGAGGGGCAGAAAGGTGGAGAAAGAGGTAAAGGCAAAGAAAGCACCAAGGACGACTTATTCCTGAACTGGTGCCGTGTGGGTCAGTTTGATTTTCTTGTTTCAGTTTGGTCTTCTCGTGTTATTTTCATATGGTGTCCTACGGTGTTCTGTGTTTTGGAATTGAACCTACATTGATGGTTGAAAGATTTAACACATTAATCGTTCATTGAATTACAAGTTCATTCTCATTTGTTAAAGTTTTGCATCTGAAAATCCTGTCCAAGTTCTCACCTATTGATGTTTGGTCACTGAGAATTTTGTTCTGCTATGTTGCTGTGTGAGTGTCATGCTTTGAATGACTATTTATCAGTTCAAAAGGTAAGTTAGAATTTGTTTACATGCTTTGATATGGCCTGACTATGGCTAAGCACTTTGTTCTGCCTCTGACCTAGGTATTGAGCTGAGTACGCCGTTGTTTGTTTCCCAGTGTTACTTGATATTTTGAGGCTGAAATTGAGTACCCAGTTTTTTTTTTTACACGGAAAATGCTTAGCTTGAAGCTTGCTCCATGGGTTGCCTGTATGGCCTTGCCTTAATGGGGGGGGGTTTTACCTTTGATCTAAAACTTGTAAACTCAATAGCTTGGTCTTAGTTTTACTCGAAAAATAGTTGTGATTTTGTTCCAAGGTGAAGGTCAGTTTGCTATGGGTTTTTGTCAGAAAGATTGCTCTGTTGCCAAATACATGGAATCTGCTAATTTCATAGGAATGAATGGCTATGGGTTTTTTTCCTTGTAATTTGATCTTGATGTAGAATTCTTAAACCTCCATCACGAGTTCTAAAAGCTTGTACAAATCTGGTAGTTCTGTAGTATTGTTTCCTTTTGTCCATTTAATCCATTGTATGGGTGTTGGTAAATTCAAAAGCAGAGGCTTATTTGTGTTTTTCATACCCTGTGAAGTTTCATTACTATCCTCCAGAATGGAGCTCAGGCTATGTCTTAGGAGAAGGTAAATGCGAAGCATATTGCTTACTGGCTCATGGTTGTACTTTGTATTTCTGTCCTTGTTTCCTCCTGGTTACAACCATTGTCATAACAAAGGCTTGTCTAAACACTGAAGTAGAGTCATTCGAGTCATGTTCTACAGTCCCTTACTTCTCCTAGTAAAACTGGGAATAGAATGAAATGGTGGGGTCGGCTTTATACTTCGAGTGGTAACGCCGAAGCATGTATGCGTAAATCAGCAAATTATGAGTGATCAAGTCACCATATATGCTGTTTGATTTTCATTTAAAATTTTCCTTCTGGTATTTTTTACTCCGAGTGGTAACACCATGAACATGTAAGCGGAAATCAGTAACTTGTGAGTGATAAAGTCACCACATATGCTGATTATTATTTTTCAAAACACACGTAATGATCACATTTTTTAATTCTTTTTTTTTATAAATAAATAGGTGTAAAAATGATTTTTATAATAAAAAGTAAACAACAAATAATTTGTACAAAGAATTATTTGTTTTCTTTCGAACTCTTTTTATGACTTTTATCTCGAGTGACACCACCGTGAATATTTAAATATCAATGGGTATATTGTGAGTGATAAAATCGCCACATAAGCCAATTGGTTTTATTTTGTAAAAATAAGATTGTTTTCAAATATTTCCCTTTCAAATCAAAATAAAGTGTTCAAGATCACACATAATTTTAATCATATTTTTCAAATTGAGGAAAAACATATATTCTCTTTTAGAAATTGATCAAACCAAAAAAAAAATATATTCTTAAATGAAAAGAGCAAATAATGGAGATTAACCTGTCTTTTATAAATTAAAACATATCAACCAATTCTAAAAATTGTTTTCTTTGTGGAAAGACAAATTATTTTCTATAAACCTCTCTTTTCAAAGAATATATATAATATGAAATATCAACCCAGTAACATGCATCTGACATCCGAACTATGTCGACTTTGATCCCTATCGTAGGGTATGTAGGCCCCAGACTCTCATTCTGGGTCAAGTCCACTTTTGTAAATAAATAACATTTTCCTCTTAATTTATTTTTCCCAACTTTTCATATTTCCATTTTATTCTTTATTTTCATTTTCACATTTTTCTTATTTTTGAATTTATTTTTGCATGTGAATGGTAAAAGGGCAATCAAAATAATTTTTAAAAGCTATAAAAATTGCATGATCAACCTAAGGCAACCGTTCATAGGAACGAGTGTTGTGGGGGTTCCTAACACCTTCTCCACTCACAATCATACTCCCGAACCCAACTCTGATTCACAGACCATCCTTATCATTTTCCTTTTTATTTCGGTTTTCCAAAATTTTCCTCAAAATTTTGGTGGCAACTCCTCCGAAATCAGCCCTCGTCATGTGGACTGATTTCTCTCTTTTTCTTTCATTCTCTACACCATCCGCGTCACATTTTCGGGTGTGACAACTACCTTGAAGCTTCCAAATCTTTCTGAACTTTGCACACTCTTTCCTTGTTCTTTTATTGCCTCTTGAAACCCTATAATATAATCATTACAAGTTTCAATCCAAAAATTACATGATTTGCTTCACAAAGTGACAAACTTGGCTTAAAATTTCACTTTGTGATCCCTAAGAAATTTTTGTACAAGACACCTATTCCTACCTATTTTAGACCCAAGAAATCCATTTTTGAGGTCAAAATCTTGAAATTCGCTTTCCTTTTAAAACCCTAAATATGCAGAAAATTAACAAAAATTGTAGAAAAATATTAACCCATCAAACTTTGATTCCAATGACATATTCTTGATTCTTGAAGCCTATGCATCCTTTTTCATGGTTTGGTTTTTCCATGGTTTGACTTTCTCTCTCCTATTTCTCTCTGTATGCAAAAATTTTAGAGAAAAATAGAGAGAAAATAGTCTTCAAAACTCTTCAAAAACACTAGAAATCACAAGAGAATAGTTGCTAGAGATTACCTTGAGAATTTGTGACCAAACCTTTGAATTTCCTTCTTCCTTTCTCTCTTAGGGTTATCACTTTTTTTGCTCTCTTCTCCCTCTGTTCAGACGTGTTTGAGAAGTGAAGAAGATGAAGCTTGATGTCTTATTAGGATATTTAAGTAATAAAACAAGTTAATTAACTTTACTTTTTCACTTTATTACTTTTTCTCCTTCAAAAAGCTTTTGTAAAATTCCACTTGTGTCCAAAATTGGTTCAGACGTGATTTGCTCCATTTTTTTGGCAAAAAATTGCTTCAATAATTTTTATGAACCTAAATACCCTTTATCGATTAAATTTACCCATAATGATTAAGTAATTTTGCCAAAATTGTCATTAAATTGGTATAGGATTATCCAAAAATAAATTTTAGACTAAAATATTATCTTGGTCCTAAATATATTTTATCAAGATCTATTTAATATCCTTGAATTGGTACTACCTTTTTCTGCAGTCTAAACTAACTTTTATTGGGTAAAATATTAATACTAAACCCTAATTGTCCAATAAATAATATTTTGATCTTAATAAATTTCATATTATATTCTATTGGGCTAGGCTTATTGAGATCTCCATTTTGACTAGAATTTTTTTTATTTACAAAAAAGCTCTTAACCCAGGTTTAATTTATAATTTTTGAAACTTTCTAGTCATTAGGTGTAATTTTTCTCAAAAATTTTTTCCCCCACGTGATACAACTTCTTGAGGGACTAAAATGAAACAAATTTTATTGCTAAGGGCAAAGTCATATTAATCCATACTTCATAGAGACTACTTGTGAAGAATTTTTCTTTTTTGGGGAAAACTATAATTTTCTCCTTTTCAGTTCAAATATGGAAAATTGTCCTTTTGACCCTTTATACTCATTTTTGTGTCTCTTTATTTTCTGAGATTTTAGACACATTTTTAGATATCATAATTTTTATCATTCTACAATATTTAATATTCAATAAAATTCAGGGTATTAGAATTTAGATGGCTGAATCGTTGATTTAGATGAGTTGTATGATTGGTTGTTAATGATTTTGGGCTGTAATGATTAAAGTATGACAAATGATTCAATTGCAATCCAATTAATCAATCTAAGGTTTAATATTGTGACATGCTTTCTATTGAATCAGATGTTTTGATGATTCCAAATAACTAGAGCTTGGATGGAGAATATCAAAGGAGCATGAAAGCATAAAGTGACAAAATCTAGTAAAGATTAAGTGAAGAATTAGTTTTTAGGATTTTCACATGTGCGATAGGTAAAAAGCTTTAAATCTTACTTATCTATGTTATTACAATGTCAAACGAATTATTTTAAAGTTATCTGATGTTAGCATGTGTTAGAATTAAGATATATTGGCGAATAGATGAATTTGACTACTTGACTCATGCTTATTTTAGGCAAAATTCATATTTTGTTTGTTGAAGTTCGAAGCTACAGAGTTTTCATCTCTAATAGACAAATTTTGGTTGTGAAATTCGAATTTCGGACTAAGCATAGTTAGTGAAAGTGTGCAAAATTCACGTGAAACATAGTTGAAATTTGACTATTGGTGATGTTTAAAGTGAGTTCTAAGTCATAGCATCTAACAGACGAACTTTACGTTTCAAAGTGCAAACTTCAAAGTGAGAATTTATATGTCTAGTTGGAGCACGCCTCTGATAGACAAACTTTGCAGTTCAAAATTTGAACTTTGAAATAAAAAACCTTTGTGTCGTATTGAACATGCATCTGATAGACGAATTTGAGTTTCTAAAATTTGAATTTTGAGTGCATTGAGAAAACTTGAAACAACTATCCAAACCCAACAGATTCACTTTCAATATAAATATTTGCATAAACCAATATTGGATATCTTTTACAAACTTGAAATTTGAATGTCACCAAGTAATAGAAGAATTTTGGAGTTCAGCATTAAAGTCCTTAACTTTCTATCTCTATGAAATTCATCTGTTGAATCCCAAAATTCAAACTTTGGTATGTTAGACGCATTAAATGCAGTTGGTGAATGGCGATTTTTGCAGCATAGTTGTTGGTTAATATCTCTAACGGCTAGATCTTATGTCTAACGACTAGTTAAGCCACAAATCTATAAATAGAACTTCATTGAAATTTGTGAGTAATGAATTTAAGTTTGCTATTACAAAAGCTCTATTGAAATTTTGTGTTAAAGCTTTTTCACCTATACACTTCTTTTTTTGTTCTTCAACTTCATATCTACTCTATTTAAGAGAGTTTCTATTTTTGTAACAATTCTTTTCTTCATCTGGAAGAAAGATTCATTGTGAGGTGTTTCACAAAGGTGTAAGGAAAATCACTAGTGAGAGTGATTGAGAGACTTTATGTGTTCTTAGAATAGAGTATAAGTATTGTACTGTGGCATTGCAAGAAGCCCACTGAATTTTTGCTAATAGTGAAAAACCTCAAGTGGTGGTTTGAGGACTAGATGAAGGTAAAGTGGATTTGACCAAATCAGGATAAACCACTAAGTTTTTCTCTTCTTTTATCTCTTATATTCAATTTTCATTATATTTTGTTTTTCTGCAAACTTTTACTTTTATTGCTATATTGTATTTTTGCAAAAAAATTTCACACTTCCCAATTCAACCCCTCTCTTTGGAAGCTAGCATTCTTAATAAGTGATATCAGAGCTTGGACTCCCAGCTAAAGGATTTCACCATTTGGGAGAACTCATGGTTGACTTTGGTGAAAACATACTACTAGAAGAGAAAAGCATTATCAGACTTCCAGGCTTCAACAGAGAACACTAGAGATACTAGAAGATAAGAATGCAGATATATCTTTAATCCATAGACCTAGAGATCTGGTCTATCATAAAGAAAGTTGATTTTGTGTCAATGAAGATATAGGATGATAGTACATACAAAAAGAAGCTAGAAGAAGAGTGGAACGATGAAGATAAACGAAGAATTCTGCTAAATTTTAAAGCAAAACACTCCTTGGTTAGTACTTTATAAATCAAGATGAGTTCTACAGAGTTTCTTATCGTTCCACAGCCAAGGAAATATGGGATACTTTAGAGATTGCTCGTGAAGGAACCAAGGGAGTGAAGGAGAATAAACTGAATACTTGCATTAGTGAATATAGAAGCTTTGAAATGAATACTTGCCAAGAAGTAGGGAGGAGACAAGAAGGCAGACAAAGGGAAAAAGAACAAAGCCTTCATGTCATCCATCTAGAGAGATAGCTCAGATGAAGAGGATGTGTCAAAAGAAGAAGAAATTGCAAATCTTTGTTTGATGGCTTAAGAGTCTGCAGTGGAGGAAGAAAATCATAACCAAGACAATGAAAGTAACTTTGAGGTAAATGATTCAAAACCTTCCTACAATGAACTACATCATGCATTTAATTACTTACTTGCTGAGTTTGTTAAAACTTCCAAGTAGCTGTCATATGCTAAAAAGAAAATAAACAAACTTGAAAATGAATCTCATGCATCTTGAATTGCATCACATACTTCCTCTCCAACTCCTTCTGTTTGCACCACATGCATTGAGTTAAGAGATAAGAATGCTTATCTCTATATGACTCTAACTATATTTACTAGAGGCCAAGATATGCTGAAAGTGTTACTTGGTAAGCAAGTAGTGAGTCAAGGCAAGATGGGTCTAGGTTATGACCCCTGTGCTGTAAAAGGAAAGCTGAAATGCAAAGAGAAAAATCTCTATCAAAGAAATTTTGTACGTGTTGAAGGGAATTCAAATTACAATGAGTCAACCCAAAGCATAGAATCATTTTGAGCTCCTAGAAATAAAAAAGAAAGATATTACTTACATTGTTTTAGACCCACATGTCTTTTTTCTAGCCCCTTTTCCACTTGCCACTTCTGTAACAAGAAGAGTCATATACCTTCCTCTTGTGCATACAAAAAGGAAGAAAATGGTAATGGAATGAAGTAGGTTTCCAAAGATACTTCAATTCCTAAGGAAGGAACTAACAAGAAAAGATCCAAGCAAATATGGGTAGCTAAGTAAGAGAACTAAAATTTATTTTGCAGGAGTGTCTTACAGCTAGCAAGAGCAACAAATAGTATATGTATAGTGCATGCTCAAGACATATGTTTGGTGAGAAGGAGAAATTCATCATCCTTAGAGATAAGAAAGGAGGAAAAGTGACCTTTGAAGGTGACCATTATGGGAAAATGATTAGCATCAGCATCATGGGCAAGAATCTTGAAACATCCATAGAAGAAGTGCTGTTTGTGATTGACCTCAACCACAACCTATTAAATGTGAGTCAAACCTGTGACAAAGGCAATTGTGCATTGTTTGTCTCAAAGTTTTGCTTGGTTATTAGAAAAAGTGATCACAAGACTATCCTTAAAGCTCAAAGGGGTGATAACTGTTATATTATTGATTTAGATGAATCCCCTAGCTTAGATTCTATATGCTTAATCAGTAAAGATAATGAGAGCTAGTTATGACATAGAAGATTAGCACATGTTAATATTGTAACACCTTGATTTAGGACATTTTCCCCATGTATTAGATTATTATAAAGTCCATTTATAATTATTAGAACCTTGAATCACATAATATGTCACAATAAAATTTTCCAAAAATTTGGGTACTATTCATTTGAACCAAACCGACCGAACTTCGAAAAATCATAACTAATTCAATAAAAATTGTTTGTAAATGATTCAAGTCTCTACAGATATCTTAGAAGATTTTCTACATGAGAAATATATAAAACTAGGCCAATTAGTACAGTAAATTTCGTGAAGTTTTACTATTCATATGGTTAATTTCAGAAAATCCAGTTTTCTTGAGCTAAGTTTGAAAAATCACTATAATTCGTACACACATCCAAATTAAGTGATCTTTGGACCATTTGAAAGCTCTTTCTGTCCAATTTCTAACCATACCAAAAATGTCCAAACAGTGGTGGGTATATCCTGTAGAGGTTAGAATGACTTTTTACATCCTAGTATTTTGCAAAACAAAAGTTGTAAAATATTTACGTGGCCATAATTCATCTTCATCTCATCTCATACATTCACTAAGACCTAAAGGAACATAAAACTTGGAGAAATAGATTTAACATTATTTTTACAAATTTACATAAAAGTTCTAACTTCATGGCCATTGCAAGTACTATCAAATCATTCACCAAGTTCTTTCTCCTTTCCTTTCTCTTCCTTAGTGGTCTTGCCATAATTGCTTCCTAAACATGGTTAGGATGTGGGCGGGTGAGATTCAAAGAATCTCATTAGCTAATACCCAAGCATGCTATCATATTATCATATTGAGTATGAAAACATCAAGAAAATATATTTCAACACATTAGCATATTGAAGTCATACGATTTTACAAAATTTTTGGTAGGGTTTTGTTTAGAAAAATGGACATCTCAGGGTCTCAATACCCCTCAATCAACTCAGCCAATAACATTAAACCATCACAAAACAACATTATACTCATAATGTGAAGCCTTAGTATATCCCACAAGTTTCAGTAGGCACTTGTGAAGTCACTCTCTCAACACCCTTATAAAGATGTGTAATTCCCTTAGTGTTATCTCCACACTAAGAATCTACTTAGAAATTGTATAAAAGAATGAATACAGAATGAAAACTCTCTTTTATAGTAAATGATACATTGACAGTTCACTCTATTGAGGTGAATTTTTCAGAGAATATTGATATAGAAAGATTTTATGTATATGGACAACATTTTTGTATAAATTCTCTTAAGATTGTTACCCATAAGTTTAAATGATGTTCTATTTATAGATTTGTGGTGTAACTAGACATTAGACATAAGATCTATCCGTTAGAGATAAGTTCTAGCTGTTATTCTGCAAAAAGAGCCATTCAACTACTTCATTAAATGCGTTTGACAGAGGTTATGCAGATAACCTCCTCAGGTTATACGAATAACGCGTGATCGTTGGCTCTTAGTTTCAATGTTAGACTTTTGTTATGTTGATAACCTAGCTAGGTTATGCGGATAACATTTATTCTAAAGTTACTAAGTTTTAGCTCAAAAACATTTTCATGAAAACCTACTTAGTTGTTCGAATAATCTTCTCACAAACTTGGATACCTTTGAGGATAATTAGAATAACCTCTTAGGATGTTATTCTTTGTTCAAATAACGTTTAATCAACACAAATTAAGTTTCTGAAAAATAATCAGTATAAACTAAGTTTTTGAAAAATATAGGTTATTAGGATAACCTCCCAAGGTTATGTTAATAACAAATTGTCAGCACAAACTAAGTTTGTGAAAAACATAGGTTATTAGGATAACCTCTCAAGGTTATACTAAAATCAAATTTAACATAGGTTGTCAGCACAAACTAAGTTTATGAAAAATATAGGTTATCAGGATAACCTCTCAAGGTTATGCTGATAACGAATTGTCAGCACAAAGTAAGTTTTCGAAAAACATAGGTTATCAGCATAACCTCCCAAGGTTATGCTGATAACGAATTTAGCTGAAGAAAGTCGAAGTGCTCTGTACCATAGGTTATGCTGATAACCTCCCTAGATTATGCTGAAATCAAATTTAACATGGGTTGTCAACATAAACTATATTTTTGAAAAACATAGGTTATTAGGATAATCTCCCAGGGTTATGCTAATAACGGGCTGCGCAGTACACTTGGTCTTTACTGTTCACTCCCTTATGCCAATAAGGTAAGAAACTTATTAGGATAACAACCTAGATAGAGCCGAGGACGTGGTGCACATCTACGTTATGCGAATAACCTCAACCCTTTTCATGAAATCGAAGAGGGAATACTTAGAAAGGCTTTGAGATTGAAACTTTATCCTTATAACCTTCATTACTTATATGAATAAGGTGAAACATTTTCATGAAAACAAGGTGAGAACATTTAGAACAACTTCAAAATTGAGACTTTATCCCCACAACCTTTAATAGTTATGCACATAAGGTAACTCTTTTCATGAAAACCATTTTGAAAACATGAGCCAAACACCAAATTCATTTGTTAGCCATTATTTCACAATTCTAACATATGCTAGCATCATATTTACTTAATCTAACTCATTTAAAACATATGGTAAGAAGATTAAGTAAATTTTCAAAGATTAATCCCATCTCAAGACCTAAGTGAAAACAAAATATACCTAGTGACTAGGTCTTCAAATGATAAGTTCCACTTCCACTTGGTCATTTCCTTCTTGGCATGCTCCCTTCTGATCTTCAATTCTTTGACACTTGAATTCTTCATATCTTGGAGCATCCTTTTCCTTCTTCTTTCTTGAGTGAGTCATGATGTTGATTTCCATTTCTTGATTCCAATGCTCACTCTTCCCACTTAGACTATCCTACATTAATATATTTCACTTACAAACCAAGTAGTTAGTCCAATTTATATATCCAATATATATTATTCATTGTAAAAGCACAGTGGATATACTTGCACATAGCATGATATATATATATTAAAACCATAATTAAATACATGCTAATGCACATTTTACTTCTATAAGGAACATTACATATGTTAGACACATATGATACTTTTATTCCTTATTTCTCTATATTTGTCATCATCAAAACTTATATTACATTAAACTTAACAATTTGATGCATTTGTAACTTTAGCCTAGAAAATTGAAAATGAGAAGGGTACTTCTATTGTGTCCATCAAGTTTGATCATGGAGGAGAGTTTGAAAACTCAAGCTTCTTGGAGTACTGCGGGGAGCATGGAATTGTTCACAATTTCTCATCTCTAATGACACCTTAGCAGAATGGCGTGGTGGAAAGGAAGAACAGAACATTGGAAGAGATGACAAGAGCAATGCTAAATGAGAAAGAGGTTTGTGAATACTATATTTTATTCGGGCATTTTAAAAATAAAAATAAAAATTATTGTTTAAGTCTTTTTTTTATAAAAATAATAAATGGGTCCATCCCTTGAAAGTAAGATAAAAAATGATTTGAGAAAAAGAAGAATTTTAATAAAGATATTCTATAGAGGTAAAATATTTTCTCTTTTAATTGATGATTGTATAAAAAATATTAAGAAAAAAGGTTACTTGCATTCCACGTTGACACATAAATAAAGGATCATGGTTGTGATATGTTGCTGTTAGGTTGGCTGGTCATCCAAGAGAGGGGTGAATTGGGTAAAGCAAGATTTTTATCCTTTTTGATGAACAACTCAATTTAATCAAATGTTGCAGTAGAACAAGAATGAATTGAGTGTGATGAGGGATATAGATGAAATTAGAAGATGAAGAGTAAGACACAAGAATTTATACTAGTTCACCCCAAATCACTTGGCTTACGTCCAGTCTTCAAGTCGCCATTAGAGATTTTCACTATAACTAACAAGTTTGATCTGGGCACATGTAAAGTCTCAGTATATCTCATAAGTTTTAGTGGGCATGTGTGAAGCCACTCTCCTCACACCCTTACAAGATGTGTAATTTCCTTAATGATTTTCCACACTAAGATTCTACCCATAAATCTATATAAGATAAGATTACAAAATATACTCTCTTTTAGAGTAGATGATACATTGAAGCTTACTCTAATAAGGTGGGTTTAACCTTGAATACTAACACAAAAGGATTTTATGTATTAAAGCAGCATTTTTGGACAAACTCACATAAATTCTTTACCCATAAGTTAAAATAAAGTTCTATTTATAGATTTGTGGCTTAACTAGTCATTAGACACAAGATCTATCTGTTAGACACAAGTTTTAGACTTTACTCTACGGAAAAGCCATTTAACAACCATATTTAATGCATCTGACATACCGAAATTCAAATTTTAAGGCTTAACAGATGAATTTCACAGAGTCAATATAGTAATATGTTTAACATTAAACTTGAAAAGTCACCTGTCACCAAGTGACATTTGAATTTCGAGTTTGTCAAAGATAACCCAAGTGAGTTTTATGTGAATTTTCATATTGGAAATTTCTTTGTTGAGTTTGAATAGTCATCTAAAGTTTTCAAACTGCACTTTGAAATTCAAATTTCATAAGTTGAAATTCAATCAGAGTCCTGTTTAACGTGACACAAAAGTTCTCTCTTTGAAGTTCAAATGTTGAACTGCACAGTTTGTTTGTCAAAGGCATGCTCTAACGAGACTCACAAGTTCTCATTTTTAAATTCACACTTTGAAGTCCAAAGTTCTTTTGTTTGAGGAAGTGACTTTGAGCTTACTTTGAACTTTATTAACATTTGAATTTTGACTAAGTTTCATGTGAATTTTGCACACTTTCACTAACAATGCTTAGCCCAAAATTTGAATTTCATATCCAAAATTTGTCTATTAGAGATAAGATCTCTGTAAATTCAAATTTTACTAAGCAAAGTGTAAATTTTGCACAAAATAAACATGAATCAAATACAAAATTTGTCTGTTAGCTAGTATTTCTCAATTCTAACACATGCTAATATCAAATTCACTTTATATAACTCATTCAAAACATATGGTAACAAGATTAAGTAAATTTCAAAGATTAAACCACCTCATGACCTAAGTAAAAACAAAATATACCTAATAGCTAGGTCTTCAAAAGTTAAGCTTCACTTTTACTTGGTCATTTCCATTCTTGGTATGCTCCCTTCTGGTCTTCAATTCTTGAATCATTCTTTCTCTTCTTCTTCTTCTTTGAGTGAGACATGATGTTGATTTTCATTTCTTTATTCCAATGCTCACTCTTCCTTTTTGAACAATCCGACAATTAATATATATACACATACAAACCATGTAGTTAATTTATATATCCAACTTATATTATAAAACATAAGAGTACAGTGAATATATTAGTACATAACATGATATATGTATTATAAATATAATTAAATATATGCTAATGTACTTTTTACTTTTTTTACGAACAAAATATATGTTAGACAATTATGATGCATTTGTTCCTTATTACTCTACATTTGTTATCATCAAAACTTAAATTTTATTAATCCTAAAACTTGCCAAAAATAAAATATAAAAGTAATAAAAGTAAAAAGAAAAAAAAAAGAAAAATCAGAGATTGAGAATTGATATCAAAGCAATAATGAGAAAAATAGCACAAGTCAATCAATCTTAATATGAAAATTAAAGAAAAATAATAAAAGGCATTTTTTAGGATTTAGAGCATTAATTGTGAAGGCTCTTTTTTGGCATTATAAATAGAGGTAAGTTAAGAAGAGAAGAATTAACAAAGAATCAAAGAAAAAAAGAGATTAAGAGAAAGGGGACGAAGGAGTGAGAGAAAAGAATAAGAAAGAGGGAGGGCAAGAGAGTTGAAAGAAAAAAGAAAAGAAGAAGAACAAAAGTGAAGGAAGTCACAGGCGGTAATGGAGAAAATATTTTTATTTCTTTTCTTCTTTCTCCTTTTCTTTCTTCCCTTTATTCCATCTTATTGTATAATTGAGGTTTTCTAATGGGTTGCCTTTTAGATAAAATAGAATATGCTACCTTCTTTTTTTTCATGAGTTTGCTTATGATGAATCCCAAATTTCATGTTTTATGAAATTTGTGAGGTCCATGAAGCAAACTAATCATACTAGTGAACATCTCGCAATAGATGGAAGTATGTTTATGATGAGAATATTTTATCTAACCCTTTTCTCTTCTTGCCTTTATTTTTCATGGATCCCAAGTTCAATATTTTGTGAGGTCCATGAATTGTTCACATTGATGAATCACTGGGTATTAACTTTGTTTATTTATTTATTTATTTTTGTCACTATTGATGGATTATGTATATGGTGAACTTTGCTTTCTTTAACCATGAGAACTTGGCCGAAGGTGAATATTTTTTTATACGGGTTAGTACATTAATTAATATGTGTGGATGCAACAATATTATATTATCCAACACTCCCAAATCACATGGTACAACATAATAGGTATATAAATATGCACTTTTAATGACTTTCTTGGATGACCATCTTTTGTGGCTTGCTGACATGAAAGCGAAGGGAGGAGTAATTTGGCTGATGATTTTGGTCTTGTCCTTTTCATGGAAAATATGGTAATATTATATTTTTTTATTTTGATGAAGTTAAGCCTTCCTAAATCTTTACGTATGCTTGCTTTATTTTATTGTTATTATTTGTTATTATTATTTTTTTATGTTTGATTTCCTAAAAGATTGTATTGTATGTGGGATTTTTTAGTCCCCACATAGACACTTGAATTTATTACTGTTTGGCGATGAATCTCCACAGATACACCAATCAAGTCACATGTATATTTGAAAACAAAAATTCTATATGTTTTGTTAAAAATTATTCTTGGCCCTATTTGTTTTTATTCTAATCAAAATAACAAAAGATTCCTTGATTTTGCAAAGGCAAGTATCTATTTTAAATGAAAATTTTCAAAATAATATGGTAATTTTCTTTAAAAGTCTGACTTTGTCAATAAAAATATATTTTTTCTTTTAATTTTTATTTTATCTCTTTCTCTATATGTTTGATAAAGGAAATTAAAATAATTTTAAGGCCACATTAATTTTGTACAATTAATTTAATGTAATTATTCTTATGAACGGATATTATGGGGTGCCTAACAACTTTCCCATGACATAATCGACTCCTGAACCTTTTATATTTTGTAGACTATTTTTTTCTCAAAAAGGTTTTTCAAAATAACTCTTTTAAAAATTTGGTTGGCGACTCTACTTTGTTTTGATTTTCCATGTTAGAAAATTAAAAATCGGGTGTGACAGTTTGATGACTCCACTGGTGACGTTTGAAAGTCAAGCCTATTTAAGTTGGTTATACAAAATTTTGTGGCCTTAACTTTATTTTAATTATCTTTCCTTTTATTTCTTTTCAATGTTATTTGTCTCATATGATTAGGATATATAATATTATTTTACTAATTTTTTTTATTTTACTATATGAATAATGTGCTTATTGTCTATTGCTTTATATGTTTTTCTTATTACTATTTGTTTAACAGATGAGGGTTGGATAGTTAATAGGTCCCAGGTATGTATGCTCTCCTCACACACTAAGCACTTTCTCATTCTCCTCACACACATTTTGGGCCCTATACCTGGGTCCATGAGAACCCTAGGCTAGTAAAGTTTGTAATGGTTTTCCCGTAAGGTTTTTGGAGCCCTAAGACATTATTATGAAGACTTCATCTAAGCAATTACCCATTTTGTAAATTTGGTTCATGTGGAACTTTTATGTTTTTAGTGGATTAAGTTTGCTAATAGGGCCTTCGCCTTTAATGGTGGAGGCAGCTTGGAGACCTTGCTAGGATAATAATCAACCCTAAGAACATTGCACATTGATAGATAAACCCTAGTAACCAACTAATTAGCTAATACTCAACCTTCTTAGGGCTAGATATCCCTATACCTGAGGGTTTATCCCATGATAGGAAAAAAGGAGAGCATATTCTTCTGTTTGTCATAACATATCATCATTAAAAAAATATAGGAAAAGGCGACACACGGTTTCCTTGTCACTAGAGTGTATATCAACATTTTTGCATAACTTGGTACAACATAATGATGTTGTATGTATTAGTAGCCTAACCCTTGTCTATGGGTTCCCGACCCTAATAGACCACGATTACATTGCATTTATCATGTTGGAAATATCTCACAAAGAGATAACCTCATAGATATCATGGAACTTCTTTTTCATAATAAATTATAAGCCAAAGGGACTTATTTTGATATGGGAGAGTTTTTTTTTTTAAAACAGAAACTTTAGCCACATATTTTTCTCAGACCTTTCACGAGTTAATGATTTCCCTCTCCTATGGGATAGTTGGCCCTAGGAGAAAAGGGAATTAGTTTTCTTTCGCAGGTCTCCCATACAAAAAAAATCAGTTGCATTAAATAGTGCACTAATAAATCATTTAATAATAATAATAATAATAATAATAATAATAATAATAATAATAATAATAATTTCTTTATAAGACATTATGTATTTAAAGAAAAACAATTGTCCAACAAATAATTTGTTTACAATTTATTGAATTGTCCAACATCTTTAAAAAATTTTGGCATAAGGATAATGGCACATAACAGAAGAGTGAATCATGGCTACACTGGGAAAGTGTACAAATGAAAAGGAATTAAGTTGATTGCAGAACTACAGTCAATTGAAAGCTTAATTTAGTTAAGTCATCTAATTAAAGGACGGATTAAGGATGACTTCAAAAACAAGTATGGTAACATATTGGAATTACTACATGTGAATATACACAGCAATGCTTTAGTGGAATTAGGTCAATATTGGGATGCTTTATTGAAATGCTTTATTTTCTTGGACTTTCAAACTATGCCAACCTTAGAGGAGTATGGTACGATCCTCAGAATGCCCATGAATGAAAATACTTCAATATATCTCTATCTTGGGCAATTACTAGCTTGAGAAGCTGTGGCAAAAATTCTAGGCATATGCCTAAAAGAAATAAGCATGTCTTGGCTAGGACAAATTGAAGGAATTTCAAGAACTTAGAAAATAATTTGAAGAAGTTGGTAGAAAACAAAGATTGAGTTACTTTCTGTATGGTTTTTGCACTAGCTATTTATGGTGTAATTCTCTTTCCATCGTCATGAGGCATAATTGATCTAGGTGCCATTAGTGTATTTCAGGCAGTGGAGAATATTCGGATTAATCCAACATCTATAATATTAGCATATACATATTTGACTTTGACTCATTACCATGTGAAAAGGAGGGGTAAAATCTTGTGTTGCTTAGCAATGTTGGACATATGGATGTTAGGTCACCTTTTCTGTAAAGGATGTCACTTCCAAAGAAGGGATAGGTTGTCAAGAGATCCATTCGATTCATTTAAGAGTCGACCATCAATTGATGAACTAACTCGTGATAATTGGATGAAGATTTTTATTGAGGTAAAAGAAGATTCTATCATATGGAAATTAGTTTGGTGGTGGGATGAAAGAATTATGTACTGTTGCGGTGACTTTTCAAACATACCTCTTATAGGACCTAAGGGACGTGTAAACTATAATCCCTCGCTGGAATTGAGACAACTAGCATTCAAACAACATGTGCCATTGGAGAAAGAAGTACAAGAGATGTACTTTTGAAATGGATAGACTGAAATAAAACCTTTAAGCTAGAAAATTATAGAAGCACTACGAAGGATTGTGTACAAAGGGAAAGCTGAATTTGGGCTGTGCATGGTGAATCCAGCTCCAGAATATATAATCTTCTTGAAGGATGTGATAAATGGGTCAAATCTTACTTATGCTCCTAGAAACCCACTATTAGGGAATAATATGCGGGAAATTAATGAACACTTGATAAAGCGTTTGGAAGAAAGAGAGAATAAATTGCAAGAGCTAGTAGATGCACATTCCAAGAATCAGGAGGAGTTGAATCAATTGCAAAAGGAATGCATCCAATTACAAGAGAAGTTAGAAGAGAAGAAAAGAAGAAAGGATCCTGAAGAAGATTCTGAGATGAAAAAATTAAAAAGTGAAAATACAAGATTGATAAGAGAGAAGCAAGACAATGATGCAAAAATATAGAATACCTGAGCCAAACTAGTTAAGTTGGTAAAAGAGAATGATCCACTTTGGAAAGAACTTTGAGAAAGTAGGCCACGAGAGAATTACAGCAAGAGATCCACATGCTCACCTAACAATTAGAGAAGAAGATGGATGAGCTCTCTTCAATAAGAGGGAGTGCTGCTAAGACCATCCAAAACTTTATCAAGAAACTCAACTAGCAAATAGAAGCCATGAAGGGTTGGAGGTCACTTTACTTGGAACAGACAAAGGAAGCTAAAGAATGGATGGAGTGATATAGAAAGTTGATCATGCTAGCTAACTCCATATTTCTAGAATTTGTTGATGCATTTAAGCGTGTTGAAGCCATGGCTCTACCTTCGAGTACTCCAATAGAGATCACTGAATTTTTCAATTTATGCAATCAAGTTATAAAAGAACTTGAGCGTATAACAAAGTTTTAATATTGTAATGTCTTTCTAATTTTGGAAATTTGCATTTATTCACACTATTGAGACTTTGAACATGGATGGGATCCAATGTCCCTTTATTTCAATCATCAACTTTGTCTCCTAGTAGAATAATAAGGTTCTCTCAAGGAATAAGAGGGTCTTCATGCCTAAAGACTCTTATGCCAACATGATGCTGGATAATTCACAAAGTAAAGGAAAATAATAAAATAAATAAATAAAATCTAACAATTTATTATTTTGAATAGGTAAAACAACATTGCGCATCCAAAGCAAAAGCAATCTAACTAGGCACCCACTGTGTATTCCTACAACATGCGTTTCCAAAATTGCCAAATGGGTTTGACTAATGAGAATGAATCTACTGCGTTAAATGAACAAATAATTGCTATGGAGGATCAAATGTCAGAAATGAGTGTTGCTTGGAAAGCAAAAAGTAGTGATGATACTCCTTAAATCAAAGGATACCAAGAAGGAAGCTCAATCAATTCCAAAAGTGGATTCAACCTAGAATAAGATGAAAGAACCACAAAATCAAGGAACATTTGGAATAGAATTCCTTGGCGAAGACCATACATACGCCTACCAAATTCCTTCAATGGTAGCTAAAAAGGATGAATGATAGGAAGAGTTAGGAGAGATGAAGGACCAGTTGAAGGCCTTACAGGGAACAGATGCATGGGGACCATTGGACTTGAAGGAACTTTGCTTGATTTCCTCAGTCGCCATGCTCAAAGTCCCAGACTTTGACAAGTACAATGATAGCGGTAACCCAATTTATCACCTGAAGGTTTATTGTACAAAAATGTTAATTTAGTCACAAGATGAAAAGTTTATTCTGTTCTTCCACAAGAGCTTAACTGGACCTACCTTGGAGTAGTACATTCAATTGGACATGGCCAAGATCTATAGGCGGAAGGATCTCATTGATGCCTTCATGAAATAGTACAAATTCAACATTGACACTGCTTCAACTAGGGAGCAGTTGAATGTAATGAGTAAGAAAACTACAAAGTCATTCAAGGAATATGCCCAAAGATAGAGGATAGTTGTATCACAGGTCTGATCTATTCTAACATAAGATGGGCTTTGCTCATATTTCATATGTACATTGCAAGAACCATTCTACCAGTATATGGTAGGTACACATGTAACAGAATTTGCTAATTTGATTAAAATTAGGGAAAGAATTGACATTGAGGTACGTGATGGAAAGATTGTTGTTTCCCAAGTGTAAAGTAATATAAAAAGAAATAAAAATCCTAAAAAGAAAGATGATGGTGTGAATTACATCCAATCCATAAAAAGCATTTTTTGTAGGACAATAAGCACCCTACAAAATAAGTGGGGAGAATCCAAGGCAAGCCCAAATTAGGACAATACCTAGTAGATAAGGGCAAGTTGGAGGGCAGAGAAATATGCAGTGAAGAGATAATTATCCATGGCCCAATTTCAGTATGACGAATGCCAAACTTTATCTCTAGTTCTTAGAGGCTCAATTGTTAGGCCCACGGTCTTACACACAACCTCTACCTCCATATCCTTCTTGGTACAATCCCAATGCAACTTGTAAACACCATATGGACACTCTGAGAAACTCAATGGAGGATTGTGTCACATTCAAGAGGAATATATTGGACCTAATTGACACTAATCATATATAGCTTAAAGGGAGTGAAAACTCCATTATAAACACTAATCCACTCCCTAACAATGAAAAATGTGTCAATACTGTTGAAAGAGGGATTTGATTCTCCAACGATCCTATAGATATCAAGGTTCCTGTGAAGGAGCTTTATGCTCATCTAAAGATGTTAGGTTATTTGTCCCAAAATCCTAAGAGTGATGACCAAAAATGATAATGCTATGAGTTGTTGTTTTGTGAATACCATGAGAAAATGACAAACCATGATACTGAAGGTTGTCCTCAATTCAAGAAAATGATTAGAAGTATGACAAGACTAGGGGTTATGATAGTAGGAAGAATTGACGAAGAGATATGCATGGTTGAAAAAGGCACATTGAGCTTGTTGTCCAAAATCTTGCTTTAAGGCAAATTGCTGATGTTGTCTCTTTTACCATTAATAAGTCACTGCATCAGGCTGGTAACCTCCAATGACTAATTTGAGGCAATGATCATTGACCATAAGCCTGCCAAATCCTTTTCCATACGAAAGTAATAAGGTTGTGCCTTGAAGATATGATGCAATCATTGAAAGACCTTCAAACCAAAAAATTGTAGCAGAAACAAGTAAAAATGCAGCTGCTAATATAAGAATCCCATTCGGAGTTACTCGAAGTGGAAGGGTTTATCTCCTAGTAGATATCAAAAAGGTGAAAAAAGGAAAAGAAGTGAATGATGAAGGATCAGAAGAGGCTGATCATAATGAGACAAAAAATAAAGATAAGGAGTTTTTGAAAATCATGAAGCAAAGCTAGTATAATGTAATTGATCAGCTAAAGAAGATACCGACACGAATCTCACTCCTTTCTTTGATTTTATCTTCCAAACCACATTGTCAAACTTTGCAAAAAGCCTTAAATGAAGCATATGTGTAGCTTAGCATAACCCTTGAAAAGATAGCCAACGTCAAAGCATTACATTTACTATCTCATTCTTAGAGGAAGAGATTGTAAAATTTGCTATCTACCAATCTAAGGCCTTACATGTTGCCTTGAAGTGCAAGGGGTTTTTAGTGGCCAAGGTGTTGATTGATAGAGGATTAGTCTTTGAGTGTTTTGCCATTAACCACGTTTGGGTACCTATCACTAGAAGCTTTAGACATTGAAAGCAATGATATGATGGCTAGAGCATTTGATGGATCCCGTAAGGAGGTATTGGGCATTGTTTGTCTACATTTGGAGATTAGGCCAAGCCAGTTTATGGTGGATTTTTCAACTCATGGACATGGAATCATCTTACACAATGCTTCTTGGAGACTATGGATGCATTCTGCTAGGGTTGTGCCTTCTACCGTGCATCAAAAGCTCAAGTTCATCCATAATGGGAGAATTGTCATAATAAGAGGCGAAGAGGAGATCTGGGTGAGTAAGCCAAGCTCTCTTCCATACATTGAAGCTACTGAGCAAGATAAAGGAATAGCATTTTAGAGCTTAGAAGTGGAAAAGCCCGAGTGTAATACTAAGAACATTAGCTTCATTATAGCCAAGATAATGGAAAAAAATATGTTTGAACAAGGCAAAGGGTTAGGTGTAAAACTATAAGGTATCAAATGCCCAATTAATATATCACAGAACCATAAGTAATAAGGGTTAGGGTGCAAGACTTCTTTAGAAGTACAGATGAAAGAACAAACTAGGTTGACTAAGAAGAAAAGAGTTGAAGAGCAAGAAATCTCTTACATAACAAAAAACACTCCTACCTTCTCCTGAGGTTATCAACAAGCTAACTATTGCAATGATTTCTCCTAGTATTGACAAAATTGATGCTTGGATCTCGATCAATAGCTCAGGAGAAGCATTGGTGAATTGGGAATTCGAGAATGCTTAAGATATTATTACTTTAGAGTAACTTGTTTTGATTATGTTGTCCTTCTTTTTTTATCTTGTCATTTCATCTAATGCCCATAGGAGTTAGATTTTAGGGTAAACTCTTATTTGAATAAAGATGATTATTTGAAGAAAATTGAACTTTTTTTTTCTATTCTTTTTCATTTTTTTTCTTTTACGTCCTTTAGGAATTCGACTTCCTTAGAACTCCTATCCAACATGGAGATTTTTAAGCCCCTAAACAATGATTTGTGTGTTGCCTCTAATATGCATAATTGTGAGTCCAACGAGGGAGAGTCAATTCAAATATATTCAAAACTCCTTGATTCAAAAGAAAAAAGAATGTGTCCACACAAAAAGGTAATTGAAATAATAAATATGGGAACTAAAGGAGACAAAAAGGAGCTTAAAATAGTTGGTAATTTAGAAAGGGAGCAAATGATTGAACTTTTTAAGGAGTACATGTTGTGTAATATCCTAAAATTTCACTGGATACTAAGTGATAAAAGAGGACATAATTGATGATAATATAAAATGTATAAGAAATTAGTAAAAATAGACAGACACCATTTTGTGTGAAAAAGGGTAAAGAGATCATTTTTTTCTGTTGGACAGAAAAATGAAAAAAATATATTTTTACCTCTAAAGAATTTCAAAAATGACATCCATATCCCAAAAGTATTAAAAATTACATTGAGAAAGAAATAGAAAAGCCTTGGGGAAAATTACACTTAATGACCTGAAAGTTTCTGAAATTATAATTTAACCTTGGGTTAAGGGCAATTTTGTAAATATGTAAAATTAATGTGAAAACGAAGCCCTCGATGAGAGAAGTCCAATGGTGTATGGCACTGAGGGTTAATGTTCAAAAATAAAGAAATAATCAGTGTCAAGTATCCAAAAGTAACAGTAAACTGTGGGCCCTATTGATGGTTAAAAAGAAACTGGGACAGGATATGGGCCATACATAGATACAATTTGGGATAGGATAATTATGAAAATATAAAAATAAAATTAGAATAGTCCTGTAGCCCAAAAATGTTAAATTTCTGTAAGGGAATTTATCGGTACGATTAAAAAGTACTCGGATTGAGATATATTTGGATCAAGAAAAATTAAGCAATTGAAGGACACTTAGAGCTCTCCCATGCGTGACTTTTCAGCAGCCATGTGTTGTTGTTTAATATTCTATTATTTGTTGGAATACTTCTCGAAGAAGTATGTAATAAAGTAATCAAGGATTAACAAAAAGTAACCATGATTGGTTACTTAATTAAGCACATAATTAGCCTCTTAAACCCTTCTCTTTCTTCACTATTTCATGCGTGAACCAACATCTGAAATAGACAAAAAAAATGCAAGAAAAGGGAGGAAGAAGGAAGAGAAATCGAAGGAAAATTGAAACACAAGTTGGTAACTTCTATACTATCACCTTAAGCTTACTATCTATGGCTTTCTAAGCATGTTTTATGGTTTAGTTTGCTTCCTCTCCACCTTAGGGTTTCAGAAAAATGAGGTTTTTAGCATAAGAATGAGTTTTGAACCATTAAACTTAGGGGAAAGCTTAGATTAACCACTAGAAGCATGAATCCATGGATGGTTTGAAGTGATTTGAAGGAAATATTTTTCAATCACTTTGAGACAATTTCGGTTAAAATAAGGGGAGTATTTGGAGTTGTAATTTCATGATTTTGACCTCAAAAATGGATTCCCCATGGTCGAAAACCTTAAGAATAAGTGTGTTGTACAAAGAAAGATCAAAGGAGAACTAAGTGAAAAATTTGGGGTTTTAGTGTATATGGTATTGTATAATTCCAAAAACCAGTGGCTAAATTAGTTCAATGATGATGTGGATAGGTTTAATAAGGTTGTGGAAAGCATAAAAAGTGTTGGACCAAGTTTGAAAAGCAAGGGAGAATCATAAGGTAGTTAATTTACCATACTTGCATTATATTATCATGTTTGTTTTCAATGTACTCTATGCCTTGTCATATGATTGCAATGATATTTTGAGATGATTTATATGTATTGGCTGAGTTGATTGAGGGGCATTGAGATCTCAGGATGTTTATTTTCAAAACAAAACTCTGTGAAAAGTTTTATGAATTCATATGACGCAGATGTGTTAATGTATTCAAAATGTGTTATCTTGATATTTTCATACTTAATGTGATTATGTGATGGCATGTTGGGTGTTAACTACTGAGATTTTTTGAATCTCACCCTCGCAAATATTAACCATAAATAGGTAGCAACAATGGCAAGACCACCAAGGAAGAGAAAGGAAAGGAGAAAGAATTTGGCCATTAACTTGATAATTCTAGCATTGGCCATGTGGTTTGACCTTTTGTGTAAATTTGTAAATGTGATATTAAGTATGTTTCTTCAAGTTTTTATGATGCCTTAGGTCTTAGATAAAGTATGGTATAGTATGAAAATGATGTATGGCCATGTAAATATTTTATGGCTTTTGTTTTGCAAAGTAGTAAGATATAAATGATCATCTTGACCTATGTAGAGTAAACATGCCATTGTTTAAGCTTTTTTGATGTATAAAGTATAAATGATGTATATGGTTGCAAATTAGACAAATAGAGCTTTAAGATGATCTAAAGATCACTCAAATTGGATGTGTGAGTAATATTTGGGGATTTTTATATTTAATTCTAATTAAAATGATTATTTTGCAGTTTTCGTATAAATTGTGAAATTTCACAGAGTTTTTTATACAGATCAGTACAGACAATGCTCTAACTTATTTTTTTCCCATGTAGACAAAGTTATAAGCTATCTCTAGAGACTTGAATCACATACATACAATTTTTCTTGATTTAGTTATGATTTTCCAAAGTTTAATCTGAATAAATAAATTCGATTAAATAAATAGTGCCTGAAGTTGGAAAAATTTTATTATGGCATTTATTGTGATTCATGATCCTAATAGGATACAAATGGACTTTGAATGATTAAATACATAGGAAATGGACCTATAAGAGAGGTGTTTCATGTTGCACCTGGGAAAATGCAACAAAAGGAAAAAAGATAGAAGAGAGACAAATCGGGTTTCCTGACAAAAACCGACTTGTAAGGAGTCGCCACCAAAATTTTGAGAAAAATTTCAAGAAACCGAGTTGAGGAAGGAAAAGGATGGTCTGCGTAATCAAAGTTGAGTTTGGGAGTTAATTGTGCATGGGGAAGGTGTTAGGCATCTCACAACACCCGTTCTTAAGAACGGTTACCGTACGTTGATTGTGCAAATTAATATGGCATTAAAAATATTTTGATTTTCCTTTTATCATTCACATGCGAGAATAAGGGTAGAAAAGAAAAGAAAAAAAATGAAATTAAGGAAATTTAAAGGACAAAATAATGGAAAGGAATTTAGGAAAATTAAATTGGAAAATATTTGTTAAGTTAAGGAAATTTAATAAAATGAATTAAGAAATAAATTGGAAAAATATTTATTTATTTATTTACAAGGATAGACTTGATCTAGGATCAGAGCCTAGGGCTTATGTACCCTGTGATGGGATCAAAGTCTATGTAGTTTGGGTTAAAAATACCTATCGGTTGGTGGGTATTTTTTATTATAATTTTTTGTAATAAGAGAAAGCTAATTGAGAATAATTTTATCTTTTTGTAAACAAAACAGTTTTCTGAGATTGAGTTTGTGCGTTTTAATTTGTAAAAAGATAATTTAATTCTATTTACTTACTTTTATTTTATTTTGTTTTGAAAATGTGTATATTTTTTATTTTATGAAAAAATGATATATTTTTGTACTTTTGGGAATTCTTCTTTTAAAAGAAAATGAAAACCGATCCACTTAGTACAATCTCGCAGTTGTGCCTAATAGATTGATTCCTTAATTACCTGTAGAAGTTCTAAACCTCGCGGTATAAAGGTTTTATTATACATTTAAAATAAAATTAGAAAAAATTCATTATATCATCATAATTTATTTTTTTTATGAAATATAATTATTTTCTTAAAAAGAAAGTTATTTAACTGATATATCTACGTGGATTTGCAATCTCATGTGACAACTCAGTAAATTAGATACCTGCATGGGTTCCAAATACTTACGTGGCGTACTTATTAGGCCAATTATTTATTTATTCATTTTTCTTTATTATGTTATAGGAAAATAAAATTTTAGTAAAAAAACGTTGGTACCTATTATGTGTATATCTTTATAATGTACTCATACACCCCTATGGGCTCACAAGGTTAGGCCCATACGAAAACAAGCCAAAATAATTCAACAAACTTCTCAACGTAAGGCTGATGAAAGAAGCCCATCAAAATATAACAAACTTCCTTATGTCCAACCCGTACAGAAAAAAAAAAGACAGAATAAAATAACAAATTCCTAATGCATAGCCCACAAAAACAAAATGTTCATAACAAACTTCTCAATGTGCGGCCCATGTGAAAATAGATCAGGGGTCATAATTAGGAAGGCATGGGGTCATTTGAAGCTTAATCTTTCAACTCGCACAAATTCTAACAGCTAACACCCAATTCTATAACCACTATTTTAAGACACACTATACAATTTATCATCAAATTTCGAATGGCAAAACATGCTAATAACTAAAGCAGTCATGGGATTTCCACAACAAAGAAACAAACTCAACCATATTTTCTTAAACTTGAACCATTCGAGTATGAAGCCGAAGAGCTCAAGAAAATGGCAATTAATGGAAAAATGAGCAAATGCTAAAAATCTCAGTAAACAATCTGAACAACCTAAATCCCAATTTCGAGTGAAGGTTTTTTGAAGCAAAACAACATCAACAAGACAGCTGTATAAATCATTCGAAAAAAGCACATGAACTTCCTAAATCCAGGATTCCATAACTCAGAAAACTGGGTTGGAGAATCTAGGGAAAATGAGTGTTAATCAAATAGGAAGGGACAATTGAAACAAGGATTGCCGAATCCAATCTCTGTTACCTAATTCGCACCTTGTCTCAAATTTGGCCTCCGGTCTTTGGTTCCTTTTCGTGTTTTTTCAGACACAGACCATGCTCGAGCAAGTCAGTTTCCAAACTCTGCCTCTGCTCTTAATCTTAATCCCTCGGTTTTTCTTTTCTGCCAAATCCCCCTTTCAAATTTCTTTGACCCCCTTTTATAGCAACTTTGCGAGTGAAGGAGAAAGGATCTCAAGCGCGTGGATGCTCCTTTTCGGCCCTGCTTCTGCGCGCTGATGACCTTGCTTCCCTGTTTCAGTTGCTTGCAACCACACCAGCTGCCTTCGCCTGCCCTACCTTGCTATGGCAGGTACGGAGTAGTGGGGTGACTTCCTTTTTCTGGCCCTTGTTCTCCCTTTTACTTCTCCCACGCGTGCTCAGCTTCCCTTTGTCTTCTATTCTTCACGTGCATGACCTCCCCTATTTTGTCATGCAGCCTCTCTCATTCTCATCCTCATGCCTGTACTCCCTCTGGTCTTCTCTTCGGTCTCCATCGAGCTTAGACTTCCTCTGCTTCACTTGTGTTCAGACTACTTTTGGTCTCCTTTACGGTACTAGACTTTGCGGCTCCCTCTGTTCCTTGTGCTCATACTGCTTCTGGCTCTTCTTAAGCCTTCGTATGCCCAAGCCCTAATTAGGGCTCAAGTGGTTGTGGGCTTGAAATGCTGGGCTTCAGCATTTCAAGCCCAGTATTGTAAGCCCCACCTTTTTGTTGTTTTTTTTATTATATTTGTCTTTCATGTTTTCGCTGTTTTTCCTCCTTCTTTTTTCAAGATCGCATTAAAGGATTTATAGTCAATCAAAAGAACTTTAATTGAATTAATTTTGAAATTTTTAATAATTTTTTAATTAATTTTTTTATTTATATTATTTTTGTTATTATTTTATTTTATTTGTTTTCCATGTTCATTAAAATTCGAATTCCCATTGATAAAGAACATTTGCATCAATTTTTAATTACATTTTTTAATTTTTTTTAATTTTATGTACAAAGGCTGGACAAAATAGGGTGTTCACAGTACATATGGACATGTTTGCATGGTTTATAGAGACATGCTTGGGCTTGATCCATGGATTGCTGCTCATGGGATTCTTTTGTTCCCTAATATTAAGCTGAAAAAGGAAAAATTGAGAAGGGTGACTACAGAAATGTCTCTAATAATTCGAGAAGAGATGATGAAGCAATTAGAGGCAAGTTTCTTAGAAGTAGCTAAGTACCCTTAATGGATAACAAATATATACCTTGTCCCAAAGAAAGACAGAAAAATGCTAACATGTGTTGATTTTCGAGATTTAAACAAGGCTAGCCCTAAGAATGATTTTCCATTGCCTCACATGAATGTCCTAGTTGATAGTATGGCAAGAAACCACTTATACTCATTCATGGATGGGTTTTCAGGTTACAACCAAATTCCCATGCATGAAGATGATAACGAAAAAAACCACTTTTACTATACAATGGGGAACCTATTGTTATTGAGTGATGCCTTTTGCTTTGAAGAACACTAGGGCAACATACCAACGAGCTATGGTGGCACTATTTCATGATATGATGCATAAAGAGATCAGGTTATATGTTGATGATATGATAGTTAAGTCAATTGAAGGGGAAAGTCAAGTTACAATCCATAGAAAATTATTTGAAAATATAAACTCAAACTGAACCCTAATAAATGCGTCTTTAGAGCTTTATTTGGAAAATTATTGGGATTCATTGTAAGCTAAAAAGGGATAGAAGTAGATCTTGATAAAGTAAAAGTAATTCAAGAAATGCAACCTCCTCAGACAAAAAAAGAAGTTCAAAGTTTTCTCAGGTGGCTAAATTATATCACCAGATTTATTGCAAATTTAACTGCAACTTGTGAGCCAATTTTCAAACAGCTGAAGAAAAATAACAGAGAGATAGGATGATAATTGTCAACAAGCACTTGACAAAATTAAGGATTAACTACTAAATCCCCTAATCTTGGTTCCTTCTACACTAGGAAGACCTTTGATCCTTTACTTGACAATATGCTTTGAATCAATGGGAGTTATACTACCACAGCATGATGACTCTGGGCGAAAGGAACAGGCAATCTATTATCTGAGCAAGAAGTTTAATGATTGTGAGTCACATTACCAGAGGATTGAGTGAACTTGTTGTGGGCTAGTATGGACTATAAGGAGATTAAGGCAATATATGCTCTACTATACCACTTGGCTAATCTCTAGAATGGATTAATTAAAGTATATCTTTGAGAGCCCACATGTAGCTGGTAGAGTTTCTAAATGGCAAGTAATATTGTCTGAGTATGACATAAAGTTCATGAAAGGAAGTGTGCTTGCTGACCATTCAGTAAAAAAATCCTTTACATACCACCCATTGGATTTCAATTCCTTGATGAAGACATATGTGACTTAGAAGAAAATAAAGAAGGAGCTAAATGAGAGATGTATTTGATGGCTCTGTTAACACGTTTGGAAATAAGGTTGGACCAATGATTGTCTCCAAAAGGGAAACAATTTCCAATAACTGTCAAGATGGAATTTGATTGCATAAGCAATATAATAGAATATAAAGCTTGTGTCAATGGGCTTCAAGTAGCCACTGAACTCGAAGTAGGAAGTCTAGAAGTCTTTAAGGATTCAACTATTACAATTTATCAAGTTAAGGTGATTGAAGCACTATGGATTCAAAATTGTTTCCTTACCAAGAGCTTTTAGCATAGTTGATCAAGTAATTCAAGGCCATCAACTTTCATCATATGACTAGAGATAAGAATCACTTTATTGATGCTTTAGCTACATTAGCAGTAATGATTCAACTCGACCCTGGGGTTTATGTTCAGCTAGTTCAAATTGAAACTAGAAGTTGTCCAGTGTAATGTTCAAATGTTGAAGAGGAAAATGATGGGTAGCCATGGTTCTATGATATTAAGACCTATATTACAAGTAGGACATACCTAATGAATGCCACTAAAAATGAAAAAAAGACCATTCACCATTTGGCTATGAGCTTTTTTATCAGCAATGGTATTCTATATAAGAGAAGTTATGATGTTCCCTTGCTACATTGTGTGGATTCAAAGGAAGCACAAAAGATCATGATAGAAATCCATGAAGATGCTGGCACATATTCAAATGGCCATATAATGGCTAAGAAAATCCAAAGATGTGGCTATTTTTGGCTTACCATGGAAAAAGACCGTATAAACTATGTTAATAAATGCCATAAGTGTCAAATGTTCCTCCATCCCCTTTACATAATATGATTTCCCCTTGGCCATTCTCCATGTGGGTCATTGATGTTATTGGACCAATCAATCTTAAAGCTTCTAATAGGAATTCTTTCATCCTTGTTGCCATTGATTATTTTGCCAAGTGGATTGAGGTTAATTCTGTCTCCAGTATTACTCAAAAAGCATTTATTAAGTTCTTAAAGACAAATATTATTTGTTGTTATAGACTACCTGAAAGAATAATCACAGATAATGCACCTAATTTAAATGGAGTATTAGTCAAGGGCTTCTATAAACAATTCAAGATCAAACATCATAATTCAGCACCATATAGGCCACAAATGAATGGAGCAATTGAGGCAGCAAATAAGAACATTAAGAAGATCATTGGCAAAATGACTGTAAGTTATAAGGACTAGAATGAAATGCTCCCATATGCCTCACATGGTTATCATACCACCATACGCACCTCAACAAGGGCAACTCCTTATTCTCTAGTATATGGGATGGAAGCCGTTACCCCTATTGAAATGGAAATCCTGTCTTTAAGAGTATTGGTTAGAGTAGATCTGGAAGAGAGTGAGTGGATACAAACTCGGTTTGAATAATTAAACAGGATTGAAGGAAGAAGATTAACGGTGATATGCCATAGGCAATTATTCCCAAAAAGGATGGAAAGAACCTTCAATAAGAAACTTGACCAAGAGAATTTAAAGTTGGTGATCTAGTTCTAAAAAAGGTCTTGCCAAATCAAGAAGATAATAGGTACATTGATCTTGACAAACATGGATGGCTAAGAATTACTGAGACCTATCAACGTAGACTCTACCAAGAAATATTATGCCTAGAAAGGGCTAGAAGCTCCATTTGGAAAAGACTCATTTAATACTCATGAAATGCATATCTTTGGCAACATGACAAAGTCTTTAGAAGGTGTACACAAAACGACCTGCAAAGGACATTCCACAGGAAGACTATTTACATAATATCTTGACCATTGCCATTGTACTTCATCTTTTCAATAAAAATGCCTTTCTACATTTTTCCCTTTCATTTCTTTTCTATTTCTTCCTTATCTCTTTACAAATCTAGCACATTTATCAATGCATTCATAAAGGGACAATATTTATTAAAACAATTTGCTTAATGTGATATATCAAGTTAATGGCCAAATTCTTCCTCCTTTCCTTTCTCTTCCTTGGTCATCTTGCCATTGTTGCTACCTAATCATGGTTAATATGTGGGAGGATGTGATTCAAAGAATCTCAGTAGATAAATCCCATATATGCCGTCATATCATCACATAAGTATGAAAACATCAAGAAAACATAGTTCATCACATAGATACATTGGAAACATATACAATTTGCAAAAATTTTGGCAAAGTTTCATTTTGCAAAATGAATATCCTGAGGCTCTAAACCCCTAATACCACTCAGCCAACAATATAGAAATATCAGAAATCAACATTTCATACATATGCCATAGTGTCAAGTATCAAAGAAATAATAATGACAATGTGATGTTAGTAAAGGGGATTATCTACCTTTATGTGTTCCAATGGTTCCCACACTTGGTATGCCACTTCTTGGGCCTCCTAACACTTCCTTGAACCTAACCGTATCATTGTTTAATCAATTTAGCCACTAATTTTTGGAATCACATAATACATTACTCACTAAACCCTAATTTTTTCACTTAACTTTCCTTTGATCCTTCTTTGTACAACACACTTGTTTTTAAGGTTTTGGACCATGGGGAATCCATTTTTGAGGTCAAAATCATGAAATTCCAATTCTAAATACTCTCACTGTTCTGACAAAAAATGGCATAAAAATGGAAGAAAAAAATTTTCTTCAAAACACTTCAAACTAACCATAGATTCTTGCTTCTAGTGGTTAGTCTAAGCTTTTCCCTAAGTTTAATGATTTGCAAACTCATTTCCTTGCTTAATCTAGCCATGGCTTAAACCGTAAGGTAAGGAGGAGGGAGAACTAATCCATAAACCATGCTTTAAATACCATGAACTACAAGCTTGAAGTAATAGAAGATAACTTACTAACTTGTGCTCTTGAATTTTGCCTTAAGCTTTCCCTTCTTCTTTCTCTTCTCTTCTCTCTTCTCCCTTTCATTTTTTCCTCCTCTATTTGCTGCTACTAAATGCTCATGAAATGAAGTGGAGAGAAGATAATTAAGTGACTTAATTCAATGGCTAACAATGGTTACCTTTTACTAATCCTTAATTACTTTTTTGCATACTTCTTTAAGAAGTATTCCAAGAAATAATAAAATATTAAATGGCATCACATGGCTTCTGAAAAGTCACACACAAGAGAGGTTTGAGTGTCCCAAAATTGTTCAGTTTTTCCTAGTCCAGATATATCTTGAACCGGATAATTTTTAACCGTACCGATAAAACTACTTTTTACAGTAATTTAGCATTTTTGGGCTACAAGACTATTCTAATTTTATTTTTATATTTTCATAATTATCCTGTCCCAAATGATATCTGTGTATGACCCATATCCTATCCCAGTTTCTTTTTAACTGTCAGTGGGGCCCACAATTTACTTCATCAATTTTAAGTTACTTTTGGACACTCGACACTAATTATTTCCTTGTTCTTGAACATTAACCCTCCATGCTATATACCATTGAACTTCTCTCATCGAGGGCTTCTTCTGACAGTAATTTAACATATTTACAAAATTACCCCTAATCCGAGGTTAAATTATAATTTTGAAACTTTCAGGTCATTAGATGTAATTTTTCCCAAGCGCTTTTCTATTTCTTCTCCTCGTAATTTTGTAATTTTTATAAATTTAGGGACATGGATATCATTTTTGAACTTCTTTAGGGATAAAAATATAATTTTCTTATTTTTTTGTCCCACCGAGAAAAATGATCTCTTTGCTCTATTTCACGCAAAACGATATCTATTTATTTTCATAAATTTCCTGTACATTTCATGTTATCATTCATTTCTTACTCTTTCATTAATTAGTATTTAGTGAAATTTTGAGATATTACAGATTATCCTAATAATAAGAGTGAGCATTGGAATAAAGAACTAAGAATCAACATCATATTTCACTTAAAGAATCAGAAGAGAAAGGATGCTCCAAGAAATTAAAGATCAGAAGGGAGCATGCCAAGAAGGGGATGACCAAGTGAAAGTGGAGCTCAAGCATTGAAGACTTAGTTATTAGGTATATTTTGTCTTCACTTAGGTCTTGAGGTGGTTTTAATCTTTGAAATTTACTTAATCTTGTAACCATATATTTCAAATGAGTTAGATTATGTAAATATGATGTTAGAATATGTTAGAATTGAGAAATATTGGTTAACAGAAGAATTTTATATTAGACTCAAATTATTTTGGGCAAAATTCAAACTTTGCTTAGTGAAATTCAAATTTATAAAGATTTTATCTCTGACAAATGAATTTCAGTTTTGAAATTTGAATTTTGGGCTAAGCGCTGTTAGTGAAAGTGTGCGAAATTTGCATGAAGTGTTGTCAAAATTGGAATGTTAGTGAAGATCAAAATGAGTTTACTGGCACTACCTCTGATAGATGAATTTTGGACTTCAAAGTGCGAATTTCAAAATGAGAACTTGTGAGTCTTGTTAAAGCATGTCTCTGATAGACAAACTTTGAATTTTAACAGTCGAATTTTGAAGATAAAACTTCTATATCATGTTGAATGTGCCATTGATAGATGAATTTCAGCTTCTGAAATTCAAATTTTAAAGTGCACTGTGAAAACTTGAGACATCTATTCAAACTTCAATAGGCATACTTCTAATATGAAAATTCACATAAACTAACATGGGTTAACTTTGGCAAACTCAAAATTTGAATTTTACTCTCAAACAAATGAATTTCTAAAGTTCAATGTTAAACACATAACTATGATATCTCTGTGAAATTCATCTATTGAGCAACAAAATTTGAATTTTGGAAAGGCAAACACATTTAATACGGTTAGTGAACAGCTCTTTTTGCTGAGTAACAACTAGAACTTGTGTCTAACGGATAAATCTTATGTCTAACACCTAGTTAAGCCATAAATCTATAAATAGAACCTTATTTGAACTTATCGGTAGCAATCTTAATTAAGTTTGTGTCAAAATGATATTCAAATACATAAAATCTTTCTATATTAGCATTATTAGTTAAACCCACCTCAATAGAGTGAGCTTTCCATATATCATCTACTCTTAAAGAGAGTTTCATTTCTGTAATAATTCTTTACTACTATTTTCTGGGAAACATTAAGAGATTTTACATATCTTATAAGGATATAGGGATAGTGGCTTCACAAGTGCCTATTGAAACTTGTAGGGTATACTGAGGCTACACAGGTGCCCGAATCAAACCTATGAGATATAGTGGAAAATCTCAAGTGGTGGCTTGTGAACTAGATGTAAGCCAAGTAGTTAGGGCTAAATCAATATAAATTCTGGTGTCTTATTCTTCATCTCCTCAATTTTTCAATTCACTTCTTCATCTTCTGTTCATCCTTGCTCTACTGTATTCCTTAGTGAAATTGGGGTATGCTTCAAAAAGGGTAAAAATCTTACATTATCCATTCATTCCCTTCTTGGGGTGATTAGCCAAACCTAACAATTGGTATCAGAGCTTGGGCTCCCAGCAAAGGATCTAATTATCCGGGAGCAAGTTACCTAACTTTGGAGAGAATATACTGCCATAAGGAAATAATGTCAACGGACTTCTTGGCTTGAATGGTGAACATTATGAATACTAGAAGATAAGGAAGCAAATATTCTTCAATCCATAGACCTAGAAATCGGGTCGTTCATTAAGAAAGGTGATTTGGTGCCAAAGAAGATTCAAAATGATGGCACATACAGAGAGAAGTTGGAAGAAGAGTGGGATGATGAAGAGAAGTAAAGAGTCCTACTAAACTTCAAGATAAAGTACTCCTTAGTCAGTGCTCTTTCATAAGACAAATTCTTCAGAGTGTCAGATTACAACATAGCAAAGGAAATATGGAATGCTCTGGAGTTTGCTCACAAAGGAACCAAGGGAGTGAAGGAAAATAGGCGCAACCCTTTCACTGCTGAATATGAAGCCTTCAAGATGAACAATGATAAGCATGTTAAAGAAATGCAAATTCATTTTACTCATATTGTTAATTATCTGGCAGCTTTGGGAAAGAGGTACACACAAAGAGAACAAGTATGCAAAATACTCAGAGCTCTACCCAAAGAATGGCAACCAAAAGTGACAGCAATTGAAGAAACAAGAGGAGCATCATATCATTCTGTCACTGCACTATTTAAGAGCCTTGCTGAATATGGAAGAAAACTAAACTTTTTGTGGGAGCAGTGAAATCAAGGAAAAATGCTAATGATCAAAGTTACTACATCACAGAGCTCAGAAGATAATGATGTTAATGATGAAAGTGATGATAGCAGCAGTGATGATAAGGAGGACGAGCTGAAACAATTGACGATCAAACTTGGCAGATTCCTCAAGATCAAAATGAAGGAGCTTTAGAAATGAAAGCACTCCTGCCATATAAATAAGTTGAAGTACCATTCAAAGAGGCAAGGAGGAAGATATGCAAAGAGGAAGAATCATAAAGCTAAAGCTGCATATAACTCTGCAATCTAGGGCAATAGTTCAGAAATGATGAGGATACCTATCCATGCTTAATGGCTAAGACCAATTATGAGGTATCAAATTTTGACTTTGAATCTAATTATAATAATTCTTTTGATGAAGTGCAAGATGCTTATGATGAGATGCATGATAAAGTGATTAGATTGGCAAAAATACTTGCACACAATAGGAAGAAAGTGATTTCCTTAAAAAATGAGTTACAATTGGAAATGAATGAAAATGAATCACTTAAAAAAATAGATGAGCTAGAAAATATCTATGAAACCCACTCACACATTTCCTCTTATAATTCATGTGATAAATTAACTAAAAAAAAAGATGAGTTAACTAAGGTGATAGACAATTTCACAAGGTAAAGATAAATTGAATATTTCACTTGGCAAGCAGAACTGTGTGTTTAACCAGTTTAGTGCTAACTATAGGAGTGAGTCCCAGGGGAAAAATAAATGCTATTTGAAATTCTTTATACCTACTGTAATGCTTAGCTCGCCATCATGCATATATTGTGGTAAAAAAGGGCATATAGCTAATCTGTGCAATGTTTGGAGAAATGGTTCAAGTAAAGGCATGAAATGGGTTCTAAAAAATATCACTAACCCTTTTGGACCCAAAAACAAGTGGGTACCAAAATGTTCTTTTAGTGTTTCATGTGTGCAGAATAAATCCAAAAAGAAAGAACATGTTAGTGCAAGAAAGCGGATACTTAAAAAGAAAGCTTCTCAAAATTTCAAAGCAGTAATAGCGAATCACAAGGAGAAGCACTAAAATCAATCCTCTCACTAATCTCACGAAAACAACTCAAATGGAAACCAAATTAATACCTTAAGAAGAGAAACAGCAGAAGATCAAGAGGCAATGTCCTATATTCAAAAGGGAGACATGAGCAATACTATACTGCATACAAGCCAAAAATAACAAGGAAATGATCTTTGGTAACCTCTGACCTTTACCCTATTTGATTATTGCATTATAAATTTGGGTAAGATTGAATTTTGGTCCCATATGTGTTAAATCAAGTGTTTTGATGATACCGAACCAACTAGAGCTTGGGAGGAAGGTATCAAAGGTGTACAAAAGATCTTAAGTGAAGAAATCCAAGAAAAACAAGTATAAGATTAGATATAAGATTTCTTATTGAATTCAAATGAGTAAAGGACTTTGATCTTGCAAAAGAATGTGTTAAAAATATGTTTTTACGATAACTCATGAAGTATTTGACGAATTTTGAAAGTATTAAACTTAATTTGTTACTTTGAAAATTTGAATTTTGGTATCTATAATTTGAACTTCGGAGTGAAAATATGTTAGTCGGAAAAGAGGTCCCTCTGACAAACGAATTTCATCTTTCAAAATTCGAATTTCGAGTAAAGCACAAACTATGAAAAATGAAAAATTCATTTGAAGATATGTCAAAGTTTATATGAAAATAAAGTTTAAAAAAGTTTTAAGTTAGTCCTCTGATAGACGAACTTTGATTTTGAAAATTCAAACTTTAGAAAGATAGTTTGCAATTATGATAGTCTTTTGAGATATGAATTTTAGTATTTAGAAATTCGAAATTTAAATTAGGTCTGATAAGAGATCTCTCTGACAAACGAACTTTGGTATTTGAAAATTCAAATTTCAAAAAGAAGAACTATTGTACTATATTGAGCTGCCTACTGACAGACGAATTTTGGGCACCAAAATTCGAACTTCGAAGGCACTGTAGTAATATGGAACAACTGGTCACACTTACTTGAAGAACTTTAAACTTGAAAATTCATATGTTCCAACATAGAAACATTTGCCAAAGATGAAAATTTGAACTTTGTTTTAGAATAGATGAACTTCAAGGTTCAACGTTAAAGTCTTTAGCTTACGCTCTCTGCGAAATTTGTCTGTTGACACACCAAAATTCAAACTTTGAATGTCAGATGTATTAAATGCGGCTAGTGAATAGATAGTTTTTCAGAGTAACCATCAGGTAACGTCTCTAACAGCTAGATCTTTTCTTTAACATATAGTTAAGACATAAATCTATGAATAGAACTTCATTTGAAGATGTAAAAAACAATTTTACATTGTATATATAGAAACTCTGTAAAATTCTTGAGTCAAAGTCTTCTGCTCTCACATATTTCATATCTTGTACTTCAACTTTCATATACACTATAAATTAGAGAGTTCATTTACTGTAATCAATCTTATCTTCATCTGGAAGAAAGATTTTCTTGTGAGGGAATTTCACAAGGGATTTGGGAAGCACTTAGTTAGAGTACAGAGAGTGAGATTATAAGCTCTTGGAACAGAGCATCAAGTTGTACTGAGGCATTGCAAGAAGCCTACCGAATTCTTGTAAGATAGTGAAAAATCTCAAGTGGTAGCTTGAAGACTGGATGTAGTTCAAGAGAAAGAGACCGAACTAGGATAAATATTTGTGTCTTCTGTTCCCTTATCTTGTTTTTCACTTGGTTATATTTTATACTTTACTTTTACTATCACTCTTGCTTTCACTACTCTTTTACACTTTTGTAGAAAATTTTAATCTTACCAATTCACCCCCTTCTTGGGAAGCTAGCATATCTAACAATATGTACTTTAAAATGTTCAAACTGATCATTAGTGGACCCAAGTCAGAAAGGGTACCAAAGAAAGAAAAAGATATTCCCTTTGCCTTTGTAGGAATGGTGAAAGCCTTTTAAAGATGGAGCATCTGATGTACTCAATTAGAATCATACTGAAAAGAGAAGAAATTAGTTACTAACCAAGCCGGTTTGTAAGTGTTTAACAAATTTTCATATATATGTTTAGTTGGTGCTGTTACTTGAGGTTATTAAAATAAAGTATGATCCTTGTTTAGATGATGGACTATCTAAATCTGTTGATGCTTGCTATGAAGTTTAATGTTTGCACAAGTCTATTTCTTTATTTGTATAACCAAACTTGTTTGCTTTTAATAATGTCTCTTGCTTCCTCATTGATGATATGAAAAGCATGCATGTTTGAATAGATGTTCACACTTAGGGGGGAGCTTATAACTTTGCATGTAAATTTTTTTTTCTAAAAGCTCTTTCTGATTTAAAATAATAATATTAATCAGTTGCTCTTGTATGAACATGCTCATCTGTTGCATTGTGCTTTTTTAGTTTTTTATTATATGAAATGCATAGATTGAGGGGAAGCATTCTCTGAAATTAAATTACTGATATTTTAGCTCAACCCATTTACTATGAAGAGTTTTGTTGCTAAATTCTATTTTGCTAATGAGAGTAATGATGTTTCAAAATCTCTCTCTGATCATAAAAGATGAAGGTAACAACTCTTCAACTCTGAGATACCTCCCATGATGTATGCTTATCATGATCATCTTAACAAGAAGCATAATAACATTTGGTATCATAATGTTTTCAAGCAACAACTGATAACATCACTAACAATTGGTATCAATTTTGATATTAGTAAAAATTAGCATAATCTAAAAATGCAGTGCACATTAAGTTTTGATGACATTTGGATTTCAGTGTGTTCTTTAGTATGTGCTTGAAACAACCCTAGACATCTGTGCATACTAGTAAAACTTTACAAATAGGAGAGAATTATTATGAGAGAATTTTTCTTTAAAACCTTTTTTTGATGTCAAATAGGGGGAGAACTTGTGTGAAAAATATGCATGTGCTTAATCAGGAATTATCTAAATTGAACTGCATTATATGTGTTAATCATTTATTAAACATATTTTTCACTAGTGATTTTTCATCATAAAAAATGGGGAGATTGTTAGGAATAATATAATATAAGTTTGATGATGACAAATATAGATTAATAAGGAACAAATGCATCATAGTTATCCAATACATATTGTTCCTCAAAAGAAGTAAAATGTGCATTAGCATGTATCTAATTACGTTTATGATGCATATATTATGTTATGCACTAATATATCTACTGTGCTTTCATGGTTTATAATATAAGTTGGATATATAAATTGGACTAACTACTTGGTTTGTAAGTATAATACTCCAAGTGTAGAATTGTCCAAATAAGAAGAGTGATCATTGGAAGAAAGAACTAAGAATCAACATCATGTCTCACTCAAAGAAGAAGAAGAGAAATGATGCTTAAAGAAATTGAAGATCAGAAGGGAGTATGCCAAGAAGCGGATGACCAAGTGAAAGTGAAGCTCAAGCATTGAAGAACTAGTTATTAGGTATTTTTCATTTTCACTTAGGTTTTGAGGTGGTTTTAATCTTTGAAATTTACTTAATCTTATTACCATATGTTTTAAATGAGTTAGATTAAATAAATATAATATTAGCATATGTTAGAATTGAGAAATATTGGCTAATAGATGAATTTTATATTTGACTCAAGTTTGTCTTGAACAAAATTCAAACTTTGCTTAGTGAAATTCAAAGTTACAAAGATTTTATCTCTAACGAACGAATTTTAGTTCTAAAATTCAAATTTTCGGCTAAGTACTATTGGTGAAAGTGTATGAAATTTACATGAAGCTTAGTTAAAATTGGAATGTTGGTGAAGATTAAAATGAGTTTATTAGCACTACCTCTGACAGACGAATTTGGGACTTCAAAGTGCGAATTTCAAAACGAGAACTTGTGAGTCTCGTTAGAGCATGTCTCTGATAAATGAACTTTGAATTTTAAGAGTTAAATTTTTAAGAGAAAACTTTTGTATCATGTTGAACGTGCCATTGACAAATGAATTTCAGCTTTTGAAATTTGAATTTCAAAGTGTACTATGAAAACTTGAGACAACTGTTCAAACTTCAACAGACATACTTCCAGTATGAAAATTCACATAAACTAACATGTGTTCACTTTGGCAAACTCAACATTCAAATTTCACTCTCGAACAGACGAATTTATGAAGTTCAATGTTAAACATATAACTATGTTGTCTTTGTGAAATTTGTCTATTGAGCCTCAAAATTCAGATTTTGGAAAGATAGATGCATTTAATGCAGTTGGTGAACGACTCTTTTTACAGAGTAACGGCTAGAACTTGTGTCTAACGGATAGATCTTGTGTCTAACATTTAGTTAAGCCACAAATCTATAAATAGAACCTCATTTGAACTTATCGGTAACAATCTTAATTGAGTTTATGCCAAAATGCTATTCTATTTCATAAAATCCTTCTGTATCAGCATTATTAGTTAAACCCACCTCAATAGATTGAGCTTTTAATGTATCATCTACTCATAAAGAGAGTTTCATTTCTGTAATCATTCTTTTATACTATTTTATAGGTAGAATCTTGGTGTGGGGTAATACTAAGAGATTTTACACATCTTATAAGGGTGTGGGAAGAGTGGTTTCACAAGTACCTATTGAAACTTGTGGAATGTACTAATGTTTCACAGGTGCTTGGATCAAATGTGTGGAATATAGTAGAAAATGTCAAGTGGTGGCTTGGGAGCTGGATATAAGCTAAGTGGTTAGGGCTGTTGAATCAAGTGTTTTGATGACTCCAAACAACTGATGCTTGGAAGGAAAATATCAAAAGAGTATAAAAGAACTCAAGGGAAGAAATCTAGGAAGAAATGAGTAAAAAACTAGTTTGTAGGATTTCTCACAGTGTTTAGAGATTAAAAGGCTTTGATCTCACACCCACTAGTTTTAAAATAAGTGTTTTTCAACTATCCAATGCTAACTTATGTTAAATTTGAAAAATACTGACTAATAGACAAACTTTGGACTGTTAAACTCCATATATGCAGTTGAAAATTCAAACTTTGGTAACTGAAATTCGAAGTTACAGAGATATTACCTTTGACAAACGAATTTTAGGTGATTGAAATTCGAATTTTGAGTCAAGCATAATTTGTGGAAACTAAAAATTCGTCTGAAGCTGTGTCAAAGTGTGTCTGATATTAGAGTGTAAAAAGAATTCAAAGTTAGTCCCACTGACAGATGAACTTTGGCTTGCAAAATTCAAACTTTTGAACTAAAACATATAAGTCTGATTAGAGTTTTCTTTCACAAATGAATTTTGAAAGCTCAAAATTTGAATTTCCAAAAATAGAACTCTTGTGCCATATGAAGTTGCTCACTGACAGACGAATTTTGAGTCCTCAAAATTCAAATTTCGAATGTACTATAGCAATATAAGATAACTGTTCACACTCAGCAGATGCACTTTAAACTTGAAAGTTTGAGTGTTTTAACATGGTAAATATTTGTCAAAATCAAAATTCGAATTTCACTTTTAAATAGACGAATTTTGGAAGTTCAATGTTAAAGTCTTTAGATTATGGTCTCTGTGAAATTCGTCTGTTTACATCCTAAAACTCGAATTCCAAAGTGTCATAATCATTAAGTGTGATTGGTGAACAGCTAATTTTGTAGTGTAACTGTAGGATAATGTCTCTAATGTCTAGATCTTGTGTCTAACGTATCGTTAAGACATAAATCTATAAATAGAATTTCATTTAAAGTTGTGAAATATATGTTTTTGTTGTAAATACTGAAACTCTGTCAAAATCATTAGACAAAGCCTTCTTCTTACTCACACTTCATTTACTGCACTTCAACTGTCATATTTACTCTGTGTTGAGAGGTTTATTATTGTAATCAATCTTTTCTTCATCTGGGAGAAAGATTTTCTTGTGAGGGGATTTCACAAGGAATTTGGGAAACACTTTTCTAGAGTGCAGAGTGTAACATCCCAAGAAAACTAAATTATCCCGAAATACATAGGGAAATTGTGAAAATGGGCTGACACCGTTTTACGAGAAAAAGAGCAATTAGGTCATTTTTCCCAATCGAATGGAAAAATGAGAAAATTATATTTTTGCCCCTAAATAATTATCAAAATAACATCCATGTCCCTAAAGTCATTACAATCGAAGAAGAAGTTAAGAAGCCTTTGGGGAATATTGCACCTAAAGACCCAAAAATTTCAAAAATTATAATTTTACCTCAGGTTAGGAGTAATTTTGTAAATATGTAAAATTACTGTTAAAATGAAGCTCTCGATGAGACAAGCCTAATGGTATATGGCTTTAAGGGTTAATGGTAAAGGATAAAGAAATAATTAGTACCAAGTGTCTAAAAGTAACTAAATACCGATAAAGTAGATTATAGGCCCCATAGATGGTTAAAAGATAACTGAGACAGGATATGGACCATATACAGATACCATTGGGGATAGGATTATTATGGAAATATAAAAATAAATTTAGAATTGTCCTGTAGCCTAAAAATAAATTATTGAAAAAAGCAGTTTTATTGGTATAGTTAAAAATTACCCAGTTCAGGATATATCTGGACCAGAAAAAATTTGAACAATTTTGGGACACTCAAAGCTCTCATGTGTGTGACTTTTCAGCAGCCATGTGATGCCATTTAATATTTTATTATTTCTTGGAATACTTCTTGAAGAAGTATTCAATCAAGTAATTAAAGTTAGTCAAAAAGCAATCATGTTTAAGGGAGTAATTAACAAGTGATTAAATGACTAATTGTCCCTTCTTTTCTCTCATTTGGATGCACACTTGCAGCAACAAAGAGTGAGTGAGAGAGCTCCAAAAACATGAGGGAAAGAAAAGGAAAAAGAAGGAGCAAGAAGGCAAGACTCAAAGCTCAACCACTTGGTAAGAGTTCTTACCACATCTAGCTTGTAGTTTTGAGTAGGTTGAAATGGTTTAATGGAGTACTCTTGCTCCTCTCTCTCTATATATATTACATCCATGGATAGGAAGTAAAGGAAGTAGAGTTTTCATACAATAAACCTAGGGTAAATCATGTGCTAGCAACTTGAAACAAGGATTTGGTAGTAGTTTGTTGAATTTCAAAGTAAATCATTTTTCCTTCTTCCTCCATGAATTTTGGTCAGACTAGGGTTCCATTTAGGGTTGGAATTTCATAAATTGGACCCCACAAATGGGTTCCCTATGGTCCAAAACCTTAGGAACAAGTGTTGGATGCAAGAAAGACTAAGTGGATAGCAAGATGACCAATTAGGGTTTTAAGAGTTTCTTGTGAAGTTGAAGCATGAACCAGTGGTATATGACCTCATTTTATGATTTGATAGGGTTCCAAAAAGTGTCTAATGGCCAAAGGAAGTGTGCACCAAGTTTGGAAAAGTTGGGAAAGCTTGAAGGTAGTAATTTACCTATTTATACCCATTGTTATCAAACCTGAATTTCATGAACTTGTTGCTATGCCATATGTATATAATGATGCTTTGTGATGATTTATGATAAATGGATGAGTTGATTGATGAGGTTTATGACCCCTGGATGTCCAAATTTTAAAATGAAACTATGCCAAAATTTTTATGAAATGTTATGGCATTAAAAGGTTTAAGTGATAATTTGATATTTTCTTGATGTTTTCATGAATTATGTGACAACATGATTGTATGAATGGGTTGTTACTACTGAGATTCTTTGAATCTCACTCCCCCTCAATGACTAACCATCCTAGGGAAAACAATGGAAAAAAGGCTACGGAAGGAGCTAGTTTCATGAAGAAGCTAATGATGAGTGGATGATGTTGCAAGCCATTATATCATAATGTGAATGGTTATTGGTGCCTTGCTTTTGTATGAAATTGTAAAGTAGTGAATATTATGTTAATGTTGTATAAAATGTATGAGAATTTTCATTCCTGAATATTGTGATATGAAGTTATATTCTACCAAGTTTCATCCCAGAATGAGTTCATTTGCATGGGTTTTGGCAAGCAAATTGCAATATAGATTGAAATATGATATTTTCTAGATGTGTCTGCTTATTTCATCCTTGTTCTATACTTAATGTAAGGTCATATTTTTGGAATTTTTATATCAGATAGAGGACATCTCAAGATTTAAAATTACACCTAACTCATCCCATTTGGAGTTGTGTACAATTAATGGTGAATTTTCAAAATTAGGGTTCAGAGTAGGGCAATATTAGGAAAATTGGAAATTGAAAGTTAAGTACTGAAAATTTCAAAAGATAACATAAAATCGTATAGAACTCCAAAAATTCAGTTGTTTATATTTATAAAAATTTATATGTCTTAAGATTCATATGCCACTAATTTGGAAGTGATTGGAGCTATAGAATAAGAGATATGTACCTAAAACTGTCCCAATAACAATAGTATTCTGATCCTTCATAATTTAGGCTAATGTTATACCCTGTGTAAGTGAAATAAATGTATAAGAAAAATATATCTATAAGTAGATATATATAGCTTTAAAATTGCACAAAGTATGCATGGTTTGGTCATGAATAAAATGAAATATGATTTTTCAAAGTTGAGATTAGAAAACTGGAAGATAGAAGAATGACCAAATAAACAGTAGAAGTCCACGAAATTCACTGTATGAATTGGCCCAATGAAGTTACTATTTTATATTTTTCCCATATAGATATGAATTTAATAAAATTTTATAGATTTCACTCATCTCAAGATTATTTTTCTAGATTTATGTATGAATTTTCAAAATTCATCGGGTAAAATGGAAATTGCCAAATGAACAGTACCCTGAATTTTGAAAAATTCTGTTTTTATTATATTATTATTCTAATTTCTAAATTATGATGAAAGGCATCTAAGATGATCTAATGCACGGAAAATGAGGCCTAATATAAGGTGTTACACAAAGTGATAAATCTGTAAGCTTTCAGAACAGAGCATAAGGTTATATTATGGCATTGCAAAGAGTCCACTGAATCCTTATAAGAGAGTGGAAAATCTCAAGTGGTGACTTGAGAATTGGTCGTAGGTCAAGAGAAGCTGACTGAACCAGGATAAATCATTGTGTCCTACCTTTCTTTGCATTGCCAACTACCTCTTATATTTTGCACTCTACTTTTACTTTTACTACTCTTTTACTATTTCGTAGAAAATTTTAAACTTCCCAATTCAACCCCATCTTGGGAAGCAAGCAAATCTAATAAGTGATATCAGAGCCCGGACTCCTAACTGAAGGACCTAACAATCTAGGAGAATCAATGACTAGATTTGGAGAAAACATTCTTCCTAAAGGAAACAATACCAACAGACCTCCTAGCTTCAATGGAGAGCATTATAGATACTAGAAGATGAGGATACAGATCTATCTTCAGTCCATTGACTTAGACATCTAATCAATAATTCAGAAGGGAGACTTTATATCAATGAAGCTGCATGATGATGGCAAGTACAAAGAAAAGCCAAAGGAGGAATGGAATGATGAAGACAAGAGAAGAGTCCTGCTCAACTACAAGGTAAAACACTACTTGGTCAATGCACTTAATTAGGACAAATTTTACAGGGTGTCTCAATGTACCGCAGCCAGAGGAATGTGGGATACTCTGGAAATTGCTCACAAAGGAACTACTGGAGTAAGGGAGAACAAACTAAATTCCTGTATTAGTGAATATGAAAGTTTTAGAATGATAGAAGGTGAAAGTATCAAAGATTTGCAGCAGAGATTCACCCTAATTGTAAATCAACTGAAGAGCCTCGAAAAGGAGTACACACAGCTAGAGAAAGATAGAAAAATTCTCAAGGCTCTTCTTCTAGAATGGAAACCAAAAGTAACAGCTATAGAAGAAGTCAGAGGAGTGTCAATGGCTTTTAGCACCGCTCTCGTTGGAAGTCTTGAAGAGTATATGAACGCAAGATGAATGCTCTCAAGGAAGCTGGTCAAGACAATAAAAGGGTCTTGCATTAAAAGCTGCAGAAGAAAGAGAAGAAGAATCTAATGATGAAGAAGAACTGGAAGAAGAGACTCTAACTATGTTGGTCAGTAAATTTGGAAGATTCTACAGTAAGAAGAGAAATAAGAAGTTCTTCAAGAAAGGAACAATTGCAAATAGTAAGAAAGAGAGCAAAGAGCGTATCACCTGCTATGAATACAAAAAGCAAGGACACATAAAGTGGGAATGCCTATAATTCTTGAAAAAGTAGGAGAAAGAAAAGAAAGTGGCTAACAAAGGCAAAAAGAAAAAGGCCTATATCTCTTCAATATGGGGCAACAGCTTTGATGAGGAAGATGAAGATGAGGAAGAAATTGCTAACATACGTCTGATGGCACAAGTAGCAACAGAAACTCAAATTTCATCTTACAATGACCATGAATATAAGGTAATTGATTCTGAACTCTCCTATTCTGAACTTCTTGATGCATTTCATGATTTGCATGATGAATTCATTAAGACTGCAAAAGAACTAAAATTAGCCAAAAAGAAGATTAGTAAGTTAGAATCATACTGCAAAATGCCTGACAATGCATCTCAACATAAAACTGAATTTGTTTATTGTACATCATGCATTGAACTGAAGAAAAACAATGAATATCTTTTGAAAAGCATGACTAAACTCACCAAGGGTAAATATATGTTATTTGCATTATTAGGAAGTCATATAATTGCACAGGGAAAGGCTGATCTTAGCTATGATCCTTGTGCAGTCAAGGAAAAGAATGAAAAGAAGAATCAAAATTTATATATGAAACATTTTGTGCATGTAGATGGATATAAGAAGAAAAGTTACAACTTGAAATCCATTGAATCTTATGTCCAACTAAAATATGTAAAAGAAAAATATTATTTACATTGCTTTCATCCTGCATCACAATTTGACAGTTCTTTTACCACTTGTCACTTCTGTAACAAAAAGGGACATGCCTTTAGTTCATGTTGGTTAAAGAGAAATGGACTTGGCAGGAAGGTAGAAGAAGTTCCCAAAGATATATTTGTATCTAGGAAAATACCACTAACAGAAAAGGACCCAAGCAGATTTGGGAACCTAAAAAGAAAAACTAAACTTTGTTTTGTAGGTCTGTCTTAGAGTTAGCAAAAACAACAAATGGTATACGGACAATGCTTGCTTAAGACATATGACTAGTGATAAGGAGAAGTTCATCACCCTTAGAGACAAGAAAGGAGAAAAGGTGATCTTTGGAGGCTACTAATATGGCAGAATAGTTGGCATTGGCATCGTGGGCAAGAATCCTGAAACATCTATAAAATAGGTGCTGTTTGTAGTCGGCCTCAACCATAACCTGCTTAGTGTAAGTTAGACTTGTGATTAAGGGAATTAGGTTCTATTTGACCCAAAGTTCTACCTGGTCATTCGAAAAAGGGATTCCAAAGTCATCCTCAGAGCTCAAAGGGATGGTAACTACTATACTATTGATCTAGATAAACTTCTCACTTTAGACTCTGTATGTTTAATTAGTAAAGATAATAACAATTGGTTGTGACATGGAAGACTAACACATGTTAACATGAACCAACTAACCAAATTGATTAAGAATGATATAGTCACTGATTACCAAAATTTTCTTTTGAAAATGATAGAGAATGTGATGCATACCTTAAGGGGAAACAAACTGAATCATCTTTCAAAACTAAAAATGTAATCACTTCATCTAGACCACTGCAATTATTACACATGGACTTGATAGGTCCATCTAGGGTAAAAAACATTAGTGGGAACTTGTATGTGTTTGTAATTATAGATGATTACTTTAGATTTACCTGACCTTGTTCCTTTCCTCCAAAGATGAAACATTTGATGCATTTGTAACCTTAGCCAAGAATATGCAAAATGAGAAGGGTATTTCTATTGTGTCTATCAGGTATGATCATGGAGGAGAATTCAAAATTTCAAGCTTTCTGGAGTACTATAAAGAGCATGAAATTGATCACAACTTCTCATCTCCAAGGACTTTTCAACAAGATGGAGTGGTAGAGAGGAAGAGCAGGATGTTGGGAGAAATGGCAAGTGTAATGATGAACAAAAAGGAGCTTCTTCCTCAATATTTTTAGGCTGATGTAGTAAATACAGTAAGCTACATCATTAATAGAGCCTACATTAGACCAATTCTGGGGAAGACACCTTATGAGCTATACAAAGGAAAGAAGCCAAATCTCTCACACTTGCATATGTTTTGATGCAAGTGCTTCATCCATAACAATGATAAGACTCCATATGAGTTGTACAAGGGAAAGAAGCCCAATGTTTCTCATCTTTATGTCTTTGGATGCACTTGCTATGTCTACAACAACAAAAAAGAGAATTTAGGTAAATTTGATGCTAAATCAGATGAAGGTATATTCCTTGGCTCTTCTAGTAGAAGTAAAACATATTCGGTTTTCAATAAAGGGACTAATAACTATAGTAGAATCTGTGCATATGGTTTTCAATAAAAATGATACCGTCTCTAAGCATGCTATAGATGAGGATGATCTAATCTCTAACTTTAAGAACTTGAATTTTTCTGGAGAAGATAAAATTGAATCTCCTAAAATATCTGAATCTGCTAATGTAGAGGAAGATATTCAGGAGAAAGATATTTAATGTGGAAACAATGAAGAAATTTCTCAAGAACTCCCTAAAGTTGGGAGATATCAAATGAGTCATCCAGTTGATCAAGTGATTGAGGGTGTTCAAGAGAATGTTAAAACCAGAAGACAACTTAGGGACCAAATAAACAACTATGCATTTATTTCTCAAACTGAACCTAAGTGTACTGAAGAAGCCTTAACTAATGAATATTGGACATTAGCTATGCAAGATGAACTTAATTAGTTTGAGAGAAATCAAGTTTGGGATTTACTGCTTAGACACAAGGATTACCCAATTATTGGAACTAAATGGGTATTTAGAAATAAACTTGATGAATTAGGAACAATTATTAGAAACAAAGCTAGATTAGTAGCCAAATGATATAATCAGGAAGAAGGTATAGATTACGAGGAAACTTTTGCTCCAGTTGTAAGATTGGAAGCAATAAGAATCTTAGCCTATGCATGCATGAAAGATATAATGCTATATCAAATAGATGTAAAAAGTGCTTTTCTGAATGGTTATATCATGGAAGAAGTTTATGTTAATCAACCTCCAGGTTTTGAGGACTCAACAAAGCTAGACCATGTTTATAAACTAAAGAAAGCTCTTTATGGCTTAAAATAAGCTCTTAAAGCATGGTATGAAAGACTAAGTAATTTTCTAACTGAAAGGGGATTTAATAGAGGAAAAGTAGATACAACACTATTTACCAAGAAGGAAAATAAAGACTTGCTTATTGTTCAAATTTATGTTGATGATATTATATTTGGTGCTACTAATGAATCTCTTTGCAAGAATTTCTCTAAGCTAATGTAGAGTGAATTTGAAATGTCAATGATGGGTGGGCTCAACTTATTCCTTGGACTACAAATTAAACAATGTGATGATGGCATCTTCATCAATCAATCAGAATATCTGAAGGAGCTGCTGAAACAGTTTGGAATGGAAAGTGTCAAATGAATGGGGACTCTGATGGCTAGTGCAACAAAACTTGATATGGATGAGGAAGGAAAGCCTTTTGACATAACTCAGTATAGAAGAATGATTGGTTCCTTGCTATACCTAACAGCAAGCAACCATGACATTTGTTCAGTGTTTGTATGTGTACAAGGTTCCAATCATGTCCCAAAGGGTCCCATGCAACAGCTGTGAAGAGAATTGTCAGATACTTAATTAGAACATCACAGATGGACTCTGGTATCCAAAAAGCAATGGAAAAGAGCTCATGGGATATATTGATACTAACTTTTTGGATCCAAAATTGATAGAAAGAGCACAAGTGGGACGTGTCAATTTCTAAGTGGATCCCTGCTTTCATGGTTTATCAAGACGCAGAATAGTATGGCTTTCTCCACTATAGAGGTTGAGTATGTAGCAACAAGCAGCTGTTGTGCTCAAGTCCTTTGGATGAAGCATCAACTTAAAGATCTTGAAATTGAGATGAAGAAAATACTAATAACATGTGATAATCAAAGTGTCATCAATATCATAAAGAATCCAGTCATGCATTTAAAGACAAAGCACATTGAAGTAAGAATCACTTCATAAGGGATCATGTTTTGAAAAGAGACATCAAATCGGAATACATCCCTCCTGAATATCAGATTGTAGACATTCTAACTAAACCACTTGCAAAAGATAGATACTGTAACATCAGAAGAGAATTGAGAATAGTAAATCTCAATGAATTGTAAGCTAACCTCTAACAAAATCTATTTAAGTTTTTGGCATTAAATTGATACTAACTTCAGCATTGGAGTGTGCTTAAGATGTTTTGCAGGTACTCCTCATGAGTCGAGATGATAGTAAATTAGTCTAAAGGAGTTTATCAGACCTGCATGATCAAAAGATGCTGAAGCAAAGCCAAAAATTCAAAATTTCAGGTCTATCTGTAAGTTTAGCAATTTGAAATTCAAATTTTTGAATGTTATCAAATGAATTTCCATGCTAAACTGTGACTTTGAATGAATTAGCATGCTCAAAATTTGAACTTAAGTGCTGATTAGACGAATTTCAGTGGCTCTCATGTGTCCTCGAAATTTGTCTATTGCCTGGTTAAAATTCAAATTTTTGAATAACAATGTGAATACTAACTTTGTTCAAAATGATCACTTTCAAACTTCAATACCTCAAAATACGCATTTTAAAAATTCTTTACAAAACTTTAAAATTCGAATTTTAGAAACTCAAAATTCATCTATTGAAGCATGCTATCTTGATTAGTCTTTGGTAGATGAAGTTCAAGGATAAAACTCGTCTGTTTAGTTTCTCACTCATTGTTTGCTTAATGTTTAAACATTCAAAATTTGAACTTTGATGGTTCAAAGTTCGTTTGTTGATATTTGTACCTTGAACTTAGCTTCTGTCAGGCGAACTTCAAGATGAAAATTTGTCTGTCACTCTTTGTGGGCTAACTCATAACTACTCAAAATTTGAATTTTGGTCCCTCAAAATTTGTCTATTGAATGGTTATAGAAGCTAAAACCTAAGGTCTCGTTCTGAACAGATGCCTCCCTATTTGTCTCTCCCCTAAGTCTATTCACCTCCTCTTTTACTTTCTCATCAACTTAGTTCATGAATCTCCACTTCCCACTATTTAAACTTCTTTTTGTACGCTATAAATCCCTTCCTTGCATCTTTCTGCAACATTCAATCACAAGAATGGCAAGAGTTAAAAATCCTGACGCTGGTAAAGGAAAGTCCAGACCAAATAGGGCTGTAAAGTCTCAGTATGCCTCCAAGGGAGGTGAAACTCAGAAAAGGAAAGGCAAATCCAGCAAGGGAACACCATCAAAAAGACAAAAAATAACTCCCAAGGTTGATTCGAAGAAACCTGTCTCTACTGCTACTGCCTCTACTTCATGTAGTACTAAGTCAAAGGAATTCCAGTTAATCACGAAGCCATTATGAAGCAATGCTCATATCTTGGAAGAGTATTCCACCAAGTTTATTAGCAAGAAGGTAATCAAACCTCATTGTACAAATTTGGAGGAATTTCTTGTTTCCAATAATTTTGATGCTGGGCTTTAGTTAGTGAGATAAAAAATATATTAGAAATAAAAGAGAGATATGATAATGTGGTCATCAAAACATGGTATGTTACTCTATTGTATAATAGCAAAATGGGAAAATGGCAAGTTAATCTAAGGTTTGGAACTCTTTGGCTCTTTGATGAGACCTTTAACAAAGTGCTGGAAATTCCTGGGCATGATGGCCTCAAAATTGATGTCTCTACCTCAAGATACATGGATAAGGATGAAAATGCTGATGAAGAAGGTGGTCAATTTTTGAACTACAAAGAAAGCACAGTCCTGAATACCCTATTTAGAAGGCGTGAGAATAGACCTCCTTTGAGTATGCTAAAGCCCTCTGATTTAAGTGTTCAAGTTAGGATCCTGCACTATATTATGTCCAGGATCATATTCAACAAAGGGGGAAGCTTTAATATGATTACAAGGGCTAAAGCTCATGTGATGACTGCACTAATGCGAGGAAAGCTGTTAAATATGGGAAACATCATCCTCTAACGTATGATCAAGGCACTAGATCAAAGAAGAGATTCAACCTTGCCCTTTGCCTCTATCATTACAAAAATACTTCAGTATACTAGAATACAACACTTAGAGAAAGGAAAAGGCAAGCCCATTGAAGTTCAAGGAGGAAGAGTTGCAACGGATGGGAATTGAAAGAAAAGATGAAAGGTGGATTGGAAAAGGAGTTGGGAAGTCAGAAGACTTGTTCTTTGAGGAAAGTTAATCACAACTACAAGCAGGAACTTCTAATGCTACTCCACCCACATAGCCTAGACAAAAACCTTCTCAGCCCATTTTTCCTCCACCACAACCTACTCTAACACCCTAGCCATCCACTCCTTTGACCTGGGCAAAGCTAACCAAAATCACTAAGCTATATAATAATCTTTTTGCACTTATGCTGAGCATCAGAGAAGAACAAGATTCCAAGTTTGCTCACCTTCAGGGTTAGATTATGCAATTGACAAAGAATATGAAAGTGATTGCTACTGCCTTTCCTATTAAGGCATCAGAAGTGTTATCCCCTCTACTTCAGCTCTACCTCAGCCAGGACTCTCTAAGCCTACCAAGTCTCCCTCTCCTAAACCTCCAAGCCCCTTTGAGCTAAACTCTCCTAAGCCTAATACTGAAAATATAACTGCTGAGGCTGCTAGCATTATGGCCACCCCACAAGCCTCTGTTAGATTAGCTGGCTTCCTAAGAGGGGGGTGAATTGGGAAGATTAAAACTTTTCTGCAAAATATCAAGAAGGTTAAGAGAGCAATATATGATGGTAAAACAGAGTATAAACAAATAACTGTAAAGGTGGCAGTAAAGAGAAGAAGACTCTGTAATTTATCCTGGTTCGGTCTTTCCACTTGACCTATGTCCAGTCCCTAAGTCACCACTTGAGATTTTCAACTATTCTGCAAGAATTCCATGGGCTCCTTGCAAATTCCTCAATACAAAGATGTTGCTTTGTTTCTAGAGCTTACTTTATCTCTCTGTGCACTCTTACAAAGTGCTCCCCAATCCCTTGTGATGTCCCCTCACAAGAAAATCTATCTTCTAGATGAAGATAAGATTGATTACAAAGATTAAACTCTCTTAAATAGAGTGAATATGAAAGTTGAAGTACAGAATATTGAAGTAAGAGAGTAATAGACTTTTTAGTAAATGATTTGGCAGAGTTTCAATATATACAAAGTTAAAATCATTACCCACAACTTCAAATGATGTTATATTTATAGATTTAGTTCTCAAATGTCCGTTAGAGACAAAATCTATCCATTGAAGAAGTTATCCAACGGTTACTCTGAAAAACTATCCGTTAACCAACCACATTTAATGCTTTTGACATACGAAAATTCGAATTTCAGTTGGTGAACAGACGAATTTCACAGAAACCGAAGGTTAACAGCTTCAACGTTGAAAGCCTGAAGTTCGTCTATCATGAGGTGAAATTCGAATTTTGATATTTGGAAAATGTTTCTGTGTTGTGACATACGAATTTTTAAGTGGAAAGTTTTTCTATTAAGTGTGAATAGTATTTTCAATTTGCTACAGTGCCTTCGAAATTCGAATTTTGGAACCTCAAAATTTGTCTGTCCATGGCTGGTCTGTAAGACATTGTAGTTCATGTGATTCAAAGTTCAAATTTTCAAATGTCAAAGTTCGTCTATCAAAGAGACCTCATTTCAGACTAACTTTAAAATTCGAATTTATAAATACTGTCATTCGTATGTCAACATATCACTTTAATAGGCTCACTAGCTTAGTTTCTGAAATTTGAATTTTCATGTTCAAAGTTTGTCTATCAGTGAGCAATTTTGAAATCCAATCTAAACTTAGTTTCAGATGAACTTTGACATAATTTCAAATGAATTTCTTTAGTTTTCATAAGTTTCATTTTATCTGAAATTTGAATTTTTAAAACCCAAAGTTCGTCTGTTGCTTAAAGCTCCTTTCAGACACTTATCAAAATTCAAATTTTCCCAAGTCAAAATTCATCTGTCAGAGAGGCATCTCTTCAGACTTGTTCAGTTTTAGTACGAAATTCGAATTTCCAAGGCCAAAGTTCGAACTTTCACTATGACAGATTGATATTAACCTTTCAAACTTCGTCTGTTGGTGGGTGTTTTTCAAATATTCCATGATTTAACATAGAATCAAGGTTTTAAAACATCTTTTCACCAAATCAAAGTCTTTTACTCAAATAAAACACTACCAAACAACCTACATCAATTCTTTTACGGATTCTTTAGAATTTCTTCACTTGAAACCTTTTGGGCACCTTTGATATCTTTATTCCAAGCTCTTGAAGGTTGATTTGGAATCATCAAAACTTCTTGATTCAACATTCTCCCCCTTTTTGATGATGACAAAACAACTTACAAACTGGATTAGTACTTGAGTTTGTTTCAACAAGCTCCCCCTTAACATATGTATTATATTTCAAAAGATATCATATATAGTAAATCATGTGAATTGATTCAAAGAACAAATCATTGCAACCAAGAAATTCTTTCATTTAATCAAATGTTGCTTTACAGAGAGACAAACTTATGCAAAGTTCTTCGAAATACACAAATTAAACACAAAATACAAACACAGAATACAAACAAGCATCTGAAACTCAAACTCAAAAATAGCACTACAGGAGGACTCAAGCCTAAATTCTAATCACTTCTTCTTTGGCTTGGTATTCTTGCTGTAAGTCTTTCCAGCTGGCTCAGCAACAGACTTGCCAGTTTGCTTACTCTTCTCCACCTTTTTGGCATCATCAGGAAGGTGAACAAAATCAGCCGGAGGAGGGATCTGAGAAACTGGAATAGCTTTGAGTGGTACAAGAGCAAATGGTAGATGAGGTTCAGAAGGCTCAGAGCTTGGATCCTCATCATCAGAGACCTCAAGCAGCTCTTGCATCTCTTGTCTGGAATGAGCCATTTGAGCTCTTTTTTCTTCTAAGAGACCATATACATAGAGAGATGAAGGAGCAGGGCCATCAGAACGAAACATCTCCTCAAGCCTTCTTCTCTGAGCTTGCAAGAGAACATTGTGAGCAATAGCTTCAAAGTCAACAATAGGCACAATGCTTCTCTCTTAATTGCTGGCAACCTCCAATATTGATGAAGTAGAAATGGCTGCCACTAGTCTTTCAACTTGCTCAAATTCTTGAGTGGAAAGAATTGAATACTGAGCATCTTCTGGAATGGGCTCATGAGGGTTTGTTTCCTGAGGTCCTTCTTCTTCCAAACCATAGTCCAAGGGTGGACCAGGACTAGGTGTCCTCATTGCACTAGTGGGCTCAGCACCATCTACATCATCATGCTTAGAAGACGCTATCTCAAAGGGCTTGGAGGCTCAGGGGTTGGAGATTGAATAGGCACAGAAAACCCTGGCTGAGGTGGAGCTGATGTGGCAGGAATTGCACTTCGAATTTCTTCATAGGCATCAGTAACCACTTTCATGTTCTTTGCCAACTAATGAATCTAATCTTGCAGATGAGCAAATTTGGCATTTTGCTCATCTCTGATGCTAAGTATCAGTGTAGACAGGCTGTTATACAACTCAGTGATCTTGGTTGGGTTGGCACGAGAGGAAGGAGTGGATGGAATGTGAGTAGGCTTGGATGGAGATGAGACAGGCAGAGAAGGCTGAGGTGTTGGTCTAGCAGGTGCCTCAGAGGTTCCTTCTTGCTGTTGGGAGGCACCTTCAATAAAGAAAAGATCTTCAGATTTTCCTGCTCCCTTCCCAATTGTCACACCCGAAAATGCGACGCGGATGGCGCGGGAAAATGAAAATAAAAAGAAAAAGGAGAAATCGGCCCGCCTGGCGGAAGGCCGATTTCGGAGGGAGTCGCCACCAAAATTTTAAGGGAAATTTTGGAAAACCGAAATAAAAAACAAAAAGGGATAAGGATGATCTGCGAATCAGAGTTGGGTTCGGGAGTACGATTGTGAGTGGGGAAGGTGTTAGGCACCCCCACAACACCCATTTCGAAGAACGGTTACCTTAGGTTGATCATGCAATTTTTATGGCTTTGAAAAATTATTTTGGTTGCTCTTTTACCACTCACATGCGAAAATGAGAAAAATGTAAAAATGAAAATAAAGAATAAAATGAAGATGAGAAGTTGGGAAAAGCAAAATAAGAGAAAAATATTATTTATTTACAAGAGTGGACTTGAAAAATTGGTAAATATTTGTTAAATGAAGAGAAAAAAACACCAAATAAATTAGAAAATGTTTATTTATTTACAAAGGTGGACTTGACCCAGAATTAGAGTCTGGGGCGTACGTACACTGCGATAGGGATCAAAGTCGACGTAGTTCGGACTAAAAATGCGTGTCACTGGATTGATATTTTTTATTTTTATTTTTATATATTCTTTGAAAAGAGAGGTTTATAGAAAATAACTTGTCTTTCCACAAAGAAAACAATTTTTAGAATTGGTTGGTGTGTTTTAATTTGTAAAAGACAAATTAATTTCCAATATTTGCCCTTTTCATTTATTTATATATTTTTTTGTTTAATCAATTCCTAAAAGAGAATATATGTTTTTTCCTCCATTTAGAAAATATGATTAAAATTATTTGTGATTTTGAATATTTTATTTTGATTTGAAAAAGAAATATTTGAAAACCATTTATTTTCACAAAATAAAATCAATTGGCTCATGTGGTGACTTTATCACTCACATCTACCCATTGATACCTAAGTGTCCACGGTGGTATCACTCGAGACAAAAAGGCACAAGAAGAATTCGAAAGAAACAAATAATTCTTTGTACAAATTATTTTTATTTTATTTTTATTATAAAAATAAAAATGCATAAGATCTTTTTAACGCACATTTTATTTATTTAAAATGAAAATACTAAGAATAATTTCAAATATGATCCTTACATAAATTTTTGAAGAAAAATAATCAGCATATGTGGTGACTTTATCACTCACAAGTTACTGATCAGCGTTCAAATATGATCCTTACATAAATTTTTGAAGAAAAATAATCAGCATATGTGGTGACTTTATCACTCACAAGTTACTTATCAGCGTTCAAATACCCGCGGTGTTACCACTCGAGGCAAAAGACACAAAACACTTAAAGGATAAACTAAAAAATAAATGAAATCATTTTTTATTAAATTATAAAAAATAAATGATTATGGTTATTTTTTAAAAAAAAGCGATAAAAGAAATTTAAAAATATAACTTTTGCGTATAAATTCATATATTATTTATTTTTATTTGTTTATTTTTTATTTTTCATTTTATTTTAGAAAAAGAGTCAATTAGGATCTGTGGTGACTTTATCACTCACAACTCACTAATTAACACTTAAATACCCACGGTGTTACCACTCGGAACATAAAGACAAAAATAAAAATTCGAAATAAAATACTCTCATTGAATCATTTACTTTTACTTTCAATAATAAAAAAAAACCATTGGTGCTCATAAATATTAAAAATTTAACCAACCTTTATACCATGGCAACTCCTCACTCATGGTACAATTGACTGACACTTTATCGGCACACGGGGAGTTGATCCCTCGTTGCCGACTCGAAAGGCGAAAAGAATAAAAATCCATGAACAAATAAAAAACCAAGATCAGAAACAAAATTAAATACAATTTATTAAGGTGGGTGTGTGCATGCTTAAATAATAATTTATTTCAACATAAAATTACAAGAAACAAAGAGAGGAAAATCAAACTGTTTTCTTTTTTGGATTGCTCGTTACTTTGATGAAGGTGATTCATTCTTTTCCAGCTTGACTTCATGCTCCCATGCTTGCCTTTGGGTTCCTCTCTTGACTCGATGAGGATGACCCAATCTTTTCAAGCTGATCTCACACTCCCATAGCGCTCGAAAAAAAAAGATAAACTAGGATTAGTATTCCTTAAGAAGCCTAATATGATGGACATAGTCCCAGCTTCAAAACACGGGATTTAAACATTCTGACCACTGACTAGAATCCCACATGATCAAGTTTGTTCAAGATGTTTGTCCAATTTTCATAACCAAATCAAACATAAAAGAAATATTCATATTCCAAGACAAGAATCACAACAAGAAAGGAACACCCAGAGCCACTCGGACTCATCTTCGCAACACCAGATTTTGTGAAAGAAGTGAGATCAAACAAACAGGTAAATATAGATTCATTATTTCATTAAACTCCCCTGACGATAAAATGTTATGAAGGAGAGGAGCAACAGGCACAAAGGTGTAAAGCATATTTGGGACATAAGTCTAGGCTAAATCTTTAAGGCTCACGCTGTGTTTCATTCTTAGTTAAAACCACCAAATTTGAGCATTCTGTTGGCACCGGAAAAGCAATCCTAAAGTCATAGAACTAAACACCATTATCGCAATTCCAAACATTTGCATCGATGTCTTACCGGGCAATGAAGTTCTTCAGCTAACTCGAATCACAGCATAAAATTCCAATTAGTGCTAATGTTGCTTCCTTTCTTAAGCCAAACATCATAAATAGTCTAACATTTTGAGTAAAATGATATCTTATCATACACAGACACTCTGAACTCTTCCCATCAACACACCAAACAGTCAAAAGAATATAACCAAGTATATTTAGGATACGGGTTTGGTTATGAGACTTATTGGATGTACCTCATTGATTCTTCTAATGGCCCAGCCGATGCTCCCATTGCTAGATTGAAGCTCCTCCTACCCGCAGCTGCCCTTGCTTTTCCTTTTTTTTTTTTAGCAATTCTCCACCCTCTCTGTCTCTGCCCAGAATCCCTTGTTCTTTAGGGCCTCCGTCTCTCGTGTCGTCTGTTAGCTCCGGCCTCCTCCAGTCCCCTCGTGGTTCATCCTCTCCCCGTGCCGTGCTTCACCTTCTTTCCTCAGCCATGGCTGCTCCTTGATCCAAGCCCCATCTGCTTTTTCCTTCGGCCGAGCTTCCTCTGATGCTGCCGTGGCCAGCCCTCATACCCGCGGTCCCCCTCGCAGCTCCCTTCTCACTCGCAGCTCCCTCTGTTTCTTTACCTTCTCTGCTAGTGGCTACCTCGGTTTCTCACTCGCAGCTCCCCCGGTTTTCGGTCTCAGCTTCACCGGACCCAAGCTCGCGGCCAGCTCTTCCCTCCTTTCTCAGTTCGTCTCACCTCCCTCTTTCTTTCCTCCAGATCTCGCTCCCACGGTCTCCACGGTGGCTCCCTCGGACACCCTCTCTCATAACAACGTGGCCGAGCCCTAAGGCTCTTCCTCTCTCCCATGGCACCTCCCTCTCTCTCTCTCAACCGCGGCCTCCTCTCCTTTTTCCCCCAACCCCGGCCTCCTCTCCTTTTTCCGCTTTTGTGTCTCACGCCTGAGCCCTCTATTAGGGCTCAGGGTGAGCTCGGACCCTGAGCCCATTTGGGGCTCAGGTCCACTTGGGCTGAAACCATTTCAGCCCAAGTTAAAACCATTCTCCCTTTTTTTTTTAATTAATTTATTTATTTTTTTGTTTCTTCTTTTTTTTTTTTAAACTTTTCTTCCTTTTTTTCCCTTTTTTGTTGGCATTTTCTAGTATTTATTTATTTATTTATTGTTATTATTATTTTTTAATATTATTTTATTATTGTTATCATATTTATATATATTTTTAAAATTACCCGGACAAAAATACGGTGTTCAGCTAAGTCAGGGCTTTGACAGAATTTAAATGGTGCCTGCAGTTAAGTCAGGGCTTTGACAGAAATTTAAAGAGTATTTTGTTCAGTTGAAAACCATCGGTTTTAACGTAAGTAACTGCCTGACAGAGGAATTTTGAGGGGTCAAAATTTGAACTTCGAGCAGTTAAAAGTTAAACCGTTCAGTAAAGCTTACTGACAGACAAATTTTCTTCTGAAAGTTCATCTGACAAAGGCTTGATTCAAGCAACACAAGATGAACAGACGAACTTTGTTCTACCAAAGTTCGAATTTTGAAGTGTAAGCATCAAACAACAATCATATCACCAAACAACAGACAAATTTAGCATATGAAACTTTATCTTTCAAAGATTCAACATTGAGGAGCATGTTTCAACAGACGAATTTTAAATCAGAAATTCGAATTTCTTTACTTTGTGAAAGTTTTCTGACATTCATATGTTAAGAGATAAACATCAGTATAATCATCATGTTGGACAAACATAACTTTGAAATTTTTGTTCTTCAAAATTCAAACTTTCAAGGTCCAACAGACGAATTTGAGGCATCACCGAGAACTGTTCCAACTTATAACAGGCTGAAGTTCGTCTGTTGGGCATCCAAATTTGAATGTTGACCATGCTGACTTCCTCAGAAACTTAGTTTTTCACGGAAATTCATCTAACACACAATTAATATACGAATTTCAACTTTAAAAACTTACAGAATGGATCCAGAAACTCAGAATTTCTGCCATTTTCTTCACTTTTTGATTGTTCCATTCTCATGTGCTCTATTTTTTAGATTTATTCCCATTGAATCTGATGAGGAGCTCCTGCAACTTAAATTAAATACACTCCGATGTTAAAGTTGGAATTAATTTAATGTTGGAAAATTTAAAAACAGAATTGCACACGGACTTACTTACAGTTCATTGGGATTTACCATACCCGATTCTCTTCTAATTTTGTAATGTCTATCTTCTGATAGAGGCTTTGTCAAGATATCTGCAACTTGATCCTCAGTTGGGATGTACTCTAGTTTGATTTCTCCTTTCAAAACATGATCCCTTATGAAGTGGTGCCTAACTTCAATATGTTTTGTCCTTGAATGCATGATAGAATTCTTCGTGATATTAATGGCACTTTGGTTGTCACACATGATTGGTATTTCCTTTGTTTCAACCTCAAGATCTTCAAGCTACTATTTCATCTAGATGATTTGGGCGCAACAGCTTCCAGCTGCAACATACTCAGCCTCTGCTGTGGATAAGGCCACACTGTTTTGCTTCTTGCTAAACCATGAAACTAGGGATCCTCTAAGAAACTGACATGTTCCACTTGTGCTTTTTCTGTCAATTTTGGATCCTGCAAAGTCAGCATCAGTGTATCCTTTGAGATCTTCTCCATTTCCCTTTGCATACCAAAGTACCATCTATGAAGTTCCAATAAGATATATGAAGACACATTTCACAGCAGTTGCATGGGTTTCCTTGGGACACGACTGGAATCTTGCACACATACAGACACTAAACATGATGTCAGGTCTGCTGGCAGTTAGGTACAGTAGGGATCCAATCATTCTTCTATACTGGGTTATGTCAAATAATTTCCCTTTTTCATCCATATCCAGCTTGGTTGTAGTAGCCATAGGTGTCCCCATTGGCTTGGCATTTTCCATTTCAAACTTCTTTAGCAATTCCTTCAGATACTTGGATTGATTAAGAAAAATACCATCATCACACTGCCTGATTTGCAATGCAAGGAAAAAGTTGAGTTCACCCGTCATGGACATTTCGAATTCCCCCTGCATTAAGTTAGAAAAATTCTTGCAAAGAGATTCATTAGTAGCACCAAATATAATATCATCAACATAGATTTGAACAATAAGTAAATCTTTATTCTCTTTCTTAGTGAATAAAGTTGTATCTACTTTTCCTCTGTTGAAACCTTTTTCAGTTAGAAAATTACTCAATCTTTCATACCATGCTCTAGGGGCTTGCTTCAAATCGTAAAGAGCTTTCTTCAGTTTATACACATGGTTTGGTTTTGTAGAATCCTCAAAACCTGGAGGTTAATCTACATAAACCTCTTCCATGATATATCCATTTAGAAAAGCACTCTTCACATCCATTTGATATAACAAAATATTTTTCATGCATGCATATGCTAATAGAATTCTAATTGCTTCTACTCTAGCTACTGGAGCAAAGGTTTCCTCAAAATCAATGCCTTTTTCTTGATTATATCCTTTAGCAACCAGTCTAGCTTTATTTATGATGATTGATCCTGATTCATCAAGTTTATTTCTAAAAACCCATTTAGTACCAATGACAGGATGATTTTTGGGTCTAGGCACTAAATCCCAGACTTTATTTCTTTCAAACTGATTTAATTCATCCTGCATAGCCAAAATCTAGTACTCATCAGTTAAGGCTTCCTCAGTACATTTAGGTTCAATTTGTGAGATGAAAGCATAATTAATCATTTGATCCCTTAACTTTTTCTGGTTCTAACTCTCTCTTGAACATTCCCTATCACTTGATCGATAGGATGATTCCTTTGATATCTCCAAGCTCTAGGGAGTTCTTGAGACATTTCTTCATTATTTTCTTCTTCAAAATCTCTCTCCTGAATATCTTCCTCTATATTAATAGATTCAGATATTTTTGGAGGTTCAATTATACCTTCATCACACATATCTAACCTTTTAAAGTTTGAAACATGATCATCCTCATTAGTAACATGTTTAGGAGCAGTTTCATTTTTGATAAATACTACATGCACAAATTCTTCTACTAATTTAGACTTTTTATTAAAAACTCTATATGCCTTACTTATACTAGAATAGCCTAGAAATATACCTTCATCAGATTTGGCATCAAACTTACCCTGATTCTCCTCTCCATTGTTGTGAATGAAGCATTTGTAGCCGAATACATGAAGATGTGACAGATTTGGCTTTCTTCTCTTGTACAGCTCATAAGGAGTCTTCCCAAGGATTGATCTGATGTAGGCTCTATTTATGATGTAGCTTGCTGTATTCACTGCATCAGCCTAAAACACTTGAGAAAGTTCCTTTTCATTCAGCATAGCTCTAGCCATCTTTCCAATAGTTCTGTTCTTCCTTTCTACTTCTCCATTCTATTGTGGAGTTCTTGGGGCTGAGAAGTTGTGGTCAATTCCATGCTCATTGCAATACTCTAGAAAGTTTGAGTTCTCAAATTCTCCTCCATGATCTGACCTGATAGACACAATGGAAATACCTTTCTCATTTTGCACTTTCTTGGCTAATATTACAAATGCATCAAAGGTATCACTTTTAGAGGAAAGAAACAATGTCCATGTAAATCTTGAGTAATCATCCACAATTACAAGCACATACAGGGATCATCCTGTTGATCAAGTGAAGAGTTAAACTAGTTTGAAAGAAATCAGGTTTGGGACTTAGTGCCCAGACCCAAAAATCATTCTGTCATTGGCACTAAATGGTTTTTTAAAAATAAACTTGATGAATCAGGGTCAATAATCAGAAATAAAGCTAGATTAGTTGCAAAAGAATATAATCAAGAAGAAGGTATTGATTTTGAAGAAACTTTTGCTCCAGTTGCTACACTAGAAGCAATTAGAATTCTGTTGGTATATGCATGCATGAAAAATATTTTGTTATATCAAATAGATGTGAAGAGTGCCTTTCTAAATAGATATATCATGGAAGAGGTCTATGTAGATCAACCTCCAGGCTTTGAGAGTTCTACAAAACCGAACCATGTTTATAAACTGAAGAAAGCCCTTTACGGTTTAAAGCAAGCCCCTAGAGCATGGTATGAAAGATTAAGTAATTTTCTAACAGAAAAGGGGTTCAACAAGGGAAATGTAGAAACAACCTTATTCACTAAGAAAGAAAATGAAGATTTACTTATTGTTCAAATTTATGTTGATGATATTATATTTGGTGCTACTAATGAATCTCTTTGTAAGAATTTTTCTAAGCTAATTTAGGTAGAATTCGAAATGTCCATGATGGGTGAACTCAACTTCTTCCTTGGATTGCAAATCAGGTAGTGTGATGATGGTATCTTTCTCAACTAATCCAAGTATCTGAAGGAATTACTAAAGAAGTTTGGGATGGATAATGCCAGGCCAATTGGAACACCTATGGCTACAACAACCAAACTGGATATGGATGAAAAAGGGAAAATGTTTGACATAACCCAGTAGAGAAGAATGATTGGATCCCTACTGTACCTAACTGCTAGCAGACCTGACATCATGTTTAGTGTCTGTATGTGTGCAAGATTCCAGTCATGTCCCAAGGAAGCCCATGCAACTGCTGTGAAGCGTATCTTCAGATATCTTATTGGAACATCACAAATTGTACTTTGGTATCCAAAGGGCAATGGAGAAGATCTCAAAGGATACATTGATGCTGATTTTGCAGGATCCAAAATTGACAGAAAAAGCACAAGTGGAACTTGTCAGTTTCTTGGAGGATCCTTGGTTTCATGGTTTAGTAAAAAGCAAAACAGTGTGGCCTTATCCACGGCAGAAGCTGAATATGTTACAGCTGGAAGCTGTTGTGCCCAAATCATCTGGATGAGACAGCAACTTGAGGATCTTGAGGTTAAGATGAAGGAAATACCAATAATGTGTGATAACCAAAGTTCCATAAACATCACAAAGAATCCTGTCATGCATTTAAGGACAAAACATATTGAAGTTAGGCACCACTTCATAAGGGATCATGTTCTAAAAAGAGAAATCAGATTGGAATACATCCCAATAGGGGATCAAGTTGCTGACATCTTGACAAAGCCTCTGTTAGAAGACAGACATAGCAAAATTAGGAGAGAATTGGGTATGGTAAATCCCAATGAACTATAAGTAAATCCTTGTGCAATTCTATTTTTAGATTTTCTAACATTAAATTAATTCTAACTTAAGCATCGGAGAAAGTTTAATGTAAGTTGCAGGTGCTCCTCATGAGTTTGAATGACACTAGATCTGAAAAATGGAGCAAATCAGGATGGAACAGTCAAAAGGAGAAAGAGACAGTAAGAAATCTGAGTTCTGAATCCATTCTGTAAGTTTTTAAAGTTGAAATTTGTATTTTAGTTGTGTATTAGACGAATTTCCTTGATAAACTGTGTTTCTGAACAAGTCAGCATGGTCAACATTCAAATTTGGATGCCCAACAGACAAACTTCAACTTGGTATACATTGGAACAGTTCTCAGTGGTCCCTTGAAATTCGTCTGTTGGCCCCTTGAAAGTTCAAATTTTCAAAAATAAAAGTTTCAAAGTTATGTTTGTCCAACATGATGATTATACAAATGATTATTTCTTAATATACGAATGTTGGAGAACCTTTACAAAGTAAAGAAATTCGAATTTCTGATTCAAAAATTTGTCTGTTGAAACTTGCTCATAATGTTGAATCTCTGAAAGATGAATGTTCATATGCATGATTCATCTATTGATTGTTGAATTGATTGTTGCTTGATGCTTGCTCTTCAAAATTTGAACTTTGTTGAATCAAAGTTCATCTATTCATCCTGTGCTATTTGAACCAAGCCTCTGTCAGACGAACTTTCAGAAGAAACTTTGTATGTCAGTAAGCTTTGCTGAACAGTTTAACTTTTAACTACTTGAAGTTTAAATTTTGACCCCTCAAAATTCGTCTGTCAGGCGGTTACTTACGTTAAAACTCACAATTTTCCTTTGAACTGACGCAACCTTATTCATTCCTTCTCTGAGTCTGTTCAAATTCTCTCTTCAATGCTCTTAAATTCTGACCAAAAATCTTCATTTCCCACCATTTAAACTCCCTTTCGCATCCTATAAACTCATTCCCAGCCTCATTCTGAAACATTCATCCACGAAAATGGCAAGGGTAAAGAATCCTGAAGCTGGAAAAGGGGAGGCACGTCGAAAGAAATCGGTTAAATCCCAATATGCCTCAAAGGAGGGTGAAAAACTGAAAAGAAAAGCCGAATCAAGTAAGGCAACTCCCTCCAAATGACAGAAGTCAACCCCAAAGGCAAAATCAAAGAAAGCTGGACCCTCTTCTTCGAAGAAAGCAGAGCCTTCGGTCCCTGTTCCTACTGCTGATACAGTTGCTTCCACTTTCTCCTCCAGTACTGAATCTTGAGAATACTAACTCACAACAATGCCATTATGGATCACTCCTCAGATTCAGGAAGAATACTCAACCAAGTTTGCAAGTAAAAAGGTAATCAAGCCTCACTATGTGAACTTAGAAGATTTCTTGCTCTCTAACAGTTTTGATGCTGGAATATGGATGCTAAGCTATAAGAATCTATTAGAGATACTAGAGAGGTATAATGATGAAGTGGTTAAGACATGGTATGCCTCCTTGAAGTACAACAGCAAAAAGAAGAAGTGGAAGGTCAATCTGAGATCAAGGACCATTTGGCTCACAAATGAGACTCTTAATGAAGTATTGGAAATACCAGGGCAAGATGACCTTAAGATTGACATCACTGCTTCTGGATATATGGATGAGACAGATACTGTTGATTAAGAAGGTGGTCCCTTTCTAAACTACAAGGAGAGTACAATCCTGAATACTTTGTTCGGAAGAAAGGAGAATAGACCAACCATAAATTTACTGAAGCCCACTGATCTCAGTGCTCAAGTGAGGATCCTACACTACATAGTGTCTAGGATAATCTTCAACAAAGGAGGCAGCTTCAATCTGATCATAAGGGCAGAGGCACATGTGATGGTAGCCATCATGCGTGGAAAGCTCATCAACATGGGACATATCATACTCCTGCGCATGATCAAGGCAAGGGATCAGAGGAAAGATTCTATACTCCCCTATGCAGCAATAATTTCTAGAATTCTACAATATGCTAGAATTCAGCACCTTGAGAAATGGAAAGGGAAACCCACTGAGATTTTCAAGGAAGAGGAACTACAAAGAATGGGGATTGAGAGAAATGAAGGAAGCTGGATTGGGAAGGAAGCAGGAAAATCTGAAGATCTCTTCTTTGTTGAAGATGCCTCTCTACAACAAAAAGGTACCTCTGAGGCTCCTGCAAGACCTACACCTCAGCCTTCTCTGCCTGTCCTATCTCCATCTAGGCCTACTCACGTTCCATCTACTCCCTCATCTTGTGTCAAGCCAACCAAGATCACTGAGTTTTATGACAGTTTGTCTACACTCATACTTAGCATCAGGGATGAGCAAAATGCCAAATTTGCTCATTTGCAAGATCAGATTCACCAACTGGCGAAGAACATGAAAGTGGTTGCTGATGCATATGAAGACATTCAAAGTGTAATCCATACCACATCAGCTCTACCTCAGCCAAAGTTCTTTGAGCCTGCTAAGTCTCCAACTCTTGAGCCTCCAAGCCCCTTTGAGCTAGCCTCTTCTGAGCATGATGATGCTGTAGATGATACTGAGGTTACTGGTATACTGAGCACACCAAGTCCTGGTCCTCCCTTGGACTACAGTATGAAAGAAAAAGTCCCGCTCATGATCCCATTCCAGCAGATGCTCAAGAGTCAATTCTGTCCCAGTAAGAATCTGAGCAAGCAGAGAGATTAGTGGCAGCTATCTCTACTTCACCATTCATGCCAGCTGCTATAAATGAAGAAAGGAGCATTGTGCCTTTTGTTGATCTGGAAGCTATTGCACACAATGCTCTCTTACAAGCTCAGAGAAGAAGGCTTGAAGAAATGTTTCCTCCTTCTGCTCCCTTACCTGTTACATATTATGGTTTCTTGGAGGAAAGAGGGGCACAACTGGCAGTCACAAGGTGAGAAATTTATGATCTTCTTGAGATTTCTGATGATGAAGATGAAGACTCAAGTTTTGAAGTTTCTGGGTCCTTGCCAAAGCTCAATCCAAAAATGTCATTTATCCTTGTGCCTCTTCAAGCTATTCTAGTGTCTCAAATCCCTCCTCCTACAGATTTTGTTCACCCTTCTGATGATGTCAAAAAAGGGGAGAAAAGTGAGCAAACTGGAAATGGAAAGTTTGCTGCTGAGCCTTCTGGGAAAACTTACAGCAAGAAGACCAAGTCAAAGAAGAAGTGATTAGAACTTAGGCTTGGGTCCTCTTGTAGTGTTGTGCTATGTTTCTGTTGTTTGTGTTTTATGTTTATATATTCTGAACTATTTTGCATCAATTGTTTTCTGTAAAAGCAATGATTGTTGAAATGAAAGAATTCCTTGCTTGCAATGATCTGTTCCTGTTAATCTTTGAATCTCTTTACTTGATCTACTAAATATGATATCTTTTGAAATATAATGCATGTTTTGAGGGGGAGCTTGTTGAAGCAAACCCAAGTATTAATTCAGTTTGTAAGTTGTTTTATCATCATCAAAAAGGCGGAGAATGTTGAATCAAGTGTTTTGATGATTCCAAACTAACCTTCAAGAGCTTGGAGTAAAGATATCAAAGGTGCACAAAAGGTTTCAAGTGAAGAAATTCTGGAAAAATAAGTGCAAGAATAGATGTAGGATGTTTAGTAATGTTTTGATTAGAGTAAAATGCTTTGATTTGGTGAAAAGATATTTTAAAACTTTGATTCTATGTTTAATCATGGAATATTTGAAAAACACCCACTAACAGACAAAGTTTGAAAGGTTTATACTAATCTGTCATCTTGAAAATTCAAACTTTCGCTTTGGAAATTCGAATTTTGTACTGAAAATGAACAAGTCTGAAAAGAGGTCTCTCTGACAGACAAATTTTGACTTGAGAAAATTTGAAATTTGATAAGAAAGGAGCATTCAGTAACAGACGAACTTTAGGTTTTGAAAATTCGAATTTAAGACAAAATGTAACTTATGAAAACTAAAGAAATTCGTCTAAAATTATGTCAAAGTTCATCTGAAACCAAGTTTAGATTGGATTTCAAAATTGCTCACTGACAGACGAACTTTGAACATGAAAATTCAAATTTCAGAAACTAAGCTTGTGAGTCTATTGCAATGATATGGTGATATACGAATGACAGTATTTGTAAATTCAATTTTTGAAGTAAGTCTGAAAAGAGGTGTCTCTGACAGACGAACTTTGCTCTTTGAAAATTCGAATTTTGAATTAGATGAATTACTGTGCCTTATAAGCCAACTATGGACAGACGAATTTTGGGGTTCCAAAATTTAAATTTCGAAGGCACTGTAGCAATTGAAAATACTGTTCACACTTAACAGAATGTCTTCAAACATGAAAATTCGTATGTCACAACATAGAAACATTTTCCAAAGATCAAAATTCGAACTTTGCTTCATGACAGACGAACTTCAGATATTCAACGTTGAAGTCTTTAGTCTTCAGGTTCTGTGAAATTCGTTTATTAACCAACTGAAATTCGAATTTTAGAGTATGAGAAGCATTAAATGCGGTTGGTTAACAGATAGTTTTTTAGAGTAACCGTTAGATAACTTCTCCAACGGATAGATTTTGTCTCTAACGTATAGTTGAGACCTAAATTTATAAATATAACATCATTTGAAGTTATGGGTAATAATTTTAACTTTGTATATACTGAAACTCTGCCAAATCATCTACTCAAAGTCTCTTACTCTCTCACTTCAATATTTGTACTTCAACTTTCATATTTACTCTATTTAAGAGAGTTTAATCATTGTAAACAATTTTATCTTCATCTGGAAGAAAGATTTTCTTGTGAGGGAATATCACAAGGGATTGGGGAAGCACTTAGTAAGAGTGCATAGAGTGAAAGAGTGAGCTCTAGAAACAGAGCATCATCTTTGTATTGAGGCATTCGCAAAAAACCCACTGAATTCTTGCAGAATAGTGGACAATCTCAAGTGGTGACTTGGGGACTGGACGTAGGTCAAGTGGAGAGACCGAACCAGGATAATAATCTGAGTTTTCTTCTCTTTACTGCTACTTTTACAGTTTATTCATTTATACTCTATTTTACCATCAGACTTTGCTTCTTCACTTTCTTGACATTTTGCAGAAAATTTTTAATCTTCTCAATTCACCCCCCTCTTGGGAAGCCAGCTTATCTAACACTTTAAACTTGAAAGTTTGAATGTCTTAACATGAGAAATATTTGTCAAAATCAAAATTCGAATTTCACTTTTAAATAGACAAATTTAGGAAGTCCAACGTTAAGTCTTTAGCTTGTGGTCTCTGCAAAAGTCGTCTATTGACACCCTAAAATTTGAATTTTAGAGTGTCAGAAGTATTAAATCTATAAATAGAACTTCATTTAAAGATATGGAATATATGTTTTTGCTGTAAATACTGAAACTTTGTCAAAATCATTAGACAAAGCCTTGTACTCACTCATACTTCATGTACTGCACTTCAACTGTCATATTTACTCTGTATTAGAGAGGTTTATTGTTGTAATCAATCTTTTCTTTATCTGGAAGAAAGATTTTCTTATGAGGAGATTTCACGAGGGATTTGGAAAATACTTTGCTAGAGTGCAGAGTGATAAATCTGTAAGCTCTTAGAAAAAAGCATAAGGTTGTACTGTGGCATTGCAAGGAGCCCACTAAATCCTTGCAAGATAGTGAAAAATCTCAAGTGGTGGCTTGAGGACTGGATGTAGGTCAAGAGAAGTTGATTGAACCAAGATAAATTATTGTGTCCTCCCTTCCTTTACATTGCCAACTGCCTCTTAAATTTTGCACTTTACTTTCTGCAACTTTTACTTTTACTACTCTTACTATTTTGTAGAAAATTTTAAAGTTCCCAATTCACCCCCCTCTTGGGAAGCTAGCAAATCTAACAAGGGCCAAACCAGTATAAATTCTAGTGTCTTATTCTTCATCTCCTCAGTTCTTCAATTCACTTCTTCACCCTCTGTTCATCCTTATTCTACTGCATTCCTTGGTAAAATTGGGGTGTGCTTCAAAAAGGAAAAAAATTGTGCATCACCTAATTCACCTCCTCTTTGATGACTAGCCAAACCTAATAGAAAGAATATGGTGCTCATAAATTAAAGGCTAAATCTAGCAAAGGAACACCTTCTAAGAAGTAGAAAATGGTATCAAATGCATAATCGAAGAAGCCCATGCCTATTGCAGCAGCTTCAAGTCCAGAGTCTGTCACACCTCATATTTAGACTCATTTCCAATGTATTAGAATATATTTAAGTCCATTGATGCTTGATTAGAGACTTGATTACATAAAATAACTTAAACCATTTTTTTTCATTTTCGGGTACTATTCCTTTGGTTAATCTCATTTTACCCAATGAATTTTGAAAATTCATGACTAATTCAAGTAAAATCATATTGAGGCAATTCAAGTCTTCAAAAGTAGGTTAAAAGATTCTCTACATGAGAAAAATATTGAATAGAGCAAATACTTGACCAATTTATACAATAAATTCGCATAACTTTCACTGCAGCGATGGTCATTTTTGAAAATTCCTAATTCAGACCATAACTTTGAAAATTCACATACAACTCCAATTTTAGTGATCTCAGTGTCAATGAAAATCTCTTCATGTCTAGTTTGTAACAAATAAGGCATTTATATATTAAACTACAAAAATTCTGAACAGTACACCAAATTCTCAGTAGTGTCATAGTGGCCATTTTCATCCTACAACATGATAAATACACCTTAATATTTCCATAAATGGCCATCTCTTGTCTTCACTTAGCACATTACGTCATGTTAGACCTAGATAAACATAAGTACATTCATGTAAAGTCCTAAAACCATACACATCCTTTTTGCAAGGTATTTCAAGCAAAACACTAATGCAAGCAAATCCATTTTAATGAGCAACTTCCTTGTCCTATCTTTTTACCTCTTGGGAAGTCTTACCATGACTTGGATCCATAACATTAGATATTTGGAAAGGGGTGAGATTTAAAGAATCTCAGTAGTTACAACCAAATATGTGCATATTTTATCATACAATTCATAAAAATATCATTTGAAAACAATCAACTAACTTATGCCATACATTTTCATAGAAATTTCGGCATGGTAACATTCTAAAAGTTAGACATCCAAGAATCATAAAAACTCTCATTCAAAGAGCCAAAACATCAAATACAACATAAAACATTAATGTCATAGCATGGCATGTTCAAAACATCATTGTAAATAGTTTTAACAACTTTGACATAATTGGTAAAACAACTATCTTTAGGCTTTCCAAGTTCCACCAATCTTTGTACACCTTTCTATTGATCTACTAACACTCTTTTGGATCCTATAGCATCATAAAATAATGCCATTAACCATTGATTATATAATTTCATTTACAAAGTGCTCACTTGAACTAAAATTTGCACTTTGTTATCTATAAAACATTTCTTGTACAACATACTTATTCTAACCTATTTTGGACCCAAGGTATCCATTTTTTGGGTCAAAATTATGAAATTTCCTTCCTAATTCAAACCCTAAATAGGCAAAAAATTTCATAAAAATATAGAAAAATAACTACCTGATTAATTTACAATCTAATGGTATAATCTTGTTGCTTAAAACCTATGCATCCCTTTTTATGATTTGGTTTTTTCATGGCTTCACTTTCTCTCTCTTCTCTCTCTCTAGGTAAAAAATTTCAGAGGCAAAATAAAGAGAAGTACTCCATGAAATCCCACCAAACTCAAATATGCACAAGATAATGACCATGAAAACCTACCTTAAAAATTTGGAGTCCAAAGCTTGCTTCTTGCCCTTGAATTTTTTTATGTTTCTCCTCTCTCCTTGCTACAATTCAAATGTTCTTGAAGAAGAAGATGAAGACTTGAAATGAGTTAAATGGATATTTGTATCATAAAGCCACTTTATTACTTCCTTTTTTGACTTTTTGGCCTTTCCCCTTATAAAAGCTTTTTAATTAATTCCTTTTGTGCCCAACATGATTCACCTTCTTTTTTGGCCAAAAATTGCCTCATAAATTTTAATGGAGCAAAATACCCTTTACCAATTAAATTTACCTGTGCCGATTGATTATTTTTGTTAAAATTGTCATTAAATTGGTACAGATTCATCCAACAATTACTTTTGATCCAAAATCATTATCTAGACTCAAAATATAGTTTTCTAAGGCCCACTAATTTTTCTTGAATTAATATTGTCTCTTCCTGCAGTCCAAACTAATTTTTATCAGGTAAAATATTAATATTAAATCCTAATTACCCAATAAATATTATTTTGACCTTAATAAATTTCATACTATGTTTCATTGGGTCTAACTCATTGAGAGCTTCATTTTGACTATAATTTTTCATATTTACAAAAACACCATTACCTAGGTCAATTTATAATTTTTAAAACTTTCAGGTCTTAGTTGTAATTTTCTCCAAAATTCATAACTTCTTCTTGATGGTCCGTGACGTCCACCGCCTCTTTTTTTTTTCTTTTTCTTTTTGCTGGGACAAAATTGTCATTTTCTCCTTTTTCCTTCCAACCGAGACAATGGACTTCTTTATCATATTTCATGCAAAATGGTGTATATCCATTTTTGCAAATTTCTTATAGATTTTAAAATATTGAGTCTTGAACATCTAGAACAAATTCCAAGATATTACAAAGTCTGAGGGATTAAAGATGACTACAAGGCCTCTATGTAGTTTTGATCACATCCTGAAGGAGTTTACAATAAAATTTGCTGCAAAGAAGGTAATTAGTCCTCATTAGACTAGTCTGGAGCAATTCCTTATTTTAAATTACTTTGATGCTGCAATTTGGTTGGGGATATACAAAAACTTTTGGAGGTTAAGGAAAGATATGATGAATAAGTGATTGAGATTTGGTATGGTTTTTTAAAGTCAACGATAAAAAGAAAAAGCATCAAGTTACCCTTTGGTTTATAAATTTATGGTTGACAGATGAAAACATCATTCACATCCTAGAGATTCCTGGCCAAAATGGATTTAAGATTGTTATTTTTGCCACCAAGCACATGGAAGAGAATGATGAAGCAAATGAAGAGGGTGGAGAATATTTGAACTACAAGGAGAGCACAATCTTCATGAGAAGAGAAAACAGACCTAATTTGAAAAATGTGAAGCCTTCTAATCTTAATGTACAGATAAGGGTGTTGGGAGTTTCAACACACATGCAGTGGAAAACTATCAAGGAATTATCTCCCATGGATCTGTCAATGTTATTTAGATTGAGATGTTAAAAAAAGAATTTACCTCCGGTGCATCCCTCGGTGTTCTTTTTTGTTTTGTCAGACCCTAAGAACTAATGGGACTGATCAGCTCCCTCTAGCGGTAGCCACACGAACAATGAGTCTAACTCGAATGGTGTGCTAGCACCTCTATTTGTGAACATCCTTGTTGTTCATCGTTGCAGTCTCACTGTTCGTCAGTATAGTCTCGCTCTTTGAGTGTACGACCACTCTCTCTGTAGGGTGGGTTGAAATTCTATTGATTCTCTATCGAATAATCCTAGTCTATATTAGTATATAGATAGGATTTGATATTGGTTTAATTTAAATCAATAATTTAAACTAAATCAAATATTAATTAAATAGATTAGTTCGAATTTACATTATCTAATAGATTAAATTTAAACTAACTATCTAGTCTATATCCATAATCAAATCTATATTTAATTTATCATATAAATCAAATTTAGATTATTAGTTTAAATTTAAATCTATCACATAGAATTAAATTTAAAATTAATTCATTTAAATTAATTTGAATAATATATATATCGAAATAATATAATATATATCAAATATATAATATATCAAACATATATATACTTCAAATTTTATAATAATATATATATAATTCAATCACCTTAAATTGAACTTTAAATTCATTGAATCTAGGCACATTTTAGATTAAATGAATATGGATATTCTAGCTTGAGTTGGCCCGTTCTTGTGTGTGACCCTGTAGGCTCATATGATGTTGGCAGTAGGCTAATAACACTATTGGACCCACAAATCACAAGTGGCCTCTAGCAAGACATTGTGATTACGCAAATTATATGAGATTAGTGATCCGATGTAACCTATCATATAACCTGATAACATCCCTTTTGTCTCATAATATATAGGTTAAGTATGAGGGATAGAAACCTTATCCTCTTCTTACTTGACCATTACTTTCTTGAGCTCCAAGCTGACTGACAGAACAAATGGAAACTCTTCTATTCGAGCACGGCCATGCATTTCTCAGTCTCATTCATCGAAGGGCCTAGATATATCTCTCCATTAATTACAGGGACAAATTCCATCTTGACCATTCACCTTCCTCCACACGAGTTCCTCTCTATCCGATCATAGTCTTTATGATCTCCCGATTAAAGGTGATTTTTGACTATGCCAAAATCTAGTATTCCCTATATAGGAAACCTTGATGATCTCAAGTCTAAGGGCTTAATAACATGGTTATTTATGAGATATGCTTATGACTTAATCCATGCAGCTATTGCATGACGAGTCAATTCAGCGCCTATTTCTAATAGGAGCTTATGATTTTGATTTGTATCTTCATATATAATTATCACATAATTATCAATCAAAATCATATTAGCCTTAGTTTATCATTGTTCCCACAAAGATAATTGACTACGAACATTTATGATAAAATGATTTATCCAAGGATATTATTATAAATATAAACATGCAAATAATATAATAATGTAAGAAAAAACACCTTATTTTTTCATAATGAAGTACAATGTTCATAATACAATGATTGGCCTAGGGCACAATCTCTAACAGAGGGTCCAAGATTATCTTCAATAAGGGAGGCAGCTTTAATCTAATCACCAGGGCTTAAGCTCATGTGATGACAGCCATAATCCAAAGAAAAGAGCTTAACCTTAGAAACATCGTTTTTTAGAGAATGGTCAAGGCCATAGATTAAAGGAAGGATTCCATACTGCCCTATGCATCAATCATTACTAATCTCCCCAAGTATGCCAAAATCCAACACCTAGAGAAAGGTAAAGGGAAGTCACTGAGGAATTCAAAGAGGAAGAATTGATGAGAATGGGCATAGAGAGAAAGGAGGGAAGATGAGTTGGAAAATCAACTAGCAAAACTGAAGATTTCTTTTTTGAAGGAGGAGAGCCAGTCCCATAATAACAAAAGAAAGCTACTTCTAAAGGTGCTCCAACCACTTAACCTGATCCACAGCCTACCCAGCCACTTAAATCATCCATCCCATCTAACTTGACCAGACCTAATACCATACTCGAGCTATATGATTATCTATCTGAAATGATGATGAGTATTAGGGATGAGTAAAATGCCCAGTTTGCAAACTTACAAGCCTAAATTACTGACCTACCCAGGTTACTGATGCCTACAATGACCTACAAACCTCTCTCCCAAATACATTAGCACCACTACAACCTAGTTCCTCTGGTCCTTACATGCTTGACTCCCTACATGTCTCGAGTCATTTAGGAGAAGGCTCCTCTTTTGCTGTGGCTATCAGTCCTCAAGGTTCTAGCAATGCACTAGCCTAAGTCCACCTTTGGACTATAGTTTGGAGGAATTCGAGGCTGCTGAAGTAGAGAGCTTTCATAAGCCAATTTTGGAGGAAGTTGCTTGAGAATCAATTCTTTTAATCCAAGAAAAGGAGCACATCTCATAGCAGCACCCATTATTCAATCCTCTATCAATGGGGAAAGAGGGATTGTGCCTTATATTGACATTGCTACTATTGCACATGCTGCTCAGTTACAAGCTCAGAAGTAGAGGTAAGATGAGATGTTCCACCACCAGTACCTTAACTTCCATCTTCTTGACATGGACTCACATTGAAACAACTAACTTAGTTGGCCAACATCCTAAAGGAAGCTCAGGAGCTATCTTTAGGGTCTAATAAAGAACTTTTTTAGGTGCCTCCCTCAGTGCCTTTCATACTAGTTATACTTCAAGCCATACTTATTGCTCAAGTGCCTCCTTCCTCTGCCCCTACTCTTGATGATGTCAAAAAGGGGGATAAGCCAATTGTAGCTATTACTGGAGTTGTTGAAACTATAACTGCTACTGGAATTGATGGGCAATAAGCAAAACATATGGCAAAATGTTCAAGCTCAAGGCAAAAAAGGAATGACATTGGTAGAATAACAGAGCTTAGGCCTTAGGATTTTGTGTTGCTGTGTGCTTTTATGTATTTGCATTTTGTTGTGTTTATTTTTATATGTCTTTGTGTATTTATCTGAACCAACATAAATCTTTGTACTAAATGTGTTTATATCAATGATATATGTTTCTTTGTCTCAATAGTCCTATTTTTCATTCTCCTAAAATTTTTACTCTGATGCATATGCTGTGATTATATGTTAAAATTTGAATATTAATCCATATTTTGAGGGGGAGCTCTTGGAAGCAAACCCAAGTACTAATCTAATTTGTAAGTTGTTTTGACATCATCAAAAAGAGGGAGAATGTTAAATTAGAAGTTTTGATAATTCCAAACAACTAAAGCTTGGATGGAGAATATCAAAGGATCATGAATGCATAAAGTGATGATATGCAGTAAAGATCAAGTGAAGAATTAGTTTTTAGGATTTCTTAGTATGTAAATTAGGTAAAAAGCTTTAAATCTTACTTATCTATGTTACCACAGTGTTTAAACGAGTTATTTTAAAGTTATATGATGTTAGCATGTGTTAGAATTAAGATATATTGGCTAATAGATGAATTTTACTATTTGACTCATGCTTATTTTATGTAGAATTTGTACTTTACTTGCTGAAGTTCGAAGCTATAGAGTTTTCATCTTTGATGGATGAATTTTGGTTGTGAAATTAAAATTTTGAGCAAAGTATAGTTAATGAAAGTGTGTAAAATTAGCATGAAATTTAGTAGAAATTTGACTATTGGTGAAGTTCAAAGTGAGTTCTAAGTCACTACCTCTAACAAACGACCATTGAGCTTCAAAGTGCAAACTTCAAAGTGAGAACTTGTATGTCTAGTTGGAGTAAGCCTTTGACAGATGAACTTTGACGTTTAAAATTTAAACTTTGAAACAAAGAATCTTTATGTCATGTTGAACATGCTTTAGATAGATAAATTTTTGTTAGGTTTGATATAATATAAGTTGTGATGATGACAAATACAAGTAATAAGGAACAAATGCATCATAATCATCTAACATATATATTTAGCATGTATTTATTTATATTTATAATGCATATATCATGTTATGTACTAATATATCCACTGTGCTCTTATGTTTTATAATACAAGTTGGATATATAAATTGGAATAACTACTTAGTTTGTAACTGTAATACATTAAATGTAAGATTGTCCAAGTAAGAAGAGTGAGCATTGGAATAAAGAAAGAGAAATCAACATCATGTCTCACTCAAAGAAGAAGAAGAGAAAGGATGCTTCAAGAATGGAAGATCATAAAGGAGCATACCAAGAATAAGAATGACCAAGTGAAAGTGGAGTTCAACTTTTGAAGACTTAGCTATTAGCTATATTTTGTTTTCAATTAGGTCATGAGGTGGTTTAATCTTTAAAATTTACTTAATATTGTTACTATATGTTTTGAATGATTTAGATTAAGTAAATCTGATGTTAGCATGTGTTAGAATTAAGAAATATTGGCTAACAAATGAATTTTGGGTTTAACTCATGTTTATTTTATGCAAAATTTGAACTTTGCTAAGTAAAATTCAAAGTTACAGAGGTTTTATGCCTATCTAATAGACAAATTTCAGTTTTGAAATCAAAATTTCAAGCTAAGCATTGTTAGTAAAAGTGTGCAAAATTTGCATGAAGTTTAGTCAAAATTCGAATGTTGGTGAAGTTCAAAATAAGTATAAAGTCACTTCCTCTAACATATGAACTTTGGACTTGAAAGTGCGAATTTGAAAATGAGAACTTGTGAGTTTCGTTAGAACATGCCTCTGACAAACAAACTTTGCAGTTCAACATTCGAATTTCGAAAAGAGAACTTTTATATTATGTTAAACATGTCTTTGATAGACGAATTTCATATTTTGAAATTCGAATCTCGAACTGCGCTATAAAAACCTAAGACAATTATTCAAACCCAATAGATGCACCTCCAAGATGAAAATTCGCATGAAACTAACATGGTTTATCTTTGGCAAACTCAAAATTTGAATTTCACTCTGTAATAGATGAATTTTGAAGTTCAATGATAAACACATATGTAATATCCTTATTTTTATGGGATATTATAAAATGAATAAAAGATGAGAAACGAAGTGAGATGAAAATGCTATATATAATCAAGCTTTAGAAGGAATTAATTTCTTATCTAATTTTCAGAAGAAATTATATTTGGTCCTTAATTGGAATTAATTTTTCACAAGGTTCTTAACAGAAATTAATTCCAAAACTTACCCCGAAAAAATATGCAATATACCACTTGAATGAAAGCATGTTTCGAGCTGAGCGCAACGGTATAAGTATTGTGTACCAATGAGGTTTAGATTGAGAGATAAACCAATTTGAAAGTTAATGTAAATAGTGAGAAAGAAATAATAAAAAAATTGATCTTTGGGAAAAATTACAAGAAAGTGCCCGAAAGAATGGATAATTACATTTTGACTCTACTTAAGGGCAATATGAACATTTTCCATATTAGAAGTAAAATGTGAATATTGCATTTTAACCTCAAGGAAAAAATATTGATATCATAAAATACATAAGTGACTAGAAAAAATGAGAGATATCGTTAAGCGTGATAAGGAAAAAATAGGTCAATTTTTCATGTTAAATAGAAAAATAAGAAAATTTTATTTTGACCCCAAAAATTAAGAATTCTTATAATTTAGTCCATGAAGAATTGAAAGGGAAAAGAGAGAAAAGTTTGGGAAAAATTACACCTAATGACCCGAAAATTTTAAAAATTATAAAATTGTCCTGGTCAAGGGTTTTTTTTGTAAATATGAAAAATTAGAGTCAAAATGAAGCTCTCAATGAGCTAAACCAAATGGAATATAGTATGACATTTATTAAGATCAAACTAATATTTATTGGGTAATTATGATTTAATATTAATATTTTACCTGATAAAAGTCAGTTTAGACTGCAGAAAAAAGGCAATACCAATTCAAGTGCACTGAATGGACCTTGATAAAATATATTTTGGGCCAAGATAATGATTTTAGTCTAAAAGTTATTTTTGGATAGTCCTGTACCAATTTAATGACAATTTTGACAAAAATATATTGGAACGGGTAAATTTAATAGGTAAAGGGTATTTTAGTTCATTTAAATAATTAAAGCAATTTTTTGGGTCAAAGATGAGGTGGAGCACATTTGACCAGCTGCTGGGATATCATGGGAATTTTGTGAAAAGCTTTAATTTCAATAAGGCAACTAAAGGTTAAAGACAAAATTAATTAATTAGCTTCATTAGATATTTATCCCATTAAGTCATTAACATTCATCTTCATCACTTCATTCACGACATCTGCAGCAATAGAAAGAAAGGAGAAAGGCGTGAAGATCCTAGAAAAAAAAGAAGAAGAGAAAGGCAAAGTTAAAGTCTCATAAACTCAAGGTAAAATCTTACGGCTATTTTATTGTGTATCCTTGAGTTTGGAGAACTTTTATGGATTATATCTCTCCATTGTACCTTGGAAAGTGTCAAATTAGAGAGACATTAGAGAGAGAAAATGGAGTTATGAAGAAATCACACTATGAAAAGCCATAGAAATCCTTCAAGATGCAAGAATATGCTATTAGATTTCAAGTTTGTTAGATAAATATATTTCTACAATTTTCTTTATTTTTCTCCTATTTAGGGTTTGTGAAATGAAAGGAAATCTCATGATTTTGATCTCAAAAATGAATTCTTGGGTCCAAAATAGGTAGATACAAGTGTATTGTACAAGAAAATCCAAATGGTTTGCAAAATGGAATTTTAGGGTTAATAAGCACACTTTGTGAAGGAGGTCATGAAATCAATAGCTAATGGCCTCATTTTGTGATGCTATAGGATTATAAGAAGTGTTGGAAGGGCAAAGGAAGAGTTTACAAAGCTTGGAAAGCATTGGAAAGCTACAAGGCAATTCACCAACCTAATCATGCATTGTATTGTCATATAGTTTGCAATGATTTGATGACTTGCCTATTGTTTGCAATGTTGATTTTGTTGAATCAAGTGTTTTGATGACCTTCAAGAGCTTATAGTAAAGATATCAAATGTGCACAAAAGGTTTCAAGTGAAGGAATTTTGGAAAAATCAGTGCAAGAATAGATGTAGAATGTTTAGTAATATTTTAATTTGAGTAAAAGACTTTGATTTGGTGAAAAGATGTTTTAAAAACTTGATTCTATGTTAATTCATGGAATATTTGAAAAACACCCACCAACAGACGAAGTTTGAAAGGTTTATACTGATATGCTGTTTTGAAAATTTGAACTTTGGCTTTGGAAATTCGAATTTCGTATTTAAAATGAACAAGTCTAAAAAGAGGCTTCTCTGACAAACGAATTTTGACTTGAGAAATTTGAATTTTGATACGTGTCTGCAAAGAGCTTTCTCTGACAGACGAACTTTAGCTTTTGAAAATTCGAATTTCAGATAAAATGCAACTTATGAAAATTGAAAAATTCGTCTAAGAATATGTCAAAGTTCATCTAAAAGCAAGTTTAAAAAGAGCTTCACTGACAGACGAACTTTGAACATGAAAATTCGAATTTTAGAAACAAAGCTTGTGAGTCTGGTATAATGATAAGTTGACATACGAATGACAATATTCAGAAGTTCAAACTTTCAAGTAAGTCTGAAAAGAAGTCTCTCTGACAGATGAACTTTGCCCTTTGAAAATTCAAATTTCGAACTTGTGAACTATTGTGCCTCATTGAACCAACTTCTGATAGACGAATTTTGGGGTTCCAAAATTCGAATTTCGAAGGCATTGTAGCAAATCGAATTTACTGTTCACACTTGACAGAACAACTTTACACATAGAAATTCGTATGTTCCAACATACAATCATTTTCTAAATATGAAAATTCGAATTTTGACTCATAACAGATGAACTTCGGAAGTTCAACATTAAAGGCTATAACTTTCGGTTTCTGCGAAATTCGTTTGTTGACCAGCTGAAGTTCGAACTTCAAAGGTCAGAAGCATTAAATGCGGTTGGTAAATGGATAGTTTCTGAGAGTAACCATTGGGTAACCTCTCTAACAGCTAGATCTTGTCTCTAACGTATAGTTGGGGCAGAAATCTATAAATAGAACTTCATTGGAAGATGTGGGTAACGATTTTTACTTTGTAAATACTGAAACTGTACCAAATCATCTACTCAAAGTCTCCTACTCTCTCAGTTCAATATTTGTACTTTAACTTTCTTATACACTCTGATTAAGAGAGTTTATTCATAGTAAACAATCTTATCTTCATCTAGAAGAAAGATTTTCTTGTGAGGGTATATCACAAGGGATTGGAAAAGCACTCAGTGAGAGTGCATAGAGTGAAAGTGTGAGCTCTAGAAACAGAGCATCATCTGTGTACTAAGGCATTTGCAAGAAGCCTACTGAATTCTTGCAGAATAGTGGAAAATCTCAAGTGGTAACTTGGGGACTAGACGTAGGTCAAGTTGAGAGACCGAACCCAAATAGATATCAGAGTCTTCTCTTCCCTACTATTACTTTTACTGTTTATTCATTCATACTCTGTTTTACCATCACCCTTTGCTTTCTTCACTTTCTTGACTTTTTGCAGAAAATGTTTAATCTTGCTAATTCACCCTCTCTCTTGGGAAGTCAGCTTATCTAACAAGTGGTATCAGAGCCCGGATTCCCAATCAAAGGATTTTACAATCTGGGAATTAAAATGGCTAGCTTTGGAGAAAGCATACTACCAGAGGGAAACAACACAAATAGACCACCTGGCTTCAGTGGAGAACACTATGGTTACTGAAAGATGAGGATGTAAATCTATCTCCAGTCCATTGATCTGGACATCTGGTCCGTCATCCAGAAGGGAGATTTTGTCCTAATGGCATTGGAGGATGATGGGAAATACAGAGAGAAACCAAAAGCTGAATGGAACAAGGAAGATAGAAGAAGAGTCTTGCTGAACTTCATGGCAAAACATTGCTTAGTCAGTGCATTGAATCAAGACGAATTCTACAGGGTCTCACAGTGCTCCACTGCCAAGGAAATATGGGACACCTTACAAATTGCTCATGAAGGAACAACTGGAGTAAGAGAAAACAAATTGAACACCTGCATAGGTGAATATGAAAGCTTCAAGATGGTAGAAGAAGAAAGCGTAAAAGAGCTACAGACGAGATTCACTTTTGTTGTGAATCAATTAAAGAGTCTGGGCAAAGAGTACACTCAGACAGAAAAAGTCATAAAGATCCTCAGAGCTCTTCCTTTGGAGTGGCAACCCAAAGTCACAGCAATAGAGGAAGCTAGAGAATAATCAATGGCATCTGTCACAGCTCTCTTTTGTAGCCTCGAGGAATACGATGGAAAGATAAAGGCTCTCAAAGAGGCTGGACAAGACAGAAAGAAAAAGGGTCTTGCTCTGAAAGCTGCTAAGGAGAAAGAAGAAGAGTCTGGCAATGAAGATGAGTTAGATGAAGAAACTCTGGCTATGATGGTCAGAAAATTTGGAAGATTTTACAACAAGAAAAGAAGTAAGAAATTCTTCAAGAAAGGAGCAGCTGGAGATAGTAAGAGAGAAGGAAAAGAACCAGTAACCTGCTATGAGTGCGAGAAGCAGGGACACATTAAATGGGATTGCCCATAATTCCTCAAGAAGCAGGAAAAAGAAAAGAAAGCTGCAGACAAAGTCAAGAAGAAAAGAGCCTACATCTCATCAATATAGGGCAACAGCTCAGATGAGGAAGAAGATGATGAAGAAGAAATCGTAAACATCTGTCTGATGGCTCTTGCATCTGAAGAAGCTGAAACTCCATCCAACAGTGATCAAGAGGATGAGGTTTATGAATCTGAACCTTCCTATTCTAAATTATTTGATGTATTTCATGATGAATTTGTTAAGACTGCCAAAGAACTTAAGCAAGCAAAGAAAAAGATTAACAAACTAGAATCTCAATGCAACATCTCTAAAACTGCTTCTCTGCATACTGAATCTGCTTGCTGTAAATCATGCATTGAGTTAAAACAAACTAATGACTATTTGGTAAAAAGCATGTCTAGACTAACTAAAGGAAAAGACATGCTGTTTGCTTTAATGGGAAGTCAAAGAATTTCACAGGGAAAGGTTGGACTTAGCTATGATCCTTGTGCTGTGAAAAAAAAGATTAGGAAGAAAAATCAGAATGTGTACATGAGACATTTTGTGCATGCAAGTGGCAATAGAAAGAAAGATCATATGTCACATCACATTAAATCATATAATCAACCAAGGCTTGCAAAACAAAAATATTATCTGCATTGTTTTCTTCCTGCTTCTCAATCCAGCAGTCCCTTTACCACCTATCACTTCTGTAATAAGAAGGGACATATTTCTAGTTCATGTGCTTTAAAGAAAAATGGACTTGACAGAAAGGTTAAATGGGTTCCCAAAGGTACATCTATATCCAGGGAAAAGACTACTGACAAAAAAGGACCCAAGCAGATTTGGGTTCCTAAAAGGAAAGTATGAACTTTATCTTGCAGGTTTGTCTTAAAGCTAGAAGGAGCAACAAATGGTATATGGACAGTGCATGTTCAAGTCATATGACTGGTGATAAGGAGAAGTTCATCATCCTTAGAGATAATAAAGGAGAAAAGGTGACCTTTGGAGGTGATTAGTATGGCAAAATAGTTGGCATTGGCATTGTGGGGAAGAATCCTGAAACATCCATTGAAGAGGTGCTGTTTGTAATTGGCCTTAACCACAATCTGCTAAGTGTGAGTGAGACATGTGACAAAGGAAATTGGGTACTGTTTGACTCAAAGTTCTACCTGGTCATTAGAAAAAGTGATCACAAAATAATCCTAAAAGCTCAAAGGGATGGTAACTGCTATACTATTGATTTTGACGAACTTCCTCCCTTAGATTCTGTCTGTTTGATTAGTCAAGATAATGATAGTTGGTTGTGGCATAGAAGATTAGCTCATGTAAACATGAATCAACTTTCAAAACTGATTAAAAATTAGTTAGTCACTGGCCTACCAAAAATCACTTTTGAAAAAGACAAAGAATGTGATGCATGCCTAAAAGGAAAACAAATCAAATCTTCTTTCAAATCTAAAAACGTAGTCACCACAACTAGACCACTAGAACTACTGCATATGGATCTGATTGGTCCATCTAGGGTAAAAAGCATTGGTGAAAATCTGTATGTGCTTGTAATTGTAGATGATTACTGTAGATTTACCTGGACACTGTTTCTTTCCTCTAAGAGTAATACGTTTGATGCATTTGTAACCTTGGCTAAGAAAATGTAAAATGAGAAAGGTATTTCTATTGTGTCTATCGGATCAGATCATAGAGGAGAGTTTGAGAATTTATATTTCCTAGAGTACTGTGGTGAGCATGGAATTGATCACAACTTCTCAGCTCTAAGAACTCCTCAATAAAATGGAGTAGTGGAAAGAAAGAACAGAACAATTGGAGAGATGGCTAGAGCAATGCTGAATGAGAAGGAACTCTCTCAAGTATTCTGGGCTGATGCAATAAACACAGCAAGCTACATCATAAATAGAGCCTACATCAGACCAATTCTTGGGAAGACTCCTTATGAGCTGTACAAAGGAAAAAAGCCAAATCTCTCACATCTACAAGTGTTTGGTTGCAAGTGCTTCATCCACAACAATAGAAAGGAGAATCTAGGTAAGTTTGATGCCAAATCTGATGAAGGTATATTTCTGGGCTACTCTTGTAGAAGTAAGGCATATAGAGTTTTTAATAAAAAGTCCAAATTAGTAGAAGAATCTGTGCATGTAGTGTTCATTGAAAATGAAATTTTTTCCAAACATGTCACTGATGAGGATAATCTTATTTCAAACTTTAAAAATTTAGATCTTTTTGATGAAGGTAAAATTGAACTTCCAAAAGTTTCTGAATCTATTAACATAGAGGATGATATTTAGGAGAAAGACTTTGAAAAGGAATATAATGAAGACATGTCTCAAGAACTCCCTAGAGCTTGGAGATTTCAAAGGAATCATCTTGTTGATCAAGTGATAGGGGATGTTCAAGAGAAAGTCAAAACCAAAAAATAGTTAAGGGATCAAATAATAAATTGTGCTTTTATTTCTCAAATTAAAGCTAAATGTACTGAAGAAGCCTTAACTGATGAATACTAGATTTTAGCTATGGTAGATGAGTTGAATCAGTTAGAAAGAAATCAAGTTTGGGATTTAGTGCCCAGACCCAAAAACCATCCTGTAATTGGTACTAAATGGGTTTTTAGAAATAAACTTGATGAATCAGGATCAATAATTAGAAATAAAGCTAGACTGGTTGCAAAAGGATATAATCAAGAAAAAGGAACTGATTTTGAAGAAACCTTTGCTCTTGTGGCTAGATTAGAAGCAATTAGAATTCTGTTAGCATATGCATGCATGAAAAATATTATGTTATATCAAATGGATGTGAAGAGTGCTTTTCTAAATGGATATATCATGGAAGAAGTCTATGTAGACCAACCTCCAGGCTTTGAGAACTCTACAAAATCAAACCATGTTTATAAACTAAAGAAAACCCTGTATGGCCTAAAGCAAGCCCCTAGAGCATGGTATGAAAGATTAAGTAATTTTCTAACTGAAAAGGGGTTTAATAGAGGAAAAGTAGCTACAACTTTATTTACAAAGAAAGAAATAAAGATTTACTTATTGTTCAAATCTATGTTGATGATATTATATTTGGTGCTACTAATGAATCTCTTTGCAAGAATTTTTCTAAGCTAATGCAGGGAGAATTTGAAATGTCCATGATGGGTGAACTCAACTTCTTCCTTGGATTACAAATCAAGCAGTGTGATGATGGTATCTTTCTCAATCAATCCAAATATCTGAAAGAATTGCTGAAAAAATTTGGAATGGAGAATGCTAAACAAATGGGAACACCTATGGCTACTGCAACCAAACTGGATATGGATGAAAAGGGTAAAATGTTTGACATAACCAAATATAGAAGAATGATTGGATCTCTGCTATACCTAACTGCCAGTAGACCAGACATTATGTTCAGTGTCTGCATGTGTGCAAGATTCCAATCATGCCCCAAAGAAACCCATGCAACTACTGTGAAACATATTTTCAGATATCTAATTGGATCATCACATATGGGTCTTTGGTATCCTAAAGGCAATGGAGAAGATTTGAAAGGATACACTGATGCTGACTTTGCAGGAACCAAAACTGACAGAAAAAGCACAGTGGAACTTGTCAGTTCCTTGGAGGATCCTTGGTTTCATGGTTTAGCATGAAGTAAAACAGTGTAGCCTTATCCACAGCAGAAGCAGAATATGTTGCAGCTGGAAGCTGTTGTGCTCAAGTCATCTGGATGAAGCAATAACTTGAAGATCTTGAGATTGAGATAAAAGAAATACCTATAATGTGTGACAACCAAAGTGTCATTAACATCACAAAGAATCCAGTCATGCATTCAAGGATGAAGCATATTAAAGTTAGGCACCACTTTATAAGAGATCATGTTCTGAAAGGAGAGATCAGATTAGAATACATCTCTACAGACGATCAAGTTGCTGACATCTTTACAAAGCCTCTTTTAGAAGATAGGCATTGTAAAATCTAAAGAGAATTGAATATGGTAAATCCCAATGAACTGTAAGTAAATTTCTGTATCAATCTGTTTTGGAATTTCTGACATTGATTTAATTCTAACTTTAGCATCGGAGAAAGTTTAATGTAAGTTGCAGGTTCTCCTCATGAGTTTAAATGGCAGTAGATCTGAAAAAATAGAGCAAATCAGAATGGAACAATTAAAAGAAGAAAGAGACAGCAAGAAATCTGAGTTCTGGATCCATTCTGTACATTTTTTAAGTTGAAATTCACATTTTAGTTGTGTGTTAGATGAATTTCCTCAATAAATTGTGTTTTTAAACAAGTAAGCATGCTTAACATTCAAATTTAGATGCCTAACAAACGAACTTCAACTTGGAACAGTTCTCGGTGGTCCCTCGAAATTCGTCTGTTAGTCCTTGAAAGTTCTAATTTTGAAAAATAAAAGATTCAATGTTATCTTTGTCCAACATGATGATTATACAATTGTCCATTTCATAACGTACGCATGTTGGAGAACCTTTACAGAGTATAAAAATTCAAATTTCTGATTCAAAATTCGTCTGTTGAAACATGCTCATAATGCTGAATCTCTGAAAGATGAATTTTCATATGCATAATTCATCTGTTCCTTGTTGCATTAATCTTTGCTTGATGCCTGCTCTTCAAAATTTGAACTTTGCTCAAACAAAGTTTGTCTGTTCATCCTGTGCTTCTTGAACCAAGTCTCTGTCATATGAAGTTTCAGAAGAAAATTCATCTGTCAGTAAGCTTTGCTCAATGGTTTAACTTTTAATTGCTCAAAATTCAAATTTTGACCCCTCAAAATTCGTCTGTCTTGCGGTTACACACGTCAAAACCAACGGTTTTCCTCTGAATAGACGCAACCCTATTCATCTCTTCTACAAGTCTGTTCAAATTCTCTCCTCAATACTCTTCACTTCTAATTGTAAATCTTCATTTTCCACCATTTAAACTCCTTTTCACATCCTATAAACCCATTCCCAGCTTCATTATGAAACATTCATTCACGAAAATGACACGAGTAAAAATTCCAGAAGTTGGAAAGGGAGAAGCACGACCGAAGAGAATGGTTAAATCCTAATATGCCTTAAAAAATGGTGAAAAACTGAAGAGAAAAGCTGAATCAAGCAAGGCAACTCCCTCCAAATGACAGAAAACAAATCCAAGGCAGAATCAAAGAAAGCTGGACCTTCTTCATCGAAGAAAACAGAGCCTTCAGTTCCTGTTGTTGTGGCTGTTGCTACTGCTTCCACTTCCTCCATCAGTACTGAATCTGGAGAATACCAACTCACAACAATGCCATTATGGAGCACTCCTCAGATTCAGGGGGAATACTCGACCAAATTTATAACCAAAAAGGTAATAAAGCCTCATTGTGTGAACATGGAAGATTTATTATTCTCAAACAATTTTGATGCTGGCCTATGGATGATGAGATATAAGAATCTGTTAAGGTTATTGGAAAGGTATGATGATGAAGTGGTTAAGACATGGTACGCCTCCCTGAAGTACAACAGCAAGAAGAAGAAGTGGGAGGTCAATCTGAGATCAAGGACCATCTGGCTCATGATGAAACTCTTAATGAAGTATTGGAAATTCCAGGGCAAGATAGCCTTAAGATTGACATCACTGCCTCAGGATACATGGATGAGGCAGAACTGTTGATAAAAAAGGTGGCCCCTTTCTGAACTACAAGGAGAGCACAATCCTAAACACATTGTTCAGAAGAAGGGAGAATAGGCCAACAATAAACTTGCTGAAGCTGACTGACCTCAGTGCTCAAGTAAGGATCTCACACTACATAGTGTTTAGGATTATTTTCAATAAAAGAGGTAGTTTCAATTTGATCATAAGGGCAGAGGCACATGTAATGGCAGTAATCATGATTGGGAAGCTTATCAATATGGGTCATATCATACTCTAACGCATGATCAAGGCAAGGGATCAGGGGAAGGACTCTACATTTCCCTATGCAGCAATCATTTCCAGGATTATACAATATGCCAGAATTCAGCACCTTGAGAAGGGGAAAGGGAAGCCCACTGAGATTTTCAAGGAAAAGGAGCTACAAAGAATATGGATTGAAAGAAAAGATTGAAGATGGATTGGGAGGGAAGCAGGAAAATCTGAAGATCTCTTCTTTGATGAAGATACCTCCCTACAGCAAGAAGGTACCTTTGAGGCTCCTGCAAGACCTACACCTCAACCTTCTCAACTTGTCCCATCTCTATCTCTGCCTGCTCACATTCCATTTACTCCCTTCTCTCGTGCTTAGCCAACTAAGATCACTGAGTTGTATGACAGTCTGTCTACACTCATACTAAGCATCAGGGATGAGCAAAATGCCAAGCTTGCTCATCTTCAAGATCAGATCCACCAGTTGACCAAGAACATGAAAGTGGTTGCTGATACATATGAAGACATTTGGAATGCCATTCCTGCCACATCAGCTTCACCTCAGCCAGGATTCTCTGAGCCTGCTAAGTCTCCAACTCCTGAGCCTCCAAGTCCCTTTGTGCTAGCCTTTCCTGAGCATGATGATACTGTAAATGATACTGAGACTGCTGGCACACTGAGCACACCAAGTCCTGGTCCTCCCTTGGATTATGGTATGGAAGAAGAAGGCCCTCAGGATTCAAGCTCTCATGACCCCATTCAAGCATATGCTCAAGAGTCAATCCTGTCCCAGCAAGAATCTGAGCAAGTAGAAAGATTAGTGGCAGTCATCTCCGCTTCACCATTCATGCAGGTTGCCCTAAATGAAGAAAGAAGCATTGTGCCTTTTGTTGATTTGGAAGCTATTGCACACAATGCTCTCTTGCAAGCTCAGAAAAGAAGGCTTGAAGAAATGTTTCCTCCTTCTGCTCCTTCATTTGTTACATACCTCGATTTCTCGGAGGAAAGAAGGGCACAATTGGCAATTACAAGGTAAGAAATTTATGAACTTCTTGAGATTTCTAATGATGAAGATGAAGACACAAGTTCTAAAGTGTCTAGGTCCTTGCCAAAGCTCAATCCAGAAATGCCATTTGTTCCTGTGCCTCTTCTAGCTATTCCAGTGTCTCAGATCCCTCCCCCTGCTGATTTTGTTCACCTTCCTAATGATGGCAAAAAGGGGGAGAAGAGTGAGCAAACTGGAAAGTCTACTATTGTACCTTCAGGAAAAACTTATAGCAAGAAGACCAAGTCAAAGAAAATGTGATTAGAACTAATGCTTGGGTCCTCTTGTAGTGATGTTTTTGTGTTTCTGTTGTTGTGTACTGTGTTTCTGTAATATGTTGCAAGTGACATTTAATGAAATAAAATAATTCCTTGGTTGCAATAATCTGTTCTTGTTAAACTTTGAATGAGTTAATAAATCTCTTTACTTGATCTACTATATATGATATCTTTTGGATTATAATGCATGTGTTGAGGGAGAGCTTGTGAAAGCAAACCCAAGTACTAATGCAGTTTGTAAGTTGTTTTGTCATCATCAAAAAGGGGGAGAATGTTGAATCAAGTGTTTTGATGATTCCAAATCAACCTTCAAGAGCTTGGAGTAAAGATATCAAAGGTGCACATAAGGTTTCAAGTGAAGGAATTTTGGAAAAATCAGTGCAAGAATAGATGTAGAATGTTTAGTAATGTTTTAATTTGAGTAAAAGACTTTGATTTGGTGAAAAGATATTTTAAAACATTGATTCTATGTTAATTCATGGAATATTTGAAAAACACCCACCAACAGACAAAGTTTGAAAGGTTTATACTGATATGCTGTTTTGAAAATTTGAACTTTGGCTTTGGAAATTCGAATTTCGTATTAAAAATGAACAAGTCTGAAAAGAGGCTTCTCTGACAGATGAATTTTGACTTGAGAAATTCGAATTTTGATATGTGTCTGAAAAGAGCTTTCTCTGACGAACGAACTTTGGCTTTTGAAAATTCGAATTTCAGATAAAATGCAACTTATGAAAATTGAAAAATTCATTTGAGAATATGTCAAAGTTCATCTGAAAGCAAGTTTAAAAAGAGCTTCACTGACAGACGAACTTTGAACATGAAAATTTGAATTTCAGAAACAAAGCTTGTGAGTCTGTTATAATGATATGTTGACATACGAATGACAGTATTCAGAAATTTGAACTTTCAAGTAAGTCTGAAAAGAAGTCTCTCTGACAGATAACCTTTGCCCTTTGAAAATTCGAATTTCGAACTTGTGAATTATTGTGCCTCATTGAACTAGCTTCTGACAGATGAATTTTGGGGTTCCAAAATTTAAATTTCGAAGGCACTATAGCAAATCGAATTTACTGTTCACACTTGACAGAACAACTTTACACATGGAAATTCGCATGTTCCAACATACAATCATTTTCTAAAGATGAAAATTCGAATTTTGACTCATAGCAGACGAACTTCAGAAGTTCAACGTTAAAGGCTATAACTTTCGATTTCTGTGAAATTCGTCTGTTAACCAACTGAAGTTTGAACTTTGAATGTCAGAAGCATTAAATGCGGTTGGTAAACGGATAGTTTCTCAGAGTAACTGTTGGGTAATGTCTCTAACGGCTAGATCTTGTCTCTAACGTATAGTTGGGGCTGAAATCTATAAATAGAACTTCATTTGAAGAAGTGGGTAACGATTTTTACTCTGTAAATACTGAAACTCTGTCAAATCATCTACTCAAAGTCTCCTACTCTCACACTTCAATATTTGTACTTTAACTTTCATATACACTCTGATTAAGAGAGTTTATTCATTGTAAACAATCTTATCTTCATCTAGAAGAAAGATTTTCTTGTGAGGGGATATCATAAGGGATTGGGAAAGCACTCAGTGAGAGTGCATAGAGTGAAAGTGTTAGCTCTAGAAATAGAGCATCATCTGTGTACTGAGGCATTTGCAAGAAGCCCACTGAATTCTTGTAGAATAGTGGAAAATCTCAAGTGGTGACTTGGGGACTAGACGTAGGTCAAGTTGAGAGACCGAACCAGGATAAATATTAGAGTCTTATCTTCCCTACTATTACTTTTACTGTTTATTCATTCATACTCTGTTTTACCATCACCCTTTGCTTTGTTCACTTTCTTAACTTTTTGCAGAAAATTTTTAATCTTCCCAATTCACCCCCCTCTTGGGAAGCCAGCTTATCTAATAGATTTGTGATGATTTGATGTTATTGGCTGTGTGTGTTTGAGGGGTTTTGAGACCCTAGATTGTCCAAAACCCAAGGGGAAACTCTACCTAATTTTCTATAGAATGTTTGAGCATGAATGATTTTAGATGTTTGAATGATGATTTGATGATATGTGTTTGCAATATGTGATGATATGTTTGCTTGATTGGTAGTAACTACTGAGATTCCATGAATCTCATTCCTTCCAAATGCTAAACATGTTTAGGCCAAGGCAATGCAAGGAGTTCAAGAGGAGCTAAAAGAGATGAGGAAGAAATTGGTGGAAATTATGTTCTTGTAAGTATTGTTGTTAATTTTGACAATATGTATAAATTTGTATGCAAAGGCTAGATCATATATATATACACTGATGCAAGCATGTTCCTTGAGGTATGTTTTGGTGTTACATATGAATTTGGAACAATGAATGATAGTGTAAGTATATTATGAAATTTATTATGCTAAAGTTTGGATGAAAGGGTTCAATCTGGATACCCTAATAGAATGTTAGTACTGTTTATTCGAAACAGGACAATTAACTTTATTGATTTATATGACATAAAATTAGATGGAATAAGCTTTCCATAGAGCTAAAGAACACCTCAATTGGTTAAGTATACTATTTATGATGAATTTGTAAAATTAGGGTTCAAAAACAGGGCAATGTTGGAAAACTGGAATGTTACTGAAGGTACTGAAAATTTTTAAAGGTATTATAAAATTACACAGATCTCCAAAAATTTAGTAGTTTACATGTATAAAAATTTCAATATCTTAAGTTTAATATTTGACTAATTTGGAAGTGATTAGAGTTATATAATGAGAGATATGTAAGTTTTTATAAGATTGTTCCAGTGAAAGTTAAGTTCTGACCCTTGATAGTTCAAACTACTTCCACACCCTATTCCAGTAGAATAAATTTACAGGAAACTACGGTTAGAAAGTAGACATATGGGACTTTCTAATGACATGGAGAATACATGATTTGACTAAGGATATCATGAGATATGAATTTTTAAAGATGATGCCAAAACCTGGGAAGTTTCAAAATAACTAAATATATAGTAATTATTTGAGAAATAAAATGTACAAATTGGTCTTGAGAATACTCTATTTCATATTTTTTTCATGTAGAAAATCTTTCTAGATATTTTTAGAGACTTAAATCACTTTGATATGATTTTTCTAGAATTAGTTATGAATTTTCAAATTTTGTCGAGTAAAATGGAAAGTGCACAATAAATAGTACCAGAAATAAAGAAAAATCTGTTTTGATATTTTTATGCAATCAAGCCTTTAATCATGCAATAATGGACCTAATTGGAGTTTAATACATGTGAAATGGGTTTAAGTTTAAGGTGTTACAACATAACTACGTTGACTCTGTAAAATTCATCCATTGAGACTCAAAATTCGAATTTTGGTATGTCAAATGCATTTAGAGCAATTGTTGAATGACGCTTTTGCAGAGTAATGACTATAACTTTTATCTAATGGATAGATCTAGTATCTAATGAATAGTTAAGCCAAAAATCTATAAATAGGACCTCATTTGAACTTATGGGTAACAAATTAAATGAGTTTGTGCGAAAATGCTACTTCAATACGTAAAATCTTTCTGTGTTAGCATTCATAGTTAAACCTACCTCATTAGAGTAAACTTTCAATGTATTTTCTACTCTAAAAGAGAGTTTCCATTCTGTAATCATTCTTTTCTAAAATTTCTGGGTAGAATCTTAGTATGGGAAAATATTAAGGAAAATTACACATCTTTTAAGGGTATAGGGAGAATGGCTTCATAAATGCCAATTGAAACTTGTGGGATGTACTGAGACTTCATAAGTTCCCGAATTAAACTTGTGAGATATAGTGAAAATTCCAAGTGGTGGCTTGAGGACTAGATGTAAGTCAAGTGATTAGGCTGAACCAGGATAAATTCTTATGTCTAATCCTTCATTTTCCTGTTTCATCTATATCTTTTATCATCCTCTGTTCATCTCTGTTCTACTCTATTCTTGGTAAAATTGGGTTGTGCTTCAATAAGGGAAAAAATTTTGCATCACCAAATTCACCTCCTTAGGTGACGAGCCATACCTTATAGTTGGTATCAAAGCTTGGACTTCCAGTAAAAGATCTAATCATCCGGGAGCAAGATGGCTAGTTTTGGAGAAAATGTACAACCACACGAGAATAACATCAACAATCCTTCAGGCTTTAGTGGTGAACACTATTGATATTGGAAGATAAGAATACATATATATCTTTAATCCATAGATCTGGACATCTGGTCTATCATAAAGAAGGGTGACTTTGTGCCAATGCAGACATAGGATAATGGCACATTCAAAGAAAAGCCAGAAGCAGAGTAGAATGATGAAAATAAGCGAAGAGTTCTACTAAACTTCAAGGCAAAACACTCCTTGGTCAGTGCTCTTTCACAAGATGGATTCTATAGAATGTCAGATTGCAACATAGCTAAAGAAATGTGGGACATTCTAAGGATTGCTCATGAAAGAACCAAGGGAGTGAAGGAAAATAGACTCAGCTTTCTCATAGCAGAATATAAAATGTTCAAGATGATTAATGATTAATCTATTGAAAATTTCCAAATTCATTTTACTTACATCATCAATCATCTAGCATCTACCAAAAGTGATAGCTATTGAAGAGACAAGAGGAGAATCATATCAATTTGTCACTGCATTGTTTGGAAGCCTTGCTAAACATGAAGGAAGACTTAACCTTCTTTGGGAACAGCAAAATAAAGAAAGATACTAATGTTCAAAGCTACTACATCATAGAGCTTAGAAGATGATGACACTGATGATGAAAGTGATGATAGCAATAATGATGATGAGGAGGACGAGCTGAAATAGTTGACCATCAGATTTAGGAGATTCCTTAACATCAAAAAGGAGTTTCAGGAACAAAAGTACTCCTACCATGCAAATAAACTGAAGTACCATTCAAAGAGGCAAGGAAGAAGATATATAGAAAAGAAAAGTGAAAAAGCTAAAGTGGCATATACCTCTATAATTTGGGGCAACAGTTCAAATGAGATGATGAGGATACCTATCCAGACTTAATGGCTAAGACCAATGATGAGGTATCAAATTCTAACTCTGAATTTGATTCTAATTATTCTTTTGATGAGTTGCAAGATGCTTATAATAAAATGTATGACGAACTAATTAGATTAGCAAAAGTACTAGCACACAGTAAGAAGAAAGTGATTTCCTTAAAAAATGAATTATAATTCGAAAAGAATGAAAATGAATCGCTTAAAAAAAAGATGAGTTAGAAAATATCTATTAAACCCACTTACACATTTTCTCTTGTGATTCATGTGATAGATTAACTAAAGAAAAAGAGGAATTAACTAAAGTCAGCCAATTTCACCCAAGAAAAGGATAAGTTGAATATTCCACTTAGGAAACAAAAAAGTTTGTGTAACAAGTTAGGTACTGGCTGCATAAATTAGTCCAAGGAGAAGAATAAGCGTTATAAGAAACTCTCTGTACCTACTGTAATGCCTAACTCACCATTATGCACATATTGTGATAAAAATGGGCATATTACCTATCTGTGCAATGTTAAGAGAAATGGTTTAAGTAAAGACATGAAATAGGTTCCAAAGAATATCACTAATCTTCTTGGACCTAAAAACAAAGGGATACCAAAATGTTCGTATGGTATTTCATGTGTGCAGAATAACTCCAAGAAGAAAGAACATATTATTGTAAGGAAGAAGTCACAAAAAAGAAAAGATTCTCAAAACTCTAAAACTTTAATTACAAATCACAATGAAGGACCTTAAACAGAATTCAAATCACTCACCTTAAGAAAAGAGAGAGTAGATGCTTGTACACTGGTGTGACAAATACAAAGAAGAAAAATGAATAATTACACACCAAAGTCAAGCAAAAGATCATAAGGAGATGATCTTTGTAACCTCTGACACTTACTTTATTCAATTATTGCATTATATATTTTTAGGTAAGATTAAACTCTGTTGCCATATGTACTTTAAAATGTTTAAATTGACCATTAATGGACCCTAGTAAGAAAGGATACCAATGAAAGAAAAAGATATTCCTTTTATTTTTGCAGGTACTCCTTGAGCTAAATGGTGAAAGTTTGATAAAGATGGAATACCGATGTGCTTAATTAGAATCATACTGAAAAAAGAAGAAGTTAACTATTAACCAAGTTTGTTTGTAAGTGTTTAACATGTTTTCAAATATGCTTAGTTGAAACTGTTATTTGAGATTATTAAAATAAAGTATGGCCCTTGTTCAAATAATGAACTATCTGAAAATGATGGTGCTTATGTGAAGATCATTGTTTGCATGAACCCATTTCTTTATTTGTATAACCAAACGTGTGTGATTTTCAAAATTTCTCTTGCTTACTGATTTTAATTTGAGTAATGATCTAGAAAGCATGTATACTTGAATAAATGCTCATGCTTAGGTGGAGCTTATAACTTTGCATATAAAGGTTTTTAAAAGCTCTTTTTGATTTTAAAAAGAAATTCAATCATAATGCTTAAACACCTGCATCATGTGCTTATTTGTTGCATTGTGATTCCTTAGTTTTATCATATGAAATGCATAGGTTGAGGGGGAGCACTTTCTGAAATTAAATTACTTATGCTTTAGCTCACCCCATTTATTGTGAAGAGATTTGTTGTTTGGTCTTAATCTACTAAAGGAAGCAATGATGTTTCAACATCTCTCCTTGATCCTAAAGGAAGAAGGTAATAACTCTTCAACAATGAGATACCTCTTGTGATATATGTATATCATGATAATCTTAACAAGAAGCATCATAACATTTGGTATTATAAAAGTTTCAAGCAACAATTGGTATTAATTTTGACATCAGTAAAAATTAGCATAATTTGAACATGCAGTGCATAATAAGTTTTGATAATGATTTGTATTTTAGCTTGTGCTTCAGTATGTGCTTAGAACAACCTTAGACATATGTGCTTACTGGTAAAACATCACAAACAGAGCAAGAAGAATTATAGGAGAATTTTTCTTCAAACCTTTTTGTTGATGTCAAATAAGGGGAGAAGTTATGTGAAAAATATGCATATGCTTAATCTAGAATTATTTGAATTGAACTCCATTATATGTGTTAATCATTCATTAAGCATATTTTTCACAAGTGATTTGTTATCATCCAAAAGGGGGAGATTGTTAGGTTTAATATATTATAAGTTTTGATGATTACAAATGCAAAGTAATAAGGAACAAATGCATCATATTCATCTAACATATATATTGTTTATTAAAGAAGTAAAATGTGCATTAGTATGTATTTAATTATGTTTATAATGTATATATCATGCCATATACTAATATATCCACTGTACTTTTTTATTTTATAATACAAATTGGATATATAAATTAGACTAACTACTTGGTTTGTAAGTGTAATACATTAAATGTAAGATTGTCCAAATAAGAAGAGTGAGCATTGGAATAAAAAAAGGGAAACCAACATCATGTCTCACTCAAAGAAGAAGAAGAGAAATGATGCTCCAAGAATGGAAGATAGAAGGAAGCATGCCAAGAATAGGAATAACCAATTGAAAGTAGAATTGAACTTAGCTATTAGGTATATTTTATTTTCACTTAGGTCATAAGGTGGTTTAATCTTTAAAATTTACTTAATCATATTATGATATGTTTTCAATGATTAAATTAAGTAAATATGATGTTAACATGTGTTAAAATTAAGAAATATTGACTAACAGACAAATTTTGGATTTGACTCATGTTTATTTTATGCAAAAGTCAAACTTTGCTTAGTAAAATTCGAAGTTATAGAAGTTTTAAGTCTAACTGATGAATTTTAGTTCTGAAATTCGAATTTTAGGCTAAGTATTATTAGTGAAAGTATGCAAAATTCGCATAAACCTTAGTCAATCGAATGTTAGTGAAGTTCAAAGTAAGTTCAAAGTCACTTCCTCTAATATACAATCTTTGAACTTTAAAGTGCAAATTTTAAAATAAAAACTTGTAAGTCTTGTTAGATGTAATATCCCTATGTTTATGGGATGTTATAAAATGAATAAAAGATAAGAAATAAAGTGAGACGAAAAGACTATATATATACTCAAACTTTAATAGGAATTAATTTCTCATCTAATTTTCAAAGGTTATGTTTTGAAATTAATTTTCCATAAGGTCCTTAACAGAAATTAATTCCATAATTTACCCCGAAAAATATGTAATATACCACTTGAATGAAAGCCCGCTCCAATCTGAATGCAACGATATAAGTATTGCACAACTAGGTAGTTTGGGTTAAGAGATAAACTAATTTAAAAATTAATATAAATAGTGCAAAAAGAAATAATAAAAAATTGGTCTTTGGGTAAAATTATAAGAAAGTGCCTAAAAGAATGGATAATTACGTTTTTGACCTGGTTTAAGGGCAAAATGGTCATTTCCCATATAAGAAGTAAAATGTGAATATTGTATTTAAGCTCTAAGGAAAAAATGTTGATATCATAAAAAGTATAAAGAATTTGCAAAAATAGGTATACACTATTTTGGATAAAATAGGGTAAAGAGGTCAATTATCTTGATTCGAAGGAAAAAGAAGAAAATGATAATTTTACCCATAGAAAAAGAAAATAAAAGATAAAAAAAGGAAAGAAAGGCGGTGGACACTGAAGGTGAAGAAGGATTTATGAATTTTGGAGAAAATTACACCTCAGACCTAAAAATTTTAAAAATTATAAATTTATCCCGGGTTAAGAGTATTTTTGGAAATATGAAAAATTATAGTCAAAATGAAGCTCTTGATAAGCTAAGCCCAATGGAATGATGTTTGGAAATTAATAAAGTTAGTATGAATTTGCTATGGGTATTTGGAATAAAAGTCAGTATTGTACTGATAGAAGGGATTTTAGACTGCAGAAAAAGCAGTACTTAGTCAAGGATAATGAATGGACCTTATCCAAATATGTTTTGGGTCAAGATAATGATTTTGGATCAAAAGTAATTTTGCATAATCCTGTATCAATTTAATGATAATTTCAGCCAAAATATTTAATCAGTATGGGTAAATTTAATCGATAAAGGGTATATTGGTCCATAAAAATTTATTAAATCAATTTTTGGCAAAAAATGTGCTCAAGACACGTCTAAAAACTGATCAAGGATGCCAAGGGAATTTCTTGAAAAACTCTACTACTTAAAGTAACGATGATTGACCAAAAAAAATGATAATTAATTGGTTATTACATCTCTTTCCTTAATGACTTGAGTTAAGCCATTTTCACCACTTCAAACATGTCTGGTTCAATAGCCCTTAGGGGGAGAGAGACCACAAAAACTTGAGAGGAAATTAGAGAAGCAAGGGGCAAAAGTTGGAGCTTATGTGACCAAGGTAAGCTTTTATGACTATTATCTTATGTAATGAAGTGTTTAAGAGAGTTTCCATGGAGTTTTTCTTTCTCTCTTGCCCTAGAGAATTTCTGCCATCCATAGCCTAGAGAGAGAAAATTGAGTTATGAAGAAACCAATCCATAGAAAAGCTTAGAAATGGCTTAAAGAGCAAGGATGTACAAGTTATTTGATGTTTAGAGAAGTAGGTATTTTTATAAAATTTTATGGAATTTTCTGCTATTTAAGGTTTGATTTAAGAAGGGAATTTTATGATTTTGACACCAAAAATGGATTTCTTGGATCCAAAATAGATTAAAATAAGTATGTTGCACAAGAAATTCCCAAAGAACAACTAAATGGAATTTTAAGGTTTAAGATGCCACTTTTTGAATGAGGTCATGCAATCAATGGTTTGTGACCTTGTTTTATGATGCTATAGGGTTCAAGGAAGTATTAAAAGACTAAAGGAAGTATCCCTAAAGTTTGGAGATCATTGGAAAGCAAGAAGGTAGTTACTTTCCCTATCAATGCTTTATGTTACCATTATTATTTTCTTGATTTAATGAATATGCCATATATTTGTATGAATATTTTGTGATGATATTGATTGGTTGACTAGTTGATTAGAGGGTTTTGTGACCCTAGGATGTCCACTTTATAATGTGTTATCATGTCAAATTTTTTATGAAAATACTATGGCATAATATATTCTTTTGACTTTTATGGATGGATTTATGAAATGTTAATGATAATTTGAATGCATGATTGGATGTAACTACTGAGATTCTTTGAATCTCACTCTCCCTAAATGACTAACCATGCTAGGGTGAAGACATGGAAGTGGCCAAGGAGAAAGCAAGAGAAATGAAGAAGATAGTGAAGAGTCATTGATTTTTCAAGTTATAATGCCATGATATGACATTATGTATTAAATAATGTATGAGGTGTGGTTCTGTAATTATGCATGTTTATGTTTCCTTAAGCTCTCTTATCATGTAATGTGTGAAATAGGAGCATTGAATGTCAATGAATTATGTTTATGAAGTTTATTATATGAGATATGGCATGATTATACTCAAGAATGACTGGTAGTAGTTTGAACTAAGCTGCTCTATTCGAAACAGGTCCATTAGTAATGTAGTATATATATTCTGAAAGTAGATAGAATAATATTTCCAAAGAGTTAAAGAACACCTAAATTGGATAAGTGTACAATTTATGGTGAATTTTCAAATTTAGGGTTTAGAATAGGACAATGTAGAGAAAAACTGAAACTTTGCCATAATCACTAGAAATTTCAAAATACAATAGAAAATAATAAAAAGCTCCAAAAATTCAATGGCTTGCATTTTTGGAAACCCATAAGTCTCAGAAAATGAATGCCATAGGTTTGATAGTATTTGGAGCTATAAAGAAAGAGTTATGTAATTTCTCTTAAAACTATTCTAGTAGAAATAGTATTTTGACCCTTAATGATTTATGTCGATTCCATGCCTTGTACAAGGTGAATAAATGTGCAAGAAAAATATATATAAAAGAAGATATACAGGGATTTCCAAGGACATAAAGAATGAATAATTTGTTTTAGGATATCATGAGATATGAATTTTTAAATATAAGGTCAAAACCTAGGAAGTTTCAAAATGACCAAATGCATAGCAAATATTTGAGAAATAAACAGTATAAATTAGTCAGGAGAATACTCTATTTCATATTTTTTCCTTGTAGAAAATATTTTTAGATATATTTATAGAGTTGAATCCCTTTGAGATGATTTTTCTAGAATTAGTTATGAACTTTCAAAGTTCATTGGGTAAAATGGAAAATGCACAATGAACAGTACCCAAAATAAAGAAAAATCTGTTTTGATATTTTTATGCAATCAAGTCTCTAATAATGTAATAATGGATATAATTGGAGTCAAATATATAGGAAATGGATGTAAGTTTAAGGTGTTACATTCGCACATACCTTTGATAGTCAAACATTACTGTTCAACATTCGAATTTCGAAGAGAGAAATTTTGTGTCATGTTGAAAATGTTGAATCCAGAGTTTTGATGATTCCAAACTAACCCTTAAGAGCTTGGAATAAAGATATCAAAGGTACCCAAAAGGTTTCAAGTGAAGAAATTTTGGAGAAATCTGTGCAAAAATAGATGTAGGATGTTTAGTTGTGTTTTAATTTGAGTAAAAGACTTTGATTTGGTGAAAAGATATTTGAAAACCTTGATTCTATGTTAAATCATGGAATATTTGAAAAACACCCACCAACAGATGAAGTTTGAAAGATTTATATTGAACTGTCATCTTGGAAATTTGAACTTTGGCTTTAAAAATTCAAATTTCGTATTAAAACTGAATAAGTCTGAGGAGATGCTTCTTTGAAAGATGAATTTTGACTTGGGAAAATTCAAATTTTGATAAGTGTCTAAAAGGAGCTTTAAGCAACAAACGAACTTTGGGTTTTGAAAATTCAAATTTCAGAGAAACCGAAACTTATGAAAACTAAAGAAATTCGTCTGAAATTGTGTAAAAGTTCATCTGAAACCAAGTTAAGATTGGGTTTCAAAATTGCTCATGACAGATGAACTTTGAACATGAAAATTCGAATTTCAGAAACTAAACTTGTGAGTCTGTTACAATGATATGTTGACATACGAATGACAGTATTTATAAATTCAAATTTTGAAATAAGTCTGAAAGGAGGTCTCTCTGACAGACGAATTTTGCCCTTTGAAATTCGAATTTTGAAGAAAATAAACTACTGTGCCTTATAGACCCCAACTACGGACAGACGGATTTTGAGGTTTCAAAATTCGAATTTCGAAGGCATTGTAGCAAATTGAAAATACTGTTCACACTTAACAGAAAAACTTTCTTCTTGAAAATTCGTATGTCACAACATAGAAATATTTTCCAAATATCAAAATTTGAATTTCACTTCATGACAGACGAACTTCGGGCATTCAACGTTGAAGCTGTTAACCTTCAGTTTCTTCGAAATTCATCTGTTGACCAACCGAAATTCGAATTTTAGTATGTCAGAAGCATTAAATGCGGTTGGTTAACGAACAGTTTTTCAGAATAACCGTTGGATAACTTCTCCAACAGATAGATTTTGTCTCTAACGGATATTTGAGATCTAAATCTATAAATATAACATCATTTGAAGTTGTGGGTAATGATTTTAACATTGTATATACTGAAACTCTGCCAAACCATCTACTCAAAGTCTCTTATTCTCTCACTTCATTATTTTGTACTTCAACTTTCATATTCACTTTGTTTAAGAGAGTTTAATCCTTGTGAACAATCTTATCTTCATCTGGAAGATAGATTTTCTTGTGAGGGGATATCACAAGGGATTGGGAAGCACTTTGTAAGAGTGTGTAGAGTGATTGAGTGAAGCTCTAGAAACAGAGCAATATCTTTGTACTGAGACATTTGCAAGAAGCCCACTGAATTCTTGCAGAATAGTGTAAAATCTCAAGTGGTAACTTGGGGACTGTGAGGTTTAGTATAATATAAGTTTTGATGATGACAAATATAGAGTAATAAGGCATAAATGCGTTATATGTATCTGACATATATAATATTCCTTAAAGAAGTAAAATACATATTAGCATGTATTTAATTATGGTTATAATACATATATCATGCTATGTGTAAATATATCCACTGCACTTTTACAATAAATAATATAAGTTGGATATATAAACTGGACTAACTGCTTGGTTTGTAAGTGTAATATGTTAAATGTAGGTTGGTCCAAGTAAGAAGAGTGAGCATTGCAATACAGAAATGAAAATTAATATCATGCCTCACTTAAGAAAGAAGAAAGGAAAGGATGAAAAATGGAAGATCAGAAGGGAGCATGCTAAGAAGGAAATGACCAAGTGGAAGTGGAACTTAACATTTGAAGACCTAGTCACTGGTATATTTTATTTTCACATAGGTCTTGAGGTGGGATTAATCTTTGAAAATTACTTAATCTTGTTACCATATGTTTTAAATGAGTTAGATTAAGTAAGTCTAATGTTAGCATAAGTTAAATTTGAAAAACTCTGATGACAGACAAATTTTGAGATGTTAAATTTCATATACTTTGTAAAAATATGAATTTTGCTGACTGAAATTTGAAGTTCCAGAGATATTACCTCTGACAGATGAATTTTAAGTGTTGAAATTTGAATTTCGAGTCAAGCATAGTTAGTGAAATCTGATTTTCAAGAATCTAGAGTTTGACCTTTGATTAGTATTTTTAATATATCTCTCAAAATACATATGTATTTGATGTGAAACTTATTTCATATGAAACTAGACTTAATAAGATTTTCAAAGAAGGTTATTTCACTCAAAATAAAGATCATATGAAAAAGCTATGGTTATTTAAAGTTGAGTAGTGAGATATGAATTTTCAGTTTTGACCTCTTATCATTCTTTTGATCATATCTTACAGAATAAGTTTTATTTTGAAGTGAAATTTATTTCATTTGAAAGTAGACATTGAGAGCTTTCCATCAATAGATCATTTGCTTAATTTGGAGTTAAAATGAGAGAGTTATGGCTTCTGCAAAATTGTCTATAGTGCAAAATTCAAAGTTACGTAGGTTCCATTGCGATAGACGAATTTCGGGCCTCCGAAATTCGAATTTCGAAGGGAACCTTCGTGCAAAGTTGGATTTGCCACTGATAGACAAATTTTGACATTGAAAATTTGAACTTTAGGTCCAACAAATAAATTTTGGCTTTCAAAATTAAATTTCAAAACATCAAAATGTGAAAATACTTCCAGAAAAGCTGACAGACGAATTTTGGCTTTAAAAATTCGAACTTCAAGTATAACAGACGAATTTTAGCTTTGAAAATTTGAATTTTGAATTTCCAGAAACATAGAAATACTTCTGGAACAACCAACAGATGAATTTTCACATCCAAAATTCAAATTTCAAAAGGAAGAACTTGTGCCATATTGAGTTGCTCACTGTCAGACGAATTTTGGGAACCAAAATTTGAACTTTGAAAACACTATAGCAATATGGAACAACTGTTCACACTTACCAGAAGTAGTTTAAACTTGAAAATTCAAATGTTCTAACATAGAAACATTTGTCAAAATGAAAATTCAAATTTCAACTTTGAACAGACGAACTTCAAAGTTCAACGCTAAAAACTTTAACTTATGGTCTCTTCGAAATTCATCTGTTGACATCCAAAATTCAAATTTTAGTATGTCAGAAACATTAAATGTGGTTGGTAAATGGCTAGTTTTGCAGAGTAAATCGTTGCGTAACGTCTCTAACGGCTAGATCCTGTATCTAATGTCTAATTACACCACAAAACTATAAATAGAACATCATTTGAACTTATGGGAAAACAATCTTAAGAGAGCTTATGGGAAAATGCTGCTACAACTTGTAAAATCTTTCTATCTTAGTATTGTTTGAAAAACCTACCTCAATAGAGTGAACTTTCAATGTATTATCTACTCTTCAAGAGAGTTTTCATTCTGTAAACATTTCTTTCTACATATTCTGGGTAGAATCTTAGTGTGGGGAAACACTAAGGGATTTACATATCTCTTAAGGGTGTGAGGAGAGTGGCTTCACAAGTGCCTACTGAAACTTGTGAGAATATACTAAGGCTTCACAGGTGCCCGGATCAAACTTGTGGGATATAGTGGAAAATCTCAAGTGGTGGCTTGGGGACTGGATGTAGGCCAAGTGGTTGGGCTGAACTAGTATAAATCATTGTGTATTATTCTTTATCTTCTTTACTCAGCTGTTGCACTCAACCATGTCTGTTTATCCCTGTTTTACTGCACTCTTAGTGAAATTGGGTTATGATCCAAAAGAGCAAAAATCTTGCATCACCCAACTCACCCCCCTTCTTGGGTGATCAGTTAACCTAACAGGGACTGGACATAGGTCAAGTGGAGAGACCGAACCAGGATAAATATATGAGTTTTCTTCTCTTTACTGCAATTTTTCAGTTTATTTACTCATACTCTATTTTACCTTCTATACTTTACTTTCTTCACTTTCTTGACATTGTGCAGAAAATTTTCAAGCTTCCCAATTCACCCCCCTCTTGGGAAGCCAGCCTAACTAACAAGTGGTATCAGAGCCCGGATTTCTAATCAAAGGATTTCATAGTGTGGGAATTAAAATGGTTGGCTTTGGAGAAAGCATATTACCAGAAGACAACAACAAAAATAGACCACCTAGCTTCAGTGGAGAACACTATGGGTACTGGAAGATGAGAATGCAAGTCTATCTCCAGTCAATTGATCGGGACATCTGGTCAGTCATTCGGAAGGGAGATTTTGTTCCAATGGCTTTGGAAGATGATGGAAAATACAGAGAGAAGCCAAAAGTTGAATGGAATGAGGAAGATAGAAGAAGAGTCTTGTTAAACTTCAAGGCAAAACACTATTTGGTCAGTGCTTTGAATCAAGATGAATTCTACAGAGTTTCCCAATGCTCCACTGCCAAGGAAATGTAGGACACCCTGCAAATTGCTCATGAAGGAACAACTAGAGTCAGGGAAAATAAACTAAATACATGCATAGGAGAATATGAAAGCTTCAGAATGGCTGAAAGAGAGAATGTAAAAGAGCTACAGAAGAGATTCACCCTCATTATGAATTAACTAAAGAGCCTGGGAAATGAGTATACTCAAACAGAAAAAGTAAGAAAGATCCTAAGAACTCTCCCTCTGGAATAGCAACCCATAGTAACAGCAATAGAGGAAGCCAGAGGAGAATCAATGGCCTTTGTCACAACTCTCTTTGGCAGCCTCGAGGAGTATGAAGGAAAAATGAAGGCTCTCAAGGAGGCTGGACAAGACAGAAAGAAAAAAGCTCTTACTCTCAAAGTTGCTGAGGAAAAATAAGAAGAATCTGACGATGGAGAGGAACTCGATGAAAAAACTCTGGCTATGATGGCCAGAAAATTTGGAAGATTCTACAACAAAAAGAGAAACAAGAAAATCTTCAAGAAAGGAGCAACTGGAGATAGTAAGAGGGAAGCAAAAGAGCCTATCACTTTCTATGAATGCAAAAAGCAGGGACATATCAAATAGGATTGTTCATAATTTCTCAAGAAACAAGAAAAAGAAAAGAAAGCTGCAGACAAAGGCAAGAAGAAAAGAGCTTACATCTCATCAATATGGGGTAACAGCTCAGATGAAGAAGAAGATGATGAAAATGAAATTGCCAACATCTGTCTCATGGCACTTGCCTCTGAAGAAGCTGAAATCCCATGTAGCAGTGATCAAGAAGATGAGGTATATGAATCTGAACCTTCCTATTCTGAACTACTAGATGCATTTCATGAGCTGCATGATGAGTTTGTTAAGGTTGCTAAAGAATTGAAGCAAGCTAAGAAAAAGATTAACAAACTAGAATCTCAATGCAACATTTCTAAAATTACTTCTCTACCTATTACTGAATCTGTTTGCTGTAAATCATGCATTGAACTAAAGCAAACCAATGAATATCTAGTGAAAAACATGTCTAGGCTTATTAGAGGTAAAGATATGTTGTTTGCTTTAATGGGAAGCCAAAGAATATCACATGGAAAGGCTGGACTTGGCTATGATCCTTGTGCTGTAAAAGAAAAGATTAAGAAGAAAAATCAGAATGTGTACATGAGACATTTTGTGCATGCTAATAGTAATATAAAGAAAGATCATATGTCACATCACATTGAATCATATAATCAACCAAGGCATGTAAAACAAAAATATTATCTGCATTGTTTTCTTCCTACTTCTTAATCCAGCAGTTCCTTTACCATCTGTCACTTCTGTAACAAGAAGGGACATATTTCCAGTTCATATGCTTTAAAGAAAAATACTGACTAACAGACAAACTTTGAATTGTTAAAGTCCATATATGTAGTTCAAAATTTGAACTTTTGTAACTGAAATTCAAAGTTATAGAGATATTACCTTTGACGGATGAATTTCAGGTGATTGAAATTTGAATTTTTAGTCAAGTAATTGAAAATTCATCTGAAGCTATGTCAAAGTGTGTCTAATATTAGAGTGTAAAAAAAGTTCAAAGTTAGTCCCACTGACAGATGAACTTTGGCTTGCAAAATTCGAACTTTGGAACTAAGACATAAAAGTCTAATTAGAGTTCTCTCTAGCAGACGAATTTTGAAAGCTCAAAATTCAAATTTCGAAAAGTAGAACTCTTATGCCATATTAAGTTACTCACTAATAAACGAATTTTGAATCTCCAAAATTCGAATTTCGAGTGCACTATAGCAATATAAGACAACTATTCACATTCAATAGATGCATTTTAAACTTGAAAGTTCGTATGTCTTAACATGGAAATATTTGTCAGAATCAAAATTTGAATTTCACTTTTAAACAGACGAATTTTGAAAATTTAATGTTAAAGTCTTTAGCTTATGGTGTCTGTGAAATTCATCTATTAACACCTCAAAATTTGAATTTCAGAGTGTCAAAAGCATTAAATGCGGTCGGTGAATGGTTAGTTTTGTATAGTAACCATTGGGTAACATCTCTAACGGTTAGATCTTGTGTCTAACGTATAGTTATGACATAAATCTCTAAATAGAACTTCATTTAAAGTTGTGGGTAACAATTTTATGTTGTATATACTGAAACTCTGTCAAAATCATTAGACAAAGCCTTGTTCTGGCTCACACTTTATTTATTGCACTTCAATTGTCATATTAGCTCTATATTATTGAGTATTTCTTGTTGTAATCAATCTTCTCTTCATCTAGAAGAAATATTTTCTTATGAGGGGATTTCATAAGGGATTTGGGAAACACTTTGCTAGAGTACAGAGTGATAAGTCTGTAAGCTCTTAGAACAGAGCATAAGGCTGTATTGTGACATTGCAAGGAGCCCATTGAATCCTTGCAAGATAATGAAAAATCCTAAGTGGTGGCTTGAGGACTGGACGTAGATCAAGAGAAGTTGATTGAACTAGGATAAATCATTGTGTCCTCTCTTTCTCTTCATTGCCAACTGCCTCTTATATTTTACACTTTGCTTTCTGCAACTTTTACTTTTACAACTCTTTTATTATTTTGCAAAAGATTTTAAACTTCCTAATTCACCCCACTCTTGGAAAGCTAACAAACCTAACAAACATTAAATACATAACTATACTGACTTAGCAAAATTCATCTATTGAACCTCAACATTTGAATTTTGGTACGTCAAACAAATTTAATGTGGTTGTTAAATGGCTCTTTTGCAAAGTAACAGTTAGAACTTATATTTAACGGATAGATCTTGTGTCTAATGAATAGTTAAGTCATAAATCTATAAATAAAACCTTATTTAAAATTATGGGTAACGAGTTAAGTAAGTTTGTGCCAAAATGCTGCTCCAATACATAAAATCTTTCTATGTTAGCATTCATAGTTAAACACTCCTCATTAGAGTGAGCTTTTAATGTATTTTCTACTCTGAAAGAGAGTTTCCATTTTGTAATCATTCTTTTCTAAAATTTAGGGGTAGAATTTTAGTTTGAGGAAACACTAAGGGAAGTTACACATCTTGTAAGGGTGTGGGAAGAGTGGCTTCACAAGTGCTAACTGAAACTTGTGGAATATACTAATGTTTCATAAGTGCCCAAATCAACTTTGTGAGATATAGTGAAAATCTCAAGTTGTGGCTTGAGGACTAGATGTAAGCCAAGTGGTTAGGCTGAATTAGGATAAATTCTTGTGTTTGATCCTTCATTTTCTTATGTCATCTATATCCTTCATCACCCTTTGTTCATCTTTGTTCTACTGTATTCTTAGTGAAATTGGGCTATGCTTAAAAAAAAGCAAAAATCTTGCATCACTCAATTCAATCCCCTCTTGGGTGACCAACCAAACCTTATAATTTGAGTTTTTAAAATGTAAATTTCAAGTGTATTGTGAAAACTTGAAACAACTGTTCAAACCCAATAGATGCACTTTCAATATGAAAATTTGTATGAACTAATGCTGAATATCTTTTGCAAACTCGAAATTCAAATGCCACTAAGTAATAGAGGAATTTCAAAGTTCAACATTAAAGATCTTACCTTCCTGTCTCTATGAAATTCATCTATTAAGTCCCAAAATTTGAACTTTGGTGTGTCAGACGTATTAAATGTGGTTAGTGAATGGTTATTTTAGCAAAGTAATCATTGGTTGATGTCTCTAACAACTAGAACTTATGTCTAACGACTAGTTAAGACACAAATCTATCAATAAAACTTCATTTGAAGTTGTGAGTAATGAATTTAAGTCTGCTATTAGAAAAACTCTGCTAAAATTTTATGTTAAAGGATTTTCACCTATACACTTCATTTAATGTTCTTCAACTTTAATATCTACTCTATTGAGAGAGTTTCCATTTCTGTAACAAATATTTTCTTCATCTACAAGAAAGATTCTTTGTGAGGGGATTCACAAAGGGGTAAAGGGAATCACTAGTGAGAGCGATTAAGAGACTTTTTGTGTTCTTATAATAGAGCACAAGTATTGTACTATGATATTGCAAGGAGCCCACTGAATTCTTGCTGATAGTGAAAAATCTCAAGTGGTAGCTGAGGACGAGATGTAAGTCAAGTGGATTAAACTAGACCAGGATAAATCACTAAATTTTTCTCTTCCTTTATCTCTTATATTCAATTTTCATTATACTTGATTTTTTTTGCAAACAATTTTACTGCTATATTGTATTTTTGTTGGAAAAATTTCACACTTCCCAATTTACCCTCTTCTTAGGAAGCCAGTATTCTTAACACTTTCTAAGTGTTTGAGCAAATGTTTGGGAGAAATTGACACAATTAAGTGATCAAATCTTATATTTAACATGACCTTGAGGGAACTCCTTGATACAATTCTAGAGCTTATAATCTTGTTATGGCATCTTGTAACACCCCTCATGTTATCTTTCTTGGTATTATGTTCAGGATCGAAGGAAACAAGACAGAGGAAGGCTCAAGTGGAGTCTGGAAGAGCTCCACGCCATGACGAGGAGCAAGGCTGCCACTGCGAGAACCATTCCAGTGGTGTTGTTTTAGCTAAAACTGGTGGAGCAACAGTGAGGTGTGCTAGACCTGCGGTGAGAGTTGGGATTTTTGTTTAAATCCAGATCATTTTGGATGAATGAAAAGAAAAGAAACAAAGGGAGCGACAGAGGAAATTGAGGGAGCTTTGCTAGGGTTTGTGTTTTCTGGCCATTGGGAGTTGTTTTCAGCCTCTAGAAGCTTGGATTCAAGTTGGTAAGTGTTCTCTACTTCTCCCTTTCCATTTTCTTCAGTTGGAATTTGGGGTTTTACTATTTTAAGGTTGGATTTCTGGTTTGCGATGAAATCCACCAATTGAAATGGATGAAATGGTGTTAATGAAGTATGTTTTGATATTCTTGTTGCTTGGATGGGAGTTTTGAAGGGTTTATGCATAATTTGAGCTTAACCCTAGGTTGTTTTTGGTTAGAGCTCTTGGGAATCTGAAGTGTATGTGATTGAGTGGTGTTTGAATGGTCCCTAAGAGCTTATTGACGCATAAAAGGGGTGTTGGAACCTTGGGTTAGGCTAAAGCGATTAAATTGTGGAATTTGGATGTTTGGTATATTGTGTTTGTTAGTTAGGCTGGCTTCCCAAGAGGAGGGGGTGAATTGGGAAGATTAAAAATTTTCTGCAATATATCAAGAAGGTGAAGAATGCAATATATGAAGGTAAAACAGAGTATAAATAAACAACAGTGAAAGTAGCAGAAAAGAGAAGAAGACTCAGAAATTTATCCTGGTTCGGTCTCTCCTCTTGACCTACGTCCAGTCCCCAAGTCACCACTTGAGATTTTCCACTATTCTGCAAGAATTCAGTGGGCTTCTTGCAAATGCCACAGTACAACGTTTGTTCTCTGTTTTCTAGAGCTCACTCAATCACTCTCTGCACTTTCACAAAGTGCTTCCCAATCCATTGTGATATCCCCTCACAAGAAAATCTATCTTCCAGATGAAGATTAGATTATTTACAAAGATTAAACTCTCTTGAGTAGAGCGAATATGAAGGTTAAAGTACAAGTATTGAAGTGAGAGGGTAAAAGTCTTTGAGTAGAAGATTTGGCAGAGTTTCAGTATATACAAAGTTTAATTCATTACCCATAACTTTAAATGCTGTTATATTTATAGATTTAGGTCTTAAATATCCATTAGAGACAAAATCTATCCATTGGAGAAATTATCCAACGGTTACTCTGAAAAACTATCCGTTAACCAACCATATTTAATGCTTCTGACATACTAAAATTCGAATTTTGGTTAGTCAACAGACGAATTTCGCAGACACCGAAGGTTAACAGCTTCAACGTGTAAATACCGAAGTTCGTCTGTTTATGGAGTAAAATTCGAATTTTGAAACTTAGAAAATATTTCCATGTTGTGACATACAAATTTTCAAGTGGAAAGTTTTTTCTGTTAAGTGTGAACAGTATTTTCAATTTACTACAATGCCTTCAAAATTCAAATTTTGGAACCCCAAAATTCGTCTATCCGTAGCAGGCTCAAAAAGCACAGTAGTTCATTTACTTTGAAATTCGAATTTTCAAAATGTGAAGTTCGTCCGTCCGAGAGACCTCTTTTCAGACTTACTTTAACATTCAAATTTATAAACGCTGTCATCCGTATGTCCACATGCCATTGCATGCTAGCATGTCCATACGATGAATGTGATGATAATGATGTTTATATATATGTGTGTAAAGGCATGTTGGTATGACATTAACATCTTCACCATATGATTGCATAGTGAGAGATTGATGATGAGATTATGTGACATGAGATGATGATATGATAGAGATCCCTATCGCTAAATCCTCTCCGTGGGAAAGCCAGGCAGTAGAGGACAATATGATATGATGAAATATCCCTATAACTAAATCCTCTCCTTGGGAGAGCCAGGTGGCAGTGGATTTGGGGATACACCTTCCCTAAATCACCATTAATTCGTGATGGTCCAGGGGAAGGAGAGCCACGGTCCGAGCTCTAGTGTAACTATTGCATTAGGTTAAGATGAGCTTGGTGATGTCCCGAAATCAATCTTCACCGACTGTTGGAAGGGAATCATCTATTGAAATGTTTTGTGATGACAACAGCTCGTGGTTCTAGCCGTGTATAAGGGAGAACATGCATACCATTCATTCATATTGCATTCATGAGTTGTATGAGATATATGTATATATATGTGTGTGTAGTTGTCCCCAGTTACTAAGACATTGTCTAACACCCCTCTCCCATAACTAACCTTCCAGGTGACAATTCTGACACTAGTCCGGAGAAGACGTGGGAGTAGCTACGTACGTGGGGATAGTCTATGTAGTGTCTATAATTGGATATTATATCTTATGCCAAGTAGGATAGAAGGTTTTGTAATAGATGTTTAACATTGGGAGTATTGTTATAGATGATTGTATGTATGGTTATATGTGGAAAAGAGGTTGTTATGGTATGTATGTTATGTGTATGTGTTATATGTGATGAAAGTTGGAACTATGCCTGATTGGTATATTTTAGGGTCTGTAGCCATTTGTCAAGTTGGGGTTCAAGAGAGTCAAATCTTAAAGGAGTGGTTCCTTTGGGGTGAAACCTCTTTGGACAAGTTAGTTTAGGGGTTTTGGACCTATATGAATGGTCTTTGAGTGACCAGTTGCCTTTGGTGGCAATTGGAGGTAGTTAGTGGTGAGTTTTGATCAATAAGTGGCCAAAACGGTGTCAAGGGTCCAGAATCTCCATACAGAGTTGGATTAAGGTGAAAGTGGTGTCTTTGGTTGGATTAGGACTAGATTGACTTGTAGGAGTTGGAATCAAGTCAATTGGAGGTCGAAGCATAAAGTTATGCACGTCGGAAGCTCACCCCAGAGTATGGAAGTTGTTGATAAGGGATATCAGCATGGGGCGCCACGGCTCCAGAGTCCAGGCCTCGGTGCCAACAAAGACAGAAGTGATGGAGCAACAGGGGAGGCCGGAGCCGCGGCTGTACTGTAGCGACCGCGGCCCCAGCCCATTTTCTAGCAGTTTTGGGTTCGTTTTCGTTGTTCCGAAGTTTTGAGAAGTTGTTTTGAGTTGTTTGGGTTGTGTTTAGTTAGATTTTGAAGTTTTTGGTCAGTTCTGGAGGACTCAGGAGGTAGGGTGTTACACATCTAGTACTTGCTCAACCCATACACTTGTAGGGAGCTTATAATTATAATGTCCTTCTAAGAATCTCTTTGCTTCTAATGTGGGACTTAGAAAATTTTAACATATACTCCAAATCTATCATGACATTTATCATAGATAGCTTTAAAAATCCTTTGGATATGAAGTCCTTGATTTAGTTGAAGAAAGCTACTTGCTTAATCCAAATAAAAAAGCTAATCTAAACTTGTTTATCATAACTCGTGGCTAATCTCCCTCGTCACTTAAAGGTGCACTTACTTGCTCTAAGAAGGACTACACCTGAAGGGACCACTACTACAGGGTCATTCTCCAAATTTAGGTAATCCTTTCAATTAGTGACTACAACATGACTACCGTTACTGAAAATCTTATTGGATCCTATGTCTTCCTTCATAGGATCTTGATCAAGCTCAAGCTAATTTCCGATATCTAGGTTGCTAACCAACTTTGTTTTCTAACTTACCTTTCTTAAAATCTTACATTAGTTTTCCCCCATTAATTCTTTTTATAACTGTCATTTATTCCTTACTGGCTTCTTACATTCATTACTTGACACATTTTGCCTTTAAACTTATTTTATATATGGAGTACTTGCTCTTTATACTCATTAGCATCACGCATCATCATATCTCTGAGCTATTTCCTAGTCAATGGCTTGGCAATGGAGAAAAGTCTTAGGTAAACATTTATACTAGCTATTGATTAATGAGGTTTTATATCTTTAAAAAATTCATCTTAGGTTATCTTCTTTCAGAGAACTATCAGAACTGTACAGCTCATCAATATTTCTCATCATCTCATTCTCTTTAGAGGTCTACTGCAATCTCATAATTGGTCTACTATAACCATGAGATCTTTTATGATCGCTGAGCCCTACTAGGATCTTCTATCACCCTACATCATCTCTTTACTGATAGGATATAACTACGATCTTACTCTAAAAAGATTCAAGACTTAAGGAAAATGCATTTTGTAAAATATCCTTATCTAAGTAAGCAACTACCTCAAGCTATCCTTAAGACTAATCTCATATGCTACTAAAACACTCTTGGGCCAGATTTCTATAAGGAATAATACTCTTCTTTCAAAGAGGAAACCGTAATTAAGAGGATTACTTTCTTCTCTTGCTGCAAAGATTTTTCTAGATCTTTGCCCTGATGCCAAAAGTGTGACACCTTACTTTATCATACTTTTTCCCAAGTATTATAGCATATTTACTATCCAAATAACGCATGTTAGAGGCTGGAATCATTATAGGAATCAAATTGGATAAAATAGAAAAAAAAACTAAGTTACTGTTCATTTAGCTCCAAAGTTTTCTAGATGAATTTTGAAAATTCATAATAAATTCCAAAAAAATCTTATCAATGTGATTCAAGTTTCTAGATAAATCTAAAAACATGCTCTAAAGGGGAAAAATATGAATTTAATGTTTGACCGTGCCAATTTATGCAGTTTAATGCTAAAAAATGTATTATACAAACTATCAAAATTCATGTTCCAAGTTTTCTGGACTAATTTCAAAAATTAATATCAATTCACACAGATCTCCTAATCATGTTCTCTTTAGCTTATTAGAAATCTCTATCTATCTAGTTTCCAAAAATATAACATGTATATGGTTTTTTTACAATTTGAGTGAACACTAGCTATGTGATTCATAGGTCCGTAAAAAGGCCAAAATATGTCATCATTTGTATAATTGTATATATATACATCATGTTCAACACTCAAACTTTTAAATACTAGCTCATGCCATTCTTAAAGCATCTCAAGAGACTCAAATAAGAATAATGGCAGAAATACATAGCTTTACAAACTCATATATGATTTTACATAAAATCACAAAAATACAAGTGGCAAAGACAATAATGGTGTTAATCATCAATTGCTCTCTCCTTGCCCTTTGCCTTCTTGGTGGCCTTGCCATCTCTTGAACCTATATTATGGGACACTTGAGGGAATGAGATTGAGACAATCTCAATAGCAAGTTATATTCATGCATCATGTTATTCATTTCACATAATAATCACTTAAAATCACATTAATTCACAAAAATCAACAAGTTGCCATGTAAGTTATAAAAATTTTAGCAGCATAACAGCTTAGAAAATGGACATCCTAGGGAATAAAACCTCTAATATTGCAGCCAAAACCAGTCAAGAAATCATAATTTACAATAAGGGAACCAATTTGCATCAAAGCAAAGTAATAAAATAACATAAGGAAGAATATATAAACTTAGCTACCTTTGATGACTCCCTTGTCAATACCCCTGGCTTTCAATGATCCCACTTATTTTCTTGGGCTTCCTTAAGTCCTTAGACTACACTAAACAATGGCTCAAGCCACTGATTTCATAGCTCAAAGCTTAAAGGTCACATGAAACCCTAAAATCCCAACTTGTTTATCTTAGCTTGTAACTTGAAACATATACTTGTTCTTAAGGTTTTTGGCTATGGGAAATCTATTTCTAGCCTCAAAATGATGAAATTTCCACTCTAGGAATCACTTTTGGTCTGGCCAAAATTCAGCTTAGAGGAGGAAAAATGAGATTTTTCCCAAAACTTGTTCAAAACATACCATACTTGCTTCCTCTAGCTAAATATCATGACTAACCATGATTTTATGGTTCAAAAACATCATTCCTCCCTTAAACAAGCTAAAATCCAAACTGGGCAGAGATTAGAGAGGAAGAAATTTCATGGAAACTAACTCATACACACAAGAAACTAAGATAGAACACTTATATGTTGCAAGGGAAGCACTTACCTATTTCCTTGGAATTTTTCTTCTTATTTTCCTTTACTTTTCATCTCCTTCACATAGTCTTCCTTTCTCCTTTTAATTTTAGAAAGCCTCTTCTCTCTTTCATTTGTGAATGGTCATTCAAAATGGTGGGAGAAAGGGGTATATATAATGTGCTAATTAGGATTACTTTTTGCTAATCCCTTTGATTAACTTTAATTAAAACTTAGCCTTTAAGTTTTCTTAATTACTAAGCCTCTCAATTTCAGCATATGAGCTGCCACGTGATGCCATTTCAATGGAATAATATCTATAGGATATTACATAATTTTTCCAGTCTAATAATGCCCTGTGTTGATTACTTTATACTTAGACCGGTAAAGTTACCTTTTGCAGTAAAAAAATCACTTTATGAGTATAGGATTAAAGTAAACTTATATATGGAATTACTTTATTATCCTGTCTCCTAGAAGCTCCTTTTTAATTCCCATGTGCTTTTCTTTTTGCCTTTTTAAATTTCAGTACTGATTATTTTTTATCCTTAATCATTAAACCTCAGTACCATATACCATTGGGCTAGTCTCGTTGAGGGTTTTGTTTTGATAGTAATTTTTCATATTTAAAAAATTACCCCTGACCTGACGTCAAATTATAATTTTTAATTCTTTTGGGTCATTAGCTATAATTTTTGCTCCGAAATTTTTTTAACTTTATTCTCCTCGTATTTTTTACTTAGGGGCTAAAATGTAATTATTATACTTTCTAGGGGGAAATTATAATTTCTCTTTTTTTTCATTTGACTAGAAAAAATGGCATCTTTGCTTCATTTCATGTAAAACGGTATTTGTTTATTTTTGCAAATTCCTTATGCACTTTTAGCTATTTAGCTCTTTTAGGGATGTTATCCATTTGTTTCTAAAAACCCAAAAACTCCACTTCTATAGTCTTAGTCTTAGGCATTACGTTGCATTTAGTTAGGTTGCATTTTCATTTACACAACTTGAACCTAATTGGTCATTGCTCTTTGTTAGCCTCCGGTGAGAAACGACCTAGGATCATCCCTATAATACATTCCTTTTGAATCCTAGTTTAATTGAGATTGCCCTCGCAGCAAGGTTTGGTTTCTGGTGCTGTATCAAAGGATTCTTGATTGAGACACAAAAGTTACTCTATGTGGATAAATGTCATCTTAGTAGTCCTTACCAAGGAACATTACAAGTAGCTTTAACTTATGATACTAATAATAACATGTCTCCATTTGTAATTGCGATAGTGGTAAAAGAAACATATGAGCGGTAGACATGGTTTCTTTAAAGCATTGAGGAAATTACAGGTTCTATAGTAATAACTATCATTTTTGACAGACGTCATGCTATCACTAGTGTTGTAAGAGCCATCTTTGGGGGTGATAGACATGCATTTTATTATCACCATGTTAAAGAAAATATTAACTCCCAATTTGTGAAAGTCTACAGAGGAATGAAAAGGAAGAGCAAGGGGGCGACATTAAACTTACTTAATGCAATTGCCTATGCTTGAATAAAAATTGATTTTGACATAGCCATGGGAAATTTGGGAACATTCTCTCCACAATTGGCTAGATGGATTGAAAACGAAGGTGATGTGGATAGATGGGCATTATCACATTTTCCACACCGTCAATGGGATAATATAGCAACTAACTTGGCTGAATTATATAATTCATGGTTGCTTAATGAGAGGAGTCATAGTTTTTTCTATTGATCAATGAATATAGGAAAAGCTAAGTCAAAAGTTCTTTGTTATCGAGGAAGGCATGAGTAAGTGGAAAAATAGGGTTAGTCCTAATGTCGAGGCGGATCTTAAGGAAAATGTTTTAGGAGCTAAATTTATGTTAGCTCTGCCATAGGATATGCATTTGATATCAGTTTAAACAAGCACTACTACAAAATAATCATTTTATGTCTCTTATTTACGTCTGTTGAAACAAAAACAGACATAAAAAGTTGATCAGTGGTAGTTTTGTAAATATGTGCATAATATTTAGGCTTCCTACGGCTGGTTTTCAAAAAATAGCCGTAGAAAGCTACCTTTCTATGGCTGTTTTTCCAAAAAAAATAGGAAAAAAAATCCATAGAAAGGTTAATAAAAAAATTCAATGTTTCTAGATTAAAAAAATGTTGTATATTTATTTTCTTTCTTAAAAATAAAAATGGAAGTTTTATTTTGTTTAAATTAAAAAATTAAAAGTACAAAAAAAAATTCAACTAAAAAGAATATTTTCTTTTTTGTTTATTTTTTGGTCTTTTAAGAAGAGCTTTCTATGGCTATTTTTCAAAAAATGGCTGTAGAAAGCTACCTTTCTAGGGCTGTTTTTCCAAAAACAGCCGTAGAAAGGTTAGTACAAAATTCAATGTTTTTTTATTAAAAAAATGTTGCATATGTATTTTCTTTTTTAAAAAAGAAAAAGGAAGTTTTATTTTGTTCAAATTAAAAAATTTAAAGGTTTTTGTGGTTATTTTTTCAGAAAAGTACAAAAGAAAAATTTTCAACTAAAAAGAATATTTTCTTTTTTTTTTATTTTTTGATCTTTTAAGGAGGGCTTTTAATGACTATTTTTCAAAAACAAGCCGTAGAAAGCTACCTTTATAGGGCTGTTTTTGGAAAAATAGTCGTAGAAAGGTTATTACAAAATTCAATGTTTTAAATTAAAAAATGATGTGTATTTATTTTCTTTTTTAAAAATAAAAAGAAATTTTTTAAAGAAATAGTTATAATTAGTGAAACATTTTGTGGTTATTTATTAAATAATAACGGCAAAAGAGATAATATTTATTTTCTTTTTAAATAAAAATAGTATTTTTATATTTTAAAATAAAATAAAGTCAAAGTTTTTAATTAAAAATTATTTTAAATTAAAAAAGATGCTTTAGATTAAAAATCTTGTTTATTTATTTTCTTTTTAAATTTAAAAAAGAATGTTTTATTTTTTAAAATTAAAAAAATTTAAAGATTTTGATGTTTATATTTCATAAAAGCAGCTATTGAAAATCTTTCAATTAAAAAGAATGTTTTTTTTTTGTATGATTTATATGCTTGATCCAGCAAGCTAAGAATTTCAACATAATTCTTGATGATGTATATATTATTATTTGTGAATTTTAATCTAAGCTCATATGGATATTAGTTATTGGGTAATGCAATTCTTAAAAGAATCATTTTATTTACACAGTTTGCCATTACTGATTTGTCACTTGACCTTGAAATTTCAAGGGTCTTGAAAAACAACCATAAAAGGATTATAAATTAAAAGTATATATTTATTTTTATCAATTTTTAAATTAAAAATAATTAAATTAAAGCTTTCTACGGCTGTTTTTTTCAAAAACAGCCGTAGAAAGCATTTTTATAACCTATTTTAAAAAAAACAGCCGTAGAAAGCATTTTTATAACCTATTTTGATTTTGCTACGGCTCTTACTTTGGGCGCCCCTACACAATTCATTTTGTGGCTCTCATTTCGGTTCCTTTGCACGACTTCATATTTCACGTTCTACCTTCAGCTCATTTGCTCCCCTCTACTACTAAGTACCTTACTCTTCTTTTTCATTAAAACTTCCAAGCCTCTTAGCCCTCATTCATTTCTTTGCCCAAATCCTCCACCCATTCCATCACTCAGTTTTAGAGACTTATCCTCTTCTTCCTCTGTCGCACTATTGTTCATCATCGTCTTGGCTCCTTTTTCATGTTCTCCTTCATGAATCGTTGTGGGTCATCTGTCTCTATCGGATCATGGTTGTGGGTCACAGGTTCATGCGTAATGAAATAAAGAAAGGGATCTCAAATAGCAAGGTCCATTCACCTATCTCTGTCAAATCTGGTTCTTGTTTCTCTATTCTTCTACATAATACATCTTTCTTCTCCATTTATGCTCAAGATACTTAGCTATAAAACTGAAACAAAATTTGAGGAAATTGGTATTCTGCTTATTAGTTGGTGAATTTCTCGAATCATTAGATCTCTTTTGAATTAGAGGAAATTGATATTCCGCTTATTTGTTTTATTTTGTCTTTTTTCCTTACTTTGAAGGGCTTGCGATTTTCGATCTAAACAATTCCATTTTTTGGAGGCCTTAGTTTTTGTTTTCCATTAATGAAAGTTTTAATATTATTTGTTATTATTCTCCTGTACCTCATTACTTATTTTTGGTGGGATTATTGCTTAGCTTTACCATAATAATTGGTGCATGTTGGATCATTAGAATATAAATATTATATGCACTATAGCTTGGGTTTTACTTTTTAATTACCGGAGATTAGGGCATATAATAGAATGACATTTAGTCTTTAATCTCATTGAATGACACCATTGGAAATTTGTTAGAATTGCAGTGAGAGGACTTAGTAATGAATAACAAATCTGAAGTGGTTTTATATGCCTATTTAGTTGTTCTGTTGGCTTAGTTGCAGGTTTTAAGAAAGCTATTTTTATGTTATTATTATTGAATTTCTATTTGTTAGATGAGCTGGCTTCCCAAGAGAGGGGGTGAATTGGGAAGATTAAAATTTTCTGCAAAAAGTCAAGAAGGTGAAGAAAGCAAAGTATGACAATAAAACAGAGTATAAATGAATAAACTGTAAAAGTAGCAGTAAAGAGAAGAAAACTCAGAAATTTATCTTGGTTCGGTCTCTCCACTTGACCTACGTCCAGTCTCCAAGTCACCACTTGAGATTTTCCACTATTCTGCAAGAATTTAATAGGCTTCTTGCAAATGTCACATTACAAAGATGATGCTTTGTTTCTAGAGCTCACTCTTCCACTCTATGCACTCTTACTAAGTGCTTCCCCAATCCCTTGTGATATCCCCTCACAAGAAAATCTTTTTTTAGATGAAGATAAGATTGTTTACAAAGATTAAACTCTCTTAGACAGAGTGAATATGAAAGTTGAAGTATAAATATTGAAGTGAGAGAGTAAGAGACTTTGAGTAGATGATTTGGTAGAGTTTCAGTATATACACAGTTAAAATCATTACCCAGAACTTCAAATGATGTTATATTTATAGATTTAGGTCTCAACTATACGTTAAAGACACAATCTATCCATTGGAGAAGTTATCTAATGGTTATTCTGAAAAACTATCTGTTAACCAACTGCATTTAATGCTTCTGACATTCTGAAATTCGAATTTTAGTTGGTTAACAGACGAATTTCGCAGAACCAAAGACTAGAGACTTCAACGTTGAATGCCCAAAGTTCGTCTGTCATGAAGTGAAGTTCGAATTTTGATATTTGGAAAGTGTTTCTATGTTGTGACATACGAATTTTCAAGTAGAAAGTTTTTCTGTTAAGTGTGAACAATATTCTCAATTTGCTACAGTGCCTTCGAAATTTGAATTTTAGAACCCCAAAATTCGTATGTCCATAGCTGGCTTATAAGGCATAGTAGTTCATCTAATTCAAAATTCGAATTTTCAAATGGCAAAGTTCGTCTTTTAGATAGACCTCTTTTCAAACTTACTTCAAAATTTGAATTTACAAATATTGTCATTCGTATGTCAACATATCAATATATCAAACTCACAAGCTTTGTTTCTGAAATTCAAATTTTAATGTTCGAAGTTCGTCTATTAATGAGCAATTTTGAAACTCAATCTAAACTAGGTTTTAGATGAACTTTGACATAATTTCAGACGAATTTCTTTAGTTTTCATAAGTTTCATTTTGTCTGAAATTTGAATTTTCAAAACCCAAAGTTCATCTGTTACTGAAAGCTCCTTTCAGACACTTATCAAAATTCGAATTTTCTCAAATCAAAATTCGTCTGTCAGAGAGTCTTCTCTTCAGACTTGTTCAGTTTCACTACGAAATTCGAATTTTCAAAACCAAACTTCGAATTTTTAAGATGACAGATAAGTATAAACCTTTCAAACTTCGACTGTTTGTGGGTGTTTTTCAAATATTTCATGATTTAATATAGAATCAATGTTTTAAAACATCTTTTCATCAAATCAAAGTCTTTTACTCAAATCAAAGCATTACTTAACATCCTACATAAATCTTTGCACTGATTTCTCCATGATTCCTTCACTTAAACCTTTTGTGCACCTTTGATATCTTTAGTCCAAGCTCATGAAGGTTGGTTTAAAATCATCAAAATACTTGATTCAACATTATTTATATTCATACTTCATGTTTTTCTTTATTTGTCTAACGGTCTAGGAAGATCATAATTCTTCTCAACAAGGGATGTCAATTTGTTTGCAGGTATTTTTTTATGCTATTTGTAAATATAAAAAAAAATAAATATATAGTTATTGTTGAGTAATGATAATAGGGTTATAATAAATAATGCATGTATGGGACTTTGAATAATGGATTGCCTTTTGGTTTCCTTCAAGGTAACCAAGCAAAGCTTAAACTGTATAGAAAAAATAGGTTATCAGAAGATGACCCCTGTTTAATTTGGCTCAGTTTTGAAATTAGTTTTAAATGTAGGCTTGGTTCTTGCTTCTAGTGGATTTTTATGTTCACTAAATCTCCATTTTATATTTATTTTCTTGATTTATTAGGCCTAAACCTGTTCCAAATTATCTTTAAATGTTCATAATTATAATCTATTACAAAGTAAGAAATCTTGAATTCCAAATAATAAGAGTTAAACAGTATTAATGAGTAATGTAATTGTGATAACATATTGATTAGTCACATCATTTAATTGCATATCTCATTTGTTTATTTAATCGTAGTGATCTTGTGATTTCTGGTTTGAACCTCAAAATTTGAGAACTAACATGATGATAATCATGCTGGAGTGGGCCACATTCTTGCTTAGCTTATCCTAGTGTTGCCTAATGCTAATGTGACACTCCTAACTATTCTAATCTGATTCTATTAGATAATATGATTAATCAATATTGAATAATGTGGTTGATCAATTTGTTATAACAATTTTGTTACTTGCTATTATTGTTGAATTCTTGATTATAGAATAATAGTTTTGAAGGCTTTGGCGTTGGAATAATTTCTTCTATGGTAATCTTGAATTCTTATTATCCCTTTTATCTTGCATTTGTTGAAAAACAAGATTAAGAAAGCTTAGTGAAAATAGGGTACTGGTCCTATTTTTTTCCTTTTGTATAGGTGCCTGATCAATCTGTCTTACTGTGCTTGCAAAAAGTTTCTATCCAATGCTACCTTTACAGTTGGGATTGTGTGAATGAATATTAAATTGTTAAATGAATACTTTATGAATTATGGTCATTGTGTGTATTCTATAATCCACTTTTAAATGTTAAATAAAATATTATTCATCGATTCATAATAGAATTTTAACCTATCCTCTATTATTAACCATGTTATTGGAATACCATACCTATACAAATTCAAGAGGCTTCTCAATTTATGCTTTAAAACTCATAGATGGAGGTTAGAAATTTTTTGCACTTGCTACTACTAATAACATACCTATACAAATTTGTATAGGTATGGAATACCATACTTATACAAATTTGCCTGGTTATGTTAATATGAAAGTTATTTGTTGTCCTCTTTGATTGCCAGTTTCCTCAGCAACTTGGCAGTGGTTTATATTTTAAATTGGTTTTTCTTCTTTTTGAACCAAAATCAAGATCACTTCAAGTTTGAATATTCCTGATTGGATATGCTTAATGAGTTAGGTTGTGTGGTCACGTGTGTATGTTTGGGTTTGGGTTGGATTAGTGAGACTTAAACCTAGATCTAATCCATTGTCATCCCTAGTTTATGTCTCTATTCTCCTTTTACATTCAAGTATGCTTTTCAGTTTATGTATGATTTGTATTGGTCCATCATTCACTTTTGGTTTTCTATTATACTTCCATTAAAAGAGGTCAAATTTGCGAATGGATTAGCTAAAGTTATGATCAGATCAACCATTAGTTACACACTGTCTCTCTCTTTTACTTTCTAATGTCTCTTAATTGATTTCCACATGGATCCAGTTTGTTCTTTAATTGTTAGGCCAAGCAGCCAAGCTGAGGTAGCACCAGTTGTGTTAAAGCGGTTGTCTAGCACTATTTCAAGGCAAGTATTTTCTTATTCAAAGAGCTCTATGCTGATTTGTAATTATGATCTATCACTATGTTAGGTTTGGCTAATTTGGTTTCTGCAGCAAGTTAATAGTTATAGAGCCTCTCCACCCCCACTCATTTTGTGTTTAAAATTAAAAAAAAGAAAGATGAAGAAAACTTTTTTAATTAGAGAACAGCTTTTTCAACACTCTTAAGTTGTAGCCATATATTGATACTCCTATTATATGTTGCAAATGTTTTTCCTTTGGTTGTTTTGGTTGGTTACCAGGCCTATTGCTACATTAACTAATTTGTCAAAATTTGATGCTTTTGTACATTTAGATTTGAGAAAAGATGAACTGCATAGGTTTTAATTAGTGGATTTTGATGACAATTACCTTGAAAAGACATAGGAGCTTCAATCTGATGCCATTTATTAACATTTGTTTGAACTCAATAGGTTACACTGGATTTTGATTACACCTGCTTAACATTTCTTTTTTTTTTGGGTACATTGTTTTGAGGAGATAATCAAGATGCTCATTAGGGTAAAAGAAGTTGATTTCAAGCATAGCTCAACAAATGTAGTTGCCAAATTAATAGAGGTTTTAGAAATATTTAGTTTTGCTTGTTTAATCACTTTGTAGTGTCAAGATATTAATTATTGATTTGTAAGTTCATATTGATTATAATAATGCAATTGCTTTTGAATTGCAATGTTCAGTAACTTTGTGTAATTATAATAATTATAATAATATTATAATAATTATTATTATTATTATTATTATTTTATTTAAAAAAAAAAGGATGGAACTTCTACGGCTGGTTTTTGGAAAAATAACCACAGAAGGTGGCCTTTCTTTGGCTATTTTTGGAATAACAACCGTAGAAAGTAGCTCCTTTCATGGCTGTTTTTGAAATAACAACTGTAAAAAGACAAACTTTTTATGGCTGGTTTTTTAATAGAAAAAATATTATACTTTTTATGGCTGTAACTTTCATGTCACTTAAAAAACAGCTATAAAAAGCCCAAAATAACAGACATATAAAGGTGTTTTTTGTTGTAGTGAGGTTTTGTTGATGTAATTGTTGATTTAGTTTCATGAGAATGCATTTGCCAAACTTGGCAAATGAGTGGCATTCCTTGTCCTTATGCTTGTGTGGCCATTAAAAATGTGCATGGCAATATGTACAACTTTATAGAGAATTATTGCCCTCCCTAGCTCGTAGCAAAATATTTACGATGGTACCATGTATTTGATTGAGACTCATGGCGTACCCAATTTGAATGCCCTAAAAATGTCTAATTGCTTGAATAATACCATTTTCCACCCACCTACGACATCTCGACTAACCAGCAAACCATGTTGAGCCTGAGTTGAGTCCCAATTTTAGCAAAAGAAGACTTACCATTATTCATACTATAAGGAGGCTAGTCATACTCGAAAGAAGTGCAAAAATCCAAATCTCAATTTATATGGCTCTATTGTGGTTCTACAGCAAGTTGGATTTGATGGGTATATTTTAATGTTATATACATAGTATGATGGGGTCAAGCGCTTCATTGTTTATGCAGCTAGTAAATGGTGTTGGAGATTATACCCAAGGCCAATCATTATATTATGAACATTGTACTTTTTTATGAAAAAAAAAGGTGTTCTTCTTTTGTTACATTATTATATTGTTTGCATATTTTTTTATAATAATATTTTGGATAAATAAATTTATCCTAAATATCCCTAGTCAATCATTTTTGTGGGAACAATGATGAACTAAGGCTAGTATGATTTTGATTGATAATTATAGGTTAATTATGTATGATATACAAATCAAAATTATAAGCACCTATTAAGAATAGGCATTGGATCGATCTGTCATGAGATAGCTGCATGGATCAAGTCATAAGCATATCTCATATATATAACTGTGTCACTGAGCCCTCAGACCTGAGATTACCATGGCTTCTTACATGGGGAACACTGTACTTTGACATAGTCAAAAGTCACCTTTAATTGGGAGAATATAAAGTCTATGATTAGGCATAGTGGAATTCATGTAGAGGAAAATGAATGGTCAAGATGAGATTTGTTCCTCTAATTAATGGAGAGATATATATGGGCCCCTCATGAGTGAGACTGAGAAATGCATGGCCATGCTCAAATGGAAGGGTTTTTATTTCTTCTGTCAGTTTGCTTGGAGATCAAGAAAGTGATGGTTAAGCAAGATGAGGAAGACGTTTCCATGCCTTATACTTGATCTATATATTGTGAGATAAAAGGGATGTGATAGAGTTATTTGATAGGTTGCATCGGATCATCGATCTCATATGATTTGGATGGTCACAATGTCTTGCTAGATGCCACTTGTGACTTGTGGGTTCAATAGTGTAATTGGCCCACTGTCAACATCATATGGGTCTACAGGTTCGTATACAAAAATGGACTAACTCGAGCTAGAATATCTAGATCCATTAAACCTAAGATACATCTAGATTTGATTAATTTAATGTTTACTTTAGGATGGAGGAATTTTATAAATATATTTAATATAATTGAAATATATATAAATATATATGTGTTTAATATATATTATATATATTTGATATATTAAATATATATTTCGAAATATATATATCATTTAATCAATTTAAATGAATTAGTTTTAAATTTAATTCTATGTGATATATTTAAATTTAAACTAATAATTTGAATTTGATTCTGGATTCAGATTAAATAGTTAGCTTAGATTTAATCTATTAGATAGATTTAAATTTAAACTAATCTATTTAATTAACATAAATAATTAATTTAAATTAATCAAATAATAATAAACCCTATATACATAATAATAGAGACTAAGGTTATTATATACAATAGAATTAAAAGAGTCTTCTCCCACCCTAGAGAGTGAGCGGTCGCACACTTAGAGAAAGAAAGTGTATGGACGTATATAGAGAAAAACGTGCAGACATTCATGAACAATGGTGCTAGCACACTGTTTGAGTTGGACTCAGCGTTCTTGTGCATACCGATAGAGAGAACTGATCAAAAGCGTCAGTTCCTAAGATTCGACAGTAGAGGAAGAACCTGAAAAGACATGCGTCAAAGGTAAAATTCTTCTCTACATCTCAATTTAAGTAATGTCAACGGATCCATGAGAGGGTTTTGGTGATGTTATTCTGCTCTACGTGTATCGAAATTCCCAACAAATGGTACATTTTTTTGTATAGATACACAGTTTGTAAATCCTATTGGTAGATGGTTCTTTTTTGATAGTTAGTACATGGGAGTGGGACATATTGTAGTTTGGGACTATAGCTTATGTTTTGTATATGGAATACATAGGCAAGTGGTATGTTAGCTGTTATAACCCTTGCTTTTTTTTGTAACAAGGGGACTAGTTAATGAATGACTAAGTTTTTATTATGTCCTCAAATCATATGTTTGTGGCTACAAAAAAGTTTTATGGTATGCTTTGATGTTCTCTATTGAAACTACTAACAATTGTGGCTAAACATGCAACACAAATATAAGTTAGAACTTAATGACTTTAATTACCATAACTTTACTTACATTTGTATATTCCTCCATTGTTAGTCCATTATGCTTTACAATATTGTCCCATTCTTGGAGGTAATTGATGATATAAATGTCATAGTCATAACTACACACAACAACAACAAAATCAGCATATACTTAGGCATGGATCAAAAAATGTGACAAACATAGAACATGAAACATATAACATACATATTAGGTTGTGTGGGCAAAAGTTCAAATTTGATTTCAATGTTAGGCTCATGTACATAAGCATCTAGTTTGACAATTTGCAACACTTTTTTGAAGCAATTCCTCAGCAAAGTGAAAAGATGCAACCATCATCAATTGGACAACACATGGAATGAGACAATAAACAATGACAATTCATACCACCATACTAGCCATGTTCTTCTTCTCCTTAGTAACATTATTGGGGTCACCACCCTTCTTCTTCATTTTGTCAATTTGTCCTTCTAATGAACCCAAAACATACATCTTGTTATCTTTCATGTTAATACAATAAACGAACCAATGAAGATTATAAATTGCACATGCGAAAATGAAGTCACAATTTGTAATGTTGTAGCATAGTGCATTAGGTATCATCATTTTTTTAGCAACTGCATCTTCCATTGGCCATTGTAATCTTTTGATGATAATGGTTCTCTGCAAATAACGATAACAATAAATCATTCTTAGATAGTTATTCAAACAATAACGCAAAAACAATTATATTCATTTTCACACACACCATAAACTCAGGAATGAATATGTTACGATGCACACTCCCTTCAAACTTCTGGTCACCCATTAAAGTTTGTGCAACAAGAGTTATGATACCAGAATGGATCCACTTTCTAGGACTTAAGCACTTGTAATTTGTTTGAGTAAGGTTGTAATTGTACATGTCAACGGTTACTATTAATTGATAAGCACAATACATTAGTTATATAATTCTTCATATCTCATAGTATGTGTAAAGCAATAAGCATAGATGAACTTAGACATCATCACCATCCTCATCCTCCCCAGTCTCCATATTGCATGAATTGTAAAATTCTTTCTTCTAGGTAAATCTTCCCCCTCCCTTAATCTATTCTCAAATAAACAGTGACCGTTTTAGCTCTTTTTTCTCATGTTTAGATCTTTGCACAAAAGGTTTATTTGTTTTCTTCCTCTTCACATTTTTGCTAGTGGAAGCAAAGGAAAAATCTTCATCCTTATCTTCTTCTTCTTCATCCTCTTGTCCATTATCTCCATAATCTCCATCATCCTCATGTCCATCAACTGCATCATCCCAATCGTAATCATCTTGCCCTTCGTTGTCCTCATTAAGGTTTCTTTGCACATTACTCTGATTGTTGTTGTCTTGGACCCTAATCATTTGATGACAACATTAAGTTTCAAGCCTTTGGAGATGATCTTGGAACCAAGTGAACAAGGTTTGGATTTTCTGCACCAACATTCACACATTAACTTCTACAACCATAGAAGTATATAATTCTCAATTATCCTTTAATAATATACATATCGGATGGTGTAATGAGGACGAACATAGCATACTAGTGGTTAGACCACCAAAAGTGGAATATCCCTATTTTTAGGGTGATACCATAAAATGCATGAAAAGATGGGAAATAAAGTAAGATAGTTATGTTATATGCTCGATCCTTAAATGGAATTAATTTTCCACATAGTCTTTAGTAGGAATTAATTCAGACCTGAGCTGAATGCAATATACCAGTTGAATGGAAGCTTGCTTTTGTTGAGCGTAACAATATAATTATTATATAGCTAGGAGGTCTAGGTTGAAAGTTAGACCAATTTGAAAGTATAATGAAAGAATTATTATAAAATTGGTCTTTGGGGAAAATTATAAGGAAGTACTCGGAAAAATCAATATTTACATTTTTGACCTGATTTAAGGGCAAAACAATCATTTCCCTAGTTGGAAAATCAAATGTGAAAATTGCATTTTTGGCCTAAAGGGAAAAGAATTTGATGTAATTTAGTCCTTAAAAAATGAAGAATTGTTGCAATTTAATCCCTAGAAAAATTACAAAAAGGGATCTAGAAAGAATTAAAAATTATAGTTTTACTTTGGGTCAAGGGCAGTTTTGGAATTCTTGTCAAAACGAAGCTCTCAACAAACTGAACACAATTAAACACTGGATAGAGCCTAATTGAGTTTGTATGAATTTATAATTCTAATTTAAGGTCAAAAGTTATTTTTCGACTGAAAAAGAGATTTGTGAGCCCCATAAATATAGATGGGTGAAAAGAACAGGATGTTGATCCTCATAGATAAATTTCAAAATAAAATAATGAATTTAGTCTAAAAGTAAATTTAGAACAATCATATACCAATTAAGTGGTAATTATACCAAAAATATTTAATCGATACGGATAAATTTTATTGATGAGGGTTATTTTATACTAATAAAAATTATAAGCAATTTTTGGATAGAAAACTTTTTATGTGGCATGATAGTGGCTGAAGGGATACACTAAGAGAATTTATTTAATTGAATTAAGTGGATTATTGCATAAAGAATTGACCAAGGTAGTTAACTAACCCTTGTGCACTATTCCCACATTACATCTCTTTCCTCAAGTGCTTGGGTTAACTGGCTTATTAGTGAGTTTGAGGCCTGTAATTACAGACCAAAGGCAGCCAAGAACGAAACAAAGAGAGAAAAGGAGAAGAGAAGAGAGATAGCTAAGGGAAAATCTTGAAGGCACAAGTTGTTGGTAAGTTTTCTAAGCTTCCTAGCTTGTGATTTCTCATGGTTAAGGTTGCTTTAATGGAGTTTTCTTCTCCCTCCATTCCTCCTTGATGTTTGACCTTAACCTAGAGAAAGAAAGAGATGAGTTTTCAATCAATGAACATAGGGAAAAGCTTAGTTTAGCTACTTGAAGCATGAATAGGCAAGTGGTTTGAAGTATAGCAAGCTAAATATCTTTCCCCTATTTTATGCTTAATTTTAGTTAGACTAGGGTTTAATATAGAAAAGGAATTTCATGATTTTGACAAAAAAAATGGAATCCTTGGGTCCAAAATAGGTAGATACCAATGTGTTTGTTGTACAAAAAAAACTCAAAGGAAAGCAAAGTAGAAAATTAAGGGTTTTATGCATACTTTTTCAATAAGGTCATGGAATTAGTGGTTTATGACCTTATATTATGATGTATTAGGGTTCAAGAAAGTTGTCAAAGACCAAAGAAAGAGTGCACAAAGTTTGGAAAGCAAAGAAAGGCCATAAGGTATTAATATGCCTACTTATGCTCTTTGTTATTAAACTTGAATTTCATGAACTATTTGATATGACATATGCTTATTATGATGCTTTGTGATGATTTGTGGTAATTGGTTGAGTTGTATGATGAGGTTTATAACCTCTTGATGTACCCATTTTTCAAAATGAAACTCTACCAAACTTTTATGAAATGTTATGGCATTAATTGTTTAAAGTGTTTTTTTAATGATTTCAAGATGCTTCAATGATTCACATGATCATATGATTGCATGATTGGGGGATTACTACTGAGATTCCATGAATCTCATTCCTTCCAAATGCAACCATGTGTAGGTCTATCATGCAAGGAGTACAAGAAAGGCAAAAAGGAAGAAGGAAGGAAGTTGATGATGAAGCATGACTTATTTAAGAATTTATGGCAATTTATGACGTAATTTTGCATTATAATGTTTATGAATGTATAAGGTTGCCACTACTGGTTAGCATGTGTCTTAAAGTCTTCTTATAAAGTTATGTATGAAGTTTGAACAATGAATGATGAAGTAGACATGCTATGAGGCCTATCTTTCTAAATTATGAATGGAAAGGCTCAATTTGAACATCCTAGAAGAAATGTAGGTTTTGTTTATGTGAAACAGGACAATTAGTTTAATGGTTTACATGCTTTAAAGTTAGATGGAATAAGCTTTCCATAGAGTCAAAGAGCATCTAAATTGGATAAGTATTGGACAAAATGGAACTTACACTATGAACACTGGTTAATTCAAAGGGCAGTATAAAACTGTACATAGCTTAAAAAATTCAGTGATTTGTATGTGTGGAAAGTTCTAGGGCTTAGGTTTAAGCTATTTTCAGAGACTTGAACCATTTTAATATGATTTTTATTAAATTAGTTATGAATTGTCAAAGTTTGATAAACAAAATGGAAAAATACCAAATAAATAGTACCTAAATTATTGAAAATTCTATTTTTAGTTTTAAATTGATTCAGGCTTTTAATCATGCTTGAGTGAACTCTATAATGGTCTAGAACATAGGAAAATGGGTTTGAATTAAGGTGTTACAAGAAGTCCCAAAAAGAAGTCCATGTTCACTATCTTTTTTCCTTATTTACCCTGGACTTAACATTCATTCAATTCCAATGTTGTAGCAAATGTTCACCCATATGTATTGGTGTGTACCCTAATGCAAAATAAATTCTTTGTTAGATGCTACAAATTTAGTCAGCAACATATAAAAGAGTTTGAAACAAACCATGAGGAAAAACAAGTAGCCACTAATGCTCACCTTCTTCTTTCCTTTTCGAATGGCCGACTTTTATGATGATAATTCCTTAACAAGTTTGTACAATAAAAATGATGACTAGTCAAATTCTTCTTGCCTTGTCTTTTCACTCACCACTTTAATCAACTGATCACTAACAGTTGTACTTGATGACGGAGAAAGAAAATTTCCAAAAATAAATAACATAAATAGTGTTTCAAATTTGTCTTCCTCCTCCCCTAATTCTATCCTTTTATTCTAATCAATCAAGGCCACTCCTTGGAATTTTTCCTTCATTTGCACCAAGGAATCACTTCAACATCCAAAATAACAGGCTTCCCACCATTGGGTAAACTAATGATAGAATCCACCTCTACAGCATGAACAACAATTTTTCTCCCTCTAGCTAAAAGTGTTGATATTGGTGGGTCAAATGAATTTATAAGTAGCTCACATAGCTCCTAAAGGAGCCTCTCACAACTAAAATTTAAGATTAATCCAAAACCCATTGAAATGACTCTTCCCTTCAATCTATCATTACCCTTGATATAATCCACCACTTCATTAAGTTGACTAGGGAAGCAACATGTGCTAATTATCATCTACACATTAAAAGAACAATATAATATAGTACAACACAAAACTTTAATATGTATAACCATTCATCACATTTAATAACATGAACATCATACCTTACGTGAATTTTTTGCTTCTTTTGCTACACTCATTTTTATTGTATCCTTCTTGCACCAATCTCTTAGGTAGTCTGTCATCCTATTCCAAGCTCATATAAATTGTTCATTTGCAGCTATAATATTTCTATATTTTCCTCTATTTTTCTTAGAGAATTCATCTTTGAACTTATTAAGTCTAGTCTTATACTTTTTAACTTCCTCTTTTTTCTCCTCCGTCATGCTCTTATAACACAAAATATTCACAACATAGAAGCAAATATATACAAACAAATAAACAAATTAATGCTAACCAAAAATAGTCTACACCAATAAGATAGCATAGAGCATTCTCTTAGCATGCATTATCCTATATATAAAAAACATAGTTGACAAGAACAAGCATGCTTAATTGTTTTATAAGATATAATAATTGGTTTTGTAAATAACTTTTGAAGCTATGATATATATATTTGGTTGAGAGATGGCATGAATAGAAATTGAATAATAGTATGTAACATTAGTGATTAGAGTGAAGAGCAAAAACCCATTTGTAAATCAAATTATGAAACCTAGAGGAAGGGAGGTTTTCCTTTTCAACATAGGGGTAGACATAGAATGTGAACCTTGGGGGGCCCAAATTTGTGGGATTTCGGGTCACAAGCATAGCAAAAGTTTAAATTTTTCATATCCAAATCCCTTCAATGATCTATTGGCATCACTCAAACCAAATAAAAGAGGAAGATTTATACCTTATTTTGTAATGCTATGACTTTTACCGGGCGCATCTCACGAACATGACTATAATGGATCATAGGTAAACAACTCTTCCGAACACACACCCTCTACAGTATCCACACGAATGAGATAAAACATGAACGGTGTGCTAGCACCTTGATTGCAATTGCCTTTATGATCTTGTCCTCCAATGGTTCACATGCCTTTTGTGTGATGAAGGTTGCCCTTTTAATTTATTGAAAAAGGTGTTTTAATCTCTCTCTCTCTATGTGGTGTGAAGTATAGTAGAAGAAGGGAAAAAAACTATCTCTCTTGGAGAGCCCTAGCCACCTCTACGCGTAGGGAAGGGTTGGCTTATTCTCCAAGTTACGATAATAGTTAATTTAAATACATTATTTAAATTAATATATCTAGTCTCTTATCACTTAACTTAAATTAATATATTTTGAATTAAATCTTATTTGATTCAAATATATTATTTAAGTTAAATTATCCACTAACTTGAATTTAAATAGATATAGTTAAAGTTAAATCTTATTTAATTTAAACATACATCTTTTAAATCATCCATTAATTTAAATAAATATATTTTGAATTAAATCATATTTACATTTAAATTAATTCCAATATTTGATCAAATTTAACATTTACATTCCAATATTCAAATACACTATTTAAATTAAATGAAAAATGAAATTAATATATATATAAATTAATTTGTAATAATATAATATGATATTAAATTCTTCTGCCCCTTGTTAGGAGAGAGATAAATTATTCTATTATTTAATTGAATAATTATCCTCCTAATTAAATTAAGAACCTTCTAGAATATTCCATATTCTATGTAGGAAATATATTCTATAATACAGTAAGAGATTCAATGAATTAGGATATTTCCAAATTCAATGAATTTGAATATTAAAGTTCGTGTTATACTTATTCTTGTGTATAACCTTGTAGGTTCATATAATATTAGCAGTGAGCCCAAAATTCCTTCCAAGCCCACAAGTCATAAGATATCTTTAGCAAGACATCATGATTGGTCAAATCATATGAAGATCAGTGATCTAATACATCCTATCTAATAGTACGTGTTATGTCCCTTTTGTCATACGATGATTAGGTTAAACATGTGATATGGAGTCATTACCCACACATTGCTTAGCTGTACTTTCATAATACTAAGTTTGATTGACTTATACAAATGGAGCAATTTCTATTTGAGTGTGGCTATACATTTCTTTGTCTCACTCCACCATGGGCTATATTAAGAGACACAAATCCCATCTTGATTACTCAACATCTATGGCATGAATCCCACTACATTCGAACATAACCTGCATTGCCACCTGGTTAAAGAGTAACTTTTGATTATATCAAGACATAGTGTTTCTCATGTAGGAATCTATGGCAATCTCATGTTTGAGGGCTAAGTGACACAACTATAAGTGAGATATGCTTATGACCTTATCCATGTAACTACTGTTGGAGATTGTGCCCTGGGCCAATTATTGTATTATGAATATTGTACTTCATTATGAAAAAAGAAGGTGCTTTTTTTTCTTACATTATTATATTATTTGCATGTTTTTCTTTATAATAATATCCTTAGATAAATCATTTTATTCTAAATGTCCCTAATCAATTATCTTTGTGGGAACAATGATGAACTACGGCTAGTATGATTTTGATTGATAACTATTTAATAATTATGTATGAATATACAAATCAAAATCATAAGCTCCTATTAGGGAATAGGCGTTGGATCGACCTGTCATGAGATAGCTGCATGGATCAAGTCATAAGCATATCTCATATATAACCGTGTCACTAAGTCCTTAGACTTGTGATCACCATGGTTTTCTACATGGGGAATACTATATTTTAGCATAGTCAAAAGTCACATTTAATTGAGAGATCATAAATGCTATAATTGGGTATAGTTGAACTCTTGTAGAGGAAGATGAATGGTCACGATGTAATTTGTCCCTCTAATTAATGGAGAGATATATCTGGGCCCCTCGATGAGTGAGACTGAGAAATGCATGGCCGTGCTCGAATGGAAGAGTTTCCATTTGTTCTATCAGTCTGCTTGGAGATCAAGAAAGTAATGGTCGAGTAAAATGAGGATGACATTTTCATGCCACATACTTGACCTATATATCATGAGATAAAAAGGATGTGATCGGCTTATGTAATAGGTTACATTGGATCATCGATCTCATATTATTTGGGTAGTCACAATGTCTTGCTAGAGGCCACTTGTGACTTGTGGGTCTAATAGTGTTATTAGCCCACTACCAACATCATATGAGCCTACAGGGTCACACACAAGAATGAGCCAACTCGAGCTAGAATGTCCAAATTCATTGAATTTAAAATGTGTCTAGATTCAATGAATTTAAAGTTCAATTTAAGGTGATTGAATTTTATAGATATAAATATATTTGATATATATATATATTATAAAATTTGAAGTATATATATGTTTGATATATTATATATTTGATATATATTATATTATTTCAATATATATTTTACTCAAATTAATTTCAATAAATTAGTTTTAAATTTAATTCTATGTGATAAATTTAAATTTAAACTAATATCATAATCTAAATTTGATTTAGATAGGATTCTAAATTTAAATTTAATCTATTAGATAAATTTAAATTTAAACTATTCTATTTAATTAATATTTGATTTAGTTTAAATTATTGATTTAAATTAAACAAACATCAAATCCTATCTATATATTGATATAGACTAGGATTATTTGATAAAGAATCAATAGAATTTCGACCCACCCTAAAAAGAGAGCAGTCGTACACTCAGAGAGCGAGATTGTATAGATGAACAAGCAGATTGTATGGACGAACAGTGAAACTATACAAACGAACAGCGAGGGCGTACGAACCTATGGACATTCACAAACAGAGGTGCTAATACACCGTTCGAGTTGGACTCACCATTTGTGTGGATACAGGTAGAAGGAGCTGATCAATCGTGTTAGTTTCTGGGGTCCGACGAAACGAAAAGGAACCGCAAGGGACGCACCGAAGGTAAATTCTTTTTCTACATCTCAATCTAAACAATATTGACAGATCTATGGGAGGGAATTTCTTGATAGTTTTTCACTGCGTGTGCTGAAATTCCTAACAACTACCTCACAGTGGGTCGGTCCAATACGAAGGTCTCCAACAAGTGTCAACGATTTTGATTTGTATCTCCATACATAATCATCACATGATCATTAATCAAAATTATACTAATCTTGGTTCATCATTGTTTCCACAATAATAATCGACTAGGGACATTTAGAATAATTCTATAATTATTCATGGATCCTATTATAAAAAAAAAACATGTGAATAATATAATAGAAATGACAATTTTATTTATTAAATAAAAAAAGTCTACATTCAAATGACTAGCCTAGGACACAATTTCCAACAAAATCTTGTTAGAGATAGGGAGTATTGTGAAATCATTTAGAAGAATATATAAAACAAAAGATTTAGATTTTTAATATTTTTTATGTATAATATTATATATTGATAATTTGAACAGAATATTATGATACATCTTTAAATTTTATACCATATTTAATATGATATTTATGCAGTATATATAGATATATGTATGTATGTATATGTGTGTGTGTATATACATATTACATACATAGACGAAAATTCTAGGAGTCTAGTTCAGAAAAATAATACTAGGAGTTAGGGGTGATCATAGGTCGAGCCGAGTTTGACCCTTGCCCGATGTGCTTTGGGCCAGTATCAAGCCAAGTACTGGGTTGGCCCGATACTATATATATATTTTTAAAAAAATTAAAAAATAAATAAAATTATTTAATAATAAAAAATATACTTATTTATACTTAAAAATAGATTTTTTTAAAAAATAATCTTAGAAAAAAATAAAATTTTTCAAAATTTATGAATATTTAATCATTATACATTATTTTTACATAAATATTAAGTTAAAAAATTAATTCAAAATTTAAAAAAAGTTTTCATAATATTTACATAGTAAATGTATTATATTAGATACATAAATAATAAAAATTCTACAAAATCAATTATGATATATAAAATAATTGAAAAAAATTAAAAATATATATATAGGTTAGGGGGTCTGGCCCTAACCCCGGTCTGGCCTAGATAGCTAGATGTGACCGAGTCAACTGGGCACCGGACCAAGTTGTGCAGCCCTACCAGAAGTTTAGGATTTGAAAACCCATAGTAACGTAATCTAGAGGGGTTTTTCAACAGTTTTTCAACATATAACGAGGGGCCAAAACAACATACATATAAAAATATATACGAGAGGGATAAAAGCAATGAAATATATTTGATGGGGAAGGGGTGGTGTGTGTGTGTGTGTGTGTTGGGGGGGGGGGGGGCCGGGTTGTGGAACTTCAACGTCCATCCGTCATTGTCAACACATGGCTTTGCAGTCTCATTTATCCATTTTATGGATTTTGTTCAATAATTCATCTACCTTGCTCCAACATTATTTAGTTATGGAGAAATAGAAATATCTTAGCTTTATTATTCAACGAGTTGAAAATTAAAGGGAAAAAAACTCAGTCATTATACCTAAACCCCTTATTGAAACAAATGTAATACAAACTAATCAACCTTGGCGATATAGCAATGAGGTTGGGGGAAGTGAGCGATGATTGAGGATGGAAGCGGCAGCAAAATGGGTTAAAATTTGAGGATTGAAGCGATGATGGAAATGATTGCAAAGTAGAATCTTTACCTTGACATGTTAGTTTAAAATTGAAATCAAAACTCGACTCACACTCGTTCTGTTAATAGCAATTAAGGCCTTTGTTGAGGCAAGGTGACAAAGCTTCAATGATTCTGGAACGCGAGCTGAAGGATGTCTCCGAGGAAACTGAGTTAGGGCAAAGAGTTTTTGAGTCAAGACAGAGAAAGTTGTATGAGTCATCGCTCAACATTTTATATAAAATAGGTTGAGGGTATTTTAGTAATTAATCTTGACTTTGAATTAATTTGATTTAACAACTAGAAATCTGTTTGCCTAATTTCACAAACTCTTGGTTCTAAAATTTAATAAATTGGTGATCTTGGTCCTAAATAGTAATTCTTCCTATTATTTTTAATACAATTGAATATTATGATTGAAAATCACTGTAAAAAAATTCTAAAGTTATGTTAATCTGTAACATGTCTTTGCGTTAAATACACGCAAACTAATATTTGAGCCACGGTACATCAAAGGTATTTTTTTGTAAATTTAAATTTGAATATATTTATTATTCATAAATATAGTTATAATATATTCATGTTAAAATATGTTTAATCTGTTTTTATATATTTTCATAAATTTATTTTTAACATATGTGTGATTATATGTTTAAAAAAAATTCATAGATTAAATCTTAATAAATCAATAGTTTTAATTTGTTATCTTTATACATAAAAACTTACATCTTCATAAATTTTTAATTTTAAACTATTTATAAATTATTAAAGCAGTGATAATATATATATATATATATTCATAAATCTGGCTGATACACTTTTTTTTTTGGCCAAGCTCAATACACCTTTGATGTTTCTAATTATGGATGATGTTGACTACGTGTAATCAGTTAAAAAGATTTCGATCAATTTTACTATGGTGTTAATGCATAATCATTTGAGAATGGTTTAATTGCCCAATCATTGTACGATTTCAGCAATATATACCCATCACCATTGCTTGTGCGACATTCATGTTATCAGATGATGTCGGTTATGACCAGATAGCATTCTCTTATCATTTTATCCTCTCGCTACTTACAAATAGTTAATTATAACATACTATCTTGGGATGTGGAAGATGAGTCACACATTAGAATGAAGATTTTTTTTGGCCTCATTTCTTATGACCTTTTTGTATGTAATTAAGCACTCTGACTTCTGTAAAACTCCATCCAAATATCAATCTTTGGCATTTGAATTGTGTTAACTATTGACATCATGTATCATATGATGAAATGTATTATGAAGAAGGACGTTCCACTAATCAAATGCAAGAGAATTGGAGAACAAATTATATTAATCACATATTAATGTTAGGTGTACCCCAACTTTTCTAACATATGCTTTTTTCTTTTCACCCGAATTTACCATATGCTTGGGTTCTACATAGAAAGGAATTTAGTGATGAACTTCATTGTCTTTCAAGCATAACATTGATATAGATAAAATGAACACACATTTTGATATGTCGATCAATCTGATTAAATAGTTCAATATTGATGTATGCAGTTTATTTTTTTCTTTACGAACTTTAATTTTGCTTTGGAATTATGCATACGTTGTTCTGTTTACCATGATAGTTATATTTGTGATTATAATTTTTCTTTCATCTATTTTTTCTTTAATTATGATTTTTTACCTTGTTAATATATTATACTTTAATCATTTAATATATTATATTATAAAATATCATATTATATAAAAAGTCACAAGCCTTATATATTATAATACTATATTATATTATACTATAATATACTATATTATGGTATAATATAATATTTTCAAATTATGAACAATTTGGTATATTCGGTTATTCGAAGGGTATAAAAATAATTTTTAAATCATATATACATTTATTTCACGGGGTAATTTAAATTTACGAAGGCTATGAAAACAAGTCTTAAAGTCTATAAAATCGAACACTACATTTTCTATATTTCATATTGGAATTTTATAGTTATTGCCTTTAAATTTATGAAGGCTATAAAATTTATTAAAAGTTTATTTATTGACATAAATAAAAAACATGGGCACAAGTATTGGACAGCTGACATTGCCTTTAAATTTTATTTATAAAAAAAAAACGTTGTTTGAAGGCTATAAAATCACACATTGAATTTTTATGCTGGAATTTTCAAGTTATTGGAGTTCCCTTTAAATTTATGAAGGCTATCAAAAAATGATTTTATAAATATAAAGCTCCATTTTTCTTTATTAATTCAATCACATATATTATTTATATTGCACAATGAATAAACTTTAATTGCCATTATATTCTTGAACGGTTAGTTGGGTGACCAATGTAACAACCCTCATTACACTATTATGAACTTAGTCTCAAATTAATGAAAAGTGTAATTGACGATATGTGCAGAACCAGATGAACCAAGGCTGAAGAAAAGATCAAAATGAGATAAGTCAAAAAATGGAGATAGAAAGGGGTCATGTGGCGATGAGGTATAGGGCCAACATGATGAGACACTTGTGACAATTTGAAAAATATCTGGTTGAAGGTTCCACGTTGTGGTGAACTTATTACCCACCGGGGCGCGAGACCCCAAATTCTTATAAATCAGAAGTCATTTAATCGGCCGAAAAGAAAGGAACAAAGGGAGAAATGAAGGAGCTTCATTAGGGCTCTGGTTTTTCGACCCTTAGAGGTGATTTTTGGACCTTGAGAGCTTGTATCTCAGTTGATAAGTGATCACTTCTCTCCTCTCTCCTCTTTTCTCTTTGATTTTGTGTTGAAATATGTAGGAGTATGTTGGATTTGAGCTTGGATTTCCATTGATTAAAATGCTTGGTTTGGTGTTGTTGAAGTGTTATGTAGTGTTAGGAAGGTTTGAGTATGAGTTTTGGTTGGATTGTAATGGGTTTGAGTGGAACCCTAGGTTAGAAATCGTAGAAGGAGTATGAAATCTAAAATGTATATGGATAATTATGGTTAGGATATGTAATTAAGGCTTATTGAAATGCATTAGTGCTATTGGAACAATAGGTTAAGCCTGAATGGTTGGATTGTGAATTATGGTTAATGTGTGCATTATACTAATTGAAGATATTGTGATGTTGTAGTATTTGATTGGCTAATTGGAGGTATATAATTTGTGATAGGTGCTTCGAAGGCTTGCTTAAGCCCCTATGTGCGCTGTACAGTATTGACAACTTGAGGTAACTGAGTGTTTGTATGTGTTATATGTTGATATATATATGCATGTCTCCGTTCATACCACGATATCGTTATGTGTATATGTATAGTTTTTCTATATATCATGGTATGCACACGACTAGACGGGTTGTTTGTATATGATGATAATGAGTATGAAAATGTATATGTGCATATGTGATTGTAGCATCCACACATGATTGCATGCTGGTATGACCATGATGATGACTGTGATAATGATTATATATGTATATATTTTTATAGGCACGTTAGCATGGCATGTATATCACCACCTATGAGCACAGTGAAACATGGTTGATGAGGAGGTGGTGATGAGATGAGATATGATGAAATATCTCTAGCACTAAATCCTCTCCTATGATTATGAGGGCCAAGTGGCAGTGGACTGTGATATGATATGATGATGATATGGTTTGGTGATAGGATGGAACATCCCTACCACTAAATCCTCTCCTATGGGTAGGAGAGTCAGGTGGCAGTAGATTGCACCTTCTCTAAATCACCACTAATTTACGGTGATCCAGGGGAAAGAAAGCCATGGTCTAATCATTTGTGTGATCTTTGGTAGAGTGCACTAGTGTGAGGTGAGCTTGGTGATATTTCAGAATCAATCTTCACCGGCTGTTGGAAGGAAATCACCTATTGAAATGTCTTGTGACGATGTCAACTCATGATTCTAGTCGTGTTTGAGGGAGACATACATTTCATGACACTTGGATTGCATGACATCATTGCATATATCTGTGATATTGATGGTATATATATATGTGTGTGTGTTTGTCCCAATCACTTAGACATTGTCTCATACCCCGCCCCATGACTAACATTACAGGAGAAGACTCTAGTATTAGCTCAGAGAAGACCATAGAGTCATAGGCTCTATATGTTTGGGAATTTGATGTATGATTGGTAGTTGCAATTTAGTTTATGTAATATTATGCCAAATAAGTTATGTCTTGATGTCTGTATGAGTTGTTAGATTAGCTGGCTTCCCAAGAGGGGGGTAAATTGGGAATATTAAAACTTTTTTGCAAAATATCAAGAAAGTGAAGAAAGCAATATATGATGGTAAAATAGAGTATGAACAAATAACTGTAAAGGTGGCAGTAAAAAGAAGAAGACTCAGTAATTTATCCTGATTCAGCCTCTCCACTTGACCTACGTCCAGTCCCCAAGTCACCACTTGAGATTTTCAACTATTCTGCAAGAATTCAGTGGGCTTCTTGCAAATGGCTTAGTACAAAGATGTTGCTCTGTTTCTAGAGCTCACTCTATCTCTCTGTGCACTCTTACAAAGTACTCCCCAATTCCTTGTGATGTCCCCTCACAAGAAAATCTATCTTCCAGATGAAGATAAGATTGATTACAAAGATTAAACTTTCTTAAATAGAGTGAATATAAAAGTTGAAGTACAGAATATTGAAGTGAGAGAGTAAGAAACTTTGAGCAGATGATTTGGTAGAGTTTCAGTATATACAATGTTAAAATCGTTACCCATAACTTCAAATGATATTATATTTATAGATTTAGGTCTCAAATATCTGTTAGAGACAAAATCTATCCATTGGAGAAGTTATCCAATGGTTACTTTGAAAAACTATCCGTTAACCAACCGCATTTAATGCTTCTAACATACTGAAATTTGAATTTCAGTTGGTCAATAGACGAATTTTGTAGAAACCAAAGGTTAACAGCTTCAACGTTGAAAGCCCGAAGTTCGTCTGTCATCAAGTGAAATTTGAATTTTAATATTTGGAAAATGTTTCTGTGTTGTGACATATGAATTTTCAAGTGGAAAGTTTTTCTGTTAAGTGTGAACAGTATTTTCAATTTGCTACAGTGCTTTCAAAATTCGAATTTTGGAACCTCAAAATTCGTCTGTCCGTAGCTAGTTTGTAAGGCATTGTAGTTCATGTGATTCAAAGTTCAAATTTTCAAATGTCAAAGTTCGTCTATCAGAGAGACCTCTTTTTAGACTAACTTCAAAATTCGAATTTATAAATACTGTCATTCGTATGTCAACATATCACTTTAACAGACTCACAAACTTAGTTTCTGAAATTTAAATTTTCATGTTCAAAGTTCGTCTTTCAGTGAGCAATTTTGAAATCCAATCTAAACTTAGTTTTAGATGAACTTTGACATAATTTCAGATGAATTTCTTTAGTTTTCATAAGTTTCATTTTGTCTAAAATTTGAATTTTCAAAACCAAAAGTTCATCTGTCGCTTAAAGCTCCTTTCAGACACTTATCAAAATTCAAATTTTCCCAAGCCAAAATTTGTCCGTCAGAGAGGCATCTCTTCAAACTTGTTTAGTTTCAGTACGAAATTCGAATTTCCAAGGCCAAAGTTCGAACTTTCACTATGACATATTGGTATTAACCTTTCAAACTTCGTCTGTTAGTGGGTGTTTTTCAAATATTCCATGATTTAACATAGAATCAAGGTTTTAAAACATCTTTTCACCAAATCAAAGTCTTTTACTCAAATAAAACACTATTAAATATCCTACATTAAACTTTGCACAGATTTATCCAGAAATTCTTCACTTGAAACCTTTTGGGCACCTTTGATATCTTTATTCCAAGCTCTTGAAGGTTGATTTGGAATAATCAAAACTTCTTGATTCAACATTCTCCTCCTTTTTGATGATGACAAAACAACTTACAAACTGGAATTGTACTTGGGTTTGCTTCAACAAGCTCCCCCTCAACATATGCATTATAAATCATGTGAAGAGATTCAAAGAATAAATCATTGCAACCAAGAAATTCTTTCATTTAATCAAATGTTGCTTTACAGAGAGACAAACTTATGCAAAGTTCTTCGAAATACACAAATTAAACACAAAATACAAATAAGCATTTGAAACTCAAACTCAAAAACAGCACTACAGGAGGACTCAAGCCTAAATTCTAATCACTTCTTCTTTGGCTTGGTCTTCTTGCTGTAAGTCTTTCCAGATGGCTCAACAGCAGACTTGCCAGTTTGCTTACTCTTCTCCCCCTTTTTGGCATCATTAGGAAGGTGAACAAAATCAACCGGAGGAGGGATCTGATAAACTGGAATAGCTTTGAGGGGCACAGGAGCAAACGGCAGATGAGGTTCAGAACCTCATCATCAGAGACCTCAAGTAGCTCTTGCATCTCTTGTCTGGAAAGAGCCAATTGAGCTCTTTGTTCTTCTGAGAGACCATATGCAGAGAGAGATGAAGGAGCAGGGTCATCAGAACGAAACATTTCCTCAAGCCTTCTTCTCTGAGCTTGTAAGAGAGCATTGCAAGCAATAGCTTCAAAATCAACAACAGGCACAATGCTTCTCTCTTCATTGCTGGCAACCTCCAACATTGATGAAGTAGAAATGATTGCCACTAGTCTTTCTACTTGCTCAGATTCTTGAGTGGAAAGAATTGAATCCTGAGCATCTTCTGGAATGGGCTCATGAGGGCGTGTTTCCTGAGGTCCTTCTACCTCCATGCCATAGTCCAAGGGAGGACCATGACTTAAAGTCAATACTAATTATGTACTAATTGGATGCAATACTAAATGTAACTAATAAAAGGGACTAGTATGTAAAATTATCCTAATGGCCTAAAATAGAATAGGAAATTGAATTAATTTATTAGTGAGTGTATGGAAGTATGAGAAAATTTTATGTTCATGAATGAAAAAGGATGGAAGGGCTAAAAACTAGTCAAGGCTAAAAATGCAATGCAAAAACTAACACTCAAATAAATGAAATGCAATGCAAGAGTTCTATCCTATATGCAAACTAACTAATTACAAGTTTTTTGGGGGGGGGGGTTGTTTTATGACTTAGAAAAGTAAATGGAATGTATAAATAAACTAAGCTGAACTTAATTAATAATTAGACTAGGAAAATGCTAACTAATTAAAGAGAGCTAATTAGTGCTTCAATGAGGTGATAAAAATGCAATGTAATGGTAGTATGCCTAGCAACAATGTGTAGAAGGGAGTGTTTGGGCTCAAAAGTTTAATTAACTATTTTGATCAAAATGTAAAATGCTATTAAAACCATGAATTCTCTAAGGGCCCTATTTGGTTCAATTACAGGAGGTTAGGTAATGTGATATAATGGGATGTAATGTGATATAATGGGATGATGACTACATGTGAGTTTATTTAGTAGGATATAAACAATGATGTAATGATATTTAGAAAATTCACCCCACCTTTCCTAGAGTTATTCTTCCTAATGGCCATCTTTTCAAGTGGTAGATTAGAAAATAAGAAGCATCAAACCAACATCCAGTCAAAATTAAAAAAAAAAAAAAAGAGGAAGACAATGTGATGTGTAGATCAAGAAAGCATTTTAAAGATTTTTTGGTTGCACTAACATAATCGCTTGCAAGAAGTTTTTAGATCTATTTGTTTAGATAATTTTGTTTATTTATTTATTTTTATTTTGTTGGTTTCCAACTTGTATTTCCTTGGGACCAAAGTTATTAGTTAGATTTAAATTAAAAAAAATAAAATCTATTAGATATCCTTTAGGAGATTTCTTAAAATTAAATTAAAGAGATTATCTAATAGTATTATGATTAGAATATCAAATTTTTTTAACTTTTGTTTTTATTTTTATGGTTTTTTATAATTAGATATATCTTTTAGATTTCCTAAATCTAATAGGAATATTTGAGTATCAAATATTTCTAATTGCTTTAAAATTAGGTTTTTCATATTTTACCTATTTAAAGGCTCATATGTAATGCTTATTTTGCATAAACGAGTTGAATAATATTGAGTATTATGAGTTATCCCCTAAACTCTTTTATTTTCTCCTTCTCTCTTGAGTTCTCTTCCTTGCTCTTCTATTTTCTCTCTCTTTCTGCATCTCTTTCCTTTCTTTCTGTCCTTTCCTTTCCCTTGTTATGTATCTTTCTCCCTTAAGCTCTTTCTTTTCTCCCTCTTTCTATCTATCTTCACTCTCTCTCTCTCTCTCTCAAAATCTTCTACTCCTTCTATTTTCTCTTCTCTATTCTCTATCTACTCACAACCTCTCTCCCTTGCTCATATCACAATGACCATCAAGTTATCTTCTTCACTCAGATCTAGCCTTTGATCAGTGCTCAAAGCTTCAAACATAGGGTTAACAAAGGAAGATGATGTTGGATCTAAAGTCATGAAGTAGGGGGACAATGAGCATTTTAAGTCTACCTTTGCTACTGTCATTAGATCTACTTCGTCACCATCAAATCTACTCTAGTGGGGTTGCCGTTGGAAGAACAAGGAAGGTAGTGATGAGGGAGATGACCTTGATGAAAGAGAAAGGTGATGTTGAGATTTGGACGCAAAGATTTGTGGTGGTCGAAGAAGCAGAGACATCGACAACAATGAGCATCCGTGTTGTTAAGGGTATGGTCACTAGTATGGGTTGTCATTGTTAGATCTACTCTAGTAGGGTCAACTATTGGAAGAACAGGGAGGTTTTTCCCCTTGGGTTGTCATTGTTAGATTTGCTCTAGTATGTGCAAACATTGAACTTCACAATAAGCACCAACATATTAAGATAGCTCATCATTTGAACAAGGGTCATAGTTTATTTTAATAGCCTTAAGTAACAACACCAACCAAGCATATTTGAAAGCTTGTCAAACACTTATAAACTAACTTGGTTAATAGCTAACTCCTTCTCTTTTCATTATGAATCCGCTTAAGCACATCAAATACTCTATCTTTATTAAACTTTCACCATTTAGCTCAAGGAGTACCTGCAAAACAAAAACATATCTTTTTCTTTCTTTGGTATCCTTTCTTACTTGGGTCTACTAATGGTTAGTTTAAACATTTTAAAATTCATATTGGACCAAAGTTCAATCTTACCCAAATATAACATATAATTCAATAATTGAATAGGGTAAGTGATAGAAGTTACCAAAAATCATCTCCTTGTTATTTTTGGCTTGTATGCAGTGTAATATTGCTCATGTCTCCCTTTTACATACAAATCATTGCTTCTTAAGCTTCTACTTTTTCTCTTCTCAAGATAAGTGATTTGATTTCTATTTGAGCTGCTTCCTTGAGATAAGTGAGAGGTTTACTATCAATACCTCTTTTTGTGATTTGCAATTGCAACTTTAGAGTTTTAGGAAGCTTTCCTTTTCTGTGACTTCTTTCTCGCACCAATATGTTCTTTCTTCTTGAATTTGTTCTACACACATAGAACACTAGAAGAACATTTTGGTACCCACTTATTTTTGGGTCCAAGAGATTAGTGGCATTCTTTAGAACCTATTTCATGCTTTTATTCAAGCCATTTTTCCTTATATTGCACAAATAAGTAATATGCCCATTTTTACCATAATATATGCATAATGGTGAGTTAGGCATTACAGAAGCCACGAAGAATTTCAAACAGCATTTACTTTTCTCCTTAGACTTATTTATATAGTCAGCACCCAACTTGTCAAACACACATTTCTATTTGCCAAGTAGAATATACAACTTATCTTTATCTTGGATGAAATTGGATGTGACTTTAGTTAACTCCTCTTTTTCTTTATTTAATCTATCACATGAATCACAAGAGGAAATGTGTGTGTGGGTTTCACAAATATTTTCTAAATCAATTATTTTCTTTTTAAGTGAATCATTTTCATTCTTTTCTAATTCTAATTTATTTTCTAAGGAAATACTTTCTTCTTACTGTGTGCAAGTGCTTTTACTAATGTAATCAGTTCATTATGCATTTCATTATAAGAATCTTGTAACTTATCAAAAGAAAAAGGAAAATCAAATTCAGAGTCAGAATTTGAGATCTTATTATTGCATATTGCCATGAAGCAAAGATAGGTATCCTCATCTTTATCTGAATCATTACCCCATATTGCAGAGGTATATGCCACTTTAGCTTTCTCACTTTTCTTGCTCTCTACATTTCTTCCTCTATGCCTCTTTGAAAGGTACTTCAGTTTATTTACATGGTAGGAGTGATTTTGTTCATAAAGCTCATTCTTTTTGTTTTTGAGGAATCTGCCAAATTTGATGGCCAATTCTTTTAGCTTGTCCCCCTCAAGCATCATTCTCCTTCATTCTCCTTGCCTTTTCTTTGGACTCATTTGCCATAGCCTGTGCCTATCATTGGGATACTTGAGGGGATGAGATTGGGGGCAATCTCAGTAGCAAGTTGCATTTCATGCAATCATGTCAAATAACTCACATTTGATCATATTTAATCATATCAATCTCCTTTAAACAATAAATTGTCACATTGGTCATAAAAATTTGGCAGCATAACGGCTTAGAAAATGGACATTCCAGGGAATAAAACCCCTCATTTTACAGCCAAGACCAATCAGAGAAATCACAATTGCAATATGGCAATACAATTTAATCATAGAAAGACAATGAAAGAACATAAAGCAAGAATATGAAACTTAGCTACCTTGAAGCATTCTTTTGGCTCTTCCTCTTGAATCTAATGCTTCCACTAGCCTCTTTAGGCTTCCTCAAGTCCCTTAACATCATTAAACACTTGCTCAATCAACTAGAACAAGTAGCTACTTCATAAAGTCTCATTTAAAACCCTAAAGACTCAATTTCTTTATCTAAAGCCTAATCTTTGAGCCAATGCTTGTCTTTAAGGTTTTTCATCGTGGGGAACTCATTTTTGCCATCAAATACACGAAAATCCAGCTCCTTCCCACCTTATTAGTCTGACCAAAATCTGTTCTTAAGAGGAAGAAATTGGTTTTTCACAAAACTTGTTTAAATCATACTATACTTGATTCCTCTTATAAAATCTCATATCAAATCATGATTTTATGACTTTAAAACAACTCCCCATGCTTAAACAAGCTTAGACCAAAATTATAGAGAGATGGGAAATAAAATATTTCATGGAAACTTAAGCCAAACAACCAAAAAAAGACACTAGAACACTTGTAAGTCATAAGAGAAACACTTACAAATTTTCTCGGATTTTCCTCCAATTTTTTTTATATTTTTTCTTCCTCCCTCACGTGGCTGCACTTCGTTTCTTCAATTGCAGACTTCTCTTCCTGATTTCCTTGCTAAATGGTTGGCCAAATCATGGGAAAGAAGGGAGTATATATAAATTTCACCAACCAATGAAAATTTACCACTTAATGTCTTGATTTTTCTTGCTTTTTCATGAAAAATAATAAACTAAGGCTATTTTGACATGTGCAACTTGTGGAGCACGAAATGGGGAGTATTTTGGTCCAAAAATTTCAAATATTTACTTATCCAGATATATCCTGAACTGGTCTGGACAAATAAAGCTACTTTAGCAGTATATTTTACTATTATTAGAACACCTGTTTTAACTATATTGGGATATAAAATTACCATAATATACCTATCCCAATTGGTCCAAATATAAGACCCACACATTTTTTTCTTGAATGAATACTCCTTCTTCCTGTAGTCCAGACTGACATTTATCGGGTAAGACATTAATATTAAATCATAATTACCCAATACATATTATTTTGATCTTAATAAATTCCATATTGTATTACATTGGTCTTAGCTCATTGAGAGCTTCATTTTGAATATAATTTTTCATATTTACAAAAATTCCCTTGACCCGAGACACATTTATAATTTTTAAAACTTTCAGGTTATTAAGTGTAATTTTTCCCAAAATTCATAAAATTTGTTTCAATTCCTGTACGTCCACCGCCTTTCTTCTCATTCCTTTTTTTTTTCTTTTCTTCCCTTTTTTATTTTTTTTCCAGGGGTAAAATAGTTATTTTCTTATCTTTCCTTCTAACCGAGATAATTGACCTCTTTACCTTATATCATGCAAAACGACGTATATCCATTTTTATAAATTCCTTATATATTTTAAAATATTGAGTCTTAAACATTTAAGAGAATTTTTATGATATTACAATTCCCTCTCCCTTAAAATAAATTTCGTCCTTGAAATTTAGATACATAGTAGTACTTCTTATCTCCTTTCTCTTAATTTCCCAATTTTTCAGACCATTTTTACCAGAAAAATACTCTTATTTCTCACTTACTTGACTTTTCAGTCAATATTTTACCCTGATATCATTTTGTCATTTATAATATTTGAAGAGTCTGGTTCATATTCTTTAAATTGGGAATTATGAGGCCATCATAAACTAACTTTACTTTAGGGGTATTGAGAATTTTCACATAACATACTCAATCTTAATTCTCATCTTTACTTTCATAACTTTCTCTTATCTTATTCATACTATACTTCCATTATTGGCACCTGATATTATTTCTTTCTCTACTTTCATTACTTCAGGCTATTCACATGAATAATCTTTCTACCAAGGCATAAGGCCATCACATTAGCTTTGCGTAGATGACATTTACAAGTCATCTCATATTTGCTTTTCACTTCTTTTCTTTTCTTTACCTCAAGTCTAACTCTTCTTTTATCTTATAATCCCTTGAGGCTATTGTGATCTCAAACACTTTTATAGTAATACCATAAATATAGCAACTCATAATAGCTATAATAACTCTTAGTAACCCTTCTTGAGAGCATTATTTACCGCTCCTATAAGTGGAAACATGTTTTTCATAGAATTATTATATAAAACATTGGCTAATACCTGCTACTCAACCCTGTTACATTACTCGGATCCAGATCCATGCTTACTTTAATAATTATAGACCCCTATGGTCATTATTGGATCAGGATTAATCATCTCAAGGAAGGAGGTTTAGCCTTTTTAGCTTATAAAAACTCATTTCTTGATCTCTTTCCACATTAGTTTCTCTTCTAACTAAGCGGTAAGACAACTTGAGAGAAATTTTTCATAACATCTTGCTAAACTTGGAGACCTCTCATCTCTATTATAGTGTTCGGTTTCTCCCATTTCATAACTTTACTTACTTTACTAGGATCTATTGTGATCCATAAGGGAGATTCTGTAACCTACTAACTATACTTCTTGGAGCCCAGCTCCCATTTACTAAGTTCAGCAAGCTTTTTCTTTTAATTACATTTAAAAAATTCTCAATTGCCTTTCATGCTCCTCTAAATGTTTGAGGTCACAATAAACTATTCATCCTTTATTCATGTAGCCTAACATGTGCTTTTAGTAAGATTATCATAAATTCTTGGTGCCCAAATTTAATCATTGGCACATTTTTCTTACCTTTTACATCTTTTTCATACTTCCCAATAGGTCACTCATTCTAAAATCTCCCTCACTTGAGCACGCTTAATTGTAAAGTGCTGAGGGGTTCTGCTGCACTCTTGTCATTCTTTAGACTTTGAGAATACGGAATTGGGCTTCATTTTAAACTATAACTCATCTATGTGACCTCTGGATCACTTATTGCTTTTGATTTTAGGGAATTCATCCCCTATACTCATACTGCTTCTTTTTACTCTAGCCTTTACTAGCTTAGAGATTCATCTTACCACTATGCCTTTCCGTATAAACATACCCATGAATCTTGTACTCTGCTTATCTTATCATACCTTTAAGATCTTTTGGCTCTTTGTGATTCAGGGTCTAAATAATATTAAGGCAGTGGTCTCTAACTTTTTACTCTTAGGACATATTTGCTTTATCTGTTCTTATATGTAACTTCTTAGTTATTTAGCCACGGTCGATTAGTGTTTTAGCAATTTATGGGAAACTTCTTAACCCTTCAAAAATCTCTTGCTAGCTCAGCTAGAATTTGGCCCTCGGCCTCTCACCATTACTCATTCTTGCTCTATCGGGCATCACCCCAAGAGCCACTTTCCATTACTTTGCCTTGACGACTCATCTAACAGAGGATTTCATCTCTTTGCTCAATTGGGCTTCTCCCCAAGAGCTATCTTCCATCTGCCTTGCCTCGGCTGCTTTTATCATATGGAGGATTTCATCTCTTTGCTCAATTGGGCTTCTTCCCAAGAGCCACCTCCCTTTTTCATCACCTTGGCAATTAATGGAAGATTATATTCATTATGATATCTTTTGGCCAAGAACTTTCTTTTAGCTAGATTTCATACTAAACTCAGCAATCAACTATCTCAAGGTTTCTTAGTTCCCTAACTGCTTACCACTAATCAAATACCTTAGGCTCATACTTTGTACCTTATACCTCATAAGTATACTAACTTTTCTTACAGAGGCATTGCATCTTATCAAACTTTCTCATTTGAATCTTGCATCAACTTCCTTGTCTATTTTTAACATCATTTTTCAAGCATTTCTTAGCTTAAGCTATTAACATAATCATTTAACTTAAGTTCAATACCTGAAACACCTTCAAGGGGTAAGCAAAATCACCATCTTGCTCATATAATCTAGAAGGAGATTATTTGTAAAAGTTGATTCATGCCAATACTCTCATCACTACTAGGGAAAGGCATACAAATCTTTATATTGCTACATTGCTTATTTAGACAAACAATGGAGATTATAGCCTAGTTTCTCATCAAGACATTCTCATATAACTTATATAATAGTAACTTCCAGACTTAACTTCTTAGCATAGCTACAGGATTAGTCTTGCACCTGAATCATACCTTTACTAAGGTCAGGTGACTTACAGACCTTAGATTGAGATTAGCACAAAGATTTTTTCCTGCTCTTATGGTCTGGGGTTGGCCATCTCCATAGTACTGTCACGAGTATAGTGTCCCAACTCTTTATACTTAAAGCACACATTCTTCATTGTTAAGCACAACCTTCTACTATGAGCCTTTCCGCATTCTTAAATATAGGAGTTAGCTTACTCAACTATCTCCTCTGTGCTTATTGCCTTACTTCTTGAATCCCCTGGTATTCCAAGGTTACTTACCTTTACTTATCAACAAACTGTTGAAGGAAGATTGGGTACCGAGTCAATTGATTATACCTTGTGACATATTTAATGACTGACTCATTCACATCTTAGTTAATCCTTATAATTCCACTTTCTTTTTATCTCTTACAAACTAGGGAAAATAACTTTCATAAAATTATTCTTATAATACTTCCCAAGTCAATACAGTGCCCTTTACCTTATTAGCTCATTCTGTGTTCTGCCACCATTGGTCAGTCTCTTTTACTATCAAGCTTCCATTTCCGACGTGCATCCTATAATCTTTGAAATTTCTTTTTTGCTCACAATCTACTTTTTGACAACTTGCACATCAAATTTATCATTGAAGAATGGGAGCTAATACTTTCTCATCAGGCAATCATATATCAATGGTTGGCGAACACATCTAGTTGCCTTGGGGAAAATCCTACAGAACCTACTAATTTACCTGAGGCTGCTACGGTATAACTAGAAACCTTAAGGGCTCTAGCTTTTCCCTTGTTGTCCTTGAGCATTAACTATCTCTTACAGTTACTCAATAGTTTTCTGCTACTAATCCAGAAGATTAAGGATTACTTACAAGGGACCTAAACTAGGAGTACATTCATTTACTGTTACTAGAGTCATTTGAGAGGCGTGTGCTTATACTGTTAGCCTTTGTTGAGCACCTCTTCGTATCTTAACGACTCTTAATAACAACTTGAACTCTACAATTACATTAACTACTACTTCATTATACCATCACTGGTAAGAACTTATCATCGTATCTTGACCCCTGGTCTTTTACTTTACTAATCTTTAATCAACTTCTAGTTGCATATATATTTAGTCAAAGATTGCAGCTATATATCTTATTTCTATATACATGTTCCTTATATACACACATTACCTTGAGTTTGTGGGGCTTCCATACTACATCAAGCTTACTATTATCATCTGGCTTCTTAATTGGATCTTCTTCTGGATCCTTATATGAGAATACTATTGCCTCAGCTTTCCTTCCTGATAGTGCTTTACCTGGAGTATTCAGGCAATGATGTAGCCTTTAAGAGTATTGAACACTCAACCTTGAGGGAACTCCTTAATATAGCTCCAGAGCTCATGATCTTGTTATGACATCTAGTACTTGCTCAACCCATTCTTTTATAGGAAGCTTAAAATCATAATGCCCTTCTAAGAATCTCTTTCACTTCTTGTACTGTACCAAGGAAATCTAAAATTGAGCATATCCTCACAAATCCATCATGATATTTATCATACATAGCTTTAATAGCATTTGGATTTGGAGTTCTTGGTTTAGCTGGAATGAAAATCTTGCTGGATCCTATGTCTTCCCTTATAGGATCTTGATTAGGCTCAGGCCAAATTCCTGTATTTGGATTACTAACCATCTTTCTTTTCTAACTTATCTTTCTTTAAATCTTACATTAGTTTTTCCCCATTGATTTTTTTTTTCATAACCATTATTTATTCCTTACTGGCCTCTTTCATTCACCATTAAAAACATCTTGGTACTGAACTTATTTTGTAGGCAGGATACTTGCTTTTTACTCATTAACAACCTACCATCACATCTCATAGCTACTTTCTAGTCAGTGGCTTGGGATTAGAGAAAAGCCTTAGGTCAATATTTATAGTAGCTGCTGATTAATGAGGTTTCATATCATTCTAAAATCATCCTAGGTCATCTTCTTTCAGAGAACTATCAGAACTATAGGGCTCATCAATCTTTTTCATCATCTCATACTCTTTAGAGGTCTACTGCAACCTCACAATTGGTCTACTGTGACCATGAGATCTACTACGATCTCTGAGCCCTACTAGGATCCTCTGTGATCCTACATCTTCTCTTTACTGATAGAATCTAACTATAATCTAACTCTGAAAGGATTCACGACCTAAGAAAACACATATGTAAAATATTCTCAACTAATCCAACAACTATCATAAGCTATCCTTAAGACTAATCTCATATGCCACTAAAATAATCTTAGGCCATATTCTCAAAAGGAATAATACTTCTCATCAAAAGGGAAAACTATAACTAAGAGGATTACTTTCCTTTCTCATTGCAAAGATTTGCTCAGATCTTTGCTCTGATACCAAAAATGTAACACCTTACTTCTATCTATATTTTCTCATATATTATAGTATGGACAGCATCCAATTAGCTCATATTAAGAGCTTGAATCATTAATAGAACCAAAATATTTAAATAAAAAAAATGTGGCACTATTCATTTGGTTCTCAAGTTTTCTGAACGAACTTTGAAAAATCATAACTTAATCCAGAAAAATCATATCAATGTTGTTCAAGTCTCTAAATGAAGCTATAAACATGATATAGAAGATAAAAATATGAAAATTTCCTTTAACCTCACCAATTAGTATAGTTTATTACTCAAATTTACACTATACAAATGGTCATTTCTCTCTTTTCCAGGATTTTGGCCGTAAATTTAAAAATTCATATCTAACTCTATACTGAGCCAAATCATGTATTCTATATACCATTGGAAATATATATATATGTCTAATTACATTCATATTTTTCTTATACATTTATTTAGTCTAGACAAGGCACAACATCAATTTGAATCACTAGGGATCAAAACATCACTTTTACTAGAACAGTCTTGGGAAAACTTGTATATCTCTCATTGTACAGCTCCAATTGAACTCAAACTAGTGGTATATTAACCTCAAAAGATAAATATTTTCATAAATGTAAGCCACTGAATTTTTAGAGCTCTGTACGATTTTATATCACTTTCCAAAGAGAAGTAATATATTTAGTAAAATTCGCAGCCTTCACATCACTATCCAGTTTTGACCCTTAATTTAAAAAATATACTATAAATTGTACACATATCCAAATTGAGTGTTCTTTAGCTCATTGGAAATATTGTTCTCTCTAGTTTCAGATAATATATAACACTTGACTTACTTGCCCTGTCTTGGTTAAATAGTATTGACTTCACTTTCATTACTACAAAATAAACTTCTAACAATATAACATGACAAAGTAGACTTCATAACAAGCTCACATGATCATTCCATGTTTCAAATCCATGCCAAACATTTCATAATTCTCATAAGGACATAATAGCACAATGGCACAGATCTAGAATCATATACATGGTTTTATACATAATTTCAAAAATACACTTATAGCTTGAAAACACCATCAAGCATCATTCTCTTCTTCATTCTCCTTGCCTTTTCTTTGGACTGATTTGCCATAGTTTGTGCCTATCATTAGGATACTTGAGGGGATGAGATTGGGGGCAATCTAAGTAGCAGGTTGCATTTCATGCAATTATGTCAATCATGTCAAATAACTCACATTTGATCACATTTAATCACATCAATCACCTTTAAACAATAAATTGCCACATTGGTCATAAAAATTTGGCAGCATAACGGCTTAGAAAATGGACATTCTAAGGAATAAAACCCCTCGTTTTATAGCTAAGACCAATCAGAGAAATCACAATTGCAATATAGCAACACAATTTAATCATAGAAAGACAATGAAAGAACATAAAGCAAGAATATGATGTTGAATCCAGAGTTTTGATGATTCCAAACCAACCCTCAAGAGTTTGGAATAAAGATATCAAAGGTGCCCAAAAGAATTGAAGTAAAGAAATTCTGAAGAATTTGTGCAAGAATAGATGTAGGTTGTTTAGTAGTGTTTTATTTGAGTAAAAGACTTTGATTTGGTAAAAAAATGTTTTAAAACCTTGATTCTATGTTAAATCATGGAATATTTGAAAAACACCCGCCAACAGACGAAGTTTGAAAGGTTTATATTAAATTGTTATCTTGGAAATTCAAACTTTAGCTTTGGAAATTCAAATTTCGTGTTTAAACTGAATAAGTCTCAGGAGATGGTTCTTTGATAGATGAATTTTGACTTGGGAAAATTCAAATTTTGATAAGTGTCTGAAAGGAGCTTTAAGCAACAGAGGACCTTTGAGTTTTGAAAATTCAAATTTCAGACAAAATGAAACATATGAAAACTAAAAAAATTCATCTGAAATTGGGTAAAAGTTCATCTGAAACCAAGTTTAGATTGAGTTTCAAAGTTGCTCACTGACTGACGAACTTTGAACATGAAAATTCGAATTTTAGAAACTAAGCTTATGAGTCTGCTAGAATGATATGTTGACATATAAATGACAGTATTATAAATTTGAATTTTGAAGTTAGTCTGAAAAGAGGTCTCTCTGACAGATGAACTTTGACATTTGAAAATTCAAACTTTGAATGACATAAACTACAATGCCTTACAGACCAGCTATGGACAGACGAATTATGGGGTTCCAAAATTCGAATTTCGAAGGCACTGTACCAAATTGAAAATACTGTTCACACTTAACAGAAAAACTTTCTACTTGAAAATTCGTATGTCACAATACAGAAACATTTTCCAAATATCAAAATTCAAATTTCACTTCATGACACACGAACTTCGGGCTTTCAACGTTGAAGCTGTTAACCTTCGATTTCTGCGAAATTTGTCTGTTGACCAACCGAAATTTGAATTTCAGTATGTCAGAAGCATTAAATGCGGTTGGTTAATGGATAGTTTTTCAGAGTAGCTGTTGGATAACTTCTCCAACGGATAGATTTTGTCTCTAACGGATATTTGAGATCTAAATCTATAAATAAAACATCATTTGAAGTTGTGGGTAATGATTTTAACATTGTGTATACTGAAACTCTGCCAAATCATTTACTCAAAGTTTCTTACTCTCTTACTTCAATATTTTGTACTTCAACTTTCATATTCACTCTATTTAAGAGAGTTTAATCTTTGTAATCAATCTTATTTTCATCTGGAAGATAGATTTTCTTGTGATGGGACATCACAAGGGATTGGGGAGCACTTTGTAAGAGTACGCAGAGAGTAGAGTGAGCTCTAGAAACAGAGTAACATCTTTGTACTGAGGCATTTGCAAGAAGCCCACTAAATTCTTGCAGAATAGTGGAAAAATCTCAAGTGGTGACTTGGGGACTGGATGTAGGTCAAGTGGAGAAACTGAACCAGGATAAATTTTTTGAGTCTTCTTCTCTTTACTGTTCACCTTTACAGTTATTTGTTTATAATTTGTTTTATCATCATATATTGCTTTCTTCACCTCCTGATATTATGTAGAAAATTTTTAATCTTTCCAATTTACCCCTCTTGGGAAGCCAGCTAATCTAATAAGTGGTATAAGAGCCCGGATTCCCAATCAAAGGATCTCACAGTCCGGGAATTAAAATGGCTGGCTTTGGAGAAAGTATATTACCAGAAGGCAACAACACAAATAGACCACCTGGCTTCAGTGGAGAACACTATGGGTACTGGAAGATGAGGATGCAAATCTATCTCTAGTCAATTGATCTGGACATCTGGTCAGTGATCTAGAAGGGAGATTTTGTCCCAATAGCTTTGGAAGATAATGGAAAATACAGAGAGAAGCCAGAAGTTGAATGGAATGAGGAAGATAGAAGAAGAGTCTTGCTGAATTTCAAGGCAAAACACTGTCTGGTCAGTGCTTTGAATCAAGATGAATTCTACAGAGTCTTCCAATGCTCCATTGCCAAGGAAATATGGGATACCCTGCAAATTGCTCATGAAGGAACAACTGGAGTCAGGGAAAACAAATTAAATACATGCATAGGAGAATATGAAAGCTTTAGAATGGCTGAAGGAGAGAATGTAAAAGAGCTACAGAAAAGATTGATCCTCATTGTGAATCAACTAAAGAGCCTGAGAAAGTAGTACACTCAAACAGACAAAGTCAAAAAGATCCTCAAAGCTCTCCCTTTGGAATGGCAACCCAAAGTAATAGCAATAGAGGAAGCCAGAGGAGAATCAATGGCCTCTGTCACAGCTCTCTTTGGCAACCTCGAGGAGTATGAAGGAAAAATGAAAGCTCTCAAGGAAGCTGGACAAGACAGAAAGAAGAAAGGCCTTGCTCTCAAAGTTACTGAAGAAAAGGAAGAAGAATCTGATGATTGAGAGGAACTTGATGAAGAAGCTCTGGCTATGATGGTCATAAAATTTGGAAGATTCTACAGCAAAAAGAGAAACAAGAAAATGTTCAAGAAAGGAGCAGCTGGAGATAGCAAGAGGGAAATGAAGGAACCTATCACTTGCTATGAATGCAAAAAGCAGGGACATATCAAATGGGATTGTCCATAATTTCTCAAGAAGCAAGAAAAAGAAAAGAAAGCTGCAGACAAAGGCAAGAAGAAAAGAGCTTACATCTCATCAATATGGGGTAACAGCTCAGATGAAGAAAGAAGAAGTTGCCAACATCTGTCTCATGGCACTTGCCTTTGAAGAAACTGAAATCCCATGCAGCAGTGATCAAGAAGTTGAGGTATATGAATCTGAACCTTCCTATTCAGAATTACTGGATGCATTTCATGAGCTGCATGATGAGTTTGTTATGATTGCTAAAGAATTGAAGCAAGCTAAGAAAAAGATTAACAAACTAGAATCTCAATGCAACATTTCTGAAATTGCTCCTCTACCTATTATTGAATCTGTTTGCTATAAATCATGCATTGAACTAAAGCAAATCAATGAATATCTAGTGAAAAGCATGTCTAGGCTTACTAGAGGTAAAGATATGTTGTTTGCTTTAATGGGAAGTCAAAGAATATCACAAGGAAAAGCTGGACTTGACTATGATCCTTGTGCTGTAAAAGAAAATATTAGGAAGAAAAATCATAATGTGTACATGAGACATTTTGTGCATGCTGATGGAAATAGAAAGAGAGATCATATGTCACATCACATTAAATCATATAACCAACCAAGGCATGCTAAACAAAAATATTATCTGCATTGTTTCTTCCTGCTTCTCAATCCAGCAGTCCCTTTACCACATATCACTTCTGTAACAAAAATGGGCATATTTCTAGCTCATGTGCTTTAAAGAAAAATGGACTTGACAGGAAGGTTCACGGGGTTCCCAAAGGTACATTTGTATCTAGGAAAAAGACCACTGACAGAAGAGGACCCAAGCAAATTTGGGTACCTAAAAAGAAAACATGAACTTTGTTTTGCAGGTCTATCTCAAAGCTAGAAAGAACAATAAATGGTATATGGCCAGTGCCTGCTCAAGTCACATGACTGGTGATAAGGAAAAGTTCATCATCCTTAGAGACAAGAAATGAGGAAAGGTGACATTTGGAGGTGATCAATATGGCAGAATAGTTGGCATTGGCATTGTGGGCAAGAATCCTGAAACATCCATTGAAGAGGTGCTACTTGTGATAGGCCTCAACCACAATCTACTGAGTGTGAGCCAAACATGTGACAAAGGAAACTGGGTACTGTTTGACTCAAAATTTTGCCTAGTCATCATAAAAGGTGATCACAAAGTAATCCTCAAAGCTCAAAGGGATGGTAACTGCTATACTATTGATCTTGATGAATTTCCTCCCTGAGATTCTGTTTGCTTGATCAGTCAGGATAACGATAGTTGGTTATGGCATAGAAGATTAGCTCATGTTAACATGAATCAGCTTTCAAAACTGGTCAAAAACGAGTTAGTCACTAGCCTGCCAAAAATTGCTTTTGAAAAAGACAAAGAATGTGATGCATGCCTAAGAGGAAAACAAACTAAATCTTCTTTTAAACCCAAAAATGTAGTCACCACAACCAGACCACTAGAACTACTGCATATGGACTTAATTGGTCCATCTAGGGTAAAAAGTGTTGGTGGAAATCTGTATGTGCTTGTATTTGTGGATGATTACTCAAGGTTTATATGGATATTATTTCTTTCCTCTAAAAGTGATACCTTTGATGTATTTGTAACCTTAGCCAAGAAAGTGCAAAATGAGAAAGGTATTTCCATTGTGTCTATCAGGTCAGATCGTGGAGGAGAATTTGAGAACTCATACTTTTTGGAGTATTACAATGAGCATGGAATTGACCACAACTTCTCAGCCCCAAGAACTCCATAACAGAATGGAGTAGTAGAAAGGAAGAACAGAACTATTGGAGAGATGGCTAGAGCTATGCTGAATGAAAAGGAACTTTCTCAAGTATTTTGGGCTGATACAGTGAATACAACAAGCTACATCATAAATAGAGCCTACATTAGACCAATCCGTGGGAAGACTCTTTATGAGCTGTACAAGGGAAGAAAGCCAAATCTGTCACATCTTCATATATTCGGCTGCAAATGCTTCATTCACAATAATGGAAAGGAGAATCTGGGTAAGTTTGATGCCAAATTTGATGATGGTATAGTTCTGAGCTATTCTAGTAGAAGTAAGGCATATAGAGTTTTCAATAAGCAGTCTAAATTGGTAGAAGAATCTGTGCATGTAGTATTTATCGAAAATGAAACTGCTTCTAAACATGTTACTGATGAGGATGATCTTGTTTCAAACTTTAAAAAGTTAGATATCTCTGATGAAGATATAATTGAACCTCCAAAAATATCTGAATCTATTAATAAAGAGGAAGATATTCAGGAGAGAGATTTTGAAGAAGAAAATAACGAAGAAATGTCTCAAGAACTTCCTAGAGCTTGGAGATATTAAAGGAATTATCATGTTGATCAAGTGATAGGGAATGTTCAAGAGAGAGTTAGAATCAGAAAACAGTTAAGGGATCAAATGATTAATTGTGCTTTCATCTCACAAATCGAACCTAAATGTACTGAGGAAGCCTTAACTGATGAGTACTGGATTTTGGCTATGCAGGATGAATTAAATCAGTTTGAAAGAAATCAATTCTGAGATTTAGTGCCTAGACCCAAAAATCATCCTGTCATTGGTACCAAATGGGTTTTTAGAAATAAACTTGATGAATCAGGATCAATCATCAGAAATAAAGCTAGACTGGTTGCTTAAGGATATAATCAAGAAGAAGGCATTGATTTTGAGGAAACCTTTGCTCCATTAGCTAGATTAGAAGCAATTAGAATTTTATTAGCATATGCATGCATGAAAAATATTTTGTTGTATCAAATGGATGTGAAGAGTGCTTTTCTAGATGGATATATCATGGAAGAGGTTTATATAGACCAACCTCCAAGTTTTGAGGACTCTACAAAAGCAAACCATGTGTATAAACTGAAGAAAGCCCTTTACGATTTGAAGCAAGCCCCTAGAGCATGGTATGAAAGATTGAGTAATTTTCTAACAGAAAAGGGGTTCAACAGAGGAAAAGTAGATACAACTTTATTCACTAAGAAAGAGAATAAAGATTCACTTATTGTTCAAATCTATGTTGATGATATTATATTTGGTGCTACTAATGAATCTCTTTGCAAGAATTTTCTATGTTAATGTAGGGGGAATTTGAAATGTCCATGATGGGTGAACTCAACTTCTTCCTTGGACTGCAAATCAGGCAGTGTGATGATGGTATCTTCCTCAACTAATCCAAGTATCTGAAGGAATTGCTAAAGAAGTTTGGAATGGAAAATGCCAAGTCAATGGGAACACCTATGGCTACTACAACCAAACTGGATATGGATGAAAAAGGGAAAATATTTGACATAACCCAGTACAGAAGAATGATTGGATCCCTACTGTACCTAACTGCCAGCAGACCTAACATCATGTTTAGTGTCTATATGTGTGCAAAATTCCAATCATGTCCCAAGGAAACCCATGCAACTGCTATGAAACGTATCTTTAGATATCTTATTGGAACTTCACAGATGGGACTTTGGTATCCAAAGGGCAATGGAGAAGATCTCAAAAGATACACTGATGCTGACTTTGCAGGATCCAAAACTGACAGAAAAAGCACAAGTGGAACTTGTCAATTTCTTGGAGGATCCCTGGTTTCATGGTTTAGCAAGAAGCAAAACAGTGTGGCCTTATCCACAGCAGAGGCTGAGTATGTTGCTGCTGGAAGCTGTTGTGCCCAAATCATCTAGATGAAATAGTAGCTTGAAGATCTTGAGGTTGAGATGAAGGAAATACCAATCATGTGTGACAACCAAAGTGCCATTAATATCACAAAGAATCCTGTCATGCATTCAAGGACAAAACATATTGAAGTTAGGCACCACTTCATAAGGGATCATGTTTTGAAAGGAGAAATCAGACTAAAGTACATCCCAACTGAGGATCAAGTTGTAGATATCTTGACAAAGCCTCTATCAGAAGATAGACATTGCAAAATCAGAAGAGAATTAGGTATGATAAATCCCAATGAACTGTAAGTAAATTCGTGTGCAATTCTGTTTTTAGATTTTCCAACATTAAATTAATTCTAACTTTAGCATTGGAGTGTATCTAATTTAAGTTGCAAGAGCTCCTCATGAGATTCAATGGGAATAAATCTGAAAAATGGAGCACATGAGAATGGAACAATAAAAAAAGGTGAAGAAAATGGTAGAAATTCTAAGTTTCTGGATCCATTCTGTAAGTTTTTAAAGTTGAAATTCGTATATTAATTGTGTGTTAGATGAATTTCCATGAAAAGCTAAGTTTCTGAGGAAGTCAGCATGGTCAACATTCGAATTTGGATGCCCAACAGACGAACTTCAGCCTGTTATAAGTTGGAACAATTCTCGGTGATGCCTCAAAATTCGTCTGTTGGACTTTGAAAGTTCGAATTTTCAAGAACAAAAATTTCAAAGATATGTTTGTCCAACATGATGATTATACTGATGTTTATCTCTTAACATATGAATGTTGGAAAACTTTCACAAAGTAAAGAAATTCGAATTTTAGATTCAAAATTCGTCTGTTGAAACTTGCTCTTAATGTTGAATCCTTGAAAGATGAAGTTTAATATGCATAATTCGTCTGTTAGTTGTTGATTTGATTGCTGCTTGATATTTGCTCTTCAAAATTCGAACTTTGTTGAAACAAAGTTCGTCTGTTTATCATGTGTTGCTTGAACCAAGCCTCTGTCAGATGAACTTTTAGAAGAAAATTCGTCTGTTAGTAAGCTTTGCTGAACGGTTTAACTTTTAACTGCTTGAAGTTCAAATTTTAACCCCTCAAAATTCGTCTGTCAGGCGGTTACTTACATTAAAACCGATGGTTCTCAACTGAACAGACGCAACCCTACTCTTTTCCTCTCTGAGTTTATTCAAATCCTCTCATCAATGCTCTTAAATTCTGACCGAAAATCTTCATCTCCCACTGTTTAAATTGATTTTTGCACCTTATAAACCTAATCCTTGCTTAATTCTAAAACATTCATCCACAAAAATGGCAAGAGTAAAGAATCCTGAAACTGGAAATGGAGAGTCTCGCCCAAAGAGATCGATCAAATCACAATATACTTCAAAGGAAGGAGAAAAACTGAAAAGAAAGGCCGAATCAAGCAAGGGAACTCCTTCCAAATGTTAGAAAACTACACCAAAGGGTGAATCAAAGAAAGCTAAACCCTCTTCCTCGAAGAAAGCAGAACCTTCATTCCTTATTCCTACTGCTGCTAAGACTGTTGCTTCCACTTCCTCCTCCAGTACTGAATCTGGAGAATATCAACTTACTACACTGCCATTATGGAGCACTCCACATATTCAGGAGGAATACTTTACAAAGTTTGCTAATAAAAGAGTAATCAAGCCTCATTGTGTGAACTTGGAAGATTTCTTAGTCTCAAATAGTTTTGATGCTGGAATATGGATGTTGAGATATAAGAATCTATTAGAGATATTGGAAAGGTATGACAATGAAGTGGTAAAGACATGGTATGCCTCCTTAAAGTACAACAGCAAGAAGAAGAAATGGGAGGTTAATTTGAGATCAAGGACCATCTGGTTGACAGATGAGATTCTCAATGAAGTGCTAGATATCCCAAGGCAAGATAGCCTCAAGATTGACATCACTGCCTTTGGATACATGGATGAGGCAGATACTGCTGATGAAGAAGGTGGCCCCTTTCTGAATTACAAGGAGAGCACAATCCTGAACACTTTATTCAGAAGAAGGGAGAATAAGCCAACCATAAACTTGCTGAAGCCCACAGACCTCAGTGCTCAAGTGAGGATCCTATACTACATAGTGTCTATGATCATATTCAACAAAGGAGGCAGCTTTTATCTGATAACAAGGGCAGAGGCGCATGTGATGGTAGCAATCATGCGTGGAAAGCTCATCAACATGAGACATATCATACTCCAATGCATGATCAAGGCAAGAGATCAGAGGAAGGACTCCACACTCCCCTATGTAGCTATCATTTCTAAAATTCTGCAATATGCTAGAATTCAGCATCTTGATAAGGGGAAAGGGAAACCCACTGAGATTTTCAAGGAGGAGGAACTTTAGAAGATGGGGATTGAAAGAATTGAAGGAAGATGGATTGGGAAAGGCACAGGAAAATCTGAAGATCTTTTCTTTGTTGAAGGTGCCTCCCACCAGCAAGAAGGTACTTCTGAGGCTCCTGCCAGACCTACACCACAGCCTTCTCTGCTTGTGCCATCTCCATCCAAGCCTACTCATATTCCATCTACTCCCTCCTCTCGTGCCAGGCCAACCAAGATCACTGAGTTGTATGACAGCCTGTCTACACTCATTCTTAGCATCAGAGATAAGCAAAATGCCAAATTTGCTCATCTGCAAGATATGATTTATCAGTTGGCGAAGAACATGAAAGTGGTTGCTGATGCCTATGAAGATATTTGGAGTGTAATTCCTGCCATATCAGCTCCACCTCAGCCAGAGTTCTCTGTGCCTGTTCAGTCTCCAACTCCTGAGCCTCCAAGCCCCTTCGAGCTAGCCTCTTATGAGCATCATGATGATATAGATGGTGCTGAGCCTGCTAGTACAATAAGGACACCAAGTCCTGGTCCACCCTTAGACTATGGTTTGAAAGAAGAAGGACCTCAGGAAACAGGCCCTCATGAGCCCATTCCAGAAGATGCTTAGGATTCAATTCTTCCCACTCAAGAATCTGAGTAAGTTGAAAAACTAGTGGCAGCCATTTGTACTTCATCAATATTGGAGGTTGCCAGCAATGAAGAGAGAAGCATTGTGTCTGTTGTTGATTTTGAAGCTATTGCTCGTAATTCTCTCTTGCAAGCTCAGAGAAGAAGGCTTGAGGAAATGTTTCGTTCTGATGACCCTACTCCTTCATCTCTCTCTGCATATGGTCTCTCAGAAGCACAAAGAGCTCAATTGGCTCTTTCCAGACAAGAGATGCAAGAGCTGCTTGAGGTTTCTAATGATGAGGATCTAATCTCTGAGCCTTCTGAACCTCATCTGCCATTTGATCCTATGCCCCTTAAAGCTATTCCAGTTTCTCAGATCCCTCATTCGGCTGATTTTGTTCACCTTCCTGATGATGCCAAAAAGGGGGAGAAGAGTAAGCAAACTGGCAAGTCTGCTGCTGAGCCATCTAGAAAGACTTACAACAAGAAGACCAAGCCAAAGAAGAAGTGATTAGAACTTAGGCTTGAGTCCTCATGTAGTGCTATTTTTAGGTTTGAGTTTCAGATGCTTGTTTGTATTTTGTGTTTAATTTGTGTATTTCGAAGAACTTTGCATAAGTTTGTCTCTCTATAAAGTAACATTTGATTAAGTGAAAGAATTTCTTGTTGCAATGATTTGATCTTTGAATCTCCTTACATGATCTACTATATATGATATCTTTTGAAATATAATGCATATGTTGAGGGGGAGCTTGTTAAAGCAAACCCAAGTACTAATCCAGTTTGTAAGTTATTTTGTCATCATCAAAAAGGGGGAGAATGTTGAATCCAGAGTTTTGATGATTCCAAACTAACCCTCAAGAGCTTGGAATAAAGATATCAAAGGTGCCCAAAAGAATTCAAGTGAAGAAATTCTGAAGAATCTGTGCAAGAATAGATGTAGGTTGTTTAGTAGTGTTTTATTTGAGTAAAAGACTTTGATTTGGTAAAAAGATATTTTAAAACCTTGATTCTATGTTAAATCATGGAATATTTGAAAAACACCCACCAACAGATGAAGTTTGAAAGGTTTATATTAAACTGTCATCTTGGAAAATCGAAGTTTGGCTTTAGAAATTCGAATTTCGTGTTTAAACTGAATAAGTCTCAGGAGATGGTTCTCTGACAGATGAATTTTGACTTGAGAAAATTTGAATTTTGATAAGTGTTTGAAAGGAGCTTTAAGCAACAGACGAGCTTTGAGTTTTGAAAATTCGAATTTTAGACAAAATGAAACTTATGAAAACTAAAGAAATTCGTCTGAAATTGTGTAAAAGTTCATTTGAAACCAAGTTTAGATTGAGTTTCAAAGTTGCTCACTGACAGACGAACTTTGAACATGAAAATTCAAATTTCAGAAACTAAGCTTGTGAGTCTGTTAGAATGATATGTTGGCATACAAATGACAGTATTTATAAATTTGAATTTTGAAGTTAGTTTGAAAAGAGGTCTCTCTGACAGATGAACTTTGACATTTGAAAACTTGAACTTTGAATCACATGAACTACAATGCCTTACAGAGCAGCTATGAACAGACGAATTTTGGGGTTCCAAAATTTGAATTTTGAAGACACTATACCAAATTGAAAATACTGTTCACACTTAACAGAAAAACTTTCTACTTGAAAATTCGTATGTCACAACATAGAAACATTTTCCAAATATCAAAATTCGAATTTCACTTCATGACACACGAACTTCGGGCTTTCAACGTTGAAGCTGTTAACCTTCAGTTTCTGTGAAATTTGTCTGTTGACCAACAGAAATTTGAATTTCAGTATGTCAGAAGCATTAAATGCGGTTGGTTAATGGATAGTTTTTCAGAGTAACCATTGGATAACTTCTCCAACGGATAGATGTTGTCTCTAATGGATATTTGAGATCTAAATCTATAAATATAACATCATTTGAAGTTGTGGGTATTGATTTTAACATTGTGTATACTGAAACTCTGCCAAATCATTTACTCAAAGTTTCTTACTCTCTTACTTCAATATTCTGTACTTCAACTTTCATATTCACTCTATTTAAGAGAGTTTAATCTTTGTAATCAATCTTATCTTCATCTGGAAGATAGATTTTCTTATGAGGGGACATCACAAGGGATTGGGGAGCACTTTGTAAGAGTGTACAGAGAGATAGAGTGAGCTCTAGAAATAGAGCAACATCTTTGTACTGAGACATTTGCAAGAAGGCCACTGAATTCTTGCAGAATAGTGGAAAAATCTCAAGTGGTGACTTGGGGACTGGACGTCGGTCAAGTGGAGAGACCGAACCAGGATAAATTTTCTAAGTCTTCTTCTCTTTACTGTCACCTTTACAGTTATTTGTTTATAGTCTATTTTATCATCATATATTGCTTTCTTCACCTTCATGATATTGTGCAGAAAATTTTTAATCTTCCCAATTCACCCCCTCTTGGGAAGCCAGCTAATCTAACATATGAAACTTAGCTATCTTGAAGCATTCTTTTGGCTCTCCCTCTTGAATCTAATGCTTCCACTAGCCTCTTTAGGCTTCCTCAAGTCCCTTAACATCATTAAACACTTGCTCAATCAACTAGAACAAGTAGCTTCTTCATAAAGTCTCATTTAAAACCCTAAAGACTCAATTTCTTTATCTAAAGCCTAATCTTTGAGCCAATGTTTGTCTTTAAGGTTTTTCATCATGGGGAATTCATTTTTACTATCAAATACATGAAAATCCAGCTCCTTCCCACCTTATTAGTCTGACCAAAATCTGTTCTTAAGAGGAAGAAATTGGTTTTTCACAAAACTTGCTTAAATCATACTATACTTGATTTCTCTTGTAAAATCTCATACCAAATCATGATTTTATGACTTTAAAACAACTCCCCATACTTAAACAAGCTTAGAACGAAATTATAGAGAGATGGAAAAGAAAATATTTCATGGAAACTTAAGCCAAACAACCAAGAAAAGACACTAGAACACTTGTAAGTCATAAGAGAAATACTTACAAATTTTCTAGACAAGAAAAATTCTGCACAAATATCATATATGATTTCTATGCTTTTCATGACTTGCTTGGTGATTGTTTTGATCATTTGTAATGATTGGCTGAGTTTAATGAAGAGATTTATGATCTTTGGATATCCAATTTATAAAATGAAACTGCCGAATTTTTTTATAAAATTATATGGCATATTATGCACAAATGTTTGATGATTGTTTTTATGAAGCTACTATGTTAAATGTGACGATATGTATGCTTGAATGGTAATTGCTATTGAGATTATATGAATCTCATTCTTCCAAATGTCAAACATGCCTAGGATCAAGCTATGGCAATGCTACCAAAGAAGAAAAAGGCAAGGAGAAATTAGTTGATGATTAAGATGACATTACTTTCCATGATCTTTTATTTCAAGTTTTTATGTAAGTTCACTTGTGTGATGTTAAATCTATACATGGAGGTGATAATGTCGCTTTAGGTCTTATGTGATATATGGTATAATATGAGAATAAGTTATAGTCATGTAATTAAGTTATGACCTTTATTTTGAAAAGTTAATGGATGGAAATGGCCATTATGACCTCTAAATGTTAAACTAGCTACTATTTGAATGTTTTGTAGTTGAACATATGTGTGTTATATATATATCGATGGAGACTAGATAGATAGAGATTTAAAATGGTTTAAAGAACACTCAATTTTGATGTGTGCGATTTATTATGAGTTTTCAAATTAAGGCCAAAAAACTAGGTTTTCAGAATATGACCAAATGAATAGTAAAACTTCGTGGAATTTAATGCACTAATTAACCCAACTGATACTTTGTTTCTTATTTTTCCCATGTATAAATGTTTGTAGCTATTTTTAGAGACTTGAATTATTTGCATACGATTTTTGTGGAATTAGTTATAAATTTTCAAAATTTGGTTGGTAAAATGGAAAATTATCGAATGAATAGTATGAAATTATGAAAAATTCTGTTTTGACTTTTTATGTGATTCAAGCTTCTAATCATATATAATTAGACTCTAATATGATCTAACATATGGGAAAAAAGACTAAAAGTAAGGTGTTACATTTTTTTATCAGAGTCGAAGGTTTAAGCTCTTAGAGCATTAGTTATGAATGAAGATTGTTTAAGTTAAGGAAAAGAAATATGTTATTTATTAATATTCCTTCAAAATAGTCTATTAACTGGTTGTTATTGTGGGACAGGATAAATGTTTGTATCCATTAACAGCTCAATTTTGGACTACCACAAGGAGCCTAAGGTAGTACCAGAGGGACCAGATAGAGAGGAAAGCGTAGGTTCCAGTCAAGTGCTAGTTCAAAGTATGAGAGAAGTACAATTTGAAGCAGGACCCTCACAGCCAACACAGGAGCCTGTTGCAGTATCACCGATATAGGATGTTCCTCAATCAAATGAGCCATCATCGGAAAATAGTGGTGGAGATTTATAAAGATGTGGATTATATAGCGGGATTTCTGATGAATCCTGATAACACCCTTGATGATAGACTAGAAGATCCCAAATATATAGTTTTCAAGATTATTCGAAGGTACTCCAAGGAATACAGAGCTTATTTAGAGGGACTAAAACAAGTGAAGGATTTTATGCATAGGGTATGAAAGGTCAAGGAGTTCTTGGAGACTCAAGGAACACAATATGCTAAGTTATTCTAGATCACCGATCTCCTGAATGAGATACTTGATGATGAGTTCTGGACACCCATTAAAGCAAAATTGAAAGGAAGAGAGTACCAGAACCTTGCCCATTGTGTCAAGAACTACTTTATTGTAGGGAGAGTTAAAAGGGCTAAGAAAGAAAAGATACGAAAGGGTGACTCTGGAAAACAACTAATTGTAGCAAGCCCTGAAATTCCAATCGATAAAGCTCAGGAAGTATGAGAGGTTGTGTAACATTCTGATTCTCACTAACTATAGAACTCATAACATAACTTGAACTTCACATGCTTTGTATCTATGTTTCTAGTTGGATTTTGGTTGAACTGTGAACATGCATTATATGACATTAGAAACCATATAGAACCTTAAGCTAGACCTAAATAAGATGGATATGCTGTTTAGAAACTACGACCATTTAAAATTTCATACGCCATTATATACAAATCGAGATAAAATTTGACACAGTAATCAACTGTGAATGTGTGTTGTATGACATCAAAAATTCTGTGAAGCTATAGGTTGAGATTCTGTACCTTGGGAAACATGGTAATAGTAGTACTTAGGGACCAAATTGCAAAGAAAGTTAAGTAATGGGTCAAAGTGAAAATTGATGTAGTAGACACTAAAAGACAAAATAATGGGACATAGATGTTATTTTTCGAAACAAATTATCTGCTCAGTGTTTGACAATATCGTTTGTAGGAATAGAGTCAAAAAAATAATCATAAAAAATTATCCTCTAATAAACAGAACCAAAAAATGCATATATTAGACTGAAAAGAGGATCGAAGTTTTATAATTTAGAAATTTCTAAGAAATAAAAAATAGATTTGTAATAGGAAACTCAGAAATATTATGACTCAGAATAAGATACTAGATTTTTCTACAGAGTTTAAATAGCCATAGGATCAGTCTATGAATAATTATACTAATCAGCGAATTAGAAAATATATGTAGCTTAATATTAAGTCTAGATTCATCAGAGACCGAATATGACTCAGTAACATGTCTAGATTCATTTTAGACAACCAGAATATTTTTTTAGCAATAGATTGTCAGATATGCTGGCTTCTCAAGAGGGGGTGAATTAGGAAGACTACAATTTTTTGCAAAAGTGTAAGAGAGTGGTGAAAGCAAGAGTGACAGTAAAAACAAAGTATAAAATATAACCACATGAAAAACAAGATGAGGGAAGAGAAGAAACAAATATTTATCCTAGCTAGGTCTCTTTCTCTTGACCTACGTCCAGTCCTCAAGCTACCACTTGAGATTTTCCACTATCTTGCAAGAATTCGGTGGGCTTCTTGCAATACCTCAATATGACTTGATACTCTATTCCAAGAGCTTACAATTCCACTCTCTACACTCTAGCTAAGTGCTTCCCAAATCCCTTATGAAATCCCCTCATAAGAAAATCTTTCTTCCAGATGAAGATAAGATTGATTATAGTAAATGAACTCTCTAATTTAGAGTGTATATGAAAGTTGAAGTACAAGATATGAAGTGTGTGAGAGCAGAAGACTTTGATTCAAGAATTTAGCAGAGTTTCTGTATATACAATGTAGAATCGTTACCCATATCTTTAAATGAAGTTCTATTTATAGATTTATGTCTTAACTATACGCTAGAGACAAGATCTAGCCATTAAAGACGTTACCCAATAGTTACTCTGAAAAACTATCTGTTCACCAACCATATTTAATGTGTCTGACATTCAAAGTTCAAATTTTGGTGTGTCAACAGACAAATTTCACAAAGACCATAAGCTAAAGACTTTAACATTGAAATTAAAAGTTCGTCTGTTCTAAAGCAAAGTTCAAACTTTCATCTTTGGCAAATGTTTCTATGTTGGAACATACAAATTTTCAAGTTTAAAGTTCTTCTGGTAAGTGTGAACAATTGTTTCATATTGCTACAATGCCTTCAAAGTTTAAATTTTGGTGCCTAAAATTCGTCTGTCAGTGGCCGGCTCAATATTGTACAATAGTTCTTCTTTTCGAAATTCAAATTTTCAAATACCAAAGTTTGTCTCTCAGAGAATTCTCTTATCAGACCTAATTCAAAGTTCAAATTTCTGAATACTAAAATTTGTATGTCAAAAGACGATCATAACAGACTTGCAAACTATCTTTCCAGAGTTCAAATTTTCAAAATCAAAGTTCGTTTGTCATAGGACTAACTTAGAACTTTTTCTAAACTTCATTTTTAGATGAACTTTGACATATCTTCAGATGAATTTTTTATTTTTCATAGTTTGTATTTTACCCAAAATTCAAATTTTTGATGATAATATTCGTCTATCAGAGGGACATCTTTTTTGACTAACATATTTTTACTTCGAAGTTTGAATTTCAGATACCAAAGTTCAAATTTTCAAAGCAACAAATCATGCTTAACATTTTGAAATTTGTCTGATAGCGGGTATTTTTCAAATACTTCATGAATTATCATAAAAACACATTTTTAAAATATTCTCGTGCAGGATCAAAGTCTTTGACTCATTTGAATTCAATAAGAAATCCTATATCTAATCTTATACTTGTTTTTCTTGGATTTCTTCACTTGAGATCTTTTGTGCACCTTTGATATCTTCCTTCCAAGCTCTAGTTGGTTTGGAATCATCAAAACACTTGATTCAACATTCTCCCCCTTTTTGATGATGACAAAACAACTTGCAAACTGGATTAGTACTTAGGTTTGCTTCAAAGAGCTCCCGCTTAATATATGCATTAAAATTCAAAGATAAGTACATCATGTACAATAGATCAAATAGGGAATGATTAATTCATTTATAGTTTCAGTACAGAGATATAACATTGCAAACACAAAATTCAAAAGCAAGATTATCATTCATTTAAAAGAAAAACAACACTACAAGAAAGACTAAGCAATCCTAAGATCTAATCACTTCTTCTTGGCTTGGACTTCTTAATGTAGGCTTTGCCAGATGGTTCTACAGCAGATTTGACAGTTTGCTCGGATGACTTCTCCCTTTTTTTGTTATCATCAGAAATTTGAACTTGTACAGTTGAAGCAAGTATCTGGGATACTGGAATTGCCCGAAGAGGCACAGGAACAAAAGGCAGTTCAGGATTAAGCTTTGAAAGAGGTGTAGAAGCATCAGGGCTTGATTCCTCATCATCAGAGACCTTAAGAAGCTCTTGCATTTCTTGTCTAGAAAGAGCCAATTGAACCCTTCGTTCCTCTGAGAGACCATAAGTAGAAATAGGTGAGGGAGCAAGAGCAGGAGGACGAAACGTTTCTTCAAGCCTCTGTCATTGGGCTTACAAAATAGCATCGTGGGCAATGGTTGCTAGATCTATATAAGGTACAATGCTTTTCTCCTCATTCAGGGTAGCTTGTGTGAATGGTGCAGTAGAGATTACTACCACCAGTTTCTCCACTTGCTCAAATTCTTGAATAAAAAGAATTGAATCTTAAGCATCTTCAGCAATAGGCTCATGAGAGCTTGATCCTTGAGGAGCTTCTTCCTCCATGCCATAGTCCAAGGGAGAACCAGGGCTTGCTTCATTACTGGAGGCTTGTGGAGTAGCCATGGTGCCAGTAGCCTCAGTAGCATGTACGTCATCATCTGGTTTAGGAGAGGCTAGCACAAAAGGACTTGGAGGTTCAAGAGTAGGAGATTTGACAGGCTCAGAGAATCCTGGCTGAGGTGGAGCTGAGGTAGGGGGAATGACACTCCTGATGTCCTCATATGCATTAGCAACCACTTTCATATTCTTTGCCAACTGATGAATCTAGTCTTACAGATAAGTAAATTTGGCATTTTACTCATCCCTGATGCTTAGCATGAATGCAGATAGGCTGTCATATAGCTCAATAATCTTGGTTGGCTTTTCCCAAGTTGAGGGAGTGGATGGCATATGTGTCTAAGTGGGCTGAGATAGAGATGAGGCATAGACTTTGGAGCAGCCTAAGAGGTTCCTGCTTGTTGCTAGGAGACATCTTCTTCAAAGAATAGATCTTTTGTCTTTCCAGCTCCCTTGCCAATCCATCTTCCATCCTTCTTTTCTATCCCCATCCTTTGTCGTTCTTCTTCTTTAAAGATTTCAGTAGGCTTCCCCTTTCCTTTTTCTAGATGTTAGATCTTGGCATACTGAAGTATCTTAGAGATGATTGAGGCATATGGTGGGGTAGGATCTTTTCTCTGATCTCTTGCTTTGATCATGTGTTGGAGGATGATGTGACCCATATTGATTAGCTTGCCACACATGATTGCTACCATCATATGTGCTTCAACCCTTGTAATTAGAATGAAATTGCCTCCTTTATTGAAAATAATCCTAGACACAATGTAGTGTAGGATTTTGACTTGGGCACTGAGGTCAATGGGCTTCAGTAAACTCAGAGGTGACCTATTCTCTTTTCTTCTAAATAACGTGTTCAGAATTGTACTTTATTTGTAGTTCAGGAAAGACCCTCCTTCCTCTTCTGTAGCCTCAACTTCATCCATGTATTTTGAGGCAGAGATGTCAATTTTCAATCTATCTTGCCCAGGAATCTCTAGTACCTCATTGAAGGTCTCATCTGTCAGCCAGATAGTCCTTGATCTTAAATTTACTTCCTACTTCTTCTTCTTGCTATTGTACTTCAGGGAGGCATACCAGGTCTTAATAACCTCATCATCATATCTTTCTAAAATTTCTAATAGATTCTTGTATCTAATCATCCAAAGCTCAGCATCAAAGTTGTTAGAAATTAGAAAGTCTTCCAAATTTACATTGTGAGGCTTGATTATCTTTTTACTGACAAATTTGGTAGTATACTCTCCTAGAATATGAGCATTGCTCTACAATGGCAGCGTGGTCAACTGATATTCTTCGGATTCAGTGCTGGAGGAGGAAGATGTGGCAGGAGAGACAGGAGTAGCAGGAAGAGTAGGCTTAGATTTCTTCGAGGGAGTAGGGGCAGATTTCTTCAAGTCTACTTTAGGAGTTGTTTTTTGCTTCTTGGATGAAGTTGTCTTGCTAGATTTGCCCTTTCTTTTCTGAGTTTCACCCTCCTTAGAGGCATATTGGGATTTGACAGTTCTCTTTGGTCGTCACTCTCTTTTCCTAACTTCTGGATTTTTAACTCTTGCTATTCTCATAGGTGAATGATTCAAAAAGATGCTAAGAGTGGGTTTATAAGGTGCGAAAAGAAGTTTAATCAGTGAGAAATGAAGATTCTTGAATAAAAAAGAAAGCAATTTAAGGGAGAATCTGAATAGACTTAAGAGAGAGACAAATAGGGTTGCGTCTATTCAGAGAAAGACTTTCAATTTTAACATATGTAACCATTAAACAGACAAATTTTGAAAGGTCAAAATTCAAATTTTGAGCAGTTACAAGTTAACCCATACGGAGATGCTTACTGATAGATGAATTTTCATTTGCAAGTTCGTCTGACAGAAGCTTAGTTCTGAGAACAAGAAGAGAACAAATGAACTTTGTTTCAACAAAGTTTGAACTTTGCAAGATTCAAACAATAAACGAACATGAACAATACAAAAAATAGATGAATTTTACTTATGAAAGTTCATCTTACAGAGACCCAATTATGAGAGCACGTTTCAACAGACGAATTTTGATTCACAAATTTGAATTTCAAAATTTTGAAAAAAGTTTCTAAAATGTGTATTTTGAGATACGGAAATTCGTATAACAATGTTTTTGAACAGAGACAACATTAGCATTTTATTTCTGAAATTCGAATTTTCACTATTCAACAGACAAATTTTGAGGGTTAAGAGAGAACTGTTACAGTGTGTAGCTAACAAAAATTCATCTGATGGGCATCAAAGTTCAAATTTTGAGCACGTTAATTCTTCCAAAAACACAATTCAACATGGAAATTCATCTAATAATCATTTAAGATGCGAATTTCAAATCTTTGAACTTACAGAACTGGTCTAGAAATTCAAATTTTCAGCTTTCTTTAGTATCTTTTGATTGTGCAGGTCTGATTAGCTCTGGTATACAAGTCTAAGCACATGTAAAGCACCTGTAAAATATCTTAACACACTCCAATGCTAAAGTTAGCATTAATTTGATATAAAAAAAATTAGATAGAGATTTTCTTACAATTCATTGGGGCTTACCATTCCCAATTCCCTTCTGATTTTGCAGTGTCTATCTTCTGCAAGAGGCTTAGTCAAAATGTCTGCTATTTGATCTTCAATAGGGATGTATTCCAATTTGATGTCTCCTTTCAAGACATGATCCCTTATGAAGTGATGCCTTACTTTAATATATTTTGTCCTTGAATGCATGACAGGATTCTTTGTGATATTAATAGCACTTTGATTATCACATGTTATTGGTATCCCCTTTGTCTCAATCTCAAGATCTTCAAGTTGCTGCTTCATCCAAAGAACTTGAGAACAATAGCTGCTAGTTGCAACATACTCAGCTTCTGCAGTGGAGAAAACCATACTGTTCTGCTTTTTGCTGAACCATGAGACCAAGGATCCTCCAAGGAACTGTCATGCTCCACTTATGCTTTTTCTGTTAGTTTTGGATCTAGCAAAGTCAGCATCAGTATATCTTGTGAGTTCTTCTCTGTTGCCCTTTGGATACCAAAGTCCCATCTGTGATGTACCAATTAGATATCTGAATATTCATTTCATAGCCGTTGCATGGGATTCTTTGGGACGTGATTGGAACCTTGCACACATACATACACTAAACATAACGTCAGGTCTACTAACTATTAAGTATAGCAATGATCTAATCATTCTCTTATATTGAGTTATGTCAAAGGTCTTTCCTTCTTCATCTATATCAAGCTTTGTTACAGTAGCCATAGGAGTTCTCATTGACTTGGCTTTTTCCATACCAAACTTTTTCAGCAACTCTCTTAGATATTTTGATTGATTGAGGAAAATGCCATCATTACATTGTTTGATTTGCAATCTAAGGAAGAAGTTGAGCTCACCCATCATTGATATTTCAAATTCACCACGCATTAGCTTAGAGAAGTTCTTACAAAGAGATTCATTAGTAGCATCAAATATAATATTATCAACATAAATTTGAACAATAAGTAAGTCTTTGTTTTCTTTCTTGGTGAACAGAGTTCTATCTACTTTTCCTCTATTGAATCCCTTTTCTATTAGAAAATTGCTTAGCCATTCATACCATGCTCTAGGAGCTTGTTTTAATGCATAAAGAGCTTTCTTCAGTTTATAAACATGATTTGGTATTGTTGAATCCTCAAAGCCTGGAGGTTGATCAACATAAACCTCCTCCATGATATATCCATTCAGAAAAGTATTTTTTACATCCATTTGATATAACATTATGTTTTTCATGTATGTATAGGCCAATAGGATTCTAATTGCTTCCAATCTTGCAACTGGAGCAAAAGTTTCTTCAAAAGCAATACCTTCTTCTTGATTATATCCTTTGCCAACTAATCTTGCTTTATTTCTAATAATTGTTCCTGATTTATCAAGTTTATTTCTAAAAACCCATTTAATGCCAATAATAGGGTGATTTTTTGGTCTAGGCACTAAATCCTAAACTTGATTTCTTTTAAATTGATTTAGTTCATCTTGCGTAGCTAGAATTCAGTACTTATCAGTTAAGGCTTCTTCAGCACACTTAGGTCTAATTTGGGAAATAAAAGCACAATTGATCATTTGATCTCTAAGTTGTTTTATGGTTTTAACTTTATCCTGAACATCCTCAATCACTTGATCAACTTGATGATTCCTTTGATATCTCCAAGCTTTAGAGAGTTCTTGAGATATTTCCTCATTGTTCTCATACTCAAGATCTTTCTCCTGAATATCTTCCTCTATGTCAGTAGATTCAAATATTTTTGGAGGTTCAATTTTATCTTCTTCAGAAAGATTTAAGTTCTTAAAGTTGCAGATAAGATTATCTTCATCAATAACATGCTTAGAAATTGTTTCATTTTCAATAAACATAACATGCACAGTTTCTTCTATTGATTTGGTCTTTTTATTAAAAACTCTATATGCTTTACTCCTACTAAAATAGCCAAGAAATATACCTTCATCAGATTTGGCGTCAAACTTACCCAAATGCTCATTTCCATTGTTATAGATGAAACATTTACAGCCGAATACATGCAGATGTGAAAGGTTTGGCTTCCTCGTTTTATACAGCTCATAGGTGTCTTCCCAAGATTGGTCTGATGTAGGCTCTGTTAATGATATAACTTGCTGTGTTTACTGTATCAGCCCAGAATACTTGAGGTAGTTCCTTTTCATTCAGCATTGCTCTTGCCATTTCTTCAATTGTTCTGTTCTTCCTTTCCACCATTCCATTTTCCTGAGGAGTCCTTGGTGCTGAAAAGTTGTGATCAATTTCATGTTCATCACAATACTCCAGAAAACTTGAATTTTCAAATTTTCCTCCATGATCAGACCTGATAAACACAATAGAAATACCTTTCTTATTTTGCACCTTCTTAGCCAAGGTTACAAATGTATCAAATGTTTCACTTTTGGAAGAAAGAAACAAAGTCCAGGTAAATCTAGAGTAATCATCCATAATCATAAGAACATATAGGTTTCCACCAATGCTTTTTACTCTAGATAGACCTATCAAATCCATATGCAATAGTTGCAGTAGTCTAGATGTGGTGACTATATTTTTAGATTTAAAAGATGATTTTGTTTGTTTTCCTTTGAGACATGCATCACATTCTTTGTCTTTTCCAAAAGAGCTTTTTGGTAAACCAGTGACTAAATCATTCTTAATCAGTTTTGATAGCTGGTTCATGTTAACATGTGCTAGTCTTCTATGCCACAACCAACTATCATTATCTTGACTAATTAAACAAATAGAATCTAAGGAAGGAAGTTCATCAAGATCAATGGTATAGCAGCTACCATCCCTTTGAGCCTTGAGGATTACTTTATGATCACTTTTTTGGATGACCAGACAGAACTTTGAGTCAAACAGTACTTGGTTCCCTTTATCACATGTCTGACTCACACTTAGCAGGTTGTGGTTGAGGCCAATTATAAATAGCATCTTTTCTATAGATGTTTCAGGATTTTTGCCCACAATGCCAATGCCAACTATTTTGCCATATTGGTCACCTCCAAAGGTCACCTTTCCTCCTTTCTTGTCTCTAAGGATGATGAACTTCTCGTTATCACCAGTTATATGGCTTGAGCAAGCACTGTCCATATACCATTTGTTACTTTTTCTTACTATAAGACAAATATGCAAAACAAGGTTCAGAATTGTTTGGGTCCTTTTCTGTCAGTGGCATTTTCCCTAAATACAAATGTACCTTTGGGAACCCATTCTACCTTCCTGTCAAGTCCATTTTTCTTTAATAAACATGAACTGGAAATGTGTCTCTTCTTGTTACAGAAGTAATAGGTGGTAAAGGGGCTGCTAGATTGTGATGCAGAAAGAAAGCAATGCAGATAATACTTTTGTTTCACATATTTTGCTTGGACATAGGATTCAATGCGTTTTGAAGTGTGATTTTTCTTTTCATGTCCATCAGCATGCACAAAATGCCTTATATACATATTTTGATTTTTCTTTTTAATCTTTTCTTTGACTACACAAGAATCATAGCCAAGTCCAGTTTTTCCTTGTACAATTATCTAACTTCCCATTAATGCAAATAACATATCTTTAGCCTTAGTAAGTCTAGCCATGCTTTTCAACAGATATTCATTAGTCTGCTTCAGTTCAATACATGATGTACAATAAGCAAATTCAGCTTTGTGCAGAGATGCAGTGTCAGGGATTCTGTAATTAGATTCTAACTTGTTAATCTTTTTCTTGGCCTATTTAAGTTCTTTAGCAGTCTTAATGTACTCATCATGCAGATCATGAAATGCATCAAGTAATTCAAAATAGGAAGGTTTAGATTCATATGCCTTATCTTCATGATCATTATTGGGTGAGCTTGGAATTTCTTCAGATGCAAGTGCCATTAAGCAAATATTAGCATTTTCTTTCTCATCATCATCTTCTTCATCTAAGCTATTGCCCCAGATTGATGAAATGTATGCCCTCTTCTTCTTGCCCTTATCAGCAGCTTTCTTTTCCTTTTCTTACTTCTTTAGGAATTGTGGATAATTCCTTTGATGAGCCCTTACTTTTTGCATTCATAGCACATGACAAGCTCTTTTCCTTCTTTCTTGTTATCTCCAGTTGCTCATTTCTTGAAGAATTTTTCATTTCTTTTCTTGTTATAAAACCTTCCAAATTTTCTGACTATCATAGCCAGAGTCTCTTTATCTAGTTCATCGCCATTATCAGATTCTTCTTTTTTTTTTCTTTTGCAGCTTTTAAAGCAAGACCTTTCTTTTTCCTATCTTGAACTGCTTCCTTGAGAACCTTTATTTTTCCCTTATACTCTTCAAGGCTACCGAAGAGTACTATGACAGAAGCCATTAACTCTTCTCTGGCTTCCTCTATTACTGTTACTTTTGGTTGCCAATCCAGAGGAAGAGCTCTGAGGATTTTTCTAACTTTCTCTGGATGAGTGTAGTCCTTACCGAGACTCTTTAGTTAATTCATAATGAGGATGAATCTCATTCTAAAACTTTCATACTCACCACTATAGGAGTTCAATTTATTCTTTCTTACTCCAGTGGTTCCTTCATGAACGATTTTTAGAGTGTCCCACATACCTTTGGCTGTGGAACATTGTGATACTCTGTAGAATTCATCCTAATTTAATGCACTGACTAGGCAGTATTTTGCCTTAAAGTTCAGTAGGACTCTTCTCTTATCTTCCTTATTCCACTCGTCTTCTAGCTTATCCTTGTATTTTCCATTATCCTGCAGCTTCATTGGGACAAAATCTCCCTTTTGGATGACAGACCAGATGTCCAAATCAATAGATTGGAGATAGATTTGTATTCTCATCTTCTAGTATCCATAATGTTCTCCACTGAAGCCAGGTGGTCTATTTGTATTGTTTCCCTCGGGTAAAATACTCTCTCCAAAGCTAGCCATTGAATTTCTTGAATTATTAGATAATTTGTTTGGGAGTCCGGGTTCTGATACCACTTGTTAGATATGCTGGCTTCCCAAGAGGGGGTGAATTAGGAAGATTATAATTTTCTGCAAAAGTGTAAAAGAGTGGTGAAAGCAAGAGTGACAGTAAAAATAAAGTATAAACTCAAAGTTCATCTGTTCTAAAGCAAAGTTCAAACTTTCATTTTTGGCAAATGTTTCTATGTTGGAACATACGAATTTTCAAGTTTAAAGTTCTTTTGGTAAGTGTGAACAGTTGTTCCATATTGCTACTGTGCCTTTGAAGTTCGAATTTTAGTGCCTAAAATTTGTCTGTCAGTGGGCGGCACAATATGGTACAATAGTTCTTCTTTTCGAAATTCAAATTTTCAAATACCAAAGTTTGTCTGTCAGGGAAATCTCTTATCAGACCTAATTCAAAGTTCAAATTTTTGAATACTAAAATTCGTATGTCAAAAAACGATCGTAATAGACTTGCAAACTATCTTTCCAGAGTTCAAATTTTCAAAATTAAAGTTCGTCTATCAGAAGACTAACTTAGAACTTTTTCTAAACTTCATTTTCAGATGAACTTTGACATATCTTCAGACGAATTTTTCATTTTTTATAGTTTGTGTTTTACCCAAAATTTGAATTTTTGAAGATAATATTCGTTTGTCAAAGGGACCCCTTTTCTGACTAACATATTTTTACTCTGAAGTTTGAATTTCAGATACCAAAGTTCAAATTTTCAAAGCAACAAATCAAGTTTTACACTTCAAAATTCATCTGATAATGGGTATTTTTCAAATACTTTATGAATTATTGTAAAAACACATTTTTAAAACATTCTCGTGCAGGATCAAAGTCTTTTACTTATTTGAATTCAATAAGAAATCCTATATCTAATCTTATACTTGTTTTTCTTGGATTTCTTCACTTGGGATCTTTTGTACACCTTTGATATCTTCCTTCCAAGCTCCAATTGGTTTGAAATTATCAAAACGCTTGATTCAACATAGATAACTGATATGACTCTAGTTTTGGCAGTAATAAACAAATGAACTTAGAAACCGACATTATGATCTAATTAACTCTGTATGGGGAAATTAATCACTAATTAGGATATATTGAAATTAAAATACAATGTTCTAAGTCCAAAAATATAGAATTACATTACTGAATTAATTTTAGATTCTAAAACCCAGTATAAGGAAGATTAGACCCGAAATTGGTAGAATGAGCCCAAAAACGCATATATCCTGAACTAAGGCCCTGAATGAGATATGTAAAGCCCAAATTACATAAAAATATATTCCTTGGGCTACTTAGACAGGAAGTGAAGACATTGAGAGGAGAAGAAGCAAAATTCAATTTGGACTCCAACACATACATGACACTATCTGAATTAGACATATGATAGAACCAAATAAAATATATCTTTAGGTCTAATTCATGTTGAAAATATCAGCTTGATACATCTAGAACAGGGCAAGGTGGCAGCCTCATAAAATCCTTACATGCTGAATTAAATAAATTAGTATGGAATAATTAAGAGCCATTGGATCAAAATCTAATCTAAGAGCCATTGTGTCTTCAGTTCACCTATAGATAGAAGCTCTTCCTTCCCCATTTAGCCATCAAATTTCGTTCAAGTTAGAGAGAGGTTAGAGTAAGAAACTTTGATTTAGGAAAGAAGGTGTAATCTGAAGTTCTGAAAAATATTTCTAGGTAATATGTTTTTCCTTTTCTTGCATTTATATTTTAGTTCAGCTATTTGATTTATTAAGAGTAGTCATTATGCTAGTAGAAACATGTTTTTGGGAGTTGCCATGCTGAAATATTGGATCAAAGTTAAGGTTTTGCTACAATAATGTTTAGAATGTCATGAAGGTTTCTTGAACATGCATGATCATAAAGAACATGGTTTTAAGTTTGATTCTTAGTAATTATGGTTGTACTGTCATGCTGCTAAAATTAAGTGTTGGAAAATGAATTATCATATTACTGAGATTCTGTCCGAATCTTACCCCAATATCTAACATTTTTAGGCCTCGATTCTGCCCAAGGAAATGAAATGACAAACTGATAAGGAAATGATGTTCAAGTCATTTTAGAATCATATTATGTTTTGTATTATATTATGTAGGACTAGATGATATATTATATGACATAATGTAAATTACAATATTCTGATAATGAATTATTATGTTCCTATATTTTGGTGTTGAGATTTCCTTATTCTTTATTTATGCTTCATTACTAACATGATAGAGTCTATAAAATTCAAAATTTACTATAGCAGTAAAAGTGTGAATCAATATTTTTCCTTTAAAATAGACATATAAGCTTTCCATAGAACTTGAAATCACCTCAATATGATTTTTGTAGAATCAATTATGAATTTTCAAAGTTCAGCAAAATTTTACGACTTAAACTTAGTCTATGCAGAATTTAAAGGCTTATTTGCTTTCAAATCACTTTATTTTGAACCTTAATCATGAAATCATGCATGTTTGATGGTTGTAAAGTAAGGTGTTATAGGTCGTGGCTAAATTATATAATGAAAGCCACCAGTATTAGTAGGACTCTCCAATAACTACTTTCTTTGATATTTTAAAGAATGTAAAAGAGTTCATTGAATATTGAGGCCAGCTTTTATGTAAATTCACTTGTATGATGTTAAATCTGTACATAGAGGCGATAATGTCCCTTTAGATCTTATGTGATGTATGGTATAATATGAGAACAAGTTATGGTCATGTAATTAAGTTATGACCTTTATTTTGAAAAGTTAATAGATGTAAATGGTCATTTTGATCTCTGAATGATAAACTAGCCACTATTTGGATATTTTGTAGTTGAACATATAAAAGTTATATATGGATGGAAACTAGATAGATAGAGCTTTGAAATAGTCTAAAAATCACTTAATTTTGATGTGTGTTTGATTTATTATGAGTTTTCAAAGTTAGGCTTAGAAAATTGGAATTCTAGAAAATGACCAAATGAATAGTAAAAATTTATGAAATTTGTTGTACTGATTGACCCAACTAAAGCTCTGTTGCTTATATTTTCCATATAGATAATGTTTTTAGCTATTTTTAAATACTTGAATCATTTGCATACATATTTATGGAATTAGTTATGAATTTCAAGCAACCCAATTCCAAATTAAGATAAGGAAATCCAAGATGTAAGTGGCCAAAAATTTAATAAGTTCTTGCATTAACAAATTAGCAACCATACAAAGTTCCTACTTCAAAATATCCATTGGTCATTGTAACACCTTGATTTTTGACCTTTTTTTCATGTATTAGATCATAATAGATGTCTTTCATCATGCTTTAAAAACTGGAATCAAAATATATTAAAAGTAGAATTTTCAATTTTCTTAGGTACTGTTCACTTGGCAAATTCCAGTTTTCCTAATAAACTTTGAAAATTCATAACTAATTCTATAAAAATTGTATCAAAGTGATTTAAGTCTCTAAATATAGATAAAAAGATTCTATATGTGGAAAAAATAAGCAACATAGCAAATACAAGTCCAATTAGTATAGTTATTCCTTTAAAAAGTACTGTTGATTAAGTCATTTATGAAAATTCCTGATTTTGACAATAATTTTGAAAAATCATATTTTCTTCTATTCTAGACTAAATGGTGCATACTCTATATCATTTGAAAGCTCTATATGTCTACTTTTTAAAAATATTTTTCTTGTTCATTTATTTCACTTGCATAGGGCATGAAATTAACTTAAGTTGTAAAGGGTCAGAATTCAACTTTTATTGAAACAGTTTTGGGAATCCATGTCTTCTATTATACAGCTCCAATTACCTCCAAATTAGTGGCACATGAAACTTAAAACATAGAACTTTCTATATATATAAACCATTAAATTTTTGGAGATCTATATGATTTTATATTGTCTTTTTGAATTTTCCAATACCAAACTTTTAATTTCCAATTTTCCTAATCTTGCCCTATTCTAAACCCTAAATTTGAAAATTCACCATAAATTGTACACTTATCTAATTTAGGTGTTCTTTAGCCCTATGGAAATATTATTCCATTTAATTTCAAAGAATATAAATTACTTAAACTAATTACCTTGCTTTACATAAACAAAACCTATGTTTCTATCAAGATGTTCAAATTGAGTATTTCCATTCACATCTTAGTAAAATGAGCTTCATATCATAATTACATCATCATTCATAGTACCACATTCATACTTAACATAATGAGAAAACTAGAAATACATGATAACAAATAATGGCAGCATCACTCATCTATACATATATGGATACAAATGTTCATATCATAACATAGTAACTTGCATCATCAACCACTCATCATTATCTTCTTCATGCATCTAGCTCCTTCCTTATCCCTTTTCCATTGTTTTTCCCTAGTATGGTTAGTCATTTAGGGAGAGTGAGATTCAAAATATCTCAGTAGTTACATCCATTCATACACATATATCGTAATAACATTTCATAAACAATCATTGGAAATGATAAAATCATAATATGCCATACTATTTTATAAAATTTTTGGTATGGTAACATTTTGAAAATTGGACATCCAAGGGTCATAAAGCCCTTCATACAATAATCCAATAACATATTTCCAATACAAATCATTGAATTCAAAGCATGGCATAATCAAAGAAATATTAAAGCTCAAGTTGATAACAATAGGCATAAATGAGATTATAACTACCTTCAAGCTTTCCCAACTTCTCCAAACTTGGTGGACACTTCCTTTCACCTTTAGACATTTCTTGGAACCCTATCACATCATAAAATGAGGCCATATGCCACTAGTTTATGCTTCAACTTCACAAAATACTCATAAAACCTAAAATTTCCATTTTTTTACTTTTGGATTTTCTTGAAACCAACAATTGTTCTTGACTAATTTGGACCCAAAGAATCCATTTTTTGGGTCAAAAACATGAAATTCCAACTCTAAACACAAACCCTAACTGACCAAAAATCAAGAGAAATGGATAAAATTTGCTATATTTCAAAAGACCTCAAACTAATACCATTTTCATACTTTAGGTGACTAGTTTTTGTATTGCCCCTAAGTTTGGTGAACAAAACTCATTCCTTTCATGGTTTAGGGTTTGGTTGAAACTTAAGAGAGGGTGGAGAAAGAAAACACTCCATGAAACAACCACCAAATACTCTAAATAGCAAGTTTATTGTAGTAGAAATCTTACCACAACTGGTGCCTTAGAGCTTCCTCAAGCTTTCTCTTCTTCCTTCTTTCTTTTCTCTCTTTCTTTCTTATGTTCTCTTTCTTTGTTTTTCTGTTACAGACCTCACATCTTAAATGAGGAGAAAGAAGGGGTTAATTGGTTTAATTAACTCACTTAACTGTAATCACTTTTTGGCCCAAAAAGTCAAGCCTTCTCTTACAAGCTGTTTGGCCAAAATTCATACCTTCTTTGAGAAGTTTAATGGACAAAAATCACCTGCTTAATTTGCCCAAAATCTGACGCCAAATAAGGAGGGAGGAGTGTCCAAATAGTGTTCAATTTCCTTGGTCCAAATATATTATGAATCAGTTAATTTTTAACTGTACTCATAAAATTACTTTTTATAGTAAATTAGCATTTTGGGGATACAGGACTATTTGATATGAACAAGGAACAAGGTAGAGTAGAGAGATAGAGAGAAACAAAAAAAGGAGAGAGAAAAGAACTCAAATAAGGGAGAAAAAGGAAGAACTTGAGGGAGGGAGAGAATTCACCAAAACTATAATTCAAATCCATAATCAAAGTCTGAATACAAATAAGCAAGATGAGATGGAGTAAGAGTATGTTGGAGTAAAAGTATTCCTAATTCAAAACCTTTCCAATAAACAAGATAACGAGAGATGGGATCTGAGAAAAGAAACTTCTCTTCAAAGATTCAAATATTCTTTGACTCTAAAAATCCCTTCAATAGAAGAGATATTGGTGGAGAAGATCATTATATGTGAAGAAAACATGTTCTTTTTTAACAGCTTTTGCTCTCAATGACATGACAAATGGATGAGATGGAGTAAAAGTATGTTGAAGTTGAACATCAACAACTTTGGAAGGCATAACTTCCACCGGTGGAGATTACAGAGATTGTTTCTATACTTGTTCCTTCTCTAAATTTTTGCCTTTCTCAAGAGCAACTTTACTTTTAGGATCCAACCCTAGAAAATGTTAAGATTCTCTATCTTTGTGCAACATAGAAACTTCCTGTAATTGTTGCTTCCTTAATTCGTTCATTATTTCCTTAAACAATTTCTCTAGCCTTTCAAACATGTGGTTGAAATTTGCTTCTATCCTGTCAATCTTGTGGTTGAAATCTCCTTGAAGATTTTCCTCCATCATGTCAATCTTGTGACTGATGACTTCCATCTCATGATCCATAAGCTCTTTCATGTCTTTCTCAAATTCTTCAAAATTTTATTGGGATTTTTTTGTCATGGTGCATTTAAGAAGAGTAGCGTGTGGGGTGTGTAGGGAACTTGGATTTGGTACCAAATGATATGAGCAAGGGAGAGAGGATGAGAGTAGATAGATAGAGAACAAAGAAGAGAAAGTAGAAGGAGTAGAAGATTTTGAGTGAGAGAAAGGATAGATAGAAAGAGGGAGAAAAGAAAGAGCTTAAGGGAGAAAGATACAAAATAAGGAAAACGAAAGGATAGAAAGAAAGGGAAGAGATGCAGAAAGAGAGAGAAAATAGAAGAGCTCAAGGAGAAAACTCAAGAGAGAAGGAGAAAATAGAAGAGTTAAGGGGATAACTCAGAATACTTAATATTATTCAACTCATCTCTGGCTGAATAAACATTACATATGAGCATTTAAATAGGTAAAATATGAAAAACCTAATTCTAAAGCAATTAGGAATATTTGATACTCAAATAATCCTATTAGGTCTAGGAAATCTAAAAGATAGATCTAATTAAAAAAAACCCTAAAAATGAAAAAGAAAATTCAAAGAAAATTAATAAAATTGATATTCTAATCATAATACTACTAGATAATCCCTTTTATTTAAATCTAGGAAATCTCCTAAAGGATATCTAATAGATAGATATTTTTTTAATTTAAATCTAACTAATAATTTTAGTCCCAAGAAAATACTAATTGCAAACTAACAAAATAAAAATAAATAAATAAATAAAATTATCTAAATAGAATGGATCTAGAAACTTCTTACAAGCAATTATGTGAGTGATGCCTAAGAATCTTTGGAATGCTTTCTTGATCTCCATCACTATTTCAAATTTATATCTATGTTTGCTTAATTATCTTGTCCTAAATAGTATCAGTGTGAGGCCTATATCCTGTCCCTGCCACCTTTTTACTATTTGTGGGGCCCATAATCTACTTTATCAATATAAATTACTTTTGGACACTCGATACTAATTATTTCTTTATTTTTAATCAGTTACCCTCCATGCTATATACCATTAGACTCAACTTGTCATGAGCTTCGTTCTGACAATAATTTTCAATTTTACAAAATTACCCAGACCTAGGGCTAATTTATAGTTTTTTTAAACTTTTGGATCGTTAGCTATAATTTTCCCTAAAACTTATTCAAACTTCACTCCTTATGTACCTCTTACTCGTGGTGCTAAAATGGAATTATTTTAATTTCTGGGGGTAAAAATATAATTTCTCATTTTTCTATTCGAATAAAAAAATGACTTCTTTACCCTATTTGATGTAAAATGGTATCTGTTCGTTTTCATAAATTCTTTACAAATATTTGGATATTCTAGCTCTTAGGGATGTTACAGTCACAATACATTCCATAGGTTTTCATCAACAATTAACTAATCCATACACTAATATGAGGCTAAAATATTTAATACCTATCCTAAATTAGCCTAAGGCAAGTATAAAAAGACAAGGAAAAGGGAAGAAAAATAATTATCCAAAGTTCAAGTATCATTGAAGTCCATAGCCCTTGCAAAATCCTCTCCAAGTTGTGTTAAATAACCTCGACCAACTTACTCCCCCATAATAGCAAAAATCTTAACCATTCTTAATATCAAACCCACAGCCAAACAGCAACTGAAGAAGGAGATGATGGATGGATGAAATATAAGGAATGGAGTAAAAAGCAAGGTGAGAAACCACAAGGTAATGTGAAATGGACGTGGAAGCACGGCCCAAGTTCTTCTCCAAAAATGGTAAGTAGATTCTCCACAATAAAAACATATGTAAATGGTGGATTCAGGTGGTAGGTAGGCGAGAAAGTGAAGGAAAGTGTAAGAAATTGATCAAAAATGAAGGAAAATAAAAAAGAATTGGGGGAAGTAAGAAGAAAATGGTGAGAATGAAAATGAGAGTGGTTACGATGATCTCTCTTATCTAAATGAAGAGAAGTGTTGGCCCTTGTAAAAAAAATGGATGTGGAGGTTGAAAAATAAAAGAAGGCATTATGGTTTTGGTGATGTGTATAACACTTTACTCCCATACACCTCCTGACTTGACTAAAAACTTCAAAACCCAACCAAACACAGCTCAAACATCTCACAAAAACTTTCCAAAATTCAAAGTCGCAGAAGAAAATCCAAAAAGAAACCAGAAATCGGGCTGGGACCGTGGCCGCTATAGTGTCGCCACAGCTCTGACCCCCTTCTTTTCCTTTAGACGCCCACTAAATTGATGGTGCCTCAACCTGACTTCCTGGAGCCATAGCGCCCCACTGCTAATGCAATATCAGCAAAATTCATCCTCTGAGGTAAACTTTTGATGTGCATAACTTTATACTCTAACCTTCAATTGACCTGATTCCAACTCCTACAAGTCAATCTAGTCTCAATCTATCCATAGACACCATTTTTTTCTCAATCCAACTCCATATGGAGATTCTAAACATCTGATACCGTTTTGGCCACTTTTTGACCAAAACTTATCACTTACAACTTCCATTTGCTACCAAAGGCAATTTGACCATTCAGGACCATTCACACAGGTCCTAATCCACTTAATCAACTCAACCAAAGAGATTTCACCTCAAAGGAACTAATCCTCTAATATATGACGCCCTTGAACCCCAAATTGACAAAGTGGGCTATAGGCCCAAAATACACCATTAAGGCCCAAATCCACTCTGGATCACATACACAACCACATTGACTCCTCAACATCCTAACTACACATGCACCATAATACGTCATACTTAACACAAAACCACCTCCATAACAAACCAACAACAATAATATCATTACAACCATTCAAAATCCTTATAACCATTACAATACACTATCCTACTTGGCACAATATACATAAACAACACAAATACTACACAGACTTGATATTCCCACATCCGGTATGCTACTCCCTTGCCTTCTCCGGACTAGTGCCAGAACCTTCACCTGAAATGTTAGTTCATGGGAAAGGGGTTTGAGACAATGTCTTAGTAACCGGGGACAACCATACACACACACATATATCTCATACAGTCTCATGAATGCAATATAAAATGGAATGGAATGCATGTCTCCCTTGCACACAGCTAGAACCACGAGTTGTCATCATAGCAGGACATTTCATATAGGTAATTCCCTTCTAATAGTCGGTGATGACTAATTCTGGGACAATACTAAGTTTACCTCCCACTAGTAGTCCAATTCCAAAGGTAACATTAATGTTCAGATAGTGGTTCTCCTTCCCCTGGACCACCTCGAATTGGTGGGGATTTACGGAAGGTGTAGTCCACTGCTGCCTAGCTCCCCTGGCCATAGGAGAGGATTTAGCAATAAGGATCCTATCCTTATCCTCCCTTATCATATGTCATATCATATCATCATCACCATCAAATCTGCCATATATCACAATCTCACAATGTCATGTAGTGATGCTCATGTCGTATCATCATATAATAATCATCATCATGTATCACAATGTCATCCATGCATCATGTCATGTCACATAATCTCTAATCATCATACCCTACGTATCTAGCCGTGTGCATACCATGATATAAAGATGAACCATACACACACACACATCTATATCGTGGTATGAACGGAAACATGCATATATACACATATATAGCAATATAATATACATATACAATACAAACACATGGTTACCTCATGTTGTCAATTTCCACACACATGCAATTCCACAAGCTTCTCGAGTTTTCCAACACACTCGAACCCCTTTCGATCAACCAAACAATCACTGCAACATCATAATACCTCAATTAACATGATATACAACTTGATCAAAACCAAAATTCAACCATTTAGGTCTAACCTAAGGTTCCAACACCATTTTCATGCATCATTAAGCTCCTAGGGACCATTCAAACACTACTTAACCATATACACTTCAGATTCTCAATAGCCCCAACTAAAAATAACCTAGGGTTAAGCTTAAATCATGCCTAATCCCTTCTAAACTCACACCCAAGCAACATACACACCAAATCACACTCCATTAACCCTATTTTAGTCAACCAAATATCCCAACTTATAACAGAGAAAACCTAACTTAAAAATGAAGAAAATGGAGAGGGAAGATCAAGGACCACTTACCAACAATTTATGAAGCTTCTAAGGTTCATAAACGATCTCCTTTGGCTAGGTTTCTCAGCCCTAGCTCTACTTCTTCATCGCTCCCTTAGTTTCTTTCTTTTCCTTCATGTTTGGTCGACTAAAATGATTCAGATTTAAACAAAAATCCCAACTCCTGCCATGGCTCCAAATAAGGCCACCGTAGCACCACTGCCTTTAGCCAAAAAAATATCCTCTAGATCTCGCTCTCGTCGCGGCTGCCCTGCTTCTCACTATGGCATGGAGGTCTTTTTCCTTCACATTGATTCTTCCTCTATCTTGTTTCCTTTGGTATTGCATACAATGCCAAATACTCTTGGTTAGCTTGGGACCAAGTTAGAGACAAAGCAATGAGGGTTGTTACAATGTTGAAGGATGACATAGCAAGTGTGGTGACTAGACCAATAAGAAAGAGAGAAAATGGTGAGGAGGATTAAGGAAGATGATGTATATTAATGAGAATGAAATGGAAGCATATGTGGTAAGGATTTAATAAGCTGGATCATAGGTGGAAAAACTAGGGCTTATATGGATGAATGAGAGGGGAGAGAAATAATGACGTGGACAAGTATGTGCCACACCATCACCACTTCATCACCAGCCACAAAAAGTCAAAATCTCCTCCTCCTTGTAATGACCAAAATGCCCTCCAATGGTCTCCAAACATGCAAAAAATATTAAATAGAAAAAGATTATATAGCAAAAATAATTAACAAATTAATTAGGCAGCATTAATATTAATTAAATGGAATAAATCAATTAAGCTCTAAATTCTAATTAAAACTAATGGAGATATGAAAATTAAGCATAAATGGAGGGAATAATTGGGCTAATTTTTTGAAAAATAAATGAACTAAAAAGCCAAAGAAAATAAAAAGAAAATTATTTTTTTATGCAAATAACAATTTTGCCTCTATGTGAATCAACTTTAATTCTAATTTTAATTACATCTTTAATTGGTGCGACCCCACTTCAAAACATTAATTACATTAGATTAATTGTCTAATAATTATATGAGGTGATATAAGACAAAAACATTAGTGAAAAAATCTAAGTGGGTCCCTATGCAAGGGTATTTTGAAAAAGTAAATAATGGTAGAATTAGTACTAAAAAATGGGTTCGACACAAATTAAAAACCAATGATATGGGATGATAGGAATGGTAAAATGGATGAAGAAATGGACATTTCTCGGAAGAAACTCACTAAAATTAACCCTAAAATTACCTAATTAAGCACTCAGTAAAACCCAATTAGGCAAAAAAATAATAGTAAAATACACATATCAAACAAAATAGGAAGAATTAAACCCTAAAAATTTTAGGAGCATCCAAATAAACACAAAATGAACATATCTGCAAGGAATTATTTGCAAAATCCTTCAAATCCAAAATTTGGCTAAAATCATGAAAATTGTCTAAAAATTCATAATTAAACCAAAGTTAACTTTTAAAACTACTAAATATGGGGATAAAAATAGTGAAAACATAGGAGTTATTAATGCATTCATTGGAAAATTCATTGTTGTGTATTTTTATGACATTTGATTTATAGCAAGGATCATGATGAACATAAAACTCATGTGTGTTGTGTTCTTGATGTTTTAAGGAAAGAAAAATTGTATGCCAATATGAAAAAGTGTAATTTTTTTCATGGAGGAAATTGTGTTTCTTGGTTTTGTTGTAAGTGCACACGGCCTAGAGGTTGATGGAAAAAAGGTAAAAGCTATCAAAGAGTGGCTAACACCTAATTCAATCACTAAGGTAAGAAGTTTTCATGGTTTGACTAGTTTTTATAGGAGATTTGTGAAAGATATTTCAGTACACTTGCTACACCTCTCACTGAAGTGATTAAGAAATCTATTGTTTTAAATGGGAAAAAGTACAAGATTATACATTCGATGTTTTTAAAGATAGATTATGTTATGCTCCTGTTCTTGCATTACCTAACTTTACTAAAGATTTTGAAATTGAGTGTAATGCATCAAGAGTTGGTTTAGGAGTTGTTTTTATGTAGAAGGGAGACGTATTGCGTATTTTATTTAAAATTTGAATGGTGCTACATTAAACTACCTTTGCTTTGAAGAGGGCATTAGAGAATTGGCAACACTACCTTTGGCATAAGCAATTTGTCATTCATACAAATCATCATTCTTTGAATCATATCAAGGGTCAAGGCAAGGTTAACAAGAGGCTTGCAAGGTGGCTGGAATTCATTGAGTCATTTCCATATATGATCAAATACAAGAAAGGTAAAGAAAATGTTGTTTCTAATGCTTTGTCCAAAAGGTATACTCTTCTTACTACCTTGAATGCAAAGCTACTTGGTTTTGAATATATTAAGGATTTGTATGCCAATGATGCTGATTTTGCTGAAGTGTTTATTGTGTGTGAAAAAAAGGTATTTGATAAGTTTTTTTGGGTTAATGGTTATCTATTTAGAGAAAATAAGCTTTGTGTCCCTCAATGTTCTTATGTGAATTGCTTGTTAGAGAAGACTATGGGGGAGGATAAATAGGACATTTTGGTGTGAAAAAGACTTTAGAAGTTTTGCATAAACATTTCTTTTGGCTTATAATGAAATGCTATGTGGAAAGAATCTGTGATAGATGCATTACATGTAGAACAACTAAATTTAGGGTTATGACACATGGCTTGTATACGCCTTTATCGGTACTTGGTGAGCCTTGGGTAGATATTGCCATGGACTTTGTTTTGGGATTGCCTAGGTCCAAGAGAGGAATGGATTTAATTTTTGTGGTTATTGATTGGTTTTCTAAAATAGAACATTTCATTCCATTTCATAAATATGATGTTGCCACCTAAATTGCTGATTTTTTTTCATAGAAATTGTGAGACTTTATGGTGTTCTTAAAAGCATTGTTTTAGATAGGGATACAAAATTTCTTGGTCATTTTTGGAGGATTTTGTGGGGAAAGCTTGGACTAAATTGTTCTCTATTGCTTACCATCCACAAAGCTATGGTTAAACTAAAGTTGCCAATAGAAGTTTAACTCAATTACTTAAAATTGTAATTTAGAAGAATTAGAAAGATTGCTTGCCATTCATTGAGTTTGCATTCAATATGAGTGTTCATTCATCTACTAAATTTTATCCTTTTAAAATTATGTATGGTTTTAATCTGTTCACTCCTTTGGATTTGTTACCATTGCCTATTAATGAGAGAGCTAGTCTTGATGGGAAAACAAAAGCTGAAATGGTGAAGCAACTTCATGAACGTGTGAAATAGCAAATTGAGAAGAAAAATGAGCAATATGCATCCAAGGCAAATACAAGAAGAAGTTGTATTGTGTTTGAACTAGGAAATTGGGTTTGATTTTATATGATAAAAGAGAGGTTTCCAGCTTAAAGAAATTCTAAATTAGCTCCACGAGGAGATGGTCTATTTCCAATGCTTGAGAGAATCAATGATAATGCTTACAAGATTGATCTTCCAGGTGAGTAATGTTAATGCTCCTTTTAATGTTGCTGATTTATCTCATGATGATGCAAGTGAAGATTTGAAGGTGAATCCTTTTAGTGTTATTGATTTATCTCCATGTTGCAACATGGAGATCAAGCTAATTGAACAATTCAAAAATAACACAAGTTGGCTCAAATCAATGAAGTGATCTTTTGCAAATTCCAAGTGGACTAATTACAATGGCAAGAGCTAAAAGGATCAAAGAGGCATTGAATGGACTTGTTCAACATAGTTAGGCTAAACAAATGAATCAAGAATCTAGGTTGAACACTAAGTTGGATGTGCTAAACATTATAAGGGCTGACAATTGAGCAAATGAGAGCTTTTTGGACCAGAATACTACAAATTAAGGAGCTTGGGTTATAATGTATACATGGGCTAACTCATTTAATTTGAGCCTTAATTTCATTATTTTGGGTTTGAAACTGTGTTTTATTATTTTTGAATTTATTTGGGTGAAAACTAGGCTTAGGAGTTAGAAATGACTTTTCATTTTCCCAAGTTCATTTAATGCCTTTTGTGACTTTTGGATCATGTATTTCCCTAGGTTCATTAAATTTGACTGCTTTATGTTTCCTAGGCTATTCAAGTTTGACTTTGAATTAGGCTCTTTAAATTGTAATCTCTTTTCCATTGAATGAACTTTTGGTATACCAATAAAATGAGTATTTTCTTTAAGAGAAGAGTTCTTCTTTAGGGTTTTTTATTGAACTTTTCTAACTTATCAAGGCTTGATCAACCTTGTGGTGTCTTCAATACTTCAAGTCTTTGTTTCTAGGGATGCAAGGGTTCAAGTGGATCATCCAAAACCTATGTTTAGAATTCTTGGGGTATGTATGTCTTGTAGTGACTATGGGTTCCTAGATATTGATCCTCTTGGGTCTGCAACTTCTTTGATGAGTTAGGCTTTCTTGATTGCAAGGTGGATCCTGAAAAGTTGCAAGTAGAGAAGGGACTACTAGAGAGAACATGAGGAACAAAATACATGTAATACCTTTTGCCAGTTATAAACTTTCTTGTTTGCGGGGTAGATTTATCCTTACTTGGGTCATAGCAAGGAGTGGTTTTCCTTTATGGCGTCCCAAGGCTAGGGTTGTAAGGGTCTTATCCCATTGACCAACATATCTTTCCTATTTTCTTGTTATTTTCGTTCAGGTTTATTATCCAATTTTTTCATGTTTAATGTGTTCATCTATCTTGTGTTTTCTTGCTATTTCGTGTGTTTTATTTGATTCTAGCACGATCTGTGGTTCATTCCGAGTCATTGGAGGTTCAATCGGACAAGTTCCCCTTGGGTCTTTCATTATTTGGTATCAGAGCTTTGGTTGCTAGCTTCAAAGATGTGATCATTTCTGATCTTTCTCTTCCATAATCTTTCTTTCTCCTCTGTCCATATATATTTTTCTCTTGTTTGTGGTTTTTCCATCAAGTCTTGGTCTTGCCATCTCTTGTTGATTGTTTCTCCTCTTTGTGACTTGTTCTTTCTTCCTCTCGTGTTTTAGTTGCTATCTTTTTTTTTCCAGAATTGTGAGTCTATCCAATTTTTTTTAAAAAAATTATTTAGTATTGCTTTTGAGTGGTGTGTTGTCTTATGTTTTGTTCTAGAATATTGTAAAAAAAAGGGAAAAATTTTTGAAAAAAAAATCAGTGGCTGCTGCAAAAAGGCAAAAGAAAGATCATTAGAGTTATTCAGCCATTCTTAAAAAAAAAGTGACAAAAATTAAAAAAAAAAAGAGTTATAACCTACTGCTAAAAAAAGAGAGAGAATAGATCAGCAGCTAAAGAAAAAGTGAAAAAAATTGGAATTTTTGGTGCAAAAAAAATTTTCCAGATTTGAGCTTAGATTAATTGGAAGCAATTGCCTTGATTGGTGTTTCCTATTTTGTGATTGATTGATTTGCAAATAGAGTATAGTTTCCTAATTCTATTATTCTTGCAATACAAGTCACATTGGGTTTCCTAAATTCAACAACTCGAGTGGTAAGCATCAAGAGTTTGATTGGTAATTGCTACTTTCCTATTTTGCTTCCTTCTTTGTTTCCTAATTTCTTCATTCTTTGGTTGATTCTCTAGTTCCCTATTTTCTTCCTTGATTTTACTTTCCTATTTCCTTCCTTTCTTAGTTTCCTAAATTGTTGTTTATGTCTTTTCTTGCTTTCTTACTACTTCTATCAATATCCATAATATCACGCTATCATCCTAGTGTCCATACACCTCCATTCTTCTTCTACAAGTTTGCTGGACTTTGCTTATATCTAGTGCCCTTTTTGGTGTATGTTTTTTCTTTGATTTGTTGGTGTCCCTTTTAGATTCTTTGAGAAGTTTGAATTTTGGGACTTTAGCTTTGTGATTGCTACTTATCATACATACTTCTCCTTTTGATTTGTTGGAATTGATTAAGAGCACTATAGGGAGCAAGTTGAGTGGTAAAAGGCAAGAGTGTTCGACATCATTGAAAAAGCTAATCTTTTTTGTGTGAAACACGAATGTTTATAAAATTTTTGAGTAGAAACACGTGAGAGAGTGATTTGTGAGGTCCATATTTCTTTCCTCTTTGTTTTTACTCACATTTCAAATTTTAAGTATGGCTGGAAAAGAAAGTACAATTGATTTTAAAGTTTTAATGAAAGCCTTCAATGATCAAATGAATAAGTTGAATGCTAAATTAGATAGCATGGAGTCTTGCTTCAAATCCCAGAGAAGGCATGATCCAGCAATTACAAAAGAAGTATATCCTAAAAGAGGCAAGCAAGTTTCTTCTTTCAAGGATATTAAATCAAAGATCCCAATATTTCATGGTGAGAAAGATGTTAATGTTTACTTGAAGTGGGAAAGAATAGTTGATCAAGCATTTGAATGTTGTAACTACTCTGAGTTGGAAAAGATGCAATGTGTATACCTTAGATTTAGTAAAAATGTTGCTGCTTGGTGGAAACGAATAGAGTGCTAACGCACTATTAAAGGAGAGCCTTCTATTGCAACGTGAAGTGAGATTAAAACAATCATGAGAAAAAAGTTTGCATTGTCTCTTTTGCATGAACACCCTCCTAGAGCTAGGATTGTTGATAAACATTGCAAAGAGGTTCAAGTTCTTTTGGCTCAAGATTAATGTGATTCCCACCTGGGGAAAGAAGATAATGTGGAAGGTATCTCTTATTCTCAAGCCTCTAATGATGATATCTCTTGTGTTAGCGTAGATGATTTAAGATGTGCTGAACTTTAGAATCCCAATGAATTTAATGACGTTGATTGTGTTAATGGGATTGATCATGATAGTTTGCTGAATCTTGAGAAAATTGAGCCAAAAGTTGTTAGTGTTAAGTTAGATAGCTTTGGTTCAAGTTGTGCTTCTAATATGCAAATTGAAAATCTTGATGTAGCACAATTGGAAAATAATGATGTTACTTGTGCTTATAAGATTAATAGCCATGATTGTGTGCAACTTTTAGAGGAACATCTTGTTTTACATGTTAATGATTTGATTGAAAATTTTTTGGATAGTAGCATGCTAATTCCTGGTAGTGCTAATGATGTGATTTCATTGGAAATTGATTCATATGATTACATCGATGAGATTGAGCATGTTGACATGGTGATTGGAAATTTTAATTGTGATGTTAATTTGATTGGATATGATAGCAATAGTTCTTTTATATTAAAGACAACCCATATATCATTGTCATGTAATCATTTGTGTAAAAGTCATGAAAACTTGAAGAGTGAGCTAGAGTGGAAGAATAAGAGTAATAAGAGAGGAAATGTCCAGAAAATTGTTGTGAGTGGAAAAAGAGTGCGTGAAAAGAAGATTGAGAGAAGAGTGAAAAAGAGAAAGAAAAAGAGGAAAAAGAGAAAAGAAAAAGAGAGTTTGAGGAAGAATGAGAGTGAAAGTGAGCTTGAAGTAGTTTGTACAAAACTTCTTCCTTCTTCACCTCATCTTTCTTTTGTGTCTTCATTGTATTTTCTTCTTCCTTCTTATTATGTTTATGATTTCTTTGAATTATGTCACCTATCTTTGTTGCATGAGTCCCTTGTGAAAGAGATGCATTATGATAATTTAGTGTCATATTCACCCATTGTTGCTTCATCTTCTATTCCAATTCATGGTCATTGTGTTTTAGTTGTTTCTTATATCTATCTAAGTAATCACATACGTTATGTGTTGTGTAAGTCTTATGAGTCTTTTGTATTCCTTTTTATATCTAACTCAATGTTAGTATATGTCCCTTTAGTTATTACATCTCCATCTTTGTTCTGTCATTGTGCATCACCTATATATGCCAAATCTGTCCAAATTTTGAATTTAATGAATGACATCCAAATCTATCCAGATCTCTCCACCTTAGTCCCTTTTGAGTTTTTTCTGTGTCATGTTTTGTGCTAATTTCATCCTTCATATTTTCCCTAACCCTTTGGTTCCATTTGAGTCTAGTTGTGTCTAGTTTTTTGTGCAAGATATTGGTGAAGATGATATAAAGAAAGATTCCAATTTTTGTGCACCAATGCTTGAAAATAAGTCCCTTGTTCGAAATCATGGTTGGAAGATTTATGATCCTGGAGATTAGTTGCAAAAGCTTAAGGGAATATTTAAAACAAATTTACAACCAAGGGAGAATAATGTCATTCAAGTTTATGAGAGGATGATCAAAGCCATAGTGCATCAATTTAGTTTGAAAGGTAAGTATCCTCCATACGACCATTTTGATGCGATTAATATTTCCCTTTCCTTCCATGTAGATTATGGAGATTCAAGGACGAATCCTTTCGAGGAGGGAGGGAATGATAGAGTAAGGGTTAAGCATGACTTGCAAGAGTTCAAAGAAGAGCATGGAGCTTAGAGGGCTTAATCAAGGTGTTGAACAAGAACATGAAAAGCAAGTTTAGGAGCCCAAAGATCCATTGCAATGCTTGATAAGCCCAAAGATTGGAGCAAGGTCCAAAACAATTAAGAAAGTTATAAATGGATTGATCCAAGAGTTGCTACTTTTGGAGCCCACTTATTTAGTTCAAGGTACAACCCAAAAAAGGAGCCAAAAAGCGTGAAAATGCTCTTAGCAAAAGAAGGTCTAGATCCAAATCCAAAAGGAGCCCATTTGGAATAGCTAACTTGAAGACATCATGTGCTCTACATGTGACCATGAATAGTGACGTTTTTAATATAATTTTATTAAGAATTTTCATTTATTTAATTTAATTTCCAAAAACAAGTCCTATGGTCAAAGATTGTGTCTTGGAGATTAAGTTGTTGTTGTTTCCTATTTTTAAAATTTAGGCTGTAGAATTTTCTATTAGTGAAAGTAAGGTACCATCTTTTGATTGATTTGAGGAATATTTTATTGCCTTTTTCATTTAGATGGTGCTATCTTCTTTAGGATTGATTAGATTTGATTATTTTCTTTATTTTTATTGTAATTTTCGTTTTTTATTTTAGCCTAGGGTTTTGGTTGCCTTATTTCTTTATATAGGAGCCACCTATGTACTTTAGATGGGGGATAGATTAATGAGAATGAATTTTTAGAACTTTTGTTCTTTTCTTGTGAGTTTTTCTCTTGTATCCCTTATGTTCTTGAGAGAATTCTTAGACTTATCAAAGGAGTGGTTTTCCTTTGTGGCATCCCAAGGCTAGGGTTCTAAGAGACAGGTTCTCTTATGGTCTTACCCCATTGACCAACATATCTTTCTTATTTTCTTGTCATTTTCGTTCATAATTATTATCCTATTTTTCTAGTTTAACGTGTTCATCTATCTTGTGTTTTCTTATTATTTCGTGTGTCCTATTTGATTCTAGCACGATCCATGGTTCATTTTGAGTCATTGGAGGTTCAATCGGATGAGTTTCGCTTAGGTCTTTCATCATTGTGTGGCATCTTCATAAGTTGTTTGTTCTTGTTGTCTTTTTGTTGGATCATCTTTTCCTTGTGACTTGTTCCTATCTCTTGTTGTCTTCTGTCCAGATTTGAAGTTTTCTAAAAAAAAAAATTCGCATTATTTTTGTGGTTGCAATTTTTAGTATTATCCAGAAAGTTTGAATTTGTGTGTGTCCAGTTATAAAAAAAATTTTTGAAAAAAAAATAGCTGCTAATAAAAAAAAAGAGATGAATGAATAGTGCATTTTCACTAAAACTTTGTGAGTTTTCTTGTTCTCTTGGTGAGCTTGAGAGACTCTTTGGCATATCAAAGAGAGTGGTCTTCCCTTTGTGGTGTCTTTAGCTAAGGTTTCAAGAAACAAGTTTTCTTGGGGTCTTACTTCTTGACCAGCAACTTCTGTTCTTCCCATTCTTGCATTCTTGTTTGTTTATCTGTCCTATTTCTTTAACGTGTTCTTGGTGTTTTATTTACTTCTCTTTGATCCTAGCACAATCCTTATGTTTCCTGATTCGATTGAAGGTTCGTGAGACAAGTTTTACATGGGTTTTTCTATCATTTGGTATCAAAGATTTGGTTGCTAGCTTCAAAGGTGTGATCTTTTCTTATCTTTCTCTTCTATAATCTTTCTTTCTCCTCTGTCCATATCTATTTTTCTCTTGTTTGTGGCTTTTCCATCAAGTCTTGGTCTTGCCATCTCTTGTTGATTGTTTCTCCTCTTTGTGACTTATTCTTTCTTCCTCTCGTGTTTTAGTTGCTATCTTTTTTTTTCCAGAATTGTGAGTCTATCCAATTTTTTTTAAAAAAATTATTTAGTATTGCTTTTGAGTAGTGTGTTGTCTTATGTTTTATTCTAGAATATTATAAAAAAAAAGTGAAAAAAAAATTCGGGAAAAAAATCAGTGGCTGCTGCAAAAAGGCAAAAGAAAGAGCATTAGAGTTATTCAGCCATTCTTAAAAAAAAAAGTGACAAAAATAAAAAAAAAAGACTTATAACCTTCTGCTGAAAAAAAAAAGAGAACAGATCAGCAGCTAAAAAAAAAGTGAAAAAAAAAATTGGACTTTGTGGTGCAAAAAAAAATTTTTCCAGATTTGAGCTTAGATTAATTGGGAGCAATTGCCTTGATTGGTGTTTCCTATTTTGTGATTGATTGATTTGCAAATAGAGTATAGTTGCCTAATTCTATTATTCTTGCAATACAAGTCACATTGGGTTTCCTAAATTCAACAACTTAAGTGGTAAGCATCAAGAGCTTGATGGGTAATTGCTACTTTCCTATTTTGCTTCCTTCTTTGTTTCCTAATTTCTTCATTCTTTGGTTGATTCTCTAGTTCCCTATTTTCTTCCTTGATTTTACTTTCCTATTTCCTTCCTTTCTTAGTTTCCTAAATTGTTGTTTATGTCTTTTCTTGCTTTCTTACTGCTTCTATCAATATCCATAATATCACGCCATCATCCTAGTGTCCATACACCTCCATTCTTCTTCTAAAAACTTGCTGGACTTTGCTTATATCTAGTGCCCTTTTTGGTGTATGTTTTTTTCTTTGATTTGTTGGTGTCCCTTTTTAGATTCTTTGAGAAGTTTGAATTTTGGGACTTTAGCTTTGTGATTGCCACTTATCATACATACTTCTCCTTTTGATTTGTTGGAATTGATTAAAAACACTATAAGGAGCAAGTTGAGTGGTAAGAGGTAAGAGTGTTTGACATAATTGAAAAAGCTAATCTTTTTGTGTGAAACATGAGTGCTAATAAAATTTTTTAGTGGAAACATGTGAGAGAGTGATTTGTGAGGTCCATATTTCTTTCCTCTTTGTTTTTACTCACATTTCAGGTTTTAAGTATGGCTGGAAAAGAAAGTGCAATTGATTTTAAAGCTCTAATGAAAACTTTCAATGATCAAATGAATGAGTTGAATGCTAAAATGGATAGCATGGGGTCTTGCTCCAAATCCCAGAGAAGGCATGATCAAGCAATTATTAAAGAAGTCCATCCTAAAAGAGGCAAGCAAATTTCTTCTTTTAAGGATATTAAATCAAAGATCCTATTGTTCCATGGTAAGAAAGATGTTGATGTTTACATGGAATGAGAAAGAAAAATTGATCAAGCATTTGAATATTGTAACTACTCTTAGTTGGAAAAGATGCAATGTGTGCATCTTAGATTTAGTAAAAAAGTTGTTGCTTGGTGGAAACGGATGGAGTGCCGACGCACTATTAAAGGAGAGTCTTCTATTGCAACATTGAGTGAGATGAAAATGGTCATGAGGAAAAAGTTTGCATCATCTCATAAACAACACCCTCGCAATGTTAAGAATGCTTATGAACATTGTGAAGAGGTGCAAGTTCCGGTGGTTCAAGATTCTTGTGATGCCTACCTGATGGAAGTTGATCAAGTGGATAAAGAAGTTGCAGCTTCAACTAGTGATGATGAGACAAGAGAATCCACTACAGGTATTTCTAACTCTCAAATCTCTTTTAGTGATGATGTCTCTTATGATCAGTCATTAGATTTGGATAGTGTTGCAAATAATGTAGAATGTGATGATGCGATTAATAAGAATGAATTTTTAGAACTTTTGTTCTTTTCTTGTGAGTTTTTTTCTCTTGTATCCCTTGTGTTCTTGAGAGAATTCTTAGACTTTTCAAAGGAGTGGTTTTCCTTTATGGCGTCCCAAGGCTAGGGTTCTAAGAGACGAGTTCTTTTAGGGTCTTAACCCATTGACGAAAATATCTTTCTTATTTTCTTGTTATTTTCGTGCATTATTTTCTTCTTCATTTTTAGATTCATATATTTCCTTTTCTCGTGCTTTCTTTTGTGTTTGTGTGTCCTTATTTGATTCTAGCATGATCCGTGGTTCATTTCGAGTCATTGAAGGTTCAATTGGACGAGTTCCACTTGGGACTTTCATCATTTGGAACTCGTCCTATTGAACCTCCAATGACTCGAAATAAACCACAGATCGTACTAGAATCAAATAAGGACACACGAACACCAAAGAAAGTACGAGGAGAGGAAATATATGAATCTGAAAATGAAGAAGAAAATAATGCACAAAAATAACAAGAAAATAAGAAAGATATTTTGGTCAATGGGTTAAGACCATAAAAGAACTCGTCTCTTAGAACCCTAGCCTTGGGACGCCACAAAGAAAAACCACTCCTTTGATAAGTCTAAGAATTCTCTTAAGAACACAAGGGATATAAGAGAAAAACACTCACAAGAAAAGAACATAAGTTCTAAAAATTCATTCTTATTAATTTGTCTCTCTCAAAAGTACATAGATAGCTCCTTATATAAAGGAATAAGGCAACCAAAACTCTAGGCTAAAATGAAAAAACGAAAATTACAATAAAAATAAAGAGAATAATCAAATCTAATCAATCCTAAAGAAGATACCACAGTCTAAATGAAAAAGGAAACAAAATATTCCTCAAATCAATCAAAAGGTGGTACCTTTCTTACTTTAACTAATAGAAAATTCTAGAGTCCAAATTTTAAAAATAGGAAACAACTAAAACTTAATCTCCAAGACACAATCTTTGACCATAGGACTTATTTTTGGAAATTAAATTAAATAAACAAAAATTCCAAATAAAATTTTATTAAAAACGTCACTATTTATGATCACATGTAGACCACATGATGTCTCCAAGTTAGCTCTTCCAAATGGGCTCCTTTTGGGTTTGAATTTGAACATTGTATGGGTAAGAGCATTATCACGCCTTTGGGCTCCTTTTGGGTTGTAACTTGAACTAAGTAACTGCGCTTCAAAAATAGCAACTCTTGGATCAATCCATTTAAAGCTTTCTTCATTATTTTGGAACTTGCTCCAATCTTTGGGCTTATCGAGCATTAAATGGATCTTTGGGCTCCTAAAATTGCTTTCCATGTTCTTGTTCAGCACCGTGATCAAGCTCTCCATGCTCCTCTTTGAACTCTTGCAAGACACGCCTAACCCTTACTCTATCACATAGCCTATACAAACTTTGTTATGAACATATCTTTATTCACTTAACATAATGCTCAAAATCTCTTTGCCTTTAGTGAACTTAGCATGTCTGTTATATAGATCATTATTTTTCTTTAATGCAGCACATAACACACAAGAATTCAACTTTTCATTTTCAAAATCCTTTACTTTGTTCTAAGCTTCCTTTTCAAATCCTTTTCTTCTTGAAGATCTTGTTCTAGAATATAAACCTTCATTTTAGCATTGAAAAATTATTTAGCAATTTTCACACATTTATCTTGTAACTCATGAAATGCAGTTTGCAATTCATCATGAGTAGGCTTAACAATTATTACATTGGTTTCTTCTTTCTTAGGTTGTTACTCATTTTTCTCCTCTTCATTAGCTCGAGTGATGTGACCGTGTTTTGCCATATTTTTATCCCTTAAATGTAGCATTTTTTTATCACATTATTTAGACTATTTTGTGATTTTAAGAGCATTTTCATGTTTTTGCTGATTTTGAGTAATTTCTGAAAAAAATGAGTTAAATCCTTGGTTTGACGTTTATTTTGTGATATTTTATTATATTCCATGGATTTGACAATTAATTCTTTCCATTAGTGCATTTTCCACATCATTTGGTCAAATTAGTGCTTGATTTGGGTATTATTAGATGATTAAATTATGGTTTTCTATGTGATTTCAGATAAGATTTTCTCAAAAAATTTCCATTCCATCATCAATTTAATGTCATTCACCATTCTATGTGATTAAATTCTCATCCATGTTGTAACTATTTTCATGTACTATTTACTCATTTTTCATTTACCCAAAATATCCTAGTTAAAGTCTTTCTTGAAATTAATTTTAATTTTCCTTAATGATCTAGAATTTAATCACCTAATTATTGCTTAGAGCACTTAATTAGGATTGGTTTGAGTTACCAAACTTGGTCAAAGTGATTAAGGCTTTCATTCTAGAGCCAGTTAAAGTTTGGTCAACAAAGGACATTTTAGTCAATTTTCCCAAGAAGCTTATTTTCTTCTTATCTTTTTAGACATTTTTCTTCTTTTCTTTTGCATCATTTTACCACATTTTATGTCACATATATGCATAATTTCATGACATAAGTTTTATATTTGTGATATCTTTTTTGTAGGTCATGGTACCATGGGAGAAGACATGCAAGACATTGGGAACAATGTGGAAAGGGCATTTTTTAGAGCTTTGAAGGAATATTATTTTTTATTTTTATTGTCTTGCAATTATCTCAAATCCTAAGTCATCTAAGTTAGAACCAAGGGCTAGGATTGATCCTAACACCTCTTGCTGTTATCCCAACAAGGAAAATGGATCGAAAACACTCTCATTCATATCTAAGACCTTTGAATTTCGTGCTCCTTCTAGACCTCTCATTTTTCTCTCCATTGTTCTTCATCTATTCTTCAATTCTAGCCAAATTCCTTTAATTTCCATCGATCAATCCGCTTTCAAAGCCTATATCCTCCATCCTCCAACATATTTACCCCTTGCTTCTCCTTTAAATCCACTCAAATTCATGTCCTCTCAAGCATTTCAGATCTGGATGTGATTCTCACTCAAAGAGGGGACTAAAAATTCAATCCATGGTTGAAGGTTACAAGTTAGTGATCAAAGTGTACAATCCAGTTTTGACTTCCTTTCTTCTCATAGATGAATTTCTTTCTTCCTCTTTGGTTGCTAAAATCATGATCAAAATGATGGGAGCTTGAGCTTTGTGTGGTGATATTCAATGTAGCTTTGGAGGATATTATGAAGGCACAAGAGCTTAACATGTCTACAAGGGAAATTCACTTAACTCTCTTCCTGTCTTTCTATCTAGTTTTAACTTTTGATTTCTATTGTATCCTAGGTTAGAATGATGGATTACGATTGAAATTTTGTTGGATATTGGATTGTATGAAATCAATTCTAATTGAGAGTATCTTAATTGATGTAATTGGATTGGTTATCTTATGCTAATGTCATGATCAATTTTTCAGGTTGCTATGCTTTTATCGTTAGATTTGATTTGATTATCTTGAATGCATGATAAATGGATTAGGGTAGCTAAATTGAGGTTTTAGATGTGTTGTGTGGTTAGTTGTTAATGATTTTGGCTGAATTGATTAAAACATGACAAAGGATTCAACGAAAATTCAATTGCTCAACCTAAGGCTAGATAATGTGCAATGCCTTCCAAGTGTTTGACTAATTGCTTGGGTGAAATTGACATATTAAAATGACTAAGTCTAGCACTTAAAATGAAGGATTCTAATTGGTTTAATGCTTGCTCACTATTAAGACATTCTTGCAAAATTCCCTTACAAAATTCATTAGAGTACATCTTGTGATTAGTGTCTTTCCAAGTAAAATTGAAGATTGCCATGCTCATTTCCATTGATCAACACTTGCCATTTTCAAATTTACCTTCTAGCTTGTATGGCTATTTTCATAGTTTTTGCTCATTGTTTTCTTGCATTTTAAGTGAACAACAACCTCCCTTTTCCTTAGTTTTAGCATTAGAAGATTGCATTGCATTGCATTCTACCATTCATAAACGCTCCATAAACACACCAACCATTTCTTTATTCATTCCTTCACTTTTCCATTCTTAGTTCCTAGAATTGCATTTAAGTAGTTAGTTTTAGGTTACATTTTAGTGTTTAGTAGATTCGTTGTATTTACATTTAAGTAGCTTGAAACTAGTTAATCATTTTTTTGAGTTATCCTCCAGTGTGAAATAATCTAGGTTGCATTCCACTATATTAAATCCCTAAGAACCTAGTTTTAATTGAAATTGCCTCGTGACAAGGACAGTTTTGTTGAGCCATCAGACAAATGTTCACAATATCCTCTTCTTCATCTACTTCTTCATTTGAGCTATCATCCTAGATAGGAGATGTAAGCTTTCTTCTTTTTTCATTCTCTTTCTTTTACTCTTTCTCTTGATTTATTGAAATTATGGACACTCCCATTTGATGTATCTCATCTTTTTGCATTCAATGTTAGTGCGAGGTTCTTTAGATTCTATCTTGCTTGAAGTACCATCATTTTTCCTTTGAAATCTTCTGCTATTGAAATTTTTCTTCACATAGAACTTACTGAACTTCTTAACAAGCATAACCATGGTTTCATCATCCATTTCTTCTTCATCATTAGACTCACCAGAGTCTTCTTGGGCAACTTTTAATACAAGGCACTTCTTTTTGTTGTCTTGAGCAGCTTCCTTTAAAGGATTGAGCTTCACTTTATGTTCATCTAAAGTGCCAAACAAGGCAATAACCAAATTCATGGAAGAACCTCTAACCTATTCTCTTTATGTATATTCCTTCTTGAAAGCTTTTACTTTGTTTAAGCAAATCTCATTTGCATACCTTTGATGGTTTCTCAATTCTTGTTTTTGAATCTCTCATATTCAATAGTGAGGGTGTCAACACGACTTTCTTTCACCCACTAGTGCCTTCGTGAGCTATCTCTAAGGCTTACCACATCTCCTTGGCAGTTTTGTAATGGCAGATTCTAAAGTATTTGTTTACACTAAGTGCACATATGATAACTTGCCTTATTTTTCTATTCAGATCACCTTACTCATGTTCTCTATATACCATTTAGATCTAGGCTTGTTAATCTCCACTCTCTTAATGATCTTCTTTAGCTTGAAATCTACTTTAGTGACATCTCAAGCATCATAGTCCAGTATCTCCAGGAACATCTTCTTCTGTATCTTCTAATAAGTAAATTTTTCTCCATTGAAGCTTGGAGACTTGTTAATGTTGTGTCCCTCTAGTGGCATAGCATCTTCAAATCTAGTCATTCTTCACTTCAAAATGTTAAATCATTCTTAAGAGCCCAAGCTTTGATACCAAATGTTAGTTTGACTAGATTGCTCAAGAAAGGGTGATATAACTACATAGGCATCAGTGATGTGTCTATTTTATACTTATAAAATATCCATATTGAAGCTCTAAATTGTGTAAAAGTATGTGTTTAATTGATTATTATGGTTGGATTTTACATATATTTGTGTTTTGATGTACTTCAGAGCCAATTTGTGTGACTTATTAGGCTTTTATGGGCTTATAGGCTTTCTCTTTATAAAGAGACATGAGAAAAACGTTAAAATACATTCAATTGAGCACTCAGAGGCTAGAGAACATGATTCTGAAACTTTTTGAACAACTAGAAAAGATCAAAGGGCAGAGAGAGCAAGAGATTGAGGGGATTTTGGAGTAACCTTTGAGTTTCTTCTTTTCTACCTTTCTCTTTTGTAGTTTTTGCTTTATGATTTGAGATTTTATCTATGTTGAGATGATTAAGTTTATGGATTACTAAATTCCCTGTCAGAGATAGGGATTTAGCCTGATTGAGATTAACTTAATTCTATAATTTTAATTATAACTCTAAATTTTGAGCATTAAATATATATATATAATTTTTATAATTATATTTGTCTTCCTTGTTTTAATATTTATTGTGTGCCTAGCCACTATAGAATCTAATCTATGAGTGAACTTCAAGAACTAAGAGAAGAAGAGTGAGCCTATACTTAAGAAGACACACACAGATAACTAGATTAGAGATATATCTAGGAATTTGTGGTGACTTATGTTATAGCTTCCCAAGAGGGGGTGAATTGAGAAATTCAAATTTTTTCTAATAAAAGTAAAAGTTTGATGAAAAACAAAGTGTAGTGAAAATGAAAGTAATTGTAAGATAAAGGAAGAAATGACTCAGAAATTTATCTTGGTTTGGTTTGATCAACTTGACCTACATTTAGTCCCCAAGCCACCACTTGAGATTTTTACTATCTACAAGAATTCAATGGGCTCCATGCAATGTCTCAATACAGACTTGTACTTTATTCTTAAAACACTCAAAATCTACACATAACACTCTTACAAAGTGTTTCCCAATTCCCTTTATAACTCCCCTCACAAAGAATCATTCTTCCAGATGAAGAAAAGATTTTTATACTGAATAAGAACTATCTAGATTATAGTGGATATAAAAGTTGAAGAACAATAAATATAGTATAAGGGTGAAAAAGTTTTTCCTAATAAATTTAGTAGAGTTTCAGTAATACAGACTCAAAATTCATTACCCATAATTTCAAAATGAGGATTTATTTATAGATTTATGGCTTAATTAGTCGTTAGACACAAGATCTAGCAATTTGAAACTTTAACCAACAGTTACTCTATAAAAATAGCCATTCACCAACCACATTTAATAAGTCTGACACAAAATTTGAATTTTGGGGTACAACCAACGAATTTCACAGAGACAGAAGGTTAAGAATTTCAATGTTGAACGTCAACATTCATTTGTTCAAGAATGAAATTCAAATTTTGAGTTTGTCGAAATTATCCCATGTTAGAACATACAAATTTTCATATTCAAAGTGCATTTGTTGAGTTTAAACAGTTGTCTCATGTTTTCATAATGTACTTGAAATTCGAATTTTAGAAACTAAGATCGTCTGTCAAAGACTTGTTCAATATGACACAAGAGTTCTATGTGAAATTCGAATGTTAAACTATAAAATTCATCTATCAAAGGCTTGCTCTAACGAGACTTACAAATTCTTATTTGGAAATTAAAATTTTGAAGTCCAATGTTCGTCTGTCAGAGAAGGTGACTTTGAACTCTCTTTGAACTTCACCAACATTCAAATTTTGACTAAGTTTCATACGAATTTTGCACATATTCACTAACAGTGCTTGGCCTGAAATTTGAATTTCATAACTAAAATTGTCTGTCAAAGATGAAACTTTTGTATATTCAAATTTCACTAAGCAAAGTTCAAATTTTTGCACGAAATACTTATGAGTCAAAAAGCAAAATTCATCTGCTAGTCAATATTTTTCAAAATTAACATAAGATAGCTATGAAATCACATGTTTAAAATCTGTGGCAATGAAAATAAGTGAGAATCAAGGCTTTTTACCCAGATTACAAATGGAGAAATCCTAACAATTAAGTCTTATAATGTTCTTCATTGGATTTCTTCACTTGATCCTTTCACATTCCTTTGATATTTTCCTTTCCAAGCTCTAGTTGTTTCGAGTCATCAAAACTTCTGATTCAATATTCTCCTTTTTTGATGATGACAAAACAACTTGCAAACTAGATTAGTACTTGGGTTTGCTTCCAAGAGCTCCCCCTTAACATATGCATTAAAGTTCAAATATAAATATGGCACATATTTTAGAGTTGATAATGTAGGATAATAGAAGGGGAAATATGGAAACACATTGCATTGAATCATAATTTTAGTATTGATAATGAAATTCAACACATGTACATATTTTCATGTAACACAGATCCATAGTTCAATAGAAATGAGATTCAAAGTTCAACAGAAATGAAATTACAAGTACAAAATCCTAAGGTCTAAGCTCTAAGGTTCTATAGCTTCTTGTCACTCCTTCCTGGCCTTGAGCTTAATCTTCTTCTTGCCATATGTCTTTCTTGATTGCCCAGTAGCTTCAAATTGTCTAGTTTAGGTTTGTCCAGCTATAGGTTTTCTAGTTTGCCTATCTTTCTTTTCCTCTTTTTTGGCATCATCAGACGTGGGAGCTTGTACAGAGGGAGGAGGTATTTGAGACATGGGAATGGCTTGAAGAGGAACTGGAATAAAAGGCACAGAGGAAGGTATCTTACGAAGATCATCATCAGTATCTAAGGTTAATTCTTGAACCTCCCTTCGAATGTTAGCTAGTCTAGCCCTTTATTCCACTAGAGGATGGACATTAAGAAGCACGTAAAGGAAACATTTCATCTAGCCTTTGCTTTTGTGCTTGCACTACAGCATTATGTACAATAGCAGCAAGGTCCTTATGCAGCACAATCCCCCTTTTCCTCATTAAGAGCAGCTTGAGTGCTAGGAGTAATAGTGAGATTAGTCAGCAACAAGCTTCTCTATTTACTCAGTCTTTTTGCGAGGACAGAATCCATTCTTGAGGAATATCATCTATCACTAGCTCATGAGAGCCTTCTTCATGAGCGGCTTCGTCCTCCATGGCATAGTCTACAGATGGACTAAGACTGGTTTCATTGCTGGAGGCCTGAACGGTAGTAGTAGTAGTAGTAACAACCTCAGGGGAATCTATCTCAAAAGGGCTTGGGACTTGAGGAGAGACAAATTTGGTTGGTTCCGAGGGACAAATTTTAGGATATGCTGATATGGTTGGAATATAGTTTTTGATATCTTCATAGGCATCAACAATTACTTTGAGGTTCTTGGCTAGCTGAGTTATTTGATTCTGCAAATGTGCATACTAAGCATTCTGTTCATCCCTCATACTGAACATCATCTCTGATAAGGAATCAAAGAGTTTAGGTATGGTATTAGAAGTGACCATGGAAGGTTTTGGTTGTTTGGTAGGTAGTGGTTGGGTTGGCTGTGGTTCAGGTTGTATGGTAGGTATAGCCTCAAATGTAGCCTCATGCTATTAAGACTCTACCCCTTCTTAAAATAAGTTCTCTAACTTACCAGCTCCCTTCCTAATCCATCTCCCTTTTTTCCTTTCAATTGTCATTCTCATTAGTTCTTCTTCTTTAAACTCCTCAATTGGTTTTCCTTTGCCTTTCTTTAGATGCTGTATTTTGGAAAATTTGAGTAGTTTGGTGATTATGGAGGCATAGGGCAAGGTTGAATCTTTTCTTTGATCTCTTGCCTTGATCATCCTTTGAAATATTATGTGACCTAGGTTGAGCTTGTTTCTACGAATTAGGGTTGTCATTACATGAGACTCAGCCCTTGTGATCAAATTGAAGCTTCCTTCTTTGTTAAAGATAATCTTTGACACTGTATAATGCATGACTCTTATTTGTACACTGAGGTTAGAGGGCTTCACAAGTTTAAAGGAGGATTGTTCTCACGCTTTCTGAAGAGAGCATCCAAGATTTCCTTATAGTTAAAAAATTCTTGACCTTCCTCATCTGTATCATCATCCTTATCTATCTATTTGGAGGTGGAGATATCAATCTTGAATCCTTCTTGTCCACGAATCTCTAATACATCATTAATATTTTCATCTAATAGCCATAGATTCCTAGACCTAAGAATTACTTAGTACTTCCTCTTCTTATCATTATATTTCAATGCAGCATACCAAGTCTTAATCACTTCATCATCATATCTTTCTCTAATTTCTAATAGATTATTATATTTACTCATCCAAAAACCAGTATCAAAGTTGTTAGAAACTAAAAATTCCTCCATATTAGTGTAGTGATGGGTTATTACCTTCTTTACAGCAAACTTTGTGGTAAACTCATTTAATATTTGTTCAGAGCTGCAGAGAGGCTCTGTAGTCAACTACATCTCTTCTAACTCAGTGTTGGACGTAAGGATAGTAGGGGCTGATTTCTTCGACTTTGCCCTTGGAGTAGTTTTCTATTTCTTTGATGGAGTCCCTTTACTGGATTCGGCCTTCATTTTGTGAGTTTCTCCTTCCTTTGAAGCATACTGAGATTTAGTGGAGCATTTGGGTTTGGCTTGTGTAACACCTTATACTTAAGTCCATTTCCCATGCATTAGACTCCAATTATGTCCATTATTGCATGATTGAAGACTTGATTGCATAAAAATATCAAAACAAATTTTTCTTTATTTTGAGTACTGTTCATTGTGCATTTTCCATTTTACCCAATGAATTTTGAAAACTCATAATTAACTCTAGAAAAATCATATCAAAGTGATTCAAGTCTCTAAAAATAGTTAAATAGATTTTATACATGGGAAAAATATGAAATGGAGCATTTCCTAGACCAATTCATACAGTTTATTCCTCAATTATTTATTGTACATTTGATCATTTAGAAACTTCCCAGGTTTTGACCTTATCTTTAAAAATTCATATCTCATGATATTCTAAGTCAAATCATGCATTATCTATATCATTGGAAAGCCTTGTATGTCTGATTTCTAGATATATTTTTCTTGTCCATTTATTAACCTTATATAGGGTATGGAATTGACTTAAATTATTGAGGGTCAGAATATTACTTCTACTAGAACAGTTTTAAGAGAAATTACATAACTCTTCTTTATAGCTCCAAATACTATCAAACCTATGGCATTCGTTTCCCAAGTCTTAGAGGTTTTCAGAAATGAAAACCACTAAATTTTTGGAGCTTTGTAAGATTTTCCTTTGCATTTTGAAATTTCCAATGTTTATGGCAAAGTTCCAGTTTTTCTCTACATTGTCATGTTCTAAACCCTAAGTTTGAAAATTCACCATAAATTGTACACTTATCCAATTTAGGTGTTCTTTAGCTCTTTGGAAAGATTGTTCTATCTACTTTTAGATCATATATATTACATGTACTAATGGACCTGTTTCAAATAGAGCACCTTGGTTCAAACTACTACCAGTCAATCTTGAGTATAATCAAGCCACATCCCATGTAATAAACTTCATAAACATAATTCATTGACATTCATTGCTCCAATTTCACACATTACATGTTAGGAGAGCTTAAGGAAACAAAAACATGAATAATTGCAGAATCTACACCTTATACATTAATGAATATATAATCTCATATCATGGTATTATAACTTGAAAAATCAATGACTCTTCACTATCTTCATTTATCTTTCTTTCTCCTTAGCCACTTTCATGTCTTCACCCTTAAGGTTTTCCTTTGCTTCCCAAACTTGGTAAACATTTCCTTTGATCTTCCATCACTTTCTTGAGTCCTTGAACCTTTGAGACCTTGGCTTGCTTCTTGTGTCTTCTTCCTCCTCCAATTTTTTCCTTCATGTTTCTCACTCTCCACCCTTTATTTCAGACATTTTTTAGGCATAAAATGATGACTGAATGGCTTAACCCATGCTTAAGAAGAAAGAGATCTAATGGCAAATTAATGATGGTAAACTTTGACCAAACTTGGTTACTTTTTGTTCAAAAGATTTTCAACTAATTCCAAATAGGTCCTGGTCTGGTTTCAGACGTGATTCATCTTCATTTCGGGCTAAAAATTGCTTTGATAATTTGTATAGACCAATATACCCTTTACTGATTTAATTTACTCGTATCGATTGGGTATTTTCGCCAAAATTGTCATTAAATTGGTACAGGATTATCCAATAATTACTTTTAGTTCAAAATCATTATTATGATACAAAATATATTTTATTTAGACCCACTAATTTTTCTTGAATTAATATTGTCTCTCTCTATAGTCCAAACTGATTTTTATCGAGTAAAATATTAATATTAAATCCTAATTACCCCAATAAATATTATTTTGACCTTAATAATTTTCATACTATATTCCATTGGATTTAGCTCATTGAGAACTTTATTTTGACTGTAATTTTTCATATTTATAAAAATATCCTTGATCTAAGGTCAATTTATAATTTTTGAAACTTTCAGGTCTTTAGCTGTAATTTTTTCTAAACTTCTTTTCATTTTTTCTCCACGTGAATTTCTTCCTCCAACTAAATTACAAAGATTCTTGATTCTTGAAAAAAAAAATATAATTTTCTCATTTTTCTATTTAACCAAGAAAACTAACATTTTTATCCTCCTTCACACTTAACGGTGCCTCTTAATTTTTTTCTAATTTCTTATGCATTTTACTATATCAAATTTTCATTTTTGAGCCTCAAATGTATTATTCATATTTTAATTTTAATTTGGAAAATGATCATTTTGCCCTTAAGTTAGGTAAAAATATAATTATCTATTTTTTTGGGCACTTTCTTGTAATTTTACCTAAATACCAATTTTTATTCTTTCTTTTCACTATTCACATTAACTTTCAAATTGGTTTATCTCTCAATCTAGACCTCCTAGGTACGCAATACTTATACCATTGCGCTTAGCTCGAAGCAAACTTTCATTCAAGTGGTATATTACATATTTTCTGGGGTAAGTTTTGGAATTAATTTTATTAAGAACCTTATGGAAAATTAATTTTAATTAAGAACTGAACGTAACTTTTGAAAATTAAATAAGAAATTAATTCCTTCTAAAGATCGATTACATACAGCTTTTTACGTCTCACTTCGTTTCTCATCTTTTATTCATTTTATAACATCCCGTAAAAATAGGGGTATTACAGCTTGCTCTTTCCCAACATTGGCATTTTTCACTCAAACCATTTTTGGAAGAAATTTGTGTTGAAAGACGCTCTGAAGGTGTTTGTGTGGCTCGAGTTGAAGTTTAAATGGTGAGAAATGAGGTTTAACTGAAGGAATTTAAGAATGGTTAAGAGAGGAGATGAATAGCTTCAGTTGAAAGACGAATAGGGTTGCATTTGTTCAAAATATGATCTTTTGAATTTGCTTATGTAACCGCTCAACAGACAAATTTTAGTAGTCAAAATTCAAATTTCAGTTAGTTACGTTGCCTAATAACACAGAAAAAATTTCTTAACAGATGAATTTTCAACCTTAAAGTTCATCTATAAAAGACTTAACATATGAGAGATGTCTTCAATAGTCAAATTTCAGTCTTGAAATTCAATTGACAAAGACTTAACATCTACAAATTCTTTAACAAATGAATTTTGCTCCCTCAAAGTTTGAATTTCGAAGTTTTCAACTAAACATATGTAAGCACAGGAGGTTTAACAGACAAATTTTGTACTTTTAAAGTTTGAATGTTAAAAGTCTTTTATTGAAGGCAAGCACACAAAAGAGTTTCAACAAACAAATGTTTAGGATTTAAAGTTCATATTTTAGGACTTTATGAAGAATTTTCTAAAATGCAAATATTGAACCATCAAAATTCAAATGTTGCTCACACAGACAATGCAAACATATATACTATTATTCAAAGTTGGATTTCAGTTTATCAACAGACAAATTCTGAGAGGACTATAACACTAGTACATCATGTAAGTCATTGAAATACGATTGTTTAAGCTTAAAATTCAAATTTTAACTATCCAAAGTCATTCAACAAGGTAGATAGAGTATGGAATTCATTTATCAGCATTCAAAATGTGAATTTTATAGGATTGAGCGTACATATGGACGCTGAACATTCAAATTTCCATATTTCTTCAGCAAATGTTGATTAAGTAAGTGTGAGGTATTCCATTATATTGATTTCTCTATCATATAAGCTCATGAAGAGTATCTGCAAAACACTTTAAGCATACTCCAAAGCTTAAGTCAGTGTAAGTTTTAACAAATTAACTTTAAAAAGTAAACAAATTTGGTTAGAAGCTTATTTACAGTTCATTGGGATTTACCATTCCCAATTCTCTTCTAATTTTGCAATATTTGTCCTCTAGAAGTGGCTTAGTCAAGATGTCTGCAATCTAATCTTTTCTAAGGACAAATTCCAACATGATGTCTCTTTTCAAAATGTGATCCCTTATAAAATTATATCTGACTTTAATGTGCATTGTCCTTGAATGCATAACTGGATTCTTTGTGATGTTGATGACACTTTGATTATCACATCTCACAGGTATTTCCTTAATTTCAATTTCAAGTTCTTCAAGTTGCTACTTCATCCAAATGATTTGAGCACATATTCAGTTTCTACTGTGGAGAGAGCCACACTATTATGCTTTTTGCTTAACTATGAGACTAGAAATTGTCCAAGAAGTTAGCATATTGTAATATCTTGGCATTTTCACTGGATGTTCAAGACTCAATATTTTAAAATAATTAAGAAATTTGCAAAAATGGGCATACACCATTTTGCATGAAATAGGACAAAGAGATTAATTATCTTAATTGGAAGGACAAAGGATAAAATGAAGATTTTTCCCCTATAAAAAAAAAAGAAAAGAGAAAAAGAAACAAAAAAGAAAGAAAGGAATAGCAATGGACTGCTGAGAAAGTGAAGAAGAATTAATGAATTTTGGAAAAAAATTACACTTAATGATCCAGAAGTTCTAAAACTTATAAGTTTTCCTGAAGAAAAGGCATTTTTGTAAGTATGAAAAATTATAATCAAAATGAAGCTCTTAATGAGCTAAATCCAAGAGAATATAGTATGAAATTTATTAATATTAAAATAATATTTATTGGGTAATTAGAATTTAATATTAATATTTTACTCGATGAGAGTGAATTTAGACTGCAGGAAAAGGCAGCACTGATTCAAGGATAGTGATTAGGCCTTACTAAAATATATTTTGGGTCATGATAATGATTTTAAACTAAAAGTAATTTTTAGATAAACCTGTATCAATTTAATGACAGTTTGGGAAAAAATAGTTAATCGATAAAGGGTATTTTGGTCCATAAAAATTATTGAAGCAATTTTTTGTTAAAAAGGGAGGAGAACCACATTTGAATGCTGACCATGGGACACCATGGGAATTACTTGAAAAGCTTTACTAAAAAGTAACCAAAGGTTAAAGTAATTAACCGTGATTTAATTTTTATTTGATCTCTTTCCTTGAATCACTTTGGTTAGCCATTAACTCATCATCTTTAGCACCTAAACACATCTGGAATAGCAGCTTGAGGAGAGGGAGAACACAAGAAAATAAGAGAGCAAAAGGAGAAGACTAAGAGCAAGTTTGGTTCTCAAACTTTCAAGGTAACTCTATGACCATTCTCTTGTGTTTAGGAGATTTTTATGAATCATTTTCCTTCTATTTGCCTCTGAAATTTTCTTCTAGAGAGAGAAAGTTGAGCCATGAAGAAACCAATCCATAAAAAAAGCTTAGAAAGGGCCTAGAAAACATGAATATGTGATTGGTTTGCAAATTCATGGAGTAAATATTTTCTTACTATTTTTTGAAATTTTCTACCTATTTAGGGATCAAGATGGGAAGGGAATTTTATGATTTTGACCCTGAAAATGGATTCCTTGGGTCCAAAATAGGTAGGAATAGGTGTGTTGTACAAGAAATGTTTTAAGGATAAAAAAGTGAAAATTTTACTTCAAGAGGACACTTTGTAAAGGAAATTTTATAATTAGTGGTTAGTGGCATTATTTTATGATTCTATAGGATCCAAAGGAGTGTTAGAAGATCAAGGAAAGGGTTTGCAAAGTTCAAAGTGTTAGCAAGGCTGACTTCCCAAGAGGGGGGTGGATTGGGAAGATTGAAATTTTTCTGCACAAAGTAAAATATGTGAAGATAGCACAGTGTAAAGGAAGCAGCATATAAAACAGAGCAAGCTGAAAAGTAAAGATGAGAAGAAGAAGACTCAGTAATTTATCCTGGTTTGGTCTATCCACTTGACCTACGTCCAGTCCTCAAGACAACTCTTGAGATTTTTCCACTATACAGCAAGAATTCAACGGGCTTCTTGCTAATGCCATAGTACAACGAGTATGCTCTGTTTCTAGAGCTTTCTTAATCTCTCTAAGCACTTCTACAATGTGCTTCCTAATCCCCTTGTGATTTCCCCTCACAAGTAAATCTATCTTCCAGATGAAGAGTAGATTGTTTACAAAGATATAACTCTCTTGAATAGAGTAGATATGAAGGTTGAAGTACAGATATTGAAGTTGAGAGGGTAAAAGCTTTTTGAGAAATTGATTTGGCAGAGTTTCAGTATATACAAGTTTGATTCGTTATCCACAACTTCAAATGATGTTATATTTATAGATTTAGGTCTCAAATGTCCGTTAGAGACAAAATCTATCCGTTGGGGAAGTTATCCAACGGTTACTCTGAAAAACTATCCGTTTACCAACTGCATTTAATGTTTCTGACATACTGAAATTTGAATTTTGGTTGGCCAACAGACGAATTTCGAAGGAACCGAAGGTTAAAGCTTTCAACGTTATAGCACGAAGTTCGTCTGTTCATGAAGTGAAATTCGAATTTTGAAACTTACAAAACATTTTCACAATATGACATACGAATTTTCAAGAGGAAAGTTTTTTGGTTAAGTGTGAACAGTGTTTTCAATTTTCTACAGTGCCTTCGAAATTCGAATTTTGGAAGCCCAAAATTCGTCTGTCTGTAGAACGTTCAAAGAGGCACAGTAGTTTACTTTCTTCGAAATTCGAATGTTGAAGTAGTGAAGTTCGTCTGTCAGAGAGATTCTTTTCAGACTAACTTCAACATTCGAAGTTACAAAGCTCTGTCATTCGTATGTCAATATTTCATTCCAACAGACTCACAAACTTAGCTTCTGAAATTCAAATTTTAATGTTCAAAGTTCGTCTGACAGAAAGCAGTTTTGAAACTTAAATTTTTCTTGATCTCAGATGAACTTTAACATTGTTTCAGAAAAATTTCTTCCATTTTCATAAGTCGTGTTTTGTCTGAAATTCGAATTTTGAAGACTCAAAGTTCGTCTGTTTTAAAGAAGCTCCTTTTAGACTTATATGAAAATTCGAATGTTGGAAAGTCAAAGTTCATCTGTCAAAGAGCATTTTTCAAACTCAATTTCATCTTGATTTCATATGAGCTTCAACATTATCTCAGACGAATTTCTTTGATTTTCACAAACTGCATTTTATCTGAAATTCGAATTTTGGAGATGTGAAGTTCGTCTGTTAGTGAAAAGCTTCTTTCAGTCTTTGATGGAAATTCGAATTTTGGATAATCAAAATTCATCTGACAGAGAGACAACTCTTCAGACTTATTCAGTTTTGACTCGAAATTCGAATTTCCAAAGGCAAAGTTCGAATTTCCAATATGACAGTTCAGTTTAAACTTTCAAACTTCATCTGTTTGTGGGCATTTTTCAAATAAGTCAAGATTTAACACAAAATCAAGGTTTAAAAACATCTTTTCTTAAAATCAAAAACTTTTACCCTCATTTGAACATAACAAAAGATCCTACAGAAGATCTAGCAGCTAATACTCAGAAATTCTTCACTTGAAGCACTTTGATCTCCTTTGATATCTTCAATCCAAGCTTTTGGATGTTAGTTTGGAATCATCAAAACTCTTGATTCAACATTCTCCCCCTTTTTGATGATGACAAAACAACTTACAAACTGGATTAGTACTTGGGTTTGCTTTTACAAGCTCCCCCTCAACATATGCATCATGTTTCAAAAGATATCATATACAGCAGATCAAGTGAAGATATTCAAAGAGTAATATGCACAAAACATTGTAACAAAGAAATCCATTCATTTAATCAAGAGTTGCTATACAAAAGCCAAATTAATCAAAGTTCTAATACAAACATTTAAAATAGAAACACAAATCACTACAAGAGGACTCAAGCCTAATTTCTAAGCAAATCTTCAATCATTTCTTCTTGGGCTTGGTCTTCTTGCTATACGTTTTTCCTTTCCCAGATTGCTCAGCAGCAGCAGACTTTCCAGTTTGCCCAGTCTTCTCCCCCTTTTTGGCATCATCAGGAAGGCCAACAAAATCAGCGAGAGGAGGGATCTGAGAGACAGGAATAGCTTGAAGTGAGACAGGAGCAAAAGGGATTTCTGGTTCCACAGGAGACTCAGTGCTGTTAGCAAGGCTGACTTCCCAAGAGGGGGGGTGAATTGGGAAGTTTGAAATTTTTCTGCACAAAGTGAAGTAAGTGAAGATATCACAGTATAATGAAAGCAATGCGTAAAACAGAGTAAGGTGAAAAATAAAGATAAGGAGAAATGAAGTCAGAGATTTATCCTGGTTCGGTCTATTCACTTGACCTACATCCAGTCCCCAAGACACCTCTTGAGATTTATCCACTATACAGCAAGAATTTCAGTGGGCTTCTTGCTAAAGCCAAAGTACATAGGTTTGCTCTGTTTCTGAGCTCTCTCAAACTCTTCAAGCACTTTCACTATGTGCTTCCCAATCCCCTTGTGAATACCCCTCACAAGTAAACCTATCTTCCAGATGAAGAATAGATTGATTACAATGAAGTAACTCTCTTGTAAAGAGTGGATATGAAAGTTTAAGTACAAGTTTTGAAGTTAAGAGGGTAAAAGCTTTTGAGAAGAAGATTCAGCAGAAATTCGGTATATACAAGTTTGATTAGTTACCCACAACTTCAAATGATGTTGTATTTATAGATTTAGATCTCAAATATCCGTTAGAGACTAAATCTATCCGTTGGGGAAGTTATCTAACGGTTACTCTGAAAAACTATCCGTTTACCAACCGCATTTAATGTTTCTGACATACTGAAATTCAAATTTTGGTTGGCCAACAGACGAATTTCGAAGGAACCGAAGATTAAAGCTTCCAACATTACAGCACGAAGTTCGTCTGTTCATAAAGTGAAATTCGAATTTTGAAACTTACAAAACGTTTTCACAATGTGACATACGAATTTTTAAGAAGAAAGTTTTCGGTTAAGTATGAACAGTGTTTTCAATTTTCTACAATGCCTTCGAAATTCAAATTTTGGATCCCCAAAATTCATCTGTTCATTGAACGTTTAAAGAGACACAGTAGATAACTTTCTTCGAAATTCAAATTTTGGAAAGGTGAAATTCGTCTGTCAGAGAAACTCTTTTCAGACTCATTTCATCATTCGAATGTTGCAAGTTCTTATCATTCGTATGTCAATGTTTCATTTCAATAGACTCAAGAACTTAGCTTCTGAAATTCGAATTTCAATGCTCAAAGTTCGTCTGTCAGAGAGCAGTTTTGAAACTGAAATCACTCTTGATCTCAGGTGAACTTTAACATAGTTTCAGATGAATTTCTTTAATTTTCTCAAGTTTTGTTTTGTTTGAAATTCGAATTTTGAAAACTCAAAGTTCGTCTGTTGTAAAGAAGCATCTTTCAGACTTATATGAAAATTTGAATGTTGGAACTTCAAAATTCGTCTGTCAGAGAGCATTTATTAAACTTAATTTCATTTTGATTTCAGATGCACTTTATCATAGTTTCAAACGAATTTCTTTGATTTTCACAAACTTCATTTTTCTTGAAATTCGAATTTTGAAAGTGTGAAGTTCGTCTGTTACAAAAGGCCTCTTTTCATACTAGATGAAAATTCGAATTTTGAACAACCAAAATTCGTCTGACAGAGAGCAGTCTCTTCAGACTTATTCAGTTTTAGCTCGAAATTCGAATTTCCAAAGGCAAAATTCGAATTTCTAACTTGACAGTTCAGTTTAAACTCTCAACCTTCGTCTGTTCAAAGGTGTTTTTCAAATATTAAAAGATTTAACACAAAATCAAAGTTTGAAAACATCTTTTCTTTAAATCAAAATCTTTTACCCAATTATACCAAAAACTAAAGATCCTACAAGAGATCTAACAGCAAATACTCAGTAAATCTTCACTTGAAACAGCTTTGTTCTTCTTTGATATCTTCAATCCAAGCTCTTGAGAGTTGGTTTAAAATCATCAAAACTCTTGATTCAACATTCTCCCCCTTTTTGATGATGACAAAATAACTTACAAACTGGATTAGTACTTGGGTTTGCTTTCACAAGCTCCCCCTCAACATATGCATAAGATATCAACAGAATTAAGGCACAAAACTTAGCAACAAAGGGATCCATTCATTTAAACAAAAGTTGCTTATACAGAACCAAATAATGCAAAGTTCAAACATCAAAACTAGTTCAATCAACAAATTTCAAACAACAAAACCAGGTACAAAGTAAAACAAGGATTTCCAATCATTTCTTCTTGGTCTTGGTCTTCTTGCTGTAGGATTTCCCTTTTCCTTTACCAGATTGCTCAGCAGCAGTCTTTCCAGTTTGCCCAGCAGTTTGCCCAGACTTCTCCCCCTTTTTGACATCATCAGGAAGGCCAACAAAATCAGCCGGAGGAGGGATCTGAGAGACAGGAATAGCACGAAGGGGCACAGGAGCGAAAGGAATTTCAGCTGGGGGATCAGTGCTTATTTCCTCGTCAGAGATTTCCAGCAGCTCCTGCATTGCCTGTCTGGTAAGAGCTAGTTGAGCCCTTTGTTCCTCTGTAAGACCATAGGCAGCTGGAGAAGAGGAAGCTGGTTGAGCAGGAGGAAACATTTCTTCCAGTCTTTTCCTCTGAGCTTCCAGTAAAGCATTGTGAGCAATGGCAACAAAGTCAACAACAGGTACAAGGCTCCTTTCTTCAGTGCTCACAACTTCTTGCATAGAGGAGCTTGAAATTGCTGCCACCAGTTTTTCAACTTGCTCAGATTCTTGAGTGGACAGAATTGATTCCTGAGCAACTTCTTGCATGGGCTCATGAGGACTTGTCTGCTGAAGTCCTTCTTCTTCTTCCAATCCATAGTCCAAAGGTGGACCAGGACTTGGTGTTCTCATTGCACCAGCACCATCTACATTATGATCATGTTCAGAGGAGGCAATCTCGAAGGGGCTTGGAGGCTCAGGAGTTGGAGATAGAGTAGGCTCAGGGACACCAGGCTGAGGTGGAGCTGAAGTGGTAGGAATAGCATTCCTTATTTCTTCATATGCATCAGCCACAACCTTCATGTTCACAGCCAACTGATGGATCTGATCTTGTAGATGAGCAAATTTGGCATTTTGCTCATCTCTTATGCTGAGAATGAGTGTTGACAGACTATCAAACAGCTCAGTGACCTTTGTTGGCTTGGCCCGTGAGGAGGGAGTGGAAGGAGGTTGAGTGGGCTTGGAGGGAGATGGGATTGGCTGAGAAGGCTGAGGTACTGATTTGCCAGGGGCCTCAGAGGTGCCTTCTTGTTGGAGGGAGGCATCAGTAGCAAAGAACAGATCTTCAGATTTTCCTGCTCCCTTTCCAACCCATCTGCCTTCATCTCGTTCAATACCCATCCTTTGCAGTTCCTCTTCTTTGAATGCCTCAGTGAGTTTCCCTTTCCCCTTTTCAATGTGTTGAATCCTAGCATGCTGCAGGATTCTTGAAATAATTGCAGCATAGGGGAGTATGGAATCCTTCCTCTGATCCCTTGCCTTTATCATTCTCTGGAGGATGATATGACCCATGTTGATTAGCTTCCCACGAATGATAGTAGTCATCACATGAGCCTCTGCCCTTGTTATCAGATTGAAGCTGCCACCCTTGTTGAATATAATCCTGGACACTATATAGTGCAGGATCCTGACTTGTACACTTAGGTCTGTGGGCTTCAACAGATTTATTGTTGGCCTGTTATCCCTTCTCCTGAACAAGGTGTCCAAGATGGTGCTCTCTTTGTAGTACAGAAAGGATCCACCTTCTACATCCTCTGTGCTTGCCTCATCCATGTATCCAGAGGCTGTAATGTCAATTTTTAGCCCATCTTGTCCTGGGATTTCCAGCACTTCATTGATTGTTTCATCAGCAAGCCAGATGGTCCTTGATCTCAAAGTGACCTCCCATTTCCTTTTCTTGCTATTATATTGAAGAGAGGCATACCAAGTCTTCACTACTTCATCATCATATTTTTCAGCAATTTCCAACAGGTTTTTGTATCTTATCAACCATAATGCAGCATCAAAGTTGTTGGATATCAAAAATTGCTCCAAATTTACACAGTGAGGCTTGATTACCTTTTTGCTGGAAAACTTGGCAGAAAACTCTTCTTGAATCTCAGGAGTGCTCCAAAGTGGTAATGTGGTAAGCTCAAATTCTCCAGATTGTGTAGAAGAGGAGGAAGCCACAGCAGTAGTATCACCCGAAGGAATTGCAGTTTTTAAAGAGGAAGGCCCAGTTTTCTGAGAATCTGCCTTGGATGATGATTTCTGGCGTTTAGAAGGGGTGGCTTTACTGGGTTCGGCCTTTCTTTTGGATTTTTCTCCTTCTTTTGTAGCATATTGGGATTTAACCGTTCTTTTTGGCCGAGTCCCAGCTTGTCCTGCTCCAGGGATCTTTACTCTCGCCATTTTTCAGTGGAATGAAGTGGAATGACGTCAAGAAAGGGTTTATAGGATGCGAATGGAAGTTTAAATGGTGAAGAATGACGGTTTTGGACAGGAGTTAAGAGAATTAAAGAAAGAATCAGAATGGATTCAGAGAGGTTACAGATAGGGCTGCGTCTGTTCTGAGGAAAACCGTAGCATTTAACGTGTGTAACCATCTGACAGACGAATTTTGAGGGGCCAAAATTCGAACTTCGAGTAGTTACAAGTTAAACCGTTTAGAACAGCTTACTGACAGACGAATTTTCATCTTGAAAGTTCGTCTGACAGTGGCTTGAAACAAGCAATACAAGGACAACAGACGAATTTTGTTCCACCAAAGTTCGAATGTTGAATAGAAAAAGGCAGTTAACAATCAAACTATCAATCAATCAGATGAATGAAGCAGGTAGAGCTGCATCTTTTAACAATTCAGCATGTAGGACATGATTCATCAGATGAATTTTGAACAGAAAATTCGAATTTTCTTACTATGTAAAGATTGTCCAACATTCGTATGTTAGGAAGTAATAATTTGTGTAGCAGTGCTGGACAAACATAATTTTGAAATTTCTGATTTTGAAAATTCGAACTTTCAAGTTTCAACAGACGAATTTCGAGGCATTACAGAGAACTGTTCCAGGGCATAACATGCCGAAGTTCGTCTGTTAGTGAACTGAAATTCGAATGTTGACCATATTGACCATGTCAGAAGCACATTTTATGAAGCAAAATACGTCTAACATACATTAAAATGTGAATTTCATCTTTAAAAACTTACAGAATGGATCCAAAACTTAGGATTTACATCTTTTATTCCATTTTCTGGTTGTTCCATTCTGACGTGCTCCAATCTTCAAGTTTATTGCCATTGATTTTCACAAGGAGCACCTGCACCTTAGATTAAACATACTCCGAAGCTCAAGTTAGAATTGATTCTGATATTGAAAATTTTAAGGACAGAATTGCATGAAAATATCTTACAGTTCATTGGGATTTACCATTCCCAATTCTCTCCTTATTTTACAAAGTCTGTCTTCTGGCAGAGGTTTTGTGAGTATATCAGCAACTTGATCCTCTGTTGGGATGTACTCCAATCTGACTTCTCCTTTCAAAACATGATCTCTTATGAAGTGATGCCTGACTTCAATATGCTTTGTTCTTGAGTGCATGATAGGATTTTTGGTGATATTTATAGCACTTTGGTTGTCACACATGATTGGTATCTCTCTTATTTTGATCTCAAGATCTTCAAGCTGCTGTTTCATCTAGATGACTTGGGCACAACAGCTTCCAGCTGCAACATACTCAGCTTCTGCAGTAGATAAGGCTACACTGTTTTGCTTTTTGCTGAACCATGAAACTAGGGATCCTCCAAGGAACTGACAGGTTCCACTTGTGCTTTTTCTGTCAGTTTTAGATCCTGCAAAATCAGTATCCGTGTATCCTTTGAGGTCTTCTCCATTGCCTTTTGGATACCAAAGACCCATTTGTGATGTTCCAATAAGATATCTAAAAATTCTTTTCACAGCTGTTGCATGGGATTCTTTGGGGCATGATTGGAACCTTGCACACATGCAGACACTGAACATAATGTCAGGTCTGCTGGCAGTTAAGTACAACAGAGATCCAATCATTCTCCCGTACTGAGTAATGTCAAACATCTTCCCATTCTCATCCATGTCTAGTTTGGTTGCAGTAGCCATAGGTGTTCCCATTGGCTTGGCATTCTCCATCCCAAACTTCTTTAGCAGCTCCTTTAGATACTTGGATTGACTGAGAAAGATACCATCATCAAGCTGTCTGATTTGCAGTCTGAGGAAGAAGTTAAGTTCACCCATCATGGACATCTCGAATTCTCCCTGCATTAACTCAAAAAATTTCTTGCAAAGAGTTTCATTAGTAGCACCGAAAATAATATCATCAACATAGATTTGAACAATCAGTAAATCTTTATTTTCTTTCTTAGTGAATAAAGTTGTGTCAACTTTGCCTCTATTAAATCCTTTTTCAGTTAGAAAATTGCTCAATCTCTCATACCATGCTCTAGGGGCTTGTTTTAAACCATAAAGAGCCTTCTTTAGTTTATAAACATGGTTTGGTTTAGTAGAATCTTCAAAACTAAGAGGTTGATCTACATAAACCTCTTCCATGATATATCCATTTAAAAAGGCACTCTTTACATCCATTTGATATAGTAAAATATTTTTCATGCATGCATATGCTAGCAGTATTCTTATAGCCTCTAGTCTAGCTACTGGTGCAAAGGTTTCTTCAAAATCAATACCTTCTTCCTGATTATACCCTTTAGCAACCAGTCTAGCCTTATTTCTGATTATTGTTCCAGATTCATCCAGTTTATTTCTGAAAACCCATTTGGTACCAATAACAGGATGATTTTTGGGCCTGGGCACTAAATCCCAAACATGATTTCTTTCAAACTGATTTAGTTCATCTTGCATAGCTAAAATCTAGTAATCATCAGTTAAGGCTTCCTCAGCACATTTAGGTTTAATTTGAGAAATGAAAGCGCAGTTGAGCATTTGATCCCTTAACTATTTTCTGGTTTTGACTTTCTCTTGAACATTCCCTATTACTTGATCAACAGGGTGATTCCTTTGATATCTCCAAGCTCTAGGGAGTTCTTGAGTTATTTCTTCATTATTTTCTTCATCAAACTCTTGCTCCTGGACATCTTCCTCTGTGTCAACAGATTCAGATATCTTTGGAGGTTCAGTTTTACTTTTGTCAGAAATTCCCAGTTTTTCAAAATTGATAGTTAGATCATCCTCATGTTTTGAAACAGCTTCATTTTCAATGAAAACCACATGCACTGATTCTTCTACTATATTTGATCTTTTATTATAAACTCTATAAGCCTTACTCCTACTTGAATAGCCCAAAAATATACCTTTATCGGATTTGGCATCAAACTTACCCAGATTTTCTTTCCCATTGTTGTGAATGAAGCATTTGCACCCGAACACATGGAGGTGTGACAGATTTGGCTTTCTTCCTTTGTACAGCTCATAAGGAGTTTTCCCAAGGATTGGTCTGATGTAGGCTCTGTTTATGATGTAACTTGCTGCATTCACTGCATCAGCCCAGAACACTTGAGAGAGTTCCTTCTCATTCAGCATAGCTCTTGCCATTACTCCAATGGTTCTGTTCTTCCTTCCTACCACTCCATTTTGTTGAGGAGTTCTTGGTGCTGAGAAGTTGTGGTCAATCCCATGCTCATTGCAGTACTCCAAAAAGTATGCATTTTCAAATTCTCCTCCATGGTCTGACCTGATAGACACAATAGAAATACCTTTCTCATTTTGCACTTTCTAAGCTAAGGTTACAAATGCATCAAAGGTATCACTTTTAGAGGAAAGAAACAATGTCCAAGTGAATCTAGAGTAATCATCTACAATTACAAGCACATACAGATTACCACCAAGACTTTTCACTCTAGATGGTCCAATCAAGTCCATATGCAGCAATTCAAGTGGTCTTGTTGTTGTAATTACATTTTTAGATTTGAAGGATGCTTTGGTTTGTTTTCCTCTTAGGCATGCATCACATTCTTTATCCTTTTCAAAAGATATTTTAGGAAGACCAGTTACTAGCTCATTTTTAATCAGTTTAGACAATTGATTCATGTTGACATGAGCTAATCTCCTATGCCATAGCCAACTGTCATTATTCTGACTAATTAAGCATACAGAGTTCATGGGAGGAAGTTCATCAAGGTCAATAGTATAACAGTTACCTTCCCTTTGAGCTTTGAGGATTACTTTGTGATCACTTTTTCTGATGACCAGGCAAAACTTTGAGTCAAACAGCACCCATTTTCCTTTGTCACAGGTCTGACTCACGCTTAGTAAGTTATGGTTGAGGCCAATCACAAATAGCACCTCTTCAATGGATGTTTCTGGATTCTTGCCCACAATTCCAATACCAATGATTTTGCCATATTGGTCACCTCCAAAGGTCACCTTTCCTCCTTTCTTGTCTCTAAGGGTGATGAACTTCTCCTTATCACCAGTCATGTGACTTGAGCAGGCACTGTCTATATACCATTTGTTGCTTTTCTTAGCTTTGAGACAGACCTGCAAAACAAAGTTTATGTTTTCCTTTTAGGTACCCAGATTTGCTTGGGTCCTTTTCGGTCAGTAAGTAATTCCCTAGATGCAGAGGCAACTTTGGGAACCCATTCAGTTTTCCTGCCTAATCCATTTTTCTTCAATGCACAAGAACTGGAAATATGTCCCTTTTTGTTACAGAAATGACAGGTAATGAATGGACTGCTTGATTGAGTGGTAGGAAGAAAATAATGCAGATAATACTTCTGTTTAGCATGCCTTGGTTGATCATATGTTTCAATGTGAGGTGATGCATCATTTTTCTTTTTATTATTGTTAGCATGCACAAAATGTCTCATATACATGTTCTGATTTTTCTTCCTGATCTTTTCCTTGACAGTACATGGATCATAGCCAAGACCAGCTTTTCCTTGTGATATTCTTTGGCTCCCCATCAAGGCAAACAACATATCTTTACCTCTAGTGAGTCTAGACATGCTTTTAACTAGATAATCATTAGTTTGCTTAAGTTCAGTGCATGAGGTGCAGCAAACAGATTCAGTAGGAGGTAAAGAGGCAATTTCAGAAACTATGCTTTGAGACTCCAGCTTAATTATCTTTTTCTTTGCTAGTTTTAGTTCTTTAGCAACTTTAATAAATTCATCATGAAGCTCATGAAATGCATCTAGTAATTCAGAATAGGAAGGTTCAGATTCATATACCTCTTCTTCCTGATCACTGCTGTGTGAGAGTGTGGCTTCTTCAGAAGCAAGTGCCATCACACATATGTTGGCAATCTCATCCTCATCTTCTTCTTCCTCATCTGAGCTGTTGCCCCATATAGATGAGATGTAGGCCTTCTTCTTCTTTCCCTTATCAGCAGCTTTCTTTTCCTTTTCTTGTTTCTTGAGGAATTGGGGGTAGTCCCACTTTATGTGTCCCTGCTTCTTGCATTCATAGCAAGTCACAGGTTCTTTTGTCTCTTTCTTGCTTTCTCCAGCTGCTCCTTTCTTGAAGAATCTCTTGTTCTTCTTTTTGCTGTAGAATCTTCCGAATTTTCTAACCATCATTGCCAGGGTTTCTTCATCCAGATCATCTCCTTCATCAGATTCTTCTTCCTTTTCATCAGCAGCTTTGAGGGCAAGGCGTTTCTTCTTTCTGTCCAGGCCAGCTTCCTTGAGCGCTTTGATTTTTCCTTCATATTCCTCAAGGCTTCCGAAGAGAGCTGTGACAGAAGTCATAGATTCTCCTCTGGCTTCTTCTATAGCTGTTACCTTGGGCTGCCATTCCAGAGGGAGAGCTCTGAGTATTTTTCTTACTTTCTCAGACTGAGTGTATTCCTTTCCCAGGCTTTTGAGTTGATTCACAATGAGGGTGAATCTCTTTTGTAGCTCCTTTATAGTTTCTCCTTCAGCCATTCTGAAGCTTTCATACTCCCCAATGCACATGTTCAGTCTGTTCTCCCTAACTCCAGATGTTCCTTCATGAGCAATCTGCAGAGTATCCCACATTCCTTTTGCAGTGGTGCATTGCGAGACTCTGTAGAATTCATCTTGATTCAGGGCGCTGACTAAATAGTGTTTTGCTTTGAAATTCAGTAGGACTCTCCTTCTGTCCTCATCATTCCATTCTGCTTCCAGCTTCTCTTTGTGTCCTCCATCTTCAGTTAGAGCCATTGGAACGAAATCCCCTTTTTCAATAACTGACCAGATGTCAAGATCAATTGATTGGAGGTAGATCTGCATTCTCATCTTCCAGTACCCATAATGCTCTCCACTGAAGCCTGGTGGTCTGTTAGTATTGTTCCCTTCAGGGAGTATACTCTCTCCAAAGCCAGCCATCTTAATTCCCGGACTGTGAGTTCCTTTGTATGGGAATCCGGGCTCTGATATCACTTATTAGCAAGGCTGACTTCCCAAGAGGGGGGGTGAATTGGGAAGTTTGAAATTTTTCTGCACAAAGTGAAGTAAGTGAAGATATCACAGTATAATGAAAGCAATGTGTAAAACAGAGTAAGGTGAAAAATAAAGATAAGGAGAAATGAAGTCAGAGATTTATCCTGGTTCGGTCTATTCACTTGACCTACATCTAGTCCCCAAGACACCTCTTGAGATTTATCCACTATACAGCAAGAATTTCAGTGGGCTTCTTGCTAAAGCCATAGTACATAGGTTTGCTCTGTTTCTGAGCTCTCTCAAACTCTTCAAGCACTTTCACTATGTGCTTCCCAATCCCCTTGTGAATACCCCTCACAAGTAAACCTATCTTCCAGATGAAGAATAGATTGATTACAATGAAGTAACTCTCTTGTAAAGAGTGGATATGAAAGTTTAAGTACAAGTTTTGAAGTTAAGAGGGTAAAAGCTTTTGAGAAGAAGATTCAGCAGAAATTCGGTATATACAAGTTTGATTAGTTACCCACAACTTCAAATGATGTTGTATTTATAGATTTAGGTCTCAAATATCCGTTAGAGAGTAAATCTATCCGTTAGGGAAGTTATCCAATGGTTACTCTGAAAAACTATCCGTTTACCAACCGCATTTAATGTTTCTGACATACTGAAATTCGAATTTTGGTTGGCCAACAGACGAATTTCGAAGGAATCGAAGATTAAAGCTTCCAACGTTACAGCACGAAGTTCGTCTGTTCATAAAGTGAAATTCGAATTTTGAAACTTACAAAACATTTTCACAATGTGACATACGAATTTTTAAGAAGAAAGTTTTCGGTTAAGTATGAACAGTGTTTTCAATTTTCTACAGTGCCTTCGAAATTCGAATTTTGGATCCCCAAAATTCGTCTGTTCATGGAACGTTTAAAGAGACACAGTAGATAACTTTCTTCGAAATTCGAATTTTGGAAAGGTGAAATTCGTCTGTCAGAGAAACTCTTTTCAGACTCATTTCATCATTCGAATGTTGCAAGTTCTTATCATTCGTATGTCAATGTTTCATTTCAATAGACTCAAGAACTTAGCTTCTGAAATTCGAATTTCAATGCTCAAAGTTCGTCTGTCAGAGAGCAGTTTTGAAACTGAAATCACTCTTGATCTCAGGTGAACTTTAACATAGTTTCAGACGAATTTCTTTAATTTTCTCAAGTTTTGTTTTGTTTGAAATTCGAATTTTGAAAACTCAAAGTTCGTCTATTGTAAAGAAGCATCTTTCAGACTTATATGAAAATTTGAATGTTGGAACTTCAAAATTCGTCTGTCAGAGAGCATTTATTAAACTTAATTTCATTTTGATTTCAGATGCACTTTATCATAGTTTCAGACGAATTTCTTTGATTTTCACAAACTTCATTTTTCTTGAAATTCGAATTTTGAAAGTGTGAAGTTCGTCTGTTACAAAAGGCCTCTTTTCAGACTAGATGAAAATTCGAATTTTGAACAACCAAAATTCGTCTGACAGAGAGCAGTCTCTTCAGACTTATTCAGTTTTAGCTCAAAATTTGAATTTCCAAAGGCAAATTTCGAATTTCTAACTTGACAGTTCAGTTTAAACTCTCAACCTTTGTCTGTTCAAAGGTGTTTTTCAAATATTAAAAGATTTAACACAAAATCAAAGTTTGAAAACATCTTTTCTTTAAATCAAAATCTTTTACCCAATTATACCAAAAACTAAAGATCCTACAAGAGATCTAACAGCAAATACTCAGTAAATCTTCACTTGAAACAGCTTTGTTCTTCTTTGATATCTTCAATCCAAGCTCTTGAGAGTTGGTTTAAAATCATCAAAACTCTTGATTCAACAAGTGCTTGGTTCCTCATCAAAGATTTCCAGAAGTTCTTGCATTGCCTGCCTGGAAAGAGCTAACTGAGCTCTCTGTTCCTCTAAAAGCCCATAAGCAGCAAGAGAGGAAGTGGCTGGTTCATCAGGATGAAACATTTCCTCAAGCCTTCTTCTTTGTTCTTGCAGGAGAGCATTATGAGCAATGGCCTCATAATCAACAATAGGCACAATGCTTCTCTCTTCATTGCTTGCTCCCTCCTGCATAGAAGAGGTTGAGATAGCTGCAACCAGTCTTTCAACTTTCTCAGATTCTTGAATAGACAGAATTGAATCCTGAGCATCTTCTTGCATAGGCTCATGAGGGCTTGCTCCTTGAAGTCCTTCTTCTTCCAATCCATAGTCCAAGGGTGGACCAGGACTTGGTGTCCTCATTGCATCAGCACCATCTATATCATCATCATGGTCAGGGAGGCAATCTCGAAGGGGCTTGGAGGCTCAAGAGTTGGAGATTGGACATGCACAGAGGACCCTGGCTGAGGTGGAGCTGAAGTGATAGGAATTGCACTTCTGATCTCTTCATAAGCATCAGCCACCACCTTCATGTTCACAGCCAACTGATAGATCTGATCTTGCAGATGAGCAAATTTGACATTTTGCTTATCTCTGATGCTGAGAATGAGTGTAGACAGGCTGTCATACAACTCAGTGATCTTGGTTAGCTTGGCCCGTGAGGAGGGAGTGAAAAGAATGTGAGTGGGCTTTGAGGGAGATGGGATAGGCACAGAGGGCTGAGTGGTAGGTCTGGTAGGAGCCTCAGAAGTACCCTCTTGCTATAGGGAGGCACCTTCAACAAAGAAGAGATTTTCAGTTCTTCCTGCTCCCTTTCCAACCCATCTTCCTTCATCCTTTTCAATGCCCATTCTTTACAGCTCTTCCTCCTTGAATATCTCTGTGGGCTTACCCTTTCCCTTCTCAACATGCTGAATTCTGCCATACTGCAGAATTCTAGAGATGATAGCAGCATAAGGGAGTGTGGAATCCTTCCTCTGATCCCTAGCCTTGATCATGCGTTGGAGTATGATGTGTCCCATGTTGATCAGCTTTCCACGCATGATTGCAGCCATGACATGTGCCTCTGCAATTGTTATCAGATTGAAGCTGCCTCCTTTGTTGAATATAATCCTGGACACTACGTAGTGCAGGATCCTCACTTGAACACTGAGGTCTGTGGGCTTCAACAGGTTTATTGATGGCCAATTCTCCCTCCTTCTGAACAGTGTGCTCAGAATAGTACTCTCCTTGTAGTTCAGAGAGGGACCACCTTCTTCATCAGCCATATTTGCCTCATCCATGTACCCAGAGGCATTGATATCAATCTTGAGTCCATCTTGCCCAGGGATCTCCAGCACCTCATTGAATGTCTCATCAGTAAGCCAAATAGTCCTAGACCTTAGATTGACTGCCCACTTCTTCTTCTTGCTGTTGTATTTTAAAAAGGCGTACCATGACTTCACTACTTCATCATCATATTTCTCCAATACCTCCAACAGATTCTTGTATCTCATCATCCATATACCAGCATCAAAATTATTGGAGACCAAGAAATCTTCCAAATTTACACAATGTGGCTTAATTACCTTTTTGTTGGCAAATTTAGTGGAGTATTCTTCTTGAATCTGTGGAGTGCTCTATAATGGCAGTGTGGTAAGCTCGTACTCTCCAGATTAAGTACTGAAGGATGAAGTGGAAGCAACAGCAGCAGCTTCTGAAGGAACTGGAACCGAAGGTTCTGCACTTTTCGGTGAGGAGGGTCCAGCTTTTTGAGAATCTGCTTTGGATGCAGTCTTTTGGCGTTTGGTGGGAGTTGCCTTACTGGATTCGGCTTTTCTCTTTGATTTCTCTCCTTCCTTCGAGGCATATTGTGATTTAACATTCCTCTTTGGTCGGGCTTCAGCTTTCCCAGTATCAAGATTTTTAACTCTCGCCATTTTTAGGATGAGTGTTGCAGAATGTGGCTTAGAGTGGGTTTTAAATGATGCAAAAGGAAGTTTAAATGGTGGGAAGTGGCAGTTTTTGGTCAGAATTGAAGGGAATTGATGAGAGAATTGGAATAGACTTAGAGGAGTTAAGAATAGGGTTGCGTCTGTTCTTTGAAAAACCGTCGGATTTAACGTAAGTAACTGTCTGATAGACAAATTTTGAGAGGTCAAAATTCAAACTTCGGGCAGTTACAAGTTAAACTGTTCAGCAAAGCTTACTGACACATGAATTTTCTTCTGAAAGTTCGTCTGACAGTGGCTTGGATTAAGCGATGCAAGCACAACAGACGAATTTTGTTCCAACAAAGTTCGAATGTTGAAGAGAAAACAGCAGGCAACAGACAAGACATCAACCAATAGACGAATTAAGCAAGCAGAACTTCATCTTTCAAGCATTCAACATGAAGAACATGATTCAACAGACAAATTTTGAACTGAAAATTCACATTTTTCAACTTTTGTAAAGGTTGTCCAACATACGTATGTTAAGAAGTGATAATTCGTACAACAGTGATGGACAAACATAACTTTGAAATTTTTTTTTTTTAAAATTCGAACTTCCAAAATCCAACAGACGAATTTCGAGGCATCACCGAGAACTGTTCCAAGGCATAATAGGCCGAAGTTCGTCTGTTGGTCAACTAAAATTCGAATGTTGACCACGTTGACTAGTTTAAAAACACAGTTTATGAAGCAAAATACGTCTAACACACATTAAAATTTGAATTTCATTTTTAAAAACTTATAGAATGGATCCAGAACTCAGAATTTTCATCATTTACTTCACTTTCTGGTTGTTCCATTCTGATGTGCTCCAATCTTCAAGTTTATTGCCATTGAATCTTGTGAGGAGCACCTGCAGCTTAAATTAAACATACTCCGATGCTAAAGTTAGAATTAATCTTAAAGATGAAACCTTTGAAAACAAGATTGCACAAGAATAACTTACAGTTCACTGGGATTTACCATACCCAATTCTCTCCTTATTTTGCAATGCTTGTCTTCTGATAGAGGCTTTGTGAGTATATCAGCAACTTGATTCTCTGTTGGGATGTACTCCAGCTTAACTTCTCCTTTCAGAACGTGATCCCTTATGAAATGGTGCCTAACTTCAATATGTTTCATCCCTGAATGCATGACAGGATTCTTGGTGATATTTATGGCACTTTGGTTGTCACACATGATTGGTATCTCTTTCATTTTAACCTCAAGATCTTCAAGCTGCTGCTTCATCCAGATGACTTGGGCACAACAGCTTCCAGCTGCAACATACTCAGCTTTTACAATGGATACGGCCACACTGTTTTGCTTTTTGCTGAACCATGAAACCAGGGATCCTCCAAGAAACTGACAAGTTCCACTTGTGCTTTTTCTGTCAATTTTGGATCCTGCAAAATCAGTATCAGTGTATCCTTTGAGATCTTCTCCATTGCCCTTTGGATACCAGAGACCCATCTGTGATGTTCCAATAAGATATCTGAAAATTCTCTTCACAGCTGTTGCATGGGTTTCCTTGGGACATGATTGGAACCTGGCACACATACAGACACTGAACATAATGTCAGGTCTGCTGGCAGTTAAGTACAGCAGGGATCCAATCATTCTTCTATACTGAGTAATGTCAAACATCTTCCCATTCTCATCCATGTCTAGTTTGGTTGTAGTAGCCATAGGTGTTCCCATTGGCTTGGCATTCTCCATTCCAAACTTCTTTAGCAGCTGCTTGAGATACTTGGATTGACTGAGAAAGATACCATCATCAAGCTGTCTGATTTGCAGTCCAAGGAAGAAGTTAAGTTCACCCATCATGGACATCTCGAATTCTCCCTGCATTAACTCAGAGAATTTCTTGCAAAGAGTTTCATTAGTAGCACCAAAAATAATATCATCAACATAGATTTGAACAATTAGTAAATCTTTATTTTCTTTCTTAGTGAATAAAGTTGTGTCAACTTTGCCTCTATTGAACCCTTTTTCAAATAGAAAATTACTCAGTCTCTCATACCATGCTCTAGGGGCTTGTTTTAAACCATAAAGAGCTTTCTTCAGTTTATAAACATGGTTTGGTTTTGTAGAATCCTCAAAACCTGAAGGTTGATCTATATAAACCTCTTCCATGATGTATCCATTTAAAAAGGCACTCTTTACATCCATTTGATACAATAAAATATTTTTCATGCTTGCATATGCTAGCAGTATTCTTATAGCTTCTAATCTAGCTACTGGTGCAAATGTTTCTTCAAAATCAATACCTTCTTCCTGATTATACCCTTTAGCAACCAATCTAGCTTTATTTCTCATTATTGTTCCAGATTCATCAAGTTTATTTCTGAAAACCCATTTGATACCAATGACAGGATGATTTTTGGGCCTAGGCACTAAATCCCAAACATGATTTCTTTCAAACTAATTTAGTTCATCTTGCATAGCTAAAATCCAGTAATCATCAGTTAAGGCTTCTTCAGCACATTTGGGTTCAATTTGAGAAATCAAAGCGCAGTTGAGCATTTGATCCCTTAACTGTTTTTGGGTTTTGACTCTTTCTTGAATATTTCCTATTACTTGATCAACAGGATGATTCATTTGATATCTCCAAGCTCTAGGGAGTTCTTGAGATGTTTCTTCATTAATTTCTTCATCAAACTCTTGCTCCTAGATATCTTCCTCTGAGTTAACATATTCAGATATCTTTGGAGGTTCAGTTTTACTTTTATCAGAAATCCCCAGTTTTTCAAAGTTGAAAGCAAGATCATCCTCATTGGTAACATGTTTTGAAACAGTTTCATTTTCAATGAAAACCACTTGCACAGATTCTTCTACCACATTTGATCTTTTATTATAAACTCTATATGCCTTACTCCTACTAGAATAGCCCAGAAATATACCTTCATCGGATTTGGCATCAAACTTACCTAGATTTTGTTTCCCATTGTTGTGAATGAAGCATTTGCATCCGAACACATGGAGATGGGACATATTTGGCTTTCTTACCTTGTAAAGCTCGTATGGAGTCTTCCCAAGGATTGGTCTGATGTAGGCTCTATTTATGATGTAGCTTGCTGTATTCACTGCATCAGCCCAAAACACTTGAGAGAGTTCCTTTTCATTCAGCATAGCTCTGGCCATTTCTTCAATAGTTCTGTTCTTCCTTTCTACTACCCCAATTCTGTTGAGGGGTCCTTGGAGCTAAGAAGTTGTGGTCAATCCCATGCTCATTGTAGTACTCCAGGAAGTATGCATTTTCGAACTCTCCTCCATGATCTGACCTGATTGACACAATAGAAATACCTTTCTCATTTTGCACTTTCTTAGCTAAGGTTACAAATGCATCAAAGGTATCACTTTTAGAGGAAAGAAATAATGTCCAAGTGAATCTAGAATAGTCATCTACAATTACAAGCACATACAGGTTACCACCAAGACTTTTCACCCTAGATGGTCCAATTAAGTCCATATGCAGCAATTCAAGTGGTCTAGTTGTGGTAACTACATTTTTAGATTTAAAAGATGATTTATTTTGTTTCCCTCTTATGCATGCATCACATTCTTTATCCTTTTCAAAAGATATTTTTGGCAGGCCAGTTACTAGCTCATTCTTGATCAGTTTAGACAATTGATTCATGTTAACATGAGCTAATCTCCTATGCCATAACCAACTATCATTATCTTGACTAATTAAACATACAGAATCCAAGGGAGGAAGTTCATCAAGATCAATAGTATAACAATTACCATCCCTTTGAGCTTTGAGGATTACTTTGTGATCACTTTTTCTGATGACCAGGCAAAATTTTGAGTCAAACAGCACCCAATTTCCTTTATCACAGGTCTGACTCACGCTCAGCAAATTGTGGTTGAGGCCAATCACAAACAGCATCTCTTCAATGGATGTTTCCAGATTTTTACCCACAATGCCAATGCTAACAATTTTGCCATATTGATCACCTCCAAAGGTTACCTTTCCTCCTTTCTTGTCTCTAAGGGTGATGAACTTCTCCTTATCACCAGTCATGTGACTTGAGCAGGTACTGTCCATATACCATTTGTTGCTTTTCTTAGCTTTGAGATAGACCTGCAAAATAATGTTTATGTTTTCCTTTTAGGTACCCAAATTTGCTTGGGTCCATTTTGGTCAGTAGATTTTTCCCTAGATGCAGATGCAACTTTAGGACCCCATTCAACTTTCCTGCCAAGTCCATTTTTCTTCAATGCACAAGAACTGGAAATATGTCCTTTTTTGTTACAGAAATAACAGGTAGTGAAGGGACTGCTAGATTAAGTGGTAGGAAGAAAACAATGCAGATAATACTTTTGTCTTGTATGCTTTGGTTGATTATATGTTTCAATGCAAGATGACATGTGATCTTTCTTTCTGTTGCTCTCAGCATGCACAAAATGTCTCATGTATCCTTTCTGGTTTTTCTTCCTAATCTTTTCCTTGACAGCACATGGATCATAGCCAAGACCAGCTTTTCCTTGTGATATTCTTTGGCTCCCCATCAAGGCAAACAACATATCTTTTTCTCTAGTGAGCCTAGACATGCTTTTTACTAAGTAATCATTAGTTTGCTTAAGTTCAATGCATGAAGTACAGCAAACAGATTCAGTAGTAGGTAGAGAGGTGATTTCAGAAATGTTGCTTTGAGATTCCAGTTTATTAATCTTTCTCTTTGCTAGTTTTAGTTCTTTAATAACTTTAATAAACTCATCATGAAGCTCATGAAATGCATCAAGTAGCTCAGAATAGGAAGGTTCAGATTCATATACCTCTTCCTCCTGATCACTGCTGCATGAGGGTTCGGCTTCTTCAGAAGCAAGTGCCATCAGGCAGATGTTGGCAATCTCATCCTTATCCTCTTCCTCCTCATCTAAGTTGTTGCCCCATATTGATGAGATGTAGGCTTTCTTCTTCTTCCCTTTGTCAGCAGCTTTCTTATCCTTTTCTTGCTTTTTGAGGAATTGAGGACAATCCCATTTGATGTGTCCCTGCTTCTTGCATTCATAGCAAGTCACTGTCTCTTTTCCCTCTCTCTTGCTTTCACCAGCTGCTCCTTTCTTGAAGAATTTCTTGTTCTTCTTCTTGTTGTAGAATCTTCCGAATTTTCTGACCATCATAGCCAGAGTTTCTTCATCCAGCTCATCTCCTTCGTCAGATTCTTCTTCCTTTTCATCAGCAGCTTTGAGGGCAAGGCCTTTCTTCTTTCTGTCTAGCCCAACTTCCTTGAGAGCTTTGATTTTTTCTTCATACTCCTCAAGGCTGCCAAAGAGAGCTGTGACAGAGGCCATTGATTCTCCTCTGGCTTCCTCTATTGCTGTCACCTTCGGCTGCCATTCCAGAGGGAGAGCTCTGAGTATCTTTCTTACTTTTTCAAACTGAGTGTATTCCTTTCCCAGGCTTTTCAATTGATTCACAATAAGAGTGAATCTCTTTTGCAGCTCCTTTACAGTTTCTCCTTCAGTCATTTTGAAGCTTTCATATTCTCTAATGCATGTATTCAGTCTGTTCTCCTTGACCCCAGTTGTTTCTTCATGTGTAATCTATAGAGTGTCCCACATCCCTTTTGCAGTGGAGCATTGTGAGATTCTGTAGAATTCATCCTGATTCAGGGCACTGACTAAACAATGCTTTGCTTTGAAATTTAGCAGGACTCTCCTTCTGTCTTCCTCATTCCACTCTGCTTCTAGCTTCTTTTTGTGTCTTCCATCTTCAGTTAGAGTCATTGGGACGAAATCTCCTTTCTCAATGACTGACCATATATCAAGATCAATTGATTGGAGGTAAATCTGCATCCTCATCTTCCAGTACCCATAATATTCTCCACTGAAGCCTGGTGGTCTATTGGTGTTGTTCCCTTCAGGAAGTATGCTTTCTCCAAAGCCAGCCATCTTAATTCTTGGACTGTGAGATCCTTTGAATGGGAATCCAGGCTCTGATACCACTTGTTAGTAAGGCTGACTTCCCAAGAGGGGGGTGAATTGGGAAGATTGAAATTTTTCTGCACAAAGTAAAATATGTGAAGATAGCACAGTGTAAAGGAAGCAGCGTATAAAACAGAGCAAGCTGAAAAGTAAAGATGAGAAGAAGAAGACTCAGTAATTTATCCTGGTTTGGTCTATCCACTTGACCTACGTCCAGTCCTCAAGACAACTCTTGAGATTTTTCCACTATACAGCAAGAATTCAACGGGCAAGTATGAACAGTGTTTTCAATTTTCTACCGTGCCCTCGAAATTCGAATTTTGGAAGCCCAAAATTTGTCTGTCTGTAGAACGTTCAAAGAGGCACAGTAGTTCACTTTCTTCGAAATTCAAATGTTGAAGTAGTGAAGTTCGTCTGTTAGAGAGATTCTTTTCAGACTAACTTCAACATTCGAAGTTACAAAGCTCTGTCATTTGTATGTCAATATTTCATTCCAACAGACTCACAAACTTAGCTTCTGAAATTCAAATTTTAATGTTCAAAGTTCGTCTGACAGAAAGCAGTTTTGAAACTTAAATTATTCTTGATCTCAGATGAACTTTAACATTGTTTCAGACAAATTTCTTCCATTTTCATAAGTCATGTTTTGTCTGAAATTCGAATTTTGAAGACTCAAAGTTCGTCTGTTTCAAAGAAGCTCCTTTCAGACTTATATGAAAATTCGAATGTTGGAAAGTCAAAGTTCATCTGTCAGAGAGCATTTTTCAAACTCAATTTCATCTTGATTTCAGATGAGCTTCAACATTATCTCAGACGAATTTCTTTGATTTTCACAAACTGCATTTTATCTGAAATTCGAATTTTGGAGATGTGAAGTTCATCTGTCAGTGAAAAGCTTCTTTCAGTCTTTGATGGAAATTCGAATTTTGGATAATCAAAATTTGTCTGACAGAGAGACAACTCTCCAGACTTACTCAATTTTAACTCGAAATTCGAATTTCCAAAGGTAAAGTTCGAATTTCCAATATGACAGTTCAGTTTAAACTTTCAAACTTCGTCTGTTTGTGGGTATTTTTCAAATAAGTCAAGATTTAACACAAAATCAATGTTTAAAAATATCTTTTCTTAAAATCAAAAACTTTTACCCTCATTTGAACATAACAAAAGATCCTACAGAAGATCTAGCAGCTAATACTCAGAAATTCTGCACTTGAAGTACTTTGATCTCCTTTGATATCTTCAATCCAAGCTTTTGGATGTTAGTTTGGAATCATCAAAACTCTTGATTCAACACAAAGACCATTGGAAAGTAAAATGGTAGTTAACTAACCCTATTATGCATATATATTTTTATTGTTGCCATTATGCTTACTTGATGTATTTGTTGATTGAAATGATATTTTGTGATGGATTGCATTGATTGGCTATGTTGTTTGAAGGGTGTTTGACCCAGGAAATGTCTATATTTTAAGTGGAAATGGTGCCTAAATTTTTAGAAATTATTTGTGCACCATTGACTTTAAATGAAAGTTTAATGCATTTTTTATGAAAGTTTGCAGTGTATGATGATACATGAGCATGTATGGTAGTTGCTATTGAGATTATTTGAATCTCACCCTTTTCCAAATGTCTAACATTATAGATCCAAGTTATGGCCAGACTTCCCAAGAGGCAAAAGGAAAGGAGAAGGAGGTTGCTCATTAAGATGAATTTGCTTTCTTTGGTGTTTTGTTTGGAATATCTTGCAAAAATGATGTGTATGATTTCAGGACTCTACTTGAATGTAATTATGTCTATCTAGATCTAACATAATGTAATGTGCAAAGTGGAGACATGAAATGGCCACATATGTATATATTAAGGTGTATTTTACAAAGTTGAATGATGTAAGTGGTCATTCTAAGCACTATTAGAAAATATGTGTACTGTATGGATCTTCTAATGTATAATATATGAATGCTTTATACAGCTGCAAACTAGACATGAATATTTTTCCATAGACACCAAGATCACCCAATTTGGAGTTATGTATGATTTATGGTGATTTTTCAAATTTATGGACAGAATCAAGGTTTCTAAAAATTGACCACTGCTATGGTAATTTTTTTAGAAAAATAAACTATTCGAGCTGGTCATGTAGATAATCTTTTGAACTATTTTTAGACTTTAATCACATCAATATGATTTTTCTCTATTTAGTTATGAATTTTCAAAGTTCATCAAATAAAATTAAGTTAGCTCAAGGAATAGTTCCCGAAATTGGAAAAGAATTGGTTTAAGTTCTCTTATGTAATCAAGTCTTTAATCATTTATGAATGGACTAAAATGGAGTCTAATACATGGAAAATAGGTCTAAATATGAGATATGACATGTGTCACTTGTGCTTTTTTCTGTCAGTCTTGGATCCAGCAAAGTCAGTGTTAGTATACCCAACAAGCTCTTCTCCCTTTGAATACCAAAGTCTCATTTGTTATGTTCTAATTAAATATCTGAATATTCTTTTCACAGCTGTTCCATGGGACTCTTTGGGACATAATTGGAACCTAGCACATATGTAGACAATGAACATGATATCAAGACTACTAGCTGTTAGGTACAGTAAATAACCAATCATTTTTCTGTATTAAGTTATATCAAATAGTTTTCCCCCTTCATCCATATCAAGCTTTGTGGCAGTGGCCATTGGAGTTCCCATTGATTTAGCATTTTCCATTCCAAACTTCTTCATCAACTTTTTTAGATACTTTGATTGATTGAGGAAAATGCCATCATCACATTGTTTGATTTACAGTCCAAGGAAAAAATTGAGTTCTCCTATCATTGACATCCCGAATCCACTCTGCATTAGCTTAGAAAATCCTTACACAAAAATTCATTAGAAGCACTAAATATAATATGATCAATATAAATTGGAACAATAAGTAAATCTTTGTTTCCTTTTTAGTGAACAAAGTGTTGAATCAAGTGTTTTGATGATTCCAAATCAACTAGAGCTTGGAAGGAAGATATTGTACAAAAGATCTCAAGTGAAGAAATCCAAGAAAAACAAGTAGAAGATCAAATATAGGATTTCTTATTGAATTCAAATGAATAAAAGACTTTGATCTTGCAAGAGAATGTGTTAAAAGTGTGTTTTTGAGATAACTCATGAAATATTTGAAAAATACCCACTATCAGATGAATTTTAGAGTGTTAAACTTGATTTGTTACTTTAAAAATTCAAATTTTGGTATCTAAAATTTGAACTTCAAGTGAAAATATGTTAGTCAGAAAAAAAGTTCCTCTGACAGACGAATTTCATCTTTGAAAATTTGAATTTTAGGTAAAACACGAACTATGAAAAATAAAAAAATTGTCTGAATATATGTCAAAATTCATCTGAAAATAAAGTTTAGAAAAAGTTCTAAGTTAGTCCTCTAATAGATGAACTTTAATTTTGAAAATTCAAACTTTGGAAAGATAGTTTGAAAGTCTGTTATGATAGTCTTTTGACATATGAATTTCATTATTCAGAAATTTGAACTTTAAAATTAGGTCTGATAAGAGATCTCTTTGACAGATGAACTTTGGTTTTTGAAAATTTGAATTTCGAAAAGAAGAACTATTGTACCATATTGAGTTACCCACTGATTTGAGCTTCAAAGCTACTGTAGCAATATGGAACAACTGTTCATATTTACCAGAAGAACTTTAAACTTGAAAATTCGTATGTTCCAACATAGAAACATTTGCCAAAGATGAAAATTCAAACTTTGCTTTAGAATAGATGAACTTCGAGGTTCAACGTTAAAGTCATCTGTTAACAAACCAAAATTCAAACTTTGAATGTCAGGCGCATTAAATGCGGTTGGTGAATGAATAGTTTTTCAGAGTAACTATTGAGTAACGTCTCTAACGGCTAGATCATGTTTCTAATGTATAGTTAAGATATAAATCTATAAATAGAACTTCATTTGAAAATGTAGGTAACAATTTTACATTGCATATACAGAAACTTTGCAAAATTCTTGAGTCAAAGTCTTCTGCTCTCACATACTTCATATCTTGTACTTCAACTTTCATATACACTCTAAATTAGAGAATTTATTTACTGTAATCAATCTTATCTTCATATAGAAAAAAGATTTTCTTGTGAGGGGATTTCACAAAGGATTTGGGAAGCACTTAGCTAGAGTTCAAAGAGTGAGATTATAAGCTTTTGGAACAGAGCATCAAGTTGTACTGAGGCATTGCAAGAAGCCTATCAAATTCTTGCAAGATAGTGGAAAGTTTCAAGTGGTAGCTTGAGGACTGGATGTAGGTCAAGAGAAAGAGACCGAACCAAGATAAATATTTGTGTCTTCTCTTCCCTTATCTTGTTTTTCACTTGGTTACTTTTTATACTCTGCTTTTATTGTTACTCTTGCTTTCACTACTCTCATACACTTTTGTAGAAAATTTTAATCTTCCCAATTCACCCTCCTCTCAGGAAACCAGCATATCTAACACAGAGTTGTATCAACTTTGCCTCTATTAAATCCCTTTTTAATTAGAAAGTTACTTAGTCTTTCATACCATTTTCTAGGTGCCTATTTAAACCATAGAGAGCTTTCTTCAGTTTATATACGTGATTCGGTTTAGTTGAGTCCTTAAAGCTTGGAGGTTGGTTAACATAAACTTCTTCCATGATATAACTATTTAGAAAGACACTTTTTAGATCCATTTGATACAGCATTATATCTATTATACAAGTATAGGCTAGAGGAATCCTTATTACTTTCAATCTTGCAATTGGAGCAAAAGTTTCCTCATAATCTATACCTTCTTCTTGATTATATCCTTTGGCACCAACCTGGCTTTGTTTCTAATTATTGTTCCAAATTCATCAAGTTTGTTTCTAAATACACATTTGGTTCCAATAATCAGGTGATCATTGCGCCCAGTCACTAAGTCCCAAACTTGATTCCTCTCAAACTGATTTAGTTTTTATTGCATAGCTAATGTCTAGTACTCATATGTTAATACTTCTTTAATATGCTTAGGTTCAATCTGAGAAATAAATGCATAATTATTTATTTAATCCCTAAGTTGTCTTCTGATTTTAACATTCTCCTGAATATCCCCAATCACTTGATCAACAGGATGACTCATTTGTTATGTCCAAGCTCTAGGTAGTTCTTGAGAAATTTCTTCATTATCTTCAAATTCCATATCTTTCTCCTAAATATCTTCCTTTATAGTAATAGATTCTGATATTTTTGGAGGTTTAATTTTATTTTCCTTAGAGAGGTTCATGTTTTTGAAACTAGAAATCAATTCATCCTCATCTAAGACAAGTTTAGAAACAGTCTCATTTTCAATGAAAACTACATCCATAGATTCTTCTATGGTCCTAGACTTTTTGTTAAATACTCTATAAGCTTTGTGCCTACTAGAAAAGCCAAGGAATATACATTTGTCTAACTTGGCATCAAACTTTCCTAAATTTTCTTTTCTATTGTTGTGAATGAAGCACTTTCATCCAAACACGTGTAGGTGTAAGAGATTTGTCTTCTTTCCTTTGTAGAGCTCATAAGATATCTTCCCCAAGATTAGTTTAATGTATGCTTTATTGATGATGTAGCTTGCTATATTCACTATATTGGCCTCGAAGTACTAAGGAAGCTTTTTCTCATTCAACATTGCTCTTGCCATTTCTCCCAAGGTTTTGTTCTTCCTCTCCATCATGCCATTTTGCTGGAGGTGTTCTTGAAGTTAAGAAGTTGTGATCAATTCCATGTTCTTCACAGTACTCCAAGAAGCTTAAGTTTTCGAATTCACCTTCATAATCTGACCTAATAGACACAATAGAAAAACCTTTCTCATTTTGCACTTTCTTAACTAAGGTTACAAATGTATCAAATGTCTCATCTTTGGAGGAAAGAAATAAAGTCCAAGTAAATTTAGAATAGTCATCTACAATTACTAACACATACAAATTTCCACTAATACTTTTTACTCTAGATGGACCTATCAAATCTACATGTAGCAACTGTAGTGGTTTAGATGTAGAGATAAATTTTTAGATTTGAAGGAGAACTTAATTTGTTTCCCTTTAAGACAGGTATCAGTCTCTGTCCTTTTCAAAAGAAATCTTGGGTAAACCAGTAACTAACTCATTTTTAATTAACTTATTTAGTAGGTTCATGTTAACATGTGCTAGCCTTTTATGCCATAATCAACATTCATTATCTTTGCTGATTAAACATATGGAATCTAGATTAGGAAGTTCATTTAAATTAATAGTATAGTAGTTACCATCCCTTTGAGCTTTAAGGATAACCTTGTGATCACTTTTTCTAATGACCAAGCAAAATTCTGAGTCAAACAGTACCTAATTTCCTTTATCGTAGGCCTGACTCACACTCACCAAATTGTGGTTGAGACCAATTACAAATAGCACTTCTTTTATGGATGTTTCTGGATTTCTGCCCACAATTCCAATGCCAACCACCTTACTATATTGGTCACCTCCAAATGTCACTTTTCCCCCTTTCTTGTCTCTAATGGTGATGAACTTCTCCTTATCACTAGTCATATGTCTTAAGCATGCACTATCCATCTACCATTTGTTGCTTTTGCTAGCTCTAAGACATACCTGCAAAACAAAATTTAGTCTTTCTTCTTAGGTACCCAAATCTATTTGGGTTCTTTTCTGTTAGTAGCATTCTCCCTAAGTACAGGTGTACGTTTGGGAACCCATTCTTCTACCTTCTTGCCAAGTCCATTTTTCTTTAAAGAGTATAAACTGGAAATATGTCACTTCTTATTACAGAAGTAGCATGAGATAAAGGGACTGCTGGATTAAGATGTATGAAGAAAGCAATACAGATAATATTTTTATTTCACATGTTTAGATTGGGTATAAGTCTCAATAATTTTTGAAGACTCACATTTCTTCTTATACCCATTTTCATGTACAAAATGCCTCATATATAAATTTTCGTTTTTCTTCTTAATCTTTTCTTTGATTACACAAGGATCATAACTAAGACCAGCCTTACCTTGTGCAATCCTCTGGCTACCCAGTAAAGCATACAACATGTCTTTGCCTTTTGTAAAATTAGCTAAGCTATTAAGAAGATATTCATTTTTCTTTTTAAGCTCTATGCATGATAGGTAGCAGGCAGGTTTATCTTTATGCTGTGATGCAATGTCAGGCATTTCAAATTTTGATTCTAGTTTGTTAATTTTCTTCTTACCCAATTTCAGTTCTTTTGTAATCTTAACAAAATCATCATGCAGGTAATGAAATGAATCAAGTAATTCATAATAAGAAGGTTCAAAATCATTTACCTTATCTTCATTTTCACTATCAGATGGATTCTAAGCTCCTTCTTTAGCATGTGCCATCAAGCATATCTTGGCAATCTCTTCATCTTCTTCATCTGAACTATTGCCCTAGATTAAGGAGATATATGTCTTTTTCTCTTTGCTCTTCTAAGTAGTTTTCTTTTCATTTTCTTGCCATTTTAGGAACTATGGGCATTCCCATTTGATGTGCCTTTGCTTCGTGCATTCAAAGCAAGTTATGGGTTCTTTGTTTTCCCTTTTGTTGCTTGTTCCTACTCCTTTCTTGAAGAAATTCTTGCTTTTCTTTTTGCCATAGAATTTTTTGAATTTTCTTACCAGTATTGCAAGAGTTTCTTCATCTAACTCTTTCTCATCATCAGAATTTTCTTTTTCTTCTTCTATAACTTTCAATGCCAAACTCTTCTTCTTCTTTTCTTGGCCTACATCTTTGAAAACTTTTATCTTGTACTCATATTCTTCAAGGCCGCCAAAGAGAGCTATGACATAAGTCATTGATTCTTCTTTGGCTTCTTCCATGGCTAGTACCTTCAATTGTCATTCAATGGGTAGGACTCTAAGGATTTTCCTGACTTTTTTAGGTTGAGTTTATTCCTTACCAAGACTCTTAAGTTAGTTCATAATGAGAGTGAACCTCTTCTTCAAATCATTAATACTTTCTCATTCCTTCATCCTGAAGCTTTCATACTCACCAATACAAGAGTTTAACTTGTTCTCTCTCACTTCATTGGTTCCTTCATGTGTAATCTCCATAATGTCCCACATTCCTTTAGTTATGGAACAATATTAGACTCTGTAGAATTTGCCCTGGTTGAGAGCACTAACCAAGCAATGTTTTGCTTTGAAATTAAGCAAAACTCTTCTCTTATTATCTTCATCATTCCACTCCTCCTCAACCTTCTCTTTATATGTGACATCATCTTGTAGCTTTATTGGCACAAAGTCACCTTTCTAGATAATTGACCAGATCTCCAAGTCTATGGACTAAAGATATATTTGCATCCTTATCTTCCAATATCCATAATGCTCTCCACTAAACCCTAGAGGTCTGTTAGTGTTATTTCCTTTAGGTAATATGCTTTCTCCAAAGCCAATCTTTTGTTCTCCTAGATGATTAAATCCTTCAGTTGGGAGTCCTAGCTCTGATACCACCTATTAGAGTGGTTGACTTCCCAAGAGGGAGTGAATTGGGAAGTTCAAAATTTTTTTACAAAAACTTAAGTTTACAATGAAAGCAAAAGTTCGCAAAAAAATAGAACGTAGTAAAAATGAAAGTAATTGCAAGGTAGGGGAAGAAATGACTCACAAATTTATCCTGGTTTAGTCTCATCCACTTGACCTATGTCCAGTTTCCAAGCCATCACTTGAGATTTTCACTATTTGCAAGACTTCAACAGGCTCCTTGCAATGTCTCAGTATAGACTCATGCTTTATTCTTAGAAGACTCAAAATTTACACACAACACTCTTATAAAGTGTTTCCCAAATCCCTTTTGTAATTTCTCTTGCAAAGAATCCTTCTTCCAGATGAAGAAAAGATTTTTATATAGAATAAGAACTCTCTATATTAGAGTGGATATGAAAGTTAAAATACAATATATGTAGTGTAAGGGCAAAAAAGCTTTCCCTGATAAATTCAGCAAAGTTTCAATAACACAGACTCAAAATTCTTTACCCACAACTTTAAAATGAGGTTCTATTTATAGATTTATAGCTTAACTAATCATTAAACACAAGATCTATCAATTAGAAGCTTTAACCAATTGTTACTCTACAAAAATAGTCGTTCACCAACCATACTTAATATATTTGGCATGTCAAAATTCAAATTTTGGGATACAACAGATGAATTTTGCAGAGACAGAAGGTTAAGAATTTTAACATTGAACTTCAACATTCATTTGTTCAAGAGTGAAATTTGAATTTTGAGTTTGTCAAAATTATCCCATGTTAAAACATACAAATTTTCATATTTAAAGTGTATCTGTTGAGTTTGAATAGTTGTCTCATGTTTTCATAGTACACTCAAAATTTGAATTTCAAAAACTGAAATTTGTCTATTAGAAGCTTGTTCAACATGTCACAAGAGTTCTCCTGTGTGAAATTCAAATGTTAAACTATAAAATTCGTTTATCAGAGGCATGCTTTAACAAGACTTACAAGTTCTTATTTTGAAATTCGTCTGTCAGAAAGGGTGATTTTGAACTCTCTTTAAACTTCACAAACATTTGAATTTTGACTAAGTTTCATATAAATTTTGCATATATTCACTAATAGTGCATAGCCTGAAATTCGAATTTCATAATTGAAATTTGTTTGTCAGAGATGAAACTTCTGTATATTCGAATTTCACTAAGTAAAATTCAAATTTTGCACAAAATATTTATAAGTCAAAAAGTAAAATTTGTCTATTAGTTAGTATTTTTCAAAACTAACATATGCTAACATAGGATAGATGTGGAATCACTTGTTTAAAATCTGTGGCAACAAAAATAAGTGAAAATCAAAGCTTTTTACCCAGATTACAAATGGAGAAATCCTAACAACTAAGTCTTCTTATGTTCTTCATTGGATTTCTTTACTTGATCATTTTCACATTCCTTTAATATTCTTCTTTCCAAGCTCTAATTGTTTAGAATTATCAAAACTTCTAATTCAATAGATGTATGGGTTGTGTGAAGGCAAATTCAACTCTAATTACACTACACCAGAAAAGGGCTTTGTTGGCGGTTATTTTTAGCTATTGTTGGTGGTTCATAACCGCCTACTAACCGAGCGCTAACGTATGTTGGAGATTTTTGTATGCGGTTATAACCGCCTACAAAAGTATATTTTAGTAGGTGGTCATGAGTATAACCGCCTACAAAAGTTATTTTTGTAGTCAGTTTTATGGGTAACCACCAAAAAAAATATACTTTTGTAGGCGGTTATATTAAAAACTGCCTACAAAAGTAACTTTAGTAGGCGGTTATTACCATAACCGCCTACAAAATTATAAACTTTAGTAGGCGGTTATTACCATAACCGCCTACAAAATTATACTTTTGTAGGCGGTTTTTAATATAACCACCTACATTGTTTTTTCTCTTTTTTTTTTCATACTCTCGTTACTCTCAAGTATTCCCCAATATTTTTTACAACCTGCATAACCCAAAACAGCAGAAATTGTACAGTACTACTTGAAATATGTTTGGATAAATTATAACTTTGTACAACAGATCTAAAAAAACTGCATATATATTGCCTTTGGAACTTGTGGCTTGTTAGTAAGAGCACATAGCTATCACTTGTGAGGATATAAGTTCGAATAGGCAAAATCAAACAAACCCTTCAAAACTACATATATTATCAAAAATGTCTACAAGGAACCAATTCACTATGACAAAGTTTGAGTTGAGAATAAAAAGAAGCTACGTATATATATTCCCTAATATGACATTGCTTAAACTAACTATGTTCCCTAGTCAAACCTAAGAAAAGAGAATAAAATCAATTACTCCGATCCCTCCTCCTCCTCCTCTTTAGTTAGGTAGATTTCAGCCACATAACCACTCCACTCTACGATGACTTTTTTGATTTGATTTTTGGAGTACACATAGTAGGTATCCGGGAAGTACTATACAAGTTAAAATATCATGAAGAAATTAATAAAATGACATTACTAAAAAATGGTCAAAAGTTATAAGCATTAATGTAATTGCATAAAATGGAATTACATACCGTGACTGGGATAGAGCTTTGGCCATGCATTATGATATCTTTCATGAATTTCAGTACATAATATGCACAATCGATACCATTAGCTTGCTTTGGACACTAAACAAAAATATATACATACATATTATATATGAAGATTAATGTCAATTACAATATATAATTGCTTAAATATTATTCTATAAATACCTTTATTGATGTCCATTTATATGATTGTTGCTTCTTGTCATTAAGCCCTAAGTCTGCTCGAAACATCTTCACAGCACTATTAACCATGAGAAAAGAAAATTAATATAAGCATAACTTTGAATTACCATGGAGACATATACAAAAGTAAAAAAAAAACTTATTCTTACTTGTTGAACATTTCCATCATTTGGATGCGGTTCTCTGGCCCTGATTGTTTTCCATAGTCTAAATAATATATTTTTGGCTTTACTGGGTTGATGACAATCAACATCCAATGTTCTCTGACGAAAAATAAATTAACATCAACAAATTATAACTGGGCAGTTCACAGCAACTAAAGTCATCATTTAATATTTTAGCAACAAGTTACTTACCCTTTATGAAAAGGTGCCAAAAATAATACTTCCTTATCGGCTCTTGCCTTGAACACATCTACAATTTCTTGAGATTGTTCTGTGATCTTCTTCTGGGGCATCAAACCTTTACAAAAAGATCATATTTCTTGGGGGTGGAGGAACACAAATTTGCTAGTAAGATTGGCAGGGACCAAAAATTTTTTATACAAGTACCTAAAATGAAAAACAAACATGTGTATTAATATCACACTCAAATGAAAGGTTAGTTCGAAAGTAGTTCATTTATGTTAGTTTGAGTACCTGATGTATATGTTAATATTCGCAGCCCCAAGCCATTGATGATCCACCATGAATAGGATAACTTCTTCAGTGATCATTTCAGTTATCCTTTTATTATAGATCCCTATATCATACTCAATTTCTATAATCTCCCATTGCCCTATGCTCACTAATCCTTTCAAGTACTTGCGGTTTTTCTTTAAATTAATATTAGGTCCGAGTAATCTCTTCATCGGTGCAATGATTGACTCTTTGGATTGCCCGGACCCTAGAACACGCTTTCATTTTGCCTATGCAACAAAGTTGGTCAATTTGGGATGAACTAGCACTAGTACAAAAAGCATATTTTACATCAGGATTTTAAATCGGTTAAAAAATAACCAATCTAAAAAGTGTGACCGGTGGTATTTTTGTAATTAAATGTTACAATTTGTATTTTCTAGACCGGTTGTTAGAGCAACTGATTTTAACAAGTGTTTTTAAATTGATTATTTGAATAATTGATTTTGAATGATTATTTTTCTTGATCTACTAACTGAGCCACCAGTTTAGAAAGGCCCAGACAAATTTTCTTAAAAAAGATATTTTCAATTGATGAGGCAAAAGTCGTGAACCCTTCCCCCATCTCTTTCAAACTCAATTTCCAACCCTAGCAAAGTGAAGCATTCGAAAGGAGCTCTCCCTCACTGTTGAAAGGTCATCGTTGCCATTAATGTCGCAAGGAGCTCTCCCTCGCCATTGTTGTCTTCTCTATTTGCTATCAACATCGTAAGGTCACATGCTCTGCTTGCTGTCACATGAGCGTTCTTTCCTCTTACTGGTCTCCATCAATTTTTGTCATTCTCCATAGTCTCCAACTGACTATGTCTTCTATTCTTCCAACAGCTCGTACTCTCCTCGGCGACAACACTGTAGCTTGTGCGTACTCCTTTGGAACTAGTCCCATAGTCACTCGAGTTGTCCGTGGCGTGTCATCGTCGAAGTCACCTACCTTTATTTCTCCTTCGTCGCCGTGATTTGCTTCAGGTTTCTTCCTTATTCCAACTAAGTTCTTCTTTCTCCTTGCAATATCGTGGTGTTTCTTGTCTAGAGCTCATTTGACTGATGTACACCGACCACTTTTCCCTTCATTTTTCTCCTTCCTTTGCTTAGGGTTGCTTTCTCTTCAATCTCATACTTGTGGTCTCTTATTCTTCTTATTGTCAAAGCTGTAACTTATCTCTAGATAGCTGTGGGATCTTTCTTGTAATTTTGTGTTTTCAAAGAATGATGCTAGTAAAAACAGGGCGAAGTCTTTGTTTCTCTTTGGATAGCTTTATTCTCTTCTTAATTTTTGTCATGACAGAAAACTTTCTTCTTAAAATTTGGAGCAATTGTGTCATTTGCAACACAGTACCTTCATTGCTTTAGTAATCAAAGGTGTTCTAGTTTAGGTATATCTTGTATATTGCTTGCTTAGGAAAAGAAATCAAAACACATGTTATTAGCTCTCATGCGTTTATATAATTTATTATTTATTTTATAATATAGGTGGCTATGGGGGATCATTGTAGTCTGTATTTTAAAGCTTCAAACATTTTTTTGGGCATTGTGGGGGTTGATTTCGTGAAAGATACTACCTTTTTTATTCCATGGAAGGTTCCAATCCTCCCTTGTTGCTTGCTGATAGCATTGTGATGGTTGATTCAGTGAAAGATGCTACCTTATTTACTAATATTTTTCTTTGGCCAAATTCTTATTGTGAATACACACTTACTATTTCCTCATGACTCAAGTCTGTGCCTAGTTCAATTGCATCAAGTATCTCAGCATTATGCTTCCTTCTTAGTAGGGATGGCAGCTTACTTAGAGAAATATTAAATCTCACTTTTCTGCAGGTCTTCAAGAGATACTTCAATATGTGGAATCTTATAAGAGAGAGCACCAACTTAAGCCCATGCCAATCATTCTATGCAGGTAGATTTCCAAAGGTTGAGTTTTGTCATTCATTCATTCTTTCTTTTTAAGAGAAACAGTTGAATTATTATTTATGTTTTAAGTTCAATTTCTTATTTCTCAATTACTAGAATAGAAGCAAATGTGGGCATGTTTACAAGTTCCAAAGATCCCAAGGCTTTGTATCATCATATGATACTGCACATTAGTACATTGATGTAAATGCCCGCAGGTGTGGCCCTTAACCTCGTTCTCAGTATTGTGGTGTTGAAAAATATGCTTCCCCACTTGTATATGTTTTAAATCTTGTTGAAGCAGTGGGTGAGCCATTACAACCATTAAATGAAAAGAGACTAAATTTGGAATGAGTTGCTATCCCACGTTCTTTTTTTTTTTTTGCCTCTTTTCTGTTTCATTTTATTGAACTTTATTTTTAACAAAAATTATGTTCTATTTCTAGCTTAGTTTACTAATACAATTTTTTTAATGGATTTGGTGATAACATCCATGTCCAGGGTTAGCAAGGCTTGAATGAAGTTGGCCTCTATTTACTTATTGTATTTTCTGCATTTGCTTCTTTAATAGTACTAAAAATAGTTAATATATTAACAATATTATTATTATCAATAAAACATGTTTGATTAACATTATTTTTGTAACTTAACCTTATTACCCAAAGGCTTCTTTGTCCTTATATATCTTGATTACGTCCATAAAAATTTGGAGGATGAAGTTAGAGATGTTATATTGAATTAATTGGCTAGCATTTAATCCTTTGCTTAAAACACTTGTACCATTTTATTAGGGAGTGCAAGTAAGGATTTCTTAAATGAAGTTAAAAGAAACATGCAGGTAAGTTGATTATTGTACCCAAAGCATTAGGGATTGATAACACTGCTTTCTTAACTTTATTATTACAAGATACCAAGTTTGTTGCAAGGAACATAATAGAAAATCCAAAACTTGTTATTATTCCTCTACATACCATCCTTATTTGTGTTTAACATTATGTTGTTTGAATTTATAGCATGCAAATGGTGAAAATGCATGGATTAGCATAGATGAATAATGGCGCCATTACATATGTGAAAGAGTGGAATATATTACTACTATTCCCAAAACAATCAGTCACTCATGATTCCTTCAAATCTAACATGCTTCCAATATTCCCAGCAGTAAAGAACATCCCTAATATGTTAGGAACTTGCTAAAATTAACATTATGAAATTCCTTTTTGTGATTCTTTATCTTGTTTTAACATAATTCTATTTTTAGGAAGAGTAAAAGGATATCTATCTACTGCCCCCGGAATTGGATACTCCAAGCAAATTGGCCCACGTGGATGTATGAGTTGCATACTTGAATTCTGTTGTTTTTAGAAGAAAAACTCTGGTGAGTCTATATAAAATAATAATACATAGACAATTGTTCATTTTGTAGTTATCTTGGTCTTAAGACTTTACTCAATATGGTCAATTGTGGTCTCATAAAACTTCAATTTTTGTGCTTATCTTAGATATCAGAAAACTTTAGCAAATATGCTTTGCCTGGACTGAAAAAAATGATTAGCTTGCCAAAAGAAAGTTGTTAAGATTTTCCTTAGGCCTACAGCTGGTCAAACTTCATAATATATGTGAAAGTCAGAGTTGGCAGGGGTTTTTCACTCAAAGCTGAAAGTAATGCCTTATTTCTTTTGACCCCCACCGTCTCTATGTTTAATTCTTGCTTGGTACTTGGCCGTTCATGTCTTGCTATGTAGAAAATATTGTCTATGTTTTCCTACTCATACTCCTGTATTTTGAGCCTGTCTTAAGTTGTCATTGTTGTTCTCTTTGTTGCCATGAGCTCTGTTTGTGAAATCTCAATTTGTCAACATAGTTTCGGCCAAACCCTTACTCTCAAGTATCTTCAATGCATTTTTAGTACTTCGTGGCCCTATAGTTCGAGTTTGGTTGCCAATTGTATATCTTGAATCATTTTGGAAGCTTTGATAGGTGTCTCTAAATTCCTTTTAATAGTTCTGAATTTATTTGGAAATTTTGGGAAATTTCTAGGAATTTTGGTTGCTGATTTTATACCTTTGCTGCCATCATTCTTGCACCATCTATTTGTGGGAATTTTCTAGTTATAGTTAAGTATGTTATAATTCCAATTCTCACAGGAAAACTGATAAACTATGTAAAACTGATATATACTACTCTCACCAGCAAGGATGCGAAAATGATAAAGGATGCAAAATTGATATACATGACTTTTCTGGTATAGTGAAGCATGTTTATGAAAATTACTCATGGCTTGATTTTGTATTTTCTTTTTTTTTTTTCAGCAACTAGAAAACATGTTTTACTTAAGTTTGATTATTAACTTTCAGTATGTAACTTTTTGGACTACTTTCATTTCATCATGTTTTAACCCTCCAAAAGATTATAAATATATCTATCTTCTTTTATTTTTAAAAGCACAATGTGTGGAAGTTTGAACTTGGATTACGTAAGTAAATTTTTTAGATGAACTATGTGATGGGTGCATGATAACTAGCTAGCTTAAAATAAACCTGCAAATGACTATTGATTTTCTGATATGAAAAATAAACATTCATTTGATAAGAGATTTGATATATAAAATATAAATAAATAGATTAATATGTCAAGAATCTACTTTTGTACATTCTTGTTCATTTAGAATCAGTTTAATCTATGTAAACTAGTAGACTTATGTAAGAATATATGTTGTTCAAGAAAGAAAGAAAGCACACCCACAAATAAAGTAGATTCCTATGTAACTTCCTTCATTTGTTATGCATTAAAAAAAGCCAAAAGAACTTTGATATGGTCTGTGTTATAAGTTTATAACAAAGGAGTGCTTTTATTGAATGCATTTGGAAAGAGTATTCAGATTGTAAAGCTTCAAAGTTCCGAGGGGGACTGATTGAGCAAATTGTAAAGCTTCAGTTCTTTTGAGATTTTTTGAGACTTTGTTTTCTTGTCTTTTACTGTGAAAGTATTGATGTTATTCCTTGCACTAGTTTTGAGCTAATCAACATCTACTGATAATCTACTTCATAAGTTCACAAAAAAAAATCCCAAAAGGACACACTTATCATGGTTATTATTTGATATTGGAATCGAGTACTCTAGCTGAATGGAAAAAGGAAGGAGCTAGATTGGAGAGGAATAGTTATGTTTTCTGAATTTCATCCTGTGACCAAGTAGGAAACAAAAGCCACAATTATGAATGCATCATAATAATATGTGATCAAGTAGGGCACCCTTAATGTTTATTCTTTGAACACTCTTTTCCCCCACCTTTATCTTGTTCTTATAAGTTTGTTTTTTTAAGAAAAAGTAGACCCACAATTATGAATTGGCATAGTAGGGTGAGAAATTCTTTCATATATGATAATTAAAATAAAGGGGCATCTCTTTTCTTCTTGAGATTTAGAAGGGTAGAGAATTTAAAAGTAATAGTTTACATAGACCAAAATGATAATAAATAGTTGTATAAACATGTATATGTAAACCATATAGTATTATACTTACATATAAGGAAATGATAATTTTGTTTTTTTTATTAAATAATTAGACTAGGTTTCTATAGAAATTTCTCAATGTTCAATTTTGGACTCCAAATGCAATGTCAAAATTGCTGATTTTGGTTTGAGCAATATCATATGTGATGATCACTTTGTTAAGACAAGTTGTGGAAGCCCAAACTATGCTGCTCCAGAGGTTTGGAGTTCTTTGTATGGTAATGCATTGAGTTAGTAGTACTATATCGTGGAGAACTTTAGAATGTATATTTCATCTTTTGTGATTCAGTCTTCTTTTTTTCTTGGTCACACTGCTATGTTTTTTACTCGAATAACTCTTCTCTTGTTGCATATTCACTTCCATAGGTACTATACCACTCCTTCTAGCTCTTCTTTTCTTCCTTTTTTTAAGTACTTGGAAGTGTTCTCTTACTGATCTGAACTGATAATTGCAATTCTATCTTTCTTCTATTACTGCTTTTTTATAACTCTAACTTGCTATTTAGAACTAATCGAGTTTTACAGAGATTTGTACTTGTTCTTCAATTGAATGCAGAACTCAAAGAGGAAGAGTTAAAGACATCAAGATCATATTTGGTGGGTCATAATTACAAATCTTTTTTAGCATCTTTAAAAGCTGAAAAAAAAAAGGAAGAGTTAAAGGCATCAAACTATTACTTTGTCTAACTTGAATAAACTTGATTATGATCATGGCTGTAGCATTTTTTTTGTATCTTTTTCCCTCTCTGCTGGAGAAACAATTAATTGAAACAAATACAACTCTGGTATTCTTGTTGTGATATAAATCTGATTTTATTGTCCTGATTGTTTATACAGAAGCGTGTGATGCACTTGATCCAAATGGAAACAAAACAATCAAATGGGATGTCATAAGCTGGACTCTGGATGGCTATGTTGTAAGTATTACAAGATATGGATGTCAAACCTGATCATAATAGCTTAGGGATTGTCAAAGAACACATACCCTTGAACCTTCCTTTATTTATAATTTCTGAAAGAGTTTAAAGAAAGATAAACTCCTGGAAATTATGATGAAATGCAAAGCAATATGAAGATAAATAGCAATCCTACTCCTATTGTCAGAATGAAACTAGGGAATAATCCTAAAATGAATCTAGAGAATAATACTAAGAGATAACTACAAGACTCCTAAATCTGCAAGTGTTTAGTTTTTAACTCAGTAGCTTCTTCATTATAGTTTTATGACATTATAATATTGTAAAATTATGACAGACATAGAAATCTACAGAGAGATGAAGTCAAATAACTTGTGTGCTATTATACTCTTGTATTACTTTTGATTATAAAATGTCTTGGACTTTGCTTCTTATGATAACCTTGATCTGATTCGTTTCTCTGTCTTTATTTTCAAAGTTTTGATGATTCTTTTGGACATACATGTCATTTATGTAGGTGAATGATATGGTGGATCTAGAGTCAGTTCACATGGAATATCTTGCCAATTCATTGCCCATGTAAGTTTAAATTTATACCTTGTTTACTGATTTACATGACAATTAATAGAACAATATTAGGCAATTATATAACAATAATTACTTAGGATCATTAACTTCATCATGAATTTTTCTCTATGCCTGATAAATTTTCTCTTAAAAAGCATATTTTGGTAAGTTCAGTGACGTATTTCTTTACTTGACAGGCATTATTTAAGGTTTAGTGGATCATGATGTATGGTCTAATGATAGGGCATTTTGACTCACTTTTTTAAAGCTAATTACTAGCAGAGTTTGACATTGATAAATGATAACACTTTTTTATACTGCAATAACATTTGTTTGTGTTATGGATATGACATAACCATATCAGATTTTAATAATGTAATTAGTTGTCAGATTTTTTATCTTGTTGTAGTGTGTGTCTTTCCTTGTGTCTAACTTGAACATCACATGTAACTTATCATCTTTTACTTAATCAAACATTGAAACTTACTCCACTTCTGTCTTTTTGTGATAATTATGTTAAAATATAATTCTGAACATAAGTCCTGGAGGCTGTTTCATTAATTGATGTTAGAAGGCAATTTATTAAGGCAATGTCATTCCATGTTATGCAGGTTTGGAAGGAATTAATTAAAACTAGGTTTGAGCAACAGAACACAAAGCGGATCAAAGGGACAAGACAACAAAAAGCAAGTCATTATCAAACATTGATAGAAAGAGATTTCTTCAGCCTAATCACACAAATCCAAGTGTTTAGTAAGGTTGTTTTATTATATTTGTTATAGCATGCATGGCCAAAATCATCCTTGACCCCACTGACATACCCCTTCTCAGTAATACTACTTTCTTTCTCAATAACAACACAACAACTACAGATATATATATATATATATATTTATCTGTTAATTTATTATTTATTTTCAAACCTCTTGATCATTGCTGGCTGCACTGGCATTAATTGGGTCTTTATGGATTTAAGAATTCTTGATTAGTCTATGATTACAGACACTGACCTGATCAAGATACAAAGATCTCTTTAAGGTTAGTTAATATTAATCAATCACTAGTAATCTACTACAAATATATATTTATATATAGAGTGCATGTGTTGCCTAATAGCTGATATTTAGTTATATATATCTGAATAATTGTTGATCATCATATAGCCTTCTGAAGACAATGTACTAATCTCTATGATCTAGATCTGATTCACATCAATCGAAGAGCCCCAATAATATATAGTGCAGTTTCTTTTTTCTTTCCTTTTTTAATCTCATGCTTATTGGTGTCAGCCCCCTCACCCCCCAAACAAAACACACACACACACACACACACACACACACACACACACACACACACACACACACAGATAACTTGTAAGTCTATGGACTCTGCTACTTTCATATGGAGATGATGACACGCCCCATACACCTCCCCCTTGTATGACACACATATCTTTTACACTAGTCAACTTAGCTTATATATGATAAGCATGCCTTGAAGTTTGCACATAGCTCTAGTGCTCTTGGTGACTAACAAGGCATATAGATGCTTCATTTTCAAGATTCACAAAACTACAGTCCTTGTAAGTTTTAATGCATTTCAAGACATGCCTTTTAAGTTTAATTTTTTATCCATATTATTTGGCTTGAAAGGTTGTCAACTTATAAAGTTTACACTATGCTCCTCTAAATGATAACTCTTTTGTAGGGATTTATCATACAACAAATTGATTACAGCAGTGCCTAATTTTTTTTTTCACAATTCCCAAGTTTGAAATTCCTGTAAGTTTAATTTCTTTATATATATCTAGTTGCTATTAATAATTGCTATCTTAGTAAAACTATTGGAGGACTATGATTGATTTATGACAATTAGTCTTTTATTGTAAAATTATTAGAGGTCGGACTTTTAGTAGAGACTTTGCAAAATTTATATGCAACCTATATGATAAGAGTATTGTTTTAATTGTTTCAATGAGCATTTTATATGTCTTATGTTTGAATTTTTCAACTTGTTTTGTGAAATACTATATTCTCACTTTTTTTGCTGGTTCTAAATATAGATTTTCATGGATTTAATGTATGTTTTATAAACTAGCAGACTTATACACACTTTTAGACATACTTGTTAGTTTAGAATCAATTTAATCTATGTTGTGCAAGGTGTAGAATTGTTTATAATATACTCCAATCTCCTCTAGGTGGTCATGGATCGTAGTTGGATGAATGCTAGATGAACAAGTGCTGAATATGAGAATGGGTTAGAAATGTTTCTGGAATTTGCTAGAAGAAATGTTCCTGACAATAATGGAAGGTTTTATTGCCCTTGTATCAAATGTTTGAACGAGAGGCGACTGAGTGTTGCAGAAATTAGAGATCATGTAATTTGTTATGGGTTCAACAAGAGATATACACGATGGACATGGCATGGTGAATTTGAAATGTCAAGTGACTGCCAAAAGGTGGAAGTTGATCTAGATATGGATGATCGACTAGAGGACATGATTCGTGATGTTAGAGTAGAAGCCTTTGAGCGAGCACATATATATGACAGCTTGTGTAGTGATGCAGAGAAACCTTTGTACCCGGGTTGTACTAAATTTACATGGTTATCAGCTGTATTAAGATTGGTTAACTTGAAAGCGAAAAATGGGTGGAGTGATAAGAGTTTCACGAATTTGCTTGAATTGTTAAAAATATTGCTTCCAGAAGGTAATGAACTGCCGGATCGTAACTATGAGGCAAAGAAAATATTATGCCCAATGGGTATAGAGTATAAAAAGATACATGGTTGCCCTAATGACTGCATATTGTATAGAAATGAGTACGAAGGGTTACATATGTGTCCAAAATGTGGGGCATCACGCTACAAAGTGAAGGAGGATGGTGATTCTAATTGTGATATGAACATTAAGGGGCCTCCTATGAAGGTGTTATGGTATCTTCCAATAACACCAAGGTTCAAGCGCTTGTTTGCTAATGCAAAGGATGCAAAGAACTTAAGATGGCATACAGATGAGAGGGTTTCTGATGGAAAGCTCCGACATCAGGCTGATACCCCTCAGTGGAAGGTTATCGACCAATTGTTTCCTGACTTTGGTGGTGAGTCAAGAAACCTTAGGCTTGGACTTTGTATGGATGGAATGAACCCTTATGGTAACATGAGCAGTAAACATAGTTCATGGCCTGTTCTTTTGGTGATTTACAACCTACCTCCTTGGTTATGTATGAAACGCAAGTACATCATGTTGTCGATGATGATTTCAGGCCCAAAACAGCCAGGAAACGACATAGATGTTGACTTGGGACCTTTGATTGCAGACTTAAAGATGCTATGGGAGGAAGGTGTAGATGTGTTTGATGCATATTACAAGGAGACTTTTAAGATGCGTGCCATGATCTTTTGCACGATAAATGACTTTCCCGCCTATAGAAACTTGTCCGGATATAGTGTTAAGGGGCATAAGGCATGCCCTATCTGTCAAGAAGCCACACACTATAATCAACTTAAGTATGGAAAGAAGACAGTTTACCTTGCTCATCGGATATTTCTTCGACGAAACCACCCATATCATAGATTGAAAAAAGCTTTCAATGGCTTACAAGAGTATGAAGATGCTCCTAAGGCATTAAATATAGAGCAAGTGTACCAACAGGTGAAAGACATTAATGTTATCTTTGGAAAGACTCAGAAACTTGCAACTGAAAAGAATTTATGGAAAAAGAGGTCTATCTTCTATGATCTTCCATATTGGCAAAGTCTTAAGGTCAAGCATAGTATTGATGTGATGCATGTGGAGAAAAATGTGTGTGATAGTGTTATTGGAACACTTCTTAATATACAAGGCAAGACTAACGATTGTGCGAATGTGAGAAATGATATGGTTGTAATGGGAATACGACAAGAGTTAGCTCCGCAACTAGTAGGTAAGAGAACTTATTTGCCCTCAGCTTGTCATACATTGTCCAAAAATGAGAGAAGAAGTTTTTGTGAGTGTTTACATGGTGTCAAAGTGCCCCAAGGGTATTCTTCGAATGTTAAAAGGCTTGTGTCAATGAAAGATTTGAAATTAATCGGCTTAAAGTCTCATGACTGTCATGTCTTGATACAACAACTATTACCAATGGCTATTCGCGACATATTGCCAAAAAAATTGAGACATACTATAACCAGGCTATGCTTCTTCTTCAATGCCATATGTAGCAAAGTAATTGACCCTCAGGAATTAGATGAATTGGAAAATAATGCTGCTATTATCTTGTGTCAACTTGAGATGTACTTTCCACCTTCATATTTTGACATCATGGTACATTTAATGGTCCATTTAGTGAGGGAGATAAGGTTGTGTGGTCCTGTTTATTTACGATTGATGTACCCATTCAAGCAATACATGAAAATCTTAAAGGGGTATGTGAAGAATCCATATTGGCCTGAAGCATCAATTGTTGAAAGATATGTTGCTGAAGAAGCAGTTGAGTTTTGTACTGAATACTTAACAGAAGCTGAAGCTGTTGGACTTCCAAAGTCTCGCCATGAGGGAAGAGGTGCTGGTAAGGGTACATGAGGGTTAAGAGTGAAAAGCATGGGTCGTGAATAAGTACTACAAGCACATCTATATATTTTGAATAACACTGATGAAGTTCAGCCTTACTTGGCTACCCATAAAAGCATTATAAGAGAAAAAAACCCTCGGAAGAATGATAAATGGTTAGTGAATGAGCACAACAAGACTTTCAGAGCATGGTTCAATGAACAGGTTATGAATGATGATAATGTATCTGATACAATAAGATGGTTAGCCAATGGGCCTCACTTTGACATTGTATGTTGGAGTGGTTATGACATCAATGGGTATTCCTTATATACAAAGGCACAGGATGACAAGAGTACTATGCAAAATAGTGGGGTTATGGTAGTAATAGAGTCAATGCATTTTTCGAGTTCAAAAGATAAAAACCCGATATTGGCGGCCATATCTTATTTTGGAGTTATTGAAGAGATTTCGGAGATTGACTATACAAAATCTAAAGTGCCTGTTTTCAAATGTAAGTGGATTGATAGTAATAATGGTGTCGAAACAGATGAGTTAGGATTTACATTGGTGGATCTTAATAGAGTAGGTTTTAAAGAGGAGCCTTTTATTATGACATACCAAGCCAAACAAGTGTTTTATGTCACTGATCCGGTAGATAAAAGGTGGTCAGTGGTTCTACAAGGGAAAAGGGTGATTGTTGTTGATGAGAATGATGAATCAAATTTCAATATTTGTGAGACTCCTCCTTTCTCATCTAGGCTACCTGAACTAAATGAAGAAGATGAAGTAGATGAAATACATGCCACAAGAGGAGATCATAATGAAGGGATATAGGAGAATAACGTTAAATAGAGTTTGAGTTAAGTTATTACTTATCTTATTTCATAGTTTATATAATAGTCTTATTTCATACTTTAGTTATCTTCAATATGCTTACCTTATTATCTTATTATCTAAATAGGCACATGGAGAATCATTCTAGTGACCAGTCTACTCATAATGATACTCAAAGTGGCCAAGCTCATCAATCTACACGTAAAAGGGGCAAACGTGGCACACGTTTAAAGGAATTAACCCTCGGTCATGGTGGTGAATAGAGGATAAATATTGAATTTGATGAGAGTTGGAATCCAATTGGGCCTAATAGGAAGAGGTTTAAAAGTTTTGTTGCCCTTCTAGGATGTAGTAAGGCAAGCATTTTAAAGAATGAGTGAGAAGATGTATCCAACAAGGTGAAGGATCAGATTTGGGAAACTATCACGATATATCACTATATAAGCTATTATATTTATCAGTATTATTATATCACTAACTTCTTTCTATATGTGTGTGTTGTAGCTCACTTATGATGTTCCTTCCAATCAATTGTTGAGGACAAAGTTGATTCAATATGCAGGGGAGCGATGGAAGGCCTTTAAGACTAGTCTTACCAGTAGATATGTGTTTGGTAAGCTGAAGGGAGTAAATCCTTGTGAGGATTATCAATTTCTTGAAGAAGAGACTTGGCATAAATTTGTTGAAAGTCGTTTGGATAAAAAATTTCAGGTTAGTAAACTAAGAATGTGAAAATGAAATGGTTTTATTCATTATTGATTTTATTCACTTACTGTTAATAGGAGAAGAGACAAAAAGCTCAAGAGTTACAAGCGAAAAATGTTTACCCCCATAGATTGTCACGTGGGGGTTATGACTTGCTTGAAGAAAAAATTATGATAAAAAAATTGAAGGATCGTGAAGATGCTCAAGGTGACTCCTCCACTATGACTTCTCCTCCATCTCCACCCACTCGCGCTGAGAAATGGAAGCTTGCACGGGAAACAAAGGAAGGAGAGTATGTCACTGAGGAGGCTCGTGTAGTTGCTGAGAAAATTGTAAGTAATTTAGGACTAATCAAATTTATTATTTGGTTTTAGTTATACAAGTGTTAAATATGTTTGTTATTTGTATGTTATAGGAGTCTCTCCAAGAACAGTACTCCCAAGGAAGCTTCACTCCTGTTGGAAGGAATGATATCTTGGCCACTGCTCTGGGGCAAAACGGAGCACCCTGGCCGTGTCAGGGGAGTTGGAAGAGGAGTAGGTATCAAACAGTACTTTGGATCAACTAAACGTCATGGCTCAAGAATCATGACTCGAGATGAGATGGAAATGATGGTGGCAGCGCAGGTGGCAACACAAGTAGCAGCTACAAAGGATAAAGTGATGTCCTTATTTGGCGCAGCGGGGATACCATCGTGGATAGACACATCCGTCCAAGGAACCAATTCTCCTATAGTTCAAAGCACAAAAGATAGTTGTGTTCCTGACCTTGCATCAGAGGGTGTTCCCATCCAAGATAGTAGACAACCATGTGAGCTATATCTGGAGGATCCTCAAAGGCAATTAGTGGCCTATAGTAAAGTCTACAACTTGGGCTCAGTCATCCATCACCAAAAAATGAAGGACAATCAAGTGAGGGTAGTGGTTGAACGAGTTGAAGTTCCAGATGCACCAGTACCATTCCCTAGTGAAGAGGTGAACACAGTAGGGGAAGCCCTAAATACTTTTATTTTATGGCCAAAAACACTAGTCCAGGTAATTCTATTATTACTATGTTGTGTTTTACTAATGCTTCATATAGCATGTAATCTATTTAATAATTACTTCACTATTTAGGAAACTACTCCTTCAATGCAGCAATCCCAACCTCCAATGGATCCACTAACACGTCTATGTGTAGTGGCAATGAACATAAAAAATCCCGTCAAGGTTCATATGGATTTAGGGATTATAGATGATATGAAGGATTATGACTTCTAGATTTACCAAAGAGATGTGATGAAGTTACTCATGACTGATAAGTTGAACATATCAATCCTGCAATTATTTGTGAAGTAAGTTTATTGTTATTTTTGGATGATATGTAAGCATTTAATTCTTAAAACTCACATATTTAAATATTATAGGTATCTCAATCACCTTTGCAACTTATCAGGAAAAAGTGATAAGTATGGTTTCATGTGCCCACAACACATCCAAAGGCAAGGTAACAAGACATCTGTAATATCAGTCTACATCAGATCTAGGCTCAAAGAGGGCAACAAGCAATGCTTCCTTGCACCATATCATCAAGGGTAAGATAAAAATTATAATTCATATGATACTATGGCTGTGTAATTTATTCCCTATTTTGTAGGGATCATTGGCAGTTGATGGTTATTTCCCCTCAACAAAATGCTGTAACTTGGTTCTGCTCTGCATCGATGCCACCAAATGATGATTTCAAGGATATGATTGACACGTAAGTGCGTTTATGTAAATCTTTATTTTGTGATATTTATTATTATTACTTTATAATATAATTCTTTGCATGCATTTGAACTTAGTGCTATAGGATCGAGCAAAGTCCTGCAGGGTCAGCATGCACATCAGCTGAAGAAGACTTCGTGGTTTTACCCAAAGGTAAGTAGTTTGAACCTAAGCACTTTTTGCAACAAACTTTCTAAATAAGTTTCAAATGTGTGAGTTGAAACATGGCCATGCAATTGTAAATCACGTACTTTAAATTTATGAAATTTGTCTTGATGTATGTTGTTATACTTTTAGGTTCACTAGAGTTGGCTAATTGATCTTCATGCTAAGTATATATATATATATATTCATATATATATATAATGGTGGCATCTCATTTTGGGGTGTCTGATTAGTTATTATAAACAAAAGAATAGGGGTTGATTATTTTTTGGGATCTCTTATTAGTTATAATGGAAGATTTTCATTCTGGCAAAAAAAAAAAGGAAAGAAGAGTTTCATATAAACAAAAGAGGCGTTCGTGATGATTAGATAAGTGGCAATTCAAAGCAGAATTTAATTTGTTTCCTTAAAAAATGGGAACTATTGAGAAAGATGATGATTATTTTCATTGAAAAGAAGATATAACATTGAGATTAAAACTCTAACTGATATAGATATTTCTTTATGATCTTTGTGTAGGATGGACGTTGAAATGAAAGCTATTTTGTTGGCCAACTATGTTTGAAAGAAAGCACAAGATTGGTCATGATAAGTTTTTGTTGTCTTGATGATTTTATGCTGTAATATTTTTAGGCTAATTTCAGGCATTATAGTCCTTTAAATTTAAAAGACATTGGGCTATTTAGTACAATTTTTTTGTTTGTATAGTGATGTTGTTTAATAGATTGTAACTTATGCATAGAAAGTACATATGGTTCAAATTATAATGTGTTATTAGTATTAGCTAGTTGCATCTAAATTGGTTTACATTCTGAGTGTAAATAGGGATGATAAGTATTAGATTGGGTGGGTATTATTAAAAAAATATTGACACTTTCTAGATCCATTATAAGTTATAACGGATCTAGAAAATATAATTATCTAGATCGGTCATAACTTGAAAACCGATCTAGAAAGTGCTCATTATTTTTTTTTAATGATTTTCTAGATCGGGTGTTTAAAACAACCGATCTAAAAAATACTTTCTAGATCGGTTAAATAACCGATGTAGAAAAACAAAATTTTCTAATCGGTCACTTCTACATCTGCACCAAAACCGATCTAGAAAGCTTATTTCACCTGATCTAAAAAATGCCCAGTGTAGTAGTGTAGTGATTACACAGTAGCAAATTATAATAAAGTGTCAATTGACATACCTGTACAAATGGAGTAAGGGTAATGAGGTTCATTGGCCATGCTACATAACTACCCACTGCTTGTCCTACCTTATCCGCATCTTGAGTAGGAATTGGCAATACAGCATTCTCCTCTTTGGGGACATCAATCAATACTCTCACATGGCCTTCAGGTAGGGCTTGATTGTGAATGACACCTCCTATGTTTTCCATATGCCCCTCTACAACCACACGTCTAGTAGGGTGATCCAACCATAATCGATAGTATGATACGCCCTATACCAATAGCAAAAAATAATTTATACATGTCGAAAAAAACTGTGAACTTGATTGGAAAAGCAATTACCTCAAGGAGATGCTCAAATGGAAGAGGGCAGCTATCCTTGACACTAGGGCTTGTTGATGCGACCTGTGACGACTATATTTGCTTGAGTATTGCAGCTTGTGTTTGCACCAAATCTGTCAACATGGCTAATTTTCTCTCCATCTCAAATTGAGTTGCCTCTAATTGAGCAACCTTAGATGCAGAGTATGACGATGAGCGGCATTGAGTCCCAAAATATGCTTTCTTAGTGACACCAAACCCGGCACCCCTAACACGACCAGGGTGCTCAGGGAGCCCTAATGCCTTGCCTAGCACATCAAGCCCTGTGTCTTCCTCAATGCCTTCAGGCATGGACTCTGCAAGGGTATCCTATGAAAGCAAAAAAATAATAACAAATATATTATTTTATAGAAATATATTATAAATGATTGAAAATGCAAATAATAATGTAAGACTTACAATTTTGTCACAAACTTGTTTGACGTTTTCATTGTCAATAATCCCTTCCTTGTTCTTTCTTGATTCTGCCCATAGCACATGACGCTTGGTTAAAGAGCCACCTTCAGATCCCTCTTGAGAATGCTGTGTAACAACATAAATAACTGATTTGTAAGTATTTATAAGGAAAATATATTCATATAAATAAGATCTATAGACACGTACCATCTTATCCTCTATACCCGAGTATCCAAGACGGCCAGCTCTATAAGGGTATTGTTGACACTTGGTCCTTTCACTATTTTGCTGGCTTAATATATGTAAAAAACCAAAATATGAAATGAAATAGCTAGACACATATAGCATTAGAATAGAATTAACAACTAACATGTAAAAAAAGGATTACTTTGAAAGATTGCTCACGGCGGATACCCGTAAAAACATCCCAGTCTTCTTGCTTTATGTAGACTTCAAATAATGGAGGTGGATGCTCAAGGATGTTACCATCTGGATCTCTCAAAAATCTTTTTGTAAGGATATATCGAAAAGCTCACATTGATACTCCAGTCTTCTTATATATGAAATCTCTATGGCACTCATTGATGTCAAATCCCAACTGCAAAATAAAGTACCCTGATTAATTATAATAAGTATAACTACATAGGAAAAAAACATTATAAGATAATTATAATAAGCTATTTACAGCTACATCCTTGAAAATCAAGTCTTTCATAGCCTCAGGGACTTTCCTCCAATCCTTCCATTGGCTACTTGCTATAGGCACATTCATCTTCGCAGCTATCCCGAATTGCTACTTAATTTTTTTCCACCATCTTTTATTGGGTGGCCTCTATGATTCCACACCACATGGATCTTCTTACCACTATCTCTTGCCCATGAGACCTCTTTCAAGATGGTCAACCCATGATGATGCTTCTCTAACTCTTTCTCAACCCGTTTGTTAACATTACTAGGATCCACATTCATCGGATCACTATCATAATCAGAAGAGGAAGACATTTACCTGTAATATAAATCAAACAAATAAGGCATTAATACATAGAAAGGCAAATAACAAGATTTAGGGAAAAGTTATTAGAAAATTTAAAGTCACAAATAAGAAGAATAACACAACTAGTAAAAAATTCAAACACACAAAATTCAAACTCAAACCTTTTCCTCTTTCTGGTTTGTCTTCTCTTTATGATCCAAAAACCCTATTGATGATCATCTCTCACATACAAGGCATCATCTCCAGCATAATCAGTATCAATTGATGTCCCTACAAAAGGATCATCCTCAATATCTGCATCTTGATGACTTTCAATATCTTTTTGGTTGTTAATTATTTTGTTTGTTAACATAACAATAGACAACTTATTAGCAGGATCGGAGATGAAAAACACCTGTTGAGCTTGGGATGCTAAAATAAAATGTTCATCTCTATACTCCACCTTGTTAAGATCCACTTGAATGAACCCTGATTGATCAATTTGAAGACCATTTTTGTTGTCAACCCACTTACAACTAAAGACCGGTACCCAAAACAAGATATAATCAAATTCCCATATGCGATCAATTACCCCAAAGTATGTCATATTTGCAAAAAAAGGGTTTTTGTCTTTGACACTAGAAATATGCATTGATTGAGCTATAAGAGTTACCCTACTATTTTGCATTGTGCTCCGATCATCTTGCTCTTTCGTATAGAATGTGTAGCAGTTAATAAGATAACTGGTGTAAGATAGGACACATATGCTTGGACTGTTAGCTAACCATCGTAACCTTTATGAAACTGAACTAGGATTTCTCTCCACCTCCAAAATAATGTGATGTCTCAACCAATTTATAAAAACCCGATTGTGTTCCTTTGATATCCAACTCTCATTCTTGTAAGGGTTCAAACTTCTAAGTTTCTCCTTGTCCATTTCCACATATAGCTCAACCTCATCAGAGTTATGCAGAACATACAAATGAGCTTGCTCCCACTATGTCCTGGAGATGCTAACTATATCATTTCCAAGAATCCCTTCCCCATCTGTTCTCCCAATGTGATGAGACTTTAGAAGCCCAATATAATCAACATTGGATAAGTATTCAATACAGAATTCAACAGCTTCTTCAGCTATGTACCGTTCAACAATACAACCCTCTGGTCTACTTCGATTTTTCACATATCCTTTTAATACCTTCATGTAACGCTCAATAGGGTACATCCATCTCATATAAGCTAGGCCACACAATTGTGTCTCTCTAACCAAGTGAACTATTAGGTGAATCATCATGTCAAAAAATGAAGGCAGGAAATACATCTCAAGTTCGCACAAAGTCACAACAATTTATCTTTGCAACATTGGCAACTTAACGGGGTCAATCACTTTGCTACAAATGGATTTGAAGAAGAAACATAATTTTGTGATTGTGCCTCAAACCTTTTTGGGCAAAATAGATCAGATAGCCACCGGCATCAAATTCTCCAATAGAACATGGCAATCATGAGACTTTAAGCCCTTCAACTTCAAGTCTTTCATTGATACAGAGTTCCTAATGTTTGAGGAGTATCCCTCTAGGACCTTAACTCCATTAAGAAACTCACAAAAAGTGATTTTCTCCTTTCTAGAGAAAGTATGGGCTACAGGAGGTAGATAAGTACAACGTTTCTCTTTCACCAGTGTCAATTCTCCTCTTATTCCCATTGCAACCAAGTCCAACCTTGCCTTCACCCCATCTTTGGTTTTTCCCGGCACATTAAGCAACGTACCAATGATGCTATCACATACATTTTTTCTCTATATGCATGACATCAAGGAAGTGTCTCACATATAAAGACTTCCAATATGGCAATTCAAAGAAAATTGACTTTTTCTTCCACCCACTAGTCCCAAGGTGTTTTGCAAAAGGCTTCCCGAAATTGTTATTCAAATCCTTCACCTTGTCAAACATATCCTCACCACTTAATGGCAAAGGTTCACTCCCTTCTTCTGTATTCCCATTAAAGACTTTTTTCCACCACCTGTAATGATATCCTAGAGGCAAAAATCTGTGATGTCTTAGGAAGACAAATTTCCCACCATGTTATAATCGTATGGTATGTGTGCCTTCTTCGCATATAGGACATCCAAACTCTCCTTTGATACTGTAGCCTGATAGATTACCATATGCCAGAAAATCATTAATTGTACCAAACAGCATAGCTCTCAACTTAAATATTTCTTCCCTATATTTGTCATACATCTCCACACCCTTCTCCCACAATAGTTTCAAATCTTCAATTAATGGAGCCAAATATACGTCTATATCATTTCCAGGTTGTTTGGGTCCAGAAATTAACATAGACAACATCATAAACTTCCGCTTCATGCATAGCCATGATGGGAGGTTATAAATCAACAAAATAACGGACTATGTACTGTGGGTACTACTTTGCATGCCATGAGGATTCATTTCATCAGTAGATAAAGCAAGGCGCAAGTTTCTATCTTCTTCCCTGAAATCTTCATATTCATGATCAATTCTTTTCCATTGTGGAGAATCTGCAGGATGTCGAAGTTTTCCATCTTGAATTCTTTCATCTGCATGCCATGTTAAGAGCTTTGCAATTTCTGCGCTACTGTACATGCGTCTAAATCTAGGTATGATGGGAAAATACCATACCACCTTCGTTGGACTCGATTCTTTCTTTTTGTATCATGGAGCATTGCATTTAGGACACTTGTTTAATGATGCATATTCTTTTCGGAATAAAATACAGTCATTAGGACAAGCATGTATCCTCTCATAGCTCATTCCAATAGAGCATAACATTCATTTAGCCTCATATGTTCAGCTTGGAAGCTCATTATCTTGTGGCAGCATATCTTTCAAAAATGCAAGTAATTATGTGAAGCTCTTATCACTCCATCCATTCCCTGCTTTCAAGTTGTATAACTTTAACACAGTTGATAATATCGTGAATTTAGTACAACCAGGATATAATGGTTTTTCTGCATCGGCTTTCAACCTCTCAAACATCTCAGGACAATTCTGAAGCTCATCCTCAATCGCATTTGTCACCTCTTGAAGACGGTCATCATCAAATGTACTTGTATCAAAATCATTAGATCCACAGCTCCTACTTGTCCCTAAATCACTATACCCATCATTTTTCTCACCATGTTTTGTCCAATGTGTATAACTTCGATCGATTCCATTACACACTAAATGTTCTTCCAACTTCTCTAAACTAACTAGCCTTCCAAAACAACACATTAAGTAGGGGCATATGATTTTATCGGGGTTATTAGCATGCTCAACTGCAAACCTAACAAACTCTTTCACTCCATCCCAATATTCCTTACTCAAACGATTTGCATGCATCCAATTCCGATCCATACTATTATGTTGTGTACTAATTTTGACAGAGCCTCCCCTAGAAGTTGAGGGTTCCAATAATTCTACAGCAACAACTCACAAAAAGTTAGACTCATCAATTATAAGCACTAGCATTTTCTAACCAATCCCAGATAAACAAAGCTATCTTCAAACATAAGGACTGTCTTTATTCTAGGAGATTAAAGTAATACATGATTCAACCATGGACTATTTCTGGCAACCATAAACTAATTTTTAAAGAAAATTCAGTAGCATAACGACATAAAAATGAGAGTTTCCCAAGCCTTAAGCCCTTTATTCATACAAAAAGTAGTAAATTTCAACCAATCATAGCAGCAACCATGTACCCAATCATTTCCAATCATCAAATTACTTCTAATTAATAAAGTAATTATATTTCATGCTATTAGATATTAATACATGGCATTATAATGATATAGTTCTAAAGGAAATCGGCAACATAACAACTTAGAAAAGAAAGTTTCCTGGGCTTGTTAAAATTTAATCAAACTATGACTATCAAATTTCATTCAATCATTTCCAATCAAAGCTTCACCCTATGACTTCCTTTGAAGATATTAACATGCAAATCAAACATCGGTTAATTAGTACAACAATCATTCAACACCACCATTTTTAACAACTTTGAAAGCAAGATTAACATACCTTATAACCTTGTACTATACTATCCCCTTTAGTTTAGCCCCTTATTTTGCTGCCTCAAAGCTTCTAAATTAGAAAGCTAATTGAAATAGCTAATATGTAACAAACACAATGACATGTTCAACTTGCATGACATAAGAGTATAAAGTTAAGAAAAATTTCTAAACTAGTTTAATATATGAAAGTGTTAAAATTTGACTCAACAAAGATTTAGGGGGCTAAGGGAAGTTTAGATCATGACATGAATATGATGAATTCAATGAGTTAATAATGGTTCTAAATGCTTGATGATGTCTTAGAAATGACATTAAGATGATGAGAATGTAAGAACTCAAGTTATATAGTAAAGTAGTAAATTGAAACCTAAAATGGCCAAGGGCCACCCATGTCGATTTAAATAAGTGGAGAAGTCAATTTAAGATTTAAACCATATTATGTTTGTTAAACTAGGTGTATATGCTATATGAATAAGAAGAAATATATGTCCGTGATGAGAAATCTGTCAGCATGTGATTTGTGCAATTTATTTCATGATTTTTCCACCTCTTTAATTCCTTTTATTACTTTATTTATGCCTAAACTGATTATATAGGAACATATAGAAATAGGCAAAAAGAAAAGAAATTATCATGAGATTAAATTAATTCTGTGATTAATGACAACAGAATTTTGCTAGAATCTACACAATATTTAGCTGTTATGTAAGCCTGAATTGTTTTAAAGAACCTCCGTAAATACTAATTTTTCTCCAAATAAATACTACTGAAATATGGAAATGTTTTAAGCTGTGCATTCTTCTAAACATCAGGTAGTAAAGTAAAGTTATGGCAATGGAAAGCACAAACTCAATTCCTCAACTCAATGAAGTAGTGAACATGAAAGATTATATTATATCAAATGGAACTATTTTTTTTTATTAGGTAGAAGCAACAATGAAAAACATTCTAAACCTTTGAAATAGGAAAAGGACAAACCTAACACACATGGGTGATGACAACAAGATGATTGAAACTAAACATTTAAAAGTTTCAAAATTTTTTTGGCCTAGTCTCAATGAAAATATGAGGAATCAACTTATTAGTTAGGATATTTGACTGGGCATATGGCTTAGGTTAGCAGATTATTACCCTTGATAATGGTTAGGACATTTTAGCTTGGATTTTAGTATAACCAGATTCTCTTTGATAATCCGGAGCTATAATGGTCGAATGACTAGAACTGGATTTCAATGACATCAAGAATTTTTTTTAATAAATTTTTGTTGGCTTCTCATTCTTTTTACTAGAAAGTATCTTTGCTTGAAATTCCCATTTCCATTTACATTTCATAGGACTTTTGTATAGTCAGCAAAAAAAGAAAATCTTGGAAGATGCTTAGAATATCTTGCCTCTTCAAAGTCCTTCATGAAACTAAACACTAGATGTTGAATGGCTATATAGGTCTCCCACTTACATTTTTCTTTGATACATTTCCATGTATGACTAGGGCTAATCATTTTTCTTTGCACTATTCTCTATCAAAATCTAAGGCCCTTTACAAGGCTTTATCTTGGTCTGAAGTACATAAAAGCATTAGAAAGCTACTTGTTATGTCTATTATTTTAGCAGTTTGACAAACATAACAAAGTTGTTGATTTCTTTGTAAGGTGGGCTAAAATATGTTATGTAGTTTGTTTTCTCCAGGGGTGAGATGTGAGATTGATGTTTTTGAAGTAAAAAGGAATACCTAAAAATTGAACAATTACATCCCCTAATTTAATGTGAGGCAACCTAATCCATTTAGCATATGCAAATTCCTTGCTCCATGACTCCCGCTTGCATTATTTAGCATATATCAAATGGAGATCAGAAGTGTATCATCTAAAGAAGATGTGATGGCAGAGACATTACATATGTGTGAGATGCAATCATGTGATGAGTTATTATCCATCATTTTGCAAAAATGTGTTTGCTACTTGCCAAACTTGTCAAATCAAATGCTGAAGAAAAACACTATTTTAAGGAGGAGGATTATAAAGAGAGGCTGTGAGTACAAAATTATGATGAGATTTCATTAACCCTTTAAGATTAAATGACAAAAATAGATTGTTATATTTGGGTAATATGTGGTTGTTTGAGCAGGCTTCAATTATAAATTACTTTTGTAGTTGGAACTAATTTTATTCCAAATAAATGCTGCTACAAATATTTCAAGTTGTGCATGTTTGCTAAAATATGGCTTTTAAGACAAAAAGTAAAATACTGAAATGCGCAAACTCTATGCCTGAACTTAATAAACTGAACTACATGGAAGTTTTTATTGACTAGCACATATGAATATGGAACTCGAGTCTTTTAAATCCTTTCAAACAAAGAAATCAGCATTGGTCCTTATTGCAAAGCAGAGAAAAAAATTTGAAGATTTCTATTTTCTAAGATTCCATTGCAATTTGTTGAAAAGTTTTTTTGGCAAGAAAAAAAAGTAAAACCCTTTGTCTATTGATTTTAATTTATTCTTTGAGGCATGGCTTATTAAAATGCATTTAGGTTGTATTAAATTCTTCCAACTCTTTTTGTCACTGTATATGATTAGAAGTGAAAAATGAAAACATTGTTCAGTTTCTTGGTTTCAACATCATTCAATTTTTCTTGAAGTTACCACTTTTTCTTTCCATACTTGTTGCAAATAATTCATATATATGATACTTGAAAATTTATGGGAATGTTATTGACACTTGTGAATTGCATTTTGTTATTATTATTTGAATGAATTGATGTGCATATATAGTTGTGTTATGGCTAGGTTGTTGAATGTTTGATGTGGAATGACAATGATAGGGACGGAAATTAGTAGTCTGAAATGTGAATAATAGAAGGGGAAACAGAGTTTAAGGTGCACAGATTTAAGAAACAAGAGAAGAAGACTTGGAAAAAGAATACTACTACTAAATAGTCTGTACCAAGAAGACCTAACTCCCATTACTAGTGCATTCTGTCAAAAGCATAATGCATGCCCTACTGTAACATCCTACACTCAAACACCTTCAAATCCGACCTGAGCTTTCAAAAACCAAAACTCACAACCTATCACCTCCAATTGCCACCGGAGGCAAATGGACGCCAAGAGACCCTTCTCACAGGTTATATTTGGCTAAACCAACATGTCCAAGGAGGTTATACCCCGAAGAAACCTTTCCTTCGAGAATTGACCCCCTTGAACCCTAAAACCATATAGTGGCTATAAGCCCACAACTCGCATACATGGCCCAAAACCACCTCTGGGCTTGCAGTCAACCCCTTTTTATCATATAAATACCTGCTCATACATTAAAGACCCATATCGGGGTCCACTATCAACCTCACACCTCATTACAACACATACATCACCATACACATTTAGCATAATATCCATCAACATCACTATCAACCCATAATATACAAATAATACTCCCAGGACTCTCATCCAGGCAACCACTAGAACAGCCTACTTGGCATAGAATTACATAAACTAAATTATAACTACCAAATATACAAGGGATTCCCGAAGACGGAATGACTGCTAACTTCTTGATCTTCTCTGAACTAGCACCAGAGTCTTCACCTGAAAGGTTAGTCATGGAGGGGATGGGTGTGAGACAATGTCTCAGTAACCAGGATCAACAACACATAAACATATATATATATACACATATAAATCATGTCACATATGAATGCAATGTCGAATGTATGGTATGCATGTCGTCCTCTCCGGGACTTCCATCCTTATCCTCCCTAACACACATATACATATAGCCCATCTTTATCCTCCCTAACATATACAATCCACCCTTATCCTCCCTAACATATACATATATCACATATTCCATCCTTATCCTCCCTAACAAATACAATCCACCCTTATTCTCCCTAACAAATACAATCCACCCTTATTCTCCCTAACATATATATATATACACATAAACATGGTCCATCCTTATCCTCCCTAACATATACACATATATATATATATCATTACACAACATATCTTCATCACGTCATCACCACTCAACCCACCACCAATCACAATCTCAAAATACCGTGTGGTGATGCTAGTGTATCATCACATAATCATCATCATGTCATATCATCATGTATGCACCATTTCATATCATATCAATGTCAACATCATATGTATCATCATTCACATAATCATCATCATGTCATATCATCATGTATGTACCATATCATATCATCATCCCCAATCAACATCATAGTCATCATAACCATTATCTAACCGTATGCATAACACGATATATAGACAACAGTACACACAATCCATCAATATCATCATCACATATCTCATCATCATAATCATAGACAACGTCTACTGTACACGTACCACGATATATAAAAACAACACACAACACATCAATACCGTGGTACGAAAGAGACATGCATATATACACAACTATACATACTATCATATAATACCAACAATAACACATAAACAAACACCCGGTTACCTCAAGTTGTCAATACCGCGCACACAGGGCTTAGACAAGCCTCTAGAGCACCCCAATCCCGAACTGTAAGCCTCCAATAAGCCAATCTACCATTACAACAGTAAATACCCTTTTATTAACATAACTCCCATAGCATTACAATTCACAATCTAACCATCCAAGCTTAACCCGGAGTTCTAACAACATACACACATACAAATAAACCTTAAACAACCATTCAAACACACCCTAACACATACCATTTCGGATTTCCACTTCTTTTCCTAGTTTCCAACCTAGGGTTTAACTCAAACCCATCATAATCCAATCAAAGCTCATACCCAAAGCTTCCTAACACCACAAAACACTCTTACAACATAAAAGAGAAAGGAGAAGGCTAGGGATCACTTACCAACAAGATCCAAGCTCTTGGACGCTGGAAAACAATCCCCAATTGCCTGAAAACTCGAACCCTAGCAGAGCCCAGCGCGTCTTCTCCGTCGCTCCCTCTGTTTCTCTCTTTTCTTTTCGTTCGAAACGATTCTGATTTAAACCAGTTTTTTGACTCTCGCCGCGGCTCCAGATAAGTTCGCCGCGGCCTCCATCGAATTCGGCTTAAAAATCACTACTGGAAGCCTCTCGTTGCGGCGGCTCTATTCCTCGCCGCGGCACCACCAGTTTTTAACCGAAAAATGCCACTAGAATTGGCTCTCGCCGCGACGGCTTTGCTCGGCTTTGCTTCACGACCCGGCGTGGAGTTCATTTCTTCTCCACTTTGAACTTTCTTCCATCCCGTTTCCTTTCGTCCTGCACACAATGCCAAAGACAAGCGTCATGAGGGGTGTTACACCTACTCTAATTACATTATGTATAATAAACTAGACTTTGTTCATGCAGGAAGTATGGTGGTAGCTTCAAAATGTTATATTTGTGCATGTTTAATATGAATGTAGAAAATTTCTAGAAAACCAAATAATTGCAAACCAAGATATGACTTCTATTATAACTACTCATACACGGATAATGTAAAAGTACATCTAAAGTAGTTTTGTATAAGTATTTCCCCGTAAATATGTGCTTATCCTCAAGGAAAATGTGAGGAAATTGAGCTGCAAGGTCTTAAGCTTCTCAACTAGCATCTTCTATGGGACAGTAATACATTGGACTAATAATTCTAATGTGAGGAGGCTTGAGTTTTCACCAAATGGTGAGACAATATCTTTTCTGGTTCCACAGTTAGTTCCCTTTCTGCATTGATGGGCAGAGGTGGAGGGGTAGATGCAATCAAGTCCCATTTTGCTGGTTGGACCAGTAAAAATGAAAAATAGGATGTTTCTTAGCCCACTAGAAGGGGGCAAGTTGAACAACTCAGGCCATGTTTCTTACTGCATAGAGGCCATGTTATATGGCTAGGCCATGTTGGAGGGGCAAGAGATGCAAAATGAGTTGTTATGGATGTATGATGGACATGTATGGTTAGCCCTTATCTCATACTATGATTGTAATGACCTATAAATTTTTAATTTTTGCGCCATGAAAAAAAGACCTATAGATGTTGGATTAGGTTTCAATTATAGGTGTGAGAACATTTAGAACCTATTGTGTTGTTGTTGGGAGTTCAATGCTTATAATGGTGGGCAACGCTCAAGGAGCAATAACTTCTCTTGCTTTCCTAGTCAGTTTGGGAGGCCTAGTTGGAGTGAGTTCCTCTGGAAGGACCCACTCATTTGGAAGGAGAGTTTCCCTATCTGGAGGAAACTTTAAGGGTAGAAGGACATGGCATTGTGTCTCCTTGTCCCTTTGTAGATATTCAGTGACTACGACTGATTTCATATTTGACCAAGGCAATGCAGTGTCCCTTGTCTCTAACAATGATAGAGGGAATGCAGTTACTGGAGATAATAGTGCTGGTTTTGTCCTTAAGCCTCCTCCAAAGCCAGCATTGAAGTCTTCAGAGACCAAGGGTAACTCCATGTTAGGTGCAAATTCTGAAGGGTGGGATCCCTCCAAAGCTACTAAGCAATTTGGCAATGAAAAATTAGATGATGTAGCAGAGAGAAATAAGGTGATTGAGTCACTTGGAGGGGTGTTGGAGAAGGCTGAAAAGATGGAAAATTCGAAGTTGGTTGGCAAAAGAAATAATGGACTAGCAAATAAACCAGCAAAATCTAACACAGTCACTAATCCGAAGACTGAATAATGGTTCTAAAAGTGAGAACATTCCTGCCACTATATATTTCCAGCTTAGAATCTAAACCCTTTCAACAGAGCAGCTACGAATCCTAACCAATAATAATGATTTGGATTTATAAAGAACAGAGCAGTTACAAGAAATTTAGGAATACATCTCATATAGGCATTTTAGCAAACACCTAGAAGGCATACGTCGAATCATGAGCAGGGATGATGAATGGAAGGAGAAATTGATGGGAAACAAAAAAGTGGAGGTGAGGTGCTGACCTGTAGGAATTCAAAATAGTTGGGTTCTCTGGTAACCCGAGATTGCAAGCACAAACAAACTTGGACCCGCTATCGACATGGAGCACGCAAGCCACAAAACTCGAACAAGTACACGGACACAAACATGAACACGAACACGAAGATGGAGAGCACAAACACGAAGTTAGACAAGCCACCAATGCCGTGAGCAAGCCAGCACAGAACCTAAAGATGGAGGTTGAAGGAGAGAGAGCGAATATGGACACGAAATTAGAAAAGCCACAGAACTTGACACGAACTTGAAGAAGCCACAGAATGCCAAAGGTAGAGAACTTCCATTGTGGAGTTAGTAAGGAGTTTGCAAAGAGTTGTGTATGCGGAGGCCGATGGGAATTGCTCAAAAGTGATGTTTTAGGGATGAAAGTACAACCAAAGTAGGCAGTTATAAAAATAACCGCATACTTTTGGTATTATTAATTTATTTTTTATTACAATAATTAAAATAAAAGTAGGCGGTTATTAAAATAACCGCCTACTATGTTATTTTAATTTTTTTATTAAATAATGGATTTGTAGGCAGTTATGTAATAAACCGCCTACAAATATTAACTTTTTGTAGGCGGTTATTTAAATAACCACCTACAAATCCCCCAGGCTTATTTTTGCTAACATTTTTTTATATAACCACCTACTATTAGGCGTCTATTATTTTCAAATCTGGCGTAGTGTTAAACATGGACTAATATGCCGAGAGGTGACTAGAATGCAATAGAAACAATTGTCACTATAATTGTATAAAGTGTAATCAAGAAAGTGAATTGAGTTATCCCTGAATCTCAATCCCTTAACACTTCTAGTGACTGAATTATACTTATAAATTTAATTGTTTACTTTCATTTTAATTTCCAATTTCCCAATTGAATTATTAATTGCTTTTGGATTAAAAATTGTGAACTAGTAGATTTCATGACCTCCCTTGGGTTCAACTCCGGAATACTCTAAACTTTTTATTACTACGATTGACCCTATATACTTACAGGACTCGATCAATCAGTATGATAAGATGTTAGCAAAGTTACCTCCCACCATAAACAACTCTATCCAAGCCAAAAGATAAGCCATTAAAACTCCATTTGTGGTGCACAACACTACAATTTGATGTTACAAGTTAATCCTTGAATTTATCTTTATATATATACCACTCAACTTAAATAATCCATTTGAGGCGGTAGACCAATAACCAATGATAGGATCAAGTTTCAAGTACTCCCAAGATGTCCTAAACTTGTCCCCAAGGTCACTGGAGCACTAACACATCCAATATAACAATCCATACACAAACTGATGAGTTAAGTTTCGAATTAGAAACGATAATTAAAATTAACTCCTAATCACACCAAACTTAACCAACATATTCTCTAACATCATATGAAGTTTCTAAAAACACTTTTCTAGCTAAACCACTTGAGATTCAAAAAAATACCCCAATTTCAAATATCCAATAAAACTTAGAAAATTTCAAGGTAAAAAACATAACTTTAATCAACTCTAATCCACATAAAACTTGGTATACACACTCTTGGGCACCTATAGAAGCTTCCAATAACAATTTTATAGATATATAACTAAGTATTTATGTTTTCCCCAAATGACTCACCTAGGGTTCATATAACCAAATCCTGATTTTCAACCTATAACTTATGAAATCAAACAATATAATGGTACCAATAATAATGTACAATAAAAAAAACAATATAATGGTACCCATAGTAAGAGCAAGCATCAAAACATCATTTCCTAGTTTCCTCAACAATCCCTAAGCTAGTATTGAAGCAAGAAGATCGAAAATTTCTATCCCCAATTCAGTGAACAGTACCAAACGTGAACATAAGAGGGAGTAGTGGAGGAAGAAGCCATTACCTTGAGATTTTCATTCAAGAATCCATAGAGAACTTGAGCCCTAGCACAAAAAATGAATTTCCTTTTCCTCATAGATGTCGCCTTGTGCAACAGTCTCCCTCTCTCTCTCCCTCTCTCTCTCTCTCTCTCTTGATGAGAAAAGAAGGGACTAAGCCCAAAAACACACTTAGAAACAACTAGTGGGATATGGATCCCAAATTATCTCGCTTAAGAAAAGCTTCAACTCATGGAGGTCCTGGATGACGTAGCAAATTGGACTAGTGGAGGAACCCAAGTTTGCCAAAACATCTGCCACGGCAATTGCTTGCCTGTTAATGGTTTCAAATCAACTTGACTTGCCACTGAGCATCCCTCTCTTTTCTTGTTAGGAAACGGTATTACGCCTTCCTCAGGCGTAATGCCTTTCTTTTCTTTTTTCTTTTTTTCGTTTTTATTAATATACTATTATAATATAATTTTGTTTTTTTTTAATGTTTTAGGTTTGTGGGCTTTTAGGGAACTTTTTTTTTTCCTGACTTCTTCGAATTAGGGAGACGTAAAAAAATGGTCAGAGATTTTCCTAAATCATAATTATATACAAGTTAATCTAAAAACTCAATTAGTTAAACTACAAAATTATATATTAAGAGTTGGGGTGTTACACATATAGGATTTTTATTAAATGATTTTTAATAGTTTTTGGGGTCTTTGATTAAAAGTTAATAGCCATTGGATATTATCACCAGTGTATTTTGACCAAATTTTTTCATTTATACCACTTTTTCTATTTCTAAGAATATTCAATGTATTTTTTTTTCAACAATATGGCACGAGCACCAAATCATGACTTGTAAATAATTAGATTTTGGGATAAAAGACATTTTGGTTAAGTTTTACTCAATTTTCATAGTGGTCCAGGTGGTTTGAATTATATTGAATCACTCCTCATAGTTTTCTATTGTTATTGAGTTAATCCTTAAATTATCTAAAGGTTAGCAATTAATTTAATCCTCCTCTATCCAACAATAAAATCTATGTGTACATCCATGTGTAGCCATTGTGATTTAAGGTTCAAGTTTATTGTAGGCTATAACAAAAATAATAATAAAAAAAGACCAGTAGCTTTACTACATCTATGTGTACATCCATTTCATTTAATCATTAGACATTAATCATCTAAACTTTAACGAAGTTAATGTCAAGTTGGACAACATATATAGGTATTAAATCCAGAAGGTTTTGAAAACTACATAAATGATTAACTTTTAAGCAGACAATAATTTTTTTTGGCCACATGAATTTTAGGACTGAATAAAACCACCTAATATAGGTGGCAGTCTAAAGTCCTTACCTCTAGCAGTGATTTAATAAATTAAAACCATAAGAACCAATATGAAAATTGGGTTTAAGGACCAAAAGGTCCTTTATCCCTTAGATTTTTCATTTTGGATATTACATGAAATGTGTGAGAACTCTTACAAACAGCGATTGCCACAGCGAAGATAGTAGGGATACGACGAGAGCCTCAACAGTAGTTGTAGACGGGACGACAATGAAGAAGTATCGATCGAAGAGAGAAGAAGGTGCATATTTTTTAAGGGTTTTCAATTGGGGCATATTAATCAATATCTTTCATAACGAAGGACATAATGGTCATAAATTTTGGGTTCCAAGGAAACATGAGCCTTTCCATTGGAGTGGTGAATGAAATCACTATTCCCTGGAAAACCCCCCTTTTGCACACCAAACATGTGAAACTGAATACTATTCCTCTCTATTGGCTAGTAAGAAAAAGCTTTTTCTCTTTCTTTTCCATTTCAGAGATTCATTTTTCATATATACTAAATGTGACCTCAAAGTCATGAATTTCAATGATCATGCAAAAGAAATCTTCATATTTTATGAACATTTCATGATTTATGAGTGATAAAAAATAATCCAATTATAAATAATCATCCTGATACTATAATTAAAATGTGAAAATCCATTTATAGTTGATGGTGATGGGAATTGGTTGGAGACACTTGTTGGAATATCTTACCCAAAAAAAAAATTAGTCTGATTAATTAAGCAACTGTTAATTTATTTATAATATATTAGGCGTTGTTGGACTTCCTGAAATATATTGGTTTCTAGACCTAAACAAAACCATTTGTCAACCATTTATCTCCCATAACTTTTGTACTTTCCGAATGCAACCATATTTGCAATATTGTTTATGCATCTAGCTCCATTTAAAAAAAAAATCTTGGTCACAATAATGTTTATCGTCATTCAAAACCATAATGACTTTTTTTTGAAGAAATAATTAAATATTCATAAATAACGATATTAATAATTAAGCGTTTTGAAAATTAAAATTGTTTTCAATGATTATATGAATATGTCATTGCTAATGCTTCTTAAAGTTATATCTCATGCTCCCTAAAATTAAAATTCCTGACACGTTTTTTTTTTTTGCCAAACTGACATTAGATGTTTCAATAAAAATAAACAAAATTTTTTATAATATTCATCACATCTTTATGATTATTAGTTAACATTTTTATTTCCTTTTAATATTTTTCAAAAGTAAAGAGACAAAGATTTGTGTTTATCTATAAATTTATTATTTTTATCCAATTTAATTTTATCTAGCGGACGAAAGGTCCTTAGTCTTCCCTGATAAAAGAGATACAATATTCTAGTAATATAGTAAGTAATTTTAAAAAAAATATGAGTAGTAATTCTGAAAAATTAATTTTAATTTTCAAATTTTTAGTAAACCTCGCTAAAATATATGAAATGTTAATCTTAAATGTGTGTGTGCGCGAGAGAGATATATGCGAATCTGACTGCATTAAAAAAAAAAAAAACAAAACAAAGGTAGCTAGGCGCATTATCCGCAGCACAGGAATGTTGATGCTCGCCCTAGACATGGACGGTACAGAATGAATCTCAATCCATTACATGTACTGTATTCGAAACAAAAAAAAGACCTTGTTCGATCTATTCCCTTAATCATCGTCTTCTCACTTTCATTGTATACACGACAAACACAAACAAGGCACCCTAACTACTGTACACCATTCACAAGTGTATTATGAATTCGTCATTCCACAAGGACTTGTATGTTCTCGATTTCATTTTCTTCCTTGTTCAGTCCCATTCAAATCAAAATGGATGCAATTCATACCACTAGCTACTAACATTAATTCAACACACACATGAAAAATTGACCAAATCCCCATACTTACCCACCCCATCTCTATCTATATACTACCAGCATACATGCTGTAGCTAATCTTAACATCAGAAAAAATTAGGAACTGATATAAAGAAACATAACACAGTAATTTCAGCTATATATTACTTGTAGTTGAAAGAAAAGAAACCCTAACAACTTTATCAATACGTACGTCTCTCTACTTCCTTCCCCTCGTATTCAGAGATTTTTTTCTCACCTTCGAATTCTCATCTCGAACCTTACCTTTGTTATCCATGAATGCCATCTCCTTCTTCTCCACCTTTTTCTCTGCGATTTCCTTGTCTTTGGTTCTCCCGGCTTCTACCTGGCTTCCTTCGCTGTTCTCCCATGGATATCCAACGTGATGACTTGGACCAGAAGAAGCATCAGAAGCCATAGAGTCATCGCTTTCATCTTCTGCATCACAGGCTTTACTGTCTTCTTCTCCTTCTTCTTCCTCGTTATCATCTTTATCATCATCATCACCATCACTGTGACCATCATCGTCATCATCTATGGGGGACCCAAGATACATGGTCCATCCAGATTCACTGCTGTGACATTCTTCTGCAGCTCCTAAGATCTGGGAATGGGATGGTTCCATTATGAGATCTAAACCAAGTGGAGAGAAGTATGTCAATAATATTATTCTGAGATTGGAACCATGAACCATGTTTCTTAAATAGGAAAAAGCAGAAGCAACCTTTTTTCTTGACTCCATCCCTTTCATCATTTCCTCTGATCACAAACAGAAAAGATATACCCAGATGGTAGTTCAAAAGCCACCTAAGAAGTCACCAACTCTTTAATGCCCCACCTGGAAATCTAGATAACCCATTAATTTTACTGACTTAATGAGCATTACTGATCAGCAGCTAGCTTGCAGAAGACAGCTAGAAACTGTGAATGAAAGTGAAATAAAGGATCTAACAAAAAGCATTTCCTTGAATTTGAAATTGAATGACAAGGGGCTTGGTGCCTCGATGATTGGGTTTTTCGTAAGAGGAGATGCAAATCATCATTATTTTTTCTGCATTGGTCATTAAGGCAAAGGACATGCTTTAAATGCAAAGATCAGATGGCCACAGTCTATACCATACGTAAGTGGAGAGAATAAAAGACCCATAGTTCAAATAGCATATATCTTCATTACCTGATTTAGCTTTATCACCTTTACTTCTCTCGTCCTTCTATGGAAAACAAGCAGGCATTTTCGATTCTGGAAATCTCTGCTCTATCGTCTTTTCAATGGGCTGTTTTGTTTTACTGTTTCGGTTGCTGTTGGTGGTATTGGGAACAAAGTTTCTTTTTTCATGGAAAGTGTAGGCACAAGACAAATTTGATTCGGGCTCTTAATAAATCAGGGGATGTTTGATAGATATTTTGAAAATATTTTTTTTTAAATAAAAAAATAAAAAAACTTGTTTTATATGTTCTGGAAAACAGAAAACTCAAAATATTTTTAAGATGTTTTGTAATTTTTATTCTAAAAAATATAAGAAAATATGAAAAATACATGCCTCATTAATCATAAAATTATAAATTTTGAATAACTCATCTAAAACTCACTAGTTATGATTTTGAGAACAATTATTCAAATAAATTTTTTTATTTTCTTGTTTCCAAAACTTATACTCAAAAATAATTTTATAAAACTGTTTTAAAAATATTAAAAGAGAAAATACGGCCAAACAAACCTTTATTTTCTAACTCCGTTTCTTTCCTGCTTAGTTTATGATTTTAGCACTCATATTTAAAAAAATATATATAATTAATGTGTTAGAATTTTTTTATATTTCTTAATATATCATTTCGTCAATAAATAGATAAAAAGAATAATTAATTTTTTTTATTTTTAAAAAATAAATTAAAGTGTAATTGAAAAGTTGTAATTAATATTATATTGAAATTTAAAAATAATAAATAAATAAAAATAAAACAAAATTTTAAGAAGTAATAATTAAAAAGATTCAGAGGGAGTATACTTTTAAATGCTATTTTAGTTTTAAATAGCGGAATTGTTTTATCATGTCATATGTGACAGCTTTCGAATGGCCACGATGTCTCAAGTTTTGTACAAGGTTTCTTTTGAATTTCTTTGAATTAAATACATTTAGAGGAAAATTTCACTCGATATCAGAGTTAACCTTATTGCGCATCAATTATTTTGATAATTTGTCTTCATCATATATTTATATAACTCTTTAATTTTTTTTAGCATGGTATAATTTTATTTAATATTAATTATTAGTTTAAAGGTGTACGTAATTCTACAAATTATATGCTTATATATAATATGACTAGGGAAGTGCATGATTCAACCAAAGATGGTAACTTAGGAACTTAGATGCTTATCACAGTGACAAGTACCAAATGTTCATCACACTTGAATTATCCAAATTAAAATTGGATAGTTTATATTTAAATTTTTTATTATTATATTGTTGATATATTTTCATTTTTTTTAAATCATCCAGTATATATCATATTACTATTAATTTTGGGCTCCAACTAATTTGAATTGAATCATAATATATTTTTATTTTATTAGATACAGAATTTAAAATAAAAAAATTTATATCTGTTATATTTTTAATGATATTATTATTTGTAAAAATTAAAATAAAAAACTTTAAATCTACGGTTTAGATTTTATCACAATAATGAGTACAAGTGATAAGCACCAAATCCTATCCAATGCAACCACGTATCCAATGCACCAAATTCTTCCACAGTATATTGTATTCTTACAAGCAAAGCCATAATATTCTCTCCAATCCCGTTCCTATTATATATATATATATATATATGCAAAATTTGGACATCTAATTCTTTTTTTAAAAAACCTTACTAATTACACTATACAATTAATATAAGGTTACAATTAAATCAATTTAGTAATTAGGAGCAAGTTTATAAAATAATGGAAATTTTTTGCAAAGTTAGTAACTTTAATTACTTTTTATTATTTGTCTTAATATATGTAAAATAATTAAAAATAATTTATATTAAAGAGTTGATTTAATATAATTATTTTTCTTTACTTTCTTTTTCAGAAAAGAAATACTAGTATTGTTAGGTGTAGTTAATAGAAACTTCCATATTGACTAAGTTACTCCCTCTATCCCTTAGTATTATAAATCACTTTTTAGAAGATTTATATTTTTCTAAATATAAGTCAATTTAGAAAGTAGTTGAAATATAAAGTAGTTGAAATATATAATATGTTTTTCCCCACAAATATCCTTTGTTTGTTTGCATTTAACTAAAATGGATTTGAAGTAGTTATTAAATTTAATTAAAGATAATGTAGGAAAATAAAAATAATTTTTAACTATTTCCTTAATTTATGTAATGCAGTTAAAGTGACTTATAATAAGGAAATGAGGAATAAGGAAATGGGGAAGTAGTTTTATGTGTGATTATTTCCTAATATTTTTTATAAGATACTTCTAACTAATTTTCATAAATTAAGGAAGATAGTTATATTTTTATAATCCTAAAAAGAAAACTCAATATTTTTTTATTCCTATTTATTATAATAATACAATCCTCTTTAAATAAGGTTTTCAATTCTTATTAAATGGGAAAGTGTGAAACTAATTAAAATAAGGCTAAGAATATTATCATTGACAATCATACAAAAACTTTAATGACAATTTATGAGATCAAGAAATAAATGATTAGGAATAAAATAGAAATAATGTTACTAAAAATTACAAAATATCTTATAAAAAGGATTGAAAAAAACTTTGGATGGACCGGAGGAGTATCTCTTAACGAATTTATTGTGATCATTTTTTTAAAACAGTGAAAACACTAATAAGGCCTACTCGTAATTCTGCATCATCATTAACTTCTCTCTGGAGGGGTTGATGGGTGTCCCACTTAAAAACAACAAGAATTCATGGAATTTTTTTAATTAATATTTCTTCATTTCAATTTACAATACACATTTAACTACTATCATTGGTGATAATTAATAGCTGAAAATTTTTTCACCATTTTCTAAATTACCTCCATTTGATATAATTGACCAATAAATTAAACTCCTAGTATTAATTAAATTTTATCATTTTTCAGGGATATTTTGGGTAAAAAGAAATTAAATACTCTACTTAATTTGCAAAATATCTTATATTATAAAATATTAATTTCTCGAAAAAAGTGTCTAATATAGCATAATGGATTACTCCTTCCTAGTCTTAATATAAGGATGATTCTAAAAGATTTTCATCTCTTTTAATATAAGGTATTTTGTAAAATTTAGTAAAATATTAATATGTAATTTTCACAAATGTGTATGATAAATTTAACTTTTTCTCTCTAAGTATTAATGTGGGATAAAGATTAATGACTTTTATAAAGGGTATTTTAGGAATGTTGATTAATTTTTGACAAAATCAATGCTAGCTTTTACTCCCTTCGTTACGCTATATTACCTCCGTTTCTTTTCATGTGTCATTTGAAGTTTTAGCACACAGATGAAGAAATGCAATTAATATGTTAAAATTTTTTTTTTAAATTTCATGATATGCCTTTCAATCAATGAGTAGGTAGAAAAGATTAATATTAATATTATCTTTAACTTATAAAAGAACAAATGAGGGTATAATTAGAAAATTAGTAATTAATATTATCTTGAAATTTGAAAGTGACAAAAAATAGAAACAAAAATTTTCTTAAAAAGTGACAATTAAAAAGAAGTGGAGGGATTATAAGACACTTTTCCATGAAATTAATGTTTTACAATATAAGATATTTTATGTATTACATAGTGTTTTTAATTTCTTTTTACTCAAAATATCCCTTGAAAATGGATGAAATTTAATTAATGTTAGGGAGTTTATTTTATGGGGCAACTATCTTAAATGAGGATAATTTAAAAAATATTGAAAAAATTTTCAATTATTAACTATTATCTTTGGCATGTGTACAGTAGTTAAAAGTGTCATATAAACTGGAGTGGAGAGAGTAACTAATTTTAATTACTTGCATTAATTTATGTGGTTTGATTAAAAAACTCTTATGAATAGGGCCCGAGGGAGTATACCATCATTATAATATTCCATCCAATACTAAATATAAGACCTTCACTTAATCTTAAATATAAGATCATTTTCAAAATATAATAGAGTATTTATTATGCTTTACTAAAAAAATGTGCCTATTTAATTTATGAGAAAGAAAAATAAAGAAATTCAATAATAGTGGTTTTGAATAAATAATGTGAATTTTAAAAAAAATTAACTAATTTCAACTCACATCTTTAATTAACGTAATTTGATTAAATATGTTTTATACTATTAAATTCAAGAGGGAGTAGTTTCAATTAAAAAACAAAAGACATGGGAATATATTTCACCATCTACGGCTCTACGCTACTTTTATTGTGCTTATGCAGTACAGACATTTGGTATATCTAATGGTTTTAAGGGGAAAAAATCTTTATATACGAAGTCATAGGGTAGCCTCTAGATTATAATATTGTTATATTGACCAAGGTTGGAGTAACCTTATGTAAAGATACGGTAGGGCATAACTAATATCAAGGGTCTTCTATTACTGATTTACCCAAAAAAATGAAAAAGAAAAACCGATTCAGGTGAAATTTTGAATACATCTATATTCTATAATTATATTAAAAAAATTAAATTATGATATTTGATAAAATTATATATAACATCTCTTTTGTTAAAAAAAAATGAGATATTCAATTTCCCTAATATTTAAACATAGATTGTAACCATTTTTTCTTACAAAGAAAGGCTAATTATTTTTGGACTAAACTTATATATATATTTTTTATATGTTTTTCATACTATTTTTTAATTAAAATTTAAAATGTGATTAATAACTAAATCTATAATATATTAAAAATCAAATCACATGTTAATTTTTAATTGAAAAACAACATGAAAAGCACATAAGAAAAAACATATAAGTATTTTTCATTATTTTTCCCAATATACCTTTCTTTTATAAAACTTAATTATTATTTTATTGTGGCGATGAGAATATAATCGTAGTCTCATTATGCAACATCCTAATTTTTATGTAAGTATTATAAATAATATTAAAGTGTTTTTTTTTAACTTATGACACGTGGAGAAGTCTGAGTATTTAATCAAATTAGTTTAAGGTCCAAAATATCATAAAAATATAAAAAAAGGCTTGAAAAGGGCAAAATTGTCATTTATAATAAGAGAGAAAAAAAGTATTTTAATATTCTAGTGCAAGCTAAAAATACAAGTGATATTGGCTATATAGACCTTAAGAGGAAAAAATATAAATTTGGTAAAAGGCGGATCTTACGTAAATAGTAAATGTTAGAGGAGATGAATAATAAAAAGTAAGCAAAATAGGTGAGGTGAACCCTACATAAAAAAGTAAAAGAGAAAAGTAATGAGTGTCTCAGATAAAGTAAATAGAAAATACAATGAGTATAATAGAAAATCCGGATCAAAAAGTACCCAAACTAGAACCAAATTTATCTACAAAAATAAAAAGTATATTATCCCCTTTTTTTGATGTGACTAAAATTTAGGAGGGAAAAGTTGGACATTTATACCCTTCCCTATTCTCTCACAAGTTAAAAAATATCTAGGGGTATAATAGGAAATTGATATATAAAATGTGAGAATAATTATGAGCCCTTAGATTAAATCTTGATATAATGGTCCACAATCACTAGCCTTTCCTATAAATAGCCCCCATTTCCCTTCGCACCCCCATACACACAAGCACGGTGCGAGAGAGAAAGAAGGCGTAAGAGAGAAAAGAAAGAGCCGAGAGTGAGAGGAGAGAAAGAAGAAAAAAGAAAAGAAAGAAGAAAGAATAGAAAGAAGAAAGAAGGGAAGACAAGTAGAGGTCTTCCAAGGTAAGCTTATACTCCAAATCTCTTCTAGATTTTTTCTTCATTTATTTAGTTTAAAATTAGTTAGAGTTTAAGCTATTTTCTTTATTCCTCTTGCTCCTCTTTTTGGATCAAGACATGATTTTGAGGGAAGAATTTATGGTTTATAGTTGAGTTAAATTTATATGCTAATATTAAATTATTAATTAAGGTTTAATGAAACTAATAGGCTCTAATCAAGCTAAAGAAGTGATTCAAGAAAAAGAGAATCCAAGATTAAGGAATTAAAGCTCTCATGTAGTAACTCTTACTCTAAACTTTTACATTTATACATTGTGCTTATGATTAAAAAGTGTTGCTGTGGTGTTTGGCTATTTTTTATGATTGGTTTGACTATTTTAAGTTAAGGGCTAAGCCCTGAGATTCCCACTTGTTAAGCTGTTATGCTATCGAAATTTCTATTGCAATTTATAGTTTTAATTGTTTTACCAAAAGCATATTATGAAATTACTATAATTATGCAATGTTTGTGTAAAGTTTAAGTTAATGTGATAATATGATATGTTTGAGTTATGTTACTACTAAGATGTCCCCCATCTCATCCCATGTTTCCCAATGATACGACCAAGTAATGCCAAAGGAAAGAATTTAGCAATGAGGATGTAGGAGGAAGATTGAAGTATGAAATTGAATTGCTCTATTTTTTTGGCTGTCTGATTTGATGCATTGTATAAATTTGAATATGTACCCAAAAATTTTTAGGTTTATATGTATCGATAGATCTATGTCTCAGGAACATAATGGCACTGGTTTGGTTGTATTTAGATTTATACAATAGTAGTTATGCATGATTTACTAGAACTACTCCAGTGATAGTTTTATTTGACCTCTGATGATATATATTGATGCTCTGACTAGTAGGGTTAGAAATTAGACAAGTAAATCTTTCCAATGATGCTAAGTATGCATCAAATGGCTTTGCATATTAAGAGAAATGAATTTTCAAATTTAAGGTTCAGTTTTTGGACAGAAACAGGGATGTGAAAATGAACAATAACATTTATACAATAAACTGTATGAATTTGTGCTTTCATTTCCCTATTTCTTATTTTTCTCTGAAAATTCAAGTTGTGCACAATTTTTAGAGACTTAAACCACTCAAAAATGAGTTTTCTAAATTTAGTTATGATTTTTGAAAAATCACTACACAATAAGATGTGAACCAGCAAATACAGTTTTCTTCAATTTTAAAGTTTTAATTGGTTTAAGTTTTTCTAATAATATTTTCATACATCAAATAAGCAATATTTATGGAAAAATATTTTCTAAATGTAAGATGTAACATTTTTTGTAGCAGAGCAGAGATTCGGGCAAGTCTTTGCAATTGGAAAGCTTTGTATGTCTTTTAAGTTATGATTTTTCCTAAAGATAGCTAGTGCCTATCCAAGTTAGTAACTAGTTGCTTTAGTTACAAATGGCAGAACCACAGGATAATAGTAAGAACCCCAGTAACCATAATAGATGGTTAAGTGCCAAAAAGAGTACAAGCTCTAGAAGTCTTGTACGTCCACTTGGACCCATAGCAGCAATGCCCAATAGGATTGTGTATCCACAACATATCTATGATAGAGCAATTGCAGAAGATATCAATGACCTAGGGCATCCATTTAATGTTAAAGTTCGAAGTATTGTCAAGCAGGTGTACTATCTGACCCAGCCATATCATGGTGGTGCCCTATAGATTATCGATTTCCTAAGAGCCGCTAGGAGGACTAAGTGGGCTCTTAAGGAAAAGGGGCGATATCACCATGAGACGCTTTGGATCAATGAAGTATTAGAGGCTATCTCGAACAACTGGTTCTAGGATAAAGTAAAGGATGTTGTACGAGGAGAGGACTTTTACACTTTAAATAACTGTGTTGGGCGATATGTTTTCCAAGCTATGGTCCTACAAAAAGAAAAGGAGGAAGAGACTATGGAAGCCTCAGAGGAGGACCCAACAGAGGATACTCGGGAGAGTCACATAGAAGATGTTTCCATGGATCTTCCATATACCAATAACATCTCTGATATGAAGAGTGATGCTAGATATCCCTAGATGCCTCTAGTATGATCTGATGCCTAGTACTAGATTAATGACTAAACATGTGACTGCACTTTCGGTAATATGTATGTATATGCAATCTCTTTTATCTAAGGTAGTAAGTGACTATGCTGTATGACTGATATGATTGAACTGGCCATGCATTAATATTATGACTTAATGAAAAGTGGTATTTTGTTAAATTGTTGAGTACAATTTATTTAATGTTTATAATTGACCATGATAGATCAAAATGGTTAAGATAAGAAAAGTTGCTCAACAACAAGGACAAGTTGCACAAGTGTAGGCCTCTAGGACAACAACATGTATATCAACTAATGACACCACTCCGGAAGCTATCCAATTAGGACAAAGGGTACAAGAGCAAGTTACTAGTCCTACTAGAGGAACGGCTAGTCAATCTACTCCTAGACCTGACCCCTTACGATTAATCTTGGAACGTGTAACACCTTATACTTAAGTTCATTTTCCATATATTAGACTCCAATTATGTATATTATTGCATGATTAGAGACTTAATTACATAAAAATATCAAAATAGATTTTTCTAAAATTCTGGGTACTGTTCATTGTGTCATTTCCATTTTACCCGATAAATTTCAAAAATTCATAACTAATTGTACAAAAATCATCTCATAATGATTCAAGTCTCTAAACATATCTAAAAATATTTTCTTCATGGGAAAAAATATGAAACAGAGTATTCTCTAGACTAATTCATACAGCTTATTTCTCAAACTTTTACTGTATATTTGGTCATTTTCTCTTTCTCAGGATTTTGGCCTTATATTTAAAAATTCATATCCCACTCTACCCTGAGCCAATTCATGCATTCCTTATGTGATTGGAAAGCCGTATGAGTCTATTTCTAGAAATATTTTTCTTGTACATTTTTTTAACTTGTACAGGGCATGATATTACCTTAAACCTCTAAAGGTCAGAACTCAACTCCAATTGGACTAGTTTTAGGAAAACCTACATATCTTTTAGTATATAGCTCCAATTACTTCCAAACCAGTGGAATTTTAAACCTAAGTCATAGAAATTTCCATGCATTTAAACCACTGAATTTTTAGAGCTCTACACAATTTTATGTTGCCTTTTAAAACATTCAACATCTTCAGTGAAAATTTTAGTTTTTCTATTACTGTCCAGTTCTGAACCCTAACTTCAAAAATTCACTATAAATTGCACACTTATCTAATTTAAATGTTATTTGCCTTCTTTTAAAGTTTGTTTCAACTAATTTCAGAGCATATATAATACTCCTATACCAATTGATCTGTTTTAAATCAAATACCTCTATCCTAATTGTTGTTGGTCACTTTGAACCAATTCATACTATACATTACATTATCAACTTCATAACAGCATTTTATCATCCTTCCTTGATCCAAATCCATACATATCATTATAAGGAAACTTTTAGAACAGAATAATAATCAAAGGCAGCCCTATACTTCCACGTACCATTTTATACAAATTGCACAAAATTATTGAAAAGCATAATGTAATAATCTCTAGTCTTCACCATTCACCTCCTTGCCTTGTTCTCCATTGCATCATTGTCATATCTTGTTCCTAAACATGTTATTAATTTAGAGGGGTGAGATTCAAAGAATCTCAGTAGTTATATCCATTCATGCACACATGTTATGACATTACTTCATAAATTCATTAATGGAAATCATTAAATCATAAAATGCCATACAATTTCATAAAAAATTTGGCATGGTAACACTTTGTAAAACAGATATCCTAGGGTCATAAAACCCTTCATACAACCAGCCAACAACACATTTACGTCACAAAACATACAATCAAAGTCATGACATATACACAAAATCATGGAAAATCAACTTGATAACATTGGGCATAAATAGGAAGATAACTACCTTAATGACCTTCCTAGCTTTTCTTCTTTGGTTTACCTCTTTCAAACAATTCCTCAAGCTTTCTTGAAAGCTAACACATCATAAATAATGGTCATAAGCTATTGGTGTTAGCAAGGCTGACTTCCCAAGAGGGGGGGTGAATTGGGAAGATTGAAATTTTTCTGCACAAAGTGAAATGGGTGAAGATAGCACAGTGTAATGGAAGCAACGTATAAAATAGAGCAAGCTGAAAAGTAAAGATAGGAAGCAGAAGACTCAATAATTTATCCTGGTTCGGTCTATCCACTTGACCTACGTCCAGTCCTCTAGGCAACTCTTGAGATTTTTCCACTATACAGCAAGAATTCAATGGGCTTCTTGCTAATACCACAGTACAATGAGTATGCTCTGTTTCTGGAGCTTTCTCAATCTCTCTAAGCACTTCTACAATGTGCTCCCCAATCCCCTTGTGATTTCCCCTCACAAGTAAATCTATCTTCCAGATGAAAAGTAGATTGTTTACAAAGATATAACTCTCTTGAATAGAGTAGATATGAAGGTTGAAGTACAGATATTGAAGTTAAGAGGGTAAAAGCTCTTGAGAAGAAGTTTTGACAGAATTCGGTATATACAAGTTAGATTCGTTACCCACAACTTCAAATGTTGTTGTATTTATAGATTTAGGTCTCAAATGTCCGTTAGAGACTTAATCTATCCGTTAGAGAAGTTATCCAATGGTTACTCTAAAAAACTATCCGTTAACTAACCGCATTTAATGCTTCTGACATACTGAAATTCGAATTTTGGTTGGTCAACAGACGAATTTTGAAGGAACCGAAGGTTAAAGCTTCCAACGTTGAAATACTGAAGTTTGTCTGTCCATGAAGTGAAATTCAAATTTTGAAACTTACAGAACATTTTCACAATGTGACATATGAATTTTCAAGAAGAAAGTTTTTCGGTTAAGTGTGAACAGTGTTTTTAATTTGCTACAGTGCCCTCGAAATTCGAATTTTGGAAGCCCATAATTCGTCTGTTCCTAGTACGTGAAAAGGAGGCACGGTAGTTCACTTTCTTTGAAATTCGAATGTTGAAGAGTGAAGTTCGTCTGTCAGAGAGACTCTTTTCAGACTAACTTCATCATTCGAATATTGTAAGTTCTTATCATTCGTATGTCAATGTTTTACTTCAACAGACTCAAGAACTTAGCTTCTAAAATTCGAACTTCAATGTTCAAAGTTCGTCTGTCAGAGAGCAGTTTTGAAACTTAAATCATTCTTGATCTCAGATGAACTTTAACATGGTTTCAGACGAGCTTTTATTTTCTCAAGTTTTGTTTTGTCTGAAATTCGAATTTTGAAGATCCAAAGTTCGTCTGTTTCAAGGAAACTTCTTTCAGACTTAGATGAAAATTCGAATGTTGGGAAGCCAAAATTCGTCTGTCAGAGAGCATTTAGCAAACTCAATTTCTTTTGATTTCAGATGCACTTTATCATAGTTTCAGACTAATTTCTTTGGTTTTCACAAACTTCATTTTACTTGAAATTCGACTTTTGAAAGTGTGAAGTTCGTCTGTTACCAAAAAGACTTCTTTCAGATTTGTATGAAAATTCGAATTTTGAACAACCAAAATTCATCTGACAGAGAGCCATCTCTTCAGACTTATTCAGTTTTAGCTCGAAATTCGAATTTCCTAAAGCAAAGTTTGAATTTCCAACTTGATAGTTAAGTTTAAACTTTCAAACTTCGTCTGTTTGTGGGTGTTTTTCAAATAAGTCAAGATTTAACACAAAATCAAGGTTTGAAAACATCTTTTTCTCAAATCAAAATCTTTTACCCAATCACAACTAAAACTAAAGATCCTACAAAAGATCTAACAGCAAATACTCAGAAAATCTTCACTTGAAACAACTTTGATCTCCTTTGATATCTTCAATCTGAACTCTTGAGTGTTGGTTTGGAATCATCAAAACTCTTGATTCAACAATTGGTTCATCAAGCTCATTCACAAAGTACCTATTTTAGACCCAATAAATCCATTTTTGGGGTCCAAATCATTAAATTCCCTTCCAATCTTAAACCCTAAATCAGCAAAAAAATTTGAAGAAATTGTAGAAAAACAATTACTTAACAAGTTTGCAAACCAATAACATATTCTTGTTGCTGAAGACCTATACAACCCTTTTTATGGTTTGGTTTTTCCATGGATTCACTTTCTCTCTCTTCTCTCTCTCTAGGAAGAAAATTTCAGAGGTGAAAGAGAAGAAAATAGCTCATGAAAGCCCTCTCAAGGCACAAAGAACACAAGAGAATAGTCATGAAACTCTACCTTGGTGTTTATGCCTTCTCTTATGGTTTCTTGCTCTTCCTTTATTTCCCAAAGTTCTCATGCTCTTCTCCCTCAATGGCAGCTGGTCCAGACATGTTTGGAGTGAAGACGATGACTTAACCAAGCCTTAACTCAAGATTGAAAGGAAAAATATCAAATGAAAATTAAATCATGATTAGTTTTAACTAAGCTTGGGTAACTCTACTAAAAGCTTTTGTCAAATTTCCATCTTTGTCCCAGCTACTGGCTAGACATGTTTCATCCTCATTTTTGACTAAAAAATTGTTTGAATAATTTTTATGGGTCAAAATATCCTTTACCAATTAAATTTACATGTATCAATTAAATATTTTTGCCGAAATTGTCACTAAATTGGTACAGGATTATCCAAAAATTACTTTTAGACTAAAATCATTATCTTGACTCAAAATATAAGTTATCAAGGTTATTCAGTGTCCTTGAATTGGTATTGCCTTTTTCTGCAATCTAAACTGACTTTTATCGGGTAAAATATTAATATTAAACTGTAATTACCCAATAAATATTATTTTGATTTTAATAAGTTTCTTGCTATATTCCATTGGGCTAGGCTCTTCAAGGGCTTCATTTTGACTATAATTTTTCATATTTCCAAAAATGCATTTGACCTGAGGCAAATTTAAAACTTTTGAAACTTTTGAAACTTTTGGGTCGTTAACTGTAATTTCTCAAACTTCTTTTTATTTCCTCTCCACGTGAATTTCTCCTTTATGGAATAAATTGTAAGGATTCTTGATTCTTGGGGTTAAAATATAATTTTCTCATTTTTTCATTTAATAAGAAAAAAATGACCTCTTTGCCCTTCTTCACGTTTAATGGTGTCTCTCCATTTTTTCCAATTCCTTATATATTTTACGATGTCAACTTTTTCATTTTCAGGCCTTAAATGCATTATTTACTTTTTACTTTTAATTTGAAATATGACCATTTTTGCCCTTAAGCTAGATAAAAATGTAATTATCCATTCTTTTGGGCAATTTCATGTAATTTTACCCAAAAACTAATTTTTTTATTATTTTTTTTACTATTCACATTGACTTTCAAATTGATCTATCTCTCAACCTAGACCTCCCAGCTACGCAATACTTATACCATTACGTTCAGATTGGAGCGAGCTTTCATTCAAGTGGTATATTACATATTTTTCGGAGTAAGTTTTAGAATTAATTTCTGCTAAGCACATTATAAAAAATTAATTCCAATTAAGGATTAAACATAACTTCTTCAGAAAATTAGATGAGAAATTAATTCCTTCTAAACCTGATCATATATAGCCTTTTTGTCTATATTCATTTCTAATCTTGTATTCATTTTATAACATCTCATAAAAATATGAATATTACAAAACACCTTGATCAACAACAAAAGACCATTGAGCAGTTGCAAAAGTTAGTTAACAACAAAAAAAAACAAAAGGAGACTTGAACGTCAAAAGTTTTGCACACGCCTTCACAAACTCAGCAGTAGTAGCAGGCCCTTGCGGGGCAAGTACCAGGCCAAATGGCTTAGTTTTCTAATCATCAACATGTGATCACTTAATTTAGGAAGCATCACCCACTGTCCTTTGATGGAAAATTTGATGTACAAATAGCATAAGATTGGATCATGAGTTTAGAGAATATTTTTAAAGTCATGGGCTGTGCATCTGAGATAAAGGCAATCATGGCCACATATATGTTAGAGAAGGAGGCTAACAGGTGGTGGCAAAACACAGAATTGATTATACAAGCAAAAGGTTAAACCCTAATGTGGGAGGTATTTCTTGAACAATTCTATGAGAAATATTTTCCTCGATCAGTAAGAGATGAAAAAGAGGTTGAATTCATCACCATTCAGCAAGCTGAAAATGAATATGTGGATAGGTATGTTGCAAGATTTATCTAGCTAGCATGATACTCTACCTACCTCCAGCAGCACGATGATGAACGGTGGAAGACGGAGAAGCTGAAAAGGGGCTTAAAGGCAGCAATCAGAGAAAGGGTTGCCCCAATGAGGATTTGGACTTTCAATTCATTAGTTGAAGTGAGCAGAATTGTTGAGAATAGTCTGAATCATAAGAATACTACACGAGCACTTCCGGCTAACACTAACAATAACAATAACAAAAAAGTTGTTGAGGAGGGAGAAGCTAACAAAGGTAAGGGCAAGAAACCTTGGAACAACAAAGGGTTAAAGAAACAGGGCAAGGAGGGCAAGGGTGGCAGACAGAAGAAGCCAGTTCCAGTGTGGGATCAATATGGGAAAACTCATGACGGTAGGCCATGTCTAACCGAGTAAAACGTATGTTTCAAGTGTGGCAAGTTAGGACACTATGCTTGAGATTGCACATCAGGCGTGGCCTATCCTAGACCACATGTACAAGGCAGAGTCTTTGCACTATCCCAGCACAAGGCCCATAAGTCGAATGATCTAATAGAAGGTATGATCCAAGTAAATGATTATCTTGTTAAAGCCTTATTTGATTCAGGCGCAAGCCATTCTTTCATATCCTATAACTATGCTAAATATTAGGTCTAGAAGTTACCATTTTACCATATGACTTGCATGTGACAACCCCAACTGGTAATAAGGCTATAACTTCCAATGTCAATTTAAACTGTGTAGTCAAAAATTTGCATGCCTTTCCCTGACATTGATGTGATCATTGGAATGAACTGGCTATCTGCTAATAGTATCTTGTTAGATTGTAAGAACAAGTCCCTAATTTTGCCTGACCCTCAGCCTACCATTGAAATGAAACCTTATACTGAGACCAAGCTAAATTTCATAACGACCACTCAAGCTAAGAGATGCTTAAAGAATGGAGGTCAAGGATACTTGGTATTCTTTTTAACAAGTATAGAGGTGAAGGACAAGATCCATGAGATACCTATTGTAAAAGAGTTTCCTGAAGTATTCCCAAAGGAATTTGGTGAGTTACCGCTAGAACGAGAGGTGGAATTTTCTATTGATTTAGCACTCGAAGTAGGATCAATTTCTGAGGCACCTTATAGGATGACCCCTAGTGAGCTGGCAGAGTTAAAGAGTCAAATAGAGGAGTTGCTAGAGAAAAAGTTCATCAAACCAAGTGTATCTCCCTGGGTGCTCTTGTATTATTTGTCAGAAAGAAAGACGGGAGTTTCCGACTCTGCATAGACTGAATAAAGTGACCATAAAGAATAAGTACCCATTACCCATAATTGATGACTTGCTAGACCAATCAGTCAGAGTTTGTATATTTTCTAAGATTAATCTAAGGTCTGGGTACCATTAGTTAAGGGTCAAAGCAAAGGATGTTCCAAAGACTGCCTTCTAAACCAAATATGGGTATTACGAGTTTTTAGTTATTCCATTTAGTCTCACTAATGCACCCATGATCTTTGTGGACTGCATGAATCGAATTTTCAGGCCCTATTTAGACAGAATCATCGTGGTCTTTATAGATGACATTTTAGTGTACTCTAAATCTTTAGTGGAGCACGAAGGACATTTGAGAATCATCGTAACAGTTTTAAAAGAAAAGAGCCTTTATGCTAAACTCAGTAAGTGTGAGTTTTGGCTCACAGAGGTACGGTTTTTGGGACACGTTATTTCCAAGAACGGGTCGCAATAGATCCCAACAAAGTAGATACAGTCCTAAAGTAGGAGAGGCCTAAAACAATGATAGAGATAAGAAGTTTTCTGGGTTTAGTAGGCTATTACTAAAGATTTATCAAGGACTTTTCTCGGATTGCCTTGCCGCTTATGAGACTAACAAGAAAAGAAAAACCATTTGTCTAGGATAGAGATTGCAAAAAGAGGTTTCAAGAACTAAAACTTAGGTTGACTTCTTCACCTGTATTAATCCTATCCAATCCCCAAAAAACTTATATGGTTTACATAGATACTAGCAAGCATGGATTGGCTTGCGTGTTAATGCAGAAATGAAGGGTGGTAGTCTATGTTTCTAGACAATTAAAACCACTTAAAGAAAATTATCCCATGCATGACTTAGAACTCACGGCTATAGTGCATGCCCTAAAGATATAGAGGCATTATCTCTATGGCGCTACCACGAAGACCTATTATGACCATAAAAGCCTCAAGTATTTAGAAGATCAAAAAGAGTTAAACATGAGGCAACGATGATGGATGAAACTACTAAAAGATTATGAGCACTCAATTAAGTACCATCTAGGAAAGGCAAATGTTATAGCCGATGCTTTGAGCAAAAAAGCCATTCATGTAGCCTATAGGATGATACATGAAATGAAGTTAATTGAGGATTATAGAGACTTAGATTTGTCTATCAGGTTGCATGAGACAAGAATTGGGAATGAGTTCCAATAGGAATTAATAAAGGCCCAACAAGATGATGTGTTTGCGAAGGGAATTAAGGAAAAAGTAACACAGGGAAGAGTGAAAGATTTTAATGTGTCTAGCAATGGATTATTAAGATTTAGAAAGAGGGTTCATGTACCTCCAGTGACTGAGCTGAGAGAAAAAGTGTTAACAAAAGCCCATAAGAGTAAATATACTATTCATCCAGGCATTACAAAAATGTATTATAATCTAAAAAAGTTGTTTTGGTGGCCTGGAATGAAGAATGATATTACTCAGTATGTGGCTAAATGTCTTGTGTGCCAAAGAGTCAAGATTGAACACCAAAAGCCAGCCAATATGCTCTAGCCTCTCGAAATCCCTGAATGGAAATGAGATGGCATTTCGATGGATTTCGTAATGGGATTGCCGAGAACCTCTTCAGGATATGATGCAGTATGGGTAGTAGTTGACAGGTTAAAAAAGTCCACACACTTTATAGCAATAAAGTCAACATACACCCTATATAAGTTAGCCCAGGTGTACTTGAAAGAGATTGTTAGGCTCCATGGGGTGCCAAGTAGCATAGTGTCAAACAGAGATCCAAGGTTCATCTCCAATTTTTGGATAGTGTTGTAACAGGCCCTAGGTATAAAGCTAAGATTTAGCATGGCATATCATCCTCAAACAAACAGACAAACGGAAAGAACAATACAAATGTTAGAGGATATACTGAGAGCCTATGTGCTTGAGCTTAAAGGATACTGGGATGAGTACTTACCATTGGTAGATTTTGCATACAACAACAATTACCATTCTAGTATACATATGGCACCATATGAGGCCCTTTATGGGAGAAAGTGTAGGTCCCCATTATGTTAGACAAAATTGAGTGAAAGGAAGCTTTTAGGTCATAAGTTGGTAGATCAGACTTCCAAGCAAGTTGAGATTATCCAAAAGAAGCTTCTAATAGCCCAAAGTAGGCAAAAAAGTTATGCCGATAAGAGAAGAAGGCTATTGAAGTTTGAAGTAGGAGATCATGTATTTCTCAAGATATCTCCCACGATTAGAGTTGGTCAATCAATGAAGATCAAAAAGCTTAGTTCAAAGTATATCGGACCATTTGAAATCCTTTCAAAAGTCGGACCTGTGGCTTACAAACTAGCCATTCCCCTAAATCTCAGCTAAATTCATAATGTTTTTCATGTCTCTCAATTGAAAAAGTATCAACCAGACCCATCACATGTTATAGAACATGAAAGTATTGAGTTGTAGGATAATCTATGTTACAAGGTCAAACATGAAAAGATTATCAACCATTGGGTCAAGTAGCTAAGGAACAAGATGATTCCTCTTGTGAAGGTAGTCTGTAAAGGTTTATCCTCAGAGGAGGTGACATGGGAACTAGAATCAAGCATGAAGCAAAAATATCTAGAACTTGTTGGATAATGTATATGTTTTAGAAATTTCAAGGATGAAATTTTATTTAGGGGGAGAAAAATATAACATCCTCATTTTATGTAAGTATTATAAATAATATTAAAGTGTTTTGGATTAACTCATGACAAGTGGGAAAACTTGGATATTTAATCAAATTAGTTTAAGGCCAAAAATATCCTAAAAATATAAAAAGTGGCTTAAAAAAGGCAAAATTGTCATTTACAATAAGAGAGAGCAAATAATATTTTAATACTCTGGTGCAAGCTAAAAGTACAAGTGATGCTGGTTATGTGGGCCCTAAGAGGAAAAGATATAAATCTAGTAAAAGGCGGGTCCCATATAAATAGTAAATGTTGGATGGGATGAATAGTAAAAAGTAAGTAAAATAGGTGGACCCTACATAAAAAAGTAAAAGAGAAAGGTAATGGGTCTCCTAAATAAAGTAAATAGAAAGGACACTGAATATAATAGAAAACTCGGACCAAAAAGTACTCAAACCAGAGCCAAATTTATCTGTAAAAGTAAAAAGTACACCATCCCCTTTTCTTCATGTTACTAAAATTTAGGAGGAAAAAGTTGGACATTTATACTCTTCCCTACTCTCTCACAAGCTAAAAAATATCTAGGGGTATAATAGGAAATTTGTATATAAAATGTGAGAATAATTGTAAGCCATTGGATTAAATCCTGATTTGATGGTCTATAGTCACCAGCCTTTCTTATAAATACCCCTCATTCCCCTTTGCATCCCTACACACATAAGCACAGTGAGAGAGAGAAAGAAGGCGTAAGAGAGAAAAGAAGGAGCCGAGAGTAAGAGGAGAGAAAGAAGAAAGAAGAAAAAAAAAAGAGAAAGAAGAAGGAAGGGAAGGAGGAAGAAAGGGAAGGCAAGTAGAGGTTTTCCAAGGTAAGCTCTAACTCTAAATCTCTTCTAGATTTCTTCTTCATTTATTTAGTTTAAGATTAGTTAGAATTTAAGCTATTTTCTTTCTCCTTCTTGCTCCTCTTTTTAGATTAAGACATGATTTTAAGGGAAGAATTTGTGGTTCATGGTTAAGTTAAATTTATATGATAATATTAAATTATTAAGGTTTAATGATACTAATAGACTATAATCAACCCAAATGAGTGATTCAAGAAAAAGAGAATCCAAGATTAAGAGATTAAAACTCTGATGTAGTAACTCTTACTCTAAACTTTTACATTTATACATTGTGCTTATGATTTAAAAGTGTTGCTGTGATGTTTGGCTATTTTTTATGATTGGTTTGACTATTTTAAGTTAAGGGCTAAGCCCCGAGATTTCCATTTGCTAAGCTGTTATGCTATCAAAATTTCTATTGCAACTTATAGTTTTAATTGTTTTACGGAAAGCATATTATGAAAGTACTGTAATTATGTAATGTTTGTGTAAAGTTTAAGCTAATGTGATAAGTTTGAGTTATGTTACTACTGAGATGTCCCCCATCTCATCCTATGTTTCCCAATGATAGGGCCAAGTAATGCCAAAGGAAAGAATTTAGCAATGAAGATGTAGGAGGAAGATTGAAGTATGAAATTGAATTACTCTATTTTTTTGGCTGTCTGATTTGATGCATTGTAAAAATTTGAATATGTACCCAAAAATTTTTAGGTTTATATGTATCAATAGATCTATGTCTCACGAACATAATGGCACTAGTTTGGTTGTATTTAGATTTATACAATGGTAGTTATGCATGATTTTCTAGAACTGCTCCAGTGATAGTTTTATCTTACCTCTGATGATATATATTGATGCTCTGACCAGTAGAGTAGAATAAATGTACAAATTAGAAATTAGACAAGTAAAGTTTTCCAATGATGCATGCTAAGTATGCACCAAATGGCTCTACATATTAAGAGAAATGAATTTTCAAATTTGAGGTTCAATTTTTGGACAGAAACAGGGACACGAAAATGAATAGTAATATTTATACAATAAACTACATGAATCTGTGCATTAATTTCCCTATTCCTTATTTTTCTCTGAAAATTCAAGATGTGCACGATTTTTAGAGACCGAAACCACTGGAAGATGAGTGTTTTGCATTTAGTTATGATTTTTGAAAAATCGCTGCGCAATAAGATGTGAACCAGCAAAAACAATTTCTTCAATTTTGAAGTTTTAATTAGTTTGAATTTTTCTAAGAATGTTTTCATACATCAAATAAGCAATTTTTGAGGGAAAATGTTTCAAAATGTAAGATGTAACACATTCTCATGTTATGACATTGACATTAACTATTGATTGATCTTGTTTAGAGGAGCTTAAAGATTAAAAAAAGTGCAATGATTTAATATCTCATATGCAAACTCAGATGCATGCATGAGATTTACATAAATTCGACAAACCACGGAACCCATATACCTACATAGTGAGTGCACATCTTATCTCAACTATTTAAATTAGATTTAGACAATTTAAATTTTTGTTATAAAAATATTCAAAAAAAGATAAAATTTAGATTGTCTAAGTTATAGCATGGATAGATGAAATGTATCGTGCCTCCTGAGATTAGTTCAAATAATAAGGATGAAGTGGGATACAGATCAAGGCTTCAAACTTTCTTACAACTTAAAAAATGTGTATTTTGCAAATCTATAAAACTATGTAAGAGAGTCATTCTTCAAAGGATATGAGATAATAAGCTAATTATGTTCTAAAATATTAAATAATATATATTAGGTGTAGTGTGACATGTGTATAAATTATATATATATACACACTAGATGATTCTGGTAAAATGTTACTAATAATTAATGTATAATTGTATGTAATGCCAATACAATAATATAGATAGTGATGGGTAAGTTAACTAAAATTCAAAACCGTGCATTTTCAACTATATGTAATAACACAATATAGGTGTGAATACAACACAATAAGAAAAGTATATTATTATGTTTTTGGCCATTTTTAAAATAGGATGATAACCATAATAGAATGAATATAATCAATTATATTAATGAATCAAATTTGTTCTAATCAATTTTAAAAAATTCATTAAATCCAATATAAATTCCAAACAATAATTTCAAATTTCAAATGTCATTTAACTTAGTCAATTATTTGATACACTTAAATCTTTCATTGTATATATTATAAATCAAATGTGAAAAACATGACATGTCACGATTTCAAGCATTCACATCATCAAGCTGATTATAAACGAATCTGACCTAGCATGTTTTAAATAATATTTATTTCCTTATGTATTTTTAAAATTTTATACAATGATATTAAAAAATTGCAATTTTTATTTACATATAAATGTATCTTTGTATATATACCACTCAATTATCTTTACACCTAATAATTTAAAATTGATATAGGATGATTTAATTTTTTTTTTCAATTGATTATGATATGCTTCCATTCTAGCTAACAGAAAAAAAATTATGATTTGTTTCCATATTTAAATTTCCATTTTCAAAATTATCATATATTTTATTATTTTTATATTAGTGCATTCACAACTATATAAATGATTATAATATTTTCAAATTTCAAATCAAATTGAAAGAAATCAGGCATGTATGATACTTAAAAATCATATATTACAAACACAGACCAAAAAGAGTGGCAATGTGGGTCCCATCAGAAATCCAAAATTAATTTGCTGATGTGAAGGGTTGAAATAGCGACACGTTTGAAATATCCTATGAAAAAGACCAAACCAAAACTCTAAGACTCAAATACAGCACAAGCGACTCATAAATAGATAGGGGGTGTCACCGTGGTGAGGCACCTAGCACCACGGCATGGAGAGGTTTTGGACTAAAGGGAGAAAGAGGCAAGGTTGCACACTGTAACAACCCTCAACATGTCGCCTTGGGATTAGTCATAGGCTAATAAGAAGTTTTCTTGTATTTTGTGCAACACTGGAGGAAATAGGACCAGAGAAAGGATCAAAACAGGACAAAATATGAAAATGGAAATAGAGAATGATCATGCTACAGCGAGATGCAAGGCCGCTGTGGCAAGACACTTGTGATATTTCAAAATTTTCTAGGCTGAGAGCACTTGCACCATGGCGAGCTTACTAGCGCCATGGTGAGAGTCACAAAATCTTTTTAAATCAGACTAGAACCATTCGGACAAAAGAAAAAAAAATGGAGGAAGAAGGAGGATTCTCTACTAGGGTTCAGAAGATCCAACCTTGGGGAGATATTTTCTCTACGATTTTGAGTTGATTTTTGTGGGTATGCATGGGAGTCTATTTTTGATTGATTCCCACCTATTGAAATGTGTGTAAATGGATTATTGAAGTGTAGTTTAGTGTTATTGAAGCTTAGGTATGAGTTTTAGAGGGATTATGCATGATTTGATGGAAACCCTAGGTGGAAAATTGTGAAGGAAAGTAGGAATCTGAGGTGTATTCGGGTGATTATTATGTGGATGGTTAATTGGAGCTCATTAATTGTGTGTTTATGTTGTTAGAATTCTAGTTAAGCTTGAAAGGCTAAATTGTGGATTTTGATTATTATGAGTATTATATTAATTAAATGTATTATGATGTTGTAGTGATTGTTTAGCTAATTGGAAGTGTATAGTTCATGATAAATGCTATAGAGGCTTGCTAAATTCCTTTGTGTACGTGGTGTCGGTAATTCGATGTAACCAGGTGTTAGTGATATATATGTATTATGTTCCTATATGTATATGTATATATATATGCATGTTTATGTTCTTCCCAAGATATTGTTATATGTGTGTGTGTGTATGGTTTCCTATACATATCGTGGTATGTACATGGCTTGATGAGGTATGAACCTAGATTCTAGGCATTGGTATATGATGATGATGAACATAATGTTATATGTGATTCCATAGCATGCTAGCATGACATTGATTAGTATGATAATGATTCTATAGTGGCATACACATGTTAACATGGCATGAACATCATCACCCCATGAGCATAGTGAGATATAGTGAATTGGTAGGTGATGATAAGATGAGATACGATGATATGATATGATAATATACAAAATGATGATATGATGAAAGATCTTTGCCACTAAATCCTATCCTATGGCCTGGAGAGCTAGGTGGCAGTAGACTGCACATTCCCTAAATCACTACCAATTCTGGTGGTCCAGGGGAAGAAGAGCCATGGTCTAAGCATTAGTGTGACCTTTGGCTGGATGCACTAGTGTAAGGTGAGCTTGGTAATATCCTGAAATTAGTCTTCACCAATTATTGGAAGGGAATCACCTGTTTGAAATGTTTTGTGATGACATCAGCTCATGGTTCTAGCTGTGTATGAGGGAGGCATGCATTCCATGGTATTTGGCATTGCATTACTTCATTTGTATCTGTGTGTGGTGTTGATGATATTATTGTATGTGTGTGTTGTCCAGTTACTAAAACTTTGTCTCACACCTCCAATGACTAACATTTCAGGCAAAAATTCTGGTATGAATCCGGAGAAGACTAGGGAGTCGTATGCCTCTCCGCTTTTGGGAATTTCTAGTGTAACGGGTAGATATATGTTATTCAGTTTATGTAATATTGTGCCAAGAAGGTTGTTGTTGTTTGGTTGCTTGTGTGAGTATCTTGGGGTATTGCTTTGCATGTGGTGTGATGATACGATGATGTATGGATGATGCAGATGATTATATGATGATATTGATGATGATAGATGATGTGTAAGTTGTGGATATGGTAGGATGTCGATGAATGATGTGATTAGGGTATGTGATATGATATTGGACCCCGGTATAGGTCAATAGGTTATGATGCATGCGTGAATATGAATGTCAAGTTTGGTTGGCCGTATGCATGAGCCCAAAGGGGGTTTGACGCCATGTTTGTATGTTTTGGGCATGTAGCCCATTGTATGGAATTGGGGTTCAAGGGGGTTAATTCTCAAAGTAGTTATTTCTCTGAGGTAAAACCTTCTTGAACAAGTTGATTGAGCCAAATAGGACATGTGTGAATGGTCATTGAGTGCCAATTTGACTTTGGGGCACAATTGGAGGTGGTTGGTTGTGAGTTTTGGCCAAAAAGTAACCAAATTGGACATGGGAGTCTAAAATCTCCATACAAAGATAGGTTAAGGTGAAATAGGTGTCTATAGTTAGATTGGTACAATATTGACTTATAGGAGTTGGAATTCGGTAAATTAGAGATATGAGTAAAAAGTTATGCACATCGAAAGTTCACCCAAAAATTATCAATTTGTTGATATGGTTGCTGATACGAATGCCATGGTACCAAAAGCCAGGCTGTGGTGCTAGTCCCTTCTGTTTCAAAATTTTTTCAACCCGAGAGTTTCCACACCACGGCGGTACTGTAGCGGTCATGCCTTATGTCCTGATCTCCTTGTTTTGCTTTGTTTGGTATGTTTTCGGGATTTAAAGTGATGTGTGGGGGTATTTTGGAGTAGGTTGTTACATATGGCACCACAGCGCCACAAATTGATAACATATAAGCTTTTTATTGATATTTTTCTCAAACTTTCAACATGCATAACTTATCACTTCGACCTTTGATTGATCTAATTTCAACATCTACAAGTCATTCTATGTCACATCTCATCTTTGGGCATCTTTTCTATGAATACTGCCTCAATTGGATGTAATAAAGAAGCTCTTGAGGACTTGAACCAATTGAAAGCTTAAACTATAAAATTTTGTTTTCGTGCACTGTTCATCATATTGCGCAGAAACTTTGAAAAATCATGATTAAATGCACAAAAATGATTTATTAGTGGTTCAGTCTCTAAAAATCATACAATCTTGAATTTTATGGGGAAAAAAAATAAAACTAGAATTTAGATGCATCAATTATTACAGTTTATTTGTCCAATTTTACTGTTTATTTATTGCTTCCAGTTTCTGTTTAATTTCTAAGCTCTAATTTTAAAAATTCATATCTCATAAGACAGGGCTATTTCACACATTCTTTATATCATGGAAAGCTCTTCATATCTAATTTCTAACCATATTTATTTTGTATATTTATTCTATTTGTATGGGGCAGAGCATCGCCATAAACCATCAAAGATAAAAAAAATTCTTTGCTAAAACAATTTTAGTTTTAGGAAAATATGCATATCTCTCACTATGTAGCTCTAATCGGATTCACACTAATGCCATATTGTTCATAATACATAGATCCTTCTATGTCTAGTTGAATTTTTGAAATACTATATGATTTTATACATTGTTTCAAATCTAACAGTGTTTTTAATAAAAATATAGTTTTCCACTAATTGTCTAGATTTTGACTCTAAACTTTGATGAGCCATAAATCATGCCTTCCTTAGCCAATTCATACAAAATCTGTTTCATTGTAAATACATCATATCTTCTAACTAAAGGAATCATACTTTGGCTCGCAATATTTGCTATATTAAACTAGAACATTTCTAAATGTTTTCCTGGCATAACTTATCATTAAAGGGGCCATACATATTCCTTGCATTCTCAACATCATTACTTGACTTAACATTACATAATAGACCTTTCCATACATCATGTGGCATTATACTAAACATATTATACATGCCAACTTAGCCGTACATCATAACTTTACATGACATGCTCATACAAGACATCATTAACAATTATGATTATTATCTTGCTTTTGTCATCAAATTCTCCTTCCTCGAGCTTCCATCCATTTCTTTGCTTACACTTAGCATGGTTAGTATTTGGGAGGATGAGATTGGATATGTCAGTAGTATACTTACAAATGTTGATACATCATCACATTACATTAAAACATTCTTAGCATTGCACAATCATTTAGGACACATGAAAATACCATGTTGGATAGAAAAATTTTGGCAACATAATGGTTTAAAAACAAGACATTCCAAGTAAAGCCCTCATTAAATAAATAGCCAGCCAATCATAAAAATAGTTACAGCAACAATATAGCAACATTTACATATGTAAACATAATTGTGCAACAACATAAAAGCAAGCAAGTAATACTATCTTAAAGCTTTAATCTTTTCTTTTTAAACTTGACTTCCTCTTATTTGAAACCTTTCCCAATCACTTTCTTGTCACATCCCAAGATTAGAGATATCAAGAAAACCATGCTAAATAAATCAATTCTTCATATCCTCTCATAAAGTTTCTTTGAGCCCTAAACTTTCATATTTTGCAAACTAACTTTAACCCTTATTTCTTTAGTCTTTCTTAACTATTTTCAACCCTAGGAACTCATTGGAATTATTAGAATCATCAAATTCCAATCCTAAGATCCACTTTCTTCTTGGCCGAATCATATGCCCTAAAAGCTCATATTTATCATCTTTGGTTTATTCTAGAAGCCGTTATCTCTACTTTACTAATTTATGCATGAGAATTCCATTTCTACCATTAGTTGCTTGAAATTTTAACTCCTTCCCCTTCTTTTAGATGGGCTGAAATCACCCTTTAAATTAGCAAGAGGAGGAATTTCAATGCAACTTGCTTAAAACTCAAGCAAACGTACTTTTTTACATCATTTGCATGCTTTCTCTTGCTTTGCTTTCAAAAGAACACCTTCCCTCATCTAATACCAATCTTGGCTGAAATCAAAAACCCTAGGGGTAGGGGAAGAAACTCATCTATATAATCTTAAACTCATACAAAATTAACTTAGATTTGAAGGAGAATATTTACCTTAAGCTTGGATCTTGATCTTCAAGCTTGGTTCTTCTTCCTTCTTCGTTCTCTCTTTTTCTCTCAATATTTCAGCATAGTTTCTCTCTCTTTCTCATGCTTATTTCATGCAAGAGGGAGGGCATTATATAAACCCCAAGTGTCCACATGATTTTTTGACAAAAAATGATACCTTCTTAAGGAAGGTTACCAAAAATATGAAAATAAACCTTCCAAATATGTGAGGAAATTTCGGCCGAGGAGAGGAAAGGGAGTATCCTGCATATTGTATATTTTTTGTGGTCCAGACATATCATGTATTGGTTACTTTTTATCTAGACAGTAATTGGTACTTTAGCAGTATTTTCTAACACTGTAAATTCTTTTATGGACACAATAATAAACTAGTTTGGAATCTACATTTAACTTAATATCCTGTCCCAAACAGTATTTTATATAGCCCACATACTTTTCTTCTTACTTTATTAGTATTGTGGGGCCCACAATACTTTTCCTTTTTCTGTTGAATTTCTACTACATTCTATAGTCTATTTCTTTTCAAACTGATTTCTTTAGTCTCAATATAATATTCCATTAGGTCCATGTCATTAGGCACATTTTGATGTTTATATTAAATTTTAGAAATTTTGGAAATTAATAGGAAATGACCCAAATTTTTATTTTATTACGCTTAAGGACCTAACTTGAAAAGTAACTCCACTTAAGGACCCAATGTGGAAAATTACCATTTGCCCTTCGTAACATTCAAATAATGTATCTCATGTTGTATCTTTTTTGTTCCTTTCTTTTGCTCATTCATTCAAGACACATTGTAAATGTCCTTTAATACTGCTAATGAATTGGACACTTTCTTTAAATTTTGGCTTAAACATGTTCACTTTCCTTTCTTGACCTTTAAACATTGACCTAAAAAAGGCAAATGTTACGCTCTACTCCTTATCTAACTATAGGCACAAACAACACCTCGAAATACTTTTGTATAGATATTTTCGATTTTTGAGATCAAAATTTTCATTTTTATACCAAAGTTTGGCAATGACATTTCTTAATTCCAAAGCCACATAACATCTAGCCACCTAACCACTTCACACAAGTCACAAATACCCCCAAAGACTTAGTTTAAGGTTGTTGTGTTACATCTTAGATTTTAAGATATTTTCCCATGTAAATTGCTTATTTGATACTTGAAAACAAGTTTAGAAAAACTTGAGCTAATTAAACTTCCAAATTCACAAAACTATTTTTCGTAGCTTTACTGCTCATTGTGCAGCATGTTTTGAAAAATAATAACTAAAAGTCAAAAAATCCTTTTCTTGTGGTTGAAGTCTCTAAAAATTTTGCACATATTGAATTTAAAGTCTCTAAAAATCATAACTAAAAGATTGGGTTTGGAAGTTACTGTTTTACCATATAACTTGCATGTGACAACCCCAACTAGTAATAAGGCCATAATCTCCAATGTCTATTCAAACTGTGTAATGAAATACAAACACTGTAGTACCACAATAGACTTGATATGCATGTCTTTCCCTGACATTGATGTGATCATTGGTATGAACTAGCTATTTGCTAATTGTATCTTGTTAGATTGTAAGAACAAGTCCCTAATTTTCCTGCACCCTCAGCCTACAATTGAAATGGAAGCCTTAGAGGGGGATCCAAAAGCGAATACTCAGGAGAGCCGTGCACAAGAAGTTTCCATGGATCTTCCATATGCCGATGACATGAAGAGTGATGCTAAATATCCCTAGTTGCCTCTAGTATGATCTGATATTAATGTATGTATAAGATGCCTAGTACTAGATTAATGACTAAACATATGATTGCACTTTTGGTAATATGTACGTACACACAGTCTCTTTTATTTGAAGTAGTAAATAATTATGTTGTATGACTAATATGACTAAACTAGCCATGTATAGATATTATAACTTAATGAAAAGTGTTATTTTGTTAAATTGTTGAGTATAATTTATTTAATCTTTATAATTGACCATGATCAAAATGGTTAAGACAAGAAAAGTTGCCTAACTACAACGATGGCTGCACAAGTGTAGGCCTATGGGAAACAACACGTATATCAGTTAATGACACTAGATAATGTTATAAATTATATTAAAATGTTTTGGATTATATTATGATCCAATGGTTTGAGATAAATCCTCTTTATTTTATGTAAATTTACTATTTTGCCCATAGATATTTTAGACAATGTGAGAGAGTGTGGAAAGGCATTTTTGTCCAACTTTTCCCCCCCAATTTTGGTTTTCAAGAAGGGAGGGAAAATATACTTTTTGACTTTTATAAATCAATTTGACTCTGATTTGAATACTTTTTTATAAGATTTTTCTATTATACTCTATATTTTTCTATTTCCTTTATTTGTGGGAGTTATTGCCTTTCTCTTTTTACTTTTTTAGTGGGGTCCACTTATTTTGTTTACTTTTTACTATTTATCTCCCTCAACATTTACTATTTATGTGTGACTCGCATTTTACGGACTTATACTTTTTTCTCTCTAGGCCAACATAAGCAATATCACTTGTACTTTTAACCTGCACCAAAATATTATAATATTATTTTCTCTCTCTTCTATCGTAAAATGACCATTATGCCCTTTTAACCCCTTTTTTTTTATATTTTTATAATATTTTGAGCCTTAAATCTATTTAATTAAATATCCAGACTTTTCCAAACATCATAAATTTATCTAGAACAATTTCATATCATTCATAGCATCATCTAATCATGAATTAAATACATAAAAATTGGGATGTTACATGTTGCACTCTAAAGGAACCCTTCTTTTAGGATTTAACTCACTTGAACCCCAAGACAACTAGTAGGTTACATACCTATTTTCCATACATCCACCTATGGTCTAAACCAAACATAATTGTCAACCATTGCCATTAATACACATGTGAGACACTCATTTTCTAGCCAAGATCTAGGCCTTTAGAAAGTTGAGGCACGCAATCCACATGCCAATGAAGCTAGCAACATGATATGCATATAGGACTCACATATAGCTGAAGTCATACATGAACAAGGGTATAGAGCACCAAACAAGACCAAATACTCAGAATACAACAATACATATGGTACCTAACAGGAGTATCTTACTTGGCACAATACTACTAGATAAACTAGTGTTATACAAAACACTACCAAAGCCACAATCTCATATATCCCCAATCCCTAAAGAAATAAACTAAGACTTCTTAGTCTTCTCCTTGCTAGTGCTAGAGTCTTTACTTGAAATTGTTAGCGACGAAAGGGTGTGAGACAAAGCCCCAGTAACCAAGGATAATTCAATACACCAGGCATGTATAAACATAGATATACATACAACTAAATGAAATGTGATGCACATGAAATACTATGAATTCCCACAACATACATGACCAAAACCATGGGCTAGTTACTATCACTAGGTAAACCCAATAAATGGTCCTCTTCCAACAGTTGATGGAGGTCCATTCCGAACAACCACTAAGCTCTCCACTCACTAGTCATGACCTAGTTAAAGGCCATTACACCAGTGATTGGACCATGGTTCTTCTCCCCCTGGATTACCTGAATTGGTAGTGATTTACGAAAGGTGCATCTCTGATCCATAGCCACTTGAGTCTCTTGGCTAAAGGACGATGATTTAATGACAGTGATATAGCACCTCACCACTTGGACATAAGGCCTCATATGCCATTTATTGGATTGACATACCATATGATATTTCAAGGACATCATCATCCAACCATATAAGCCAAGCACGAAACCATTGTGACAATGCCATCAGATATGTTAACAAGTCATCATATTCCATATACCATCAAGCTAGCACAATTATCAATATATCAAATCTAAGCATGGGGATACATAATAGATTATGTACTAACTACTTGTCACATGCATGCTTTCTCATTCAAATACACACACTCTTTTACATTATCCGTTACATGTTATACTTTTAGAACATGAGTTTGCATATCTACATTAAGTAGATTGTCTATTCTTGATAACACTATATTTTCCAAACTTTCCAAAATTCTTGAATAAGTTTTTATAATAGCTTACCCTGCATCTTGATATGGCAGTCCATCCTGGCATACGCTAGTGTAAGGATCTTCTAGAATTGTGAATATGGTTCTTTTAGAATTTGGAAAAAGAGGGGTATAAAAATGAAGAATAAAAAGTGATTAAAGGAACCACATTCAATATTGGAAAAATGAGACATGAAATAATAAATGAATGAATATTGGGTTGCCCCAATATTCATTCATTTATTATTCTTCCTCTTTGTCTTCAGACGGCTCCACCTCTCATTCACATCAACTTGACACCATTTCCATCATGTACTACTTCCTATATATATAATTATTGAAGCCAATTTTAATTCATATTCCTTAATTAGCATACTATTTGCTCAATATAATAACGTAATTTATTAATTGAGAAATTTTACAATATAAAATATTTAAATATCTAGTATAATAATTAATTTGTAACACCAATGTGATAAAGCTAAAGACAAGACAAGAGACAAAACATGAGCTATAGAAAGACATTGTTCTTTCACGGAAAATTTATCCATAAGTCAAGCTTGTGTCATCAAACAAACTTAATTTTCAAAAATACTTTCCGAAGGACTCAACTAATTCATGTGCTTAAGAAATTGAATGAAATGATAAAAAAGACACCATTACGAGTAAAAAGATTAAATTGATTTTATGATATAATCATCAATTTTATCTTTATCTTTTGAGGTTGACTAAATTGTGAGGCACTTATTTTATATGGAGTTTAAGACAAACCACACTATTTATAACTTGTAAATAGTTCAACCTCCTATAAATTTTATATAGAAAGATATAAATGTGCGCTAATTTCCTAACAAAATCAATTAATTATTAAAAAGTTTTAAGTATGTAAAATATCGTTTATTAATTAATTACTACGTCCATTTTAGTTATGATGATAATATAAAAAAAAAAAAGTTAGCCTACTTTGCAGATAATGGATCTGGTAACCAAATTTAACTACTCCACAACACTAAAGACTGATGGATCTATATCTCTTGGAATCGAGATGGAACAAACACCATCCATATTATTCAATCCCAAGATATTATATATTCCCTTCTTTCACGATCCGTAATTAACGATCTGGTGGAATAATCTATTGCTGCTTTCTTTCTACGTACTATGAGTGCCAAAGATACAATCCACCAGCCTCAAGGTAGCGTTTCTTACCCGTCCTTTTCTAACTTGTTTACAGATTCTAATAACACATATATGTATATGTATATGTGCATGTAAAAGAGAAATTAAGGACCTTGAGGGGTGATTTGGTGTTTGTGCAGAAGCATATGGGTCAAAAGAAAGTGGAGAAGGAGGTGTATATACAGTTCCACCCCCTAATGTAACTCATCAAATCTACCATCAAGATGTTGCTCCCAGAGAGGAAACTTGTTCCAAGGGTGATGGCTTCTGCCGAGGATTGTAAAATTTCAACTCTCTCTCTCTCTCTCTCAATTGAATCCAATTATTGTGTGCTAGTGTTAATTTCCTTTTATTTGCAGGTGTGCTGGATTATGTTGCTACTGTTGTTTGGACATGTGCTTTTGATCGCCTCTCCCTCTATCATCAACAATAACAATGTTATGACGCGCTTCCTTGTGTTTGTTTGAGTATGTGTATATATATATATATATATATTTATATACGTTGTACCGCCCTTTTTATACTGATATAGTTTGGGTTGAATAAAAGTGATATAATATAACTTTTATTAAGGAACGGAGCCAGTATATGATATAACTTTTTTTTTAGTACTAAAGTGATTATAATTATAAACTAGCTAGTGGATATATAGAGCGTTGGAGATTGGCGACATGTGGGAGCCAATAGTGACGCTCAAGTGGCATAACCCCACATGCACTGAGATAATGACAGAATTCTCGAAGTACTTTGCATTTCCCAGCCACGTCCAGAAATTGAAAAGAACCTTTTTCAAAATCCCACGAGAATATTTATAATGGGCATGTACGTACACACACACAAGTTACGGATGTGGGGGTTTTCTAAATGAATAGAGATAGTATGGAATATGAAACTGTCAATTATAAATGCCAAGTTGGTGCATGTAAGGCGAGAGGCCAAAATGACTGATCCATCGGTTCTGCATGAACAACACCAATCACAATGCAGAAACTGATGCTCCAAGTAAGTGCCGAGGTTAATTTGTAGGACCACCTACAAAAAACAAAACAAATTAAGATGCAAATTAAGCTTGTAAAAATATGGTCCATCGGTCAAGCTTGTCCGGAAGCACTTCACCTATATATATACGTACTGAATCCTCTGTTCATTTTATTCTTTTTGGTTTCTATGCGTTTTGCGTTTTCTTTTTTATTTATGTGGGTGACATTCATTCTTCTTTTTTGAACATAGGTGATATATATTCATTCTCCAACGGAACATTTCCCCTCAAAAAAGTGAAAAAAGGCAGTGATGCGTTCCGTAAAGATCACTTCATATATATATGGATATATATTGAGACAATTAATCATATTCAAGCATTTGTTCGAACAACAAGCAATTAAAAGGCATTTGGGAATAAGAGTGTTGAAATGAAACCATCTTCACTAACTTCCCAGTATATATATTGTCTTTAAATTTATGCGCTAACCTGCAAGATAGTTTCCTTGGCCCTCCAGCTGCTCGCAAATACTTAATTAACACCATTAACTATATACGTCTACGCATTACGTGTTGGATTTGGAGAGAGCCTTATGATCATCGATGCTCAAAACCACTTCCATCCCATAATTGGAAACCCTCATCCTAAATGCACAGCAACGACCCCACTAATCCTAATTTAACCCCTTCTAATTAATATTGAATAAATGGATTTAATGAGATTTTGGCTTATAGTCGAGGTTATATATATTTTTTGTTTGGGTTATAAGTGGAATATATATATATATAAGGAGGACCATTTGATGCATAAAGAGTGATGCATATATAACTCTCTAAAGGGGGATCATCTAAGTTGAATTTAGAAACCCATCAGAGATGTGCATTGAAAAACAAAGAGAGGTTAGATTTATTCTTTTTCTTTTATGTGTTAGAAGTATCCCTACCGTCAATAGAGACTAATCTATTTTAAGATATAAAGAGCAAAAAAAATAAACCCCTCCTAAATATATTTACTCTATATATAAAAACTTAGAAATCGAATTCTTTCCAAGTACTTGCTTAAAGGATGACAGTTCTACCACTACCGCAAACCTAACTTGGTTAGATTTATTCTTAAGGTTGGAAAATTTTTGTCCCATTTTTTACTAGTGAAAAGGAAAACATGGGAGAGAAGTAGGGAAAGTCCTTTTATATATAGAGAATGAAACAAGGAATGAGCCTTCACAATTCATTAAAATCATAGCCCCATGACAGCATCAATGAGTTTCAAGCCTCAGCCAATTTAGCAGCAACATTACTTCCTTCATCTTCAACTTTAGGTCCACCATGAATAAGTCATCATCTGATGCTCACGAGTTTCTTATGAATAAGAGAAAATATGGCACCAGCTCAGAAGATTCAAGAATAGGATGGAGAAGGTTCAAGAAGGAAGTAGATCAAGGAAGCAGCAGCACCAAAGAATCACTAGTGTCCACCACTTTAAAGCTCTATGACGACCCATGGAAGATAAAGAAGACACTGACAGAGAGCGATCTGGGAACCCAAAGTAGGCTGCTGCTGCCTGGGGATTTGGTGAAGAAACAGATTTTGCCCATGGTGGGTGCTGAGGATGCAAAAGCCGTCGAGAATGACGAAGGAATAGTGGTTAGGGTTCGGGACATGGACACCAAATCCATGCACCAACTGCGGCTGAAGCGATGGTCCTCTTCCAAAAGCTATGTTCTTATTGGCAAGTGGAATCAGGATTTCGTCAGGAGGAGGGAATTGAAGAAAGGCGATGAGATTGGCTTCTACTGCGACCCTTATACCTCCCTCTTCAACTTCTGTGTTCTTAAGCGCACTAATGGCTCGTTTAATTAATTAATTAATTTCTCTCTCATCAATAAATTTATAATTAAGTTCTATATTATATACACATCTGTGGACATATTATAATAATAAGCTTGTTATAATAATTTAGTCTTTCAAATACATCGATATTTTTGTTTCCATCTAATTAATTAATAATATTGATTGATCATATCGAAATTAATGTTAAATTATCTGTATCATTTTACCATAAAGTGACTATCTTTGAGCACTTGGGTTTTGAAGTTTTCTTACTAAATTAATATTGAAACGCTCACTCAGGCTGCTCTTAGTTAAACACTTTTCTCTTGCAAACGGTGTTCCATTGTCTGATTCCATATATAGTTTGTATAGTATATATTGTCAATGTTAATATCAATCTTATCATCAATAAATTAATATTAATTAATTATATAAAATATAAAATCCAAGGGAGCGTAAAGCAGTTCCACTGATCATTTTTCCCCATTTACATATATATATATATATTTACAACAACAATAACAAAAGTTCAAAATGACATCATTGGCTTTTGGGATGATAGGAAAACATATTGAAAAAAAAGGTTGATTTCCCTAATAATGGACATTCACAAGGAAACTGATTATTCATATCTTCCTCCTTGGTTTATTGTATTTTCTTTTCGGGGTCTTCACTTGATAATCCGAGAAAAAAAAAAAAGACGGGTGCGATTGCCAAGCGCGCACTGGAATGATTTAATTATTTCATGGTAAAAACTAATGCGAGAAATATTACTTTGGTTATTAATTTATCGAGCTCTGAATTTCTACTGTATTTTCTGTGTCTCCACACATTTGGGCCATAGCAATTAGGGAGTCTGTCTTTATTTTTTTTTTATATAATGTTGCTTGTAATTAATCGATAAGATGCCGAAAAAAAATTATAGCAGAGGACCTATCGTCGAATTTATCAGTGGCTTGAGAGGAAACAGTGGTCACCAGCAATGCGAGAATCTAGATTGAGAGCTTTTTGAGTAGCCAATACATGGAAGAAATAGATGCTTCAAGTAAAGAGAGGATAATTCATGCGAGTCGTCAACTTAATGTCTTCAATATTTTGCTCTTCTTCAGGTCCCAAAGTATCGAAATTTGTGAGAAAAGCATCTTAATGGAGAGAAGAGAGCATATACGTAATTCAAATATTCAAATATTCGACCCAAAACGACCTTATTGATAGGAACAGCAACAGAGTAACAAATATATAGCTAAAATAAATCTCTCCTACTTGTAAGAATCTATGAGGAGTAATTAAATAAATATATGATAAAAAATAAACATCACAAATACATCAAGAGACACCAAATTTTTAACATGAAATACCCCTCAAGATAAAGGAAAAAATCACGGGTTGTTAGACCAATGAAAACAGTTTCACTATAATTAGTATAGGAGTACAACATAATCTCAATCAAGTCTACAAATTAGTGTTAACAGCCCTCCCAATCAACCAAAACAACAAGCTTATAATAGAGAATCAAGAAGAAGAAGAATTCAAAAATTTTTGTTTTAGTACGAATTGAAAAGCTTTCACACTAGACCATGAAATAATTATCTAACTGTTGATAATGAAGAACCAGATGTCTCAAACATGCTAACAAAATTTTAGCCTGAAACGGTTAACAAATTTGCAAATGAATTTCTCGCGTGATTGCTCTGTGAACGTGCGAAAATAACATTTTTCTCTTCTCTTCTCTCAAAGGCGGCTATTCTAACTTGAATATGATGCCATTCTCAAACCCTAACATGACCCCTCTCTACTTAAATAAGTGAGACACATAATGGGCTTTTATGTTTAGGCCTTTGTCCATGTAGGAAGGGAGCCCATGCCCAACATATTTCCCCCTCACGACTATGTGGAGATAACCATCAATTCGACAATCTCACAGCAAACTTCAAACTTCCAACTTGGTAGTGCCTAAGTCATCATATTAGCACTATTATCATCAATATGAATTTTTGTTAACTCCAACATCTTAGTATCCAAAACCTCATGTATCCAATGATGTCTCACATCAATATGTTCGGATTTTGAATGGAAAGTTGGATTCTTACCAAGATGAATAACACTTTGACTATCATAAAATAGTAAATATTTATCTTGAGTAAAACCAAGCTCCTTCAAGAATTTTTTCAACGATAACAACTCCGTGCATGCTTTAGTAATAACAATAAACTTTGCCTCTGTTGTTGACAAAGCTACACATACCTGCAACTTAGATTGTCAAACCACAGCTGCCTGTATTAATTTAATTAAATAGCCCAAGGTGGACTTTCTATATATCAACATCTCCAGCCATATCTGAGTCTATGTACCCCTTAAGGTTAGGTTTATAACCTCCAAAACAAAGCCTCATACCAATAGTACCAAAGATACCTCAAAATCCATTTCACAGCATTCCGATGCTCTCTACTTGGGTTTGATAAAAATCTACTAACTATACCAATAGCATACATTATATCTGACCTTGTGCACACTATTGCATACATCAAACTACCTACCATAGATACACAGGTTTCCATATCTAACCTCTTGGCTTCACTTGAAAGACTTTGTTTAGCACTCAATTCAAAATGAGTAGCAAGAGGAATGCTTACCATCTTAACATTTTTCATTTGAAATCTGTATAGCACTTTTTTAATGTAGTGTTATTGAGATAGCCAAAATTTCTTTTCCTTTCTGTCACATAAGGTTCCTATGCCAAGAATCTGATTGGTAGCTCCCATGTCTTTTACGGCAAATGGCTCACCCAATTGTTTCTTCAACTTGTCAATCTTGGAAATATTTTTTTCCAACAATAAGCATGTCATCAATATACAACAATAGAATAATGAAGTCATCACCAAAAAAATTTGTAAGAAAGACATACTGATTAGAAGTAGTCTTCTTGTAGCTTTACTCATACATAATACACTCAAACTTTTCATACCATTGCCTTGGAACTTGCTTCAAACTATATAGGCTCTTTCTCAACCTACACACATAGTCTTCTTTGTCTACAACATGAAAGCCATTGGGTTGTTTCATATAAATCTCTTCCTCCAAATCATGATGGAGACTAACCAAGAAAATGTCACAACGTTAGTGACTCAGAATCCACCTCCTAATAATGGGTTTTCTCAAGGCGGGGAAATTACCAGTAAGGTCAGCCTGAAGGAAGAGGTATAAAAAATGAGAGACCAGTTACGGGCTCTACAAGAAGTAGCGGAACATAAATCCCTTGACCTGAATGAAATGTTCCTAGCTCCTGATGTGGTTATTTCCAAGGGGTTTAAGGTCACGAACTTTAACAAGTATAACAGCAATGGAGACCCACATTATCATCTGAAGACGTATTGCACTAGGATGTCGGTCTGGTCCAAGGGTGAGAAATTTCTTATTCATTTCTTCCACGAAAGCCTCAATGGAGCGGTGTTACATTGGTTCATGAAATTAGATCATTCCAAGCTACGAAAGTAGAGAGATATGATAGATGTCTTTATGAAGCAATATCAATTCAATTTGAATTCCACCTCTACTAGGTAGCAATTGAAAGGATTGAGGAAGAAACCCGTTGAGTCCTTTAAGGAGTACGCACAGCATTGGTGAGCCTTGGCTTCAGAAGTTCAGGCCCTTTAATGGAGTATGAATTATGTTCTTACTTCATTGACATGTTGGGTGAGCCTTATTTCAGAATTATGCTGGGAACCCATGCTAAATACTTCACTAATCTCATTGAGGTAAGTGAAAGGATTGATACCAACATCAGGGAAAGAAGAATACGTACCCTGAAAATAAGAAAGGGCAAGGCATTAAGAAGAAAAATAGTGATGTGAACCATATCCCAGATCCCTACCAACAATCATTTAGACCTTCATATAACCCACAATACTCTCCATATAACTCACAACCCCGATATCCAAGACCTTTTGCATATAGGGCTCGCATGCAACATGCTCCCTATCAACCCAGAGCTCCATTTGCTCAACCTTTTCAGTAACTTCAGCTAGTTTCGCAGCCATATCCCAATCAGCAAGCTAGTGTCTCATACCAGGACAAAGATCCCAAAGCCATGCATCCCCTAGGGGATGACCGACCTCTACCTAACTTCAATGTCACCAAATCAGAGCTTTTTAAGGAATTGGTGGAGAAGAAGCTCATGGGCCCTCGTCCTGCAAGGCCTTGGCAACCATTTTTTCCTTCATGGTATAATCCGAATGAAACTTGTGAATATCACATGGGAGCGGAAGGACATTCAATTGACCAATGTGATGTATTCTGAAGGAACGTGTTGAATCTTCCAGATAAAAATTATATCAGCGTGCGACGAGACAATAATCCAAATATTGTCTCCAACCTCTTCCCGTGCATGATAAGGGGAAACAAGTCTGTACAATCGAAGAAGACATTATGCTAATTAAAGACCTGAATGCACTCCAATTTACCATGAGAGAGATATTTAATTACCTTAAGGAAACGAGATATGTCTTTCATGATAAGAAAAAGCCGGGTAGAATTGATAATTGTGGTCCTTGCTCTTATGAATATCACCAATTAATTGCAGAGCATGGCATTGAGGATTGTGAGGTATTCAAGGGAGTTGTACATAAGATGATGGTGTTTGGGATTATCAGGATCAAAAGGGGAACATCGAAGGAAAAATCCATATGCATGATGGGGGAACAAAATGAGTCACCACTTATTGACAGGTCAAAAGGATCATTCCTTATAATCAATGCCCAGGTTCCAACTCCAGGAAGCGGTGAGCAATTGTCCCTCCTTGAAACAGCAAAGCCTCCCCCTCCAGTCACCAGCGAGCTAGCAGCTAAGCCAAGTTTGAAAGGATCCTTTCTGGCCATTAACTCTACCACTCAAGTAGTAGCACGCAAGAAAGAGCCGATGGCATTTATTCATGTGCCCGCACCATTCCCTTGAGATAATAATTATGCGGTACCTTGGAAATATAGCCTAAGAACTAAGTATCTCAAAGTCCAAGGGGAAGCTAGTGGCGAACCAGTTGTAGAAGTTAATGATCAGAATCTGATAAATGGGATTACAAGGAGTAGCCACATCTATTTGAGGGAAAATGATAAGGTAGCAAGTAATAGCCAGGGAGAAGGGGAAAGTTCAGGATCAAAGGTGGTGATGGACAAGAGCACTAATGCTGATGAATTCTTAAAGATCATAAAGCACAGTGAATATGATATTGTAGAGTAGCTCACAAAGACTCCAGCTTGAATCTCCATTATGTCCCTCATGATCAGCTCTAAAGTCCATCGTAAACCACTCCATTGGGTATTGGAAAGCACATATGTGCGTCCGGACATAACTCCTGAAAAAGTAGTTCACATGGTTAATATTGTAAAAAATGCCACTCAAATCACTTTCTATGAAGGTGAAATTGTTCAAACTTTAGGAGGGTGACCTAAAGCTCTTCATATTACGTTAAAGTATCATGGGTATATAGTAGCAAAGGTGTTGATCGATAATGGTTCTGCTCTCAATGTCTTGCCATTAACGACTTTACAAGAGCTTCCGGTGGACATGTCCGCTATAGAGTGCAGTGATTTGATTGCCAGAGCTTTTGATGGGCCAAGAAGGGAAGTATTTGGGGAGGTCCATCTTCCACTTGAGATAGGGCCAAGCACCTTTTCAGTATAATTCCACGTCATGAATATTGATAATACATATACTATGCTCTTAGGACGGCCCTGGATTCATGATGCAGGGGCCATACCATCCATTCTACACTAGATGATGAAATTTGTCAAGGATGACCAACTCGTTACCATTAAGGGGGAAGAGGAACTCATGATTAGCAAGCCAAGTACCGTACCTCATATTGAAAATATGTAGTGCACAGGTGGTAATTTTTACCATAGTTTTGAGATTGTAGAAAGTGACAAGCCAAGTAAAGATGTGCAACAAGAAGTTGCCAAGATAATGAAGCACGGTGGGTACAAGGAAGGACAAGGGCTCAGAGCTAAATTACAAGAGGTAAAAGAGTCAATCAAACTCCCCAGGAATCAGGGATGTCAAGGGTTGGGGTATGATCCCTCATTGGAGACTTTTCTGGCTGAGGAAATGAAGTTGGGCAAAGGGAAATCACAAGGAAGATCAAAAGTTCCTCATATTAGAGAGACGTTCCCACAAGCTCCTGAGACAATCAACATGAACGAGTCCATTACTGTGATGGGAGAAAAAGAGGAAAGCCATGGAAAGGGACATTGGATTCAGCATGATACCCTTGGAAAAGCACTAGAAAACTGGAAAAATCTAAGATAATCCCTGATGTCGTGTCATTAGAGTAATATTTTAGATTTTTATTATGTCTTTTTTGAAACCTTGTACTCATGACTTTTGGAAACTTTTATGAGGATTAAATACAACGCAATATTTCATAGACTCTCTCTCTTTCATGTCCATGTATTTCATACATCCTATCATCCTTTTATGTTGGTCTCTTATCTAAATAATTATCAGTATTACTTCACACTTCCTTGTTTACTTTTGCTTTATTTGTTGCCTTCCAGGGAATTAGAATTCTCAGAACTCTTGTCTAACACAGAGGCTCTCGAGCCCCTAGGGGATGACACTTGCATTACTATGGACACACTTGATTGCGAGATCGAAGAAAGTGTTGCGCTTGCTGAATTACCCCATACATTTGCAAAGCTTATTGAACCCTCCAAAAATGGCTTCATCCCACATGAAGAAGTCATAGAGATGATCAACATGGGAACTAAGGAAGATAAAAAAGAGTTAAAGATAGTTGATAATCCTATGAAGAAGGAGATGATAGATTTATTTTGAGAATACCTGGATGTGTTCGCTTGGTCATACCGAGATATGCCAGGGTTTGATCTTAATATTGCTTCTCATAAAATTCCCTTGTTCCCTGACATTAAGCCAAAAAAGTAGAAGCTAAGAAGGATGAACCCTGAGATATCTCTTCAAATCAAAGAAGAAGTAAAGAAACAATGGGATGCCGGTTTCTTAGATGTTGCTAAATACCCACAGTGGGTTGCAAATATAGTACCGGTACCTAAGAAGGATGGCCACATTAGGATGTGTGTAGATTATCGAGATCTGAATAAAGCAAGTCCTAAGGATCACTTTACTTTACCACATATTGATGTACTAGCTGACAACACAGCAAGGAGTTATAGGTACTCGTTCATGGATGGATATTTAGGATACAATCAAATCCTCATGAACCCAGATGATAAGGAGAAAACCAATTTTACTACTCTATGGGGAACTTTTTTTTACAAAGTGATGTCGTTTGGTCTAAAAAATGTAGGTACAACTTACCAACGAGCTATGGTAGTGTTATTCCATGGTATGATGCATAAAGAGCTTGAGGTTTATGTAGATGATATGGTGGCAAAATTAGCAGAAGGAAAAAGTCATGTGGCAGTTCTTCAGAAATTATTTGAAAGGCTGCGGAAATACAAACTTCAATTGAATGCCAATAAGTATGTGTTTGGGACTACGTCTGGTAAGCTGTGAGGATTTATTGTCAGCGGTTGAGGAATAAAAGTGGATCTAGATAAAGTAAAGGCAATCTGTGACATGCCTTCACCCCAAACGGAGAGAGATGTAAGAAGCTTCTTGGGCCATTTAAATTATATAACTCGGTTTATTGCAAATCTGACTGCTACCTGTGAGCCAATATTTAAATTGTTAAGAAAAGGAAATCCTAGGAAATAGGATGAAGATTGCCAACAAGTGTTCAAGAAGATAAAGGAATATTTGTCGAGCCCTCCTATTTTAGCACCCCCTGCACTAGGTCAGCCACTAATTCTCTATTTAACCATCTTGCTATCTTCCATGGGGGCAATGTTAGGACAACAAGATAAATCTGGAAAAAAGGAGCATGCCATTTATTATCTAAGTAAGAAATTCAATTGTTGTGAATCATGATACCTGGTCATTAAGAAGACATGTTGTGGATTAGTATGGGTTACACGATGGTTAAGACAATACATGTTATTTCATGTTACATGGGTAATCTCTCGATTGGATCTGATTAAATATATTTTTGAAAGCCCTTACGTGTCAGGAAGGGTGTCAAAGTGGCAAGTAATACTTTCCAAATATGATGTAAAGTATATGACTCGTAAGTCAATTAAAGGGAACATTATTATTGACCATTTAGCTAGAAATTCATTGAATGAGAGTCCACCACTAGACTTTCAATTTCCATATGAAGATGTCTTGATAGTTGAGGATAAGTTAGAGATACCAAGTGGACGATTTACTTTGATGGCACTGCCAATATGCATGGATGTGGGGTGGGAGCAATAATAGTATCCCTCGAAGGGAAACAATTCCTGTCACCATTAAACTCAATTTTGAATGTACAAATAATATGGCAGAATATGAGGCTTGTGTTAGTGGTTTGCAAGCTGCCTTAACTTTGGGGATCAAAGATCTCGAAATCTTTGGAGATTCAGCACTCATAATCTATCAAGTAACAGAAGCAATGCAAACAAAGGACCCAAAATTAATCCCCTACCAGAATTATTTGACTGAATTGATCAACAAGTTTGAAGAAATCAAGTTTACTCACATGACTCGTGATAAAAATCAATTTGCGGATGCTTTAGCAATACTTGCTGTCATGATTAAGCTAGACTACGGGATTCACGTCCAGCCAATTTGTGTTGAAGCTAGAAATATTCCTGCCATTGCTTGATTATAGAAGAGGAATTTGACGGGCAACCCTAGTTTCATGACATTAAGTCCTACATCAAACACAGAGAATATCCAGCTGGGGCAGCGAAAAATGGAAGGAAGACTCTCTGGTGCCTCGCAATGAACTTCTTCCTTAGTGGAGAAGTTTTGTACAAGCGAGCCCACAATGGAACATTGCTCAGATGTATAGATTCACCTAAGGCAAAGAAAGTAATAGCTGAAATTCATGATGGAATATTTGGAACTCATGCTAATGGCCATACTATGACAAGACAAATATAAAGGTGTGGATATTTTTAGCTGACCCTAGAGACATATTGCATCGAATATGTGAAAAAATGTCACAAATGCCAAATCTACGCTGATCGAATCAATGCTCCATCGCATTCCTTACATAACCTTGTGGCTCCATGGCCCTTCTCCATGTGGGGAATTGATGTAATTAGTCCTATTAATCCCAAAACCACAAATGGTAATCGCTTCATACTTGTAGCCATAAACTATTTCACCAAGTGGGTGGAAGTAATCTCTTTGGCTAGTGTCACTCAGAAGGCTTTTGTTCGCTTCTTGAGGTCAAACATCATTTGTTGGTATGGTTTTCCAGAGAAGATCATCATAGATAATGCCCCTAATATGAATGGTGCTGAGGTAAGGAAGCTGTGCAAGCAATTCAAGCTTAAGCATCATAACTCTGCACCATACCATCCACAAATGAGTGGGGCAGTGGAGGTTGCTTGTCACACTCGGAAATGTGATGCCGATGGCGCGGAGATGAAGAAAAAGAGAGAAATCAACCTCCATGATAGAGGCCGATTTCGGAGGAGTCGTCACCAAAAATTTAAGGGAAATTTTGGAAAACCAGATAAAAAGGAAAGGATGGTCTACCAATCAAAGTTGAGTTCGGGAGTATGATTGTGAGTGGGGAAGGTATTAGGCACCCTCACAACACTTGTTCCAAAGAACAGTTACCTTAAGTTGATCATGCAATTTTTATGGCTTTTAAAAAAATTATTTTGATTGCCCTTTAATCATTCACTTGCAAAAATGAATATAAAAATAAGAGAAAATGTAAAAATGAAAATGAAAATAAAATAAGAATATGAGAAATTGAGAAAAATAAAATAAAAGAAAAATATTACTTATTTACAAGAGTGGACTTGACCCAGAATTGAAGTCTGAGGCCTATGTACCCAGCAATAGGGATCAAAGTCGACGTAGTTCGAGCTAAAAATACGTGTCACTTGGTTGATGTTTTTTTTTATTATATATATATTCTTTGAAAAGAGAAGTTTATAAAAAATAATTTATCTTTCCACAAAGAAAATAGTTTTCAAAATTGGTTGGTGTGTTTTAATTTACAAAAGATAGATTAATTTCAATTACTTTCTCTTATCACTCATTTTTTTATTTTTCATCATTTTTTAAAAAAATCAATTCCTCAAAAAAGGAATATATATTTTTCCTCAATTATATGTGATTTTGAGTATTCTTATTTTTAATTTGAAAAGGAAAAATTTGAAAATGACTTTACTTTTATAACATGAAATCAATTAGTTTATGTGGCAACTTTATCACTCACAATCCGCTCATTGATACCTAAATACCTACGGTGATGACACTTGAGGCAAAAGGCATAAAAGACTTGAGGGATAAAATTGGAGGAAATAAATACTTTCAGTCAATCATTTTTAATTTCTTATATCAATATAACCATGGTAACACATTTTTATAACAACCAGGACATGTAGTGATTTTATCACTCACAACTCGCTGATTGATACCTAAGTGTCCACGGTGTTACCACTTGAAGCACAAAGGTAAAAAAGGTTTAAGGGATAAAATAGGGAAAAATAAATTTTGCATAAATAACTTTGATTTCCTTATATTAAATTATAAAAATAAATACAACCAAGGTAACACATTTTTGTAAAAGAAAAAAGCGATAAAAGGAATTTAAAAATATGACTTTATACATATATGTATATATATTATTTATTTTTTTATTTTTATTCATTTATTTATCTATTTATTTTAGAAAAAGAATCAATCAGGGTCTATGGTGACTTTCTCACTCACAACTCACTAATTGGTACCTAAATGCTCACAGTATTACCACTCGGAGCATAAAGGCGAAAATAAATAAATAATAAAAATGAAAAGTTGAAATAGAGGGCTTTCATTGAATCATTTATTTTTACTTTTAATAAAAAAAAACCATTGGTGCTCTGAAATATTAAAAATTAAAATTTAACCCACGTTTATACCATGTAAACTCCTTACTTATGGTACAACTGACTGACACTCTATAGGTACACGGAGACTTAGTCTCTCGTGGCAAACTTTAAGAGCAATATTAACAACCATTTATTTTTCACTAATATATATATATAGAAAATCTAGCATTTTGGAGTCCTATGTAAAATACATTGCTATAATTCAATAATTGATCCCAAAATGGCACACATGAACAAATATATACTGGATCACATGGATGACTAAAACAAATCCAAAGAACATGAGACAAAGATCAAACTAACTAGTTGTAACACCTTACTTTTATCTATATTTTTTCATATATTATAGTATGTACAATATCCAATTAACTCATATTAAGAGCTTGAACCATTAATAGAACCAAAATATTTAAATTAAAAAAACGTGGTACTATTTATTTGGTCTTAAGTTTTTTAGATGAACTTTGAAAAATCATAACTTAATCCAGAAAAATCATATCAATGTGGTTCAAGTCTCTATATGAAGCTAGAAACATGATGTACAAGATAAAAATATAAAACTTTCCCTTAATATGACTACTTAGTATAGTTTATTACTCAAACTTATACTGTACAAATGGTCATTTCTCTCTTTTCCAGGATTTTGGCCATAATTTTAAAAATTCATTTCTAACTCTATACTGAGCCAAATCATGTATTTTATATGCCATTGGAAAGATATATATGTTTAATTACCTTCATATTTTTCTTATAGATTTATTTTGTCTAGACAGGGCACAGCATCAATTTGAATTACAAGGAATCAGAACATCACTTTTTCTAGAATAGTCTTGGGAAAACTTGTATATTTCTCATTGTACAGCTCCAATTGAACTCAAACCAGTGGCATATTAACGTCAAAAGATAAATATTTTCATAAATGTAAGCCACTAAATTTTTGAAGTTTTGTACGATTTTATATCACTTTTCAAAAAAGAAGTAATATATTCAGTAAAATTCTCAGCCTTCACATCACTGTCCAGTTTTGACCCTTAAATTCAAAAATATACTATAAATTGTACACATATCCAAATTGAGTGTTCTTTAGCTCATTGGAAAGCTTGTTCTCTCTAGCTTCAAATAATAAATAACGCTTGACTTACTTGCCCTATTTCAGTCAAACAGTATTGACTTCACTTTCATTGCTACAAAATGAACTTCTAGCAATATAACATGGCAAAGTAGACTTCATAACAAGCTCACATGATCATTCCATGTTTCAAATCTATGCCAAACATTTCATAATGCTCATAAGAACATAATAGTACAAGGATACAGATCCATATGCATATACATAATTTTTATACATTATTTCAAAATATGGAATCATAGCTTGAAATTATCATCAAGCATCATTCTCTCTTTCATTCTCCTTGCCTTTTCTTTGGACTCATTTGCCATAGCCTGTGCCTATCATTGGGATACTTGAGGGGATGAGATTGGGGGCAATCTCAGTGGCAAGTTACATTTCATGCAATGATGTCAATCATGTCAAACAACTCACATCAATCACCTTTAAACAATAAATTGTCACATTGGTTATAAAAAATTTGGCAGCATAACGGCTTAGAAAATGGACATCCCGGTGAATAAAACCCCTCATTTTATAGCCAAGACCAATCAAAGAAATCACAATTGCAATATGGCAACACAATTTAATCATAGAAAGACAATGAAAGAACATAAAGCAAGAATATGAAACTTAGCTACCTTGAAGCATTCCTTTGGCTCTTCCTCTTGAATCTAATGCTTCCACTAGTCTCCTTAGGCTTCCTCAATTCCCTTAACATCATTAAACACTTGCTCAATCAACTAGAACAAGTAGCTACTTCATAAAGTCTCATTTACAACCCTAAAGACTCAATTTCTTTATCTAAAGCCTAATCTTTGAGCCAATGCTTGTCTTTAAGGTTTTTCATCATGGAGAACTCATTTTTGCATCAAATACATGAAATTCCAACCTTGAGAGACTCAAATGATCTGGCCAAAAATCTACTCCAAAGGAAAAAGAATGGTTCTTTCACAAATTTGATTAAAACATACCATACTTGTTTCCTTTAGTAAAATATCATGCTTTCTCTTGATTTTATGGTTTAAAAACAACTTTTCTTCCCAGTAATCATGCTTGGCCAGATTAGAACTATGGATGAAGGAGAGAAAATTTCAAGGGAACTAACTCATTGAGCTTAGGAATTATGCTAGAACACTTAAAGAATACAAGAGGTTTGCTTACCAATTTTCCTTGCATTTCTTCGTTATTTTTTCTTCTCTTTTTCTTTCCTCCTATGTAGCCTTCTTTTCCTCCATGGCTTAGACCACTCATCCTCTCTTTTCTAAATGTGTGTCTCGTACAAGTGATGGAGGAGAGAGTATATATAAAGGCAATTAATTAAGATTACTTTTACTAATCCTTAATTAATTAAGAAAACTTAATAATTAAGTCTTACCGTTTCTTGGCCATCAAGACTTCCAATTTGGACACATGGGCAGTCATGTGTATGACCTTCAAGCTTTCCCTCTCTTTTTTTTTTTTGTAACATGGTAATATTAAGTCAAAAGGTAAATAAAGTCACAAAAGCAGAAAATGATTTAAATATACACACTCAAGGACCACAGGAATCTTAAAAGGGTCATTATCAAATACTCTGGATATGTCTTAGGCTTTAACCACGTGCACTCATCGCAGCGACATTGTTCATGATTTTGAATTTTTATTTTTAACTTTCTTTACTTCTTGAAGAGGATCCCCAAACACCTAACAGGATCAGAACTTATCCATTTTCATGACCAATAGATTAGCAAGGAGAGAATGTTCCTTTTTTTTTTTGAGTGGTTTAGAGCACATCACTTTGATACTTGAAAGCTAAAGCTTGGAGGCTTATCAAAAAAAGCTTAATGATACATATGGGTTGTTTTCTTCCATTTAGTCAAGGATAAACTCTTCAAATCACAAGAAGATGAGACTAATCAGGTGCTCATACATCTACGGGATTTCCCTTTGGAATTCAATGCTTTACGTTACCGTGTTTTCCTCCCTAGGCTAGTCCAAACTTTATTATTTTTCAATACACACAAATACCAAGCGAGACATCAACCAAGCTACGTTTCAAACAAGTGAGAAATAGCTTAACACCAACATTGTTTAGGCATGAAGAAGGGCACTTTCAAACAAAATAAAAATAATAGGGATAAAAGAATGCAGTAATAGTCACTTCTGAATAGAGCACAGTCAATAGATTTACCAAAATCACAGCTTGTGCCCATAATCGACAAGATTTCTACTCAAGCTCACCAAAACCATAGATTGCAATCATAAAAGACTAGAAATTGCTCTAAAAAAAGTAATATAGAGTTAGATATTTCAAACCTGCTATGAAGGCTCTATTCCTTCCTTCCTATCTTTGTCTCTCAATCCTCTTCTCCTTCACCCTCTCTTGGATGCTCTTTCCTTCTGGTCTCTTCACTCCCTCCTACTTCAGCCTTCTCCCCCCTTTTTTTCATCGGCCCTCTCTATATAGATCGAAGCGTTTCTCTATTGAAGCAACTCAGTCTATAGCTTTTTCTGCCATTTGTCACTCCCTCCCTTCTTTTGTGTTTTTTGTGCACCTATGCTCTATATCTCATTTAGCTCGAGGGTTGACCTTCCCCTCCCAGCATTCTAAGCCACTAACACCAAATAAAGAAGAGGATCCCTCTTATTGCTTCCATGCTTTGCTTCCTCTATTTTCTCTTCAATTGCCTGCCTCGTCCTTTGTTCACTTTGCCGCCTTGCTTTATGCACGGAAGAGGAAAGGGGCTAGGGTCCATTGACGAGGGTAATACACTGAATCGAGTAAAAACTGGTATTTATTGTTATTTTTTTATTTTTTGTTTGTTTGTCTTTTTTTTTTAAGGGACTTGCATAAAAATAAATAAAAAAGGAAATTTTTTTTGTTTTTTGTTTCTTTTTTTCTGTAAAAAGAATCATATAGAAAAGAGATTGGATTTGGATAAGAATCCTAAAAGAAAGGAATAAAATTTTTCTCTTTTTTTTCTTTTTAAGACTAAAAGTTCGGATTTTTATTTTTGAGAATCCTGAAAGAAAGGAAATTTTAAAAAAAATTGAAAATCCTAAAAATAAGAGGGATTCGACTCGGAGGATGATTTTTTTGGATTTTTCTTTATTTTCAGAAAATTTGTATTCAAATTAAAATTAAAAGGAATATTTTTATCCTCTTTTTTTCTTTAATTTTTTTTGTAAATGCCCGAACAAAATACGGCATTCACACTGCTAACAAGAATGTTAAAAAGATCATTGCTAAGATGACCATCACCTACAAGGATTGGCATGAAATGCTTCCGTATGCTCTCCATGGGTACCGTATCACAGCTCGTATGTCAACAGGTGCTACGTCGTATTCTCTAGTATATGGAATGGAGGCAGTGACACCGATTGAGGTGGAAATTCCATCACTATGGGTCATGATAGAATCAACTGTTAGGGAAGATGATTGGATTAAAACTTGATATGAACAGTAGAATATGATTGAATAAAAGAGATTGATCGCCATGTGTCATGGGCAGCTTTATCAACGGAGAATGGCTAAAGCGTTTAACAAAAGGCTTCGCCCTTGAGAATTTGAGCCAGGGGAGTTAGTCCTAAAGAAAATTCTTCCAAATCAAGAGGATAATCGAGGAAAGTGGGCCCTATCATATGAGGGTCCTTATGTGGTAAAGCAAGCTTTTTTAGGGAGTGCGCTTATTTTGATCGATATCAATGGGCAAGAAATGGCAAAACCTATCAATGCAGACTCCATTAAGAAATATTATACCTAAAAAAAAGGCTTGCTAGGTTCAAAATTTGAAAAGGCAACCTAGGAAAAAATTAGAGCACAAAAAAATGATGAAATAAAAAGAAAAAAAAAAGAGCTCACTAAGTTGAAAACCTGAAAAGGCAGCCTAGACAAAAATTAGAGCCCAAAAAAAATGAATGAAAAAGAGCTTGAAAAGGCAACCTAAGCAAAAATTAGAGCACAAAAATAAAATATAGCTTGCTAGGTTGAAAACCTAAAAAGGTAGCCTAAGCAAAAGGAAGAGCGAATCATCTCCCAAGCAAGAAAAAGAGGGAAATGGAATGGGGTTATAGGCTGCTAATGGACAAAGGTAAATGACAAGTATGGCACGATCTTTAGTTAGACATACTATAAGATGTGTCCAAAGACAATGCAAGCTAATTAACTTAAGGCTTAAGCTACCAATGTGATGGCATTTTATCTCATTTTTACATGATCGGTATCTTTAGTTTCTTGTTGTTTCGAGATCTCCTATCCAAGTGGTTTGTTCACCCAATAAACTAACTTTCTGCTCTGTTTCCCTGATTGTTGCTTTCTTTTAACAAGCTGTTGTATCTATTCCTCTTTGATTATTGCTTCCCTTTTTGATAAGTTGCTGTATTTGTTCCTCAAATGAATTATTTATAAAAAAATGAAGAGGGAAGAAAAGTATTCCTTAATGCTAGACATCATGGGAATAATGGTGATCGCAAGCTAATAGCGTTAAGTACAAGGGGGAGAATGAAAGTTCATAGAATCTGATTGATGAATAGTAGGAAACAATCTGTGGAAACTCCAAAGCTCTTTATTCCAAGATGACACAACTATGCCTAAGGATAGAAGAAGCATGCAAGGTGGTTTTCATCATCACTTATGATCATGGCAAGTTTAAGAGTTATGGGGTTAGCTGAATTCCTTCATCAGGAACAATGAAGATCTACATTAAGACAATAAAATTGAAAGATAAAACCTAGTTTTCATTACATTTCTAACATTGTGGTCACTGTAAATTTTCTTTCAAATTGGGGCAATAAATTCTTTTTTTACATGCATCTTCCATCTCATACAAATTGGGGCAAATAATCCTGATAATAAATAATAATGAAAATACATGTTGCAGTCCACAAGTTTATTCAAACATAAAAGAAAAGAAAAAGAAAATTTCATTTCACATGCATCGTGAAAGGGGATCTGTATACCCAAAAAAGGGAGAGAGAGAGAGAGAGAGAACAAAAATTGCATTGTGCCCACATCATATATAGTCCATTGCGTCAAATAAACTCCATAAAGTGGGGGTGATCAAAGAACCAAATCTTAAGTTTAAAGAAATATTGCATAAACACCTCAAATCCTGCATCTTGACATATGTCACCTTTAAATCCCTTTAATTTTCTGTCAAAGCCCTGGCTGGCGTCAGGCCTTTGTTTAATTTTCCGTCATTTAAATTTCTATCAAAGCCCTAGCTGGCATCAAGCCCTTTAAATTTTTTTCATTTAAATTTTTGTGAAAGCCCTGGCTGGCATCGGGCCACTCTTTAATTTTTCGTCATTTAAATTTCTGTCAAAGTCCTAGCTGGCGTCAGACCCCTTTAAATTTCCATCATTTAAATTTCTGTCAAAGCCATGGCTGGTATCAGGCCCCTTTAAATTTTCATCAATTAAATTTCTATCAAAGCCTTGGTTGGCATCAAGCCCCTTTAAATTTCCTTTTAAATTTCTGCCAAAGCCTTAGTTGGCATCAGGCCCCTTTAAATTTCCGTCATTTAAATTTCTGTCAAAGTCCTAGCTGGTGTCAAGCCCCCTTTAAATTTCCATCATTTAAATTTCTATCAAAGCCCTGTCTGGTGTTAGGCTCCCTTTAAATTTCCTTTTAAATTTATGCCAAAGCCCTGTTTGGCGTCAGGAAATTTTTGTCATTTAAATTTTTGTCAAAATCCTGGCTGGCGTCAGGCCCTTTTTAAATTTTTGTCATTTAAATTTCTGACAAAGCCCTAGCTGGTATCAGGCCCCTTTAAATTTTCGTCATTTAAATTTCTATAAAATCCCTAGCTGGTATCAGGCCCTCTTTAAATTTCGGTCATTTAAATTTCTATCAAAACCTTGGCTGGTGTCAGGCCCCCTTTAATTTCCCATCATTTAAATTTCTATCAAAACCCTAACTAGCGTCAGACCCCCTTTAAATTTCCATCATTTAAATTTCTATCAAAGTCCTGGTTAGCGTCAGGCCCCCTTTATTTTCTATTAAAGTCCTAGCTGACGTCAAACCCCCTTTTTAATTCTATCGAAGCCCCGCTTGGTGTCAAGCAACCCTTTAAATTTTTGTTGTCTTTATTGTTCATTCATCTCACTTCCCGAACAAAATACATGTTTCCTTCTCCATTTATTTCTAAAGCGTGAATATCATTTCAGGATCTTCTCCCTTAGAAAACAAATGAAGATAGGCAGCTCATCAACATGGTATTTTGTTTGGGTCTTGCTATCACATTTTGTTTTAGTGAGCATTTGTTTTAACCATGTCACTGCATACCACGGTAGTCCTAGTCCGGTTGCTATTGTTGTTCATCTGTGTCACATCATAGCATGTTGCATCTTCATTTGTGCACAAGGTTGAGTCTAGTTCAGTTTTATCCAATTATGTTGTAAGTCCCTTGGCATTGTGTGTTGTGCATAAAAATACGCATTCACCATATCTTTTAATAAAGTCATCCATATCCTAGATAAAGTCTTGAGTACTCTACATTCATGTCGTATTGTGTAATATCTTGAAAATTTTTTTAAATGTTTAAAGCTCAATATTTCAAAATCTATAAGGAATTTGTAAAAATGGATATACACCGTTTTGCATAATATAAGGTAAGGAGGACAATTATTTCGGTCAGAAGGAAAAATAAGAAAATAACCATTTTGCCCCTAGAAAAAAAAAAGGAAAAAAAAACAAAAGGAAAACGAAAAAAAGAAAGAAAGAAAGAAAGAAAGAATTCGAAGGCGGTGGACGACACAAACAAATTTTATTAATTTTGGGAAAAATTACACCTAATGACCCAGAAGTTTTGAAAATTATAAATATATCCCGGGTTAAGGGCATTTTTGTAAATATGAAAAATTATAGTCAAAATGAAGCTCTCAATGAGCTAAGACCATTGGAATATAGTATGAAATTTATTAAGATCAAACTAATATTTATTGGGTAATTATGATTTAATATTAATGTCTTACCCAATAAATATCAGTCTGGACTGCAAGAAGAAGCAGTATTTATTCAAGAAAAATGTGTGGGTCTTATATTTGGACCAATTGGAATAATTATATTATGGTAATTTTATGATTATAATTAGTATCCCAATAATAGTAAAATATACTGCTAAAGTAGCTTTAATTGTCCAGACCGGTTCAGAATATATCTGGATAAGTAAATACCTGAAATTTTTGGAGCAAAATACCCTCCATTTCGTGGCCAACAAGCAGCACATGTTAAAATACCCTTAGTTTATTAATTTTCATGAAAAAGCTAGAAAAATCAAGTCATTAGGTGGCAAATTCTCATTGGTTGATGATTTTTATATATACTCCCTCCTTCCTCATGGTTTGGCCGATGAATTAGTAAGGAAAAGAGGGGAAGAGTGGTCTGAGCATGGAGGAAAAGAAGGCTACGTGGGAGGAAAGAAAAAGAGAAGAAAAAATAAGGAAGAAATGCAAGGAAAATTGGTAAGCAAACATCTTGTGTTCCTTAAGTGTTCTAGCATAGTTCCTAAGCTCTATGAGTTAGTTCCCTTGAAATTTTCTCTCCTTCATCCATTGTTCTAATCTGGCTAAGCATGATTAATGGAAAGAAAAGTTGTTTTTAAGCCATAAAATCAAGAGAAAGCATGATATTTTACTAAAGGAAACAAGTATGGTATATTTTAAGCAAGTTGTGAAAGAACCATTCTTTTTCCTTTGGAGAAGATTTTTGGCCAGATCATTTGAGTGTCTTAAGGTTGGAATTTCATTAATTTGATGCTAAAAATGGATTCCCCATGGTCCAAAACCTTAAGAGCAAGTATGGTGTTAGATAAAAAGCTTAAGGTGAAGAAAATGAAATTTTTAGGGTTTTCTGAGTATTTAAGAAGTAACTCATGAAACCAATGAATAAAGTGAGTGTTGAATGATGTTTAGGGACTTGAGGAAGCTTGGTAAAACTAGTGGAAGCATTAGATTCAAGAGGAAGAGCCAAAGGAATGCTTCAAGGTAGCTAAGTTTCATATTCTTGCTTTATGTTCTTTCATTGTCTTTCTATGATTAAATTGTGTTGCCATATTGAAATTGTGATTTCCTTGATTGTTCTTGGCTGTTAAATGAGGGGTTTTATTCCCCGGGATGTCCATTTCCTAAGCCGTTATGCTGCCGAATTTTTTATGACTAATATGGTAATTTATTGTTTAAAGGTGATTGTGTGATTATATGTGATCAAATGTGAGTTTATTTGACATGATTGACATAATTGCATGGAATGTAACTTGCTACTGAGATTGCCCCAATCTCATCCCCTCAAGTATCCCAAATAACTAGGCACAATCTATGGCAAAGGAGTCCAAAGAAAAGGCAAGGAGAATGAAGAAGAGAATGATGCTTGATGGTGTTTTCAAGCTAAGAGTGTATATTTTGTAATTATGTATAAAATCATGTATATGCTTTTAGATCTGTGCCATTGTGCTATTATGGCCTTATGTGCATTTTGAAATGTTTGGCATGGATTTGAAACATGGAATGATCATATGAGCTTGTTATGAAGTCTACTTTGCCATGTTATATTGTTAGAAGTTCATTTTGTAGTAATGAAAGTAAAGTCAACACTGTTTGACTGAGATAGGGCAAGTAAGTCAAGTGTTATATATGCTCTGAAAGTAGAGAGAACAAGCTTTCCAATGAGCTAAAGAACACTTAATTTGGATGTATGCACGATTTATAATGAAATTTTAAAGTTTAGGATCAAAACTGGACAGTGATGTGAAGGCTGCGAATTTTACTGAATATATTACTTCTTTTTGAAAAGTGATATAAAATCATACAGAGCTCCAAAAATTCAGTGGTTTACATTTATGAAAATATTTATATTTTGAGGTTAATATGCCACTGGTTTGAGTTCAATTGGAGCTGTACAATGAGAGATATACAAGTTTTCCCAAGATTGTTCCAGTAAAAGTGATGTTCTGATCCCTAGTCATTCAAATTGATGTTGTGCCCTGTATATACCAAATAAATGTATAAAAAAAATACGAAGACAAGTATACATATATATCTTTCCAAGGGTATGTAGAATACATGATTTGGCTCAGTATAGAGTTAGATGTGAATTTTTAAAGTTACGGCCAAAATCCTGGAAAAGAGAGAAATGACCATTTGTACAGTATAAGTTTGAGTAATAAACTGTATTAATTGGTCAGGTTAAAGAAAGTTTTCATATTTTTATCTTGTATATCATGTTTCTAGCTTCATTTAGATACTTGAACCACATTGATACGATTTTTCTGGATTAAGTTATGATTTTCCAAAGTTCATCCAGAAAACTTGAGAACCAAATGAATAGTACCACGTTTTTTTTTATTAAATATTTTGGTTCTACTAATGGTTCAAGCTCTTAATATGGACAATTTGGACATTGTACATACTATGATATATGGAAAATATAGATAAAGGTAAGGTGTTACATTTTTGGTATCAGAGCTGAAGATCTTGGCTCTTAGAGTAAAGATCTGGGTAAATCTTTGCAATGAGAGAGGAAAGTAATCCTCTTAGCTATAGTTTTCCCTTTTGATGAGAAGTATTATTTCTTTTGAGAAACTGGCCTAAGAATGTTTTAGTGGTATATGAGATTAGTCTTAAGGATGACTTATGATAGTTGCTGGTTTAGTTGAGGATGTTTTACAAATGATGTTTTCCTTAGGTCGTGAATTCTTTCAGAATGAGATCGTAGTTAGATCTTATTAGTAAAAGAAGATGTAGGATCACAGAGGATCCTAGTAGGGCTTAAAGATCGCAGTAGATCTCATGGTCGCAGTAGACCAAGTTTGAGGTTGCAGTAAACCTCTAAGATGAATGAGAAAGATTACGAGGCCCTATAGTTCTGATAGTTTTCTGAAAGAAGATGGCCTAGGATGATTTTAGAAAGATATGAAATCTCATTAATCAACAGCTAGTATGAATGTTGACCTAAGGCTTTTCTCTAATGCCAAGCCACTGACTAGAAAGTAGCTATGAGATGTGATGGTAGGTTGTTAATGAGTAAAAAGCAAGTATCCTACCTACAAAAATAAGTTCAGTGGCAAGATGTTTCAGTAATGAACGAAAGAGGCCAGTACAGAATAAATGATAGAAAAAAAAAAGAGAATCAATGGGGGAAAACTAATGAAAGATTTAAAGAAAGGCAAGTTAGAAAAGAAAGATGGTTAGTAACCAAGATACAGGAATTTGGCCTGAGCCTAATCAAGATCCTATAAGGGAAGACATAGGATCCAGCAAGATTTTCTTTCCAACTAAACCAAGGACTCCAAATCCAAATGCTATTAAAGCTATGTATGGTAAATATCATGATGGATTTGTGAGGATTTGCTCAATTTTAGATTTCCTTGGTACAGTACAAGAAGTGAAAGAGATTCTTAGAAGGGCATTATGATTTTAAGCTTCCTATAAGAGAATGAGTTGAGCAAGTACTAGATGTCATAACAAGATCATGAGCTCTGGAGCTATATTAAGGAGTTCCCTCAAGGTTGAGTGTTTAACACTCCTAAAGGCTATTTCATGGCCTAAATGCTCTAGGTAAAGCACTATCAGGAAGGAAAGCTGAGGCAATAGAATTCTCAAATAAGGATGTAGAAGAAGATCCAATTGAGAAGCCAGATGACAATAGTAAGCCCAATGTTAGTATAGAAGCCTCATAAGCTCAAGGAAATGTGCATATATAGGGAACATGTATATAGAAATAAGATGTATAGCTGCAATCTTTGACTAAATATATATGTAGCCAGAAGTTGATTAAAGATTAGTAAAGTAAAAGACCAGGGGTCGAGAAACGATGATAAGTTCTTACCAGTGATGGTATAATGAAGTAGTAGTTAATGTAATTGTGGAGTTTAAGTTGTTATTAAGAGTCGTTAAGATACAAAGAGGTGCTCAACAAAGGCTAACAGTATAAGCACATGCCTCTCAAATGACTCTAGTAACAATAAATGAGTGTACTCCCTGTTTAGATCCCTTGCAAGTAATCCTTAGTCTTCTAGATTAGTAACAGAAAACTATTGAGCAACTATAAGAGATAGTTAATGCTCAAGGACAATAAGGGAAAAGCTAGAGCCCTTAAGGTTTCTGGCTATACTGCAGCAGCCTCAAGTAAATTAGTAGGTTCTGTAGGATTTTCCCCAAGGCAACTAGATGTGTTCGCCAACCACTGATATATGATTGGCTGATGAGAAAATATTAGCTTCCATTCTTAGATGATAGATTTGATGTGCAAGTTGTTGAAAAGTAGATTGTGAGTTAAAAAAAAAAAAATTTTCAAAGATGATAGGATGCATGCTGGAAATGGAAACTTGATAGTAAAAGAGATTGATTGACCAATGGGGGCAGAACACGAAATGAGCTAATCAGGTAAAGGGCACTGTATTGACTTGGGAAGTATTATAAGAATAGTTTTATGAAAGTTATTTTCCCTAGTCTGTAAGAGATGAAAAGAAAGTGAAATTATAAGGATCAGTTAAGATGTGAATGAGTCAGTCATTAAATATGTCATAAGGTATAATCAAGTGACTCGATACCTAATCTTCCTTCAACAGTTTGTTGATAAGTAATGGTAAGTAACCTTGGAATACTAGGGGATTCAAGAAGTAAGGCAATAAGCACAGAGGAGATAGTTGAGTAAGCCAACTCCTATTTTTAAGAATGTGAAAAGGCTCATAGTAGAAGGCTATGCTTAGCAATGAAGAATATGTGCTTTAAGTATAAAGAGTTGGGACACTATACTCGTGACAGTACTATGGAGATGGCCAACCCCAGACTATAAGCGCAAGAAAAAGTCTTTGTGCTAATCTTAGTCTAAGGCCTGTAAGTCACCTGACCTTAGTAAAGGTATGATTCAGGTGCAAGCCAAATCCTGTAGCTATGCTAAGAAGATAAGTCTGGAAGTTACTATTATATAAGTTATATGAAAATGTCTTGATGAGAAACTGGGCTATAATCTCCATTGTTTGCCTAAATAAGCACCGTAGTAATACAAAGATTTGTTTGCCTTTCCCTAGTAGTGATGTGAGTATTGGCATGAATCAACTTTTACAAATAACCTCCTTCTAGGTTGTAAGAAAGATGATGATTTTACCTACCCCCTGAAGGTGTTCCAGGTATTGAGCTTAAGTTAAATGTTATGTTGATAGCTCAAGCTAAGAAATGCTTGAAAAATGATGTTAAGAATAGACAAGAAAGTTGATGTAAGATTCAAACGAGAAAGTTTGATAAGATGTAATGCCTCTGTAAGAAAAGTTAGTATACTTATGAGGTATAAGGTACAAAGTATGAGCCTAAGGTATTTGATTAGTGGTAAGCAGTTAGGGAACTAAGAAACCTTGAGATAGTCGATTGCTGAGTTTAGTATGAAATCTAGCTAAAAGAAAGTTCTTGGCCAAAAGATCTCACAATGAATATAATCTTCCATTAATTGCCAAGGTGATGAAAAAGGGAGGTGGCTCTTGGGAAGAAGCCCAATTGAGCAAAGAGATGAAATCCTCCTTATGATAAAAGCAGCCGAGGCAAGGTAGATGGAAGGTAGCTCTTGGGGAGAAGCCCAATTGAGCAAAGAGATGAAATCCTCCACCAAATAAGTCGCCAAGGCAAAGTAATGGAAAGTGGCTCTTGGGGTGATGCCCGATAGAGCAAGAATGAGTAATGGTGAGAGGCCAAGGGCTAGATTCTAACTAAGCTAGCAAGAGACTTTTGAAGGGTTAAGAAGTTTCTCTTAAATTGCTAAAACACTAATCGACCGTGGCTAAATAACTAAGAAGCTATGTATAAAAGCAGATAAAGCAGATATGTCGTAAGAGTAAAAAGTTAGAGACCACTGCCTTAATATTATTTAGACCCTGAATCACAAAAAGTCAAAAGATCTTAAAGGTATGATAAGATAAGCAGAATACAAGATTCATGGGTATGTTTATACGTAAAGGTATAGTGGTAAGATGAATCTCTAAGCTAGTAAAGACTAGAGTAAAAAGAAGCAGTATGAGTATAGGGATGAATTCCCTAAAATTAAAAGCAATAAGTGATCCAGAGGTCACATAGATGTTATAGTTTAAATGAAGCCCAATGTCGCATTCTCGAAGTCTAAAGAATGACCAGAGTGCAGCAGAACCCCTCAGCACTTTACAAGTAAGTGTGCTCAAGTGAGGGAAATTTCATGATAAGTGACCTACTGGGAAATATGAAAAAGATGTAAAAGGCAAGAAAAATGTGCTAATAATTAAATTTTGGCACCGAAAATTTATGATAGTCTTACTAAAAGCACATGTTAGGCTACATGAATAAAAGATGAATAGTTTATTATGACCTCAAACATTTAAAGGAGCATGAAAGGCAATTGAGAAGTTTTGAAATGTAATTAAAAGAAAAAGCTTGCTGAACTTAGTATATGGGAGCTGGGCTCCAAGAAGTACGGTTAATAGGTTACAGAATCTCCCATATGGATCTCAGTAGATCCTAGTAAAGCAAGTAAAGTTATGAAATGGGAGAGATCAAACAATGTAATAGAGACGAGAGGTCTCCAAGTTTAGCAAGATGTTATGAAAAAATTTCTCTCAAGTTGTCTTACCGCTTAGTTAGAAGAGAAACTGAAGTGGCAAAGAGATTAAGAAATGAGTTTTATAAGCTGCAAAGGCTAAACCTCCTTCCCTGAGATGATTAATCCTGATCCAATGATGACCATAGGAGTCTATAATTATGGATCAGGATAGAGTAATGTAGCAGGGTTGGGTGGCAAGTATTAGCCAATGTTTTATATATTAATGCTACGAAAAAGCACGTTCCCACTTATAGTAGCGGTAAATAATGCTCTCAAGAAGGGTTACTAAGAGTTATTATAGCTACCATGAGTTGTTATATCTATGATATTACTATAAAAGTGTTTGAGATCACAATAGCCTCAAGGGATTATGAGATAAAAGAAGAGTTAGACTTGAGGTAAAGAAAAGAAAAGAAGTAAAAGGAAAATATGAGATGACTTGTAAATGTCATCTAGGCAAAGCTAATGTGATGAGCTTATGCCTTAGTAGAAAGATTATTCATGTTAATAGCATGAAAGTAAAGAAAGAGATAATATCAGGTGCCAATAATGGAAATATAGTATGAACAAGATAAGAGAAAGTTATGGAATTACTATAAGGATGTTACAAGTGAAAATTTCGGATACACCTAAAATAAAGGTAGTTTATAATGTCCTCACAATTCCTAATTTAAAGAATATGAACCAAACTCTTTAAGTATTATAAATGATTAAATGATACCAGGGTAAAATATTGACTGAAAAGTTAAGTAAGTGAGAAATAAGAGTATTTCTCTAGTATAAATGGTCTGAAAAATTGGGAAATTAAGAAAAAGGAAATAAGAGGTACTGGTATGTATCTAAATTTCGAGGACGAAATTTATTTTAAGGGGGAGAGAAATGTAATATCCTGAAAATTTTCTTAAATGTTTAAAGCTCAATATTTCAAAATTTATAAGGAATTTGTAAAAATAGATATATACCGTTTTACATAATATAAGGTAAGGAGGGCAATTATCTCGGTCAGAAGGAAAAATAAGAAAATGACCATTTTACCCCTAGAAAAAAAAAAGGAAAAAAAAAAGGAAAACGAAAAAAAGAAAGAAAGAAAGAAAGAAAGAATTCGAAGGCGGTGGACGTCACGCGTGAATGAAACAAATTTTATTAATTTTGGGAAAAATTACACCTAATGACCCAGAAGTTTTGAAAATTATAAATATATCCCGGGTTAAGGGCATTTTTGTAAATATGAAAAATTATAGTCAAAATGAAGCTCTCAATGAGCTAAGACCATTGGAATATAGTATGAAATTTATTAAGATCAAACTAATATTTATTGGGTAATTATGATTTAATATTAATGTCTTACCCAATAAATATCAGTCTGGACTGCAAGAAGAAGCAGTATTTATTCAAGAAAAATGTGTGGGTCTTATATTTGGACCAATTGGAATAATTATATTATGGTAATTTTATGATTATAATTAGTATCCCAATAATAGTAAAATATACTGCTAAAGTAACTTTAATTATCCAGACCGGTTCAGAATATATCTGGATAAGTAAATACCTGAAATTTTTGGAGCAAAATACCCTCCATTTCGTGGCCAACAAGCAGCACATGTTAAAATACCCTTAGTTTATTAATTTTCATGAAAAAGCTAGAAAAATCAAGTCATTAGGTGGCAAATTCTCATTGGTTGATGATTTTTATATATACTCCCTCCTTCCTCATGGTTTGGCCGATGAATTAGTAAGGAAAAGAGGGGAAGAGTGGTCTGAGCATGGAGGAAAAGAAGGCTACGTGGGAGGAAAGAAAAAGAGAAGAAAAAATAAGGAAGAAATGCAAGGAAAATTGGTAAGCAAACATCTTGTGTTCCTTAAGTGTTCTAGCATAGTTCCTAAGCTCTATGAGTTAGTTCCCTTGAAATTTTCTCTCCTTCATCCATTGTTCTAATCTGGCTAAGCATGATTAATGGAAAGAAAAGTTGTTTTTAAGCCATAAAATCAAGAGAAAGCATGATATTTTACTAAAGGAAACAAGTATGGTATATTTTAAGCAAGTTGTGAAAGAACCATTCTTTTTCCTTTGGAGAAGATTTTTGGCCAGATCATTTGAGTGTCTTAAGGTTGGAATTTCATTAATTTGATGCTAAAAATGGATTCCCCATGGTCCAAAACCTTAAGAGCAAGTATGGTGTTAGATAAAAAGCTTAAGGTGAAGAAAATGAAATTTTTAGGGTTTTCTGAGTATTTAAGAAGTAACTCATGAAACCAATGAATAAAGTGAGTGTTGAATGATGTTTAGGGACTTGAGGAAGCTTGGTAAAACTAGTGGAAGCATTAGATTCAAGAGGAAGAGCCAAAGGAATGCTTCAAGGTAGCTAAGTTTCATATTCTTGCTTTATGTTCTTTCATTGTCTTTCTATGATTAAATTGTGTTGCCATATTGAAATTGTGATTTCCTTGATTGTTCTTGGCTGTTAAATGAGGGGTTTTATTCCCCGGGATGTCCATTTCCTAAGCCGTTATGCTGCCGAATTTTTTATGACTAATATGGTAATTTATTGTTTAAAGGTGATTGTGTGATTATATGTGATCAAATGTGAGTTTATTTGATATGATTGACATAATTGCATGGAATGTAACTTGCTACTGAGATTGCCCCAATCTCATCCCCTCAAGTATCCCAAATAACTAGGCACAATCTATGGCAAAGGAGTCCAAAGAAAAGGCAAGGAGAATGAAGAAGAGAATGATGCTTGATGGTGTTTTCAAGCTAAGAGTGTATATTTTGTAATTATGTATAAAATCATGTATATGCTTTTAGATCTGTGCCATTGTGCTATTATGGCCTTATGTGCATTTTGAAATGTTTGGCATGGATTTGAAACATGGAATGATCATATGAGCTTGTTATGAAGTCTACTTTGCCATGTTATATTGTTAGAAGTTCATTTTGTAGTAATGAAAGTAAAGTTAACACTGTTTGACTGAGATAGGGCAAGTAAGTCAAGTGTTATATATGCTCTGAAAGTAGAGAGAACAAGCTTTCCAATGAGCTAAAGAACACTTAATTTGGATGTATGCACGATTTATAATGAAATTTTAAAGTTTAGGATCAAAACTGGACAGTGATGTGAAGGCTGCGAATTTTACTGAATATATTACTTCTTTTTGAAAAGTGATATAAAATCATACAGAGCTCCAAAAATTCAGTGGTTTACATTTATGAAAATATTTATATTTTGAGGTTAATATGCCACTGGTTTGAGTTCAATTGGAGCTGTACAATGAGAGATATACAAGTTTTCCCAAGACTGTTCCAGTAAAAGTGATGTTCTGATCCCTAGTCATTCAAATTGATGTTGTGCCCTGTATATACCAAATAAATGTATAAAAAAAATACGAAGACAAGTATACATATATATCTTTCCAAGGGTATGTAGAATACATGATTTGGCTCAGTATAGAGTTAGATGTGAATTTTTAAAGTTACGGCCAAAATCCTGGAAAAGAGAGAAATGACCATTTGTACAGTGTAAGTTTGAGTAATAAACTGTATTAATTGGTCAGGTTAAAAAAAGTTTTCATATTTTTATCTTGTATATCATGTTTCTAGCTTCATTTAGATACTTGAACCACATTGATACGATTTTTCTGGATTAAGTTATGATTTTCCAAAGTTCATCCAGAAAACTTGAGAACCAAATGAATAGTACCACGTTTTTTTTTATTAAATATTTTGGTTCTACTAATGGTTCAAGCTCTTAATATGGACAATTTGGACATTGTACATACTATGATATATGGAAAATATAGATAAAGGTAAGGTGTTACATATTGCATCTCATTGTGTCTGGGGCAAGCATGTTTTGTGTGTTTCTTGCACGGACAAAATACGCATTCTAATCTTTACTCGTTCCTTATGCGAGAACTCCAAAATCCGCATTTTCCTCATTCTCACATAAGAAACAAGTAAAGAGGGTAACTATGAACACCGTATTTTGCTCAAGCTTTCTACCAAAAATTAAAAATTGAGAAAATTAAAAAAAATGACACAAATTTTTCCCCAAATCTAAGTCCTTTCTTTTGAGATTTTCAAAACAAAAAATGATAATAAAAATCCCCTTTAGATTTTTCCCTTTAATTTTAATTTAAATGTAGATTCTCTGAAATTCAAATTTCCCAAAAATCATCCTCCAAATCTAATTCTTTTTCTTTAGGATTTCAAAAAGAGAACAGACAAAAACAAAAATTAATTTCCTTTCTTTCAAGATCCTCAAAAATAAAAATCCTACCTTAGGTCTTAAAAAAAAAAAGAGAGAGAGAAGAAAATCTCATTCTTTTTCTTTTAAGATTTCTATCCAAATCCAATCCCTCTTCTTTAGAATTTTCACTATCCAAATCTAATCTTCTTTCTCTTAAAAGTTTCAAAATCCTACCCCTTTAGTTTATTTTTTAAAAATCCAATCTTTTTCAAAAAAATGCTAATATTTAAGAAGTATAAAAAAAAAACTCAATATACTTAGTTTAAAATAAAAAAATTCAATTAAAATTAATTGAAAATAATAAAATTAAAAAATTAAGAAAAAAAGGAAAAAAGGGGGAAAAGGGATGGGGCTGAAATGAATGTTTCAGCTCCAAATGACATGAGTCCTAAGGGCTCAAGCACAAAGGAGGCTAGAGGGAGTCTGAGCACTAGAGGGAGTCTAAGCACGATGGAGAACAAGAGACAGAAGGAGTAGGCATGACAGAGGCAGAGCAGAGAAGGCCAAGAAGCCAAAAGGAAATCGCCCACTACTCTGTACTTGCCATAACAGAGCAGAGGGAGGTAAAGGCAGCTGGGGTGGTTGCAAGCAACCGGAACAGGAAAGCAAGGCCATCGGCGTATGAAAGCAAGACTGAAAATCTATAGAAAGCAACCACATGCTCAGGAAGCTAGGACTCCTTAAACCGCAGGAACTCTATACAAGGACGCAAAGGGGAATCCTGAGGGAGAGGTCGAAAAATCTCTAGGGAGGCAGAGGGGACCGGAGAAATTTCAAAGAGAAAGACACAGTGAGCAATTGCAAAAAGGTTGAGAGAAATAGAGGAGAATTAGAGAGCTGGGGTTAAGAGGAGAACGATTATAAAGAAAGGGAACGAGACAAAGAAGGAGAGCAATTAGAGAAAAATTAAGAAGCAAAGATAGGAAGGTCAAATCTGAGAGTGAAAGGAAGAGTAAGGGATTTAGAGGACAAAGAAGGAAGGGGCTGAGCAAATTAGGATCGAATATCAGAGGTATTTGGTTGGTAAATCACTTAAGTATGCTTTGAATCTTGCTATTGAAACTGGGTATTGGTGCCTATTGGGCATTTGTCTCTTCTTGTCCTTTATGGGATGTTTAGTTTTAGTTAGTTCTGAGATGATTCCAACAAATCCTACTACCTTTTATTGTTATGCCAATTTGGGTTTTGGAACTTAAGGGTTAGATAATGACAAAATCTTATTAGTTTTCTTGTTGTCTTCTGAATCATTGAGTCTTATTTTTTTCCCTTGTTTCTGGTTGCATCACATTTATTTAGAGGACGTGGATTAGCCTTTTGGCTAAAAAAAAAAAAGAAGAAGAAGGAAGGCTTTGATTAATCAGTTCTTGATGTCTTGGGTTACTAAAAGATTTGAGTTCTGAGGTAGCTAGAATGTCTTGTGGCGGATGTACCGATATGGAGTTAAGTCATGTTCTGGAACTCTTGAGTCACGTGGTTTTTCTAGCCAAAGTGCTTGCTAAAATATTAATTATTGAGTGTGCTAGGTATCTCTATTATGGGGCTATTTTTGAATTAAAATAGGTAGGTTTTCTTTAAAAAAAAAAGAATATCTTCAGCTTGTGCAAAGGATTTTGACAATGATAAAAGGGAAAGATAATGCTAAAGATATTGCCTCTCTGTTTTCAAAGGAGGGTATGGGTTTGAAATGGCATGCCTTTAGACTAACATGGGATGCTTTTAGACTAGTGAAAACAAAATAAAAAAGAATGTTGACAACTTTCTAACAAAGCTACAATCTTTCTTATTAGCACTTTTTCACTTGTTTATTTGCATTCTGTGTTGTTAAACTCTCAAATTATGCTTAGTAATTTGCTGGTTTTGTTGTTTCTTGATTCTAGATTCTGATGTGTTGATACTTTTCTATGTGCTTGTTGTTGATTATGTTGGATTTATTGTTAATTTTGTATTTAATTGATGATTAAGATTTAAAAAAAACCTTTGTCTCCTCGAGTCTTTGATTAAACGTTGGAAGACGTGACAAGGGGTGCTGCTGAAGACTAGTCCCTAATAATAATGAAGTCTAATGTAATGTCCGGCCACTTTTTGGATTGATGAATGTCCCTACAAACCAACACAAGTCTTTTCATTGTGCTTTATCATCACTCACACAACTCCTTCCTAGGAAGTCACCCATCCTAGAATTGCTCCAGGTCAAGCATGCTTAACTGATGAGTTCTTAATGGATAGGCTACTGAAAAGGTAGGTACACCTTGTTGGTATAGGTAGTACCTATCAATTCCTTTAAACTATCCTCTAACTGTATAGTCTCATACCTATACAGCCTCTAGATTCCTCTCATTCCAATATGTATTCAATTCATTCATATGTCCCTCCCACTTATAAGCCTGCTAGGAGCCACTCATTGTCCATACCTCATCAATTTATCTCACCCCATTTTCTTGCACCGGTGATAACTCACCATACCATACTAAGAGAGGCAGGGCTCTGATACCAACTGTAACGTCCAGCCGCTTCTTTAGGATGTGTGACCTTCTAGGGAGTTGTGTGAGTGAGGACAAAGTACACTGAAAATATATTGTGTTAGCTTGTGGGGACAATCATCAATCCCAAAGAAGCAGCCGGACATTACATCTAATATTTAACTTAATTGAGTTGGCTTGTAGCTACTCTTGCTTTCTTCATACAATCTTTGAAATTAATGGTGGTTTTATAGTAAGTAATGTGTTTGTGTATGACAATATGCTGTGCCATGTAGCTAATTATGATGAAATAAATGGATGATGAAGTGTTTCTTGCTTTTCTAAAAAACAAAATAGAGAAGAAAAAATTTATAAGCATGAAAAGAAAATTTACAGGCACAAAAAAAGAGTTTTAGAGTTTATCTCAAGAAACTAAGTCTCCGTGGGTACATAGAGTGTCAGCCAATTGTACTATGAGTGTGGAGTTGTCATAGTATAAACGTTGCCTAAATCTTAATTTTTAATATTTCTGAGTACCAATGGTTTTTTTAATTATTAAAAGTAAAAATAAATGATTCAATGAAAGCCCTTTATTTCAACTTTTTTTTTTTGCCGTCATGCTCCGAGTGGTAACACCGTGGACATTTAAATGTCAATTAGTGAGCTACGAGTGATAAAGTCACCACAAATCTTGGTTGTTAGAAGAAAATAATAATAATAATAATAATAATATATGTGTATATACAAAAGTCATATATTTAAATTCCTTTTATTGCTTTTTTTTTTTATAAAAATGTGTTACCATAGTTGTATTTTTAGAAGATAATAAAAATGATTTATGCAAAAAAATTTATTTTTTCCAATTTTATCCGTTAAGTTTTTTTATGCCTTTTGTCTCGAGTGTCATCACCATAGGTATTTAGATATCAATGAGCGGATTGTGAGTAATAAAATCATTACATGAGTTAATTAATTTTATTTTGTAAAAATAAAATTCTTTTCAAATTTTCCTTTTCAAATTAAAAATGAAAATATTCAAAATCACATATAACTCTACTCATATCTTCTACATTGAAGAAAAACATATATTCTCCTTTTTAAGAATTGATTTTTCTTTAAAAAAATGAAAAATGAAAAATGAAAAAATGAATGAGGGAATAATTGAAACTAACCTATCTTCCACAAATTAAAACACACCAACCAATTTTGAAGACTGTGTTTTTTGTGGAAAGATAAATTATTTTTTATAAACTTCTCTTTTCAAAACACATATACAATAAAAATATCAACCTAGTGACATGCATTTATAGTTCGAATCACGTCGACTTTGATCTCTATGGCAAGGTATATAGGCTCCAAATTCTGATTCTGGGTCAAGTCTGCTCTTGTAAATAAATAATATTTTCCTCTTATTTTATTTTTACCAACCTCTCATATTTTCATTTTATTCCTTATTTTCATTTTTTCATTTTCTCTTATTTTTATATTTATTTTTGTATGTGAATGGTTAAAGGGCAATCAAAATAATTTTTAAAAGTCATAAAAATTGCATGATCAACTTAAGGTAACCGTTCTTAGGAACGGGTGTTGTAGAGATACCTAACACCTTCCTCACTCACAATTGTATTCTCGAACCCAACTCTAATTTGCAGACCATCATTTCCTTTTCTTTTGATTTTCCAAAATTTTCCTTGAAAAATTTTGGTAGCGACTCCTCAAAATCAGTGTCCGTCGTGTTTCCGATTTTTCTTTCTTTTTATTAGTTTCCTGCGTTATCTACATTGCATTTTCGGGTGTGACAATTAGTTTTACAAATACTTAAAATGATAACTTTGTTTTTAATCATTACAAGTAAACTTTTGTGCTTGCACGGAAAATTTGTTGGTTTGGTCCCTGAATGCCTTACCTCGCTTCTCACACAGCAAAAACACGGGAAAATTAAGGGTAACCAAAAAAAAAAGGGAAAATTGAGAGGTTATTGAATTTCATACTGAGAAATGAGAATGAATGATCTAATGCTTAATTTCCAAATGATCTCAAAATCAATTGTCCTCCAACTCCATCGGTTCATTTTAGGTGGGTTCTTCTTGGATTGAGCCTGTAATTAGTTCATTTTAATTTTAATTGAAAAAGAACAAGCAGATGAAAACTGCAAGTCTATAACAGTTTTTTTGGGGGACTCATCTCATGATGTTTGGGAGGAAAATAATATGAGTGAGCTGCACCCCCCATTTACATTTTGTACAACTCATATATAATTAATGATATTATTTAAATGAAGTCACATAATGACATTGTCGTGGTCAAATATTTCCAATCGCATTGTTCATATTTAACGTATTGTGTCAAACAAATGACTGTATGTGACAAAAGGGTTTACATGCAGTTATTTATAGAGTTCTTTGACTTCTTTGAGCCTTGAACTTGATGGCATTGGCGTGGATTTGGATCATCTTAATTAGAATTATAAAGATGTTAGATATTCTAATTTATATAGGCTAATGTGAAGTATTTTAACAAAATTTTACAAAAAATTAGAATAAAATTTGAGTAGCTTATAGTATAAAATAGAAGATTAATATACATATATATTAATTTTAAAACAAAAGAAACTCTCCCAAAATTTAATATATAGTAAAAATTAAGAAAACCTGCGTTTAATTCCATTGTATCTAAAAATATTAGTACTAGTGGATATATAGAGCGCTGGTGATTGGCGATGAGGGAGCATGTGGGGGCCAACCCCAGTGGCTTAATTAAACTTTAATTTTGGGGAGAGGAAGATACCACCCAACATGCATTGAGATAATGATTGAATTCTCGAATGGCTTTGCAATTTGCATTTCCAATGGAAGGTGTGAGGACCCCTCAACCCCAAAATGAATGGCCCATCATTTGTCCTACATGAACCAAACCAATTACAATGAGAAACTGATGCTCCAATGATAGGGGTTTCAGGACCACCCACAAAAAACAAAAACAAAAAAAAGAAGATGCAAAGCTACCTTTGTCGACAAAGGTCGAACGGTCAAGGATGTCCGGAAGCACTTCACCCATATACACTGGATCCTCTCATTTTATTCTTTTTTATTTCTATCCGTTTCTTTTTTATTTAAGTGGGTGATATTCATTCTTCTTTTCGAACTTAACCTTTCGTTTGAAATGGGAGAAAAATAAGTGGAAGAGAAAACTATTGAAAAAATAAGAATAAACATAGATAGAGAGTTAGTTTATATTCATTCATGTTTTTAATTTCCTCCTAATTTTCTTCTCCCCATATTTTCCCATCATTATAAACAAAGCCTAAGTGATATTCCAACAGAACATTTCCCCTCAAGAAAAGTGAAAAAGGAAGTATGGCATTCCTTAAAGATTATCACTATATGGTATATATTGAGACTATCGTGTTCATGCATTTTGCTTGAACAACAAATTTGGGAATAACAACGTTAAATCCAAATAAAAGCATGTTCATTAATTTCCCAGTATGTATATATAAGATCTTCATGCAAGCATTTAGTGTCATGATTAGCTAAGTGAAGTTTGTAACACTCTACTAAAACAAATCTCTACACATCACTTAAAAATATCAAAACCAACCAAAGGGGTGAAACAATGCTAGGGCCGCAGCCAATTACAGTACTACCATAGCCTCATGGAGGTAGAACAAGTTGGCGCTGTGGCACCACTTGCTAATGCCATATTAGCAAAGTTCCGATTTTCTGGTTAGACTTCCGACGTGTACAACTTTGTCCTCCTACCTCCGATTGACCTGATTTCAACTCCTATAAATCAATATTATCCCAATCTAACTATAAACACCAGTTTATCTCAAATCCATCTCTATATGGAGATTTTGGACACCCATGACTGATTTGGTCACTTTTTGGCCGTAATCAAAAACCAAACAACCTAATTTGCCACCAATGGCTGATTGGCAACCAAAGACCATTATAATAGGTCACACAAGACATAAGGAACATGTCCAAGAGGGTTTTAACCTGAAGAAACCACTCCTTCAAGTTTCGATCCCCTTGAGCCCCAACTCGGGTTAATGGGCTATAGGCCCTTTTTACACACCAAAGACCCAAAACTCATGCTAGACTCCCCCACTCTAGGCACACCAAACTATAAGAAATTAGAGACATCAATCTCAAATCCAACACAACCAAACATCTGGGAAAGATACATCGCATAGCATATAAGACATAACCAATATTCAACAATAGGCATACAACAGTCATGCCTCAAATCACATTGGCTTATAAATTTGTACACAAATAGTAGCACTTTACTGGAATTAAAGGAATAACAAAGACATGGGGAACACAGTTCCATGCACCCACAAGTGCACTCTCAATCCTCTTTGCCCAAGCCATCCTTGTCTTTGCTAAGCTAGATCCTTCACCTAGAATTGTTAGCTACGGGGTGAGACATACATTCCAGTAACTAGGGGTAAACACATACATACACAAAATCATGCTTACATACTAATAATAGATATAATTCATCATTAATGTGGTATGCATGATATACGATGAACTAGTTACCATGACAAGGCAACCTTTACCAATGGCCCCCTTCCAATGACATGTGACGGCTGATTCTGAGGTCACCACCCAGCTCTCCTCCCAATGGTCATGACCTGGCTAAAAACCATTGCACTAAAGGTTGGACTATGGCTCTCCTTCCCCTGAACCACCCAAATTGGTACCTATTTAGAAAAGGTGCACCTTAATTCACAGCCACTTGAGTCTCCCGGCCATAATATGACTATTTAGTGATTGGAATATACATAAGCCGCACTGCCTGAATACAAGGCCTCATGTGCTATTTAGCATATTGTCACCTAGACCATATGTCCCAATAATGTATACAATGTGACAATGCCCAACACATGCCAACATGTCAACATATATCACTTTCTAATGTGCTAACATACCATATGAATGTACACAATACATCACGGGATGCATAATCATCATTTCATATCTATAATTATCACAATTTACATATATCATAATCACTAACATCATATTGTTATTTTCATCATATAATGAGATATAGATAGATAACTTACTAGCCGTGTAGCAACACATATGATGATATAAATATGATCAACCATGACCGAGCTACAAAATATATCATGATATGAAAAGGTAAAACATATATATAAAGCATGCATATCATGATATAAAATGACTGAACGTATATCACAACCACAAAAAGAAAAACCCTAGTTATCTTAACCGTCCAACCCACTCAACATCTCATAAGGCCAATGGAGCAACCACAAAAAATCTAATGCCTTCTCAAACACCAATCGGAGCCAAGATATTACAATTGAGTCAATAAACAACCTACATAACATCAGTTCCTCTTTACCATCACAAATCCTCAACTTAGCATACACATTGACCCACTTGAACATAAACCAAATGGAAATAAAGCTTCATCAAGCAAACCCAAGCATCAAAATACTCTAGACAACTCTTAGAATCATAGTTCTACTTCCTCAAGTTCAAATTCCCAAACATGTCAACATTTGAGGGTTAGGGTTTAGAAGATATACTACTTAAACATAACCAAACCAACACCCAGTACATAAAAATATCCAACAACACCTCTAGAACACATTCAAGTACAAATTAGTTGGTGGAATTCAAATGAAACCGAAACACTAGTCCAAATCATGAAAATCATTGAATAATCTTGAAGAAAAATGAAGAGGATAGTTGAGGATCAACTTACCAACAAGAATCAAGCTTCCCAATTCTCAACATCACGTCCTTTCACTCCCAAATACCAAAGCCTAGCAGAGCAATTCGTCCTCCCTCCATTTTTTTGTTCTCTCGGCGACTGCTTCAACTAATGGTTCAGCATTGCGGCGTTCACTGTGGTGCTAGTGCCTACTGTCTCTCGATAGTCGCAGTGCCTTGTCATTTTATCTTGTTCCTCCCTTTGTCTCAATTTCAACCCTTCCTCTGGTCTTGACTCCCTTTGGTCCTATGCTAATTATCAATAATCATTTTGGGATTAATATTCAAGGTTATTGCAAAGTCCATTCACATTTTCTCTAACTATCATGCTTTCGAATAATTTGCAACCCTCATCCAAAATGCACAGCGACAACCCCACTAATATTAATTTAACCCCTTCTATTTAATATTAAATAAATGGATTTAATGAGATTTTGGCTTATCTATTCTCGGATTATAGTCAGAATATAGAAGGAGGACCATTTGATGCATGCATAGAGACCGAGTGATGCATATATTCCTCTCTCGAAAGAGGGATCATCTAAATTGAGTTTACAGAAAGTCAGAGCTGCATGTACTGCACAGCAAAAAGACAAATTAAACAGAGATTAGATTTATTCTTGAGTCTTTTTTCACTCGTGAAGAGGAAAAACATAAGAGACAAGTGGGAAAGTCCCTTTATATATGGAGAATGAAACAAGGAATGAGCCTTCCCAATTCACAAATCTCCCACATATCGTAGCCCCAGACTGCACGCCCATCAGTTTCATTATGGAAAGCGGAAGTGGCATGTTCCCTTGAGATCAGTAAGGGATATTAATTGATACAACTAGATGTGTGAGAATAACTAATTACTCAGGAGTAGTATATATGAATATATGATGCTCGATCTTGGTTTGATTATCGTGTTGATCTCTCCAGCTAGGAAAAAATAAAGCAGCTATAGCTGTACTGACTATCGAATAATTGATGACATATTGTGGTCTCCTCACTTTTCCACCCCTTAAGTGGGTCATACATAGATACTTAACTAAAGTGACTAGGAATTTTATATATATATATATATATATACACTACTACTAGTATCCGTGAAACACTACTAGTACTCAAAACCCACAAAAGTGTACGTGGATTGTAATAATTATGTAATATTGTAGCTCCATTGATCTTAGGAGCATTCATAGTTTCACTTAATTATATTCTCTATTCTCTATTCTATCGGGTAAGGATGTGTGTGTGTGTACATGATTCCTCTCTCCTAACCCCAACATTTCCCCCTCAAAAGTGAAAATGCCACTTCTGCTTTCCATAAACATCACTCTGCATATATATATATATATATTCACACGATTCTTTTCCTTCAAAATATTCCATTTGAGCTATCCACTAGCTTCGCGTATATCTAATGGAAGATCTTGGCATAGACATGCACTAATAATACCTTTAATTTAAACCACGTGTCGAACAAACGAGTAATGATTTAATCTTTAACACATATTTAATCTTTTTTTGGCCAAATTTAAAACATCTCTAATAATCTTTAAAAGGTTAAAACTTTCATCAATTCAAAATGATTATTTCGACAAGCAAAATTATATCATCCGATATACTTGCTCTGATCATTTATATAAGTTACATTTTATAAGAATTTGATATATAAATTATTTTGCAAGAGTTTGTAGAGTATTAACTAATTTATTCCAAAAATACGCTTCTTGGAAATTGATTTATGAAGCATTAATTGCTTTATACTCTTTCTGATCTTTAATATAGGACATTTTTAACCGAATCACATAGATTAAATATGGAAAAAAGTTAATTAACTATCTTGATTTCTCAAAAAATCACGTTTTTCCAAACTATTCTTATTTAATATTTTTGTCTCTCTTAGATATATATTAAATAGGGGTATTTTTTAAAAATATACAATAAATATTACCTCATATACTATAAAGAGTCTTATATTTAGGATCAAAATAAAATATTCTATATTTAGGATTGGAATGAGTAGACTTTAAATTTATAATATTTATGAAAAATAAAGATAGAAATCAAAATAATTTTTAAATAATTTTATTGATATAACTATCTTTTCTTGGTTCCATTTTGTAGTTAAATGTGAGGATCACCCACCTCTATCTGTTCAAGATTCCTGAGGGAGCATGATTGTTCACTCATGATTTGACTTCTCTTGTTCTTTTCAAGAAGCAGCATCGTTTTCACTTAAATGCCATATATACTTGTTCTTTTTTTTTTTTTGCCACTTCCATATATTTTTTTTTTTTATACAGACGGAAAGGATTGCCACTTCCATATATACTTGTTCGCTAAATTATCTTTTTGACAAAATGATAATCTCTGAAGGAAAGGATGACACATCAGCAATTCTACATTTAGTTCATGATCATAATAACTCTTATTATATACCGCATCGGCTAACCGGTCATCAAGAGTCCGTATTTTCATTACGCAACAATATTTAAAAGTCTAATATACTCAATTCCTCTGGTTGCAAAATTTTAAAGCAAATTTCAGCTCTTTATATGTATAAGGTGTTTTAGTACTTCTATAAAGCCTTAATAAGTTTTTTCGTAATTTACCCTCAATATAAATGCATTTTGTTGACTTTTAAAAGTTCAATAAAGCATTAATAATGCATTGGTAAATTTGAAAAATTAAGTTAATTTTTTAAAAATTTAATTATATTAACTAATTTTAATGAGTTTCCTTAATCTATATGAAGTTAGTTAAAATTACCTTTATAAATATGTTCAAGGGAGTATCAATTATCAATTATTAAATTCTTGGCATGGGAAGTTTGGTAATTTATATCGTATTCATCGTCATATTTATCGTGAGATAACAAAGTGATCATTGGGAAAAAGTGCATAGAAGATTTAAATCTACCAAAAAAGGTATATATATTTGATTCAAATAATCAAGAAATCAAGCATCAATGAATATATATAGGATAAATTATATATTTCAATTCTAATATTGTAGATTTAACCGTATATGTACATACATATATAGAGAGGGAAAAATCACAGGGGTTTGGCTAAGTTCATCTCACTACGCCAAATTTAGATTTTATTGGTGTCAAATAGGATGCGTTTATTTGAGAAGACGTCAATTAAAATGAGGCACAGAAAGAGAAAGAAGATTTATTAGTATTTATTTAAATAAACGCTAAATAAAATCAAGCCTTTGTCAAGAAATGTAATGCAATAACTATTATCTAGAAATGTAATCCTCTACAGGTCAATTTTCTCATGTGCTCGTGTAGGGCCCATTTGGTTACTTGTAACCTAAATCCAGAAATGTAATGTAATGCAATAACTACTATTACCCCATGTAAACATCTTTTTATTTTTTTAAATTAAAAAGGCTAAAATGCCCTCATTGATGAATGAAGAGGTTGGTGACAGTAGAAGATTGTTGCCGATCAACATATGATTAATAGTTGGTGGCGGCGGAGGATGGTGGCCCTAGTAGAGGATCGGTGACGGCAGAGGAGTGCGGACAAGGGATGGCAGAGATAGCAGCAAGTTTTAAAAAACTATAATAAAATATAGTACTTTATAGTATAAAATAGATCAAGAGGATTAATCTACATATATTAATTTTAAAACTAAAGAAACTCTCCCAATTTTAATATATTGTACTCCCTTCAATTCAAAATATAAGCTCTCTTTCAGAATCTTTTTCTAATCCAAAATATAAGTTATATTTAGATAAAGTTAAAAGTATTAATTATTTTTTTCCTAATTTACCATTGTCTTTAACTAACTTCTGAGAGAGAAAATTATCTTAAATTTTTTTTTATTAAAGGTAATATTAGAAAATAATGAAAGTTTTTTATAAATTTAATTAGTCTAACTCACTTTTCTAGATCTGTGTATATTTAGTTAAATAGATTTATATTTTAGAGTGGAGGGAATAACACTTAAGAAAGCCTGCGTTTAATTCCATTGTACTTAAAATATTCTCTAAACTACTGGTGGATATATAGAGCGCTAGTGATTGGCGATGAGGGAGCATGTGGGGGAGGAAGATACACCCAACATGCATTGAGATAGTGATTGAATTTTGGAATGATTTTGCAATTTGCATGTCCAAGTACGTCCAGAAATTCAAAAGAACCTTTTGAAAATCCCACAAGAATTTATATAATGGGCATACACACACACACCATCCATCAATTTACTTTCGTTTTTTTTTTATCATTACTAAATAATAAAAAAATTGGGAAAACCAAAACTTACTTTAGTGATTTCTATGTATCGAAATGATTAGGTTTCAGCTATAAGCTGGAGAATACCTTTGATACTCATAAAAAAATTACTTAATATGGATAGTATTCAAATGATAGATTAATGTTTTATTTTATCTATACTTACACACACTTTTTACTGTGGGTACCCCTTTTTTTTAAACTTTCTTAGAAATGTTAGTGAAAATGAAAGAAAATTTTGTGCTCCCTCCAAAAAAAAATTTGAGAAACTGTGATTTTCCCTGTGCTAATGTGTTCTGGTCTGCTCCAAACATAGGTTGCTTCACCCTTAGAGTGAGGCCCAACCACTGTACGTAACCGCTCCCACAGAACTTTAACATGAAAATAGGCACTGAATAGGATGGAATATGGAACTATCAATAATAAATGCCAACTTGGTGTAAGCTGAGACGACCCCTCATGGCCAAAATGATTGGTCCATCGATGGATTGTCTTGCATGAACAACACCAATCACTATGCAGAAACTCAAGCCACAAGTGGTAGTTCTTTCAGGACCATCCACAAAGAAAAAACAATTAAGATGCGAATTAAAGCTACCTGCAACTATATGATCCATCGGTCAACCTTGTCCGGAAGCACTCCACCAATATGTTACTGAGTCCTCTCATTTTATTCCTTTCGATTTATATGCGTGTCTTTTTCATTTAAGTGGGTGATATTCATTCTTCTTTTCAAACTAAATTGATATTCTAACAGAACATTTCCCCTCAAAACAGTGAAAAAGGCAGTTCGGCATTCCATAAAGATCACTATATGAATATATATTGAGACAATCGTATTCATGCAATTTCGGCTTAATGAGATTTCGGCTTACATATATAATTCTTGTTTGGATTATAGATGGACTATATATATATATAAGGAGGACCATTTGATGCAGGAAGGGCCTTCTGATCATGAAGGCTCAAACCCGTCCATTTAGTGTCATCATTAGATAAGTGAACTCCATTTTCATTTTCTCTAAATATTGTGCTTTTGAATAATTGGAAACTCTCATCCAAAATGAAGAACAACAACCCCACTAATCCTAACTCAGCCTCTTCTCTATTTAATATTTAAATAAATGGATTTAATGAGATCTTGGCTTACCTTTGTTTGAATTATAGGCGGAATATAGAAGGAGGACCATTTGATGCACAGAGACAGAGTGATGCATATATTCCTCTCTCAAAAGAGGGATCATCTGAATTGAGTTTACAGAAAGTCAGAGCTGTGCTGCGCAGCAAAAAACTAAATTAAATAGAGATTATATTTATTCTTGAGGTTGGATATTCTTGAGTCTTTTTTCACTAGTAAAGAGGGAATACATAAGAGACAAGTGGGGAAAGTCGTTTTATATATGGAGAATGAAACAAGGAAAGAGCCTTCCCTATTCACAAGTCTCCCACATATCGTAGCCCCAGACTGCAACCATCAGTTTCAAGCCTCGGCCAAATCAGAGCGAAATAGAGTTCTCCTTATAAGTCCTTCCTTCATCTTTTACTTTCCCTCCACCATGAACAACTCATCATCATCATCATCAGATGTTCACGAGTTTCTAATCATGAATAAGAGAAAATACGTTACCAGCTCCGAAGATTATTCTCGACGAGGAAGGAGAAGGTTCAAGAAGGAAGTAGATCAAGGAAGAAGCAGAAGCAAAGTGTCCACCAGTTTAAAGCTGTACGAGGACCCGTGGAAGATAAAGAAGAGACTGACACAGAGCGATCTGCAGGGAAGCCAAAGCAGGCTGCTGCTGCCTGGGTATTTGGTGAAGAAGCAGATTTTGCCGTTGCTGGGAGGTGAGGATGCAAGAGCCGTCGAGAGCGACCTAGGAAGGCTGGTTAGGATTTGGGACACGGACACTAGATCCATGCACCAGCTGCGGATGAAGCGATGGTCCTCTTCTAAAAGCCATGTTCTTATCGGCAAGTGGAATCAGGATTTCGTTAAGAGGAGGAAATTGAATAAAGGCGATGAGATTGGTCTCTACTGGGACCCTTATACCTCCCTCTTCCATTTCTGTGTTCTTAAGCGCGCTAATCCCTCCTACCGTAATTAATTTCTCTCTTTATTAATTAATAACTACCCTTTTATTCTGGATATTAGATCCTTTAACCGAATTACGTGAATTAAGGTAGGAGTTAAAATTAGTTAATCATATTGATTTTTCTAAAAATTAAATCATATTTCTAAACTATTCTTATTTAATCTTTTTTTCTTTTTATTTGAGTTGAATTAAATAGGGGCATTTTTTAAAAGTATGTAATAAATATTAGCTCGTATTCTAAAAAGGGTCTTATATTTAAGACAAAATCAAAAGACCCTATATTTAGGACTGGAGAAAGTATTATAGATATAAAATCGATAAATATATCTCTAGCCATATACATAATAATATTGAGCTTGTAATAACTTGATCATATTGAAATTGATTTCACATCATTTGTATTATTTATCTATTATGTATTGTAAAGTAGACCTATATTGTAAAGTAAACGTTGAAAGCATGATACGTTGCGACGGCATGAAGCCATATCATCAAGCTTACTATGATTAAATTTGGTCCCACATATGCCACATAATATTTATTCCCTTTTACATTTATTTGATTTGAATTTTAAATTAAACATATTATATTCGAAATTAGTTGATGAACTGGTGCCAAATTAATTTCGTTTTATATTAATATTTCTATATAGTAGTTTTGCTAACCCATGATACTGCGAGGTGTCTATTACATTTCATTGATCCAAGGTAATTCCGGGAAAGCACGTTTCTTCTTTCTCTCCAATGATTCTTTCTTCCGATCTTAAACTCTTCGCAAGTCGCAACTCAGCACGTTTCATTATAGTTTTGGCTTCTTCCTATGTTTCTGCTTTGCATGTCTCTCTCATCTTTCTTTCTCAATCTAGAAGGAAGAAATTATTCTAATTGGGTTCACGATCTCCTTCATCTTTTAGGCTACTTTCTGTGTTTGTTCAGATGGTTGGATGCAAATTGTTGCTAAGAGGAACCAATGCCGTTGGCAGTTGAAAGGTGAACTTTTGGAAGACCATTCAGAAACTCATGCAAGGAAAATTTGGCAAAATCATTAGAGAACTTCTAATGGTAGGAATTATTGTGCTTATTCTCGTAAGTAACCAGAATGTAAGACTATTGATTATTGAAGGAGTTTGTCCACATCAGAAATTTGCCATTAGTTAACCAGAATAGTAGAACTATTGAATTGATTATAATGCTTTCTATCACTTACGATTGCATTTTTCCCCTCATAATCATAAACGCAACTCTCTATACGGCTATACCTTTATTATTTATAAGGAAACATGTTGTGGGTTTTATTATTGATGCTTCACTTATCCAGAAGTCTAAAATAATATTTCTTCTAACTCAATATATTTATTCTTTAGTAATTCCATATTCAGATAAAATCGTGATAAACTTTTTATATTTCTTTGTTTTTCTCCTTTCCTCTGTAGATTTCTTCTAGCTATCGTATGTTTGGGATGGCGCTTGCTGAAGATTTTGCTGAGAAACACAGAATCCATTTTGGTTATGGAATCAAAATGTGATAATGCAAGCTTCTTTTTCTTTTTTGAATGTGATAGTGTAAGCTTTACTTAGCTGTGGAAGGAGAATATTAAAAGTTGACATGAACTATAATCTTGCATTGATTTTCTATTAGATTATTACGGGATTGATAATGATCTGATTATATAATAATTTGATTTATATATATATATATATATATCAAGGATGATTTTTTTTTTGTATGAAGAGTATCATGGAAGATATGGTTAATGAACTTTCTAAATGAATTCTAAATTTCTAATCAATCAACAAATCATTCCAAAATTAATTTTTAAGTTAAATTTTTATTTAAACATTAAGAAAAATTGATTTAGGAACAATTAAAGGAAAATTTTGAAATAACATATTTATTGAAAGAATAATATTTAATTCTCATTTATTATTATCATATTTGGGATATGACAATTGATAAACATGCACAATAAAATCAAAATTTGATATTCAAGGTTGTTAACTAATAATTTTTAAATTAGTATCCACTTAAAACAATTTGTGATCATTGATTGTGTATTAATTAACTAATGATTAATAATTTTTAAATTTGAAACCTAAGTGAGAGAATATATTGATTGATAGAGAATAAATTGGTTAATGCAATTTTAAAATAATAAATTATCTTCAATAAAAAGATCCTCTCAAATTAATTTTAGTTCATAGTTTTAATTGAATATATTTGAAAACGATTTTGATTAATAGAATTAATTTTTATATCACATATTCCTAATTTAACGGAAAAATAAGTTAATTAGATTTTATTTAAAATGTAATTTTTAGTTAGCTATGATTTTAAATTTCAAATCTACATGTTATATATCCATCATTAATTATTGAGTATAAAAGAATGTAATGATTGTGAATTTCAACTTCTAATAGGAGTAGCATATAAAAGTCATGTATTCCTAATTTAACAGAAAAATAAGTTAATTATATTTTATTTAAAATGTAACCTTTTGAATTAGCTATAATTTTTGAATTTTATAAAATTTTTTTAATAGTTTATTGTATCGAGATATCTATTATACATATTACGTATAGCATTGGGCTCTATTTTCTTTTATTTTTTTGAATACAGAGGGCAAGAACAAGTCTTGAAGAAAGAAAAACTAGACTAGAAAGCTAGCATAGGCTCTCCATTTGGAGTTTATCAAACGCATAAAAGCCTTGGCATTCACCAGGAATTTGCTTGAGGATTCTGATGTATTCATTACCTCTATGGCAATTTCTGGTACACATGATTGAGGTGATCAACTGAAGCGTCGACATCTAATCGTATATAAGGGAAAGCCCTTCGGCACCACCTTTATAATTCCAGAAACCAAAAATCATTAATAAAGACATATATAAAAGTACACATGCAGTCAATGGGATGCATATTCATTAATTCATAGCCTCAAGGTCCGCTGGAAGAGGCCGTGATTGGGATGAACCCATCGTGACCATCCCATTCGAGGAGCGAGACATCTCAGCTTCGGAATCCGATTGTGGAAGAAAGGAAACAGGATCAGGTGGTTTTGGGAGCAGACCATGGAAAGAATTTGGGTCAACCTGATCCGGTGCTGAGTTGTAATTAATGCTCCATCCCATTTTCGCCCCACTGCATCTTCTAAAACCAATATTCTTGCCTGGTCGATTATATATACTTGTATCTCACATATAGAGTAGGATAGGTATGAAACTTCTCATTCTTGATTGTGAAGGGAAATTTTTAGTAACTTTGAAATGTTTTGCAATTTTTTTGGTATATTATAATATATATATATGTTGCATAATTTAATTATAAATAATTAGAACTCCCCGTGCATCACACAGGATCGAATTCTAGTTTTAACATAAAGTGACTATCTTTGGGCACCTAGGTTTTCAAGTTGTCTAGCTAAATTAATTATCTAAGTACATAGGAATTCACTGTTCTATTGCAAATGGTATTCCATTATATATGACATATATAGTTTGTATAAGTCTTGATTTAGATCATTTCCATACTTTCTCAACATACCACTATATATAAAATCTTGTCCATCAATTTTATTTGAATAGTGAAAGATCACTAATTAGGAGATTATATCAAATATATTATTGATTTAATTATTATTATAAATAAGAATATTGTGATCCTTTTTTTTTAAAAAAAATAAAGCATTCATAATAATGAATGCATACCATCAAGTCAAATATATTATTCATTTATAAACTATTTTTTTAACTATTTAGTCACAACTAATAGAGGAGGTTATGTATAGAAGGTATCAAAAGGGTCCAAATCTTGCATAATTTATATAATCAATGTTCATTAATAAATTAATTAATACTAGTTACTTCCTTATATCCTTTTTTATAAAGACATTTTGTCAAAAATTAGTTAGTTGAATTAAGGTAGTTAGTTGAAATTAGTTAAAAGTATTAATTTTGTCAAAAATTACTATAACATTTCTAAAATACCATTAATAAAAGCCATTAATTTCTAATAACCCACATCAATGCTTGGGGAGAGATTTAAAATTATCAAGAATATTTATGAAAATTACGCATTAATATATACTTTACTAAATTTTGCAGAAGATCCTATAATAGAATTCAAAAAAGGTCCTTATTAGGAGTACGATTAATTAATATATAAATCTTAGCAGTCCCACTCATTTTTTACAACCTATATAAAGTAATTAGTTGCATAACCTGAGTAAAACAACTAACAAAGTTAAAATGACATTGGCTATTGAGATGACAGGAAAGATAAAAAAGTTGATTCCCTTAGTAATGGACATTTATTAGGAAATTAATAGCAATATTTTCTCCTTCGTTTATTGCATTATTTTACTAACGTGTTCACTTGATTAAAGATGGGTGGATTGCCAGCGAAGCTTCGAAGAATTTAGTAGTCCATGGTAAAGCATGTGAAATATATATTGCTTTGGATGTATGGATATATCAGCGGCTTCGGTGGAGGTCACCAACAATCTGAGAATCTGGAATTGACAGCTTTCGACTAGCCATGGAAGAAAATAGATGCTTAAAGTGACACGAGAGGAGGTCGATCATCAAATTAAAATTAACCTCCTCAATATATTTTGCTCTTCTTTTCCCCAAAGAATCCAAATTTATGGGAAGAGCATTTTGTTAGTGTAACACCCTAACAACTCTCAATCTTGAAACCTTAATCAAATACTTCAAATACCTCCAATAACAATTAAACCACTCCAAAGCTTATCTTCCAGAGCACCAAAACCATGAAAAAACTCAAAAAGCGAGAGACTGAATTATGGCCACGGCCAGCTACAGTGTCGCTGCGACTCCAACCCTTCACAGACCCTTCACAAATTCACTAACGCCCACTGAATTTCTTGTGCCGCAGCCAGGCTTTCTGGACCTGTGGCCCCAACATCATAACTTGTATCAGCAAATTGCTAACTTTCAATGCGTATATCTTTATGCTCCGATCTCCGATTGATCTGATTTTAACTTCTACTGGTCACTCTTGCCATTATCTAATCATGGGCACAAATTTCACTTGAATCTAACTCCATTTGGAGATTCTAGATGCCCAACACTGTTTTTGTCACTTTTTGATCAAAACTCACAACCTATCACCTCCAATTGCCACCAAAGACAAATGAACACCCAGAGACCCTTCACACAGGTCATATTTGGCTAAACCAACATGTCCAAGGAGGTTTTACCCCGAAAAAACCTTTCCTTCAAGAGTTGACCCCTTTGAACCCCAAAACCACATAATGGGTTATGTGCCCAAAACTCATATACATGGCCCAAAACCACCTTTGGGCTCCCATATATGGCCATTCTAGCGCACAGACACTTATTCCTACATTAATGGCTCATACCGAAGTCCATTATCAACATCACACATCTAAACCATTCATCACGCCTATACACATCTTGCATACCATCCATCAATATCACTATCATCCCATAACATACAGATAGTACTTCCACAACTCTCATCCAGGCAACCAAACTATAACTACCTACTTGGCACAGAATTACATAACTAAATTATAACCACTAAATATACTTTGAATTCCCAATGACGGAAAGACCAATAACTCCTTGATCCTTTCCGAACTAGCACCAGAGTCTTCACCTAAAAGGGTAGTCATGGGGGGGTGTGAGACAGTGTCTCAATAATCGGGGATAGCCACACAGATATATATACATATATACCTCATAAAATCCATGAATGCAATATGAAATGAATGGAATGCATGTCTCCCTCGCACACAGCTAAAATCGCTGGCTATCATTATAACAGGACATTTCATATAAGTAATTCCCTTCCAACAGTCGGTGAAGACTGATTTCGGGATATCACCAAGCTCACCTCCCACTAGTGCACCCGAGCAAAGGTAACACTAATGTTCAGACCATGGCTCTTCTTCCCCTAAACCATCATGAATTGATGGTGATTTAAGAAGGTGCAGTCCACTGCCGCTGGCTCCCCTGGCCATAGGGGAGGATTTAATGACAGGGATCACATCCTTATCCTCCCTAACATATATATAAATATATATTACATCCTTATCCTCCCTAACATATATCATCATATATCATATCGTCATCACATCATCGCCAACCAATCCGCCATATATCACAGTCTCACAATGCTATGTGGTGATGCTCATGTATCATCATATAATAATCACCATCATCATCATGATCTCAATGTCATGCTATGCATCATGTCATATCATATCAATATCATCATCACATATGTAATCATCATCATAATTAACATCTAGCTGTGTGCATACCATGATATATAGAAAATACTACACACAAACACATCTATATCGTGGTATGAAAGAAACATGCATTTATATATACAAATATACGTACTATCATATAATACAAACAATACAATATAAATAAACACCCGGTTACCTCAGGTTGTCAGCACCACACACACAAGGGCTTAGCCAAGCCTCTAGAGCACCCCAGTCACAAACTATATGCCTCCGATTAGTCTATCTACCATTACAACAATATAATACCTTTAATTAACATAACTCTCATAACATTACAATTCATAATCTAATCGTCCAAGCTTAACCCGGAGTTCTAACATCATACACACATACCAATAAACCTTAAACAACCATTCAAACACACACCAACACATACCATTTTTTATTTCCACTTCTTTTCCCAAATTTCAACCAAGGGTTTAACTTAAACCCATCATAATCCAACCAAAACTCATACCTAAAGCTTCCTAACACTACATAACACATCTACAACACAAAATCAAGCATTTTAATTGGTGGATTCTTCCCCCAACTCTAAACCTAACATAGTCCCACTGATTTCCAACCCAAATCCAAAGAGAAAGGAGAGAAGAGGAAGCAAGATCAACTTACCAACCATTAATCAAGCTTTCTGGGTCCATAAAACATCCCCTCAGGTCAGATTTTGCGTGCCCTAGCAGAGCTTCTCACTGCTTCTCCCTCGCTCCCGCGACTCCAGATAAGCTCTTTGCGGCGTCACCACGTCCAGTTTGCAAAATATCTCTCTAGAGCTCACTCTCACAGCGGCGTGGAGTTCTTTTCTTCTCCACTTTAATTCTTCCTTTGTCCTATATCCTCCGATACTGTATATAATGCCAAAGACTTTTAGTGAGCTAGTGACCAAGTTAGGGACAATGTAATGAGAGTTGTTACATTCTCCCCTCCTTAAAAGAAATTTCAACCTCAAAATTTGAGAACGCTATTCTCAACCCTGAACAACATACTCCTTTCGTGCAAATCCTTTGACTATTGGGCAACTTTCTAAATTTCTGCCTTGTATCATGCATCTCATGAATGAACCACTCTCTTATGCTTCACTTCTATCTTCACTAATTTATACAATTTACATTAAAAATCAATCTTAGTGCTGAATCTTCCTTATGTTCTCAGACATAAGAAAGGCTGGACAACCACCTCGACTTGAGTTCTTTCTCCCTAAAACAAACCTTTTCACTCAATTGTTCCATCAAATCTTCTAGGATATACCATCATTCTCCTTAACTTTCAATTTTCTCCCTTATTTATCCACATCATTGCTTATTTTCTCAAATGGTTGATCACTTTTCACCGTTTCTCTTAGAATTCAGATCATATCTACCGTCTTACTTAAACTAACAATGCTCCATTAATCAAACACTATAAATTTCCATAACTTAACTCATTCACTTTATAACATCCGAAATTCACCCCTTATCACTACATTACTAGAAAAATTTCATTTCCTCATAATCTCTTCATCCTAGTAACTTCTATCTAAATTCCATTGTAGAATATAAATTCTCTATATGCAAACTCTTTATGCATCAATAATCTTTAGTAATTATCGATCATCAAACCTTTCTATTGCTTGATCCACATGTTCCTCTTTAGTCAACTACTTTCTCCTTTCATACGATAAATCTTAAGATTTCTTAAGCCATACACACCATATGCACTGATCCAACCAATTGAACTTCTCACCACTACTTCTTTTATGACACGAATTATTGTTTCCTTCACACATTTCTCTTCAACCGACAGCTCTCCCTCTTTCACTACCATTATAGACAAGATTTGTCAAGCAAGATGATCCACTGCTTGACAATTCAAACCATCAAACTCAATGTCGTCATTTCTCTTACTACACGATTTACTGTTTAAAATTTTACATTATCACTTCTTGGTCTCCATATCACTATCTCTCTTAGCATCAATTTGCATGTTAATATTATGCCTTCATTAACTTAGTAGTATACGCTGGATTAACCATGCTTATCGCATCTCGTGGAATCCATTTGTTACCCCTGGGCATTAACTAATTTAAAACCATCACCAGACATTCCGAAAGTCATTCTTATTGCACTGTCCAAGCGCATATCATATAAAAACTCTCTATCTTACACTTCTCAACCAAATGGCACTACCAAAGGCATAGGCAAAACTATCACATCTTTAAAGTCCACTAAAATTCCCTTGGTCTCATTAGTATCAAAACAATCTCCCTAGTGACCGAACTATATTTCCTTATAGTAAGGCCACTTTCTAAGATGATTTCGTAACCTCATAAAACCTTCGTACCAACAACCAATCATTAACTTCTTATATTCTTTAGAAAGGTCCTTCCAGTTTTCTTTGCACTTCCATCGCCATATCCTCATTCCCCTCTTACTCATCCTTTCATCTTTAACACTATATACTTATTTCCACTTAATTATATCCTTTTAATTCCATGTCGTTTCTTTTCCACACGCTTCTTATTACACTGCATCTCTCCAACAATCTTGCTTATGGACAAACCTCTCCAATTGTAGGGCTCATAGCCTTTCTAGTATCCTATCTGCGTACTCCTTACATTTGCTTCTGCTGCGCACTCTAATTCCTTCACTTTTGCATATAGGGTTGTACAATGCACTCACATCCCCTATGTACACCTCCATCCTACTGTTCAAGTTTCATTTCCCACTGTGGACCTCATAGTCCTGATGCTTATAACAAGAGGCTATGAGCCACCTAATACCTCTCATTGTTACACCATAGTTACAACTTGTTTACCCTTTACCAACAATGTTTGGGTCCTTACTCACGACTCAAATTTCTTTTTCCAATCCAACTCTACCATTACAATACACTACCTATCTCGATCTTTGTGAATCCCATACAAGCTCTACTTTCAGGCCTTTAATCCTCTTCTCCTTCTCATTGTTATTAAAAGATTTGGAATTCCTTTCATTAGATAATAAACCACTTATCTCATGATCAATGAATCACTACAACGTACGGATTGATTGGCCAGCTGTACCCAATCAATCTTTCAGGAGATAGACATCCAAGACCATGAATTAAAGCAAAATTGGGTTCCCATAGATATCATCACCAAGTCTTTCACTCTCAGTCCACTAGTGCCTCATACCACGAGTAATTGGTGCGCTAAATGTGTAGCCAGCTGGCATTAAGCCTCAACTAGTTAATTGATAGTTCTAGACTCGTGATTCCATACCACACCGGATTGTCTCATGCTTCCCAATAACAACGACTTCCCACATTCTCCAAAGTTGTTACTGGGAAAAACCCAAAACCCAAGGGCAAAAGCATATGGAAATGGGTTAGCTCCATGATTTCTACCTTTAAGCATCTTGAGGGTAACCGACACATTACATCTATAATACGTTGTTCCACAATTTCTTTTATGACAAGGGGATATACCAAGGAAGAAGCTTCCTTCAGTCCATACCCATAACATTTCAATACTTGAATCACTTACACAAACCACTGCCATCAATCAGGTCAACTTCTTATCCACAACTAGTTGATAACACATCCCCCCTTACTGACCTAACTTTAAATCAGAGAGAGAGAGAGTAACGAAAACTCTTTCATCAACTGTAGAATTCTTACTTGACAGTCACTTTCTAAACCCCTCATAGCTTAAACATCTCTTGTAATTTGTTCTTACTTGTAAAACTTGTCTTCAATCTCTTACAATTTAAACTTTCAACTCATTCGCCACATACTAATCTTCACGGAGTATCACGATAGTCCTTATCCAAACCCATACTAGCCGTCCTCCAATTTACAAAACTCATTAATGCCTCAAATTTCAAACAGACTTCCTACCTCAGAGTTCAACTCCACCTTCTTCCGAAGCCCTATGCAACATAAAATAGATAAAAGTCTCTTTCTCAACTTGAATTCAGCCCAAAGGACTCTGGTGACCTTCTTAACCATAGCTTATATTCTTTCAACAATGCTTGACCATCTTATTTATTCCGAAATTATCCAACCACTTTCTGCACAATTTACAAACACGACACTCCATATGTCGATCACTATCTCTTCATTATCCTCCTTGATGACACTCAGATCACTATCACCATTATTGCCACGACCTTCATCATGCAATACCATGTTAACTATAGGGCACCTGTCATTTACCTCAAATACAACTCCAACTAATTAACTCATTCTCTGCCATCACTGTATCCAACTTGGTATCTAAACCTACGGATTGGATTCTCTCACAATTCTTCCACTACTTCAACTACCTCAACATTCAAACTTCAGGATTCCATTGTCACTTCCATATTCAATCCTTATAATGCCTACCACTTATATTACTCTGCAACCTATCCTTATCTTCTATACTTAGAGCTATTCAACTCCTTTTACTAATTTCCTCTTGGAAATTCTGAATAGAAAAAGCACAGATCACTGAAATTTCTCTTATCCTCATTAGTCTCCTACATTCGCTGAGACAAAACATATATCTTCGCATGCCAGTCCTCAAAGGATGTATACAACACCACCGATAACTAATCCTTGATTTCCAGGCAAGCTCCTGAAGCCTCAGCACTCAGTAAGACTCGTCTACTCCACTGCTCAGCCTCCTTTTTCCATCATTAGTATTATAAATTACACTTTTTATTCAGACATACAATCCATAGCACCAAGTATAGTTTCTAATTGATCCACCTATTCTTTAGCCATCGTATGTTTCAGCTTACTTTCAAAAGCTGGTGGATTAACTTTCAAAAGTCTTTCAGTTGAAAGAAGATACCTCTTCTTCCAACCCTTAGGGCCCCTCTGGCTCTATCACATCTACATCGATTCCATCATTCATATTACCTTATACTCGTCGGCTTGACCTCTCTAGCATCTAATTTCCCACACATACTGGGTTCTTCATTCACATCACCATACCTTTGCCAGTTAACTGCTCTGCATTCTATTTATTGTTCTTCCTTAATCAATAACTCATTCAATCAACATAACCCATTTCTCGTGCATCTCTCTCTAGAGATCACTATTACTTTGCTTACCTCCTGCAATACATCTTTCCCTCTATACACCAATGGCAACACAATAAGTTATATGACTCTGGACTAGTATTACATCGAGAATATACAACTTTATGTAATCCATATTGTGCCAAGTATTTCCATAAGCAGACACAATGGCCTGAACCATTGCTCTCATACCAAAATGTAACACCCTAACAACTCTCAACCTTGAAACCTTGACCAAATACTTCAAATACCTCCAATAACAATTAAACCACTCCAAAGCTTATCTTCCAAAGCACCAAAACCATGAAAAATGGTCATTCTAGATCACAGACACCTGCTCCTACATTAATGACTCATACCGAGGTCCATTATCAACATCACACATCTAAACCATTCATCACGCCAATACACATCTTACATAACATCCATTAACATCACTATCATCCCATAACATACAGATAGTACTACCCGGACTCTCATCCAGGCAACCAGACTATAACTACCTACTTGGCACAGAATTACATCACTAAATTATAACCACTAAATATACTTGGAATTCCCGAGGACAGAAAGACCGCTAACTCCTTGATCCTTTCCGAACTAGCACCAGAGTCTTCACCTAAAAGGTTAGTCATGGAGGAGTGTGAGACAGTGTCTCAATAATCGGGGATAGCCATACAGATATATATATACATATATACCTCATAAAATCCATGAATGCAATATGAAATGAATGGAATGCATGTCTCCCTAGCGCACAGCTAGAACTATAGGCTGTCATCATAACAAGACATTTCATATAGGTAATTCCCTTCCAACAGTCGGTGAAGACTGATTTCGGGATATCACCAAGCTCACCTCCCACTAGTGCACCCGGCCAAAGGTAACACCAATATTTAGATCGTGGCTCTCATCCCCCTAACCCATCATGAATTGATGGTGATTTAGGGAAGGTGCAGTCCACTGCCGCTGGCTCTCCTGGCCATAGGGGAGGATTTAGCGACAGGGATCACATCCTTATCCTCCCTAACATATATCATCATATATCATATCGTCATCACATCATCACCACCCAATCCACCATATATCGCAGTCTCACAATGCCATGTGGTGATGCTCATGTATCATCATATAATAATCACCATCATTATCATGATCTCAATGTCATGCTATGCATCATGTCATATCATATCAATATCATCATCACATATGTAATCATCATCATAATTAACATCTAGCTATGTGCATACCACGACATATAGAAAATAGTACACACAAACACATCTATATCGTGGTATGAAATAAACATGCATTTATATATACAAATATACATACTATTGTATAATACAAATAATACAATACAAACAAACACCCGGTTACCTTAGGTTGTCAGCACCACGCACACAAGGGCTTAGGCAACTAGAGCACCCCAATCACAAACCATATGCCTCCGATTAACCAATCTACGATTACAACAATATAATACCTTTAATTAACATAACTCTCATAACATTACAATCCACAATCTAGTCATCCAAGCTTAACCCGGAGTTCTAACATCATACACACATACCAATAAACCTTAAACAACCATTCAAACACACACCAACACATACCATTTCGGATTTCCACTTCTTTTCCCAAATTTCAACCTAGGATTTAACTCAAACCCATCATAATCCAACCAAAACTCATACCTAAAGCTTCCTAACACTACATAACACATCTACAACACAAAATCAAGCATTTTAATTGGTGGATTCTTCCCCAAACTCTAAACCTAACATAATCCCACTGATTTCCAACCCAAATCCAAAGAGAAAGGAGAGAAGAGGAAGCAAGATCAACTTACCAACCATTAATCAAGCTTCTTGGGTCCATAAAACATCCCCTCAGGTCGGATTTTGTGTGCCCTAGCAGAGCTTCTTGCTGCTTCTCCATCGCTCCCTCCATTTCTTTCTTTCACGTTCGACTAAAATGTTTCTGACTTATACAAATTTTTTGATCCTCGCTGCGACTCCAGATAAGCTTGCTACGACGTCATCACGTCCAATCAGCAAAATATCTCTCTGAAGCTCGCTCTCACCATGGCAGACCTGCTTCTTTCCACGGCATGGAGTTCTTTTTTTCTCTACTTTAATTCTTCCTCCCTCCTGTATTCTCCAGTACTGTATATAATGCCAAAGACTCTTAGTGAGCTAGTGACCAAGTTTGGGACAATGTAATGAGAGTTGTTACAATTAGGGGAGAGAATTGTAAAACAGGCCTATGGGGCTATGTAGAATTAGAAATAGATCCCCACCAAATATGCGTGGTTTGTGATTCAACCCAAAATGACCTTATCAATATTAACTTTCGACCCCAAAATATTCATTCAGATATTATTAATTCTATAGGACAAAATTATATTTTTCTTTTTTTTCTTTTTGATAACTTGGTTTTGCCTCTTACAAATTCCATTTCCAAGCAATTTTAAAATTTCCTAAGTCCTTAAGGGTGTTTAGAGCTCCAACACGTTTTATCAGTATTACACAGTATTTCATCCAATTTCAAAGTTCTCTCACATTAATTTTAAGTGAACGTGTTCATTATTAATGAGTAAGATTCAGGATGGAATGGCATCTCATGCACGAATTCGAGATATATGTGAACTCAAAGGTAACATTGATGAGATCTTGACTAATAATTAAGTATGACATATACATTAGGACCTAACAAAATGATGACTCAATCAATATATCTAAGATGGATGTGAAGAAAATTGATTCTCCTGGTCATAATAAGTGCAAGCTGTCACTGAATCCATATATAGTTAGAACAAATTAAAAGAAACCACACATGATATTTATATGTATATATACTCCTTCTATTCCTTAATTATTATAAGTTACTTTCAATTAATTCATGCAGATTAAAGAAATTAGTTAAAAATAGGTTTTGTCAAGTTACCTCTATTTTTTCTAAATGACCATTAATTAAATACAATAATTATTTCTAATCCATCTTAATTAAATGTAAACAAACAAATGACATTTATAGGGAAAACATTAAATGCTTCAATCACTTTGCAAAATGACTTATACTCTCTTCATTCCATTTTATTTGTCTTTTAAGGTTTTGACGTAAGAATTAAGAAAGATAATAAATAACTTAGTGAATTATGTAATTTTACTAAATTATCCTTAATTATTACTCATTTACTATTTATACTATTAGTTTCCTAGAACAATATACTATTAAAGACTTAAGGGTATAATTGCAAAAAAATAATTAATTTTTCATTGGTTTTCTAAAATGACAGATAAAATAGGATATTTAAAATTCTCTAAACTGGCATATAAATTGGGATGAAGAAAGTATTTAGGAACCTAAAAATCTTATAGAATGTAACTTATAATATAGAGAATATATGGAGAAGGCATTTTATATATATATAAAAATCCCCTTCCTCTGATTATATACTCAAAGCCTAGAGATCAGTAAGGGATAATAATTGATACAGCTAGATGTGTGAGAATATTTAATTATTCCTGAGTAGTATATATGAATATAGTATGATCAATGGCCGCGATCAAAAAGGTAGTTTGACTATCGTGTTGATCTCCCCAGCTAGGAAAAAATAAAATAGTATATAGCTATTGGTGGCAATGACGATCGAATATCTGATGACATATTGTGGTCTCCACTTTTCGACCCCTCTAAATAGGTCATACATAAATACTAAATTAAAGTGACTAGGAATTTTATTATTTATATACGTATATAATTCATGTATGTATCTGTGATTTGCAAAGCCAACTACAAGTAAAAACCCACAAAAGTGTATGTGGATTGTGATAATTACATAATATTGTAACTGCATTGATCTTAGGAGCATTCATAGTTTCACTTAGTCATATTCTCTTATTCCATGCATGATAATAGTGTTCTAGTGTTCCATCGATTAGTCAAGGATATGTGTGTGTGCGCGCGCTGAATGATTCCTCTTTCCTAACCCAACAACATTTCCCCCCCCCCCCAAAAGTGAAAATGCCACTTCTGCTTTTCATAAAGATCATTCTGCGCAGAATGATCTTTATGAAAAGCAGAAGTGGCATTTTCACTTTTGAGGGGGAAATGTTGTTGGGTTAGGAAAGAAGCCCCAATTTTTCTTCTTCAAAATGTTCCAAATGAGCCATCCACTAGCTTTGCATTTATTTAATGGAAGATCTTGACATAGACATGCACTAATACTTTTAAGTCGAATAAACAAGTAATGACTTAATCTTTAAAACATATCTAATTCTTTGTTTGGCCAAATTTAAGATGTGACAACCCCAATTCAATTCTTCTAGACATGTTAATGGACTTATGAAAGAATACTTTCAAATTTGGTGCAGGTCTGGAGGGGTTAGGACCGAAGGAAGAGATGAAAAAGAAGAAGGAAGGAAAACTTCATACACCATGACGAGCTCCCTTCGTGCCATGGTGAGGGAATCAAATTATGGCAATGAAATTTGAAACAGAGAGCACTATAGCAATGTCACCAATAACCACCGCTGCGGCGCCATATCGCAAATTCTGTTTTTAAATAACGTGAACCAGTCAACCGAAGAGGAAAAACAAAGGAGATCAGTGGTTCTCTACTAGGGTTCAAAGTTCTAAGGTGTTAGGGTCCATTTTAGAGCTCTGAGAAGCTTGGATTTTGTAGGTATGATGCTTCTCTACCTTCCCCTTCCTCTTTTTTCTGGTTTTAAGCAGTGGATTTTTGGTTTTAGATGTTAAGGGTCTAGTTTAGATGGATTTCCATTGATTAAATTAAGTTCAAATGCTTTAATAATGTGCTATTGTGTGTAGTTAAGCCTTGTGTTATAGATTTTGTCGATTATGTGGTTGTTTCTCTTAGCCCTAATCTCTAAGCTTTGAGTTTTCATGAGATTCGAATTTGTTTAGGTTCAAATCTAGTATTATGATTTGTTTTGGGTATTATTGTAATGACCTACTTCCAAAACACCCTGAAGCCAAAACCACTCCTAAAACCTCAAAAACATAGAAAAACATGGAATAAGGCTAGAGTCGTGGTGAGCTACAGTACAACCGTAGCTTGGGAAAGGTAGTAACACATGGCACCACGACCAAGCTTTTGGCACCACGGTGCCCATATCAAAATCCTTATCAACAAATTGTTGATTTTTCGGGTGAACTTCCGACGTGCACAACTTTGTGCTCTAACCTCCGATTGACCTAATTCCAACTCCTACAGATCAATCTTATTCCAATCTAACTATGGACACTGGTTTCACCTCAATCTATCTCCGTATGGAGATTTTGGACACATGTGACCAATTTGATCACTTTTTGACCAAAACTCAATTGCCACCAAAGGCAATTTGGCACCCAAAGACCATTCACACAAGTTTTAAATGGCATAACTAGCCTATCCAAGGAGGTTTCACCCTGGAGAAACTACTCCTCTGAGAGTCAATCCCCTTGAAATGCAATTTCACATAATGGGCTACATGCCGAAAACACATATACAGGGCCCAAAATCCCCTTTGGGCTCACACATACAGCCAATCAGGCTCAAACCTGTGCTTCAACATCAATGACCCATACCAGGGTCCAAAACATCATTATATAAACCATCCATGGCACATATCTACACCTATCACATATCATCCATCATCATCTATATCATCCAAACATCATCGTCACGATCATCCTATCATCACATGGCATACAGATAATACTACCAAGATGACAAGACCACACATACATACACATAACTCTACACAGCACAAGTCATTACTAAAACAAAGCGGTAAAACTACTAATATACTTATTATTCTTGACAGTGGAGAGGATGACTCCTTATTCTTCTCTAGACTAATACCAGAGTCTTCACATGAAATATTAGCCATGGAGGGTGTGAGACAAAGTCTCAATAACTGGGACAAGCACACACATACAATAATATCATCAATACCACACATATATGCACATGATGTAATGTGATGCCGAGTGCTATGGTATGCATGTCTCCTTTGTACACAGCTAGAACCATGAGCTGGCGTCATCACAAGACATTTTAAATAGGTGCTTCCCTTCCAACATTCGGTAAAGACTGATTCTGGGACTTCACTAAGCTCACCTCATACTAGTGCACCCATCCAAAGGTCATACTAATATTTGGATTGTGGCTCTCCTTCCCTTGGACCACTCGAATTAGTGGTGATTTAAGAAAGGTACAATCCACTGCCACCTGGCTCTCCTAGCCATAGGAGAGGATTTAGTGGCAGGGATGTTCCATCCTATCACCATATCATATCATATCATATCATATCATATCTCATCTCATCATCATATCACATCTTATCATCACCTCCCAATCCACCACACAATATGCATCAAATGGTAATGATGTCAATTCCATGCTAACATGCCTCTTGTAATATAATCATTATCTTGGTCATCATCATGGTCATGCTAGCATGCAATCATATGGGAATGCTACATAAACCACATATACGCATCACATTTTTCATCATCATATACTAATACCAGGAGTCGGGATTCATACTTCGTCTAGTCGTGTACAAACCACGATATGTATAGGAAATCATGCACACACATAATGATATCGTGGTATAAATGGAAACATGCATATATATATATATCAACATAACATACATATATCACAAACACCCAATTACCTCGGATTACCGACACCACACACACAAGGGAATTTGGCAAGCCTTCGAAGCACCTATCACAAACCACACACTTCCGATGAGCCAAACAATCACTAAAACATCATAATGCCTTTAATTAATTTAATACTGATAACAACCAAAATCCATAATTTAGCCATTCAAGTTTAACCCATAGTTCCAACAACATAATTACATATCAATGAGCTCCAATTAACCATCCATATCTTAATCATCTTAATACATCTCTGATTCCTAACTTCCTTAACCATTTTCAACCTAGGGTTATACCAAATCATATATAATCCTTCTTAAACTCATACCCAAACCTTTCTAATACTAAATAACATCTCATTGATCCCATTACATCCATTTTAATCAGTAGAAAATACAACCCAACCGAAACTTAACATGCCCCCATGGATTTCAACCAAGTTTCATGAAGAAAATAAAAGAGGAGAGGTTAGGGATCACTTACCAACCTAGATTGAAGCTCTTCAAGGCCAAAAATCACTCACAGAGGTTGGAAAATCGAAGCCCTAGTAGAGCTCCTCTATTTCTCCCACTGATTCTTTCTACTTCCATTGATTGAAACTCATCCAATTTAAAGGATTTTCGGGGTCTGGCGCTACGATGGTCAATAAGTTTATTGCGGCGTGAAACACTTCTATCCAGTAAAAGTTATAAAAGTTTTAGCTCGTTCACCGCGGCGGCCTTGCTTCTCGCTAAGGCGTGGAATGCTTCTGTCGCCTTTTTATTCTTCCTCCATCCTGATCCTCTGGTCCTACACACATCACCGAGTATACTTCTCATTAGCTCATGATTAAGTCTAGGATAGTGTAATGAGAGTTGTTACATTCTCCCCTCCTTAAAAGAAATTTCGTCCTCGATATTTAAAGACACTAACCTCAACCGAAAATGAACATATTTCTTCCACCTTAATTCTTCCATTCTTAGTAATTTTTCTCAATATCAACTTCCTATAGCCCCTTTACAGGACAAGCTACTCTATCCTACTTCACTTTAACATCCACAAATCCATGTGACTTACATCGAGTACTCAACCATAATGTCGAATCTTTCTTACATTCCTAAACGTAAGATAGGTCGGATAACATTTTGATGTGAATTCCTTTGCCCCAAAGCAGACTTTTTCACATAATTGTTCCATCAAAACTTCTAGGGCAAACAATCATTCTTCTCAATTTTTGACTTTTTCCCTTACTTGTCTACACAAATGACTAGTTGCTTCTAATTATTTCTCTTAAGATTCAAATCACACCAACTGCCATATTTTCTCTGACGAGGCTCTATTAATCAAACGTCACTGATGTCCATAGCTTGTCTTAATTACTTTATAACATCCAAAATTTATTCCTTATTATCATATTAAGAGGAAAACCTCATTTTCTCATGACTTTTTCATAATACCAACCACTTGTCCATGTTCCATTGCAAGATATAGTCCTTCCATATATAGACCCTTTACATTTTGATCCTCTTTGGTAATTCTTGTTAACTAAACTTCTTCATTGCTCTATTCACATATCCCCTTGTCAGCCGACAACTTTCTCTTCAGTTAACTATTATGGTTAAGGTTTCCTAAGCTACGATTATCTCAATTATCACTCCAACCATTCTGACTTCTCACTACCACCTCTTCTACGATGCAAACTACTGCTTGGAAAACTTACATTATCATCTTTTGATCTCCATAACAACATCTCCCTTTAGCATCAATTTATTTGTTTGTTGTTACTATGAATCCCTCTCTAATTCACTAGTACACGCTAGGTTAACCACATCTGCCACATCTTGTGGAATCTCTTTACTACACCTTTGGTATTAACCAAATTAAAGCCGTCACCAGGAACTTTGAAGGTTATTTCCATTACACTGTACATACGCCCACACTATATAAAAATTTATTTCAGAGGGAAGATCATCCACTTCTCCACCAAATAGCAATACCAAAGGCATAAGCAAAATCATTGTATCATTGAGGTCCACAACATTCTTATAGCCTTATCATCATGAAAACAACTTCACCAGTGACCTAACTATGTTTCCTTGTAATGGGGCCACTTTTCCAAATAATTTCGTGATCTCACAAAACCTTTGTACCAGCAAGCCAATCATTAGTTACTTATACACTTTAGAAGAGTCCTTCCAGTTCTCTTTCCATCTTTAGCATAATATTTTTGTTCCCACTCAAACAAAACTTTTTGATATCATGTCATTCTTTTCCACATGCTTCTTATTTACAATACATTTCTCTGACAATCTTGCTTATGGATAGACTCGTTTAATCTTTAGGGCTTATAACTTTTCCAATGCCCAATCCATATACTCCTTAAATTTAGTTCCGTTGTGCACTCTGATTCCTTCATTCTTGCATATAGGGTCATAAAGTACATTCACATTATCGATGAACATCATCATCCTATATTTAAATTATCGTTCTAGCTTTATTATCACTATAGATCCCGCAATCAATGCGCTTTATAGCGAGAGGCTACAAGTCACCACATGCCACTCATTGTTACACCATAATCACAACTTACTTATGTTTTACTGACAATGTTTTGGGTTCTTTCTTATGACTCAAATTGCTTCTTCCAATCCAATTCAACCATTACAATACAACTACCTGCCTCAATCTTTATGAGTTCCATATGAATTCTACTTTTAGATCATCAATCCCTTTCTCCTTCTCATAGTCATTGAGAGATTTGGAATTTCTTCCATTAAATGAAGAACTGCTCATCTCATGATCAGTGAATTGCTATAACGTATGCATCAATTAGTCAACTATACCATGTTTGAACATTTTTATATCATGATATGCTAATTATATCATAGCAGGAAATCATAAGTTTTCTTGAAACCCTATTTCTTTTAAAAGGTATGATAAAGAAGTAAAATTTGTTTATTTTGTATCTATACGTATATGTATTTATGTAAATGGGAATACATGAGTTTAATCCAGGAATATTATACTCTTAGTGATAGTGTGTGTAGTTTTAATGGTAGTGATAACAATGATAATAATGATGAGAAAATAATTGGTTTCATATACATGTATTGGATGTTGACTCATGATGATACATTTATTGCTATTGTGCATCCACATATGATAGCATGCTAGCATGGTAACAATGATGATGATGATTTGTGTATGGCATTGACATGTTAGCATGACATTTGGGCATTATCACCACATTATGCATATTGGGACATTGTTGGCCGGGTGATGATGACTTGTGATATGATAAAACCACGTGGTATACCGATCCACTAGTGGGCACGCGAGGCCTTGTGTCCAAGTGATGAGGTTAATGGATATATTCCTACCACTAAATTCTCTTCCTTTGACCAGGAAATCCATGTGGCAATAGATTGGGCATGACCTTCCCTAAATCACCACCAATTCAGGTAGTCCAAAGGAAAGGAAACCATGGTCTATACACTAGTGTAATAACCTTTGGCCAAGTTGTGACAAGTGGTAGTGAGCTTAGTAGTACCCCGGAATCAACCTTCACCGGTTGTTGGAAGAAGGCTACTTATCAAAGCTACTGTCTGACAGTAACATGGTTCCTACTGTAATTGATATGGGTTTTACATATCATGCACATTGCATTTCTCATATTACATATCACATATTGCATAAGCATGAATATATGTATATATATATAATACTATACACTTGTCTTGTAGTGCATGTGTGTAAGTAAAACCTCTTGTTTTGTTGCCCCTGATTAATAGGACGTACATCTCACCCCCTCGATAACACCCCTTTTCAGGAAAAGATTTTAGTTCTAGCAAGATGGTGGTCGAGGTGGTTTCTTTATTGGCCAATGCACGGGATATTCATGTACTCATAATCAATATAAGCTCATATGAGAACACATGTTGTATGTATATATATATGTAGCATTGTGCCAAGTGTAGAGATATAACTAGATACCATGTGTGTTATGGTTTTATGTTTCCTTTAGACTGTTCCTGAGTTCTGGACTATATTTTTAACCTCATGTTGTGTTGATTCAGAGGTCAGAGTATGTTTTGACAAGTTGTTATGAATTACAGAGGTGTAAACATTAGTGGTTATTGTTAGATAAGCTGGCTTCCCAAGAGGGGGTGAATTAGGAAGATTAAAAATTTTCTTCAAAAAGTCAAGAAAGTGAAGAAAGCAAAGGGTGATGGTAAAACAGAGTATGAATGAATAAACAGTAAAAGTAATAGTAGGGAAGAGAAGACTCTGATATTTATCCTGGTTCGGTCTCTCAACTTGACCTACGTCCAGTCCCCAAGTCACCACTTGAGATTTTCCACTATTCTGCAAGAATTCAGTGGGCTTCTTGCAAATGCCTCAGTACACAGATAATGCTCTGTTTCTAGAGCTCACACTTTCACTCTATGCACTCTCACTGAGTACTTTCCCAATCCCTTGTGATATCCCCTCACAAGAAAATCTTTCTTCCAGATGAAGATAAGATTGTTTACAATGAATAAACTCTCTTAATCAGAGTATATATGAAAGTTAAAGTACAAATATTGAAGTGCGAGAGTAGGAGACTTTGAGTAGATGATTTGGCAGAGTTTCAGTATTTACAAAGTAAAAATCGTTACCCACATCTTCAAATGAAGTTTTATTTATAGATTTCTGCCCCAACTATACATTAGAGACCAGATCTAGCCATTAAAGACGTTACCCAATAGTTACTCTAAGAAACTATCCATTTACCAACTGCATTTAATGCTTCTGACATTCGAAGTTCGAATTTTAGTTGGTCAACAGATGAATTTTGCAAAAACCGAAAGTTAAAGCCTTTAACGTTAAACTTCTGAAGTTCGTCTGTTATGAGTCAAAATTCAAATTTTCATCTTTAGAAAATGATTGTATGTTGGAACAAATGAATTTCCATGTGTAAAGTTGTTCTGTCAAGTGTGAATAGTAAATTCGATTTGCTACAGTGCCTTCGAAATTCAAATTTTGGAACCCCAAAATTCATCTGTCAGAAGTTGGTTCAATAAGGCACAATAGTTGATAAGTTCAAAATTCAAATTTTCAAAGGGCAAAGTTCGTCTGTCAGAGAGACTTCTTTTCAGACCTACTTGAAAATTTGAATTTATGAGTATTGTCATTCTTATGTCAACATATCAACACAACAGACTTACAAGCTTTGTTTCTGAAATTCAAATTTACATGTTCAAAGTTCGTCTGTCAATGGGCAATTTTAAAGCTCTTTTTAAACTTGTTTTCAGATAAACTTTGACACATTTTCAGATGAGTTTTTTAATTTTCATAACTTGCATTTTGTCTTAAATTCAAATTTTCAAAAGCCAAAGTTCTTCTGTCATTGAAAGCTCTTTTCAGACACGTATCAAAATTCGAATTTCTCAAGTCAAAATTCATCTGTCAGAGAAGCCTTTTTTCAGACTTGTTCATTTTCAATACGAAATTCAAATTTCCAAAGGCAAAGTTCTAATTTTCAAAACAACATATCAGTGTAAACCTTTCAAACTTCATTTGTTGGTGGGTGTTTTTCAAATATTCTATGAATTAACATAGAATTAAGGTTTTAAAATATCTTTTCACCAAATCAAAGTCTTTTACTCAAATTAAAACATTACTAAACATTCTACATCTATTCTTGCATTGATTTCTCCAAAATTCCTTCACTTGAAACCTTTTGTGCACCTTTGATATCTTTACTCCAAGCTCTTGAAGGTTGGTTTGGAATCATCAAAACACTTGATTCAAATTTCTCCCCCTTTTTGATGATGACAAAACAACTTACAAACTGGATTAGTTCTTGGGTTTGCTTTCACAAGCTCCCCCTCAACATATGCATTATAATCCAAAAGATATCATATATAGTAGATCAAGTAAAGAGATTTATTAACTCATTCAAAGTTTAACAAGAATAGATTATTGCGACCAAGGAATTATTTTATTTCATTAAATGTCACTTTACAAGAAACAACAGTGCAACATATTACAGAAACGCAGTACACAACAACAGAAACACAAAAACATCACTACAAGAGGACACAAGCATAAGTTCTAATCACTTTTTCTTTGACTTGGTCTTCTTGCTATAAGTTTTTCTTGAAGGCTCTGCGGCAGACTTTCCAGTTTGCTTTCCAGTTTGCTCACTCTTCTCCCCCTTTTTGGCATCATTAGGAAGGTGAACAAAATCAGCAAGAGGAGGGATCTGAGACACTGGAATGGCTTGAAGAGGCATAGGAACAAATTGATAGGGGATGCTCAAGAGAGAGTTAAAACCAGAAAAGAGTTAAGAGATCAAATGATAAAGTGTGCTTTCATTTCACAAATTGAACCTAAATGTACTGAAGAAGCCTTAACTGATGAATACTGGATTTTAGCTATGCAAGATCAGTTGAATCAGTTTGAAAGAAATCAAGTTTGGGATTTAGTGCCTAAACCCAAAAATCATCCTGTCATTGGTACTAAATGGGTTTTTAGAAATAAACTTGATGAATCAGGATCAATAATCAGAAATAAAGCTAGACTGGTTGCAAAAAGATATAATCAAGAAGAAGGTATTGATTTTGAAGAAACCTTTGCTCCGGTGGCTAGATTAGAAGCAATTAGAATTCTGTTAACATATGCATGCATGAAAAACATTTTGTTGTATCAAATGGATGTGAAGAGTGCTTTTCTAAATGGATATATCATGGAAGAAGTTTATGTAGACCAACCTCCAGGCTTTGAGGACTCTACAAAACCAAACCATGTTTATAAACTAAAGAAAGCCCTTTACAGTTTAAAGCAAGCCCCTAGAACATGGTATGAAAGATTAAGTAATTTTTTAATTGAAAAGGGGTTCACCAGAGGAAAAGTTGATACAACTTTATTCACTAAGAAAGAAAATAAAGATTTACTTATTGTTCAAATCTATGTTGATGATATTATATTTGGTGCTACTAATGAATCTCTTTGCAAGAATTTTTCTAAGCTAATGCAAGGAGAATTCGAAATGTCCATGATAGGTGAACTTAACTTCTTCCTTAGATTGCAAATCAAACAATGTGATGATGGTATCTTTCTCAATCAATCCAAGTATCTAAGAGAATTGCTAAAGAATTTTGGGATGGAGAATGCCAAGCCAATGGGAACACCCATGGCTACAACAACCAAACTGGATATGGATGAAAAAGGGAAAATGTTTAACATAACCCAGTATAGAAGAATGATTGGATCCCTACTGTACCTAACTGCCAACAGACCTGACATCATATTTAGTGTCTGTATGTGTGCAAGATTCCAGTCATGTCCCAAGGAAACCCATGCAACTACTGTGAAGCGTATCTTCAGATGTCTTATTGGAACATCACATATGGGTCTTTGGTATCCAAAGGGAAATGGAGAAGATTTGAAAGGATACACTGATGCTGACTTTGTAGGATCCAAAACTGATAGGAAAAGCACAAGTGGAACGTGTCAATTTCTTGGAGGATCCTTGGTTTCATGGTTTAGCAAAAAGCAAAACAGTGTGGCCTTATCCACGGCAGAAGCTAAATATGTTGCAGCTGGAAGCTGTTGTGCCCAAATCATTTGGATGAGACAGCAGCTTAAGGATCTTGAGGATGAGATGAAGGAAATACCAATAATGTGTGACAACCAAAGTGCCATTAACATCACAAAGAATCCAGTCATGCATTCAAGGACAAAACATATTGAAGTAAGGCACCACTTTATAAGGGATCATGTTCTGAAAGGAGAAATCATATTAGAATACATCCCTACAGAGGATCAAGTTGCTGATATCTTGACAAAGCCTCTATCAGAAGATAGACACTGCAAAATCAGGAGAGAATTGGGTATGGTAAATCCCAATGAATTATAAGTAAATCCTTGTGAATTTCTATTTTTAGATTTTCTAACAGTAAATCAATTCTAACTTAAGCATCGGAGAAATTTTAATGTAAGTTGCAGGTGCTCCTCATGAGTTTAAATGATAGTAGATCTGAAAAATGGAGCAAATCAGAATGGAATAGTCAAAAGGAGAAAGAGACAGCAAGAAATCTGAGTTCTAAATTCATTCTGTAAGTTTTTAAAGTTGAAATTCATATTTTAGTTGTGTGTTAGAAGAATTTCCTTGATAAATTGTGTTTTTGAATGAGGGAGCATGCTCAACATTCGAATTTAGATGCCTAACAGACGAACTTCAGCTTGGAACAGTTCTCGGTGGTCCCTCAAAATTCGTCTGTTGATCCTTGAAAGTTCAAATTTTCAAAAATAAAAGATTCAATGTTATCTTTGTCCAAAATGATGTTTATACAAACGTCCATTTCACAACATACGCATGTTGGAAAACCTTTACAAAGTACAGAAATTTGAATTTCTGATTCAAAATTCATTTGTTGGAACATGCTCATATTGTTGAACCTCTGAAAGATGAATTTTCATGTGCACAATTCGTCTATTGTTTGTTGCATTGAATATTGCTTGATGCCTGTTCTTCGAAATTTAAACCTTGTTGAAACAAAGTTCGTCTGTTCATCTTGTGTTGCTTGGACCAAGCCTATGTCAGACGAACTTTTAGAAGAAAATTTGTCTGTCAGTAAGCTTTGCTGGATGGTTTAACTTGTAACTTCCTAAAGTTTGAATTTTGACCCCTCAAAATTCGTCTGTCCTACGGTTACACACGTTAAAATCAACGGTTTTCTTCTGAACAAACGCAAGCCTATTCATCTTTTCTCCAAGTCTGTTCAAATTCTCTCTTAAATGTTCTTCAATTCTTACCATAAATCTTCATTTCCCACTGTTTAAACTCCTTTTCACCTCCTATAAACTCATTCTCAGGTTCATTCTGAAACATTCATCCTCGAAAATGGCAAGAGTAAAGAATCCAGAAGTTGGAAAAGGAGAGGCACGACCAAAGAGAATGGTTAAATCCCAATATGCCTCAAAGGAGGGAGAAAAACCGAAGAGAAAAGCCGAATCAAGCAAGACAACTCCCTCTAAAAGACAGAAAACAACCCCAAAGGCAGAATCAAAGAAAGCTGGACCCTCTTCTTCAAAGAAAACAGAGCCTTCGGTCCCTGTTCCTGCTACTACTGATGTTGCTTCCATTTCCTCCTCCAGTACTGAATCTAGAGAATATCAACTCACAACAATGCCATTATGAAGCACTCCTCAGATTCAGGAGGAATACTCGACCAAGTTTGCCAATAAAAAGGTAATCAAGCCTCATTGTGTGAACATGGAAGATTTCTTAGTCTCTAACAGTTTTAATGCTGGGATATGGATGCTGAGATATAAGAATCTATTAGAGATACTAGAGAGGTATGATGATGAAGTAATTAAGACTTGGTATGCCTCCCTGGAATACAACAGCAAGAAGAAGAAGTGGGAGGTCAATCTGAGATCAAGGACCATCTGGCTCACAGATGAAACTATTAATGAAGTGTTGGAAATCCCGGGGCAAGATAGCCTTAAGATTGACATCACTGCTTCTAAGTATATGGATGAAGCAAATACTGCTGATGAAGAAAGTGGTCCTTTTCTAAACTATAAAGAGAGCACAATCCTGAACACATTGTTCAGAATAAGGGAAACTAGGCCAACAATAAACTTGCTGAAGCCCACTAACCTCAGTACTCAAGTAAGGATCCTACACTACATAGTGTCTACGATTATCTTCAACAAAGGAGGCAGTTTCAATTTGATCACAAGGGCAGAGGCACATGTAATGGCAGCAATGATGCGTGGCAAGCTTATCAACATAGGTCATATCATTCTCCAACGCATGATCAAGGCAAGGGATCAGAGGAAAGACTCTACACTCCCCTATGCAGCAATCATTTCCAGAATTCTACAATATGCTAGAATTCAGTACCTTGAAAAAGGAAAAGGGAAGCCCACTGAGATTTTCAAGGAAGAGGAGCTACAAAGAATGGGGATTGAGAGAAATGAAGGAAGATGGATTGGGAAGGGAGCAGGAAAATCTGAAGATCTCTTCTTTGTTGAAGATGCCTCCCTACAGCAAGAAGGTACCTCTGAGGCTCCTGGAAAACCTACACCTCAGCCTTCTCAGCCTGTCCCGTCTCTATCTCTGCCTGCTCATATTCTATCTACTCCCTCCTCTCGTGCTAAGCCAACCAAGATCACTGAGTTGTATGACAGTCTATCTACACTCATATTAAGCATCAGGGATGAACAAAACGCCAAGTTTGCTTATCTACAAGATCAGATCCACCAATTGGCCAAGAACATGAAGGTGGTTGCTGATGCATATGAAGACATTCGAAATGTCATTCCTGCCACATTAGCTCCACCTCAGCTAGGATTCTCTGAGCCTGCTAAATCTCCAACTCCTATGCCTCCAAGTCCCTTTGAGCTAGCCTCTTCTGAGCATGATGATGTTGTGGATGATACTGAGGTTGCTGGTACACTGAACACACCAAGTCCTGGTCCTCCCTTGAACTATGGTATGGAAGAAGAAGGCCCTCAAGATTCAAGCTCTCATGACCCTATTCAAGCAGATGCTCAAGAGTCAATCCTGTCCCAGCAAGAATCTGAGCTAGAAAGATTAGTGGCAGCCATATATACTTCACCATTCATGCAAGCTGCCCTAAATGAAGAAAGAAGCATTGTGCCTTTTGTTGATTTCAAAGCCATTGCACACAATGCTCTCTTGGAAGCTCAAAGAAGAAGGCTTAAAGAAATGCTTCCTCCCTCTGCTCCCTCACCTGTTACATACCTTGGTTTCTCGGAGGAAAGAAGGGCACAATTGGCAATCACAAAGCAAGAAATTTCCGAACTTCTTGATATCTCTGATGATGAAGATGAAGACACAAGTTCTGAAGTTTCTGGGTCCTTGCCAAAGCTCAATCCAGAAATGTCGTTTGTTCCTATGCCTCTTCAAGCCATTCCAGTGTCTCAGATCCCTCCTACTACTGATTTTGTTCTTTCTGTTAGATAAGCTGGCTTCCCAAGAGGGGGTGAATTAGGAAGATTAAAAATTTTCTTCAAAAAGTCAAGAAAGTGAAGAAAGTAAAGGGTGATGTTAAAACAGAGTATGAATGAATAAATAGTAAAATTAATAGTAGGGAAGAGAAGACTCTGATATTTATCCTAGTTTGGTCTCTCAACTTGACCTACGTCCAGTCCCCAAGTCACCACTTGAGATTTTCCACTATTCTGCAAGAATTCAGTGGGCTTCTTGCAAATGCATCAGTACAGTACACAGATAATGCTCTGTTTCTAGAGCTCACACTTTCACTCTATGCACTCTCACTGAGTGCTTTCTCAATCCCTTGTGATATCCCCTCATAAGAAAATCTTTCTTCTAGATGAAGATAAGATTATTTACAATGAATAAACTCTCTTAATCAGAGTGTATATGAAAGTTAAAGTACAAATATTAAAGTATAAGAGTAGGAGACTTTGAGTAGATGATTTGGCAGAGTTTTAGTATTTACAAAGTAAAAATCATTACCCACATCTTCAAATGAAGTTTTATTTATTGATTTCTGCCCCAACTATACGTTAGAGACAAGATCTAGCTGTTAGAGATGTTACCCAACGGTTACTCTGAGAAACTATCCGTTTACCAACCGCAATTAATGCTTCTGACATTCGAAGTTAGAATTTCAGTTGGTCAACAGACGAATTTTGCAGAAACCGAAAGTTATAGCCTTTAACGTTGAACTTCCGAAGTTTGTCTATTATGAATCAAAATTCAAATTTTCATCTTTAGAAAATGATTGTATGTTGGAACATATGAATTTCCATGTGTAAAGTTGTTCTGTCAAGTGTGAACAGTAAATTCGATTTGCTACAATGCCTTCGAAATTTGAATTTTGGAACCCCAAAATTCGTCTGTCAAAAGCTGGTTCAATGAGGCACAATATTTCATAAGTTTGAAATTTGAATTTTCAAAGGGCAAAGTTCGTCTGTCAGAGAGACTTCTTTTCAGACTTACTTGAAAATTTGAATTTATGAGTATTGTCATTCTTATGTCAACATATCAACACAACAGACTTACAAGCTTTGTTTCTAAAATTCGAATTTACATGTTCAAAGTTCGTCTGTCAATGGGCAATTTTAAAGCTCTTTTTAAACTTGTTTTCAGATGAACTTTGACACATTTTCAGACGAATTTCTCAATTTTCATAAGTTGCATTTTGTCTGAAATTCAAATTTTCAAAAGCCAAAGTTCGTCTGTCACTGAAAGCTCTTTTCAGACACGTATCAAAATTCGAATTTCTCAAGTCAAAATTCATCTGTCAGATAAGCCTCCTTTCAGACTTGTTCATTTTCAATATGAAATTCGAATTTCCAAAGGCAAAGTTCGAATTTTCAAAATAGTTGATTAGTGTAAACCTTTTAAACTTTGTCTGTTGATGGGTGTTTTTCAAATATTCCATGAATTAACATAGAATTAAGGTTTTAAAACATCTTTTCACCAAATCAAAGTCTTTTACTCAAATTAAAACATTACTAAATATTCTACATCTATTCTTGCACTGATTTCTCCAAAATTCCTTCACTTGAAACCTTTTGTGCACCTTTGATATCTTTACTCCAAGCTCTTGAAGATTGGCTTGGAATTATCAAAACACTTGATTCAACAGTTATCATATGTTTTTAGGCATATGCCCTGTTCTTTGTTATTGAGTGTCCAGGGTCCAAGCATTGGTTGCCCACGTGTACCTGAATGAATTAAAGTAACGTGTCAAGGTATTTGTGATATTTGGTGTGTCTGGTGGAAAAGGGTATATCACCAGATAGGTGAAATTGGGGTTCAAAGGGGTCAAAACCTAAGATAGTGATTTTCTTGGGATGACACCCCCTTGAACAATGTCTTTGTGTTATTTGTAACCTGTTGGAAAAGGTCTGGTGACCAAAAGGTTAGTGGCTTGTGTTTGGGAAAGGTTAATGTCAAGTTTTGGTCTAAAATTGACTATTTCAGTCACGGTTGTCAAAAATCTCCATACGAGGGAGTTTTAAGACAATGTCAGTGTCTATAGTTAGAGTATGAGTAGAGTGACTTTGTAGACATTGGAATCATGTCAATCAAAGATCTGTGTAGAGCATTATGCATGTCTGAAATTCACCTAAATTGACAGCAAATTGCTGTCAAAACAATAGCTGGTAGAGCCGCGGTGCCACATCCTCAAGCTGCAGCACCACAGGGGAGATTTGTTCCCTTCTTTCTTGCTGTCCAGCCATAGTTCAAAGTCATCTGGTCTTGTTCCACCTACTTTCTTTTGGAAACAAGAAAATAAAAAAAAATCTATTTGAATAATTATTACCAAAATCATAACTAGTAAGTATCAAATAAGTTATTCAAAATTTATAACTTTACCATTAATGAGGTGTGTATTTTTCACCTTTTCTTATATTTTCCATAAAAAAAACTACAAAACACTTTAAAGATGTTCTGAGTTTTCTATTCTTTTATTTTTCTATTTTCTAAAATATTTTCTAAAAAATAGGTTTACCAAACAAGTTCTTTTGCTTTTCTATTTTCGAAAACAAAAAAACTATTTTGGAAACAGTTGTCGAATAGGCCCTTAATTTCTCCTTTTGTTTTTCATCCTTGGTATCTCCTTTTGGTCATTTTTCAATTATATCTTGGCTCATGATGTAGCAAGTCATGTCTTTGATGTGGTTTTGTGGTGTTAAAGTTCAGGGTGTTACATAAAACATATCTAATAATCTTTTAAAGGTACTTAAAAGTTTTATCAATTCAATATGATTAATTTAACCATCAAAATTATAGTTTTAATACAATATCTGATATACTCTCTCTTGTCCTAAATATAAGACTTTTTACTTTGGTTCTAAATACAAAACCCTTTCTAGAATATAATATGGTATTTATTATATATTACTAAAAAAATGTCCCTATTCAATTTATGAGAAAGAGAAAAAGAAAAAAGTTTAATAAGGGTAGTTTTGAAAAAATGTTATTTTTTAAAAAAATGAAGATATTTAACTAATTTTAACTCTTATCCTTGATCCGCGCAATTCAGATAAAGGTTTCAAGGTTTTTATATTCACAATTGGGGGACTATGATCGTTCGCTCATGATTTAACTATATTTAAGTCACATGTTCTCTTCAAGTAGTAGCATCGTTTTCACAAATTTAATTAAATGCCATACTTGTTCGCTAATTTATCTTTTGGCAAAACGATAATCTTTGAAGGAAAGGATAACTCATAAGCAATTCTACATTATGAGTTCATAATCAACTCTTATTATACCGCATCAACTAGGGACAGAGCCAAGATTTAGTTATTGAGGGCTGAGATTAAAAATATATGTTCATCAAAAAAAAGTTTAACACTTAAAATATTAAACAAATTAGGGGGAATTACTATTTAGGAGCAAAATCATCCTTTTATTAAATTTTAGGACCAAGAGTTTGTGAAATTACGAAAACAAATCTCTGGTCTTCAAAGCAAATTAATTCAAAATTAAAATTACTAAAATACCATTAATAAAGTTGAAATCTAATTACTCAATGTTAAAATTCAAAAATTAAGTTGCAAAATCAGAACACATAAATTATAAAATATGAGTAGAAAGTTGTAAATTTTTTAAGCAAATTTTATGCTTATCTTTTATAAGTTCATTTAGGGTATTTTAGTAATCTTAACTTTGAATTAATTTGCCTTTAGGACCAGTGGTCTATTTTCATAATTTCACAAACTTTTGATCCTAAAATTTAATAAAATGGTGATCTTGGTTTTAGTAATTCCCACAACAAATTATTATATATATATATATATCTAACATAATGTAAAATAATTTTGGCTTTTTAAATATATCTACTTTCAGGATAAAGTATAAATTTTGGGGGCCAAATATACATAATCTTTATATGATATAAAAATTTTGTAAAATATATATAATATAGAACAAAAATGGAAAACTTGGATGACCATTAATGCATTAATGCAAGTGCAAATTTGATCCTTTATATAAAGTGTTTTAGAAGTTCAATAAAACATTAATGAATTTTTCTCCTTATTTATCCTTAGCATAAATGTTCTTTGTTGACTTTTAAAAGTTCAATGAAGCATAAATAAAAGGATAAATTTGGGAGGTTAAGTTAATTTTTGAAAAATTTAATGATATCAACTAATTTTAATGAGCTTCCTTAATCTATATGAAATTAGTTAAAATTATCTTATAAATAGGATTAGAGGGAGTATCAATTATGAATTTAGGGAGTCAATTGTGATTAATTTTATTAGATTCTAGAGACGGGAAGTTTGGCACCTCATTCATATCCTATTCATCATCATACTGAGATTTGATTTTTTCTATCAAAGTGATTATTGGGAGAAAGTGCATAGAAGATGTAAATCTACCAAAAAAGAAGGTACATATGTATTTGATTCAAATAATTAATAAATTAAATTAAGCATTAATGAATATATACAGGGTAAATTATATATATTTCAATTCAATTCCAATATTGTAGATTTAACCTTACATACATACATATAGAGAGGGGAGGGGGGTGGATTATGTAGCCCCTTATACTTAAGTCCATTTCTCATGTATTGGGCTCCAATTATATCCATTATTGTATAATTAGAGACTTGATTGCATAAAAATATCGAAACAGATTTTTCTAAAATTTCATGTACTGTTCATTGTGTCATTTCCATTTTAACCGATAAATTTTGAAAATTCATAAATAATTCTATAAAAATCATTTCATAGTAATTCAAGTCTCTAAAAATATGTCAAAATATTATATACATGAAAAAAAAAAGAAACAGAGCATTATCTTGACCAATTCATATAGTTTATTTTTCAAACATTTACTGTATATTTGGTCATTTTCTCTTTCTCAGGATTTTGGCCTTATATTTAAAAATTCATATCTCACTATATCCTCAGTCAAATCATACATTTTTTATGTCATATGAAATCCCTGAATGTACACTTTTTAGACATATTTTTCTTATACATTTATTTTACTTTCACAGGGCATAACTTAAATCATAAAGGGTCAGAATTCCACTTTTGCTGGAACAGTTTTGGGAAAACATTCATATCTCCTATCATATAACTCCAATTACCTCCAAATCAGTGGCATATGAAACTTCAAACATAGACCTTTCTATAAATACAAACCACTGAATTTTTTAATCTATACACTATTTTATATTATTTTTTTAATTTTTCAATACCTAACTTTCAGTTTCCAGTTTTCCCAATCTTTCCCTGTTCTGAACCCTAACTTTGAAAAATCACTATAATTTATATATATATCTCCAAATGGAGTGCTCTTTAGACCATTTTAAAGCTCTACTTGTGTAATTTAAGAGCCTATATATTACTTAAACTAGCTGCCCTGTCTTACTTAAACAATACCTACGTATCTGTCAGGGTGTCCAGATTGTATATCTCCATTCATGTCTTGGCAAAATAAGTTCATATCATATATACATCATCATTCATTGTACCATATTCATACATAATATCAAAAGGTATCTCAAGGAACATACTTGCATCAATATACATGATTCATCCTTTGCATACAAATTTATACATATTATCAAAAATTAACAGCAATCCTTGCAAGAACATAACTTCCACCAATTTCTTCCTCCTCTCTTTTGCCTCTTCATGAACTTTTTGCATTGCTTGGTCTAAACATGGTAAACATTTGAAAGGGATGAGATTCAAATAATCTTAGTAGTTACCACTAATCAAGCAAATATATAATCATATAATGCAAGCATACTTCATCAAATCATCATTCAAACATTTAGAATCATTTATACTTAAATATTTTATAAAAAATTGGATAGAGTTTTCCCTTACATTTTGGACATCCCGGGATCACAAAACCCCTCAAATAACTCAGCTAATATCAACAAATCATCACATAACATCATTGCAAATATTTGGTATAACATTAAAACTATGGTAACTATATAACCATATAATTTAAGATTAGATTAGTAACCTACCTATTAGCTTTACAATCCCTTTCAAACTTTCCACACCTTTTCTTTGAACTTCTAACACTTCCTGAAACCCTATAGCATCACAAAACAAGGCCATTAGCCACTGGTTTCATGATTCACTTCATAAAGTGTTCACTTGAACCATTAAATTTCATTTTGCAAACCACTTGGAATTTCTTGTACAACACCCTTATTCTTACATAATTTGGACCCAAGGAATTCATTTTTGGGGTCAAAATCATAAAATTCTCTTTTCTTTTCAAACCCTAAATAGGCAGAAAACTTCCCAAAAATGTAGAAAAATAACTACCCGATTAATTTGTAATCCAATGGTATATCCTTAATTCTTGAAGCCTATACATCACTTTTCATGGATTAATTTCTTCATGGCTTCATTTTCTCTCTCTACTCTCTCTCTAGGTAGAAAATTTCAGAGATAAAATGGAGAGAAATAATCCATAAAACTTCTCCAAAGTCAAGTATAAGCAATATAGCAACCATAGAAACCTACCTTGGAAGTTTGAGAGTCAAACTTTGCTTCTTGCTTGGTCTTCTTTCCTCCTTGAGTTGCACGAGTTCCTCCCTCTTTTCTCACTGGTTCAAACTCGTTGAGGAGCTGGAGAAGACGTATTAGGAGCTTAAACAAGGTGATTACATGTTATTAAGTCATAAAGTAACTTTAGTAACTTTATCTTTGACTTTGGTTACTTTTTGACAAATAAAGCTTTTATAAAAATTTCCTTGATATCCCTTCTTCACTTTGGACGTGTCTTGAGTTCATTTTTGGACAAAAATTGCTTTAATAATTTTTATAGATCAAAATACCCTTTACCAATTGAGTTCATCCGTACCGATTAACTATTTTTGCCGAAATTATCCTTAAATTGGTGCAGGACCATCCAAAAATTACTTTTAGTCCAAAATTATTATCTTGACCCAAAATATATTTTAGCAAGGTCCAATCATTGTCCTTGAATCTTTATTGTCTTTTCCTGCAGTCTAAAACAACCTTTATCGGGTAAAATATTAATATTAAGTCCTAATTACCCAATAAATATTATTTTGATCTTAATAAATTTCTTGCTATATTCCATTGGGTTAGGCTCATCAAGAGCTTCATTTTGACTATAATTTTTCATATTTCCAAAAATACCCTTGACTCGATATTATTTATAATTTTTAAAATTTTTGGGTCATTAACTGTAATTTTTCCAAACTTATTTTCATTTCCTTTCCACGTGAAGGGACTAAATTGCAAGCACTCGTAGTTCTTGGAGCCAAAATATAATTTTTTTTTATTTTTCCATTTAACCTAGAAAAATTATCTTTACCTTTCTTCACACTTAACGGTATCTCTCAGTTTTTCCCAGTTACTCATGCATTTTATAATATCAATATTTTTTTCTTGGGATTTAAATGTAATATTCACATTTTTCTTCTAATCTAGAAAATGACCATTTTGCCCCTAAATTGAGTAAAAATATAATTATTCATTTTTTTGGACATTTTCTTGTAATTTTACCCAAAAATCAATTTTTTTATTATTTCTTTTTTATACTATTCACAATAACTTCAAATTGGACTATCTTGGACCTTCCGAGAAAGCAATACTTATACTGTTGTGCTCAGTTTGGAGCGGGCTCTCATTCAAGTGGTGTATTGCATATTTTTCGAAGTAAGTTCTGAAATTAATTTTTGCTAAAAACCTTATGAAAAATTAATTCCAATTAAGGATCAAACATACATTCTTCAGAAAATTAGATGAGAAATTAATTTCTTCTAAAACCCGATTATATAAAGCTTTTTCGTCTCACTTTATTTCTTATCTTTTATTTATTTTATAACATCCTATAAAAATAGAGATATTACATATGAGTGGGGAGGGAGGAAAGTCACAAGGGATTGGCCAGGATTATCTCTTGCCTAGAGGGGTTCGCTAGGGGTCAATCTTCTCATGTGTGCATGTAGGGCCCATTTGGTTTCTTGCAATCTAAGTCAAGAAATGCAATGTTGTAAAATGCAATAACTACTATCTTAATTTTGTTTAATTACCCCATGCAAATTTTTTTTATTTTTTAAATTAAAGACTAAAATGCCCTCATCAATGAATGAAGGGTGGAGGATGGTGGCTATGATAGCAAATGGTAGATGATCGGTGGTGGTAGAGGAGTGTGGACAATGGATGGTGGATAGCAGCAAAGGATGGTAGACGGAAACCAATTGCCAGTGACAGAGGTCAATGGCTTGTGGACAATAGCCACCAATGGAGTATTGCAAGCTTTGGACAATGGCAAAGAGGAGCAAGGACATTTTAATCTTCTAGTAGGGATTATATTGATATAATCATGTTTATAATGTAAAACTGATTACCACACAAAAACGCAATCAAACTGTGTAAAAGCTTTTATATTACATTACTCCTTGATAAGAGTGTTGAAAACCTTTACTCTCACTATGTGCTATATATTTAATATTTATAGATATTTTTATTTGATCAAGAAATCTTTAGAAATCGAACTTGGTCTTGGGAACTTCCGTTATCACCTCTCAATGTTACTACATTATACATATAAATAGAAAGATCCATACCTGAACAATGCAGCGCGCATCTCCTTCTCACTTGGTCTGAGATCTTCTGTATAGGTATGTAGTAAACATTGTGCCTCCAAATAACCATTTCACCTACAAAATCTTAAACATCTCTACTTCGCCTGAAAATTCAACTTTATTCACAGACTTTTTAAATGTCTAAAACTCATGAATATTCCCACCAAATAAGGAGGAACCAGCAATGCATGAAGATTTCAACAAATGGAGGAATTGTAAGAACTGAACAAACATATGTAACATCAATAAATAAATCAAATGCCATTTATGTGCTTTAAGTCGGAGGAAGGCTCTGGCCATTTTATAAATTACAACAGAAAAAAAAAACTATGTGGAAATGACACAAACAATGTGCTAATGAACTCAACGCTCACCCGCCTAGGCTACCACAAAAAAATAGGTTGACCCTGTAAGGCTAGGAAGTGCAATTGCTTTTCATCAATATAAATAAAAACCAAGGGAACAAAATTTTCAAAACGGCTGCAATATTCATGGCTAACCATGCATGCCTCCTGTTCCCTCCAACGGTAACTCAATGAGAGAATTTGGTAATCAATTTTTCAATATGGATAACGATATCGTCTATCTGGGGCCGGACAGCAGCCTGTGGTTGAAGCATCCATGTTACAAACTGATGAAGAGCATCAGGATATGGAGACTTAGGTGCAGCTGGCCATTTGATTTGAGCATTTAAAATGGCCAATTGCAGACTTCCCCCAGATTCTCCAAGTGCATATTCAAATGGAGAAACCCCATACCTGATATGTTAGGCCAGATGATGATAAACAAGTATACTAGAGCTGGCTATGATATTAAGCACAAAAGAAAAACAAGCAAATACATTTCAAGATGACAGAAATTATGATGATATTTGGGTGGATGGTTGGTTGACCTTACATGACAGAAAACAAAGCTGAGAAAAGCCATGTATAAATAAATTAAAACAAAAACATGCTTGAGTTTTGTTATTTACATTTTTCAACCCAAACAAGGAACTCGTGTTCCCCTCGGGCCCACCACAGTTAGGAGGTTTGTTAAACCAAATGCTAATAGTTACGACAGAATGAGGACTGGGTCTCAAAACTATATTAACTAAATTTATATCATGCCAAGGCAACACTTGACGCCGAAAAAATCCTACATTGTTATTGAAATGCTAATAGAGAAATCATAATAATGACCACAACATACTGTCATAATAAGGCACCACTAATAAAAGTTCTTAACATAAAAATTAAGATAAACTGCATATTAAAAAAGATAAATCCTTACATTATTGCATTCAGTGTGCATCCTAGTGACCAAACGTCAGTCCTCTCATCTATATCAGCATGACTTGGGCAATCCCACAACTCAGGAGCTCGGAAAGCAGCAGAGCAATGTTCAGATGCCCATTCCTACAAAAGGAAAATAGAAATTTATGAAAAAGAAAAAAAAATCAGCAGCAAAAGAAAATTATACAAGCCAAATGACCGAAATAACACTAGGCTCCACTATATTTGAAAGACCTTACCAAAACAGCAAAGTTAGTTAAGGAATTAATAGTGTCACAATAAAAAGCTTTAGCTAAGAAATTGATTATCTTTCCAATCAAAAAGATGAGCTTTTGTGTACGGCAACAAATTATGGGGAACCCATAATAGCCTAATACATATGTGGCAATCCATTGAGCAATATAATTCTTCAAACTTGAAATGAAGTGAAAACCTCATGAAAAAATAAATGTAAGACAGTTTGAGGTATCACATCTGTTGTACTCCTCCAAGGATGCCGTTATAAGCCTTTGGAAGAAATAATCATTAATGCAAGCAATGGAAGTACTGATTGTTGAAACAAGAGTTTTGATGATTCCAAACCAACATTCAAGGGCTTGGATTGAAGATATCAAAGGAGAGCAAAGCTGTTTCAAGTGAAGATTTTCTGAGTACTTACTGTTAGATCTTTTGTAAGATCCTTAGTTTTTGTTATGACTGGGTAAAAGATTTTGATTTGAAGAAAAGAAGTTTTCAAACTTTGATTTTATGTTAAATCTTCAAATATTTGAAAAACACCCACAAACAGACGATGGTTGAAAGTTTAAGCTAAACTGTCAAGTTGGAAATTCGAACTTTGCCTTTGGAAATTCGAATTTCGAGCTAAAACTGAATAAGTCTAAAGAGATGACTCTCTGTCAGACGAATTTTGGTTGTTCAAAATTCGAACTTTCATCTAGTCTGAAAAGAGGCCTTTTGCTAACAGACGAACTTCACACTTTCAAAATTCGAATTTCAAGTAAAATGAAGTTTGTAAAAACCAAAGAAATTCGTCTGAAACTATGATAAAGTGCATCTGAAATCAAAATGAAATTGAGTTTGATAAATGCTCTCTGACAGATGAATTTTGAACTTCCAACATTCGAATTTTCATATAAGTCTGAAAGATGCTTCTTTGCAACAGACGAACTTTGAGTCTTCAAAATTCGAATTTCAAACAAAACAAAACTTGAGAAAATGGAAGAAATTCGTCTGAAACTATGTTAAAGTTCACCTGAGATCAAGAGTGATTTAAGTTTCAAAACTGCTCTCTGACATACGAACTTTGAACATTGAAATTCGAATTTCAGAAGCTAAGTTCTTAAGTCTATTGAAATGAAACATTGACATACGAATGATAAGAACTTGCAACATTCGAATGATGAAATTAGTCTGAAAAGAGTTTCTCTGACAGACGAATTTCGACCCTTCAAAATTCGAATTTCGAAGAAAGTAATCTACTGTGTCCCTTTAAACGTTCAATGGACAGACGAATTTTGGGGATCCAAAATTCAAATTTCGAAGGCACTGTAGAAAATTGAAAACACTGTTCACACTTAACCGAAAAATTTTCTTCTTGAAAATTCATATGTCACATTGTGAAAATGTTTTGTAAGTTTCAAAATTCGAATTTCACTTCATGAACAGACGAACTTCGTGCTGTAATGTTGGAAGCTTTAATCTTCGGTTCCTTCGAAATTCGTCTGTTGGCCAACCAAAATTCGAATTTCAGTATGTCAGAAACATTAAATGCGGTTGGTAAACGGATAGTTTTTCAGAGTAACCGTTGAATAACTTCCCCAACGGATAGATTTAGTCTCTAACGGATATTTGAGACCTAAATCTATAAATACAACATCATTTGAAGTTGTGGGTAACGAATCGAACTTGTATATACCGAATTTCTGCTGAATCTTCTTCTCAAAAGCTTTTACCCTCTTAACTTCTAAACTTGTACTTAAACTTTCATATCCACTCTTTACAAGAGAGTTATTTCATTGTAATCAATCTATTCTTCATCTGGGAGATAGATTTACTTGTGAGGGGTATTCACAAGGGGATTGGGAAGCACATAGTGAAAGTGCTTGGAAAGTTTAAGAGAACTCAAAAACAGAGCATACTCATGTACTGCGGCTTTAGCAAGAAGCCCACTGAAATTCTTGCTGTATAGTGGATAAATCTCAAGAGGTGTCTTGGGGACTGGATGTAGGTCAAGTGAATAGACCGAACCAGGATAAATCACTGACTTCTCTTCTCCTTATCTTTACTTTTCACCTTGCTCTGTTTTACGCATTGTTTTCATTATACTGTGATATCTTCACTTACTTCACTTTGTGCAGAAAAATTTCAAACTTCCCAATTCACCCCCCCTCTTGGGAAGTCAGCCCTGCTAACAAGTGGTATCAGAGACCGGATTCCCATACAAAGGAACTCACAGTCCGGGAATTATGATGGCTGGCTTTGGAGAGAGTATACTTCCTGAGGGGAACAATACTAACAGACCACTAGGCTTCAGTGGAGAGCATTATAGGTACTGGAAGATGAGAATGCAGATCTACCTCCAATCAATTGATCTTGACATCTGGTCAGTCATTGAAAAAGGAGATTTTGTTCCAATGACTCTAACTGAAGATGGAGGACACAAAGAGAAGCTGGAAGCAGAATGGAATGATGAGGACAGAAGGAGAGTCCTACTGAATTTCAAAGCAAAGCATTGTTTAGTCAGCGCCCTAAACCAAGATGAATTCTACAGAGTCTCGCAATGCAACACTGCAAAAGGAATGTGGGATACTCTGCAGATTGCACATGAAGGAACATCTGGAGTCAGGGAGAACAGACTGAACACGTGCATTGGGGAGTATGAAAGCTTCAGAATGGCTGAAGGAGAGACTGTAAAGGAGCTGCAAAAGAGATTCACCCTCATTGTGAATCAACTCAAAAGTCTGGGAAAGGAATACACTCAGTCTGAGAAAGTAAGAAAAATACTCAGAGCTCTCCCTCTGAAATGGCAGCCCAAGGTGACAGCAATAGAAGAAGCCAGAGGAGAATCAATGGCTTCTGTCACAGCTCTCTTTGGCAGCCTTGAGGAATATGAAGGAAAAATCAAAGCACTCAAGGAAGCTGGGTTGGACAGAAAGAAGAAAGGCCTTGCCCTCAAAGCTGCTAATGAAAAGGAAGAAGAATCTGATGAAGGAGATGAGCTGGATGAGGAAACTCTGGCTATGATAGTCAGAAAATTCGGAAGATTCTACAGCAAGAAGAAGAACAAGAGATTCTTCAAGAAAGGAGCTGCTGGAGAAAGCAAGAAAGAAACAAAAGAACCTGTGACTTGCTATGAGTGTAAGAAGCAGGGACACATAAAGTGGGACTGCCCCCAATTCATCAAGAAACAAGAAAAAGAAAAGAAAGTTGTTGACAAAGGGAAGAAGAAGAAAGCCTACATCTCATCTATATGGGGTAACAGTTCAGATGAAGAAGAAGAGGATGAGGATGAGATTGCCAACATTTGTCTGATGGCACTTGCTTCTGGACAAGCCACACCCTCATGCAGCAGTGATCAGGAAGAAGAGGTATATGAATCTGAACCTTCCTATTCTGAATTACTGGATGCATTTCATGAGCTTCATGATGAATTCATTAAAGTTGCTAAAGAACTGAAATTGGCAAAGAAAAAGATAAGTAAGCTGGAGTCTCAAAGCATAGTTTTTGAAACTGTCTCTTTGCCTATCTCTGAATCTGTTTGCTGCACTTCATGCACTAAACTTAAGCAAACTAATGATTATTTAGTTAAAAGCATGTCTAGGCTCACTAGAGGTAAAGATATGTTATTTGCATTGATGGGGAGCCAAAAAATATCACAAGGAAAAGCTGGTCTTGGCTATGATCCATGTGCTGTCAAGGAAAAGATTAGGAAGAAAAATCAGAATGCGTATATGAGACATTTTGTGCATGCTGAGAACAATAAAAAGAAAAATGATGCATCACCTCACATTGAAACATATGATCAACCAAGGCATGCTAGACAAAAATATTATCTGCATTGCTTTCTTCCTGCTTCTCAATCTAGCAGTCCGTTCACTACCTGTCATTTCTGTAACAAAAAGGGACATACTTCCAGTTCTTGTGCTTTGAAGAAAAATGGACTTGGCAGGAAAGCTGAATGGGTTCCCAAAGTTGCATCTGCATCTAGGGAATTACTTACTGACCGAAAAGGACCCAAGCAAATTTGGGTACCTAAAAGGAAAACATAAACTTTGTTTTGCAGGTCTGTCTCAAAGCTAAGAAAAGCAACAAATGGTATATGGACAGTGCCTGCTCAAGCCACATGACTGGTGATAAGGAGAAGTTCATCACCCTTAGAGACAAGAAAGGAGGAAAGGTGACCTTTGGAGGTGACCAATATGGCAAAATCGTTGGTATTGGAATTGTGGGCAAAAATCCAGAAACATCTATTGAAGTGGTGCTGTTTGTGATTGGCCTCAACCACAACTTGCTAAGCGTGAGTCAGACTTGTGACAAAGGAAACTGGGTGCTGTTTGATTCAAAGTTTTGCCTGGTCATCAGAAAAAGTGATCACAAAGTAATCCTCAAAGCTCAAAGGGATGGTAACTGTTATACTATTGACCTTGATGAACTTCCTCCCTTGGATTCTGTATGTTTAATTAGTCAGGATAATGATAGTTGGTTATGGCATAGGAGACTAGCTCATGTTAACATGAATCAACTGTTTAAACTGATTAAAAATGAGCTAGTAACTGGTCTACCAAAAATATCTTTTGAAAAGGATAAAGAATGTGATGCATGCTTAAGAGGAAAACAAACTAAATCATCCTTCAAATCTAAAAATGTAGTTACCACAACTAGACCACTTGAATTGTTGCATATGGACTTAATTGGACCATCTAGGGTGAAAAGTCTTGGTGGTAATTTGTATGTGCTTGTAATTGTTGATGATTACTCTAGATTTACTTGGACATTATTTCTCTCTTCTAAAAGTGATACCTTTGATGCATTTGTAACCTTAGCAAAGAAAGTGCAAAATGAGAAAGGTATTTCTATTATGTCTATCAGGTCAAACCATGGAGGAGAATTTGAAAATGCATACTTCCTGGAGTACTGCAATGAGCATGGGATTGACCACAACTTCTCAGCACCAAGAACTCCTCAACAAAATGGAGTGGTAGAAAGGAAGAACAGAACCATTGAAGAGATGGCTAGAGCTATGCTGAATGAGAAGGAACTCTCTCAAGTGTTCTGGGCTGATGCAGTGAATACAGCAAGTTACATCATAAACAGAGCCTACATCAGACCAATCCTTGGGAAGACTCCATATGAGCTGTACAAGGGAAGAAAGCCAAATATGTCACACCTCCATGTGTTCGGGTGTAAATGCTTCATTCACAACAATGGGAAAGAAAATCTGGGTAAGTTTGATGCCAAATCCGATGAAGGTATATTTTTGGGCTATTCAAGTAGGAGTAAGGCTTATAGGGTTTATAATAAAAGATCAAATATAGTAGAAGAATCAATGCATGTGGTTTTCATTGAAAATGAAACTGTTTCAAAACATGTTACCAATAAGGATGATCTTACTATCAATTTTGAAAAACTGGGAATTTCTGACAAAAGTAAAACTGAACCTCCAAAGATATCTGAATCTGTTGACACAGAGAAAGATATCCAGGAGCAAGAGTTTGATGAAGAAAATAATGAAGAAACAACTCAAGAACTCCCTAGAGCTTGGAGATATCAAAGGAATCACCCTGTTGATCAAGTAATAGGGAATGTTCAAGAGAAAGTCAAAACCAGAAAACAGTTAAGGGATCAAATGCTCAACTGTGCTTTCATTTCTGAAATTGAACCCAAATGTGCTGAAGAAGCCTTAACTGATGAATATTGGATTATGGCTATGCAAGATGAATTAAATCAATTTGAAAGAAATCAAGTTTGGGATCTAGTACCCAGACCCAAAAATCATTCTGTTATTGGAACTAAATGGGTCTTCAGAAACAAACTTGATGAATCTGGAACAATAATCAGAAATAAAGCGAGATTGGTTGCTAAAGGGTATAATCAGGAAGAAGGTATTGATTTTGAAGAAACCTTTGCACCAATAGCTAGACTAGAAGCTATAAGAATACTGCTAGCATATGCATGCATGAAAAATATTTTATTATATCAAATGGATGTAAAAAGTGCCTTTCTGAATGGATATATCATGGAAGAAGTGTATGTAGATCAACCTCCAGGTTTTGAAGATTCTACAAAACCGAACCATGTTTATAAATTGAAGAAAGCTCTTTGTGGTTTAAAGCAGGCCCCTAGAGCATGGTATGAGAGACTGAGCAATTTTCTGACTGAAAAGGGGTTTAACAGAGGCAAAGTTGACACAACCTTATTCACTAAGAAAGAAAATAAAGACTTACTAATTGTTCAAATTTATGTTGATGATATTATTTTTGGTGCTACTAATGAGGCTCTTTGCAAGAAATTTTCTAAGTTAATGCAGGGAGAATTCGAGATGTCTATGATGGGTGAACTCAACTTCTTCCTTGGATTGCAAATTAAACAGCAAGGTGATGGTATCTTTCTTAGTCAATCCAAGTATCTAAAGGAGCTGCTAAAGAAGTTTGGAATGGAGAATGCCAAGCCAAAGGGAACACCTATGGCTACTGCAACCAAACTGGATATGGATGAGAATGGGAAGATATTTGACATTACTCAGTACAGAAAAATGATTGGATCCCTGCTGTACTTAACTGCCAGCAGACCTGACATTATGTTCAGTGTCTGCATATGTGCAAGGTTCCAATCATGCCCCAAAGAATCCCATGCAACAGCTGTGAAAAGAATTTTTAGATATCTTATTGGAACATCACAGATGGGTCTTTGGTATCCAAAAGGCAATGGAGAAGACCTCAAAGGATACACTGATGCTGATTTTGCAGGATCTAAAACTGACAGAAAAAGCACAAGTGGAACCTGTCAGTTCCTTGGAGGATCTCTAGTTTCATGGTTCAGCAAAAAGCAAAACAGTGTGGCCTTATCTACTGCAGAAGCTGAGTATGTTGCAGCTGGAAGCTGTTGTGCCCAAGTCATCTGGATGAAACAGCAGCTTGAAGATCTTGAGGTTAAAATAAAAGAGATACCAATCATGTGTGACAACCAAAGTGCTATAAATATCACCAAGAATCCTATCATGCCTTCAAGGACGAAACATATTGAAGTTAGGCACCACTTCATAAGAGATCACGTTCTAAAAGGAGAAGTCAGATTGGAGTACATCCCAACAAAGGATCAAGTTGCTGATATACTCACAAAACCTCTGCCAGAAGACAGGCTTTGTAAAATAAGGAGAGAATTGGGAATGGTAAACCCCAATGAACTGTAAGATATTTCTGTGCAATTTTGTCTTTAGAATTTTCAATATTAGAATCAATTCTAACTTGAGCATTGGAGTATGTTTAATTTTAGGTGCAAGTGCTCCTTGTGAAAATCAATGGCTAAAAGGTTTAAAAGATTGGAGAACTCCAGATTGGATCAACCAGAAAGTGAAGAGAATGACAATTATTGTAAGTTATGGATTCATTCTGTAAGTTTTAAGGTTGAAATTTGTATGTTGTTTGATTGCTAGATGAATTTCATTGATAATATGTGTTTTTGAACTGATCAACATGGTCAACATTTGAATTTTAGTTGACCAACAGACGAACTTCGGCCTGTTATGCCTTGGAACAGTTCTCAGTAATGCCTCGAAATTCGTCTGTTGAAACTTGAAAGTTCGAATTTTCAAAATCAGAAATTTCAAAGTTATGTTTGTCCATCACTGCTACACAAATTATTACTTCTTAACATATGAATGTTGGACAATCTTTACAAAAGTTGAAAAATTCGAATTTTCAGTTCAAAATTCGTCTGATGAATCATGTCCTTCATGTTGAATTATTGAAAGATGCAGTTCTGCATGTTTAATTCCTCTGTTGATTGATAGTTTGATTGTTGCCTGCCTTTTTCTTTTCAACATTCGAACTTTGGTGGAACAAAATTCGTCTGTTGTGCTTGTATTGCTTGTTTCAAGGCACTGTCAGACGAACTTTAAGGATAAAAAAATTTGTCTGTCAGTAAGCTGTGCTGAACGGTTTAACTTGTAACTGACCGAAGTTCGAATTTTGACCCCTCAAAATTCGTCTGTCAGACAGTTACACATGTTAAATGCAACGGTTTTCCTCAGAACAGACGCAACCCTATTTGTAAGCTCTCTCAATCTGTTCTGATTCTCTCTTTAATCCTCTTAACTCCTGTCCAAAAACCGTCATTCTTCACCATTTAAACTTCCATTCGCATCCCATAAACCTTTCCTTAACCTCATTCTGCATCATTCCACTGAAAAATGGCGAGAGTAAAGATCCCTGGAGCAGGACAAGCTGGAACTCGGCCAAAAAGAACGGTCAAATCTCAATATGCTACAAAGGAAGGAGAGAAATCCAAGAGAAAGGCCGAACCCAGTAAAGCTACCCCTTCTAAACGCCAGAAATCATCATCCAAGGCGGATTCACAGAAAACTGGACCTTCCTCATCAAAAACTACGGTCCCTTCGGCTGATACTGCTACTGTGGCTTCCTCCTCTTCTACACAATCTGGAGAATTTGAGCTTACTACACTGCCACTTTGGAGCACTCCTGAGATTCAAGAAGAGTTTTCTGCCAAGTTTTCCAGCAGAAAGGTAATCAAGCCTCACTGTGTAAATATGGAGTAATTTTTGATATCCAACAACTTTGATGCTGCATTATGGTTGATAAGATACAAAAACCTGTTGGAAATTGCTGAAAAATATGATGATGAAGTAGTGAAGACTTGGTATGCCTCTCTTCAATATAACAGCAAAAAAAAGAAATGGGAGGTCACTTTGAGATCAAGGACCATCTGGCTTGCTGATGAAACAATCAATGAAGTGCTGGAAATCCCAGGACAAGATGGGCTGAAAATTGACATCACAGCCTCTGGATATATGGATGAGGCAAGCACAGCTGATGAAGAAGGTGGATCCTTTCTGAACTACAAAGAGAGCACCATCTTGGACACCTTATTCAGGAGAAGGGAGAATAGGCCAACAATAAATCTGTTGAAGCCCACAGACCTAAGTGTACAAGTCAGGATCCTGCACTATATAGTGTCCAGGATCATATTCAATAAGGGTGGCAGCTTCAATTTGATAACAAGGGCAGAGGCTCATGTGATGACTGCTATCATACGTGGGAAGCTAATTAACATGGGTCATATCATCCTCCAGAGAATGATAAAGGCAAGGGATCAGAGGAAGGATTCCACACTCCCCTATGCTGCAATTATTTCAAGAATCCTGCAGCATGCTAGAATTCAACACATTGAAAAGGGGAAAGGGAAACTTACTGAGGCATTCAAAGAGGAGGAACTGAAAAGGATGGGCATTGAAAGAGATGAAGGACGATGGGTTGGAAAGGGAGCGGGGAAATCTGAAGACTTGTTCTTTGTTGCTGATACATCCCTCCAACAAGAAGGAACTTCCAAGGCCCCTGGCAAATCTGTACCTCAGCCTTCTCAGCCAATCCCATCTCCCTCCAGGCCTACTCACCCTCCTTCCACTCCCTCCTCACGGGCCAAGCCAACAAAGGTCACTGAGTTGTTTGACAGTCTGTCAACACTCATTCTCAACATAAGAGATGAGCAAAATGCCAAATTTGCTCATCTACACGATCAGATCCATCAATTGGCTATAAATATGAAGGTGGTGGCTGATGCCTATGAAGAGATAAGAAATGCAATTCCTACCACTTCAGCTCCACCTCAGCCTGGTGTCCCTGAGCCTACTCTGTCTCCATCCCCTGTGCCTCCAAGTCCCTTCGAGATTGCCTCCTCTGACCATGATGATGATGATATAGATGGTGCTGGTGCAATGAGTACACCAAGTCCTGGTCCACCCTTGGACTATGGATTGGGAGAAGAAGGACTCCAAGATACAAGCCCTCATGAGCCCATGCAAGAAGATGCTCAGGAATCAATTCTGTCAACTCAAGAATCTGAGCAAGTTGAAAGACTAGTTGCAGCCATTTCAAGCTCCTCTATGCAAGAAGATGTGAGCACTGAAGAAAGGAGCCTTGTACCTGTTGTTGACTATATTGCCATTGCTCACAATGCTCTACTGGAAGCTCAGAGGAGAAGGCATGAAGAAATGTTTCCTCCTGCTAAACCAGCTTCCTCTTCTCTAGCTGCCTATGGTCTTACAGAGGAACAAAGAGCTCAACTAGCTCTTTCCAGACAGGCAATGCAGGAGCTGCTGGAAATCTCTGACGAGGAAACAAGCACTAAGCCCCCAGCTGAACCTGAAATCCCTTTTGCTCCTGTGCCCCTACGTGCTATTCCTGTCTCTCAGATCCCTCCTCCAGCTAATTTTGTTGGTCTTCCTGATGATGTCAAAAAGGGGGAGAAGTCTGGGCAAACTGGAAAGCCTGCTGCTGAGCAATCTGGGAAAGGAAAAGGGAAATCCTACAGCAAGAAGACCAAGTCCAAGAAGAAATGATTGGAGATTAGGCTTAAGTCCTCTTGTTGTACTTTGTACTGTGTATTTGTGTTTTGAATTTGTTGTTTGAACTTTGCTTAATTTGTTTCTGTACAAGCAACTCTTGATTAAATGAATGGATCCCTTTGTTGCAATATTTTGTGCCTTAAATCTGTTGTTTTGATATCTTATGCATATGTTGAGGGGGAGCTTGTGAAAGCAAACCTAAGTACTAATCCAGTTTGTAAGTTGTTTTGTCATCATCAAAAAGGGGGAGAATGTTGAAACAAGAGTTTTGATGATTCCAAACCAACATTCAAGAGCTTGGATTGAAGATATCAAAGGAGAGCAAAGCTGTTTCAAGTGAAGATTTTCTGAGTACTTGCTGTTAGATCTTTTGTAGGATCCTTAGTTTTTGTTATGACTGGGTAAAAGATTTTGATTTGAAGAAAAGAAGTTTTCAAACTTTGATTTTATGTTAAATCTTCAAATATTTGAAAAACACCCACAAACAGACGATGGTTGAAAGTTTAAGCTAAACTGTCAAGTTGGAAATTCGAACTTTGCCTTTGGAAATTCGAATTTCGAGCTAAAACTGAATAAGTCTGAAGAGATGGCTGTCTGTCAGACAAATTTTGGTTGTTCAAAATTCGAATTTTCATCTAGTCTGAAAAGAGGCCTTTTGCTAACAGACGAACTTCACACTTTCAAAATTCTAATTTCAAGTAAAATGAAGTTTGTAAAAACCAAAGAAATTCGTCTAAAACTATGATAAAGTGCATCTGAAATCAAAATGAAATTGAGTTTGATAAATGCTCTCTGACAGATGAATTTTGAACTTCCAACATTCGAATTTTCATATAAGTCTGAAAGATGCTTATTTGCAACAGACAAACTTTGAGTCTTCAAAATTCGAATTTCAAACAAAACAAAACTTGAGAAAATGGAATAAATTCGTCTGAAACTATGTTAAAGTTCACCTGAGATCAAGAGTGATTTAAGTTTCAAAACTGCTCTCTGACAGACGAACTTTGAACATTGAAATTCGAATTTCAGAAGCTAAGTTCTTGAGTCTATTGAGATGAAACATTGACATATGAATGATAAGAACTTGCAACATTCGAATGATGAAATTAGTCTGAAAAGAGTTTCCCTGACAGACGAATTTCGCCCCTTCAAAATTCGAATTTCAAAGAAAGTAATCTACTGTGTCCCTTTAAACGTTCAATGGACAGACGAATTTTGGGGATCCAAAATTCGAATTTCGAAGGCACTATAGAAAATTGAAAAAATTGTTCACACTTAACTGAAAAACTTTCTTCTTGAAAATTCGTATGTCACATTGTGAAAATGTTTTGTAAGTTTCAAAATTCAAATTTTACTTTATGAACAGACGAACTTCGTGCTGTAACATTGGAAGCTTTAATCTTCGGTTTCTTCGAAATTCGTCTGTTGGCCAACCAAAATTCAAATTTCAGTATGTCAGAAACATTAAATGTGGTTGGTAAACGGATAGTTTTTCAGAGTAACCATTGAATAACTTCCCCAACGGACAGATTTAGTCTCTAACGGATATTTGAGACCTAAATCTATAAATACAACATTTGAAGTTGTGGGTAACGAATCAAACTTGTATATACCGAATTTCTGCTGAATCTTCTTCTCAAAAGCTTTTACCCTCTTAACTTCTAAACTTGTACTTAAACTTTCATATCCACTCTTTACAAGAGAGTTATTTCATTGTAATCAATCTATTCTTCATCTGGGAGATAGATTTACTTGTGAGGGGTATTCACAAGGAGATTGGGAAGCACATAGTGAAAGTGCTTGGAAAGTTTGAGAGAACTCAAAAACAGAGCATACTCATGTACTGCGACTTTAGCAAGAAGCCCACTGAAATTCTTACTGTATAGTGGATAAATCTCAAGAGGTGTCTTGGGGACTGGATGTAGGTCAAGTGAATAGACCGAACCAGGATAAATCACTGACTTCTCTTCTCCTTATCTTTACTTTTCACCTTGCTCTGTTTTACGCATTGTTTTCATTATACTGTGATATCTTCACTTACTTCACTTTGTGCAGAAAAATTTCAAACTTCCCAATTCACCCCCCCTCTTGGGAAGTCATCCCTGCTAACACTGATGAGTGAGGAACCCATGAAGCATACAGTCAGACACAGCTAATATCAGGAGTGTTGACTCAGACACAGACACTACCATAACACTGATGACAATTGACAGGTTTTCATATGTGTTAAAATAAATACAACAATAACAATATTAGCCTTATCCCACTATATGTGGTCGGCTACATGAATTATACGACGCCAATGGACTCTATCAAATATCATCTCCTCAAATAAATCATTTCTCAAAATGTCATTCCTTATAACTTCCCTTAGTGTCTTTTTTTATCTTTCTCTACGCCTTTTGATAGGGCTCCAAGCCGTTTGATCAACTCTCCTCACTAGCTTCTCTTATCCTCTTCTTTGTACATGCTCAAACCACTTTAAACGATTTTCCATCATTTTCCCCTCAATAGGTGCTACTCCAACTTTCCTTCATATACAGTCATTTCGTATCTTATCCAATTTTGTATGACCACACATCCATCTCAACATTCTCATCTTTGTTACTCTCATCTTATGCTTTTGTTGTCCTTTCACAACTCAACATTCACTACCATATAGCATTGCTGGCCTTATAGCCGTTCCATAAAATTTTCCTTTAAGCGTAGTAGGTAGCTTGCGATTACAAATAACTCCTGATACTTTCCTCCACTTTAATTACCCAGCTTGTATCCTATCCATAACATCTCTATCAATTTCACTATCACTCTGTAAAATCAACCTCAAATATCTAAACTTTGACACTTCTGGAATGATTTGCTCTCCAATTTTTACCTCTAAATTATTTCTAATTGACCTCTTATTAAATTTGTAATGCATATATTCCGTCTTACTTCTACTCAAGCAGAAACATTTTGATTCCAAAGTGTATCTCTATAACTCATGTTTAGAATTGACCTCTTCTTTTAAATCCTCAATTAAAACTATATTATCCACGAAGAGCATACACTTTAAAATTTCTTCCTGAATATGTTCTGTTAGAACATACAAAATCAAATCAAACAGGTATGGACTCAACGAAGATCCTTGATATAAGCCTATTGTTATAGGAAAGTCCTTTATCACACCTCCAGGAGTTCTCACACTTATTGTTGTCCCCTCATACATATCCTTTATGGCTCGAATTTAAGCCACACGTGTTAAAATAAATAAATTCTTAGGTCAAACACAGTTGACGAAAACTAAAATTGAAAATAAAGCAGAAAAGAAAGGAGGGGTAGGATTGAGAGAAGAGAGATTCTTAAGTAGATCTATTATACATAAAATAGGTAGACCAAAACTAATAACGACATATATCTATGCATATCAGAGGTGGGTCCAACAAAGAACTGTACTTAACATGCTTAAATATCTACTCCTGATGGACTCCGTAGCCCTATTTTTGGTACTCCAAGCCTACCTTCTTAAACCCTCATCTTGTTGAAATATAAGAGTTTTTTCCCAACTTTTTTTTTTCCTAAAATAATTTGAAGAGTACAGATTAACTCCTTTATAATTAATTTTCCCTTTTTTGGGGGGAAGAAAATAGCACAAAGCACTTAGAAATCATAATATAGAATGATGTGAGATGTTTCTTATTTGAATAAGAACATAGAATGGGAAGTTAAAAATATTAGGATTTGTACAACATATATACCAAAACTTTGTTAATCTAAATGTTTGGAACTTTTGATGTGTCATCATTTTTCACATAGGGTCTTGCTTTTATGCAAGAAACTACCACTGCACAAAGTAACTGCTATCAAAAAAGAAAGAAGGGAAGGGGGTGGGAGAGTGATGTGAACAAGGGGATAGGATAGGGAAGAGAGAGATAGAGAGGAACAAAAAAGGAGAGAGAAAAGAACTCAAATGAGGGAGAAAATGAAGAACTCGAGAGAAAGAGAAATCACTGAAACTATAACTCAAATCAATAATCAAAGTCTTAATACAAATGAGTAGTTGAGCTCTTATTTATAGAGCTTTAATCTTAATCTTACTAGAATCCTAAGATAAAATATCTCTTTTCTCTTTTCAAAATATCTTAAATTTAAACAAAAGATAAATCCTAATTCAAATAATTAAATCTTAGGAATAAATAAAAGATAAAATTCAAATCCTAATAAATTCAAAATAAACAAAAGTAAATCTAAATATCCTAATAATCCTAAAAGATATTATGAAATCTAATTAAATATAAATTGTAATCTAAAGTATCTTAAGAAAATAATTTTATTTAAAATCCTAATTATCTAGAATTATCCATTTTTCATCAAAGAGACTATTGATATAATCTTGAAAATTCCACCTGCAAATGTAGTGCCTCTGATCGAGAGCGGATTTGCCTCCTGGCAGGTCGAGTACTACCAAAATCCATGAGTATGGCAAGAGGTGGCTGTCCTTTTCTGTGTGTTACTACCACATTACCAGGTTTGACATCATTATGTGCAAGTGGAGGATCAAAATTGTGCATGTGCTTGAGGCCTGCAGCAAGCTGTTGAGTTCATTTTACATAGTTATGCCTCTTAGCACATTTAACCAATTACCAAATCAATTTAATATAAATGATAAGCATTGAGATATCACAAAGTCCATTTAAATTTTTTTTTTCCACAATAAAAGATGAATGTTATACATTTCTATTAAAATTTTATCCCAGCGACTATTTTCTGGTGAAAATCTAGGCTTTGATACACTCCATTCTTCTCAAACTAGTCAAACTGTAAACAAATTGCAATGTGCTGAAAATTTTGAGTTGCTTAATATTGAATTGAAGTTAAAAGGCTCCCCGACAAAATATAAGACAAATACATAATTAAAAGATGGTTCTTTTCACCTGCTGAAATATGTGAAGCACATCTGACGTAGAAAAGAACCCTTTCTTGGCTTTCATAGTTTGGGAAATGTCAAGCAATGTTCCATCCAAATGAACAGGAAATAACAAGTATGCTTCATGGTTCCAGGATGTTTCTTTCGTTGGCTGCCAACAAAAAGCACTTCTTCCATGTAAATATAGAATCACGAGCATAGACACAAGCGTAATAATCCCAAAACAGTGCCGGATTAAAAAGTATAGTTATGCTACATATCCTCTGTTTCTGGGCTATGAAGTCCATGAGAGGATAGACAATAGTTAAACTGCAATAACATAATGACTTTCCAGACTGCAATGATGGGAATTGCAGTTCACAATCCATATCATTAACATCATTTTATATAATTCTAACTAAGAATATAATGCCTGATGCAGTTTAATGACAATTTTAAGCAAATCTTTTTTTGTTATATACCTCAGAGGCTCAGACTAAAGCATGAATTTCAACCAAACCAACAGCTCTATTATTTATGATATTTTGGAAGCTAAATTTTGACATACAAAGGAGAGGAAGAATTGTTGGCAGCAATTTCTTCTTACCTTAACGGAAATGATGGCATGATCAAGAAGTGGAAGCAAATTAGGATGACTGAAGAGTGATGAAACACGGATCTCTTCCTTCACCAACTCCAGCTGTTCATTGTTTTGAATGAGGGCCTTTTTCATGGCATAAGTTCCATCGTCTGCAGTAAAATGCACAGCAAATAGTAACATATGAAGTCTTTTTTTACAAGTGTTAACAAAGAATAAGGAAAATTCTAAGAATTAAAATGCGCAAAAGGAATATCATAGCCACAAAGTGAGAAACATCATGGTATAATTATCACACCATCATTTTATCAAAAGGGCATCTAAAATTGCCTGTACCATCAATAGCACAAAAAAAAAAAAAAAAGAAACAGGCACAGATCTCATTCATGAGTGTGTGTGTGTGTGTCTGTGTGTCTGTGTGCGTGTGTATCATGTATACAAGGTCGATAGAACTTGGTATGAAGTTCATAGAATTATAGATCTAAGCTGGAATATCAGAAACGTCAGACTAGATATTCTCCAGATTGGACTATGCTGACAATCCAAATCTATATGAAGCAGCCATTTTAGTTTCAAAATTACATATTACGCAAGTACTCAATTACTTATTCCACCTCACTACCTCAGAAATTTTGTAAAACAAAATTGATGCAAAGCCATCTCAGATTAAGTAATAATTGCACAACAAAATGTCATGGCATAGAAATCAGATAGATAACACAGATGGCGCATTCATGCAACCCAATAATATAGCTCATTTGAGAAAACAGATTCATAATGTAAGGCAATGGCATAAGTTAAGCCCACAAGTATGGTCATGCGCCTTCAGATTTCAATCAAATCAACCCCAGATCACAAAATTCTACATTTGAAACAGAGATGTGAGTGATTGAGGAAGGAATCTGACCGGAAACATGGGAGGAGTTATTGAGCTTCTTAGAGAGACCACCGCCAGATAAGGCGGGAGAGGAGTCAGTGACCACCTGCTTGACCAAGTAGACGTGGGAAAAGCCCCCTTCCCCAAGCTGCCTCACGATGCGGAATCGGTTCTCGTTGATCCACACATCAGCGCCCCCGTTTACATTGTCATACAACGCATTCAACCCAGAAAATGAGCACCCCATCTTCTTCCAATGGATTTTCTTACTCTCGCTCTTGAAATCTGTATCCCTACCTTGAACGTTTTTGTGAAAGAAAACCAAGTGAAATCAGGTGTTCAAAAGAGGCCTGATTTCACGTCAATTGTGTGTGTGAGGCATATTTATTTTTCTTAATTCGGTTCCTCTTTTCGGGATTCTTACGACTTTCATTAATTCTTGGATCGCCCCAATTCTGAACCGAACACGTTTGATCTTGGCCCTCCGCCATTATGATTTACCCTCTCTCCTTGAAAGTCAACTACTCTTCTTGAAAGTCAACTAAGTTGGCCCTCTCCAATTAACTGCTTTCGATACTCTGGGTACGTCTATACTCCCTCCAATATTTAAAAGAATTGTAATTTTTTCAAAATATTTATTATTTTAAAATTTTAATAAAACTATATTATCTTATCTCAATGCATGTGATATATAAAAATAAAAAAATTGATACTATAAAATATATATAATATTAAGTTCATAAAAAGATAATGATACTAAATTTATGAAATTTGAGTAAAAAAAAGTAAAAAATAATAGAGTTAAAATATTTAAAATTTAAATATGAAAAATACATTTATGTTATTTAAGAGAGAATGATAAGAAAAAAAAATAGTGATAAATTGAAGATGCAAAGTGTTTTTCCATTGTACATTTAATATAATTTGATATAATCAAATAAGAGAAAGAAATTACATAATTAATAATAAAGCTATAAATAGAGTGAAAATAAAAATACGGAGAGAAAATTTAAAATATATATATATATACACACAAAATAAGGTGATTAGAGGAAAGGGAGAATAGAAAATAAAAAAAGAGACAATATATGGAAAAATATTTTATAATATTTGATAAAATATAAAAAATGTAAATAAATAAAAATCAAAAGTTAAAAGTAAAAAATGTTAAAATAATTTTTTTGAAAGAAAGAATATTAAAGATGGTGAGGGAGAGTGGGGGAATTATAAATTTAAAATAAAAATGTTAAAATAATTTAAGAAATAAAATATTAAAAAAAGTGATAAAAGTGAGGGAAAACCTCCTTCAATGATTATGAACAGTATTTTTTCCTTTAGAAATATTAATATATATATATATAGATATACATGTTAATTGTTTTTTTACTTATTTATTACTCATTAGTATCAAATAGAATATTTAATAGAACATTTAAGTCAAGAGTATTTTTGTAAAATACTATTAAATTTTACAATAATTTAAATTATTTAATAGTTTCTTTGGTTTGTATAAAAATTCTAAAACAACACTTTTTATGAATAGGAAAAAATAGTAATTATAATTCAGTAAAAAAAAATAGTCACATAATTATAACTCTGAATTGTGAAAATACTTTCTCATAACAAGAACAATTTGTATTTATTGACTTTTAAAATCGAGATATTGAATAGTCAAAACTAGTTTAAAAAAAAGGCAATGAAGATTAGTCCAAGGATACAATCTATATTTTATAAGAATATGGGTCTGAATAATACTGCCACGATGAGAATCTTATGGGGAGTAGTTTGTAAACATTCCTTGAGCTATAAAATTTGTCCTAGTTCTAATGAGTAGTAAATTCCAACTCAAATAAACTTTTTCCTAAAAAAAACTAATTAAAAAAATTAGAAATCCTCTAAAGTGTTGCCTCTAATTCGTTGTAATTGATTATATCTATTACATATATAAAAATAAGTAGAAATGAGGGAAATCTAAAGCGTTACATTGGCAAGAAATTATGTAATGCCACATCATCAAAAATCTTTATTAGGTGGCAGGTGATGTATTAGCGTGTTTCTCTTCTATATTAATTTTTTGAATATCAAATTATTATGTGATTAATACTCCATTGGATTCAAAATATAAATCATATTTGATTAACTCAAAAAAGGGAGTTAAACTAATTAAATTTGTCAAAAACTTCTATTATTTTCTAACATTACCCTTAATAAAAATAATTTTCAAGATAATTTTATCTCTTATAAATTAATTAAAGACAAGGGTAAATTAAGAAAAATATAATTAATGCTTTTGATTTTATTTAAATATGACTTAAATTTTGGATCAGAAAAAAATTCTAAAAGAAGACTTATATTTTGAATTAGAATGAATACATTTTATTGCTATTAAAATTGACACATTTTTCTATTAATTATTGTCATTCAATTTGGCTTACGGTTTAGTTGCATTTTTTTTATATATGTAATCATTATAATTAATTAAATATATTATTTCTTGAAGTACTACCTTCGTTTCATAATATATGAGATATTTTTAAATATATTTTGTTTTAAAATACAAGAGACAAATAACTTCTGTATGATAAATTAATGTATTTTTTAATTTTATCCTTAATTAAGATAATTTATTATTACAAGGCATTAATTAAAAGAAAGTTAAGTGAGAACATTAAATGAGAGCATTTGTGAAAAAAAAAATTCTTTGAGACATATTTAACATGTTTGACTATTTTTTCTTAGTTTTGATGATTTAATTATTTATTTCTTCTATTTTGAAATAGAGGGAACATATTTTAAATGATAATAATATTGGTTACCGTTATAATTTATTATGATATCCTTCCATACGCATTAAAAATTATTAATATCATTAGCTGCTGTCTTGAAAAGGAAATTTAAGTTTGACATGATATGTGGCAACTAATATGTCTACTTATACAATTAAATGAAAGTTGAAAATTAGTGTTTATAGCTAGTAAATTAATTCTATTTATTGCTAGTAAGTTGCTCTATTTGAAAAAAATATTAATAATGGAGGATTATATTTGGAAGAATATTTGTATTTATTATTGTATATGATTTGTTATTAGTAATTATAAGAGACAATTATAGGATTTTAATGAATTTTTTTAAATCGGTTAATATTTATTGTTAATTTCCTTTTGATTTGTTTTGGGTTTCAATGATTTTTTTAGTTTATAATTAAATTGATTCCTTTTAATTTGTCCATTTTATTTTAAAATACATATGGTCAAACCATTTATCCTCAAATACAAAATTAATGTTGGTGGTAAATTTCAATCTTTGATTTCAATTTAGAATTAAATGTTTTAATTATCTTTTAATTCCCTATCAATCATTCATTTTTATTGTTTGTCATTTAATCATAATTGTGATGTGGTTACACAAAGATATCTAACGGTTATTTGGCACTATTCCTCAATCAATTCGCATTAATGTAATTACTTAAATAAAAAATCATTTATACTATATATACCCCTACATATTATGTGGTTAACAAGAGATGAGGTCGTGAATAGGTTATACTAGGCTTAACATCTTATCAATAATGAAGTTGTCAAGTTAACAATAGGAGAATGGTATTTAGAAGCTTTGATTTCTTCATGACCAGGTCATATATTGTCTGGATGTAACTATTTGAAAGTATCATTCTTATCACCATCATATTCACTTTCCTATTTTTGTAAATTATGATACGAATTTACTCACTTTTTAGGGACTCTCATGAAATTCAAGGCATCCTCTTTAGTGTTCCAAGTGCTACAAGAAGGCCAAGGAAGTTCTTAGTAAATTTTCCTCATGAGTCTCTCTTTGTTCTTATCATGAAAGTAATGTCCTTTACAAAAAGATCAATATTTTTTTAGATAATGTTTTAACTATGATTCTTAATCCTTGTAGAAGTTAAACTTGGAAAATCATGTTTGGAATCCACTATTGGAAACTCTTTACTAATAAATCCCACTCACTGGAAGGAATCATGTAAGCTATCAAAACTAATTATACCGTCAGAGCCAAGGGTGTTTTGTTATTCTTTCCTTTTTTAAACTTTGTTATACTCTAATCTATTTTTTATTCATTGAATAAATGATTCCCTCATTTCTAGAAAAAAAATCTTTTGTTATTGACTTTTAGAAAAACTAGATATTCGAGATAAGTGTTTAATGACATAGCATAGTAAACATCAACTATATAGCGGTCCTGATGTGGCATTTACATGGGACTCTTGCTTCAACTAGTTAGCTAGCAAGAAAACAAGTGTGAATGGGTTTGCTCTCCTGTGTTCCTTGCTTACAACAATTGTTCATCACTGGATGTAAAGAAAATTAACTAATGGGCAGAACCACCAAAAATCAGTGTTCTCATTATTATAAAATTTCAATACTTTTTAACTCCATATAGTTATTTAATAGGATAAATTACTTTGATCTAATTCTTATATATAATTTCAAATTGTTATTTATTGCTTCCATTGTCTTTTGATCCATTATCAATTATAATTAATGCATTTAAATTTTTCAATTTTCATTATTTGATTTCAAAATAACTTAACAATGATTCAAATTTCAAATCCATAGTGTATAAAACAATTAATTCCAATTGAATTAATGAATTAATATTGTGTTATAATCATTAATTTTGAACAAATGATTATTGTTTATCTATTACTAATAAAATTAATGACTTTCTTTTTTTATAAAAATTTTATAAGTATACCATTATTATATAAATTAGATTATAGTAGACATCTAATTAGTTTCTCAAACTGAATCGTTAAATTAGTTTAATTTAACTCATGAAGGTGGAATAAATAATTAGACATCATTGTTATAAATTTGTCAAATATATATCAAATTGATACCTATTATTAATCAAATTTGGGATTCTATATAATGTTATTTGTCTAATCTAAATATTTATTAATTATTTGTTATTAAATTTATATCATGAAATTATCCTTAAAATTCTTTATTGAAATTGTAGATAAAAATTGATATATTTGATTTCTTCAGGTTTCTAATCTAAATGACTGATACTGCTAGAGCCCAAAGTTCTAACACTTGAGATGATAAGCTAATGGCCCTCAGATGCAAATGTAGTCAAGACATCAATTTAAAAGGCAATTTTTAATCCGTTTGTTTCTAGGTTTTGATTCTTTCAAGGCAATATATGCTTTTGATTAGAATGTAAGACATTATGAAGATGAGAAGAATAACTAGATCTTGGAAATGAAGTAGATGAGGGAGAGAGATCGGCAAACAAAAATCTAGCTTGCATTTTGAGAAATATCAGGTTACATGTAGATTAAGTTTATAAAATTATAACTTATTAATTTTATAATCTTGACATTTTAAAAATGAAAAAAAAAATATGTAACATAATCACATCAATTATAAATGGTAAAACTTTCAAAAGTATAGAGAACTAATTTCAAACTAAAAAACTAATAAAAAATGATTATCATCTTAAGTAATTAAGAATCACAACCATTGATTGTATACAAAATATTGAAAACTATTTAATTAATTCAATTTCAAATTTTATTTAATTGGTTTGAAATTGATAACAAAAAAAATTTAAATACATATGTTAATTATGGAATTTGTTTGTATAATATCCAAACTAATAAAAATAAGCTTTTATTTGGACTACATTGTAAAAATTTGTTTAATTGATTATATTATATTGAAGTGGATATATTTTGCTCGATTAAAAAAAATGAATTTTCAATTGGAGCAAGTTTATATTGAAAATCATTTTATTTTGCTTTTGTTTAATTTTGAATTGAAGTTTGAATCACCATCAACAATCAAATTAAATAATCTAAGGATTTTATTTAAATATTGAGCATTATAAATTCTTTGTAGCATACAAATAGATTAATATATAATAGATTCATTATAATGAGAGGAATGGATCAACCCATTACGAATTAAAGGTTGAATGGTTAAACACATTATGAATTACGACTTGAATAAGTTAGAGTCAAAAATAAAGATTTAATATGCAATATGAGATAAGATAGTTTTGATCAATTAGCTAAGTTGTTAGTTTATACATTACTTTTATATGAGATGGTATTGTTATTGAATGGAAGTTGTATTTTAAATGTCTTAATTGACACGTTGAGGGATGTTTTCAAATTACATTAATCAACTTTTGTAGATCTCCCATTTGAAGGGTAATTTTGGGAAAAATTTATTTCAATTGCTACCTATTTTTATTGGATATATAGAAACATTACAAGATCTTAACTTTGATAAAAAGAAAAAAAAAAGAGTTATTGCGCCATCCAATTAAATAGAAAATGATAGATAAATGTAAGAGTTTGGTAATAAATTAATTACTTTAGGTGATGAAACATTAATGTAAAGAATTCAAATGTATCCTTGTACATACAAGATTTTGACATACTAAAAAGATAATGTTTATCTTTTCATTAAAAAAAAAAAGAGAGAGAATATTTATCTATATATATGTGTGTGTACATTATAATATTTATTGAATCAAGTGTTTTAATGATTTCAAGCAACTAGAGTTTGGAAGGAGAATATCAAAAGAGTGCAAGAGCATACAAGTGAAAAAATTTAAGGAGAAATGTGTGAAGATTCAATTGTTAGAATTTCTCACAATGTACAAGGGGTAAAAGACTTTGATTTTTACTTAATTATGTTTCCACTACATTTAAACAAGTGTTTTCACAGTTATCTTATATTAACATATGTTAGATTTTGAAAACACTCACTAACAGACGAACTTTGCTATTAACTCTTATATGTTTTGTGTAAAATTTGAACTTTACTTGCTGAAATTTAAAATTCCAAAGTTATCATCTCTGACAGACAAATTTCAAGTTTTGAAATTCGAATTTCAAGTAAAGTATAGTTGGCAAAATGTGCAAAATTCATCTGAAGTATTGACAAAATTTGAATGATATTAAAGTGAAAAAATAGTTCAAAGTTAGTCCCTCTGACAGGTAAATTTTGGATTTCAAAATTCGAATTTTGAAGTGAGAACTTGTAAATCTAGTTAAAGCTTGTCTCTGACAAATGAATTTTGAAATACAAAATTCGAATTTCAAAGAGCAGAACCTTTATGCCATATTGAGCTAACCACTGACAAAAGAATTTTGACTTCTAAAATTTAAATTTCGAGTGCATTGAAAAAATGTAAGACAACTGTTCATATTTAACAGTCGCACTTTGGATATAAAAATTCGCATGTCTTAATATAGGATATATTTGACAAATTCAAAATTCAAATTTCACTTTTGAACAGAAAAATTTTGAAAATTCAACGTTGAAGTCTTTAACTTATGGTCTTTGTGAAATTCATCTATTAACACCCAAAATTCGAATTTCATTATGTCAAACGCATTAAATGTGGTTGATGAACGGTTGGTTTTGTAGAGTAACTATTAGTTAACATCTCTCACGGTTAGATCTTGTATCTAAGGACTAGTTTAATCACAAATTTATAAATAGAACTTCATTTGAAGTTGTGGGTAACGAATTTAGGCTGTAAATACTAGAACTTTGCTGAAATCACTAGTAAAAGCCTTTTATTTCTCACACTTCATTTACTGCACTTCAACTGTCACATTTACTTTGAGTTTTCTTTTGTATAAAATCTTTTTTTTATGTAAAAGAAAGATTTTCTTGTGAGGGATTTTCACAAAGGATTTGGGAAACACTTTGTAAGAGTGCAGAGTTTAGATTTGAGAGCTCTTAGAACAAAGTACAAGCTTGTACTGTGGCATTCCAAGGAGTCCATTGAATTCTTACTAGATAATGGAAAATCTTAAGTGATGGTTTGAGGACTGGACATAGGTCAAGTGGATCAGACCGAACCAGGATAAATTTCTATGTCATATTCTATTTTACCTTGTATTTGCTTTATTCTTTCTGTACTCTGTTTTCTGCAAATTTCTACCATCACTGTTACATCATGTTTTTGCAGAAAAATTTTAAACTTCCCAAATCACCCCCTCTTGAAAGTCAGCAATTCTAACAATATTTTATAATATTTTTACATTTATTAAATAATAAACTAACTTATTTCTTATATATATATATCAATAATATCATTAATAATATTTTACATCAAATATATTTTATAAAATTTATTTTTAGAACATTCCGTGTATCGCATGGGTGTATTGCTAGTTAATACCATGATATTAAAAATCGGACCGGACCGGTTAGTTCGACCGATTTAACCGGAAACCGGTACTTGGTCCGATCCGAAATAAAGACTAAACTGGGATCTATGGAAACCAGCCTTGAACCGGCTAACCTGGGCTTAAACCGGTGTAAACTAAAAAAACCAGCGGGTCAGCCGGAGCAGGCGGTTCAAGATATTAGCATCGGAAGCAGAGCACCAATAAGAAAGAAAAAGGGGGGAAAAGAAGATGAAGAAGAAAGAGGCATGTTACATCCAAGGACCTGTAAGACTCACAGAAGAAGTTGTTGGTATCATCGCATTGACAATGGAAGGAAAATATGACGAAGTATAAATGTCTTTATTTACTTCAAATTGTAGCAAAAGCATCGCAGCATCCAGACGATGATTTTGTTTGAATAGAGCTCAAGTGAGAAAGAAGACGAAAGTAGCATCTAAAGCAGATGGTGAAGATGCAAAGAAAATGAAAGATGAAGAGACTAAGGAGAAGTCAAAGAAGACTCTGTCTTTCTAAAAATTGTATCCGTTAACACACGAAGATGAAGAGACCGAGAGAGGCATTATTTCGACTTTGGAAAAGAAAGAAAATGCAGCTCACGTTTTTCAATCTTTGACCCATTAGCTACTGTGAATAGAATGTAGTGCTGCGAACATCCAAAGCTATTCCCTTCTATACATCATTGCCTATGCCTAAGCCTATGTAAGCTCTCATCACGTGCTCCAAGTAAGATTACTGACAATGTTAATAAAAACTTTTGGAGAAAGAAAATAATTTTATTTTTTGAAGTTGAAACTCTTATAAATAAAATTAAATTTAAAATATAATTGTAGATAAATATTATTTTATTTAAATTTGAATGTTAAGTTATATAATTTATTAATAATATTTTTAATTTTCTATATGATATATGAAATTAAAAATTATTAATTTATTTTTTATTTTAAATTAAATGTTAATTTTATAATTATGGATAAATATTTTTTATATTTTTCATCTATATTATTTAAAATGATGAAGAGACTATGGAGAAGCCAAAGAAGACTCTGTCTTTCTAAAAATTGCATCCCTTAGCACACAAAGATGAAGTGATCGAGAGAGGCATTATTTCAACTTTGGAAAAGAAAGAAAATGCAGCTCACGTTTTTCAATCTTTGACCCATTAGCTACTGCGAATGGGATGTAGTGGTGGAAACACCCCAAGCTATTCCCTTCTATATATTATTGCCTATGCCTAATCCTATTTGAGCTCTCATCACGTGCTCCAAGTAAGATTACTAATAACGTTAATAAAAACTTTTGGAGAAAGAAAATAATCTTATTTTTTGAAGTTGAAACTCTTATAAATAAAATTAAATTTAAAATATAATTGTAAATAAATATTATTTTATTTAAATTTGAATGTTAAGTTATAAAATTTATTAATAATATTTTTTATTTTCTATATGATATATAAAATTAAAAATTATTAAATTTATTTTTTATTTTAAATTGAATGTTAATTTTATAATTATGGATAAATATCTTTTATATTTTTTATCTATATTATTTAAAATATATCAATTTATTCACAACCGGTCTAATTCCAATCCGACCTTGATCTAACCATTAAATCTTGAATCGTTGTCTCATCTGATTCAATGGCCGATCCGATTTTTAATATTTTGATTAATACAAAAAGTTTAAAGGGAGGGGCCACGACGGCAAAAGCTTTAATCCAAAGGGTGTTTTGCAGCCATGATTGCAACGACAAGAACATGATGCTGATGAACTAAAATTTGGAGCAGCGAATAAGTTATTTTGTGATAGCTATGAACACCCTCCTTGTTCACTCCAACCGGCCAGTGTTGGTCGAAAAAAAAAAAGAAAGAAAATAAAACAACACAAATTAGTAAATTAATATTTGTACAAATAGATTGATCTAAATTGGTGTATATGTATATATCTTTTGTATAAATTGGTATATTTTTACTTGTTTCTACAACTAATAGTAAATGGGATTTAGTTTTTAAGAAATAAGTCTAAACCCATAAAGTATTCAAAGTGCAAAATGTAGATTTTCAAATTTCTATGTTGTCATTGTCTAGTAAAAAAAAAAGCATCAGTGCAGTTTTAGATATTTCCAAAAGAATTACACAAGGATGTTTAGCAAAAAAATTTAAAAAAAAATACATAAGGAAAGCAGAAGGCATTAAAGAATTTCATAACAATGTTTTCTTAAAAATGTAGGCAAGTACAAAAGGCAGAACAAGTCTGAAAAGTTGCAGCAAAACATAGAATTCACATTCGTTGCTCAGCTGCGAATGTTCATCAAGAAATCTGGACCATTTAGATAAAAAATGAATGGTTCAGATTTAATTTAATTTTATTATTATATTTTTTATATATTTTTATTTTATTAAATGTAAAATGTAAAATAAAGATAATTTTATAACTATCATTTTTTTAAAAAATATTTTTATTATTAAAAAAATTAAAATAAAAATTTTAAATTTATACCATTCAAATATGAACTATTCAAATTTTGTTTTCCCTTACGAGCATTTGGTGCTCATCACGCTAATCACGACCAAATGTGAATTCCAAAACATGAAGGAAGAATGAAGATAGCTTTTCTTTTCTTTTTTTTCTTGGATGAAAAAAGGAAGACACATTGGTGCAATAATTGTTCAACAGCAATTATTGCAGTCACTATAGTAGACCATTCGTGATTTGACCATTTTTTCTTGTTATTTCTTTCAAATGTTACGACTGAGTGTGAATATTAATTATTAACCACTGATGATATTATTTTTGGGACAATTGTCTTTTTTTTACCAAAACATCAAGATATTTGATTTTTAGTATCATGTTTTTTGTTTTTTGGAATTAGACTTGAATTTTTGTAAATGAGACTCGAAAATTGAGAATTGAATTTTTCCAACTAAAATTTAATTTTTTTGAAAAAAAGTAATATAGTATCAAAAACCAAATATCTTGATTTTTGGTTTAAAAAAAACTAATTGTCCTGTTGTTTTTCTTGTTAGTGCCAAGCCTTGTTGGAGTCTGTTCATAGATCTTGTAATTTGGATGCCAAATTTGGTTGTAAGAGGTTGAGTCTTGTAGGTTTGGCATTTGTCGCCCGACCCTCTTTTTATTAGTTTTCTGCATTATGATTCAAAATCTCGTAGAGATGGTGTGGGCTGACTTTGGCCTCTTTATTGTGTTTTTTTTTTGCCTGAGACATTGGCCTCTTTATTGTGTCTTTTTTTTTGGCCTGAGACTTTTGTTGAATCAAGAGTTTTGATGATTTTAAACCAACTCTCAAAAGCTTGGATTGAAGATATCAAAGAAGAACAAAGCTGTTTCAAGTGAAGATTTACTGAGCATTTGCTGTTAGATCTCTTGTAGGATCTTTAGTTTTTGGTATAATTGGGTAAAAGATTTTGATTTAAAGAAAAGATGTTTTCAAACTTTGATTTTGTGTTAAATCTTTTAATATTTGAAAAACACCTTTGAACAGACGAAGGTTGAGAGTTTAAACTGAACTGTCAAGTTAGAAATTCGAATTTTGCCTTTGGAAATTCGAATTTCGAGCTAAAACTGAATAAGTCTGAAGAGACTGCTCTCTGTCAGACGAATTTTGGTTGTTCAAAATTCGAATTTTCATCTAGTCTGAAAAGAGGCCTTTTGTAACAGACGAACTTCACACTTTCAAAATTCGAATTTCAAGTAAAATGAAGTTTGTGAAAATCAAAGAAATTCGTCTGAAACTATGATAAAGTGCATCTGAAATCAAAATGAAATTAAGTTTGATAAATGCTCTCTGACAGACGAATTTTGAAGTTCCAACATTCGAATTTTCATATAAGTCTGAAAGATGCTTCTTTACAACAGACGAACTTTGAGTTTTCAAAATTCGAATTTCAAACAAAACAAAACTTGAGAAAATTGAAGAAATTCGTCTGAAACTATGTTAAAGTTCACCTGAGATCAAGAGTGATTTCAGTTTCAAAACTGCTCTCTGACAGACGAACTTTGAGCATTGAAATTCGAATTTCAGAAGCTAAGTTCTTGAGTCTATTGAAATGAAACATTGACATACGAATGATAAGAACTTGCAACATTCGAATGATGAAATGAGTCTGAAAAGAGTTTCTCTGACAGACGAATTTCACCTTTCCAAAATTCGAATTTCGAAGAAAGTTATCTACTGTGTCTCTTTAAACGTTCAATGAACAGACGAATTTTGGGGATCCAAAATTCGAATTTCGAAGGCACTGTAGAAAATTAAAAACACTGTTCATACTTAACCGAAAACTTTCTTCTTGAAAATTCGTATGTCACATTGTGAAAATGTTTTGTAAGTTTCAAAATTCGAATTTCACTTTATGAACAGACGAACTTCGTGCTGTAACGTTGGAAGCTTTAATCTTCGGTTCCTTCGAAATTCGTCTGTTGGCCAACCAAAATTCGAATTTCAGTATGTCAGAAACATTAAATGCGGTTGGTAAACGGATAGCTTTTCAGAGTAACCGTTGGATAACTTCCCCAACGGATTTATTTAGTCTCTAACGGATATTTGAGACCTAAATCTATAAATACAACATCATTTGAAGTTGTGGGTAACGAATCAAACTTGTATATACTGAATTTCTGCTGAATCTTCTTCTCAAAAGCTTTTACCCTCTTAACTTCAAAACTTGTACTTAAACTTTCATATCCACTCTTTACAAGAGAGTTACTTCATTGTAATCAATCTATTCTTTATCTGGAAGATAGGTTTACTTGTGAGGGGTATTCACAAGGGGATTGGGAAGCACATAGTGAAAGTGCTTGAAGAGTTTGAGAGAGCTCAGAAACAGAGCAAACCTATGTACTGTGGCTTTAGCAAGAAGCCCACTGAAATTCTTGCTGTATAGTGGATAAATCTCAAGAGGTGTCTTGGGGACTGGATGTAGGTCAAGTGAATAGACCGAACCAGGATAAATCTCTGACTTCATTTCTCCTTATCTTTATTTTTCACCTTACTCTGTTTTACGCATTGCTTTCATTATACTGTGATATCTTCACTTACTTCACTTTGTGCAGAAAAATTTTAAACTTCCCAATTCACCCCCCCTCTTGGGAAGTCAGCCTTGCTAACAAGTGGTATCAGAGCCTGGATTCCCATACAAAGGAACTCACAGTCCGGGAATTAAGATGGCTGGCTTTGGAGAGAGTATACTCCCTGAAGGGAACAATACTAACAGACCACCAGGCTTCAGTGGAGAGCATTATGGGTACTGGAAGATGAGAATGCAGATCTACCTCCAATCAATTGATCTTGACATCTGGTCAGTTATTGAAAAAGGGGATTTCTTTCCAATGGCTCTAACTGAAGATGGAGGACACAAAGAGAAGCTGGAAGCAGAATGGAATGATGAGGACAGAAGGAGAGTCCTACTGAATTTCAAAGCAAAACACTGTTTAGTCAGCGCCCTGAATCAAGATGAATTCTACAGAGTCTCGCAATGCACCACTGCAAAAGGAATGTGGGATACTCTGCAGATTGCTCATGAAGGAACATCTGGAGTCAGGGAGAACAGACTGAACACGTGCATTGGGGAGTATGAAAGCTTCAGAATGGCTGAAGGAGAAACTATAAAGGAGCTACAAAAGAGATTCACCCTCATTGTGAATCAACTCAAAAGCCTGGGAAAGGAATACACTCAGTCTGAGAAAGTAAGAAAAATACTCAGAGCTCTCCCTCTGGAATGGCAGCCCAAGGTAACAGCTATAGAAGAAGCCAGAGGAGAATCTATGACTTCTGTCACAGCTCTCTTCGGAAGCCTTGAGGAATATGAAGGAAAAATCAAAGCGCTCAAGGAAGCTGGCCTGGACAGAAAGAAGAAAGGCCTTGCCCTCAAAGCTGCTGATGAAAAGGAAGAAGAATCTGATGAAGGAGATGATCTGGATGAAGAAACCCTGGTAATGATGGTTAGAAAATTTGGAAGATTCTATAGCAAAAAGAAGAACAAGAGATTCTTCAAGAAAGGAGCAGCTGGAGAAAGCAAGAAAGAGACAAAAGAACCTGTGACTTGCTATGAATGCAAGAAGCAGGGACACATAAAGTGGGACTGCCCCCAATTCCTCAAGAAATAAGAAAAGGAAAAGAAAGCTGCTGATAAGGGAAAGAAGAAGAAGGCCTACATCTCATCTATATGGGGCAACAGCTCAGATGAGGAAGAAGAAGATGAGGATGAGATTGCCAACATTTGTTTGATGGCACTTGCTTCTGAAGAAGCCACACTCTCACACAGCAGTGATCAGGAAGAAGAGGTAAATGAATCTGAACCTTCCTATTCTGAATTACTAGATGCATTTCATGAGCTTCATGATGAATTTATTAAAGTTGCTAAAGAACTAAAACTAGCAAAGAAAAAGATAATTAAGCTGGAGTCTCAAAGCATAGTTTCTGAAATTGCCTCTTTACCTCCTACTGAATCTGTTTGCTGCACCTCATGCACTGAACTTAAGCAAACTAATGATTATCTAGTTAAAAGCATGTCTAGACTCACTAGAGGTAAAGATATGTTGTTTGCCTTGATGGGGAGCCAAAGAATATCACAAGGAAAAGCTGGTCTTGGCTATGATCCATGTGCTGTCAAGGAAAAGATCAGGAAGAAAAATCAGAACATGTATATGAGACATTTTGTGCATGCTAACAATAATAAAAAGAAAAATGATGCATCACCTCACATTGAAACATATGATCAACCAAGGCATGCTAAACAGATGTATTATCTGCATTATTTTCTTCCTACCACTCAATCAAGCAGTCCATTCATTACCTGTCATTTCTGTAACAAAAAGGGACATATTTCCAGTTCTTGTGCATTGAAGAAAAATGGATTAGGCAAGAAAACTGAATGGGTTCCCAAAGTTGCCTCTGCATCTAGGGAATTACTTACTGACCGAAAAGGACCCAAGCAAATCTGGGTACCTAAAAGGAAAACATAAACTTTGTTTTGCAGGTCTGTCTCAAAGCTAAGAAAAGCAACAAATGGTATATAGACAGTGCCTGCTCAAGTCACATGACTGGTGATAAGGAGAAGTTCATCACCCTTAGAGACAAGAAAGGAGGAAAGGTGACCTTTGGAGGTGACCAATATGGCAAAATCATTGGTATTGGAATTGTGGGCAAAAATCCAGAAACATCCATTGAAGAGGTGCTGTTTGTGATTGGCCTCAACCACAACTTACTAAGCGTGAGTCAGACCTGTGACAAAGGAAACTGGGTGCTGTTTGACTCAAAGTTTTGCCTGGTCATCAGAAAAAGTGATCACAAAGTAATCCTCAAAGCTCAAAGGGAAGGTAACTGTTATACTATTGACCTTGATGAACTTCCTCCCATGGACTCTGTATGCTTAATTAGTCAGAATAATGACAGTTGGCTATGGCATAGGAGATTAGCTCATGTCAACATGAATCAATTGTCTAAACTGATTAAAAATGAGCTAGTAACTGGTCTTCCTAAAATATCTTTTGAAAAGGATAAAGAATGTGATGTATGCCTAAGCGGAAAACAAACCAAAGCATCCTTCAAATCTAAAAATGTAATTACAACAACAAGACCACTTGAATTGCTGCATATGAACTTAATTGGACCATCTAGAGTGAAAAGTCTTGGTGGTAATCTGTATGTGCTTGTAATTGTAGATGATTACTCTAGATTCACTTGGACATTATTTCTTTCCTCTAAAAGTGATACCTTTGATGCATTTGTAACCTTAGCTAAGAAAGTGCAAAATGAGAAAGGTATTTCTATTGTGTCTATCAGGTCAGACCATGGAGGAGAATTTGAAAATGCATACTTTCTGGAGTACTGCAATGAGCATGGGATTGACCACAACTTCTCAGCACCAAGAACTCCTCAACAAAATGGAGTGGTGGAAAGGAAGAACAGAACCATTGGAGAAATGGCAAGAGCTATGCTGAATGAGAAGGAACTCTCTCAAGTGTTCTGGGCTGATGCAGTGAATACAACAAGTTACATCATAAACAGAGCCTACATCAGACCAATCCTTGAGAAAACTCCTTATGAGCTGTACAAAGGAAGAAAGCCAAATCTGTCACACCTCCATGTGTTCGGGTGCAAATGCTTCATTCACAACAATGGGAAAGAAAATCTGGGTAAGTTTGATGCCAAATCTGATGAAGGTATATTTTTGGGCTATTCAAGTAGGAGTAAGGCTTATAGAGTTTATAATAAAAGATCAAATATAGTAGAAGAATCAGTGCATGTGGTTTTCATTGAAAATGAAGCTGTTTCAAAACATGAGGATGATCTAACTATCAATTTTGAAAAACTGGGAATTTCTGACAAAAGTAAAACTGAACCTCCAAAGATATCTGAATCTGTTGACACAGAGGAAGACGTCCAGGAGCAAGAGTTTGATGAAGAAAATAATGAAGAAACAACTCAAGAACTCCCTAGAGTTTGGAGATATCAAAGGAATCACCCTGTTGATCAAGTAATAAGGAATGTTCAAGAGAAAGTCAAAACCAGAAAACAGTTAAGGGATCAAATGCTCAACTGCGCATTCATTTCTCAAATTGAACCTAAATGTGCTGAGGAAGCCTTAACTGATGATTACTGGATTTTAGCTATGCAAGATGAACTAAATCAGTTTGAAAGAAATCATGTTTGGGATTTAGTGCCCAGGCCCAAAAATCATCCTGTTATTGGTACCAAATGGGTTTTCAGAAATAAACTGGATGAATCTGGAACAATAATCAGAAATAAGGCTAGACTGGTTGCTAAAGGGTATAATCAGGAAGAAGGTATTGATTTTGAAGAAACCTTTGCACCAGTAGCTAGACTAGAGGCTATAAGAATACTGCTAGCATATGCATGCATGAAAAATATTTTACTATATCAAATGGATGTAAAGAGTGCCTTTTTAAATGGATATATCATGGAAGAGGTTTATGTAGATCAACCTCCTGGTTTTGAAGATTCTACTAAACCAAACCATGTTTATAAACTAAAGAAGGCTCTTTGTGGTTTAAAACAAGCCCCTAGAGCATGGTATGAAATTGAGCAATTTTCTAACTGAAAAAGGATTTAATAGAGGCAAAGTTGACACAACTTTATTCACTAAGAAAGAAAATAAAGATTTACTGATTGTTCAAATCTATGTTGATGATATTATTTTCGGTGCTACTAATGAAACTCTTTGCAAGAAATTTTCTGAGTTAATGCAGGGAGAATTCGAGATGTCCATGATGGGTGAACTTAACTTCTTCCTCGGACTGCAAATCAGACAGCTTGATGATGGTATCTTTCTCAGTCAATCCAAGTATCTAAAGGAGCTGCTAAAGAAGTTTGGGATGGAGAATGCCAAACCAATGGGAACACCTATGGCTACTGCAACCAAACTAGACATGGATGAGAATGGGAAGATGTTTGACATTACTCAGTACAGGAGAATGATTGGATCTCTGCTGTACTTAACTGCCAGCAGACCTGACATTATGTTCAGTGTCTGCATGTGTGCAAGGTTCCAATCATGCCCCAAAGAATCCCATGCAACAGCTGTGAAAAGAATTTTTAGATATCTTATTGGAACATCACAAATGGGTCTTTGGTATCCAAAAGGCAATGGAGAAGACCTCAAAGGATACACAGATGCTGATTTTGCAGGATCTAAAATTGACAGAAAAAGCACAAGTGGAACCTGTCAGTTCCTTGGAGGATCCCTAGTTTCATGGTTCAGCAAAAAGCAAAACAGTGTAGCCTTATCTACTGCAGAAGCTGAGTATGTTGCAGCTGGAAGCTGTTGTGCCCAAGTCATCTGGATGAAACAGCAGCTTGAAGATCTTGAGATCAAAATAAGAGAGATACCAATCATGTGTGACAACCAAAGTGCTATAAATATCACCAAAAATCCTATCATGCACTCAAGAACAAAGCATATTGAAGTCAGGCATCACTTCATAAGAGATCATGTTCTGAAAGGAGAAGTCAGATTGGAGTACATCCCAACAGAGGATCAAGTTGCTGATATACTCACAAAACCTCTGCCAGAAGACAGACTTTGTAAAATAAGGAGAGAATTGGGAATGGTAAACCCCAATGAACTGTAAGATATTTTCATGCAATTCTGTCCTTAAAATTTTCAATATCAGAATCAATTCTAACTTGAGCTTCGAAGTATGTTTAATCTAAGGTGCAGGTGCTCCTTGTGAAAATCAATGGCAATAAACTTGAAGATTGGAGCACGTCAGAATGGAACAACCAGAAAATGGAATAAAAGATGTAAATCCTAAGTTTTGGATCCATTCTGTAAGTTTTTAAAGATGAAATTCGCATTTTAATGTATGTTGGACGTATTTTGCTTCATAAAATGTGCTTCTGACATGGTCAATATGGTCAACATTCGAATTTCAGTTCACTAACAGACGAACTTCGGCCTGTTATGCCCTGGAACAGTTCTCTGTAATGCCTCGAAATTCGTCTGTTGAAACTTGAAAGTTCGAATTTTCAAAATCAGAAATTTCAAAATTATGTTTGTCCAGCACTGCTACACAAATTATTACTTCCTAACATACGAATGTTGGACAATCTTTACATAGTAAGAAAATTCAAATTTTCTGTTCAAAATTCGTCTGGTGAATCATGTCCTACATGCTGAATTGTTAAAAGATGCAGCTCTACCTGCTTCATTCGTCTGATTGATTGATAGTTTGATTGTTAACTGCCTTTTTCTATTCAACATTCGAACTTTGGTGGAACAAAATTCGTCTGTTGTCCTTGTATTGCATGTTTCAAGCCACTGTCAGACGAACTTTCAAGATGAAAATTCGTCTGTCAGTAAGCTGTGCTAAGCGGTTTAACTTGTAACTGCCCGAAGTTCGAATTTTGGCCCCTCAAAATTCGTCTGTCAGACGGTTACACACGTTAAATGCTACGGTTTTCCTCAGAACAGACGCAGCCCTATCTGTAACCTCTCTGAATCTGTTCTGATTCTTTCTTTAATTCTCTTAACTCCTGTCCAAAAACCGTCATTCTTCACCTTTTAAACTTCTATTCGCATCCTATAAATCCTTTCTTGACGTCATTCCACTTCATTCCACTGAAAAATGGCGAGAGTAAAGATCCCTGGAGCAGGACAAGCTGGGACTCGGCCAAAAAGAACGGTTAAATCCCAATATGCTATAAAAGAAGGAGAAAAATCCAAAAGAAAAGCCGAACCCAGTAAAGCTACCCCTTCTAAACGCCAGAAATCATCATCCAAGGCAGATTCTCAGAAAACTGGGCCTTCCTCTTCAAAAACTGCAATTCCTTTGGGTGATACTATTGCTGTGGCTTCCTCCTCTTCTACACAATCTAGAGAATTTGAGCTTACCACATTACCACTTTGGAGCACTCCTGAGATTCAAGAAGAGTTTTCTGCCAAGTTTTCCAGCAAAAAGGTAATCAAGCCTCACTGTGTAAATTTGGAGCAATTTTTGATATCCAACAACTTTGATGCTGCATTATGGTTGATAAGATACAAAAACCTGTTGGAAATTGCTGAAAAATATGATGATGAAGTAGTGAAGACTTGGTATGCCTCTCTTCAATATAATAGCAAGAAAAGGAAATGGGAGGTCACTTTGAGATCAAGGACCATCTGGCTTGCTGATGAAACAATCAATGAAGTGCTGGAAATCCTAGGACAAGATGGGCTAAAAATTGACATTACAGCCTCTGGATACATGGATGAGGCAAGCACAGAGGATGAAGAAGGTGGATCCTTTCTGTACTACAAAGAGAGCACCATCTTGGACACCTTGTTCAGGAGAAGGGATAACAGGCCAACAATAAATCTGTTGAAGCCCACAGACCTAAGTGTACAAGTCAGGATCCTGCACTATATAGTGTCCAGGATCATATTCAACAAGGGTGGCAGCTTCAATCTGATAACAAGGGCAGAGGCTCATGTGATGACTGCTATCATTCGTGGGAAGCTAATCAACATGGGTCATATCATCCTCCAGAGAATGATAAAGGCAAGGGATCAGAGGAAGGATTCCACACTCCCCTATGCTGCAATTATTTCAAGAATCCTGCAGCATGCTAGGATTCAACACATTGAAAAGGGGAAAGGGAAACTCACTGAGGCATTCAAAGAAGAGGAACTGCAAAGGATGGGTATTGAACGAGATGAAGGCAGATGGGTTGGAAAGGGAGCAGGAAAATCTGAAGATCTGTTCTTTGCTGCTGATGCCTCCCTCCAACAAGAAGGCACCTCTGAGGCCCCTGGCAAATCAGTACCTCAGCCTTCTCAGCCAATCCCATCTCCCTCCAGGCCCACTCAACCTCCTTCCACTCCCTCCTCATGGGCCAAGCCAACAAAGGTCACTGAGCTGTTTGACAGTCTGTCAACACTCATTCTCAGCATAAGAGATGAGCAAAATGCCAAATTTGCTCATCTACAAGATCAGATCCATCAGTTGGCTGTGAACATGAAGGTGGTGGCTGATGCGTATGAAGAAATAAGGAATGCTATTCCTACCACTTCAGCTCCACCTCAGCCTGGTGTCCCTGAGCCTACTCTATCTCCAACTCCTGAGCCTCCAAGCCCCTTCGAGATTGCCTCCTCTGAACATGATGATAATGTAGATGGTGCTGGTGCAATGAGAACACCAAGTCCTGGTCCACCTTTGGACTATGGATTGGAAGAAGAAGAAGGACTTCAGCAGACAAGTCCTCATGAGCCCATGCAAGAAGTTGCTCAGGAATCAATTCTGTCCACTCAAGAATCTGAGCAAGTTGAAAAACTGGTGGCAGCAATTTCAAGCTCCTCTATGCAAGAAGTTGTGAGCACTGAAGAAAGGAGCCTTGTACCTGTTGTTGACTTTGTTGCCATTGCTCACAATGCTTTACTGGAAGCTCAGAGGAAAAGACTGGAAGAAATGTTTCCTCCTGCTCAACTAGCTTCCTCTTCTCCAGCTGCCTATGGTCTTACAGAGGAACAAAGGGCTCAACTAGCTCTTACCAGACAGGCAATGCAGGAGCTACTGGAAATCTCTGACGAGGAAACAAGCACTGATCCCCCAGCTGAAATTCCTTTTGCTCCTGTGCCCCTTCGTGCTATTCCTGTCTCTCAGATCCCTCCTCCGGCTGATTTTGTTGGCCTTCCTGATGATGTCAAAAAGGGGGAGAAGTCTGGGCAAACTGCTGGGCAAACTGGAAAGACTGCTGCTGAGCAATCTGGTAAAGGAAAAGGGAAATCCTACAGCAAGAAGACCAAGACCAAGAAGAAATGATTGGAAATCCTTGTTGTACTTTGTACCTGGTTTTGTTGTTTGAAATTTGTTGATTGGACTAGTTTTGATGTTTGAACTTTGCATTATTTGGTTCTGTACAAGCAACTTTTGTTTAAATGAATGGATCCCTTTGTTGCTAAGTTTTGTGCCTTAATTCTGTTGATATCTTATGCATATGTTGAGGGGGAGCTTGTGAAAGCAAACCCAAGTACTAATCCAGTTTGTAAGTTGTTTTGTCATCATCAAAAAGGGGGAGAATGTTGAATCAAGAGTTTTGATGATTTTAAACCAACTCTCAAGAGCTTGGATTGAAGATATCAAAGAAGAACAAAGCTGTTTCAAGTGAAGATTTACTGAGCATTTGCTGTTAGATCTCTTGTAGGATCTTTAGTTTTTGGTATAATTGGATAAAAGATTTTGATTTAAAGAAAAGATGTTTTCAAACTTTGATTTTGTGTTAAATCTTTTAATATTTGAAAAACACCTTTGAACAGACGAAGGTTGAGAGTTTAAACTGAACTGTCAAGTTAGAAATTCGAATTTTGCCTTTGGAAATTCGAATTTCGAGCTAAAACTGAATAAGTCTGAAGAGACTGCTCTCTGTCAGACGAATTTTGGTTGTTCAAAATTCGAATTTTCATCTAGTCTGAAAAGAGGCCTTTTGTAACAGACGAACTTCACACTTTCAAAATTCGAATTTCAAGTAAAATGAAGTTTGTGAAAATCAAAGAAATTCATCTGAAACTATGATAAAGTGCATCTGAAATCAAAATGAAATTAAGTTTGATAAATGCTCTCTGACAGACGAATTTTGAAGTTCCAACATTCGAATTTTCATATAAGTCTGAAAGATGCTTCTTTACAACAGACGAACTTTGAGTTTTCAAAATTCGAATTTCAAACAAAACAAAACTTGAGAAAATTGAAGAAATTCGTCTGAAACTATGTTAAAGTTCACCTGAGATCAAGAGTGATTTCAGTTTCAAAACTGCTCTCTGACAGACGAACTTTGAGCGTTGAAATTCGAATTTCAGAAGCTAAGTTCTTGAGTCTATTGAAATGAAACATTGACATACGAATGATAAGAACTTGCAACATTCGAATGATGAAATGAGTCTGAAAAGAGTTTCTCTGACAGACGAATTTCACCTTTCCAAAATTCGAATTTCGAAGAAAGTTATCTACTGTGTCTCTTTAAACGTTCAATGAACAGACGAATTTTGGGGATCCAAAATTCGAATTTCGAAGGCACTGTAGAAAATTGAAAACACTGTTCATACTTAACCGAAAACTTTCTTCTTGAAAATTCGTATGTCACATTGTGAAAATGTTTTGTAAGTTTCAAAATTCGAATTTCACTTTATGAACAGACAAACTTCGTGCTGTAACGTTGGAAGCTTTAATCTTCGGTTCCTTCGAAATTCGTCTGTTGGCCAACCAAAATTCGAATTTCAGTATGTCAGAAACATTAAATGCGGTTGGTAAACGGATAGCTTTTCAGAGTAACCGTTGGATAACTTCCCCAACGGATTTATTTAGTCTCTAACGGATATTTGAGACCTAAATCTATAAATACAACATCATTTGAAGTTGTGGGTAACGAATCAAACTTGTATATACCAAATTTCTGCTGAATCTTCTTCTCAAAAGCTTTTACCCTCTTAACTTCAAAACTTGTACTTAAACTTTCATATCCACTCTTTACAAGAGAGTTACTTCATTGTAATCAATCTATTCTTCATCTGGAAGATAGGTTTACTTGTGAGGGGTATTCACAAGGGGATTGGGAAGCACATAGTGAAAGTGCTTGAAGAGTTTGAGAGAGCTCAGAAACAGAGCAAACCTATGTACTGTGGCTTTAGCAAGAAGCCCACTGAAATTCTTGCTGTATAGTGGATAAATCTCAAGAGGTGTCTTGGGGACTGGATGTAGGTCAAGTGAATAGACCGAACCAGGATAAATCTCTGACTTCATTTCTCCTTATCTTTATTTTTCACCTTACTCTGTTTTACGCATTGCTTTCATTATACTGTGATATCTTCACTTACTTCACTTTGTGCAGAAAAATTTCAAACTTCCCAATTCACCCCCCCTCTTGGGAAGTCAGCCTTGCTAACAACTTTGGCCTCTTCAATAAATTTTCCACTGATGACAAAAAAAAAATACCATGCATATACTCATATATAAATTTTGCAGAAAGTTAAATTATATGACTTTCTTTATTATTAACATATAAATTTTGTACGAAGTCAAATTATGTAGTTTGGTTTGTGAATGATGCTTTTTATTGCATGATTTGGTTGTTTATGCTTAATTATTTTGAATGAATAAATTATTTGAATTTGAATGATCTAAAGTTAAATTTGATATGTTAAAGCTAATTCTATCATTATAATGTATCCTGTATAACGCATGGGTTCATATTTTAAATTTTTAATGAAACTAGTCTAATATAAGTTATATTATTCATGGGTTGTGAATGGTATAACTTTTATATTTTATTATATTTTAAATTATTGATTAAGAAGGTCTGCAAGAAAAAAACTAACGCGATATTTTTCATGTTTCAATTAATAAATTTTATTGATCCCAACAAACCTGACCTGACCTACCAAATCCAAGGTTTGTAAGTTGTAATTTAACCATCATTTGGCCAAGTCATATTGAAACTTAGAAAACAATAATCGATCAATAAAAAGTCCCATAATTTTAATAATATATACATGATTAAAGAAATATCTTTTTTTTTAATCTAAGTTGTATTGAACAAATTAATAACAAAAATTGTATAAAATTGTAGAAATCAAATCATTTCAATTCTCACTAGTTGAATTAAATGATAAACTATATTCAACCCATTGCATTATTAAATTGGAGTAGACCAATGGATTGGGAAGCAGATCCTAGTTTGGTCCGGAACAACAAGAAAACTAGACATATAAAGAACAAGTCAAAACCAATAAAATTAGTTAAAAATTGGTAGAAACCGAAATAACCGACCGAGATAGTGCAGATCGGTTTTTAAGAAAATTAAAAAATAAAAAACTTTGAACTATATGGACCTCGCAACCTAAAAAAAAATTATTCAGTCGTTGGGGCTATTTAACTTTGAAACCCTGGTCCATAAAGTTTATCTCTGGCCTGACATTATGTGGGATTTAAGAGGTTAAGAGATACCACGCAAAGTAGCTACCTTTAGTGACTTAATATGATCAGTTTCTTTTGTGTTTCTGTGTTGTTTCTTTTTTTTCTTTCTTTTGTGTTTTTGTATTATCTGCCTGTAGCGGAAAGCTTTTCCTTCAACTATTTAGCTTTGAAACATCCTTTTTCCTTCAGTCCTTTCTCTTTGATTCCATAAGATTGAATTCATCTACACTATTAAATAACAATGGTTGTTAAAGTGTTGTGAATATGTTCATTTCTAATTTATTTCATTTCATGTCCATTATTTTTAATATATAGTTTTATTTCATTTCATACTCTCATTAAAAACTTCATTTATAAAAAAAATTACAGAAACTTTAAATAGATTAAGTTTCTTTATATATATATATATATTATTTAAACATGTTATTTTAATTATTATCAATTTAACTCCAGTTAAACTCTGATTGAACTATTGAACCTTAAATCAATATTTTATCCAATTTAATGTCCAGTTTAGATTTCTTGTCATTAGTAAAATATTTTTTGCATAAATTGTTATCAATTAGTTGAATATTAACATGTGTAATTATAGAAAATTATAGGAAAAATTTTGATTTAAGTGATTGAAATCACTTATCAAGGCATTAATCTAACACGGCCTAAACAAACTTGTAATATTATAGTTCCGGCTCTATTTCAATCTCATAATATATGTTAGCAGTCAATTGCATATTTGTATTTGTAATTTTTAGATAACATTACAAATTTTGATTATCTCAAGTTAGAAACTTACAAGTATTTTTAAAGTAAAAAAGTAATTGGTCCTCTCCTGTTGTACTCTGTTTTTCTTTTTGGGTTATGAAATGGAAATGTGCATATATTCCCCAAAAAAAAAGTAAAAGTAATTAAAAAGAGTAGTTAAACAATAGAAGTAGACTCCAGATTGGGATCCTCTCAAATTAATTATATGTGAAACTAATGAAGCTTAACACAATTTCTGTATTATAATATTGGTACTTCGCATCTAACTTTACCAATTTTAATTTTAAATGATTCATTTTCAGTTAGATTCCATACACATATTCCCTTGTCTTATTATGGTTCCCCTACAACTTAAGAAGGTCAAAGTAGTATAAGGTTGGATGTGGACCAAAACAAAAGAAAATTGACACTTTGCCCTACAAAGAACATGAAGCAATCTGTAAGACATACAACCCAAGATGTAGTCTTATTCAAAATATCCGGATATCATAAGTAAATCCCAATGCCAAGGAGGCTTAATATTGAGAGGATTGGATTCCCTGCAATTCTGAGTCATACAAATACTGGAGTTCAGCATCTTTGCCCAAAAGAAGCAAAACTACCAAACATTCTTACAACATACATACGGACCCTCATATTATCAATCAATTTTCTTTTTTTCAGAGTGCCAACTAGATGGCTGGTTGCTGCTGAGTAATGCAGTGTATATTTCCACCCCCCCAAAACAATCTCCCTTGCACCTTCAATTCCCACAATCTATGACAAGAAAATTTGATATGTGAGGATCATAACCAACAAACTAAGATCAATGACCCAAATTCACAATTCATAAAGTACTTGACCACGGCAGTGACAACCATTAATAAGATGTGTAACATTTAGAATGGGATGATGATGAACATCTTATGTCCAGTCCCCGTTCTCAAATGGCAAGAATACTCAGTTCTATTTGTGATGAATTATTCATTTTTGCTGTCAAATGGCACCAATTCAAGAACCTATCTCGACTTGATTGATAGAAGCAATTAATTATCTATATTTTTTTTTTTCTAAAACATGTTTTGATTCTGCTATTTTAGAGATGATTACATAAGCTTGTTAGGTCTCTACAAGCAGTTCATCTGAAAACCAGTTTCGGTGGATGCCTTTTCAAACAGACAGATCCTTCTCTTCTAAAATCGCATGTTATAAAGTTCAGATGGGTTTATCCTCTCTAAGTGCTAAAATAATTTTACAACATAATTATAGTTGGAGCAACGCACTTTCAACCAAATACAGAGTCATGGAACCTTTAAATCTCCAGTTCCTTACACATCATTTCCATTTTTATGAAAATTGGACTTCTATAGATTCCACAAAAGGTGGTGCTTTATTGTTCCTCTTGATTTATTTAATTGGTTATTTTATGATAAATTATTTATTATCAATTAAGTGTTATCCACATTCACTGAAAGATATGTCAACTCAAAAGTATTTTAACAATAACTTCTTACTTCGCGATGAGGAAAGGCCTTAGATAGGACTTGCAGAGCTTCGTCGTCCCATTTTTTATCTCCAAACTGTGGAACAATGATAGCTCCATTTGCAATATAGAAGTTTACATAGGAAGCAGCAAGTCTTATACCTGGAAGTCTATGTTTGGCCTCGTCATCCTGAAAAATAAAAGAAATACACCAGATGATAGCCTTACAATGGAGATTGAGTTTGGTTGGTTCCATTATCAAATCATTACTAATTAGTAGCATATGATTCGTCCTTGATTAAATTTGGCATTAGTCATTGATGTAAACTCCACATTTCAGCAATAATATCATGAGATATGCATGGCCATTACTACATTATCATAATTAAAGGCAAGACATAGCAATCAATTAGATATCTCCGTTTATGGCACCTCAGCTTTTCTAATACACATGATACCTGAAGCGCACTTCCACAGGTGAGTCTTCATTAGCTGACCATTTGCAAATTAATTCCCTTATGGAGGCTAATGAGGCTGATTTCATGTGATTGTGGCGCAAAAACATTGTAATTTTATTGAGAATGTGAAGATAAAATTATGTATGTGGATAGAGGTACATGACATCAGTTTCTCAACCAATGTGATAAGTCACTATATAAACAACTCCAGAGAGGAACACACGGAGGACATTAAAGCACTGAGTCACTTAGATCTCCCCACGTGAGATCATGATGAAACATTTTTATTTCAATTAAGACTAATATTTTCTCAGGAGGAATATGTATCCCTCACAGCTTCCCATATCCCAGCAGCTGTTTTACACATTAAATAATTTTCACCTACTTCAAGTGTCATGGAAGTAATAAGTCATGACATGACTTCCATGAGAACCACTAATGGTCAGTGAGAGTTTCGGTGTGCAAATATCACCAGTGAGATAGGCTACTTTTCCCCTGCCTCAGATGAACATCATAACACATGAGGATCATCGGAGGTAATTAGTGCCACTAAGCTTGTACCCTCATGACAGGGGACGGCTCTGTTTAAGGGTAGAGGCTAGAAACGCAAAGCTGGTGACTATTCTAGGCTTTTATGCCAGCCAAGGTGCAGATGCAGTGTTCTGTCCAGGGTTAACAGACACAGCATTGGAGGAGGCTGAGCTATCGTGAGTTTCTTGGCTTTTTATGAGAATTTTTGTTTTGCTTGTAGCCTTGTAAGAGTAGTAATTGGCTGGCCTTGTCGTTTGCTTAACTTCTAGGTCATTGTTTGGTAGCCGTGAGAGATGTGGAAGGAGAGGGAATATGTCATGAAAATAGAAAAATACTCATTATGTCTTGTTATCATTATGGAATAGTAGCATTAGCATAATCCGATAGATAACTAGATTGTAATCAAAGGTTGCAACTAAAACTCTCACCTTTCTACATAAGTAAAGACAAATTCCATTTAAAAAAAAAAAAATTCCCAATCAACAAATAGGACGTACCAGAGAGACACAAGCTTATTAAAACGTGTTTGTTCACTCTACACGTGAATTCATTCACAAGTTAGATAGACACAAAATTCTAGGCAAGCTCAATTCTGAACGTCTGTAGACTTTGCCATGTACCATTCCGATCTAATGAATGAGTAGCATCCTAGAAATCAACATTTCAAACTTAAAACAAACCAGGATACAGTAAATTTTAAACTCAGAAGAACTAACCAAGATATAGGAAAATCAGAATGTCAGATGTGTATGAGTAACATCAAAATGCTACATCTGACACTCATAAAATTGGTAATATACAGCAGCAACCCATAAACTGAATCAATGAATACTAAACTGCACAAGTAATTGGGGTTGGAGAATAAACTTTAGCGATTATGTCTGAGACTAATGAACAAAATTAACATCTAGAGACAACAAACATTTTTACATCTGTTTTTAATTATGATATAAGAAGGGTTTACAAAAAAAAGCAAGAAATGCAAACTTGGATAGTTACCTGAATGACCCCAGCAGCCTCTTCCTCTGTCATATAGAGTGGACGCGGTATATGGATTTTAATTATTTCAAGGTTTCTACCATTGGCATCAGTTGCCCTAGAAAGCAAAGAATATGCCTCAGCAGATCATTCATACTGCGGATCAGTTTCATCATCCATCCAAGGCAGAAGAACCACACCAGGTCTCACAAAACAGCACATGTTGTCGATATGACCATTAGTATCATCATCCCCTGTATCAAAGCAGTAAAAATTTTAATTAAAATTTTACTTAACATATAGAAGAAGGCTACCTGCCTGTTTCAAGATATCAGGACCAGGCATATCTAAGTGTCTAAAACTCCTAAGTTGGACATCTTTCTAGAAGTGTAAATATCAGCCTAATTATTTTGAACTATTTGGATCGGCCTGCACTCTTAAAAGTCACTACATCAGTTCATGATGAGGAGTTAAAGAAAGTAGAATTTTAATTTCTAGCAACCAAGAAAGTAACAACAGAAAGATTCTAAAGGAGAGCGGATTGCATATACAGGGAAGGAAAGGAGACAAACCTCCAATCCAATCCCACAAATTAGCCACCAATCAAGCAAATGGTAATGGATATCTTATATGTTTTTAAATTTTAGCAGATATTTTCTAAAAAGAAGTTCCAGAGCTCAGGGAAGAATCATTATCAACAGTTCCAAATCGAGACATCACAATTTTTTATTAGCTTTCATTCAAACTCGCAAGGAAAGAAATGTGCCAATTTTACCTTTAGTATAATTCTAAAATTCAGAAAAAGAGGACGTCATAAATAATTTTACTGTAATTGCAAAGGTCTAACTTCAAGAATTTTAATAGTTAATTATGTCATCATAGAAGACAAACTACAGAAATATTATGAAGTTTTTCCTCACTCTAAATTTTGTCCTTTATCTTTGAGGTAAAAGCATGGTCAAGAAGCATTAAATTTTATTTAAGTCAATAAATGCATTCAAAGCCAGAGAAAAGTCAGATTCCACTTTTTATTGCACTTAATAAGTAGCACAGAATGCTTGTGCAACTCATTCATAATGATCCTTCATTCTGGACAGGCTTTATTAGAAAAGTTGTCAATTTTTGATATCCTACATGGATAAGATTTCTGTCAAATAAGTTATTCTTCTTGCAAAGGTATATGCTCCCTATAAAATTTTCACTGACTGAAAGTTAAGTAGTCAAAGAAAAATTCTATCAATTGAAAGGAAAATAAAAGCTCATAAATCTAACATATTAGTGTCAAGTCCACGTCCCGTACAGTCCACGAGGCAACCATATAATCTTTCTGACTCCCAGATATGCCTTAAGTTCATTCTCTATTTGGACTTTACTCAAGTGTGGATTCCTGTTTTTGTTCAAGAGACATTCTTCAGTGGTAAGACAAGTCCCTGAAGCAAGAAGAAAGCACTGGCATAAACTGCAGAATTATAGAACTTTACAAGCAAATAGCATATTACATTCAGAAGGGAGATCCTAGTGTAAAGAGGTAAATCTAATCATATGAGGCTCAACCAATCAGGAACTAAAGTTATTAAGTAGATTTAATGAGTACTGACAAACTTATGAAAATAATCAGAAGTTATAGGTTATCCATTTTAGCCACCACTTATTCTTGCTCATGAATAAGCCAAAACTAAAACAAAAATCTCAAGAGAATTTAATGACCGGTGATTCGCCTGAAATGTAAGCTTACCAATTGAAGACTCAAATCTCCTCCCTTCTGCCTCGGCTCTACTTTTCCTCTGCTGCTCGGATTCCTCTACTGCCCATATCTCTCCTCACAGCTTCCTTGCTTTTTCCCCTCCTCTAATCGCTCTCTCCTTCTGTGTCTATTTTTTACTTTTTAAAACTTTTCTTAACAGACTTTATAGGTTTATTATAATTATTATTATTATCTTTATAAAAAGTTTATTTATACTTGATATATTTACAAAGAGTCATCATCTCATACAAAAAGTTAATTTCCTAAACATTTGTGAAGATTCCAAAATCTCCCACGAATAAATAAAGATTTTTTTTAGAGATAAAATATATTTATTTATGTTGTTGAATAATTTATTCCTATTGTTTAAAACATCAAAAGATTCGAAAGTCTCCCTAGAATTTATTTGCCTATTTTAAGAAAATCAACTCGTAACTGATATATCTACATAAAATCATTGCCTCATAAGGTTGACTGACTTTATGAGTATCTATGAAGATTCCAAAATCTCCCATAAATAAACAAAGTCTTTTTTTTTTTCCTTCTTTTTTCTTCTTTTTCTTTCCTTTTCTTCCTTTTTTTCACTTTCTTTTTTTACACGTTAAAATGATATATGATTTGCTATTAAAAAAAATATCCATCATAACATTTAATACATGACTATGGTGTATGAGTTCAAGGAACATGTGATACACCAAAATACCCACTATAACCCGTATATAAAAGGTGGCTTGTTGTAAAAAATTAACCTTCAAAAACATATACGCACATTGGTTCACCTCCTTAAAGCAAATGCCCATATCACAAAGTTCAAATGCCAAAGTCAAGCTTTCATGCAAACAGATCCAAATAGGTTCTAATATTCTTCACAAAATTTGTAGGGCATAAGCAAGTACTAAACACATACAACAGGTTGGATAAAAATAAAGTAATATCATGGTACTGTCTAATACAAGATTTCAATTAGCCATAAAAACAAAACACCTAATCTAGCGTCCACAACAAGCAAGATTCGAACCAGACTTATAAATCTAGCTTGGTAAAAAAGAAATCTCGACCCATCGCCTGAAATGTAAGCTTACCAATTGAAGACCCAAATCTCCTCCCTTCTGCCTCGGCTCTGCTTTTCCTCTGCTGCTTGGATTCCTCTGCTGCCCGGATCTCTCCTCACAGCTTCCTTGCTTTTTCCCCTCCTCTAATCGCTCTCTCCTTCTGTGTTTATTATTTCTCGACACCCCACTCCTTTTTCTTCTTTCAAAGACTTATATAGACCAGAATCGCATACCTTGGCAGGAATGACCTTTCGGTGAGTCAAAACGGGTTTTCCTCTTTTGTGCTTAAAATCGGAACCTTGGTCTGTGAATCTCTTGTCCATTTCTCCAATTCCATGTATCTGATCTTTTGAATCACTGCTTCCCTTGCTGCAATTTGGCCTCTTGAGCCTTGAGCCTTGAGCCTTGAGCCTCACTCACAAAGTGAATTTTTTCATGCTACAATCTTCTTTTTTTTCCTTTTCTTCTTTTTTCTTTTTCAAATGTAACATATAAGATCTTTTTTGTTTGGTTTTTGTTCTTTCTTTCTTTTTTTTTGGCTCCAATTTGTTTTACCCAATCTAAAAGGAAGTTGATGGTGATGTAATGTATGCAATAGAAGATGCATATCAAAATAAGTTTTTTTTTAATTTGAGTAAGAGTTTATTTTGATGTAATATATGTAAAAAGGATACATGTGAAATGCATGATTTGTCATATATGCCCCAATTTGAATGATAATTTATTTATATAATGCATGTAAGGAAAATGCATGTGAGACATGAAAATTTTTCCTCTCAATTTGAATGAGAATTTATTTGTAATGCACGCAAGGAAAATGTATTTGAGATGTGATTATTTTTTTTTTATACCCATTATGAGAGTGAAATTTTTTCATGCTACAATTTACATAAAATTTTCTTTCTTTTTTTTCTTTTCTTTTTTTCCAAATCGAACATGCAAGATTTTTCTTTTTTGTTTTGTTTTTTTTTTCTTTTTCATTGTTGTTTGCCCAATCTGAGTGGGAGTTTATTTTGATGCAATGTATGTAATGGATGATGAATGGTACAAGCTCTTGATTTAAAAGCTTGATTCTGCATTTGCTCTAACTTGGGTGTGAGAAGGGAGCATATCAAGGCAGTCTCAATTTGAGCAGAAGATTATTTGATGCAATGCATGGGATGTGAGTATCACAAGTTTGATTTCATGTTTGCACCAATCCAAGTGAAACCAAATCTTGATGCAGTGGGTGTAAAATTTTTTCATTTCATTTCATTTGAAAAGTTGACTTTTCATTTGCCCCAATCTTATTGGAAGTTTATTTTGATGCAATGCATGCAATGAATGATGTAAAGCGATACTCTTTTTTTGCATTTTTATGATCTCTTTTTATTTTATTTTATTTTTGCATTTTTCATTATCTTTTTTTTTGCATCTTTTAATTTTTGCATTCTTTTTGGGGCATTTTCTTTTTGCATTTTTTATGATTTTTTCTTTTCATAGGCTTATGTTGATGTGATAGATGCAAAATTTTGCTTTTGATTGCCCAATGTATTTGAAAGAAAATATGTGTTTGTAATGTTTAATGCAAAAAATCAGTATGTAAAAATACCTAAATTTACAAAATATAGGATTTCTTTGGTCTTTTGCAATTAAGAAAACTTTAAATGCCCCCAGTAGAAACTTCATCCAAAGATTACATGAATGTGTTCTAAGGGAAGCTAGACACACTCTTAGATATCCAAGGTTCTCTCTCTTTCTCTTTTTTTTTTTTTTTGGATTATCAATATCTTGGAATTTTTTTTAAGGAATTTAATTGGTCCAATTCTAAATACTTGTTTGATATGACTGTCTCCCCTTTGTCCTAATCTATCTTCATTTTTAATGCTTAACTGGTTGATGAGTATTACTTTATTCAAAAATATTAATGCAATCAGTCATAATAGAGACAAAGCTGGGTATAGAAAAGAAATGAAGCTTCAATATTAATGGAATATTGGGAATGCAAAAGCAAGAAACCATTTAGCAAGAAATGCTTGAAGAATGGATGTAGGGTAGTGCAATGCTAGAATTTTATGAGAAAGTGAAGTGGGAAGTGATAAAGAAGTAAAATTTGAGAATGCACAGATTTTTCTCTAGAAATATTGTCAGGTAATGTGAAAAACGGAATGACAGGAGATAAAGATGAGAGTAGGGAAGAAGTCCCTTTCTTGGCTTTGCATATTCAATATGAAAATAGCAAAATTGATATGAGTAAGGGATTTCATTCACAGCTATGATTTTCTTTTTCCCTTTTTCTTCTTTCTTTTTTTTTTTTTGCCCTAGTTTCAGGTATCTCAATCTTGATGGCTTTCCCTACAAATTTATTGCCCCAGTTATGTTCAAACACGTCAAACCTCCATGAGGACTTGTAGGGTTTGTAATGTGGCTCGGGTGAATAGGTTTATGAAATGAAAGGATATAAGGCTCAAAAATACCATACCCCTATTATTTCTTCCACATACCTTCTTCTATTACCTATTTAACATGATTTTATATTGAAATTCACATACCAAAAGAGGATCTTTGAGGTTGTAATGTGGTCATGAAGGGCAATATTGTGGGTCAAGCAAAAGGGCGCGAGGATAGGTTAAGAAGGAATGGATTATAATGTCCACACATTCAAGTGAGGAGTATGACTTTAAGGATTATTGTATGGATAAAAGGCGACAATGAGGGTTAGGTGGAAAGTGAGAATGCAATGAGAACTTTACTTTGATAGCCGTGTTAACTTGGAAAAACGTGTAGTCTCTTGGAGCTTCACTTGGAGAATTTGGACCTCTCCAGCATAATTTCCCCCCTTGTTTTTATTTTCCCATAATGAGAGCCTCTCCATTTTTTTTTTTGAGTAATTGTCTCAATCATTTTCATATGTGGGTTTCCCCTTGAGAATTCTATCCTTTTCTTTTTTCTTTTTGGAATTTTGAGACCACTCTATTGTGTCAATACTCATGTGTCAATTCTCATTGCTTCTTGTTGGAGGGAGAAAAAATTTCCATAAGCTGAGAAATGATAGATGCTTAGACTAACTTTAGGTATGAGCCTCTCTTGATATTTAAATTTTCAGCATAAAAATATGTTAATAGTACTCGCCTCTGGTATTAATTGATTTTAGGCTAATGAAATGAACACTACTACTTCAGCTCAATCAAGGTGACTAGGGTAACTCCTTTAGAATGGGAAGAGAAAGAATGTCTCATTCCTTCGACTCGGCTCATTTGTGGAACATACAATCATATCTTTCTTTCACTTTTTCATCTTCTCCTTTTTTTCTCTCTTCTTTTTTTTTTCTCTTCTCTCCATTCATTATATTTGTTTATTTATTTTATCTTGGCAACAGAATTTGCTCAGGACTTCATCAATTACTCACATCAATTGAAGTATTTGCATTAGGGAAATGCACATTTTTACTTTTCTTTTTTCTTTTTTTTTTTAGGAAGAATATATGAGGTTAGAGGCATGTTTTAACAATTGATAAGAAGAATGGACAAAGTAGGATAAGATATGAATGCATGACTTATAACATTGACACGGTTAAATAAAGTCAATTTTAATTTCAGACTAGACAAACATTGACAAATGGAGAAAAAGATCTTATAGGAGATATGATACTTGAAATTGGGCTTTTATTCTTCTTTTCTCTCTTTTTTTTTCAAAGGACTATGCACTTTAGCCATGTATTGTAACTCTTACCCATTCTATGCAAATGTCCTCTTATGGTCAAGGCAAGGGCATGGAGTTATGCTCGATGAATGTTGATGAGTCTTGAGTGGATGGGAAGATGATGATGGACTAGCAACAAGGTGAAAGATACACTAGTATGAAAGGTTAAAGGATAGAACCTTTGACATATTCATGGAACATGGGCATGATTTCACTCTTTATCTTTCGACTCGTCAAAAACTTTAACCCAAACAACATTTAAATTGACTTCTTTATTTCAAAGGGTCAATAATCCTATATTCTATAAATTTTGGGATTTTTATTTAGAAATGCAACATGGATGCAATTTATTATGCTACTTTGCTTATAATGTATTGATTTTGGCACAAAGATCCATCATCATGAAAGAATTAAGAGTCTCAAGCCTTTGCTCGAGGGCCTTTAAGGGAATGAACAAACTCTTGAGAAACTATCAGATAGGGATATAGGGTAAATAAATAGGTCACAAAATACCAAAAAAAAATGATTAAAAATGAAAGTTTACAACTCATGCATCTTGGTCTATTAGTATTGATGACCCACAGAGAGGAGTGAACTTCTAATGCAAACCATTATCATGGCACATATATTACCATCAATTGATGCAATGATATTTAATAGCTACTCCGGCAGAGAGTAACTTATTACTCTTTTCCAAAAGTTTAATGAAAGACGTGAATGATGCATGAATGAATAATGTACTCCATTTGTGTCCTACATTAGGTACACCCTAGGTTAGGATATTTACCCTTATAGAAGTCAAGCTCCACCTAATTAGGTTGATTTCTAAACTTTGTCTAATAGTGTGTATTAGTTTTTTGGGTGGCTTTAATTTTCCTAAAAGGTCCCCAAGTTGCTCCCACCATTGAGATGGAAATCTTATTTTAATAAATTTAATCCTTTGAGAGCTTATGAGACCTTTCTGGAGTAAACTTAGCAAATAGGCAACAACTTGAGTGAAGTCTTCACAGTGATCTCTGGGAGCTTAATAGCCCCTCAAAGGAACCGTTACAAACTTCAATTATCCTAGGATACTCTCAGACCCAGGTGTAGAGCCCATTATGTGTGTAAGGTTGGATGCGTAAGTGTTCAGTGTGCGATAGGAGCATACAGACCTTATGACCTAAACACTACCCAAATTCCCCACCTACAAATAAAACAATACATAAATAGATAACAGTCATCTACCCTAAGGTTCATTTCGCATGTTATCTATCCTAGCACATGTTATTCAACTCAACAAATATATTAAGAAGCATGTGAACAGACAAAATTACCAAGCATGTTATCTACCTTAATCATGTGAGGCAAACAACATTTAGATAAAAAAGCAGCCAAAAATAAACACAAAGCCATAAAAAAATATGCATGATCAACCTATATAGGCTTGACTCTCAAACCTCCCCAATGGAGTTGACAAATTGTCACACCTAAAAATGCAACGTGAATGGCACGAAAATGAAGAAAAAGAAAAAAAATCAACTTTTCACGACGGAAGCCAATTCTGGAGGAATCGCAACCAAAGTTTTAAGGAAAATTTTTCCTTAAAATTTTGGAAAACCAAATAAAAAGGAAAGGATAGTCAACAAATCAGAGTTGGGTTCGGAAGTATAATTATGAATGGGGATGGTGTTAGACATCCCTACAACACCTGTTCCAAAGAACAATTACCTTAAGTTGATTATGCAATTTTTATGGCTTTTAAAAATTATTTTGACTGCCCTTTGATCATTCATATGCAAATGAAAGATAAAAAATAAAAAATAAAATATGAGAAATTGGGAAAAATAAAATAAGAGAAAAATATTATTTATTTACAATAGCGGTCAGAATTAGAGTCTGGGACCTACGTACCTTGTGATAGAGATCAAAGTCGACGTAGTTTGAGCTAGAAATTCGTGTCGATGAGTTGGTATTTAGTTATTTATTTATTTTAGTTTTTGTGTTAAGAGGCAATTAATTGAAAATAATTTATCATTTTGCAAATAAAATAATTTTCTAAAATTTGGGTTAGTGTGTTTTAATTTACAAAAGATAATTTAATTCAACTTACTTACTCTTATTTTATTTAATTCTCAAATATTTATTTCATATTTTATCAAAAGTATTTTATTAATTTTTTTAGTATTTTTTCCATAGAATCTATTTGCCTATTTTAGGAAAATCAATTTGTAATTGATATACCTGCAGAGGATCATCATCTCATACAGTAGACTGATTTCCTAAGTATCTGCGAAGATCTCAAAATCCCCCACAGATAAAAGAGTTTTCTCAGAATAAAATATATTATTATGCTTAGCTACATTTTTGGAAGATTTATATATATATATAAACATTTTCATTAATCTTATACCATCTATTTTTTTATTTTTTAAAGCTTTCTTAAAAGACTTTATGTATTTGGTATGATTATTATTTTTTTAAAAAAAATCAATATATGCTTGATATATCCACATAGAGCAATAATCTCATACGATGGGTTGATCTCCTAAATATTTACGAGGATTCTAAAATCTCCCACACATGAATAAAGATTTTTTTTAACACAAATAAAAGAATAAAATATATTTATTTATATTGTCGAATGATTTATTCTCATTGTTTAAAACATCAAAAAGATTCAAAAATCTCACACAAAATTTATTTGCCTATTTTTAAGAAAATCAATTTGTAACTGATATACCCACAAAGAATCATTGTCTCATATGGTAGACTGATTTTTTAAGTATCTACGAAGATCCCAAATCTCCCATAGATAAACAAATTTTTTTTTATTGAAAAGAAACTAATAAGTAATGAACAGTACATAAATTATAAAGTACAAGTGTGTTTCGTGTATTACCGAACATCTAAATAATTAGACCATAAGTAGAAGTGAAATTCCAAGGCTCCTTCAATCTATATCCATCCACCCACCACTCATGTAATTTACATTGTCCAAGGAATCCAATCACACTCAAAATAAAATGGCGGAGTAAGACAGGCACATGAATGACGTACAGGTTGATAGGTGAAACATTCTAATCATATCTAAAGAATTCAAATAACCAGACCATCTATCACCATTGCTTTAAAGCTTAGAGAGAACCACCATTCCATGCAGCACTCCAACTTCAAAGAGAGAACTTAGTGGAGGAAACTCATATAAACCATTATACCAACACAGGATAATGTCAAAAGGAAACTCAACCATTTGGTGTAATCTCTAATATGGCAAGGCTTTAAGATCGAGGAAAATAAAGTGGGACCCACTAACATGTCAATAGTAGGGAGGCAAGAATCAAAGTAACATGAGGAGCAGTATTGTTCATTCCAAGTATCAAACATAACGAAATATCCACAAGGCACTTGCAGACACTAGTGTTGGAACCCTCAATCATTTCATCAAATATGTTGAAGGCATATATGACATAATTTTTCTTATTCAAGATACCGAATGTAGAACTAAGACGAAGGAAGGTTGACAAAATAAAAAACTCAGCAGCTTCATACAGCAATCACAACTCACATTGATAGCATAGCCATAGCTTCTTTATATAGACTGAATCCATTGACCGAGGTAAGGTTCGGCCTTTAGAGGATTAGAAGGAATCCATCTACTTACAGCTATTCGTTGACCACTTGAACCTCTTGGCCTCTTCTGCATTCTCGTGTATCTGAGCCACTGCATCACTGCTCTGCCGTAACTCTTCATCACTGCCTTACTTCAGCTCTAAGCCGATGGTGACCATAGACGAGGAGGAGATACGAGGCTGCCGTTGCTCATTTCCCTTTTCTCTCTTCAGTCGTTTTGCTTCAATCTTCCCCCCCCTCTGCTGCTCTGTTTTTTTATGCCGAAGAGGAAACTCGACAAGATGCTGAAGAAAGGCTAAACACATTGAATCGTGTTTGGTCTTTCTTTTTTTATGTTTTTTTAATTATTATTTTTTTTTTTCGCAATTTCCCTCAAGTTTCCAAAACCTAAATCTTGAAAAGATTTTTTTTCTCTTTCTTTTTTTTTTAAAAGAAGATCAATCAATAAAAACATTGAAAGGTCTCTTTTTTATTATTCGGGGTTTTAATACTAAAATGGTAGGATTTTTATTTTTGAGAATATAAAAGAAAGGAAATTAATTTTTTTGTTTTTGTGAAAATCCTAAAGAAGATGGATTGAATTTGGAGAATATTATTTAGAATTTGAATTTGATAGTAGAGAAAAGTGTATGACAAGTCATTGGTGCACTAGAGTCTAATAATGGTGGTTTTTGTTTGTATATGGCTATGGCAGTATTGATAAGACATATATAAGAAACACTTTATTTGCATATTTAAGATCAAGAGACAAAATAGTACTAAATGTCGTATCAAGTGGTGTAACTTCAATGCTATTACTTGGTGATAGAGTATTACATTTTCAACTTTGTATACCATTAATTGTGAATGAAGACTTAATATGCAATATTAGGCACGGTAATTATCTTTCAAAGTTATTGGTTCATATCTCTTTCATTATATGGGATGATATCCCCATGGCTCACAAGTTTCACTTTGAAACCTTTGATAGAAATTTATGAGAAATAACAAATATACAAAATCAAGAGTATGAAGACAGACCATTTTGAGGAAAGGTTTTTGTTTTCGGGGGAGATTTTTACTAGATACAGCCTGTAGTACCAAAATGCACACGTGAGTATATAGTATATGTTGCAATAAACTTGTCCTACCTGTAGAATGATTGTAAGTTGCTAATCCTTACAAAAAAAATGAGATTATTACCTATGAATTCAATGCAAATAAATGCTAAATATAGTAATTAGCTGACTGGATACTTGTAATAGGTGATGAAACCCATATTCCTTATAATGAGGGAGAGGTTGATTTGAAGATTCCAAATGATTTGCTGTTGGTTGATTTTGATGATCCTATTCAAGGGATTGTGGATTTACATATCCTACTATGATTGATAATCTTAGCAACATTGCTTAGTTAGAGATTGAGCCATATTGACTTCTACCTTATCTGTTATCAATGAAATTAATCAATATATGTTATCCATCATCCCGGGTAAAGAAGCAGAATATTTAAGCTTAGGTAGCATAAGCAAGATGGTAACATTGATTCAATGGATGATCCCTATTCTATTTAATTCTTGAATAGCATTTCAAATGTTTGGCATACCAAATCATAAAATAAATCTCAAAGTTAGTGCACCTATTATTCTGATGAGAAATATTGATAAGTCTATATGGTTGTGTAATGGAATTCCTCTTATTGTTACACAATTATTGAGACAGATTATTGAAGCACATGTGATATCAAGTATTACTAATGAACTAAAATATTAGGTTTAGCTGGTCACCTAAGAGAGGGTGAACTGAGTGATGCAAGATTTTTTTCCTTTTTAAAACACTACTCAATTTCACCAAGAGATGATGTAGAACGGGGATAAGTAGAGGGTGATAAGTAGATTGAAGACCTAAGAAGAAGTAGAATAAGACACCAAAATTCACAGTGGTTTGGCGCAAACCACTTGACTTACGTTTAATCCTTAAGCCACCACTTGAGAATTCTTACTATATCTCACATGTTTGATTTGGGCACCTATGAAATCTCAATACATTTCACAAGTTTCAGTAGGTATTTATGAAGTCACTGTCCCCACACTCTTACAAGATATGTATATCTCTTAGTGTTATCCCCACACTAAGATTCTACTCAGAAAATAATAGAAAATAATGATTATAGAATAGATGATACATTAAAAGCTCACTCTAATTAGGTATATTTAACTATATATATTGATATAGAAAGATTTTCTGTATTGAAGTAGCATTTTTGCATAACTCACTTAAGATTGTTACTCATAAGTTCAAATAAGGTTCTATTTATAGATTTGTGGCGTAACTAAACGTTAGACACAAGTTCTAGTCAATGTTTTAAAAATCGGACCGGACATCAAACCGGAAATGTTACTGGGTCACGGTTTTTACGGTTCAACCGGTTGGACCGGTGATCAAACCGGTGACGTAATAATTATGTGAAAAATCATATTATATGTAATAAAAAAAATATATAATAAATCTCTTCAATTATATAACAACGTCAATTGATTAAAATTATATAAAAGTTTGATATATAAATGAATCATAATGTATAAACTTATATATTACATTAAATTTGTCAAATGTTTCATAAGTTTATAATATATTATATTAATTTATACTCTTTCAATTCCATACTATAAAGTAATTAGTAGAATCTTTTTATTTCACATTATAAGGTAATATGAACTTATTTGTCATTTTTCGTTTTTCATTAATTTAATGTCTAAAAGGGATTTTTTTAAGTAATGAAAATGAAGAATATTAATAATGTTTAATAGGGATAAATTTTTTTTTAATATCTAAAAATGTAGATTATGTTTAAATAATAAAAATAAGGAGTATTAATATATTTAATAGGAATAAAAAAGGTTTTTTTTTAAAAATATTTTTAATATTGTAAAATAATAATATTTAATTAATTTATAAAATAAAAAAATCATAATTAAAAAATCGGCCGGTTCTTATGGAACCGTTCCGATTTCCGGCTTAAAGCCGGTTTTCGGCTCAATTGCCGGTTCGATCCGGTTCAATCCGGTTCAACCATGAAAACGGTTTAAACCTTCAAACCGAGCCGATGTAGTCTCCGGGTAGCGGTCCGACCGTCCGGTCCGGGTTTCAAAACACTGGTTCTAACCGTTACTCTGCAAAAAGAGCTGTTTACCAACCGCATTAAATGCATCAGTCTTTCCAAAATTTAAATTTCATGGCTCAATAGACGAATTTCACAGAGTCAGCATAGTTATATGTTTAATGTTGAATTTTAGAAATTTATCTGTTCATAGAGTGAAATTTGAATTTTGAGGTTACCAAAGTTAACCCGTGTAAGTTTATACGAATTTTCATACTGGAAATGCGTCTGTTGAAGTTTGAATAGTTATCTCAAGTTTTCACAATGCACTTTGAAATTAAAATTTCAGAAATTGAAATTCGTCTGTTAAAGGTATGTTCAACATGAGTTTTCTCTTCGAAATTCGACTGTTGAAATTCAAAGTTTGTCTATTAGGGGCATGCTCTAATGAGACTCACAGGTTCTCATTTTGAAATTCGCACTTTGAAGTCCAAAATTTGTCTGTCAAAGGTAGTGACAGTGAACTCATTTTAAACTTCACAAACATTCAAATTTTGACTAAGTTTTTTGTGAATTTTGCACACTTTCATTAATAGTGTTTAGCCTGAAATTCGAATTTCAGAATTAAAATTCGTTTGTCAAAGATGCAACATTTATAACTTCGAATTTCACTAAACAAAGTTCAAATTTTGCACAAAATAAACATGAATTAAACACAAAATTTGTCAGTTAGCTAATATTTCTCAATTCTAATATAAGTTAATATTAGATTCACTTAATCTAATTCGTTTAAAACATACAGTAACAAGATTAAGTAAATTTCAAAGTTAAAACTACCTCAAGACCTAAGTGAAAACAAAATATACCTAATAATTTGGTATTTAATACTTGAGCTCCACTTTCACTTGGTCATTCCATTCTTGACATGCTCCCTTCTAATCTTTAATTATTGGAGCATCCTATCTCTTTTTCTTTCTTGAGTGAGACATGATGTTGATTGCAATTTCTTTATTCCAATGCTCACTCTTCTTATTTGGACAATCCTACACTTAATGTATTACACTTACAAATCAAGTAGTTAGTCTAATTTATATATCCAACTTGTATTATAAACTATAAGAGCACAGTGGATATATCAGTACATAACACAATATATGCATTATAAACATAGTTAAATATATGCTAATGCACATTTTACTTCTTTAAAGAATAATATATATGTATTTGTTCCTTATTACTCTATATTTGTCATCATCAAAACTTATACTTTATTACACCAAACATAAAAGTCATCATTCCAAGGATTTCTATTACACTGTTAGACTCAAAGCTATCATTTACATTACAAAGGAGGCATTTTTCCATTATGCTATTATTTGTAACGATTATAAACAAGAGTTAGGGTCAAAGCCTTTGCAATATTGATCTTTACTGGCCAAAGCTAGCATTCACGCGTGGCCAACTATACGTTGCTGCATCTTGTGTTTGATGTAAGCAAGGATTAAAGATTCTTATTCTTGATCCTCTTAGCAATTCAATGGATACAATATCAAATGTTGTGTACCATGAAGTTTTCAATAATTCAGTCTAATAATTTGTTTTGTTTTCTATAAGATGAGCCATTTAGCTTGGTATGTTGCAATTTAATATTGGTATATTATTTTTTCATCATTAGTTTTGTTTGACTTCTTTGAAATTCACAAGTATGCCTTATTTTTATGTTTTTTGTTCTTTTCACACACACACACACGTATATATATGTGTGTGTTAGTGATATATGTTAGTGATATTGGAAGTGCCCCATGCATCAGATGGTGTGAATACTAGTTGATTGATTAAAAGAAAAGTCCATACATAAAAGATAAAACGCACTATTATTAGAATCGGATCGGACTGGCCGGTTCGACTAATCAAACTAAGAACCGGTGCCTGGTTTGGTCTGATTAAGAAAGATAACTACTAGTATTTAGAAGCAATGAGAATCGATCAAAAACTAGTGAAACCGGCCTTGAACAGGTAGGACCGGCTCTGAACTAATTTGAACTAATTCTATATTATTTTTTTAAAAAAAATTTTAAAATTTTTTTAATTTTTAAGATAAAATAACATCATTTTCAGTACAAAATATTTTTATATATTATAATATTATATAAGCATTATTATAATATATATAACTATTAAAAATTATATATTTACTTAATAAATAATATAATAATAGATTATTAATTTATTATTTTGAACTCAAAATATGATTATAAATCAATATTAACTTATTTAGATTTAAATATTGAGTTATGAAACTTATTAATAATTTTTTTGTGCTGAATAATAAATGGATAATTTAATATTATTTAGTTTGAAACTTTCATTAAGTTATAAAATTTATTTAAACTTACATTATTTATTTTAAATATATTATTTTAATTACTACCGAATCAATCTCGATTAAACTATTAAATTTTAAATTAGTATTTAATGTGATTTAATATTATTAAAACCAGCATGTGCTCCAATGAATTTTGATTTCCGTGAAACACGCGAACTTTCATTTTCATGTACTCGTGCAATTCAAGTTCCTCGCCCAACCAATAAAAAGATAACCGAGAAACAGCCGCTTATGAACAAAAATGACAATGGGCTTACCAAAAATAATGACGCTAACTGTTTTCCAATGGGCCGTGTACACGTGGGGACGCCCTTCATTTCAAGTAGCAAATGAGACTTGACATAACGTTCATCAAGTAATGATGAGAGGTTCCCAGTTTAGATTCCTTTCAATGCTTCAAATAATTCATGTATTGTGCCGCTTACGTACAATTTGATAGTGCATGGGACAAGCATAGCTAAAGGAATTTTTTTTTTAAAGATTAGTCCTTATAATTTTTAAATATAATAATAACAATTAACACAACATTTCAAAATACAAGTCATATTTTTTCACTTCACAACTATTAAGTAAATATTAATTTTTTTAAAATTTTTTATAATTTTTCAAAATTATCTTCATTAAATAGTGATAAAAATAAATTATTCTCTCTACTTATATCTTTTTTTATTCTTTTCTCTTATAACTGAATATCATTATAAATAAGAATCAAATTAAAAAAAAATTAAATAGTCACTAACTTATATTCCCCGCTCTATATTTTAAAGATGAACTATATAGAACTCAAACTCAATATTACGGTTAAACTAGCATATTCTCCACTATTATTTAGGTTGTTGGTCAGTTAAATTCATACTTGATTTCCCTGGGCCAAATCAAATTAAGCGAGCCCAGCCCAGCCAGCCCATCAGTTAGAGGGATGAGAAAATTAAGGCTGGTATTATGAACAAGTCCAATCCACATCAAACAATCATCATAAGCCTTTTAACTAATTTTACATGTATTAGGAAATTTAATTAAAAATAATTAATTATATTAAATTTATTTTAAATTTTAATTATTTTTTAAAATTATTCCTTTTAGTTCATTCATAGCACTCTTTTCTTAATAATACTTAATATATCATTAATTATTAATATAATTATCCATATTAATAGCTATTGTTAACTACCAGAAAGGGATGGTTGGGTGAAAAAATTTAATGACTTAGATAATTCCAAACGAACCTAAAAAAAAATTTAGGAAGACCCTTCATACAAGAGTATATTGTTACCTTAATTTGCCTTAAATTATTTACAAAATCCCTTGTACCTTTATTTTTTGAACTAATCTAAGGGAGGCTGATGAGCTTCTCTCTTCATGCTTCTATCCGCCCTTCACCTCCTCACACTGCTCTTTCTTCTGTTCCTGCTACCTTCTTCACCATGGATGCCCTTGTAGGAGGAGAAGAAGACGCCACCAAGAAATGGCGGCTCATGTGTCAATTATCATCCATGTCCAGCAGCTCCAATGGGTGCATTCTTATGCCATGTAATCATTAACATTTGTACTCCCTCCGGATCATATTATAGAATATGAGACGCATTTTCACGCCCATTAAGAAAGTAAACAAATATTTTGAAATATACCAAAAGATTCAAATTTACCCATATTTATTAAGAGAATATTAAAATGATTAAAGTAAGCAATTTCCTATGAAAGACCACATTTTCATCAGTGATTACATTTGTAGGAGAGAGAAAAAAAAGCAACTAATTAAATATAAGTATAACAAGGGTAAAATTATCTATTTGATTCCCTACTGTGAACCCAAAAAAAAATGGGCTCCATACCTATATTGTGGACTAGATGGAGTATTTGTGAACCCAAAAAAAATGGGCTCCATACCTATATTGTGGACTGGATGTAGTATTTCTTGACATTAACTTTGTAATCATTTCAAACTATGAGGATGTATTTAAAAGTTTATAAACTATAACGAGCAATATAAAAATTGATATGAAGGATCAAGTTTAATTTCAGGAGAATTGGGATTTAGTACCAAAGAAATAAAATATTTGAAAAATGAGTTTAAAGTTCACCTTATTTTTAAGTCAAAATAAAACTTTTTCAAGTGAAAATAAAAAATTTCCAAATCAAAATAGAAATTTTTTCTATTTTCACTTGATATAAAAAAAATTCTATTCTTACTTATGAATTTTTTATTTTCATTTAAAAAAAATTTATCCTCACTCCAAAATAAGGTAAATTTTGGTTTTATTTTCCTTCCCAATTCTCCCTTAATTTTCTCACACACATATATATAATTGGTATTCGGAAGCGTATCATATACACAAACATATTTAATTTTATATTCTTTAAATATAAAAATTGATACATGTGTTTGCTTTGAGATTCAAAGTTTAGTCTTCCTCTTCTCGGTCAAGTCCCCCAGATGTCAGTTGATTATTGAATATTATTATTATTATTAGACATTAAACCGTAAAGAGAGGGGATATAATTTTTCCTGGAACTGCCAAGAAGACTAATGAATAGTGGTGGTCTTAGTTCGATATAATGTCATGGCGAAACAATAGTTGGGGTTGGGGATAATGCCACGTTTTGCAAAATTTATTTTCATACACTTTACTCAATATATTTTAGGTATAATACAATAAGTTTATTTTTTATTTTGTATACCTTTTTAAAATTTTTATGTTATTACATACAATTTGTTTTTTAATTCTGACCACCATTCTCTCATATTATAAAATTATTTTTAAAAATGTTGATAATAAATAATCAAACTTGACTCCATCGGAGGAGGACCTTATACCAGTGCTTCTGATGGCAGAGTCTTCAAACTTGTAGGAGAGAGCTTCGTGGAATTCGCTTACAGTTCCCCAATTAGGTAAGATGTACTATGAGATTGAGATTAAAAGGGTTCTACTCATCAGGTAAGAATCATAATGTAATGATGTGGTAATGCAGGAACAAGACAATATGTGATGGGATCGCAGACTTCTCAGCGCTTCAAGAAACATGTGGGAGGCCCTTAGGATTGGGGTTTAATAATCAGACGGAGGAATGGTATATAACAGATGCATATCATGGGCTAGTGAAGGTTCCTTCCTATGGAGGCCATCCAACCCAGGTTGTTACAGCTGTGCAATGCCGTCCTTCCCGATTTCTCAATGCTTTGGACGTTGATCCTACCACTGGAATTGTTTACTTCACTGAGGCTAGCTCTACATTCCAGCTCAAGTAATTCTTTTTCTTTATCTCCTTCCTTCTGATTAACATAAATATATAGCATGTGAGTGTAATTCAAATTCATATTCAAATAACAATAAAGGTGACAGTGACACATGATTTCTAAAGGGATATGGAGGCACTACAAGCCAGTGGTGACAGTTCAGGAAGCCTGTTAAGTTATGATCCTCGAACCAGAGAAACCAGAGTGTTGCTGAGAAATCTAGCTTTGGCAGCTGGGGTGGCAGTAAGCAGTGATAGTTCATTTGTGCTGGTCAGTGAGTTCTTGGCCAACAGAATTCAGAGATTCTGGCTCACAGGTCCAAGACAAAATAGATCTGAACTGTTCTTGCAGCTTGCGGGCAGACCAGATAACATCAAGAGGAACTCCAGAGGCGAGTTTTGGATCCCTGTCAACACTCCTCTCGGACCACCACCACCTTCAGGAACTACCTATTTGCCTCTTGGATTTAGAGTCAATGAGGCCGGGCTAATTTTGCAGATTGTGCCTCTTTCTCTGGTATATGGTAATGAAGCGGCTAGTGAAGTTCATGAGTTTAATGGGGCACTCTATTCTGGGTCCCTCTTTGCTTCATATGCTAGTATTTTCAGTCCCTAGTGTTTCAAACCAACAGCTGCGTTAATATGCTCATGAAAGTTGGATAATTGAAGAATTTATCATATATGCATTGCCATAGTCGCACTTGAAGGCCCCCCTTTTCTCTTCTGATCATTTATAGCCTAATGTTATGTAATCATGTTGAAAATTCAGCCCACGACATCAGCAATAAAACCAGGGGTTGATCAGAGCACATCAAAAATCAAAATTTGGCATTCTTGCTCTCATCCTTCTACTTCCTTTCTATATAAAGTCTTCCTCATAATATATGGTAATGCAACATATAATAAATGATCCACCATCGGCGCAACGAGTCAACATTAATACCCTCAACCTCTAGCTGATTTGGCTGTCAAAATAAATCCCTTGTTGATTAGTATTTGTTGGAGTGATTCTAAAACAAGAGTGTTGCTTGCACCTGATGCCATAGCGAATCAAATGCTTATATCCTTCAAAAGGAAATGCTTACGGCACCTAAAATGGAAGCTCCTTCAAAATGAGAGTATTTAGGGACAACATCGACTAAATTTGTGCAGTTTAGTAGGAAATCCAATTTGCTAGGACTAATCAGTTAAATGCTTACGCAAGGAACAGTGGTGGAGCTGATCAGTTTGAGAATCCATTTGATGATTCATTTATGTAGTTCAATGCAAAATTCGAAATAGTTCTGCTCCTTATTATCATTTTACACACAGTTTATTCCTTATATTGCAGGACAATGATGACGATATCCAAATTCTATATGATTCATCTAAGATCTAACCAACATTAATTTGGAGTTATAAGTAATTTTATAATTAAAATTAGAAAACAAGTCTAAAGGAAAATATCTACTGAAGAGCACAAAGGCAAAAAAAAAGAGAGAAGTTTCTGCATAAAATTTTATGTGTCCTATTCCACTACGAGGCTTATAAAAAGCCACGTCAGAGTTCAGACACTCTTCATAACAGTTGAAAATTCTTGTAGGTCTTCAAACTTCACATTTGAGAGGCCTGCAAAACAGGAATGATTATATCAGGAATATTGAATTTGGCCTGCTTAAGTTCATTCAAATTGCACAGTACATTAAATAAAATTTTTCGTACCCTTGGCATAATCTGTTGCGGATAGATCTATTTTTTGGTTGTAAATTCCGTTTGTATTAACTTTTTCAATCCGTTCAGTCATGCTAGTGTTCAGGTTTCCCATCTTTGTTCCAAGTTCTGAAGCAGTTGTCACAATCTCTAAAAGGAACAATAATCTATTTAAAGATCTGTCGAGTACAAAAACCTTTACAAGCATATCAACTATGAATAGAACAATAATTTTGAGTGGACAATAATGAATTTCTTCCCTCCTGTTGTTAGAAAATGTATATGCAGGAAAATACCAAACTTTTTGGGTGTCTGGTTAGTCAAAGGAGGAGAGGGAATAAATGTAAAACTAGGCAATTTTTAAGCAATGTTTCTTAGGTTCAATTCCTAGCCGTATTTATGGAAAAAAAACCTTTGTTGAGAGAGACAAAACCTACTTCCATGTTCTCAAAACCTACTTTCATGTTATTTAACATCCTCTACTCTTTTTATTTATCATCACATTCCAGTTCCTTTTACCTTTCCATTCTGAAATTATGAGTCAAACACACCCTTGCATGTAAAACCTCTACGTGAAAGGAATACAAGCCATTAAGGAAACAGAAAAGGTACTATTTTGAACACGCATTATTTGCCAAAAATATGCCCCTTTTATGCTGATTTAATTAGAAAATGAATTTTGAAACTTAAACAGAGTTAAAACCCATAGTATTCTAAGAATTTAGAGTCCTTTTGTTTGTTGTCAAACTGAACCAAATAAGCATAATACGCGTATATTGGTAACAGAAAAACTTATATGTAGTTATTCATATTTTCATTGTCAAATTCTTCAAACAAAACATAACAAGTGTATGGTTCTCCAATAATAAAATGAGAGATGTATGATTAATACCCCTATAGAATATCTCACACCACTCAATGTGAGACTTAGACATCTCATATTATCCAAACTTTCATCAACTGGCCCTCTTAGACAGGCAACATCTTGACTAACCACTAGCTTTGATACCAATTGATAGGAACTCAGGTGGAATGAGAAACCCTCCCCTAAAACCTAACTATTGAGATAAGAGAATCAACCCACTTAAAATACTTTATAGAATACCTCACAGCACTCAATATGAGATTTAGGCATCCGAGACTAACTAAATTTCCAGTAGTTTCCCAATTAATCTATACACCTACCATGTCATTATTGAAGAACCATACTTTTTTATTGGAGAACCTGATAAAAAAGATATATGGAATTTAACCAAAAAGAAATGTGTGTGTGGGTATAAGGAAGTACATATAAGTATAATCCTTTAATTATTGGCGTATCAAGGACAAAATGAAGTGCCATCTATTTAAAATGAGAAGCATACATTTTGTATCAGAATAATTTTCCTGTGCTATAGGTCCGTACTTTCTAAAGGTTAAAACATGAAAATAAACATGAGGAAAGTTCTTTAGTTACCTTGAAATAACTCATGCAGAGAGTTTTGACCATGTAACTGTAATGTCTCCTTGATTAACCCACTATTAGAAGTAGACCGCCTTTGTAATGCTTGAACTTCTAGATTTAACATTTCAAACTTCTTACCAACCTGAAATAACTTAGCATTGAGATAGTCAAACTGACCAGCAAGAAAAAAAAGAACAAAACACCTGTTCATGGGAACGAACCACATATTATGCAGTTGCAAAATACATTTTCATTACCTCAGTTAGTTCCTTTCTCAAGCAATCCAATTGTGCCTCTATCTCTGGATCAAAAGGAACACCACAGACGGAGCCATCCTCAATTGAATTGTCCTGGAAGTGGAGCAAATGATGGGAGACACGTTAGGAACATGTCCTAAGAGCTTTTTTTTTTATATAAGGATCGTGCAACTCAAGAAAAGAGAAATTAAACACAAGATCAACAAAGAACAGAAACTATAGAAAATAAACACGATGAAATAAGAAGACTGAACAAAATGTTGGTCGAAGGAAATAGACTCCAAGAGAACCCGTCTCTTGAATCCTAACCCCGGGACGCCACAAGGATCACCACTCCTTGATAAGTCCTCATTCTTTCTGGCACTCAAGAATAAGCAAGAAAGAACTCACTGAACAACAATAAAGTTGCTGAAAAAAAATTCATTCATTCATGTTGTAGTTTGCAAGAGTACAAGAGGTGCCTATTTATAGGCAAGTATTAACCCACAAACTAACTCTAGTTTACCCCACAAACCTAACCTTATTAATGCTAATTAATACAAAATGGAAATCCTAAGTCAAAAGGAGCATTTAATTCTAATTTTGAATTTGAAAAGGTTGACTCCTCTTAAATGCATAAAGCAAAGCAAATCATATCATTATTTGCCTTTTATTGAAAAGGAAACAAATTGACTAAAATAATCCGAATAAAACTTATTAAAAACGTCACTTTTGGTGACCACATGAGAAGCACATGTATTTTAAGTGAATTCTCCATATTGGGCCTTCTCCAAGTTGGGCTTGTTGATTATAATCTGGCTCCACATTTTCAGCTTGCCTCTTTCTTTGTTTTGGACCTCAAAATCATTTAAATACAATGGTTCCATGTTAATAATGTTTTGGATCACCCCATTCATCACTTTTATTCTAGCTCTAGTCATTGGTCCTCCAATGCCTTGAAGTGAGCCTTGAATTTGTTCATAGTCCATTGTTGCTCTTAGCTTGCCCTCATCATCAAATGCTTCATGCCTCGATCGTACTCTATCATTCCCTCCCTCCTCGAAATAATTCGTCCTCGAATCTCCACAATCTATATGGAAAGAAAGAGAACGATTAAAAGCATCAAATATAAAATAGGGAGTATACTTACTTTTCAAGCTTGATTGATACATCTTTTCTTCAACCCTTGCTTGAACTAGCGATGTAATAATGACTCTTGGTTGCACATTCATCCCTTTTAATGTTTCATCTTTACATTCTTGCATTCCAAACCAATCTCCGGGATCAAAAACCTTGTAATGACCATTAGTTTGAGTTGCATATGACTTGTTGTCATGCATTAGTGGATCAGAACTTGATTTTTCTTCCATAACATTCACACTAATAACCTGCAACAAAAAACTAGAGGCAAATTTGACACAACAAGACTCAAGGAAAATTGAGATTTTAGAGTAAACATATGGGATGAAAGCTGAGCAGATTTTCACATTATTTGCTAGGTTCAAAATTTGTAAAGATTTGACACCTGTGGATGGTGTACATTGACAAGACACGGATGGAGCATAGGTCATAAGAGGAATACATATGGGTGAAAACAAAGTATCACAAGTTGGATGGAATAAGAAGAGAATGGGCTACTGGATAGAAAATGGAACACACAAGATTCATGAAAATGAGATGGAAGAAACCAATACAGAACCAAAAAGACATATGACTTATGAGACACACAAGAGACATAAAACATAAAATGAGTAAAGACTACTTCACAAATGAATTGACAAAGCTTTTGATGAAAATGAAATGAAGTGACATAGATGGATAAACTAGATAAAGAAGACACTAAATGATCAAACTGACTTTCTTTCACATAGGATTCAAGAGGAATTGAGGACACATAACACATGGATAGACTAAATAAATTATAAGAATCAAAGATAAAGTAAGAAGGATTGAGAGGATGAAAAGAAGGAACATATGGAAGATATGAAGGAAGGAGTTGTAAAGAAACTACCTTAAACTCTCCTTCACTCAAACAACTCACAATTGCTTTTGCCTCATTATTCTCATCTTTTCTCAAACTCTCTTTTTGTTTTCTCTTTTCTCTCTTTTTCTTTCTCTTTTTCATTCTTCTCTCAAGTTTCTTTTCACTCATTTGTTCTCCTCTTTTTTCAGTTTTCTGCACTCTTTCTTTTCTCACTTGTTTTTCACTCATATTTTTACCACTCATATTCTTCTCACATTCACTTTTCCTTTCAAGCTCACTTTTGATTTTCTTGTGATTTTCATAGAATTGAATAAAACGCATTTCATGGGCTTTCTTTACTTCAAAAGAATAACTATCATCAAATAACCATGGATGCCCAAACACCATATTAACATGTTCAACTTCATCACATCCATGAGAACTAGTTTCTAATGGCATAACAATATGAGTATCACTAGAAACATGCACACCACTATCAACAAAGTTCTCTATCACCTCACTAGTAACATCTAGAGCAATTGTCTCCACTAACGGTGGTAAATGATCATGACCAATCCCATCAACAATATCATTAACATTTTCCTCCTTGGGATTCTCAAGAATATCATACTCTAATTCATTAGAAATATCATCAACACAAGGATTTTGAGAATTAGTACCTTCCAGAGTAGTTGATGTTGAGGAAGATATCTCCTCCATTTGATCCTTTTGCTCCAAATGAGAGTCACTAGAACTTGGAACTGAAATTTGTACCTTAGAAGTTTGCTCATTTCTACAAGTTGGAAGATACTCATAGAAGTAGTGGTATGGTGCATACTTTTGCTTCAAAATGAGCTTCATGCTATTCCAAGTATCACACTGTTTCTCTTCACGAAGGTGCTTTCTTTCAAATCGTTCCCACCAAACTTTGGCTTTTCCTTCTAAGTGAAGAGTAGCTAATTTCACTTTCTCAAACTCGGAGTACTGGCAATCTTCAAACCATTGTTCAATTCTTCCTTCCCACTCCAAGTACATATCAGGATCATTCTCTCCACAAAATTTTGGGATGTTCAATTGAACATCCTTTTTGCATGAAGAAACTTGCATGCTATCCAATTTGACATTCAACTTCTGGATTTGATCATTAAAAACTCTCATTAAAACTTTAAGTTCAAGTTCTTCACCAGCCATGCTTAGAATCTCAAATATATTAGTGAATAGAAGACAAAGAAAGGACCTTGTACACTTTCTCACGTGTTTCACTCAAAAATGATACAAATTCACTCGTGTTTTGCACACTTTAAAGGCTTTTTCCAGAAATGATATAATTACACTCTTGCCTTTTACCACTCACTCTTGCTTCCTATGAGAGTGCAAAATTGAATCTGAACTTAAATCAAGAAGCAATGTTTTAAGTGGCAATCTCAAAGTCAAAGATCCAAAAATTCAAATTCTCAAAAGAGTTTAAAACAATGTTGACCAACAAACAAAAATGGATTTTCTGTTTTCAAGAAAAGAAACTGAATTTGCCAGTCAAGAAAAGAGAAAACGAAATGCTGGAAATTAAGACAAGAGGAAAGATGTGGTGTGTATACCAAAGGAAGGAACTTTTAGATGACTATTAAATATGAAACAAGAAAGGAACAAGTTAGGGAATTAAATTATGAAGGAAATAGAATTAAACTAGAAGAGTAAAATTCTGAGTAGAAAATAAAAGACAAGAATGAAAACTTACCACAAATGAGAAATTATGAATGGGTATTTAAAAGATGATTCTCCTTTAATGAGATCAGAAAAGGGAGCAATAATATTAATGCCCAATCACAAAAAGGAAATTTGTAATTCAAGGTATTACCTTGATTGAAAAAGATCTCAAAGTGGGAAAGAAAACAAGATCTCTTTAATTTTTGGAATTTGCCTAGGTAGCCATATTTCTTTTTCTTTCTTTCCTTTTTTTTTTAATTTTTTTTTCATATGAATTTTTTTTTTTAGGCTGCAATCAATTCTTTTTTTTTTCCTTCTCTTTTTTTTTAAATCAATTTCGAATTTTTTTTTGTTGGCAAATTCACAACAAGAAATCTGGGCAGCAACTGAATTCTTTGGGCAGATAACAAGGAACTCCACAATCTCAATGGAAACAAGAATCAAATATGGTAAGATACTTTAACAAAGAAAATGGACAATGAAATTAGAATAGAGTACGCCACAATAAGAATGAAACGAAAGATCACAAAGTCTGGAAAAAAAGGATCAAGAACATAGAACAAAAACAGCAAGGCAACAACAGATGAACAATGACAATAGTATGATGAACAGTACGGATAAACAGTACTATGAACAGTGAGCAGTACTGTGAAATCTGGGCAGCAAGAAATGAATGAACAGTACGAAAATGAACAGTCACGATTTCTGGACAATAAGGAAGAATGGGATAAAACAGAGAAATGAAGCAAAACAAAGACACACCTTGATTTGCAAGCCGAAGCTCTGATACCAAATGATGGGAGACACGTTAGGAACCTGTCCTAAGAGCCTTTTTTTGATATAAGGATCGTGCAACTCAAGAAAAGATAAATTAAACACAAGAACAACAAAGAACAAAAACTAAAGAAAATAGACACGATGAAATAAGAAGACTGAACAAAATGTTGGTCGAAGGAAATAGACTCCAAGAGAACCCGTCTCTTGAATCCTAACCCCGGGACGCCACAAGGATCACCACTCCTTGATAAGTCCTCATTCTTTCTGGCACTCAAGAATAAGCAAGAAAGAACTCACTGAACAACAATAAAGTTGCTGAAAAGAAATTCATTCATTCATGTTGTAGTTTACAAGAGTACAAGAGGTGCCTATTTATAGGCAAGTATTAACCCACAAACTAACTCTAGTTTACCCCACAAACCTAACCTTATTAATGCTAATTAATACAAAATGGAAATCCTAAGTCAAAAGGAGCATTTAATTCTAATTTTGAATTTGAAAAGGTTGGCTCCTCTTAAATGCATAAAGCAAAGCAAATCATATCATTATTTGCCTTTTATTGAAAAGGATACAAATTGACTAAAATAATCCTAATAAAACTTATTAAAAACGTCACTTTTGGTGACCACATGAGAAGCACATGTATTTTAAGTGAATTCTCCATATTGGGCCTTCTCCAAGTTGGGCTTGTTGATTATAATCTGGCTCCACATTTTCAGCTTGCCTCTTTCTTTGTTTTGGACCTCAAAATCATTTAAATACAATGGTTCCATGTTAATAATGTTTTGGATCACCCCATTCATCACTTTTATTCCAGCTCTAGTCATTGGTCCTCCAATGCCTTGAAGTGAGCCTTGAATTTGTTCATAGTCCATTGTTGCTCTTAGCTTGCCCTCATCATCAAATGCTTCATGCCTCGATCGTACTCTATCAGCATCTCTAAGAACTTTGATCACTAAACTAATTAGAAAGATCTAAAATACGAAAGCAGTATTTCCCCACTAGTATATATGCTTACATAGTAATATATAAAAAATAACCTGTTCAGAGACACCACACCAAATATTAAGGGGGACTTTGGTAGGAGGAGAAGGAAAAATTTTCCATTTCCATAACACAAAACGACACATGTAATATTTATTATACACTTGTTATCATTACATAATAATAAATATAATTTTTATTCAAGGGCACAAAAAACATCTCTACTAAGCCTTTTTTCTATTCCACTTCTTTTCTCATCCTATTCCATTTTGTGCCCCAAACGGGCCTCAAATGAATTTTCTCTGCCATGATACACCTTCATTTCTAGTCATTGTTGTTGCCTAACATAGATGTTTTTCAGTTATTTTGTCATCTGCAAATGTCAAAAATGTCATATGTACACTAAATGAACATATGATCTGTCACCTGATCTAGTGTTATCACAAGTGGTGCCCAACATGGTAAATGCCACTTTATATACTTCCTATATATATGACAGATGCTTAAGAGTTTATGTATCAGTCCTGAAATATGGCTATGATCTTAGATAAGATTGACATAACATTCAAAAAGCAAATTACAAAGCCTAAATGGTATTTGTGTCTTTGAAATCTATATTGCAACCAGTAGTCTGCCATTCCAAGTGTTATGCCAGATTAATGTTTTTATCCTATTATTTTGCAATATTTTAAATTAGCAACGCTATAAACAAAAATGATATGACAACCTCTGATCATTTCCAAGGGTGCAAGTCTAGTCAGCTTTATGCCACAAAGACACTGCATCATGCCCCAATGCTAAAGATGCAGTGTCAAATTAGGTTGTAGGTAATAACAAGAAAATAGTGGCATCTAATATAATAACCAAAGCATATTAAGATAAATTTTCCACGTGAAATGACCAAAAGGGCAAAATCCCTAGCTTCAAATTTCTCCACAGCAAGGGGGCATGTGATATATGAAAGATAAATTGATGTTGTGAGTCCCAAAAAATGCTTCAGAAATAACAACAGTAACATGTTATATAAGCAGGCAAGTCAAGAAAAAAAAATTATTACAGTGCTCTAGAACGTATTTCCCCATCATGAAAGAGAACCTACACTTTTTGGCATAACAAAACTTTGGGGAACGGAAAAACAGTGACGAAGGCAGTATTTCTCCCAAATAGCCAGCCTCTTGTCCAAAACTGCTTGGATCACGTTGCGGATGCAATCAACACCCTGTAACAAATCACATGGACACAAGAATCAACTATGAACAGAACAAGTATCAGACGTATCAGTTCCGAGTAAATCTTTCTGCGCACTCATACAGTCATACTTGCATTCAAATAATCAGTACAACTACTCAATTGAGGGGAAAAATTCATCAGTAGAGAAAGAATGAAATCCATACACAAGATTTATGCTTCCTGGTGCATGAGACTAACCTTTCTCAAAGCTTGGGATCTTTCCGTACCTTCTGAGTTGAGCTTCCCCGATGCTTCTCCGCAAGACATGAGGAGAAAGATGGAATTTCCACAACCATGTTTCGAACAAGAAAAATTACAGAAGCACTGAAAGGAGACTTACTGGTAGAAGAAATCGAAAGCTTCATCTACAACATCGTCGACCGTGTTGAGAACCTCGTTGACGAAGAGTTGCGGATTTAGATTAAGGGAATCGAAAATGGCCTCACTTTCACTGCCTTCCATTGTCCGCGAATCCACTGGCGCAGCAGAGGGAAGTAACAAAAATGGAGGATTTCCCGCCAAAATGGCTCAGGGGCTCCTCTTCTGGATCGGCCTTTGGATTTCGAATGTTTGAAATAGATTGAGGCCGAAATGAAAAAGATTGTGTGGTAAATATTAAATAGAGTGTTCGGCTTCGCTGCTGCTTAATCTCTGCAGCTTCTCGGCTGTTTTTAAAACGTAGCCACAGACGGAGCAAGACCGACCAACGAGCTTGAGTTATGAAGACAAAGGGTGCGAGACGGAGGGAGCGAGATCGATCGACAATGCTTACCTGAGACCAAGGATCCTTGCCTGAGACGAAGAGAGCCAACCTAGGAGGTGCGATTGAGCATTCAAGAAACAGAGGATTTAGGGATTTAGGGCAGAAAGCATGAGGATTTAGAAAATGAGTAGAGAGACAGCCGTAAAGGAAAATGGGTAAGGCCATAAGGGAGGGGGTAGCTGATTGAGTCACTGGGACGAAGTGAAGCAACCGTATGAGGTGGAGTGAGAACGACCGACGGAGGCAGTGAAGGCTGAAGGAGACGCGAGGAAGACTGAGGTGCAGCGTGAATGGTAAGCCCCTGTTTGGTACAGGGGAGGGAGGGGGAGGGGAGGGAATTTGCTCCCCTCCCCTCTACTGTTCATGCCTATACCAAACAGGGGGAGGCTCCCTCCCCCCTGTTTGGTTAAGTATTTTAAGGGGACCCTCCCCCTCAAATTGATCCCCCCGAAATCGGGGGGATTGTTCTATTTTTTTTTATTCATTTTTTATTTTTTTTAATAAATAAAAAAATTATTTAAAAATAAAAAAAATTATTAAAAAATTTTAAAAATATAAAAATATTTACTTGAAGGTTCCTAATGTCAAAAAATATTACATTTAAGTTTTATGTCTCAAAAAGTTAATATAAAAAATTTTAAAATTTTAATATTCAGTATAAAATTATGAGTATCAGTATAAAATATTAAAGTATAATTTTATACTTAACAGTGAAATTTTTTATGCTAAAAAAAATAATAAAAATTTTTTTTAATTTCAAGAGTAAAATGATCAAATTATTATTAACTTTCCTCCCCTCCCCTCCTGAACCAAACTCCCTAATATAAAATTCCTCCTCTCCCCTTCCTTTCCCTTCCCTTCCCTCCATATCTCATCTCTCCTTCCCTCCCCTTCCCTCCATTAAAATCCCTCCCCTCCCTCCCATTCTCATCCCTCTTACCAAACACTCCCTAAGGTTTGTCTTCTTTTGGGCCAGATACAGATAAAGCGCGAAGGATGAAAAAAGATTAACACTTTCGCGGGTCTTGGGACATTTTATTTAATCTGGCCAAATTTTTATATAAAAAATTAATTAATGAAACTATATAAAATTATAATTGGTGAGGAACCTGTCACTCATTATATTAGTCCCTCGCTAAAATTTATAATATGAGCGATAAATATTATTTTTTTATGCTAAATTCTTCACTAATTATTTTCACTTAGCAAGGAATAATAATATGTCTCACTAAATTTTTTACTAAATTTAATTTTAGTGAGAAAAATTATTATTATTTACTATTTTCTTGATAATTAGGTATTTTAGTGAGAGATATATAATCTCTCGCCAAATTTTCTTACTAAATGATATTTTTTTAGTAGTGCATACATAATTTCAAATTAAGTGATCTTTATGTCTATAGAAAATTACACATATCTAGTTTTCAACCACATAAAACAATCAAATATTAAACATAGCAAGAGCAATACGATACTTCAAATTCACAACAGTGGTCAGAAAGGTTTCATGCATTCTTCCAACTTCCAAAATACATACTAATATATACATATATGGCCATATCTTTCATTTTTCTTACATGATACTCCATAGTAAATCTAGAGGAACATAACATGAAAACACAGTATGATCATGTCTTATAAGATTTTATATAACATCTCATATAATAGTATCAATCTAAATATCATTATCTTGAACGTGAACTTGTTTCTCCTTACCTTTACTTTCTTCGGTAATCTTACTATAACTTAAGCCTAAAATTTATTAGACGATTGAAAAGAAATGAGATTCAAAGAATCTCAATAGTAATCATCATTATGCTCACATTATCATATATATTGTAAGTATTCACCCAAAATTACATCAAGCATTCAATCAAATCATTTTGGCATAAATATTTTATTAAAATTTGAATAACACTTTCCCTTGTATTTGGACATATCCAAGGTCACATTACCCTTCAAACAATCCAATCAACAATGCTAAATCATCATAAGACAACATTTTAAATATTTAACACATCATTCAAACCAAGAAACATCGATGGTAGTACATAGGCAGACATAGGTAAGTTAGCTACTTTTGTGCTTTCTAATGGGCACACCCTTCCTTTATGCTTTATTTGGAATTGTGAGAAAATATGAGGAGAGAAATACTATAAGTGAAAATAAAGAGGAACCTAGACAAGGAGATGTCTAAGTTCTTTCTTGTTTTCTCCCCAAATTTTTCTCTCTCCCCTATTTTCCCTTCATTCAAACGGAGGATTAGGACATGTTTGGTAGCTGTTTCCAAAACAATTTTTTTGTTTTCGAAAGCAAAAAACCAAAAAAACTTATTTGATAAACCTGTTTTTTAGAAAATGTTTTGGAAAATAGAAAAATAAAAAAACAGAAAACTCATAACATCTTTAAGGTGTTTTGTAATTTTTATGTTAGAAAAAAAATATGAAAAATACTCACCTCATTAATGATAAAAATATAAATTTTGAATAACTCATATAACACTTATTAGTTATGATTTTGAGAACAATTATTCAAATAGATTTTTTTTATTTTCTTGTTCTCAAAACTTGCTCTCGAAAACAGTTTTACAAAACTGTTTTGAGAACAATAAAACAGAAAATATTATCAAACAAGCCCTTAGTCTTTAGACACTTCCTTGGATCCTATAGTATCACAAAATAATACTATTAACCGCTAATTACACAACCTCCTTCATAAAGTGGCAATTTTAACCCTAAAATTTTATTGTCGTTCTTTAGGAATTTCTCATACAACATGCTTGTTCTAACCTATTTTGAACCGAAGGAATCTATTTTTTGGATTAAAATCATGACATTTCCTTTTTAAACCCTAAATAGGCAGAAAAATATGAAAAATATAGAAAAAAAACTACCGGATCAATTTGCAATTTAATGGCATATTCTTGCATCTTATGGCCTATACATATCTTTTTATTATTTGATTTCTTCATAACTCTATTTTCTCTCTCTACTCTCTCTCTCTGGGTAGAAATTTTTAAAGGTGATTTAAAGAAAAATACTCCATGAAACATTACAATACTTAAGTAAATACAAAATATCAACCAAAGATACCTACCTTAAGAATTTGGTGGCCAAACTTTGTCTTTCTCTTCTCCTTTTTGCTCTTGAAATTTTCACTCTCTCTCACACTTTCACCTTTGGTCCAAACCTGCTTGTGGCTAAAAAAGATGAAGTGTGAAGTTAATTAAGATAATTAAGGGATATTAGGTCAAAAAGTAACTTTTTCCTTTGACTTTTTTGCTTTCTTTTTGCAAAAACTTTTGAGTTAATTTCTTTTATTTCCTAAACAACCTCTTCCATGCCGCTTGTCTTCATTTTTTGCCAAAAATTACTTCATAAACTTTAATAGATTAAAATACCTTTTATTGACTAAATTTACCTATATTGATTAAGTATTTTTGTCAAAAATGTCATTAAATTAATACAGAATTATCCAATAATTACTTTTGATTTGAAATTATTATCTTGACCTAAAATATATTTTAATAAGGCTCACTAATTTTTCTTAAATTAATACTGGCTTTTCCTATGGCTTAAATTAACTTTTATTGGATAAAATATTAATATTAAACCTTAATTAACCAATAAATATTATTTTAATTTTAATAAATTTCATACCATATTCCATTATGTTTAGCTCATTGAGAGTTTCATTTTGACAATAATTTTTCATATTTATAAGGGGGAATCACATTTTGAAATCAATATCTTAAATTAATTACAAAGCAAAATTTTTTACTACTTGTTCTTCCAATTTTACAACTCAATCTCTCATTTTTATCACTAGTCTTTAGTTAAAAGTTCTCCTTTGTAATTAATTTGAGTTATTGGTCACATGATGTAATTCCCCCTATTTATAAAAATTCTTTAAATTTTCTTCATCTATACACACATCCACTGCCTTTCCCTTTTTTTCTTTTTATTTTTTTTTTCTTTCAGGAGTAAAATCATCATTTTCTCCTTTTTCCTTTCAACCGAAATAATTGACATGTTTTCCCTATTTCATACAAAATGGTATAAATCTATTTTTATAAATTTTAAAATATTAAGTCTTAAATAATCAGAAAAAAAATTCCAGAATACTACAATAAGCACAGAAGAAAAATCACAGCTATTGAGCTTTGGCACTATGATAGAATTACACCTCATCATTTCCCAACGGTACAGCAGTACCTGCAAGCAGAACTTATTCACTTGGTAAAGAAAACACATTCTAAGGCTAACTCATCAACTACATGTTTTGAATATTTTTGAAGGTTATCAGCAAAACCAAACATTCCGCATTTTCTTTGGTCCCATTTTTTCTTAAATTCAATTATTTGACCACAATGATATTGATACAGAATTCTTCACCCTAAGGTGATCTGAAAGCTTCACCAGCGTAACGCACACTTCCGAGTTCCTCCTCAATGCGAAGAAGCTGCAATAAAATTTCATTCGTTATTGGATGAAAATGTCATGATGCAAACTTTTTGGTATTGTATTCAGCAACTGAAATATACAAAAGCAGTTAAGAACTACTTATTAGAGATAGTGTTGGATCTGTTTAAGTAAAATTGAAAGTTATGGCATTCCAATTTGGTATTCTGGATAATTCATGCTATCTGATCAACTAGTTTCATATGTTTCTGACTTCAGAGAATAATCAAATTGATCATAATAACAAATAGTTACATGTACAAGTATTCACATCAAAATTCAGAGAAATTTCTTCCGACTTTGCATCATTATTAATAGTTGAATTCCCCGTTCTGCTTATACTTCTCTTAATTTACCAAGTCAGCCCCAAACACCAGTAAACGCAACAATGAAAATGTAGTCACATTTTTTTAAGTAAGGATCTAATAATGCTTAGAAGGATTTTAGTTTGGTGTAGCATTTACTGTATTTTGTCAACGTTATGCCATATAGACAGCCTAAAACCCTGAAGCACAGAGAAAGAAGTAAAACATGATTTCCATTACCTGATTATACTTTGCTAATCGCTCACTTCGGCAAGGGGCTCCAGTTTTGATCTGAAAGACAAAACTTGGATAATCAACACCAAAGCCATGACATTATGAAACACTTTACTGTCGAGTTCAAAAGATTTAGGATAGAAAACCTGTCCACTAGCCAAACCAACAGAGAGATCAGCTATGAAGTTATCCTCGGTTTCACCACTCCGGTGACTAACCATGACACCCCAACCTGCTTCCTTTGAATCAAGAGCAGCCTGAATGGATTCAGTTACTGAACCAATCTGGTTAACCTGCAGACAAAGAATATAAAAATACAATAAGCAAACTGATGCGTTCAAAGGCATGTATCCAACTAGTTCTACCACAAGGACCTTGCTGTATCAGTTTGGATTATTAGACAGTGGATAAATAAAACTAGTCTAGGAATAAGTTGCGGAGAGGACAGGGAATGAAAATTTTCAATGCAGGTAAGAAACTTCTAGCAAAAATTGTAATATATATGTATATGTATATTAGGATTTTTGGTCCAAAAGAGAAAAATTCTACATGTATGCTCACCTTCAGAAGCAAACCATTGCAGGCCTTCTTCTGGATGGCTTCAGCTATTCTCTTTGGATTTGTAACTAGTAAATCATCTCCTACTAGTTGAATATCAACTGAAGACAGTAATGAAGCCCATGACTCCCAATCATCTTGGTCAAATGGATCCTCAATTGACACAATGGGAAATTCTTTAACAAAGTCCTTGTAAAGTTCACAAAGACTTTGAGCAGAAAGAACATGAGTTCCATCATTTGGCTGCTTTTTAAAATTTAGATCATACTTGCCATCCTTAGTGTAAAACTCTGAGGCAGCAACATCCATACCAATTTTGATCTGGCATCATTGAATTGATTTCTTAATCAATCAAGTGAATACTCAAATTAAAGAAACTGAATGAAATATTGAAAGTAATGCCTACCTTGCCAGTATAACCAGCCTTCTCAATGGCATCAATAAGTAAAACCAGTCCCTCCCTGTTATCCTGAACATTGGGAGCAAATCCTCCTTCATCTCCGACATTACAAGCATCTTGTCCATATTTTGCCTTGATTATTCCCTTTAAAACATGGTAAACTGTAACCAGTGGAACAAATTAGAAGAAATAAGTTGTCACCTTAAATGGATGACTCATGATTTCAAGTAATCAAAAAAGATATAAGACATATAACAATTCAATAAAATTAGCCACCAGAATAGAAGCTTGCACCACTAAGTGCAAAAACATTGTATCAAATGCATCCGGTTGAATAACATAATGACACAGCACACACATAAGAAATGTAGTTGCAGTCATAAAAGCACTAGGTTCCTAACCTTCACTGCCCATGCGGAGGGCCTCAGCAAATGAAGTTGCTCCAACTGGCAGAATCATAAATTCTTGCATAGCCAGGTTGTTCCCAGCATGACTGCCGCCATTTATGACATTAAATGCTGGAACAGGCATGACAAGTTCCTTAGTTCCAGAAATCTCCTGGATGTGCTTGTACAAGGGAACTCCCTTTGCTCCTGCACCAGCTCTACACACACTCAGCGAAACTCCCAATATTGCATTAGCCCCAAGTTTGGACTTGTTAGGAGTTCCATCTATTTCCAGCATGATAGCATCTACATCAGCTTGATTCCTTGTAGAATATAAACAGAAATGTCAAGCTTTAAGCAAAATGCACGATTATACTCGTACCTGAGGTGAATAACATGAAGATTTCTTTTTCCTTCTTTCTTTCCAATACATAGAATCAGTTGCTTGATGGAATAACAGTTTATTTCTAAAACAATACAAGCTAAAGTCAGAAGATTAATTTATGGAATAATATTTCATTTCTAGAATACAGGTTATCCAAGAGCCGTGCAAAACCCTCAGAAAGTGTTACGCAAATTACATTGTATGGCAGTCTAGAATTAAGACACAGTCCTCTAGCTCAAAATTACTTCAATTATCTTATATGGATTAAATTCTATGAATGATGATGCTTCTAGAACCTATCATACACAGCTCCATCGCGACATTAGTCTTCACCCTAGTAATACATGCAAATTAGTTAATAAAACATACATCAAATGCTTTCAACTCCCAAAAATGCCAGTGAATGTGGTGATCTAATGTATCAGAAGTTCCTGTCATCTAACTGAGTCTCTCCTCGAACCATTTGACCGACAGGTCGCAACTTATCCAAGCTAACCACGTCAATGTAACTTTCCCAAGCAGAACAAAATAAATAGAAATTTATCAAAGAAGTGTCAACAATATTCAAGGCATAATACCGAAATCCAAAATTACCTAACATCCACACCAACAAGCTTGGGGCCCAACACCTCATTGATGTTCTTAACGGCATTGAGAACACCTTTACCTCCATAAACGCTTTTATCCCCATCCCTGAGCTCCAAGGCCTCGTAAATCCCAGTGGAGGCCCCACTGGGGACAGCAGATCGGTAAAGCTGGTCAGTGACAAGATCAACCTCGACGGTGGGGTTCCCTCTGCTGTCAATAATCTGCCTAGCCTTGAACGACTTCACCGCACTTTTCCTCGATTCCTTGACTCCGGCAGACGGCGATGCAACCGCGACAGAGCTCCGGACGACGAGACGGTTCGATTTGAGAGGCGGGGGAAACCAGAGGGAGGAGGAGGATTGAGACTTGGGTAGAGGGAAAGAGGAGACGAAGGGGGTTTTGAGAAGTTCAGTGGGTTGTGGAGCTAAAGAAGCCATTATTGTTTTATATATTCTAAGAATCAAAAGAAGAGACAGAGAGGGAAGGGCAGAGTTTAGGGTATATATGAAGGTGGAGTGTGTGGGAAGTCCGTCAAGGGGCGATGAAAGCGGGAGGTCTCCTCTTAGAGGGCCTTTAAAATAAATATAATAGATGCTCCTTTCGGTGGTGGTTGGAGTTGGAGGCGTTAGGAGTTAGGAATCCAAGAGCTGAGAGAAACTGAGCTGAAGCTCGAGATGAACAGGGTGGTGGCGGGGTAGGTGCGTGCATGCTTGCTTGTGTTTTGTATTGTGTCTTTGACTTTCAAGGTTTTTGGTTGCTTCACATGGGTTTTTTTTTGTGATGAAACAAGGAGGGCTATGACCAAAAGAAACAGACATTACACACGGGATATTAATCCCATTACTATCAGCAGTGACAAATCTTTGGAGATTCAAGGGAACACTCCTCAGCTCATAAAGGAAAATTGCTTGTGTTTTTTAGGCCTGAGACTTTGGCCTCTTCAATAAATTTTCTACTGATGACAAAAAAAATTACCATGCATATGCTCATATAAATTTTGCAGAAAGTTAAATTATATGACTTTCTTTATTATTAACATATAAATTTTGTACGAAGTCAAATTATGTAGTTTGGTTTGTGAATGATGCTTTTTATTGCATGATTTGGTTGTTTATGCTTAATTATTTTGAATGAATAAATTATTTGAATTTTTATGATTTAAAGTTAAATTTGATATATTAAAGCTAATTCTATCATTATAATGTATCCCGTATAACGCATGGGTTCATATTTTTAATTTTTAATGAAACTAGTCTAATATAAGTTATATTACTCATGGGTTGTGAATGATATAACTTTTATATTTTATTATATTTTAAATTATTGATTAAGAAGGTCTCCAAGAAAAAAACTAACCCGATATTTTTCATGTTTCAATTAATAAATTTTATTGATCCCAACTAACCTAACCTGACCTACCAAATCCAAGGTTTGTAAGTTGTAACTTAACCATCATTTGGCCACGTCTTATTGAAACTTAGAAAACAATAATCGATCAATAAAAAGTCCCATAATTTTAATAATATATACATGATTATCGAGATATCTTTTTTTTTAATCTAAGTTGTATTGAACAAATTAATAACAAAAATTGTATAAATTTGTAGAAATCAAATCATTTCAATTCTCACTAGTTAGATTAAATAACGAACTATATTCAACCCATTGCATTATTAAATCGGAGTGGATCAGTGGATTGGGAAGTAGATCCTAGTCTAATCCAGAACAACAAGAAAACTAGACATATAAAGAACAAGTCAAAACCAATAAAACTAGTCAAAAATTGGTAGAAATTGAAATAACCGGCTGAGGTAGTGCAGTTTGGTTTTTAAGAAAATTAAAGAATAAAAAACTTTAAACTATATGGACCTCGCAACCTAGAAAAAATTATTCAATCGTTGGGCTGTTTAACTTTGAAACCCTGGTCCATAAAGTTGATCTCTGGCCTAATATTATATGGGATTTAATAGGCTAAGAGATACATTAAAAACTTCATTTATAAAAAAATTACAGAAACTTTAGATAGATTAAGTTTCTTTATATATATATATTATTTAAACATGTTATTTTAATTATTACCGATTCAACTCCGACTAAACTCTAATTAAGCTATTGAACCTTAAATTAATACCTTATCCAGTTCAATATTCGGTTTGAATTTCCTGTCATTACTAAAATATGTTTTGCATAATTGTTATCAATTAGTTGAATATTAACATGTGTAATTATAGAAAATTATAGGAAAAAATTTGATTTAAGTGATTGAAATCACTTATCAAGGCATTAATCTAACACGGCCCAAACAAACTTGTACTATTATAGTTCCGGCTCGATTTCAATCTCATAATATATGTTAGCAGTCAATTGCGTATTTGTAATTGTAATTTTTAGATAACATTACAAACTTTGATTATCTCAAGTTAGAAACTTACAAGTATTTTTAAAGTAAAAAAGTAATTGGTCTTGTACTCTGTTTTTTTTTTTTTGGGCTATGAAATGGAAATGTGCATACGTTCCCCAAAAAAAAAGTAAAAGTAATTAAAAAGAGTAGTTAAACAATAGTAGACTCCAGATTGGGATCCTCTCAAATTAATTATATGTGAAACTAATGAAGCTTAACACAATTTCTGTATTATAATATTGGTACTTCGCATCTAACTTTACCAATTTTAATTTTAAATGATTCATTTTCAGTTTGACTCCACACACACATTTCCTTGTCTTATTATGGTTCCCCTATAACTTAAGAAGGTCAAAGTAGTACAAGGTTGGATGTGGACCAAAACAAAAGAAAATTGACACTTTGCCCTACAAAGAACATGAAGCAATCTGTAAGACATACAACCCAAGATGTAGTCTTATTCAAAATATCCGGATATCATAAGTAAATCCCAATGCCAAGGAAGCTTAATATTGAGAGGATTGGATTCCCTGCAATTCTGAGTCATACAAATACTGGAGTTCAGCATCTTTGCCCAAAAGAAGCAAAACTACCAAACATTCTTACAACATACAAACGGACCCTCATATTATCAATCAATTTTCTTTTTTTCAGAGTGCCAACTAGATGGCTGGTTGCTGCTGAGTAATGCAGTGTATATTTCCACCCCCCAAAACAATCTCCCTTGCACCTTCAATTCCCACAATCTATGACAAGAAAATTTGATATGTAAGGATCATAACCAACAAACTAAGATCAATGACCCAAATTCACAATTCATAAAGTACTTGACCACGGCAGTGACAACCATTAATAAGATGTGTAACATTTAGAATGGGATGATGATGAACATCTTATGTCCAGTCCCCGTTCTCAAATGGCAAGAATACTCAGCTCTATTTGTGATGAATTATTCATTTTTGCTGTCAAATGGCACCAATTCAAGAACCTATCTCGACTTGATTGATAGAAGCAATTAATTATCTATATTTTTTTTCTAAACATGTTTTGATTCTGCTATTTTAGAGATGATTACATATGCTTGTTAGGTCTCTACAAGCAGTTCATCTGAAAACCAGTTTCGGTAATGCCTTTTCAAACAGACAGATCCTTCCCTTCTAAAATCGCATGTTATAAAGATCAGATGGGTTTATCCTCTCTAAGTGCTAAAATAATTTTACAACAAATAATTATAGTTGGAGCAACGCACTTTCAACCAAATACAGAGTCATGGAACCTTTAAATCTCCAGTTCCTTACACATCATTTCCATTTTTATGAAAATTGGACTTCTATAGATTCCACAAAAGGTGGTGCTTTATTGTTCCTCTTGATTTATTTAATTGGTTATTTTATGATAAATTATTTATTATCAATTAAGTGTTATCCACATTCACTGAAAGATATGTCAACTCAAAAGTATTTTAACAATAACTTCTTACTTCGCGATGAGGAAAGGCCTTAGATAGCACTTGCAGAGCTTCGTCGTCCCACTTTTTATCTCCAAACTGTGGAACAATGATAGCTCCATTTGCAATATAGAAGTTTACATAGGAAGCAGCAAGTCTTATACCTGGAAGTCTATGTTTGGCCTCGTCATCCTGAAAAATAAAAGAAATACACCAGATGATAGCCTTACAATGGAGATTGAGTTTGGTTGGTTCCATTATCAAATCATTACTAATTAGTACCATATGATTCGTCCTTGATTAAATTTGGCATTAGTCATTGATGTAAGCTCCACATTTCAGCAATAATATCATGAGATATGCATGGCCATTACTACATTATCATAATTAAAGGCAAGACATAGCAATCAATTAGATATCACCGTTTATGGCACCTCAGCTTTTCTAATACACATGATACCTGAAGCGCACTTCCACAGGTGAGTCTTCATTAGCAGACCATTTGCAAATTAATTCCCTTATGGAGGCTAATGAGGCTGATTTCATGTGATTGTGACGCAAAAACATTGTAATTTTATTGAGAATGTGAAGATAAAATTATGTATGTGGATAGACGTACATGACATCAGTTTCTCAACCAATGTGATAAGTCACTATATAAACAAGTCCAGAGAGGAACACATGGAGGACATTAAAGCACTGAGTCACATTTAGAACTCCCCACGTGAGATCATGATGAAACATTTTCATTTCAATTAAGACTAATATTTTCTCAGGAGGAATATGTATCCCTCACAGCTTCCCATATCCCAGCAGCTGTTTTACACATTAAATAATTTTCACCTACTTCAAGTGTCATGGAAGTAATAAGTCATGACATGACTTCCATGAGAACCACTAATGGTCAGTGAGAGTTTCGGTGTGCAAATATCACCAGTGAGATAGGCTACTTTTCCCCTGCCTCAGGTGAACATCATAACACATGAGGATCATTGGAGGTAATTAGTGCCACTAAGCTTGTACCCTCATGACAGGGGATGGCTCTGTTGAAGGGGAGAGGCTAGAAACGCAAAGCTGGTGACTATTCTAGGCTTTTATGCCAAGCCAAGGTGCAGAAGCAGTGTTCTGTCCAGGGTTAACAGACACAGCATTGGAGGAGGCTGAGCTATCATGAGTTTCTTGGCTTTTTAAGAGAATTTTTGTTTTGCTTGTAGCCTTGTAAGAGTAGGAATTGGCTGGCCTTGTCGTTTGCTTAACTTCTAGGTCATTGTTTGGTAGCCGTGAGAGATGTGGAAGGAGAGGGAATATGTCATGAAAATAGAAAAATACTCATTATGTCTTGTTATCGTTATGGAATAGTAGTATTAGCATAATCCTATAGATAACTAGAATGTAATCAAAGGTTGCAACTAAAACTCTCACCTTTCTACATAAGTAAAGACAAATCCCATTTAAAAAAAAAACTCCCAATCAACAAATAGGACGTACCAGAGAGACACAAGCTTACTAAAACGTGTTTGTCCACTCTACACGTGAATTCATTCACAAGTTAGATAGACACAAAATTCTAGGCAAGCTCAATTCTCAACGTCTGTAGACTTTGCCATGTACCATTCCAATCTAATGAATAAGTAGCATCCTAGAAATCAACATTTCAAACTTAAAACAAACCAAGATATAGTAAATTTTAAACTCAGAAGAACTAACCAAGATATAGGAAAATCAGAATGTCAGATGTGTAAGAGTAACATCAAAATGCTACATCTGACACTCATAAAATTGGTAATATACAGCAGCAACCCATAAACTGAATCAATGAATACTAAACTGCACAGGTAATTGGGGTTGGAGAATAAACTTTAGCAATTATGTCTGAGACTAATGAACAAAATTAACATCTAGAGATAACAAACATTTTTACATCTGTTTTTAATCATGATATAAGAAGAGTTTACATAAAAAAGCAAGAAATGCAAACTTGGAGAGTTACCTGAATGACCCCAGCAGCCTCTTCCTCTGTCATATAGAGTGGGCGAGGTATATGGATTTTAATTATTTCAAGGTTTCTACCATTGGCATCAGTTGCCCTAGAAAGCAAAGAATATGCCTCTGCAGACCGTTCATACTGTGGATCAGTTTCATCATCCGTCCAAGACAGAAGAACCACACCAGGTCTCACAAAACAGCACATGTTGTCGATATGACCATTAGTATCATCATCCCCTGTATCAAACCAGTCTAAATTTTAATTAAAGTTTTACTTAACATATAGAAGAAGGCTACCTGCCTGTTTCAACCTGAATGTTTCAAGATATATCAGGACCAGGCATATCTAAGTGTCTAAAACTCCTAAGTTGGACATCTTTCTAGAAGTGTGAATATCAGCCTAATTATTTTGAACCATTTGGATCAGCCTGCACTCTTAAAAGTCACTACATCAGTTCATGATGAGGAGTTAAAGAAAGTAGAATTTTAATTTCTAGCACCCAAGAAAGTAACAACAGAAAGATTCTAAAGGAGAGCGGATTACATATACAGGGAAGGAAAGGAGACAAACCTCCAATCCAATCCCACAAATTAGCCACCAATCAAGCAAAGGGTAATGGATATCTTTTATGTTTTTAAATTTTAGCAGATATTTTCTAAAAAGAAGTTCCAGAGCTTAGGGAAGAATCATTATCAACAGTTCCAAATCGAGACATCACAGTTTTCTATTAGCTTTCATTCAAACTCGCAAGGAAAGAAATGTGCCAATTTTGCCTTTAGTATAATTCTAAAATTCAGAAAAAGAGGACGTCATAAATGATTTTACTGTAATTGCAAAGGTCTAACTTCAAGAATTTTAATAGATAATTATGTCATCATAGAAGACAAACTACAGAAATATTATTAAGTTTTTCCTCACTCTAAATTTTGTCCTTTATCTTTGAGGTAAAAGCATGTCAAGAAGCATTAAATTTTATTTATGTCAATATGTTGCATTCAAAGCCAGAGAAAAGTCAGATTCCACTTTTTATTGCACTTAATAAGTAGCACAGAATGCTTCTGCAACTCATTCATAATGATCCTTCATTCTGGACAGGCTTTATTAGAAAAGTTGGCAATTTTTGATATCCTACATGGGTAAGATTTCTGTTGAATAAGTTATTCTTCTTGCAAAGGTATATCCATATGGTCCCTAAAAAATTTTCACTGACTGAAAGTTAAGTAGTCAAAGGAAAATTCTATCAATTGAAAGGAAAATAAAAGCTCATAAATCTAACATATTAGTGTCAAGTCCACATACCGTACAGTCCACGAGGCAACCATATAATCTTTCTGACTCCCAGATATGCCTTAAGTTCATTCTCTGTTTGGACTTTACTCAAGTGTGGATTCCTGTTTTTGTTCAAGAGACATTCTTCAGTGGTAAGACAAGTCCCTGAAGCAAGAAGAAAGCACTGGCATAAACTGCAGAATTATAGAACTTTACAAGCAAATAGCATATTACATTCAGAAGGAAGATCCTAGTGTAAAGAGGTAAATCTAATCATATGAGGCTCAACCAATCAGGAACTAAAGTTATTAAGTAGATTTAATGAGTACTGACAACCTTATGAAAATAATCAGAAATAATAGGTTATCCATTTTAGCCACCACTTATTCTTGCTCATGAATAAGCTAAAACTAAAACAAAAATCTCAAGAGAATTTAATGACCAGTGATATGGAAGGATCAACAACCAAAGAAGACGAATAGGATTTGACTTCCTGGTAGAGTACGATCGAGGCATGAAGCATATGATGAGGAGGGCAAGCTAAGAGCAACAATGGACCATGGGCAAATTCAAGGCCCACTTCAAGGCATTGGAGGACCAATGACTAGAGCTAGAACAAAAGCCATGAATGGGGTGATTCAAGACATTATTAACATGGAACCATTGCATTTCAATGATTTTGAGGCCCAAAACAAAGAAAGAGGCAAGCTGAAAATCTGGAACCAAATTATAGTCACAGAGCCCAACTTGGAGAAAGCCCAGCAAGGAGGATTCACTTAAAATCCATGTGCTTCTCATGTGCTCACTAAAAGTGACGTTTTAAATAATTATTTTAGTTAATTTGTTTCCTTTTTGAATAAAGAATATACAATCATAAATCTGATTTGTTTTCCTTTATGCATTAAAGAGGAGCCAACTTTTTAAAATTCAAAATTAGAATTAAATGCTACTTTTGACTTAGGGTTTCCTTTTTGTATTAATGAGCTTTAATAAGGTTAGGTTTGTGGGCTGAACTAGAGTTAGTTTGTGGGTTAATATTTGCCTATAAATAGGCACCTCTTGTACTCTTGCAAACACAATATGAATGAATGAATTTCTTTTCAGCAACTTTGTTGTTGTTTAGTGAGTTCTTTCTTACTTATCCTTGAGTGCCAGAAAGAATGAGGACTTATCAAGGAGTGGTGATCCTTGTGGCGTCTCAGAGTTAGGATTCAAGAGACGGGTTCTCTTGGAATCTATTTCATTCGACCAACATTTTGTTCAGTCTTCTTATTTCATCGTGTCTATTTTCTTTAGTTTTTGTTCTTCATTGTTCTTGTGTTGAATTCTTCTTCTCTTGAGTTGCACGATCCTTATATCAAAGAAGGCTCTTAGGACAGGATCCTAACGTGTCTCCCATCATTTGGTATCAGAGTTTCGCCTTGCAAATCAAGGTGTGTTTCTGTTGTTTCATTCCATTTTTTTTCCTTGTTGTCCAGAAAATCATAGTACTGTTCATCAGCCCTGTTCGTCACTGTTTATCCGTACACTCATTACTGTTCATTCGTACTGTTCATCAATTTCTTATTGTCCAGATTCTTTCTTTTCTCCAGAAATTATGCTTGCTATCCAAATTTCTCATTTGTCCAGATTTGCCTAAAAAAAAAAATTTTTTATATAAAAAAAAGAATTGATTGATTGCAAAAAAAAAAAAAAAGGGAAAAGAATCATTTGCAGCTTGGTTAAAAGAAAAAAAAAGTGCAAAAAAGAAAAGAGAAAGAAAAAAAATTGAGGCTGCTAAAGGCAAATTAATGAGATCTTGTTTATTCCTACAATTGAGTTCCTTCAATCAAGCGATCCTAATTGTTAATACTTTTGAATTGCAAGTTTTCCTTTTGGTAATTGAGCACTGATCCAATTGAATTTAATTGTTCCTTTTCTGATTTCGATCAAATCTTTGAAGGAAAAGAGAATTGATCTTTGAGCATTCATTCACAATCACCCATTTGAAGTGGTAAGATTCCATATTTATTTCCTTTTCAGAATTCTACTCTTCTAGTAAATTCTGTCTAAATGCTTTCAGCTTTATTTCCCTTATTTGTTGTTGTCCTTTGTCTTAACATCATTTTCTTCCTTTATTGTATAATGTGCCACATACTTCCTTTTGTTGTTTAGTGTTCTTTGCTATCTTAATTTCCAATACTTTCTTTTCTTTCCTTGGCTAGAAATTCGCTTCTTTTGCTGAAAAAAAAAAAACATATTTGTTTGTTGGTTACTATCACTTTAGGTTCTTTTAAGAATTTGAATTTTGGATCTTTGACTTTGAGATTGCCACTTAAAACATTACTTCTTGATTTTAAGTTCAAATTTAATTTTGCACTCTCGTAGGAAGCAAGAGTGAGTGGTAAAAGGCAAGAGTGTAATTATATCATTTCTGGCAAAAGCCTTTAAAGTGTGTGAAACACGAGAGAATTTGCATTATTGCTGAGTGAAACACGTGAGAGAGTGTGCAAGGTCCTTTCTTTGTCTCCTATTCACCAACATTTTAGGTTTTAAGCATGGCTAGTGATGAACTTGATCTTAAAGCTTTAATGAGAGCTTTCAATAATCAAATTAAGAAGTTGAATGCCAAATTGGATAGCATGCAAGTTTCTTCATGCAAAAAGGATGTTAAATTGGACATCCCAAAATTCTATGGAAAAAAAGATCCTGATATATATTTGGAGTGGGAAGGAAGAATTGAACAATGGTTTGAAAACTGCTAGTACTCTGAGTCTGAGAAAGTGAAATTAGCTACTCTTCACTTAGAAGGAAAAGCTAAAGTTTGGTGGGAACGATTTGAAAGAAAGCACCTTCGTGAAGAGAAACTGTGTTATACTTGGAGTAACATGAAGCTCATTTTGAAGCAAAAGTACGCGCCATACCACTACTTCTATAAGTATCTTCCAACCCGTGGAAAGGAGCAAGCTTCTAAGGTACAAATTTCAGTTCCAAGTTCTAGTGATTCCCATTTGGAGCAAAAAGATCAAATGGAGGAGTTATCTTCCTCAACATCTACAATGGTTGATGAACCAAGAGAATCAACTACTCTTGAAGGTACCTCTAATTCTCAAAATCCTTGTGTTGATGATTTTTCTTATGAATTAGAATATGATATTCTTGAGAATCCCAAGGAGGAAAATGGTAATGATATTGTTTATGGGATTGGTCATGATCATTTACCACCGTTAGTGGAGACAACTGCTCTAGATGTTACTGGTGAGGAGATAGAGAACTTTGTTGATAGTGGTGTACTTGTTTCTAGTGATACTCACATTGTTATACCATTAGAAATTAGTTTTCATGGGTGTGATGAAGTTGAACATGTTGATATGGTGTTTGGGCATCCATGGTTATTCGATGATAGTTGTTCTTTTGAAGTAAAGAAAACCCATGACAAGCATTGTAGTCAATTCTATGAAAATCACGAGAAAATCAAAAGTGAGCGTGAAAGGAAAAATAAAAGTGAGAAGAATATGAGTGGTAAAAACAAGAGTGAAAAACAAGTCAGAAAAGAAAGAGTGCAAAAAAATGAAAAAAGAGGAAAACAACTGAGTGAAAAGAAACTTGAGAGAAGAATGAAAAAGAGAAAGAAAAAGAGGGAAAAGAGAAAAGAAAAAGAGAGTTTGAGAAAAGACAAGAATAATGAGGTAAAAGCAATTGTGAGTTGTTTGAGTAAAGGAGAGGTAGTTTCTTTTCAACTCTTTCCTTCATATTTTCCATATGTTCCTTCTTTCTCTAGTTCTTTGTTGCAGGTTATTAGTATGGATGTTATGGAAGGGAAATCAAGTTCTTATGTACTAATGCACGACCACAAATCCTATGCAATTCAAACTAATGGTCATTACAAGATTTTTTATCCTGGAGATTGGTTTGGAATGCAAAAATATAAAGATGAAACTTTAAAAGGGATGAATTTGTAACCAAGAGTCATTATTACACCACACATTCAAACAAGGGTTGAAAAGAAGATGCATCAATCGGGCTTGAAAAGTAAGTATACTCCTTATTTTTTATTTTTTATTTTTTATTTTTAATCGTTTCCTTTCTTTCCATATAGATTATAGAGATTCGAGGACGAATCTTTTCAAAGAGGGAGAGAATGATAGAGTACGATTGAGGCATGAAGCATATGATGAGGAGGGCAAGCTAAGAGCAACAATGGACCATGGACTACTTCAAGGCATTGGAGGACCAATGACTAGAGATAGAACAAAAGCCATGAATGGGGTGATTCAAGACATTATTAACATGGAACCATTGCATTTCAATGATTTTGAGGCCTAAAACAAAGAAAGAGACAAGCTGAAAATCTAGAGCCAAATTATAGTCAAAAAGCCCAACTTGGAGAAAGCCCAGCAAGGAGGATTCACTTAAAATCCATGTGCTTCTCATGTGCTCACTAAAAGTGACGTTTTTAAAGATTATTTTAGTTAATTTGTTTCTTTTTTGAATAAAGAATATACAGTAATAAATCTGATTTGTTTTCCTTTATGCATTAAAGAGGAGCCAACTTTTTAAAATTCAAAATTAGAATTAAATGCTACTTTTGACTTAGGGTTTCCTTTTTGTATTAATGAGCTTTAATAAGGTTAGGTTTGTGGGCTGAACTAGAGTTAGTTTGTGGGTTAATATTTGCCTATAAATAGGCACCTCTTGTACTCTTGCAAACACAATATGAATGAATGAATTTCTTTTCAGCAACTTTGTTGTTGTTCAGTGAGTTCTTTCTTGCTTATCCTTGAGTGCCAGAAAGAATGAGGACTTATCAAGGAGTGGTGATCCTTTTGGCGTCCCGGAGTTAGGATTCAAGAGACGGGTTCTCTTGGAGTCTATTTCTTTCGACCAACATTGTCTCAGTTTTCTTATTTTCATCATCTCTACTTTTTCCATTTTTGTTCATTGTTGCTCTTCGTTGTTCTTGTATTCAATTCATCTTTCCTTGAGTTGCATGATCTTATCAAAGAATGCTCTTAGGACAGGTTCCTAACGTGTCTCTCATCACTTCCTATCACAGGATTACACTAGGATTAAGTGTAAGCGGTAAAAAAGCTCTTAAAAGAATGGATAATGGTAAAACTATTGGTCCTTATAATAATTCTACTTAAGTTTGGAAGTGTCTAGGGAAAAGAGTATTCTTTGGCTCACTAAGTTATTTAACAAGATCTCATGGTAAATGACATATTTGAAGAGTTAGAGTTGGTTTTTGATAAAGCATGATGATATCATATGATTCATGTAGTCAATCTCACTTAGTAGGATAAGACTTGTTGTTTCAGTGTCAACAAACTAGCATTTTTTTCAAGTAACTTTATTCACCAGTTTTCATACTTCTCCTAAGTTCAAACTAGAGAAAAGTATTTTAACATAACAAAAAACAGAGTATAACTCTTACCTTCTCCATCCACATGGATGCTTCCACCTTCAAGCACAATTGTATTGGGAAATCTAGGGATCTTCTGAATTTCCAGAATCTACAAACATATGATGATAAGATAATTAGTAAGCAGAGTACAAAAAAATTTACTTTCTTTTTTTGGTGAACAAAGAAAATTTACTTTTACATGAAGGAATAGTAAAATATTCAATTACACTTACCTTCCGTGCAACTAGGGCGTCAAGACTCCAGTCACTGTAACATCCACCATCCAAACCTAGATATTTGAAAAAAAAAAAAAAAGATTGTTAGGTAAAGAGCCCAATAACTATACAATGACAATTGGGTAAAGAACAAGATATTAGTTAAATAACCCAATTACAAGTTAAGAATTATTAGTCAAAGAATCCAATAACAAGATAATAAATAAGCAACAATTCCCAATATTTGTCTATAAACTACGAACAAACAAAAATGTCAGTCATTTCCATATATGATTCATCTTATCAAGCGTCTGACCATCCTTATTTAAATAAAAATGATTTTACTATGTTTCAACAACCAAATAAGGTTAAAATGATGACACTGATTATTGGGTTAGCTTACCTCCCCAGCTGTTAAAATTCCAATCAACTCCCGCAATTTTTGGCTCTGCATCAGACTTTGAGGAATTTCTGCTCACAACAAACTGTTGAACAAAACCACCAAAAGTAAACGTAAAAGGCACAATTCCCACGTCTACACGTCCTGACAAGTTCATTGAATCAGAAACGGATCAGTAATGAGAGAGCAACTCACAGTGGGACCAGTGTCACGAAACCAAGAATCATTCATGCTCATCTCAACGACCCTGATATTTGAAGGTAGCAGTTTTCGTGCATTCGTCCACTGAGATTACGAGAACATTTCAGTACCAGAGTCAACAATAGCATGAACAATATCTATGAACTCCAAGTAAAATCATCAATGCAACATATCTTTAACGAACCTGGGCAGAACTTGCGCAGACAGTCACGGGCTCAAACCTTGAGATGGCAGATGCTACCTTGACAAATACACGTTGGACAGGAACAGCATTGTCTCTCCAATTATCTGGGCGTTCCTGTCACTCAAAATCATGCTTGCACTAAATAGTGGCAAAAAAAACGAGAGTTTTGTGGCAAAAGGAAATATATTATTGACATCACATCTAACATTTACAGCTGGTAAGCAAATGAAAAAAAGTTGAGTGAACCAGGAGATCAAGTTGGACCAGAAAAATTTGTGTCACACTTTTTACTAGCATAAGCTGGCCATTAAAAAGGGCGAAAATGAGAAAACCATAAAATCGTATGACGGCATAAACACAAGGCCACAGACCAAAGTAGCGGCTGCGTGCGATTAATTCATTTATTTTGATTTCCCCTTTCAGGGATGACAAAGAGGAAAGTGGAGATATACTTACAGGCCAACCGATCCAACAATGTGAGTGGGGTTCCCATTCTGCGGGCATATGAAAGTCGAGAGAAGCCGGAGTGCCGTCGAGCTCCATTGACGATACTCTCACTATTTCCGTTGAAGCAAGCTCTTGTCTCCACTGGAGCAGATTCTTGAATAACAATGTTGTAGGGTGAGATGGGACTGGCAATGGGAGATCTGGACAAACAAAGATGGGGCTGGAGATGGGAGGCGGAGATGGGCGACTTATGTAATATCGACGATTGGAGAAGTGAAGAAGATGAGGCCTGAGACTACTAGAGGTGAAGGAGATGGCGACACCGAGTGGAGAGACGATGAGATGTTGGGGGTATTTTTGGGATAGGACGATTCCGTAGCGTGGGAATCCAAATTGCATAGGGTTTTTGAAGGAATAAAGATTACTACAGGCATGGGAGATGGGTCTTTGATGGAAAGATGAAGGTAGCAGTTAAAGACGCCTTCCCATGGAAATCTGCACAAGATTCCTTTGCTTTGTCACGCAACGCTGGCAACCAAACGGGACCTTCCATCAGCCGGGAAGGAGAGAGGGACCGAGGGAGGTGTTAAATATTAGTTTTTGTAAAGAAATTAAAACAATTATTTTAAGACTAAAAAGAAATAGATACTAGAATTTTACATATTAGGTAGATTGTTAGTGGATGAGTGGAAGAAGGAAAGTATTGCCTTCATCCCCATTTTAAAATGTTTTAAATGTCTCATCCTATTTTTAGAAAATTAGTAAAAAAAATTTATTTTTAATTATATTTTTAAGTAATTAATGATATGATGTAGTATTTTATTATATTTTAATATTCCATAATCATTTCCTACCATTAAAATAGGAATAATAATTAAAAATAATTTAATAAAATTATATTATTTATTATTTTTTCTAATTATTATGTGAAAATCTAAAACCACGTATAAAATTGGAGAAAGAGGGAGAAGTTACAGAAGGGGGCACTTGAGCACTTCCCATTCCTTTCATTATCAAAAGTGGGCCTTCTTCCAGCTTTTGGGGGTGGCCCACTAGGTTAAAATCACAGATACCACTTGCCTTCGACTTTCACAGTCACACCACACCGAGATGGAACAAATATTTTTGAAGGTATATATATAATTACAAATGATATTTTTCATTATTTTTTTTAATTTTATTCTTTAAGTACATTCTGTTTAGTATATTAAATAAACACACCTACAGAACTTGTACCCGAAAAAAAAATCCTGTGAAACTGCAGGAGACGACTATGAAGCAAATTGAAGTAAATAGATCATAATCTCAATGATCGAACAAATGTAACCAAACATAAGCAATGAATAGAAATCACTGAGATCGATCAACATAACATAGCTTTCCTTGGTATTGGCTGACCACATCAACATGTGGAAGATGAACAAAACGAAGTTTTATTTGGAAAACATTATTGCATCAGGTGATTGAACATATCAAGAATAATAATATGACTATATACGTTGGCCTTGCTAGGGGATCAGAAGCATCAAACGGTAGGTGTTCGTTTCGTTTCATTTCATTTGTGGGAAAACCAGAAAAGCATGCATAGAAGAAGGAGGAGGAGGAGGAGTAGCAGGAGGAGAGATGGGAATTAATTAAATATTCAAACTTACCTGTGATCTGGTGGGGAGGGGGGGGGGGGTGTGTGGTGGATGAGAGGCCTTGGGTTGGGTTGCAAGATGAAGAAGCGGAAATTTAAATAGAAGAGTGGGAGATTGCGAGAGATGGGGGAAAGTAAGAAAGGGCAAATAAGGCAAAAAGAGGTGTTTGGTTTGGTTTACATACGGAGCCATTCGTACGCTGCTCGCCTCTGAGGATGTCGTGGAGAGTATTTCACATTAATTCATTTTTTCTCATCTACAGCTTCATTTTTGTTGCTTTTCTGAAAAAAAAAATTCATTTCTGTTCCCATCAGGATCATTTCCATTTTTTTCCTAAACCATAAAAAAAAAATCATTTAGGTTTCAGGGACATTAATTCATACTATTTTTTAAGAAAAAATTATGTTGAAAAATTGTTATTTTTAAATAATGTTATTATCAATTTTTATATTTTCAAAAAAGTTACTGTTAATTTTTTTCTAAAATTTTATATGCTTATAACAAAGTAAAAGAGGGCAACAACAATCATACCATAATCGATCTAATTACGTATGAAGGCTAATTTCACAGGACAGTTAGGCATAAAAGTGATGAGTGAGTGAAAAAAACAAACATTAGAGTCCCACACCTGTCCTTGATAATTGTTTAGGTAGCTGAATCTAAATTTATCAGAAACATTTTTAAATAACACCACCTAAATTCAAGGGAAATGACACTTCAAACGCTGAAATAAAATATTTTCAAAAACATACATAAAACTTACCTAATTATTATCCTAAATCTTGACAAATTAAGCAATTACATATATATTTTTTGCATGAAGCAATTATATATTTGAACTGCATAAAATTGTGAAAATTAGACAAAAAATAAAAATATGTAAAAATTAAGCAATTATAGTCCCACGGAAAATTGTATTATATGGCCATATACAAATGTATTGATTTTTTTTGCCAGAAAATAAAAATATACAAATGCATCAATTATATGTTCAAATTGTATTAGAATCCCATCGAAGATTGTGAAATATTAAATATTAAATATGAGAAAAAATTGAGAATTAAAAATGTTTGGAAATTAATCATAAAGGCATATAAAAAATATTGAGTTTTTGGAAAATAAAACATGAGGATATTAATACCCAAAAAATAAAAAAAATACTGGTAATATTTTCTTGCAAAAATTAAATAATACTTAACATTGGTACGATGACTAAATAAAAAAAAAAGAAAGAAAAAAAGCCATGCATGACATTGTTACACAGTACATATAGTTTCCCATAATGTTCACAACCGAGAATATTTTCAATTTAATGCTTAGTTAAAATCATACATGATTGGGAGCATCAAATTATATTTTTGCATTATCTTTGGGAATTCAAATTTTATTAGGTGTTGTTGGCTTATTAATCAACTTCAAAACTTTTAAATTAAGAAATTAAAAGTTTTTTTGCCAACAATTAAGAATTTAAAAGTTAAATTATCAATTAAAAGATTATCTTTTTTATATTTTTAATTGAATTTGCATTAATTTTTTTAATTTAAATTTTATTAGATGTAGATTGAATTGGAGTTAAAGAATTAAAATTTCTCCAAAGTTGATAGGATTGATATAATTATTAAATTTCAAAATTTATTATGTACTAAAAAACCCCATTGCTTACTAAAAAAGGATACAGTCAAACCAACAAGATCATATAGCGAGGTCCCTCAAGTAGTAGGGTTTGTCGTTTAACCACGGGTATAGAAAAAAATTTGGGTATCAGAGATAAAGTGCATTTTGATAATTTTTATATGTCAAAAAGTCTTCCATTGTCAATATGAAAATATATTAATGGTAAAAAAAGAGGACAAGTCAGAAATTATTTCAAAAATACTCATTAAGATTTGATCTAAATTACAAATTTCAATTAATATTTAATTTACTCCATACTTAATATGATTAATATCATTATGAATTAGGTTTTAAAATTTATTATGTTCAAGAACATCAAATCACTCATTCAAAAAAGGACAGTCTTCTGGCCCAAAAAAAAAAGAAAATATGGTAAAAAAATATTTTGAAAATGATTTACTAAAATTTGATCTAAAGCACATACAATATTTCAAACAATATGATCAATTCTTTGGCCAAAAAAAATATATTAATGCTACATATGATTTCATGCTAATTATATAAATGGCTTAAGTAATTTATTTCAACAAAATTTCCTAAATAATTTAGAAAATGAGTTTTTGGTCAAACTAGATTGTTTTAACCCATGCATTACACTAGATATAACACGTTTAATATTTAATTATTTAATTATTTAAAAATTTAATATTTGAAATTTGAAATTCAAATGAAGTGAAAAAATAGCATGAAAAATTTTAAGAGACTAGGATGAAATGGAATGAAATTGTCATTAATGAAATGATATGAAATAGAATGGCGTGAAATGGAATGGAACATAATATTTTATTGTTTGGAAGTTTCACATAGAAAAGAAACGATTTTATTTTACCACTGTTGGAAAGTTTATATAAAATGGACAAAATGGAATGGATTTGTCACACTCGAAAATATGACGCGGATGACGAGAAAAATAAAGAAAAAAAGAAGAATCGGCCCCAAGACAAAGACTGATTCAGGAGGAGTCGTCACTAAAATTTTGAGAAAAATTTTGAAAAATCAAAAGAAAATGATAAGGATGGTCTGCAATTTAGAGTTGCGTTTGGGAGTACGATTGTGAGTTGATAAGGTGTTAGACACCCCGACAACACTCATTCCTAAAAACGATTATCTTAAATTGATCTTGCAATTTTTATAGCTTTTAAAATTATTTTGATTGCCCTTTAATCATTCACATACACAAATAAATATAAAAATAAGAAAAAATGTAAAAATGAAGATAAAGAATAAAATGAAAATATGAGAAATAAAATAAGAGAGAAATATTATTTATTTATAAGAGTAGACTTGATCCAGAATAAGAATCTGGGACCTACATACCCTAGAGTAGGGATCAAAGCCTACGTAGTTCGGGCTTGAAATATGTGTCGATGAGTTGATATTTATTTATTTATTTATTTTGGTTTTTGTGACAAGTGGTAGTTAATTAAAAATAATTTATCATTTTGTAAATAAAACAATTTTCTAAAATTTGGATTAGTGTGTTTTAATTTACAAAAGATAATTTGATTTAACTTACTTACTTTTATTTAATTTACTTCTCAAATATTTTATTTCTTATTTTATCAAAAGTATTTTTTTCATATTTTTTCATAGAATTTATTTGTTTATTTTAGAAAAATCAATTTGTAATTGATATACCGGCAAATAATCATTATCTCATACGATAAACTTATTTTCTTAATACTACAAAAATCCCAAAATCCTCTATAAATAAAGGAGTTTTCTTAAAATAAATATATTATTATGCTTAGCTACATTTTTGAAAGATTTATCAAAACATTTTCATTAATCTAATAGCGTCTATTTTTTACTTTTTGAAAATTTTCTTAACAGACTTTATATGTTTATTATAATTATTATTATTATCTTTATAAAAAAATTTATTTGTACTTGATATATCTGCAGAGAGTCATCATCCCATACAAAAGGTTAATTTCTTAAATATATATGAATATTCCAAAATCTCCCATTGATAAATGAAGATTTTTTGAAAGATAAAAAAATATATTTATTTATATTGTTGAATGATTTATTCCTATTGTTGAATGATATATTAATGCTACATTTGATTTCATGCTAATTATATAAATTGCTTAAATAATTTATTTCAACAAAGTTTCCTAAATAATTTAGAAAATGAGTTTTTGGTCAAACTAGATTGTTTTAACCCATGCATTAGACTAGATATAACACGTTTAATATTGTTTGAAAGTTAATATAAAATGTACGAAATGGAATGGATTTATCATACCTAAAAATGCGACGTGGATGGCATGAAAAATAAAGAAAAAAGGAAGAATTGACCCCCATGACAGAGGCCGATTCGGGAGGAGTAGCAATCAAAATTTTGAGAAAAAATTTTAAAAAATCAAAAGAAAATGATAAGGATGATCTGTGATTCAGAGTTGGGTTCAGGAATATGATTGTGAATTGGTAAGGTGTTAGACATATCTACAATACCCATTCCTAAGAACAGTTATTTTAAGTTGATCTTGCAATTTTTATGGCTTTTAAAATTATTTTGATTGCCCTTTAATTAATTACATACACAAATAAATATAAAAATAAGAGAAAATTTAAAAATGAAGATAAAAAATAAAATGAAAATATGAGAAATAAAATAAGAAAGAAATATTATTTATTTATAAGAGAAGACTTAACTCAGAATCAGGGGCTTACATACCCTGCAGTAGGAATCAAAACCCATGTAGTTCGGGCTTAAAATATGTGTCGATGAGTTGGTATTTATTTATTTATTTATTTTGGTTTTTGTGGCAAGAGGTAGTTAATTAAAAATAATTTATCATTTTGTAAATAAAATAATTTTCTAAAATTTGGATTGATATATTTTAATTTATAAAAGATAATTTAATTCAACTTACTTACTCTTATTTTATTTAATTCTCATATTCTCAAATATTTTATTTCTTATTTTATCAAAAGTTCTTTTTCATAGAATTTATTTGCTTATTTTAAGAAAATCAATTTGTGATTATATACCCACATGCGATCATTATCTCATATAGTAAACTAATTTTCTTAGTGCTGCAAAAATCCCAAAATGCCGCACAAATAAAGGAATTTTCTTAAAATAAATATATTATTATACTTAGCTACATTTTTTAAAGATTTATAAAAACATTTTCATTAATCTAATAGCATCTAATTTTTTACTTTTTAAAACTTTTCTTAACTTTTTGAAACTTTTCTTAACAGACTTTATAGGTTTATTATAATTATTATTATTATCTTTATAAAAAGTTTATTTATACTTGATATATTTACAGAGAGTCATCATCTCATACAAAAAGTTAATTTTCTAAACATTTGTGAAGATTCCAAAATCTCCCACGGATAAATAAAGATTTTTTTTAGAGATAAAATATATTTATTTATATTATTGAATAATTTATTCCTATTGTTTAAAACATCAAAAGATTCGAAAGTCTCCCCTAGAATTTATTTGCCTATTTTAAGAAAATCAACTCGTAACTGATATATCTACATAAAATCATTGTCTCATAAGATTGACTGACTTTATAAGTATCTATGAAGATTCCAAAATCTCCCATAAATAAACAAAGTCTTTTTTTTTTCCTTCTTTTTTCTTCTTTTTCTTTTCTTTTCTTCCTTTTTTTTCACTTTCTTTTTTCACACGTTAAAATGATATATGATTTGCTATTAAAAAAAATATCCATCACAACATTTAATACATGACTATGGTGTATGAGTTCAAGGAACATGTGATACACCAAAATACCCACTATAACCCGTATATAAAAGGTGGCTTGTTGTAAAAAATTAACCTTCAAAAACATATACGCACATTGGTTCACCTCCTTAAAGCAAATGCCCATATCACAAAGTTCAAATGCCAAAGTCAAGCTTTCATGCAAACAGATCCAAATAGGTTCTAATATTCTTCACAAAATTTGTAGGGCATAAGCAAGTGCTAAACACATACAACAGGTTGGATAAAAATAAAGTAATATCATAGTACTGTCTAATACAAGATTTCAATTAACCATAAAAACAAAACACCTAATCTAGTGTCCACAACAAGCAAGATTCGAACCAGACTTATAAATCTAGCTTGGTAAAAAAGAAATCTCGACCCATCGCCTGAAATGTAAGCTTACCAATTGAAGTCCCAAATCTCCTCCCTTCTGCCTCGGCTCTGCTTTTCCTCTGCTGCTTGGATTCCTCTGCTGCCCGGATCTCTCCTCACAGCTTCCTTGCTTTTTCCCCTCCTCTAATCGCTCTCTCCTTCTGTGTTTATTATTTCTCGACACCCCACTCCTTTTTCTTCTTTCAAAGACTTATATAGACCAGAATCGCATACCTTGGCAGGAATGACCTTTCGGTGAGTCAAAACGGGTTTTCCTCTTTTGTGCTCAAAATCGGAACCTTGGTCTGTGAATCTCTTGTCCATTTCTGCAATTCCATGTATCTGATCCTTTGAATCACTGCTTCCCTTGCTGCAATTTGGCCTCTTGAGCCTTGAGCCTCTGACTCTTCTCTGTTTCTACATCCTTGATCGATGTAGACAACAGAGAGAGGGGAGGAGATAGGATCAGCTCCTAGGTTTCTCTATTTTCCTCTTTGGTCACGATCTCTAGTCCTCTGCTCCTCTTGCTGCTCAGCTTCTCGACGCCAAACAGGAAAGGGCTATAGCCCTAGATCGAACGCCCTGGCCTCGGTCTCAGTGTTTGGTTTATATTATCATTTGTCTTTTTTTATTTTACTTTTTACATTTTTTTAATGAATCTTTATAAAGATATTTTCCAAGACCCAAAAGCGATTTTGAAAATGTGGAAGAACAAGATTCAACGTGTGCTTTTTTTTTTTTTTATAATGCATAACAATAGTATAGAAAAATGATTTTGAAGCCAATTTTGAATCTTTAATGTTAACGGTTTATTTATTTAACTTTAAAGATTCTAACAGAAAATAGAAAAGGAGTGGATTTAAAAAGTAATTTATTTTTTATTTTTCTTGATTTTAGAAGATATATCTTAATACTCAAATTAAAAGGAGATTTATTTTTATTTTTGTAAAAAGGCCTGACAAAATATCAAAGGGAAATTCTAGAGAGAATTTGTTTTTCTAAAAGAAATGGATTAAATTTGGATAAGTCTAAAAGAAAGGGATATGATTTTTCTTTTCTTTTTAATACTAAAAGGTAGGATTTTTTTTTTTGAAAATTTTAAAAGAAAGGAAATTAATTCAAATTTTTCTTCTTCTTTTTTTGTTTTTTTGAAAATCTTAAAGAAGGGGGATTAGATTTGAAGAATGATTCTAAAAGAAAGGAATATGATTCTCCTTTTTCTTTTTAAGACTAAAAGGTAGGATTTTTATTTCTGAAAATTCTAAAAGAAAGGAAATTAATTTTTGTTTTTGAAAGCCTTAGAGAAGAGGGATTGGATTTGGAGAATGATTTTTTGGATTTTCTCTAATTTCAGAAAATTTGTATTCAAATTAAAATTAAAAGGAAATTTGCATATTATTTTTTTATTTTTTTTTTGAAAATATTTGAACAAAATACAGCATTCACAGTTGCCCCTCTTTACTGGTTTTTTATGTAAGAATGAAGAAAATGTAGTTTTTGGAGTTCCCGCATAAGGAATGAGTAAAGATTAGAACACGAATTTTGTCTGTGCAAAACACACAAAGACTCACTTGCCCCTGACACAAAGAGATGCAATACGACATGAACTTAGAGCATACAAGACTTTATTTTGGGTATGAATGATTTAATGGTGAATGAATATTATCATGCAAGACATGTAATGCAAGTGTGAACTGAGACATGACTAATTTTGAATAAGAACATGACTAATACTTTCATGCAATACATGTAATGCAAATGTGACCTAAGACATGACTAATTTTGGATTAGAACATGACTCTAACAGATGCATAAATGAACAGCTAACTTCAATTAGGATTGAACTGGTGTAATATACAATAATGTGACACAAATGAATAACTAAGTCAACTAAAATATGACTAGTGCAGCACGCAGTGATGTGACTAAAACAAATGTGATGACAAGATCCAAATAAATATCATGTTGACCAACTGCCCCTCTTCATTTGTTTTTTAAGGGAGAAGATCATAAAATGATATTCACACTTTAGAAACAAATGAAGAAGAAAACATGTACTTTGTTTGGCGGGCCAGATGCATGAACAACAACAACAAAATGAAGAACCTTGAACATTAGAGTTAGGACTATGTGGGGGTGAAGTGCTTATATCATAGGGCTTTGGTAAGTGATAGCATAACAAATAAGGGGTGCTTGACACCAGCCAGGGTTTTGGCAGGAATTTAAATGATGGAGATTTAAAGGGGGTCTGACGCCAGCTAGGGCTTTAACAGAAAATAAAGGAAAGCCTAACGCTAGCCAGAGCTTTGACAGAAAATAAATGAGGGTCTGACGCCAGCCAGGGTTTTGATAGAAAGTAAAAGGGGGTCTGACGCTAGTCAAGATTTTAACAAAAAATAAAGGACAGAAATTTAAATGCCAAAAATTTGAAGGATGCCTGTTGCAAGCTAGGGTTTTGACATCATTTAAATGATAGAAATTTAAAGGGTGCTTGTTGCAAGCCAGGGTTTTGACATAATTTAAATGACAGAAATTTAAAGGATGTATATCGCAAGCCAGGGCTTTGATATAACAGAAATTTAAAGGGTGCATGTCACAAAACCAGGGCTTTGACATAATTTAAATGATGAAAATTTAAAGAGTACCTGTCGCAAGCCAGGGCTTTGACATAATTTAAATGACAGAAATTTAAAGGGTGCTTGTGACCTAGGGATTTGACATAATTTAAATGACAGAAATTTAGAGGATGTCTATCGCAAGCCAGGGCTTTGACATAATTTAAATGATAGAAATTTAAAGGGTGCTGAGGTGACACCTGTCATGATGCAGGATTTGGGGTGCTCACGCAATATTTCTCTAGACTTAAGACTTGGTTCTTGGATTACCCCAACTTGTACAGTTTATTTGACACAATGGACTATGTATGATGCATGAACAAGGCAATTTTTGTTCTTTTTTTGTTTTTGGGGTATGAGGATTCCCTTGTAAAATGCAAAATTGATTTTTCTTTTCTTTTGTTTTTGGAGTTTGTTGTGATGCTATGCATGCAATGGTAAATGTCGATGGAATGTAATTTTCTCTCTTCTTCTTCTTCTTTCTTTTTCTCTTTTTTTTTACTCCAGTTTGTTTTGCCCCAATTTAAAAGGAGGTTTACTGTGATGCAATGTATACAACGGAAGATGCATGTAGAATGCCAAAATTTTTGCCCTAATCTCAATGGGAATTTTATTTTGATGTTATGTGCAAAGAAAATGCATATGAAACATGAGATTTCTCATATCTGCCCCAGTGCAATGGGAATTTGTTTATGTAATGTCTATAAGGGAAGTGCATGTGAAACATGAAATTTTTTTGTGCCTTAATCCCAGAGTGAATTTTTTCATGTTACAATTTTCTTTTTTCCTTTTCTTTTTTTTTTTTTTTCAAATGGAACATGTAAGATTTTTCTTGTTTGGTTTTTTTTTGTTTTTTTTTTATTTTTTTTTGTTTTTTGGCTCCAATTTGTTTTGCCCAATTTGGAAGGAAGTTTATGGTGATGTAATTTATGCAATGGAAGATGTATGTCAAAATGCAAGTTTTTTTTTTCTTTTCAATCTGAGTGGGAGCTTATTTTGATATAATGTATGTAAAAAGGATGCATGTGAAATGCATGATTTGTCATGTATGCCCCAATTTGAATGAAAATTTATTTATATAATGCATGTAAGGAAAATGCATGTGAAACATGAAAATTTTTCCTCTCAATTTGAATGAGAATTTATTTGTAATGTATGCAAGGAAAATGTATTTGAGATGTGATTGTTTTTTTTTTATACCCCATTATGAGAGTGGAATTTTTTCATGCTACAATTTACATAAAATTTTCTTCTTTTTTTTCCTTCTCTTTTTTCCAAATCGAACATGCAAGATTTTTCTTTTTTGTTTTGTTTTGTTTTGTTTTGTTTTGTTTTTCATTGTTGTTGCCCAATCTAAGTGGGATTTTGATGCAATGTATGTAATGAATGATGAATGGCACAAGCTATTGATTTAAAAGCTTGATTCTGCATTTGCTCTAGCTTGGGTGTGAGAAGGGAGCATAGCATGGCGGTCTCAATTTGAGCAAAAGATTATTTGATGCAATGCATGGGATGTGAGTATCACAAGTTTGATTTCATGTTTGCACCAATCCGAGTGAAACCAAATCTTGATGTAGCGGATGTAAAATTTTTTCATTTCATTTCATTTGAAAAGTTGACTTTTCATTTGCCCCAATCTTATTGGAAGTTTATTTTGATGCAATACATGCAATGAATGATGTAAAACGATGCTCTTTTTTTGCATTTTTATGATCTCTTTTTATTTTATTTTTTTGTATTTTTCATGATCTATTTTTTTTTGCATCTTTTAATTTTTGCATTCTTTTTTGGGGCATTTTTTTGTTGTTGCATTTTTTATGATTTTTTCTTTTCATAGGCTTATGTTGATGTGATGGATGCAAAATTTTGCTTTTAATTGCCCAATGTACTTGAAAGAAAATAAGTGTTTGTAATGTTTAATGCAAGAAATCAATATGTAAAAATACCTAAATTTACAAAATATAGGATTTCTTTGGTCTTATGCAATTGAGAAAACTTTAATTGCCCCCAGTAGAAACTTCATTCAAAGATTACATGGATGTGTTCTAAGGGATGCTAGACACACTCTTTGACATCCAAAGGCTTTCTCTGTTTCTCTTTTTTTTTTTGGATTATCAATATTTTGGAATTTTTTTAAGGAATTTAATTGGTCCAATTCTGAATACTTGTTTGTCTTCCCCTTTGTCCCAATCTATGCTCATTTTTAATGCTTGACTAGTTGATGAGTAAAATTTGTGATTACTTTATTTAAAAATGTCAATGCAGTCAGTCATAATAGAGACAAAGCTGGGTATAGAAAAGAAATGAAGCTCCAATATTAATGGAATGTTGGGAATGCAAAAGCAAGAAACCATTTAGCAAGAAATGCTTGAAGAATGGATGTAGGGTAGTGCAATGGTAGAATTTTGTGAGAAAGTGAAGTGGGAAGTGATAAAGAAGTAAAATTTGAGAATGCACAAATTTTACTCTAGAAATGTTGTCAGGTAATGTGAAAAACGGAATGACAGGAGATAAAGATAAGAGTAGGGAAGAAGTCCCTTTCTTGGCTTTGCATATTCAATATGAAAATAGCAAAATTGATGTGAGTAAGGGATTTCATTCACAGCTATGATTTTCTTTTTCCCTTTTTCTTTTTTCTTTTTCTTTTTTTTTTTGCCCTAGTTTCAGGTATCTCAATCTTGATGACTTTCCTTACAAAATTATTGCCCCAATTATGTTCAAACAAGTCAGACCTCCATGAGGACTTGTGGGGTTTGTAATGTGGCCCAGGTGAAGAGGTTTATAAAATGAAAGGATATAAGGCTCAAAAATACCACACCCCTATTATTTCTTCCTCCTACCTTTTTCTATTGCCTATTTAACATGATTTTATATTGAAATTCACATACCAAAAGAGGATCTTTGAGGTTGTAATGTGGTCATGAAGGGTAATGTTGTGGGTCAAGCAAAAGGGCGCGAGGATGGGTTAAGAAGGAATGGATTATAACGTCCACACATTCAAGTGAGGAGTACGACTTTAAGGATTATTGTATGGACAAAAGGGCGACAATGGGGGTTAGGTGGAAAGTGAGAATGCAATGAGAACTTTGCTTTGATAGCCGTATTAACTTGGAAAAACATGTAGTCTGTTGGAACTTCGCTTGGAGATTCGGACCTCTCCAGCATAATTTCCCTCTTGTTTTTTTTTTATTTTCCCATAATGAGAACCTGTCTATTTTTTTTGGTTTGAGTAATTGTCTCAATCATTTTCATATGTGAGTTTCCCCTTGAGAAATCTATCCTTTTTTTTTTTGGAATTTTGAGACCACTCTCTTGTGTCAATACTTATGTGTCAATTCTCATTGCTTCTTGTTGGAGGGAGGAAAAATTTCCATAAGCTGAGAAACGGTAGATGCGTAGACCAAATTTAGATATGATCCTCTCTTGATATTTGAATTTTCAGCATAAAAACATATTAAAACTACTCGCCCCTGATATTAATTGATTTTTGGCTAATGAAATAAACATTACTACTTCAGCTCAATCAGGGTGACTAGGGTAACTCCTTTAGAATGGGAAGAGAAAGAATGCCTCATTTCTTCAACTCGACTAGTTTGTGGAACATACAATTATATCTTTCTTTCACTTATTCATCTTCTCTTTTTTTTTTCTCTCTTCTTTTTTTTTTCTCTTCTCTCTATTCATTATATTTATTTATTTATTTTATGTTGGCAACAGAATTTGCTCAGGACTTCATCCATTACTCACATCAATTGAAGTATTTTCATCAGGGAAATGCACATTTTTACTTTCTTTTTTCTTTTTTTTAGGAAGAATATATGAGGTTAGAGGCATATTTAAATGATTGATAAGAAGAATGGATAAAGTAGGATAAGATATGAATGCATGACTCATAATATTGACATGGTTAAATAAAGTCAATTTTAACTTCAGACTAGACAAGCATTGACAAATGGAGAAAAAGATCTTATAGGAGATATGATACTTAGAATTGGGCTTTTATTCTTCTTCTCTCTCTTTTTTTTTTTCAAAGGACTATGCACTTTAGCCATGTATTATAACTCTTACCCATTCTATGCAAATGTCCTCTTATGGTCAAGGCAAGGGCGTGGAGTTTTGCTTGATGAATGTTGATGAGTCTTGAGTGGATGGGAAGATGATGTTGGACTAGCAACAAGGTGAAAGATACATTGGTATGAAAGGTTAAAGGATAGAACCTTTGACATATTCATGGAACATGGGCATGATTTTACTCTCTATCTTTTGACTCGTCAAAACCTTTAACCCAAACAACATTTAAGTTGACTTCTTTATTACAAAGGGTCAATAATCATGTATTCTATAAATTTTGGGATTTTTATTTAGAAATGCAACATGGATGCAATTTATTGTGCTGCTTTGCTTATAATGTATTGATTTTGGCACAAAGATTCATCATCATGAAAGAATTGAGAGTCTCAAGCCTTTGCTCGAGAGCCTTTAAGGGAATAAACAAGCTCTTGAGAAACTATCAAATATGGATATAGGATAAACAAATAGGTCACAAAGTACAAAAAATAAAAAAATGATTAAAAATGAAAGTTTACAACTCATGCATCTTGTGTTAGCAGGGCTGACTTCCCAAGAGGGGGGGTGAATTGAGAAGTTTGAAATTTTTCTGCACAAAGTGAAGTAAGTGAAGATATCACAGTATAATGAAAACAATACGTAAAACAGAGCAAAGTGAAAAGTAAAGATAAGGAGAAGAGAAGTCAGTGATTTATCCTGGTTCGGTCTATTCACTTGACCTACATCCAGTCCCCAAGACACCTCTTGAGATTTATCCACTATACAGCAAGAATTTCAGTGGGCTTCTTTCTAAAGCCGCAGTACATGAGTATGCTCTGTTTCTGGAGCTCTCTCAAACACTCTAAGCACTTTCACAATGTGCTTCCCAATCCCCTTGTGAATACCCCTCACAAGTAAATCTATCTCCCAGATGAAGAATAGATTGATTACAATGAAATAACTCTCTTGTAAAGAGTGGATATGAAAGTTTTAGTACAAGTTTAGAAGTTAAGAGGGTAAGAGCTTTTGAGAAGAAGATTCAGCAGAAATTCGGTATATACAAGTTTGATTCGTTACCCACAACTTCAAATGATGTTGTATTTATAGATTTAGGTCTCATATATCCGTTAGAGACTAAATCTATCCGTTGGGGAAGTTATTCAACGGTTACTCTGAAAAACTATCCGTTTACCAACCGCATTTAATGTTTCTGACATACTGAAATTTGAATTTTGGTTGGCCAACAGACGAATTTCGAAGGAACCAAAGATTAAAGCTTCCAACGTTACAGCACGAAGTTCGTCTGTTCATGAAGTGAAATTCGAATTTTGAAACTTACAAAACATTTTCACAAAGTGACATACGAATTTTCAAGAAGAAAGTTTTTCGGTTAAGTGTGAACAGTGTTTTCAATTTTCTACAGTGCCTTCGAAATTCGAATTTTTGGATCCCAAAATTCGTCTGTCCATTGAACGTTTAAAGGGACACAGTAGATTACTTTCTTCAAAATTCGAATTTTGAAGGGGCGAAATTCGTCTGTCAGAGAAACTCTTTTCAGACTAATTTCATCATTCGAATGTTGCAAGTTCTTATCATCCGTATGTCAATGTTTCATTTTAATAGACTCAAGAACTTAACTTCTGAAATTCGAATTTCAATGTTCAAAGTTTGTCTGTCAGAGAGCAGTTTTAAAACTTAAATCACTCTTGATCTCAGGTGAACTTTAACATAGTTTCAGACGAATTTCTTCCATTTTCTCAAGTTTTGTTTTGTTTGAAATTCGAATTTTGAAGACTCAAAGTTCGTCTGTTGCAAAGAAGCATCTTTCAGACTTGTATGAAAATTCGAATGTTGGAAGTTCAAAATTCGTCTGTCAGAGAACATTTATCAAACTCAATTTCATTTTGATTTCAGATGCACTTCATCATAGTTTCAGACGAATTTCTTTGGTTTTTACAAACTTCATTTTACTTGAAATTCGAATTTTGAAAGTGTGAAGTTCGTCTGTTAGCAAAAGGCCTCTTTTCAGACTAGATGAAAATTCGAATTTTGAACAACCAAAATTCGTCTGACAGAGAGTCATCTCTTCAGACTTATTCAGTTTTAGCTCGAAATTCGAATTTCCAAAGGCAAAGTTCGAATTTCCAACTTGACAGTTTAGCTTAAACTTTCAACCATCGTCTGTTTGTGGGTGTTTTTCAAATATTTGAAGATTTAACATAAAATCAAAGTTTGAAAACTTCTTTTCTTCAAATCAAAATCTTTTACCCAGTCATAACAAAAACTAAGGATCCTACAAAAAATCTAACAGCAAGTACTCAGAGAATCTTCACTTGAAACAGCTTTGCTCTCCTTTGATATCTTCAATCCAAGCTCTTGAATGTTGGTTTGGAATCATCAAAAATCTTGTTTCAACATTCTCCCCTTTTTTGATGATGACAAAACAACTTACAAAATGGATTAGTACTTAGGTTTGCTTTCACAAGCTCTCCCTCAACATATGCATAAGGTATCAAAACAACAGATTTAAGGCACAAAGTATTGCAACAAAGGGATCCATTCATTTAATCAAGAGTTGCTTGTACAGAAACAAATTAAGCAAAGTTCAAACATCAAGTCCAGTTCAAACAACAAATTCAAAACACAAATACACAGAACAAAGTACAACAAGAGGACTTAAGCCTAATCTCCAATCATTTCTTCTTAGACTTGGTCTTCTTGCTATAGGATTTCCCTTTTCCTTTCCCAGATTGCTCAGCAGCAGGCTTTCCAGTTTGCCCAGACTTCTCCCCCTTTTTGACATCATCAGGAAGGCCAACAAAATCAGCCGGAGGAGGGATCTGAGAGACAGGAATAGCACGAAGGGGCACAGGAGCAAAAGGGATTTCAGGTTCAGCTGGGGGCTCAGTGCTTGTTTCCTTGTCAGAGATTTCCAGCAGCTCCTGCATTGCCTGTCTGGAAAAAGCTAGTTGAGCTCTTTGCTCCTCTGTAAGACCATAGGCAGCTAGAGAAGAGGAAGCTGGTTTAGCAGGAGGAAACATTTCTTCCAGCCTTCTCCTCTGAGCTTCCAGTAGAGCATTGTGAGCAATGGCAACATAGTCAACAACAGGTACAAGGCTCCTTTCTTCAGTGCTCACATCTTCTTGCATAGAGGAGCTTGAAATGGCTGCAACTAGTCTTTCAACTTGCTCAGATTCTTGAGTTGACAGAATTGATTCCTGAGCATCTTCTTGCATGGGCTCATGAGGGCTTGCATCTTTGAGTCCTTCTTCTCCCAATCCATAGTCTAAGGGTGGACCAGGACTTGGTGTACTCATTGCACCAGCACCGTCTATATCATCATCATCATGGTCAGAGGAGGCAATCTCGAAGGGACTTGGAGGCACAGGGGATGGAGACAAAGTAGGCTCAGGGACACCAGGCTGAGGTGGAGCTGAAGTGGTAGGAATTGCATTTCTTATCTCTTCATAGGCATCAGCCACCACCTTCATATTTACAGCCAACTGATGGATCTGATCTTGTAGATGAACAAATTTGGCATTTTGCTCATCTCTTATACTAAGAATGAGTGTTGACAGACTGTTAAATAACTCAGTGACCTTTGTTGGCTTGGCCCGTGAGGAGGGAGTGGAAGGAGGGTGAGTAGGCCTGGAGGGAGATGGGATTGGCTGAGAAGGCTGAGGTACAGATTTGCCATGGGCCTCGGAAGTTCCTTCTTGTTGGAGGGATGCATCAGCAACAAAGAACAAGTCTTCAGATTTCCCTGCTCCCTTTCCAACCCATCGTCCTTCATCTCTTTCAATGCCCATCCTTTGCAGTTCCTCCTCTTTGAATGCCTCAGTAAGTTTCCCTTTCCCCTTTTCAATGTGTTGAATTCTAGCATGCTGCAGGATTCTTGAAATAATTGCAGCATAGGGGAGTGTGGAATCCTTCCTCTGATCCCTTGCCTTTATCATTCTCTGGAGGATGATATGACCCATGTTAATCAGCTTCCCATGTATGATAGCAGTCATCACATGAGCCTCTGCCCTTGTTATCAAATTGAAGCTGCCACCCTTGTTGAATATGATCCTGGACACTATATAGTGCAGGATCCTGACTTGTACACTTAGGTCTATGGGCTTCAACAGATTTATTGTTGGCCTGTTCTCCCTTCTCCTGAATAAGGTGTCCAAGATGGTGCTCTCTTTATAGTTCAGAAAGGATCCACCTTCTTCATCAGCTGTGCTTGCCTCATCCATATATCCAGAGGCTGTGATGTCAATTTTCAGCCCATCTTGTCCTGGGATTTCCAGCACTTCATTGATTGTTTCATCAGCAAGCCAGATGGTCCTTGATCTCAAAGTGACCTCCCATTTCTTTTTCTTGCTGTTATATTGAAGAGAGGCATACCAAGTCTTCACTACTTCATCATCATATTTTTCAGCAATTTCTAACAGATTTTTGTATCTTATCAACCATAATGCAGCATCAAAGTTGTTGGATATCAAAAATTGCTCCATATTTACACAGTGAGGCTTGATTACCTTTTTACTTGAAAACTTGGCAGAAAACTCTTCTTGAATCTCAGGAGTGCTCCAAAGTGGTAATGTGGTAAGTTCAAATTCTCCAGATTGTGTAGAAGAGGAGGAAGCCACAGTAGCAGTATCAGCCGAAGGGACCGCAGTTTTTGATGAGGAAGGTCCAGTTTTCTATGAATCTGCCTTGGATGATGATTTCTGGCGTTTAGAAGGGGTAGCTTTACTGGGTTCGGCCTTTCTCTTGGATTTCTCTCCTTCCATTGTAGCATATTGAGATTTGACCATTCTTTTTGGCCGAGTTCCAGCTTGTCCTGCTCCAGGGATCTTTACTCTCACCATTTTTCAGTGGAATGATGCAGAATGAGGTTAAGGAAAGGTTTATGGGATGCGAATGGAAGTTTAAATGGTCAAGAATGACGGTTTTTGGACAGGGGTTAAGAGGATTAAAGAGAGAATCAGAACAGATTTAGAGAGATTACAAATAGGGTTGCGTCTGTTCTGAGAAAAACCGTTGCTTTTAACGTGTGTAACCGTCTGACAGACGAACTTTGAGGGGTCAAAATTCGAACTTCGGGCAGTTACAAATTAAACCGTTTAGCAAAGCTTATTGACAGACGAATTTTCATTCTGAAAGTTCGTCTGACAGTGGCTTGGAACAAGCAATACAAGCACAACAGACGAATTTTGTTCCACCAAAGTTCGAATGTTGAAAAGAAAAAGGCAGGCAACAATCAAACCATCAATCAACAGACGAATTAAACATGCAGAACTGCATCTTTCAATAATTCAACATGAAGGACATGATTCATCAGACGAATTTTGAACTGAAAATTCGAATTTTTCAACTTTTGTAAAGATTGTCCAATATTCGTATGTTAAGAAGTAATAATTTGTGTAGCAGTGATGGACAAGCATAACTTTGAAATTTCTGATTTTGAAAATTCGAACTTTCAAGTTTCAACAGACGAATTTCAAGGCATTACTGAGAACTGTTCCAAGGCATAACAGGCTGAAGTTCGTCTGTTGGTCAACTAAAATTCGAATGTTGATCATGTTGATCAGTTCAAAAACACATATTATCAATGAAATTCTTTTAGCAATCAAACAACATACAAATTTCAACCTTAAAACTTACGGAATGAATTCATAACTTACAATAATTGTCATTCTCTTCACTTTCTGGTTGATTCAATCTGGAGTTTTCCAAACTTTTAAACCTTTTAGTCATTGATTTTTACAAGGAGCACCTGCACCTAAAATTAAACATACTCCGATGCTCAAGTTAGAATTGATTCTAATATTGAAAATTCTAAAGACAGAATTGCACAGAAATATCTTACAGTTCATTGGGGTTTACCATTCCCAATTCTCTCCTTATTTTACAAAGCCTGTCTTCTGGCAGAGGTTTTGTGAGTATATCAGCAACTTGATCCTCTGTTGGGATGTACTCCAATCTGACTTCTCCTTTCAGAACGTGATCTCTTATGAAGTGGTGCCTAACTTCAATATGTTTCGTCCTTGAATGCATGATAGGATTCTTGGTGATATTTGTATCTCTTTGGTTGTCACACATGATTGGTATCTCTTTTATTTTAACCTCAAGATCTTCAAGCTGCTGTTTCATCCAGATGACTTGGGCACAACAGCTTCCAGCTGCAACATACTCAGCTTCTGCAGTAGATAAGGCCACACTGTTTTGCTTTTTGCTGAACTATGAAACTAGGGATCCTCCAAGGAACTGACAGGTTCCACTTGTGCTTTTTATGTCAGTTTTAGATCCTGCAAAATCAGCATCAGTGTATCCTTTGAGGTCTTCTCCATTGCCTTTTGGATACCAAAGACCCATCTGTGATGTTCCAATAAGATATCTAAAAATTCTTTTCACAGCTGTTGCATGGGATTCTTTGGGGCATGATTGGAACCTTGCACACATGCAGACACTGAACATAATGTCAGGTCTGCTGGCAGTTAAGTACAGCAGGGATCCAATCATTCTCCTGTACTGAGTAATGTCAAACATCTTCCCATTCTCATCCATGTCTAGTGTGGTTGCAGTAGCCATAGGTGTTCCCATTGGCTTGGCATTCTTCATTCCAAACTTCTTTAGCAGCTCCTTTAGATACTTGGATTGACTGAGAAAGATACCATCATCAAGCTGTCTGATTTGCAGTCCAAGGAAGAAGTTAAGTTCACCCATCATGGACATCTCGAATTCTCCCTGCATTAACTCAGAAAATTTCTTGCAAAGAGTTTCATTAGTAGCATCGAAATAATATCATCAACATAGATTTGAACAATCAGTAAATCTTTATTTTCTTTCTTAGTGAATAAAGTTGTGTCAACTTTGCCTCTATTAAACCCTTTTTCAGTTAGAAAATTGCTCAGTCTCTCATACCATGCTCTAGGGGCTTGTTTTAAACCATAAAGAGCCTTCTTCAGTTTATAAACATGGTTTGGTTTAGTAGAATCTTCAAAACCTGGAGGTTGATCTACATAAACCTCTTCCATGATATATCCATTTAAAAAGGCACTCTTTACATCCATTTGATATAGTAAAATGTTTTTCATGCATGCGTATGCTAGCAGTATTCTTATAGCCTCTAGTCTAGCTACTGGTGCAAAGGTTTCTTCAAAATCAATACCTTCTTCCTGATTATACCCTTTAGCAACCAGTCTAGCCTTATTTCTGATTATTGTTCCAGATTCATCTAGTTTATTTCTGAAAACCCATTTGGTACCAATAACAGGATGATTTTTGGGCCTGGGCACTAAATCCCAAACATGATTTCTTTCAAACTGATTTAGTTCATCTTGCATAGTTAAAATCCAGTAGTCATCAGTTAAAGCTTCTTCAGCACATTTAGGTTCAATTTGACAAATGAAAGCACAGTTGAGCATTTGATCCCTTAACTGTTTTCTGGTTTTGACTCTCTCTTGAACATTCCCTATTACTTGATCAACAGGATGATTCCTTTGATATCTCCAAGCTCTAGGGAGTTCTTGAGATATTTCTTCATTAATTTCTTCATCAAACTCTTGCTCCTGGATATCTTCTTCTGTGTTAACAGATTCAGATATCTTTGGAGGTTCAGTTTTACTTTTATCAGAAATACCCAGTTTTTCAAAGTCAAAAGCAAGATCATCCTTATTGGTAACATGTTTTGAAACAGTTTCATTTTCAATGAAAACCACATGCACAGATTCTTCTACCACGTTTGATCTTTTATTATAAACTCTCTATGCCTTACTCCTACTAGAATAGCCCAAAAATATACCTTCATCGGATTTGGCATCAAACTTACCCAGATTTTCTTTCCCATTGTTGTGAATGAAGCATTTGCACCCGAACACATGGAGGTGTGACATATTTGGCTTTCTTCCCTTGTACAGCTCATATGGAGTCTTCCCAAGGATTGGTCTGATGTAGGCTCTGTTTATGATGTAACTTGCTGTATTCACTGCATCAGCCCAGAACACTTGAGAGAGTTCCTTATCATTCAGCATAGCTCTAGCCATCTCTTCAATGGTTTTGTTCTTCCTTTCTACCACTCCATTTTGTTGAGAAGTTCTTGGTGCTGAGAAGTTGTGGTCAATCCCATGCTCATTGCAGTGCTCCAGAAAGTATGCATTTTCAAATTCTCCTCCATGGTCTGACCTAATAGACATAATAGAAATACCTTTCTCATTTTGCACTTTCTTGGCTAAGGTTACAAATGCATCAAAGGTATCACTTTTAGAAGAGAGAAATAATGTCCAAGTAAATCTAGAGTAATCATCAACAATTACAAGCACATACAAATTACCACCAAGACTTTTCACCCTAGATGGTCCAATTAAGTCCATATGCAACAATTCAAGTGGTCTAGTTGTGGTAACTACATTTTTAGATTTGAAGGATGATTTAGTTTGTTTTCCTCTTAAGCATGCATCACATTCTTTATCCTTTTCAAAAGATATTTTTGGTAGACCAGTTACTAGCTCATTTTTAATCAGTTTAGACAGTTGATTCATGTTAACATGAGCTAATCTCCTATGCCATAACCAACTATCATTATCCTGACTAATTAAACATACAGAATCCAAGGGAGGAAGTTCATCAAGGTCAATAGTATAACAGTTACCATCCCTTTGAGCTTTGAGGATTATTTTGTGATCACTTTTTCTGATGACCAGGCAAAACTTTGAGTCAAACAGCACCCAGTTTCCTTTATCACAAGTCTGACTCACGCTTAGCAAGTTGTGGTTGAGGCCAATCACAAACAACACCTCTTCAATGGATGTTTTTGGATTTTTGCCCACAATTCCAATACCAACGATTTTGCCATATTGGTCACCTCCAAAGGTCACCTTTCCTCCTTTCTTGTCTCTAAGGGTGATGAACTTCTCCTTATCACCAGTCATGTGGCTTGAGCAGGCACTGTCCATATACCATTTGTTGCTTTTCTTAGCTTTGAGACAGACCTGCAAAACAAAGTTTATGTTTTCCTTTTAGGTACCCAAATTTGCTTGGATCCTTTTCGGTCAGTAAGTAATTCCCTAGATGCAGATGCAACTTTGGGAACCCATTCAACTTTCCTGCCAAGTCCATTTTTCTTCAATGCACAAGAACTGGAAATATGTCCCTTTTTGTTACAGAAATGACAGGTAATGAATGGACTGTTAGATTGAGTGGTAGGAAGAAAACAATGTAGATAATACTTTTGTTTAGCATGCCTTGGTTGATCATATGTTTCAATGTGAGGTGATGCATCATTTTTCTTTTTATTGTTCTCAGCATGCACAAAATGTCTCATATACGCATTCTGATTTTTCTTCCTAATCTTTTCCTTGACAGCACATGGATCATAGCCAAGACCAGCTTTTCCTTGTGATATTCTTTGGCTCCCCATCAAGGCCAACAACATATCTTTACCTCTAGTGAGCCTAGACATGCTTTTAACTAAATAATCATTAGTTTGCTTAAGTTCAGTGCATGAGGTGCAGCAAACAGATTCAGTAGGAGGTAAAGAGGCAATTTCAGAAACTATGGTTTGAGATTCCAGCTTATTTATCTTTTTCTTTGCCAATTTCAGTTCTTTGGCAACTCTAATGAATCCATCATGAAGCTCATGAAATGCATCAAGTAACTCAGAATATGAAGGTTCAGATTCATGTACCTCTTCTTCCTGACCACTGCTGCATAAGGGTGTGGCTTCTTCAGAGGGAAGTGCCATCAGACAAATGTTGGCAATCTCATCCTCATCTTCTTCTTCCTCATCAGAGCTGTTGCCCCATATAGATGAAATGTAGGCTTTCTTCTTCTTCCCTTTGTCAGCAACTTTCTTCTCTTTTTCTTGCTTCTTGAGGAATTGGGGGCAGTCCCACTTTATATGTCCCTGCTTCTTGCACTCATAGCAAGTTACAGGTTCTTTTGTTTCTTTCTTGCTTTCTCCAGCAGCTCCCTTCTTGAAGAATTTCCTGTTCTTCTTCTTGTTGTAGAATCTTCCGAATTTTCTGACCATCATAGCCAGAGTTTCTTCATCCAGCTCATCTCCTTCGTCAGATTCTTCTTCCTTTTCATTAGCAGCTTTGAGGGCAAGGCCTTTCTTCTTTCTGTCCAGCCCAGCTTCCTTGAGATCTTTGATTTTTCCTTCATACTCCTCAAGGCTGCCAAAGAGAGCTGTGACAGAGGCCATTGATTATTCTCTGGCTTCCTCTATTGCTGTCACCTTGGGCTGCCATTCCAGAGGGAGAGCTCTGAGTATCTTTCTTACTTTCTCAGATTGATTGTATTCCTTTCCCAGGCTCTTCAGCTGATTCACAATAAGAGTAAACCTCTTTTGGAGCTCCTTTACAGTTTCTCCTTCAGCCATTCTGAAGCTTTCATACTCTCCAATGCACGTGTTCAGTCTGTTCTCCCTGACTCCAGATGTTCCCTCATGTGCAATCTGCAGAGTATCCCACATTCCTTTTGCAGTGGTGCATTACGAGACTCTGTAGAATTCATCCTGGTTCAGGGCACTGACTAAACAATGCTTTGCTTTGAAATTCAGTAGGACTCTCCTTCTGTCTTCATCATTCCACTCTGCTTCCAGCTTCTCTTTGTGTCTTCCATCTTCAGTTGGAGTCATTGGGATGAAATCTCCTTTCTCAATGACTGACCAGATGTCAAGATCAATTGATTGTAGGTAGATCTGCATCCTCATCTTCCAGTATCCATAATGCTCTCCACTGAAGCCTGGTGGTCTGTTAGTGTTATTCCCTTCAGGAAGTATACTCTCTCGAAAGCCAGCCATCTTTGTTCCCGGACTGTAAAATCCTTTGAGTGGGAATCCGGGCTCTGATACCACTTGTTAGCAGGGCTGACTTCCCAAGAGGGGGGGTGAATTGGGAAGTTTGAAATTTTTCTGCACAAAGTGAAGTAAGTGAAGATATCACAGTATAATGAAAACAATGCGTAAAACAGAGCAAGGTGAAAAGTAAAGATAAGGAGAAGAAAAGTCAGTGATTTATCCTGGTTCGGTCTATTCACTTGACCTACATCCAGTCCCCAAGACACCTCTTGAGATTTATCCACTATACAGCAAGAATTTCAGTGGGCTTCTTGCTAAAGCCGCAGTACATGAGTATGCTCTGTTTCTGGAGCTCTCTCAAACACTCTAAGCACTTTCACAATGTGCTTCCCAATCCCCTTGTGAATACCCCTCACAAGTAAATCTATCTCCCAGATGAAGAATAGATTGATTACAATGAAATAACTCTCTTGTAAAGAGTGGATATGAAAGTTTTAGTACAAGTTTAGAAGTTAAGAGGGTAAAAGCTTTTGAGAAGAAGATTCAATAGAAATTCGGTATATACAAGTTTGATTCATTACCCACAACTTCAAATGATGTTGTATTTATAGATTTAGGTCTCATATATCCGTTAGAGACTAAATCTATCCGTTGGGGAAGTTATTCAACGGTTACTCTGAAAAACTATCCATTTACCAACCGCATTTAATGTTTCTAACATACTGAAATTCGAATTTTGGTTGGCCAACAGACGAATTTTGAAGGAACCGAAGATTAAAGCTTCCAACGTTACAGCACGAAGTTCGTCTGTTCATGAAGTGAAATTCGAATTTTGAAACTTACAAAACATTTTCACAAAGTGACATACGAATTTTCAAGAAGAAAGTTTTTCGGTTAAGTGTGAACAGTGTTTTCAATTTTTTACAGTGCCTTCGAAATTTGAATTTTTGGATCCCAAAATTCGTCTGTCCATTGAACGTTTAAAGGGACACAGTAGATTACTTTCTTCAAAATTCGAATTTTGAAGGGGCGAAATTCGTCTGTCAGAGAAACTCTTTTCAGACTAATTTCATCATTCGAATGTTGCAAGTTCTTATCATCCGTATGCCAATGTTTCATTTCAATAGACTCAAGAACTTAGCTTTTGAAATTCGAATTTCAATGTTCAAAGTTCGTCTGTCAGAGAGCAGTTTTAAAACTTAAATCACTCTTGATCTCAGGTGAACTTTAACATAGTTTCAGACGAATTTCTTCCATTTTCTCAAGTTTTGTTTTGTTTGAAATTCAAATTTTGAAGACTCAAAGTTCGTCTGTTGTAAAGAAGCATCTTTCAGACTTGTATGAAAATTCGAATGTTGGAAGTTCAAAATTCGTCTGTCAGAGAACATTTATCAAACTCAATTTCATTTTGATTTCAGATGCACTTCATCATAGTTTCAGACGAATTTCTTTGGTTTTTACAAACTTCATTTTACTTGAAATTCGAATTTTGAAAGTGTGAAGTTCGTCTGTTAGCAAAAGGCCTCTTTTCAGACTAGATGAAAATTCGAATTTTGAACAACCAAAATTCGTCTGACAGAGAGTCATCTCTTCAGACTTATTCAGTTTTAGCTCGAAATTCGAATTTCCAAAGGCAAAGTTCGAATTTCCAACTTGACAGTTTAGCTTAAACTTTCAACCATCGTCTGTTTGTGGGTGTTTTTCAAATATTTGAAGATTTAACATAAAATCAAAGTTTGAAAACTTCTTTTCTTCAAATCAAAATCTTTTACCCAGTCATAACAAAAACTAAGGATCCTACAAAAGATCTAACAGCAAGTACTCAGAGAATCTTCACTTGAAACAGCTTTGCTCTCCTTTGATATCTTCAATCCAAGCTCTTGAATGTTGGTTTGGAATCATCAAAACTCTTGTTTCAACATCTTGGTCTATCAATATTGATGACCCATAGAGAGGAGTGAACTTCTAATGCAAACTATCATCATGGCACATATATTACCATCAATTTATGCAATGATATTAAATAGTCACTCCGGCACAAAGTAACTTATTACTATTTTCCGAAAGTTAAATGAAAGATGTGAATGATGCATGAATGAATAATGTGCTTCCTTTGTGTCCTACATTAGGTACACCCTAGGTTAGGGTATTTACCCGTATAGAAGTAAAGCTCCACCTAATTAGGTTGATTTCTAAACTTTGTCTAATAGTGTGTATCAGTTTTTCGGGTGGCTTTAATTTTCCTAAAAGGTCCCCAAGTTGCTCCCACTATTGAGATGGAAACCCTATTTTAATAAATTTAATCCTTTGAGAGCTTACGAGCCCTGCCCAAACTAAACTTAGCAAATAGGTAACAACTCGGGTGAAGTCTTCACAGTGATCTCTGGGAGCTTAATAGCCCCTCAAAGGAACCGTTACAAACTTCAACGATCCTAAGATACTCTTAGACCCGTGTATAGGGCCCATTATGTGTGTGAGGTTGGATGCGTAAGTGCTCAGTGTGTGATAGGAGCATACAGACCTTATGACCTAAACACTACCTAAATTCCCCACTTGCAGATAAAACAATACATAAATAGGTAACAGTTGTCTACCCAAGGGTTCATTCCGTATGTTATCTATCCTAACACATGTTATCCAACTCAACAAATACATTAAGAAGCATGTGAACAAACAAAATTACCAAGCATGTTATCTACCCTAATCATGTGAAGCAAACAACATTTATATAAAAGAGCAGCAAAAAATAAACACAAAGCCATAAAAAAAATGCATGATCAACCTATATAGGCTTGACTCTCAAACCTCCCCAGTGGAGTCATCAAATTGTCACACCCGAAAATGCAACGTGAATGGCACGAAAATGAAGAAAAAGAAAAAAAAAATTGACTTTTACGATGGAAGCCAATTCTGGAGAAGTCGCCACCAAAATTTTAAGGAAAATTTTTTCTTAAAATTTGAAAAACCAAATAAAAAAGAAATGATGGTCTGTGAATCAAAGTTAGGTTTGAGAGTACGATTGTGAATGGGGAAGGTGTTATGCACCCCCACAATGATCACCTTAAGTTAATTATGCAATTTTTATGGCTTTTAAAAATTATTTTGATTGCCCTTTAATCATTCATATGCAAATGAAAGATAAAAACAAAATGAAAATATGAGAAATTGGGAAAAATAAAATAAGAGAAAAATATTATTTATTTACAAGAGCGGATTTGACTTAGAATTAGAGTCTGGGCCTTATGTACCTTATGATATGAATCAAAGTCGACGTAGTTTGGGCTAGAAATACGTGTCGATAAGTTGGTATTTTGTTATTTATTTATTTTAGTTTTTGTGGCAAGAGGCAATTAATTGAAAATAATTTATGATTTTGTAAATAAAATAATTTTCTAAAATTTGGGTTAGTATGTTTTAATTTACAAAAGATAATTTAATTCAACTTACTTACTCTTATTTTATTTAATTCTCAAATATTTTATTTCTTATTTTTATAAAAATATTTTATTTACTTTTTTAGTATTTTTTCCATAGAATCTATTTGCCTATTTTAGGAAAATCAATTTGTAATTGATATATCTGCAGAGGATCATCGTCTCATACAGTAAACTGATTTGCTAGGAATCTGCAAAGATCCCAAAATCCCCCACAGATAAAAAAGTTTTCTTAGAATAAAATATATTATTATGCTTAGCTACATTTTTGGAAGATTTATATATATATATATATATAAACATTTCATTAATCTTATACCATCTATTTTTTTTATTTTTTAAAGTTTTCTTAAAAGACTTTATGTGCTTATTATAATTATTATTTTTTAAAAAAATCAATATATACTTGATATATCTGCAGAGAGCAATAATCTCATATGATAGGTTGATCTCCTAAATATCTGTGAAGATTCTAAAATCTCTCATGGATGAATAAAGATTTTTTTTTAACAAAAATAAAAGAATAAAATATATTTATTTATATTGTTGAATGATGTATTCTCATTGTTTAAAATATCAAAAAGATTCAAAAATCTCACACAAAATTTATTTGCCTATTTTTAAGAAAATCAATTTGTAACTGATATACCCGTAGAGAATCATCGTCTCATATGGTAGACTGACTTTCTAAGTATCTATGAAGATCCCAAATCTCCCATAGATAAACAAAGTTTTTTTTCTTTTTTTTTATTTAAAAGAAACTAATAAGTAATGAATAGTACATAAATTATACAGTACAAGTGTGTTTTGTGTATTACCCAACATCTAAATAATTAGACCATCAGTAGAAGTGAAATTCCAAGGCTCCTTCAATCTATATCCATCCACCCACCACTCACGTAATTTACATTATCCAAGGAATCCAATCACACTCAAAATAAAATGGAGGAGTAAGACAGGCACATGAATCACGTACAAGTTAATAGGTGAAGCATTCTAATCATATCTAAAGAATTCAAATAACTAGACCATCTATGACCATTGCTTTAAAGCTTAGAGAGAACCAGCATTCTATGCAGCACTCCAACTTCAAAAAGAGAACTTAATGGAGGAAACTTAGATAAACCACTGTACCAACACAGGATAATATCAAAAGGAAACTCAGCCATTTGGTGTAATCTCTAATATGGCGAGGCTTTAAAATCGAGGAAAATAAAGTGGGACCCACTAACATGTCAACAGTAGGGAGGCGAGAATCAAAGTAACATGAGGAGCAGTATTGTTCATTCCAAGTACCGAACATAATGAAATATCCACAAAGCACTTGCAAACACTAGTGTTGGAACCCTCAATCATTTCAACAAATATGTTGAAGGCATATATGACATAACTTTTCTCATTCAAGATACCAAATATAGAACCAAGACGAAGGAAGGTTGACAAAATAAATAACTCAGCAGCTTCATACATAAATCATAACTCACATTGCTAGCATATTGACAAGCCATTTATTGAAAATTATGTCTTCACACCAGAGCACTAAAGTCAGTAACAGAGATAAGGCAAATAAGAGCGAAAGGATGTTACCTTCAAATGATGCTCCTCTCCGCAAATGAATCTCCTTCCTTTGTTCTCTTAAGCTCAGTCTCTCGCCTCACCCACCATGGTTCCAGCAGCCCTCCCTTTCACCACTATTTCCTCTGCTCCCTTCTCTTTGCTTTTTGTTGCCCCTTTTTCTTTTTTGTTCCCCAAATCCCTCGCTCTTCCTTTCACTCTCAGACTCATCCTTCCTCTCTTCGCTAATTCCTCTCCTTCTCTATCTCATTCCCCCCTCTCCTTTACTCCCATTCATAGCTTCTTTATATAGAGTGAATCCGTTGACCGAGGTAAGGTTCGGCCTTTAGAGGATTAGAAGGAATCCATCTACTTACAGCTATTTGTTGACCACTTGAACCTCTTGGCCTCTTCTGCGTTCTCGTGTGTCTGCGCCACTGCATCACTACTATGCTGTAACTCTTCATCATTGCCTCACTTCAGCTCTAAGCGATGGTGACAATAGACGGGGAGGAGATATGTACCAGGCTGCCGTTGCTCATTTCCCTTTCCTTTCTTCAGTTGTTTTGCTTCGATCTTCCTTCCCTTTGCTGCTATGTTTTTTGATGCCAAAGAGGAAACTTGTAAAGATGCTGAAAAAAGGCTAAACACGTTGAATGCTGTTTGGTATTTTTTTTATGTTTTTTTTTATTTTTTTAATTATTAGTATTTTTTTTTTTGTAATTTCCCTCAAGTTTCCAAAACCTAAATCTTGAAAACATTTTTTTCTCTTTCTTTTTTTTTAAAAAGAAGATCAATCAATAAAAAACATTGAAAGGTCTATTTTTTATTATTTGGGGTTTTTAATACTAAAATGGTAGGATTTTTATTTTTGAGAATCTAAAAGAAAGGAAATTAATTTTTTTGTTTTTTTGAAAATCCTAAAGAAGAGGGATTGAATTTGGAGAATATTTTTTAGATTTTTCTTAAATTTTAAAAAATATGTGTTCAAATTGAAATTAGAAGGAAATTTGTGTCTTTTTATTTTGTTTTTCGAATTTTTATATTTTTGGCAGAAAGCCCAGACAAAATATGGTGTTCACAGGATTATAACCTTTTTGTTTCAAATTCCAATATTACCCTATGAATTAATTTAGATAAAAGAACTAGTTGTTATTAGTTTAAGAAAAATAAATTTGTTATTAAGTGAATTTGTAACCATACGTTAATTAAAAGATGAAGTAACTTGGACTGAAAAAAGAAATGAAATTATGCATAAAATAGATATTAGAAAAAAAAATTCAACGTAGTATAGAAAATAGAAAGCTATATTAGAGAGAGTAAGGGAAGAGGAGTTAATGGGAATGAGTAGAGTAAGAGGTGTAACACATATTTTTATAGAAATTGAGATAATTTTGTAATTATAATATTAACCTTAGTTTATTTAATCATTGACCTCCCAATTCAAAGGACAAAAAAATTGAGTTTATGATGACTAAGAATGATTTGGGACGTCATCACTTACCATCCCACTCTTTTATAAAAAAATATTTTGAACAATGACTAACGCCCATTAGCCATCTCACTTTATTTCATTTCATCCAAAATAAAACTCATAAATATACAGTAAAGAATTCAACTCTAGCATTGTCATCAATGAGGAAGGATATCCACGGTATAAGAGACCAAATAATGGCAGATGCATTGTAAATAATGGTTGTTCTTAACAATAGATATGTGGTTCTATATAATCCTTATCAAATGCTGAGATATAATGCACACATTAATGTCAAGAGACCTAATCATGCTAAAGATATAAATCATTTGTTCAAGTAACTATTGCATTTTATTGCAATACAAGTGATTGTAATGAGGACTAAATTCATGATAAACTTAAAATATTTTATGATTGCATATATTATCCCCATGTGAAGTTGTGTGGAGGATATTGTCATTTGATATAAATTTTGAAGGGCCATCCATCACAAGACAACCATTCCATCTATCTAATGAAGAAATAATATATTTTTGAGATTATAAACAATTGACTTCAATGTTGGAGCATAATACAGACAAGCCTTCAATGATTGAAACATACTTTGTAGCTAATATTTACATTCTAGAAGCTAGGATAATAATATATGCAAAGTTTCCTTCTCACTTTGTGTACAATAAAGATTTGCCAAGTGGGATCATAGATAGTTTGGTATGACTATTGGTAGGCTATATTTTACACCATTCAGAGCTGGAGAAAGATATTACTTGCGGATGATGCTAAACACGGTAAAGGGGGTTACTTCATATAAAGATCTTCATACTATTTTTACCATATGTTATTCATTATACAGGTAGGATTGCTATGCTTATGGATCATTAGATGATGACAGAGAGTACGTTGATGGTATGCTTGAAGCAAGTAATTGGGCATTCATGAAATTCCTTCGTCATCTATTTTGCACTTTACTTCTATGTAATGCCATCTCAATGCCTGAGGTTGTTTGAGAACTAGTGTGGAAGGTAATGTTTAAGGATGTATTACACATGCAAATATGTATTACTAGTTATCAAGGTACATAATATTTATTATCCATATGGTTTTCATTTAATTGTTCCATGAATTAATTGGTGTACAGTTGGAACATTGTATGTTTAATGCTCTCGGAATTTGAATTGCATAACTTCACATTGACTAAGATTGAGAAATTGTTGAATTGTAATGGTGGAAGCCTAGCTAATTTTCAATCTATGTCATATGTAGATATGGATCTTTTAGAGCATATCTCTTGATTATATAAGAGTTAAACTATGGCAGGTTTAAATTAACTACTAAGTTTTGTGAGTTATTGACAATAGAGAAAAGTGTATGACAAGTCATTGGAGCATTAGAGTCTGATAATGGTGGTTTTTGTTTGTATATGGCTATGTCATTACTGATAAGACTTATATAAGAAACAATTTATTAGCATATTTAAGATCAAGAGACAAAATAGTACTGAATGCCGCATCGAGTGGTGTAACTTCAATGCTATTACTTGGTGAAAGAGTATCACATTCTCAACTTTGTATACCATTAGTTGTGAATGAAGACTTAATATGCAGTATTAGGCATGGTAGTTATCTTTTAGAGTTATTGGTTTATATCTCTTTCATTATATGGGATGATATCCCCATGGCTCACAAGTTTCACTTTGAAACCTTTGATAGAAATTTATGAGAAATAACAAACATACAAAATCAAGAGTATGATGATAGACCATTTTGAGGAAAGGTTGTTGTTTTCGGGGGAGATTTTTGCTAGATACTGCCTGTAGTACCAAAATGCACACGTGAGTATATAGTATATGTTGCAATAAACTTGTCCTACCTGTAGAATGATTGTAAGTTGCTAATCCTTACAAAAAAAATGAGATTATTACCTATGAATTCAATGCAAATAAATGCTAAATATAGTAATTAGTTGACTGGATACTTGTAATAGGTGATGGAATCCATGTTCCTTATAATGAGGGAGAGGTTGATTTGAAGATTCCAAATGATTTGCTGTTAGTTGATTTTGATGATCCTCTTCAAGGGATTGTGGATTTACATATCCTACTATGATTGATAATCTTGGCAACATTGCTTATTTAGAGATTGGGCCATATTGGCTTCTACCTTACCTGTTATCAATGAAATTAATCAATATATGTTATCCATCATCCCGAGTAAAGATGGTAACATTGATTCAATGGATGATCCCTATTCTATTTAATTCTTGAATAGCATTTCAAATGTTTGGCATACCAAATCATAAAATAAATCTCAAAATTGGTGCACCTATTATTCTGATGAGAAATATCGATAAGTCTTTATGGTTGTGCAATGGAATTCCTCTTATTGTTACACAATTATTGAGACATATTATTGAAGCACATGTCATATTAGGTATTACTAATGAACTAAAATGTTAGATTTGGTTGGTCGCCCAAAAGGGGGGTGAATTGAGTGATACAAGATTTTTACCATTTTTAAAGCACCACTCAATTTCACTAAGAGATGCAGTAGAACAGGGATAAGCAGAGGGTGATAAAGTAGATTGTGTTGAATCAAGTGTTTTGATGATTCCAAATCAATCTTCAAGAGCTTGGAGTAAAGATATCAAAGGTGCACAAAAGTTTTCAAGTGAAGGAATTTTGGAGAAATCAGTTAAAGAATAGATATAGATTGTTTAGTGATGTTTTAATTTGAGTAAAAGACTTTGATTTGGTGAAAAAATGTTTTAAAACCTTAATTCTATATTAATTCATGAAATATTTGAAAAAACCCACCAACAGACGAAGTTTGAAAGGTTTACACTGATCTGCTATTTTAAAAATTCGAACTTTGCCTTTGGAAATTCGAATTTCGTATTGAAAATAAAGAAGTCTGAAAAGAGACTTTTCTGATAGACGAATTTTGGTTTGAAAAATTTGAATTTTGATACCTGTCTAAAAAGAGTTTTCAATGACAGACGAACTTTGGATTTTAAAAATTCAAATTTCAGACAAAATGCAACTTCTGAAAATTCAAAAATTCATCTAAAAATGTGTCAAAGTTCATCTGAAAACAAGTTTAAAAAGAGCTTTAAAATTGCCCACTAATAGACAAATTTTGAACATAGAAATTCAAATTTCAGAAACAAAGCTTGTAAGTTTGTTGTGTTGATATGTTGACATACGTATGACAATACTCATAAATTCGAATTTTCAAGTAAGTCTGAATAGAAGTCTCTCTGACAGACAAACTTTGCCCTTTGAAAATTCGAATTTTGAACTTATGAACTATTGTGCCTCATTGAACCAGCTTCTGACAGACGAATTTTGGGGTTCCAAAATTCGAATTTCGAAGGCACTATAGCAAATCGAATTTACTGTTCACACTTGACAGAACAACTTTACACATGGAAATTTGTATGTTCCAACATACAATCATTTTCTAAAGATGAAAATTTGAATTTTGACTCATAACAGACGAACTTCAGAAGTTCAACATTAAAGGCTATAACTTTCAGTTTCTGCGAAATTCGTCTGTTGACCAACTGAAATTCGAACTTCGAATGTTAGAAGCATTAAATGCGGTTGGTAAACGAATAGTTTCTCAGAGTAACCGTTCGGTAACGTCTCTAACGGCTAGATCTTGTCTCTAACGTATAGTTGGGGCAGAAATCTATAAATAGAACTTTATTTGAAGATGTGGGTAATGATTTTTACTTTGTAAATACTGAAACTCTACCAAATCATCTACTCAAAGTCTCCTACTCTCACACTTCAATATTTGTACTTTAACTTTCATATACACTCTGATTAAGAGAGTTTATTCATTGTAAATAATTTTATCTTCATCTGGAAGAAAGATTTTCTTGTGAGGGGATATCACAACGGATTGGGAAAGCACTCAGTGAGAGTGCATAGAGTGAAAGTGTGAGTTCTAAAAACAGAGCATCATCTGTGTACTGAGGCATTTGCAAGAAGCCCACTGAATTTTTGCAGAATAGTGGAAAATCTCAAGTGGTGACTTGGGGACTTGACGTAAGTCAAGTTGAGAGACCGAACCAAGATAAATATCAGAGTCTTCTCTTTCCTACTATTACTTTCACTGTTTATTCATTCATGCTTTGTTTTACCATCACCCTTTGCTTTCTTCACTTTATTGACTTTTTACAGAAAATTTTTAATCTTCCCAATTCACCCTCTCTTGGGAAGCTAGCTTGTCTAACAAGTAGTATCAGAGCCCGGAATCCCAATCAAAGGATTTTATAGTTCGAGAATTAAAATGGCTGGCTTCAAAGAAAGCATACCACCAGAGGGAAACAACACAAATAGACCACCTGGCTTCAGTGGAGAACACTATGGTTACTGGAAGATGAGGATGCAAATCTATCTCTAGTCCATTGATCTGGACATCAGGTCCATTATCCAGAAGAGAGATTTTATCCTAATGGCATTGGAGGATGATGGGAAATACAGAGAGAAGCCAGAATCTGAATGGAATGAGGAAGATAAAAGAAAAGTCTTGCTGAACTTTAAGGTAAAACACTGCTTGGTCAGTGCATTGAATCAAGATGAATTCTACAGGGTCTCATAGTGTCCCACTGCCAAGGAAATGTGGGACACCTTGCAAATTGCTCATGAAGGAACAATTGGAGTAAGAGAAAACAAATTGAATACCTGTATAGGTGAATATGAAAGCTTCAGGATGGCAGAAGGAGAAAGCGTAAAAGAACTACATAAGAGATTCACCCTCATTGTGAACCAATTGAAGAGTCTAGGCAAAGAGTACACTCAGACAGAAAAAGTCAAAAAGATCCTCAGAGCTCTTCCTCTGGAGTGGCAACCCAAAGTCACAGCAATAGAGGAAGCCAGAGGAGAATCAATGACATCTGTCACAGCTCTCTTTGGTAGCCCCGAGGAATATGAAGGAAAGATAAAGGCTCTTAAAGAGGCTGGACAAGACAGAAAGAAGAAAGGTCTTGCTTTGAAAGCTGCTGAGGAGAAAGAAGAAGAGTCTGACAATGAAGACGAGTTAGATGAAGAAACTCTGGCTATGATGGTCAGAAAATTTGGAAGATTTTACAACAAGAAAAGAAGCAAGAAATTCTTCAAGAAAGGAGCAGCTGGAGATAGTAAGAGAGAAGGAAAAGAACCAGTAACCTGCTACGAGTACAAGAAGCAGGGACACATTAAATGGGATTGCCCACAATTCCTCAAGAAGCAGGAAAAAGAAAAGAAAGCTGCAGACAAAGTCAAGAAGAAAAGAGCCTACATCTTATCAATGATGAAGAAGAAATTGCCAACATTTGTCTGATGGCTCTTGCATCTGAAGAAGCTGAAACTCCATCCAACAGTGATCAAGAGGATGGGGTATATGAATCTGAACCTTCCTATTCTAAATTACTGGATGCATTTCATGAATTGCATGATGAATTTGTCAAGACTGCCAAAGAACTTAAGCAAGCAAAGAAAAAGATTAACAAACTAGAATTTCAATGCAACATCTCTGAAACTGCTTCTCTGAATATTGAATCTACTTGCTGTAAATCATGCATTGAGTTAAAACAAACTAATGACTATATGGTAAAAAGCATGTCTAGACTCACTAAAGGCAAAGACATGTTGTTTGCTTTAATGGGAAGTCAAAGAATATCATAGGGAAAGGTTGGACTTGGCTATGATCCTTGTGCTGTAAAAGAAAAGATTAGGAAGAAAAATCAGAATGTGTACATGAGACATTTTGTGCATGCTAGTGGCAATGGAAAGAAAGATCATATGTCATATCACATTGAATCATATAATCAACCAAGGCATGCAAAACAAAAATATTATCTGCATTGTTTTCTTCCTACTTCTCAATCTAGGAGTCCCTTTACCACCTGTCACTTCTGTAACAAGAAGGGACATATTTCTAGTTCATGTACTTTAAAGAAAAATAGACTTGACAGGAAGGTTAAATAGGTTCCCAAAAGTACATCTGTATCTAGGGAAAAGACTACTGATAGAAAAGGACCCAAGCAGATTTGGGTACCTAAAAGGAAAGTATGAACCTTGTCTTGCAGGTTTGTCTTAAAGCTAGAAGGAGCAACAAATGGTATATGGACAGTGCATGCTCAAGTCATATAACTGGTGATAAGGAGAAGTTCATCATCCTTAGAGACAAGAAAGGAGGAAAGGTGACCTTTGGAGGTGATCAGTATGGCAAAATAGTTGGCATTGGTATTGTGGGGAAGAATCTTGAAACATCCGTTGAAAAGGTGCTGTTTGTAATTGGCCTCAACCACAATCTGCTAAGTGTGAGTCAGATTTGTGACAAAGGAAACTGGGTACTGTTTGACTCAAAGTTCTGCCTGGTCATTAGAAAAAATGATCACAAAATAATCCTCAAAGCTCAAAGGGATGGTAACTGCTATACTATTGATCTTGATGAACTTCCTCCCTTAGATTCTGTCTGTTTGATTAGTTAGGATAATGATAGTTGGTTGTGGCATAGAAGATTAGCTCATGTAAACATGAATCAACTTTCAAAACTGGTTAAAAATGAGTTAGTCATTGGCCTACTGAAAATCACTTTTGAAAAAGACAAAGAATGTGATGCATGGCTAAAAGGAAAATAAATCAAATCTTCTTTCAAATCTAAAAATGTAGTCACCACAACTAGACCACTAAAACTACTGCATATGGATCTGATTGGTGCATCTAGGGTAAAAAACATTGGTGGAAATCTGTATATGCTTGTAATTGTAGATGATTACTCTAGATTTACCTGGACACTGTTTCTTTCCTCTAAGAGTGATACGTTTGATGCATTTGTAACCTTGGCTAAGAAAGTGCAAAATGAGAAAGGTATTTCTATTATGTCTATCAGATCAGATCATGGAGGAGAGTTTGAGAATTCATACTTCCTAAAGTACTGTGATGAGCATGGAATTGATCACAACTTCTCAGCTCTAAGAACTCCTCAACAAAATTGAGTAGTGGAAAGGAAGAACAGAACAATTGGAGAAATGGCTAGAGCAATGCTGAATGAAAAGGAACTCTCTCAAGTATTCTGGGCTGATGTAGTAAACACAGCAAGCTACATCATAAATAGAGCCTCCATTAGACCAATCCTTGGGAAGACTCCTTATGAGCTGTACAAAGGAAGAAAGCCAAATCTCTCACATCTACATGTGTTCGGCTGCAAGTGCTTCATCCACAATAATGGAAAGGAGAATCTAGCTAAGTTTGATGCCAAATCTGATGAAGGTATATTTCTGCGCTACTCTAGTAGAAGTAAGGCATATAGAGCTTTTAATAAAAAGTCTAAATTAGTAGAAGAATCTGTGCATGTAGTGTTCATTGAAAATGAAACTCTTTCCAAACATGTCACTAATGAGGATGATCTTATTTCAAACTTCAAAAATTTAGATCTATCTGATGAAGGTAAAATTGAACCTTCAAAAATATTTGAATCTATTAACATAGAGGAAGATATTTAGGAGAAAGACTTTGAGGATGAATATAATGAAGACATGTCTCAAGAACTCCCTAGAGCGTGGAGATATCAAAGGAATCATCTTGTTGATCAAGTGATAGAGGATGTTCAAGAGAAAGTTAAAACCAGAAAACAGTTAAGGGATCAAATGCTAAACTGTGCTTTTATTTCTCAAATTGAACCTAAATGTACTGAAGAAACCTTAACTGATGAATACTGGATTTTAGCTATGCAAGATGAGTTGAATCAATTTGAAAGAAATCAAGTTTGAGATTTAGTGCTCAGACCCAAAAACCACCCTGTCATTGGCACCAAATGGGTTTTTAGAAATAAACTCGATGAATTAGGATCAATAATAAAAAATAAAGCTAGACTGGTTGCAAAAGGATATAATCAAGAAGAAGGAATTGATTTTGAAGAAACCTTTGCTCCAGTGGTTAGATTAGAAGCAATTAGAATTCTGTTAGCATATGCATGCATGAAAAATATTATGTTATATCAAATGGATGTGAAGAGAGCTTTTCTAAATGTATATATCATGGAAAAAGTCTATGTTGACGAACCTCCAGGCTTTGAGGACTCTATAAAACTAAACCATGTTTATAAACTGAAGAAAGCCCTTTACGGCCTAAAGTAAGCCTCTAGAGCATGGTATGAAAGATTAAGTAATTTTCTAACTGAAAAGGGGTTCAACAGAGGAAAAGTAGGTGCAAATTTATTCACTAAGAAAGAAAATAAAGATTTACTTATTGTTCAAATCTATGTTGATGATATTATATTTGGTGCTACTAATGAATCTCTTTGCAATAATTTTTCTAAGCTAATGCTGGGAGAATTCAAAATGTCTATGATGAGTGAACTCAACTTCTTCCTTGGATTACAAATCAAGTAATGTGATGATGGTATCTTTCTCAATCAATCCAAGTATTTGAAAGAATTGCTGAAGAAGTTTGGAATGGAGAATGCTAAGCCAATGGGAACACCTATGGCTACTGCAACTAAATTGGATATAGATGAAAAGGGTAAAATATTTGACATAACCCAATATAGAAGAATGATTGGATCTCTGCTAGACCTAACTGCCAGTAGACCTGACATTATGTTCAGTCTCTGCATGTGTGCAAGATTCCAATCATGCCCCAAAGAAACCCATGCAATTGCTATGAAACATATTTTCAGATATCTAATTGGAACATCACAGATGGGTCTTTGGTATCCTAAGGGCAATGGAGAAGAATTGAAAGGATCCACTGATGCTGACTTTGTAGGATCCAAAACTGATAGAAAAAGCACAAGTGGAACATGTCAGTTTCTTGGAGGATCCTTGGTTTCATGGTTTAGCAGGAAGCAAAACAGTGTGGCCTTATCCACAGCAGAAGCTGAATATGTTGCAGCTGGAAGCTGTTGTGCCTAAGTCATCTGGATGAAGCAGCAGCTTGAAGTTCTTGAGATAGAGATAAAAGAAATACCTATAATGTGTGGTAACCAAAGTGCCATTAACATCACAAAGAATCCAGTCATGCATTAAAGGACGAAGCATATTGAAGTTAGGCACCACTTCATAAGAGATCATGTTCTGAAAGGAGAGATCAGATTAGAATACATCCCTACAGAAAATCAAGTTGCTGACATCTTGACAAAGCCTCTTTCAGAAGATAGGCATTGTAAAATCAGAAGAGAATTGGGTATGGTAAATCCCAAAGAACTGTAAGTAAATTTCTGTATCAATCTGTTTTGGAATTTCTGACATTGATTTAATTCTAACTTTAGCATCGGATAAAGTTTAATGTAAGTTGCAGGTGCTCCTCATGAGTTTAAATGATAGTAGATCTAAAAAATTGAGCAAATTAGAATGAAACAGTCAAAAGGAGAAAGAGATAGCAAGAAATCTGAGTTCTGAATCCATTTTGTAAGTTTTTAAGGTTGAAATTTGCATTTTAGTTGTGTTAGATAAACTTCCTTGATAAATTGTGTTTTTAAATGAGTAAGCAAGCTCAACATTCGAATTTAGATGCCCAACAGACGAATTTTAGCTTGGAATAGTTCTCTGTGGTCCCTCGAAATTCGTCTGTTGGTCCTTGAAAGTTTGAATTTTCAAAAATAAAGGATTCAATGTTATCTTTGTCCAACATAATGATTATACAATTGTCCATTTCATAACGTATGCATGTTGGAGAACCTTTACAAAGTGTAGAAATTCGAATTTCTGATTCAAAATTCATCTATTGAAACATGCTCATAATGCTGAATCTCTGAAAGATGAATTTTCATATGCATAATTCATCTGTTGTTTGTTGCATTAATCTTTGCTTGATGCCTGCTCTTCGAAATTCGAACTTTGCTCAAACAAAGTTCGTCTGTTCATCCAGTGCTTCTTGAACCAAGCCTCTATCAGACGAACTTTCAAAAAAAAAATTGTCTGTTGTAACACCTCCTTTATAGGCCCATTTCCCAAGTATTTAACTATTCTAAAGTCTATTTATATCATAGTAGGATCTTGAATCACAATAAATGCCATAACAAATTTTTTCCAACTTTGGCACTATTCATTTAATCTAATTCATTTATTCCAATTAAACTTTGAAAATTCATAACTAAAACAATAAAAATCGTATGCATGTGATTCAAGTCTCCATGTGTAGCTTAAAACATTATATACATGGGAAAAATATCAATCAGAGCAATTACTTGGCCAATTTATACAGTAAATTTCGTGAATTTCTACCATTCATATGGTCAATTTCAGAAATTCCAGTTTTCTGGGCTAACTTTGAAAATTCACTATAAATCTTACACTCATCCTATTTGAGTGATCTTTGGACCACATGAAAGCTCTTTATATCTAGTTTTTAAACATAGATAACATTTACACTTTATACATCAGCCAGCCCATACTGTAGAATATTCATTTGGTAGTGGTCAGAATAATTGTTTGTATCCTTATACTTACAATACAAAAATTGTAAGATATTTACATGACCATAATTCATCTTCATATCATGCCACACCTTAGCTAGAACTTAAAGGAATACTAAAATATGGAAGAAACTTATTTATCATCACATTTACCAATTTATGCAACAGATCAAAACTCATGGCCGATGCTTTAATTATCAGGTTAATGGCCAAAGTCTTTCTCCCTTCTCTTCTCTTCTTTGGTGGACTTGCCATTGTTGCTACCTATTCATGGTTAATATTTGGGAGGGTGAGATTCAAAGAATCTCAGTAGTTAACACCCAACATGCCATCACATCATCACATTAGACATAAAAATATCAAGATAACACATTTTGCATACCTTAACACACTTTGAATGCATTATCACATTTGTGTCATATGAATTCATAAAAATTTCAGCAGAGTTTTGTTTTGACAAATGGACATCCTGGGGTCTCAATGCCCCTCCAACAACTCAGCCAATACACATAAATCATCTCAAAACTTCATTGCAATCATATGACAAGGCATAAATCACATTGAAACAAACATGATAACATAATGCTAGTATGGGAAATTAACTACCTTATGATGCTCCCTTGCTTTCCAAACTTGGTCCACCACTTTTTGAGCTTCCCACAACCTTCTTGAACGTATCCACATCATCATTGAACCAATTTAGCCATTGGTTTTTCGGAATTACACAATACCTTATACACTAAAATCCAAATTTTTCACTTTGTTTTCCTTTGCTTCTTCTTTGTACAACATACTTGTTCCTAAGGTTTTGGACCATGGGGAATCCATTTTTGAGGTCAAAATCATGAAATTAAAACTCTAAATACCTCCCCTGTTCTGGCCGAAATTATCTCATAGTGATTAAAAAAAAATTTCCTTCAAATTACTTCAAACCTTCCATGGATTCATGCTTCTAGTGTCTAGTCTATGCTTTCCCTTAAGTTTCATGGTCCAAAACTCATTCCTATGCTAAAAACCAATTTGGCTGAAACCCTAAGGTGCAAAGGAAGAAAACTAAATCATAAATCATGCTTTAAAAACCATGGATAGTAAGCTTAGGGTGGTAACATAAAAGCTTACCGATTTGTGCTTCAATTTTGCTTTTACTCCTCTTCCTTTTCTTCCTCTTTTTCTCCTTCCTTTTCTTGCGTTTTCTTCCTCTGTTTCAGCTACTGGTTCATGCGTGAAAATGATGAAGAAAGAATGCAATTAAATGACTTAATCATGTGGTTAATATTATGGCTAATCATGGTTAATTAACAAAAGTAACCATGATTACTTTTTGGTCTCCTTCTTCAATAAGTTTACCTTCAAAAATCATTAAATAATTTGGACAATTGGCTGCAGCAAATCACGCATGAGAGAGAGAAAAATGTGTCCAAAAATTTGTCCAATTTTCCTTATCCAGATATACCTCAATTCAGATACTTTTTAATCGTACCGATAAAATCGTCTTTACAGTACTTTAACATTTTTGGGATACAGGACTATTCAAATTTTATTTTTATATTTCCATAATTATCCTGTCCCAAATGGCATCTGTGTATGACCCATATCCAGACCCAATTTCTTTTTAACCATCGGTGGGGCCCACAGTTTACTTTATCGGTTTACTATTACTTTTGGATACTCGGCACTGATTATTTCTTTATTCTTGAACATTAACCCTCAATGCCATATACCATTGGACTTCTCTCATCGAGGGCTTCTTTTTGACAGTAATTTTGCATATTTACAAAATTTTCCTTGACCCGGAGTTAAATTATAATTTCTAAAACTTTCGGGTCATTAGGTGTAATTTTCCCCAAAACTTTTTATTTATTTCTCCGCGTACATTTCAATGCTTTTGGGACATGGATGTCCTTTTCATAATTCTTTGGGGGTAAAAATATAATTTTCTCATTTTTCCATTCAACAGAGAAAAATGATCTCCTTGCCCTTTTTTACACAAAATGGTGTCTATCTGTTTTTGTAAAATCTTTATATATTTCTACATATTTTAGCTTTCTTGGGATGTTACAATTCCCTCCCCCTTAAAATAAATTTTGTCCTCGAAATTTGGATACATACTCGTATCACATTCTTTCTTTCTATTTATTTTCGAATTTCCAGACCATTTGACTAGAGGAATACTTTCATATTTTAATTATATGACTTAAAATTCAACTTTTTACTTTAGTGGTATTCCTCCATTCATAGTATCTGAAAGATCTGGCATACGTTTCATGTTAGGAAATGTTGAGGACATCATAAACTTATTTTACCTTCGGGGTATTGAAAATTCCATGTAACATACCCATTATTATTCATCATCCTTGCTTTCATAACTTTCTTTTCTTATTTATACTATAGTCTCTTCTTTGGCACCTGACATCATTCCTTTTCTTTATTTTTCATAACTTTATGCTATTTACATGAATAATCTTTCTATTAAGCATAAGCTGATTACATTAGCTTTGCTTATATGGTACTTACAAGGCCATCCTTTCCTTCTTTTCTTTTTCTTTACCTCAAGTCCACTCATCTTTTATTTCATTATCACTTGAGGTTCTTGGTGTTCTCATAATACTTCTATGTTATAATCATAAAGATTATAACTCATTTTAACTTATCACAACTCTGTATTTTGAGAGCATTATTCACCGCTACTATCTGTGGGAATACATTTTTTTGTAAAAATTTATTATATAAGACATAGGCTACTATCCTCAACTCAACCCTGCTTTATTACTCACACCTTGATCCATACTTTCTTTCCTTATTATCGACCCCTTGGGTCATCATTGGATCAAGATTAATCATCTCAGGGGAGGAGGTTTAGCCCATTTCAATTCATAAAAACTCATTTCTTATCTCTTTTCCCACAAACTTTTCTTCTTAATCAAGCGGTAAGACAGTCTGAGAAAAATTTTTCACAATAAAATTTTTATAACATCTTACTAGACTTAGTAAATCTCTCATCTTATTCCGGTTTTCGATCTCTCCCACTTATAACTTTACTTACTTTATTAGGATCTACTGCGACCCTTGGGAGATTCTATAACCTACTAATCGTACTTTCATGAGCTACATTCACTGAGTTTAGCAAGTCAATAATTTTATTTAAAATATTTTTTAAAAATTCTCAGTCATCCTTTATGCTTGTTACAGATTCAGAGTATCTTAGCACCTCATTCTTGAGAACCACCATTACACTACTTATACTTTTATTCATGTAGTCTTAGCAGGTGCCTTATCCTGACTATTTGACTTTATCATAACTTCATAGTGCCGTTATTTAACAATTGGCACATCTTTTCTTTCTTACTCTTTACATTTTCCTCATTTGAGCTCACTTAACTATTGAATGCTCAGGGCTCTGTATGTACTCATGCCAAAACTGGTCTTATATAATACTGTCAATGTGCTTCATTTCAAGCCATAACTTATCTACCCAACCTTTAAATATTTTACTACTTTAATTTCTAGGCCATTCCACCACTATTTCCATCTTTCTTCTATCAATTGTTTATTATCCAATAATAGTATCTCATCACCATTTTCATTTCCATTCATTGCTTATACTGCTTCGTGCTCTTTGCTCTAGTTTTGTCAACTTAGATTCTCAACTTACCATTCTGCCTTTATGATAAACATATTCCCAAACCCAATACTTTTACTTATCTTAGCATAGCCTTTCGATTATCTTCGCTTTTATGGGTTGGGGTCTTAATGATATTAATGCAGTGGTCATTACTCTTTATCACTTCTCATACTTCTACTTTATTGTTTTTATCCATAACTTCCTTAGCTGCTTAGTCAAGGTTAATTAGTGGTTTGGCATCTTGAGGGAGATTTCTCAACCCTTTAACAGTCTCTTGCTAACTCAGTTAGAATCTAGCCTTCGGCCTCTCACCATTTTTGGCTCATTTGGGCATCACCCCATAAGCTACCTTTCATCTGCCTTACCTTAGTGGCCTTTATCATATAGAGGATTTCATCTTTCTTAGCTCAATTGGGCTTCTCCCCAAGAGCTACCTCCCTTTTCCCACTTTGGCAGCTGACGAAAGATTTCATTCATTGTGAGATCTTCTGGCCATAAACATTCTTTCTATAGCTAGATTTCATACCAAGACTAGCAATCCACCATCTCAAGGTTTCATAATCCCCTAAACTGCCTGACACTATTTTCTCCTTTCTTGCTTCATAATTTTTACCTTGAACATCATACATACATATTCTTCCTGTAACTCATATCTATGTTTGCATTACTTTACACTTGCATCATATCTTGCTATACTGAACTTATGGGGTTTCAGTACTAATCGCAAACTTATTATTGTCATATTTTATCTCCATGGGATCTTCTTTTGGATCCTTCTCTAGTTCCTTTTCTGAGATTTTTGACATTTCAACTTCTTTCTACAATAACATATTGCCTAGAACATATAGGCAATGAAACAATTTCCCAAATATGATATACTTAATTGTAGAACTTAAAATCTGGTTATGGCATCAAGTATTTGCTCAACCCATTAACTTTAAGGGAGCCTATAATCATGATGCCCTTCTAAAAATTTCTTTACTTCTAATCCAATACTTAGGGAATGCACAGCTAAAACATATCCTCCAAATCCCACATGACATTCATCATAGATACCTCTAACATCTATTTGGATTTGGAGTCCTTAGTTTAGTTAGAAGAAGCTACTATCTTCATTAAAGAATTCATCTAGCCCAGGCTCATTGGAAGTGTCATAGCTCATGGGCTGATTAACCTCTTACCTTGATCATACATTAGTCTTCTTATTCTAACTTATCTTCCTTTATAGATTAGTTTCTCCCTACTAATTCTTTTCATAATTACTTTTTCTTCTCTCTTTCTATCATTCATTTCTTACTGGCCTCTTTCATTTATGATTGAAAACATTTTGCCATTGATACCACTTTCATTTCATATGTGGGGTATTTACCATTCAACTTATCATCACCCACCATCACATTTCTTTGCTGCTTTCGAGTCAGTGGCTGGGCATTCGAGAAAAGCCTTAGGTGAACATTCATACTAGCTGCTGATTCATGAGGCATCATATCTTTCTAAAATCATCCTAGGTCATCCTTTTTCAGAGAACTATCAATACTGTAGGGCTCATCATCTCATTCTCTGTGGAGGTCTACTGTAACCTCATTATTGGTCTACTGCGACCACGAGATCTACTGCGATCTCTAAGCCCTACTAGGATCCTCTGTGATCCTACATAATCTTTTTACTGATAGGATCTAACTGCGATCTAACTCTGAAAGAATTCAAGACCTAAGGTAAATAAATAATATGTAAAACATCCTCAACTAATCTAGCAACTACAATTAGTTACCTTTAAGACTAATCCCTTATGCCACTAGAATATTCTTAGGCCAGATTTTCATAAAACGATACTTTATACTTGTTAGGAAAAACTATAATCAAGAAGAGTATCTTTCTTTTCTTGCTACGATTATTTCATAGCTTCATTCTCTTTCTGCTTTTCTCACTTTTATCAGTAGCAGCTTCTCTAGCATTTGCTGGGTAGTAGACATAAAATTTTGATTATTCAAACTATTTCTCATAATTCTGCTAACCTCTACTAGCATACTCAATTGCCTACTTCATATTAGGCCTTCCTTTTCCTGATGGCTGGCTTTATTCCTCTTCTTAGCTTTTCTGTCTTCCACCATCTATCTATTTTTTTCTTAACTGCTTAAATAGATAGCTATAGGGCTTCCATTTCAGAGGAATAACTCATTAACCCGAAAATGAGAGAGGACATCATTTCTAAAACTGAGCTATTACATATTGCAGATTAACATGATCAATTTTTATTCTCACTGCCAGGTTCATTAATACAACCTGGGGTACCTGTGGCTGATATTACCTCAAAGATGAAATTTCAACTATAGCTTCTTGAAGTTGTTTATAAGTGTCTAAGGTTCGCTGTAATTTTTCAATAATCCTTTGCTGCTAATTTCCTTTATTCATAATAACTTGCAAAGGGTCACCATCTGGTGTCTTTCCTTATTCAGGAGTCTCTACTCTTATTCGTCTCCTAATGCGAACCTTTTCATTCCTCTTCATTCCATTCTTATAATAATAAATTCACAATGTATGGTCACTCTACTCATATAACATAATACATTTATTTACATGAGTAAACTTCGTACATAAATTCTTATGATCTCATTACATTATCATTTTATTATACTTCCTATTTATGACTGCTTATGATATACTCAAAACTTGCAGTCATTATTGTTCTTTACATTCATATATTAATCATACTCAGAGAACGTACATAAACATATTATTTTATTCACATAGTCACTATATGCATGCTTTCCTTCATAGCCCTTTCTACATCATCACACATCAGTCTTTCTATTCTACCTCTTATACTTTTTTATGACTACTTATATATTAAATATCAAAATTAGCAGTCAGTCAGCATTCTTTACATATATACATATTCACATATGCATATAACCAACTATCATCTATGAGGAACTAGGACTGTCATGAATGTAGGCTGACACCGAGTCCTCTTGTAGGTCCTCTTCTAGTTCTAGTTGTTCCTCATATTGTCCCTCTATCGGGTTCTCATGGTTCAGGAACTCTATAGGGTCAATCTCAGCCTGTTTCGTATTCACCAGTTCCATCCTCAGCTTTTCACGATGTCTCAATTCTCGAAGACATTCCTGAAAACTTACTGGCCATTCTCTTCTCATCTCATCCTTTACTATTGCCCAATAGTCATCATCATCAGGCAATATGGTGAGGACCATATCTATCCATGCTGGCTCAAAGAATGGTTGGCCTCGAGATTCCATAAATTCTTTTGCATCACTTAACATATCAAAGAAAGTAGTCATTGGGGAGTCCCAATAACTTCGGAGACTTTCATTATAAAATCTAGCCACAATCTCCCATACTCTCTGAGCTTCATCAGTGGAAACTTTAGGAACTTCTACAATTGGCTGCTTCCCTAAATCACCCTTCTGTATCTTCTCCTTCTTAGCCTTCTTAACTTTCCCCTCTATCATATAATTCTTAACACAATGAGCTAAGTTTTGGTACTCCCTTCCTTCTAACTTTGCTTTAATGGGTGTCCAAAACTCATCATCTGGTATTTCGTTGAGGAGGGTGGTGATCCAGATCGGCTCAGGGTATTCTGTTCCTGTTCCTTCTGGAAATGTCTTAACCTTTGACACCTTACTCATGAATGCCATTACTTGCTTTGATCCCTCTGAGTAAACACCATATTCCTTTGAGTACTGACGTATGATCTGGTACACTATAAGTTCTACATCTGCCGGTCTATCATCCGGGATATTCTTAGGATCCAACAGAAATCTTGCTCTGTAGTCCATATCTTCATATACCTCAACCGGCCTTTCCTGAGATAAGGCATTTACAGGAGGAACTGCTCGTATAGGTACTGCTGGAATAGCCTCCTGTATTGATTGGGGAATTCCAACTTCATACTGTCTTTCTTCTACATTCTCTATAGGAACCTCGTTGGAACCTATACTTTCCTCTTGATGGGGTACATCTGGTACCATCTTAGGCTCTTCATGAGCATCTATAACTGAGTTGTTACTTGTTGAAGACATTTTTACTATCCTTCAATCACAATAACAAATAGCTAGTAGAATAATACTAAAGAACAATTTCTTTATCACTATTCATTTTTTTCCTAACTTAAACTATACTGGCCCATTACTATTGCTCTGAGAGCCTAAACCTTCGGCTCTAAGGCCCAAAACCTTTAGCTCTGATACCAAAAAGTGTAACACCTCCTTTATAGGCCAATTTCCTAAGTATTTAACTATTCTAAAGTCTATTTATATTATAGTAGGATCTTGAATCACAATAAATGCTATAACAAATTTTTTCCAACTTTGGCACTATTCATTTAATCTAATTCATTTATTCCAATTAAACTTTGGAAATTCATAACTAAATCAATAAAAATAGTATGCATGTGATTCTAGTCTCCATGTGTAGCTTAAAACATTATATACATGGGAAAAATATCAATCAGAGCAATTACTTGGCCAATTTGTACAGTAAATTTCGTGAATTTCTACCATTCATATGGTCAATTTCAGAAATTCCAGTTTTCTGGGCTAACTTTGAAAATTCACTATAAATCTTACACTCATCCTATTTGAGTGATCTTTGGACCACATGAAAGCTCTTTCTATCTAGTTTTTAAACATAGATAACATTTATACTTTATACATCAGCCAGCCCATACTGTAGAACATTCATTTGGTAGTGGTCAGAATGATTGTTTGTATCCTTATACTTACAATACAAAAATTGTAAGATATTTACATGACCATAATTCATCTTCATATCATGCCACACCTTAGCTAGAACTTAAAGGAATATTAAAATCTGGAAGAAACTTATTTATCATCATATTTACCAATTTATGCAACAGATCAAAACTCATGGCCGATGCTTTAATTATCAGGTTGATGGCCAAAGTCTTTCTCCCTTCTCTTCTCTTCCTTGGTGGACTTGCCATTGTTGCTACCTATTCATGGTTAATATTTGGGAGGGTGAGATTCAAAGAATCTCAGTAGTTAACACCCAACATGCCATCACATCATCACATTAGACATAAAATAATCAAGATAACACATTTTGCATACCTTAACACACTTTGAATGCATTATCATATTTGTGTCATATGAATTCATAAAAATTTCAGCAGAGTTTCGTTTTGACAAATGGACATCCCGGGGTCTCAATGCCCCTCCAAAAACTCAGCCAATACACATAAATCATCTCAAAACATCATTGCAATCATATGACAAGGCATAAATCACATTGAAACAAACATGATAACATAATGCTAGTATGGGAAATTAACTACCTTATGATGCTCCCTTGCTTTCCAAACTTGGTCCACCACTTTTTGAGCTTTCCACAACCTTATTGAACCTATCCACATCATCATTGAACCAATTTAGCTATTGGTTTTTCGGAATTACACAATACCTTATACACTAAAACCCAAATTTTTCACTTTGTTTTCCTTTGCTTCTTCTTTGTACAACATACTTGTTCCTAAGGTTTTGGACCATGGGGAATCCATTTTTGAGGTCAAAATCATGAAATTCCAACTCTAAATACCTCCCCTGTTCTGGCCGAAATTATCTCATAGTGATTAAAAAAAAATTTCCTTCAAATCACTTCAAACCTTCCATGGATTCATGCTTCTAGTGTCTAGTCTATGCTTTCCCTTAAGTTTCATGGTCCAAAACTCATTCCTATGCTAAAACCCAATTTGGCTGAAACCCTAAGGTGTAAAGGAAGAAAACTAAACCATAAATCATGCTTTAAAAACCATGGATAGTAAGCTTAGGTTAGTAACATAAAAGCTTACTGATTTGTGCTTCAATTTTGCTTTGACTCCTCTTCCTTTTCTTCCTCTTTTTCTCCTTCCTTTTCTTGCGTTTTCTTCCTCTGTTTCAGCTACTGGTTCACGCGTGAAAATGATGAAGAAAGAAGGCAATTAAATGACTTAATCATGTGGTTAATATTATGGCTAATCATGGTTAATTAACAAAAGTAACCATGATTACTTTTTGGTCTCCTTCTTCAATAAGTTTACCTTCAAAAATCATTAAATAATTTGGACAATTGGCTGCAGCAAATCACGCATGAGAGAGAGAAAAATGTGTCCAAAAATTTGTCCAATTTTTCTTATCCAGATATACCTCAATCCGGATATTTTTTAATCATACCGATAAAATCATCTTTACAGTACTTTAACATTTTTGGGATACAGGACTATTCAAATTTTATTTTTATATTTCCATAATTATCCTGTCCCAAATGGCATCTGTGTATGGCCCATATCCAGACCTAATTTCTTTTTAACCATCGGTGGGGCCCACAGTTTACTTTATCGGTTTACTATTACTTTTGGACACTCGGCACTGATTATTTCTTTATTCTTGAACATTAACCCTCAGTGCCATATACCATTGGACTTCTCTCATTGAGAGCTTCGTTTTGACAGTAATTTTGCATATTTACAAAATTTCCCTTGACTCGGGGTTAAATTATAATTCTAAAACTTTTGGGTCATTAGGTGTAATTTTCCCCAAAATTTTTTATTTCTTTCTCCACGTACATTGCAATGCTTTTGGGATATGGATGTCCTTTTCATAATTCTTTGGGAGCAAAAATATAATTTTCTCATTTTTCCATTCAACCAAGAAAAATGACCTCCTCGCCCTTTTTCACACAAAATGGTGTCTGTCCATTTTTGCAACATCTCTATACATTTCTATATATTTTAGCTTTCTTGGGATGTTACATCTGTCAGTAAACTTTGCTGGATGGTTTAACTTTTAGCTGCTCGAAGTTCAAATTTTAACCTCTCAAAATTTGTCTGTCCTGTGGTTACACACTTCAAAATCAATGGTTTCCTTTGAACAGACGCAACCCTATTCATCTCTTCTCCAAGTTTGTTCAAATTCTCTCTTTAATGCTCTTCAATTCTGAACGTAAATCTTCATTTCCCACTGTTTTCACTCCTTTTCGCATCCTATAAACCCATTCTTAGCTTCAGTTTGAAACATTCATTCATGAAAATGACATGAGTAAAAATTCCAGAAGTTGGAAAGGGAGAGGCACGACCAAAGAGAATGGTTAAATCCCAATATGCCTCAACGGAGGGTGAAAAACCGAACAGAAAAGCCGAATCAAGCAAGGCAACTCCCTCCAAACAACAGAAAACAACTCCAAAGGCAGAATCAAAGAAAGCTGGACCTTCTTCATTGAAGAAAACAGAGCCTTCAGTTCCTGTTCCTGCTGCTGCTGCTTCCACTTCCTCCTTTAGTACTGAATTTGGAGAATACCAACTCACAACAATGCCATTATGGAGTATTCCTCAGATTCAGGAGGAATACTTGACCAAATTTGTGAGCAAAAAGATAATAAAGCCTCATTGTATAAACATGGAAGATTTCTTATTTTCAAACAATTTTGATGCTGGTCTATGGATGATGAGATATAAGAATCTGTTAGAGATACTGGAAAGGTATGATGATGAAGTGATTAAGACATGGTATGCCTCCCTGAAGTACAACAGCAAGAAGAAGAAGTAGGAGGTCAATCTGAGATCAAGGACCATCTGGCTCACAGAAGAAACTCTTAATGAAGTATTAGAAATTCCAGGGCAAGCTGGCCTTAAGATTGACATCACTGCCTCAGGATATATGGATGAGGTAGAAACTGCTGATGAAGAAGGTGGCCCCTTTCTGAACTACAAGGAGAGCACAATCTTGAACACATTGTTCAGAAGAAGGGAGAATAAGCCAACAATAAACTTGCTGAAGCCCACTGACCTCAGTGCTCAAGTAAGGATCCTACACTACATAGTGTCTAAGATTATTTTCAACAAAGGAGGCAGTTTTAATTTGATCACAAGGGTAGAGGCACATGTAATGGCAGCAATCATGCATGGGAAGCTTATCAACATGGGTCATATCATACTCAAACGCATGATTAAGGCAAGGGATCAAAGGAAGGACTCTACACTCCCCTATGCAGCAATCATTTCCAAGATTCTATAATATGCTAGAATTCAGCACCTTGAGAAGGGAAAAGGGAAGCCCACTAAGATTTTCAAGGAAGAGGAGCTACAGAGAATGGGGATTGAAAGAAAAGATGGAAGATGGATTGGGAAGGGAACAGGAAAATCTGAAGATCTCTTCTTTGATGAAGATGCCTCCGTACATTAAGAAGGTACCTCTGAGGCTCCTGTAAGACCTACACCTTAGCCTTCTCAACTTGTGCCATCTCCATCTCTGCCTGCTCATATTCCATCTACTCCCTCCTCTCGTGCCAAGCCAACCAAGATCATTGAGTTGGATGACAGTCTGTCTACACTCATACTAAGCATCAGGGATGAGCAAAATGCCAAGTTTGCTCATCTTCAAGATCAAATCCACTAGTTAGCCATGAACATGAAAGTGGTTGTTGATGCATATGAAGACGTTCGGAATGCCATTGCTGCCACATCAGCTCCACCTCAGCCAGGATTCTCTGAGCCTGCTAAGTCTCCGACTCTTGAGCCTTCAAGCCCCTTTGTGCTAGCCTCTCCTGAGCATGATGATGCTGTAGATGATACTGAGGTTGCTGGCACACTGAGCACACCAAGTCCTGGTCCTCCCTTGGACTATGGTATGGAAGAAGAAGGCCCTCAGGATTCAAGCTCTCATGACCCCATTCAAGTAGGTGCTCAAGAGTCAATCCTATCCCAGCAAGAATCTGAGCAAGTAGAAAGATTAGTGCCAGCCATCTCCACTTCACCATTCATGCAGGCTGCCCTAAATGAAGAAAGAAGCATTGTGCCTTTTGTTGATTTGGAAGCCATTGCACACAATGCTCTCTTGCAAGCTTAGAAAAGAAGGCTTGAAGAAATGTTTCCTTCTCCTGCTCCCTCATCTATTACATACCTCAATTTCTCAGAGGAAAGAAGGGCACAATTGGCAATTACAAGGCAAGCAATTTCTGAACTTCTTGAGATTTCTGATGATGAAGATGAAGACACAAGTTCTGAAATGTCTGGGTCCTTACCAAAGCTCAATCCAAAGATGTCATTTGTTCCTGTGCCTCTTCAAGCTATTCCAGTGTGTCAGATCCCTCCTCCTGCTAATTTTGTTCACCTTCCTGATGATGCCAAAAAGGGGGAGAAGAGTGAGCAAACTGGAAAGTCTGCTACAGAGCCTTCAGGAAAAACTTATAGCAAGAAGACCAAGTCAAAGAAAAGTGATTAGAACTTATTCTTGGGTCCTCTTGTAGTAATGTTTTTGTGTTTCTATTGTTGTGTACTGTGTTTTTGCAATATGTTGCACTGTTGTTTCTTGTAGTAATGTTTTTGTGTTTTTGGTGTTATGTACTGTGTTTCTGTAATATGTTGCATTGTTGTTTCTTGTAAAGTGACATTTTATGAAATAAAATAATTCCTTGGTCGCAATAATTTGTTCTTGTTAAACTTTGAATGAGTTAATAAATCTCTTTACTCGATCTACTATGTATGGTATCTTTTGGATTATAATGCATATGTTGAGGGGGAGCTTGTGAAAGCAAACCCAAGAACTAATCCATTTTGTAAGTTGTTTTGTCATCATAAAAAAGGGGGAGAATGTTGAATCAAGTGTTTTGATGATTCCAAATCAATCTTCAAGAGCTTGAAGTAAAGATATCAAAGGTGCACAAAAGGTTTCAAGTGAAGGAATTTTGGAAAAATCAGTTAAAGAATAGATGTAGATTGTTTATTAATGTTTTAAGTTGAGTAAAAGACTTTGATTTGGTAAAAAGATGTTTTAAAACCTTAATTCTATGTTAATTCATGAAATATTTGAAAAATACCCACCAACAGATGAAGTTTGAAAGGTTTACACTGATCTGCTGTTTTGAAAATTCGAACTTTGCCTTTGGAAATTCAAATTTCGTATTGAAAATAAAGAAGTCTGAAAAGAGGCTTCTCTGACAGACGAATTTTGACTTGAGAAATTCAAATTTTGATACGTGTTCGAAAAGAGCTTTCAATGACAGACGAACTTTGACTTTTGAAAATTTGAATTTCAAACAAAATGCAACTTATGAAAATTGAAAAATTCGTCTGAAAATGTGTCAAAGTTCATCTAAAAACAAGCTTAAAAAGAGCTTTAAAATTGTCTACTGACAGACTAACTTTGAACATGTAAATTCGAGTTTCAGAAACAAAGCTTGTAAGTCTGTTGTGTTGATATGTTGACATACGAATGACAATACTCATAAATTCGAATTTTCAAGTAAGTTTGAATAGAAGTCTCTCTGACAGATGAACTTTGCCCTTTGAAAATTCGAATTTTGAACTTATAAACTATTGTGCCTCATTAAACCAGCTTCTGACAGATGAATTTTGGGGTTCCAAAATTCAAATTTCGAAGGCACTGTAGCAAATCGAATTTACTGTTCACACTTGACAGAACAACTTTACACATGGAAATTCGTATGTTCCAACATACAATCATTTTCTAAAGATGAAAGTTCAAATTTTGACTCATAATAGACGAACTTTGAAAGTTCAACTTTAAAGGCTATAACTTTCAGTTTCTGTGAAATTCGTCTGTTGACCAACTGAAATTCAAACTTCGAATGTCAGAAGCATTAAATGTGGTTGGTAAATGGATAGTTTCTCAGAGTAATCATTGGGTAGCGTCTCTAACAGCTAGATCTTGTCTCTAACGTATAATTGGGGCATAAATCTATAAATAGAACTTCATTTGAAGATATGAGTAACGATTTTTACTTTGTAAATACTGAAACTCTACCAAATCATCTACTCAAAATCTCCTACTCTCACACTTCAATATTTGTACTTTAACTTTCATATACACTCTGATTAAGAGAGTTTATTCATTGTAAATAATCTTATCTTCATCTGGAAGAAAGATTTTCTTGTGAGGGAATATCACAACGGATTGGGAAAGCACTCAGTGAGAGTGCATAGAGTGAAAGTGTGAGCTCTAGAAACAGAGCATTATCTATGTACTGAGGCATTTGCAAGAAACCCACTGAATTCTTGCAGAATAGTGGAAAATCTCAAGTAGTAACTTGGGAGCTGGACGTAGGTCAAGTTGAGAGACCGAACTAGGATAAATATCATAGTCTTCTCTTCCCTACTATTACTTTTACTATTTATTCATTCATGCTTTGTTTTACCATCACCCTTTGCTTTCTTCACTTTTTTGACTTATTGCAGAAAATTTTTAATCTTTCCAATTCACCACCTCTTAGGAAGCCAGCTTATCTAACAGATTGAAGATCTAAGAAGATGAAGAATAAGACACCAGAATTCACAGTAATTTAGCTCAAACCACTTGACTTACGTTCAGTCCTTAAGCTACCACTTGAGAATTCTCACTATATCTCACATGTTTGATTTAGGCACCTGTGAAGTCTCAGTACATCTCACAAATTTCAGTAAGCATTTGTGAAGTCATTCTCCCCACACCCTTACAAGATGTGTATATCTCTTAGTGTTATCCCCATACTAAGATTCTACCCAAAAAATAGTAGAAAATAATGATTATAGAATTGAAACTCTCTTTTAGAGTAAGATGATACATTGAAAGCTCACTCTAATGAGGTGGGTTTAACTATAAATGTTGATATAGAAAAATTTTATGTATTGAAGCAACATTTTTGCATAACTCACTTGAGATTGTTACTCATAAGTTTAAATGAGGTTCTATTTATAGATTTATGGCGTAACTAAATGTTAGACACAAGATCTATTTGTTAGACACAAGTTCTAGCTGTGACTATACAAAAAGAGTTATTTACCAATCGCATTAAATGCGTCTGTCTTTCCAAAATTTGAATTTTAGGGCTTAATAGACGAATTTCGCAGTGTCAGCATAGTTATATGTTCAATATTGAATTTTAGAAATTCATTTGTTCATAGAGTGAAATTCGAATTTTGAGCTTGTCAAAGTTAACCCATGTAAGTTTATGCAAATTTTCATACTGGAAATGTATCTATTGAAGTTTGAATTGTTGTCTCAAATTTTCACAGTGTACTTCAAAATTAAAATTTTAGAAGCTGAAATTATTCTGTCAAAGGTATGTTCAACATGATACAAAAGTTTTCTCTTTGAAATTCGACTGTTGAAATTCAAAGTTTGTCTATTAGAGGCATGCTCTATCGAGACTCACAAGTTCTCATTTTGAAATTCGCACTTTGAAGTCCAAAATTTGTTTGTCAGAGGTATGACAGTGAACTCATTTTGAACTTCACCAACATTCAAATTTTAACTAAGTTTTCTGTGAATTTTGCATACTTTCCTAACAGTGCTTAGCCTGAATTTCAAATTTCAGAACTAAAATTCGTCTATCAGAGATGAAACATTTGTAAATTTGAATTTCACTAAACAAAGTTCAAATTTTGCACAAAATAAATATGAATCAAACACAAAATTTGTCTGTTAGCTAATATTTCTCAATTCTAATATAAGTTAATGTTAGATTCACTTAGTCTAATTTGTTTAAAACTTACGGTAATAAGATTAAGTAAATTTCAAAGATTAAAACTACCTCAAGACCTAAGTGAAAACAAAATATACCTAATAACTAGGTCTTTAATACTTGATCTCCACTTTCATTTGGTCATTCCATTCTTGACATGCTCCTTTCTGATCTTTAATTCTTGGAGTATCCTATCTCTTCTTTTTTCTTGAGTGAGACATGATGTTGATTGCAATTTATTTATTCCAATGCTCATTCTTCTTATTTGGATAATTCTACACTTAATGTATTGCACTTACAAATCTAGTAGTTAGTTCAATTTATATATCTAACTTGTAATATAAACTATAAGATTACAGTGGATATATCAGTACATAGCACAATATATGCATTATAAACATAGTTAAATATATGCTAATGTACATTTTACTTCTTTAAGGATCAATATATATACATTTGTTCCTTATTACTCTATATTTGTCATCATCAAAATTTATATTATATTACACCTAACATAAAAGTCATCATTCCAAGGATTTCTATTACACCGTCAGACTCAAAGCTATCATTTACATTATGAAGGAGGCATTTTTCCATTATGCTATTATTTGTAACGATTATAAACAAGAGTTAGAGTCAAAGCCTTTGCAATATTGACCTTTACTGGCTAAAGCCAGCATTCACGTGTGGCCAACTATACATTGCTGCATCTTGTATTCAATGTAAGCAAGGATTGAAGATTCTTATTCTTGATCCTCTTAGCAATTCAACGAATACAATATCAAATGTTGTATACCATTAAGTTTTCAATAATTTAGTATAATAATTTGTTTTGTTTTCTATAATATGATCCATTTAGCTTGGTATGTTGCAATTTAATATTGGTATTTTTTTTTCCATCGTTAGTTTTGTTTGACGTCTATGAAATTCAAAAGTATGCCTTATTTATATGTTTTTTGTTCTTTTCCCATATATATATGTGCGTGTGTGTGATATATGTTAGTGATATTGGAAGTGCCCCATGCATCACATAGTGTCAATACTAGTTGATTGATTAAAAGAAAAGTCCATACATAAAAGATAAAATGCACTATTGTCAGAATGAAACCAGACTGGCCGGTTCGATCAGTTGAACCAAGAACTGGTGCTTGGCCCGGTTCGGTTAAGGAAGATGACCACTAGTATTCAGAATCAATAAGAACCGATAAAAAACTAGTGAAACCAGCCTTGAACCGGTAGGACCGGTTCTGAACTGGTTTGAACTAATTCTATATTATTTCTTAAAAAAAATTTTAAATTTTTTTTAATTTTTAAAATAAAATAACATCATTTTTAGTTCAAAATATTTTTTTTATATATTATAAAATTATATAAGCATTATTATGATATATATAACTATTAAAAATTATATATTTACTTAATAAATAATATAATAATAGATTATTAATTTATTATTTCGAAATCAAAATATGATTATAGAATAATATTAACTTATTTAAATTTAAATATTGAGTTATGAAATTTATTAATAGTTTTTTTGTGATGAATAATAAATGAATAATTTAATGTTATTTATTTGAGACTTTCATTAAGTTATAAAATTTATTTAAACTTATATCATTTGTTTTAAATATATTGTTTTAATTATTACTGTTCCGTCAAAAGACCGAGAGACTATTCCCCCCAGCCGCCTATGGTGAAAAAATTGTCTTCTCTTTCATGCTTATTTTTTCCTTTTATCGACCCTCTCCTGACCGTTAGGGTTAGACTATCTTCTCCCTATAATCCCTAAATTATCGGGATATTTCATTTATGATCATTATGAAGTATCGTGCTCTTTTTGCGTGATCCCTGATATTCCGTCTTGCCATTATGATTCCATAACTGTCACACCTAGCCGGGTGTCCTTAGGGTGGCGCAGTTCTCATGGAGAAACCCACACTCGGCCATATGGTCGAGATATTGCTCAGTCGTACAATTATTCGGCTCTATCGTTCGATAACCGATGTAATACTCAGCTCTATCATTCGATAACCGATGTAATACTCGGCTCGTTGCGCTTAAGCTCGGCCTCCGATTTATAGCTTGGTATATATGAGCCCGGAGAATGGGACATTTAGTAGGTGTCCATCCACATCGGACTTATAATCTCGGCATGTTCATCTCGGCCCATACACTAGCCCCCCGAGCTTCGAGTCCAAATTGGACGAGAGGGCTCTGAATCACGTGACCGACTAAGGACTGATTTTTGAATTTAAATCGTTTCAGCCCCCTAGGGATTCCAGAACCTTCCCAGAGGCTCTTTGGCGTTTTGGTTTTTGAAACGGAAATGCGTCCACACGTACAGCTGCACGCGGCGTTACTTAATGCTGTGTCTTTTTGCCAGTCGAAGCACATTTCCCAACGTGACGATTCGCTCACCAAAGTCATGATTAAGTTGCTCGTTTCGAGGAGGAGTCTCACTATATACATGTAGGACCTGGGTGCTCATTTCTTTACTTCAACTTGCCTCTTTGCTTTTCGTCCAATCTGAATCTCTCCATCGTCTTTGGCCTCCTTTTCCTTGCCCCCTTCGTCATTTCTCCAGGTACGCCCTCTCCTGCTTTCCCCCTTTTCTCAGTTACTACACACTCTTCTATATCTTCTCCAAACGTCATGAGTTCAAACTGAGAATCTGAGGCATCAGCCGGGTCGTCCCCCCGTCGAATCCTAGTTGAGAGGGAGGTTCTGGGCATCGGGGAAGAACCTTCACCGTCAAACTCTTCCTTTCCCAGCACAGAGCTAGATTTTTGTCTAACCGACCTTCCGGCTGAAGGGGAAGCTTCATCTTCGGCCACTGCCGTGCAGGTGGCCATACCGAAACCACGAAAAGTCATTTCAAGAGTTCGGAAAGACCTGGTTCCCGACATCTGACTTCTGGGATATTATTAGGTGAAAGGAGAAGTCAGAGCCTACCACTCTAGATTTCGGACTACCCAATCAATCGCGGAGCTGAGGAAGTCGATCTCCCTGGCTAGCGTACGAACAGAGGAGGCCGTGATTGCTGAGCCCTGTGCTGAAGGTGAACATGTTTTCCTGTCGGTGTTGCCAGTGCAAACACATTTCACATACATGTACCAGACGTTATTCGAGTCACTGGGAGTTGGCCTTCCCTTCTCGGATTTCGAGTGTGCTGTTTTAAGGGCACTGAACGTCGCTCTGACTCAACTTCATCCCAACAGCTGGGCATTTTTAAAGGCCTTCGAGGTCCTGTGTAAAAGATTGAAGATGACGCCGACCGCTCCGAAGTTCCTCTACTACTACCCGATCCGATTTGGAGATAAGATCGGCTGGATTTCCCTTAGTGGTATGAATAGACGAGGGATAATCGGTCCTTATACCTCGTCATATAAAGACTTCAAAGGGGGTTTCTTCAAGGTTCGCCCGGCCGAAGGTTACTCGGAAATGTTCTTTGATGAGAGGGGGCGACCCAGGTTTCCACTGTATTGGACTCGGAATCCCATCAAGTTCCAATCTTGGTGTTATGAGGCAATGTCGGCATCTGAAAAGGCGGATGTCGACAAGTTAGATAAATTACCTCGTCCCCTAAATTGCAAAATCTTACTTAAGCTACCCTACTCTTCAACCCCTAATAAGGATTTTAAACGTGAGTGCCGACTTTCTTTTGTCTTCTACTGCTGTGTTTGTCTTGGCTTCTAATATATGTTTTCCATTTTACAGTGGTGATGGGGAAGTTCAACTAGCGTACAATAAAGAACACGGCCTTATCAGCAGCACCTGTTGCCCAGAATCTGCTTGCCCGTCCTAATAAAGAGAAAAGAGGGCGTGCTGAGGTGATGACGACTGCTGAGGTCGTTGAGATTTTGTCCTCTCCGTGAAGCCCCCCGGGGAAACGTGCTCAACCTCCAGCAACCGACGAGGAGCCTGTATCTTCAGTTCGTCCACCTCCCCTACCATCTCTAGTTAGGCGCTCGCCTTCGGGCATCGATCCAAACATTGCCATGTTTTTCGGGAGCGGCCTCTAGGAAGCCATGGACAAGGAAACATTGCAATGGCTCGGTCCCAAGGCCATTTTGGAGTCCATGTCGACCATCTGCCTGCGCGCCGTGACCATGGCCTCGCTCTGTGGTGAAGAGTTCGAGGAGAACGGTCGTCATCTGGAAGTTGTTATGGCCGAGCTCCTGGAAGCAACCAACGCAAAGGACAGGGCTTCCTTGGAGCTCGCCGATACTTTAAAGTCTCAGGCAGCTCTCCTACTGCAGGTGGAGGAGCTAAAAAGATCCCTTGCTGATGCTAAGATGAAGGTCCGGGCAATTGAAAAGGAACGGGATGCCCTGACGACCGAGGTTGCTTGGGCAAGGAATGTTAAGGCCGAATCTTCGGCCCTTGCTACTAACTTGCGGAAGGACTTGGAACAAGCGAGTAAGAAATAGGCCGAGCTTGAGGCCGACATTCAGGAAGCCATGCAACAGATTATGAAAGAGCACATAGAGGGCTTCCATAAAGCACTTCGTCAGGTGCATCTCCTCCTGCCGGATGTCGACCTCTCGGTATTTGATATAAATAAAGACGTCAAGGATGGTGCGCTTGTGAATGAGGAGGAATTGTAAGACACCGAAAAGGGGGATACTCCTACCCCTGCTCTGACTATCGTAGCTTTGCCTCTAATCAATGATAGCAGTTTTATTTTATTTCTCGGTTCCTACTAACCTGATAGTGTTCAATTACTTGACTAAATTTAACACAATCTCTTGGTTCGATCTCGACCAAGATTTCGGTTTCTCGGTTCATGCTTGACTGAGTTTTAATTCGAGACCTCGGTTCATACTTGACCGAGTTTTTAACAAATTTTCGGTTCAAACTTGACCAAGTTTAATTCGAGTCCTCGGTTCATACTTGAAAGAACTTTAACTCAATTCCTCGGTTCATACTTGACCAAGTTTTAATTCAAGTCCTCAGTTCATACTTGACCGAGTTTTAATTCTATTCCTCTTGGTTCATACTTGACCGAGGTTAACTGAAAGTAATCATGACAGAATTTTTCCTCAACTTTATTGAAGTAGGTAGGCGTGCCTCGTTAAAACCTTCTCAATCAAAACCCCCTTGTGTACATCGTATGAGGCAAAAGACCGAGTTAGGAAAAAGAGTACATCGCCTCCCCGTTGACTCTGAATACGTACTTCTCAGGATTTAACCTCATGTTGTATCTCCGTATTTTTCCGAACACCTCGCCGAGGTCGGCAGCATGCTTGAAGGAATCTTCGGACTTCACTACCATGTCATCAACATATACTTCCAGGTTTCTCCCGATCTGCTCCTGAAATATTTTATCCATCAACCGTTGGTAGGTAGCCCCGGCATTCTTCAGTCCAAACGGCATCACCTGATAGCAGTAATTAGCATTCTCAGTCATGAACGCGGTTTTCTCCTCGTCAGGGGGGTACATTTTTATCTGATTGTACCCGGAATAGGCATTGAGAAAGCTGAGTAGCCCACAACTTGACGCTCCATCTACAAGCCGATCTATGCTGGGGAGGGGGTATGTATCTTTCGAGCATACCTTGTTTAAGTCGGTATAATCCGTGTATATTCTCCATCTTCCACTAGCCTTTTTGACGAGTACCACATTGGCCAACCATGTCGTATATTCAATTTCTCAGATGAATCCAGCATCAAGCAGCTTTACCGTTTCTTCCCTCATTGCCTTTCGCCTTTCCTCGCCTACCCGCCTTTTCCTTTGAGCAATCGGCTTAGCTTCAGGGTATACCGCCAGTTTGTGACATAAAAAGTTTAGATTAATTCCCGGCATATCTGAAGAAGTCCACGTGAATAAATCAGCATTGTCCCTCAGCATCCTCGTTATCTGATCCTTTGTCTCACCTCCGAGTTTACTTCCGAGGCTAGTGCACCGGTCTTCACCGGCGAGCTGAAATTTCTGTAATTCTTCAATAGGCCTTGGCCTTTGGTCCTGCGCATCAAGTCGAGGATCAAGGTCCACCAAGCTTACTGATGTTGTATCCTTCTTTGTATGCTCACCGCTGCCAACTACCCTTCCCCTGGTGACTTTTAGACTATCTACATAGCATTGTCTTGCAACCTTTTGATCAGCCTTTATTGCGACTATGTTCCCGGTCACCGAGGGAAACTTCATCGTGAGGTGTGGAGTGGAAACCACGACGCCGAGCTCGTTTAACGCAGGTCGACCTATCAAGATATTGTAAGAAGTTATTGCATCAATGATAAGGTGCCTAATCATAATAGTTTTTGACCTGAGATCTCCCCGGAAGGTGGTCAACAACTCCACATATCCTCGGGTATGAACCTGTTCTCCTGCAAAGTCGACCAACGGATCGCGATAAGGCTTGATCGTCTCCTCGGGTATCCCGAGCTTCTGGAAAGTGGTATAATACAAGATATCCACCGAGCTCCCTTGGTCTATCATGTTAGCAAGGCTGACTTCCCAAGAGGGGGGGTGAATTGGGAAGTTTGAAATTTTTTTGCACAAAGTGAAGTAAGTGAAGATATCACAGTATAATGAAAACAATGCGTAAAACAGAGCAAGATGAAAAATAAAGATAAGGAGAAGAGAAGTCAGTGATTTATCTTGGTTCGGTCTATTCACTTGACCTACATCCAGTCCCCAAGACACCTCTTGAGATTTATCCACTATACAGCAAGAATTTCAGTGGGCTTCTTGCTAAAGCCACAGTACATGGGTATGCTCTGTTTCTGAGCTCTCTCAAACTCTCCAAGCACTTTCACTATGTGCTTCCCAATCCCCTTGTGAATACCCCTCACAAGTAAACCTATCTTCCAGATGAAGAATAGATTGATTACAATGAAGTAACTCTCTTGTAAAGAGTGGATGTGAAAGTTTTAGTACAAGTTTAGAAGTTAAGAGGGTAAAAGCTTTTGAGAAAAAGATTCAGCAGAAATTCGGTATATACAAGTTTGATTTCTCACCCACAACTTCAAATGATGTTGTATTTATAGATTTAGGTCTCAAATATCCGTTAGAGACTAAATCTATCCGTTGGGGAAGTTATCCAACGGTTACTATGAAAAACTATCCGTTTACCAACCGCATTTAATGTTTCTGACATACTGAAATTCGAATTTTGGTTGGCCAACAGACAAATTTCGAAGGAACCGAAGATTAAAGCTTCCAACGTTACAGCACGAAGTTCGTCTGTTCATGAAGTGAAATTCGAATTTTGAAACTTACAAAACATTTTCACAATGTGACATACGAATTTTCAAGAAGAAAGTTTTTCGGTTAAGTGTGAACAGTGTTTTCAATTTTCTACAGTGCCTTCGAAATTCGAATTTTGGATCCCCAAAATTCGTCTGTCCATTGAACGTTTAAAGGGACACAGTAGATAACTTTCTTCGAAATTCGAATTTTGAAGTGGTGAAATTCGTCTGTCAGAGAGGCCCTTTTCAGACTAATTTCATCATTCGAATGTTGCAAGTTCTTATCATTCGTATGTCAATGTTTTATTTCAATAGACTCAAGAACTTAGCTTCTGAAATTCGAATTTCAATGTTCAAAATTCGTCTGTCAGAGAGCAGTTTCTGAAACTTAAATCACTCTTGATCTCAGGTGAACTTTAACACAGTTTCAGACGAATTTCTTCATTTTCTCAAATTTTGTTTTGTTTGAAATTCGAATTTTGAAGACTCAAAGTTCGTCTGTTGCAAAGAAGCATCTTTCAGACTTATATGAAAATTCGAATTTTGGAAGTTCAAAATTCGTCTGTCAGAGAGCATTTATCAAACTCAATTTCATTTTGATTTCAGATGCACTTTATCATAGTTTCAGACGAATTTCTTCGGTTTTTACAAACTTCATTTTACTTGAAATTCGAATTTTGAAAGTGTGAAGTTCGTCTGTTAGCAAAAGGCCTCTTTTCAGACTAGATGAAAATTCAAATTTTGAACAACCAAAATTCATCTGACAGAGAGCCATCTCTTCAGACTTATTCAGTTTTAGATCGAAATTCGAATTTCCAAAGGCAAAGTTCGAATTTCCAACTTGACAGTTTAGCTTAAACTTTCAACATTCGTCTGTTTGTGGGTGTTTTTCAAATATTTGAAGATTTAGCATAAATTTAACGTTTTAAAACTTCTTTTCTTCAAATCAAAATCTTTTACCCAGTCATATCAAAAACTAAGGATCCTACAAAAGATTTAATCAGCAAATACACAGAAAATCTTCACTTGAGACAGCTTTGCTCTTGTTTGATATCTTCAATCCAAGCTCTTGAATGTTGGTTTGGAATCATCAAAACTCTTGTTTCAACATATCAGTGTCTTTCTGACGACGTAATTGGTCACTTCCACCGAAATCACCATGGGGTCGTCCTGATTTGGATCGACTCCTTCGAAATCCTCATCCGAGAAGGTGATGGAACAAGAAATCCGGGGCGCTTGGTGCATCATCGCATTTACTGTCCAAATGGCCCTCAGGTGTCTTCTCCTGGCCGAACTGGTTGCTCCTCCTTCGGCAAACCCTCCTGCTATAGTGTTGATTACTCCTCTTATTCTGTTTTCTTCACTGTTTCGAGTGTCGTCTGACTGTCTTCTTTCCTTGTTCGATTGCTGAGGTTCTTCCTGAGCTCGGGTCTGACCTCTACCGCGGCCTCGCCCATTATAAGAGGGACGATTACCGTGATTCCTCTGTACAAAGTTGCCGAGATGCTCGGCCTGGATTAGTTCCTCAATCTTGTCCCGTAATGTCCAGCACTCCTCCGTGGTGTGACCATAATTACGATGGTACCTGCAATGCTTTGATTGATCCGCCGTCTCCGAGGTGTGGCCGAGAGCTGGGAGCCGTATCAATTCAGTATTGCAAGCTTCTTCCAGAATTCGAGCTCGGTTGGTTTTTAGTGGGGTGTAGAAGTCATACTTCGGCCCCCGACTAGTACCTTCTCTTTTAAACTTCCCCTTCTCTAACATCGGCCTTAGACTTCCACGGTTGTTTGATTCCGTTCGCTTGTCTAGATCAGTCCTGACCCTATTTCTGAACTTTGACACCTCCTCCATTTGTATATATCCGGCCGCATGATTTCTAAGCTCATCCATGTCGGAAGGTTGTTTTCGACATAGGTGATCGACAAACGGCCCTGGCTTGAGGGCCATCAGCATCGTGTGCATTGCCACTTCAGGGTTTAGATCCCGGATCTTTACCAAGACTGATGAGAAGCGCTCCATGAAACTCCTTAGGGACTCATCCTTCTCCTGTCGCAAGTTTACCAACGCAGCCGAGGTAAGCTGGTGAGGTCGGCTGGTAGCGTACTGCGCGCTGAATTTATTGATTAAGGTTTCAAAGCAATAGATAGATCGCGATAGGAGTCGAATATACCAACTCAGAGCTGCTCCTTTCAAGGACGTAGGGAAGACCCTACATAAAACTGCATCCTCGTTTGTGAACAGATTCACTTGCGTGGCGTACGCATCCATATGCTCATCAGGATCGGTAGTACTGTCATATCTTTCTAGGCTTAAGCCCTTCCACCCTTTCGGCAATGGCGTCTCCATGATGCCATCGACGAATGGATGTCTCCGGGCAGCCTGCTTATCCCCTCGCAAATTGTCAATGTTCATCTTCGAATGGTGTGTTTCCTCCCGCCGACTTCCCTCCTGATGCTACCGCTGAGTATCCATCTTGGTGTTCTCCCGTTCCCCTCCTCGAGGAGGAGAAGTGCCTTCGATATGACGTTCCTGCTCCAACTGCCTATTCCTTTCACGCATCTCCTCGTTCTCCTTCCTTAATACCTCCATCTCCTAGCGCATTGCCTGAATGACGGGATGGTCCTCTAAGGACGGCCTGCCTTCGTGGTGTCGTTCTCCTGCACCCACACTGCTCCTAGTTCGCACCATGATTCTTGGTGGTGGTGGGATAGTTTTTTTCGGCTCCACGGTGGGCGCCAAAAATGTTCCGTCAAAAGACCAAGAGACTATTCCCCCAGCCGCCTGTGGTGAAAAAATTGTCTTATCTTTCATGCTTATTTTTTCCTTTTATCGACCCTCTCATAACCGTTAAGGTTAGACCATTTTCTCCCTATAATTCCTAAATTATCGGGATATTTCATTCATGATCATTATGAAGTATCGCGCTCTTTTTGCGTGATCCCTGATATTCCGTCTTGCCATTATGATTCCATAACTGTCACATCTAGCCGGGTGTCCTTAGGGCGGAGCAGTTCTCATGGAGAAACCCATACTCGGCCATATGGTCGAGATATTGCTCAGTCGTACAATTATTCGGCCATACGATTACTCGGCTCTATCGTTCGACAACCGATGTAATACTCGGCTCGTTGTGCTTAAGCTCGGCCTCCGATTTATAGCTCGGTATATATGAGCCCAGAGAATGGGACATTTAGTAGGTGTCCATCCACATCGGACTTGTAATCTCGGCGTGTTCATCTCGGCCCGTACAATTACCAATCCGATTAAACTATTGACTCTTAAATCAGTATCTGATCCGATTTAATATCCAATCTTATTCTGACAATATTATTAAAACCAGCTCCAATGAATTTTGATTTCCGTGAAACACGCGAACTTTCATTTTCATGGACTCATGTAATTCAAGTTCCTCGCCCAACCAATAAGAAAATAACCAAGAAACAGTCGCTCATGAACAAAAATGACAATGGGTTCACCATGACGCTTACTGTTTTCCAATGGACCGTGTACACGCGGGGACGCCCTTCATTTCAAGTAGCAACATGAGACATGACATAAGGTTCATCAAGTAATGATGAGAGATTCCCAGTTTAGATTCCTTTCAATGCTTGAAATAATTCATGTATTGTACCGCTTACGTACAATTTGATAGTGCATGGGAAAGCATAGGAACATAATTCCGTGTGTGGAGGTCAGATCCACACATAAAATACGTAGACTATATGAGTGGGAGGAGAATTTTTTTTTAATTTAAAAAAAAAACTGGGCGGCCACAATAAAATATGTGTGGCCATGCAGGCCGTGTGTGGCTTTGTGCCACACACGGAAAGAGCGCCCGCCAAGCATAGCTAAAGGAGTTTTTTTTAAAGATTAGTCCTTATAATTTTTAAATATAATAATAATAATTAATACATTATTTCAAAATAGAAGTCATATTTTTTTACTTCACAACTATTAAGTAAATATTAATTTTTTAAGAAATTTTCATAATTTTTTAAAATTATCTTCATTAAATAGTGATAAAAATGAATTATTCTCTCTACTTATATTTTTTTTTATTCTTTTCTCTTATAACTGAATATCATTATAAATAAGAATAAAATTAAAAAAAAAATAAAAAGTCACTAACTTATATTCCCCGCTCTATATTTTAAAGATGAACTATATAGAACTCAAAATCAATATTACGGTTAAACTAGCATATTCTCCACTATTATTTAGGTTGTTGGTGACTTATATTCATACTTGATTTCCCTGGGCCAAATCAAATTAAGCCAGCCCAGCCCAGCCAGCCCATCAGTTAGAGGGATGAGAAAATTAAGGCTGGTATTATGAACAACTACAATCCACATCAAATAATCATCATAACCTGTTAACAAAAAACAGATGCGCAGGGACCGAACCAGGAAAAGTATTTAGGGGGCAAAATCCGTACTTAATATAAGTATTAATAATATAATTAATTTTAAATATTTATTAAATTAATATTAAAAATAAATATTATTAAAATAATATTAAAAAAATTTCATTCAAATTATTTTTATGGTACATAAAAATTTAACAACATTAGATACTCATGAAACACTACAGAATTATAAAATTGTTATATTAACGTAAAAAATTAAAAACTTTCTCATATAAGAAAATTTTATATTAATAGTGATGCAATAAATATTAACTATTAGAATTATTCTCTCTTGTTTTTGATTAAATAATGTGTGCATGAAATTTTTTAAAAAAATTGAAGTAGAACCATGATAAGCTACTTACCTAATACTCTAGAGGCAGAACATGAAAATTTTTCCCTAAATACAAGGATTGCTTCTAGGTTTTATGGGTGGGGAGTGATGAGCACTTGATGCTTATCATTTATACAAATTTTGGATAGTCTAATTTTAATTTGCATGGTCCAAATTTAAAATTTTTCATTTTATATTTTTAATTAATAATAATATATTTTAAAAAAAGGTTATAATTACAAAATTATTTTTATTTTATATTTTACATATAATAAAATAAAAATATATTAAAAATATAATAATAAAATTAAATTAAATCTTGTGCATTTTGATCCCCGCTTTCACCATACCTGTAATTATTCAAGCTCGGCCCCTCCATGTTTTCTATGCTATGCAGTCTCGTGCTTCATAGGATGTACTCAGAGACTTTAATTTGCTGCTCGCCCACCACACAGGTTAGGTCCCTTGGCCAGGGAATGTTATCCGCAAATGATTTGATAATGCCTTTTCAGGCGTTTGCCATCATTTTACTCCCCATCCATCGTATTTTTAGAAGGCAATTTTAACTAATTTTATATATATTAAGAAATTTAATTAAAAATAATTAATTTTATTAAATTTATTTTAAATTTTAATTATTTTCTAAAATTATCCCCTTTTAGTTAATTCATAGCACTCTTTTTTTTAATAATATTTAATATATCATTAATTATTAATATAATTATCCATATTAATAGCTATTGTTAACTACCAGGAAATGATATTTTGGGTGAAAAAATTTAATGACTTAGTAATAGATAATCTCAAGATAATTATGATTATTTATCTTTATCATAAAATAATTAGGATTTTAAACATAGATATTTTGTTAGGATATTTAAATTATTTTTTTAGATTTGATTTAGTTTATTTTGAATTTATTAGGATTTATATTTTATCTTTTATTTGTGTATATGATTTAGTTATTTAAATTATGATTTATCTTTTGTTTAGATTTATAATATTTTGAAAAGATATATCTTATCTTAGGATTCTAGGAGGATTATAATTAAAGCTCTATAAATAAGAGCTCATTACTCATTTGTATGAAGACTTTGATTATTGATTTGAGTTATAATTTCAGGGAATTCTTTCTCTTCTTCAAAGTTCTTCCTTTTTTCCCTTTTTTAAGTTCTTTTCTCTCTTCCTTTTTGGATTCTCTCTATCTCTCTATCCTACCCCTCTCATTTATTCACATCATTTGGTATCAAAGCCAAATTTCTTGATCGACGTCCTCAACCACAAGATTCATACAATGCAACTAAATTTTTGAGGAGATTTTAACCACAAAATTGACACAGTGGAAGCTGATATTCGAGAAGATTTCAACCACAAAATTGACGTAATGGAAGCAAATTTCAACCGTAGATTCGACAGAGTGGAGAAATTATTTGAGGAAATAATAAATGAATTAGGAAGAAATGATTGCAAGAAGTTTTTTAGTAACATAAACATAGAGAATCTTAACGTTCTCCAAGGTTTGATGATAAAAGTGATCTTTCTCCAAAGAAAGATGAAAGTTTGAAGGAGGAACAAGTACATAAACAATTTCCACAATCTGTCATGCCATTGAGAGCAAAAGCTATTAAAGAGGAGCATGTTTTCTTTCTACAAAATGATCTTCTCCACCAGTATCTCTTCTATTTGAAGAGATTTCCAGAGTCAAAGAATATTTGGATCTTGCTTACTGGAAAGGTTTCACAGATCTAGATATTACATGGAGTTTTAACTCTCTGAAGGATAGTTCTTTCAAGGTGGGGAGAATGATAAAGAATGGATAATCCCAAGATAATTAGGATTATTTATCTTTATTATAAAATAATTATGATTTTAAACATAGAAATTTTGTTAGGATATTTAAATTATTTTTTTAGATTTAATTTAGTTTATTTTGAATTTATTAGGATTTAGATTTTATCTTTCATTTATTTATAGAATTTAGTTATTTAAATTATGATTTATCTTTTTTTTAGATTTAAAATATTTTGAAAAGATATATCTTATTTTAGGATTCTAGTAGGGTTATGATTAAAGCTTTATAAATAAGAGCTTATTACTTATTTATAAAAATACTTTGATTATTTATTTGAGTTATAGTTTAAATGAATTCTTTTTCATCCTTGAGAGAGTTCTTTTCTCTCTCCATTTTTTATTCTCTCTATTCTCTACCCTGTTCACATCACTTAGGTAATTCCAAAATAACCTTAAAAAAATTTTAGGAAGACCCTTCATAGAGTATATTGTTACCTTAATTTGCCTTAAATTATTTACAAAATCCCTTGTACCTTTATTTTTTGAACTAATCTAAGGGAGGCTGATGAGCTTCTCTCTTCATGCTTCTATCCGCCCTTCACCCTCCTCACACTGCTCTTTCTTCTGTTCCTGCTACCTTCTTCACCATGGATGCCCTTGTAGGAGGAGAAGAAGACGCCACCAAGAAATGGCGGCTCATGTGTCAATTATTATCCATGTCCTGCAGCTCCAATGGTGCATTCTTTTGCCATGTAATCATTAACATTTGTACTTTTTCCTGACCATATTATAGAATGTGAGATTCATTTTTACGTTCATTAAGAAAGTAAAAAAATATTTTTAAATATACCAAAAGATCCAAATTTACTTCTATTTATTAAGAAAATATTAAAATAATTAAAGTAAGTAATTTTCTATGAGAGACCATATTTTTATCAGTAATTACATTTGTAGGAGAGAGAAAGTAAAGTAACTAATTAAATATAAGTATAACAAGGGTAAAATTATCTATTTAATTCGGATTCCAAAAAGATGGGCTCCACACCTATATTGTGGACTAGAGGGAGTATTTATTGACATTAACTTTGTAATCATTTCAATCCATGAGAACGTATTTAAAAGTTTATAAACTATAACGACTAGAATAAAAATTGATATGAAACATCAAGTTTAATTTCAAGAGAATTGGGTTTTAGTACCAAAGAAAAAAATATTTGAAAAATGAGATCAAAGTTCACTTTATTTTTAAGTCAAAATAAAATTTTTTTAGGTGAATTTTGGTCTTATTTTCCTTCCCAATTCTCCCTTAATTTTTTCACACACACACATATATAATTGGTATTCGAAAGCGTATCATATACACAAACATATTTCTTTTTATATTCTTTAAATATAAAAATTGATACATGTGTTTGCTTTGAGATTCAAAGTTTAGTCTTCCTCTTCTCGGTCAAGTCCCCCAGATGTCAGTTGATTATTGAATATTATTATTATTATTATTATTAGACATTAAACCGTAAAGAGAGGGGATATAATTTTTCCTGGATCTGCCAAGAGGACTAATGAATACTGGTGGTCTTGGTTCGATGTAATGTCATGGCGAAACAATAGTTGGGGTTGGGGATAATGCCACGTTTTGCAAAATTTATTTTCATGCACTTTACTTAATATATTTTAGGTATAATACAATAAGTTTATTTTTTATTTTGTATACCTTTTTAAAATTTTCATGTTATTATATACAATTTGTTTTTTAATTCTGACCACCTTTCTCTCATATTATAAAATTATTTTTAAAAATGTTGATAATAAATATTCAAATTTTTTAATCAACAATATAATTTATGTTTTTAAAGAAAATTTATTGCAAATTTAAAATTAGCTTAAAAATTTAATTATGAAAAATTTTAAAAATTTAGAATAACAATATATATAATATTCTTTTTAAAATTTTCCCCATCGACATATTTAAAGGAGACAAATATCCACTAACTAGAATTTTCATGGTCTTAATGGGAAGCTTTACTAATTGAAATTAAATTACATTTTTCTTTGGTCACGGTATGTTTGGATCAAAAAGATGGAGAGACAGAGTTTTTTTTTTTTTAATTTTGACATGCTTTTAGATTCATTTAAATGTAACAAAATTTTCCATCCTCATCATTCTCCTCAAATTCAAACACATTTTTTTTTTAAAAAAGACTAAAATATTTCTGTGAAATCCTCTTTAATTTAGCCTTAGGTCTGTTCTTATGTTGTAGATCATGATCATAATCTTGAGTTTGCTAGCTTTGTAGAAAAGAAAGGAAGCCTTATGGTTGCTATTTGATTTATTTTTGTTTTGAGCTCGCTTATGCTTATGCTATTAGGCTTCCAGGGTGAGGTAGTTCAATTATTTTCATGTTTAGATGCATACATATATAAATACATATAGATATGTGTGTGTGTGTTGAAGCATCATGCTCCTTAGGTGAAGGAGACGCTTTTCAGTCATGTTTTTCCACCATTATATATATATATATATATATATATAAAGATCTCCTTGTAGCAGCTTTTGTGACTTTGATTACATATATGAATAGTGTGGCAGGCTGGTTCTTCCATTTCGACCAGTTTTAGAACTACTGACTAACTAATATAGCGTTAATTATATGCATAAATTTTATTGTTCTGGGAGTTCATTATCAAATCTATAATCACACTATAATGAACAGTTAGATTGATTTCTCAAATTTTGTGTATCATGTGAGGCTCACCATCTAAGTTCTAACAAAATGTAAGAGATTTGTGTAATTTACTTAAAATATTCATGCTTTAAAAGAACAAGCTGTAATTTTTTATTACTTTTTCTCCCAGAAAAATTGATTGTGTTACAGAATAACTCAAGTAACTTTTTTCCCACCTCCAGCCTGTTCTCTTTCAAACAAAAACTACAACTCAAGTTTTAAATATGGATGGATCAGCAACAAAAACCGCCTGCAAGATACTCGAGACTCTTGTGACTTCCTCAAACTGTACCATCACTTGCATGTTTCAAGCAATTTTACTTGTTCATAAAGCAACCAGAATTTGTAACAAACCTTGAACGTTTTTCTAATTCTCTGCGTGAATTAGGGGCTTCACAATCATTCTCTGCTGGGTCTATATATAAATATAAATATGATTATTTCATTACAAGTTTATGAAGCTTGGGGGCTTGCGTTCAGTCATGGTGAAAAGTAGTATCACTAGAGCTGTGCTTGGAATTTTGATATTCCAAGTGTGTTCCCAATGGATAGGTGGTGAGGCTCAAAGAATGGAGAGGAAGCTGGACCTGCCATCCCCGGTGACAGGTCCAGAGTCGCTAGCATTTGACTCCATCGGAGGAGGACCTTATACCAGTGCTTCTGATGGCAGAGTCTTCAAACTTGTAGGAGAGAGCTTCGTGGAATTCGCTTACAGTTCCCCAATTAGGTAAGATGTACTATGAGATTGAGATTAAAAGGGTTCTACTCATCAGGTAAGAATCATAATGTAATGATGTGGTAATGCAGGAACAAGACAATATGTGATGGGATCGCAGACTTCTCAGCGCTTCAAGAAACATGTGGGAGGCCCTTAGGATTGGGGTTTAATAATCAGACGGAGGAATGGTATATAACAGATGCATATCATGGGCTAGTGAAGGTTCCTTCCTATGGAGGCCATCCAACCCAGGTTGTTACAGCTGTGCAATGCCGTCCTTTCCGATTTCTCAATGCTTTGGACGTTGATCCTACCACTGGAATTGTTTACTTCACTGAGGCTAGCTCTACATTCCAGCTCAAGTAATTCTTTTTCTTTATCTCCTTCCTTCTGATTAACATAAATATATAGCATGTGAGTGTAATTCAAATTCATATTCAAATAACAATAAAGGTGACGGTGACACATGATTTCTAAAGGGATATGGAGGCACTACAAGCCAGTGGTGACAGTTCAGGAAGCCTGTTAAGTTATGATCCTCGAACCAGAGAAACCAGAGTGTTGCTGAGAAATCTAGCTTTGGCAGCTGGGGTGGCAGTAAGCAGTGATAGTTCATTTGTGCTGGTCAGTGAGTTCTTGGCCAACAGAATCCAGAGATTTTGGCTCACAGGTCCAAGACAAAATAGATCTGAACTGTTCTTGCAGCTTGCGGGCAGACCAGATAACATCAAGAGGAACTCCAGAGGCGAGTTTTGGATCCCTGTCAACACTCCTCTCGGACCACCACCACCTTCAGGAACTACCTATTTGCCTCTTGGATTTAGAGTCAATGAGGCCGGGCTAATTTTGCAGATTGTGCCTCTTTCTCTGGTATATGGTAATGAAGCGGCTAGTGAAGTTCATGAGTTTAATGGGGCACTCTATTCTGGGTCCCTCTTTGCTTCATATGCTAGTATTTTCAGTCCCTAGTGTTTCAAACCAACAGCTGCGTTAATATGCTCATGAAAGTTGGATAATTGAAGAATTTATCATATATGCATTGCCATAGTCGCACTTGAAGGCCCCCCTTTTCTCTTCTGATCATTTATAGCCTAATGTTATGTAATCGTGTTGAAAATTCAGTCCACAACATCAGCAATAAAACCAGGGGTTGATCAGAGCACATCAAAAATCAAAATTTGGCATTCTTACTCTCATCCTTCTACTTCCTTTCTATATAAAGTCTTCCTCATAATATATGGTAATGCAACATATAATAAATGATCCACCATCTGCGCAACGAGTCAACATTAATACCCTCAACCTCTAGCTGATTTGGCTGTCAAAATAAATCCCTTGTTGATTAGTATTTGTTGGCGCGATTCTAAAACAACAGTGTTGCTTGCATCTGATGCCATAGCGAATCAAATGCATATATCCTTCAAAAGGAAATGCTTACGGCACCTAAAATGGAAGCTCCTTCAAAATGAGAGTATTTATGGACAACATCGACTAAATTTGTGCAGTTTAGTAGGAAATCCAATTTGCTAGGACTAATCAGTTAAATGCTTACGCAAGGAACAGTGGTGGAGCTGATCAGTTTGAGAATCCATTTGATGATTCATTTATGTAGTTCAATACAAAATTCGAAATAGTTCTGCTCCTTATTATCATTTTACACAGTTTATTCCTTATATTGCAGGACAATGATGACGATATCCAAATTATATATGATTCATCTACGATCTAACCAACATTAGCTTGGAGTTATAAGTAATTTTGTAATTAAAATTAGAAAACAAGTGTAAAGGAAAATATCTACTGAAGAGCACAAAGGCCAAAAAAAAGAGAAGTTTCTGCATAAAATTGTACGTGTCCTATTCCACTACGAGGCTTATAAAAAGCCACATCAGAGTTCAGACACTCTTCATAACAGTTGAAAATTCTTGTAGGTCTTCAAACTTCACATTTGAGAGGCCTGCAAAACAGGAATGATTATATCAGGAATATTGAATTTGGCCTGATTAAGTTCATTCAAATTGCACAGTACATTAAATAAAATTTTTCGTACCCTTGGCATAATCTGTTGCAGATAGATCTATTTTGTGGTTGTAAATTCCGTTTGTATTAACTTTTTCAATCCGTTCAGTCATGCTAGTCTTCAGGTTTCCCATCTTTGTTCCAAGTTCTGAAGCAGTTGTCACAATCTCTAAAAGGAACAATAATCTATTTAAAGATCTGTCGAGTACAAAAACCTTTACAAGCATATCAACTATGAATAGAACAATAATTTTGAGTGGACAATAATGAATTTCTTCCCTCCTGTTGTTGGAAAATGTATATGCAGGAAAATACCACACTTTTTGGGTGTCTGGTTAGTCAAAGGAAGAGAGGGAATAAAGGTAAAACTAGGCCATTTTTAAGCAATGTTTCTTAGGTTCGATTCCTAGCCGTATTTATGGAAAAAAACCTTTGTTGAGAGGGACAAAACCTACTTCCATGTTCTCAAAACCTACTTTCATGTTATTTAACATTCTCTACTCTTTTTATTTATCATCACATTCTAGTTCCTTTTACCTTTCCATTCTGAAATTATGAGTCAAACACACCCTTGCATGTAAAACCTCTTTTGAACACGCATTATTTGCCAAAAATATGCCCCTTTTATGCTGATTTAATTAGAAAATGAATTTTGAAACTTAAACAGAGTCAAAACCCATAGTATTCTAAGAATTTAGTGTCCTTTTGTTTGTTGTCAAACTGAACCAAATAAGCATAATACGCGTATATTGGTCACGGAAAACTTATATGTAGTTATTCATATTTTCATTGTCAAATTCTTCAATCAAAACATAACAAGTGTATGGTTCTCCAACAATAACATGAGAGATGTATGATGAATACCCCTATAGAATATCTCACACCACTCAATGTGAGACTTAGACATCCCATATTATCCAAACTTTCATCAACTGGCCCTCTTAGACAAGCAACATCTTGACTAACCACTAGCTTTGATACCAATTGATAGGAACTCAATTGGAATGAGAAACCGTCCCCTAAAACCTAACTATTGAGGTAAGAAAATCAACCCATTTAAATACTTTATAGAATATCTCACGGCACTCAATATGAGACTTAGGCATCCAAGACTAACTAAATTTCCAGTAGTTTCCCAATTAATCTTATACACCTACCATGTCATTATTGAAGAACCATACTTTTTTTTATTGGAGAACCTGATAAAAAAGACATATGGAATTTAACCAAAAAGAAGTGTGTGTGGGTATAAGGAAGTACATATAAGTATAATCCTTTAATTATTGGCGTATCAAGTACAAAATGAAGTGCCATCTAATTAAAATGAGAAGCATACATTTGTATCAGAATAATTTTCCTGTGCTATAGGTCCGTACTTTCTAAAGGTTAAAACATGAAAATAAACATGAGGAAAGTTCTTTAGTTACCTTGAAATAACTCATGCAGAGAGTTTTGACCATGTAACTGTAATGTCTCCTTGATTAACCCACTATTAGAAGTAGACCGCCTTTGTAATGCTTGAACTTCTAGATTTAACATTTCAAACTTCTTACCAACCTGAAATAACTTAGCAATGAGATAGTCAAACTGACCAGCAAGAAAAAAAGAACAAAACACCTGTTCATGGGAACGAATTACATATTATGCAGTTGCAAAATACATTTTTATTACCTCAGTTAGTTCCTTTCTCAAGCAATCCAATTGTGCCTCTATCTCTGGATCAAAAGGAACACCACAGATGGAGCCATCCTCAATTGAATTGTCCTGGAAGTGCATCTCTAAGAACTTTGATCACTATACTAATTAGAAAGATCTAAAATACGAAAGCAGTATTTCCCTGCTAGTATATATACTTACATAGTAATATATAAAAAATAACTTGTTCAGAGACACCACACCAAATATTAAGGGGGACTTTGGTAGGAGGAGAAGCAAAAATTTTCCTTTTCCATAGCACAAAACGACACATGTAATATTTATTATACACTTGTTATCATTACATAATAATAAATATATTTTTTATTCAAGGGCACAAAAAACATCTCTACTAAGCCTTTTTTCTATTCCACTTCTTTTCTCATCCTATTCCATTTTGTGCCCCAAACGGGCCTCAAATGAATTTTCTCTGCCATGATACACCTTCATTTCTAGTAATTGTTGTTGCCTAACATAGATGTTGTTTTTCTGTTATTTTGTCATCTGCAAATGTCAAAAATGTCATATGTACACTACATGAACATATGATCTGTCACCTGATCTAGTGTTATCACAAGTGGTGCCCGACATGGTAAATGCTACTTTATATACTTCTCATATATATGACAGATGCTTAAGAGTTTATGTATCAGTCCTGAAATATGGCTATGATCTTAGATAAGATTGACATAACATTCAAAAAGCAAATTACAAAGCCTACATGGTATTTGTGTCTTTGAAATCTATACTGCAACCAGTAGTCTACCATTCCAAGTGTTATGCCAGATTAATGTTTTTATCCCATTATTTTGCAATATTTTAAATTAGCAACGCTATAAACAAAAATGATATGACAACCTCTGATCATTTCCAAGGGTGTAAGTCTAGTCAGCTTTATGCCACAAAGACACTGCATCATGCCCCAATGCTATAGATGCAGTGTCAAATTAGGTTGTAGGTAATAACAAGAAAATAGTGGCATCTAATATAATAAACAAAGCATATTAAGATAAATTTTCCACGTGAAATGACCAAAAGGGCAAAAACCCTAGCTTCAAATTTCTCCACAGTAAGGGGGCATGTGATATATGAAAGATAAATGGATGTTGTGAGTCCCAAAAAATGCTTCAGAAATAACAACAGTAACATGTTATATAAGCAGGCAAGTCAAGAAAAAAAAATTATTACAGTGCTCTAGAACGTATTTCCCCATCATGAAAGAGAACCTACACTTTTTGGCATAACAAAACTTTGGGGAACGGAAAAACAGTGACGAAGGCAGTATTTCTCCCAAATAGCCAGCCTCTTGTCCAAAACTTCTTGAATCACGTTGCGGATGCAATCAACACCCTGTAACAAATCACATGGACACAAGAATCAACTATGAACAGAACAAGTATCAGACGTATCAGTTCCGAGTACTTTCTGCGCACTCATACAGTCATACTTGCATTCAAATAATCAGTACAACCACTCAATTGAGGGGAAAAATTCATCAGTAGAGAAAGAATGAAATCCATACACAAGATTTATGCTTCCTGGTGCATGAGACTAACCTTTCTCAAAGCTTGGGATCTTTCTGTACCTTCTGAGTTGAGCTTCCCCGATGCTTCTCTGCAAGACATGAGGAGAAAGATGGAATTTCCACAACCATGTTTCGAACAAGAAAAATTACAGAAGCACTGAAAGGAGACTTACTGGTAGAAGAAATCGAAAGCTTCATCTACAACATCGTCGACCGTGTTGAGAACCTCGTTAACGAAGAGTTGCGGATTTAGATTAAGGGAATCGAAAATGGCCTCACTTTCACTGCCTTCCATTGTCCGCGAATACACTGGCGCAGCAGAGGGAAGTAACAAAAAAGGAGGATTTCCCGCCAAAATGGCTCAGGGGCTCCTCTTCTGGATCGGCCTTTGGATTTCGAATGTTTGAAATAGATTGAGGCCGAAAAGAAAAAGATTGTGTGGTAAATATTAAATAGAGTGTTCGGCTTCGCTGCTGCTTAATCTCTGCAGCTTCTCGGCTGTTTTTAAAACGTAGCCACAGACGGAGCAAGACCGACCAACGAGCTTGAGTTATGAAGACAAAGGGTGCAAGACGGAGGGAGCGAATCGATCGACAATGCTTGCCTGAGACGAAGAGAGCCAACCTAGGAGGTGCGATTGAGCATTCAAGAAACAGAGGATTTAGGGATTTAGGGCAGGAAGCATGAGGATTTAGAAAATGAGTAGAGAGACAGCCCTAAAGGAAAATGGGTAAGGCCGTAAGGGAGGGGGTAGCTGATTGAGTCACTGGAACGAAGTGAAGCAACCGAATGAGGTGGAGTGAGAACGACCGACGGAGGCAGTGAAGGCTGAAAGAGACGAGGAAGACTGAGGTGCAGCGTGAATGGTAAGGGTTTGTCTTGTTTTGGGCCAGATACAGATAAAGCGCGAAGGATAAAAGAAATTAACACTTCATTTTATTTAATCTGGTGAAATTTTTATAAAAATAATTAATTAATAAAATTATATAAAATTATAATTAGCGGGTAACATGTCCCTCGCTAGCTTAGTTCCTCACTAAAATTCATAATTTTAGCAATGAATATCATTTTTTCATGCTAAATTTCTCACTAATTACTTTCATTTAACAAGGAATAATAGGATTTGTGTGATTTCGTTTCTGAAAATATTTTTCTATTTTCGGAAATAGAATATTCAGAAAACTTGTTTAGTAAATCTGTTTTTTATAAACTATTCTGATAAATAAAAAAATAAAATAATAGAAAACTCAGAATACATTTAAGGTATTTTGTAATTTTTGTTCTGGAAAATACAAGAAAATATGAGAAATATTCACCTCATTAATGGTAAAGTTATAAGTTTTGAACAACTCATCTATCACTCATTAGTTATGATTTTGAGAACAATTATTCAAACAGATTTTTTTTATTTTCTTGTTTTCAAAAATTTATTCTCGAAAACAGTTTTACAAAACTGTTATCAGAACAATAAAACAGAAAATATTGTCAAACAGACTCATAATATGTCTCGCTAAATTCCTCGCTAAATTTAATTTTAGTGAGGAAAATTACTATCTTTGCTATTTTCTCGCTAATTAGATATTTTAGCGAGAATATATAATCCCTCGCTAAATTCTCTTGCTAAATGACATTTTTCTAGTAGTGCATATACAATTCCAAATTAAATAATCTTTATGTCTATAGAAAACTACACATGTCTAGTTTTCAACCACATAAAACGATCATATGTTAAACATAGCAAGAGCCATACGGTACTTCAAATTCACAATAGTGGTCAGAAAGGTTTCATGCATTCTTCCAACTTCCAAAATACATACTAATATATACATATATAGCCATATCTTGCCTTTATCATACATGATACTCCATAGTAAATCTAGAGGAACATAACATGAAAACACAGTATGATCATGTCCCATAAGATTTTATATAACATCTCATACAATAGTATCAACCTAAGTATCATTATCTTGAACATGAACTTGTTTCTCCTTACCTTTGCTTTCTTGGGTAATCTTACTATAACTTGAGCCTAAAATTTGTTAGACAATTGAAAAGAAATGAGATTCAAAGAATCTCAGTAGCAATTATCATTATGCTCACATTATCATATATACTGTAAGTATTCATCCAAAATTACATCAAACATTCAATCATATCATTTTGGCATAAATATTTTATTAAAATTTGAATAGCACTTTCCCTTGTATTTCGACATATTTAAGGTCACATTACCCTTCAAACAATCCAACCAATAATGCTAAAACATCATAAGACAACATTTTAAACATTTAACACATCATTCAAATTAAGGAACATCAATGACAATATATAGGCATACATAGGTAAGTTAGCTACTTTTGTGCTTTCTAATGAGCTTCAAACTGTGCACACCCTTCCTTTATGCTTTGTTTGGAATGGTGAGAAAATATGGGGAGAGGAATACTAGGAGGAAAAATAAAGAGAAACCTAGACAAGGAGATGTCTAAGTTCTTTCTTGTTTTCTCCCCAAATATTCCTCTCCCCCTATTTTCCCTTCATCCAGACGAAGGATTAGGGCCTGTTTGGTAGCTGTTTCCAAAACAGTTTTTTTCTTTTCGAAAGTAAAAAAATAAAAAAACTTGTTTGATAAACCTGTTTTTTATAAAATGTTCTGGAAAACGGAAAAACAAAAGAATAGAAAACTCAGAATATCTTTAAGGTATTTTGCAGTTTTTGTTTTGAAAAATACAAGAAAATATGAAAAATACCCACCTCATTAATGATAAAGTTATAAATTTTAATAACTTATATAACATTGATTAGTTATGATTTTGAGAATAATTATTTAAATAGATTTTTTTATTTTCTTGTTCTCAAAACTTGCTCTCGAAAATAGTTTTACAAAACTGTTTTGAGAACAATAAAATAGAAAATACTATCAAATAAGCCCTTAGTTTTTAGACACTTGTTTGGATCCTATAGTATCACAAAATAATGCCATTAACCACTAATTACACAACCTCCTTCACAAAGTGGCAATTTTAACCCTAAAATTTTTTTGTCGTTCTTTAGGAATTTCTTATACAACATGTTTGTTCTAACCTATTTTGAACCGAAAAAATCCATTTTTGGGATCAAAATCATGACATTTCCTTTTCAAACCCTAAATAGGCAGAAAAATATGAAAAATAACTACCAGACCAATTTGTAATTTAATGGTATATTCTTGCATCTTATGGCCTATACATCCCTTTTTATTGTTTGGTTTCTTCATAACTCTATTTTCTCTCTCTACTCTCTCTCTGGGTAGAAATTTTCAGAGGTGATTTGGAGAAAAATACTCCATGAAACATTACAATACTCAAGTAAATGCAAAATATCAACCAAAGATATCTACCTTAAGAATTTGGTGGCCAAACTTTGTCTTTCTCTTCTCCTTTTTGCTCTTGAAATTTTCACTCTCTCTCACACTTTCTCCTTTGGTCCAAACCTGCTTGTGGCTAAAAAAGATGAAGTGTGAAGTTAATTAAGATAATTAAGGGATATTAGGTCAAAAAGTAGCTTTTTCTTTTGACTTTTTTGCTTTCTTTTTGTAAAAACTCGAGTTAATTCCTTTTATGTCCTAAGCAACCTCTTCCATGCCACTTCTCTTTATTTTTGGCCAAAAATTGCTTCATAAACTTTGATAGATTAAAATACCCTTTATTGACTAAAGTTACCCATATTGATTGAGTATTTTTGTAAAAAATGTCATTAAATTAGTACAAGATTATCCAATAATTACTTTTAGTTCAAAATTATTATCTTGACTTAAATATATTTTTTAATACTCACTAATTTTTCTTAAATTAATACTGGCTTTTCCTATGGCTTAAATTGACTTTTATCGAGTAAAATATTAATATTAAACCTTAATTACCCAATAAATATTATTTTAATCTTAATAAATTTCATACTATATTCTATTATGTTTAGTTTTTCATTTTGACAATAATTTTTCATATTTATAAAAATACCCTTAACTTAGGATAAATTTAAAATATTTAAAACTTCTAAGTCATTAGATATAATTTTTCCCAAAATTCTTTAAATTTTCTTCACCTCTACACACATCCACTGCCTTTCTCTTTTTTTCTTTTTCTTTTCTTTTAGGAGCAAAATCATCATTTTCTCCTTGTTCCTTTCAACTGAAATAATTGACATGCTTTCCCTATTTCATACAAAATGGTATAAATCTATTTTTGTAAATTTCTTATAGATTTTAAAATATTAAGTCTTAAATACCTAGAAAAAAATTCTAGAATACTACAATAAGCACAAAAGAAAAATCACAGCTATTGAGCTTTGACACTATGATAGAATTACACCTCATCATTTCCCAACGGTACAGTAGTACTTGCAAGCAGAACTTATTCACTTGGTAAAGAAAACACATTCTAAGGCTAACTCATCAACTACATGTTTTGAATATTTTTGAAGGTTATCAGCAAAAACAAACATTCTGCTTTTTCTTTGGTCCCATTTTTTCTTAAAATCAATTATTTGACCACAATGATATTGATAGAGAATTCTTCACCCTAGGGTGATCTGAAAGCGTCACTAGCATAACGCATACTTCCGAGTTCCTCCTCAATGTGAAGAAGCTGCAATAAAATTTCATTCGTTATTGGATGAAATTGTCATGATGCAAACTTTTTGGTATTGTACTCAGCAACTGAAATATACAAAGGTAGTTAAGAAACTACTTATTAGAGATAGTGTTGCATTTGTTTAAGTAAAATTGAAAGTTATGGCATTCCAATTTGGTATTCTGGATAATTCATGCTATCTGATCAACTAGTTTCATATGTTTCTGACTTCAGAGAATAATCAAAATGATCATAATAACAAATAGTTACATGTACAAGTATTCACATCAAAATTCAGAGAAATTTCTTCCGACTATGCATGATTATTAATAGTTGAATTCCTCGTTTTGCTTATACTTCTTTTAATTTACCAAGTCAGCCCCAAACACCAGTAAACGCAACAATGAAAATGTAGTCACATTTTTTTAAGTAAAGATCTAATAATGCTTAGAAGGATTTTAGTTTGGTGTAGCATTTACTATATTTTGTCAACGTTATGCCATATAAACAATCTAAAACCCTGAAGCACAGAGAAGGAAGCAAAACATGATTTCAATTACTTGATTATACTTTGCTAATCGCTCACTTCGGCAAGGGGCTCTAGTTTTGATCTGAAAGACAAAACATGGATAATCAACACCAAAGCCATGACATTATGAAACACTTTACTGTCAAGTTCAAAAGATTTAGGATAGAAAACGTGTCCACTAGCCAAACCAATAGAGAGATCAGCTATGAAGTTATCCTCGGTTTCACCACTCCAGTGACCAACCATGACACCCTAACTTGCTTCCTTTGAATCAAGAGCAGCCTGAATGGATTCAGTTACTGAACCAATCTGGTTAACCTGCAGAGAAAGAATATAAAAATACAATAAGCAAACTGATGCGTTCAAAGGCATGTCTCCAACTAGTTCTACCACAAGGACCTTGCTGTATCAGTTTGGATTATTTGACAGTGGATAAATAAAACTAGTCTAGGAATAAGTTGCGGAGAGGACAGGGAATGGAAATTTTCAATGCAGGTAAGAAACTTCTAGCAAAAATTGTAATATATATGTATATGTATAGTAGGATTTTTTATCCAAAAGAGAAAAATTCTATAGGTATTCTTACCTTCAGAAGCAAACCATTACAGGCCTTCTTCTGGATGGCTTCAGCTATCCTTGTTGGATTTGTAACTAATAAATCATCTCCTACTAGTTGAATATCAACTGAAGACAGTAATGAAGCCCATGACCCCCAATCATCTTGGTCAAATGGATCCTCAATTGACACAATGGGAAATTCTTTAACAAAGTCCTTGTAAAGTTCACAAAGACTTTGAGCAGAAAGAACATGAGTTCCATCATTTGGCTGCTTTTTAAAATTTAGATCATACTTGTCATCATTAGTGTAAAACTGAGGCAGCAACATCCATACCAATTTTGATCTGACATCATTGAATTGATTTCTTAATCAATCAAGTAAATACTCAAATTAAAGAAACTGAATGAAATATTGAAAGTAATGCCTACCTTGCCAGTATAACCAGCCTTCTCAATGGCATCAATAAGTAAAACCAGTCCCTCCCTATTATCCTGAACATTGGGAGCAAATCCTCCTTCATCTCCGACATTACAAGCATCTTGTCCATATTTTGCCTTGATTATTCCCTTTAAAACATGGTAAATTGTAACCAGTGGAACAAATTAGAAGAAATAAGTTGTCACCTTAAATGGATCACTCATGATTTCAAGTAATCAAAAAAGATATAAGACATATAAGTATTTAATAAAATTAGCCACCAGAATAGAAGCTTGCACCACTAAGTGCAAAAACATAGGATTAAATGCGTCCGGTTGAATAACATAATGACACAGCACACACATAAGAAATGTAGTTGCAGTCATAAAAGCACTAGGTTCCTAACCTTCATTGCCCATGCGCAGGGCCTCAGCAAATGAAGTTGCTCCAACTGGCAGAATAATGAATTCTTGCATAGCCAGGTTGTTCCCAGCATGACTATCGCTATTTATGACATTAAATGCTGGAACTAGCATGACAAGTTCCTTAGTTCTAGAAATCTCCTGGATGTGCTTGTACAAGGGAACTCCCTTTGCTCTTGCACCAGCTCTACACACACCCAGCAAAACTCCCAATATTGCATTAGCCCTAAGTTTGGACTTGTTAGGAGTTCCATCTATTTCCAGCATGATAGCATCCACATCAGCTTGATTCCTTGTAGAATATAAACAGAAATGTCAAGTTTTAAGCAAAATGCACGATCATACTTGTACCTGAGGTGAATAACATGAAGATTTCTTTTTCCTTCTTTCTTTCCAATACATAGAATCAATTGCTTGATGGAATAACAGTTTATTTCTAAAACAATACAAGCTAAAGTCAGAAGATTAATTTATGGAATAATATTTCATTTCTAGAATATAGGTTATCCAAGAGCTGTGCAAAACCCTTAGAAAGTGTTACACAAATTACATTGTATGGAAGTCTAGAATTAAGACACAGTCCTCTAGCTCAAAATTACTTCAATTATCTTATATGTATTATATTCTATGAATGATGATGCTTCTAGAACCTATCATACATAGCTCCATCGCGACATTAGTGTTCACCCTAGTAATACATGTAAATTAGTTAATAAAACATACATCAAATGCATTCAACTCTCAAGAATGCCAGTGAATATGGTGATCTAATGTATCAGAAGTTCCTGTTATCTAACTGAGTCTCTCCTCGAACCATTTGACCGACAGGTCGCAACTTATCCAAGCTAACAACGTCAATGGAACTTTCCCAAGCAGAATAAAATAAATAGAAATTTATCAAAGAAGTGTCAACAATATTCAAGGCATAATATCGAAATCCAAAATTACCTAACACCCACACCAACAAGCTTGGGGCCCAACACCTCATTGATGTTCCTAATGGCATTGAGAACACCTTTACCTCCATAAACACTTTTATCCCTATCCCTGAGCTCCAAGGCCTCGTAAATCCCAGTGGAGGCCCTGCTGGGGACAGCAGATCGGTAAAGCTGGTTAGTGACAAGATCAACCTTGATGGTGGGGTTCCCTCTGCTGTCAATAATCTGCCTAGCCTTGACTGACTTCACCGTACTTTCCCTCGATACCTTGACTCCGACAGATGGTGATGCAACCATGACAGAGCTTCGGATGAAGAGACGGTTCAATTTGAGAGGCGGGGGAAACTAGAGGGAGGAGGAGGATTGAGACTTGGGTAGAGGGAAAGAGGAGATGAAGGGGGTTTTGAGAAGTTCAGTGGGTTGTGGAGCTAAAGAAGCCATTATTGTTTTATATATTCTAAGAATCAAAAGAAGAGACAGAGAGGGAAGGACAGAGTTTAGGGTATATATGAAGGTGGAGTGTGTGGGAAGTCCATCAAGGGGCGATGAAAGCGGGAGGTCTCCTCTTAGAGGGCCTTTAAAATAAATATAATAGATGCTCCTTTTGGTGGTGGTTGGAATTGGAGGTGTTAGGAGTTAGGAATCCAAGAGTTGAGAGAAACAGAGTTGAAGCTCAAGATGAACAGGGTGGTGGCTGGGTAGGTGTGTGCATGCTTGCTTGCATTTAGTATTGTATCTTTGACTTTCAAGGTGTTTGTTTGCTTCACATGGTTTTTTTTTTAGTTATGAAACAAGGAGGGCTAAGCCCAAAAGAAACAGACATTACACATAGAATATTAATCCCATTACTATCAGCAGTGACAAATCTTTGGAGATTCAAGGGAACACTCCTCAGCTCATAAAGGAAAATGCTAGTAGATACCTTCCTATGAATAACTTCGATCTTTACTTCCCAGCTAGTATTCAAGAGTTTCATGATCTAACAAATAGTAGTGCTAGCAATTCTAAGATTAAAGTTTCTTTCCTTCAATTTATCAATAAGATTTACAGCATCTGATTCAACTATAACTTGTTAGAATCCTTCTCCTTTAATCCAACTAAGATAGCACAAGCTTCAGCTTCCATTGCCTTACATGCACCAAAGTTTTGATAATATCCCAATATCCAAGCACCCTTAGAGTCTCTAAATATGCCGCCACCTCCAGATTGATCTGAAGAAAGCTAACTTGAACCATCCATATTAAGCTTGACCCATCCTCTGTGGAGAGGAGACCATCTGTCAAGTGGATCTTTGTATACAAGATTAGTCCTCCTTTATCCTACTTCAACCTACAAAGAATAAATAGCAAAATTTCTAGAAATAACAGTAGAAGGATTTGTATGTCGCATAAAGTTTGGATCAAAGATGCTAGTATTTCTCCATTTCCACAATTGCCAAATTCCATAGCCTTATATACTTGCCCACTTCTTTGATTTATCCTTTCCAATATCGTGCTGCAAGTTGAAGAAAAACCACTCCAATAGAGATAGAGAGTAAAAGTCACATCTGAAATGTTCATCCACCCAAACTATTCTAGCATAGCTACAGTCCCTAAATACATGAATTGCAGTCTCAACTGTGTTTTTGCATAGATTACAACAAGGATTGTTTCCCACCCATTTACTCTTTCTTTTGTTTCTTAGGAATTTATTCTGAACAGCCATCCATATAAAAACCTTAATTCCTTTTGAGCCCTTCCATTTCCATGTAAGGTTCTAACGACTTGGAGTAACCGTTATAGATTCCAAATTGATGGAGTTATAGGCATCCCTAACAGTTGGCTCCCTTGAAATAGAGCTTGCCCAAACCCTCCTCTCCTGTCTGAAATTAGGAGAAGGAGGAGGTATCGCTTGAATTTTGTTAATAACTTCTTGAAACATTTCCCTCATGTTACTAAGGTTTCAATCCCCCTCATTATTGATCGATTTTGCAGTAGTACTTCTTAAATACTTAGAAGAAACATTTACCTTGCAAAGGTGTAAAAGATTAACTCCAGAATCCACCCATTTGTCATGGAAGAAAAGTGTCGAGGTACCATTTCTCACTAAGCACTTCGATCCTACATTAACAATTTCTGCTTGCTGACAAATTGATTTCCATAAAGTTGAGTCTTTTGCTTTCCATGAAAAATTTATACTTTGCCTCTCCTCATCTCCATATTTGCCTTTAAGCATATCAATCCATAAGCCACTATCATTAGAAGCAACTTTCCCAGTCAATTTAGCTAAGCAAGCACGATTCATACATTCCAAGTCCTTAAATCCCAATCCTCCCATCTACTTGGGTTTACATAAATCCTCCCACTTAATAAGATGAACTTTCCTTTCACTACTATCATGCCCCGATATAAAATCCCTTTGGAGTTGCTCAATTTTCTCATAAACCCCTATAGGCAGCTTACAAATCTGCATAGGATAGACTGGAATTGTAGATATGACAGATTTAGCAAGAGTGATTCTTCTCGCCATAGATAAACATTTAGCTTTCTATCCCATTAATTTAGATTGAACCTTCTCAATGATATAATTAAAGGATTCTATACTCTTCCTTCCTTTCCATAAAGGAACTCCTAAATATTTACCCGGATTAAGTGAAACTTTCAGATCAAGTTCCTTAGCGAATAGATGTATGTCAGCGCTGCTAACATTCCTAGAGAAGAACACACTGGATTTAGATATATTCACTCTTTGCCTTGAAGCACTACAAAATTTATTCAAACATTCCTTAAAACATCTTATTTGTTTTGGAGACACCTTACCAAATAGGATTAGATCATCAGCAAACATCTAGTGTGATATGGCTGGTCTATTTTTACCAACCTCGAAAGGACTCCAGCATCTAGATTGAACATCATCGCTAATAATATGTGAAAGTTTATCCATGCAAAGAACAAAAATATATGGGGATTTTCCAATTTAACCTATCATAGGCTTTTTCAAAATCAATTTTAACAGCACACCACCCTTTTTTGCTTCTTATATTCTTCATGGTCTGGAAAATTTCTTGCCAATAGCAATATTATCTTGAATACATTTACCAGGGATGAAACTAGTTTGGAAAGAAGAGATCCAAGTGTCCATAAACGGCTTCAATCTATTTGCAAGTACTTTAGTCAAGCATTTATAAACAACATTAGATAAAGAGATCGGCCTAAACTGAGTAATATAATTAGGAGCTTCTGTCTTAGGGATAAGAGTAAGCAAGGTTTTATTAGCCTCCTGTAAATTAGTCATACCCAAGAAAGCCTTTTTAACAAATTCAATAACACTAGTCCCAATAATGTTCCAGCTTTTATGGAAGAATAATGGGGGAAACCCATCAACTCCTGGTGCCTTAAATGCACCCATGCTGAACATGGCCTTTTTTATCTCTAAAGCACTAGGTAAAGGGCATATACCTTGTAACATAGTAATATCTATATAAGGGTGAGAAATGGAGGTATTAAGATTCTGTCTGATAAGCTTCTCCTCATTAAAAAGTGTTTTAAAGTAAGATATCACATGAGTCTTCAACTCTTCAGCTGACATTATCCATTGGCCATTAATGTCTTTAAGCACATCAATCTTTTTCCTTCTTCTTCTAGTTTTAGTCTTCAAATGATAGTATCTTGTATTCCTGTCCCCCTGCTCAACCCATGTAGTTCTTGCTTTTTGAAATCACAATAATTCCTCCTAATTGAGAATAAGTTCAAGCTCAGCATTCAATTCCTGCTCCAAGTTTAGAAGGAAATTTGAGTTGAAGAATATGGCCAAAAGTCTCCTTGTTCCACTTCTTCAGGTTTTCTTCAAAACTATCCATAGCTATGCAAACAGAGTCCTGGTGAAGCCATTTGTCATGGAGTAATCTTTCAAAATCGTCATGAGTAAACCAAGCAGCTTTAAAACAAAAGGGATGGTTACTTTTATTTTCTACATGAGAATCTTGAAGGGTTAAAAGCAAAGGATTATGATTAGAGCATGATAATCTAACCAAAACAGATACAGAGGCAGCATCAAAGGAAGTAATCCATTCTTCATTTCCAAAAGCCCTGTCGAGTCTTTCATAAAGTCTATTCCACCTATTTATCTTGGGTCCCTTCCAAGTAAATCATGGTCTCTTAAATCCCAGGTCAAAGAGAGCACAATCATTAATAAACTTCATAAATGCATCACACCTTTTAGGATTAATAGGTACCCCTCCTTTTTTCTCCTGGGCATTCTTTATATCATTAAAGTCTCCTACTATAAGCGAGGGAGGATTGTTTCGAGCAATCAATGCCAACAGATCATCCCAAAGTTTTTTCCTCCAATTTGAGTGATAGATAACATACACGACAAATAACAAAAAGCAGGTCCCCTCTATAGGATCACACAGTAGGTGAATTAATTGGTTGGAATGCTTCAAGATTGAAACCTTACCACACAAAGTCCTCCAAGCCACCGCGATCCCACTTGATCTTCCTTGACTTAGAATCCAAAAGAAGGAATCGAATCCAAGTCGAGAGAAATTCTTATAGATCTCTCCATTTTTCAATCTAGTTTCAGCAAGAGCCACTAGATCTGGTTTCTCTTTCTAGCAGAGTCTTAAGAAATCTCCAAAACATAGCACGACGCTCTCCACGGGCATTACAAAATAAGATTTTATTAATCTTCATCATAACAAAGGATTGATAAAATAAGCAACATTTTAACCCATTGGGTTCTCATGCCCAATCTCAAGATATGTACTCTCAACAAACTCTATATCAATCGAGCCTAAGGAAGGCCCATGAGGAGGTTCCTCTTCCATGTTTACTAAATCAACTTGCTCACTATCCTGCTCTGGACTAATAACTAAGCCCAATAGGAATAGACTTCTCTGCATTTGGTCCAATTCTTTTAATCTTTTCTAACTTCATCAAATATCCTTTTGTGCCTATTTGATTCACACGTGTACCGGTGTTTAGCAAAATTGATCTCTTTTCTTTTACCCTATCTATCCCCACCATTCTTTCTTCATTTTTTGATGAACTCATGTTCCCCTTGATATGACCATGTGCCTCATTTTGTATCCTATCAACCTCCATTTCTTTTCTTGAGGTATTACTGATCTTTTCCTTTACTCCCTTACCTTTCTTTGAAACATTTCTACCTTTTTCTTTATTAAACTCCTTTGTACTCGCTGGCCTAGAAGATTTCAGAGGAGCCCTTCGAAATTCTTCCTGTCTTATCTCCTCCTCTATCACTATTTGAGTCAGTCTCCATACTAGCTAACTGAGCAAATCTAGAACCTACTTGATTGTTTGTAGGTCCTTGATTCATCATCTCCTTACTTACCCTACCTCTTCTATTCTTTTTAACCACCATTCATATTTGAGGTTCAACTTCTTTAGGATTTACACTTTGGACACTATTACTTTCCCTTATTGTTTTCTCTGTCACTAATGTCGTCTTCGATTTCTTTGATGGGCATCCCTCAATATAGTGTCTGTAAGTGCTACATCCTCCACAAAGAAAATGGAGTCCTTCATATTCTACCTTGAATACTCTATCTTCTATTTCAAATTCTGGGAGTAATGGTTTACTAAGATGAATCTCAACACACAATCTAGCAAAGCTTCCCTTAGATTCCAGGGTGGTGCTCATATCAACCTTAATTGTCTTACCTACTCTATTCCCCATGGAGTTTAAAATCTTCTCATCATAATATTCCAAAGGCAGTAGAGGAAATTTGATCCATGGGGCTACTTCACTAATGTTTTCCTTAGATGGGTCAAAGTCAGGTTTCCAAGGTTGAACTGTTAAATAACAATCATATATCATCCAGGGGCCATTATCTAAAGCATAGTCAAGATCATCATAACTTGTAAATTTCACTAGGAAAAAACCATTCCCCAAGCCTACTAAATCGATACTTGCAGAACAAGTCCATAAGCTTTTCAATCTCACTTCTAAAGCTTTGAAGCCTATTTCTTTACCCAGCAACTTCATAATTAGAGTAGAGTACCATGGGCCTCTAATTTTTTCCATAACCCTATCAGAAAAAATAAATTTTGGCTGTGGATGACCTAAAGTTGCATTCTCCACTAACCTGAAGTCTGCCTGGTCATTCGTATCTGGCTGTCCTCCTATCATTGCATTTTTTAGGACCTTATCCCATCATTCATCCTCAGTCACAAGTCTTTTTGGCTCTTGTTTTCTCTGTTCTTTCCCTAAGAGTTTTGCTTTGTAACTAAGTCTCCCTTGAAAGATAGATTCCTTCAGGCCTCCTATTGTGGGCCAAACATCTTCATAAGTAACACGGGCTCGATTGCCATCAAACTCTTCCCCTGAGTTCTTTAACTTCTTCGAAGCATAATCATCTTGACATAGTGCTTCGGAGCACTATTTTGGGGTAGTCTAATTTTTGGCAAGACACTCCATTATCGTTTCATCTTCAGGAAGAAACTCATGAGAATGAAGTCGTTCTAAGGGATCAATCCCCGAAGAATGTTTCCATTCTCTAGACAGAGAAGTAGAGTCCCCACTAGGGTTTGTGGGCATAATGACAAGCTGCAGAAAGTAAGTTGTAAGAAGAGAAAAACCAATAATGATAGATCCAAACTTTGCTTCACATGGGGGTTTTGATTTCACATCACAGCACTTGACATGTTTGGTTGATCATAATACAAGGATGGTACTTTACCTAATATGAGCAAGCATGATCACATCGATTAATGTGAAGAGCATCCCATTGATTTTATCATGTAAAGGCTATTACTTATAAGGTGTTTGGTTGCTTCACATGGGGGGGTTTGATTTCACATCACAACACTTGACATGTCTAGTTGATCATAATACAAGAGTGGGGCTTTACCTGACATGAGCAGGATCATATCAATTAATGTGAAGAGCCTCCCATTAATTTTATTGTGTAAAGGCTATTACTTATAGGGTGTTTGGTTGCTTCATATAAGGAGGGGGTTTTGATTTCACATCACAACACTTGACATGTTTGGTTGATCATAATACAAGGGTGGGGCTTTACCTAACATGAGCAGGATCACATCAATTGATGTGAAGTGCCTCCCATCAATTTTATCATGTAAAGGCTTTTACACTGGTATAAAAAGGACATGAAATGATGATACTACCCTTTAAAAATAACCTTATTACAACATTAGTACATCACCAAATCACAACACTCTCCCTCAAAAATTGCTCGCACATGTAATTGTTTGACATCGCAATCCCTAGCTCAAGAGGAACGAGTGCACGTGCAGAGGATAGAGCTCGTCAATGCCGGAGCACTAACCTCATCATAGTGAGGTAAGCCCAGGGATTTCATAATGTAGTTTGCTCCTTGTGCTGTTGTTCAATGGTTGCTTTCTTCTTCATTTTGAAACAAGGGGTTCGGGTGAGTTTTTTTCTCTTAGTAAACAATCGATAATTTCTGGCTTTTTCTTAATCTGGTTGTTGGACTTACACACTATTGTGCGCTCGTTAATTTATCTTCTCTTAAAAATGTTTGATGGAACAATAATTTTTGTCTTGTTGCTTTTTTGGTTCTTCATCTTTGCAACTCTCACACAGTTCAAGCTACTCTATATTTTAGTATAAGTGAGAGTCTCTATTTTCATGAATTAGTGAGGATCCCATTTTCCATTTTTAGTGTGAGGATTCTTTTCAATATAGTAGAAGAGAGGAGAAGAGTATGTATCTTGTGTTGTCGTAACCTAACTTTTTAATTTAACAAAAAATTTGGGACCTTTAAGTGAGATGGGATGGATAAATAAAAGTTAAAACCAACCTGAGATCTAAGTTCAAACAGCTTTTTAGGAGCACAACTTGATTTAATATGCTATGAATTAATACATGAAAGTAGCCAATTAATTTGCTAGTCCAAATAGGTCCATGTAATTGAATTTAATTATTCAACCTGAATGTCATTCATTCCATACATAAATACATCTTTTAATATGATAGAACCTTTTTCAATAGGCTATGTAGGTCTGAAAATTATCAATTGAAAAAATATCCTAGAATTAATGCCCACCACATAAGAAGTATAAGTAAAAGGAGAAAAGGGGTCCAAAAAGCCTATTATGGGTTGACAGTAGAAGTATAAGAAATAGTGCATGGTCATTATGATTCCACCACCTATTGATATTGACTTGTCCTGTCATTATTGCAAGGGAAAGATTTCCACCACATCATGTCTCCCTTTGCAGCAATTTTTTTTATTGAATAAAGAAGATTACTAGTTATTTTGTTGCATATTTATTTAACAGCATTGGTTTTTTTGGTCCTGCACTGGAGCTGATATAGACCATTTACCAATTGGGGAACAAATTGACCATCCCCATATTTCACATAACTGTTTATTTTGTTGCATATTGATTTAATAGTATTAATTTTTTTTTGTCAACTAGAGCTAATGTAAGGTGTCTGGATCCTTCTCCTTTCCAAAACTGAGAAAGACAAATTGGATTACTTGAACTATATATTACAAAGATAAAGCAGAAAAACTAGTTCACGTTGTTGCAAGATTGTTAATGTGGATTTGGTTTCTAATGATAATCCTAAAATCTTACACTGTTATAAAGAAAGATTTCTAAGGGCACTTTTCAAGTCACTTTTAAGTTGCCATGCATGCATGTCTTGGAGGGGGGATGATAAGATTAAAGATTCCCCTAGGTGGCTTTCTCATTTTTCATTGCTCATTTTTAGTGTAGAATTACAGAATATTTGGTGGTAATTGATTTAATTTATTTTGTAGTTGAGAGAAAGGATGTATGCACCTAAAAAAATGTATGGTATTCTAATATTCCACCTATTGTTACTCCTATACAAACACTTGCAACTTTACCTAGAAAAGTGAAAGTAACCCCTTTTCCCCTTAATCGTTCAATCATGAAGCCCCACCTGTTGCATGCAAAGTGGTTTGGATGTCCTTCTTCTTTACTCCTGTTATTTTGTTGTTATTATTAGAATGAACAAGTGCCCTGTTTGTGACCCAAAAAAAAAGTATTTTTGTGTCAGCAAAATAATATATTTATCTTAAATTGAGCTTAAAATAATTGCTAGATATTTCTCCAAATATATGATTTTAATGTTTTCAAGTATTTAGTTAAACTTAATTTTTGTTGGTAATGGCATAAAGAAATGAAGGAAGGACTAGGAGAATTTTTTTTCCTTGCCATCGACAACATATTACTATTAATTAAAACAAAACAAAGAGTGAATCTATTTAAGGTAGGAGTTAAACTTTGTTGTTTTGGTTGGAAATTTTATGATTATATATATAACTTTGCTGTTTTGTTGTTTTATAAATGAAGTTCATGGGTAAGAATATACACACATCATTAGGCTAAAATTACTAGTTCACGTATTTATGTTTTACGTAGGATATGATTAAAGTTAGCCAATGATTAAAAGACAAACTCTCCTGCAATTTAAATGAGAAAGAGAAATGTGTTCAAGCTTAAAACTGGTATTGCTTATTGTATGTATGAATTTTCAAGTTGTGAATTATTGTTTAAAGTCATATATAGTTTGTGTCTATTGTAAATATGTTAACCTAAAACTCTTAACTGCTACAGTTATGGATGAAGATGATGATGAAGTGATTTCTCATATAATGCTTGCTTAGTTAATGATAGTTTATGCTATAAATACAAATGTTTATGCATTGGATATATAATGTGTTTTTGTTCAGTATTAGGAGGTTAAGACAACTATCATATACTCTTGACTTCCATAGTAAAAGAAGCCACCTATGGGAGTTGGTGCATATGAGTGACACCACTTGTTTCAACCAAATTAGGATGTATAGAGCTACATTTGATAGACTCTATGGCATTCTAGATATAATAGGTGGCCTTCAACTAACTAGACACATGTTAGTTGATGAGGAAGTAGCTATGTTCTTGTACATACTTGCTTATCATGTGAAAAATAGAGTAATACTGTTTGAGTTTGGGAGGTTAGGATAAACCATTAGTTGTTACTTCAACTTAGTGTTGAGATCAATGATGTGGCTCCAAAGGGAGTTATTAAAGAAACCCACGCCAATACCTGAGAATTCAATGGATGAAAGGTGAAAGTGGTTCAAGGTATGTGGAATGTGATTGTTATATGTAAGTTGAAACTGCTTTCCTTGTGTGTTTTTAATATGAGACATAGTATCCATGATTGTCACTTTAAGTGTAGGGTTGCCTTGGTGCATTAGATGGTATACATAATAGGGTTCAAGTACCTATCCAAATAAAGACAAGGTACCGTAATAGAAAGGGTGATATTATAACAAACATTTTGGGCATATGCTCTCCTAATGGTCAATTCATATTTGTATTTTTGGGATAAGAAGGCTCTGTATCTAACTCTAAGGTGTTAAGTGATGCCATTAGTAGACACATTGGATTCAAGGTTCCTCAAGGTACACAGCTCTTCTTTATATCTCAAAGTCTATTAGTTAACGTGAAATGACAAAACTAATTATTTGGGTGCAGGTAATTACTACCCAGTTGATGAGGGATACACAAATTGCAAAGGGTTCTTGGCCCCATATCGCGGGCAATGCTATCACCTAAGTGAGTTTCAAGAAGGCTAGCATCCACTAACTCCATAAGAATGTTTTAACATGAAACATTCGTCAGCACAAAATATTATTGAAAGGTGTTTTGGGTTATTGAAATTGAGGTGGGCAATTCTCAGGAGTCCCTCATATTACATGATGCGAATGCAAAATCAATATATAATTGCATATTGTCTACTTCATAATCTTATTATGTAGGAGAACATAAGGGATCCATTGGAGGCTGAGTTTGATGCACAAGAGCAGCCACTTCTAACACAAGAATTTAATCCCATCTTAATAATTGAGCCATCAAATGCTTGGAGTGCATTTATAGATAACATGGCTAATGAGATGTTTACGGTATTTAGGGCTCATAGGAATGGTGGATAATATTATTATGACAGACATTAGACTTTAATGTGTACTTTGAACCTATAGCAAAACTTGCATGTTTAGTTCTTATTTCAATAGTTATCTTACAACATGTGAATGACTTATCTTGTGTTTCATTTATATTTGTGCTAAGACTTACGTTACGTTTAATTTTTATTTGTGATAAGACTTTGTTAACACTTGTTTATTGAATTGTTTTGTTGCAAGTGTTAACTACAGTTATGTCATTTCTATCTATGATGCAAATTATGTTCTCTTTACCCGTGTCTATAATTTTTTTTCTTTATCTTATAAAACTTTCAGCATGGAGGCTGACCAAGATAATGGAAGTAAGCATAATTGGATTACTCATGAGGATGACTTGCTTGTAGACTGTTTAGTTCAACTAAAGCTAGATAGTAAATTTGTTTGTGATACTAGATTCAAAGATGGGCACTTGAAGAGCCTACAAGAGATATTAGAGGAAAAATCTCCAAGTTGTGGATTAAAAGCCAATCCTCACATCCAAAAAAGATTGAGTACAATGAAAAAGCCATGGCAAACTATGTATGACATGCTGTACGGGGCCAACACATCTTGATTTAGTTGGAACTCTGAAACGAAATGTGTTACTACTAAAGATCTAGTTTGGAAAGAATATATCAAGGTGATTTGTCCTTTCAGCCTTTAATACATCACATTACATCTCATTTTTCTATCCAACCAAGCAAATTTTAAGTTTTATTCCCTTCAGTTTCCATGACATACTAAACAAACTCACATGTAATCAGCATCCCATTACATCCCTTCACACCCTTCCTATCATATTATCTAACTCACTCTGTAATTCAACCAAACAGGCAGTTAGAATCTTAATTTTTTTTAATGAACTTGAATTTATAACATTAGTTAAATAAATAATAATATACAAGTTGTAGTGACCAATAATTTATAAACAAAACACAAAGTAAATAAATAATAAATTTGTAGTGACCAATAATTTTTTTATAACTACACACCCTTATTAGGTGAGAGTGATAATCAAATTAAATTTAATATATGTTATCTCATTCCTCTACTTTTGTGTTTTGTTTGGACAAAGAGAAAAAATGAGAAGAGAAAATGAAGGCAATGAAAAATGGAGAAAGAATATTTTCCTTTTTTTTTAACTAAGGAAAACAAAAATAAGAGGAAAGAAAATTTTGGAGGAAAAACATGTAAGACTTGTATATCTTTTTTCTCCAAAATGTTTTCTCTCCAAAATGTCTCGACTTTTAAGAGAAAAAAGGGAGGAAATGTTGGAGATTAAGCCCTAGGCTAATCATTGTATTATGAACATTGTATTTCATTATGAAAAAAAAGGTGTTTTTCCTTTTATTACATTATTATATTGTTGCATATTTATCTTTATAATAAGAATATTCTTGGATAAAACATTTTATCTTAAATGTCCCTAGTCAATTATCTTTGTGGGAACAATGATGAATTAATGCTAGTATAATTTTGATTGATAATTATATGATAATTATGCATTAAGATACAAATCATAATCATAAGCTCCTGTTAGGGAATAGGTGCTGGATCAACCTGTCATGAGATAGTTGTATGGATCAAGTTATAAGCATGTCTCATATATAACCATGTCACTAAGCCCTTAGACCTGAGATCACCATGGTTTTCTACATGAGAAACACTATACTTCGGTAAAGTCTAAAGTCACCTTTAGTCAGGAGATCATAAAGGCTATGATCGAGTATAGTGGAACTCGTGTGGAGGAAGATGAATGGTCAAGATGAAATTTATCCCTCTAATTAATGGAGAGATATATCTGGGTCCCTCGATGAGTGAGACTGAGAAATGCATGGTCATGTTTGAATGGAAGAGTTTCCATTTGTTCTATCAGTCTGCTTGGAAATCAAGAAAGTGATGGTCGAGTAAGATGAGGATGACTTTTCCATATCTCATACTTGACCTATATATTATGAGACAAAAGGGATGTAATCGAGTTATATGATAGGTTGCATCGAATCATCGATTTCATATGATTTGAGTAGTCACAATGTCCTGCTAGATGCCACTTGTGACTTGTGGGTCCAATAGTATTATTAGTCCACTGCCAATATCATATGGGCCTACATGGTCGCACACAAGAACTTGCCAACTCGAGCTAGAATGTCCAGATTCATTGAATCTAAAATGTGTCTAGATTCAATGATATTAACATTCAATTTAAGGAGATTGATATATATATATATATATTATATAATTCGAAGTATATATATATGTTTGATATTATACATATATTTGATATATTATATTATTTCAAAATATATATTATTTAAATTAATTAGTTTTAAATTTAATTCTATATGATAGATTTAAATTTAAACTAAAATCTAAATTTGATTTATATGATAAATTCAATTTAGATTTGATTCTGGATATAGATTTGATAGTTAGTTTAGATTTAATCTATTAGATAGATTTAAATTTAAACTATTCTATTTAATTAATATTTGATTTAAAATCAAACAAATAGATAATCCTATCTATATATTGATATAGACTAGGGATTATTATATATAGAATTAAGAGAGAATCTCCACTCACCCTAGAGATTGAGCGGCCGCACACTCACACAGAGAAAGTGTACGGATGAACAGAGGACATACGGACATTCAGAAATAGAGGTGCTAGCACGCCATTCGAGTTGGACTCATCGTTCGTGTGGATACTAGTAGAGGGAGCTAATCAGACTTGTCAATTCCTGTGGATGCCTGTGACATCCGGGTGCTGAAGAAGGCGGGGAGTGATTGCCGGTGCAAGGATGAGGCGCGGACAAGGAGCAGCTCCTGGCAGGCTTCTAAGCGGGAGGGGTATATGAATGAATCAAATACATACCAGAATGAGAGGGATCTAGAGACTGTATAGATATGGGATTATATGGTTAAAGGATAGCTTAAAGGAATTGATAGGTACTACCTATACCAACAAGGTGCACCTACCTTTTCGGTAACCTATCCCTTAAGAATTCCTCAGCTAAGCATGCTTGACTTGGAGCAATTCTGGGATGGGTGACCTCCTGGGAAGGAGTTGCGTGAGTAAGGACAAAACACACCGAAAAGGCTTGTGTTAGTTTGTGAGGACAGTCATCAATCCCAAAAAGTTGCTGGACATTACAAAAAGAACACCAAAGGGACACATCAGAGGTAAATTCTTCTTCTACATCTTGATTTTAGCAACATTGATGGATTCACGGGAGGGATTTCGGTGGAGTTTTTCGCTGCGTGTGTACCGAAATTCCCTACGGAAAAACATATGAGCCTACATATATTTTTCTCTTATTTTTTCATCTAATTTTTTCATTCTCCTACTTACCTTCTTCAATTGTTTGAGGTAACAAGAAAATGCATCTCAAGTGTTCAGTTGTAAACAATTGATTTCATCATTACACACGGCAATAGCAAATGCAATCCAAAATGCCTTTACAAAGGCTTTACTTTCTACATTCCTCATAAATACTTATAATCATTGTTATTAAAATTGGATTGGACTAGCCAGTTTAGCTGGGAACCGATGTCTAGTCTGGTCTGATAGGTGGGGATAACTGGCATAGATGAAAACTAAATGTGAACTACTTAAACTGGACAAAAATTGGTGAAACCGGCAGTTTGTACAAAGGAACTGTTCAACTTGTCTAGGCTTAGAGGAAGAAGAAAGATAGAAGATGAAGGAAAAGAATGAAGAAGAAAAAAATCTTGACACCTATATCACGCTTTTCCCTTCAAATAGCAGCAAAAGCAACAAAAAAATCGAAGAAGACACAGCAAAGTGAAACCATGACCGTCATTTTCTTTGGCCTCTCATGATAGCTTCGGTGGCACCTAACAAATTCCAATATTTTGACCAAATGGCCATGATGAAGAGAAGGTTTGAGAGTTGAGAGGGAGAAAGACAAAAGGGAAAATGAAGATAGCATACTGAGGAAGCAAATGTTACAAACATGAGAGAGAGAGAGAAATGTGAACGTTTGGGAGTAGCTTATAGACCCAGGTGTTTAGGTTAGGAAATAGGATGAAGAATTTAGTCCACAATCCATATTTTTCAACAACAATGAAAGTGGGAAAGTTTTATTTTATCATATCTCTAGCTCTTAAAAGTTGTACCGAATCCAACTTTCAAAATTTTTATAAATGCTTTTTTATTATAACTTTTTTGAAATATTTCTTGGTTATCCCTTGAATAAATTTTTTTTGGCCCACCAAAGGATAACTTTTAAGAAGCAAAAACAAAATAATATTTTTTATCCTAAGTTTAAATTTATTAAGCAATTTTGGTTGGAAAAATTTATTAAGCAATAGTTTTATTAGTTTAAACTTTAAACTTTGAAAAGTTCATGTGAAAAATTAGGAAAGCCTAGTCTGAGCTCTTTTTTTTTTTTTTTTTTTAAATTTGGATATATTATTTAAAATAAATTATTTAATCACTACCGATTCGACCCCGGTTAGACTTCAGTTGAATCAACGAACCTTAAACCAGTGTCTAATCTAGTTGAATGTCTAGTTCGATTCTGACAACATTGCTTATAATTATAGTTGTACGATTTAAGAAATAGAAATTAAAAGAGGAAAGTTTTCTCTCTTTCCATTTCCAAACCAACCATACAACAGTAAGTGCTATTATGCTTGTGGGGTTATAGCTATAATTTAGGATCCGTTCTCTTTCTTAATGGTTAGCACTTGATTCATAAGCCATTCTCTTTTGAGGCTCCTTGGCTCATGCATGAGGATTTTAAAAATTTCCTTAGAGATAACTAGAGTTAAAGTTTCAGCTCTAAAGCTAATCTTTAGAATCGTCACTACCATCTTTTTAAAACATTTTCTGGTTCATTTTCTCTAGATAGAAAAATCTTTTTGCCAAACTCAATGGGGTTCAAAGGAAAATTGGCAATCTTGCACGTCCTTATCCCCATCTTTTTAAGCTAGAAAGAGACTTGTAGAAGGATTTTGATGATGTCTTGCACCAAGAGGAAATCTTCTGGCTCCAAAAATTTAGAGCTAAATGGATTCAAAGTGGTGATTGAAACAGCAAATACAACCATCTTAAAACTATCCCTTGTAGGCAAAAGAACAAAATTGTTAGGCTGCATAGAGATGATAACTCGAGAGGATGATCAAAACTCTTTTGCCCATGGCTATTAACTTTTTCATATCTCTGTTCTACGAAGATATTATTGTTAGGTTGGCTGGTCACCCATGTTGAATCAAGTGTTTTGATTATTCCAAACCAACCTTCAAGAGCTTGGAGTAAAGATATCAAAGGTGCACAAAAGATTTCAAGTGAAGGAATTTTGAAGAAATCAGTGCAAGAATAGATGTAGAATGTTTAGTAATGTTTTAATTTGAGTAAAAGACTTTGATTTGGTGAAAAGATGTTTTAAAACCTTAATTCTATGTTAATTCATGGAATATTTGAAAAACAACCACCAACAGATGAAGTTTGAAAGGTTTACACTGATCTGCTGTTTTGAAAATTTGAACTTTACTTTTGGAAATTCAAATTTCGTATTGAAAAAGAATAAGTCTGAAAAGAGGCCTCTCTGACAGACGAATTTTGTATTCCGAAATTTGAACTTTGGCCCATGTCTGAAAAGAGTCATTCTCTGACAGACGAACTTTGATGTTGAAAATTCGAATTTCAGACAAAATGCAACTTATGAAAATTGAAAAATTCGTTTGAAAATGTGTCAAAGTTCATCTCAAAACATGTTTAAAAAGAGCTTTAAAATTGCCCACTGACAGACGAACTTTGAACATGAAAATTTGAATTTTAGAAACAAAGCTTGTAAGTCTATTGTGTTGATATGTTGACATACGAATGACAATACTCATAAATTCAAATTTTCAAGTAAGTCTGAAAAGAGGTCTTTCTGACAGACAAACTTTGCCCTTTGAAAATTTGAACTTCGAGTTTATGAACTAGTGTGCCTCATTGAACCAGCTTCTGACAGACGAATTTTGGGGTTCCAAAATTCAAATTTTGAAGGCACTGTAGCAAATTGAATTTACTGTTCACACTTGACAGAATAACTTTACACATGGAAATTCGTATGTTCCAACATACAATCATTTTCTAAAGATGAAAATTTGAATTTTGATTCATAACAGACGAACTTCGGAAGTTCAATGTTAAAGACTGTAACTTTCAGTTTCTGTGAAATTCGTCTGTTGACCAACTAAAATTCGAACTTTGAGTGTCAGAAGTATTAAATGCGGTTGGTAAACGGATAGTTTCTCAGAGTAACCATTGGGTAACATCTCTAATAGCTAGATCTTGTCTCTAACGTAAAGTTGGAGCAGAAATCTATAAATAAAACTTCATTTGAAGATGTGGGTAATGAATTTATTTTTGTAAACACTGAAACTCTGCCAAATCATCTACTCAAAGTTTCCTACTCTCACACTTCAATATTTGTACTTTAACTTTCATATTCACTCTGATTAAGAGAGTTTATTCATTGTAAACAATCTTATCTTTATCTGGAAGAAAGATTTTCTTGTGAGGGGATATCACAAGGGATTGGGAAAGCACTCAGTGAGAGTGCATAGAGTGAAAGTGTAAGCTCTAGAAACAGAGCTTCATATGTGTACTAAGGTATTTGCAAGAAGCCCACTGAATTCTTGCAGAGTAGTGGAAAATCTCAAGTGGTGACTTGGGGACTAGATGTAAGTCAAGTTAAGAGACCGAACGAGGATAAATATCAGAGTCTTCTCTTCCCTACTATTATTTTTACTGTTTATTCATTCATACTCTGTTTTACCATCACCCTTTGCTTTCTTCACTTTCTTGACTTTTTACAGAAAATTTTTAATCTTCCTAATTCACCCCTCCTCTTGGGAAGCCAACTTATATAACAACCCAAGAGAGGGGTGAATTGGGTGATGCAAATTTTTGCCTCTTTTGAAGTGCCGCCCAATTTCACCAACTATTGCAACAAAATAGAGATGAACAGAGTATGATGAAGTAAATAGATAAAATGAAAAGATGAAGAGCAAGACACGAGTTTATATTGGTTTAGCTCAAATCACTTGGCTTATGTCCAGTCCTCAAGCTGCCACTTGAGATTTTCTACTATCTCTGCAAGATTTAGTGGGCTCTCGCTGCCACAATACAAACCAAGACTTCTCTTGAGTCTTCAACTCCTAGGTTCACTCTCCCCTTACAAGAGTAACTTAAATCTCGTCAAGGATACCACGCCTTGAGTAATCTCTCCAAGAAGAATAAAGAACATATCGTGATTGAACTCTCTCTAAGAGTAGATATATACAATGTAGCTCTAAGAACTCAAAGAATGTAGATTTTGCAAGGATTGGTTCAAGATTCGTGTTTCTCTCTTTGTAAGAATCAAAAATGACATTTTGGATCACATTCTAGCTTGATATATGTTCAGAGAGTTGTAAAAGTGAGTTTGGAAGATCATATTATAGGAAATGATGAAATATAGCTGTCAGATACAAAAATTAGTCATTACTAGCCATTACAAGGTGTTTTGAATTGCGAAATTCAAATTTTGAGTTGTGGAGATTTGATTGTTAGTTGTTCTAGAGAGCATTTTCATATTCTGGAGATTTGAAATTCAAATTTTGTATGTGAAAATTTGACTGTTAGCTATTCCAGAAGCATTTTCTTATTCTGGAGATTCGAAATTCAAATTTTGAAAGACCAACATTCGTCTATCAGACTTGAAATTCAAATTTTGAAGGTAGAAATTTGACTATTAGCTATTCCAAAAGCATTTTCACATTCTGGAGATTTGAAATTTGAATTTTGAAAGCCAATATTTGTTTATCAGACTTGAAATTTGAATTTCAGAATCAATTTGTTTATCAGAGGCAGAACCTTTGTAACTTCAAACTTTACACTGTAGACAATTTTGCAGAAGCTATAACTCTCTCATTTTAACTCCAAATTAAGCAAATGACCTATGGTTGGAAATCTCTTAATGTCTACTTTCAAAGAAAGATGTTTTACTTCAAAAAGAAATGTATTTTGTGAGATATCAAAATAATGATAAGAGGTTAAAACTGAAAATTCATATCTCACCACTCAGATTTAAATGACCATAACTTTTTTATATGACCTTTCTTTTGAGTGAAATAACCTTTTTTGAAAAGATTGTTAAGTCTAGTTTTATATGAAATAACTTTTACAATAAATGCATATGTATTTTGGGAGATATATTAAAAATACTAATCAAAAGTCAAACTCTAGATTCTTGAAAACTAGATTTCACTATCTTTAAAAGCAAGGATGTGTTACTTTAATAACCAAAACTTCTTGAGCCAATCAAATGCAATTGTAAATCATTGAGTTTCACATGAAAACTCTTAGCTTATGAAGTATATACCTATCAAAGTCCAAAGGCTATCTTAACGCAACCAAGCTTCCAAATCTTCAATTCTATGACACTTGAATTCTTCACATCTTGGAGTATCCTTTTCCTTCTTCTTATTTGAGTGAGTCATGATGTTAATTTTCTTTTCTTTGTTTCAATGTTTACTCTTCCTTCTTAGATAATTCTACATTTAATGTATTATACTTACAAGTCAAGTAAATAGTCTAATTTATATATCTAAAATGTAAAAGCATAGTAGATATATTAGCATGATATATGCATTATAAAAATAATTAAACACATGCTAATACACATTTTACTTCAATTAGGAACAACATATATGTTAAACAGATATAATGCATTTGTTTCTTATTACTCTACATTTGTTATTATCAAAACTTATATTATACTAAACCTAACAATTACTTGCTATACTTATTGTTGCATCCAATTTTTAATTTTCCAAAAATGAGCTACCAAAATTTTTAAAAATGAACTTTTGGAAAACCTTCAAAAAAGATGGTTTACAAAACATAAAGGATTTGTGAGTCGATTGTGTCATAGGGAATGTGTTAGACACCCCATAACACCCGTTTATAAGGACGATTACCTTAAGTTGATTAAACAAAATTAATGTGGCTTTAAAATTATTTTAATTACTTTCACAAAATATATAAAAAATAATTAAATAATAAAGAAATGAATTTATTTACAAAAAATAGACTTGACTTAGAATAAGAGTTTAGGGTCTATATACGCTATTATAGGGATCAAAGTCCATGTAGTTCAAAAAGTGCAATTACGTATCACTTGATTGGCATATTTTTAAGGGTATTTTGAAAGAAAATAATTTTAAATGGGTCTGTTTTTTAATTTATAAAAATGAAATGTATTTATTTAAGAAAAATCAATTTATTATCATTTTTATTATTATTATTATTATTATTATTATTATTATTATTATCATTTATTGGCAACCCCGTGAAGATTCTAAAATTTCAATTGGTAACTATTCAACTTGCATTTGTATATCCATGAAGATTTCCAAAACTTCATGAGATAACTTTGAAAGACGAAGATTTCTTTTTAAAAGAAAATCCTTTTATTTAAGATAGATATTTGACCTTTCAAAATATAAAGGAACTTTTCATTATTTTGATTTTAACAATCTCTTCTTGTTTATCTTCAATAAAAACATATAGGATCCCAAAAATACTTTTTCTAAAAGAAGAAAGTACTTGTACAATTTAATTGATATAACCACAGAGACTTAAAAGTCTTACATGGTAAACCAATTAACCTTAATACCAGCGAAGACTCAAAAGTCTCATACATCACTATTCTTATACACATGAATTGGTAAATATAGAAGTAACATTATAGTATTATAAATAGCAGATGGAAAGAACAATCAATATACATGATAGTTTTAATCTGCATAAAGAAATGACTTATCGAAAGCTTCTTTCTCTAAATCAATATTCTTCATCCAGCAAGCCGCAAATGGAGGTCATCATTATATTCAATGCTTCATAAGATGACTTGGTATCAAAAGATGCATGATCTCTGTTAATGAAAAATGCACTTCCTTATACAAATTACATAGTGGGTCATGCTTGGGGTATTGGGTTCTATAATCCCTTCATGTCATTCTTGCATGCATGAAAATTCAAAGTGGACACACAAGCTAGTAAATGGGAAAATAGAGCTTTTATAGATTGGGAGGATAGGAGAAAGCAAGTCACCAAATGAATTCATAATTAAAGGCAAGACCTTTAAAGGCATTTCAACTTTGGCCAAAAAAAAAACAATTTTCACTTGAAATATAAAATTGCTACCCTCACCAAAAAAAAAAAAAACAAAATCTAACCTATACCCAAAAATAGTAGGTCTACATATGAGGACATAACCATGGGAAGATAAGCTTTTAGGTAAATGTTTGGATTAGATTATATAATCCATTGAATGGTATTAATCGGTGTGGGTAATTTGTTTTAGGGACCTTACAAAACATTGAATTTAGGATCATGGATATTATATTATGCAATGCAAAATTGAAAAGAACAATAATAATAATGATAAAACAAAAATGTTACCACTACCTAAAGTGAATTTCAAATATGAAACCACTTGAGGAGACGTGGATGAAGAAAAGTAAATAAGAATGACTCTCTCACAACATACAAGAGTATGCATTTATCTGTAATAGAGATAATCAAGAATATGAGAAACCATTTTAGAAATATCATAAATGAGAAGAAAAGAATAATGGAGTCTGCTTCTAAGAGAGGCAAGTTATCCTATATGAATGGATCTATATTGGGAATGAGATAAGAGAGAAATCATATATTTTGTTAATCCCTTATTTCTCTTTCCCAGCCTCTTTTTTTTCTCATAATTCCTCTACGTTCTTTTTTTTTTTCTCTGTTTCATCTCTCTCCCATTCTCTTCTCTTCTACCTTTCTCTATTCTCTCTAATGCTCCCAGCATTTTGCTCCTTTCTAATTCTGCTTCCATTCCCTTTTCTTTCTTTTTTTTTTCTTTTCTCAATCACTCTCTTGTCCTCTCTCATTCTCTCACTCTTTCTTTCTTTTTGCTCTCTCACCCTCTCTCATTTTTCTTCTTTTTGTTCTCTCCTTCCTCATGACCTACCTTACCTTTATATAGACAAGGGAATCTAGTTTATAAAGAAAACCTAATGCAAATCATCATTAATGCTTAATCAAATCAAATCATTTATTATTTGCTTTTTATTTGATCTTTACCATTATTATTTTACATTTGCAATAATACTACAACCAGATCCAAATCTTTAGTGATACATTGTTATTTAGCTTTTATTATTTTTTTTGTAAATCCAAATCTCAAAGGATTTGAAAATCTCATAAAGGAGAAATCCATATCTTTAGGATAAGATTACTTTTGTGAAATTATTAATTTTTAGGATTTTTCAATTATTTTTTCAATTTTTTTATTTATCAAATTAAACTCTAATAGAAACACTTTTTTTTAACCTTTATCAAATTAGATTTAAATGAAAGTTTTTTATTATTTTATATTAAAACTCGGACAAAATACGGGGTTCACAATTGTCCCTTTTTACTTGTTTCTTAGGTGAGAAGGAGAAAAGGTGTGGGATTTGAAGTTCTCGCATAAGGAATAAGTAAAGATACGAACACGTATTTTGTCTATCCATGCAATGCTAAGATAACACTAGACTCTACTAGACTTAACCTTAATTTGAATTAAGGCCATCGTGCATGCAATGCAATGAGGCAACTAGATTACCCTTGACCTTACTAAACTATCACAATTAACCTATATGCTTGCTAGTTTGGTCCAAAAATTTTTTTAGTAAAAAAATCACTCGAGGCCTCACTTTGTTCCCTTTTCACCTTGCAGGTGTTTATAACTAAAACAAAGAGCCATAGGATCATTTGAGGTTTGACATCTAGCCATTTTGTCATAAATTATGGCATATGTGAGTACCTAGTATATGGTGAACAAAAATAGCTAGCCAAGTGAATTGAAAATTTTAATATTAAAAGGTATTCCCATTGGTCATGTACGAACCATTTGTGATCATTAGGAGTCTTCTCTCTCTCTTTCTCTCTATTTGAGATTAACCCTCTTGGTTATCAGATTGGACTTAAATCCAGAATTTCCTATCACTTTACCTGAGGTTGTGGGTCCTTAACATTATTAAATGGTTTCTAGTATCTCTAGTGTGCCCAAATAAATCAGGAAGTCAACTTCTTATTTATAGGCCTTTAATTATTTTAGAATTAGGTATTAAGAATACAGTAATGCATATCCACCTAGAGCAACAAGTAAATTTCACCTTATCCAGACCCATACTCTAGTGCAATGGAATGATTAGGGATTCTCTTAGTTTTCCTGCACATTTTGTGCTTCACTTTTATTGGGGACATTTTATTTCTTGAGTCGTTATGCGTTCTTTTGACGCAAAGATTAAACATTGGTGATGCAGACCCTCGATTACTCAAGCTTACATAACTCACTGCACCAAGATGCTATTAGCATGCTCTTAGCTCATACTGCACCAATTGACATGAAGGATAACACTTTTTGGTGAAACCCTTGGTTACTAAGCATAATGTAGAGTAGATATATATTTTTTTGGCCTTTATTTTGTTTTTCTAACCTGATTCATTTTTTTGAAGGTAGATTTTTATAGGACAGGACAGGGAATTCTGCTATACCTCTAACATGACTATATAAAATTCTACTCTCTTTCCTCTAACTCTTTGTAGGTTTTCCGAGACGTTGAGATCACCTAAAGAAGTTTTGCCTCTCCTGACAAGGTCTTTTCCATACACATGGCTAGGAATCAAGTCCTGAATAACATACTTAGGGAACCCAGCTATCTACCAACTATGCTAGACCTTGTTGATTTACCCTATGGATTTGATTATGCTCAATTATGTTTAAGAGTCCTTGACTTATTTTGGCACACTAAAATCAACTAGAATTTTCAACCATATAAAGTATCTCCACTTTATTTGACTAGTAGTGGCGGTATATTCTCTAAGTCCTTTCTTGGTTGTTATTTTCTTTATATTTCATTTTCAAATCCTTTTGACTCACATTTCATTGTGTCCATATGATAACCAATAGAGTTTTCTTTGGAAAAACCACTTTGTTCACTTGGCCAACTATTCCCATTTTCCACAAATTGAGTTGTGGAGTTCAAAAAAGTTTTGCATATGACTTCTGACTAAGTTCATTATCCCAATGTTAAAGAGATAGCTAACACAATGCCTTAGTGGTTTTCAAAATGTGCATTAAAAAGTATGGACCAAACACAACAAGGATAAGGAGGAACATCTATGCATGCGATGCAATCGAGACTAGACTCTTATTATAACTAAGCTATATGGACCTAAGATGGAAGATAAAATGAGGACTATTTGGCTCAATCTAATGTTAATGAGATGCCCCTCTTCACTTGGTGACTAAGGGAGAATATCGAAAGACTATGTCGTATGATATTCATAGCTTAAGAACAAGTGAAGATAAAACATGTATTTTGTTTGGGCATAAAAAATGAAATGCAATGTAAGATGGAAGTGAGATGCCTGTTTTCATAGGACTTTGGTGAATGCCTACCATTACAGGGCATTGGGTGTTAGTCAAAACTAGACTTTGGCAGTAGTGAAGTGCTTATTTTCACAGGATTTTGATGGAGGCTTGCTGTTATAAAGCTTTACAAAAGAGAGGCCAGTTGAAACTGGACTTTGAGGGGGCTTGACATTATAGGACTTTGAAAAGATAGGGGCCAACTGGAATTAGGCTTTGAGGGGCCTGCCATTACAGGACTTTAAAAAAATAGGGGCCAGCTGGAACTGGGCTTTGAGGTGCCTGCCGTTACAGGGCTTTAAAAAAGAGGAACCAATCAGAACTAGACTTTTAGGGGCTTGCCATTATAGGTCTTTGAAAAAGAAAGGCCAGAAGGGCTAGCCATAATTGTGCTTTGAGAGGGCCTACAGTTATAGGACTTTGAAAAAATAGAGGCCCGTCGAAATTAGGCTTTGAGGGGACTTGTAATTATAGGGCTTTTAAAAAGAGATGCTAGTCAGAACTAGGCTTTAAATGGGCCTGCCATTATAGATCTTTGAGAAAGAGTTGTCTAGCATGATGAATTCAACTATATTATACCAATCATGTGAACTGTAAGAAATGATGTTAGGCTTGCCATGTTAAATATATCTTTTCTTTATCTGCCTCAATTGTGAAAGATGAGTAAAGGATGTAAACATTTCTTCTTTTGATTTGGAGAAAGGTTTTGGACAAGCCTCCAATTCAAGTAGAGATGAATGCAATGCATGTTATGAATGATAAATGAAACAGGCTAGAGTTTGACATTTCATTTGCCCTGATCTTGTGCCATGCATGTATGTGTATAATACTCATGAAATGCTTTTATCGATTTAGTTCTTTTGGCCCAGTCTAGGTGGAAGCTTATGTGTGTGGCAAGATTTTCCCTTTTTTATTTGCCCTAGTCCAAATGAAGACTCATTGGATGAAGAATGAAAAAAATGCATAATTTACCCCAATCTAAAAATAGGGACTCATTGAATGATTAGAAAAAAAATGCAAGATTTATCTTTTTATTTTTATTTTCCCCAATCTAGATAAAAGCTTATTTTAATGCAATGTATGCAATAAATGATAAATGTGTGATGCAAGATTTATTTTTGTTTTCTCCACTAGAGGCTCATTGAATGATTAGTGGAAGATATAAGATTTATCTTTTGATTTTTTTGTTTGTCCCAATCTAGATGGAGGCTTATTTTGATGCAATGAAGGATGTATGAGTTGTGCAAATTTGATTCCCTATTTGCCATATCATGGGTGAGAGTTTATGCAAACATTCTACTTTTAATAAAAACCTTTATCATTTTTGTGCAAAGTACACACACATGGGTTGCTCAATACATATAAAGAGGAAAAGGAGAATGTGTTTGCTTATGCATGTCATGTTTGGTGCAATTGATGCACAAGAATATAAGATTCTTGATCACATGAAAATAGAAAAGTCAATACTTACCCTAATGAAGAAATTTATGAAAATGAATGACTTTTGAAGATACTTTGGCTAAATGGATATTACCAACAGGAGAGGGCCATAGTTTTAATTTGCATAACCAAGAGGAACTCATTTTAGTCATTTTTCAAGACAATTTCATTGCCCCAATTTCATACCATATGCTTGATATGACCATCCTTTTTTGTCAATTTTTATCTTTAATTCTTGAGAAGTTAATGACCAAGATGTACTCTTACTTTATTAAACAATGTCAATGTAGTCATGCATAAAGTTGAATTTAATGGAATGTTAAGAATGATAAAACATATGACCATTTACATGAAGGAGATTTTGGACAAATGGATATGCCCAAATTAATTATACTATGAAGATTTCTTCATTGGAAAAAAATGAATGGGAAATGAGGTGATCGAATTGGAAAATGTTTATATTCTATGTTGATGTCCACTTTTCTGAATGTGGACAAGTAATATGCAAAGAAATGCAACTAAAAAGAAAATGCCCTAATCCTACACTAGGAGTATTTTATTTGAATGACAAAAGTGTGAAATGGATATGAAGTGATGGAATTGGGAATATGCCCTAAATTCTGCAATCTAAATGTTTTTTTTTCAACAATGGGAAAATGGGGAGAAGCACATTTCTTGGATAAAATATTCCCTTTCAGAATAATACAGTTAATGTGAGTAAAAGATTTTTACTTTGAACTTTGCCTTGTGCACTAGTTTAAGTTACCTTGGACTTGGAACCATCTGTCACAAGAAAATTGTCCTAATTATTTTTAAACAAGTTAAATCTCAATGAGGACTTTTGGGGTTAGTAACTTGGTCTAGGTGAATACATTGTTGAAAATGAAAGAGATATTAGGTTCAAAAACACCTCACCCTCATCAATCCTTTCACTAATCACTTTCACATACTTCTCTAATAAGATTTTCTACTGAAACTTACTTACCAAGAGAGGATATTTTATGTTGCAGCTACAAAGGAGAGAACTTTGCAGATTAAAAACATAAGGATTTCAAAGGCTTAAATATTAAGATGGGACTACAATGAGAAGGATTACAAAGGCTCTAATATTCATGTGGGACTACAATTAAGGTGGCATTACCATGAAAATGATTACAAAGGCTTAACAATTCATGTGGGACTATGATGATAAATTTACTTTGGGAAACCTGTAATCTTGGAAAATTTGATGCCTCCCTAAAATTTCAATTGGGAGAATTTTTTTAGCAAAAATCTTTTATTCTACTTTCACTTTTCATTCAATGAAAGTCACTTACTTGAGGATTTTTTTTTCTTTTTTTTTTATGAGAGCTTCTTTCTTTTTTTTTTTGGAGAATTTTACTTTGCTATTCTCTTTGTTTTGCTTACTTTTCCAATATCTTCCACCTGGCTTTTATTATTACTTTTACCCATCATAATATCAAGGTTTATATTTTGTAATTATTCTTTTTTTTTATTTATCAATATTAAGGGATAGAAAAAGGTTTTCAAAAGCAAAAAGTGGCCGGAAATGGTTAGGTAATGTTTAGGGTGGGCAAAAAGGAAAAATTGATCCTCTCTTGATATTTGAATTTTTTAGCATAAAAATATGTTAGATACTTACCATCCCAAGGTAATTGTTTAATCATGGTTAATTGAAATAGTCACTACTACTAGCTCAATTGGGGTGTCTGGGGTATATTCCAGATTGGAAAAAGAAAGCCTCAAATCATTGACTCAATCTGTTTGTAGGACCTTCAATTGCATCTCTTTTTTTTAAATATTTTTCTTTCTTCCTCTTTTCAACCTGGGCAGCATATTTTGCTTCTTATTTCATCCATTTCTCACATCAATTGAAGAACAAAATATTATAAGGGATGAATGCTTGCTAAGAAATTGACAAGATGAATGGACTAATAGGAGGAAATATGGAAATACACGACCATAACATCAGTAAAGTCAATTTTAGTACTAGATCTTCACATTGTTTGATGGAGATATGACACCTTAGAGACTCACTTCTTTTGAAGAATGGTCTTATTAGTGAAAGGTATGATTGGAGTTAGAAATATTATTTTAGGGGAATCTTTTGTGAGTGTCTTAAAAGAACAAGTCCCCCAACCCTCAAAGAAACTAGTTCTTCTCATGATCATATGAGTGATGAATAATTTTCTTATGGTCATGGAGAAACTTAGATACAACCTTTTGACCCAAAGGTTCATGTTGACTTCTCATCTTAAGGAACCAATAATCCTATTGTCTACAAATTTCACAATATTTATCATGATGTGCAAAATGATTATGCATGTGAATGCATGCTCATTATGTTATACAACTGATGAATTGACTAGTGCATTAATTCTATTGCAATGGTCCATTGTCATAAAGGAATTGTGAGAATCTTAAGCCTTTGCTTAGGTGTGTTTTAGGATTGGACTTTTAAATGATAGGTAGCAAGGTGGTATGTTTACTTGATAAGTTTTGTTTTCATCAAAACTCCTGTTACTTCTCATGACAATTGATAATTAGATATGAAGCTTTGGTTGTTTTAGTTACAAGCGTGATTAATTAAAATATTAGTAGGTTACCTTTGGATCCTTCTTACACTTAATTAATTCATGGAAGACCAAATCTCTCCAGAATCAGGTCATGACTTTTGTGAACCTACTAATATGTTAGCCAATCATATTTTGGTTTTTTGTTTTGTTTTTGTCTTTATTTATTTTTTTTTATTAATTTTGACAACAGGTTTAGGTGGAAGATCACTTCTTCTTGGTATTTATTATTCTTAAGAAGAGGAATTATGATTTTATTTTATTCACACCTTTTGAAAATTAAGTGCCTAATATCATTAATGATGCTCATGCCATATTCATTTAAGAGTATGCCCATTTTAGCATATTATCAAGCTAATTTATGCCTTTGGGAAAAGAGCAAAAATTCACTTCCTTCTAGATTTTTATTTGTATTGTGATGGGGAAGCAAATAATTAGTGAAGGATCAAAATCCTTGCACAATTAATGTTGAGAACTTTGACATGTATATTTACTTGCTAGACAAGACTTCCTTTGAAAAAAATTGGAAGGAAATTTCTCACCTTAGCTAGGTGTTTATTGTATAATAAGGAAATAGAAATGACACTTAACCTATAAAAGATCAATATTCAAATGTGATAATGCATTAAGATCTTATCTCTAAAATTTCATAGGAGATTGTCAATGGTGATTTAGTTTAGTTTTATTTATTAATTTTTAATGATAATTAACTAATGAATGATCAACATCCAAACGTGATTAATACCTTAAGATCTTATCCCTAAAATTTGATGAAAGATTGTTAACGGGGATTTAATTTTATTTTGAGTTATTATTTATTAATGACACTTAATTAACAAATGATCAATGTCACAACATGATTAATGCCTTAAGATATTATCGCTGAAATTTGATAGAAGATTGTCAATGTTTGGAATTTGGGTACACACGTAGTGGAAAACTCAACTAAAATCCCTCCCGCAGATCTGTCAATATTGCTTAAATCGAGATGTAGAAGAAGAATTTACCTCTGGTGCGTTCCTTGGTGTTCTTTTCATTTCATCAGACTCTAGGAACTAACAGGTCTGATAAGCTCCCTTTACCAGTATCCATACAAATAGTGAGTCCAACTCAAACGGCGTGCTAGCACCTTTATTTGTGAATGTCCGTACGTCTATACAGTTTTGCTATTTGTTTGTACAATCCCACTATTCATCCGTACAATACCGCTGTTCATCCGTATAGTCTCACTCTCTGAGTGTACAGTCACACTCTCTGAGTGTACAGTCACTCTCTCTGTAGGGTGGGTTGAAATTCTATTGATTTTATATCTAACAATCCTAGCCTATATCAATATATAGATAGGATTTGATATTTATTTAATTTAAATCAATAATTTACACTAAATCAAATATTAATTAAATAGATTAGTTTGAATTTAAATCTATCTAATAGATTAAATTTAAACTAACTATCTAATCTATATCCAGAATCAAATCTAGATTTAATTTATCATATAAATCAAATTTGGATTATGACATTAGTTTAAATTTAAATCTATCACATAGAATTAAATTTAAAACTAATTCATTTAAATTAATTTGAATCAAATATATATATATTTCAAAATAATATAATATATATCAAATATATAATATATCAAACATATATATATACTTTAAATTTTATAATAATATATATATATAATTCAATCACCTTAAATTGAACTTTAAATTAATTGAATCTAGACACATTTTAGATTCAATGAATCTGGACATTCTAGCTCGAATTGACCAGTTTTTGTATGCGACCCTGTAGGCCCATATGATGTTGGTAATGGGCTAATAACACTATTGGACCCACAAGTCACAAGTGGCCTCTAGCAAGACATTGTGACTGCCCAAATCATATGAAATCGGTGATCCAGTGTAACCTATTATATAACCCAATCACATCCCTTTTGTCTCATGATATATAGATCAAGTATGAGGCATGGAAATGTCATCCCCATTTTGACCATCACTTTCTCAATCTCCGAGCTGACTAATAGGACAAATGGAAACTCTTTCATTCGAGCATGATCATGCATTTCTCAGTCTCACTCATCGAGAGGCCCAGATATATCTCTCTATTAATTAGAGGGACAAATTCCATCTTGATCATTCATCTTCCTCCACATGAATTCCACTATGCTCGATCATAGCTTTTATGATCTACTGATTAAAGGTGACTTTTGACTATGTCCAAGTATAGTGTTCCCCATGTAGGAAATCATGGTAATCTCAGGTTAAAGGGCTTAGTGACATGGTTATATATGAGATATGCTTATGACTTGATCCATGTAGCTATCTCTGAATGGGTCGATCCAGTGCCTATTCCCTAACAGGAGCTTATGATTTTGATTTGTATCTTCATACATAACTATCACATAATTATCAATCAAAATCATACTAACTTTAATTCATCATTGTTCCTACAAAAATGATTGACTAGGGACATTTGGGATAGAATAATTTATTTAAGAATATTATTATAAAGAAAAACATGTAAACAATATAATAATGTAAGAAAAAACACCTTATTTTTTCACAATAAAGTACAATATTCATAATACAATAATTGGCCTAGGGCACAATCTCCAATAACTCCCACTTGCACTAGGCCCAATCATTGATGTATCTAATACCCATTGACCTAACATGACACTTATGATTTATCTGCGTAAGCAGCTTAGTAAGATGATCAGTAACATTATCATCAGTTGGTATTTTGCATATTTTTATATCACCCTTATTAATGATTTCTCTAATAAGATGATATCGCTTAAGTATGTGTTTAGTTCTTTGTTATGACCTAGGCTCTTTAGCCTGTGCTACTGCACCATTGTTGTCATAAAACAGATCTATCAAATTTTTAATAGTAAGCACCACTCCTAACTCAATGATGAACTTCTTAATCCAAACAGCTTCCTTAGCTGCATCTGATACTGCTAGGTACTCAGCTTCTATTGTAGAATCAACTACAGTGCTTTGCTTGGAACTCTTCCAACTAATTGCTCCACCATTTAGACAGAATAGGAATCTTGATTGCAATCTAGAATCATCTTTGTCAGATTGAAAGCTTGCATCTGTGTAACCATTTACAACCAGCTCATCTTCCAATCCTCCATACACCAAGAATACATCCTTAGTCCTTCTCAAGTACTTCAGGATATTCTTGATAGTAGTCCAGTGATTCTTACCTGGATCTGACTGATATCTACTAGTCATGCTCAAGGCATATGAGATATCTGGTAGAGTGTACAACATGGCATACATAATAGATCCAATTACCGAGGCATATGGAATCTTGCTCATGCATTCTCGCTCATCTCATAAACAAGGACACTGAGCTTTGCTGAGATTGATGCCATGAGACATGGGTATGTAGCCCCTCTTTGAATCTTGCATACTGAACCTATGCAATACTTTGTCTATATAAGTGCATTGACTTAGGCTGATTAGTCTCTTGGATCTATCCCTATAGATCCTAATCCCTAGGATATAGGTGGCTTCTCCTAAGTCCTTCGTCGAGAAACACTTTCCTAACCGAGTTTTGACATTCTGCAAGGTAGGAATGTCATTCCTAATGAGTAGAATATTATCAACATAAAGTACTAGAAATACAATTGTGCTCCCACTAACCTTCTTGTAAACACAAGGTTAATCAACATTTTGGATAAATCCAAACTTTTTGACTACTTCGTCAAAATGTTGATTCCAACTACGAGATGCTTGCTTCAATCCATAAATAGATCTATGAAGCTTGCAAACCTTTGCAGAATCTTCTAGACATACAAAACCCTCAGGTTGTGTCATGTACACATTCTCAAGTAGCTTCCCATTAAGGAAAGTTGTTTTGACATCCATATGCCAAATCTCGTAATCATAGTACGCTACAATAACAAGAAGGATCCTAACTGACTTAATCATGGCAACTAGCGAAAAGGTTTCATCATAGTCTATACCATGAGTTTGCTTGGATCCTTTTGCAACCAATCGTGCTTTGAAGGTATGTACTTGACCATCTATGTCTGTTTTCTTCTTAAAAACCCATTTGCACCTAATGGTTTTTATACCTTCAGGTTGGTCAATCAAGGTCCATACCTAATTGTCATACATAGATTGCATCTCAGACTTCATGACATGCAACCATTTTTCAGAGTCGGATCCCATTATGGCCTCTTGATAGGTGGTTGGCTCTTCTTGATCCAAGAGCAACACATCAAGACAATTAGTTAAAAGAAATCTATATCTTTGTGGCTGATGTCGTGTTCTATTAGACCTTCTTGGGCCTTGTGTTACTTAAGTAGGCTCATCAACTTGTTGTGAGTCTTCTTATTCTTCCATCTCTGGCTCAATGCGATTTTTTGGATCTCGAACTTCAAGATTTATCTTACTCCCACTGGTTCTTTTAGAGACAAACTCTTTTTCTAGAAAGATACCATTCCGAGAACTAAATATTTTATTCTCAGTGGAATTGTAGAAGTAATATCCCTTAGTTTCCTTGGGATACCCCACAAAAAATAATTTTATAGATTTAGGTGCTAACGTATCTGAGGCTTGTTGCTTAACATATTCCTCGTATCCCCAAATCTTGAGAAAAGACAAATTGGGTTTCTTTTCAGTTCATATCTCATATAGGGTCTTTTCAACCACCTTAGATGGAACACGGTTTAGTGTGAACGCAGCTGTTTCTAATGCGTAGCCCCAAAAGGATGGTAGGAGATCTGTTTGACTCATTATAGATCAAACCATATCTAATAGGATTCGATTCCTTCATTCAGAAACACTATTCCATTGTGGTGTTCGTAGTGGAGTTAATTGTGAAATAATTCCACAATTTCTAAGATGGTCAATAAATTCTTGGCTCAAATATTCACCACCTTGATTAGATTGAAGTGCTCTAATAGGTTTGCCAAGTTGATTCTGTACCTCATTTTGGAAAGTTTTAAACATTTCAAAAGATTCAGATTTATGTCTCATTAGATAGATATATCCATATCTACTAAAGTTATCTATAAAAGTAATGAAGTACAAGTGACCACTTCTGGCAGTTGTACTTAACGGACCACATACATCTATATGTATTAGGCCCAATAAGTCAGTGGCCCTTTCACTATGTCTAGTAAAAGGTGCCTTTGTCATCTTTCCCAATAAACAAGATTCACAAGTGTCAAATGATTCAAAATCAAATGAATTGAGAAGTCTCTCTTGTTGGAGCTTTGAAATGTGTTTCTCATTTATGTGGCCCAGCAGATAGTGCCATAGGTAGGTCGGATTCAAATCATTTGACTTGATCCTCTTGGTAGATATGTTATAGATATGTTTCTTATTAGGAGCTTCAACGTTCAAATAGTAATGACCACTATGCAAATCTCCATCCGCATAAAAGATGTCATTAAAATAAATAGAGTATTTTTTATTCCCAATAATTGAAGTAAAACCTTCCTCATCTAAATAAGAAAGTGAAACAATATTCTAACTCAAAGCAGGAATATAATAGCAATTGTTCAAAATTAACAAAAGCCCACTGGGCAAAATTAATTCATAAGTGCCTACGGCTAAAGCAGCAACTCTTGCTCTATTTCTGACTCGTAGGACTATTTCGCCCTTTTTCAGCTTCCTACTCCTTTTAAAACCTTGTACATTTGTACAAATGTGAGTTCCACATGCAGTATCTAATACCCATGTAGGAGAAGTAGAAACATTAATTTCTATAACATAAATACCTGAAATAATAGCCCCGCTATTCTTCTTTTTCTTTAGATCTTCCATGTAGAGCTCACAGTTTCTCTTCCAATGACTAGGCTCATTGCAAAAGAAACAGAGTCCTTCCTTGGGAGGCTTTGCCTTCTTGGCTTTAGGCTTGGGTTTGAGATTGGGGTTGGGGTTGGGCTTGGGCTTGTCTTGCTCGTTGGACTCGTTGTCAGTGCTTTTTCCCTTTCCTTTAGCCTTGCCTTTCTTTTTCATTTATTTTCCTTTCTGAACCATTAAAACATTGCTTCATTTTTTCTTGATGTTTTGCTCAGTAGTTTTAAGCATCGCATGTAGTTCAGAAATTGATTTCTCCATATTATTCATATTGTAATTCATGACAAACTGGTCATAACTCTCCGGGAGTGAGTTTAAGATCAAATCTGTACCCAACTCTTGGGTTATGGGAAATTTGAGACTTTCAAGGTGATCATTGTAGCCTTCATCTTCAAAACATGAGAGCTAACTGATGCACCCTCAGTCATTTTGCAAGAATGTTAGGCTTTCATGGTTTCAAACCTTTCTTGCCTTGCATGTTGTTGGAACATTTCCTTGAGATGCACAATTATCTCATAAGCCTCCTTATGTTCTAGATCTCTCTGAAGTTCTGGGATCATGTGTTAGATAAGTTAGCTTCCCAAGAAGGGGAGTGAATTGGGAAGATTAAAAATTTTTCTGCAAAATGTCAAGAAAGTGAAGAAAGCAAAGTGTGATGGAAAAACAGAGTATAAATGAATAAACAGTAAAAGTAGCAGTAGAGAAGAGAAGACTCAGATATTTATCCTGATTCGGTCTCTCAACTTGACCTACGTCCAGTCCCCAAGTCACCACTTGAGATTTTCCACTATTCTGCAAGAATTCAGTGGGCTTCTTGCAAATGCCTCAGTACAAACTTAATACTCTGTTTCTAGAGCTCACATTTTCACTCTTTGCACTCTCACTAAGTGCTTCCCCAATCCCTTGTGATATCCCTTCATAAGAAAATCTTTCTTCCAGATGAAGATGAGATTGTGTACAACAAATAAACTCTCTTAATCAGAGTGAATATAAAAGTTGGAGTATAAAGTTTGAAGTATGTGAGAGTAAGAGACTTTGAATAGACGATTTGGCAGAGTTTCAATATCTACAAAGTAATTTCATTACCTACATCTTCAAATAAAGTTCTATTTATAGATTTCTACCCCAACTATACGTTAGAGACAAGATTTAGCCGTTAGAGACGTTACCCAATGGTTACTTTGAGAAACTATCTGTTTACCAATCACATTTAATGCTTCTAACACTCAAAGTTCGAATTTCAGTTGGTTAACAGACGAATTTCACAGAAACCGAAAGCTACAACCTTTAACATTGAACTCCCAAAGTTTATCTGTTATGAAGCAAAATTTGAATTTTCATCTTTAGAAAATGATTCTATGTTGGAACATACGAATTTTCATGTTGAAAGTCTTTCTGTTAAGTGTGAACAGTAATTTCATTTTGCTACAGTGCCTTCAAAATTCAAATTTTGGAATCAAAAATTCGTCTGTCAGAAGCTGGTTTAATGAGGCACAATAGTTCATCAATTCAAAATTTGAATTTTCAAAGGGTAAAGTTCGTCTGTCAGAGAGACCTCTTTTCAAATTTACTTTAAAGTTCGAATTTCTGAATACTGTCATTTGTATGTCAACATATCATTATAACAGACTCACAAGCTTTGTTTCTGAAATTTGAATTTTCATGTTCAAAGTTCATCTGTCAGTGAGCAATTTTGAAGCCCTAACTAAACTTGGTTTCAGATGAACTTTGACATATTCTCAGACGAATTTTTCAATTTTCATAAGTTGCATTTTATCTGAAATTCAAATTTTCAAAAATGAAAGTTCGTCTGTCAGAGAAAGCTCTTTTCAGACACGTATCAAAATTCAAATTTCTCAAGTCAAAATTCGTCTGTCAGAGATGCTTCTTTTCATACTTGTTCGTTTACAAAATTCGAATTTTCAAAATAGCATATCAGTATAAACCTTTCAAACTTTGTCTGTTGGTGGGTGTTTTTCAAATATTCCATAAATTAACATAGAATCAAGGTTTTAAAACATCTTTTCACCAAGTCAAAGTCTTTTACTCAAATTAAAACATTACTAAACATTCTATATCTATTATTGCACTGATTTTTCTAGAATTCCTTCACTTGAAACCTTTTGTGCGCCTTTGATATCTTTATTCCAAGCTCTTGAAGGTTAGTTTGAAATCATCAAAACACTTAATTCAACATCATGGTGGCTAGCATCAGGCATCCTACATCTACAAAGTCATTAAGATGCTTATTATGGGCATCCTTTTGGGCTCTTGGAGCATTGGCTACAGGCTCTTCAAGAATGGGTTCATCTAGGACATATCACTTTCTTTCCTGCTTGAGAACAATTCTCAAGTTCCTAAACTAGTCAAGAAAGTTGGTCCCATTGAGTTTGTCCTTCTCAAGGACAGATCGCAATGAAAGTGTAGCAAAATTATTCATCGATATTTTCTACAACAAAATATGCAAAATCAAATTTATAATTTCCTACTAAAAATTAACCCTCAATTTAGTTTAGCAGGCTAAGACCCATATTTGACTTAATTGTAAGTTTGCTTCATTAGGTCTGCTAGCTTCCCAAGATGAGGGTGAATTGGAAAGTTTGAATTTTTCTGCAAAAGTATAAGAGAGAAGTGAAAGCAAAAGTGGCAAAAAAATTGAGTGCAAAATATAACAAAGTAGTAAGCAAGGTAAAAGAAGGAAAGACACAGAGATTTATCCTGGTTCGATCTCTTTCTCTTGACCTATGTCCAGTACTCAGGCTACCACTTGAGATTTTCCACTATCTTGCAAGAATTCGGTAGGCTCCTTGCAATGTCATAATACAATTTTATGCTCTGTTCCAAGAGCTTACAATTTCACTCTCTGTACTCTAGCTAAGTACTTCCCAAATCCCTTGTGAAGTCCTCTCATAAGAAAATCTTTCTTCCAGATGAAGATAAGATTATTTACAATAAGAGAAACTCTCTAATACAGAGTATGTTTGACAACTGAAGAGCAATAAATGAGGTGTAAGAGAGGAGAAGGCTTTGACTAAAGAATTTGATAGAGTTTTAGTATATACAACGTAAATTTGTTACCTACACCTTCAAATGAAGTTCTATTTATAGATTTATGTCTTAACTATGCATTAGAGACAAGATCTAGCTGTTAGAGACGTTACCCAATGGTTACTCTGTAAAACTATCCATTCACCAACCGTATTTAATACGTCTGACATCCAAAGTTTGAATTTTGGGGTATCAACAGACGAATTTCACAGAGACCATAAGCTAAAGACTTTAACGTTGAACTTCAAAGTTCGTCTGTTCAAAGGTAAAATTCAAATGTTCATCTTGACAAATGTTTCCCATGTTGAAACATACGAATTTTCAAGTTTAAAGTACTTCTGATAAGTGTGAACAGTTGTTCCATATTGCTACAGTACATTCAAAATTTGAATTTTTGTGCCCAAAATTCATCTGTTAGTGAGCAACTCAATATGGCACAAAAGTTCTTCTTTTCGAAATTTGAATTTTCAAAAACCAAAGTTCATCTGTCAGAGAGACCTCTTATCAAACTTATTGCAAAGTTCGAATTTCAAAAGACCAAAGTTCGTCTGTCAGAGGGACGTCTGATCAGACTTGTATGCTTTCATTCTAAAGTTCAAATTTTCAAAACTGAAGTTTGTCTGACTGTCTTAGAAATCTTTTTATACTTAACTTTCATATGAACTTTGACATATCTTCAGACGAATTTTTTATTTTTCACAAATTATGCTTTACCCTAAAATCGAATTTTCATAGGCTGAAATTCATCTGTCAGAGGTAACAACTTTGTAAGTTTAAATTTCAACTATCAAAGTTCGAATTTTCAAGGCATCATATGAATTTTAACAGTTCAAAATTCATCTGTTAGTCAGTATTTTTCAAATATTTCATAAGTTAACATATGATTGTTGAAAAGCACATTTTAAAAACATTTGGGTGAAAGATCAAAGTCTTTTACACATGTGAGTACAGTGAGAAATTCTACAAACTAGTCTTGTACTCATTTTTCTTGGATTTCTTCACTTGAGATATTTTGTGCCCCTTTGATATCTTCTTTCCAAGCTCCAGTTGTTTGGAATCATCAAAAACACTTGATTCAACACACTTTGGCAAGACACTTAAAATTAAGTTATTTAGGTAGGTAACTTATTTACCAATTACATTGAATGTAACTCTTAGATCTTTATGAGATCCTGTCATCATATGACCCGGCATGTTTAATCTCATCTAATGCCTTGAGACTCAATACTGTTTTGATAGTCTCAATTAAGTCATACCATCATGAACCTTTATGAGTATCACTATGACCCAAACTATCTCACTAAGATAACCTAAGTGTATCCCACTTTGATAGATCCTATATTTAGGCGATCAAAGCCTTGACAGGTGTTCATAAATGAGTGGCATTTATACTTAAAATTTAATTTGAGGAATTTTATTATGTTATTGTTATTCATACATCTAGTCATCACATGAACATATATATAATGGTGGCATCCCATACATGCATATGATCTCATCATAAAACATAAAATAAATGTATCATAATATGGCCCATCTAACCTATATCCTCCCAAGCCAATTAAATGATTCTTCTAATATAACACTTACATACAAAAAGAAACCTCGATTGAACATTCGAGGGGAGTGAGGTGAGAAGAGAATGTACATCCAGAATATAGAGAGAGGCATGACACGCAGACTACGTAACATCCCGAGAAAGCTAAAATATCTAGAAATATACAGGAATTTTGCAAAAATGGATAAACACTGTTTTGCATGAAAAAGAGCAAAGAGATCATTTTTTCCGGTTAGATGAAAAATGAGAAAATTATATTTTTATCCCCAAAGAATTATGAAAAGGACATCCATGTCCCTAAAGTCATAAAAATTTCGTGGGTAAGAAAGAGAAAATCCCTTTGAAAAAATTACACCTAATGACCTGAAAGTTTTAGGAATTATAATTTAACCTCGAGTTAAGGTTAATTTTGTAAATATGAAAAATTACTGTCAAAATGAAGCCCTCGATGAGAGAAATCCAATGATATATGGCACTGAGGGTTAATGCTCAAGAATAAAGAAATAATCAGTGCCGAATGTTCAAAAGTAATAGTAAACTGATAAAGTAAACCGTGGGCTCTACGGATGGTTAAAAAGAAACCGCGTCAGGATATGGGCCATACACAGATACCATTTGGGACAGGTTAATTATGGAAATATAAAAATAAAATTGGAATAGTTCTATATCCCAAAAATACTAAATTAGTATAAAGACGGTTTTATCGGTACGGTTAAAAAGTATCCGGATTGAGGTATATCTAGATCAGAAAAATTGGACAATTTTTGGACACATTTCTCTCTCCTATGCGTGATTGTTCTAAAGCATATGAGGCCAAAAGATATTTTATTATTTCTTAGGAATACTTCTTGAAGAAGTATGTAATAAAGTAATTAATTATTAGCAAAAAAGTAATCATGTTTAGGCTACTTAATTAAGTCCATGAACCACTCACTTTTACACCATGTCATGCGTGAATTAGCATCTAAAACAGATCAAGAAAATGCATGAAAGAAAGAAAGAAAAGAGAGAAAGAAGAAAGAAAAGAGAGAAAGAAGAAGAAAAAGAGAAGACAAAGTTGATGATCCAAGAACTCAAGGATTTGGTAAGTGATTCCTACTACCTTGAGCTTATAATTTTAAGTAGTTAACCTTGGTTTCTTGGAGTCTTCCTCTTCCCCTTTCCATGTTAATATTTTGGCCAACCTTAGAGGAAGCAAAGAATGGATTTTGATGCAATAAACTTAGGAGAAATCATCAACTAGTCAAGAGAACATGATTTCATGGAGTAGTTTGTTGTATTGCAAAGTAATAATTTTTCCTTCTTTCTCGAAGATTTTCAGTCAGAACAGAGCATCAATTTAGAGTTAGAATTTCATGTTTTTGATGCTAAAAATGGATTCTCCATGGTCCAAAACCTTAAGAACAAGTGTGTTGTACAAAGAAAGATCAGAGGAAAATTAAGTGAAAAAGTTAGGGTTTAGTGTATGGTATTGTATAATTCCGAAAATCAATGGCTAAATGGATTAAATGATGATATGTATAGGTAGGAAGCTTAAGCAAACCAAATAATAGGTACACAAAGTTTGGAAAGGAAGGGAATACATAAAGGTAGTATTTTTTCCATTATATGCATTATATTATCTTATGAATGTTCATGAACTCTATGACTTGTTTGATGCCATGATTAATATTTTGTGATGTTCATTGATTGTTGGATGAGTAGTTTAAAGGGGATTGAAGCTCCAAAATGCCCAATTTACAAAATGAAACTCTGCCAAAATTTTTATAAAATTATTATGGTATTATATGAATTGATGAGTTTGCTTGAAGTTCTATGTAAAATGTGATGATATATGTGTATGACTGGATAATGCTACTGAGATTCTTTGAATCTCACCCCCTTCAATGACTAACCATGCTACGGAGAACCAATGCAAAAGAGTTAAGGAAGGAGCAAAAGGCATGAAGAAGAAAATAATATTGCAAGCCATTATGTTATAATGGGAATGGTTATTTGTGCCTTGTTTTGTATGAAATTGTAAAATAGTGAATATTATGTTAATGTTTCAGAAAATGTATGAGAATTTTCAGTTCTGGATGTTGGAATGTGAAGTTATATTCTACCAAGTTACATGCCAAAATTAGTTCATTTACAAGGGTTTTGGCAAGCAAATGGCAATGTAGACTGAAACAGGGCATTTTCCAGACGTGTTTGCTTCATTTGCCCTTGTTCTATACTTAATGTGAGGTTAGGTTTATGATATTTTTATACCAAATATAGGGCATCAAGCTTTAATATGACACCTAATTCACCCCATTTGGAGTTGTGTACAATAAATGGTGAATTTTCAAATTTAGGGTTTAAAATAGGACAATATTGGGAAAGTGGGAAACTTTTAAAGGATAACATAAAATCATATAGAGCTCCAAAAATTCAGTGGTTTATATATATATATATATATAAATATCTATGTCTTAAGATCCATATGCCACTGATTTGGAAGTGATTGGAGTTATAGAACAAGAGATATGTAAGTTTTCCCAAAACTGTTCCAGTAAGAGTTGGATTCTGACCCTTTGTGATTTAAATTAAAGTTATGTCTTGTGTAATTGAAATAAATATATGAGAAAAATATGTCTATAACTATACATGTAGAGCTATCTAAAGACATAGAGTATACATAATTTGGGACAAAATAAAATGAAATATGATTTTTTCAAGGTTGAGGTCAGAAAACTGGAAGATAGAAGAATGACCAAATGAACAGTAAATGTCCACAAAAATACTGTGCAAATTGGCCCAATGAAGTTACTGTTTTATATTTTTCCCACGTAGATCCAAATTTAAGAAAATTTTAGAGACTTGAATCAGCTCAAGATAAAATTTCTAGATTTAGTTATGAATTTTTAAAATTCATCAGGTAAAAGGGAAATTGCCTAATGAACAATACCCCGAATTTTGAAAAATTATGTTTTTATTATATTATAATTTTAGTCTCTAAACCATGATGAAAGACATCTAAAATGATCTCATACATGGGAAATGAGCTCTAGTATAAGGTGTTATAGGCCATATTTAAAACCACAATATTCTAGGGCCATATCATGCACTATACCCATCCAATTCAAACAAATCACAACATGTATATCACAAACATCTCATCTAAAGAAAAGCTGTAAACTTTGTGATTTTAGCGTTAAATCAAATTAAGCATATATGAAACATATTCAAAATCCCGTCATGTATGAAATAGAAACATATTTGAGTCTAATTGTATCACATATGAAAACATAATTGAATTAAACTCATACGAAATAGATTTGAAAATGTATCATATACAAAAATGTAACATGTTTGATTCTAATCATGACATATACGAAACTGATTTGAATCTAATAATGTCATATTCGAAACCAAAAACATATTGCTTAAAAGATCCATAATCGAGTAAAATATCAATGGTTTGCATGCACGATTTTAGATTCAGACGAATTAGACAAAATATAATTCACACACATGTCACACATATGCAATCATATTCACTCAAGAACTTGACTTAAACAACCATTAACTAGTCTCTCATACCACTATTGGGAATTTCGGTACACATACAGTGGAAAACTCAACTAAAATCCCTCCCACAAATCCATCAACATTGCCTAAATCGAGATGTAGAAAAAGAATTTACCTTTGATGTGTCCCTTGGTGTTTTTTTTCATTTCGTCGAACCCCAGGAACTTGTTAGGTTTAATGTAATATAAGTTTTGATGATGACAAATATAGAGTAATAAAGAACAAATGCATCATATGTATCTAATATATATAATGTTCCTTAAAGAAGTAAAATAAGCATTAGTATGTATTTAATTATGTTTATAATGCATATATCATGCTATGTGCAAGTATATTCACTGTGATCTTACAATGAATAATATATTTTGGATATACAAATTGAACTAACTACTTAGTTTGTAAGTGAAATATATTAAATGTAGGATGATCTAAGTGGGAAAAGTGAGCATTAGAATAAAGAAATGAAAATCAACATCATGACTCACTCAAGAAAGAAAAAGAGAAAGGATGCTACAAGAATTAAAGATCAGAAAGGAGCAGGTCAAGAAAGAAATGACCAAGTGAATGTGGAACTCAACATTTGAAGACCTAGTCACTAAGTATATTTTATTTTCACTTAGGTCTTGAGGTGGGATTAATCTTTAAAAATTTACTTAATCTTGTTACCATATGTTTTAAATGAGTTAGATTAAGTAAATATGATATTAGTATATGTTAGAATTGAGAAATAATGGCTAATAAATGAATTTGGTGATTGTTTTATGTTGTCAAAATGGTTTTCATGAAAAAATCTACCCTATGAGGATGAAGTCTAAGCTTCAAAGATGTTTTTAAGTGTTAACTTTATTTTTCATAAAAATGTTTTTGCCTATGATGATAAAGTTTCAATTTCAAAGTTGTTTCTAAGTGTTCTCATCTTGTTTTCATGAAAAGGATTACCTTATGCGCATAACCAGTAAAGGATATAAGGATAAAAGACTCAATCCCAGTTTTTCTGAATGTCCCTTCTTCGATTTCATGAAAAGGGATTGAGGTTATCCGCATAACGTAGATATGCACTATGTCCTCAGCTCTGTCTAGGTCATTATCCTAATAAGGTGCCTACCTTATTCACATAAGGGAGTGAACAGAATAGGTCACTTGCACTGTGCAGCCCGTTACGCATAACCTAGGGAGGTTATGCCCATAATGTGTAGGTTATCCACATAACCTAGGGAGGTTATCCACATAACCTATCCTGATATCCTATGTTTCAGTACACTTGGACTTTCTTCAACTAAATTTGTTATTAGCATAACCCTGGGAGATTATCTAGATAACCTATATTTTTCAGAAACTTAGTTTGTGCTGACAACCTATGTTAAATTCGATTTCAGCATAACCTAGGGAGGTTATCAGCATAACCTATGGTATAGAGCACTTGGACTTTCTTCATCTAAATTCATTATCAGCATAATCTTGGGAGGTTATCCTGATAACCTATGTTTACAGAAACTTAGTTTGTGCTAATTGTTTTTCAGAAACTTAGTTTGTGCTAATTGTTTTTCAGAAACTTAGTTTGTGCTAATTAAACATTATGCGAACAAGGAATAACATCCTAAAAGATTATCCTAATAATCCTCAAAGGTATCCAAGTTTGTGAGATGATTATCTAAACAACTAAGTAGGTTTTCATGAAAATGTTTTTGAGCTAAAACTTAGTTATTTTGGAATAAACATTATCCACATAACCTAACTAGGTTTCCACATAATGAAAGTCTAACATTGAAACTAAGAGCCAACAGTCACCCATTATTCACATAACTAGAGGAGGTTATCTGCATAACCTCTGTCAAACGCATTTAAAGCGGTAGTTGAATGGCTCTTTTTGTAGAGTAACAACTAGAATTTATCTCTAACGGATAGATCTTGTGTCTAACATCTAGTTATATCACAAATCTATAAATAGAACATCATTTAAACTTATTGGTAACAATCAAAAGTGATTTTATGCGAAAGTATTGTTCATATACATAAAATCTTTCTATATTAGCATCATATGGAAAACCCACCTCAATATAGAGTGAGGTTTCAATTATCATTTACTCTAAGGGAGAGTTTTCATTCTGTATTTGTTCTTCTCTACTATTTTCTAGGTAGATACTTAGTGTGGGGTATCATTAAGGGAGATTACACATCTTGTAAGGGTGTGGGGAGAGTGGCTTCACAAGTGCCCACTGAAACTTGTGGGATGTACTGAGACTTCACAGGTGCCCGGATCAAACCTGTGAGATATAGTGAAAAATCCCAAGTGATGGCTTGGGGACTGGACGTAGACCAAGTGGTTCGGCTGAACCAATATAAATTGTTGTGTATTGCTCTTCATCTTCTCTATTCAATTGATGTACTTAACTCTCTTTGTTCATCCATGTTTTGCTGCACATCTGGTGAATTTGGGTTGTAATCCAAAAAGGACAAAAATCTTGCATCACCTAATTTATCCTTCTCTTGGGTGACCAACCAACCTAACAGAACTAACACGTCTGATCAGCTCCCTCTATCAATATCCGCACGAATGGTGAGTCCAACTCGAACGGCATACTAGCACCTCTATTTGTGAACATCCATACGTCCGTACAGTTTCGCAATTTTGCCTGTATAGTTTTTCGCTGTTTATCTGTACAGTCCCATTGTTCGTCCTTATAATGCCGCTGTTTGTCCGTACAGTCCCACTGTTCATCCATATAATGCTATTGTTCATCCGTACAGTCCTGCTGTTCATCTGTACATTCTTGCTCTTTGAATGTACAACCGCTCTCTCTTGGGTGGGTCGAAATTCTATTGATTTTATATCTAATAATTCTAGTATATATCAATATATATAGGATTTAATGTTTGTTTAATTTAAATCAATAATTTAAACTAAATCAAATATTAATTAAATAAATTAATTTGAATTTAAATCAATTTAAATTAACTATCTAATCTATATCTAGAATCAAATCTAGATTTAATTTATCATATAAATCAAATTTAGATTATTATTTTAAATTTAAATTTAGAATCAAATCTAAATCAAATTTAGATTATGACATTAGTTTAAATTTAAATCTATCACATAGAATTAAATTGAAAACTAATTTATTTAAATTAATTTGAATTAAATATATATATATATCAAAATAATATAATATATATCAAATATATAATATATCAAACATATATATATACTTTGAATTTTATAATAATATATATATAATTCAATCACCCTAAATTGAACTTTAAATTCATTGAATTTAGACATATTTTAATTCAATGAATATGGATATTCTAGCTTGAGTTAGTTCATTCTTGTGTGCAACCCTATAGGTCCATATGATGTTGACAGTGGACCAATAACACTATTGGACCCACAAGTCACAAGTGGCCTCTTACAAGACATTGTGACTATCTAAATCATATGAGATCGGTGATCCGATACAACCTATCGTATAACCCGATCACATCCATTTTTGTCTCATGATATATAGATCAAGTATGAGGCATGGAAACGTCATCCTTATCTTACTTAACCATCACTTTCTCGATCTCCAAGCAGACTGATAGAACAAATGGAAACTCTTCCATTTGAGCACGGCCATACATTTCTCAATCTCACTCATCGAGGGGCCTAGATATATCTCTCTATTAATTAGAGGGTAAAATTCTATCTTGATCATTCATCTTTCTCCACATGAATTTCACTATGCCTGATCATAACCTTTATGACCCCCTGATTAAAGGTGACTTTTAACTATGTCAAAGTATAGTGTTCCCCATGTATGAAGCCATGATGATCTCAGGTCTAAGAGCTTAGTGACATGGTTAAATATGAGATATGCTTATGAGTTGATCCATGCAGTTATCTCAAGACGGGTCGATCCAGCACCTATTCTCTAGCAGGAGCTTATGATTTTGATTTGTATCTTCATACATAATTATTACATAATTATTAATTAAAATCATACTAGCCTTAGTTCATCATTGTTCCCACAAAGATGATTGACTAGGGACATTTAGGATAAAATGATTTATGCAAGGATATTATTATTATAAAGAAAAACATGCAAATAATATAATAATATAATAAAAAGAAAAACACTTTTTTTTATAATGAAATACAATGTTCATAATACAATGATTAGTCTAGGATATAATCTCTAACAGTCAATGGTGATTTAGTTTGCCTTTATTTATTATTTCTTAACAACAATTAATCAACGAAGGATCAATATCAAAATGTGATTAATTCTTCAAAATTTTATTCCTAAAATTTGATGGAAGATTACCAAGGTAATTTAATTTGATTTTAAGTTATTATTTATTAACGACACTTAATTAACAGAGAATCAATATCCAAATGTGATTAATGCCTTAAGATCTTATTCCTAAAATTTGATGGAAGATTGCTAAGGTGATTTAGTTTACTTTTTAGTTATTATTTATTATTGTTATTTATTATTTTTTTCTTTTATAGTTGACTAATGAAATTAATTTACCCATTGGGTAGAAATTCCCACCTTAATGAGTAGAAGGAAAACTATTAGCCTGTGAAAAGTTAACACTACTAAATTTTTGAAGTTGTTAATCACGTCTCTCATATCAAAATGAATCACTTTGCCTTATAATTTATAATAAAAAAGAAGTTACACAATCCCTATGAGATTACCTCTTTGTGAGATATTTCTAACATGATGAATATAATGTAATTATGGTCTATTAGGGTCGGGAACCCATAGACAAAGGTTAAGATACTATTGCATGCACCATCATTGTGTTGTACCAAGCTATGCAAAGATTTCGATACATACTCTGGTGACAAGGCAACAATGTGTCGTATTTTCCTATTTTTTTAATAATAATATGCTATGACAGAGAAGAATATGCTCTTCTTTTGTCTTATTATGGGATAAGCCCTAGGGTATAGAGATATCTAGTCCTAAGAAAATTGGACACTAGCTAACTGGTTGGTTACTACTAGGGTTTATCTATCAATGTGCCAGTTTTCAAGGTTGAACTATTTTCCTAATAAGGTCTCCAAGTTGCCCCTACCATAATGGTGAAAACCCTATTAGCAAACTTGATCCATTGAAAACTCAAAAGTTTCACAGGGACTAAGCTTACAAAATGGGTAATTGCATGGATGAAATCTTCACAGTAACCTCTTAAGGCTCCAAAAACCTTGCAGGGGAACCATTACAAACTTCATGAGCCGAAGGCACTCATAGACCCGGGTATAAAGCCCAAAATGTGTGTGAGGAGACTATGTAAGTGCTCAGTGTGTGAGGAGAGCATATATACCTGGGACCTACAAATTACCCAACCCTCATCTGTTAAGTAGATAATAATAAGAGAAATATATAAAGTAATATACAATAAACACATTATTCATATAGAAAAAAAATAAGAATTAATAAAATAATTTTATATTTCCTAATCATATAAGGCAAACAACATTGAAAAGAAATAAAAGGAAAGGTAATTAAAATAAAGTTAAGGCCACAAAATTGTGTAGAACCAACTTATATAGGCTTGACTCTCAAACAATCCCCAGTAGAGTCACCAAATTGTCGTACCCAATTTTTAATTTTCCAAAAATGAAAAACTAAAATAAAAGTAGAGTCACCACCAAAATTTTTAAAAAGGGAATTTTAAAAAACCTTTAAAAAATGGTTTACGAAACATAAAGGGTTAGAGAGTTGATTATGTCATGGGGAAGGTGTTAGTTACCCTATAACACCCATTCATAAGAATGGTTACTTTAAGTTGATTATACAAAATTAATGTGGCTTTAAAATTATTTTAATTACCTTCATAAAGTATATAAAAAATAATTAAATAATAAAAAATGAATTTATTTACAAAAGAAGACTTGACCTAGAATGAGAGTGTATGGTCTACATACCATATTATAGGACAAAGTCCACGTAGTTCAAAAAGTGCAATTACGTATCACTTGATTGGCATTTTTTAAGGGTATTTTGAAAGAAAATAATTTTAAATGGGTTTGTATTTTTTAATTTATAAAAATGAAATGTATTTATTTAAGAAAAATCAATTTATTATTATTATTGTTATTATTTATTGGTAACCCTATAGAGATTCCAAAATCTCAATTGGTAACCATTCAACTTGTACATCCATGAAGATTTCCAAAACTTCATGAGATAACTCTGAAAGATGAAAATTTCTTTTTAAAAGAAAATCCTTTTATTTAAGATAGATATTTGACCTTTTAAAATTTAAAGGAACTTTTTATTATTTTGATTTTAAAAATCTCTTCTTGTTTATCTTCAATAAAAACATATAGGATCCCAAAAATACTTTTTCTAAAAGAAGAAAGTACCTGTACAATTCAATTGGTTTAACCACATAGACTTAAAAGTCTTACATGGTAAGCCAATTAACCTAAATACTAGTGAAGACTCAAAAGTCTCATACATCACTATTCTTATTCACATGAATTGGTAAATATAGAAGTCATATTATAGTATTATGAATAGCAGATGGAAAGAACAATCAATATACATGATAGCTTTAATCTGCATAAAGAAATGACTTACCAAAAGCTTCTTTCTCTAAATCAATATTCTTCATAAGATGACTTGGCATCAAAAGATACATGACCTCTGTTAATGAAAAATGTACTTCCTTATACAAATTACATAGTGGGTCATGCTTAGGGTATTGGGTTCTATAATCCCTTCATGTCATTCTTTTAGGCATGAAAATTCAAAGGGGACACACAAGCTAGTAAATGGGAAAATAGAACTTTTACAGATTGGGAGGATAGGAGAAAGCAAGTCACCAAATCAATTCATAATTAAAGGTGAAACCTTTAAAGGCATTTCAACTTCGACAAAAAAAAAACAATTTTCACTTGAAATATAAAATTGTTACCCTCACAAAAAAAAAACAAAACAAGAAACAAAATCTAACCTATACCCAAAAATAGTAAGTCTAGATATGAGGACATAATCATGGGAAGATGAGCTTTTAGGTCAAGGTTTGGATTATATTATATAATCCATTGAATGGTATTAATCAGTGTGGGTAATTTATTTTAGGGACCTTACAAAACATTGAATTTAGGATCATGGATATTAAATTATGCAATGCAAAATTGAAAGAAAAAATAATAATAATAAACAACAAAAAAGTTACCACTACCTAAAGTGAATTTCAAATATGGAACCACTTGTGGAGATGTGGATGAAGAAAAGTAAATAAGAATGACTCTCTCACAACATACAAGAGTATGCATTTATCTCTAATAGAGATAATCAAGAATATAAGAAACCACTTTAGAAATTTCATAAATGAGAAGAAAAGAAGAATAATGGAGTCTGCTTATAAAAGAGGCAAGTTATCCCATATGAATGGATCTATATTAGGAATGAGATAAGAGAGAAATCATATATTTTGTTAATCCCTTATTTCTCTTTCCCAACCTCACTTTTTTTCTCATATGCCCTATACCTTCTTTTTTTCTCTCTGTTTCGTCTCCCACCCATTCTCTTCTCTTCTATCTTTCTCTATTCTCTCTAATGCTCCCAATGTTTTGGTCCTCTCTAATTCTGCTTCCATTCCCTTTTCTTTCTTTTTTCTTCTTTTCTCAATCACTCTCTTGTCCTCTTTCATTCTCTCACTCTTTCTTTCTTTTTACTTTCTCCCCCTCTCTCAATTTTCTTCTTTTGCTCTCTCCTTCCTCATGACCTACCTTTCCTTTATATAGACAGGGGAAAGAAAACCTAATGCAAATCATTATTAATGCTTAATCAAATCTAATCATTTATTATTTGCTTTTTATTTGATCTTTACCATTATTATTTTACATTTGCAATAATACTGCAACTAAATCCAAATCTTTAGTGACACATTTTTAATTAGTTATTATTATTATTTTTCTTTGTAAATTCAAATTTCAACGAATTTGAAAATCTCATAAAGGAGAAATCCATATCTTTAGGATAATAATACTTTTGTGAAATTATTAATTTTTAGGAATTTTCAATTATTTTTTCAATAATTTTTATTTTGTCAAATTAAACTGTAATGAAAACACATTTTTTTTATTTTCACATTTATCAAATTAGGCTTAAATGAAAACTTTTTTGATTATTTTATATTAAAACTTGGACAAAATATGGTATTCACACTTATATTTCTATAGTTTCAACTTTTCCCCTATTTAATGATGATAAAAGATTGTTTATATATAGCTACTCCACTGATTTAGAGGTTCAATGAGCTGTTTTCTCAATTGGTGCTTTCAAGGCCCCCTGATGTGATGGTCTCCCTTAAGTGTTCTATCACCAAAATTAGGATTTAATTGGTAAGAATATTGTCAACTACATGAGGGTTGTGTTTAACGGAAAAGAGCTTATTGATGATATTAATAGAACTCTCCTTGCCTTGATTTCTTAAGTAGAGCAATCGAAGTACATAAGGCAATTCAAACCCATTGCTTTATGCAATGTTCTGTACAAAGTAATCTTTACTACTTGACCTAATTTCCCCTTTCTAGGTCAACTTTGTGCCTTGCCATCAAATCCAAGATAACATAGTTGTTGCTCAAGAATTGTTGCATAGCATGAAGAAAATTAGAGGTAAGATGAGCTTCTTTACTACTAAGATTGACCTCGAAGAAGTCTATGATAGGCTTAGGTGGTCTTTTATTGAAAATGTTTTGAATGAAATTTATCTTCATGCTTGTCTTCTCAAACAAATTATGCAATGTTAAACCAATGTGACTTCATATGGGGTCATGATGCTACTGACAAAAAGTTTCATTTGGTGAATTGGAATACTTTACAATAGAGTAAAGAATATAGTGGCCTCAACATTTTGAATCTTGACACCATGAATAAAGCCTGTCTCCTGAAATAGGTTTGGAACCTTTATTGATAACCAACATGGTCTTTGGAGGATGTTCTTAGATTCAAATACAATAAAGGCCTCAAATTTCATAATTTTGTTTCATTATTGTAGTAAACCTCCCCTCTTTCAAGGGATCTTGCCTTAGTTTGGCATTACTTAACCCAATTCTCATGGGTTGGAATTGGTAATGGTAGATCTAGTTCTTTATGGCACGATGTTGGGATTATTCAAAACATTAGACTTTATGATATTGTTAATGGTAGTTTACCTGATAAAACTTTTGGTTAGACAATTATTGACATTATCAATGATGATGGCACTTGGGATTGGTCAAAGATTAGTAGTTTGATTCCTCAGGATATTGTCCTAAGAATTAACACTATTTCCCCCTCAACTAACCTTGATGATTGTGATGTATTCCTATAGAAAAATAGTATTAATGGTAGCTACCATGTGAAGGATGGTTATGTGAGTATTATAGGCAAAAGGATTGGTATTAAATCCCCCTTTTGGTCTCTCATATGGAAATGGTAGGGTCCAAAGAGAATTAGGTAGTTTCATGACTCCTCTTCCAGTGCTATTATTGTAATAGGAGAGAATTCTCTTTACATGTCATGTGTGATTGTGTTAAGTTTAATATGAGTTTTGATGATGACAAATGTAGAGTAATAAAGAATAAATACATCATATTTGTCTAATATATTTTTTGTTCCTAAAAGAAGTCAAATGGGAACTAGTATGTGTTTAATTGTGTTTATAATACATATATCATGCTAAGTACTGCTATATCAATTGTACTCTTATATTTTATAAGGAACAAATGCAAAATTAGTACTTTGTTTATTGAAATTCGAAGTTACAAAGTTTTCATCTCTGATAGATGAATTTGGATTGTGAAATTCAAATTTTAAACTAAGTTTGCTAGTGAAAGTGTAAAAAATTCACATGAAACTTAGTTTAACTTTGACTATTGATGAAGTTCAATGTGAGTTCAAGGTCACAGCCTTTGAAAGACAAACTTTGAACTTCAAAGTGCGAACTTTGAAGTGAGAACTTTTATGTCATATTGAGTATGCCTATGATAGATGAATTTTAGTCTATAAAATTCAAATTTTGGTTTCTGAAAATTGAATTTCAAAGTGCATTGTGAAAACTTGAAGCAACTGTTTAAGCCACATAGACACACTTCCAGCATGAAAGTTTGAATTTTTAAGCCTCGAGCTAACTTTGGAATTCTTATCATAGCTCAAAATTCAAATTTTGCTTGCTAAAATTTAAATTTCAAGCTTAAATGTGAAATACATAACTATGCTTACTCTATGAAATTCGTTTATTAAGCCTCCAAATTCAAATGTTCATGTGTCATATGCATCTAATGTGGTTATTGAATAGCTCTTTTACAGAGTAATAGCTAGGACTTATATCTAATGGATAGATCTTGTATCTAACGACTAGTTAAGTCACAAATCTATAAATATAACCTAATTTGAATTTATGGGTAGCAAATTTAAGTGAGTTAAGTGCCAAAATACTACTGCAATGGATAAAATCATTTTATGTGAGCATTCAAAGCTAAACTCACCTCATTAGAGTGAGCTTCAATATATTATCTACTCTTAAAAAAAGTTTAGATTTTATAATCTTTCTTTTTACAATTTCTAAGTAGAATTTTAGTATGGGGAAATACTAAGAGAATTACACGTCTTTTAAGGTTATGGGGAGAGTGGCTTCACAAGTGTCTACTGAAACTTGTGGGATGTACTGAGGCTTCACAAGTACCCAGATCAAACTTGTGGGATATAGTAAAATCTCAAGTAGTGGCTTGAAGATGTAGGTAAAGTTGTTTGAGACAAATCAATATAAATTCTTGTGTCTTGCTCTTCATCTACTCATTTCATCTATCTACTTCATCATATTCTGTTCATTCTTATTCTACTAAACATCTAGTGAAATTGAGTTACACTTCAAAAGAGGCAAAAATCTTGTATCACCTAATTCACCCCTTGGATGACTAGTCAACCTAACAAATTGCTCTATTGTAAGGAATGTTTGGTCTTAACTACTCCTTCCTAATAAGTGGAATGATTTCTTTAGTGCTCCCCTGACTGCATGGCTGGCATTGAATCTTCAGATCAAAGATAGATTTCATCATGATCTACCTTGGTGCACTATCTTCAGGGTTATTTATTGGTGTCTTTGGAAACATAAGAATAATTGCATCTTCAATAATAATGCTAGCACCAGGCAATCTAAGGTCAAGGTTGAAGGCATCCTTAGTTTTTATTCTAACATTTCAAAGCTTCTTATCTTGATTTGGTTTTTGCTATCTCACACCTTTGAATTCTATTGTGTTTTTGTCTTTCTTGCTTGTTAATTGGATCAAGTTAAATATTGATGATGCTAGCAAGGGTAACCTTGGTCTTGCTAGATGTAGGGGTATTATTAGAAATCATAATGCTACTTGGTTCCATGGCTTTGCTAGAAATATTGGATGGTGTTATGCTTTTGTGGCTGAATATTGGGGAGTCTTAACTGAACTTGAGCTTGCATGTATTTTGGGTTTCACAAATGTCTTGCTTTAATTGGATTCCAAGTTGATGATTTTGAAGCTTTAATAGTGCATCCATGATCTGCATTACTTCTCCTAGCTTATGAGAAACATTTATGGCTTGCTTGGTTGGAACTAGAAATTCTTTAGCCAACTAATAGTTGTGTGAATTCTTTGGCCAACTATAGTCTAAATCTCTCCTATGGTTTGCATACCTAGGATTCTTATCCCCCCTTGGTTTCCTTATGATCTTTTATTTGTTGGCTCTAGTGTTGTGACATAGTCTTTTTTGCTGTTTTGTATTTTGGGATTTTAGCCCTAGTTTTCACCCAAAAAAACTTAAGATTTGTTTGATACAATTGAAAGATTTTTAAAGGAGTGGGAATGTTAGAGGAAATGGAAAGGAACCTTCTATTAAAGAAAATTTTTGGATCCAAATGCATGTTTGATATAGATGAAAAGATCAAAATATTTGAAGATGAGAGATTATAAAAAAAACATAAATTGACTCAATTATCTCTTATTAAAAAGATGATTTTAATTAGAAAAATGTGGTTATATCAACATATGCTAGAGTTACATATATCTAAAATAATAGTAATAACTTGTTTGCCAATTAGGTTAAAATGAAAATTTGAGAAGTTCTTGATCTTCAAAAAGGTTTAATGTAATTATTTTTAAATTTTCATTAAACAAAATGCATATGAAATAGAAGAATATTTTTAATGGAAAAGGTAAAATAATATTTCTAAAATTAAAACATAGGAAAATGTGTATATTATTTTCTTCCTTCACATTAATGTTTCTAAAGCACGAGAGTTTTTCTTAATGTGAGAGACCAAAGAAAAAAGGAAGAGAGCTTTCCTTAACTATTATGATGGAAAACTCTTTCTCATATTTGATGAAAGTGTGGTTTCGAACAGAAAAGCCATTGTTATTTATTAAACATGCTAAAAAGGACTTTCTTTTTCTTTTTTTTTTGAACCAGAAAAAGACTTTCTCTTTCATTCTTCCTTTGTTCAGACCTCTATCACTTCTACCCAACATGACCTAGTGTGATTCTAGTAATAATGGGTTCCTTTTTCTATATTTAATTGAACTAGCAAATTCTTGTTGATTAATTGGGATTTTTGGTAATGTAAAATAAGTTTTGATGCCTCAGTTTCTATCCCTAAATGTATATATTTTTAATTTATGAATTGGATGTCAAACATTTTGGAAATAGAAAAACCAAGTAGATGATATCCATTGTACTATGAATCTTAAAATGAAAACGAGGTTAAAATATTTCACTCAAAATGAATATAGAAACAATATAATAACTCTAGCCTTTTCTATGTCACCTTATAATAGCGTAGTAAAATCTTTCGAATGGTGAAATGGTAAACTATATTTGAAGTGAGAAAAACTGAAAACAGATAAAAAATAAATACATAGGAAGTAAGTGAAAATTGTTGAATCAAGTGTTTTGATGATTCCAAACCAACTTTCTAGAACTTGGAAAGAAAATATCAAAGGATCTCAAATGATCTTAAGTGGAGAAATTCAAGAAAAATCAGCACAAGAATAGATGGAGAATCTACAGCCTTGTTTAAATTGAGTAAAAGACTTTGATTTAGCAAAAAGATGTTTTAAAACTATGATTCTATGTTATATTTGAAAAACACCTACTAACAGACGAAGTTTGAAACACTTATACTAATATACTGTTTTGAAAATTCGAACTTTGCCTTTGAAAATTCAAATTTCATATTGAAAAAGAACAAGTCTTAAAAGAAGCTTCTCTGACAGACGAATTTTGATACGTGTTTGAAAAGAGCTTTCTCTGACAGACGAACTTTGGCCTTTGAAAATTTGAATTTCAGAAGAAAATACAACTTATGAAAAATGAAAAATTTGTCTGAGGATATGTCAATGTTCATATGAAAACTAAGTTTGGAAAGAACATCAAGATGGCTCACTAACAGACAAACTTTGAACATGAAAATTTAAATTTCAGAAACAAAGCTTTTGATCTGTTATAATGATATGTTGACATACGAATAATAGTACTCAGAAATTCGGACTTTATATTAAGTCTGAAAAGAGGCCTCTTTGACAGACGAACTTTGAAATTTTAAAATTTGAATTGCGAAATAGCCAAACTCTTATGCCTTATTGAACTGTCCTCTGACAGACGAATTTTGAATCTCAAAATTTGAATTTTGAAGGCATTGTAGCAAAATGGAACTACTGTTCACACATTTAAGAAGAACTTTTTACTTGAAATTCGTATGTTCCAATATAGAAACATTTTCCAAAGACCAAAATTTGAACTTTGCTTCATGACAAACAAACTTTGAATGTTCAACATTGAAGTCTTTAACCTTTAGTCTCTGTGAAATTCGTCTGTTGACCAACCAAAATTCGAACTTTAAGTGTCAGAAGCATTAAATGCGGTTGGTGAACGGATAGTTTTTCAGAGTAACTGTTGGGTAACTTCTCCAATAGATAGATTTTGTCTATAACGTATAGTTAAGACCTAAATCTATAAATATAACATCTTTTGAAGGTGTGAGTAACGATTTTAACATATATATACTGAAGCTCTGCCAAATCATTTACTAAAAGTCTCTTACTCATTCATACTTCAATATTTGTACTCCAACTTTCATATACACTCTGATTAAGAGAGTTTGTTCACTGCAAACAATCTTATCTTCATCTGAAAGAAAGATTTTCTTATAAGGGGATATCACAAGGGATTGGGGAAGCACTTAGCTAGAGTGCAAAGAGAGAAATTGTGAGCTTTAAAACAGAGCATCGACGCTGTACTGTGGCATTTGCAATAAGCCCACTGAATTCTTACAAGATAGTGGAAAATCTTAAGTGGTGGTTTGGGGACTAGACATAGGTTAAGATTGAAAGACCGAACCAGGATAAACATCTGTGTCTTCCCTTCTCTATTACTACTCTTACTGAATATTCATTTATACTCTAGTTTACTGTCACCTTTGCTTTTCTCACTTTCTTAAAAGTTTTGTAGAAAATCTTAATCTTCCCAATTCACTCCCTTCTTGGGAAGCCAGCACATCTAACAAAAATGAATATAAATTCTTTCTACCATTCAATTTTTGTTCTGATCATCATCTCTACCATTCAGTTCAGTAATCTAACTCACTATTGTTCTTCTTCTTCTTCTTCTTCTTCTTTTGGTAAATGATATAACAAATGCTTAACTGCAAGTGTATAGGCTGTATCAAATAATAAAGAATGAGTAAAAGTGTCATTCCCATGGAAATTTGGTGCCAATAACCTAGTTGAGTATTAATGTTATGCTCTCATTTAATTTGAGCCAAACACATAAGATAGAACAAAAAGAACATAAGAATTAAAATCTAAGCTACATTTAACATTGGTTGTGATTCTGGAACTCAAGTCGTGACTTGGCCAACTATTATAACCTTGATTATTTCTTAATAGAGGTGGGAAAATGGGCTAACCCAGCCCAAACTGGATGGCCTGTGGCAGGTTGTTCAGAAAACATGTTGGGTTGAGGCAATCTATATTTCTGATGGGTTAGGAAAACCCTCACCCTTACCCATTAAAGGTGAGTTATACGGGTTAACCCACTGATGTAACTATATTTTACCATGTTTTTTCCCTAAAATCTAACATGTTTATCATATTATTTTGCATATTTTATGGTTTTAAGAGCATTTTCATGTTTTAGCCTGTTTTAGGTGATTTGTGAAAAAATATGTTAAATCCTTGCTGTAGATTTTGTGATATTTTATCATATTCCATGGATTTAGTGGTTTATTCTTTCTATTGGTGCATTTTCCACATTATTTGGTTAATTGAGTGCTTGAATTGATTTTATTTGGTAATTAAATTAGGATTTTCTATGTGATTCTAAGTGAAATTTTTCCAGAGAATTTCCATTTTATCATCTATATAATGTCATTCATCATTCCATGTGAATAGATTTTCATCTATGTTGTAAATATTTTCATGTACTATTCACTCATTTTGCACTTTCCTAAAATACCCCTAGTTAAAGTCCTACTTGAAATTCAATTTAATTTTCTTTAATGATCTAGGATTTAATCATCTAATCATTGTTTAGAGCAATTAATTAGAGTTACTGAACCTAACCATAGTTATTAGGGTTTCCATTGTAGAGTTAGTCAAAATTTGATCAACAAAGGGCATTTTTATCAATTTTCCAAGGAAGCCCATCTTCTTCTTATTTTCTTAGGTATTTTTAATTTCTTTTTTTTTCATCATTTTCAAAGTGATTTCACCCTTGATTATCATGATTATTTTTGTGCAATATGGTCTCCAAATGTGAAGAAATTGAAATAATTTAATTTTACCATGGTTTTATGAGACATATGTGCATTATTTAACTTAACCTAAGTTTTATACATGCGATATTCTGTCTAGATCATTGTACCATGGGAGAGGACATGCAAGACATTGGAACCATTATGGAAGGACATTTTTGGAGGCTTTGAAGGAAGATTATTTTCTATTTCCATTATTTTACAATTATCTTAAATCCTAAACCACCTAAATTGGAATTAAGGGCCAAGATCAATTCTAACATCTTATACTCTTGTGCTGACTTGAAAAATAGATCAAGAGGCTTCTAATTCAAATCTAGACCTTTTGAATTTCATGCTCCTTCCAGCCTTCTCACTTCCTCTCATTGTTCTTAATCCCTTCCATCAAATCCATCTTCATTCTTTTATTTTCCACCAATCAAATCAATTCCAAAGCCAAGATCCTCCATCCTCCACCATTTCCACCCCTTCCTTCACCTCTCAATCCACTTAAATTCATCTCTATCTCATGTTTTCTAGATCTGGAAGTGATCTACACTCAAGGAAGTAGATGAAAATTTCAACCATGTAAAGAGGCTCAAGATGTTTGGGTTAATTTGTGCAATCCAGTTTCTACCCTACTTGTTCAACATCGATGAGTTCTTCTCCTCTTCTTTGCTTGCTGGATTTATGGTCAAGGTGATGGGTGCTTGATCTTGAAGTGGCTTCTTCAATGAAGCTAGGGATTGTTATGAAGACAACTTGGATTGCAATGTCTTCAAGGGGAATTTCTCCAACTCTCTCTTCTATATTTCTACATAGTTTTAGCCTTGGTTTATCCTAGGTTAGATTGATGGATTAGGATTGGTATTTTACTGAACATTGGATTCTATGAGATTAATTCTACTTGAGAGTATCTTGGTTGATGTAATTGGATTGATTATACTGTGTTAATGTCATGAGCAATTTTTAAGCTAGCCATGCTCTTGTTTTTAACTATGGTTTGGTTATCTTTAATGCATGGTAAATGGATTACGATAGTTGAATTGTGGTTTTAGATGGATTTCATGGTCGGTTGCTCATGATGTATGGGCTTAATTGATTAAAACATGACATATGATCACTACAACATTTTTAGTAGATGGCAACAGCAAAAAGCTGATGTCGTAGATGAAAAAATTGTTGCCTATAACTATACGCAACAGTTTTTGAGTGTGGTGTTAGCTACTATATCCTATTATCTAAGGCAACAATTTTTTACACCTTCTAGTTACATATGACAAAACTATTGCCTATTATATGATAATAAGCAATTGTTTTGAGATGCCATATTTAGGAACAATTCTTAACTGTAGCCACCTATGGCAATAGTTGTTGACTGTTGCTTGTAATTATAAAGGTAACAGTTTCTACCCCTTTTTTAACCTACTAAGGCAATAGATGTTAAATGTAGCCTTTTTGGTTACACTTTTTAACCATTGGCAACAATGTTCAACATGTACTAGAAGACTATAAGCAACAGTTTATTGGGTGTTGCTATGTTTAGTTACAATTGCTAACTGTTGCCTAAAACTAAAAAATCGACATTTATATATGCCAAATTATTACTATATATTTTCAATTTAGAATCATCTTATATGAAAATATGCCATATAATTTTCTTACAACTTTTAAATACCAATTAACAATAAATAAAGCCTCATATTTTCTTAAATAGTAAATGGATAAAAATAAAAAAAAACTTGGTTTAACATTACATTCCAAGAATATTCACAACTACATACATTTAGGTTCATCATATATGCTTCAAAATATAATATTAAGTGCTAACAAGGAGTAAAACACCCAAAATATACTTGAGTTTGGATACAACATAATAAAATGAATATTAAACTTCGCCTATCTCTTCATTTGCTTCTTCTCCTCCACCAACAAGCCACTTCTTTAGGAGCACACCACAACTATGATTCATCTCACCACACATATATAAGAACTACATCACTTTGCTCCTTCACCTATATTTTTAGAAAATCAATATGATACAAGACATATCACATCTATTATTTCATATAAGATACAAGATGTCTTAATATTTAATATCATAGAGACCCATCAAACTTGGTAGCCAAACTTGATGACTAATTGATAGATAACATAAAATTTGGCAAAACTCTTCAAACTTAAGATGACTAATTTACAAATAATGTGATATTACAATACATTTTGTAATATCTCAAAATTTCACTAGATATTAATTAATGAAAGAGTAAGAAATGAATGATAACATGAAATATATAAGGAATTCATGAAAACGGAAAAACACTGTTTTGTGTGAAAAATGGCAAAAAGATCATTTTGTCCGGTTGAACGAAAAAATAAGAAAATTATATTTTTGCCCTAAAGAATTATAAAAATGACATTCATGTCCCAAAATTATTAAATACTGCGTGGGGAAGAAATAGAAAAGCCCTTGGGAAAAATTACACCGAATGACTCAAAATTTTCAAAAATTATAATTTAACTCCAGGTTAAGGAAAATTTTGTTAATATACAAAATTACTATCAAAACGAAGCTCTCAATAAGAGAAGTCCAACAGTATATAACATGGAGGGTTAATATTGAAGAATAAGGAAATAACTAGTGCCGAGTGTCAAAAAGTAACTTAAAACTGATAAAGTAAATTATGGGTCCCATGGACGGTTAAAAGGTAATCAGGACATGATATGGACCATACACAGATGCCATTTGGGACAAGATAATCATGAAAATATAAAAAAAATTAGAATAGCCCTGTAGCTCAAAAATGCTAAATTACTATAAACAAGAAGTTTTATCGATATGGTAAAAAATTACCCAATTCAGGATATATCTGGACCAGGAGAATTGAGCAGACTGGACACTTGAAACACTCTCCTTGGGCAAGATTTGGGGGCTGCTTGGGCAGCAAAATTGTTTGGGAAAACTTCTTCAAGAAGTAGTTAAGTTTTTTGTCAAAAAATGACTTAGGTTAAGTGTTTAACCATGATTAGTTGCATCATTAGCCATCTAGGATTAAGAAAGGATGTAATTACCCTCTCACCACCTCATTCTACATGACTAAACCAGCAACAAAATAGAACAGAAAAAACACAAAGACAGAAGAGAGAAAGAGAGGAAGAAGAAGAAGGAACATGGAAAATCAAGAGCTCAAGTTAGTAAGTTTATCTTCCATCACTTCAAGCTTGCTATTGATGGTCTTTAAAGCAAGGTTCATAGATTATTTTTTCTTCTCCATCCTCTTAGGGTTTCAGCCAAACTAGGATTAAGCAAGGAACTGAGTTTACAAACCATGACACATAGGGAAAGTGATAGAATACTCATCTAAAGTTGAATATGGAAGTAGTTTGTTGTATAATGAAGTGTAGCAATTTTCCTCCATTTACTATGATTTTTGGCTAGAATGGGATTCCTATTTAGAGTTGGAGTTTCAAGTTTTTTATCCAAAATTAGATTTCTTGGGTCCAAATTAGTCAAGTACATTATTGTTTAGAATTGTCATTATTGTTTCTTTGATACTTGACACTATGGCATATGTATGAAATGTTGATTTGTGATATTTCTATGTTGTTGACTGAGTTGTATGATGGGTTTGGAGCCCCGTATGTCCATTTTACAAAATGAAATTCTGCCAAAATTTTTGTAAAATGTATATGTTTCCAATGTGCCTATGTGATGAACTATGTTTTCTTGATGTTTTCATGCTCAATGTGATAATTTGATGGCATGTATTGCATTTATCTACTAAGATTATTTGAATATCACCCTCCCACATATTAACCATACCTAGGTAGTAACAATGGCAAGATCACCAAAGAAGAGAAAGGAAGGGAAAAAGCATTTGATCATTAACTTGATATTGCTCTCAATGGTCATTAATTTAGAGCTTTTGTGTAAATTTGTAAATTTAATGTTAAATCTGTTTCTCCATGTTTTTATGTTTCTTTAGGACTTAGTGAAAGTATAGTTTGATATGAAGATGATATATAGCCATGTAAATAATTTATAGCTTTGTATGGTAAAGTATTAGCGTACAAATGGTCATTCTGACCACTTCAAAGTGAACCCACCATTGTTTAGACTTTTTGTAATGTAAAGTATGAATGTTATGTATGATTAGAAAGTAGATAGAAATGGATTTAAAATCGTCCAAAGAACACTCCATTTGGATGATTTTAAGAATTATGGTGATTTTTCAAATTTAGCCCAGAAAATTGGATTTTTAATAATTGACCATATGAACAGTGAAAATTCATAAAATTTATTGTACTAATTGGCCAAGTAATTACTCTTTTTGATATTTTTTCCATGTATATAATCTTTTAAGCTATCTTTAGAGACTTGAATCATTTTCATATAATTTTTATTGAATTAGTTATGATTTTCTGAAATTTGGTCGGGAAAAGAAATTTGAATAAATGAATAGTACCCAAAATTTTTAAAAAATTTATTATAATATTTTATGTGATTCAAGTTCTAATTAAGTATAATTGGACTCTAATGAGGTCCAATACATGGGAAAACTGTCCTAAATAGAGATGTTATGCATTTCAACATATTGTAGCAAAATGATTGTTTACAACAATATATAGCATATTGTAGTATTTCACAATGCATATGAGCATATTAGCCTTTAGCAAAATGCAATTTCTAGCATGTCAAAAGAACAAAATAAAAATGCAACAAATGACACTAATTCTTCACTCTATCCATGTTTATATAGTCTTGAACAAGTCATAGCATCAAAAATTAACAAAGAATACGACATTGATTCTCCACTTTGTCCATTAATTATAAATAGACAAGTGGGAATGAAGTTCCTAACTGTGGGAAGTAAAGTAGTTCAAGAAACATTTAGAAATAAATAACAAAGTACACGTTGATAGATATCGCAAGAATTAAAATTTGATGTTCATTAAATGTAATAGCCAAAAGTAAGCAAAGACTATGTTTTTCAACCAAAAATGTAAGCAATGACTATAAAGATAGATATTTGAGCACACAAACAGCCAATGAAAAATTAGCACTAGCATTGGCAATACCAATATAAAATCCATCAAGTTTAGACCATAAATACAATAGACAATGAGCCATTCTAAAAGTTCCAATGAGATTCTTCTAGGATGTTCTGACTAATAGATTAAATCTCAAAAGGATAGTAGTCACGAAATACTATTGTTATCTTATGATCATCATCATATGATTTGACTAATAAATTAAAATGGGGAAAACTTGCACTTTAAATGAAATTTGTTAACATCATATCAATCATCCACAAACCTGAAACCTATGCCATAAAATAGGGAAGCATAACTCTCAGTATTGGTTCAAGGACTTGATTTCTAGAATATTCAATCACCTCTTTAGGTATTGATTGGAATGCAAAAAGAATTTCAATGCTTACATGTAATCCAAAATTGATCAAAAGATAACTTTAAGTAAAGCCCATAGATATGCAATCACATAAAATTTATATAAAACCAAATTTACTAATTCAATTATAGTATCTGAGGAGAGCTGCTGCACCAAGGAATTATTAATATTGCTATCACATAATACTCATTTCACCATCAAAGTTGTATTACCATTCTAAAGTATTGTTAATGCATTCCTGAAAGTAATATTAGCAAAAGGATAGGATATTTTGGAAAAGAATTTAGTCTTAAAAATCCCTAGCGAAACTTAATGATCCCACAAAATTAAACCTAATGTAGTCTTGTGTCACTTAACCTACACTAAAAAGATATTTTTTGCACAATACTAGTGAAGTAGCAATCAAGAGATTTAGAAGTTTTAAATATAAAAGATAGAATACCCATCAAAACCAGATTTCTTCCGAAACTAAACCATACCACTAGTTACAACTCTTTCCTCATAACCACATAATAAGAGTAGCAATTAACTCTTAAGACAATGGGTGAGAAAGAAAAATATTATTGATTGACAGTCAGAACCCTAATATTCTTAAGATCCAATACATGGGTTCTCAACATAATACTTGGACATTTGCAAGACATGGAATTCACCATAAGAAAGAAAAGAAGAAAAGTAGAAACCAAATAGAACATTAGAGTTAAGTTTTCTAATTAAAACTCACAAACTGGAAGTGGGAAGACATGGCATTCACTATGCACAAGAAAAGAAGAAAAAATAGATAATTTAGATGGAAAACTAGATGGAAATATCATTCTTGCTTTTGATTACAAGTACCTCATTAACCGCAACATCAAACTCATACATGGTAAAGGTTAGAGGACAATCTACTATCTTGTCTTCAAGATCCATCACACAAGTACAACATACACAAACGTTATATAAGAGCCCCAAAGAAAACATATAATGGAACAATTGTCTATCATGTCCATGTTGACGCTAAAATTTAACACTAAAGGGAATACTAATTCAAGACCTATTTGATCATAACAGAACTCAAACATTTGAAGCATAAAATCCAACTCCCAATTCCAATACAAACCAATGCATTGATAGTTTTCACCTAGAATAGGGAAAAACTATTTCTAGTTAATTATTCTAGCAATTCTCTTTGCTTCCACAATTCATTTAGATAGAAAATGGCATGCTTAAATGAAATGCAACAACTACCTGATAGTACAATTATAAGATGGCCCATCAATTTTCATCCACATAAGAACAATGCATGAAGCAAAGAAATCTATAAACTTACAAATTTATCCTGGTATTTATCTACTACTTTGTGTGACATGTAGAAAAACATAACATGACCTAATTGAGGGACAATGTAATGACTTTGCCATAAGACATTATAATTTTGCTCAATTTAAAAAATAAAATAAAATAAAACTACCAAAAGGCCTAGAACCATTGTGTTTACATTTAGATAAATCTCTTATGTGGACAATATTTGGGATTAACCAATGCATGAAGAAAAATATGGAACTCTAATGTCTCTTCTACTTTACCCTACTCTACTTTATATGCAGGACAAATTCAATTTTTATTTATTAAAATGCCAACAAAATAGAAAGCCTACCATGTATTTACTCTACTTATATCATAAGGTTTAAAATCTATTTTTTTAAACTTCCTTTATATCCATTATATCATATAATCTTTTTTCTTACACTCCCTTTATTGAGCTACTTCTTTACTTCTATAGTCTAGTTGCCAAAACTTAATATCAAGTTGGGACATGCAAAAGCTATTTATTGCCCCATATTATTCACAACATTTTATCAAATAATTTGTGGACATATTTTAGGAAAAACACATAACAATGACCTTTTCCATTTCTTCATCCTCCTTATCTAACAACTAAACATTGAAAGAACTAATCCAATTCCCAACATTACATATTAGCAACTATTTGACTAACAGAGGATTAAGCTCTAAGTTAGTTACCTGTAATCAAATCCAAGGGACTAGGAGAACAAAGTAGTAGCACAGATACTTTGTCTTCCCACTACGCCAAAAATAACTTTTCTTGACGCCTAATAGGTGGCAGTTGTAGGGAAAAAAGCTAACAAAAATGAGGCGAAGGCTTTTGTTGGCGATTTCAGAAATAACCGCCAAGAAAACCTTTTGTTGATGGTTATTCCTGGAATTGCTAACAAAAATAAGTCAAGCCTTTTGTTGACAGTTTTATAAATAACCGCCAATAAAATGTTAAACTTTTCTTGGTAGTTATTTTTGGAACCACCAAAAAAAGTGAGGTCAAGACTTTTGTTGGTGGTTATTTCTATAACCACCAAGAAAAGTCTAACATTTTCTTGGCCGTTATTTCTATAACCGCCAACAAAAGTTTTAATAATTTTATTTCAAAAAAACACAAAGCACGGATCAGTAAGCATAGCCATTGATAAAAAAATTCAAAAGCTCAAATGATTTCCCTCACTTCTCTTTCTCTATCTTTTAACTACTTGTCATTTCTCTTTCCCTCACGTGATATACTTTTCCTCCTCCCAAGAAGTCCCTCACCTCTTCCTTATTCATTCACAAATCTTAGCCTCTTCATCTTCTATCTCTCTCTCTCTCGTCCTTTTCTGATCCTCTTTTTCTAAAGCTTTGATATTTGAGTTATGGCTTCCTTCTCAGTTTCTCACTATCACCAACATCCTCGATGATAAGGAGAATGACAAGACACTAGTGGCTTGGATATTACCTTCAGCTTCCCTTTGAAGTTCCCTTACGAGTTTGACTTGCTTATATCTTGACCGCAACTCCGAGCTAGATCTGTATGATGATTATGATGGTGGTAATACCTTCCTTATCGACCTTAACATCTAAATCTATATGTCTAAAACTAATTGCCAACTCTACCTCCTTCCTCAATTTGACTCTATCTCTAGATATGTGTATCTAAAATTTTGATGAAATTTATACATTGTGATAAGATTTGTAGAAAGAAGAATAAGAAAAAGATATTGTTCATTGTTTTTTTTGTTATTGATCTTCAAAATTTTTATGAATTTTTATGAGATCTACATATGTTAGGTGTTGCTAAGTAGAATATGGCTGCGGTTGTTTAAGAAACGTTTGGATATTGGTTTTGGAATTTTATACTGGAATAGGTTGGTCAAAGTGTAAAATGAAAATATCTTTACAAAAATTAAAACTTTTGTTGGCTATTCCTTAAACAATTGCCAACAAAAGTGACATTCGTTGGCGATTCCTTAAAAACCTGCCAACAAAAGTGATGTTCATTGGTAGTTCCAAAAACAACTGCCAATGAAAGTAAATTAAAATTTTGACTTTTTTTTGTTTTAAAGTAGACTTTAGGTGGAACAAAAAAACCAAAATAAAAAATTATTTTTTAAAAAATAATAACTTTTCTTTGCGGTTTATTACTACAACCACCCATGTATGTCTACATTTGTTGGTGGGTTTTTAATTGTCAACAAAAGCCTTCACTTTCTTGGCGTTGGGATTGTTGGTAGATCCTCTCTCACTCATATGGATTCCATCATTCTCTGGTAAATCTCTGGGAGAAGGCTTTGAGAGGTGGGTTCTTGCCCCTATCACAACTGTGAATTCATATCAATCTCCTTAATGTCAAACCTAAGATGTGAAGATGAGGAAGAAACACAAGTGTGAAGTAAACGAACCTTACAACAAAATTTCAGACAGAGTTGAGTGGAAGAGTAATCAAACCTTGCAATAGAATTGCAAGACCACACATAAAGTTCAAAACAACTGAACCTTAGTGAAACCACAGATGAAATTGAGAGGCCCACTAAATTGTTCATAAACCTCAACCACAGAGCTTAGAAGGTGAGAGAATGATGAAGCTTCATAGGAAACGGGTGAAGCTCAAAATAATAGATGGAGCATGGATGAAACTCAGCGACTTAGCTCGTAAGGGGATTGAAATGCGAAGGTAAGAGACCTATTTTGTCCAATTAGAGATTCTGAAGCAAAACTTTGTATACTTTTTTTGCCACAAAGCAAAATTCGCTTCTCATGGGTTTGGTATTCTTTTTTATTTTTTTCCTGACCAGTTTTAAAAAAATTATGGAGAAAGGATTTATATAAATTTCTTTTAGAGTTTTTTATTATAGTATAAATTTTTATTAATTTTCATCATATTATAAATTTGATTAATTTTATTATTTCAAAATTTTTAACACATTTAATTAAAATTGTTTATTTAGTTGTACTTTGTTCTAAATATATTTGTTGGCTTAAAAATCTTTTAAACATGTATATTGTTAAATTTTTTCATCAAATTATAAAAATGATATAAGTTTGTATTATAAGTTTTAAATACATTAAAACGTATGTTTGTGAAATAAATGAGTGAAAAAATTGAATCAAGTTTTTTGTGTCTTCTTTAAATAACTAAAAATTATTTAAGCTAAATGAATAAGGTTTAAGAATATAAGTTAGTAAATATTATTTTAAGAGTATAAATTTATAATTGAGGGCAAATAAGTAAATGAAATTTGATTTAATAAAAAACATTCAATTAATAAATATTATTTTAGAATATTTTAAGAATATTCCTAACGATGTTAGTGGATTGTATTAAAGTATATATTTTTAAAATAGAAGGGAGGTCTCTATAAGATAATCAGGATATTTTACTATATTAAAAATTATAGGTTTTAGGATTTTTTTTTGTCAGTACAAATTTTCTTTTTTTTTTTTAGAAACCACATAGCAATTCATGAATAGATAAACAATGTTGCATAAATAGAAATGTTATAGGCAACAGTTTTATCTTGTTACCTATTTAAAGATATAAGACAACAAACAAAAAAAAACGATGCTTATTCATATAGGCAATAGGTGGAAATTGTTGCTTAAAGAGATATTCTTTTAGCAATGGCTAATTTTTGTTAGCCATTTAAAAAAAATACTAAACAACATGTAGGTGTTGCCTATTCTCCTTAAGGTTATACTTTTTAAGTGTTACTCAAAATTTGTTCTCTAAAGTGAAGGTCAATAGTTATGCTTGCAAAACTATTGACTATTCATATATTAGACAACACTTTTACGCCTGTTGCTACATTAACTATTGCCGAAGACAAAAAATGTTGTAGTATTCAATTCTTCAACCTATGACTTGATAATGTGTGATGCCTTCTAACACCCAGTTGGTTCAATTACATAGGTGTTAGGGGATGTAATGAAATGGTAGGTAACGTAATATAATGGAATGATGATTATAAGGGATTTGTTTGGTATGATATTAAGAAGATAGCAATGAAATTTATTTTTTATATTAAATTAAATACAAAGAAATGAAAAAAGACAAAAATACCCTTGACATTAAAAAGAAAAAATCCTCATAACCACCACCAGACACTACCATCATCAACCACCAGCCACCACCATAAATAATACTATTCACCACCATCTATCATTTTACAGGTGAGGTCAAGCTCAGATCTATTATAGCAGTGCAAAAAAAAAAAGGAACGAATGAAGCAGTTCTTGAAGGTTGACGAGGAGGAAAAGGGACAACAGAGATAAAGGAATTTTGGAAGGTCAACAAGGAGGTCTGAAAGGACAACGGAGATAGATTTGGCCTTCGGAGGAGATCTCAAAGAACATCGACTAAGAAAAAGAGACAAATTTGCAATGGTGATGTGTCTATTTTGCACATATAAAATACTCACATTTCAACTCTAAATTGCTTATAAATATGGTTACATTGGTATATTTTAGCATGATTTTACATATTTGGGTGTTTCATGGTGTTGTAGGTTCATTTGAAAGCATTCAAAGTAAAAACATTATAAACCGTTCATGTTGAAATGTTTTGACACCTATCAATATTTTGACCATAACTCTCACATTTGAACTCCGATTGAGATGATTTAAGATACATTGGAAAGCTAAGACATAGATTTCATTTTTTGAGTTTTTCCAAATTCTAATGTTATCATGGTGAAAATATACCCCAAAATTTCTGTATGAGCTGGTGACTTATTTGAAGTTGAATAAAAGCCATATTTCACACCAGGTATCCATCCGACATTGGGTCAAACTTAGCTAGCACCGAGTCAACTCATAAAATGGCAATTTTACGCCTTGAGGTCCATCCTATGCTGGGTCAAGCACTAGAAGTCTGGTAAAACCCATTTTTGACGTATAAACTAAATTTGAGGCCAAGTATTCGTACTATATTATAAATATGACATAAGGGAAACATAAAACGCATTCAGAAAAGCACCCAGAGACTAGAGAACAAGATTCAAATGCATTTGAGAGCAACAAGAAGCGTTTTATGGAGATAAAGCAAGGAGATCTAGGGAGTATTAGAGAAAGATTTATTCTCTTCTACTATAACTTTTTCTTCTTGTTATTTTCACTATGATTTGAGACTTTAGTTTTGATTTGACACTTGTTCCTATGTGTGACTAAACTTCTCAATCAGGGTAAGGAGGTGGTTATGACTCTTTGGATTTGTTCTTCAAGTCATATTTAATTTGTTTTTTCTATTATATTTATCTCTCTTGTTCGTTCATGTGGATTTTATATTTGATCACTATAGAGTCTAATTAATGGGTAAACTTGATTGACTAAGAGGTGAAGAGTGAATCTAGATCTAGAGAGATAAACATGAATAACTAATTTAAATATAGAATTAGAAATTTGTGGTGAATTATGTTGTGGCTTCAAGGTCTGATTATGAATTTTAGTTACACGAGAGCAAATTAAATTCTAATTAAATAAGAACTGATTGGCCGAGAGATAATTAGAACACTTTAAGAACAACAATCATTATAATTGTGTAGAGTCTAACTAAAGAATATAATCTAGTTATCCCATAATATGAACCCCAATCCTTTTACACTTCTAGTAACTAAATCAAAACTTATACATCAATTTGCTTTCTATTTCTTTCCTTTTAATTTGAGTTCCTTAATTTGATTATTATTTGCTTTTGGGATTAAAAATTTGGACTAATAAATTTACTACCTCCCTTGAGTTCAACCTCTAGAATACTCTAAAAAACTTTCTACTACTACGATCGACTTTATCTACTTGTAGGATCTCAATCAAATGGCAAACACGAACCAAATTTGTGATGGTGGTTAGGGAAACCCCAATCGAAATTCTTCACAAGCTTGAAACAAGAGAAGAGATGAAGATATGACAATAGATGTTGGTGATGGTACAATGATGATGATGAAGTTGGGTGAACATCGATGACGGTTTCTTCATCACCTTTGAGTGAGGAAGTAGGTGAGGAAGGAAGAAGGAAACACTGGATGAAGGTTGAAGCCAAAGGTGAAAGAAGGGGATAGGTCGATAGTATCAGTGTCGTTGCTACTAGAGGAAGAGGGTAGGTGGAGGTCACCGTAGTTCAATGATGGCAGGTAGAGATCGAGGTAGAGGAAAGGTGTAGGTGGAGAAAGAATGAAATCTGCAAGGGAAATCTGGATATTTTAATCTTATTACAGGCATGTAAAACCCAATGTTTAGCTTTTGGTAAGTGTTAATGATTACATGGATTTAGGTAATCAGGATTACACATGTAATCCTCAAGCTTCAAACCAAATGCACTTACTTAGGTAATGTAAAGCCCATTACGTTTACATACCCTCAATGTAATCAAACCAAATGTAGAATAAGTGTTTGACAATTTGCTTAGGTGAAATTGACACATTAAAAGGACCAAGTCTCACACTTAAATGAAGGTTTAATATTGGATGAATGGTTTGCACATTATTAAACCATGCATCTCTTGCAAAGTTTCCCTTGTAGAATTTATTAAAGTCTTCTTATTAGTGTCTTCCTTAGTGAAATTGAAGATTATTACACTCATTTCATTGATCTACGTACATTCTTTCTTCCATTTTTGAATTCATTCCCTAACTTTGCATTGTTATCTTCTTAGTCTTTTGCATTTGTCTTTCAAAATCAAAAACCTCCCCCTTTTCCTTAGTTTTAGTGTTAGAACCTTGCATTGCATTTCGTCATTGAAAACACTTCCATTATCACCTTTAACTTCTTTTTCATCAACCAATCATTCATTCTTAGTTGACTACGAGAGATTTTCATTTTCATTTGATGGTTTAGGCAATCCTGAGTTATTTGATGCAGTGACGCATGAGAGGACCCAACCTTAGACACTGCTTTCTCTCTGCTCAACTTTAGCTCCCTTACTCTTTCCCTTCTTTCTCCACTATTATTCTTCTCACCACCTTCCCTATCTCCTCCTTCCTCACCACCACCCCTCTACACTTTCACCCTCACCACCGCCCCAAGTTCCCCAGACAACATGCAAACATTCATTTCTGCTCTGCATACAGTGGCCACACCACCAATGCCACTGCACACATTACACTATCCAACGTCAAATTCCACCCTTAGTGCGTCACGAATCCCCTAACTAAAGGGTGTCCCAATATCTCCATATGTGGGGCCTACTTGGGGATCACCTTCCCCACTGGTGGTTCCTCCTTACAAAACCCTCCAACAAGTAATTCATGCTCTCTTCGCCATCATAGACCACATCAAAGAACGAGCCGCTTGCATCTTCTTCTTTGGGGGAGAGGGGGCGTACCACCCAAATAAACCTCTGCTAGCTTAACTCCAAACTCCAAGCTAACTCCATGATTTGAGTCATTGATAGTGTCCTGCCACTCTTGAACGACACCTAAATAACCAATTTGGCTAGCTGATCGTCAAGCCAATGCAAAACCTCATCTTTATCATAAGGTTTTGGTTCGATGCTTCTCACCAAGAGTCCTACAAAATACATGGGACCCTTGGTGATCCCTGTAACAACTCTATTCAAGACTGTTTCCCATGTATTAGGTCTCATAGAGACCAACTATAACTAATTAGAAGCTTGAATCACATAAAATGTTATAATAAAATTTTTCACATTTCGGGTACTATTCATTTAATCAAATTTCTTTTTCTCGACTAAATTTCAAAAAATCATAACTAATTCAATAAAAATCATATCGAAGTGATTCAAGTCTCTATGGATAGCTTAAAAGAATTTGTACATGGGAAAAATATCAATAAGAGAAATTACTTGGCTAATTTGCACAATAGATTTCATGAATTTCTTCTGTTCATATGGTCAATTTCATAAATTCTAATTTTCTAGGCTAAATTTGAAAATTCACTATAAATCATAAACTCATCCAAATTGAGTGATATCTAGATCATATAAAATCTCTTTCTGTCTTGTTTTTAAACATATATAACATTTATACTTTATACATCAAAAAGCCTAAACAATAGCATGTTAATTCGATAGTGGTCAGAATGACCATTTGTATCCTAATACTTACAATACAAAAATTGTAAGATATTCTCATGACCATATTTCATCTTCATATTATGCCATACATTAGCTATGACTTAAAGGAACATAAAAACTTGGAGAAACATATTTAACCTCATATTTACAAATTTACATAAGAGGTCAAAACACATAGCCAATGCATTCACCATCAAATTAAATACCAAATTCTTTCTCCTTTCCCTTCTCTTCCTTGGAGGTCTTGCCATTGTTGCTACCTAATCATGGTTAATATGTGGGAGGGTGAGATTCAAAGAATCTCAGTAGATAAATCCCATACATGTCATCATATCATCACATTGAGCATGAAAACATCAAGAAAACTTAGTTCATCACATAGGCACATTGGAAACATATACATTTTATAAAAATTTCAGCAAAGTTTTATTTTGTAAAATGGACATCCCAGGGCTCTAAACCCCTCATGAAACTCAGCCAGCAACATAGAAATATCACAAATCAACATTTTATACATATATCATAGTGTCAAGTATCAAAGAAACAATAACGACAATATGATGTTATAGTACTTCCTTATAGTACTTCCTTGCTTCCCACATTTTTTCCAACACTTTTTGGACCTTCCAACACTGCTTCAACCTTTCTTTGGCTTTCTCAAACCTAAACACATCATCAAACAATTACTCAAGCTAATAGTTCCATGACTTTCTTCAAAAAATGTTCATGAAACCTTAATTCTTCAAAAATTCACCAAAATTCATTCTTAGCTAAAAAATGATGAATTATACTTCTATTCCATGCAATTTTTCATGAAGAATCCAAATATGGCCTCAGAATTACCAAATTCTATCTCTAGCTATGGTTACTATTTATTCTAAATTAAGCTTCAAAACCCTAAAAATTTCACTTTCTTAATCTTAAGCTTTTTCATAAAATTAACACTTGTTTCTAAGGTTTTGGAACATGGGGAACCCATTTTTGAGGTCTAATTTATGAAATTCCAACTCTAAGTATGAACAGTAGCTCATAAAAAATTAGGGGAATTCAAGAAAAATTACTATGCTTCTTAGTTCATCAAACTACTTCCATAATCAAGCTTTAAATGAACATTCTATCATTTCCCCTATGATTTATGGTTGATAAACCCATTTTCTTGCTTAATCTTAGTTTGGCCAAAACCCTAAGAGGAAAAGGAAGAAAATCTAATTCATAAATCATGCACCAAACCTTACTAATAGCAAGCTTGAAGTGGTAGGAGGCAACTTACCAAGTTGAGCTTTTAATTTTACCTTGAACTTCCTCTTCTCCTTTCTCTCTTTCCCTCTTCCTTTCTTGTGTTTTTCTCTTTCAGTTTGCTGCTAGAAATGGTCGTGAATGTGCAGAAGAAAGAGGGTAATTAGATGACTTAATTAGGTGGTTAATGATGTGGCTAATCATAGTTAATTAGCTAAACCAATTGAAGTTACTTTTTGCCAAAAAATCAACTACTTCTTGAGGAAGTTTTCCAAAAAAATTTGCTGCCCATGCTGCCCCAATTTCACATCCAATGAGAGGGCTTTGAGTGTCCAGCCAGCTTAATTTTTCTTGGTCCAGATATATCTTGAATCAGGTAATTTTTAACCGTACCGATAAAACTGATTTTTATAGTAATTTAGTATTTTTGGGCTACAGGACTATTCTAATTTTATTTTTATATTTTTATACTTATCCTGTGCCAAATGACATCTATGTATAGCCTATATCTTGCCCCGATTACCTTTTAATCATCGGTGGGGCCCGTAATTTACTTTATCAATTTACTTTTACTTTTAGACACTTAGTACTGATTATTTAGTCATTCTTAAACATTAACTCTCAGTGCCATATACCATTGGACTTCCTTCTTCAAAGGCTTTGTTCTGACAGTAATTTTATATATTTACAAAATTACCCCTAACTCGTGGTTAAATTATAATTTTTTGAAATTTTCAGATCATTAGGTGTAATTTTTCCCAAAGGCTTTTGAACTTCTCCTCCACGTGAATTTTATATATTTTGGGATGTGGATATCATTTTTATAATTCTTTAGAGGCAAAAATATAATTTCTTATTTTTTCATCCAACCTGAAAAAATGATCTTTTTGTCCTTTTTTCAAGCAAAATGGTGTTTGTCCGTTTTTGTGAATTTCTTGTACATTTCATGTTATCGTTTATTTCTTCCTCTTTCATTACTTTATATCTAGTAAAATTTTGGGATATTACAATTCCTCCTAAAATGTCTCTACCCATCAAGTCCTTATAGGTAGTGGGCTTCAGATCACGCCACATGTTCACTAAAATTTCATCGAATTTGTTATAGATATCCATATCAAAATTTTACCTAGCTTTCTATTGCTTTATCTATTTCTATCATAACAAAGAGGAAGAAGGGAATTTAATCAGATAATAACAAATGAATCACAATAGAGGTTAGCAGTAATTGCTTTGGTTTCAATTTCACTAGCAAAAAAGGAAAACCTACCATAATGAGTTATATTATTTTGTTGATTTCAAAATTGAAAATGCTACCATTAGGATATATATCTATTTTGGGTTTCTCACTCTATTTGTAAAGCAAAAGCAAAATTCAAGACAGGAATGATTTTAATTTATTATATATGCAATGCATGATTGATGTTGAAAAGGAGACAATGTGAGCATGGCTATCAATTTATCAAAGGCTAAGAAAGTCAATAGTGGGACAAAATAAATCCTAACAATATATAATTATATCAATCAAAATGTGATTTCAAAGATCAAGTTTACTTCATTATTGCCAATGGCACATAGTTTTATTGGATAGCCATGATTCATAAACTAGTAGAAGACGCACTCAACCAAGAAAAAAAAAACTCCACTTAGAGAAGCTTGATTAAAATTTACTCTAATTCTTACAAAATGGAATCCCCTAGATGTAATCATAATGGCATAGGTTGATGTTGCAGTTGCAAAAGGATTAGAGTGGAATATGTTTCTAGGAATATAAAATAATATTTCTAAAATTAAAATATAAGAAAATGTGTTTGTTATTTTCTTCCTTCACATTAAAGTTTTCAAAGGAAGAGAGTTTTCCTTACTGTGAGAGACCCAAAATAAAAAGGAAGAGAGCTTTCTTAACTATTATGATGGAAAGCTCCTTCCCATGTTTGATGAAAGTGAGGTTTCCAATAGAACAGTTATTATTACTTATCAAGCACGCTAAAAAGGACTTTCTTTCTTTTTTTTACCAGAGAAAGTACTTTCTCTTTCATTTTTTCTCTTTTTAAACCTTTATCACTTCTACCCAACATGACCTAGTGTGATTCTAGTGATAATGGGGTTGCCTTTTTCTATCTTTAACTCAACTAGCAAATTCTCTTGTTGATTAATTGGGATTTTTGCTAATGTAAAAATTGGTTTGATGCCTCAGTTTATATCCCCAATAGTTTTTTAATTCATGAATTGGATGTGAAACATTTTGGAACTAGAAAAATTAAGGAGACAATATTCATTGTACTATGAATCCTAGAATGAAAACTAGAGTAAAATATTTCCACTCAAAATGAATATAAAAACAATATAATAACTCTAGCCTTTTCTATGTCACCTTCTAATAATGTAGTAAAAAAGCAGCAAATCTTTCTAATGGTGAAACGGTAAACTATATTTGAAGTGAGAAAAACTAAAAAGATTAAGAAAAAAAAGAAATATGTAGGAAGAAAAAGAAAATGAACATAAATTCTTTCTACCATTCAATTTTTGTTCTGGCCATTATCTCTATCATTCAATTCAGCAATCTCACTCACTCTTGTTCTTCTTCTTCTTCTTTTGGTAAATGATAGACCAAATGCTTAACTGCAGGTGTATAGGATGTAACAAATAATAAAGAGTGAGTACAAGTATCATTTCCATGGAGATTTGGTACCAACAACCTAGTTGTGAGTATTAATATTATACTTTCATTTAATTTGAGCTAGACACACAAGATAGAACAGAAAAAAATATATGAATTAAAATCTAAGTTATAGTTAACGTTGACAATGGTTTTAGAACTCAAGTGGTAACTTTGATTATTATAACTTTGATTATTTCTTTATAGAGGTGGGAAAATGGGCTAATCTGATCCAAATAGGTTGACCTGAGACGGGTTATATGAAGAATGGGTTGAGTTGAGCTAGTCTATTTTCCTGATGGGTTAGGAAAACTCCAACCCCAACCCAACTCATCAAGGGTGGATTGGCGGGTTAAACTGGCTAACCCGCTGATGTGACCATATTTTATCATATTTTTATTCCCTAAATCTAGCATGTTTATTATATTATTTTGGACATTTTGTGATTTTAAGAGCATTTTCATGTTTTAGTCTATTTTGAGTGATTTGTGAAAAAATGTTTAATCATTAGTGCATATTTTGTGATATTTTATCATATTTTATGGATTTGGTAGTTATTTCTTTCTATTGGTGCATTTTCCACATCATTTGGTTAATTGGCTGCTTAATTTGGTTTTATCAAATGATTAAATTAAGGTTTTTCATATGAGTTCGGGTGATATTTTTTTAGAGAATTTCCATTCCATCATCCATATAATATCATTAATTATTTCATGAGATTAGACTTTTATCCATATTGTCACCATTTTCATGTACTATTCACTCATTTTGCACTTTCCCAAAATGTCCCTAGTTAAAGTCCCACTTGAAATTAATTTTAATTTTCCTTAATGATCTAGGATTTAACCATCTAAATATTATTTATAGCACTTAGTTAGAATTAATTTGAATTACTAAACTTGACCATTGTTATTAGTGTTTCCATTATAGTGTCAGTCAAAGTGTAGTTGACAAATGACATTTTTGCTATTTTCCAAGGAAGCCTATTTACTTCCTATTTTCTTAGGTTTTTAATTCCTTCTTTTTCACCACTTTCAGAGTGATTTCCCCTTGATTATCATGATTATCTATGTGCTATACAATCCTCAAATGTGAAGAAATTGAATTACTTTCATTTTACGATGGTTTTATGTGACATTTGCATTATTTAACTTGACCTAAGTTTTATACATGTGATATTCTTTGTGTAGATCATGGTACCACAGAAGAGGACATGTAAGACATTTGAACCTTTATGGATGGGCATTTCTAGAAGCCTTGAAAGAATATTATTTTTTATGTCTATTGTTTTGCAATTATCTCAAATCCTAAGCCATCTAAGTCGAAATTAAGGTCTAGGATCAATTCTAACACCTCATACCCTTCTGCTAACTTGAAAATAGAACAAAAGATGTCTAATTCATATCTAGACCTTCTGAATTTCATGCTCCTTCCAACCTATCACTTCCTTTCATTGTTCTTCATCCCTTCCTTCAAATCCATCTCCATTCTTCCATTTTCCACCAATCAAATCACTTCCAAAGCCACGATCCTCCATCCTCCACCATTTCCACCCCTTCCTTCACCTCTCAATCCACTCAAATTCATCTCCATCTCAAGTTTTCCAAATCTGGAACTAATCTACACTCAAGGAAGAAGATGAAAAATTCAACCATGTAAAGAGGCTCAAGATCTTGGTGTTAATTTGTGTAATCCTATTTCTACCCTACTTGTTCAACATCGATGAGCTCTTCTCCTCATCTTTGCTTGTTGGATCTATGGTCAAGGTGATGGAAGCTTGATCTTGAAGTGGCTTCTTCAATGGAGCTAGGGATTGTGTTATGAAGACAACTTGGATTGCAATGTTTTCAATGGGAATTTCTCTCAACTCTCTCTTATATCTTTGTACTTAGTAGCCTTGGTTTATCCTTTATCCTAGGTTAGATTGATGGATTAGGATTAGTATTTTACTGAACATTGGATTGTATGAGATCAATTCTACTTGAGAGTATCTTGATTGATGTTATTGGATTGATTATACTATGTTAATATCATGAGCAATTTTTCAGCTAGCAATGCTCTTGTCTTTCACTATGGTTTGATTATCTTTAATGCATGGTAAATGGATTAGGATAGTTGAATTGTGGTTTTAGATGAACTGCATGATTGGTTGCTAATGATATTTGGGTTCAATTGATTAAAACATGACAAAGGATACACAGGAAATTCAATTTGTCAACTTATGACTTGATAATGTGTGATGCCTTCTAAATGTTTGATAATTTGCTTGGATGAAATTGACACATTACAAGAACCAAGTCTCATGCTTAAATGAATATTTAATATTGGATTAATGGTTTGCACATTATTAAACCATCTCTTGCAAAGTTTCCTTTGTAAAATTCATTAATCTCTTGTGATTAGTGTCCTTCCTAATGAAATTGAAGATTGTCACACTCATTTCATTAATCTAGGTATATTCTTTCTTCCATTTTCGAATTCATTCCCTAGCTTTGCGTTGTTATCTTCTTAGTCTTTTGCATTTGTCTTTCAAAATAAAAAACCTCCCTTTGTTCTTAGTTAGTGTTAGAATCTTGCATTGCATTCCATCATTGAAAACACTTTCATTATCACCCTTAACTATTAGCAGTCTTATGTTTTGAAGATAACAAAATTAGAGAAGAATTGTTTTGCAGGAATATTTGGCTCTTAGGCAAAATTTAAAGAAATTATTAAGTCAAAGATAACTCAAGACAAGGTATTTATTTAAATGTTGTAAGTGGTTGATTTTGAACAAAATGAGCTTTGAATATTCTTTTCAAATGATTTCTAATATTAAAGTTTAATATTTTGGAAGATTTCAAGTTCAAAAATAGCTTCGTGCCCTATCTCTTTAAATCCTTTCTAAACAATCAATTATCCCTAACCAAGTAACCTATTATATCAGTTTTTCATCTCAGTTTCATACTTTCCTGTTGATTTAATTGATTATCCTATCGAAATAATTGATTATTGCTATCTAACCTATGTCAGTTGCCTTATTTTAGGACCTTCATCAATTATATCTTAATATAATCCATTATATCAGTTAACCTTCATGTCCAGTTTGACCTTGATTTGATATAATTGATTACCTCTCTCAAAGCAATCGATTATCAAGCTCTAGTCATTTTAGTTACTCTTCTTTTTTCATGTTCCAATTGATTATTTTCACTTCTAATCGATTATATTGCTTCATATAATATGTTACATCCTTGTATAATTGATTATCTTTTATCAACGAGTATGCAAGCTCTCTTTTTTAAATCTAACCGATTACTCTTGAGCTTTTAATCGATTACCTTGTCTCTTTACTCAAAAATTTTCTTAACCTAATCTGTTACTTTGTAACATAATCTGTTATTCTAGCTTTTCTGCTTATATTATTTCATGATAATTGATTATCCTTGTCAATATAATCGATTATATTTTAAAGTTCCCCAGATATGTTGCTCTCATTTCTTCTTCCATTTTGGACAAGATAGAAAATGGATTTAATCTCTTCTTCTATATTAATGATATTTTCTTCTAGCATAAATGATCATTTTGATTTATGATGAAACATGTTACTAAGATTACACATACTCAATATAATCGGTTTATTCTCACTTGTAATCACTTAATCTGGGTAGATGAGCATTAAATGCACTTTCAATGATCACTTAATCTTTGAGTAACAGCAAATTTATTGTGTCTAATGGCTAATTAATGAGTTTCACCTATAAACAGTGGTTCATTTATGCAAAAAATAACAACAGAGGATTTTGAAATCTTTGGCATTAATATTCACTATTCTTTACTCATAAATACAACCAACCACCTTAGAGCTTCAATTGTATCATATCTACCTCTTTGAGTGAGGATAACTTGCTGTAAAGCATTCCACTTTAATCCTTTATCATTTTGAGTAGACTCAAGATAGTGGATATCTTGAGTGGATTTTGAAATCACTCCTTGTATGGAGAGAGAATTTGTTCATGAAAGAACAAAGTGTTATACTGAGTCTCACAAGTGCACATTCAAAACTTGTGGAGATAGTGCAAAATCTCAAGTGGTAACTTGGAGACTGGATATAGGCCAAAGTTCAAGCCAAACCAGGATAAATCACCCATGTCTTCTCTACATTAAACATATATACTCTATTTATCCCTGTTTTTTCTATCCACTTTACTGTTTCATTTATTTTTTCAAGTTATGTAAAAATTTTAGATCACCCAATTCACTTCCCATCTTAGGTGTTCAACCGTATCAGCATTAACTTCCTTTTCATAACCAATCATTCATTCTTAATTGACTAGTTTTGCATTTAGTTAGCTTAGATTAGTTGCATTTCATCATTTAGATTTGCATCTAGATTAGTTTGTATTATCATTTGCATAGCTTGAACTTAGTTAATATTGTTCCTAGTTATCCTCCGATATGAAACAACCTAAGTTGCATTCCACTATACTACATTGCTATGAACATAGTTTTAATTGAAATTGCCTTGCGACAAGGACGGTTTCACTTGCTAACCCACCAATATTAATATTTTTTTTCAAAAATTTTTAACATAAATCAATCTAAATTTTTAAAAATTTGATAAAAAAATTTTTTATAAGCTTATGTTGACAAAGTGTGATGAATCATATATATAGCATCTAAATTTTTATGAGTTAACAATTTGATAAAAAATCTATCATTGTTATCTATAATAGGAGATTTTTCAAATTTTTATTTATTCTTTTATTACACTTCTGTGGCATTTTTTAGTGTCATTCTTTTTCAAACTTTTATGTGTTCTTACAAGTCTTGAAGTGTCATTTTTTTATTTTGGACTTACTTAAATTTTTTTTTTCTTTGGTTGGCATCTACTAAAAATAGTTGAAAAAAAAAGGACCAACCCGTATAACCCGCGGGTTATACGGTCCAAGTTGATTATGCCCCATTTTAAACGGGTTGCATATTTTGCAACACAACCCGCACATTTTCACGGGTTAAATTGGTCAACCCACGTGTTACAACCTGTATTCCTGCCTCTATTTTTTAATATCAAACTTCCTCCTCTCAATTACAATTAAAGCTATGTTTACTAATTTAGGTCCCTTAATTATCTAGTATTGTCTTTCGAGAGGAGTTTTAGTTATATTAACCCCTAATTCCTTGAATGATTAATTAATTAGACTCAATTTAGCATAAGCTTAATGCGATTATGCAAGGCTCGTAGGTATATTCCTATCTTACTAGTAAATCGAGCTATTTGACAACCAAATACTCGATCCTACATAATTCAATTGATAATCTATTCCAAATCCTATATTCTCATCTTTATTAGGAAACCCAAAATAAGTCTCAATTAGATTCCTCTTGTTTCATGACAATAACCATATAATTGAATCAACAAAGGTGAAAATATCATCCACTTAGCTACATATGATAAACATTTCCATGAACAAAATACATATATGGGTTGATCCTTAGCTATATAGCAAATCAGCCACAAAACAAAATATATGAAAGAGAAGAAAAGGAAAGAGAAAACTGATAATTAGAGCCTAAATCCCTTCCTTTTTTGGTTGATCGTTAGCATCCCATAGCCTTAATCCTCCACCAGATAGCCTCAAGAATCAACCCTAAATGCCCAAAATGAGGAAAAACAAGGAAATCCTTGAAAATATACCCAAAGCAGCAGCCAAATTCGTGCTTAGTTGTGCTATGTGTTTTGCACAGTTCACAATGCTGCAGCATACAATTTGCGTTGCTACAGCACTGAAAAACAGTAATTTCATAAATAGCAATGCTGCAGCAGTCGAATTCTTATGCTGCAGCACAGAAACTTAACCAGCTTTTTTTCTTTTTGCCACACTTAATCCACTTCAAAACTTAACTTTTTCTACATTTAACTTGATATTCCCTTGCTCCAAATGCATAAGCTTTCCTACAAAATCTCTAAAGCATTAGTGAAAAGCATATGCTCCTCAATTGAACCTTTTTTTTATTGGATCCATTTTCTAACATATTTGTATGTTAATCCAGCAAATGCAATCAATCGAAATATTTAAGCTAATATTGTCCAAAATGCATAAATGACTCTCCAAACACACCCAAGATTACCTCAATTGAACATCACTCACCCATGTTCTTATTAATTACTAATCAAATTTTCTTTTCCAAATACATTAATAATAATAATCAATCGCAGGGGAAAAAAAGTTTGGAGTTCATAGTTGCTTAATTTTCACTTGATAAGTGAATGTGTTTCAGAATTCAATAAAAGATGACTAAGTCTTAAAAAAAATGTTATCCACATATCATAATCCGATACATAACAAACATCTTAAAGTTGCACTAAATTTAGTTCTAATCATTATATAACCCAATCCATAACACACTTCTTCCATCTCTTTAACCTCACTGGGTCTCCAATTCCATTCCCATCCTTGTACCAATTAATCTTCCGTTCCAAATTAGCCAAACGGGCCCTTAAATATTGTTCACTGTAGGCGGCAGAGTCTAATTATTAATACTATATATATATATATATGAGATTGTGCAGTTGTCGTTTGAATTAAGTGGCGCCGCGAGCCTTAGGGAAACCGTACGAACTAAACTAAACAAATAAACTACGTACGTGTGCGCATTAAGCAACGGTTATCGCCGCTGTGGCTCCACCTCATTATGCCCACTGGCAAATCGTTATTCTCACCGGACTCTCCAAAGTGCCATTTTGGTAAATAACCCCAAACTCTAGACCCAATCGTAGAACCCTTTCATTCAAACTCTACCACCCTCACGCCAACCGTTCACCTCTGTACTTATAAAACAGTTACAATTCCAGACTCCTGCGACGTTGTCTTTCTTCTTCTTCTTCCTCACTTCTCCTTCTCATAATTCTCTCCTTCCAATTCTAGGGTTTCTCGAACCTCCTGTTTCCGCCGTGAAACGCCGCCATGTTTCGCGTAAGTAACACCCTGGTCGGTGTCCTCAACACACTGACCCTCCTCATCGGCGTCGCCACCGTCGCCTTCTCTATCATCATCCACATGCGCGGCGCTAATGCCTCTGATTGCCAGAAAGTTCTGCAGTTGCCGCTGTTGATCGCCGGCATGGTTATCATGGTGGTGTCGGTGTTGGGAATCGCAGGGACTTTGTGCAGAGTCAATCTACTTCTGTACGCGTACCTGTTCGTGACGTTCTGCTTGATTATAGGGCTTATCGTGTTCACGATTTTCGCGTTGTTGATAACGAACCAGAAGGTGGGACAGAAGGTGTCTAGGAAAGGGTATAAGGAGTATAAAACATGGGATTTCCATAACTATTTGCAAAGGTATGTGCTGAACGACGAGAACTGGGATGAGATCAAGAGTTGCTTGATGGACGCCCACGTGTGTCGGAATCTCGCCGTCGACGGTGACTCTCCGATACACAAACAATTGACGACGACGCTGGTTAGTGTTCGGTGTTAATTAATTATTTCCCAATATATGAAAGAAAATAAAAAGAAAAAAGAAATCATGATTTTTGAATTAATGACGGGAAAGACACGATATAAATGCCCCTGCGATGTGTTTGTAAAGTGAGAAATTCTGCATTCATTCAGATATGATGCATGAATTCACCAATTCTTGCTACATTTGGTTGATTGATAAAAACTGTATATATATCGATCGAATAATTATATATATACATACCATTTTTGCAATTGCATTTTATGTTGCAACAATAATATGTGAGATTTGGGCGTTTATTGCAGACGGGGTGCTGTATGCCACCGGCGTCGTGTGGATTCAGAATGATAAACGCAACGTTCTGGGAGGCCCCAAAGAGAGGTGGAGCAGCAGGGAATGATTCAGATTGCAAAAGTTGGAGAAATGAAGAAGACAAGCTGTGCTACGATTGCAATTCGTGCAAGGGAGGGATGCTGGCCAACATCAGGTACCAATGGAGACGAGTGGCCATAATCAATACGTGTGTGCTTCTGGTGCTCATCACCGTCTACTTCTTGGGTTGCTGCGCCATCAAGAACAATCGATCCGATAGGCATCGTCCTAAGTACACAGGATACCCCTGACCTCACCTTCTCTATATATGCAATTTAATTTTCCCTTTCCCTTAGGTACACCTTAATTAATTAGGATTATATTTGTGTTGTAAAATATATATATATATATATATATATTTATTTAATAGGACTTGTTTCAAGTTTCAATTCCTTTTTGAAATCACACGCCTCGTGTGCGCGCGCTCAACTTGAACGAAGATCATTCGTATGTGTTTAACCCAACTCAATTCAATATATAGTCATGAATTCCACAGGATGATGCACCTAACTAGAGATATTTGCCCTCTTTAATCACAGAGGAGTCTTCATTCCCGATTGTATACACCTTTTCTCACATTTTTTTAATTATATGTACATGAATTCAATTGGGAAAACACCCATCTAGTATATATATATATAGAGAGAGAATTAAATTTGTCGGGAGTTATATAGTATGACTCATTAGTCATTAGTTGTAAAATTATAACTCAATGATCCAAGTACATATATGTACATGTTTGCTAAAATCATAATTCTATTGGAGCATTTGGGTATGGATATCTGGCCGAGAAGGTGGAGTTGGCCACGGCGGCTGCCGACTGGCCGGGGAGGGTGTTAAGTGGGATGCACATGAATTTCCTAAAACTACTTTTTACTGATCAGGGTCTGCAGTTTGCCAAGGACTAAAAGGGGTTCTTTGAATCCTATCCCTTATAAAGTCAATGTTTTTCTCTAGCTTGTCGTTGGTGGCAGCTTATTTTGATGCCTTTTGTTTTCCTTGTCATTTTTTGTTGTATTATTATTTTTTTTACGATCTCCGATTTCTGTTGCTACCAAGTTTGTGCGGGCTTGGCCTTTTGTTTTTGTATACAAATTTTTATTGAATGAAATATTTCTTTTTGGAAAAAAAAATTATACAAGGAGTCATGAATTTAACATTACTTAGAAGCTTCCAAATGAATAATTACTTAGTTTATAGTATTGTTGTTTTCAGTTGCTTCAAAAGTATTATGTATGATCACGATGTATGAGATATCGGAAAAAAATAATTTATTATACAAATCATAAAAAATCATAAATTCATGCTAACATGCAAACTTTATTCTTTATATAGGAGAGGTATAGAAATTCCTTATATATGTTGCATTTCTAAACATTTTTATTGTCAACTTATTTTTTTATTACAAAAAGAAGACTCTTGGTAGTATGACAATTGCTCATAAATTATAGCACACACATGTAATATATTGAAAACTAGCATCACTGTTACTCTCTAAATTATAGCGTGCAATTTAAATTAAAAAAAAAAGTGGATGTAACCACCAAGCACTTTTTTAACTAGCATGGGTCGTGCTACTTGACTGGAGATTTCAAATTTAAACCATGAAAATTTTACATGGTGATAGAGTTTTATCGCCTTTTATGGTTCAATTTGACTCAATGCAGACTAATTTGGACCTTGATAAATTATTCTGTTGAAATAGGATGAGCCAAGATACTAGATGCTTTAAGCCGGAAAAAAAAAAAAGCTTAATATTGTAAAAGGAGGTAAGGTAACGCCATATTTCTTTTAGCAAACTTTAAAAAAATTCTTATAGAATTATGATTTTTATATAAAGTTCGACTCAATTATATAGTTTTTTTGCCACTAAATTATATATTATTTTGGTAAAAAAAATTTATGTAAATTTTTTAAAATTATATATTAACCCTAAAAAGAATTTCATATGAGCTATTAAAATTATTTTAAATACATATATTTTATGCTTATAATTACTTTTTAAAATTTTTCTCAAACTTAATTTAATCAAGCCAAGTCAAATTCTGGAGTAATGTTGATATATATCCTCAAATTTAAGGATAGAATGCAACAGAGCTTAACTTTTTGTGAGCTAAAAATTTTAAAATAAAAATAATAATTTTGTCTTATTTTTTCTGATTCACGTGAATTCAGACATATATAAGAAGGGAAAAATGGAAAAAAAAAATAGTCTCCATTCCATTCTGGACAAAAATTCATATTTAACAATCTAGTATGATTCTTTTGTTGAAGATGCTATTATTTTTTGGCTTTGCTTTGATGCTATAATTTCTTGGTTTTGCTAATCCTTCTTATTTTTACTAAGAAGTGATTTTAGCAACAATTCAACACATCCTCAACTAGATCTTAAATATACAGACGCAAAAGTATCATTTTATAGTTGACCAAGTTATGGGTGTTGGCGATGTGACAAAGAAGAAAATAACGGTTTAAAAAAAATGGAACTAACTATACCATAACTGGGAGTGTAACATTTCTCTTTTTCTCACCTTATTCTTCCTCTTCCATGGCTTTAATTAAATGAATTTGTATCATATAAAATCAAACATTCGTAATATGCCCTCAAAATAAACAAAAAGTAAAAAAGGTAAAGTGAGAAGAAATAAGTTCACACTTCATACATCCTATTATGTCAATATCTCATTTCACAAATTATGAACTTTAATTCTTTAAGTAAAAGAATTAGTCAGAGTGATGGAGAAAAATGTCCAACAAGCATATTCGCTATCATTCACTCTAACTCTTTGTTTGGATAGAAGAAAAAATAAAGGGAAAAGAAAACTAGGAGGAAAACATGAATAAATCTAGACAACCATTTTACTTGGTTTTCCCGTATTTTCCTCCTAGTTTTCCTCACTCCTTCCTTATCCAAATGAAGTTTACAGGCACCTTGGATGGAATGTTGTTGTGCTCCATGGAAACCGTTGTCAGATTTCAAAATTAGAGCTTGGAGTTCATTAAAGTACTATAGCCATGAGAGAAGGAAATAATAGTTGCCTTGCCACTTCACTTGAGAAAAGTACAAGCAAGGAACAAGAAGAGATATGCCACCATTGACGTTAGAAGCTCTGGCAACCAGTTAGAAACCAAGTTTAGAACCAAAACTGAATTTGATACATTTTGGGATGTATTTTACTGTCTCTTTGTGATGCAATAGAAACTCATTCCTAGCTCAAAACCCAGTTCTCCCAAAAGCAACTGCCTCTTTGCTTCTCTATTGGAAAAAAATTTATACATCTAACAGTGTTTTTAATTAAATTATCCAAAATATAATTACTTTTACCGAATAATTAGACTTTAAAAAAAAAAAACAAACAAAAGGAAAAACCTTAGATTGATGCAGATTGTCTCTATTCTCTTGCAACTCACCTAATAATACATGCTCTGCCCGAGCTCTTTATTTTTTCATTAATAAGAAAATACATGCCTGCTGCTAAAGATTGCCACTTGCACCAATAGATTCATAAAAAGTTACAAGCACACCCATATAGTGGATTGTGGATCGTTCCCGGGCTGAACGTGGGGAGAGGAAGCATAAATGGCTTTAATAACGTCCTCTTGTATGATTAAAGTTCTCAGTACTCAGAATAATAATAATAATAATAAGAGTTCACCTATTTTGTGTTCATTATTAACAAATAAAATTACAAAAAATGAGTCAAGATGCATGTGGTTACAAAAATTACTCACACTCCCAATTTTTCATATGAAATGTTAGAATTTAAATTGGTAAGAATAAGTTGAAAATTTAAAATAAACAATTTACGATTGAAACTATTATAAATTCAAATTCAAAACCTTCTATATTGAAAATTAAAAATAAACAATTTACAACTTATTTATTTTAGATAAATAAGTTGTAAATTTGAGAACAAAGTTATAAATTCCCAGAAGTTTTATTATTTTAAATTCAAACATTCCATATTAAAAATTAGAAGAATAAACCGAAAATTTTAAATAAACAAGTTGCGAATTTAGCAATCGAAGTTATAAATTCCTAATACCATTAACGCTATTTTGATGGCCGCAACCATGGCTCCAGTGCTAATAATGATGGGGGTGGGAATTGAAGATATGGGGCACTGTGCCAAAAATACCTTGGCACCTAATAGTTACCAGTTAAAGGCACCTAATAGTTATTGATTAAAGGGAAAATGCCAATAAAAATGAAGTTGAGACTTTTGTTGGTGATTCTAAAAATAACTATCAACAAAGATTAGATTTTTCTTGGTGGTTATTTTTGGAACATCTAACAAAAATGAGGTCAAAACTTTTGTTGATAATTCCAGAAATAACCACAAAAAAAAAAGTTTAACATTTATTAATGGTTATTTATGGAATTGCTAACAAAGGTTTTAACAATTTTATTTCAAAAAAGCCATAAGATATGGATTAATAAGCATAGCCATTGATAAAAAGAAATTCAATTGTTTAGATGATTTCTCACACTTTTCTTTCTATATTTTTTTACTACTTGTCATTTCTCACTCTCTCACGTGATATTTTTCCTCCTCCCAAAAACTCCCTCACCTCTCCGTTATTCATTTAGAAATCTTTGCCTCTTCATCTTTTCTCTTTCTCTCTATCTTTTCCTTTTTTTATCCTCTCTCAGTTCCTCAATGTCACCAAGATCGTCGGTGACAAGGAGAATGACAAAGTCACTAGTGAGTTGAATGTTACCTTTGGCTTCCCTTTGGAGTTCCCCTACGAGTTTGGCTCATTTAGCATCTTGGCTTCATCTATGAGCCAGGTCTATATGATGATTATGGCACTGACAATACTTCCCTCACCAACCTTAATGTCCAGATTTGTTTGTCTAAAGATAATTGTTAACTTTACCTTTTTCTTCAATGCTAACTCTGTCTCTAGATCTGTATGTCTAAAATTTTGATGAAATCTGTACATTATGATAAGATTTGTAGAAAAAAAATGTTGTTCATTTTTTTGTTGTTGTGGACCTGCAAAATTTTTATAAATTTTTATGAGATCTATGTATTTTAGGCGTTATTAAAGAATATTATAGCTGTGATTAGTATTTTTGAAAAAAAAAAACATATAGCCTTTATTAGCGGTTTTACTCAACAACTGCTAATAAAGATGATATTTTTTTACTGCTAACAAAGGTTTGTTTTCCTTGGCGATTAACAATCATCAACAAAAATTACCCCCTTATTTTAGCACTCAAAACAGTTGGTCGCTTAAAACCTCTAAGAAAGGCTACAAACAATTGCTAAGAAAGCCTATTTTTGGTTTAGTGGGGGCATTTTACTAATTTTACCGTTTTTAATTTAAAATCTTTAGTATCTTTTTTATAATTTTTTTCAATAGTTGGTCCTAATTTATAATGTAGTCGTGATTTTGACCTCACAGTGTAATTTCTCCTATTTATTTTTTATATTGATAATTGTTGATTAATATTGACAAGACACATTTTCCCAATAAATTGAGCCAAAAATGAATTATATAATTTAGAGCATGTAAACCTACTAATTTTATATTTTATATAACATATTGATATTGATATTGGTTAATATTAATATTGATTAATTTAAACTTAATAATTTTTCCCAATATATTCGGATTTTATTATAAAAAACAGTTCATGTATTAAACTTTGTTTGGAAAAATAGTTAACATTTCTCTTTTATTAGCTGATTTTCTCTACTTAATTTTTTTTGGGTGACATCTCTACTTTTAAATGTATTTCTTTGTAAGTGTTGATCAAGATTATTCACGAATAATGTAAAGATAAAAAAAATTGTTGGTCGATGAGAACAATTTAAAATACTAAAGTAAAAAAGTTTCAATTTTTCCCAGGTTCAGTGCAACAATTTTTATTCTTTCAAATTTTTTCCATTCATTTCTTTGGGTTCAATGTAATTTTGTTTTTATTTCTTTAATATTTATCCACATATTTTAGTAGAATTTAAATATGAGAAAGATGAATACAATCTTAATTGATAAGAAATTTTTTCCTAGAAACTTTTAAGTTATTATTTTTTCTGTGCATAAAAAAATGTGATTTAATTGATAAGAGAATTGAGTTTTTTTTTCTTTGGCCCGTGAAGAATATTTTGTTTAACTTTTAAGAAATTCGTCTCTTCAAATTTCTTCTAAGAAATTCTCTCCAAATTCGTCTCTCCAAATTCCTTGAGATCTTTTTGGCTGCCCTTCAATTATAAGAGTTGAGCTTAAGAGAATCTCTCCATTAAATCACTTTTTTTTTTGGCCGAACTCCATTAAATCATATCTACATAAATAATAAAAATGCCAGAAAATAGATAAAAAATGAAAATATTTTAAAATGGAAAACATTGCTTTAGAAAAGAAAAATATGACAGAGTGAACATGTTATCGTTGAAAAACATAGGTTATTGTTGCTGAAAAACTGTTGGATCAATTATCCATTCAATATGCTAATTTAAACTCTGTGATCACATGAATATTAAGTATGATATAATTAGAGAAATCGGGAGGAAAAATAAATATACAAAATCATATGCAAGTCGACCATTTTATATATTTTTTAGATGAACATATGATTCAATTCCTTCATAGACGTCTTTTACGACTAGAAATTTGACATCTTTTTCGAAGAAATAAAATCTCTAAATCAGTATATTGTAAATTATTTTTGGGATAAATCCAACAAATACATACACAGCAGACTAATAAGAAACCGATATTTAGAGAGATTACTAAAATAAACCCACACCATATCTACCTGGAACATAAATATTTATTGATCCAATGACTTTGATACAAATTGAGTAAGATGCAATCGAAAGAAAAACACGTTTATATTTTCTTCCAAATACTATTATTGATCATACATGGTCATGCCCATCAACATTAAAGGTGTTTGAAGTGGTACAAGTTTTCCTTTATATCCATGGATGGTGCTGGAGGAACGAGATCTTCATTAAAGCTTGGAACTGTCAGATAACTGCTTCCGCAAAACCCTTCTCATGACCTTATTTGATGCTGTCCGAGGAAGCAATGACAGGGGCACAACTCGAGAAACCTGTGCAAATGAACAATATTTTACAAAGCAAATTTTGGAGAAGAAAATAGAAAAGATGGACACCTGGTGACTAATAGAAAATGGATACCCTGAACAATGGATTTAGTGTCTTTTGGAGAGCAGAATTGAAAGACATTTTTAGTTGATGTAAGTCTGGTGTTGGATTACTTGAATTCTTGAATACAACGGCTACAACCAATTGTTCAGGTCCACCTCCTGCAGGTGGAACTCCGATTGCAGCTGTTTCCAGGATATTGCTATCAACCCCATTGCATATGCGTTCGATCTCAACTGAACTCACCTGCCCAAACAGGAATGAGCCGATGAACAAATTACAGTCTAAAAAAAGTAGGTACTACACAATATGATACAGACAGTATATCATGATTAAGTTCATGTTGTGTCTCATTGAAGAGTCTAACAAAATATAGCCCCAATTTTTAAGCAAGAACACTTGAATGAATTTACACTGGGAGTAGAACTATGAGTTAATCATTGAACAGTTCCTGTGTAAAGCTTGATACAAAAGATTCAGAAATCATATGCATCAAAGATAAGAAATTTTCTCCCAAACTTTCACGCTGCACGCTTTGTTTAGTCAGCAAAATAAAAGAAAATAAATTTAAGATTCTTCATGATTGAAAGTTGGGGGGATATACAACCTTCAAGTAAAAGGAATTGGAGACAACAGACCAATATAAATTGGGATGAATGTTCTTCCTCAAACAAATTTGTGCTGGTTTGAGATGTACTTTATTCAAATAACTGCTTCACCCTACGATTTCTTTTTTAATAAATTGGGACGAATGAATGTGTTTTATTTCAACTATGATTGAAATAGATTTGGATCATTTCCATATTTTCTCTCAATACCTCTCTCAACACATAATTTTCTCCAATGATTGTGATCAAATGGTTGAAAAAATAATTTATAAATAGATAATATATTTGATTTGACAATCTTCATTTATTATTTGAGTGAAAAGCTCTTAAAAACAATATCATAATTCTTATTTATGGTAATAATTAAATGAATAATATATTTGATTTAATATCATAATTAGCGATCTTTCACTGTTTAGATCAAATGGATGGAGGAGATTGTGTATTGAAAGAAGTATGGAGGAAAAAGTATAGAGAAAATCTAAATCCTGATTGAAATATAGGCAAATGCTTACCTTGATTCCCCCAAGGTTCATTGTATCATCTGCACGTCCGTGCGCATGATAGTATCCTCTCGAAGTAAGCTCAAATACATCTCCATGCCTTCGCAAAACCTGAGTCAAGAAACTTAGTGCAAAGATTCAAGTTATGCGGACACCTGAATACAGCAAGCTAGAGGAGAAAAATATGCCTACCCTTCCATTCCATAAAGGCATATCCTTAAAGTATACACTGTAATGGTCAGCATTCAGTAGTGTACTAGAAGATCCAAACATGAGGGGTCCAAGAGCCAACTCACCCATTCCTGGAACATTTTGAGGCTGAAGTAGAAGAAATTAGTTTTATGTATTTAATGTCATTAGTTTGTTCAAGATAGAAAAATAAAGTACCACAATCAATTCATCAATCGTAATTAAACGTAGTGTTTGACAATACTCAACATGAAAAATTCTCAAACCTAAGATAGACAAAAGAAAAGGTCTTTTTTTCCTTGCATAAAAACCATCAAGTATCTAGTACTGCCAAATTTGAGCACTGTTAAGCCCTAAATGGGAGTAGCTCTCCCAACATATTTTTTTCTACTCACAAGGCTCAAACCCAGGACCTTGCTCAAAATCCAATCATTGTTGGTGACTTCTTTTTTCGTAGAAATAAACTCATAATTACAACAAATGTTCATAAATACTACAAAATCAAATGAAACTCAAATTCAAGCCCAATGCATATCATGAAAATGTAGAAGACCACTTCTTATTAGGAACCACAAGAATGCAAGAAAATGTCTAGTCCATTTGCATATTAAGCAATACAGTAATTAATGCTTTAAAAACTAGGTCAATTATCTGGTCAAAGGAAAAAAAAAACTAGGCCAATTATGAAACTGAAAAGGAATGCAGGTCATAATTCAATGATTCAACTAGGTTGAAACAGAAACTTTAAAACTACATATCTCAGGGAATATAAGAAATCTATTTGTTACAAGTAAAATACCATTTTTCATAGGTAAAACAAAAAAGCGTATTATTGAATCAAAAGACATCCATTACATCCATATTCTTCCTATTTATACTGATAGAAGCGTCCTAACTAACTAACTACACCATTTCTAACTACTTAATAATCACCACATAACACTAACTCCCCCCGGGGGGGCGTGCAGGGGGTCCACCAAAAGAAAAAAAAAAACTGTTTTCTCTCAAACTAATCCTTGCTCAAGGATCATTACAATTGTAGAAATAAAACTTTATTAGAACAATACTTCCTTTTTTTTTCTGAACCTGAATGCTTTAAAACTACTGCAAAAATAATTTTGTTTATAAACTAGCCCACATCAAAGAACCACTCATGCCCCACACCCATGCAAAAGCCTTATGGACCCATAGATGCTTGAGAAGCCCAAACTATGTCCAGAAAAGAGACATTTCAACAATTTTGAAAGGCCCAGTTTTGAAACTCCACTTCACTGCTAAACTTAGATTCCCCTGTCAACCAACACATATAGTTCCACATGATAGTGCATGAATTCGAGATGCAAAGCCCCAAATCTCACCACTTCACTATACTAATGAGAAACAAGTGTGGCACTCTGGTTCAAAGCTTTAATGGGTGGCTTTCGTCTTCTTCATTGTCTAAGTGCTTGAAGTCAAGGAAGCTTGTCAGATGGAAGAGCTCAATTGTGCAATAGCTTTCTTCCTCTTCTAGAAAGTTCTGTTTGCTCAGCTCAATGGGACCAGGTCACTTGGTTCAAAGCTCCATGGGCACAAGCCTATGCTGAAGCTTTGAGCAAAGAGATGGGGAATAATTCAATATATTGATTGCTGGAGAACCGAGAACATAAATAGGGCTGAAGAAAAAATCAAGCCCAAGAAAATAGGGAGAGGAATGCGGAAAAAATAAACAACAATAAAAACAGAAAATCTAATCCCTAAAAATATGGAATAAATAAAAGTTACTGAGTAAGAAATAAATAGTAATAAAAACTCGCTGATTCTCCAACACTCCCCCTCAAGCTGGAGAGTCTATGTTCAACATTCCCAGCTTGTGATTGAGTTTTTCAAAAATTCCACTAGATAGTGCCTCGGTAAGTAGGTCAGCAACTTGTTGACTGGTAGGCACATAATCCAAGTCAAGTAAACCTGAGTCAATCTTCTCCTTGATGAAATGTTGATCTATCTCTACATGCTTAGTCCAATGATGGTGAATCAGGTTGTTAGCAATGCCAATTGTAGCTTTGTTATCACACCACATTTTCATTTGGGAAGTGGTTTGAATCTTCAATTCTGTCATAACTCTTTTAATCCACATCCCTTCACAAATTCCATGTGTTAGAGCTCTATATTATGCTTCTGCACTACTTCTTGCCACCACTTGTTGCTTCTTGCTCGTTGCTTCTTGTCCTCCAAGTCACCAAGTTTCCCCGCAAGAAAGTGCAATAACCAGTTGTGGATCTTCTGTCAGTTACCGAGCTTGCCCAATCAGCATCAGTGAATATTTCAATGTTTCTTGCTTTCTCCTTTCTGAAAAACAAGCCCATCCCAGGAGTCATCTTCAGATATCTGAGGATTCTATATACAATGTTCATATGCTCTTCCCGAGCTTTGCTCATGAATTGGCTTGCTTCACTCACGGGAAAACTTATATCAGGTCTTGTATGAGATAAATAAATCAGTTTCCCAACAAGCTTTTGATATCTTTCTCTATCAACCAGTACTCCTTCCTTCTTCAATTCATCTTTATAATTTGCCTCCATAGGGGTAGCTGCTAGTTTATCCCCAAGCATGCCCGTTTCTTTAAGAAGATCAAGTGTATACTTTCTCTAAGACACTGTAATACCAAATTTAGATCTAGCAACTTCTATTCCGAGAAAAAACCTCAAATATCCGAGATCCTTCACTTCAAACTCTGCAGCTAGTGACCTCTTCAACTAATCAATATTTGCCTCATTATCACCAGTAATTACTATATCATCCACATACACAATAAGTACTGTGATTTTTCCTTCTTGTGTATGATGAACGAACATAGTATAATCTGTTCGACACTGATAAAATCCAAACTGCTTGACAACTCGAGTGAACCTTTCAAACCATGCCCTTGGAGATTGTTTTAGGCCATACAAGGATTTATGCAATTTGCATGCTTTGTCTTGCCCTTCTCTTTCTTCAAAGCCTGGTGGTAGTTCCATATATACTTCTTCCTCTAGATCTCCATTGAGAAATGCATTTTTTACATCTAGTTGGTGGAGGGACCAATCTAGATTTGCAGCTAAGGAGAGAAGTATTTTTATAGTGTTAAACTTCGCTACCGGAGCAAATGTTTCTTGATAATCAATCCCTTGCACTTGTGTGAATCCCTTGACTACTAGTCTTACTTTATATCTGCTGGCACTTCCATCTAGGTTGTTTTTGATAGTAAACACCCATTTGCAGCCAACTTTGGATTTCCCAGGTGGAAGATCAGTGCCATGTTCTATTCTTTTCTAATGCCTTGAGTTCTTCTTTGATAGCCTCCTTCCATCTAGGATCCTTCACAGCTTCTTGAAAATTCTCAGGTATACTTTGATCTGACACATTAGAGACAAAGGCATGCATAATTGGATATAACTTCTCATATGAAATATACCTACTGATTGGGTGCTTCGTACATGACCTCACCCCTTTTCTTATGGCTATAGGCAGATCCAAATCTTCAGAATTTGAAGCTGGTTCTGATTCTTGACAATGTTCAGGAATATCAATGGACTTTTCCGGTTCTGATTCTCGTTCCAGCAGCTGTTTGACTGATTTCTTCCTTGTATACACCTTTGGATAGTCTGACTTCCTCTCATTAGGCCCCTGTTGTGTGCCCTTCTCCATTTCTGGTTGCTGTGCACCTTCTTCAGGTGAATCCAGTGACCTGTCAGTATCCGTATGGTCTGGTTCAGTTTCAATGTCAAGGAAATTTTGAGGTTCAGGTGCTGGTACAGGTTCAATGGGAGGTTTCCGGCTGGTTTCAGGCTCGGGTCCAATTTCAGCAAGCTGGGTGATATTGTTAGGATCCAAAAAAGACCATTCACTCACCTTGGTCTCCCCCTGAATGGGAATTGTTGGGTAGAAGGATTGATTTTCAAAGAAGGTTACATTCATGGACACAAAATATTTATGCAGAGAAGGGGAATAACACTTGTACCCATTTTGGTCGGAGGAATACCCTAAGAAAACACATTTGTAGGCCTGAGAATCAAGCTTTCCTCCCTTGTCATTGTGAACAAATGCTACACACCCAAAAGCCTTTTGAGGGATATTGGTCAAGAATGGGATGGATGGGTAGGTCTCAAGAAGTTTCTTTACAGGAGTTTGAAATTGAAGAATTTTGGATGGCATTCGGTTTATTAAGTGGGCTGAGGTAAGAATTGCATCTCCCCAAAAATGACTAGGGACATTGTGAGTAAACATAAGTGCTCTAGCAACTTCCAATAGGTGTCTATTTTTTTCTTTCAGCTGCCCCGTTTTGTTGTGAAGTGTTAACACATGAGGTTTGGTGAATAATTCCATGGCTGGAAAGATATTGTTTAAGAGGTTGACTCATGTATTCTTTTGCATTATCAGTTCGAATAATTTTGATTGTTGCTTGGAACTGATTTTGAACAAGCAAATGGAAGTTTTTAAACACTTGAAACACATCTGATTTGGTTTTCATTAGGTAAACGCATGTGATTCTTGTATGGTCATCTATGAAAGTCACAAACCATTTGAAGTCTTTTTGGGTTTTCACTCTCTACATGGGCCCCATATGTCACTGTGTATGGTTCTAAACGGTTTTGTAGGATGATAGGGATGGGGTAGATAAGTGTTCCTTGTATGTTTAGATAACTGACAGAATTCACACTGAAGAAAAATGCAATCTTTGTCGATAAGAGAAGGATACAATTTTTTCATATAAGATAAACTTGGATGGCCTAACCTATAATGCCATAGCATAACATTATTGCTTAAAGGAAAAACAGCATTCGCTTTTATTTTTGAGCCTTCAAGATAGTAAATCCATCAAATTCCTTAGCATTGCGAATCCTCTTCCCCAACTCCAAATCCTGAAAATAACAACAATCAGGTTCAAATGTAGCCACACAATGATATTCTTTCAAGAATTTCTTCACTGAGAGCAGATTGCAATCTATATCAGGTCCAAATAATACATCCTTGAGCACAAGTCCATTGCTCAGAACCACAGAACCTATCCCTTGTACTCTAGCATATTCTCCATTAGCCACTTTAACCCTTCTATTAATTTTACATTTTTGAAATTCAGAAAACAAATCAGCATTGCCTGTGACATGATCGTTGGCCCCAGAATCCACAATCCAAGTACTATTCATGGAAGAGTGAGTGCTAAGCAGTAAGTATTTCTCACCTGATTGTACCAGATTGCAACTATTACTATTATTACCAGACTTCTGCTCGCATCTGCTGAGAATCTTCCTAAGTGCATCCAATTCTTCCTTGCTCAATTGGGGTGCATCTTCTTCTGGTTTTTCAGCGTTGGCAACAGCAAATCCACGACTGTCTTGTCTTGGCTTACCTCTGTGATGAGGGGCTTTGCCATGAATCTTCCAACAAGTTTCCTTAGTGTGTCCACCCTTTTGCCAATGGTCACACCAAGATTTCCCTGGCTTCTTCCTTTCATCTTGTCCAGCGTTTTTCTTCAACAGCATGGCCGACGATTCTGGTGCAAATTTCTGAAAATTTCCCTGCACAAGTTGTTTCTGGCTTTCTTCACACTTAATCTGATTCATAGTCTCCCGCAATGATGGTAATGGCCAAGAAGCCATTATTCTTCCCCTTACCTCATCATATATGGGATTGAGACCGAGAAGTAACTCATACACACGGTCTCTCTCAACAAGTTTCTTGTACAAGGCCATGTCTTCTGTACAAGTCCACTGATGGGTATTGTAAATATCTAGTTTCTGCCATAGCTTCACTAGGGAGGTGTAGTATTGTGTCACAGACTTGTCACCTTGCTTGGTTTCACGTAGGAGGCTCTTGATCTGAAACAATGCAGCAGTGTTCTCCATTGTAGAGCAGGTTTGCTTCACATTCTCCCATATTTTAGCGGCTGTTTGGGAGAGCAGGTAATCTTCTCCAATTTCGGGCACCATGGATTGACAGAGCCACGTCATTACCTGGTTGTTCTCCGCTACCCTGGTTTCATAAGCTTGGCTCGCAGGTTCTGGTTGCCTCATCTCACCATTCACATATTTTTCTTTCCTCTTCCCTCTGAGAAACATCAGCACACTCTGCGACGATTGCAGGTAATTGTCACCATTAAATCTGTGATTGGTGATAACCTGCGATGAATTCTTGGTGCTTCCCAAGGCTGGGACATTGCTGCCGATGCCATTAGGGTTCTCAAGAGATCAGTCCATGCTTTGTCGAGTATTGTTCGTTGAACTGATGGAGTTGTCACTGGTCTCAATATTCAAAGCCCTCATGGTACTGAATTGAACCATTTCCGATCAGAATTGTTGATTTCGCTCTGATACCATGAGCAAAGAGATGGGGAATAATTCAATATATTGATTGCTGGAGAACCGAGAACATAAATAGGGCTGAAGAAACAATCAAGCCCAAGAAAATAGGGAGAGGAATGCAGAAAAAATAAACAGCAATAAAAACAGAAAATGTAATCCCTAAAAATATGGAATAAATAAAAGTTATTGAGTGAGAAATAAATGGTAATAAAAACTCGCTGATTCTCCAACAAGCTTCAATGTAGTCAACCCACTCCAAGGTATCTCAATCAAACCCGAGGTATGTAAGACCTTTGAATGGCCTGAAAATGAAGCTATTGGGTTACACCACTTCAAGAGCATTGTGGCTTTTTTGCCAATGCTTCCACGTTTTTTAGCACCGTGGGCTTTGTGCAAGATTTTGAGCCAAGCCGTTGCCTTTGAAGTCAACTTGCAAAACAAAGAGCTTGTCCTGAATGCAGGTATCAGTTCCCTTGAACTCGAGCTTCCTTCATCATCTTCAATTTCATTTGCATCTCTAATTCCACAAGTGCTCTGATTGACAGTGAAATTTGGAATATCAGGATTCTTTGATTTGTCCTCTATTCCTTTCATTCCATCTGTTTCACCACTCGCGACACAATCTTTAATTCTCTCCTGCCAACTAGAGTCCAAATCCTGATACATGCCTTCTTCCTTGTGGCTTTGTTCAAAGGTGATAGAAAAAGCAAGTTTGTGGCTTGAAAAAGGTACCTCACCGTCAGAGCTATCTTCAATCTCATATGCTTCTGTCACACTCATTCATCTCTGCTTCAATCATACCATTCTCAATTCTTGAATATGAATCTGGGAATTCTTGTTGAATTTTGGACTTCTCCTTGGTTCTTGCACTTCTTCATCTTCCCGTTCTTGATTCTTTTTCTGCCCATACTTCTCCTCGAGATAGGCTAGGCACATGGTGCTAGCAAGAGTGCTTGGATAAAATTGCTGAATTGCTTCCTGAATCTCTTATTGGAGTCCTCTGATGAAGAACTCCATCACCATGGATTCTGGCAGGTGAGTTTCAAGCAAAGTGCTTTAAACTTCTCTCGGCAATCTTCATGGCTCTCTAGATCATGTTTTTGGTAACAATGATGGACGGTCAGAAAACTGGCTCTAACACAATAGTTACAGGTAAAATGTAGAGAGTGTATTATTGTGATAGATGCTGGGGAACCGATGGCAAAAGCTGGGGAACTGATGATAAATTGATAGGGGGCTATAAGAAATAAGAGGGAAGAGCTGAAAATAAATCCAATAGTCTCTCTAGAACAAGAATCTCACTCCGAAGAACTAATAGCCAAAAGGAGAATCTCCAATGATAAGCAATTCCGATTAATTCAACGATCCCTCTACAAGCTAGCAGTCAAACTCGATTTAAATAGGCAAAGAGAATACCCGTGACTCCTAAAATGACTGACCCACTAACCATGACTCAGATAATGGAAGATAATGGAGGATAACAGGATAACAGATCCATGACATATTTATTGAAAATAGAAAATAAAATACTTGACTGAATCAATAAGCAAAAATGACCCCACTACTTTCTAAACCTAAGCAACACTTGAACAAAACGCATAAAACAAATTCTACTAATTAATCTTCACTGAATCATCAGGGTTTTGCTGCTGACTGTACTGTGCACGTGACCTCCTATTAGTGATTAAAGGCTTATCATATTGATGCATGGAATTTTCTAAATTTCAGGAACTGTGTCATAACTAACCAAAAAGGGGTCCTGGGCACATATACGCGAACACCAGTGACTTCACAACACAAACATCCACATCATACCCTAAAAACTAAGCAGACAACAGGCATCTGAGTCACTAGCTGACTCACACACCAAGATTAATAACACTAAACAGAACATTACCAACACGACACCATAAAGCAAGACAAGCAATTAACTAAAAATAACACAACAATTATTGAATAACAAATACCCATTACATTCACATTCTTCCTATTTATACTAAAAGGGCCTCCTAACTAACTAACCACTTCAAACCATTTCTAACTACTCACTAATCACCATGTAACACTATCTAAGATATTATAAGAATATAATTGATTAGTAGGTATTTTATGCTAGCCAAAACTTAAATTGCCATAAAAGTATCAGAAATATAGAGATAAATATTTCTAATAATAGTATCTTAATTCATCGATGCATAAACTATAGGATACTAAATTTTTTAAAAATGAATATAACTGGTATGAGATAATTTTGACAAGTTCAAAGATGTATTCAATGTTCTGTGTTCAAAATATTCACTTTCTCTGTTCTATTTGTACAATAAATGTATTGGAATATCTCATTTAAAAAAAGGATGTATAGGAATGATGTTCCTGTCACTAAAAGCAACATAGCCCAGTGGCTAGCACCTGGGTCCTAAAACGCCAGACAGTTGTTATCTGGTTTGACCATTGTTGGTTAAAAGGTGAGAGACAAACTGCACCTCAAACCAACTCCTGGTTCAACTGGTCAAACCAGAAATGTCCAATACTCTAAACAAAGGTTAACTGTGAAAGTTAAAAATGCTTCTTCCAGCCAAAAGTTCAGTGATGCTTACAATGGGATAGCCATCATCGCCAAGAGTAAACAAAGTGCAGCCCATCACAGGTGTGCTGAAAGCAGCCAATGATTGAGCCTGCAGTAATGATCCAGAAACAAAGCCACCACCAATCTCTGTACCACCACAATACTCAATGATAGGTTTGTAGTGAGCCCTTCCCATCAACCAAAGGTATTCATCTACATTAGATGCTTCTCCAGTGGAGCCAAAGCAACTATATCACACAAAAAGCAATTGCATTTTTAATACATTAGCACTGGGAACAACATTTACTAATGGCGCAAACAATAGTATCAGTCAAAAGACTACATAGCAGTGAACAACAATTAAATTCACGCGGTGCTTCATTGCACAAGAGTAATAATTACTAGCAAGGCTCACCGGATGGAAGACCAATCATAGCCAGCTGTGGAATTTGTACTTTTCCAAGTCCGAACAAGACTTGGAATCACACCAAGCATTGTTACTTTAGCATCCTTAAACAGAGTACAAAGGCTTTCAGCTAGAAGAAAAATATAGACCAAAAAATTCTAATAACTAAGTGAAAACATGGAAATTTTAAATTTTAAATGTAAAAAAATAACTTGAGAAACAGAATGTCCAGGACCAAAAATATGCAAATTTTAAACATTCCAATTTTCTTTGAATCATAAGCATGATTCAATTTGTAAGTACATTGTGTACAGTATCAATTGTTATCTTTAGATTACACCAATGGCAAAGTAGCCAACTTTCAAACTTTCACCATTAACTATTGTATTGAAAAACAACGTTCCAATAATTGTTGTAGAAAACTAATATTAAATTGATTTAAGAAAGCGATTTCCAGAGTTATGACGTATTCTTAAAATTTGAATCTTGCCAATGTCAGTATGATATACTCCCTTCGTTTCAAAATAATTGTTATTTTGGATTTTTTGTTTTGTTTCAAAATAATTATCACTTTAGAATTTTAACGAAGCCTTAATTATTCTGGCCAAAAAAAAAAATGAAGCATCAATTATTTTTGAACTATTTTACCCTTCATCAATGAAAAAAATAGTAGGTGAAGCCCAAATGCTTGCTTAGAAATAACTTAATAATATAAGGGTATTTTAGTGAAATACCATTAGACTTTGCTACAATCAAGGCTATCTAATATCTTTCTTAATTTGTGTGCATAACCTTAGATGACAATTATTTTCAAATGCAGGTGATATTTGACAAAACCAATCAGTAAACTTAAAGCAATTATTGAAGGGAGTTGAATAGATAACAAGAATACAAGCATGGATTGAACTAAAAAGCACAGAATATAACAAAAAAGGAGAAAGAGCAGAGTAAAAAATCATGTTCGTATCATTGCAATTATGAAAACTAGCATTAAGTGAATTGAAAAAAGGCTGTCTGGACGTGGGTTAATTCATAAACGTTGAACAGTGTCAACAACATTCGATGAGGTATATTTGACAGAACCAACTTGTATAAAAGGAAAGTAACTATTGAAGGAGCTATATAATGACGACTTTGATAGTAATACAAGAATAGAACACAATAAATTTTTTTTTCTGCAGCCAACAAATACAGTAATAGGGTTGAACCAAAAGGCAAAATTGATTTGAACATTCAAGAGCTGCCCAGTGCCCAATACAGAAACATAGTCCTACTGCCATCAGTTTGTGAAAACAATTAAAAGCAAAACATAATATAGAATCTCTCTAGATAACCTGCTTACTTTGCAGGAAAAGAACGAAGAGAAAGTTCCACTTTACACTTCCTAGATAACGAAGAAGGTTGGTCAATGGGTAAGTTAATGTGATAAAAGGGGGAGGAGCAAGGAGAAAGGAGAAATAGAGAGAAAAAGGGAGAAAGGTAAGAACGAGGGAGAAGTTGAGAGGAAAAGGGAGAAAGGGAAGAAGAAGGACAAAGAAATAGATAATTATAACTCTGAATATTCAAATAATTCAAGTCTTACAAAAGAGAATAATCTAGGGCTATTTATAGGAAGCCCAAAACACAATAACTTGAAATAAAAGAAAGCAAAACATAGCAAAGGAGCCTAATAAATGAAATAAAATAAAGTCACAAAATAAATTAGTGAAAACATAAAATAAATCTTTCCAAATTTCCCATCATTATGCATGAGAAGGAAAGAAGGCAAGAGAGAGAAAGAAATCTAACATGCACTCTTGCTAGATTTTATGATCCCATGTCTATTTGAGACAACTATTTTGACTGTTTTTGGATGAGTGCATTTTGAAGTCAAAATTAAAAAGAAAAGCTAACAACAGAACTCTGTTATGTATGTGCCTGTTGTTCCATAAATAGTAGTAGAACTTATGAGATGAAGTAACGGGATTTGCAAATATATACAGGCAACAAAACCTTAGGAAAAAATTGTAAATTTAAACAGGAGGATGAGCTTATACCTGGACAAACTTGGCAAAGCCAGTCCCAAGAGGAGATCCATTATATAAAGCCATTGAAGCGCCATTTATCAATGAAGCATATACTAGCCAAGGACCCATCATCCATCCAAGATTAGTGGGCCAAGCAACTACATCACCTTTATGAATCTCCAGGTGGCACCATGCATCTGCAGCAGCTTTCAAAGGAGTTGCATTTGTCCATGGAATTGCCTTTGGATCACCTACACCACCAACAAACTTATGTAATGTATGCCAGGTGACATAAGCTTTATAGCCAGCCCTAGATGTGGTTAATAAAGTCTTGGCATTGAATAAATCCTTTTTCCCTCAACTCTCCTTGATCAACACAAGCTTTTGGTCAGAAACTAATACAAATGCATTCAGTCTTTTCTTTTTCAGATCGAAGAAGAAGCTTTATTAGATAGGACGATAAGATAACCTCCGAAAAGAAAAAGGGGGTGGGGTGGTGGGAGGAAAAACAGAAGAAGAAAACATGAATGAAAGAAAGTAACAATGCCACTCTTTCCCTATTCATATTAGTCAGAGACTACATTATAGCAACCATGAACAGGACACCAACGGGAAGCAACAGATTTGACCCTTCCCATATTTAGAGTTGACTGTGTTGTTAAAGCACCCTTTCAGTCTACAATTTCAAACTTATACCTGTTGTTCCAGAAGAAAAGAGAATGTTTGAAAATTCTTCTGCTGGTTGTTCTATTGCCGTAAATTCCTTGCCTCTGTAAATCACATGACATGTATAAGAACGAAAATTCCAAATAAACTTAATAAACAATTTAACCTATAGATGCTGAAGATCTGTCAAATCAGTTCTGGTCATAAGTACATGCAATGGAATGGTGAGAGCATCAGGGTACATATGACCTACCAAAATTTCATCCTAATACATAATTTCATCATATTCAAATGTCCAATCAAATCAGGACCAAGGATCATACTTTAGACTATTAACTCCTTCCAGAAAACCACACCAAGAAAGGTCACCATTGCGCAATTCCATGCTTAATCCAGACCCTCTGGCAGGGATGACAACAGCCATAGGTGACTCAGCATCCACAATTCTACTGCATTTGTGAAACAACATGAATCATGTTATCACTGAGAAACAAAGAAGAGGTGATATTGCAATTAATGGGGTACTGCTCTAGCTAGCAACAAGGAACATCACCTGTACAGGGGCAGGGTTTTGTCACCGCGAATAATAAGATCCTAATAGATAAAAAGGGGAGGTGAGGAACGAAAAGACTATCGAAAAGGTAAATGCCTGTCACACTGCAATAAGCTACAAATTGACAACTATGAAAACAGTAGTAATAACTGGCAGTACACATTATGAAAAATTAAATAACACAGTATCGCAGATAGCTTTCCAACATACAGCATTTGATATTTTCAAAACATAAACAACTAAAACAATGGAAAATCATTCACAGGATTGATTAAACAAGATTTTATTGTTCAATCATAAAATAGATACGCATGACCATTTATGACCTGCAAAATATATCCCATGTCAAAGGCCATTTCATCTACTCCCACTGTAGTAGATATAATACCTTAACAATAGGAACAAGTTTTCACAGCACAAGATGTACGGCAGCAATAGAGTTAGGGTTTATTAGCCCAAATTTAGAGTTTCAAGGTAAATTAAAGGTAGAAAGATTGTGCATAGTGGATTGAAGGTTCAAAGGGTGGAAATGCAATTTTTGGGCAATAAGATGTAGTTATAGGGTCTGTTTTGTGGCTGTTTGAGTGCACTACATAGTACCATCAGAAAAAGGGTTTGGGTTTGATGGGTTTCAGGGAAAATCCAACAAAGAAACAATAGGTTATGCTGTCTGCGAAGGAAGAAAGGTCTGGTAGTATAGAAAAATGAAGAAAACAGAATAGTAGAGGAGAGGAAAAAAACAAACATAAAGATACCAAAGAATCTATAAAAACGTCCGAAAGTACGAGACAAAAACATTTAAAGGTGGGAATAAGTTGCTGGCAAAAGGAAAGGTGGGAATATATCAGGAAGCCAACCTGAGTGAATATGACCTTTGCTTTTGATATCTTAAGCCTGGTTGATATTTCACGCGCTGCAAAACTATCAGCAATTGATACAACAACATAACCAGCTAGAACAATAGCTAGGTAGATAACCACAGATTTGACATTCATTGGCATATCAATTGCAATAGAAGATCCTTTCTCCAGGCCCAATGCTTGGAGTGCATATGCAACTAACCTACATTACAGAACAAACACACTTCATCTACTTGCTTGCTTATTATGTTCGAATCAAAGAAACTAAATTATAACTAGCATTAAGGAAAATGAAAAATTGAGTATCATTGTATCTAAAAGATCAATCCTACAATAATTTTGAGAAATTCTAATTATAGTTTGCTTTGTTTCTATTTCAAAGAACAGCCATTAGAACTACAAATTATAGAAAGTAAAACTCAGATATATTAATATCATATATTGGAAACTCACTATTAACATTTCCTCACATCATGTTCATGAACTCTAAGAAGAAAACATTTTCTCTTTCCCTCCTTTTGGTTAAAGACCAGATAGAAACCAGTCATATTTCTTCCTCACATGCATGTCTAGAAAATGACAGACATGATGACTGAATAATACACTCACATCCAAGAAAAAAAACTGTAGAGAAAGCTATCATTTCTAATCAAGAATGAAGGGGGAGGAAGATACAAAAAAAGATTAGCCACAAAGAACAGAAAGAATATATAACATTCTCATCAGGTTCTGGAGGAAACCAACAGCAAAAGGAATTCTGTCAGTACGTTTAACAGTAACCACAACAAATGGGGTTGGTATGATGTTGATTGAATGACTTTGATATGAACGCCGCCATAAAAGCCCTGGAGAAAGAACAAGGTAATTCTAAAAGATAAATTTAATTTCTTTTTTTTTTTTTGTGTGCATTTGCTATCAAGTTCTTCAATTAAATTATGCCATGTGGGCAAGAACCTTGAAGAAATCAAGGACACTAATTCAAGTTGGTCAAATATCCTCATCTTCTGTTTTTGCTGAAGAACTTAAATAGAAAACACCCAAGGAATTGCATGTAAGTCTTGTCCAATGTTGATCATATGACTTTACGTAACCACTTCATGAACATAATAGAGGTATAATCAAATGAATCTATGTCTATCTTATTTTGATAAATAAACTGTGTGTTATCTTATTATAACATATATTATGCAATTCAACTACAGCATGTGAAAAGAATAAAGAACAAACTTTTTCCATCATACCAAACCTCTTCACACAATTCCTCAAGAGTCATTTTGTGTAAAGGTAGATCATCATGCAGTTCTTCACGCCATATTATCACTGTATCATTCAAACTTCTTCTGGAATTTATAGTTAAACAATTCTTTGCTGGATTAATAGCTGCTTCAGGAAGCCATTGGCCACCTGGGTATGATAATTGGCTTTCTCCAGGGGGCCACTCTTGTAAGATGCATTTAGGTGGCACAGAAAATGATACATCCATCTCATCCAGTACAGTTCTCCAGTAAACCTGAAACAACATACAATAATGAAACAAAAATCAAATTAAAAAAATTAAAAATCAAAACACAACTTAGAGATTGTCTTAGCGACCTCAGGGTTTGAGACTGAAAATTTCTGGAAATCAGAAAAGCTTGTAATAGGATCCTTATATGCCGAACCCAAAAACTCTTTACCCCTTCTCTCTAGTAACTGGCCAACGTTTGTTAAAACAGCATTTGCCCTAATCACACATGAAAGGGGAGGAAATATGAAAAGCACATCAGAACCTTTTATTTCATAACATACATTATTGCACACATTCAGCAAAAATTTTACAGGTGCCCACAAAGAGAATTCATATTTAATAATCTAATTCAATTATGTTATAATACTTAATCTTAATTTCATCATTTCAACCTTTATCAGTACCATAGATTGTACATAGTTGAAGAGATTTAAGGGCAAAGCATGCCATAATAAATTATTACTAGGAAATGTAATCATGAAATTGGCATTCAACTCCCGCAAAATCAAATTCCTTTTGAAAAATGTAAAACTTAAATCAATTGCACCTTTCCCTCCTCACTCCTCCTAAAAGGCAGGATGAACTAACTTCCTTTCATACTAAACGGAAAGTACTCTACTGAATTCTCGGAAATGCTTACGGGTCGGGTATCCAAGCGGGCGGGTCCGGACCATAGTTCTTGTAGCATCCATAGTACAGCATCTGATGGAACGAGAAGGGAAGGTGAGGGTTGAGGACGCGCTTCGTGATGTTCTGCCACGTCGCCGGAGTTCCGGCACCGTGAATTGCAACAATTTCCAGGAGAAGTTGATGAAGGATCGCAGCATCTTCTCGGGTGACTCCAAGAGATTCAATATCGAAGGGAGTGACAGAGTCTAGCGATTTGTAAGCCATTGTCGTCTTCACCAGCAAGCATTCCAGAACAATAATGGAGTGGACTGACTACTTTGGAAGTTAGTTTTGGTTTGGTAGATCAGCACGGCAGGGACTCCTTGATGACACGTGATCGTGATCTCTTTCAATTAGCCCGAGCATCGAGAAATAATATTAAAAACTCATTTGCTAATTTTCTTTTATTCCACTAAAGATAATAACTAGATTTAAAAAAAAAAAAAAACCTTTTGTAAATATCACACATATTATTCTAAAAAATAGAGAAAAAATAGTTTTTTATAATATATATTTGATATCTTTTAATTATGTCTAGAGATTGGGAATAGTGGCAATTAAGTTTCCTTTTTAGTTGTCCATCTCCACACATTTAGGGATTTCTATTAGGACTACTCAAACTTGTTTGAATTTGCCCAAGGAGTGAGGTATATGTGTAAGGGCCTCAAGGATTCTTAGTTGTCTTTTCCATTCATATGGAAGTGGATGAAGGATTAGAGAGGCTTCCTGTTGTTTGTGAGTACATTAAAGTATTCCCGAAGAAGATCACTGGCTTGCCATTATAGCGGGAGCTAGAGTTCCCCATTGATTTGGTGCCTAAAATAAATCACATCTCTAAGACTCAATGTCACCGAGTGTAGAGCTGCCAGGGACGTCAGCTTTCAAATGAAGGTACATTTTTATGAGTCTCACATCGGGAAGCCTCACATTGGAAGCGTAGTTTATAAGGTCAAGAGGTTCTCTCACCTAATGAATTAGTCTTTTGGGATGGGTTCTCCCCTTGATTTTATAAACCCTACTTCCTATGTGAGGTTCCCTGATGTAGGACTCATAGCAATACACATCCACTTGAGAGCCAATGTTCTCAGTGGCTCTACGCCATAACACTTCACTCGGTTACACTTTACTTAACTTCTAAGTTATCAGTACAAGTCCTTGGCAGCTGACAAAAGATTTCATTCATTGTGAGATCTTCCAGTCCAAAAACATTTCTTTCTATAGCTAGATTTCATACCAAAATTAGCAATCTACTATCTTAAGGTTTCATAATTTCCTAAACTGCCTGCCACTATTTTCTCCTTTCTTAGTTCATAATTTATACCTTGAATATCATACATACATATTCTTCCTTTAACTTACATCTACACTTGCATTACTATATACTTGCATCATCCCTTATTATACTGGGCTTACGAGGTTTCAGCACTAATGGCCGACTCATCATTGTCACCTGATAACTTCATTGCATCCCCTTCTGGATACTTCTCTAGTTCCTTTTCTGAGACTTCTAATGTTTTAACTTCTTCTTTCTACAATAACATACAACTTGGGACATATAGGCAATGAGAAAATTTTCCAAAATATGATATACTTAATTTTGAACAGTTCTTGATACAATTCTAGAGCATGTAATCTAGTTATGGCATCAAGTATTTGCTCGACCCATTAACTCTCAGGGAGTCTACAGTGACAATGCCCTTCTAGAAATTTCTTTGTCTCTAACTCAATACTTAGGGAATGCAAAGTTGAATCATATCCTCCAAATCCCACACGACATACATCATAGATACTTCTAATATCTATTTGGATTTAGAGTCATTGGTTTAGTTGAAAGAAACCACCATCCCCATTAAAGAATTCATCTAGCCCAAACTTATTGAAATTATCATAATTCATGGGTTGATTAACCTCTTTCCTTAATCATACCTTTATTTTTTTCTCATGATTACTTCTTTTTCTAACTTATCTTCCTTTATACATTGGTGTCTCCCTATTGATTATTTTCATAACAACTTTTCTTTATTTCTATCATTTATTCCTTATTAGCCTATTTCATTTTGTAGGTGATATACTTACTTTATTATCATCACCCATCATCACGTTTCTTTAGTACTTTCTGGTTCGCAGCTTGGTATTAGAGAAAAGTCTTATATAAACCTTCATATCAGTTGCTGATTAATGAGGTTCGGTATCCTTTTAAATCAATTATCTTAGGTCATTTTCTTTTAGAGAACTATCAAAACATTAGGGCTCATTAATCTTTCTTATCATCTCATTCTCTTTAGAGGCCTACTATAACCTCGAAATGGATCTACTGTGATCATGAAATTGACTGTGACCTCAAAGCCCTACTAGGATCCTCTGTGACCCTACATCATTACTCAACTAATAGGATCCATCAGAATCTAACTCTGAAAGGTTTCATGACCTATGAATCATCCTTATCTGAGCCAACAACTACGGTTCCCAAGACTTGTTCTCTTATATTATTCAAATATTTCTAGGCTATATTCTCATAATATTTTATATTTGAATGGGAAATTATTAGCGAAATGAGTATCTTTCTTTCCTGCTACTATTACTTCTTTGCTTCATTCTCTTTCTGATGTTCTTACTTTTGTCAACAGCAACTTCTCTAACATTTACTAGGCAGCGGACATAGAACTTTGATAATTCAAATTACTTCCTATCATTTTGTTAGCCTCTACCAGTGTACTAAATCACACACTTCATATTGGGGCTTTCCTTTCCCTGATGACTGGCTTTAATCCTCTTCTTAGCTTTTCTGCCTTCCACCTCTAGTCATCATACCATTATAACTTGGTGGAGTTTCGTACTAACTATATGAATGTGACTTCATACTTACTTATTGACTAATCTATTGCTTGTCGAAACATAATAATCTCATCTTCTTTCTCATCCCTAACTGACTACAAGAAATATTTATCATAAAATATTACAAAATAGTTTCCACATCAAGGGTATGTTTTGAGCTTATAAGATCAACTTAGTATTAAGTCACCACCTATTTGCTTCTTTCTCAAGTGCAAAAATAGATAGCCTATAGGGCTTTCATTTTAGAGGAATAGCCCATTAATCTAAGAATCTTTTCTAAACTCAGTATCTAGTCCTCAACCATTTGTACATCAAACCTTTCGTTGAATGAGGGAGGACATTATCTCCAGAACTGAGCTATTACATACTGCTGGTTAGCAGGATCAATCCTTGTCTCTATTACTTTGTTCATGGGTATAGCCTAGGGTACCGGTTACTAAAATTGCCTCAGAGAAGAAATTTCAACTCTTACTTCCTGAGGTTGTCTCTGAGTGTCTAAGGTTCGCTATAACTTTTCAATAATCCTTTGCTACTGATCTCATCTATTCATAATAACTTGCAAATAATTACCTTGTGGTGTCTTTCCTTATTCAGGAGGCTCTACTCTTATTCGTTTCCTGGTGCAAACCATTTTGGATTTCTTATAATCTATTCATAAACATTTAACAACTATACTTAGAGAACATATATAAACATAATACCTTTATTTACATGAGTAAACTTTGTATATAAGTTCTTATGATCTCATTACATTATCATTTCATTATACTTTTTACTTGTGACTACTTATATATTACATCTCAAAATTAGTAGTTAGTTAGCATTCTTTTCATATATACATGTCCACAATTAGATTCTTTACATCAAGTCTAAGAAGAACTAGAACTATCATGAACATGGGTTGACATCGAATCCTCTTACGAGTCCTCTTCCGGATCCTCCTCAGACTAATATCCTGAGTCCTTAGCTAATATTGGTTCCTGTACTGGTTGCTAAACCTGATCTGCAGAATGCGGTTGTGATCTTGCCAAGTTTGTCCTAGTTCTTTCCATGTCAGCTAGCTCTAGTCTTAGTCTTTAGTGATAAATTAACTCCCTGACACAAGCATATAGATTCTCAGGATAATACCGTCTAAGTTCTTCCTTTACCGACAACCAGTAATCCTCATTCTTCGATAATATATTAAGTATTGCATCTATCCACGCAGTATCCAGAAATTGTCGGCCTTGTGTCACCATATAATCATATGAATCCCTAACTGAATCCAAGAAACTCAGAATAGCGGAATTCCAGAAGACTCGATGACTCTTAAGGTATATCTTAGTAATTATGTCAACCACCTCAAATAATCCACTACTTGAGTTGATAGGTATATGGGAGAAATCTGGCATATCACGACATGCTAAGACCGGCCGTTTTCCTTTGCCCTTATCTTTCTTGTCCTTGCTTTCCTCTTTCTCTTTCTTTTTCTTCTTTATATTGGCCTCAATATAATATATCCTAATGCAATGTGTCAGGTTCTCATATTCTCTACCTTCTAACTTGGCATTAATCTCTGTCCAAAACTCATCATCAGGTATCTCTCTAAGCATAATATCAATCCATAGTTGTTCAAGATACTTGTTTCCCAGTCTCTCTAAGTCATATTGGACTTGGGACAATCTAGTCATAAAGGATAGAACCTTATCAGGACCCTTTGAGTAAACCCCATACCCTCTAGAGAACTTTCTTACTATCCTATAAACCATCGTCTCTATGTTTGATGGTCTATTGTCTGAGATATTATCTGGGTCCAATATGAAAGCCAACTCCTAGCCCACATCTTCATAAACATCAACTCCCCTTTCTTGAGGCGGGGCATCTAAAGGAGGAACTGCTTGTATTGACACTGCTAGAATAGCCTACTATAATGATTGAGAATTTTCTACTTCATATTGTTCTTCCTGTACATTATCAACAAGAACCTCATTGGATCCTATACTTTTCTCTTGAGGGTATACCTTTAGTACCATCTCAGGCTCTTCATGATCACCCACAACTGAGTTGTTAATTGATGAAGACATATTTTCTATCCTTCAATCACAATAACAACTAGTTAGTAGACTAATACAAAGGAATAGTTTATTTATTAATATTCCTTTTTCCTAAACTTAAACTCTATTGGCCTATTACTATTACTCTAAGAGCCTAAACCTTCGACTCTAATACCAAAAAGTGTAACACCTTTATCTAGGACCGTTTCCCATGTATTAGACCTCATTAGAGACCAACTATACTTAATTAGAAACTTAAATCATAAAAGAAATATTATAATAAATTTTATCAATTTCCATGGTACTATTCATTTAATCCCATTTTTTCTCTCTTTTGGCAAACTTCAAAAAATTATAACTAATTCAATAAAAATCATATGAAGGTAATTCAAGTCTCTATGGATAGCTTAAAAGATTATATACATGGGGAAAATGTCAATTAGAGCAACTACTTGGCCAATTAGTACAGTAAACTTCATGAATTTTCACTATTCATATGGTCAATTTTTGAAAATTCAATTTTCTGGGCTAATTTTGAAAATTCACCATAATTTATACACTCATCCAAATTAAGTACTCTTTGACCATATGAAAGCTCTTTCTGCATAGTTTTCAAGAATATATAACATTCATACTTTATACATTAAAAAGCCTAAACAGTAGCACGTTCACTCTATATAGGTCAGCATGACTATTTGTATCCTAATATATTGCCAAACAAAAGCTATAAATTTTTACATGGCTATATCCCATCTCCATATCATGCCATATATTAGCTAGGACTTAAAGGAACATAAAAACTTGGAGAAACGTATTTAACATCACATTTACAAATTTACATAAAAGTTCCATATTCATGGCCATTACAATGAACAACACATTAATGACCAAGTACTTTCTCCTTTCCTTTCTCTTCCTTGGAGGTCTCGCCATTGTTGCTACCTAATCATGGTTAATATGTGGAATGGTGAGATTCAAAGAATCTTAGTAGATAAATCTCATACATGCCATCATATCATCACATTAAGTATAAAAACATCAAGAAAACATAGTTCATCAAATAGACACATTGAAAATATACACATTTTACAAAAATTTTAGAAGAGTTTCATTTTGTAAAATGGATATCCCGGGGCTCAAAACCCCTCATACAACTCAACCAACATCATAAAAATATTACAAATCGACATTTCATACATATGACATAGTGTCAAATATCAAAGAAACAATAATAACAATGTGATGTTAGTAAAGAGAATTAACTACCTTAGTGAGTTCCCTAGCTTCCCACAGTTAGTACACCACTTTTTGGGCCTTCTAACACTTCCTTGAACCTAGCCATATCATCATTTAATCAATTTAGCCACTGATTTTCAAAATTATATTACACATTGCTCACTAAGCCCTAAATTTTTCACTTAACTTTCCTTCGTGTTTTTCTTGAGTCCATCATTTGTACTTGACTAATTTGGACCCAAGAAATCCATTTTTGGGGTCAAAAAATTGAAATTCCAACTCTAAATATGAACTCCATTTTGGATGAAAATCATGGTAATGGAGAAAATTTGCTACACTTTGTTATACAATAAACTATTTGCATATTCAAGTTTTAAATGAACATTCTATCATTTCCCCTATGTTTTATGGTTGATTAGCCCATTTTCTTGCTAAATCCATGACATGACCAAAACCATAAGATAAGGAAGAGGAAGATATAATTCATGAACCATGCTTTAAAGACCATAGATAGCAAGCTTAGAATGATAGAAGACAAACTTACCAACTTAGCTTTCCAATCTTGCCTTAAGCTTTCTCTTCTCCTTCTCTTTTTTCTCTCCTCTTTCTTGCGTTTTTTCTCTTCTATTTTGCTGCTGGTTCTCTCGTGAAAATACAGAAGAAAGAGCAGAAGAAAGAGGGTAATTAAAGGTTTAATGAGGTGGCTTAATCATGGTTAATTACTTAACCAACTAAAGTTACTTTTTAGCCAAAAATCAACGACTTCTTAAGGAAGTTTTACCAAAAATTCAAGCTGCCCAAACTGCCCCAATGTCATGCCCAATGAGGGTGTTTCAAGTGTTCAGTTGCTCAATTTTTTCCTAATCCAGATATATCCTGAACTGGATAATTTTTAACTGTACCAATAAAACTGCTTTTTATAGTAAATTAGCATTTTTGGGCTACAAGACTATTTCAATTTTATTTTTATATTTTCTTAATTATCATGTCCCAAATGGTATCTATGTATGGCCCATATCCTGTCTTGGTTTCTTTTTAACTGTCCGTGGAGCTCACAATTTACTTTATCGATTTTAAGTTACTTTTGGACACTCGGCACTGACTATTATCATATTCTTAAACATTAACCCTTAGTACCATATACAATTGGACTTCTCTCATTGAAGGCTTCGTTTTGACAGTAATTGTCTATATTTACAAAATTATCCCTAACCCAGGATTAAATTATAATTTCTAAAATTTTCAGGTCATTAGGTGTAATTTTCTCAAAGGCTTTTTAACTTCTTCTTCACATGATTTTAATGACTTTATGGACATAAATATCATTTTGATAATTCTTTAGAGGAAAAAAATATAATTTCTTATTTTTTTATCTAACTGATAAAAATGATCCTTTTGCCCTATTTCACGCAAAATGGTATCTACCTGTTTTGTTAAATTTCTTATGCATTTTTAGATATTTTAGGTTTCTTGGAATGTTACACAAGGGGAGAGAGCTCATCCCAAAAGATAATCCATTAAATGGAAAAATCCCTTGACCCCATAAATTTCACTTCTCATGTGATGCTCTCCAATGTGGGACTCATAACAAATTGTCACATGCCCACATCCTTCACCACTTGTCCTAAATATTTGAGGGGGCTGAACTACAATTTTATGCACTAGGCGAGAGGGGTGATAGTATATATGCATGTATATATTACATATGCAAACAATTTATTCTTTTTTTTGGCGGGGTGGGGGTTAATCGCCCCTAAATCAAATAACATAGGTCCATCCTTGCCAAAACTATAAGAAATAAACACTAGCATACCATATTTTAAATTCCATCCAAAACATCAATTAGCTACTTAACCCAATGTTGTTGGAAGGCACACAGTATTTATACATTAAGACCCAAGTAACCAAATTGTAATAAAATTTTCTACAACTTTAATTCTCAATTACCAACACATACAAAAATTTGAGGTACATGGAACCATCAATCAAATGAAATCACAAATAAATAAAAATCGAATAGAGATTCACAGCAAGGAAGTCAAGGTAGCTTGTATCACCTAAGAAAGTAGAAAATATTAATGATTTAATAGACAAAAAATGCATTATATACACTATATATGAAATGATTGCAACTAATACAATTTAAAGTCAAGACATAAAAAACTTATAATTCCATGCTACTCACCAAGGTATTATAGAATACTATACATTAAAGCACCATCTAAAAGAAGGATGTGATTGAGTATTATAGAACGCACAAACATGCACAATGAAGATTAAATTGCAATATCCTAAATTTTTATTGGATATTAGATAATGAAGAAGGTAGAAATGGAAGATATTTTGAAATGTATAAGGAATTATAGAAAATAAAGAGACTCAGAAAAAGATAGAGAAAGGCAAAAAGGAAATTTTTAGAGTAAAAGAAAAATGAGAAATTTTATTTTGGCCCCAAGAAATAATAATTCTTTGTAAAATGATGCTTGGAATAAAGAATTATATTATTTTAGTTCCTGGGTAAAATTACATGAAAAGACCCAAAAAATTATAAATTATAAATCTTCCCTGAGCTAAGGCATTTTCGTAAATATGAAAATTATAGTCAAAATGATGCTCTTGAATAGTTAAACCCAACGAAATACTATTCAAAAATTATTTAGATCAATATGATTTTATATTGAGCACTAAATTTCTAAAGTTAAAATTCAATCGAATAAAGGTGATTTTATATTGCAAAGAAAGCAGTGCAATGTCAGGACAGTGAATGGACCCTATCTAAATATATTTTGAGACAAGAAAATAATTACTCTAAAAATAATTTTTGGATAATCCTGTACTAATTTAATGACAAATACGATAAAAAGTATTTAATTGGTACATGTAAATTTTATTGATAAAGATTATTTTAGTCAAATAAAAGTTGTGAAGTAATTTTTGACCAACAAATTTGATGAATGGTGTGACAAGGCTGCAGGGGGACAGGGGAGGAATTAATAAAAAAACTTTATTACAGTAAAAGCAAAAATGAGCTCAGTTTTGGTTAGTTAAACTAATATACTATTTATTTCTCTCATCTCTCTCCTCAAAGTCATGGGTTAAGAGCATATGAACACTCTTCCTTTCTCATTTTCAGTCATGTAATAGCAGCCAAGGTGTGTGAGAGAGAGCAAAATTTTTAAAAGAAAGAGGAAGAGCAAGGAGACAAAGATACAAGCTCAAGTTGCAAGGTAATGAACTATGATCTTAAATTTGTGGTTTCTTGAGGTTTAAAGCAGTTCTATGGAGTATTTTTCCTCTTCTCTCTCACTTAAAGTTTTAGCCATGGAAGTTTTAGAAACAGAAAGTTGAGCTAATGTCAAATAAACTTAGAAAAAGGTTTAGATTAGATGAATAAATCATGGAAGTACAAGTGGTTGCAAGAAATATGATGTAAATATTTTTTTCTATTTTTATGTGAATTTTGGCCTGACCTAGGGTTTCATGTAGAGTAGAAATTTCAAACTTTTAACTCCAAAAATGAATTCCTTGAGTCCAAATTATATACAAATAATGGTGTTGTACAAAAAAAAAATAAGGGAGTGCAAAGTAAATTTTTACGGTTCAAGTATGCACACCATGTGGAAGGTCATATAATGGATGGCTTATGATCTTATTTTATGGTATAATAGGATTCAAGGAAGTGTTAGAAGATCAAGAGAAGGGACTACCTGTAACACCTCATACTTACACTCATTTTCCATGTATTAAACTATATTTAAGTCCATTATTACTTGATTAGAGACTTGATTACATAAAACAACTTAAACCAATTTATTTCATTTCGGGTATCATTCCCTTGGTTAACTTCTTTTTACCCGGTAAACTTTAAAAATTCATAACTAAATCAAGAAAAATCATATTGATATGGTTCAAGTCTCTAAATATAGCTTAAAAGATACTATACATGGGAAAAATATTGAAAAGGGAAGTTACTTGGCCAACTTATACAGTAAGTTCGTTTTATATGCACTGTAGCAATGGTCATTTTTGAAAATTTCTGATTCTGACCATAATTTTGAAAAATCACCATAAATCATACACAACTCCAAATTAAGTGATCTTTGCATCTATGGAAAGCTACACATGTCTAGTTTTCATACATGTAAAACACTCATACATTGAACATATCAAGGTATGTACTGTACTTCGAATTCCCAACCATGTTCAGAAAAGTCTCTTGCATTCTCCCAACTTTCCAAAATACACACTCATATATACATAAATAGCCATAACTTGCCTTTATCTTACATGATACTCCATAAGAACTTATAGGAACATATTAAAATGGAAGCATAGCATGATCATATTCCATAAGGTTTTACATAACCTCTCATATAATAGTATCAATCTAAGTATCATTATCTTGAATATTACTTTGCTTCTCCTTGCCTTTCCTTTCTTAGGTAATCTTGCCATAACTTGAACCTAAAATTGGTTAGACATTTGGAAAGGGGTGAGATTCAAAGAATCTCGGTAGTAACTACCATCATGCACACATATCATCATATATATTGCAAGTATTCATCTCAAAACACATTAAGCATGCAATCAAATCATTTTGGCATAACCATTTTATAAAAATTTGGGCAGCATTTCCCCTTGTATTTGGACATATCCAAGGTCACAGTACCCTTCAACCAATCCAAACAACAATGCCAAATCATCACAAGATAACATTTCAAGCATTAAACATATCATTCAAACCAAGCAACATCAATGATAATACATAAGCATAGATAGGTGAGTTAACTACCTTTGAGCTTTCCACTAATCTCCAAACTTTGCAAACCCTTTCCTTGATCTTCTAACACTTATTTGGATCCTATAGCATCATCAAATAATGCCATTAACCACTAATTATCCAATTTCATTCACAAAGTGCTCACTTGAACTAAAATTTGCACTTTGTTATCCATCATGCATTCCTTGTACAACATACTTGTTCTAACCTATTTTGGACCCAAGGAATCCATTTTTGAGGTCAAAAACTTGAAATTCCCTTTCTATAATGAACCCTAATTGGGCAAAAAATTATCATAAATTATAAAAAAATAACAAACCGATTAATTTGTAATCCAATGATATATTCTTGCATCTTATGGTCTATATGATACTTTCTATGGTTTAGTTTCTCCATACCCTCATTTTCTCTCTCTACTCTCTCTCTAAGCTGAAACTTTCAGTGAAAAAATAGGAGAGAATAAACCATAAAACTCTTCCAAACTAAAGGTTACACAAGATTATGGCCATAAGATATTACCTTGAAGTTTTGGGACAAATCTTGTGATTTTCTCTTCTTCCCTTGGCTTCCACAAAGTCACATCTTCTCTCCCTCTTTTTCCACTGTTGCTGTCATGAAAATGGCTGAGGATGATGACCAAGATAGCTTAAATGTTAAATATATAAAAATAAATAAGTTTAGTTAATGATTAAAGTAACTTGGTTTACTCTTTTAAAAGTTTTTCCATAAATTCCTTTCTTATCCCTAGTTTGGTAATCTCACGCCCCTTATCCAGTTTTTTGGCCAAAAAAATTACTTCCATACTTTATATGGATCAAAATACCATTTACCGATTAAATTTACCTGTATTGATTGAGTATTTTTGCCAAAATTGTCATTAAATTGGTACAGGATTGTCCAACAATTTCTTTTAGTCCAACATCAATATCGAGACCCAAAATATATTTTATCAAGGTCCAATCATTATTCTTGGATCAATACTGTCTTTTCCTGCAGTCTAAAATGACTTTTATCGGGTAAAATATTAATATTAAATCCTAATTACCCAATGACCTTAATAAATTCCATACTATATTTCATTGGGTCTAACTCATTAAGAGCTTCATTTTGACTATAATTTTTTATATTTACAAAAATGCCCTTGACTCAGATCTAATTTATAATTTTTAAAACTTTCGGGTCATTAGGTGTAATTTACTCCAAAAGTCATAAATTTGGCTAATGATCCCTGCGTCCACCGCCTTCATTTTTCTATTATTATATATATTTTTTTCTTTTTTCTTTTTATTTTCTTCCAATGGCAAAATCGTCTTTTTTTATTTTTCCTTTTAATTAAGATAATTGACCTCTTTATCCTATTTCATGCCAAATGATGTACACCCATTTTTGTAAATTCTTTATAGATTTCAAAATATTTAGCTTTGAATATCCATAAAAATTTTAAGATATTACACTACTAAGTTTAAAAAGGATTGGAAAGCCACAAGGTAGTTAATGTCTCTTTTATGTTCATTGTTATTATACTTTATTTTTTTATGGAAATTGTGATTATGTTATATGCTTGAATGATTGATTTGTGATGTTTTTTCATTGTTGGATGGTTGTTTGAAGGATCTTGTGGCCCTAAGATATCCTTTTTACAAGGTGTTATCATGCCAAAATTTTTATAAAATATAATGGCATAATTTGTTCTATTGATTTTTAATGATGATTTTATGAATTGATGATGATAATGTATGCATAATTGGACATAATTACTGAGATTCCATGAATCTCATTCTTTTCAAATGTTAATTGATTTTAGGATCAAGACATGGCGAGGTTGCCCAAAAAGACAAAGGCTCTTGCCCAAAGAAGCAAGTTGATGTTTAAGATATTTATGCTTACAATGGTTGTTTATTATGAAACTTTGTGTAAAATCATATGGCATATGTTAGTTTTGTACCTTTATGTCAATATGATCCCTTAGGACTTATGTGATGTATAACTAAGTATGAGACCAAGTTGTGGCTATGAACCTTATTTTGTAAAGTATGTGGATGTAAAAGGTTACTTTGACCCTTGTTGAGAAATTTAGACACTATTTATACATTTTGTAATCAAATATATAAGTACTTTATACATTTGGAAATTAGACAAAAATAACTTTCTATAAATATAAAGATCACTCAATTTGGAGTTATGTACGAATTACTATGAGTTTTCAAAGATAAAGTCAGAATCTGGTTTTTTGGAAAATGACTATATCTATAGTATATTTTGGAAAAATTAATTGTATGAATTGGCCAATTAATTACTCTATTTCTTTTTTTTTTCTATGTTAGAAAATCATTTTGACTATTTTTAGAGACCTGAATCACTCTGATACGATTTTTGTAGATTTGGTTATAAATTTTTAAATAGAATAATCCTAAAAAAAAATCATATTTTACATCTTTCGTTTAATCTTTAAACCCTTACTTCTCCTATGCTAATTTTTGCATGAGAAATCTATTTCTACCAATGAATTCATGAAATTCCAAGCCTAAGACCACTATCTAGCCTTGACACTCCCTCTTCAAGGACAAAGAGAAAGAATTTCATGATTTTTGGAGTTATGTACGAATTACTATGAGTTTTCAAAGATAACATCAGCATCAGGATTTTTGGAAAATGACCATATCTATACTATATTTTGGAAAAATTAATTGTATGAATTAGCGCATTAATTACTCTATTTCTTTCTTTTTTTTCTATGTAAAAAATCATTTTAGCTATTTTTAGAGACCTAAATTACTCTGATACGATTTTTGTAGATTTAGTTATAAATTTTTAAACAGAATAATCCTAAAAAAAAATCATATTTTACATCTTCAGATTAATCTTTAAAACTCTTACCTCTCCTTTGCTAATTTTTGCATGAGGAATCTATTTCTACCATTAGATTCATGAAATTCCAAGCTTAAGACCATTATCTAGCCTTGACACTACCTCTTCAAGTACCAAGAGAAAGAATTTCATGATTCCTTCCACAAAACCAATGTTATCATGACTTGACAGGATATTAAATGAGATGAGATAGTTGTTGAATCAAGAAGTTTTGATGACTCCAAACCAACATTGAAGAGCTTGGATTGAAGATATTAAAGGAGCTCAAAAGTGTCTCTAGTAAAGAAAATCTGAGTAATCATTGCTAAGATTGTTGTAGGATCTTTTGTCATGGGTAAAAGACTTTGATTTGGTAGAAAAACATTTTAAAACCTTGATTTTATGTTAGATTATGAAATATTTGAAAAATACCCACCAACAGATGAAGTTTGAAAATATTGCATTAAACTGTCATGTTGGAAATTCGAACTTTGGCTTTGGAAATTCGAATTTCAAGTTAAAATTGAATAAGTCTGAAGAGATGTTTCTCTGACAGATGAATTTTGATTTTCCAAAATTCGAATTTTTATATGTGTCTGAAAGAAGCTGTTAAGCAACAGACGAACTTTGAGTTTTGAACATTCGAATTTCAGATAAAATACAACTTATGAAAACTGAAGAAATTCGTCTGAAATAATGTTAAAGTTCATCTGAAATCAAGATTATTCTGAGTTTCAAAATTGCTTACTGACAGACGAACTTTGAACATGGACATTCGAATTTCAGAAGCTAAGGGTGTAAGTCTGTTGCAATGACATGTTGACATACGAATGACAGTGTTTGTAAATTCGAATGTCAAAGTAAGTCTGGAAAGAGGTCTCTCTGACAGACGAATTTCACTCTTTGAAAATTCAAATTTCAATGTAAATGAACTACTGTGCTTTTTAAGCCTGCTGAGAACAGACGAATTTTGGGACTCCAAAATTCGAATTTCGAGGGCACTGTAGCAAATTGAAAATACTGTTCACACTTAACAGAAAAACTCTTCTCTTGAAAATTCGTATGTCACAACATGAAAATATTTTCTAAGTTTCAACATTCGAATTTCACTTCATGAACAGACGAACTTCAGTATTTCAATGTTGGAAGCTTTAACCTTTGGTTCCTTCGAAATTCATCTGTTAACAAACCAAAATTCGAATTTCAGTATGTCAGAAGCATTAAAGGCGATTGGTTAATGGATAGTTTTTCAGAGTAACTGTTGGATAACTTCTCCAACTGATAGATTTTGTCTCTAACGGACATTTGAGACCTAAATTTATAAATATAACATCATTTGAAGTTGTGGGTAACGAATCAAACTTTGTATATATTGAAATTCTGCCAAATCTTCTTCTCAAAAAGCTTTGACCCTCTCAACTTCAATATCTGTACTTTAACCTTCATATTTACTCTATTCAAGAGAGTTATATCTTTGTAAACAATCAAATCTTCATCTAGAAGATAGATTTACTTGTGAGGGGATATCACAAGGGGATTGGGAAGCACATTGTGGAAGTGCTTAGAGAGATTGAGAAAACTCTAGAAAACAGAGCACAAGCTGTGTACTGTGGCATTTGCAAGAAGCCCATTGAATTCTTACAGTATAGTGAAAAATCTCAAGAGGTGTCTTGGGGACTGGACATAGGTCAAGTGGATAGACCGAACCAGGATAAATTTCTGAATGTTCTTCTCCCTATCATTACTTTTTCAGTTTGCTCTGCTTATACGCTGCTTTCATTATACCTTGCTTTCTTCACCTATTTCACTTTGTGCAGAAAATTTTTAATCTTCCCAATTCACCCCCTTCTTGGGAAGTCAGCCTAACTAACAAGTGGTATCAGAGCCCGATTTCCCAATCAAAGGATCTCACAGTCTGGGAATTAAAATGGCTGGCTTTGGTGAAAGCATACTACCAGAAGGGAACAACACAAATAGACCACCTGGCTTTAGTGGAGAACACTATGGGTACTGGAAGATGAGGATGCAAATCTATCTCCAACCAATTGATCTTGATATCTGGTTAGTCATTGAGAAAGGAGATTTCGTCCTAATGGCCCTAACAGATGATGGAAAATACAAAGAGAAGCCAGAAGCAGAGTGGAATGAAGAAGACAGAAGGAGAACCTTGCTAAATTTTAAGGCAAAGCATTGTTTAGTCAGTGCCTTGAACCAAGACGAATTCTACAGAGTCTCACAATGCTCCACTGCTAAAGGAATGTGGGACACTCTGCAGATTGCACATGAAGGAACAACTGGGGTCAGGGAGAACAGACTAAACACATGCATTGGAGAGTATGAAAGCTTCAGAATGACTGAAGGAGAAACTGTCAAGGAGCTGCAAAAGAGATTCACTCTCATTGTGAATCAACTGAGGAGCCTGGGAAAGGAGTACACTCAATCTAAAAAACTAAGAAAGATACTCAGAGCTCTCCCTCTGGAATGGCAGCCCAAGGTAACAGCAATAGAGGAAGCTAGATGAGAATCAATGGTCTCTGTCACAGCTCTTTTCGGCAGTCTTGAGGAGTATGAAGGAAAAATGAAAGCTCTCAAGGAAGCTGGATAGAACAGAAAGAAGAAAGGCCTTGCCCTTAAACCTGCTGAAGAAAATGAAGAAGAATCTGACGAAGGAGACGAGCTGGATGAAGAAACTCTGGCTATGATGGTCAGAAAATTCGAAAGATTCTACAGCAAGAAGAAAAACAAGAGAATCTTCAAGAAGGGAGCACCTGGAGAGAGCAAGAAAGAGGCAAAAGAACATGTGACTTGCTATGAGTGCAAGAAGCAAGGACACATCAAATGGGATTATCCTCAATTTCTCAAGAAGCAAGAAAAGGACAAGAAAGCTGCAGACAAAGGGAAGAAGAAGAAAGCCTATATCTCATCAATATGGGGCAACACCTCAGATGAGGAAGAGGATGAAGATGAGATTGCCAACATTTATCTAATGGCGCTTGCTTCTGAGGAAGCTGAACCCTCATGCAGCAGTGATCAGGAAGAAGAGGTATATGAATCTGAACCTTCCTATTCTGAATTACTAGATGCATTTCATGAGCTTCATGATGAGTTTATTAAAGTTGCTAAAGAACTAAAACTAGCAAAGAAAAAGATTAATAAACTGGAATCTCAAAGTAACATTTCTGAAATTTCTTCTTTACCTTCTGCTGAATCTGTTTACTATGAATCATGCATTGAACTGAAGCAAACTAATGAATATTTAGTGAAAAGCATGTCTAGGCTTACTCGAGGTAAAGATATAGTGTTTGCTTTGATGGGGAGCTAAAGAATATCACAAGGAAAAGCTGGTCTTGGCTATGATCCATGTGTTGTCAAGGAAAAGATTAGGAAAAAAAACCAGAATGCATATATGAGACATTTTGTGCATGATGAGAATAATAGAAAGAAAAATAATACGTCACCTTACATAGAAACATATAATCAACCAAGGCATGCAAAACAAAAGTATTATCTGCATTGTTTTCTTCCTGTTTCTCAATCCAGCAGTCCCTTTACTACCTGTCATTTCTGTAACAAAAAGGGACATATTTCCAGTTCTTGTGCTATAAGGAAAAATGGACTTGACAGGAAAGCTAAATGGGTTTCTAAGGGTACATTTGTATCTAGGGAAAGGACTACTGACATAAAAGGACCCAAACAAATTTGGGTACCTAAAAAGAAAATTTGAACCTTGTTTTGCAGGTCTGTCTCAAAGCTAAAAGGAGCAACACATGGTATATGGACAGTGCTTACTCAAGTCACATGACTGGTGACAAAGAGAAGTTCATCACCCTTAGAGACAAGAAAGGAGGAAAGGTGACGTTTGGGGGTGATCAATATGGCAAAATAGTCGGCATTGGTATTGTGGGCAAAAATCCTGAAACATCCATTGAAGAGGTGTTGTTTGTGATAGGCCTCAACCACAATCTGCTGAGTGTGAGCCAAACATGTGACAAAGGAAATTGGGTGCTGTTTGACTCAAAGTTTTGCCTGGTCATCAGAAAAAGTGATCACAAAGTAATCCTCAAAGCTTAAAGGGATGGTAATTGCTATACTATTGATCTTGATGAACTTCCTCCCTTAGATTCTATTTGTTTAATTAGTCAGGACAATGATAGTTGGCTATGGCATAGAAGATTAGCTAATGTTAACATGAATCAGCTTTCAAAATTGGTTAAAAATGAGCTAGTCACTGGCCTGCCAAAAATTGCTTTTGAAAAGGATAAAGAATGTGATGCATGCTTAAAAGGAAAATGAACAAAATCTTCTTTCAAATCCAAAAACGTAGTCACCACAACCAGACCACTAGAACTACTGCATATGGATTTAATTGGTCTATCTAGGGTAAAGAGCATTGGTGGTAATCTGTATGTGCTTGTAATTGTGGATGATTACCTAGATTTACATGGACATTATTTCTTTCCTCTAAAAGTGATACCTTTGATGCATTTGTAACCTTAGCTAAGAAAGTGCAAAATGAGAAAGGTATTTCCATTGTGTCTATCAGGTCAGATCATGGAAGAGAATTTGAAAACTCTTACTTTTTGGAGTACTGCAATGAGCATAGAATTGATCACAACTTCTCAGCTCCAAGAACTCCTCAACAGAATGGAGTAGTAGAAAGGAAGAATAGAACCATTGGAGAGATGGCTAGAGCTATGCTGAATGAAAAGGAGCTGTCTCAAGTGTTTTGGGCTGATGCAGTAAATACAGCAAGCTACATCATAAATAGAGCCCACATCAGACCAATCCTTGGAAAGACTCCATACAAGCTGTACAAGGGAAGAAAGCCAAATCTGTCACATCTCCATGTGTTCAGGTGCTAATGCTTCATTCACAACAATGGGAAAGAAAATCTAGGTAAGTTTGATCCCAAATCTGATGAAGGTATATTTCTAGCTATTCTAGTAGAAGTAAAGCATTTAGAGTTTTTAATAAAAGGTATAATTCAGTAGAGGAATCTGTGCATGTAGTATTTATTGAGAATGAAACTGCTTCTAAACAGGTTTCTGATGAAGATGATCTTGTTTCAAACTTTAAAAAGTTAGATATCTCTAACAAAGATACAATTGAGCCTCCAAAAATATCTGAATCTATTGATGTAGAGGAAGATATTCAAGAGAGAGATTTTGAAGAAGAAAATAATGAAGAAACATCTCAAGAACTCCCTAGAGCTTGGAGATATCAAAGGAATCATCATGTTGATCAAGTAATAGGGAATGTTCAAGAGAAAGTTAGAACCAGAAAACAGTTAAGGGATCAAATGATTAACTGTGCTTTCATATCACAAATTGAACCTAAATGTACTGAGAAGCCTTAACTGATGAGTATTAGATTCTAGCAATGCAGGATGAATTAAATCAATTTGAAAGAAATCAAGTCTGGGATTTAGTGCCTAGACCCAAAAATCATCCTGTCATAGGTACCAAATGGGTTTTAGAAATAAACTTGATGAATCAGGATCAATCATCAGAAACAAAGCTAGACTGGTTGCTAAAGGATATAATCAAGAAGAGGGAATTGATTTTGAAGAAACCTTTGCTCCAGTAGCTAGATTAGAAGCAATTAGAATTCTATTAGCTTATGCATGCATGAAAAATATTTTGCTATATCAAATGGATGTAAAGAGTGCTTTTCTAAATGAACATATCATGGAAGAGGTTTATGTAGATTAACCTCCAGGTTTTGAGGATTCTGCAAAACCAAACCATGTGTATAAACTGAAGAAAGCTCTTTACAGTTTAAAACAAGCCCCTAGAGCATGGTATGATAGATTGAGTAGTTTTCTAACTGACAAGGGGTTTAACAGAGGAAAAGTAGATATAACTTTATTCACTAAGAAAGAAAACAAAGATTTACTGATTGTTCAAATCTATGTTGATGATATTATATTTGCTGCTACTAATGAATCTCTTTGCAAGAATTTTTCTAAGTTAATGCAGGGGGAATTCGAAATGTCTATGATGGGTGAACTCAACTTCTTCCTTGGATTGCAAATCAGACAGTGCAATGATGGTATCTTCCTCAATCAATCCAAGTATCTGAAGGAATTGCTGAAGAAGTTTAGAATGGAAAATGCCAAGCCAATGGGGACACCTATGGCTACTGCAACCAAACTGGACATGGATGAGAAAGGGAAAGTGTTTGACATTACTTAGTACAGAAGAATGATTGGATCCCTGCTGTACTTAACAGCCAGCGGACGTGACATTATGTTTAGTGTCTGTATGTGTGTAAGGTTCCAATCATGTCCCAAAGAAACCCATGCTACTGCTGTGAAGAGAATCTTCAGATATCTTATTGGAACATCACAGATGGGTCTTTGGTATCCAAAGGGCAATGGAGAAAATCTCAAAGGATATACTGATGCAGACTTTGTAGGATCCAAAACTGACAGAAAAAGTACAAGTGGAACTTGTCAGTTTCTTGGAGGATCCTTGGTTTCATGGTTTAGCAAAAAGCAGAACAGTGTGGCCTTATCCACTATAGAGGCTAAGTATGTTGCAGCTGGAAGCTGTTATGCCCAAATCATCTGGATGAAACAGCAACTAGAAGATCTTGAGGTTGAGTTGAAAGAAATACCAATAATGTGTGACAATCAAAGTGCTATCAATATCACAAAGAATCTTGTCATGCACTCAAGGACAAAACATATTGAAGTTAGGCACCACTTTATAAGGGATCACGTTCTGAAAGGAGAAATTAGATTGGAATACATCCCAACTGAAGATCAAGTTGCAGATATCCTGACAAAGCCTCTGTCAGAAGATAGATATTGCAAGATAAGAAGAGAATTGGGTATGGTAAATCCTAATGAACTGTAAGCAATTCTTTATGCAATTCTGTTTTTAAATCTTACAACATTGAATTAATTCTGACTTTAGCATCGAAGAGTGTTTAATTTAAGTTGCAGGTGCTCCTCATGAGATTCAATGCTGATAAATATGAAAAATGGAGCACACTGGAAAGGAACAATCAAAGATTGAAGCAAAGGGCAAAAAAATCCTGAATTTCTGGATTCAATCTGTAAGTTTTATAGTTGAAATTCGTATATTGATTATATGTTAGACGAATTTCTGTGAAAAATTAAGTTTCTGAGGAAGTCAGCATGGTCAACATTCGAATTTTGCATATCCAACAGACGAACTTCAGCCTGTTATTAGAAGGAACAGTTCTCGGTGATGTCTCAAAATTCGTCTGTTGATCCTTCAAAATTCAAATTTTCAAGAATAAAATTTCAAAGTTATGAATGTCCAACATAATGATTATACTAACGCTTATCTCTTAACATACGAATGTTGGACAACTTTCACAAAGTTGAGAAATTCGAATTTCTAACTTAAAATTCATCTGTTGAAACATGCTCCTCAATGTTGAATCTTTGAAAGATGAAGTTTTGTATGCTTAATTCGTCTGTTGTTTGGTGGTTTGCTTGCTGCTTGGTGTTTTCTCTTGAAAATTCGAACTTTGTTGAGACAAAGTTCGTCTGTTCATCTTGTGTTGCTTTAGCCAAGCCACTGTCAGACGAACTTTCTGAAGAAAATTCGTCTGTCAGTAAGCTTTGCTGAACGATTTAACTTGTAACTGCCCGAAGTTCAAATTTTGACCCTTCAAAATTCGTCTGTCAGACGGTTACACACGTTAAAACCGACGGTTTTCATTTGAAAAGATGCAACCCTATTCCTATTCTCTCTAAGTCTGTTCCAATCCTGCATTCAATCCTCTTCAATTCTGATCTTAAACCATCATTTCCCACCGATTAAACTTCCTTTTGCATCCTTTAAACCTGTTTCTTGCCTCATTCTACAACATTCATCCTCGAAATGGCAAGAGTCAAGAATCCAGAAGCTGGCAAAAGAGAGGCTCGTCCAAAACATTCTGTAAAATCCCAATATGCCACAAAGGAAGGAGAAAAACCAAAGAGAAAGGCCGAATCCCGTAAGGGAACTCCTTCCAAACGGCAGAAATCTACACCCAAGGGAGAATCAAAGAAGGTTGAACCCTCTTCCTCAAAGGTAGCAAAACCTTTGGTCCCTGTTTCTGTTGCTGCTAAACTAGTTGCTTCCACTTCATCCTCAAGCACTGAATCTGGGAAATATGAGCTTACCACTCTACCATTATGGAGCACTCCATAAATTCAAGAGGAATACTCCACCAAGTTTGCCAACAAGAAGGTAATCAAGCCACATTGTGTAAACTTGGAAGATTTCTTGGTCTCAAATAATTTTGATGCTGGTATATAGATGATGAGATACAAGAATCTGTTGGAAGTATTAGAGAGATATGATGATGAAGTAGTGAAGTCTTGGTATGCTTCCCTAAAGTATTATAGCAAAAAGAAGAAGTGGGCTGTCAATCTGAGATTAAGAACCATCTGGCTCACTGATGAGACGTTTAATGAAGTATTAGAGATCCCAGGGCAGGATGGCCTCAAGATTGACACCACTACCTCTGGGTACATGGATGAGGCAGATATTGCTGATGAAGAAGGTGGCCCCTTTCTGAACTACAAGGAGAGCACAATTATGAGGACATTGTTCAGAAGAAAGGAAAATTGGCCATCCATAAACGTGTTGAAGCCCACAGACCTCAGTGTTCAAGTGAGGATCCTGCACTACATAGTGTCTAGGATCATATTCAACAAAGGAGACAGCTTCAATCTGATAACCAGAGCTGAGGCACATCTCATGGCTGCAATCATGCGTGAAAAACTGATTAATATGAGACATATCATACTCCAACGCATGATCAAGGCAAGAGATCAGAGAAAGGACTACACACTCCCTTATGCTGCTATCATCTCTAGAATTCTGCAGTATGCAAGAATACAACATCTTGAGAAGGGAAAGGGTAAGCCCACAGAGATCTTCAAGGAGGAAGAACTGCAAAGAATGGGTATTGAAAGGGATGAAGGAAGATGGGTTGGAAAGGGAGCAGGAAGAACTGAAGATCTATTGTTTGTTGAAGGTGCCTCCCTCCAACAAGAGGGTACTTCTGAGGCTCCTGCCAGACCTACTCCTCAGCCCTCTGTGCCTGTCCCATCTCCCTCCAAGCCCACTCACATTCCATCCACTCCTTCATCTCGTGCCAGGCCAACCAAGATCACTGAGTTGTATGACAACCTGTCTACACTCATTCTAAGCATCAGGGATGAGCAAAATGCCAAGTTTGCTCATCTGCAAAATCAGGTTTATCAGTTGGCAAAGAATATGAAGGTGGTTGCTGATGCTTATGAAGAAATTTGAAGTGCAATCCCTACCACTTCAGCTCCACCTCAGCCAGGGTTCTCTGTGCCTATCCATTCTCCAACTCCTGAGCCTCCAAGCCCTTTCGAGATTGCCTCTTCTGACCATGATGGAGATGAGCCTGCTGGTGCAATGAGGACACCAAGTCCTGGTCCACCCTTGGACTATGGCTTGGAAGAGGAAGGACTTCAAGAGACAAGCCCTCATGAGCCTATGCAAGAAGATGCTCGGGATTCAATTCTTTCCATTCAAGAATCTGAGCAAGTAGAAAGATTGGTGGCAGCCATTTCCACCTCTTCTATGCAGGAGGGTGCAAGCAATGAAGAGAGAAGCATTATGCCTGTTATTGATTATGAGACTATTGCTCACAATGCTCTCCTACAAGTTCAAAGAAGAAGGCTTGAGGAAATGTTTCGTCCAGATGAACCAGCTCCTCCCTCTCTTGCTGCTTATGGGCTTTCAGAGGAACAAAAGCTCAGTTAGCTCTTTCCAGGCAGGCAATGCAAGAGCTGCTGGAAATCTCTGACGAGGAACCAAGCACTGAGCCCCCAGTTGAACCAGAAATCCCTTTTGCTTCTATGCCACTTCAAGCCATTCCAGTTTCTCATATTCCTCCTCCAGTTGATTTTGTTGGCCTTCCTAATAATGCCAAAAAGGGGGAGAAGAAGAAGTAAACTGGAAAATCTGCTGTTGAGCCATCTGGGAAGATGTACAGCAAGAAGACCAAGCTAAAGAAGAAGTGATTGAAGTCTTGTTTAGTGTTTTAGGCTTGAGTCCTCTTGTAGTGCTTTGTGTTTCTGTTATTTGTTTTAACTGTTTGCATTTTGTATTGTGAAGAACTTTGATTAATTTTGTTTCTGTAAAGCAACAAGTATTGAAATGAATGAATTCCTTAGTTGAAATGATTTGTACTTATCACTTCCTATATCTCTTCACTGATGTGCTATATATGATATCTCTTGAAATATAATGCATATGTTGAGGGGGAGCTTGCTAAAGCAAACCTAAGTACTAATCCAGTTCGTAAGTTGTTTTGTCATCATCAAAAAGGGGGAGAATGTTGAATCAAGAAGTTTTGATGATTCCAAACCAACATTGAAGAGCTTGGATTGAAGATATCAAAGGAGCTCAAAAGTGTCTATAGTAAAGAAAATCTGAGTAATCATTGCTAGGATTGTTGTAGGATCTTTTGTCATGGGTAAAAGACTTTGATTTGGTGGAAAAACATTTTAAAACCTTGATTTTATGTTAGATTATGAAATATTTGAAAAATACCCACCAACAGATGAAGTTTGAAAATATTGCATTAAACTGTCATGTTGGAAATTCGAACTTTGACTTTGGAAATTTGAATTTCGAGTTAAAACTGAATAAGTCTGAAGAGATGTTTCTCTGACAGATGAATTTTGATTTTCCAAAATTTGAATTTTCATATGTGTCTGAAAGAAGCTGTTAAGCAATAGACAAACTTTGAGTTTTGAACATTCGAATTTTAGATAAAATACAACTTATGAAAACTGAAGAAATTCGTCTAAAATAATGTTAAAGTTCATATAAAATCAAGATTATTCTGAGTTTCAAAATTGCTCACTGACAGAAGAACTTTGAATATGGACAATCGAATTTCAGAAGCTAAGGTTGTAAGTCTGTTGCAATGACATGTTGACATATGAATGACAGTGTTTGTAAATTCGAATGTCAAAGTAAGTCTGAAAAGAGGTCTCTCTAATAGACGAATTTCACTCTTTGAAAATTCGAATTTCAATGTAAATGAACTATTGTGCTTTCTGAGCCTGCTGAGAATAGACGAATTTTGGGATTCCAAAATTCGAATTTCGAGGATACTGTAGCAAATTGAAAACACTGTTCATACTTAACAGAAAAACTTTCTACTTGAAAATTCGTATGTCACAACATGGAAACATTTTCTAAGTTTCAACATTCGAATTTCACTTCATGAACAGACAAACTTCAGTATTTCAACGTTAGAAGCTTTAACCTTCGGTTCCTTCAAAATTCATCTGTTGACAAACCAAAATTCGAATTTCAGTATGTCAGAAGCATTAAAGGTGGTTGGTTAATGGATAGTTTTTTAGAGTAACCGCTGGATAACTTCTCCAACTGATATATTTTGTCTCTAACGGACATTTGAGACCTAAATCTATAAATATAACATCATTTGAAGTTGTGGGTAACGAATCAAACTTTGTATATACTGAAATTCTGCCAAATCTTCTTCTCAAAAAGCTTTTACCCTCTCAACTTCAATATCTGTACTTTAACCTTCATATTTACTCTATTCAAGAGAGTTATATCTTTGTAAACAATCTAATCTTCATCTGGAAGATAGATTTACTTGTGAGGGGATATCACAAGGGGATTGGGAAGCACATTGTGGAAGTGCTTAGAGAGATTGAGAAAGCTCTAGAAAACAGAGCACAAGTTGTGTACTGTGGCATTTGCAAGAAGCCCATTGAATTCTTGCAGTATAGTGAAAAGTCTCAAGAGGTGTCTTAGGGACTGGACGTAGGTCAAGTGGATAGACCGAACCAGGATAAATGTCTGAGTGTTCTTCTCCCTATCATTACTTTTTCAGTTTGCTTTGCTTATACGTTGCTTTCATTATACCTACTTTCTTCACCTATTTCACTTTGTGCAGAAAATTTTTAATCTTCCCAATTCACCCCCCCTCTTGGGAAATCAGCCTAACTAACAATAGTAGTTCAAAATTCACTGGTTCAACTGTGGTCTAACCAGGGTTGGACTAGTAGTGTTTAAATAATACATTTTAAATAATATATAAAAATAAAAGAAACTTATATTACCCACATTTAAGGTATTCTTAATTTTTCCATAGTTAAATTTTTTAATATGGGCATAAAATCAAATAAAGATATATATTAAAAATAGTAAGTCTAGAATAGAATAAGTTAGAATTAAACATATCTACATTTTTATTAATGATGCTCACATTAATAATAGTTGTTTAAGTAAATTATATAAATATAATCCCATCACAAAAATTTATGATATTATTATTGAAAAGATAAGGAGATATTATTGTTTTGAAATATATGGAAGAGAGATTTAAAAAATATAATAAAACAGTAATAAAAATGAATTTATTATATGTTTTATTTGATAATTTATTAGTGATTAAAAGTTGAAATTTGTGGGATGTTTCGATTCAAATCATAGGTTAGGTAAAGGGTATTATTTTTATTGAGGAATGTGTGGCTAATTAATATGTTCTATTTATTTTCTAAGAGCAGCATTTGAAAACATTGGAAAGCAAAGAAAAAGGTCATGCCTTTCAAGAATATCACCGCCTAGCAAGAAAGCAAAGGTCACACCTCTCATCTCACTTGCTCACCATTACGATATATCCATTGGGTATTATACCAACCCACCCTACGCCTCTTTTATTTTCTTCTCTGTCTCTTTGCCTCTTTGTCATTCAAAATACCGGCAATCTCATTTTTCAATTTTCATTGGCAATAGCAAAGATCTAGTTCAAGATCAATCTTCTAGTTGAGGCTCTTGTTGGTGTTAGTTATATTCTCTTCTCCATTTTATTTTTTCTACACATCATTCAAAATGCAACAAATCATACACTTATTTGTGTTTCTTCTTCTTCTTCTTTCACAGATGTTGGCTACATTTTCTTGTTGGATCTATGTTGCTATTCCATCTTCTTTCTTCTTTTCCATATTCAATGACATCAAAAGCAAAGGGGAAAAAATTGAACTATCTAAATCATGAACCAATTCGGTTTTTCCAATTTACACCGAACTAGACTGATTTCACCAGTTAAGAAGAGGTTCACTTTTTAGCTAGTTTATTCATTCTTTGGATTGGACCATGTGCCAATTCCGGGTTCAACAAGTTAAACCGGTCGGTCCGATCCAATTTTAACAACAAAGCATAAAACTCATGCGAACCTAGTTTCTTTCATCATTTACATGCTTCTTTTTAACTTGATTTCATGAAAACACAGCCCTTCTGTGACTTCCTTTGTTTGGCTGAAACATAAAGAAGCTTGAGGAGGGAAGAGAGGTTTCAAAACCCTAGCCAGAGCCAAACTACTTAGAATTGAAGGAGAATAGCTACCTTAAGCTTGGATCTTGGTCTTCAAGCTTTGCTTCTTGGCCTTTTCCTTCTTCCTCCTCTCTTTTCCTCACAAAATTTCAGCATAGTTTTCCCTCTTTTTCCTTATGCATATTGTGTTCAAGAGGGAGAGTATTTATAGAATTGAAAGTTTCACAACTTCTTTCCAAGTGTCCAACCAATTTCATCATTCATGACATCACATACATATGAAGTAAGGTTGCCAAAATATTAAAATATTCCTCCCAACATGTACTGAAATTCTTGACCAATGATAGGAGAGGGAGTGTCCTTTATATTAAATATTTTTCCTGGTCCAAATATATCTTGCATTGATTACTTTTTCCCTAGAAGTTAAAGGCACTTTTGCATTATTTTATAACATTGTTTATTCCTCTATATATACAGGAATACACTAGTTTGAGATCTGTATTTAACTTAATATTCTGTCTCAAACTGTATTTCATGTGGGGCGTACATACTTTTCTTTTTTACTTTATCAATATTATGAGGCCTATAATACTTTTTCTTTTTCTTTATGATTTCTACTGTATTCTACAATTTATTTCTTTTCAAACCAATTCCTTTGGGCTCAATATATTATTCCATTAGATCCAACATGTCATAAGGTCTATTTTCATATCAATATTGAATTTTCAAAATTTTTTAAAATTACTAGGAAATGACCTAATTTTTTACTTTATTACACTTAAAGACATAGTATTTCAAATTAATTACAATCAAGGCCCATCATGGAAAATTACCACTTTGCACTTTGTGGTATTCATTTAGCATTTTAATATCACATCTTTTCTAATCATACTTTTCTTATATTTATACAAAGCACATTGATTGTAGTTTTTGCATAGCTCTAAAAATCGAGATGTTACAATAGAAGTAAGAATATTGTCACATCCCATAATAATAATAAGGAAATATGTAAAGTATGCTAGAAGGACAGTAACCATTGAATGTATTTAAACAGAGTTAAAGATCCAAGATATGTTATTGGGTTGTTAGTGTACAATATACTTATGAGGCTCATAAAAAGGATGAATTACGAGCTTAATGACTTCAGGAACAGTGATAGGCCATTAGGAAACTACAAAACCCTAAAATAGTTTACTGCTAGGTCCAATGTGAAATCTAATTATAGAAAGAAAATTCTTAGTCAGAAGATTTCACAAGAAAATATAAGAGAAATCCTCCAAAATATAAATGCAGCCAAGGCAAGGCAAAAGGGAGATGACTCTTGGATCATAAAATCCAATTGACCAAGAACAGATGATAGTGAGAGGTCAAGATTAGTATAAATGTTAAATTCTAATTGGGCTAGCAAAGACTATAAAAGGGTTGAGGAAGTTCCTTTACATTGCCAAATCACTAAGTAACCTTAGCAGAGTGGCTAAGGAAGTATGTGGGAGACAAAGTGATATGACCCTCTTGGTGATGACCAAGCAAACTAAAAAATACAACAAAAATGACATAACCAGCAAGAACAAGTTTGTTGATCACGTGGTAGAATTCTAGATCACTCATCCCTAAGCTTCTAAGGATGAAACCCACTCAGCTGATCACTTTGGATGGCAGGTCACAAGTTCTCAAGAGAACACAATTTCAGATAATCCTCACATAAGAAAATTAAAGAAAAATAATTCTTATTAAACTTGATAAGAATGTAGGTCATGATATACATATATATAAAGATACCTAGAACCCTCTAGAATGATTACAAGACCTCGTAAAAATGCAACTAATTTTTCCTAAAGTTAAGGGATTCTAAATGATAGGAAATTATTTAAATTATAAGACTAAATCTTGTAAAATCGCATGAATTTCATTTATTTGAAAACTAAAACACTTTAGAACATTCCACCTTGCCAATCAAGTAAGAACATCTTATAAAACACTAGATGACACTAAATAAATAAGGAAATTAAGTGTAAAATGTCACTTTATGGAAGCCACAAAGAAAGTGATGTTTTTTACTCACAAACTTACCTAATTTATTATCAATTTAAGGGTCAAGTAGTCATAATAGACTTAAGACTCTCAAAACACTATTTGAGCCTTGGAAATACATTTAGGAACCCAACAAAAGCTTAATGACTAAAAAAAGTGGACTTATTTATTAATCAAAGTTCTTAGCTCAAAAACATAAACAAAACACAATTAAACAACTAACTAATTAGCCCAAAAGTAGTATTCATGTCACTCCTTTTCCATGGACTAAAAGAGCTTGTATTTGGGCTTGAATAGAAATGATTAAGGCTCCATTGTACTCCTCCATATACGCATTAGTACCATGGGCCTTCATCATGATGAGATAAGCTCCAAATAGCTCTTGTAATCTCTTGAATGGTTCACTTGTCATTGGGATCTCAAAATTAAATCTTCAAAGCATGGTTTTCAGGTAGATCCCTTCATTTGAACTTGGACCAAGACTTGGAAATGCCATGCTTGTTCTCTAATTAGACCATGGAGACATAACCAATCCATCAAGGTAAAAAGGCTTTTTCCATGAGTATCTATGGATCCTTTGGATGACTCCTAGATCTCCATCACAGAGGAGTTGAAATGGTTATAGAATTAGTAACCACTGCCTCAAAGCAATTAAACTCCCAAACCACAAAAGGTAAATGTTTTCAAGGTTTATGATGATGAAAGTAAAAGTATAGGGTTTGGGTATGTGCTTGTGCACAAAGGCATAGTAGTAATAAGTATTCAATTTGTTCTCTCTCACTCCATGGGTTTCTTCATGAGCAATCTCTAGAGTATCCCATATTTCCTTGACTATGAAACAATAAGAAACTCTGTAGAACTCATCTTGATTTAAAGCACTGACCAAAGAGTATTTTGTTTTGAAGTTGAGCAGAACTCTTCATTTATCTTCATCATTCCACTTTTCTTCTGACTTTCCTTTGTATGTGCCATTCTGCATCTTCATTGACATAAAATCACCCTTCCTTATGATTGACCAAATTTCCAGGTCTATGGATTGAAGATATATCTGCATTCTTATCTTCCAGTATCCATAGTGTTATCCACTAAAGCCTGGAGATCTATTGATGTTATTCCCTTTTGGTAGATTGTTTTCTTCAAAGCCAACTATAAGCTCTCACGGATGGTGGAATCTTTTAACTGAGAGTTCAAACTATGATACTACTTGGTAGGAATTCTAACTTCCCAAGAGGGAGGGTGAATTGGGAAGTTTACAATTTTTCTGAAAAAATGGAATATAACAATGAAAGCAAAAGGTTACAAAAAAATAGAGTATGATGAAAATGAATATATATGTAAGATAAGAGAAAAGAAAACTTAGAGATTTATCCTAGTTCAATCCAATCCACTTGATCTATGTCCAATCTTCAAGTTACCACTTGAGATTTTTCACTATTTGCAAGAATTTAGTGGGTTTTTTGCAATGTCTCAGTACAATACTAGTGTTCTGTTCTAAGAACACAAAAATTCTCTCTCAACACTCTAATAAGTACTTCCCAAATCCCTTTATAAATCCCCTCATAAAGAATCTTTCTTTTTGATGAAGAAAAGATTTTATACGAAAGCAAATGTGCGCTTGAATATAGTAGATATGAAAGTTAAGGCACAATAAATGTGATATATAGGTGAAAAAGCTTTGCCTAAGAAATTTAGCAGAGTTTTTGCAATAACAGATGAATTTTTGGGCTTCAACAGATAAATTTCATAAAGATAGAAAGTTAAGAATTTTAATGTTAAACTTCAAAATTCGGATGTTACAATGTGACATTTGAATTTTGAGTTTGACAAAGATGATCCATATTAGTTCATTTGAATTTTCATGTTGTAAGCGTGTCTGAAGAGTTTGAATAGTTGTCTCATGTTTTCATACAACACTTCAAAATTTGAATTTTAGAACTTGAAATTCGTCTATTAGAGGCACTTTCAACGTGACACAAAAGTTGTTCTCTATGAAGTTCAAATTTTGTATTACAAAGTTCGTCTATTAGAGACATATTCTAACGAGACTCATAAGTTGCTACTTTTAAATTCATATTTCAAAGCCCAAAGTTCATCTGTCAGAGGAGGTGACTTTGAACTTATTTCAAACTTCACCAACATTCAAATTTTGAGTATATTTCATGCAAATTTTGTACACTTTCACTAACAATGCTTAGCTCAGAGTTTGAATTTCAGAATCAAAATTCATCTATCAGAGATAAAACCTCTGTAACTTTGAATTTTACCAAGCAAAGTATGAATTTTATACAAAATAAACATGAGTCAAATAACAAAATTTATCTATTAGTCATTATTTCTCAATTCTAACATATACTAACATTTGATAACTTCGAAATAACTCATTTAAACGTTATGGTAAAAAGGAAGTAAGATTCAAAGCTTTTTACCTAGTGTACATAGTGAAAAATCCTAAGAACTAAATCTTCACTTGTTCTTCACTGGATTTCTTCAATTTATCCTTTCATACTTCTTTGATATTCTCTTTCCAAGCTCTAGTTATTTGGAATCATCAAAACTTTTAATTCAACATAAAGTATAAGAGAAAGTATGATTTAGAGCTCATTTAATATTGGTGCATGGAATGAAATAAAATGGAAAAGAAAATGAAATAAAAAACATTTTTTGAATATAGAATGTCTTATGTGTTCTTAGTTAAAAAATAATAATAATAAATTTTGTTGTTAAAAAATAATTATAAAAATCTAATAGATATCATATCTTAATTGTGGTATACACAGTTGTTTAAACTAAACTAAACTAACCAACACTATAATCAGTCCAAAACTTTAAAGAACAGGTAAAAAAAGTAAGCCTAATTGATCAAAAGTTGGGAAAACCGACCAAAACTAGTTAGAACTAGTCAAATTAATTTTTTTTAACTTTTTCAAATTTAAAAAATTTTAAAGATAAAATAGTATCATTTTTAGTACAAAATAATATTATTTCTTGGATAAATTTTTTTATATTATAATTATACTACTATATAAGAATTATAATGATTTATGATTAGTAATAACTATAAATTTATTTAACAAATAATACAATGATAAATTATTAGTTGATTATTTTAAATTCAAAATGTGATTATGAATAAATATTTAATAAAACTGTGAAATTTATGAGTAATATTTTTTAAACTTTTATACAATTTATAATATATGAAATTAAAAATATATTAATTTTATTACAAGATCAATCACAATTTAACTACAGTTGAACCAATAAACTTTGAATTAATATCTTAACTAGTTCAATGCTCTATTTAGTTTTAAAAACATTTGTGGTAGAATGAAAAAGAATTACTTTTCTTTATTTAATGGTAAATAAAAGGGCCTTAATTTGTGACATCACTCAAAGTCCATTAGAATTATTTGTGAAAAACAAAAAATAGTTGCTAGGTAGATGCGCTATGACTTGACTGGAGAAAGAAGTAAATAGAAAGTTGAGAGAGTTGATCAAACCCCTCGCTTGGTGGAAAGAAGGTGGTGGATCAAAAATGGTTTATGCAAATGCAATTGAATTTTGGACATTTTTTTTTGTTTTGTTAATGCATTATTTCTTTAATTCAAAAAAAAATGGAGAGAGAAATAAAAGTTGTATTTATATATGAGCTTCATCTATTTCTTTTTCTCTCTTTAATTTTTCTTACAATTGTTAGGAGATCCAAACCTACTAACTAATGATATGAAATATTTAATTTATAATATATTGATCATAATTAGACAAGTGGATTCCTTGTACAAAATCTAAGAAGTAGTTGTATTCTTCATGACTTATAAAAAATGTGACTTGCCATAAATTTTATATTTATAGCTATGGTTGAGGCTATGGTTGTACTAATATTAATACTTTTTTTAATAAAGAGGCTATGGTTGAGCCAGACAAAAAGAGAAAAAAAAAGAGGGGCAAAATTATCACAAGCTAATGATTACATTCACAATCAAGAATATCTTTGCAGCTATTAGGACTTCTCTAAGAGCAATGTAGTCAATATGCAAATTATGGACTTCTCACATGAGCCAATTTGCGCAACAAGTATCTTATTAGGAGTGATTTATAAAATTTGTCCAATTTTGCTGAAGTCAACGTCTAATTTTGTTCACAATATCAAAGTGCAGATGCTGGATATTTATATTAATATTGATAGACTGACTAATAAGAAAAGGAGAGAGGAGGAATAGTGAAGTAGTCACAAAACATGATTCTAACTTTATTATAGCATATTGATTGATTAAAAAATATGAAAAATTTCATCTTTAAACTAAATAGGTTTCTTGTGCATCATACAAAATTTGAGATGAGTCAAACTCATAAATAAGTCAATTTACTATAAATTTTTTATTTTATAATACTTTAAAAAGTTATGAATTATCTATAGATAATTTAAAATTGAGAAACGTTTTTATAAAAGTGATATATCATGGCAAAATTATGGGGAGCTTATTTTTTATTTTAATAAAAAGGCCATGAAAAGATAAACAAAAAAAAAGAAACTATTAAGTATTTTGTTTATCAAAATCAAAGGAGGAGGCAGCTTTATTGTTCAAAATATTAGATTGGTGAAATTTGAGGTGTTTTAGTAGGTCTCCAACTATGTTGGGAGCAAGGATTTCACCATATTTAAGTGAAGATTGATGCTACTAGTTTGATTGATAAAATTAACTCGGAATGTATGATGGTGCATTTCATGTCTTCCTTGCTACTTAAGCTTTTGAATTTGACATGAGGAAGTTGGCAACTTGTATTTGTGCATACATCTGGTGAGAAAAATATGCCCACTGACTACCTTGCTAATTAGGCCTCAAGAGGAAACTTGATCCCATATATTTTGAGAATGCTCCTAAATTTATCGAGAGATTAGTTGCTAAAGATGTTCTTGGGCATCTGTTGCCCCATTGTGTAACTGTTAATTAGCTTCTTGATAGTTGGGCTTTGCCCTCATTGTGAATAAAAAAAAAATTGGATTGGTGAAGGAGATGGGTTTTAGGAAGTTTGAAGTAGTGATTTAATGGCAATGGTGGGTATGCTGCAAATGATATTAGATGGGGGCATTGTGAAAAATTTAGAATAGGTTGGTGGGACTAATACGAAAGGATTCCCTTAGACAACAAAGAATAATTTCTCTTTGATGCTAATAACAAAGGTTACACCCCTTTCAATTAAGTTTGCTCCATTCACAAATGTTAGGTTGGTTAAAACTAGATTGGCTAGTCACCCAAAAGGGAGGTGAATTGGGTATTGCAAAATGTTTACCTTTGTGAAGTACAAACCAATGAAGCTTAAAACTGGGATGAAGAGAGTATAATGTGAAGATGAAGCTTAAGGTAGAGAAGAGGATTAGGACAACAAGATTTATCCTAGTTCGGTCTAATCACTTGGTCTAAGTCCAATCCCCAAGCAACCCACTTGAAATTTTCTACTATATCCCATAAATTTGATCTGAGTACTTGTGAAGTCACATTACATCCTAAGGGATACTCCACACTTGAATCTCTCTTCACACCTTATAAGATGTGATTACAATGCTCCCTTAGAGTTTCCACTCTAAGCAATCTGTCCAAATAGAAAAGAAGTGTTTAAAAAAGATAAACTCTCTCACAAAGAGTAAAATAGAAGCATTGTAGCTCACAAAGACATCTAGGTATGATAGCGAGGGCTTTAAATCAATGTAACAGCATTTTGGTCCAAGGATACTTAATGTTGTTGCCCACCACCTCATATTCAGTCCTACATATAGATTTCAATGAAATCTATCCATTAGATATGAGAACTAACTTTTACTAATCTTGCTTTAATATTCACCTGCTGCATTTAATGCGTGTCAAAGCTTGTCATGATAAGCTAGGTAGCTTAGTCGAACAAGTTAGTTAGCTATTAGACACATCTCTCAGTGTTGAACTAAGTTGTCATGACAAGGTAGGCACCTTGTCACCTTGTCAGAATATCGAGCAGTATTTTGAATTCCAGAAGCAAATCTCATGCATGTTTTTATGACAACCTACCTTAGATGTTAGAACAAGCTATCAACATGAGAAAATCTAGAAGCTTTAAGTTCAAGGTTGGTACAACAAACTATCTAGGATGTTACTCCTTGTTATCACAAGCATTAATCCATCAAAACTAAGTTTTTGAAAAACAACCTTGGTCTAACAAGCTTAAGGACCTTGTTATAACAAGCTCACTGAAGTAAGGTTAGGTTGCTTTTTGGGTAACCATGAATTCATAACAACCTAAGGTGGTTGTCAGACCATCAAGTCCAACCAAAGAAGTTTCCTTTCTTATTTCAATGACTTGTCATGCCAAGTTAGGTACAATGTCATGACAAGCTACAAATCAAAGAAGCACAACATTGTACTGTTAGGTTTGGCTGGTTACCTAAAAGGAGGGTGAATTAAGTGATGAAAGATTTACACCTATTTTGAAGCACACCCCAATTTCACTAAGAGACACACTAGAATAGGGATGAACAAAGGGTGATAAAGTGGATTAAAGAATTAAGGAGATGAAGAATAAAACACCAAAATTTATACTGGTTCGGCCCTAACCACTTAACCTGCGTCTAATCCCAAAGCCACCACTTAATATTTTCTACTATATCCTACAAGTTTGATCCAAACACTTGTGAAGCCTCAGTACATCCCACAAGCCACTCTCTTTTCACACCCTTACAATATGTGTATTTCCCTCAATGTTATCCCTACATTAAAATTTTACCCAGAAAATAGTATAAAAGAATAAATACAGAATTAAAACTCTTTTTTAGAGTAGATAATATATTGAAACCTCACTCTATTGAGGTAGGTTTAACTAATAATGCTAATATAGAAGGATTTTATGAATTGAATCAGTATTTTGACACAAATTCTCTTAAAATTGTTACTTATAAGTTCAAATGATGTTCTATTTCTAGATCTGTGACTTAACTAGATATTAGACATAAGATCTATCCATTAGACACAGGTTCTAGCCATTGCTCTGCAAAAAAAAACCATTCCCCAATTGTATTAAACGTGTCAATCATTCCAAAATTTAAATTTTGATGCTCAATAGACAAATTTCGTAGAGATAGTATAGTTATGTATTTAATGTTGAACTTCAAAAATTCGTTTGTCATAGAGTGAAATTTGAATTTTGAGTTTGGCAAAGTTAACCCATATTAGCTCATGTGAATTTTCATATTGGAAGTACGTCTGTTAAAGTTAAAACAATTGTCTCAAGTTTTCACAGTGCACTTCAAAATTCGAATTTCAAAAACTAAAATTCGTCTATCAGAGGCACGTTCAATATAATACAAGAGTTCTCTCTTTGAAATTTGACTGTTAAAATTCAAAGTTCATCTATCAAAAGCATGCTTTAACGAGACTCACAAGTTCTCATTTTGAAATTCACATTTTGAAGTAAAAAATTCGTCTATCAAAGATAGTGATAGTGAACTCAATTTAAACTTCACCAACATTCAAATTTTGACTAAGTTTCATACAAATTTTGCACATTTTCACTAACAATGCTTAACCCACAATTTGAATTTCATAATTGAAATTCGTCTGTTAGAAATAAAACCTCTATAATTTCAAATTTCACTAAGCGAAGTTCAAATTTCACACAAAATAAACATGAGTCAAATACAAAATTCGTCTGTTAGCCAATATTTCTCAATTCTAACGTATACTAATATCAGATTTACTTAATCCAACTTGTTTAAAACATATAGTAACAAGATTAAGTAAATTTCAAAGACTAAAACCATCTCAAAACCTAAGTGAAAATAAAATATACCTAATACCTAGGTCTTCAATGCTTGAACTCTACTTTCACTTAATCATTTCCTTTTTGGCATACTCCCTTCTGATCTTCAATTCTTTAGAGCATCTTATGTCTTCTTCTTTCTTTAGTGAAACATAATATTAGTTTTCCTTTCTTTATTTCAATGCTCACTCTTCCTTTTTGCACAATCCTACATTTAATATATTACACTTACAAACCAAATAGTTAGTCCAATTTATATATCAAACTTGTATTATACAATATAAAACCACAATGGATATATTGGTATATAGCATGATATATATGCATTATAAATTCAATTAAATACATGCTAATGTACATTTTATTCTTTTAAGGAATATTATATGAACACATATGATGTATTTGTTCCTTATTACCTTACATTTGTCATCATCAAAACTTATATTATATTAAACCTAACATTTACAACCCATGAATTCATGACAACCTTAGAGTCATGATAAAACAAGCTCATTATCAGGGGCAAGAACAAGTTCAAAACCGAGTAGTTGTCAGAATATCATCCTTAGCTTGGTCAAATAAGGTAGTTTTGGTATGAAAACTAGTTTGAAAAACCCTGAACTTGTTACCAAAACTTTAAATATATGCCCATTTAAGATTGGAGGTAATAATATTAAGTAAATTAATCTCAACCACCATATATCCTAAGAGAAAGAAATAAATACAAAATTTGAACTTAATTTTCTCTTGGATTCACTTTGACATTTGCTTCCTTCTTAATATCTTCATCTTTACATCCTTCAATTCTTGAAGCAACTTGTTCCTTGTCTTTATCTTTAAGTTGAGCATAATGTTGATAATCCATTTCTTCACTTCAATACTCACTATTCCTTTTTTTGGACAGCCTACATTAAATATAGCTCTTTTTCAAGTAAAATAGTTAGTCTAATTCTCATCAAATAATAAGCATGATATGCAAGATATAATGAACACTAAATACATATATCATGCAAACTTTTTCCTCTACTATTTGACATCATCAAAACTAATCATATTAGTCATCAGACCTAATAATTAGTCATCCAAGAGGGGGTGAATTGAGTGTTACAAATTGTGTAGAACTACCCAATGTGTTAATGTGAAGTACAAAAATAGGAATGAATAGAAGAAAAGATAAAGAGATTACGAAAGAACAATGCACAAGAGATTTATCTTGATTCAGACCTATCATTTGGCCTACGTCTAGTCCCCAAGCAACCCACTTGAGATTTTCACTATATCCCGTAAGTTTGATTTGAACATTTGTGAAGTCTTAGTATATCCCAGAATCTTTCATTGAATTTTTCACTCTCCCACACCCTTCCTAATGTGATTACAAAATCCCTTCAAGGTAACTTAACCTTGAGTAATTCCTCTAGGCTTCCTTACCTAGATAATCTCTCTCACAGAGAAAAAAATATTACAATTGATAAACTCTCTCACAAAGGGTAGAATGATACAATGAAGATCTACGGACTCCATGTTAGAGATTTTACAATAATTGGCTCAATGGTTGCATTTCTTTCTTTAAGAGAATCAAACTCACATTTATAAATCACATTATAGCTCAAATATATTTGAAAGCTCTCAGAAATGATTTTGGAAAGTCACATTTATAGATAAAAGAGAAGCATAGACATTAGATACAAAAAACTAAGCATTATAAGCACTCTAACATTGTATTATATGAATAACCAAGGCAGGTTATACAAATAAGAGACATTCTAGAAGGTATCACTACTACAGGGAAGACTTTCAAGAACAGTTCTCATGTAGTGATAGAAGTGATAATGATAAAAAATATGACTTTCCATGATGGTTCTCTAACTGTCCTAAAAAATACTTTTAAGGACGGTTGTGGGCATAACCATCCTTGAAAGTGGCCTTTCAAGGACTGTTAGTAGCCATTAACAATCCTTGAAAGTCCACTTTCAAGAATGGTTGTGGGCACAGCTGTCCTTAAAAGTGGCAATTTTTTTTAAAACTGCAATTGTAGTTACCTATACAATATCACTACATATACATATATTAAATAGTTCGACCCTAAAACTGGACTTTTATGATACAAGTGCAATGACCAATACTAAGTAACTTGTAGTAAGTATGGTTCTCACATGAACAAAGTAAAGTACAATAGTTTCAAAGCATCATATTTTCATACAATAACTACATATATATTTATTCAGTCAAATACATCAAGGTTAATATAATCATTCTTAACTATAATTCTATAAATAGAGCATCCAATGTACATAAGTTTAAAGAACTTTAGGCAGCCAACAAATTAAAATTGCATTTAGGTAGAGAATTATTATGAAGAACATTCAGCCATGCGAGTGTTAGTGCAATTAATTTATCCCCCATAACTACTACCTAGCTAGTAAAAACTGATACTTCAAAATTGAGTCACATTGTGATCAACTCTCTTATCAAACTCTTGACAACACTTCATATTGCTCCAATAGGCTCTAAAAATCAAGTGTATCTTGAGGTCAAAAGCTCCATCAAATTTTGTACTATAGGCTGTAAGTGAGTGCTCAAAATGTTGGGAGACCTAAAATTAACATCAAACTATTTAGGCTAAATGAACATGCTTAAAGCACCAGTGTGATTTGCAATTTGAAATTAACATATTCAAGCAAGTTTTACAGCATGCAAAAATCATGGCACAGAGGGTAGTACATTAAGAAAGCAACATTTTTCTAAAAGCAATAATAGGAGGCACTTGAATATAGAAGACTCGCCCATTTTGTAACATTTTCCCAAGCTTATGCCTTTTCCATGCAACATTGGTACACAGGATTTTGAGCAAATTAATCACTAACTGTAAACAAAATATTGCATAAGATTATATGAAGTGCTAAATGCAACAAAATGTGAGAACACTAGCACCCTTTTTTAATTAATAAATTCCGGATTGATTGAGATAACAAAGTAATACAAAGAAGTTCTTTGGCCAAGCCTTGGCACTGTTAGTTAAAAGAAAGAAGCATGCATTAATATGTCAATCATAAGCACAAATTTGATATAAAAGAAAATTGAAAGACCTTAGTTTGTGTCTAGCATCCCATATCAAGTTTTTTCTAAAATTCACATATCTTTTACTTCTAATATTATTCTATCATAGAAATAGTTTCACACAAACTATGGTGCTTAACCATAAAAATATGAAGTTCATTTAATGGTCGCACTTCTATTGACCATTGGATTCTTACAGTAAAAGATATAATTAATCAAGTATATAATTATTACATCCTAGATTCAAAAGGATCAGCCATAAACCATGCGTGACAACTAATATATACCATAGTTGATGTAGCTATGGATGGGATTCAAAGAATTTACATAATTCAATGGACGAGAAACAACATATAGATCCATAGTTGATGTAGCTATGGATCAATAACAGAGAAAAATAAGAATAAGAAAGGACTACCCATTCCAGTACTAATAAGATCTATAGCAGGACATCAACACAACACTAGACCATATGTGTAATAGAGCACAACCAAAGGCAGGGTAAAGGGAGCACAACCAAAGTCAACAGTTTAGCAATCTCAGAAGGAAGCAATGTTCACCTACCTATGATAGCACTTAATGCATATTCCCATAACGAGAGAGTTTACTTAAATTGACAATCAACAACCCACGAAATCCTAATAGGAGTAAATATATACATATATTGTCAAAATACTCCAATGTTTTAAGGTATTTCATTATAAATGCATTATAAATATATTATCATAATTTAGTTAAAGGCATGCATACCTATCTAGTGACCACAATCTATTCCTCACAAATCCTTGTTGATCAAGTGAACACATATTCCCAAACTAAAAAGTTCTTGATCAAGTTAATTTAATTGCCAATTCATGAACACTTTAAAGAGAAGAAGGTAAGATTATAACTAAAAAATATGAATTTTTCTATTTGGATCCATCAACACAAACAATAAACATGTGAAAAATAGCAAAATATATTCATGGAAAATCCAATTTCTTCCAAGTAATAGCATTAACATTAGGATAAAAACAAAACATGGAATTTCATAATAAGGCCAAATCACTTCAGGCCAAAACAAGAAGATAAGAATAAAAGCTAGATATAAAATAAAAGTACTGCATTTTTTATTACACACATTAACCTATTTGTGAGTGAATATTAAAATGATATATGTTAGCTTAGGAGTACATCATTCACCTAGCAATTGCAAATATCAAAATGTGCATCATCTGCAAAAACTTCATCCAAGCAAACATTAACCAGAAATTCTTAGAACAATGAAACATGATTTCAAATATGGAATAGAAAACATAAATTGGGGATAAAAGTTGAAGAACACAATGTAGCTTTCTATTAGAATTTCAACTTTCAAATTACAAATTAACTTGATCAAGAATTATTCAACTAGATTCTTAGGCAATCAAATACACTTCTCTAACCAAGTAATGCCAAGATCAACACTCTAGTTTATTAACCTGAGGAAAGTAGACTAGTATGCCTCCTCTGATAGCTTTAGGTTGTTTCCTGTTAGCCTATTATAGTATAAAATCACCATATATGTGCTTAAAGATAGAGCAATCGTCTCAGAAATTTAACAAAATAAACAGTGTAATTATCTAAGGGGTAGAGTAATTGGAAGGTAGCCTAAAATATCATTGAATTTCTTACCTTACTACTCATGAAAAGAAGTTCTTCCTTGAGTAACTCTACCTTTGGATGGCCAAATTCATTGCCCATGAAATTCAAAAAGGCATGACCTCCAATTGCAAATGTGATCAATCTAATCATCTGGCTCGAGACTGACAAAATTAATAAACCAATGCATTGAAAATTACAAAAGAATGATCCATGTTAGTCAAGATTTCTTTAAATTTAGTGTATTCCCACAGCCAAAATAGTGTGAGATATAGAGAAATAAAGAAATTTGGAAGGATAAACTAGTAGAACCTGCAACACAAGTTTATTGGAGAAAATATAATTGTTTATGCCGAATCTTAATTATAATAACATACTTTGAGTAATGAAAATTCTCTCATTAGTGAGTCCTTATAGTGTGGTGAATGCTCATTTAATTTGCCAAGCAGTATCTTTGCAAATGATCACCCTCCAAATATGGATTGACAAAGCAAGATAAGAAGACATAAGTATATTAAAAGCTACACCCTTTAAGGAAAAGAGTTCTTACGTGTACAAGGGAGAGATTGTGATTTAATAGAGTTGGATACCTAGCTGTGATTTTTAGCATACATGAGCCTCTTATCAACATATTCTCTATTGGAGTTATAGTTGTGTTCAGTTGAGATCATTGGTGTTCAATATTTTCTTGTTTTTAGTCATAGTTGTATTCAACCAACTAAAAGAGAAAACAGAATGAAATTTCAATTTAATGTAGCATTGCCAACTTTCACCCAACTAATAATATGAGAAGTTTTAATGAAGAAAATGCTAAGAAAAACAACAAAAACACAACAATGAAAAGAACAAGACCATAGAATGCCAAAATGGCATGATTCTTATAGAGTAAAAAATAAGTATGTTCACAAATGCAGGTAATGTAAAGGGGAACATTCAGAGAAAACAAGGTTAAAAATCTTAATTAGACTCCAATACACTTTTGGTCCCCCTAATTTTGATAGAGTCAATGCATATTTAGAAATAATCTAATTAAGTCTTTTTGTTGTACACTTTAGCCTATATTTGAGTTTAGTGTCATAATGGCAAAAATAAAAGCCCTATCAAGCAAGTGCACACGTCAAGAAGGGTACATATTACATTGGAAAAATCAATGCATTTGCTGCAAACATAAAGTTGAATACCTCACTTTTTATAGCAGTAGCAACAGCTCCTCGATGTGCCTACATGGATCAACCTACATGGTTCAAAAATTAATTTTCAGGAACATTTGATATGCCTTCATCACTGTACAATGAAAATAGAGGAAAATAGGACTTAACAATAAAAATGGTATATATGAGTTAGGAATTATGTATAAGGCCTAGAGAGAGAATGAAAACCAAAAGTCATGCTGTTAAATCTTAGAATTCAGATAAACCAGATTGATTTAAGAACAACTACTAAGAACATTAGCCATCAAGAATCTTTGTAGTTTAGATGACAATGATGAGTACACATTTTGCAAGAGACAAAACTCGCCTTATCCTGACCCCAACATCCCACACAGTGAAGCTAATAATATTCAAGCAACCGATGAAATTAGCACTTAGAAATCTTTATTTCTTGCCATGATAGAGCCATTTTGTCCAATCAATCTATTAAGAAAATCAACACTCGTATAATGGAAATAATATGGTAATCTCATCAATTCCATTATCCAATCGATAAGACTAAATTGAATGCAAAACTAGAGAGTATAGAGAAGCTTAATTCTAGAAATTAAAATCAGAACTAGTAACTAATTGCACTTTTAACTGCAGCTACAAAATCAAGTTCGCACAACTTGAACTAATCACTAGAAAGAACTTAGAATTCCAAGGGTGGTTTAGATGGACCAATATTTATAGAGAAAAAAGAACAGAAAAAAAAAAAAGAAAACTCACATGTAAAGCCAAAGGTTCATGCTTATGAAGATGAAGGTCGAAGAAGAGCGTGGCATGAGGGAGTGGAATAGGGACGAAGCACCATGGGTTTTCGAGTGATGGAGAAAATGACAACAACAAAAGTCGACAGAGGAAGTAGAGTGGATGACGGAGACCGTGTGGAAGGGAGCTTGGATCTGAAGACCAACAACCTCAGTCTTCGCCGGTGATGAGGTAAGGGTGTGGTGGCGAGAGTAACAAATCGAAGGTGGTTTCAATGGTGTGCAGCCCTTTAGGGTTTGACAAGAGTATGAAATTGAAGAAGAAGCCGTGAATGTAAGTTGGGAGAGAGCATGAAGGTAAGAGGAGAAGCAAAAATCAGTGGTGGTGGGAGAAGGGAGTGAGGGCAGGAAGTTGACGGCAGGGGCAAAAATATCGAATGAAAGCAATACAAGGTATAGCAATATAAGAGGAAAGAAGCATAAAAAAATTAAAGAAAAAGATAAGATGACGGGTTCCCAATATAACTGTGCTTTTAAACTCTAGGACGGTTATATACCATCCTCTTAAGTTAAAAATTAAAAAATCATTTACAAAAATGCTACTGGTCATATTTTGAAGGACAATTCTTTATATAACTGTATTTTGATAGAGTCCTGGAATGAATTTTTTGTACTAGTGTATATTCTCAAGTTCTGGACTTTGTTGTACGTATAAGGGGCAAGCCTTGTACGAGTAAGAAGCATTCCAAAGGATATTTAGGCTTCTTGAACTTCGATATTCAAATAAGGACCTTCCCTTTATGAATAAGAGGTGTCTAATAAGTATCCTTTGGTTTTGGACCTTCAATATTAGAATAATAACTAGGGTCGATATTCAAATAAGGACCTTCCCTTTATGAATAAGAGGTGTCTAATAAGTATCCTTTGGTTTTGGACCTTCAATATTAGAATAATAACTAGGGTTTGTACGTATAACACTAAGCAAGAAAATTGTAAACATCATAACTTCCTCATTTTAAGTCCAGATTAAGCAAATGACCTATCGTTTGAAAGATATGAATGTCTAGTTTCAAATGTTTTACTGCGAACTTTTAAGTATTCTGTTAGATATGATCAAAAGAGTGAAAATAGGTTAAAACTGAAAATCTATATATCACTATTCAATTTCAAATATTCATAACTTTTTTCATACAAACTCCATTTTAAGTGAAACAACAATCTTTGGAAAGCTGTTTTAGTATACTTTCAGATGAAATAAGTTTCACATCAAAACCATATACAGTTTAAAAGATATACTAAAAACAATAATCAAAAGTCAAACTAAGATTTTGAAATATCATATTTTCATTTTCTTTTAAAAACATATATGTGTTTTTTTATGTTTAAAACTTCCTAAGTTGATAATGCAAATCTAAATCATTGAGTTTCACATAAAGACTCTTAACCTATAATAAATATACCTATTTAGATTTAAAGGCCATATTGATGCAACCCAGTATCCAATCTTCACATTGTTCAATTCTTGGAGTATTTTTTCTGTCTTAATGCTTGATATCTTTGAGTTGAGCATAATGTTGATATTTCATCTCTTCACTTTAATACTTACTCTTCCTTTCTTAGACAACCTACATTGAATATAAAACTCTTTAAAGTACAATAATTAGCCCAATTCACATCAAATAATAGGGTATGATATAAATGATATGATGAATACTAAATATACATATCATGCAAATTTTTTATTCTACTATTTGACATCATTAAAACTAATCATGTAGGTTACAAATCTAATAATAGATATTAACAATCAAACCCCTAATCATTTATTTAATCGACGAAAGTTACATCACTTATACCAATTTGAGTTGGTAATTATGCACTTTCATTTGTGACAACAAAAAATTATAAAATGTCTTAACTCAAATTACTTGTAATTCCATCTCCTCCATAATCAGCTAACAATATTTAAATTTTGTTGGTCGAAGTTAACATATGACAAGAATAGATGAATGAGATATTGATAAAAAGTACGAAGAGAATGCAAATTCTTGCACTATCTCGCCATTACCACATGATAGAGAAATAGAATCTAATATTTTTGGCCAATAAGGAATAGATTCTAATTTTAATATGCAAAAAAAATTATATAATATATTCATTAAATTTATTTTAATATTTGTGTGACAAATACACACTTTAATAAAAATTATTTTTAATATATTCATTTATTTATTCATAATTAATCTAACTTTTTAGTGCTTCAGAGAATCATAATCTCACGTAGTTTGGTTGCTTCACCAGGATGTATATAGTGTGTGTGTGTGTGTGTATCTCATACGCCCACCTATATGTTGCTTTTATTTCAGTAATTTCCACGAAGGCATGTGAAGTTTTATGATCCTAATTTTCGCTATTAGACACACTTTTGGTTCTGTAAGTTGTTTTGTTTCCAACGTTTTATTTTAAGATATGAAAAAAAAATTAATTCAATCTAATGACGGAGCCTAGCTTAAAATTTTCCTAGTTATGTGTAAGACCATTCTCTTCATCGGACACATGGAGAGAAGCCAGTCCAGTCCACTGACAACAATACATCCAAAATAAAGAAAGAAGGGGAGAAAAATTGAGGGATGTTGATAAAAGAATAATGAAATTTATTCAGATAAAATAATGTAGAGGATCTAAAGCATGCACATGCTCGGTGGATTTTCTATGTCAGTCAGCCCCAGGAAGAAGCTTTCCACTGGTTGTCCCAAAACGGCTCACTGCAGCAGGGATGACTCTGGATGGTGACAGTACCTCTGCAAACGATAAATTGTATGAATCTGTTCCTAATCTACTCTGTAACCACCCTCTGTTCCCAGAAAACCCATCAACAACAATCCAGCAGTTCTTGAACCCCACGTTCGTTAGCGTTCTTGCAACTATTTTTGCCACGTCTGAGTATCTGAAAGTTCCATAAAACAAGGTCTCAATGATGTCAAGCACCACAAAGAATCCACACAGTGAAAATGATGAGGCTAGTTATCTTTGATTTTATTACAAGATAAGGAATTAAAGACTCATAACTTACATCCATGATTGATAGCTAAAAAATTTAAAAATTCAAATAACTACGGGTAGTTTTTTAAGTTATCAAGCTATAATCTAATGTTCTAAATGTTAAACAATATTTTCATCCAGAGATAGTGAGAAATTTAAAATATCTTAATAATATCAAGTTATAACTTTAAGGAACATGAATGGTAACTTTATAAAACATCAATGGTAACTTACTATTATTCCCCATAAGAAATTTGATTTTCAAGATCTTTAACTATCATTCATATACCATATAAGTCCCTTAACTGTTTTTTTCCTTATTATAGGGATGGAAACTCACGAGTCCATGATCACAATATTGGTGCCTTTGTTTACTTTCTTTAGATATGAAATTTTCAAAGCTGCTATTTCAGCTTCCACTTTCTTCACATTTCTGACCAGGCCTCTCAGCTTACTCGGTAGTTCTTCTAATCTGAATTATAGGCAACAATTGAGTGATAAGAGGTGATAGCACAACAATTCTTCTCAAAGAGCATAGATAAGCAAGTAAGCTCATAAAGAACGAACAATGAATTTACTGTATCACTTACGGTACGGCAATCATCTTGTTTTTAGCACTAGAGGGAAGGCGAGGAATACCAGCCTTGTTCTTATCCTTCTCTGACCTGATGTCAACCATAAGGTAGTTTTGTGCAGATAAGAGATGAAGGGTTTGAGCAGAACTGAGCTCACCTGCATAGTAATAGAAGTAGAAGCATTAGCCACAGAAGAGAAATACTATTGATAAGAAGTTTCTCTATAATGTAGGTTGGGAAGCTTGGAAATTTATATTAATTAATTGTTTCTTTGAATTCTCTCTGTTTCTCACTACTTACAGACATAAGCAACTTGCATCAGTAACATGACAAAGCTACCTTTGTAACCACGAAGGTTAAAGGAGATGAGAGACCAGATAGGAGGTAGCAGGAGATAAGCAAGAAATATTGCTCCAGCTGTTCCAGTTATCACAATAGGATCAGCAGAAGATATGGTTTCGACAGTTGTTGAAGCTATTGGTTTGGCATCTTCAATAACCTTGCCAGTTTGTTGTGCAGCATCTACTACGATCTGAAATCAAATAAAATATCCCGTACATGAAAAAAAGTTGAGAGACTTCTTTAAATATGAACACAATTGCCAAAATGTCAACAGGTGAACATTTTTTAGATGTAGCCGAAATATAAAAAAGAAAAGTTCATAGTGTGCTTAAACTGAGCATGTTCAGTACTTTCTAAAGGAATCTGAAAGGAGAACCGTCATGTTAACCAATTGAATCTTTCAAAGGATGTGGAACACTAGATGCATTTGTCTCAAGAATAAAATTACTGTTAAAGAAGTTACATCTGCTCAAACGCCTCCAAAAGCATCCTAGTGGTTCCCAATCCTAAGGCAAGAAATTGGGTTATCAACATTTCCAATTTTCCATATTTCTGTCACTATTTTCCATTCAGAGTAAACTGTGCAACTCATAAGTGAATTTTACGGTTAAAACCAGCGGAAAACTCAACAGTCAACACAGGATTGACTTTTATCCGGCAATCACAAGTATCTTCACCACAACGGCAATCAAGATTGCAAACATCTTAATCACATTAATAAACACTGTGGAGCACAAATTCCGTAAACAGAAAAGGAAAAAGTGAATTAGCCAGAGAACAATGGTTTGCAAAGAATTGGGAGCAAGGAATGCATTTCCACAGAGAATTGACCACAACGAAGATAGAAAAGAGTCCAATGAACCAAACCTTAGCAGCACTGAGAACAGGCTGGGTATCAACACCGGAGCTCTGAAGTGCTTCTTGGGCCTTTTTGGAGGCCTCGGAGATGGCTGGAGAAGCAACTTTCAAGGCCTCTTCCCCCGCCCGCCGTACAATCGGAAACGCGGTGTCCAGGGCAGGCTTCAAAGCATTGCTTAAAGCTTCAAGAACACGTTGGCTCGTATCCAGGAATCCCGAACCCGCCTCCTGAACTTGGTCGATCGTTTTCTCCACCTAAGAGTTCAGAGACGACAATTTCATAAGCATGTACAAAACCTCAAATATCTCCGATTTGTATAAAATTTCCGAAAGAAAGGGGAAGGGAATTTACTTGGGTGAGAGAAGAGACGATCTGATCCTTGGAGATGGAGAGAGCCTTGGCTTCACTGGGAGGAGGGAAGAGAGCCAAAAGAGAAATGGTGGCAGATGTGGGGAGGGAAATACAGGCACGTCGGGGTTGGGGTTTGGCGAAACAGTTGAGTGAGGGAGGTGAAGATGAAGTTGTTGAAGAGGGAGGAAGGTGAGGTCTAGCAGATGCAGAAGCAGCAGCGGCTATCCCCATTGCCACGAGCTCTCAGTGACAGTGAGGACGCCCGAGTGGTGGATGGAAGCAAAGGGAAACCGTAGGGATGAGAGCTATGTGTGTGGCCAAAATGCGAGGGTGTTTGGCGGGGTCTTGGCCCCTTCCTTTTTTTTTATTTTTTTATTTAAATTTAGGAATAAAAATAATTTTTTAAAATTAAAATAAAAATGAGATAAAATTTCATAAATATATTACTATATTTTATTATTTATAATTTTTGAATTAAAAAAAAAACTAATTTTCCTGCCATCACAGCACCATTGAGGAGGGAATGGCAGGGGACGGCGGACACCCCACTCCGAGTTTGGCTGATGAAAATCAAAAGAGCTCTACTGATTGTGATTGGCGCATGGCGTCCACATGTGCGCATCCCACTGTGTTTGAATTCCTCTCCACGTGGCATCTTTCCGTAACAGCTCCCATTTCGCTTTTTTCCTTTCTATTTTTGGGGCCACCGATTTCACTCCCTCCTATCCTACCACTTTTATTTTTTTCTAATTGCAAATCAATCCTACCATATGAATAAAATGAAATTGAAAATTTATATTTAAAAGGTAATTTAATAAATAAAAATACTAAAAAGATATGTAAAAATATAATAAATAAATATTAAAATAATATGTAACAAAAAAAAGTTACATATCATATTATACCAATACTTCAAACAGATAGACATAATCACATCATATGCATGAAATGATATAGTATGAGGATCATGCCAGTGAGTATACATATCACTTTAAATTTTGGTAATAATATGAAACTTTTCTGGATTTTTTATGTGGGATTAACAAAGGATCTCTTTAGTGTTTGTAGTTGTGTGAACATGCAATTTTTTTTTTGGGGTGAAATGTGAGTATGCAATTTCTCTCCACTAAGTTGGAGAATTATTGCGGATTTGAACTGTCAAAGTCAAATTAAGTTTAAAATTCAAAGTTCTATAAAATTAGTATTAAAATAAGAAAAAGGATTCCACTATCGATTGTTAAAATTTGTTCCAAACGATCCAGTTTGTATTGAAGAGTGGAGAGGAATTGAAGAAAATCCATCGTGGAGAAAAAGGGAGAGTCAAACTTAAGGATCAAAATTTTAAATTAATACCACCAAAAGACTCAGATTTTGAAATGATATAAATAGACCACGGTTCTAAATTTAACAAAATTTTATTATTAAATTATATAAATACCTTTCTTAGAATGACATAGTCAAATAGCCGGAGAAAAATGTCAAAATCTATGCTCAAGAGTATCAAATTTTTTAAGTTAAGTGTCAAATAACATAGGCTGATAGTTGTAATTGGTGAATGAAATTGCATTCCTCGATGTAAAATAAAAAAATATTAGTGTTAAATCCTAAAATAATAATATTAAATGGCTGATAAAGAGTATCAAAAACTGAGAGTAAGAGTTCTAATTTTAGAAATCTAAAGTGTCAAATATCAAATATTTAACACTCGTCCTCAGTAATTAAAGATTTAAATTTTAGGATTTGACACTAATCTCCTGTCATTTCACAATAAATAATTTGCGCTCACTAATATTTGAAGTCTCACTCCCAATTTTTAACACTCCTCATTAACCAGTTAATATTGTCATTTCAAGATTTGATACTAATCTTTCTCCATTCTTTGAAATTTCACTAGCCAATTGCAATTGTCCGCTCATATTATTTAACACTCAACTGTATGAATTTGATATTCTCACATTTAGGTTTTGACATTATTCTTTAGTAATTTGATATTGTTATTTCAAAAAGGGTATTTAGATAATTTAATAATCAAATTTTGTTAAATTTAGAATCATGAGTTTTTTTTATTATTTCAGAATTTTTAAATTTATTAGTGACATTAATTCAAAATTTTGGTCCCTAAACATCATTTTGCCCGAAGAAAATTTGGACTGATGATGTGATGCTTCGGTATATATTTTGGCCTCATAATATTTCTACATTTAAGATGAGAAAACATCTTTTGATTGTACATTGTCGGAGATATTTTATTCATGGTTATAATTTATTTTATCATTTGTTAATTTTTTTTAAATATTCAATACATGTGTTTACTTTTCACAATTTTTTGGCCAGCATTTTTTATTGAGTACCTTGTACTCATATTTTATACCCATAAATATATATATTCTAAAATATCTTCCATAGACAATTTTATTCATAAGCACCGAACCACCTAAGCTTATTCATGTTAATTCTGACTTCATTTTTAAAATTTATAGCAAACTATGCTTTTTATATAAGTTATGAATATTATTCTATAGATTTCGCGTAATGCTTTGAAAGATGTGTCAATATAAATAAAATAAAATCTAAATAAGCTGCAATATTTTGGAAAAAAAAACGTGAATAATATCTCATTTATGTGTGTAATGCATAAAAAAAAGTGGCTAATTGGCTAAAAACAATGATTGTGAGTGCTATAGTTAATACCATGATAAGCATTTCATTTAAAATTTTGGGGTTATGAGTATTAAGGAAGAGGAAATAGGTAATGTATTAAAAATCAGATCAGATATTAAATCAGTTAAGGTACTGATTCAAGGTTCAATAATTCAACCATGATTTAATAGGAATCAAACTAGTAGTAACAAAATTAATAATTTTTTTGATTTTATATGTTATAACTTATATAGAAAATAAAAAAATTATTAATAAGTTTTATAACCTAATATTAAAATTTAAATAAATTATTATTAATCCATAATCATATTTTGAATTCAAAATAATTAACTAATATTCTATTTTTGTATTATTTGTTAAGTAAACTTATCATTATTAATAGTTATATATTATAATAATACTCATACAATATTATAATATAGAAAGAAAAAAATTTATAAAAAAATTGCTATTTAGTAGTAAAAATAATGTCATTTTATCTTAAAAAATAAAAAATTTATAAAAATGAAGAAAATTTGACCATTTCAACCAATTCCTACTAGTTCATAACCGATTTGATTAATTTTCCATCGGTTCTCACCTATTTCGAGACAGACCGGTCCTCCTCTATGTCGAAATTAGATTTGACATTGGTTTCTAGTCCAACCAATCAAACCACCTGATTCAGTCTAATTTTTAATACTTTAGAAATAGGCACATGGATTTTAGACTTTAAGGGCAATAAAAAAAAAGAAAATAGAAGATGGTTATTTAATTATGTATATGAGATGGATGGCAATACTGAAAAGTGTTGAATCAAGTGTTTTGATGATTCTAAACCAACTTTCAAGAGCTTAGAGTAAAAATATCAAATGTGCACAAAAGATTTCAAGTAAAGGAATTCTGGAGAAATTAGTACAAGAATAGATGTAGAATGTTTAGTAATGTTTTAATTTGAGTAGAAGACTTTGATTTAGTGAAGATGTTTTAAAAACTTAATTCTATATTAATTCATGGAATATTTGAAAAACACCCACCAACAGATGAAGTTTGAAAAGTTTATACTAATATGTTATTTTAAAAATTCGAACTTTATCTTTGGAAATTTGAATTTTGTATTGAAAATGAGTAAGTCTGAAAAGAGGCTTCTTTGACAGACAAATTTTGACTTGAGAAATTCGAATTTTGATACGTGTCTGAAAAGAGCTTTCAATGATAGACGAACTTTGGCTTTTGAAAATTTAAATTTCAGATAAAATGCAACTTATGAAAATTGAAATATTCGTTTGAGAACATGTCAAAGTTCATCTGAAAACAAGTTCAAAAAGAGCTTTAAAATTGCTCACTGACAGACAAACTTTGAACTTGAAAATTCGAATTTCAGAAACAAAGCCTATGAGTCTGTTGTATTGATATGTTGACATGCGAATGACAATATTCAAAAATTCAAATTTTAAAGTAAGTTTGAAAAGAGGTCTCTCTGACAGACGAACTTTGTCTTATGGAAATTCGAGTTTCGAATTGATGAACTATTGTGGCTCATTGAACCAGCTTCTGACAGATGAATTTTGGGGTTCCAAAATTCAAATTTCGAAGGCACTGTAGCAAATTAAAATTACTGTTCACACTTAACAGAACAACTTTAAACATGAAAATTCGTATGTTCCAACATAGAATCAATTTCTAAAGATGAAAATTCGAATTTTGCTTCATGACAGATGAATTTCAGGAGTTCAACGTTAAAGACTGTAACTTTCGATTTATGTGAAATTCGTCTGTTGACTAACTGAAATTCGAACTTTGAGTGTTAGAAGCATTAAATGCGGTTGGTAAACAAATAGTTTCTCAGAGTAACCGTTGGGTAACATCTTTAACTGCTAAATCTTGTCTCTAACGTATAGTTGGGGCAGAAATCTATAAATAGAACTTCATTTGAAGATGTGGGTAACGATTTTACTTTGTAAATACTGAAACTCTGCCAAATTATCTACTCAAAGTCTCCTACTCTGACTTACTTCAATATTTGCACTTTAACTTTCATATACACTATGATTAAGAAAGTTTATTCATTGTAAACAATCTTATCTTCATCTAGAAGAAAGATTTTCTTGTGAGGGGATATCACAAGGGATTGGGAAAGCACTCAGTGAGAGTGCAAAGAGTGAAAATGTGAGCTCTAGAAACAGAGTATCATCTTTGTACTGAAGTATTTGCAAAAAGCCCACTGAATTCTTGCAGAATAGTGGAAAATCTCAAGTGGTGACTTGGGGACTGGACGTAGGTCAAATTAAGAGACCGAACCAGGATAAATATCTGAGTCTTCTCTTCCCTACTACTACTTTTACTGTTTATTCATTTATATTCTGTTTTACCATCACTCTTTGCTTTCTTCACTTTCTTGACGTTTTGTAGAAAAATTTATAATCTTCCCAATTCACCCCCCTCTTGGGAAGCCAGCTTATCCAACAAGTGGCATCAGAGCCCGGATTCCCAATCAAAGGATTTCACAGTCTAGGAATTACAATGGCTGGCTTTGGAGAAAGCATACTACCAGAGGGAAACAACACATATAGACCACCTGGCTTCAGTGGAGAACACTATGGTTATTGGGAGATGAGGATCCAAATCTATCTTCAGTCAATTGATCTGGACATCTGGTTCGTCATCCAGAAGGGAGATTTTGCCCCAATGGCATTGCAAGATGATGGGAAGTACAAAGAGAAGCCAGAAGCTGAATGGAACGATGAAGATAGAAGAAGAGTCTTGCTAAACTTCAAGGCAAAACATTACTTGGTCAGTGCATTGAATCAAGACGAATTCTACAGGGTCTCACAGTGCTCCACTACTAAGGAAATGTGGGACACCTTGCAAATTGCTCACGAAGAAACAACTGGAGTAAGAGAAAACAAATTGAACAACTGTATAGGTGAATATGAAAGCTTCAGGATGGCTGAAGGAGAAAGCGTAAAAGAGCAATAAAAGAGATTCACCCTCATTGTGAATCAACTGAAGAGTCTGGGTAAAGAGTATACTCAAGCAGAAAAAGTCAGAAAGATCCTCAGAGCTCTTCCTCTCAAATGGCAACCCAAAGTAACTGCAATAGAGGAAGCCAGAGGAGAATCAATGGCGTCTGTCATAGCCCTCTTCGGTAGCCTCAAGGAATATGAAGGAAAGATAAAGGCTCTCAGAGAGGTTGGACAAGACAGAAAGAAGAAGGGTCTTGCTCTGAAAGCTGCTGAGGGGAAAGAAGAAGAGTCTGACGATGGTGATGAGTTAGATAAAGAAACTCTGGCTATGATGGTCAGAACATTCAGAAGATTTTACAACAAGAAAAGAAGCAAGAAATTCTTCAAGAAAGGAGCAGCTGGAGATAGTAAGAGAGAAGGAAAAGAACCAGTAACCTGCTACGAGTGCCACAATTCCTCAAGAAGCATGAAAAAGAAAAGAAAGATGCAGACAAAGTCAAAAAGAAAGGAGCTTACATCTCATCAATCTGGGGCAACAGCTCAGATGAGGAAGAAGATGATGAAGAAGAGATTGCCAACATCTGTCTGATGGCTCTGGCATCTGAAGAAGCTGAAACTCCATCCAACAGTGATCAAAAGGATGAGGTATATGAATCTGAACCTTCCTATTCTGAATTGCTGGATGCCTTTCATGAATTGCATGATGAGTTTGTCAAGACTGCCAAAGAACTTAAGCAAGCTAAGCAAAAGATTAATAAACTAGGATCTCAATGCAACATCTCTGAAACTGCTTCTCTACATACGAATCTGCTTGTTGTAAATCATGCATTGAGTTGAAACAAACTAATGACTATCTGGTAAAAAGCATGACTAGACTCACTAAAGGGAAAGACATGTTGTTTGCTTTAATGGGAAGCCAAAGAATATCACAGGAAAAGGCTGGACCTGGCTATGATCCTTGTGCTGTAAAAGAAAATATTAAGAAGAAAAATCAGAATGTGTACATGAGACATTTTGTGTATGCTAGTGGCAATGGAAAGAAAGATCATATTTCACATCACATTGAATCGTATAATCAACCAAGGAATGCAAAACAAAAATATTATCTGCATTATTTTCTTCCTGCATCTCAATCCAGCAGTCCCTTTATCACCTGTCATTTCTGTAACAATAAGGGACATATTTCCAGTTCATGTGCTGTAAAGAAAAATGGACTTGACAGAAAGGTTAAATGGGTTCCTAAAGATACATCTGTATCTAGGAAAAAGACTACTGACAGAAAAGGACCCAAGCAAATTTGGGTACCTAAAAGGAAAATATGAACTTTGTTTTACAGGTTTGTCTTAAAGCTAGAAAGAGTAATAAATGGTATATAGACAATACCTGCTCAAGTCATATGACTGGTGATGAGGAGAAGTTCATTATCCTTAGAGACAAGAAAGGAGAAAAGGTGACCTTTGGAGGTATCAGTATGGCAAAATAGTTGGTATTGGCATTGTAGGGAAGAATCCTGAAACATCCACTGAATAGGCGCTGTTTGTAATTAGCCTTAACCACAATCTGCTAAGTGTGAGTCAGACATGTGACAAAGGAAACTGAATACTATTTGACTCAAAGTTCTGCCTGGACATCAGAAAAAGTGATCACAAAATAATCCTCAAAGCTCAAAAGGATGGTAATTGCTATACTATTGATCTTGATGAACTTCCTCCCTTAGATTCTGTCTGTTTCATTAGCCAGGATAATGATAGTTTGTTATGACATAGAAGATTAGCTCATGTTAACATAAATCAAGTTTCAAAACTAGTTAAAAATGAGTTAGTCACTGGCCTACCAAAAATCACTTTTGAAAAAGACAAAGAATGTGATGCATGCCTAAAAGGAAAATAAATCAAATCTTCTTTCAAATCTAAAAACGTAGTCACCACAACTAGACCACTAGAACTACTGCATATGGATCTGATTGGTCCATCTAGGGTAAAAAGCATTGGTAGAAATCTGTATGTGCTTGTAATTGTGGATGATTACTCTAGATTTACCTGGACACTGTTTCTTTCTTCTAAGAGTGATACGTTTGATGCATTTGTAATCTTAGCTAAGAAAGTGCAAAATGAGAAAGGTATTTCTATTGTGTCTATCAGGTCAGATCATGGAGGAGAGTTTAAGAATTCATACTTCCTAGAGTATTGTGATGAGCATGGAATTGATCATAACTTTTTAGCTCCAAGAACTCCCCCTCAACAAAATGGAGTAGTCGAAAGGAAAAATAGAATAATTGGAAAGATGGCCAGAGCAATGCTGAATGAAAAGGAACTCTCTCAAGTATTCTGGGCTGATGCAGTAAACACAGCAAGTTACATCATAAATAGAGCCTACATCAGACCAATCCTTGGGAAGACTCCTTATGAGTTATACAAAGGAAGAAAGCCAAATCTCTCACATCTACATGTGTTCGGCTGCAAGTGCTTCATCCACAACAATGGAAAGGAGAATCTGGGTAAGTTTGATGTCAAATCTGATAAAAGTATATTCCTAGGCTATTTTAGTAGAAGTAAGGCATATAGAGTTTTTAATAAAAAGTCTAAATTAGTAGAAGAATCTGTGCATGTAGTATTCATTGAAAATGAAACTGTTTCCAAACATGTCACTGATGAGGATTATCTTATTTCAAACTTTAAAAATTTAGATCTATCTAATGAAGGTAAAATTGAGCCTCCAAAAATATCTGAATCTATTAACATAGAGGAAGATATTCAGGAGAAAGACTTTGAGAATGAATATAATGAAGACATGTCTCAAGAACTCCCTAGAGCTTGGAGATATCAAAGGAATCATCCTGTTGATCAAGTGATAGGGGATGTTCAAGAGAAAGTTAAAACTAGAAAACAGTTAAGGGATTAAATGATAAACTATGCTTTTATTTCTCAAATTGAACCTAAATGTACTGAAGAAACCTTAACTAATGAATACTAGATTTTAGCAATGCAAGATAAGTTGAATCAATTTGAAAGAAATCAAATTTAGGATTTAGTACCCAGACCCAAAGATCATCCTGTCATTAGCAACAAATGGGTTTTTAGAAATAAACTTGATGAATCTGGATTAATAATCAGAAATAAAGTTAGACTGGTTGCCAAAGGATATAATCAAGAAGAAGGAATTGATTTTGAAGAAACCTTTGCTCCAGTGGCTAGATTAGAAACAATTAGAATTCTGTTAGCATATGCATGCATGAAAAATATTATGTTATATCAAATGGATGTGAAGAGTGTTTTTCTTAATGGATATATCATAGACGAAGTTTATGTAGACCAACCTCCAGGCTTTGAGGACTCTACAAAACCAAACCATGTCTATAAATTAAAGAAAACTCTTTACGGTTTAAAGCAAGCTTCTAGAGCATGGTATGAAAGATTAAGTAATTTTCTAACTTAAAAGGGGTTCAACAGAGGAAAAGTAGATACAACTTTATTCACTAAGAAAGAAAATAAAGATTTACTTATGTTCAAATCTATGTTGATGATATTATATTTGATGCTACTAATGAATCTCTTTGCAAGAATTTTTCTAAGCTAATGTAGGGAGAATTCGAAATGTCCATGATAGGTGAGCTCAACTTCTTCCTTGGATTGCAAATCAAGCAGTGTGATGATGGTATCTTTCTCAATCAATCCAAGTATCTGAAAGAATCGCTAAAAAAGTTTGGTATGAAGAATGCTAAGCCAATGGGAACACCTATGGCCACTGCAACCAAACTGGATATGGATGAAAAGGGTAAAATGTTTAACAAAACCCAGTAAAGAAGAATGATTGGATCTCTGCTATACCTAATTGCCAGGAGACATGACATTATGTTCAGTGTCTGCATGTGTGCAAGATTTTAATCATGCCCTAAAGAAACCCATGCAACTGCAGTGAAACGTATTTTCAGAAATCTAATTGGAACATCACAGATGGGTCTTTGGTATCCCAAGGGCAATGGAAAAGATTTGAAAGGATAAACTGATATTGATTTTGCAGGATCCAAAACTGACAGAAAAAGCACAAGTGGAACATGTCAGTTTCTTGGAGAATCCTTAGTTTCATGGTTTAGCAGGAAGCAAAATAATATGGCCTTATCCACAGTAGAAGCTGAATATGTTGCAGCTGGAAGCTGTTGTGCCCAAGTCATCTAGATGAAACAGCAGCTTGAAGATCTTGAGATTGAGATAAAAGAAATACCTATAATGTGTGACAACCAAAGTGCCATTAACATCACAAAGAATCCAGTCATGCATTCAAGGACGAAGCATATTGAAGTTAGGCACCACTTTATAAGAGATCATGTTCTGAAAGGAGAGATCAGATTATAATACATCCCTACAGAAGATCAAGGTGCTGACATCTTGACAAAGCCTCTTTCAGAGGATAGGCATTGTAAAATCATGAGAGAATTAGGTATGGTAAATCTTAATGTGTTAACAAGGCTGACTTCCCAAGAGGGGGGTGAATTGGGAAGATTGAAATTTTTCTGCACAAAATGAAATGGGTGAAGATAGCACAGTATAAGGGAAGCAACGTGCAAAATAGAGCAAGCTGAAAAGTAAAGATGAGGAGAAGAAGACTCAGTAATTTATCCTGGTTCGGTCTATCCACTTGACCTACGTCCAGTCCCCAAGATAACTCTTGAGATTTTTCCACTATACAGCAAGAATTCAACGGGCTTCTTGCTAATGCCACAGTACAATGAGTATGCTCTGTTTCTGGAGCTTTCTCAATCTCTTTAAGCACTTCTACAATGTGCTACCCAATCCCCTTGTGATTTCCCCTCACAAGTAAATCTATCTTCCAGATGAAGAGTAGATTGTTTACAAAGATATAACTCTCTTGAATAGAGTAGATATGAAGATTAAAGTACAGCTATTGAAGTTAAGAGGATAAAAGCTTTTGAGAAGAAGATTTGGCAGAAATTCGGTATATACAAGTTTGATTCTTTTTCCATAACTTTAAATGATGTTATATTTATAGATTTAGGTCTCAAATGTCCGTTAGAGACAAAATCTATCCATTGGGGAAGTCATCCAACGGTTACTCTAAAAAACTATCCGTTAACCAACCGCATTTAATGCTTCTGACATACTGAAATTCGAATTTTAGTTGGTCAACAGACGAATTTCGAAGGAACCAAAGGTTAAAGCTTCCAACATTATAGCACGAAGTTCGTCTGTTCATGAAGTGAAATTCGAATTTTGAAACTTACAAAATATTTTTACAATATGACATATGAATTTTCAAGAAGAAGGTTTTTCTGTTAAGTGTGAACAGTGTTTTCAATTTTCTACAGTGCCTTCGAAATTCAAATTTTGGAAACCCAAAATTCGTCTGTTCCTAGTACGTTCAAAAAGCACAGTAGTTCACTTTCTTCGAAATTCAAATTTTGAAAGAGTGAAGTTCGTCTGTCAGAGTGACTCTTTTCAAACTAACTTCAATATTCGAATGTTAAGGACTTTGTCATTCGTATGTCAATGTTTCATTTCAACAGTCTAAAAAACATAGCTTCTGAAAATTCAAATTTTAATGTTCAAAGTTCGTCTATCAGAGAGCAATTTTGAAACTTAATATAATCTTGCTTTCAGATGAACGTTAACATTGTTTCAGACGAATTTCTTTAGTTTTCACAAATTGCATTTTGTCTGAAATTTGAATTTTGAAGACTTAAAGTTCATCTGTTACAAAGAAGCTTCTTTCAGACTTATATGAAAATTTGAATGTTAGAAGGCCAAAGTTCGTCTGTCAGCGAGAGTTTTTCAAACTCAATTTCTTCTTGATTTCAGATGAACTTCAACATTATTTCAGACGAATTTCTTTGGTTTTCACAAACTGCATTTTATCTGAAATTCGAATTTTGAAGATGTGAAGTTCGTCTATCTCAAAAAGGCTTCTTTCAGACTTGGATGAAAATTTGAATTTTGGAAAACCAAAATTCGTCTGACAGAGAGACATCTTTTCAGATTTATTCAGTTTTAGCTCGAAATTCGAATTTTCAAAGTCAAAGTTTGAATTTCCAATATGACAGTTCAGTTTAAACTTTCAAGCTTCGTCTGTTTGTGGGTATTTTTCAAATAAGTCAAGATTTATCATGAAATCAAGGTTTAAAAATATCTTTACTTAAAATCAAAATCTTTTACCCTCATTTAAACATAACAAAAGATCCTACAGAAGATCTAGCAGCTATTACTCAGAAATTCTTCACTTGAAACACTTTGATCTCCTTTGATATCTTCAATCCAAGCTCTTGAATGTTGGTTTGGAATCATCAAAACTCTTAATTCAACATTCTCCCCCTTTTTGATGATGACAAAACAACTCACAAACTGGATTAGTACTTGGGTTTCCTTTAACAAGCTCCCCCTCAACATATGCATTATTTTCCAAAAGACATCATGCACAGTAGATCAAGTGAAGATATTCAAAGAGTAATATATACAAAACATTGCAACAAAGAAATCCATTCATTTAATCAAGAGTTGCTATACAAAAACCAAATTAGACAAAGTTCCAATATTCAAACATTCAAAACAGCAACAAAAACACAAAACACTACAAGAGGACTCAAGCCTAATCTCTAAGTAAATCTTCAATCATTTCTTCTTGGGCTTGGTCTTCTTGCTGTACGTTTTCCCTTTCCCAGATTGCTCAGCAGCAGCTGACTTTCTAGTTTGCCCAGTCTTCTCCCCCTTTTTGGCATCATCAGGAAGGCCAACAAAATCACCCGGAGGAGGGATCTGAGAAACAGGAATAGCACGAAGTGACAAAGGAGTAAAAGGTATTTCTGGCTGTACTAGTGTAGGAGACTCAGCAGGCTCAGGGCTAGGTTCTTCATCATCAGAAATCTCAAGTAGTTCTTGCATTTCCTTCCTGGAAAGAGCCAATTGAGCTCTCTGTTCCTCTGAAAGCCCATACACAGCAAGAGAAGGAAAAGCTGGTTCAGCAGGAGGAAACATTTCTTTAAGCCTTCTTCTTTGAGCTTGCAGTAGAGCATTATGAGCAATGGCAATATAATCAACAACAGGTATAATACTCCTCTCTTCATTACTCATACCTTCCTGCATAGAAGAGGTTGAAATAGCTGCAACCAGTCTTTCAACTTGCTCAGATTCTTGAATTGATAGAATTGAACCCTGAGCATCTTCTTGCATAGGCTCATGAGGGCCTGTTTCTTGAAGTCCTTCTTCTTCCAAACCATAGTCCAAGGGTGGACCAGGACTTGGTGTCCTCATTCCACCAGCACCATCTATATCATCATCATGGTTAGAGGAGGCAATCTCGAAGGGGCTTGGAGGCTCAGGAGTTGGAGATTGGGCAGGCACAGATGACCCTGGCTGAAGTGGAGCTGAAGTGGCGGGGATTGTACTTCTGAGCTCTTCATAAGCATCAGCCACCACCTTCATGTTCACAGCCAACTGATGGATCTGATCTTGCAGATGAGCAAATTTAGCATTTTGCTTATCTCTGATGCTGAGAATGAGTGTAGACAAGCTGTCATACAACTCAGTGATCTTGGTTGGCTTGGCCCGTGAGGAAGGAGTGGAAGGAATATGAGTGGGCTTGGATGGAAATGGAATTAGCTGAGTAGGCTGAGGTACAGATCTGCCAGGAGCCTCAGAGGTGCCTTCTTGCTGTAAGGAGGCATCAGTAACAAAGAACAAATCTTCAAATCTCCCTGCTCCCTTTCCAACCCATCTTCCTTCATCTCTTTCAATGCTCATCCTCTGCAGTTCCTCTTCTTTGAAGATTTCAGTGGGCTTGCCCTTCCCTTTCTCAATATGCTGAATTCTGGCATACTGCAGAATTCTGGAGATGATAGCAGCATAAGGAAGTGTGGAGTCCTTCCTCTGATCTCTAGCCTTGATCATGCGTTGGAGAATGAGGTGTCCCATATTAATCAGTTTCCCACGCATGATGGCAGCCATGACATGTGCCTCTGCCCTTGTTATCAAGTTGAAGCTGCCTCCTTTGTTGAATATAATCCTGGACACTATGTAGTGCAGGATCCTCACTTGAACATTGAGGTCTGTGGGCTTCAACATGTTTATGGATGGTCAATTTTCCCTCCTTCTGAACAGTGTGCTCAGAATAGTACTCTCCTTGTAGTTCAGAGAGGGACTACCTTCTTCATCAGTCAAATCTGCCTCATCCATGTACCCAGAGGCATTGATATCAATCTTGAGTCCATCTTACCCAGGGATTTCCAGCACCTCATTGAATGTCTCATCAGTAAGCTAAATGGTCCTAGACCTTAGATTGACTGCCAACTTCTTCTTCTTGCTATTGTATTTTAAAGAGGCGTACCATGACTTCACCACCTTATCATCATATCTCTCTAATATTTCCAATAGATTTTTGTATCTCATCATCCATATACCAGCATCAAAATTATTGGAGACCAAGAAATCTTCCAAATTTACACAATGTGGCTTGATTATCTTCTTGTTGGCAAACTTGGTGGAGTATTCCTCTTGAATCTGTGGAGTGCTCCAGAGTGGCAGTGTAGTAAGCTCGTATTCTCCAGATTAAGTACTAAAGGACGAAGTGGAAGCAACAACAGCAGCTTCTAAAGGAACTGGAACCAAAGGATCTGCACTTTTCGGTGAGGAGGGTCCAGCTTTCTGAGAATCTGCTTTGGATGCAGTCTTTTGGCATTTGGTGGGAGTTGCCTTACTGGATTCGGCTTTTCTCTTTGATTTCTCTCCTTCCTTCGAGGCATATTTTGATTTAACATTCCTCTTTGGTCGGGCTCCAGCTTTCCTAGCTTCAGGATTTTTGACTCTTGCCATTTTTCGGATGAATGTTGCAGAATGAGGCTTAGAATGGGTTTAAAGGATGCGAAAGAAAGTTTAATCGATGGGAAATGGCAGTTTTTGGTCAGAATTTAAGAGATTTGATGAGAGAATTGGAACAGACTCAGAAGAGTTAAGAATAGGGTTGCGTCTGTTCAAGAGAAAACCCTCGATTTTAATGTATGTAACCGTCTGACAGACGAATTTTGAGGGGTCAAAATTTGAACTTCGGGCAGTTACAAGTTAAACCGTTTAGCAAAGCTTACTGACAGATGAAGTTTCATCTGAAAGTTCGTCTGACAAAGGCTTGGAACAAGCAAAACAAGCACATCAGACGAATTTTGTGCCAACAAAGTTCGAATGTTGAAGAGAAAACAGCAGGCAACAAACAAAATAACAACCAATAGACGAATTTATCATGCAGAACTTCATCTTTCAAGTATTCAACATAAAGAACATGATTCAACAGACGAATTTTGAACTGAAAATTCGAATTTTTCAACTTTTATAAAGGTTGTCCAATATTCGTAGGTTAAGAAGTGATAATTTGTATAACAGTGATGGACAAACATAACTTTGAAATTTTTGATCTTGAAAATTCGAACTTCCAGGATTCAACAGACGAATTTTGAGGTATCACCGAGAATGTTCCAAGGCATAACAGTCAGAAGTTCATCTGTTGGTCAACTAAAATTTGAATGTTGACCACGTTGACCAGTTCAAAAACACAGTTTATGAAGCAAAATACGTCCAACACACATTTAAAATACGAATTTCATCTTTAAAATCTTACAGAATGGATCCATAACTTGGAATTTTTGTCATTTACTTCACTTTCTGGTTGTTCCATTCTGGTGTGCTCCAATCTTCAAGTTTATTGCCATTGAATCTTGTAAGGAGCACCTGTAACTTAAATTAAACATACTCCGATGCCAAAGTTAGACTTAACCTTTGAAAACAAGATTGCACGAGAATAACTTACAGTTCATAGAGGCTTTGTGAGTATATCAGCAACTTGATCCTCTATCGGGATGTACTCCAGCTTAACTTCTCCTTTCAGAACGTGATCCCTTATGAAGTGGTGCCTAACTTCAATATGTTTCGTCCTTGAATGCATGACAGGATTCTTGGTGATATTTATGGCACTTTGGTTGTCACACATGATTGGTATCTCTTTCATTTTAACCTCAAGATCTTCAAGCTGCTACTTCATCCAGATGACTTGGGCACAACAGCTTCCAGCTACAACATACTCAGCTTCTGCAGTGGATAGTGCCACACTGTTTTGCTTTTTGCTAAACCATGAAACCAGGGATCCTCCAAGAAACCGACAAGTTCCACTTGTGCTTTTTCTGTCAGTTTTGGATCCTGCAAAATCAACATTAGTGTATCCTTTGAGATCTTCTCCATTGCTTTTTGGATACCAAAGACCCATCTGTGATGTTCCAATAAGATATCTGAAAATTCTTTTCACAACTGTTGCATGGGTTTCTTTGGGGCATGATTGGAACCTTGCACACATACAGACACTGAACATAATGTCAGGTCTGCTTGCAGTTAAGTACAGCAGGGATCCAATTATTCTTCTGTACTGAGTAATGTCAAACATCTTTCCATTCTCATCCATGTCCAGTTTGGTTGCAGTAGCCATAGGTATTCCCATTGGCTTGGCATTCTCCATTCCAAACTTCTTTAGCAGCTCCTTTAGATACTTGGATTGACTGAGAAAGATACCATCATCAAGCTGTCTGATTTGCAGTCCAAGGAAGAAGTTGAGTTCACCCATCATGGACATCTCGAATTCTCTCTGCATTAACTCAGAGAATTTCTTGCAAAGAGTTTCATTAGTAGCACCGAAAATAATATCATCAACATAGATTTGAACAATTGGTAAATCTTTATTTTCTTTCTTAGTGAATAAAGTTGTGTCAACTTTGCCTCTATTGAACCCCTTTTCAGTTAAAAAATTACTCAGTCTCTCATATCATGCTCTAGGGGCTTGTTTTAAACCATAAAGAGCTTTCTTCAATTTATAAACATGGTTTGATTTTGTAGAATCCTCAAAACCTGGAGGTTGATCTACATAAACTTCTTCCATGATATATCCATTTAGAAAGGCACTCTTTACATCCATTTGATATAGTAAAATATTTTTCATGCATGCATATGCTAGCAGTATTCTTATAGCTTCTAATCTAGCTACTGGTGCAAAGGTTTCTTCAAAATCAATATCTTCTTCCTGATTATACCCTTTAGCAACCAATCTAGCTTTATTTCTTATTATTGTTCCAGATTCATCAAGTTTATTTCTGAAAACCCATTTGGTACCAATAATAGGATGATTTTTGGGTCTAGGCACTAAATCCCAAACTTGATTTCTTTCAAATTGATTTAATTCATCTTGCATAGCCAAAATCCAGTATTCATCAGTTAAGGTTTCTTCAGCACATTGGGGCTCAGTTTGAGAAATGAAAGCGCAGTTGAGCATTTGATCCCTTAACTGTTTTCTGGTTTTGATTCTCTCTTGAACATTCCCTATTACTTGATCAACAGGATGATTCCTTTGATATCTCCAAGCTCTAGGGAGTTCTTGAGATGTTTCTTCATTATTTTCTTCATCAAACTCTTGCTCCTGGATATCTTCCTCTGTGTTAACAGATTCAGATATCTTTGAAGGTTCAGTTTTACTTTTATCAGAAATGCCCAGTTTTTCAAAGTTGAAAGCAAGATCATTCTCATTAGTAACATGTTTTGAAACAGTTTCATTTTCAATGAAAACCACATGCACAGATTCTTCTACCACATTTGATCTTTTATTATAAGCTCTATATGCCTTACTCCTACTAGAATAGCCCAGAAATATACCTTCATCGGATTTAGCATCAAACTTACCCAGATTTTCTTTCCCATTGTTGTGAATGAAGCATTTGCATCCGAACACATGGAGATGGGACAGATTTGGCTTTCTTCACTTGTACAGCTCGTATGGAATCTTCCCAACGATTGGTCTGATATAGGCTCTGTTTATGATGTAACTTGTTGTATTCACTGCATCAGCCCAAAACACTTGAGAGAGTTCCTTCTCATTCAGCATAGCTCTGGCCATTTCTCCAATTGTTCTGTTCTTCCTTTCTACTACCCCATTTTGTTGAGGGGTCCTTGGAGCTGAGAAGTTGTGGTCAATCCCATGCTCATTGCAGTACTCCAGAAAGTATGTATTTTCAATATTTTGCACTTTCTTAGCTAAGGTTACAAATGCATCAAAGGTATCACTTTTAGAGGATAGAAATAATGTCCAAGTGAATCTGGAGTAATCATCCACAATTACAAGCACATACAGATTACCACCAAGACTTTTCACCCTAGATGGTCCAATTAAGTTAATATGCAGCAATTCAAGTGGTCTTGTTGCGATAACTACATTTTTAGATTTAAAAGATGATTTAGTTTATTTTCCTCTTAAGCATGCATCACATTCTTTATCCTTTTCAAAAGATATTTTTGGCAGACCAGTTACTAGTTCATTTTTAACTAGCTTAGACAATTGATTCATGTTCACATGAGCTAATCTTCTATGCCATAACCAACTATTATTATCTTGACTAATTAAACATACAGAATCCAAGGAAGGAAGTTCATCAAGATCAATAGTATAACAGTTACCATCCCTTTGAGCTTTGAGGATTACTTTGTGACTTTTTCTGATGACCAGGCAAAACTTTGAGTCAAACAGCACCCAATTTCCTTTATCATAGGTCTGACTCACGCTCAGCAAATTGTGGTTGAGGCCAATCACAAACAGCACCTCTTCAATGGATGTTTCCGGATTTTTGCCCATAATGCCAATACCAACAACTTTGCCATATTGATCACCTCCAAAGGTCACCTTTCCTCCTTTCTTATCTCTAAGGGTGATGAACTTCTCCTTATCACCAGTCATGTGACTTGAGTAGGCACTGTCCATATACCATTTGTTGCTCTTCTTAGCTTTGAGACAGACCTGTAAAACAATGTTTATGTTTTCCTTTTAGGTACCCAAATTTGCTTGGGTCTTTTTTGGCCAGTAGATTTTTTCTAGATGCAGATGCAACTTTGGGAACCCATTCAACTTTCCTGCCAAGTCCATTTTTCTTCAAAGTACAAGAGCTGGAAATATGTCCCTTTTTGTTACAGAAATCACAGGTAGTGAAGGGACTGCTAGATTGAGAAGTAGGAAGAAAACAATGCAGATAATACTTTTGTCTTGCATGCTTTGTTTGATTATATGTTTCAATGCGAGATGACATGTGATCTTTCTTTTTGTTGCTCTCAGCATGCACAAAATGCCTCATGTATGCATTCTGGTTTCTCTTCCTAATCTTTTCCTTGACAGCACATGGATCATAGCCAAGACCAGCTTTTCCTTGTGATATTCTTTGGCTCCCTATCAGGGAAAACAACATATCTTTACCTCTAGTGAGCCTAGACATGCTTTTTACCAAGTAATCATTAGTTTGCTTTAGTTCAATGCATAAAGTATAGCAAACAGATTGAGCAGTAGGTAGAGAGGTAATTTCAGAACTGTTGTTTTGAGATTCCAGTTTATTAATCTTTCTCTTTGCTAGTTTTAGTTCTTTAGCAATTTTAATAAACTCATCATGAAGCTCATGAAATGCATCAAGTAACTCAGAATGGGAAGGTTCAGATTTATATACCTTTTCTTCCTGATCACTGCTGCATGAGGGTTTAGCTTCCTCAGAAGCAAGCGCCATCAGACAAATATTGGCAATCTCATCTTCATCCTCTTCTTCCTCATCTGAGTTGTTGCCCCATATTGATGAGATGTAGGCTTTCTTCTTCTTCCCTTTGTCTGTCGCTTTCTTGTCATTTTCTTGCTTCTTGAGAAATTGAGAACAATCCCATTTGATGTGTCCTTGCTTCTTGCACTCATAGCAAGTCACAGGTTCTTTTGCCTCTTTCTTGCTCTCTCCAGCTGCTCCCTTCTTGAAGATTCTCTTGTTTCTCTTCTTGCTGTAGAATCTTCCGAATTTTCTGACCATCATAGCCAGAGTTTCTTCATCCAATGCATGTGTTCAGTCTGTTCTCCCTGACCCCAGTTGTTCCTTCATGTGCAATCTGCAGAGTATCCCACATCCCTTTTGCAGTGGAGCATTGTGAAACTCTGTAGAGTTCGTCCTGATTTAGGGCACTGACTAAGCAATGCTTTGCTTTGAAATTTAGCAGTACTTTCCTTCTGTCTTTCTCATTCCACTCTGCTTCTAGCTTCTCTTTGTGTCTTCCATCTTAAGTTAGAGTCATTGGGACAAAATCTCCTTTCTCAATGACTGACCAGATATCAAGATCAATTGATTGGAGGTAGATCTACATCCTCATCTTCTAGTACCCATAATGCTCTCCACTAAAGCCTGGTGGTCTATTAGTGTGAGATCCTTTGAATGAGAATCTGGGTTCTGATACCACTTGTTAACAAGGTTGACTTCCCAAGAGGGGGGGGAATTGGAAAGATTGAAATTTTTCTGCACAAAGTGAAATGGGTGAAGATAGCACAGTATAAGGGAAGCAACGTGCAAAATAGAGCAAACTGAAAAGTAAAGATGAGGAGAAGAAGACTCAGTAATTTATCCTGATTCGGTCTATCCACTTGACCTACGTCTAGTCCCCAAGACAACTCTTGAGATTTTTCTACTATACAGCAAGAATTCAACGGGCTTCTTGCTAATGCCACAGTACAACGAGTATGCTTTGTTTCTGGAGCTTTCTCAATCTCTTTAAGCACTTCTACAATGTGCTACCCAATCTCCTTGTAATTTCCCCTCACAAGTAAATCTATCTTCCAGATGAAGAGTAGATTGTTTACAAAGATATAACTCTCTTGAATAGAGTAGATATGAAGATTAAAGTACAGATATTGAAGTTGAGAAGATAAAAGCTTTTGAGAAGAAGATTTGGCAGAAATTCGGTATATACAAATTTGATTCTTTTTCCATAACTTCAAATGATGTTATATTCATAGATTTAGGTCTTAAATGTCCATTAGAGACAAAATGTATCCGTTGGGGAAGTCATCCAACGGTTACTCTAAAAAACTATCCGTTAACCAACCGCATTTAATGCTTCTGACATACTGAAATTTGAATTTTGGTTGGTCAACAGACGAATTTTGAAGGAACCAAAGGTTAAAGCTTCCAACGTTACAGCACGAAGTTCGTCTGTTCATGAAGTGAAATTCGAATTTTCAAACTTACAAAATATTTTTACAATATGACATACGAATTTTCAAAAAGGAGGTTTTTCTGTTAAGTGTGAACAGTGTTTTCAATTTTCTACAGTGCCTTCGAAATTTGAATTTTGGAAACCCAAAATTCGTCTGTTCCTAGTACGTTCAAAAAGCACAGTAGTTCACTTTCTTTGAAATTCGAATTTTGAAAGATGAAGTTTGTCTGTCAGAGTGACTCTTTTCAAACTAACTTCAATATTTAGTTTTCACAAATTGCATTTTGTCTGAAATTCAAATTTTGAAGACTTAAAGTTCGTCTGTTACAAAGAAGCTTCTTTCAGACTTATATGAAAATTCGAATGTTAGAAGGCCAAAGTTCGTCTGTCAGTGAGCATTTTTCAAACTCAATTTCTTCTTGATTTCATATGAACTTCAACATTATTTCAGACAAATTTCTTTGGTTTTCACAAACTGCATTTTATCTGAAATTCGAATTTTGAAGATGTGAAGTTCGTCTGTCTTAAAAAGGCTTCTTTCAGACTTGGATGAAAATTCAAACTTTGAAAAACCAAAATTCATCTGACAGAGAGACATCTTTTCAGATTTATTCAGTTTTAGCTCGAAATTCAAATTTTCAATATGACAGTTCAGTTTAAACTTTCAAGCTTCGTCTGTTTGTGGGTATTTTTCAAATAAGTCAAGATTTATCATAAAATCAAGGTTTAAAAACATCTTTACTTAAAATCAAAATCTTTTACCCTCATTTAAACATAACAAAAGATCCTACAGAAGATCTAGCAGCTATTACTCAGAAATTCTTCACTTGAAACACTTTGATCTCCTTTGATATCTTCAATTCAAGCTCTTGATTGTTGGTTTGGAATCATCAAAACTCTTGATTCAACATAAGGGACTGTACATAAATTTTTGTATTAATCTGTTTTAGAATTTCTGACATTGATTTAATTCTAACTTTAGCATCGAAGTAAGTTTAATACAAGTTGCAAGTGCTCCTCATGAGTTTAAATGACAATAGATCTAAAAAATGGAGCAAATCAGAATGGAACAATCAAAAGGTGAAAGAGACAGCAAGAAATCTGAGTTCTGGATCCATTTGGTTAGTTTTTAATGTTGAAATTCGTATTTTAGTTGTGTGTTAGATGAATTTCCTTGATAAATTGTGTTTTTGAACAAGTCAACATGCTCAACATTCAAATTTAGATATCCATTAGACGAACTTCAGCTTGTTTACATTGTAACAGTTCTCGGTGGTCCCTCGAAATTCGTCTGTTAGTATTTGAAAGTTCGAATTTTCAATAATAAAAGTTTCAATGTTATTTTTGTCCAACATGATGATTATACAAATGTCTATTTCTTAATATACGCATGATGGAGAACCTTTACAAAGTGCAGAAATTCGAATTTCTAATTCAAAATTCGTCTGTTGAAACATATGCTCACAATGTTATTTGTTGTTTTAGTTATTGCTTGTTGCCTATTATTCAAAATTCAAACTTTGTTGAAACAAAGTTCGTCTGTTCTTCTTATGCTACTTGGACCAAGCCTCTGTCAGACAAACTTTTAGAAGAAAATTTGTCTGTCAGTAAGCTTTGCTGAATGGTTTTACTTGTAACTGCTCGAAGTTCAAATTTTGACCCCTCAAAATTCGTCTGTTAGGCAGTTATACATGTTAAAACCGACGGTTTTCCTCTGAATAGACGCAACCCTATTCATCTCTTCTCTGAGTCTGTTCAAATTCTCTCTTCAATGCTATTCAATTTTGACCGTAAATCTTCATTTCCCACCGTTTAAACTCCTTTTCGCATCCTATAAACTCATTCTCAGCTTCATTCTGAAACATTCATCTATGTAAATGGCAAGAGTAAAGAATCCAGAAGTTGGAAAGGGAGAGGCATGACCTAAGAGAATGGTCAAATCCCAATATGCCTCAAAGGAGGGTGAAAAATAAAAGAGAAAAGCCGAATCAAGCAAGGCAACTCCCTCCAAACGATAGGAAACAACTCCAAAGGGTGAATCAAAGAAAGCTAGACCTTCTTCACCGAAGAAAACAGAGCCTTTGATTCCTGTTCCTGCTGCTAGTACTGTTACGTCTACTTCCTCCTTTAGTACTGGATCTGGAGAATACCAACTCACAACAATGCCATTATGGAGCACTCCTCAGATTCAGGAGGAATACTCGTCGAAGTTTGTGAGTAAAAAGGTAATAAAGTCTCATTGTGTGAACATGGAATATTTCTCATTCTCAAACAATTTTGATGCTGGTCTATGGATGCTGAGATATAAGAATCTGTTAGAGATACTAGAGAGGTATGATGATTAAGTGGTTAAGACATGGTATACCTCTTTGAAGTACAACAGCAAGAAGAAGAAGTGGGAGGTCAATCTGAGATCAAGGACCATCTGGCTTATAGATGAAACTCTTAATGAAGTATTAGAAATTTCAGGGCAAGATGGCCTTAAGATTGACATCACTACCTCAGGTTATATGGATGAAGCAGAGACTGTTGATGAAGAAGGTGGCCCATTTCTGAACTATAAGGAGAGCACAATCCAGAACACATTGTTCAGAAGAAAGAAGAATAGGCCATCAATAAACTTGCTGAAGCCCACTGACCTCAGTGCTCAAGTAAGGATCCTACACTACATAATGTCTAGGATTATCTTCAATAAAGGAGGTAGCTTCAATTTGATCATAAGGGCAGAGGCACATGTAATGGCAGCAATCATGTGTGGGAAGCTTATCAACATGAGACATATCATACTCCAACACATGATCAAGGTAAGGGATCAGAGGAAGGACTCTACACTTGTAATATCCCTATTTTTATGAGATATTATAAAATGAATAAAAGATGAGAAACGAAGTGAGATAAAAATGTTATATATAACCGGGCTTTAGAAGCAATTAATTTTCCATCTAATTTTCTGAAGATGTTATGTTTAGTCCTTAATTGGAATTAATTTTCCATAAGATCCTTAACAAAAATTAATTCCAAAACTTACCTCGGAAAATATGCAATATACCACTTGAATGAAAGCCCGCTCCAAGATGAGCGCAACGGTATAAGTATTGTGTAGCCGGGAGGTCCAGGTTAAGAGATAGACCAATTTAAAGTTAGTGTGAATGGTGAGGAAGAAATAATAAAAAAATGGTCTTTTGGTGAAATTATAGGAAAGTGCCCGAAAGAATGGATAATTATGTTTTTGACCCGGCTTAAGGACAAAACGGTCATTTCCCATATTAGAAGAAAAATATGAATATTGCATTTAAACCCCAAGGAATAAATGTTGATATCATAAAATGTATGAGGAATTGGGAAAAACGGAGAGACACCGTTAAGCGTGAAGAAGGGCAAATAGGTCATTTTTTCCGGTTGGACGGAAAAATGAAAAATTATATTTTACCCCCAAAGAATTATGAAAAGGACATCCATGTCCTTAAAGTCATAAAAAATACGTGAAAATGAGTATTAGAAATGTCTTGGGGAGAATTACACCTAATGACTCAAGTTCTAAAAATTATAAATTAGCCCCGGGTCAAGGGCATTTGTGTAAATATGAAAAATTATGGTCAAAATGAATCTCTCAATGAGTTAGAACAATAAAATATAGTATAGAATTTATTAAGGTCAAAATAATATTAATTGGGTAATTAGGGTTTAATATTAATATTTTACCCGATAAGAGTCATTTAGACTGCAGGAAAAGGCAGTACTTATTCAAGGATAATAATTGGACCTTAATAAAATATATTTTGGATCTAGATAATGATTTTGGACTAAAAGTAATTGTTAGATAATCATGTACCAGTTTAATGACAATTTTGGCAAAAATACTTAATCGGTACAGGTAAATTTAATCGGTAGAGGGTATTTTGATCCATAAAAATTATTCAAGAAATTTTTGGCCAAGAATGAGACACATGGCATGCTGCAGCTCATTGAGACACAAAGGGAATTTTTATCAAAGCTTTATTTGCCAAAAAGTAATCAAAGTCAAAGATTTAATTAATTAAAGTTGCTTTATTATTGTTAGCACTTAATCACCTTAGTTAAAAGGGTTCAGCACGTCTTCTTCAGCTCAAAACATGCACAACCAAAGAAGAAAAGGAGAAAGAAGGCGTGAAGGAGAAAGAGAAAAAGGGAGAAGAAAAAAATCACAAGTTTGATCACAAACTCTCAAGGTAAGTTCCTTTAGTGATTATCTTGCATCTACTTAAGTATGATAGTATCTCATGAAGTATTTTTCTCTATTTTTGCTTTGAAAATTTCTTTCTAGAGAGAGATTAGAGAGAGAAAATGAAGCCATGGAGAAAGTGATCCATGAAAAGTGTTGTATAGGCTTCAAGATGCAAAGATATACCATTAGATTGCAAATTAATCGAGTAGATATTTTTCTACAAATTTCTAAAATTTTCTGCCTATTTAGGGTTTGAAAAGGAGAGGGAATTTCAAGTTTTTGACCCTAAAAATGGATTCCTTGGGTCCAAAATAGGTAGATACAAGTATGTTGTACAAAAAAAAGCTTAAGATTAAGAAAGTGAAATTTTTAGCTTTTTAAAGCTTAATTCGAAATGAACAGTAACCAAGCTAGAGATGAAATTTGGAAATTCTGAGGCCATATTTGGATTCCTCATGAAACATGGAATAGAGGTATAATTCATCATTTTTGAGTTAGGAATGAATTTTTAGTGAATTTTTGAAGAGTTAGGGTTTCATCAACACTTTTTGAAGAAAGTCATGGAACCATTAGCTTGAATAATTGTTTGATGGTGCATTAGGACTTGAAGAAGCTCAAGGAAGCTAGTGGGAGTATTGGTATCAAGTTGAAGAGTAAGAGAAAGTATGAAGGTAGTAATTTACCTATTCTTGCCTTATATTGTCATGTGATTTTCAATGAGTTTGATGACTTGCCTATTGTTTACTATGATCAATTATGATGCTTTGAGAATGTTGGCTGAGTTAATTGAGGATTTTGAGACACTGGGAGGTCCAAAATACAAAATGAAACTTTGCCGAAATTTTTGTAAAATATTATGGCATAAATGTTTAAAAGCATTCACTTGATGTTTTATGATGATTATATGCTTAATGTGATAACATGATTGCATGAATGGTGATTGCTACTGAGATTCTTTTAATCTCACCCCCCCTTCCATGACTAACCATGCTACGAAGAACCAATGCAAAAGAGCTAAGGAAGGAGCAAAAAGCATGAAGAAGGAAATGATGTTGCAAGCCATTGTGTTATAATGTGAATGGTTATTTGTGTCTTGTTTTATATGAAATTGTAAAATAGTGATTATTATGTTAATGTTGTAGAAAATGCATGAGAATTTCCAGTTCTGGATATTGTGATGTTAAGTTATGTTCTACCAAGTTTCATGCCAAAATGAGTTCATTTACAAGGGTTTTGGTAAGCAAATGACAATATAGACTGAAACAGGGCATTTTTCAGACATGTCCGTTTCATTTGCCCTTATTCTATACTTAATGTGAGATTAGGTTTATGGTATTTTTATACCAGATAGAGGGCATCTCAACCTTTAATATGACACCCTATTCACCCCATTTGGAGTTGTGTACAATTAATGGTGAATTTTCTAAGTCAAGGTTCAGAATAGGGCAAGAATGGGAAAACTGAAAACTGAAAAGTAAGTACTGGAAAATTCAAAAGCTAATATAAAATCGTACAAAGCTCCAAATATTCAGTGGTTTATATGTGTAAAAAGGTCTATGTTTGAGTTTCATATGTCACTTATTTGAAGTTAATTGGAACTATATAATTGGAGATATTGAGTTTTTCCTAAGACTGTTCTAGTAAGAGTTGGATTCTGACCCTTTATGATTTAAGCTAAAGTTATGCCCTATGTAGGTGAAATAAATGTATAATAAAAATATTTCTATAAGTTGACATATAGAGCTTTCCAATGACAAATATTATGCATGATTTGGTCATGGATAGAATGAAATATGACTTTTCAAAATTGAGGCTAGGAAACTGGAAGGTAGAAAAAATGACCCAATGAACAGTAAATATCCACGAAAGTGCTGTATGAATTGGCCCAAATAAGTTACTATTTTACATTTTTTCCATGTAGATCTGAATTTAAGAAAATTTTAGAGACTTGAATCACATCAAAATGATTTTGTAGATTTAGTTATGGATTTTTAAAATTCATCGGGTAAAATGGAAATTGCCAAGTAAACAGTGCCCTGAATTTTGAAAAATTATGTTTTTATTATATTATGATTCTAGTCTCTAAACCATGATGAAAAACATCTAGAATGATCTAATACATGGGAAATAGGCCCTAATATAAGGTGTTACAACACTCCCCTATGCAACAATCATTTCCAAGATTCTACAATATGCTAGATTCAGCACCTTGAGAAGGGGAAAGGGAAGCCCACTGAGATTTTCAAGAAAGAGGAGCTACAAAGAATGGGGATTGAAAGAAAAGATGGAAGATGGATTGGGAAGGGAGCAGGAAAATTTGAAGATCTCTTCTTTGATGACGATGCCTCCCAACAGCAAGAAGGTACCTCTGAGGCTCCTGCAAAACCTACTCCTCAGCCTTCTCAGCCTGTCCCATCTCCATCTCTGCCTGCTCACATTCCATCTACTCCCTCCTCTCGTGCCAAACCAACCAAGATCACTGAGTTGTATGATAATTTGTCTACACTCATACTAAGCATCAGGGATGAGCAAAATGCCAAGTTTGCCCATCTGCAAGATCAGATCTACCAGTTGGCCAAGAACATGAAAGTGGTTGCTGATGCATATGAAGACATTCGGAATGTCATTCCTGCCATATCAGCTCCACCTCAGCCAGGATTCTCTAAGCCTACTAAGTCTCCAACTCCTGAGCCTCTAAGCCCCTTTGAGCTAGCCTCTTCTAAACATGATGATGTTGTAGATGATACTGAGGTTGCTGGTATACTGAGCACACCAAGTCCTGGTCCTCCCTTGGACTATGGTATGGAAGAAGAAGGCCCTCAGGATTCAAGCACTCATAACCCCATTCCAGCAGATGCTCAAGAGTCAATCCTATCCCAGTAAGAATCTGAGCAAGTAGAAAGATTATTGGCAGCAATATCTACTTCACCATTCATGCAGGCTGCCCTAAATAAAGAAAGAAGCAATGTGCCTTTTGTTGATTTGGAAGCCATTGCACACAATGCTCTCTTACAAGCTTAGAGAAGAAGGCTCCTCCTGCTCCCTCATTTGTTACAAACTATGGTTTCTCAGAGGAAAGAAGGGCACAATTGGCAGTTACAAGCAAGAAATTTCTGCACTTCTTGAGATTTCTGATGATGAAGATCAAGACACAAGTTCTGAAGTTTCTGAGTCCTTGCCAAAGCTCAATCCAGAAATGACATTTGTCCTTGTGCCTCTTCAAGCTATTTCAGTGTCTCAGATCCCTCCTCCTGCTGATTTTGTTCACCTTCCCGATGATGCCAAAAAGGGGGAGAAGAGTGAGTAAACTAGAACTGGAAAGTCTGTTGCAGTGCATTCAGGAAAATCCTACAGCAAGAAGACCAAGTCAAAGAAAAAGTGATTAAAACTTATGCTTGGATCCTCTTGTAGTGTTGTTTTGTGTTTCTATTGTTGTGTACTGTGTTTCTGTATTCTGTAATGTTTTGCATTATTGTAAAGTAACATCTGATGAAATGAAAGAATTCCTTGATTGCAATGAACTGTTCTTGTTGGACTTTAAATGAGCTAATAAATCTCCTTATTTGATCTACTATATGTGATATCTTTTGGATTATAATGCATATATTGAGGGGGAGCTTGTTAAAGCAAACCCAAGTACTAATCCAGTTTGTAAGTTGTTTTGTCATCATCAAAAATGGGGAGAATGTTCAATCAAGTGTTTTGATGATTCCAAACCAACCTTCAAGAGCTTGGAGTAAAGATATCAAAGGTGCACAAAAGGTTTCAAGTAAAGGAATTCTGGAGAAATCAGTACAAGAATAGATGTAGAATGTTTAGTCATGTTTTAATTTGAGTAGAAGACTTTGATTTGGTTAAAAGATGTTTTAAAAACTTAATTCTATGTTAATTCATGGAATATTTGAAAAACACCCACCAACAGACAAAGTTTGAAAGGTTTATACTGATATGCTATTTTGAAAATTCAAACTTTGCCTTTGGAAATTCGAATTTTGTATTGAAAATGAACAAGTCTGAAAAGAGGCTTCTCTGACAGACGAATTTTGACTTGAGAAATTCAAATTTTGATATGTGTCTGAAAAGAGCTTTCAATGACAGATGAACTTTGGTTTTTGAAAATTCAAATTTCAGATAAAATGCAACTTATGAAAATTGAAAAGTTCGTTTGAGAACATGTCAAAGTTCATATGAAAAAAAGTTCAAAAAGAGCTTTAAAATTGCTCACTGACAGACGAACTTTGAACTTGAAAATTTGAATTTCAAAAACAAAGCCTATGAGTCTGTTGTGTTGATATGTTGACATACGAATGACAATATTCAGAAATTCTAATTTTAAAGTAAGTCTAAAAAGAGGTCTCTTTGACAGACGAACTTTGCCCTATGCAAATTCGAATTTAAAATTGATGAACTATTTTACCTTATTGAACCAGCTTCTGACAGATGAATTTTGGGGTTCCAAAATTCAAATTTCGAAGGCACTATAGCAAATTGAAATTACTGTTCACACTTAACAGAACGACTTTAAACATGAAAATTTGTATGTTCCAACATAGAATCAATTTCTAAAGATGAAAATTCGAATTTTGCTTCATGACAGACGAACTTCGGGAGTTCAACGTTAAAGACTGTAACTTTTGGTTTCTGTGAAATTTGTCTGTTGACCAACTGAAATTTGAACTTTGAGTGTCAGAAACATTAAATGCGATTGGTAAATGGATAGTTTCTTAGAGTAACCATTGGGTAACATCTCTAACGGCTAGATCTTGTCTCTAACGTATAGTTGGGGCAGAAATCTATAGATAGAACTTCATTTGAAGATGTGGGTAATGATTTTACTTTGTAAATACTGAAAATCTGTCAAATCATCTACTCAAAGTCTCCTACTCTCACTTACTTTAATATTTGTACTTTAACTTTCATATACACTCTGATTAAGAGAGTTTATTCATTGTAAACAATCTTATCTTCATCTGGAAGAAAGATTTTCTTGTGACGGGATATCACAAGGGATTGAGAAAGCACTCAGTGAGAGTGCAAAGAGTGAAAGTGTGAGCTCTAGAAACAGAGCATCATCTTTGTACTGAGGCATTTGCAAGAAGCCCACTGAATTTTTGCAGAATAGTGGAAAATCTCAAGTGGTGACTTGGGGACTGGACGTAGGTTAAGTTGTGAGACTAAACCAGGATAAATATCTGAGTCTTCTCTTCCCTACTACTACTTTTACTGTTTATTTATTTATACTCTGTTTTACCATCACTCTTTACTTTCTTCACTTTCTTGATGTTTTGCAAAAAAATTTATAATCTTCCCAATTTATCCCCCTCTTGGGAAGCCAACTTATCCAACAAAAAGAAATTAGGGACAATGAGATAAAATATGTAATTCCATTCTACTATATTATATCAGTTCTTATAATTTTTTATCAATTTCACTTTTGTAACTTGTATGATATTTTAGTTTGTAGTACTTTCCTCATGCCTATTATCCTAAATACTCCAAAGTTCATATCAAGGAACTCATTAAAAGGTGGTGTCAGTATGTGCTTGAAAAATGCACATGAAGAGAGAGAAGTAAGTGACTAACTTCTTCTTATTTTGATTAACTCGGTGAAAGAATTGGCCAAGGTAATGTAAATATAACTTGCTTATATATAATGCAAGTGTGGATGTGATGAAGGCAAGTTAAGGGAAATAATAGGCCATGGACAAATTCAAGACCCACTTCAAGGCATTGGAGGACCAATGACCAGAGCTAGGACCAAAGCCATGAAGCAAGCCATAAATGGGTTGATCCAAAATATGATTAACATGGAACCATCGTATTTGAATGATTTTGAGGCCCAAAACAAAGAAAGAGGCAAGCTGAAAATGTGAAGCCAAATTATAGTCAACAAGCCCAACTTGGAGAAGGCCCAACATGGAGAATTCAATTAAAATACATGTGCTTCTCATGTGGTCACTAAAAGTGACGTTTTTTAATAAGTTTTATTAGGATTATTTAGTCAATTTGTTTCCTTTTGAATAAAAGGCATATGATGATCTGATTTGATCTCCCTTTATTAGGAATAGGATTCCAGCATATTCTCTTCCTTTTTGCATTAAAGAGGAGCCAACTTTTCAAAGTCAAAATTAGAATTAAATGCTCCTTTTTGCTTAGGATTTCCTTTTTGTATTAATTAGTATTAATAAGGTTAGGTTTGTGGGGTGAACTAGAGTTAGTTTGTGGGTTCATACTTGCCTATAAATAGGCACCTCTTGTACTCTTGCAAATCACAATATGAATGAATGAATTTCTTTTCAGCAACTTTGTTATTGTTCAGTGAGTTTTTTCTTGTGTATCCTTGAGTGCCAGAAAGAATGAGAACTTCTCAAGGAGTGGTGATCCTTGTGGCATTTCAGAGTTAGAATTCAAGAGACAGGTTCTCAGAGTCTATTTCCTTCGACCAACATTTTGTTTCAGTCTTCTTATTTTTCATCGTTTCTATTTTTTTAGTTTTGTTCATTGTTGTTCTTCGTTGTTCTTGTGTTCAATTCACGTTTCATTGAGTTGCATGATCCTTACTCAAAGAAGGCTCTTAGGATGGGTTCCTAACGTGTCTCCCATCAGGATGTTGTTGGATAGAAGGGGAAAATAGAGACAAGGTGGTGGTGATTGGAGATGGTGTGGATTCAACCAAGTTGGCAAGTTATATGAGGAAGGAAGTTGGACACATTGATATCATTAGCTTTGATGAGGTGAACTAGCTAGCCCAACTACACAGCAATAACTTGATATATATAGCGTTAGTATATTTGTTGTCTAATTGATGTATTTCTAAGTTTGATTATTGGATATTTTGTAAAAATGTGTATGAAACAACATTATGAAATATTGGCTGAGTTTGTCTTAGTTGTTGATGTATAGTTTGTATAGTTTTGAACAGATTGAAAAGATTATAAAGTTCATCTTAATTGTAGACCTAAATATAGGTTGAAAAGATTATATAGAAAATGAATAAATTTTTTTAAAAAAAATACTGGAACTAAAGCCTACTCCCTCTGGTCCTATTTATAAAGTGTTGTTATTCATTACTCGGGTATTAAGGAGACATAATCATACTTTTGAATTTATAAAAGGTTAGTATAAACTTTCAATCTTACACCTACTGATTAAAGATTAACATTAAATGAAAGATAAAGAAGGAAATTCAAATAAAAAAATAACACAACACTTTATAAATAGAACCAAGCAAATTTTTAAGATAACATCTTATAAATGAAACCGGAGGGAGTATTTTACAAAAAATACAAAAATTAGCATTTGTTGCAAAAGTCAACTAAAGTGTACTTAATTGCCATTTGTTCCTAAAAATACCAACTAAAGTCAGTTTTCGTTAGTGTTTAATTGGACAAAAGCCAACTTAAGTGGATTTTAGTTGACACTTATAAAATGTCAATTAAAGTCTCATTTTTATCAATGCTAAAATAGTTGATGTTATTAAAATGCCAAGAAAGACAAAAAATAAATATCAACTATTCTTTATATATATTTTTTCGGTGCAGTTTGGGAAGCTATTTTTAAGTTTTTTAATAAGTTAGCCAAAACTATTTTATGACCAAAGTTTGGATATTGCCAAAGGGTTTATGGAACAAAGGTTTCATAGAAAAGAAGACATGAAAAAGAGAAGTAGTTTGTTAGTACTAATTAATAATGGAGCAATATCACAATGTGTGGTTTTTTTGTGTGAGGAAGACACAAATTAATGATAGATAGATTGTAAAAGAAATGAATGTCAACAAGTATGAAACACGGTGTTGGATTTTGAATGTCCATGTAAAATATGTCGTAAAGGTATGGTAGCTATACAAACACTGAATGAACAATAATATATCCCGGGGAATGCATGGAACCATATGAGAAAGGAAAAGCAGAAGTAATGCATAAGGAACCATAACTTCATTCCTTTTATCTTTACATTTAGGGCCCATTTGATTCAAAATGAAAATGTGAATGGGATAGGGAAAAGGGAGATGAGTTTACTACATTGGATTAAAAATATGTTTAGTGGGAACGAAAAAGGAAAGGAATAAATATTCTTCTTATGTTTGGTGTGAATGAATCTAGATATGAATGGAAATGGGAAAAATATCTAAAAGATCAAAATGCTCCCATTTAAAAATTGTAACTAAGAAACATAGTAAACATAAATATAACAATAACTTTTAAGTAAGTTAAAAAAAATAAATGAGGTTTATTTCTTACATTATTTAAAAAGAAATTGAAATTTGAGTTTATGCATGAATAATTTGTTCTTATTAGTAATTTTGTTAATATAAAAACATCAAATGTTTGAAGGTTATTTATATATAATTTAAAATTTGAATATTTATATTCATATAACACAAAATTTATGATTAATAATCATATTTAATTTTTATTATGAAAAATTGCAAATTTAAAATATTTGAGATAGAGTGATAGCTATTAGATATGCTGGCTTTCCAAGAAGGGGTGAATTGGGAAGATTAAAATTTTCTACAAAAGTCAAGAGTGTGGTGAAAACAAAAGAGACAGTAAAACATAATATAAAAGAATAGCAATGTAAGAGCAATAAAGAAGAAGAGAAGACACAGATGTTTATCCTGGTTCGGTCTCTCTATCTTGACCTACGTCCAGTCTCCAAGTAACTACTTGAGATTTTCCACTATCCTATAAGAATTTAGTGGGCTTATTGTAATTGCCTTAGTACAGCTTTGATGCTCTGTTCTTAAAGCTTACAACCTCTCTCTTTGCACTCTAACTAAGTGCTTCCCAAATCCCTTGTGATATCCCCTCACAAGAAAATATTTCTTCCAGATGAAGATAAGATTGATTACAAAGAATGAACTCTCTAATTTAGAGTGTATATAAAAGTTGAAGTGCAGAAGAATGAAGTATGAGAGTAAGAAACTTTGAGTTGAGAATTTGACAGAGTTTCAGTATATAAAATGTAAATTCGTTTCCTACAACTTCAAATGAAGTTCTATTTATAGATTTATGTCTTAACTATTTGTTAGAAATAAGATCTAGCAGTTAAAGATGTTACCCAATGGTTACTCTGAAAAACTATCCCTTCATCAACTGCATTTAATGCTTTTGACACTTAAAGTTCAAATTTTGGTTGGCCAACAAATGAATTTCGTAAATATCGAAAGTTACAAACTTTAACGTTGAACTTCAAAGTTCGTCTGTTTATGAAGCAAAGTTCAAATTTCCATCTTTGAAAAATATTTTTATGTTGGAACATACGAATTTTCAAGTTGAAGTTCTTCTGATAAGTGTAAACAATTATCCCATATTGCTACAGTGCCTTCGAAGTTTGAATTTTGGTGCCCAAAATTCGTCTATTAGTAGGCAGCTCAATGAGGCACAATAGTTCATCTTTTCGAAATTTGAATTTTCAAGATTCAAAGTTCGTCTGTCAGAGGGAACTTTTATCAGACTTATTTCAAAGTTCGAATTTCTAAAAACTAACATTCATATGTCAACAGATTATCATAATAGACTTGCAAGCTTTGTTTCTAAAATTCAAATTTTCAAAGTCAAAGTTTGTCTGTCAGTGAGCTAATTTTGAACTCTTTCTAAACTTCACTTTCAGATAAGCTTTGACATATCCTCAAATGAATTTTTCATTTTTATGAATTGTGTTTTATCAAAAATTCAAATTTTCAAAGCACAAAGTTCGTCTGTTAGAGAAATATCTTATCAGACTCATTCCAAAGTTTGAATTTCTGCACTCAAAGTTCATTTATCAGAGGAATCTCTTTTTTGAGTAACTTATTTTCAATTCGAATTTCAGAAGTCAAAGTTCGAATTTTCAAAGCAATAGATCAGTTTTAACACTTTAAAGTTTGTCTGTTAGTGGGTGATTTTCAAATATTCCATGAATTAACATGGAATCAGATTTCTAAAAACATTCTTTTATCAATTCAAAGCCTTTTACTCAAATTAAACAAGGTAAGAAGTCCTATATCTAATCGTATGCTGATTTTACTTGGATTTCTCCATTTGGGATCTTCCATGCACCTTTGATATCTTTTTTCCTAGCTCTGAAAGGTTGGTTTGGAATCATCAAAACACTTGATTCAACATTCTCCCCCTTTTTGATGATGACAAAACAACTTACAAACTAGATTAGTACTTGGGTTTGCTTTAACAAGCTCCCCTTCAACATATACACTATAATTCAAAAGATAAGATGTCATGCACAGCAGATCAACCAAGGAAAATCATTCATTCATTTAAGGTTTTTTTTTTCATTACAAAGGCAGAACATTGCAATCATAAAATTCAGAACAAGGTTCAGAGCAAAGATTTATCATTCTTAAGACAAAAACAATACTACAAGAAGGACCAAGCTATCCTAAGATCTAATCACTTCTTCTTGAGCTTGGACTTCTTGCTGTAGGTCTTGCCAGAAGGCTCTACTGCGGTCTTTCTAGTTTGCTCGGACTTCTCCCCCTTTTTGGTATCATCAGGAAGGTGCACAAAGTCAATAGGAGGAGGGATCTGAGATACTAGGATTGCCTGAAGAGGCATAGAAACAAATGGAAGATTTGGATTAAGCCTTGGCAAAGACTCAGAAGCTTCAGAATTAGACTCCTCATCATCAGAGAGTTCAAGAAGTTCTTGCACTTCGTGCCTAGTAACTGCCAATTGAGCTCTCCGTTCCTCCGAGAGACCAAAAGTGGAAACAGGTGAGGGAGCAGGAGGATGAAACATTTCTTCAGGCCTTAATCTTTATGCTTGCAAGAGAGCATTATGAGCAATAACCTCTAGATCAACATAAGGCACAATGCTTCTCTCTTCATTTAGGGCTGCTTGCATGAATGGTGAGTTGGAGATGGCTGCCACTAGTTTTTCAACTTGCTCAGATTCTTGAGGTAAGAGAATTGAATCCTGAGCAACTTCAGGAATGGACTCATGGGAGCTTGGTTCCAGAGGGGCCTTTTCCTCTATTTTATAGTCCAAGGGAGGACCAAGACTTGCCTCATCACTAAAGGCCTGTGGTGCGGTCAATGTGCCAGCAGCTCCAGTATCATGCACTGCATCATTAGGTTCAAGGGAAGCTAGCATGAAAGGACTTGGAGACTCAGGTGTAGGAGACATGACAGGCTCAGAAAATCCTAGCTGATGTGGAAGGAATGGCACTCTTGATGTCTTCATATGCATCAACCATCACTTTCATATTCCTTGCCAACTGATGTATTTGGTCCTGCAGATAGAAAAACTTGGTATTTTACTCATCTCTGATGCTAAGCATGAGTGCAGACAGACTATCATACAACTCAGTGATCTTGGTTGGCTTTACTTTAGTAGAAGAAGTTGATGGAACTTGAGCTTGAGGGGGCTGAGATGGAGATGGAACAGGCTGAGAAAGCTGAAGCATGGATTTTGTAGTAGCCTTAGAGGTTCCTTCTTGCTATTGGGAGGATTCCTCATCAAAGAAAAGGTCTTCAGTCTTTCCATCTCCCATCTTTCTTCTCTATTCCCATCCTTTGCAGTTATTCTTCTTTGAAGATCTTAGAAGGCTTCCCTTTTTCTTTCTCAAGATGTTGGATTCGGGCATACTGAAGTATCTTAGAAATGATTGCTGCATAAAGAAGGGTGGAATCTTTCCTCTGATCTCTTGCCTTGATCATGCATTGGAGGATGATATGTCCTATGTTGATAAGCTTCCCACACATAATAGCTACCATCACATGTGCTTCAGCCCTTGTAATCAGATTGAAACTACCTCCTTTGTTGAAGATAATCCTGGACACAATATAGTGCAGGATTCTGACTTGAGCACTAAGGTCTGTAGGCTTCAACATGCTTAAAGGTGGCCTATTTTTCTTTTCTTCTGAACAGAGTGTTCAGGATTGTGCTTTCCTTGTAGTTCAGAAAAGGCCCTCCTTCTTCATCAGTGGTTTCAGCCTCATCCATATATCTTGAGGCTATAATGTCAATCTTCAGACCATCTTATCCTGGGATTTCTAACACCTCATTAAAGGTTTCATTTGTTAACCAGATGGTCCTTGACCTCAGATTCACTTCCCATTTCTTCTTCTTGCTGTTGAATTGCAGAGAGGCATACCAAGTCTTGACTACCTTATCATCATATCTTTCAAGTATTTCTAACAAAGTTTTATATCTTGCCATCCAAAGCCCAACATCAAAGTTGTTAGAAACTAGGAATTCTTCCAAATTCACACAGTGAGGCTTGATTACCTTTTTGCTGACAAATTTGGAGGTGTATTCTTCAAGAATATGAGCATTGCTCCACAATGGCAATGAGGTCAGTTGATATTCTCCAGATTCAGTGCTGGAGGAGGAAGAAGATGCAATATTGACAGGAGTAGTCGGAACAGTGGGCTCTGCTTTCTTTGAAGGAAAAGGTGCAAATTTCTTTGAGTCTGCCCGTGAAGTAGTTTTCTGCCTTTTAGAGGGTGCTGTCTTGGTGGATTCATCTTTTTTTTTTCTGAGTTTCACTCTCCTTAGAGGTATATTGGGATTTTATAGACCTCTTTGGCCATGACTCTCCCTTCCCAACTTCTGGATATTTGACTCTTGCCATTCTCGGTGAGGAATGATACAGAAAAATGCAAAGAGTGGGTTTATAGGGTGCAAAAAATAGTTTAATTGGTGAGAAATGAAGGTTCACAGATAGAGTGAATAGGAATTAAGGAGAGAATTTAAACAGGCTTGAGAGAGAGATGAACAGGGTTACGTCTGTTCAGATGATGACCTTCAGTTGTAAGGTATGTAACCGCTGAACAGACAAATTTTGAGAGGTCAAAATTCGAACTTCGAGCAGTCACAAGTTAATCCATTCAGCAAGGCTTGCTAATAGACGAATGTTCAAATGGAAATTCATCTCATAGAGACTTGGTTCTGAAAACAATATGTGAACAGACGAACTTTGTTTTAACAAAATTCAAACTTTGAAAGAATCAGGCAATAAGCAATTATGAACACAACAAACAATAGATGAACTTTACTTTTGAAAATTCATCTTTCAGAGAACCAACAAGGTAAACATGTTACAACAGACGAATTTTGGTTCAAAAATTTGAATTTTAACATTTTGTAAAGAATTTTCAACATGCGTATTTTGAGAAATGGAGATTCATATATTAGTCATGTTGAATAGAGACAATATTTGCATTTCATTTTTGAAAATTTGAATTTCTGTTGTTCAACAGACGAATTTTGAAGGACAGAAGAGTATTATTATAGTGTGTAGCCAACTGAAATTCGTCTGATGTGCATCGAAAATCGAATGTTAGGCATGCTAACTTCACAAAAACACAATTTAATCATGGAAATTCATCTAACAAATATATAAAATGCAAATTTCAACTTTCTGAACATACAGAACAGATCCAAATGCTCAAATTTCTGGATTTCTTTTTCATCTTTTGATTATGCCATCCTTATTAGCTCCATTGTATAGCTCTATTATCATTTGAACTTGTGAGGAGCATCTGCAACTTATATCAAACACACTCTAATGCTAAAGTTAGGATCGATTCAATGTCAGAAACTTTAATTTAGATATATATAAGGACATACTTACAGTTCATTGAGATTTACCATACCCAATTCTCTTCTGATTTTACAATGTCTATCTTCTAGAATGGGCTTTGTCAAAATGTTAGCAACTTGATCCTCGGTAGGGATATATTCTAATCTGATTTCTTCTTTTAGAACATGATCCCTTATAAAGTGATGCATAACTTCAATATGCTTTGTCCTTGAATGCATGACAGGATTCTTTGTAATATTAATAGCACTTTGGTTATCACACATTATTAGTATTTCCTTCATCTCAATCTCAAGATCTTCAAGATGCTACTTTATTGAAATAACTTGGGCACAACAGCTACCAGCTGCAACATATTCAGCTTCTGCAGTGGATAGAGCCACATTGTTTTGCTTCTTGCTGAACCATGACACCAGGGATCCTCCAAGGAACTGACATGTTCCACTTGTACTTTTTTTGTCAGTTTTAGATCCAGCAAAATCAGCATTAGTGTATCCAATGAGATTTTCTCCATTGCCCTTTGGGTACCAAAGTCCTATTTGTGATATTCCAATTAAATATCTGAAGATGCATTTCACAGCAGTTGCATGAGTTTCTTTAGGACATGATTGGAACCTTGCACACATACAGACACTGAACATGATGTCAGGTCTGCCAGCTATTAGGTATAGCAGAGATCCAATCATTCTTCTGTATTGGGTTATGTCAAAAGTTTTTCCTCCTTCATCCATATCAAGCTTAGTTGCAGTAGCCATAGGAGTTCCTATTGGCATGGCTTTTTCCATGCCAAACTTTTTCAGCAGCTCTTTCAGATATTTTGATTGGTTGAGGAAGATACCATCAGCACATTACTTAATTTGCAGTCTAAGGAAGAAGTTAAGCTCACCTATCATTGACATTTTGAACTCACCCCGCATTAGCTTAGAGAAATTCGTGCAAAGAGATTCATTAGTAGCACCAAATATAATATCATCAACATAAATTTGAACAATAAGTAAATCTTTGTTTTCTTTCTTAGTGAACAAAGTAGTATTTACTCTTCCTCTATGGAATCCATTTTCAGTTAGAAAGTTGCTTAGTCTTTCATACCATGCTCTAGGAGCTTATTTTAAATCGTAAAGAGTTTTCTTTAGTTTATAAACATGGTTTGGTTTTGTAGAGTCCTCAAAGCCTAGAGGTTAGTCTACATAAACTTCTTCCATGATATATCCATTTAAAAAAGCACTTTTTACATCCATTTGATATAACATTATGTTTTTCATGCATGTATATAGCAACAAGATTCTAATTGCTTCTAATCTTGCAACTGGAGCAAAGGTCTCCTTAAAATCAATACCTTCTTCTTGATTATATCCTTTAGCAACCAGTCTTGCTTTATTTCTTATTATTGTTCCTGATTCAGCAAGTTTATTTCTAAAGACTCATTTAGTGCCAATGATAGGGTGATTTTTAGGTCTAGGCACTAAATCCCAAACTTGATTTCTTTCAAATTGATTTAATTCATCTTGCATGGCTAAAATCTAGTATTCATCAATTAAGGCTTCTTCAGCACACTTAGGTTCAATTTGAGAAATGAAAGCACAGTTGATCATTTGATCCCTTAGTTATTTTCTGGTTTTAACTTTCTCTTGAATATTCCCAATCACTTGATCAACAGGATGATTCCTTTGATATCTCCAAGCTCTGAGAAGTTCTTGAGATATATCTTCATTATTCTCATCCTCAAAGTCTTTCTCTTGAATATCTTCCTTTATGTTAATAGATTCAAATATTTTTGGAGGTTCAGTTTTACCTTCTTATCTATGTTCTTAAAATTCAAAATAAGATTATCTTCATCAGTGACATGCTTGGAAACTGTTTCATTTTCAATAAATACAATATGCACAGATTTCTCTACAGATTTAGTCTTTTTATTGAAAATTATATATGCTTTACTCCTACTAGAATAGCCCAAAAATATACCTTTATCAGATTTGGCATCAAACTTACCTAGATTCTCCTTTCCATTATTGTGGATGAAACATTTACAACCGAACACATGCAGAAGTAAAAGGTTTGGCTTCCTTCCTTTGTACAGCTCATAAAGAGTCTTCCCCAGAAGTGGTCTGATGTAGGCTCTGTTAATGATATAACTTGCTGTGTTTACTGCATCAGCTCAGAATACTTGAGAGAGTTCATTTTCATTTAGCATTGCTCTTGCCATTTCTCCAATTGTTCTGTTCTTCCTTTCTACCACTCCATTTTGCTGAGGAGTTCTTGGAGCTGAGAAGTTGTAATCAATTCCTTGTTCATCACAGTACTCCAGAAAGCATAAATTTTCAAACTTTCCTCCATGGTCAGACCTGATAGACACAATAGAAATACCCTTCTCATTTTGCACTTTCTTAGTTAAGGTTACAAATGCATCAAATGTTTCACTTTTGGAAGAAAGAAACAAGGTCCAGGTAAATCTAGAGTAATCATCCACAATCACAAGAACATACAAATTTCCACCAATGCTTTTTACTCTCGATGGACCAATCAGATCCATATGCAATAATTGCAATGGTCTAGATGTGGTAACTATATTTTTAGATTTAAAAGATTATTTAGTTTGTTTTCCTTTAAGGTATGCATCACATTCTTTGTCTTTTTCAAACGAGATTTTTGGTAAGCCAGTGACTAACTCATTCTTAACCAATTTTGACAATTGGTTCATGTTAACATGTGCTAATCTTCTATGCCACAACCAACTATCATATCATTATCCTAACTACTCAAATAGATAGAATCTAAGGAAGGAAGTTCATCAAGATTAATAGTATAGCAGTTACCATCCCCTTGAGCCTTGAGGATTACTTTGTGATCACTTTTTCGGATGACCAGGCAAAATTTTGAGTCAAACAGCACCCAATTGCCTTTGTCACATGTCTGACTCACACTTAGCAGATTGTGATTGAGGCCAATTACAAATAGCACCTCTTTAATAGATGTTTCTGGATTCTTACCCATAATGTCAATTCCAACTATTTTGCCGTATTGATCACCTCCAAATGTCACATTTCCTCCCTTTTTGTCTCTAAGGATGATGAACTTCTCCTTATCACCAGTCATGTGACTTGAACAGGCACTATCCATATACCATTTGTTGCTCTTTCTTATTTTAAGATAGATCTGCAAAACAAAGATCGGAGTTTCTTTTTAGGTACCCAAATTTACTTGGGTCCTTTTCTGTTAGTGGCATTTTTCCTAGATACAAGTGTATCTTTGGGAACCTATTTTACCTTCCTGTCAAGTCCATTTTTCTTCAATGCACATGAACTGGAAATATGTCCCTTCTTGTTACATAAGTGACAGGAGGTGAAAGGGCTGCTAGATTGTGATGCAGGAAGAAAGCAATGCAGATAATATTTTTGTTTCACATATCTTGGTTGATCATAGGATTCAATGCGGTTTGAAATATGATCTTTCTTCTTATGCCCATTAGCATGCACAAAATGCCTCATATACAGATTTTGATTTTTCTTTTTAATTCTTTCTTCTACTACACAAGGATCATAGTCAAGTCCAGCCTTTTCTTATATGATTCTCTGACTTCCCATTAAAGCAAATAACATACCTTTACCCTTAGTAAGTCTAGCCATTCCTTTCAGTAGATAGTCATTAGTTTGCTTTAATTCAATACACGATGTATAGTAAGCAGATTCAGATTTATGTAGAGATGTAATGTCAGAAATATTGCACTGAGATTCTAGGTTGTTAATATTTTTCTTAGCCTATCTTAGTTCTTTAGCTATCTTAATAAATTCATCATGCAGTTCATGAAATACATCAAGTAATTCAGAATAGGAAGGTTCAGATTCATATACCTCATCCTCATGATCACTGTTGGATGAATTTTGAGTTTCTTCATATGCAAGCGCCATCAAGCATATATTGGCGATTTCATCTTCATCATCTTCTTCTTCATCTGAGTTGTTGCCCCAGATTGATGAGATGTATGCCCTCCTCTTCTTGCTCTTGTCAGCAGCTTCCTTTTCTTTCTCTTGCTTCTTTAGGAATTGTGGACAATCCCATTTGATGTGCCCTTGCTTTTTGCATTCATAGTAGGTGACAGGTTCTTTTCCTTCTTTCTTGTTGTCTGCAGCTGCTCCTTTCTTGAAGAATCTTTTGATTCTTTTCTTGTTGTAGAATCTTCCAAATTTTTAACCATCATAGCCAGTGTTTCTTCATCTAATTCATCTCCATCATCAGATTCTTTTTTTTTCTCTTCAGCAGCTTTCAGAGCAAGACCTTTCTTTTTCCTGTCTTGTCCTACTTCCTTGAGAGCCTTTATCTTTCCCTCATATTCTTCAAGGTTACCAAAGAGGGCTTGACAGAGGTCATTGATTCTCCTCTGGCTTCCTTTATTTCTGTTACTTTAGGTTGCCATTCCAGAGGAAGAGCTCTAAGGATTTTTCTCACCTTCTCTGGCTGGGTGTACTCCTTGCCAAGACTCTTCAATTGATTCACAATAAGAGTGAATCTCTTTTATAGCTCTTTGATGCTCTCTCCTTCCACTATTCTGAAGCTTTCATATTCACCAATGCAGGAGTTCAATTTGTTTTCTCTTACTCCATTGATTCCTTCATGAGCGATTTCTAAAGTGTCCCACATACCCTTGGCTGTGAAACATTGTGACACTTTGTAGAATTCGTCTTGGTTTAATGCACTGACTAGGCAGTGTTTTGCCTTAAAATTCAGCAAGACTCTTCCCCTATCTTCCTCATTCCACTCGTCCTCTAGCTTCTCCTTGTATTTTCCATCATCTTATAGTTTCATTGGGATAAAGTCTCCCTTCTAGATGACAGACCAAATGTCCAAATCAATGCACTGGAGATAAATCTGCATTCTCATCTTCCAATATCCATAGTGTTCTCCATTAAAGCCAGGTGACCTGTTTGTGTTATTTTCCTCAGGTAGTATACTTTCTCCAAAGCCAGCCATTGAATTTCCCAAACTGTTAGATCCTTTGTTTGGGAATCCGGGCTCTGATACCACTTGTTAGATATGCTGGCTTCCCAAGATGGGGGTTGAATTGGGAAGATTAAAATTTTCTGCAAAAGTCAAGAGTGTGGTGAAGATAAAAGAGACAGTAAAACAGAATATAAAAAAATAGCAATGTAAGAGTAGTAAAAAAGAAAGGAAGACACATATGTTTATCTTAGTTCGGTCTCTCTATCTTGACCTACATCTAATCCCCAAGCAACTACTTGGAATTTTTCACTATCCTGCAAAAATTCAATGAGCTTCTTGCAATTGTCTCAGCACAGTTTTGATGTTCTGTTCTTAGAGCTTAGAATCTCTCTCTTTGCACTCTAGCTAAATGCTTCCCAAATCCCTCGTGATATCCTCTCATAAGAAAATCTTTCTTCCAGATGAAGATTGATTACAAAGAATGAACTCTCTAATTTAGAGTGTATATGAAAGTTGAAGTGCAGAAGAATGAAGTATGAGAGTAAGAGACTTTGAGTTGAGAATTTGATAGAGTTTCAGTATATACAATGTAAATTCATTTCCCACAACTTCAAATAAAATTCTATTTATAGATTTACGTCTTAATCATTCGTTAGAGACAAGATCTAGCTGTTAGAGACGTTACCCAACAGTACTCTGAAAAACTATCCGTTCACCAATCGCATTTAATACTTTTGACACTCAAAGTTCAAATTGTGGTTGGTCAACAGACGAATTTGGCAAATATCGAAAGTTAAAGACTTTAACGTTGAACTTCAAAGTTCATCTGTTTATGAAGCAAAGTTCAAATTTCCATCTTTGAAAAATATTTCTATGTTGGAACATACGAATTTTCAAGTTAAAGTTTGTCTGATAAGTGTGAAGAGTTGTCCCATATTGCTACACTGCCTTCGAAGTTCGAATTTTGGTGCCCAAAATTTCTCTGTCAGTGGGCAGCTCAATGAGGCACAATAGTTGATCTTTTTGAAATTTGAATTTTCAAGATTCAAAGTTTGTCTATCAAAGGGAGCTCTTATCAAACTTATTTCAAAGTTCGAATTTATGAAAACCAACATTCGTATGTCAACAAATTATCATAACAGACTTGCAAGCTTTGTTTCTAAAATTCAAATTTTTAAAGTCAAAGTTCGTCTGTCAGTGAGCTAATTTTGAATTCTTTCAAAACTTTACTTTCATATGAGCTTTGACATATCCTCAGATGAATTTTTCATTTTTATGAATTGTGTTTTATAGGAAATTCGAATTTTCAAAGCACAAAGTTTGTCTGTTAGAGAAGTATCTTATCAAACTTATTCCAAAGTTTGAATTTCTGCACTCAAAGTTATCTGTCAGAGGAATCTCTTTTTTGAGTAACTTATTTTTAATTCGAAATTCGAATTTCAGAAGTCAAAGTTCGAATTTTCAAAACAATAGATCAGTTTTAACACTTTAAAGTTCGTCTGTTAGTAGGTGATTTTCAAATATTCCATGAATTAACATGGAATCAGATTTCTAAAAACATTCTTTTGCCAATTCAAAGTCTTTTACTCAAATTAAATAAGGTAAGAAGCCCTATATCTAATCTTGTACTGATTTTACTTGGATTTCTCCATTTGAGATCTCCATGCACCTTTGATATCTTCTTTCCAAGCTCTGGAATGTTAGTTTGGAATCATCAAAACACTTAATTCAACAATAGATATCCCCTTCAGAGCACTCATCAGTTGTTCATTGTTTACTCCAAGGTATTAAAAACCGGACCAGCCATTGAATCGGATAAGGCAACGGTTCAAGGTTCAATGGTAGGACCGGGGTCGGACCGGTTGTAAATAAATTAATATATTTTTAATAATATAGATAAAAAATATAAAAGATATTTATCCATGATCATAAAATTAACATTTATTATATGATAAAAAGTAAATTCAATAATATATAGAAAATTAAAAATATTATTAATAAGTTTTACAACCCAATATCAAAATCTAAACAAGTTAATATTCAACTATAATTATATTTTGAATTCAAAATAGTTAATTGATATTCTATTTTCATATTATTTGCTAAGTAAATTTATCATTATTAATACTTATGTATCATAATAATACTTATAACATATTGTAATATAGAAAGAAAAAAATTTATACTAAAAATAATGCTACTTAATACTAAAAATAATGTTATTTTATTTTTAAAAAATATTTAAAAAATTAAAAAAAGGGTCCAAACCAGTTCAACCCAGTTTTATACCGATTTTTGACTGATTTGACTAGTTCTTGACCGATTCTGAAAACCCTCGGTTTGTATCTATACCCAGACCGGACCAGGGGTCAGTTCCCGGTCGGACCAGTCAAACAGGCTAGTCCGGTCCGATTTTTTCTTCATGGGTTTATACTGCTCTTCTTTCCCTTATTTCCAAGATATGGCCTCTGATGTATTATTCATTTGAGCAAAAGAGTGTTGTAGTGATAGGGACAAGATAGAAATTTTGATAATATATAGGAATTTTGATAATATTATAAGGATTGATTTGGAATAATTTTTTTTTCCCTCGGACTAGGCTCCCTTTCCCTTACTTTTGGAAAAAGCTTTTTTATTCCCTAAAATGAGGTAATGCTAATTTCCCTTGGAATTTAAAACAATGGCTACTTTCTACAATCTTGAATACAAAAAATAAATAATCAATTTACATAAACTAAGAAAAGTAGTTAAAAGTGATTAGAATTATTAAATTTGTCACAAATAATTTTTTTTTAGAAATACCCTTATTTAATACTTAAAACTTATAGGCATGTAATTAACAATATGTCATGTGTAAAACTTATACTCAATTTAATAAGGACATTTTTGAAAAAAAAAATTAAATGCACTAAATAACTTTTTATTTATTTCTTATAAGTAGAAAAAAAATCTATTATATTTGAGATAAAAAAGAGTACTAAACATAGGAAAGTTTTCTTTCTCTGTTTCTATCAATTAGATTTTTCTCCCCAAGTATTCACGTAGATATGTAAAGAGGAGATGCGAATGTTTTACTTAATTTTAAAAGATATTAAATTTAAAAAGAATTTCATCATTGTTGAGCATTTGCTTTGTTTTGTACCAAAATAAATTTTTATTACTAATTCCGCCCACCAAAAAAAATGAGACTCATCGAAATAAGAAAAAAAAATAGAAAATAGAAGAAAGCCATTGTTTATCTTATCAAGAGTATGACTTCATCCTTCTTTGTAGTTTATATGATATATTAATGATTGATTTCTTCTCCCTAATCATTTTTCCTTACTATCAAACGGACTCTATACAGTGTCAAATCATTTTCCCCTAGCTTCCACGTGCATCTGGATTGCCAACCCGATTGCTCTCCTATACTTGGCCACTTGACAATTGGGCTTACTCTTGCCATAGTTGGCCCATTCATAACATGTATATTTATCAAAATACAAGCATACATTTGCATCAAAAATAAAATACAAACATACATATATATATATATATATGTGTGTGTGTGTGTGTGCGTGCGTGCGAATGCCATTGCGGTGAGGTGACGATATCTTGCATGTTTAGATACGGTCTCAGTTTTTGTCCAGTTCTGCCTGTTTCTCTTTAAATTTTTTATATTTAGTAAGACATTTATTTATCTGCCGTGATGATTCCTCCTCAACTGAATTATTTTATAAAATTATATAATACTGATATTGGTATTTGTACATACGAAAGGTACAATAATTTTTTAAACTATAATATATAAATATAGAGATATTTATATATATATATAATATTATTTATGTAAATATTTATATATATATAATTGATAAATTAATTCATATAAAGAAAAAAATAAGTATTACATTTTGTACAACTTTTAAATAAAATCCTTATTCTATTTTCTTAACAAAGAAACATTATTTGAAAAAAAATAAATGTAGAAACATTACATTTTTTAAAATATTTGTGAGATTATTTTTCCTCTCAAACCTTAAAAATATAAGATGATCCTATTTTACTAATAAAGTTAAAATTTGAAGTGATATGAATGGAAACAAAGTAATATAGATGAATATATATACATAAATATAATATATATACATTGGATAAATATGTATCTACTTTTTTTTAAGTATGAATTCTATATAACTACGAGCAAAAGCAATTAAACGATTTATTTAAACACACATGAAACCACGTCATCCTCATTCCTCTTCATCTTCTTCATCCTCCCACAACTTTCAATTTCTCCTTAGTTGCCTAAATGTCTGTTTGGTTTTTAACTAGTTAAAAATAAGTTTTAGTAGAATTGGTTTTATAACATAATTATAATAAAAATTGGTTTTATACTAACATGTTTATATTTGGATGATTTATTTGAAAATTGATTTTGACAAAACTCATAATTTTTTTTTAAATTGAGCTTAAACTCTATCTCATGATTAATTTAATTTTCTTGGATTAAAATTTAATTTATATTTATTTAATTGGAAATAAAATATGTTTGATATAAAATTTTTTTATAGATCAGATTTATGAAAATTAAAATTTTGAAAAGACATTTTGATTAATAAATAGGAAAAATTGTATGGAAATTTATTTTTCCAATTCTTTTATTTTTTATCATTTTTATGAGTTTATTTTTATTTAACTTTAAAATAGATACAGATAAAAATGAAGAAGTAGAATGGAAAAGTATGGATCCATCTACTTCTTGGGAAAAGGGGTTTGACAATAGAAATGATTCTCCAAATGGAAAAGCAAAATTTAACTAAACCATCCTAAACTTCATCAAACTTAGTTTTGATCTCAAACCTTGATTTATATGGTGAAGTCAAACACATCCTAACAAGAAGATGATCAGTACGTCCCCATCAAGTGTTTTGTGTTTTGGGTGACAAAAGCTTCCACTCCCAAAATTCACCCTCCATTGTTCTTCAACTTTATCTCAACCATTAATTACAATTTCAGTTTGACATCCTTCCATCCAACTTGACAATTTAATTATTTCCACAAATCAAACTTTTCAAAACTAAGCGACATTTAACAGAATTAATTTAATTTTGTTACAGAATCCTTTCTCATACTTATTTTTTCCTTAGGTTGGATTGGATATGCCTATATCTCTTCTGCATTACAACTTTTTACTGGGAATTCAACCCCACAAATACACACAGAAGAAACCAATTAAATTTCCATACTACTCTCCTCATAAAATATTACATCAAAAAATTGTAATGGTAAATCTTTCTTCTAAAATCACAACTATCCAAAATTCAATCTATACACATATATAATCCTACGAACTAAAACTCTTGTCAAAAATTGCACTCCGCTACTTACTACTTAATATTTTGATTATATCTCTCACAAAAAAAAATGATTATATTATTTTCTTGATGGCTTGCCATGCCAAAATCACCTGACTCAATATTCTAATTACATCAACTTCTTGTGATCCTTAAATTAAACTAATTTAATTTTAAAGAACTACGTACCCTTGTAATTAACCCTCAATGTTTCTCTAAAACTCTCAATTATTGTGATAGCTAGAAAAATACGATTCCAACAAATCCCTTTTCGGAATTCTAAACTTTGTCAATTTATCCCAAAATCAAACTCTATTTTTTCTTCCAGACTTCAAAAACTCTCAAATACTTTTCTATTACTACTAATGTGTGAGGAGGTTATTCACTAATTTAGTTTTTTTTTCTTTTGTTCATCTGGGAGACCGGAAACTATGCTTACAAAAACGAAAAAATAACTTGGTTTAGATTGAACCTTAGCACCAACCCTAATTATTTCTGTCCCAATAGGCATCCTTTCTGGCGTCTACACGCTATAATTAAGATTTGTTAATTAATCATATTTATTTTATGTAATCAAAGCTTTTGATAACGTCATACCCTCACAAGCCTCATCATAACATGCTATCTCTCCACCATACGCCAGTTTGTGCCGCACAATTCTTGTCTCTCTCATAAGTTATGAAGCAATATGTTTTTATATCCGCATGGATATTGAACAAACCATGACACTAATTTAAAGTTTAAAGAGTTAGACAGCAATTTAAGTGAGGTTGGACTAATAATAATTAAAATAATATATTTTAAATAAATTATATGACCTAATTAAATTTTTAAATTAAATAACACTGAATTATTAATTTATCTTCCACTATAAATAAACTATCAATAAGTTTCATAACTTGATATGTAAATCTAAATAAGTTAATATTAATTCATAATCATATTTTGAGTTCAAAATAATTAACTAATAATCTATTATTATATTATTTGTCAAGTAAATATATAATTTTCAATAATCATATCATAATAATGTTTATATAATTTAAAGTTTAAAGGTTCAATAGTAATCTAAGTGAGATTATATCGGTAATGATTAAAATAATATATTTTAAACAAATTACATAAGTTTAAAAAAAATCTTATGACCTAATTGAAGTCTCAAACTAAGTAATACTAAATTATTAATTTATTTTCCATTTTAAACAAATTATTAATAAATTTCATAATTTAATATTTAAATCTAAATTAGCTAATATTAATTCTTAATCACATTTTGAGTTTAAAATAGCTAATTAATAATCTATTATTATGTTATTTGTTAAGTAAATTTATAATTTTTAATAATTATATCATAATAATATTTATAAATATTATAATATAAAAAATTATTTTATACTAAAAATGATGTTATTTTTATTTTAGAAACTAATTTTAAAAAAAAATTAGAAGAAATTAGACTAGTTCAAACCTATTTTGGACAGGTTTATAATTAGTTCTACTAGTTCAAGTACGATTTCACTGGTTCACACCAATTCCTAAAAGTTCCAATCATTCCCTTTGTCCAAATTGAACCTAGCACCAATTCCCAATTGAACAAACCAATGTTGTTTGGTTCATACATCAATGCTTTTTGAGTTATGAGACACATATATTAGTAGAAGAAATTTATGTTTGGGACATATATAAATTTTCAACTTATTAGTCTTCCATGTGTTACTTTTAAAATTTAATTTAATATGATTATTCCTCCATTAAAATACTCACAATGTTATATAGCATATCTTTATGCGATTTCCATGTAAAGTTTAACATCATATTTAACAGCGTATTATTTTTAATATCACATCTGCATGTGAGTTACAATGCTAGATAAATAGAAAATTGGATAGAAGAGAAACATACACACATACATACATGTAGAGAGAGAGAAAGAAAGAGAAAGAGAGAGGGCAAGAATTTTAATGATTTGAAAAATACGTTAAAAATGATCAATACAGGATCAAATTAAAAATTCGTCTATTCATATCAAGGATAAGATTTAGTTTTCTTTCTATCAAAAAAAAAAAAGATTTAGTTTTCTTCACAAAAATGTTTTTGTTTAGAACATATATATATATATATTCGATGCTTTATAATTAAGAAAACATGACTCCACATTTCAAAATGCACATAATTATTACTTCAAATATTGTGTGTCACAATATCATTGTTAATGTACATATTTCTTAGAATCAAGTGATCTAAACAAAAAAGAAAACTAATTAAAATTTTCACTTATAAAAGAGGATCTCTTAAGGAAACTTGACAGAACAGAGGATACAAACAAACTTGGAATAATACATACAAAAGAATACATATATTATTCTCCTGAAGAATTTACAGTGCACCAGAATTGAATGGTTATTTTTTTCTCTTTTATAAGACGAAAGAGCATACTTTGAGGAACTCACAAGGACGACAGAGACACCCAATAGGTGACAAATGGCCACGATTAGTGTTTTTTTTTTTTAATATGAATATGAAGTTAAAAGAAATAAACATGTGGTTTCTGTTTGTTTTGAGGCTTTTGAGGTGTGAGTTTTGTTTGTTGGCTGTTGGAATTATGCCCCGAAGAGTTGTATTGGTTTTCAAATATATTAATCACAATCAAAGCAGCTTATTCCCTTTGGACTTATCTTCAACTATTTGAACCATGGCTCCATCCCAGATCATTCCCACCTTCTTCTAATTGGTGTCAAAGTACGATCTTGCCCTGCTCTTTTGTATGTATATAGCTTTCTCTTATCTATATTTATATGCACTTCCGTCACTATTGAGCTAGCTAATCTAGAATTCCTTGCATAGTGTCTATGAAGTCGATACTAGACAAATCTATCTTCTGTAAATTTAAGGCATGTTTGGATTAATAAGAATGGAGGAAAAGAAGAACAAAAGGAAGGTTTGGTTTTGGTTTAATTTGAAGGATAAAATCTAAGTTAAACCTTCTCTTTGTTCAATCCAAACATATTTAATTATTGTCATTCTGCATTCTGCATCCTTAGAAAAAATGATAAAATTAAAACCAAAAAAAAAAGAAAAAGATGTCGAGGTGTATGGAGGAGTAAAAGCGAGAGGGAGTAGACAAGTCAGTTCATGTAATTAATTTCATCCGAATGCTCTCATTTTGGGGGTGAAACATGATACTTACATCGCAAGGAAATTCTTAATTTTGATTTCTCTAAGAAGCATTATGAGAGTAAGTCTTAATAGCACCATCCCATTTAAGGAAGAGCATCTTTAAAATTACTCCGAAAGAGATTTAGTTTCATGTAAACAATTATTCCGGGCTGTAATGTCAAAAAAAAAAAACTTGCACAATAATTGATGCTTTAGGGAAACCAGACGAGTTTAAAATAAATCTATAAAAACAATGAAACTGTAAATAGGTTGGTAAAAAGTATTGTTATGATTTGTAAATCATCTACCATACATACTAGTTAAAGTAGTATTATAATCTGCCAATTTTGTCTCTTGTAATGTTTAGACGTAAATCACTAAAAGCAGCTGTAGTATTTTATCAAGGGCCCTATGTAACTTTCCCAATCTAAATCAGAGGTCATTTTGGAAATTTTCTGTCTGATAAGATTCTAATCATCTTTCCTCTGAGTCATTTATTAAAATTTTATGAATAATGTTTAAAAGAAGGCAAAGAAACCAAATCCGACAAACAATATGCTAGCTATTACCTCATCATCGATCAATCTCTCGTTAATGTAACATTCAAAAGCTTTTTATTATTAGATATCATCAGTTTTCATTTCTTCATGCTAAGAAAAACTAACCCTTACTCCTACTCTCATGGAAAACCTAGAGACCTTATCAGAATGTTCACTTTCTTCCCAAAACTCAGACAAAAACCAAGCTTTAACGCCTTGTGAATCCGGCAACAAGCCCCATGTGATCAAAGAGAGGAGGATCATGAGGGATCCAAAAAGAGCAGACATGATTGTGAAAGAGAGAAAGTATCTTGGCGTGAGAAAAAGGCCTTCAGGAAGGTGGGTTGCTGAGATCAAGGACTCCTCACAGAAGCTGAGGCTTTGGTTAGGAACTTTTGACAGAGCAGAAGATGCTGCTATGGCTTATGATTGTGCTGCTAGGCTTCTAAGAGGAAGAAATGCCAAGACAAACTTCCAGAGCCCTTCAGGGATGATCATGAACACACAAGAGGAAAATTGCAGCTTTTTGCGTAAGAATCCGAGGGCTTATCAGATTCTTAAGCATGCAATCATGAAAAACCATCATGCAGTTCTTTCTTCCACAACCATGCCTTGGAAAAACCAGATCAGTAATATTATGGGAGACGAATTTGACACGCTTGTTGAAGAAACCATAGTTTGCTATTCCACTAGTTCTGAAGAAGGTTCTTCTTCTTCTTCAGGTTGCTGTGGGGTCTCATTTGGGAGTTCGAAGGTTTATTCTTCTGTTGTTGTGGCTCCTTCTTTCAGTTCCTGATTTTGTCAAACAGATGATGGTCATGAAGAAACTCCATAGGAAGACTTAGTCATATGTCACTCAACATGAAACAAATTCTGGGTTTCTATTGTAGCTTCTGCCATATTTATATCCTCTCTCAACGCTGTCTAGCCATATCTTCTGTTGTTGTAGCTTCTTTTTTTTAGCGCTTCATTTTGTCAAACAGATGATGGTCATGAAGAAACCCCACAATAAGCCATATAGATCTCACTCTACATATATATATATATATATGAAGCAAATTCTGGGTTATTATAAATATATATAGGACCTTTCCACCTATTAAGCCCTGCGCAGTGACTTCATTTGATTCCTTCATGGGCGTGCAAAGGCCATGATTTCCTTTTTTGGTTCCTTGATCTGTCATATTTTGTATATAATCCGAAGATGCTCTTATTTGCCTTTTGGAGGAGTTTTTCTCGTTCTTTTTTTTTTGTTTTTTTCTTTTTTTTTTTTTTGTTTCAGAAATCTTGAGAGATAGAAGATGAAGGGTAGAAGAATGAATGGTCATTACGTCATGGGTAAGGTAATTCCTAAAAATAAAAAAGGCCTCTCGCTCTTTGGCTAAATTTGGTTCAAATGTCAGTAAGCCGAGCACTTTGGTTAAATTTCTTCTTTTCTTTTTATTTTTTGGTACAAAATTTCTTTTCTTTTTGATTAGTGATGGAAAAAGGAAAGATGAAAATTGACACATTTTTCTCAAATCTCAACTCACTCAAGTACTTGGCGCCCAAAAGACAAAAAACCTCACTCAAATATTTGACTAATGCCTTCGTTTAAAAGTTCAGTATAGAATTTGGTAAAAAAAAAAAAGTTTAGAATAAAAAATAAATCACATCTCGTTTAATGTACACACAAAATGTATTGTATATTTTTATTATTATCAACTTACAATATACGCTTAGCATATAATTATGAATATCTAATCATGGAAAAAGAAGAAAAACTTAAAATTATCATTTTTAACTGATAATAGTTCTAAATTAAAATTATTAAACATATCAGTAGCAATAAATTGTACTATTTATAATTTGTGAATAACGTGATTGATAATAATTTTTTCCTTTTATTAATAGGCAAACTTGGGGAGACGTAGGGGACCATGGTTCCCTAGTTTTTCATTTTGGATTTATATTATAATATTTTTTAAAAAAATTTTATATCATATAGAGATTATGCATATTTGGTCCCCTCCCAAAATTTATATCTTATCCTGAAAGTAAATAAAATATTTAAAAAGTTAACATCCTCTTGTTTTTACCTTACTAAATACCAACTTCACTTTGTTATGCTATATTAGTTATATATCATAATTTGTTTTATATTTTTAAGTGTTAAACTTCTCATTATTTAACATATATTCTTTTGAATCTCGGCCCCCAATAACCAAATCCTAGTTCCGTCTCTACTTTGAACCTTAATGACGTATTTTAGAGATAAAAATCCCTATCATTTATGTCAACATAAGTTGTTGTATGATTGTATTTTCTTTGTCCACGATAATATAAGTATATAACTAAGTTGATATTTAAGTTTTAAAATAAATTACATAAATTTGAATATAGTTTTATCAAAATTATACAAAATTTTCACTGTTTTTAAAAGATAGATGGACTTCTATGAAATAAAAAGTTACCATATATTTTAGATCAAGTTTAAATGTTTGATTGAGATATTTTATATTAATTTAAACACGTTTTTCTAAGTTAAGGTGGATAATATTTTTGTTAAAAAGTAAAATTAAATTAAAGTGTAAGGTAAATTTTTATTTTAGGAGATATTTATGAATCTTTTAAAAATAAAAGAGAAATTAATATAATTCAACGAAACCTAGAGAATATCTATATGATTTTCTCTTAGCTCTAACATAAAAATATATTTTTATAACACTGAATGTATTCCCCAGTTGCCAAAGACTAATTGTTTCCGGGCATAAATCATCAAAGTAAATTTTTTCTCTTCCAATAAAGTATTTTTCATAAAAATATACTTTTATTCATAATATGATAACAAATGTAGTTAATAATTTAATTTTCTAAAATACTTTTAAATAAAAAATGAACTTTTTATATAATAATTAGAGAATCAAATCTTAAGATATAGGTAGTGAAATTTATTTCTTTTTTTATACACTTTATTTTCTTTTTTGGATGAGCACTAAGAATATCCCATAACTGATAGTTAAAGACTAATTCTTTTAAGATAGAGATTACCAAATGAGTTTTATTTCTTTCAATAAAATCTTTTTTATATGTATAGTCTCATATCAAAACCAATATAATATACTTAAGTAATCTAACTATTTACCAATTATATAACCACTTTATTGAGCATATGCTTTATTTTCTATTCCACTAAACTTAACACATAATCAGATATGAGAGATAATTTCTTTTTCCCTTAGATATTATCATTATGTATTCACATAATGGGGAGGCAAGGATAATAGAGTTTGACTAAGGCAGCCAATTGTGCCTAATTTATGAGTCGTCCTCATTGTCCCAATATTGTACATGGCAAAAATAAAAGGTCATTTTCATGGTTTGGCGCATATAGGAGCGGTCTTTTTCTTAGGTAGCCACGCTCTACCTATATAGCAGCCATCAAAACACGGTATAATATTAATAATTAATAAAAAAAATCATTCATATGTGATATGTTGTACTTGTATTCTTAGCAAACATGATTGGAAGAAGCCAAAGTTTGGCCATCGCAATTGTTTCTTGGGGAACATAGGATGTGAGGAATATTATTGAATATTTTCATTATTTAAATGAACTTTCATTTTAATTTTTTTCCTGTCACATAAAATACATAGTTACAGATGCAAAATAGATGCAAAAATGTCTAAGAAAATTACTAGTAATATTTTTCTAATTTATAAATTTTGCTACATTAAAAATAAAACATAACTATAATAATTCTTCAGCGAATTTAATCAGTTTATATTTTAACATGATTTATATTTAATATATCATAATAATATATTACTTAAATATATTACTAAAAATTGGCTTTGGCCATTTACTTAGAATCTCTCGGTTTTCTAGTTTTAATTTTGGTTTCTTCTCTTACCCTTGTATATTTTTTTTGTTTGATGTTTATTGCAACTTCATATGTATTTGCTTTCAGTAAAACATTTTATACCCCTATTAAAATTTTATTTTAATATTTTTTGGGATACAACTAAACTATATCAAAGCCAACTACAGTACATATAAAATACTATGTATTTCGCTAAAAAGGTTTATTACGCAATAATAGCCATAAATTCACTTATCAAACAATTTTTGCCAAGCACAAATTACTCTTTTGTTATAACTTTTATGGAAATCTACTTATAAATAACATAATTTTTTAACAAACAAAAGATTCACCCCTACTCATGAACAGATATTTATACTACTCTCTCTTACAATTGGCGCTCGTTTGCTTATGTGTCTACCTGATTATCAACAGGGCAACTCAACCTGACCAACTTAGGACAACCAGCCATTTGGTAGGACCGGTCCGTATTGACAGATCTAAACAGTTTTTCGATTATTCGAAAAACTCGAGGACTAATGTAGGTTTATTATTATTTGTTGGCATAACATTAAAAATACAAGATCACTTAATCCCATTCAAATGAAGGTGCATTTAAAACAAATCAGTTATCACCAAGTAATTTCTACATGTGGCCTGGGAGAGTCATGCAATCACCAAACTGAATCTTTAATTAATAAGAATAGCATCTTGACTTAATATAAAATTGGCTTGATGAGAGTTTTAGAACCTAATTAAGCACATGGTACCCTGCTTGATGAGAGTTTTAACGAAGAGAGAACATGGAATCAAAAGAAAGAATATCCTTAGCTTGGTGAGAGTTTTAGAACCTAATTAAGCACTTATTCCCAGAATCAAAATTGGTACTCCGCTTCATTTTCCATTTTGCCTGGACCTGTCCCTACTCCTAGCGTGATTTCATATTTAATTCACAATACATATGCACGAATTTGATACCCCAGATTCCTTCATAATCAGCTGGGAGATTCTCTTGCAAATTGTACAACACAAACTGTAGCTTTCATGACTTTCATGCAGCAAACAGAGACACATTACAGTCAACAAGTGTGCAGTATTTCCTTCCACATGGAAACCTACCATCCCAAAAGATACCTTTTCCTTTACAAGAAAGCAACAAGCAGCGACCTTTAGACCTTCTGCTCAAGAAAATGACATTTAAAGTAATATTAACTACTCTCTTTCGCTCCTTGAAAAAGCAACCAACACCATAATAATGAACCCCAAATTCCCCCCAAATGAATGAATGGATAAAATTTCTGTGCCTATTCAACTTAACACATCAAAATCAACATTTAAGGCATTGGAGTGACACAATACCAGCAGCCAGTGCAAACATTTAGAGGTGGCACCTTGAACCACTATAAGGATCTTATCCACCAGGCATGTTGGCATCTATAAGAATTAGGATGATTATGGACAGAACTTCAGTATGGAACTATAATCTCCATACGACAGGATAAAATAAAAAAAAAATATTACCCTACCTTCTTCACTGAATTTTAAAAAATTTTCTACACGGACAGAAATCCATTTACCCAAAAAAAAAGTTTACAAATGAACAGAGTTTTCTCAAGTTGAGAGTTATTTACATGGAATCTGCTCTATAAAATAACAACAAAGAATAAAATGTTTGAAACAGCTATCAATATTAATATAATTCAAAACTCAAAGCATTTTTTTTATTTTTTTGTATAAATATAAATACACACACGCTCACACACTGTGCAGGTCTGAGGCAGAGTGAGAATCATACTGATTGGACCCAAATGTTTAAAATATCTATAAAAGTTCTTATACTAAAACTGTCGCATTTTACGATACCCATGAATAATTTACCCACCCTCATAGGAACACTAGGGTAAAAATACTCTTTGGCACAGTTTTAAAATATTTGCTATCAAATTCTTCAACAGAAACACATGTAAAGGAACCTTTTCAAAGACTCAATAGTGTGGTTCCAGGATGTGAAAAATGTCCATATACTACATTTTCACTAAAAATTTTGATAACAAATATCTAAATATGTCATCCTAAGAATAAACTAAAATTACGGTTGATTCACACCTTCTTCACCAACTTAACTGGTTGACAACCAAGGATTGTTATTTTACATTTAAAAATGAAGGTAAACAAAAACTAATGGAAAAACTCGAGAATTCCAATCTAGCGATCACACAAAAAACACAACAAAGGAAAACACATAAATATGCATATTTAGATGAAAAATGGCAGACCTTACCAACAAGCCAGAAGCTCATATAGCATAAACAGACAGAAAAGAATCATATTAACACAGGGTGAAGATGAGGAGGAAAGTTTTGGAGATCCGAGAAGCTGCTTTTAGTGACGGAAGTCACACCTCAGAAAACACAGTAAGTGGTAAATTGGTTTGGTTGTTAATTGTATAGCAAAAAACATACCTTAACCGACTAAGTAAACTACAAGCAAACTGTTAGACTACTGATACTTGAATTGAACTTCTCGATCTTGTGAGGAAAAAGCAATAAGATAATGACAATTCCAGGAAACAGAAAGTCATGAAAACATCCCAGAAAAAAAAAAGGAAACTAAATTTTTTTATCCAAAAGATATGTTTCACTTATTTAGTTTTGACTTTAAAAATGCACGCTTTTTTTAAATACCAACCGGTTTATAGAAGCTACATTGGGCTTGACTAATATGGATCAAGCCAAGTAAGGTTATGAAACTCTTTGAGCAGCAATTTTCTACATCCTCAAGACTCAAATTCGAGATCTTATTTATGGGGAACAAGTAGTGAACCACTTGAACCAATTGCCACAAGTAAAAACACATGAATTGATCATAAGAAGTTTTGACAAGCTGAATAAAAAAAAGAAGGACAAATGATCTGTTCCAAGAACTAATGAGTGCAAGTAAAAAACTCTTAAGTAATCTTATATTAATAAGATTCAGGTGTGAAATAATTAAAACATGTATATGGAAAGAAAAAGAGTGCATTTTCACATATTGTTGCAGCAGATGATGAATTACTCCGGTTAATACAAGTAGTATTAGATCTGTATGCATTATATCGAAGAGGTAATCCATTGAACTATAGTTATTGGCACCATACTCATCTCCTGCCATGAGTAACGACTGAAGTGTATGAAATTACTACCTAATCACATGTAAACTAGAAGCGAACTCATTTAAATAATCAAATTGATGAAAAAGGATAACACTAATTGACTAATCCATCAGTGGAATAAAATGAAATTGCACACTCCATCATGTCAGACAAAAAGGGAATACGAAATAGTTTCAAAAGAAATGCAGACTTGGCGAGAAAATTTAAATTACTATATGGGTAAGAATCACATGCAAATGATTATTAGCTCGTCCAGCAAATACAGAAAACAGAGAAGAGCATATCCGTAGGAGATAGATTGCCACGGGTCAAGGAAAGAGAAAAGGAGAAGAAAACGAATACATCAAAATTTAGTTAAAAGGGTTCGATCCTTTTGTTTTCTAAGAGGAACACGAAAGGTCAAACTTTAGAGTTTCCACGTAGTTTCTCGGCAATCAAACAGAGGACATGGAAATTAGTGAGAAACAGAAACAGGAAAAGAGAGAAAGCGGCAAAGTGAGCGCTGGATGCAGAGGTTTATCGACCGATTCATGCTTTGTGTTTTTCACACAATAAAATTCACGAAGAGATCGATGAACCGCTGCCTCCAGTGACTTCACTCCCCAGCTTCATAATCACAACAAAATCACATAAAAAAAAATAAAGAAATCCTCGAAAAGTACTTCTTCCGCTCAACAAACACAAAACAGACTCACCATGTAATTACAAGATCCAACAAAAATTATTTTCCAATTGAACAAATCATCGAAGACTACAGATCTGGGCATATACAGAGAGTACACTATATAACATGAGAATTGAGCAGGAGAAAAGCAGAGCAAGTTTTCCATTCAATCACAATCTACACGTTAAAAAAGAAAATCCGAAGAAAATGAAGAACATATAATACACTGATAAAGAAGAAGAGGGAGAGTTGGCAAAAAAAGAGATAAAGGAGGAGAGAGAGAGAAACATATAAACCAGGAATCTGTAGAGTCACCATTGCCGTAGCGGTGTAAGTGTCTCTCTCCTCTCGTTTCACTCTCTCCAGATGGGAGTCGCAGATGAGTAGTCTTTTGAAGGGCAAGCACTGAGATGATTTGTTTGTATTGGGACGTGGAATTACCATTTTAACCCTCACCTTTCTAAAGACATGTGACGGGTTTCATTGCGCTGGACCAGTTAAAAAGCGGATATTGTCTGCAGTCATAGCAGAACTGGAGGAGAATTCTCACTTTGATTTTATAAATTTTTTTCGCCACAGATTTTGTAAGTTTCTTTGCAACCTCTTTTATGAAAATCGGATTAAACCTGTCAACGTTAGTGAATCATTGTTAAAATCGGATTGAATCTGTTAAAATTAGTGAATCGGGGTTAAAATTTAATTGAAACTTAACAGAATCAATTAAAAGAAAATCGTTTAAAAAAATACGTTAAAATAAGCAAAAATTGATTGAATTACTGGTCTAACGTGTTCAAACCTTTTTTTTTTTATTTTATCGTTGTCTTTTAAATAAATATTTTTCTATATTTTAATATGATATAAGTATTACTCTTATACATAATTATTTATAATTGTATATTTAGTTAGTGAATGCTATGGTGATAAATTATTAGCTAACTATTTTGAATCAATAATATCTTATTTAAATTTTAATATTAAATTATGACATTTATTAATTATAATTATTTTATTTTTATATAATATTTTAATATATGAAATTAAATCACTATAAGTTTGGTTTGCTTGATTACACAATGGAACTAGTGAATTTTGAATAATATCTTGACCAATTCAGTTTTAAAACAATGCTTACAACTATTTAGTATTTTATTTCGTCAATTAATCTAAATTTGAGAACTATTTAATTCTAAATAATTATTTTATGGATTCTATCTATTTTTCTATTATTTTACATGAATTAATTGTAAAAAATCTATCCAGGCAATCGAAACCCTATAATTGACCAGAGCAGATCAATCACTCAAAATTAGAAGAAAAAAAGTATAACTGTTTAAAAAAATTATAAGCTATGAGCATAAACTTGAATTTGACCCAATAATATTGAATATAAAAAATTTATAATTAAAAAAAAAAGGCAAAGTTATCTATCCATAATTTAAAATCTTATCTTAATCTTCATCTTAATTTTCCTAAAAGTTGAATGAAAAAAAGTCACTTTAACTGATTTCACTACGAGCACACTATTGCAAAGATTAGCCATCATGCAGATTGTGCTGTTCCTGAAGCTTCAATTTGAAGGTCAAGTTAATGGCTTATTACAGAAGCCACTTCCATTCCTGTGTGTCCCGAATCTTCTTCCAACTTCTGTGTTTTCTATCACTCCCTTCCTCTCAAATCGCATCTCACATCTTCTATCACTCCCTTCCATGGCATCTAGAGACTTCCTTGCCCTCATTTATTTCTTTGGCATCTGTCTCACGCCATTTGATTCTTCTTTCTCAGTTCCTTCTTTCACTTGGGTTGGTCATGGATCTACCTCACGTCGGATTGAGCGTGGTGTTTCTATCCTCTTTCCCCCTTTAGCGCCGATCTTTGGTCCATCGATTCCCCATCTTTTCCTATCATCTTGTAGTGTCAATTTATGTTATCGGTCTGATCTTTGTTATCATCTTGTAGCGTCGATCTTTGTAGTGTCGATTATTCACTTGATCACGGGGTCTGGTTGATTATCTCTATTTCCTTTAAGATATATTATAGATTATAGATTCTTATTTTCTCCTCCAATCAACTTGATTACAGGATTTATTTCTATTTATCCTACATATCACGCTTATTTAGTTATTTATTTTTGCTTCCGAAAGAAAATCTCCATAGGAGGAGTTGGCTTTTGTGAGTAGGCCCTGTGCTTCTATGTTATTGTTTTCATTGTGTTTTTTGATTCATGGTCTTTGACTGACTGTATATGGGAGGATTTATTTTGGTTTTTTGATTAAAACATAATAAATAAATAAATTATTTATCAATATTTATTATATCAAAAACAATTTCCTAATATATAATACTCAAAATCGATAATCAGAAAATCGATAATGGCATTGTGAATAGTCAATTACCCTGTACGGGACTTAACTATTTTTTTTTTTAAATAAAGATAGCAAGTCAAAAACATGGACTTGCTTTTGTTTTGTTCTTTTTTTTTTCCAATAAATGATTTTTTTAACTTTTTTTTCCGGATATACTCCTCCATCCCATTATTAAGATAAGATGGTTTTTTTTTTTCATAATATAAGATAATATATAGTAATTTGTTATTTTTACCTTTCATTTATTGTATTATTAGTATTGTAACTTATGTTATATTTAATGAAAAGAGTGAAATTAATAAGGATAAGATTGAATTTTTTTTTTTAATTTAAGGATAAAATAAATATTTTTAAATATATGTGAAAACTCTTTCATTACCTTATAATATGAAACTGAGAGAATAACAATAATATAATAATTTAATTTGTATAATAATTAGAATCAATTATTTTTTATACTTATAAGAAAAAATAATAATTTATAAAATAAAAAAAATTGCGATTCATAAGTCACTACTTAACTAATTTTTTTTTTAAATAAAGAGAGGAAGTCAATTGGAACTTACTACTTAGTATTTTATTTTTTAAGATTCGTCTACCCAATTGACCTGCTATTTAGTATTTTTTTATTTTAAATCAGTCAAAAGCAAGTCCACTTGTTTATGTTTTGTTATTTTTTTTAATAAATAATTTTTATTTTAACCGACTTCCTTTTTATCTTTTTTTATTATTTTTTTTATATACTCCTTCTGTTTCATATTATTATATTTTTATTATACAAATCAAATCATTGTATTTTCATTATACTCTCTATTATAAGGCAATAGAGAAATGTTTTAGGTATATTAAGAAATATTTATTATATTTTTAAAATTTTAAAATTTTTTTAATTTTACCCCTATTAATTTCACTCTTTTCATTAAATATAGAACAAGTTACAATACTAATAATACAATAAAAGAGGAGCAAAACTAACAAATCATGACATATTATTTTATATTATGGATAAAAAAACCTCATATTATCTAAATAATATGAGATGGAGGAAGCATATCTAAAAAAAATTAAAAAAAAAAGGAAGTCCGTTAAAATAAAAAATTAAAAATCATTTATTAAAAAAACAACAAAACAAAAGTAAGTAGGGAAGCGAATGGGTATTTGAGAGATTGAAGCATTATTCACAGAGAACTAAGCGTGGTATTTTTACTATTTCATGATAATCGATTGTTTTGTTTTCCTTTTATTTTTCATCTCTAGCTTGTGTTTTTTTAAAAAAAAAAAATTCTTTGCGGGTCCTTTTTGAAGGGAAGAGTCTGTTGTTCGAAGATTTTCTATTCAATATCACGCACATCTATTGTTTTAGAAAGAGAGGGAGAGAGTCCGAAAGCAGAAGAACTAGCGACTGAAAAGAGTTGAGAGAGCGGGATCGAAGAATTGTACTATATCTGCTTACGTTTCACTTAGAAATTATGCTGGTATGGAAAGTGGCCATTTTGGGGTAGAAGGATAGATGTTGGATGATATGCTTAAAAGAGATTTTATTTCACTTGCCCTCTTGATTGGGTTGAAATGGTATTTCAATTTCCTATTTTCCATGATATTCTTTTGTATTTATACGAAGAACTTATAGTATTTATTATGATTTAATTTTGGGTGTTGTTGATTTAATTTTGCTAATTAGAGTCTGCTTCATAGTTCAATGCATGAGTTGCAACAACAATTAGTTCAAGTAGTTTTTTTTTAAGCAAAGTCTTAAGTTTAAGTGTGGCTGCCAAATGTAACTTTTGAAAATTAATTGAAGGATGGAACTGACGACACTTCACAAGCTGTGGATCCCTTTTGCCACTGGGGCAATGTATTATGCACAAATCATGTGTTAGTTTCATATAACTCAATTTAAACTTTGTAAAAAAAATAAAAAGCAAATTTTAGGAGGTTATTTGGATAAAAAATGAAATTAATAAAAAGAGAGTATAAGATATTTTATATGAAGAAAACTTATACCTTTTTGCTTATATACTTGATGGCCAGTTAGCCAATTAATAAATCACATATGGATGCTCTTTTATACATCATTTTTTTACTCACTAACACTGTTATCTCTTACGGTTAACTACTCTTTTTAATTTTTCTTTAAAACAATCTCTCTTTTAATTGAAAAAATCAAATCTCACAGATGTCGTTGCTAACCTCTTACTTTCCGTATAGCTTCCATATTTGCCTCCATGTCATCTTTCTCATCCAGATAGCTGCAAATCTCTCCTTTGTTGCCCTCCATCATCTCTGTTGTCTCTCTTTTTTTTTTTGGGGGGGGCAGCCATCTCTGTTGTCTCTTCACCACCGTCACAATAGACCAAGATACACAAGGTTATCATTTGCTAGAATTGCTGCGAGGTGATTGTGGTAGGGTGGGTGACAGCGATTCTTGGATAAGTTGTACCGATGATGTGGCATAGCAAAGAAGAATTATGGATGTGAGCTTTTAGGGATTATTATTATTATTATTATTATTATTATTATTATTATTATTTTAAAAGAAACTTAACAGTGTTATTAGTGAGTAAACAAATGATGTGCTAAAAATGACCAAATGTCATTCATTAATTGGCTAACTGGACATTTAGTATACAAGCAACTTGATATAAGTTTTCTCCATTTTGTATTATCTAAATCTAAGTATATAATTATAAAGTATGTAATTTGATCTACGGATAATTTAGATCATTTACAAGGGCTGCTCAACAGAAAAGTCATATTCCCTTCGCTGTATTCCTGGCTGCTAGCTGTGTAACAGTACAAAGTGTGTAATTTACTTTTGCCTGCTTCACTTTTCTTTTTTCTCTCCTTATATTTATTTATTTTTCTTTTACTTTTTCTTTGATATGACGTTTGGAGGCGGGAGGGGAAAAATGGTCTACCTAAAAAAATACATCAATTTAGGTCCGTTTGATTTTCAATTAGTTAAAAATGAGTTTATGTAAAATTGGTTTTGTAAGGTAGTTAAAATAAAAATTGGTTTTGAACTAATATGTTTATGTTTGGATGACTTATTTAAAAATTGATTCTGACAAAACTCATAATTTTTTTTAAATTGGACTTAAACTCTATCCTATAATTAATTTAATTTACTTGAACTAAAATCTAATCTGCATTTATTTAATTGAGAACATAATATATCTGATATAATATTTTTTTGCAAGTTAAAGTCCATAGAGATTAAAATTTTGAAGGAACATTTTAGTCATTAGATAGAAAAAAAATTATGGAAATTTTATTTTTTTAATTTTTTCTTATTTTTATTGGTTCATTTTTATCTGATTTTAAAATAAATACAGATCAGAATAAAGAAGTAGAACAGAAAAGCAGGTCCGAAGCTGCATCTACATAAATCACGTTTTACTTGAAAAATTATTCTGTAATGGAAACTGAAAATTTTACCAAACATCATGATACACAAATTAAACCAAGTTTTGAGAATTAATGCTAATGATAAATTAGACTTACATTTGCTTTTTTCAGTCTCATTGTGTTTTTTTGTCCAAAACTCTATTGTGTTGTTTGTATTAGATGTATTGACCAACATATTTAGTTTTGATTATGTCAAATAGTGGAGTAAAAATTTTACATGATATAGTTATTTAATATTACTTATATCTTTTAAATCATACTAATTATTTGACAAAAAATTTGACTAACTATTGGACTTAATATGAATTTTTTATGTAGTTAAGTAAAAAAAAAAGAATATAATTATAGAGTCAATTAATGTAGCAAAGACTTTCAAGAAAAAGAAAGTTTTGAACAAGAACTTTGGAACTTGAATGGAAAGATCAAGATTCGAGTTCTTTGAATTTGGATATAAATAGTTGAGAATATTTAACTTTAAAAATTTTTTAAACAATTTTAAAATATCTCTTTTAATATCATTGAAGATTTTAAGTCATAAAATCAAATTGAGAAGTGATTCCCTCACTCCTATAAGTTTTCAAAGTGTCAAAAAAAAAATTGATTATCTCAAGCTATATAACTTGTTATACTAGCTGTTTGCTTCAAATTCGTGCTTTCTTATTACTATAACCGATTACCCTCTTAAAATAATCGATTATCATTCCTTCTGATAAGTCAGTTTACTTGTGTTTAGCGTCTTAATCGATTATATCTACATATAATCAATCATATCAACTGTTATTCCCGTGCAGTCTTTATCTTTTTTTATGTAATCGATTACCTCCTCAAAGTAATCAATTATCACAGTTCTGGTCTTTCTTATTACCATTCTTTTTTACGTCATAATCAATTACATTCATATCTAATCAGTTATATTTCTTCATATAATCTATTATATCCTTAAATAATCAATTATCTCTTCACAAAGAGTGTGCAAACTTTTTTGTAATATAATTGATTATCTTGCTTCTCAAATTTATTTTCATCCTTCGATAACCTGTTACAGACTCTAATATAATCGGTTATATTTTATAACCTTCCAAATTCCATTTTAATTGATTATTCTTAACTTAATTGGTTGAAGAACTTAGGGCCTGTTTGACAGTGTTTTCTGTTTTCTTGTTTTCAAAACAGTTTTGTAAAACTATTTTCGAGAATAAGTTTTGAAAATAAGAAAATAAAAAAATCTGTTTGAATAGTTGTTCTCAAAATCATAACTAGTGAGTGATAGATGAGTTATTCAAAATTTATAATTTTACCATTAGTGAGGTGGATGTTTTTTACCTTTTCTCGTGTTTTCCAGAACAAAAACTACAAAACATCTTAAAGTTGTTCTGCGTTTTCTGTTTTTTTGTTTTTCTGTTTTCCAGAACAGTTTATAAAAAACAGGTTTACCAAACAAGTTTTCTGAGTTTTCTGTTTCCGAAAACAGAAAAACTGTTTCGGAAACACGAATCAAACAGGCCCTTACTTTCTTCTTTAATATTAAATTTAATCAATTGACTTAAACTAAATTTAACTTGTTATTGTGGATACATTACTGGACATAGCCTTGAATCATACTATACTCGATTAGACTTTCATAGTATAATCAATTATCTGGGTAAGGTGCCTACAATGATTAGTTCTTCAAAAGAACGACTAGTTAATTATGCCTAACAGCTAATTAATTACTCCTACCTGTAAATAGAGCTTTATTTAAGTTGAGAGGGAAAATAATGATGTTCTAACAGAGTTATTTTTTGATCAAACATTCTCAACTACACTCTATGAGTTTCTATATATTTATCTACTCTTTGAGAAAACTTTTTTTTTTCTGTATTAATATTTTCTCTGTGAGAGAATTCACTAGGTGATCTAGAGAAGTTACTCAGGGAAAAATTTTCTTGAAAGGAATTTGTAAATACACCAGGAAAGGTGTAGGAGAGAGATATATTCAGAGAAAGAGTCTTAGATGTACAATGACTTCACAAGTACTTAGATTTAACTTGTGAGATTTAGTAAAAAATTTCAAGATGATTACTTGGGGACTAGATATAAACTAAATGGTTAGATCAAACCAGATAAATCTTTATATTTTACTCTTCATCCTTTATTTCTCCCACTCTCTTATTAAGTGCTTTGTTTGTCTTTGTTTATAGTGTTTCTTTGTATTGTGCTTCAAAAAGATAAAATTTATAACACCCAATTCACCTCCTATATTGACACTCCTAAGAAAAACTTCTTCATAATTTTGTAAGTCAACGTTGTCGGGAATATAACAAATTAATTATAAATTTAATTTGAAGTAGAATGATCACGTTTTTAAACAAGTTTTTAATTTTTTATTTGCATACGTATATGACACATATTATCACCCAAATATCTTTTCGAATAATCAAGAATAAAAAATATAAGAAAATCAATCCCCCTGGAATATTCTACACACGCACACTCAATTTTCATCTAACAACCACAATTTGCTTTCTTAAAGAATATTAAAAAAATATATAAACTAACCATAACGATCCATAAGCGATTTTCTTTTTGAAAAAACAATTTTTATACCATCATTTCTAAATTTTTAATCAAAATATAAGAAATGTATAAGTCTCTAACAGAAATACGATAAATATATGATTTTTTTCATACGATAATATGGCTTTTCAATTAATTCATATATTTGTTATATTATGGTTAAAAATTATATATTTTGATCGATCAGAGAATTTGATTATAAAAATATTTTAAAGAAATCTATTTTAATCATTGTCTAACTACTTGTAAAATGTATGGAAAATTTTGCAAAATTTATCCTTCTCACCGATTTCTTTTTTTTTTTTTAAATCTTTATAGTTTATAGAACATCTTTAAATGACGTGGTTGGGTTATCTCTCTTTTATTTATTGGATGAAGCCAACAACTATATATTAAACAACAAAATATAACATAATTTTGGACTAAAAATAATTCAAATCCACCAATCACAAGCAGATTTAAGATATAGTGCTATTCTAGAATAGATCCAATGAAAATCTAGTTGCAGTCTATCTTAATTGCACCAACACTTCATAAAAGAAGATGTACACATAACTCAAACGTATCAGATGTGATACTTATATTGTACTTCACGATATGTATCATAAACATACGTATACTTATTTTTCTTTTTTACAAAATTTCAAAATAACTTAAATTTGATAAGAAAACTCAATTTTTTATTTCTTCTTTTAAATATCTTCATATTACTTTTAAATTATTTGTTTAAAACTCAATTTTTTAATATTTTTTATCTTTGATTTATTAATTCGTTAAATATACACATAAATTTTATATGTATATTTCTTGTACTCGCATCCTAAAACTTTAAAATTTGTCGTATTCAATCGTGTTGTACCCGATACTCGCACTTATATATGTGCATCATAGTTTGCAAATATTAATTTATTTTTTTCAATTTAATTAATCTTTCAATATCTTATTAATTAATGACAAATTAAAAACATAGTTGATAGTTGATAGATTTACCCATTTACTATATTTGTACCTGTGGTTTTTAAAAAAAATATAGTAAAAGCGTAAATCTTTCAAACAAATTAAGAAAACAGATGGTAAAAAAAATGCGTGAAAGGACTGATGAACTCATGTATGCTTGCTTCCCTATGGAGGGAGTAAATGAAATATCTATAGCAGAGAGGGGTGTGTGTTGTCAAATTAAAATATGAAATATTCCAAAAAAAAACTAAAAAGGGACCAATATATGTGAGTACTGTAATAAGTATTGATTAGTGTAAGCTAATAGGGTTGAAGAGTAAATTGAGAGATGCTAGAAACTTTCTAAGTTTGAAATTGTTGCAAATATTGATATTTGCTCACGTGATTAATCATGCATATCATATGTTAAAACCTCAACTTTTATGAAAACTCAACTTTTAATTAGAATGATTATGAGTTCCCGAAGTCCTTTATTATAATTTCCCTAAATGTGGGCACTAGCATGTAATTTCCCACTTTCACATAATGCTTTGGATGGTCTCCTTGAACTTTTAGAACCTTCAATATACTACGAAACTCTTTTTCATAAGAAACAAATAGCTAATCTATATATCCTTAAAGTTTGTTCCCTTCGCGCACTGTTTTTACTGTTCCTAGCACGGTAGGCACCGGCCGGGTTGGTTCACTCCACATTGGGTTCATGCATCTTCTCCGTTGTGTGCTGCAGTGTCCATCCGGGTCGGGTTATTACGTCAAGTCAGACAAATGCATAGTTCGGTGGGGATGCTTCCCTTCAAAGCAAGTGGTGCAATGGCTTCCATTGGAAGCTTTGTCGGACAACTATATTTGCTGGTGTTGCTCCCACGGGTTTTCAGTTCGCGAGCATGGATGATTCTCGCCCTGTAATTGCTGGTGCATTGATGGTTCTCCCACCTTATCCTTCATTCATTATTAAAGTTGTCTGATTATTTGTGTGTCCCTGTAGGGTGTCAGGTGCGGCAGCGGTGCGGAATTTATTCCCGTTCTTTGGATTGTTTAGGTGGTTGCTTTCTCTCAGTTTTTGTGTTTCTGTCAATCTGTCTTTGTGCATCTTCCTTCATGCACTGTTTTTTATTCCTCTCTTTTTCCATTCCAGAGTGGTTGCCCAGGAGATTAAGCTCTAGAAATAGTGGTCTTCAGATTTCACCGTCTCCTGAGGCTCTTACTATGGGAGATGATATTTCTTTGTTCATCTTTATGTTTTTTTTTTTTTTTCTCTTCATTTTTGTCTCTGTGCCTACCTACTCTTTTACTTGTCAATATTTTATGGCCTGGCTTTATTTTTTGCTTTTCCTTCACCAAGTGTTTATTGTTTGTTGCTTAGCATCTAAGATGGAGACCCTTTGCTTAGTTGTTGATTGATAGATATTTTTGCCGCACCACGATTTCCCTTGATCAAAGTGTCATAACTAGTCATTTTTGAGCTGGTGAATGCAGGAATTTGAAGACTAATCAGCTGAGCCTATCCCTTCAACACTAACCCAGACTCCTAACCTGAAGACCCTGTAAGTTCTTCATATGGTCTTTTTAGGATATCATAAAGATGTGGTAGAATTTCAATCTGTTTGGAATGTAAGGTTTCATTCCACTAGGTTCCCCCCCCCCCCCCTGTTTTTTTGTACTTTTTATTGCGGAGTGCAATAAACAATTTAAGGTTGCACAAGAAACTGCATTTACTTAAATTATTATTACTATGATGGCATATTCTCAGGGATCTTGCTCAAAACCGCCTCACTGGTAAGATAGCCAGAATGCTCTATTGGAATAAAGTCCTGCAATATTTGTGAGTTTTATGAATCTTGTCTCATATATATTATATGTTTACTCGAAATTACTATTAAGATGATAATCCCTAGGTCATGTAATGTATCTTTAAATTTGTAATCTGCATTTGAGAGTTTGCTATAATTCATATTAATTTCATATTAATTGTTAATGTAATAGAGGTTTGCGAGGGAACAATCTGAGCGGCACCTTGTCCCCTGGTATTTGTCAATCAACTGGTTTGTGGTATTTGTGAGTGCTCTAGCATTGGCATATAAGGTTTTTCTTTTATTCCTGCCTTTTACATCTGTTATTCTCTTTTTAACTCAAGTTTTCTTTGTATATCATTAATTCAGTGATGTGAGAGGTCATTATTTAATGGGCACAATACCTAAAAGCATTGGAAACTGTACGAGTTTTGAAATTTTGTACGTTATTTCTATAATTCCTCTGCTTTACATTTCGTGATGTCTCCATTTTATCATTTTATCATGTGATAAATGTTCAGGGATATATCATATAATCAGATCAGTGGAGAAATTCCTTACATATAATCAGATCAGTGGAGAAATTCCTTACAACAGTGGATTCCTGCAAGTTGCGACTTTGTGAGTTTATTTGACTGTGGACTTCTAATTTTGAGTTCTAGGGTTACTTAACTGCAAATCATTGGCTTTTTTTTTTGTTAGGGGATCCTGTCAGTTGGGTTGGAGTCTAATTAGATCAATAACTTTTTCCTAGGTCGCTTCAAGGTAATAGGCTAACTGGGAAGATTCTAGAGGTGATTGATCTGATGCAAGCAATTGCTATTTTGTAAGTATGAAATTTATTAGAGTCATATTTTCTATTTGGGTGTGGTACATTTATCTTATACTTTCTTTCAAGGATTTGAGTGAGAATGAGCTGGTGGGACCTATCACTCCAATACTTGGCAATTTATTTTTTACTAGCAAGCTGTGAGTGCTACTAAGCCTGAAGATGTTGTCTTTAAAATTAATTGTTATGATTAGTCTTAGCACTATGATTATTCAGGTGCCTCCATGGAAACTTGCTTTCTGGTCCTATACCACCAGAACTTGGCAATATGTCTAAATTAAGTTACCTGTAAGTTGATTTTCAACTTCTGTATATATTATGATTGATCACTTTTTATTTGATATTTATTTTGGGAAAAAAACTTGTCTTTCAGGCAATTGAATGACAACCTATTAATTGGCAGAATTCCTGATGAACTTAGGAGGCTTGAACATTTGTTTGAATTGTGAGTTTTATTCATTTTATCTCATGTTCTCTGCAATTTACTGTATTTTAAGGGGCTTATATTGCCACCTTTCAGGAATCTTGCCAACAATAATCTTTAGGGACCTATTCCTCATAACATCAGCTCGTGCACAGCCTTGAATCAGATGTAAGATTTCTGAATTCTCAAGAGAATAGTGGAACCCTTTTTAAAAACAGAATCCTTTTTCTTTTAGTCTCTTATTTGTATATCTTTTTTCAGCAATGTGCACGATAATCACTTGAGTGGATCCATTCCTCTGAGCTTCTGAACCCTTGAGAGTTTGACTTACCTGTATGCTGTGACAAACCTGTACTAGCCTTGTTTTGTTGTCCCTTCCTCAATTTCTCCCATTATTTGTGAAGCTGTACCAAAGCTTTATTATATCTCCAGAAATCTCTCTGCTAACAACTTTAAAGGGAGAATTCCTGCTGAACTTGGCTATGTCATAAATCTTAATACGCTGTAAGTTTAGAAGTTAAATTTTATGTTTTGATTAATTACAATATTTGCTGACCTGTTTTCTCTTTAATGTTGTGGGATTTGTCGGGCAATATTTTTTTAGGTCTGGTTCCAGCATCTATTGGTGTCCTTGAGCATCTCTTGACCTTGTAAGGCAGATGTTGCATTTACGGAAATTGTTCGTTTTCTTAGTTTGCTAGAATGCTGTTGATATCTCTATGCTATGTTTGTGCAGGAACCTGAGCCATAACCTACTTGATGGTCCATTACCTACTGAATTTGGGAATTTGAGAAGCATACAGATTATGAAAAGTTCTATTGCTGTGTGAAAATAAAACTGATTGAGTTGACTTGTCATTTTGATTTTATTTTGTTTTTAACTATTTGTTTTTACTCCTAGTGATATTTCGTACAACAGTCTTTCAGGTAGTATCCTTGAGGAAATTGGTCAGCTGCAGAACCTTGCGTCTCTGTAAGATAACCAGAAAGTGAATTCTACTTTATTTATTGCCTTGAGTTTGCATGGGGGCAACTATTCATGAATTTCATTTGTTGGAACATCTCAACAGGATATTGAACAACAATGTTTTGCGTGGGAAAATTTGAGATAATCTTGCTAATTGCCTGAGTCTCTCCTCCTTGTATGGACACCTGATGATTAGTCAATTGTTTTCAACCCTTTTTTGGGGATTGTTTCTAACGTTTGTTGATTCCATGTTCTAGAAATGTCTTGTACAATAATTTATCTGGAACTATTATGAGGAATTTTTCATGGTTTTCAGCAGAGCAGACAGGTATTGTGAATAAAACTAATCCTTTATAGCTTTTCCATTTTCATGTATCAGTGACATTTAATGTGGTGTCTTGCAGTTTTAGTGGAAATCCGTTATTATGTGGAAAAAAGTTAGGATCATTTTGTGGTCCTTATATACCCGAATCCGAAGGTATGTCACATTTATTCAATCTATTTCTATATATATGTGTGTAATTCATATATATAACTGTAGAACTCATGTTAATGCAATTAGACGAATATGAGCAGTGATATAGTATTTATTTTTTCAGTGATTTTTTCTAGGGCCGCTGTTCATTTTCTCACAATGGTCATTATTGCTATTTATAGATCCAGTCATTCAAAGCATTTGATGAAAGGATCTAGCAGATTGGGGCAAGGCATGTAAAAGTAATTTTGTTTTTTAAATAAGATTTTAATATAAGCACAAATTTTCATTTCTGTTTTGTTCTTTATTTCCCCCCTTATTAACGTCCCCCCAAACTTGTAATTCTACATATGGATATGGCAATTCATACCTTGGATGATATAATGAGAGCTAGGGAGAATCTGAGTGAGAAATCTATTTATGCCCATAGTCATTCCTCTGACATCATCACACTTACACATTATGCCACTCTGAAAATTGTACACCACACCACGCCTCTATCCCTTATCTTATGCCCATGGCCATTCCTCTATTTACACCAACTGGACCTCCATTGTTTTGACTTCTCCCTATTCACATATCCCCAACTACATGACACAGCAATCTAACATTCCAGTTAATCAAATCCACCTATAATAAGCCAAGTATAGATTATAACAAAATAAGGGGTTTTTAAACCAAGTATACATGTGTGTACGAACGTAATATAAATTATAAAACCTCATCTGTTAAAAAAAATAATAATACCTCTCTACACAAATAAACCATATTTATTATCTAACAATGAGTTAAAAAAGAAAAAACGTGAAAGTCAGATCTCCCATTTGGATCTAGTTCTTGACTCTAAATAAGTAATGTAAAGAAAGAGGTAGAGCATTGCACCAAAATTGACTTTTTTTTAGTGGTTATTTTTTGCTTTTCTCAAACCAAGTATAGATCCACCAAATCCACCAATCCTAGCCCATTTTTTTTGTTCGGTTAGATCAACCATTGCCATCGAGGAACCCACCTGATCCACCCGCTATCTCCGTTGTTGTCATAGTCAAGAGAACCCATCAGATGCAGATGGAGACATCGAGGCTGATAATGGCAGTGGTGCAAGATGCTGGCCTTGGATGTGGATGTTGAGATCCACCAATCCTGTGCTCATTCATTCGTTCAGCTAGATCCACCATTGGCCTTGATGCTATCCTTGGACGTCGATGTTGAGAGAGTGAGTACCTAAGGGACGAAAGAGAAGATATGGAGTTTCAATACATTGCCAAAAATCATGACAAGCTCCTACATAAGGTTTTGGGAAGGTGGAAGGACCATCATCTTGTACTCAGATGGCAGGTCACCAAAGATCTTTGACTAGTACCATCATAAGAGTCTAAACAGATGGGAGGAGCACTACATTGTCAGGCGAGGGAGTATGGTTGAGTTTATGGTGGTGGAGTTTGGAAGAGGTGACAATACTGATGAGAAGAGATTGAACTTGTAACATCCTAATAAAACTGGACCCAAACTACTTCCATGACCCGTAACCAAATCAAAGGATCTCAAAACGACTTGAAAGGATGAAGGACTTGGGGAGAAAAAGCTAGAAAATTGAGAATAATATAAGCAAATGACCCAAAAACCTCCGGCATCATGGCACCATTGTTTGCTGTCAAATGATAGCAAACCAGATTTTTTGGACGAATTTTGGACACGTATATCTATTTAACCGGATCTCTGAATGACGTGATTTTAATGCCTACAAGTCACTCTTCATCTCCTCTAACTATAGACACGAACTCACTTCAAAATTCCTTCGTATGGAGGATTTGGATACCCATGATCGAAATGATCACTTTAAGACCAACACTTGGCATCAATGTCTCTAAATCACAAACCATTGACCCTTTTGGTCATCAAACTTTTTCCAATAGATCACAAATGATACAAGAACATTGTTCAAGGAGGTGGCACTTAAAGAAAACCACTCTTTTAAATTTTGACCCCCTTGAACCCTAACCTAACCTATCGAGTGACATATCATTTTTCCACTAGGTATACCAAAATTCCCAAATGACTGCATATACAACTTACTTAACCAAGGTACACATAGGCAACCAATGTCCTGAACCCCGAACTCCCAGCAATAATGAATAGGGCGTATGCTCCAAAACACATGATAACTGCCAAGATTATAACTCCAAAATTCACGGCAACTGGTTTATACATACACCAACCTCAAACAACCTTGGAGTCACAACAATATGAGACTAACAACATGGTCCAAGTCTCAAAACAACCCATAGAAACACATAGAGCATTATCACATATCGCATCCATACATAAAACCACACTTGTCATATTACTATCTATACATATACAACATGTGTGCTCATATAACACATAGCTCATGAGTACTCAAATATCCCATGCTTGTCCAAAGGGGGAAAACACACCTCGGTTACTATCTTCCTAGAGCTGAGCATCCTCTTCCCAAAAAAGGGAAGTCATCGGGGGTGAGACAAGCGTCTTAGGAACCAGGGGATAATTAAAATTCTAAAGCTTTCCTTTTATAAATGGCTTGGTAACACCATAGTTTAATAATAATCAATTACAAGAAAACAACCTACAATATGCATATGTAGTATGGATTATGCAAAATGTTATGCACATGATATGCAAAACCCACATCGATTATGGCAGGAACTATGAGTTAGTTACTATCACAAAGTAACTTTAATAAGCAAGCCCCTTCCAACAATCGGTGAAGGCTGATTTCGTGGTACTACTAAACTCACTACCATTAGTTATAACCTGGCCAAAGGTTATTTAACTAATGAGTAGACCATGGTTAACTCGGCCACAAGTCATTTAACTAATGAGTAGACCATGGTTCATCTTCTCCTAGATCACCCGAATTGGTAGTGATTTAGGGATGGCGCATCCCTAAATCCACTATCACTTGACTCTCCTGACCATATGAGAGGATTTAGTGGTAGGAATATACATATATCAACCTCACCACTTGAACATAAGGCCTTGTGTGTCTTATTAGTGTATCGGTATACCATGTGGTATCATTATATCACAAGTCATCATCACCCAAATAACAATTTCCCAATATGCATAATGTGGTGATGATGCCCGAATGTCATGCTAACATGTCAATGCTATTATATGGGGATGCACAATCACAATAAGTGTATAATTATAAATCAACAGCCAATACATGTATATGTGGCCAATTACTTTCTCGTCATCATAATCATTGTTATCACTTTCATTAAAACTATACACATTAATACTGAGAATATACTATTCTTGGATTAAACCTATGTATTCCCATATATATAAACACATACATATAGATACAAAATGAATTATTTTCACTTCTTTATCGTACTTTTTCAAGAAGGAGGGTTTCAAGAAAACTTACAATTTCCTACCGTGATATAACCAGCGTATTATGATATGAAAATGTTCAAACATATAAGACAAATAAAATTACTCCCCGGTTACCTCAAGTTGCCGAACACTCACAATACCTCGGTGGGCTAATGGATCACCAACTCCATGCACAAGGAAATACAATTCACAACAATTAATTAACATTCAACACTAATCTAAGCTCAAACATTCAACAAGACTCAAATAAAACCATTAAAATTATCCAAGATGACTTAATACCTCTAAGACTCAAATCCACCATAACACAATTCAACCATTTATTGATGAATTCGCTACCTTCCAAATAACTTCTCGGAATTTGTATACCTCATCAAAACCTACACACACCCAATACAAGCACCAAACACAAGAATCAATACCAAACACATGCTCCGGTAGAACACAAATCACCAACTTAAGCACAAACCCAATAAAACTAAGTCTCCAATACCATTTCCAACCATCTTTATAATTCAAACAACCCATAAATCCATAATTAGGCCTAACCCAATTTAGATATCAAGAAAACCCAAAGCTTAGAGATTAGGGTTTGGAGAAAACACCATACAACCCATCAAAAATCTATACCTCAAAGCCTAAACACACCCAATAATACCTCATAGAAGCATTTAAGCACAATTTAATTAGTGGAAATCATCCCAATCAGACCCTCACTCTACCAACACCAATAATCCACTGTCAAACTCAGAAAAAGAGGAAGGGGGAGGTAGAGAATCATCATACCTATAAGATTAGGGCAATCCAAATCCAAGATTTAAGCCCTCTGAACTGGACTCTTTGAACCCTAGCATAGCCACCATGATCTCCTCCATTTTCTTTTCATTATGTCGAATTGATCTCGCCATTTAAAAATAAAATTTGTGACATGACATTGCAGCAGAGTTTACTGGAGCCGTAACGCCAGTGCTTTCTATTTCAAAATGACATTGGCCAAATTTTGACTCTCGCCACGGTATGAAAGGACTTTACCACGGTGTGGAGAGCTCTGTCTTCGACTTCATTCCAATCCTTCACAATTCCATGGGTACACTTCCATAAGTCCTTTAACATGTCCAGATGAATTGAACAACTGATATTACAGAACCTTTTGAGAAAAGAATGAGAGTGAGAGGTACGAGTGAGAGAGAATAAACTAAAATGAAATATTATTTAAAGTTTAAGGAGAATAGGAAATCTTTTTGCCATGGATTTTTTCTAATCAATGGTTTTGTTTTTTCATGATTTTAAAAGAATGAATAGTTGGTGGTTCTTCCAAAAAGATCTGCCAACTAAACTTAGTACATATTTTTTCTTAGCCTTTTTTTTAACGCCGTCACAAAAGTCAGGATTTTGTTAGTAGTTCTTCAAACAACCGCTAACTTTTTCCTCTGCCCTATTTTTGCTGGCAGTTTTTTAAATAACTGTCAATTATTGAGCAGCAAGAAAAGCTAATTTTAGTGTAGTGAAGAAAAATGGTGAGTTCCATTTATAAAATTGTAAATTTCGTAGAAATAAGGGCCACCTCTTCATCTCTGTCCCTTTCGTTACTTCACCTAAAGTACCATTTTAAGAATTTTTATTCTTCATAATAATCAGCATGTATCAATATGCTTCTTCTTCTTCTTCTTTTAATTTTTGTGGTCATCAATATGCTTCAAAAATGAACTTCTACAACATCATATTAGATTTTCAACCGTATGTTTTATACATTATATATATAAATATTCATGAAATGCTTACAATCATATTACAATGATATGCATGTGTCTGTCTGTCTTCAATTATTTCTCTAAGTAATTTAACGTGTTTGGAGGGCTTTGATGCCTTCCTTTAATTAATATCCCTCTAACTTCCAATTGTCCATGTTATGGAATGGTCCAGAAACATTAATGAAACAAAACTATAAGTATCATTTTGTAAAGTACAATTCTGGCCTTTGAAAACGAAATTCAATATAAATACCTCACCTCACCGTTTAACCTCAAAATTATCTTCTTCTTGGACCTTCAACGTAGGGGGAATGCTTTCAAGCGACCGATACAGGAAACCCTTGGCGAAGATCGGTTGAAGATGCCTATCTGAAGATTTTGATATGCTTCAAAGTCACGGATATGCTTTGAAATATTTTAATATATATTAAATAGGAATAAAAAGACCAATAATAATAAGAATATATTCCCTCAGTCTCATATTAAAAGACTTTTTGTAAACTTTCTTTTGTTCTATAATATAAAGTTTTTAATAAGATTTTAGTGAAGTATTTATGAGTTTTTTTTTATAATAACTCTTATAATTTACTTTGCAACTAATCCAACTCTCATTTTTTTAAGAAAATCAATAAAATTAATGAATGGTATTTTTGGAAAGAGAGTAATTTTTTGACAAAATTAAAAGTTTCGGCTAATTTTAATTATATTTCTTAATTTGTGTGATTTTGTAAAATGTATTATAATATATGATTGAGGGAGTGTAAAGAAAGAAAATGCTGGTGCAAAAATCATTGGGGTGACATTATATATATGGACAGGAGCAGGCAAGTGAAGGTGGATGGCTCCAACTGATCCGATCATGTAGAGTCTAGTAGGTGTAGCGACGGAGAAATGAGGGAAAAGTGGATAGGAGAGTCTTGAGGCAGAATTGTAGAGCATTAATTATTTGTGGCCTGCTAGCTCCAAACTGATAATTAAATTAAAGAACCTACACTGATTGGGAGATCAAGACTTAACAATGCTGTATTTGGTGGGTAATGATGAGTCGTTTGGACATAGGCTGTGTGGGGTGGGTGAACAATTGCTTAATTCTCTCAAATTACGGGGCCTAGGATATATTGTATGGTTTTTGTCTAGGTCTCTTAAAGTGCGTACTCCCTGCATTCCTTAAAAGGGTGAAAAATAAAATTTGTTTTGAAATATAAAATAGTTTCTGAAAATACTTTAATTTAATATCAATAGCTTTTACATCATGCAATTAATACAAATTAATTTTGTTGGAAAATGTCATATTAATAAGAGGTATTTTTGGAAAAAAATTACTCTTTCTGGTCTCATTTATAAAGGAAAAAAACTACTTCATGAGTATTAAGGAAGGAAGTTGAAGTCAGTTAAGAATAATTGATTTGTTTCACATTTTCAATTTCTTTCAAAATTACCCCTACTTAATTAATCTTTCTCTTTCCATTCCTCTCAAAGATACACATCGGGACTTTTAATAATATTAATGAAAGAAGACAATTTTAGTAAAAAGAAATTAATGTAATATTAATTCTGTTTTTTTTTCTTATAAATAGGACTAGAATGAGTATCAAATTGTGGCAAAATGATATACATTTAATATAATTAATTAAAGAGGTTAAAAAACTGAATTCACTTCATTCTCCTTGGAGTGAAGCCCACTTTCAATTACCCAACCTCATTCAGAATATCCTAGTATATTGATTAGAATCATCATCATCGAGTCTCATTCTCTCAATTTAACTCAAAGAGACCCCCTGAAGGAATTTGCAAGGGATGTTAGGTTATTATACGGTGCAAGGGAGTGGATAAACAAAGAGTGGGAAGTTAATTAAGATTTAACATATTTATAGAGAGGCTAATGGATGTGCATTGCTCATAAACACAAATCTCTATGGAGATGGACGTAAGTATATATTTGGCTACATGCACCAACATCTGAGTTATAAGAGCTCATGATGTGAGATTTAACGGTCAAAGAATACCACACAAAGTAGCTTTTTTTTTTGGTTTTGAATTTCATATAATATAGGCTGTCGTATATTATTATTTGCACGTTTTAGGTTATTGGTACTTACTTACCGTTGGGATACTTTGACCCTAGCTAGTTTACCGAAAAAAAATCCTAGTATATTGGTTTCACAAAAAAATACAAATATACATTGAGATGAGATGAGATACTTTAAATGAGATACTTTAAATGTATCGGAGTAAAGTTGACCTCTATGTTCATTAAAAAAGAAGTAAAAAACTAAAAATAGAAATAATGGACGGAATTGTATCGCATGTGAAGCCGCGTAGGAACGCGCTTTTCGTACCTAATTTTCCAGTCTTCCACAAAACTTAAAAAAATTTCCGAAACAACCCAAGGCCAGACCACGATCCCCATATATTATACTAAATTAAGCAACTCCCTCCGTCCTCTCCGCACGATCTTTGTGTTTCTGCCATCCTTCCTCTTCCTTTCCCTTGTTCCTAATCTTCCTGTTTCATTCCCTCTCATCCTTGTTTGCACTCTCTTTATGTAACATTGGGTCCTGTTTCTGTGCGTAGAGCGAATCCACGCACGCGATACATGCCCTGACTCATCTTTTTTTTTTTTTAATATTTTAATTTAAATATTAGAAAAAAGGGGAGAGAGCCAATCTAGAATCTTCACACACGTGATGTGCGCCATGCACCGAATCCACTCTCATGTATCATTATGATCCTATTTACTTAAATTCAAACCTTCAACATCAACATGGCAACTCTTCAAGTTGATCAGCTTAATCAATTAAGGAACATTTTTCCCCGCTTTGACATGGATTCTGACGGCAGCCTAACCATCCTTGAGCTCGCGGCGCTTCTCCGCTCCCTCGGCCTCAAGCCCTCCGCCGACCAAATCCACGTTTTACTTGCCACTGTGGATGCTAAGAGCAATGGCTCCGTCGAGTTCGATGAGTTGGTGAGTGTAATTTTGCCTGACATGAACGAATAGGTCTTGTTGAATCAAGAACAGCTGCTGGAGGTTTTCAAAAGCCTTGATCGCGACGATAATGGCTACATATCGGCCATGGAGTTAGCTAGCGCCATGGCCAAAATGGGTCAGCCATTGACCTATCGAGAGCTGACGGAGATGATCCAAGAGGCCGACAAGGATGGCGACGGTGTTATAAGCTTCAATGAGTTCGCCACTGTGTTGGCTAGGTCAGCCTCTGAATCATGTGGCCTTGTGTTATTATCCAGAGGATGATGATGTTTATGATTCCGGCCAATATAATGTTGATTAAAAAACACAAAAGAAGAAGGGCTTTTTTTTTCCTTTTCTTTTAATTAGTAGATTTATTAATCTTTCATTAATATAAAATGCAAAATGTATATTGATGATGATTTTGTTCTGCAATTGTTTTTTAGAGGGTTGCTGGAAATATATGATCCACAAACATGGGTATGCATATTGAATATGATATATCTTACATTAAATACCATAAATTTTAAAATTTAAGGATATGAATATGGAAAATATACATTTGTGGATATATTTAACATTGAACACATTATCAGATAAAAAATAACAATATAAAAATTGGGTTATGAGAGGAAAGATTGAGTCGTGATTTCTGTTTTCAAAGGATTATTTCAAAGGATTAATTGAAAGTAATTTTGTAATTACAATATTACTTTTAGTCATTCTATTCTTAACCTCTCAATTTGGGAGGATAAAAAGATTAGATTTATAATGACTATAAATGATTTGGAAGGTTATTTCTTACCATCTCACTTCATTTTAAAAAATTCTTCAAAATAATGGCATAAATTCATTGGTCATTTCACTCTATTTCATTCCTATCCAAAATCCTTCCAAACATGCATATATGTAGCATTTTTACCAAAAAAAAAATTACAAATTTTAGAATATATTACACGTATTTAAGTAAAGTAAATATATTATAATATATATATACATAGCCATAAAAAATTGCATCAGATATCTTATATGGGTATCTTTGCTTTTTTTTTTTTTAATATCAATCCTTCATAACTGTAAATTTAGGTATGTCAGCACTAACATTATTTGTGCTAGAGCATAACTTTCATATGAACTCTAATAGGTAGCAACAAAAATTTCTTTTGGGGTCAAATTATATTTAATGATTTAGATTTTCAAATTTCAAATTGAAAAATCTTATAATTAAAGTATAATTTTTTTTAAGAACTAAAGGTACTTTAAATTTTTAAGATATTTCTTATAATATTTAAAAAATTACTATCAAATTTTATTTAAGTTACAGTTTGAAATCAGTTATCACAATTTTTTATGATTTATTATTTGTTTTTTTTTTGTAAAAAATAATAATAGTTTTGGATGTTGAAGTTAAATATCTTTTTTAAGAGGTTGCAATTTGATTTCTTTTTCAAAGATCTAAATTCTCAAACTAGTTTTTTTCTTCTTTTCTTTTTTCAGTTCCATTTTATGGGCTTGTGAGGTGAAGATTGAAGAAGAAGGAAGTGTTGGGCAGGAGTGTCTATGTCTCTTGTTGATAGAGTAAAGGCTAAGCATGATTTGCAAAGAATTTGGAAAGGAATATGGAGAGCTTGGAAGACTTGATAAATGTGGTGAACATAAAGTCCAAACTTAAATGAGATCGTCAACTCCAAAATACAAGTTTAAGAACCAAACCCAAGAGGAGCCTATTGAAGGAGATTACTTAAAAGAACATATACTTCATTAAAAGAGCATGTGACTTAGACATTAATGGACTTAATTAGTGTTAATTTCATTTTTATTAATTACGGGCTGAACTTTGTTAATTAATAAAATCTAATTAGTTAATTAGTAGTCTTTTTGATAGTCCACCTTGTAAATAAGCATGTCATGTGCCAAACATATGATTTCATTAATGTTGTGGCATGTTTATAAGGGCTTAAGTGTTATTTTTATTATTTTCTTTGAATTTTCATCATTTATTTTTAGCATTATTATTTTACTCGTTTTCTATGTCCAATAGGAGTGTTATTTAAATTCAAAGCCTCCTTATCTCATTAGGATTACTTAAACCCAAATTAATTAGGTTTTTCATGCTTATTAGATTAGATTTTACCTTACCTATTTAAGACTAACTTTTATGTGCGTTTTTCATATTTGGATGATTAAAGTTTCAGACTTTTGTGAGTTTTTCTTGCGTTTTTTGAGTGTTAGGATAAAATTATGACTTATCAAAGAATTGTTTATTCCTTGTGGCATCATCGGAACTAGGGTTCAAGAAATCGGTTCTCTTGAGTTCTACTTCTCAAGACCAATATCTATCTATCTTATTTCTTTATTTTGGCTTTCTCTTGCTTCTGTTCTTATGCATTTTTGTTCTTTTCTTTGTTGTCTAGTTTGTGTTCCTTGTTTTGCAAAAATCTGGGTGTCTTACACATCAAAGTGGGTTATTTGGATGGGTCCCACAAGGGTTCACTTATCATTTGGCATCAGAGCTGAGGTTTGCAAATCGATGTGTGTTTTCTGTTTTGTTTCATTCTATTTTCGTTGCTTCTGGAAAAGTTTCATCACTGTTCACCCATTCACTGTTTCGGTTACTGTTCACCATCACTGTTCACAGTCACTGTTTTGTTCACTATTCACCATCAGTGTTCCTTCATCACTATTCAAAGCAACTTAAAAAAAAGGAGTTTGATTGTTGCCAAGAAAAAAAAAGAATATAGTAGCAAAAAAAATATTAAAAAAATAAAAAAATATGAGAAAAAAAAGAGAGAGATTGATTGCTACAAAAAAAATATATAACAAAAAAAAAATAATGGTAAAAAATAAAAAAAAATATATTTCATTCGATTTGATTGGCATCATTTGGTATCAACTTTGGTGGTCCTTAATTCACTCAAGTTGTTTCCTTTTCTTTTCAATTTTTTTGTTGTTCCTTTTTGTATTTTCCAGCTTCTTTTCATTTGCTTCCTTGCTGGAATTTTTCAGTTCCTTTGTGCTCATTTTATGTTGGTCATTGCTTAATTAGATTAGGATCTTTTAGAACTTTAATTTTGAACTTTTGTTTTCTGTGATTGCCACTTCCTCAAAAACTGATTTCTTTTTTATTGAAGTTGTGGTTTTAATTTAGCACTCTCATAAGAAAGCAAGCTTTGAGTGGAAAAAGGCAAGAGAGAAATTGCATCATATTTAAAAAAGTCTTGATTTAGTGTGAAACATGAGTGCAATTATATTATTTGAGTGAAACACGTGAGAGAGCAGTGAGGTCCATTCTTCTTTATATTTTTGTTGCAACTAATCATGTCAGGATTGGGATACTTTGCATCTCACAAGAAGTTTTTGAAGAAAGTTTCTAACTATGACCAAAAGTTAAGAAAAGCGAAGTTGAAGATTCCTTCTTTCCATGGCAAAAATGATCCAAATCTTTATTGGGAATAGGAAAGAGGAATTGAACAAGTGTTTGATCATTATCATATCACTGAGGACAAAGTTGATTATGCCATCATTAGTTTTACTGACCATGCAGAAGTTTGCTAGGAAAGGTTCTACAAAACATGGATTGAGTATGGATTTGAACTTATCACTTCATGGGAGGATATAAAAAATCTTTTGAGAAGAAAGTTTGGTTCTTTTCACAACCAACATATACTTAAGAGTGAAGATAAATATCTCAAAGAGAAACACGTGTCTATGGAAGAGAATCCAACTCCTAATGTGTTTGATTCCCACATGCAGAAAGATGATTGAGTGGATGATGATGTTGATGTTGATGTTGCTACCACTTCAACAATCGATGATGGAACAAGAGAATCTACCACAGGTATGCCTAATACTCTGATATTAATATCTCTTGTGATTTAAAATATGATAATTCTAGAAAGATGAATGATGTTGCTTGCATTGATGATATCTCTGGTGATAGAACAATTGAATTGGAATCTAAATTGGGATGTGCTAAACTTGAGAATCCCAATGAGTTTAATGTTATTAATTGTGATAATGAGATTAAACACGATATCTTGCTAAATCTTGAAGAGAGAATTGATTTAGATGTTGATAGTGTTGTGGTAGAAAGTTTAGATGATTTTAGTTGTGCTTCTAGTGTGCAAATTGAAAATAATATTGTAGCACAATTAGAAAATGAATTTCATGATGTTGCTTGTGCTTCTGAGCATAATTATGATTGTTTCACCCTTTAGAGAAAAATCATGTGTTATATGTTGCTAATCAGTTGGTGGAAAATTCTGTGGATAATGGTGTGATTTCTTTGGAAATTGGCTCTTATGATTGCAATGATGTTAAGCATATTGACATGATAATTGGAGATTATGTTTTTGATTCTAACTTGAATGGGCATGTTAATCTTTGTTCTTTTATATTGAAAAAAGCCCATGAATCATTGTCATGTAATTTAGGTCAAATTTGTAGGAAAATAAAGAGTGAGTTTAAGTGGAAAAACATGAGTGGGAAAAATAAGAGAGAAAGAGTCCACAAAAATGTAAAGAATGCAAAAAGAGTAAGTGAGAAAAAGATTGAGAGAAGATTGAAAAAGAGAAAAAAAAAAAGAGAAAAGAGAAAAGAAAAAGAGAGTTTGAGAAAGAATGAAAGTGAAAATAAGCTTAAAGTAATTTGTACAAAACTTCTTCCTTCTTCACCTCATCTTTCTTATGTGTCTTCATTGTATCTTCTTCTTCCTTCTTATTATGTTTCTGATTTCTTTGAATTATGTCACCTATCTTTGTTACATGAGTCCCTTGTGAAAGAGATGCATTGTGATAATTTAGTGTCATATTCTCAAATCATTGCTTCATCCTCTATCTCATCTCATGGTCAATGTGTTTTGTTTCCTTTAGTTGTTTCTTACATCTATCTAAGTCATCACATATGTTATGTGTTGTATGAGTCTCATGAGTCATGCATTTGTTTGTTTCTTTACATGTGGTTTGTTCCTCTCTTTCACAATTCTTTTATGTTCCATCTTTGCGGATTGTGTTTCTTTTTATGTCCTTATTTTCTCCAAATTTGTGATAAATTGTTCAATGTGATTTTTGTCGAATATTTGTGTTGAATCAAGAAGTTTTGATGATTCAAAATCAACTCTCAAGAGCCTGGAATGAAGATATCAAAGATGATCAAAAGACTCAAGTGAGGAAATTCTGGAGAAATCTGTGCAAGATTCGTTGTAGGATGTTTAATTATGTTTAAATATAGGTAAAAGACTTTGATTTGAGAAAAAGATGTTTTAAAAACTTAATTTTATGAAATATTTGAAAAATACCCACCAATAGACGAAGTTTGAAAAGTTTACATTGAACTGTCATATTGGAAATTCGAACTTTGGTTTTAGAAATTCGAATTTTGAGCTAAAACTGAGTAAGTCTGAAGAGATGCCTCCCTGATAAACGAATTTTGGTTGTTCAAAATTCGAATTTTCATAAGTGTCTGAAAGAAGCAGTTGAGCAACAGACGAACTTTGAGTTTTCAAAATTCGAACTTCAGATAAAATGAAACTTATGAAAACTGAAGAAATTCATCTGAAACAATATTTAAGTTCATCTGAAATCAAGATTATATTGAGTTTCAAAATTGCTCACTAACAGACAAACTTTGAACATGGACATTCGAAATTTTAGAAGTTAAGGTTGTGAGTCTGTTGCAATAATATGTTGACATACGAATGACAGTGTTTATAAATTCGAATATTAGTAAGTCTGAAAAGAGGTCTCTCTGACAGACGAATTTCACTCATTGAAAATTCAAATTTTGAAGTAAATGAACTACTATGCTTTTTGAGCCTGCTGAGAACAAACGAATTTTGGGGCACCAAAATTCGAATTTCGAGGGTAATGTAGTAAATTGAAAATACTGTTCACACTTAACAGAAAAACTTTTCACTTGGAAATTTGTATGTCACAACATGAAAACATTTTCAAAGTTTCAAAATTCGAATTTCACTTCATGAACAGACGAACTTCAGTATTTCAACGTTGGAAGCTTTAACCTTCGGTTCCTTCGAAATTCGTCTGTTGACCAACCAAAATTCGAATTTCAGTATGTCAGAAGCATTAAATGCGGTTGGTTAACGGATAGTTTTTCAGAGTAACCGTTGGATAACTTATCCAACGGATAGATTTTGTCTCTAACGGACATTTGAGACCTAAATCTATAAATATAACATCATTTGAAGTTGTGGGTAACGAATCAAACTTTGTATATACTGAAACTCTGCCAAATCTTCTTCCCAAAGACTTTTACCCTCTTACTTCAATACTTGTACTTCAAATTTTATATTTACTCTATTCAAGAGAGTTTCATCTTTGTAAATAATCTAATCTTCATCTGGAAAATAGATTTTCTTGTGAGGAGTTATCACAAGGGATTGTAAAGCACTTTGTGAAAGTGCAGAAAGAGATTGAGTGAGCTCTAGAAAATAGAGCACTGACGTTGTACTGTGGCACTTGCAAGAAGCCCGTTGAATTCTTGCTGAATAGTGGATAATCTCAAGTGGTGACTTGGGGACTGGACGTAGGTCAAGTGGAGAGACCGAACCAGGATAAATTTCTGAGTCTTCTTCTCTTTTCTGCTACTTTTATTGTTATTTATTTATACTCTGTTTTTGCCTCCATATATTGCATTCTTCACCTCTTTGACATTTTGCAGAAAAGTTTAAACTTCCCAATTCACCCCCTCTTAGGAAGCCAGCCTAACTAACAATTTGTTCTCTCATTTCTATCAAATTGATTTCTTCATATGTGTTATCTTTCATCTTGATTTATCATGATCTTCAAGTTATTTGTTCTCCATCTTTGTTTTATTATTATGCATCATCTATATGTGTCAAATCTATCCATATTTTGAATTTAATGAATTACACCTAAATCTGTCCAGATTTCTTCCCATATGATCATTATGTCACCTTAGTCCCTTTTGAGTATTTTTGTGTTATGTTTTGTCCTACTTTCGTCCTTTATGTTTTCCCTAACCCTTTGATTCCATTTGAGTCTCATTGTGTCGAGTTTGTGTCTAGTTCTTTGTGGTAGGATATTGGTGAAAATGATCTGAAGAAAGATTCTAGATTTTGTGCACCAATGCTTGAAAATAAGTCCCTTGTTCGACATAATGGTTGGAAGATTTTTTATCCTGGAGATTGGTTGCAAAAGCTTAGGGGAATATTTAAAACAAATTTGCAGCCAAAAGAGACTGATGTCCTTCAAGTTCATGGAAGGATTAAAGAAAAGATGCATCAATCAAGCTTGAAAGGTAAGTATACTCCTTATGTTCTATTTGATACCTTTAATCGTTTCCTTTTTGTCCACATAGATTATGGAGATTTGAGGATGAATCTTTTTGAGAAGAGAGGGAATGATAGAGCAAAGGTTAGGCATGACTTGCAAGAATTTGGAAAGGAGCATGGAGAGCTTGGAAGACTTTATAAATGCGCTAAACATAAAGCTCAAGCTTAAATGAGACCGTCAACTCCAAAATACAAGTTTCAGATCTAAACCCAAGAGGAGCCCATTGAAAAAGATTACTTAAAAGATTATGTACTTCATTAAAATAGCATATGACTTAGACATTAATGAGCTTAATTAGTGTTTATTTCGTTTTTATTAATTATGGGCTAAACTTTGTTAATTAATAAAGTCCAATTAGTTAATTAGTAGTCTTTTTGATAGCCCATATTGTAAATAAGCATGTCATGTGCCAAGTATGTGGTGGCATGTTTATAAGGACTTATGTGTTATTTTTATTATTTTCTTTGAATTTTCGTCATTTTTTTATCTTATTATTTTACTAGTTGTCTAGGTCCAATAGGAGTATTATTTGAGCCCAAAGTCTCATAATCCCATTAGAATTACTTGAGCCCAAATTAATTCGATTTTCTAGGCTTATTATATTATATTTTACTTTGTCTATTTAAGGCTAACTTTTATATGCGTTTTTCATATTTAGATAATTAAAGTTTCAGACTTTTGTGAGTTTTACTTGCATTTTTGAATGCTATGATGAAACTATGACTTATCAAGAAATTGGTCATTCCTTGTGGCGTTACCGGAATTAGGTTCAAGAGACCAATTTTTTTGGATTCTACTTCGCAAGACCAATATCTATCCATTTTATTTCTTTATTTTGGTTTTCTTTTACTTCTGTTTTTGTGCGTTTTTGTTCTTTTTTTTGCTGTCTAGTTTTCGTGTTCCTTGTTTTGCAAAGATCCGGACGTCTTACGCATCAAAGTGGGTTATTTAGATGAATTCCTTAAGGGTTTACTTATCACCTGTGGCCTTTCCCCTTTAAGAAAAATCTCCATTTTGCCTTTGGTTTACAAGAAATGTAAATTAGCCTTTATTTCTTTTATTGCTTTCAATCTGTAAGACGTTTCAGGGAATGTGGTTTGTGATCTTTTAAAAGAAAATTACTATTTTTTTTTTCCAACTTTTAGATTAGTTAGCCTTCGAACATTCCCTAAAATGGGGGCAAAATAAGTCATTAACTTTTACAAGTTCAGTGGCCTCAAAAATAAAAAAAACTTTTATAAGTTTTGATCTTTAATATTATTGCCCGATGTTTTAAGCCTTTTCCATGTAACACTTAAATTAATTAGACATGATAGCATCATAAGCAAATATAATCTTGTGTGTTATAAAACTAATTGAAAAATAAATAAGAGGAGAGAATGAAGATAATGAGGGATTTCTGTTATTTCATTCGATACCCCAATACAAATGAGATGCCCTATTTATAGGTACAAGCTTACAATTAAAAAGGTTTCATCATGTTAAATATGAAATAATGAATCATAAATAAAACAAATACACAAATTTCATAAATAGATGAGAAGATGAATTTTTACAGACTGAGAGTTACATACTTTGAGAAATGTGAAGTAACATGAAGAGATGAACAACCTTTGTTTGAAAAAGGTAAAGTGGCATGGGGAGATGGACATCCACATAAATATTTATATTCATAAAATTGTGTTAATTATAGGTAATCTAAAGTAGCATATGAAGTAAGAAGTACATGTTGATCATGAATATGCTACACTATTTTGCCTTCGAATGAAAAAGTGCGCACATCTTGATCCAACAACAAATCATTTCAATCCCAACATAACTGTACTCTAGGAGTTCCCATCAATTATCCTCCTATGTTGTTTGATTTTGCCCATAAGAGCATCATTGAACCTTCGGATACCCTTGGAACCTAGCCCTCCTTCATTTTCTCTTCCCCTCAGGAAATTGCTAATCATATGACTTAAATTGAAGACAAGAATTAGGTCATGAGCATAGACAAGACGGGTAAGGGTAATGATGTAGTTCTGATTAAATTCCTTGAGAATATATCCATGTTTTAGGAATGAAGATGGTTTAGAAAATTAGATAGGAAATACGCTGGTTTAAAAAATTTGAATGAACTCAACAGGAAAAAAATTGCATTAAAAAAAAAGCCACTATATTTATATACATGAAAGAATCAACGATTACAAATAAATTGACTACTCCTCTATGCTACAATTGAATATTATTCACTATAACCTTCCATCTGATCTCTTTAGTGGCCCCAGAAATCAGAGGCACTGCAGAGAGCTCCATGGGGCTATGCTCACTTACATCTCTAGCATTTCTTTGTCAACAAGCATCACTGGATGATCCATATCTACAATAAATAGGCTGGTGGAAAATTTTACTCCTATGTTCTACACTATTAATTAACGTTACAGATTAATGATGGTGCTGCTGATATGGCTTGTCTTCAAATCGTTTGGATGCTTCAAAACGAGCAGTGTACCCAACGGTCGTGTGTCGTATGGATCTCTGTCTCACCATATCACAGTATTCTGGATCCCTAGTTTGCCCGTCATTTCTTATCCACTGTATCATTTGATGGTACATAGGGAAAAATGTCATCTGGATAGAAGAATAGGCAAAGTATGGAAGAAGGCAGGAAAGAAGCACAAGCAAAGTGATGAACCAGTACGATGGGGAAGGAGCAAGAGTTTCAATGAAGACCATAAAGGCAGTGGTTGAAATGGTGGGATCCATAGCTCCATATGCCAACAGGAATATGTACCAAAATAGAATGCCACCCCATATGAATATATGTTGTATGTATGTGAAGTAACTTATAGATAGTGCCATTTGGCTGTTGACCACCCAAACAACACATGTATACAGGGTGGCTCCCAGGATTTCTAGGTCTACAATTTCACCACCCTTTCGGAAGGCTTGATGCTCCATCGCTTTGATACAAAAGAAGAAGATGACAGCAGAACTCAGCAACCCATTAAAAACCCAACCAAGGATTCGTTGCCAGCTAAATAGGACATTTTGGACACCTTCTTGATATAATAGTGGAAACTGTATATGTTAATAGAGAATGAAACAATGTTACTTGTTGTCTATATATCTCTAGGGAAACAAAATTTATCAATCTGAATGCCATGAAAATGTTACTAAGTTTGGGGGCTACCTTGAGACATAATTTAGCAGAGACATCTTGGTCAAACACTCCTAAAGCGATCACAGGAAGTGAAGTGAAGATTATGTTGTACAGCGACGAAAACCAATCATTGTAGGCTGCTTGCCCCGAGAATGATGCATACATCTCAAAGAAGAAGAGAGTGAAGCCGAAGGCAATATTCTTGTAAAAGAAGTAGCAAATCTGCCAGACAAAAAGGAAAAAAACAGAGAGAGAGAGAGGCATGTCACAACCAAGCAGATTGAAATTCGTCGAAGGAATGTGTAGGAGAAAGTAGCAGAATCTCAGGTTTAAAGTACACAAATCAAAATGAACTTGAAATAGTTGAACTAAAACTTTACAACAAGGCATGGATTCAACTTCGATATATTGCATTTGGAATTTTAATATTGAATAGACACGAATGTTACCAGTTTTGATATCCTTCTGTAACACCAATGTCCATGCACAAGAAGTAGATGCTCTAGAAACCGAAATTGTGCAATTGCAATGTCACTCGACATAACTGCCTGAAATTTTATTACATCAAATGAAAAATGAGAATTTAAGAGCCATAAAAAGTGCAGAATTTAAGAGCCATAAAAGGTGCAGAATTTAAGAGCCATAAAAGGTGCAGAGTTCAAGTAAAACTATTATTAGACCTTCAATACAAAAAATTTACCTGCATTCCTTCAACACCACTGATTCCAATTCCAATGTCTGCTTCTTGGAGCATTCCAACATCATTTGCCCCATCACCAATTGCAAGAGTTGTACAACCAGTTTTAGTCTTTACCATTCTTGTAACCTGCATTATCATAATTAAAAAAACGGTTAAAGTCACCAAAGAAGACTAGGACTTCCCTTTTATAAGCATAAAGAAACTCAGTCACATTAGCCATGTGTGCATGTTCGTGTAAATAATTGGGAAAAGTACATAGAGATGAATTATGAAGTACTAGACGAAACATACAAGTGCTTTCTGTTTGGGAGATGAACGACAGCATATAACAGATGCACAGCCCACAGCAAGTTCAAGAAACAAGTCCTTCACATCATACTGCAAAGCATAAATAAGAGACTTCCCATCGATGATTAGAGCTAATGTCTCAGAGTTTTCATCTGACTTGGAAAGCAATGCCTTTCCGTCCTTTATTTGACGAAGAACACTTGCCTTAATTGCCTGTACAATCAGTAAGATGCCAATAAATCTTTAATATCTCAATGGTCAGAAGTTCAATGGGCAGAAAGACTACTATAATGCACAATGATATACTCACGTTCCTTTGCAAATAGATCACAAAAAAACAAATTGCGAACTGAAAAGACTAATCATTTGAAGAATCAAATGCTGTCAAACCATAATGGATTATCAACTTTATTGAATGTTCAAGTTAATACGAAAAGGGTCCATCAATACATACAACAATATGTATCAAATAAGAAAAACACCAACAAAACCTAATAATTTATATGTTCCACTTTCCAAGTGTTTTATGTAATTGGCTAACATCACTACCTACATTATCATCATCTCATGACATGCAAATATTAGTGATGCTTGATAAAAGAATTAAAGGTTTAAAGGCTTACCATTGCAGCAGCAGACTTGTCCTCTGTTTTCTCCAGTGATTTGATTTCCGGAGTGTCTGAGCTAATTATAATTTGCTTCATTCCTTGTCTTAGTAAACTGCAAGCAAATCTGCACTCATAGGAAAATTAATGAGAACGTATTATTCATATATGATTTAAGAATCGATATAACCATTTTCAACTTACCCAATATTGATTGCTGTCTCCATCTTATCACCCGTCAAAACCCATAGCTTAATTCCAGCTTGTGCTAACTTGTCAATGCATTCAGGAACCTTTCGAATACAAATGAAGGTAAAATTCATGAGAACACAACATAACAGAGATGATAGAAGTTCTCATGATGGTACATGACATGGTTAATTTCAATGAATGAAAAGATAAATTACCCATTCCAGTACCAGAAATGCCGATTAATCAAATATTTCTAGTTTCAACTATTTCATTACATAGCTGTGATATGGGGTACTGTGAACAGTTTGACATGGAAAAAGAGATCCTTCGCACAAGCATCCACATTCCATTTCTACTCTAGTTTAAGAAAGAAAAGCAACATTACCTACCCCATTTTGAAGTTTGTCTTCAACTGCAGTAGCACCAAGAAGAATCAAATCCTTCTCAATATTTTCTGCTACTTCCTCTATAATCTGCTCTCTATCTGCACTGACTAAGTTCTTGGCCTCCATGAATTCTTTGTTAAATTGATTATACTCTTCCTCATCAACCATGCGATATGCAAGTATTAATGTCCTCAGACCAGCATCAGCATACTCATCAACGTGCTTCTTAGTCTTCTCCTCAAACACCCTTCCATCCTTTGCAAGCCTTTCAAGCATGACACTGCTTGTGGAAAAAAAATAGACATTGAATATTTTAAGGTTCTGAGTTCAACTGGAAATATTACAGCGAGAGGGAACAAGATTATTCTCTCTTTTATTAGTGCATGTCCAATGCACTAAACCTGGAAGAGAGAGGAAAAGAGACAGGCTCGGGGAAAACATCCTAGTTAATCCTGTTATAAATTAATACAAAGTGCATAGCTGAGGGGTTTGTGAACCAAACTAGCCAGCAGAAGCCCAATCAAAAGGTCCACAAGGCTTGATGATTGGCACATTTTCAAATGGTTACATTTTTCATTTCGAAGAGAGTTTTGGCTAATATGATATATCCATAGAAAACTCCTTTCGATCCGTTAACATGGCAACCTGAATTTACTGGGTTGGAGTTGTTTCAGGATCCAAAATCCTATAAAATTTTTGCATGTTTCCAATTTTTGTCACATTTATTTCCTATTTTGAAGAATTTATTTTTGTTAACTTAATTTCCTCTTAATTAGGAGTCTTTTCTTTATTTATTAGAGTTGACTAGACTTTTCCCAAATCCTATAAAATCCTAGATTGAATTGCTATCAATCTAGGAATTATTCAATCTCAGTGCAGTTGAGTTCTTCTTTTGCATTTATTTTTTGAGTGTGTCTACCAATTCTATGCATGCTACATTGCATCACAAATTAATATCATATGCCCCATTCAAAGTTAACCTTGAATGTGTAAGATTTAAAAGTAATGGAGAGGATTACAAACCTATCGGCACCTTTGGAAAGTAGTAATAGGTTCCCCTCCTCATCTCTAACAATTACAGACATCCGCTTTCTAGCACTGCTAAACTCTATTATGTTTAAGAGTTTGTAAGATCTGCCACAATGGAAACATATATTTAAATATATGACTCAAGTTTCAATAACAGAATAAATATACAAAGAAATTTTGCAAAATGAGAACACGAAACTGACCTTTCCTCCTTCATCTTTGATTTGGGGTTAAACTCACGTATCAAAATGGCTGTCTGTGTCCTTTCATAAAATTCAAACCCTAGTTCTCTTGCAGCAATCACAAAAGCCGCCTCATCTGGTGATTCTGCTTCATATGAAACTCTACCTGTTTCTTCATCAACTTCAGGTATTGCAGTATGGCATACAGCCAGCAACCGCAGGAAGTTTTGGATTTCACTTGCATGAGGCTCATTGAACCAATTTCCATTCATAATCCTTTCATCCATAAAGTTAAATCCTTTAATTGATGGCTTTCTTGCAACATGATCATCCTCATCTGTCAAATTATGATATGAATGGGATCCTTTTCTTTTAGCTAGAGCTCTCTCAACTTCTGTAACTCCACGGCCATAAGCAATGCCAGCAATGGAACACTTGATAAATTCCATAGAATTGCAGGTTAAAGTTCCTGTTTTATCTGAAAGTATGGTACCAACTTGGCCAAGTTCTTCATTCAAATTTGAGGTACGAGCATGAGCTGGCCTGTCTGTTTCTTCATAATACATGTTCACATCTTGGTTGATGAATATGCTCTGAAGAACTTTCACAATTTCTATTGACACATACAAGGAGATGGGAATCAAGTAACCATATAACATAAGTGCTGTCAAGAAATGCAAAATTGCCGCAACTGCTGCTCCATTTGGATCAAAGTAGATTGTGGCATTATCTGGTCTAAGGTACCATCTTTTAGTTCTAACATCTTCAAGGTCTTGCCTGGTTGATATTCCAAAGAGAACAGATCCGATAAAAGAAATAATGAATAAGACAAAGAATAGGAAGTAGATTATTTTATCCATTCGTCTCTCAATTTTGCTTCTCTTGGATGGAGGCTCTGTTGAATTTTGCATAACCTTTGTATCATGACCTGTAAAGATTACTACGCCATAGATAAAATCAGTATTCCTTAACTTTGAATCCCTAAGAAGAAGCTGCTGAGGTGCAAGAGGGTACTGTTGATTTTCAAGCTGCAGAGTGCCTATAAAGGAGTACAAATTTGCATTCGGATCTTCACATTTGATCATAGCCTTGAAATTCTGAAAGCTCAAATCTTCCTGCAACTTGGAAGTTTCTTCCAGTGCTTGTTTCAATTTAAGATTTGTTTCTCCATCGAGATTCATGGTCTCAACATAGCAAACAGCATCGTCATAACTTGATGAAAGTAAGACAAGATCAGCAGGAAAAAATTCATCTTTTTCCACCTTTACTATGTCCCCGACTTTCAGGTCCCTCCATTTAGAATGATAAAAAATGCCTCCTTCATGATGTACTTTAATCTTTCTGTTATTCATCTCAATGTCCTGATGCATTTATGAAACTACATTACCGACCCAAATATTATCAAATCAGGAAAATAAAATTAAGATATTTCATAATGCTACTAATAACTCTTCCTTAAAAACCTTCTGCAAATTCTTGGATGAAAATGAATCCAACGTATTTTCTCTATTTTTTTATGTTTCAAAATGGGACATTATGTGCTGAAATAAGTAAATGAATTAGACCCAAGTAGAATCTAGCTGAAAGCTATGAGTTTGATTCAGAAAAATATTGGTGCAAATGAAGCTCGAATGCTCAAGCGCTGGAGCTTTCAGAAGCCATTGGATACACATATTTCAGGTTACTTGTTCATCGGGGAAGCTCAAAAGCCTGAGGGCTTGAGCGTCTCTGAGCATTTCCCAATTTTTTAACTTATTATCATCAATAAATAATTATGTACTCACCTCACATATTGGGAGTTTGGTTGGAAGTTACTAGGAGTTTTATAAGGTGAGGGGAGAGGAGGGGTTTGGAGGGGATTAAATCCCGTCCCCCTTGTTTGTCTAAAAAATTTGGACGGGATTGGGGAGAATTTAATCTCCTCCAATCCCATCCCCTTACCCCTTTATAAATCTCTTCAAATTAGGGTAATTTTGAAGGGGAGAGAGTAGTTAATATTTAATCTCCTCCAATCATATCAAATTTCTTTTTGAACCAAACATAATTTCATTAAAATCACTTCAATCCCCTACCCTCTAATTCCACGAAAAAAGAAAATTTTAAAATCTCTCCAATCCCTTACATTAAAATTCCTTTTATTAAAATCCCCCCAATATTATCAGTTGAACCAAACACACCCATAAAACTTGTCAAAATGAGAGTCTCACAAATATTCAGAAAAGTATTGAAGAAAAGTACCTGTTGTTTGCGTTTCCAGTCTTCAACCATCTCTTTCCCCATACTGACAGCAACCACAACCACCAGAGGGACAACATTGCTGACAGCAGAGTAAGGAGAAACGGGGAAGAAGGACAAGATCGCACATACGAGGAAATAGAAGTTAGCAACCCTCCTAAATTGCTCAAACAATGACTTGGGGAGGAAGGAGGCTAGTGTATATTTAGTAGTCCTCACATAATTATCGCCATAATCCTCCACGCTTTCTGGTTCATTGCATAATACTATCCTCGAGAATCCAGGGCCTCCAATAAGCGAATGTTCCCCTCTAAACGAAGCTTTCCCACATGTAAACGCATGGATTCTGCTAAAGTGGTGTCTCTTTCTTCCCCGACCCGCCATTTTTCTTCAACTATAAAGCTTCAAACTTTGTATATGATTCAGCTTTTTTAAGTAACCTCCGAACACCCCACGATCCTCAAACCCCCAGATTTTTCAAAAAGAAAAAAGCAATATTTGTTATCTTTAAGAACGAAGGACCCGGAAAAAGACAGCTTCCAATCCCAGAAAAAGATTGTAACTTCAGATATGATTGGCCTTTTTAATGCAATTTTCGAACACTCAATGATCCTTAAAAAATTATGTGCGTATCCCTTCTTAGACCTCAAATCCAGAACTTGTCAAAGAAACGGGGGATTCAACCATTTTTTGGGTTTGAAGTTGAAATGGGACAGCCATCCCAGTTTGACCAACGCGGGCAATCAAAGGAACTGGTGGGAAAGGAATAAGCAATACTACCTCTTATTTCTAATATAATAAACTTTTAATAATTTTTTTTTTAAATTTTAATATTTTTTTAAAATTATTTTTATTTAATTTTTCTCTAAATATATTAAATAGAAATTTTTTTTAAAAATATATTATAAATACTATTTCATATATTATAAAAAATCTTATATTTAGAATCAGAGTAAAAAATTTTATATGTAGGATTCGGAGGTAGGTAGTAATAAAAGGGAGGAAGAGAGGGAGAAATGGACCAAATCCTTATAAAAAACAATCTGAATTGAAGTATCTAACGTTAATGTTGGCAGCTTCTGCAGCTTCCTGGTAGATCCCAAAATACCATCCAGGTCTAAAATAACCAAATCCATGTCCCCTGTCTTCTAGAAACTTTATTAGCCGAAAATTCAAGGGGGAAAAAACATCAGGCCTTCTACCGAGAAAGTCAGGACGAAAGGTGGTTTGCTTAAAAAAACAAATAAAGCGCTCATTTTTAATTTGTTTAAATAGAATGTAAGTTCAGCCTATTTCTATTTTTACTTGTAAATATAAAAAAGAAAAAAATTATTTCTCAAGATATTTGGCCTCTTTAACACATTTCAATTTACCAAAATCTAAATAATGGAAATAAAAAGAGTAAATAAACTAGTGTCCGTGATTGAACGAGACTTTGTAATGCTAAAAGTTAGAAGATAAGATTTGATGGTTCATTCCTTTTTAAAGAGATCATAGAGATGAAAAGTATACTCATTGTAATTTTGTGGAACTACATGTAATGGGTTCATTAATTAAATCTTTGTAAAAAATTGAATATTTGAAAAATATTGAAATATAACAAAATATATAGAAATTTTGATGTGAATATATATATATATATTTTGGCCAAGATCTCGATGTCAATTATATCATCATTACTGTCCTCAAATTGTTTTATCACGTATGAAAATTAATCCAATTAGCAAACTCTGAGGGAAGGAGCCTCACACACATATATATGTTAAATATGTTCCCATTGTTTTAAAACTCCTTAAGTTATAAATATGCTAAAAAATATAATAATATATATAAATATGAACGATATGTATATGGTGAAGATGATTCCATTGATTATAATTAATAGTATCTCATAATATTTAGTCTTTGAAATTATTAATTATGAAATCAAATAATTGGTCCCATATATGAACCTAAATCCCAAGAATAGAGTTTGAATTGCATGAAGTCCCGCTAAAGATGTCTATATAGATATCTACTTATATAATAGACAACAGATTGATTCATATTTAAACTAATAAATATAATAACAATTTATGCCCCCAAAAATATAATAAATGTATAAAAATAAATAATTTTTGTAGTTCTAAATTTCAAAACTTGAAAATAAGCTAGGAGAATTTAATCTATTTTGAGCATAGATATATATACCCTTAAACCAATCAGCTGGCAAACAGAAATTATGGGAGCTATTCACCCAAAAACAAAGAAAGAAATTATTGGAGCTGATCCATTGTTATTTTTTAGATCTATTAATTATTTTAAAAAAACTATATATTAATAATTGATTGAATTTTATAAATAATCTAATCACTTTCTGGAAACTTAATTAGCAGATGTCATTTATTGAAAATTATTTAAGAATTTTAAAAATTATTTCACTAATTTGAAATTTTATTTTGATATTTAGTTTAATTTGAAATGATAAAATTTAGATTTCATTAGTTTAAATTGTATTTTATTTGTTGTTTTGAGTTTTATTTGATTTTGATTATAACAAAATATCAAAGTCAAATAAAAATACAACAACATGTCATAGAATTCAACAAAGTTTTACATTGAAAAAGTCAAATCAAAATATATAATAAAACTAATATTTTCACACTCAATAATGTTCTAAGAACCGGACCAGATCGAACGGTTAGACTGGTTGGACTATCATCAAGAGTGAAGATTAACTCAATTTTCAGCTTTAGACCATTTTAGGGGTTGGACCGGATTATACCACTTTGAACCGGCTTTTGAATCCAAAATCGAAGTTGAGCTGGGAACTGAAGTGGTTTTTAGATAACTGAACAGTTTTTTAAATTGAGTAAAATTTAACTTAAATTTAATTTATTTTGCCAAAATTATTAATTATAAAAACTATTAGAGGGTAAAATACTATTTTTATTTTTATTTTAAAATTACTAGTTATAAAAATGAAAATTTTCATTGTATTATACTCTCTCTGTTCCAAATTATAAGAGAATTTTGAAACTCTTTATTTATTCCAAAATATAAGAGACATGGATAAAATTTGTGGAGTAATTAATATTATTTTCTTTTTATACTTTTGAGTAATTAAGATTGTATTGACAATTATTAATAATTAATTAGTCTTACTTCAGATTTTTAATGTAGGTAACTATAGAAAAAAATTGAAATTATAGTACAATTAATAAGTTTAACTACCAAAACTATTTTTTTCTTGATACAGATAAATTAATTATTTATTTTTTATAATTAGAAACAGAGGGAGTATAGTCATTTTTTATAATATTATGGTTATGTAGTGTTCTCATATTAAAATGTTTTAATATTACTTTTAATGATTTAATATATATTATTACTATGTGAACTTATTAACTTATTATGAACTTAAACTACTTAAATTTGTTTTTTTAACAATTTGATATTTTATTTTTATACATGTATTATTATATATAATATTATTTTTACTTAATTATTACGTCATCGGTTCGACTGCCGACTTAACCGATTGAACTATAAAAATTGTGACTCGGTAATATTTTCGGTTCAACGTCCGGTCTACCTTTTAAAACATTGCACTTGAACTAAAGAAATTTGAATGGCAGATTTATCTATGAACTCACTATTTTTGGGCATTTCCTCTTTCACATGGAGATATTACTTGGATCAACACATTTATATCATTCTCTCCATCTGAGCTTTGTAGACCATAAGCTTTGTCGAAATACAAAAAATATACAAAAAATACATGTTAATTGAGAGCCAACTGACGTTTCTTGTGTTGCTGGAAAATTCACCAAAAAGTTTTTCATCAACTATCATCAAGTGCAATAGAAAAATCATGAACTGTAGACACAATCAAACTAATAATAATAATAATAATAATAATAACAATAATAGTAATAATAATAATAATAATAGTAATATGCAAGGGTGGTAATATGTCAGCTTGAGTAGATGGAAATCAAACCTATAGCACAATGGCATTACCATGGAGGAGCAAAGCAAGAGAAAAGAAAAGAAGCTTCCATATCCGTTTCACCAAAAAGTGAAGTCCAGAACCAGGATTTGGTTTTGGTTCGGACCCATTTGTTTGGCCCATTCAAATTATCTGATTTATTTGGTTTTGGACTGATCCACTCACAAAACATACAACAACCCATATTCATATGCATTTCAAAGTTTGATGTTCAGTATGTTTATTGTGTGCCCTTTTTTGCTTTTCTCCAAAATTTTGTATAATTGGGTTTTCTCACTTACACGTTTAATAATGCAAATTATAATAGATTTTTAAGTGAGTATTAAATAATATTTTTTTTATTATGATTGTATCTATAAAGTTTTTCAGAATTAAATTTTAGCCATACACATTATTTGTTAATAAATATTAAAAAATTTGTAAATGTTATAATTATATGAATGTCCATAATTTTTAAATGAATATTATTCAAAAAGTTATTTTTATGTTCAAATTTAATACCTTGTCATTTTCAAATGATTTACATTATAAAATTGGATAAATAATTTTTTTTATTTCTATTACGATAACTTATAAATAAAAAATTCAGAAAATAAACTTTTAAATTAATATTTGTTTATAATAAAAAATTATATAAATTCTTCTATTTTCAGTATATAATAAAATATGACAAAAAAATTCTGGGTCAACATTTCTTTCTCAGGGTCATTGTCCTCAATTTCAAATTTGAATTTAAAATTAACAAATTAGGAAACATAAGAACCATTTCATGTTTGCTGTCACTGATTTGATTTAAAATATCAATAAACAAAATATTAATCCAAAACTCAATGTAGAAAAAGAATATTAATCCAAGACTATTTGTTTATCCTCTCCTGATTCCCCTTAACAGATGTAATGTAACAAAACCATAACTAGAGTAACACTCCTTTGTGCATCACCTTCACACTCCTCACATGTCTGGGTCTTACGTTATTGTTGATGCGCTCCACTTGGGCATGGATTAGTGATGTTGATGCGCATTGGACAGTGCGGTTGCCTTAATTGTGTGCGAGCGAGAACTTGTTCTCTTATCCTGTAAAATGATCATCATCCCTATATTATCAACCATGTCTTCCCTCCTCCTTCTCCTCATGATCTTCCAGTAATTTGGATCTTCAATCGATTTCCTCGTCATCTATTTGTGTGTTTGGCAGGTTCAGGTTCTTCAGCCTCATTGGTTCAACCCTGTAAGTCGATGAGTTTGCTCTTTCTTTTTCCATATTTGTCACTCTGTTTCAAATCTATAATTTCCCTATTTGTCTTATTCAATTTTTGGGTATTAATTGTTCTTTTTTTTTTTTGGGATTCAAGGTAAAATGATGGACCCGATGGACATTATTGGAAAATTGAGGGAAGATGCTTCGTTTCCTAAAGGTACTTTCTCTTTTTCCTTCTTTCCAATTTGTGATTTTAAGTGCATAGTCATTGATTAGTGTATTATGTATGTTATTGGCATCCAAATTTTCCCGCATAGGTCAACTTCCTCTGTTCCTAAAATTTGTTCTGTTAAGGTCTATTCTCTAGAGTGTTATATTTTTTCGCCCATTGATTTGGGTGAATTAAATGATTGGGACAATCGAGGGAAAAATGACAACTAAATTATTGATGTCAGGAGCAATATATTTTAGATTTTTTGAGGTTCCTCGAGTTGACCACCTTTAGGGATTCGAATCCTAAGATATGGCATCTTTTCCTTTCAACTTGCTCATACAAAATTTGTGGCTGTATTGGGACCTTTACTATTTTGATAGGTGCAGAAAGTTGTGTAAGATCATGAAGTGAGTCTGATTGAATAGCTCCATCTATGATGAAAGCCACTATTTCTTTCTAAAATTTGACTATTAGGGAAATCTTTGTTGGACTTTAAATGTTTATGGTTAAAAGTTAAAACTTTTTGAATGCTTTGAAGTTTGGGTGATAATTGATAAATGATAATTAGAAGAAAAAAATAAGCCACTAGGATCATGACATGACGGACAATATCGTAGTTAAATGCAATTTGAAGTGTATCCCCCTTCCCCTAAAAAAAAAAAAAGAAGTTTTATGTCATATTGTATACGAGTATTGAAATTAAGATTGTCTTTCTTTCTCATGCTTGAAAATTGATACACATTAATTTTCAGTGTAGTGTAAATTTAAGAAGAGTTGCTAACTAATATTGGTATTTGTTTTCTACATTTTGAATGGGATTTGAAGCACAAATAATCATTTTTTTAATTTTTTATTTACAAATAATGAACTTTGATTTTTATCTCTTTTTGAAAGCATTGTGATTTCTTGCCAGCCACTATGACAAAAATTATTAAAGAGATGTTACCCCCTAATGTACGTGTTGCAAGAGATGCTCAAGATTTATTGATTGAGTGTTGTGTAGATGAGTACTTAATGCAACATTTGTTTCTCTTCTTTCAATTATATTGTGTTTAAATTAGCATATTTATTTCTTCGATCCATAGGCGTTCTCTAATTCCCTACTTAATTGTGGAAGCCATTCCACTTAGTTGTTTAGTAAGAGTTGAATATTTTTTGTAGCAAGCAGTGCTTATTTAGGGTTGAAGTATGGGTACCTTGTTGGCTTTTGCACATAAATGATAAACAAGATATTCTATTATTTATGCCAAACTTTGTATTTAAAATGACCATCATGATATTTACTTATTATTTCATCTTGGTTGTTTATATCATTGATTTGATAAAATGATATTGATAGTTGTTTTGACTCTTTCTAAGGGCTAGTGTTGGTTCAAATATGATGAAGAATGACTGAAATAAACCTTATCATCTATCTAGAACTTAATATTATATTTCATTAAATATCATATTTGGTGACTAAGATCTTTTTTAACTCTTTTATTTATTTTATTTTCATTGTCTTCACTCTTGTCTTCTACTTTAAATCTCAACAATGTTAAAATCTAAATTAGTTGTGATTGAACTTCAATTATGATGAATTGGTTAAATATTTTGTGACGCTTACAATTGTGGTGGTAGGTGTGGTACTTCCTGTCTTGTATTCTTGTTATTGAATATGATTTTGTTGGTTTATCAATATTTGTAGAGTTTATAAATTTAGTGTCATTCGAGTCCAATGAAGTCTATAACAGAAAGGAGAAAAGGACAATTGCACCTGAGCATGTACTGAAGGCTTTAAAGGTATTTTTTCTATCATACATCTCTCAAGCTTGGCAGGTGAATTTTGTTCTGGTTTATGATTACATATTAGTGTGTACATTGTCTGTATTCTATACAATTCATTTTATGTTCTTTCACTTAAGCTTTTAGTTGGTGTATTGATGAAAAAATGTATCTTTTTCATTGTGAAATGATTGCTATTCTTGATTTTGTTATGCATTTGGATTCACATTATCGTGATTTGTTTCCTTGAACATAACATAGCCAATAGAATCGTCTTCTCTGTGTTTAGATTTTTAGGTAGTCAATGAAACTGTTACTTGTTGGAAGTAGCAAATGTTAATGGTAGATTATGTAGTAATGTAGTGTATCATATTACTTGCTTGTTGAGGAAGTGTGTTACCAACTAGAAAGTTTCATTTTGGATGGTGGTCCAGCAGTGTGTTGGACTATGAGAGATGCCTCTGGATAATAGTAAACATGAAGGTTTTTGGTACATTGTCATTTTAGTTCTTGTATCTTACAAGTTGTGTGACATCCAAGATGTGTTTAGTATCCTAGTATCTAAGATGACGAGAGTCATCCAAGATGGTCATAGATTGCTCCATTTTATGACCTAAAAGCTATGAGGATCTCACATTAGATCACTTGAAGCTTTGTTAATTCTCATAACAATTGCATGTATCCTTTCTATGACAACTCGCAATTATCATGCCAAATCTAGGCATCTTGAATGCCATGGTACCTTGACATTCTATACCATGGAATGGACCTTAACATTCTATACCATGGAATGGGACATAACTTTGTAATAAACGTCCCATCTCTAACATTTTGTTTCTTCTCTATCATAAAATTTTGTTCCAGTAAAAAAAGTTAGAATTTGTTTCTTAGGAAAATTATATTGTTAATTCTTATAATTTTATTCAAATTTTCAAATGTTCAATTTGTTAGAATAGTTAGCTTCCCAAGAGGGGGGTGAATTAAGAAGTTTAAATTTTTGTGCAAAAACATAAGTTACAGTGAAAGCAAAAGTTTGTAGAAAAACATAGTGTAGTGAAAATGAAAGTAATTGCAAGGTAAGGGAAGAAAGAACTTAGAAATTTATTCTAGTTCGATTTGATCCATTTGACCTATGTTTGGTCCCAAGTCACTACTTGAGATTTTCACTATTTGCAAGAATTTAACAGGCTCCTTGCCTTAGTACAGACTTGTTCTCTATTTTTAGAATACTCAAATTCTACACTCAACACTCTTATAAGTGTTTCCCAATTCTCTTTGTGACTCTCCTCACAAAGAATCTTTCTTTCAGATGAAGAAAATATTTTTACACAAAATGAGTACTTTCTAGATTAGAGTGGATATAAAAGTTAGAGTACAATAAATGCAGTATAAGAGTGAAAAAGCTTTGTCAAAGTTTCAGTAAAAACATATTTAAATTTGTTGTCCACAACTTCAAAATGAAGTTCTATTGTGGCTTAACTACTTGCTAGATACAAGATTTAGCTGTTAGAAACTTTAACCAATGGTTACTCTACAAAAATAGCTGTTCACCAACCTTATTTAATGTGTTTAACATGCCAAAATTTGAATTTTGGGATACAACAGATGAATTTTGCAGAGATAGAAGGCTAAGAATTTTAACTTTGAACTTCAACATTCATTGTTCAAGAGTGAAATTCAAATTTTGAGTTCGTCAAAATTATCCCATGTTAGAACATACAAATTTTCATATTAAAAGTGCATCTATTTTCATAGTGCATTCGAAATTTGAATTTAAACAGTTGTTTTATATTTTCATAGTGCATTCGAAATTTGAATTTCAACTGAAATTCATCTGTCAGAGGCTTGTTCAACTCTTTTTAGTGCAATTCGAATTTTGAGCTATACAAAGTTCATCTATTAGAGGCATGCTTTAACAAGACTCACAAGTTCCAAATTGAAAATTCGCACTTTGAAGTCCAAAGTTCGTCTATCAGAGAGGTTGACTCTGAACTCTTTTTGAACTTCACCAATATTCAAATTTTGACTAAGCTACAAATAAATTTTGCATACATTCACTAACAATGCTTAACCCTAAATTCAAATTTTAAAACTGAAATTCATCTATCAGACCTTTATAACTTTGAATTTCATTAAGTAAACTTTGAATTTTATACAAAATAAGTATGAGTCAACAACAAAATTCTTCTGTTAGCTAATATGTCTTAATTCTAACACAAGCTAACATTTGATAACTTTCAAATAATATATTCAAACGTTGTGGTAACTTAAAAGAAGTAAAGATCAAAGCTTTTTACCCAAATTACAAAAGGAGAAATCCTAACAACTAAGTCTTCTCATATTCTTCATTGGATTTTTTCACTTGATCCTTTCACATTCTTTTGATATTTTCCTCCCAAAGGTCTAGTTGTTTGGAATTAAAACTTCAATTCAACATTCTCCCCTTATTTGATGATGACAAAATAACTTGCAAATTTGATTAGTACTTGGGTTTGTTTCCAAGAGCTCCTCCTCAACATATGTATTAAAATTTAAATATAAACATGCCACATGTTTTAGAGTTGAGAATGTAGGAGAATAGAAAGTGAAAAATGGAAACATATTACATTGATTCATAAGTTCACTACTGAATTTCAATCAAATTCAACCAAGTTCAACATAAGTACATAGTTTCACATATTCAAAGTTCAACAACAATGAAATTACAAATACAAAATCCTAAGATCTAAGCCCTAAGGTTCTATAGCTTCTTGTCACTCCTTTTTGGCCTTGATCTTAATCTTCTTCTTGCCATACGACTTTCCTAATTGCCCAGTAGCTTCAGATTGTCTAGTTTAGGTTTGTCCAGCTGCACTTTCTCCAATTTGCCCATCTTTCTTCTTGCCCTTATTGGCATCATTAGAAGGTGGAGTAGATATAAAGGGAGGAGGTATTTGGGCCATAGGTATAGCTTGAAGAGGGACTGGTATGAATGGTACGGACGAGGGTATATGAGGAAGAGGGACTGATTGCTCAGCTTCATCATCAGACTCAGTGATTAGCTCTTGAATTTCCCTTCGAGTGTTGGCTAGCCTAGCCATTTGTTCCACTAAGGGACCATATTAAAAAAGTAAGGGTTAAGGAGCTAGTGGAGCAAACATTTCATTGAGCTTTTTCTTTTGGGCTTGCACTATAGCATCATGTGCAATAGCAGCAATGTCAATGTAGGCCATGATTCTTCTTTCCTCATTGAGGACATCTTGAATAACTGGTGCAGTCTTCTTTATTTGCTCAGCCTCTTGTGATAACAAAATTGACACTTGAGCAACGTCCTCCTTCATTTACTCATGAGAGCCTTCTCCATGAGTGACTTCTTCCTCCATGGAATAGTTTAGAGATGGACCAGGACTGGTTTCATTGCTCGAAGCTTGAGGGGTAGCAACAGCAGTAGCAATATTAGGAGAATCTATCTTAAAAGGGCTTGGGAGTTTAGGAGAGACAGATTTGGTTGGTTCTAAGGGACAAGGATGTGTTAATGCAGTTAGAATTGCATTACGGATATCTTCATATACATAAGCAATTTGTTTGTTATTCCTGGCTAGGTCAGTGATTTGTGTTTGCAGGTATGCAAACTTATCGTTTTGTTCCTCACTGATACTGAGCATCATCTTTAATAGGTAATCAAAGAGTTTAGGTATAGTGGTAGGAGTAGCCATTATGGTTAGAATGGAAGATTTGGGTTTGGGTTCAGGTTATATGGTTGGGGTTGCCTCAAGTGTACTTTCTTGCTATTGTGATTCTCCCCCTTCAGAGAATAAGTCCTCAGATTTTCTAGCTCCCTTCCCAATCCATTTGCCCTCTTTCTTTTCAATCCCTATTCTCATCAGCTCTTCTTCTTTAAACTCCTCAGTTGGCTTCCCTTTGCCTTTCTCCAGGTGCTGTATTTTGGCAAATATAAGAAACCTAGTGATGATGTAAACATAGGGCAGAGTAGAATCTTTTCTTAGGTCTCTTGCCTTGATCATTCTTTGAAAGATTATGTATCCTAGGTTGAGCTCCTTTCTATATATTAAGGCTATCATTACATGACCCTCAGTCATGGTAACTAGATTGAAGCTTCTTCCCTTGTTGAAGATAATCCTTGACACTATATAATGTAGGACTCTCACTTGTACACTGAGGTTAGAGGGCTTCACAAGTTTCGGAGGAGGCATATTCACACGCCTTCTAAAGAGAGCATCCAAGATTGTGCTTTCCTTGTAGTTTAGAAATTTCCCACCTTTCTCATTTGCATCATCATCCTCATCCATGTATTTGAAGGTGGAGATATCAATCTTGAATCCCTCTTGTCCAAAAATCTCTTAAACCTTACTAATATTCTCATTTGATAGCCACAAATTCCTAGACTTAAGTGTTACTTAGTACTTCCTCTTCTTATCATTATATTTTAATGCAACATACCAAGTCTTAATCACCTCATCATCATATCTTTCTCTAATTTCTAACAGATTTTTGTATTTGCCCAACCAAAATCCAGTGTCAAAGTTGTTGGAAACTAAAAATTCCTCCAAATTGGTATAGTGAGGAGTTATTATCTTCTTTGTAGCAAACTTTATAGTAAACTCCTTCAATATCTATTTAGAGCTTCAAAGAGGCTCTGTAGTCAACTACAACTCCTATGGGGCTAATTTCTTCGATTCTGCCCTTGGAGTTGTTTTCTGTTTCTTTGATGGAATCCCTTTATAGGATTCGCCCTTCCTTTTATGGGTTTCTCCTTCCTTTGAGGCATACTGAGATTTTATGGAACGTTTAGGTTTGCCTTGTTCTTTTCCAACATTGGCATTTTTGACTCAAACCATTTTTATAGGAGATTTATGTTGAAAGATGCTTTGAAGGTGTTTATGAGGCTTGGTTTGAAGTTTAATCAGTGAGAAATGAGTTATAATTGAAGGAATTTAAGAATGGTTAAGAGAGGAGATGAATAGCTTTGGTTGAAAGATGAATAGGGTTGCATTTGTTTAGAGTGTGACCAATTGAATTTTCTTTTGTAACCATTCGACAGATGAATTTTGGTAGACAAAATTCAAATTTTGGTAAGTTACATTGCTTGACAACATAGAGAAACTATCTTGATAAACAAATTTTCAACCTTAAAGTTCATCTGTCAGAGACTTAACATGTGAATGATATCTTCAACAGACGAATTTTAGTCTTAAAATTCAGCCATATGAGATGTATCATCAACACATATTTCAACAGACGAATTTTGTGCTCTTAAGTTAGAATGTTAAAGCCTTTTATTGGAGGCAAGCACTCAAAAGAGTTTCAATAGACGAATGCTGGGATTCAAATTCATATTTTGAGACTTTATGAAGAATTGTATAAAATACTAATGTTAAACCATCAAAATTCAAATCTTGCTCACACAGACAAGGCAAACACATATAACAATATTTAAAATTCAAATTTTGGTTTATCAATAGACAAATTTTGAGAGGACTAAAACACTAATGCAACATGTTAATCACTTTCATTGAAATATAACTGTTTAAACTTAGTTCGAATTTTAACTATGCAAAGTCATTCAACAAGCTGGATAGAGTATGGAACTTCGTCTATTAGCATTCAAAATGCAAATTTTATAGGATGGAACTTACAGATAGACACTGAACATTCCAATTTCCATATTTCTTTAGCAGATGTTGACTACGTAAGTGTGAGATCTATTATATTTATTTCTCTATCATATAAGCTCATGAGGAGTATCTGCAAAACACTTTAAACATACTCCGAAGCTTAAGTTAGTGTAAGTCTTAACAAATTAACTTTAGAAAGTAAACATATTTGGTTAGAAGCTTGCTTATAGTTCATTAGGATTTACCATTCCTAAAGTGGCTTAATCAGGATATCTACAAGCTAATCTTCTGTAGGGACAAATTTCAATATAATGTCTCTTTGCAAAATGTAGTCCCTTATGAAATGATGTCTAACATCAATGTGCTTTATCCTTGAATGCATCACTGGCTTCTTTGTAATGTTGATGGCACTTTGATTATCACATCTCACTAGTATTTCCTTTATCTTAATTTCAAGATCTTCAACCTATTGCTTCATCTAAAGAATTTGAGCATAGTAGCTTCTTGCAGTTATATATTCAACTTATACTGTGGAGAGATCCACACTATTTTGCTTCTTACTGAACCATGAGACTAGAGATCCTTTAAGAAATTGGCATGTTCCACTTGTACTTTTTCTGTCAGCATTGGATCTAGTAAAGTTAGCATTAGTATACCCAACAAGCTCTTCTCCATTGCCCTTTGGATACCAGAGTCCCATCTATGCTGTTCCAATTAGATACCTGAATATTGTTTTCATAGTTGTTGCATGGGATTCTTTGGGACATGATTGGAACCTAGCACACATGTAGATACTGAACATGATGTCAAGTCTACTAGTTGTTAGGTATAGTACGAAACCAATCATTCTTCTATATTAAGTTATATCAAATGATTTCCCTCCTTTATCCATATGAAGCTTTGTGGTAGTGGCCATTTAAATTTTCATTGATTTAGCATTTTCCATTCCAAATTTCTTCAACAACTCTTTTAGATATTTTGATTGATTCAGGAAGATGCCATCCACACATTGTTTGATTTGCAGTCCAAGAAAAAAAGTTGAGTTCTCCCATCATTGACATCTCAAATTAACTCTGCATTAACTTAGAAAAATTCTTGTGCAAGGATTCATTAGTGGCACCAAATATGATATCATCAACATATATTAGAACAATAAGAAATCATTGTTTTGCTTTTTAGTAAATAGAGTTGTATCAACTTTATCTCTATTGAATCCTTTTTCAATCAGAAAGTTATTTAGTCTTTTGTACCATGCTCTAGGTGCTTGTTTTAAACCATAGAGAGCTTTCTTTAATTTATATACATGATTAGGTTTAGTTGAGTTCTCAAAGCTGAGAGGTTGATCAACATAAACTTTTTTTATGATATAACTATTCAGAAAGACACTTTTTATATCCATTTGAAACAATATTATATCTTTTATGCAAGCATAGGCTAGGAGAATTCTTATGGCTTCCAATCTTGCAACTGGAGCAAAAGTTTTCTTATAATCTATACCTTCTTCTTGATTATATCTTTTGGCTACCAACCTGACTTTGTTTCTAATTATTGTTCTAGATTCATCAAGTTTGTTTTTAAATACCTATTTAGTTCCAATAATTGAGTGATCATTGGGTCTAGGTAGTAAGTCACAAACTTGATTCCTCTTAAACTAATTTTATTCTTCTTGCATAGTTAGTGTCCAATACTCATCTGTTAATGCTTCTTTAGTATACTTAGGTTCAATTTGAGAAATAAATACATAGTTATTTATTTGATCCATAAGTTGTCTTCTGGTTTTAACATTCTTCTAAACATCCCCAATCACTTGATTAACATGATGACTCCTTTGATAGTTCCAAGCCCTAGGTAGTTCTTGAGAGATTACTTCATTATTTTCAAATTCCAAATCTTTTTCCTTCATATCTTCTTCTATAGCAATAGATTATGATATTTTTGGAGGTTTAGTTTTATTTTCCCTAGAGAGGTTCATGTTTTGAAACTAGAAATCAATTCATCCCCATCTAAGTCAAGTTTATGAATAGTTTCATTTTCAATGAATACTACATGCACAGATTCTTTTATGGTCCTAGACTTTTTATTAAATACTTTATTTGCTCCTACTAGAATAGCCAATGAATGTACCATCATCTGATTTGGCATCAAACTTACCCATATTTTCTTTTCTATTATTGTGAATGAAGCACTTGCATCCAAATACATACAAATGTGATATATTTGGCTTCCTTCCTTTACAGAGCTCATAAGGTTTCTTCCCCAAGATTGATCTAATATATACTCTATTGATGATATAGCTTATTGTGTTTACTGTATTAACCCAAAAGTATTGAGGAAGCTCTTTCTCATTCAACATTGCTCTTGCTATTTCTCCCAGGATTCTGTTTTTCCTCTCCATCACACCATTTTGCTGAGGTGTTCTTGGAGCTAAGAAATTGTGCTCATTTCCATATTCTTCACAATACTTCAAGAAGCTTAAGTTTTCAAATTCTCCTCCATGATCAGACCTGATAGACACAATAGAAATACCTTTCTCATTTTGCACTTTCTCAACTAAAGTTACAAATGCATCAAATGTCTCATCTTTGGAGGAAAGAAATAAAGTCAAGATGAATCTAGAATAATCATTCACAATTACTAATATATACAGATTTTCACCAATATTTTTTACTATAGATGCACTTATCAAATCCATATATAGCAACTATAGTGGTCTAGATATAGAGATGATATTTTTAGATTTGAAAGAGGACTTAGTTTATTTCCCTTTAAGACAAGCATTATTTTCTCTTCTTAGGCAAACTAGTAGCTAACTCATTTTTAATTAACTTGTTTAGTTGGTTCATGTTAACAGGTGTTAGCCTTCTATGCCATAACCAACTTTCATTATCCTTACTAATTAAACATATGGAATCTAGGTTAGGAAGTTCATCTAAATCAATAGTGTAGCAGTTACCATCCCTTTGAGGTTTGAGGATAACCTTGCGATCACTTTTTCTAATGACCAAGCAGAATTCTAAGTCAAATAGCACCCAATTTCCTTTATCGCAAGTCTAACTCACACTTAGCAAGTTATGATTCAGACCAATCACAAATAGTACCTCATTTATAGATGTTTTTGGATTTCTACCCACGATGCCAATTCTAACCACCTTGCCATATTGGTCACCTCCAAAGATCACTTTTCCTTCTTTCTTGTCTCTAAGGGTGATGAACTTCTCCTTATCACCCGTCATATGTCTTGAGCATGCATTGTTCATGTACCATTTGTTGCTCTTATTAGCTCTAAGACATACTTGCAAAACAAAAATTAGTCTTTCTTCTTAGGTACCCAAATTTGTTTGGGTCCTTTTCTGTTAATAGCATTCTCCTAGATACATATGTTCTTTTGGGAACCCATTCTACCTTCTTGCCAAGCCTATTTTTCCTTAAGGAGCATGAACATGAAATGTGTCCCTTCTTGTTATAGAAGTGAGAGGTGATAAAGGGACCGTTAGATTGAGATGCATGAAGAAAACAATACAAATAATATTTTTATTTTACGTGTTTAGATTGGGTATAAGTCTTAATAGTTTTTAAAGAGTCACATTTCTTCTTATATCCATCTGCATCCACAAAATGCCTCACATATAGATTTTGTTTTTTCTTCTTAATCTTTTTTTTTTTACTGTACTAGGGTCATAACCAAGACCAACCTTACCTTGTTTAATCCTCTGGATACCCAGTAAAGCAGACAACATATCTTTGCCTTTTGTAAAATTAGCTAAGCTCTTAAGAAGATATTCATTTTACTTGTCAAGCTCTATGCATGATGTGTAGCAGGCATGTTTATCTTTATGCTGTGATGTAATGTCAGGCATTTCACATTTTGATTCTAGTTTATTAATTTTTTTCTTAGCCACTTTTAGTTCTTTTGCAGTCTTGATAAACTCATCATGCAGGTCATGAAATGCATTAAGTAATTCAGAATAAGAATGGTCAGAATCATTTACCTCGTCTTCATTTTCATTATTAGAAAGATTTTGAGCTCCTTCTTTAGCACATGCCATCAAGCATATGTTGGCAATCTCTTCCTCATCTTCATCTTTTTCATCTGAGCTATTACCTTAGATTGAGGAGATATTTGCCTTTTTCTTTTTTTTTTTATCAACAGCTTTCTTTTCATTTTCTTGCCTTTTAGGAACTATGGACATTCCCATTTGATGTACCCTTGCTTCTTGCACTCAAAACAAGTTATGAGTTCTTTATTTTCCCTTTTGCTGCTTGTTTTTGCTCATTTCTTGAAGAACTTTTGCTTCTCTTTTTGCCATAGAATTTTTCAAATTTTCTGACTAGCATTGCAAGAGTTTCTTCATCCAGCTCTTCTTCATCATCACAGTTTTCTTTTTCTTCTTCAACAACTTTCAGTGCTAGACTCTTCTTCTTCTTCTTTTCTTGGCTTGTATCTTTGAGAGCCTTCATCTTGCCCTTATATTCTTCAAGGCTACCAAAGAGAGTTGTGACAGAAGCCATTGATTCTCCTTTGGCTTTTTCTATGACTATCACCTTCGGTTGCCATTCTATGCATAAGACTTTGAGAATTTTCCTAACTCATTCAGGTTGAGTGTATTCCTTCTCAAGACTTTTCAGCTAGTTCACAATGACAGTGAACCTTTTCCACAAATCCTTGATACTTTCTCCATCCTTCATTCTAAAGTTTTCATACTCGCTAATGCAAGAATTTAGTTTGTTTTCTCTCACACCAGTAGTTCCTTCATGTGAAATCTCCAAAGTGTCCCACATTCTTTTGGCTATGGAGTAATGGGAAACTTTGTAGAATTCATTCTGGTTAAGGGCACTAACAAAGTAGTGTTTTACTTTGAAGTTAAGCAAAACTCTTTTCTTGTCTTCATCATTATGCTCCTCTTTAGGTTTTTCTTTATAAGTGTCATCATCTTGTAGCTTTATTAGCACAAAGTCACCTTTCTAGATAACTGAGCAGATCTTTAGATTTATGTGCAGAAAATAAATTTACATCCTCATCTTCCAACATCCATAATGCTCTCCACTAAAGCCTAGAGGTCTGTTAGTGTTGTTGCCCTCTAGTAATATGCTTTCTCCAGAGCCAGCTATTTGTTCTCTCAGATGGAGAAGTCCTTTGACTAGGAGTTCAAGCTTTGATACCATTTGTTAGAATAGTTGGCTTCCTAAGAGGGGGTGAATTGAGAAGTTCAATTTTTTTTTTGGAAAAACATAAATTTATAGTGAAAGCAAAAGTTTACAAAAAAATAAAGTGCAGTGAAAATGAAAGTAATTGCAAGGTAAAGGAAGAAAGAACTTAGAAATTTATCTTGATTCAGTCTAATCCATTGATCTACATCCAGTTCCTAAGCCAAAAGGATTGAATTGACAATTGAGTGAAACTATAAGACCAAATGTATAATTTTGCCTTCTTTTCATACAAAAGGTGATGTTAGAAAGGTGTTTTTGTTTTGTAAAAACTTAAACATCCATTTTTAATTTGTTGCAGCCTAATCTGCAATGAGATATTCTCAACCTTTTCCATTTCTTCAATTTGATGTGTCATGATTTTTCTTTAGGCATGTTGTTTCAATTTTATAGCTAATCCTGTATTGCCTAACTATTTTCCATCCTGACAACAAAATGTTTCTACCTGTATGGTAGTCCTTTATCTTGTAGACCACATTTTCAAGATTTGGTTTGGATTCTTCATAGTTATATATGAGTTCCTTCAATTTTATGATTCAAGATCCAAATGCATAGAGTTTTCTTCTGTGCAAATCTTTTCAGGAAGGTGAAGGCTTATCTAGACTATAAAATGAATGCAAATAACTTGATTCTAGCACAAACACGCAATAGGATTGTTTCACTTCATCTGTGTGAAATATGTTATTTAAGTTCAAAGATTAAGTCATCTTTATTTGCATTGTGAAGTAGCATGGCAGATCTGGAATAGACTGGCATCTTTATTAAGCATAGCATTTGTCTAGCTGATCTAGATCATTTTTAGCTATTAAGTTCAATGGGTCTGGTAGTAAGGGAGCAGTCCTTTGGCATGATGTTGTTTATGTAGGTTGTGGTGTATATGTTTAAAATATGGTTTGGGATGATTCTTTTTGCACCATTGTTGTATTGATTTCAGTTCTCACCAATTGATTTTGCCAATTAGACTATTGATTGCTATATTCTTATGTGTTTACTTTTGACTATGCTTAAGTTCCTTTTCCTTTTTTACAAGCATTTATATGATTGAAATTGTCAAGAATGAATGAATTAGATGTTTACTTATTTGCCTAATGTGATGTTTCTTTATTGACTTGCTTGTATTTTGTTCAAGTTCTTGGATTTGGTGAGTATATTAAACAAGTTAATGTAGAATATGAACAACACAAGATTGAGACCATGGTATATGTTCAATCTTTGATGTTTCATTTGCATGTTGAGTTAGTTGAAGTGGCATATCTTAAGTTGGTTAGTTACTCAAAAGAGAGTGAATTAGCTTATGTAAGATTTTCACCTCTTTTGAGGTACAATCCAATTTCACCAAATGTTGCAACAAAATAAAGACGAACAAGATATGATATAGTAGATAGATGAAATGAGAAAAAAAAGTACAACACACAAAGATTTATACTAGTTCAGCCCAAACCACTTGACCTACGTTTAGTCCTCAAGTTACTACTTAAGATTCTCCACTATATCCCATAAGTTTGATTTGGACACTTGTAAAGTCTCAGTACATCCTATGAGTTTCATTGGGTAGTTGTAAAGTCACTCTCCCTATACCCTTACTAGATGTATAATTCCCTTCGTGTTTTCCTATACTAAGATTCTGCCTAGAAATTGTAGAAATGATTACATAATTGAAACTCTCTTTAAGAGTGGATAATTCATTGAAACTCACTCTAATAAGGTGGTTTTTATCTTTAAATGCTCACACAAAATAATTTAATTTATTGTAGCAGCATTTTGGCATATAACTCACCTAAATTCATTTTCCATAAGTTCAAATGAAGTTCTATTTATAGATTTGTGGCTTAACTAGTCATTAGACACAATATCTATACATTTGACATAAGTTTCCCTTAGTGTCTGACATACCAAAGTTTGAATTTTGGGGTTCAATAGATGAATTTCGCAGAGTTAGTATAATTATGTGTTTAACATTGAACTTCAAAATTCATTTGTTACTAACTAACTTTTGAATTTCGAGTTTATAAAAGATACCTCATGTTAATATGTGCGGATATTTATATTGGAAGTATGTATGTTAGGTTTGAATATTTGTTTCAAGTTTTCATAATGCACTTCAAAATTTAAATTTTAGAAACTAAAATTTGTTTATTAGAGGCATGTTTAACATGATACAAAAGTTCTTACTTTGAAGTTTACACTTTGAATATCAAAGTTTGTCTGTCAAAGGCTATAACTTTGAGTTTCACTAACATTTTAATTTTAACTAAGTTTATTGCGAATTTTGCATACTTTCATTAATTATACTTAGCCCAAAATTCGAATTTCAAAACTAAAATTTGTCTATCAATGATTAAACCTCTATAACTTTGAATTTCAGCAAACAAAATGCAAATTTTGCACAATATAATCATGAGTCAAATAGCAAAATTCGTTTGTTAGGTAATATTCTTCAACTTTATCACATGCTAACATTAGATTTACTTAATTTAATTCATTTAAGACATATAGTAATAAGATTAAGTAAATTTCAAATATTAAACTACTCAAGACCTAAGTGAAAACAACATATACCTAATAGTTAGATCTTTAAAAATTAGGCTTCACTTTCACTTGGTCATTCCATTCTTGGCATGCTCCCTTCTAATCTTCAATTGGAGCATCCTTTCTCTTTGTCCTCCTTGAGTGAGACATGATATTGATATTCTTTTCTTTATTCCAATGCTCACTTTTTCTTCTTAGACAATCCTACATTCAATATATTACAGTTACAAATAAAGTAGTTAGTCAAATTTATATATCTAACTTGTATTATAAAATATAAAAGCACAATGGATCTACTACTACAAACATGATATATGTATTATAAATAAAATTAAACACATGCTAATGTATATTTTACTTCTTTTAGGAACAAAATATTGTTAGCAAGGCTGACTTCTCAAGAGGGGGTGAATTGGGAAGATTGAAATTTTTGTCCAGTCCTCAAGGCAACTCTTGAGATTTTTCCACTATACAGTAAGAATTCAACGGGCTTCTTGCTAATGCCACAGTACAACGAGTATGCTCTGTTTCTGGAGCTTTCTCAATCTCTCTAAGCACTTCTACAATGTGCTCCCCAATCCCCTTATGATTTCCTTTCACAAGTAAATCTATCTTCCAGATGAAGAGTAGATTATTTACAAAGATATAACTCTCTTGAATAGAGTAGATATGAAGGTTGAAGTGCAGATATTGAAGTTAAGAGGGTAAAAGCTTTTTGAGAAATTGATTTGGTAGAGATTCAGTATATACAATTTTTTATTTGTTACCCACAACTTCAAATGATGTTATATTTATAGATTTAGGTCTCAAATGTCCGTTAGAGACAAAATCTATCTGTTGGGAAAGTTATCCAACGGTTACTCTGAAAAACTATCCATTTACCAACCGCATTTTATATTTCTGACATACTGAAATTCGAATTTAGGTTGGCCAACAGACGAATTTCGAAGGAACCGAAGGTTAAAGCTTTCAACGTTACAGCACGAAGTTAGTCTTTTCATGAAGTGAAATTCAAATTTTGAAACTTACAAAACATTTTCACAATGTGACATACGAATTTTCAAGAGGAAAGTTTTTCGGTTAAGTGTGAACAGTGTTTTCAATTTTCTACAGTGCCTTCGAAATTTGAATTTTGGAAGCCCAAAATTCGTCTGTCTGTAGAACGTTCAAAGAGGCACAGTAGTTCACTTTCTTTGAAATTCAAATTTTGAAGTAGTGAAGTTCGTCTGTCAGAGAGATTCTTTTCAGACTAACTTCAACATTCGAAGTTACAAAGCTCTGTCATTCGTATGTCAATATTTCATTCCAACAGACTCACAAACTTAGCTTCTGAAATTCGAATTTTAATGCTCAAAGTTTGTCTGACAGAAAGCAGTTTTGAAACTTAAATTATTCTTGATCTCAGATGAACTTTAACATTGTTTCAGACGAATTTCTTCCATTTTCATAAGTTGTGATTTGTCTGAAATTCGAATTTTGAAGACTCAAAGTTCGTCTGTTTCAAAGAAGCTCCTTTCAGACTTATATGAAAATTCGAATGTTGGAAAGTCAAAGTTCGTTTGTCAGAGAGCATTTTTCAAACTCAATTTCATCTTGATTTCAGATGAGCTTCAACATTATGTCAGACGAATTTCTTTGGTTTTCACAAACTACATTTTATCTGAAATTCGAATTTTGAGGATGTGAAGTTCGTCTGTCAGTGAAAAGCTTCTTTCAGTCTTTAATGGAAATTCGAATTTTGGATAATCAAAATTCATCTGACAGAGAGACAACTCTTTAGACTTATTCAGTTTTGACTCGAAATTCGAATTTCCAAAGGCAAAGTTCGAATTTCCAATATGACAGTTCATTTTAAACTTTCAAACTTCGTCTGTTTGTGGGTATTTTTCAAATAAGTCAAGATTTAACACACAATCAAGGTTTAAAAACATCTTTTCTTAAAATAAAAAACTTTTACCCTCATTTGAACATAACAAAAGATCCTACTGAAGATCTAGCAGCTAATACTCAGAAATTCTTCACTTGAAGTACTTTGATCTCCTTTGATATCTTCAATCCAAGCTTTTGGATGTTAGTTTGGAATCATCAAAACTCTTGATTCAACAAATATATGTTAGTCAAATATGATGTATCTGTTTCTTATTACTTTATATTTGTCATCATCAAATCTTATATTATATTTAACATAATAGTATATAATAACTTCATAGAATTAGATGCACTTATTCTCACTCTCTTTTTATGGGTGAGTACTTTTACCAAAAGACATTGAGGATGTAGACTTTCCTTCATGTGCAATTTTCTTTCTTTCATATAATCATCTCTAAAACAGTTGATTGGAAGCTAAATAAGTGTTTAAACCTGTGGTTTTGAGCCTCATGTTTCTTTGGAAAGGGTTTAGAACAGTCAAATGTGAGTTCATGTCTAGACCCCTTGGAATAGGTTTCTTAGCACATGGATATGATTTTTGCAGTTAAATAGTTTGTTCATGCTTCTAATTGGTTGGTCATTTGACCTTGTGGATTAGTTTTGTATCTTTCTTTCATATAATCATCTCTAAAACAGTTGATTGGAAGCTAAATAAGTGTTTAAACCTGTGGTTTTGAGCCTCATGTTTCTTTGGAAAGGGTTTAGAACAGTCAAATGTGAGTTCATGTCTAGACCCCTTGGAATAGGTTTCTTAGCACATGGATATGATTTTTGCAGTTAAATAGTTTGTTCATGCTTCTAATTGGTTGGTCATTTGACCTTGTGGATTAGTTTTGTATTTTATTGAACTTCAATTAGGATGTTATTTGAATTTTTAAAGAAAATTAATCATGGATCATGGGTTTTGTGATATCATGGTTTGGCAAGTGACCATTCATTTGATTTTCAGTGTGTTGATGAATCATTTGGATTTCTTGGCCTCAATGTTAAGGGTGTTCACCCTCTACCTTTACCCTATTCTCACTGCTTCCAGTTCCTTACCTTGAGATGGGAGCGCATGTATTAGTAGATAATTAATTTGGAAGAGTTCCAATGAGCTTTGGCTTGGTGAAACTAGAGTTGTCCCTAGAACCAAGGTATCTAAGTATGACTATTAGCTAGAGCCAGACTTAGCTACCCAAAAAAGATAAAATAATAGAAAGGCTATTTATGAAATTGAAACTATAAAATTACAATTTACAATTTTAGTTGGAAGATGAAAAAGTAATTTTTTGATTAATCACGGGGGTGTATCTTTCAGCAAGACTCTAAAAGGAGAGAAATGGAGCAATGGAATGAAGATGATGGAGGAAGAAGTGTTGGCAGAGTAGCAAAGGATGTTTGCAGAAGCACGTGCTAGAATGAATGGAGAGGCTTTGACTTTCAAGGAACTAGATGCTGACCAAAAGTTTTGAGAGTTGACTTTTAATTAGGACCCTTTTTATTTTATTGAAAGCACGCATAAGAGGAGCATCTCTCAAGTCTTGGCCAGTGCTTCAAATTCTAAATAGTAGTAATGAACCAAAAAAAATTCTCACTAGTTTGGCTACCCCATGTGGATGCTTTGTAATTCAATATATGAATCCATATATTTGATGTATGTAGTTAGCGAGTGCTCATCATAACCCTCTTCGTAAACATGTTGCTTCTTACCACATGTTAACCACATTTGGCTTGATTTTACTGATAGACTCTACTCAGATTGATACTCTCAGCTAAACTTGAATTATTGAGCTTGTACAAATAATGTTTCCCTCCTATTCACTTTGTTTTGAGATATAGACCTTAACCAAAAAGCTAGTCTTTACACTAATGAACAATAAGCTTCCACTATATTATGAGGAAAATTCAACCAAACCTTATCCAAATTTTTGTGGTGGAAATGATGTTCCTTGAATAGGTAGACCCTCAGTGTATTATTGTCATTCTTTGGCTAGCTAATGGAATAAAAGTTGTAATTTTTATACAAAGTTAATGATAAATATTAAATTCTGTGTTAGGTAAATTAAGATAAATTGTATGTTGTTTCAAGCGCCTGTTATGCAACTTTTTTTTAACATAACAAGTAAAAGTTTCGTATTATATTATTCTTTTGAAATTTGCTTGTATTTGTTTTATACTTTTGAAACGAAATTGTTTGATAAAACATGTAATAATAACATTTTTATAATTTAATACTATATGGTTATTTTTTAATCAAAAGTATCTTATATCTTTATTAGAAAGTTAATGATACAAGTGGGGGGGAAAACACTGATAGTCCTATCTTTTTTTGTAAATTTTTTACTCAAAGAAGTACAATGCTTATGGTTACTTAATCTCTCTGTTTTTTTGGGAGGCAAAAACTTGATGGTTTCTTACCATGGATTATGTATGTGTAAGAAGTTGGAGATGTTCAGGTGGTTTTAAGTTGCTCGCATGAGCATTGAGGGGTCACCTTGTCAATGTTTGCGTTTGCTTCTAGCATCACTCATCTATCCTAGATTTTATTTGTAATCTATAAATGATATACATATATATTAGTCATATGTTAAGTCATTTTTTTGGCCAAATGTCCTTTCTCAAATACTCATAATAGTGTGTGCCTCATTCCTCATATACTACATTAGTGCTGTGTTTTTAGTAGTGTTTTTCAATTTCTACTAGATCTGTATTTGTTGTGTATTTAAATTTGGATTTGTTCATTTTTAAATACATATGATTGTTAATGAAAAATTCACATTAGCTTTATATTTGTATTTTAAATTCAGGTTGTACATGTTTTTTTATTAGCTTGTCATAATGGATTATCAAAGTCAATCTAGTATTCCAAGTGGTACCCAAATGACTGAGCATGTGTGGACATATGAGGAAGATATCTTGTGAATTCAATCCCGACTAGAGCTCAAAACAGAAGGTAAATATATTGTAGATAATGGTTTTAGGTGTGGGTATTTCATAACTCCTAGATTTTTATTATTTTCACCCCTTACTTAGTGGTTTTAATGATTAATTTCAGCTAATTTTGAATTTTTAGATGATTTTCATTATTTTAGCCAAATTTTGAAATTATGAGAATTTTGGGATAATTTTTGGAAACTAAGCTTTAATTTAATTAATTTTTTTATCTTTTAGATTATTCTAAGGATTTAATTCTTCATATTTTATTTTATTTAATAATTTTTATAGTAATTATCGTCACTTGTAGTTTAATTATGACTAAAAAAATTGATTAGGATTTGACTTATGCCGTGATGAAATTATCAAAGAGCTTTAGAAATTTCTTTTTAGTATTTTATTTCTCTTATTTTTTATTCTTTTGACACATAATTTTTCTCCAAATTGAGTTTAAACTTTATCCCATAATTAATTTAATTTCCTTAGACTAAAATTTAATATGCATTTATTTAATTGAGAACATAATCTATATGATGTAACATTTTCTTACAATTTATGGTCCATAGAGATTAAAATTTTGAAGGGGTATTATGGTTATCAGATAAGAGGAATTTTATGAAAAATTCATTTCCCAACTTTCCTATTTTCCTTATTTTTACTTATCAATTTGTATCTGACTCTATTTTAATTGTTATACCTCACTATTAGGTTTGGTTGGTCACCCAAGAAAATGGTGAATTGGGTGATGTAAGATTTTCACCCTTTTTGAATCTCAACCCAATTTCATCAAATGTGCAGCAGAACAGAGAGGTAGTTAAGTGCAGCAATTGAAGAGAGAAGATGAAAAGCAATACATAAGAATTTATACTGGTTCGGCCTAAATCACTTGGCCTATGTCTAATCCCTAAACCACCACTTGAGATTTTCATTATATCCCACAGCTTTGATCCGGGTACATGTGATGTCTTAGTACATCCTTCAAGTTTTAGTAGGCATCTATATAGCCACTATCCCCATACCCTTACAGGATGTGTAAAATTTCTTAATATTTCCCCACACTAAGATTCTACTCAGAAAATATAATGCATCTGTTCTTTATTACTCTACATTTGTCATAATCAAAACTTATATTATATTAAATCTAACAATCTCTCCCCTTTTTATGAAGACAAATCACTAGTAAAAAATATGCTTAATGAATGATTAACACATATAATGCAATTCAATTCAGATAATTCCAGATTAAGTGCATACATATTTTTCATACCTGCATGAAAAATATGACCATAATGCAGGCACCCATTGTCACAAAACCAGTAATTGGCAAACTCCAAACACCTTAAAGACACCATTCATTCTTTTAGTAAGGTTTGTTGTCATATGACCATAATGCCGATACCTACTGTCATATGCATGAGACCTTTTTTCTATTGGGATGTTGCTAATCTATGTGGCTGCAGGCGAATGAGTCAATGCTATTTCTTCTGATTATTGGTTAACAACATGACACTTATATGCATAACGTACAAATAATTAGAAATTTATAGTTAATAATTTCACAATCACTTGTTAATTTATGTGGATGAGGCAATTGACACTTGTTTAGCCAATTCGTTCCATGTGCATTATGAAAGTTAGTAACCACATGCCTTAGGCAAAAAACATGATATCTGATAACTCCTAAATTTTCACTATTTTTATCTCCCATACTTAGTAGTTTTATTGATTAATTTGAGCCAATTTTGAATATTTAGATTATTTTCATACTTTTAGTTGGATTTTGGATTTATGAGAATTTTGTGTTAATTTTTGGAAATTAAACTTTAATTTAATTATTTTTTATCTTCCAAATTATTCCAATAATTTAATTCTTTCTTTTTTATTCCATTTAATAATTGTCAATGTGATTATGAGTCAGTAGCTCTTTAATTATGATTTGAGAAATAATTAAGAATTGACCAATGTAGGGGTGAAATTGTCTAAGAGTGTTAAAAATTTATTTTTAGTATTTTATTTTCCTTATTTTTATCATTTTGACATATAATTTTCCTCCAAATTAAGCTTAAATTTTATCCCATAATTAATTTAATTTTCTTGGACTAAAATTTAATCTGCATTTATTTAATTAGGAATATAATCTATCTGATGTAATATTTTTTTTCAGGTCATCGCCTATAGAGATGAAAATTTGAAGGGATGTTTTGGTCATAAGAATGGAGGAATTTCATGGAAATTTTATTTTCCCAATTTTTCCTTTTCTTTTAATTATTATTTGTCTATTTGTATCTAGCTTTATTTTTAGTAGTTCATATTTCTCTCTCTTGCTCCATTTTCACTCAACCAAATGTGGCCCTTGCTTTTTGCTTGTTTATTTCCATTTTTCTGAACAAAGTTGATAAAAAACTCCCTCTCCCACACAAAAATTTGTGCTTTCAACTCTCCCTTCATTTTCTACCACTTTCTCACCATTTTCTCTCCAACCCACCACAAAAATCCTTCGTCCTCACCATTTTCCAGCTGGGTGTTACTTGACCATGGCTGCCATTGAAAGACTAGGTGGGAGCTCATGACTATGGAGGAGTAGAGCTTAGTGGTAACTTAGAGCAACGTTGAGGATCTAAAATGGGCAATGGACTTGAATTTGTGCCTTGACTAATTATTCTTTTCTCTTTCACTTTTCTATTTCAATTTTTAAGTTAAATTAGGATAGAGTTCTTGAATATTTTGATTTGAAATTGATGTTTAATTGGTTGATTATTAATGGAAATTAATGAATTGTATTGTGACCAATTAGAAATTGTGGATTGAAAGCTTGTATGGGTTCATATTTTGTTAATGTGAGACTATGTTATTTATGGCCAAATTTGTACCTTGTCTCCTTTTGCCTTGATTTTGAATTTGATTGCTTAATTTAGCATTTATGCGTTAATTAGGTAACTTGATTCTTGATTGATGGATTTGGAATATTAAAATTGATGTTGGTTAATGGACTTTGAAAGTTTAGGTCTCATTATGGATTTCATTGTGCAAGCCATGCATATTTGATTAATTCATGTTAGATTTTTGATAAAATGTCTAGGTGTGTTGACATTTTAGGAATTTTATCATACATTCTATTCTTGAGGAAATAATGGTCTTAAATGGTTGTGACAAATTGATCATGGTAATTGTCCAAGCTAAATACATTAATTGAGCTCAAATTGAACCCTCTCCAAATTGTGCTAGGTCATCACTCTCATATACCATTACATTTCTCATATTCTTTCATCTCATTTTTGCATAATCAACTTTCTCTAAGTCCTAGCTTTTAGTATTAGTTAGAATTGATTAGTGTTTGCATTACTCTTCATTTACATTTTCAAGTCACAAATGCTCCCCCCCCTAAAAAAAATCTTGTAATTAGTTAGCTCACATATAGGTTAAAGGTCATTTGTGTTATGTAACATCCCAAGAAAGCTATAATATCTAGAAATGCATAGGAAATTGACAAAAATGGGCAGACACTGTTTTGCGTGATATAGGGCAAAGAAATCATTTTTTCCTGTTAGAATAAAAAATGAGAAATTGTTTTTTCCCCTAAAGAATTATAAAAATGACATCTATGTCCCTAAACTTAAAAATTCAAGTGGAATTAGAGTGCAAAAGTCTTTGGGGAAAATTACACCTAATAATTTGAAAGTTTCAAAAATTATAATTTAACCTCAGATCAGAGGCAATTTTGTAAATATGCAAAATTACTGTCAGAATGAAGCGCCCGACAAGAGAAGTCCAATGGTATATGACACTGAAGGTTAATGATTAGTGATAAAGAAATAATTAGCACTGAGTATCCAAAAGTAACTTTATACCGATAAAGTAGATTGTGGGTTCCACGGATAGTTAAAAGGTAACTGGGACAGGATATGGGTCTCACATAGATACCACTTAGGACAAGATAATTAAGAAAATATAAAAATAAATTTGAATAGTCCTGTAGACCAAAAATGTTAATTTACTATAAAAAGCGGTTTTATCGATATAGTTAAAAATTACCTGGTTTAGGATATATCTAGACCAAGAAAAATTGAGTAATATTTGGACAAATTTCTCTCTCTTAGGCGTGACATTCCAGCAGCCCATGTGATGCAAATCAATATTTTATTATTTTTGAGAATACTTTTTGAAGAAGTATTCAGTAAAGTAATTAAGGTTAATGAAAAGTAATAATGATTAAGTTAATCTCAAGTGGATTAATCCTTTTCCTTTCTCACTTGTCACGACACAACTTGCAACTGCAACAAGAGATAGAAAGCTCCTAAAATTGAAGAGAAAAGAGAAGAGAAAAAGGAAGAACAACCTTGAAAGATCAAAGGTTTAAGTTGTTGGTAAGTTACTTTATTATCATAGGCTTAGTGTTTGTAGTATTTGGTAGTTGTTCTATGGTCTGGTTTTTCCTTCTCTCACTCTAAGGGTTTTGGCTACACCATTGTTCATGGGAAAAAGATGAGTTTCATGCACTAAACTTGGGGGAAATTCTAAACTAGTAACCTTAAGCATGAAGATGATACTAGTTTGAAGTATTATGAAGTATAATGATTTTCTACCATTTTCCTTGAATTTTGGTCAGCTATGGTTTGTTTCTATTGTTGGAATTTCATAATTTGGACCTCAAAAATAGATTTCTTGGGTCCAAATTAGTCAAGAACAAGTGTTGATTTTAAGAAAAATCGAAAGGAAAGTAATATGGAAATTTTAGGTTTCATGAGTACCTTTGAAGTTGAAGCATGAACCAGTGGCATATGACCTCATTTTATGATTTGATAGGGTTCCAAGAAGTGTTTAAAGGCCAAATGAAGTGTGCACCAAGTTTGGAAAAGTTGGAAAAGCTTGAAGGTAGTTATAATCTCATTTATGCCTATTGTTATCAACTTGAGTTTTTATATTTCTTTGATTATGCCATACTTTGAATTGAATGATTTGTGTTGGAATTGTGTTATTAGCTGATTGTATGGAGGGTTTATGACCCATGGATGTCCAAATTTCAAAGTGTTACCATGCCAAAATATTTATTATATAGTATGGCATATTATGATTTCATGGTTTCCAATGATTATTTATGAAATGTTATTATGATATATGTGTATAGATGGTTGTAACTACTGAGATTCTTTAAATCTCATCCTCCCTAAATAATTAACATGCTAGGCTCAAATCATGGCAAGGATGACAAGGAAGCTATGGAGAAGGAAGAAGGAAGAAGGAAATTGTTACTTGAATTGATGAATCAAGCTATGATGTCATCTTTTGATGTATTATGAAAATCATGTCTATGTTTTTAGATATGTATATCAATGATGTTATGTTCCCTTGAGTATCATGAAATGATAGGTATAGATTTGGAACCAAGAATAGTGATGTAAACAAGTTATGAAGCTTATTTTGGCAAATGGGGCAATCAATTTTAGTAACACTCTGATGATAACGTAGGTACTGTTTATGTAAAATAGGACAATCAATTTTATTAGTTTACATTCTATAAAAGTATATGGAATAAGCTTTCCATAGAGCTAAAGAACGCCTAAATTAGATAAGTGTACAATTTATGGTGAATTTTCAAAGTTAGGGTTCAGAATAGGGCAAGATAAGGAAAACTGGAACTGAAAGTTAGGTACTAGAAATTTCAAAAGATAATATAAAATTGTACAGAGCTCCAAAAATTTAGTGGTTTATAGATATAGAAATATCTATGTTTTAAGTTTCATATGCCACTGATTTGGAGGTAATTGAAGCTATATAATAGAAGATATGAAGTTTTTCCCAAAACTATTCTAGTAAAAGTTGAATTCTGACTCTTTGCTATTTAAGTTAATGTAATGCCCTGTGTAAGTAAAATAAATGTACAATAAAAATATGTGTATAAATTAGATATATATATATTTTAAATGACATAGAGTATACACAATTTGGTCTAGAATATAATGAAATATGATTTTTCAAATTTGAGGTCAGAAAACTAGAAGATAGAAAAAATGACCAAATGAACAGTAAAAGTCCACAAAATTTACTATAGGAATTAGCTCAATGAAGTTATTGTTTCATATTTTTTCCATAAAGATCTGGATTTAATATAATTTTGGACACTTGAACCACCTCAATATGATTTTTCTATAATTAGTTATGAATTTCTGAAATTCAGTCAGTCAAATGGTTTTGCCACTTGAACAGTACCACCGAATTTTGAAAAATTCTGTTTTAATTTTCTAAGTGATTTAAGCCTCTGATTATGATTAATGAATCATAAATAAGACTTAATACATGGAAAATAGGTCCTAGTATAAGGTGTTACACATTACATTTTCATTTTTGTAGTATTTATTTCTTGCATTAATCCACTAGCATTTTAGTTAGTAATTTAGTTCATTTTAGTTTCCTTTTTTTTTTTGCTCACTTTAGTTCTTGCATTTTAGTTTTTAACTAGTTTGCATTTTGCTTTCTTAATTGCTTAGATTTTCTCTCCTAAGTAAGATTTAATCTTGTTACTTCATTGTGAAATGACTTAGGTTTGTGCTTTATACTACATTATTTCTTTGAACCTAGTTTTGAGCACAAACCTAGGTGATTTCATTTTGCAAACCTAAGTCATATGTGTTATGGCTGTGATATAAGAACTATGCCCAAGGTCTTGCAATATCCATGTACTACTTACCATCCAACACGTTCATCACACTTGCAGATAAGATTGAACAACTCTATCAAGAATTAAACATATCCCAATTCTACTCTTTGCAACACATGTGTGCATGTGATATAAGAACTATGCCCAAGCACCTCCTATCTTACCCTCAACAAAAGCAGATGCGAGTGATAAACATTATAGTTACTATCCTGTGTTATGGCTGTAAAGTTTAGTATAATATAAGTTTTGATGATGACAAATATAGAGTAATAAAGAACAAATCCATCATATGTATCTAACATATATAATATACCTTAAAGAAGTAAAATGTGGATTAGCATGTATTTAATTATGATAATAATACATATATCATGCTATGTGTAAATATATCCATTGTACTTTTACAATGAATAATATAAGTTGGATATATAAATTGGAATAACTATTTGGTTTGTAAGTGTAAGATATTAAATGTAGGATGGTCTAAGTAAGAAAAATGAGCATTGAAATACAGAAATGGAGATCAATATCATGTCTCACTCAAGAAAGAAGAAAAGAAATGATGCTCAAAAAATGGAAGATCAGAAGGAAACATGCCAAGAAGGAAATGACCAAGTAGAAGTGGAATTGGAACTCAACATTTGAAGACCTAGTCACTAGATATATTTTGTTTTTACTTAGTCTTGAGATATGATTAATCTTTGAAAATTACTTAATCTTGTTACCATATATTTTAAATAAGTTAGATAAAGTAAATCTAATGTTAGCATACGTTAAAGTTGAAAAACACTGAGTGACAGACGAATTTTGAAGTTAATGCTTGAGTATTTTGTTGAAAATTTGAATTATGGTAACTGAAATTCAAAGTTACAGAGATGTTATATTTGACAGATGAATTTTAGGTTGTTGAAATTTGAATTTCGAGTCAAGCATAATTTGTGAAAAATAGAAAATTCGTCTGAAGTCATATCAAAGTTGTAATATCCCTATTTTTATGAGATGTTATAAAATGAATAAAAGATGAGAAACGAAGCGAGACGAAAAAGCTATATATAATCGGGCTTTATAAGGAATTAATTTCTCATCTAATTTTCTGAAGAAGTTATGTTCGGTCCTTAATTGAAATTAATTTTCTATAAGGTCCTTAGCAGAAATTAATTCCAAAATTCACCCCAGAAAAAATACAATATACCACTTGAATGAAAGCCCGCTCCAAGCTGAGCGCAATGATATAAGTATTGCATTCCTGAGAGGTCCAGATTAAGAGATAGACCAATTTGAAGTTAATATGAATAGTGAAAAAGAAATAATAAAAAATTGGTCTTTGTGTAAAATTACAAGAAAGTGCCTAAAAGAATGAATAATTATATTTCGACTCGATTTATGGGCAAAACGCTCATTTTTCAAATTAGAGGTAAAATGTGAATAATGCATTTAAGGTCCAAAAATGAAAAGGTTCGTATCATAAAATGTAAAAGGAATTGGAAAAAGTGATGAGACACCGTTAAGCGTAAAGAAGGGCAAATATGTCACTTTTTTTGGTTAAATGAAAAAATGAGAAAATTATATTTTGATCTCAAGAATTAAGAATGTGTGTAATTTAGTCCCTTAAGAATGGTTTCAACGTGAGAGGGAAAAGAGAAAAAAGTTTGGCAAAAATTACACCTAATGACCCGAAAGTTTCAAAAATTATAAATTGCCTTGGGTTAAGGGTATTTTTGAAAATATGAAAAATTATAGCTAAAGTAAAGCTTTCAATGAGTTAAGCCCAATGGAATATAGCAAGAAATTTATTAAGATCAAAATAATATTTTTTGGGTAATTAGGGCTTAATATTAATATTTTACCTGATAAATGTTATTTTGAACTGCAAGAAAAGATAGTACAGATTTAAGGATAATGATTGGACCTTGCTAAAATATATTTTAGGTCAAGACAATGATTTTAGTCAAAAAGATATCCTTGGATAATCCTGTACCAATTTAATGACAATTTTGGCAAAAGTACTTAATTATATAGGTAAATTCAATCGGTAAAGGGTGTTTTAATCCAGTAAACTTTATGAAGTAATTTTTGGCCAAAAATAAGCTCAAGCCACATTTGACCAGCTGCTGGGACATCATGGGAATTGTGTGAAAAGGTGTATTGAGAAAAAGTAACCAAAGGTTAAAGAAAAAGTAACCATAATTTATTTTTATTTGATATCTTCCCTCATAAGCTTGGTTAGGCCATTTAGTCCTCATTTTCACCTTCATTAACACGTCTGAATAGAAGCCTTGAGGGAGAGAGGGCACGAAAATTAGAAGAAGAGAAAGCAAGAGCAAGAAGTAAAGTTTAAAAACACAAGTGCTTACGGTAAGTTCTATAACTAGTATCTTGTGCTTCTATGTCTTTGTGAGGCTTTTCATGGAGTATTCCTCTCTATTTTATCTCTGAAATTTTCTACCTAGAGAGAGAGTAGAGAGAGAAAATGGAGTCATAAAGAAACTAAACCATAGAAATGCTTAAAAATACTTCAAAATGTAAGAATATGGCATTAGATTGCAAATTAATCAGATAGATATTTTTTTACAATTTTCTTTAATTTTCTGCCCATTTAGGGTTTGAAAATGAATGGGAATTTCATAATTTTGACCCGAAAAATGGATTCCTTAGGTCCAAAATAGGTTAAAACAATTATGTTATACAAGAAAATGCAAAAGGAAAGCAAAGTGAAAAATTAGAGTTAAAGTGAGCTCTTTATGAAGGATGTCATGAAATCAATGACTTAAGACCTGGTCTTATGATATAATAGGGTTTCAAGAAGTGTTTTAAGATCAATGGAAGTGTCCACAAAGTTTGGACATCATTGGAAAGCAAGAAGGTAGTTATTTTCCTTATTATACTTAATGTTGTCATACTTTGTTTCCATGATAATATGATTATGCCATATAGTTATTTGAATACTTTATGATATATTTTCATTGTTGGATGAATGTTTGAAGGGTTTTATGACCCTAGGATATCCATTTTACAAAATGTTACCATGCCAAAATTTTTATGGAATTGTATGGCATAATATGAAGTTATGATTTTCATTGATGATTTTATGAAATGATATGACGATGTGAATGCATAATTGGGTGTAACTACTGAGATTCTTTGAATCTCATTCCTTTCCAAATATTAACTATGTTAGGGCAAAGACATGGAAGTATTCAAACAAATGCAAGAGAAATGAAAGAGACGATGGAGATTTGCTTGATTTTGCAAGTTACAATGTTAAGTTCAGAAAATATGTATCATGTATGTATGAAATGAAATTCCATAATTATACATGATTGTGTTCCTTAAAGTCCTCTTATGATGTTATGTGTGGATTTGGAACAATAAATGTTGATGTATGAGGTTTATGAAGTTTATTATATGAGTTATGACATAAGTTTGTTTGAGATGACTAGTATTGATTTGAGTAAGGGAACTCTATTTGAAACAGAGTATCCTATATAAGTGTTATACATGCTCTTAAAGTATAAAGAACAAGCTTTTCATAGAGCTAAAGAACACCTAAATTGGGCAAGTGTATGATTTATAATGAAATTTTGAAATTAGGATTCAAAATTGGACAGTATTGGAAAAATTGGAACTTACACTATGAACACTAGACTTTTCAAAAGGCACTATAAAATCTTGTATAGCTCCAAAAATTCAGTGATTTGCATTTATGGAAAGGTACAAGTCTTAGGAAATGACTGCCACTGGCTTGAAACCATTTGGAGCTATAAAGAAGGAGTTATGTAATTTCTCCTAAAACTGTTCCAGTAGAGGTAGTGTTCTGACCCATAATAGTTAAGTTAATGTTATGTCCTGTACAAGTTGAATAAATGTACAAGAAAAATATTTCTAGAAAGTAGACTAATGTATGTTTACTCAAGATATAATGAGATCTGAATTTTTAAATATAAGGCCAAAATCCTAGGGAAGAGAAAATGATGTACAGTAAATATTTGAGGAATAAACTGTATAAATTGGGCAATAGAATGCTTTGTTTCATTTTTTTCCATGTATAGAAGGTTTTTATCTATTGCTAGAGACTTGAATCACTATGAAATAATTTTTCTAGAATTAGTTATGAATTTTCAAAGTTCAGTCATTAAAGTGGAAACTACCATATGAACAGTAACTGAAAATTTTGGAAATTCTGATTTTTATTCTTATGTGATTCAAGCTTAGGATCTGGTATAATCAGACTTAAAAGGAGTCTAATTCATGGGAAATGAGTTTAAAAGTAAGGTGTTACAAAAGTTCATCTGATATTAAAGTGCAAAAAGAGTTCAAAATTAGTCCCTCTGACAAACAAATTTTGGATTTCAAAATTTGAACTTTAGAATGAAACTCAATGATTTAGAATTACATTTGATTAGCTTAAGAAGTTTTGGTTATCAAAGTAATACATCCTTACTTTTAAATATAGTGAAATCTGGTTTTCAAGAATCTAGAGTTTGACATTTGATTAGTATTTTTAAGACATCTCTCAAAATACACATGGCTTTGATGTAAAAGTATTTCATATGAAACTAGACTTAATAAGCTTTTTAAAGAATATTATTTCACTTAAAATAAAGGTCATATGAAAAAGTTATGGTCATTTAAATTTGAGTAGTGAGATATGAATTTTTAGTTTTGACCTCTTATCATTATTTGATCATATCTCACAGAATACATTTTCTTTTGAAGTGAAATTATATCATTTGAAAGTAGACATTGAGAGCTTTCCAACCATAGATTATTTGCTTAATTTGGAGTTAAAATGAGAGAGTTATAGATTCTGTAAAATTGTCTATAGTGTAAAGTTTGAAGTTACAGAGATTTTGCCACTGATAGATGGATTTTAGGCCTCCAAAATTTGAATTTTTAAGAGAACCTTTGTGCCATGTTGAGCTTGCCACTGATAGATAAAATTTAGGTTATGAAATTCAAATTTCAAGCCCAACAAACGAATTTTAGCTTTCAAAATTTGATTTTTGAATCTCCAAAATGTGAAAATGCTTCTAGAACAACCAACAGATGAATTTCCACATCCAAAATTAGAATTTTAAAAGGAAGAACTTGTGCCATATTGAGCTGAGCTCTGATATACAAATTTTGGGTCTCCAAAATTTGAACTTCAAGAGCACTGTAGAAATATGAGATAACTATTCACACTCAACAAATGCACTTTGAATATGAAAATTTGCATGTCTTAACATGAGAAATATTTGTTAAAATCAAAATTCAAATTTTAATTTTAAACTGACGAATTTTGGAAGTTCAACTTTAAAGTCTTTACCTTATGGTCTTTACAAAATTCTTCTATTAACAAAAGTTTTCAATGTATTATCTACTCTTCAAGAGAGTTTTCATTCTGTAAACATTTTCTTTTACATATTTTGGGTAGAATCTTAGTGTGGGGAAACACTAAGGGATTTACATATCTTGTAAGGGTGTAGGGAGAGTGGCTTCACAAGTACGTACTGAAACTTATGGGGTGTACTGAGGCATCACAGGTGCTCGAATCAAACTTGTGGGATATAATAGAAAATTTCAAGTGGTGGCTTGGAGACTAGATGTGGGCCAAGTGGTTGACTGAACTAGTATAAATTATTGTGTATTGTTCTTCATCTTCTCTATTCAATTATTGCACTCAACTCTCTCTGTTTATCCCTATTTTGTTGCATACTTGGTGAAATTGAGTTGTGATCCAAAAAGGGTGAAAATCTTACATCACCCAATTCACCCCCCCTCTTGGGTGACAAACCAAACCTAACAATGGCCATAAGAAGTCTGCCTTTATACTTTCCATATAGGAAAGTTCCATCAACCTAGATGATGGATTTTAGGTGATCAAATGCATCGATATATCACTTGAATGCCCCAAAAAACACGTTTAAACATTTTGTTAGCCTGCCCTTCAAAATTGGTTTGTGATCATGGCTTGCTTGAAAATTTAACGTACAACATAGGCATGAAATGTTGGACAATAGCTAACTACCTTAGTAATAATGAGTATGAGTTCTCCCAATTACCAAAAGCAATAGCAAGTGTTGATTTCCTTGCCTTCCATGCTTTCTTGTATGACACAGTGTACCCAAAGATTGATTGTATTTGACCAATTATTTGAGAAACTTTAACATCTGGTTGGTCAATCACCATCATAAGATGACATCAGTGTCCAATTTAGGATGATCTTGAGTTAATGATGTGGCTAAACATGTATGGGGACCCATATATTCCATGACTTTTCAAACCATTTCATTTCCTTTTCTACATTCCCTTAGTCTCCAACTGTAACTGATTCCATAGTTTATATATTGATATTCTTTCTATTTGTTACTTGAATAATGCACGTTGAATGTATAATGAACTTGAAGTAAAGTTTGACTGTAAGTCTTAGAGTATAGACATTATTAAAAATCTTGGCTAATTGAGAACTCTTGACTATTATTGAGAGGTAGAATATATCTTATTCAACAAAACTCAGGAGCCACAACTAACTCTACATTAACACGGGAAAAAAAATTAGCTGTAGGCTCTTTGTGTTCATTTATATGCAATGTTAATTTTTGGATATTATCACCACCCTTGTAATTCTCCTCATGGGCCTCATTTTCATTGCCATCATCATTGTTCTCATCACTAGCATTTATTAAAGAATAAACTCATCCTTATTCTCAAAGTCATCCATAATATCATTGGTTGGATGAAATGAAGATTATCTATAGTATTTGTTTGGGCAAGGATCAAACGGACAAAAATTTTCCAAGTGCATGCAAATTCTTGATCATTTCTCCTATGAATCCACTTGATTGCTATTCAATGGCAATGTATATATCATATAAACTTCTAGTGGTTATCATTTGAGATGGTCGTCAACTTCAACATTTGAAATATAAGCATACAACTCTACTCTTGTTAGTTAATTTGAATACTACAAATTCATTTGCCACATACTCTGCATGTTAGAATCATTTGCCAGAATACATGATTGGTGCTGTGATGGATTCATGCATATTGGATATCCATATACCAAATCTGACACAATTTGATTAGGAGGAAGTTAAAGCTTTTGTCTGATGACTTGCTTAAATTGTATTAAACTAATATTTGGATCAACACTTATTATTTTTATAGTCTCCAACTCAAATGTTAGACCGTCTGGATTGACAAATATCCGTCCATTTGCATATATGATAGAGAATGGATAGTTTTAGATAATTAGGATTTTAAATAAATTTATTTATATTTAATTTAGTTTATTTTGATTTATTAAGTTTTGATTTTTTTATCTCTTGAATATTCTATCTTAGTTAGCAAATTAGAATGTTTTGGAATGCCTTAATCTTTAAAAAATTTCCAAATAAGTGAGATGTTTGCAATTTCCTTAGATTGAGTTTTTAGGTTAAATAATTTATTATTTTATTATATTGTGTCAATCTTCTAGAAAGTTCTATTGGGTCCTATAAATAGCTATCATTGTAATTCAAATTTCAGACTTGATTGATAAATTGAATAGTATTGACTATTCAGAATTTTCTCTCTCCCTCAAGTTCTTCTATTATCTCCCTTCTAGTACTTCTCCCTCTTATTTGCTTAGTCTACTTGAATTTTTCCATTTCTCCCTCCCCCTTCTCACATCAATATACGTACACACACTTTTTTTTATTGTCTACCCTTGTTCCTATTTTATAAAATCATTTATTATTTACTTATAAACAAGAAGAAACATTAATGCACCAAAAAGTTCTAATAGATAACCTTTGTTAAACCTTTGCTAAAAAATAATGTTACAATTAACATTATTTATTACAATCAATAGAAAATAGAAAATGTTATTTTTAGGTGAAAAAAATAGAAAATGTTATTATTTCTAACTCCAAGTCATTTATGCAACTATACAATTATTTATTATATTCTAAAATTATAATTATTTGTTCCACTCTATAATTACTTGTTTAATTTATTATATAAAATAACATATGTATGACAATACTTAATATATAACAAAGTACTTAATATATAACAAAGTATATTATTTTTTTAATGCAATCTATTTAATTTACATTAACGAAGAATGGCAATAATTATGAATATTGGAAATTTTTGAACATTTTATGTTTATATTTATGATGATTATGCATGTTGATGCCATATATAAATATATAAATAATTGAAAGAAAAATCCATTGACATTGTGGGATACTATAGCTAACTTGTTAATGAAATATGTTATTTTTAAATATATTTCCTTTATTTTTTCTCAAAATTTCATCAGTGTTCTCCACTTTGCATTTGTATAGATCAATCCTCTAGTTTTTTTTTTGGAATGAATTCTCTAATTTTATTAAATGAACTAAGTTGATCTCATGCATTTTATAAAATTTGAAAAATGAGATGTATAGTTTACCGTACAGTTTGTTATAAATTTTAAATTTTTTTATTAATGTCGATATTGACAATTTATCCAAAATATTAGTATTTCTTAAGAAGAGTTTGAAATTCTAACAATTCCTAACAAGGTGGTCCAACGATGTTTAATAAAAAATTTGAATTATCTTACCATGATTTAATATTAAAAATCCCAATAGTGTTTAGTTTTTTCGAAAGATTATACATTTGTTCAAAAAAAAAAACTCTGTTAATGCTTATGATTATAATTAACATACTACAGAAGAAATGAAAAAAAAACTAAATTAATTTATTTACTAAATCAAAAAATTTTCTCTTACATTTGCATGTGCCTTATTCTTTGTAAAGAAAATTATATAATGAACTAAATAAAAATACTTTACTATATAATATCATAAATATATTATATATATATCTATTATGAGTATAATATATATATATATATATAAACCACAATATAAAACTATAATATGGGGAAAAAACCATCCTCAAATAAAATATAAACAAAAACAACAAAACAACCTAAATCTCATTTATTTAAGGATAACTAAAATATGTGCTAAAATAAGAACTTAAATGATATATTTATTAGATGCATAAATACAAAAATTTATAGTTTAATATTTGTGGTTTTTGTGTCACATGGAAAATGAAAAGATTAACCATTTCTTCCTTAAAATCTAACGATCTAATATAATGTAGCAAAATCAAAACAATCTATATAATTAGAATATAAGATTAAATATATGTACTATAAAACAATATATAATTGCTTGTACGAAACTTGCAGAAAAATGAGCAAGAATAAATATAGATGTTGCAGTTGAGAAGAACCTAATTCTAAGATTGAGTTGAAGTATGGAGAAATTTTTTTCTACTTGAAAGAAAGAAGGAAACCGTAGCACTTCAAGAAGAAAGATTAAGAAATGGAGAGAAAAGGCAAATTGATAACACGTTGCAATCTTTTAAATAGAAGATTTTGACAAATATTGTGGCATCACGGGCTCTCTTTCTTTTGTTTGGCTAGGCAAGGTGTAACACCTTAGCCTAAGACCATATTTCCCATTATTAAACCTTATTAGAGTTCAATTGTATCATTTTACATGCTTGAATGACTTGAGGGACTAAAACAGAAAAATTAATTTTTTTGCATTATAGTTCATTTGGTATGTCCCATTTTCCTTGTGAATTTTGAAAAACTACAGCTAAATCTAGAAAAATTGTATGGGGATGATTTAAGTTTTCAAAAATAGCTTAAAACATTCTCTATATGAAAAAAAAAATGAAATAGAGCATTTATCATGCTAAACAATATAGTTTAATCCACGAAAATTATTACAGATTTGGTCATTTTCACTTTCCTAAGATTTTAGCCTTAATTTTAAAAGTTCATATCTTCTTCTATCCTAAACCAAATCATGCATGCTTTATGTAATTAAAATCTCTATATGTATACTTTCTAGACATATTTTTCTTGTATAGTTACTCAACTTGTATAGGACATGGCACTAGCTTAAACCATTAAGGGTTAGAATTCAACTTCTGCTGAGATATTTTAGGAAAACTTGCATTTCTCCTATTATATAGATCCAATTGTTAATTTAGATGTTTTGATGATTCTAAGACAAATAAGCTTGGAAGATCCAATTGTTAGCAGGGCTGACTTCCCAAGAGGGGGGGTGAATTGGGAAGTTTGAAATTTTTCTGCACAAAGTGAAGTAAGTGAAGATATCACAGTATAATGAAAACAATGCGTAAAACAGAGCAAGGTGAAAAGTAAAGATAAGGAGAAGAGAAGTCAGTGATTTATCCTGGTTTGGTCTATTCACTTGACCTACATCCAGTCCTCAAGACACCTCTTGAGATTTATCCACTATACAGCAAGAATTTCAGTGGGCTTCTTGCTAAAGCCGCAGTACATGAGTATGCTCTGTTTCTGAGCTCTCTCAAACTTTCCAAGCACTTTCACTATGTGCTTCCCAATCCTCTTGTGAATACCCCTCACAAGTAAATGTATCTCCCAGATGAAGAATAGATTGATTACAATGAAATAACTCTCTTGTAAAGAGTGGATATGAAAGTTTAAGTACAAGTTTAGAAGTTAAGAGGGTAAAAGCTTTTGAGAAGAAGATTCAGCAGAAATTCGGTATATACAAGTTTGATTCGTTACCCACAACTTCAAATGATGTTGTATTTATAGATTTAGGTCTCAAATATCCGTTAGAGACTAAATCTATCCGTTGGGGAAGTTATTCAACGGTTACTCTGAAAAACTATCCGTTTACCAACCGCATTTAATATTTTTGACATACTGAAATTCGAATTTTGGTTGGCCAACAGACGAATTTCGAAGGAACCGAAGATTAAAGCTTCCAACGTTACAACACGAAGTTCGTCTGTTCATGAAGTGAAATTCGAATTTTGAAACTTACAAAACATTTTCACAATGTGACATACGAATTTTCAAGAAGAAAGTTTTTCAGTTAAGTGTGAACAGTGTTTTCAATTTTCTACAGTGCCTTCGAAATTCGAATTTTGGATCCCCAAAATTCATCTGTCCATTGAACGTTTAAAGGGACACAGTAGATTCCTTTCTTCGAAATTCGAATTTTGAAGGGGCGAAATTCGTCTGTTAGAGAAACTCTTTTCAGACTAATTTCATCATTCGAATGTTGCAAGTTCTTATTATTCGTATGTCAATGTTTCATTTCAATAGACTCAAGAACTTAGCTTCTGAAATTCGAATTTCAATGTTCAAAGTTCGTCTGTCACAGAGCAGTTTTGAAACTTAAATCACTCTTGATCTCAGGTGAACTTTAACATAGTTTCAGACGAATTTCTTCCATTTTCTCAAGTTTTGTTTTGTTTGAAATTCAAATTTTGAAGACTCAAAGTTCGTTTGTTGCAAAGAAGCATCTTTCAGACTTATATGAAAATTCGAATGTTGGAAGTTCAAAATTCGTCTGTCAGAGAGCATTTATCAAACTCAATTTCATTTTGATTTCAGATGCACTTTATCATAGTTTCAGACGAATTTCTTTGGTTTTTACAAACTTCATTTTACTTGAAATTCGAATTTTGAAAGTGTGAAGTTCGTCTGTTAGCAAAAGGCCTCTTTTCAGACTAGATGAAAATTCGAATTTTGAACAACCAAAATTCATCTGACAGAGAGCCATCTCTTCAGACTTATTCAGTTTTAGCTCGAAATTCGAATTTCCAAAGGCAAAGTTCGAATTTCCAACTTGACAGTTTAGCTTAAACTTTCAACCATCGTCTGTTTGTGGGTGTTTTTCAAATATTTGAAGATTTAACATAAAATCAAAGTTTGAACACTTTTTTTCTTCAAATCAAAATCTTTTACCTAGTCATAACAAAAACTAAGGATCCTACAAAAGATCTAACAGCAAGTACTCAGAAAATCTTCACTTGAAACAGCTTTGCTCTCCTTTGATATCTTCAATCCAAGCTCTTGAATGTTGGTTTGGAATCATCAAAACTCTTGTTTCAACATTCTCCCCCTTTTTGATGATGACAAAACAACTTACAAACTGGATTAGTACTTAGGTTTGCTTTCACAAGCTCCCCCTCAACATATGCATAGGATATCAAAACAATAGATTTAAGGCACAAAATATTGCAACAAAGGGATCCATTCATTTAATCAAGAGTTGCTTGTGCAGAAACAAATTAAGCAAAGTTCAAACATCAAATCCAGTTCAAACAACAAATTCAAAACACAAATACACAGTACAAAGTACAACAAGAGGACTTAAGCCTAATCTCCAATCATTTCTTCTTGGACTTGGTCTTCTTGCTGTAGGATTTCCCTTTTCCTTTCCCAGATTGCTCAGCAGCAGGCTTTCCAGTTTGCCCAGACTTCTCCCCCTTTTTGACATCATCAGGAAGGCCAACAAAATCAGCCGGAGGAGGGATCTGAGAGACAGGAATAGCACGAAGGGGCACAGGAGCAAAAGGGATTTCAGGTTCAGTTGGGGGCTCAGTGCTTGTTTCCTCGTCAGAGATTTCCAGCAGCTCCTGCATTGCCTGTCTGGAAAGAGCTAGTTGAGCTCTTTGTTCCTCTGTAAGACCATAGGCAGCAAGAGAAGAGGAAGCTGGTTTAGCAGGAGGAAACATTTCTTCCAGCCTTCTCCTCTGAGCTTCCAGTAGAGTATTGTGAGCAATGGCAACATAGTCAACAACAAGTACAATGCTCCTTTCTTCAGTGCTCACATCTTCTTGCATAGAGGAGCTTGAAATGGCTGCAACTAGTCTTTCAACTTGCTCAGATTCTTGAGTTGACAGAATTGATTCCTGAGCATCTTCTTGCATGGGCTCATGAGGGCTTGTATCTTGGAGTCCTTCTTCTCCCAATCCATAGTCCAAGGGTGGACCAGGACTTGGTGTTCTCATTGCACCAGCACCATCTATATCATCATCATCATGGTCAGAGGAGGCAATCTTGAAGGGACTTGGAGGCACAGGGAATGGAGACAGAGTAGGCTCAGGGACACCAGGCTGAGGTGGAGCTGAAGTGGTAGGAATTGCATTTCTTATCTCTTCATAGGCATCAGCCACCACCTTCATATTTACAGCCAACTGATGGATCTGATCTTGTAGATGAGCAAATTTAGCATTTTGCTCATCTCTTATGCTGAGAATGAGTGTTGACAGACTATCAAACAACTCAGTGACCTTTGTTGGCTTGGCCCGTGAGGAGGGAGTGGAAGGAGGGTGAGTAGGCCCTGGAGGGAGATGGGATTGGCTGAGAAGGCTGAGGTACAGATTTGCCAGGGCCCTCAGAAGTTCCTTCTTGTTGGAGGGATGCATCAGTAACAAAGAACAAGTCTTCAGATTTCCCTGCTCCCTTTTCAACCCATCATCCTTCATCTCTTTCAATGCCCATCCTTTGCAGTTCCTCCTCTTTGAATGCCTCAGTAAGTTTCCCTTTCCCCTTTTCAATGTGTTGAATTCTAGCATGCTGCAGGATTCTTGAAATAATTGCAGCATAGGGGAGTGTGGAATCCTTCCTCTGATCCCTTGCCTTTATCATTCTCTGGAGGATGATATGACCCATGTTAATTAGCTTCCCATGTATGATAGCAGTCATCACATGAGCCTCTGCCCTTGTTATCAAATTGAAGCTGCCACCCTTGTTGAATATGATCCTGGACACTATATAGTGCAGGATCCTGACTTGTACACTTAGGTCTGTGGGCTTTAACAGATTTATTGTTGGCCTGTTCTCCCTTCTCCTGAATAAGGTGTCCAAGATGGTGCTCTCTTTGTAGTTCAGAATGGATCCACCTTCTTCATCAGCTGTGCTTACCTCATCCATATATCCAGAGGCTGTGATGTCAATTTTCAGCCCATCTTGTCTTGGGATTTCCAGCACTTCATTGATTGTTTCATCAGCAAGCCAGATGGTCCTTGATCTCAAAGTGACCTCCCATTTCTTTTTCTTGCTGTTATATTGAAGAGAGGCATACCAAGTCTTCACTACATCATCATATTTTTCAGCAATTTCCAACAGGTTTTTGTATCTTATCAACCATAATGCAGCATCAAAGTTGTTGGATATCAAAAATTGCTCCATATTTACACAGTGAGGCTTGATTACCTTTTTGCTGGAAAACTTGGCAGAAAACTCTTCTTGAATCTCAGGAGTGCTCCAAAGTGGCAGTGTAGTAAGCTTAAATTCTCCAGATTATGTAGAAGAGAAGGAAGCCACAGTAGCAGTATCAGCCGAAGGGACCGCAGTTTTTGATGAGGAAGGTCCAGTTTTCTGTGAATCTACCTTGGATGATGATTTTTGGCATTTAGAAGGGGTAGCTTTACTGGGTTCGACCTTTCTCTTGGATTTCTCTCCTTCCTTTGTAGCATATTGAGATTTGACCGTTCTTTTTGGCCGAGTTCCAGCTTGTCCTGCTCCAGGGATCTTTACTCTCGCCATTTTTCAGTGGAATGATGCAGAATGAGGTTAAGGAAAGGTTTATGGGATGCGAATGGAAGTTTAAACGGTGAAGAATGATGGTTTTTGGACAGGAGTTAAGAGGATTAAAGAGAGAATCAGAACAGATTTAGAGAGGTTACAAATAGGGTTGCGTCTGTTCTGAGGAAAACCGTTGCATTTAACGTGTGTAACCGTCTGACAGACGAATTTTGAGGGGTCAAAATTTGAATTTCGGTCAGTTACAAGTTAAACCATTCAGCACAGCTTACTAACAGACGAATTTTTTTATCCTTAAAGTTCGTCTGATAGTGGCTTGAAACAAGCAATACAAGCACAACAGACGAATTTTGTTCCACCAAAGTTCGAATGTTGAAAAGAAAAAGGCAGGCAATAATCAAATTATCAATCAACAGACAAATTAAACATGTAGAACTGCATCTTTCAATAATTCAACATGAAGGACATGATTCATCAGACGAATTTTGAACTGAAAATTTGAATTTTTCAACTTTTGTAAAGATTGTCCAACATTCGTATGTTAAGAAGTAATAATTTGTGTAGCAGTGATGGACAAACATAACTTTGAAATTTCTAATTTTGAAAATTTGAACTTTCAAGTTTCAACAGATGAATTTCGAGGCATTACTGAAAGCTGTTCCAAGGCATAACAGGCCGAAGTTTGTCTGTTGGTCAACTAAAATTCGAATGTTGACCATGTTGATCAGTTCAAAAACACGTATTATCAATGAAATTCATCTAGCAATCAAACAACATACAAATTTCAACCTTAAAACTTACAGAATGAATCCATAACTTACAATAATTGTCATTCTCTTCACTTTCTGGTTGATCTAATCTGGAGTTCTCCAATCTTTTAAACCTTTTAGCCATTGATTTTCACAAGGAGCACCTGCACCTAAAATTAAACATACTCCGATGCTCAAGTTAGAATTGATTCTAATATTGAAAATTCTAAAGACAGAATTGTACAGAAATATCTTACAGTTCATTGGGGTTTACCATTCCCAATTCTCTCCTTATTTTACAAAGCCTGTCTTCTGGCAGAGGTTTTGTGAGTATATCAGCAACTTGATCCTCTGTTGGGATGTACTCCAATCTGACTTCTCCTTTCAGAACGTGATCTCTTATGAAGTGGTGCCTAACTTCAATATGTTTCGTCCTTGAATGCATGATAGGATTTTTGGTGATATTTATAGCACTTTGGTTGTCACACATGATTGATATCTCTTTTATTTTAACCTCAAGATCTTCAAGCTGCTGTTTCATCCAGATGACTTGGGCACAACAGCTTCCAGCTGCAATATACTCAGCTTCTGCAGTAGATAAGGCCACACTGTTTTGCTTTTTACTGAACCATGAAACTAGGGATCCTCCAAGGAACTAACAGGTTCCACTTGTGCTTTTTCTGTCAGTTTTAGATCCTACAAAATCAGCATCAGTGTATCCTTTGAGGTCTTCTCCATTGCCTTTTGGATACCAAAGACCCATCTGTGATGTTCAAATAAGATATCTAAAAATTCTTTTCACAGCTGTTGCATGGGATTCTTTGGGGCATGATTAGAACCTTGCACACATGCAGACGCTGAACATAATGTCAGGTCTACTGGAAGTTAAGTACAGCAGGGATCCAATCATTTTTCTGTACTGAGTAATGTCAAACATCTTCTCATTCTCATCCATGTCTAGTTTAGTTGCAGTAGCCATAAGTGTTCCCATTGGCTTGGCATTCTCCATTCCAAACTTCTTTAGCAACTCCTTTAGATACTTGGATTGACTGAGAAAGATACCATCATCAAGCTGTCTAATTTGCAGTCCAAGGAAGAAGTTGAGTTCACCCATCATAGACATCTCGAATTCTCCCTGCATTAACTTAGAAAATTTCTTGCAAAGAGCCTCATTAGTAGCACAAAAAATAATATCATCAACATAAATTTGAACAATTAGTAAGTCTTTATTTTCTTTCTTAGTGAATAAGGTTCTGTCAACTTTGCCTCTGTTAAACCCCTTTTCAGTCAGAAAATTGCTCAGTCTCTCATACCATGCTCTAGGGGCCTGCTTTAAACCATAAAGAGCTTTCTTCAATTTATAAACATGGTTCGGTTTTGTAGAATCCTCAAAACCTGGAGGTTGATCTACATAAACTTCTTCCATGATATATCCATTCAGAAAGGTACTTTTTACATCCATTTGATATAATAAAATATTTTTCATGCATGCATATGCTAGCAGTATTCTTATAGCTTCTAGTCTAGCTACTGGTGCAAAGGTTTCTTCAAAATCAATACCTTCTTCCTGATTATACCCTTTAGCAACCAATCTCGCCTTATTTCTGATTATTGTTCCAGATTCATCAAGTTTGTTTCTGAAGACCCATTTAGTTCCAATAACAGAATGATTTTTGGGTCTGGGCATTAGATCTCAAACTTGATTTCTTTCAAATTGATTTAATTCATCTTGCATAGCCATAATCCAATATTCATCAGTTGAGGCTTCTTCAGCACATTTGGGTTCAATTTCAGAAATGAAAGCACAGTTGAGCATTTGATCCCTTAACTATTTTCTGGTTTTGACTTTCTCTTGAACATTCCCTATTACTTGATCAACAGGGTGATTCCTTTGATATCTCCAAGCTCTAGGGAGTTCTTGAGTTGTTTCTTCATTATTTTCTTCATCAAACTCTTGCTCCTGGATATCTTCCTCTGTGTCAACAGATTCAGATATCTTTGGAGGTTCAGTTTTACATTTGTCAGAAATTCCCAGTTTTTCAAAACTGATAGTAAGATCATCCTTATTGGTAACATGTTTTGAAACAGTTTCATTTTCAATGAAAACCACATGCACTGATTCTTCTACTATATTTGATCTTTTATTATAAACCCTATAAGCCTTACTCCTACTTGAATAGCCCAAAAATATACCTTCATCGGATTTGGCATCAAATTTACCCAGATTTTCTTTCCCATTGTTGTGAATGAAGCATTTGCACCCGAACACATGGAGGTGTGACATATTTGGCTTTCTTCCCTTGTACAGCTCATATGGAGTCTTCCCAAGGATTGGTCTGATGTAGGCTCTGTTTATGATGTAACTTGCTGTATTCACTGCATCAGCCCAGAACACTTGAGAGAGTTCCTTCTCATTCAGCATAGCTCTAGCCATCTCTTCAATGGTTCTGTTCTTCCTTTCTACCACTCCATTTTGTTGAGGAGTTCTTGGTGCTGAGAAGTTGTGGTCAATCCTATGCTCATTGCAGTACTCCAGGAAGTATGCATTTTCAAATTCTCCTCCATGGTCTGACCTGATAGACATAATAGAAATACCTTTCTCATTTTGCACTTTCTTTGCTAAGGTTACAAATGCATCAAAGGTATCACTTTTAGAAGAGAGAAATAATGTCCAAGTAAATCTAGAGTAATCATCAACAATTACAAGCACATACATATTACCACCAAGACTTTTCACCCTGGATGGTCCAATTAAGTCCATATGCAACAATTCAAGTGGTCTAGTTCTGGTAACTACATTTTTAGATTTGAAGGATGATTTAGTTTGTTTTCCTCTTAAGCATGCATCACATTCTTTATCCTTTTCAAAAGATATTTTTGGTAGACCAGTTACTAGCTCATTTTTAATCAATTTAGACAGTTGATTCATGTTAACATGAGCTAATCTCCTATGCCATAACCAACTATCATTATCCTGACTAATTAAACATACAGAATCCAAGGGAGGAAGTTCATCAAGGTCAATAGTATAACAGTTACCATCCCTTTGAACTTTGAGGATTACTTTGTGATCACTTTTTCTGATGACCAGGCAAAACTTTGAGTCAAACAGCACCCAGTTTCCTTTGTCACAAGTCTGACTCACGCTTAGCAAGTTGTGGTTGAGGCCAATCACAAACAGCACCTCTTCAATGGATGTTTCTGGATTTTTGCCCACAATTCTAATACCAACGATTTTGCCATATTGGTCACCTCCAAAGGTCACCTTTCCTCCTTTCTTGTCTCTAAGAGTGATGAACTTCTGCTTATCACCAGTCATGTGGCTTGAGCAGGCACAGTCCATATACCATTTGTTGCTTTTCTTAGCTTTGAGACAGACCTGCAAAACAAAATTTATGTTTTCCTTTTAGGTACCCAAATTTGCTTGGGTCCTTTTCAGTCAGTGAGTAATTCCCTAGATGCAGATGCAACTTTGGGAACCCATTTAGCTTTCCTGCCAAGTCCATTTTTCTTCAAAGCACAAGAACTGGAAGTATGTCCCTTTTTGTTACAGAAATGACAGGTAGTGAACGGACTGCTAGATTGAGAAGCAAGAAGAAAGCAATGCAGATAATATTTTTGTCTAGCATGCCTTGGTTGATCATATGTTTCAATGTGAGGTGATGCATCATTTTTCTTTTTATTGTTCTCAGCATGCTCAAAATGTCTCATATACGCATTCTGATTTTTCTTCCTAATCTTTTCCTTGACAGCACATGGATCATAGCCAAGACCAGCTTTTTCTTGTGATATTTTTTGGCTCCCCATCAATGCAAATAACATATCTTTACCTCTAGTGAGCCTAGACATACTTTTAACTAAATAATCATTAGTTTGCTTGAGTTTAGTGCATGAAGTGCAGCGAACAAATTCAGAGATAGGCAAAGAGACAGTTTCAGAAACTATGCTTTGAGACTCCAGCTTACTTATCTTTTTCTTTGCCAATTTCAGTTCTTTAGCAACTTTAATGAATTCATCACGAAGCTCATGAAATGCATCCAGTAATTCAGAATAGGAAGGTTCAGATTCATATACCTCTTCTTCCTGATCACTGCTGCATGAGGGTGTGGCTTGTCCAGAAGCAAGTGCCATCAGACAAATGCTGGCAATCTCATCCTCATCTTCTTCTTCTTCATCTGAACTGTTACCCCATATAGATGAGATGTAGGCTTTCTTCTTCTTTCCTTTGTCAACAGCTTTCTTTTCTTTTTCTTGTTTCTTGATGAATTGGGGGCAGTCCCACTTTATGTGTCCCTGCTTCTTACACTCATAGAAAGTCACAGGTTCTTTTGTTTCTTTCTTACTTTCTCCAGCAGCTCCTTTCTTGAAGAATCTCTTGTTATTCTTCTTGCTGTAGAATCTTCCGAATTTTCTGACCATCATAGCCAGAGTTTCCTCATCCAGCTCATCTCCTTCATCAGATTCTTCTTCCTTTTCATTAGCAGCTTTGAGGGCAAGGCCTTTCTTCTTTCTGTCCAACCCAGCTTCCTTGAGTGCTTTGATTTTTCCTTCATATTCCTCAAGGCTGCCGAAGAGAGCTGTGACAGAAGTCATTGATTCTCCTCTGGCTTCTTCTATTGCTGTCACCTTGGGCTGCCATTCTAGAGGGAGAGCTCTGAGTATTTTTCTTACTTTCTCAGACTGAGTGTATTCCTTTCCCAGACTTTTGAGTTGATTCACAATGAGGGTGAATCTCTTTTGCAGCTCCTTTACAGTCTCTCCTTCAGCCATTCTGAAGCTTTCATACTCCCCATTGCACGTGTTCAGTCTGTTCTCCCTGACTCCATATGTTCCTTCATGTGCAATCTGCAGACTATCCCACATTCCTTTTGCAGTGGTGCATTGCGAGACTCTGTAGAATTCATCTTGGTTTAGGGCGCTGACTAAACAATGCTTTGCTTTGAAATTCAGTAGGACTCTCATTCTGTCCTCATCATTCCATTCTGCTTCCAGCTTCTCTTTGTGTCCTCCATCTTCAGTTAGAGTCATTGGAACGAAATCTCCTTTTTCAATGACTGACCAGATGTCAAGATCAATTGATTGGAGGTAGATCTGTATTCTCATCTTCCAGTACCCATAATGCTCTCCACTGAAGCCTGGTGGTCTGTTAGTATTGTTCCCTTCAGGAAGTATACTCTCTCCAAAGCCAGCCATCATAATTCCCAGACTGTGAGTTCCTTTGTATGGGAATCCGGGCTCTGATACCACTTGTTAGCAGGGCTGACTTCCCAAGAGGGGGGGTGAATTGGGAAGTTTGAAATTTTTCTGCACAAAGTGAAGTAAGTGAAGATATCACAGTATAATGAAAACAATGCGTAAAACAGAGCAAGGTGAAAAGTAAAGATAAGGAGAAGAGAAGTCAGTGATTTATCCTGGTTCGGTCTATTCACTTGACCTACATCCAGTCCCCAAGACACCTCTTGAGATTTATCCACTATACAACAAGAATTTCAGTGGGCTTCTTGCTAAAGCCGTAGTACATGAGTATGCTCTGTTTCTGAGCTCTCTCAAACTTTTCAAGCACTTTCACTATGTGCTTCCCAATCCTCTTGTGAATACCCCTCACAAGTAAATCTATCTCCCAGATGAAGAATAGATTGATTACAATGAAATAACTCTCTTGTAAAGAGTGGATATGAAAGTTTAAGTACAAGTTTAGAAGTTAAGAGGGTAAAAGCTTTTGAGAAGAAGATTCAGCAGAAATTCGGTATATACAAGTTTGATTCGTTACCCACAACTTCAAATGATGTTGTATTTATAGATTTAGGTCTCAAATATCCGTTAGAGACTAAATCTATCCGTTGGGGAAGTTATTCAACGGTTACTCTGAAAAACTATCCGTTTACCAACCGCATTTAATGTTTCTGACATACTGAAATTCAAATTTTGGTTGCCCAACAGACGAATTTCGAAGGAACCGAAGTTTAAAGCTTCCAACGTTATAGCACGACGTTCGTCTGTTCATGAAGTGAAATTCGAATTTTGAAACTTACAAAACATTTTCACAATGTGACATATGAATTTTCAAGAAGAAAGTTTTTCAGTTAAGTGTGAACAGTGTTTTCAATTTTCTACAGTGCCTTCCATTGAACATTTAAAGGGACACAGTAGATTGCTTTCTTCGAAATTTGAATTTTGAAGGGGCGAAATTCTTCTGTCAGAGAAACTCTTTTCAGACTAATTTCATCATTCGAATGTTGCAAGTTCTTATCATTCGTATGTCAATGTTTCATTTCAATAGACTCAAGAACTTAGCTTCTGAAGTTCGAATTTCAATGTTCAAAGTTCGTCTGTCACAGAGCAGTTTTGAAACTTAAATCACTCTTGATCTCAGGTGAACTTTAACATAGTTTCAGACGAATTTCTTCCATTTTCTCAAGTTTTGTTTTGTTTGAAATTCAAATTTTGAAGACTCAAAGTTCGTCTGTTGCAAAGAAGCATCTTTCAGACTTATATGAAAATTCGAATATTGGAAGTTCAAAATTTGTCTATTAGAGAGCATTTATCAAACTCAATTTCATTTTGATTTCAGATGCACTTTATCATAGTTTCAGACGAATTTCTTTGGTTTTTACAAACTTCATTTTACTTGAAATACGAATTTTGAAAGTGTGAAGTTCGTCTGTTAGCAAAAGGCCTCTTTTCAGACTAGATGAAAATTCGAATTTTGAACAACCAAAATTCATCTGACAGAGAGCCATCTCTTCAGACTTATTCAGTTTTAGCTCGAAATTCGAATTTCCAAAGGCAAAGTTCGAATTTCCAACTTGACAGTTTAGCTTAAACTTTCAACCATCGTCTGTTTGTGGGTGTTTTTCAAATATTTGAAGATTTAACATAAAATCAAAGTTTGAACACTTTTTTTCTTCAAATCAAAATCTTTTACCCAGTCATAACAAAAACTAAGGACCCTACAAAAGATCTAACAGCAAGTACTCAGAAAATCTTCACTTGAAACAGTTTTGCTCTCCTTTGATATCTTCAATCCAAGCTCTTGAATGTTGGTTTGGAATCATCAAAACTCTTGTTTCAACACCAATATCAAAGGAACACAAGTGAAATGAAGAACAAAGTTGGAGTTTCCTGTTGATTGAAGAACTGTTTTACACACTTAAAGGAAATCATTTGTAAAAGAAGATAGTTGAGCTTTGAATTTCAATTAGCCCAATTAGCACAGTCATCTAATTAAGATGCTCTTTGGACTATTTGAAAGCTCTATGTCTATTTTAGAGCATGTATAGCTTGCATGCATTCATCAACATTTCATTCAAATAGTAACTCATTTACTGGCTTTGGGTCAAGACTAACTTTTCATTCTTGAACCATATATATTCAATTCCATAACATGTATACATTACCATATTGGGCTCCAAATCCCTACATAGCATTATAAGAAGTCTTGAAAGAACATAATAATGAATAATTGAAACCTCATACATTCATATATTAGTTTATACAATTTGCACAAAATAATTAAAAGACATAACATGGTAGTCTCTAGTCTTCATCATTCACCTTCTTGCCTTAGTCCCCTTTGCATCTTTTCAATGACTTGTCCCTAAGCATATTAGTAATTTGAAAGGGTGAAATTCAAAGAATCTCAATAGTTATACCTAATTATGCATTCCCATTATCATTAACAAATCATAAAATCGTCAATGCAAGTCGTAAAAATATATTATGCCATAATATTTCATAAAAATTTTAGCATGATAACATTTTATAAATTGGACATCTTAGGGTCACAAGACCCTTCAATCAACCAGTCAACAACACAAAGCCATCAAACAAACATATGACATAGTCATATATTTCATGAAAAAAAAAATATTATAACATTGAACATAAATGGGCAATAACTACCCTTATGGATTTCCTTTGCTTTTCATCTTTTGTAGACCACTTCTAATGGCTTCTCTAACTTCCTTGGACCTATACATAACATTAATGAAGCACATAAGCCACTGGTTTATGGTCTTACTGTAACACCTCTCTTATAAGCCCATTTCCCATGTATTTAATCATTCTAAAATCCATTTATATCATAGTAGGATCTTGAATCACAATAAAAGTCATAATAAATTTTTCTCAACTTTGGCCACTATTCATTTAATCGAATTTATTTATTCTGATTAAACTTTGGAAAATCATAACTAAATCAATAAAAATCGTATGCATGTGATTCAAGTTTCTAGGGATAGCTTATAACTTTGTCAACATGGAAAAAATATAAGTTAGAGCAATGATAGTACTAATATGTGTAGCAAACTTTGTGAATTTTCACATTTTATACGAAAACTGTAAAATAATCATTTTAATTGGGATTAAATATAAAAATCCGCCAAATATTGCTCCCACACCCAATCTGAGACCATTGGAGAGCTCTTCCTGTTTACTTTTAAACCATATACAACATTCATACTTTATACATCAAAAGTCCAAATAGTGGCATGTTTACTCTACATAGGTCAAGATGACCATTTATATCTTACTACTTTGCCACACAAAAGCCATAAAATATTTACATGGCCATACATCATTTCCATGCTATGCCATACTTTAGTTATAAGGCATCATAAAAACTTGAAGAAACATACTTAACATCACATTTACAAAATTACACAAAAGGTCAAATCTCATAGCCATTGCTAGCATTATCAAGTTAATGGCCAAATTTTTTCTCCTTTCCTTTCTCTTCCTTGGTGGTCTTGCCATTGTCGCTAACTATTCATGGTTAATATTTGGGAGGGTGAGATTCAAAGAATCTCAATAGTTAACACCCAACATTCTATCACATCATCACATTAAGCATGAAAACATCAAGATAACACATTTTGAATGCATTAACTCATTTGCGTCATATGAATTCATAAAATTTTTGGCAGAGTTTCATTTTGAAAATGGGCATCCTAGGGTCTCAATGCCCCTTAATGAACTCAGCCAATACACATAAATCATCTCAAAATATCATTGCAATCATATGATAAGGCATAAAGCACATTAAAAACAAACATTATAACATAATGCTAGTATGGGAAATTAACTACCTTATGATGCTCCCTTGCTTTTCAAACTTGATATGCCACTTCTTGAGCCTCTTAACACTTCCTTGAACCTAATCATATCATCATTGAACTAATTTAGCCATTGGTTTTTTGGAATTATACAATACCATAACACTAAAACCTAAATTTTTCACGTAGCTTTCCTTTGATCTTTCTTTGTACAATACACTTGTTCTTAAGGTTTTGAACCATGGAGAATCCATTTTTGAGGTCAAAATCATGAAATTCCAACTCTAAATACTCCCCCTGTTCTGACCGAAATTGCCTCAAAATGTTTGAAAAAATTTTCTTCAAATCACTTCAAACCATCCATGGATTCATGTTTCTAGTGGATAATCTAAGCTTTCCCTTAAGTTTAATGGTTCAAAACTCATTCCTATTGCTAAATCACATTTTTGACTGAAACCCTAAGATAGAAAGGAAGCAAACTAAACCATAAATCATGCTTTGAAAACCATAGATAGTAAGCTTAGGGTAGTAGTAGGCAAGCTTACCAATTTGTGCTTTGATTTTCCCTTGGTTCCTCTTCCTTTTCTTCCTCCTTTTCCCCTTCCTTTTCTTGCATTTTTTTCTGGTTTGTTTTGGCTTCTGGTCACACGTAAATGGTGAGGAAAGAGAAGGGTTTAAATGGTTAATTAAGTAGCTAATGATGTAGCTAATTATGGTTACTTTTGCTAACCCTTAATTACCTTTTTTTTCTTTTACATTTCCTCAAGAAGTATTCCAAAAATAATATAATATTGCTTTGTGTCACATGGCTGCAGGAAGTCACGCATGGGAGAGCTTGAGGTGTCCAAAAATTACCTAATTTTCCTGATCCAGATATACCTCAATCCGTGTACTTTTTAATCGTATCGATAAAACCGTCTTTATACTGATTTAGCATTTTTGGGGATACAGGACTATTCTAATTTTATTTTTATATTTCCATAATTGTCCTGTCCCAAATGGTATCTATGTATGGTCCATATCCTGACTCGGTTTCTTTTTAACCATTGGTAGGGCCCACGGTTTACTTTATCGATTTACTGTTACTTTTGGACACTCGGCACTGATTATTTCTTTATTATTGAACATTAACTCTCAGTGCTACATACCATTGGACTTCTCTCATCGAGGGTATCGTTTTGACAATAATTTTACATATTTACAAAATTGCCCTTGACCTAGGGTTAAATTACAACTTCTGAAACTTTTGAGTCTTTAGGTGTAATTTTTTCCAAGGCTTTTCTATTTCTTTCCCACGTAAATTTTAATACTTTTGGGACATAGATATCTTTTTTATATTTCTTTAGGGGTAAAAATATAATTTTCACATTTATCCGTCCAACTGGGAAAAAATGATCTCTTTGCCCTATTTCACACAAAATGGTGTCTGTCCATTTTCATGAATTCTTTACACATTTTACTTTATCATCACTTATATCCTATTTTATCACCTAGTATCCAGTGAAATTTTGGGATATTACACTTACATTACAAAATATTCATTATACTCTTAACTTTTTACTTTGCAATCCTTTTGATTTTTCTTTGATCCAACACTTGTTCTTATGATTTCGGATAATGGGAAATCCATTTTTGATATCAAAATCATGAAATTCCCACTCTTTTCTAACCCTTGGTCTAACTGAAATTGACAGGAAAATGACATAAAATGATTTAGTTTGCCATATTTTAAAGTATTTGCATATTCATGCTTCAAATGACTAAACTAAGCTTTTCCATATGGTTAATTGACAACAGCTCATCTCTTTGCCTCACCTATGCTTGGGTAAAATCCATGATGGACAAGAGGACGAAGAGGACTCCATTTAAGCACCTTAAACCATGAGAAAATACAAGCTAGAGGTCAAGAAATCTTACCTAGTTGTTTGTTCTCCAACCTTTGTTCCTTAGCTTGCACTTTCTCTTCTCCTTTTCTCTCTTATCTCTCACAAATTTGGCCTCTTGTTTCTGCAATTTGGACAGATTCTTACTCACTTAAACCATCTTAACCTAAGCAATTGAGGAAAGAGATTTATGTGCCCGTTTGGTTTGTCTTTTTATAAAAGGTCATTTAGAATAATCACAATTTATAAAAATGAAGTTTAGATAAAAGTAGAGAAGTTTACTATAAATATGTTTGGATAACTTTAGGAAAAATAATGGTTAAAAACCATGGTTTGGTTTACCAAAAGGTGTGAATAGGAAAGTTGGTTACTTGACAAAGTTTGGTTAGTTTAATGAAATATCCTTCATAAATCAAAAAATAAAATTCCCTCTATGTCCAAGCAGTAGAAAATCACATCCTCTTAGGGCATTTTTGTCAAAAAATTGATTTATAAATTTTAATAGTCCAAAATACACTTTATCGATAAAATTTACCTGTATTGTTTAAATACTTTTATCATATTTATCATTTAACTAGTATGAGATTGTTCTAAATTTACTTTTGAACTAAATTCATTATTTGGATCCCTAATTTTATTTGTGAGGATCTATATCATGTTCTCTTCACCGGTCAGCTTTTATGAAGCTCACAAATCTATTTTTCGGTTTAAAAATCACTTTGATAGGATTAGCTTCTAAGTAGTATTCCATTGAGTCTAGCTCATTGAAAGCTTCATTTTGATTGGGTTTCTAGAAATTTTGAAATTGCCCTTGACCTAAGGAAAAATTATCATTTTAAATTGTTTAGGGCCTTTTTTCATAATTTTTCCCAGGAACTTAGTGGCAACAATTCTTTCTTTTAGAACTAAATTGCAAATATTTCTTCTCCCTTAGGGCTAAAATGTACTTTTCACATTTCATTTTCTAGTTGGAAAATGAGCGTTTTGCCTAAAGTCAAGTAAAAATGCAATTACTCCAGGTACTTCTTCATAATTTTTCCCAAAGACCAATTTTTTAATAGTACATTTCATTATACTTTTCAATTGGTCTATCAATCTAGACCTTCTAGCTGCGCAATATTTTTATTGTTATGCTTAGCTTGAGGCAAGCTTCCAATCCATTGGTATCTTGCATATTTTTCAGCTTAGTTCTGGGAATAATTTTTGTTAAAGACCTTGTGAAAAATTTATTCCAATTGAGGACTAAACATCACTTCTTTTAAAGAATTAAGCATGTAACATTTCCATCTTACTAGCTTTCCTATCTTTTCAGGCATATTTGGTATCCCATAAAAGTGTGGATATTACACAAGGCATGCTTGCTTGAGATTGACACATCCTGACCAGTGTTGTGTCATTCAAAGCTACTTTAACACTACTACAATTGCGTTGAGTCATTCAACACTACTATATATATATATTTTTATTTTTTAAATATGTCTACAACAACAAAGTTTGTCAATTTTTTTAATTTTAATAAAATAAAACACATTGTGTTAGTCCATCTTACGATTTTTTATTAATGTCATTGGAATGTTGATTCCATTGATAGACTTTTTTTTTTTTGTAAAAAATTAAAATGTGTTGCATCAATCAGACTTGCAAAAAGTGGGTTGATACAATGTGAATTTTTTAAGAAATTTGGGAGGGATAAAAACATAGAAAGCATGCCATCTGATTCCAATTTGTGAAAATTATAGTATCCTAGTAAATGGTTTTAAAGTTGTAGCATATTGGTATTTTTTTTCATAGCACTTGGATAAAAAATCCCTTCTTTTCCCTCTCTTCCTCTTGCTTTGTAGTTTTCACATTCCAAGCTTTCCAATTATGAAGATAGTTTTTCCCCCAATTTGTAAAAAATGTCATTTTAGGATTTTTACAAAGATATTAAAGTATCTATCTTGAATTAGCTAGAATGCCTAAGGGGGTGAATTGAGCTTTTTTCAAGAATTTCTACAAAATCAAGAAAACAATGCAACAATGCAAGCATACCCAAAATAAATCAAGAAAGTAATTATAATTTATCCTGGTACAAACATCCCATTGAACTTATGTCTAATCTTCAAGCCACCACTTAGATTTATCCAATATCTCTGCAAGATTTAGCTCGGTTCTTGCAAAATCAAAGTACAATCACCAAGCTCTTCCTTGAGCTGGATTTTATTCTCCCTTATCCTTACAAGATGTGTTTACAACTCCCTTAGTGTTTGTTACATCTTATAATTCAATACCTTTCCTATGTAAACTGCTTACATTTAAAGCATTAAAAAGCTCTTTGAGAACTTGAACCAGTTTAAAACTCAAAACTGTTGAAAACTGCTTTTTGCACTATTTTGATCATTTGTGTAGTGGATTTCGGAAAATCATAACTAAATGCACAAAAATCATTTCATAATAGTTCAAGTCTCTAAAAATCATCACAACTTGAATTTCATGAGAAAAAGTATGAAATTGGAAAGTTATCACTCAGATTGATACAATTTATTCTTTAAGCTTTATTGTTCATTTTCTGCTTCCAGTTTCTATTCAGATTCTAAGCCATAAATTTGGGCAATCATATCTCATAGAATACAGAGCCAATTCATGCAATCTTAGTATAATTAGAAAGCTCTGTGTCTACTTTCTAATTATATATTTATTATTTGCCTACTAGACATAATACTAATGTAAGCCTTCAAGGGTAAAAAATAACCTTCATTAAAACATTTTTGGGAAAACATTCATAACTTCCATTATATAACTCCAATTGGATCTAAACTAGTGCCATATTGTTTATAAGACATAGCTCTAATATAACATCTCTAAAATATTGGATAACTAAAAATGTATAAAGAATTTACAAAAATGGGTGGACACCGTTTCATGTAAAATAGGGCAAATAGGTCATTTTTCTCAATTGGACGAAAAAAATAAGAAATTACATTTTTACCTCTAAGAATTATGGAAATAATAATTTTGTCCCTAGATAAGAATTCACGCGGGGGAGATAAGTCAAATATTTTGGTAAAAATTACACCTAAGGACCCGAAAAGTTTTAAAAATTATAAATTTTTCTTGGGTCAAGGGCATTTTTGTAAATATGAAAAATTATAGTCAAAATGAAGCTCTCAATGAGCTAAGACCAATGGAATATAGTATGAAATTTATTAAGATCAAAATAATATTTATTAGGTGATTATGATTTAATATTAATGTCTTACCCAATAAAGGTCAGTCTGGACTGCAGGAAGAGACAATATTCATTCAAGAAAAATGTGTGGGCCTCATATTTGGACCAATTGGGATAAGAATATTGTGGTAATTTTATATCCCAATATAGTTAAAATAGGTGTCCCAGTAATAGTAAAATATACTGCTAAAGTAGCTTTATTTGTCCAAATCGGTCTAGGATATATCTAGATAAGTAAAAATATGAAATTTATGGACAAAAAAGCTGCTAAATTTCGTGACCTAAGCTACACATGGGGATATTGAGATTACTTTAATATTTCCTCACATTTTCTTAACTTTTCAATGAAGATTCAAGAATGGACACATGGCATCAATTGGTGGATTTTTGTTCTTTATTTATATCCTCCCTTCTTGACTGACTCTAGCATAAAGAAAGGAAGGAGAGGCAGCTGCAAACCACCAAAGGAGAAGGAGATAATGGGAAGGAGAAAAGGAATAAAGAAAAGAAGAAAAAAATTCAAGAAAAAGGCAAGAATTCTCCTTTTAATTCTAAGTGATTTTCCTTCAAGTTCCTAAGTAGTTTATGGCTATTTCTTTGAGTTTTCCTCCTTTTCCTCTTCCTGTTTAGTTTCAATTTGGATATGGATTTAAGAAAGGAAGTGGTTTTATGCAATAAAGTTTAGAGAAAGCATGAGATTTTTCTAAAGGAAACAAGTATGATATGTTTTAAGCAAGTTTGTGAAAGAACCATTCTTTTTCCTTTGGAGAGATTTTCAACCAGATTATTTGAGTGTCTTAAGGTTGGAATTTCATTAATTTGATGGCAAAAATGAATTTCCCATGATGAAAAACCTTAAAGACAAGGGTTGGTTCAAAGATAGAGCTTAAGATAAAGAGTTTGAGAATTTCAAGAGTTTTATGAGAGCTTTTTGTTATTAGCCATAAAATGAGTGGCTTGAGCATGTGTTTAATGATGTTTAGAGACTTGAGAAAGCTTGGGAAAACTAGAGAAAGCTTTGGTTTAAAGAGGAAAATCAAGTGCAAGCACCAAAGGTAGTTAAGTTTCATATTCTTGCTTTATGTTCTTTCATTGTCTTTCTATGATTAAATTGTGTTGCCATATTGAAATTGTGATTTCTTTGATTGGTCTTGATTATAAAATGAGGGGTTTAATTCCTTGGGATGTCCATTTTCTAAGCCATTATGTTGCCAATATTTTTATGACCAATGTGACAATTTATTGTTTAAATGTGATTGATGTGATTATATGTGATCAAATGTGAGCTTATTTGACATGATTGACATAATTGCATGGAATGTAACTTGCTACTAAGATTGTCCCCAATCTCACCCCCTCAAGTATCCCAAATGATAGGCACAAGCTATGGCAAAGGAGTCCAAAGAAAAGGCAAGGAGAATGAAGAAGAGAATGTTGCTTGATGGTGTTTTCAAGCTGAGTGTATATTTTGAAATTATGTATGAAACTATGTATATGTTTTTAGATCTGTGGCATTATGCTATTATGTCCTTATGAGCATTATGAAATGTTTGGCATGGATTTGAAACATGGAATGATCATGTGAGCTTGTTATGAAGTCTACATTGCTATGTTATATTGCTAGAAGTTTATTTTGTAGCAATAAAAGTAAAATTAACACTTTTTGACTAAAACAGGAAAATTAAGTCAAGTTTTATATATTCACTAAAACTAGAGAGAACAAGCTTTCCAATGAGCTGAAGAACATGTAATTTGGATATATGTACGATTTATAGTGTAATTTTAAATTTCAAGATCAAAACTGGACAATGATGTGAAGGCTGTGAATTTTACTGAATATATTACTTCTCTTTGAAAAGTGATATAAAATTGTACAGAGCTCCAAAAATTTATTGGCTTACATTTATGAAAATTTTTATCTTTTGAGGTTAATATAGCACTGGTTTGAGTTCAATTGGAGCTGTACAATGAGATATATACAAGTTTTCGCAAGATTGTTCCAGAAAAAGTGATGTTCTGATCCTTAGTGATTCAAATTGATGCTGTGCCCTGTCTGGACTAAATAAATGTATAAGAAAAATATGAAGGAGGTAGACATATATATATTTCCAATGGCATATAGAATACATGATTTGTCTCAGTATAGAGTTAGATATGAATTTTTAAAGTTATGGCCAAAATCCTGAGAAAGAGAGAACTGACCATTTGGACAGTGTAAGTTTGAGCAATAAACTGTATGAAATGTTTAGGTTAAAGAAAATTTTCATATTTTTATCTTGTATATCATGTTTCTAGCTTCATTTATAGACTTGAACCACATTGATATGATTTTTCTGGATTAAGTTATGATTTTTCAAAACTTGTCCAAAAAACTTAAGAACCAAATAAATAGTACCATATTTTTTTTATTTAAATATTTTGGTTCTATTTGTTAGTTAGGCTGGCTTCCCAAGAGGAGGGTGAATTGGGACGATTAAAAATTTTCTGCAAAATATCAAAGAGATGAAGAATGCAATATATGATGGTAAAACAGAGTATACATGAATAATAGTAAAAGTAGCAGAAAAGAGAAGAAGACACAGAAATTTATCCTGGTTCGGTCTCTCCATTTGACCTACGTCCAGTCCCCAAGTCACCACTTGAGATTTTCCATTATTCTGCAAGAATTTAGTGGGCTTCTTGCAAATGCTACAGTACAACGTTTGTGCTCTGTTTTCTAGAGCTTCTCTCAATCCCTTTCTGCACTTTCACAAAGTGCTTCCTAATCCCTTGTTATATCCCTTCACAAGAAAATCTATCTTCCAGATGAAGATTAGATTGTTTACAAAGATTAAACTCTCTTAATCAGAGTAAATATGCAAGTTAAAGTACAAACTATTGAAGTGTGAGAGTATGAAGCTTTGAGTAAATGATTTAGCAGAGTTTCAGTATATACAAAGTTAAAATCGTTACCACAACTTCAAATGTTGTTATATTTATAGATTTAGGTCTCAAATATCTGTTAGAGACAAAATCTATCCATTGGAGAAGTTATCCAACGGTTACTCTAAAAAACTATCTGTTAACCAACCGCATTTAATGCTTCTAACATACTAAAATTCGAATTTCGGTTGGTCAACAGACGAATTTCATAGATACCGAAGGTTAACAGCTTCAACGTTGAAAGACCGAAGTTCGTTTGTCATGAAGTGAAATTCAAATTTTGAAACTTAGAAAATGTTTCTGAATAGTGACATACAAATTTTCAAGTGGAAAGTTTTTTTGTTAAGTATGAACAATGTTTCCAATTTGCTATAGTGCCTTCAAAATTCAAATTTTGGATCCCCAAAATTCATCTGTCCGTAGCAGGCTCAAAAAGCACAGTAGTTCTTTTACTTCGAAATTCAAATTTTTAAAGAGTGAAGTTTGTCTGTTAGAGAGACCTCTTTTCAGACTTACTTTAACATTCGAATTTATAAATACTGTCATTCGTATGTAAACATATCATTGTAACAGACTCACAACCTTAGCTTCTGAAATTCGAATTTTCATGTTCAAAGTTCGTCTGTCAGTGAGCAATTTTGAAACTCAATATAATCTTGATTTCAGATGAACTTTGACATTGTTTCAAACGAATTTCTTTAGTTTTCATAAGTTGCATTTTGTCTGAAATTCAAATTTTCAAAACCCAAAGTTCGTTTGTTGCTTAAAGCTTCTTTCAGATACTTATGAAAATTCAAATTTTGGAAAATCAAAATTCGTCTGTCAGAGAAGCATCTCTTCAGACTTATTCAGTTTTAACTCGAAATTCGAATTTCCAAAGCCAAAGTTCGAATTTCCAACATGACAGTTCAATATAAACCTTTCAAACTTCATCTGTTAGGGGGTGTTTTTCAAATATTCCATGATTTAACACAGAATCAAGGTTTTAAAACTTCTTTCCACCAAATCAAAGTCTTTTACTCAAATTAAAAATAAAACTAAATATTCTACAACAAACTTTGCACAGATTTCTCCAGGATTTCTTTACTTGAACTCTTTGAACACCTTTGATATCTTTATTCCAAGCTCTTGAGAGTTGATTTGGAATCATCAAAACTTCTTGATTCAACACTATTAATGGTTCAAGCTCTTAGTATGAGTTAATTGGACATTGTACATACTATAATATATGGGAAAATATAGATAAAAGTAAGGTGTTATATCTAACATACAAACAAACATCTGGATTTTTTGAAGGAATGTTCAAATTTATATAGTAATTCAAAGATAGACAGTAACATAGCCCAAAAACAGTTTCCAGTAAACAATTTGGTGTCCTCAATCCTCCATGCCAACATTCATTCCTTTGTTTTGACTTGGTCTTATCATCGGAAAACTATGGGGATGAGATTGGGGAATCTCAATAGTACACTTATGTTGAATCAAGTGTTTTTGATGATTCTAAACATCTGGAGCTTGGAAGGAAGATATCAAAGGAGTACAAGAAATCTCAAGTCAATCCAAAAAGAAATGTGCACAAGATTAAGTTGTAGGATTTCTTACAGTCATTGCAAGAGTAAAAGGCTTTGATCTTTCACCAAATGTTTTTAAAATGTGTTTTTTCAAACAATCTTATGTTAACTTATGATATATTTGAAAAATACTCACTAACAGACAAATATTGAATTGTTAAACTTCATATTCTACCTTGAAAATTCAAACTTTGAAGGCTAAAATTCGAATTTACAAAGATGTTGCCTCTGACAGACAAATTTCAGACTGTGAAAATTCGAATTTTGAGTGAAGCGCAACTTGTGAAAAATGAAAAATTCATCTGAAGATATGTCAAAGTTCATCTAAAAGTAAAGTTTAAAAAGAAGTTTGAAGTTAGTCCTCTGGCAGACGAACTTTATTTTTGAAAATTCAAATTTTGGATAAACAATGTGTAAGTTTGTTCAGGTATCCCTCTGACAGACAAACTTCGGTCTTCAGAAATTTGAATTTTGGAATAAGTCTAATAAGAGGTCTCTCTGACAGACGAACTTTGGTATTTGAAAATTCAAATTTTGAAAAGAAGAGCTTTTATACTGTATTGAGTTGTTCACTGACAGAAGAATTTTAGACACCAAAATTCAAACTTCGAAGGCACTATAGCAATATGGAATAACTGTTTATACTTATCAGAAGAACTTTAAACTTGAAAATTCGTATGTTCCAACATGGGAAATATTTGTCAAAGATGAAAATTTGAATTTTGCTTTAGAACAGATGAACTTCGAAGTTCAATGTTAAAGTCTTTAACTTATGGTCTCTGCGAAATTCGTTTGTTGACACCCCAAAATTCAAACTTTGGATGTTAAATGCATTAAATGAGGTTGGTGAACGGATAGTTTTATAAAATAACCATTGGGTAACGTCTCTAACAGCTAGATCTTGTCTCTAATGTATAGTTAAGACATAAATCTATAAATAGAACTTCATTTGAAGGTGTAGGTAACAAGATTACATTTTATATATTGAAACTCTGCCAAATTCTTTAGACAAAGCCTTCTACTCTCACACACTTCATACATTGTACTTCAACTGTCATACATACTCTAGATTAGAGAGGTTATATTGCTGTAAACAATCTTATCTTTATCTAGAAGAAAAAATTTCTTGTGAGGGAACTTCACAAGGGATTTAGGAAGCACTTGGCTAGAGTATAGAGAATGAGATTGTAAGCTCTTGGAAAAAGCATAAAGTTGTACTGTGGCATTGCAAGGAGCCCATTGAATTCTTGCAAGATAGTAGAAAATCTCAAGTGGTAGCTTGAGGACTGAATGTAGGTCAAGGAAAGAGATCGAACTAGGATAAATCTCAGTGTCTTTTCTTCCTTTATCTTACTTACTACTTTGTTTACTTATTACTTTGTTATATTTTGCACTCTGTTTGTTTCTGCTAGTCTTGCTTTCACTGCTCTCTTCCACTTTTGCAGAAAATTTCAATCTTCCTAATTCACCCCTTTCTTGGGAAGCCAATAGACCTAACAAGTGGTATCAGAGCTCGGTTTCCTAAGTAGAAAATCTAACAATCCGGGAAAATCAATTGCTGGCTTTGGAGAGAGTATTCTTCCAGAGGGAAATAACACAAATAGACCTCCTGGCTTCAGTTGAGAGTATTATGGATACTAGAAAATGAGAATATAAATCTATCTCCAGTCCATTGATCTGGACATCTGGTTAGTCATCCAAAAAGGAGATTTTGTCCCAATGAAGTTACGGGATGATGGCAAATACAAAGAGAAGCCAGAAGATAAGTGGAATGAAGAAGATAAGGAAAAGAGTATTGCTGAACTTTAAGGCAAAACATTGCCTGATCAGTACACTCAACCAGGACAAATTCTATAGAGCGTCACAATGTACCACAGCCAAGGGTATGTGGGACACTTTAGAAATTGCTCACGAAAGAATTACTGGAGTAAGGGAGAATAAATTGAACTCCTGCATTGGTGAGTATAAAAGCTTTAGAATGCTGGAAGCTGTGAGCATCAAAGAGTTGCAAAAGAGATTCACCCTTATTGTGAATCAACTGAAGAGTCTTGGCAAGGAGTACACACAGCCAGAGAAAGTCAGAAAAATCCTTAGAGCTCTTCCTCTAGAATGGCAACCTAAAGTAACAGCAATAGAAAAAGCCAGAGGAGAGTTAATGGCTTCTATCACAGCACTCTTCGGTAGCCTTGAGGAGTATGAGAGTAAAATAAAGGCTCTCAAGGAAGCTAGTGAAGATAAGAAGAAGAAGGGCCTTGAATTGAAACCTGCAGAAGAAAAAGAAGAAGAGTCTAATGATAAAGAAGATTTGGATGAAGAAACCCTGGCTATGTTGGTCAAAAAATTTGGAAGATTCTACAACAAGAAAAGAAATAAAAGACTCTTTAAGAAAGGGGCAGTTGCGGACAACAAAAAAGAAGGCAAAGAGTCTGTCACCTGTTATGAATGCAAAAAGCAAGGGCACATCAAATGGGATTGTCCATAATTCCTGAAAATGCAAGAAAAAGAAAAGAAAGCTGCTGACAAGGGAAAAAAGAAAGAAGTATAGATTTCATCAATCTAGGGCAACAACTCAGATGAAGAAGATAAATATGAGGAAGAAATTGACAACATCTGCTTAATGGCACTTGCATCTAAAGAGACTCCAAGCTCATATAATAGTGATCATGAAGATGAGGTATATGAATCTGAACCTTCTTATTCTGAATTGCTTGATGCATTTCATGATCTGCATGATGAGTTTATTAAGACTGCAAAAGAACTAAAACTGGCTTAGAAGAAGATTAGCAAGTTAGAATCTAATTGCAGATTATCTGACACTACATCTTTGCATGAAACTGAATCTGTTTGTTGTACATCATGCACTGAACTGAAGAAAAACAATGAATATCTTTTGAAAACCATGGCTAAACTCACTAAGGGTAAAGATATGTTGTTTACTTTATTAGGAAGTTAAAGAATTGCACAAGGAAAAGATGGACTTGGCTATGATCCTTGTGCAGTTAAGGAAAAGAATGAAAAGAAAAATCAAAATCTGTATATGAGACATTTTGTGCATGCTGATGGATATAAAAAGAAAAGTCACACCTCAAAACGCATTGAATCTTATGTCCAACCAAAATATGTGAAACAAAAGTATTATCAGCATTGCTTTCTTCCTGCATCATAATCTAGAAGTCTCTTTTACCACTTGCCAATTCTGTAAAAAGAAAGGACATGTTTCTAGTTCATGTTTATTAAAGAAAAATAGACTTGGTAGGAAGGTTGAATGGATTACCAAAGGTACATCTATATCTAGGGAAAATGCCACTAACAGAAAAGGACCCAAGCAGATTTTGGTACCTAAAAAGAAAAACTGGACCTTGTTTTGCAGGTTTGTCTTAAAGCAAGAAAAAGCAACAAATGATATATGGATAGTGCTTGCTTAAGTCATATGACTGGTGATAAGAAGAAGTTCATCACCCTTAGAGACAAGAAAAGAGGAAAGGTGTCCTTTGGGGATGACCAATATGGCAGAATAGTTGCCATTGGTATTGTGGGTAAGAATCCTGAAACATCTATAGAAGATGTGTTGTTTGTAGTTGGACTCAACCATAATCTGCTGAGTGTGAGTCAGACATGTGACAAAGCGAACTGGGTACTATTTGACTCAAAGTTCTGCCTGGTCATCTGAAAAAGTGATTGTAAGGTAATCCTCAAAGCTCAAAGGGATGGTAACTGCTATACCATTGATCTTGATGAACTTCCCTCCTGAGATTTTGTATGTTTAATTAGTAAAGATAATGATAGTTGATTGTGGCATACAAGACTAGCACATGTTATCATGAACCAATTGACAAAATTGATTAAGAATGATTTAGTCACTGGTTCATCGAAAATCGAAAAGGATAAAGAATGTGATACATGCCTAAAAGGAAAACAAACTAAATCATCATTTAAATTTAAAAAAGTAATCACCACATCTAGACCACTACAATTGTTGCATATGGATTTGATAGGTTCATCTAGAGTAAAGAGCATTGGTGGAAATTTTTATGTACATGTGATTATAGATGATTACTCTAGATTTACCTGGACTTTGTTTCTTTCTTCCAAAAGTGAAACATTTGATGCATTTGTAACCTTGACTAAGAAAGTGCAAAATGAGAAAGGTATTTCCATTGTGTCTATCAGATCTGATCATGAAGGGGAATTTGAAAACTCAAGCTTTCTGGAGTACTGTGAAGAACTTGGAATTGATCACAACTTTTCAGCACCAAGGACTCCTCAGCAAAATGGATTGGTGGAGAGAAAGAATAGAACAATTGGAGAAATGGCCAGAGTCATGCTAAACGAAAAGGAGCTTCCTCAAGTTTTCTTGGCTGATGCAGTAAACATAGCAAGCTATATCATTAACAGAGCCTACATAAGACCAATTTTGGGGAAGACACCTTATGAGCTGTACAAAGGATGGAAGCCAAACCTCTCATACTTGCATGTATTCGGCTGCAAATGCTTCATTCATAACAATGGAAAAGAGAACCTGGGTAAGTTTGATGCAAAATCAAATGAAAGTATATTTCTTAGCTATTTTAGTAGAAGTAAAGCTTATATGGTTTTCAATAAAAAAACTAGATCTATAGAAGAATCTGTGCATGTTGTGTTTATTGAAAATGAAACTGTTTCCAAGCATGTCATTGATGAAGATGATCTTGTTTTTAACTTTAAGAACTTAAATCTTTCTGGAGAATATAAAACTGAATGATAAGTGAACCCTTATGGAATTAATCCAAAGAACCCACTTGAAACGAATGAAACTCGAATCGTTGTAATAATAAGGAACACGAGAATTGGAAAATTAAATGCAACAAGAAGAAAACACACAAAGAAGAGAATAAACAAGAAAGCACACAACATATATTGGTCTAGGTGAATTAGAACCTAAGAGAACTGGTCTCTTGAACCCTAGTTCTAATGACGCCATAAGGAAGGACCAATTCCTTGATAAGTCATAGTTCGCTCTAGCACTCAAAGAACGCAAGAGAAACAAAATCTGAAATTCTATTCATCAAATCTAAAATATGCACATAAAAGATAGCCTTAAATAGGCAAGGTAAAATCTAACCTAATAAGCCTAGAAACCCTAATTACTTTGGGCTCAAGTAATCCTAATAGAATTAAGAGACTTTTGGTTCAAATAACACTCCTATTGGACCTAGAAAACTAATAAAATAAAGCCCTAAAATAAAATAATGAAAATTCATAAAAAATAATAAAATAATACCTATGCCCTTATAAATATGCCACCATATTAATGATATCACATGTTTGGCACATGACATACTTATTTATAAGGTTGGCTATCAAAAAGACTACTAATTAACTAATTGGGCTTTATTAATTAACAAAGTTCAGTTAATAATTAATAAAAAAAGAAATTAATACTAATTAGGCCCATTAATCCCCAAGTCAAATGCTCTTTAAGAGAGTCACATGCCTTTTTAAGTGAGCTCTTTTTGTTGGGCTTGATTTTTTGGCTTAAATCTAAACTTCTATATATGATAATATAATCATGCTATTGTTGTGCTCTTGGGCTTCAAATTCACCTAAGTGCAAAGGCTCCATCTCAAGTTGCTTATTGACCTCATCATTCAAGGCCTCTTTCATTGCTTTAGTTTTTGATCTCATCATTGGGCCTCCCATGCCTTGTAGTGGATCAATTGTCTTCCACTTTTGGATCACATGTTTAGCCTCCTTTTCAACAATGTCTTGAACTTGCTCCATGCTTCCTAGTATGTTTGCATCTTTCCCTCCCTCTTGAGAAGGATTCGTCCTCAAATCTGAAATGTCAAAAGGGGAAAGGTCAGCAACATTAAAAGTTACACTTATGTAACTGTACGAACTAGGCAAATCTATCTTGTAGGCATTATCATTTATCTGCTCCAAAACTTGAAATGGCCCATCGCCACATGGGTGTAATTTGTATTTCCTTTGTTCAGGAAACCTCTCCTTGCTCAAGTGAAGCCACACCCAGTCACCGGGCTCAAAAATAACCTTCCTTCGATCTTTGTTAGCCTGGCGAGCATATTGTTCATTTTTTTGCTCGTTGTTTGCCTTGACTTTGGCATGCAAATCCTCCACAAATTGAACTTTCTATGCACCATCAAGGTTAGTAAACTCATGGGATGGTAAAGGAAGCAAATCCAATGGAGCCAAAGGATTAAAACCATATACTATCTCAAAAGGAGAAAAAGCGGTGGTAGAATGCACAGTACGGTTGTAAGCAAACTCAACATGTGGCAAACATTTTTCCCAATTTTTAAGATTCTTTTGGATTACAGCACGTAAAAGAGAAGACATAGTTCTATTAACAACCTCAGTTTGCCCATCAGTCTGGGGATGTGTAACAGTAGAAAACACAAGCTTAATACCCAATTTAGCCCACAAAGTTTTTCAAAAATGACTAAAAAACTTAACATCATGATCACTAACAATAGACTTAGGTAAACCATGCAATCTAATAACCTCCTTAAAGAACAAATTAGATTGCACATGCAATAAAATGAGCCATCTTGCTGAATTGATCTACAACAACAAAGATACCATCCTTTCCTGTGAAGGACCTAGGCAATCCAAGCACAAAATCCATAGAAATATCCACCCAAGGATGCAAAGGAATAGGTAATGGGGTGTATAAACCATGTGGATGAACTCTAGACTTAGCATGCTTGCACACAATGCACTTGTCACAAACAGAAATGACATCATTTCTCATATGTGGCCAATAGAAATAATCTTTCAAAATAGCTAAAGTCTTTTCAACCCCATAATGTCCCATTAAACCACCCTCATGGGACTCAAGAACCAACAATTCACGCATAGAAAAAACAGGCACACACAATTTATTCCTCTTAAATAGGAAGCCATCAAGACAAAAATAGTCATCAATACCATGCTTCACACAAAGTTTCCAAACATTAATGAAGTCAACATCACATTTATACATGCTTTTCAAAGATTCAAAACCAATCAACTTAGCTTGCATAGATGTAATGAGACTATACCTCCTAGACAATGCATCAGCAACAACATTTTCTTTTCCATGCTTGTGTTTCAAAATGTAAGGAAATGACTTAATAAATTCAAGCCAGATAGCATGCCTCTTATTGAGCTTATTCTGGGTCTTAAGGTATTTCAAGCTTTCATGATCATAATGTAAAATAAATTCCCTAGACCACAAATAATGTTGCCAATTTTCTAAGGTTCTTTTAAGTGCATAGAACTCTTTATCATAGGTAGAATAATTCAAACATGCACCACTCAACTTTTCACTAAAGTATGCAATCGGTCTAGCCTCTTGCATCAATACAGCACTAATTCCAATTTCAGATGCATCACATTCTACCTCAAAAACCTTAGAAAAGTCAAGAAGAACAAGTAAAGGGGCATTGGTTAACTCATCTTTCAAAGTTTGAAAAGCCCTCACTTGTGCCTCTCCCCATTTAAACACAACATTCTTCTTTACCAGCTCATTTAGAGGTGCAGCAATGGTTGAGAAGTCTCAAACAAATCTCTAGTAGAAACTTGCTATCTCATGGAAACTTTTGAGTTCATTTGCATTCCTTGGTATAAGCCATTCACGGATTGCTTTCACCTTCTCCTCATCCTCGCGAACACCATTAGCACCTACAATAAAACTAAGGAAAACAACAGAATCCAAACAGAAAGAACAATTCTCTAGATTTGCGAAGAGTCTATTCTTATGTAAAATCACAAAAACAGCATGCAAATGCCCAATATGCTCATCTAAACTCTTGGAAAACACAAGGATATCATGAAAGTAAACTACAACAAATTTTTCTATGTAAGGGTGAAACACATGATTCATAAGACACATAAAGGTACTCAGGGCATTAGTCAAGCCAAAGGGCATGACCAACCACTCATACAACCTGGATTTGGTCTTAAAAGCAGTCTTCCACTCATCCCCTTATTCATGCGAATCTGGTGATAATTGTTAGTTTAGCTGGTTTCCCAAGAGGGGGTGAATTAGTAAGATTGAAAATTTTCTACAAAGACGAAACACAATAGTGATACTAAATGGTAATTGAAAATAGAGTATAAAAGATAAAGAGTAAAGGGAAGAGAACTTAGTAGTTTATCCTGGTTCGGTCTATTCCACTTGACCTACGTTTAGTCCCCAAGCCACCACTTGAGATTTTTCCACTATCTCTTGCAAGTTTTGAAAGGGTTCTTGCAATGACTGCAATACAACACCAGCCTTAACTTTGGACTAAAATAAGTTTTCTCACTCTTCTCACTCAAGAGTAAGACTATCTCCCTTAGTGTAATCTCACACTAAGTACTCTCTACAAGTGTTTAGATATTTTACAGAATGAAAACTCTCTCAAAAGAGTAGATATGATAGTTGAGATATAATGAATGAGTAAAATAGAGGGTAGTTGAGCTTTGAATGAATTAATAAATGAATCAATAGAGTTTTGGCGTGAATATTGTTTTTCTCTCTTTAATAACTTAAATGAGGTCTTATTTATAGTCTTGGGGCAGAACTATCCATTGGAAACAAAGATTAGCTGTTACTCTCAATAAAATAGCTGTTCACCTATCGCATTAAATGCATCTGACAGAGGTTATGCAGATAACCTCCTCAGGTTATGCGAATAATCAGTAACTATTTGCTTTTGTTTTCAATGTGGAGCTTTTCATTATGCTGATAACCTAACTAGGTTATGCGGATAACTTACTACCCAGAATGACTAAGTTTTAGCTCAGAATCATTTTTCTGAAAACCTACTTTGTTATTAGGATAATGTTAAGTTTTTCTCAAATTGAATTTTTGTGAAGCTTAGGTTATCAGGATAACCTCCCAAGATTATACGGACAACCTATTTGCACAAGGAAAGTTCAAGTATTTTGAAATATAGGTTATGCAGATAACCTTCCTTGGTTATGTGGATAACCTGTTTACCCGAGGGTAGTTCAAGTATTTTGAAATATAGGTTTTGCCGATAACCTTCCTTAGTTATGCAGATAACTTATTTACCTGAGGATAGTTCAAGTATTTTGAAATATAAGTTATGCGGATAACCTCCCTTGGTTATATGGATAACTTGTTTACCCAATGAGTCTAAGTACTTTGTGACACATGTTATGCAGATAACCTCCCTAGGTTATGCGAATAACGGGCTACATAGTACCACTTTTCTTCATGTTCACTATGTTGCGCGAATAAGGTTCCTACCTTATCAGGATAACCTCCTGGACAGACTTGAGAACTTGATCCCCAAACTGTGTTATACGGATAACCTCAATCCCTTTCAATGAAATTAAAGAATGGACTTTGGAAAAGCTTTGAGTTTGAGTCTTTATCCCCATTACCTTAAATGGTTATGCGTATAAGGTAAGATATTGTCTTGAAAACAAGGTAAACACTTAGAAACATTTTTGAAATTGAGATCATATTCCCATAAGCTAAAACATTTTCATGAAAACCAATTGAACACTTAGAATCAATTTGAAATTGAAGCTTTATCCTCATTAGATAGCTCTTTTCTTGAAAACTTTTTTGAAATCATGAGCTAATAATTAATCATTCAATTAGTCATCTCATTTAATATTGGGTTAATTGAAATTCAAAGTTCAACTACCTTCTTTTACATCTAATTTCCTTAAGTTTGTGAAACAGTTCTTCAATCAATCAGAAACTCTAACTTTGTTCTTCATTTCACTTGTGTTCCTTTGATATTGGATCTTCCAAGCTCATTTGTTTTAGAATCATCAAAACATCTGAATTAACAATAACCACTCCTAAGATCTATTTTAGAAAAGATACATGCACCATGCAACTCATCTAACTTGTCATCAAGTCTAGGAATGGGATATCTATACTTAACTGTAATCTTGTTAATGGCTCAGCAATCCACACACATTCGCCATTTTGCCATCCTTTTTGGGCATAAGAATTATTGGAACAGCACATAGACTAAGGCTCTCTTTTACAAACCCCTTTTTCATCAACTCCTCAACTTGCCTTTGAATCTCCTTAGTCTCTTCAGGATTTTCCCTATATGCAGGTCGATTTGGAATTATTGCTCCGGGGATGAAATCAATTCTATGCTCAATGCCTCTAATGGGAGGTAACCCATCCGGTATCTCCTCTAGGAACAAATCATTGTATTCCTACAACAAACTTAAAATACTAGATGGAAAAGAGTTATCAAGGTCAGAAATAGTCAAATACAAATCCTTATACATGAATACAAACGATGTCTCACAAAATAATGCTCACTTAATCTCTCCTCTTCCCGCAAAGAATGTTACCTTACTCTTAATACATTCTTTCTTTTTCTCACTTCCTCTCTTTTCTTTTCTTTTCATCTCACTCTCTTTTCTCTCTTTATCATGCTCTTTCTTTTCTTTCTCTCTCACGCTACATTTTTGCGTGATTCTTCTTTGATCTTCAAGAGCCTGCACTGGACTAAGTGGGGTTAGTACAATGGTCTTGCTGTTATGCATAAGAGAATACCTGTTAGTAGAACTATCATACTTAATCCTCCTATCAAATTTCCAAGGCCTACTAAGTAACAAATGACCAGCATTTATAGGTACTACGTCACACAATACTTCATCATTAAAACTACCTATTGAAAATGCTACCTTCACTTGTCTAGTTACCTTAGCATCATCATTTTCATTAAACCATAACAAATTATAAGGTATGGGGTGCCTCATAGTCGGCAAACCTAGCTTTTCAACTAACAAGGTACTAGCTAAGTTGGTGCAACTATTATTATCAATGATGAGAGTATATACCTTGTTGATAAAACATCTGGTATGGAACAGGTTCTCATGTTGCTGCCTTTCTAGATCCTCCTTTGGATGTATGTTAAGAGCTCATTTAGAAACCAACACTTCACCAACGATGGCATCAGTTATCTCCACATCAGAACCACAATCTCCATGAGAGCTCCTTTCGGCCTCATCTTCTTCTTCACCGCTGCTTTCACTAGTCACACAACCATTCTCAAGAACCATCATAGTCCTCTTATTGGGATATTATGCAACAACATGACCAAAGCCTTGACATTTAAAACATTTAATTTTAGAGGAATTAGAAGAGAAAGGTTTAGAAAACTTACCTGTAGATTCCTTTGACTTGTTTTCCTTCTTTGGCTTGGTCTCACTTTTGGACTTGAAAGGTGTTTTATACTCTTTGTTGGATCCAGCAAATGATTTCACTTTCTGCTTTGCCTTCAAGTGCCTCTTTACTTTAATAGCCTTATGCAATAACTCCTCCATATTGAGGTAGTTTTGTATTTCAACCTCAGCAGCAATCTCAAGATTTAATCCCCTTAGGAATCTCGCCATTGTTTGTTCAGGATCTTCACCTACATTGGCTTTTATCATAGAAATCTCCATCTCCTGGTAATACTCTTCCACACTCATGGATCCTTGCTTGAGTTTTTGAAGCTTCATGTGTACATCCCTGTGGTAATGATTAGGCACATATCGTTTCCTCATAATTGTTTTTATCTCGTGCCATGTCCTAAACGGACCCTCTCCAGTTCTCCTCCTAGTAGTACACAATTGATTCCACCAAATACTAGCATAATATGTAAACTCAATAGCAGCCAATCTTACCTTGCTTTCCTCAGAGTATGAATTGCATTCAAACACAAGCTCCACACGCCTTTCCCACTCTAAGTAGGCATCAGGATCAGTTTTCCCTTAGAAAGAGGGAATCTTTATTTTGATATTGGCAAGGGGATCCTTCTGGTACTCTTAATTATTTCTAGTTGCATGTCAGTTTTGTCTAGTTCTTCTTGGTTGTATCCTTTCCTCCTCAAATTTAGTTCCTACTTCTTCACCATCATCAGAATATATCACATGGTTCTTTCCTCCTCGGCTTGTCTTAGAATAAGAAGGAAAAGCTTCAATCACATCTAATCTTGTACTCAACTTCTTGAATTGATCATTTATTAAGTCCATGAAGAGCTTCCAATCTAGAATTTGAGGTTCGCTGCCATTAGACATGTTTTGAGGATCTGAAATGTTAGTGAAAATTAAGGAGAAAATGGACCTCACCACTCCCTCACATGTTTCACTCAAAATAATGCAAATGCACTTGTGTTTTACACTAAATCAAGGCTTTTTCAAATATGATGCAATTTTTCTCTTGCCTTTTTCCACTCAAAGCTTACTTTCTTATGAGAGTGCAAAATTAAAACCATAACTTCAATCAAAAGGAAATCAATTTTTAAAGAAGTGGCAATCACAGAAAACAAAAGTTCAAAATTAAAGTTCTCAAAGATCCTAATTTAATTAAACAATAACCAACACAAAATGCGTACAAAAGAACTTAAATTTCCAACAAGCGAAATCTAAAGGAAATAGAACAAAGAAGGATGAAAATTGGAAGGAAATTGATAAGGAATGAAATCTGAAGGAATGACAAATTATAGAGATTTATGCTTAACAAATTAGAAAACATTCCCAAATGATAAATATATGATTTTTTTTTAATAAGATTGAGCTTAAGGAAGGAAAAACTACTTGGGATTATACTTTACGAAAGTATAATCCTCAATCAAATCAAGAACTCAATCAAATCACAAAATTCTAAATTTAGCCCAACCAAATCTCTTTTTCTTTTTTCTTTTTACTTTTTTTACTATTTTTTTTGTTGCTGCTATATTCTTCTTCTTTTTTTGCAGTAATTAATCTCTTTTTTTTTAGATTTTCTTAATATATATTTTTTTGGTGCTATTATTTATTATTTTTTTTAAATTTGGGCAACTCACACTAGAATATAGGATGAATCTTTTTTTTTTTAAATTTAGATGATGAACAGTGGAACTAAACAATGTTGTGAACAGTGAAATGAAACAGTGCCGTGAACAGTTACCGTAATAGTATGATGAACAGTTCAAAACAGTACTGGTAAAATAGTTACTAGAACAGTACGAAACAGTACCGGTGAAATAGTGAAGCCATACGGATGAATAGTGACACAAATTTTCCAGACGCAATGAAAATAAAATGAAACAAATAGAAAGAAGCAAAACAAAAAAAATACACCTTGATCTGCAAACATAAGCTCTCATGCCAAATGATAAGTGAACCTTATGGAATCAATCCAAAGAACCCACTTGAAACGAATGACACTCGAATCGTTACAATAATAAGGAACACAAAAATTAGAAGATTAAAAGCAGCAAGAAGAAAACACACAAAGAAGAGAACAAACAAAAAAGCACACAAGATATGTTGGTTTAGGTGAATTAGAACCCAAGAGAACCGGTCTCTTGAACCCTAGTTCTGATGATGCCACAAGGATGGACCAATTCCTTGATAAGTCGTAGTTCGCTCTAGCACTCAAAGAACGCAAGAGAAACAAAGTCTGAAATTCTATTAATCAAATATAAAAAATGCACATAAAAGATAGCTTTTAATAAGCAAGGTAAAATCTAACCTAATAAGCCTAGAAACCCTAATTAATTTGGGCTCAAGTAGTCCTAAAAGGATTAGGAGACTTTGGGTTCAAATAACACTCCTATTGGACCTAAAAAACTAATAAAATAAAGCCCTAAAATAAAATAACGAAAATTCATAAAAAATAATAAAATAATACCTATGCCCTTATAAACATGCTACCACATTAATGAAATCAAGTGTTTGGCAAATGACATGCTTATTTACAGTGTGGGCCATAAAAAAAGACTACTAATTAACTAATTGAGCTTTATTAATAAACAAAGTTCAGCCTATAATTAATAAAAAATGAAATTAATACTAATTAGGCCCATTAATCCCCAAGTCAAATGCTCTTTAAGAGAGTCACATGCCTTTTTAAGTGACCTCTGTTTGTTGGGCTTGATTTTTTGGCTTAAATCTAAACTTCTATATATGATAACATAATCATGCCATTGTTGTGTTCTTAGGCTTCAAATTCACTTAAGTACAAAGGCTTCATCTCAAGTTGCTTGTTGACCACACCATTCAAGGCCTCTTTCATTGCTTTAGTTTTTGATCTCGTTATTGGGCCTCCCATGCCTTGTAGTGGATCAATTGTCTTCCATTTTTGGATCACATGTTTAGACTCCTTTTCTCTAATGTCTTGAACTTGCTCCATGCTTCCTAGTATGCTTGCATCACTAAACCTCCAAAAATATTTGAATCTACTAATGTAGAGGAAGATATTCAGGAGAAAGATCATAGAATAAAGGCTAGGCATGACTTGCAAGAATTTTGAACGGTGCATAGAGAGCTTGGAAGACTTGATCAAGGTGCTAAATATAAAGCCCAAGCTTAAGTAAGATCATTAACTCCAAAATACAAGTTTTAGATCCAAGCCAAGATGAGCCCATTAGAGGATATAACTTAAAAGATCATGTGTTTCACTAAAAGAGCATGTGACTTAGGCATTAGTGGGCTTGATTTATTTTAATTTTGTTTTTATTAATTATGGGCTGAACTATGTTGAGTAATAAAGCCCAATTGGTCAAATAATAGTGTTTTTGATAGCCCACCTTGTAAATAAACATGTCATGTGCCAAACATATGATTTCATTAATGTGTTGGCATGTTTATAAGGGCTTAGGTATTATTTTATTATTTTCTTATGAATTTTCATTATTTTATTTTAGGGTTTTATTTTACTAGTTTCCTAGGTCCAATAGGAGTGTTGTTTAGGCCTAAAGTCTCCTAACCCTATTAGGGTTACTTGAGCCCAAATTAATTAGGTTTTATAGGCTTATTAGGTTAGATTTTACCTTACCTATTTAATGTTAACTTTCACGTGCATTTTTGAGATTTGAATGATTAAAGTTTCAAACTTTTGTGAGTTTCTTGTTAGCAGGGCTGACTTCACAAGAGGGGGGGTGAATTGGGAAGTTTGAAATTTTTCTGCACAAAGTGAAGTAAGTGAAGATATCACAGTATAATGAAAACAATGCGTAAAACAGAGCAAGGTGAAAAGTAAAGGTAAGGAGAAGAGAAGTCAGTGATTTATCCTAGTTCGGTCTATTCACTTGACCTTCATCCAGTCCCCAAGACATCTCTTGAGATTTATCCACTATACAGCAAGAATTTCAGTGGGCTTCTTGCTAAAGCCGCAGTACATGAGTATGCTCTGTTTCTGGAGCTCTCTCAAACACTCTTAGCACTTTCACAATGTGCTTCCCAATCCCCTTGTGGATACCCCTCACAAGTAAATCTATCTCCCAGATGAAGAATAAATTGATTACAATGAAATAACTCTCTTGTAAAGAGTGAATATGAAAGTTTAAGTACAAGTTTAGAAGTTAAGAGGGTAAAAGCTTTTGAGAAGAAGATTCAGCAGAAATTCAGTATATACAAGTTTGATTCGTTACCCACAACTTCAAATGATGTTGTATTTATAGATTTAGGTCTCATATATCCGTTAGAGACTAAATCTATCCGTTGGGGAAGTTATTCAATGGTTACTCTGAAAAACTATCTGTTTACCAACCGCATTTAATGTTTCTGACATACTGAAATTCGAATTTTGGTTGGCCAACAGACGAATTTTGAAGGAACCGAAGATTAAAGCTTCCAACGTTACAGCACAAAGTTCGTCTGTTCATGAAGTCAAATTCGAATTTTGAAACTTATAAAATATTTTCACAAAGTGACATACGAATTTTCAAGAAGAAAGTTTTTCGGTTAAGTGTGAACAGTGTTTTCAATTTTCTACAGTGCCTTCGAAATTCGAATTTTGGATCCCCAAAATTCGAATGTCCATTGAACGTTTAAAGGGACACAGTAGGTTACTTTCTTCAAAATTCGAATTTTAAAAGGGTGAAATTCGTCTGTCAGAGAAACTCTTTTTAGACCAATTTCATCATTCGAATGTTGCAAGTTCTTATCATTCATATGTCAATGTTTCATTTCAGTAGACTCAAGAACTTAGCTTCTGAAATTCGAATTTCAATGTTCAAAGTTCGTCTGTCAGAGAGCAGTAAATCACTCTTAATCTTAGGTGAACTTTAACATAGTTTCAGACGGATTTCTTCCATTTTCTCAAGTTTTGTTTTGTTTGAAATTCGAATTTTGAAGACTCAAAGTTCGTCTGTTGCAAAGAAGCATCTTTCAGACTTATATGAAAATTCGAATGTTGGAAGTTCAAAATTCGTTTGTCAGAGAGCATTTATCAAACTCAATTTCATTTTGATTTCAGATGCACTTTATCATAGTTTCAGACGAATTTCTTTGGTTTTTACAAACTTCATTTTACTTGAAATTCGAATTTTGAAAGTGTGAAGTTTGTCTGTTAGCAAAAGGCCTCTTTTCAGACTAGATGAAAATTTGAATTTTGAACAACCAAAATTCGTCTGACAGAGAGCCATCTCTTCAGACTTATTCAGTTTTAGCTCGAAATTCGAATTTCCAAAGGCAAAGTTCGAATTTCCAACTTGACAGTTTAGGTTAAACTTTCAACCTTCGTCTGTTTGTGGGTGTTTTTCAAATATTTGAAGATTTAACATAAAATCAAAGTTTGAAAACTTCTTTTCTTCAAATCAAAATCTTTTACCCAGTCATGACAAAAAAACGAAGGATCCTACAAAAGATCTAACAGCAAGTACTCAGAAAATCTTCACTTGAAACAGCTTTGCTCTCCTTTGATATCTTTAATCTAAGCTCTTGAATGTTGGTTTGGAATCATCAAAACTCTTGTTTCAACATTCTCCCCCTTTTTGATGATGACAAAACAACTTACAAACTGGATTAGTATTTAGGTTTGCTTTCACAAGCTCCCCCTCAACATATGCATAAGATATCAACAGATTTAAGGCACAAAACATTGCAACAAAGGGATCCATTCATTTTAATCAAGAGTTGCTTGTACAGAAACAAATTAAGCAAAGATCAAACATCAAATCTAGTTCAAACAACAAATTCAAAATACAAATACACGGTACAAAGTACAACAAGAGGACTTAAGCCTAATCTCCAATCATTTCTTCTTAGACTTGGTCTTCTTGCTGTAGGATTTCCCTTTTCCTTTCCCAGATTGCTCAGTAGCAGGCTTTCCAGTTTGCCCAGACTTCTCCCCCTTTTTGACATCATCAGGACGGCCAACAAAATCAGCCGGAGGAGGGATCTGAGAGACAGGAATAGCACGAAGGGGCACAGGAGCAAAAGGGATTGTAGGTTCAGCTGGGGACTCAGTGCTTGTTTCCTCGTCAGAGATTTCCAGCAGCTCCTGCATTGCCTGTCTGGAAAGAGCTAGTTGAGCTCTTTGTTCCTCTGTAAGACCATAGGCAGCTAGAGAAGAGAAAGCTGGTTTAGCAGGAGGAAACATTTCTTCTAGCCTTCTCCTCTGAGCTTCCAGTAGAGCATTGTGAGCAATGGCAACAAAGTCAACAACAGGTACAAGGCTTCTTTCTTCAGTGCTCACATCTTCTGGCATAGAGGAGCTTGAAATGGCTGCAACTAGTCTTTCAACTTGCTCAGATTCTTCAGTTGACAGAATTGATTCCTGAGCATCTTCTTGCATGGGCTCATGAGGGCTTGGATCTTGGAGTCCTTCTTCTCCCAATCCATAGTCTAAGGGTGGACCAGGACTTGGTGTTCTCATTGCACCAGAACCATTTATCTCATCATTATCATGGTCAGAGGAGGCAATCTCGAAGGGACTTGGAGGCACAGGGGATGGAGACAGAGTAGGCTCAGGGACACTAGGCTGAGGTGGAGCTGAAGTGGTAGGAATTGCATTTCTTATCTCTTCATAGGCATCAGCCACCACCTTCATATTTACAGCCAACTGATGGATCTGATCTTGTAGATGAGCAAATTTGGCATTTTGCTCATCTCTTATGCTGAGAATGAGTGTTGACAGACTGTCAAACAACTCAGTGACCTTTATTGGCTTGGCCCGTGAGGAGGGAGTGGAAGGAGGGTGAGTAGGCCTGGAGGGAGATGGGATTGGCTGAGAAGGCTGAGGTACAGATTTGCCAGGGCCCTCAGAAGTTCCTTCTTGTTGGAGGGATGCATCAGTAACAAAGAACAAGTCTTCAGATTTCCCTGCTCCCTTTTCAACCCATCATCCTTCATCTCTTTCAATGCCCATCCTTTGCAGTTCCTCCTCTTTGAATGCCTCAGTAAGTTTCCCTTTCCCCTTTTCAATGTGTTGAATTCTAGTATGCTGCAGGATTCTTGAAATAATTACGGCATAGGGGAGTGTGGAATCCTTCCTCTGATCCCTTGCCTTTATCATTCTCTGGAGAATGATATGACCCATGTTAATCAGCTTTCCCCTTATGATAGCAGTCATCACATGAGCCTCTGCCCTTGTTATCAAATTGAAGCTGCCACCCTTGTTGAATATGATTCTGGACACTATATAGTGCAGGATCCTGACTTGTACACTTAGGTCTGTGGGCTTCAACAGATTTATTGTTGGCCTGTTCTCCCTTCTCCTGAATAAGGTGTCCAAGATGGTGCTCTCTTTGTAGTTCAGAAAGGATCCACCTTCTTCATCAGCTGTGCTTGCCTCATCCATATATCCAGAGGCTGTGATGTCAATTTTTAGCCCATCTTGTCCTGGGATTTCCAGCACTTCATTGATTGTTTCATCTGCAAGCCAGATGGTCCTTGATCTCAAAGTGACCTCCCATTTCTTTTTCTTGCTGTTATATTGAAGAGAGGCATACCAAGTCTTCACTACTTCATCATCATATTTTTCAGCAATTTCCAACAGATTTTTGTATCTTATCAACCATAATGCAGCATCAAAGTTGTTGGATATCAAAAATTGCTCCATATTTACATAGTGAGGCTTGATTACCTTTTTGCTGGAAAACTTGGCAGAAAACTCTTCTTGAATCTCAGGAGTGCTCCAAAGTGGCAGTGTAGTAAGCTCAAATTCTCCAGATTGTGTAGAAGAGGAGGAAGCCACAGTAGCAGTATCAGCCGAAGGGACCGCAGTTTTTGATGAGGAAGGTCCAGTTTTCTGTGAATCTGCCTTGGATGATGATTTCTGGCATTTGGAAGGGGTAGCTTTACTGGGTTCGGCCTTTCTCTTGGATTTCTCTCCTTCCTTTGTAGCATATTGAGATTTGACCGTTCTTTTTGGGCGAGTTCCAGCTTGTCCTGCTCCAGGGATCTTTACTCTCACCATTTTTCAGTGGAATGAAGCAGAATGTGGTTAAGGAAAGGTTTATGGGATGCGAATGGAAGTTTAAACGGTGAAGAATGACGGTTTTTGGACAGGAGTTAAGAGGATTAAAGAGAGAATCAGAACAGACTTAGAGAGGTTTCAAATAGGGTTGCGTCTGTTCTGAGGAAAACCGTTGCATTTAACGTGTGTAACCGTCTGACAGACGAATTTTGAAGGGTCAAAATTCGAACTTCGAGCAGTTACAAGTTAAACCGTTCAGTAAATCTTACTGACAGATGAATTTTCATTCTGAAAGTTCGTCTGACAGTGGCTTGGAACAAGCAATACAAGCACAACAGACGAATTTTGTTCCACCAAAGTTTGAATGTTGAAAAGAAAAAGGCAGGCAACAATCAAACCATCAATCAACAGACGAATTAAGCATGCAGAACTGCATCTTTCAATAATTCAACATGAAGGACATGATTCATCAGACGAATTTTGAACTGAAAATTCGAATTTTTCAACTTTTGTAAAGATTGTCCATTATTCGTATGTTGAGAAGTAATAATTTGTGTAGCAGTGATGGACAAGCATAACTTTGAAATTTCTGATTTTGAAAATTCGAACTTTCAAGTTTCAACAGACGAATTTCGAGGCAATACTGAGAACTGTTCCAAGGCATAACAGGCTGAAGTTCATCTGTTGGTCAACTAAAATTCAAATGTTGATCATGTTGATCAGTTCAAAAACACATATTATTAATGAAATTCTTCTAGCAATCAAACAACATACAAATTTCAACCTTAAAACTTACAGAATGAATTCATAACTTACAATAATTGTCATTCTCTTCACTTTCTGGTTGATTCAATCTGGAGTTTTTCCAAACTTTTAAACCTTTTAGTCATTGATTTTTACAAGGAGCACCTGCACCTAAAATTAAACATACTCCAATGCTCAAGTTAGAATTGATTCTAATATTGAAAATTCTAAAGACAGGATTGCACAGAAATATCTTACAGTTCATTGGGGTTTACTATTCCCAATTCTCTCCTTATTTTACAAAGCCTGTCTTCTGGCATAGGTTTTGTGAGTATATCAGCAACTTGATCCTCTGTTGGGATGTACTCCAATCTGACTTCTCCTTTCAGAACGTGATCTCTTATGAAGTGGTGCCTAACTTCAATATGTTTCATCCTTGAATGCATGATAGGATTCTTGGTGATATTTACAGCACTTTGGTTGTCACACATGATTGGTATCTCTTTTATTTTAACCTCAAGATCTTCAAGCTGCTGTTTCATCCAGATGATTTGGGCACAACAGCTTCCAGCTGCAACATACTCAGCTTCTGCAGTAGATAAGGCCACACTGTTCTGCTTTTTGCTGAACCATGAAACTAGGGATCCTCCAAGGAACTGACAGGTTCCACTTGTGCTTTTTCTGTCAGTTTTAGATCCTGCAAAATCAGCATCAGTGTATCCTTTGAGGTCTTCTCCATTGCCTTTTGGATACCAAAGACCCATCTGTGATGTTCAAATAAGATATCTAAAAATTCTTTTCACAGCTGTTGCATGGGATTCTTTGGGGCATGATTGGAACCTTGCACACATGCAGACACTGAACATAATGTCAGGTCTGCTGGCAGTTAAGTACAGCAGGGATCCAATCATTCTCCTGTACTGAGTAATGTCAAACATCTTCTCATTCTCATCCATGTCTAGTTTAGTTGCAGTAGCCATAAGTGTTCCCATTGGCTTGGCATTCTCCATTCCAAACTTCTTTAGCAACTCCTTTAGATACTTGGATTGACTGAGAAAGATACCATCATCAAGCTGTCTAATTTGCAGTCCAAGGAAGAAGTTAAGTTCACCCATCATGGACATCTCGAATTCTCCCTGCATTAACTCAGAAAATTTCTTGCAAAGAGTTTCATTAGTAGCACCGAAAATAATATCATCAACATAGATTTGAACAATCAGTAAATCTTTATTTTCTTTCTTAGTGAATAAAGTTGTGTCAACTTTGCCTCTAATAAACCCTTTTTCATTTAGAAAATTGCTCAGTCTCTCATACCATGCTCTAGGGGCTTATTTTAAACCATAAAGAGTCTTCTTCAGTTTATAGACATGGTTTGGTTTAGTAGAATCTTCAAAACCTGGAGGTTGATCTACATAAACCTCTTCCATGATATATCCATTTAAAAAGGCACTCTTTACATCCATTTGATATAGTAGAATGTTTTTCATGCATGCGTATGCTAGCAGTATTCTTATAGCCTCTAGTCTAGCTACTGGTGCAAAAGTTTCTTCAAAATCAATACCTTCTTCTTGATTATACCCTTTAACAACCAGTCTAGCCTTATTTCTGATTATTGTTCCAGATTCATCCAATTTATTTCTGAAAACCCATTTGGTACCAATAACAGGATGATTTTTGGGCCTGGGCACTAAATCCCAAACATGATTTCTTTCAAACTGATTTAGTTCATCTTGCATAGCTAAAATCAGGTAGTCATCAGTTAAAGCTTCTTCAGCACATTTAGGTTCAATTTGAGAAATGAAAGCGCAGTTGAGCATTTGATCCCTTAACTGTTTTCTGGTTTTGACTCTCTCTTGAACATTCCCTATTACTTGATCAACAGGATGATTCCTTTGATATCCCCAAGCTCTAGGGAGTTCTTGAGATATTTCTTCATTAATTTCTTCATCAAACTCTTGCTCCTGGATATCTTCTTCTGTGTTAACAGATTCAGATATCTTTGGAGGTTCAATTTTACTTTTATCAGAAATACCCAGTTTTTCAAAGTCAAAAGCAAGATCATCCTTATTGGTAACATGTTTTGAAACAGTTTCATTTTCAATGAAAACCACATGCACAGATTCTTCTACCACGTTTGATCTTTTATTGTAAACTCTATATGCCTTACTCCTACTTGAATAGCCCAAAAATATACATTCATCGGATTTGGCATCAAACTTACCCAGATTTTCTTTCCCATTGTTGTGAATGAAGCATTTGCACCCGAACACATGGAGGTGTGATATATTTGGCTTTCTTCCCTTGTACAGCTCATAAGGAGTTTTCCCAAGGATTGGTCTGATGTAGGCTCTGTTTATGATGTAACTTGTTGTATTCACTGCATCAACCCAGAACACTTGAGAAAGTTCCTTCTCATTCAGCATAGCTCTAGCCATCTCTTCAATGGTTCTGTTCTTCCTTTCCACCACTCCATTTTGTTGAGGAGTTCTTGGTGCTGAGAAGTTGTGGTCAATCCCATGCTCATTGCAGTACTCCAGGAAGTATGCATTTTCAAATTCTCCTCCATGGTCTGACCTGATAGACACAATAGAAATACCTTTCTCATTTTGCACTTTCTTAGCTAAGGTTACAAATGCATCAAAGGTATCACTTTTAGAGGAAAGAAACAATGTCCAAGTGAATCTAGAGTAATCATCTACAATTACAAGCACATACATATTACCACCAAGACTTTTCACCCTGGATGGTCCAATTAAGTCCATATGCAACAATTCAAGTGGTCTTGTTGTGGTAATTACATTCTTAGATTTGAAGGATGATTTAGTTTGTTTTCCTCTTAAGCATGCATCACATTCTTTATCCTTTTCAAAAGATATTTTAGGAAGACCAGTTACTAGCTCATTTTTAATCAGTTTAGACAATTGATTCATGTTAACATGAGCTAATCTCCTATGCCATAGCCAACTATCATTATCCTGACTAATTAAACATACAGAGTCCAAGGGAGGAAGTTCATCAAGGTCAATAGTATAACAGTTACCATCCCTTTGAGCTTTGAGGATTACTTTGCGATCACTTTTTCTGATGACCAGGCAAAACTTTGAGTCAAACAGCACCCAGTTTCCTTTGTCACAAGTCTGACTCACGCTTAGTAAGTTGTGGTTGAGGCCAATCACAAACAGCACCTCTTCAATGGATGTTTCTGGATTTTTGCCCACAATTCCAATACCAATGATTTTGCCATATTGGTCACCTCCAAAGGTCACCTTTCCTCCTCTCTTGTCTTTAAGGGTGATGAACTTTTCCTTATCACCAGTCATGTGGCTTGAGCAGGCACTGTCTATATACCATTTGTTGCTTTTCTTAGCTTTGAGACAGACCTGCAAAACAAAGTTTATGTTTTCCTTTTAGGTACCCAAATTTGCTTGGGTCCTTTTTGGTCAGTGAGTAATTCCCTAGATGCAGATGCAACTTTGGAAACCCATTCAGCTTTCCTGCCAAGTCCATTTTTCTTCAGTGCACAAGAACTGGAAATATGTCCCTTTTTGTTACAGAAATGACAGGTAATGAATGGACTGCTAGATTGAGTGGCAGGAAGAAAATAATGCAGATAATACTTTTGTTTAGCATGCCTTGGTTGATCATATGTTTCAATATGAGGTGACGTATCATTTTTCTTTTTATTATTCTCAGCATGCACAAAATGTCTCATATATGCATTCTGGTTTTTCATCCTAATCTTTTCCTTGACAGCATATGGATCATAGCCAAGACCAGCTTTTCCTTGTGATATTCTTTGGCTCCCCATCAAGGCAAACTGCATATCTTTACCTCTAGTGAGCCTAGACATGCTTTTAACTAAATAATCATTAGTTTGCTTAAGTTCAGTGCATGAGGTGCAGCAAACAGATTCAGTATGAGGTAAAGAGGCAATTTCAGAAACTTTGGTTTGAGATTCCAGCTTATTTATCTTTTTCTTTGCCAATTTCAGTTCTTTGACAACTCTAATAAATTCATCATGAAGCTCATGAAATGCATTAAGTAACTCAGAATATGAAGGTTCAGATTCTTGTACCTCTTCTTCCTGATCACTGCTGCATGAGGGTGTGGCTTCTTCAGAGGCAAGTGCCATCAGACAAATGTTGGCAATCTCATCCTCATCTTCTTCTTCCTCATCAGAGCTGTTGCCCCATATAGATGAAATGTAGGCTTACTTCTTCTTCCCTTTGTCAGCAACTTTCTTCTATTTTTCTTGCTTCTTGAGGAACTGGGGGCAGTCCCATTTTATATGTCCCTGCTTCTTGCACTCATAGCAAGTTACAGGTTCTTTTGTTTCTTTCTTGCTTTCTCCAGTAGCTCCTTTCTTGAAGAATTTCCTGTTCTTCCTTTTGTTGTAGAATCTTCCGAATTTTCTGACCATCATAGCCAGAGTTTCTTCATCCAGCTCATCTCCTTCGTCAGATTCTTCTTCCTTTTCATCAGCGGCTTTGAGGGCAAGGCCTTTCTTCTTTCTGTCCAGCCCAGCTTCCTTGAGAGCTTTGATTTTTCCTTCATACTCCTCAAGGCTGCCAAAGAGAGCTGTGACAGAGGCCATTGATTCCCCTCTGGCTTCCTCTATTGCTATCACCTTAGGCTGCCATTCCAGAGGGAGAGCTCTGAGTATCTTTCTTACTTTCTCAGATTGATTGTATTCCTTTCCCAGGCTCTTCAGCTGATTCACAGTGAGAGTAAACCTCTTTTGGAGCTCCTTTACAGTTTCTCCTTCAGCCATTCTGAAGCATTCATACTCTCCAATGCACGTGTTCAGTCTGTTCTCCCTGACTCCAGATGTTCCCTCATGTGCAATCTGCAGAGTATCCCACATTCCTTTTGCAGTGGTGCATTGCGAGACTCTGTAGAATTCATCCTGGTTCAGGGCACTGACTAAATAATGCTTTGCTTTGAAATTCAGTAGGACTCTCCTTCTGTCTTCATCATTCCACTCTGCTTCCAGCTTCTCTTTGTGTCTTCCATCTTCAGTTGGAGTCATTGGGATGAAATCTCCTTTCTCAATGACTGACCAGATGTCAAGATCAACTGATTGTAGGTAGATCTGCATCCTCATCTTCCAGTATCCATAATGCTCTCCACTGAAGCCTGGTGGTCTGTTAGTGTTATTCCCTTCAGGAAGTATACTCTCTCCAAAGCCAGCCATCTTTGTTCCCGGACTGTAAAATTCTTTGAGTGGGAATCCGGGCTCTGATACCACTTGTTAGCAGGGCTGACTTCACAAGAGGGGGGTGAATTAGGAAGTTTAAAATTTTTCTGCACAAAGTGAAGTAAGTGAAGATATCACAGTATAATGAAAACAATGCGTAAAACAGAGCAAGGTGAAAAGTAAAGGTAAGGAGAAGAGAAGTCAGTGATTTGTCCTGGTTCGGTCTATTCACTTGACCTACATCCAGTCCCCAAGACACCTCTTGAGATTTATCCACTATACAGCAAGAATTTCAGTGGGCTTCTTGCTAAAGCCGTAGTACATGAGTATGCTCTATTTCTGGAGCTCTCTCAAACACTCTTAGCACTTTCACAATGTGCTTCCTAATCCCCTTGTGGATATCCCTCACAAGTAAATCTATCTCCCAGATGAAGAATAGATTGATTACAATGAAATAACTCTCTTATAAAGAGTGAATATGAAAGTTTAAGTACAAGTTTAGAAGTTAAGAGGGTAAAAGCTTTTGAGAAGAAGATTCAGCAGAAATTCAGTATATACAAGTTTGATTCGTTACCCACAACTTCAAATGATGTTGTATTTATAGATTTAGGTCTCATATATCCGTTAGAGACTAAATCTATCCGTTGGGGAAGTTATTCAACGGTTACTCTGAAAAACTATCCGTTTACCAACCGCATTTAATGTTTCTGACATACTGAAATTCGAATTTTGGTTGGCCAACAGACGAATTTCGAAGGAACCGAAGATTAAAGCTTCCAACGTTACAGCACGAAGTTCGTCTGTTCATGAAGTGAAATTCGAATTTTGAAACTTACAAAACATTTTCACAAAGTGACATACGAATTTTCAAGAAGAAAGTTTTTCGGTTAAGTGTGAACAGTGTTTTCAATTTTCTACAGTGCCTTCGAAATTCGAATTTTGGATCCCCAAAATTCGAATGTCCATTGAACGTTTAAAGGGACACAGTAGGTTACTTTCTTCAAAATTCGAATTTTAAAAGGGTGAAATTCGTCTGTCAGAGAAACTCTTTTCAGACCAATTTCATCATTCGAATGTTGCAAGTTCTTATCATTCGTATGTCAATGTTTCATTTCAGTAGACTCAAGAACTTAGCTTCTGAAATTCGAATTTCAATGTTCAAAGTTCGTCTGTCAGAGAGCAGTAAATCACTCTTGATCTTAGGTGAACTTTAACATAGTTTCAGACGAATTTCTTCCATTTTCTCAAGTTTTGTTTTGTTTGAAATTCGAATTTTGAAGACTCAAAGTTCGTCTGTTGTAAAGAAGCATCTTTCAGACTTATATGAAAATTTGAATGTTGGAAGTTCAAAATTCTTCTGTCAGAGAGCATTTATCAAACTCAATTTTATTTTGATTTCAGATGCACTTTATCATAGTTTCAGACGAATTTCTTTGGTTTTTACAAACTTCATTTTACTTGAAATTCGAATTTTGAAAGTGTGAAGTTTGTCTGTTAGTAAAAGGCCTCTTTTCAGACTAGATGAAAATTCGAATTTTGAACAACCAAAATTCATCTGACAGAGAGCCATCTCTTCAGACTTATTCAGTTTTAGCTCGAAATTCGAATTTCCAAAGGCAAAGTTCGAATTTCCAACTTGACAGTTTAGCTTAAACTTTCAACCTTCGTCTGTTTGTGGGTGTTTTTCAAATATTTGAAGATTTAACATAAAATCAAAGTTTGAAAACTTCTTTTCTTCAAATCAAAATCTTTTACCCAGTCATGACAAAAAAACTAAGGATCCTACAAAAGATCTAACAGCAAGTACTCAGAAAATCTTCACTTGAAACAGCTTTGCTCTCCTTTGATATATTTAATCCAAGCTCTTGAATGTTGGTTTGGAATCATCAAAACTCTTGTTTCAACATTTCTCTTGCATTCTTTGAGTGCTATGATGAAACTATGACTTATCAAGGAATTGATCAATTCTTGCGGCATCAACGGTTCAAGAGACCGATTCTCTTGTATTCTAATTCATCAAGACCAACATCTATCCATCTTAATTCTTTGTTTTGGCTTTCTTTTGCTTCTGTTCTTGTGCATTTTCATTCTTTTCTTTGCTATCTAGTCTTTGTATTCCTTGCTTTGCAAAGATCCAGGTGTCCTATGCATCAAAATGGGTTCTTTGGACGGGTTCCATAAGGGTTCACTTATCATTTGGTATCAGAGCTTATGTGCACAAATCAAGGTGTGTTTTTTGTTTTGCTTATTTCCTTGTTTCATTCCATTGTTGTTGCTTAAGGAAAATTTTCGCGTCACTATTTATCCATATGGTTGTCACTGTTCACCGAATGTTTTGCACTGTTCATTGTCCTGTTCTGGTAACTGTTTATGTCACTGTTTGCCGGTACTGTTCGCACTGTTCCGGTCACTGTTCACCAAACTGTTTCAGTTACTGTTCACAGCACTGTTTTTGTTTATCCAAATTAAAAAAAAATTCATCCTATATTCTAGTATGAGTCGCCCAAATTTAAAAAAGAAATTTGTTTGCTAAAAAAAAGGGTAGAAGCAAAAAAATATATTTAAAAAAAAGAAAAAACTTTGAGGAAAAAAAAAGAGAGATTGATTGCTGAAAAAAAATACAAAAAAAAAAGAATTTAGCAGCAAAAAAAATATAGCAAAAAAAATACTTGATTCGATTTGATTTGAGATTTGATTGACTTAATTTATCAACTTTGGTGGTCCTTAATTCACTTAAGTTGTTTCCTTTTCTTTTCAATTTTCATTGTTCCTTTTTGTATTTTCCAATTTTTTTTCATTTGCTTCCTTGTTGGAATTTTCAGTTCCTTTGTGCTCATTTTGTGTTGGTCATTGCTTAATTAGATTAGGATCTTTGAGAACTTTAATTTTGAACTTTTGTTTTCTGTTATTGCCACTTCTTTAAAAACTAATTTCCTTTTGATTGAAGTTGTGATTTTAATTTAGCACTCTCATAACAAAGCAAGTTTTTAGTGGAAAAAGGCAAGAGAGAAACTACATCACATTTGAAAAAATCTTGACTTAGTGTGAAACACGAGTGTATTTACATTATTTGAGTGAAACACGTGAGAGAGTGTGTGAGGTCCCTATTTCTTTCACTTTGTTTTACACTAGCATTTCAGATTATAAACATAGCTGTTGGAGAAGTTGATTTTAAGGCCTTCTTAAGGACTTTCAATGATCAAATTAAGGAAGTGAATGCAAAATTGGATTGCCTAGAGTTTCCTTCTAAAACTAAAGCAAGGCGTAATCCAAAGATTCCTGCTCACACGGATGCTCTTATAAAAAACAAACCGAAGATCCCACTATTTCATGATAAGAAAAATCCTGATGGTTACTTGGATTGGGAAAGAAAAGTTGAACAAGCATTCGCATGTTGCAACTACTCCGAAATAGAGAAGGCACAATGTGCTTACCTTCGATTGGGTAAAAAGGTTGCTGCTTGGTGGAAACGGATGAAAATTAGATGAACTATGAATGGAGAACCTTCCATTATAACATGGAATGAAATGAGAGCAGTCTTGAGGTAAAAATACATGTCATCCAAAGCTAAAAGTGTGGTTGAACATTCCAAGGAGATGCAAATGCCCGTGGTCCAAGATTCAAGTGATTCCCACATGGAGAAAGATGATCAAGTGGATGATGACATTGCTACCACTTCAACAACTAATAATGTAATGAGAGAATCCACTACAGGTATGCTTGATCCTCAAAACTTTGATATTATCTCTTGTGATTTAAGATGTGATAATTCTAGTAAGATGAATGATATTGCTTATATTGGTGATATCCCTTGTGTTGGAACAATTGAATTGAAATCTGAATTAAGATACGTTGAATTTGAGAATCCCAATGAGTTTAATGTTATTAATTGTGATAATGGGATTGAATATGATATCTTGCTAAATCTTTAAGAGAGAATTGATCTAGATGTTGATAGTGTTGTGCTAAAAGGCTTAGATAATTCTAGGTGTGCAAATTGAAAATAATGTTGTAGCACAATTGGAAAATGAATTTCATAATGTTACTTGTGCTTATAAGCAAAATTATCATTGTTTGCATCCTTTAGTTGAAAATCATTATTCATATGCTGTTAATCATTTGATAGAAAATTCTTTGGATAGTAGCATACTAGTTTCAGGTAGTGCTAATAGTGTGATTCCTTTGGAAATTAGATCTTATGATTGCATTGATGAGATTGAACATATTGACATGGTGAATGAAGATTTAGACTATGATGTTAGCTTGAATGGGTATGAAAGAAACTGTTATCATGTTTTGGAAAAAGCCCATGAACTAGAGTGAAAAAATAAGAGTTGTAGAAATAAGAGAAGAAAAAGAGAAATAAGAGAGTAAAAGTCCAAAAAAATGTCAAAAGTGCAAGAGGAGTGAGTGAGAAGAAAAGTAAGAAAAGAGGAAGAAAAAGAGAGAAAAGAGAAATGAGAGAGAGAAAAAGATAAGAGTGGAAAGATAGTTGAGAGTTGTTTGAGAGAGAGTGAGAATAAGGTTAGTTTCACTAAACTTCTTCCCTCTTCTTATGTTCCTTCACTTCATCTTCTTTGTCCTTCTTGCTTAGTTTTTGATTTTTGTTGTTTATTTCGTCCTACTTTGTGTTATGAAACCTTAGTTCCTCTTGAGTACAATGTCATAATAAGTCCATTTGATAATTTAGTGTCTTCTTTCTCTAGTTCATCCTTCTATGTCTTTCCATTTCATCCTTACTATGTTTTGTCTCCTCAAATTGTTTCTTGTATCCCTTCAATTCGTTTCATATTTTATGTGTTATGTGAGTCTCATAAGATATGTGTTTCTTTCTTAGTTGCTTATGTGTTTCATAAGTCATGTGCTTTTATGCTCCATTGTTGGCATTATGTCCCATCTTATCCACACAAGTCTATTATGTTCCATTCTCTTTCTAGTTCATTCCCTTCATTTGGATTTATGTTAATATGTGCTCCTTTAGTCATTACTTCTCTATCTTTGTCTTATCATTGTGCATCATCATCTAATGTTAAATTTGTCCTGATTTTGAGTTTATTGCATTATGTTCAAGTTTGTCCAGATTTCATCCCGTATGATCTTTCTCATGCCTTGGTTTCAATTAAGTCCTTTTGTGTCAAGTTTTGTCCCCATATCATTCCTCATGAATCTACTAACACCTTGATTCCGTTTAAATTTTGTTATTTCAAATTGGTGTTTAGCTATTTGTTACAGGTTTTGAGTGAGGTTGATGCAAGCTCTTGTTTTCCAGTCCATGAAAATGAGTTGTATGTGATTCAAACAAATGGATTGCAAAGTAAGGTTTTTGATCCTGGAGATTGGTTGCAACCAAGGGAGAATATTGTCTTCCAAGTTTATGTGAAGATCAAAGCTACAAAGCATCAATAAAGTCTGAAAGGTAAGTATACTCCATATTATCTATTTGATGCTTTTAATCGTTCCCTTTCTTTCCACGTAGATTATGGAGATTCAAGGACGAATCCTTTCGAAGAGGGAGGGAATGATAGAATAAGGGCTAGGCATGACTTGCGAGAATTTGGAGTGGAGCATGGAGAGCTTGGAAGACTTGATTAATGTGCTAAATATAAAGCCCAAGCTTAAGTGAGATCATCAACTCCAAAATACAAGTTTCAGATCCAAGCCTAAGAAGAGCCCATTAGAAGATATTACTGAAAAGATCATGTGCTTCACTAAAAGAGCATGTGACTTAGGTATTAGTAGGCTTGATTTATTTTAATTTTGTTTTTATTAATTATGGGCTGAACTATGTTGAGTAATAAAGCTCAATGGGTCAAATAATAGTCTTTTTGATAGCCCACCTTGTAAATAAACATGTCATATGCCAAACATATGATTTCATTAATGTGTTGGCATGTTTATAAGGGCTTGTGTATTATTTTATTATTTTCTTATGTATTTTCGTTACTTTATTTTAGGGTTTTATTTTACTAGTTTCTTAGGTCCAATAGGAGTGTTGTTTGGGCCTAAAGTCTCCTAATCCTATTAGGGTTACTTGAGCCCAAATTAATTAGGTTTTCTAGGCTTATTAGGTTAGATTTTACCTTACCTATTTAAGGTTAACTTTCACGTGCGTTTTTGAGATTTGAATGATTAAAGTTTCAGACTTTTGTGAGTTTCTCTTGCGTTCTTTGAGTGCTATGATGAAATTATGACTTATCAAGGAATTGGTCAATTCTTGTGGCATCACCGGAACTAGGGTTCAAGTGACCGGTTCTCTTGGGTTCTAATTCATCAAGACCAACATCTATCCATCTTAATTCTTTGTTTTGGCTTTGCTTCTATTCTTGTGCATTTTCATTCTTTTCTTTGCTATCTAGTCTTTGTGTTCCTTGTTTCACAAAGATCCAGGTGTCTTACGTATCAAGTGGGTTCTTTGGATGGGTTCCATAAGGGTTCACTTGTCATCTTGAATTTGAAAACAGTGAAGAAACCTCTCAAGAACTCCCTAGAGCTTAGAGATATCAAAGGAATCATCCAGTTAATCAAGTGATTAGGAATGTTCAAGAGAATGTTAAAACCAGAAGACAATTTAGGGATCAAATAAACAATTGTGCATTTATTTCCCAAATTGAACCTAAGTGTGCTGAAGAAGCCTTGATTGATGAATATTGGATACTAGCTATGTAAGATGAACTAAATCAGTTTGAAAGAAATCAAGTTTGGGATTTAGTGCCTAGACCTAAAGATCACCCTATTATTTGAACTAAATGGGTTTTTAGAAATAAGCTTGATGAATCAGGAACAATCATTAGAAATAAAGCAAGATTAATTGCCAAAGGATATAATCAAGAACAAGGTATTGATTATGAAGAAACTTTTGCTCCAGTTGCAAGATTGGAAGCAGTAAGAATCCTCTTGGCCTATGCATGCATGAAAAACATAATGTTAAATGGATGTAAAAAGTGTTTTTTTGAATGGATATATCATGGAAGAAGTTTATGTTGATCAACCTCCAGGTTTTGAGGACTCAACAAAACTAAACCATGTTTATAAACTGAAGAAAACTCTTTATGGCTTAAAACAAGCTCCTTGAGCATGGTATGAAAGGCTAAGTAATTTTCTAACTGAAAAGGAATTTAATAGAGGAAAAGTAGATACAACTCTGTTCACCAAGAAAGAAAATAAGGACCTACTTATTGTTCAAATTTATGTTGATGATATTATATTTGGTGCTACTAATGAATCTTTTTGCAAGAATTTCTCTAAGCTAATGCAGGGTAAATTTGAATTGTTAATGATGGGGGAGCTTAACTTCTTCCTTGGACTGCAAATTAAACAATGTGATAATGATATCTGCCTCAATCAATAAAAATATCTAAAGGAGTTGCTGAAAAAGTTTGGAATGGAAAATGCCAAGTCAATGGGGACTCTTATGGCAACTGCAACAAAACTTGACATGGATGAGGGAGGAAAACTCTTTGACATAACTCAGTATAGGAGGATGATTGGGTCCTTGCTATATCTAACAACTAGTAGACCTGATATTATGTTCAATGTCTATATGTGTGCAAGGTTCCAATCTTGTCCCAAAGAGTCTCATGCAACAGCTGTGAAAAGAATTTTTAGATACTTAATTGGAACATCACCTATGGGACTTTGGTATCCTAAAGGCAATGGAGAAGAACTCACTGGATATATTAATGTTGACTTTACTAGATCCAAGACTGTTAGGAAAAGCATAAGTGGAACATGTCAGTTCCTTGGTGGATCTCTGGTTTCATGGTTTAGCAAGAAGCTGAACAATGTGACTCTCTCTACAGCAGAAGCTGAGTATGTTACAGCTGGCAGCTGTTGTGCTTAAGTCCTTTGGATGAAGCAGCAAGTTGAAGATCTTGAGATTGAGATGGAGGAAATACTAATAAAATGTGATAATCAAAGTGCTATCAACATCACAAAGAATCTTGTCATGCATTCAAGGACAAAGCACATTGAAGTTAGGCATCACTTCATTAGGGATCATGTATTGAAAGGAGACATGAAATTGGAATATATCCTTATTGAAAATCAAATTGTAGACATTCTGACTAAACCTCTTGCAGAAGATAGACATTGCAAAATTAGAAGAGAATTCGGAATGATAAATCCCAATGAGTTGTAAGCTTTTATCTACTTCTATTTAGAGTTTCTAACATTAAATTAATACTGACTCTAGCATTAGAGTGTGTTTAAGATGTATTGTAGGTACTCCACATGAATTTAGATGATCACAAATTTGTATACTAGAGTTAATCAAACCTGCACAATCAAAAGATGCTGAAGGAAGCTGAAAATTTGAACTTCTAGGTCATATTTGTAAGTTCAGGAATTTGAAATTAGCTTTTAAATGATTATTAGATGAATTTCCATGTTGAATTGTGTTTTTGAATGAATTATCATGCTCAATATTCGAACATAGATGTTCATTAGACAAATTTCAATAGCTTCCACACTGTTACAGTACCTTCATAACCCTCAAAATTCGTTTGTTGGATGATGGAAATTCGAATTTCCAAAATACAATATGAATTATGACCTTGTTCAAAAATGGTTTTTGTACAAATTTCCATATCTCAAAATACGAATCTTAAAGACTCTCTATAAAACTTTGAAATTTGAATTTTTGATCTATAAATTCGTTTGTTGAAACATGCTTTCATATCTAAGTCTTTGTAAGACAAACTTTTATAAGTAAAATTCTTCTATTGCTTTACTTTTCTCTGATTGCTTGTTGAGTGAATTCTCAAAATTTGAACTTTGATGATTCAAAGTTTGTCTGTTGCTTCTTGTTCATCAAACTTAGCTTCTATCAAACGAACTTCATGAAGAAAATTCATCCATCAGAAAGCCTCATTGTGTTGGTTAAACTTGTAACTGCTCGAAATTCAAATTTTGACCCCTCAAGATTCGTTCATTGAATGGTTACAAACATTAAAACCAAAGGTCTCCCTCTGAACAGACATAACTCTATTTGTCTTTCTCTCAAGTCTGTTCACATTCTCTCTTAAATTCTCATTAATTCTGTTTACAAATCATCTTTTCCCACAGATTAAACTTCTTTTCGCACCTTATAAACATATTCCTTGCATCTTTCTGCAATATTAATCTATGAGAATGGCAAGAGTTAAGAATTCAGAAGTTGGGAAAGGGGTGTCAAGGCCAAAAAGAGCAGTCAAGTCTTAACACACCTCCAAGGAATGTGAAACTTAGAAAAGAAAGGGTGAATCTAGCAAGGGAACTCCTTCCACGAAGCAGAAAACAACTCCTTCCAAGAAACAGAAAACAACTCCCAAGGTAGATTCAAAGAAAACTGCTCCTACTCCCTCTAAGAAAGTTGTTGCTGCTGCTTTTGTTCCTCCTATTTCTCCTGCCTCTTTTTCCTCCTCCAACACTGAGTTAGGAGAATACTAGTTAACCACAATGTCGTTATGGAGCAATGCACATATTCTGGGAGAATACACTACCAAGTTTGTCAACAAGAAGGTAATAAATCCTCACTATACAACTATGGAAGAATTCCTTATTTCTAACAATTTTGATGTTGGGCTATGGATGATTAGATACAAAAACTTGTTAGAAATTATGGAAAGATATGATGACGAGGTTGTCAAAACTTGGTATGCTGCCCTAAGGTACAATAGCAAGAAAGAAAAATGAGAGGTAAATCTAAGGTCTAGAACCATCTGGCTAATAGATGAGACCTTCAATGAGGTGTTGGAAATCCTTGGGCAAGATGGGTTGAAAATTGATATCACCACCTCAAAGTACATGGAAGAGGATGAAGCTACAGATGAGAAAGGTAGTGCTTTCTTGAATTACAAAGAAAGTACTATGGTCAATACTTTGTTCAGAAGGCGTGAAAATAGGCTTCCTCTGAGTTTGCTGAAGCCCACTAATCTTAGTGCCCAAGTCAGAATCCTATACTATATTATGTAGAGGATTACATTCAACAAAGGGAGAAGCTTCAATCTGATCACAAGGGTTGAAGCACATGTGATTACTGCCATTATGCATGGCGAATTGATTAATATGGGACACATCATCCTTCAACGCATGATCAAAGCAAGAGATCAGAGGAGAGACTTACTTTGCCTTATGCCTCAATCATCTCCAAAATTATTCAATATGCTAAGATTCAACACCTGGAGAAAGGAAAAGGAAAGCCTACTGAAGTGTTTAAAGAAAATGAATTGCAAAGGATGGGCATTAAAAGGAAAGATGGCAGATGGATTAGAAAAGGAGCTGGGAAGTCAGAAGATCTATTCTTTGAGGAAGATGTTTCACATTAGCAAGCAGGAACTTCTAAAGTTGGTCCACCCTCACAGTGCACACCTCAACCTTCTCAGCCTGTTTCTCCTCTATCCCAGCCTACTAAGACACCTGTGCCATCCACTCCTTCCACCTAGGCTAAGCCAACTAAGATCACTAAGTTGTATGACAGCCTGTCTGTACTCATGCTAAGCATCAGAGATGAGTAAAATGCTAAGTTTCCTTATCTGCAAGATCAGATTTTCCAGTTGGCAAAGAATATGAAAGTGGTTGCTTATGCATATGAAGACATCAGAAGTGCTTTTCCCTCCATATCAGCTAAGACCTTCTGAGCCTGTCAGGTCTCGTACTCCTAAACCTCCAGGCCCATTTGAGCTAGCCTCTCCTGAACCAGATGATGATAAACATGTTGTTGCTAAGGCTGCTGGAACTTTGGCCACTCCACAAGCCTCCAGCAATGAGGCAAGCCCTGGTCCATCTTTGGACTATGGTATGGAGGAAGAGGCTCCTCAAGAAGTAAGCTCCCATGAGCCTATTGTTGAAGATGCTCTGGATTTAATTCTTTTTTCTCAAGAATCTGAGCAAATGGAGAGCCTTGTAGTAGCCATCACTACTGTACCTTTTATCCAAGCTGCTATGAATGAGGAGAGAAGCCTTGTACCTTACATGGATCTTGCAGCTATTGCACATGATGCTATTGTGCAAGCTCAAAGACTAAGGCTTGAAGAGATGTTTCCTCCTCCTACTCCTGAACCTTCACCTCTTTCAGCATATGGTCTAATGTAATTAATGTTTTGAAATTGAGTCAAATTGATTGGCGATGTAATTAGAATTAGAATTAAAGTTAATCTATACAGGGCCAAAATTGTTAATTGTTTAGAAAAATCATTTTCTTAGGATTTTATTTGGGTTTTTAGTTCCTTTATTTTATAATAACTAATTAATAACCGGTGCGTTGCATGAGCTATTCTTACTTATTCACCATCTAATATTTTCATGAGAATTAATAGTGAAAAAATGGGAGGGTACCAATTTATGGAATTACATGTTGTATGTAACTAAGTACTGTAAATGAAAAAAAAAGATTAATATATTCTAACATTCCACAAACAAACATTAACAAATGCAGAGTTATATATACGAATGAAGTAGCTATACTAAATTATTTAAAATTTCCCTATACACTACATTAGAAGTTTTGTCCATAGGGTTGCAATCTACATCAAGATTTAACATTCTCAATTTTATTTTGCACATAAGACATAGCAACATAAAGTTGACCGTGTAAAAACCAGTCTTGGCAAATATAATCCAACACTAACCAAGCTTTGATCTTGGCTTTTGTTAATTGTCATTGCAAATAACAACATGATTAGAAATTGTCTTAGGTGATGTGTGAATGGAAGTTTAAAGTCAGATGGAGACATGTTAATTCTTGGAATATATACCTTCATCCTAGCATTTGATCTTGATGTTATTTGTGCTTCGAACACATGTTTTCTAGTCTGAGTCACCATTAGACAAGTTTTATTACAAAGACCAAATGATTTATCAATAGCATGATAGGAGCACCAACCTTAAGTTTCAAAGCATGATTTGGCAAACTAGGCATAGAAATTGAGTTTAGGAACTTTGTAGAGTATAGATCATCCATTGAATCCATGATCCCATCTTGTTTGCTCATGCTATAAGAACTCAAGTACGGCACCTCATCACCATGAATCATGGATAACATGTACTCATTAACCTCATATACTATATTAAGTGTAGGAGCCAATATTGTCCTATCTTTGAAATAAGATAAATCACCAAGAGAATCATGAAAATTCAAATACATGGAGTCAACTATACACTTGATAAGGTCACCAAAGCACTACAAAAAGAGATCATGTGGAATTGTGATTTCCGCTTCTCCTTCACTGTTAGTTGTAATTGTTCCATCACCTATGGAAATAATCTACTCAGCAAATTCATTCAACTCCTTGTTTTATTTATGTGGATTCATTGGTAGTAGGCTCATGTTTTTTGTGAGAATCATAAGCTTGCAGTCATTTCACAAGTATGATGAGTTAATAGATGCAAATATCATATCCTCTCATGTGTTCTTAATATAACTAGAAGGATTTGACAAAAATATCCTCCATACACAACAACCTGACCACCGAATGATGCATAAGTACTAGAAGAATTTTGGAAATATAATATGTCCCTTATTGTTCTATCAAGGGTTTTGAAGCAATACTTGCTTGCCAAATCTGTCTTTTCCCATATCATAAGTGATGTATGAACAATCAACTCAGTAAGAGGGTTATGCTATTTTATGTTGCATATTGAATCTTCATTTATTGACAAGGAAATGCAAAATTACGAATGAGCAGTTCTTCCTTTGGGAAGCAATAATAAAGCTATACCACTTGAAGCAACATTCAAAACAATTTTCCCTCTGGATCTTAATGACACTAACTAGGTATTCCAATTATATGTCTTCCATATACCACCATACCCATAGATAAAGAACATACCACCATTTCTAGATTCAATGGACCTAATCACTACGCCAAAAATAGCCTTTTTTAGCCCTTAATAGTTGACGGTTATAGGGAAAAACGCCAATAAAAATGACGCGGAGGCTTTTCTTGGCGGTTCTAGAAATAACCGCCAAGAAAAGTCTAAATTTTCTTGACGGTTATTTGGCGAACCGCAAAGAAAAGCCTCGTATCATTTTTGTTGGCGGTTCTAGAAATAACTGCAAATAAAAGTCTGACTTTTTCTTTACGGTTATTTCGAGAATCGCTAACAAAAATAACGCGGGGGTTTTTCTTTGCGGTTCTCTAAATAACCGCCAAGAAAAGTCTGACTTTTATTGGCGGTTATTTATAGAACTGCCAAGAAAAGTTTTTACAATTTTTTTTTTAAAAAAAAACATACAAGGCACAGATTAGTAAGTAAGCCATGGATCAATATTTATAACCATTGATAAAAAAGATCTGACGGCCTTCCTTTCTTTCCATCTCTTTCCTTAACACATCTCTTTCTACACATCAAACTCCATCACTTTCATATATTTGAATTTTTTCTCTCTCCACACCTAATCACTTTCCTTCCCTCTCTTTCTCTCTCCACACCCAATCTCTTTCTTCTTTGATCTGCAAGCTCTCTCTCCCTTACATGTCTTCTTCCTCTTTCATCAGATTCAAATCATCGTTCTTACTCTTTCAATCAAATTTTATCATTCTCTCCTTTTTTGTTTTCTTCTATTCTCTTCTCCCTCAGTCAAGATTTTCAAAGCTTGATCAAGATCTTATACAAATCTCAAAGCATGGTCCACATATCATATTGGCACCAACAAATTACAAGCTTCTTCTTAATCGGTGACTTTGTCCACTACCTTCATTGCCGACTACAGTGTCTGTGTCTACCTTCACCGACAGCTTCGTTCTCTCTCATCTCATCTTGGCTCTGAAGTAAGAAAATGAATCTTGAAGATGGAAGAAATATTTAAAGCTTGTAATTTTTTATGACTTAAGGTATAAATATTGATTCTGTGGCAAAATTTCTTCTTCTTTTTTTTTATTTTGATTTTTTTGTTACAGTGTGATTACGTAAAATTTCAATTAGATCTATCTATAATTTATGTTGTATATTTTTTTTACCTTTCGATGATTCTGAATTATTTTTTAAGGATGATTGTTCTGTGATTACTTTTTAAAAAAAAAAATACCTTTTGTTGGCGGTTATTTCAAATAACCACCAAGAAAGGTTATTTTTTAATAAAAAATTTACCCTTTGTTGGTGGTTATTTGAAACAACCGCCAACAAAAAGGTAAATATTTTATTAAAAAATATACCCTTTGTTGGCGGTTATTTCAACAAAAGTCTATTTTTGTTGGCGGTTAATTACTACCAACAAAAGTTATCCCTTATATTAGCGCTCAAATAGTTGACGGTTTTAAACCGCCAATAAAAACCAAAATAACCGCAAAAAAATCCCATTTTTGGTGTAGTGAATGATGGCATCATATATATTTTACTCAAAAGTTAATGTTTCAAATATTCTCAACAGTTCATTACTAAGTGCTTAAGCATGCAAAGATGGAATGGGTTTCTCCGTCATTCATGGATTGGGGGATGACCCAATTCTTGCTTAAGTGCAACCTAAATGGTAATCTTGAATTATAGTACAAAGATACTATTAGTGGGTTCTTTAGGGATCTTAATTCTCATTCCACTGGCTTGGACATGTTGCATGAATCGACAAAGGATGGCTACATCATATCAATGTATGCATTTGGAATCATTGTACTTAGCCACGGACCAACCAACAAGGGTAATGCAAAAGTTAATGATGCTATTGAATACATGTGGATTTTAGGAAATTCAATGAAAATTCTTACTTGCATATTGGAAGTTGGCCATACCCTTTCAAACATGAGGATGTTGATTCACAATGATGCTGTTTCGGCACCAAGAAGAATTATGTGCCAGTAGGGTTGAATGGTGAGGCACCCAATGGAAATCATATTGAGGTGTGTGAGAATTGCATTTGGAACGCTAAAGTAGCTGAATTTTATAAATGCCTGCACCTAAATTGAAGACTCCAATCACATACTTTCCATCATCCTTTGGTAGTTTTCTTTTGGTTTCACATGTCAACTTTGTCAGTCTAGGTCAAATAAAGATGTCATGTCTTTAGTCTGTCATCTTATCCCATTTGGGTCAAATAAATTATATGATTGTCTCTTTTTTTTTTTCCTTCGTGCTATGACCAGATTATAAATAAATGTGTTTCTTTGGGTTGTTCAATTACCCTTCAATATTTTATCTTAATAGTATATTTAATAAATTTCGGTAAATAAAACACTTACAATAAATATTCACTATAGTCTACAAAATAGAACATGTAGGCCCTCAACAAACCACATTATATATTTATGTGTGTCATTTTTTTTTTCACATTAATATGGTTGATGAGTATTCGTTAAGATGCACATATTCAATGTGGGAGGATCCTCTCTCAGCAAGTGTCCCTTGTAAAAATAGTTGCCATCACATTACTGGACCAATTTTAAGGTCGTTACTTAATGTTGAGAATTGTATAAAAAAAATATTAGCAAATCAAAGTAATATATGAATATTTAAATTCTAACTATATGCATGCACTGTGTAATTTAAATAGTATTATACTTACATGTACATAGACGCGTGAAATAAGTTAAAACATTGAAATTTTCTCTATAGGATTAATTAGGGATTCGAATGACCCCTAATTTTATATTATGAGTTGAAAATCATTATTAACTTATATTGCAGCATTCAAATATATTAAAAATGACAAGTCATTAAAATAATTTTTTATATCAGCCAAAAAGATAATTAAAATAATTTATTATCATATTTTTATGTGTACAATGCACGTATTCTATACGTAATCCTTTCATTTACATTTGATATGGTGGATAAATAAATTTTCTTCCCATACACTATAAGATATAGTTATAATATGCAATATAAATTTTAAGGCTAAAAGGTCTACAAAATAAAAAAGAAAAATGAAATTTTAAGCCAAATAGACCGATAAAAAACACATATATTGTCATATACTTTAGATTATTTTATAGATGGTTGGTTATCCTTATCTTTATAAATTACAACCATAAAGATTAATTATCAATTTCAGAAAATATAAATTCATTTTGTATTAAATTATTAGTAAACAGCATGTTATCTTTAACTTTTTTTTTCATGTAGTCATATGGAAATTATTCATCTATATATATAGATGTTTACAAAGGAATAATTTTATAACATTATTATATATAGAGTTCCAATATTCAAAGTATTAATTAAATTGTTGGTACTAACAAAATAATTTAAGTGGTGACCTAATAAAGCTACAATTATTGATATTCAAATTGAATATCAATGTTGACAAAAAGAATACCAATATTTCTTTTATAAGCATCCACATTAATGAATTAGACAATTGTTCTAATCAAACACAGATCTTTTATTATTGCCCAATAATTAGTTTCAAATATATTAAAGGTTGTCAATGTAGTGAAAGGCATTATCTTTTAAAATGACAAAGTCTACATTTTGTATGTAGGAAGGTAATTTGACGATCAAAATGAAGACATATTTACTTATAATCTGAACACATAAAGAAGGAAATTTAATGTAAGATGTTCAAATCGGCATAGATGACGACCTAACTCACAAGAAAGACATATCATAAAAGTTATTGGACCCAAATTGACATACTTAACCACACAAAGTCTTTATTTTGTCCAAATTGACATTTACGTGATACCCAAATACAAAAGCCCAATGACCCCCATGATAACACCAATATCGTGAGGGTATCAATTTAATAACTAAGCTAACTATTATGTAGCATAGCAGTAAACCTAGGTCATATTCACAAAGGAGGAACGAGTGAAAATAATTAATAAAGTTGAAGAAATGTTTAACTAAAAATGTAATGAATTCTATACTAGATGCAATGAAGTTTGGGGGCTTTTTGTTCAATTTGAATTTAAGAAAATTTGAAATGCAAAAACAGAACAATTAACAATCAAAATGGGAGAATTTGAATTTAGCAAAGTGGTAGGAATTGGATTCAAGAATAATATCAAGTTTAGTGCTTTCCAATGTCAGTAGGAAATTTTCCAATTACAAGAGCTTAAATGATTCTATAAGGGATTTTATAAGAGAATTGATTTAATAAAGTGGGAATATTAAGCCCAACAAAAGTTCTTTAATCAAGTGTGAGAATTCAACCATTACAATACATAAATTTCTCCTTGACATTTATTCAAACACTTTGGTAGGTATGTCAATTTTATTGAATCCTAAATTATGCAATTGGATTTCCTTTAATTCTATTATCATATATTGATTATTACAGCCCAAAACCAATGTCAACCAATCATATAACTCATCCAAAACAATAATTTAACCATTCTAATACATTTACCATGCAATCAAGATGGCTAAACTACCATTGAACACAAGAAAATATTGGCTAAAAATTCAATATGACATTTGCAACATAATACCTATTCAATTACATCAAAATAAACTCTCTCAAATGAAATTGATCAAATTAATCCAATGCCTAGTAGTTAAATCAATTTCAAACTATAATCATAGCATAAAGATTGTGAACACCATTGATAAATCTAATATTCTATATATTTTTATCCCCTATATTTAGGTATTTTAAAGAGGATTTGATGTCAATTGTGCTTAATTAATGCAATATTTGGATTATTTGGCATTTTCTCTCTTGTGAATTTTTATGCACAAGTCTTGATTTTTAATGAATTAATCATATTTTGCTAATTATGGGATCTTTTCTAAATAATAATTCTTGAAACTTTTTAGGCTAATTGAATATCATCTTGGGTTTTTAGAATTTAATTAATTTGCACTCATATAAGCTTTTGGGCCTAAGGTTTGGTTGAATTTTTCTATTTTCGCATGATTTTCTTAGGCTATTTTTTCCATTCACATTTCATGTGTTTTATGCATATTTTCATGTGGGAAAAATCATTTTCTTAATGGGCAATATCTAGGAAAATTTTAATTGATCAATTTAGATTTTTTTAAATTGTCTCTTTCTATTTTATTTCTTCATTTTCATGGGCTAGAATATATTTGCAATTCTATTTCTTTTTAGTTTTATTTTATTTTATTTTATTTGTTATTATAAGGGAATGATAGGTTTTGGAAGGAGAGGAGGAAGGAAGGGGATTGAAAAAAAAAGGAGCTACCACTGAAAAAAAAAAAGAAAAGAAGACGCTAAACAACATTTCCAATTTCAATGGTATGAGAGTATTGAAAACCTACCGAAACTAGTGGAAGACATTGTCGAGACATCTATCAATATGGGCCCTCATGGTGTGGTTAGGCTAGCTTAAGGTGTTCAAGCATTTATTGGGGTCAAACTTCATTCTTCCATTGGCATTTCATTTCACTCTCTCATTCCTCACCGTCTTCCACTTCTCCATGGCTGAAACTTCACAAGTTCTCATGCTTCAAGTTAATTCTTCCATGAGAGGCTAGGCATCTTGGTGGCATTCTTGGGTAGTGTAGATGGATAAAGATTGGAGCTACATAGGCTACAATGAGATTTGATCACTCTTCCCCTCTATCTTTCCTACTTTGTTCATGATTTTAGCTTAGATTGTAGCTAGGTTTAGCTATGATTTTGGTTGGGATTATGGCTTGAATTTGGTTAAATTCATTGAGGATTATTGCTGGATTTTATCCATTGTTGGTAGGATTGGATAGAGTACATGGTTTGGTTCATGTATTTAATGTTTTATGCGGATTGAGCTACTTATTTCCTCTTGATTTTAGTGATTTTATCATGTTGATTAACATGTTATATTCACTGGAATTTTGGATTTCATTGGCATATTTGAGGATTTTTTATGCTTCATTGGTTAATTAGGCATGTTAGCTTGATTTGCAATTGATGATTGAATTTATCATGGTTGTCATGTGTTGGAGATTGTGCCCTAGGCCAATAATTGTATTATCAAGATTGTAATTCATTATGAAAAAAAGAAGGTGTTTTTCTTTTTATTACATTATTATATTGTTTGCATGTTTATCTTTATAATAATATTTTTGGATGAATTATCTTATCCTAAATGTCCCTAGTCAATCATCTTTATGGGAACAATGATGAATTAAGGTTAGTCTAATTTTGATTGATAATTATGTGATAATTATGTATTAAGATACAAATCATAATCATAAGCTCCTACTAGTGAATAGATGCTGGATCGACCCATCATGAGATAGCTACATGGATCAAGTCATAAGCATATCTCATATATAATCGTGTCACTAAACCCTTAGACCTGAGATTACCATGGCTTCCTACATGGGGAATACTATACTTTGGCATAGTCAAAAGTCACCTTTAGTCGGGAGATAATAAAGGCTATCATCAGGCATAGTGGAACTCATATGGAGGAAGATGAATGGTCAAGATGGAATTTGTCCTTCTAATTAATGGAGAGATATATCTGGGCCCCTCGATGAGTGAGATTAAGAAATACATGGCCATGCTCGAATGAAAGAGTTTCCATTTGTTTATTAGTTTACTCAGAGATTGAGAAAGTGATGGTCGAGTAAGGTGAGGATGATGTTTCTATGCCTCATACTTGACCTATATTTCATGAGACAAAAGGGATGTGATCGAGTTATATGATAGGTTATATCGGATCACCGATCTCATATGATTTGGGTAGTTACAATGTCTTGCTAGAGGCCACTTGTGACTTGTGGGTCCAATAGTATTATTGGCCTACTGCCAACATCATATGAGCCTACATGGTCGCATATAAGAACGAGCAAACTCAAGTTAGAATGTCCAGATTCAATTCTATGTGATAGATTTAAATTTAAACTAATGTCATAATCTAAATTTGATTTAGATTTGATTCTTGCTTTATATTAGATAGTTGGTTTAGATATTATTCTATTAGATAGATTTAAATCTAAACTAATCTATTTAATTAAGATTTGATTTAATTTAAATAATTGATTTAAATTAATCAAATAATAAACCTTATCTATATAATTATATAGATTAGGGTTATTAAACATAGAATCAAGAGAGAATCTTGACTCACCCTAGAGATTGAGTAGCCGCACACTCACATAGAGAAAGTGTACAGATGAACACAGAATACACAGATATTCACAAATAGAGGTACTAGTGTACCATTTGAGTTGGACTCACCGTTCATGTGGATACTGGTAGAGGGAGTTAATTAAACGTGTCAGTTCTTTGGGTCCAACGAAATGACAAAAACACCAAAGGGATGCACCGGAGGAAAAATTCTTTTCTACATCTCAATCTAAGTAACATTAATGAATCCATGGGAGGGATTTTAGTGGAGTTTTCCGTTACGTGTGTACTGAAATTCTCAATAGTCTTGGTGCATAAATTTGGTTTACCCAGGAAAGAAATAAGTTAGAATTAATTAAAGGTTTCTAATGCATTCTAGGTGTTTGATGTTTGGCCTCTTAAGTGGTCACTTGAGAATCCTTAAATTTAATGCCCAGGTTGGAAGAGTGAATTGAATCTAACTGCATAATTGAAGTGAGAATAATCTAAATCCATTGAAATTGTCCAAGGATTGCCACTACAATATTCATTGACTGTTGATTTCTCTAGTTGCTTTTATTTGTTCTCTTTGATTCTTAGTTTAGTTTTCTTTACACTTACTTTTAGCATTTTAATTCCTTTGATAAATCTTCAACCCCCCTCATTTTACCGTTATTTTCCTCAATCAAAGATCAAATACAAAAGTAAAAAAATACTAGAAAAGAAAAATTTAAAAAAAAATCACCGATAGATTTACATTTAGAGTAAAATCGCATCATTCTAGAGAAGTTTAGATAGCATTTGCATATAGATAATTAGGTCTATTTTGCACTTAGAATCCTAACCTAAGAAACCCCTAAATTTCTCCTTAGGAGAATGACCTAGTTTGCCATTATATTGCATTTATAGTGTAGCCAAGAATTAATAGGTAGCCGACACGACTAAGGCTATATCAATTTTGGCGTTATTGTCAAGGAGCAATGGTTTAACTTAGGTTTAGGTCTTTAGGTATTTTTCATGCATTTCCCCTACATTGTCATGCATGTTTCTCCTGTTTTGATCTTTCTCTCTTTGCATTTTGGTTATTTTTTATAAATACCCTGTTCTAGAAATTGCTTTGTTTTTACCCATAAAATTCTTATTTTCGGTATTCCAAGGTTTTTGGGTGTGTTGATCAATTTTGATACCTTTTGGTGTCAGGTGTGGGTTATTTTAGCCAAATTCAACCATTTTCACTAAGTTTTCTAATTTTCTTTCATTTTTGAGAATTTTCTTTGCTTTTCCTATTTTCCTAGGTTTTTCTTCTTGATTTTTTCTGAAATTTTCTAAGGTTTCTTTTGTCATGTTGAGGCTTTGGATGTGCTTACTAGTGTCTCTTAATGCCTCTTTCCAAGCTTTGGTGGCTGTTTGATTTTATTTGAATTTTTTTGGGTGCCATTTTCTTTCATTTTTCCTGCACTCTCTTGAAAATTCTAGATTTGAGTTTGAATTTTTTGCGTAACTTTGTTGACCTTATCTTGGTTTCTTTTGGCTGTGTATGGCATTTGCTAAGTGATTTCCTTTGTTTTGCTTCAAATTTTTCCCTTTTTTGGTTTTGTTTTTGTATACTTAGTTGCCATTTAGGTTGTTTTAATTAATTTTCAGTTCTAGAACTTGCTGTCACTTGGCCCAAAAAAAAATTTGAAAAAAATTTCAGTAAAAGGTTTTTGCTGTGATGATCAAAACTAGTGAACTTTGTTCATCAAAACGCATCCAATTTGGTAAATTCAGCTATTTTCTCTAACTTTTCAATTTTTCTTTTATTTTCCAGATTTTTCAGCTCTTCTTAATTTTTCTAGATTTTGTGTTTTGATTTTTCTTTGAGTTTTTTGAGTTTTTTTTTACTGTTTGGTAGTTGTTTAGTGTATGACTCAATCCTCTTTTGAAAAATTATTTGAACTTGATCTTGAAATTGAGAGGACATTTCATAGGTGACTAAGAGTTAGAAATCTTGTAGCTAGTAATCCTAGTTTTTCTCCTGCTTCTTATTTTGTTAATTCATCTGCTGATTGTTCTAATTTTGGTGCTAAAATGGAAAATCATCACAATAATGATGATCTTTGTAGTAAGACCATTAAGGAGTTATTGTCACCTGATGTGCATTTTCAAAATTGGTGCATTAATTATCTTGACATTAATACTGGTCTTGCGTTGAAGCCTGGTTTTATACACTTATTTCCTAAATTTAATGGCTTAGCAGGTGAGGATCCATACACTCATTTGAGGAATTTCCACATGATTTGCACTGCTATGAGACCACAAAATATTTCTGAGGAGCAAATTAAGATGATTGCATTCCCATTCTCTTTGGAGGGATCTACTAAGAAATGGCTACTTCACCTACCTCCGGGATTTATCCCTTCATGGGATCAAATTAAAAAGATTTTTCTATAGAAGTACTTTCCTGTAGCTCGTGCCTCATCTATCAAAAAAGACATTTATGGCATTCGATAGATTTCTAGGGAATTGTTGTATGAATATTATGAATACTACAAAGATTTGCAATCTAGCTACCCCCACCATTAGATCCATGATACTCTTTTGCTCCAATACTTCTATAAAGGTCTTCTACCTTTAAAGAGAGATTTACTTGACTCAGTTGCTGGAGGTAGCATGGTTGAGTTATTAGTTGATTCATGGGATCAAATTAAAAAGATTTTTCTATAGAAGTACTTTCCTATAGCTCGTGCCTCATCTATCAGAAAAGACATTTATGGCATTCGACAGATTTCTAGGGAATCGTTGTATGAATATTATGAACACTACAAAGATTTGCAATCTAGCTACCCCCACCATTAGATCCATGATACTCTTTTGCTCCAATACTTCTATAAAGGTCTTCTACCTTTAAACAGAGATTTACTTGACTCAGTTGCTGGAGGTAGTATGGTTGAGTTGTTAGTTGATGATGCTTGGAATTTGGTTGAGAAGAAAGCACAAAATGCCTAGCAATTTGGTTCATGAAAACAAGCCCGATAAATGAAGTTAGGTTGAGTTCTTTAGTTTTTGATTCTCGACTTGAAAGCAAGATTGATAGGTTACAATCCTGTGTGGAGAAGATGGCTATGCTTTAGCTTCAGACTTCAGCTAATGTGGTCAATTTTATGGGATCTTCTAGCTTTTTACCCCATAGCCTACTTCTTCAGCTATGATTGGCCTTCTTTGCTCTATTTGTTCACTTGCCACTTATACTATTGATGCTTGCCCATTCATAAATGACAGAGTTGAACCTTGCAATGCCATTTATCCTCCTAAGCCAATGAATAAGATTGCCAGAAATATGATCCTTACTCAAATACATATAATCCTGGCTAGCGTGATCACCCAAATCTTAAGTATGTAGTGGCTAATCTCAACAACCACTATTCAATCAGGGAGCCAGTGCTAGTAGTCAGATGTTTCAACAAGTTAGACAAGCTATACCGGTTCAAGATGATGCTTTGAAGTTAGGAAACAAGATGGATGTCATGAAGAAACTCCTAATGGATAAATTTGACCAAAAAGAGAGGGAGCAACAATAAAAAGACTTGCAGCACAAAGAAGAGATTCAGACTCTTTAGACTCAAATTGGGCAGCCGTCTAATGCAATTAGTAACATATAGAGTAAAGGTTTAGGAAGGCTACCATATCAAGTGGTAGTCAATCCTAATTTTGAGACCCAGCAAAATCCTAATATTGGTGGAGTTAATGCCATATCTCTCAGAAGTGGCAAGACAGTCACCTTTGCAGATCCTGTTGCCACTTATGCTTCAAGGGACATGGAAGCTATCATTGATGATTCTCCATCCACCTCTACATCAGGGGATAAGTCCACTTTAGCAAAAACACAAGTGGCACCCTAAAGGGAACAAGCAACAAAAGAGAAGGAAGTGAGCAAGCAGGTCTTACCCTTTCCTAATGGGGTAACTAAGGCCAAGAGGATAAAGAAGGAAGCTGAGATGTTTAAGGAGGTCTATGATATCTTTAAGAAGGTGGTTATTAATATTCCATTAGTTCACCTGGTTGCACAAGCACCCAAGTACGCAAAGTTTTTGAAGGAGTTGTGCACCACAAAAAGAAAGCTTAAGCATGAAAGCAAAGTTGATTTAGGAGTAGTTGTCTCTTCTCTTTATAAGATGCCCATACCAGTGAAGTGTAAAGATCCTAGTAGTTTTCTCATACCATGCACTATTGGTGACATTGAGTTTTTAGATGCTTTGGGAAATCTAGGAGCAGCTATCAATGTTATGTCAAAATCAATCTTTTCTCAACTTCAAGGTGTGGATCTCTAGCCAACAAATCTAGTTGCCTCCCTTGCTGACAGATGCTGTGTAGTTCCAAAAGGAGTCTTGGAGGATGCCTTGGTTAAGGTAAAAGATCTCATATTCCTTGCAGACTTCTATGTTTTTGATATGGATGATAGTAGGTTTAGGCAAAAGGGACATTTGTCTTTGATCTTGGGTAGACCTTTCCTTAAGATTGCTAGGGCTATGATAGATGTGCATTTTGGTAGTCTTACTATGGAATTTGCTAGTAATATGATTAGATTTGATTTGCTTGATTCTATGATACACCTTACTGAGATAGAAGTTAGTATTATTGATGTTCTTGTTGATGATGCTGTTGTGGATTTTAGAGATGGCATGTTAAGTAAATCATGTTATATTTTTGGTTTAGATGATTCTATCTCTTGTTCATGTCTTGAAATTTGTAGTTGTGATGCATGCGTTAGTATAGATAATGTTGATATTGATGTTTTCATTGATTTTATTGAGATTGCTAGACATTCTAGAGATGATGTTTCTATGCCTGTTCATAGTAATAGTGGTTCTTGTGATCATTTTTCTAGTACTTCCATTGATTCAGATGGATTCTCTTAGTTACTTAGTGTGATTGATGCCATGGATAAAGTTAATTCATCTTCATTACCTGATTCTAAGTTGTTAATTAGCATTGATCATGTTTCTGATGTAGAGATTTCTAATTTTGATATTGATTCTAATATGAGTGCTACTGATGGCATTACTTTTGTGGATTGTGATATATTCCTTGATTCTTCTGCTATTACTATTTCTACTGATGATTTCCAAGTTGGGAAAGTCTTTTTCTATTTGTGAGTCTTTAGTACAGGTTTCTAGTTTGACTAACATTGAGTTGAAGCTGCTCATACCTTCAATTGAGCAAGCTCCTTCTTTGGAGTAAAAGCCACTTCCTAACTCGCTGAAGTACGTTTATTTAGCAGAGGATGAGAAGCTGCCAGTGATTATGGCTAGTGACATAGCCATGGAGGAGGAAATCTGCCTGCTAGAGGTGCTTAGGCGAAGGATAAAGGCTATTGGATGGACTCTTACTGATATCCCTAGGATCAGTCTTAATATATGCATGCACAAGATATTGCTAGAGGATGGTGCCAAAGCTCTTCAACAACCACAAAGATGACTCAACACTTTGATTCTTGATGTGGTAAAGAAAGAGGTTTCTAAACTTCTTTCTGTAAGTATAATCTACCCTATTTCTGATAGTTAGTGGGTGAGTCCGATTTAGGTAGTATTGAAAAAAGACTGGTCTTACTGTTATTTGTAATGATGAGGGAGAGTTAGTTTTGACAAGGGTCCAGAATAGTTGGAGGGTATGTATAGACTATAGGAAACTAAATCCTGTGACTAGGAAGGATCGCCACCCCTTCCCATTTATTGATCAGATGCTAGAGAGACTTGCTGGTAGATCCCATTATTGCTTTTTTGATGGCTTTTCTGGTTATTTTCAAATTTACATCGCACTAGAGGATCAGGATAAGACCACAATCACATGTCCGTTTGGAACCTTTGCATATAGACACATGCCATTTGGCCATTGTAATGCACTAGGAACTTTTTAGCGTTGCATGGTTTCTATATTTTATGATTTTCTTAAGCATTGCATGGAAATATTTATGGACGATTTCATTATTTATGGTGATTTTTTTGATGCATGCTTAGCTGATTTGGATAGGGTTTTGGAAAGATGCTTTAAATGTAATCTTGTGCTAAATTTTGAGAAATGTCATTTCACGGTTAAGACAGGAATTGTTTTAGGCCATGTTGTTTCATATGATGGCATTGAGGTAGATACAAGAGTTTAATGTGGAGATCTGTGATAAGAGCGGTGCAGAGAATATGGTAGCTGACCACCTGAGTAGGATTGAGACACCTGTGGTAACATCTTCTTTACCCTTAGATGATTTTCTTAATAATATGCTTTGTGTGGTTGGTCTGTCTATTCCTTGGTATGTTGATATTGCTAACTATCTAGCTGCATCTATTTTTCCTATTGATATGAATATGTTAGGTTGGCTGGTCACTCAAGAGAGAAGGTGAATTGGGTGATACAAGATTTTCATCCTTTTTGGATCACAACCCAAATTCACTAGATGTGTAGCAAAACAGGGATGAATAGAGAAAGTTAATTGCAACAATTGAATAGAGAAGATGAAAAGCAATACACAGTAATGTATACTAGTTCAGCCTTACTACTTGGCCTACGTCTAGTCCCCAAGCCACCACTTAGGATTTTTCATTATATCCCATAGGTTTGATCCGAGCACTTGTGAAGCCTCAATACATCCCACAAGTTTCAGTAGGCACTTGTAAAGCCACTCTCCCCACACCCTTACAAGATGTGTAATCTCTCTTAGTGATACCCCACACTAAGAATCTACCCAGAAAATAGTTGAGAAGAGTGATTACAGAATTGAAACTCTCTTTTAGAGTAGATGATACATTGAAAGCACACTCTATTGAGGTGAGTTTTTTAGAGGATGCTGATACAGAAAGATTTTAGGTATATGAACAATATTTCACATAAACTCACTTAAGATTGTTACCCATAAGTTTAAATGACGTTCTATTTATAGATTTGTGGTGTAATTAGATGTTAGACAAAAGATCTATCTGTTAGAGGCAAGTTCTAGCCGTTACTTAACAAAAAAAGCCATTCAACTACCACTTTAAATGCGTCTGACAGAGGTTATGCGGATAACCTCCTCAAGTTATGAAAATATTGGGTGACTGTTGGCTCTTAGTTTCAATGTTAGACTTTCGTTACGCAGATAACCTATCTAGGTTATGCAGATAACATTCATTCGAAAATGACTAAGTTATAGCTCAAAAGCATTTTCATGAAAACCTACTTAGTTGTTCAAATAATCATCTCACAAACTTGGATATCTTTGACGACTATTAGAATAATCTCTTAGAATGTTATTCCTTGTTCGGATAACGTTTAATCAGCACAAACTAAGTTTCTAAAAAACAATCAGCACAAAACTAAGTTTCTGTAAAATATAGGTTATCAGGATAACCTCTCAAGGTTATGCTGATAACAAATTTAGCTAAAGAAAGTCCAAGTGCTCTGTACCATAGGTTATGCTGATAACCTCCCTAGGTTATTCTAAAATCGAATTTAACATAGTTTCTCAGCAAAAACTAAATTTATGAAAAACATAAGTTATCAGGATAACCTCCTAGGGTTATGCTGATAAAGAATTTAGCTGAAGAAAGTCCAATTGCATTGAAACATAGGTTATGTGGATAACCTCACTAGGTTATCTGGATAACCTATACGCTATGCAGATAACCTCCCTAGGTTATGTGAATAACGGACTGCACAATACAAATGGCCTTTACTGTTCACTCCCTTATGCGAATAAGGTGTGCACCTTATCAGGATAATGACCTAGATAGAGCCGAGGACATGGTGCACAGCTACGTTATGCTGATAACCTCAATCCCTTTTCATGAAATTGAAGAAGGGACATTTAGAAAAGCTGAAATTGAGTCTTTTATCCTTATATAACCTTCATTGGTTATGAACATAAGGTAATCCTTTTCATGAAAACAAGATGAGAACACTTAGAAACAACTTTGAAATTGAAACTTTATTATCATAGGCAAAAACATTTTTATGAAAAATAAAGTGAGCACTTAAAAACATCTTTGAAACTAAGACTGCATCCTGATAGGGTAACTCTTTTCATGAAAACCATTTTGAAAACATGAGCCAAACACCAAATTCATTTGTTAGCCATTATTTCACAATTTTAACATATACTAACATCATATTTACTTAATCTAACTCATTTAAAACATATGGTAACAAGATTAAGTAAATTTTCAAAGATTAATCCCACCTCAAGACCTATGTAAAAACAAAATATACCTAGTGACTAGGTCTTTGAATGATGAGTTCCACTTCCACTTGTCATTTCCTTCTTGGCATGCTCCCTTCTGATTTTCAATTCTTTGACACTTGAATTCTTCACATCTTGGAGCATCCTTTTCCTTCTTCTTCTTTGAGTGAGTCATGATCTTGATTTTGTTTTCTTTATTCCAATGCTCACTCTTCCTTCTTAGACAATCCTACATTTAGTGTATTACAGTTACAAGCCAAGTAGTTAGTCTAATTTATACATCCAAAATATATTATCCATTGTAAAAGCACAGTGGATATACTTGCACAACATGATATATATATTATAAACATAATTAAACACATGCTAATGCACATTTTATTTATTTTAGGAACAATGCATATATTAAACAAATATGATGCAGTTGTCCCTTATAACTTTACATTTGTCATCTATAAGAGCACAATGGATATATTAGTACATAGCATGATATATATATATATTATAAACACAATTAAACACATGCTAATGTACATTTTACTTCTATAAAGAATATTATATATGTTAGATACATATGATACTTTTGTTCCTTTTTTTTCTATAGTTATCATCATTAAAACTTATATTACATTAAATCTAACAATCTCCCCCCTTTTGATGATGACAAATCACTAGTGAAAAATATGCCTGATGAATGATTAGCACATAGCATGCAGTTCAATTAAGATGATTCCGGATTTAAGCACATGCATATTTTTCACCTAACTTCTCCCTCTGTTTGACATGAACAAAAAGGTTTGAAGAATAACAAATATCTCTTTTTCCCCTATTTGTAAAGTTGTACCTGCAAGCACTGATGTTTGGGATTGTTTCAAGTACTTAGAAAAGCACAGACTGAAATACAAATTATCATCAAAACTTATTATGCACTTCATGTTCAGATTATGCTAATTCTTACTAATATCAAAGTTGATACCAATTGTACCAACCATTTTCAAAATTTATACCAATTATTTGTGATATTAAAGCTGATATCAGTTGTTGCTTGAAACTATTATGATACCAAATATTGTGATACTTTTTGTTAAGATGATCATGATATGCACATATCACAAGAGGTATCTAGGAGTTGAAGAGTTGTTGCTTTCTTCCTTTCGTATCACTGAGAGATTAAGCAACCAAAACTCTTCTCAACAAAATGGGGTGAGCTAAAGTATAAATAATTTGATTTCAGAAAAAGCTCCCCCTCAATCTATGCATTTCATATAATAAAATCAAGAAAGCACAATGCAATAGGTAAGCATGTTCTTACAAGAGCAAATGATTGTGATTATTCTTTTAAACCAGAAAGAGCCTTTATGAAACCTTTACATGTAAAGTTATAAGCTCCCCCTAAGTATGAACATCTACTCAATTATGTATGTTTTTCATATCATTAATCAGTAAGCAAGGGAGATTGTGAAAAGAAAACTTGTTTGGTTATACAAATAAAGAAATGGACTTGCACAAATATTAAACTTCACAGTAAGTATCAGCAGATTTAGATAGTTCATTATTTGAACAAGGATCATACTTTATTTTAATAACCTTATGTATCAACACTAACCAAGTATAAATGAAAACTTGTTAAACACTTACAAACTAGGCTTAGCTAATTTCTTCCCTTTTCTGTATGATTCCAATTGAGCATATCAGATACTCCTTCATTATTATGAAAAAGAGTTTCACAGAAAGCACACAAAAAATTGGCAAACAATATGTTATCCGGATAACCTTGCCATCTTATATAAATTACGTTCTTACTTTGGGAACTTCTTCTCTGGATGTAACATTATGTTGATAAGGTAGGCAGGTTATCATAAAATTGAATTTCACAATACACATATAATGAAGCAAACAAGGAAGTTTATGCACATAAGGTGATGACCTTATCCAAAAATCGAGCTTCACAAAGACCAGAATTTCACATAAGCTCTCATTTTCATGAAAAATCTCATACCTCATTCGAATAACCTTTAAAACAAAGACTATAGACACTAGAAAATCAACTCATTTTCAACATAAGGCTATAGGTTATGTGCATAAGCATATTAGAAAAACTTATAAACACTTACAGACAACTATGTCATCCCTATAAACCTTTTCTTTTCATCATAACTCCAATTCATCGTGTAGTGTACTTTATTTTATCAGATTTTCACTATTTCAAATCAAGAAGTACCTGTAAAACAAATTTCATTCCCAATTTTCTTCTGATTTCACTATGTCTATCTTCTGCAAGTGGCTTTGTCTAAATGTTTGCAAGCTAATCTTCAGTAGGGACAAACTCCAAATTGACATCCCCTTTCAAAACGTGACCTCTTATGAAGTGATGTTTTACTTCAATGTGTTTTGTTCTTGAGTGCTTTGGTTTTCACCCTTTAGCTCAAGGAGTACCTGCAAAAACAAAGGAAATATCTTTTTCTTTCTTTGGTACCCTTTCTGACTTGGGTCCACTAAGGGTCAGTTTAAGCATTTTACAATACATATAAGGCCAGAGTTCAATCTTACCTAATTATATATATAATGCAATAATTGAAAAGGATAAGGGCAAAGATTACCAAGACTCATTTCCTTGTTATTTTTGGCTTGTATGCAGTATATTATTGCTCATGTCTTCCTTTTGCATAGAAGTCATTGCCTCTGATGTTTTTCTTTTTTCTCTTCTCAAGGTGAGTGATTTATTTTTCATTTGATTTGCTTCCTTGAGATGAGTGAGAGGATTCCTTCCAGCGCTTCTCCTTTTGACTTGCAATTTCAGTTTTAGAATTTTGAGAAGCTTTCTTTTTTAACATCTTCTTTCTTGCACCAATATTTTCTCCTTTCTTGGATTTATTCTGCATATATTAAACACTAGAAGAATATTTTGATACCTACTTGTTTCTAGGTCTAGAAAGGTTAATGGTATTCTTTGGAACCCATTTCATGCTTTTACTCAAGCCACATTTTCTTATATTGCATAGATAAGCTATATGCCCCTTTTTACCACAATATGTGCATGATAGTAACCTCAATCCTTTTTCATGAAATCGAAGAAGAGACATTTAGAAAAGTTGAGATTGAGTCTTTTATTCTCATAACCTTCATTGGTTATGCATATAAGGTAATCCTTTTCATGAAAACAAGATGAGAACACTTAGAAACAACTTTGAAATTGAAACTTTATTATCATAGGCAAAAACATTTTCTTGAAAAATTAAGTGAGCACTTAAAAACATCTTTGAAACTGAGACTTCATCCTCATAGGGTAGCTTTTTTCATGAAAACTATTTTGAAAACATGAGCCAAACACCAAATTCATTTGTTAGCCATCATTTCTCAATTCTAACATATGCTAACATCATATTTACTTAATCTATAACTCATTTAAAACATATGGTAACAAGATTAAGTAAATTTTCAAAGATTAATCCCACCTCAAGACCTAAGTGAAACCAAAATATACTCAGTGATTAGGTCTTCAAATGATGAGTTCTACTTCCACTTGGTTATTTCCTTCTTGGCATGCTCCCTTCTAATTTTCAAATCTTTGACACTTAAATTCTTCACATCTTGGAGCATCCTTTTTCTTCTTCTTCTTTGAGTGAGTCATGATCTTGATTTTTTTTTTATTCCAATGCTTACTCTTCCTTCTTAGACAATCCTACATTTAGTGTATTACAGTTACAAGCCAAGTAGTTAGTCTTATTTATATATCCAAAATATATTATCCATTGTAAAAGCATAGTGGATATACTTGCATAGAGATATATATATTATAAACACAATTAAACACATGCTAATGCACATTTTACTTATTTTAGGAACAATGTATATATTAAACAAATATAATGCAGTTGTCCCTTATAACTCTACATTTGTCATCTATAAAAGTACAGTGGATATATTAGTACATAGCGTGATATATATATATATATTATAAACACAATTAAATACATGCTAATATACATTTTACTTCTATTAGGAACATTATATATGTTAGATACATATGATACTTTTGTTCCTTATTTCTCTATATTTGTCATCATCAAAACTTATATTATATTAAACCTAGCAGAATAAGCATCAATGAAATAAATTTAAGAGAGAGGCTAGGTACTATATATGGGATGATCTTGATTTGTGGCACATTTATAGTGATCAAGTTGTTAGGAGATGTTTTCTTGATCATGAGTTTTCTTCGGTCTTGCATTTTTTTCATACCTTGGCATATGATGGCCATTTTGGTCCACAAAGGACTGCTAGGAAAGTTTTGGATTTTGGTTTATTTTGGCCCACTTTGTTTAGAGATGCATACCAATTTTGTAAGTAGTGTGCTAGATGTCAGTTTATAGGGTCTATAGGTCATAGGAATGAGATGCCTCAATTTCCATACTGTTTTGTGAAGTTTTTTATGTTTGGGGTATTGATTTTATGGGTGCATTCCCTATTTCATTTGATTACTTGTACATTTTACTAGCAATAGATTATGTTTCTAAATGGGTGGAAGCTATGCCTACTCATACTAATGATTCTAGTGCAGTTGTGTCTTTTGTTAGGACTCATATCTTTTACAAGTTTGGGGTACCTAGAGCTATCATTAGTGATCAAGGAAGCCATTTTTGCAATAGACACTTCCAGGGCTTATTGAGCAAGTATGGAGTTGTGCATAAGGTTGCTACTCCCTACCATCCTTAGACAAATGGCTAAGTAGAAGTTTCAAATTGAGAGATCAAGCTAATCTTAGAGAAAATGGTGCAACCAAATAGAAAAGATTGGAGCAAGCACCTAGATGATGCACTTTGGGCCTATTGGACCACTTTCAAGACCTTGATTTGTTAGGTTTGCCGGCTTCCCAAGAGGAGGGGTGAATTAGAAAGTTTAAAAATTTTCTACAAAATAGTGAAAGTGTAGTGAAAGTAAAAGTTATAGAAAATAGAGTGCAGAATATAAGATGAAGTTGGCAATGTAGAGGAAGGGAGGACACAATGATTTCTCTTGGTTCAATCAGCTTTTCTTGATTTGGGTCCAGTCCTCAAGCCACGACTTGAGATTTTACACTATCTTGCAAGGATTTAGTAGGCTCCTTGCAATGCCACCACTTGTGAATGACCTTCCTCAAAGAACAGGTCTTTTGACTTCCCAGCTTCTTTTCCAATCCACCTTCCATCTCTTCTCTCAATTCCTATCCGTTGCAACTCTTCCTCCTTGAAAACTTTAGTGGGTTGGCCTTTTCCTTTCTCTAAGTGTTATATTCTAGCATACTAAAGTATTTTGGTGATGATAGAGGCAAAAGGCAAGGTGGAATCTCTCCTTTGGTCATGAGCCTTGATCATATGTTGGAGGATGATATTTCCCAAATATAATAGCCTTCCTCGCATCAGTTCAATCATCACATGAGATTCAACCCTTGTAATTAGATTAAAACTTGAGCAATCAGATTAGAGGGCTTCAACAAACTCAGAGGAGGCCTATTCTCATGTCTTCTAAATAGGGTATTTAGTACTGTACTCTCCTTGTAACTTAAAAACGGGCTACCTCCCTTATCTATATTTTCATCCTCATCCATGTATCTTGAGGTGGTGATGTCAATCTTTAGGCCATCTTGCCCAAGGATTTCCATGACTTCATTAAAGGTCTCATCAGAGAGCCAAAGAGTTCTAGACCTCAGATTAACCTGCCATTTCCCCTTTTTGCTATCATATAGCAGAGCACCATACCACCTTTTGATTACTTCATCCTCATATCTCTCTTTTATTTCCAATAGATTTTTATATCTCACTATCCATACCCTAGCATCAAAATTATTGGAAACAAGAAATTCCTCCAAATTTGTACAATGAGGTTTGATTACCTTTTTACTGATAAACTTGGTGGTATACTCTTCCAGGATATGAGCATTGCTCCATTATGGCTTCATGGTTAACTAGAATTCCTCTAACTTAGTACTGGACGAAGTAGAGGTAGCAGAGTTAGTAGCAGTAGGGACAGGTTTCTTCAAATCAGCCTTGACAGTTGTTTTTTACCTTTTTGATGGTGTTCCCTACCTGAATTCGCCCTTCCTTTTCTGAGTTTCACCTCCCTTGGAGGCATACTGAGACTTTACAGCCCTCTTTGGTTTGCACTCTCCTGTACCCATGTCAGGATTTTTAACCCTTGCCATTCTCATGATTGATTGTTGTAGAAAGATGCAAGGAAGGGGTTTATAAGGTGCAAAAAGGAGTTTAAAAGGTGGGAAATGAAGATTCATGAATTGAATTGATGAGAAATTAAGAGAGGAGGTGAATAGACTTAGGAGAGAGATGAATAGGGTTATGTCTGTTCAGAACAAGACCCTTGGTTTTAGTTTGTGTAACCGTTCAACAGGCAAATTTTGAGGGAACAAAATTCGAATTTCAAGCAGTTATGAGTTAACCCACAAAGAGAGGCTTTCTGACAAATGAATTTTCTACTTGAAGTTCGTCTGACAGAAGTTAAGTTCAAGGTACAAACATCAACAAACGAACTTTGAATCATCAAGGTTCAAATTTCAAAGAATCAAACATTAAGCATACGAAGAGTGAGAAAAACAACAGATAAATTTCATTTTTTAAGTTTGCCTTACAAAGACTTGATATGAAAGCATGCTTCAACAAATGAATTTTGAGATTCAAAAATTTGAATTTTAAACTTTTGTAAAGAGTCTTTAAAATGCGTATTTTGAGGTATTGAAATTCGCACAGTGAGCATTTTGAAGAAAGTCAATATTCACATTGTAATTCAAAAATTCAAATTTTCAGCAATTAACAGACGAAATTCGAGGGATATGAAGGTATTGTCACAATGCGAGAGTCACTGAAATTCGTCTAATCAGCATTCAAGTTCAAATTTTGAGCATACCAATTCATTCAAAGTCACAATTTAACATGGAAATTTGTCTAATAACATCTAAAATACGAATTTCAAATTGCTAAACTTATAGATAGGGCCTAAAAGTTCAAATTTCTAGATTTGCTTCAGCATCTTTTGATCATGCAAGTCTGATAAACTTCTTTAAACTGATTTACTATCCTCTGGACTTATGAAGAGAGCCTGCAAAACATCTTAAGCACACTCCGATGTTAAAGATAGTATTAATTTAATGCTAGAAACTTAAATAGATTTAGTTAGAGGCTTGATTACAATTCATTAGGATTTACCATTCCCAATTCTCTTCTGATTTTGCAGTATCTATCTTCTACAAGTGGTTTAGTCAAAATGTTTACAATTTGATCTTTAGTAGGGATGAATTCCAATTTGATGTCTCCTTTCAAAACATGATCCCTTATGAAGTAATGTTTTACTTCAATATGCTTTGTCCTTGAATGCATGACTGGATTCTTTGTGATATTGATGTCACTTTAATTATCATATTTTATTGGCATCTCCTTCATCTCAATCTCAAGATCTTCAAGTTACTGCTTCATCCAAAGGACTTGAGCACAACACCTGCCTGCTGCTACATATTCAACTTCTGTTATGGAAAGAGCCATACTGTTCTGCTTCTTGCTAAACAATGAAACCAGGGATCCTCCTAGAAATTATGTTCCACATGTACTTTTTCTATCAATTTTGGATCCAACAAAGTCAGCATCAGTATCTTGTGAGCTCTTATCTATTGCCTTTTGAATATCAAAGTCCCATTTGTGATGTTCTAATTAAGTATCTGAAAATTCTCTTTACAGCTGTTGCATGGGACTCTTTGGGACATGATTGGAACCTTACACATATATAGACACTGAACATAATATCAGGTCTACTTGCTGTTATGTATAGCAAGGAACCAATCATTCTTCTATACTGAGTTATATCAAAATGCTTTCCTCTCTCATCCATATCAAGTTTTGTTGCAGTAGCCATAGGAGTCCCCTTTAATTTGGCGTTTTCCACTCCAAACTTTTTCAACAGTTGCTTCTGATATTTTGATTGATTGATGAAGATACCATCATCACAGTGTTTAATTTGTAGTGCAAGGAAGAAGTTGAGCTCACCCATCATTGACATTTTAAATTCACTCCACATTAACTTAGAGAAATTCTTGCAAAAAAATTCATTAGTAACACCAAATATAATATCATCAACATAAATTTGAACAATAAGCAAGTCTTTATTTTCCTTCTTAGTAAACAATGTTGTATCTGCTTTTCCTCTATTAAATCTTTTTTTAGTTAGAAAATTACTTAACCTTTCATATCATTCTCTAGGAGCTTGTTTTAAGCCACAAAGGACTTTCTTTAGTTTAAAAACATGGTTTGGCTTTGTTTTTTTCCCCAAAACCTGGAGGTTGATCAAGATAAATTTCTTCCATAATATAACCATTCAAAAAAATACGCTTTACATCCGTTTGATATAGCATTATATCTTCCATGCATGCATAGGCTAAGAGGATTCTTATTGCTTCTGAGCTTACAATTGGAGCAAAAGTTTCCTCATAATCTATGCCTTCTTCCTGATTATATCCTTTGGCTACTAATCTAGCTTTGGTTCTAATAATTGTTCCTAATTCATTAAGTTTATTTCTAAATACTCATTTAGTTCCAATGATTGAGAGATCCTTAGGTTTAGGCTCTAAATCATAAACTTGATTTCTCTCAAACTGATTAAGTTTATCTTGCATAGCTAATGTTCAATATTCATCAGTTGAGACTTCTTCAGTACACTTAGGTTTAATTTGATAAATAAATGCATAGTTGTTTATTTGATCCCTAAGTTGTCTTCTAGTTTTAACATTCTCTTGAACACCCACAATCACTTATCAACTGGATAACTCCTTTGATATCTCCAAGCTCTAAGGAGTTCTTGAGAAATTTCTTCATTGTTTTCACATTCAACATCTTTCTCCTGAATATCTTCCTATACATTAGCATATTCAAATATTTTAGGAGGTTCAATTTTATCTTCTCCAAAAAGTTCAAGTCCTTAAAGCTAGAGATTAAATCATCCTTATCTATAGCATGCTTAAAGGCAGTATCATTTTCAAAGAAAACCATATGCACAAATTCTTCTATAGTTTTAGTCCTTTTATTGAAAACTCTATATGCTTTACTTCTGCTAGAATAGCCAAGGAATATACCTTCATCTGATTTAGCATCAAACTTTCCCACATTCACTTTTCCATTGTTATGGATGAAGCACTTGCATCCAAACACATGTAGATGTGAGAGATTTGACTTTCTTCCTTTGTATAGCTCATAAGGTGTCTTTACCAGAATTGGTTTGATGTAGGCTCTATTAATGATGTAGCTTGCTGTGTTTATTGTATCAGCTCAGAAATATTGAGGAAGCTCTTTTTTGTTTAACATTGCTCTTGTCATTTCTCCCAACATCCTGTTCTTCCTTTCTACAACTTCATTTTGTTGAGGAGACCTTAAAGCTGAGAAGTTGTGATCAATTCCATGCTCTTCACAGTACTCCAGAAAGCTTGAATTTTCAAATTCTCCTCCATGATTACACCTGATAGACATAATAGAAATACATTTCTCATTTTGCAGTTTCTTGGCTAAGGTTACAAATGCATCGAATGTTTCATCTTTGGAGGAAAGAAACAAGGTCAAGGTAAATCTAGAGTAATCATTGATAATTATGAGCATATACAAGTTCCCACCAATGTTTTTTACTTTAGATGGACCTATCAAGTCCATGTGCAATAATTGCAGTGGCCTAGATGAAGTGATTTCATTTTTAGATTTGAAAGATGATTTATTTTTTTCCCTTTAAGGCATGCATCACATTTACTATCCTTTTCAGAAGAAATTTTTGGTAATCCAATGACTAAATCATTCTTAATCAATTTGGTCAGTTGGTTCATGTTAACATGTGCTAGTCTTCTATGCCACAACCAACTGTTATTATCTTTACTAATTAAACATACAGAGTCTAAGGTGACAAGTTCATCAGATCAATAGTATAGTAGTTACCATCCTATACATCATTCTCCCTAGATACATATGTACCTTTAGAAACCCATTCTACCTTCCTGCCAAGTCCAGTTTTCTTTAACCAACATGAATTGGAGGTATGTCCCTTCTTGTTATAGAAGTGGTAGGTGATAAAGGGACTGCCAGATTGTGATGCAGGAAGAAAGCAATGTAGATAATATTTTTATTTTACAGATTTTGCTTAGACATAAGATTCAATGGATTTCAAGTAGTAAATTTTCTTCTTATGTCCATCTGCATGCATAAAATGTCTCATATATAAATTTTGATTCTTCTTTTCATTCTTTTCCTTGACTGCACAAAGATCATAGCCAAGACCAACTTTTCCTTGTGGAATTCTCTAACTTCCTAATAATGCAAATAACATATCTTTACCCTTGGTGAGTTTAGCCATACTTTTCAAAAGATATTCACTATTTTTTTTAAGTTCAATGCATGATGCACAACAAACAAATTATGTTCTATGTTGAGATGCAATGTCAGGCATCTTGCAACCAAATTATAATTTGCTAATCTTCTTCTTAACCAGTTTTAGTTCTTTTGTAGTTTTAATGAATTCATCATGTAGATCATACATAAAGCAATTCATAATAGGAAGGTTCAAAATCATTTACCTCATCTTTGTGATCACTGCTAGATGAATTTGGAGTCTCTTCAGCAACATGTGCCATCAAACAGATATTGGCAATCTCTTCCTCATCTTCATGTTCTTCATCTGACCTGTTGGCCCAGATTGATGAGATGTAGGCCTTTTTCTTTTTGCCTTTGTCAGCAGCTTTCTTTTCTTTCTCCAACTTTTTCAAGAATTGTGGGTAATCCTATTTGATGTGCCCTTACTTCTTGCATTAATAGTAGGTGACAGTCTCTTTGCTTTCTTTCTTATTATCTGCAGCTGCTCCTTTCTTGAAGAACTTCTTATTTCTCTTTTTGTTGTAGAACCTTCCAAATTTTCTGACTAACATAGCTAGAGTTTCTTCATCCAGTTCTTGTTCATCATCAGAGTCTTCTTCTCTTTCTTTTGTAGCTTTTAATGCAAGATGTTTTTTCTTCTTGTCTTATCAAGCATCCTTGAGTGCTTTCATCTTACCCTCATATTCTTCAAGACTACCGAAGAGAGATATAACAGAAGTCATTAACTCTCTTATGGCTTCTTCTATGGCTTTTACTTTTGGTTGTCATTCCAAAGGAAGAACTCTAATAATTTTTTTGACTTTCTCTGGCTGTGTATACTCCTTACCGATGCTATTCAATTGATTCATAATGGGGGTGCATCTCTTTTACAAGTCTTTGATGCTTTCTCCTTCCATCATTCTAAAACTTTCATATTCACCAATATGGGAATTTAGTTTATTCTCCATCACTCTAGTAGTTCCTTTGTGAGCAATTTCTAGAGTGTCCCACATCTCTTTGGCTGTGGCATATTGAGACACCCTACAAAATTCGTCCTGATTGAGTGCACTGATCAGCCAGTGTTTTGCCTTATAGTTGAGCAAGACTTTTCTCTTGTCTTCCTCATTCCATTCCTTCTCTGGCTTTTCTTTGTACTTGCCATCATCCTGCAGCTTCATTAGGACAAAATCTCCCTTCTAGATGACTGACCAGATATCTAAGTCAATGGACTGGAGATAGATCTGCATTCTTATCTTCCAGTATCCATAATGCTTTCCACGAGGTCCGTTAGTGTTGTTTTGTTTAAGAAGAATGTTTTCTCCAAAGCCAGCAATTAATTCTCCTGGATTATTAGATATTTTAGTTGGGAGTTCGGGCTCTTATATCACTTGTTAGTTATGCTGGCTTCCTAAGATGGGGGATGAATTGAGAAGTTTAAAAATTTTCTGCAAAATAGTAAAAGAGTAATGAAAGTAAAACTTGCAGAAAACAGAGTGCATAATATAAGAAAGAGTTGGCAATGTAGAGGAAGGGATGACACAATGATTTATCCTGGTTCAGTCAACTTCTGTTGACCTACGTCCAGTCCTCAAGCCACCACTTGAGATTTTGCACTATCTTGCAAGGATTCAGTAAGCTCATTGCAATGCCACAATACAACCTTGTGCTCTATTCTAAGAACTTACAAATTTACCACTATGCACTTTAGCAAAGTGTTTCTCAAATCCCTTATGAAATCCCCTCATATGAAAATCTTTCTTCCAGATGAAGAGAAGATTGTTTACAACAATAAAAACCCTCTAATACAGAGTAAATATGACAGTTGAAGTGCAATAAATGAAGTGCGAGTGAGTAAAAGGCTTTGTCTAATGATTTGACAAAGTTTCAGTATATACAGCATAAAATTGTTGCCCACAACTTCAAATGAAGTTCTATTTATAGATTTGTGTCTTAACTATATGTTAGACACAAGATCTAGCCATTAGAGATGTTATCCAATAGTTACTCTACAAAACTAGCTATTTGCTAACCGTATTTAATGCATCTAATGCTCAAAATTCGAATTTTAGGGTATCAACAAATGAATTTCATAAAAACCATAAGTTAAAGATTTTAATGTTGAACTTCTAAAGTTTGTCTATTTAAAAGTGAATTTCAAATTTTAGTTTTGACAAATATTTCCCATGTTAGAACATATGAATTTTCAAGTTTAAAGTGCATCTGTTAAGTGTAAACAGTTGTCTCATATTGCTATAGTGCACTCGAATTCGAATTTTGGGGATTCAAAATTTGTCTGTCAGTGAGCAATTCAATATGGCACAAAAGTTCTACTTTTCAAAATTTGAATTTTGAGCCTTCAAAATTCATCTGTTAGAGAGACTTCTAATTAGACTTATACATTTTCATTCTAAAGTTCAAATTTTCAAAGTCAAAGTTTGTCTGTTAGAGAGACCTCTAATCAGACTTATACATTTCCATTCTTAAGCTCAAATTTATAAAATTAAAATTCATCTGTCAGTGGGACTAAATTTGAACTCTTTTACATTCTAACATTAAACATACATTGACATAGCTTCAGAAAAATTTTCAAGTTTTCACAAATTATACTTGTCTTGAAATTCAAATTTTAATAACCTGAAATTTGTTTATCAGAGGTAACATCTTTGAAACTTCGAATTTCAGTTACCAAAGTTCTAATTTTCAATTACATATATGGAGTTTAACAGTTTAAAATTTGTCTGTTAGTCAGTGTTTTTCAAATTTAACATAAGTTAGCATAGGATAGTTGAAAAAAACTTATTTACAACCAATGAGTGTAAGATCAAAGCCTTTTACTCTGTGAATATTGTGAGAAATCCTAAAAACTAATTCTATACTCATTCCTTCGTAGATTTCTTCACTTGAGTTCTCTTATACTCCTTTGATATTTTCCTTCCAAGCTCCAGTTGTTTGGAATCATCAAAACACTTGATTTAACACCATTAGGATGTCCCCTTATAGATTGGTGTATGGGAAGGCTTTGTTAGATAAGCTGGCTTCCCAAGAGGGTGGTGAATTGGGAGGATTAAAAATTTTCTGCAAAACGTCAAGAATTCAGTGTGCTTCTTGCAAATGCCACAGTACAAAGTTGATGCTCTGTTTCTAGAACTCACACTTTCACTCTTTGCACTCTCACTAAGTGCTTCCCCAATCCCTTGTGATATCCCCTCACAAGAAAATCTTTCTTCCAGATGAAGATAAGATTGTGTACAACTAATAAACTCTCTCAAACAGAGTGAATATGAAAGTTGGAGTACAAATATTGAAGTGTGAGAGTAAGAGATTTTGAGTAGATGATTTGGCAGAGTTTCAGTATTTACAAAGTGAAATCATGTTTCACATCTTGAAATGAAGTTCCATTTATAAATTTCTGCCCCAACTATACGTTAGAGACAAGATCTAGCCGTTAGAGACGTTACCTAATGGTTACTCTGAAAAACTATCCGTTTACCAACCGCATTTAATACTTCTGACACTCAAAGTTTGAATTTCAGTTGGTCAACAGATGAATTTCACAGAAACCGAAAGTTATACCCTTTAACATTGAACTTCCGAAGTTCATTTGTTATGAATCAAAATTGGAATTTTCATCTTTAGAAAATAATTGTATGTTGGAACATACGAATTTCCATTTGTAAAGTTGTTCTATCAAGTGTGAACAGTAATTTCAATTTGTTATAGTGCCTTCAAAATTCGAATTTTGGAACCCCAAAATTTGTCTGTCAAAAGCTGGTTCAATGGGGCACAATAGTTCATAAATTTGAAATTCAAATTTTCAAAGGGCAAAGTTCATCTGTCAAAGAGACCTCTTTTCAGACTTACTTGAAAATTAGAATTTATGAGTGTTGTCATTCGTATGTCAACATATCAACACAACAGACTTACACCCTTGGTTTATGAAATTCATATTTTCATGTTCAAAGTTCGTCTGTCAGTGGGCAATTTTAAAGCTCTTTCTAAACTTGTTTTCAGATGAACTTTGACACATTCTCAGATGAATTTTTCAATTTTCATAAGTTGCATTTTGTCTGAAATTCGAATTTTCAACATCAAACTTCGTCTGTTAGAGAAGGGCTCATTTCAGACTCTTTTCAGACATAGGACAAAGTTCAAATTTCGGAATACAAAATTCGTCTGTCAGAGAAGCCTCTTTTCAGACTTGTTCATTTTCAATATGAAATTCGAATTTCCAAAGGCAAAGTTCGAATTTTCAAAATAGTAGATCAGTGTAAACCTTTCAAACTTCGTCTGTTGGAGGGTGTTTTTCAAATATTCCATGAATTAACATAGAATTAAGGTTTTAAAACATCTTTTCACCAAATCAAAGTCTTTTACTCAAATTAAAACATTACTAAACATTCTACATCTACTCCTGCACTGATTTCTCCAAAATTCCTTCACTTGAAACCTTTTGTGCACCTTTGATATCTTTACTCCAAGCTCTTGAAGGTTGGTTTGGAATAATCAAAACACTTGATTCAACATTCTCCCCCTTTTTGATGATAACAAAATAACTTACAAACTGGATTAGTACTTAGTTTTGCTTTCACAAGCTCCCCCTCAATATATGCATTATTATTCAAAAGATATCATATATAGTAGATCAAGTAAATGACAAACTTTCCAGTTTGCTCACTCTTCTCCCCTTTTTTGGCATCATCAGGAAAGTGAACAAAATCAGTAGGAGGAGGGATCTGAGACACTGGAATAGCTTGAAGAGGCACAGGAACAAATCGCATTTCTGGATTGAGCTTTGGCAAGGACCCAGAAACTTCAGAACTTGTGTCTTCATCCTCATCATCAGATATCTCAAGAAGTTCAGAAATTTCTTGCCTTGTAATTGCCAATTGTGCCCTTCCGTCCTCCGAGAAACCAAGGTATATAACAGATGAGGGAGCAGGAAGAGGAAATATTTCTTCAAGTCTTCTTTTCTGAGCTTGCAAGAGAGCATTGTGTGCAATGGCTTCCAATTCAACACAAGGCACAATGCTTCTTTCTTCATTTAGGGCAGCCTACATGAATGGTGAAGTGGAGATGGCTGCCACTAATCTTTCTACTTGCTCAGATTCTTATTGGGACAGGATTGACTCTTGAGCATCTGCTTGAATGGGGTCATGAGAGCTTGAATCCTGAAGGCCTCCTTCTTCCATACCATAGTCCAAGGGAGGACCAGGACTTGGTGTGCTTAGTGTGCCAGCAACCTCAGTATCATCTACAGCATTATCATGCTCAAGAGAGGCTAGCACAAAAGGGCTTGGAGGCTCAGGAGTTGGAGACTTAGCAGGCTTAGAGAAACCTGGCAGAAGTGGAGCTGATGTGACAGGAATGGCATTCTGAATGTCTTCATATGCATCAGCAACCACTTTCATGTTCTTGGCCAACTGGTGGATCTGATCTTGTAGATGAGCAAACTTGGCATTTTGCTCATCCCTGATACTTAGTATGAGTGTAGACAGGCTGTCATACAACTCAGTGATCTTGGTTGGCTTGGCACGAGAAGAGGGAGTACATGGAATATGAGCAGATAGAGATGGAGATGGGACAAGTTAAGAAGGCTGAGGTGTAGGTCTTGCAGGAGCCTCAGAGGTACCTTCTTGCTGTAGAGAGGCATCTTCATCAAAGAAGAGATCTTCAGATTTTCCTGCTCCCTTCCCAATCTATCTTCCATCTTTTCTTTCAAGCCCCATTCTTTGCAGCTCCTCTTCCTTGAAAATCTCAGTGGGCTTCCCTTTCCCTTTCTCAAGGTGCTGAATTCTAGCATATTGTAGAATCTTGGAAATGATAGCTGCGTAGGGGAGTGTAAAGTCTTTCCTTTGATCACTTGCCTTGATCATTTGTTGGAGTATGATATGACCCATGTTAATAACCTTCCTAAGCATGATTGCTGCCATCACATGTGCCTCTGCCCTTGTGATCAAAATGAAGCTACCTCCTTTGTTGAAGATAATCCTAGACACTATGTAGTGTAGGATCCTTACTTGAGCACTGAGGTCAGTGGGCTTCAGCAAATTTATTGATGGCCTATTTTCCTTTCTTCTGAACAATATGTTTAGGATTGTGCTCTCCTTGTAGTTCAGAAAGGGTTCACCTTCTTCATCAGCAGTCTCTACCTCATCCATATATCCAGAAGCAAGGATGTCAATCTTAAGGCTATCTTTCCCTAGAATTTCCAATACTTCATTAAGAGTTTCATCTGTGAGCCAGATGGTCCTTGATCTCAGATTGACCTCCCACTTCTTCTTCTTGCTGTTGTACTTTAAAGAGGCATACCATGTCTTAACCACTTTATCATCATACCTCTCCAATATCTCTAACAAATTCTTATATCTCATCATCCATAGTCCAGCATCAAAATTATTAGAGAACAAGAAATCTTCCATGTTCACACAATGCGGCTTGATTACCTTTTTACTCACAAATTTAGTCGAGTATTCCTCCTGAATCTGAGGAGTGCTCCATAATGGCATTGTTGTGAGTTGGTATTCTCCAGATTCAGTACTGAAGGAGGAAGTAGAAGCAACAGCAGCAGCAACAGGAACAGGAACCGAAGGCTCTATTTTCTTCGATGAAGAAGGTCCAGCTTTCTTTGATTATGTCTTTGGAGTTATTTTCTATCGTTTGAAGGGAGTTGCCTTGCTTGATTTGACTTTTCTCTTCAGTTTTTCACCCTCCTTTGAGGCATATTGGGATTTAACCGTTCTATTCGGTCGTGCCTCTCCCTTTCCAACTTCTGGAATTTTTACTCGTGCCATTTTCGTGAATGAATGTTTCAGAATGAAGCTGAGAATGGGTTTATAGGATGCGAAAAGGAGTTTAAATGGTGGGAAATGAAGATTTATGGTTAGATTTGAAGAGCATTGAAGAGAGAATTTGAACAGACTTTGAGAAGAGATGAATAGGGTTGCATCTGTTCAGAGAAAAACTGTTGGTTTTGACTTGTGTAACCGCAGGACAGACGAATTTTGAGGGTCAAAATTTGAACTTCGAGTAGTTAAAAGTTAAATCATCCTGCAAAGCTTACTGACAAATGAATTTTCTTCTAAAATTTTGTCTGACAGAGGCTTGGTTTAAGTAGCACAGGATGAACAGACGAAATTTGTTTCAGCAAAGTTCGAATTTTGAAGAGCAGGCATCAAGCAATGATTAATGCAACAAACAACAGATGAATTATGCATATGAAAATTCGTCTTTCAGAGATTCAACATTATGAGCATGTTCCAACAGATGAATTTTTGAATCAAAAATTCGAATTTCTACATTTTGTAAAGGTTCTCCAACATGCGTATGTTATGAAATGGACAATTGTATAATCATCATGTTGGACAAAGATAACATTGAATCTTTTATTTTTGAAAATTTGAACTTTCAAGGACCAACAGAAGAATTTCAAGGGACCAACGAGACTGTTCCAAGCTGAAGTTCCTCTGTTGGGCATCTAAATTCGAATGTTGAGCATGCTCACTCGTTTAAAAACACAATTTATGAAGAAATTCGTCTAACACACAACTAAAATGCGAATTTCAACTTTAAAAACTTACAGAATGGATCCATAACTCAGATTTCTTGCTGTCTCTTTCTCCTTTTGATTGTTCCATTCTGATTTGCTCCATCTTTCAGATCTATTGTCATTTAAACTCAAGAGGAGCACTTGCAACTTACATTAAACTTTCTCCGATGCTAAAGTTAGAATTAAATCAATGTCAGAAATTCTAAAACAGATTGATACAAAATTCTACTTCCAGTTCATTGGGATTTACCATACCCAATTCTCTCCTGATTTTACAATGCCTATCTTCTGAAAGAGGCTTTGTCAAGATGTCAGCAACTTGATCTTCTCTAGAGATGTATTCTAATTTGATCTCTCCTTTCAGAACATGATCTCTTATGAAGTGGTGCCTAACTTCAATATGTTTTATCCTTGAATGCATGACTGGATTCTTTGTGATGTTAATGGCACTTTGGTTGTCACACATTATAGGTATTTCTTTTATCTCAATCTCAAGATCTTCAAGCTGCTGCTTCATCTAGTTAACTTGGGCATAACAGCTTCCAGTTGCAACATATTCAGCTTCTACTGTGGATACAGCCACACTGTTTTGCTTCCTACTAAACCATGAAACCAAGGATCCTCCAAGAAACTGACATGTTCCACTTGTGCTTTTTTTGTCAGTTTTGGATCCTGCAAAGTCAGCATCAGTGTATCCTTTAAAATCTTCTCCATTTCCTTTAGGATACCAAAGACCCATCTGTGATGTTCCAATTAGATATCTGAAAATACGTTTCATAGCAGTTGCATGGGTTTCTTTGGGGCATGATTGGAATCTTGCACACATGCAGACACTGAACATAATGTTTGGTCTACTAGCAGTTAGGTATAGCAAAGATCCAATCATTCTTCTATATTGGGTTATGTCAAATATTTTATCCTTTTCATCCATATCCAGTTTAGTTGCAGTAGCCATAGGTGTTCCCATTGGCTTAGCATTCTCCATTCCAAACTTTTTCAGCAATTCTTTCAGATACTTGGATTGATTGACAAAGATATCATCATCACATTGCTTGATTTGTAATCCAAGGAAGAAGTTAAGTTCACCCATCATGGACATTTCGAATTCTCCATGCATTAGCTTAGAAAAATTCTTGCAAAGAGATTCATTAGTAGCACCAAATATAATATCATCAACATAGATTTGAACAATAAGTAAATCTTTATTTTCTTTCTTAGTGAATAAAGTTGCTTATACTTTTCCTCTGTTGAACCCTTTTCAGTTAGAAAATTACTTAATCTTTCATACCATGCTCTAGGGGCTTGCTTTAGGCCGTAAAGGACTTTCTTTAGTTTATAAACATGGTTTGGTTTTGTAGAGTTCTCAAAGCCTGGAGGTTGGTCTACATAGACTTCTTCCATGACATATCCATTTAGAAAAGCACTCTTCACATCCATTTGATATAACATAATATTTTTCATGCATGCATATGCTAACAGAATTCTAATTGCTTCTAATCTAGCCACTAGAGCAAAGGTTTCCTCAAAATCAATTCCTTCTTCTTGATTATATCCTTTTGCAACCAGTCTAGGTTTATTTCTGATTATTGATCCTGATTCATCAAGTTTATTTCTAAAAACCCATTTGGTGCCAATGACAGGATGGTTTTTGGGTCTGGGCACTAAATTCCAAACTTGATTTCTTTCAAACTGATTCAACTCATCTTGCATAGCTAAAATCCAGTATTTATCAGTTAAGGCTTCTTCAGTACATTTGGGTTCAATTTGAGAAATAAAAGCATAGTTTATCATTTGATCCCCTAATTGTTTTCTGATTTTGACTTTCTCTTGAACATCCCCTATCACTTGATCAACAGGATGATTCCTTTGATATCTCCAAGCTTTAGGGAGTTCTTGAGACATGTCTTCATTATATTCATTTTCAAAGTCTTTCTCCTGAGTATCTTCCTCTATGTTAATAGATTCAGAAACTTTTGGAGGTTCAATTTTATCTTCATCAGAAAGATCTAAATTTTTAAAGTTTGAAATAAGATTATCCTCATCAGTAACATGTTTAGAAACAGTTTCATTTTCAATGAATACTACATGAACAGATTCTTCTACTAATTTAGACTTTTTATTAAAAACTCTATATGCCTTACTTCTACTATAATAGCCTAGAAATATACCTTCATCTGATTTGGCATGAAACTTACCCAAATTCTCCATTCCATTGTTATGGATGAAGCATTTGCAGCCGAACACATGTAGAAGTGAGAGATTTGGCTTTCTTCCTTTGTACAGCTCGAAAGAAGTCTTCCCAAGGATTGGTCTGATGTAGGCTCTATTTATGATGTAGCTTGCTCTGTTTACTGCATTAGCCCAGAATACTTGAGAAAGTTCCTTTTCATTCAGCATTGCTCTAGCCATCTCTCCAATTGTTTTGTTCTTCCTTTCCACTACTCCATTTTGTTGAGGAGTTCTTGGAGCTGAGAAATTGTGATCAATTCTATGCTCATCACAATACTCCAGGAAGTATGAATTCTCAAACTCTCCTCCATGATCTGATCTAATAGACACAATAGAAATACCTTTCTCATTTTGCACTTTCTTAGCCAAGGTTACAAATGCATCAAACGCATCACTCTTAGAGGAAAGAAATAGTGTCCAGGTAAATCTAGAGTAATTATCTACAATTACAAGCACATACAAATTTCCACCAATGCTTTTTACCCTAGATGGACCAATCAGATCCATATGCAGTAGTTCTAGTGGTCTAGTTGTGGTGACTATGTTTTTAGATTTGAAAGAAGATTTGATTTGTTTTCCTTTTAGGCATGCATCACATTCTGTCTTTTTCAAAGGTGATTTTTGGTAGGCCAGTGACTAACTCATTTTTAACTAGTTTTGAAAGTTGATTCATATTTACATGAGCTAATATTCTATGCCACAACCAACTATCATTATCCTGACTAATCAAACAGATAGAATCTAAGGGAGGAAGTTCATCAAGATCAATAGTATAGCAGTTACCGTCCTTTTGAGCTTTGAGGATTATTTTGTGATCACTTTTTCTGATGACCAGGCAGAACTTTGAGTCAAACAGTACCCAGTTTCCTTTGTGACATGTCTAACTCACACTTAGCAGATTGTGGTTGAGGCCAATTACAAACAGCACATTTTCAATGGATGTTTTAGGATTCTTCCCCATAATGCCAATGCCAACTATTTTGCCACATTGATCACCTCCAAAGGTCAACTTTCCTCCTTTCTTGTCTCTAAGGATGATGAACTTCTCCTTATCACCAGTCATATGACTTAAGCATGCACTGTCCATATACCATTTGTTGCTCTTTCTAGTTTTAAGACAAACCTGCAAGACAAAGTTTATACTTTCCTTTTAGGTACCCAAATTTGCTTGGGTCCTTTTCTGTTAGTAGCCCTTTCCCTAGATACAGATGTACCTTTAGGAACCCATTTAACCTTCCTGTCAAGTCTATTTTTCTCTAAAGCACATGAACTGGAAATATGTCCCTTCTTGTTACAGAAGTGACAGGTGGTAAAGGGACTGCTGGATTGAAAAACAGGAAGAAAACAATGCAGATAATTTTTTTTTTGCATGCCTTGGTTGATTATATGATTAAATGTGATGTGACATATGATCTTTCTTTCTATTGCCACTATCATGCACAAAGTGTCTCATGTACACATTCTGATTTTTCTTCCTAATCTTTTCTTTTACAGCACAAGGATCACAGCCAAGTCCAGCATTTCCCTGTGATATTCTTTGACTTCCCATTAAAGCAAACAACATGTCTTTTCCTTTAGTGAGTCTAGACATGCTTTTTACCAGATAGTCATTAGTTTGTTTTAACTCAATGCATGATTTACAGCAATCAGATTCAGTATGCAGAGAAGCAGTTTCAGAGATGTTGCAATGAGATTCTAGTTTGTTAACCTTTTTCTTTGCTTGCTTAAGTTCATTGGTAGTCTTGACAAATTCATCATGCAATTCATGAAATGCATCCAGTAATTCAGAATATGAAGGTTTAGATTCATATACCTCATCCTCTTGATCACTGTTGGATGGAGTTTCAGCTTCTTCAGATGCACGAGCCATCAGACAAATGTTGGCAATCTCTTCTTCATCATCTTCTTCCTCATCTGAGCTGTTACCCCAGATTGATGAGATGTACCTCTTTTCTTCTTAACTTTGTCTGCAGCTTTCTTTTCTTTTTCCTGCTTCTTGAGGAATTGTGGGCAATCCCATTTAATGTGTCCCTGCTTCTTGCACTCATAGCAGATTACTGGTTCTTTTCCTTCTCTCTTACTATCTCCAGATGCTCCTTTCTTGAAGAATTTCTTGCTTCTTTTCTTGTTGTAAAATCTTCCAAATTTTCTGACCATCATAGCCAGAGTTTCTTTATCTAACTCATCTCCATCGTCAGACTTTTCTTCTTTCTCCTCAGTAGCTTTCAGAGCAAGACCCTTCTTCTTTCTATCTTGTCCAGCTTCTTTGAGAGCCTTTATCTTTCCTTTGTATTCCTCGAGGCTACCAAAGAGAGCTGTGACAGATGCCATTGATTCTCCTCTGGCTTCCTCTATTGCTGTGACTTTGGGTTGCCATTCCAAAGGAAGAGTTTTGAGGATCTTTCTGACTTTTTCTGTCTGAGTGTACTCTTTACCTAGACTCTTTAGTTAATTCACAATAAGGGTGAATCTCTTCTGTAGCTCTTTTACGCTTTCTCCTTCTGCCATCTTGAAGCTTTCATATTTCACCTATGCAGGTGTTCAATTTGTTTTCTCTTACTCCAGTTGTTCCTTCATGAGCAATTTGCAAGGTGTCCCATATTTCCTTGGCAGTGGAGCACTGTGAGACCCTGTAGAATTCATCTTGATTCAATGCACTGACCAAGCAGTGTTTTGCCTTGAAGTTCAGCAAGACTCTTCTTCTATCTTCCTCGTTCCATTCAGCTTCTGGCTTCTCTTTGTATTTCCCATCATCCTCCAATGCCATTGGGACAAAATCTCCCTTCTGGATGATAGACTAGATGTCCAGATCAATGGACTGGAGATAGATTTGCATCCTCATCTTCCAGTAACCATAGTGTTCTTCACTGAAGCCAGGTGGTCTATTTGTGTTATTTCCCTATTGTAGTATGCTTTCTCCAAAACCAGCTATTTTAATTCCCAAACTGTAAAATCGTTTGATTGGGAATCCTATCTCTGATACCACTTGTTAGATAAGCTGGCTTCCCAAGGGGGTGAATTAGAAGGATTAAAAATTTTCTACAAAACATCAAGAAAGTAAAGAAAGCAAAGAGTGATGGTAAAACAGAGTATGAATGAATAAACAATAAAAGTAATAGTAGGGAAGAGAAGACTCTGATATTTATCCTGGTTCGGTCTCTCAACTTGACCTACGTCCAATCCCCAAGTCACCAATTGAGATTTTCCACTATTGTGCAAGAATTCAGTGGGCTTCTTGCAAATGCCACAGTACAAAGTTGATGCCCTGTTTCTAGAGCTCACACTTTCACTCTTTGCACTCTCACTAAGTGCTTCCCTAATCCCTTGTGATATCCCCTCACAAGAAAATCTTTCTTCCAGATGAAGATAAGATTGTGTACAACTAATAAACTCTCTCAAACAGAGTAAATATGAAAGTTAGAGTACAAATATTAAAGTGTGACAGTAAGAGACTTTGAGTAGATGATTTGGCAGAGTTTCAGTATTTACAAAGTGAAATCATGTTTCACATCTCCAAATGAAGTTCCATTTATAGATTTCTGCCCCAACTATAGTTAGAGACAAGATCTAGCCGTTAGAGACGTTACCTAATGGTTACTCTGAGAAACTATCCGTTTACCAACCGCATTTAATACTTCTGACACTCAAAGTTTGAATTTCAGTTAGTCAACAGACGAATTTAGCAGAAATCGAAAGTTGTAGCCTTTAACGTTGAACTTCCGAAGTTCATTTGTTATTAATCAAAATTGGAATTTTCATCTTTAGAAAATGATTGTATGTTGGAACATATAAATTTCCATTGGTAAAGTTGTTCTATCAAGTGTGAACAGTAATTTCAATTTGTTATAGTGCCTTCAAAATTCGAATTTTGGAACCCCAAAATTTGTCTGTCAAAAGCTGGTTCAATGGGGCACAATAGTTCATAAATTTGAAATTCAAATTTTCAAAGGGCAAAGTTCATCTGTCAAAGAGACCTCTTTTCAGACTTACTTGAAAATTAGAATTTATGAGTGTTGTCATTCGTATGTCAACATATCAACACAACAGACTTACACGCTTGGTTTATGAAATTCATATTTTAATGTTCAAAGTTCGTCTGTCAGTGGGCAATTTTAAAGCTCTTTTTAAACTTGTTTTCAGATGAACTTTGACACATTCTCAGATGAATTTTTCAATTTTCATAAGTTGCATTTTATTTGAAATTCGATTTTTCAACATCAAACTTCGTCTGTTAGAGAAGGGCTCATTTCAGACTCTTTTCAGACATAGGACAAAGTTCAAATTTCGGAATACAAAATTCGTCTGTCAGAGAAACCTCTTTTCAGACTTGATCATTTTCAATACGAAATTCGAATTTCCAAAGGCAAAGTTCAAATTTTCAAAACAGTAGATCAGTGTAAACCTTTCAAACTTCGTCTGTTGGAGGGTGTTTTTCAAATATTCCATGAATTAACATAGAATTAAGGTTTTAAAACATCTTTTCACCAAATCAAAGTCTTTTACTCAAATTAAAATATTACTAAACATTCTACATCTACTCCTGCACTGATTTCTCCAAAATTCCTTCACTTGAAACCTTTTGTGCACCTTTGATATCTTTACTCCAAGCTCTTGAAGGTTGGTTTGGAATAATCAAAATACTTGATTCAACAGGCTTGTCACTTGCCTGTTGAGATAGATCATCGAGCATTTTGGGTTATTAAGCAATGTAATGTAGAGCTTGATAAAGCTGGTGTTGAGAGAAAGTACCAATTGCAAGAGTTGCAAGAGATAGAAGAGATGTTTATGAAAGCTCCCACATTTACAAAGAGAAGACAAAGGCTTTCCATGATCAGATGATATCAAGAAAGGAGTTTAAAATTGGTGATAAAATTCTTCTTTATAAATCTAGATTGAAATTAATGCCGGGTAAATTGCATTCTAGATGGGAGGGTCCATATGAGGTTACTCATGTTTTTTCTTTTGGTGCAATGGAGCTTATTGATAGACATACTAGATCCAAATTCAAGGTTAATGGACACCATCTCAAACACTTTCATGAGGGGCTACCTAGAAAGGACAAAGAACAGCTCCAACTTCAAGATCTGCCTTGATCATTTGGTTGTTTTCCTTCCTTACTCTTTACTATGCTTTGTCCTTTATTTTAATTGGATACTAAGCTGCATTGAGGACAATGCACAATTTAGGTGTGGGGGAGGGACTTTTTGCATTTTTACACTTTTGTTTCTTTTTGTTTGCTTTTACTGTTTGGTATAGGATTTCAGCGTTTATTTTTTAAAACAACATAAAAAGTGGAAAGTTTTTTGGAAAACCACAAAGATTTTGTTTTGTACAAGTAGCTTACATAAAGGGAAACCATGATATGAAATGCATAGGTAAGAAGATAATTGCATCTTGCTTGATTATTTTGGCTAAGTGGTAAATTGATTAGCTTGATTGCAAAGTGATGATTATTGAATGAACCTTGTGAGACTTTGGGCCAATTGTCATAATTTTTATTCATATGTGTACGACTTACTTGTCTCCCAATCTAGAACTTGACTCTTGTCTTGTTTGAGACCACATTTTTTTTTTGCATTCATTTGCATTACATGGAAGTGATCAAAGCATTCATTTTCATTTACCATTCACTTATAGCCAAATAACCAACCATGCATATATCTTCATCCATTGTATAGCCCTTTGTGCCTTTGAGTTATTTTTCCTCCTCACCTCATTACCCATAAAAGAAAATAAAAACAAATATCCACATTTGTCTTTAGGATATTCTTAGGGAGTGAGAGTCAAATTTATATGTAGATTGGATGGTTGATCATGCATTTTCTCATTCTTTTGGCCATGAATTTTGACCTTACATATTGCTTTATGGTTTGGAAATTGTGAGAGGTTAAAAAAAAGAAAAAGAAAAAAATAGAAAGAAAAAAATGAAAAAAGAAAAAAAAAAGAGAAAGAAAAAGAATAGAAGAGAGAAAAAGAAAGAAAGGTAAAGAGAGAGAGAGAGAGAGAGAGAGAGGAAGAAATATAAAAAAAGGAAAAAGAAACAGTAAAAAAAAGATTTGAAAAAAAATAGTAAAGAAAAAAAAAGAAATGAAATGAAAGAAAAGAAGAAAAGTAAAAGAAGGAATTTCTTTTTATTATTCATTTGATTGCAATTCATGATCTTTTTACTTGCTTCTCTTTTTGAATTTGATAGAATAATAGGCCTTTGGAATGGTTATGTATGATTTCTCATCCTCACCTTAATCTCTCTATTCTTATGGCTTTTAGCTTCCTAAAATATCCATTTTGGAATCATTTTTTCTTATTCCTTCATTGTCCATAGTTTGCTAACCCAAGAAAGTCTTTGTGATCTATGTATGCACTTGATTCTGTTAGTGGTGGAGAGTTTAGATTATTGTCAAGCTTATGGAAAGGGAGGTTAGTAAGTTGGAATTATGAGTGTAAACACTTTAAACCATCAAAAACTACGAGTAGAGAGTAAACACTTATCTTGTTTGCATACTTGTTAATTTCCCTACCATTGTGCTAATCAATCAAGTGGGTCACATAAGTTGGATAGCCTAAGTTTGGATTTGATTGGTGATTCCTATTACTAGTGATTTGTACATTGCTTTTTCCTTGTTTTTCAATTGGATTTTGTTTCTTCTCTTTTGTTTTTTTTTCTTGGTCTAATCTTTGCCCAGAGTGCAAAGCCTAGGTGTGAGGGAATTGATAAATCTAATATTCTATATATTTTTATCCCCTATATTTAGGTATTTTAAAGAGGATTTGATGCTAATTGTGCTTAATTAATGGACTATTTGGATTATTTGGCATTTTCTCTCTTTTGTGAATTTTTATGCACAAATCTTGATTTTTAATGAATTAATCATATTTTGTTAATCATGGGATCTTTTCTAAATAATAATTCCTCAAACATTTTAGGCTGATTGAATATCATCTTGGGTTTTTAGAATTTAATTAATTTGCACTCATATAAGTTTTTGGGCCTAAGGCTTGGTTGAATTTTTCTATTTTCTCATGATTTTCTTAGGCTATTTTTCCCATTTTGTCTGGCCCATTTAGTAAAAAATAATAAATACATAAAAGAAAACATTTTTGTTAGAGTTCATAGAAAAATAGTAAAATAAATGCATAATATTTTAGAAGATTTAAAAATTTGAAAGAGATTAGAATATTAAATATTCATAGGTTATCTGTAAAGATTATAGAGCAAAGTTTGAAAAGTATCGTTTGATTAAAATATATAAAAATAAAATAAATAAAGATATTATCTTTTAAGATTTTACTAACTTCCCTATCCATAATATTTTGAAAAAAATATAGAAATAAAACAAGGAGGAAATAAATCAATAATAATAAATATCTCTTAAATGAGATTGAATAATCTTAAAAAAAATTAGGAGATCAATATATTATCCCTATAGGATTCTTATCTTCAAAATTTAAAATATTTCAAATTAAAAAAAAAATGAATGGTGAGCTCCTTTATAAAAAGAGGGCCAAAGAGCCAGATAAAAAAAAAAAAGAAAGAGGGGGAGAGAATGGTAGACACTAGGGCAAAAGAGTTCTAGAGGCTGTGAGAATATAAAAGTGAGGCAAAAAGTGGGGCAAGATTGAGGAAGAAAAGTCAAGAGAAAGCTCACGTATCCACAAAATACAGGTAAACAAGCACCTAATTGTAATTTCTTAGTTTCTTATCTCTGCTACATATCTCTCTTTCATGCATATATTTGGTTCTTAAACACACATATAATGGGCAGTGGTATTTTAATAGTGGGATTAATATTTGGTCATTCATGGTGGGACCCTTTTCTATTCTTCTAGTAGCCAAAGCAAGATAATGCCTTTTACAATTTACTAAACAGATGCCCTATGCTGATAGTACGCATATTATTGGGTTCTTTCGAGTTTCAAAATGAACTTTGTTACTTGATCTCCTACTCTTACAATCTTTCTTTTTCTTTTCAAATCATGATGGGTACTAATTATCTCCATAGTCACTTACAATGTAAACTAAAAGACTATGAGTAATACTAATTTTTGCCATAGCAATCCATACCGTTTGAAAATATAATCTTGACAAATTAGTATTAATGTTTCTTTAAAAAACACTTTTTTCCTCTTTAAAAATTCTTTCTTTTCTAGTTGTTTTTATTGTTTGCCATGAAGGGCACCAATTGTCCTTGTGTACACTCAAAGTGTTATTAAATGAATTATGAGTAATACTAATTTAATGTGCTTTTACTAAGAACTATGAGTGATACCAATTTCCACCATAGATGCTAATTAAAGGATTTTAGTTATTTCATCTCAATCTCTAGGAAAATGATAATGTTTTTTTAATATAATATATCATGTGGTTTACCTTTGTACAAAGAAATAGAAATAAAATAATAATAATTGTTCTACAAAAAACTAACTAACTTTTCATGCGAACTATATAGACTCTCATAAGGGTACCTAAGCCCTAGGTTTTCATCTCAGGTCAAATCCGCTCTATAAAAAATATTATATTTTCTTTTTCATCTAATTTTTTTGGGTTTAACAATAAAATTAACAAGGATAACTTAAAATAATTGTTTAGGCCTATTTATTATAGCACAATGAATTTGGGCTAACCATTCTTCTGAACGGGTGCATAGAGTGCCTAATACCTTCCCTACATACAACCGACTCTCAAACCTAACTCTTTTATCCGTAACCCATCCTCTCTATATCTTTAAGTTTTCCAAAATTTCTCTTCAAAATTTTAATAGTGGCTCCATTTTTATTTTCACTTAGAAATCAAGTGCGACAACTTGGCGACTTCATTGGGGACAGTTAAAGTGTCAAGCCCATTTAAATTTATTATGCTTAGTTAATAATTAGGCCTTACCTTTGTTTTTATTGATTTGATTAAACATGTCCTTGTTAATTTATGTGCTTTATCTTTTGTCTATTTACTCATGTATTTGTTTATTTTTTTTATTTATTTTTGGGAAAATTGGCATAGTTAGTAGATTGCTCCCCTCACACTCTATGCACTAACACAACCTCACACACTTATTGGGCCCTATACTTGGGTCTGTGCGCATCCTAGGTGAGATGAAGTTTGAAACAGTTTCCCTAAGGAACACTAATGTTCCCTTAGGTCATTATGAAGATTTCACTCAAATTGTTACCTACTTATTAAGTTTAATTGATGAAGGGCTAAGCCCTCATAAGATTAGATTTGATAAATAAGGTTTTCATTCATGAGATGAGAGCAATCTAAGGACCTGTATGAATATTAGAACTACCCTAAACCATGCACGATGTAGAAAAGCCTTGGGCCAATCCTATTACATAGATCCTAATCCAATAGGTATTAGAACCCACCTAATCTAGGACACAGGGGACTACTCAGGTAGTAGGATTCTTTTTCTTCTTCTTCTTCTTCTTCCACCAGTAATAACCTAAGTGGCCGACTATTAAATAAATTAATCAATGTGTGACAAACTTTAATATTTAAAAAGAAGATTCTTAAACCAACACTAAACCTTTACCTTTTTTTAAAACAAAGGAACTAGTGAATTGCAAAGTTGAGTTAGTATGATAAGGCACAAGAAGAGTCATGGATTCAAAACCAGTTAGGTAGCTCTACACAAGAAGAGTGATCAAGTTTGAAACATCTGCAGAGCCAGTCAAGAATTTGAAAGAGATAGCTCAAAACATCAAGAAAGATATTTTGGGACTTCAGGGATAGATATGGGAATATACTTGATTTGCTTGATATACCAATTTAGGGAAATGTGCTCACAGTATTAGGATAGTATTGGGATAACTCCTTAAGATGCTTCACATTCCAAGATTTTTAGGTTGCGCCTCGAATAGAAGAATATGGGGAACTCCTAGGATTGCCTTGAAGCAAAGGGGATTAAGTATAAATATCTAGGACATACACCATCAGAAACCTCGATAGCTAGTCTCTTAGAATCAATGTAAAGGACTTACAACTAGTTTGCCCAGGAAATGTGCCTAGAATTTCAAGGTCCTATATCGAAGCTCACATGAAGATGCTAATATAACAAAGGAAATAGGATGTTTTAGGTAGAGTCCTTGCAATGACAATTTATAAGATTATCTTATTTTCATTTTCAAAAGGAATCATTGACTTATATGGCATCAGTGTATTTCAAATGGTTGAATTTCATCGAGTCAACCCTATACTTACAATTCTAGTATATGACATTAAGCTATTGCCATGCCAAGGAAGGAGAAAGAATGAGATGTTGCCTTCGCCTATTGTATGTGTGGATTATGGACCATTTACATGTGACTGAAATTCAAGTAAGAAAAATACTTAACTCTTGCAACCTTCTTACATGTTTTAAAAACAAATCAAGGAAGGGTACGATAAGTTGTAAAGGGTGGATTCACACTTTCAATCAACTCAAAGCAGATAAAATCTTTTGGATGTTAGCATAGTGCTGGAATGAAGAGATAATATTTCAAAGCAAAAACTTCTTGAACATACCACTCTTGGGACCTCAGAGGTCATCAACTATAACCTTATCTTGTTATTGAGACAATTTGCCTTTACACAAGTAGTTCTTTTGGAGAAGTAGTTCAGGAAATTCACTTTTAGCATAATGATTCAATGAAAAAATTAGGTCAAGAAGTTGGAAATGCATGGGATATGTTTATATGTAAAGGAAGATTTGAGTTTGGGCCATGATTGATACATGCAACAAATGAATACCAGACATGGTTATCAGAAAGGATAAAAGGGACTAGTCCTGCATTTGCACCACTAGACCCTTTGTTGAGCAACAGTACAATGGAAGTAGATAGGGAGTTAGTTAGATTATTAGAAAGAAAAGAAGAATAACTAAAGAAATTAAGAGGAGCTAATTGTGCAAATAAAGAAATGGTGAATTCCTTGCAGACAAAATGTGTAGACTTAAGGAATCAAATAGAAGAAGCGAGGAGACAAAATAGTCATGAAGAAAATCTAGAAGTGTAGAAATTGAAGGAAGAGAACCTGAAACTCAAGCGTAAAATCAAGGAGGTTATTGATCAAATGGAAGAAAATGAGCAAAGAATATAGAGTAATCAGGTGAGGCTGATGAGGGTCATAAGGGAAAAGGACAAGTTTGAAAAAGAATTACTGACTCTTCATCCATTGGAAGGCCTATAACATAGAATAGAGGTGCTCGCTAAAAAATTAGAGGAGAAAGCTAATGTGCTAATATCTTTAAGAGAAAGTTTAAAGGCTAATATTCAGAGGTTGTTAGAACAAGTAAATTAGCAAACTAGAACAATATAGGAAGAAATGAGGAAAACTGACAATTGGAAGGGTCGCGTCAAAAGTTTGATTTTGTTAGCAAATGAAATGATCCCAAAATTCACATATGCTTATGTGTAAGTAGAAAGCGTGATCCACCCTTTCAATACCTTTGATGAAATTATGAATTTTCTTTCATTGTGTAAAGAGCTTGCCGTAGGACTGAGGAATGTAGCCCAATTTTGGTAGAATAGATGAATATTCATTTTTATTTGAAGTTTTTCTTCAATGAATCTTTATTTGAATAAAAGTTGGTTGAAGATTTGTGCATAGTATCATACTAGAATCTTTCAAAAGGACATCAAGTGATAAAGGGTCCAATGTCTCTATTACTTGATAGTCAACTCTATTCGATTGGAGGAACAATAAGTTTCCCAAAAGATTAGGGGCTCTTGTGCTTCAGGATTCATATGCTAACTCTAGACACTTCACAATTCACTATAAATCAAAGATAAAAATAAAAAAAAAATCAATATCCCTTATAGAATGTTCAAAATAATTGAAAATTCATCAAGGTAAAAGTAAGTTAAAATGTTCTTTACGATCAAAGACAACATTGCACCCAAGGAAAAGCAACCTAACAAGGTAGCCCATGTGCACTCTTACAATACACACTTCCAAAGCTGGTAGATGGCCAATAATAGCACAAATGGAAATCAAAGGTACGAGGTTGAGACTACTACATTGAGTGAGTGGGTATCTTCTATGGAAACTCAACTAGGTGAAATAATGAAGCTTTTGAATGTTGTTTTGAATAACGATAAGGCAGCCAATGCACTTACCCTGTAACAATCCAATAGTCAAGCAGAAAAAAATCCCTAGAAGGATATTGAGAAGGAGGAACAATCTCCTCAGATAGGAGAGAACTCTAATGCTGAGACCACAAAAGCTCATGAATAGCTAGGAGAGGATCACACGTATACCTTCCTAATCTCACCAACACTTACACAAGACCAATAATTAAAATAGGAGCTTAGTGAAGTAAAAGATCAGTTGAAAGCCCTCCAAGGATGAAATATGTAGGGGTTTGTGCATCTGTAAGAACTATACTGGACTCCAACAATAATTGTCCCTAAAAATTATTTTATGTTGCTTGACTTCGACAAATATGATGGGGCTGGTATTCCAATGCATCATTTGAAGTCTTATTGTACAAAGAAGTCAGTATGGTCCAAAGAGGAAAAGTTTCTAATGAATTTCTTTTCTAAAAGTTTGACTGGACATGCACTGACTTGGTACTTACAACTGGATCATTCTTAGATTCGTGAGTGGTATGATCTCACTGATACATTTATAAAGCAGCATAAGTTTAATCTTGATATTGCCCCAACAAGGGAACAATTGAAAGCAATGAGTAAGAAAACAAATGAGACATTCAAGGGCTATGCTTAGAGATGGAGAGTGTTAGCCTCTCAAGACCTGCTCACAATGTCATATAATGAATTTTGCTTATACTTTATTCACGCATTACCAAATCCTTAATATCAATATATGGTGGGGGCTAATGTCAAGGACTTTTTTGACCTAATAACGATAGGGAAAGGATTGATATAGATATCTGTGGGGCTAAAATCCCTATTTCTCAAGTAGAAAGTAACATGTGAAGAGGTCGCAAAAAAAAGAAGAAGGAAGAGAATGTGAATTATATGCAGCCGGTGAGGATATCTCCTAGCAAGCAAGCTATCTCTTACCAGTTAAATGGGAGGAACCCTAGAAAAATACTAACAGCACCAGTACCCAATATATGAAGGTAAGTTAGAGGATAGAGAAACACAAAGGCCAAGTTTAATCGTTTATGGCTTGATTTTGGCATGACTAATGCAGAGCTATACCATAAACTTTGGGAAGCTCAATTTTTGGGATCACAACCCTATAAGCCAGTTTCACCACAATTTCCAGCTTGGTATAATCCTAATGTGATGTGTGAATATCATATGGGCACTCCAGGACACTCTATTTAAGGTTGTGTTACTTTGACAAGAAATGTTTTGGATTTAATCGATGCCAATCACATCCAACTAAAGACTAATGAGAACTCCACCATCACTAATAACCCTCTTCCAAATCACCACAGGCAAATAAATGCTCTTAAGGAAGGGATTGGGTTCTCTACGGATATTATGGATATCAAGATTCCCATGAGTGCCCTCTATGCCTATTTGAAGGAAGCTAGTTATTTGCTAAAGTCCCTAAAAGATGATAGTATGATGCTCAAAGGCCAAGAGATGAGGTATTGTGAATACCATCAGGAGGTAATGGATCATGATATTCAAAATTGCATTCAGTTTAAGGAAGAAATGCAAAGGATTATGGCCTTAGGAATTGTGGTCGTTAGAAGTGACAACAAAGGAATATGTGGGGCAGAGAAAAAGCCTATTGAGTTAGTTATTCAGGACAATAAGACAACTCCTCCTACTAATAACAAAAAGCCTCACAATCTTGCACCCTTAATCATAAACATACCTTCTCCCTTCCCATACAAAAATTATCAAGCTATGCCTTGGAGATATAATGGTGTTGTGGAAGGTTTCTCAATGGTTGTAGAGACAAATGAAAAGGCTCACTTCAGCATCATAGGAGTCACTCGAAGTGGAAGGGTACATCTTCCAATAGAACTTTAGAAGATGAGAAAGGAGAAGGAAGTATTGAAGACCCAAAGGAGCCTGACTTAATAATGCTGGGAATTTCACTATACACGCAGCAGAAAAACTATAAGAAATTTCCTCCCATGGATCCATCAACATTATTTAGATTGAGATGTAGAAAAGGAATTTACCTCCGATGCATCCCTTGGTGTTCTTTTTCATTTCATCGAACCTTAGGAACTAACATGATTGGTCAGCTCCCTCTACCAGTATCCATACAAACAGTGAGTCCAACTCGAATGGCATGCTAGCACCTCTAGTTGTGATGTCTGTACAATTCCATACAAGTCCGTATGCCTTCACTATTCGTCATTCATTGGTACAGTTTTTCTTTCTGAGTGTACGGTCGCTCTCTCTTTAGGGTAATTCGAATTCTATTGATTCTGTATCCTAGTCTATATCAATATATAGATAGGATTCGGTATTTGTTTAATTTAAATCAATAATTTTAACTAAATCAAATATTAATTAAATAGATTAGTTTGAATTTAAATCTATCTAATAGATTGAATTAAAACTAACTATCTAATATATATCCAGAATAAAATCTTAATTTAATTTATCATAAAAATCAAATTTAGATTATTAGTTTAAATTCAAATTTAGAATCCAATCTAAATCAAATTTAGATTATGACATTAGTTTAAATTTAAATCTATCATATAGAATTAAATTTAAAACTAATTAATTTGAATTAATTTGAACAATATATATTTCAAAATATATATGAAATATATAATATATCAAACATATATATATTTCAAATTTTAATATATATATCAAATATATATACATATAAAATTTTATCACCTTAAATTGAACATTAAATTCATTAAATCTAGACATATTTTAGATTCAATGAATTTGGACATTCTAGCTCGAGTTGACCTATTCTTATGTGTGACCCTATAGGCGCACATGATGTTGGCAGTGGGCTAATAACACTATTGGACCCATAAGTCACAAGTGGCCTCTAGCAAGACATTATGACTACTTTGGTGATCTGATACAACATATAACCTGATCACATCTCTTTTGTCTCATGATATATAGGTCAAATATGAGGGATGGAAACATCATCCTCATTTTACTTGACCATCACTTTCTCGATCTCCGAGCAGACTGACAGAACAAATGGAAACTCTTCCATTCGAGCACAGCCATGAATTTTCTCAGTCTCACTCTTTGAGGGGCTCAGATATATCTCTCCATGAATTAGAGGGACAAATTCCATCTTGACCATTCATCTTCCTCCACACGAGTTCCATTATGCCCGATCATAGCCTTTATGATCCCCCGATTAAAGGTAACTTTTGGCTATGCCAAAGTATAGTGTTCCTCATGTAGAAAGCCATGGTAATCTCAGGTCTGAGGGCTTAGTGACACGGTTATATATGAGATATGCTTATGACTTGATCCATGCAGCTATCTCATGATGGGTCAATCCAGTGTCTATTCTCTAACAGGAGCTTATGGTTTTGATTTATATCTTCATACATAATTATCACATGATTATCAATCAAAATCATACTAGCCTTAATTCATTATTGTTCCTAAAAAGATGATTGACTAGGGATATTTAGGATAAAATAATTTATCAAAGGATATTATTATAAAGAAAAACATACAAACAATATAATAATCTTTTTTTCATAACGAAATACAATAGTCATAATACAATTATTGGCCTAGAGCACAATCTCTAACAACTCCTACTTATACTAAGCTCAATCGTTGATGTATCTAATACCCATTGACCTAACATGATGCTGATGCTTTATTTGTGCAAGCAGCTTAATAAGAGGATCAACAACATTGTCATCAGTTGGTATTTTGCATATCTTTATATCGCCCCTATCAATGATTTCTCTGATGAGATGATATCGCCTGAGTATGTGTTTGGTTCTTTGATGTGACCTAGGCTCTTTAGCCTGTGCTATTGTGCCGTTGTCATAAAATAGATCTATCGGATTTGAGAAGGTAGGCACCACTCCATGCTCAGTGATGAACTTCTTAATCCAAACAGCTTCCTTAGTTGCATCTGATGTTGCTAGGTACTCAGCTTCTGTTGTAGAATCAACTACAGTGCTTTGCTTGGAACTCTTCTAACTAATTGCTCCACCATTCAAACAGAATAGGAATCCTAATTATGATCTAGAATAATCTTTGTTAGATTGGAAACTTGCATCTATGTAACCCTTTACAACTAGCTCGTCTTCCAATCCTCCATACACCAAGCATACATCCTTAGTCCTTCTTAAGCACTTCAGAATATTCTTGACAGCAATCCAGTGATTCTCACTAGGATCCGACTGATATCTACTAGTCATGCTCAAGGCACATGATACATCCAGTCGAGCACACAACATGGCATACATTATAGATTTAATTGCCAAAGCATATGGAATCTTGCTCATGCGTTCTCGCTCATCTCGTGAACAAGCACACTGAGCTTTACTGAGATTGATGCCATGAGACATGGGTATGTAACCCCTCTTTGAATCTTGCATACTAAACCTATGCAATACTTTGTCTATATAAGTGCACTGACTTAGGCTGATTAGCCTCTTGGATCTATCCCTATAGATTCTAATCCCTAGGATATAGGTGGCTTCTCCTAAGTCCTTCATTGAGAAACACTTTCCTAACCAAGTCTTGACATTCTACAAGGTAGGAATGTCATTCCCAGTGAGTAAGATGTCATCAACATAAAGCACTAGAAATACAATTGTGCTCCCACTAACCTTCTTGTAAACATAAGGTTCATCAACATTTTGGACAAATCCAAACTCTTTGACTACTTCTTCAAAACTTTGATTCCAAGTACGAGATGCTTGCTTTAATCCATAAATGGATCTCTGAAGCTTGCAAACCTTCGCAGAATCTTCTGGACGTACAAAACCCTTATGTTGTGTCATGTACACATCCTCAAGTAGCTTTTCATTAAGGAATGTTATTTTGGCGTCCATCTGCCAAATCTCGTAATCATAGTACACTGCAATGGCAAGCTGACAGACTTAATCATGGCTACTGGTGAAAAGGTTTCATCATAGTATATACCATGAGTTTGCTTGAATCCTTTTGCAACCAATCGTGCTTTGAAGGTATGCACTTGGCCATCTATGTCAGTTTTCTTCTTAAGAACCCATTTGTACCCAATGGTTTTTACACCTTCAGGTGGGTCAATCAAGGTCCATACCTGATTGTCATACATGGATTACATCTCAGACTTCATGGCATACAGCTATTTTTTAGAGTTAGATCCCATTATGGCCTCTTGATAGGTGGTTGGCTCTTCTTGATCCAAGAGGAACGCATCATGACTATCAATTAAAAGAAATTCATATCTTTGAGGCTGATGTCGTGTCCTATCTAACCTTTTTGGGCCTTGTGTTACTTGAGTAGGCTTATCAACTTGTTGTGAGTCTTCTCGTTCCTCCATCTCTAGCTCAATGCGATTTTGTGGGTCCCGAACTTCTTTGAGATTTATCTTACACCCATTGCTTCTTTTATAAACAAACTCTTTTTCTAGAAAGATATCATTCCGAGCAATAAATATTTTATTCTCACTGGGATTGTAGAAGTAGTATCCCTTAGTTTGCTTGGGATACCCCACAAAAACACATTTTATAGATTTAGGGTGCAAACTTATTTGAGGCTTGTTGCTTAACATATGCCTCGCATCCCCAAATCATGAGAAAAGATAAACTGGGCTTCTTTCCAGTCCATATCTCATATGGGGTCTTTTCAACCGCCTTAGATGGAACACTGTTTAGTGTGAACGTAGCTGTTTCTAATGCATAGCCCCAAAAGGATGGTGGAAGATCTGTTTGACTCATCATAGATCGAACCATATCTAATAGGGTTCAATTCCTCCGTTCAGAAACACCATTCCACTGTGGTGTTCTCGGTGGAGTTGATTGTGAAATAATTCCACAATATCTAAGATGGTCAATAAATTCTTGGCTCAAATATTCACCACCTCGATCAGATTGAAGTGCTACAATAGATTTGCAATGTTGATTCTGTACCTCATTTTGGAAAATTTTGAACATTTCAAAAGCTTCAGATTTATGTCTCATTAGATAGATATATTCATATCTACTAAAGTCTTCTATAAAAGTAATGAAGTACAAGTGACCACTTCTGGCAGTTGTACTTAACGGACCACATACATCTGTATGTGTTAAGCCCAATAAGTCAGTGGCCCTTTCACTATGTCCAGTAAAAGGTGCCTTTGTCATCTTTCCCAATAAACAAGATTCACAAGTGTCAAATGATTCAAAATCAAATGAATTGAGAAGTCCATCTTGATGGAGCTTCGAAATGTGTTTCTTATTCATGTGGCCTAGACAACAGTGCCATAGGTAGGTCAAATTCAAATTGTTTGACTTGATCCTCTTGGTAGATACGTTATAGATATGTTCCTTATTGGGAGCTTCAATAATGACTACCATGTAAATCTCCATCCACATAAAAGATGTCATTAAAATAAATAGAACATTTTTTATTCCCAATAATTGAAGTAAATCCTTCCTCATCTAAATAAGAAATTAAAATAATGTTCTGACTCAAAGCTAGAACATAATAGCAATTGTTCAAAATTAACAAAAGCCCACTGAGCAAAATTAATTCATAAGTTCCTACGACTAAAGTAGCAACTCTTGCTCTATTTTCGACTCGTAGGTATATTTCACACTTTTTCAACTTCCTACTCCTTTAGAGACCCTGCACATTTGTACAAATGTGAGTTCCACATGTTGGAGAAGTAGAAAGATTAATTTCCATAACATAAATACCTGAAGTAATAGCCCTACTATTCTTCTTTTGTTTTAGATCTTCCTTGTAGAGCTTACAGTTCCTCTTCCAATGACCGGGTTCATTACAAAAGAAATAGAGTCCTTCCTTCGAAGGCTTTGCCTTCTTGGCATTAGGCTTGGGTTTGAGGTTAGGCTTGAACTTGTCTTGCTCCTTGGACTTAGTGCCTGGGCCTTTTCCCTTTCCCTTACTCTTACCTTTCTTTTTCATTCCTTTCCCTTTCTGAACCATTAAAACGCTACTAGGCTTTTTCTTGATGTTTTGCTCAGCAGTTTTATGCATCGTATGCAGTTCAGAAATTGATTTCTCCATGTTGTTCATATTGTAGTTCATGACAAATTGGTCATAACTCTCTGGGAGTGAGTTTAAGATCAAATCTGTAGCTAACTCCTGGGTTATGGGAAATCCAAGCCTTTCAAGGTGATCAATGTAGCCTTTCATCTTCAAAACATGAGAGCTAACTAATACACCCTCAGTTATTTTAGTAGGAATGTAAGGCTTTCATGGTTTCAAACCTTTCTTACCTTGCCTATTGTTGGAACATTTCCTTGAGATGCCCAATCATCTCATAAGCCTCCATATGTTCTAGATCTCTCTAAAGTTCTGGGATCATGGTGGCTAACATCAGGCATTTGACATCCACAAAGTCATTAAGATGCTTACTGTAGGCATCCTTTTGGGCTCTTGGAGCATTGGTTGCAAGGTCCTTAGGAATGGGTTCATTTAGGACATGTGACTTTCTTTCTTGCTTGAGAGCAATTCTCAAGTTCCTAAACTAGTTAAGAAAGTTGGTCCCATTGAGTTTGTTCTTCTCAAGTATAGATCACAATGATAGTGAAGTAGAATTACTCGTCGACATTTTCTACAACAAAATATGCAAAATTAAATTAATAATTTCCTACAAAAAATTAACCCTCAATTTAGTTTAGCAGGCTAAGACCAATATTTCACCTAATTGTAAATCTACTTTGGCAAGACGCTTAAAATTAAGTTATTTAGGTAGTTAACTTATTTACCAATTACATCACATGTAACTCTTAGATCTTTTTGGGATCCTGTCACCATATGACCCCGCATGTTTAATCTAATCTACTGCCTTGAGACCCAAAACCATTTTGATAGTCTCAATTAAGTCATACCATCATGAACCTTTATGAGTATCACCATTACCCAAACTGCCTCACTAAGATAACTTAAGTGTATCCCACTTTGGTGGATCCTACATTTAGGCGATCAAAGTCTTAACAGGTGTTCATTAATGGGTAGCATTTAAACTTAAAATTTAATTCGAGGGATTTTATTATATTGTTGTTATTCATACATGTAGTCATCACATGAACATATATAAAAGTGTCATCCCATACATGCATATAATCTTATCATAAAGCATAAAATAAATGTGTCATAATATGGCCCATCTAACCTATATCCTCTAAGCCAATGAAAGGTTTCTTCTAATATAACACTTATATACAAAAGAAACCTTAATTGAACATTCGAGGGGAGTGAGGTGAGAAGATAATGTACATCCAGAATATAGAGAGAGGCACGACACGTAGGCTGTATTTAAAACTACAAATTCATCCTAGGGTCATATTATGCGTCATACCCATCTAATTCAGACAAACAAATCACAGCATGTAACAAATATCTCATCTAATGAAAAGCTATAAACTTTGTGATTTTAACATTAAATTAGATTATATTACACTACGACTAGATAGCCATGGTGGTCCGCTAGCTGGTTAGCGGGTGGGGTCAAGGGGCAGCGCCCCTGGCGGGGTGAAGGATGGAGCCCCATGAAATTTTTTAAATTTCCACTCTTTTGAATGAGTGGCTGTCTTAAGAAAACCCCAAGGATTCATCAATCTCATTGAAAATCCATCCACCAGAATTGTTTTGCATATGCTGTTTTTCATCATGTCATGCACAAAAACATATATTTCAAAAATATATGAACTCATCACATACAAAGACAGATTCACATATGAAAATCGAATCAGTCATATGAAAAATAGAAATGAATCCATACTAATATGAAACATATTTTCAAACCCGAATTATATAGGATTATCTAATTGTGTCATACAAAATAGAAACTAAATACATGCGTATACGAAACAGATTCCTAAATCGATTGAGCAACCTCAATTCGCAACAACAGATTCTCATATACATATGCAGAAACATATTCGCATCACATATGAAAATCACATGAATCTCATCATGTCATATGTCAACAGAAAACCAAATCGTTTAAACAAATTCACAATTGTTTAAAAAATCATATTTCGCATAGCTATATAACGTTAGATTAGAAACTAATTTGAGGAATAGATTTTTCAAATATATATATCACATATATGAATGGTAGATTTACATATGAAAATTCAAAACTGATTTGAAAAACTGAATTGCACAAATTGAGTTCACACATATCACATATATGCAATCATATACTCAAGAACTCAGTTTAAACAATCATTGACGTGGCTCTGGTACCACTATTGGGAATTTCACTATACACGCAATGGAAAAACTATAAGAAATTTTCTCCCATAGATCTGTCAACATTGTTTAGATTGAGATGTAGAAAAAGAATTTACCTCCAGTGCGTCCCTTAGTGTTCTTTTCTTTTCGTCGGACCTCAGGAACTAACATGATTGGTTAGCTCCCTCTACCAGTATCAACATGAATGGTGAGTCCAACTCGAACGGTGTGCCAGCATCTCTGGTTTGTGATGTCTGTACAATTCCGTACAAGTCCATACGCCTTCACTATTCGTCATTCATCAGTATATGCTGGCTTCCTAAGAAGGGGGATGAATTGGGAAGATTAAAATTTTCTGCAAAATGTTAATAAAGTGAATAAAGCAAAGGTGATAGTAAAACAGAGTATAAGTGAATAACAAGTAAAAGTAGTAATAGAGAAAGGAAGACACAGATGTTTATCCTAGTTCGGTCTCTCAATCTTGACCTACGTCCTGTCCTCAAGCCACCATTTGAGATTTTCCACTATCTTGCAAAAATTCAGTGGGCTTCTTGCAAATACCACAGTATAACTATGATACTCTGTTTTTAGAGCTCACACTTTCTCTCTTTGCACTCTAGCTAAGTGCTTCCCCAATCCCTTGTGATATCCCCTCACAAGAAAATCTTTCTTCTAGATGAAGATAAGATTGTTTACAATGGATAAACTCTCTTAATCATAGTGTATATGAAAGTTGGAGTACAAAGAATGAAGTATGTGAGAGTAAGAGACTTTGAGTTGATGATTTGGCAGAGTTTCAGTATATACAAAGTTAAAATTGTTACCCACAACTTCAAATGATGTTATATTTATAGATTTACGTCTTAACTATATGTTAGAGACAAAATCTATCCGTTGGAGAAGTTACCCAACGGTTACTCTGAAAAACTATCTGTTCACCAATCGCATTTAATGCCTCTGACACTCAAAGTTTGAATTTTGGTTGGTTAACAGACGAATTTCACAGAAACTGAAAGCTAAAGACTTTAACGTTGAACATTCGAAGTTCATCTGTCATAAAGCAAAGTTCAAATTTTGATCTTTGAAAACTGTTTCTATGTTAGAACATATGAATTTTCAAGTTTAAGGTTCTTCTGGAAAGTATGAACAGTTATTCCATTTTGCTACAGTGCCTTCGAAATTCAAATTTTGATACCCAAAATTTGTCTGCCAGTGGGTAGTTTAATAAGGCACAATAGTTCATCTATTCGAAATTCAAATTTGTAAAATGCAAAGTTCGTATGTCAGAGAGGTCTCTTTTCAGACTTAATTCAAAGTTAGAATTTCTGAATACTATTATTCGTATGTTAATATATCATCATAACAGACTCACAAGCTTTGTTTCTGAAATTCAAATTTTCATGTTCAAAGTTCGTTTGTCAGTGAGCCATTTTGATGCTCTTTCAAAACTCAGTTTTCAGATGAACTTTGACATATCCTTAGATGAATTTTTTATTTTTCATAAGTTGTATTTTGTCTGAAATTCAAATTTTCAAAAGCCAAAGTTTATTTGTCAGAGAAGGCTCTTTTTCAGACAAGATTCAAAAATTGAATTTCTGCAATCAAAGTTCGTCTGTCAAAAAAGGCTCTTTTTGGACTTGTTCATTTTCAATACAAAATTCGAATTTCCAAAGCCAAAGTTCAAATTTTCAAAACAGCATATCAGTATAAACATTTCAAACTTCGTCTGTTAGTGGGTGTTTTTCAAATATTCCATGGATTAACATAGAATCATAGTTTTAAAACATCTTTTTTCCAATTCAAAGTATTTTACTCAATTTAAATATGGCTGTAGATTCTACATCTATTCTTTTGTTAGTTTTTCTTGAATTTCTCCACTTGAGATCATTTGTGCACCTTTGATATCTTCTCTCCAAGCTCTAGAAAGTTGGTTTGGAATCATCAAAATACTTGATTCAAAAAATACCATTTGGGACAGGATAATCATGGAAATATAAAAATAAAATTAGAATAGTCCTGTAATCCAAAAATGCTAAATTAGTATAAAGATGGTTTTATCGATACGTTTAAAAAGTATCCTGATTGAGGTATATTTGGATCAGGAAAATTGGGCAATTTTTGGACACCTCAAGCTCTCCCATGCGTTACTTCCTGTAGTCATGTGACACAAAGCAATATTATATTATTTTTGGAATACTTCTTGAAGAAGTATGTAAAAGATAAAAAAAGGTAATTAAGGGTTAGCAAAAATAACCATGATTAGCTACATCATTAGCTACTTAATTAACCATTTAAACCCTTCTCTTTCCTCACCATTCACGCGTGACCAGAAGCCAAAACAAAGCAGAAAAAAATGCAAGAAAAGGAAGGGGAAAAGGAGGAAGAAAAGGAAGAGGAACCAAGGGAAAATTAAAGCATAAATTGGTAAGTTTCCCTACTACTACCTAAGCTTACTATCTATGGTTTTCAAAGCATGATTTATGGTTTAGTTTGCTTCCTTTCTATCTTAGGGTTTTAGTAAAAAATGTGATTTAGCAATAGGAATGAGTTTTGAACCATGAAACTTGGGAAAGCTTAGATTATCCACTAGAAACATGAATCCATGGATGGTTTGAAGTGATTTGAAGGAAATTTTTTTCAAACATTTTGAGGCAATTTCGGTCAGAACAGGGGGAGTATTTAGAGTTGGAATTTCATGATTTTGACCTCAAAAATAGATTTCCCATGGTTCAAAACCTTAAGAATAAGTGTGTTGTACAAAGAAAGATCAAAGGAAAGCTAAGTGAAAAATTTGGGTTTTAGTGTTATGGTATTGTATAATTCAGAAAAACCAATGGCTAAATTAGTTCAATGATGATATGATTAGGTTCAAGGAAGTTTTAAGAGGCTCAAGAAGTGGCATACCAAGTTTGAAAAGCAAGGGAGCATCATAAGGTAGTTAATTTCCCATACTAGCATTATGTTATCATGTTTGTTTTCAATGTGCTTTATGCCTTGTCATATGATTGTAATGATATTTTGAGATGATTTATATGTATTGGCTGAGTTAATTGAGGGGCATTGAGACCCTGGGATGTCCATTTTCAAAATGAAACTCTGTCAAAAATTTTATGAATTCATATGACATAAATGTGTTAATGCATTCAAAATGTGTTATCTTGATGTTTTCATGCTTAATATGATGATGTGATGGAATGTTGGGTGTTAACTACTGAGATTCTTTGAATCTCACCCTCCCAAATATTAACCATGAATAGGTAGCAACAATGGCAAGACCACCAAGGAAGAGAAAGGAAAGGAGAAAGAATTTGGCCATTAACTTGATAATGCTAGCAATGGCCATGAGCTTTGACCTTTTGTGTAATTTTGTAAATGTGACATTAAGTATATTGTGCAAAGATTCAAAGGAAATAGAAATTGTGAAAATTGTGAAATTTCACAGAGTTTGCTATACAGTTTAGTACTATCATTGCTCTAACTTATATTTTTCCCAAGTAGACAAAGTTATAAGCTATCCCTAGAGACTTGAATCAAATGCATAAGTTTTTATTGATTTAGTTATGGTTTTTTTAAATTTAATCGGAATAAATAAATTCGATTAAATGAATAGTGCCCAAAGTTGGAAAAATTTTATTAAGGCATTTATTGTGATTCAAGATCCTACTACGAGACAAACAGACTTTGGAAGGATTAAATACATGGGAAATGGGCCCATAAGAGAGGTGTTACAATATATGTGCCATAGAGGAAGATAAGTGTGCTGAAGAAGGCAAACCAAGAGGATGTGAGATGTATTTTGATGGTACTGTTAACATGCATGGGAATGGTGTAGGGGCAATCTTGGTATCTTCGAGTAGGAAAGAATTTTCAGTTACCATTAAATTAGACTTTGACTACACAAGTAATATAATTGAATATAAAGCTTGCATTAATAGCCTCTAAGCAGCCCTTGCTTTGGTGTAAGAATTTTAGAAGTTTTTGGTGATTCAACCCTCATAATCTACCAAGTTACCAGAGAGTGGCGAACTAAAGATCCAAAGTTGATTCCTTATTAGGAATACTTAACTCAATCTACCAAATAGTTAAATAATATCAACTTTCATCATATGACCAGAGACAAGAACTGTTACACTAACGCCTAAGCTACTTTAGTAGCTATGATTCAACTTGATTGTAGAGCCCACATTCATCCAATCTAGGTTGAGACTTGACACTTGTCGGCATATTGTTTGAATGTTGAAGAAGAGATTGACGAGTAGCCATGGTTTCATGACATTAAAACCTATCTATCAAATAGGATGTTTCCAATGGAAGCCACCGAAAATGACAAGAGAACCATTCAGCGCTTGGCTATGTGCTTCTTTATAAGTAATGACATGCTATACAAAAGAAGTCATGATGGCACATTGCTATGGTGCAAAGATTCAAAGGAAATAGAAAAGATCATGATGGAAGTTAATGAGGCCATATACGGTACACATGCAAATGGCCATACAATGACCAAGCAAATTCAACGATATGGCTATTTTTGGATGATAATAGAGAAGGACTATATCGATTATGTTAGGCAGTGCCATAAGTGTCAAATTTACTTTGACAGGATGCATGTTCCTCCATCCCCTTTGCACAATCTAGTGTCCCCATGGCCATTCTCTATGTGGGGAATTGATGTCATTAGACCGATTAACCTAAAAACTTCCAACAAACATTACTTCATTCTTATTGCCATCGATTATTTAACTAAGTGGGTGGAGGCCAGCTTGTTCGCTAGCATAACTCAGAAGGTCTTACTAAAGTTCCTTAAAATCAATATAATTTGCAAATATGGATTGCCAGAAATAATTATCATAGACAATGCGCCAAATTTAAATGGGGCAGTAATCAAGACTTTACGTGAGCAATTTAAGAACAAACATCATAACTTGGCACTGTACAGACCACAGATGAACGGGGCGGTTGAATCTGTAAATAAAAATCTTAAGAAGATAATCGAGAAAATGACATAATGTATCGAGACTAGCATGAAATGCGCCCATATGCCTTGCATGGATACCATACTACTGTGCATACCTTGACAGGGGCAACACTCCAATTGAAGTAGAAATTCCTTCTTTAAGATATTGGCTGAAGTCAACTTGGATGAAAGGAAGTGGATACAAACTTAGTTTGAGCAATTGAGCATGATTGAAGGACAAAGACTCAACAATTTGCCATGGACAAATAAATCAACAAAGGATGGCAAGGGAATTCAACAAAAGGCTACGACCAAGAGAGTTCAAAGTCGAGGATCTAGTTCTTAAGAAGACCTCTATGAATTAGGAAGACAACCAGGGCAAGTGGGCCCTAATGCATGAGGGGCCTTACATCATGAAGCACACCTTTTCTAGACTAGCATTGATATTAATTGACATAGAAGGAGAAGAACTAACAAGACCCATTAATGTGGATGATGTTAAGAAATATTATGCCTAAACTCATTTTAAGGGGCTTAGTTATCATTCCTAAGAATGCATATATTTGGCCACAAGATAAAACATTGAAATGTTACATGTCTACTTTTCCTTTATTATACGGACTTTTTCCAAATAAATCTTCAATTCTTACATTTGTTCTTTTTTGTTCTTTTTACTTTTTTTCCTCTCTCATTTTGCCTAAAGGAATAACATCTTTCTTGATGCTTTCTACCTATCTCCCAAATTTTAAGGATACCACATGAAGAATATTGAACGTCATTAATGACATTGGTTAACACTTTACATGATGTCTAGTTAGGCACGAAAGACAATGGTGTCCTTGGTTAGGTGCTTTCTTCACATCGTAATGTCACCCTAATTAATATGTATTTTATGATTTTTTTTTGGAATAAAAATGACACATTTGATACATGAATTGGGGCAAAATGCAATCAAACTTTTTTGTACTTCTTAAAAGAGTATCAAATACAAATGGTAAAATTATCAAAAGCCAAAGAAATAAGGAAATTTCATACTTTCATTTGAATTGAGGCAAATAGAGAATTGTGACTCAAAATAAGCACAACATTAGGCTTTTAAACCAACAAAGAAATTTTTCCTCACCAATCATCCTTTCTTATCCAGGCAAGAATAAATAGCTTTAAATGATCAATGAATATACATTTCACAAACATTGTATATTAACATTTATCTTGCAAATTATTATCCTTAAAGCCCTGTAATAGTAGGCACCCTCAAAGCCCAATAATAGTTGTTACCCTCTAATAAAAGCTTCTAATGGCAGGCACCCTTTATTAAAAGCCCTGTAATGGTAGGCACTCTTAAAGCCTAGTAACAGCTAGCATCCTCTATTAAAGCCCAGTAACGACTAGCACCCTCTAATAAAAGCCCTATAATGGCAGGCACCCTCAAAAGCCAGTAATAGCCAGCACCCTCTATTAAAGCCCTGTAACTATAGGTACCATTAAAGCCCAGTAATTGCTGGCACCCATTTTAAAGCCCTGCAACGACAGGCATCCATAGCCCAATAATGGCTAGCACCCTCTAAGAAAGCCCTGTAATGGTAGGCATCCTTAATGCTCATTAACAAATGGCACCCTCTAACAAAGTCCAGTAACGGCTAGCTCCCTTTATAAAACCCTGTAATGATAGGCATCCACTAAAGTCCTATGAAGATAGACACATCACTACCACCAAAGCCTTACTTTGGTTGGCATTTAAAGCCTTGTAACGGCAGGCATCCATCAAAGTCTTGTAACTTCAGTAACTTCACTATTGCTAAAGCCTACCTTCAACTAGCATTGTACATACTTTCCTCTCTTATTTCTTTTCTTTAATGTCCAAACAAAATACATGTTCTTGTCTTCACTTGTTCATATGTTTTGAATACTGCACAACTCTATCTTCTCACTTAACAACCAAGTAAAGAGGGGTAACTCATCAACATAATATTTTGTTTGGCCATCCATACTTGTTTGCTTGGGTTAGGTGTCTAGTACAAAGTAGGAAAGTAAAGTCATTTCACCATATCATAAAAAACTGTCATTATGGTCTTTGTCCTATTTAGTCCTAAGTTCAATTGAGACATTTTTGCCACTAGGGCATCACCTTGGATATACACCTAGATTCAAAGGATATGGTAGCCTAGTCATAAGTCATAGGAGAAAATAAATTTTGAACTTTACTATTTGATTTATGGGAGATAGAAATATTTTAGCCAAGTGAACAAAATAATACTTATAGAAAAACTCTATTGGTCATTCCATGGCCATAATAATACATGATTCAGGAGGAGTTAAAATTAAATTTTAAGAAAACACATATCCCATAAGGGCCTAGAAAGACGTACCATCACTACTAGATAAATTAAGTGGAGATCCTTTATATGGTTCAAAATTCCAATTGATCTTAGTGTACTAAGATAAGTCAGGAACTCCAAAATATATTTAAGCACAATCAGATCTATAGAAGGACCAACAAGGTTCAACATAGTTGTCAGATATTTGGGTCCTTTAAGCATGTTGTCAAGGGCTTTATTCTTGGTTGTGTGAATGGAAAAGACCTTGTTGGGAGAGGTAAAGCCTACTTTGGTGATCTCTACACCTCAAAACTCTATAGGAGTTAGGAAAAGAGAATGGGATTTTATATACCCATATTAGAGTTATCATAAGTTGGAAAAACCCTAAAGGGAAATAAGTACAAAATAAAAATATAGATACAATACACTCTGCTGGCTTAAGCTGTGCTTAATAATTAGGGGGATTTCAACAAAAAGTGTTGTCTTTCAGTCAAATGGTGTAGTATAAGCTGAGTGTGCTAAAAGCATCTTTGAGCAGCAGGTTATGTAAGCTTAAGTAACTAAGGATCTGCATCACCAATGTTTAATCTTCGTGTCAAAAGAGCACATAATGACCCAAGAAAGTAAAATGTCCCCCATAAAACGAAGCACAAAATGTGCAGGGAAACTAGGAGACTCCCTGATGATTCCCTTGCACTAAAATAGGGGTCAGACAAATCTACAATTACACATCACTCTAGATAAGTATGTATTATCTTATTCTTACTACCTAATTCTAAAACTATTTGAGACATATAAATAAGATACTAAGTTTCTGATTTATTTATGCATATTGGAGATGTTAGAAATTGCTTAGTAATGTTGAGGACCTACAGGCTAGGTAAAGTGATGGGAAATTCTGAATTCTAGTCCGATCAAATAGAATCAATCTTAAATAACAAATAAAATGACTCCTAAAGATCTATAAATGGTAATTAAAGCATAGTTCATACATGGCCAATGGAAATATTTAAAAAAAAAAAAACCTTCATTTTCCTTGGTTAACTATTTCTGTCAATTGTATACCAAATAATCATGGAATCTTTGTTGAAAAGTGTATATGACGAATGACTTGGTGCCCACTATCAAATGATTCCATATAAGGTGAATCGTAGTAACCTAATTAGGTCAGGGGCAACCTAGTCACATCATTACATTTAGAATAGTCTTAATTCTCCTAAGATTAAGTCGACTACATAGTTTAATGTTGCTAGGAGAGATCGAGTCACCCATTTTGCCTTGCATGGTTGGCCGCACAAAATAAATGTTCTTATCTTTACTTGTTCCTTAGGCAAAATCTCAAAATTACATTTTTTGCCTTCATCTAAGAAAACAAATAAAGAGGGGCAACTGTGAACATTGTGTTGTGTCCAACCCATTTAGTAAAAAATAATAAATACATAATAGAAAATGTTTCTATTAGGGTTTATAGAAAAATAAGTAAAATAAATCCATAATATTCTAGAGGATTTTAAAATTTTAAAGTGATTAAAATATTAAATATTCTTATGTTATCTATAAAGATTATAAAGAAAAATTGGAAGAGTATATTTTGATTAAAATATATAAAAACAAAATAAAAGAAAAGAAATCAAGAGATTATCTTTTAAGATATTACTAACTTCCATATCTATAGGATTTTGAAAAAAAATATAGAATACAAAGAGGAAATAAATCAAATATAATAAATATCTCTTAAATGAGATTCAATAATCTTCAAAAAGATTAGGAAATCAAGATATTATTTTTATAGGATTCTTATCTTCAAAATTTAAAATATTTCAAATTTTCAAAAAATGAATGGCAAGGTCCTTTATGAATAAAAGGCCTGAGAGTCAAATTGAAAAAAAAAGAAAAAGAAAGAGGAGGAGAGAGTGGTAGACACTAGGGTAAAAGAGTGCTAGAGACTGTGAGAATATAAAGGTAAGGCAAAAAGTGGGGCAAGATTAAAGAAGAAAAGTTAGGGCCCACAAAATACAGGTAAACTAGCACCTAATTGTATTTACTTAGTTGCTTATCTCTGCTGCATATCTCTCCTCCATGCATATATCTGCATGATATTTATCTCGAAGTCTTCAATTTGCTTCTTGCGCCCTTCTAAACACGTATAATGGGCAAGGGTATTTTAATAGTGGGATTAATATTTGATCATTCATGGTGGGACCCTTTTCTTTTCTAATCTTCTAGTAGCCAAAGCAAGATAATGCCTTTTACAATTTACTAAATAGATGCCCTATGTTGATTGTATGCATATTGTTAGGTTCTTTTGAGTTTCAAAATCAACTCCGTTACTTGATCTCCTATTCTTATGTTGTTTTTTTTTCTTTTCAAATCATAAGGAATACTAATTATCTTCATGGTTACTTACAATGTAAACTAAAAGACTATGAGAAATACTAATTTTTGCCATGGCAATCCATACCTTTGAAAAACATAATCCCGAGAAATTAGTATTAATGTTTCTTTAAAAAAAATTTTTGTTCCTCTTTAAAAATTCTTCCTTTTCTAATTGTTTTTATTGTTTACCATGAAGAACACCAATCCCTTATATGCACTTAAAGTGTTATTAAATGAACTATGAGTGATACTGATTTAATATGCTTTTACTAAGGATTATGAGTCATACCGATTTTCACCATAAATGCTAATTAAAGGATTTTAGATATTTCATCTCAATTTCTAGAAAAATAATAACTTTTTTTATATAATATATCATGAGATTTATCTTTGGACAAAGAAATAGAAATAAAATAAATAATTTTTCTAAAAAAAACCAACTAACTTTTCATGTGAATTATGTGGAATTTGATCCTGCATAAGGGTAAGTAAGCCCTAGGTTTTCGTCCTAGGTCAAGTTTGCTCTATAAAAAATATTATATTTTCTCTTTCATCTAATTTTGTTTAGCAATAAAATTAACAAGGATAACTTAAAATAATTGTTTAGGCCTATTTATTATAGCATAATGAATTTAGGGTAACCGTTCTCTCGAACAGGTGGTATAGGGTGTCTAACACCTTCCCTATACACAATTGACTCTCAAACCTAGCTCTTTTGTTCGTAGACCATCCTCTCTACATCTTTAGGTTTTCTAGAATTTCACCTCAAAATTTTGCTGGCAGCTCCATTTTTATTTTCAGATAAAAATCGAGTGCAACAAGATTCAGTCCAAAAGTATAAACAAAATGAATCTAGCTAAGAAAATAGTGAGAGTGAGAAAATCCCCTTGTAGACAATAAATTCAATGCTCCTCATGGCTTCTTCTCTATCTCCATTGCAAAGCACCACTCCAACTCAAGCTTCCATCATGTTGAACTCGAATTCAACAAGCAAAGAAAAGGAGAAGAACCGATCCATGTTGAAGAGGTAAAGTAGAAACCAATTGCACTAGAAAATCACAAAGATGTTGAATTTTCAATCGGTTTTAGCTCTTCAACTCTTCCATGAGTGTGATTCGCATCCAAATCTGAAAAACTTGAGAAGGAGATAAAATCAAGGGAAGAAATATGGAAAGGAAGGGACAAAATAGTGGTGGAAGCAAGGATCTATGAGTTGATGAAGGTTTAATTAGTGGAAATTAATGGAAATGGATGAGTTTAGGGAAGAACACTTGGAGAAGGTGAGAGAGAAAGGAAGGAGCATGAAATTGGGACTCTATTTAGATCTGAATCTCTGGCCAAATGAGCTAAGGTAAGTGTTTAGGGCTTTAGAAAGGGGTGTGGAGGTAACTTTCCATGAAAGGCACTTAGGTTAATTAATGAGTAATAACTAGGATGTGAGGTGTATTGTATGAACTTGTGTGCCTTCTTCCGTCTTTGGATTTATGTCCTCTCTTAGCCTATTAGCTTGCCAACATATCCATATCCTAAGACCTATCAAAAGATATTGCATAAAATAACCAACATGGCAAATCTATTGAAGCACCAAATTATGCTTGAATTGATTTGCCATGCTTGAATTGACATATAAAACCATATAACATAAATGATATAAAACTTTGGTATAAAATTATAAAATCAATTCAAGCATAATTTGGGCATGAATAATTACGAAATTAATCACTAAAATTTAGGGGAAAACACTCTAAATGATAAAAAAGAAGCAAGGAAAAATCCTAAGAAAATAGCTAGAAAATATGCTTCCTAGAAAAGTTAACTAAAATGCCCTTCTTTGACTGACTCTAGAATGGAAACCCTAATCACTATGGCTATGTTTGGTAATTCAAATTAACCAGGTGATTAATCCAAAAATCATTGAAAATAATTAAATGTAATTTCAAGTGAGACTAAAATTAGGGTATTTTGAGAAAATGGAAAATGAGTGAATAGTACATGGAGATGAGTCCAACATGGATTAAAAGCTAATCAGGTGGGACGATTAATGATATTAAATGAATGATGGAATGAAATCTTTCAAAAAAATCTCATCCGAAATTATATAGAAAACCCTAATTTAATCACCCAGAAAAGCTAAATCAAACACTTAATTAGCTAATCAACATGGAAAATGCACTAATGGAAAGAATTAGCAACCAAATCCATGAAATATGATAAAATATCACAAAATATGCTTAAAACTAAGGATTTAACACATTTTTCCATATACTACACAAAACCAACTAAAACACAAATATATAATAAAACACAAAATAGCTGTATAAATGTGATAAAAATACTAGATTTAGAGGATAAAAATATGTTAAAATGAGGTTACATCACCCCATCACCACTTCACTTCTCCACTTTGATATGCTTCTCTAGGTTGGTGGACAAATCTTCGAATTTGCTCCCATTATGATATGCAACTACAACACATTTAGTTAAAAGTGCATTTGTAGGGGTTATCACATCCAAAGTACCAACTGTTAACTCCTACAAAGATGATTCCACTTCCTACATGGCAAATCAAGCATGTTATAAAATATATATATATAGAAGCCAACTATATTTAATAAAAACATCAGATAAATTGAAGAATGACTACCCAATTGCTTTCTTCTAAATTAGGAGATCCATCAGTAGGTGTCATTGAAGGATGCTGAATTTCATCCATGCATGATTGGATGAAATCCTTGTCATCACTAATGCGAAAGACAACAAAAGGAGGTTGGAATCCCCATATGAGCTATCAGGTACCTTAACTTTGAAAAGGAAAACCTTGCCAAGTGCCTAATCAAATTGCCAAGGTGCTTGATTTAAATTGCCAGTTGCCTAATAGATGTGGGATAATTATTAGTGAAAGAAATGGTTATCTTAATAACACAATAAAAAAAAATAGCTTGATATTAGCAAACCTATAAAACTATTTCCTTATGCTCAATAACACTATACTACATGATTTTCTTGAACTCTATAAAAAACTATGAATGTTGTAGAGCTAGATTCATTAATCACATTCATTTGTACATTGTACCTAGGAATTATGCACATTCATGTTTAAATATCTAAAAACCATTTATTATTCACGCATATGTATAAGCAAACCATACTTACCTAATAGCAACATCTTTTACAACTAATTTGCACCATTGATAATAAAAGCTTGACCCATCAAGATCGACTTTCCTTAAGCATTTTTTGCAAGCATTATAGCACCACCCACTATTAGTAAAAAAATTCATATTCGTTGCTACTATTACACACACCAAACCCGATACGAATGCAATTATCACTATAACATCCTAATTTCATGAATGTGTTATTTTATATGCATAGAATTATAATGAGAAAAGCATGGTTGGAAAAGATATTAGATATGATGAATTGTTTGAATGTTGGAAGAGGCAAAATAGTAATTTCACATGTTTGGTCCTTAAAGTAGAGTATTAACTTGGTCAATTTGTACAATTTAATACCCAAAGTTTATTGTACATTTGGTCATCTTTCTTTTACCTAGAATTTTGGCTTTAATTTTAAAAATTTATATCTCATATTACCTTGAACCAAATTATTCATGTTTTATGTCATTGGAAAGCCCTGTGTGTATACTTTCTGGATACATTTTTCTTATACATTATTCTACTGGAACAAGGCAAGGCATTGACCTAAACTATTAAGGGTCAAAACTTAACTTCTACAGGAACAGTGTTAGGAAAACTTACATATCTCTCGTTATATAGCTCCAATCACTTCCAAATTAGTGGCATATCAAACTAAAGACATAGAGATTTCAAACATACAAATCACTATACTTTTGGTGCTCTACACAATTTTATATTGCTTTTAGAAACAACCAGTACCTATAGTGGAAGTTTCAATTTTTCCTACACCGCCTAGTTTTCAGCCTTAATTTCTAAAATTCATAACAATTCACTCACACATCTAAATGAGGGTCTCTTTGGACAGTTTAAATCTCTATTTGTCCTCTTTCAAAACATATATAAAACCTACACATAATACCCCATTTTGAACAAAGTGTCCATGCTTTAACCATAGTTGGTCATCTTGAACAAACTCACGCCATAATTTATATGATAAACTTCATAAACATAATACATCATCATTCCATGTTCCAAATCCATACATAACATCATGCAAGGTTTATAAAAACACAACCATGCTAAGTTATAGGTTCATAACATTAAACTTGATTTTATACATTTTGCCAAAATAATACATCACAATCGGCTCCACCTTCATCCACTTAGCTTTGCCTTGATATTTGACACATCTTGGCCCTATCAAGGTTAGTTTGGAATGAAATGAGACTCAAAGAATCTCAGTAGTTACACCCAATCATGCATTCACATTATCATTTACATTTCGTAAAATCATCAATAAAAGTTATAAGAATATAATATGCCATATAATTTCATAAAAGTTTTGGTATGGTAACACTTTATAAATTAGACATGCTAGGGTCACAAAATCCTTCAATCAACTAGCTAACAATGCAAAACAATCACAAAGCATTCAAACAAATATATAGCATAGTTAGAAGGTCATGAAAATAAAGCATGATAACATTGAACAAAATATGGTAGTAAACTACTTTGTGGCTTTCCTTTGATTCCCAAACTTTGCACACCCTTCCTTTGATCTCTGATATATCTTGGAATCCTATAGCATCATAAAACAAGGTCTTAAGTCATTGATTGCATGACTTCCTTCGTAAAGTACTCACTTTAACTATAATTTTTCACTTTGTTTTATTTTTGCATTTTCTTGTATAATGTAATTGTTCTAACCTATTTTGAACCCAAGAAATCCATTTTTGGGATCAAAAGTTTAAGACTCCAAGTATATATTGAACCCTAAGCTAGCCAAAAACTAGAAGAAAATGTAAAAAAAAAATTTACTCCATGAATCTTCAAACAACTTTTACATTCATGCATCTTAAGATATTTCCAAGCTTTTCTTTGGTTTATTTTGCCATAGCTCAACTTTCTCTCTCTAGGGTTTGCCATGGCTAAAGCTTGAAGTGAGATAAAAGAGAAAATACTCCATGGCAACCTCACTACACACTTGGATATACAAGGCAATTGTAATATCCCTATTTTTATGAAATATTATAAAATGAATAAAAGATGAGAAACGAAGTAAGACGAAAAGGCTATATATATAATCGGGCTTTAAAAGGAATTAATTTCTCATTTAATTTTCAAAAGAAGTTATGTTCGATTCTTAATTGGAATTAATTTTCCATAAGGCTCTTAACAAAAATTAATTGCAGAACTTACCCCGAAAAATATGCAATATACCACTTGAATGAAAGCTCACTCCAAGCTAAGCGCAACGATATAAGTATTGCGTATCCGGGAGATCTAGATTGAGAGATAAACCAATTTGAAAGTTAATATAAATAGTGAAAAAGAAATAATAAAAAACTAGTCTTTGGGTGAAATGACAAGAAAATGCCTAAAAGAATGGATAATTATTTGTTGACCTGACTTAAGGGCAAAATAGTCATTTCCCAAATTAGAAACAAAATGTGAATAATGCATTTAAGGCCCAAAAATAAAAAATTTGACATCATAAAATGCAAAAGGATTGGGAAAAATTGTGAGACACCGTTAAGCGTAAAGAAGGGCAAAGATGTCATTTTTTCTGGTTAAATGGCAAAGTAAGAAAATTATATTTTATCCCCAAGAATTAAGAATGTGTGTAATTTAGTCCTTAAGAATGTTTTCAATGTGAGAGGGAAAAAAGAAAGAAGTTTGGGTAAAATTACAGCTTTGACCTAAAAGTTTCAAAAATTATAAATTTGTCCCGGATCAAGGGTATTTTTGGAAATATAAAAAATTATAGTCAAAATGAAGCTCTTGATGAGCCTAGTCCAACAGAATATAGCAAGGAATTTATTAAGATTAAAATAATATTTATTGGGTAATTAGGACCTAATATTAATATTTTAGGCTGCAGGAAAAGACAGTACAAATTCAAGGACAATGATTGAACCTTTCTAAAATATATTTTGGGTCAAGATAATAATTTTGGACTAAAAGTAATTGTTGGATAATCCTGTACCAATTTAATGACAATTTTGGCAAAAATACTCCATCGGTACGGGTAAATTTAATCGGTAAAGAGCATTTTAGTCCATTAAAGTTATTAAAGTAATTTTTGGCCAAAAATGAGCTGAAGACACGTCTGAAAACTGATCAAGGACACCAAGGAAATTTCCTGAAAAGCTTTGATGAAAAGTAGCCAATATTAGTTAAAAATAATTACTATGGTTAACTTTATTACATATCTTTCTTAATTACCTTGGGTTAGCCATTTGGACATCATCTTCTTGCCTCATACACGTCTGAACCAGCAGCTGAAAGGGAGAAGAAGTCATGGAAACAAGGAGAAAAATAGAGAAGGCAAGAAGCAAAGTTTGATTCTCAAATTTCCAAGGTAATATTCTATGATCATTTTCTTGCATATCCAAGTGTTTGTGATGGTTTTTATGGATTATTTCTCTCCATTTTACCTCTGGAAATTTCTACCTAGAGAGAGATAGGAGAGAGAAAGTGAAGCCATGGAAAAACCAAACCATAAAAAAGGATGTATAGGTCTTAAGCAACAAGATTATGCCATTAGATTGCAAATTAATCAGGTAGATATTTTTCTACAAATTTATGAAATTTTCTTCCTATTTAGGGTTTGAAAATGAAATATAATTTCATGATTTTGACCCCAAAAATGGATTCCTTGGATCCAAAATAGGTAGATATAAGTATGTTGTACAAGAAAAGCTCAAGGGAAAACAAAATAGAATTTTTATTTCAAGTATGCCACTTTGTGAATGAGCTTAATGAATCAGTGGCTCATGGTATTATTTCATGATGCTATAGGATTTCAAGTAGTGTTTTAAGATCAATGGAAGTGTCCACAAAGTTTGGAGATCATTGGAAAGCAAGAAGGTAGTTATTTTCCCCATTATGCTTAATGTTGTCATACTTTGTTTCCATGATAATATGACTATGCCATATAGTTGTTTGAATACTTTATGATGTATTTTCATTGGTGGCTAAATGTTTGAAGGGTTTTATGACCCTAGGATGTCCATTTTCTAAGGTGTTACCATACCAAAATTTTTATGAAATTGTATGGCATAATATGAATTTATGATTTTATGATTACCATTGATGATTTTATGAGATGCTATGATAATATGCTTGCATAATTGGGTGTAAGTACTGATATTTTTTAAATCTCATTCCTTTCCAACTATTAACTATGTTAGGGCAAGGACATGAAAGTATTCAAACAAATACAAGGGAAATGAAGAAGACAATAGAGAATTACTTGATTTTGCAAGTTATAATATTAAGTTGAGAAAACATGTATCATGTATGTATGAGATGAAATTCTGTAATTATACATGAATATGTTCCTTAAAGTCCTCTTATGATGTTATGTGTGGATTTGGAATCATAAATGTTGATGCATGAGGTTTATGAAGTTTATTATTTGAGTTTTGGCATAATTATGAACAAGATGACTAGTATTGATTTGAGTAGGGCAACTCTTTTTGAAATAGAGCATCCTATATAAGTGTTATACATGCTCTTAAAGTAGACAAAACAAGCTTTTCATAGAGCTAAAGAAGACCTAAATTGGATAAATGTATAAATTATAATGAATTTTTGAAAGTAGGGTTCAGAACTGGACAGTGTTAGAAAACTGAGCTTACATTGTGAACACTGGATTTTCAAAAGGCACTATAAAATCGTGTATAGCTTCAAAAATTTAGTGATTTACATTTATGGAAAGCTCCAAGTCTTAGGAAATGAATTCCACTGGTTTGAAACCATTTGGAGCTATAAAGGAGTTATGTAATTTCTCCTAAAATTGTTCTAGTAGAGGTAGTATTCTGACCCATAATGGTTAAGTTAATGTTATGACCTGTATAAGTTGAATAAATGTACAAAAAAATATTTCTAGAAAGTAGACTCATAGGGATTTCCAATGACATAAGGAATGCATAAATTGGCTCAGGTGAGAGTGAGAAATGAATTTTTAAATATAAAGCCAAAATCCTAGGGAAGAGAAAATGACCAAATATATAGTAAATGTTTGAGAAATAAATTGTATAAATTGGTCAAGAGAATTCTCTGTTTCATATTTTTCCCATGTATAAAAGGTTTTATCTATTTTTAGAAACTTGAATCACTATGAAATGATTTTTATAGAATTGGTTATGAATTTTCAAAGTTCAGTTAGCAAAGTGGAAACTACCATATGAACAGTACCAAAAATTTTGGAAATTCTTATTTCCATTCTTATGTGATTCAAGCTTAGGATCAAGTATAATCAAACTTAAAAGAAGTTTAATTCATGGGAAATGAGTCTAAAAGTAAGGTGTTACAGAAATGACCATAAAAGCTTACCTTGTAGTTTGAGTACCAACTTTGGCCTCTTGCATCTTCTCTTTCTCTTGATACTTCTGTGCTTTTCTCTCCCTTAAGAGCTTCTATTCCAGAAGTGTTTGAGGAGAGAATGGCTAAATATGATAATTTAACCTAAGGCTTTAGGAAAGATATCAAATATTTTTTTACTAATCCTTAGTTAACTTTATCAAAAGCAATTGGCGTAATTCCCTTGGTGTTCCAATCTGTTTTCAAACGCCACTTATGCTCATTTTTGGCCAAAAATTGCTTTAATAATTTTATGGACCAATATACCCTTTGCCGATTAAATTTACCCATATTGATTAAATATTTTTATCGAAATTGTCATTAAATTAGTATAGGATTATCCAAAAATTATTTTTGGATTAAAATCATTATCTTTACCTAAAATATATTAATGTAAGGTTTATTCACTGTCCTTAACTTGGTACTGTTTTTTCTACAGTCTAAAATAACTTTTATTGGGTCAAATATTAACTTTTTATTTCAATGGCCCATAATAAATTCATACTAACCTTATTAACTTCCAAACAATATTTCATTGGGCTTGGCTCATTAAGAGTTTCATTTTGACTATAATTTTTCATATTTATAAAAATATCCTTGACCTAGATAATTTATAATTTTTGAAACTTTTGGGTCTTCTAATTTTATCCAACGAGTAAAATTCTTCTTTTCTATTAGGGAGAAAATTTATATTTCTCATTTTCCCTTCTAATTTAGAAATATGACATTTTTTCCCTTTTTCGTCTATTTCTGTGTCTCTCCATTTTCTAAAAAATTTTAATCAATTAACCTTCATACGATATGTCATTTGGTCTAACATGTCAAAAGCTTCATTTTGATAGGAGTTTTTCATATTTATGAAATTATCCTTTAGAAAGGTCAAAATTGCAAATATTTGTTCTTTTAGGTACTTTCTTGTAATTTTTCCCATATATCTTTTTTTAATAATTCTTTTTTTTATTCATTCTATACTTTCAAATTAGCTTATCTTTCAACCTCGACCTCCCAGCTACACAATCCTTTTAGCATCACACTCAGCTTGCGATGGACTTCCATTCAACTAGTATATTGCATACTTTTTTTAGCTTAGTTTTAGAATTAATTTTTCCTAAGGACTTAGTGAAAAATTAATTCTAATTAAAGACCATACATAATTTCTTTTAAAAATAATATGAGAAATAATTCCATATAGGGACCGAGCATGTATCTTCATCGACTAGTTTCCTTTCCCGTCTTTTAGGCATTCTATGATATCAAGTAAAAATAGGGATATTACAAAGGAAGGTGTTACAATCACCTTACTGTATTGAAAAAGTAACCACCATAAAATGTATATATACATGTTGAGCTTCATGATCTCATCAATCATTTTACAATCAACTTGGGGAATGTCATGATTAGCATTGCTCACCCTATTTCTAGTGAGGGGCAAATGCTGTTGTGGTGATGCCAATTCTTCAATGTTGAACCTAATGAAAAAATACATAAATTGAAATTAACATTTCACTGTTTATTCATATTAAATTATATAAATTGTTTGTAAAAATAGAGAAAGAAATAAGTAAAGGCATATGTAAATTATTTAAATTACATGTAAATGGTTTGAATTACTATAGATATGATTATCAAGAAAATCATGTTGTTAACCTTGAAAGAAATGATTAGACCTTAGGTATGCATTGATCAATAAAAATCTTGGAAGCATACATGGAGTTTGAGATCTTGCTCTGACCTATAGAAACCATGGTATATAATAAGACAAAGTGGTATGAAGATATTAACCAACAGATCCCGTACCATCCCCATAGAGTACAGATCAAGCGATTATGACTGAAATTATTAGAAAGAAAGAAAATGTGAGATGCAAACATAATATTTAATATTCAATTAAAAAAATTAATATATAAAAAAGACCACAAAATAATTTTGTAGCCATGATCCTTAACCTCTATCTCAATCCGTTTTTTATCTTCTCCATCCTTGGAACACTCCTCCATTTCCTCTAAACCATGTAGATTACCAATGATATCTAATAACGATATTTTGGAAGGTACTTATAAGCAACATAGAGATGGAACTGAAAGATATTAAATAGAATCTTTTGACAGATATGTAACCGTGGATGGATTAGATGAAAATATAATAAAAATAGTCTCAAAGAAACTCACCAACCAAGAAGCTGTCATCAAATTGTGTGCCTAATAAATCTTGAAAAGGAGTAAAGAGAAAACCAAAACATGGGATGGAGCAATTCTCATCTTGGGGAACAACTTTGGTACAAAATTGAAAATAAATCTTGAAATCATGGTTTGTCGACTTGTATGATCTTTTGTTGTACCCAATACTAAATTGGGTCATTATGTATGCCTTTTCCTCACATAGTAATGTTTTGAATTTTGGAACTTATGATCATTTCAATAGATTGAATCTCATTTGGCATATTGAAGCCCAACATTGTCCAAAGTTGTACCTTCCTAACTATTATTCTCTAGTTCATATGAAGTACATTGATGGCATATATGACATCATATCTACTAGCCATGATAGCTATGAATTAACAAATGTTAATAGTGAACATGGAATAATTGGAAAGTAAATCAAGTTTACAGTAGAATTACAATTGATCAAACAACCATAGAGAATATAAAAGTGTCGGAGACAAACCTTGGTGGTGAGAGGATTATAGAAAACAACAAATGAACTCAATAGCAATTGCTTGATGATTGATTACATGCACCAAAGCATGTAATTTATACATATGTGAATCAACTTTAGTTGGTGCAATATTATCTTCCACATTATTGCATGAATTAATTTTCTAGATGCCCATTATGTCGTAGCCCAGATTCTACGCCATTCAATTCAAAATGATAGAAATTTTTTTAATAAGAACTCTTATTGGAATTAGTATGGATGCAATTATTACCATTACCTATGTATTTAAAGCAAAGAGGAAGATGATAAAAGGAACATCAATGCGCACAAAACCCCATGAAGGAGATTATATTTATAAATCTATGGTTCATTTGTAAATTTGATGGGTAATTTTGAATTAAATATGTGTAAATCTGATGGATTATAATTAATATCATTGCTTGAAATGGCAGCATAAAATTGAGATTTCAGTTCAACTTTTAATCGTAAAATATAACTGAATGTGCAACATCCACACTTTTAGAGTTATGTTTAAAGGTAAGAAAAGAAAATGCTCATCATTAAGGCAATGTTTAGATAATGATTATACGGAAACAATATATTTATGATGTTTAAGCCAAGAAGTATGAGTCCAAGGAATTTAAGGATTGTGGTAGGTAGTTAGGAAACTATGAAACCTTGAGATAGTTGATTACTAAACTTAGCATAAAATCTAGTTATAGAATGAAAATTCTTAACGAGAAGATCTCATAAAAAAGTATGAAAGAAATCCTCTATAAGTTGTCAAGGTGAGATAAAAAGAGAGGTGACTCTTGGGATTATAAAACCCAGTTGATAAGAATAGATAAAATCTTCCATAAGATGAAAGTTGTTAAGGCAAAACAAAGGGAGGTGGCTCTTAGGGACACAAAATCCAATTGAGCAAGAATGAATGACAGTAAGAGGCCAAAGACTAGACTCTAACTAGGCTAGCAAATGACTATTGAAAGATTGAGAAGTCCCCTTAAGTTGTCAAACCACTGAATAATCTTGGTAGAGTAGCTAAAAAAGTTATGTATGGAAACAAATGAAATAGTAATGCCATGAGAGAGGAAAATGAGAAAACTAATGTATGACCTAAAGGAAGTAAGTTAGATAAAGATTATGATGTGCTCTATAAAAATGCGCTAAAAGTAGGAATGAAAAAGATATCACATGTGAAATATTGTATGAATGCTATGAAGGGCAAAATGGTAATTTCAAATGTTTGGTCCTTAGAATGAATTAATTTTTCTTATGTTCCTTAGAAATAAGTTTGGTGCTTAACTGGAATAAATTTCAAATTTGGTCCTTAACTGGAATAATTTCTCATTAGAAAAATGATATATATATATATATATCAAAATGGGCCTCTTGACATACTAGATCATGTCAAAAGAATGAATTGACCTAAAAAGGTGCAGTTTGAAAATAGTATAGGCTGCAAAAATATGAACAGTAAAAGAAAAAGATGTAAGCTCCACAACAAATAAAAGAAAAAGGAAGCATGTGGGCCTCACATAAAATACTGTTTGAGACAATAATTAAGATGAATGTAGATCCCATACTAGTATATTTTTTTTGTATATATTAATGTATAAATAGTATTAGAATACACTGTAAAATACCAAGAAATTGTCTAGATATAAAGTAAATGATACATGATTGATTTGGACCAAGGAAAATATATTGTATAGGAGAGCAAATGTCTCCCTAATGAATATTTTATCAATTTTGGTAACCCACCTTGAGAAGGTATCATTTTAGACTACAAAATAATTGCATAGAAGACTTGGAGGAAATCTTGAAGTTTATAAATTTGTATGGATACTCCCTCACTTGGACAAAATTTTCAAGGGTTTGAACAAAGAAACTATGCTGAAATTTTCAAAGAGAAAGAGAGGAGAAAGAAGGATGGAGGATGGAAAAAAAAAGCAAGCTTGAAGGCAAGAAATCAAGCTTAAGGTAAGCTTCCTCTTTCAATCCAAGCTAGTTTTTCATGGATTTGGATTAGGATTAGATGAATTTTTATCCTCCTTCCCTAGGGTTTTGGTTTTAGCTAAGAGAGGAAAATCATGTAAGGGTTATGTTTTCATGTAAGAAAGTAAGTTTGCATGAGTATTTATGATGAAATAATGAAATTCCTTCTCATAATCATTAAGAGGGCATGTTTGGTCAAGAGAAAAGGTCAAAAAGGAGTTGGAATTTTATGAATCCAATGGTAAAAATAGACTCCTCATGCAAGAATTAGCTAAGGTAAGTGTTGAATCAAGTGTTTTGATGATTCCAAACTAACTTTATAGAGCTTGGAAAGAAGATATCAAAGGTACACAAATGATCTCAACTGGAGAAATTCAAGAAAAACTAGCACAAGAATAGATGTAGAATCTATAGCCTTGTTTAAATTGAGTAAAAGACTTTCATTTGGCAAAAAGATATTTTAAAACTATGATTCTATGTTATATTTGAAAAACACCCACCAACAGGCAAAGTTTGAAACATTTTTACTGATATACTATTTTGAAAATTCAAACTTTGGATTTGAAAATTCAAATTTCACATTGAAAATGAACAAGTCTGAAGAGAGCCTTCTCTGACAGACGAACTTTGACTTGAGAAATTCGAATTTTGATATTTGTCTGAAAAAAGCTTTCTTTGACAGATGAACTTTGGCCTTTGAAAATTCGAACTTCAGATAGAATACAACTTATGAAAAATGAAAAATTCGTCTAAAAATATGTCAAAGTTCATCTGAAAACTAAGTTTGGAAAGAACATCAAGATGGCTCACTAACAAATGAACTTTGAACATGAAAATTTGAATTTTAGAAACAAAGCTTATGAGTCTATTATAATGATATGTTAACATACGAATGATAGTACTCAGAAATTTGAACTTTATATTAAGTCTGAAAAGAGGCCTCTCTGACAGACGAACTTTGAAGTTTTAACATTCGAATTTCGAAATAGTTGACCTATTGTGCCTTATTAAACTACCCTCTGACAGACGAATTTTGAGTATCAAAATTCGAATTTCGAAGGCACTGTAGCAAAATGGAACTACTGTTCACACATTTAAGAAGAACATTTTACTTGAAAATTCGTATGTTCTAACATAGAAACATTTTCCAAATATCAAAATTTGAACTTTGCTTCATAACAGACGAACTTCGAATGTTCAACGTTGAAGTCTTTATCTTTTAGTTTCTGAGAAATTTCTCTGTTAGCTAACCAAAATTCGAACTTTGAGTGTCAGAAGTATTAAATGCGGTTGGTGAATGAATAGTTTCTTAGAGTAACCATTGGGTAACTTCTTCAACAGTTAGATTTTGTCTCTATAGTTAAGACCTAAATCTATAAATATAACATCATTTGAAGTTGTGGGTAACGATTTTAACCTTGAATATACTGAAACTCTGCCAAATCATTTACTCAAAGTCTCTTACTCATTCATACTTCAATATTTGTACTCCAACTTTCATATACACTTTGATTAAGAGAGTTTATTCATTGTAAACAATCTTATCTTCATCTGGAAGAAAGATTTTCTTGTGAGGAGATATCACAAGGGATTAGGGAAGCACTTAGTTACAGTGCAAAGAGAGAAAGTGTGAGCTCTAAAACAGAGCATCAATGCTGTACTGTGGCATTTGCAAGAAGCCCACTAAATTCTTGCAAGATAATGAAAAATCTCAAGTGGTGGCTTGGGGACTGGACGTAGGTCAAGATTGATAGACCGAACTAAGATAAACATTTGTGTCTTCCCTTCTCTATTACTACTTTCTCTGATTATTTATTTATACTCTGTTTTACTGTCACCTTTGCTTTTTTCACTTTCTTAAAAGTTTTGCACAAAATTTTAATCTTCTCAATTCACCCCCCTCTTGGGAAGCCGGCAGTATCTAACAGTAAGGTATAAGTTAAAGGATAAAGTTTAAGATCAAAAATATAAATTTTTAGGGTTCAAAGTGAACCTTGTGATAGTCTATGAAGAATTAGTTGATGTAGCATGGTTATATTATTATCTCTAGTGTTTTGTCTTATAATTTAACATTTTTTCCATGAAAATTGCTTACTTTTAAAATATAAAAAGTGTTCTTGAAAGCTTGAACCAATTAAAAACTTAAGGGCTTGTTTGGTTCTGTTTCTGAAAACAGTTTTTCTGTTTTCGGAAACAGAAAACTTGTTTGGTAAACCTGTTTTTTATAAACTGTTCTGAAAAACAGAAAAATAAAAGAATAGAAAACTCAGAATACCTTTAAGGTGTTTTGTAGTTTTTGTTCTGGAAAACATAAGAAAAGGTAAGAAACATCCACCTCATTAATGGAAAAGTTATAAATTTTGAATAACCCATCTATCACTCATTAGTTATGATTTTGAGAACAATTATTCAAACAGATTTTTTGTTTTCTTATTTTCAAAACTTATTCTCGAAAACAGTTTTACAAAACTGTTCTCAGAACAATAAAATAGAAAACACTGTCAAACAGGCCCTAAAACTCTTTGAAACTATTTTTTTGTAGTTTTACTGTCACATGTGCAATAAAATTCCAAAAATCATAATTAATTGTCCAAAACTCATTTGATAGTGATTCAAGTTTCTAAAAATCATACACATTTTAAATTTTATGGAAAAAAAATAAGAAACTAGAAAACTAACACTTAAGTTCATACAAGTTATTATATAAACTTTACTATTCATTTTCCAGTTCCAATTTCTATCCAAAATCTAAGAATTAAATTTAAAAATTCATATCTCATAAAATATATAGCTATTTCATGCATACTTAGCATTACTGGAAAGCTTTACATATCTATTTTCTAATCATATTTATTTTACTTCTATTGGTCAGAGTACTAATTTAAACTTAAGGGTCAGAAACAACTTTCACTAGAGCAGTTTTGGAAAAAACATGCATAACTATAATTGTATAAACCCAAATACTGCCAAACTAGTGCCATATTATTTCTAAGATATGACTCTATCCATATACATAGACATCAAAATTTTTGAAGATATATTTGATTTTATACAAGAGTTTGAAATAGATAGTACATAATACAAATTAGTTTTCCAGCAAGACTCTACCATCATTATTCTTCATGCTCCACATGCTTTTCCTACCATGACTTGGCCTTATAATTGGGGAACTATGGGGGTGAGATTTAGGAATCTCAATAGTCAACATGCACAAGCCATCATGTTATCACAATACATTTAAAAACATAAAAATCATTACATACATTCATGAAACATTAAAAATATGACATCCTGAGCTTAGTCCTCATCATAAAACAATCACCCAATCATGAAAAACAATCATAACAACAACATGTCATCATAAAATATTAACTCATTAAATATTATTAAGAAATAATATCAAGCAAGAGCAAGAGACTACCTTGGAGCTTTAACTTTTCAATCTTGCTTTCTTCTTGGTTTGGATTAGTTCCTTAACTTGTTTATGGCCTATTAACATCATTAACCATGCTTCATTATTCATCTACACTAGTTAGGATCAATGAACATAGTTGATCCAAAAACTTTCCCTATATTTCTTTGCCTTAGCTGAAACCACAACATCAGTAAGGGTGGAGGAAAACTCAACTAAAAAGCTTGAGGATTAGGTGGAGAACATTACCTCAAGGCTTAGAGATCTCCTTCCTTCTGTCTTCATCCTTTCCTCCTAAAGCTTCCTCTTTTCCTTCTCTTCTTTCTTTTCCCCTCTTCCTATCTCAGCTTCCCTCTCTTCCTCTTCCTCTTCCTCTTTCTCATGCACTCTCCCTTTCTTCTTTCTCTCTTCTTGCCTTGGCTTGGTGTGAGCAAATGGGAGGAGGAGGCTTGGTATTTATAGAGGGAATGGGAAGATGTGTGCCATTGAATTACAACTTGATGCAAGGTCAAAATTCATTCTTACTCACCAAGTAGTACTTGGCTTCTTCAAAAAGCTTAGTGAATGGTAACTTTACTATTTACCAAAGGTAAAATTTTATTACTATGAGGGGGAAGGTAAAAAGTTTTACAACTACTATCTACTTTTACTTTTACCTAGTCCAATAATTTTTTAAGTAGTTTCCTTTTTATTAGACTTTTACTGCACACAGTAAATTACCTTTACTAATCTTTTTTACTGTGGTAAAAATATTCATTTCCCCCCTCATTACTATTCATGCGGGACTCCCATTTTATCGAACTTATATTTTTTCCTCTTCAAGCCCATATAGCTAATATTACTTATATTTTTAACATGCACTAGAATATTATAATATTATTTTCTCACCCTTCTTTTATAAAATGACCATTTTGCCCTTACATTTTGGAAAAATGTTCATTTTGCCTTTTAAGACCTTTTCAATATTTTTATGATATTTTGAGCCTTAAATTTATTTATTAAATTTTCTGAATTCCACAAATATCATAAATTGATCCAAAACAATTTCATATTATTCATAGTATCATCTAGTCATATGATACATACAAAAAATGGGGATGTTACATCTAGGCTTAGGAAGTTGTAAGGAAGTGATTGGGAAGATATTCAAACAAGTGGAATCCAAGTTTAAAAAGGAAAGATTGAAGCTTTGAGGTAGTAACTTGCCTTGCTTTTATATTATTGCACAATAATGTTTTTGCATGTTTTATGATATGATAATGTTGTCATGTTGTTGTGATTGTTTTCTTGACTAGCTATGTAATATCCCAAAATTTCTGCATAAAATAATATATATATATAAATATATATTGTAACACCTTACTTTTTCATACATTTTTCAAGTATTAAAGCATGTTTAATGTCCAAATGGCTCTTGAATCATCATAGGAACCATATTGCATGAAATAGAGAAAATGATGTTCCTATTCATTTGGTTCCAAAGTTTTCTGGACTAATTTTGAAAAATCATAATTAACTCTAGAAAAATTGTATCAATGTAATTCAAGTGTCTAAATGAAGCTAGAAACATGATTTACCAGGAAAAAATATTAATATGATGTTTGACTGTACCAATCTATAGAGTTTAGTGCTCAAAAAGGTATTATATAGATGGTCAAAATTCATGTTCCAAATTTTCTGGTCTAATTCAAAAATTCATAACAAATCGTACAAATGTTCAATTCACATGTTCTTTAGCTTGTTGAAAATCCCTATATCTCTAGTTTTTGGGAATATATAAAACTTATATAGTATTTCACATTTTAAATGAACAGTGATCACAAAATCATTAGGTGCGCAAAATGGCTAGAAGATGCTATTATAATGCAAAAGTGTATATTTACATTACATTCATCCTCCAAACTTGTCCATTTATGATCATACCATATTCATAAAATCATAAGAGACCTAAATAGCATAATGATAGCAAGGCACCATTTTACAAATTCATATATGATTTTACACAAAATCACATAAACACAAATAGTAAAGGTAATAACAACATTAATCATCAAGCATCTTCTCCTTGCCCTTTGCCTTCTTTGGGGCCTCACCATTCTTTGAACCTATATGATGGAATACTTGAGGGAATGAGATTGGGACAATCTCATTAGCAAGTCACATTCAAAGCATTATGACATTCATTTCACAAAATAAATTACATTAAATCACATTTGAACATCAAAGTACCACATTGGTCATAAAAATTTTGGTAGTATAAAAATCCATATTACAACCAAACTAGTCAAAGAAAGAACATTACACAATGTGGCAACTCATTTATATCACATAAACATCATATGAACATAGTGAAAGAACATAAAGCAATGAATGGACTTTACAATCTTTAGTAATCCCTCTTAGCTTTCCTCTTGAAACCAATGGTTTCAATAGCTTCCTTAGGCTTCCTCAAGTCCCTAAACACCAACGAACAATGGCTCAAGCCACTGGTTTCATAGTATTAAACATAAAGTTCTCGCAAAGCCCAAAGAACTCATTTTGCTTATCTTAAGTTCTATCTTGAAGCTTATACTTGTCTTTAAGATTTTTGACCATAGGGAATCTATTTTTGGCATCAAAACAATGAAATTCCCACTCTAAGATGACCTTATACACTAACTGAAATTCTGCTCCGAGGAAGAAAATTGGATTTTCCACAACTTGCTTCAAAACATACCTAACTTGCTTTGCTTTGCAAAACCTCACACTTTCTCATGCTTTTATGGTTTTAAAAGATCATTTCTTACCCAAACCATATCTTGAACAAAATTTATAGAGGTTGGTGAAGAGAATATTTCATGGATTATAAAATTACCATGCAAATATTCTAGAACACTCAGAAAACCCAAGAACAGTACCTACCAATTTCCTTGAATTTGCTTCCTATTTTTCTTCTTTTTTCCTTCTTATCTCACGTTGCTTGTAATATCTCTATTTTTATGAGAGGTTATAAAATGAATGAAAGATGCGATATAAAGTGAGATGAAAAGACTATATATATACTCAGATTTTATAAGGAATTAATTTCTCATCCAAATTTCAGAAGAAGTTATATTTGGTCCTTAATTGGAATTAATTTTTCATAAGGGCCTTAACAGAAATTAATTCTAGAATTTACCCTAAAAAATATGCAATATACCACTTGAATGAAAGTCTGCTTCAAGTTGAGCACAACGATATAAGTATTGCGTAGCTAGGAGGTCTGAGTTGAGATATAGACCAATTTGAAAGTCGATGTGAATAGTACAAAAAGAAATAATAAAAAATTGGTCTTTGGGTAAAATTATATAAAAGTGCCCAAAAGATGGATAATTATGTTTTTGACTGACTCAAAGTAAAATAATCATTTTTCATATTAAGTAAAATATGAATATTACATTTAAGCCCCAAGGAAAAAAGTTCATATTATAAAATACATAAGAAATTTGTAAAAACAGGTATAAACAATTTAAATAAAATAGGGCAAAGAAATCAATTATCTTGGTCGGAAGGAAAAAAGAGAAGATGATGATTTTGCCTTTGGAAAAAGAAAAAAAAAAGGAAAAGAGAGAAAACAAAATGAGGGAAGCCGTGGACGCAAGGTGAAGAAAAATTTATGAAGATTGGGAAAAAATTACACCTAATAATCTGAAAGTTTTAAAAATTATAAATTTATCTCAAGTCAAGGGTATTTTTGGAAATATAAAAAATTATAGTCAAAAGAAAGCTCTCAATGAGCTAAGCCCAATGGAATATAGTGTGGAATTCATTAAGATCAAAATAATATTTATTGGGTAATTAGGGTTTAATATTAATATTTTACCTGATAAAAGTTAGTTTTGACTACAAGAAGAGGTAGTAGTAATTCAAGAAAAATTAGTGAGCTTTGCTAAAATATATTTTGGATCAAAATGATGATTTTAGATCAAAAATAATTGTTGGATAATCCTATACCAATTTAATGATAATTTTGGCGAAAATACCCAATCGATACAGGTAGATTAAATCGGTAAAGGGTATATTGGTCCATAAAAATTATTAAAGCAACTTTTAGCCCAAAATGAAGATGAAACATGTATGAAACCGGACCAGGACCTATTTGGAATTAGTTGAAAAGCTTTTGAAAAAAAAGTAATCAAGTTTGGTCAAAGTTGTTAGAGAATGTGCCATAGGCCAATCATTGTATTATGAACATTATGTTTCATTATAAAAAAAAGAAGGTGTTTTTTTTCTTACATTATTATATTATTTGCATGTTTTTCTTTATAATAATATCCTTGGATAAATTATTTTATCCTAAATATCCCTAGTCAATCATCTTTGTGGGAACAACGATGAATTAAGACTAGTATGCTTTTGATTGATAATTATGTATGAAGATACAAATTAAAATCATAAGCTTCTATTAGAGAATAGGCGTTGGATTGACCCATCATGAGACAGCTGCATGGATCAAGTCATAAGCATATCTCATATATAACTGTGTCACTAAGCCCTCAGACCTGAGATCACCATGGCTTACTATATGGGGAACACTATACTTTGGTATAGTCAAAAGTCACCTTTAATTAGGAGATCATAAAGGCTATGATCGGGCATAGTGGAACTCATGTGGAGGAAGATGAATGGTCAAGATGAGATTTGTCCCTCTAATTAATGGAGAGACATATCTGGGCTCCTCGATGAATGAGACTGAGAAAATGCATGGTCGTACTTGAATGAAAGAGTTTCCATTTATTTTGTCAGTCTACTCAGAGATCAAGAAAGTGATGGTCGAGTAAAATGAGGATGACATTTCCATGACTCATACTTGACCTATATATCATGAGATAAAAGAGATGTGATCGGGTTATATGATAGGTTGCATCGGATTACCATTCTCATATGATTTGGGTAGTCACAATTTCTTGCTAGAGGCCACTTGTGACTTGTGGGTCCACTAGTGTTATTAGTCCACTGCCAACATCATATGGGCCTACAGAGTCACACACAAGAACGGGTCAACTCGAGCTAAAATGCCCAGATTCATTGAATCTAAAATGTGTCTTGATTTAGTGAATTTAATGTTCAATTTAGGGTGATGGAATTATATATATTTGATATATATATATATTAAAATTTGAAATATTTATATGTTTGATATATTATATATTTGATATATATATTTCAAAATATATATATAGTTCAAATTAATTCAAATTAATTAGTTTTAAATTTAATTCTATATGATAGATTTAAATTTAAACTAATGTCATAATCTAAATTTGATTTACATTAGATTCTATATTTGAATTTAAACTAATAATCTGAATTTAATTTATCATTATGGATATATATTAGATAGTTAGTTTAAATTTAATCTATTAGATATATTTAAATTCAAACTAATCTATTTAATTAATATTTGATTTAGTTTAAATTATTGATTTAAATTAAATAAATACCGAATCCTATCTATATATTGATATAGACTAGGATACAGAATCAATGGAATTCGAATTACTCTAAATAAAGAGTGGCCATACACTCAGAAAGAAAAACTATACAGACGAAAAGCAAAGGCGTACGGACTATACGGAATTGTATAGACATCATAACCAGAGGTGCTAGCATGCCATTCGAGTTGGACTTACCATACGTGTGGATATCGGTGGAGGGAGCTGACTAATCACGTTAGTTCCTGGGGTCCAACGAAATGAGAAAGAACACCAAGGGACGCACTGGAGGTAAATTCTTTTTTTACATCTCAATCTAAACAACGTTGATGGATCCATGGGAGAAAATTTCTTATAGTTTTTCCACTGTGTGGATAGTGAAATTCCTAACAGTGGTACCAGAGCCACATCAATGATTGTTTAAATTGAGTTGTTGAGTATATAATTGCATGTATGTGATATGTGTGGAACTCAATTTGTCCAATTCGATTTTTCAAATCAGTTTTCAATTTGATTGTAATTCTGCCATTCATATATGTGATATATGTTTTTGAAACATAGTATTCCTGAATTCAGTTTCTAAAGTCATATGTCTATGCGAAATAAGTTTTTTTTTAAAACAATTGTGAATCTGTTTAAAACAATTTCATTTTCTGTATGACGTGATTAGATTCATGTGATTTTCATATGTGATGCGAATATGTTCCTACATATGTATACGAGAATATGTTGTTGCTACGACATGATTCGATTAAAATCCATTTTGTATGTAATTCAGGTTTTCAATATGTTTCGTATATGCTTAATCTGATTTAATATTAAAATCGCAAAGTTTACAACTTTTCATCATATGAAATGTTTGTTACATGTTGTGATTTGTTTGTTTGAATTGAATGGGTATGGTGTATGATATGGCCCTAGGATGAAATTGTGGTTTTAAATACGGCCTACGTGTCGTGCTTTCTCTATATTCTGGATGTACATTCTCTTCTCACTTCACTCCCCTTGAATGTTCAATCGAGGTTCCTTTTGTATATAAGTGTTATATTAGAAGAATCCTTTCATTGGCTTGGGAGGATATAGGTTAGATGGGCATATTATGACATATTTATTTTATGCTTTATGATGAGATCATATGCATGTATGGGATGGCACCATTATATATATGTTCATGTGATGAATAGATGTATGAATAACAACAATATAGTAAAATCCCTCGAATTAAATTTTAAGTATAAATGCTACCCATTAATGAACACCTATCAAGGCTTTGATCACCTAAATGTAGGATCCACCAAAGTGGGATACACTTAGGCTATCTTAGTGAGACAGTTTGGGTAATGGTGATACTCATAAAGGTTCATGATGGTAGGACTTAATTGAGACTATCAAAATGGTTTTAGGTCTCAAGGCATTTGATGAGATTAAACATGCCGGGTCATATGACGATAGGATCCCATAAAGATCTAAGAGTTACATGTGATGTAATTGGTAAATAAGTTACCTACCTAAATAACTTAATTTTAAGCGTCTTGACAAAGCAGACTTACAGTTAAGTGAAATATGGGTCTTAGCCTACTAAACTAAATGAGGGTTAATTTTTAGTTGGAAATTATTAATTTAATTTTGCATATTTTGTTGTAGACAATGTCGTCGAGTAATTCTATCATTGTGATCTGTCCTTGAGAAGGACAAACTCAATAGGACCAACTTTCTTGACTGGTTTAGGAACTTGAGAATTGTTCTCAAGCAGAAAAGAAAGTCATATGTCCAAGATGAACCCATTCCTGACGAGCTTGCAGCCAATGCTCCAAGAGCCCAAAAGGATGCCTATAATAAGCATCTTAATAATCCTATGGATGTCGAATGCTTGATATTAGCCACCATGATCCTAGAACTTCAGAGAGATCTAGAACATATGGAGGCTTATGAGATGATTGGGCATCTCAAGCAAATGTTCCAACAACAAGGAAGGCAAGAAAGGTTTGGAACCACAAAAACCTTACATTCCTGTAAATTGACTGAAGGTGCATCAATTAGCTCTCATGTTTTGAAGATCAAAGGCTACATTAATCACCTTGAAAGGCTTGGATTTCCCATAACCCAGGAGTTAGCTACAGATTTGTTCTTAAACTCACTCCCAGTGAGTTATGACCAGTTTGTCATGAACTACAATATTAACATGGAGAAATCAATTTCTGAACTGCATGCAATGCTTAAAACTGTTGAGCAAAACATCAAGAAAAAACCCAGCAACGTTTTAATGGTTCAGGAAGGAAAAGGAATGAAAAAGAAGGGTAAAGGTAAGAGAAAGGGAAAAGGCCCAGATAACAAGTCCAAGGAGCAAGATAAGCCCAAGCCCAACCCCAAACCCAAGCCTGCAGCCAAGAAGGCAAAGCCTTCTAAGGAAGGACTTCATTTCTTTTGCAATGAACCCGGTCATTGGAAGAGGAACTATGAGCTCTATAAGGAAGATCTAAAACAAAAGAAGAATAGCAGGGCTATTTCTTCAGGTATTTATGTTATAGAAATTAATATTTCTACTTCTCTAACATGGGTATTAGATACTACATGTGGAAATCACATTTGTACAAATGTGTAGGGTCTTAAAAGGAGTAGGAAGGTGAAAAAGGGCGAAATAGGCCTACAAGTCAAAAATAGAGCAAGAGTTGCTGCTTTAGCCGTAGGCACTTATGAATTAATTTTGCCCAGTGGGCTTTTGTTAATTTTGAACAATTGCTATTATGTTCCAACTTTGAGTCAGAACATTGTTTCACTTTCTTATTTAGATGAGGAAGGTTTTACTTCAATTATTGGGAATAAAAAATGTTCTATTTATTTTAATGACATCTTTTATGCGGTGGAGATTTGCATAGTGATTATTATTATTTGAACCTTGAAGCTCCCAATAAGGAACATATCTATAACATATCTGCCAAAAGGATCAAGTCAAACGATTTGAATTTGACCTACCTATGACACTGTCGTCTAGGCCACATAAATGAGAAACACATTTCAATGCTCCATCAAGATAGACTTCTCAATTCATTTGATTTTGAATCATTTGAAACTTGCGAATCTTGTTTATTGGGAAAGATGACAAAGGCACCTTTTACTGGATATAGTGAAAGGGCCACTGACTTATTGGACCTAATACATATAGATGTATATGGTTCGTTAAGTAAAACTGCCAGAAGTGGTCACCTGTACTTCATTACTTTTATAGATGCCTTTAGTAGATATGGATATATCTATGTAATGAAACAAAAATCTGAATCTTTTGAAATGTTCAAAACTTTCAAACATGAGGTACAAAATCAACTTGGCAAATATATTAAAGCACTTTGATCTGATCAAGGTGGTGAATATTTGAGCCAAGAATTTATTGACCATATTCAAAATTGTGGAATTGTTTCACAATTAACTCCACCAGGAACACCACAGTGGAATGGTGTTTCTGAATAGAGGAATCGAACCTTGTTAGATATGGTTCGATCTATGATGAGTCAAACAGATCTTCCACCATCCTTTTGGGGCTATGCATTAGAAACAGCTGCGTTCACACTAAATCGTGTTCCATTTAAGGTGGTTGAAAAGACCCCATATGAGATATGCATTGGAAAGAAGCCCAGTTTGTCTTTTCTAAAGATTTGGGGATATGAGGCATATGTTAAGCAACAAGCCTCAGATAAATTAGCACCTAAATCTATAAAATGCCTTTTTGTGGGGTAACCCAAGGAAACTAAGGGATACTACTTCTATAATCCCACTGATAATAAAATGTTTATTACTTGGAATGGTATCTTTCTAGAAAAAGAGTTTGTCTCTAAAAGAACCAGTGGGAGTAAGATAAATTTCGATGAAGTTCGAGACCCGCAAAATCACATTGAGCAAGAGATGGAAGAATGAGAAGGCTCACAACAAGTTGAGGAGCCTACTCAAGTAACACAAGGCCCAAAAGGTCTGATAGAGCACAACATCAGCCTCAAAGATATGGATTTCTTTTAACCGATGGTCGTGATGTGTTGCTCTTGGATCAAGAAGAGCCAACCACCTATCAAGAGGCCATAATGGGATCTGACTCTGAAAAATTGCTGCATGCCATGAAGTCTGATATGCAATCCATGTATGACAATTAGGTATGGACCTTGATTGACCCACTTGAAGGTATAAAAACCAATGGGCGTAAATGGGTTTTTAAGAAGAAAACTAACATGGATGGCCAAGTGCATGCCTTCAAAGCACGATTGGTTGCAAAAGGATTCAAGCAGATTCATGGTATAGATTATGATGAAACCTTTTCACCAGTTGCCATGATTAAGTTATTCAGGATCCTTCTTGCCATTGCAGCATACTATGATTACGAGATTTGGCAGATGGATGTCAAAACAACATTCCTTAATGGAAAGCTGCTTGAGGATGTGTACATGGCACAACCTAAGGGTTTTGTATGTCCAGAAGATTCTACGAAGGTTTGCAAGGTTTAGAGATCCATTTATGGATTGAAGCAAGCATCCCGTAGTTGGAATCAACGTTTTGATGAAGTAATCAAAGAGTTTAGATTTATCCAAAATGTTGATGAACCTTTTATTTACAAGAAGGATAGCGGGAGCACAATTGTATTTCTAGTGCTTTATGTTAATGACATCCTACTCATTGGAAATGACATTCCTACCTTGCAGAATGTCAAGAGTTGGTTAGGAAAGTATTTCTCAATAAAGGACTTAGTAGAAGCCGCCTATATTCTAGGTATTAGGATCTATAGAGATAAATCCAATAGTCTAATTGGCCTAAGTCAGTGCACTTATATAAACAAAATATTGCATAGGTTTGGTAAGCAAGACTCAAAGAGGGGTTACATAACTATGTCTCATGGCATCAATCTCAGCAAAACTCAGTGTCCTTGTTCACAAGATGAGCGAGAACACATGAGCAAGATTCCATATGCTTTGGCAATTAGATCTATTATGTATGCCATGTTGTGCACTCGACCGGATGTCTCATATGCCTTGAGCATGACTAGTAGATATCACTTAGATTTAGGTGTGAATCACTGGACTGCTATCAAGAATATTCTGAAGTGCTTAAGAAGGACTAAGGATGTATTCTTGGTGTATGGAGGATTGGAAGACGAGCTAGTTGTAAATGGTTACACAGATGCGAGTTTCCAATATGACAAAGATGATTCTAGATCGCAATTAGGATTCCTATTCTATTTGAATGGTGGAGCAATTAGTTGGAAGAGTTCCAAGCAAAGCACTGTAGCTGATTCTATAACAGAAGCTAAGTACCTAGCAGCATCAGATGTAGCTAAGGAAGTTGTTTGGATTAAGAAGTTCATCACTGAGCTTAGAGTGGTGCCTACCATCTCAAATCTGATAGATCTATTTTGTGAAAACAACGGTGCAATAGCACAAGCTAAAGAGCCTAGGTCACATCAGAGAACCAAACACATACTCAGCCAATATCATCTCATCAGAGAAATCATTGATAGGGGTGATATAAAGATGTGCAAAATACCAACTGATGACAATGTTGCTGATCCTCTTACTAAGTCGCTTGCACAGATAAAGCATGAGCGTCATGTTAGGTTAATGGGTATTAGATACATCAACGATTGGGCTTAGTGTAAGTAGGAGTTGTTGGAGATTGTGCCTTAGGCCAATCATTGTATTATGAATATTGTATTTCATTATGAAAAAAATATTATTATATTGTTTGCATGTTTTTCTTTATAATAATACCCTTGGATAAATTATTTTATCCTAAATATCCCTAGTCAATCATCTTTGTGGGAACAATGATGAATTAAGGCTAGTATGATTTTGATTGATAATTATGTGATAATTATGTATGAAGATACAAATCAAAATCATAAGCTTCTGTTAGAGAATAGGCGTTGGATTGACCCATCATGAGATAGCTACATGGATCAAGTCATAAGCATAGCTCATATATAACCGTGTCACTAAGCCCTCAGACATGAGATTACCATGGCTTCCTATATAGGGAACACTATACTTTGGTATAGTCAAAAGTCACCTTTAATTAGGAGATCATAAAGGCTATGATCGGGCATAGTGGAACTCATGTGGAGGAAGATGAATGGTCAATATGGGATTTGTCCCTTTAATTAATGGAGAGATATATCTGGGCCCCTCGATGAGTGAGACTGAGAAAATGCATGACCGTGCTTGAATGGAAGAGTTTCCATTTGTTTTGTCAGACTACTCGAAGATCAAGAAAGTAATGGTCGAGTAAAATGAGGATAACGTTTTCATGCTTCATACTTGACGTATATATCATAAGATAAAAGGGATATGATCGGGTTATATGATAGGTTGCATCGGATCACCGATCTCATATGATTTGGGTAGTCACAATGTCTTGCTATAGGCCACTTGTGACTTGTGGGTCCAATAGTGTTATTAGCCCACTAATAACATCATATGGGCCTATAGGGTCACACACAAGAACGGGCTAACTCGAGCTAGAATGTCCAAATTCATTGAATCTAAAATGTGTCTAGATTCAATGAATTTAATGTTCAATTTAGGGTGATAGAATTATATATATTTGATATATATATATTAAAATTGAAATGTATATATGTTTGATATATTATATATTTGATATATATATTTCAAAATATATATATAGTTCAAATTAATGCAAATTAATTAGTTTTAAATTTAATTCTATATGATAGATTTAAATTTAAACTAATGTCATAATCTAAATTTGATTTACATTAGATTCTAAATTTGAATTTAAACTAATAATCTAAATTTGATTTATATGATAAATTAAATCTAGATTTGATTATGGATATATATTAGATAGTTTAAATTTAATGTATTAGATAGATTTAAATTTAAACTAATCTATTTAATTAATATTTAACTTAGTTTAAATCATTGATTTAAATTAAATAAATACTGAATCCTATCTATATATTGTTATAGACTAAGATACATAATCAATAGAATTCAAATTACCCTAAAGAGAGAGCGGCCGTACACTAAGAAAGAAAAACTGTATGGACGAAAAAGCGAAGGTGTACAGACTGTACGGAATTGTATGGACTGGTGCAGAATTGTACAGAATCACAACCAGAGGTGCTAGCACGCCGTTCGAGTTGGACTCACCATTCGTGTGGATACCAGTAGAGGGAGTTGACTAATTGCTTTAGTTCTTGGGGTCCAACGAAATGAAAAAGAACACCAAGGGACCCACCAGAGGTAAATTCTTTTTCTACATCTCAATCTAAATAACGTTGACGGATCCATGGAAGGGAATTTCTTATAGTTTTTCTGCTACATGTATAGTGAAATTCCCAACAAAAGTTTACCATGATTAATTTTCCATTAAATCTCTTTCTTCTTAAGCATGGGTTAAGCTATTTGGCCATCATTTTCTACCTAAAACACGTCTGAAATAGAGGGTGGAGAGAGAGAAACGTGAACGAAAAAATTGGAGGAGCAGGAAGACACAAGAAGCAAGCCAAGGTCTCAAAGGTTCAAGGTAAGCTTATTTAGTTACTATCTTGGTTATGTCTAAGTTTTGTGAAGTTTCATGGAGTATATCTCTCCATTCTTGCTCTGTAAATGATGCCTAGAGAGAGAGGGAAGAAAGAGAAAGTGAGGCTATGAAGAAACTAATCCATGGATAATGAAATATAGGCCATACGATGCAAGTTTATAGCATTGGTTTCAAAGTTTGATGATTTGTTTTTTTTTCAATTTTTCTTAATTTTCTGCCTATTTATGGTTTAAGATAGGAAGAGAATTTTATGATTTTGACCCCAAAAAGGGATTCCTTGGGTCCAAAATAGGTAGATACAAGTGTGTTGTACAAGAAAATCCAAATGATTTGCAAAATGGAATTTTAGGGTTAGTAAGCACACTTTATGAAGGAGGTCATGAAATCAGTGGTTAATGGCCATAAATTGTGATGCATTAGGACTCAAGGAAGTGATGGAAGATCAAAGGAAATGTTTGCTAAGTTTGGGAAACAAAGGAAAAGCTTAAGGTAGTTACTTTTCCTATCAATGCTTTATGTTACCATTATTGCTTTCTTGATTTAATGAATATGCCATATATTTGTATGAATGTTTTGTGATGATATGATTGGCTGGCTGGTTGATTAGAGGGTCTTGTGACCCTAGGATATCCATTTTATAAGGTGTTACCATGCTAAGATTTTTATGAAAATACTATGGCATAATATATTCTTGTGACTTTTATGGATGGATTTATGAAATGTTAATGATAATGAATATATGATTGGATGTAACTACTGAGATTCTTTGAATTTTACTCTCTCTAAATGACTAACCATGTTAGGGTGAAGACATGGAAGTGGCCAAGGAGAAAGCAAGAGAAATGAAGAAAATATTGAAGAGCCATTGATTTTTCAAGTTATAATGCCATGATATGATATTATGTATTAATTAATGTATGAGGTGTGGATTTTGCAATTATGCAAGTTTATGTTTCCTTAAGCTCCCCTATCATGTAATGTGTGAAATAGGAGCAATGAATGTCAATGAATTATGTTTTTGAAGTTTATTATATAAGATATGGCATGATTATATTCAAGATTGACTAGTAGCAGTTTGAATCAAGGTTCTCTATTTGGAAAAGGTCCATCAACACATTTAGTATATATTTTCTGAAATTAGATAGAATAAGCTTTCCAAAGAGCTATAGAACACCTAAATTGGATAAGTATACAATTTATGGTGAATTTTCAAAGTTAGGGTTCAAAACAGAACAGTGTAGAGAAAAACTGGAACTTTTCCATGAACACTGGAAATTTCAAAATGCATTAGAAAATCATACACAGCTCCAAAAATTCAGTGGTTTGCATTTCTGGAAACCTCTATGTCTTAGAAAACAAATGCCATAGGTTTGATGGTATTTGGAGCTATAAAGAAAGAGTTATGTAATTTCTTCTAAAACTGTTCCAGTAGAAGTAGTATTATGACCCTTAATGATTTAAGTCAATTCCATGCCCTATACAAGGTGAATAAATTCACAAATGTATACATATGTAGAAAGAAGATATATAGGGCTTTCTAATGAAATAAAGAATGAATAATTTGGCTTAGGATATTATGAGATATGAATTTTTAAATATAAGGCCAAAACCTGAGAAGTTTCAAAATGACCAAATGTATAGTAAATATTTGAGAAATAAACTATATGAATTGGTGTAGAGAATTCTATGTTTATGTAGAAAATCTTTTTATCTATTTTTAGAGACTTGAATTACTTTGATATGATTTTTCTATAATTAGTTATGAATTTTCAAAGTTTGTCAAGTAAAATGGAAAATGCACAATGAACAGTACTTGAAATAAAGAAAAATTTGTTTTGACATTTTTATGCAATCAAGTCTCTAATAATGTAATAATGGATATAATTGGAGTCTAACATATGAGAAATGGACTTAAGTATATGGTGTTACATTGCTGCTCTTTCTCTTGCCCAAATTGCAGACTCCTTTCTCCCTTTCTCTTGCCAGAGTCTCGACCAAATGAAGTAAGAAGGGAGTATTTATAATGGTTACTAATTACACTTACTTTAGGTTAATTACTTGATTAAAGTTAATGATATCTTAGCTATTAAGTTTGCTTAATTACGAAGTCTCCCAACTTCAACACATGGGCTGCCATGTGGCATCATTTTAGTGGGGTATTATCTCCAAGATACTGCATAATTTTTTCAATCCAATAATATCTTGTATTGGTTACTTTATACTTAAACTGGTAAAGTTACCTTTTGTAGTATAAATTCACTTTATTGATACAAGAATAAAGTAAACTTATGTTTGGAATTACTTTATTATCCTGTCTCTAAAAAACTCTCTTTGTGGTGTCCATCTAGTTTTCTTTTTGCCTTTTTAGCTTATGCAGATCAAAAAGCAACTTTATCGGTATAAAGTTACTTTTTAATCTTTGGCATTGATTATTTCTTTATCCTTGAACATTAACCCTTAGTACCATATACCGTTGGACTTATCTCAACAAAAACTTTAATTTGATAGTAATTTTATATATTTATAAAATTACCCTTGACTCAAGACAAAATTATAATTTTTTATTTTTTCAGGAATTAGCTATATTTTTTCCCAAAATTTGTACATGTTACATGGCTTTCATACTTAACGGGTTAAACTGAAATTATTTTGATTTTAGGGATAAAAATATAATTTTATCTTTTTTCATCTACTAGGAAAAAATTACCTTTTTGCTTTGTTTCAAGTAAAATGGTATCTGTCCATTTTCATAAATTCCTTATGTATCTTTACATATTCTATCTTTTAGGAATGTTTTAAATGGTAAAATTTAAGATATAAGAATAGGTGTCAAAAGGGTAAGAAGATCAATTTCTAGGTCAATGAAATGAAATATGAAAATTACATTTTTGTCCCTGAAAAAGAACTATTTGCTTCTTAGTCCTTGGGGAAAATTACATGAAATGACCTGAAAGAAACAAAATATTCAATTTTCCCCTCTCAAGGGTAATTTCATAATTATTCAAAATTTATGTTAAAATGAAGCTTACGACATATTGAACCCAATGAAATAGTTCATTGAGATTAATGAAATCATTGTGAAGAAAAATCAATGTTGAATGTCGCAAAATGCACCGTGCAAAAAAAAGGCACTGTGGGTCCCACATTTAAACTGTTTGGGGAAAAATATTAAAATAAATGTAGATCCAAATATAATTATATTGTGTATTCCTAAAGTAATAAAATACTACCAAAGTAACTTTAATTGTCCAAGTTTAGTACAAGCCTATACAAGATATAATTGGATAAAGAAAAATATGCAGTATTTTGGCAAAAGTGACACCAAAGTGACATCCCAAATCTGCAACACATGGGAAATTATAATATTTTATTCATTCTTGCATTTTCACGAATCTTCAAGAAGGCAAATTGTCAAAAATTAATTGGTTTCATATTTTGATATATACATCCTCTCCCTTGGCCAACTTCCACAAGAAAAGAGAGGAGACGTAGCAACTAAAACAACCAAGAAGAAGAGAGAAGGCATAGGAGAAGAAGAGGAAGAAAGAAGAAGAGAAAAAGTCCAAGATAAAGATAATAAATTTTCTACTTGCTTCTAATGATTTTTTTTTCAAGTTTGTAGTAGTTTGCCTGTAAATTTTGGCCGTGGCAAGGGTTTGAGAAACGAAGTGTTTTTATGCCATAAATCTAAGAGAAAGTATGAGATAATGCAAAAGAAACAAATTTATGTGTGTTTTAAAGAAAGTAATTTAAAAACCAATTCCTCCCTCTTTGTGCCCTATTTTGGTCAGTGTATAAGAGTGAGTAAGAGTTGGAATTTCCTGGTTTTGATGCAAAAAATGGAATCCTTGGATCTAAATTAATACAGAACAAGTGTGGGATTCAAGAAAAACTTAGATAAATGATATGAAATTTTTAGGGTTCATTGGTTCTTGATAAGCAACCAATTGAAACAGTTGATTTAGTTGGTATCTAATGTTGTTTTAGGGCTTAAGGAAGTTCAAGAAAGCTGGTGAAAACTTTGGTTCCAAGAGAAAAGGGCAAAAACTCTCTAAGTGGTAGCAAATTTCCTTTCTTTCTTTATGTTTTCAATGTTATTTTTATGATGAAATGTATATGCCATGTTGTTGTTTTGAAGATTTATGATTAGAATTGGCTGTTGAATGTAAGGGTTTTGACCTTTAGATATCCATTTTCTAAGGGGAAATTCTGTCGAATTTTCTATTTGACAATATGGTATTGTAAAGCTTTTGTGTGATTATATGAGATTTTGTGGTATTTGAATGACATAATTGCATGAATTGAATTTGCTACTAAGATTGTCATAATCTCATCCCTTCAAGTATCCAAATGTTAGGTTCAAATGATGGCAATATCACCAAGAAGGCAAGAGGCAAGGAGAAGATTAGTGATTATTTGAGTTATAGTTATAATTGTAACACCTTATATTAGGGCCCACTTTCCATGTATTAGATCATTTTAGATGCATTCATCATGATTTAGAGACTAGAATCATAATATAATAAAAACAATTTTTTAAAATTAGGGGTATTGTTTATTTGACATTTTCCCTTTTACCCGATAAATTTTGAAAATTCATAACTAAATCTAAAAAATTCATCTTGAGCTAATTCAAGCCCCTAAAATTTTATTAAATTCAGATCTACATGGGAAAAATATAAAACAGTAACTTCATTGGGCCAATTTGTACAGTAATTTCATGGACATTCATTGTTCATTTGGTCATTCTTCTATCTTCCAATTTTCTGGCCTCAACTTTGAAAAATCATATTCCATTCTATTATGTTCCAAATTATGCATACTCTATGTCATTCGAAATCTATACATGTCTACTTATAAATATATTTTTTTTATACATTTATTTCACTTACACAGGGTATAACTTTAATTTAAATCACGAAGGGTCAGAATCCAACTCTTACTGGAACAATTTTGGGAAAACTTACATATCTCTTGTTCTATAACTCCAATCACTTCCAAATAAGTGGCATATGGATCTTAAGACATATATATATTTATACATATAAACCAATGAATTTTTGAAGCTCTATATAATTTTATGTTATCTATCGAAATTTCTAGTACTTAACTTTCAGTTTCCTGTTTTCCCAATATTGTCCTATTTTGAACTAACTTTGAAAATTCACCATTTAATGTACACAACTCCAAATGGGGTGAATTAGGTGTCATATTAAATATTGAGATACCCTCTATCTGGTATAAAAATATCATAAGCTTTACCTCATATTAAGTATAGAACAAGGGTGAATGAAATAGATACATCTGGAAAATGTCCTGTTTCAGTCTACATTGCAATTTGCTTGCCAAAACCCTTGTAAATGAACTCATTTTGGCATGAAACTTGGTAGAATATAACTTCATATCCCAACATACATAACTAGAAATTTTCATACATTTTGTACAACATATCTATTATAAATTGTGTTAACATATTATTCACTATTTTATAATTTCATACAAAACAAGGCACAAATAACCATTCACATTATAACACAATGGCTTGCAACATCATTTCCTTCTTCATGCCTTTTGCTCCTTCCTTAACTCGTTTGCATTGGTTCTCCCTAGCATGGTTAGTCATTGAAGGAGGGTGAGATTCAAAGAATCTCAGTAGTTACAACCATTTATGCACATATATCATAATAACATTTCATAAACAATCATTGGAAACCATGAAATCATAATATGCCATACTATGTCATAACAATTTTGGCATGGTAATACTTTGAAAATTGGACATCCATGGGTCATAAACCCTTCATACAATCAGCCAATAACACATTTCCGACACCAATCATTCCATTCAAAGTATGTTATAACCAAAAAAATATAAAAACTCAAGTTAATAACAATAGGCATAAATGAGATTATAACCAAAGAAAGCATGAAGGTAGTTTACCTTCATGCTTTCTTTTACTCTTCCACTTGATACGAATGCTCCCACTAGCTTTCTTGGGCTTCTTCAAGTCCTAATGCATCACCAAATACTAACTTAAGCCATTGATTTATGGAGCCATATCACAAAGTCCCATACTAAACCTTAAAATTTCATCTTAGCTTTCACTTTGTTTTTCTTTACACTAATACATATTCTTAAGGATTTGAACCATGGGAAATCCATTTTTGAAGTCCAAACTATTAAATTTCAACTCTAGAAACAAACCCTAACTTGGCCAAAATCTATGGAAGAATGGAGGAAGAAGATGACTCCATGACACTACTTCTCAACACTTGAAAGCACAAGCTCAAGGTCATCAATACTTACTTGGCAACTTGATTCTCCAAGTCTTACACCTTAGCTTCTCTTTTCTCTCTTCTTCCTTACGTTTTTCTCTTCTATTTTGCTACTAGAAGTGAATGTAACACCTTACTTTTAGACTCATTTTCCATGAATTAGACTTATTTTAAGTTTGATTATACTTGATTCTCAGCTTGAATCACATAAGAATGAAAATCAGAAATTCCAAAATTTTTTTATTACTGTTCATATGGTAGTTTCCACTTTACAGATTGAACTTTGAAAATTCATAACTAATTCTATGAAAATCATTGCATAGTGATTCAAGTCTCTAAAAATAGATAAAAATCTTATATACATGGAAAAAAATATGAAACAGAGAATTCTATTGACCAGTTTATACAATTTATTTCTCAAACATTTACTGTATATTTGGTTGATTTTTCTCTTCCCCAGGATTTTGGCCTTATATTTAAAAATTCATATCTCACTCTAACCTCAGCCAATTTATGCGTTCTTTATGTAATTGGAAAGCCCTGTGAGTATAATTTTTAGAAATTTTTTCTTGTACATTTATTCAACTTGTACAGGGCATAACATTAACCTAACTATTATGGGTCAGAACACTACCTCTACTGGAACAGTTTTAGGAGAAATTACATAACTCCTTCTTTATAGCTCCAAAGGCTTTCAAACTAGTGGAATTTTTTTCCTAAGATTGGAGCTTTCCATAAATGAAAATCATAAAATTTTTGGAGCTATACACGATTTTATAGTTCCTTTTGAAAAATCCAGTATTCATGGTGTAAATTCCAGTTTTTCCAGTACTGTCCAGTTTTGAATCCTAATTTCAAAAATTCACCATAAATTGTACGCTTATCCAATTTAGGTGTTCTTTAGCTTTATAAAAAGTTCATTCTATCTACTTTCTAGGAATATATAACAATCATACATTATACTTTGTTTCATATGAATAATACCTTCGTTATTCTCAGAGTGTTTCTAATTGAGCATTTCCATTCTTATCTTGGCAAAATGAGCTTCATAACATGATTGCATCATTATTCCTTGTACCAAATCCATACAGATCACTCAATAATACACAAAGGGATATAGTTACAGAAATACAAGACTCATGAATTCTCATGCAATTTTATACATGGTGCCATAACAATACCATAAAATATCCACAATTCACATAATTATCATGCTTTTTCAATCTTCTTGCCTTCTTCCTTGGTTACTTCCATGTTCTTTCCCTAGCATGGTTAGTGTTTGGAATAGTGAGATTATGGAATCTCAGTAGCAAGTCATATGTCATGCAATTACATGATCATATATGCATAAAAACTTAAGTCATAGCACTTCACCCATTTAAGCATATAATAAGTCATAATGGTTCATAAAAATTTTGGCATGGTCTCTCTTTATAAAATGGACATCCAAGGGTTAGGATCCTTTCATAAAAACGGCCAAATCAATCTCACAACATCATAACAACAATATGGCAACGGGATTATAACATAGAAACCATATACAATAACATAAAGCAAGAAATAGACTATGCTACCATTACTGCTTTCCTTTGCCTTCCAACTTGATTCGAATACTCCCACTCTCTTTTTCTTTGAGTTTTACTTCTTCCAAACACTTCCTTAAGCTTCCTTGGACCTAAACATAACACCAATGAAGTATATAAGCCACTGGTTCTTGGTCCAACTTAACACAATGCTCACTAAACCCTTAAATTTTCTCTTTGCTTTCTTCTTGGTTTTTCTTTGAACCAATGGTTGTTCGTAAGGTTTTGGGCTATGGGGAAATCATTTTTGGAATTAAAAGTTTGAAATTCCATCTCTATTTATAACCCTAGTTTGACCGAAATCAAGCATAAAATGGAGGAAAATATTTAGCTTCCTATACTTCAAACCACTTGCATAATCATGCTTCTAGTCTCTTATTTATGCCTTTTCCTAGGTTTATTTTACCATAGCTCAACTTTCTCTCTCAAAACTCATCCATGGCTGCAACTTAAGGTGAGAGAGGAAAGGAAAAGACTCCATGAAACACTCATTCAAAGCTTGAGAAGGCAAGATAAGGATAGTAGAAACTTACCTTTTAATTCTAGTCTTCATGCTTGCTCCTTTGCTATCTCTTTTCTCTCTTCTTTTCTCCTCTCTTCCTGCACATTCTTGGTTGCCTTGCTTTCTCATTTTCAGACCACTCTTTCCCTCTTTCTCAAGTGTAAGAGTCGGTCAAGAGAGAAGGCAAGGAGGAGACAATGATAAAAGTATGATCCAATCATCTTATGCCATCCTTTCTTCTTTTTTTTCCCAGATACTTCTTAAAGAAGAAAATCAATAAACTAATGGCATTTTCCTCACGTGGGCAGCAGCTGAACACTTCTGAAATGGGAGTGAAAAAAGTGATTAAATGGCTTAATTAACTTGTTAATTACTCACTTAATCACAATTATTTTTTGAGACAAAAAGCAAGCCTTCTTTGAGAAGTTATTTTGTTCAAAAATCAATTAAACAAATTTCATCCATGTCCCCAAGCTGCTGCACGCCTTGTGCCTTATTCTTGGCCAAAAATTGCTTGAATAATTTTTATTGACCAAAATACCATTTACCGATTAAATTTACCCGTATCGATTAAGTATTTTTGCCAAAATTGTCATTAAATTGGTACAGGATTATCCAATAATTACTTTTAGTCCAAAATCATTATCTAGACCCAAAATATATTTTATTAAGGTCCAATTATTGTCCTTGAATCAATACTACATTTTCCTACAGTCTAAACTGACTTTTATCGGATAAAATATTACTATTAAATCCTAATCACCCAATAAATGTTATTTTGATCTTAATAAATTTCATAATATATTTCATTAGGTATAACTCAGTGAGAGCTTCATTTTCACTATAATTTTTTATATTTACAAAAATACCATTGCCCCAGGCAATTTATAATTTTTAGAACTTTTGAGTCATTAATTGTAATTTTTCTCAAATTTATTTTCTCTTTTCCTTTTAAGGTTGGAGTCATTCTTAAGGGACTAAATTACAAAAATTCTTAATTCTTAGGGCTAAAATATAATTTTCTCATTTTTCTGTTTAACTTGAAAAAATGACCTCTTTGCCCCTAATGACGCTTAACGGTGTCTTTTCATTTTTTCCAATTTCTTTTACATTTTATGATGTCAACTTTTTCATTTTTGGTCCTTAAATGCATTATTCACATTTTACCTCTAATTTGAGAAATGACCATTTTACCCTTAAGACGGGTTAAAAATGTAATTATCCATTCTTTCAGGCACTTTCTTGAAATTTTACCCAAAGATTAATTTTTTATTATTTCTTTTTCACTATTCACATTAACTTTCAAATTGGTCTATTTCTCAACTTAGACCTCCTGGCTACACAATACTTATACCGTTGTGCTCAGCATGGAGCGAGCTTTCATTCAAGTGGTATATTATCTATTTTCCGGGGTGAGTTTTGGAATTAATTTCTGTTAAGAATCTTATGAAAAATTAATTCCAATTAAGAACCGACATAACTTCTTCTGAAAATTAAATGAGAAATTAATTCCTTCTAAAGCTCGATTATATATAGCCTTTTCGTCTCACTCCGTTTCTCATATTTTATTGATTTTATAACATCCCATAAAAATATGGATATTACAGTGAACGTGCAGAATGGGTGGAAAATAGGTTAAGTGACTTAATCATATAGCTTAATCATAATTAATACTTAACCAACTTAAGTTACTTTTTGACAAAAAATTCAACTCCTTCTTGAGCAAGTTTTGGGGCAAAAATTGACTGCCCAAGCTACCCAATTTTCATGTAGAGAGTGAGTGCTTTAAGTGTCCAAGATTGCTCAATTTTTCCTGGTTCAAATATATCTTGAACCGGATAATTTTTAACCATACCGATAAAACTGCTTTATACTAATTTAGTATTTTTAGGATACATGACTATTCTAATTTTATTTTTATATTTCCATAATCATTCTATCCCAAATGGTATCTGTGTATGACTCATATCTTGTCCCGATTTCTTTTAATCATCGGTGGGGCCCAGAGTTTTCTTTATCAGTTTACTGTTATTTTTGGACACTCAGCACTGATTATTTCTTTATCCTTGAATATTAACCCCCAGTGCCATATATCATTAGATTTCTCTCGTTGAGGGCTTTGTTTTGACAGTAATTTTGCATATTTACAAAATTACCCTTAACTTGAGGTTAAATTATAATTTCTGAAACTTTCTAGTAATTAAGTGTAATTTTGCCCCAAGGGCTTTTCTCATCTCATCCCACGTGATTTTAACAAAATTAGGGACATAGATGTCATTTTTGTAATTCTCTAGGGACAAAAATATAACTTTCTCATTTTTCCATCTAACCGGGAAAAATGATCTCTTTACCTTTTTTCACGTAAAATGGTGTCTGCCTGTTTTTGAAAAATCTCTTTACATTCTTAGATATTTTAGCTTTCTTAGGATGTTACAATAATTGTCACTTGTTTTCTTGTAAATTTGCATAAAATAATGTGTGAATTTATGGGTTGCTGTAATAATGTTCTTCTAGGCCTCTCATGACTTTATAAACCTAGTTTGGGCAAGTTTGAGCTATGTAAATATGTATTTCTAGAAGTTAGTAAGTAAATATGCCTATTATGAACACTGATTGGTTAGATAGCCACTATTTGGACTAAATAGAGTACTTTATGTATATGTTTATATGCTTGAAAAGTAGATAAATAGAGATTCCCAAAGAGCTAAACAACACTGAATTTGGATAAGTATATGAATTGTTATGTATTTTTGAAGATTGACCAAAATCGTAAAAAATTTCATTTTGACCATTTGATTAGTAAATTTTGGATAAAATATTGTATGAATTGGCACAATAAAAATCAATTTGTATTTTTTTTTTCCATATATAGAATGTTTTTAGCTATTTTTAGAAACCTAAATCATGTTCATGCGATTTTTCTAGATTTAGTTATGATTTTTCAAATTTAAGCAAAAAAAATGGGATACTTAATGAATAGTAATTTCAAAAATTTTTATTTTGTATGATCTAGTTCCTTGGATGATTCAAACTTCTAAATTGGCTTATTTCGACACTAGATGTATTATAATACATGGGAAATAATATATGAAAGTAAGATATGACAAGCCGTATGTTTATGTTAGGTTGACTGGTCACCCAAGAGGGGGGGTGAATTGGGTGATGCAAGATTTTCGCTCTTTTGAATCACAACCCAATTTCACTAAGAGTGTAGTAAAATAGGGATAAACAGAGATGGTTGTGTGCAGCAGCTGAGTAGAGAAGATGAAGAACAATACACAATGATTTATACTGGTTCAGTCCAACCACTTGGCCTACATCCAGTCCCCAAGCCACCACTTGAGATTTTCCACTATATCTCACAGGTTTGATCCGGGCACCTGTGAAGCCTCAGTACATTCTCACAAGTTTCAGTAGACACTTGTGAAGCCACTCTCCTCACACCCTTACAAGATGTGTAAATCCCTTAGTGTTTCCCCACACTAAGATTCTACCCAGAAAATGTAGAAAGAAATGTTTACAGAATGAAAACTCTCTTGAAGAGTAGATAATACATTAAAAGTTCACTCCATTGAGGTGGGTTTTTCAAACTATGCTGAAACAGAAAGATTTTACAAGTTGTAGCAGCATTTTCGCATAAACTCTCCTAAGATTGTTACCCATAAGTTCAAATGATGTTATATTTATAGACTTAGGTCTCAAATGTCCGTTAGAGACAAAATCTATCAGTTGGGGAAGTTATCCAACGGTTACTCTGAAAAACTATCTGTTGGCCAACAGCATTTAATGTTTCTGACATACTGAAATTCGAATTTTGGTTGGCCAATAGACGAATTTCAAAGGAACCGAAGGTTAAAGCTTTCAACGTTACAGCACGAAGTTCGTCTGTTCATGAAGTGAAATTCAAATTTTGAAACTTACAAAACATTTTCACAATGTGACATACGAATTTTCAAGAGGAAAGTTTTTCGGTTAAGTGTGAATAGTGTTTTCAATTTTCTATAGTGCCTTTAAAATTCGAATTTTGGAAGCCCAAAATTCGTCTGTCTGTAGAACGTTCAAAGAGGTACAGTAGTTCACTTTCTTCGAAATTCGAATTTTGAAGTAGTGAAGTTCGTCTGTCAGAGAGATTCTTTTCAGACTAACTTCAACATTCGAAGTTACAAAGCTCTGTCATTCATATGTCAATATTTCATTCCAACAGACTCACAAACTTAGCTTCTGAAATTCGAATTTTAATTTTTAAAGTTTGTCTGACAGAAAGCAGTTTTGAAACTTAAATTATTCTTGATCTCAGATGAACTTTAACATTGTTTCAAACGAATTTCTTCCATTTTCATAAGTTGTGATTTGTCTGAAATTTGAATTTTGAAGACTCAAAGTTCGTCTTTTTCAAAGAAGCTCCTTTCAGACTTATATGAAAATTCGAATGTTGAAAAGTCAAAGTTCGTCTGTCAGAGAGCATTTTTCAAACTCAGTTTCATCTTGATTTCAGATGAGCTTCAACATTATGTCAGACGAATTTCTTTGATTTTCACAAACTGCATTTTATCTAAAATTTGAATTTTGGAGATGCGAAGTTTGTCTGTCAGTGAAAAGCTTAATTCTGCACGAAGGTTCTCTTCGAAATTCGAATTTCGGAGGCCCGAAATTCGTCTGTCGCAACGGAACCTACGTAACTTCGAATTTTGCACTGTAGACAATTTTGCAAAAGCTATAACTCTCTCATTTTAACTCCAAATTAAGCAAATAACCTGTGGTTGGAAAGCTCTGAATGTCTACTTTCAAATGAAAGAAGTTTGAATTAAAAAAAAAAAGTATTTTGTGAGATACGATCGAAAGAGTGATAAGAGGTCAAAACTAAAAATTCATATCTCACTACTCAACTTTAAATAACCATAGCTTTTTCATATGACTTTCATTTTGAGTGAAATAACCTTCTTTGAAAAGCTTATTAAGTCTAGTTTCATATGAAATAAGTTTTACATCAAAACCATATGTATTTTGAGAGATATATTAAAAATACTGAGCAAAGGTCAAACTCTAGATTCTTGAAAACCAGTTTTCACTAACTATGCCTGACTCGAAATTCGAATTTCAACACCTGAAATTCGTCTGTCAGAGGTGATATCTCTGGAACTTCAAATTTCAGTTAGCAAAGTCATATTTTCACAAAGTATATGAAGTTTAACTTCTCAAAATTCGTCTGTCATCAGAGTTTTTCAAAGCTAACATCAGATTTACTTAATCTAACTCATTTAGAACATATGGTAACAAGATTAAGTAATTTTTAAAGATTAATCTCACCTCAAGACCTAAGTGAAAATAAAATATACCTAGTAACTAGGTCTTCAAATGTTGAGATCCACTTTCACTTGGATATTTCCTTCTTGGCATGCTCCCTTCTGATCTTCCATCTTTGAAGCATCCTTTCTTTTCTTCTTTCTTGAGTGAATGCTCACTCTTTTTACTTGGCCCAACCTATATTTAATATATTACACTTACAAACCAAGTAGTTAGTCCAGTTTATATATCCAACTTATATTATTTATTGTAAAAGTACAGTGGATATATTTACACATAGCATGATATATGTATTATAATCATAATTAAATACATGCTAATATGTACTTTACTTCTTTGAGGAACATTATATAAGTCAGATACATATAATGCATTTGTTCCTTATTACTCTATATTTGTCATCAACAAAACTTATATTATACTAAACCTTACAGTTTATTTGATGAAGACTAAGCCCAAAATGTCCTATTTCTAAGTCAAAATGCTGCCAAAATTTTGCTAGCCAACATAATATTTTTATATTTTCCATGAAATTGTGCAATGTTCATAATGTTTTTAATGTTATGTGATGATGTAATTCCATGTGTAAGTTTACTACTAAGATTGCACAATCTCAATCTCCCAAGTTACTAACCATGCTAGGGACATATGGTGCAAGGACGAAAGCTCAAGGAAGGAGAAAATAATGAAAGAGCAAGTTGATGTTAATGTTACAATGATGTTTTAATGATGAAGCATGCTTTGTATATTATGTATAAATGATGTAAAGTGAATCCATATGGTGTATAGAAAAGCATGCTAGATGATGTGAAATTATGAAATGAAGTTAGTAATGAAAGGCTAAGCATGTTTCCTTTTATTGGAAATCATGACATGCCAATGTTTCAAAATGTTTAAGTATGTTACGTTGAATCAAGTGTTTTGATGATTCCAAACCAACCTTCAAGAGCTTGGAGTAAAGATATCAAAGGTGCATAAAATGTTTCAAGTGAAGGAATTTTGGAGAAATCAGTGCAGGAATAGATGTAGAATGTTTAGTAATGTTTTAATTTGAGTAAAAGACTTTGATTTGGTGAAAAGAGGTTTTAAAACCTTAATTCTATGTTAATTCATGGAATATTTGAAAAACACCCTCCAACAGATGAAGTTTGAAAGATTTACACTGATTTTCTATTTTAAAAATTCAAACTTTGCCTTTGGAAATTCGAATTTCGTATTGAAAATGAACAAGTCTGAAAAGAGGCTTCTCTGACAAACAAATTTTGTGTTCCGAAATTTGAACTTTGACCTATGTCTGAAAAGAGCCCTTCTCTGACAGACAAACTTTGATGTTAAAAATTCAAATTTCAGACAAAATGCAACATATGAAAATTGAAATATTCGTTTGAGAATGTGTCAAAGTTCATCTGAAAATAAGTTTAAAAAGAGCTTTAAAATTGCCCATTGACAGACGAACTTTGAACATGAAAATTTGAATTTCAGAAACCAAGCTTGTAAGTCTGTTGTGTTGATATGTTGACATGCAAATGACAACACTCATAAATTCAAATTTTCAAGTAAGTCTGAAAAGAGGTCTCTCTGACAGACGAACGTTGCTCTTTGAAAATTCAAATTTCAAATTTATGAAGCATTGTGCCTCATTGAACGAGCTTTTGACAAACGAATTTTGGGGTTCCAAAATTCGAATTTCGAAGGCACTATAGCAAATTGAATTTACTGTTCACTCTTGACAAAACAACTTTACAAATGGAAATTAGTATGTTCCAACATACAATCATTTTCTAAAGATGAAAATTCAAATTTTGATTCATAACAGACGAACCTCAGAAGTTCAACGTTAAAGGCTATAACTTTCGATTTCTGTGAAATTCGTCTGTTGACCAACTGAAATTTAAACTTTGAGTGTGAGAAGCATTAAATACGGTTGGTAAATGGATAGTTTCTCAGAGTAACCATTGGGTAACATCTCTAATGGCTAGATCTTGTCTCTAACGTATAGTTAGGGCAGAAATTTATAAATAGAACTTCATTTGAAGATGTGAAACATGATTTCACTTTGTAAATACTGAAACTCTGCCAAATCATCTACTCAAAGTCTCTTACTCTCACACTTCAATATTTGTACTCCAACTTTCATATTTACTCTGTTTGAGAGAGTTTATTAGTTGTACACAATCTTATCTTCATCTGGAAGAAAGATTTTCATGTGAGGGGATATCACAAGGGATTGAGGAAACACTTAGTGAGAGTGCAAAGAGTGAAAGTGTGAGCTCTAGAAATAGAGCGTCAACTTTGTACTGTGGCATTTGCAAGAAGCCCAATGAATTCTTGGAGAATAGTGAAAAATCTTAAGTGGTGACTTGGGGACTGGACCTAGGTCTAGTTGAGAGACTAAACCAGGATAAATATCAGAGTCTTCTCTTCTCTACTATTACTTTTACTGTTTATTCATTCATACTCTGTTTTACCATCACTCTTTGCTTTCTTCACTTTCTTGACGTTTTGCAGAAAATTTTTAATCCTCCTAATTCACCCCCTTGGGAAGCCAGCTTATCTGACAAGTGGTATTAGAGCCCGGATTTCCAATCAAAGTATTTTACAGTCCGGGAATTAAAATGACTGGCTTTGGAGAAAGCATACTACTAGAGGGAAATAACACAAATAGACCACCTAGCTTCAATGGAGAACACTATGGTTACTAGAAGATGAGGATGCAAATCTATCTCCAGTCCATCGATCTGGACATCTGGTCCATCATCCAGAAGGGAGATTTTGTCCCAATGGCATTGGAGGATGATGGGAAATACAAAGAGAAGCCAGAAGCTTAATGGAATGAGGAAGATAGAAGAAGAGTCTTGCTGAACTTCAAGGCAAAACACTGCTTGGTCAGTGCATTGAATCAAGACGAATTCTACAGGGTCTCATAGTGCTCCACTGCCAAGGAAATGTGTGACACCTTTCAAATTGCTCATGAAGGAATAACTGGAGTAAGAGAAAATAAATTGAACACCTGCATAGGTGAATATGAAAGCTTCAAGATGGTAGAAAGAGAAAGCATAAAAGAGCTACAGAAGAGATTCACCCTCATTGTGAATCAACTAAAGAGTCTGGGCAAAGAGTACACTCAGACAGAAAAGTCAAAAAGATCCTCAGAGCTCTTCCTTTGGAGTGGCAACCCAAAGTCACAGCAATAGAGGAAGCCAAAGGAGAATCAATGGTATTTGTCACAGCTCTCTTTGGTAGCCTCGAGGAATATGAAGGAAAGATAAAGGCTCTCAAAGAAGCTGGACAAGACAGAAAGAAGAAGGGTCTTGCTTTGAAAGCTATTGAGGAGAAAGAAGAAGAGTCTGATGATGGAAATGAGTTAGATGAAGAAACTCTGGCTGTGATGGTCAGAAAATTTGGAAGATTTTACAACAAGAAAAGAAACAAGAAATTCTTCAAGAAAGGAGCAGCTGGAGATAGCAAGAGAGAAGGAAAAGAACCTGTCACTTGCTACGAGTGCAAGAAGTAGGGACACATTAAATGGGATTGCCTATAATTCCTCAATAAGCAGGAAAAAGAAAAGAAAGCTGCAGACAAAGTCAAGAAGAAAAGAGCCTACATCACATCAATCTGGGGCAACAGCTCAGATGAGGAAGAAGATGATGAAGAAGAGATTGCTAACATCTGTTTGATGGCTCGTGCATCTGAAGAAGCTAAAACTCCATCCAACAGTGATCAAGAGGATGAGGTATATGAATCTGAACCTTCCTATTCTGAATTACTGGATGCATTTCATGAATTGCATGATGAATTTGTCAAGACTACCAATGAACTTAAGCAAGCAAAGAAAAAGGTTAACAAACTAGAATCTCATTGCAACATCTCTGAAACTGCTTCTCTGCATACTGAATCTGATTGTTGTAAATCATGCATTTAGTTAAAACAAACTAATGACTATCTGGTAAAAAGCATGTCTAGACTCACTAAAGGAAAAGACATGTTGTTTGCTTTAATGGGAAGTCAAAGAATATCATAGGGAAAGGCTGGACTTGGCTCTGATCCTTGTGCTGTAAAAGAAAAGATTAGGAAGAAAAATCAGAATGTGTACATGAGATACTTTGTGCATGCTAGTGGCAATGGAAAGAAAGATTATATGTCACATCACATTGAATCATATAGTCAACCAAGGCATGCAAAACAAAAATATTATCTGCATTGTTTTCTTCCTGCTTTTAAATCCAGCAGTCCCTTTACCACCTGTCACTTCTGTAACAAGAAGGGACATATTTTCAGTTCATGTGCTTTAAAGAAAAATGGACTTGACACGAAGGTAAATGGGTTCCCAAAGGTACATCTGTATCTAGGGAAAAGACTACTAACAGAAAAGGACCCAAGCAAATTTGGGTACCTAAAAGGAAAGTATGAACTTTGTCTTGCAGGTTTGTCTTAAAACTAGAAAGAGCAACAAATGGTATATGGACAGTGCATGCTCAAGTCATATGACTGGTGATAAGGAGAAGTTCATCATCCTTAGAGACAAGAAAGGAGGAAAGGTGACCTTTGGAGATGATCAGTATGGCAAATAGTTGGCATCGACATTGTGGGGAAGAATCCTGAAACATCCATTGAAGAGGTGCTGTTTGTAATTGGCCTCAACCACAATCTGCTAAGTGTGAGTCAGACATGTCACAAAGGAAACTGAGTATTGTTTGACTCAAAGTTCTGCCTGCTCATCAGAAAAAGTGATCCCAAAATAATCCTCAAAGCTTAAAGGGACGGTAACTGCTATACTATTGATCTTGATGAACTTCCTCCCTTAGATTCTGTCTGTTTGATTAGTCAGGATAATGATAGTTGGTTGTGACATAGAAGATTAGCTCATGTAAACATGAATCAACTTTCAAAACTAGTTAAAAATGAGTTAGTCACTGGCCTACCAAAAATCACCTTTGAAAAAGACAAAGAATGTGATGCATGCCTAAAAGGAAAACAAATCAAATCTTCTTTCAAATATAAAAAATGTAGTCACCACAACTAGACCACTAAAACTACTACATATGGATCTGATTGGTCCATCTAGGGTAAAAAGCATTGGTGGAAATCTGTATGTGCTTGTAATTGTAGATGATTACTCTAGATTTACCTGGACACTGTTTCTTTCCTCTAAGAGTGATACGTTTGATGCATTTGTAACCTTGGCTAAGAAAGTGCAAAATGATAAAAGTATTTCTATTGTGTCTATCAGATTAGATCATGGAGGAAAGTTTGAGAATTTATACTTCCTGGAGTACTATATGAGCATGGAATTAATCACAACTTCTCAGCTCCAAGAACTCCTCAACAAAATGGAGTAGTGGAAAGGAAGAACAAAACAATTGGAGAGATGGCTAGAGCAATGCTGAATGAAAAGGAACTCTCTCAAGTATTTTGGACTGATGCAATAAACACAACAAGCTATATCATAAATAGAGCCTACATCAGACCAATTCTTGGAAAGACTCCTTATGAGCTGTACAAAGGAAGAAAGCCAAATCTCTCACATCTACATGTGTTCAGCTGCAAGTGCTTCATCCATAACAATGAAAAGGAGAATCTGTGTAAGTTTGATGCCAAATCTGATGAAAGTATATTTCTGGGCTATTCTAGTAGAAGTAAGGCATATAGAGTTTTTAATAAAAATTCTAAATTAGTAGAAGAATCTGTGCATGTAGTATTCATTGAAAATGAAACTATTTCTAAACATGTCACTGATAAGGATAATCTTATTTCAAACTTTAAAAATTTAGATCTCTCTGATGAAGGTAAAATTGAACCTCCAAAAGTTTCTGAAGCTATTAACATAGAGGAAGATATTCAGGAGAAAGACTTTAAAAATGAATATAATGAAGACATGTCTCAAGAACTCCCTAGAGCTTGGAGATATCAAAGGAATCATCCTGTTGATCAAGTGATAGGGGATGTTTAAGAGAAAGTCAAAACCAGAAAATAGTTAAGGGATCAAATGATAAACTATGCTTTTATTTCTCAAATTGAACCTAAATGTACTGAAGAAGCCTTAACTGATGAATACTGGATTTTAGCTATGCAAGATAAGTTGAATCAGTTTGAAAGAAATCAAGTTTGAGATTTAGTGCCTAGACCCAAAAACTATCTTGTCATTGGAACCAAATGGGTTTTTAGAAATAAACTTGATGAATCAGGATCAATAATCAGAAATAAAGCTAGACTGGTTACAAAAGGATATAATCAAGAAGAAGGAATTGATTTTGAAGAAACCTTTGCTCCAGTGGCTAGATTAGAAGCAATTAGAATTCTGTTAGCATATTCATGCATGAAAAATATTACGTTATATCAAATGGATGTGAAGAGTGCTTTTCTAAAAGGATATATCATGGAAGAAGTCTATGTAGACCAACCTCTAGGCTTTGAGGACTTTACAAAACCAAACCATGTTTATAAACTAAAGAAAGCCCTTTACGGCCTAAAGGAAGCCCCTAGAGCATGGTATGAAAGATTAAGTAATTTTCTAACTGAAAAAGATTCAACAAAGGAAAAGTAGATACAACTTTATTCACTAAGAAAGAAAATAAAGATTTACTTATTGTTCAAATCTATGTTGATGATATTATATTTGGTGCTACTAATGAATCTCTTTGCAAGAATTTTTCTAAGCTAATGTAGGGAGAATTTGAAATGTCCATGATGGGTGAACTCAACTTCTTCCTTAGATTATAAATCAAGTTGTGTGATGATGGTATCTTTGTCAATCAATCCAAGCATCTGAAAAAATTGCTGAAAAAGTTTGGAATGGAGAATGCTAAGCTAATGGAAACACCAATGGCTACTGCAACTAAACTGGATATGGATGAAAAGGGTAAAATGTTTGACATAACCTAATATAGAAGAATGATTGGATCTCCGCTATACCTAACTGCCAGCAGACCAAACATTATGTTCAGTGTCTGCATGTATGCAAGATTCCAATCATGCTCCAAAGAAACCCATGCAACTGCTGTGAAACGTATTTTTAGATATCTCATTGGAACATCACAGATGGGTCTTTGGTATTCTAGAGGCAATGGAGAAGATTTGAAAGGATACATTGATGCTAACTTTGCAGGATCTAAAACTGACAGAAAAAGCACAAGTGGAATATGTCAGTTTCTTGGAGGATCCTTGGTTTCATGGTTTAGCAGGAAGCAAAACAGTGTGGCTTTATCCATAGCAGAAGCTGAATATGTTGTAGTTGGAAGCTGTTGTGCCCAAGTTATCTGGATGAAGTAGCAGCTTGAAGATCTTGAGATTGAGATAAAAGAAATACCTATAATGTGCGACAACCAAAGTGCCATTAACATCACAAAGAATCTAGTCATGCATTCAAGGATAAAGTATATTGAAGTTAGGCACCACTTCATAAGAGATCATGTTCTGAAAGGAGAGATCAGATTAGAATACATCCCTACAGAAGATCAAGTTGCTGACATCTTAACAAAGCCTCTTTTAGAAGATAGACATTGTAAAATCAGGAGAGAATTGGGTACGGTAAATCCCAATGAACTATAAGTAGAATTCTGTATCAATCTGTTTTAGAATTTATGACATTAATTTAATTCTAACTTTAGCATCGGAGAAAGTTTAATGTAAGTTGCAGGTGCTCCTCTTGAGTTTAAATGATAGTAGATCTGAAAGATGGAGCAAAACAGAATGGAACAGTCAAAAGGAGAAAGAGACAGCAAGAAATCTGAGTTCTGGATCCATTCTGTAAGTTTTAAAGTTGAAATTTGCATTTTAGTTGTGTGTTTGATGAATTTTCTTGATAAATTGTGTTTTTAAATAAGTGAGCATGCTCAACATTTGAATTTAGATGCCCGACAGACAAACTTCAGCTTGGAACAGTTCTCGACGGTCCCTCGAAATTCATCTGTTAGTCCTTGAAAGTTCAAATTTTCAAAAATAAAAGATTCAATCTTATCTTTGTCTAACATGATGATTATACAATTGTCCATTTCATAACATACGCATGTTGGAGAACCTTTACAAAATGTAGAAATTCGAATTTCTGATTCAAAAATTCATCTGTTGGAACATGCTCATAATGTTGAATCTCTGAAAGACAAATTTTCATATGCATAATTCATCTTTTGTTTGTTGCATTAATCATTGCGTGATGCCTGCTCTTTGAAATTCGAACTTTGCTGAAACAAAGTTCGTCTGTTGATCCTGTGCTACTTGAACCAAGCCTCTGTCAGATGAACTTTCAGAAGAAAGTTCATCTGTTAGTAAGCTTTGCTGGATCGTTTAACTTTTAACTGCTCGAAGTTTGAATTTTAACCCCTTAAAATTCGTCTGTCTTGTGGTTACACACGTCAAAACCAATGGTTTTCCTCTGAACAGACGTAACCCTATTCATCTCTTCTCTAAGTCTGTTCAAATTCTCTCTTCAATGCTCTTCAAATCTGACCATAAATCTTCATTTCCCACCGTTTAAACTCCTTTTCGCATCCTATAAACTCATTCTCAGCTTCATTCTTAAACATTCATTCACGAAAATGGCACGAGTAAAAATTCTAGAAGTTGGAAAGGGAGAGGCACGACCGAAGAGAACGGTTAAATTCTAGAATCAAAGAAAGCTGGACCTTCTTCATCGAAGTTTGCTCATCTACAAGATCAGATCCACCAGTTGGCCAAGAACATGAAAGTGGTTACTGATGCATATGAAGACATTCGGAATGCCATTCCTACCACATCAGCTCCACCTCAGCCAGGTTTCTCTGAGCCTTCTAAGTCTCCAACTCCTGAGCCTCTAAGCCCCTTTGTGCTACCCTCTCCTGAGCATGATGATGCTGTAGATGATACTGAGCTTATTGGCACACTGAGCACACCAAGTCCTGGTCCTCCCTTGGACTATGGTATGGAAGAAGGAGGCCCTCAAGATTCAAGCTCTCATGACCCCATTTAAGCAGATGCTGAAGAGTCAATCCTGTCCCAGCAAGAATCTGAGCAAGTAGAAAGATTAGTAGCAGCCATCTCCACCTCACCATTCATGTAGGCTGCCCTAAATGAAGAAAGAAGCATTGTGCCTTTTGTTGATTTGGAAGCCATTGCACACAATGCTCTCTTGCAAGCTCAGAAAAGAAGGCTTGAAGAAATGTTTCCTCCTCCTGCTCCATCATCTGTTACATACCTTGGTTTCTCGGAGGAAAGAAGGGCACAATTGGCAATTACAAGGCAAGAAATTTCTGAACTTCTTGAGATTTCTGATGATGAAGATGAAGACACAAGTTCTGAAGTTTCTGGGTCCTTGCCAAAGCTCAATCCAGAAATGCCATTTATTCCTATGCCTCTTCAAGCTATTCTAGTATCTCAGATCCCTCCTCCTGCTGATTTTGTTCACCTTCCTAATGATGCCAAAAAGGGGGAGAAGAGTGAGTAAACTGGAAAGTCTTCCGCAGAGCCTTCAGGAAAAACTTATAGTAAGAAGACCAAGTCAAAGAAAAAGTGATTAGGCTTGAGTCCTCCTATAGTGTTGTTTTGTGTTTCTGTGTACTGTGTTCTGTAATGTTTTGCATTGTTGTAAAGAACCATATGATGAAATGAAAGAATTCCTTGATTTCAATGAACTGTTCTTGTTGGATTTTTAAATGAGCTAATAAATCTCTTTACTTGATCTACTATACATGATATCTTTTGAATAATAATGCATATGTTGAGGGGGAGCTTGTGAAAGCAAACTCAAGCACTAATCCAGTTTGTAAGTTATTTTGTCATCATCAAAAAGGGGAAGAATGTTGAATCAATTGTTTTGATGATTCCAAACCAACCTTAAAGAGCTTGGAGTAAAGATATCAAAGGTGCACAAAAGGTTTCAAGTGAAAGAATTTTGGAGAAATCAGTGCAGGAATAAATGTATAATGTTTAGTAATGTTTTAATTTGAGTAAAAGACTTTGATTTGGTGAAAAGATGTTTTAAAACCTTAATTCTATGTTAATTCAGGGAATATTTGAAAAACACCCTCCAACAGACGAAGTTTGAAAGGTTTACATTGATCTGTTGTTTTGAAAATTCAAACTTTGCCTTTGGAAATTCGAATTTCATATTGAAAATAAACAAGTCTGAAAAGAGGCTTCTCTGACAGTTGAATTTTGTATTCCGAAATTTAAACTTTGACCTATGTCTGAAAAGAGTCTGAAAAGAGCCCTTCTCTGACAGACAAACTTTGATGTTGAAAATTTAAATTTCAGACAAAATGCAACTTATGAAAATTGAAAAATTTGTCTGAGAATGTGTCAAAGTTCATCTGAAAACAAGTTTAAAAAGAGCTTTAAAATTGCCCACTGACAGACGAACTTTGAATATGAAAATTCAAATTTTAGAAACCAAGCTTGTAAGTCTGTTGTGTTGATATGTTGACATACGAATGACAATACTCATAAATTCGAATTTTCAAGTAAGTCTAAAAGGAGATGTCCTTGACAGACAAACTTTGCCCTTTAAAAATTTGAATTTCGAATTTATGAACTATTGTGCCTCATTGAACCAACTTCTGACAGACGAATTTTGGGGTTCCAAAATTTGAATTTCGAAGGCACTGTAGCAAATTGAATTTACTGTTCACATTTGACAGAACAACTTTACACAGAAATTCGTATGTTCCAACATACAATCATTTTCTAAAGATGAAAATTCGAATTTTGATTCATAACAGATGAACTTCGGAAGTTCAACGTTAAAGGCTATAACTTTCGATTTCTGTGAAATTCATCTGTTGACTAACTGAAATTCAAACTTTGAGTGTTAGAAGCATTAAATATGGTTAGTAAACGGATAGTTTCTCAGAATAACCGTTGGGTAACGTCTCTAATGGCTAGATCTTGTCTCTAACGTATAGTTGGGGCAGAATCTATAAATAAAACTTCATTTAAAGATGTGAAACATGATTTCACTTTGTAAATACTGAAACTTTGCCAAATCATCTACTCAAAGTCTCTTACTCTCATACTTCAATATTTGTACTCTAACTTTCATATTCACTCTATTTGAGAGAGTTTATTAGTTGTACACAATCTTATCTTCATCTGAAAGAAAGATTTTCTTGTGAGGGGATATCACAAGGGATTGGGGAAGCACTTAGTGAGAGTGCAAAGAGTGAAAGTGTGAGCTCTAGAAACAGAGCGTCAACTTTGTACTGTGGTATTTGCAAAAAGCCCACTGAATTCTTGGAGAATAGTGGAAAATCTCAATTGGTGACTTAGGGACTGGAAGTAGGTCAAGTTGAGAGACCGAACCAAGATAAATATCAGAGTCTTCTCTTCCCTACTATTACTTTTATTGTTTATTCATTCATACTCTGTTTTACCATCACTCTTTGCTTTCTTCACTTTCTTGATGTTTTGTAGAAAATTTTTAATCCTCCCAATTCACCCCCCTCTTGGGAAGCTAGCTTATCTAACATGTTATGTTAAAAGGAATGACCCAAAGCATGATTTCTCCAGTTAGAGGATATGATGAGCTTTATGAAGAATAGGTTATGGCTCAATTGGCTAAATATGTGATGAGTTATGGCTCAACAAAATTAAGGATAAAAAATTGGACAATATTCGAAAACTGTAATTTTACTACAAACACTGTCTGACTTGATAAGATTCTATAAAATTGTATGGTGCTCCAAAAGTTCAACTATTTAGATATATGAGAATAGCTATGTCTTATGAGAAATATGAGACTAGTTTGAATGCAATCAGATCTATATAAAGAGAGTTATACATGTTTGCCCAAAACTATTCTAGTCAAGGTTTTATTCAACCTTTGACACTTTACAATAGCCTTTTGTCAAGTACATGCATAAGAAATATATTTATATAGTTATAAAATAGACATGTAGATCTTTACAATGAAATAAAGAATGCATGAAATGGCTTTGAATTCTATGTGATATAATTTTTAAAGTAATAGCTTAGAAATTAGACAGAAATTGGAAGCTGAAAATGAATAGTAAATTTGGACAATTAAACTATACTAATAGGTTTGTCCAAATTCTAGTTTCATATTTTTCTCATGAATTCCAAGATGTGAATGATTTTTAGAGACTTGAATCATAGGGAAAATATTTTTGTGCATTTAGCTATAAATTTTCAAATTTCGCAATACAATATTATAAACAATGAACAAAAACATAATTTTTTTACCGTTTTGAGTTTTCCATTGGTTCAAGCTCTTAGGAGCCTCTTTGTTGCATCTAATTGAAGCAGTGTTCATGTGAAAGATGTTAGAAAATGTGATGCGACAAAATGCAATTATTTGATTTGTTTTTAAATGTACGTTGAATACCATATGTATTTATTATGTACACTACTACAAAATACCTTTTTTACATTTGTAATTAAGATCGGTTAAAAAAGGAACCGGCCTAGAAAATATGACCGGTGGCATTTTTGTAAATAAGTTCATTAATTTTAAATTTTCTAGACTAGGTGTTTAATTAACTAATATAAAAAGTTAAGAATTATTTTTTTAAAAATATACTTAATCCCTAAACTCGCCTTTGAACTCTTCTCACACTCTTTAGCTCTCTCATCCCACAAACTCACCATCTCATTTTCACATTCCCATTCACCATCAAATCGAATCCTTAGCCTCCAATCCTCCAAAATAATTCTAAGCATGATGATTTGAAGAGGAAGAAGAGAAGATACTCGAACCCTAATCTGCGATCATGCACTTTTGTCCCTGATTCTTGTGCCTTAGTTGCTGGATTCATTTTTCTCTATCCATCCTCCCTTGCCGTTTTTTGTTTTCTTAATCCATTACATCTCTGTCAAGTTTCATTTTCTTTTCTCTTATCTTCCATTTTTGTCATATCAAGTAAGGTTCATCTATTTGTCAAATACTCTTTTGGTTTGAGTAGAGGTTGGGTTTTTAGCCTATTTATTGTAAAATTTGCTGAGGAAAAGTCTAGATTTAGCACTTGGTATTATTAGTCTGTTGCTATTAGCATTGTGCCTTTGGTGCAATGCCGCAATGAATAACTGAAATTGAAAATGGGGGTATTAGTGTACTTGTATACCTTTTTCTTTAAAAAAAAAAAGAAAAAAAGAAGAAATCCTTTTAGGTATCTCTTAGATGTCATGCTTTGTTAGTGTTATGTAGAAATATCCTCGCTTCTGAACATGTAATATGTATATGATGTTGTCTTTAGAGTTTTTCGACAAACCTATGGTAATTGATATATGTACATTGATATGCATAAATTTATCAACTTATCGGTTTTAAAAGATGGAGGAAAGGGAGAGAAAAAAAGGACCCAACAATATCAGCTATAAAATGTTGTTTTGTTAGGATAGAATCTTGTGCCTCTGTTGATGAGAAGGAACTTCACATATTATCTGATAAGTCAATGTTTGAATCTTTATTCATGGATGCTCAAACATTACCCAATTTGGACAAGTTCATGGCTAGGTATGGTATTGTATAGATAATTTTTTTAGAGTTGCATCTCATATTCTTCCCCTCCTATACAAAAAATAGTTTATTCAATTTTCTGACTCTAATTTAGTCAAAATCCTTAACACTCGATGCTAACTAGGTGTCTGTGGATGTTCAAACCATTCAAGATGTGTTGTCAAGTATAATCAATTATTTTGACTTCTCTGTATGAACTTTTTTTTGTTTGGTATATGAGAAAATTATTTTAAGTTTTGTTTTCAATTCTTTTTAGGATGAAAATGGGAAGACACAAATTCATACAGATGGAAATGGACTTGTTTCTGAAGATTTAGCATTGCTTTGTCCTAGAAATGTGTCTAAAGGAATGCATGTCAAGGCTAAAAGTTTGAAGGTTTATCTCTCTCTATTTTAATATTAAACTTGCTTACTTTATTTGACCATGTTGTTCTTTTTTCATTAATTTGCATTATTTACTCCTAAGTGTTAAGGTGTTATAATAATATACTTATATTTTTATCATTAGTGCCCATGTGCCCTATTGTCAAGGTCACATTGTGAAGCAAAATAGAAAAATGATAGGAATATAACATTGTAAGTACTTGGTGTAGACTTGCTTTAACAATATGAAGAGATAAAGTATAGAGATAATTATTACATAGAAGATGGACAAAGAAGTTGCATAGCATAAGAAAAGTGCAGAAGTGTAGCTAAAATTTCTTTCAACTGATGTTTGCATTTCCATCCCAATCAAATTCTTAATTGTATGTCCAAAGTTAGCATCACTAAATCCTTTATTGGCTCTAAATGAGAAAATCCATTCTTACTACATGCAATTGGGCAGGGCCATGATAAGCAAACAAAATCCTAACCTTACTGGCCTAGGAAGTTAACTGATGTTTACTACATCATTTAGCCCTCTTGTTTAGATAATGGCAGCCATGGTTGAAACTCCTATCTTGCATGAGCAACTTCATCTTGGAAGGTAAATGCTTAAACCAATAACTCATATATATGTTCACCATATTAAAAAGGAAATCATTTTTCTAACTCAAAAGTATTTAGTATGTTAATTATATGAACAATTATGAAGTATGTTATACAGTTTTTTTCATTGTCTTTGCATTGAAGTAACTTACAATCAATGGTCTAGATTCCATAATCCCAGACTTGTTTATGGCTAGAGAAATAATTAATATATTTGTTGGCTTTTGACTTCTTGTGGCATGTGGGAGCATCAATTAATCCTATATGGTGCATCTAGTTGAAATTTATTGGGATCCTATTTTTTGGTTGTGCAAGTGATGTTCAAAATAAACTATTTATGTTATTATTTGTGAATTTTTATATTAGTGGGCAATATTAATGGACGAAATGTAGGGTACGCCAAAACATATTTTCATTTTTATGAATCTCTTTCTTTTAAGTCTTGTGTTATGTATTTGATGACCAAGTCATTAAACTGCTTCTTGACAAACATAGTTGTTAATTTAACAATTTATATATATAGCCAATGCATATACACTAGCACAATAAGTGTGTCCCTTATGTCTATATATTTCCTTGGTACTTAGACACTAGCACAATATAATACTCTTTGACTATGTACTATGACTTATTGCATGCATCAAGACTTCTGTCACTTCAAAATTCTAAGCTAGGTAGATGTGTTATGCTTGATCTATTCATTGAAATTGAAGGTTACTTCATCAAAAGGTATGTAAATTGATAGGTTACTTGGCTTGGATTTGAGTGTATAATTTTATATTATGAGGAGAAGTTGCCAAATAGTTCTTGTAGCTCATTTGCGTTCCATGGTACTAGTAATAGCGCCAATATTACCCCATTTAGCTAAGGATCTATGATAGAACCTTCCTTTTCAGTATATAAAGGAATATGGTTATGTTGCTGAATATGTATTTAAATCAAGATAGCCTACCTTGAATAAAGATGACTTCCCCCTTGCTGAAGAAATTGATTTCTAAGAAAAGATTCTTGAGGTAATTTCTCTATAGTTGTTGCCATTTTCATGATAGAATTATAATTATTTGAATTCTTTTAGCCAAAAGTATTAGTGCATAAACTTTCTTTAAACTCTCATTGTATAAAATTATTACAATAGTATCATGTGATCAAAATTATCTAAACATAAGGTGCAATGCTCACCTTCTAAATAATTATCTTCATTTTACAACATACATGCAATTAGGCTAGAAGACACACACATGGTCTACAACATATTCTTGATATGTTCTTGATGCATAAAAAAGATAATAAACAACATTTGCATTTTACTCTTCTGAATCCTGAATATTTTTTTATGTCATCTAGAGTCCAATTTCAATATATAGTTTATCATACTCTATTTTCTCTAATAATTCTAGTTCATAAGGAAGGATATTCATAAAAGATGATGGGCAGATATGTTGCTACCTTTATGATTTTCTTGACTCTTAACCATTATAGAAATATTATTGAAGAAAGAATATAGAGCACATGCTTATTTTTACAATATGGAGGACCTGCTTGGGAAGAAATACATGCTCATTCAAAAATTTCCTTAGGTGCTTCTATTATTGCTTTCAAAGCTTTTCTCTTTTTTTCAATATAATTTTGTTGTATAGGTGGAAGAATTTGCTCCTAAAATTCAAGCTAATTTGCTATAAGTTCATAATTTTCCCATAAGGATTGAATTTAGGTACTTCCCATATTATTTCTATTTCGTGCTTCTCCAATCCATGAATTTGCTCCTAAATTTAACAAACTAGTATATGGTATTGCTACTATATGTGGTGTCATTTTTTATCTTTATTTGTCTCTTGATTTATATTATTCTTCCCTCCTCTGAAGGAATATTCATATCTCAATATGAAAGTGTAGTGCTAATGCTAAGTATGAACCTTTTGCTTATTTGGTCTAGTAAACAAATTATGATGCACTAATTATTGATGACAAGCCTATCTATTGCTATCAGGTACAACATGTAGAAGATTGAGTCAAAGATTTGCTTCTTACAATACAAGAGGGACAAGTGTGTTTGTTATTGTGAAAGTAATAATTTTAAACTTGGGTTATTCTAATTTTCTAACTAAATGTCAAGTTTTTCTTCTAGCCCCATGATACATAACAAAATAAATACAAATGATATGCTTTAAACTTGTAGACCCTATAAGCCTAGTAATAATTATAAACTTGGGTTCTGATTTGTTTGATGTGTTATTAAAGTGCAAGGTAGCAATATGAATTTCTTGTATACTTCTAGTTCCTTGAAAATGGCCCTTAAGGATTCTAGAGAGAGTAGTGCCGGAGATTATCATGATTGTGGTGCTTCTTCAGTGCTTGGTAATTTACCTTTTTTATGAGATTAGCTGGTTGATTGAGCATTATTTCAGTTTTGGTACTACTTAAATAATTATTTCTACATCAAGTTGTTAATTTTTGGGTGGGAGTCACATTAATTGTTAATTTTTATTCGTCATATGATGTGCCATAGTTAAGTTGTAGACATGATAGGAAATGCATATATGAAAGTGTAATGGCTTATTAATTATATTGGCTGAAAATACAACTTTGGTGTTTATATTCTTTGGATTTATATTTTGTAGTTAAAAAAAATATGAGAACTCAATTATTTAAAAAAAAATGATTAGGGGATACAATTAAGGAATACAAATTTGTATCCAAATTTTTTTTTTGGCAAAAAAATAGACATTCTAGATTGGTTAGGAGTCATAACTAATCTAAAAAGTCTTCCCTGTTAATTCAGATGTTTTGATGATTCTAAAACAAATAAGCTTGGGAGATCTAATATCAAAGGAAGACAAGTGAAATAAAGCATAAAGTTGGAGTTTCCTGTTGATTGAAGAACTATTTCACACATACTTAAGGAACTTATCTATAAAAGAAGATAGTTAAGCTTTGAATTTCAATTAATACAATATTAAATAAGATGACTAACTCATGATTTCAAAATGATTTTCAAGAAAAGAGCTATCTAATAAGGATAAAGGTTCAATCTCAAACTGATTCTAAGTGCTCAATTGATTTTCATGATAATGTTTTAGCTTGTGGGAATAAAATCTCAATTTCAAAGATGTTTCTAAGTGTTTACCTTGTTTTCAAGATAATTTCTTACCTTATACGCATAACCACTTGAGGTTATGGGGATAAAGACTCAATCTCAAAGCTTTTTCAAAGTCCATCTCTCAATTTCATGAAAAGGGATTGAGGTTATCCGCATAACACAGCTTGGGAATCAAGTTCTCAAGTCTATCTAGAAGGTTATCCTGATAAGGTAGGCACCTTATTTGCATAAAAAGGTGAACAGTGAAGAAAAGTGGTACTGTGTAGCCCGTTATTCGCATAACCTAGGGAGGTTATCCGTATAACATGTGCCACAGAGTACTTGCATCCCTCAGGTAAAATAGGTTACCGTATAACCAAGGGAAGTTATCCGTATAACCTATATTTCAGAATACTTGAACTTTCCTCAGGTAAAATAGGTTATCCGCATAACCAAGGGAGGTTATCTGTATAACCTATATTTTAGAATACTTGAACTTTTCTCGGGTAAAACAGGTTATCCGCATAACCTTGGGAGGTTATCCTGATAACCTAAGTTTCACGAAAAATCAATTTGAGAAAAACTTAACGTTATCCTAATAACTAAGTGGTTTTTCAAGAAAATGATTCTGAGCTAAAACTTAGTCATTCTGGGTAGTACGTTATCCGCATAATCTAGCTAGGTTATTCGCATAACGTAAAGCTCCATGTTGAAAAACAAAACCAAAGTTACCCGTTATTCACATAACCTAAAGAGGTTATCTGCATAATCTCTATCAGATGCATTTAGTGCCGTAGGTGAACAGCCATTTTATTAAGAGTAATGGCTAATCTTTATTTCCAACAGATAGTTCTATCCTAAGACTATAAATAGGATCTCATTTAAGTTATTGGGTAATGAAAAAAATAAATTACACGCCAAAAATCTGCTGATTCATTTATTAATTCATTCAAAGCTCAACTACCGTCTGTTTTTACTCATTCATTGTGTCTCAATTTTCATATCTACTCTTCTGAAAGAGTTTTCATTCTGTAAGACATCTAAACACTTGTAGAGAGTACTTAGTGTGAGATTACACTAAGGGAGATAGTCTTACTTTTGAGTGAGAAGAGTGAGAAAACTTGTTTAAGTCTGAAGTTCGAGCTAGTGGTGTTGTACTGCGGTCATTGTAAGAACCCATTCAAACCTTACAAGAGATAGTGGAAAAATCTCAAGTGGTGGCTTAGGGACTAGACGTAAGTCAAGTGGAATAGACCGAACCAGGATAAACTACTAAATTATTTTCCCTCTGCTCTTTATTTTCTATACCCTGTTTTCAGTTACCTTTTTAGTATCACTCTATTTTTTGAATTTGCAGAAAAATTTTAATCTTCCCAATTCACCTCCCTTTTGGGAAGCCAGCTGAGCTAACAAGTGGTATCAGAGTCTGGACTCCTAGTTAAAGGATCTAACAATCCGAGAGAAGACATGGCTAGCTTTGGTGAAGGCATCCTTCCAAAAGGAAACAATACCAATAGACCTCCTGGTTTCAGTGGAGAACATTATGGGTACTATAAGATAAGGATGTAGATTTACCTTCAATCCATTGATTTGGACATTTGGTCGATCATCCAGAAGGGAGACTTTGTTCTGATGAAACTACAAGATGATGGGAAATACAAAGAGAAACCTGAAGAGGAATGGAACGAGGAGGATAGAAGAAGGGTCCTTCTCAACTTTAAAGCTAAGCACTGTCTGGTTAGTGCTCTCAATCAAGATGAGGTCTACAAAGTGTCTCAATGTACAACAACCAAAAGCATGTGGGATACTCTAGAGATCGCTCATGAAGGAACAATCGGCGTAAGAGAAAATAAGCTGAATACTTGCATTGGAGAATATGAAAGCTTCAAGATGAAAGAGGGTGAGAATATCAAGGATCTATAGAAGAGATTCACCCTCATTATGAATCAGTTGAAGAGCCTTGGAAAGGAATACACCCAGTCTGAGAAAGTCAGAAAGATTCTTAGAACTTTGCCCATTGAGTGGCAACCGAAGGTGACTGCAATAGAGGAAGCTAGGGGTGAATCTATGACTTCTGTGATAGCCCTCTTTAGGAGTCTTGAAGAATATGAAGGGAAGCTGAAGGCTCTCATGGAATCTACTTCATCTGACAACAAAAAGAAGAGTTTGGCTCTCAAAGTAGAATTAGATGATGATGATGATTTAGAGGAGGATGCTGAGCTAGATGAAGAGAGGATGGCTATGCTGGTGAGAAAGTTTGGTAAAATGTATAGAAAGAAGAAATTTAGAAGCTTTGCAAAGAAGGATGGAGTCACCAGCAACAAGAAAGAAAACAAAGACCCAATCATATGCTACGAGTGCAAGAAACCAGGACATATCAAATGGGAATGTCCTCTGCTAAGCAAGAAACAAGGAAAAGACAAAAAGGTTGACAAAGTAAAGAAGAAGAAAGCCTTTGTATCTTCCATTTGGGGAGATAGTTCAAATGAAGAAGAAGCAGCAGGAGATGATGAGATTGCTAACCTATGTCTGATGGCTCAAGAGATTACTGAGAAGGAGAAGAGTTGCAATCAAGACAGTGACAATGATTCTGAGGTAAATGATTTTAAACCTTCTTACAATGAATTACATGATGCCTTTAATGAACTGATGGCTGAATTTCTCAAAATGTCTAAACAACTGAGTCAAGCCAAAAAGAAAATACACAAGCTTGAGAGTAAGTCTCATACATCTTGCACTGCTTCAAAGTTTTCTTCTTTATCTACATCTGTTTGTGTCTCATGCATTGAGTTGAAAGATAAGAATAATTATCTCCATAAGACTCTGACCAAACTCACTAAAGGTGAGGACATGCTGAGAGTATTACTAGGAAATCAAATTGTGAGTCAGAACAAAACTGGTCTAGGATATGACCCATATGCAGTCAAAGAAAAATTAAAAGTCAAGAAGCAGAACATTTACCTGAGAAACTTTGTGCATACTAACAGACGTAAAACAAATCAAAACATAGAGTCATTCCTAGCTCCTAGAAATTAGAAGAACAAATATTGTAGTCATTATTTTAAATATGCATCTCTTTCTTCTAGCCCTTTCTCCACATGCCACTTCTGCAACAAGAAGGGTCATATGTCCTTCAACTGTATGTTTAAGAAGGAAGGAAATGACAGTGGGATGAAATGGGTCCCCAATGATACCTTCACTAACAAGAAAGGACCCAAGCAAATATGGGTACTTAAAAGAAAAAACTGAAACTTGTTTTGTAGGTATGTCTCAAGGCCAAGAAGAGCAATAAATGGTATATGTATAGTACTTGTTCGAGACATATGATTGGAGATAAAGAAAAATTCATTGTGCTGAGAGATAAGAAAGGAGGAAAGGTTACTTTCGGGGGTGATCAGTTCGGTAAGATAGTTGGGATTGGAATTGTTGAAAGAAACTCAGAAATATCAATTGAGGAAGTCCTGTTCATAATAGGACTCAATCACAACTTGCTAAGTGTAAGCCAAACATGTGATAGAGGCAACTGGGTTCTGTTTGATTTTAATTACTACCTAGTCATCAGAAAAAGTGACCGTAAAGTGATTCTCAAGGCATTAAGAGATGGTAACTGTTATACTATTGATTTAGATAAATTACCTTCTCTAAACTCTATATGCTTAATAAGTGAAAATGATGATAGTTGGTTGTGGCATAGGAGATTAGCACATGTTAGCATGCATCAATTGAATAAACTCATTAAAAATGAACTTGTGCTTGGTCTACCTAACATTAAGTTTGAAAAGGATAGAGAATGTGATACTTGCCTTAAAGGAAAACAAACAAAGTCCTCATTCAAAACCAAAAACATTGTTTCTACAACAAGTCCTCTACAATTACTTCACATGGATTTGATAGGTCCTAATCGTACTAAAAGTATTGGTGGAAACTTATATATACTTCTTGTGGTAGATGATTATTCTAGATTCACCTGGACTTTATTTCTTCCCTCTAAAGATGAAACATATGATGCTTTTCTAATCTTAGCCAAGAAAATCAAAAATGAGAAAGGTTGCCCTATTGTATGTATTAGAACATATCATGGAGGAGAATTTGAGAATGCCAAATTTGCTGACTGCTGTGATGAAAATAGAGTGGAGCACAACCTCTCAGCCCCAAGAACTCCTCAACAGAATGGAGTTATGGAAAGAAAGAATAGAGTGTTAGAGGAGATGGCTCGTGCAATGCTGAATGAAAAAGGATTGCCTAAACAATTTTGGGCTGATGTTACAAGCACAACATGCTACTTGATGAATAGAGCATACATCAGACCCATGCTAGGGAAGACTCCTTATGAGTTGTACAAAGGAAAGAAACCCAACTTTTTTCATCTTCATGTCTTTGGAAGCACTTGATATGTCCATAATAATAACAAAGACAATTTGGGTAAGTTTAATGCCAAATCAGATGAAGGTATATTTCTTGACTACTCAAATAGAAGTAAAGCATATAGGGTATTCATCAAGAAGTCTGGAACTATTGAAGAATCTGTGCATGTAGTCTTTCTTGCAAATGAAACTCTATTTAAGCATGCTAAAGATGAGGATTATTTAATTTCCAGTTTCAAGAATTTGAATGTGTTTGAAGAAAATAAAACTGAACCTCCTAAAATATCTGAATCTGGTGATGTAGAGAAAGATATCTAGGAGAAAGATAATGAATATGAAATAAATGAGGAAGTATCTCAAGAACTCCCTAAAGCTTGGAGATATCAAAGGAATCATCTAGTTGATCAAGTTATTGGGGATATTCAAGAGAAAGTTAAAACCAGAAGATAACTTAGGGATCAAGTTAACAATTGTGCATTTGTCTCTCAAATTGAACCTAAGTGTACTGAAGAAGTTTTAACTGATAAATACTGGATTTTAGATATAAAAGAAGAACTTAGTCAATTTGAAAGAAGCCAAGTATGGGATCTAGTTCCTAAGCCCCAAAACCACCCTATTATTGGAACCAAATGGGTGTTTAAGAAAAAACTTGATGAATCAGGAACAATAATATAGAAAAAAGCTAGATTAGTAGCTAAAGGATATAATCAGGAAGAAGGCATTGATTATGAGGAAACTTTTACTCCAGTTGCAAGATTGGAAGCAATAAGGAATCTCTTAGTCTATGCTTGCATAAAAGATAGTGTTATATCAAATGGATGTAAAAAGTGCTTTTCTAAATGGGTATATCATGGAAGAGGTTTATGTTTATCAACCTCCAGGTTTTGAGGACTCAACTAAGGCAAATCATGTATATAAACTAAAGACAGCTCCATATGGGATAAAACAAGCTTTTAGAGCATGGTATGAGAGACTGAGCAATTTTCTGATTGAAAAAGGTTTTAAAAGAGGAAAAGTTGATACAACCCTATTTACTAAAAGAGAAAATAAAGATTTACTCATTGAAAAAGGCCTTTCTTCTTTCTGTCCAGCCCAGCTTCCTTAAGAGCTTTGATTTTTCCTTCATACTCCTCAAGGCTGCCAAAGAGAGCTGTGACAGAGGCTATTGATTCTCCTCTGGCTTCCTCTATTGCTGTCACCTTGGGCTGCCATTCCAGAGGGAGAGCTCTGAGTATCTTTCTTACTTTTTCAGACTGAGTGTATTCCTTTTCCAGGCTCTTCACTTGATTCACAATGAGAGTGAATCTCTTTTGGAGCTCCTTTACAGTTTCTCCTTCAGCCATTCTGAAGCTTTCATACTCTCCAATGTATGTGTTCAGTCTGTTTTCCCTAACTCCAGATGTTCCTTCATGTGCAATCTGCAGAGTATCCCACATTCCTTTTGCAGTGGTGCATTGCGAGACTCTGTAGAATTCATCCTGGTTCAAGGCACTGACTAAACAATGCTTTGCTTTGAAATTCAGTAGGACTCTCCTTCTGTCTTCATCATTCCACTCTACTTCCAGCTTCTCTTTGTGTCTTCCATCTTCAGTTAGAGCCATTGGGACGAAATCTCCTTTTTCAATGACTGACCAGATGTCAAGATCAATTTATTGTAGGTAGATCTGCATCCTCATCTTCCAGTACCCATAATGCTCTCCACTGAAGCCTGGTGGTTTGTTAGTGTTATTCCCTTCAAGAAGTATACTCTCTCCAAAGCCAGCCATCTTTGTTCCCGGACTGTAAAATCCTTTGAATGGGAATCCGGGCTCTGATACCACTTGTTAGCAAGACTGACTTCCCAAGAGGGGGGTGAATTGGGAAGATTGAAATTTCCCTGCACAAAATGAAATGGGTGAAGATAGCACAATGTAAGGGAAGCAATGTATAAAAAAGAGCAAGCTAAAAAATAAAGATAAGGAGAAGAAGACTTAGTGATTTATCCTGGTTCGGTCTATCTACTTGACCTGAGTCCAGTCCCCAAGACAACTCTTGAGATTTATCCACTATACAGCAAGAATTCAACGGGCTTCTTGCTAATGCCACAGTACACGAGTATGCTCTGTTTCTGGAGCTCTCTCAAACACTCTAAGCATTTTCACAATGTGCTTCCCAATCCCCTTGTGATTTCCCCTCACAAGTAAATCTATCTTCCAGATGAAGAGTAGATTGTTTACAAAGATATAACTCTCTTGAATAGAGTAGATATGAAGGTTAAAGTACAGATATTGAAGCTGAGAGGGTAAAAGCTTTTGAGAAGAAGATTCAGCAGAAATTCGGTATATACAAGTTTGATTCGTTACCCACAACTTCAAATGATATTATATTTATAAATTTAGGTCTCAAATGTCCGTTAGAGACAAAATCTATCCGTTGGGAAAGTTATCCAACGGTTACTCTGAAAAACTATCCGTTTACCAACCGCATTTAATGTTTCTGACATACTGAAATTCGAATTTTGGTTGGCCAACAGACGAATTTCGAAGGAACCGAAGGTTAGAGCTTTCAACGTTACAGCACGAAGTTCGTCTGTTCATGAAGTGAAATTCGAATTTTGAAACTTACAAAACATTTTCACAATGTGACATACGAATTTTCAAGAGGAAAGTTTTTCGGTTAAGTGTGAATAGTGTTTTCAATTTTCTACAGTGCCTTCGAAATTCAAATTTTGGAAGCCCAAAATTCGTCTGTCCATTGAATGTTCAAAGAGGCACAGTAGATCACTTTCTTCGAAATTCAAATTTTGAAAGGGTGAAATTTGTCTGTCAGAGAGACTCTTTTCAGACTAGCTTCAACATTCGAATATTACAAGACTTGTCATTCGTATGTCAATGTTTCATTTCAACAGACTCAAAAATATAGCTACTGAAATTCAAATTTTAGTATTCAAAGTTCGTCTGTCAGAGAGCAGTTTTGAAACTTAATTTATTCTTGATTTCAGATGAACTTTAACATTGTTTCAGACGAATTTCTTCTATTTTCTCAAGTTGTGTTTTGTCTGAAATTCGAATTTTGAAGATGTGAAGTTCGTCTGTCACTAAGAGGCTTCTTTTAGACTTGGATGAAAATTCAAATTTTGGAGAATCAAAATTCATCTGACAGAGAGACATCTCTTTAGACTTATTCAGTTTTAGCTTGAAATTCGAATTTCCAAAGGCGAAGTTCGAATTTCCAACATGACAGTTCAGTTTAGACTTTCAAACTTCGTCTGTTTGTGGGTATTTTTCAAATAATCATAAAATCAAGGTTTGAAAACATCTTTTCTTCAAATCAAAATCTTTTACCCAATCATAACTAAAAACAAAAGATTCTACAAAAGATCTAGCAACAAATACTCTTCAAATTCTTCACTTGAAGCACTTTGATCTCCTTTGATATCTTCAATCCAAGCTCTTGGATGTTGGTTTGAAATCATCAAAACTCTTGATTCAATACATATTATGCCATACAATTCCATAAAAATTTTGGCATGGTAACACTTTGTAAAATGGATATCCTAGGGTCATAAAACCCTTCAAACATTCAGCCAAAAATGAAAATACATCACAAAGCATTCAAACAACTAAATGGCATGGTCATATTATCATGAAAATAAAGTATGATAAGCATAATAGGGAAAATAACTATATTCGTGTTTTCCAATTATCTTCAAACTTTTTGGACACTTCCATTGATCTTAAAACACTTCTTGGAACACTATAGCATCATGAAATAATACCATGAGCCACTGAATCATTAAGCTCATTCACAAAGTAGCATACTTGAACTAAAATTTTGATTTTATTTTCCTTTGATTTTCCTTTGTACAACATCATTGTTCATACATAATTTGGACCCAAGGAATCTATTTTTGGGGTCAAAATTATGAAATTCCATTCCTATATTGAACCCTAAATAGGCAGAAAATTTCAGAAAAAAGTAGGAAAATATTTACTCCATGAATTTGCAAACCAATCACATATTTATGCTTTCTAGGTCCTTTCTAAGCTTTTCTATGGATTGGTTTCTTGATGACTCAACTTTCTCTCACTAGGAGAAAATTTCAAAGGCAAATAGAGGGAAAATAATCCATAAAAACTCTCCTAAACACGAGAACACAAGAGAATGATTATAAAGTATTACCTTAAAAGTTTGAGAACCAAACTTGCTCTTAGTCTTCTCCTTTTTTCCTCTTGTTTTCTCATGTTCTCCCTCTCCTCAAGCTGCTATTCCAGACGTGTTTAGGTGCTGAAGATGATGAATTAATAGCTAAACAAGGTGATTTAAGGAAAGAGATCAAATAAAAATTAAATCATAGTTAATTACTTTAATCTTTAGTTATTTTTTAGTAAAAGCTTTTCCAAAAATTTCCTTCATGTCCCATTCAGCAAATCAGCTGTGTTTCACCCTATTTTTGGGCAAAAATTACTTCAATAAATTTTATGGATTAAAATACTTTTTATCAATTAAATTTATCCCTACCGATTGGGTATTTTTGCCAAAATTATCATTAAATTAGTACAGGATTATCCAGCAATTACTTTTGACCAAAATATATTTGAGCAAGGCCTAATCACTATCATTGAATCAGTACTATCTTTTCCTGTAGTCTAAACTGATTTTTATCAGGTAAAATATTAATATTAAACCCTAATTACCCATTAAATATTATTTTGCTCTCAATAAATTTTATACTATATTTCATTGGACTTAACTCATTAAGAGCTTCATTTTAACTATATTTTTTTATATTTATAAAAATGCCCTTGATCCAGGTTAAATTTATAAATTTTTAAACTTTTGGGTCGTTAAGTGTAATTTATCCAAAATTCATAAACTTTTCTTCATCTTACCCAGGTCAACGGCCTTTCTTTTTCCCTTTTTTTTTCCTTTTCTTTTTCTCATGGATAAAATCATTATTTTCTCCTTTTTCCTTTCATCCGAGATAATTAATATCTTTATTCTATTTCATGCAAAACAGTATATACCCTTTTTTACAAATTTCTTATGCATTTTATGATATGAATATTTTTTTCTTGAGGCTTAAATATAATATTCACATTTTACTTGTAATATGAGAAATGACTATTTTACCCCTAAGCCGAGTAAAAAATGTAATTATCTACTCTTCCGAGCATTTCATTGTAATTTCACCCAAAGATCAATTTTTTTATTATTTCTTTTTCACTATTTATATTAACTTTCAAATTGGTCTATTTCTCAATCTAGACCTCCCAACTATGCAATACTTATACAATTGTACTCAGCTCGGGACAAGCTTTTATTCAAGTGGTATATTACATATTTTTTGGGATAAGTTTTGGAATAAATTTCTGCTACGAACCTTATGAAAAATTAATTTCAATTAAGGCCAAATCATAACTTCTTCTGAAAATTAGATGAGAGATTAATTCCATTTAAAACTCGAGTATATAACATTTTCGTCTCGTTTCGTTTCTCATCTTTTATTCATTTTATAACATTCCATAAAAATAGGGATATTACACCCAGAGACTAATAAAGCATTTGGATGGGTACTAGAAATATGTGTGTGGCCAAACAATTGAATGTTGATGTTGCAATATAATGTATTTTAGTGTGTGAAGGTGTATTTCCTGATGTTAATGTTGGTTTCCTTCTTACTGAATTTAGGTATGGTTATGCTGTAGCATCTGCCATTCATGATGTGCAATGGTGGAACTAGCATCCTGATTAATGGGGGCAATTTAATTTGAAGGAGATTTAATCTGATAGTTTCTCAATTCTCTCCTTTTGTAATTTTATTTTAGAAAAATAAGATAGCATTTTTTATGAAAATTATTTGAGAGTTTAAATTAGTTAGACTCTTCTCTTATAGATCACATCAATTTTGTATTTATTGGACTTAATAAAATTATCACAAAAACTTTGAATCATGTTTCAAAAAAATTGAACCCACATATATTCAAAACTTGAGCTTATTAGCTTTTAAAAAATAAAGCTTGAGCTTAGCGAGTCAAAATATTAAGATTAATGGTTTGAAAATGCTAAAACTTTGAACTATATCATGCAATTTTTTATTATGCAGCCACTGATGAAGTGTGGCATATTTTGCCAAAAAACTTTAGGCTGTAGGTCTAACATATCCTCATTATTTCTGGATGTGGTGTTTTTGAATTTCTATATCATTTCCAACTCTAATATGTAACTTTTCAACCCCCATGGGATCTTGAAACTAAGAACAAATATATTCTTCATTATACTTATGGATGTGACTACAATCTAAAGGTATAGTGGGGAGAATGTAGTGGAGGAGAATAGTAGTGAGATAAGTAGTAGAGTGGATTTAGATCACAAGGAGGATGGAGATTTAGCTAAGGATCTCTCTTTCTTTGCGAGCTTATGATCACCACAAGATTTAGCATTGGATTTTGCAACAATTGTTTTTTGTCACTAATATAACTACTGAATTTTAATTTAATGAAGCATGAGTAAATGCAAATATCCAAGCAATGCAGTGGTTGGGACAGAGGTCTTCTAAGCAATAGGAAGATCTTCATGCCAAAAGAAAAAAGCAATAGGAAGATTCTAGCATGTGGTTAGGTAAGAAGCAAAACTGCAAGTTGCTTAATGATAGAGGTTGGTGTTTGATGCTAAAATTACTTGGTTTCTTTTTTTTTTGGCTAAAAAAATTACTTGGTTTCTAATTCTGTGTTTTTTTTTCTTTTGCTAGAAAAATACTTGGTTTCCAATTCTGTTTTTTATGGAAATATTTCGTACAAAGGAATATTGCTTACTCTGGAGGTGGTCCATGCAAAGTAGGATTGAAGAATGTGAGTTATGTGAGAATGTGATAGAGTTCTGTAAAATTGAAAAGTTTTCTTTGTAATTTTCATACAAGTTGGACGTATCTTTTAATTACTTATAAGAGATGCTAAATATTTAAAAGCACTAAATGTAATTTATAATTTAAAGATAACAAGCAGTCAAGATTTGAATTTTTTCTGGACCATCATATAATGTTTTGATTCAAATTGTAACATTAGAATCTCTTGTTTGGTTTCGTTGGTCACCCAAGAAGGGGGTGAATTACGTGATACAAGATTTTCGCCCTTTTTGGATCACAACCCAATTTCACCAAGTGTACAGCAAAACAGGGATGAATAGAGAGAGTTGAGTACAACCATTGAATAGAGAAGATGAAGAACAATACACAACAATTTATACTGGTTTAGCCCAATCATTTGGCCCACATCTAGTCCCCAAGTCACCACTTGAGATTTTCCATTATATCCTACAAGTTTGATCCGGGCACCTGTAAAGCCTCAATACATCCCACAAGTTTTAGTAGACATTTGTGAAGTAACTCTCCCCACACTCTTACAAGATGTGTAATCTCACTTAGTGATACCCCACACTAAGAATCTACCCAGAAATTGTAGAAAAGAATGAATACATAATGAAAACTCTCTCTTAGAGTAAATAATACATTGAAAGCTTACTCTATTTGTAACACCTCATACTTACACTCATTTTCTATGTATTAAAATATATTTAAGTCCATTATTACTTGATTAGAGACTTGATTACATAAAACAACTTAAACCAATTTATTTTATTTCGGGTACCATTCCCTTGGTTAACTCTTTTTACCCGATAAATTTTGAAAATTCATAACTAAATCAAGAAAAATTATATTGATATGGTTCAAGTCTCTAAATATAGCTTAAAAGATTCTATACATGGGAAAAATGTTTAACAGGGAAGTTACTTGGCCAACTTATACAGTAAGTTCGTTTTATATTCACTGTAGCAATTGTCATTTTTGAAAATTTCTGATTCTGACCATAACTTTGAAAAATCACCATAAATCATACACAACTCCAAATTAAGTGATATTTGAGTATATGGAAAGCTACACATGTCTAGTTTTTATACATGTAAAACACTCATACATTGAACATATCGAGGTATGTACAGTACTTCGAATTCCCAACCATGTTCAGAAAAGTCTCTTGCATTCTCCCAACTTTCCAAAATACACACTCATATATACATAAATAGCCATAACTTGCCTTTATCTTACATGATACTCCATAAGAACTTAGAGGAACATATTAAAATGGAAGCATAGCATGATCTTATTCCATAAGGTTTTACATAACCTCTCATATAATAGTATCAATCTAAGTATCATTATCTTGAATATTACTTTGCTTCTCCTTGCCTTTCCTTTCTTGGGTAATCTTGCCATAACTTGAACCTAAAATTGGTTAGACATTTGGAAAGGGGTGAGATTCAAAGAACTGCAGTAGTAACTACCATCATGCACACATATCATCATATATATTGCAAGTATTCATCTTAAAACACATTAAGCATGCAATCAAATCATTTTGGCATAACCATTTTATAAAAATTTGGGCAGCATTTCCCCTTGTATTTGGACATATCCTGGGTCACAGTGCCCTTCAATCAATCCAAACAAGAATGCCAAATTATCACAAGATAACATTTCAAGCATTAAACATATCATTTAAACCAAGCAACATCAATGACAATACATAAGCATAGATAGGTGAGTTAACTACCTTTGAGCTTTCCACTAATCTCCAAACTTTGCAAACCCTTTCCTTGATCTTCTAACACTTCTTTGGATCCTATAGCATCATCAAATAATGCCATTAACCACTAATTATCCAATTTCATTCACAAAGTGCTCACTTGAACTAAAATTTGCACTTTGTTATCCATCATGCATTCCTTGTACAACATACTTGTTCTAACCTATTTTGAACCTAAGGAATCCATTTTTGAGGTCATAAAATTGAAATTCCCTTTCTATAATGAACCATAATTGGGCAGAAAATTATCATAAATTATAGAAAAATAACTAACCAATTAATTTGTAATCCAATGATATATTCTTGCATCTTATGGCCCATATGATACTTTCTATGGTTTAGTTTCTCCATACCCTCATTTTCTCTCTCTACTCTCTCTCTAAGCTGAAACTTTCAGTGGAAAAATAGGAGAGAATAAACCATAAAACTTTTCCAAACTAAAAGTTACACAAGATTATGGCCATAAGATATTACCTTGAAGTTTTGGGACAAATCTTGTGATTTTCTCTTCTTCCTTTGGCTTCCACAAAGTCACAGCTTCTCTCCCTCTTTTCCCACTGTTGTTGTCGTGAAAATGGCTGAGGATGATGACCAAGATAGCTTAAATGATAAATATATAAAAATAAATAAGTTTAGTTAATGATTAAAGTAACTTGGGTTACTTTTTTAAAAGCTTTTCCATAAATTCCTTCCTTATCCCTAGTCTGGTAATCTCACGCCCCTTATCCAGTTTTTTGGCCAAAAAAATTACTTCCATACTTTATATGGACTAAAATACCCTTTACCGATTAAATTTACCTGTATCGATTGAGTATTTTTGCCAAAATTGTCATTAAATTGGTACAGGATTGTCCAACAATTTCTTTTAGTCCAACATCAATAGCTAGACCCAAAATATATTTTATCAAGGTCCAATCATTATTCTTGGATCAATACTGCCTTTTCCTGCAGTCTAAACTGACTTTTATCGGGTAAAATATTAATATTAAATCCTAATTACCCAATAAATATAATTTTGATCTTAATAAATTCATTGGGTCTAACTCATTGAGAGCTTCATTTTGACTATAATTTTTCATATTTGCAAAAATGCCCTTGACTTGGGGCTAATTTATAATTTTTAAAACTTTCGAGTATTAGGTGTAATTTACCCCAAAAGTCATAAATTTGGCTAATCTTCCCTGCGTCTACCGCCTTCATTTTTCTATTATTATATATATATATATTTATTTATTTATTTTTCCTTTTTTTTCCAGGGGCAAAATCATCATTTTTTCATTTTTCCTTTCAATTGAGATAATTGACCTCTTTGTCCTATTTCATGTCAAATGATGTACACCCATTTTTGCAAATTCTTTATAGATTTCAAAATATTGAGCTTTGAATATCCATAAAAATTTCAGGATGTTACACTATTTAGGTGGGTTTTTCAGAGGATGATGATACAAGAAGATTTTGTGTATATGGAAAATATTTTCGTATAAACACTCTAAAGATTGTTACCCATAAGTCAAAGTATGTTCTATTTATAGATTTGTGGTGTAACTAGACGTTAAACACAAGATCTAGCTGTTAGAAATATTACCCAACGGTTACTCTGTAAAACTATCTGTTTACCAACTGCATTTACTGTATCTGACATCCAAAGTTCAAATTTTGGGGTGTCAACAAATGAATTTCGCAGAAACCATAATTTAAATACTTTAACATTAAACTTCGAAGTTCGTCTATTCAAAGGTGAAATTCAAATTTTCATCTTGACAAATATTTCTCACGTTAGAACATATGAATTTTTAAGTTTAAAGTGCTTTTGATAAATATGAACAGTTGTTCTATATTGCTACAGTGCTCTCAAAGTTCATATTTTGGAGACCCAAAATTCGTCTATCAGAGCTCATCTCAATATGACACAAGTTCTTCCTTTCGAAATTCAAATTTTGGATGTGGAAATTCATCTGTTGCCTATTTCAAACGTATTTTCACATTCTGTAGATTCAATTTGAATTTTCAAAGCCAAAATTCGTTTATTAGACTTGAAGTTCAAATTTTAGATGTGGTAATACGTCTGTTGGTTATTCCAGAAGCATTTTCACATTCTGGAGTTTTAAAATTCAAATTTTGAAAGCCAAAATTTATCTGTTATACTTGAAATTCAAATTTCAGAAGCCAAAATTCATCTATTAGTGGCAAGCTCAACATGGCACAAAGATTCTCTTTGAAATCCCAAAATTCGTCTATTAGTGGTAGAACCTCCATAACTTCAAACTTTGCACTGTAAACAATTTTGTAGAAGCTATAACTCTCTCATTATAACTCCAAATTAAGCAAATGACTTATGGTTGGAAAGATCTCAATGTCTACTTTCAAATGAAATAGTTTCACTTCAGAAAAAAAATGTATTTTGTGAGATATGATCAAAATAATGGTAAGAGATCAAAACTGAAAATCCATATCTCACTACTCAACTTTAAATGACCATAGCTTTTTCATATGACCTTTATTTTGAGTGAAATAACCTTCTTTGAAAATCTTATTAAGTCTAGTTTCATATGAAATAAGTTTTATATCAAAGTCATATGTATTTTGAGAGATGTTTTAAAAATACTAATCAAAAGTCAAACTTTGGATTCTTGAAAATCAAATTTCACTATGTTTAAAAGCAAGAATGTATTACTTTGATAACCAAAACTTCTTGAGCCAATCAAATGCAATTGTAAATCATTGAGTTTCATTGTAAAGTTCAAATTTTGAAATATAAAATTCGTCTGTTAGAGGGACTAACTTTGAACTCTTTTTATACTTTAATATCAGACAAACTTTGTCATGACTTCATTACACTTTTCACTAACTATGCTTAACACGAAATTCAAATTTCAACACTTGAAATTTGTCTGTCAGAGGTGATATCTCTGAAAGTTTGAATTTCAGTTAGCAAAGTTTGAATTTTCAACAAAATACATAAGCATTAACTTCAAAATTCATTAGTCAGTCAATGTTTTTCAACTTTAACTTATGCTAACATCATATTTACTTGATCTAACTCATTTAAAACATATGGTAATAAGATTAAGTAATTTTCAAAGATTAATCCCACCTTAAGACCTAAGTGAAAACAAAATATATCTAGTGACTAAGTCTTTAAATGTTGAGTTTCACTTCCACTTGGTCATTTTCTTCTTGACATGCTCCTTTTTGATCTTCCATTTTTGGAGCATTCTTTCTCTTCTTTCTTAAGTGAGGCATGATATTGATTTTCATTTCTGTATTCCAATGCTCACTCTTCTTACTTGGACCATCCTACATTTAATATATGACACTTACAAACTAAGTAGTTAGTCTAGTTTATATATTCAACTTATATTATTCATTATAAAAGTACAGTGGATATATTTGCACATAGCATGATATACGTATTATAACCATAATTAAATACATGTTAATGCACATTTTACTTTTTTAAGGAACATTATATATGTCAAATATATATGATACATTTGTTCCATATTACTTTATATTTGTCATCATCAAGACTTATATTATACTAAACCTAACATCTCTATATATATTACTTATAAAGGTAGTCATAAACTTTGATGGTTGAATTTTTAAATTTAATTAGATTATTAACTAATTTGATGGAAAATTTTCAAAATTTGACTTTTGAAATTTTTTTTACAATGAAACTAATATGATTGAAACCACTAGGAATATATTAAAAATGTAGGAACATATTAAATTAGAATTAATCTTTTCGAGATGAAGAAATCATCAAATTGAACTTTACTTCTTTTAATAAGACATATAGTTTTCATACATATGGCCAATTAGCTACCATTTTAAATTTCAAATCTCCATGTTATCAATAATTAATTATTAATTATAAAAGAATGAAGCCAAATATTTGATGCAATGATTGTGAATTTCAACTTTTAATTGGAGTAGTATATAAAAATAATGTATTCCTCATTTAATAGGAAAATAATTGAAGTTTTTATTAACTTATTGTATCAAGATATCTATTATACATGATATAATAAATATATAAAAATAAGTTATATCATGTATTAATTATTGTATCAGGTAATTCTAATTTGACGGAAAAAGTTAATTAGATTTTACTTAAAATGATAAGGTAATCCTAATTCATGTACTTAAGTTAGCTAGGATTTTTTAATTTAAAATTTTAATATACTGTATAAAAAATTATAACTTATTGTATTGAAGTATCTATTATACATATGTATTATTGTAGTAAATATAGAACATCCCGTAGATCTTATGACTTACTTTATAGTAATTAAATATATGTTGTACAATTTAATTATAAATAATTGGAGCTTCCCGTGCATTGCAGGGATTGAATGCTAGTTAGTAAATTAAAAAATAGCAATAAAATCAAATGCAATTTTAAATTGATTCAATTTTAAATAATAAATAATTGACAGGAAATCAAATCAAAATCAAAATATTTAATATTGTTAAAACAAAATCTAGGAGTTTTTTATACCTACATGTTATGGTGGATTCCATGTATCAACTACATCACCAAGATGATATGGCTTCTTCTTGTTATTGTGACATGTAGTGTCACTAACATATGTTTTATAATATATAATAATAAATAGATTTAATTATTAATTATTAATTATTATTATTAAAATATAATCATCATCAATATATATATATATGTAGAAAAGTAAAATCTGACTAGATAAATACTGTTCATCCTAACTTTTCGTGGAATCTGACCAGACGCAATACTATGTATAGTTACTTTCTATTGATTTCTAATTTGTTAGGTTTTTTCAGTTCAGTTAGGAGCCTGTAGATTTTTGGTGTTGAGAGAGAACAAGAAGGGTAATTTTTTTTAAATTGAATCTCTAGGAGGTTATTTTCCCCACTTCTTTTGGTTATATTGGAAATATAAAATATTAGTTTTTATATTAGAATTTAAATTTCTCAAACTTTTGATGGAAAGGGTCATGTCAAAGAAATGGATTTAATAATGGAATGACTAAATTCATTATTAAAGAAAAAATTATCTTATGTGTTTTTTTTTACCTTAGTTTTCAGTCTCACCAAAAAAAGAAACTTAGTTTTCTTAATCTAAATAAAATTATCAAATTAGTGACATATAATTTCTTCTTCTTGTTTTTTGTTTTTGGCTATGCTTTCAAAGTTTAATCACCACTTTTTGTCAATGTTTGGTTTGCGCTGATCCAGTGGTTTTTTTTGTTATTGTGATTTCCAGACCTTAGAAAAAGTGTGGGACTCACATGGTCACTTTATGTCCTTTTTCTTTAGGCGTCATGTCTCTTTTGTTTGTGTCGTCACATTGGTGCATTTGGAATGTATTATGTTTTTTCTTTAGTTCACCTTTTCCATTTTTTTTCTTTTGTAGTTGCAATTTTTCTCTATGTACTTTTTCTGTGGTCTCTTTTAATATTCTAGAATTTTTACTTGATATTTTAGACTTAATATTTTAAAATCTATATGAAATTTATGAAAATAGATATACGTCATTTTATATGAAATAGGGCAAAGAGGTCAATTATCTCAATTGGAGAAAAAAGGAAAAAATGATGATTTTACCACTAGAAAAAAGAAAAAAAAAGAAAAAGAAAAGAAGAAGAAGAAGAAGAAAAGGTGGACATGTTCAGCACATGAAGAAAAACTCATAAATTTTGAAAAAAATTACACTTAATGATTCGAAAGTTTTAAAAATTATAAATTTACCGGGTTAAGAGCATTTTTATAAATATAAAAAATTATAGTCAAGGTGAAGCTCTTAATTAGCTCAGCCCAATGGAAAATAGTATGGAATTTATTAAGGTCAAAATAATATTTATTGGGTAATTAGAATTTAATATTAATACTTTACTCGATAAAAGATAGTTTAAACTACAGGAAGAGATAATATTAATTCAAGAAAAATTAGTGGGCCTTACTAAAATATATTTTTGGTCAAGATAATGATTTTGGACTAAAAGTAATTGTTGAATAATTTTATACCAATTTAATGACAATTTTATCAAAAATACTTAATCGGTATGAGTAAATTTAATCGGTAAATGGTATTTTAGTCCATTGAAGTTTATGAAGCAATTTTTGGTCAAAAAAGAAGGTGAAGCATGTTGGAATTCAAAATGGGACACATGAGGAATTAACTGAAAAGTTTTATTAAAGTTAACTTAAGTTGGTTAAGTAATTAACTTACACTATTCACCTATTAGTTCTCTTTCCTCCAAATGATGAGTTAAGCTTCATTTTAAGTCATTTCTCCTTCATTTAGACATCTAGACAGAGGTAAGAAGAGGGAGGGAAGCACAAAAATTTTGAAGGGGAAACTGAGAAGCAAGAAGCAAGCTTAAGGTCTTAAGAGTTCAAGTTAAGGTTTTATGACTATGTTCTTGTGTTCTCTAGTGTGAGAAAGAGTTTTCATGGGCTATTTTGATCTCTTCTAGCTCTGAAAATTTCTGCCTAGAGAGAGAGTAGAGAGAGAAAATGAAGCTATAAGGAAACTAAACCATGAAAAGTGTTGTATAGGCTTCAAGATGCAAGAGTGTGCCATTGGATTTCAAGTTTGTTGAGTTATGATTTTTGCTGATTTTTTGTTTATTTAGGGTTCATGATAGGAAGGGGATTTCATAATTTTTGACCCCAAAAATGGATTCCTTGGGTCCAAAATAGGTTAAGACAAGCATGTTGTACAAAAAATTCCTAAATAATGACAAAATAGAATTTTAGGGTTAAAGTTGCCACTTTGTGAGGGAGGATGTGTAATTAGTGGCTAATAGCATTGTTTTGTGATACTATAGAATCCAAAGGAGTTTCTAAAGACTAAAGGAAGGTTGTGCAAAGTTTGAAATTCATTGGAAAGCACAAAGGTAGTTAACTTACCTATGTATGCCTATGTATTGTCATTGATGTTGCTTGGTTTGAATGATGTGTTTAATGTTTAAAATATTATCTTGTGATGATTTGGCATTGTTGGTTGAATTGTTTGAAGGGTAATGTGACCTTGGATATGTCCAAATACAAGGGGACATGCTGCCCAAATTTTTTTAAAATACTTATGCCAAAATGATTTGATTGAATGCTTGATGTATATTTTTGGATGAATACTTGCAATATATATGATAATATGCAAGCATGATGGTTATTGCTACTAAGATTCTTTGAATCCCATACCCTTCCAATTGTCTAACAAATTTTAGGTTCAAGTTATGGCAAGATTTGTTGGATCAAGTGTTTTGATGATTCCAAACCAACTAGAGCTTGGAAGGAAGATATCAAATGTGTACAAAAGATCTCAAGTGAAGAAATCCAAGAAAAACAAGTATAAGATTAGTTATAGGATTTCTTATTGAATTCAAATGAGTAAAAGACTTTGATTTTGCAAGAGAATGTGTTAAAAGTGTGTTGTTGAGATAACTCATGAAGTATTTGAAAAATACCCACTATTAGACGAATTTTAGAGTGTTAAACTTGATTTGTTACTTTTAAATTTTGAATTTTTGTACTTGAAATTTGAACTTCGGGGTGAAAATATGTTAGTCAGAAAAGAGGTCCATCTGATAGATGAATTTCATCTTTGAAAATTTGAATTTCAAGTAAAACACAAACTATGGAAAATGAAAAATTCGTCTGAAGATTTGTCAAAGTTCATCTAAAAATAAAGTTTAGAAAAAGTTCTAAATTAGTCCTCTGACAAACAAACTTTGATTTTGAAAATTCAAACTTTGGAAAAATAGTTTGCAAGTCTGTTCTGATAGTCTTTTGACATATAAATTTCAGTATTCAAAAATTCAAACTTTGAATTAAATATGAAAATAGGCCTTTCTGACAGATGAACTTTGCATTTTGAAAATTCAAATTTTGAATAGATGAACTATTGTACCTTATTAAACTGCTCACTGATAGACGAATTTTGGGCACCAAAATTTTAACTTCTAAGACACTGTAGCAAAATGGAACAACTATTCATACTTTTCAGAAGAACCTTAAACTTGAAAATTTGTATGTTCCAATATAGAAACATTTGCCAAAGATGAAAGTTCAAACTTTGCTTTAAAAAAGATGAACTTTGAGGTTTAACGTTAAAGTCTTTAGCCTACTGTCTCCGCAAAATTTGTCTATTGACACACCAAAATTCAAACTTTGAATGTCAGATGCATTAAATGCGGTTGGTGAATAGGTAGTTTTTTAGAGTAACTATTGAGTAACGTCTCTAATGACTAGATCTTGTCTCTAACATATAGTTAAGACATAAATCTATAAATATAACTTCCTTTGAAGATATGGGTAGTGATTTTTACATTGTATATATAGAAACTCTGCTAAATTATTGAGTTGAAGTCTTCTGCTCTCACATATTTCATATCTTGTACTTCAACTTTCATATATACTCTAAATTAGAGAGTTCAATTACTGTAATCAATCTTATCTTCATCTGGAAAAAAGATTTTCTTATGAGAGGATTTCACAAGAGATTTGGGAAGCACTTAGCTAGAGTGTAGAGAGTGGGATTGTAAGCTCTTAGAACAGAGCATCAAGTTGTATTGAGGCATTATAAGAAGCCCACTGAATTCTTGCAAGATAGTGGAAAATCTCAAGTGGTAGCTTGAGAATTGGACATAGGTCAAGAGAAAGAGACCAAACTAAGATAAATATTTGTGTCTTCTCTTCCCTTATCTTGTTTTTCACTTGGTTATATTTTATACTCTATTTTCACTATCACTCTTGTTTTCACCACTCTCTTATACTTCTGCAGAAAATTATAATCTTCTCAATTCATCCCCCTCTTGGGAAGCTAACATATCTAACAAGTGATATCAGAGACCAAACTCCCAAACAAAGGATCTAACAATCCGGGAAATTTAATGGCTGGCTTTGGAGAGAGTATTCTACCTAAGGAAACAACGTAAACAGACCACCTGATTTCAGTGGAGAACACTATAGATACTAGAAGATGGGAATGCAAATCTATCTCTAGTCCATTGATCTGGATATCTGGTCTATAATCATAAAGGGAGATTTTGTCCTAATGAAACTGCAGGATGATGGGAAATACAAGGAGAAGCCAGAAGACAAGTGGAATGAGAAAGATAAGAGAAGAGTCCTATTGAACTTCAAGGTAAAATACTGCCTGGTCAATCCATTAAATCGGGACGAATTCTACAGAGTATCACAATGTTCCACAGCCAGGGGTATATGGGATACTCTAGAAATTGCTCATGAAGGAATCACTAGAGTAAGGGAGAACAAATTGAACTTCTACATTGACGAGTATGAAAGCTTCATAATGGTGGAAGGTGAGAGTATCAAAGAGCTGCAAAAGAGATTCACCCTCATTGTGAATCAACTAAAAAGTCTTGACAAGGAGTACACTCAGCCAGAGAAAGTTAGAAAAATCCTTAAAGCTTTTCCTCTGGATTGGCAACCAAAAGTAACAGCACTAGAAGAAGCCAAAGGAAAATCAATGACTTCTATTACAGCACTCTTTGGTAGCCTTGAAGAGTATGAGGGAAAAATAAAGGTTCTCAAGGAAGCAGGTCAAGACAGGAAAAAAAAGGGACTTGCTTTAAAAACTGCAGAAGAAAAAGAAGAAGAATCTGATAATGATGATGAACTAGATGAAGAGACTCTGGCTATGATGGTCAGAAAATTCAGAAGGTTCTATAATAAGAAAAGAAATAAAAGATTCTTCAACAAAGAAGCAGCTGGAGATAACAAGAAAGAAGGAAAAGAGCTTGTCACATGCTATGAATGCAAAAAGCAAGGGCACATCAAATGAGATTGTCCACAATTCCTAAAGAAGCAAGAGAAGGAAAAGAAAGCTATTGACAAGGGCAAGAAGAAGAGGGCATACATCTTATCAATCTGGGGCAATAGCTTAGATGAAGAAAATGATGATGAGGAAGAAATTACCAATATATGCTTGATGGCACTTGCATCTGAAGAAACTCCAAGCTCATCCAACATTGATCATGAAGATGAGATTTATCTTAGAGCAAGAAAAAGCAACAAATGGTATATGGACAGTGCTTGCTCAAGCTATATTACTGGTGATAAGGAGAAGTTCATCACCCTTAGAGATAAGAAAGGAGGAAATGTGACCTTTGGAGATGACCAATATAGCAAAATAGTTGGCATTGGCATTGTGGGCAAAAATCCTAAAACATCTATAGAAGAGGTGCTGTTTGTAATTGGCCTCAACCACAACCTGCTAAGTGTGAATCAGACATGTGACAAAGGAACTGGGTACTGTTTGACTCAAAGTTCTACCTGGTCATCTGAAAAAGTAATCGTAAAGTAATCCTCAAGGCTCAAAGGGATGGTAACTGCTATACCATTGATCTTGATGAACTTCCTTCCTTAGATTTTGTTTGTTTAATTAGTCAAGTTATTGATAGTTGGTTATGGCATAGAATACTGGCACATGTTAACATGAACCAGCTATCAAAACTGGTTAAGAATGATTTAGTCACTGATTTACCAAAAATCTCTTTTGAAAAAAACAAAGAATGCGATGCATGCCTTAAAAGAAAATAAACTAAATCATCTTTCAAATCTAAAAATATAGTCCCCACATCTAGACCACTGCAACTATTTCATATAGATTTGATAGGTCCATCTAGAGTAAAAAGCATTAGTAGAAACCTATATGTTCTTGTGATTATGGATGATTACTCTAGATTTACCTGAACCTTGTTTCTTTCTTCCAAAAGTGAAACATTTGATGTATTTGTAACCTTTGCTAAGAAAGTACAAACTGAGAAAGATATTTCTATTATGTCTATTAGGTTTGATCATGGAAGAGAATTTGAAAATTTAAGTTTTCTGGAATACTGTGATGAACATGGAATTGATCACAACTTTTTAGCACCAAGGACTCCTCAGTAAAATGGAGTGGTGAAAAGGAAGAACAGAATAATTGGAGAAATGGCAAGAGCAATGCTGAATGAAAAGGAACTCCCTTAAGTATTCTGGGCTGATGCAGTGAACATAGCGAGTTATATCATTAACAGAGCCTACATCAGACTAATTCTGGGAAAGACTCCTTATAAGCTATACAAAAGGAGGAAGCTAAACCTTTTCACATCTACATGTATTCGGCTGTAAATGTTTCGTCCACAATAATGGAAAGCAGCATCTGGGTAAGTTTGATACCAAATTTGATGAAGATATATTTCTTGGCTATTCTAGTAGGAGTAAAGCATATAGAGTTTTTAATAAAAAGACTAGATCAATAGAAGAAACTGTGCATGTTGTGTTTATTGCAAATGAAACAGTTTCCAAGTATGTCATTGATGAAGATGATCTTATCTCCAACTTTAAGAACTTTAATCTTTCTGAAGAAGATAAAATTGAACTTCCAAAAATATCTGAATCTACTAACATAGAGGAAGATCTTGAGTATGAGAATAATTAGGAGATGACTCAAGAACTCCCTAGAGCTTGAAAATATCAAAGGAATCATCTAGTTGATCAAGTGATTGGGAATGTTCAGGAGAAAGTTAAAACCAAAAAAAAACTTAGGGATCAAATGATCAATTGTGCTTTTATTTCACAAATTGAATCTAAGTGTGCTGAAGAAACCTTAATTGATGAATACTGGATTCTAGCCATGCAAGATGAACTAAATCAGTTTGAACGAACTCAAGTTTGGGATTTAGTACCCAGACCTGAAAATCACCCTACTATTGCCACTAAATTGGTTTTTAGAAATAAACTTTATGAATCTGGAATAATCATTAGAAATAAAGCAAGATTAGTTGCCAAAGGATATAATCAAGAAGAAGGTATTGGTTTTGAGGAAACTTTTGTTGTAGTTGCAAGATTGGAAGCAATTAGAATCCTATTAGCCCATGCATGCATGAAAAACATAATGTTATATCAAATGGATGTAAAAAGTGCTTTTCTAAATGGATATATCATGGAGGAGGTTTACGTTGATCAACCTTGAAGCTTTGAGGACTCAACAAAACTAAACCGTGTTTATAAACTAAAGAAAGCTCTTTATGGCTTAAAACAAGCCCCTAGAGCATTATATGAAAGGCTAAACAATTTTCTAACTGAAAAGGGATTCAATAGAGGAAAAGTAGATACAACTCTGTTCACCAAAAAAGAAAACAAAGACATACTTATTGTTCAAATTTATGTTGATGATATTATATTTGGTGCTACTAATGAATCTAATTGCAAGAATTTTTCTAAGCTAATGCAGGGTGAATTCGAAATGTCAATGATGGATGAGCTCAACTTCTTCCTTGGATTGCAAATTAAGCAATGTGATGATGGCATCTTCCTCAGCCAATCAAAATATCTGAAAGAGTTGCTAAAAAAGTTTGGCATAGAAAAAGCCAAGCCAATGGAAACTCCTATGGCTACTACAACAAAGCTTGATATGGATGAAAGAGGAAAGACCTTTGACATAACTCAATATAGGAGAATGATTGGATTCTTGCTATACCTAATAGCTAATAGACCTAACATTATGTTCAATGTCTATATGTGTGCAAGGTTCCAATCATGTCCCAAAGAATCCCTTGCAACGGCTGTGAAACAAATCTTCAGATATCTTATTGGAACATCACATATGGTGTTAAATCAAGAGTTTTGATGATTCCAAGCCAACATTCAAGAGCTTGTAATGAAGATATCAAAGGTGCCCAAAAGGCTCAAGTGAAGAAATTCTTGAGAAATCTGTTCAAGAATTGTTGTAGGATGATTAGTTATGCTTAAATATGGGTAAAAGACTTTGATTTGGTGAAATGATGTTTTAACCTTGATTTTATGTTAAATCATAAAATATTTGAAAAATACCCACCAACAGACGAAGTTTGAAAGGTTTATATTGAACTGTCATTTTGGAAATTCGAACTTTGGCTTTGGAAATTCAAATTTTGAGCTAAAACTGAATAAGTCTGAAGAGATGCTTCTCCGACAGACGAATTTTAATTTTCCAAAATTCGAATTTTCATAAGTATCTAAAAGAAGCTTTTGGCAACAGACGAACTTTGGGTTCTAAAAATTCGAATTTGAGACAAAATGCAACTTATGAAAACTAAAGAAATCTGTCTGAAATAATGTCAAAGTTCATCTGAAATCAAGATTATATTGAGTTTCAAAATTGCTCACTGACAGACGAACTTTGAACATGCAAATTTGAATTTTAGAAAGCTAAAGTTATGAGTCTGTTACAATGATATGTTGACATACGAATAACAATGTTTATAAATTCGAATGTTAAAGTAAGTATGAAAAGAGGTCTCTCTGACAGACGAACTTCACTCTTTGAAAATTCAAATTTCGAAGTAAATGAACTACTATGCTTTTTGAGCCTACTGGGAACAGACGAATTTTGGGGTTCCAAAATTCGAATTCGAAGGCACTATAGCAATTTGAAAATACTGTTCACACTTAATAGAAAAACTTTCCACTTAAAAATTCGTATGTCACAACATGGAAACATTTTCTAAGTTTCAAAATTCAAATTTTGCTCCATGAACAGACGAACTTCAGTATTTCAACGTTGAAAGCTTTAACCTTCGGTTCCTACGAAATTCGTCTGTTGACCAACCGAAATTTGAATTTCAGTATGTCAGAAGCATTAAATGCGTTGGTTAATGGATAGTTTTTCAAAGTAACTATTGGATAACTTCTCCAACGGATAGATTTTGTCTCTAACGAATAGTTGGGACCTAAACATATAAATACAACATCATTTGAAGTTGTGGGTAACGAATTAAACTTTGTATATACTGAAACTCTGCCAAATCTTCTACTCAAAGACTTTTACCCTCTCACTTTAATACTTGCACTTCAACCTTCATATTCACTCTATTCAAGAGAGTTTAATCTTTGTAAACAATCTAATCTTCATCTGGAATATAGATTTTCTTGTGAGGGGATATCACAAGGGATTGGGAAGCACTTTCACTTTGTGAAAGTGCAGAGAGTGATTAAGTGAGCTCTAGAAATCAGAGCATAAACTTTGTACTGTGGCATTTGCAAGAAGCCCACCGAATTCTTGCAGTATAGTGGAAAATCTCAAGTGGTGACTTGGGGACTGGACGTAGGTCAAGTTGAGAGACCGAACTAGGATAAATATTTGAGTTTTTCTTCTCCCCATTACTACCTTCTTAGCTTACTGTTTTATACTCTGTTTTTCTATCATACATTGCTTTCTTCATCCTTTTCACTTTGTGCAGAAAATTTTTAATCTTCCCAATTCACCCCCCTCTTGGGAAGTCAGCCTAACTAACAAGTGGTATTAGAGCCCAGATTCCCAATCAAAGGATCTCACAGTCTGGGAATTAAAATGGCTGGCTTTGGAGAAAGCATATTACCAGAAGGGAACAACACAAATAGACCACCTGGCTTTAGTAGAGAACAATACGGTTACTGGAAGATGAGGATGCAAATCTATCTCCAGTCAATTGATCTGGACATCTGGTCAGTCATTCAGAAGGGAGATTTTGTCCCAATGGCTTTAGAAGATGATGGAAAGTACAGAGAGAAGCCAGAAGCTGAATGGAATGAGGAGGACAGAAGAAGAGTCTTGCTGAATTTCAAGGCAAAACACTGTCTGGTCAGTGCTTTGAATCAAGACGAATTCTACAGAGTCTCCCAATGCTCCACTGCCAAGGAAATGTGGGACACCCTGCAAATTGCTCATGAAGGAACAACGAGAGTCAGCGAAAACAAACTTAATACATGCATAGGTGAATATGAAAGCCTCAGAATGGCTGAAAGAGAGAATGTAAAAGATCTACAGAAGAGATTCATCCTCATTTTGAATTAACTAAAGAGCTTGGGAAAGGAGTACACTCAAACAGAGAAAATCAGAAAGATCCTCAGAGCTCTCCCTCTGGAATGGCAACCTAAAGTGACATCAATAGAGGAAGCCAGAGGAGAATCAATGGCCTCTATCACAGCTCTTTTTGGCAGCCTTGGGGAATATGAAGGAAAAATGAAAGCTCTCAAGGAGGCTGGACATGACAAAAAGAAGAAAGGTCTTGCTCTCAAAGCTGCTGAAGAAAAGGAGGAAGAATCTAATGATGGAGATGAGCTAGATGAAGAAACTCTGGCTATGATGGTCAGAAAATTTGGAAGATTCTACAGCAAGAAGAGAAACAAGAAAATCTTCAAGAAAGGAGCAGCTGGAGATAGCAAGAGAGAAGCAAAAGAGTCTGTGACATGCTATGAGTGCAAAAAGTAAGGACACATCAAATGGGATTATCCACAATTCCTCAAGAAGCAAGAGAAAGAAAAGAAAGCTACTGACAAAGGCAAGAAGAAGAGAGCTTACATCTCATCAATATGGGGCAACAGCTCAAATGAGGAAGAAGATGATGAAGATGAAATTGCCAACATCTGTCTGATGGCACTTACCTCTGAAGAAGCAGAAATCCCATGCAGGTGTGATCAAGAAGAAGAGGTATCTGAATTCAAACCTTCCTATTCTGAATTACTGGATGCATTTCATGAGCTGCATGATGAGTTTGTTAAGGTTGCTAAAGAACTGAAACTAGCTAAGAAAAAGATTAATAAACTAGAATCTCAATGCAACATCTCTGAAATTGCTTCTCTACCTATTGCTAAATCTGTTTGCTGTAAATTATGCATTGAACTAAATCAAACCAATGAATATCTAGTGAAAAGCATGTCTAGGCTTACTAGAGGTAAAGATATGTTGTTTGCTTTAATGGGGAGCCAAAGAATATCACAAGGGAAAGCTGGACTTGGCTATGATCCCTGTGCTGTAAAAGAAAAGATTAGGAAGAAAAATCAGAATGTATACATGAGACATTTTGTGCATGCTGAGAACAATAGTAAGAAAGATCATATGTCACATCACATTGAATCATATAATCAACCAAGGCATGCAAAACAAAAGTATTATCTGCATTGTTTTCTTCCTACTTCTCAATCCAGCAGTCCCTTTACCACCTGTCACTTCTGTAACAAGAAGGGACATATTTTCAGTTCATGTGCTTTAAAGAAAAATGGACTTGACAGGAAGGCTAAATGGTTCCCAAAGGTACATCTGTATCTAGGGAAAAGACTACTGACAGAAAAGGACCCAAGCAGATTTGGGTACTTAAGAAGAAAACTTGAACTTTGTTTTGCAGTTCTATCTCAAAGCTAGAAAGAACAATAAATGGTATATGGACAGTGCCAGCTCAAGTCACATGACCGGTGATAAGGAGAAGTTCATCACCCTTAGAGACAAGAAAGGTGGAAAGGTGACCTTTGGAGGTGATCAATATAGCAGAATTGTTGGCATTGGCATTGTGGGCAAGAATCCTGAAACTTCCATTGAAGAGGTGCTGTTTGTGATAGGCCTCAACCACAATCTGCTGAGTGTGAGCCAAACATGTGACAAAGGAAACTGGGTACTGTTTGACTCAAAATTCTGCCTAGTCATCAGAAAAAGTGATCACAAAGTAATCCTCAAAGCTCAAAGGGATGGTAACTGCTATACTATTGATCTTGATGAACTTCCTCCCTTAGATTATGTTTGCTTGATTAGCTAGGATAATGATAGTTGGCTATGACATAGAAGATTAGGTCATGTTAACATGAATCAACTTTCAAAACTGGTTAAAAACGAGTTAGTCACTGGCCTGCCAAAATTTGATTTTGAAAAGGATAAAGAATGTGATGCATGCTTAAGAGGAAAACAAACTAAATATTCTCTTAAACCTAAAAACGTAGTCACACAACTAGACCACTAGAACTACTACATATGGATTTAATTGGTCCATCTAGGGTAAAAAGTATTGGTGGAAATCTGTATGTGGTTGTAATTGTGGATGATTACTCTAGATTTACATGGACATTGTTTCTTTCCTCTAAAAGTGATACCTTTGATGCATTTGTAACCTTAGCCAAGAAAGTGCAAAATGAGAAAGGTATTTCCATTGTGTCTATCAGGTCAGATCATGGAGGAGAATTTGAGAACTCATACCTTTTGGAATACTACAATAAGCATGGAATTGACCACAACTTCTCAGCCCCAAGAACTCCACAACAGAATGGAGTAGTAGAAAGGAAGAACAGAACAATTAGAGAGATAGCTAGAGCTATACTGAATGAAAAGGAACTTTCTCAAGTATTTTAGGCTGATGCAGTGAATACAGCAAGCTACATCATAAATAGAGCCTACATTAGACCAATCCTTGGGAAGACTCCTTATGAGCTGTACAAGGGAAGAAAGCCAAATCTGTCACATCTCCATGTGTTCAGCTACAAAGGCTTCATTCATAACAATGGAAAGGAGAATCTGGGTAAGTTTAATGCCAAACCTGATGAAGGTATATTTCTGGGCTATTCTAGTAGAAGTAAGGCATATAGAGTTTTCAATAAAAAGTCTAAATTGGTAGAAGAATCTATGCATGTAGTATTTATCGAAAATGAAACTGCTTCTAAACATGTTACTGATGAGGCTGATCTTGTTTCAAACTTTAAAAAGTTAGATATCTCTGATGAAGGTATAATTGAACCTCCAAAAATATCTGAATCTATTAATCTTGAGGAAGATATTCAGGAGAGAGATTTTGAAGAAGAAAATAATGAAGAAATGTCTCAAGGACTCTCTAGAGCTTGGAGATATCAAAGGAATCATCATGTTGATCAAGTGATAGGGAATGTTCAAGAGAGAGTTAGAACCAGAAAATAGTTAAGGGATCAAATGATTAATTGTGCTTTCATCTCACAAATTGAACCTAAATGCACTAAGGAAGCCTTAACTGATGAGTACTGGATTTTGGCCATGCAGGATGAATTAAATCAGTTTGAAAGAAATCAAGTCTGAGATTTAGTGCCTAGACCCAAAAATCATCCTGTCATTGGTACCAAATGGGTTTTTAGAAATAAACTTGATGAATCAGGATCAATCATCAGAAATAAAGCTAGACTGGTTGCTAAAGGATATAATCAAGAAGAAGGCATTGATTTTAAGAAAACATTTGCTCCAGTAGCTAGATTAGAAGTAATCAGAATTCTATTAGCATATGCATGCATGAAAAATATTTTGTTGTATCAAATGGATGTAAATAGTGCTTTTCTAAATGGAAATATCATGGAAGAAGTTTATGTAGATCAACCTCCAGGTTTTGAGGATTCTACAAAACCAACCCATGTGTATAAACTGAAGAAAGCTCTCTACGGTTTGAAGTAAGCCCCTAGAGCATGGTATGAAAGATTGAGTAATTTTCTAACTGAAAAGGGGTTTAATAGAGAAAAAGTAGATACAACTTTATTCACTAAGAAAGAGAATAAAGATTTACTTATTGTTCAAATCTATGTTGATGATATTATATTTGGTGCTACTAATGGATCTCTTTGCAAGAATTTTTCTAAGTTAATGTAGGGAGAATTCGAAATGTCCATGATGGGTGAACTCAACTTCTTCCTTGGACTGCAAATCAGGCAGTGTAATGATGGTATCTTCCTCAACCAATCCAAGTATCTAAAGAAACTGCTAAAGAAGTTTGGAATGGAGAATGCCAAGCCAATGGGAACACCTATGGCTACTACAACCAAACTGGATATGGATGAAAAAGGGAAAATGTTTGACATCACTCATTACAGAAGAATGATTGGATCCCTACTGTACTTAACTGCCAGCAGACCTGACATTATGTTTAGTGTCTGTATGTGTGCAAGATTCCAATCATGTTCCAAGGAAACCCATACAACTGCTGTGAAACGTATCTTCAAATATCTTATTGGAACTTCACAGATGGGACTTTGGTATCCGAAGGGCAATGGAGAAGATCTCAAAGGATACACTGATACTGACTTTGCAGGATCCAAAACTGTCAAAAAAAGCACAAGTGGAACTTGTCAGTTTCTTGGAGGATCCTTGGTTTCATGATTTAGCAAGAAGCAAAACAGTGTGGCCTTATCCACAGCAGAGGCTGAGTATGTTGCACCTAGAAGCTGTTATGCCCAAATCATCTGGATGAAATAGCAGCTTGAAGATATTGAGGTTGAGATGAAGGAAATACCAATCATGTGTGACAACCAAAGTGCCATTAATATCACAAAGAATCCTATCATGCATTCAAGGACAAAACACATTGAAGTTAGGCACCACTTCATAAAGGATCATGTCTTGAAAGGAGAAATTAGACTGGAGTATATTCCAACAGAGGACCAAGTTGCAGATATCTTAACAAAGCCTCTATCAGAAGATAGACATTGCAAAATCAGGAGAGAATTGAACATGGTAAATCCCAATGAACTGTAAGTAAATCAGTGTGCAATTCTATTTTTAGATTTTCCAACATTGAATCAATTCTAACTTTAGCATCGGAGTGAGTTTAATTTAAGTTGCAGGAGCTCCTCATGAGATTCAATGCGAATAAATCTAAAAAATGGAGCACATGAGAATAGAACAATCAAAAAGTGAAGAAAAAGGCAGAAATTCTGAGTTTCTGGATCCATTCTGTAAGTTTTTAAAGTTGAAATTCGTATATTAATTATGTGTTAGACGAATTTTCGTGAAAAACTAAGTTTCTGAGGAAGTCAACATGGTAAATATTCAAATTTGGATGCCCAACAGACAAACTTCAGCCTGTTATAAGTTGGAACAGTTCTAGATGATGCCTCGAAATTCGTCTATTGGACCTTGAAAGTTTGAATTTTCAAAAACAAAATTTCAAAGTTATGTTTGTCCAACATGATGATTATACTGATGTTTATTTCTTAACATACGAATGTTGGAAAACTTTCACAAAGTAAAGAAATTCGAATTTCAGATTCAAAATTCGTCTGTTGAATCTTGCTCTTAATGTTGAATCCTTGAAAGATGAAGTTTCATATGCATAATTCGTCTGTTGTTTGATGATTTGATCGATGTTTGATGTTTACACTTCAAAATTCAAACTTTGTTGGAACAAAGTTCGTCTATTCATCCTATGATGATTGAACCAAGACTGTCAGACGAACTTTCAGATGCTAATTTCATCTGTCAATAAGCTTTACTGAACGGTTTAACTTTTAACTGCCTGAAGTTAGAATTTTGACCCCTCAAAATTCGTCTATCAGGCGGTTACTTACGTTAAAACCAACAGTTTTCCACTTAACAGACGCAACACTACTCTCTTCCTCTCTGGGTCTGTTCAAATCCTCTCTTCAATGCTCTTAAATTCTGACCAAAAATCTTCATCTCCCACTGTTTAAACTGATTTTCACACCCTATAAACCCAATCTCCACTTCATTCTGAATCATTCATCGACAAAAATGGCAAGAGTAAAGAATCCTAAAGCTAGCAAAGGAAAGTCTCATCCAAAGAGATTAGTAAAATCACAATATGCCTCCAAGGAAAGCGAAAAACCAAAGAGGAAGGCCGAATCAAGCAAGGGAACTCCTTCTAAACGTCAGAAAACTACACCAAAGGGAGAATCAAAGAAAGCTGGACCCTCTTCCTCGAAGAAAGCAGAATCTTCAGTCCCTGTTCCTGCTGCTGCTGAGACTATTGCTTCCACTTCCTCCTCCAGTACTAAATCTGGAGAATATCAACTTACTATACTGCCATTATGGAGCACTCCACAAATTCAGGAAGAATACTCCACCAAGTTTGCCAATAATAAGGTAATCAAGCTTTATTGTGTAAACTTGGAAGACTTCTTGGTCTCTAATAATTTTGACGCTGGAATATGGATGTTGAGATACAAGAATCTATTGGAGATATTGGAAAGGTATGATGATAAAGTGATAAAGACATGGTATGCCTCCTTGAAATACAACAGCAAGAAGAAAAAGTGGGAGGTCAATCTGAGATCTAGGACCATCTGGCTTACAGATGATATTCTCAATGAAGTGTTGGAGATCCCAGGGCAAGATGGCCTCAAGATAGATATCACTGCCTCTGGACACATGGATGAGGCAGATACTACTGAAGAAGAAGGTGGCCCCTTTCTGAACTATAAGGAGAGCACAATTCTGATCACTTTGTTCAAAAGAAAGGAAAACTGGCCAACCATAAACCTATTGAAGCCCACTGACCTAAGTGCCCAAGTGAGGATCCTACACTACATAGTGTCTAGGATCATATTCAATAAAGGAGGCAGCTTCAATCTAATAACAAGGGCAGAGGCACATGTCATGGCAGCAATCATGCGTGGAAAGCTGATCAACATGGGACATATCATACTTCAACGCTTGATCAAGGCAAGGGATCAAAGGAAAAACTCCACACTCCCCTACGCAGCTATCATTTCCAGAATTCTGCAATATGCTAGAATTCAGCATCTTGAGAAGGGGAAAGGGAAACCCACTGAGATCTTCATGGAGGAAGAACTTCAGAGGATGGGAATTCAAAGAAGTGAAGGTAGATGGATTGAGAAGGGAGCGGGAAAATCTGAAGATCTTTTCTTTGTTGAAAGAGCCTCCCAACAGCAAGAAGGCACTTCTGAGGCTCCTGTCAGACCTACTCCACAGCCTTCTCTGCCTATGCCATCTCCATCCAGGCCTACTCACATTCCATCCACTCCCTCCTCTCGTGCCAAGCCAACCAAGATCAATAAGTTGTATGATAGCCTGTCTACACTCATACTGAGCATCAGGGATGAGCAAAATGCTAAATTTGCTCATCTACAAGATCAGATTCATCAGTTGGCAAAGAACATGAAAGTGGTTGCTGATGCCTATAAAGATATTCGAAGTGCAATTCCTGCCACATCAGCTCCACCTCAGCCAGGGTTCTCTGTGCCTGTTTGGTCTCCAACTCCTGAGCCTCCAAGCCCCTTCGAGCTAGCCTCTTCTGAGGATGATGATGATATAGATGATGCTGAGCCTGCTAGTATAATGAGGACACCAAGTCCTGGTCCACTCTTAGACTATGGTTTGGAAGAAGAAAGGCCTCAGGAAACAGGCCCTCATGAGCCCATTCCAGAAGATGCTCAGGATTCAATTCTTTCCACTTAAGAATCTGAGTAAGTTGAAAGACTAGTGGCAGCCATTTCTACTTCATCAATGTTAGAGGTTGCTAGTAATGAAGAGAGAAGCATTGTGCCAGTTGTTGATTTGGAAGCTATTGCTCGCAAAGCTCTCTTGCAAACTCAGAGAAGAAAGCTTGAGGAAATGTTTCATTCTGATGACCCTGCTCCTTCATCTCTCTCTGCATATAGTCTTTCAGAAGAGCAGAGGGCACAATTGGCTCTTTCCAGGCAAGAGATGCAAGAACTGCTTGAGATCTCTGATGATGAGGATCCAAGCACTGAGCCTTTTGAGCATCCTCCTTCAGCTGAACCGGATCTCCCCTTTGATCCTGTGCCCCTCCAAGCTATTCCAGTTTCTCAGATCCCTCCTCTGGCTGATTTTGTTCACCTTCCTGATGATTTCAAAAAGGGGGAGAAGAGTAAGCAAACTAGCAAGACTTCTACTGAGCCATCTGGAAAGACTTACAGCAAGAAGACCAAGCCAAAGAAGAAGTGATTAGAATTTAGGCTTGCGTCCTCTTGTAGTACTGCTTTTTGTCTCAGATGTTTATTTTGTTTGATTGTTTGTACTTTGTATTTGATTTGGTTATTTAGAAGAACTTTGCTTGAATTTGTCTCTGTAAAGCAACATTTGATTAAATGAAAGAACTTCTTGGTTACTATGATTGGTTCTTTGAATCTCTTCACATGATTTACTATATATGATATCTTTTGAAATATACTGCATATGTTGAGGGGGAGCTTGTTAAAGCAAACCCAAGTACCAATCCAGTTTGTAAGTTGTTTTGTCATCATCAAAAAGGGGGAGAATGTTGAATCAAGAGTTTTGATGATTCCAAACCAATATTCAAGAGCTTGGAATAAAGATATCAAAGGTGCCCAAAAGGCTCAAGTGAAGAAATTCTTGAGAAATCTGTGCAAGAATAGTTGTAGGATGATTAGTTATGCTTAAATATAGGTAAAAGACTTTGATTTGGTGAAAGGATGTTTTAACCTTGATTTTATGTTAAATCATGAAATATTTGAAAAATACCCACCAACAGACGAAGATTGAAAGGTTTATATTGAACTGTCATGTTGGAAATTCGAACTTTGGCTTTGGAAATTCGAATTTTGAGTTAAAACTAAATAAGTCTGAAGAGATGCTTCTCTGACAGACGAATTTTGATTTTCCAAAATTTTAATTTTCATAAGTATCTGAAAGAAGCTTTTGGCAACAGACGAACTTTGGGTTCTAAAAATTTGAATTTGAGACAAAATGCAACTTATTAAAACTAAAGAAATCCGTCTGAAATAATGTCAAAGTTCATCTGAAATCAAGATTATATTGAGTTTCAAAATTGCTCACTAACAGATGAACTTTGAACATGCAAATTCAAATTTCAGAAGCTAAGGTTATGAGTCTGTTACAATGATATGTTGACATACAAATGACAGTATTTATAAATTTGAATGTTAAAGTAAGTCTGAAAAGAGGTCTCTCTGACAGACGAACTTCACTCTTTGAAAATTCAAATTTCGAAATAAATGAACTATTATGTTTTTTGAGCCTGCTGGGAACAGACGAATTTTGGGGTTCCAAAATTCAAATTTCGAAGGCACTGTAGCAATTTGAAAATACTGTTCACACTTAACAGAAAAAATTTTCACTTGAAAATTCGTATGTCACAACATGGAAACATTTTCTAAGTTTCAAAATTCGAATTTTGCTCCATGAACAGACGAACTTCGGTATTTCAACGTTGGAAGCTTTAACCTTCAATTCCTACGAAATTTGTCTGTTGACCAACCGAAATTCAAATTTGAGTATGTCAGAAGCATTAAATGCGGTTGGTTAATGGATAGTTTTTCAGAGTAACTGTTGGATAACTTCTCCAACGGATAGATTTTGTCTCTAACGAATAGTTGGGACCTAAACATATAAATACAACATCATTTGAAGTTGTGGGTAACGAATTAAACTTTGTATATACTGAAATTCTGCCAAACTTCTACTCAAAGACTTTTACCCTCTCACTTCAATACTTGTACTTCAACCTGCATATTCACTCTATTCAAGAGAGTTTAATCTTTGTAAACAATCTATTCTTCATCTGGAAGATAGATTTTCTTGTGAGGGGATATCACAAGGGATTAGGAAGCACTTTCACTTTGTGAAAGTGCAGAGAGTGATTGAGTGAGCTCTAGAAATCAGAGCATAAACTTTGTACTGTGGCATTTGTAAGAAGCCCACCAAATTCTTGCAGTATAGTGGAAAATCTCAAGTGGTGACTTGGGGACTGGACGTAGGTCAAGTGGAGAGACCGAACCAGGATAAATATCTGAGTTTTTCTTCTCCCCATTACTACCTTCTTAGCTTACTGTTTTATACTCTGTTTTTTCTATCATACCTTGCTTTGTTCATCCTTTTCACTTTGTGTAGAAAATTTTTAATCTTCCCAATTCACCCCCCTCTTGAGAAGTCAGCCTAACTAACATATGGGACTTTGGTATCCAAAGGGCAACGGAGAAGAACTCATGGGATATACTGATGCTGACTTTGCTGGATCCAAAATTGACAGAAAAAGCACAAGTGGAACATGTCAGATCCTTGGAGGATCCTTTGTCTCATGGTTCAGCAACAAGTAGAACAGTATGACTCTCTCCACTGCAAAAGCTGAATATGTTACAGCTGGCAGTTGTTATACTCAAGTCCTATGGATGAAGCAGCAGCTTGAAGATCTTGAGATTGAGATGAAGGAAATACTAATAATGTGTGCCAATCAATGTGCTATCAACATTACAAAGAATCCTGTCATGCATTCAAGGACAAAGCATATTGAAGTTAGACATTACTTTATAAGGGATCATATTCTAAAAGGAGACATCAGATTGTAATACATCCCTACCGAAGATCAAGTTGCTGACATACTGGCCAAGCCCCTTACAGAAGATAGACACTGCAAAATCAGAAGAGAATTGGGTATGGTAAATCCCAATGAACTGTAAGTAAGCCCTTATATACATCTATTTAAAATTTTTGACTTGGATTAATACTAACTTTAGCATCAGAGTGAGATTGATATAAGTTACAGGTGCTCCTCATAAGTCTAAGTGACAATAGATCTATATAATGGAGCTAATCAAAGCTGCACAATCAAAAAATGCTTAAGGAAACCAAAAATTTGAACTTCTGGATCTGTTCTGTAAGTTCAAAAATTTGAAATTCTCATTTTAGATGATTATTAGACAAATTTCCATGCTTAATTGTGTTTTTGGAAGAATTAGCATGTTCAACATTCAAAACTAAGATGCCCATCAAATGAATTTTAGTTAGCTACATCTTGTAACAATTCTTTCTTAACCCATAAAATTCATCTATTGAATAATGGAAATTTGAATTTCAAAAACAAAATGCTAATGTTATCTCTGTTCAAAAAGATTATTATACGAATTTTCATATCTCAAAATAAGCATTTTAGAAACTCTTTACAAAATTTTGAAAATCAAATTTTTGAATCAAAATTCGTCTGTTCAAACATGCTATCATAATTGGGTCTCTGTAAGATGAACTTTCATAAGTAAAATTGGTCTGTTTCTTGTATTGTCCGTGGTTGTTTATTATTTGAATCTCGTGAAGTTCGAATTTTGTTAAAACAAAGTTCGTCTGTTTACTTCTTATTCTCAGAACTAAACTTCTGTCAGATGAACTTTCAGATGAAAATTCATCTATCAGTAAGCCTCTCTGTATGGGTTAACTTGTAACTGCTTGAAATTTGAATTTTGACCTTTCAAAATTTGTCTGTTTAACGGTTATAGACGTTAAAACCGAAGGTCTTCCTCTGAGCAGACGTAACCCTAGTTATCTCTCTCTCAAGTCTGTTCAAATTCGCTCTTAAATTCCTTTCATTTTGTTTCACTAATCTTCATTTCTCAATGATTAAACTTCTTTTCGCACCTTATAAACTCATTCTTAGCATCTTTCTAAATCATTCACCTATGAGAATGGCAAGAGTTAAAAATCCAGAAGTTGGGAAAGGAGAGTCATGACCAAAGAGAACTGTCAAATCCCAATATGCCTCCAAGAAGGGCGAAACTCAAAAAAGGAAGGGTGAATCTAGTAAGACAACTCCTTCCAAGAAGTAGAAAACAACTCCTAAAGTAGACTCAAAGAAATCTGCCCCTACTCCCTCAAAGAAATCTGAGCCTACTGTTCCTGTTGCTCCTGCCTCTCTTGCCTCATCTTTCTCCTCCAGCACTGAATTAGGAGAATACCAGTTGACCATGCTGCCATTATGGAGCAATGCTCATATTCTGGGAGAGTATACTGCCAAATTTGTCAGTAAAAAGGTAATCAAGCCTCACTGTGTAAATTTGGAAGACTTCCTGATTTCTAACAACTTTGATGTCAGGCTTTGGATGATTAGATACAAGAATTTGTTATAAATTTTGGAAAGATATGATGATTAGGTTATTAACACCTAGTATGCCTCCCTGAAGTACAATAGTAAGAAGAAGAAATGGGAAGTAAATCTAAGGTCAAGTACTATCTGGCTAACAGATGAGACCTTCAGTAAAGTACTAGAGATTCCCAGGCAAGTTGGATTGAAAATCGACATCTTTGCATCAAAATACATGGATGAAGCTGAGGCTGCAGAAGAGGAATGAGGGCCTTTCCTAAACTACAAAGAAAGTATAATTCTGAACACGTTGTTCAGAAGAAAAGAGAACAGATCGCCTCTGAGTTTGCTGAAGCCCACTGACCTTAGTGTAAGTCAGAATCCTACACTACATTGCGTCTAGGATTATTTTCAACAAAGGAGGTAGTTTCAATCTGATCATAAGGGCTGAAGCACATGTGATGGTAGCAATCATGCATGGCAAGCTAATCAATATGGACCACATCATCCTCCAACACATGATCAAAGCAACAAATTAGAGGAAAGATTCCACCCTGCCATATGCCTCAATCATCTCCAAGATACTTCAGTATGCTAGGATCCAACATCTAGAAAAAGGAAAGGGGAAGCCTACTGAAATCTTTAAAGAAGAAGAACTACAAAGGATGGGGATAGAAAAGAAGGATGGAAGATGGATTGGCAAGGGAGCTAAAAAGACAGAAGATCTATTCTTTGAAGCAGATGTCTCCCAGCAACAAGCGGGAACCTCTGAGGTTGCTCCAAAGTACATGCCTCAACCTTCTCAGCCTGTCTCATCTCTATCCCAGCCCACTCAGACACATATACCATCCACTCCCTCAACTTGCGCAAAGCCAAGCAAGATCACTGATTTGTATGACAGCCTGTCTGTACTCATGCTGGGCATTAGGGATGAACAAAATACCAAATTTACTTATCTGCAAGATCAAATTCATCAGTTGGCAAAGAATATGAAAGTGGTTGTTGATGAATATGAGGACATCAGGATTGTCATTTCCTCCACATCAGCTCCACCTCAGCCAGAATTCTCTAAACCTATCAAGTCTCCTACTCCTGAGCCTCCAAGTCCTTTTATGCCAGACACCCCTAAACCAGATGATGATGTACATGCTACTGAGGCTACTGGCACCATGGCCACTCCACAGGCCTCCAGTAATGAAGTAAGCCCTGGTCCTCCCTTGGACTATGGCATGGAGGAAGAGACTCCTCAAAAATCAAAATCCTATAAGCCTATCATTGAAGATGCTCAGGATTCAATTCTTTTTATTCAAGAATCTGAGCAAGTGGAGAAACTGGTGGTAGCCATCACTACCACACCATTCATACAAGCTGCCTTGAATGAGCAGAAAAGCATTATACCTTATGTAGATCTAGTAACCATTGCCCATGATGCTATTTTGCAAGCCCAAAGATAGAGACTTGAAGAAATGTTTTGTCTTCCTGCTTCTGCTCCCTCACCTCTTTCTACCTACGGTCTCTCTGAGGAACGAAGGGCTCAATTGGCTCTTTCTAGACAAGAAATGTAAGAGCTTCTTGAGGTCTCTGATGATGAGGAATCAAGCCCTGATGCTTCTGCACATCTTCCAAAGCTTAATCTTGAACTGCCTTTTGTTTCTGTGCCTCTTTGGGCAATTCCAATATCCCAGATACCTCCTCTGGCTGTACATGTTCAAATTCCTGATGATGCCAAAAAGGAGGAGAAGTCATCCAAGCAAACTGTCAAATCTGCTGCAAAACCATTTGGCAAAGCCTATAGGAAGAAGTTCAAGCCCAAGAAGAAGTGATTAGATCTTAGGATTGCTTGGTCTTTCTTGTAGTGTTATTTTTCTTTTAAATGAATGATAATCTTGCTTTCAATTCTGTGTTTGCAATGTCATATATCTGTACCAAAACTATGAATGAATTAATGAGATTCCCTACTTGATTTGTTGTACATGATGTACTTATCTTTGAATTTTAATGCATATGTTGAGAGGGAGCTCTTTGAAGCAAACCCAAGTACTAATCCAGTTTGCAAGTTGTTTTATCATCATCAAAAAGGGGGAGAATATTGAATCAAGTGTTTTGATGATTCCAAACCAACTAAAGCTTGGAAGGAGATATCAAAGTTGTACAAAAGATCTCAAGTGAAGAAATCCAAAAAAAAAAACAAGCATAAGATTAGATATAGGATTTCTTATTGAATTCAAATGAGTAAAAGACTTTGATCTTGCAAGAGAATATGTTAAAAGTGTGTTTTTGAGATAACTCATGAAGTATTTGAAAAATACCCACTATCAAACGAATTTTGGAGTGTTAAACTTGATTTGTTACTTTGAAAATTCGAATTTTGGTATTTGAAATTCAAACTTTGGTGTGAAAATATGTTAGTCAAAAAAGAGGTCCCTCTGATAGACGAATTTTATCTTTGGAAATTCAAATTTTGAGTAAAACACAAACTATGGAAAATGAAAAATTCATCTGAAGATCTGTCAAAGTTCATCTGAAAATAAAGTTTAGAAAAAGTTCTAAGTTAGTCCTCTGATAGACAAACTTTGATTTTGAAAATTCAAACTTTGGAAAGATAGTTTGCTAGCCTGTTCTAATAGTCTTTTGACATGAATTTTAGTATTCAGAAATTTGAACTTTGAAATTAGGTCTGATAAGAGATCTCTCTGACAGATGAACTTTGGTATTTGAAAATTTGAATTTTGAAAAGAAGAACTATTGTACCATATTGAGCTGCTCACTGATAGATGAATTTTGGGCACCAAAATTCAAACTTCGAAGGCACTGTAGCAATATGGAACAACTGTTCACACTTACTAGAAGAACTTTAAACTTTAAAATTTGTATGTTCCGATATAGAAGCATTTGCCAAAGATGAAAGTTTGAACTTTGCTTTAGAACAGACAAACTTTAAGGTTGAACGTTAAAGTCTTTAACTTATGGTCTCTGCGAAATTCGTCTGTTGACACACCAAAATTTGAACTTTGAATGTCAGACACATTAAATGTGGTTGGTGAACAGATAGTTTTTCAGAGTAACTATTGGATAATGGCTAGATTTTATCTCTAACGTATAGTTAAGACATAAATTTATAAATAGAACTTCATTTGAAGATGTTGGTAATGATTTTTACATTGTATATATAGAAACTCTGCTAACTTGTTGAGTCAAAGTCTTCTGCTCTCACATACTTCATATCTTGTACTTCAACTTTCATATACACTCTAAATTAGAGAGTTCAATTACTGTAATCAATCTTATCTTCATCTGGAAGAAAGATTTTCTTGTGAGAGGATTTCATAAGAGATTTGGGAAACACTTAGTTAGAGTGCAGAGAGTGGGATTATAAGCTCTTGGAACAGAGCATCAAGTTGTACTAAGGCATTGCAAGAAGCCCATCGAATTCTTACAAGATAGTGGAAAATCTCAAGTGGTAGCTTGAGGATTGGATGTAGGTCAAGAGAAAGAGACCGAACCAGGATAAATATTTGTGTCTTCCCTTATCTTGTTTCTCACTTGGTTATATTTTATACTCTATTTTTATTGTCACTCTTACTTTCATCACTCTCTTATACTTTTGCAGAAAATTGTAATCTTCCCAATTCATTCCCCCTCTTGGAAAGCTAGCATATCTAACAAGATTGACCAAGAAAGCAAAGGGAAGAAGGAGCAAGTCGCTAATTAAGATGAACTTGCTATCTTTAGTGTTTTGTTTGAAGTATTTTGGAAACATGATGTGTACAATTTTAGAACTCTACTTGAATGTATTATGTCTATCTAGATCCAACATAATGTAATGTGCAAATTGCAAACATGAAATAGCCATGTATGTATATATTAAGGTGTATTTTGCAAAGTTGAATGATGTAAGTGTCCATTCTAAGCACTATTGGAGAATATGTATACTATATGGAACTTATGATGTATAATACATGAATTCTTTACATGACTATAAACGAGACATGAATATCTTTCCATAGACACCAAGATTACTCAAATTGGAGTTGTGTGTGAATTATGATGAATTTCCAAAATTGTGTTAGAAGCAGCGATTTTTGGAAATTAATGATTGCTACAATGAATTTTAAACGAATTTACTGTATAAATTGGTCAAGTATTTTCCATATTTAATATTTTTCCCATATAGAGAATCTTTTAATTTATTTTTGGAGACTTGAATCACCTCAATATGATTTTTCTTGATTTAGTTATGAATTTTCAAAATTTGTCAGGTAAAATGACATTAACCAAAGGAATAGTACACGCAATCCAAAAAAAATTGGTTTAAGTTATTTTATGCAATCAAGTCTCTAATTATATATTAATGGACTAAAATGGAGCCTAACACATGGGAAATGAGTCTAAATATAAGGTGTGACATCTCTCAATTCTACAATGCTGATCACCTTTCTTGAAACTCCAAACATCTTTTCTCTTTGTTGTTGTTTTTTCTTTACTATTAATCAATGGACTTCAGACTTCCAGACTATAGTCTGGATCAAATTCATTTGTGTAGAATGTTGTATCGATCTTCTTGCTGATTTACATTAGTGTTCATCAATGACGAATGGACCAATTTCTTAGTCTGGATAAGATCTGTGAAGTAGGTGTGTCAAGTGTTTCTTAGTTTTGAGTTAGTTAGTTGTCTATGTTTATCATTTTGACAATAGTTTTGTGATCTTTTGTTCAAGTAGCAGGTGATTTTCTCAATGAGAGATTAAGATTATGTTTTACTGTTTAACGATTAGGCTAATTTTTGTTTCGTTGATAATGTAGCTCAAATGCAAGAAGCAACAGGTTAGATACATCAAGCAATATTTGGAACAGTAGTCAGTTAGCGGGGGTTGTGTTTCTTGTCGAGTTCAGTTTGTTTAGTTTCTATGTTTGATGAGAAACTGATAATAATTTGCCATTTTTTTCTAAAGGTGGTTTTTCTCACCCAAATTTAGCAGGAACAAACATCGTCCAGGAATTTACCAATGACGTAGAAGATGCCTGTGTGGTTCTTAACAAGGAAAGGAGTTCTTGACTTGGAGAAGGTACTACTTATGGTCTCAATGTGTAAATGACTGGATAACTTCCATAACAACATGAATCATGTTCAGGAATTGGTTTAACTATAAGGTTTACCTATGTCAAGACACAGATCGATAATTCGTACAAGTGGTGTTTATATGAAATTTTAACAGATATGTTAAGTAGATATGAAAATCCTAAGACTAAAAAAATTATTCTTTTTAGTTTAGTAGCTATAGGCATGTAGTCTTAGTAAGGGTAAAAGTTGTAGAAAAATGAAAATGACATAGGAGAAAAAATTAATTATTATATAAGAAATCAGTTGCATAGTTATATTTTTTACTAATGTATGATGTTTTTATATAATTAAATACACAATGTTATAATAAACTTAATTCTACTTACATAAAGATTCATATTAAAATTTTAAAAAGGTTAGTGTGTAATTACTTCAATACTATCTATTTTTTTATAGTAAAATATATTGTTTAAGATTTGTGTGGTTTAGGTTTTAAGGTTTAAAATTTCAATAATATCTAATAATTTATATAGTTTAAAATTTCTATCGAATGAATTTCATTCATGATTTTTTTTATAGATAAAAGTTTTCTTACCATATGATAAGTATTTGTGATAAGTTTATATTAAAAAAGATATCTGATATCCATTGAATTATGTTTGGTTTATTTGTGAATATATATGCTTTATAAATTATTCTTGTGTATTTGAAAAGAGAAGAATAACCAGTGTCATATATTTATATTTACAAAAGTATTTTGTATGAATTAGAAGTCTTAATGAATAGTTTTTTTCTTTCTTTCATTCTTATTCTATAGATACATAATATTCAATCAATAGATATAAAGAAAGAGCTAGCTTTATTTTTATTTGGTCTTCATTCATTATATGTATTTTTTCTTCACTGAGATATGTTTGAAAAAATAAGATAATTTTTGGAATATGTTTGAGACTAGAGGTAAATGAAACAACTTATTCATGATGAGGTTATCAATGTAATTGGTTTTTATATGTTTTTGAAGGAGGAAAGAAGCCAAAAAAGAGGCAACGAAATACAAGAAGTGATGTTGTTGATGGTCAGGGATTTTATTCTAGTCATGGTGCTCAATCAACAAACGTGTCTTCCTATAATGAAGGTAAAGAGTAAGAAGAAATGTTAGCCAATCTATTGGAAGTTTGGATTCTCTTTTTGTTTATCTATTTTTGCGCTTCTATCAAACAACAGATTTTTAAACATACTAACTACACTTTTTTTTAGATAGGTTTTAGAGTATATATATTATGTCTTCTATCTTGTATTTACATATATATATATCTAATTTAATTGAAAATATTATAATATTGATATTTGTTTTTTAATGTGGATTATATTGATGAAGGAGATCCTTCCTATGCTTGTAGAAATTGTGGTGCATTAATGTGGTATAATGAAAGAGTTAAGTGCTTTTCAAACTTGGAAGAATTGCTATTTTCCTTGTGTTGTTCTCAAGGAAAGGTTATGGTACCACCATTAAAAAGTCCTCCAACATATTTTCATCATTTGTATTTTGATAAGTCTTCTTCTAATTCCAAAAATTTCATGAAGAACATTCGAGCTTACAACAATATATTTGCTTTTACATCAATAGGTGGTAAAATCAGAATTCATTCAACTTCGGGACCATATTCGTTTGTTATATCAAGGTAGAACTATCATCGAATTGGAAGTTTGTTGCCAGCTAATGGATCATTGCCAGTTTACTCTCAGTTATATATTTATGATGTTGAGCATGAGATTTCAAATCGTATATCTATAGTCATGTATTCTAAATTTAATAAGCTTTTAGTTTATTTTAATAATGTCTAGGTTATTTTGTGTTATATAAAAAAAGACAAGCAGAATAATGAGTTTAAAAAGAAATATCTAATAATGTTGATAGTTAAATAGGTTTGGATATGCATTTATGATTATGTCATTTTGTATAAGAGACTGATTCATAGTTAAGTTAACTAAGTAATAAAGTGAGGCTGGTGAATAAAATTTGGTTACAAGCAACATGTATTCAACGAATATTATCTAAATTCATACAAATAGTTTTATGGTGCAAAATACTAAAGGGCAGTGAAAATGAATTAGTGTATAGACTTGAGGTCCTTGAATTATTTAGATAGGCTCATCTTTTTGTCTTTGTTAAAATTCCCTTTTTTATATCTAACACTTCATATATTAATTTTTCTTCTTTTTTTTTTAGTCCCTAGGATAAAGAATCAAATCTTGATCCAAAAATTATAGAGAATATAATGAATCTTTTGAATGACATTAATCCATATGTGAAAAAATGTAGGATAGCAACTGAAGTGTAAGAGATGACCCAAGTATAGATATAAAAATCCGTTTGGTTAACATGAGTGACCAATATGGTAGATGTTATAATTTACCATCATCATTGGATGTTGATGCACTTATTATTGGTGATTTTGATCAATCTTATATCAAAAGAGATATTATCATAGAAAAGCAATCTAGAAACTTGAAAAGAATTAATGAGATACATTTTGTCTATATCCCTCTACAATATCCTATCTTATTCCCATTTGGTAATGGGGGATACCAAAGTGGAATGTTACATAATTTTATATCTAATAGTGTTGGCTCTAAAAGAAACACTATTACCATTCGTGAATATATTGCCTTTAGATTAATGAGAAGAAGAGGTGACAAATCTATCTTGATTTACTTGGGTAGGCTTCTTCAACAGTTTATTGTCAATGCATATACTATGATTGAGGCACAGAGGTTGAAATTTATTAGAAAAAATCAATCTAAACTCAAAGTCGACATGTATAAAGAATTATCTAATGTTATTCTTAGAGGAGAAACTGAAGCGATAAATACTAGCAAGAGAATTGTGTTGTCATCTTCATTTACTGGTGGAGCAAGATATTTAATAAAACATTATCAAGATGCAATGGCTATATGTAGATGGGCTAGATATCCAAATGTTTTTATCACCTTCACTTGCAATTCAGCTTGGCCTAAAATATAGAGATATTGCAATCAATATTCATTGAGTTCAATAGATGTACTAGAGATGATAAGTAGAGTATTTGAATTAAAATTGCACCAAGTGATGCAGATGTTGAAAGAGGAAAAATTTTTTTGGCAATGTTATTGTAGGTGTCATATAATTTTTGTTTTCTTTTCATAAATTAGTTTTGTTCTTTTGATATATAATTACTAACTCTTTTTTCTTGCAGATGTATATACTATTAAATTTCAAAAAAGAGAATTATCATATGCACATATAATTCTCTTTTTAGATAAAGAAAGTATAATTCTTACTCCAAAAGATGTAGATACATTTATTTCAGCTGAGATGCCTAACAAAAGTAATGATCCTGATTTATATGATATTGTCAAGTTATTTATGGTCCATGGTCCTTGTGGACCAATTAATCCAAAATCTCCTTATATGCAAGATAATAGATGCACAAAACATTTATCAAAAAAAATTTATGATTATATTGTTATTGATAAAGAAGGTTACCACACTTATAGAAGAAGGAATAATGGAAGAAAAATTGAGAAGAAGGGTGTCCTTCTAGATAATAGGTTTATTGTTCCTTACAACTCACATTTGTTGAAGAAACTTCATGCTCATTTGAATGTAGAAAAAAACAAATCATTCAAGGGTTGAAAAATATCTCTTCAAATATTTAGCAAAGGGAAGTGATAGAACAGTTGTCACATTCTATTCTGATGATGTGTCTAGGGTTGATTTAATACATGATGAAATACAGCAATATTATGATTGTAGGTATGTTTCAGCTTGTGAGACAACATGGCGAATATTTGTATTTGATATACATCATAGATATCCTTCTGTTGAAAAATTAAGCATTCATTTACTAGGAGAACAATCAATAGTATATAACAATTCAGATAGGGTGTTTAATGTTCTTGGACAAGCTACAACAAATGAATCCATGTTGTTGGCATGGATGAAATGCAATGTTGGTAATGATTTGGCTAGGGTATGTAGAATTTCCTCAATATTTTGTGTATGATTGTAAATCTAAAGAATGGCATCAAAGAAAAAAAGGTTTTACAATAGGCCGATTGCAGTATATTCCTTTAACCTCAGGTGAATTATATAATTTGTGTATTCTATTAACTAAGATAAAGGGAGCAACTTCTTTTCAAGCAATAAGAATAGTGAAAAATATTGTTCATCCAACTTTTAGATTGGCTTGCTATATGTTAGGCCTACTTGATGATATCAAGAGTTTATTGACGCGATCAAGGAAGCAACATGGTAGGGATCTGGCCATTACCTTAGATGATTTTTTGTGCAAATGCTTCTATCACATTCAATGTCAAGACCAGATCATGTGTGGAAAGAAATAAGTAGAATTTTATTTGAGCATTTATTATATATTCCACAAAATAATGAACAGTTACCAGGTATGACTTTTTTAGTTCTTTATTTAGAATAATTTACCTACATATTATTCTTTTCCTATAATGTTGTTTTTGTTTCACCATTTAAGTTTTTTAGATCATTATCTTTTTGAAAACTTTGATATTGCTTTCTCTTATTATTTGTTTCTAGCTTTGTAAGTTATTTAGATGTGTAGAAATTTTTTTCATGTTTTAATAATGGATTCATTTTATGATTTGTATTAGGTGTTCAGTTTTCAGGTCAAGAAAAAGAAATGTTAGCTTTGAAAGAAATAAATAAATTTATCCAAAGAATGGCAAAATTTTAGTTGATTTCCTTGAGTTGCCTACATTGCTTGATGAGATTGATCTGATCCGCTCAATTACTTGATGGATCAATATCTAAATTTTAGTATTGGTCAATCAAAGTTAAAAGTTAATAGAATGTTAAACATGATGACAGTTGAGCAAAAGAAAATTTTTAGTTATATTATAGATGCAACATCAAAATAGTGTGAGAATTTCTTTTTTGCATATTGCTATGGAGGTATGGGTAAAACATTTTTGTGGAATGCCTTAACATGTATATTGCAATCTAAAGGTGAGATTGTTTTGATTGTTGCTTCAAGTGAAATTGCTGCAACATTATCACCTAATGGAAGAACAACACATTCTATATTTTGCATCCCAATATCAATTAGTGAAGATTCAACATGCAACATCTAACAATTATCAACTATTACAATGTTAATTAGACGAGCAAAGCTTATTATTTGGGATGAAGCACCAATAATTAATTATTTTTGTGTTGAAGCTATTGATAGAACATTTAAAGATATTCTGCAAAAGAATAATAAAAATAGTCATGCTTATCTTTTGGGTGGAAAATGTGTTGTTATGGGAGGTGATTACAGACAAATTTTACCAGTAATACCTAAAGGGTTAAGAGCTGATATAGTTAATGCATTTATTAATCGCTTACACCTATGGAATCATTGCAAAGTATTTCAATTGACAAAAATATAAGGCTCAAGTAGTTGGTTTAAATCTTAACAACATAATGCAAGAATTTGCTGATTGGATCTTAGATGTTAGGAATGGTAATTTGGGAAAACCTCATGATGGATATGCTAACATTAGAATTCTAGATGATCTTCTACTTTCAACTTTTGATGACCTAATAGAAGCAATCATTCAAGAAACATACACATACTTGCATAGCAATTATTGCAATATTGAATTCTTCAATACTAGAGTAATACTAGCACCAAGTGTCGATATGGTTAACAAAATTAATACTCACATGTCTACACTTTTTCCAGGTGATAGTATTGACTATTTTAGTTCTGACAATGTATGTGTAGAATCAAGCCAATCTAATTCATTTGATGAATTGCACATAATAGAATTTTTGAATAGTATTGAATGTTCTAGCCTTCTACCACAAACTTTCTTTGAAGATTGGTATGCCTGTTATGTTAATATGAAACATTGACCAATCTTCAGGATTATGTAATGGTACTAGACTATTGATATGTCATCTTGGAAGAAATGTTATCCAAGCCAAAATCATGAATGGATCTTCTGCAGGTGAAGATGTCTGTATTCATCGTATGGATATGAATCCTACAGAATCTCGATGGCCATTCAAATTCAGAAGAAGGCAGTTTCTACTTATTGTTTCATTTGCAATGACAATTAACAAGAGTCAAGGCCAATCTTTATCAAATGTAGATATATATATCTTCCTAATAGTGTATTTACTCATGGCCAATTATATGTTGCATTATCAAGAGTGAAATGAAGAGATGGTTTAAAGATTTTCCTTCATGACTCAAGTCAACAAGCTTGATCAATAACTACTGATGTTGTTTTCAAAGAAATTTTCAACAATCTTCTAAACAGAAGATATAAAATTAATTCATGTTACTTTTAGAATTTCTTTTTCTAGCAGACTTCTAATTGAAGTCCAAAACATCTATAATTGGAATCAACAATGTTTCTTTTGTCTTTTTATGGATAATCAAATGACTTTAATTTGTAGGTTAGACTGTAATATCCCTATTTTTATGGGATATTATAAAATGAATAAAATATGAGAAACAAGGAGAGATGAAAATGTTATATGTAATCGGGCTTTAGAAGGAATTAATTTCTCATTTAATTTTCAGAAGAAGTTATGTTTGGTCCTTAATTGGAAGTAATTTTCCATAAGATTCTTAGCAGAAATTAATTCCAGAACTTACCCCGGAAAATATGCAATATACCACTTGAATGAAAGTCCGCTCCAAGCTGAGCGTAATGGTATAAGTATTGCATGCCCGGGAGGTCTAGGTTGAGAGATAGACCAATTTGAAAGTTAATGTGAATAGTGAAAAGGAAATAATAAAAAAATTGGTCTTTGGGTGAAATTACAAGAAAGTGCCTGAAAGAATGGATAATTATATTTTTGACCCGGTTCAGGGGTAAAACGGTCATTTCCCATATTTGAAGAAAAATATGAATATTGAATTTTAAATCCCAAGAAATAAATTTTGATATCATAAAATGCATGAGGAATTGGGAAAAACAGAGAGACACCGTTAAGCGTGAAGAAGGGCAAAGATGTCATTTTTTTCCGGTTGGATGGAAAAATGAGAAATTATATTTTTGCCCCCAAAGAATTATGAAAAGTACATTCATGTCCTTAAAGTCATAAAATTACGGTGAAGGAGTATGAGAAATGTCTTGGGGAAAATTACACCTAATGACCTGAAAGTTCTCAAAATTATAAATTAGCCCCGGGTCAAGGGCATTTTCGTAAATATGAAAAATTATGGTCAAAATGAAGCTCTCAATGAGTTAGACCCAATGAAATATATTATGGAATTTATTAAGGTCAAAATAACATTTATTGGGTAATTAGGGTTTAATATTAATATTTTACCCGATAAAAGTCAGTTTAGACTGCAGGAAAATGCAGTATTGATCCAAGGACAATGATTGGACCTTAATAAAATATATTTTGGTTCTAGATAATGATGTTGGACCAAAAATAATTGTTGGATAATCCTGTACCAATTTAATGACAATTTTGGCAAAAATACCCAATCGGTACGGGTAAATTTAATCGGTAAAGCGTATTTTGGTCCATAAATATTATTTAAACAATTTTTGGCCAGAATGAGGATGAAACACGTATGATTTTTGAATGGGACATGAAGGGAATTGTTGGAAAAGCTTTTTAAAATAAAAGTAAATGAAAATAGAAATAAAAGTAAATTAAGTTATTATATTATATAATTATCATCTTAAACCATCATTTCATCTTCCTCACGAAAACAAGACGTTGGTTCAGTGGAGAAGAAGCCAGGAACGCGTGAGAGAGAGAGAGAGCAAAGGGGAAAAGAGAATATTGCAAGATTCATCCCAAAACTTCAAGGTATTATCTTACAACCCTTTCCTTGTGTCTCCTAGCAATTTTTATATATTTTAATAGTTATTTTCCCTCTATTTTCTTGCTGAAAGTTTCTACCTAGAGAGAGAGTAGAGAGAGAAAATGAAGGTATGGGAAAATTAAGCCATGAAAAGGGTTGTGTAGGCCATAAGATGCAAGAATATATCATTAGATTACAAATTAATCAGTTAGTTATTTTTCTATAATTTCTGATAATTTTCTGCCCAATTAGGGTTTATTATAGGAAGGGAATTTCAAGTTTTTGACCTCAAAAATGGATTCCTTGGGTCCAAAATAGGTTAGAATAAGTATGTTGTACAAGGAATGCATGATGGATAACAAAGTGTAAATTTTAGTTCAAGTGAGCACTTTGTGAATGAAATTGGATAATTAGTGGTTAATGGCATTATTTTATGATGCTATAGGATACAAAGGAGTGTTAGAAGATCAAGGAAAGGTTTGCAAAGTTTGGAGATTAGTGGAAAGCTCAAAGGTAGTTAACTCACCTATCTATGCTTATGTATTGTCATTGATGTTGCTTGGTTTGAATGATGTGTTTAATGTTTGGAATGTTGTCTTGTGATGATTTGGCATTGTTGGTTGGATTGTTTGAAGGGTAATGTGACCCTGGATATGTCCAAATACAAGGGAAAGTGCTGCCCAAATTTTTATAAAATGGTTATGCCAAAATGATTTGATTGCATGCTTAATGTGTTTTGAGATGAATACTTGCAATATATATGATGATATGTGTGCATGATGGTAGTTACTACTGAGATTCTTTGAATCTCACCCCTCTCCAAATTTCTAACCAATTTTAGGTTCAAGTTATGGCAAGATTACCCAAGAAAGGAAAGGCAAGGAGAAGCAAAGTAATGTTTAGGATAATGATACTTAGGTTGATACTATTATATGAGAGGTTATGTAAAACCTTATGGGAGATAATTATGCTATGCTTCCATGTTAATATGTTCCTCTAAGTTCTTATGGAGTATCATGTAAGATAAAGGCAAGTTATGGCTATTTATGTATATATGAGTGTGTATTTTGGAAAGTTGGGAGAATGCAAGAGACTTTTCTGAACATAGTTGGGAATTCGAAGTACTGTACATACCTCAATATGTTCAATATATGAATATTTTACATGTATGAAAACTAGACATGTGTAGCTTTTCATAGACACAAAGATCCCTCAATTTGGAGTTGTGTATGATTTATTGTGATTTTTCAAAGTTATGGTCAGAATTAGGAATTTTTAAAAATGACCATTGCTACAGTACATATAATACGAACTCACTGTATAATTTGGCCAAGTAACTTCCCTGTTCAACATTTTTCCCATGTATATTATCTTTTAAGCTATATTTAGAGACTTGAACCACATCAATATAATTTTTCTTGATTCAGTTATGAATTTTCAAAGTTTACTGGGTAAAAAGAAGTTAACCAAGGGAATGGTACCCGAATGAAATAAATTGGTTTAAGTTGTTTTATATAATCAAGTCTCTAATCAAGTAATAGTGGACTTAAATATAGTTTAATACATGGGAAATGAGTGTAAGTATGAGGTGTTACATACTAAGAAACATATGAATGGTTGCCCACTGAAATATTGAGTCAAAGTGTCTTACCCACTTACACTTCATTTATTACACCTCAACTATCTTATTTACTATGTGTTAGAGAGTTTTTCATCTTGTACAAAATCCTTTCTTTATCTGGGAGAAAGACTTTCTTGTGAAGGGTTTTTACAAGAAATTTGAGAAACACTTTCTAAGAGTGAAGAGTGTATATTTAAAAGCTCTTAGAACAAAGCATAAGCTTGTACTATGGCATTGTAAGGAACCCACTGAATTATTGCAAGATAGTGAAAAATCTTAAGTGGTGGCTTAAGGACTAAACGTAGGTTAAGTGGAGTAGACTGAACCAAGATAAATCTGTGTCATTTCCTCTTTTACCTTGCAACTGTCTTTTATCACAACTTTGTAAAAAAATTTTAAACTTCTCAATTCACCCCCTCTTAAGAAGCCAACAAACTTAACAAGTGGTATCAGAGCCCAAACTCCTAACTAAAGGATCTAACAATCCAGGAGAATACATAGCTAGCGTGGGAGAGAACATCCTACCTAAAGGAAATAACACTAACAAACCTCCAAGCTTCAATGGAGAACACTATGGATATTGGAAGATAAGGATGCAGATTTATCTCCAATCCATTGACTTAGATGTCTGGCCTATCATCCAGAAATGAGACTTTGTTCCAATAAAGCTACAAGATAATGGCAAGTATAAGGAAAAGCTAGGGGAGGAATGGAATGATAAAGATAAAAGAAGAGTCCTGCACAACTACAAAGTTAAACACTGCTTGGTTAGTGCACTTAACCAGGATGAATTTTACAGGGTGTCTCAATCTACAACAGCCAAAGGTATGTGGGATACTCTAGAAATTGCTCATGAAGGAACAACTGGAGTCAAAGAAAATAAATTGAATTCTTGCAAGTGAATATAGTTTCAAAATGAAGGAATGTGAAGACATTAAAGATATGCAGAAGAGATTCACCCTCATTATGAATCAGCTAAAAACTCTAGGCAAGGAGTACACACAGCCAGAAAAGGTAAGAAAAATCCTTAGAGATCTTCCTCTTAAATGACAGCCAAAAGTAACAGCCATGGAAGAAGACAGAGGAGAATCAATGACTTTTGTAATAGCTCTCTTCAACAGCTTAGAAGAATACGAGGGTAAGATGAAAGCTCTTAAGGGTACTGGATAAGACAAGAAGAAAAAGGGTCTTGCATTAAAAGCTGTAGAAGAAAGAGAAGAGGATTCTAATGATGATGAAGAACTGGATGAAGAAACTCTGTCTATGTTAGTCAAAAAATTTGGAAGATTCTATAGTAAAAAGCGAAACAAAAAGTTCTTCAAGAAGGAAACAGCTACAAACAATAAGAAGGAAAGCAAGAAACCTATCACCTGCTATGAATGCAAAAAGTAAGGGAACATCAAATAGGAATGCCCATAATTCCTGAAAAAGTAGGAGAAAGAAAAGAAAGTTGTTAACAAAGGCAAAAAGGAAAAGGCCTACATATCAATTTGAGGCAATAGCTTAGATGAAGAAGATGAAGATAAGGAAGAAATTACCAACATATGTTTGATGGCACGTACAGCTAAAGAAAATCTAAATTCATCTTATAGTGATCATGAAGATGAGGTAAATGATTATGATCCCTTCTATTCTAAATTGCTTGATGCATTTCATGATCTGCATAATGAATTCATTAAAACTACAAAAGAATTAAAACTGGATAAAATAAGATTAGTAAGTTAGAATCAGATTGCAAAATGCCAAACACTGTATCTCAATATAGAATTTAATCTGTCTACTATGCATCATGTATTAAACTAAAGAAAAATAATGAATATCTTTTCAAAAGTTTGACTAAACTCAGCAAAGGTAAAGACATGTTATTTGCTTTACTAGGAAGTCAGAGGATTGCATAAGGAAATGCTGGTTTTGGTTATAATCTTTGTGCAGTCAAGGAAAAGAATAAAAAGAAAAATCAAAATTTATATATGAGATACTTTGCACATGCAGATGAATATAAGAAGAAAAGTTACAATTCGAAAGACATTGAATCTTATGTCAAACCCAAATTCATGAAACATAAATATTATCTACATTGCTTTACCACCTACCACTTCTGTAACAAGAAGGGACATGTTCCGAATTCATGTTGGTTAAAGAAAAACGGACTTGGCAGGAAGGTGGAATGGGTTCCTAAAGATATATCTATACCAAGAAAAAATGACACTAACAAAAAAGGACCCAAATAGATTTGGGTACCTAAGAAGAAAAACCAAACTCTGTTTTATAGGTCTATCTTAGAGCTAACAAGAGCAACAAATGGTATATGAACAGTGCATACTCAAGACACATGATTGGTGACAAGGAAAAGTTCATCACTCTGAGAGATAAGAAAGGAGGAAAAGTAACCTTTGGAGGTGACCAATATGGCAGAATAGTTGGCATTGGCATCATAGGCAAAAATCCTGAAACATCCATAGAAGAGGTGTTGTCTGTGATTGGCCTCAACCACAACTTGCTGAGTGTGAATTAGACATGTGACAAAGGGAATTGGGTACCATTTGACTCAAAGTTCTACCTGGTCATTCGAAAAAGTGATAAAAAATTTATCCTCATATGAACTTTCTTCTTTACCATCGATATATATATGAACTTTCTTCTTTAGATTCTGTATGTTTAATCAGTAAAGATAATGAAAGTTGGTTGTGGCATAGAAAACTAGCCCATGTTAACATGAACCAACTAACCAAATTAATTAAGAATAAATTAGTCACTGGATTACTAAAACTTTCTTTTGAAAAAGATAGAGAATTTGATGCATGCCTTAAGGGGAAACAAACTAAGTCATCCTTCAAACCTAAAAATGTAATCACCACATCTAGATTACTACAATTACTGCACATGGACTTGATAGGTCCATCTAGAGTAAAAAGTATTGGTGGAAATTTGTATGTGCTTGTAGTTGTAGATAATTATTCTAGATTTACTTGGACACTATTTCTTTCCTCCAAAAATAAGACTTTTGATGCATTTGTAACTTTAGCCAAGAAAGTGCAAAATGAGAAAAGTATTTTTATTATGTCTATCGAGTCTAATCATTGAGGAGAATTCAAAAACTCAAGCTTCCTAGAGTACTGTGAAGAGCAAGGAATTAACCATAACTTCTCAGCCCCAATAACCCCTCAGCAAAATGGAGTGGTGGAGACGAAGAACAGAACATTGGGAGAAAAGGCAAAAACAATGTTAAATGAAAAAGAGCTTCCTCAATACTTATGGGTTGATGCAATAAACATGGGAAGCTACATCATTAATAGAGCATATATCAAACCAAGTCTGGGGAAGACACCTTATGAGCTCTACAAAGGAAGGAAGTCAAATCTCTCACACCTGCACGTGTTTGGATGCAAGTGCTTTATCCACAATAATGGAAAGGAGAGTCTAGATAAGTTTGATGAAAAATTAGATGAAGGTATATTCCTTGGCTATTCTAGTAGAAGTAAAGCATATAGGGTGTTCAACAAAAAGACTAGAATAATAGAAGAATCCGTGCATATAGTTTTCATTGAAAATGAAACTATTTCTAAACATGTCTTAGATGAGGCTGAACTAGTCTCTAGCCTTAAGAACTTGAACTTTCTGAAGAAAATAAAACTGAACCTCCAAAAATATTAGAATCTGTGAATGAAAAGGAAGATATTCAGGAGAAAAATGATGAATTTGAGAATAATGAAGAAATTTCTCAAGAACTCCCTAGAGCTTGGAGATATCAAGGAAGTCATCTAGTTGATCAAGTGATTGGGGATGTTCAAGAAAATGTTAAAACCAGAAGACAACATAGGGATCAAATAAATAATTATGCATTTATTTCTCAAATTGAACCTAGGTGTACTGAAGAAGCTTTAATTGATGAATATTGGGTATTAGCTATGCAAGATGAGCTTAATTAGTTTGAAAGAAATCAAGTTTGGGATTTAGTTTCTAGGCCAAAGGATCACCCAATTATTGGAACTAAACGGGTATTCCGAAATAAACTAGATGAATCAGGAATAATTATTAGAAACAAAGCTAGATTAGTAGTCAAAGGATATAATCAGAAGGAAGGCATAGATTATGAGGAAATCTTTGCTCCAGTTGTAAGATTGGAAGCAACAAAAATCCTTTTAGCCTATTCATACATAAAAGACATAATGCTATATCAAATGGATGTAAAGAGTGCTTTTCTGAATGGTTATATCATGAAAGAGGTTTATGTTGATCAACCTCCAGGTTTTGAGGATTCAACTAAACCAAACCATGTTTATAAATTGAATAAAGCTCCCTACGGCTTAAAACAGGTACCTAGAGCATGATATGAAGGGCTAAGCAACTTCCTAACTAAAAAGGGATTTAACAAAGGAAAAGTTGATAGAACACTATTTACTAAAAAGGAAAATAAAACCTACTTATTGTGCAAATTTATGTTGATGATATTATATTTGGTGCTATTAACGAATCTCTTTGCAAGAATTTCTCTAAATTAATGCAAAGTGAATTTGAGATGTCAATGATGGGCAAGCTCAACTTCTTCCTTGGATTGCAAATTGAACAATGTGATAATAGGATCTTCCTAAATCAATCCAAGTATCTGAAAGAGCTGCTGAAGAAATTTAGAATGGAAAATGCCAAATCAATGGGAACTCCTATGGCCACTGCAACTAAGCTTGATATGGATGAAGAAGCAAAACCCTTTGACATAACTCAATATAAGAGAATGATTGGTTCCTTGCTGTACTTAACAGTAAGTAGATCTGACATTATGTTCAGTGTCTACATGTGTACAAGGTTCCAATCATGTCCCAAAGAGTCCATGCAACAGCTATGAAGGTGATTTTCAAATATCTAATTGGAACATCACATATGGGACTTTGGTATGCAAAAGATAATGGAGAAGAGCTTATAGGTTGCATTGATACTGATTTTGTTAGATCCAAAACTAATAGAAAGAGCACAAGTGGAACTTGTCAATTTCTGGGAAGTTCTTTGGTGTCACGGTTCAGCAAAAAGCAAAATAATGTAGCTCTCTCCACAACAGAAGCTAAATATATAGTTGCAAGTAGCTGTTGTGCTCAAGTTCTTTAGATGAAGCAGTAACTAGAAGATCTTGAAATTGAGATGAAAGAAATTCTGATAAGATGTGACAATCAAAGTGCCATCAATATCACAAAAAATCATGTCATGCATTCAAGGACAAAGCACATTGAAGTAAGACATCACTTCATATGGAACCATGTTTTGAAAGGGGATGTCAAGTTAGAGTTTGTCCCTACTAAAGATTAGCTTGCAGATATTCTGACAAAACCACTTGCAGAAGATACTATAAAATCAGGAGAGAAATGGGAATGGTAAATCTCAATGAGCTGTAACCAAGTTCCTAACTATCTTTATTTAAGTTTCTGAAGTTAAGCTTACAAAACTATTGTTGACTTAAGCATTGAAGTATGTTTAAGATGCTTTGCAGGAACTCCTCATGAAGTTGAATGTAAGGAAATTCAAGTTAATGGAGTTAATCATACCTGTGTAGTCAATAGATGCGAAAGTAGAGCTGGAAATTCGAATTTTCAGTCCCTATCTGTAAGTTTAGTTATTTAAAAAATTCATATTTTGGATGTTATTAGACGAATTTCTATGCTTGATTATGATTTTTAATGAACTGTCATGTTTAAAATTCAAACTTAGATACTAAACAAACCCATTTCAGTACTTAATATGCCACTACAATACTCACAAGTTGCTCAAAATTTGTCTGTTGCTATTAGGAAATTCGAATTTTGAAATGTTGACATGAACATCAGCTGTATTCAAATCTTCAACATACAAATTTTGATTTCTTAAAATTCGCATTTCAAAAATCTCTTCACAAAGCTGAAAAATTTGAATTTTTGAATCACAAAATTTGTCTATTGGACATTTTGTGTTTATATATCTCATGATATATTCTCAAAATTCGAACTTCAAGGATACAAAATTTGTCTAATGAAGCATGTATAATTGTTAAGATTATGTTAGACAAATTTCAAGGATGAAAATTCGTATGTTAAATTTCTCATCCTTATTTGCATTTTGATTGAATTCCCAAAATTCGAACTTTGATGGCTCAAAGTTCGTCTGTTGAAGAACATTCTCTATACTATGCCACTGACAGATGAACTTTAAAGATGAAAATTCATCTATCAGATAGCCTCTTCTACTTGACAAGCTATCTAACCCTCGAAATTCGAATTTTGACTCTCAAAATTTGTCTATTGAATGGTTACAAAAGCTAAACCAAAGGGTTTCACTCTAAGCAGACGCAACCCTATTTATCTCTCTCCTAAGTCTATTCACCTCCTTTCTTAATTTCTCATTAATTTCATCTATGAATCATCATTTCTCACCGATTAAACTCCACCTGCACCTTATAAACCTCTTCCAAACTTCATTCGCCAACAATCTCTCTCAAAAATGGCAAGGGTTAAGAATCCTAACATTGGAAAAGAGGAGTCAAAACCTAAGAGATTAGTCAAGTCACAATATGCATCTAAGAAGGGTGAAACAAAGAAAAGGAAAGGCAAATCTAGTAAGGGAACACCGTCCAAAAAGTAGAAAACAACAACAAAGGCTAAATCAAAGAAACCTATCCCAGTTGCTACTGCCTCTGCCTCATCCAGAATTGAGTCTGAGGAATTTCATTTAACCACTAAGCCTCTATGTAGCACTGCCTATATCATGGAGGAGTACAACACAAAGTTTGGCAGCAAGAAGGTAATCAACCCTTATTATACCAACTTGGAGGATTTTCTTATTTCCAATAATTTCAATGCTGGGTTATGGTTGGTAAAATATAAAAATCTGCTGGAAATTAAAGAAAAGTATGATGATGAAGTCATCAAAATATGGTATGCTTCTCTATCATACAACAGCAAAAAGAGAAGTTGGCAGGTCAATCTCAAGTCTAGAACTTTGTGGCTCTCTAATGAAATAATCAATGAAGTTCTGGAAATCCCTAGATAAGATAGTCTCAAGACTGACATCACCATCTCAAGGTACATGGATGAGGATGAAGAAGCTGATGAGGAAGGTGGTCCATTCTTGAACTATACGGAGAGCACAGTCCTAAACACCTTGTTCAGGAGGAAAGAAAATAGGCCATCACTAAGAGTGATAAAGCCCTCAGACTTAAGCATCCAAGCAAGGGTCCTGTACTACATTGTGTCCAGCATCATTCTTAACAAAAGGGGAAGTTTCAACTTGATCATAAGGGCTGAAGCATATATGATAACTACTTTGATGCATGGAAAGCTGCTAAATATAAGCTATGTCATTTTCCAGCGTATGCTCAAGGCAAGGGATCAGATGAAGGATTCCACTCTGACTTATGCCTCCATCATTAACAAGATGTTTCAGTATGCCAAGATCCAACACTTAGAAAAAGGGAAAAGGAAAGCCTACTAAATTATTCAAGGAGGAAGAGCTACAACGAATGCGTATTGAAAGACAAAAAGGAAGATGGATTGGAAAGGGAACCGGGAAATCAGAAGCCCTATTCTTTGAGGAACGCCAATCACAACAGCCAGAAGGGACTTCTAAGGCTGCTCCACCGAGACAACCTCCACCTCAACTTTGCTAGCATAGTTCTCGTTTACCACAATCATCCGAACCTATCTCACCTCCAACATAGCCTACTTAGCCACCTCAACCTTCCACACCATCCAACTAGCCTAAACCCACCAAAGTCACTGAACTATATAATAGCTTATTTGCCCTTATGCTGAGCATCAGAGAGGATCAAAATGCCAAATTTGCTCACTCACAAGATCAAATCACACAATTGGCCAAGAACATGAAAGTGGTTACCGATGCCTATGAAGACATCTGGAGTGCAATCCCTTCCACATCAGCTCCACCTTAGCCTGAATCCTCTTAGCCTACCAAATCTCCAACTCCTAAATCTACTAATCCTTTTGAACTGGAATCCCCTGAGCCTGTTGCTATAGATGTTCCTATTGAGGCAACTGACACTGCAAGTACCCCATAGGCCTCCAGCAATGAAACAAGCCCTAGTCCATTTTTGGACTATGCCATAGAGGAAAAGGCACCTAATAAAGAAGGATCTCATGAGCCTATGATAGAAGACATTGCTCAGGAATCAATCTTGTCATCTCAAGAATCTGATCAAATGGAGAAGCTAGTCGCAGCCATCACCTCTGCATCCTTCATTTAAGCTACACTAAATCAAGAGAGAAGCATTGTACCCAATGTGGACATTGCTGCCATTGCTCATAATGCAATCATGCAAGCTCAGAAGACTAAGCTTGATGATATGTTTCCTCCTTCTGCTCCTCAGCCTCCAACTCCTCAGTATGAGCTCACATTAAAGCAAATAGGAGGTGACCCTCCTGAGATTCCTTCATTAGTGCCATTCATTCTAGTCCCTCTTCATGCTATTCCTGTGCCCCAGATTCCTCCTCTTGTTATGTGTTAGATTGGCTAGTCCCAAGAGGGGGCTGAATTGGGTGATGCAAGATTTTGCTCTTTTTAGATCACAACCCAATTTCACTAAGAGTGCAGCAAAACAAGGATAAACAAAGAGAGTTGTGTGCAGCAACTGAATAGAAAAGATAAAGAACAATACACAACAATTTATACTGGTTTAGCCCAACCACTTGGCCTACATCCAGTCCCCAATCCACCACTTGGGATTTTCTACTATATCCCACAAGTTTGATCTGAGCACTTGTGAAGCCTCTGTACATCCCACAAGTTTCAGTCGGTACTTGTAAAGCCACTCTTCCCATACCCTTACAAGATATGTAAATTCCTTAATATTTCCCCACACTAAGATTCTACCCAAAATATCTAGAAAGAAAGATTTACAGAATGAAAACTCTCTTGAAGAGTAGATAATACATTGAAGGCTCGCTCTATTGAGGTGGGTTTTTCAAACAATGCTAAGATAAAAAGATTTTATAAATTGTTGCAGCATTGTCGCATAAACTCTCTTAAGATTGTTACCCATGAGTTCAAATAATGTTCTATTTATAGATTTGTGATATAACTAGATGTTAGACACAAAATCTAGCCGTTAGAGACGTTACCCAATGGTTACTTTGTAAAACTAGCCATTCACCAACCACATTTAATGCATTGACACTTTGAAATTCAAATTATAGGTGTCAACAGATGAATTTCGCCGAGACCATAAGTTAAAGACTTTAACGTTGAACTTCGAAGTTCGTCTATTCTAAAGCAAAATTCAAATTTTCATCTTTGACAAATGTTTCTATGTTAGAACATATGAATTTTCAAGTTTAAAGTTCTTCTGGTAAGTGTGAACAGTTGTTCCATATTACTATAGTGCTTTCGAAGTTCGAATTTTGCTGCCCAAAATTTGTCTGTCAAAGAGCAACTCAATATGGCACAAGTTCTTTCTTCGAAATTCAAATTTTAGATGTGGAAATTCATCTATTTGCTGTTCTAGAAGTATTTTCACATTCTAGGGATTCAAATTTTGAATTTTCAAAGCCAAAATTCTTTTGTTAGACTTGAAGTTCAAATTTTAGATGTGGAAATACGTCTGTTGGCTATTCCATAAGTATTTTCATATTCTGGAGTTTTGAAATTCGAATTTTGAAAGCCAAAATTCATCTGTTATACTTGAGGTTTGAATTTCAAAAGCCAGAATTCATCTATCAGTGGTAAGCTTAACATGGCACAAAGGTTCTCTTCGAAATTCGAATTTCAGAGGCCCAAAATTCGTCTATCAGTGGTAGAACCTCCGTAACTTCAAACTTTGCACTATAAACAAGTTTGTAGAAGCTATAACTCTCTCATTTTAACTCCAAATTTAGAAAATGACCTACGGTTGGAAAGCTCTCAATGTATACTTTCAAATGCAATAAGTTTCACTTCAAAAACAAACTTATTCTATGATATATGATCAAAATAATGATAGGAGGTTAAAACTTAAATCCATATCTCACTACTCAACTTTAAATGACCATAGCTTTTTCATATGACCTTTATTTTGAATGAAACAACCTTCTTTGAAAAGCTTATTAAGTCTAGTTTCATAAGTATTTTGAGAGATGTATTAAAAATGCTAATCAAAGGTCAAACTCTAGATTCTGAAAAATCAAATTTCACTATGTTTAAAAGTAAGGATATGTTACTTTGATACCCAAAATTTCTTGAGTTAATCAAATGCAATTGTAAATCATTGAGTTTTATTCTAAATTTCAAATTTTAAATCCAAAATTCATTTGTCAGAGGGAATGTTTTTAAACCCTTTTAGTGCTTAATTATCAAATGAACTTTGTCATGATTTCATACGAATTTTGCACATTTTACTAACTATGCTTGACTCGAAATTCGAATTTCAACACTTCGAATTCGTCTATCAAAGGTGATATCTCTAGAACTTCAAATTTCAGTCACCAAAGTTCATATTTTCACAAAGTATATGAAGTTTAACTTCTCAAAATTTATCAATCAGTCAGAGTTTTTCAAATCTAACATATGCTAACATCATATTTACTTAATCTAACTCATTTAAAATATATGGTAACAAGATTAAGTAATTTTCAAAGATTAATCCCACCTCAAGACCTAAATGAAAACAAAATATACCTAGTGACTAGGTCTTCAAATGTTGAGTTTCACTTGTACTTGGTCATTTCCTTCTTGGCATGCTTTCTTCTAATCTTCAATTTTTGAAGCATCTCTTCTTCTTTCTTGAGTGAGGCATGATATTGATTTATATTTCTGTATTCCAATGCTCACTTTTTTTACTTAGACCATCCTACATTTAATATATTATACTTACAAACTAAGTAGTTAGTCTAGTTTATATATCCAACTTATATTATTCATTGTAAAAGTATAGTGGATATATTTGCACATAGCATGATATATACATTATAACCATAATTAAATACATGCTAATACACAATTTACTTCTTTAAGGAATATTATATATATCAGATACATATGATGCATTTGTTTCTTATTACTCTATATTTATCATCATCAAAACTTATGTTATACTAAACCTTACATTATGTATGTTCCAGCTCCTGATGATGCCAAAACAAGGGGAGAAGAAGTCTGAGCAAACTGGGAAGTCTGAAGTCAAGTAATCTGGCAAGACCTACAATAAGAAATCCAACCCTAAGATGAAGTGATTGCTAGATGCTTAGGGCTTAGATCTTAGGGCTGTTTGTTTCTATTTACAGTATCTCATGTATTGAAATGATAATCTTGTTTTTGAAATACTAATCGTGCAACATCTTGTACTTATTGAATCACTGTACTGAACTTTGAATGAATTAATATAATGTGGTTCTATATTTTCCTTCTACTCACCTGTTTATGTTGTACTTATCTTTAAATTTTAATGCATATGTTGAGGGGGAGCTCCTAGAAGTAAACCCCAAGTACTAATCGAGTTTGCAAGTTGTTTTATCATCATTGAAAAGGGAGAGAATGTTGAATTAAGTGTTTTAATGATTTCAAACAAATAGAACTTGGAAGGAAAATATCAAAGGAGTATAAGAGCATTCGAGTGAAGAAATCCAAGAGAAAATAGGTGAAAAATTAGTTATTAGGATCTCTCACTCTGTACACTGGGTTAAAAGACTTTGATTTTACTCCCACTATGTTTAAATATATGTTTCTCATGTTATCCCATGTTGACATATGTTAAAATTTGAAAAACACTAGCTAACAAATGAATTTTGAACTGATAAACTGTTTATATTTCGCTAAAAATTTGAACTTTGCTTACCAAAATTTAAAGTTACAGAGATGTCATCTCTGACAGACGAATTTCAAGTGTTGAAATTCAAATTTCACGTCAAGCACAGTTAAGTAAATGTGCAAAATTCATCTGAAGTCATGACAAAGTTCATATGATATTGAAGCAGAAAAAGAGTTTAAAAACAGACCCTCTATCAGAAGAATTTTGAATTTCAAAATTTGAACTTTGGAATAAAGACTTGTATGTCTAGGTAGAGGTCTCTCTGACAGACGAATTTCAAAAGTGCAAAATTCGAATTTCAAAAGGAAGAACTCTTGTGCCATGTTGAGCTGAGCTCTGATAGACGAATTTTGGGCCTCCAAAATTTGAATTTCGAGAGCACTGCAGAAATATTAGACAACTGTTCTCATCCAACAAATGCACTTTGAATATGAAAATTCATATGTTTCAACATAAGATATATTTGATAAAATCAAAATTTGAATTTTACTCTTGAACAAATGAATTTTGGAAGTTCAACATTAAAGATTTTAGCTTATGGTCTTTGCAAAATTCGTTTGTTAACACCCAAAATTCGAATTTCAATGTGTCAAACATATTAAATGTGGTTGGTGAATGGCTAGTTTTGCAAAGTAACTATTAGGTAGTGTCTCTAATGATTAGATCTTATGTCTAACATCTAGTTAAGTCACAAATATATAAATAGAACTTCATTTGATGTTGTGGGTAACATTTGTATGCTATAATACTGAAATTCTGTTGAAATCCTGAGTCAAAGTCTCTTAACCACTTACACTTTATTTATTGCACCTCAACTATCTTATTTACTCTGTATTCGAGAGTTTTTCATCTTGTACAAATCTTTTCTTCATCTAGAAGAAAGATTTTCTTATGAGGGGTTTTCACAAGAGATTTGAAAAACACTTTGTAAGAGTGCAGAGTGTATATTTGAGAGCTCTTAGAACACAGCATAAGCTTGTACTGTGGCATTACAAGGAGCCAACTGAATTCTTGCAAGATAGTAAAAAATCTCAAGCGGTGACTTGAGGATTGGACGTAAGTCAAGTAGAGTAGACCGAATCAGGATAAATCTCTATGTCCTTTCCTTTTTTACCTTGCAACTGTCTTTTATATTCTGTACTCTATTTTCTACAACTTTTCCTATCACTATTTTATCACAACTTTCCAGAAAAATTTTAAACTTCTCAATTCACTCCCCTCTTGAAAAGCCAGCAAACCTAACAAATTGCATTTTCTATTTGTAATTTCTTAGACACAATACAGAAAAAGCTTTGTTGGTGAAAACAAGATCTAATCAGTGCCATAGTCAGCTTGGAATTTAGCTTTTTAATTTTGCCTATGGCACATGAGTTCATAGGCTCAATTTTGTATCAGGACTATTTGATGTGTTTTTTTAACTTAACTTTCAAATTTTATAATTCATTGATATCTTCTTTAGAACATTTTATTTATGTTAAAACAACTAAAAATCAAGATTCTTGTATAACATTTATCTACTAAATAGCACTTAACCTTATCTTATTTTAAAATAGAAAAAGTTAAGTACTATTTATATCATCACTTTGTTATTTTCTAATTACTTATACGTACTATATGAAAGATGGATAGCTCCTGCTAAAATGATTTTGCTGTGTTGACTTCTCTGTATATGAAGCTAAAAAGTTAACATCAATGACTAAATACTAAAAAAAAAGGAATGCTGACTCCTTCATTTTTTTAGGAGAAAAACTAGTTTATGAAAAACCACAACTATTGCTTTCAGCGGAAGAGAAAAAAAAAAGAAAAAAGAAAAAGATACTACTCCATTTTTATTTTAACATTACCCCTCCATTTGGATGAGAGAAAAACAGAGGAAAGAGGAAAATTTAGGGAGAAAACAAGAAAGAACTTAGACATCCATTGTATAGGTTCCTCTTTATTTTTCCTCCTAATATTCCTTTTCCCTTATTTTCTCCTCATTTCGAACAAAGCATACATTTTGACGTGTACCAAGAGGAAAGAGGGGGAAAAACTGTTGGTTATTTTTCTCTTTACCTACCAGATGAGGGATTAAAGAGTCTTCTCATACAATTAGAAATTAAATGCGATCCCATTTTACCAGAAAGTACTCACACAATTAGTAACTTTAATATTTCTATGGCACAATAAATTGGGCCGGTTTATTGAATTCCAGGGCATTGGTTTTCCTTTTAAATATATGTCACTTATGAATGCTACAATTAATCATAAAGAAGATAGATTGCAATTTGGGATTCACTGAAAAAAATTACAAAAAAATAGGGAATATATTGAGAATTATTGAATATTCAAGTATAGATGATGATAAGAAAAAAGGTTGTATTCATCGTGGGTAAATGAATAATATGGGTAGAAACTAGTAAAGGCAGCACTATTCATCCAAACTTTTTCTGTTTTAATTTATTTGTTGCTGCAATTTCATTGAGTCGACTGCACTTAAATATAGCTTTCTTAAAAAAGATTTCAATACATACAATACATTCATGCCACTTTTTGTCTCTCCCCAAATTTAGTGTGGACCCCACTAAACATTTTCTTACATGGACTTTCTTTTTTTTTAATTAATAAATGTAATTTATCGTTCATTCCACCTTGAGCACATAGGTTTTACTATGAAAAAGATGTCATGGCTCTTCTTTCTAAATATTCAGAAACATGTGGATCCTATTGAAAGATTTAAAAAAAAATTTCAAGACACAAATCTAGAACAATTTGGAAAGCCGTGGGATTTCTACTATAGAATGAACTCAAATATTATTCGTTTGAGTGTGGAACAATTTCCCCCTTTATGTCAGTTTTTCTTTTAATTTTTTTAGTAGCCTTATAAGCCTATAATTTTTTAATTTAAGATTTTAATTATACTATTTTCCTACACATATACATACATGTTAACTAACTTTCTTTATATTCTATATGTATACACATTTTACTATTCATCCCAACTTTTTCCCCCAATAATTGAGTCCTTCAAATAGCTTAGTAAAAGCTTTTATTAACAAACTAAAAACTATATAGTTTGTATACGTACACATATTTTACCATTCAAGAATTTGGATGTTATAATAGCTTAGTGATTTTTTTTACTTTTTTTTTTCTTTTTGTTTCTTCTAGGCAATGGAAGGGATGTGCATTTAACGGTAGAATGACTAAATTCAAAGCATTGTTTTGACTCTTCTGTAAAGTTATGTGTATACACTGTGGAGACAAGAATCAATGTGAAACCAAACTTCCCCATGCCCATGCATTTAGAAGCTAAAGAATTTTTTTCAATTCCTTGCTGCTTAGTATGACTTTTTTTTTAGGTGATGATTTTTTTTAGAGAAATGACTTTCTCAATCTTTTTATGATCAAAACTATCTGTGTAGAGTATGAAACATATCAAACCAATATCCTTTAATCCATAGACTTGCATAGGCTACTATGTATCTAAGTAGTGCTATAATGACATGACAATATACAAGCAGAAGGCAGAGTAATTTACAATGGCCAGAGTCCTTTCATCCTTTCCTGATCATAAGCCACTGTAGGAGCATATAGTCAGTGATGGGTCACTGACCTATTTTTGCATTTCTCCAAATTATACATTATACATTACTTTGTTTGATACAATTAGACAAATTGTCAAATCTCGAAGCAAAGGTGGCTTCTTTCTTTTATAAACTACTCTTTTTTTAAGCAACTGATAGTTGTTCTGCATAAAACCACCTTAGAAGTTTCTATCCTCAAATAGTAAGCTTCTTGTGCAAGAAAACTTTATTCATACTACCAGTTAAGATTGCTTCTCAATGGATGTCAACCCTATTGTGCCGCTATCTTCTTTGTATCCTTCTCCCGAACTAGTCACAATCCATGTGAGGGTAACTAGAATGTTTTGTAATGAACAGCCAACATTTCCACACCTAACTGAATGCTTGGAGATGTTATTGCTAGATGAAAATGTAAGTTTAGACCAAGTGCAGCAATTTGCGTAAAGCAGTTATCCATAGTCAGTGTTTTGTTCTTTTTCTTTTTTTTTTTTCATTTTCTGCTTTAATTCTATTACTAATGTTAAGAATCTATGGATTTTTTTTTTAAGTTTAGGGTGTTTCTTTTTTTTTCAATTTTTGCTTAATTTTGTCAATAATGTTAGCAGCCTATAGATTTACTTGCATGCATATTTTTTGTAAACCTCAATGTATATAATGATGCTATGGAATTTTTAGAAGATGATTTAACCTTCTTAGATGTCATTTGATAATAAAAAATCATATAAAACAAAAAAAATGAATTTAAGTATACATTGAGTATTTGGTTTTATTAGTGAGGATCAAAAGAATAATATTTATACTATTTATATTTTATAATAAGATCATAGAAATAAATTGTTATATGTAAAAAAACAACTTTATGTTGTTGAAATGTCTCACCTTCACAGTGAACCGTGTATATAAATTTAGTTTGACATCTATATTTTCCTTAAAGTAGCTTTATTAGTTGATTGATACCCTAGCAAGGAATAATAATGCATGGGGATCTATTATTGTAGCTTAAATCATAAACTCATTTGCTAGATTTAATTGTTGATGTGGCTAACTACTTTATCTGGAGGTTGGAGTTTATTAATGAATTCATTTTCAGTTAGTGGTCTTTCATTACTTCTCAATGCACGTATTCTAGTCACAAGGTAATGAAGTTGTTTATATAAAAAAAATCAAAAGATTATCTCGCTATCTATTATTGTAGAAAATAATTACAACACACTGATCAACCGTTGATATAAAAAAAAATCGAAAGCATTGTATGTGATGTTAGCATACAAGTGATGTATTGTCTTTGTCTATTTTCCATAGATAAGATTATATCTTGTATAATGTCAATTCTTGTGGTTTTAGGGCTTTTACTTGCACACGGTTAATATTTGTATTAAATATAAACTATTATCCACAAATTATGATCTTATACAGCACCCAAAGAAAATTATATAAACAACTTATGATTTCCAGTTTACAAATTGGTTCCATGATATATTGTTATTTCAAGATATCTATACCATCATATATTGTTGGATGACTATATTTACGCACTTATATTTTAGAGCACTCAATACCATGCTCAAATTGGTGCCCCATACCTTTTCCAAGAGTATGCTACAAATATAATCAAAGGTTTTAGCTATCTTTTTTGGAACTTTGAGGTGAATTACAATAGGTTTTTCAGCAAACTGACCTTTCTATTTATATTATAACAATGAACAAAGACACCATATATGAGCCAGTTCAAAACAATATTCCTAATGACATTGCTAACTTCATTGATATGCATCAGTTCTTTCCCACTCCAAAGCTGCCAAGAAATCTGATATGTAAGTTATTCTACTTGTGGTTATTGTTGACAAAAGAAAATTAATACTTATTTATTGATGATCTTCTATTCTGACACCTAGATGTTACTGGGTTTATTTATCCCATGTCATTCACTAGCCTTGGAGGTGGAAATGTCTCTCAATATAATTGCATTGGCTTTACTCTTGTAGATTTAGAGTGAGTCTAATTTCAATTTTATTTCCATTTCATTTGTGTAGTACTCAACTTTTACTTTATAGTCTTATTAATCACCATACTGCATATGTATAGCGGAATACAGATTCCTTGTATGTTGCAAGGACATGTTGCAATAAATGCCTTAACTCAATGGCCTTATCCATTAGCAACACATTCAACTCTCTATGCTACTATATTGCATGTCAAAGTTATGCAAGTGAATGGTAGGACTTAGAAATATTTTTACCAACTTATATGATTTTCATACAGAAAATATGCACTGATCCTACATTATTTGTGAGATTTATAATAGGCTATATAATGTTAAGGAATTATGGGAATGTGACCAAAGTGATTATAACTTCATCAACCTAGGAACACTCAACTTGCTTATGGCTCGCCTGTGGTGGTGTACCTAACATGTAGATTGTGTAACTTTTGGTTGAACTTATATTCAACTTGCTTATCGTTTATGTGGTTGTGTACGTGACATGTAGCATATGTAACTTTTGGTTAAACTTTTACTCAACCTACTTATGGCTTGTGTGACTATATACGTGACATGTGGAATGTGTAACTTTTGGTTGAACTACCTTGACAAGTCAACTGCTTAACTTTTAAATTTTTGTTCAGCTGTTTACTTAGATATCTTGCATGGTGAATGTCTAGTTTTTGTTTCGATGCACTTGACAGTCTATTACTTTCAATATTTCATTTCTATGTTTTTTGACAAAGCTCTTTAATTTGACTTGTAACTTTCATTGTCTGTGTTTCCTTTGGACCTGCTTAAAATGTCTCCAGTTTACTTTTATCTTTCAAAAATATTTATTTTATATATTTCATGTTAATTTTTACTGTTTATGTTAATCCTATAGTTATACATATTTTCATTTCATGTTCATGTTTAATCCTGAAGATTTTTATTCCTGTGGTTCTTTTTTAAGAAGATATACATATTTTCATTTTTGTTATTTTAATTTTTTATTTCTGCCTTGATGACTATTATCATATAGAGTTAATTTTAATAAATATCACAATATGTTATTCTTAGCAATTTATTTTAACTCTAAATCCTAATAATATAAAATTATATAGGAGCAAATATTGCCACTTTTTTTATTACCAACTTAAGAAAGCATAATCTATAGTTTAATAATATGAGATCATATACCACTACACAAAATTCAACAACAATAACAATATTAGTCTTATCGCACTATGTGAGATCATGGATTATATGACTCCAATGGGCTCTATCAAATACCATATCCTCATATAAGGTATTTCTCAAAAGATCATTTCTTATAACTTCTCTTAGTGTCCTTTTTTGTCTTCCTCTACGTCTTTTGATAAGGCTTCAAGCCATTTGATTAACTCTCCTCACTCACTCCTCTTGTCCTCTTCTTTGTATATGCCCAAACCACCTTAAATGATTTTTCACCATTTTTTCCTTGATAGGTGCTACTCTAACTTTCCTTTATATATAGTCATTTCGTATCTTATCCAATTGTGTATGACCATACATCCATCTCAACATTCTTATTTCTGCTGCTCCCTTTTTATGCTCTTATAGTCCTTTCAAAGCCCAACATTCACTACCATATAGTATCGTTTGTTAGGTAAGTTGGCTTCCCAAGATGGGAGTGAATTGGGAAAATTAAAACTTTTTCTGCAAAACGTCAAGAAGGAAAGTGAAGGAAGCAAAATATGATGGTAAAACAGAGTATGAATAAATAAACAATGAAGATAGCAGTAGGGAAGAGAAAAACTCATATGTTTATCCAGGTTCGGTCTCTCAACCTGACCTACGTCCAGTCCTCAAGTCACCACTTGAGATTTTCCACTACACTACAAGAATTCAGTGGGCTTCTTGTAAATGTCTCAGTACAAAGTTGATGCTCTATTTCTAGAGCTCACACTTTCACTCTTTGCACTTTCACTCAGTGCTTCTCCAATCCCTTATGATATCCCCTCACAAGTAAATCTTTCTTCCAAATGAAGATAAGATTGTTTACAAAGAATAAACTCTCTCAATAAAAGTGAATATTAAAGTTAAGATATAAGGAATGAAGTATGTAAGAGTAAGAGACTTTGAGTAGATGATTTCGCAGAGTTTCAGTATATACAAAGTAATTTCATTATCCACATCTTCAAATGAAGTTCTATTTATAGATTTCTGCCTCAACTATACGTTAGAGATAAGATCTAGCCGTTAGAGACGCTACCCAACGGTTATACTAAGAAACTATCTGTTCACCAACCGCATTTAATGCTTCTGTCACTCAAAGTTTGAATTTCAGTTAGTCAACAGACGAATTTCACAGAAACCGAAAGTTATAGCCTCTAACGTTGAACTCTCGAAGTTCGTTTGTCATGAGGAAAAATTCAAATTTTCATCTTTAGAAAATGATTCTATGTTGGAATATATAAATTTCATGTTTAAAGTTGTTCTGTTAAGTGTGAACAGTAATTTCACTTTGCTACAGTGCTTTCAAAATTCGAATTTTGGAACCCCAAAATTTGTGTGTCAAAAGCTGGTTTACTGAGACACAATAGTTCATCAATTCAAAATTTGAATTTTGAAAGGGTAAAGTTTGTCTGTCAGAGAGACCTCTTTCAGACTTGCTTGAGAATTCGAATTTATGAATATTGTCATTCGTATGTCAACATTTCATTATAACAGACTCACAAGCTTTGTTTCTGAAATTTGAATTTTCATATTCAAAGTTCGTCTGTCAGTGAGCAATTTTGAAACTCAATCTTAGCTTGATTTCAGATGAACTTTGACATATTCTCAGACGAATTTTTCAATTTTCATAAGTTGCATTTTATCTAAAATTCAAATTTTCAAAGGCCAAAATTTGTCTGTCAGAAAAAGCTATTTTCAGACACGTATCAAAATTCGAATTTTTCAAGTCAAAATTCGTTTGTTAGAGAAGCCTCTTTTCAAACTTGTTCATTTTCAACACGAAATTCGAATTTTCAAAGCCAAAGTTTGAATTTTCAAAACAACATATCAGTGTAAACCTTTCAAACTTCGTCTGTTGGTGGGTTTTTTTCAAATATTCCATGAATTAACATAGAATCAAGGTTTTAAAACATCTTTTTACTAAATCAAAGTCTTTTACTCAAATTATAACATTACTAAACATTCTACATCTATCCTTACACTGATTTCTCCAGAATTCCTTCACTTGAAACCTTTTGTGCACCTTTGATATCTTTATTCCAAACTCTTGAAGGTTGGTTTGGAGTCATCAAAACACTTGATTCAACATCGTTGGCCTTATAGCTGTTCGATAAAATTTTCCTTTAAGTTTAGTAAGTACCTTGTGGTCACAAATAACTCTTGATGCTTTTCTCCACTTCAACCACTCAGCTTGTATCCTATGCATAACATCCCCATTAATTTTATTATCATTCTGTAAAATTGACCCCAAATATCTGAACGTTGACACTTCTGGAATGGTTTGCTCTCCAGTTTTTACCTCTAAAACATCTCTAATTGGCCTCTTATTAAATTTACACTGCATATATTTCGTCTTACTTCTACTCAAATAGAAATCTTTTGATTCCAAAGTGTGTCTCTATAATTCAAGTTTAGAGTTGACCTCTTTTTTGAGTCCTTAATTAAAACTATACATTCGCGAAGAGCATACACTTTAGAATTTTCTCCTATATATGTTCTATTAGAACATTCAAAACCAAATCAAATAGGTATGGATTCAAGGAAGATCATTGATGTAAGGCTATTATTATAGGTAAGTCCTTTGTCTCATCTCTAGGGGTTCTCACTTGTTGCCCCCTCATATAAATCCTTTATGGCTCGAATATAAGTCATACAAACACATTTCTTCTCCATTACTTTCCACAACACATCTCTTGGTATTCTATCATAGGCTTTTTCCAAATCAATGAAAATCATATGCAGGTCTCTCTCTTTACTTCGATATCTTTCAATCAAACCCCTTAATAAATAAATAGCCTGTGTTGTAGACTGTCCTGGCATAAATCCAAATTGGTTTTCTAAAATATGATACTCTTTTTCTGAGTCTATGCTCAATCACTCTTTCCTAAAGTTTCATAATGTAACTCATGAGTTTTATCCCTCAATAATTTGCACAATTCTAAATATCTCTCTTGTTCTTATATATAGGCACTAGAGTGCTTTTTCTCTATTTCTCTAGCATTTTCTTGAACCTTAAAATCTTGTTAAATAGCTTAGTGAGTCACAAAACCCTTTTCTCTCCTAAGCACTTCCAAATTTTGACAGGAATACCATCGGGACCAATAGCTTTACCATTATCCATTCTCTTAAGAGCTTCTTTTATCTCTCCAACCTGAATCCTACGATAAAAGTTCAAATTGAGATCATCTTCATGAGTTGTTAATCATTCGGTATCAATAGTCATACCTAATCCATTATTAAAAAGCTTATAAAAGTAGTTCTTCCATCTTTTTTTGAAATCATTATCCGTAACCAAAATTTTTATTTCTTTAGGTTTAATTAAGTTTAAAACAAGTTGGTGATTACTCTTATAAGACAGCTTTTTCCTACCAATTGCCATATTATGTTTTGAAACGGGACTTTTACTTTTATGTTTTTCGTGTCTTTGCCATGTCAATAAAAAAAGTGTTTTTACTTTTACTTGAAAAGTAAAACACTTTTTAAGTAAAAAAAAGAAAGTGATGTGTTCAAGCATTAAATTAAGCAGTCTTTTAGACCCTAACCTTTTATTTTATTTATTTATGTGTTTTGATGACTATAAAAACTGACATAAAAAAAAATACAGTCAGGCTATTAATGTGATCTACCTTCAAAGTGACCTTTCTTTTCCCTGTTGTGGTAATAGATCTCTCAGCTCAGGTGCCAACCACAACATAGGATACAAGTCTGAATGAAATACATTCACAAGTACTTTTTAAACCAATTCATCTCAAAAGCATTAATTATACGCGATATGTAATCACCTAAATAAATATAACTTAAAAATAGAAAATCACATGAATAAACCATAAAAAAGAGATTAACAGAATTTAATGAGAGTCGGGCTAAATGTTTGTAAATTACATATGCTTTATCTTCTTCCATTTTATTTTATTATTTTTACTACTACTAATCCATTATGATCACATTATTATTAAAAAAATTATGTGTTTATTATATTATTATTAAAGAATACCATAAAAAGGTACTTCCAGATGAAAAATTGTTGTTTAGTTTTGTTTTACTTTTCCTTCTTCTATTTTTTGAATTTTAATTTAAAAATACAAAACACTTGAAATTGCTTCAATGTATTTCGAATCTCATCATAAATTGGTTAAAAACAAATCAAATCAATCCAATTTTTTTAGTATTATTTTTTGCATACATTTTTTTCTATTTTAGACTGCAAATCAAGTATATTTTTTTAATTTTTTATTTTAAAATTTTAACTTAGATTTATAAATTATGGGTTACCTGTGTAAGTTATAGCTTAAGTGTGTAAGTTATCTTATTTTAGCTCAAATCTTCTCATATATTTTTTAACCAGAAAATTAATGTTTCTATATATAATATTAGCATATTAAATATTTTTTAGACCAAAGAAATATTAAATATTAATGAATATTAATGTATTTTTGGCTAATAATTAATATTAAATATAAAAAAAAATATAAGATTCTTTTGTAAATTGCAATTTTATGAGATATAGTTTAAATAATGGATGCTACTCCAACAATAGCAGGAACAAAAAAAGATTTTTTAGGTTTCACAGTTGAAAAACATAAAACTTGAATGTTTTATTCTTATACTTCCATGGTTCTAAAAAACTAGCATGCATAAGATAAATAGATTGTTAAGTTTTTCATATGAAGGAAAAAAAACTTGCAATCTCATACAATACAAAGTATTTAAAAAACAACAAAAATAACATATATTTTTCATATATTTTTATTAACCTACAGGAATATTGGAAAATAAAAAAAAGTATAGATTATAAATGTAGATTACAATTATAGCAGATCCATTTTAACTAAAAATATAAAATAAGAAATATATATATATATTTATCTATGCATATACCACCTGCAGCCTAAATAGAATTCCTTCCTTAGTCACGGAAATTACAACCCAGTAAATTAGAAACTCATCAATTACCGATAGAAAAAAACTTTTTTTCTTTTTTAATAAAGCTACAGAGAGATAAAATTGAGACAGAATAAAACGTGAATGATAATTAGGAACAATTAAGACCATTAAATGCTAGCATTAATTATACATTCAGATCTTCACAAGTGGGACTGAAAAAATAACATAACATAAGAATAAAAAAAAGCATTAATTATACATTCAGAACAATATCTCACGATTTTGTATAATTACTTAAAAAAATTATACAAATATGGTTAAAATTGCTTTTGAATTTTACTACAAAAGTTATACTAATATTAAAAACTTTACCTTTAGAAAATATTAAAATATAGATCAACTTAAAAAAAAAAAAACCAATGCGTATACCTCTAATTTTTTCTTAAATTAGCATAAAATAATCTTCTTTTACATATACTCACAAATTTATTGTTAGGATATAACTACACAAAAGGCTTTTTGACCTATATATTACAAATATAAAACTAAATTACTAAAATATTATAAGTCAAATATTATTTCTCAAGATATTTCAAATTTTATTTCTCAGTGTTAATATCACCGAGATCAATTTTTTTATTGATATATATTTCGGTTCAATATAAAATCGAGATGTGTTACTATTTAAAAAAAAAAGTAACAAGCCAAACTTACCATCTTATCCTTTTACCCCACCCATCACCCATCCTCCACTTCTCTCTCCCACTTGTATCTTAAAAATAGTCTTATATTTATTATCAAAATAAAAAGTTTTATATGTAGAATAAATGAGATTAATTAGAATTTTTAATGTCTTTTAAACTAAATATCATTTCATAAAAGTCTTTTAAAATAATGATTCTTTTAATTTAATTAAATAAAATCTTAAATTTTTATTGCACTTTAAAAATCTAAATGGGATTTATTTTAATGTTCATTTATATTGTGCTAAACATATTATAATTATAAATATAAATATATATTATATATTATTATAATGATATAATTATATAAAGAAGGAGAGAAAACATTCTTGAAAGAAGGAAGTAGGCAATAGGTGATGGGTGATGGCTGAGGCAGGAAGATGGGGCCACAGGCCTAGTCTACCACCTTTTGCTAAAAAAATATTAGTAACACATCTTGGTTTATATTGAATCGAGATATGTGTCAATGAAAAATTGATCTCAGTAGCACTAATATCGAGAAATAAAATTTATAATATTTTAAGAAATAATGGTTCACTTATAGTGTTTTTGTAATTTAGTTTTGTATTTATAGTGTACAAGTTAAAAAGCCTTACACGGAACAACATTAGCCAACTGGAGTGGAATTGATGTGAGAAAAATTATGACTATCTACACTTATCTATCAAACTGGTCATTCACATTTTATTTTAGCTAATATTCTGATGATCTAATTTTGACATTCCTACATCTCATCACATGGAATAATAGTGCTCATGTTGTCATGTTGTTGGTTTCATATTTCATAAATAATAAATTTTATCTCTATTCAATTATTGACTTTATTCAATAATCTAATAAACCAATACAGTGGTAGTACGATTACTGTCTTCCAGAGCCATGGTAAAGTAAAATATTGATATCTTCATAGGGAAAACTTCATTCCTTGAAGAAAAAAAGCTTCTGCATCCATCGGTTCTGAGACAGATGAAGATCAATAGTTGAGAGTATAATCTTGTGGAAGAAATCGACACAAGAAAAGAAACATGGAGGATTTGTATCAGGATATTGAGGAAGTAGATTGTGAGAGACTACAAGAATGGTGGTAAGATTAATCAACTGTGCATGATTTTCATGGATGAAAAGGTAAGCTTCCGCTTTCAACTCTAAACACATATTAAAGATAAGATAGTTTACAAAAGCATGGTATCTTTCATTCAAGGCATTAAAATTTAGGCAACTATTTTGGCATGCAACTTGATTGCACAGCATGAACCTAGCTTGATTGAAAGAAAATGTTACCAATTTGAAAATTTTTGAGTGACTAAAAACACAACAAAGTTTAAATCCACTGCTCATCCCTGCAGATTGACTTTTAACCAGCATACTCATTTTGAGAGAATTAATTATGAAATCCTAATCGAATCCTATTCGTTCACTTCTATCTCAGATATATTAAATCTGAGACAAAGAACAAATATCCTCATTGGTACGCACTTTACAAAAAAATTGAATATCTTCATGTTTAATTTTGTTTTCATTATTTATCACCTAATGTTTTTATTTATCAAATAGAATTTTATATATGATTGCCAAATCACTTTCTATTTTATCTTTCGGTTTGAGCATGCTGGATCATATGTTCCATTTACAGATGTTATTAGCTACCTTAACAATTTCGGGCCACTCAATCAACTTGAAAACAATAGGAAGATTCAACACAAGCTGACATTTTCTATTGTAGATGTCAAGTAAGCACAAGATTCACTAACTATATCCTCTAATCATTCCTAATCTCATGCTGTATGTTTTATACTTGTATTTTATATGAATGCTTTTGATTCAATTGTAGTAATACTATAATTAACTGCACTCTATTTGGAGAATGTGCTACTAAGGCCTACTATGCAAAACAAAATCATACAGAAGGACCAATTATTGTTATTCTCAGCCTTACAAAAATTATGTTGACACATAATGGAGAGCTTCAACTAACCAATTCATGGTCTACTACAAGAATTTACTTTAACCCAAGTATTCATCAAGTAAAGGAATTAATGCAATGGTATGGTTGTTCTTATGCCTTTTAACTTCTCAGTTTAATAGATTCTTAGGTCCTTTCTTTGTAGCCTCAAATACTGTTACCTACCTAAAACTTATATATTTATTTAGGAAATTTGCTTATTTTTAAGTTGATAAAAAATTAAATTAGCATAATATTGTTCAGATATTAAACTGAAGCTAGATTATTGTCACTGACTTATTTTCATTTTTCCATTTTCATCACAGCCAATTTCCTCAAAACAATGTTCAGCACCACTCTGCATTGACCTTTTTCAATCCCCAAACTGAATTTGTATTTGCCACATTCCTCAAAGCAATACAGTAAGTGTGATGTGTTTCATCTCCTCATAGTATAGTGTTTCATGTTCTCCTTTGGACTAACAATTTCATTGTTAGGCTTTTGCATGAATGATATTAGCTGAAATATAAAAACTCCAACAAGCTTTGGTTGGTGGTATAATGGTTGCAAGACATGTGGCTTTAAACCCAAAGATAGACATGGTCAGAAGTATTGCCTATGTTGCAAAAGAATTGTCCACAACTTAGAACCTATGTAATATCCCTATTTTTATGGGATATTATAAAATGAATAAAAGATGAGGAACGAAGCGAGACGAAAAGGCTGTATATAATCGGGTTTTAGAATGAATTAATTTCTTATCTAATTTTCAGAAGAAGTTATGTATGGTCCTTAATTGGAATTAATTTTTCCATAAGGTCCTTAGCAGAAATTAATTCCAGAACTCACCCTAGAAAATATGCAATATACCACTTGAATGAAAGCTCGCTCCAAGCTGAGCTTAATGATATAAGTATTGCATACCCGGGAGGTCTAGGTTGAGAGATAGGTTAATTTGAAAGTAAAAGTGAATAGTAAAAAGGAAATAATAAAAAATTGGTCTTTGGGTGAAATTACAAGAAAGTGACCAAAAGAATGGATAATTATATTTTTACCTGAAAGATGAGGAACGAAACGAGACGAAAAGGCTGTATATAATCGGGCTTTAGAATGAATTAATTTCTTATTTAATTTTCTGAAGAAGTTATGTATGGTCCTTAATTGGAAGTAATTTTTCCATAAAGTCCTTAGCAGAAATTAATTTCAGAACTCACCCCGGAAAATATGCAATGTACCACTTGAATGAAAGCCCGCTCCAAGCTGAGCGTAATGATATAAGTATTGCATACCCGAGAGGTCTAGGTTGAGAGATAGGCCAATTTGAAAGTGAAAGTGAATAGTAAAAAGGAAATAATAAAAAATTGGTCTTTGGGTGAATTACAAGAAAGTGCCCAAAAGAATGGATAATTATATTTTTGACCCGCCTTAAGGGCAAAACGGTCATTTCCCATATTAGAAGAAAAATATGAATATTACATTTAAACCCCAAGGAATAAATTTTGATATCATAAAATGCATGAGGAATTGGAAAAAATGGAAAGACAACGTTAAGCATGAAGAAGGGCAAAGAGGTCATTTTTTTCAGTTAGATGAAAAAATAAGAAATTATATTTTTGCCCCCAAAGAATTATGAAAAGGACATCCATATCCTTAAAGTCATAAAAATTTATGTGGAATGAGTATTAGAAATGTCTTGGGGAAAATTATACCTAATGACCCAAAAGTTCTAAAAATTATAAATTAGCTCGGTCAAGGGTATTTTTGTAAATAAAAAAATTATGATCAAAATGAAGCTCTCAATGAATTAGACCCAATGAAATATAGTATGGAATTTAGTAAGGTCAAAATAACATTTATTGGGTGATTAGGATTTAATATCAATATTTTACCCGATAAAAGTTAGTTTAAATTGTAGGAAAACGCAGTATTGATCCAAGAACAATGATTGGACCTTAATAAAATATATTTTGGGTCTAGATAATATTTTTGGATCAAAAGTAATTATTGGATAATCCTGTACCAATTTAATGACAATTTTGGTTAAAATACTTAATCGGTACGGGTAAATTTAATCAGTAAAGAGTATTTTGGTCAATAAAAATTATTGAAGTAATTTTTGGACAAAAATAAGCTCAAGACACGTATGAAGTGAAGAAGGGATACCAAGGCAATTTTGAGAAAAGCTTTATTTGCCAAAAGTAGCTCAAGTCAAACATAAAGTTACTTTATGACTTATTAACATATAATTACCTTGGTTAAGCCCTTAATACATCATCTTCTTGCCTCGTACGCGTCTGAACCAGCAGCTGAAAGGGAGAAGGAGTCATGGAAACAAGGAGGAAAGAAGACCAAGCAAGAAGCAAAGTTTGACTCCCAAACTTCCAAGGTAGGTTTCTATAGTTGTTATCTTGCTTATACTTAAGTTTGGAGAAATTTTATGGATTATTTCTCTCCATTTTCCCTCTGAAATTTTTTGCCTAGAGAGAGATTAGAGAGAGAAAATGGACTCATGAAGAAACTAAACCATAGAAATGCTTCAAGATGCAAGAATATAGCATTTGATTGCAAATTAATCGGGTAGATATTTTTCTACAAATTTATGAAATTTTCTGCCTATTTAGAGTTTGAAAATGAAAGATAATTTCATGATTTTGACCCAAAAAATGAATTCCTTGGGTCCAAAATAGGTAGATACAAGTATGTTGTACAAGAAAAGCTCAAGGGAAAACAAAATGGAATTTTTAGGTCAATATGCCACTTTGTGACTAAGCTTAATGAATCAGTGGCTCATGGTATCATTTTATGATGTAATAGGGTTTCAAGATGTGTTTTAAGATCAATGGAAGTGCCCACAAAGTTTGGAGATCATTGGAAAGCCAGAAGGTAGTTATTTTCCTTGTTATACTTAATGTTGTTATACTTTGTTTCCATGATAATATGACTATGCCATATAATTGTTTGAATGCTTTATGATGTATTTTCATTGTTGACTGTATGTTTGAAGGGTTTTATGACCCTAAGATGTCCATTTTACAAAGTGTTACCATGCCAAAATTTTTATGGAATTGTATGGCATAATATGAAGTTATGATTTTTATTGATGATTTTATGAAATGATATGATGATGTGAATGCATAATTGGATATAACTACTAAGATTCTTTGAATCTCACCCTTCCAAATGATCATTATGTTTAGGCCCAAGCTATGGTAAGAAGGGGTCAAGAGTGCCAAGGAGAAAGAAGAAAGAGGATGAAGCATAATATTGTTTTCAAGTTATGATCTAGTTGTTTGAAATGATATGTAAAGTTATGAGCATGTTACTAAATATGTATCTCCATGATTTTATGATCATTAAAGCATTATGAAATGTTATGTATGAGTTTAGTACAATGAATGATGATGTATATGTCTATGGAGCTTACTTTGTAAAGTTATGATTGGAAATGCTCAAGTAGAACACTTTGAGGATAATGTAGATACTGTTTATGTAAGACAGGGTAGCTAGGTTCAGTAATATATGTGCTCTTAAAGTACACAAGTAGAGCTTTAAAATGGTCTAAAGAGCACTCCATTTGGAGATGTGTATAAATTATAGTGATTTTTCAAAGTTAGGGTTCAGAACAGAGAAAGATTGGGGAAAACTAGAAACTGAAAGTTAGGTATTGGAAAAATAAAAAGATGATATAAATCATGCAGATCTCCAAAAATTCAGTGGTTTATATCTGTGAAAATTTCTATGTTTTGAGTTTCATATGCCACTGATTTGGAGGTAATTGGAGCTATATGATAGGAGATATGGAGGTTTTCCCAAAACTGATCCAGCAAAAGTGGAATTCTGACCCTTTATGATTTAAGTTAACACCTTGCCCTGTTCAAGTTGAATAAATGTACAAGAAAAATATTTCTAGAAAGTAGACTCATAGGGATTTCCAATGACATAAAGAATGCTTGATTTGGCTCATGGTAGGATGAGATATGAATTTTTAAATATAAGGCCAAAATCCTGGAGAAGAGAAAATGACTAAATATACAGTAAAGTTTTTAGGAATAAACTGTATAAATTGGTCAAGTAAATACTCAGTTTCATATTTTCCCATGTAAATAAGGTTTTATCTATGGTTATAGACTTGAATCACTATGAAATGATTTTTCTATGATTAGTTATGAATTTTCAAAGTTCAGCCAGTAAAGTGGAAACTACCATATGAACAGTAACCGAAAATTTTGGAAATTCTGATTTTCATTCTTATGTGATTCAAGCTTAGAATCAAGTATAATTAGACTTAAAAGGAGTCCAATACATGGGAAATGAGTCTAAAAGTAAGGTGTTACAACCTAGGTGAATTAGATTCACAAACTAACAACCTTATTAACATCTGAAAAATTTATGTGCTAATCATTTGTTTACCTAAAATTGTATATTTACAGATTCAAAGTGCATTATGAAGTGCCTGATCACACTACAAAAACTTATGTTGTTTTCTATGATGGCCATATTAAACAACTAGTAGGAGAATTTGCTACCACCCTATTACAAGAAATAACTTAGGTAACTACAAATGCTCATCAACTTCATGTTTGATAAACTATAATCCAATTTTGATTAGTCCATTTCAATAATTCATATATCAAATGTTTAACATATATTTCTCATAATATCTTTTTTTCTGTGAACAACAAAATCAGAGTAGATATCCACACTCATTTCCTCAGTAGTTAGAAAAAGTTGTGGGACAAAAAATGGTAATGAGATTGATGAGAAATAAATTGAACAATCCTAGAGCATTTGCAAGCCTTACTATGATAGAATACCAAAATGATGATTACTCATTACAGCATTTTACTCTCACACCCTTAAAGGTACATAAATTTAGTCTATGATATTTTATCACGACTATCAGACAACATGAAACAATCATGGTTGTTTGTCTATAGCAGGAGGATTTTCAAAATATGATTGAAAAGCATGTAATAAAAAAAAGGACACAAAGTTGTTGCCTTAAAACCACCACTGATTCTCACATCACATTCAGTACATGCCCGAATTCGTCGTCCATTATAGACACCGTGGCTTCTTTATTCATTAATTTTACTTGATTTCAGAGTTGGGGGTTTGAAATCACGTGATTGCATAGCAGCAACAACTCTGAAACACATATTTCAGTTTGGTGCTCATTGTTTCTTATATGGTGGTCAACGTCGCTCTCTCCTGTGAGTTCCTTTCCTTTATCATTTCTCCTCTGTTCTTTGTTCTTACGTGGCTAGTGATTTGTTGTAAGCTCCTTTGTTCTATGTCTGTGGTTTGCTGGGAAACAATTTGGGGTGGTTGTTAGCTTGCCTTGTTTGATTGCTGTGATTTTTTGGCTTACTTTACTTGATTGTTGTGATTCTCCTATGTTCTCTATTCTTGTTCATGGCTACTTATGATGTATATATACAGTTTCATTTAGATACTCCACCATATTAATACCAAAAATATGATTAGAAACAATGGATTGACCTGAAGTGGATTGACTTGAAACTTTTCAAGTGATGATATGTTACTACTGTCTTATGCTATAAGCTCTGAAAGTGTATGCATATTCAAGTGATAATGACTAGCACAGTGCGGCCCTACTGAGTTAATTGGCTTGTGTGAAGAGAAGATATCTTAATCAATTTTTTGCTTTAAAAAGTTATTTATGCCAATTCAGTTCAAAAGCTCCTGGGTACATAAATAAACTTTAATTATTTCTTTTCTTTGTTAGGTAATTAGCAATTTGGAGTTACTTAAGTGAGTAAAACTATGATTGGATTTTGATCATGTCAATTCCAAATAGTTAGGCAAGTTTACAGTTTCAATTTTCAAACATCATTTACTTATATTGTTTAATTCCAAATATCTGAATTGTTCATAAGGCAATGAGCATGCCAACGTGATAAGGAACTAACTCATGAGCATTCCTACATGACTAGCATTATGGAAGATAGAATTAGATTAAGTTGCTTATGTTTTGACGTGCTTATGTTTTAATTTAGTTCTTTTAATTTGTTTTATCGCTTAATTTTTATTTTATAGCTTTCACTATTATTGTGGATAATTCCCCTACATCTAATATTGGGGAGAAAGACACTCTCACTCCCAATCTTGATCCCAACCCCAATAATGATGGAAGTAGCAATGATACTTCATCTAAACAATCAACTGCTGCTTCGTCAATTTGTGGGAAGAGTGATCCTGCATGGGAGTATTTTTCACTCAAGAAAGAAGGAAAGAACAATGTGTACACATGCTTGTTTTGTCTAAGTTGCTATAAAGAAGGGGGATAAATAGAATGAAACAACATCTTGCTAGGATTTCGAGTCAAATAGCTTCGTGTAAAAAGGTTCCTCATGATGTTCGCAATCGAATACAAGCAAATTTGAAAGAAGTTCAATTTAAAAAGAAGCTTGATGATGTGCTTGAAGAGTGTGGTGGTGGTGGTGATGAAGAAAGTACTCCAGCTACTCCAATTACTATTGTTCCTCCTACAACTGGCAAAAGAAAATCCACAAGCAGGGTTGAAAAATATTTTTCCCCAAGGACAACTTCAGGTGCTCAGCCAAGTCTTAGAAGTGTGTTGACAAGTAAAGAAGCACAAAACCATGAAAAAATTGCCATTGCCAAGTGGATGTACTTCAGTTGTGTTCCATTTAATGCGGTGAATAATCCATTCTTTCAAGAAGCTATTGATGTAATTGCTATAATGGAGCCTGGGTTCAAAGGGCCAACTTATCATGAAACAAGAGTTGATTTGTTGCAAGCTTGTAAGAAAGAATGCCAATTGGTGATTGATAGTCATCGATCTAATTGGGCATCCATTAGTTGTATTCTTATGGCCGATGGTTAGACTGACATAAGGCAGCTGACGTTGATAAACTTTTTAGTTTATTCCCCTGCAGGCATAGTTTTTGTGAAATCAGTTGATGCTTCTGATTTGGTTAATGATGCAAAGACTCTATTTAATTTGTTCCATGATGTCATTCAATGGGTTGGTCCTTCAAACATTGTGCATGTAGTGACTGATAATGCAACCAACTATCAAGCTTGTGGCAAATTAATTCATGAGAAATATAAGAATATTTATTGGTCACCTTGTGCTACATATTGTTTGAATAATCTTTTGAAAGATATTTGTAGCATGCCTCATATTGCCTCTCTTGCCTTCAAAGGATCAAAGATAACTATATTTGTATACAATCATATGGTTTTCTTGTCATGGCTTAGGAATAGGGATGGATGGAAGGAAATTGTGCATCCAGGACCAACTAGATTTGTTACCACAGTCATAACATTGAAAAGTATAGTTGAGCACAAGCGTCACTTGCAAGCCTTGGCTGTAAATCAACATTTTCAGGTTCATAAGTTATCAAGGACTATACCTAGTAAACTATTTAGTGAAGTTGTCTTAGATAGTAAGTTTTGGGATGATTGCATGTTGATTGTGCGGGTTGTGGTCCCTCTTATAAGATTGTTGAGAATTGTTGATTCAGATGAGAAGCCTTCTTTAGGCTATGTTTATGATGGCATGCTTAGGGCTAAAAATGCAGTCAAGGGGATATTTCATAATAAGAAGGAATTATATAAGCCCTATACATATTTGATTAAAACTCGATAGGATAAGCATCTAAAAAATTATCTTCATGCAGTGGAATATTTCTTGAATCCTGCTTTCTTTTATGGTAAGGATAAGGACTTTTGTGATCATAAAAGGTTGTGGGATGCAGTACTTGATTTGTTTGATGCTAACTACTCAGGACATTAGTATACAGAAATGATGATTGAGGTAGGATAATATCATGCTAAATCGGAATCTTTTGGTCAAGTACAAGCTTCTTCAATATCTACAGAAATTCAACCTAGTAAGTATTGGATGATTCAAATCAATGTATTACTCATGTTAATTATTATTTGTCATATATGGTATAAGTTAATGTTTTTCTTTGATGTAGATCTTTGGTGGCAAGCTTATGGAGGTTCTGCTCCATTATTGCAAAATCTTGTTGTTTGTCTTCTTAGTCAAACTTTTTCTTTTTCTGGTTGTGAGCAGAATTGAAGTTTGTTTGAGCGCATCCATACAAAAAAAAAGAAATAAATTGGAGCATCAACAACTAAATGATTTGGTTTATATTAATTATAACTTGCGCGCTTGCAAAATAGGTAATATAAATTGTTCATTTGCTTTTGACTTTTACTAGGCTTTATTAAATCTATGTTTGATAGCTTTCATTAATCATTTGTGTTATTAATGAAAGGAAAATAATGAAGACAAGGAATTATGATCCTATTGACTATGAATCTATTGTGAATGTGGACACTTGGATAACTGAAGAAGATGCAAGTCCTGATTTTGATGTTAAGGATGTTTTACACTTAGAGAACGTTGTAAGTTCATCTCTTCATATTGAAGGTTCATATTTACATTTAAGATTCTGTTACTTCATTACCAATGTTGTTATACATAAATATTGAGTCCCAGTTTCTTTCATATATATGATTAGGAGGTGTAGATGTAATTCTAGAGCTTTCATCTTTGGTTCCATCGAATGTTAGTAGACTTCAGCATGATGCTCCTAATGCTAGCCATATTCCTATACCTATTCCTAATTTTGGATTCTGAAGGAGATGATATAACAAATGAAGGATTTGATATTAATGATTTTAATGACATTTGAGTATTTGACTATTTGTAATGGATCATATTATTTTGACATTTCAATTCATAATTGTTTAGCTAAAGACTTTAATTAAAACATTAAGTTTGTGTTATTAATGTCTAGTGGATGTGTTTATTTTCTATTTATTCCATTTCATACTCATTATTTTTAATATATAGTTCTTGTCTTTCATTGTCATATTCTACGAACTTTAATTATGAAAAAAAAATTAGGAAAGCCTTAAAGATTGGTAGCTTAACTTTCTTTTATGTTTCATATATATTATTTAAAATATTATTTTAATTACTATCGGTCCAATCCCGGTTTGATCTCGGTTTAACCCCCGATTGAACCATTGAACCTTGAACCAGTACCTTATCCGGTTTTATGTTCGATCCAATTCTAACAACATTGAGAATAACTAAATCTAGGCCAACTACAAGGTATGCTTTCTATACTATTCATCCTATCAAAAATTTTTTTCCTTGAGCAACTTTTGTTTAGAGATTAACTATCAATAAATAATTTTAATATCTTATTTTAAAAATTTCATTTGGTACCTTTTCTTTTTTTTTTTTAAATTTTCTTTGCTTTCATTATTCTTTTATTTTCTGAATTTTATATTCTCCTCTACCAAGCAACTTTTTTTTAACGTTAACTATTTCAGAAAATTTTTTATTTCATTTTTTATAATAAAATTACCTTCTTTCTTTTTGCCAACACGTAAACCCTATTCTGAAAAAATGATATACCTCTTTAAAAAAAACACATAAATGTGTGACTCCAAGCCACAATCTTTCCAAACTTCTTTCCTTGGTCATTCATTTTTTTTTATTTTAAACCATTCCATATTTATTTTTTCATTTAACTTTATTTAAATCATCAATATATATATATATATAAATAATAACTAAATCCGGACCAACTACAAGGTATGCTTTCTATACTATTAATCTTGTCAGAAATTTTTTTTCTTGAGCAACTCTTTTATTAGAGATTAACTATCAATATTTAATTTTAATATCTTATTTAAAAATTTTATTTAGTACCTTTTCTTATTTTTTTTAAATTTTCTTTGCTTTCATTATTCTTTTATTTTCTGAATTTTATATTCTCCCCTACCAAGCAACTTTTTTTAACGTTAACTATCAATATTTAATTTTGATGATATTCCCTTTTCTCAGCAAAACAAAAATTTGATGATATTTGAGTTTGAACTGAATTCATATAATTTTTTAAATCTTTTAATATGCTTTGAAATTGTATATTAATACTAATTATGAAAATATTAAATCTGAAAGCAATATATCAATATATATATATGATTTACTTTATCAACCAATTACATGATGTTATTATTGACAGTGTATTCCCTCTCACAAATTATTGTGCAATTCACTTTTTTTTGACACCCCAACCCCTCTCTATTCATGTCAGGTTTACAGTGGTCCTTTATTTTAAAAAAAAAATTCTTTCATACTTATATACCTATATTATATCCTTAATATCCAGTTAGCCTATCAATCAACTCATAGAATATAAAAAAAATAATTTTTTAGTTTTTAAATTTGCATACTTATTTAAAAATGAAATGGATATAATCAATGTAAAATACAATAAGTTTCAAATTTAGTCTGTGATTCATTTTTTAAAAGTATAAACTTTTGAATTGTAAATTTTCTTTGCAATTTTTTATGTTTTTTCTACAAAAAAAGTAATTATCTTCTTCCAGTGTAGAATTCGCATATTTAAAATATCATGACAGTTAATAGACTCTTTGTTCTTTTTTTTTTTTCAATCAATGCAAGTCTTTGTCTCTTCTACTTAAATATCATGTTTTAAATTTTTACGTTATATAACATGAACTAAAGTTAAAAAGCATAAAATATAAATGAATATAATCTAAATGATACTATCCTAAAGGGGTATAAGTGAAACCCATAACTTCATAACTGATTAAGTATTATTATGTTATTTGTAATTTAAAATTATCAATTTTATCTTATTCATTCCTTAATTACGTTAATTTTTCAACAAGATAGCAACTTTTCTCAAAAAATATAAATAATAACTTAAAAAATGTCATTAATTAATTTTGCTTTCATCAGTTAAATTATTTATTTCTCACACATTTATATGAATTTATCTTATAAGTGGAAATCTTTCAACAACAAAAATTATCAAAAGCTTAATCTAAACATCATCTGAAGAGTTGAAGAAAATCCATGACAAATTTAAGTTACAAACATTTATGTTCAGTCCACTATATCATACATAAGGAAAACAACAACAAACAGAAAACTACAGCACAGTAACAACTGCTATATAATTCAGAACATTACTAGGTTGATAGAACACATTTAAACATCCAATACTCGAAACGGTTCCACCATTAATAAAGTCTCATAATATTTAAAAGCTTGACAGCCATAATAATGCATCCCAATTTTACCAGGTATAAAATAAGGATTGAATCCAAACATATTTGTACGCATATCCTTCCTCAAGTAAAAATATGCAATTAAATGATTCATGAGTAGGACCACCTTTCTTGAACGTTGCTCTCCACATTCAGCAATGCCTAATATAGAAAATGGTTACATTTCACCTTCCCAGTCATATGGTAGATATGGCAAGTTAGTTCCAATTGAGGTTAGATCAACATGATGAATAACAGACCATCCATCCAATTGAGGTTAGTTCCAATACAAGTGCCCGAAAGAATTAGTAATTACGTTTCAGACTCGACTCAGGAACAAAACGGTTATTTCCCATATTAGAAATAAAATGTGAATATTGTATTCAAATTCTAAGAAAAAAATGTTAATATCAAAAAGTGCATTATTAATTGGGAAAAACAGAGAAATAACATTAAGTACAAAGAATAGCAAATATGCTATTTTTCTAGGTTAAATGAAAAAATAAAAAAAATTACATTTTGGCCTCAAGAATTAAAAACTCTTATAGTTTAGTCCCTTAAGAGTGAGTTCGAAGAAGGAAAAGAGAAAAAAGTTTGGGATAAAATTATATCTAATGACCCAAAAATTTTAAAAATTATAAATTGCCCTAGGTCAAGGGTGTTTTTGGAAATATGAAAAATTATAGTCAAAATAAAACTCTTGATGAGCCTAGCCCAATGAAATTTAGTAAGAAATTTATTAAGATCGAAATAATATTATTAGGTAATTAAGGTTTAATATTAATATTTTACCTAATAAAAGTTATTTCAAACTGCAGAAAAAGGCAATATTAATTCAAAAATAGTGATTGGACCTTATTAAAATATATTTTGGGTCAAGATAATGATCTTGGATCAAAATTAATTATTGAATAACCCTGTATCGATTTAATGATAATTTCGACAAAAATATTTAATTGGTACGGATAAATTTAATCGATAAATGATATTTTGGTCTATAAAAATTATTAAAGTAATTTTTGGCCAAAACTGAGGTCAAGACACATTTGAAGTGCAGAAGGGATACCAAGGAAATTTTTGTAAAAGCTTTATTCGCCAAAAGTAACTAAAGTCAAAGATAAAGTTTACTAAAGTAATTTTATGACTTAATAACAAGTAATCACCTTGGTTAAGTTTCTAATGCATCTTCTTCAGCACTCAAAACACGCATAGATAGTAATGAAGAGAGGGAGGAACTCGTGCTATCCAAGGGGGAAAGAAGACCAAGTAGGGAGCAAAGTTTGACTTCTAAACTTTCAAGGTAACAACTTATAATCATTCTCTTGTGTTCCCTTGAGTTTGGAAGAGTTTTATAGATAATTTCCTCTCTTTTTGCTTCTGAAATTTTCTGTCTAGAGAGAGAGTAGAGAGAGAAAATGAAGCCATGAAAAAATTAATCCATGAAAAGTGATGTATAGGCTTCAAGAATTAAGGATATACCATTGGATTGTAAATTAATTGGGTAGTTATTTTTCTACAATTTATGAAAATTTTCTGCCTATTTAGGGTTTAATATAGGAAGGGAATTTCAAGTTTTTTACCCCAAAAATGAATTCCTTGGGTTCAAATTATGAAAATACAAGTGTGTTGTACAAGAAATATCTTAAAGAAAGCAAAATGGAATTTTTAGTCCAAGAATGTACACTTTGTGAAGGGGGTCATCAAATTAGTGGCTAATGACCTTAAATTGTATTATATTAGGGTTCAAGAAAGTGTTTAGAGATTAAAGGAAGAGTGTACAAAGGAAGGAAATCAAAGGAAGTCAAGTAGGTAGTTATTTTCTTTATTATGTTTAATGTTATCATATTGTGATTCCATGATAATATAACTGTCATATAGTTGTTTGAATACTTTGTGATGTATTTGCATTGTTGGATGGTTGTTTGAAGGTTTTTATGACCTAGGATGTCCATTTTATAAAGTGTTACCATGCCAAAATTTTTATGAAATTGTATGGCATAATATGAAGTTATGATTTTCATTGATGATTTTATAAAATAATATGATGATGTGAATGCATAATTGGATATAATTACTGAAATTCTTTGAATCTCACTCTTCCAAATAATCATCATAACTAGGCCCAAGTTATGGCAAGAAGTGGTCAAGAGTGCTAAGGAGAAAGAAGAATGATGATGAACCATGATATTGCGCTCAAGTTATGATCTTTTAGTTTGAAATGATATGTAAAGTTACGAACATGCTACTAAATCTGTATCTCCATGCTATTGTGATCATTAGAGCATTATGAAATGATATACATGGATTTAGTGCAATGAATGATGATGTATTATGTTTATGAAGCTTACTTTGTTAAGTTATGTTTGGAAATGTTCAATTAGAATACTCTGAAAATTATGAAGGTACTGTTCATGTGAATAGGGTATACTACATAAGTGTTAGGTATGTTAAAAACATGATTCATAATGGGATAGTGTAGAGAAAAATTAGAACTTTTGCTATGAATACTGGAAAATTCAAAATACAATAGAAAATTGTACAAAGCTCCAAAAATTTAGTGGTTTGCATTTCTGGAAATCTCTAAGTCTTAGGAAACAATTGCCATTGGTTGAAAGCATTTGGACCTATAAAGAAGGAGTTATGTAATTTCTCCTAAAACCGTTCCAGTAGAGGAAGTGTTCTGACCCGTTATACTTAAGTTAATGTCATGCCCTGTACAGGTTGAATAAATGTACAAGAAAAATATTTCTAGAAAGTAGACTCACAGGGCTTTCCAATGACATAAGGAATGCATAAATTTGCTCAAGGTAGAGTGAGATATGAATTTTTAAAATTAAGGTCAAAATCCTAGAAAAGAGAAATTGACTAAATCTATAGTAAACGTTTGAGAGATAAACTGTATGAATTGGTTTGGAAAATATTTTATTTCATATTTTTCCCATGAAGAGAATATTTTTATCTATTTTTTAGAGACTTGAATCACTATGAAATAATTTTTTTAGAATTAGTTATAAATTTTTGAAAGTTTATCGGGTAAAATGAAAATGACACGATGAACAGTACCTGAAATTTTAGAAAAATCTGTTTCGATATTTTTATACAATCAAATCTCTAATCATGCAATAATGGATATAACTGGAGTCTAATACATGGAAAATAAACTTAAGTATAAGGTGTTACAACTTACGCCTTAAATAAGTACTTATGAAAGAAGTTGATTTCTTTTTTATTTATGATAATAACTTATTTCACTTTTCCTTCTCATTATCCATGTAATAATCATTTCATTATAATTGGCTACTTTTCTTCAGTGTAAGGCTTTTTAACTTGTATATTATAAATACAAAACTAAATTACAAAAATACTATAAGTGAAACATTATTTCTTAGGATATTATAAATTTTATTTTTCGATATTGATCTTACTGAGATCAGTTTTTCATTGACACATATCTCAATTCAATATAAATCAAGATGTGTTACTAATATATTTTTTTAGCAAAAGATGATAGATTAGGCTTGTGACTCCATCTTCCTCCCTCAGCCATCACCTATCACCTACTTCCTTCTTTCAAGAATGTTTTCTCTCCTTCTTTATATAATTATAATAATATACAATATATATTTATTTTTATAATTATAATATGTTTAGCACAATATAAATAAACATTAAAATAAATCTCATTTAGATTTTTAAAATCTAATAAAAAAATTTAAGATTTTATTTAATTAAATTAAAAGGATCGTTATTTTAGAAGATTTTTATGAAATAATATTTAGTTTCAAAGACATTAAAAGTTATAATAAATGCCTATGGCATTATTTTAAAAGCCTTATAAGTCAAAATCACTTATAGGATAAAAATATCTAAATATAAATTATTTTTAACATAATCACTTATTCTTATCATTTATTATGAATAAATATTTATAAAATAAGCCAATAATTTCTTCTTTAGAATCAAGTGCTCTCTTATCTTCCTGCTTTACATGCTTGGGGCAATATCACAGTTATATTTTAAAATGTTTATATTTAATTTTAACATTAATTACTGATCATTTTAAAAACTTCTCATAATTAATGTTATGAATATTCAACTTCAAAACACATTAAAAGACTCAAAAAAAATATATCAATGATGCGTAATGAATTATTTGTTGAGACAATGTCAGAAATATAATAACACCAAAAAAAAAAGAAAAAGGGTAACAAATATAGCTATATATTTTTGGTCCCAACAAGATGACATGACAGGTTAGGGCAACATCTCAGCAAAAGTAAGAAAGCAAAAAAAATATACGAACAAATAATATTTTTCTAGCGCACTTCACGTGTTTAGAGATAGCTCAGTGATGGCATGCCTCTCCATAAGGAATCATCACTGTTGATCTATTGCGAAACATTGCACTCCTACAAGAAAAGACAGCTTGCTGCAAGAGCCTTTATTTCTATTAAAAAGAAAAATCATAGACCCCTTTTTTTCCCAGAGATACTTATAATCCGTCGTTAGAATCGAACAATAATAGATACTGTAGCTAAAAATTTTCTATTCCAACAAAATTATATTAAAAGTTAATATTTATTGCGAACAATTAAAGCTATTTTTCATATTTAAAAAAATATTTTTAGTCGATATTACATTACTGACAAGCTGTATACAAACTTATTTACTTATTTATAATTTGTATGAAAATTATTTAATTGCACTAGACTAATTAGAGTACCCTAAAAATATTTTGAAAAAAATCACACCATATAAAAAAAAATCTTTTTTTCCCATAATCTTTTCCTTTTATGTAAAAATAACGTGCAAATTTGTGGAGTGTACTTTCATTGTCGTGTTCTTTCACCATCTTAAAACTTTTCACAGAAAGTTATTTATCTTCTGATCCAGTTCTTCTTCTTTCTGCCATTCCCTCCACTCATAGACAAGCAAATGCCTCTAAAAAAAATTTCACCCATCAAAGATTTAGATTTCACCAAAGAAACATGGCGTATTCAGGTTAGAATTATCCGCTTGTCAACATTTGGCTTAGCATCTACAAGTAATACATCTCTGAACATGGTGTTGCTAGATGAGGAGATAAAATATCGTGATGTCCTATATTTTTTAGATTTATACATGTTAGTTTATCAATATTGTAGATCAAATAATTCTTTATTTGAATCTTATAATAATCTCATTGTCTTGATTTTTAAGCGGCACTCTATTTTCAAGTTAAGCTAACAATGTTAAGAGCTTATAGATTTTTTTTTAGCTTAATATGTTTCATTTCTTTTTCTAGTTAAATTTTTTTTTACTTTATGATTTTGATTATGTTATTCGCTCACACACATATCCTTTACCATTTATGCACAATGACTTTTCATTTTTCATTTTTTGTTTTGGAAGACAATAAGAACAATTTTTTTTAAATTGAATCTCTAAGAGGTTTTTTCCCCACTTTTCTAATTATATTGTAAATATAAAATATTAGTTTTATATTAAAATTTAAAATATTTGTATGGATTTATACATGTCTATAGCTTTATAGATGTATGTTCTAAATTTTATTCATTTCTAATTAACTTATATTAATTTTATTATACCTTGGCCAATAGATATAACTGTTGTCTCCATTTGTAAATCGAGACCCATAAGAGTTACGCTTTATACTGTGCCTCGTATTTATGAGAAGTCATCTATATGTGTTTTTTTTTCATATGCTTATTTCCTATATGTTTAGATAATTTTTAATTATAAATCGAAACCCATAATTGGCCTGCTTTTGAACAAACATGTGGGTTTTATTGATTAGACAAAAAAAATGCTAATACAAATATTTTATAGGGAGGAAAAATTCAAGCAAGTTGCTTCCACAGGCCCACAATCACAGAAATTTTATAACAAATTTGTGAAGGCGAATCATACTCCATCGAAAACTTTGTTGGCCATCTGAATAACTTTCAATACAAAGCAACCAACAATCACTTTAATACTGTGGTTCATCAAACAACAAGTTTCACAAGAGTCAGCACACAAATTCTACAATACTATTTTCAGTCCACTCTAGTTTCAGAAATTAGTCAAAAAGGAACCTCATTAAATGTCCTTATTGGTAAGTTTCCCAAAAATTCATCTATCTGCATTTTTTGTTATTTAGTTATTATGTAATTTTTTTTTTGTCTATAGATGTTTGCGAAATGCTAACACACTTTGGAAAGTTAACTTACCATGAAAAAGATGGACAAACACTTGATCAACTAACCTTCACTATTGCTAACAATGAGTATATTTTCATTGTTTCAATGATAAATGTTGAGTTTATGGTGTTTGTTAGATTGATGGGAAGTTTTTATGTCAAATTAAACAAATGCTTTATTTGATGAGAATTAAGTTTTTGCTCCATTTTACCCTAAATGTTTTTGCTCAATTCATTTATTCTCGATTAATTCATATTAGTTATCTAATATACATGTCAACTTATATTCTGAGTTAATTCATATAAATGCCATTTTATTAGTTAGTGTGATATTTATTTCCAAACAAATTATCTTAGAATTTTATGTATTCCAATATATAATTCTAATGCAAATTATTGGACAGGGGAAACACCGTAAATTGCACTATGTTTGGAGAGACAACAACAAATGCTTTCTACAACAAGCAAGAAAACAATGATAAACCTATCATAGTTATAGTAAATTATGCAAAAATAAAGACATATAAAGGTAACACACAATCAACTAAAAGTTTTATATCACCCATTATAATTGTTGTAAATTATTTAAATTCAATAATTTATATAGGGGAAATACAGCTATGCAATTCTATTAAATTCACAAGAATTTTCTACAACTTGGAAATTCCTAAAGTACAAGTGTTTGTTGAAAGGTATTTTCTTTTTCTTCTTTTTAACTTAAGGAATCCTATAGAAACTCATCAATTGTTGCTTACCTAATTATCCATACTATCTATTGCTTTACTTCTATTGGTCTTGCTAGCTTACCTGAGTCAATATTAGAGATATCCCAAAACCAAAATAACTCTCTCCAATCCTGCCAATCTCAAATGTCAACAAATGAGTAGCTCAATTTTCCTCTTCGTGTCTCAGTTGCACAGCTTTTGGATCTTAAATAGGTTTAAACATTAACTATACTCTTCTCCTAGTATTAATCTTAAATGATAAACTAACAATGACTTTGTTATTTCATTAGGAATGTGACTGCATTATTCGAGCTAAGTTGCAAAAGATACAAACAAACTTTGGTTGGTGTTATCAAAGCTGCCAGGATTGTTTGACCAAAATGAAATTAAATGAGAGACAACTTACATGCCACAGATGCAAAGGAACTGACACTCTCACTATAAAGTCTATATTTTGGCTTTGAATAAAAGACTATCACATGATTTTTCTCATAGTTTTAACACAAGTCTAAATTAGTTGTTAGTTTTGCATATTCAAAATACAATTCATCATTGCAGATGACACATGGATTGATTTCGTGTTATTCTTTGATGACTAGGTAACGAAAATGCTAAACAAAACAGCAATAGAATTGAGGGATCAATTGGAAAAGGTGAACTCCTTGTGCAGACATAAATATCTAATATTCTCATTTTTTGACAACATTGATGCACACCTTTTGCAGGAGCAACGCCCCTATTCATGCAACGCCCCTATTCATTCCCAAATGACTTAATTAGCTGACAATATTTGATGAAACTAAAAGTAACAACTCAACATTTCAACTTATCATTAACCAGTTCATCCCAAAAGAACTACTCTATACCAACTTTCACAGTGTTGAGCCCTAATGTAGACTGACAAATAATTGAATGCTTTTGTATTTGTGAAAACTAGGTAATATGTTCATTTCTACTACTTTACTTAATACATAATCTAATAATATTCCCACTACTAATGTAACATCTATTTACCCATAGGATATAATGTCAGATGATATCCCACTGGCTAGATTGTACCCACAAATTGAATCATCAACAAACAAATCAAACACTGGAAAGAGAATATCTATAGAAAATACACAGACACCTTGCCAGGACACTTCATCTACCAAACTCAGAAAAACCATGAAGCAAGAGAAACTTTCTTAGCAATGTACCACTTAATAACAGAAACTTTCTTAGAAAGTCTCTTAGCAAGAGAAACTTTCTTAGTATTAGAATTACTCTACTTTTTTTTTTGCTTTTACCTTTCATTTTCTCTAATGTCACTCTTATATGTTTTATTCTTGCCAATTTATGTGAAGTTTTCTTATACTTTTTTTTATTCTATATATTCTATATTATTTTCTTATACTTATTTATATATTACTATTTCTCATACATGTAGGACAAAAATTTATTATTAGTTTACTCTAAGAAATGCTTGTTATTGTAAAGAAATGCTTTAAGGTTTTGTGGGAATAATCTTTTTCTTGAAGACTTCACTATAAACAAATGCCATTATTTTATGATATAGATTCAATTAATCTTTTGGATTTTGGCAAATTATTATTTAGGGTTTACAGTTACCAATTCATATTTTCATTTTCAAATAATCTATTGTATCAAGATAAATAAAAATATATAGTATATTATACATTTTATTTTTAATTTTTTACTTTTATTTCATTTTTTTTAAAGAAATTTCCCCTTTCGTAAAACTTAATATACAATTTATTATACATTTTACTTACAATGATCTCAGAATAATATTCCCTACCTATACATAAAACCTATATGAGAGCCTTTTCTTACATGGACTTTCTTTTTAACTAGTATAGCACCTTGGCGATGCATGGGATACTTTCTTATATGTGCAGCTATAAAAACTATCATCTAAATAATCAGAAATATTAAATCATATGTAGGCTCATTGATCTATCTAATTATCAAATTTTATTTACCTTTGAACAACTACAATTATATTGGTGGGAAAAAAGAAACTAAAATTTTATATGGAAAATAGAATGATATTGTATGATGAAAAAAGAATTTAAATATAAATATACTTGTTTAGAACATGATAAAAAAAATTACACAATAAGACTATAAGAAGTGCATGTACACAAAAGTAAACATATCAATTTATATTATTGAAAATTTCTCTATAAGTAACCTTTCTACTTCTTACACTTGATATGGTAATATATAATTGTTTATGTGAATATTGGTTTGAGAATGTATAAACAAACATCATACAAACTTTAACATTGACTTCTATTTATAATCATAGCAAATGATAACATGATTGGAAATTGCATCCTATCTATATTAAATGAGAATTTGGAGTTAGAAGGGCCAATAGTAATTTGGATACATACATTTAACTCCTAATTAGGATGAGACATTGTTCTTGCCTTTTGCACATGCTTATTGATGATTATTATAATGAATTGTATACCATTTGTTCTCTTCAACATGATTGGTGCACTAACTTAACCCTATTAAGTGATTTAGGAGATCAAACATATATATGAACTTAGGAAATTTAGTAAAATGAATATCATCTATAGAATAAATAAACAATCTCTTAGATGATGACATTTATGCAATCATTCTGTATGTATGAAATCATTATTAATGAGGGTCAAAGATTTTTATAAAATAATATGGATTATAATAAAGTAGGAAGTTAGTAGAAGGACGTTGCAATACTAGTTTTATAAAATGAATTTCATCAAGGAGATCAAAACCCAACTTCATCTACATCCTTACAAAATCTAACCATGATATTCCATTTATCATGGAGAGAATTAATATATCATATAAAGTCAATGTGTTTTGACATAGTGGTGTGTAAACTTATAACAATAAACAAAATAAACTCCTTTGGTTGATAATGTGAAATATGGAACTATTTGGTCAGATTAGTCATAATTGATATCAATTCAATAAAAAAATCTAATTCCGTAATTTGATGAAAAATGTTTACCTTTCATAAAAAAAAGTTTTCAAAATCACCATATGCTCAATTTAAAATATATTCCTAATAGAGTTGTTAATTTTTTGTTCCTTATTTTTTAATTAATGTGCGATGAATGCAAAATAAAGTTTTTTTATTAAGTCATATTAGTATTCATTTACAATAAGTAGTCGAGAATAAGAGTTAATTTGCATTAATTATGAAAATTATTGATTAAAATAACCTTACAAATTATTTTAGTTTACCAATTTAATTAAATAGGTATTTAATAAGAGTTGAAATCACCAACTTCACTTGGTAATTTCTCAATTTCATTTTACAAATTATTACCAATTTAATTTTTTATTAAAAAGTAATTTTTAATTCAATATTTTTTATGATTCTTGAATTAATTATCACAATAATTAAATTATTTTTAATCCAAAATATATAAGTGGATAATTGTGTATTTATGGGTGGAATTTGACTTTAATTATTTTTTTAATTAGATTATCATATACATTAATATGATTGATACCATTTTATGATAATCATAACAATCAATTTCTATGGTTAGAAGAAAAATAAAAGTCAATTTCAATTTCCACATATTTGAACGTGGAACCTGAGTCATTCAATTTGATTATAACTTATAAAATCTCAAATTTTAATGAAAAATTAGTTTGTGATTTGAACATGATATCAATTATACATTGTATAATTAATTTGAAAGTTAATTATTGTGTTAAATGTTGGATTTGGAATAAGTGTCTTGAATAACTTTACCAATTGCTTAAACAATTTAAAAATTGGTGGTAAAAAAATTATTAAATTATGATTTAAGTCAAATGTTAAATGAATTTTAATTTTTTTGAATACATAGTAAACTAATTAAATTAATATTTAAGTCAATTTTTAAAAATTAATTATTTAAATTAAAATTATGTATTTGATGCAAATTTTAATTGTTTTTTAATTCAATGATTAAATATATAATAAATTTCCTAATTAACTAAAAAATTAGGCTTTAAGATATAAGTTAGGGAAAAATAAGCTTTTGGTCCTTGTAGTTTTAGTTAGCTTTGAATTCAGTTCCTGAAGTTTAATTTTTTTTAAAACACTCCCTCAACTTTTGGCCATTTAATCCGTTCATCCCTGTGCTTTTACATATTATATTAAGGGCTACTAAATTTATTGTGTTGGCTAATGAAGCATCATGTGGCATTTGACTTGGAGTCTTTCTCTTTATAAGTTCGACCAAAATTTTCCGACTATCTCTTATTCCCAAAACACATCATGTATAGGGTTACAAGAATCACGATTTCAATTTGTTCTTTGGTCTAATTCTTACCCTTATCATGCATTTATCTTCTCTTCATCCTAGGGCTCGTCAATCTCAGTGTTGAGTGCAAGCATCTTTGTCTCCCTTGTCTAGTACATTTATCTATTACTTTGGTGCATCGATTGTACTATATTTGGCTTCGTCAATCTTCATCTTCTACTTCGAAAACTATTTGGGGTGCATTAGATGGAGAACGAATAGAAAGATGGTGGGTTGCATTAGGGTATCCTAATTCTTGTTTCTCGGAGAGGTGTGTTTAGGTTTGGGATCGACAATTATACAGTGTGGGCAAAGCAAAACCATGGAAGAAAAGGTTAAAGAATCTGATTTGTAGCACATCTTCATTGTGATATATGCTCCCCTTCTTAAGGTGTTTGTCTGACAATCTATTTTATTTTAAGGAAAATCGAATCCTAAACTTCATCGGTAAGAAAAATGAACACAGATCTATATATATTTTTGTGCTGAATTGCCGAAGAAATTGTGAATTATTATTAGCTAGGAATTTTATGCTATATTTTGCACATCTTTCCTGGAGCTGCATTCAATTTCAAAAGCAATTGCATAATGACCATTGTCTGCATGTTGAATAATTTTTTTGAAACAACGCTAAGCCAAAAATTTTCGTTAAAATATGCTCTACTTCTAAATATGTGTGTATATAGTTTGTTGTCTATCTCAACTGAATTAAGTCATTAAATAATTGAATTTCATCCATTTCTTCTACAGGTTATGTACATTACAAAAATAAGTTTGAGATGTTGAGCAATTTTGATGAAGATTATCAAGACTACTTGTAGTATGTGTTTGGATGAAGGTATTGGAGGATTTTTGTCATCGGGAAAGTGCTTTTTTAGTGATGCATGACCATGGTGGTGAAATTGATGAAGAATCAAACCAAAAGTGTGTTATTGTTGAAAATGCAAGACTTGCAATTCATGAATTTGTGAATCATATGACATATGTTGGAAAAGATCTTATAGAAGCTAGAAAATTATTTACTCTGATAAATTCATGTATGATACATCAACCTCTAATTTTGTAACTGTGGCTATGGTCTAATCGCATTTGGAATATTAATGTGAAGTTGCTTTGTTCCACACACATTATGTCTAGTAAAATATGCTGCTGTTCCAAGATTATGATTGATATCAGATTTATTCAAATGTAATTTTGTAAAATAAATAGTTATGAAAAATGAGAGAGTCTATGAGTTATATATCCATAAAGCAATTTTTATTAACACCTAAGTGATGCTATAGCCAACACTTTGAATTTGTAATTATTGCTACCCCTAAAATACTGCATACTGCTTAGCACTCGAATTCAACATCAGTGATGGAATATAAGCTTGCTATAAAAACTAGCCTTATTTTCATCTTGCAATCACCTTACCATCTTTCACAAAAAGGACAAACAATCCTATATTTTTGTGTGAAGATATAAGAGCTACACAATACACAAGCTACAACTTTTAATGTTGAAGAATACTACCATTCATGGAAAAAATTAATACCCATAACTTCATTAAAAAAGAAAAAAGAAAAGAATAACACTCACAAAACCATAGAACATAAGACAATCATATATCCACTAAAGCATTTCTTTTTTTGCAAAATACAATAAAAGCTTATATATATATATATAAGAGGGGGCCTTAAGCCCATAAATTAAATTAGCTACTCAACCATAGAGGGAACTAGATTCCAGAAACATCATGAAGCAAAAGAGGCTCTAACAACAAAAGAGCTAGTGTAAGGACACATATCACCACTGAATTCAATTCCCATATGAGCCAATGCATTAGTTGTTAAGTTCCCTTCCCTGGTTGTTTTGAACTCAACCTCCCAGTCTCTCTCTATGAGATTAAAGAGACTTAACATTCGGCATCAATTGTCTGAGTGTCTGACTTCTCATCCCCTTTATGATCGATCACCTTTGGCATCAGAATCAACTATTACTTTTCTATATCCCTGTTTCCTTGCAATCTCCAACCCTATTAGGATTCCCCACTCTCCCATTTCTGCAACAAAATATAGTAACCCAGATTCCAATAGAAGCCACATAACAACTTGAGACAAAGAAGTACCTGTAAAGCAAATAAGAACTGCGGATTATGGAGTACGGGTATGGTGTGTATTCTTCAAATCACTTTGCTCCATCTATACCCAGCGTTCACAACTTCTATTTTCCTTAAAATAGAACAGAGCAAATTCTCTACGCAATCAATCTCTCTCCAACATGTAAAATCTCATCTACCACACATTTTCTCCCTCTTCCACATAAGCTTAGTTGACGACATTAGTGCCACATCTAAGTCCTTCCGACAATTAATGAAAGAAGAGGGATGAACGTATCACTCGGTGACAACTTCAAGGATGGTGTTAAAAAAATTATACTTCGGGGACTAATTTCAAAACTGACCAAAACCATAGGGATTAAAAACTTATTTTTTCCTATAAGTTATCTCTCAATAAAAAAAAATCTTTAAATTAAATTTTGATGCAATTTCTTGAATAAAATTATTAGTTATTTGAAATTTAAAGTTTGGGATTAAGTTAAATTGTAACAAACATATTTTTATGAAACTTTGAAATAAGAGCTTGCTTGGTATAATTTTTGGGAAGTAACTTATTAATAAGTGTACTTCCTAGGAAGTAACTTTTAAAGAAATTCATATATATTTTACTTGTTTTATTTTCTATTTTTTTGGAAGTTTAAATAATTTTTTTAAATAAATATAGGATATTTTAATTTTAAAGACATAAATACCCTCTTTATTTAAAAAATTAATTAAGAATTAAGGGTCATTTTAGAAAAATATCATAAGATACTTGAAAAGTAAAACTTCCTTGGGTTTTAGTTGGGAAGTTCTACTTTTCGAGTTAAATTTAACTTCTCCGAAACTTCTAAATTTTTTGTAACCAAACAACATCAATCAGTGTATTTCCCAAGAAGTTTAACTTCCCTCCCCCGCTTTCTCCATACCAAATGAGCCCTAAATATCCTAAAATTAAGGATGAAGTCAAATATTAGTGTATGCTTTTTTTTTAAAAAAAAATAAATAAATGTAGAAACATTAATAAATTACAGACCGCCCATTTGAAAACTTTATAATCAAGTAATTGTAAATTTATTTAAAAAATTAATCTTGAGGTCATATTAAAATAATTACTTTTAAGTAGTTGTCAAAATTTAAATTCCGAAATAAATTAAATTTGATTGATGATCATGTGAATTATATAAAAACATGGAAATTTTTAAATTTGATTTGTTTTCAAATATATTATAACTAAATAATATCTAGTAAATAATAAATACCCAATTGATAATTAAAAAGATATTCGCGGATCATGTGAATCTAAATTAAATTTTAGTTTGAAATTAGTCTTCATTTTTTTATAAGTCAGAAAAATCAATTAGTTTGGTAGACGAAAAAAGAGACAAAATCAGTTAAGATGTAAAAAAAATTACTATATTAAAAGGAAAAAAGAGAAATTTTGAATATTTTCTTCACAATTTATATTTTAAGATTTTTCATTTTTCAAAATATATGAAATTAAGTTAAATAATTGATATTTTTACTAACAAAAAAGTTTCATGAGATTTTGTATTAATTTTAATTAAAAACATAACTAGGATAATAAAATTGGGACTTAATTAATAGCACTTTGGATTTTTAAATTAATATGTTTAAACAAATTTAATTTTTCAGGTAATGTTTGAATATATATAATAAGCCAAAAGCATTACAACAATTCAATTTAAAAGTATGATATTCACAAATTCCACATTTGGTCTTAACAATAATATTGATTTCATCAGTGACCTTCGCATATAAATCTTCTCCGACTGATTCTACCCATTCTTTAACCCAACCAGCTGGTCCTACGTATGATAAGAAAGTATCATTTTTTAGGATTAGATATGGAAAATAACAGATATAATTTAACAATTATAGCAGAAATGCTGACTTCAAATCTTGTAAGCCATTTATTCTTAATTTGTCAAATTTAAAAAAAATCCAAAGAACAAAAGTATCAACAATTTAAAAGAATCAAAAGAATCAAAAGAAGTAGTTAATAGGAGAATATTTAATCTAAAGTTTTCTTGCAAAGAAGAACTCTATAGAACTAATGGATAGAAAAGAAAATAACAATTTACATAGAAGAGAAATAATAATTTACTTACTTCTAAACTGATGATAACCATGGGTGATTTCTCATATTAAGACTTGAAAATGTGCCGACTAGAATAACCATCCGCAAATGATAATGATAGGGATGGGAACATTAAGTAATTGAAAATAAGCCGTATAAATATGAAATGGTATGATGAAATTTTACATAATTTATAACAAATGAATTAACACATAAGAATTTAAAAATCAACCAATTGACCGACAATCATGGGATTTGATGAATAATATATTCAAATTCCTAAATCAAATTTTGAACTCAAAGATGCATTCATAAATTTTTATTATTTATATTTTAGTTAGTTAGTAAATTTTGTTAGTTTAATAATAGTATATTTAAATCAATTAGTTAGAATGATATAAATTATTAATATATATTAAGTTTAAATTTGAAAAAATTTCATTAATATATTAAGTGTAATGATGATTGTTAAATGTGCTGACTTCCTAAGAGGGGGTGAATTGGGAAGATTAGAATTTTCTGCAAAATGTCAATAAAGTGAATAAATCAAATGTGACAGTAAAACAAAGTATAAGTGAATAAAAAGTAAAAGTAGTAATAAAGAAGGGAAGACACAGATGTTTATCATAATTCGGTCTCTCAATCTTGACCTACGTCTAGTCCTCAAACCACCACTTGAGATTTTCCACTATCTTGCAAGAATTCAGTGGGCTTCTTGCAAATGTCATAGTACAGCTATGATACTCTATTTTAAAGCTCACACTTTCTCTCTTTGCACTCTAACTAAGTGCTTCCCCAATCTCTTGTGATATCCCCTAAAAAAAAATCTTTCTTCCAGATAAAGATAAGATTGTTTACAATGGATAAGCTCTCTTAATCAGAGTATATATGAAAGTTGGAGTACAAAGAATAAAGTATGTGAGAGTAAGAGACTTTGAATTGATGATTTGACAAAATTTTAGTATATACAAAGTTAAAATCGTTACCCACAATTTCAAATGATGTTATATTTATAGATTTAGGTTTTAACTATACGTTAGAGATAAAATTTATCCGTTGGAGAAGTTACCCAATGGTTACTCTGAAAAACTATCCGTTCACCAACCGCATTTAATACTTCTGACACTCAAAGTTCGAATTTTGGTTGGTCAACAGACGAATTTTGCAGAAACTGAAAGCTAAAGACTTCAGCATTGAACATTCAAAGTTCGTCTGTCATAAAGCAAAATTCGAATTTTAATCTTTGAAAAATGTTTCTATGTTGGAACATATGAATTTTCAAGTTTAAGGTTCTTCTAGAAAGTATGAACAGTTGTTCCATTTTGCTACAGTGCCTTCCAAATTCAAATTGTGATGCCCAAAATTCGTCTATCAGTAGGCAGTTTAATAAGGCACAATAATTCATCTATTCAAAATTCGAATTTTTAAAATGCAAAGTTCGTCTGTCACAGAAACCTCTTTTCAGACTTAATTCAAAGTTTGAATTTTTGAATACTATCATTCGTATGTCAACATATCATCATAAGAGACTCACAAGCTTTGTTTCTGAAATTTAAATTTTCATGTTCAAAGTTCGTTTATCAGTGAGCTATTTTGATACTTTCAAAACTCAGTTTTCATATGAACTTTGACATATTCTCAGACGAATTTTTTATTTTTCATAAGTTGTATTTTGTCTAAAATTCGAATTTTCAAAAGTTAAAGTTCGTCTGTCAGATAAGGCTATTTTCAGACAAGTTTCAAGATTCAAATTTCTGCAGTCAAAGTTCGTCTGTAAGAGAAGACTCTTTTTCAGACTTGTTCATTTTCAATACGAAATTCGAACTTCTAAAGCCAAAGTTCGAATTTTCAAAATAGCATATCGTTTCAAACTTCGTCTAGCAGTGAGTGTTTTTCAAATATTCCATAGATTAACATAGAATCATAGTTTTAAAACATCTTTTTGCCAATTCAAAGTCTTTTACTCAATTTAAACATGACTGTAGATTTTACATCTATTTTTGTGCTAGTTTTTCTTGAATTTCTCCACTTGAAATCATTTGTGCACCTTTGATATCTTCTCTCCAAGTTTTAGAAAATTGGTTTAGAATTATCAAAACACTTGATTCAACAATGATGACCTTATATCTTTCAAAAATGATTTTACTATTTAAGTATGAAATCAATTAGTTATTAACATAGAATAACCAATCATATGAGATTGATTTTCAATTATTAAATTCATTTGAGCTCGAAAGAAGTTATATGCTGATAGATATATATATATATATATATATATAAATTTTAAATATAATTAATTAAATTATTTGATTTAAACTATTTAAATGTTTAAATCCAGATTTATAATATGTAAGTTACACCTTACTAATGTTTGCTGAAAATAATTAAAATATTTAACTAAAATCATTTTAAGTTATATGTGGATAGTTATATATAAATTTTAAATATAATTAATTAAAATATTTAATTTAAATATTTAAAGGGTTTGGTTTAGATTTATTGGAAGTTAAATCTTACTAATATTTGCTAAAAAAAATTAAAATAGTTTATTAAAATCATTTTAAATTATATATTGATAGTTATATATATAAATTTTAAATATAATTAATTAAAATATTTGATTTAAATATTTAAAGGTTTAAGTCTAGATTTGTAATATGAACATTATACCTTATTAATATTTGTTTAAAATAATTAAAATGCTTGATTTAAACTATTTCAGATAAAAGATCATATTTATAATTTGGATCAAATCTGTTAATTTTAAATAAATCTGTTAGAATTAATCATATAAAAATATAAAATATAAATTAAGTGGTTTGGAGTAGGGTTGAAGTTTCAAAATTATGAAAAAACTGCATTTGGATTCGAATTTTTCGAACATCCGAAAGAGAGATTTTGTGGGATAATATTTTTTTCCTAGACTTTAGTGTAAAGAATTACTATTATTATTTTAAGACACCGAAAACACTCCTAAAAACATCACTGCCTCCATTCGATAAAATCTGAGAAGTGAAGACGAACCCTAACCTCGTGCTGGAGCCGGACCGCACCCCGCGAAGGCGCTTCACGGTGAATGCGAGGGACTCGCGGAACTGGTCAACCCCAGGAATCATCATCGCTGGTCAGGTAAGCCTCCTGTACTCATCATCTCCATCGTTGGTTTTGATGTTCATCTCCGTGGGTCTGCTGATCTAGGTTTCGATTTTCATCTCTATATCTCATATGGAATTTGTGCTTGCAATTCGATTTCCATGGTTGTTAACTTTCATGGCTTGTTCTTCGATTTTGATATGCGTATTCAATCTGTACTTGGTCTGGTCTGCTGATCTTCAGAGTTCAGATGTTCCATATAAAATGAATATACTAGTTATTTTTCATAGCCAGTTTCAGATGTTCCATTTTTTCTCACAGTGAACAAACTATAGGTTCAATTCACAAATGGAGAAAAGCCTGGCTGGGATATACTAAAACAGGATTTAAAGCTCAGAAACATGGGGTTCATAGATATGGTCAATGGAATAATTGGAAAAATACTTTCTCTCCACTGAAAAATGCATTTCCCAATACATGCTCTATCTTCTGCCATGGGGCTTCATAATTCCATGTGCATTATATATATATATATATTTCTTTTTTCCCACAACATTAGAGCTACAGCATGTCATTTCGTGTTCATTGCTTAATTTCCTAGCTCACATATTGTGTATTCACTAAAAAGATGCTTATTCTAGATCCAGGACCTGAATTTGCTGGTTTGGCTCATAAGTTTGTACTTTCAACTTTTGAGTTTGTCTTGAGTGACATATACTATTTATGTGTGTGTGTGTGTGTGTGGGGTAATATTCTGTTGGGATTCCCTCGTTGGAACACCCACCATCTTCTAATGACAGTGCTAAGCTTTTTCTAAATCAAATATATACACGTGTATCTGTGTGAGAGACTGACAGCTACATGAGCATGAGCATCTGGAGCGTGTTTGGAACATAGAATAGATCCCGATAGATAAGAAAAGGGATTCTTTTGTGCTGGCCACAAGCAGAAGTGCAAAGTAGCAGAGCGCTTGAACCATTAGTTATGGCTGAACCAGGAGACAACCATCATGTCTCGCTTGAGGATGGGAAGAAGAGGAAGAGAAAAAGGAATAGACCATTGAACTCTGCAACCGAGGGCCAATTGGAACCTAAAGAGTCAAACCAGCATGTGGAGGAAGAAGGCAAAGAAGCCGGAGAGGTTAGTGATGGACATAAGGAATCTGCGGAGGTGCCTAAGAAAAAGAAGAAGGATAAGAAGGTGAAGCATGGTGAAGAAGAAAGTGAAGGGGAGAAGGTCCGCAATGTGAATGAGGAGGAGGAGAGCAAACAGAGAAAGCTGAAGAGTGTTGGATCTGGAATTATCAGCACTGTGTCGTTTGATTCTCTGGGATTGTCTGAACCTACTCTTAAGGCAATTAAAGATATGGGATTTGAGCAGACGACTCAGGTTTTTTTTTTTTTTGTCTCATTTATGTCTATTCTCGTATTTCTTACCATTCCAAAGAGAGCTGCAATGGGGGTCTACGCAGATGTATTTGATGTCTCTCTATCAATCCTCCTGCTGCTTTTAATGAAAGAAAACTTTTTGGGATAGAAAGAAAACTTTTTGGGATAGAAAGAAAACTTTTTCTATTCTACACGAAGAGGGGTTTAAGTTTTTCATCTTCACAAATTATGTTAATTAAAGAATCTTGCAGAAGCTTTTCCAATTTGTGGCAAGAATATTTGGCAAACATTGGTGTTGATCTTATATGGATTTGCAGATTCAAGCGAGAGCAATACCGCCGCTTTTGATTGGGAAGGATGTTCTTGGTGCTGCGAGGACGGGTTCTGGAAAAACTCTTGCTTTTCTAATACCAGCTGTGGAGCTGTTGTACCACGCTCAATTTACTCCTCGAAATGGAACTGGTGTTGTTGTCATATGCCCCACTAGGGAGCTTGCTATACAGGTATAATGTTGCTGGGATTTCGTTACTGGCCCTGTGTCTTCAGTTATAATCTATACTAAAGCACGAATGAAATAGTTTCTTGCCTCCGATGCCCTAAAGACTATTTTTTTTCTTTTTCACTTTTTGCAATAAGCAACTCAATTTTATTTAAGAGTTCTATTGTTTTCTTGAGTTCCCTGATTTTTAATTCCTCCTGCTACTTGACGTTGCTTCAGTGGTAAATTTTATAATTTGTTGCTCCCCATTGGCTAATCTACCTTTACTTTAGACGCATGCTGTAGCAAAAGAACTTCTCAAGTATCACTCTCAGACTCTTGCGATGGTTATTGGAGGTTCAGCTAGAAAAGGAGAAGCTGAACGAATTGTTAAAGGGGTAAATCTACTGGTGGCAACTCCTGGTCGTCTTCTTGATCATCTTCAAAATACAAAGGGATTTATATATAAGAACTTAAAGGTAAATTTTGGATATTTTATAAAGTTGTTTGCCTCATCATAATTCACACATACCACTTTACTAATACTAATGAGCCATGCTGCTACATTCATGATCTTCTCTTTAATACTTCCTAATGTTTTGAGTGCTCATTGTCAGTAATCCATGCGTTTTTATAAGCTAATCGATAGTTTGTATGATACTGTAATTTTCCTTCCCTCTGGGCAGCTTGTCTATCCAGCACTCGGTTGATTGAAATGCATGTCTTAAATAATTTTGAGCTGCTAGTTGATTCATGCTTCATCATGTATTTCTGTGCTGGAGAAGTTGGATAGCTGATCTGTGCTTTCTTTCAAGTTTCCAACACTTTTCACAAGCCCTTAGCCCATGCTACTGCTGCTATCTTGTCATTGGCTTGGTCTTGTATTCCTCTGGTGAAATTGTTATGAGAGGAAAGTCAGCCTTTGTCCAGATGATGTATAATGGCATATAGCATTGAAGTATTATATTTCATCTGGTGCTAGGTGGTTTTAATTTTCCAAATTTTGGATTGAATACTCTTGATTTTAGGCTGTTTCTAAAATCTCAGTGCATATATGCCTGTGGTTATAACTATAGACTGGCTTTTCTCTTCCTCATAATTTCTGCATGAATTTGCAGTGCCTCATGATTGATGAAGCCGACAGGATTTTGGAAGCAAACTTTGAGGAGGAAATGAAGCAAATTATTAAAATCTTACCAAAGGTAGACATATGTCTTTCTTTTTCATCTTATTGCTCCTAACTAAATTAGAATCTTTTTTTTTTTTTTATAAAGAGATAGAATCTTAAAGTTGGAGATTACTGAATGAAAAGGACTTCAGTTATCATAAATATCCTTTCCTTTACACAGTGAGAAAAGTAAAAAGTAAAATTAAAAAAAAAGAGAGAAAAATAAGAATCTCATGAGTTCGTTGATGTGAATGTGATTGTCAGTCACTGCTTGCAGTTAACTTGCTTATTGTAAAGCTTAATGGTGTTGTATTTGCTATCTGAGTTTCAACATTTTGTGTTAGGGTTCTAAGTATGCTTGGGTAATATAGTCTAAACCTGCAAATGTTAGAAAAATTCCAGAGCACTCTGAAGTGTCGAACCCACAGGGAGTTTAAGTTTCCACTAATCTAACAAATTTCTGTCCCAACCATTGGTTATATCGTTGAGAAAAATAGTTGAGTGAAAGTAACAAGTAGCAATATAAGAAATTGAGTTGATCCAATCTGTAAGAGCATTTGGTTCACCTTATGGGATGACTAATCTCTATTCTTTGATTTTATTCTTAGTAATTATAGTGACTGATGTTCTTTAAGTTGTTCCAATTACCTCTCAGTCAATTAGTCTTTGTTCAATTAGTATTTAATTCACTCTTGTGCAACTAAATTTCCAAACCAAACAATGAAACTACAACTTAAGTCACCACAAATTCCAAATTCTATCTTTAAATGAGTTATTTGTGTTTATCTTTCTAGATTTAGGCTCACTTTTCAGCTCTTAATCCATCGGGTTTTCCCATTAATCAGATTGTATGATGATCAATCTTAAAATCTACATGAAAAGCAAGAGAGACAAATATAATTTTAAAATATAAACTTAAATTCATAAACATGCATGAGGTCCATAATCCAAACCAAAAGTAATCGAAGAGTCAAGATAGTCATTCTAGTTAAGCTACATCAGTACTCCTAATTGGGAGTTTAGCAATCTGTAAAAATATAAAATATAGAGTCCGTTCTATGCTAAAAACCCAAAACATGAAAGAAATATTAAGGAGTATAATTCTAAGATAGAATCTTGTTGCAGTCATCACTCTACGCCTTGTTCCTCTGCTTCATAGTGTTCTTAGCATGCTTTGTGGACTTCCAAAATTAATTTTTGAGAGTTTGAGTGAGAATTGGATGTCTAGAGTCTTTCCCCTACTCTCCTATTTATAGTAGTGTTCAGAGTATTAGCTCTGCAGGTATCTATCACTTCAAGATTATAGAGATTTAATTTCTTTATTCTGAAAAGCAAACAAATATAAAATATGTAAAAATCTGTCAAATAAACATTATTTAAATTGTATTTTAATTTAATTTAAAGCTCAAATATGAGTATTTTATATGTATAAAATAAACATATCAAACTGGGCATTTGAAATCTGAATCATATATTTTAGGTTTTGGGCCACTGGACCAAACTAGAGGGGGTCTAGTTTTGTTCTGAGATTGATTCATGGTTTTTATTGGTTTCAAACATTTTTTATTTCTCATTTGATTTTTCCTTTTCATATAATATTATCTATTGAATATGACTAGAAGTGTTCTTTGTAGTATGTAAATTTGCACTTTTTCCCTAATGCCTGTGTGCTGATTAAATCTGCTTCTTTGTACAGAATAGGCAAACAGCTTTGTTTTCAGCCACCCAAACAAAGAAGGTTAGTCCAGCATTTTCAATCTTCAGCATGCCCTTCCCCTGGAACAGAATCCTATATCAGAGTTTTCTAGTAATTTGTTTCATATAAATGTGTAGTTTTCTTTGTTCCTAAACACTATAAGTTGGAACTGAATGATCTCTGCTATACCTAAAAGTTGATAATATGAGGAAGGTCAGGCTTAATGTTTCGTATTATCTCAGATTGGTAATTCAACATTTCTCTCAAATTACAGGTTGAGGATCTTGCCCGCTTGTCATTTCAGACAACTCCTATCTATGTTGATGTAGATGACGGGAGAACCAAGGTGATGTCTCCACTTTTATTTTTTTCATAACATTTTATTGTTCAGCATTATTTTGTAGTGGTCTCTCAAAATCCTCATCAATGTAGGTCACAAATGAAGGATTGCAGCAGGGCTATGTTGTTGTTCCCAGTGCCAAGCGTTTTGTTGTTCTCTATTCCTTCTTGAAGAGATATCACTCCAAAAAAAAGATGATGGTCTTTTTCTCTTCATGCAACTCTGTGAAATTTCATGCAGACCTTCTTAATTACATACAGATTGAATGCTTTAATATACATGGAAAACAAAAGCAGCAGACTCGTACTACTACCTTCTTTAACTTCTGCAAAGCAGAAAAGGGAATTTTGCTCTGTACTGATGTTGCTGCTCGTGGACTTGATATCCCTGCTGTGGTATGTTCATTTTTATTTATAAATTTTCTGAATATTTTTTAATGTGAAAAATCATTAATATGTATAAAACTTGTCAGATTGAAAAACATGTATGAAACTTTTAAGATTTGCGAACTAATTGTAAGAGTTAATGTGTAATCAAACAATCTAGCATCTGGCGAAGGATCAGCTGACATCATTTGGGTTGGTAGATTAATGATTAACAAAATTTGGGATTCTTATCTTCTAGAATCCTTTGGTGGTTGATACAATATGATTCAAATGATTGGAATGTACAACATTTTATGGTTTTATTCCTTTTCTGCCTTCTAGGACTGGATTGTGCAGTATGATCCTCCTGATGAACCCAAGGTATTCCTTGTTCTTAACTGATCATCATTATCATTTCATTAATTATTTATTTCTCAGTATTATGCATTGATGCTGAGTATAACACGGTTTCTATGCTACTTCCAGGAATATATCCATAGGGTTGGTCGAACAGCTCGTGGGGAAGGTGGCAAAGGAAATGCTTTGCTTTTCCTGATTCCTGAAGAATTGCAATTTCTTCGCTATTTGAAGGTCAGTTTCCCTCTTCAAAGAGATAATAACCAAGCTGATCTAGTAGTACTTGGTGTATGCATTTGTTTGATATGATAAAGTAGGGTTCCAAAATAGTTATTTGAGGATACCTACTTGAGTGAAGTGACAAGAATACTAGACAAGTGGAAGGCTGTCATTGCTTGTTTCCCTATGACCTTGTCCCCTCTTCTTTTCTAGGAAATTAAATTCAGCTAATATCATAAAATATTTTTATGCATTCTAAATTTCAGGCAGCTAAGGTTCCTGTGAAAGAATATTTATTTGATGATAAGAAGCTGGCAAATGTACAATCTCACCTGGTACATTCCTGCTTCCTTATTTTTATTTAAACGTTATCCATCAAAGTAACCAACTGTTGCTGATCATACAAAGGATTAACTGAGTTATGCAGGAGAAGTTGGTTGGTAACAATTATTATTTGAACAAGGCAGCTAAGGATGCTTACCGATCATATATTCTAGCATATAATTCGCACTCTATGAAAGACATATTCAATGTTCATCGCCTTGATTTACAGGTGCAGCTTTCACCCTACATTTGACATGATCATATATTTCATGATTTTTAGTATTACATGCCTACATGGATAGCTGCATTTATCAAACATATAGAGATGTGAGCATTCGTGTGCGCCTGTTATTTTCCTCCCCTTCGCAGTGATATGTTTTCATCCTCTAATGTCTAGATAGGATACTCAAAGTCTGTTCAGATTGATAGGGTGAGTATGATATTGACTGATCCTTACTTTCCAAAGTAGAAATCCGATATTATTGAGACCCTTCCTTGTTTCCCTGTACAATGGAACATGCATATGAGGGTAATAGGAACAGTGACTATTGGAAAATATATTGTAATTTAGGATTTTTTTTTTTTTTGAGGAAAAAGAAACATTTCTTTTCAGTCCATCGTGTGCATTGCATCTGAGTGGTAGTGGATAATGTAGAATGCACACAGTGATAGCATTGGTTGCTGGACTTGAGTGCAGGCTGTGGCTGCTTCATTCTGTTTTTCGAATCCACCAAAGGTGAGTTTAGGCATAGACAGTGGGGCTTCTAAGCATAGGAAGAAAATGCGCAAGGTTGAAGGAAGTAGACATGGATTCAGCGACAGCAATCCTTATGGTAAAAAAAATACAGCGGCCGATGATAACCGCCAATTTGTGATGCTCTAGCTGCTGCGGCCCCTCCCCTTCTCCTTTTCTCAGCCCATACATTTTTGGTAGGTCCTATATAATCTTAGTGAGATGTAATTTGTAACCTGGTCACAGAATCTCCTCAACTGAGGCTAGATTCTCACAGGATTTAAGCTGATTTTGTTTTTTGGGGTCTCATATTTCTTATAAATTGATCTTGATTTGTTAAAATTGACATTTCTGATTTCCCCGTTCTTAAACCTAAATTCATCCCGTTTTGAGTTGAATCCTGATTAAGTACGACGGAACTCAGCCAAAAATTCCATCTTCATAAGCCAAGTCAAATGGAGCGAAAGACCATATCTAAATACAAGCCTAAAATCCTGTAAGTCGAATTAAGCCCTAAGAAGGTGGTAAAAGATAACATTAGATTTATCATTTGAAATTAATCCTACTCTGTCGTTGAGGCCTCTGAAGCTGGACAAGGTATTTTGTTTTTTTTGTTTATAATTTTTAAAACTACCAACTAGGATCTCGATGAGGGGAATTAAATCAAGAATCAACTCATTTTTTTAATCATCCTCTGTAATATACGAGAAGATATTTGATTAAATGCATGCATCTATCTCTAGTTTGTAATTAGTGCAACTAATTAATTTAAGTAGAGAAATTACCTCGTCCATCAGTTTCACGTGAAAAATGAGACTGCTATCTTTAAATTAGCTCGAGGCAGTTAGTTATGATATTTTCTTTTTGTATCAAACCTACTTTGACTAATCTAGTCCCTTTTGGGATATCTAATAAAATGGGAACGATACACATTCAAGTGTATCCAAGTGAAGTTAGAATGTGCTATTTTTTTTTTTTTTGCGTATGCATTTAGTATCTTGAACATATTTTACTTTAATTAGAAAATTTATCAAGATCTAGACTAATCTGGATCAAGATGGGTAGAATCCTTTCAAACGGCAATGTCTACTACCAAGTATTTAACACGGCTGTATTACCATGTTTGAAAACAAGACCTCCAAAGGCCGTTTGTTTAAACTTCTCAAAAAGTAATTTTCAGATTATTTAAAAAAGTGATTAACTGTTTAGAGATTTTTTAAAAAGTAGGAATTATTTTGTATTTGGTTAGAATAAAAAAAATCACTTTTTAAATTGTTTAGCAAATAAAGAAAAAATATGGGTTTATATTATAATATTCCTATTGGGTCAAGTATTGTTATTTTTGTAATTTTTAAAATTACTTTATTGTATCTTGTCTTTTATACCTTTTTCTTTCTCATCTTCTGCTACAACTACTTTTTTTTTCAGAAGTCACTTAGAGTAACTTCTCAAAATAAGTAGAAAACTACTTTTTTTTTAGATTCAAATTATTTTTAAAAGTTTAAATAAACACCCTAACAAATTTTAAAAGTACTTTTTTGTATGAAAAAAATTAATTTTCACATAAAAAAAAGTTAAAACAAACAAGCTCGACAACACTAATAATCGAGTATCGGCTGTTGCATTGCGGATCCTTTTTTCTTGTCTCCCTTTTCCTAAATCAATGTCACCAAATCAATGTGCTCATTTATAATTTCTTCTTGGGATTTAATGGAGACAACCAAAATAAATAAATAAACAGAAAATAAAAATAAAAAGAACTATTGATTTTGGAAGAGTTGTGTCCCAAGTCATCTTGATGGTTTGGGTTTTATGAAAATGGAGCTCTTTAATAAAGCGTAATTAGTCAATCAAGCCTGGAAATTTTTTTCTGGCTCTAAAGACCTCGTTGTTAAAATCTTGGTTCCAAAAGAATTATTTCTGGAATATTCCTGAACTTGGCCTCCGTTCCTCTTAATTGGAGTGTGGCAAACTTCAATGATTGGTTTGTTCACCATCTTTCTTCTTTCTCCATGATAGACAAGAAGAAATGTTTCAGGTTAGGCCGGCTTAGAATCACTTTTTTGACTTCCAAAAACCCTCAAAATGTAGTTCTAGTAGAAGCAAGAAACCCACTAGAATTTGAATGTGGTTCCAAATAGAGCTTTAAATCATTTTAAAAATGAGACTTTTTACCCTACATTCACATAGATTTCAAGGTATTTTCCTAATATGCAAGCAATCCAGATGGGGAATGTAAGGGTAAAAGCCCGAAGGCTTTTATGATAATTGAGAAACTCTAACCATATGTTTTAAGAATAGCTTGATGGCAATTTAATTTGATTGAATGGATTTCAATACTAATCACATCTTTTATCAAAGAAAAGAGTATTTCCTTTTTTTTTTTTAATAACAATCCACTTGAAGTAATTTTTTGTTTCAATTTATTTCTTCTTTTAAAAGTTCAAGAAAACTATAATTATTATTTCTTAAGTTATATTTTTATATGTCATTTTAAAAGCTAAAGACAATATTGGTAGCTTTTATCCATTTCTCTAAAGGCATACTTGATAATTTTTTTAAAAAAATAATGACATATTAATTATATTTTTTAATATGTGTCCCAAAATATTAGAAAACTGATAAAAAAGTGGATGTAGTAATTCATAAATATATGTACTCTATGTTCTTTTTCTTGGCCAAAATATATACTCTACTATTCACTTGTAGCTAATTTTTTTTAATTTAATATAATATAAAAGAAATGTACCTTATTATTATTTTGTATAATAAACCTTATAGTAAAAAAGTTCGAATAGTGTTGTACTGTTGATTTGAGTTAATAAAATCTTTCCCATTCAAAAAAGTTAGAACAGTGTAGCTATTTCTGAGTCCCGATGCAATATCTTGCAAAACCAACTTTATGTTTATTTTAAATGATTACTTTATGTTTATTTTAACTTGTTTTTTTGGGCCAGATATATTTATTTTAACTTTAATTTTCAGTGTTAAGCATAACTTAGAGTGCCTCTTTGACTCATTTTTATCAAAAAGGGACTACTATTTTTAACTATGATTTTTTTAAGATGTTTTTAATTAAATATAAATTATTTTTAAAAAAATAAAAAATGGGTTAAATTATAATTTTAAAAAATAAGAAAAAAATTTTCTTTTTATTTAACAACATGAATTTTGAAATATGAAAAATAAATTTATTTTATATTATACTCTTATAATCTATTTTTATAAAAATAATATTCAAATCTATTAATTTTTTTAAATTTTATTTTAATCTGACAACCAATAGCGTAAATACATATCTCCTTTCTTATTCTTACTGTAACCTGTCATTCATCGGGGAGGATCGTTCTGACATATTTACAGGTTGGCACTGCAAGCTCAGCCTCGCCGGCGGTGGCCGTTATCACCCTGCCTTGTCTCAACCAAGAAGAATATGAAAACATTCATGAGCAGGGACAGTCGATGCTGAAAAATGCAAAATTCAAGCTACTTAGCTCGTCAAACTGTAAAATCTATTTGCAAACTGATCCAATAGAAAATTAATATGCCGCGAGATTCTGGGAAGAGGTTCCTTTCCATCATGGACAAGTTCTTCCATACACCCAAATCCGTAACACAGTCTTCCACTTCCAGATTCTCTTCTATCACATTTTCTTTCTGTTCTTTCTGGTAACAATTTGTCTAAGGTTCTGATTTTTGTTTTCCATTTATAGGAATCTTCTTATATGAATTATTGAGTTCTTTATCACTGTTGTTTTTACCTTGTTCTTTTGTGACTGCGTGTTTCAGTGATTCTAATGTATTAGAGTGAAACAACAGTTGTTCAAAACAAATGCCCATTGTAGATTCATCTTGAAGAGCATCATAGATAATGTCTCAAATGAATTCATTTCAAATTTCCAAAATTTGACATTTTTTTCTGCCTGAATAGAATTATAGGCTATCTGAATTACAATTAGTTTTTAATGATGTTTCGTAGTTTTTTAAGCCTCCATCCATATAATAGCTCAACTTATTAGCTAATTATACACACACACACTCATATTAGTTGCCATTCACTAATGAGAGGCGTTTTCTTTTGTTCTTCATTTTTCCCCAGATTTTCTGGGAAGTAATATTGTTTTTCTGTTTGCAGTTCACCTGGAGCACATCTATCAGGAGGCAAAAAAGGTCTGAACCAGTCCACAGCATCAGGGGTGATAGAATCAAACTTGAGAGGGGATGATGCTGAGGAACAACAGCCCTTATCAGCTTCAGCTGGACCAGCACTCTGCGGACCATGGGATCGTGGTGACTTTACAAGAAGATTAACAACCTTCAAATCTATGTCATGGTTTGCTAAACCCAAGGTTGTATCTTGTTATCTACATTATCATGGTCTCATGTTCCATTTCTCTATCTTTTCTTTTTTCCTTTTCATTATACTTAGTTCTTGTTTTCTTAAGATTATGAACTTAATATATGCCTGCCTCTTGGTGGCAGGGTCTTGATCAAATGTAGCGTAAGTTTGTTTCTCCAAATCCACAGGTTTTTGGAAAATGAAAGATTACTTGTTCTTGTGGCTCATTAATTTTGATATATCTGATAAAATTAGGACTTGAATTGTCTTTGATATGGTTTATAAATATAGCATTAAAAGTTATGATTATGTGATTCATGTGTTTTACAATTTGGGGATGCTTAGGAAGTGAAATAGATCTTTTGATTTTCCCCCACTTGACAACGAGTTTGTGCAAGACTTAATTTTTTGTTTAAAAAGGAAAGGCCAGAATCTTGAGCTATTGGTTTTTTCAGCATTTTGCATTTCATATGTTATAGGACAAGATATATTTTTAATTTAATGTAGCTGCTTTCCTGCTGGCACTTTTGCCTGCCTCTTATCCTCTATTTAGTGTTCAAGAAGCATCAGAAATTTCAATTGCTTATGAAATAATTGTAACTGGGCTCGTGATCACTGCTTTTAACTCCATTAAACATAAGTACATCTTACAGATATGTTGTTATGGAGAAGGGAAGTATTTGAAAGTTAGTGGGGAGGGTTTTTCTTGAGTTACTTGCATATTAGAGCTGAGCTTGAGCAGTTTCTACAACCATCTGGAGAAATACAAAACCATTTAAACTAGGCTTAGTTCAGTAAGAGGAATCAAAATATGACTTCAAGACTGTGCTTTCTTCTGCTGTGTTATTTGCATTCATCAGGACATGCCAAGATTTTTTTTGAAGTAAAAGTTTTTGTCCTTGTTTAACTATATTGGCAAAGAGCTCTTACAAAAAGAACAGTAAAATTTTTTATTTCTGATCTTCTTTTGGCCATTTTACTTCTGATGTTTGCAGGTAGTGAGTCCGGTAAGTTGTGCTTTAAGAGGTTGGATCAATGTGGACATAGACACCATAGCCTGTGAAGTATGTGGGACCCGCCTCCTTTTCTCTTCACCAGCATCTTGGAGCAAGCAGCAAGGCATGCCACTGTCCTCATTGTCTATATCTTGTACAATTATTGATTGGGTTGATTTCTTAACTTGAATGTGTTCAATTCAGTGGAGAAGGTTGCCATGGTCGTTAGCTTAAAGCTGGACAATGGACATATGAATTACTTTGTCCATGGATCAACAATGATTGTGATGAAACACTGGTCCAATTTTCAGCTACACCTGCTTCAGTATTAATTGATAATTTTAGAGAACATTGTTCTTCCCTCTTGCAACTATTGGCTCTGCCTCGAATTTCTTCTTCAGCAATAGAGTACATGAAAAAATCGCTACTAGATGATTTTCTTGGACAATCTTCTTTGCTCGAGTGTGGAAATGGATCTGCCAGCAATTTTGATGCAACAAATATTAGCAATCAACAACAACAACAACATTAGTCTTATTCCATTATGTGAGGTCGGTCACATGGATCATATGACGCCAATGGGTTTTATCAAACACCATCTTCTCAGATAAATCATTTCTCAAAAGGTCATTCCTTATAACTTCTCTTAGTGTTCTTTTTGGTCTTCCTCTATGCCTTTTGATAGGACTCCAAACCATTTAATCAACTCTCCTCATTGACTCCTCTTGCCCTCTTCTTTGTAATGCCCAAACCACTTTAAATGATTTTTCACCATTTTCTCATCGATAGGTGCTACGCGAACTTTCCTTCGTATACAATTATTTCGTATCTTATCCAATTTTGTATGATCACATATCTATTTCAACATTCTCATCTCTGCTACTTCCATCTTATGCTCTTGTTCTTTTTTCAAAGCCCAACATTCACTACTAATAACCTTTATTTTTGTAGGCAAATGTTAATAGTCAACATGAAACAAAATTGTATTATCAAGTCTAAAATGAGTGCTTGAAAGTTTATAATTGCTTCTTATTTTTGCAGGCAAAAGTTCACTGCCACTATTGACATATGATCTGGTATCTCTATGCCACTCTTTATTATTACATTTTTTCTTATGCTGAATGAATGTGATAGCTCCTTGCATTTTTTGTGTCTGGTTATAGAGTTATAACATTTATGAAAGCACTTAGGAGATGCTTCATGATATTGTGATTTGATTGCTGCTTTTATTAGTTGATGTTCACCAAAAGTGAACTTGGTTTGATCAACTATTCATTTGCAAATTTGGTTAGAGGTTCTCAGTCTTTGAGTGGTCTTGAAAGATTATGTTCTCGGCCAATGAATATGATGAAAGAAATGGATCCTCTGCTGATGTAACCTATGTCTTCTCATCCACCTTTTGGGTTCATTCTTCAATAGAAATACTGGTTTACAGATATATAAATAACTTTCTCATATCTGGTTTATTTTCATGAAAACATCTTGATATCTCTTAGAATATTTTTATTCTTTCCCCTTTAAATGATGGCTATGGTGTTTGAAATTTTGCAGGCTCAAAAGCTTATAAGTTTATGTGGTTGGAAACCTCGTTCGGTACCTTAGTTAATTGCAAGTATGGATCAGATCAGTCTGTTTTGAATACCAATATTCTCAATTCTTCTCAAGCAGTTGCTGATACAAAGAATAGCCTCATTGTTCATTCTACTGATGCTTCTGAAAGTCTAGAAACTGATGAAAATTCCAAAAATTCAAGTGGATTCCAAATGGATCCCAATTCTGTAGTTTTTGATTGTAGCCTATGCAGAGCCACTGTTGGATTATGGGCATTCTGTACCATTCCAAGGCCTGTTGAGCTTTTCAGATTCACAGGATGTACAGAAATGAATGCTTAAAATGCTACTAGGACTAACAGTTCATTCAGTAAAACTGATCTCGGAATTAGGCGAGGCTTAACTACCATGTTAGATATTGCAACTTCATCGATGGATGGATCTTCAAATCTAAATATGAAAATTGCCAGGGGTCCTCCACCAGCACTGCAAAATTTCAAAGCAACAATATCTTTGCCTGTAATTGGTCAGGATTTAAGGGCTTGGCTTTCTCATGAGTTTCATTTAAGAGATCTTGTTTATATCAAGGGAGATGATGTTCATTCTGTCTCACAGAACAAAATTAGGTTTCAGGAAAAAACATATTATGCTGTCAACACTTCTGCACAACTTGTTCCTATGTCATCTGAGACAAGCAAAATTTCAGATCATGAAACTGCTTCTCAAACTAGTTTTCATGATCTGGTTGTAAATGATGCTACAGAGAGTAGCCAGAATGCTGGACAACCTTCTAGTCATAAGGATAAGATGCCTATATATAAAGAGGCTGATATGCTGAATACCTCTGCTGCAGGATATTTTAGTAGCTCTAAGGCTAGATAGTTTTTATATGTAAAATTGACAATTAAGTATGATGGAAGTAGAATTCATGACCACCTTGTGATTATTGCATCTAGCTATCGCAGTTTGTAGCAAAACTAAAGCAAATGTTGTCTAAGACATAGAAATTTCTTTGCCTGATCTTTAGAGTCCTGCATCTGGTATGGCATCTTCTTAGGTATTCCCTGCTGATTATAACATTGCCTGCAGAAAGGACTTGACAGAAGGTAAAGCACTTTCTGTCGCACACAGGACTTTGGGTGGACAACTCAGTAATCTTGAGAATTATGCAGTCAAAGACGGAGCAGAGAATCATATGAACATTGAGGATGCAAAATGTACTTTAGGTAAGCACTGTATTTGATAGCTTCATTAGCTGATAGCTCCTTGACATTTGATCGTTACCTTTGAATTGGAAATGGATTACTGTCTACATGCTTCTTCTGTGTTATAGTCACCTGCTCTTTTACTAATTTAGTGCTGTAAAGTGCACTATTCATTTGTTTCTGCATACCCTGAAATTTCTTGATGTAAAATAGTGATAGAGTTTTGTCAATTCATTCACCTTTAGGCATGATTAAATATAATTGCCTGTCATCATCAGTTTGATGAGATGAGCACGTAATTTGAAATATCCCCTTTTTTCCAGGAAAATATCTGAGGCGCATACCATATGATAATAAATCAATGGATTTGATCCAATCAAGCAACACAGGCACTTCCGTCCCTGGATTGTTTCAATGAACGATGAGGAACCGGGATGGCAACAAACATTATCTGCTTTACAATATCACCATAAAAATTGTTCGTATCCTTCACCAAGCAGATTTCCATCTACATCCATTCTTAAGGTATTTCTTGGAAATCCCGCTTATGTATAATAACTGGACAGTTAGAACACTAACTAAACTAGCACAAGGCCTGGTAATCTGGTGGATGGAAGCATGGTGGACAGGAATTCTTGACATTATTTACTGTATGTTTATTTGAACACAGTACAACCTATTCCTTAGACAAGTCCATTCTTGATACTTGAATGAATCCTGAATATCACATTATAGGTTTAATATTTTCAACAAGAACCTAGATAAATTTATTGGTTTTTTTTTTTATGTTATTGTCAGAGTAACACTGAAACCATGAAGGTTTGGTTAAAATTTAATCCTAAAATTGAATTATCTAAACTTTATTATGTTACATGTGTCTGCCAATGTTGGCGAAAGTAGCCTGAGACTGTTCCTTAGTTTGTGCACTAAATATCTGGACATGTCTTATTGCTTGTGGATTTGTCATCTCAAGAATTTCAAGTTCTTACCATGCACCGTTATGCAGGTGGATGATCCTATTGATTCAGTTAGAAAGCTGTTCAGCTCTCCATCGTCTAAAAGAATAAAGTTGACTCACTTGTCAGACCAAAACACAGAACGTAGGTAGCTTAGGCAATAATAGATAAGGGAATTCCTCTTCAAGCGTGACATTTTTCATAGCATATTTTCCTATTTAAAATCCCAACTACTGGTTCAATTCTTCATGTCGTTTTTTCCTTCTTTCTTTCTTCTATATTTGATCAATACTTCCAAGCAAAAGAAAACATTTTGTTGCACTTGGATGCCTGAGATTCACTATTGCAGTGCCTTTGGGGTAGAGCTGTAATATATTTTTTCCTCATTTGCAATTTGCAACAAAAACAGCAGGCATTACATAGTCTCAGACTTTAATGGATGACAATGGAGTTTAGTATAGGATGTGATCGCATACAAAGGAAATAAAGCAGAGAATGGAGTGAATATCACTTCGTCACTCCAATACACCACAGTTTATAACCACAACTTTTGAATAAGGGCGGTTAAATCCTCTTTCTGCTACAACAGCCCTCTTGTCTCCAATCAGTTTTGCAACCCTGTAATATCATAACTTGATTAATAATATAGCACAGATAATAGATTCAACACCAGATGGCAGCAAGCACATGATAAAACTAGCCATCAGCTTTTATCAACAGTTTAAGTTTAAACTTCTGATTTGAAGTGGTCTTTTGATTCTTGCCTCCCTATTTTTCTTAACAGAAATAAAGTTTCAAAACAAAGTATGATAAGCTTATATATTATTCATACTTAAAGCATAGAAGCTTTGTGAGAGTTATTATGTTAAAAATCATAACAAGTTATTGGTGAATTTTTAGTTTTCTACACAGCAACTTGAAAAAAAGTTTTGTCTATTTATCACACAGAAAGTACAACGATATGAAACAGATATTTTGAAGAAAAAAATGAGTGCAGTATTTTTATTTTGAAATGTAATAAGAAGATAAAAATTATTAAATAATAATTACAAGAACATAATAATAAAAAAGAGAATTTCTTTTCTCAATTTCTTTTCTCCCTTATCTGCCCTTACTGTACTTGGGGATGCATGAATACGATAACGATTTTTCTCTTGGACAAAACTTAATGAAGGTTTTCAAGTGTTTGTTATTAGATTTTCCGTTCTCCCATGAAGGAAAAACCCAATCATTTAGTGCTAAATTGCGACAAACATGGAAATGACAGAATCACAGAGCTGTATAACTGACCTGAAATAAGGAGAACCAGTATTCTCCTGCACAGTTTTCACCTGTGCAATCCTCTCTACAACCTCCATTCCTTCCACTACCCTTCCAATAACAAGAGACGATGCATCCAATTCTGGAGAATCCCTTGTGGCAAGCACAAACTCAGTCCCATTCGGTTCAATTCCAACCTCCTCTTGATCAATCTCTAGCTTCCCTTCTTTTGCAACCAGCTTCAGCTTTGGAGGGGGTTTTGATGGATCTCTCACAATAATGCCTACACTTCCAGCCAAGTTCTTAGTGCCTGGGCATCTCTCGTACGTTCTTTCCCACTCATCAACAAGACTCTCTGCTCCCAAATTGCTTCCCGTCCTCTTTGCAAGTTCTGCATCCACCCCATAGGATCTAAGCCCACCATGTTGCACGTAGTTGGGCATGATTTTGATAAACTCTTTTCTTCTGTAGCTAATGCCCGCTGCTCCACTAACTATCTTACTAAACCTGCTGATGATTTAAAACACTTAAGTATAGTTCTTTAAAATAAATCTGATTTAATTTCAATTCATCAAAGGAGAACTTAAGTTCATATATATATATATATATCATCTGATGCTGCATATCACCTATCAACTCCAGTAGGGACATCTTCTCCATAAAGCCCCATGGTAATGCGACCAGCAGGTTCACCGTCAATGGAAATGTCAAAGAACACAGTCTTGGTGGGTTTTCTTTCGGTGCAGCCGTTAGCATTGATGGTCGAATTCTCTTGACTCTGATCACTCGAGGGGTTTTCTTGAGCTCTCAAAGAGGGGGGAAGAGGCAATGCCTGAGCACCCAGAAGAACTGTGAGCTGTCGACGTGATAGTCTGCATTGGAGGTTGAGGATAGGAAGAGATGGAGGCGTGGCGGGTGGTGGGTGGAGTAGTGAAGGAGATAATGGTGACAGTGTCAGTGATGATGAGAGTGTCAGAGATGGAAGATTGAGTGGTTGAGAAGATCGTAGGGCTTTGTGAAGCCTTTGTAACATTGCTGGCTTCTCTGGGTTGTGTCACTGCTCTTCCATGTCTTTAAGGATTTTGAAGAAGGTGAAGGAGAAGAGAGATAGATAGGAATGAGATGGATAGAGTCAAAGGCTCCGAAACAGATTTTAGTGGATAAGAAAAGCAAATAATGCATGTGTTGTGTTGTGCTTTTATCTTTGGTAGCTATTCATTTACTTTGCCCCTTGCCAATCAGACCAACAGCCGGCCAATAGCTACACAATTTTCTGTATGTTCCCCCTTCTGGTCACAGCAGTGTAATCCTTCATAATAATCTTGGAAGGGAAAGTAATAAAAAATTTATAAAAAATATCTAGTTTTTTTTATTCAATTTAAAAAAAATTTCCATATTTATTATATATATAATATAAAATCTATAAAAAGTTATATTATTTATAAGTTATAAAAAATACAACTTACTTTTTTTTTTTTACCAGGCAACTTACTTTAAACTTTGCATAAAATAGGGCTTATAATCTAAATTAAAAAATTTAAGAATTATACTCTATTATGAAAAATTAGGCCTTTTTAAAGCTGATTGGCTCTACAGAATTTTTTTTGGCCTTGCCCTTGTGTTAGCTGAAGTATTTTTTTTAAACAAATATATTTAATATTGACTAGTTCGATTCGTCAGCCCAACATTACTTCTTGAAACCAAACTGAAAAAAAATATAATGACCTGAATAATTGGGTTCAGTTCCATTTATTTTTTATTGGGACAACTATAAATATATAGTCATCCACTTAAAATGACAACTTATCATTAATGAAATTTGATCCCAAAAAATCTCTTCACTCAAGAAATACTTGTGCCACAAGACCATTAGACTATTGATAGGATTCGATTTTTTCTTTTATTTCAATTCAGTTTTGTACAAATTTATCCACAAGGATCAAACTCAGTATCTTAATGGGTGTTAAATTAAATTTCTCCAACTTTGATAATGTACAAATAATTATTAACATGTTATATTCTATTGATGGTCCAAAAAATCATGTTACATCCCATTAATAAAAAAATAACAAGTTATCAACATAAATATAAAAATTTAGAATTGATACAAAAGTTACCTAACACACGACTTAAAAAGCAATTTAGAGAAAATTACATTTCATTTCTTTGGATTTGAAAGTCGAATAAAAACACTGGACTAAGATTGGATCGCATGTTTTTTGGGCCCTCATCGAGAGGTGGGGCACACGGTGAAATCAATGAATTCTTATGTGGAGGGGTCATTTTTTTCTTGATTTTTTGAAGTAAGAATTTTCCCATGTTTATTTGTTTTTAAGGCTCTATTGAATAAATATTTAGTGCCCATTTAATTTATTATTTATTAAATAATTTATAAATATATTTTTTTATTTAAATAAATTTGTGACAAATTTTAGTAATTAATTTATTTTTATTTAAATTTTATTTTTATATGATGTGATTATTCTAATTTTTTTAAACCAAACGGTCCTATTATTGTTTTAAAAGAAAAAAAAATTAAAATATATCGTCCATAAGCAGCAGTGCCTCTTTATTTTCGAACTCAAGCAGTGGCAGGGTTTTACGTTGCTGCTTAGGGTTTAAGGCGCGACGATACACAAAATTGAGATTTCAGTTCTCCTTTTACACAAATCGCAGAAAATGTCTAACTCCATTACCTTCCTCTCAAGGAGACTCTACCGCTCGCTGCTTTCATTCCCAAGAACGCCTCTTCATCTCTCACAACCTTTTTGCACCGACCATCGCCCCTCAGACGACCAAGACGGCTCCGATTTGGACGAGCTACCCCGTAACCTGGACAACGACTCACCCTCTACCCATTCTTCTTCACTCGACTCATCTTCTTCAAACTCCGACAACCAAAGGGTCGTTTATGATCGGCCTCTCGAGAATGGCCTCGACGTTGGCATTTATAAGGTACTTTGAGGCCATTTGGTTTTTTCCCCCTTTCTGGTTTCAATTCTGGGTTTTGAAGGGTTAAGCTCTCTTTGTGAGTTTTGTATGTGTGGAGTTTTTGTAGGCTATATTGGTGGGGCAGGTAGGGCAGCCTCCATTGCAGAAGAGGCTAAGAAGTGGGACGGTGGTGACTATGCTATCGATGGGAACTGGTGGGATTCGCAATAATAGAAGGCCATTGGATAATGAGGATCCCAGGGAGTATGCGAACAGGTGTTCTGTCCAGTGGCATCGGGTTTCGATTTATCCTCAGAAATTGGGAGATATCGTGATGAAACATGTTGTTCCCAGGTGAGGTTGTTGTTTTGTACGAGAATCCTGAGATTCCCTCTTGAATTAACTCGAGGGAGTACATACTCTTGCATCTTAACAGAAGCACCGTTCATCTGTGGAATGAATATTTTCTTGGAGTGTAGATGGTCGTTAAAATTTGGGACTATAATCTTAATCATTAGGTGATGCTAATTTTTTGTTAAATGAGAGTCAGTAAGAGACAAGTTCTACCGGGAAATCTTTTAATGGAAGAGCATGCGTAGTGCATAGTAGTAGTATTAGATTTTGCTCACTCTGTGACTTCTGTTGTTGTTCGCTGCTTCTTGACATTTTGAAAAAGAAGTTTGCAATATAGTTTATATGCAGGTGAGAATCATGGTAGAGGGTTTCAATGAGGGAGAATTATGGCTTTTACAAATGTGCTAATTTTGGACTCTCCTGAGGAAATCAAGTTTTAGTCATTTATGTAGAATTGCTAGAAGGCTTGGTGTGTTGGTACTTTGGAATTTAGAAGGAAAATTGTCTAGTTAATTTCTTATAAAGGAAAATTGTCCAATCATAGTGTTAGTCAAGCTCTGCACAAGCTTTATTATCTTATTTATGTTCTTTTTGATATTTTACAAATATGTTTCAACCTTGGTTTTGGATGCTACAGGAGTTTTCATTTATGGATTGTTCAGTTTTCCTTTTATGGGACAGAAGGGAGTTGTTGATGATAATGAGTTGGTCTTAGTGTATTGTTTCTTCTGCTTGACAATGTTTAGTTAACAAAGATGCTTCAACAGGTCACTATCATTGGGATGAATTTATCTAAAATGTTCCATGGAATCTAGTATTGTGACACTAACTATTGTGGCTGGTTAATACCATCGTATATAATATTTGTACATTGTTGACTGAAGTAGATACACACCTTCAGTTATATGATGAAGTTTAACTCACATATTGACTGCATACTAGAAATTAAATTCTGTTATCAACATTTAACATCAATGCTCATTTGGTTCCCTTGGTCTTATTTTCTCACTGCTTTGAGATACTTTTATGCCATATGGAGTTATGGACTAATGGAAGGCATCCTACATTGAGAAAACTTAAAGGAAGGGCAGGAATTATTTGATTCCTGGATAAACAAGCTCATTTCCTGCTCATTTTGGTTTGATAGGTGATAAAACTTAACTTTTGAGCGTGTCATTGGCTTTCTTTAGCATATTGTGCGACTTGAATCTTTTGTGGGAAACTTTGTTCAGTTGTTATCAGATTATAATTGCTTTACTGTCTGTATCTCAATGATTGCTTTTGTTGTCTTTAGCAAATGATTTTGTTGCTAGGTGGAGCTGATAAGCTTTTGCTACCTAAATCTATTACAGCATTATTAGCAATAACTGTTGAAGATAATGGTTTATGCATTGCTAATTGCAGTTCAATACTGTATGTGGAGGGAAATCTGGAAACTAAAGTTTTCACTGATCCAATAACTGGTCTTGTTCGTCGAATTAGAGAAATTGCAATTCGTCGAAATGGTAACTAACTGTTCAATCTATACTTTTTCCTTTTAGTCTCATTGTAAATGGTGTGCTAACTAGAAGCTTCTATGTTTAGATGATCCCAATGCTTATCTGCAAATTCATTTAATATTTGATTGTCTTTTTGTCCTTGATTCTTAATAGTAAACCATAGATCATGGTGCTTATTAGCAACAAATTTAATATTTTTATTCTTGTATAGGTTTACCTAATTTTCTTTCAAGAAATTAGCAGCAAATAGGTAGCTGAGAAACCATGAATGTTAATCAGTTAAGAGCCTTCCTCCTTTTTTAAAAAAACTGATGGAGTTATTTGACATGCTTCTTACGGATCTTTTTTGTTTATATAAAAAAAAATCCATCTGAACCAGCTGATGGCAACCCAAGCTTCCCACCCATTCAGAAATGTTTTATTTATTATCTCTGCTTGATCCTCATTTCCCTCTCCAACTCGCTTGCACTCACATTCAACTTTAATTTATTAGAAATTAGAGACCTGATACTAATAGGAGGGGGAGTAAAATCTTCTTGAAGTTGAAAAAGTTAGGGAAATAAATACAAGATCTCTTCTCTCTGCAAAGGTAATATAATATTTCCTTTAAATGCACCAAACTGCCCACAAACTTTAATCTTATGAGACATCAAAATAAGCATCAATTCCAGGGGATCTATGCTAACTCTGGCTGTCTGGTGGAATGTGATAAGATAATTCAGCCATGATTTTTGCACATGAAATGTTGTTGGGAAACCAGACTTTTAAGGTATTTAAATGGATTACAGGAGATTGTTAATGGCTGTGGGAGATACCATTTGGAGTGATTTTTGTTGTGTTAAACATGTTAATTTCAGGCCAAAAGAAACATGGGATTTTAGTGAAGTTATACTTGGTGCATTTCTTCTGAGAAGCGAATTCATTAAGTAGAGAATTGGAGATCTCATTCATGTCTATATTATGGTTGTATATATGTTACACTTATCAATCAAACTAATCCAACCGTTGTTTCTATGTTCATATTATTGTGTTCTGTTACTTACGAATTGAAGAATTAGATTACTGGAGTTGTAAGATATACTTGCAATATTGATTTTACTGAGGTACCGATTGATTCATGGATTTTCTTCTGGAAAATGCATCTAGAGGCCAACGTGAATTGACTGTATATGTTATCCATAATTGAGGATTTTTGGTTGTTTAATTGACGAATGTTAAACTTATCACAAGGAAGAGATGGCCTGTTTGTTTCCATTGATGGAAACAAATTCTGTTTTCAATTCACAAAATGGGAGATATGTTGTGAATATTTGTCTTTGTTATTATAACTCAAATTTGGAAACATTTTTTCCCACAAAAATGATTTATTTTATCTTATGTTTTCATTTTATTCTATGTACAATGGGTCATTTAATTGTTTGCCAATGTTTTTTTTCTGGTACATATTTGCCAATGCTTTTGATGAAACATAAATATGTATAATGCAGGGCGAATTGTATTTTTGGGCCAGGGTGATAGCGGAGAACAGACGGAAAATCAAGTGAAAAATGTTGGCTATTACTAACAACAATGGTGGAACAGACAGGGAATAGAATTTGGGCATCCAGAGCGGGAATGAATGCGTAGACAGCGGACGGTTACATAACATTAGTGAAACAAATTGGTATTATCTGTGTTTTTCTATATGATATAATATCATATAATCCGAGGAATGTAGATGGCGTTCATGGTGGTTGTCAGTATTATGCCTTCCATTTATCATGTTGTGCTCTTATTTTTTAGTTTAGTTTCATCTTTGGAGGAACGGTAAATTCATGTTCATTGAACAAAAGTATCTTGGATTTGTATGTATTTGACTTGGTCTACCATTTTTTCAAGATTAGATCGACTAAACTGAACTAAAGTTTCTCTCATTTAAGTTGACCACAAGACAGGTGTTTATCCAGCTATGAACAAGTTTCTCAGCGTATGATGCTTAGAGCTGGTTTGTTTCAGTTTTTTCTAAAAAAAATATCACATTTTTTATATGAAAAAACACTTTAAAAAAATTTTTAGATGTTTTTTTAAGCTTTTAAAAAGAATTAGAATATAAAAAGAAGTGATTTTCTTCCCATTTTGAGATATTATTCTGAGTAGTTTTCAAAAATAATAGTTTCCAAAAATATAAGTTATGACAAATGAGGGAGGAAAAGTGAAAAAAGTAGGGTGAATCAAATAATTTTAAAAATTATAAAAAATAACAATATTTGGTCTGAAAAAATATTATAATATAAATTTTTATTTTTCTATTTAAATGTTAAATAATTTAAAAAGCATTTTTATTTTTAACTAAACATAAAATGAGTTCTACATTTTATAAAATCTGTAAATAACTAATCATTTTTTAAACAATATAAAAATTACTTTTATGAAAAGTTTAAACGCTTAAATAGAAGTTCTTATGCTCAGACTAAAAAATCTTCCACCGAGGAAATTTAACTAACGAAATTCAGGAAGTTCTTAATTCTTTTTTCTATTTTTTTTTCTCTTCAAAATTCCAACCGTCGTTCTGATTAAAAATGATGAATTTGAGGCAGATTAAAAAAATGAAATTTTAAATTATATTTATTTTACATGAAATAACTTTTAGTGATTTTTTGGCAACCAGTAACTATGAGTTATTACTTTGATTTGTTATATATTATTTTAGTTAGTTCTTTATTTTCCGGCTTTTCATAAAACTCTTAATCTTAATTCTTAGTGATTTTATTATGGCTAATTTTTTATTGATTATTAATGAAGTTTTAGTTCTCTCTCATCTTGAGAAATTAAATATTTTTATGGTGTTATATTATTTATTTTCCCTTTAATAAAGAGCTACATTGTGCAGGTATAGTTATACACACCTAGTATGATACAATATGATAAATTTTAAAATTTTAAGATAAATATATAAATTTTTAATAAATTAATAAATAAAAAACATAGAAAAACTAAAAAAATTGAGTTTTTCTATAAACTCTTAAGAAAAACTCTTGAGTAATTTTAAAATCTTCTTAAAGAATTAGTATAGTAGGAATTCTTTGTCCAACCACGTGGGGTGGCTGTTTATCATTATTTATTCAGTTTTGAAAACATATCCAGAGAGGATGACCGTCCTCTGTTTTCTGTAAAGGTTCTTGAAATCCCGTAAGCTCAGAATTTCAGTAAGCTGCAGATCAGTGCCAGCAGAACTAGTGAGTTCAAGATAAAATGAAGGGAAAGGCGTCTGAGTATGTGCTTTATTTTAATATCAGTAGGCTAAATTATAATAATAATGATAACAATATCAAGTTAGCTCTTCTATATGCAGGGTAGGGTAATAGGGTTCTATCATAGTGGAAGGATATTGTAAAACACATGTATGTGCGGGTTGTCCTTGTTGAGTTCTGTTTGTCTAATCCAAAAGGGCAAAAAAAAAAAAAAAGATCATCATCTAGCACTCTCTGGGTGTGAAAACTGCAAGATCATTAGCCAGATCGTATGTCAATAGTGTTCCCAGCAATTGAGTGTTCCCAATGACCGTTAAAGCCGGATCATCATTCCCTTCTCTAAACGCTAAGCAAACAACCCCTTCTTCTGGCCTTAAAACTATCTGTTCCTCACTCAGCTTCAACGCGACGAAATTCTCGCCTTCGATTCTCCCATTCTCAAAATAAAACTCTACTTCTGGGTAAACACTTGAAAGTTCTTCCTCGTAACACAACTCCAACCCCTCTGGTCCCACCGCCCTACGCCTGAAATTTCCCATCCTCTTCCTAATCTCCGACCCAAAAACACCATACGCTTCGCTGGGTAAACTCATCACATTCGACCCTGTATCTACAACAACCCCACCATCATAGTTCAGCCCATATCCCCAAACCCTAGATGGAATATCCAGCATGAACCCATCTACACCTATACCCACAAACTGCACAAAGTAATAGTGAGGATATCGATCCCTCTGGCTCAGAGGAACCGCAATGGAGTTCCTATCATAGTGCTCTTTTGGGGACGAGGAGCCATAGAAACTGAGAACTGAGGGTTTTTCCAATGACAGGCACAGAGAAAACGACTCTGCACGGAGCTGGCTCTGCAGAGACATTGGCCCACGACCCAGCCCCAGAACTGCGGAGAAGTGGCTATTGAAGGGACCCTCGTGAGAATCCGCACATCCCATGACGAATTGATCGAGGATTGTGCTGGAATGAACGAGAGTCAATGTATCGATCACGACTCTGCCTAAGGATCGAGACTGCCCTGCGTATTTGAGGTTGAATCGACAAGAAGAAGAACCTTGGGGAAAGACAAAGACGTCTCGCATGTCAGGGATTCTGCAAATGGGGGAGTCGCCGGCGAGCTCTCGGAGGGTGGAGGATGCGCGAAGGTCGAAGAGAGGGCGAGTCTGTGGGTAGCAGGCGCTACAAGGTTGGCATTGAGTCCATGTGAAAGGGGTGGCTGTGTCAACTCGAGCCAAGAGGATTTGGGTCGGAGTTCCGACCCATAAGAACACTGCGTAGCCATTGACGTTTGGGTACAAGTTCATTGATGCTTCTGCTATTTCTGGATGATAATGAAGCTGCTGGTGCAGCGTCGCCGTCTTGTGCAGAGGAATTGTAAAGCGAGGGAGTGAAGCAGAATAAGATAAAGGGTTTGTTAGTGATACAGACGAGGAGGTCACGAGAATAAGAAGCTTCAATAATACGGGGATCCATGGATGTGGCATAGTGTTTCTCTGCAAGTACGTAATTCATCACCTAGACCTGAAAAAACTTGACAGTTGCACTTCAAGATAGCTCTTTTATAGCCATTTTGGAGGCTGAATTAATGGTGACACTGTTTGCATTTGCTGTGTGAAGTGCACATTATGCTGAAGGCGGTTATTGGCTGCAAGGAAAGCGGGGAGAAAAAAATGCAATAGGCCTTTTGATTTAAAAAAAATGCAATAGATCTTCCATTGTATATTTATATCTTGCACACTGTTCAGAAAGAAGATTAGAAAAAAAAATGTTACTTGTAAAAAAGAGAATCGTAAATATCAAAATGTGTCATGTGTGTATATAATGATTTAGTTGAAAAAATGATAATGAGAAAAAGTTCAAAAATTACAATAGAAAAGAAAAAGATGAAATTACATATTAAAAATAATAATTATTCTCAACAACCAAAATTATTATTAACTAGAAATGGTCCAGTTTAAAATGAGCCATATTGTTTTTAACTAAAAAATAGTGTCCTTTCTAGAGATTTTTGTATATATTGATATATTCATTATTATGGAGTTTGTTGTTAATTTGTTTTTAAAAAGTTATTATCTAATTAAATATGTTTTAATATTGCACATAGTTTTTTTTCGTGAAAATATTATACATAGTTTAAACAATGAGTTGCTCTATCTTACTATAAATTTCATTATATATTGATGATGCATTGATTTTAATAAAGTTATAATTTTAAGTGACTTTTTCTACTAAAAAAATTAATTAAGCTATACTTATACTTTACAAATATTTAATATATATTTTTTAATCTAGATAATCAAATGTAATTTTCTGCATAATATAAAAAGCAGGATGCCTTTGCGGACCTGGAAGAATGGCTAACCGAACGACCTTGCTTAGGTAGGTCATACATATGGTGTGATTCTATAATCTAAATAAACTTGGGGATATTATTATGTTGGCAAAAGAGTTAGTTTTTGTTTTGAATAAAAAGTTGACACATACATATTAGTAATAGTAATTTAACCATTAGATAAATCTATTGTAACAAAAAAGACATAGGAAGCTAATAGCTTAAGAATTATTTTGACACAAGTTGGTCGCTAAGTATAAAACTTATACTCCATAAAAACATAGAGGTGAAATTCCACTATTGATGTAGGGATGTTATTAGTAGGTAATCTACAGATATTTTTTTATGCAGGGGCGGAGTTACTTGTAATGGTGTGGGGGTAGCTGCCTCCACAAACTTTTTCTTTTCCTTTAGTAATATATATATAATCAGAGTTATATACAACATTATATATTGATTACCCCTAGTAATTTGATAGTGTTATCTTTTGAATAGTATATGATTCTTTTAGTAGAAATGTGATATTATAGTGGTTATATTAATTTTAATTCTTGCATTGGTAAAAAGAATAATTATAGTAGATGTTCATATTTATTTTTTAATACCAGCCCATTTTTAGAAGTTATATTAAGACCTAATTGATCTTGGTTGACTTGAGTTGGACATATTAGTTTAAAACTCTTAAAACCATAATATTTTATTATTCTTTTGATTCAAAATATAAGTCATATTTGACTAACACTACACAGATCAAGAAAAATAGTTGACTAATTAAATTTGTGAAAAACTTACATTACTTTCCAATATTACTCTCAATAAAGAAAAATATTACCTTTAATAAAGATAATTTCAAGATAATTTTCTCTCTTATAAGTTGATTAAATACAATGGTAAATTAGGAAAAAATAATTAATGCCTTGACTTTACCTAAATAGAACTTATATTTTGCACCAAAAAAAAATTCTGAACCATGATTTATATTTTAGACCGGATGGGTATATATTTAATGCTATAAATTTACACATTCATGTTATTGCCCCCATAGCTTAAAATTCCTAGATTTGCCACTGCCTTTATGCATTCTTTAAGTCCTAAAGTCTGCTCTGACTCTAGTAAACTCACATGACCCAGTTCATCTAAACTTTATTGAACCAAAAAAATAAATAATATCTTAAAATTTCTTTTAAACTTTCTAAAATACCTGTGAGAAACATATAAATAAAAAATCAATTAATGATATCTTGGACTTTTGAAATAGTAAATAAGAATCTATTATATATTATAAAGTAGAGTTTGAAAGCATGACATGTCACAATTTTAGATCTCCATATCACCAAATTGATTATAAAAAAAATCTAACCCCACATATTCTAATTAATATTTACTACCTTATATATGTTTTATTTATTTGGTACGATAATAAATATGAAGATGAAAATCATATATATATATATTTGTGAAAAAATCACGATTAGATTGTCTAGATCTACAACAATCATTATTTGTTAAGATTTGTAAAGTACGACATATCATGATTTCAGGCCTTCATATTATCATATTGATTATGAAGAATCCGGTCTCACATATGCTAAATAATATTTATTTCTTTATATATATATTTTTTAATTTGATACGATAATAAATATAGATTTTGCGATTTCAGGCTTCCACATCATCATGCTGACTGTGAAAACAATTTGGCCACACATATTCTAAGTAATATTTATTTTCTTATATATGTTTTATTTATTTGATATGATAATAAATATAGAAATGATAATCATATATATATATTTATGGAAAAATCATGATTTGACTGTTTAGATCTATATCAATAATTATTCATTAAGATATATGAAGCATGGTATATCATGATTTCAAACCTTCACATCATCATACTAATTTTAAAAAATTTAGCCCTACATATTTTAAATAATATTTATTTCTTTATATATGTTTTTTTAATTTGATATAATAATAAATATGGAAATGAAAACCATATATATATATATGAGAAAAAATTGATTGTCTAAATTTATAACAATCATTGTTCGGTGATATCTATATAAATCTATATTATGTGAGTTTTTCGCACCATTATGAGATTGTTTTTAGTTTTAGAGATATCTTCAAAGGTAAAATTTCATCACATTGTTTGCAATTTTCTGGTGGTAATTTTTTTATTTTTCTCATATATTTTATTTTCACCAAATAAACTGTTATGTAATCATTGAAATTTTTTTTCATAACAAAAATTAAAGGATGGTTGAAATATCAAGGTAATTACTTTCTCTTTCATTCTACCGTCATCTTCTTCTTTCACTTCTTTCTACGCTGTTTAAATGTGTGATCATTGTGCAAAATATTTCTATATTATTATTTCAATCACAGTTTATTTTCTTTTATATTTTTAAGGATATACATTTGTATAATCCATTTTTTCTAGTATTAAAATCATCTTTTTCTTTTGAATTTGAAGGTTCATAAAGGTGAGTTATTCTTACTATAACTTATCATTGGTTTTCAAGTAATTTGTTAATTTGAAAAAAACATTTAATTTTTCATCCTGCTATTGATGTCTAATTTATTTTTTTTCTTAATTATTGCTACTTCACTCAAATTTAATAAAATTGTAAATTGGAATGTTCATGACTATTGATTATGATTCTAATGTTTTAATTTAGAGTGAGTTTTCTATATAAGGGATTTGTATTCTAAATGCAAAAAAATATTTTCTATTTATACTTATACTATTATGTTCGTTTACTCCCTCCGGTCCTAATACTAGTCTTAAAAATAGAACCCTTTATAGTATACAAGGTAATATTTATTATACATTTTCAAAATATGCTCTTATTTAATGTATTCCAAAAAAAGAGAAAATGACCAAATAATGATAGTTTTAGAAAAATGTTATGATTTTCAGAGAAATTGAGGTAGTTAACTAACTTGTACTCCCATTTTTAATTGATATAATTTGGTTAAAATGATCTTATATTAAGAATTAAATGAAGTATATGATTTGATATTTAAAGTACAGGTATTCCTCGTACATCGCATAGGTTTCAAATTTTAATATAATTGAAAGAGTAGGTGGAATACATATATTAAGGCTCCCTTTTGTATAAAATGGGAATGAGAAAGGGAAAGGATAAGGTAAAGGTAAAGGTAAAGGAAAACTTGGATCAAATCATTTTTGGTATGTCAAGAAAAAAAGATTGAATCATATTGTTTACAGGGGATTAAAAAAAAAAAGCATAGAAGACACAAATATTCTCAATCACTCATCACCATTAGGCCATAGGAACCATTACAGTAGGGGTAAACAGAGTGCCCGAAAACCTGAATGCTAGGCCCAGCCGGAAAATAAATCAACCCAATCCAAAGACTGATCAATCTGCCCGAATAGGTTCGGGTTGCCCAACCAGGAGAAAATTACACGAGTAAGGTCAGGCTTCGGGCATCATAAGTGGACCAATATGCCAGACCCGACCATAATATATATTTATTTAAGTAGTTTTTTTTTGTATTGTTATAATATTATTATGTGACACGCACGACATTGTTGAAGATGAAGGAGCTGAGAACAAAAATCAGCCCTCAATAGGTCAATCCTCTTAGTTGCAGAAAATCAATCCACATAGATTTCACCAAGTCGAATTGAAACCCTAGCTTAGCGACGGCCCTCCCTTTCATTTTTGCACCTCAGCAACCTTCTCTATTTTACACTTCAGCAGTGCATCGAAGCAATCCCCAGGCTCAGTTCACTGTTCGTGCCGTGCAGCTTCATCAGTCGCGCCCGAGATTCGAGTATTAGTCTCTACTCTATTGACAGCAACGCTCTTCCACGTCGGAGTTCCTTGCGTGCTCGCTGCTGATTCAGTAACGATTGCTCGTGCTTGGGCTTGCCTTGGTCTGGTTTGGACTACTTGCAACTTAACAGTTGCCCCTTTTCTGATCAGGTGCAAGGCTCTTCATTTTGTGCCATAGCTTTCCTCCTCTGTTAAATACAATTTTCAATTTTTTATACCACAAACCTTGTTCGCAGGTTCCCTCCTTGCACTCTTTGCTGCCGCCTGCTCGAGACTTCTAGACTGCCACGTTCTTCGGTGTCACTCCTTCGATTGGGATTCGGGAGTTTGAGTTCGTAACAGTACATATTCTTCAAGCTTTAAAATACAAATCCCAGTCGTTTCTCTCCCCCTTTAAAGCAGACCGCATGTACAGTACATATTCTTCAAGCTTTTGGCCTCTCTAATTCAGCAAATTATCATTATTTCTATTTCCACCAATCAAATGATTTTCTTTAGCTTTTGGTTATAGCTTTGGGCTTTTTTCTTCCTTTCACACACGTGCACATACACACTTGACATTATAAATTAAAACACTGCTAGACCAAGGGATATGAAGTTAGAGTGGTGATTGATGAAATAAATCTTTCTTGCATTCAATTAGTGTAGGTTTTGACTTTCAGCTTTCATACCCAAGTGTTTGAATTCCATACGGATTGAAAAATTATTTTAACAGGGACTAGTTTGTGATTTTTTTTTAAAATAAAAATTATTTGAACAAGTTGATTATGTCCCTTGTGTTGTAGATTCATCTTGCTATTACTCGTTATATATTATTTTATTGCAGTTTTAGCTGCTTGAAATGGAGGATCAAGGTTCTACTGCAACCCCTACTAGTGTTGGAACATCGAATCCTATGTCTATCGATCCTACTCCAATTGGACCATCTCAGAATCTTATTCCTACTGATCCCACTCCAACTCTAATAGGATCTACTCCTCTTAGTCTTCCTCCTCCAGCTACAACACATGCCCTCCAAGAAGTTGAATTAGATAAAGGTAAAAGAAAAAGAAAACAACCAGAAAAGGTGCCTGACAAAAAGCCTTCCTCAAAATCAGAGGTGTGGGACTATTTTGTGAAGCTGCCATTCGAACAAACAAATGGAGAGCACAAGGCAGTATGTAAATATTGTAACATGTGCTATCTTTGTGATCTAGTCAAGCATGAGACAAATTCTTTGAAGAGGCACATACCCAAGTGTGCCAAGAACCCACATAAAGCCACCACTGATACTAAACAATCAATGCTAAACTACATGTCTACTGGGACAGGTGTGCAACAGGGAAGAGGACTAGTTGCCCATGTCTATGATGAAAAGCATTGTCGAAGAGCCCATGTCTATGATGAGCAAGCATTTAGGATCGTTGAGAAGGAAGGATTCAAGCAATTTGTGCATGAATTGGAACCTCATTTTCCAATTCCATCAAGGATGATGGTTGCAAGGGATTGCTGGCAGTTATACAATGGAGAAAAGAAGATGTTGAAGAAAGAGTTGAATAAGTATGCTAATCATGTGTGCCTTACTACGGATTGTTGGACGTCAACCTAAAACTTTAATTATCTGTGTTTGATAGTACATTTCATTGATCCTGAATAGAAACTTCACAAAAGAATCCTTAATTTTTGTATGATTGAAAATCACAAAGGTGACACTATCAGGAAGACGATAGAAAAGTGTCTGCTAGATTGGGGGGTCAACAAAGTGTTCACTATTACTATGGACAATGCAACGTCTAATGACACAGCTTTGGCATACCTTAAGAGGCGTCTTAAGAGTTGGAAGGGATTAGTTTGTGGTGGGGATTATCTCCAAATAAGGTGTTGTGCACATATGCTTAATTTGGTGGTCAATGAAGGAATCAAGGAACTAAGAGACAACTTTGATGCCATTCGCAATTTACGGAGATATGTTCGTTCCTCTCCATCAAGACTCCAAAAGTTTAAAGTATGGGCTGATGCTGAAAAAATAGACACCAAAAGTATTGTGTGTTTGGATGTTAGTACTCGATGGAATTCAACTTACTTGATGTTGGAAGCTGCATTAAAGTTCCAAAAAGTGTTTGAACGGATGCTTGATGAAGATGATGATTATCATTCATACTTCAATTTAGATTCTAGGCGGGATGACACTCCTCGACATCAAGTTCCTACCACAAATGATTGGAGTAAGGCACATGTGTTTTTGAAGTTTTTGAAGGTTTTTTATGACATTACTTTAATGTTCTCAAGCACACTTAGTGTCACATCAAATTTGTGTTTCCATCAAATTACTCGCATCCAGCAAATGTTACAAAAGAATATAACTGATTCTGATCTTCTTCTTGGAGAAATGAGCTTCAGCATGCATATGAAATATGAAAAATACTGGGGTCGCACAGACAATAAGAATCCTTTGTTGGTAGTGGGAGTGATTTTAGATCCTCGATACAAAATGGATTATGTAAACCATAGATTTCAAAAGATGTTTAGTGATGTTGATGTAGTTGAGGCTATGACAAAGAAGGTGAAAGATTACCTGTATCGCTTGTTTGATGAGTATTCTATGGGAGTTTCAACCCAATCAAATATTGATCCGGCATTTAATTCAGGAGGAGCCTCAATTGCTGGTTTATCAGGTGCATTGTCATCTAGTTTTGCTAATGATGATGATGAGGATCTAGGTGTTAAATGGTTACAATCAATGAAGCAAAGAACCACAGTAGATCCTCAATCAGAATTAGATAAATATCTTTCATCTAATTTGACTGATGATATATCATCTAGTGTTGATTTTGATATATTGGCATGGTGGAAGGCAAATTCCACTAAATTTAAAGTGCTCTCTTGTATGGCACGTGATGTGTTTGCCATTCTAGTTTCAACAGTGGCATTTGAATCTGCATTTAGTACAGGAGGTCGTGTAGTTGATCAGTATAGGAGCTCTCTATCTCCTAAAATGACTGAAGCACTTATTTCTGCTCAAAATTGACTGCAATCAGGGCAATCTCTCTCAGAGCTTGTAGGAAATTTACGTAAGTTTGACAACTTTGAGGAGATGGAAAATATAGTTCAATCTAGTAATGTTTTAATTTATATATAATTTGCTTCCTCTAATAAATAATATCTAAATTATTTATTCAAAAATGTAATTTCTTTTATATATATTTTTCAGATGTTGCAATCATGCATGACGGTGAAGGTGGACTGTTTGATAGTATCACAACCCTTGATGATTGAAATTAACTTTCAATTATGTCATCAGACTCTCACGTAGCTCCTCTTGTCACTTGTTATAATCTCTGATGGTGTTTGAACTTTGTCTACAATAATTTCTTTTGTAGTTGTAACTTAGTTATTTATGTCACTTTAGTACTTGAAACCTGGTTTATTAATTGACAATCTCATGTTATTACTAGTCAGCTTTCTAAGATGCTGAGAGACAGTTTGCAGCTAGACAAAATTTGGCATATTTTAATTTTCAGGTTTTTATAGATGTCACAGAAAAGACTCTGATGGAAGATCTATCTTTTGCTCTTTAATTTTAAAAGGCACATTTATGCATTTTATTCTGGCCAAGTGAATCAGAGAATAAATAATTTGAAATGTCGCATGATTCATTTTTGTTTTAGACTGAGTAATTCAAGAGATGTCAAGGGGCTGTAGATTAAACATGATTGCATCAAAATTTCTTCTAACAGGAAGTGGATGTACAGTTAGAGTCCCCCAGCTCGAAATGCCTGCGGTGGCCCGACCCTACTTGTCCGACCCTATCAAGATCGGGCTAAATGTTAGGCAGGGCCAGGCATCGGGCAACCCAACCCTGCCCATTCATGTTCTTGGGTCGGGCATCGGGCAGGGCAGCCTCTCGGTCTGACCCTGCCCATGTGCAACCCTACATTACAGTATCCAAGCCAGTTCAAATTCATAAGCAAATTTCAAACAAGAACATAACATCAAAGCCAAGTTCAAAAGCAAATTTTGAACTAAAACCATGGATCATGTGCTAAAGTCAAATGGTGATAGAGATTATTGATACAAACCAAAATCATACGCGTAAAGTATTTAATATAAGAACCTAGAATTGACAAACAAATTGAAACCCATAAACATATGGCGAACGAACTAACCCAAAAAATATTTAAGAACCCATTATCGCTATAGTAATCGAACCCAAAATCACTGCAATATGAACAAATTCGAACCCAGAATCATTGCAACAATCGAAGAATAAATAATATCACCAGCAATAGTCTACGACTAAAAAGGAAAAAGAGTAAATCAATGTCGCTTCCCATTAGAATCTCCTTTTCAACAATGGCAATGGTCTACAATGGTGAAGGGAAGAGATCGTTGGGTAGTGGCAACATTTGCAAGGTTTAGTATAATATAAGTTTTGATGATGTCAAATATAGGGTAATAAGGAACAAATACATCATATGTATCTAACATATATAATGTTCCTTAAAGAAGTAAAATACATATTAACATGTATTTAATTATGATTATAATACATATATCATGCTATGTATAAATATATCCATTGTACTTTTATAATGAATAACATAAGTTGGATATATAAACTAGACTAACTACTTGGTTTGTAAGTGTAATATATTAAATGTAGGTTGGTCCAAGTAAGAAGAGTGAGCATTGAAATACAGAAATGAAAATCAATATCATACCTCACTCAAGAAAGAAGAAAAGAAAGGATGCTCTAAAAATGGAAGTTCATAAGGGAGCATGCCAAGAAGGAAATGACCAAATGGAAGTGGAACTCAATATTTGAAGACCTAGTCACTAGGTATATTTTATTTTCACTTAGGTCTTGAGGTGAGATTAATCTTTGAAAATTACTTAATCTTGTTACCATATGTTTTAAACAAGTTAGATTAAGTAAGTCTGATGTTAGTATAAGTTAGATTTGAAAAACTCTGATGACAGACAAATTTTGAGAAGTTAAACTTCATATACTTTGTGAAAATATGAACTTTACTGACTGAAATTTGAAGTTCCAGAGATATTACCTCTGACCGATGAATTTCAAGTGTTGAAATTCGAATTTCAAGTCAAGTATAATTAGTGAAATCTGGTTTTCAAGAATCTAGAGTTTGACTTTTGATTAGTGTTTTTAATATATATCTGAAAATACATATGGCTTTGCTGTTATTTCATATAAAACTAAATTTAATAAGCTTTTCAAAGAAGATTATTTCACTCAAAATGAAGGTCATATGAAAAAGCTATGGTTATTTAAAATTGAGTAGTGATATATGAATTTTCAGTTTTGACCTCTTATCACTATTTCGATCATATCTCACAAAATACATTTTTTTTAAGTGAAACTTCTTTCATTTGAAATTAGACATTGAGAGATTTCCAACCATAGGTCATTTGAATAATTTGGAGTTAAAATGAGAGAGTTAGGGCTTCTGCAAAATTGTCTACAGTGCAAAATTCAAAGTTACGTAGGTTCCGTTGCGATAGACGAATTTCGGGTCTCCGAAATTCGAATTTCGAAGAGAACCTTTGTGCAAAGTTGAGCTTGCCACTGATAGATGAATTTTGGCTTCCAAAATTTGAACTTCAGGTCCAACAGATAAATTTTGGCTTTCAAAATTCAAATTTTGAAATACCAGAAAGTGAAAATACTTCCAGAAAAGCTAACAGACGAATTTTGGCTTCAAAAATTCGAACTTCAAGTATAACAGATGAATTTTACCTTTGAAAATTTGAATTTTGAATATCCAGAAACACCAAAATACTTCTGGAACAGCCAACAGACGAATTTTCACATTTAAAATTCGAATTTCGAAAGGAAGAACTTGTGCCATATTGAGTTGCTCACTGTCAGACGAATTTTGGGAACCAAAATTTGAACTTCTAAGGCACTATAACAATATGGAATAACTGTTCACACTTACCAGAAGAACTTTAAACTTGAAAATTCGTATGTTCCAACATAGAAACATTTGCCAAGATGAAAATTCGAATTTCAGCTTTGAACAGACAAACTTCGAAGTTTAACGCCAAAAACTTTAACTTACGGTCTCTTCGAAATTCGTCTGTTGATATCCAAAATTCGAATTTCAGAATGTCAGAAACATTAAATGTGATTGGTAAACGGCTAGTTTTGCATAGTAACTGTTGGGTAACGTCTCTAACGGCTAGATCTTGTATATAACGTCTAATTACACTACAAAATTATAAATATAACATCATTTGAACTTATGGGTAATGATCTTAAGAGTGTTTATGTGAAAATGCTGCAACCATTTGTAAAATCTTTCTATCACAACATTGTTTGAAAAATCCACCTCAATAAAGTGAGCTTTTAATGTATTATCTACACTTTAAGAGAGTTTTCATTCTGTACACATTTCTTTCTACATATTCTGGGTAGAATCTTAGTGTTGGGAAACACTAAGGGATTTATACATCTTGTAAGGGTGTGAGGAGAGTGGCTTCACAAGTACCTACTGAAACTTGTGGGAATGTACTGAGGCTTCATAGGTGCCCGGATCAAACCTGTGGGATATAGTGAAAAATCTCAAGTGGTGGCTTGGGGACTGGATGTAGGCCAAGTGGTTGGTCTGAACCAGTATAAATTGTTGTGTATTGTTCTTCATCTTCTCTACTTAATTGCTGCACACAACTCTCTGTGTTTATCCCTGTTTTGCTGTACTCTTGGTGAAATTGGGTTGTGATTCAAAAGAGTGAAATCCTTGCATCACCCAATTTACCCCCCTCTTGAGTGACCAGTCAACCTAACAACATTGACAATGCTTTGCAATGGTGAAGGAGAATGAAGTTTGGTAACAGCAATGTTAATGATGCTTTGTGAGGAAAGAGGTCATTATTGTCAGCTTTCCTCAATGTCGCAGTGCCTCATTTGAGAGGAAGAGTGAAAAATCGATGCACAAAGTGGTAGACGGCTAGAAAAAGAGATGGGATTAGGGGCAAGGGTAGAATTGGAATATTCAGCATGCTATGGGGATAATTTGGTGCAAAATCCTTCTTTCCAAGTAGGAGAGGGACTTTTCACTAGTACGTTCAAGGCCATCTCCCTTAAACATGGGAGAATTCATTTTCTAGGAACATAGTTTTATTATTACTAAACACAAACAAAATCTTTTTTCTAAACTTTTTTTCCATTACATCAAACATGGCCTAAAGAGTGGCATGACCATGATAAAATAAAAATGAAAAGCTCTATTGTGGACCAACTTTAAATCGAACAAGAGCAAATGGAGAGGAGACAATCATTTTGTGAGCAAATGGAGGTGAGACAATCAACTTGTGGAAACATGCCTCAACTTCACCCACCTTCAACTACTTTTTCCCCCTTATTGGCCAGAACATATCTTCAACTACTTTGATTCCTGCATTTTTCTATCCAAAATCCACTCCATCTAAAATCTTCTTATTATTTTCATTAATTGCAAAAATTGATGCATCTTTTTTTTTCAGTAAAAAGGATGGGCCGAGCCTAAATTAATAATCTCATAGATTCCACAGAGGGGGTAGATACCCCAAAGCACACAATTGAGAACAATATCACCTCCGTTGAAATCAACATTCAACAAATGATGTAGCCCCCATTTGGCCAACTTATCTGCGACAGTGTTGCAACCTCATGGTCATGGTGCATATGAAAAGAGTACTTCCCATGTTTCTCCATCCACTTGATAATATCAAGAATAGAGGAATCAACCATTGAATTAACAGGTTGGACATCTTTGATCAACTGTATAACATAATTAAGAGCATCGGATTCAACTTCAATGCTTCTGAAACCCAAAGACCAACAAAGTGTCAAGCCTTCTAGAATTCCCAATGACTCAGCGTCAGCCAACATACACAATCCCTGGTACCTCAGTATATTGATGCATCTTCTTTAAAATGATATATTAATGTTTAGGTGCTGACAATATTGCTTTCGCATACCGTAAAAATATATTCTATGTTTTCCTTCCACAAAACAAAAATGAAAAGCACATAAAAAATTTTTTGGCTTGTCGCTATACAAATGTAATTCCCACAAACAATGCCATTTGATTAACACTTAGAATATGCTTTTCGAGGACTTTATTGGTAGATAATCTCTAACCCCTTATTTGGATGGGGGAAATAGGGGGAAGACAAAAGTAGAGAGAAAATAGAGGAGAAAATATATTTTTTCCTATTTGGATAGTAGGGAAAAATAGAGAGGCAGAAAAAGTGAGGGAAAAAAAACATATGGGCCCATGTATTTTTCGCTCCAAATTTTCCTCCGAAAGTATAGAGATTTTGGAGAGAAAATTTCTTTCCCAAAATTACCCCTATAGAATGCTTTATATATATTGATGTTGCTTACCACCATAAGTAATAACCTTTTGCCATCAACACCTATTAGCCACCACCCTCCACCAGTCGTCAGCCGTTGCTGATGGTCACTAGCTATGGCTGCTACCAGCAGTCGCCTGTTACTAGCTTGCTGTTGGTCAGTAACAGCCACCGCCATTGCCGGTTGTCAGCTGCACGCTGCCACCTCCAATCATCAGTTGTTGTGGCTGGTTACTTGTCACTAGCTGCCTCCATCAGTTGCTGGTCACCAGTGGTTGCCATCGATTGTCGGTCACTTGTCGCTGGTCACCACTACTGACTGCTACCACCTTTGATCGCCGATCACCAGCTGCTATCACCACCGCCTCTGGCCACCAGCTGTCGCTACCTTCGGTCATTGGTCGCCGTCACCAGTCGCTGGCCATTGCCATTATTCCCTAGTCATCGACCGCCGCTGCCAATTATCGGTCACTGACTGCCACCACTGCTAGTTCCACCTTATTGAATAAAATAAATTGTATGAAAATATAATTTATATGAGTTATTTTTATTCATATAATATAAATTAGTTATATTGGTAATATGGGTATTATAGTCCTTATGAAATAAATAAATTTTTTCTCCTCTCATCTAAACATGAGAGAAGAAAATATTTTATCTCCACTTTTCTCCCCACTCCATTTTCTCTCCCCTCTATTTTCTTTTCTCTTATCTTCTCCTCTCATCCAAACAAAACATAAATATTTTTATAAGCATATTTTGAGCTTTGAGGCCTACCTTGACTCTGATGAGTCAACTCACTTAAATTTTTGTTTATATATATATATATACACATATTAAAATAGGTTTTTTTTTTCTAAACATGAGAACATGTTAAACTAGTTTCGATTTGAATTCCATTTATTATTTACTCAAGTTTGAATTAAAAAATGGGTAATATATATAAAAGTAGATACATAAATCCATATAAACATAAATACATTTATATATAGTTATATACATATATCATTATCAATAAATATATATAAAAATATATGATAAGAGCTAGGAATAATTTGCAAAAGCTTGGAGATGATTATGGAGAGTTTGGAGGACTTAATTAAAGTGCTAAACAAAAACATGGAAAGTAAGTTTGGGAGTCCAAAGACCCATCACAAAGCTTAAGAAGTCCAAAGATTGGAGCAAATGCCAAAATAACGAAACAAGCTTTAAATGAATTGATTCAAGAGTTGCTATTTTTGAAGTCCGCTTTTTTAGTTCAAGTTGTAGCCCAAAAAGAGCCCCAAAGATGTGATAATGATTTTATCTATATAATGTCCAAATCTAAACCCAAAAGGAATTTAGAAGAGCTAACTTGAAGACATAATGTGCTCGACATGTGACCATAAATAATGATATTTTTAATAAGATTTTATTAGGGATTTTCATTTATTATATTTAATTTTTATAAATAAGGCCTTTTGGTCAAAGATTATGTTTTAGAAATTAAGTTTTGATTGTTTACTATTTTTAAAACTTAGACTCTATAATTTTCTATTAGTTTTAGCACGGAAGGTACCACCTTTTAATTGATTTGAATAATATTTTATTTCCTTTTTCATTTAAATTGCGGTGCCTTCTTTAGGAATAGTTAGACCTGATTATTTTTTATTTTATCCTAGGGTTTTGGTTACTTTTTTCCTCTATAGAAGGAGCCACTTAAGTATTTTTCAATTCAGATATTAATAAGAATGAATTTTCAGAACTTAAATTCTTTTTTTGTGAGTTTTCTTTTATATCTCTTGTGTTGTTGAAAGAATTCTTAAACTTATCAAAGAAGTAATCTTCCTTTGTGATGTTCTGAGGTTAGGGTTTGAAAACAGGTTCTCTTTTTGAAAACAGGTTCTCTTAGGATTTAATCTATTAACCACCATATTTTTCCTACTTTCTTGTTATTTTCGTGCATTATTTTCCTATTAATTTTCATATTCATTTATTTCTTCTCCTTGTATTTTCTTTACTATTTGTGCATTCTTAGTTGATTCTACCACGTTTCCAAGCAATTTCCAAATTATTAGAGATGTATTGGATGAGTTCCACATGGGTTTTTCATCAACATATATCAGCATTATGAAATTTTGAATTCATATTTTTAAAGACATAAATAGATGGATCAAACTCTTTGATGACCTTTTTCATCTCCATTCTTCCTAGAATAATTAACATTATAGTATACACCTTTTTATTTTCTCACAAAACTTCTTTCTATAAATAAATTGTATTTATTTAAATACTTATATAAGTATACATAAATTTTTTAATATTAAAGTATTATAATATTTTTCCAAAATTTTATATTTAATTTTTAATATTATGGCTCTATTTTTTATTTAAAATTTTATATTATATTAATTTAATAAATCATCAAAATTATAATTTTAATCATTAATAACACTAATAATATGCATGATGTATGTACTCCCTTCGGTATTATTCAGAAGATTTATTTGGTCCTATTTATAAGAAATTTTGTCATTTTCTTATATGAATTTCCTCTTTTACTTTTCATTTGATGATTTTATTATCTTATAAATAGTTTCAGTTTTTAATTAGTTAGTGTAAAATTGGAAACTTATATTAATTTTTTTTATAACTTTAAATGTATAACTAATTCTCCTTAATTTTCATATATTAGATAACAAGAACTTATAAATATCACTGGTGGGAGTATATAATTAGTATATATGCCACATTCATCCTTATTGTGTTTGTTTTTCCTCTCGTTGGGGGTGTAATTGAATTTGATGACATTGAAGAGAGGGGAAACAATAATAAAATACGATAAATGTGAGAGTGACATATGCATGCAAAATTACAAAGTTTGAATTCAAATTAAATTTTATATAATTGATTATGAGAATAATTAATTTTATATAATTGATTTTAAGTATAATTTACTTTGCAAAAAATAATTTATGTTTAAATATTTTATCTTAAAAGTAATTTTGAGAAAATGAAATATATTTAAATAATTATCAAAATCACTTTTACGGGATTTAAGTGAAGATAATGATTTGATAAGTAATTAATGAAAAAGAAAAGTGAAAATTTTTCACTTATCAAAATAAGTAATTTTAGAATTTGAGTGATTATTAGGTCATTATAATGCATTTTGTAATATCCAATAAATATGCACTCATAATTCATGTACACACGGCAAGTCGAGGCGCACTGCATCCGCATGAAATTGAAACCGTGTAACAACCAACAAGAATGGATATATAGACGACAAAGTGAATCCTACAAATTAATTTAATTTAATTAATTTAATTTCCACAGTCCTGACGAGATGACGCGGCCCCATCTCTACTCCATTATCGTAAAACGACAATCTCCCCGCATTCCAATCAATTTCCCACATTTTTTTTTATTTATTGCCTTCTTTTTCTCATCATGCCACACTTACAAATGGAGCCAGTAAGGGGCAGTGCAGCAGCACAATACCTGTTTAATTACTTTATTTCTTCTCTAAGTTTATATTTAAAATTTTTATTTTACATTCCACATTCTATCAAATAAAAATAATATCACAACAAAAAAATTAAATTTAAATATTTTAAATTATATTTAAATAATTTAAATATCATGAAACAAAAAAAAAATCTTGCTGAGTACTTTCAACAAAAATTAGAGAAAATGTATCAAGTATATGGAAAGCAATTGTTTTTATTAATTGAAAACCTTATATTAGAATGGGTCTCATAATATTTATATTATTTAGATATTTTAATATTAACTAGACCGTACGCTCGTGCTTGCATGGAGTTATAAATAAACCATTCTGTTTGTAACTTATTAATAATACTAATTGACGTGAACGGGAAAAAGGAAAGGGGTAGAGAGATATAGAGAAATAAAAAGAGAAAAAGAAAAGAACTTAAAGGAGGGAGAAAATGCGAAATTTTGAAGGAGAGAAAGAATTTATTGAAATTATAATTCAAATCAATAATCAAAGTTTTAAATACAACTAAATAATGAGACTCTTATTTATAGAGTTTAAATCCTAATCCTACTAGAATTCTAAGATAAAATATATCTTTTCAAAATATTTTAAATATAAATAAAAGATAAATCCTAATTCAAATAATTAAATCCTAGGAATAAATAAAAAATAAAATTCAAATCCTAATAAATTCAAAATAAACTAAATTAAATCTAAATATTCTAATAAAATAATAAAATAACTTTATTTAAAATTCTAATGATGAAGATAAATAATCATAATTATCTAGAATTATCCATTCTCCATCATTAATTTGTTGAATCAAGTATTTTGATGATTCCAAACTAACCATTTAGAGCTTGAAAAGAAGATATCAAATGTGTACAAAAGATCTCAGGTGGAGAAATCCAAGAAAAATCAGCATAAGATTAGATATAGGATTTCTTACTGTGTTGAAATTGAGTAAAAGACTTTAAACTTGTAAAATAATGTTTTAAAAATATGATTCTATGATAATTCATGGAATATTTGAAATATATCTACTAACAGACAAACTTTGAAGTGTTAAAATTGATTTGTTGCTTTGAAAATTCGAACTTTGACTTATGAAATTCAAATTTCAAATTGAAAATAAGTTAGTCAGAAAAGAGATTCCTCTGACAGGTGAACTTTGATTGTAGAAATTCGAACTTTGAATAAAGTCTGATAAGAGCTCTCCCTGACAGACAAACTTTGGTTTTTGAAAATTCAAATTTCTGGTAAAACATAAATCATGAAAAATGAAAAATTCATCTAAGGAAATATCAAAGTTCATCTGAAAGTAAAGTTTAAAAAAAGTTCTAAGATAGTTCTCTGACAGATGAACTTTAATTTTGGAAATTCGAACTTTGAAAACACAGGTTGCAAGTCTGTTATGAAAATCTTTTGACATACGAATTTTAGTACTCAGAAATTCAAACTTTAAAATAAGTTGGATAAGAGCTCTTTTTGACAGACGAACTTTGGCTTTTGAAAATTTGAATTTCAAAAAGAAGAACTATTTACCTCATTGAACTGCCCACTGACAGACGAATTTTGGACACCAAAATTCGAACTTCGAAGGCACTGTAGCAATATGGAACAATTGTTCACACTTACCAAAAGAACTTTAAACTTAAAAATTCATATGTTCCAACATAGAAACATTTGTCAAAGATGAAAATTCGAATTTTGCTTTAAAATAGAAGAATTTCGAAGTTCAACTTTAAAGTCTTTAGCTTTCGGTCTTTGCAAAATTCATTTGTTGACACACTAAAATTCAAACTTTGAATGTCAGACGCATTAAATGCGGTTGGTGAACGGATAGTTTTTCAGAGTAACCGTTGGGTAACATCTTTAACGGCTAGATCTTGTCTCTAACATATAGTTAAAATATAAATCTATAAATAGGACTTCATATGAAGATGTGGGTAATGATTTTACATTGTATATACAGAAACTCTATTAAATTCTTAAGTCAAAGTCTTCTACTTTCACATACTTCATATTCTGTACTTCAACTTTCAAATACACTCTAAATTAGAGAGTTCAATCATTGTAATTAATCTTATCTTCATCTGGAAGAAAGATTTTCTTGTGAGGAGATATCACAAGGGATTTGGGAAGCACTTAGCTAGAGTACAAATAGTGAGATTGTAAGTTCTTGGAATAGAGCATCGAGTTGTATTGAGGCAATTGTAAGAAGCCCACTGAATTCTTACAAGATAGTGGAAAATCTCAAGTGGTGGCTTGAGGAATGAACGTAGATCAAGATAAAGAGACCGAACTAGGATAAACATCTGTGTCTTCTCTTCCCTTATACTGCTTTTATCTTGTTATTCTTTTATACTCTGTTTTTACTATCACTTTTGCTTTTATCACTCTCTTGATTTTTTGCAGAAAATTTTAATCTTTCCAATTCACCCCCCTCTTGGAAAGTCAGCATATCTAGCATAATTCATTTTTAAATTCATAGTATATATTAATATTGACATTAATGATTGTCAATTTTGTTAGATATGCTGGCTTCCCAAGGAGGGGTGAATTGGGAAGATTAAAATTTTCTGCAAAATGTCAATAAAGTGAAGAAAGTAAAGATGACATTAAAACAGAGTATAAGAATAACAAGTAAAAGCAATAATAGAGAAGGGAAGACACAGATATTTATCCTAGTTCGGTCTCTCAATCTTGACCTACGTCCAGTCCTCAAGCCACCACTTGAGATTTTTCACTATCTTGCAAGAATCTAGTGGGCTTCAGGCAAATGCCACAGTACAGTATTGATGCTCTGTTTTTAGAGCTCACACTTTCTCTCTTTGTACTCTAACTAAGTGCTTCCCTAATCCCTTGTGATATTCCCTCACAAGAAAATCTTTCTTCCAGATGAAGATAAGATTGTTTACAATGGATAAACTCTCTTAATCAGAGTGTATATGAAAGTTGGAGTACAAAGAATGAAGTATGTGAGAGTAAGAGACTTTAAGTTGATGATTTGACAGAGTTTCAGTATACACAAAGTTAAAATTATTACCCATAACTTCAAATGATGTTATATTTATAGATTTAGATCTTAACTATACGTTAGAGACAAAATCTATCCGTTGAAGAAGTTACCTAACGGTTACTCTGAAAAACTATCCGTTCACCAATGGCATTTAATGCTCCTGACACTCAAAGTTCGAATATTGGTTGGTCAACAGACGAATTTTGCAGAGACCGAAAGCTAAAGACTTCAACGTTGAATATTCGAAGTTCGTCTGTCATGAAGCAAAGTTTGAATTTTCATCATTGACAAATTTTTCTGTGTTGGAATATATGAATTTTCAAGTTAAAAGTTCTTCTTAAAAGTGTGAACAGTAGTCCCATATTGCTACAGTCCCTTCAAAATATGAATTTTGATACCAAAAATTCGTCTGTCAGTGGGTAGTTCAATAAGGCACAATAGTTCATCTGTTCAAAATTCAAATTTTTAAAATGCAAAGTTTGTCTGTCAGAGCGGCCTCTTTTCAGACTTAATTCAAAGTTCAAATTTCTGAATACTATCATTCGTATGTCAACATATCATCATAACAGACTCACAAGCGTTGTTTCTGAAATTCAAATTTTCATGTTCAAAGTTCATCTACCAGTGAGCCATTTTGATGCTCTTTCCAAACTCAATTTTCAGATGAACTTTAACATATCCTCGGACGAATTTTTCATTTTTCATAAGTTGTATTTTGTCTGAAATTCGAATGTTCAAAAGCCAAAGTTCGTCTGTCAAAGAAGGCTCTTTTCAGACATGATTCAAAATTTGAATTTTTACAGTCAAAGTTCATCTGTTAGAGAAGGCTCATTTCAGACTTGTTCATTTTCAATACGAAATTCGAATTTCCAAAGTCAAAGTTCGAATTTTCAAAACAGCATATCAGTATAAACATTTCAAACTTTGTCTGTTAGTGAGTGCGTTTCAAATATTCCATGGATTAACATAGAATCATAGTTTTAAAATATCTTTTGGCCAATTCAAAGTCTTTTTACTCAATTTAAACATGGTTGTAGATTCTACATCTATTCTTGTGCTAGTTTTTCTTGAATTTCTCCACTTGAGATCATTTGTGCACCTTTGATATCTTCTTTCAAAGCTCTAGAAAGTTGGTTTAAAATCATGAAAACACTTGATTCAACATTCTCCCTCTTTTTAATGATGACAAAACAACTTACAAACTGGATTAGTACTTGAGTTTGCTTTAACAAGCTCCCCATCAATATATTTATTGTAATTCAAAAGATATCATGTACAATAGATCAAGTAAAGAGATTTATTAAGTCATTCAAAGTTCAACACAAGGATGCAATCATAGAGTTCAAAACAAAGAAATTTTCATTTCATCAAAAAATCACTTCACAAGATATTATAAAGCAACAACATTACAAAATATTACAAGAAGAACCAAGTATCCATTAGTTCTAAACACTATTTCTTGGACTTGGATTTCTTGCTGTAGCTTTTGCCAGCAGACTTCCCAGTTTACTTAGATATCTTCTCCCCCTTTTTGGCATCATCAGCTGGAAGGTGGACAAGATCAGCAGGAGGAGGAATCTGAGATACTGGAACATCCTGGAGAGGCACAGAGACAAATGGCAGGTCTGGATTGAGCTTTGGCAAGGATCTAGAAACTTCAGAACTTGTGTCCTCATCCTCATCATCAGAGATTTCAAGAAGTTCAGAAATTGCTTGCCTTGTGACTGCCAATTGAGCCCTTCATGCCTCTGAGAAACCATAAGATGAAACAGGTGAGAGAGCAGGAGGACGAAATATTTCTTCAAGCCTTCTTCTCTGAGCTTGCAAGAGAGCATTGTGTGCAATGGCCTCTAGATCAACATAAGGCACAATGCTTCTTTATTCATTCAAGGCAGCTTGCATGAATGGTGAAGTGGTGATTGCTGCCACTAGTCTCTCAACTTGCTCAGATTCTTAATGTGAAAGGATTGAATCTTGAGCATCTACTGGAATGGGCTCATGGGAGCTTAGTTCCTGTGGACCTTCTTCCTCCATGCCATAGTCCAAGGCAGGACCAGGACTTACCTCATTGCTGGAGGCTTGTGGTGTGCTCAATGTGCCAGCAGCCTCAATGTCATGTACAGCAACATCAGGATCAGGAGAGGCTAGCACAAATGGACTTGGAGGCTCACGGGTTAAACATATAACAGGCTCAGAAAATCCTAGCTGAGGTGGAGCTGATGTGGCAGGAATGTCACTCCTTATGTCTTCATATGCATCAAAAACCACTTTCATGTTCTTGGCCAACTGGTGGATCTGATCTTGTAGATGAGCAAACTTGGCATTTTGCTCATCCCTGATGTTAAGTATGAGTGTAGACAAGCTATCATACAACTCAGTGATCTTGGTTGGCTTGGCATGAGAGGAGGGAGTAGATGGAATTTGAGCTTGAGCAGGCCGAGATAGAGATGAGACAAGCTGAGAAGACTGAGGTGCGAGTCTTGGAGGAGCCTCAGAGGTACCTTCTTGCTGCAGGGAGGCATCTTCATCAAAGAAGAGATCTTCAGATTTTTCAGCTCCCTTTCCAATCCATCTTCCATCTTTCTTCTCTTTACCCATCCTTTGCAGTTCTTCTTCTTTGAAGATCTCAGTAGGCTTCCCTTTCCCTTTCTCAAGATGCTGAATTCTGGCATACTAAAGGATTTTAGAGATAATTGCTGCATAAGGAAGGGTGGAGTCTTTCCTCTGATCTCTAGCCTTGATCATACATTGGAGAATGATATGTCCCATGCTGATAAGCTTCCCACGCATGATTGCGGCCATCACATGTGCTTCTGCCCTTGTGATCAAATTGAAGCTACCTCTTTTGTTGAAGATAATCCTAGACACTATGTAGTATAGGATTCTCACTTGAGCAATGAGGTCAGTGGGCCTGAGCAAGCTTATGGGAGGCCTGTTCTTCTTTCTTTTGAACAAAGTATTCAGGATTGTGCTCTCCTTGTAGTTTAAGAAAGGTCCACCTTCTTCATCAGCAGTCTCTGCCTCATCCATATACCTAGAAGCAGTAATGTCAATCTTCATGCCATCTTGCCCTTGAATTTTTAACACCTCGTTAAGGGTTTCATTTATTAGCCAGATGGTCTTTGATCTCAGATTGACTTCCCACTTCCTCTTCTTGCTGTTGTATTTCAAAGAGGCATACCAAGTCTTGACTTCCTCATCATCATACCTCTCCAATATCTCTAACAAATTCTTGTATTTATTCATCCATAACCCAACATCAAAGTTGTTAGAGATTAAAAATTCTTCCATATTGACATAGTGAGGCTTGATCACCTTCTTGCTCACAAACTTGGTCGTGTACTCCTCTTGAATATGGGCATTGCTCCATAATGGCAATGTGGTCAGCTCGTATTCTCCAGATTTAGTACTGGAGGAGGTGGAAGCAACAGCAGCAGCAGCAGCAGGAGTAGCAGGATCCGAAGGCTCTGTTTTCTTTGAATCAGCCTTTGATGTTGTTTTCTGCCTTTTGGAGGGGGATGTTTTGCTGGATTCACCTTTTCTTTTTGGTTTCTCACTCTCCTTTGAGGCATATTGGGATTTCACGGTTCTCTTTGGTTGAGACTCTTCCTTTCCAACTTCTAGATTTTTCACTCTTACTATTTTCGTGGAGGAATGAATCAGAAATATGCTTAGAATGAGTTAATAGGGTGCGAAAAGAAGTTTAATCAGTGGAAGATGAAGATTTACAGTTAGAATTAAAGGGTATTGAAGAGAGAATTTGAACACACTCACGAAAGAGACAAATATGGTTGCGTTTGTTCAGAGGATGACTTTTAGTTTTAACGTGTGGAACCGCACGACAGACGAATTTTGAGGGGTCAAAATTTGAACTTCGAGTAGCTACAGGTTAACCCATACAACAAAGCTTACTGACGGATGAATTTTCTCCCGAAAGTTCGTCTGATAGCGGCTTGGTTCAAATAGCAAAACATGAATAGATGAACTTTGTTTTAACAAAGTTCAAATTTCAAAGAACAGGCAGCAAGCAATTGTCAATACAACAAACAACAGATGAATTTTAATTATGAAAATTCTTTTAGAGATTCAATAATGTGAGCATGTTTCAACAGACGAATTTTGAATCAGAAATTTGAATTTCAACATTTTGTAAAAGTTTCCAACATGCGTATTTTGAGAAATGGAAATTCGTACAATTTTCATGTTAGACAAAGATAATATTGGAACTTTATTTTTTAAAATTTGAATTTTCATAGACCAACACATGAATTTCGAAGGACCATCGAGAACTGTTACAATGTAAAGCAAGCTGAAGTTCGTCTGATGGGTATCTAAATTCAAATGTTAAGCATGATAACTTATTCAAAAACACAATTTATTAAGGAAATTCATCTAATACATATATAAAATGTGAATTTTAACTTTATAAACTTACAAAATGGATCCAAAAAATCATATTTCTTGCTTCCTTTTTCACCTTTTGACTGTTCCATTCTGGTGTGCTCCATTTTTCAGATTTATTGTCATTGAAACTTATGAAAAGCACCTGCAACTTAAATTAAACTTACTCCGATGCTAAAGTTAGAATTAAATCAATGTTAGAAATTCTTAAAACAGATTTGCAAAAGGATTTACGTACAGTTCATTGGGATTTACCATACCTAATTCTCTTCTGATTTTGCAATGCCTATCTTCTGAAAAAGGCTTTGTCAAAATGTTAGCAGCTTGATCTTCTGTAGGGATGTATTCTAATCTGATTTCTCCTTTCAGAACATGATCCCTTATGAAGTGGTGCCTAACTTTAATATGCTTTGTTCTTGAATGCATGACAGGATTCTTTGTGATGTTAATGGCACTTTGGTTGTCGCACATTATTAGTATTTCCTTCATCTCAATCTCAAGATCTTCAAGCTGTTGTTTCATCCAGATGACTTGGGCACAACAGCTTCCAGCAGTAACATATTCAGCTTCTGCCGTGGATAAGACCATACTGTTTTGCTTCTTGCTAAACCATGAGACCAAGGATCCTCCAAGAAACTGACATGTTCCACTTGTTCTTTTTCTGTCAATTTTGGATCCTGCAAAGTCAACATCAGTGTATCCTTTGAGATCTTTTCCATTGCCTTTTGGATACCAAAGACCCATATATGATGTTCCAATAAGATATCTGAAGATACGCTTCACTGTAGTTGCATGTGTTTCTTTGGGACATGACTGGAACCTTGCACACATACAGACACTAAACATGATGTCAGGTCTGCTGATAGTTAGGTATAGCAGAGATCTAATCATTCTTCTATACTGAGTTATGTCAAACATTTTTCCTTCTTCATCCATATCGAGCTTGGTTGCAGTAGCCATAGGTGTGCCCATTGGCTTAGCATTTTCCAAGCCAAACTTTTTTAGCAATTCCTTCATATACTTGGATTGATTGAGAAAGATACCATCATCACATTACTTAATTTGTAATCCAAGGAAGAAGTTAAGCTCACCCATCATTAACATTTTGAACTCTCCCTGCATTAGCTTGGAAAAATTCTTGCAAAGAGATTTATTAGCAGCACCGAATATAATATCATCAACATAAATTTGAACAATAAGTAAGTCTTTATTTTCTTTCTTAGTGAACAAAGTAGTATCTACTTTTCCTCTGTTAAACCCCTTTTCAGTTAGAAAATTACTTAATCTTTCATACCATGCTCTAGGGGCTTGCTTTAATCCGTAAAGGGCTTTCTTTAGTTTATAAATATGGTTCAGTTTTGTAGAGTCTTCAAAAACTGGAAATTGATATACATAAACTTCTTCCATGGTATATCCATTAAGAAAGGCACTCTTCACATCCATTTGATATAACATAATATTTTTCATGCATGCATATGCTAACAGAATTCTAATTGCTTCTAATCTAGCCACTGGAGCAAAGGTTTCTTCAAAATCAATTCCTTCTTCTTGATTATATCCTTTTGCAAACAGTCTAGCTTCATTTCTGATTATTGATCCAGATTCATCAAGTTTATTTCTAAAAACCCATTTAGTGCCAATGACAGGATGATTTTTGGGTCTTGCCACTAAATCCCAAACTTGATTTCTTTCAAACTGATTTAACTCATCTTGCATAGACAAAATCTAGTATTCATCAGTTAAGGCCTCTTCAGTACATTTAGGTTCAATTTGAGAAATAAAAGCATAGTTTATCATTTGATCCCTTAACTGTTTTCTGGTTTTAACTTTCTCTTAAACATCCCAAATTACTTGATCAATAGGATGATTCCTTTGATATCTCCAAGCTCTAGGGAGTTCTTGAAATATTTCTTCATTATTCTCATCCTCAAAATCTTTCCCTTGAATATCTTCCTCTAAGTTAATAGATCCAAATATTTTTGGAGGTTCAATTTTATCTTATTCAGAAAGATCTAAGTTCTTAAAATTTGAAATAAGATCATCTTCATTAATGACATGCTTAGAAATAGTTTCATTTTCAATGAAGACTACATGCACAGATTCTTTTACTAATTTAGACTTTTTATTAAAAACTCTGTATGCTTTACTCCTACTAGAGTAGCCCAGAAATATACCTTCATCAAATTTGGCCTCAAACTTACCCAAATTCTCCTTTTTATTGTTGTGGATGAAGCACTTACAGTTGAATACATGTAGATGTGAGAGGTTTGGCTTTCTTCCTTTGTACAGCTCATAAGGAGTCTTTCCAAGAATTGGTCTAATGTAGGCTTTGTTTATGATGTAACTTGTTGTGTTTACTGCATCAGCCCAGAATACTTGAGAGAGTTCATTTTCATTCAGTATTGCTCTTGCCATCTCTCCAATTGTTCTATTCTTCCTTTCTACCACTCTATTTTGTTGAGGAGTTCTTGGAGCTGAGAAGTTGTGGTCAATTCCATGCTCATCACAATACTCTAGGAAGTATGAATTTTCAAACTCTCTTCCATGACCAGACCTGATAAACACAATAGAAATATCTTTTTCATTTTGCACTTTCTTAGCTAAGGCTACAAATGCATCAAACGTATCACTTTTAGAAGAAAGAAATAATGTCCAGGTAAATCTGGAGTAATCATCCACAATTACAAGAACAAACATGTTGAATCAAGAGTTCTGATGATTCCAAACCAACCTTCAAGAGCTTGGAACAAAGATATCAAAGGTGCCCAAAAAGTTTCAAGTGAAGAAATTCTGGATAAATCTGTGCAAAGATAGATGTATGATGTTTAGTAGTGTTTTATTTGAGTAAAAGACTTTGATTTGGTGAAAAGATGTTTTAAAACCTTGATTCTATGTTAAATCATGGAATAATTGAAAAACACCCACCAACAGACGAAGTTTGAAAGGTTAATATTAATCTGTCATAGTGGAAATTCGAACTTTGGCTTTGGAAATTTGAATTTCGCATTGAAACTGAATAAGTCTGAAGGGAGGTCTCTCTGACAGATGAATTTTGACTTGAGAGAATTCGAATTTTGATATGTGTGTAAGAGAAGCCTTCAGTAACAGAAGAACTTTGGGTTTTGAAAATTCAAATTTTAGATAAAATGAAACTTATAAAAACTAAAGAAATTCGTCTGAAATTATGTCAAAGTTCATCTGAAACCAAGTTTGGATTGGATTTTAAAATTGCTCACTGACAGAAGAACTTTGAACATGAAAATTTAAATTTCAGAATCTAAGCTCGTGAGTCTGTTGCAATGATATGTTGACATACGAATGACAGTATTTATAAATTCAAATTTTGAAGTTAGTCTAAAAAGAGGTCTCTCTGACAGACGAACTTTGCCTTTGAAAATTCAAATTTTGAATTAAATGAACTACTGTGCCTTGTAGACCAACTACGGACAGACGAATTTTGAGGCTCCAAAATTCAAATTTCGAAGGCACTATAGCAAATTGAAAATACTGTTCACACTTAACAGAAAAACTTTCTACTTGAAAATTCGTATGTCACAATATAGAAACAATTTCCAAATATCAAAATTCGAATTTCACTTCATGACAGAAGAACTTCGGGCATTCAACATTGAAGCTGTTAACCTTCAGTTTCTGCGAAATTCATCTATTGACCATCCAAAATTCGAATTTCAGTATGTCAGAAGCATTAAATGCGGTTGGTTAACGGATAGTTTTTCAGAGTAACCGTTGGATAACTTCTCCAACGGATAGATTTTGTTTCTAATAGATATTTGAGACCTAAATCTATAAATATAATATCATTTGAAGTTGTGGGTAACGATTTTAACTTTGTATATACTGAAACTCTGCCAAATCATCTACTCAAAGTCTCTTACTCTCTCACTTCAATATTTTGTACTCCAACTTTTATATTTACTCTGTTTAAGAGAGTTTAATCTTTGTAAACAATCTTATCTTCATCTGGAAGATAGATTTTCTTGTGAGGGGATATCACAAGGGATTGGGAAGCACTTTGTAAGAGTGCATAGAATGAATGAGTGAGCTCTAGAACCAGAGCATCAACTTGTACTGAGGCATTTGCAAGAAGCCCATGGAATTCTTGCAGAATAGTGGAAAATCTCAAGTGGTGACTTGAGAACTGGACGTAGGTCAAGTGGAGAGACTAAACCAGTATAAATATCTGAGTTTTCTTCTCTTTACTGCAACTTTTCAGTTTATTTACTCATACTCTGTTTTACCTTCTATACTTTACTTTCTTCACTTTCTTGGTAGTTTGCAGAAAATTTTCAAGCTTCCCAATTCACCCTCCTCTTGGAAAGCCAGCCTAACTAACAATACAGGTTTCCACCAATGCTCTTAACTCTAGATGGTCCTATCAGATCCATATGTAATAGTTGCAGACGTCTAGAAGTGGTGACTACGTTTTTAGATTTAAATGATGATTTAGTTTATTTTCCTCTTAGGCATGCATCACATTCTTTGTCTTTTTCAAAAGAAATTTTTGGCAAGCCAGTGACTAACTCAATTTTCACCTGTTTTGATAGTTGATTCATGTTAACATGTGCTAACCTTCTATGCCAAGTTACCATCGTTTTGAGCCTTGAGGATTACTTTGTGATCACTTTTTCGGATGACCAGGCAGAACTTTGAGTCAAACAGTACCCAGTTTCCTTTGTCACATGTCTGACTCATGCTTAGCAGATTGTGGTTGAGGCCAATTACAAACAGCACCTCTTCAATGGATGTTTCGGGATTCTTACTCACAATGCCAATGCCAACTATTTTGCCATATTGATCACCTCTAAAGATCACCTTTCCTCCTTTCTTGTCTCTAAGGGTGATAAACTTCTCCTTATCACCAGTCATATGACTTGAGCAGGCACTGTCCATATACCATTTATTACTTTTTCTAACTTTAAGACAAACCTGCAAGACAAAGTTCATATTTTCTTTTTAGGTACCCAAATTTGCTTGGGTCTTTTTCTATCAGTGGTATTTTCTGTTAGCAAGGCTGACTTCCCAAGAGGGGGGGTGAATTGGGAAGTTTGAAATTTTTCTGCACAAAGTGAAGTAAGTGAAGATATCACAGTATAATGAAAGCAATGCGTAAAACAGAGTAAGGTGAAAAATAAAGATAAGGAGAAATGAAGTCAGAGATTTATCCTGGTTCGGTCTATTCACTTGACCTACATCCAGTCCCCAAGACACCTCTTGAGATTTATCCACTATACAGCAAGAATTTCAGTGGGCTTCTTGCTAAAGTCACAGTACATAGGTTTGCTCTGTTTCTGAGCTCTCTCAAACTCTTCAAGCACTTTCACTATGTGCTTCCCAATCCCCTTGTGAATACCCCTCACAAGTATACCTATCTTCCAGATGAAGAATAGATTGATTACAATGAAGTAACTCTCTTGTAAAGAGTGGATATGAAAGTTTAAGTACAAGTTTTGAAGTTAAGAGGGTAAAAGCTTTTGAGAAGAAGATTCAGCAGAAATTCGGTATATACAAGTTTGATTTGTTACCCACAACTTCAAATGATGTTGTATTTATAGATTTAGGTCTTAAATATCCGTTAGAGACTAAATCTATCCGTTGGGGAAGTTATCCAACGGTTACTCTGAAAAACTATCCGTTTACCAACCGCATTTAATGTTTTTGACATACTGAAATTCGAATTTTGGTTGGCCAACAGACGAATTTCGAAGGAACCGAAGATTAAAGCTTCCAACGTTACAGCATGAAGTTCGTCTGTTCATAAAGTGAAATTCGAATTTTGAAACTTACAAAACATTTTCACAATGTGACATACGAATTTTCAAGAAGAAAGTTTTCGGTTAAGTATGAACAGTGTTTTCAATTTTCTACAGTGCCTTCGAAATTCGAATTTTGGATCCCCAAAATTCGTTTGTTCATTGAACGTTTAAAGAGACACAGTAGATAACTTTCTTCGAAATTCGAATTTTGGAAAGGTGAAATTCGTCTGTCAGAGAAACTCTTTTCAGACTCATTTCATCATTCAAATGTTGCAAGTTCTTATCATTCGTATGTCAATGTTTCATTTCAATAGACTCAAGAACTTAGCTTCTGAAATTCGAATTTCAATGCTCAAAGTTCGTCTGTTAGAGAGCAGTTTTGAAACTGAAATCACTCTTGATCTCAGGTGAACTTTAACATAGTTTCAGACGAATTTCTTCAATTTTCTCAAGTTTTGTTTTGTTTGAAATTCGAATTTTGAAAACTCAAAGTTCGTCTGTTGTAAAGAAGCATCTTTCAGACTTATATGAAAATTTGAATGTTGGAACTTCAAAATTCTTCTGTCAGAGAGCATTTATCAAACTTAATTTCATTTTGATTTCAGATGCACTTTATCATAGTTTCAGACGAATTTCTTTGATTTTCACAAACTTCATTTTTCTTGAAATTCGAATTTTGAAAGTGTGAAGTTCGTCTGTTACAAAAGGCCTCTTTTCAGACTAGATGAAAATTCGAATTTTGAACAGCAAAATTCGTTTGACAGAGAGCAGTCTCTTCAGACTTATTCAGTTTTAGCTCGAAATTCGAATTTCCAAAGGCAAAATTCGAATTTCTAACTTGACAGTTCAGTTTAAACTCTCAACCTTCGTCTGTTCAAAGGTGTTTTTCAAATATTAAAAGATTTAACACAAAATCAAAGTTTGAAAACATCTTTTCTTTAAATCAAAATCTTTTACCCAATAATACCAAAAACTAAAGATCCTACAAGAGATCTAACAGCAAATACTCAGTAAATCTTCACTTGAAACAGCTTTGTTCTTCTTTGATATCTTCAATCCAAGCTCTTGAGAGTTAGTTTAAAATCATCAAAACTCTTGATTCAACATTTTCCCTAGATACAGATGTACCTTTGAGAATCCATTTAACCTTCCTGTCAAGTCCATTTTTCTTTAAAGCACATGAATTGGAAATATGTCCCTTCTTGTTGCAGAAGTGATAGGTGGTAAAGGGACTGCTGGATTGAGATGCAGAAAGAAAGCAATGCAGATAATATTTTTCTTTTACATGCTTTGGTTGATCATAGAATTCAATATGTCGTGAAATATGATCTTTCTTTTTACTGCCACTAGCATGCACAAAATGTCTCATATATACATTTTGATTTTTCTTCCTAATCTTTCCTTTTACTGCACAAGGGTCATAGCCAAGTCCAGCCTTTCCCTGTGTTATTCTCTGACTTCCAATTAAAGCAAATAACATATCTTTTCATTTAGTAAGTCTAGACATGCTTTTCACTAGATAGTCATTGGTTTGCTTTAATTCAATACATGATTTACAGCAAGCAGATTCAGCAATATGCAGATAAGCAATTTCAGAGATGTTATGCTGAGATTCTAACTTGTTAATCTTTCTCTTAGCTTGTTTGAGTTCTTTGGCAGTCTTAATGAACTCATCATGCAATTCATGAAATGCATCTAATAATTCAGAATAGGAAGGTTCAGATTCATATACCTCATCTTCCTGATCACTTTTAGATGGGATTTCAAATTCTTCAGATGCAAGTGCCATCAGACAGATGTTGGCAATCTCATCTTCATCATCTTCTTCTTCATCTAAGCTGTTACACCAGATTGATGAGATGTACGCTCTTTTCTTCTTGCCTTTGTCTACAGCTTTCTTTTCTTTCTCTCACTTCTTAAGGAATTGTGGACAATCCCATTTGATATGTCCTTGCTTCTTGCACTCGTAGCAAGTGACAGGTTCTTTTCCTTCTCTCTTGCTATCTCCAGCTGCTCATTTCTTAAAGAATTTTTTGTTTCTTTTCTTGTTGTAAAATCTTTCAAATTTTCTGACCATTATAGCTAGAGTTTCTTCATCTAGCTCATCTCTATCGTCAGATTTTTCTTCTTTCTCCTCACCAGCTTTTAGAGCATGACCCTTCTTCTTTCTGTCTTGTCCTGCCTTCTTGAGAGTCTTCATCTTTCCTTCATATTCTTCGAGGCTACCGAAGAGGGCTGTGATAGATGCCATTGATTCTCCTCTAGCTTCCTCTATTGCTGTTACTTTGGGTTGCCATTCCAGAGGAAGAGCTCTGAGAATCTTTCTGACCTTTTCTGTCTAAGTATACTCCTTGCCAAGACTTTTCAATTGATTTACAATGAGGGTGAATGTCTTTTGCAGTTCTTAACACTCTCTCCTTCAACCATTCTGAAGCTCTCGTATTCTCCTATGCAGGAGTTCAATTTGTTTTCTCTAACTCCAGTGGTTCCTTCATGAGCCATTTCAAGGGTGTCCCATATATCCTTGGCTATGGAGCATTGTGAGACCCTATAGAATTCGTCTTGATTCAATGCACTGACCAAGCAGTGTTTTGCTTTAAAATTCAGCAAGACTCTTCTCCTATATTCCTCGTTTCATTCGGCCTTTGGCTTCCCTCTGTACTTTCCATCATCCTGCAATATCATTGGGACAAAATCTCCCTTCTGGATGACAGACCATATGTCTAGATCAATGGACTGAAAATATATTTGCATTCTCATCTTTCAGTATCCATAGTGCTCTCCACTGAAGCCATGTGGTCTATATGTATTGTTTCCCTTTGATAGTGTACTCTCTCCAAAGCCAGCCATTATTCTTCCCTGACTGTTAAATCCTTTATTTGGGAATCCGGGCTTTGATACCATTTGTTAGATATGCTGGCTTCCCAAGAGGGGGGTGAATTGGGAAGATTAAAATTTTTTACAAAATGTTAATAAAGTGAAGAAAGCAAAGATGACAGTAAAATAGAGTATAAGTGAATAATAAGTAAAAGTAGTAATAGAGAAGGAAAGACACAGATGTTTATCCTATTTTGGTCTCTCAATCTTGACCTACGTCCAATCCTCAAGCCACCACTTGAGATTTTCCACTATCTTGCAAGCATTCAGTAGGCTTCTTGCAAATGCCATAGTACAGCTACGATACTCTATTTTTAGAGCTCACACTTTCTCTCTTTGCACTCTAGTTAAGTGCTTCCCTAATCCCTTGTGATATCTTCTTGCAAGAAAATCTTTCTTCTAAATGAAGATAAGATTGTTTACAATGGATAAACTCTCTTAATCAGAGTGTATATGAAAGTTGGAGTACAAAGAATGAAGTATGTGAGAGTAAGAGACTTTAAGTTGATGATTTGACAGAGTTTCAGTATATACAAAGTTAAAATCGTTACCCACAACTTCAAATGATGTTATATTTATAGATTTAGGTCTTAACTATACGTTAGAGACAAAATCTATCTGTTGAAGAAGTTACCCAATGGTTACTCTGAAAAACTATCCGTTCACCAACCGCATTTAATGCTCCTAACACTCAAAGTTCGAATTTTGGTTGGTCAACAGACGAATTTTGCAGAGACCGAAAGCTAAAGACTTTAACGTTGAATATTCAAAGTTCGTCTATCATAAAGCAAAGTTTGAATTTTCATCATTGACAAATTTTTCTGTGTTGGAACATACAAATTTTCAAGTTAAAAGTTCTTTTTAAAAGTGTGAACAGTTGTCCCATATTGCTACAGTCCCTTCGAAATTCGAATTTTGATACCAAAAATTTGTCTGTCAGTGGTCAGTTCAATAAGGCACAATAGTTCATCTGTTTGAAATTCAAATTTTCAAAATGCAAAGTTCGTCTGTCAGAGAGGCCTCTTTTTAGACTTAATTCAAAGTTCGAATTTATGAATACTATCATTCGTATGTCAACATATCATCATAACAGACTCACAAGCTTTGTTTCTGAAATTCAAATTTTCATATTCAAAGTTCATCTGTCAGTGAGCCATTTTGATGCTCTTTCCAAACTCAATTTTCAGATGAACTTTGACATATCCTCAGACAAATTTTTCATTTTTCATAAGTTGTATTTTGTCTGAAATTCAAATTTTCCAAAGTCAAAGTTTGTCTGTTAGAGAAGGCTCTTTTCAGACAAGATTCAAAATTCGAATTTCTGCAGTCAAAGTTCGTCTGTCAGAGAAGGCTCATTTCAGACTTGTTCATTTTCAATACGAAATGTGAATTTCCAAAGCCAAAGTTCAAATTTTCAAAACAGCATATCAGTATAAACATTTCAAACTTCGTCTGTTAGTGGGTGGTTTTCAAATATTCCATGGATTAACATAGAATCATAGTTTTAAAACATCTTTTTGCCAATTCAAAGTCTTTTACTCAATTTAAACATGGTTATAGATTTTACATCTATTATTGTGCTAGTTTTTCTTGAATTTCTCCACTTGAGGTCATTTGTGCACCTTTGATATCTTTTCTCCAAGCTCTAGAAAGTTGGTTTGAAATCATCAAAACACTTGATTCAACATTGCTAGAATGGACGTCACCTTAACTAATAGCTTCCTTCCAATAACCTGTAACAGCCGATTTCTAGGTCACCACCTATCTCTCCTTCCAATGGTCATGACCCAACCAAAGGCCATTACACCAAAGGTTAAACTATGACTCTCCTTCCCCTGAACCTCTTGAATTGGTGGCTATTTAGAGAAGGTGCACCCTAATTCATAGCCACCTGAGTCTCCTAGCCATAGGACGACTATTAGTAACGGGAATAACATAAGCCGTACTGCCTGGGCACAAGGCCTTGTGTACTATTTAATAGATTGACATACCATGTGGTATATAGAGCATCATCACTCAAACCAATGTCTCAACAACATATAACATGTGATAATGCCCAATGTATGCTAACATATCAGCACATGTTATCCTCTATAGTACTAGCATGTCATAAGATCATATATGATAAGTCATGGGACGCATAATCATCATTTCATGTCAATATCCATCATTATATATTTACATCATGTTCACTATTATCAATATCCATTTCAACACAATATAAATAAGGGTAGAGGACTTACCAACTGTGTTACCACATATATCATGATATAAAAAGAGATAACCATAATTTGTACTAGATACATATTATGATATGATGATATGAAAGAGTGCAACATAATTCATAAAGTATGCATATCATGATATGAAAGGATTAGCCATACACATAAAAATCAATTGAGAACATAAGAAAAGACACCCCAATTATTTCAACCGTGGAAACTCACTTGACACCATGGTAAGCTAAGGAAAACAATAGCCACAACATATCAAGAATGCAAGAATCATGTCACCATATTGTCCCAAACCAAAATACATAATCAAATTCATAATAGTCCAATCAATACATCAAGGATCCCATACTTCAATCATAACATAACATAATCACTTACCAACTACTTTCAAGCTTTCCAAACACTACCCGGAGTCAAGAAATTCTAATTGAGCAATGGTGTAACCTACACAACACCAAATTGCCATTACCATCATAATTCTCAATCCTTAGTATTTAAGATTATCAACTCTAAGCACAAACCAATTGTATCAAAGCATTCTAAGGCAAACCCATACGTCAGAATACCCAAAACAATTCATAAAACCATGGCCATTCTCCCACATATTCGAATTCCCAATTATATCAATGGTTGAGGGTTAGGGTTTAGGAAATATACCACTTAAACACTTAAAATCCTTAATCTAAAGCTTAACCCAACAACACATTAATGGGGCTTTTAAACACAAATTAATCATTAAAAATATAACCCAAGTTGGAACCCTAACTTCAACCTTGAAAAACTATCGAAAATCTTGAGGAAAAACATAGAGGAGAGGTAAGGCATGACTTACCAACAAGAATCAAGCCTCTAAAGTCTCAAAAATTGAGAACAAAGCTAGAAATTCAAAACACTAGCGGGACTTCCTCATTTTTCTTTATTTTCCTCTTCTTTCGGCGACTAGTTCAGCTTCTGATTTAAACCATATTCGCTACTAGCGCTGCAGTGCCACTTAAGCTTACTACAAAGTGAGACACTACTATCTCAGCCCGGAAGCCCAATCCAAGCTCGTTCACCGCAGCATCACGGCTTCTAGCCGTGACATTAGTACTTTGTTCCTTTTATTCTCCTTTTTTCTCAAATCTGATTAGAGCTAGCAGAACGGGGCAAACTCGATGGGTTGACCCGAAAAGCCTAAAGAAATGAGCAGGCTGAGCCTCAATTTTTAGTGTAAAAATACAATTTGGGTTATTTGAGTCCGACCCGTGGCAGGACAGCCCGAGCGGGCCACAAGCTGGCTAGAAAGCCCGTTTTCTTTTTTTCTTTCTTATTTTTTTATTGAAAATATTAAAAAATACATATTATTTTATTAATTAGTGATATATAAATTGTAAATTTTAAATATTATGTTAGTTTTTGATCAATTATGATGATAATTAGTCGTATTAATTTAAATAATTGTATAAGTTTTTTTAAAAAAAGGAATGAAAAATATTAAAACATAAAAAAAGCCTATGGACCGGTCCGTAGGCCCGATCCCATGGGCTCGGGTGTGCATTTTCAAGCCCGTATGTCAAATCGGGCTTTTAGGCCCGGCCCGAGGGGGGCCAATCCATTCCAATTTGACACCTCTAATTTTAATCCTTTTCTTCGGTTCTGATCCCTCCAATCCTGTACCAATTGACAAAGTCCTTCTTAATGATAAAGTTTAGGGTCATTACGGGGCCAGAGCCTATACTATATATTAGTCAACAAACAAGGGGACATTTGCCCCATTAATATCCTTAGAAAGAAGATACTCACATTAGCTGGAGCAACAACAAAGATAGTCTCATATGGCACATATGACTAACATCACAATGGGCCATATAATTAGCAAGATAAGTACCCCCTCTATCCCATATTATTAAATATATTATTATTTAAGGTTGTAATATTGAGGAAGTTTTAATGTAAAATAATATTATATAATGACAAAATGCCCTCATTTAATGTGCCTTGAATGTTGGTTTTCAATGAAGTAAATTAAAAAGGAATAATTAGTAAATATAAGAGAAGAAGAAATGTGATTAATAAATGAGGGTATAGCTAGAAAAAGAATAAATCATTCATTAGATTTGTGAAATAACAATAGTTTTGAAACAACAATAGTTTTAAAAATAATGATGCTGGGTTTGCTGATGAGCTTGGATGCATGCGTGATGTTCATGCTTGGATTGTTATGGATTGTGCTCATATTCTTTAATTCTACTATTTGGTTTGTAGCAATGTTGTCAGAACCAGATCGAATATTGAACCAAACAAGATACCGATTTAAGATTCAATAGTTTAATCATGATTTAACCGGGGTTGGATTGGTAATAACTAAAATAATATATTTTAAATAAATATAAACAAATTTTATGACTTAATTAAAGTCTTAAACTAAATAATATTGAATTATAAATTTATTATTTACCACAAAAAATATTAATGAATTTCATAACTCAATATTTATATTCAAATAAGTTAATATTTATTCTTAATCATATTTTCAGTTCAAAATAATCAATTAATATATTATTTATTAAGTAAATTTATAATTTTTAATAATTATATATCATAATAATACTTATATAATATTATAATATAAAAAAAATATTTTGTACTAAAAATAATGTTATTTTATCTTAAAAACCAAAAAATATTTTAAAATTTAAAATGTGGCTGATTTAGGACCAATTCATAGTTAGTTCCTTTGGTTTTTAATCAATTCTTACTAGTTTTTTATTATACCGGCCCTTTTTCTTATCTGGACCAAACTTGACATCGGTTACCAATTTAATTGGTTGAACTAGATCTAATCTGACTCTAACAACACTAGTTTATAGTTTTGCCATTTTGGTTAATCAAACTAAAAACATGGTTCATCAAACCCCGTTCCTATGGGAGGCAATGATTTTGCCAATGTTTGTTGGTGGTGTGACGGTGTGGCTTGTTTGTGCAAATAGTGGATTGGGTTTTGGTTTCCCTTGTGGTTGGCGGCTAGGGTTTGGGTATGTGGTAGTGTGTTTGCTTTTCTCTTTGGCCGTTTTGGTCATTGGTGAGTCATTTTGTGTTTTGTGTGGTTTTTGTGCCGTTTCACTATTTTCCTTGGGTGTCATTTCTCTTCTTGTGATGTATTTGTATTTTTCTTTTAATTATGATTTTGGCCAAATAAAGAAGAAATAAAATGAAAACCATAAAATAATACTCTCCTAGTCCTAAATATAAGTCTTCTTTTAAAATATTTTTCTGGTTTAAAATATAAGTTTTATTTAAATAAGATAAAAAGTATTAATTATTTTTTTATTTACCCTCATCTTTAATTAACTTATGAGAGTGAAAGCTATCTTAAAAATTATCTTTATTAATAATAGTATTAAAAAATAATATAACTTTTTGACAAATTTAATTAATTTAACTCTTTTTTTTATGTGTAGTTTATTAAATAAAATTTATATTTTAGATAGGAGAGAGCAATTGATATGAGATGTGGGGAGCAATTTATAAATATCTTTTTAAGCCATAATACCTGATCTTCGTAAATTTTTAAAATCCAACACATTTTAATTTTTATTCATATAACAAATATTAAATTGAATTTAAGAGGACGAATAGGACGCAACAGGCACAGGCTGTTTTAACGCCATGTGGTAAGCAACTTCTCTCTGGCTCTCTCCTTCTCTGCTTCTCTCTATTTTTAATTTCACGATGACCGCACTCTTGACCCCGCACACGTAATAAGGCATTAGTTTGCGGATTTTCATATGAATCCACCTAATTCCACCTGTTTTTTTTTTTCAAACGCATGCGGGAAGAAGGTCAATATATATTTTATTGATTTAACGGGCAAATTAATTTTATTTATGAATTTGCTGAATGAGTCATGTAAAGTAAAACGAGCAATGTACATGTCTGTAGTTGATTGCGCATATGTTCACTTTTTATTTTTGAATTTTTTGGCCATTTTATTTTGAAATTTTGATTGCTTCATTTTTTTAATTACTTCTAAATTAGATGGCGAATCCCTCAATGAGTAAGAAACATTATTTGTAATTTGTAAAATGGACAATTAACCCTAAATTTTATGGATATATAGGTTTTTCTATCTCATTCTTTAACTTTTATACAAACGATAAAAAAATCTCAGTCTAAAGCAGTGGCGGACCAACCATAGCCATTGGGGCCCATCACCAACCACCCCACCAAAACACACACAAAAACTCCACCTATTTTTATATGATAGTAGTATTATTTTGGCTTGTTCACCGGCATATTATAAATATAAACTTAAATTATCAAAATATTATAAGTTAAATATTATTTCTTAAAATACTATAAATTATATATCTCAGTGTTAATATCACAAAGACTAATTGTTCACTGACACCCATCTTCATTTAATACAAACTGAGATGTGATGTTAATTTTTTTTTAAAACATTGGCCTGCCACTCTATTTCCCTTCCCCACCCATCACCCATTCCCCCACTCCCCCATCGGTGTACCCCCCAACCTTTCTCTGCCCCTCCCATATAATTATATAATTATAAGAATATAATATATATATATATAGTATTTATATTTATATTTATATTTATAATTATAATGTGTAGTATAATATAAATGATCATTAAAATAAATTCCATCTGGATTTTTAAAATGTAATAAAAAATTTAAAACTTTTAAAATGCATTAAGATTTTTCTTAACCAAATCATACGGATTTTTTTTATGATACAAGATAATATTTATTACACATTTAAAAAATGTCATTATATTAAGAATTAAAGAAAATATTTAGAAAGTTTTCCTCATATCTCATTATTTATCTCAATTGGTATGGATGTTTTCATTTTTTTTAATGTAAGACCATTTTAATTAAATTATATAGATTAAGAATACGAGTTAAAATTAATTAGTTATATTGATTTTTTAAAAAATCAAGGCATTATTTCAAAACTATTCTTATTTAATTTCTTTTTCTCTCTAGGAAATTTTTTGGAAGTGTATAATAAATATTACTTCATATTTTAAAATTTTAAATTTTTTATTACATTTTAAAAATTCAGATGAAATTTATTTTAATAATCATTTATATTATACTACACATATTATAATTATAAATATAAATACTATATATCTATATATTATATGATTATAATCATATAATTATATGGGAGGGGAAGAGAGAGGTTGGGGGGGAGTATGCCGATGGGAGAATAGGTTGTTAGATATATTGGCTTCTCAAGAGAGGAGAATTGGGAAGATTAAAATTTTCTGCAAAAGTATAAGAGAGTGATGAAAGCAAGAGTGACAGTAAAAATAGACTAAAAAATATAACCAAGTGAAAAACAAAATAAGGGAAGAGAAAACACAAATATTTATCCTGATTCAGTCTCTTTCTCTTGACTTATGTCCAGTCCTCAAGCTATCACTTGAGATTTTTCACTATCTTGCAAGAATTAGATGGGCTTCTTGCAATGTCTCAGTATAACTTGATGCTTTGTTCCAAGAGCTTCCAATCCCACTCTTTGCACTCTAACTAAGTGCTTCCCAAATCCCTTGTGAAATCCCTTGTTAACCATACCAAATTACATCATTTCAGCGCTTTTTTCTTGAGTTACGCAGTCATATATGTACATACCTGACACTCACAATAGGAAAATGTGTAATGTAATCCTAATAATGCATGGTAGTATGTTTTTATCTTATTGCATTATTTTATTCCCATGAAAGATCATAAATCTTCATCTTTATTTCAGATCTCATGGGAAGAGCAATGGAGCCCCTTTGGTAGAGTTGGAGTTCAAGAAAAGATGGAGAAATGGAAGACATGCCAGCAAAGAAGAGATTGGACTTCTGGAGAAGTCCACGCCGCGGCCTGGTGTAATGAAGTCGTAGCCTCATAACAGACAGTAACGAAAAATGGTCAAGCCCAAGAAGTCCACGCTGCGGCTAAGAGATATGAGGCCGCGGCCACATAATAAGCAGTGAGATAAACAGCACATCTGGATGATATGAGGTCGCGGCCCTGATCATATAGCCGCGGCGTGAACTCCTCGTCAGCAAAATGCAGAGCTTCACTCGAACGAAGTATTTGAAGGGTTTTGGAGGAAAATATGAGACGGACGGAGCTAGGGCACGAGGGAGACTTCCAGAACTCACTTTGGAGAGTTTGGGTGTGCTAAGGCTTGGTTTCTTGAAGGAGATTAAAGCTAGGGTTTGAAGTTTGAGAAGATTTCAGCTTCCCTCTTTGGTTTTCTTGCATTTCCTTCCTTCCTGTCTCACTTTTGTTCAATAATGATGTTGATTGGGATATATGTCGTTATGATGTTGTTGAACATGAGTGGCTAGTGCTCCATTTCTAAGATTATTCTGAACCCTTGTATGGATTGAATACTCATTTCTCTATTATAATTGTGATTGATGTCATCAATAAGATTGTCTAGTTTATTTAAGTTATGCTTGAGAAAGTTAACTTACATAGAGAACTTGAGTTGGGTCATGTGAGAACTCGAATCTTGCTTTGTTAAGTGACGAGTTGTGTTAGTGGGGTAGAGATATACTCACTAACCTCCTATTGTGATTTATGATTTGAATGAAATATGAGAGTTTAATTAACTAGTTAAGAGATTACTTAATTAATTAAACTAAACAGCTATTTGGAGATTCGAGATAGCACAGATAGTTAAATTAGTATCTTGACTAACATAATCTTGCATTAAGAACAATTGAAAAAAGAGTTTAAGCGGGTATTCATGAATTACAAGGGGAATGAATAATCCTAGATCTCTTTGAATTCTTCAAGTCCTAATTGTCCTTGTTGCTAATTGTATACGCTTGTCTTGCATAGTTGAAGTTAATTGAATAGTGAACTTTTAATTTATGTTGCTCAAAGTAATTGAAAATGCAATGTTAATCTAAGTCCCTGTAGACACGATACTTACTCATCACTTTACTAGGCGTCGGCCCGTACGCTTGCGGTATAGCTCAGTGGTGAACAAGTTTTTTGGTCAACCTTAGACTAGTGTTAGTAGATTAAGTTTGAGTTGTAGATAGAAAAATAGATACTTTGTGTAGTTTAGATTCATACACTGTATATTTTTGTTATTAGCTTGATACTTGTTTGTTGTTTTTGGTTTGTAGGTACCTATCTCACGTGCATGCAAGGCTTGGATCCTGACAGATTTGAAGTGATTCTGGAGGGTGAGAATATCTTTGAAGGAGGCACTCCTAATTCTCATACTCTTGAACCTCAAGAAACCCCAACCATGAATGACGGCGAGGCGGATGAAAATGACATCTGGACTCTTGATGACTTTGTCAGTAAAGAGAATGAGGGCTATCACTCTAGTATCCGCATGCTGGATATCCAAACTCGGAATTTTGAAGTCAAGCAAACGATGTTGCAGTTGCTACAAATGAATGGGCAATTTGGTGGAACATACTCGGAGGATCCCAATGCTCATTTGATGACTTTTGTGGAGGTGTGTGACTCATTCAAGCAAAATGGTGTTTCTAAGGATGCTTTGAGATTGAGGCTCTTCCCTTTGTCATTAAAAGATAAATCAAAGGCATGGCTCAATTCTCTTCCAGAGCAATCTATTGATACTTGGGATGAGTTAGCAATGAGATTCAGAGTGAGATTTTTTTCCTCGGGGCCGTAGAGCCTCTCTTCGGGGTGAACTTCTATCCTTTGAGCAAGAACCGGGTGAACTCTTCCATGAAGCTTGGGAGCAATTTAAAGATAAAATGAAGCAATGCCCTAATCACGCACAGCAAAAATGGGTGTTACTTGAAGCTTTTTGGAATGGCCTTGATGATGATTCCTTGAATATGCTAGATGCGGCATCTAATGGGACTATTGGCAACATGACAGTTAATGAGCTCTACAAATTGTATGAGAATCTTGCTGCAAACACAATGCAAAAGGCCAATAGAAGGAGAACTATGAAGAAGAAAGATTATTCACAAGCCTCTAGCTCCACTAATGATATTCTAGATCATTTGAATGCTTTGAACCGAATGTTTGACAATTGGGAGATGCAAGTAAGGAGAGAAAATGCTATGACAGTAAATTCCATTCAATATCCCATGGGTTGTGAACAATGCGGGGAAGGGCATGTCACGGAGTAATGCCCTTATGCTATAGAGAATGTGAACTACTTGAACAACTTTCAAAGGGGGCCAACCAATCCACAAAATAATCCTTTTTCACAAACTTATAATCCAGGGTGGTGAAATCACCCTAACTTCTCTTGGAGTCAAGGATAAAAAGTGAATCAACCTTCCTCATCCAGAATACTACCTAACCATCCTCTCGGTTTCCAACCTCAAGTGAGGCAAATCCCCATGAAGGAGGAAGAATCCAAAATGAAAAAAATGTTATCTCAAATTCTAGCCAACCAAGAAACTGCAAGAGCAGAAACTAAGGCTACTTTTGCGATTCATGAGATGGCAATTAAGAATCTTGAAGTGCAAATGGGTAGTATGGCTTCTCAATTGAATGGTTTGCAAAAAGGTGGGCTACCAAGTGACACAATTCCTAACCCAAGGAGAGAGGGCATGGAAGAATGTAAGGCGGTCACCTTGAGGAGTGGTAAACAATTGCCTGAAGTCATTGATCCTAGGGTGAATGATAGAGGTGATGAGGATATGGTGGCTCAAGAGGAGAAGGAGAGTGAAGAAGAAGAAGTTGTGAAAAATAGTGAGGAAGAGAATGACATTGAGGGAGATAAAAGAGAGGTAGAGAGAAGAGATGAGAAAGAGGGTGAGAAAATGAGTGGAGAAAAAAGAAAGCAAGAAGAGATCATTCAAAAAGTGACTCCTCCTTTACCTTTTCCCCGTAGGTTCAAGAAGCAAAAAGAAGATAAGCAATTCAAGAAATTTTTAGATATCTTCAAGCAGCTGCATATTAATCTTCTTTTAACTGAAGCTTTAGAGCAAATGCCCGCATATGTGAAGTTCCTGAAAGATATGTTGTACAAAAAGAGGAGGTTCAATGAGTTCGAAATGGTAGCCTTGACCAAAAGTTGCACCGATATCATCAAGAATTTACCACAAAAGTTGAGTGATCCAGGTAGCTTTGTGGTTCCATGTGAAATGGGTAAAATGACCATCAGGAAGGCCTTATGTGATTTGGGCTCCAGTGTGAATCTCTTGCCTCTTTCTGTCTTCAAGAAAATGCAATTGGGTGAGGCAAGACCAACCACTGTGACTTTGCAATTGGCAGATAGAAGCTTGGTTTACCCAAAGGGGATCATTGAGGATGTGCTTGTGAGAGTGGATAATTTCATCTTTCCTGCGGATTTCATCATTCTAGATTGTGAAGTAGATAGGAAAATGCCCCTCATTTTAGGGCGTCCTTTCTTAGCTACTGGTAGAGCCCTCATTGATGTGGAAAAAGGGGGAGATTACATGGAGAGTTGGTGAAGAAAAGTTGACATTTAACATGTTCAAGGCCATTAAGGCACCTGATGAACCAGAGGAATGTTGCTTTACTGACGTCATTGATCAAGTGGTACATGAGGAATTCCACAAGTTAATCACTCAAGACCCTTTGGAAGCTCTCTTAATTGGGTGTAAAATGGAGGGAGAAGAATTTGAAGAATGTTTGGCTTTGCTAAATGCCTCCTCGACCATCTCTAAAAGTCACATTGCATTTGAGTTGTTGGATGCTACTTCTCTTGAAAAACCTTCTTTGAAGCCATCTCTTGTTGAGCCACCAACACTTGAGTTGAAAGCACTTCCAACTCACTTGAAATATGTTTATCTGGGAGGAAACAATGCATTGCCTGTCATAATTGCTTCTGATTTGAATGAAGATCAAGAGAGGCAATTTTTAAATGCTTTGAAGGCATATAAGCGAGCTATTGGGTGGACCATTGCAGATATAAAGGGGATTAGTCCATCAATTTGCATGCACAAAATTTTCTTGGAGGATAACTACAAGACATCTATCGAGCATCAATGAAGGTTGAATCCTATCATGAAGGATGTGGTCAAGAAGGAAATTATGAAGTGGTTAGATGCAGGGATTGTATATCCTATCTCTGACAGTTCTTGGGTGAGCCCAGTCTAATGTGTTCCTAAAAAGGGGGGCATGACTGTAGTGGCTAACACCCATAATGAACTTATCCCTACTTGCACTGTCACTGGTTGGAGAGTGTGCATGGACTACCGCAAGCTAAATGTCGCCACATAGAAAGATCACTTTCCCCTACCTTTCATTGATCAAATGCTTGATAGATTGGCTGGCAAGGACTTCTTCTGTTTTTTGGATGGCTATTTGGGATATAATCAAATTGCCATTGCTCCAGATGACCAAGAAAAGACCACCTTCACTTGTCCGTATGGCACATTTGCATTTAGGAGGATGCCCTTTGGTCTGTGTAATGCTCCGGCAACTTTTCAAAGGTGTATGATGTCCATATTCACTGATATGATTGAAAAGACTATCGAGGTATTTATGGATGATTTCTCAGTGTTCGGAGAATCTTTTGAAGAATGCCTTTACAATCTTGCGGATGTCTTAAAACGATGTGAAGAAACCAATCTTGTACTCAATTAGGAGAAATGTCATTTCATGGTGTGTGAAAGCATTGTACTGGGCCATAAGGTGTCTAAAAATGGCCTGGAAGTTGATAAAGCAAACATTGAGGTGATTGAGCAACTGCCTCCACCCACCAATGTGAAGGGTATCCGAAGCTTCCTTGGTCATGCGGGATTCTATCGTCGCCTCATCAAAGACTTCTCCAAGATAGCTAAGCCTCTATGCCTCTTGTTGGAGAAGGATGTGGAGTTCAAGTTTCACGACAAATGTCTTGAGGCCTTTGAAGAACTCAAAAGAAGATTAGTCGAAGCACCAGTCATTGTAGCTCCTGATTGGAACCTCCCATTCAATATCATGTGTGATGCTAGTGACTTTGCTGTGGGGGCTATTTTGGGTCAGAGAAAAGACAAGATTTTTCATCCCATCTACTATGCTAGCAAAACTCTTGATGATGCTCAAGAGAATTACACGACCACAGAGAAGGAGATGCTAGCCATAATATTTGCTTTTGGCAAATTTAGGCCATATCTTGTTGGTGCTAAGGTAACAGTATTCACTGATCACTCCGCCATTAAGTATCTGTTTAGTAAGAAGGAGTCAAAGGGGCGGTTGATAAGATGGGTTTTATTGCTGCAAGAGTTTAACTTAGAGATTGTTGACAAAAAGGGCTCAGAGAACCAAGTGGCGGACCATCTGTGAAGATTGGATAGCAAGGCACAAGTTGATGATAAAGGTGCCATTCATAGAAAATTTCCTGATGAACAACTCTTTGCTGTTGAGGATATAGTGGACTCTTAGTATGCTGACATTGTAAACTATTTAGCCTGTGATGTGACACCCCCTGATTTGAAGCTTTATCAATTGAAGAAGTTCTTTCATGAAGTGAAATATTACATCTGGGATGAGCCTTACCTCTTTAGGAGATGTGCGGATTCATTGATCAGATGGTGTGTCCCGGATTGTGAGCAACAAGCTATACTTCATGGCTGTCATGCTTCTGAATATGGAGGTCATTTCGGGGGGGGGGAGAAAACAGCAGCCAAGGTGCTTCAATGCGGTTTCTTCTGGCCAACTCTATTCAAAGACTCGTATGGGTTTGTGATTAAATGCGATAGATGTCAAAGAGTTGGAAACATCTCTAGGAGAAATGAAATGCCACTCACCAACATACTAGAAGTGGAGTTGTTTGATGTTTGGGGGATAGACTTTGTGGGACCACTTCCCAAATCCTTCAATAATCAATATATTCTTGTGGCAGTGGATTATGTCTCCAAATGGGTGGAAGCCACTGCTTGTGTAGCCAACGATGCTAAGACGATGATAAGTTCTTGAAGAAGCGTATCTTCACCAGATTTGGGACTCCACGAGCCATTATCAGTGATGGTGGTACTCATTTCTGTAACAACCAATTTTGAACACTCTTGAGAAAATATGATGTGAAGCACAAGGTGGCCCTTGCATACCATCCTTAGTCTAATGGGCAAGCTGAAATTTCAAATCGAGAGATCAAGACCATTCTTGAGAAGATTGCGGGTGTAACAAGAAGGGATTGGGCAACTAAACTTGATGATGCATTATGGGCATATTGCACAGCCTATAAAACTCCCATTGGGATGTCACCATACCCACTTGTCTTTGGCAAAGCTTGTCATTTGCCCATAAAGTTGGAGCATAGCGCTTATTGGGCCATAAAAAAACTCAATTTTGATTTGAAGGTGGCTGGTGAAAGAAGATTACTGCAGTTGAATGAACTTGAAGAATTTCGTCTCAATGCTTACGAAAGGTCAAGGCTGTATAAGGAGAGAACAAAGAAGCTGCATGATCAGAGAATTCTACCCAAAGCATTTGTGCCAGGCCAAAAGGTGCTCTTGTACAACTCAAGGCTCAAATTGTTTCCAGGCAAGCTCAAATCTAGGTGGTCCAGACCATTCACGGTGGTTCAAACCTTTTCTCATGGAGCTGTGGAACTAGAAGGAAATGATGGTGAGAAGTTCAAGGTCAATGGATAGAGATTAAAGCATTATTGGGGCAGAGAGGTGGATCGTCAAACCTCCACCCTTCATTTGTTGGAGCATAGCTAGAGCGGTGAAGAGTCGGGCTGGCGACTATAAAACTAGCGCTTCTTGGGAGGCAACCCAAGCTCCTTAACTTTTATCTAGTTGTTGTTGTGTTAGTTATGTGCTTTGTGTAGTAGGTTTTATGTTTGTTCTTGGTTTTAATGTAGGTAGGGTAAGTGCAGCCATTTTGGACCCCAAGGAAGCAAATTCATGACAAAGAGCAAAGAAATACTGAAGTGGAGATGGCATATCAATAGGGAGTTCACTAAACTCAATTCTCATTTCAGATCCTATTTCTACAAGTATTGGTGTTAGCTAAGTCGTGTAGACTGATTTTAAGCAAATTAATGAATGATCAATGTTTGAATATGAACAACTGTGCATGATTGATAAGTGTTGAGCTTGTAGTAGTAGAATAGGATAGGATTTGAGCTATGTCATGTGCTCTTGGTTACCATTGTGTGCCTCTCTTAGCTATTTTCAGCATGCATAAGGTGAGGACTGTGTTTGATGAAAGCTCTGTATGTGTATGTTTGCTGCTACATTGCTGATAGGCTCAATAGGATTACCACGCCGCGGCCTGGTAACACACAGCCGCGGCTTGAAGAACCACAGAGAGGACACTGACAGTAATCACGCTGCGGCCCAATAACCACAGCCTCAGCGACAAAAATCTAGAAGCGTGACACACTTTGAGTGTTCACGCCGCCGCCCAATAACCAGGGTCGTGGCTTTATAATTCCAGTGGCTCGTGAACCACGATTTTCGTCGTGGCTATAAGTATGAAGCCGCGGTGAGACCAGCCAGGTGACTTAAAGAGCAGCTTCCCCCCGCGTGTTTTGAACCCTAATTCCTTTATTTCCTTCGAGCCGCAGCCTCCCCATCTCCAGCCTCCGCTCCCTGTTCCCTCAATCTCTCATCCAAATCCCCTCCCTCGGCCTTCATCACCTCCCCACCTCCCCCAAAATTCACCCTCGGTCTACCATAGCTCCTCTTCCCCTCTAGCTTCACCACCACTGCGGCGGCCCATTCACCCACTCACCCACACCCTTGGCCCTGGTTCAATATTCGGCCTCCACCCTCAGCGTTTAGTCTTCACCATTTCTCCCTCCTCACTTCCTCCTCTGTTTTCTCGGTCAACCACCGCATCCTCTCTCAGTCTCGGCCACCTCTCTGCACCCACACCTCGGTGCTCCTCCTCCACCTTCCTTCTCCAGTCTCTCGGTCCCCGTGGGTTAGTGTTAGCATTGGCCATCCACAGACAGGTGGACATACTCTGTCTCAACTTCCTTGCTTCTGTAAAATCTTGGGTAATGCTCCCAACCCTCTGTGTGAATTAAGTTGTAGAATATTCACAGGCTTGGTTGTGCTACTTTTGTGTTGAATTTTGTTTGTCAATAGGAAGTATTTAGGGTCTTATGGATTATGATTGCTTTAAGAATTTAAATTGAGTCTGATTGGGATCTTTTGTTGTTGATGTTGACTCCGTGTGTGGAGGCCTTGTGAATGCAATTTGCTTTCGTTTGTGATTGTAGGCCATTGTTAGATACTTTATCCTTGTGTTGGCCTGTGGTCCCCTGCTTTGTCACTCTCGTGTATGCCATTGCTTTATAGCTTTTCCCATGTTTTGCTGCTATCCCGTGTCTAGTGTTCTACCTATTGGTGGTCCCCTAGGTTGTAGCTTATAGTGGGTAGATCATTTGGTTAATTGCCTTTGAGCTTAGTGCGTCATTTTGTCTGCTGGTGGGCCAGGATAGTGTCTCTCATTTGTCGCAGGTCTTTTGTCTGTAGCTTGCTTTAGTATCTAAGTTGGTTTGTCCATTTGTCTTTTAAGTCTTTGGGCTAGTTGTCTTTTATCTGCCTACGATTGCTTCTTTGCAGGTATGGCTCACACAAAACGAGCTAGTCAATCACAGGACGCGCCTCCTCCTCCACCCCCACCTCAGCCTGAACAACCAGAGGAAGAGGAATAAATAGATATAGATAAGCCCCGGCCTCTAATTTTTGAAAAATACTTCCCATATAATAGTGATCTATGATTTTGGCACGGGTTAGAGTCCTACAGGTTTGATATGTTGGTGGGGAAGCGAGAAGGAGGTTCTCTCACCATGGTCCGAGAGTTTTGTGGGGAGGCAGAGAAACGCACCTCTTTGCAGTGCAAGGTACGGGGCAAGTGGGTTGAAATTTCAAAGGCCATCATGCAATCATTCTTCCACCTTCCTTTTGTGATAGATTATAGGTACCGGTATTTCACTGAGCAAACTGATGAGGTACCCTATCAAGACATTGCAGAGCTTATCACTTTGTCGGGTCGAGCCCAGTGGCACATTGTTGATGGCATCAACCATCACATCAAGGAGGCTAACTTGCACAGAATAGCGCGCTACTGGCTACACTTTATCTATAACAATCTTGTACCAGTCATCCATTTGAGTGACGCTACTCGAGAACGGGCCCTCCTCATCTACCTATTCATACGTGGAGAGCCTGTCAATGCCGCCTAACTCATTTATGATTATTTGAGGAACTCGGTCACCAAGGCACATTTGCCCATTGGATTTCCTCATTTCATCTCTGGGTTGTGCATTAAGGAAGTAGTGGCCCCAATACAGCAAAGGGTGGAGCTCTTCCCACACAAGCAAGAGTTCAAATATGACTCCATTAGAGTAGCCGACATGGTGGAGCCTGGGGAGGAGCAGCCACCAGATGAGCCCGAAGAGGTGGCACCCATTGAGCAACCTTCACCACCGCCACCACCTGCTAAGGAGTACACATTGGAACGCTTATTTCTATATCTGCAGCAGGTCCTTCAGGAGAACCAGCACCTTAGTGCCTCTCAAGCCAGGGTGGATGGGCACATCCATCGGTTGGCCCAGCATTTGCATTTTTCTTTATCTCCGAAGGACACAGCTGGACCATCAGAGCATAGGGAGATGCCCGGAGCACGGGACCCCACGGATGACAGCTAGCACTGGGCTTTTCTTTTGTCTTGTTTTGTTTTTACTCTTTGTTTAGAACTCTTATTCCTGGTCTTTTGGTTATCTTCCTTTATTTGGTTGTAGTTTTCATCTCTTTCTTCAAACTCTGGTTTTATTTGTTGTTTCGAACTCACTCAGTTGCAATTCATGGATTAGTTAGATTCATATAGTTGAGACACCGTTTGCTGTGCTTTGTTATTGCTTTAATTGCTTTTACATATTCTTTTTGTCCTTTCATGCAGTTTTATCTGTTTGTGTTGTGATACTGTTTAAGAGATGCCCCTCATTTCACCCCGGTGCATTGGTCCTGACATTGAGGACAATGTCCCATTTAAAATTGGAGGTGAGGGATGTTTTTTTTTGTTTGTTGGCTAAATTGATGTGGTTTTAAACTTTTACCATTACCCTTCTTCCTTTCAAATTCTACTTTGAGCCAGATTGTTGAGTTATCTTCTAAATTGAGTGCATGAATCCAATGATTGTGGGGTGCTTAAATTATAGATTGCACAGGAAGGGTATGTAATGCTTATAGCTACTTGAATTACAATATCAATTTCTTGTTTTGTGGTAAGCGCACAATAATTGAGGAATCATTTGAATGCTTGTATTAAGACAGAATAGTAGCAAATTGATGTGCATAGATTGTTTGAATGTCATCATTCTAGAACCTATCTTGGAACCTCTTGAGGCAAATCAAGGACTTCATATATTTTTGGGAAATGATTTGGGCATTCTTTAAAATGCGTTTGAGCCTTTCATGCCTACCATGAATACTTAATCACTTGAACCCCATTTGAGCCTTAAATTGAAAAACCATGTGAATTTTCTTGTTGGAACCCTACATGAAACCTTACCCACTTAGCCCGAAAAACCATAAATTACCCTTAATCTTGAGATAATTGATAAATCATGAGTGGTGATTAGAGAAGGTGAAGGGATGGGAAATGATGCAAATTGTATGTTTGGGTACAGGGTTATGTTAGTTGTGCATGGTTATATTAGTTGCACTCTCATGAATCATTAAAGTTACTAAATCAAAAAAAAAAGAGAGAAAAGAACATACATATTCAGAGAGGAGCAAAAGTCCAAAAATGTTTAAAGTGCAAATGTTCATTAAGAGATAAGTTTGGGGGGTTGTTACTTGGCTTCATATAGTACCTCAGAGTTCAAAATAAGGAAGAGAGATGATATATAATGCATCATTTATCTCAAGATAATTGTAATCCCTCTTACCCCTTCATTTCAATAAGCTATTAAACCTGGCCACACTACAAGCCTAAAAGTCCCATTGATCTCAAAGATATATGGTGGTTATCTTATAAGTGGAGAGGGGAGAAGAGGTTAGGCATATGAAGTGTTGATGTTAAGGCAAATTTTTTATGCATATTGGAGTGTTGCTTTCACTTTTGATACTTGCAGGAAAGTTATTCTTTTTGATTAATCACACACACACTCTTTGAAATTACAAAGAAACTGGTTATTGGATTGAAAGTCATGTAGCTGTGATCGTTTGACTAGTTCCTATGTTATTTATCTTCAGTAGCACTCAGTGAGGAAAAAGTTCATGCCACTATAGTAACGAGATAATTTATGCAATCTAGTTGATCTTCCTTCTTTAGTTTACTCGAGGACGAGTAATTGTTGAAGTTTGTGGGTGTGTTAACCATACCAAATTATATCATTTCAGCGCTTTTTCCTTGAGTTACGCATTCATATATGTACATACCTGACACTCACGATAGGAAAAGGTGTAATGTAATCCTAATAATGCATGGTAGTATGTTTTTATCTTATTATGCATTATTTTATTCCTATGAAAGATCATAAATCTTCATCTTTATTTCAGATCTCATGGGAAGAGCAATGGAGCCCCTTTGGTAGAGTTGGAGTTCAAGAAAAGATGGAGAAATGGAAGACATGCTAGCAAAGAAGAGATTGGACTTCTGGAGAAGTCCACACTGCGGCCTGGTGTAATGAAGTCACGGCCTCATAACAGACAGTAATGAAAAATGGTCAAGCCCGAGAAGTCCACGCCGCGGCTAAGAGATATGAGGCCACGACCACATAACAAGCAGTGAGCTAAACAGCACATTCGGACGATATGAGGCCACAACCCTGATCATATAGCCGCGGCACGAACTCCTTGTCAGCAAAACGCAGAGCTTCACTCGAAAGGAGTATTTGAAGGGTTTTGGAGGAAAATATGAGACGGACGGAGCTAAGGCACGAGGGGGACTTCCAGAACTCACTTTGGAGAGCTTGGGTGTGCTAGGGCTTGGTTTCTTGAAGGAGATTGAAGCTAGGGTTTGAAGTTTGAGAAGATTTCAGCTTCCCTCTTTGGTTTTCTTGCATTTCCTTCCTTCTTGTCTTACTTTTGTTCAATAATGATGTTGATTGGGATATATGTCGTTATGATGTTGTTGAACATGAGTAGCTAGTGCTCTATTTCTAGGATTATTCTGAACCTTTGTATGGATTGAATACTCATTTCTCTATTATAATTGTGATTAATGCAATCTTTATGTTGATTTAGCTCTACTCTTAATGCCTCTTATTGTTTGGCCACCAATAAGATTGTCTAGTTTATTTAAGTTATGCTTGAGAAAGTTAACTTACATAGAGAACTTGAGTTAGGTCATGTGAGAACTCGAATCTTGCTTTTTTAAGTGACGAGTTGTATTAGTGGGGTAGAGATATACTCACTAACCTCATATAGTGATTTAGGATTTGAATGGAATATGAGAGTTTAATTAACTAGTTAAGAGATTACTTAATTAATTAAATTAAACAGTTATTTGGAGATTCGAGAGAGCACAGATAGTTAAATTAGTATCCTAACTAATATAATCTTGCATTAAGAACAATTGTAAAAAGAGTTTAAGCGGGTATTCATGAATTACAAGGGGAATGAATAATCTTAGATCTCTTTGAATTCTTCAAGTTCTAATTGTCCTTGTTGCTAATTGTATACGCTTGTCTTGCATAGTTGAAGTTAATTGAATAGTGAACTTTTAATTTATGTTGCTCAAAGTAATTGAAAATGCAATGTCCAATGTTTGACCACTTTTTAATTCAAGTCCCTGTGGAAACGATACTCACTCATTACTTTACTAGACCTCGGCCCGTATGCTTGCGGTATAGCCCGGTGGTAAACATCCCCTTATAAGAAAATCTTTCTTCTAGATGAAGATAAGATTGATTACAGTAATTGAACTCTCTAATTTATAGTATATATGAAAGTTGAAGTACAAGATATGAAGTATGTGAGAGCAAAAGACTTTGACTCAAGAATTTAGCAGAGTTTCTGTATATCCAATGTAGAATCATTGCCCACATCTTCAAATGAAGCTCTATTTATAGATTTATGTCTTAACTATACGTTAGAGACAGGATCTAACTGTTAAAGACGTTACCCAATGGTTACTCTGAAAAATTATCTATTCATCAACCACATTTAATGCGTCTGACATTTAAAGTTCGAATTTTGGTGTGTCAATAGACGAATTTCGCAGAGACCGTAAGCTAAAGACTTTAACGTTGAAACTCAAAGTTCGTCTGTTCTAAAACAAAGTTTGAACTTTCATCTTTGGCAAATGTTTCTATGTTGGAACATACGAATTTTCAAGTTTAAAGTTCTTCTGGTAAGTGTGAACAGTTATTCCATATTACTACAGTGCTTTCGAAGTTTGAATTTTGGTGCCCAAAATTCGTCTGTCAGTGGGCAGCTCAATATGGAACAATAGTTCTTCTTTTTGAAATTCGAATTTTCAAATACCAAATTTCATCTGTCAGAGAGATCTCTTATCAGACCTAATTCAAAGTTCGAATTTTTGAATACTAAAATCCGTATGTCAAAAGATTATTATAACAGACTTGCAAGCTATCTTTCTAAAGTTCGAATTTTTAAAATCAAAGTTCGTTTGTCAGAAGACTAACTTAGAATTCTTTTTTAAACTTCACTTTCAGATGAACTTCGACATATCTTTAGACGAAATTTTCATTTTTCATAGTTTGTGTTTTATGCAAAATTTTAATTTTCAAACATAAAATTCGTCTGTCAGAGGGACCTCTTCTCTGACTAACATATTTTTACTCCAAAGTTCAAATTTCAGATACCAAAGTTAGAATTTCCAAAGCAACAAATCAAGTTTAACACTTCAAAATTTGTCTGGTAGTGGGTATTTTTCAAATACTTCATAAATTATCATAAAAACATATTTTTAAAATTTTTTCTTTCAAGATCAAAGTATTTTACTTATTTTGAATACAATAAGAAATCATATATCTAATCTTATATTTGTTTTTCTTGAATTTCTTCACTTGAGATCTTTTGTATGCCTTTGATATCTTGTTTTCAAGTTCTAGTTAGTTTGGAATTATCAAAATACTTGATTCAACATAGGTGATAGGTGGGGGAGGGGAATAGGGCACCTTATGTTTAAAAAAAAAAACATTATATCTCGGTTTGTATTAAACCGAGATGGGTGTCAATGGATAATTAATCTCAGTGACATTAACATTGAGATGTAAAATTTGTAGCATTTTGGGAAATAATATTTGACTTATAATAATTTGGTAATTTAAGTTTGTATTTATAGTGCCCTGGTAAAAAAACTTACTATTTTTCTAATGATTACCCACTCCCCCTCTTTGTTCTCCATGCAACTGGTGTGTACACACACACATATATTTCCAATGAACATCTCCTATTTATACATTATATATAATATCTTTAATTTTATGAGATATTATAAAATGAATAAAAGATAAGAAACGAAATGAGACGAAAAGACTATATATAATCGGCTTTTAGAAGGAATTAGTTTCTTATCTAATTTTCAGAAGAAGTTATGTATGAAGTGAGATGAAAAGGCTATATATAATCGGCCTTTAGAAAGAATTAATTTCTCATCTAATTTTCAGAAGAAGTTATGTTTGATTCTTAATTGGAATTAATTTTTATAAGGTTTTTAGTAAAAATTAATTACAGAACTTATTCTGGAAAATATGCAATATATTACTTAAATGAAAACCCGCTCAAACTGAGCGCAACGGTATAAGTATTGCGTACCCGAGAGGTCTAGATTAATAGATAGATCAATTTAAAAGTTAATGTGAATAGTGGAGAAGAAATAATAACAAATTAATCTTTGGGTAAAATTACAAGAAAGTACTCAAAAGAATAGATAATTATATTTTTAACTTGACTTAAGAGCAAAATGACCATTTTTCAAATTAAAAGTAAAATTTGAATAATGCATTTAAGGCCCAAAAATGAAAAATTTGACATCATAAAATGCACAAAAATTGAAAAAAAGGAAAGATACCGTTAAACGTGAAGAAGGGTAAAAATGTCATTTTTTCTTGTTAAACAAAAAAATGAAAAAATTATATTTTGACCCTAAGAATCAAGAATATTTATAATTTAATCCCTAAAGAAGAAATGTGCGCAGAGAGGAAATGAAAAGAAATTTAGGGAAAATTATACATAATGACCTGAAAGTTTCAAAAACTATAAATTTATCTCAAGTTAAGGGTATTTTTATAAATATGAAAAATTATAATCAAAACGAAGCTCTCAATGAGCTAAACCCAATGAAATATATTATGAAATTTATTAAGATCAAAATAATATTTATTGGGTAATTAGGTTTTAATATTAATATTTTACCTGATAAAAATTAGTTTAGATTGCAGAAAAAGGTAGTATCAATTCAAGGACACTGAATGCACTTTGATAAAATATATTTAGGACCAAGATAATGATTTTGAACTAAAAGTAATTTTTAGATAATCCTATACCAATGTAGTGACAATCTCGACAAAAATATTTAATCGGTACGAGTAAATTTAATCAGTAAAGGGTATTTTGATCCATAAAAATTATTGAAGTAATTTTTGGCCAGAAAGGAAGGTGAATCAAGTTTGAAAACAGGCTTGGGATACAGATGGGATTATTTGAAAATCTTTTGAATAAAGTAACTAAAGATTACAGAAAAGAAAATTAATCATGACTTACTTTATATGATATCTTTCTTCATAAGCCATTTGGTCGTCCCTTCCAGCCCCAAAACACACTTGGTCCACCAGCTTGAGAGGGAGAAAAACATGAAGAAACAAGTGGGAAATAGGCAAGGCAAAAGGCAAAATTTGATTCTCAAATTACCAAAGTGAACTTTTATGGCTATTATCTTGTGTTCTCGAGTTTGGAAGAGTTTTTATGGCTTATTTTCTCAAATATTCCCATTGAAATTTCTAACCTAGAGAGAGAGTAGAGAGAGAAAATTTTGTCATAAAGAAACCAATTCATAAAAAGTGAAGCATATGTCACAGATGTAAGATTATGGCATTGGTTTCAAAGATTGGTGAGTTATTATTTTTCTACAATTTTTTCTATTTTTTTTGCTATTTAGGGTTTGTGAAAGGAAACAAAATTTCAAGTTTTTCACCCAAAAATGGATTCCTTCGGTCCAAAATAGGTTAGAACAATTATATTGTAAAAGAAAATGCAAAAGGAAAGCAAAGTGAAAAATTAGAATCAAAGTGAGCTCTTTATGAAGGAAGTCATGCAATCAATGACTTAAGACCTTGTTTTATGATGTAATAGGATTCAAGGAAGTGCTAGAGGATCAAAGAAAGGGTCTACAAAGTTTGGAAAGTGTTGGAAAGCCATAAGGTAGTTCACCAACCTAATCTTGCATTGTATTGTTATATAGTTTGCAATGATTTTGATGAATTGTCTATTATTTGCAATGTTTATTTGTGATAATTTGATGTTATTGGCTAAGTTGTTTGAGGGGTTTGAGACCTCGGAATGTCTAGAACCCAATGGGAAACTCCATCCAATTTTCTATAAATGTTTGAGCATGAATGATTTTAAATGTTTGAATAATGATTTGATGGTATGTGTTTGCAATATGCGATGGTATGTTTGCTTGATTGATGATAACTACTGAGATTTCATGAATCTCATCTCTCTCAAATACTAACTATGTTTAGGCCAAGGGAATGCAAGGAGTTCAAGAGGAGCTAAAAGAGATGAGGAAGAAATTGGTGGAAATTATGTTCTTGCAAGTATTAATGTTAATTTTGATAATATGTATAAATTTATATACAAAGGATAAATCATATATATATATACACAAACTGTTGCAAGCATCTTCCTTAATATATGTTTTGGTGTTACGTATGAAGTTGGAACAATGAATGATGGTGTAAGTATATTATGAAATTTATTATGCTAAAGTATGGATGAAAGCGTTCAATCTGGATACCCTGATAGAATGTGGGTATTGCTTATTCAAAACAGGACACTTAATTTTATTGATTTGTATGATATTAAGGTAGATGGAATAAGCTTTCCATAGAGCCACAAAACACCTCAATTGGTTAAGTATACTATTTATGATGAATTTGTAATATTAGGGTTCAAAAATAGGGTAAGGTTGGAAAACTGGAATGTTATTGAAGGTACTGGAAATTTTTAAAGAAATTATAAAATTTCACGGAGCTCCAAAAATTCAATGGTTTATATATATATAATTTCTATATCTTAAGTTTAATATGCCACTAATTTGGAAGTGATTGAGGTTATATAATGAGAAATATATAAGTTTTCCTAAAACTGTTCTAGTAAAAGTTAAGTTCTGACTCTTGATAGTTCAAATTAATGCTACACCCTATTCCAGTAGAATAAATGTACAAGAAACTATGGCTAGAAAGTAGACATATAGGTATTTCTAATGACATAGAGAATGCATAATTTGACTAAGGATATCACGAGATATGAATTTCTAAAGATAAGGTCAAAACTGAGAAGTTTCAAAATGACCAAATGTATAGTAAATATTTGAGAAATAAACTGTACAAATTGGTCTCGAGAATACTCTGTTTCATATTTTTTCCATGTAGAAAATATTTCTAGCTATTTTTAGAGATTTGAATCACTTTGAGATAATTTTTCTAGAATTAGTTATGAATTTTCAAAGTTCATCGGGTAAAATAAAAAATGCACAATGAACAGTACCCCGAAATAAAGAAAAATCTGTTTTGATATTTTTTTACAATCAAGTCTCTAATCATGTAATAATAGATATAATTGGAGTCTAATACATAAAAAATAAACTTAAGTTTAAGGTATTACAATATGCATTTTTTAATATTATATTTAATTAGAAATGAAATAAATATTTTATTAATTTATGAAAATATTTATCTTAATGTATTTTTTGTAATTTTTTTTAAAAAAAATTCACTTGTTGTATTTTTAAAATTTCTATATGATTATGCATGATTTACAATCTTAATACTTTTATCTAATATTATAAAAATAGTAGTAATAAATATTAAAATAAAAATAAAAAAAATATATACAAATGTTCTAGTTAGAAAAAATTCCCCCCAGCGTCCCCCTGTCTAAAGAAAGTAATATTGTTTATATTTAATAAATAGTGTAATCTTCTTTATATTTTATTATATATATATTAATCGACTTTAATATCAATTTGATGTTATTTTACTAAATATCAAATTTTTATTAAAATTTATCGTATGACATTGTATTATAAACTTAGAAGCATCAATACATGATACAAAAAGAAAAACATTTGATGCTATATTATTCTAACATCTTTAATATTTATTTTGTTCTCTAATATATTTCAAAATGCTTTGCAAGCATGCCAAAAAGCTTATATAAAGTTTTAATATGAAGGAAGATAAAAATTTATATTTAATTTAAATTTAGCTTATATTTTAATTGATAAGTAATTATAGATATTTTATTTTATGTTTAAAATATGTATTACAAATTTAACATTTTTTTAAAAAAATTATATGTTAATTTGTTGAATGTATATAATTTATCATTATTTTACCATTTTAAAAATTATTGTGCCTTATTAAATATTGTCTTTTACTAGGGATGCAAAAAGATCACATAAGATAGAGTTGATAATCAACTTCATATTCAGTCTTCATGAGACCAGGTTAGACCGGGTCGGCTTAGTATATGAGACTAGATTTGGCTCAGTCTTACAAAATTATTTAAAATTAGTAAATTAACTTAATTGTTAACAAAATATGATTACATTCATCCAAAATATATTTTCTTTAAAAAATAATATTAGGATAAAAATAAAATTTTTAAAACTATAAATAATTAATAATCATATATTATTTTTACATAATATTTAGAAGTCAATTTAAAATTTTAAATAAAATTAAAAATTAAAATATTAAAAATATTCATGATAATGATAAAATCAATTTATTATATATAGTGTATCAAGAATAAATTATATAAAATTGATTTTATGAAGAAATTTTAGAATATATAACATTATATATATACACTCTGAGTTAGGTAGAACCGAGTTTGATTCTAACCCAATGTTTAACTCCTGATATATTGAGTGAGACCGGGTTATTAAATTGGTTAAACACCCATTTCTTTTACTGTATCAATGTTTCCTATTTTATAAAAACAAAAAAAGAATTTGTTAGTTTTATAAATGAAAAAAATTATCTAACATGTTTAAAAAGAAAACTAAAGGTCAAAAAAAAAAAAAAACTACAGTCTACAGTACAAGTGTACGGTAAGTACTAATATTGTTCGGCTGTTCGGCCGGATGAAGGACTATAAAAGCCAATACTGAATAAGCGAATATTATAACGAAGGAAGCATTCCCCTATAGCGCAAAAAGCATCAAGCCAGGAAAGAGTCGGAGTCTGTATGGACACAATTTCTTAACTTGTGAAATTGATTATGGCAGGCAACATCACAATCACTTTCTTCTTATTAATTTATTTATGCTTTGAAATTTATGGCAGCCAGTCGAGTGGGATCAAACTCGCAGTCAATCAGGATTGAATTAACATGAGGAGGAGTGTGCACAACGACGCCATCTTTCATTAATTCTACAGAGATACAAAATCAATCGGTGGAGAAAGAAGAGGGAGAGATTCGGAGAAAATGGGGGATGTGAGGAAAATAGTGGTGGTGGTTGAAGATGTGGAAGAAGCTAGAATTGCTCTTCAATGGGCTCTTCACAACATCGTTCGCTACGGTGATATAATCACTCTTCTCCATGTCTACCCTCCCACAAGATCCAGAAGCAAGAACAAAGCTCGCCTTCTTCGTCTCAAGGGCTTTCAGTTAGCCCTTTCCTTTCAACACATCTGCGATGACTTCCCCTGCGTAAGCCTCTTCCGTTTTCAGAATCCGGAATTCTGTAGAATTGGTTTCACTGCTCTTCGATTACTGATTTTTGCTTTTGCAAATCGAGGGGTATGTGCCATAATCTTAGGGTTGTGTTACAGACAAAGGTTGAGATTATTGTCATCGAAGGGGACCAAGAAGGGAGCAAAATCGTAGAAACCGTTCGAGAGATTCAGGCTTCGATGCTCGTCGTTGGGCTCCATGATCGTAGTTTTCTTTACAAGTAAGTCCGATGCCAATACTGTATCACATATTCCGAATTTTGAGCCAAGTTCCAAGGGGCGTATGGGAATTAAATTCAATCATTACTACTAGCTACAATATAATCATGATGGATGATGACCAGTTTTTATATGTGGGTCCTCTTTGATTTTATGATTTGTAGCTTTTGTGATAAAAATCGAATTAGACTTCTTCATTGTCATTGTCATTTTGATTTGGTTGATGAGTGAAAGTTCTATGGATTTATTATGAGGAAACAAAGGAAAAAGGGTTAGGTTCTGATTCAAAGGTCAACTTCTACCTCATGGGTATTGGAGATCTCATCTTTTAGCTGCCTGCTCGGAAAACAGTTTTACTCTTTTCTCGGTGCCCGGCTTCTATAAAGATTATAACATGGGTTAGTGGGACCTGGGTTTAGTTTTTGTCTACCTTGTTCTTTTTCTTGGAAAGGAGGATAAGGAGTATCCTATTGAGCTTCAGAGATTTGTCACAGAAAACTTTAGCACTTGCACGTGCCTTCTTAATGGTGACAAAAAGAGGCCAAAAGCTATTGGGCTCCATGCTTGAATAGTAATAATACAAGCATTTCTAGAAATTAATTTCTTGAAAGGTATGTTTAACTATCTCTGATAGAATATAGTTGCTTTTTTTTTTTTTTTTTTTAACATCTCTGGCTCTGACCGTCAAAAGCACCTTGGTTGAGTCAAAATGAATAACCATGTTCAACCCTTCCCTTAAATTAATGCGTCATACTGATCAGGAATATTCATTCAATGCTATCTACATATGGGAAGTATATACATTTGGCAGAATGACTGATGCAATGGCTCCCCCAAAAATTTGCAGAAACATTCAACTGCATTTAGCAGATACATAACATTTATTGTAGTTTGTGTGTCAGTCAGATTTTTCATGGCTTGCACTTTGTGTTATTTAGTAATTCTGGGAGATGCATACCCATTAATAGTCATTTGGCACAGGTTGGCAATGGCCCATAATAGTATTGCCAGCAACTTCAACTGCAGAGTACTTGCAATCAAGCACCCTCCTGCGTCGCCATTGAGGTCCATGGTTTCTGCAGCAGCAGTGCTAGACAGCTCAACCGACATGGACTTCTCACAGATTGAACTTTCTACATTGCAGTAAGTTTCCTGAAAATCAATCTACATCACCTTCGTCAACATTTTAGATTATTTATCTTATCTACCCAATAAGGGGAATATTTTTTAAACCCAACTACTCCCTCTTATCCAGATCAGAGGAAGGATTTTATTAGACATACTTTTCTGAGAGATTTTTAGGTGACTGGTCTACAAATAAATAGATAAACTTGTTAGGCGCAGGTCCACTGAAAATATACTTAGTATGGTTTTGTAAATTAGTTCATTTTTTAGTAAAAATTATGTAATGTAGTTTTAAAGTATAATTGAATTGAATTTTTAATTTTAAACAAAAATTACTCCTTTCAATAAAAGTATAAATAGCGACAAATAAATGCTTTTATGTCTATGCCTGTCTACTTGGATTTGGATCAAGTGTCTAAATCGGTGAAGGGTTCAAGTGAAGTTTATGGCGATGGGAAAAATTTATTAAATAAAATAAACATATAAAAATAATATAAATTTTCTTATTTCATTACTGTATTTGATCACTTCATGGATCCAGGCAGATGACTCGATCTAAAATTTCTCACCTAACAAATTTTCAATTTCGTAAGCATTGGACGCTCAAATCAAAACACTAGTTTAAATGATGTTTGTGCAAGTAGTGTGTACTGTGTACTGGAGTTTTAACTCCCTACTCTGAAGGGGGAAAAAAGAGGAAAGTTCTGATATAATGAAATTCCTGCCTCAGATGATATGTCAAGACAACATTCGTGTGATTATGAATACATGCATTTGAAATAAATTTCTTTCTGTGGTTTTCATGAGAAGATCGGGTTTTTGCTTTTGAAATTCGAATTAGAAATGAAGCAATTTAGGGGCATAATTAGTAGCATAAACACGCAGTCAAGAGATTTGTTAATGCAGAAGCCTCTAATAGAGTAGTTTTAGAAATGAATTGCAGAGTACCGGAAACCCCTCCAACAAAAATTCCATACCGGATCTGCCCCGACCCATCTGCAATTTTATGGAGATCAAGGAGAAGGTGAGACACCCAGCAGGAGAAGCTACCCTCTACCCCAGATGACTGAATCACTTTCCTGCAGATTCTTTTTTATTTTTTTTAAATTAAACATGTCCCAGAAACTATTTGGGCCATGATTTTTCCCCTATGTTCTTGTAATTTATGCTCCTGCCATATTGATAAAGGAAAGAATGTTGACATAGTATAGCTTTGTTGTTTGTTTTGCCATTGTATAGATTTTGCTGTTTGTGACTACATTTTTCAGAATGTATAAAAAAACTCATGTTAACATTAATTTCTTTCACATTTGGAGAGCCATATAGCATTTTCCTCCACGTCTCCTTCTTATATAAAAAAATCATGAGAAGGGTTGTTGTTTGTTCTTGTTCTGCTTAGGCAGGGCAAGCTGAAGCTAACAACTCAAATAAAAATTTTGCGAACTTAGGGACCCAACAAAACATAAGGACTTGCATTGCAACGACAGCATCTTTTTTTGGGCTAACCAGGAGCAAATATCATTACTCAATTGCAACGACAGTATCTAATTCTTAAAATTGTCTCTTCCAAAATATAAATGAGGTGTGATGTGAGCAACTGCTCCACGTCTCCTTCTTATATAGAAAAGTCTTTCCTTTACGACAATTTTATTTTATTTTTTTATAGAAAGAAAAGACCACTAAATAATGGATGGCTTGAGCCTTGAGAATTTGGTTCTTTCTTGACCATATCATAAAAGATGGCATAAAAATATATTTAAGGCAGAAATAAATATAACCCCCTTGAATTTTAGGTTATTTGCATAAAACTCTCCTCAATTTTAAGAGTTTAAAATCACACTTCCATCTTTTAGGTTTTGACCATTAGCCCCTTACTGTTAAATTGGCTGTTAAATTTAACAGAGCATCTGCCATGCCACACTAATTAAAATTACTTGGCAAATGATATGGAATTCAGGTTATTTCGTTGATTTAATATGCATAGAGCTCCATTGAGGGTATTTTTTGTCGTTCTACCATTAGCAATCCCTAATTCCCATTTTCTTCTCGACGTCTTCCTCCTGGGCAAAGAAAAAGACGAAGTCAAGAAGAAAGCCGCAGAATCCCCGGGCTCCTCGGAAACAACCAACTGATCCGAGCCCATGTCTTTATTATCACCCATTTTCATTTCCATGCTATGCCAAACTCCTCTAAAGAATTTTTAGTGGACCAACAAGACATTGAAGAAGGACCTGAACAAAATTCATCTTCGAAGTCAGATATTCTTGTCACAGCCCCACTATTATCTTCAATTTTATGCCCGTCAATTGATTGTTCAAGGACAATTCGATTTAAAATGTATCAAGGTGGCAAATTTTCACTCATTTTGGAGCACTTTGTTTGGAGTGTCTCACGAGACAGCAAAATGGAGCACTCCTTGTTTAACTAATAGCACCTTGAAAGCAAAGGAGATGTCTAGACTTTAGATAGGTCGGAACTAATGTATTCTTTTGCCTCATGCTTGACCCTTTGCTGCAACTGAATCCTTTTTGTACATTCCATTGCATTGTACAATTTTTTGACATTTGAATACATTATTCTTTACTCAAAAAGAAAAAAAAAAACGAAAAGAGTGAAAGAGGAAAAAGTGTTTGGAGAGAACGATAGAAAGACAAAAGGAGAGAATAAGAGACCAAGGAGAACGTAAATCTAATTGTGTGTTTTCCATTCAGCCGAAGGGATATATATATATATACACACAAAAGAATGACCTACCCTAATAAATGCAAAATATTTTATAATGATTACAGAGAATAATTTGAGATTGAGTCAACCTATAAAATAAGAAACTATCCCCAAGTCAAATCAAGCGAAATCAATTACAATAAAAATATTTTGATTACATTAACACTCATCAAACTCAAGATGGGGGAATGGATATATCATCTTGAGTTTGTCTACCAAAGTCCCAAATCACCTTGGATTATGTGACTTAGTGAATAGGTTAGTATGTTGATTGGAGGTGCCAATAGAGAGTAACTAAAGAGTCTCACTAATAACATGTCGTCGAACAAAATAACAATCAATTTCAATGTGTTTGGTTCACTCATGGAAGATATCATTATGAGCAATTTGGATGGCACTATGATTGTCATAGTAAAGATAGTAGACGCAGTTTAGGAGATTCCCAAATCATCTAGTAGCCAATGAAGCCAAAGTATCTCAGAGGTAGTGTCTGCAAGTGCACGATATTTTGCTTCAATGCTACAGTAAGTAAACAATGTCTATTTCTTGTTGTGCCAAGCGACAAGAGAGTCACCAAGAAACATGCAATATCCAGTAGCAGAATGATGATAAGTGGGATCACTAGCTCGATCAGCATCAAAGTAGGCTTACAAAGTAAGAGATCAACGAGAAGAGAAATGAAGACCATGGAACAAAGTGCCTTTAACATATTGAAGAATATGAAGAACCACGGCATAATTAGTAGTACAAGGGGATGCCATGAATTGACTAACCATGTGAACAATATAGGTAATGTCCAGACAAGTCATTGTGAGACAGATAAGACTACCCATTAATTAGCGATAGAATATAGGATATTTAAGAAAAGTGGCATCCTGAGGTGTGAACATAACATGTGGTTCAAGTGGAGTTGTCTCAGTCTTACTATTAGTAAGATGAGTCCAAGAAATCAAATCAAATGCATATTTGGCTTGAGAGAGAGATACTATCTGATAAAAATACTTCATGACCCAAGAAATAGTTCAAATTGTCAAGATCTTTCATTTCAAAGTGTTGACCAAGAAATTGTTTGAGCTCTTTAATTCCTAACAAATAATCTCTTGTAATAATCATATCATCGACATATAGAAGTAGAAGAGCAATACAACGATCAATCTTGTGAATGAAAAATACGAAATCATTATGACTAGAAGAAAACCCAAGTTGACCGATTGTAGAATTGAATTTTGAAAACCAAGCATGGGGAGCTTGCTTAAGACCATAAATGACATGGCAAAGCCAACATACTTTGTCAATAGGAAGAACATAACAAAGAGGTGGGCGCATATCATCTCTTCTTCAAGATCACCATTGAGAAAGGCATTTTTTATGAAGTTGCAGTAATGGCTAGTAGACTTTTGATAGAGGTAATGCAAGCAATAGAAGCAAAAGTCTCTTCATATTCAATTCCATATTCTTGGGTAAAGCCTTTAGCCATTAATCAAGCCTTGTATTATTCCACAAAGCTATCAAAATGAGTTTTGATTTTATAGACCCATTTACAACCAACAAAAGTTTTATTGGGAAAAACTTAACCAAGTCCCAAGTATGTGTTTTCTCTAGTGCTTGTAATTCATCTTCCTTTGTTTGCTACCAATGAGGGTCATTGGAAGCTTTTTTATAGGATTGAGGCTCATAAAGATGAAGCATAGTAGAAAAATAATGATAGTCATGAAGGTAATGAGAATAAGTTCTTACATGTGTTGGATGATTAGGAGAAGGAGAATGAGGCATATTGGGTGTGTGATTAATTAGGGGAACAATATCATTTGGTAGGGGGCATGGTGTTAGATGTATAGGAGACCTCACTAGAAGATTCAATACTTGTTTCACTAGGAATTCAATTAATAACATAAATAGCTGTGTGAGCTGCCTCTCCCTAAAAATGCTCCAGACAAGATCAAGAAATGAGAAGAGCATGCATAATGTCAAGTATATGATGATTTTTTTCTTTCAACTTGATCATTTTGCTAGGATGTATAAGGACATGAGTATTGAGAGAGAGTACCCTCTACATCAAGGAAACTGAGAAGTTGGGAGTCACAATATCCCATTGCATTATCTTGACGAGAAAGTTTGATATTTTTGGAGAATTGAGCATGAATCATAGTTACAAATTTAATATAAATATGAGACAGTTGGAGTGACTTTTCTTCATGTATATCCAAGTAAAATGGGAATAATCATTAATAAATATGACAAAGTAGTGTGACACTCCAATAGAATGAGTAAGAGCAGGACCCCAAATATGAGTGAATCAAATCAAAGGGTGACTCAGAAATAAAAGTAATTTTATTAAAAGACAATGCATGTTATTTAGTAGTTTGACAAGAAACACAATCCAAGGATTTATTAGTAACATTGCCAAAGGAACCACTAGAAATTAAAGGGTACAATTTATAATAGAGCAATGACCAAGACGACGATGCCATAACTTAAATGGAAGTGATAATTGTTGAATCAAGTGTTTTGATGATTCCAAACAACTGGAACTTGGAAGGAAAATATCAAAGGAGTATAAGATCACTCAAGTGAAGAAATTTAGGAATAAATAAGTAAAAAATTAGTTTGTAGGATTTCTCACTGTTAGCAAGGCTGACTTCCCAAGAGGGGGTGAATTGGGAAGATTGAAATTTTTCTGTACAAAGTAAATGGGTGAAGATAACACAGTGTAATGGAAGCAACGTATAAAACAGAGCAAGCTGAAAAGTAAAGATAGGAAGCAGAAGACTCAGTAATTTATCCTGGTTCGGTCTATCCACTTGACCTACATCCAGTCCTCAAGGCAACTCTTGAGATTTTTCCACTATACAGCAAGAATTCAACGGGCTTCATGCTAATGCCACAGTACAACGAGTATGCTCTGTTTCCTGGAGCTTTCTCACTCTCTCTAAGCACTTATACAATGTGCTTCCCAATCCCCTTGTGATTTTGCCTCACAAGTAAACCTATCTTCCAGATGAAGAGTAGATTATTTACAATGATATAACTCTCTTGAATAGAGTAGATATGAAGGTTAAAGTACAGATATTGAACCTAGAGGGTAAAAGCTCTTGAGAAGAAGTTTTGATAGAAATTCGGTATATACAAGTTAGATTCGTTACCCATAACTTCAAATGATGTTATATTTATAGATTTAGATCTAAAATGTCCGTTAGAGACAAAATCTATCCGTTGGGAAAGTTATCCAATGGTTACTCTGAAAAACTATCCGTTAACCAACCGCATTTAATGCTTCTGACATACTGAAATTCGAATTTTGGTTGGTCAACAGACGAATTTTGAAGGAACTGAAGGTTAAAGCTTCCAACTTTGAAATACTGAAGTTCGTCTGTCCATGAAGTGAAATTCGAATTTTGAAACTTACAGAACATTTTCACAATGTGACATACGAATTTTCAAGAAGAAAGTTTTTCGGTTAAGTGTGAACAGTATTTTCAATTTGCTACAGTGCCCTCGAAATTCGAATTTTGGAAGCCCAAAATTCGTCTGTCTGTAGAACGTTCAAAGAGGCACAGTAGTTCACTTTCTTCAAAATTCGAATGTTGAAGAGTGAAGTTCGTCTGTCAGAGAGACTCTTTTCAGACTAACTTCATCATTCGAATATTGTAAGTTCTTATCATTCGTATGTCAATGTTTCACTTCAACAGACTCAAGAACTTAGCTTCTAAAATTCGAACTTCAATGTTCAAAGTTCGTCTGTCAGAGAGCAGTTTTGAAACTTAAATCATTCTTGATCTCAGATGAACTTTAACATGGTTTCAGACGAATTGCTTCTATTTTCTCAAGTTTTGTTTTGTCTGAAATTCGAATTTTGAAGATCCAAAGTTCGTCTGTTTCCAAAAAGACTTCTTTCAGATTTGTATGAAAATTTGAATTTTGAACAACCAAAATTCGTCTGACAGAGAGCCATCTCTTCAGACTTATTCAGTTTTAGCTCGAAATTCGAATTTCCTAAAGCAAAGTTTGAAATTCCAACTTGACAGTTAAGTTTAAACTTTCAAACTTCGTCTGTTTGTGGGTGTTTTTCAAATAAGTCAAGATTTAACACAAAATCAAGATTTGAAAACATCTTTTTCTCAAATCAAAATCTTTTACCCAATCACAACTAAAACTAAAGATCCTACAAAAGATCTAACAGCAAATACTCAGAAAATTTTCACTTAAAACAACTTTGATCTCCTTTGATATCTTCAATCCGAGCTCTTGAGTGTTAGTTTGAAATCATCAAAACTCTTGATTCAACATTCTTCCCCTTTTTGATGATGACAAAACAACTCACACACTGGTTAGTACTTGGGTTTGCTTTCACAAGCTCCCCCTCAACATATGCATTACAGTTCATAAGATATCATTTTCAACAGATTAAGTGAAGAGATTCAAAGCCCGAAACATTGCAACCAAGAACATAATACATTTAATCAAATTGTTGCAATACATATTTCAATTTAAGATCAGTTCTCAAAACATCAAACAAACAAATACAATCAAACAACTAAAACAAGATACAACAAGAAGATTCAGCCTAAGATCTAAAATCATCACTTCTTCTTTGGCTTCGTCTTCTTGCTGTATGTCTTTCCTTTCCCGGATGACTCAGTAGATTTTCCAGCTTGCTTGGTCCCAGTTTGCTTTATCTTCTCCCCCTTTTTGGCATCATCAGAAAGCCCAACAAAGTCCATTGGAGGAGGAATTTGAGTGAGAGGAACAGCACGAAGAGGGACAGGAGCAAAAGAAATCTCTGGCTAAACTGGTGCAGGAGGCTCAGCAGGCTCAGGGCTAGGATCTTCATCACCATCATCATCAGAGACCTCAAGCAGCTCTTGCATTTCCTGCCTGGAAAGAGCACATTCTTGACAAATTTCTGCTGTTCGCAGAGTCTGTCTAATGCTCCTAGTGCCATCTGATAAATTTCTCCCAGAGATATTTGCATCATGTCTCTTTGCAAGGGATTGATGGATTTTTGTATCTCTGGTAACAATTCTTCGGGTAAAGATGCTATGAACACATGCGTTAAGTTGACATCATTAGCTCATCCTAGCATGTAATCTGAAAGCCCATAAGCAGCAAGAGAATGAGAAGCTGGTTCAGCAGGACTAAACATTTCTTCCAGCCTTCTCCTTTGAGCTTGCAACAGAGCATTGTGAGCAATGGCAAGATAATCAACAACAGGTACAATGCTCCTTTCCTCATTGCTTGCTTCTCCTGACATAAAAGAGGTTGAAATGGCTGCAACCAGTCTTTCAACTTGCTCTGATTCTTGAATCGACGGAATTGAATCCGGAGCATCGTCTTGCATAGGCTCAAGAGGGCTTGTCTGTTGAAGTCCTTCTTCTTCCAATCCATAGTCCAGGGGTGGACCAGGACTTGGTGTCCTCATTGCACCAGCACCATCTGTATCATCATCATGGTCAGAGGAGTCAATCTCGAAGGGGCTTGGAGGCTCAGGAGTTGGAGATAGAGTAGGTTCAGGGATACCAGGCTGAGGTGGAGCTGAAGTGGAAGGAATTACATTTCTTATTTCTTCATAAGCATCAGCCACCACCTTCATATTCACAGCCAACTGATGGATCTGATCTTGTAGATGAGCAAATTTGGCATTTTGCTCATCCCTAATGCTGAGAATGAGTGTTGACAGACTGTCAAACAACTCAGTGATCTTTGTAGGCTTGGCCTGTGAGGAGGGAGTGGAAGGAGGATGAGTAGGCCTGGAGGGAGATGGAATAGGCTGAGAAGGCTGAGGTACAGATCTGCCAGGGCCCTCAGAAGTGCCTTCTTGTTGGAGGGATGCATCAGCAACAAAGAACAAATCTTCAGATTTCCCTACTCCCTTTCCAACCCGTCGTCCTTCATCTCTTTCAATGCCCATCCTTTGCAGTTCCTCTTCTTTAAATGCCTCAGTGAGTTTCCCTTTCCCCTTTTCAATGAGTTGAATCCCAGCATGCTGCAGGATTCTTGAAATAATTGCTGCATAGGGGAGTGTGGAATCCTTCCTCTGATCCCTTGCCTTTATCATTCGCTGGAGGATGATATGACCCAAATTAATCAGCTTTCCATGTATGATAGCAGTCATCACATGAGCCTCTGCCCTTGTTATCAAATTGAAGCTGCCACCCTTGTTGAATATGATCTTGGACACTATGTAGTGCAGGATCCTTACTTGTACACTTAGGTCTGTGGGCTTCAACAGATTTATCGTTGGCCTGTTCTCCCTTCTCCTGAATAGGGTGTCCAAGATGGTGCTCTCCTTGTAGTTCAGGAAGGGTCCACCTTCTTCATCAGCTGTACTTGCCTCATCCATATATCCAGAGGCTGTGATGTCAACTTTAAGCCCATATTGTCTTGGGATTTCCAGCACCTCATTGAAGGTTTCATCAGCAAGCCAAATGGTCCTTGATCTCAAGGTGACCTCCCATTTCACTTTCTTGCTGTTATATTGAAGAGAGGCATACCAAGTCTTCACTACCTCATCATCATATTTTTCAGCAATTTCCAACAGATTTTTATATCTTATCAACCATATTGCAGCATCAAAGTTGTTAGATATCAAAAATTGTTCCACATTTACACAGTAAGGCTTGATTACCTTTTTGTTGGAAAACTTGGTAGAGTACTCTTCTTGAATCTCAGGAGTGCTCCACAGTGGTAGTGTAGTCATTTCATACTCTCCAGATTCAGTACTGGAAGAAGCAGAAGAAGCAACAGTAGGGACAGAAGGTTCTGCACTTTTTGAAGAGGAGGGTCCAGCTTTCTGAGATTCTACTTTGGATGAAGATTTCTGGCATTTGGAAGGGGTAGCTTTACTGGGTTCGGCCTTTCTCTTGGATTTCTCTCCTTCCTTTGTAGCATATTGAGATTTGATCGTTCTCTTTGGCCGAGTTTTAGCTTGTCCTGCTCCAGGATTCTTCACTCTCGTCATTTCCGAGTTGAATGATGCAGAATGTGGCTAAGAATAGGTTTATGGGATGCGAATGGAAGTTTAAACGGTGAAGAATGACGGTTTTTGGACAGGAGTTAAGAGGATTAAAGAGAGAATCAGAACAGACTTAGAGGAGTTACAAATAGGGTTGTGTCTGTTCTTTGGAAAACCGTCGGATTTAACGTATGTAACCGTCTGACAGACGAATTTTGAGGGGTCAAAATTTGAACTTCGGGTAGTTACAAGTTAAACTGTTCAGCAAAGCTTACTGACAGACGAATTTTCATCCTGAAAGTTCATCTAACAGTGGCTTGGAACAAGTAATACAAACACAACAGACGAATTTTGTTCTAACAAAGTTCGAATGTTGATAAGCAAACAGCAGGCAACAAACAAAACAACAATCAACAGACGAATTAAGCATGCAGAACTTCATCTTTCAAGCATTCAATCAAGAAGAACATGATTCAACAAACGAAGTTTGAACTAAAAATTCAAATTTTTCAACTTTTATAAAGGTTGTCCAACATTCGTACGTTAATAATCGAAAATTAGTACAATAGTGATGGACAATCATAATTATGAAATTTTTGTTTTTGAAAATTTGAACTTCCAAGGTCTAACAGAAGAATTTCGAGGCATTACCGAGAACTGTTCCAAGGCATAACAGGCCGAAGTTCGTCTATTAGTTAGCTGAAATTCAAATGTTGACTATGTTGACCAGTTCAGAAACACAGTTTATGAAGCAAAATACGTCTCACACACATTAAGATATGAATTTCATCTTTAAAAACTTACAGAATGGATCCAGAACTTAGACTTTTCATCATTTACTTTACTTTCTGGTTGTTCCATTCTGATGTGCTATAATCTTCAAGTTTATTTCCACTGAATCTTGTGGGGAGCACCTGCAACTTAAATTAAACATTCTCCGATGCTAAAATTAGAGTTTATTTTAAAGATGAAACCTTTGAAAACAAGATTGCAAGAGAATAACTTACAGTTCACTGGGATTTACCATACCCAGTTCTCTTCTTATTTTGCAATGCCTATCTTCTGATAGAGGCTTTGTGAGTATATCAGCAACTTGATTCTCTGTTGGAATGTACTCCAGCTTAGCTTCTCCTTTCAGAACATGATCCCTTATGAAGTGGTGCCTAACTTCAATATGTTTCGTCCTTGAATGCATGACAGGATTCTTGGTGATATTTATGGCACTTTGGTTGTCACACATGATTGGTATCTCTTTCATTTTAACCTCAAGATCTTCAAGCTGCTGCTTCATCCAGATGACTTGGGCACAACAGCTCCCAACTGCAACATACTCAGCTTCTGTAGTGGATAGGGCCACACTATTTTGCTTTTTGCTGAACCATGAAACCAGGGATCCTCCAAGAAACTGACAAGTTCTACTTGTGCTTTTTCTGTCAGTTTTGGATCCTACAAAATCAGCATCAGTGTATCCTTTGAGATCTTCTCCATTGCCCTTTGGATACCAGAGACCCATCTGTGATGTTCCAATAAGATATCTGAAAATTCTCTTCACAGCTGTTGCATGGGTTTCCTTGGGACATGATTAGAACCTGGCACACATACAGGCACTGAACATAATGTCAGGTCTGCTGGCAGTTAAGTACAGCAGGGATCTAACCATTCTCCTATACTGAGTAATGTCAAACATCTTCCCATTCTCATTCATGTCTAGTTTGGTTGCAGTAGCCATAGGTGTTCCCATTGGCTTGGCATTCTCCATTCTAAACTTCTTTAGCAGCTCCTTTAGATACTTGGATTAACTGAGAAAGATACCATCATCAAGCTGTCTGATTTGCAGTCCAAGGAAGAAGTTAAGTTCACCCATCATGGACATCTCGAATTCTCCCTGCATTAACTCAGAAAATTTCTTGCAAAGAGTTTCATTAGTAGCACCGAAAATAATATCATCAACATAGATTTGAACAATTAGTAAATCTTTATTTTCTTTCTTAGTGAATAACGTTGTGTCAACTTTGCCTCTATTGAACCCCTTTTCAGTTAGAAAATTGCTCAGTCTCTCATACCATGCTCTAGGGGCTTGTTTTAAACCATAAAGAGCCTTCTTTAGTTTATAAACATGGTTTGGTTTAGTAGAATCCTCAAAACCTGGAGGTTGATCTACATAAACCTCTTCCATGATATATCCATTTAGAAAGGCACTCTTTACATCCATTTGATATAGTAAAATGTTTTTCATGCATGAATATGCCAGCAGTATTCTTATAGCCTCTAGTCTAGCTACTGGTGCAAAGGTTTCTTCAAAATCAATACCTTCTTCCTGATTATACCCTTTAGCAACCAGTCTAGCTTTATTGCTGATTATTGTTCCAGATTCATCCAGTTTATTTTTGAAAACCCATTTGGTACCAATAACAGGATGATTTTTGGGCCTAGGCACTAAATCCCAAACATGATTTCTTTTAAACTAATTTAGTTCATCTTGCATAGCTAAAATCTAGTAATCATCAGTTAAGGCTTCTTCAGCACATTTAGGTTCAATTTGAGAAATGAAAGCGCAGTTGAGCATTTGATCCCTTAACTGTTTTCTGGTTTTGACTCTCTCTTGAACATTTCCTATTACTTGATCAACAGGATGATTCCTTTGATATCTCCAAGCTCTAGGGAGTTCTCGAGATGTTTCTTCATTAATTTCTTCATCAAACTCTTGCTCCTGGATATCTTTCTCTGTGTTAATAGATTCAGATATCTTTGGAGGTTCAGTTTTACTTTTATCAGAAATGCCCAGTTTTTCAAAGTTAAAAGCAAGATCATCCTCATTAGTAACATGTTTTGAAACAGTTTCTTTTTCAATGAAAACCACATGCACAGATTCTTCTACCACATTTGATCTTTTATTATAAACTCTATATGCCTTACTCTTACTAGAATAGCCCAAAAATATACCTTCATCGGATTTGGAATCAAACTTACCTAGATTTTCTTTCCCATTGTTGTGAACGAAGCATTTGCATCCGAACACATGGAGATGGGACAGATTTGGCTTTCTTCCCTTGTACAACTCGTATGGAGTCTTCCCAAGGATTGGTCTGATGTAGGCTCTATTTATGATGTAGCTTGCTGTATTTACTGCATCAGCCGAAAACACTTGAGAGAGTTCCTTCTCATTCAGCATAGCTCTGGCCATCTTTCCAATGGTTCTATTCTTCCTCTCTACTATCCCATTCTGTTGAGGAGTCCTTGGAGCTGAGAAGTTGTGGTCAATCCCATGCTCATTGCAGTACTCCAGGAAGTATGCATTTTCAAACTCTCCTCCATGGTCTGACCTGATTCACACAATAGAAATACCTTTCTCATTTTGCACTTTCTTAGCTAAGGTTACAAATGCATCAAAGGTATCACTTTTAGAAGAGAGAAATAATGTCCAAGTAAATCTAGAATAATCATCTACAATTACAAACACATACAAGTTACCACCAAGACTTTTCACCCTAGATGGTCCAATTAAATCCATGTGCAGCAATTCAAGTGGTCTAGTTGTGGTAACTATATTTTTAGATTTAAAAGATGATTTAGTTTGTTTCCCTCTTAAGCATGCGTCACATTCTTTGTCTTTCTCAAAAGATATTTTTGGCAGGCCAGTTACTAGCTCATTTTTAACCAGTTTAGATAATTGATTCATGTTAACATGAGCTAATCTCCTATGCCACAACCAACTATCATTATCCTGACTAATTAAACATACAGAATCCAAGGGAGGAAGTTCATTAAGGTCAATAGTATAACAGTTACCATCCCTTTGAGCTTTGAGGATTACTTTGTGATCGCTTTTTCTGATGACCAGGCAAAACTTTGAGTCAAACAGCACCCAGTTTCCTCTGTCATAGGTCTGACTCACGCTCAGCAAATTGTGGTTGAGGCCAATTACAAACAGCACCTCTTCAATGGATGTTTCTGGATTTTTCCCCACAATGCCAATGCCAACGATTTTGCCATATTGATCACCTCCAAAGGTCACCTTTCCTCCTTTCTTGTCTCTAAGGGTGATGAACTTCTCCTTATCTCCAGTCATGTGGCTTGAGCAGGCACTGTCCATATACCATTTGTTGTTCTTCTTAGCTTTGAGACAGACCTGCAAAACAATGTTTATGTTTTCTTTTTAGGTACCCAAATTTGCTTGGGTCCTTTTTGGTCAGTAGATTTTTCCCTAGATGCAGATGCAACTTTGGGGAACCCATTTAACTTTCCTGCCAAGTCCATTTTTCTTCAATGCACAAGAACTAGAAATATGTCCCTTTTTGTTACAGAAATGACAGATAATGAAGGGACTGCTAGATTGAGTGGCAGAAAGAAAACAATGCAGATAATACTTTTGTCTTACATGCTTTGGTTGATTATATGTTTCAATGCAAGATGACATATGATCTTTCTTTCTGTTACTCTCAGCATGCACAAAATGTCTCATGTATGCAATCTGGTTTTTCTTCCTAATCTTTTCCTTGACAACCCATGGATCATAGCCAAGACCAGCTTTTCCTTGTGATATTCTTTGGCTCCCCATCAAGGCAAACAACATGTCTTTACCTCTAGTGAGCCTAGACATGCTTTTAACTAAATAATCATTAGTTTGCTTAAGTTCAGTGCATGAGGTGCAGCAAGCATATTTAGCAGTAGGTAGAGAGGTGATTTTAGAAGTGTTGCTTTATGATTCCAGTTTATTAATCTTTCTCTTTGCCAGTTTTAGTTCTTTAGCAATTTTAATAAACTCATCATGAAGCTCATGAAATGCATCAAGTAACTCAGAATAGAAAGATTCAGATTCATATACCTCTTCTTCCTGATCACTGCTGCATGAGGGATCGGCTTCTTCAGAAGCAAGTGCCATCAGGCAGATGTTGGCGATCTCATCCTCATCTTCTTCTTCCTCATCTGAGCTGTTGCCCCATATTGAAGAGATGTAGGCTTTCTTCTTCTTCCCTTGGTCAGCAACTTTCTTTTCTCTTTCTTGCTTTTTGAGGAATTGAGGACAATCCCATTTGATGTGTTCCTGCTTCTTGCATTCATAGCAAGTCACAGGCTCTTTTCCTTCTCTCTTGCTTTCACCAGCTGCTCCCTTCTTGAAGAATTTCTTGTTCTTCTTCTTGTTGTAGAATCTTCCAAATTTTCTGACCATCATAGCCAGAGTTTCTTCATCCAGCTCATCTCCTTCGTCAGATTCTTCTTCCTTTTCATCAGCAGCTTTGAGGGCAAGGCCTTTCTTCTTTCTGTCCAGCCCAGCTTCCTTGAGTGCTTTGATTTTTCCTTCATACTCCTCAAGGCTGCCAAAGAGAGCTGTGACAGAGGCCATTAATTCTCCTCTGGCTTCCTCTATTGCTGTCACCTTGGGCTGCCATTCCAGAGGGAGAGCTCTGAGTATCTTTCTTACTTTTTCAGACTGAGTGTATTCCTTTCCCAGGCTCTTCAATTGATTCACAATGAGAGTGAATCTCTTTTGGAGCTCCTTTACAGTTTCTCCTTCAGCCATTCTGAAGCTTTCATACTCTCCAATGCATGTGTTCAGTCTATTTTCCCTGACCCCAGTTGTTCCTTTATGTGCAATCTGCAGAGTGTCCCACATCCCCTTTGCAGTGGGGCATTGTGAGACTCTGTAGAATTCGTCCTGATTCAGGGCACTGACTAAACAATGCTTTGCTTTGAAATTTAGCAGGACTCACCTTCTGTCTTCCTCATTCCACTCTGCTTCTAGCTTCTCTTTGTGTCTTCCATCTTCAGTTAGAGTCATTGGGATGAACTCTTCTTTCTCAATGACTGACCATATATCAAGATCAATTGATTGGAGGTAAATCTGCATCCTCATCTTCCAGTACCCATAATGTTCTCCACTGAAGCCTGGTGGTCTATTAGTGTTGTTCCCTTCAGGAAGTATGCTTTCTCCAAAGCCAGCCATCTTAATTCCCAGACTGTGAAATCCTTTGAATGGGAATCCGGGCTCTGATACCACTTGTTAGCAAGGCTGACTTCCCAAGAGGGGGGTGAATTTGGAAGATTGAAATTTTTCTGCACAAAGTAAATGGGTGAAGATAGCACAGTGTAATGGAAGCAACGTATAAAATAGAGCAAGGTGAAAAGTAAAGATAGGAAGCAGAAGACTCAGTAATTTATCCTAGTTTGGTCTATTCACTTGACCTACGTCCAGTCCTCAAGGCAACTCTTGAGATTTTTCCACTATACAGCAAGAATTCAACGGGCTTCTTGCTAATGCCACAGTACAACGAGTATGCTCTGTTTCCTGGAGCTTTCTCACTCTCTCTAAGCACTTATACAATGTGCTTCCCAATCCCCTTGTGATTTACCCTCACAAGTAAATCTATCTTCCAGATGAAGAGTAGATTGTTTACAATGATATAACTCTCTTGAATAGAGTAGATATGAAGGTTAAAGTACAGATATTGAAGCTAGAGGGTAAAAGCTCTTGAGAAGAAGTTTTGACAGAAATTCGGTATATACAAGTTAGATTCGTTACCCATAACTTCAAATGATGTTATATTTATAGATTTAGGTCTGAAATGTCCGTTAGAGACAAAATCTATCCGTTGGGGAAGTTATCCAATGGTTACTCTGAAAAACTATCCGTTAACCAACCGCATTTAATGCTTCTGACATACTGAAATTCGAATTTTGGTTGATCAACAGACGAATTTCAAAGGAACCGAAGGTTAAAGCTTTCAACGTTACAGCACGAAGTTCGTCTGTTCATAAAGTGAAATTCGAATTTTGAAACTTACAAAATATTTTCACAATGTGACATACGAATTTTCAAGAAGAAAGTTTTTCGGTTAAGTGTGAACAGTGTTTTCAATTTTCTACAGTGCCTTCGAAATTCGAATTTTGGAAGCCTAAAACTCGTCTGTTCCCAGTACGTGAAAAGGAGGCACAGTAGTTCACTTTCTTCGAAATTCGAATGTTGAAGAGTGAAGTTCGTCTGTCAGAGAGACTCTTTTCAGACTAACTTCATCATTCAAATATTGTAAGTTCTTATCATTCGTATGTCAATGTTTCACTTCAACAGACTCAAGAACTTAGCTTCTAAAATTCGAACTTCAATGTTCAAAGTTCGTCTGTCAGAGAGCAGTTTTGAAACTTAAATCATTCTTGATCTCAGATGAACTTTAACATGGTTTCAGACGAATTGCTTCTATTTTCTCAAGTTTTGTTTTGTCTGAAATTCGAATTTTGAAGATCCAAAGTTCGTCTGTTTCCAAAAAGACTTCTTTCAGATTTGTATGAAAATTTGAATTTTGAACAACCAAAATTCGTCTGACAGAGAGCCATCTCTTCAGACTTATTCAGTTTTAGCTCGAAATTTGAATTTCCTAAAGCAAAGTTTGAATTTCCAACTTGACAGTTAAGTTTAAACTTTCAAACTTCGTCTGTTTGTGGGTGTTTTTCAAATAAGTCAAGATTTAACACAAAATCAAGGTTTGAAAACATCTTTTCTTCTAATCAAAATCTTTTACCCAATCACAACTAAAACTAAAGATCCTACAAAAGATCTAACAGCAAATACTCAGAAAATCTTCACTTGAAACAACTTTGATCTCCTTTGATATCTTCAATCCGAGCTCTTGAGTGTTGGTTTGGAGTCATCAAAACTCTTGATTCAACACTCACAATGTTCACAGAGTAAAATGCTTTGATCTCACACCCACTGGTTTTAAATAAGTGTTTTTCAACTATCCTATACTAACTTATGTTAAATTTGAAAAATACTGACTAACAGAAGGATTTTGAACTGTTGAACTCAGTGACTGAAATTTGATGTTACAGAGATGTTACCTCTAACAGATGAATTTTAACTGATTAAAATTCAAATTTCAAGTCAAGTATAATTTGTGAAAAATGGAAAATTCGTCTGAAGCAATGATAAAGTTCATCTGATATTAAAGTGCAAAAGAGTTCAAAGTCAGACCCTTTGATGGCAAACTTTTGTTTTCAAAATTCTAACTTTGGAATGAGAATGTCTAAGTCTGATTAGAGGTTCCTTTGATAGACAAATTTTGAAAGTTCAAAATTCAAATTTCAAAGAATATAACTCTTGTACCATATTGAGTCACTCACTGATAGACGAACTTTGGTTCCCCAAAATTTAAACTTTGAGTGTATTGTAGCAATATGAGACAACTATTTACACTTAACAGATGCACTTTAAACTTGAAAATTTATATGTTCTAACATAGGAAATATTTATCAAAACCAAAATTCTAATTTCACTTTTAAAATGATGAATTTTGGAAGTTTAACGTTAAAGTTTTTAACTTATGGTCTCTACAAAATTCGTCAGTTGATACCACAAAATTCAAATTTCAAGGTGTCAGACGCATTAAATACGGTTGGTGAATAGCTAGTTTTGTAGAGTAACCGTTGGGTAACGTCTCTGATGGCTAGATCTTGTGTCTAACATATAGTTAAGTCACAAATCTATAATTAGAACTTCATTTGAAGTTGTGGTTAACAATTTTAATGCTGAATATACTGAAACTCTGTTGAAATTATTAGAAAAAGCCTTCTACTCACTAACATTTCATTTATTGCACTTTAACTGTCCCATTTACTCTGTATTAGAGAGTTTTTCTTGTTGTAATCAATCTTTTCTTCATTTGGAAGAAAGATTTTCTTGTGAGGGATTTTCACAAGGGATTTGGGAAACACTTTACTAGAGTGCAGAGTGAAAATTTGTAAACTCTTAGAACAGAGCATAAGGCTATATTATGGCATTGTAAAGAGCCCACTGAATTCTTGCAAGATAGTGGAAAATCTCAAGTGGTGGCATAAGGACTAGACGTAGGTTAATAGGAGCAGACCGAACCAGGATAAATCTTTGTGTCCTTTATTCATCTACCTTGCAAACTGCCCTCTTATATTCTGTACTCTATTTTCTACAACTTTTACTTTCACTGCTCTTTTCTAATTTTGCAGAAAATTTTAAACTTTCCAATTTATCCCCCTCTTGGGAAGCCAGCAAACCTAACAAGTGATATCAGAGCCTGGACTCCCAACTAAAGGATCTAACAATCTGGGAGAATTAATGGCTGACTTTGGAGAAAACATTCTTCCTAAAAGAAACAACACCAACAGACCTGTTGACTTCAGTGGAGAGCATTATGGATACTGGAAGATGAGAATGCAGATCTATCTCTAGTTCTTTTACTTAGACATCTGGTTAGTCATCTAGAAAGGAGACTTTGTCTCAATGAAGTTGCAGGATGATGGCAAGTACAAAGAAAAGCCAGAAGAGAAATGAAATGACGAAGATAAGAGAAGAGTCCTGCTCAACTACAAGGCAAAACACTTCTTGGTTAGTGCACTCAATCATTATGAATTCTACAGGGTGTCTCAATGTACCACAGCCAAAGAAATGTGGGACACTCAAGAAATTGTTCATGAAGGAACTACTAGAGTGAGGGAGAAAAAACTAAATTCCTGGATTAGTGAATATGGAACTTTCAGAATGATAGAAGGTGAAAGCATCAAAGATCTGCAGAAGAGATTCACTCTCATTGTGAATCAATTGAAGAGTCTCGGTAAGGAGTACACACAGCCAGAGAAAGTAAGAACAATTCTTAGAGCTCTTCCTCTGGAATGGAAACCAAAAGTAACAGCTATAGAAGAAACCCGGGGAGAGTTTATGGCTTCTGTTACAACTCTCTTTGGCAGTCTTGAAGAATATGAGGGCAAGATGATAGCTCTCAAGGATGCTGGATAAGACAAGAAGAAAAAGGGTCTTGTATTAAAAGCTACAGAAGAAAGAGAAGAAGACTCTGATGATGAAGAAGAACTGGATGAAGAAACTTTGGCTATGTTAGTCAGAAAATTTGGAAGATTTTGCAACAAAAAGAGAAATAAGAAGTTCTTCAAGAAAGGAGCAACTGCAGACAAAAAAAAAAGAAAGCAAAGAGCCTATCACCTATTATGAATGCAAGAAGTAAGGGCACATCAAATGGGATTACCCACAATTCCTGAAAAAGCAAGAGAAAGAAAAGAAAGCTACTAATAAAGGCCAAAAGAAAAAGGCCTACATCTCATCAATTTGGGGCAGCAGCTCAGATGAAGAAGATGAAGATGAGGAAGAAATTGCCAATATTTATTTGATGGCACGTGCAGCTAAAGAAACTCCAAATTCATCTGGCAGTGATCATGAAGATGAGGTAATGATTCTGAACCCTCATATTCTAAATTGCTTGATGCATTTCATGATCTACATGATGAATTCATTAAAACTGCAAAAAGAATTAAAATTGACTAAGAAAAAGATTAGCAAGTTAGAATCTGATTGCAAAATGCCTAACATTGCATCTCAACATAGAGTAGAATTTGTTTCATTGAACTGAAGAAAAACAATGAATATCTTTTGAAAAGCATGGCTAAACTCACCAAGGATAAAGACATGTTATCTGCATTATTGGGAAGTTAGAAAATTGCACAAGGAAAAGCTGGTCTTCGCTATGATCCTTGTGCAGTCAACGAAAAGAATGAAAATCAAAATCAAAATTTATATGAGACACTTTGTACAGTAGATAGACATGAGAAGAAAAAGCTACAATTCAAAATCCATTGAATCTTATTGAGTGTCCATTTTATACATATAAAATACCCACATTTAAGATCCAAATTCCATCTAAATATGTTTACATTGATATATTTTAACATGATTTTACATATTTTAGTGTTATATGAAGTTATAGGCTCATTTGGAAGTATTCAGAGCAAAAACGTTACAAACCGTTCATGCTAAAAAGTTTCGACACCCGTTGGTATTTTGACCATAACTCTCACATATGAACTCCGATTGAGGATTTAAGATGCATTGGAAAGTTAAGACATAGAGCTACAACTTTTATGTTTTGAGTTTTCCCAAATTCCAATGTTATCATGGTGAAAATAGAATTCAAAGTGTCAACATGAGTTGGTGAGTTTCTGAAGCTAAATGAATGAGTTTTCTGTTGCTGGTATCCACATGAAGCTGGGTCAACGTGAATTTTAAGTTTTTTTGACTTTCAGAAGTACCCGGTGCCGTATTAAATGATTATATGGCCACCCGGCACCGAGTCAAGGTAAGAAAGCCCACAAAAACATGTTTTTGACACCTAAACTGACCTAAAAGCCAAGTATTCTTTCTATATTATAAATAAGATACAAGAAAAACACAAGAGGACATTTAGAAACACACTTGAAGGCCAGAGAACATGATTCAAAATGCATCTGGGAGCAACTAGGAGTATCATATAAAGAGAGAGTAAGGAGATGTAAGGAGTATTAGAGATAGATTTATTCTTTTATAATATAATTCTATTTTCTTATTATTTTCACTATGATTTGGGATTAGTTTTGTGTTGATTTCTAATTCTATGAGTAGCTAAATTTCCTAGTTGGGGTATGGGTGTAGCATGATTGGAATGAATTGTATTTGTTTCTCTAGTTAAGACTGTGAATTTGTTCTTCAAGTTATATTTAATTTATCTTTTTATTATATTTATTTTTTTTATTAATTCACGTGGATTTTATGCCTGATTACCATAGAATCTAATTAATAGGTAAACTTGATGGATTGAGAGGTGAAGAATGAACCTAGATTTAGAGAGGTAAATATGAATAACTAATCTAGAGATAGAATTAGGAATCCATGGTGATATACATTGTAGATTTTAAGGTTTAATTTGAAATTTGAGTTGCACGAGAGTGAATTGAATCATAATTAAATAAGGATTAATTGACTAAGAGGTAATTAGGACGCTTTAGAAATAACAGTCATTATAATCGTGCAGAGTCTAACTAAGGAATAGAATCTAGTTATCCTATAGGGTGAATTCTAATCCCTTGACTTTTCTAGAACTGAATCAAACTCAGACATTGTTTTGTTTTCTATTTCTTTTCTTTTTAATTTGAATTCTCAATTTGATTATCACTTGCTTTTGGAATTAAAAAGTTTGACTAATAAATTTACTACCTCCCTTGGGTTTGACCTCTAGAATACTCCGGAGACTTTTTATTACTGCCATCGACCCTGTATACTTACGAAATTTTGATCACTTATGTCAAACTGAGATTTGTGAAACAAAAATATTATCTGCATTGCTTTCTTCCTGCATCACAATCTAGCAGGCCCTTTACCACCTGCCACTTCTGTAACAAGTGTTGAATCAAGAGTTTTGATGATTCCAAACCAGCATGTAAGAGCTTGGATTGAAGATATCAAAGGAGCTTAAAGTGTTTCAAGTGAAGGATTTCTAAGTAATTGCTGCTAGATCTACTGTAGGATCTTTAGCTTTAGTTATGAATGGGTAAAAGCTTTTGATTTGAGGAAAAGATGTTTTTAAATCTTGATTTTATGTTAAATCTTGACTTATTTGAAAGATACCCACAAATAGATGAAGTTTGAAAATTTAAACTGAACTGGCATGTTGGAAATTCGAACTTTGCCTTAGGAAATTCGAATTTCGGGCTAAAACTGAACAAGTATGAAGAGATATCTCTTTGTCAGACGAATTTTCTTCATAAAAATTCAAATTTTCATCTAAGTCTGAAAGAAGCCTTTTAGTGACAGACGAACTTCAGATCTTGAAAATTCGAATTTCAGATAAAATGCAGTTTGAGAAAACTAAAGAAATTCGTCTGAAATAATCTGAAATCAAGATGAAATTGAGTTTCAAAAAATACTATCTGACAGACAAACTTTGGCTTTCCAACATTCGAATTTCATACAAGTCTGACAGTGGCTTCTTTGAAATAGATGAACTTTGAGTCTTCAAAATTCAAATTTCAGACAAAACACAACTTATGAAAATAGAAGAAATTCGTCTGAAACAATGTTAAAGTTCATCTAAGATCAAGAATAATTTAAGTTTCAAAACTGCTTTCTGTCAGAAGAACTTTGAACATTAAAATTTGAATTTCAGAAGCTAAGGTTGTGAGTCTGTTGGAATGAAATGTTGACATAGGAATGACAGAGTTTTGTAACTTCGAATGTTGAAGTTAGTCTGAAAAGAATCTCTCTGACAGACGAACTTCACTCCTTCAAAATTTGAATTTCGAAGAAAGTGAACTACTGTGCCTCCTTGAACGTTCTACAGACAGACGAATTTTGGGGTTCCAAAATTCGAATTTCGAAGGCACTGTAGAAAATTGAAAACACTGTTCACTCTTAACCGAAAAACTTTCTTCTTGAAAATTCGTATGTCACATTGTGAAAATATTTTGTAAGTTTCAAAATTCAAATTTCACTTCATGAACAAACGAACTTCATGCTGTAACGTTGGAAGCTTTAACCTTCGGTTCCTTCAAAATTCGTCTGTTAGCCAACCAAAATTCGAATTTTAGTATGTCAGAAACATTAAATGCGGTTGGTAAACGGATAGTTTTTCAGAGTAACCGTTGGATAACTTCCCCAATGGATAGATTTAGTCTCTAACGGATAGGTAAGGACAAAATCTATAAATACAACATCATTTGAAGTTGTGGGTAACGAATCAAACTTGTAGATACCGAATTTCTGCCAAATCTTCTTCTCAAAAGCTTTTAACCTCTCAACTTCAATATCTGTACTTTAACCTTCATATCTACTCTACTCAAGAGAGTTATATCTTTGTAAATAATCTACTCTTCATCTGGAAGATAGATTTACTTATAAGGAGAAATCACAAGGGGATTGGGAAGCATATTGTAGAAGTGCTTAGAGAGATTGAGAAAGCTCTAGAAACAGAGCATACTTGTTGTACTGTGAGGAGCAATCACAAGGGAATTCTTGCTGTATAGTGAAAAATCTCAAGAGTTGTCTTAGGGACTGGACGTAGGTCAAGTGGATAGATCGAACCAGGATAAATTACTGAGTCTTCCTCTCCTTATCTTTACTTTTCAGCTTGCTCTGTTTTATACGTTGCTTCCATTACACTGTGCTATCTTCACCCATTTCACTTTGTGCAGAAAATTTCAATCTTCTCAATTCACCCACCTCTTGGGAAGTCAGCCTTGCTAACAAGAAGGGACATGTCTTCAGTTTATGTTGGTTAAAGAAAACTAGACTTGGCAAGAAGGTAGAATAGGTTCCTAAAGGTACATCTGTATCTAGGGAGAATGCAACTGATAGAAAAGGATCCAAATAGATTTGGGTACCTAAAAGGAAAAACTGAACTTTGTTTTGCAAGTCTGTCTTAGAGGTAGAAAAAGTAACAAATGGTATATGGGTAGTTCATGCTCAACACATATGATTGGTGATAAGGAGAAGTTCATTACTCTTAGAGACAAGAAAAGAGAAAAAGTAACCTTTGGAGGTGGCCAATATTGCAGAATAGTTGACATTGGTATTGTGGGCAATGTAACATCTCTATTTAGGACCATTTCCCATGTATTAGGCCTCATTAGAGATCAATTATACTTAATTAGAAGCTTGAATCACATAAATGTTATAATAAAATTTTTCAAATTTCGGGTACTATTCATTTAATTAAATTTCTTTTTCCCAACTGAATTTCAGAAAATCATAACTAATTCAATAAAAATCATATCGAAGTGATTCAAGTCTTTATGCATATCTTGAAACATTATTTACATGGAAAAAATATCAAATAGAGCAATTACTTGGCCAATTTTCACAGTAAATTTTGTGAATTTCTACTGTTCATATGGTCAATTTCAGAAATTCCAATTTTCTGGGCTAAATTTGAAAATTCACTATAAATCGTACACTAATCCAAATTGAGTGATCTTTGGACCATATGAAATATATTTCTGTATATTTTTTAGGAATATATAACATTCATACTTTATACATTAAGAAGCCTATACTGTAGTATGATAATTCGGTAGTAGTCAGAATAACCATTTTTATCCTAATACACACAATACAAAAATTGTAAGATATTCACATGACCATATTTCATCTTCATATCATGCCATACATTAGCTAGGACTTGTTGAAGGAACATAAAAACTTGGAGAAACATATTTATCATCACATTTACAAATTTATACAAAAACTCAAAATTCATAGCTAATGCTAGCTTTATCAATTTAAATACCAAATTCTTTCTCCTTTCCCTTCTCTTCCTTGGAGGTCTTGCCATTATTGCTACCTCATCATGGTTAATATGTGGGAGAGTGAGATTCAAAGAATCTTAGTAGATAAATCACATACATGCCATCATATCGTCACATTTTTCATAAAAACATCACATAAACCTTAATTCATCACATAGGCACATTTGAACATATAAATTTTATAAAAATTTCTGCAGAGTTTTATTTTGTAAAATGGACATCCGGAGCTCAAAACCCCTCATACAAATCAGCCAACAACATAGAAATATCACAAATCAACATTTCATATATATGCCATGAAGTCAAATATCAAAGAAACAATAATGACAATGTGATGGTAGTAAAGAGAATTATCTACCTTATCGTACTTCCTTACTTCCCACACTTTGTCCAACACTTATTGGACCTTATAACACTTCTCCAAGCTTTCTTAGACTTCCTCAAACCTAAACATATCATCAAACAATTACTCAAGCTAATGGTTCCATGACTTTCTTCAAAAAGTGTTCATGAAACCCTAATTCTTCAAAAAAACACCAAAAATTCATTCCTAGCTCAAAAATGATGAATTATACCTCTATTCCATGTAATTTTTCATGGGAAATCCAAATATGGCCTTTTAATTACCAAATTCCATCTCTAGGTATGCTTATTATTCATTCCAATTTAAGCTACAAAAACCTAAAAATTTCACTTTCTTAATCTTAAGCTTTTTCATGAAATCATCATTTGTTCCTAAGGTTTTGGACCATAGGGAATTCATTTTTGAGGTCCAATTTATGAAATTCCAAATCTAAGTATGAACAGTAGCTCATAAAACATTAGGGGAATTCAAAAAAAATTGCTACAATTTGTTATACAACAAACTACTTGCATACTCAAGCTTTAAATGTTCTATCATTTCCCCAATGATTCATGGTTGGAAAGCTCCATTTCTTGCTAAATGATGCCATGGATAAAACCCTAAGATAAGGAGGAGGGATAACTAATCCATAAACCATGCTTTAAAAACCATAGATAGCAAGCTTGAAGTGGTAGGATGCAAACTTACCAACTTGAGCTTTAAATTTCCTTGAATTTTCCCTCTTTCTTTCTCTCGTTCTTTCCTTCCCTTTCTTGCATTTTCTTTTTTGTTTTCCTGCTAGTTTTCATACGTGAAGATGGTGAAGAAAGAGAAGGGTTTGAGTAATTAATTATGCACTTAACCATGGTTAGCAAGTTAATCAAACTAAAATACCTTTTCGACTTGAAAAATCAACTACTTCTTGGAGAAGTTTGGACCAAAAATTTGCTGCCCCACCTGTCCCATTTTCACACCAATAGGGAGGTATTCATGTGTTCCAAATTGCTCAATTTTGCCTGGTCTAGATATATCTTGAACTGGGTTATTTTAACTGTACCGATAAAACTGCTTTTTACAGTAATTTAACATTTTTGAGCTATAAGACTATTCTAATTTGATTTTCATATTTTCATAATTATCCTATCCCAAATGATATCTGTGTATGGCTTATATCCTATCCTAGTTTCTTTTTAACTATCGGTAGGGTTTATAGTTTACTTTATCAGTTTACTGTTACTTGTGGATATTCAGCACTAATTATTTCTTGATTCTTGAATATTAACTCTCAGTGACATATACCATTGAACTTATTTCATCGAGGGGTTCGTTCTGACAGTAATTTTACATATTTATGAAATTGCCCTTGACCAAGGGTTGATTATAATTTTTGAAACTTTTGGGTATTAGGTGTAATTTTTCCCAAGGGCTTTTCTATTTCTTCTCCATGTATTTTTTAATAAATTTAGGCACATGGATGTCATTTTCAAAATTCTTTAGGGGCAAATTGTTAGCAAGGCTGACTTCCCAAGAGGGGGGTGAATTTGGAAGATTGAAAGTTTTCTGCACAAAGTGAAATGAGTGAAGATAACACAGTGTGATGAAAGCAATGTACAAAGCAGAGCAAGCTGAAAAGTAAAGATAGGAAGTAGAAGACTCAGTAATTTATCCTGGTTCGGTCTATCCACTTGACCTACATCCAGTCCTCAAGGCAACTCTTGAGATTTTTCCACTATACAGCAAGAATTCAACGGGCTTCTTGCTAATGCCACAGTACACGAGTATGCTCTGTTTCTGGAGCTCTCTCAAACACTCTAAGCACTTTCACAATGTGCTTCCCAATCCCTTTGTGATTTCCCCTCACAAGTAAATCTATCTTCCAGATGAAGAGTAGAAGGTTTACAATGATATAACTCTCTTGAATAGAGTAGATATGAAGATTAAAGTTCAGATATTGAAGTTGAGAGGGTAAGAGCTTTTGAGAAAAAGATTTAGCAGAAATTCGGTATATACAAGTTTTATTTGTTACCCACAACTTCAAATGTTGATGTATTTATAGATTTAGGTCTCAAATGTCCGTTAGAGACTTAATCTATCCGTTGGAAAAGTTATCCAACGGTTACTCTGAAAAACTATCCGTTAACTAACCGCATTTAATGCTTCTGACATACTGAAATTCGAATTTTGGTTGATCAACAGACGAATTTCAAAGGAACCGAAGGTTAAAGCTTTCAACGTTACAGCACGAAGTTCGTCTGTTCATAAAGTGAAATTCGAATTTTGAAACTTACAAAATATTTTCACAATGTGACATACGAATTTTCAAGAAGAAAGTTTTTCGGTTAAGTGTGAACAGTGTTTTCAATTTTCTACAGTGCCTTCGAAATTCGAATTTTGGAAGCCTAAAACTCGTCTGTTCCCAGTACGTGAAAAGGAGGCACAGTAGTTCACTTTCTTCGAAATTTGAATGTTGAAGAGTGAAGTTCGTCTGTCAGAGAGCAGTTTTGAAACTTAAATCATTCTTGATCTCAGATGAACTTTAACACTGTTTCAGATGAATTTCTTCTATTTTCTCAAGTTTTGTTTTATCTGAAATTCGAATTTTGAAGATCCAAAGTTCGTCTGTTTCAAGAAAATTTGTCTATCATAGAGCATTTATCAAACTCAATTTCTTTTGATTTCAGATGCATTTTATCATAGTTTCAGATGAATTTCTTGGTTTTCACAAACTTCATTTTACTTGAAATTTGAATTTTGAAAGTGTGAAATTCGTCTGTTACCAAAGAGACTTCTTTCAGATTTGTATGAAAATTTGAATTTTGAAAAACCAAAATTCATCTGACAAAGAGCCATCTCTTCAGACTTATTCAGTTTTAGCTCGAAATTCGAATTTCCCAAAGCAAAGTTCGAATTTCCAACTTGACAGTTAAGTTTAAACTTTCAAGCTTCGTCTATTTGTGGGTGTTTTTCAAATAAGTCAAGATTTAACACAAAATCAAGGTTTGAAAACATCTTTTCTTCTAATCAAAATCTTTTACCCAATCATAACTAAAACTAAGAATCCTACAAAAGATCTAACAACAAATACTCAGAAATCTTCACTCAAAACAACTTTGATCTCCTTTGATATCTTCAATCCAAGCTCTTGAGTGTTGGTTTGGAATCATCAAAACTCTTGATTCAACATTCTCCCCCTTTTTGATGATGACAAAATAACTCACAAACTGGATTAGTACTTGGGTTTGCTTTCACAAGCTCCCCCTCAACATATGCATTACAGCTCATAAGATATCATTTCTAACAGATTAAGTGAAGAGATTCAAAACATTGCAACTAAGAAGTTCATTCATTCAATCAATGGTTGCAATACATACTTTCAATCAAGGATCAGTTCTTAAAACATAGAAAATAATCATCAAAACAAAATCATCAGTCACAACAAAATACAACAGGAAGATTCAGCCTAAGATCTAATCAGTCATTTCTTCTTTGGCTTAGACTTCTTGCTGTAGGTCTTTCCTTTCCCGGATGACTCAGCAGATTTTCCAGCTTACTTGGTCCTAGTTTGCTTTATCTTCTCCCCCTTTTTGGCATCATCAGAAAGCCCAACAAAGTCCATTGGAGGAGGAATTTGAGAGATAGGAACAGCACGAAGAGGAACAGGAGCAAAAGGAATCTCTGGCTGAACTGGTGCAGGGGGCTCAGCAGGCTCAGGGCTATTTTCTTCATCACCATCATCATCAGAGACCTCAAGTAGCTCTTGCATTTCCTGCCTGGACAGAGCTAGCCGAGCTCTCTGTTCCTTTGATAGCCCATAAGCAGCAAGAGGATGGGAAGCTGGTTCAGCAGGAGCAAACATTTCTTCCAGCCTTCTCCTTTGAGCTTGCAGCAGAGCATTGTGAGCAATGGCAAGATAATCAATAACAGGTACAATGCTTCTTTCCTCATTGCTTGCTTCTCCCGGCATAGAAGAGGTTGAAATGGCTACAACCAGTCTCTCAACTTGCTCTGATTCTTGAATGGACAGAATTGAATCCGGAGCATCTTCTTGCATAGGCTCAAGAGGGCTTGTCTACTGAAGTCCTTCTTCTTCCAATCCATAGTCCAGGGGTGGACCAGGACTTGGTGTCCTCATTGCACCAGCACCATCTGTATCATCATCATGGTTAGAGGAGTCAATCTCGAAGGGGCTTGGAGGCTCAGGAGTTGGAGACAGAGTAGGCTCAGGGACACCAGGCTGAGGTAGAGCTGAAGTGGTAGGAATTGCATTTCTTATCTCTTCATAAGCATCAGCCACCACCTTCATATTCACAGCCAACTGATGGATCTGATCTTGTAGATGAGTAAATTTGGCATTTTGCTCATCCCTAATGCTGAGAATGAGTGTTGACAAACTGTCAAACAACTAGTGATCTCGGTTGGCTTGGCCTGTGAAGAGAGAGTGAAAGAAGGGTGAGTAGGTCTGGAGGAAGATGGAATTGGCTGAGAAGGCTGAGGTACAGATTTGCCAGGGGCCTCAGAAGTGCCTTCTTGTAGGAGGGTAGCATCAGCAGCAAAGAACAAATCTTCAGATTTCCCTGCTCCCTTTCCAGCCCATCGTCCTTCATCTCTTTCAATGCCCATCCTTTGTAGTTCCTCCTCTTTGAATGCCTCAGTAAGTTTCATCATTCGAATGTTGCAAGTTCTTATCATTCGTATGTCAATGTTTCATTTCAATAGACTCAAGAACTTAGCTTCTGAAATTCGAATTTCAATGTTCAAAGTTCGTCTGTCAGAGAGCAGTTTTGAAACTTAAATCACTCTTGATCTCAGGTGAACTTTAACATAGTTTCAGACGAATTTCTTCCATTTTCTCAAGTTTTGTTTTGTTTGAAATTCGAATTTTGAAGACTCAAAGTTCGTCTGTTGCAAAGAAGCATCTTTCAGACTTATATGAAAATTCGAATGTTGGAAGTTCAAAATTCGTCTGTCAGAGAACATTTATCAAACTCAATTTCATTTTGATTTCAGATGCACTTTATCATAGTTTCAGACGAATTTCTTTGGTTTTTACAAACTTCATTTTACTTGAAATTCGAATTTTGAAAGTGTGAAGTTTGTCTGTTAGCAAAAGGCCTCTTTTCAGACTAGATGAAAATTCGAATTTTGAACAATCAAAATTCGTCTGACAGAGAGCCATCTCTTCAGACTTATTCAGTTTTAGCTCGAAATTCGAATTTCCAAAGGCAAAGTTCGAATTTCCAACTTGACAGTTTAGCTTAAACTTTCAACCATCGTCTGTTTGTGGGTGTTTTTCAAATATTTGAAGATTTAACATAAAATCAAAGTTTGAAAACTTCTTTTCTTCAAATCAAAATCTTTTACCCAGTCATAACAAAAACTAAGGATCCTACAAAAGATCTAACAGCAAGTACTCAGAAAATCTTCACTTGAAACAGCTTTGCTCTCCTTTGATATCTTCAATCCAAGCTCTTGAATGTTGGTTAGGAATCATCAAAACTCTTGTTTCAACATTCTCCCCCTTTTTGATGATGACAAAACAACTTACAAACTGGATTAGTACTTAGGTTTGCTTTCACAAGCTCCCCCTCAACATATGTATAAGATATCAAAACAACAGATTTAAGGCACAAAGTATTGTAACAAAGGGATCCATTCATTTAATCAAGAGTTGCTTGTACAGAAACAAATTAAGTAAAGTTCAAACATCAAATCCAGTTCAAACAACAAATTCAAAACACAAATACACAGTACAAAGTACAACAAGAGGACTTAAGCCTAATCTCCAATCATTTCTTCTTGGACTTGGTCTTATTGCTGTAGGATTTCCCTTTTCCTTTCCCAGATTGCTCAGCAGCAGGCTTTCCAGTTTGCCCAGACTTCTCCCCCTTTTTGACATCATCAGGAAGGCCAACAAAATCAGCCGAAGGAAGGATCTAAGAGACAGGAATAGCACGAAGGGGCACAGAAGCAAAAGGGATTTCAGATTCAGCTGGGGGCTCAGTGCTTGTTTCCTCGTCAGAGATTTCCAGCAGCTCCTGCATTGCCTGTCTGGAAAGAGCTAGTTGAGCTCTTTGTTCCTCTGTAAGACCATAGGTAGCTAGAGAAGAGGAAGCTGGTTTAGTAGGAGGAAACATTTCTTCCAGCCTTCTCCTCTGAGCTTCCAGTAGAGCATTGTGAGCAATGGCAACATAGTCAACAACAGGTACAAGGCTCCTTTCTTCAGTGCTCACATCTTCTTGCATAGAGGAGCTTGAAATGGCTGCAACTAGTCTTTCAACTTGCTCAGATTCTTGAGTTGACAGAATTGATTCCTAAGCATCTTCTTGCATGGGCTCATGAGGGTTTGTATCTTGGAGTCCTTCTTCTCCCAATCCATAGTCCAAGGGTGGACCAGGACTTGGTGTACTCATTGCACCAGCACCATCTATATCATCATCATCATGGTCAGAGGAGGCAATCTCGAAGGGGCTTGGAGGCACAGGGGATGGAGACAGAGTAGGGTCAGGGACACCAGGCTGAGGTGGAGCTGAAGTGGTAGGAATTGCATTTCTTATCTCTTCATAGGCATCAGCCACCACCTTCATATTTACAGCCAACTGATGGATCTGATCTTGTAGATGAGTAAATTTGGCATTTTGCTCATCTCTTATGCTGAGAATGAGTGTTGACAGACTGTCAAACAACTCAGTGACCTTTGTTGGCTTGGCCCGTGAGGAGGGAGTGGAAGGAGGGTGAGTAGGCCTGGAGGGAGATGGGATTGGCTGAGAAGGCTGAGGTACAGATTTGCTAGGGGCCTCGGAAGTTCCTTCTTGTTGGAGGGATGCATCAACAACAAAGAACAAGTCTTCAGATTTCCCTGCTCCCTTTCTAACCCATCGTCCTTCATCTCTTTCAATGCCCATCCTTTGTAGTTCCTCCTCTTTGAATGCCTCAGTAAGTTTCCCTTTCCCCTTTTCAATGTGTTGAATTCTAGCATGCTGCAGGATTCTTGAAATAATTGCAGCATAGGGGAGTGTGGAATCCTTCCTCTGATCCCTTGCCTTTATCATTCTCTGGAGGATGATATGACCCATGTTAATCAGCTTCCCACGTATGATAGCAGTCATCACATGAGCCTCTGCCCTTGTTATCAAATTGAAGCTGCCACCCTTGTTGAATATGATCCTGGACACTATATAGTGCAGGATCCTGACTTGTACAGTGAGGTCTGTGGGCTTCAACAGATTTATTGTTGGCCTGTTCTCCCTTCTCCTGAATAAGGTGTCCAAGATGGTGCTCTCTTTGTAGTTCAGAAAGGATCCACCTTCTTTATCAGCTGTACTTGCCTCATCCATATATCCAGAGGTTGTGATGTCAATTTTCAGCCCATCTTGTCCTGGGATTTCCAGCACTTCATTGATTGTTTCATCAGCAAGCCAGATGGTCCTTGATCTCAAAGTGACCTCCCATTTCTTTTTCTTGCTGTTATATTGAAGAGAGGCATACCAAGTCTTCACTACTTCATCATATTTTTCAGCAATTTCCAACAGGTTTTTGTATCTTATCAACCCTAATGCAGCATCAAAGTTATTGGATATCAAAAATTACTCCATATTTACACAGTGAGGCTTGATTACCTTTTTGCTGGAAAACTTGGCAGAAAACTCTTCTTGAATCTCAGGAGTGCTCCAAAGTGGCAGTGTAGTAAGCTCAAATTCTCCAGATTGTGTAGAAGAGGAGGAAGCCACAGTAGCAGTATCAGCCGAAGGGACCGCAGTTTTTGATGAGGAAGGTCCAGTTTTCTGTGAATCTGCCTTGGATGATGATTTCTGGCATTTAGAAGGGGTAGCTTTATTGGGTTCGGCCTTTCTCTTGGATTTCTCTCCTTCCTTTGTAGCATATTGAGATTTGACCATTCTTTTTGGCCGAGTTCCAGCTTGTCCTGCTCCAGGGATCTTTACTCTCGCCATTTTTCAGTGGAATGATGCAGAATAAGGTTAAGGAAAGGTTTATGGGATGCGAATGGAAGTTTAAACAGTGAAGAATGACGGTTTTTGGATAGGAGTTTAGAGGATTAAAGAGAGAATCAGAACAGATTTAGAGAGGTTACAAATAGGGTTGCGTCTGTTCTGAGGAAAACCGTAGCATTTAACGTGTGTAACCGTCTGACAGACGAATTTTGAGGGGTCAAAATTCGAACTTCGGGCAGTTACAAGTTAAACTGTTAAGCAAAGCTAACTGACAGACAAATTTTCATTCTGAAAGTTCATCTGACAGTGGCTTGGAACAAGTAGAACAAACATAACAGACGAATTTTATTCCAACAAAGTTCGAATGTTGATGAGCAAACAGCAGGCAACAAACACAACCACAATCAACAGACGGATTAAGCATGCGTAACTTCATATTTCAAGTATTCAACATGAAGAACATGATTCAACAGACGAATTTTGAACTGAAAGTTCGCATTTTTCAACTTTTGTAAAGGTTATCCAACATTCGTATTTCAAGAAGTGATAATTCATACAACAGTGATGGACAAACATGATTTTGAGATTTTTGCTTTTTGAAAATTTGAATTTCAAAGATCCAACAGACGAATTTCGAGGCATCACCGAGAACTGTTCCAAGGCTAATAGGCCGAAGTTCGTCTGTTGATCAACAAAAATTCGAATGTTGACCATGTTGACCAGTTCAAAGACACGTTTTATGAGGCAAAATACGTCTAACACTCATTAAAATATGAATTTCATCTTATTAAAAACTTACAGAGTGGATCCAGAACTCAGAATTTTCATCATTTACTTCACTTTCTGGTTGTTCCATTCTGATGTGCTCCAATTTTCAAGTTTATTGCCATTGAATCTTGTGAGGAGCACCTGCAGCTTAAATTAAACATACTCCGATGCTAAAGTTAGAATTAATTTTAAAGTTCAAACCTTTGAAAACAAGATTGCACAAGAATAACTTACAGTTCATTGGGATTTACCATACCCAATTCTCTCCTTATTCTGCAATGCCTGTCTTCTGATAGAGGCTTTGTGAGTATGTCAGCAACTTGATTCTCTGTTGGGATGTACTCCAGCTTAACTTCTCCTTTTAGAACATGATCCCTTATGAAGTGGTGCCTAACTTCAATATGTTTCGTCCTTGAATGCATGACAGGATTCTTGGTGATATTTATGGCACTTTGGTTGTCACACATGATTGGTATCTCTTTCATTTTAACCTCAAGATCTTCAAGCTGCTGTTTCATCCAGATGACTTGGGCACAACAGCTTCCAGCTGCAACATACTCAGCTTCTGCAGTGGATAGGGTTACACTGTTTTGCTTTTTGCTGAACCATGAAACCAGGGATCCTCCAAGAAACTGACAAGTTCCACTTGTGCTTTTTCTGTCAGTTTTGGATCCTGCAAAATCAGCATCAGTGTATCCTTTGAGATCTTCTCCATTGCCCTTTGGATACCAGAGACCTAACTGTGATGTTCCAATGAGATATCTGAAAATTCTCTTCACAGCTGTTGCATGGGTTTCCTTGGGACATGATTGGAACCTGGCACACATACAGACACTGAACATAATGTCAGGTCTGCTGGCAGTTAAGTACAACAGGAATCCAATCATTCTCCTGTACTGAGTAATGTCAAACATCTTCCCATTCTCATCCATGTCTAGTTTGGTTGCAGTAGCCATAGGTATTCCCATTGGCTTGGCATTCTCCATTCCAAACTTCTTTAGCGGCTCCTTTAGATACTTGGATTGACTGAGAAAGATACCATCATCTAGCTGTCTAATTTGTAGTCCAAGGAAGAAGTTAAGTTCATCCATCATGGACATCTCGAATTCTCCTTGCATTAACTCAGAAAATTTCTTGCAAAGAGTTTCATTAGTAGCACCGAAAATAATATCATCAACATAGATTTGAACAATCAGTAAATCTTTATTTTCTTTCTTAGTGAATAAAGTTGTGTCAACTTTGCCTCTATTAAACCATTTTTCAGTTAGAAAATTGCTCAGTCTCTCATACCATGCTCTAGGGGCTTGTTTTAAACCATAAAGAGCCTTCTTCAGTTTATAAACATGGTTTGGTTTAGTAGAATCTTCAAAACCTGGAGGTTGATCTACATAAACCTCTTCCATGATATATCCATTTAAAAAGGCACTCTTTACATCCATTTGATATAGTAAAATGTTTTTCATGCATGCGTATGCTAGCAGTATTCTTATAGCCTCTAGTCTAGCTACTGGTGCAAAGGTTTCTTCAAAATCACTACCTTCTTCCTGATTATACCCTTTAGCAACCAGTCTAGCCTTATTTCTGATTATTGTTCCAAATTCATCCAGTTTATTTCTGAAAACCCATTTGGTACCAATAACAGGATGATTTTTGGGCCTGGGCACTAAATCCCAAACATGATTTCTTTCAAACTGATTTATTTCATCTTGCATAGCTAAAATCCAGTAATCATCAGTTAAGGCTTCTTCAGCACATTTAGATTCAATTTGAGAAATGAAAGCGCAATTGAGCATTTGATCCCTTAACTGTTTTCTGGTTTTGACTCTCTCTTGAACATTCCCTATTACTTGATCAACAGGATGATTCCTTTGATATCTCCAAGCTCTAGGGAGTTCTTGAGATGATTCTTCATTAATTTCTTCATCAAACTCTTGCTCCTGGATATCTTCTTCTGTGTTAACAGATTCAGATATCTTTGGAGGTTCAGTTTTACTTTTATCAGAAATACCCAGTTTTTCAAAGTTAAAAGCAAGATCATCCTCATTGGTAACATGTTTTGAAACAGTTTCATTTTCAATGAAAACCACATGCACAGATTCTTCTACCACGTTTGATCTTTTATTATAAACTCTATATGCCTTACTCCTACTAGAATAGCCCAGAAATATACCTTCATCGGATTTAGCATCAAACTTACCCAGATTTTCTTTCCCATTGTTGTGAATGAAGCATTTGCACCCGAACACATGGAGGTGTGACATATTTGGCTTTCTTCCCTTGTACAGCTCATATGGAGTCTTCCCAAGGATTGGTCTGATGTAGGCTCTGTTTATGATGTAACTTGCTGTATTCACTGCATCAGCCCAGAACACTTGAGAGAGTTCCTTCTCATTCAGCATAGCTCTAGCCATCTCTTCAATGGTTCTGTTCTTCCTTTCTACCACTCCATTTTGTTGAGGAGTTCTTGGTGCTGAGAAGTTGTGGTCAATCCCATGCTCATTGCAGTACTCTAGGAAGTATGCATTTTCGAATTCTTCTCCATGGTCTGACCTGATAGACATAATAGAAATACCTTTCTCATTTTGCACTTTCTTTGCTAAGGTTACAAATGCATCAAAGGTATCACTTTTAGAAGAGAGAAATAATGTCCAAGTAAATCTAGAGTAATCATCAACAATTACAAGCACATACAAATTACCACCAAGACTTTTCACCCTAGATGGTCCAATTAAGTCCATATGCAACAATTCAAGTGGTCTAGTTGTGGTAACTACATTTTTAGATTTGAAGGATGATTTAGTTTGTTTTCCTCTTAAGCATGCATCACATTCTTTATCCTTTTCAAAAGATATTTTTGGTAGACCAGTTACTAGCTCATTTTTAATCAGTTTAGACAGTTGATTCATGTTAACATGAGCTAATCTCCTATGCCATAACCAACTATCATTATCCTGACTAATTAAACATACAGAATCCAAGGGAGGAAGTTCATCAAGGTCAATAGTATAACAGTTACCATCCCTTTGAGCTTTGAGGATTACTTTGTGATCACTTTTTCTGATGACCAGGCAAAACTTTGAGTCAAACAGCACCCAGTTTCCTTTGTCACAAGTCTGACTCACGCTTAGCAAGATGTGGTTGAGGCCAATCACAAACAGCACCTCTTCAATGGATGTTTCTGGATTTTTGCCCATAATTCCAATACCAACGATTTTGCCATATTGGTCACCTCCAAAGGTCACCTTTCCTCCTTTCTTGTTTCTAAGGGTGATGAACTTCTCCTTATCTCCAGTCTTGTGGCTTGAGCAGGCACTGTCCATATACCATTTGTTGCTTTTCTTAGCTTTGAGACAGACCTGCAAAACAAAGTTTATGTTTTCCTTTTAGGTACCCAAATTTGCTTGGGTCCTTTTCGGTCAGTAAGTAATTCCCTAGATGCAGATGCAACTTTGGGAACCCATTCAGCTTTCCTGCCAAGTCCATTTTTCTTCAATGCACAAGAACTTGAAATATGTCCCTTTTTGTTACAGAAATGACAGGTAATGAAGGGACTGCTAGATTGAGTGGCAGGAAGAAAACAATGCAGATAATACTTTTGTTTAGCATGCCTTGGTTGATCATATGTTTCAATATGAGGTGATGCATCATTTTTCTTTTTATTGTTCTCAGCATGCACAAAATGTCTCATATACGCATTCTGATTTTTCTTCCTAATCTTTTCCTTGACAGTACATGGATCATAGCCAAGACCAGCTTTTCCTTGTGATATTCTTTGGCTCCCCATCAAGACAAACAACATATCTTTACCTCTAGTGAGCCTAGACATGCTTTTAACTAAATAATCATTAGTTTGCTTAAGTTCAGTACATGAAGTGCAGCAAACAGATTCAGTGGGAGGTAAAGAGGCAATTTCAGAAGCTATGGTTTGAGATTCCAGCTTATTTATCTTTTTCTTTGCCAATTTCAGTTCTTTGGCAACTCTAATGAATTCATCATGAAGCTCATGAAATGCATCAAGTAACTCAGAATAGAAAGGTTCAGATTCATGTACCTCTTCTTCCTGATCACTGCTGCATGAGGGTGTGGCTTCTTCAGAAGCAAGTGCCATTAGACAAATGTTGGCAATCTCATCCTCATCTTCTTCTTCCTCATCAGAGCTGTTGCCCCATATAGATGAAATGTAGGCTTTCTTCTTCTTCCCTTTGTCAGCAACTTTCTTCTCTTTTTCTTGCTTCTTGAGGAATTGGGGGCAGTCCCACTTTATATGTCCCTGCTTCTTGCACTCATAGCAAGTTACAGGTTCTTTTGTTTCTTTCTTGCTTTCTCCAGCAGCTCCCTTCTTGAAGAATTTCCTGTTCTTCTTCTTATTGTAGAATCTTCCAAATTTTCTGACCATCATAGCCAGAGTTTCTTCATCCAGCTCATCTCCTTCATCAGATTCTTCTTCCTTTTCATCAGCAGCTTTGAGGGCAAGGCCTTTCTTCTTTCTGTCCAGCCCAGCTTCCTTGAGAGCTTTGATTTGTCCTTCATACTCCTGAAGGCTGCCAAAGAGAGCTGTGACAGAGGCCATTGATTCTCCTCTGGCTTCCTCTATTGCTGTCACCTTGGGCTGCCATTCCAGAGGGAGAGCTCTGAGTATCTTTCTTACTTTCTCAGATTGATTGTATTCCTTTCCCAGGCTCTTCAGCTGATTCACAATGAGAGTAAACCTCTTTTGGAGCTCCTTTACAGTTTCTCCTTCAGCCATTCTGAAGCTTTCATACTCTCCAATGCACGTGTTCAGTCTGTTCTCCCTGACTCCAGATGTTCCCTCATGTGCAATCTGCAGAGTATCCCACATTTCTTTTGCAGTGGTGCATTACGAGACTCTGTAGAATTCATCCTGGTTCAGGGCACTGACTAAACAATGCTTTACTTTGAAATTCAGTAGGACTCTCCTTCTGTCTTCATCATTCCACTCTGCTTCCAGCTTCTCTTTGTGTCTTCCATCTTCAGTTAGAGTCATTGGGATGAAATCTCCTTTCTCAATGACTGACCAGATGTCAAGATCAATTGATTGTAGGTAGATCTGCATCCTCATCTTCCAGTATCCATAATACTCTCCACTGAAGCCTGGTGGTCTGTTAGTGTTATTCCCTTCAGGAAGTATACTCTCTCCAAAGCCAGCCATCTTTGTTCCCGGATTGTAAAATCCATTGAGTGGGAATCCGGGCTCTGATACCACTTGTTAGCAGGGCTGACTTCCCAAGAGGGGGGGTGAATTGGGAAGTTTGAAATTTTTCTGCACAAAATGAAGTAAGTGAAGATATCACAGTATAATGAAAACAATGCGTAAAACAGAGCAAGGTGAAAAGTAAATATAAGGAGAAGAGAAGTCAGTGATTTATCCTGGTTCGGTCTATTCACTTGACCTACATCCAGTCCCCAAGACACCTCTTGAGATTTATCCACTATACAGCAAGAATTTCAGTGGGCTTCTTGCTAAAGCCGCAGTACATGAGTATGCTCTGTTTCTAGAGCTCTCTCAAACACTCTAAGCACTTTCACAATGTGCTTCCCAATCCCCTTGTGAATACCCCTCACAAGTAAATCTATCTCCCAGATGAAGAATAGATTGATTACAATGAAATAACTCTCTTGTAAAGAGTGGATATGAAAGTTTAAGTACAAATTTAGAAGTTAAGAGGGTAAAAGCTTTTGAGAAGAAGATTCAGCAGAAATTTGGTATATACAAGTTTGATTCGTTACCCACAACTTCAAATGATGTTGTATTTATAGATTTAGGTCTCATATATCCGTTAGAGACTAAATCTATCCGTTGGGGAAGTTATTCAACGGTTGCTCTGAAAAACTATCCGTTTACCAACCGCATTTAATGTTTCTGACATACTGAAATTCAAATTTTGGTTGGCCAATAGGCGAATTTCTAAGGAACCGAAGATTAAAGCTTCCAACGTTACAGCACGAAGTTCGTCTGTTCGTGAAGTGAAATTTGAATTTTGAAACTTACAAAACATTTTCACAAAGTGACATACGAATTTTCAAGAAGAAAGTTTTTCGGTTAAGTGTGAACAGTGTTTTCAATTTTCTACAGTGCCTTCGAAATTCAAATTTTGGATCCCCAAAATTCGTCTATCCATTGAACGTTTAAAGGGACACAGTAGATTACTTTCTTCAAAATTTGAATTTTGAAGGGGCAAAATTCGTCTGTTAGAGAAACTCTTTTCAGACTAATTTCATCATTCGAATGTTGCAAGTTCTTATCATTCGTATGTCAATGTTTCATTTCAATAGACTCAAGAACTTAGCTTCTGAAATTCGAATTTCAATGTTCAAAGTTCGTCTGTCAGAGAGCAGTTTTGAAACTTAAATCACTCTTGATCTCAGGTGAATTTTAACATAGTTTCAGACGAATTTCTTCCATTTTCTCAAGTTTTGTTTTGTTTGAAATTCGAATTTTGAAGACTCAAAGTTCGTCTGTTGCAAAGAAGCATCTTTCAGACTTATATGAAAATTCGAATGTTGGAAGTTCAAAATTCGTCTGTCAGATAACATTTATCAAACTCAATTTCATTTTGATTTCAGATGCACTTTATCATAGTTTCAGACGAATTTCTTTGGTTTTTACAAACTTCATTTTACTTGAAATTCGAATTTTGAAAGTGTGAAGTTCGTCTGTTAGCAAAAGGCCTCTTTTCAGACTAGATGAAAATTCAAATTTTGAACAACCAAAATTCGTCTGACAGAGAGCCATCTCTTCAGACTTATTCAGTTTTAGCTCGAAATTCAAATTTCCAAAGGCAAAGTTCGAATTTCCAAAGGCAAAGTTCGAATTTCCAACTTGACAGTTTAGCTTAAACTTTCAACCATCATCTGTTTGTGGGTGTTTTTCAAATATTTGAAGATTTAACATAAAATCAAAGTTTGAAAACTTCTTTTCTTCAAATCAAAATCTTTTACTCAGTCATAACAAAAACTAAGGATCCTACAAAAGATCTAACAGCAAGTACTTAGAAAATCTTCACTTGAAACAACTTTGCTCTCCTTTGATATCTTCAATCCAAGCTCTTGAATGTTGGTTTGGAATCATCAAAACTCTTGTTTCAACAATTTCATGGTTTTGACCCCAAAAATGGATTCCTTGGGTCCAAATTATGTAAGAACAAGTATGTTGTACAAGAAAAGCCAAGTAGTAATAAAGTTGGAAATTTAAGGCTCTAATATGAGACTTTGTGAAGGGAGTTATGTAATCAGTGGCTAAAGACCTTGTTTTATGATGTAATAGGGTTCCAAGAAATGTTTCATGATCAATGGAAGTGTTTACAAAGTTTGGAGATCATTGGAAAGCAAGAAGGTAGTTATTTTCCCTATTATGCTTAATGTTGTCATACTTTATTTCCATGATAATATGACTATGCCACATAGTTGTTTGAATGCTTTTATGATGTATTTTCATTTTTGGCTAAATGTTTGAAGGATTTGATGATCTTAGGATGTCCATTTTACAAAGTGTTACCATGCCAAAATTTTTATGCAATTTATGGCATAATATGAAGTTATGATTTTCATGGATGATTTTATGAAATGATATGATGATGTGTATGCATAATTGGGTGTAACTACTGAGATTCTTTGAATCTCATTCCTTTCCAAATATTAACTATGTTAGGGCAAGGACATGGAAGTATTCAAACAATGTAAGGGAAATGAATAAGACGATGGAGAATTACTTGATTTTGCAAGTTATGATGTTAAGTTGAGAAAATATATATCATGTATGTATGAGATGAAACTCTGTAATTATACATGATTATGTTCCTTAAAGTCCTCTTATGATGTTATGTGTGTATTTGGAAAATAAATGTTGATGCATGAGGTTTATGAAGTTTATTATATGAGTTATGACATAATTATGAACAAGATGACCAGTAGAAGTTGGATAAGGGAACTCTATCCAAAACAGAGCATTGCTTTTAAGGGTTATACATGCTCTAAAAGTAAACTCAATAAACTTTTCAAAGAGATAAAGATCGCCTAAATTGGTCAAGTGTATGATTTATAATGAAATTTTGAAGTTAGGATTCAAAACTGGACAGTATTGGAAAAACTGGAACTTACACTGTGAACACTAGATTTTTCAAAAGGCACTATAAAATCGTGTATAACTCCAAAAATTTATTGATTTGTATTTATGTAAAGCTCCAAGTCTTAGGAAACGAATGCCACTAGTTTGAAATCATTTGGAGCTATAAAGAAGCAGTTATGTAATTTCTCCTAAAACTGTTCTAGTAGAGGTAGTGTTTTGACCCATAATAGTTAAGTTAATGTCATGGTCTGTATAAGTTGAATAAATGTACAAGAAAAATATTTCTAGAAAGTAGACTCACAGGCTTTCATATGACATAAAGAATGTATGATTTGGCTTAGGACATAATGAGATATGAATTTTTAAATATAAGGTGAAAATCCTGAGGAAGAGGAAATGACCAAATGTATAGTAAATATTTGAGAAATAAATTGTATAAATTGATCAAGATAATGCTCTGTTTCATATTTTTCCCATGTATATAAGGTTTTTTCTATTTTTAGAGACTTGAATCACTATGAAATGATTTCTCTAGAATTAGTTATGAATTTTTAAAATTCAGTTGGTAAAGTAGAAACTACCATATGAACAATAACCGAAAATTTTGGAAATTCTGATTTTCATTCTTATGTGATTCAAGCTTAGGATCAAGTATAATCAGACTTAAAAGGAGTCCAATTCATGGGAGATGAGTTTAAAAGTAAGGTGTTACATATACTGATGCTGCTTTTTTTGGATCCAAAATTGACAAAAAAAGTACAAGTGGAAGATGTCAGTTTCTGGGAGAATCTCTGGTCTCATGGTTCAACAAGAAGCAGAATAGTGTGGCTCTCTCCATGGCAGAAGCTGAATATGTAGTAGCAGGTAGCTGTTGTGCACAAGTTCTTTAGATGAAGCAGTAACTTGAAGATCTTGAGATTGAGATGAAGCAGATACCGATAAAATGTGATAATCAAAGTGCCATCAATATCACAAAGAATCTAGTCATGCATTCAAGGACAAAGCACATTGAAATAAGACATCACTTCATAAGGGATCATGTTTTGAAAGAAGACATCAAATTGGAATACATCTCAACTGAAGATCAGATTGTAGACATTCTAACTAAACCACTTGCAGAAGATAGATACTGCAAAATCAAAAGAGAATGAGGAATGGTAAATCCGAATGAATTGTAAGCAAGCCTTTAACTACATTTATTTAAGTTTTTGGCATTAAATTGATACTAACTTTAGCATCAGAGTGTATTGAAGATGTTTTTCAGGCACTCCTCATAAGTCCAGATGATAGTAAATCAATTTAATGGAGTTTATCAGACTAGCATAATCAAAAGATGTTGAAACAAAGCTGGAAATTCAAACTTTCAGGCCCTATCTATAAGTGTGGCAATTTGAAATTCATATTTTTGGATGTTATTGGATGAATTTCCATGTTAAATTGTAACTTTGAATGAATTAGTATGCTCAAAATTCGAAACTAAGTACTGATTAGACAAATTTTAATGGCTCTTACATTGTTATAGTACCATCATGTCCCTCGAAATTCATTTGTTGTTTGGTGAAATTTTGAATTTCTGATTACACTACTACACTTGGCACATTCTAGATCGGGTAAAATATACTTTCTAGATTGGTTTCGCTGCTGATGTAAAAGTGACCGATGTAGAAAGTTCTCCTTTCTAGATCAGTTATTCACCGGTCTAGAAAATCATGAAAAAATATGGATAATATTGGCCAATGAGGACTTTCTACATCGGTTCCAAGTCATAACCGATCTAGAAATTATACTTTCTAGATCGGTTATGACTTAGAACCGATGTAGACAGTGTGAATTTTTTTTACCATATGCATTGAATTTTACGTCCTCCTCCTTGTTTATCATCATACAAAATGTATACCAAATTACATCCAACTAACCAGCACCATAATGCAGTAATGAACCAAATTACATCCAATTTGAACCAAGTGAATTTTCTACTCATATGTGACAATCTAATCAACAAAAACATTGCAGAAACAAAAAATGCAGTAACAGCCCAATGTCTTCCAAATTCACCACGCATATAATGCCTAATATTAACCTAAAAGTATAACAACGTAAAATCATCATTGCAACAAAAACTTATCACAACCAATCTTTAACTTTCTTTTCAACATAGTTGGCCATCAAAAACAAATTTCATTTGATAACCAAATTTGACCTTCAAAGTGAAGTGGTTTCGAGAAAATAGCTTGCCCAACGCCTTTGAATTCCTCATCAGAAAAGGGGTCCTTATTGTCGAATATCTGCAAGCGCAAAGCCCATCAAAACATGAACAACTCACAAAGGAACAAAACTAAGTTATATAAACTATAATTACCTGTTTGAATGATTCAACAATGCCTGAGGTGATGATATTAAACATATATATCATCACATAATATCCACACACTTTGTCCCCTACTTGTTTTGGACACTATAGATGAACAAAAAGTGAGCAACATCATGAAAGAGTGAAACAATGCTGTAAAAATTGCTTAGGTTCAAACTGTTTACCTCTGGGTAGAACCACGAAGTCTTCTTCAGTTGATGTGCATGTTGACCTTGCATGACTTTGCTTGATCCCATAGCACTAAGTTCAAATACATGCAAGGAATTATATTATAAAGTATTGATAATAAATATCACAAAGCGAAGATTTATACAAACACACTTACGTGTCAATCATATCCTTGAACTCATCTTTTGGCGGCATCGATGCAGAGTAGAACCAAGTGACGGCATTTTGCAGAGGGGAAATAACCATCAGCTGCCAGTGGTCCCTGCAAAATAGGGAATAAATTACACAGCCACAATATCATATCAATTACAATCTTTTTCTTACCCTCGATGATATGGTGCAAGGAAACATTGCTTATTGCTTTCTTTGAGCCTTGATATGATGTAAGTTGATATTGCAAATGTCTTGTTACCTTGACTCTGGATGTGTTGTGGGCACATGAAACCATACTTATCACTTTTTCCTGATAAGTTGCAAAGGTGATACATATACCTACAATATTGTAAATATGTGAGTTTAAAGAGTTAAATACTTAGACATCATCTAGAAATAACAATAAACTTACTTCACAAACAATTATAGGATCGATATGTTCAGCTTATCACTCATGAGTAGCTCTATCACATCCCTTTGGAAAATGTAGAACTTGTAATCCTTCGTATCATCCATAATCTGTAAATCCAAATGAACTTTTACAGGACTTTTGATGTTCATTGCCACTACACATAGACATGTTAATGGATCCATTTGGGGTTGAGACTGGGGCAATGATGGAGTAATTTCCGAAATAATGAAGTAATGATTAAAAAAATTACATGCTATGCGAAGTATGAGAAAAGCAAAAGATAGCAATAATAGAACTACCTGGACAAGTCTTTTTGGCCACAAAATAAAATTATTTTGGGCTTGTCCAACTATGTACACCTCATCACTAGGGAACGATGCTAATGCATCTGGAACTTCAAGCCGATCAACTACTATCCTTACTTGATCATCCTTCATTTTTTGGTGATGGATAACTGAGCCCAAGTTGTAGACTTTACCATAGGCTACTAATCACCTATAAGGATTTTTCAGATATAGCTCACATGGTTTTCTACTATCTTGGATGGGAGTACCCTCTGATGCGTGGTCAGGAATACAACTATCTTTTGTGCTTTGAACTATTGGTGAATTGGTTCCCTGGACAGATGTATCTACCCGTGATGGTATCCCCGCAGCACCAAATAAGGACATCATTTCATCCTTTATAGCTACCACCTGTGTTACCACTTGTGCTGCCACCATAATTTCCATCTCATCCCTAGTCATGATTCTTGAGCCATGGCGTTTGGTTGATCCAAAGTACGGCTTGATACCTACTCCTCTTCCAACTCCCCTGACATGACCGGGGTGCTCTAGTTTCCATAGAGTAGTAGCCAAGATATCATTCTTTCCAATAGGAGTAAAGCTTCCCTAGGAGTACTGTTCTTGAAGAGAATCCTGTAACATACAAATAACAAACATATTTAACACTTGTATAACTAAAGCTAAATAATAATTTTGGGAAGTTCTAAATTACTTACAATCTTCTCAGCAATTACACGAGCCTCCTCTGTGACATACTCTCCTTCCTTTGTTTGCCACGCAAGCTTTCATTTCTCAGCGCGAGTAGGTGGAGATAAAGGAGAAGTAACAGTGGATGAGTCACCTTGAGCATCTTGTTGGGCCTCCAACTTTTGTTTCATTATTTTTTCTTCAAGAAAGTCGTAACCCCCATGTGACAATCTATGGGGGTAAACATTTTTTGCTTGTAACTCTTGAGCTTTTTGTCTCTTCTCCTATTAATAATAAGTGAATAAAATCAATAATGAATAAAATAATTTCATTTTCACATTGTTGGTTTACTAACCCGAAATTTTTCATCTAGACGACTTTCGACAAATTTATGCCAAGTCTCCTCTTTAAGAAATTGATAATCCTTGCAAGAATTTACTCTCTTCAGCTTACCAAACACATATCTACTAGTGAGACTAGTCTTGAATGTCTTCCATCGCTCCCTTGAATATTGAATCAACTTCGTCCTCAACAATTCATCAGGAGGAACATTATAAGTGAGCTACAATACACATATATACAAGGAAGTTAGTGATATAATAATATAAATAAGTATAATAGTTACAAAAATAGACAAGTATATAGCGATATACCATGATAGTTTCCCAAATCCAATCCTTCGCCTTGTTGGATACATCTACCCACTCATTCTTTAAAATGCTTGCCTTACTACGTCCTAGAAGGGCAACAAAACTTTTAAACCTCTTTCTATTAGGCCCTATTGGATTCCAACTCTCATCAAATGCAATAAGTACCCTTTGTTCACTACCATGACCAAGGGTCAACTCCTTTAACCGTGTGCCACATCTGCCTCTTTTACATGTAGATTGATGAGTTTGCCCACTCTGAGTATCATTATGAGTAGACTGGTCACCAAAACGATTCTCCATGTGCTTGTTTAGACAATAAAGATAATGAGGTAAGCATATTGAAATAAGTATGAAATAAGTAATAAACATAAGATAATAAGATGATTAAAGTATGAAATAAGATAAGTAACAACCATAATTCAAACTTAAATTTTATAAATTGTTATATGAACTATGAAATAAAAGAAGTAACAACTTAACTCAAACTTCATGTAAGGTTATTCTCCTATATCCCTTCATTATGATCGTCTCTTGAGGTGTATACTTCATCTATTTCATCTTCTTCATTCAGTTCAGGTAACCTTGATGAGAAAGGAGGAGTCTCACGAATATTGAAACTTGATTCATCATTCTCATCACTAGCAATCAACTTTTTCCCTTGTAAAACCATATACCATTTTTTATTTGCTTGATTGGTGACTTAAAACACTTGTTTTGCTTGAGTTGCCATGATAAAAGGCTCCTTCTTATAACTTACCCTATTAAGATCCACCAATGTAAATCCTAACTTATCTGTTTGGACACCATTATTACTATCAACCTACTTACATTTAAAAACAGGCACTTTAAATTTAGTATAGTCAACCTCCCACATCTCTTCAATAACCCTAAAATAAGATATGGCTACCAATACTGGATTTTTATCTTTTGAACTTGAAAAATGCATCGACTCTGCTACTACCATAACCCCACTATTTTGCATGGTACTCTTGTCATCTTGGGCCTTTGTATAAAATGAATACCCATTGATGTCATAGGCATTCCAACATACGACATCAAAGTGAGGTCCATCGGCTAACCATCTTATTGTATTAGATACATTATCTTCCATCATAACCTGTTCGTTGAACCATGATCTGAAAGTTCTGTTGTGTTCATTCATCAACCACTTATCATTCTTCTGAGGGTTTTTTTCCCTTATAATGCTTTTATGGGTAGCCAAGTAGGATTGAACTTTATTAGTATTATTCAAAATGTATAGACGTGCTTGTAGTACTTCTTTGTGACCCATGCTTTTTACTCTTAGCTCCCTATACCCTTACCCGCGCCTCTTCCATCATGGCGAGACTTTGGAAGTCGAACAGCTTCTGCTTCTGCTAAGTATTCAGTATAAAGCTCAACTGCTTCTTCAGCAACATATCTTTCAACAATTGATGCTTCGGGCCAATGTGGATTCTTCACATACCCCTTTAAGATTTTTATGTATTGCTCAAATGGGTACATCCACTATAAATAAACAGGGCCACACAACCTTATCTCCCTTACTAGGTGGACCATTAAATGTACCATGATGTCAAAAAATGAAGGTGGAAAGTACATCTCAAGTTGGCATAAGATAATGGCAGCATCATTTTCCTATTCATCTAATTTCTTAGGGTCAATGACTTTACTACATACGGCATTGAAGAAAAAGCATAGCCTAGTTATAGTATCTCTTAATTTTTTTAGCAATACGTCTCGAATAGCCACTGATAATAGTTGTTGTAACAAGATGTGGCAGTCATGAGATTTTAAGCCTATTAACTTTAAATCTTTCATTGACACAAGCCTTTTAACATTTGGAGAATAGCCGTAGGGCACTTTAACACCATGTAAATACTCACAAAAACTTCTTCTCTCATTTTTGGACAATGTATAACAAGCTGGGGGCAAATAAGTCCTCATACCTACTTGTTGCGGAGCTAACTCTTGTCGTATTCTTATTGCAACCATATCATTTCTCGCTTTCGCACAATCCTTGGTCTTGCCTTGTATATTGAGAAGCATTCCGATAAGACTATCACAATCATTTTTCTCCACATGCATCACATTGATGCTATGTTTAACCTCAAGACTTTGCCAATATGGAAGATCATAGAAGATAGACCTCTTTTTCCATAAATTCTTTTCAGTTGCAAGTTTCTGAACTTTTTCGAAGATAAAATTGATGTCTTTCACCTTTTGATAAACTTCCTCTGCATTTAATGCCTCAGGAGCATCTTCATACTCTTGTAAGCCGTTGAAAGTTTTTTTCAATCTACGATATGGGTGGTTCTGTTGAAGAAATCTCCTATGAGCAAGGTAGACTGTCTTCTTTCCATATCTAAGTTGATTGCAGCATGTACCTTCTTGACAAATAAGGCATGCCTTATGCCCCTTAACGCTGTACCAGGACAAGTTTCCATATGCTGTAAAGTCATTTATCGTGCAAAAGATCATGTCACGCATCTTAAAAGTCTCCTTTTGATATGCATCAAACACATCCATACCTTCCTCCCACAACATTTTCAAGTCTATAATCAAAGGTCCCAAGTAAACATCTATGTCATTTTCTGGCTATTTTGGGCCCGAAATCATCATAGACAACATATTGTGCTTGCACTTCATACACAGCCAAGAAGGTAGGTTGTAAATCACTAAGAGAACAGGCCATGAACTGTGTTTATTGCTCATATTACCATAAGGATTCATTCCATCTGTACAAAGTCCAAGCCTAAGATTTCTTGGCTCACTACCAAAGTCAGGAAACAATTGATCAATTACCTTCCACTGAGGTGAATCAACCGAATGTCTAAGCTTTCCATCAGAATCCATCTTATCTACATGCCATCTCAAGTTCTTTGCATCCTTTGCATTAGAAAACAAGTGCTTGAACCTTGGTATTATTGGAAGATACCATAAAACTTTGCAGGAGGCCCCTTAGTGCTTATATCACAAGTAGAATCACCATCCTCCTTTACTTTGTAGCATGATGCCCCACATTTTGGACACACATGCAGCCCTTCATACTCATTTCTATATAACATATAGTCATTAGGACAAGCATGTATCTTTTTATACTCTATACCCATTGGGCACAATATTTCCTTTGCCTCATAGTTGCGATCCGGTAGTTCATTACCTTACGGAAGCATAATTTTCAACAACTCAAGCAAATTCATGAAACTCTTATCACTCCACCTATTTATCGCTTTCAAGTTGACCAATCTTAAGACAGCTAATAACCGTGTAAATTTAGCACATCCTAGATACAAAGGCTTCTCTGCGTCACTACACAAGCCATCATATACATGTGCTCGCTCAAAGGTCTTTACTCCAACATCAGGAATCATGTCCTTTAGTCGATCATCCATATCTAAATCAACTTCCCCCTTTTGGTACACAGTTGACATTTCAAATTCTCCATGCCATGTCCATTGTGTATACTATTGAATCAAGTGTTGTGATGATTCCAAACTAACTTTCTAGAGCTTGGAGAGAAGATATCAAAGGTGCACAAATGATCTCAAGTGGAGGAATTCAGGAAAAATCAGCACAAGAATAGATTTAGAATCTACAATCATGTTTAAATTGAGTAAAAGACTTTGAATTGGCAAAAAGGTGTTTTTAAACTATGATTCTATGTTAATCCATGGAATATTTGAAAAACACCCACTAACAGATGAAGTTTGAAACACTTATATTGATATGCTGTTTTGAAAATTTGAACTTTGGCTTTGGAAATTCGAATTTCGTATTGAAAATGAACAAGTCTGAAAAGAGCCTTCTCTGACAGGCAAACTTTGACTTGAGAAATTCGAATTTTGATACTTATCTGAAAATAGCTTTCTATGACAGATAAACTTTGGCTTTTGAAAATTTAAATTTCAAACAAAATACTACTTATGAAAAATGAAAAATTCATCTGAGGATATGTCAAAGTTCATCTGAAAACTAAGTTTGGAAAGAACATCAAGATGGCTCACTAACAGACAAACTTTGAACATGAAAATTTGAATTTTAGAAATAAAGGTTGTGAGTCTGTTATAATGATATGTTGACATACGAATGATAGTATTCAGAAATTTGAACTTTGTATTAAGTCTAAAAAGAGGCCTTTCCGACAGATGAACTTTGTAGTTTGAAAATTAGAATTTCGAATAGATGAGCTATTGTGCCTTATTGAACTGCTCTCTGACAGGCGAATTTTGAGTATCAAAATTGGAATTTCAAAGGCACTGTAGCAAAATGGAACAATTGTTTATACTTTCCAGAAGAACTTTAAACTTGAAAATTCATATGTTTCAACATAGAAACATTTTCCAAAGATCAAAATTCGAACTTTGCTTCATAATAGACAAACTTCGGATGTTCAATGTTGAAGTCTTTAGCCTTCAGTCTCTACGAAATTCGTCTGTTGGCTAACCAAAATTCTAACTTTGGGTGTCAGAAGCATTAAATACGATTGGTGAACTTATAGCTTTTCAAAGTAACCATTGGCTAACTTCTCCAACGGAAAGATTTTGTCTCTGACGTATTGTTAAGACCTAAATCTATAAATATAACGTCATTTGAAGTTGTGAAAGATGATTTTAATTTTATATATACTGAAACTCTGCCAAATCATTAACTCAAAGTCTCTTACTCTCACATACTTCATTCTTTATACTCTAACTTTCATATACACTATGATTAAGAGAGTTTATTCATTGTAAATAATCTCATCTTCATCTGGAAGAAAGATTTTCTTGTGAGGGGATATCACAAAGGATTAGGGAAGCACTTAGCTAGAGTGCAAAGAGAGCAAGTGTGAGCTCTAAAAATAGAGCATCAACGTTGTACTATGGCATTTGCAAGAAGCCCACTGAATTCTTGCAAGATAGTGGAAAATCTCAAGTGGTGGCTTGGGGACTGGACGTAGGTCAAGATTGAGAGACCAAACCAGGATGAACATCTGTGTCTTCCCTTCTCTATTATTACTTTACTAATTATTTATTTATACTTTGTTTTACTGTCACCTTTGCTTTCCTCACTTTCTTAAAGTTTGATAGAAAATTTTAATCTTCTCAATTCACCCCCTCTTGGGAAGCCAGTATATCTAACATATACCTCTTGTTGAACCCATAACAAATTACATGATCTCTAATTTCTAAAACACCCAATCGCCTTTCATTCAAACATTTGACACAAGGACAAAAAACTTCCCATTATTGTTATGAACATTTTTTTTAGCAAATTCCAAAAACTCTTCCAACCCATACCCATATTCAACACTTGTTCATCTAGCATTTATCCAACTATGATCCATGACTACCTAGAGAAGATTAGTGTATATTATTACCATATATGTACAAGGAAATTAAAGTTGCATCGGACCTTCTAATAATTTTACAATGAAAAACTAACAGCCATAAATCAATCACGGTCTTTCAATAGTTTTTCTAAAATGGGAATTATCAATAGCAACTAGATAAGTATTACTTGATAAATCAAAGCACCAAGTTAGAGCTTTAATTGAAATAGAATGCTTTCCAAGAAGAGCAAGTACCTGTAATTGATAGAGTTGTAGTGAATATAACTAGTTTGAAAGGAAAAATTGCACACTCAGAAAGTTTTATAAGAACCTACTATGCCAATTCATAATTGTGGATCTCAATTCTTTTTTTAAAGAAAAAAACTTAGGAGGAAAAGATATTGGTGAGGGAAAGAGTGCTCAAAGAATAAATGTTAAGGGTACCCCACTTCATCACACATTATTATGATGCATACATAACCCATGACTTTGTGAAAGACGTAAATGACGAGCAATTAAACTCCAAAAGGAAAATGAACTTTATATTTGTAAAATTGTTGTTAGACTAGTAGTTAAAACTAACCCTGATGGTATAAGCCAAAGCCACCACTAGTAGTTAGACTTAATATGCACTTGATAGCTCTTGTTGTTTTATTTTTACTCCATGAAGATGCTGAATTCCATCCACTTACTAGACATAATATTATGCTCTTTATTGAACCGTAGGGTCTACTTTCTCTCTCTCTCTCTCTCTATATATATATATATATAAAGCCAAAAAGGTGACCTACCTTATAGTTTGAACTTATTTGATTAGATTTTTTCTAGCTGAAAATAAAGAGCATAGAAAAAAAAGATTGAACTTTTATAAAGTTAAATCTAAAAATGTAAAATGACAGCTAGAAGTTATGCTCTTGAGAAATTAATCACTATATATGGAAATAATAGGATTAGCTAAAATTTACTACAATAGTTTCACAGTAACTAAAATCTACCAAAGTTCTTGAAAGTTTAAAAAAAGCCATCATTTTTATCATTCTCAATAGATTCTAGATAAAAAAAAAAGAGTATAGAAGAAAAAAAAGACTCACCTTCTATAAAGTTCCCCTACCACAATAAATCAGAAGCGATTGATATAAATTAGTAGCTCCTTGAAAAAATTTGTAAGACATCCTCATCCACATCACTCACTGAAAATAAAGAGTCTCAAACTATTAGCTTTCAGCAAATGCATGAAACAGTAGGCATGAAAGGATACTGCTGACAACAACTTAAATTTGCTAAAAGGGAAAAAATCATTATGATAGAATATGTGGATCAATAGATGCAGAAGGTACAATGTGAAGTATTATTTATGGAGAGAAGGCCCTATAATAATAGTAAATGTCACGATGAGAACATCAAAACTAACCAGTGGTAAAATGATCATATTTAATGAAGATGGGGAGAAAAAACTGAGAATATATTAAGTCACCAAAGAACAAACACTTAACACCAAAAAATTAAACTTTCAATGACATATTTGGCTGTTTCAAAAAATGATGGCGTTTTTTGGCTTTTCCCTTTAATATAGCCTTACACTAGAACCTTAAGTAAAATTTCTACATACCACCATCTAAATCACAATTGTGAACCAAAAGCATTTGAACTTTATTAATTTAAACTTAATAGGACAAGTCATGCTAGAAGAACATAAACTTTTTTCTGGTCAATAAACACCTAAAAGATATATAGCAAGTAAAACAAGACCCAAAGTCTATGATAACATCAATGACATAATCTTTGTTGGTCAAAAGAGAATTTTTCTTCAATTTGAAAGAGACATGACCGCCTATTCAAAATAGAGACAACCACGTAACCTTGCCTATGATGTGGACCATGACATAATTTTTTTCAGTACAAAGTAACACATGACATCATATTGTCTTTCTGCTACTTCCCTCTATATATATGTGTGTGTGAGAGAAGAAAAATTGCTGCTAACCAATAAAACTAATTGGTCTTTTTTTCTTTGGCCAGAAGTAAAACTAATTGCTAAAAAAATATGTATATAATATAGTAAAACCGGATTTAACATGAATAGAACAAGTACATGTATAGAGAGTAATAAGGCATTCTTAAAAGCAATATCGACATATAGCAAGACTAACTAAGAAAACTAATTCAAACCTTAAAAAGATGTATCAAATGAAAGATGTTGGCTGATTTTTGTGCATAATATATAATTATGAAGTACCAGAAAAGTTGCTACTAACTAAGCATAATGAAGAACTAGAAAAGTTGCTGCTAACTAAGCATAATGAAGTACCAAAAAAGTTGCTTACATGCGAGGCAGTAGGAAACCTCAAAAGGATCGCATCTTTGATACCTTTGTTCCTCATTCTATACGTCCCTTCTCTTTTTCTTCTTTTTCACTTTCAGTTCTGCAAAACCGTAGCTTTTTCTTTACTTGTATTTTATTCTCTTCTCTTCTCTCAATTATTCAAGTAAGAAACCAAGGAACATATTGTCAGATAGGAAATTTATCAAGAGATTAAGCCAGGTTTAGCTAGATGGAAACCCCCTTACCTTGTCAAAGAAACAAAATCAGACAACCCTAATGGTTGGTTCTCTAGCAAGCCTTCATTTGTAGATATCTAATGCAATCCCAGAAATCATGGTTTGATCCTGACCATCCTATGTTTCAGCAAAAAAGGCAACAGTTAATTGCAACAGCCACCCATAACAAATAGAGAGCGAGCACAATAGGGAGGAGTCAATTTATGAAGGGAATGGTGAAACAGAGGTCACATGGGTTCGTTGCAGTTACAGGGGACGGTGGGGTTTGAGCTTTGTTGACTGGATTTGTGTGGGACCGAACAGGGAAGGGTTGATTTGTAAAGAGAACAGTGAGGAGCTTGAAGCTAACGAAGGTGATGGGTTTGTCAAAGAGAAGCTCAATTTTCTTTAAGTCAAAGCTGAGAGAGCACGCACAGAATGGAGAAGGTGTACGGGGAGGCGGTAAGGTAAAAATTTCTGGACCAGGTGTTTAAATAACCAATCTAGAATTTAAAAACTGAAGCACTTATTTACAATTATGCCACTAGTCATATTTTCTAGATCGGTTCTTTAAATAACCGTTCTAAATTAACGATGTAGAAAGAATATTTTGTACTAGTATTAACACTATAAATATTAACTTTGTTCAAAATGCTCACTATGCGAATTTCAATACCTTAAAATTCAATTTCAAAAGTTCTTTATAAAACTTTAAAATTCAAATTTTAAAGACTCAAAATTCATCTATTGAAGCATGCTATCATGATTGATCTCTGATAGACGAAGTTTAAGGATGAAACTCATTGTGAAGTTCCAACTCTTTGTTTGCTTAATGTTTGATCCTTCGAAATTTGAACTTTGATGGTTTAAATTTTGTCTATTGAAGTCTGTGTCATGAACTTAGCTTCTGTTAGATGAACTTTAAGATGAACATTTGTCTGACAAAAAGCCTCTCTGTTGGGTTAGCTACGTAATTGATCAAAATTCAAATTTTGAACCCTCAAAATTTGTCTGTTGAACGGTTACAACAGCTAAAATGAAGGGTCTCACTCTAAACGAAAGCAACCCTTTTTGTCTCTCTACCAAATCTATTCACCTGCTTTCTTAATTTCTCATTAATTCCATCTGTGAATCTTCATTCACCATCGTTTAAACTCCTTTTTGCACATTATAAACCCCTTCTTGACATCTTTCTGCAATAATCAATTACAAGAATGGCATGGGTTAAAAATCCAAATGCGGGTAAAGGAGAGTCCAGATCAAAGAGAATGGTTAAGTCTCAGTATGCCTTTAAGGGAGGTGAAACTCAGAAAAAAGAAAGGCAAATCTAGCAAGGGAACACCATCCAAATGGCCAAAAACAACTCTTAAGGCTGATTCGAAGAAGCCGGTCTCTATTGCTACTACCTCTGCCTCCTCCAGTAGTGAATCTGAGAGATTCTAGTTAACCACTAAGCCATTGTGGAGCAATGCTCACATCCTAGAAGAGTATACCACCAAATTCCTCAGCAAGAAGGTAATTAAACCTCACTGTATGAATTTGGAAGAATTTCTTGTTTCCAACAATTTTGATGTTGGGCTATGGTTGGTGAGATATAAGAACCTGTTAGAAACAAAGGAGAAATATGATGATGTGGTGATCAAAACATAGTAAGCTGCTCTGTTGTACAATAGCAGAAAAGAGAAATGACAGGTCAATATAAGGTCTAGAACTCTACTGCTCTCTAATGAAACCTTTAACAAGGTTTTAGAAATCTCTGGGCAAGATGGACTGTAGATTGATATCTCCACCTCAAGATACATGGATGAGGATGAAAATGCAGATAAGGAAGGTTATCCATTCTTAAATTACAAGGAGAGCATAGTCCTAAATACCTTGTTCAGAAGGCGTGAGAATAGGCCTCCTCTAAGTCTGCTGAAACCCTCTTATCTAAGTGTTCAAGTCAGGATCCTACACTATATTATGTCCAGAATTATATTCAACATAGGGGGGATCTTTAATTTGATTACAAGGGCTGAAGCTCATGTGATGACTGCACTGATGCATGGAAAGCTGTTTAATATGGGCTATATCATCCTTGAGAGATTCCACTTTGCCTTTTGCATCCATCATCTCCAAAATACTTCTGTATGCTAGAATACAACACTTAGACAAAGGGAAGGTAAGCTTACTGAAGTCTTCAAGGAGGAGGAGTTGCAATGGATAAGCATTGAAAGAAAAGAAGGAAGATGGATTGGCAAAGGTGCTGGAAAGTCAGAGGACCTATTCTTTGAAAAAGGTCAATCACAAGAGGGCACCTCTACAGCCTTACCTCATACTTAGCCCTCATCATAACCAGCCTAGCATACTCCACCACAACCATCACATCCTATCTTACCTCCAGCAAAGCTATCTCAGACACTTAAGCCATTTACTCCTCTAACCTGGGCCAAGCCAACCAAAATTACTAAGCTATATGACAATCTTTCTGCACTCATGCTGAGCATTAGAGACGAACAAGATGCCAAGTTTACTCACCTTCAAGGTTAGATCACATAATTGGCAAAGAACAAGAAAGTGACTGCTGATGCCTATGAAGACATTAGAAGTGTTATCCCCTCTACATCAACTCCACCTCAGCTTGGACCCTCTGAGCCTACCAAGTCTCCCACTCCTGAACCTCCAAGCCCCTTCGAACAAAACTCTCCTGAGCCTGATGCTGAAAATGTTGTTGTTCAAGCTACTGGCACTATGGCCACCTCACAGGCCTCTAGTAGTGAGACAAGCGTTGATCCACCCTTAGACTATGGCATAGAGGAAGAGGCCCCTCAGGAAGTAAGTTCTCATGAGCCCATAATGGAAGATGCTCAGGAATTAATTCTGTCACTATAAGAATCTGAGCAAATGGAGAAGCTTGTAGCAGCTATCACCTCTGCACCAATCATTCAGGCTGCACTAAATGAGGAAAGAAGCCTAGTTCCCTATATGGATATTGCAGCTATTGCACATGATACCACTGTGCAAGCTCAAAAACAAAGGCTTGAAATGTTTTCTCCTGTAAACCCTCAACCTTCATCTCCTCAATATGGCATGTCAATAGCATAAAGGGCTAGATCCACCAACATTCAGAAGGAAGTTCAGGAGATAGTCGAAGATGCTGAGGATGACTTACCTGAGTCATCACCATTCGTACCTCTTTCTCAAAGTACTCTCCACTGTGTCATTTATTCCTGTTCCTCTTCATGTAATTCTAGTGTCACAGATTCCTTCTCCTGCTATGCATGTTCAAGCCCCTGATGATGCCAAAAAGAAGGAGAAGAAATCTGAGCAAATTAAGAAGACTATAGTAGGGCATTCTGGCAAGACTTACAACAAGAAATCCAAGCCCAAGAAGAAATAATTAGATCTTAGGGTTACTTGTTTTTACTTGTATTGCTTGTTTCTATTTGCTGTATCCCATATAATGAAATGACAATCTTGCTTTTAAATACTATGCTTGCAATGTCATATCATTGTATTGAACCTTAAATGAGTTAATATAATGTGATTCCATATTTTTCTTCTACTTTGCTGTATATGCTGTACTTATTTTTAAACTTTAAGGCATATGTTGAGGGGGAGCTTTTGGAAGCAAATCCAAGTACTAATTCAATTTGCAAGTTGTTTTGTCATCATCAAAAATGAGGAGAATGTTGAATCAAGTGTTTTGATAATTCTAAATAATTGGAGCTTGGAACGAAAATATCAAAGGAGTATAAGAGCACTCAAGTGAAGAAATCTAGGAATAAATGAGTAAAGAATTAGTTTATAGGATTTCTCACAATGTTCACAGAGTAAAAGGCTTTGATCTCACACCCACTGGTTTTAAATAAGTGTTTTTCAACTATCCTATGCTAACTTAGGTTAAATTTGAAAAATACTGACTAACAGACGAATTTTGAACTGTTGAACTCCATATGTATCATTGAAAATTCGAACTTCGGTAACTAAAATTTGAAGTTACAGAGATGTTACCTCTAACAGATGAATTTTAGCTGATTAAAATTTGAATTTCGAGTCAAGTATAATTTGTGAAGAATGGAACATTCGTCTGAAGCAATGACAAAGTTCATATGATATTAAAGTGCAAAAAGAGTTCAAAGTCAGTTCCTTTGATAGACAAACTTTTGTTTTCAAAATTTGAACTTTGGAATGAGAATATAGAAGTCTGATTAGAGGTTCCTCTGACAGATGAATTTTGAAAGTTCAAAATTTGAATTTCAAAGAATATAACTCTTATGCCATATAGAGTCTCTTACTGACAAACGAACTTTAGTTCTCCAAAATTCAAACTTCGAGTGCACTAAAGCAATATGAGACAACTATTCACACTTAAAAGATGCACTTTAAACTTGAAAATTTGTATGTTCTAACATGGAAAATATTTATCAAAACCAAAATTCGAATTTCACTTTTAAACAGAAGAATTTTGGAAGTTCAACATTAAAGTTTTTAACTAATGGTCTCTGCAAAATTCGTCTATTGATAGTCCAAAATTTGAATTTCAAAGTGTTAGAAGCATTAAATGTGGTTGGTGAACAGCAATTTTGCAGAGTAACCATTGGGTAATAAATCTATAAATAGATTTTTATTTGAAGTTGTGGATAACAATTTTAATGCCGAATATACCAAAACTCTATTGAAATCATTAGAAAAAGTCCTCTACTTACTCACACTTCATTTATTACACTTCAACTGTCACATGTACTTTGTATTAGAGAATTTCTTTTGTTGTGATTAATTTTTTCTTCATCTGAAAGAAAGATTTTCTTGTGAGAGGTTTTCACCAGGGATTTGGGAAACACTTTGTTAGAGTGTAGAGTGAAAATTTGTAAACTCTTAAAATAGAGTACAAGGCTGTATTGTGGCATTACAAGGAGCCTACTAAATTCATGCAAGATAGTGGAAAATTTCAAGTGGTGGCTTGAGGACTAGACGTAAGTCAAGAGAAGTAGATCAAACCAGGATAAATCTTAGTGTCCTCTCTTCCTCTACCTTGCAAATTGCCCTCTTATATTCTGCACTCTATTTAATGTAACTTTTACTTTCACTGCTCTTTTCTAATTTTGTAGAAAATTTCAAACTTCCCAATTCATCTCCCCTCTTGGGAAGCTAACAAACCTAACAATAGTTGAAATAACACACAATTAAGGTGACTTTGTTGAGGGAAGATCTAGTGTGTAACAACTTAATCTTAGACCATATATCAAATGATTTAGACCTTATTAGAGTCCATTTTGTTGAATCAAGAGTTTTGATGATTCCAAACCAACACTCAAGAGCTCGGATTGAAGATATCAAAGGAGATCAAAGTTATTTTGAGTGAAGATTTCTAAGTATTTGCTGTTAGATCTTTTGTAGGATTCTTAGTTTTAATTATGATTGGGTAAAAGATTTTGATTAGAAGAAAAGATATTTTCAAACCTTGATTTTGATGGCACTTGCTTCTGAAGAAGCCACACCCTCATGCAGCAGTGATCAGGAAGAAGATGTACATGAATCTGAACCTTCCTACTCTGAGTTACTTGATGCATTTCATGAGCTTCATGATGAATTCATTAGAGTTGCTAAAGAACTGAAATTGGCAAAGAAAAAGATAAATAAGCTGGAATCTCAAACAATAGTTTCTGAAATTGCCTCTTTACCTCCTACTGAATCTGTTTGCTGCACTTCATGCACTGAACTTAAGCAAACTAATGATTATTTAGTTAAAAGCATGTCTAGGCTCACTAGACATAAAGATATGTTGTTTGCCTTGATGGGGAGCCAAAGAATATCACAAGGAAAAGCTGGTCCCGGCTATGATCCATGTGCTGTCAAGGAAAAGATTAGGATGAAAAACCAGAATGTATATATGAGACATTTTGTGCATGATTAGAGCAGTAAAAAGAAAAATAATGCATCACCTCACATTGAAACATATGATCAACCAAGGCATGCTAAAAAAAAGTATTATTTGCATTGTTTTCTTCCTTCCACTCAATCTAGCAGTCCCTTCATTACTTGTCATTTCTGTAACAAAAAGGGACATATTTCCAGTTCTTGTGCATTGAAGAAAAATGGACTTAGCAGGAAAGTTAAATGGGTTCCCAAAGTTGCATCTGCATCTAAGGAAAAATCTACTGACCAAAAAGGACCTAACCAAATTTGGGTACCTAAAAGGAAAACATAAACATTGTTTTGCAGGTCTGTCTCAAAGCTAAGAAGAACAACAAATGGTATATGGACAGTGCCTGCTCAAGCCACATGACTGGAGATAAGGAGAAGTTCATCACCCTTAGAGACAAGAAAGGAGGAAAGGTGACCTTTGGAGGTGATCAATATGGCAAAATCGTTGGCATTGGCATTGTGGGGAAAAATCCAGAAACATCCATTGAAGAGGTGCTGTTTGTAATTGGCCTCAACCATAATTTGCTGAGCGTGAGTCAGACGTGTGACAGAGGAAACTGGGTGCTGTTTGACTCAAAGTTTTGCCTGGTCATCAGAAAAAGTGATCACAAAGTAATCCTCAAAGCACAAAGGAATGGTAACTGTTATACTATTGATCTTGATGAACTTCCTCCCTTGGATTCTGTGTGCTTAATTAGTCAGGACAATGATAGTTGGTTGTGGCATAGGAGATTAGCTCATGTTAACATGAATCAATTGTCTAAACTGGTTAAAAATGAGCTAGTAACTGGCCTGCCAAAAATATCTTTTGAGAAAGACAAAGAATGTGACGCATGCTTAAGAGGCAAAAAAATAAATCATCTTTTAAATCTAAAAATATAGTTACCACATCAAGACCACTTGAATTGCTGCATATGGACTTAATTGGACCTTCTAGGGTAAAGAGTCTAGGTGGTAACCTGTATGTGCTTGTAATTGTGGATGACTATTCTAGATTCACTTGGACATTATTTCTTTCCTCTAAAAGTGATACCTTTGACGCATTTGCAACCTTAGCTAAGAAAGTGCAAAATGTGAAAGGTATTTCTATTGTGTCAATCAGGTCAGATCATGGAGGAGAGTTTGAAAATGCATACTTCCTGGAGTACTGCAATGAGCATGGAATTGACCACAACTTCTCAGCTCCAAGGACTCCTCAACAGAATGGGGTAGTAGAAAGGAAGAACAGAACTATTGGAGAAATGGCCAGAGCTATGCTAAATGAGAAGGAACTCTCTCAAGTGTTTTGGGCTGATGTAGTAAATACAGCAAGCTACATCATAAACAGAGCCTACATCAGACCAATGCTTGGGAAGACTCCATACGAGCTTTACAAGGGAAGAAAGCCAAATATGTCCCATCTCCATGTGTTCGAATACAAATGCTTTATTCACAATAATGGGAAAGAAAATCTGGGTAAGTTTGATGCCAAATCCAATGAAGATATATTTCTGGGCTATTCTAGTAGGAGTAAGGCATATAGAGTTTATAATAAAAGATCAAACATGGTAGAAGAATCTGTGCATGTGGTTTTCATTGAAAATGAAACTGTTTCAAAACATGTTACCAATGATGATGATCTTGCTTTTAACTTTGAAAAACTGGGTATTTCTGATAAAAGTAAAACTGAACCTCCAAAGATATCTGAATCTGTTAACACAGAAGAAGATATCCAGGAGCAAGAGTTTGATGAAGAAATTAATGAAGAAACATCTCAAGAACTCCCTAGAGCTTGGAGATATCAAAGGAATCATCATGTTGATCAAGTAATAGGGAATGTTCAAGAGAGAGTCAAAACCAGAAAACAGTTAAGGGATCAAATGCTCAACTGCGCTTTCATTTCTCAAATTGAACCTAAATGTGCTGAAGAAGCCTTAAATGATGATTACTGGATTTTAGCTATGCAAGATGAACTAAATCAGTTTGAAAGAAATCATGTTTGGGATTTAGTACCTAGGCCCAAAAATCATCCTGTTATTAGTACCAAATGGGTTTTCAGGAATAAACTGGATGAATCTGGAACAATAATCAGAAATAAGGCTAGACTGGTTGCTAAAGGGTATAATCAAGAAGAAGGTAGTGATTTTGAAGAAACCTTTCCACCAGTAGCTAGACTAGATGCTATAAGAATACTGCTAGCATACGCATGCATGAAAAACATTTTACTATATCAAATGGATGTAAAGAGTGCCTTTTTAAATGGATATATCATGGAAGAGGTTTATGTAGATCAACCTCCAGGTTTTGAAGATTCTACTAAACCAAACAATGTTTATAAACTGAAGAAGGCTCTTTATGGTTTAAAACAAGCCCCTAGAGCATGGTATGAGAGACTGAGCAATTTTCTAACTGAAAAAGGGTTTAATAGAGGCAAAGTTGACACAACCTTATTCACTAAGAAAGAAAATAAAGATTTACTGATTGTTCAAATCTATGTTGATGATATTATTTTCGGTGCTACTAATGAAACTCTTTGCAAGAAATTTTCTGAGTTAATGCAGGGAGAATTCGAGATGTCCATGATGGGTGAACTTAACTTCTTCCTTGGACTGCAAATCAGACAACTTGATGATGGTATCTTTCTTAGTCAATCCAAGTATCTAAAGGAGCTGCTAAAGAAGTTTGGAATGGAGAATGCCAAGCCAATGGGAACACCTATGGCTACTGCAACCAAACTAGACATGGATGGGAATGGGAAGATGTTTGACATTACTCAGTACAGGAGAATGATTGGATCCCTGCTGTACTTAACTGCCAGCAGACTTGACATTATGTTCAGTGTCTGTATGTGTGCCAGGTTCCAATCATGTCCCAAGGAAACCCATGCAACAGCTGTGAAGAGAATTTTCAGATATCTCATTGGAACATCACAGTTGGGTCTCTGGTATCCAAAGGGCAATGGAGAAGATCTCAAAGGATACACTGATGCTGATTTTGCAGGATCCAAAACTGACAGAAAAAGCACAAGTGGAACTTATCAGTTTCTTGGAGGATCCTTAGTTTCATGGTTCAGCAAAAAGCAAAACAGTGTAGCCCTATCCACTACAGAAGCTGAGTATGTTGCAGCTGGAAGCTGTTGTGCCCAAGTCATCTGGATGAAGCAGCAGCTTGAAGATCTTGAGGTTGAAATGAAAGAGATACCAATCATGTGTGACAACCAAAGTGCCATAAATATCACCAAGAATCCTGTCATGCATTCAAGGAAAAAACATATTGAAGTTAGGCACCACTTCATAAGGGATCATGTTCTGAAAGGAGAAGTTAAGCTGGAGTACATCCCAACAGAGAATCAAGTTGCTGACATACTCACAAAGCCTCTATCAGAAGACAGGCATTGCAGAATAAGGAGAGAATTAGGTATGGTAAATCCCAGTGAACTGTAAGTTATTCTTGTGCAATCTTGTTTTTAAAGGTTTGAACTTTAAAATTAATTCTAACTTTAGCATCGGAGTATGTTTAATTTAAGCTGTAGGTGCTCCTCACAAGATTCAATGGCAATAAACTTGAAAATTGGAGCACATCAGAATGGAACAACCAGAAAGTGAAGTAAATGATGAAAATTCTGAGTTCTGGATCCACTCTGTAAGTTTTTAATAAGATGAAATTCGTATTTTAATGAGTGTTAGACGTATTTTGCCTCATAAACCGTGTCTTTGAACTAGTCAACATGGTCAACATTCGAATTTTTGTTGATCAACAGACGAACTTCGGCCTATTAGCCTTGGAACAGTTCTCGGTGATGCCTCGAAATTTGTCTGTTGGATCTTTGAAATTCAAATTTTCAAAAAGCAAAAATCTCAAAATCATGTTTGTCCATCACTATTGTACGAATTATCACTTCTTGAAATACGAATGTTAGACAACCTTTACAAAAGTTGAAAAATGCGAACTTTCAGTTCAAAATTCGTCTGTTGAATCATGTTCTTCATGTTGAATACTTGAAAGATGAAGTTACGCATGCTTAATTCGTCTGTTGATTGTGGTTTTGTTTGTTGCCTGCTGTTTGCTCATCAACATTCGAACTTTGTTGGAACAAAATTCGTCTGTTATGTTTGTTCTACTTGTTCCAAGCCACTGTCAGACGAACTTTCAGGATAAAAATTCATCTGTCAGTAAGCTTTGCTGAACGGTTTAACTTGTAACTTCCCGAAGTTTGAATTTTGACCGCTCAAAATTCGTCTGTCAGACGGTTACATACGTTAAATCCGACGGTTTTCCAATGAACAGACGCAGCCCTATTTGAAACTCCTCTGAGTCTGTTCTGATCCTCTCTTCAATCCTCTTAACTTCTGTCCAAAAATCGTCATTCTTCACTGTTTAAACTTCCATTCGCATCCTATAAATAAAATCTAAGCCACATTCAGCATCATTCAACACAAAAATGGTGAGAGTGAAAAATCCTGGAGCAGGAAAAGCTGAGGCTCGGCCAAAGAGAACGGTCAAATCTCAATATGCTACAAAGGAAGGAGAGAAATCCAAGAGAAAGGCCGAACCCAGTAAAGCTACCCCTTCCAAACGCCAGAAACCTTCATCTAAAGTAGAATCTCAGAAAGCAGGACCCTCCTCACCAAAAACTGCAGAACCTTCGGTTCCAGTTCCTTCTGTCTCTGCTGTTGCTTCCTCCTCTTCTACTGAATCTGGAGAGTATGAAATGACTACACTGCCACTGTGGAGCACTCCTGAGATTCAAGAAGAGTTCACTACCAAGTTTTCCAACAAGAAGGTAATCAAACCTCATTGTGTGAATATAGAACAATTCTTAATATCTAACAACTTTCATGCTGGAATATGGTTGTTAAGATATAAGAATCTGTTGGAAATTGCTGAAAAATATGATGATGAGGTAGTAAAGACTTGGTATGCCTCTCTTCAATACAACAGCAAGAAAATGAAATGGGAGGTCAACTTGAGATCAAGGACCATTTGGCTTCTTGATGAAACCTTCAATTAAGTGCTGGAAATTCCGGGACAAGATGGGTTGAAAGTTGACATGACAGCCTCTGGGTATATGGATGAGGCAAGCACAGCTGATGAAGAAGGTGGATCCTTTCTGAACTACAAGGAGAGCACCATCTTAGATACCCTATTCAGGAGAAGGGAGAATAGGCCTACCATTAATCAGTTGAAGCCCACAGACCTCAGTGTACAAGTAAGGATCCTGCACTACATAGTGTCTAGAATCATATTCAACAAGGGTGGCAGCTTCAATTTGATAACAAGGGCAGAGGCTCATGTGATGACTGCTATCATACGTGGGAAGCTGATTAATTTGGGTCATATCATCCTCCAGCGAATGATAAAGGCAAGGGATCAGAGGAAGGATTCCACACTCCCCTATGCAGCAATTATTTCAAGAATCCTGCAGTATGCCAGGATTCAACACATTGAAAAAGGGAAAGGAAAACTCACAGAGGCATTTAAAGAAGAGGAACTGCAAAGGATGGGTATTGAAAGAGATGAAGGCAGATGGGTTGGAAATGGAGCAGGGAAATCTGAAGATTTGTTCTTTGCTGCTGATGCTACCCTCCAACAAGAAGGCACTTCTGAGGCCCCTGGCAAATCTGTACCTCAGCCTTCTCAGCCAATTCCATCTTCCTCCAGACCTACTCATCCTCCTTTCACTCCCTCTTCACAGGCCAACCCAACCGAGATCACTGAGTTGTTTGACAGTTTGTCAACACTCATTCTTAGCATTAGGGATGAGCAAAATGCCAAATTTGCTCATCTACAAGATCAGATCCATCAGTTGGCTGTGAACATGAAGGTGGTGGCTGATGCTTATGAAGAGATAAGAAATGCAATTCCTACCACATCAGCTCCACCTCAGCCTGGTGTCCCTGAGCCTACTCTGTCTCCAACTCCTGAGCCTCCAAGCCCCTTCGAGATTGACTCCTCTGACCATGATGATGATACAGATGGTGCTGGTGCAATGAGGACACCAAGTCCTGGTCCACCCCTGGACTATGGATTGGAAGAAGAAGGACTTCAGCAGACAAGCCCTCTTGAGCCTATGCAAGAGGATGCTCCGGATTCAATTCTGTCCATTCAAGAATCAGAGCAAGTTGAGAGACTGGTTGCAGCCATTTCAACCTCTTCTATGCCGGGAGAACCAAGCAATGAGGAAAGGAGCATTGTACCTATTATTGATTATCTTGCCATTGCTCACAATGCTCTGCTGCAAGCTCAAAGGAGAAGGCTGGAAGAAATGTTTGCTCCTGCTGAACCAGCCTCTTATCCTCTTGCTGCTTATGAGCTATCAGAGAAACAGAGAGCTCGGCTAGCTCTGTCCAGGCAGGAAATGCAAGAGCTACTTGAGGTCTCTGATGATGATGGTGATGAAGAAAATAGCCCTGAGCCTGCTGAGCCCCCTGCACCAGTTCAGCTAGAGATTCCTTTTGCTCATGTCCCTCTTCGTGCTGTTCCTATCTCTCAGATTCCTCCTCCAATGGACTTTGTTGGGCTTTCTGATGATGCCAAAAAGGGGGAAAAGATAAAGCAAACTGGGACCAAGCAAGCTGGAAAATCTGCTGAGTCATCCGGGAAAGGAAAGACCTACAGCAAGAAGTCTAAGCCAAAGAAGAAATGACTGATTAGATCTTAGGCTGAATCTTCCTGTTGTATTTTGTTGTGACTGATGATTTTGTTTTGATGATTATTTTCTATGTTTTAAGAACTGATCCTTGATTAAAAGTATGTATTGCAACCATTGATTGAATAAATGAACTTCTTAGTTGCAATGTTTTGAATCTCTTCACTTAATCTGTTGGAAATGATATCTTATGAACTGTAATGCATATGTTGAGGGGGAGCTTGTGAAAGCAAACCCAAGTACTAATCCAGTTTGTGAGTTGTTTTGTCATCATCAAAAAGGGGGAGAATGTTGAATCAAGAGTTTTGATGATTCCAAACCAACACTCAAGAGCTCGGATTGAAGATATCAAAGGAGATCAAAGTTGTTTTGAGTGAAGATTTCTGAGTATTTGCTGTTAGATCTTTTGTAGGATTTTTAGTTTTAGTTATGATTGGGTAAAAGATTTTGATTAGAAGAAAAGATGTTTTCAAACCTTGATTTTGTGTTAAATCTTGACTTATTTGAAAAACACCCACAAACAGACGAAGTTTGAAAGTTTAAACTTAACTGTCAAGTTGGAAATTCGAACTTTGCTTTGGTAAATTCGAATTTCGAGCTAAAACTGAATAAGCCTGAAGAGATGGCTCTCTGTCAGACGAATTTTGATTTTTCAAAATTCGAATTTTCATACAAATCTGAAAGAAGTCTCTTTGGTAACAGACGAATTTCACACTTTCAAAATTCGAATTTCAAGTAAAATGAAGTTTGTGAAAACCAAAGAAATTCGTCTGAAACTATGATAAAATGCATCTGAAATCAAAAGAAATTGAGTTTGATAAATGCTCTCTGACAGACGAATTTTGACTTCCCAACATTCGAATTTTCATCCAAGTCTGAAAAAAGTTTTCTTGAAACAGACGAACTTTGGATCTTCAAAATTCGAATTTCAGATAAAACAAAACTTAAGAAAATAGAAGAAATTTGTCTGAAACAATGTTAAAGTTCATCTGAGATCAAGAATGATTTAAGTTTCAAAACTGCTCTCTGACAGACGAACTTCACTTTTCAACATTCAAATTTTGAAGAAAGTGAACTACTGTGCCGCCTTTTCACGTACTGGGAACAGACGAATTTTGGGCTTCCAAAATTCGAATTTTGAAGGCACTGTAGAAAATTGAAAACACTGTTCACACTTAACCGAAAAGCTTTCTTCTTGAAAATTCGTATGTCACATTGTGAAAATGTTTTGTAAGTTTCAAAATTCGAATTTCACTTCATGAACAGACGAACTTCGTGCTGTAACGTTGAAAGCTTTAACCTTCGGTTCCTTCGAAATTCGTCTGTTGATCAACCAAAATTTGAATTTCAGTATGTCAGAAGCATTAAATGCGGTTGGTTAACGGATAGTTTTTCAGAGTAACCGTTGGATAACTTTTCCAACGGATAGATTAAGTCTCTAATGGACATTTGAGACCTAAATCTATAAATACATCAACATTTGAAGTTGTGGGTAACAAATAAAAATTGTATATACCGAATTTCTGCTGAATCTTTTTCTCAAAAGCTCTTACCCTCTCAACTTCAATATCTGAACTTTAATCTTCATATCTACTCTATTCAAGAGAGTTATATCATTGTAAACCTTCTACTCTTCATCTGGAAGATAGATTTACTTGTGAGGGGAAATTACAAGGGGATTGGGAAGCACATTGTGAAAGTGCTTAGAGTGTTTGAGAGTGTTCCAGAAACAGAGCATACTCGTGTACTGTGGCATTAGCAAGAAGCCCGTTGAATTCTTGCTGTATAGTGGAAAAATCTCAAGAGTTGCCTTGAGGACTGGACATAGGTCAAGTGGATAGACCGAACCAGGATAAATTACTGAGTCTTCTACTTCCTATCTTTACTTTTCAGCTTGCTCTGCTTTGTACATTGTTTTCATCACACTGTGTTATCTTCACCCATTTCACTTTGTGCAGAAAACTTTCAATCTTCCCAATTCACCCCCCCTCTTGGGAAGTCAGCCTTGCTAACACATTTGTACCATTTTACAAGTTTGAATCACCTGAGGGATTAAAACAGAAAAATTTAAAATTTGATGTTACAGTTTATTTGGTAAGTCCTTTCTCCTCGACAAAATTTGAAAAATCATAACTAAATTTAGAAAAATTGTATGAGGGTGATTCAAATCTCTAAAAAAAAGTAAAACATTTTATACATGGGAAAAGTATGGGACAGAACTTTAATCATGCCAATTGCTATAATATTTAGGACAAATTTTACTGTCTGTATGGTCATTTTCTATCTTCCTAGGATTTTGGCCTTAATTTTAAAAATTCATATCTCATTATATACTAAGCTAATTCATGCATTCTCTATGTCATATGAAATCCTTACTTGTCTACTTTCTAGACATATTTTTCTTGTACATTTATTCAATTTGTAAAGAGCATGACACTAACTTGAGCCATTAAGGGTTGGAATATAACTTTAACTCGAACAGTTTTATGAAAATTTAAATAACTCTTTTTCTATAGCTCCAGTTGCATTTAGACTAGTGACATTTCATTCTTAAGACATAAATATTTTCAAGAATATAAACTACTAAATTTTTGGAGCTCTATACAATTTTATATTACATTTTAAAATTTCCATTGTTCCCAGTGAATATTCCAGTTTTTCTTACACTGTCTAGTTTTGACCTCTAAATCAGAAACTCACCATAAATTGTACACTTATCCAATTTATGTGTTCTTTAGTTACAAAATGAATGTTCTATCTACTTTAAGAGAATGTATAACACTCATATTGATTACTCTATTTAGTACAGAATACCTTTGTTCCATTTATGGTTGGTCATCTTGGACAAATTTGCATTTCAATCTATAAAACAATCATTATACATCACATACGTGATTCACACATGTCTTAATCATATTCATATCATCTTAAGGACTTAGGGAAATATCATAATAAGAAATCACAACCTCATTATTTCATATACAATTTTACATAATATACATAAAAAATATAACATCATAGCTTGATTCATCAATTCAAGCAATATTTTCCTTTTTCCTTCTCCTTAGCTTCGACATCCTTACCATGATTTGAGTCTAGCATGTTAATCATTGGGAGGGGTGAGATTCAAAGAATCTCAATAGCACTTATCTTTCAAGCAAGCATATTATCACATAATACAAAGGATTATCATAGAAACATCATTCGTTCATTTAAAATTATTTATGCATAAACTTTTTATAGAAAATTTGACAGAATTATCCCTTGCATTTTGGACATCTCGGGGTGACAAAACCCCTCAAGTAACTCAGCCAATAAAATCAATTTATCATAAAATATCATTTCAAACAATAGATAAGTAATCACATAAAGGGAAATTATATAATAATCCATAAGCAAGAATAGGTACGTTAACTACCTTGTGACTTTTCTGTGTTCTCCAAACTTTGTGCACCTTTCCTTTGATCTTCCTTCACTTACTTGAACCCAATTACATCATAACATGAGGTCATAAGTCACTAATTACAAGACCTTACTCACAAAGTGTGCTTACTAACCCAAAAATTCCATCTTGCATTCCTTTTGTTTTCTCTTGTACAGCACACTTATTCTTACCTATTTTGGACCCAAGGAATCCATTTTAGTGTCAAAATTATAAAATTCCATTCCTATATCAGACCCTACTCTGACCGAAATTTATGAAGCAAGAGGGAAAATTGATTTAGCTTGATTTATCTTGTACCACTTACATATTCATGCTTCAAGTAACTATACTATGCCTTTGCGTGGATTTATTTCACAAAGCTCAACTTTCTCTCTCAAGAACTCACCACTGCTGAAATTCTTGAGAAGAAAAGGAGAGGAAAAACTTCACAGAACCTTCATTAGATGCTTGATAATACAAGGTAAGGATGGTAGAAACTTACCTTTGCAACTTGTCCTTGAAACTTTGCTTCAAGCTCTCCCTTTTCTCTAGGTTTTTTTGCTCTCTCTCTCTCCTTAGTTGCTGCTGGTTTGGATGCATAACGAAGAGGAAGAAGAAGCTTTGATCACACATTTGGAGGAAAAAGATGTAAAAAGGGAATAGTAAACTTAAGTTAATTAACCAACTTAGTTAATTTGCCTCCACTTTATTAAAGTTTTTGACATATTTCCTTGCATGTCCAAGCTACACATGTCACGCCACTTTGAAGAATTTTTTGGCCAAAAATTGCTTCATACATTTTATTAGTTCAAAATAATTTTTACTGATAACATTTACCCATATCAAATAAATATTTTTATCGTGATTGTTACTTAATTGGTACAGGATTATTCTAAATTCACTTTTGGACTAAAATCATTATCTTACCCTAAAATATATCTTGGTGAGGTCCAAATACTGTTCTTGACACTGTACTGCTTTTTTTGCAGTCTAAAATTACCTTTTCTTGTATATTTTTAACTTTCAAACTTTAAAGCCCATTGTAAATTTATATTGACTTAGTTAGCTTCCAAGCAGTATTCCTTTGTGTTGAAACAAGAGTTTTGATGATTCCAAACCAACATTCAAGAGCTTGGATTGAAGATATCAAAGGAGAGCAAAGCTGTTTCAAGTGAAGATTTTCTGAGTACTTGCTGTTAGATCTTTTGTAGGATCCTTAGTTTTTGTTATGACTAGGTAAAAGATTTTGATTTGAAGAAAAGAAGTTTTCAAACTTTGATTTTATGTTAAATCTTCAAATATTTGAAAAACACCCACAAACAGACGATGGTTGAAAGTTTAAGCTAAACTGTCAAGTTGGAAATTCGAACTTTGCCTTCGGAAATTCGAATTTCGAGCTAAAACTGAATAAGTCTGAAGAGATGGCTCTCTGTCAGACGAATTTTGATTGTTCAAAATTTGAATTTTCATCTAGTCTGAAAAGAGGCCTTTTGCTAACAGATGAACTTCACACTTTCAAAATTTGAATTTCAAGTAAAATGAAGTTTGTAAAAACCAAAGAAATTCGTCTGAAACTATGATAAAGTGCATCTGAAATCAAAATGAAATTGAGTTTGATAAATGTTCTTTGCAACTTCAAAATTCTTTGCAACAGACGAATTTTGAGTCTTCAAAATTCGAATTTCAAACAAAACAAAACTTGAGAAAATGGAAGAAATTTGTCTGAAACTATGTTAAAGTTCACCTGAGATCAAGAGTGATTTAAGCTTCAAAACTGCTCTCTGACAGACGAACTTTGAACATTGAAATTCGAATTTCAGAAGCTAAGTTCTTGAGTCTATTAAAATGAAACATTGACATAGGAATGATAAGAACTTGCAACATTCGAATGATGAAATTAGTCTGAAAAGAGTTTCTCTGACAGACGAATTTTGCCCCTTTAAAATTCGAATTTCGGAGAAAGTAATCTACTGTGTCCCTTTAAACGTTCAATGGACAGACGAATTTTGGGGATCCAAAATTCAAATTTTGAAGGCACTGTAGAAAATTGAAAACACTGTTCACACTTAACCGAAAAACTTTCTTCTTGAAAATTCGTATGTCACATTGTGAAAATGTTTTGTAAGTTTCAAAATTCGAATTTCACTTCATGAACAGACGAACTTCGTGCTGTAATGTTGGAAGCTTTAATCTTCGGTTCCTTCGAAATTCGTCTGTTGGCTAACCAAAATTCGAATTTCAGTATGTCAGAAACATTAAATGCGGTTGGTAAATGAATAGTTTTTCAGAGTAACCATTGAATAACTTCCCCAACGGATAGATTTAGTCTCTAATGGATATATGAGACCTAAATCTATAAATACAACATCATTTGAAGTTGTGGGTAACGAATCAAACTTGTATATACCGAATTTCTGCTGAATCTTCTTCTCAAAAGCTTTTACCCTCTTAACTTCTAAACTTGTACTTAAACTTTCATATCCACTCTTTACAAGAGAGTTATTTCATTGTAATCAATCTATTCTTCATCTGGGAGATAGATTTACTTGTGAGGGGTATTCACAAGGGGATTGGGAAGCACATTGTGAAAGTGCTTAGAGTGTTTGAGAGAGCTCCAGAAACAGAGCATACTCATGTACTGCGGCTTTAGCAAGAAGCCCACTAAAATTCTTGTTGTATAGTGGATAAATCTCAAGAGGTGTCTTGGGGACTGGATGTAGGTCAAGTGAATAGACCGAACCAGGATAAATCACTGACTTCTCTTCTCCTTATCTTTACTTTTCACCTTGCTTTGTTTTACGCATTGTTTTTCATTATACTGTGATATCTTCACTTACTTCACTTTGTGCAGAAAAATTTCAAACTTCCCAATTCACCCCCCCTCTTGGGAAGTCAGCCCTGCTAACAAGTGGTATCAGAGCCCGGATTCCCACTCAAAGGATTTTACAGTCCGGGAACAAAGATAGCTGGCTTTGGAAAGAGTATACTTCCTGAAGGGAATAACACTAACAGACCACCAGGCTTCAGTGGAGAGCATTATGGATACTGGAAGATGAGGATGCAGATCTACCTACAATCAATTGATCTTGACATCTGGTCAGTCATTGAGAAAGGAGATTTCATCCCAATGACTCTAACTAAATATGGAAGACACAAAGAGAAGCTGGAAGCAGAGTGGAATGATGAAGACAGAAGGAGAGTCCTACTGAATTTCAAAGCAAAGCATTGTTTAGTCAGTGCCCTGAACCAGGATGAATTCTACAGAGTCTCGCAATGCACCACTGCAAAAGGAATGTGGGATACTCTGCAGATTGCACATGAGGGAACATCTGGAGTCAGGGAGAACAGACTGAACACGTGCATTGGAGAGTATGAAAGCTTCAGAATGGCTGAAGGAGAAACTGTAAAGGAGCTCCAAAAGAGGTTTACTCTCATTGTGAATCAGCTGAAGAGCCTGGGAAAGGAATACAATCAATCTGAGAAAGTAAGAAAGATACTCAGAGCTCTCCCTCTGGAATGGCAGCCCAAGGTGACAGCAATAGAGGAAGCCAGAGGAGAATCAATGGCCTCTGTCACAGCTCTCTTTGGCAACCTTGAGGAGTATGAAGGACAAATCAAAGCTCTCAAGGAAGCTGGGCTGGACAGAAAGAAGAAAGGCCTTGCCCTTAAAGCTGCTGATGAAAAGGAAGAAGAATTTGATGAAGGAGATGAGCTGGATGAAGAAACTCTGGCTATGATGGTCAGAAAATTTGGAAGATTTTACAACAAGAAGAAGAACAGGAAATTCTTCAAGAAGGGAGCTGCTGGAGAAAGCAAGAAAGAAACAAAAGAACCTGTAACTTGCTATGAGTGCAAGAAGCAGGGACATATAAAGTAGGAATGCCCCCAATTCCTCAAGAAGCAAGAAAAAGAGAAGAAAGTTGCTGACAAAGGGAAGAAGAAGAAAGCCTACATTTCATCTATATGGGGCAACAGCTCTGATGAGGAAGAAGAAGATGAGGATGAGATTGCCAACATTTGTCTAATGGCACTTGCTTCTGAAGAAGCCACACCCTCATGCAGCAATGATCAGGAAGAAGAGATACATGAATCTGAACCTTCCTATTCTGAGTTACTTGATGCATTTCATGAGCTTCATGATGAATTCATTAGAGTTGCCAAAGAACTGAAATTGGCAAAGAAAAATATAAATAAGCTGGAATCTCAAACCATAGTTTCTGAAATTGCCTCTTTACCTCCTACTGAATCTGTTTGCTGCACTTCATGCACTGAACTTAAGCAAACTAATGATTATTTAGTTAAAAGCATGTCTAGGCTCACTAGACGTAAAGATATGTTGTTTGCCTTGATGGGGAGCCAAAGAATATCACAAGGAAAAGCTAGTCTTGGCTATGATCCATGTGTTGTCAAGGAAAAGATTAGGATGAAAAACCAGAATGCATATATGAGACATTTTGTGCATGCTCAGAGCAGTAAAAAGAAAAATAATGCATCACCTCACATTGAAACATATGATCAACCAAGGCATGCTAAACAAAAGTATTATCTGCATTGTTTTCTTCCTGCCACTCAATCTAGCAGTCCCTTCATTACCTGTTATTTCTGTAACAAAAAGGGACATATTTCCAGTTCTTGTGCATTGAAGAAAAATGGACTTGGCAGGAAAGCTGAATGGGTTCCCAAAGTTGCATCTGCATCTAGGGAATTACTTACTGACCGAAAAGGACCCAAGCAAATTTGGGTACCTAAAAGGAAAACATAAACTTTGTTTTGCAGGTCTGTCTCAAAGCTAAGAAAAGCAACAAATGGTATATGGACAGTGCCTGCTCAAGCCACATGACTGGTGATAAGGAGAAGTTCATCACCCTTAGAGACAAGAAAGGAGGAAAGGTGACCTTTGGAGGTGACCAATATGGCAAAATCATTGGTATTGGAATTATGGGCAAAAATCCAGAAACATCCATTAAAGAGGTGTTGTTTGTTATTGGCCTCAACCACAACTTGCTTAGCGTGAGTCAGACTTGTGACAAAGGAAACTGGGTGCTGTTTGACTAAAAGTTTTGCCTGGTCATCAGAAAAAGTGATCACAAAGTAATCCTCAAAGCTCAAAGGGATGGTAACTGTTATACTATTGACCTTGATGAACTTCCTCCCTTGGATTTTGTATGTTTAATTAGTCAGGATAATGATAGTTGGTTATGGCATAGGAGATTAGCTCATGTTAACATGAATCACTGACTTCTCTTCTCCTTATCTTTACTTTTCACCTTGCTTTGTTTTATGCATTGTTTTCATTATACTGTGATATCTTCACTTACTTCACTTTGTGCAGAAAAATTTCAAACTTCCCAATTCACCCCCCTCTTGGGAAGTCAGCCCTGCTAACACTTTGGGCTTGACTCGTCATGTGCTTTGTTTTGACTGTAATTTTTCATAATTATAAAATTACCCTTGAATTGGGGCAAAATTATAATTCTTAATTCTTTTAGGCCGTTTCTTGTAATTGTTCCCATGGACTTGTATGCAGTTAATTCTTCCCTTTTTAAGGACTAAATTGCAAACAACTCTTTTCCCTTGGGGCTAAAATGCAATTTCATAATTTATTTTCTAACCCCAGAAATGACCATTTTGTCTTGAGTCAGGTCAAAAATGCAAATACTGATTCTTATAGGTACTTTCTCATAATTTCCTTGAAAGACCAATTTTTAATAATTATTTTTTACTATTCATGCTATACTTTCAAATTGGCCTACCTTTCCTACTCGACTTTCCGGCTACGAAATATTTATACCTTTGCACTCAGCTTGACATAGGCTTCCATTGTATACTTTTTGGCTCAGTTTTTGAATTAATCCCTACTAAGGACTTTATGGAAAATTAATTCCAAGTAAGGACTAAGCATAATTCCTTTCGAGGACCATATAAGAAATTAGTTCCATTTAAAGACCACACATGTAACATCATCATCTTGCTTCCTTTATCATTTCATGCATTTTATGGTATTTCATAAAAATAGAGATATTACACAGAGAAGTGAGTTCAAACATACGTCCAACTTTACGCCCCATTCTAATAACTTTTCCTATCTAAGGATCTTGTGCTCGACAACCATGAGAGGTGAAGATTACATGATAACCAAGATCACATAATTTACCAACAAATATGAAATTGTAAGATATTGTAGGAACATAATAAACATCATGAAGAGACAAGGTCGATAAAGAAATAGAACTAGTGTGACTAACAAACTTTAAGGAACCATCAGCAATATTTATAGGAGGAGTAGTAGAACTAGGGGTAAGAGAAGAAAATGATTCAGATTGACTGGCCATATGGTCATAGCAAATAGTGTCATGGAAACAAGAAGAGGTACCTACTGGAGTAGCTAAAGTAATAGGTGAGTTTAAGGTATCAGATAGAAGTTGTCTGAGAAGAATCTCAAGATCATTGGTGGTTGAAAAGGCAGGTGTATCATTGGCAGCAATAGTAGTGGTGGTAGAGAAAACAAACTTGGGTGGTTGAGTAGAGCTTGGGGAATTCTTATTTTGATTAGCTTTGGGAGGATGAACAAGGCAGTTTTCAATGACATATCCTGTCTTCTTACAATATAGACAGAGTAAAGATTGACAATTTGCTACTATATGTCCTTTCTTGTTGCAAGTACGACACTCAATCAAAGGGCATTCAACAAATAAGTGGTTTAATTAATAACATCAATGAGAAAGTTTAGAATTTTTCTTTGTTACAGCAAAGGCCATCTTCGTGCTTTGCCTCAAAAGTCCTAATCAAGTTTCTTCAAACTTCAATCGAGGAAGAGCACTATCAAGAGTGGGAAGAGGACTCTGATGCAACAAGGAAGCTCAGATGGGCTCAAAGTCATCAATGAGAGAGAGCCATTAGAAACTGAATACATCTCAAATGATCACAATACGTGACAAAAGCATGGGCATCAAAGTCACATGTGACTGATGGTTCAAAGTATGCTAGTTGATCAAATATGGATTCCATTTTAGCGAGAAACTCATAAACTTGCTAACCCTGCTCTTGCTTCAGAGCACTGAGATCCTTCTGAAGATGAAATTGATTTTTTAAGTTAGAAGAAGTATAATGACTATCAAGGTGATCCCATACCTCTGGCAATCTCTTACCATCCAGATTGCTAGTGGATACTAATAGTAGAAGTATTTTGAAACCATATGATGATCTAATGATTTTTACTATCCCATTCTTCCAATTGTTCAACAAACTTTGGTTTTGTTTTTTCATCATGAGTAGGATATTTTATGTCCCCAATAACATATCTATATAGTTTGATGTTGTTTTGTGAGGTTTTTGATGTTTGAGGCTTGGATTTCATGGGACCCTTTCCTATTTCTTTTTGCTACTCTTAATATTCTTCTTACTATTGATTATGTTTCTAAGTAGGTTAAGGCTATCTCCGCTAGGATTGATGATGCTATTGTTGTTGTTTCTTTTGTTAGGTCACATATCTTTTGCAGGTTTGGCATGCCTTGTACTATCATTAGTAACCAAGGGAGTCATTTTTCCAACCGGATCATGAGGAGTCTTTTCAGCAAGTGTGGTATGATCCATAAAGTTGCCACTCCCTACCATCCTCAAACCAATGGTCAAGCAGAGATTTCTAACCTTGAGGTGAAGCATATCTTGGAGAAAATGGTGCAACCAAATAGGATCGACTAGAGTAAGAGGTTGGGTGATGCAATTTAGGTGTATAGGACTGTCTACAAGACCCCAATTGGGATGAGTCCTTTCTAGCTCGTTTATGGCAAGGTGTGTCACCTTCCAGTTGGGATACAACATTGATCTTTTTGGGTGGTTAAGCAATGTCATTTAGCACTTGAGGAGGGTGGTCTTGAGAGGAAGCTATAGTTGCAAGAGCTTGAGAAAATAAGGAAAGATGCCTATAGAGTTCCTGATTGTATAAAGAGAAAGTTAAAGCATTTCATGACTGCATGATTGTGAGGATGGAGTTTCATGAAGGTGATAAGGTGCTTGTGTACAAGTCATGCATGAAGTTGATACATGGAAAGCTTAGGTCAATATGGGAGGGACCTTATCAAGGATCTTGAGTGTTTCCATTTGGTGCCTTGGAGCTACATGATACGATGACTGATGTCAAGTTCAAGGTGAATGGGCACAAAGTCAAGCATTGTTATGATCGAGTTCCTCACCATGAGAATGAGGAGTTCAATCTCCATGATCCTCTGATTAGGTTGTTTCTTTTCTTCTCTTTGCCTTTACTGGCATTGGTCCTTTATTTTTACTGGATATACTGGATAAGCTGGCTGGACTGGATAGAGTCATTATTGGATTGATTGTTGATATCTTGATTGGATTAATGGTTTGTTGGTTTGTCTTGGTTGATTCATTCTTGATCATTATTACATTGAGGACAATGCATTGTTTAGGTGTGGGGGAGGGATTTTAGATTTTGTTTTTAGTTGTTTTATTATGCTTTGGTTTGTTTTCTTTTGTTTTTAGTTGTTTTTCAAGAATTATTTTTTCAAAAATTTCATAAAAATTTTAGTTTTGGATGGTAGAGTGATGTACTTTTGTTAGTTTTTGTTTAAATATCTTAACTTGTTAAAGCATTTTAATATGTTTCATAGCTTCCAAGTTAAGTAGCAAGTGTTTTAGTTTAAGTTTTCTAGGTGAAAGGTCACATTTATCATTGGTAAGGATGTGAGCCAATTACTCATTTTTGGTGTGTATCTTTCTATTTGGTTTCTAATCTAGAACTTGGCTCTACTTTTTTCTCGAGACTATGTTTATGTTTGTGCATTACTTTGATATGATAGAGGCATTCTTTTTATGCAATCTAACCATGACCAAATAGCCAACCTTTATATATGATTATCCTTTGTTCAGCCGCTTTGATCCTTGGTTATTCTTTTTCATCCCTTTAGCCATTTGTCATGCATTATTTCATTTCCTATCCTACCCTTTCATGGTAATTGAGTTCTCTAGTTATTAATAGACATTAATCATTTATAGAATGGATGATTTGTTTGTTACTTATTCATTTTCCATGGCCATTAGTTTGTTTATTTCCATTGTCTTGTTATTATATTCTTGTTAAAGAAAATTGAAAAGGTTGAGAAAAATTAAAGAAAGAGATGAATAATAAATTGGGATGGAGCATAAGATGCACCCAACTTAAAAAAAAATGCTGAAAAAAAAAGAGATAACAAGAAGAGACAAAAGCAAAAGAAAGATTATGTGTCCTCATTTCCATTATAGTAAAGGAATAAGGCCTAAGTATCATGTGTCATTCCATTCTATTTACATTTTATGTTCTTTATAACTAGAGTAGCTTGATTACCATGCTTTTGCTTTGTTTATCCATTTCTTTTCATATACATTTTGTGTCATACCATCCTTTCCTTCCTAACCCTAACGAACCTCAATGAAGTTCTCTTGGTCATTATGCGTACTTAAACCTTGAGCAGTGGAAAGACTAGAAGGTTGCCAAGCCTATGGAAAAGTACCAAATAGAAACAGATTTGAGAGTAAACACCTTGCCCTAAACACTTAAGTAAGAGTGATTCACTTGCATATACATTTACCTTTCTCTTGTGAGGACCATTAGCTTGAAAAACCTTGATTAGTTCTCTTGCCATCGTACTTGGATTTTATGATTTATGTTAACTTGTTTTGCATGGGTGGATGTGATAACATTGACTAGCATTTGTGAGTCTTCTCTACCAATCCTTATTTTTTTCATGGTTTTTCCTAGGATTTTTTATTGATTTTGCCCGGAGTGCAAAAGCTAGGTGTGGGGTAATTGATGTAACCATATTTTATTACGTTTTCCCCCTTAAATCTAGCATTTTTATCATATTAACTTGACTATTTTCTGTATTTTATTGCATATTTGTGTTTTAGCCGGTTTTATGTAGTTTGTGGAAAAATGTGTTAAATCCTTGGTTTTTAGCTTAATTTATGACATTTTATTATATTTCATGGATTTGGTTGTTAATTTTTTCCATTGGTTCTTTTTTCACATTTATTAGCTAATTAAGTGCTTGTTTTGGCTTTTTCGGGTGATTAAATTAGGTTTTCTAAGTGATTTTAGGTGAGATTTTTTCAAGGAATTTCCATTCCATTATCCATGTAATGCCATTAACCATTCCATATGATTAGATTTTATTCTATGTTGGATCTATTTCCATATGCTATTCATCTTTTTTTCACTTTCCCAAAATACCCCTGATTATTGTCCCACTTGAAATTACATTTAATTATCCTTAATGATTTTTGCATTAATCACCTAATCATCATTTAGGGCACTTAATTAAGGTCAATTTGAGTTACCAAGCTTGACCATAGGGGTTTAATGAGGGCGCCTTAGTCAATTTTCTTAGGAAGCCTATTTTCTGACTATTTTCTTAGTATTTTTTCTTGCTTTCTTTTGTTACACTTTGAGAGTGTTTTCCCCTTGATTTTAATGATTATTTTTGTTATATTTGAGTCCTCTTAAGTGAAGAAACTGTATTAATTTCATTTGACTCTAGTTTTATGCACATAGTATACATTGTATTATTCTATGACCTTAGTGCTTTAATGTGTTTTTTATATGTATGTCAATGTGCCAAGGGAAAATGGCATGCTAGACATTTCATTAAAAGGGCAAGGATATTTTTAAGAGCATAAGAAGAATATTTTAATAGCATTGGATTTTTCTCAAATCTTAAGCCACCAAGCATGTGACTAAGGGCTAGGATTGCATCTAACAATTTTGCCCTTGCTTCCAATTGCTAAAAATGGATTAGGAGACTTTCTTTTTAGATCTAAATAGAGGGAATTTTGTGCTCCTCAGATCCTCTTTCACTCTCCATCGTGTTCTTCATGATTTTCCAAAATTCCTCCCAATTCTTCCATATTTCACTGATTAATCTTCTTCCAAATGCTAAATCATTGATCTTTGACCATTTCATTCAATTCTCCTCATTCTTTTCCATTTGATTTCATCTCTACCTCAAGAGGATCAGATCTAGACATGACACACATGAAGGAAAAGACTGAAAATCTCAAACATTGCAAGTAACTCACGGCTTTAGAATCAATTGATCTAAACAGTTTTGTTTGAAGATAGTCTTTATGGATGCTATTTCTTCATTCTCTTTAATGAAAGTATGCAGTGTTTTCTATGTTTTTAAATGTATTATGATGACATGTTGGAATGTATAAGTTAGTTACTGAGATTCCCAATTCTTACCCCCATAATTTCCCAAATGTTAGGGCCAAGCAATGGTAAAGGAAAGCTTATTGGCAAGGAGGATTGATGATATTGGAAACTGTTACTGGAAACTGTTTATCTGTAAATACTGCCTATTTTGAAATGGTTGTGTAAAATCCTATAGAGTATAAAAAATTCAATTGCTTTTATGCATCTTACAAACAAATTGGCACTAGTTTGGATGAATTTAAGGTTATATAATGGAAGATATACATGTTTTTGTTGGGAATTTCAACAGTCACGCGGTGGAAAAACTATAAGAAATTCCCTCCTATAGATCCATCAACATTGTTTAGATTGAGATGTAGAAAAGAATTTACCTCCAATGTGTCCCTTGGTATTCTTTTTCGATTCATCAGACCCCAGGAACTAATGCAATTGGTCAGCTCCTTCTATTGGTATGCACATGAACGGTGAGTCCAACTCGAATAGCGTGCTAGCACCTCTAATTGTGAATGTCTGTACATCTGTATGTCGTCATTGTTCATCCGTACAGCCGCTATTTGTTGTTCGTCTGTGTAGTCACTGTTTGTCATTCGTTTATACATTCTCGCTCTCTAAGTGTATGGTCGCTCTCTCTTTAGGGTGATTCGAAATTGTCTTAATTTTGTACCTAGTTTATATCAATATATAGATAGGATTTGATATTTGTTTAGTTTAAATCAGTAATTTAAATTAAATCAAATATTAATTAAATAGATTAGTTTGAATTTAAATCTATGTAATAGATTAAATTTAAACTAATAATCTAATTTTTATCCAAAATCAAATCTAGATTTGATATAAATCAAATTTAGATTATTAGTTTAAATTCAAATTTAGAATCAATTCTAAATCAATTTTAGATCATGACATTAGTTTAAATTTAAATCTATCATATAGAATTAAATTTAAAACTGATTCATTTCAATTAATTTGAACAATATATATATGCATATATTTCAAATATAATATATATCAAATATATATAATATATCAAACATATTTATATATATATATATTTCAAATTTTAATATATATATATCAAATATATATAATTCTATCACCCTAAATTGAATATTGAATTTATTGAATCTAGACACATTTTAGATGTAATGAATATGGACATTCTAACTCGAGTTTACCCATTCATGTGTGCGACCCTGTAGACCCATATAATGTTGGCAGTGGGCTAATAACACTATTTGACCCACAAGTCACAAGTGGCCTCTAGTAAGACATTGTAATTACCTAAATCATATGAGATCAGAGATTCGATATATCCTATCATATAACCCATTACATCTCTTTTGTCTCATGATATATAAGTCAAGTATGAGACACGAAAACGTCATCCTCATGTTACTCAACCATCAGTTTCTCGATCTCCAAGTAGACTTATAGAACAAATGGAAACTCTTCCATTCGAGCACTGCCATGCATTTCTCAGTCTCACTCATCGATGGGCCCAGATATATCTCTCCATTAATTAGAGGGACAAATTCTATCTTGACCATTCATCTTTCTCCACACGAGTTTCACTATGCCCAATCATAGCCTTTATGATCTCCCGATTAAAGGTGACTTTTGACTATGCCAAAATATAGTGTTCCCCATGTAGGAAGCCATGATGATCTCAGGTCTAAGAGTTTAGTAACCCGGTTATATATGAGATATGCTTATGACTTGATCTATGCAGCTATCTCATGATAGGTTGATCCAGTGCCTATTCTCTAACAAGAGCTTATAATTTTGATTTGTATCTTCATACATAATTATCAATCAAAATCGTACTAGCCTTAGTTCATCATTGTTCCCATAAAGATGATTGACTAGGGACATTTAGGATAAAATAATTTATCCAAGGATATTATCATAAAAAAAACATGCAAACAATATAATAATGTAAGAAAAACACCTTCTTTTTCATAATTAAGAACAATGTTCATAATACAATGATTGGCCTAGGGCACAATCTCCAACAGTGTTCTCGAAACTATTCCAAATTAAGATAATTTTAACCCCTGAAGGTTTATGTTAGCACTCTCACTATTACGTGTATGAAAAATGTACTAAATAAATATTGCTAGAAAGTAGACAAATAAGGCTTTATAATGATTCTAAGAACTCACAAATTGGATTTGTATTATATGAGATATAAATTTTCATATTTATGGCATAGAATTCAGACAGAAATTGGTAGTAGAAAATTTACAATAAATTTTGAAGAATAAACTATACAAATCTAAATGATAATTTTCCAGTTTCATATTTTTTGAATAAAGTTCATGATGTTTACTTTTTGTAGAGACTTAAACCATTGTGAAATGAGTTTTGTACATTTAATTATGATTTTTGAAAATTTGCTATGCAATCTATTGTAAAGTCTGCAAAAATGGTTTTTCACATTTTTAAATTTTTAAGTGGTTCAAGTACTCAAAGGCTTTAAATCGCTTTTAAAGTAAGTAGTTTGCATGGGAAAGGTATTGTAATAGAAGATGTTACATAATCCAATTAACATCAAAATGTAGACCTAAAAACACCTAATTAACCTAAGTCAAGAAGTCTACATAGGCTTAATCTCTAGGTTAATCAAGTGGCCAAAAGGAGAGAAGGATAGAATGATAGTTCCCTTTGTAGTCTATCTCTTCCATTCATCCTCCTTGCTCCCTTCCATTCCTCATTGACGTTGCCCATTGGATTCTACTTTTCCATAGCTAAAAAATTGAACCAAACACCAAGGAAAGTTGTAGAATAATCAGCCATGAGAACTAAGTGAGGAGATGATGAGTTGATGATTAATTCTTTTTCATTTAATAGCTCCTTGTTGAGTCTAATTACCTTGGATGTTAACTATCTTCAAATCAAATAGTCCATTATACCTATCTATTCACCTTAAATTTTGTCACCCCAGTTCATACATCCTTGTTCACACAAAACTTTAGGAACAACATAATAGTATAACCAACCAATTTTACTTATTGTGGTGTATAGGCATGTATGACATGTTAGGTCTGGTGACCAACATGTTTCGTTTTGATGATGTCAAATAATAGAATAAAAAGTTTGCATGATATGGTTATTTAATGCTACTTATATCATTTATATCATGCTTATTATTGAGGAAGAATTTGACTAACTACTGGACTAAATTCTTATGTAGTCAAATCAAGAAAAAACATAATTATCAAGTCAAATTGTGGAGCGAAGACTTTCAATAAGAAGAAGAGAGTTTTGGAGAAGAAGAGCTTGGGAGCTTAAATTGGAAGTTTAAGATTTGAGTTCTTTGAGTTCGGATGTAAGTAGTTGAGGAAACTTGAGTTTAAAAGGTTTTTCAAACAATTTTAGAATATCTCTTTTAAATATCCTTGAAGATTTTAACTTCAAAAATTAAATTGAGTCTTGATTTCTTCATTCTTGCCAGAAAAAGTAATCCATTATCTCAAGCTATATAACCTGTTATACCAACTGTTTACTTCAGTTTTGTGCTTTCTTATTGGTATAACCAATTACCTTCACCCTTCCTTTTGGGTGACTAGCCTACTCAATATGACATCCTATCATGCCTCACATTAGACTCATTTTCTCATGTATTAGACTTCATTTAACTCCACTTGTACTTGATTAGAAACTTGAGTCACATAAAAATCAAAAACAGAATTTACATTTGTACTGTTCATATGGTAAATTCCATTTTTTTGAATGAATTTAAAAATTCATAACTAAATCTTAAAAAATTGTATTAGACTAATTCAAGTCTCTAAAAATAGATAAAAATATTGTCTACATGGGAAAAATAAGAAAAAAAACATTCACAGGGCAAATTTGTATCGTTTAATCCACAAAAATTATTGTATATTTGGTCATTTTACTTTTCCAAGATTTTGGCCTTAATTTTAAAAATTCATTTCTCATAATACTTTGAGTCAAATCTTGCATTATTTATGTCATATGAAAGCCCTATATATTCTACTTTCTAGATATATTTTTTTATGCATTTGTTCAACTTGTACAGGGCATGGTACTAACTTAAACCATTAAGGGTTGGAATTAAACTTTTACTAAGACAATTCTAGGAAAACTTGCATTGCTCTCATTATATAGCTCCAATTACTTCCAAATTAGTGGAATATTAAACTTAAGATATATATCTTTCATATATGTAGACCACTAAATTTTTAGATTTCTATATGATTTTACACTGTCTTTTAAAATAAACTATACCTGAGGTTAAAACTTTTTTGTTTTCCAACTCTAGCCTATTCTGTAAATTCAAAAATTCACATTAATTCACACACACATCAAATTGGGGTGTTTTTTAGATCATTGTAAGGCTCTATTTGTCTACTTTAAGAGTGTATATAACATTCATACATAATTTCTTATTTCATCCAAATAATAATAGAATCACTACCCATCAGTCGAAATGGTCATTTCAATCCCTTAACTTTGCAAAATAATATCATAAAATATATACATGGTCATTTCTTGTTCCAAATCCATACCTAACATCATAAGAAGACTTAAAGGGATATGATCATGAATCATAAGAGAATTTACATTTCATACACAAATTGATACACAATCTTATAACATAGGTTTAAAACTTGTAAACTCAATTTTCTTATCATTGCCTTCTTCATTCCTCTTGCTTCTCCTTTGGCCTTTTCCATGATCTTGTCCTAGCTTGGTTAGTTATTTAAGGAGGGTTAGATTCAAAGAATCTCAGTAATTATACCCATTCAAGCATTCGCATTATCATCACAATTCATAAAATTATTAATAATAGTCATAGAAACATATTATGCCATAAGAATTTCATAAAAATTTTGACACGGTAACACCTTATAAAATGGATATCCTAAGGTCACAAAACCCTTCAATTAACTAGCCAACAATTCAAGAACATCACAAAACATTTAAGCAAGCATATGGCATAGTCACTAATTCATGAAAAACAATAATGGTAACATAAAGCATTGAAAGGGAAATAACTAACTTAGAGTTTTCCTTGCCTTCCACTCTTTGTACACCCTTTCCTTAGCTTTCCACAACTTCCTTAAACTTAAATACAATATCATTTTAGCATTTTAGCCATTGGTTCAAGGTCTCACATCTCAAAGTACTTACTAAGCTCTTAAAATTCCATATTGATTTCCCCTTGGTTTTTTCTTTGCATCAATACTTGTTTCTAAGGTTTTGGACCATGGGGAATCCATTTTTGGGGTCAAAAATTATGAAATTCCCACATTAAGACAAACCCTAGGTCTAACTGAAATTCACACAAAAATGGGGGAAAATATTTACTTCATGAAACTTGAAATATCTTGTACTTTCATTCTCCTTTGGATATTTCTAAGCTTTTCCATGGTTTTATTTGATCATAACTCAATTTTCTCTCTCTAGGATTTTCATGGCTAAACTTTAAAGTGAGAGAAAAGAGCAAAATACTCCATGGAAACTAGCTTAAACCTCAAGAGAACAAAAACTTAAGTCTAGAAATCATTACCTTGCAACTTGTGCTTGGTTCTTTGACTCTTGCTCGTTCCTCTTCTCCTTGTAATTTGTTTGCTCTCCCTCTTTCTTGTGTTGTTGGTTTTAGATGTGAGGGGTGGAGAAAATGAAGGCTTTTTGTCACTTAACCTAACATTAAGAGGAAATAGATAAAAGGGAGGAATAGCGACATTAGTTAATTAAACTAAACTTGGTTAACTTCATAAAGCTTTTGAGAAATTCCTTCCTTGTCCCCTTTAGCACCATGTGATGCCACTTGACAAATTTTTTGGCCAAAAATTGCTTCTCAAATGTGAATGGATCAAAATACCCTTTATTAATTAAATTTACCATATTAATTAAATAATTTTGTTATAATTAGTACATGATTATTCTAAATTTAATTTTGAACCAAATCCTTCATTTTGATCCCCAAATATATCTATGAGGATCCATGCCCAGTTCTCTTTACCTGTACATTTTTATGGAGCTCTTAAACCTTTATCAGTTTAGAAATCACTTTGAGTTTTAATTAGCATTATAAATTTATACGAACTCAATTAGTTTTTAAGTAGTATTTCATTGAGTTTAGCTCATTGAAAGATCTGTTTTAATGAGATTTTCAAAAATTACAAAATTGCCCTTAATCAAGCCAAAATTATAAATTTTAATTCTCTCGAGCCCTTTTTCATAATTTTTCCCAGAGACTTAATCGAAAATAATTCTTTTCCCTTGGGCTAAGATGCAATTTTGACATTTTATTCTTTGACATTGGAAATAACCATTTTTCCTTAAGTCGAGTGAAAAAGTAAATATTGATACTTTTAGGTACTTTCTCATAATTTTTCCTAAAGACCAATTTCTTAATAATTCTTTTTCATTAAACTTTAAATTAGTCTATCTTTCAATTTCAACCTCTTGACTGTAAAATATTTACACTATTGCACTCAGCTCGACACGAGCTTCGATTGAACATGTATAATGAATATTTCTTAGCTCAGTTTTGGAATTAATTCTTGCTAAAAACCTTATGAGAAATTAATTTTAATTAAGGACCAAACATAATCCCTTCCAAGGACTAGATGGGAAATTAATTTCATTTAAGAATCAAGCATATAACTTCACCATCTCACTTCATTTCTTATCTTTTCATGCATTTTATTTTATCCCATAAAAATAGGGATATTGCATATCCAAGATGTTGCGAAATCTCTATTCACCAAAAACTTACCAAGTCAATGTTGCATCAACAACTTGCATGTATTCAACTTCCCATCATGTGTGAAACCTTTTATTAATCATGTTGTTATTAGCATTCTTAGCATCTTACTAGCATTCCCTCAAATTCCAAGTCAAACTAAGCATTATCATATGGTAGAAAAGAAATTCAACCATGGTTTTTGTAACACCTTACTATCTTACATCATTTCCCATGTATTATAACTCATATAATACCCATTTGAAACACTTTGGAAGCTCAAATCACAATAGGGAGCAACACACAAAAAATTTAATTTTTTGAGTTACTGTTCATTTGGTATTCCTATTTTTCCAGGTTAGCTTTAAAAATCATATCTAATTCTATAAAAATCATATGAAGGTGATTCAAGTTATAAAAATAGATTAAAACATTCTTTACATGAAAAAAAATATATGGAATTTGAGCTTGTAATTCATATAGCATTTAGCATGAAATTTACTATTTATTTTTTGCTTCTAGCTTCTATTTAGTTGCTGAGCTCTAACTTTGAAAATTCATTACTTATAACACATAGGGTTATTTCACACATTCTTTATATCTTATGAAAGCTATGCATGTCTAATTTCTAGCTATATTTATTTTGTACATTTATTCTACTTGTACATGATAGATCATCATTAAGAACCATTAGGGGTTAGAGAAGCCCTTCGTTGGAACAGATTTAGGAAATTTGGCATAACTCTCATTATAAAACTCCAAATACATCCAAACCATGGAAAACTAATCTATCCATACATATAAGCCACTAAGTTTTTGGAGTGCTATAAAATTTTATACACTATTCGAAAGTCAACAACAGTTTTAGACATTTTCTAGTAAACTACTTTTACATCATTAAATTCTTTGAGCCATATAACATGTTCCACACTAGCCAAAACATACATAATATATTTCATCATAAAGCTCATTATATCCTCGAATTAGAGGAATCACACTTTAGCTCATTTCCCTTTACCATATCATGCTAAACATTTTCTAATTTTATCAGGTCATGCATGGTCATTAAGGGAATCATACATGCTTTAATACCTTCAACTTCATAGCATTATTAAAATTTATTGAATACATATTCCCATACATCATTTGACATCATACTTGACATGTTACACATATCATCTTGGCCATTCATCATTATTTTATGTAACATGCTTTCATGAGAAAAACATTATAGCTTAATCATGAATTTGCTTTTCCCTCGATTTCTCCCTTCTTGGCTTTCCTCCTTTGCATTTCTCATTCCTTGCATGTTTAGTATTTGGGAGGATGAAATTAGATATCTCAGTAGTAAACTTGCACATGCTTATTCATCATTTTGTTACATTAAGAACTTTCATAACATTGCACTATTCATTAGAACACGTAAAAATACCATGTTGACTAACAAAAATTTGGCCGCATAACTGTTTAAAAATAAGACATTATGAGCAAAGTCCTCATAAAAGAATAGTCAATCAGTTGAGAAAACATTCATTTCAATAACATGGTAAACATAATTGTATCATAGAACTTACATAAAACATATTGTTCAATAACATAAAAGCAATGCAAGTAATACCACCTTGGGGCTTTAACCTTTGCTTTTTAAACTTGAATCCACTTGCTTGGAGCCTTTCCCAATCACTTCCTTGCCATTTCCCAAGCCTAAAATACCATTAGAACCATGCTAAGTCATTTTATTCTCAATAGGCTCACTCAAAACTCACTTTGACCCTAAACTTTCATATTTTCCAAACTAGCTTTTAGGTTTAATTCCTTGGCCTTTCTTAACTATTTTGGACCTCAGGAATCAATTGAAATCATTACAATAATCAAATTCCAACTCTAAGGTCCACTTTCCTCTTGGCCGGATCATATGCCATAATTTTCATATTTTTCATCTTTGATTTATTGTTGAAATCATTGTCTCTCCTTTACTAATTCATGCATGAGGAATTCATTTTTACCATTGGATTCATAAAATTTCCACTCCTTATGCCTATTCAAAGTTGGCAGTGTAATACCATACTTTCTTATAGTATCTCCCATATATTATAGCATATCTAATCCTCAAATAAGCCTTTTTTTAAGCTTGAGTTATTAAAGGACCAAATCAGAAAAATATAAAAATTCAAAGTTATTGTTCATTTGGTATCCCTTCTTTTTGACTAAATTTTGAAAAATCATAACTAATTCTAAAAAAAATTGTATAAGTATGTTTCATGTCTTTAAAAATAGCTAAAAACATTCTCTACATGAGAAAAAAATATGCAACTTGAATTTTAATGCAACAATTGATATAGTATTTTGACCAAAGTTTTATATTCAAATGGTCAAAACAGAAATTCTAGGTTTTCTGGCCCATTTTCAAAAATTCATATCTCACAGCATACATGTCCAAATTAAGTGATCTATAGCTTCTTGGAAATCTCTATTTGTCCTTTTGGAGCATATATAACTCTTATATGTTATGTTCTGTTTCGAACAACATATCTCTATCTTAAACAAAACTGACTATTTTGGATAGATAATGGTATAACTTTGCAAAACTATTTTTATACAATATCTACATGCCTTAAACTTGTCCAAGATATGTCCATAACATTACAAGAGACCTAGAGGAACACAATATTTGTAAATAGTCTCACAAAAAGCACATATGATTTTATACAAAATAACAAGATAGCAAGTAACTATGGTAACTAAAAGTCTAATCATCCATGATCTTCTCCTTACCTCTTGTCTTCTTAGTGGTCTTGCCATTACTTGCACCTAACATTTGGATACTTGATTAGAGATTATGAAAAATCCCAGCAGCCAACTCATTTCATGCAATATGCCATGTATACATCATAAAATCTCATGTAATTCACATAAAACACAAAAATACCATATTGTCAAATAGAAATTTTGACAGAGTTTTCCCTTAGAAAATATATATCTCAGGGTAAAATCCCTCATAAAACAGCCCATATCTAGTCACAAAACAACACAAAAATAATATGGCAATTTTGTATCGTCATAGAAACACAAAATATTAACATAAAGTAATAAAATAAACCTTGCTATCTTTGGTGATTTCCTTTGAAATGCCAATTGCTTCCAAAACTTCTACTAGCTTTCTTGAACTTTCTCAAGTCCTAAAACAACATTAAATATTAACTAAATCAACTAAATGAAAGGGTTGCTTCACAAAGTCTCAAATAAACCCTAAAATTACATATAGTTTATCTTTGCCTTTTTCAAGATTCCAACACTTGTTCTTAAGGTTTTCCACCATGAGAAATCCATTTTTGGTGTCAAATCCATGAAAATTTCACTCCTTCTTACCTTACTAAACCGGCCAAAAATAGGCCATCAAGAAGAAGAAGTGATTTTTACAAAATCTTGTTCCAAACATGCCCCAAAACCTACTTTTCTTGCAAATTTCTCACACTTTCTCTTCATTTTCATGTAAGAAAACACTTCTTTCCCCAAACCCATGCCTTGGCCGAATATGAACTTAGGGAGGAGGAGAAGAATACTCAAAGGAACCAAGCCAAACTACCTAGAATATTATGCAAAAATCACTAGAAGTTGGAGAAAGAGAACTTACCTTTTTCCTTGGATTTTTCTCCTCTTTTCCCTTCTTCTTCTTCAAGCCACACACACTATTCTTGTGTGTTTTTGTGGCACCTCTTCTCTCCTTTTAAGCTTGCATAGGTCAGTCATAAAGGAGGGAACATGAGAGATTTTTTTTCAACCAATTTTCACACTTTTTTGCCAAGTGTAATTCTTGAAGTTTCTACAGAATGAAATGAAATATTAAAGTAATCTATTTCCCTCATGTGTTGCATAATTCATGCTACTTTAGGGAAAAGAGACAAAGAGAAATACTTCATATTTTTCTTAGTCCAGATATGTTCTATACTGGTTTGTTTTATGCTTGGACAGATAAAGTTACTTTTGTAGTATTTTGTTATTTTATAGATACATGATATAACTATTAGAATTACTGGCTTCCTAAGAGGGGGTGAATTGGAAAGTTCAAAATTTTTCTATAAAAATGTAAGTTCACAGTGATAGTAGAAGTTTGCAAAGAAAAAAATAGAGTATAGAGAGAGTGAAGGTAAATGCAAGGTGAACGAAGAAAGGACTCAAAAATTTATCTTGGTTCGGTCTGATCCGCTAGACGTACATCCAGTCCCCAAGCCATCACTTGAGATTTTCATTATCTATAAGAATTCAACAGGCTCCTTGCAATGCCTCAGTACAAACTCATGTCTAAGAACACTCAAATTCTATACTTTACACTTTTACAAAAGTGTTTCCCAATTCCCTTTGTAATTCCCTTCACAAAGAATCTTTCTTCCAGATGAAGAAAAGATTTTATATAGAATAAATACTCGTTAGAATATAGTAGATATGAAAGTTGAAATACAATGAATGTAGTATAAGGGTGTAAAAACTTTGCCTAATAAACTTAGCAGAGTTTTAGTAATGCAAACTTAAATTCATTGCTCACAACTTCAAATGAAGTTCTATTTATAAATTTGTGGCCAATATGAATTTTCATATTTAAAGTGTATCTGTTGAGTTTGAACAGTTGTCTCATGTTTTCATAGTGTGCTCGAAATTTAAATTTCAGAAGTTGAAAGTCATCTGTCAGAGGCTTGTTCAACATAGCACAAGAGTTCTCCTCTATGAAATTCGAATGTTAATCTATAAAATTTGCCTATCAGAGGCATGCTCTAACAAGACTTAAAAGTTTTTATTTTGAAATTTAAATTTTGAAGTCCAAAGTTTGTCTATCAGAGAGGGTAACTTTAAGCTCTCTTTAAACTTCACCAACATTTGAATTTTGACTAAGCTTCATATGAATTTTGCACATATTCACTAATAGTGCTTAACTTGAAATTCATATTTCATAATTGAATTCATCTGTTAGAGATGAAACCTTTGCATATTCGAATTTCACTAAGCAAAGTTCAAATTTTGCATAAAATACTTATGATTCAAAAAGCAAAATTCATCTATTAGTCAATATTTTTCAAAACTAACATATGCTAACATAAGATAGTTGTGAAACAACTAGAGCTTGGAAAGGAGAATATCAAAGGAATATGAGAGGATCATCAAGTGAAGAAATCCAATAAAGAACATGAGGAGACCTAGTTGTTAGGATTTCTCCATTTGTAATCTAAGTAAAAAGCTTTTATTCTCACATATTTTTGTTACCACAAATTTTAAACAAGTGATTTCACAGCTATCCTATATTAGTATATGTTAGTTTTGAAAAATACTGACTAACAGATGAAATTTTGCTTTTTGATTCATGAGTATTTTATGCAAAATTTGAACTTTACTTAGTGAAATTCGAATATACAGAGTTTCATCTTTAACAAACATATTTTAGTTATGAAATTCAAATTTCAGGCTAAGCATTGTTAATGAATATGTGCAAAATTCGTTTAAAGCTTAGTCAAAATTTGAGTGTTATTGAAGTTTAAAGAGACTTCAAAGTCACCCTCTCTGACAGATGAACTTTGGACTTCAAAATTCGAATTTCAAAATAAGAACTTGTAAGTCTTGTTAGAGCATGCCTCTGACAGACAAACTTTATAGCTTAACATTCGAATTTTACAAAGAAGAACTCTTGTGCCATGTTGAACAAGCCTCTAACAAATGAATTTCAGCTATGAAAATATGAGACAACTATTCAAACTCAACAGATATATTTTGAATATGAAAATTCGTATATTCTAGCATGGGATAATTGTAAAAAACTCAAAATTTGAATTTCACTCTTGAACAGACAAATGTTGAAGTTCAATGTTGAAATCCTTAACTTCTGTCTTTGCAAAATTCTTCTGTTATACCCCAAAATTCAAATTTCGGTATATCAGATGCATTAAATGCTGAACAACTATTTCTGCAAAGTAATCGTTGGTTAAAGTTTCAAATGGCTAGATCTTGTGTCTAACAACTAGTTAGGCCACAAATCTATAAATAGAACTTCAATTGAAGTTGTGGGTAATAAATTTAAGTATGTATTTATTGAAACTTTGCTGAATTTAGTAGGCAAAGATTTTTCACCCTTATACTGCATTTTTTATACTTCAACTTTCATATATATTTTAATTTAGAGAGTTCTTATTCTATATAAAAATCTTTTCTTCATTTGGAAGATGAATTCTTTGTGAGGGGGAGTCACAAAGGGAATTAGGAAACACTTTGTAAGAGTGTTGAGTGTAGATTTTAAGTGTTCTAAGAACAGAGCATTAGTCTGTACTGAGGCATTGCAAGGAGCCCATTGAATTCTTACAGATAGTGAAAATCTCAAGTGGTGACTTGGAGACTGGATGTAGGTCAAGTGGATCAAATTAAATTAAGATAAATTTCTGAGTCCTTTCTTCCTTTACCTTGCATTTACCTTACTCTCTCTGTACTTTGGTTTTCTGTAAACTTCTACTATCACCGTGAACTCATATTTTTGTAGAAAATTTTAAACTCCCCAATTCACCCCTTCTTGGGAATCCAGCAATTCTAATAAGTGGTATCAAAGTCTGGACTCCTAGCTATAGGATTTAACCATCCGGGAGAATAAATGGCTGGTTTTAGAAAAGTATATTACCTAAAGAAAACAACATTAACAAAGCTCCAGGCTTCAGTGGAGAGCACTATAACTATTGGAAGAAGAAGATGCAGATATGTCTTTAGTCCATAGACCTAGAGATCAGGTTAATTATCCAAAAAGGTGACTTTGTGCCAATAAAGCTACAAGATGATGGCACTTATAAAGCGAAGCCCGATGAAGAGTAGAATAATGAAGATAAAAGAAGAGTTTTGCTTAACTTCAAAGCAAAACATTGCTTGGTCAATGCTCTCAATAAGACAAATTCTACAGAGTCTCCCATTGTTCCACAGCCAAAGGAATGTAGGATACTCTAGAAATTGCACATAAAGGAACTACTGAAGTAAGAGAGAACAAGTTAAACTATTGCATTAGCGAGTATGAAAGCTCTGGGATGAAGGAAGGATAGAATATCAATGATCTACAGAAGAGGTACACTCTCATTGTGAACCAACTGAACAGTCTTGGGAAGGAATACACTCAACTTGAAAAAGTCAGGAAAATCCTCAAAGTCCTACCCATTGAATGGCAATCGAAGGTTACAACCATAGGAGTAGCTAGAGGAGAATCAATGGCTTTTATCGTAACTTTCTTCGGTATCCTTAAAGAATATGAAGACAAGATAAAAGCTCTCAAAGATACAGGCTAAGAAAAGAAGAAGAAGAGTCTAGCACTAAAAACTGCAAAAGAAGAGGAAGAAAATTCTGATGATGAGAAGGAGTTGGATGAAGAAACTCTTGCAATGTTGGTAAGAAAATTCAAAAAGTTTTATGGCAAAAAGAGAAGCAAGAAGTTCTTCAAAAAGGGAGTAGGAACAAGCAGAAGAAGGGAAAACTAAGAACCTATAACTTGCTTTGAATGCAAGAAGCAATGGCATATCAAATAGGAATGCCCACAGTTCCTGAAAAGGCAAGAAAATGAAAAGAAAGCTGCTGACAAAGACAAAAAGAAAAAAAACATATATCTCTTCTATTAGCTCAGCTGGCTTCCCAAGAGGAGGTGAATTGGGAAGATTGAAATTTTTTTGCAAAGACAAAATACAATAGTGATACTAAAAGATAACTAAAAACAAAGTATGAGAAATAAAAAGCAAAGGGAAGAGAACTTAGTAGTTTATCCTGGTTCAGTCTATTCCACTAGACCTACGTCCAGTCCTTAAGCCATCACTTAGGATTTTTCCTTGCTTTTTCTTAGATACAGAACCATAACTACTGAAAAGCAACAGAATAGAACAAGCAAGCATAGATCAACAAATTCAGTTAAGTTTCTTTCTTTTTCTTAGATTTCTTCTTTGTTTTCTTTGCTTCTTTCTCTTCATTCTCTTCTTTTTCCTTATCCTTTTCTATCTCTTTTTTCTTTTCTTTTTCCTTATCCTTTTCTGTCCCTTCTTTCTCCCCCTTTCTTATCATCAACAACAGAGGGGATTTGAGCAATATCAGTATCCATCCTGGCAATGTCCTGATCAAGCTTGGCCTTTTATTCCCTAATTCTTTGAAGTCTTTCATCCAAAGAAAAAGGAAGGGTGGAGGTTTGGGTTGAAATAGTAGATACTGGTACTGGCTGAAGTGGTATACTTGCAGTAATAGGAAGGACAGAAGGAAACACAGGAATGTACTGAATGTCAGGCATCACAACTGGAGGTGAGACAGTGGGAAGGGGTGCAGGAGAGGGATCAGAATCAGAGGCAATGGTGATGATTTCCTGCACAGCAACCTCATCAAGATAATTGATGCCTTTAAAGGAGATATGATCAGGGAGAGGAGGAAAGAGAGCATTAATCTCGTGTCTTTGGTGATGAAGATAGAATTGGTGAATGAAATCACCTTCAGGCAAGATAACTATAGCTCTTGTTGGATCAGGAACATTTTCTTCCTCAAGACCATAGTCCAGGTTAGGGCCTAGGTCCTCTGATAGAGCAGTTGATTGTGCAGAAGCAATTGGTTCAGAGTATGTGGGAGGTGCTGGTTTGATTGGGGAAGAGGAAGGCTGAGAAACACTAGAAGCAAGTTGCTCACGCAGAAGTTTCACTTCTTGGGTGAGACTTTCAAATTTAGTCTCAAATCTCTCTTGAATCTCAATGATGAGATACCCAAGATTAATCATGTCTTCTCTATGCTCTTTCCTGGTGGCCATGGCAATCTGAAACAAGTTTTGGTATAGTAAAGGAATGTCTGTAGGTGTAGGTAGGTCAGTGGCTGGGATTTCATCTGGTTTGCTTGGAGTAGGGGTAGGTGTATGAGGTTCAGGTTGCGTGGATTGAGGTATTTCAATGGGTGTGGATAGAGAGGAGCTAGAATCACCAACTGAAGAACTCTTTTCTCTAGATATTATCTCAGAACCTTCTTCAATGTCCCTTTTCTTGTTAACCCATCTCCTATTCTGCAGACTCATTCCCATCTACTGCAAAACTTTCTCACTGAACTCTTCTGGGAGTAGTATAGGCCCTCTCTCAATATGCAGGATGTTATGAAACTTTAGGATCTTGGTGATAATATGCCCAAATGATAGTTGAGAGTCTTGTTTGTAGGTTCTTGCTTTCCATATCCTCTGCAAGATGATATCTACCATATGTAATGGTTTTCCCTTTATTAGTAGCATCATGACTTGAAATTCCCCTCTTGAAAGCTAATTAAAGCCCTAACTCTTGTTGAAGAACATGCGTGAGACAATGTAGTGAAGAATCCTATTCTCAACACTCAGGAGAGTTGGGGCTATTTTCCCTTCAGAAGGCACATTTTTCCTTTGCTTGAGTAACCTTGATACAATTGTGCTCCATTTGTAGTTGGCTTCTCCCTCAGTGTTTTCATTAACAACTTCATTTTCAGTAGGATACTTTGAGGTCTCAATGTTCACCCTGATTCCTCCAGTAGGTAGACTTAGAATTTCACACAGCAAGTCAGGGTGTAGGGTAATCCATCTCTTTCTCAATCTTAATTCAGACACCTTTATGTCATGGTTAATTCTCAGAGAACTATACCAAGCATGTACAACCTCTTCATCATAATCCTCCTTCACCTCTATCAGTCCCCTATAGTTCTCTAATAGCCTAGCAGAATCAAATTTGTTTCTTACAAGAAATTCTTCTATTCTAAAAAAATGAGGCTTGACTACCTTATGCATTTTGAAATCAGTCTCATACGATTCTTTTAAAATCCTTATACTAATTAGCTCATCTGTAATTAATGCTTCCTTATATTCAGTAGCAGAAGAACTTATGTGTGTGCCAACCTAAGGTTCTGATTCAGGAATTTCTTTTGGCTTTGTTGTTCTAGGCTTCTTTGTTGGAATACTCGACCCAACTTCAACTTTTCTCTTCCTTTCACTGGGTGATTTAGAAGCATATTTTGATTTCACGTTATGCTGTGGACATTTCCCTTGATTGCCACCCTTAGTCTTTGCCATATCAAAGATTCCAGATGATTTGGGAAGGTAAAAGAGGTTTAGAATTGACCAAAAAGATTTTTGAGAGCACAAAATTGAATGGGTTTTTGGAGATTTTGGAAAGCTTGAGGAATACGATTGGAGGTTTTCAGGATAGGGTTAGGTTTTCCATATAAGGTTCTGTTGAAAATTAGAGAATCCTACATATAGTCTCAAGGTTATACGTATAACCTATGGAGGTTATGCGCATAACCTATGGAGGTTATGCGGATAACGAGCTTTAGGAATAGTAAGAGAAGCCATGGTTTGCTAGGTTATGCAGATAATGTCCTTAGGTTGTCTGCATAACCAAGTTGAGACAAAGAGAAGAAGAGAGGAGTTATTCAGACAAGCATACCACATTATCATGAAAAGAGGTTTCACAGAAGGCAGACAAAAAGTTTTCCACAGAGCAGGTTATTCAGATAACCTTGCTATCTTATGCGGATAATGTTATCACTTTGGGAACTTCTTCTCTGGAAGTAACTTTATGCTGATAAGTTAGGCAGGTTATCCTAAAATCAAAGCACACAACACACATATAAAGGAGGAAACAAAGTGGCTTATGCACATAAGGTAGAGACCTTATCCGAATATCGAGTTCCTCAGAGGCTTCGAGTTTCACAAAAGGTCTCATTTTCATGAAAATCTTCATACCTTATGCGAATAACCTCAAACATAGAGACTATCCACATCAGAAAATCAACACATTATCAGCATAGGGCTATGAGATTATGCAGATAACCATATTTGAAAAGCTTATAAACACTTACTGATAATCTTGTTATCCCCATAAGCCTCTTCTTTTCACCATATCTTCATTCTATCATGCAGGTTACTTCTTTTCATCAGATTTTGAATGTTTGAAATCAAAAAGTACTTGCAAAACAAACTTCTAGATACTCCGATGTTTAAGTTAATATCATTATTGATTGAATTATAGCTTTAAGAAGGATTTAAGAGAAAACTTACAACTCATTGGGATTCACTATTTCTAATTCTCTCTTGATTTTTCCATGCCTGTCTTCCTTAAGTCGCTTTGTTAGGATGTCTACAAGAGGATCTTTAGTAGGAACAAATTCCAGCTTGTCATCACCTTTTAAAACATGATCTCTTATAAAGTGATGTCTTGCTTCATGTGTTTTGTCCTTGAATACATAACAAAATTCTTTGAAATGTTGATGGCACTTTGATTATCACACTTTAATGGGATTTCCTTCTTCTCAATCTCAAGATCTTCAAGTTGTTGCTTCATCCAAAGGATTTGTGCACAGCAACTCCCTCCTACTACATACTCAGCTTCAGCTGTGGAGAGTGTTACACTATTTTACTTTTCATTGAACCATGACACTAGAGAGCCTTCTAGAAATTGGCATGTTCCACTTGTGCTCTTTCTATCAGTCTTGGATCCAGAAAAATCTGTATTTGTATAACTTACGAGCTCTTCTCCAATGCCTTTTAGATACCAGAGTCCCATTTGAGATGTACCTAGCAAGTATATGAAAATCCTCTTTACAGCTGTTGCATGGGACTCTTCGAGACATGATTGGAACCTAGCACACATACAGACACTAAACATGATGTCAAGCCTACTAGCAATTACATACAGCAAGGAACCAATCATTCTCCTATACTGATTATATCAAAGAATTTTCCTTCCTCATCCATGTCAAGCTTAGTTGCAGAGGCCATAGGAGTTCCATAGGTTTAGCATGTTCCATTCCAAACTTCTTTAGCAGCTCCTTAAGGTATTATGATTGATTGAGAAAGATGTCATCATCACATTGTTTGATTTGCAATTCAAGAAAGAAGTTCAGCTCATCTATCATTGACATCTCAAACTCACTCTTCATTAACTCAGAAAAGTTCTTGCACAAAGATTCATTAGTAGCACCAAATATAATATCATCAACATAAATTTGTATAATAAGTAAATCTTTATTTTCTGTTTTAGTAAACAAGGTTGTATCAAATTTCCTCTTTTAAAACCTTTTTCAATCAGAGAATTACTCAGTCTCTTATACCATGCTCTAGAAGTCTATTTTAACCCATATAAAGCTTTCTTTAGTTTATATACATGATTTAGCTTAGTTGAGTCCTCAAAACCTGGAGGTTGATCAACATAGATCTCTTCCATCATATGCCCATTCAGAAAAGCACTTTTCACATCCATTTGATATAACACAATATCTTTCATGCAAGCATAAGCTAAGAGAATCGTTATTGCTTCCAATCTTACAACTGTAGCAAAAGTTTCCTCATAATCAATACCTTATTCCTAATTATATCCTTTAGCCACTAATCTAGCTTTATTCCTTATTATTGTTCCTGATTCATAAAGTTTGTTCTTAAACACCCATTTGGTTCCAATAATAGGATGGTTTTTAGGCTTAGGCACTAAATCCGAGACTTAACTTCCTTCAAATTGATTAAGTTCTTCTTGCATAGCTAAAACCCAATATTCATCAGTTAAAGCTTCTTCAGTACACTTAGGTTCAATTTGAGAAATAAATGCACAATTATTCATTTGATCCCTAAATTGTCTTTTGGTTTTAACTCTCTCTTGAATATCCCTAATAACTTGATCAACTGGATGATTCCTTTGATATCTCCAAGCTCTAAAGAGTTCTTGAGATACTTTCTCATTTATTTCACATTCATTATCTTTCTCCTGGATATCTTCCTCTATATCAGCAGATTCAGATACTTGAGGAGGTTCAATTTTATTTTCTACTAATACATTCAAATTCTTGAATCTGGAAATTAGATCATCCTCATCTCTAGCATGCTTAGATATAGTTTCATTTTCAAGAAAGACAATATGCACATACTCTTCAATAGTTCCAGACTTCTTGTTGAATACCCTATATGCTTTACTTCTATTTGAGTAGCCAAGAAATATACCTTCATCTGATTTAGCATCAAACTTACCCAGATTGTCATTGTTGTTGTTGTGGATATAGCAAGTGCATCCAAAGACATGAAGATGAGAGAGGTTGGGCTTCCTTCCTTTGTACAGCTCACATGGAGTATTCCCTAGCATTGGTCTGATCTATGCTCTATTCATCAAGTAGTATGCTATGCTTACTGCATCAGCCCAGAATTGCCTAAGCAGTCCTTTTTCATTCAGCATTGCACGTGCCATCTCCTCAAACATTCTATTCTTTCTTTCTACAACTCCATTCTTTCAAGGTGTTCTTGAGATTGAGAAGTTGTGCTTTACTCCATTTTCATCACAGTGGTAAGCAAATTTTGCATTTTCAAATTCTCCTCCATGATCTGTTCTAATACATACAATGGAGCAACCTTTCTCATTTTGGATTTTCTTGGCTAAGATCATAAAAGTATCATATGCTTCATCTTTAGAGGGAAGAAATAGAGTCCAGGTAAACCTAGAACAATCATCTACCATAACAAATACATACAAGTTTTCACCAATACTCTTAGTGTGATTAGGACTTATCAAATCCATGTGAAATAATTGCAGTGGTCTTGTTATAGAAACAATGTTTTTGGTATTGAATGAGGACTTTGTTTGTTTCCCTTTAAGGCAAGCATCACATTCTCTATCCTTTTCAAACTTAATGTTCGGTAGACCAAGAACAAGTTCATTTTTAATGAGTTTATTTAATTGATGCATGCTAACATGTGCTAGTCTCCTATGTCATAACCAACTATCATCATTTGTACTTATTAAGCATATGGAGTCTAGAGAAAGTAATTCATCTAAATCAATAGTATAACAGTTACCATCTCTTTCTGGCTTGAGAATTACTTTACGGTTACTTTTTCTGATGACTAGGCAGTAGTTAGAATCAAACAGAACCTAATTGCCTCTATCACAGGTTTGGCTCACACTTAATAAGCTATGATTGAGTCCTATCACGAACAGGACTTCTACAATTGATGATTATGGATTTCTTCCAACAATTCCAATTCCAACTATCTTGCCGGACTGGTCACCACCAAAAGTCTTTCCTCCTTTCTTATCTCTTAGCACAATAAATTTTTCTTTTTGTCCAGTCATGTGTCTCGAACAAGCACTGTGCATAAACCATTTGTTGCTTTTCTTGGCCTTGAGACACACCTGCAAAACAAGTTTTAGTTTTTTCTTTTGGGTACCCATATTTGCTTGAGTCCTCTCTTGTTAGTAGAGGAATCCTTGGGAACCCATTTCATCCCATTGCCATTTCCTTTCTTCCTGAATATACAGTTGGAGGACGTACTACCCTTCTTATTACAGAAGTGGCAAGTGGAGAAAGGGCCAGAGGAAAGAGATGCATGTATGAAATAATGACTATAATATTTATTCTTTTGATTTCTAGGGGCTGGGAATGACTCTATGTTTTGAGTTGCTTTAAGGCTATTAGCATGCACAAAGTTTCTTAGGTGAAGGTTTTGTTTCTTAGTTTTCAATTTCTCCTTGACCGCACATGGGTTATATCCCAGACCAATTTTGTTCTGACTTACAATTTGGTTTCCTAGTAATACTTTCAGCATATCCTTACCTCTAGTGAGTTTGGTTATTGTCTTATGGAGATAATTATTCTTATCTCTCAACTCAATGTATGAGACACAAATAGAAGTGGGAGAAGAAAAAAACTAAGAAGCAATGCAAGATGTATGAGACTCACTTTCAAGCTTGTGTATTTTCCTTTTAGCTTGACTTAGTTGTTTGGACACTGTGACAAATTCAGTCATCAATTCATTAAATGCATCATGCAGTTCTTTGTAAAAAGGCTTGGAGTCATTTACCTTAGAATCACTGTCACTATCTCGGTTGTGATTTTTCTCCTTCTCTGCAACCTCTTGAGCCATCAGACATAAGTTAGCAATTTCATAATCTCTTGCTGCTTTCTCTTTATCTGAACTATCTCCCCAGATGGAAGATATGAAAGCTTTCTTCTTTTTCCCTTTGTCACCCTTTTTGTCCTTCCCTTGTTTCTTGCTTAGCAAAGGACATTCCCATTTGATATGCCCAGGTTTCTTGCATTCATAACATATGATGGAGTTTTTGTTTTCTTTCTTGCTACTAGTGGCTCAATCTTTCTTTGCAAATCTTCTGAATTTCATGTTTCCATACATTTTTCCAAATTTCCTTACCAACATGGCGATTGTTTCTTCATCTACCTCAGCATCCTCCTCTAAATCATCATCATCATGTGATTTTTCTTTGAGAGCCAAACACTTCTTCTTCTTGTTAGATTAAGTAGATTCCTTGAGAGCCTTCAACATTCCTTTATATTCTTCAAGACTCCTAAAGAGGCTGTCACAAATGTCATAGATTCCCCCCCTAGCTTCCTCTATTGCAGTCTCCTTTGATTGCCACTCAATGGGTAAAGCTCTAAGAATCTTTCTGACTTTCTCAGACTTGGTGTATTTCTTTCCAAGGCTCTTCAGTTGATTCACAATGAAGGTGAATCTCTTTTGCAGATCCTTGTTATTCTCACCCTCTTTCATCTTGAAGCTTTCATAATCTCCAATGCACGTATTCAGCTTATTTTCTCTCACGCTGGTTGTCCTTTCATGAGTAGTCTCCAAAGTGTCCCACATGCCTTTGGTTGTTGTACATTAAGACACTTTGTGGAACTCATCTTGATTGAGAGCACTGACCAGACAATGCTTAACTTTAAAGTGGAGAAGGACCCTTCTCCTATCCTTCTTGTTCCATTCCTCTTCAGGTTTCTCTCTGTATTTCCCATCGTCTTGTAGTTTCATTAGAACAAAATCTCCTTTCTGAATGACCAACCAAATATCCAAATCAATAGATTGAAGGTAAATCTGCATCCTCATCTTCTAATACCAATAATGTTCTCCACTGAAACTAGGACGTTTGTTGGTGTTATGTCCTTGCGGAAGAATGCCTTCACCAAAGCTAGACATGTCTTCTCCCAGATTGTTAATCCTTTAATTGGGAGTCTCGGCTCTGATACCACTTGTTAGTTTAACTAGCTTCCCAAGATGGGGGGTGAATTGGGAAGATTGAAAATTTTCTGCAAAGACAAAATACAATAGTGTTACTAAAAGGTAACTAAAAATAGAGTATAAGAAATAAAGAGTAAAAGGAAGAGAACTCAGTAGTTTATCCTGGTTCAGTCTATTTCACTTGACCTACGCCCAGTCCTTAAGCCACCACTTAGGATTTTTCCACTATCTCTTGCAAGATTTGAATGGGTTCTAGCAATGACCGCAGTATAATACCAACCTGAACTTTGAACTGAAACAAGTTCTCTCACTCTTCTCACTCAAGAGTAAGACTATCTCCCTTAGTGTAATCTCATACTAAATACTCTCTACAAGTGTGTAGATATTTACAGAATGAACACTTTCTCAAAAGAGTAGATATAAAAGTTAAGATACAATGAATGAGCAAAATAAAGGGTAGGTAAGCCTTGAATGAATCAATAAATGAATCAACAGAGTTTTGGTGTGTATGTTGTTTTTCTCATGCCCAACAACTTAAATGAGATCCATTTTATAGTCTTGGGATAAAACTATCCATTGGAAATAAAGATTAGCCATTACTCTCAGTAAAATAGCTGTTTACTTACCGCATTAAATGTATCTGACAGAGGTTATGTGGATAACCTCCTCAAGTTATGCGAATACTGGGTAACTATTTGCCTTTGTTTTCAACATAGAGCTTTTCGTTATGCAGATAACCTAGCTAGGTTGTACAGATAACGTACTACCTAGAATGACTAAATTTTAACTCAAAATTATTTTCATGAAAACCACTCAGTTATTAGGATAACATTAAGTTTTTCTCAAACTGAGCTTTTGTGAAACTTAGGTTATCAGGATAACCTCCCAAGATTATGCGGATAACATGTTTTGTTAAAGAGAAGCTTTTAGTCCTGTAACATAGGTTATGTAGATAATCTCCCTAGGATATGCGGATAACCTACTAGCCCAAGGGAAGTTCAATTATTCTAAAATATAGGTTATGCAAATAACCTCCCTAGGTTATGCTAATAACATTTTAATAGAGAAGAGTCCAAATACTCTATAACACACATTATGAGGATAGCCTCCCTAGGTTATGCGAATAACAGGCTGTATAGTACCACTTACCTTCACTGTTCACTTCCTTATGTGGACAAGGTGCCAACCTTATTAGGATAACCACCTGGATAGACTTGAGAACTTGATCCCCAAGCTGTGTTATGTGGATAACCTCAATCCCTTTTCATGAAATTGAAGAATAGACTTTGGAAAAGCTTTGAGATTGAGTCTTTATCCCCATAACCTTAAATGGTTATGCATATAAGGTAAGACATTATCTTGAAAACAGGGTAAACACTTAGAAACATCTCTGAAATTGAGATCTTATCCCCGTAAGCTAAAACATTTTCATGAAAATCGATTGAATACTTAGAATCAGTTTGAAATTGAAGCTTTCTCCTTATAAGATAACTTTTTCGTGAAAACCATTTTGAAATCATGAGCTAATCATTAATCATTCAGTTAGTTATCTCATTTAACGTTAGGTGAATTGAAATTCAAAGCTTAACTACCTTCTTTTACAAATAGTTTCCTAAAACATGTGAAACAACTCTTCAATCTCTAGGAAACTCCAACTTTGTTTTTTATTTCTCTTGTGTTCCTTTGATATTGGATCTCCAAGCTCATTTGTTTTAGAATTATCAAAACATCTGAATTAATATGTTCAATCTAAGGCAACAACTCAGTTGAAGAGGATGAAGATAAGGAAGAGATTGCCAACATATGCTTGATGGCACATGCTGCAGAAGGACCTAAGAATTCATTTGATAGTGAAAATGAAGATAAGGTAAATGATTCTGACCCTTCTTATTTTCAATTACTTGATGCATTTTATGAACTACATGATGAAGTCATCATGACTGCAAAAGAGTTAAAACTAGCTAAGAAGAAGATTAACAAGCTAGAATCAGAATGTAAAATGTCTGACATTATATCTCAGCATAAAGTTGAATCTACCTATTGTGCATCATCCATTGAGCTTAAGAAAAACAATGAATATCTTCTCAAAAGCCTAGCTAATCTTACAAAAGGTAAAGATATACTGTATGCATTGCTAGATAGTCAGAGGTTTGCACAAGGTAAAGCTGGTCTTGGTTGTGACCCTTGTGTAGTTAAGGAAAAGATTAAGAAGAAAAACCAAAATCTATATATGAGGCATTTTGTACATACAGATGGGTATAAGAAGAAATGTTACTCTTCAAAAACTATTGAAACTTATACCCAATCCAAACATGTGAAACAAAAATATTATTTGCATTGCTTTCTTTCTACATCTTAATTTAGCAGTCCCTTTGATTCTGACCCTTCTTATTTTCAATTACTTGATGCATTTTATGAACTACATGATGAAGTCATCATGACTGCAAAAGAGTTAAAACTAGCTAAGAAGAAGATTAACAAGCTAGAATCAGAATGTAAAATGTCTGACATTATATCTCAGCATAAAGTTGAATCTACCTATTGTGCATCATCCATTGAGCTTAAGAAAAACAATGAATATCTTCTCAAAAGCCTAGCTAATCTTACAAAAGGTAAAGATATACTGTATGCATTGCTAGATAGTCAGAGGTTTGCACAAGGTAAAGCTGGTCTTGGTTGTGACCCTTGTGTAGTTAAGGAAAAGATTAAGAAGAAAAACCAAAATCTATATATGAGGCATTTTGTACATACAGATGGGTATAAGAAGAAATGTTACTCTTCAAAAACTATTGAAACTTATACCCAATCCAAACATGTGAAACAAAAATATTATTTGCATTGCTTTCTTTCTACATCTTAATTTAGCAGTCCCTTTATTACCTGCCGCTTCTATAATAAGAAGGAACACATTTCCAGTTCATGTTCCTTAAGGAAAAACTAGACTTAGCAAAAAGATAGAATGGGTTCCTAAAAGCACATTTGTACCTAGAAAGAATGCTACTAACAGAAAAGGACCCAAATGGATTTGGGTACCTAAGCAGAAAGACTAAAATTTGTTTTGCAAGTACATCTTAAAGCTAGCAAGAGCAACAAATGGTACATAGATAGTGCATGCTCAAGACATATGACTGGTGATAAGGAAAAGTTCATCACTCTTAGAGATAAAAAAGGAGGAAAAGTGACCTTGAGAGGTGACTAATATGGAAAAGTGGTTGGCATTGGCATTGTGGGTAGAAATCTAGAGACATCCGTAAAAGAAGTGCTATTTGTAATTGGTTTCAACCACAACTTGTTGAGTGTGAGTCAGACCTACGACAAAGGAAATTAGATACTGTTTGACTCAGAATTCTGCTTGGTCATCAGAAAAAAGTGAACACAAGATTATCCTTAAAGCTTAAAGGGATGATAACTACTATACTATTGATTTAGATAGACTTCCTAATTTAGATTCCATGTGTTTAATCAGTAAAGATAATGACAGTTAGTTATGACATAGAAGACTAGCATATGTTAACATGAAACAATTAAATAAGTTAATTAAAAATAAGTTAGTTACTGGTTTACTCAAGATTTTTTTGGAAAAAGATAGAGAATATGATGCCTATCTTAAAGGGAAACAAACTAAGTCCTCTTTTAAATCTAAAAATGTCATCTCTACATATAGACCACTACAGTTGCTACATATGGACTTGATAGGTCCATCTAGAGTAAAACGTATCAGTGGAAATCTATATGTGTTAGGGATAGTAGATGACTATTCTAGATTTACTTGGACTTTATTTCTTTCCTTTAAAGATGAGACATTTGATGCATTTGTAAGCTTAGCTAAAAAAATGCAAAATGAGGAAGGTATTTTCATTGTGTTTATCAGGTCTGATTATGAAGGAGAATTCAAAAACTCAAGCTTCTTGGAGTACTGTGAAGAACATGAAATTGAGCACAAATTCTCAACTCCAAGAACACCTCAACAAAATAGCATGGTGGAGAGAACCTTGGCAGAAATGGCAAGAGCAATGTTGAATGAGAAAGAGCTTCCTTAATACTTCTGGGTTGATATAGTGAACACAGCAAGCTACATCATCAATAGAGCTTACATCAGACCAATATTGGGGAAGACACCTTATGAGCTCTACAAAGGAAGGAAGCCAAATCTCTCACACCTGCACGTGTTTGGATGCAAGTGCCTCATTCACGATAATGGAAAAAAGAATCTGGGTATGTTTGATGCCAAATCAAATGAATGTGTATTCCTTGGCTATTATAGTAGGAGCAAAGCATATAGAGTATTTAATAAAAAGTCTAGGACTATAAAAGAATTTGTGCATGTAGTCTTCGTTGAAAATGAAACAGTTTCTAAACTTGTCTTAGATAAGGATGAAACTGTTTCTAATTTTAAAAACATGAACCTCTCTAAGGAAAATAAAACCGAACCTCCAAAAATATCAGAATCTATTGTTGTGGATGAAGAAGATATTTAGGAGAAAGATCTAAAATTTGAAGATAATGAAGAAATTTCTCAAGAACTCCCTAGAGCTTGGAGATATCAAAGGAGTCATCCTGTTGATCAAGTGGTTTAGGATGTTTAGGGGAATGTTAAGACCAGAAGACAACTTAGGGACCAAATCAATAACAGTGCATTTATTTCTCAGATGGAACCTAAGTGTATTGAAGAAGTCTTAACAGACGAATACTAGACATTAGCTATGTAAAAAGAATTGAATTAGTTTGGGACTTAGTGCCTAGGCCCAACTACGCCAGTTTTGAGATTTATTGACGCTCAATAATTAGCATTTTTTGAGGAAACGTTAACAAAAAGGAAGGCGGAGTTAACTTTTATTAGCGTTTCTAGAGAAAAGAGCAGATAAATACTTTTAGTTAATGTCTATTTGGTTAAATGCCATGTAAAGTTACCTACCTTAGTTGGCGTTTAATGGTATAAAACAAATACATTTTTAGCAAAACTTTTGTTGGTGTTCATTGTATTAAATGGCAACTAAAGTTGTACATATTACTTAGCGTTTATTCAGTAAAACGCCAACTAAGTTATGCTCTATTAATTTATTTTTTTAAAAAATATTGCTTTAATTTGAAATTCCAGATCGAGTAGCAAGCGAAAAACTTCTCCACCCTTGAATCAAGCTTGCTCCTTTTTTCCTTCTTGTCCTCCCATAGTGTAATTTTCATTGCTTCGTGTCTCCACCATTGTGATTGAAAGAATATGTTGTCCCCTTTCTTCGTTGACCTCTGTCTCTAATTGAAATAGAGAAACCCTCATTTTGCAAAGCAGAAAAAGAAGAAGTAGAAAAATTGTTCAGCAAATCTCTAGCAAGAAGGAAGAATATGAAATGGGTTCGATTCCCACGAATGTCGGTGTTCCCCTCTACTCAACCAGGTGCTCTGTGCGATTATTCTGCTCAACTCAGTTAGCACCCTATCTTTTTGCCATATCGGTAATAAAGATTCTCCTTTTACTTATTGTGGTAGTTTCCACTCCAAATTTCCAGTCTATCCCTCTCTAGTTCTATGATCCAAGTGTGTCTTTTTAAGTTAAATACATAATTGAAGATGTTTGGCTTTAATTGTTATCCAACACTTTGATTCTCCTATCTTGTTCATTCCATCTTCAATTTTGTTTAAAGGGAGTTTTGGCTATCTTATCCATGAGAAGCATATTCCTTGTACTTTTTATCTTGTTCCCTGTAGCTCCTTTATGACGATGATTAATGTTGGTAGAGTCAATCTTTTACTGATTTATATATGTTCTAAAGTTAGGGCCAACGAAAGTGTTGATGCCCTAGGACATGTTCTTCCTCATATAATGACTTTGTTAGAGGATAAATTTATTAGAGTTTTAAACATTTATATTAGTTAATAATTCTTCTTGTGTCTGTTGTCTCGATAATTTTGTTGTGGGTGGTTTGTCTACTTAATAATCATTGATTTGGCTCAAGAAAGAAAGAGAAAGAGAATAACACATATATAAGATAAAATTGATATGTAGTTGAAGGTTTTTTTTAATAGGCATACATGCAAATGCAGTACTAATAAATGAGGTCATTGCCAACTCAAGGAAACAGCTTTAGAGAAAAAAGATGTCTTAATTTGATATTAGGGTACACAAAATATGATCAAAAGGGTGGATCCCTGGACATAGGAACAGTGAAAAGAAGAAGAATTAGTAAGGCGTCAAATATGAGATCTTGGTTAGAAGAAAAAGTGGTCAAACCAATGGTGCACCCAATCATGGTGTACATTTAGAATCTATAGGTTGAAAATATTTGGGGGGAGGAGACAATCGCATTACATACCATACAATCTTACTATTATTTTGATGCCTAAACAAACCAGAATATGAATTGAGGATTTTGTGTAGGTGGGGTAAGTCATGCATACATCCAAAAGGTAATGTTGGAAGTGAAAGGAAAGGAATTAAAATGAAGAGTTAATTTTTGTTGATGGCTATTATTGGTATATTTATAAATTTCAAACTAAATGTTACTCTTTAATAGTCAAATCTATAGGAGTCATTTTAGATTTGCTATTTGTGCACTCAAGTTTCTCTTCATTGATTACTTTGTGTTCTTTGAAGAAAAAGAAAAAGAAAAAAAAAAGGTCTAAGTACATTCTAGTCATGTTTATATTGATGCAATATCTAGTTGTCATTTTCTATATATAATTGAATTGCTGAAATAAACTATTATTGAAAATTTTTAAAATTTCACATCAACAAGACTTGTTTCTGCTTGGCTATTTGTACTCTTGGCTCCTTGGAATTCTTCCATTGTCTAGAAAAAAGCATAAGAAAAAAAAGAAGATTGGCGTAATAACAATACATTAAGATTTTTTTTAACAACAATGCTCTTTCTATTTGTCTTCTGCTAAATATATATTTGAAATGCTCTAATTTTCTCATGAAGTACATGGTCACTATTTTTTCATTTTTTAATTTCTTTAATATTCAAACAAAATGAATTGACATGAAGAATCAAAAAAGAAGAAAGAATAGCTGAGGAGGACACTAATGGAAATGATCAAAGCAAAGCTATAGTTGTGCCCTTGGTAAGATTGGATGGTGAAAGGGAAATCACATAAAGGTCCTTTGATAATTTAGATTTTCAAATAGTTATTTCGGAGTCTTTAAGTTTAAGGCTCACCACTCATGTCATGTTATATACCCCCTTTAATTAAGGGGAAAAAATATGTCTCAAAGAAGCTGCTACAGTCACTAGAATGTCACTTTTCAAATGAGCATGCATAAACCTGCTATATTATGTTGGCACTTTTTGGTGTTGTTTTCATTTTTTTCATTATGTTGGCACTTTTATTTGAGTTTTCATCATAGAAATATGGCTAAGAAATGTTTTTTCCCTTGGTTATTTTGTCAAATTTTCAGGTTTTGGAAGTAGTGTTGCTTTCAAGAATACAATGATTAGAGTAGAGATTGATTGACTTAGAACCTCTTCTGATCGAGTATGTGAACATAGTAACTAACTAACTATATTTATGTTGGTTCTTTGTGTGTATGCACAGTCTTGTGCATGTTACTTTTTAATTTATTTGTTTTCTGTAACTTTGAAAAATAGTTGTTCCTAGACCTGCCAATGGACCAAAATGTCATGGGAATTCTTCATTTTTCTTGAGAGTAAGAGTTAAGGATGAGAGAAAAATTGAAGGGACTTAAATGAATTGTAGAAGTTAGAGTGTTGGCATACTACCAAGGATGACAGAAATTCTGCAGATTATGGGATATTGTAGGGACCACCTTAAATCAGGGAAATTTCCAGATGGGGTGGCACAAACTAAAAAACTCCCCAAAGGTCAGTTTCAAGACACGGGCAAATATTATACCCCCAAACCGTAAGGTCCTAGACCAATAGATCATGTCACATTACACATGTACCCTAGAGATTTTTATACACATGCAATTATTTGAATGTCTACTTTTTCCATTTTCTTTCTAATTTTAATTAGAAAAATAAAAGGCAAAGTCACTACTAACCCCAAAAGGATAAGCTCATTTCAATCTTTTGACTCTGAAGCTTTTTCAATCACTTAATCCCTTTCTTTGCTCAATGATCAATGCTCACTACCATGCATGCTATTCAGCCCTGTTCTTTTCTTCTTCTCCTTAATCCCCTTCTTTACTCAATGATCAGTGCTCACTGCCATGCATGCTATTCAGCCCTGTTCTTTTCTTCTTCTCCTGATTTCATTCTTTCTAATCTGGTCAGCCATGCCATTGAGCTATTCAGCTTATTACCTCATCGTATGTTCAACTTCAGTTATCTCAATATCACCAATGTGTTTTTTGCCACTATGTTTCAATTGAAACAGATATGATTCTTTTACCATAACTCCTTTTGTCCTTGGGTTCTATTGATTATTTAAATAGATATCCAGAATCCAGATTTCTTTAGTTTTTTCTCCTTTACATCCTTTGTTTTTCCTTTGAAAGTTGAAGTTTCAAAATTTCTGGAATATCATAGTTTCTCTTGTAAATACTATTTCAATTAGTGTTTGTGTATTTTGGAATACTGCTTTCTAAATATATTTCTGGACTTTTTACCTTATTTTCTTAAATTTATTCCAATTTATACTATATTTCTTAAGGTAAAGGAAAAGGATGCAGGGAGTGGAAAAAGACAAGGAGGAGATCAGTGGATGGGGATGGGGAGTAGGGTAAAGCCCCTAACCTACAAGGATGCCATCCTTAGTCCTTAACTTTGTAACTTTAAAACAATAGTCCTTGTCATTGGTTCCTTGATTGGTTTATGAATTGTTCTTTAAAATTAGATTTATGAATTGTTCTTTAAACTTAAATTTTGTGTAGGGTACATGAAAAAGTACATGCTATCGAAAGTCAAGATGGAGCATCATTTATTAGACTTTTTAGTGCTGCCCTATGTCTTGGCATTATCTCTAGAAGAAGAGTACACTTTGAAGCTATCAAGTATGAGAAAGAGAGAAATGCAAGATTTTTATCTCCTTTTGAATACTCAGCAGCCACGATTGCAGCAGCAGTTGATGCTATGTGCTCAATGGAGGTGGTAATATTTACTAATAGGCCATGCTGTGAATTTCTTTGACTTGGTTGTCTCTGTCTGTCTCCCTATGAATGAAGTGGTCTTTCTTATATGTTGATTGTTATGTTAGGATGTTTATCTTAACATTTAAATTTTATGCTACAAGAGAATGAAAATGATTTCTTACTTCCTTTGTGGTGTCAATGGTATTGGCTTATGGCTCTGAGCAGTCAGGTAAATAGTCATGGAATACACTCAAGATGGATATGGAGATGGAATGGTTACCTTATTCAGGTTTACAATTCCCTTAAAGCCCACTAAATTTTTTTTAAAGAAAACCTTCTTCTTGATGTAAATAAAGCATCTCAAATACTTAATCCACCTCAAATATGGATTCATAAAATTCAATGTTTCTTGTTTTATTTTATTAGTATACAGTTATTGGTGAAGAAGGTCTTGCTATTTTGCTTGTGTGTGGTTTTGGTGCTTTCTAGGAGAATTACCATGACAATATACATAGTGTAGCTAGAGCTAGAAATCGAGTATAGGCACTTACAATGTTAGGATTTGGCAAAATAAAATAGCCAAATGTCATCTACTCTGAGCTTTCGTGGGCTGAACTATTGAGAGATTTTATCATTAACATCGTGGGTAAACCAGTCCACCTTATTGGTTACTCAATTGGTTGTAAGTTCTAAATGTAATTGGACACCTTGTAGCTAAAATATTATTGCCTTTCACACGTGCATACTACTTATGACTCTGTTTCAATTCACTTGTACTAGTCTATTCTAACTTTTGATGATGGGTTGATTTTTTAATTGTTACCATTTCCCATCTAGGTTATTTGGCTGCTAATGTTGCTCATAGTTGGCATACTTTGATCAAATATGTTGTCCTGATTAATAATGCTGGCAATATCATTCCAAGATATGCATTAGTGCCATTATCTAAAGTAAGTGTCTTTCAGAATGAGTGAAGTTCTTCCTTAACAAGTGTAAAATACATTATAGTACTATTTTCAATGGTTTTTTTAAAAAAAAAATCTGACAATTCATTTATCTTGCTATTGTTAAATTTTATAAGGTGTAATTTACTTTTCATAAATGCACAATTGTTCTACACCTCAGTTTTTTTATTATAAATATGATCACATAGAGAATAAATATTTTCACAAAATAATATCTTTATCCATTGGACAGGGATTGTTGTCTTGATTTTTGAAACCGTGACAAGACAAGATTAAAAAACTACAAAAGCACTTAGTATAAATATGATCAGATAGAGAAAAAAATTGCAATGAAGGACAAGATGAAGTGATGAATTCCATACATTTTTGAAACCATCATGGCTGTGTAGTTTTCTTGAATGCATAGAACCTTCCAAAAGCACTTAGTATAATAGTAAATTGATCTTAAAATTAGGTTTTCATGATTCGCATTGTCCTTATATGAGATTTACATCAAGCCCTGCAAGGTTTATGAACTTTGTCCATACATTTCTTCAGCTATTGTTTTGTTGATTATAACTTACGTATGGAGCAAAATTATTAGATTATTTCATTTAAAAACTATTTGTAATTGATTAATAAATATTCAGGATAGACAAACTTCAAGTGCTTCCTGGTTGAAAATCCTGCATTTATTTCATGACTTTTATTTCATGATTCCATTTATTTTTCACAAAAAAAAAACATACAAGTTATATAAGAAAAAAATAACCTGACGTATAAAAAAATGTTTGGCTTTAGTTGGCGTTTCTATGGAAATGCCATCTAAAGCCTATTTTTTTAAAAAAAAAAATTAAAGATGGCTTTTGTTTTGAAAACGCCAATTAAAGTGTGTACTTTAGTTGGCGTTTCCTAAGAAAATGCTAACTAAAGCTGACACTTTAGTTGGCCTTTCTTATAATAAATGCCACCTAAAGTACACTTTAAGTTGACATTTATATAGGAAACGTCAACTAAAGTACATACTTTAGTTGGAATTTTTCTAAGAAAAGCCAACTTTAAGTAACTTTAGTTGGCGTTTCTATAAATGCCAACTAAAATACCCCATTTTTATCAGCGCTAGAATAGATGACATCTTGGAAACGCCAATAAAGTGCAAAAATAAATGTCAACTATTCTCTTTTTTGGTGTAGTACCCAATTATTGAAACAAAATGGGTGTTTAGAAACAAACTTGATGTGTCTGGAATAATAATTAGAAACAAAGTTAGGTTGGTAGCTAAAGGATATAATTAGGAAGAAGGTATAGATTATGAGGAAACTTTTGCTCTAGTTTAAGATTGGAAGCAATAAGGATTCTCCTAGCCTATACTTGTATAAAAGATATAATGTTGTATCAAATGGATGTAAAAAATACCTTTTTGAATGGTTATATCATGGAAGAAGTTTATGTTGACTAACCTCTAAGTTTTGAGGACTCAGCTAAACTGAATCATATATATAAACTGAAGAAAGCTCTCTATAGTTTAAAACAGGCACCTAAAGCATGGTGAAATACCAAGTAACTTTCTAATTAAAAAGGGATTTAATAGTGGCAAAGTTGATGCAACTCTGTTCACTAAAAAGGAAAACAAATATTTGCTTATTGTTCAAATTTATATTGATAATATTATATTTGGTGCTACTAATGAAACTTTATCCAAGGATTTTTCTAAACTAATGCAGAGTGAATTTGAGATGTCAATGGTGGGAGAACTCAACTTTTTCCTTACATTGTAAATCAAACAATGTGATGATGACATCTTTCTCAATCAATCAAAGTACCTAAAAGAGTTGCTGATAAAATTTGGTATAGAAAATGCTAAATCAATGGGAACTCCAATGGCCACTGCCACAAAGCTTGACACGGATGATGGAGGAAAATCATTTGATATAACTCAATATAAAAGAATGATTAGTTCCTTATTATACCTAACAGCTAGTAGAGCCGACATCTTGTTCAGTGTCTATATGTATGCTAGATTCCAATCATGCCCCAAAGAGTTCCATGCAACAACTATAAAATGAATATTTATATATTCAATTGGAACATCACAAATGGGACTCTGGTATACAAAGGGCAATGAGAAGAGCTTATTGGGCATACTGATGCTAATTTTGCTAGATCCAAGATTGATAGAAAAAACAAGTGGCACATGCTAATTCCTTGGAGGATCTTTAGTCTCATGGTTCAGTAAGAAACAAAGTAGTGTGGCCCTCTCTACAGCAGAAGCTAAATACATAGCTATTAGAAGCTATTGTACACAAATTTTTTTGATAAAGCAGCAACTTGGAGATCTTGAAATTGAGATGAAGGAAATACCTATAAGATGCGATGATCAAAGTGCCATCAACATCATGAAGAATCTAGTGATGCATTCAAGAACAAAGCATATTGAGATCAGACATCATTTCATAAGGGACCATGTTCTAAAAAGAGATATTGTGTTAGAATTTGTCCTTACAGAAGATCAGTTTACAGACATCTTGACTAAACCACTTCTAGAGGATAGATATTATAAAATTAGAAGAGAATTAGGAATAGCAAATCCCAATGAACTGTAAGCAAGCTTCTAACCAAATCTGTCATCCAGAAAGGAGATTTTGTCCCAATGAAGCTGCAGGATGATGGAAAATACAAGGAGAAGCCAAAAGACAAGTGGAATGAGGAAGATAAGAGAAGAATCCTGCTGAACTTTAAGGTAAAATACTGTCTGGTCAGTACATTAAACCAGGACAAATTCTACAGAGTATCACAATGTTCCACAACCAAGGGTGTGTAGGACACTCTAGAAATCACTCATGAAGGAACCACTGGACTAACAAATAATAAATCAAACTCCTGCATTGGTGAATATGAAAGCTTCAGAATGGTGGAAGGTGAAAGTATCAAAGAGCTACAAAAGAGATTTACCCTCATTGTGAATCAACTAAAGAGTCTTGGCAAGGAGTACACTCAGCTAGAGAAAGTTAGAAAAATTCTTAAAACTCTTCCTCTGGATTGGCAACCAAAAGTAATAGCAATAGAGGAAGCCAGAAGAGAGTCAATGGCTTCTATCACAGCACTCTTTGATAGCCTTGAAGAGTATGAGGGAAAGATAAAAGTTCTTGAGGAAGCAGGTCAAGATAGGAAAAAGAAGGGTCTTGCTTTAAAATCTACAGAAGAGAAAGAAGAAGAATCTAATGATGACGATGAATTAGATGAAGAGACTCTAGCTATGACGGTCAGAAAATTCGGAAGGTTCTACAACAAGAATAGAAATAAAAGATTCTTCAAGAAAGGAGCAGCTCGAGATAACAAGAAAAAAGGAAATGAGCCTATCACATGCTATGAATACAAAAAGCAAAGGCACATTAAATGGGATTGTCCACAATTCCTAAAGAAGCAAGAGAAAGAAAAGAAAGTTGTTGACAAGGGCAAGAAGAAGAGGGCATACATCTCATCAATCTGGGGCAACAGTTCAGATGAAGAAGATAATGATGAAGATGAAATTGCTAATATCTGTTTGATGGCTTTTGCATATGAAGAAACTCCAATCTCATCCAACAGTGATCATGTAGATGAGGAATATGAATCTGAACCTTTCTATTCTGAATTGCTTGATGTATTTCATGATCTGCATGATGAGTTCATTAAAACTGCTAAAGAACTAAAACAGGTTAAGAAAAAGATTAGCAAGTTAGAATCTAAGTGCAACATTTCTGACACTACATCTCTGCATAGCTGAATCTGCTTGCTGTACATCATGTATTGAATTAAAGCAAACTAATGATTATTTGTTGAAAAGCATGACTAGACTTACTAAGGTCAAAGATATATTGTTTGATTTAATGGGAAGTCAGAGAATCACACAAGGAAAAGTTGGACTTGGCTATGATCCTTGTGCAGTCAAAGAAAAGATTAAAAAGAAAAATCAAAATCTGTATATGAGGTATTTTGTGCATGCTGATAGACATGAAAAGAAAATCCACACTTCACAACGCATTGAATCCTATGTCTAACCAAAATATGTGAAACAAAAGTATTATCTGTATTGCTTTCTTCCTACATCATAATCTAGCAGTCCCTTTACCACTTGTCACTTCTGTAACAAGAAAAGACACATTTCCAGTTCATGTTTATTGAAGACAAATGGACTTGATAGAAAGGTAGAATGGGTTCTCAAAGGTACATTTGTATCTAGGGAAAATACACTGACAGAATAGGACCCAAGCAAATTTAGGTACCTAAAAAGAAATTCTGAACCTTGTTTTGCAGATTTGTCTTAAAGTAAGAAAAAGCAACAAATGGTATATGGACAATGCTTGCTCAAGCCATATGACTGGTAATACGGAGAAGTTCATCACCCTTAGAGACAAGAAAGGAGGAAAAGTGACTTTTAGAGGTGACCAATATGGCAAAATAGTTAGCATGGGTATTGTGGGCAAGAATCCTGAAATATCTATAGAAAAGGTGCTGTTTGTGATTGGCCTCAACCACAACCTGTTATGTATGAGTCAAACATGTAACAAAGGGAACTAGGTACTATTTGACTCAAAGTTTTGTCTAGTCATCCGAAAAAGTGATCATAAAGTAATCCTCAAGGCTTAAAGGGATGGAAACTGCTATATTATTGATCTTGATGAACTTCCTTCCTTAGATTCTGTTTATTTAATTAGTCAAGATAATGATAGTTGGTTGTGGCATAGAAGACTGGCACATGTTAACATGAACCAGCTGTCAAACTGATTAAGAATGAGTTAGTCACTGGCTTACCAAAAATCTCTTTTGAAAAAGACAAAGAATGTGATGCATGCCTCAAAGAAAAACAAATGAAATCATCTTTCAAATCTAAAAAAGTAGTCACCACATCTAGACCACTGCAATTGTTGCATATGGATCTGATAGGCCTATCTAGAGTAAAAAGCACTTGTGGAAACATGTATGTTCTTGTGATTATGGATGATTACTCTAGATTTACCTGGACTTTGTTTCTTTCTTCCAAAAGTGAAACATTTGATGTATTTGTAACCTTGACTAAGAAGGTGCAAAATGAGAAAGGTATTTCTATTGTGTCTATCAGGTCTGATCATGAAAGAGAATTTGAAAATTCATGTTTTCTGGAGTACTGTGATGAACATGGAATTGATCACAACTTCTCAACACCAAGGACTCCTCAGCAAAATGGAGTGGTGGAAAGGAAGAACAGAATAATTGGAGAAATGGCAAGAGCAATGTTGAATGAAAAAGAATTCTCTCAAGTATTCTAGGCTGATGCAGTAAACACAACAAGTTATATCATTAACAAAGCATATATCAGACCAATTCTGGGGAAAACTCCTTATGAGCTGTACAAAGGGAGGAAGTCAAACCTTTCACATCTGCATGTATTCAGTTGTAAATGTTTTATCCATAACAATGGAAAGGAGAATTTGGGTAAGTTTGACACCAAATCTGATGAAGGTATATTTCTTGGCTATTCTAGTAGGAGTCAAGCATATAGAGTTTTTAATAAAAAGACTATATCAGTAGAAGAATCTGTGCATGTTGCTTTTATAAAAAATGAAATAGTTTTCAAGCGTGTCATTGATGAAGATGATCTTATCTCTAACTTTAAAAACTTAGATATTTCTGAAGAAGATAAAACTGAACCTCCAAAAATATCTGAATCTATTAACATAGAGGAAGATATTCAGGAGAAAGATATTGAGTATGAGAATAATAAGGAAATGTCTCAAGAACTCCCTAGAGCTTGGAGATATCAAAGGAATCATCCTATTGATCAAGTGATTGGGGATGTTCAGGAGAAAGTTAAAACCAGAAAATAACTCAGGGATCAAATGATCAATTGTGCCTTTATTTCCCAAATTGAACCTAAGTGTGCTAAAGAAGCCTTAACTGATGAGTACTGGATGAAGAAGCCTTAACTGATGAGTATTGGATGAAGAAGCCTTAACTTATGAGTACTGGATTCTAGCTATGCAAGATGAACAAAATCAGTTTGAAAGAAATCAAGTTTGAGATTTAGTGCCTGGACATAAAAATCACCCTATTATTGGCACTAAATGGGTCTTTAGAAATAAACTTGATGAATCATGATCAATCATTAGAAATAAATCAAGATTAGTTGCCAAAGGATATAATCAAGAAGAAGGTATTGATTTTGAGGAAACTTTTGCTCCAGTTGTAAGATTGGAAGCAATTAGAATCCTATTACCCTATGCATGCATGAAAAACAAAATGTTATATCAAATGGATGTAAAAAATAATTTTCTGAATGGATATATCATAGAAGAGATTTATGTAGATCAACCTCTAGGTTTTGAGGACTTAACAAAACCAAACCATGTTTATAAACTGAAGAAAGCTTTGTATGGTTTAAAATAAGCTCCTAGAGCATAGTATGAAAGGCTAAGTAATTTTCTAACTGAAAAGGGATTCAATAGAGGAAAAATAGATACTACTCTGTTCACCAAGAAAGAAAACAAAGACTTACTTATTGTTCAAATTTATGTTGATGATATTATATTTGGTGCTACTAATGAATCTCTTTGCAAGAACTTCTAAGCTAATACAGGGTGAATTTGAAATGTCAATGATGGGTGAGCTCAACTTTTTCCTTGGATTGCAAATTAAGCAATGTGATGATGGTATCTTCCTCAATCAATCAAAATATCTGAAAGAGTTATTGAAAAAGTTTGGCATAGAAAAAGCAAAGTCAATGGGAACTCCTATGGTTACTGCAAAAAAGCTTGATATGGATGAAGAAGGATAAACCTTTGACATAACTGAGTATAAGAGAATGATTGGATCCTTGTTATAGCTAATAGCTAGTAGACTTGACATTATGTTCAGTGTCTGCATGTGTGCAAGGTTCCAATCATGTCCCAAAGAATCCCATGCAACTGTTGTGAAATGAATCTTCAGATATCTAATTGGAACATCATAGATGGGACTTTGGTACCCAAAGGGCAACAGAGAAGAACTTATAGGATACACTGATGTTGACTTTGCTGGATCCAAAACTAACAGAAGAAGTACAAGTAGACCATGTCAGTTCCTTGGAGGATCCTTGGTTTCATGGTTCAGCAAGAAGCAAAATAGTGTGGCTCTCTCCACTGTAGAAGCTGAATATGTTACTACTAGCAGCTGTTGTGCTCAAGTCATTTGAATAAAGAAACAACTTGAAGATCTTGAGATTGAGATGAAGGTAATACTAATAATGTATGACAATTAAAGTGCTATCAACATCACAAAGAATCCTGCCATGCATTCAAGGACAAAGCACATTGAAGTTAGGCATCACTTTATAGGGATCATGTTCTAAAGGGAGAGATTAGATTGTAATACATCCCTACTGAGGATCAAGTTATTGACATTCTGAACAAGCCTCTTGTAGAAGATAGACATTGTAAAATTAGAAGGGAATTGAGTATAATAAATCCCAATGAACTGTAAGTAAGTACTTATATACATCTATTTAAAATTTCTGACATTGAATCAATCCTAACTTTAGCATCAGAGTGAGTTTGATATGAGTTGTAGGTGTTCCTCATAAGTTCAAGTGACAACAGATCTATGCAATGGAGCTAATCAGACCAGCACAATCAAAAGATACAAAAGGAAGCAAAAAATTTGAACTTTTGGATCTGTTCTGTATGTTCATAAATTTGAAATTCGCATTTTAGATGATTATTAGATGAATTTGCATGTTGAATTGCGTTTTTGGAAGAGTCAGCATGCTCAACATTCGAACTTAGGTGCCCATCAGACAAATTTCAGTTGGCTACACACTGTAACAGTTCTCTCGTAACCTTCAAAATACATCTGTTAAATAGCGGAAATTCAAATTTCAAAAATAAAATGCCAATATTGTCTTTGTTCAAAATGACTATTGTACAAATCTTTATTTCTCAAAATACACATTTTGGAAATTCTTTACAAAATGTTGAAATTCAAATTTTTGAATCAAAATTCATCTGTTAAAACATGCTCTCATAATTGGTTCTCTGAAAGATGAACTTTAATAAGTAAAATTTGTCTGTTTCCTGTATTGTTCCTGATTGCTTATTGCTTGAACCTTTCGAAGTTCGAACTTTGTTGAAACAAAGTTCGTCTATTCACTTATTGTTCTCAGAACTAAGTCTCTATCAAATGAACTTCCAGATGAAAATTCATCTGTCAGTAGGCCTCGCCGTATGGATTAACTTGTAACTACTCGAAATTCAAATTTTGACCTTTCAAAATTAGTCTATTTAACGGTTACATACATTAAAACTGAAAGTCTTCCTCTGAACAGATGCAACCCTATTCGTTTCTCTCTCAAGTTTGTTCAAATTCTCTGTTTAATTCCCATTAACTTTGTTCGTGAATCTTCATTTCTCACCGATTAAACTTCTTTTCACACCTTATAAACCCATTCTTAGCATCTTTCTAAATCATTCATCTATGAGAATGGTGAGAGTTAAAAATCCAGAAGTTGGGAAAGGAGAGTCACGACCAAAGAGAACTGTGAAATCCCAATATGCCTTCAAGAAGAGTGAATCTCTGAAATGGAAGGGCGAATCTAGCAAGGCAACTCCTTCCAAGAGGCAAAAAACAACTCCTAAAGTAGACTCAAAGAAATATGCCCCTACCCTCTGGAAGAAATCTGAGCCTGTTGTTCCTGTTGCTCATGTCTCTCCTGCCTCTTCTTCCTCCTCTAGCACTGAATATGGAGAATATCAGTTAACCACGCTGCCATTGTGGAGCAATGCTCATATTCTTGGAGAGTATACTATCAAATTTGTCAGCCAAAAGATAATCAAGCCTTACTGCGTAAATTTGGAAGATTTCTTGATTTCTAACAACTTTGATGCTGGGCTTTGGATGATGAAATACAAGAATTTGTTAGAAATACTGGAAAGATATGATGATGAGGTTGTTAAGACCTGGTATGCCTCCCTGAAGTACAATAGCAAGAAGAAGAAGTGGGAAGTAAATCAAAGATCAAGGACCATCTGGCTGACAGATAAGACCTTCAATAAGATACCAGAGAATCTAGGGCAAGATGGATTGAAAATTGACATCACTGCCTCAAAATATATGGATGAAGCTGAAACTACAAAGGAATGAGGGTTTTTCCTGAATTACAAAGAAAGCACAATTCTGAACACCTTGTTCAGAAGAAAAGAGAACAGGCTACCTCTGAGTTTGTTGAAGCCTACTGACCTCAGTGCCTAAGTCAGAATCCTACACTATATTGTGTCTAGAATTATTTTCAACAAAGGAGGCAGTTTCAATCAGATCACAAGGGCTAAAGCATATGTGATGGTAGCAATCATACGTGGTAAGTTAATCAATATGGGCCACATCATCCTTCAACACATGATCAGGACAAGAGATCAGAGGAAAGATTCCACCCTTCCTTATGCATTAATCATCTCCAAGATACTTCAGTATGCTTGGATCCAACATCTCGAAAAAGGAAAAGGGAAGCCTACTGAAATCTTCAAAGAAGAAGAACTGCAAAGGATGGGAATAGAAAAGAAGGATGGAAGATGGATTGGAAAGGGAGCTGGAAAGATAGAAGACCTATTCTTTGAAGAAGATACCTCCTAGAAACAAGTAGGAACCTCTGAGGCTGCTCCAAAATCCATGACTCAGCCTTCTCAGCCTATCCCATCTCCATCTTAGGCCACTCAGACATTTATACCATCCACTCCCTCTACTTGGGCAAAGCCAAGCAAGATCACGGAGCTGTATGACAGCCTGTCTGCACTCATGCTGAGCATCAGGGATGAGCAAAATGCCAAATTTGCTTATCTACAAGACCAAATTAATCAGTTGGCAAAAATATAAAAGTGGTTATTGATGCATATGAAGACATCAAGAGTGTCATTCCCTCCACATCAGCTCCACCTTAGCTAGGATTCTCTGAGCCTGTCATGTCTCCTACTCCTGAGCCTCCAAGTTCTTTCATGCTAGCCGCCCCTGAACCAGATGATAATGTACATGCTACTAAGGTTGCTGGCACCTTGACCACCCCACAGGCCTCCAGTAATGAAGCAAACCCTAGTCCTTCATGGGACTATGGCATAGAGGAAGAGGCTCCTCAAGAATCAAGCTCCCATGAGCCTATTGCTGAAGATGCTCAAGATTCAATTCTCTTTATTCAAGAATCTGAGCAAGTGGAGAAACTGGTGGCAGCCATCTCTACCATACCATTCATACAAGCTACCCTGGATAAAGAGAAAAGCATTGTACCTTATGTAGATCTCATGACCATTGCCCATAATGCTATTTTGCAAGCCCAATGATTAAGGCTTGAAGAAATGTTTCGTCCTCCTACTCCTTCTCCCTCACCTCTTTCTGTCTATAGTCTCTTGGAGGAACAAAGGGCTCAATTGGCTGTTTCTATACAAGAAATGCAAGAGCTTCTTGAAGTCTCTGATGATGAGGACACAAGCCCTGAAGCTTCTGGACCTCTTCTAAAGCTTAATCCCTATCCACCTTTTGTTCCTGTGCCTCTTAAAGTAATTCCAGCATCTCAAATCCCTCCTCCTGCTGTACATGTTCAAATTCTTGATGATGCCAAAAAGGGGGAGAAGTCATCTGAGCAAACTAGAAAATCTGCTACAGAACCTTCTAGCAAGACCTACAGCAAGAAGTCCAACTCCAAGAAGAAGTAATTAGAACTTAGGATTGCTCGGTCCTTCTTGTAGTGTTCTTTTATGAATGATAAATCTTGCTTTTGAATTTTGTGTTTGTAATGTCATATCTTTGTATTAAAATTATAAATGAATTAATGAGATTCCCTATTTGATCTGTTGTACATGATACACTTATCTTTCAAATTTTAATGCATACGTTGAGGGGGAGTTCGTTAAAGCAAACCCAAGTACTAATCTAGTTTGCAAGTTATTTTGTCATCATAAAAAAGGAGGAGAATGTTGAATCAAGTGTTTTGATGATTCCAAACCAAACAACTAGAGCTTAGAAAGAAGATATCAAAGGTGTACAAAAGATCTCAGGTGGAGAAATCCAAGAAAAACTAGCATAAGATTAGATATAGGATTTCTTACTGTATTTAAATTGAGTAAAAGACTTTGGACTTGCAAAAGAATGTTTTAAAAATGTGCTTTTACGATAATTCATGAAGTATTTGAAAAATACCCACTAATAGACGAATTTTAAAGTGTTAAAATTGATTTGTTGCTTTGGAAATTAGAATTTTGGTATCAGGAATTTGAACTTTGGAGTGAAGATATGTTAGTAAGAAAATAGGTCCATCTGATAGACAAATTTCATCTTTGAAAATTTGAATTTTGGGTCAAACACAAATTATGAAAAATGAAAAATTCATTTGAAGATATGTCAAAATTCATATAAAAGTAAAGTTTAAAAAGAGTTCTAAGTCAGTCCTCTACCAGACAAACTTTGATTTTGAAAATTTAAACTTTGGAAATATAGTCGGCAAGTCTGTTATGACAATCTTTTAACATACGAATCTTAGTATTCAAAAATTCAAACTTTGAATTGAGTCTGATAAGAGATCTCTCTGACAGACGAATTTCGGCATTTGAAAATTTGAATTTCAAAAAGAAGAACTATTGTACCTTATTGAGTTGCCCACTGATAGACGAATTTTGGGCACTAAAATTCAAACCTCGAAGGCACTGTAGCAATATGGAATAACTGTTCACACTTACCAGAAGTACTTTAAACTTGAAAATTCATATGTTTCAACATAGAAACATTTTCCAAAGATGAAAATTTGAACTTTTCTTTATAACAGATGAACTTCGAGGTTCAATGTTAGAGTTTTTAGCTTTTGGTCTCTGCAAAATTCGTCTGTTGAAACATCAAAATTCAAACTTTGAGTGTCAGACGCATTAAATGTGGTTGGTGAACGAATAGTTTTTCAGAGTAGTCATTGGGTAACGTCTCTAACGGCTAGATCTTGTTTCTAACGTATAGTTAAGACATAAATCTATAAATAGAACTTCATTTGAAGATGTGGGTAATGATTTTACATTGTATGTATAGAAGCTCTGCTAAATTCTTGAGTCAAAGTCTTCTACTCTCACATACTTCATATCATGTACTTCAACTTTCATATATACTCTAAATTAAAGAGTTCAATCACTGTAATCAATCTTATCTTAAATATTTTCTTGTCAGGGGATTTCACAAGGGATTTGGGAAGCACTTAGCTAGAGTGCAAAGAGTGAGATTGTAAGCTCTTGGAATAGAGCAACAAGTTGTACTGAGGCATTGCAAGAATCCCACCAAATTCTTACAAGATAGTGGTAAATCTCAAGTGGTAGCTTAAGGACTGGATGTAGGTCAAGCTAAAGAGACTGAACTAGGATAAACATGTGTCTTCTCTTTCCTTATCCTGTTTTCACTTAGTTATCCTCTTATACTCTATTTTTACTGTCACTCTTACTTTTACCACTCTCTTGACTTTTGTAGAAAATTTTAATCTTCTCAATTCATCTCCCCTCCTAGGAAGCCAACATATCTAACAACCCAAACGTGCAACCAAATCTCAGTATGCTCCAAAGGAGGGAGAAACCTAGAAAAGGAAGGCCGAATCTAGTAAAAGGACTCCATGTTAGAAGCAGAAAACAACTACAAAAACAATAAAGCCTCTTTGCAGCTCTAATCAAATCTTAAAGGAGAACACCACGAAGTTTGTTGCAAAGAAGTTAATAACTCCTCACTATACCAATTTGGAAGACTTTTTAGTTTCCAACAACTTTGATACTGGGTTTTGGATGAGCAAATATAAGAATTTGTTGGAGGTTAAGGAAAGATATGATGATGAGGTAATTAAGACCTGGTATGCTGCACTGAAATACAATGATAGAAAAAGGAAGTACCAAGTAACAATTAGGTCTAGGAATCTATGGTTATCATATGATAATATTAATGAGGTTTTAGAGATTCCTGGACAAGAGGGATTCAAGATTGATATCTCCACCTCCAAATACATGGATAAGGATGATGATACAGATGAGAAAGGTGTGAAACTTCTGAATTATAAGGAAAGCGCAATCTTGAATGCTCTCTTCAGAAAGTGGAAGAATAGGCCTCTTTTGAAACTTGTGAACCACTTTGATCTCATTGTGCAAGCCAGAGTCTTATACTATATAGTGTCAAGGATCATCTTCAACAAAGAAGGAAGATTCAATTTGATCACCAGGGCTGAAGCTCATGTGATGACTACCTTGATACAAGGAAAAGTACTAAATCTGGGTAATATCATCTTCCAAAGGATGTTCAAGGCAAAAGATCAATGAAAAAACTTAACCTTGCCCTATGCCTTTATCATCACTAAGGTGCACAAATTCACCAAAATACATCATTTGGAAAAAATGCACAAGGAAGCCAATTGAGGAATTTAAAGAGGAAGAGTTGATGAGAATATGGATTGGAAGGAAAAACGAGAGATGGATTGGTAAAGGAGCTGGTAAATTAGAAGACTTATTCTAAGAAGAAGGGAGTCTCAACAACACGAGGCTACATCTGAGGCTACACCTATCATACAACCTGATCCACAGCCAACCCAACCACCACCACCAAGCAACTAAAATCTTCCATGGCCATTCCTAATGCTATACCAAAACTCTTTAATTCCCTATTAAAGATGATGATTAGTATGAGGGATGAACAGAATGCTCAGTATACACATCTGTAAAGTCAAATAACTCAGCTAGTGAAGAATCTTAAGGTAATAGCTTATGCATATGAAGATATCAGAAACTCGATTTCAACCACATCAGCATATTCTCAGATTGGCACCTCAAAACCAACCAAAATTGTCTCTCTTTAAGTTCTAAGCCCTTTGGAGATAGATTCCCTTGAGGCTACTGCTACTATATTGCTACTCATGTTATTGGTACTACTACTACTCTATATGCTTCAAGCAATAAAACCAATCTTGGTCCATCTCAGGACTATGCTATGGAGGAAGAAGCCACTCAAGAGCCAATGATGGAGGATATTGCTCAAAAGTCAATTTTGTCATCTTAAGAGACTGAGCAAATAGAGAAGCTTGTTACTGATCTCACCACTACTCCAATCATTCAAGTTGCTCTTAATGAGGAAAGGGGGATTATGCCATGTATGTACCTTGTTACTCTTGCACATAATGCTGTAGTGTAAGCACAAAAGCAAAGACTGGCTGAAATGTTTCCTCTACTTGCTCCTTAACCATTAACCTCTGGATATGGCCTCTAGGTGGAACAAAGGGAAAGACTTGCCAACATTCAAAGGGAGGTCCAAGAACCAACCTCAGATGCTAAAGATGATCTTTCTAAGATACCTTCCTTTGTGACATTTATTCCAATTTCTCTTCAAACCATTTCCATGTCACAAATACCTCATCCCTCTGTACAAGCTCCCATGTCTGATGGTGCCAAAAAGGGGGAGAAGAAAGATAAAAAGGATGGGCAAATTGGAGAAGCTATAACTAGACAATCTGAAGCTGAGCAATCAAGAAAGACATATGGCAAGAAGAAGATCAAGCTCAAGGCCAGGAAGGAGTAATAAGCTAGAGAACCTTAGGGCTTAGATCTTAAGACTATGTGATTTTGTATCTATTGAACCTTGCATATGTTGATTTTATAATTCCGTGTACTTGTTTTGTGATTTGATTGACTATTTGTACTGAACTTCTTTAAATCAATGGAATGTGTTTCCATATTTCCTTTCTATTCTCCTATATTCTCAACTCCAAAACATGTGCTATATTTATATTTGAATCTTAATGTATATGTTAAGGGGGGAGCTCTTGGAAGCAAACCCAAGTACTAATCCAGTTTACAAGTTATTTTGTCATCATGAAAAGGGGAAGAATGTTGAATCAGAAGTTTTGATGATTCCAAACAACTAGAGCTTAGAAAGGATAGTATCAAGGGAATGTGAGAGAATCAAGTGAAGAAATCCAATGAAGAGCATGAGAAGACATAGACCCCCCAGCTACGCAATACTATACTGTTACGCTTAGCTCAAGATGGGCTTTCATTCAAGTGGTATATGGTATACATTCTAGGATAAGTTCTAGAATTAATTTTTGATAAGGACCTTATGGAAAATTAATTTCAATTAAGAACCAAACATAACTTCTTCTAAAAATTAGATGAGAAATTAATTCCTTCTAAAGCCCAAGTATATAACCTTTTTGTCTCATTTCATTTCTCATCTTTTATTCATTTTATAATATCCTATAAAAATAGAGATATTATAGTAAGAATGGGCTAGGGATTAGATCATGTTGAGGTAAGTGAAAGAAAATTTTGATCCTTTCTTAGTATTTGAATTTTTAGCATAAAAACACGTTAAAATTACCCATCCCAGGTATTAATTGATTTTGGGGAGAATGAAATGAATACTACTACTCCTAGCCCAATCAAGGTGACTATGGTAACCCCTTCAAAATGGGAAGAGAATGAATGCCTCATATCCTTAACTAGACTCATTTGTGGGTCACGAAAATGTACCTCTCTTCTATCTTCTTTTTCTCTATCTTTTAGTTCTTCTTTTTATTTTAACAAGTTGGGTGGCATAATTTGCCATAAACTTTACCCTTCACTCATATCAATTAAAGTATTTTCATTGGGGACAATGCACTAATTTTTGGTTGTTTGAAATATTGAGAGACATGTGAATGATGTTCAAATAATGGATGCAATGAATGAACAAGTAAGGAAAAGAGAGAAATACATGACCCTAACATTGTCATAGTTAAATAAAGCAAATTTTAGTAATAGATCTTGACATGGGAAGCATTGTCAAATGAAGATACAACATGTTAGAAAACTCATTATATCCTTAGTGGTAAATGATTTCCATGAGTGAATGTGTCACTTTGGCCAAGGCTCTTTATTCTCTCATTTTCTTTCTAACTATGTCCAAGGATATGAGGTGTTTAAAGCAAGTGTCATCACCCTCTTCTAAACTGTATTAATTGCTTCCTAAGTGCAAGACAAGGGCATACTAATTATATTTGATAATTGTTGATGAGCTTTGAGTGTAAAGGAGTCTGACAATGGGTAAACAATCTGAATGAAAGATATGGTGACATGAAAAGCGAAGAGGTGGAAGCAAGATTAACAAATCTTTTGGTAGCTCTTTTTCATTTAAATTGTTTCAATTGGCTTAACTTCTTCAATTGGATATCCTTGCCTTCAAACCTAGATGTTGGCTTGATAAGACTTCCATTGCAAAGGACCAATAATCCTATATTTTATAAATTTCATATTTATTGAATGTTTGAATGTATCATGAATATGCATGTATGCAATTTTATGACCTGCTATGGTAAGAGCCTTTAGATCAAGTATAGCAAACTTGAAGACTTACATGGTGGGTTGGGATGGGATAAGTGCATTTATTTAGGAAACATCATGTTAATTTACCTCTTGTGATAAAAGGGTCAAGTTATTTATTTACAACATGATGTATGCAATGAATTAATGATTTGCTAAGGTAAAAATTGATAGACATGGATTAGGTTTTTAGTGAATTACCGTCATTACAATGTATCAATTTGTTATGTCGATTGATACTCACTCTAGTGAGGGTAACAATTTGTCACCATTTCCTAAGACGGGTTGTGATAATGATATGTCATGATGTATGTAATGAGAAGAATATGCTCCCATGTGTCTTAATTTGGGGAGAATACTAGGCTAAGGTATCTTGCCCTGCAAAATCCAAGCACAAACTAATTGGGACAGAAGCTAAATTTAGTCTAGTAATGTGCAAGGTTTTAGGGTTGTTCTATCATCCTATAGAGGTCCTCCAGTTGCCCTCACCATATGGTGAGGATCCTATTCAACACATCTAATTCTCCAAAGACTCGATGCTCCTTGGAATCCAAACTTTTCAAATAAGTAACAACTTGAGTGAAGTCTTCACAGTAACCTTAATGAGTTCAAAAACCCATTAGGAAACCATTACAAACTTCTACTAGCCTAGAAAGCATACATACTAGTGAACCTATTCCTAAGTACTACCTAACCCCTCATCTGTCAAACAAATCACAATCACAGAAAAAAAAAGTAAAGCATATAAAGTCATCTATGCTAAGGTTCAATCCGCGTGTTATTTACCCAAAGACATGTTATTCAGATAACAAATAAGTAGAGAAGCAAGTAGATAAACAAAATATGAAGCATGTTATCTATCCTAACCATGTGAGGAAAACAACAATTAAAAAGGAAAAATAAAATAAATATAAAGTCTTATTATAAAACACAATCAACATATATAGGCTTGACTCTCAAATATCCCTAGTGGAGTCGACAAACTATCTCACCTGAAAATGCAACGCGGACAGCATGTGGAGCAAAGAAAAAAGAGACAAATTAGGTTTCCAAATGAAAACCAATTTATCAAGAGTCACCACCAAAATTTTAAGGGAAATCTTAGAAAATCAATTTAAGAAGGAAGAGGATGATTTGCATAAATAGAATTAGGTTCGGGGATCAAATATGCATGGGGAAGGTGTTAGATATTCCATGACACCTGTTCCTAAGAACAATTACCATATGTTGATTGCGTAAATAATATGGCTTTAAAATTATTTTGGTTATCCTTTTATAATTCATATGCTATAAAAAACAAAGGGAGAAAGAAAAGAAATTAAGGGGATTTGGAAAACAAAATAAAGAAAAAAATTAAGAAAATTTAGAAAATAAGAAGTCAAAAATTGGAAAATAGTTATTTATTTAAAGGGTGGACTTGATCTAGAATCATAATCTAAGATCTACATATCCTCTGATAGGGATCAAAGTCCACGTAGTTTAGAATAAAAATGCGTGTTTGTGTATTAGTATTTTTTAATTAATTTTACAATAAGAAAAAATTAATTGAAAATAATTTACCATTTTGCAAACAAAACGATTTTCTAAAATGTGGATTGATTTATTTTAATTTACAAAAGATAATTTAATTTTAATTACTTAATCTTATTTTATTCAATTTCTAAAAATATTTTTACTTATTCTTATTTTCTTTAATTTTTTAAAATACTTTTATTTTTTGTCTTTTTTGAAAATATATTTCTTTTTTGTATTTTTTTGAAAATTCTTCTTTTTATTATTATTTCTTCAGTTTTTTTTATAAAATCGATCCACCTAATGTAGACACTTTACTATGCCCAGTAAACTGATTCCTTAAGCACCTATGGAAGCTTTAAAATCTCCATGGTGTAAATGTTTTATAATATATCTTAAGGCAATGACTTAGAAAATATTTTTATTTTTATTTATCAGTTTTATAAAATACCATTGCTTTTCTTAAAAGAAGATCACCTCACAAATAATCATTACATTTTGATGAATCACACGCACCCTAACCAATATGTCTACATGGACTCGCAAGCTTACGTGACAATACTATTAACTAAAATACTTGTGGAAGTCCAGAACCTCGAGGGCATGGTTATTTAGCTAATTATTTTTACGATATGAAGGTTTTATGGCTGGGTAATATTTAAAAAAAGAATTAGAGTGTATTGTTATATTTATATGAACATATGTTTTTTTAAAAGACAAAATTATTTTATAAACATAGGTTTCTCAGCCTAACTTAAATGCCTACATGGACTCATCATTTCATGCGACAATATGATTAACTCAGATACTTGCACGAGTTCCATAACCTCACATGGCATAATTTCCCATCATCATCATCGTCATCATCATCATCATCATCATCATCATCATCATCATCATTATTATTATTATTATTATTATTATTATTATTATTTTCTTTTATCTTATATATTATTATTATTATTATTATTATTATTATTATTTTTAAGAAGATACAAAATGAAGCCATGAAGTGATAGGATCACATCACAGCACTTTCCTCTATAACAAGCCACCTTTGCTGTAGATCTAAGTGAAACCACAATATTTTAACAATAGAAAACAAATGCTCAATTCTGTGTATATATTTTAAGTTCAAGCATTTCCTAATGGTGTCTTGCCAAGTGATAGTATCTTTCAAGCAAATCAATATTCACAACAAAGAAATTCCCTCCTATGTAAACCCCTTTTTTCTTCTTTCTTTTCTATTTAGTTCTTTTGTAAATCAAATTTTTGCTAGAATACTATTAAATCTTCATAACACTGCATACATTTCAAACTTAAAACTAAAATACCATTTTCACGCACAAAAGACCAGTCAAAAGGATTAAAGCTAGCATGTTTCACAAACTGATTTTCTAAGAAGCTACTAGTAACTGGCCAGACCTTTGGATAGAACCTAAAGTGTAACACCTTATGTTATCATACATTTTCCAAGTATTAAAGCATGTTTAATATCCAAATGGCTCTTGAATCATCATAGGAACCATATTGCATAAAATACAGAAAATGATGTTACTATTTATTTGGTTCCAAAGTTTTCTGGACAAACTTTAAAAAATCATAATTAATTCTAGAAAAATCGTATCAGTGTGATTCAAGTGTCTACATGAAGGTAGAAACATGCTCTACAAGGAAAGAATATGATTATAATGTTTGACTGTACCAATTTATATAGTTTAATGCTCAAAAAGGTACAATACAAATGGTCAAATTCATGTTCTAGATTTTCTGGCCTAATTTCAAAAATTCATAACAATTCATACAAATATCCAATTATAGTAGTCTTTGGATTATTGGAATTCCTGTCTATCTAGTTTTCAAAAATGCATAATACTTATAAGTTATTTCATATTTTGAATGAACAGTAACCATGAAATTGAAAGATGCACAAACTGGTCAAATTCTACTATGCTTTGCAAAAATACTTATATGCATTCCATACAGTGTTCAAACTTGCCCATGCCATGTTCTCATCTTTAAAAGAGACTTAAAACAACATGATGTCAGCAAGACATAACTTCACAAACTCACATATAACCTTACAAATAATTACATAAATACAAAATACTATGGCTAATATAACATTAGCCATTTAAAGCCTTCTCCTTGCCCATTACCTTTGTAGGGAGGGGTCTTGCCATGCTTTAAACCTATAATTTGAGATACTCGATAGGGTAAGATTGAGAACAATCTTAGTAGCAAGTCTCATTCAAAGCATTATGACATTCATTTCACAAAATAAATCACATTTGAACAACAAAGTACCACATTAGTCATAAAAATTTTGACAGCATAATGGCTTAGAAAATAGAAAATAGACATCCCGGGTATTGAAACCCTTCATATTGCAGCCAAACCAATAAAATAAGACACAATATATAATGTGGCAGCTCAAATTCATGATAAAGATATCATATAAACATATTGAAATCACGTAAAGCAATGAATGGACTTTACTACCTCTTAAAGTAACACTTGATCTTTCACTTGAAACCAGTGGTTCCACTTGCTTTCCTAAGCTTCCTCAAGTCCCTAGACATCATTAAAAATTGATCAAGCCATTGGCTTCTTGTCATTATACACAAAACTCTCATGAAACCCTAGAAACCCTTAATTGTCCAATTTGTCTATCTTAGCCTATAGTATGAAGCATATATTTGTTCTTAAAAGTTTTTGGCTGTGGGGAATTCATTTTTGGCATCAAAACAATGAAATTCCCACTCTAAGATGTCCTTCTACACTAACCAAAATTCTGCGCATAAAAAAATTCGCTTTTCCACAAACTTGTTTCAAATCAACCTAACTTGCTTTGTTTTGCAAAACCTTACACTTTCTCATGCTTTTATGGTTTTAAAACATCATTCCTTACCCAAACCACTTCTTGAAATAAATTTACAGAGGTTGGGTAAGGAATGACCTTCATGAAAATTGGGCTATACAAGCATGAAACTATTGCAATACACCTAGAGATCCTAAGCAAGGCACTTACCAATTTTCCTTGAATTTTTTCCTATTTTCTCCTTCCTCTTCTTGTGTTGCTCTTCCTCTCTCTATTTGGGTAGAGTTTTCTCTATCTTGGATGCACAAAATGAAGGGGTGTTTATAGTCAACTAATTAAGCATTAATCAAGGCTACTTTTTGCTAATCAACTTAATTAACTTTAATGACACCTTAGCCATTAAGTTATCTTAACCATCAAGACTTCCCAATCCAACATATGGGTTGCCATGTGGCACCATTTTAGTGGGGTAATATCTCCAAGACACTGCATAATTTTTCCAGTCCAATAATACCTTGTATTGATTACTTTATACTTGAACTGGTAAAGTTACCTTCTACAGTGTAAATTCACTTTATTGATAAAGGAATAAAATAAACTGATTTCTGGTATTATTTTATTATCATGTTTCTAAAAAGATACTTTTGTGGTGTCCAGCTACTTTTTTTTGTTTTTTTAATTTTTGCATATAAAAAAACAGCTTTATCGTATAAAGTTACTTTTTAGTCTTCGGTACTGATTATTTTTTCATCCTTGAATATTAACCCTCAGTGCTATATGCCATTGAAATCATCTCTTCAAGGGCTTCGTTTTGAGAATAATTTTGGGGTTAGGACAAATTTATAATTTTTAAAACTTTCGGGTCATTCTATGTACTTTTTCCCAAGAACTTTTCTATTCTTATTCCCCCCTAAATTTTAAAGCTTAGGGACATAAATGTTATTTTCATAATTCTTTAGGGGCATAAACATAATTTCTCATTTTTTGTCCAACTTGGAAAATGACATCTTTGCCCTATTTCACGTAAAACAGTAACTGCCCGTTTTTGCAAACTCCGTATACATCTCTAGATATTCTAGCTTTCTAGGGATATTACAATTTTCTCTCCCTTAAAATAAATTTCATCCTTGAAATTTAAAAACATCCCTTTTGTAAATAGCTTTGGATATTTTTATTTCATATCATCTTCCATTTCTCAGGTTGCTTCTTCTTGAGCTAAGTTTCTCCAGACCACTTTTACTAAAGATACATCTATGCCTCTTAGCCTTTTGACTTGATAGTCAATGATTCCTCAAACTTTACTTCATAAGATAGATTATCTTGCAAATTAATATGTTCATATTCTATGACATGTGTAAGGTCTAGCTAGTATCTTTTAAGCTGAGAAATATGGAAAGCACTATGAATCTGACTCAGGTTAAGGGGAAGAGCTATTTTTTAGGCTACAGGTCCTGCTCTAAGCAGAATTTCAAATGGTCTTATGTAGTTGGGACTAAGCCTTTTAGTTTTAATTGATCAACCAATCCCAGTTGTTGGAGATACTTTAAAAAAGACGTGATCTCCAATCTCAAATTCCAACGACTTTCTTCTTTTACCAACATAACTCTTTTGTCTGCTCTGAGCCGTTAACAACTTTTTCTTTATCATCTCTATTTGTCTGGTGGTTAGATAAATCAATTTAGAACCTAATACTTTCCTCTCATCAGGTTCTGTTCAGCATAGTAGAGACCTATACCTTCTTCCATACAGTGCTTTATATGAAGCCATTTGAATACTGGAATGACAACTATTATTGTAGGCAAACTCTACTAACGGCAAATACACATCCTAATTTCCTTTCATATCCATAATACAGGCTCTCAGCATGTCCTCTAGAGTTTAGAAAGTCCTCTCTATCTGGCCATCCGTCTGTGGATGATATGCTGTATTAAATCTCAGCTTAGTTCCCATAGGTTCTTGTAGAGATGTCCAAAATGTAAACATAAATCTTGGATCTCTATTGGAAACTATGTTGTTCGGTACATTATGTAGTCTCACAATCACTTTAACATCAATTGTACTAACTTATCCAGTGTATACGTCGACTTGATTGCTAGAAAATGCACTGATTTTGTTAATCTATCCACAATCACCCAAATGGCATCATATCTAGAAGATGTCCTTGATAACCCTATCACAAAGTCCATTATGATACTATCCCTCTTCCACTCGGGGGTTTCTAGAGGCTGTAACATACTTGATGGCTTCTGATGTTCAGTTTTCAGTTTTTGGCTGATTAGGCATTTAGCCACATACTAAGCAATATCACTTTTTATACCAAGCCACCAAAATAACTTTTTCAAATTATGGTACATTTTTGTAATACCTGGATGAATCGTGTACATACTTTGGTGGACTTCAGCTAAAATTCTTTCTCTCAATTCTGCCACTAGAGAAATATAAACTATTTTTGGAATCTTATCAGACCATCATTAATTATATGGAATTCTTTCATTTCTCCCTATTTCATTTTTCCCTTGACTACTTCCACGAACTTATTGTTGAATAAGAAGTTTTGAGGATTCCAAGAAAGTAGAGCTTGAAAAGGAAAATATCAAAGGAATGTAAAAGGATCAAGTGAAGAAATCCAAAGAAGAACATGAGAAAACTTAGTTTTTAGGATTTCTACTATTGTAATATGGGTAAAAAGCTTTGATCTTATCTCTTTTAATTTACGATAGCATCTGGATATGTTATTTGGAAAGTTATCTTATGTCAACATGTATTAGTTTTGAAAAATAATGACTAATAGAGGAATTTTGTTTCTTAACTCGTGAATATTTTGTACAAAATTTGAACTTTGTTTAGAGAAATTCGAATATACAGAGGTTTCATCTCTGACAGATGAATTTCAGTTATGAAATTCGAATTTCAGGCTAAGCATAGTAAATGAGTATGCACAAAATTTGTCTGACAGTTAGTCAAAATTCAAATGTTGTTGAAGAACAATATGAGTTTAAAGTTACTCTCTCTAACAAATGAATTTTGGACTTCAAAATTCGTATTTCAAAATGAGAACTTATAAGTCATGTTAGAGCAAATTTTTGACGAACAAATTTTATAACTTAACATTTGAATTTCATAGAGAACTCTTGTGCCATGTTGAATAAGTCTCTGATAGATGAATTTCATATTTTGAAATTCAAATTTCAAGTGCACTATGAAAACATGAGATAACTGTTCAAACTCAGCAGATACACTTTGAATATGAAAATTCATATGTTCTAACATAGAATAATTTTAACAAACTCAAAATTCGAATTTCAGTCTTGAACAGACGTATATTGAAGTTCAATATTAAAATCCTTAACCTTTCGTCTCTACAAAATTTGTTTGTTGACACCCAAAATTCAAATTTTAGCATGTTAGAATCATTAAATGCGGTTGGTGAATGGCTATTTTTGCAAAATAACCATTGGTTAATGTTTCTAACGACTAGATCTTGTGTCTAACGACTAATGAAGGTATAAATCTACAAATGGAACTTCATTTAAAGTTGTGGTTAATGAATTTAATATTGTTTGTGCAAAACTTTGTCAAATTTTCAAATCAAAGCCTTTTACTTTCACACTTCATTTATTGTACCTCAACTTTCATATCTACTCTTATTTAGAGAGTTCATATTATGTATAAATATTTTCTTCATCTAGAAGAAGGATTCTTTGTGAGGGAAGTCATAAAGGGAATTGGGAAAATACTTTGTAAGAGTGCAAAGTGTAGAATTTGAAAGCTCTTAAAATAGAGCATAAGTCTGTACTATGGCATTGCAAGGAGCCTATTGAATTCTTACAAATAGTGGAAATCTCAAGTGGTGACTTGGGGACTGGACATAGGTCAAAAGGATCAAACTTGATTAAGATACATTTCTGAGTCCCTTCTTCTTTCCTTTTGCATTTTCTTTCATTATTTACTGCACTCTATTTTTCTGTAAGCTTTTGCTTTTACTGTGAAATTACATTTTTGCAGAAAATTTCTAAACTTCGCAATTCACGCCCTCTTGGGAAGTTAGCTATTCTAACAAGTGGTATCAGAGCCCGGACTCCCAGCTGAAGGATTTAACCATCCCAGAGAATATATGGCTGGCTTCAGAGAAAACATCTTACTTGAAGGAAACAACACCAACAGACCTCTAAGCTTCAGTAGAAAGCACTATGGATATTGAAAGATGAGGATGCAGATATATCTTCAGTCCATAGATCGAGATATCTAGTCAGCCATCTAAAAAGGTGACGTTATCCCAATAAAGCTACAAGATGTTGGCAAATATAAAGAGAAGCTTGAGGAGAAGTGGAATGATGAAGATAGGAGAAGAATTTTGCTTAACTTTAAAGCAAAATAATGCCTGGTCAGTGCTCTTAACCAGGACAAATTTTACGAAGTCTCCCAATGTTCCACAGCCAAAAGGAATATGGGACACTCTGGAAATTGCCCATGAAAGAACAACTAGAGTAAGAGAAAACAAATTAAACTCTTGCAATGGTGAGTATGAAAGTTTCAAGATAAAAGAATGAGAGAGTATCAAAGATATGCAGAAGAGGTTCACCCTCATTATGAATTAACTAAAGAGTCTTGGCAAGGAATATACTCAGCCAAAAAAAGTTAGAAAAATTCTCAGAGTCCTACCTATCTAATGGTAACCGAAAGTAACAGCCAGAAAAGAAGTCAAAAGAGAATCAACGACTTTTGTCACAACTCTATTCGGCAGCCTTGAAGAATATAAGAACAAGATGAAAGCTCTCAAAGATGCAAGGCAAGAAAAGAAAAATAAAAGTCTGGCATTAAAAGCTGCAAAAGAAAAGGAAGAAAATTTTGACGATAAAGAAGAGCCGGATGAAAAGACTCTTGCAATGCTAGTCAGAAAATTCAGAAATTTTATGCCAAAAAGAGAAGCAAGAAGTTCTTCAAGAAAAGAGCAAGAATAAGTAGCAAAAAGAGAAAGCAAAGAACCCATAACTTGCTTTGAATGCAAAAAGCAAGGGCACATAAATTGGGAATGCTCACAGTTCCTGAAAAGATAAGAAAATGAAAAGAAAGCTGCTGATAAAGGCAAAAAGAAAAAGGCCTTCATCTCCTTATTCTAGGGTAACAGCTCAGATGAAAAAGATAAAGATGAGGAAGAAATTGCCACCATATGCCTGATGGCTCGTGTAGTAGAAGAAGCTCAGAATCCATCAATAGTAGGCATGAGGATAAGGTAAGTGAGTCTGACCCTTCTTATTCTAAATTACTTGATGCATTTCACGATCTACATGATAAATTCATTAAAACAAGAAAAGAACTGAAACTAGCTAAGAAAAAGATTAGCAAGCTAGAATTTGAATGTAAAATGTCTGACACTACATCTCAGCATAAAGTTGAATCTGTCTCTTGTGCTTCATGCATTGAGCTTAAGAAAAACAATGAATATCTTCTCAAAAGTCTGACTAATCTTACAGAAGGTAAGGACATGTTGTATGCATTGCTAGGTAGTCAAAGGATTGCACAAGATAAGGCTGGTCTTGGCTATAACCCTTGTGCAGTCAAGGAAAAGAACAAGAAGAAAAATCAAAATTTATATATGAGACGTTTTGTACATGCAGAAGGGTATAAGAAGAAATGTAATGCTTCAAAAACTATTGAAACTTATACCCAATCCAAATACGTGAAACAAAAATAGTATCTACATTGCTTTCTTCCTGCATCTCAATTTAACATCCCATTTATCACCTACTACTTTCATAACAAGAAGGAACACATTTCCAGTTCATGCTTCTTAAGGAAAAATGGACTTGGTAGGAAGAAAAAATGGGTTCCTTAAAACATATATGTACCTAGAAAGAATGCTACTAATAGAAAAGGACCCCAATAGATTTGGGTACCTAAGAAGAAAGGCTAAAATTTGTTTTGCAAGTATGTCTTAGAGCTAGCAAGAGCAACAAATGGTACATAGATAGTGCATGGTCAAGACATATGACTGGTAATAAGGAAAAGTTTATCACTCTTAGAGATAAGAAAGGAGGAAAAGTGACCTTTAGAGATGACCAATATGGCAAAGTGGTTGGCATTGGCATCGTGAGTAAAAATCTGGAAACATCTATAGAAGAGGTGCTGTTTGTAGTTAGACTCAGCCACCACTTGCTGAGTGTGAGTCAGACTTGTGAAAAAGGAAATTGGGGTCTGTTTGACTCAAAATTTTGCTTGGTCATTAGAAAAAGTAATCATAAGGTTATCCTCAGAGCTCAAAGGGATGGTAACTGTTACACTATTAACTTAAATGAACTTCCTAATCTTGATTCCATATGTTTAATTAGTAAAGATAATGAGAGTTGGTTATGGCATAAAAGATTAGCACATGTTAATATGAACTAGCTAAATAAATTAATTAAAAATGAATTAGTTACTAGTTTACCAATGATTTCTCTTGAAAAGGATAGAGAGTGTGATGGGTATCTTAAAGGAAAACAAACTAAGTCCTCTTTCAAATCTAAATGTCATTTCTACATCTAGACCACTACAACTACTACATATGGATTTGATAGGTCCATTCAAAGTAAAGAGCATTGGTGGAAATTTGTATGTGTTAGTAATTATAGATGACTATTCTAGATTCACTAGGTCTTTGTTTCTATTCTCCAAAGATGAGACATTTGATGTATTTGTAACTTAGTTAAGAAAGTGCAAAATGAGAAAGATATTTCTACTGTGTTTATTAGGTCGGATCATGAAGGAGAATTCGAAAATTCAAGCTTACTAGAGTACTATGAAGAACATGGAATTGATCATAATTTCTCAACTCCAAGAACACCCTAGCAAAATGGCATGATGGAGAGAAAAAACAGAACCTTAGGAGAAATGACAAGAGCAATATTAAATGAGAAAGAGGGCTAATGCTATGAATACAGCAAGTTACATCATCAATAGAGCTCACATCAAACCAATTTCAAGGAAGACACCTTATCTACTCTACAAAGGAAGGAAGCCATATCTCTCATATTTGCATGTGTTTGGATGCAAATGCTTCATCCACAACAATGGAAAAAGCATCTGGGTAAGTTTGATACCAAATCAAATGAAAGCATATTCCTTGGCCATTCTAGTAGAAGTTGAGCATATAGGGTATTTAACAAAAGGTCTAGGACCATAGAAGAATTTGTGCATGTAGTTTTCATTGAAAATAAAGTTGTTTCTAAACTTGCCTTAGATAAGGAAGAATTGATTTCTAGTTTGAAAAACATGAACCTCTCTAAGGAAAATAAAACTGAACCTCCAAAAATATCATAATCTACTACTGTATAGGAAGATATGCAGGAAAAAGATGTAAAATTCGAAGACAATGAAGAAATTGCTCAAGAAATCCCTAGAGCATGGAGATATCAAAGGAGTCATTCTGTTGATCAAGTGACTAGGGATGTTCAAGAGAATGTTAAAACTAGAAGATAACTTAGGGATCAAATGAATAACTATGCATTTATTTCTCAAATTGAACCTAAATGAACTAAAGAAGCCCTAACAGATGAATACTGGACACTAGCTATGCAAGAAGAATTGAATCAGTTTAGGACTTAGTGCCTAGGCCTAATGATCACCCAATCATTGGAACCAAATGGATGTTTAGAAAAAAACTTGATGAGTCTGGAACAATAATTAGAAATATAGCTAGGTTGGTAGCTAAAGGATATAATCAAGAAGAAGATATAGATTATGAAGAAACTTTTCCTCCAGTTGCAAGATTGGAAGCAATAAGAATTCTCTTAGCCTATGCCTGCATAGAAGATATAATGTTGTATCAAATACATGTAAAGAGTGCTTTTCTAAATGGTTATATCATGGAAGAAGTTTATGTTGATCAACCTCTAGGCTTTGAGGATTCAACTAAACCAAATCATGTATATAAGCTGAAGAAAGCTCTTTATGGTTTAAAACAAGCACCTAGAGCTTAATATGAAAGACTTAGCAACTTTCTGATTGAAAAGAGATTTATTAGGGGAAAATTTGACACAACTCTGTTCACTAAAAAGGAAGACAAAGATTTGCTTATTGTTCGAATTTATGTTGATGACATTATATTGAGTGCTACTAATGAATCTTTGTGCAAGAAATTTTCTAAGTTAATGCAGAGCGAATTTGAGATGTCAATAATAGGAGAGCTTAACTTTTTCCTTGGATTGCAAATCAAACAATGTGATGATGACATCTTTCTCAATCAATCCAAGTACTTGAAAGAGTTGCTGATGAAATTTGGTATGGAAAATGCTAAATCAATGAGAACTCCAATGGCCACTGCCACAAAGCTTGACATGGATGATGGAGGAAAACCATTTGATATAACTCAATACAGGAGAATGATTGGTTCCTTACTATACCTAACAGCTAGTAGACCTGATATCATGTTTAGTGTTTGCATGTGTGCTAGGTTCCAATCATGTCCCAAAGAGTCCCATGCAACAGTTGTGAAAAGAATATTCAGATATTTAATTAGAACATCACATATGGGACTCTGGTATCCAAAGAGAAATTGAGAAAAGTTCGTAGGGTATACTGATGCTGACTTTGCTGGATCCAAGACTGACAGAAAAAGCACAAGTGGCACATGCCAATTTCTTGGAGGATCTCTAGTTTCTTGGTTCAACAAGAAATGACTAGTGTGGCTCTCTCCACAGCAATGGTTGAATATATAGCTGTGGGAAGCTGCTATGCTCAAGTTCTTTGAATGATGCAGCAACTTGAAAACCTTGAAATTAAGATCAAGGAAATACCTATAAGATGTGATAATCGATGTACCATCAATATCACAATGAATCCAGTTATGCATTCAAGGACAAAGCATCTTGAGGTCAAGTAACATTTTGTAACACCCTACCTCCTTTCACCTCCAAACTCGACCAAAAACTTTAAAACAGCGAAAATGAACCAAATAACACCAAAAACTGGGTTGGAACCGCGGCCGCTATATTACCACCGCAGCTCCAGACCTCCCTTGTTTTACATCGCCACTGGGCCCTATGGCGTCGCGGCCTACTTCCTGGCCCTGCGGCGCCCTCTGCTGATGTTCTATACCAGCAACTTCCATACTCCAGGGCAAACTTCCGACAAGCATAACTTTATGCTCCGACCTCCGATTGACTTACTTCCAACTCCTACAAGTCAATATAGTCCCAATCTATCCATAGACACCACTTTCACCTCAATCCAACTCCGTATGGAGATTCTGAACTCTTGACATCATTTTGACCACTTGTTGACCAAAACTCACCACTAACCACCTCCAATTGCCACCAAAAGCAGATGGTCACTCAAAGACCATTCATACAGGTCCAAAACCCCTAACCTAACTTGTCCAAAGAGATTTCACCTCAAAGGAACTACTCCTCTGAGATTTGACCCCTTTGAACCCCAACTTGACAAAATGAGCTACAGGCCTTAAAACACACCAACTAGGCCCAAAAACACCTTTCATCATATGTAACACGTACATACATTCATAACAAACCTTACAATGTCTTATATTCATTACAAAACCTTCAATCCTACTTGGTACAAGATACATATCCAAATTACACAAACTACGTAGACCTAGTATTCCCACATCTGTTGTTACTCCCTCGGCTTCTCAAGACTAGCGCCAGAACTGTCACTTGAAAGCTTAGTTCATGGGAGAGGGGTGTGAGATAATGTCTCAGTAACTGGGAACAACCACACACATACACACATATATACACATATATCTCATACAATTCATGAATGCAATGTGAAATGAATAGAATGCATGTCTCCCTCACAGGGATCCCATCCTTATCTTCCCTAACATATATAATCCATCTTTATCCTCCCTAACATATATATATATATATTCCATCCTTATCCTCCCTAACATATATATATTTTCATATATCATATCAGCATCACATCATCACCACCCAATCCGCCATGTATCATAGTCTCACAATGTCATGTGGTAATGCTCATGTATCATCATATCATCATCATCATCATCATATCATAATGTCAAGCATGCATCATATCATATAATGTCAATATCATCATTATGACCATCATAGTCATCATAATCATCATCATCATCTAACTGTGTGCATACCACGATATATATAGAAAGTAGTACACACAAATACATCCATATCGTGGTTTGAATGAAACATGCATATATATACAAATATACGTAACATCATACAATACAACAATACAATACAAACAAACACTTGGTAACCTCAGGTTATTAATACCACACACACGGACTCCACGAACTTCTCGAGCATCCAACAAGCTTGAACCCCTCTCAGGCTACCAAACAACCTTCACAATACCATAATTCCTCAATTAACATAATATACCAATAACCAAACATCACAATTCAATCACTTTAGCCTAACACAAGATTCTAACACCCCTTTCATACATCATTAAGCTCCTAGGAACCATTCAAACACCAAACAATCCCATACATTTCAGATTCCCAAGAGCTCTAACCGAAAACAACCTAGGGTTAAGCTTAAATCATGCATAAACCCTTCAAAATTCACATCCAAGCAATAAGAATACTGAAACACACTTCCTTAACCCCATTTTATCCATTTCAATTAGTGGATTTCGGCCAGAACCGAAGATCAAAACTTATAAGCTAAAAATCCCAAATTTCAACCGAAGAAAATGGATAAGGAGGAGTAGAAATCACTTACCAACTTGAATCCAAGCTTCCAGAGTATGAAAATCGCTCTTAGATGCTGGAAATCTCAAACCCTCGTAGAGCTCCTTGTTGCTCCCTCCGTTTTCTTTCTTTCCTTTGCTTCCGACTGACCAAAATGTTTTTGATTTAAATTAGAAATCTGACTCTCGCCGTAGCTCCAGGGCAGCTTGCCGTGACTCCACCTCATTCAGCCATAAATACGCTACTAGAATTGGCTTTCACCGTGGTGGCCCTACTTCTCGCTGCGGCGTGGAGCTCTTTCAGACTCCACTTGAACCTTTCTCCATCTTGTTTTCCTCCGATCCTGAGCACAATGCCAAGAAAGATATCATGAGGGGTGTTACACATTTCATAAGTGATCATGTTCTAAAAAGAGACATCATGTTGGAATTTGTCCCTACTAAAGATCGGATTGTAGATATCTTGACTATGCCACTTCCATAAGACAGATATTGCAAGATCATAAGAGAATTGGGAATCATAAATCTCAATGAACTGTAAGCAAGCCTTGAACAAAATATGTTTACTTTTTGAAGATAATTTGTCAATTAGTTAAGACTTACTCTAACTTAAGCTTTGGAGTATCTTTAAGATGTTTTGTAGTTACTTCTCATGAGCTTAAATGATAGAAAAATTAATATAATGAAGTATCTCAAACCTACTTAATCAACTGCTGATAAAGAAGACTTGGAAATCCGAATGTTCAACATATATATGTAAGTTCAATCTTGTAAAATTCGTACTTTGAATGCAGATAGATGAATTTCCATACTCTACCTAGCCTATTGAATAACTTTGCATAGTTAAAATTCAAACTTTAAGCTTAAACATACATATTTTGGTAATTCAAATGCTGCACCAGTGCTTTAGCTCTCTCAAAATTCGTCTGTTAGCAAACTAAAATTCAAATTTTGAATCTCTGTATACATGTTTAGGTTGTTTGTGTAGAGAACAGTCATCTGTTGAAGTCATCCCTCATATGATAAGTCTCTGATAGACGAATTTTAAGATTGAAAATTTGTCTGTCAAGACAATTTCTCTAAATACATAGGCAATGTAACTGACTGAAATTCAAAGTTTGGCTGTTAAAATTCATCTGTTACGTGATTAGATAAAAAAATCCGAAGGGTTACACTCTAAACAGACGCAACCCTATACATCTTTTAACCGAACATATTCCTCTCCTCTCTTCACCATTCTTAAATTCCTTAGGCCAAAACTCATTTCTCACTGATTAAACTTCAAACCAAACCTTTGAAACACCTCTGAAGCATTCCTTGAAATCTAAGTGAAAATGGTGAGAGTCAAGAATGCTAATGTTGGAAAAGAGGAGTCCAAGCCCAAATGTGCTGCTAAATCTCAATATGCAACAAATGAAGGAGAAACCTAGAAAATGAATGGCGAATCTATCAAGGGAACTCCATCCAAGAAGTAGAAAACAACTCCAAAGGCTGGATCAAAGAAGCCAATCCCTATTGACCTTGTGTCCAACACTGAGTTAGAGAAGTTGCAACTGACAACAGAGTCTCTTTGTAGCTCTGATCAAATCTTGGAAGAATACAACTTGAAGTTTGTAGCATAAAAGGTAATAACCCCTTACTGCACCAATTTGGAAGAATTTTTACTTTCCAACAACTTTGATGCTGGGTTTTGGATGAGTAAGTATTAGAATTTGTTGGAAATTAAGGAAAAGTATGATGATGAGGTGATTAAGACCTGGTACGCTGCTTTAAAATACAATAACAAAAAGAAGAAGTATCAAGTGACACTTAGGTCTAGGACTATGTGGTTATCTAATGAGAATATTAATGAAGTTTTGGAGATTACTGGACAAGAAGGATTTAAGATTGATATCTCTACCTCTAAATACATGGATGAGGATGATAATGCAGATGAGGAAGGTGGAGAATTTCTGAACTACAAGGAAAGCACAATCCTGAATGCTTTCTTCAGAAGGCGTGAGAATAGGCCTCCTTTAAAGCTTGTGAATTCCTCTAATCTAAGTGTACAAGCCAGAGTCCTACACTACAGAGTGTCAAGGATCATCTTCAACAAAGAAGGAAGCTTCAACCTGATCACAAGGGCTGAAACTCACGTGATGACTACCTAATCACAAGGAAGATGATTGGGTCATATCATCTTCCAGAGTATGATCAAGGCAAGGGATCAAAGAAAAGATTCCACCCTACTCTATGCCTCTATTATTACCAAGATGCTTCAATATACCAAAATACAGCATCTAGAAAAAGGTAAGGGAAGCCAACCAAAGTATTTAAAAAGGAAGAATTGATGAGAATGAGGGTTGAAAGGAAGAAAGGAAGATGGATTGGAAATGGAGTCGATAAGTCAGAAGATTTATTCTATGAAAAGAGAGAATTTTAGCAGCAAGAGGGTGATTCTGAAGCTGTCCCAAACATCCAACTTATACTACAACCAACCCAACTAGATTCTCCTCAACCATAACCTACACAGCCACCATAATCTTCCACCCCATCAACTTGGGCCAAACCTAATACCATAGTTGAATTGTATGATAGCCTGTCTTCAGTGATACTGAGTATTAGAAAGGAATAAAATACTAAATTTTCACACCTGCAAGCATAAATCACTGATTTGCAAAAGAACCTTAAGGTAATAGCTGATGTGTATGAAGATATCAGAGACTCCATTCCCACTACATCAACACACCCTCAAGCTGGACCCTCAGAACCAACTAAATCTGTCTCTCCTGAAATTCCTAGCCCCTTTGAGATAGATTCCCTTGAGGCTACTGCTACTGCTGCTGTTAGCACTACTGCTACCCCTCAAGCATCTAGCAATGAAATCAGCCCTGGTCTACCCTTAGATTATGCCATAGAGGAAGAAGTCATTCAGGGAGAAGGCTTTCACGAGCCAATAGTAGAGGAAGCTCATGACTCAATTCTATCTTCACAAGAATATGAGCAAATAGAGAAGCTGATTACAGGTCTGGCTACTACACCAATCATTTAAATAGCCCTCAATGAGGAAAAAGGCATCATGCCCTATATGGATATTGCTGCTATTGCACATAATGCAATGATGCAAGCACAAAAGAAGAGATAGATTGAAATGTTTGCTCTCTTTGCTCCTCAATCTGCCCCTTCTGGATATGGCCTGTCAGAGGTGTAAAGGGCTAGACTAGCCAACCTTTAAAGGAAAGTTCAAGAAATAGTCTTAGATACTGAAGATGTTCTTCCTAAGATACCTCTATCTGTGCCATTCATTCCAATACCTTTTCAAGCCATTCCCATGTCTCAGATACCTCCTCTCTCTATACAAGCCCCTCCATCTAATGATGCCAAAAAGGGGGAGAAGAAAGATAAGAATGATAGGCAAACTAGAGAAGTTGCTGCATTTGGACAATTTGAGGCCAAGCAATCAGGTAAGACATATGACAAGAAGAAGATCAAGCCCAAGGCCAGGAAGGAGTAACAAGATAGAGAACCTTAAGACTTAAATCTTAGGATTGTATGATTCTGTAACTATTACACCTTGCCTATAGGGCTTAGATCTTAGGATTATATGATTATATATATATATTGCACCTTGCCTATTATTATTAAGTATTTGAATTTCATCTCTGTTAAACTTTGTCTGTGTACTCGTGTTGAAATTATAAATGAATGCAATATGTTTCCTTCTCTATTCTCCTACACTCTCAAATTTAATGCATATGCCATATTTATATTCAAATTATGATGCATATGTTGAGGGGGAGATCTTGGAAGCAAACCCAAGTACTAATCTAGTTTGCAAATTATTTTGTCATCATAAAAAATGGGGAGAATGATGAATCAGAAGTTTTAATGATTCCAAACAACTAGAGCTTGGAAAGAAGAATATCAAAGGAATGTGAAAGGATTGAGTGAAGAAATCCAAAGAAGAACATGAGAAGACTTAGTTTTTAGGATTTCTACTCTTGTAATATGGGTAAAAAGCTTTGATCTTACCTCTTTTAATTTACCACAACGTCTGGATATGTTATATGGGAAGTTATCCTATGTTAGTACATGTTAGTTTTGAAAAATAATGACTAACAGGCAAATTTTGTTTCTTAAATCATGAATATTTTGTTCAAAATTTGAACTTTGCTCAGAGAAATTCAAATATACAGAAGTTTTATCTCTGACAGACAAATTTCAATTATGAAATTTGAATTTTAGGCTAAGTATAGTAAATTAATATGTACAAAATTTGTCTAATACTTGGTCAAAATTTGAATGTTGTTGAAGAATAAAGTGAGTTTAAAATTACTCCTCTGACAGATGAACTTTGGACTTCAAAATTCGTATTTCAAAATGAGAAATTATAAGTCTTATTAGAGCAAGTTTCTGACAAACAAATTTTATATTTTAACATTTGAATTTCACAGAGGAGGACTCTTGTTCCATGTTGAATAAGCCTCTAATAGACGAATTTCAGATTCTGAAATTCAAATTTCGAGTGCACTATAAAAATGAGACAATTGTTCAAACTCAACAGATGCACTTTGAATATGAAAATTCGTACGTTCTAACATGGGATAATTTTAACAAACTCAAAATTCAAATTTTACTCTTGAACAGACATCTATTGAAGTTCAACGTTAAAATCCTTAACCTCTTATCTCTATGAAATTCGTTTGTTGACACCCAAAATTCAAATTTTAGCATGTTAGACGCATTAAATGGGTTGGTGAATGATTATTTTTGCAAAATAACCTTTGGTTAATATTTCTAACGACTAGATCTTGTGTCTAATGTAATATCCCTATTTTTATGAGATGTTATAAAATGAATAAAATATGATAAACGAAGCGAAATGAAAAGGTTATATATAATTGGGTTTTAAAAGGAATTAATTTCTCATTTAATTTTCAGGAGAAGTTATGTTTGATTTTTAATTAGAATTAATTTTTCATAAGGTCCTTAACAGAAATTAATTTTAGAACTTACCCCAAAAAATATGCAATATACCACTTGAATGAAAATTCATCCCAAGCTGAGCACAATGGTATAAGTATTGTGTAGCTGGGAGGTCTAGATTGAGAGATAGACTAATTTGAAAGTTAATGTAAATAGTGAAAAAGAAATAATAAAAAATTAGTCTTTGGGTAAAATTACAAGAAAGTGCCCGAAAGAATGGATAATTATATTTTTTACTCGGCTTAAAGGCAAAATGGTATTTTTCATATTGGAAATAAAATGTAAATATTGTATTTAAACCCCAAGAAAAAAATATTAATATCATAAAATACATAAGTAATTGGAAAAAATGAAGAGATACCATTAAGCATAATAAGGGACAAATAGGTTACTTTTCCAGGTTAAATGAAAAAAATGAGACAATTGTATTTTGACCACAAGAATTAAGAATATTTGAAATTTAGTCCCTTAAGAATGACTTCAAAGTGGAGGGGGAAAAGAGAAAGAAGTTTGGGAAAAATTACACCTAATGACTCGAAAGTTTTAAAAATTATAAATTGACCACGAGTCAAGGATATTTTTGTAAATATGAAAAATTATAATCAAAATAAAGTTCTTTATGAGATAATCCCAGTGGAATATTGTTTGGAAATTAATAAAATTAGTATCAATTTATTATGGGCATTTATAATAAAAGTCAATATTATACTGATTAAAGGTTATTTTGGACTATAAAAAAAATAGTACAGGGTCATGGACAGTAAATGGACCCTACCCAAATATATTTTGGGTCAAGATAATGATTTTGGACTAAAAGTAATTTTTGGATAATCATGTACCAATTTAGTGACAATTTTGGAAAAAATACTTAATCGGTATGGGTAAATTTAATTGGTGAAGTTTGTTTTGGTCCATAAAAATTATTGAAGTAATTTTTGGCCAAAAAGGAAGGGGAATCATGTCTGAAATGAGATTGGGTCACAGGTAGCATTTTTGACAAAGCTTTTAAAAGAAAAAGTGAATAAAGTCAAAAGAAAAAGTTAATTGAATGATTATATTAGATAAATATCTATATTAAGTGATTTTTGCCTTCATCTTCAACCTCCCTCACGTTAAACCAGTGGAGAAAGAGACTAAGAAGGTGTAGAAGACCTAGGGAGAAAAGGAGAAGAAATAGGCAAAGTTTCAACTTCAAACTTTCAAGGTAACAATTTGTGATCATTTCCTTGAGTTCCTAAGTATTTTTGGGAGCTTTCATGGCTTATTTCTCTTTATATTCACCTCTGAAATTTTCTTCCTAGAGAGAGAGTAGAGAGAGAAAATGAAGCCATGAAGAAATTAATCCATGAAAAGTGATGTATAGGCTTCAAGGATTAAGGATGTACCATTGGATTGCAAATTAATCGGGTAGTTATTTTTCTACAAATTTCTAAAATTTTTTGCTTATTTAGGGTTTGAAAAGGAAAGGCAATTTCATGATTTTGACCCCAAAAATGGATTCTTTGGGTCCAAATTATGTAAGAATTGTTAAATCAAGTGTTTTGATGATTCCAAACCAACCTTCTAGAGCTTGGATAGAAGATATCAAAAGTGCACAAAAGATCTCAGGTGGAGAAATCGAAGTAAAACCAGCACAAGATTGGATATAAGATTTCTTAATATGTTTAAATTGAGTAAAAGACTTTGAACTTGCAAAATGATATCTTAAAAATATGATTCTATGATAACTTATGGAATATTTGAAATATATCCACTAACAGACGAACTTTGATGTGTTAAAATTGATTTATTACTTTGAAAATTTGAACTTTGGCTTCTGAAATTTAAATTTTGAATTGAAAATATGTTAGTCAGAAAAAAGATTCCTTTGACAGATAAACTTTGAGTGCAGAAATTCCAACTTTGGATTAAGTCTAATGAGAGCTTTCTCTGACAGATGAACTTTGGGTTTTGAAAATTTGAATTTCTGATAAAACACAATTCATGAAAAATGAAAAATTCGTCTGAGGACATGTCAAAGTTCATCTAAAAGTAAAGTTTAAAAAGAGTTCCAAGTTAGCTCACAGACAGATGAACTTTGATTTTGAAAATTCGAATTTCAGAAACCAAGCTTGCAAGTCTATTATGATAATATGTTGACATACGAATTTTAGTATTCAGAAATTTGAACTTTGAACTAAGTCTAATAAGAGCTCTCTCTGACAGATGAAATTAGCTTTTGAAAATTCAAATTTCAAAAAGATGAACTATTGTGCCTTATTGAGCTGCCTACTGACAAAAGAATTTTGGGCACCAAAATTCGAACTTCGAAAGCACTGTAGCAATATGGAACAACTGTTCACACTTATCAAAAGAACTTTAAACTTGAAAATTCGTATGTTCCAACATAGAAAAATTTTTCAAATAAGAAAATTCGAACTTTGCTTCATAACAGACGAGCTTTAAAGTTCAACGTTAAAGTCTTTAGCTTTCGATCTCTATGAAATTCATCTGTTGACACACCAAAATTTGAACTTTGAATGTCAAACGCATTAAATGAGGTTGGTGAATAGATAGTTTTTCAGAGTAACCATTAGGTAATGTCTATAACAGCTAGATCTTGTCTCTAACATATTGTTAAGACATAAATCTATAAATAGAACTTCATTTAAAGATGTGGGTAACGATTTTACATTGTATATACAGAAACTCTGTCAAATTCTTAGGTCAAAGTCTTTTACTCTCACATACTTCATTTTCTGTACTTTAACTTTCATATACACTCTAAATTAGAGAGTTCAATCATTGTAATCAATTTTATCTTCATCTGGAAGAAAAATTTTCTTGTGAGGGGATATCACAAGGGATTTGGGAAACACTTAGTTAGAGTGCAAAGAGTGAGGTTATAAGCTCTAAAATTAGAGCATCAAGTTGTACTGAGGCAATTGCAAGAAGCCCAGTGAATTCTTGCACGATAGCGGAAAATCTCAAGTGGTGGCTTGGGACTGGACGTAGGTCAAGATAGAGAGATCAAACCAGGATAAACATTTGTCTCTTCCCTTCTCTTTTACTGCTTTTAACTTACTATTCCTTTATACTCTATTTTTACTGTCACTTTTGCTTTCATTACTCTCTTGACTTTTGCAGAAAATTTTAATCTTCCCAATTCACCCCCCTCTTGGGAAGCCAGCATATCTAACAAGAACAAGGGTGTTGTACAAGAAATTCCAAGTGGTTTGCACAATGAAATTTTATGGTTTAAGTGAGCACTTTGTGAAGTGAATCATGAAACCGGTGGCTAATGGCCTTGTTTTGTGATCCTATAGGGTTCCAAGAAGTGTTAGAAATTCAAAGAAAAGGTGTGCAAAGTTTGGAATGGATTGGAAAGCTAAAAGGTAGTTTACTAACCTAATCTTGCATTATATAGTTATATAGTTGCAATGGTTTTAATGTTATACCAAATGTTTACAATGATGTTATGCGATGATTTGTTGATATTGGATGAGTTATTTGAGAGGTTTGGTGACCCCGGGATGTCCAAAATGTAAGGGGAAACTCTGTCCAATTTTCTATAAAATGTTTAAGCATAAATAATTCTAAATGTTTGAATGATGATTTGATGAAGTGTGCTTACATTATATGATTATATATTTGCTTGATTAGTAGTCACTACTGAGATTTTTTGAATCTTATCCCTTCCAAATGCTTACCATGTTTAGGCCAAGCAATGCAAAATGTTCATGAAGAGCCAAAAGAGAGGAGGAAGAAATTGGTAGAAATTATGTTCTTGCAAGGATTGATGTTAATTTTTTATAATATGTATAAATTTGTATGCAAAGGATGAATCATGTATACTAATGCAAGTATGTTTCTTGAGATACCTTTTGATATTATGTGTGAATATGGTACAATGAATGATGATATATATATGATATGAAGCTTATTTTGCCAAGATATGAATAGAGTTATACAATCTGGACACCTTGACAAATACGTAAGTATTGTTCATGTAAGATAGGGCAGCTAGTTTAAGTAATATATATGCTCTTAAAGTACATAAGTAGAGCATTGAAATGGTCTAAAGAGTACTCCATTTGGAGATATGTATAAATTATAGTGATTTTTCAAATTTAGGGATCAAAACAGGGAAAGATTGGGAAAACTGGAAACTGAAAGTTAGGTACTGGAAAATTAAAAAGATAATATAAATCATGCAGAGCTCAAAAAATTCAGTGTTTTGTATTTATAGAAATTTCTATGTTTTAAGTTTCATATGCCACTGATTTGGAGGTAATTGAAGCTATATGATAGGAGATATGGAGGCTTTCTCAAAACTATTCCAGCAAAAGTGGAATTCTGACCCTTTATGATTTAAGTTAACACTATACCCTGTGCAAGTAAAATAAATGTACAAAAAAAATATATCTAAAAATTTTACATTCAGGGATTTCATATGATATAAAGAATCCATTATTTGACTCAGGATATCATGAGATATGAATTTTTAAAGATAAGGCCAAAACCTAGGAAGTTTCAAAATGACCAAATGTATAGTAACTGTTTGAGAAATAAGCTGTACAAATTGGTCCTGAGAATACTCTGTTCATATTTTTTTCATGTATAAAATATTTTTATCTATTTTTAGAGACTTGAATTACTTTGAGATAATTTTTCTAGAATTAGTTATGAATTTTCAAAGTTCATCGGGTAAAATGGAAAATGCACAATGAACAGTACCTGAAATAAAGAAAAATCTGTTTTGATATTTTTATACAATCAAGTCTTTAATCATGCAATAATGGACATAATTGGAGTCTAATACATGAGAAATGTGTTTAAGTTTAAGGTGTTACATCTAACAACTAGTTAAGGCACAAATCTATAAATAAAACTTCATTTAAAATTGTGGATAATGAATTTAATCTTGTTTGAGCAAAACTCTATCAAATTTTTGAGTCAAAGCTTTTTACTCTTTCACTTCATTTATTGTATCTCAACTTTCATATCTACTCTTATTTAGAGAGTTCATATTCTGTATAAAAATCTTTTCTTCATCTGAAAGAAGGATTTTTTGTAAGGAAAGTCATAAAGAGAATTGAGGAAATACTTTGCAATAGTGCAGAATGTAGAATTTGAGAGCTCTTAAAATAGAGCAGAAGTTTGTACTGTGGCATTGTAAGGAGCCTGTTGAATTCTTGCAAATAGTGAAAATCTCAAGTGGTGACTTAGGCACTGGACGTAGGTCAAGAGGATCAGAACGAACCAGAATAAATTTTTTAGTCCCTTCTTCCTTCCTCTTGCATTTACTTTCATTATTACTGCACTCTATTTTTCTGCAAACTTTTGCTTTCACTATGTAATTACATTTTTGCAAAAAATTTTTAAACTTCGCAATTCACCACCCTCTTGGGAAGCCAACTATTCTAACACTTATCTACTTGTTGGGCATGTTTCAATCCTTCATAAAATTCATCGCCAATCTTAGTCTCATGCAACCTAAGAGACAAACTCAAATCTCTAAAATCTTCTATTAATTTGATTTCAAAAATCATCATGCAAGCTACATGAATGGCTTTTTTGCTCAAAGCATCGGCCACAACATTTGCTTTTCCTGGATGGTACTTTATTAAATGCTCATAATCTTTTAGCAATTCCATCCATTTTCTTTGCCTCACATTAAGTTATTTCTGATCTTTTAAATATCTGAGGCTTTTGTGGTCACAAAATGTCTCAGTGGTAACACCATAGAAATAATGTCTCCATTATTGAAACAAGAGTTTTGATGATTCCAAACCAACATTCAAGAGCTTGGATTGAAGATATCAAAGGAGAGCAAAGCTGTTTCAAGTGAAGATTTTCTGAGTACTTGCTGCTAGATCTTTTGTAGGATCCTTAGTTTTTGTTATGACTGGGTAAAAGATTTTGATTTGAAGAAAAGAAGTTTTCAAACTTTGATTTTATGTTAAATCTTCAAATATTTGAAAAACACCCACAAACAGACGATGGTTGAAAGTTTAAGCTAAACTGTCAAGTTGGAAATTTGAACTTTGCCTTTGGAAATTCGAATTTCGAGCTAAAACTGAATAAGTCTGAAGAGATGGCTCTCTGTCAGATGAATTTTGGTTGTTCAAAATTTGAATTTTCATCTAGTCTGAAAAGAGGCCTTTTGCTAACAGACGAACTTCACACTTTCAAAATTCGAATTTCAAGTAAAATGAAGTTTGTAAAAACCAAAGAAATTCGTCTGAAACTATGATAAAGTGCATCTGAAATCAAAATGAAATTGAGTTTGATAAATGTTCTCTGACAGACGAATTTTGAACTTCCAACATTCGAATTTTCATATAAGTCTGAAAGATGCTTCTTTGCAACAGACGAATTTTGAGCCTTCAAAATTCGAATTTCAAACAAAACAAAACTTGAGAAAATGGAAGAAATTTGTCTGAAACTATGTTAAAGTTCACCTGAGATCAAGAGTGATTTAAGTTTCAAAACTGCTCTCTGACAGACGAACTTTGAACATTGAAATTCGAATTTCAGAAGCTAAGTTCTTGAGTCTATTGAAATGAAACATTGACATACGAATGATAAGAACTTGCAACATTCGAATGATGAAATTAGTTTGAAAAGAGTTTCTCTGACAGACGAATTTCACCCCTTTAAAATTTGAATTTCGAAGAAAGTAATCTACTGTGTCCCTTTAAACGTTCAATGGACAGACGAATTTTGGGGATCCAAAATTTGAATTTCGAAGGCACTGTAGAAAATTGAAAACACTGTTCACACTTAACCGAAAAACTTTCTTCTTGAAAATTCGTATGTCACTTTGTGAAAATGTTTTGTAAGTTTCAAAATTCGAATTTCACTTCATGAACAGACGAACTTCGTACTGTAACGTTGGAAGCTTTAATCTTTGGTTCCTTCGAAATTCGTCTGTTGGCCAACCAAAATTCAAATTTCAGTATGTCAAAAACATTAAATGCGGTTGGTAAACGGATAGTTTTTCAGAGTAACCGTTGAATAACTTCCCCAACGGATTGATTTAGTCTCTAACGGATATATGAGACCTAAATCTATAAATACAACATCATTTGAAGTTGTGGGTAACGAATCAAACTTGTATATACCGAATTTCTGCTGAATCTTCTTCTCAAAAGCTTTTACCCTCTTAACTTCTAAACTTGTACTTAAACTTTCATATCCACTCTTTACAAGAGAGTTATTTCATTGTAATCAATCTATTCTTCATCTGGGAGATAGATTTACTTGTGAGGGGTATTCACAAGGGGATTGGGAAGCACATTGTGAAAGTGCTTAGAGTGTTTGAGAGAGCTCCAGAAATAGAACATACTCATGTACTGCGGCTTTAGCAAGAAGCCCACTGAAATTCTTGCTGTATAGTGGATAAATCTCAAGAGGTGTCTTGGGGACTAGATGTAGGTCAAGTGAATAGACCGAACCAGGATAAATCACTGACTTCTCTTCTCCTTATCTTTACTTTTCACCTTGCTCTGTTTTACGCATTGTTTTCATTATACTATGATATCTTCACTTACTTCACTTTGTGCAGAAAAATTTCAAACTTCCCAATTCACCCCCCCTCTTGGGAAGTCAGCCCTGCTAACAAGTGGTATCAGAGCCCGGATTCCCACTCAAAGGATTTTACAGTCCGGGAACAAAGATGGCTGGCTTTGGAGAGAGTATACTTCCTGAAGGGAATAACACTAACAGACCACCAGGCTTCAGTGGAGAGCATTATGGATACTGGAAGATGAGGATACAGATCTACCTACAATCAATTGATCTTGACATCTGGTCAGTCATTGAGAAAGGAGATTTCATCCCAATGACTCTAACTGAAGATGGAAGACACAAAGAGAAGCTGGAAGCAGAGTGGAATGATGAAGACAGAAGGAGAGTCCTACTGAATTTCAAAGCAAAGCATTGTTTAGTCAGTGCCCTGAACCAGGATGAATTCTACAGAGTCTCGCAATGCACCACTGCAAAAGGAATGTGGGATACTCTGCAGATTGCACATGAGGGAACATCTGGAGTCAGGGAGAACAGACTGAACACGTGCATTGGAGAGTATGAAAGCTTCAGAATGGCTGAAGGAGAAACTGTAAAGGAGCTCCAAAAGAGGTTTACCCTCATTGTGAATCAGCTGAAGAGCCTGGAAAAGGAATACAATCAATCTGAGAAAGTAAGAAAGATACTCAGAGCTCTCCCTCTGGAATGGCAGCTCAAGGTGACAGCAATAGAGGAAGCCAGAGGAGAATCAATGGCCTCTATCACAGCTCTCTTTGGTAGCCTTGAGGAGTATGAAGGAAAAATCAAAGCTCTCAAGGAAGCTGGGCTGGACAGAAAGAAGAAAGGCCTTGCCCTCAAAGCTGCTGATGAAAAGGAAGAAGAATCTGACGAAGGAGATGAGCTGGATGAAGAAACTCTGGCTATGATGGTCAGAAAATTCGGAAGATTCTACAACAAGAAGAAGAACAGGAAATTCTTCAAGAAGGGAGCTGCTGGAGAAAGCAAGAAAGAAACAAAAGAACCTGTAACTTGCTATGAGTGCAAGAAGCAGGGACATATAAAGTGGGACTGCCCCCAATTCCTCAAGAAGCAAGAAAAAGAGAAGAAAGTTGCTGACAAAGGGAAGAAGAAGAAAGCCTACATTTCATCTATATGGGCAATAGCTCTGATGAGGAAGAAGAAGATGAGGATGAGATTGCCAACATTTGTCTGATGGCACTTGCTTCTGAAGAAGCCACACCCTCATGCAGCAGTGATCAGGAAGAAGAGGTACATGAATCTGAACCTTCCTATTCTGAGTTACTTGATGTATTTCATGAGCTTCATGATGAATTCATTATAGTTGCCAAAGAACTGAAATTGGCAAAGAAAAAGATAAATAAGCTGGAATCTCAAACAATAGTTTCTGAAATTGCCTCTTTACCTCCTACTGAATCTGTTTGCTGCACTTCATGCACTGAACTTAAGCAAACTAATGATTATTTAGTTAAAAGCATGTCTAGGCTCACTAGAGGTAAAGATATGTTGTTTGCCTTGATGGGGAGCCAAAGAATATCACAAGGAAAAGCTGGTCTTGGCTATGATCCATGTGCTGTCAAGGAAAAGATTAGGATGAAAAACCAGAATGCATATATGAGACATTTTGTGCATGCTCAGAGCAGTAAAAAGAAAAATAATGCATCACCTCACATTGAAACATATGATCAACCAAGGCATGCTAAACAAAAGTATTATCTGCATTGTTTTCTTCCTGCCACTCAATCTAGCAGTCCCTTCATTACCTGTCATTTCTGTAACAAAAAGGGACATATTTCCAGTTCTTGTGCATTGAAGAAAAATGGACTTGGCAGGAAAGCTGAATGGGTTCCCAAAGTTACATCTGCATCTAGGGAATTACTTACTGACTGAAAAGGACCCAAGCAAATTTGGGTACCTAAAAGGAAAACATAAACTTTGTTTTGCAGGTCCGTCTCAAAGCTAAGAAAAGCAACAAATGGTATATGGACAGTGCCTGCTCAAGCCACATGACTGGTGATAAGGAGAAGTTCATCACCCTTAGAGACAAGAAAGGAGGAAAGGTGACCTTTGGAGGTGACCAATATGGCAAAATCGTTGGTATTGGAATTGTGGGCAAAAATCCAGAAACATCCATTAAAGAGGTGCTGTTTGTGATTGGCCTCAACCACAACTTGCTAAGCGTGAGTCAGACTTGTGACAAAGGAAACTGGGTGCTGTTTGACTCAAAGTTTTGCCTGGTCATCAGAAAAAGTGATCACAAAGTAATCCTCAAAGCTCAAAGGGATGGTAACTGTTATACTATTGACCTTGATGAACTTCCTCCCTTGGATTCTGTATGTTTAATTAGTCAGGATAATGATAGTTGGTTATGGCATAGGAGATTAGCTCATGTTAACATGAATCAACTGTCTAAACTGATTAAAAATGAGCTAGTAACTGGTCTACCAAAAATATCTTTTGAAAAGGATAAAGAATGTGATGCATGCTTAAGAGGAAAACAAACTAAATCATCCTTCAAATCTGAAAATGTAGTTACTACAACTAGACCACTTGAATTGTTGCATATGGACTTAATTGGACCATCTAGGGTGAAAAGTCTTGGTGGTAATTTGTATGTGCTTGTAATTGTTGATGATTACTCTAGATTTACTTGGACATTATTTCTCTCTTCTAAAAGTAATACCTTTGAAGCCACACCCTCAATCATGTCCCAAGGAAACCCATGCAATAGCTGTGAAGAGAATTTTTAGATATCTCATTGGAACATCACAGTTGGGTCTCTGGTATCCAAAGGGCAATGGAGAAGATCTCAAAGGATACACTGATGTTGATTTTGCAGGATCCAAAACTGACAGAAAAAGCACAAGTGGAACTTGTCAGTTTCTTGGAGGATCCCTGGTTTCATGGTTCAGCAAAAAGCAAAACAGTGTAGCCCTATCCACTGCAGAAGCTGAGTATGTTGCAGCTGGAAGCTGTTGTGCCCAAGTCATCTGGATGAAACAGCAGCTTGAAGATCTTGAGGTTAAAATGAAAGAGATACCAATCATGTGTGACAACCAAAGTGCCATAAATATCACCAAGAATCCTGTCATGCATTCAAGGACGAAACATATTGAAGTTAGGCACCACTTCATAAGGGATCATGTTCTGAAAGGAGAAGTTAAGCTGGAGTACATCCCAACAGAGAATCAAGTTGCTGACATACTCATAAAGCCTCTATCAGAAGACAGGCATTGCAGAATAAGGAGAGAATTGGGTATGGTAAATCCCAGTGAACTGTAAGTTATTCTTGTGCAATCTTGTTTTCAAAGGTTTGAACTTTAAAATTAATTCTAACTTTAGCATCGGAGTATGTTTAATTTAAGCTGCAGGTGCTCCTCACAAGATTCAATGGCAATAAACTTGAAAATTGGAGCACATCAGAATGGAACAACCAGAAAGTGAAGTAAATGATGAAAATTCTGAGTTCTAGATCCACTCTGTAAGTTTTTAATAAGATGAAATTCGTATTTTAATGAGTGTTAGATGTATTTTGCCTCATAAACCGTGTCTTTGAACTGGTCAACATTCAAATTTTTGTTGATCAACAGACGAACTTCGGCCTATTGACTTGGAACAGTTCTCGGTGATGCCTCGAAATTTGTCTGTTGGATCTTTGAAATTCGAATTTTCAAAAAGCAAAAATCTCAAAATCATGTTTGTGCATCACTGTTGTACGAATTATCACTTCTTGAAATACGAATGTTGGACAACCTTTACAAAAGTTGAAAAATGCGAACTTTCAGTTAAAAATTCGTCTGTTGAATCATGTTCTTCATGTTGAATACTTGAAAGATGAAACTGAAAAATTATGTTACTATTCATTTGGTTCCAAAGTTTTTCGAATGAACTTTGAAAAATTATAATTAATTCTAGAAAAACCATATCAATGTGACTCCAGTGTCTACATGAAGTTAGAAACATGCTCTATACCAATTTATATAGTTTAATGCTCAAAAAGCTATTGTGCAAATGGTCAAATTCATGTTCCAAATTTTCTAGTCTAACTTCAAAAATTCATAACAAATCGTACAAATGTCCAATTATAGTGATCCTTAGCTTGTTTGAAATCCTTGTCTATCTAGTTTTTGAAAATGTATAACACTTATATGTTATTTGATATTTCAAATTATAGTAAGCATGAAACTGAAAGGTGTGCAAAATGGTCAGATTCTACTATGCTTTGTAAAATACTTATATACATTCTATACATTGTTCAAACTTGCCCATGTCATGTTCTTATCATCAAAGGAGACTAAAAACAACATGATGTCAGCAAGACATAACTTCACAAACTCACATATAATCTTACATATAATTACATAAATACAAAAAGCTATGGCTAATATAACATTAGCCATCCAAAGACTTCTCCTACCCTGTTGCCTTCATGGGGGTCTTGCCACGCTTTGAACCTATAATTTGGGATACTTGAGTGGGTGAGATTGAGGACAATCTCAGTAGCAAGGCACATGTAAAGCATTATGACATTCATTTCACAAAATAAATCACATTTCAACAACAAAGTACCACATTGATCATAAAAATTTCTGCAGTATAACGGCTTAGAAAATGGATATTCCGGGGATTAAAACCCCTCATATTATAGCCAAACAAATCAAAGAAGACAAATATACAATGTGGTAGCTCAAATTCATCATAAAGATATCATACAAATATAGTGAAATCACATAAAGCAATAAATGGACTTTACTACCTCTTGAAGTACCACTTGATCTTTCACTTAAAACCAATGGTTCCACTTGCTTTCCTAAGCTTCCCCAAGTCCCTAGACATCATTAAACAATTGATCAAGCCACTGGTTTCATGTCATTATACATGGAACTCTCATGAAACCCTAGAAACCCTTAATTGTCCAATTTGTCTATCTTAACCTTTACCATGAAGCATATGCTTGTTCTTAAGGTTTTGGGCCATAGGGAATTCATTTTTTGCATCAAAACAATGAAATTCGTACTCTAAGATGACCTTCTACACTAACCAAAATTCTAATCATAGGAAAAAACTTGGTTTTTCCACAAAATTGTTTCAAATCATACCTAACTTGTTTTGTTTTGTAAAACCTTACATTTTCTGATGCTTTTATGGCTTTAAAACATCATTCCCTAACCAAAACATGTCTTGAACAAAATTTAAAAAGGTTGGGAAAGGAATGAGCTTCATGAAAACTGGGCCATACAGGCATGAAACAATAACAATACACCTAGAGATCTCAAGTTAGGCACTTACTGATTTTCCTTGAATTTCTTCCTATTTTTCTCCTATTTTATCCTTCCTCTTCTTGTGTTGTTCTTCCTCTCTCTATTTGGGCAGAGTTTTCTCTCTCTTGGATGCACCAAATGAAAGGGTATTTATAGCCAACTAATTAAGCATCAATCAAGGCTACTTTTTGCTAATCAACTTGATTAACTTTAATGACACCTTAGCCATTAAGTTATCATAACCACTAAGACTTCCCAATTCAGCATATGAGCTGCCACATGGTGCCATTTTAGTGGGGTAATATCTCCAAAATACTGCATAATTTTTCCAGTCCGGTAATACCCTGTATTAGTTACTTTATACTTAAATCGGTAAAGTTATTTTTTGCAGTATAAATTCACTTCATTGATACAAGAATAAAGTAAACTTGTGTCTAGTATTACTTTATTATCCCTCTCTAAAAAGCTACTTTTGTGATGTCCAACTTATAACATCCCACAGGTCCCTGGATCAAAACCAAGCTTTGATACTAAACATATAACACCTTATACTTAAGTCCATTTTCTATGTATTAGACTCTAATTATGTCCATTATTGCATGATTAGAGATTTGATTGCATAAAAATATCAAAACAAATTTTTCTTTATTTTGGGTACTGTTCATTGTACATTTTCCATTTTACCCTACCAATTTTGAAAATTCATAACTAATTCTAGAAAAATCACATCAAAGTGATTCAAATATCTAAAAATATTTTCTATATGGGAAAAATATGAAATAGAGTATTTACCTGACCAATTCATACAGTTTATTCCTCAAATATTTACTGTATATTTGATCATTTTGAAACTTTCCAGGTTTCGGCCCTAATTTTAAAAATTCATATCTCATGATATTTTAGGCAAAATCATGTATTCTCTATGTCATTGGAAAGCCCTGTATATCGGCTTTCTAGATATATTTTTCTTGTATGTTTATTCACCTTGTACAGGGTATGGAATTGACTTAAATCATTGAGGGTCAGAATACTACTTCTACTGGAACAGTTTTAGGAGAAATTACATAACTCTTTCTATATAGTTCCAAATACTATCAAACCTATGGCATTCGTTTTGTAACTCCTAGAGGTTTCCAGAAATAAAAGCATTGAATTTTTGGAGCTTTGTATGATTTTCTATTGCATTTTGAAATTTCCAGTTTTTCTCTACACTGTCCTATTCTGAACCCTAACTTTGAAAATTCACTATAAATTGTATACTTATCCAATTTAGGTGTTCTTTAGCTCTTTGGAAAGATTATTCTATCTACTTTCAGAAAATATACTACATGTACTGATGGACCTGTTTGGAATAGAGAACCTTGGTTCAAACTGCTACCAATCAATCTTGAGTATAATCATGCCATATCTCATATTAAATTTCATAAACCTCGTGCATTAACATTTATTGTTTCAAATCCACACAGAACATCATAAGAGAACTTTAAGGAATATAATCATGCATAATTACAGAATTTCATCTCATATATAACATGATATATATTTTCTTAACTTAACATTATAACTTGCAAAATTAAGTAATTCTCCATCATCTTCTTCATTTCCCTTGCATTCGTTTGAATACTTCTATGTCCTTGCCCTAACATGGTTAATATTTGGAAAGGAATGAAATTCAAATAATCTCAATAGTTACACCCAATTATGCAAGCATATTATCATAGCATTTTATAAAATCATCAATGGTAATCATAAAATCATAAATTCATACTATGCCATACAATTTCATAAAAATTTTGGCATGGTAACACCTTAGAAAAGGACATCCTAGGATCATAAAACCCTTCAAACAATCAGCATACATGCAAATTCATCACAAAGTATCCAAACAAATATATGACATAGTTATAGAATCATAAAAATCAAGCATGATAACATTAGGCATAAATGGGAAAATAATTACCTTATTGCTTTCCAATGATCTCCAAACTTTGTGGAAACTTCCATTGATCTTAAAACACTTCTTGGAATCCTATAGCATCATAAAATAATGACATGAGCCACTGATTCATTAAGCTCATTTACAAAGTGGCATACTTGAACTAAAGATTCCATGTTGTTTTCCCTTAATTTTTCTTTGTACAACATCATTGTTCTTGCATAATTTGGACCCAAGAAATCCATTTTTATGGTCAAAATCATGAAATTTCCTTCCTAATTCAAACCCTAAATAGGCAGAAAATTCACAAAAATGTAGAAAAATATCTACCTGACTAATTTACAATCTAATGGCATAATCTTGTTGCTTAAAACCTATACATCCTTTTTTATGGTTTGGTTTTTTCATGGCTTCACTTTCTCTCTCCTCTCTCTCTCTCTAGATAGAAATTTTCAGAGTTAAAACAAAGAGAAATACTCCATGAAGCTTCACAAAACTTAGACATAACCAAGATAGTAACCAAACAAGCTTACCTTAGAAGTTTGGAACCAAACCAAGTCCTATAACCTTATCTTTTCCACATTTTCTCTCACTCTTCTTCCACTAGTTCAGACGTGTCTAAAGCTAAGGAAGATGAGTTTAGTGGCTGGCTTGGGGTGGTTAAGTGATTTAAGTCATAAACTAACCTTAGTTACTTTAATTTTTAACTTGAGTTATTTTAATTTAATTAAACTTTTCAAAAATTTCCTTTGTATCCCACTCAGCATTTCAGATGTGATTCACTCCCTTTTTGGACAAAAATTGCTTCATGAAGTTTAATGGACCAAAATACCCTTTACCGATTAAATTTACCCGTACTGATTAAGTATTTTCACCAAAATTATCATTAAATTGGTACAGGATTATCATTTTTGGTCCAAAATCATTATTTTAATCCAAAATATATTTTAGCAAGGCCCACAAATTTTTCTTGAATTACTAGTGCCTCTTCTTATAGTTCAAATTGACTTTTATCGGGTAAAATATTAATATTAAACTCTAATTATCCAATCAATGTTATTTTGATCTTAATAAATTTCATACTATATTTCATTGGGCTTAGTTCATTGAGAGCTTCATTTTTACTATAATTTTTCATATTTCCAAAAATACCATTAACCTAGGGTTAATTTATAATTTTTAAAACTTTCAGGTCATTAGGTATAATTTTTCCCAAACTTCTCTCTCTTCCTTTCCACATGAATTTCTTAGTTCTTGGGACCAAAATATAAATTTTTCATTTTCCTGTTTAATTAAGAAAAATAATCTCTTTACCCTTCTTCATGTTTAATGGTGTCTCTCCATTTTTCCTAATTTCTTATGTATTTTACGATGTCAAATTTTTCATTTTTAGGCCTTAAATGTATTATTCACATTTTACTTTTAATTTGAAAAATGACTGTTTTGCCCTTAAGCCTGGTCAAAAATATAATTATCCATTCTTCCTAGCACTTTCTTGTAATTTTATCCAAAGGCCAATTTTTTATTATTTCTTTTTGTATTATTCACATTAACTTTCAAATTAGTCTATTTCTCAACCCAGACCTCCCGGCTATGCAATACTTACACCATTGTGCTCAACTTGGAGCGAGCTTTCATTCAAGTAGTATATTGCATATTTTCTGGGATAAGTTCTGGAATTAATTTCTACTAAATACCTTATGAAAAATTAATTCCAATTAAAAACTAAACATAACTTCTTTAGAAAATTAGATGAGAAATTAGTTACTTCTAAAACCCAATTATATATAGCCTTTTCATCTCACTTTGTTTCTCATCTTTTATTCATTTTATAACATCCCATAGAAATAGGGATCTTACACAACTACTTTTCTTTTTACCTTTTTAGCTTTTACATATTAAAAAGTAGTTTTATCAATATAAAGGTACTTTTTAACTTTTGACACTGATTATTTCTCCATCCTTGAACATTAATCCTCAGTGCCATATACCATTGGACTTGTCTTATCAAGGGCTTTGTTTTTACAGTAATTTTTCATATTTACAAAATTACTCTTGATCCAGGTCAATTTATATTTTTTAAAATTTTCAGATCATTAGATGTAATTTTCTCCAAGGACTTTTCTACTCTCGTTCCAACGTTTTTAAGCTTGGTGACATAAATGTCATTTATTTTTATAATTTTTTAGGGGAAAAAATAATTTCTCATTTTTCTGTCCTACCAGAATAAATGACCCATTTGCCCTATTTCACGCAAAATAGCATCTGCTCATTTTTGTAAATTCCTTATGCATCTCTAGATATTCTAGCTTTCTAGAAATGTTACATAAAACTTAACATTACCTTCTAGGATAACATACAACATTTGAAACAAAGAACCAAACAATAAAATACCATAACATGATTTATAGAAACAAAAGCACTAAAAAGGTCAATCCAAACTCAAGACACAGTGGATAACTAGGATCTAAACCTATCAACCATTAACATTTCATCCAACATAACAAATTCAACCTCACAACACAACACTTAGGAGAAAAAAAAAAGACAGCAAGCTAGCTTTCGAATCCACAAAATGCATATGGTGAACTAAGAGGACCTATCAGAATCACAGTGACAACACTGCCATATACCATACTCCAGCTAACCATCAAATAAAATCAAATAAATAAAAAGAGCAAATAGTCAAAAGCAATGACAATCAACAACCATACTATCATGCCTTGACCCCATGCATAAATTTAGACTTCTCCATTCACTATCTGAAGTTATGCCTAAAAATTACCAGTTGAAGTTTGATTATCTTACAACTCATCCCTTTGTAGCTCCCTCGTCTATCCACTGGTTCTTCATACTGGGATTCTCCATTTCTTTCTTTCCAGTTGCCTCCTCCTCTAGTTCTTCCGTCTTTCTTTCTACAATTTTTGGCTTATTCTCCTCTCGTTTCTCTCTGTCATTAGGGTTTTTACAAAGCAACCTCTTAGGTTCCTTTTTTTTCAAATTTCTTCAGCCCCTTTTATAAAGTTCCAGTAATTGGCTTGCAATCACGAGACCCGAGCGCATGATTGCATTCCCTACCCCTTCTCGAATCCAATTGCTTGCCCCATTCCGTGCTCATTCGAATGATCCCTTACCTCTACTACTTTGCTATGTCAAGTACGGAGTAGTGGAGGGATTTTGCTTATATGCTTTTGTGCCTCTCAACTTCTCCCTCACTCGCGATCTCACTCTCCCTGCTCCGCTTTCATGCTCGTGTACAGAGCCATCATGGCTCATCCTCTATTTCTTGCCCCCTCTACTTTTTGGACCTGAGCTTCACTCAATTTTTCTCTCTCTCTGGCTCATTCCTTTCTTCATGCTTAAGCCCTAGCTTCCTCTCTGTCTCACCATGCTCCCTTTGTTCTCTCGTTTTGTGCATGGCCTTTTGTGTCTAAGCCTCTTAATCAGGGCTTAGACTTACCTTTGGCTGAAACACTGTGTTTCATCCAAAGGTTGATTAATTAATTAATTTATTTATTTAAAAAAAATTTGTGTATAATATATTTTTTGTTTTTATTTTATTATTATTCCCCTTTTAAATAATTATCTCTTTTTATAGAAATGAATTAAGTATTTCTTTTAATTCTTTTGAAAGGTAAGTAGCTTGTTAAACCATAAATTTGGAGAATTAACTATCTAAGACTCTTAATTAAAAGGGATTTTTACTAGAATACTTTCTATTATTTTTAACTAATTAATTAATTTTTATTTTTATTTTAAGATTTAATTTAATTAATGCCGGAATAAAATAGAGTGTTCACAAGTCTTCTCTAGTTATATTAGCATTTTGCTTCATGAAACTTGCTTTTCTTTTCTCCTTTTGTTTTGTAATCATCAAAATACATAGATACTCTAACAACAATATTTAAGAAAATGATTACTTTACACATTATCCACAAGAGTACATAACTAATCATCATAGTCCAAAGCCATGAATTCTATGTACCCAATTATTTCACACAATTCTACAACTTAACATACTCCAAAAAGTTACCCAAATATCTCTACCTACTTAAAACATAATAAAGAAGTCATATTATCCATAGCTCCAAACAAGTCCCTTATGAAAGAAACTACAACCAAACATCACAAAACTTTGTATACTTCATTATTTATTATCCCAAAAGCTAGATATGAAATTTTATAGCTCAACTACAACAATTTCCATCTTTAGCTAATTTTACACATTACCAACACCCTCTTGAGTTATATTTTCAAACAAGTTTATATGACAAATCAAATCCAAATTTCACAAAACTTTGCACACATATTCTCCATGTTCCAATGATGCATTCAATATAAATTTCATGCCCCCAACAACAAGAATTTCCAATTATTTCATAATTCAAAAATAATCTATAGCTCAATAATGCTACATATTTAATCAAATTTTTTATATAGTAAATCAACTCCAAATCACACCAAACTTGGTATACACACTCTTAGCAACCCAAAGATGCACATTATAAGAATCTCATGGCCACCCAACCAGCATTTTTAGACCTACCCTAATTCACACTTAGGGTTTCAGAGTGTGTTTGGATTCAATTATTAGAAGCTAATAAGTTGTTATTTCAACCCATTAAGACTACCAAACACAACCCAAACTTTAATTATCAATTATACAAAAAAAATTGATTAACACAAAAGCAAGAATTTGTTGCTTTGTAAAATCAATTATTATCGTTGGGACTATTAGAAGCATTAAATATGTACTTTTAAATTTTTGCTCACATCTATTAAACTCCCATCAATATCTATAGAATCCATCGATTACGTGAAGATCCATCTGTGATACTTGACTTTGATATGTGCATGTTGAGTCTTGCAAGCCACTTCCACTCATCATTGTTGTTACCCCCCTTTAATCTGTACTTCTAGCACATAAGATTTGGTTGCACTTCTCCTATTGCTTGATCCATGGATTGGGACTTCAATTTGTGCTTGTGATCTGGTTCCTTGAATCTTTGTGCTCCATACACTTAAACCCTCTTGGTTCCCTGATCTATGCACTTCTCCTACTCGATTTGGTTACCCTTCAATTTTACTACATCTCCTCTATTCAAGCAATCACTCAGCGTCTATCTGATTCTATCATCTTCAGTATAGGTAGCTCCTTCCTCTTCCTCTTTAAGTCATCTACTCATTCCTTTTTTTTTGGTGTATGCTAAAAACATAAAAAGGTACTGGTTAGTAGATTTCTTACTTCCTGTTGGCAGTGACCAAGATCCTTTATAGTCAATATTATTTGGTTGATGTTGGTTATTGATGTGACCATATTTTATAATATTTTTATCCCCTAAATCTAGTGTTTTTATCATATTATTTTGAGGGTTTTAGAGCATTTACATCTTATAGCCGGTTTTGAATACTTTGTGGGAAAAATGTGTTAAATCCTTGGGTTTATGCTTGTTTTGTGATAGTTGATTATATTCCATGGATTTGGTGGCTAATTCTTCCTATCAGAACATTTTTCAGTATGTTAGGTTAATTAGGTGCTTAATCGGGCTTTTATTATTTAATTAAATTAGGGTTTTCTATGATTTCTAGTGAGTTTTTCTCAAGGAGTTTCCGTTATATCATCCATTTAATGTCATCCATCATTCAATGTTATTAGAGTTTTATTTACATTGTGTAAAATACCTTAACTTTAATCTTATTTCCCATGCATTAGACCTCAATTATGGTCCATTAAACATATTTAGAAGCTTGAATCACATAGAAAATTAAAATAGATTTTTCAAAAATTCGGTGGCACTGTTTACTTGGGAAAATCATTTTACTGACTGAAATTTGAAAAATTCATAAATAATTATAGAAAAATCATATAGAGGTGATTCAAGTCTTTAAATCTAGCTTAAAACATTGTCTACAAGTGAAAGAATAGTGATCGTGCTAATTTGTATTGTAAATTTTGTGAACTTTTACTGTTTATTTGGTTATTTTTCTACTTTTCAGTTTTCTGACTCCAACTTTGAAAAATCATAATAATTTGTACACAACTCCAAATGGGCATTTCAAAACTCTATCTATCTACTTTAAGAGTATATATAACATTTATACATTCTCTAACATTTCATCCAAATAGTAGCATAATTACTATACAAGGGTCAGAATCCATTTCTATCCTTTAACTTTGCAAAATATTTTTTTATACATTTATACATGGTCATATCATGTTCCAAACTTGTACCATACATCATGTGAGACCAAATGAGCCACAATGGTCTCATGGTACAGGCTTACAATAGCATACACAAATTTACATATCATTTCCAAACAAAAAGTCAAAGACAAGATTATAATTTTATTCATTAATTCTTCCTTCCTTGTCTTGCTCCTTCTTGGAAGCCTTGCCAATAACACCTTACTTTAATCTTATTTTCCATATATTAGGCCTTAACTATGATCCATTAATCATAATAAAGGCTTAAATCATCTGGAAAACTAAAACATTTTTTCAAAATTCGATGGTACTGTTCACTTAGTAAATCCATTTTATCGACCAAATTTCAGAAATTCATAACTAATTATAGAAAATCATATGGAAGTAATTCAAGTCTCTAAATTTAGCTCAAAACACTGTCTACAAGGAACAAAAAAATAAGAAACAAAGCTTTGATTAGGCCAATTCATATAGTAAATTATGTGATCTTTTACTATTTATTTGGTCATTTTTCTCTCTTTCAGTTTTCTGACTCCAAATTTGGAAAATCATAATAATTCGTACAAAACTCTACATGGGGTGTTCTTTAAACCATTTTAAATTTCTATCTATCTATGTTAAGAGCATACATAATATTCATACATTCTCTAACATTTCATCCAAACAATACCAAAATTACTACTCAAGGATCAGAATGGCCATTTTTATCCCTTAACTTGGCAAAATAATTTCCATACATTTCTACATGATCATATCATGTTCCAAAATTGTATTAAACATCATGTGAGACCTAGAAAGTCATAATGATCTCAATGTACAACTTCACAATATTATACATTAATTTACATAACATTTCAAAAATAAGGATCTAAGACAAGATAAATCTTAATCAATATTTTCATCCTCCTTCCCTTGCTCTTCTTGGAAGCCTTGCCACAACTTGCCTATCATGTTAGTCATTTAGGAGAGTAAGATTCAGAGAATCTCAGTAGCAACACCCATTTATGCATATATAGTATCGCAAAATTCATAAAAACATAAATCATTCTTATAAAAACATAAAATACCATATTAATTCATAAAAATTTTGGTAAAGTTTTCTCTTGGACATCTTGTGGTCAAAGCCCTTTCATACACTCAGCCAAAACAATTACAAAACATCACAATACAAATATGGCAAGTTATAAAGTTCATGAAAACAACATAAGATAACATAATGCAATAAAAAGAAAGGCGTTACCTTTATGCATCCTCTAGCTTTTCCCTTTAGTTTCACCTCTTCTAAACACTTCCACAAGCTTTCTTGAACCCTAATACATCATCAAACAGCCAATTAGGCCACTGGTTTCATGGCTTCCATCACAAAGTGTCTATACAACCCTAAAATTTCACTTTGTTATTCTTTGCCTTTTTATGAAACCAACACTTGTTCCTAAGGTTTTTCACATAAGGAACTCATTTTTGGCATATAAAATCATTAAAATCCAACTATAAAGTTATGCCCTATTCTGGCCGACATTTATGGGAAGAGGAGAGAAAATTGTTTGTTTTGAAATACAACCAACAACTCTTAAAATCATACTTTAGGTGACTTAATCATGCTTTGGCTTAACTTTAATGCATGAAACTTTTTTCCTTCCATTCCCATACCTTGGCCAAAACTTAAACTAGAGAGGGAAGAGGAGAGAACATAATAGAAACATCTTAAACCTCTCAAGAAACTAGTTTGAAGGCATAGAAACCTACTTTGCAACTTGAATCTTCAAGCTCTTTCCTTGGTATTATTTTTTCTATTCTCTTTTTCTCTCTTCTCTCTTAGGTTTTTGGAGCTTCTCTCTCGTGTTGCAGCTGCTGGAACCCATGCCTAATGAGAGGAAAGAGGGAGATTTACTTCACTTAATTGGCTTTGCTTAATCATGGTTGAATTTCACTATTGTAGCTATTGGAAGTCACGCCTAATGAGAGGAAAAAGGGAGGTTTACTTCACTTAATTAGCTTAACTTAATCATGGTTGAATTTCACTAACCTTAATTAATTTATCAAATACTTCTTCAAGAAGTATTCTTAAAAAATAATAAAATATCTAATTGCAGCAAATGGGCTACTGAAGATGGACACCACTCTTGTTAAAAGTATATCCAAAATATGGCATATTTTTCCCAATTCAGATATATCTTATACTGATTAATTTTACCTGGACCAATAAAGTTATTTTTGCAATATTTTGTTACTTTACAGATATAGGATTAATCTATATTTGTATCTATATACTCTTATTTAGCCTATCCCAAAAAGCACCTATGTGGGGCCCACATATCTTTCCTCTTTCTTTTTCTACTTTCTGTGGGGCCCACAAGCTCCTTTTTCAGTATATAGTTACTTTTTGATGCTTGACAATGATTATTTCTTCATTTGTAATCAATTAACCCCCATATTATATACCATTAGGTCCGACTCATCATGAGCGTCGTTTTGACATAAATTTTTAATAATTATGAAATTGCCCTTGATTGGGGTAAAAATACAATTTTTCATTCTTTCGGATCCTTTTTCATAATTTTTTCAAGAACTAAAGTGCAACGAATTCTTTACTTTCAAGGACTAAATTGTGAAGAATTCTTTTTCCTTGGGCTAAAATATGAGTTTCTCACTTTAGTTTCTAACCTGGGAAATGACATCTTTGCCCTTTTTTCATATCTATCCATGTATATCAAATTTTGTTATTTCCTTCTACATTTTATGATATCTAGGGGTTTGAGGATATTATAATGCCAAAGCTTATATCTATCATGTTAGTCATTTGGGTGAGTGAGATTTAAAGAATCTCAGTAATAACATCATGTTAAGCATGCATGTCATCACATATATCATAAAATTATCAAGTAATCATTTTATAACATAATAAGCCATATTAATTCATAAAAATTTTACTAGAGTTTCCTCTTGTAAAATAAATATCTCGAGGTCAAATCCCCTTCATAAACTTAGCCAAAACAATCGCAAAACATCACATATACAATATCACAAGTCATGAATCATTAAAAAAACAATATAGGATAACATAATGCTTTAAGGAGAAAGTTACTACCTTGGTGAAACTCCTTGCTTTTTTTTCTCTTGGTTTCACTTCTCCTTAGGGCTCCCACAAGCTTCCTTAAACCCTAATACATTATCAAACAACATTTAAGTCATTGGTTTCATAGCTTTCATCACAAGGTTTTCCACCATGAGGAATTCATTTTTTACATCGAAATTATGAAAATCCAACTTCTTTTTACTCTATGACTTGGCCAAAAATTAGGGGTTTAGGAGGGAAAAGAAAATCTTTCAAAATTTGCTTCCAACTACACTATAGCTTGTTCCTTTTAACTTAATCTCATACTTTCCCAAAACTTTATGGCACAAAACCACTTCCTTTCAACCTTTAAGCTTAGGCTAAAAATCATATATCAAGAGAAGGAGAAAAGAACCCACAGGAACTAACTCAAACCACTTGAAAACAACAAGCTTAAAGGCATAGAACTTACCTTTGATCTTTAAACTTCAAGCTTCAACTCTGCCTTCCCTCTTTCTCTTCTCTTTTTCTCTCTTTCTCTCATGCCAAAATGCTACTTGTTGCTGCAAGTTTTGTGCTTTGGGCTCACTTAAACACTTAACCATGCACTTAGAGGAGAGATATCTAATGGATGAATAGTAAATTTGGTTAGATTGACTACTTGAGTTAATTTTAATGAAATATTCTCAAAAATTAATTAAATAAATTCCATTCTTGTCCCAAGCAGCAACTAGCATGCCATTCTAAGTGTATTTTTGTCCTAAAATACTACATAATTTTATCAATTAAAATATAACATGTACCGATAACTTTTGCCCATACCGATAAATATCATTTACCATATTTTGTCACTTTATTAATACAAGATTATTCTAAATTTGATTTTGGACTAAACTCATTATCATGTTCCAAAATATATATGTAAAGGGTCTACATAGTGTTCCCTTCATTGGTCTGCTTTTGTGGGGCTTATGACTTCTTTTTCGATGTAATAATTGATTTTTAACTTTTAATACCAACTATAAATTGATACTAACTCAATTAAACTCAAAACAATATCCCATTGGGTCAAGCTCATCATGAACTTCATTTTGACAAAAATTCTAAAAATTACAAAATTACCTTTGACTGAGGGTAAAATTATAATTTTTATTTCTTTCGAGTCCTTTTTCATAATTTTTTTTAAGGACTAAAGTGCAACAAATTCTTTACTTTCAAAAGGCTAAATTCCAAAGAATTCTTTTTCCTTAGAGCTAAAATATAATTTTCTTATTTTACTTTCTAACCCGGGAAATAACATCTTTGCCCTTTTTCATATCTATCTGTATATCTTAGATTTTGCTATTTCCCTTTACATCTTATGATATTCAAGGGTTTAAGGATATTACATTCTGATCATATTTATTTACTAATTATACAATTTTATACTTCTCATTTTACTTGTAGTTAAAGTACCACTTGAATTGAATTTTAATTTTACTTGATGATCTTGGATTTAATCACCTAATCATTGTTTAGAGAACTTAATTAAACCTAACTAGAGTTACTAAACTTGGCCATAGTCATTAGGGCTTGCATTTTAGAGTCGGTCAAAGTTTGGTCATTAGGGTCATTTTTGTTATTTTCTTAGGAACCCTATTTTGTTCATATTTTCTTAGGGTTTTTTATTTCTTTCTTTTTCATCATTTTCAAAATAATTTTCCCCTAATTTGGGTGTTTAATATCGTGATTTTACATGCCCTAATCAGGCTTAAATTGATTTTCTAATTTTATACCTAAGTTTTACGAAATATTGTTACATGCTTTAATATGTTACATATGATTATTTCTTGTAACATATTTTCATAAATCTTTGGGTATGGATATGTTGGCAAGTCAATGGGCTAATGGACTTTACAAATGGCTAAAGGAAGCAAGTTTAGTGGTGGATTCAAGATGCATTATTGCCATGTCACCTAAAACTAATCCACCTAGTACCTTTCATGGAATTTCTCTCTTTTCCCCTTCCTAAAACCCAAAACACATAACCTAACTGATTTTACACGATTATTTAGACCTGAAACTCAATTCTCTCATGTCTCCCTTGTCATTCTTGTCCTCTTCATTGTTCTTCATCATTTTTTCATCTGATTGCTTAATTCCTCTCAAAATCCATCAGTTTCTCTCACTTTCTCACCAAATCTCATACATTATCCACCAATTCGTCCACTCTCCTTCATCTATTCATTCAGGTTTCATCTCGATCTCACTCATTTAGGTCTAAACCAAAGTAAATTCAAGTGAAGAAGCTGGATATGTTGAAGTCAAGTCGAAGAAACAAGTAAGATAGGAAGATTCAAGTTTCACATCTTTTCTTCACTTGTGCTTATGATCATGACTTAGAGTCTTCTTTTACCTACATTTTAGTTTGTTTTGATGGCTTGGGAGAGTGGCTGATTCAAGGAGGGATTGGAAAGAGATGTTAAAGACACAAGAACACCTAAGATTCTCAAGGGAAATATCTCTCTATTCTACTCTCTCTTGATCTCTACTTGATTAGCTTAGTTAATTGATTTGTGGACCTTTGAATTAGGTTAAATAGGAAGAGTTTTATGTCTAGAATTATGTTGAATATTGCTTATAATGGCTAGACATCTCAAGAGAGATTGATTTGTATGGTTTTGAATTGAATTTTTTATCAATGGCAATGAGTTTGCAATTTCAGTTACAAGCTTTATGTTTAATCTCTTGATTTAGCTTGATTAATATCATTGACAACATGTTTGGGTTGCTGGATTTAGATGGTTAACATGTTGTTTGAACCAAAATTGATTGGTATTCGGGCTGAAATAATTGAAGTTTGCCTATGGATATGTTGATAATTCAAAGTTCACTTGTTAGCTTGAATTAATGTTATGCCTTTAAGGTGTTTGCACAAATACTTGGTTGGCCTTGAAATATCATTTGGACATGTTCAAATACCTCATTTATAATGTTGATTAGAGCTGTAACTTGTCATCAATTTATGCTAGTATTTGCATCTTTCCCTTGGAGAAAATACATGTAGTCTTGTGATACATCTCTTGTCCAATTTATAACTTGAATCAAGACACATTTCATTACATTAAATCAGCTCTTTTCCACATTTTTTCAAGCTCATTTTCAAGTTCCATTTTGTTCATAAACTTAGCCAAATTTCCTTAGTTTTAGGCCTTTAGAATTGTATTCATTTTAGGTACTTTCAAGTATGCAAAAACCTCTTCTCATTAGTGATAGATTTCAGTCTCTTAGGCTAGTCTACTAGTGTTCATTGCATTCTTGCATATTCATCTACTTTCCACCCATTTCATTTCATACATTTACATCCCTAATCATTCATAAACACATACTTCACAATTTAAATGATAGCTCTTCCATTCATTTATTCATATATTCTTGCATTTAGTAAGCATTTAATGTAATTAATTTGCATAGTTTAGATTGGGTTACTTAGTCCTATGCATGTCATTGCATAATCATTCATTTAGCGTGAGCTTCAACATCATTCATTCTCATACATATCCACACACTCATGCATGGCCTACACATATTCACCCATTTAATTTCATCACATTTGCATACATTCATTTTCAACTTTGCATAGCATGGTAGTTGCATTTAGCAATCCTCTTATTAGTTAATCACAATTAATCATTAACCTCCTTTGTGAATATGATCTAGGTCAAGCTACTATACTATGTAGTAGTTCAACTTAGGTTTTAAATTGAGACACTCACGACATTGGCCGTTAGTTATCCAACACCAACTGGATATTTTGGTTCATATAAATGTGAGCACTACCACCTTCCAAATTTTCTACATTCATTTGGATTTGCAAACAACAATTAACAATTTAATTATTACTATTCAAGCTTAAGATGCATAATAGAAAGGACTTTTGGAGTTTGGAGGAACAAAATTGCAATTTTATGTCGAATGCCTAACTTCAAATTTGAAACACAAGTTTAAATAGCATGTGCAATAATGGCTGTACATAGCTTCATTAGAAGGAATTCTCAAACAGATTTTGAATTCTTGTAGTGTGAAGATGAAAATATAGTTGAGTATGAAGATAGTAATTGTATTGATGAGCATCAAGGCTCAACATCAAGTTCAATTATGACCTATTCAAGAGATATGGATTGTATTCATGATTCAATTAGAGATCAAATTGTATCTTTGAAAGACAATTAGTTATGTAATATTATTAAATTTTTTATAGCATTTTTAATATTGAATTTTTGTATTTTTTAGTTTTTTATATAACATGCAAGACCATTAGTTTTGTAATATTATTAGTTAATAATGATTTTTAAAAAAAATAGTATTATTTAAAGAATAAGGACATTTTAGACATTTCAAATGATTATCAACTCAAAAGTGTTTTTGATTAAAATCATCCAAACATATTTCATTTCTCAAAATCACTTCTGAGGTAAAAGCATCCAAACATAAATCAATTTTGACAAAATCAATTATACTAAAATAAATTCTGCAAAATAAATTATACTCAGAATCAATTATATAAAATCTAATTCAAACACACACTAACTAAAATTCAAGATTCTCGAGATAAAGCTTCAAAATCTACAATACACTCACACCCAAAACTTGAGCAAGCTTCCTTCACATGATTCTAAGTAAAACCTTCAGGAAATTTGAAACTCAAGCTTAGCCATAGCACCACACATCAATATTGAAAACCTATCCATGAAATTTGAAAATGTGGAGGAGAGGAAGTAGGAAATCACCATATCTCAAGGATTTTGAGTGAGAAATGTGTGCAAACTAGCCTTAGGACATTATAACGCCACCCATGAGCTCTCTTAAGCCAAACCCTAAGTTTTCCACCATTTGGAATGAATATTTCGAAAATGTGTTTTATAATTGAGAAGGGACTTATTTGCAAAGTTTTTTCAAGATTCAGGTCAAAAGTACAACTTTTGCATGACCTAATTGCAAGACATTTTCAAATTTACCCCCTAAATTATAATTTACTTAAATATCAATTATTTTATTATTTCATATTATTTTTTCATTTTTGGGAATAATGATTAATTAACTTAAAAATTAGTAGATTGTTACACTTTCCCTGAACACCAATTACCATTCAATTATTCCAAAAAAATCATTTAATCAAATTTCAAAATTATAATTTAAAAGTATAGATGTTATAAAAGCCTTTAAATATATCAAGCTCTTCAAATATCTCACAATCTTCTCTTGGAAAGTTGGCAACTTTACATATATATATTCCTATTAAGTTTTCTTATGAATAGGAATTTTTGAGATGATGGAGAAAATGTATGTTGGTGTTTTCCATAAACTTGTGCTAGATTAGTTATTCGAAGATTATAAGTAGCATTTCTCTTTTGGTAATATCTTTAAGTAGTTGCCTTTGATATGTTAGAGCTTGTGATCATAACTTCATGATAAGTGTAATATCCCAAAATTTTATTGGATAATAAGTGATAAAGAGGATATAATTGATGATAATATAAAATATATATATAATTTATGAAAATGGACAGACACCGTTTTGCATGAAAAAGGGCAAAGAGATATATTTTCCAATTGGACAAAAAAATGAGAAAATTATATTTTTGACCTTAAAAAAATATAAAAATGACATATATGTCCCAAAAGTATTAAAATTAACGGGAGAAAGAAAGAGAAAAGTCTTGGGTAAAATTACACCTAATAACTCAAAAGTTTCAGAAATTATAATTTAATCTCGGGTCAAAGGCAATTTTATAAATATGTAAAATTACTGTCAAAATGAAGCCCTCGATAAGAAAAATCCAATGGTATATGGCACTTAGGGTTAATATTCAAGAATAAAGAAATAATCAGTGCCGAGTATCTAAAAGTAATAGTAAACCGATAAAGTAAAATGTGGGCCTACCGATGATTAAAAAGAAACTGGGTCAGGATATGGGTCATACACAGATACCATTTGGAACAGGATAATTATGGAAATATAAAAATAAAATTAAAATAGTCCTATAGCCCAAAAATGCTAAAATTATTATAAAGACGGTTTTATCGGTGCGGTTAAAAAGTACCCGGATTAAGATATATTTGGATCAGGAAAATTGGAAAATTTTTGGACATTATCCTCCCTCTCCCATGCGTGAATTGCTGCAGCATATGAGGCAAAGAATATTTTATTATTTCTTGAAAAAACTTCTTAAAGAAGAAGAGAAAAAAGTAACTTTAGTTAGTTAAGTGATTAAGCCACTAAATTAAATCACTTAACCACTTAATCCCTTCTCTTTCTTCTTCATTTCACGTATGAACCAGCAGCTAAAACATAGCAAGAAAATGCAAGAAAAGGAAGGGGAAAAGGAGGGAGAAAAGGAAGAGAAAACCAAAGGAAAATTGAAGCACAAGTTGGTAAGATTATTTCCTACCAACCTAAGCTTGCTATTATGATTTTCAAAGCATGTTTTATGGTTTAGTTTGCTTCCTTTCTATCTTAGGATTTCGGCCAGAATGTGATTTAGCAATAGGAATGAGTTTTGAACCATTAAACTTAGGGAAAAGCTTAGATTAACCACTAGAAGCATGAATCCCAGGATGGTTTGAAGTGATTTGAAGGAAATTTTTTTTCAATCACTTTGAGACAATTTCGGTCAAAACAAGGGGAGTATTTGGAGTTATAATTTCATGATTTTGACCTCAAAAATGGATTTCCCATGGTCCAAAACCTTTAGAACAAGTGTGTTGTACAAAGAAAGATCAAAGGATAACTAAGTGAAGAATTTGGGTTTTAGTGTATATGGTATTGTATAATTCTGAAAAACCAATGGTTAAATTAGTTCAATGATGATATGATTGTTGGATAAGCTAGCTTCCTAAGAGGGGGGTGAATTAGGAAGACTATAATTTTTTTCTACAAAATGTCAAGGAAGTGAAGAAAGCAAAGAGTGATTGTAAAATAGAGTATAAACAAATAAACAGTAAAAGTAGTAGTAGGGAAGAGAAGACTCAGATATTTATCCTGGTTTGGTCTCTCAACTTGACCTACATCTAGTCCCCAAGTCACTACTTGAGATTTTCCACTATTCTGCAAGAATTCAGTGGGCTTCTTGCAAATGCCTCAGTACAAAGATGATGCTCTATTTCTAGAGTTCACACTTTCACTCTTTGCACTCTCACTGAGTGCTTTCTCAATCCCTTGTGATAACCCCTCATAAGAAAATCTTTCTTCCAGATGAAGATAAGATTATTTACAATGAATAAACTCTCTTAATCAGAGTGTATAGGAGACTTTAAGTACAAATATTGAAGCAAGTGAGAGTAGGAGACTTTAAGTAGATGATTTGATAGAGTTTTAGTATTTACAAAGTAAAATAGTTACCCACATTTTCAAATGAAGTTCTATTTATAGATTTCTGCCCTAACTATACATTAGAGATAAGATCTAGCTGTTAAAGATGTTACCCAACGGTTACTCTGAGAAACTATCCATTTACCAACCACATTTAATGCTTTTGACACTCAAAGTTTGAATTTTAGTTGCTCAACAGACGAATTTCGTAGAAATCGAAAGTTACAGTCTTTAACGTTGAACTCCTGAAGTTCGTCTGTCATGAAGCAAAATTCAAATTTTCATCTTTAAAAATTGATTCTATGTTGGAACATACGAATTTTCATGTTTAAAGTCGTTCTGTTTAATGTGAACAGTAATTTCAATTTGCTACAGTGCCTTTGAAATTCGAATTTTGGAGCCCCAAAATTCGTTTGTCAGAAGCTGGTTCAATGAGCCACAATAGTTCATCAATTCAAAATTTGAATTTCCATAGGGCAAAGTTCGTCTATCAGAGAGACCTCTTTTCAGACTTACTTTAAAATTTGAATTTCTGAATATTGTCATTCGTATGTCAAAATATCAACACAACAGACTCATAAGCTTTGTTTCTAAAATTCGAATTTTCAAGTTCAAAGTTTGTCTGTCAGTTAGCAATTTTAAAGATCTTTTTGAACTTGTTTTCAGATGAACTTTGACATGTTCTCAGACGAATTTTTCAATTTTCATAAGTTACATTTTATCTGAAATTTGAATTTTCAAAAGCCAAAGTTCATCTGTCATTGAAAGCTCTTTTCAGACACGTATCAAAATTCGAATTTCTCAAGTCAAAATTTGTTTGTCAGAGAAGTCTCTTTTTAGACTTGTTCATTTTCAATACGAAATTCGAATTTCCAAAGGCAAAGTTCAAATTTTCAAAACAGCAGATCAGTATAAACCTTTCAAACTTCATCTATTGGTGGGTGTTTTTCAAATATTCCATTAATTAACATAGAATTAAGTTTTTAAAACATCTTTTCACCAAATCAAAGTCTTCTACTCAAATTAAAACATTACTAAACATTCTACATCTATTCTTGTACTGATTTCTCCAGAATTCCTTCACTTGAAACCTTTTGTGCACCTTTGATATCTTTACTCCAAGCTCTTGAAGGTTAGTTTGGAATCATCAAAACACTTGATTCAACATTCTCCCCCTTTTTGATGATGACAAAACAACTTACAAACTGGATTAGTACTTGGGTTTGCTTTAACAAGCTCCCCCTCAACATATGCATTATAATCCAAAAGATATCAGGTATAGTAGATCAAGTAAAGAGATTTATTAGCTCATTTAAAGTCCAACAAGAACAGTTCATTTCAATCAAGGAATTCTTTCATTTCATCAGATGTTACTTTACAACAATGCAAAACATTACAAAATACAGAAACACAGTACACAACAACAGAAACACAAAACAACACTACAAAAGGACCCAAGCATAAATTCTAATCACTTTTTCTTTGACTTGGTCTTCTTCCTGAATGCTCTGTAGTAGACTTTCTAGTTCCAGTTTGCTCATTCTTCTCCCCCTTTTTGGCATCATTGGGAAGGTGAACAAAACCAGCATAAGAAGGGATATGAGACAATGGAATAGCTTGAATCTCTGCACAGGGACAAATGACATTTCTGGATTAAGCTTTGGCAAGAACTCAGAAACTTCAAAACTTGTGTCTTCATCTTCAACATCAAAAATCTCAAGAAGTGTAGAAATTTCTTGCCTTGTAACTACCAATTGTACCCTTCTTTCCTCCTAGAAACCATAATGTGTAATAGATGAGGGAGCAGGAGGAGGAAACATTTCTTCAAGCCTTCTTCTGTGAGCTTGTTGTTGAATCAAGAGTTTTGATGATTCCAAACCAGCATGCAAGAGCTTGGATTGAAGATATCAAAGGAGCTCAAAGTGTTTCAAGTGAAGGATTTCTAAGTAATTGCTGCTAGATCTACTGTAGGATCTTTAGCCTTAGTTATGAATGGGTAAAAGCTTTTGATTTGAGGAAAAGATGTTTTTAAACCTTGATTTTATGTTAAATCTTGACTTATTTGAAAGATACCCACAAACAGACGAAGTTTGAAAATTTAAACTGAACTGGCATATTGGAAATTCGAACTTTGCCTTAGGAAATTCGAATTTCGGGCTAAAACTGAACAAGTCTGAAGAGATGTCTCTCTGTCAGATGAATTTTCTTCTCCAAATTTCAAATTTTCATCTAAGTCTGAAAGAAGCCTTTTAGTTACAGACAAACTTCAGATCTTCAAAATTCGAATTTAAGATAAAATGCAGTTTGAGAAAACTAAAGAAATTCGTCTGAAATAATCTGAAATCAAGATGAAATTGAGTTTCAAAAAATACTATCTGACAGACGAACTTTGGCTTTCCAACATTCAAATTTTCATATAAGTCTGACAGTGGCTTCTTTGAAACAGACAAACTTTGAGTCTTCAAAATTTGAATTTCAAACAAAACACAACTTATGAAAATAGAAGAAATTCGTCTGAAACAATGTTAAAGTTCATCTGAGATCAAGAATAATTTAAGTTTCAAAACTGCTTTCTGTCATACGAACTTCGAACATTAAAATTCGAATTTCAGAAGTTAAGGTTGTGAGTCTGTTGGAATGAAATGTTGACATACGAATGACAAAGTTTTGTAACTTTGAATGTTGAAGTTAGTCTGAAAAGAATCTCTCTGACAGACGAACTTAAGAAAGTGAACTACTGTGCCTCCTTGAACGTTCTATAGACAGACGAATTTTGGGGTTCCAAAATTCAAATTTCGAAGGCACTGTAGAAAATTGAAAGTACTGTTCATTCTTAACCGAAAAACTTTCTTCTTGAAAATTAGTATGTCACATTGTGAAAATATTTTGTAAGTTTCAAAATTTGAATTTTACTTCATGAACAGACAAATTTTGTGCTGTAATGTTCGAAGCTTTAACCTTCGGTTCCTTCGAAATTCGTCTGTTGACCACCAAAATTTGAATTTTAGTATATCAGAAACATTAAATGCGGTTTGTAAATGGATAGTTTTTCAGAGTAACGGTTGGATAACTTCCCCAATGGATAGATTTAGTCTCTAACGGATAGTTAAGGACAAAATCTATAAATACAACATCATTTGAAGTTGTGGGTAACGAATCAAACTTGTAGATACCGAATTTCAGCCAAATCTTCTTCTCAAAAGCTTTTAACCTCTCAACTTCAATATCTGTACTTTAACCTTCATATCTACTCTACTCAAGAGAGTTATATCTTTGTAAACAATCTACTCTTCATCTGGAAGATAGATTTACTTATGAGGGGAAATCACAAGGGGATTGGGAAGCACATTGTAGAAGTGCTTAGAGAGATTGAGAAAGCTCTAGAAACAGAGCATACTTGTTGTACTGTGGCATTAGCAAGAAGCCAGTGGAATTCTTGCTGTATAGTGAAAAATCTCAAGAGTTGTCTTGGGGACTGGACGTAGGTCAAGTGGATAGACCGAACCAGGATAAATTACTGAGTCTTCCTCTCCTTATCTTTACTTTTCAACTTGCTCTGTTTTATACGTTGCTTCTATTACACTGTGCTATCTTCACCCATTTCACTTTGTGCAGAAAAATTTCAATCTTCCCAATTCACCCCCCCTCTTGGGAAGTGAGTCTCGCTAACAAGTGGTATCAGAGCCCGGATTCCCATTCAAAGGATCTCACAGTCCGGGAATTAAGATGGCTGGCTTTGGAGAAAGCATACTTCCTTAAGTAAACAACACTAATAGACCACCAGGCTTCAGTGGAGAACATTATGGGTATTGGAAGATGAGGATGCAGATTTACCTCCAATCAATTGATCTTGATATCTGGTCAATCATTGAAAAAGGAGATTTCGTCCCAATGACTCTAACTGAAGATGGAAGATACAAAGAGAAGCTAAAAGCAAAGTGGAATGAGGAAGACAGAAGGAGAGTCCTGCTAAATTTCAAAGTAAAGCATTGTTTAGTCAGTGCCCTGAACCAGGACGAATTCTACAGAGTCTCACAATGCTCCACTGCAAAAGGGATGTGGGACACTCTGCAGATTGCACATGAAGGAACAACTAGGGTTAGAGAGAACAGACTAAACACATGCATTGGAGAGTATGAAAGCTTCAGAATGACTGAAGGAGAAACTGTAAAGGAGCTGCAAAAGATATTCACCCTCATTGTGAATCAACTGAAGAGCCTGGGAAAGGAGTACACTCAATTTGAAAAAGTAAGAAAGATACTCAGAGCTCTCCCTCTGCAATGGCAGCCTAAGGTGACAGCAATAGAGGAAGCCAGAGGAGAATCAATGGCCTCTGTCACAGCTCTTTTCGGCAGCCTTGAGGAGCATGAAGGAAAAATGAAAGCTCTCAAGGAAGCTGGACAGGACAGAAAGAAGAAAGGCCTAGCCCTTAAAACTGCTGAAGAAAAGGAAGAAGAATCTGACAAAGGAGATGAGCTGGATGAAGAAACTCTGGCTATGATGGTCAGAAAATTCGGAAGATTCTACAGCAAGAAGAAGAACAAAAGATTCTTCAAGAAGGGAGTAGCTGGTGAAAGCAAGAAAGAGGCAAAAGAGCTTGTGACTTGCTATGAGTGCAAGAAGCAGGGACACATCAAATGGGATTGTCCTCAATTCCTCAAAAAGCAAGAAAAAGATAAGAGAGTTGCTGACAAAGAAAAGAAGAAGAAAGCCTACATCTCATCAATATGGGGCAACAGCTCAGATGAGGAGGAAGAGGATGAGGATGAGATTGCCAACATCTGCCTGATGGCAATTGCTTCTGAAGAAGCCGAACCCTCATGCAGCAGTGATCAGGAAGAAGAGGTATATGAATCTGAACCTTCTCATTCTGAGTTACTTGATGCATTTCATGAGCTTCATGATGAGTTTATTAAAGTTGCTAAAGAACTAAAACTGGTAAAGAGAAAGATTAATAAACTGAAATCTCAAAGCAACATTTCTGAAATTACCTCTCTACCTACTGCTGAATCAGTTTGCTGTACTTCATGCATTGAACTAAAGCAAACTAATGATTACTTAGTAAAAAGCATGTCAAGGCTCACTAGAGGTAAAGATATGTTGTTTGCCTTGATGGGGAGCCAAAGAATATCACAAAGAAAAGCTGGTCTTGGCTATGATCCATGTGCTGTTAAGGAAAAGATTAGGAAGAAAAACCAGAATGCACACATGAGACATTTTGTGCATGCTGAGAGCAACAGAAAGAAAGATCACATGTCATCTCGCATTGAAACATATAATCAACTAAAACATGCAAGACAAAAGCATTATCTGCATTATTTTCTACCTGCTTCTCAATCTAGCAGTCCCTTCACTACCTGTCATTTTTGTAACAAAAAGGGACATATTTCCAGTTCTTGTGCTTTGAAGAAAAATTGACTTGGCAGGAAAGTTGAATGGGTTCCCAAAGTTGCATCTGCATCTAGGGAAAAATCTACTGACTGAAAAGGGCCCAAGCAAATTTAGGTACCTAAAAGGAAAACATAAACATTGTTTTGCAGGTCTATCTCAAAGCTAAGAAGAGCAACAAATGGTATATGGACAGTGCCTGCTCAAGTCACATGACTAGTGATAAGGAGAATGTCATCACCCTTAGAGACAAGAAAGGAGGAAAGGTGACCTTTGGAGTTAATCAATATGGCAAAGTTGTTGGTATTGGCATCATGGGCAAAAATCCGGAAACATCCATTGAAGAGGTACTGTTTATGATTAGCCTCAACCACAATTTGCTGAGCGTGAGTCAAACCTGTGATAAAGGAAATTGGGTGCTGTTTGACTCAGTTTTGCCTGGTCATCAGAAAAAGTGATCGCAAAGTAATCCTCAAAGCTCAAAGGGATGGTAACTGTTATACTATTGATCTTGATGAACTTCCTCCCTTGGATTCTGTATGTTTAATTAGTCAGGATAATGATAGTTGGTTATGGCATAGGAGATTAGCTCATGTTAACATGAATCAATTGTCTAAACTAGTTAAAAATAAGCTAGTAACTGGCCTGCCAAAAATATCTTTTGAAAAGGACAAAGAATGTGATGCATGCATAAGAGGGAAACAAACTAAATCATCTTTTAAATCTAAAAATGTAATTACCACAACTAGACCACTTGAATTGCTGTATATGGACTTAATTAGACTATCTAGGGTGAAAAGTCTTAGTGGTAATCTGTATGTGCTTGTAATTGTAGATGATTACTCTAGATTCACTTGGACATTATTTCTCTCCTCTAAAAGTGATACATTTGATGCATTTGTAACCTTAGCTAAGAAAGTGCAAAATGAGAAAGGTATTTCTATTGTGTCTATCAGGTCAGACCATGGAGGAGAGTTTGAAAATGCATACTTCCTGGAGTACTGCAATGAGCATGGGATTGACCACAACTTCTCAGCTCCGAGGACCCCTCAACAGAATAGGGTAGTAGAAAGGAAGAACAGAACTATTGGAGAGATGGCCAGAGCTATGCTGAATGAGAAGGAACTCTCTCAAGTGTTTTGGGCTGATGCAGTAAATATAGCAAGCTACATCATAAACAGAGCCTACATCAGACCAATCCTTGGGAAGACTCCATACGATCTGTACAAGGGAAGAAAGCCAAATCTGTCCCATCTCCATGTGTTCGGATGCAAATGCTTCATTCATAACAATGGGAAAGAAAATTTGGGTAAGTTTGATGCCAAATCCGATGAAGGTATATTTCTGGGCTATTCTAGTAGGAGTACGGCATATAGAGTTTATAATAAAAGATCAAATGTGGTAGAAGAATCTGTGCATGTGGTTTTCATTGAAAATGAAACTGTTTCCAAACATGTTACCAATGAGGATGATCTTGCATTCAATTTTGAAAAACTGGGCATTTCTGATAAAAGTAAAACTGAACCTCCAAAGATATTTGAATCTGTTAACATAGAGGAAGATATCCAGGAGAAAGAGTTTGATGAAGAAAATAATGAAGAAACATCTCAAGAACTCCCTAGAGCTTGGAGATATCAAAGGAATCATCCTGTTGATCAAGTGATAGGGGATGTTCAAGAGAAAGTCAAAACTAGAAAATAGTTAAGGGATAAAATGCTAAACTGTGCTTTCATTTCACAAATGGAACATAATGTGCTGAAGAAGCCTTAACTGATGATTACTGGATTTTAGCTATGCTAGATGAACTAAATCAGTTTAAAAGGAATCAAGTTTGGGATTTAGTGCCTAGGCCTAAAAATCATCTTGTCATTGGTACCAAATGGGTTTTCAGAAATAAACTTGATGAATCTGGAACAATAATCAGAAATAAAGCTAGATTGGTTGCTAAAGGGTATAATCAGGAAGAAGGTATTGATTTTGAAGAAACCTTTGCACCAGTAGCTAGATTAGAAGCTATAAGAATACTGCTAGCATATGCATGCATGAAAAATGTTTTACTGTATCAAATGGATGTAAAGAGTGTCTTTCTAAATGGATATATCGTGGAAGAGGTTTATGTAGATCAACCTCCAGATTTTGAGGATTCGACAAAACCAAACCATGTTTATAAACTGAAGAAAGCTCTTTATGGTTTAAAACAAGCCCCTAGAGCATGGTATGAGAGATTGAGCAATTTTCTAACTAAAAAGGGGTTCAATAGAGGCAAAGTTGACACAACTTTATTCACTAAGAAAGAAAATAAAGATTTACTAATTGTTCAAATCTATGTTGATGATATTATTTTCGGTGCTACTAATGAAGCTCTTTGCAAGAAATTCTCTGGGTTAATGCAGGGAGAATTCGAGATGTCCATGATGGGTGAACTCAACTTCTTCCTTTGACTGAAAATCAGACAGCTTGATGGTGGTATCTTTCTCGGTCAATCCAAGTATCTAAAGGAGCTGCTAAAGAAGTTTGGACTGGAGAATGCCAAGCCAATGGGAATACCTATGGCTACTGCAACCAAACTGGACATGGATGAGAATGGGAAGATGTTTGACATTACTCAGTACAGAAGAATAATTGGATCCCTGCTGTACTTAACTGCCAGCAGACCTGACATTATGTTCAGTGTCTGTATGTGTGCAAGGTTCCAATCATGCCCCAAAGAAACCCATGCAACAGCTGTGAAAAGAATTTTCAGATATCTTATTGGAACATCACAGATGGGTCTTTGATATCCAAAAGGCAATGGAGAAGATCTCAAAGGATACACTGATGATGATTTTGCAGGATCCAAAACTGACAGAAAAAGCACAAGTGGAACTTGTCAGTTTCTTGGAGGATCCCTGGTTTCACGGTTCAGCAAAAAGCAAAACAGAGTGGCCCTATCCACTGCAGAAGCTGAGTATGTTACAGCTGGAAGCTGTTGTGCCCAAGTCATCTGGATGAAGCAGCAACTTGAAGATCTTGAGGTTAAAATAAAAGGGATACCAATCATGTGTGACAACCAAAGTGCCATAGAGCTAGGCCAAAGAGGGCAGTGAAATCTCAATATGCTACCAAGGAAGGAGAAAAATCTAAGAGAAAAGCCGAACCCAGTAAGGCAACACCTTCCAAACGCCAAAAATCAACATCCAAAGCAGATTTACAGAAAGCTGGACCCTCCTCACAGAAAACTGCAGAACCTTCGGTCCCTATTCCTGCTGATGCTGCTGTTGCTTCCTCCGCTTCCTTCAGTACAGAATCTGGAGAGTACCAACTAACTACACTGCCACTCTAGAGCACTCCTCAGATTCAAGAAGAATATTCAACCAAGTTTGCCAGCAAAAAGGTAATCAAGCCTCACTGTGTGAACATGGAAGAATTTTTTATATCTAACAACTTTGATGCTGGAATATGGTTGTTAAGATATAAGAATCTATTGGAAATTGCGGAGAGGTATGATGATGAAGTAGTAAAGGCATGGTATGCCTCTAACAAGAAGATGAAATGGGAGGTCAACTTGAGATCAAGGACCATTAGGCTTGCTGATGAAACATTCAATGAGGTGCTGGAAATTCCAGGAGAAGATGGGCTCAAAATTGACATCACTGCCTCTGGGTACATGGATGAGGCAGATACTGCTGATGAAGAAGGTGGGCCCTTTCTGAACTACAAGGAGAGCACTATTCTGAGGACATTGTTCAGAAGAAGGGAAAATTGGTCATCCATAAACGTATTGAAGCCTACAAACCTCAATGTTCAAGTAAGGATCCTGCACTACATAGTGTCCAGGATCATATTCAACAAAGGAGGCAGCTTCAATCTGATAACCAGGGCAGAGGCATATGTCATGGCTGCAATCATGTGTGAGACACTGATTAATATGGGACACATCATTCTCCAATGCATGATCAAGGCAAAAGATCAGAGGAAGGATTCCACACTCGCCTATGCAGTAATTATTTCAAGAATCCTGTAGTATGCTAGGATTCAACACATTGAAAAGGGGAAAGAAAAACTCACAGAGGCATTCAAAGAAGAGGAACTGTAAAGGATGGGCATTGAAAGAGATGAAGGAAGATGGGTTGGAAAGAGAGCAGGAAAATCTAAAGATTTGTTCTTTGTTGTTGATGCCTCCCTACAACAAGAAGGCACCTTTGAGGCTCCTGGCAGATCTGTATCTCAGCCTTCTCAGCCAATCCCATCTCCATCCAAGCCCACTCATATTCCTTCCACTCCCTCCTCAAGGGCCAAGCCAACCAAGATCACTGAGTTGTATGACAGTTTGTCTACACTCATTCTCAGTATTCGGGATGAGCATAATGCCAAATTTACTCATCTGCAAGATCAGATCCATCAGTTGGCTGTGAACATGAAGGTGGTGGCTGATGCTTATGAAGAGATCAGAAGTGCAATCCATGCCACATCAGTTCCACCTCAGCCTGGTGTCCCTGAGCCTACTCTGTCTCCCAGTCCTGAGCCACCTAGTCCTTTTGAGATGGCATCTCCTATTCCTGGTGTTGAAGCACAGGAAACTGAACCAACTAGCGCAGAAAGCACTCCAAAGGCCTCTAGCAATGAGGCAAGTCCCAGTCCTCCTTTGGACTATGGCATAGAGGAAGAGGGTCTTCAGAAATCAAGACCTCATGAGCCTACTGAAGCAGAAGCTCAAGATTCTATCCTGTCCACTCAAGAGACTGAGCAAGTTGAGAAGCTAGTAGCAGCCATCTCTGCTTCACCATTTCTGCAGAATGCCCTTAATGAGGAAAGGAGCATTGTTCCTGTTGTTGATTTTGAAGCTATTGCTCACAATGCTCTACTGCAAGCTCAAAGGAGAAGGCTTGAAGAAATGTTTCCTCCTGCTGAACCAGCTCCTCCCTCTCTTGCTGCTTATAGGCTCTCAGGGGAACAAAGAGCTCAGTTAGCTCTTTCCAGGCAGGAAATGCAAGAGCTGCTTGAGATCTCTGATGATGAAGAAGCAAGTCCTGAGCTTGCGAAGCCTCCTGCACCAGTCCAGTCAGAGATTCCTTTTGCTCTTGTGCCACTTCGAGCTATTCCTGTCTCTCAGATCCCTCCTCCTGCTAATTTTGTTGACCTTCCTGATGATGCCAAAAAGGGGGAGAAGACTGAGCAAACTGGAAAGTCTGCTGCTGCTGAGCAATCGGGGAAAGGGAAGACGTACAGCAAGAAGACCAAGCCCAAGAAGAAATGATTGAAAACTTGTTTAAATCTTAGGCTTGAGTCCTCTTGTAGTACCTTGTGTTTCTGTTTCTATTTTAAATGTTTGCATTTTGTATTTTGTATTAAGAACTTTGATTAATTTTATCTCTGTAAAGCTTAAGTATTGAAATGAATGAATTTCTCAGTTGCAATGATTTGTGCATATTACTTTTTGAATATCTTCACTTGATCTGTTGTATATGATATCTTTTGAAATATAATGCATATGTTGAGAGGGAGCTTGTAAAAGCAAACCCAAGTACTAATCCGTCTGTAAGTTGTTTTGTCATCATCAAAAAGGGGGAGAATGTTGAATCAAGAGTTTTGATGATTCCAAACCAGCATGCAAGAGCTTGGATTGAAGATATCAAAGGAGCTCAAAGTGTTTCAAGTGAAGGATTTCTAAGTAATTGCTGATAGATCTACTGTAGGATCTTTAGCTTTAGTTATGAATGGGTAAAAGCTTTTGATTTGAGAAAAAGATGTTTTTAAACCTTGATTTTATATTAAATCTTGACTTATTTGAAAGATACCCACAAACAGATGAAGTTTGAAAATTTAAACTGAACTGGCATGTTGGAAATTCGAACTTTGCCTTAGGAAATTCGAATTTCGGGCTAAAACTGAACAAGTCTGAAGAGATGTCTCTCTGTCAGATGAATTTTCTTCTCCAAAATTCAAATTTCCATCTAAGTCTGAAAGAAGCCTTCTAGTGATAGACGAACTTCAGATTTTCAAAAATCGAATTTCAGATAAAATGCAGTTTGAGAAAACCAAAGAAATTCATCTGAAATAATCTGAAATCAAGATGAAATTGAGTTTCAAAAAATACTATCTGACAGACGAACTTTGGCTTTCCAACATTCGAATTTTCATATAAGTCTGACAGTGGCTTCTTTGAAACAGATGAACTTTAAGTCTTCAAAATTCGAATTTCAGACAAAACACAACTTATGAAAATAGAAGAAATTCATCTGAAACAATGTTAAAGTTCATCTGAGATCAAGAATACTTTAAGTTTCAAAACTGCTTTTTGTCAGACGAACTTTGAACATTAAAATTCGAATTTCAGAAGCTAAGGTTATAAGTCTATTGGAATGAAATGTTGACATATGAATAACAGAGTTTTGTAACTTCAAATGTTGAAGTTAGTCTGAAAAGAATCTCTCTGACAGACGAACTTCACTCCTTCAAAATTTGAATTTCGAAGAAAGTGAACTATTGTGCCTCCTTGAACGTTCTACAGACAGACAAATTTTGGGGTTCCAAAATTCGAATTTCGAAGGCACTGTAGAAAATTGAAAATACTGTTCACTCTTAACCGAAAAACTTTCTTCTTGAAAATTCGTATGTCACATTGTGAAAATATTTTGTAAGTTTCAAAATTCGAATTTCACTTCATGAACAGACGAACTTCGTGCTGTAATGTTGGAAGCTTTAACCTTCGGTTCCTTTGAAATTCGTCTGTTAACCAACCAAAAATCGAATTTCAGTATGTCAGAAACATTAAATGCGGTTGGTAAACGGATAGTTTTTCAGAGTAACCGTTGGATAACTTCCCCAACGGATAGATTTAGTCTCTAACGGATAGTTAAGGACAAAATCTAGAAATACAACATCATTTGAAGTTATGGGTAACGAATCAAACTTGTAGATACTGAATTTCTGCCAAATCTTCTTCTCAAAAGCTTTTAACCTCTCAACTTCAATATCTGTACTTTAACCTTCATATCTACTCTACTCAAGAGAGTTATATCTTTGTAAACAATCTACTCTTCATCTGGAAGATAGATTTACTTGTGAGGAGAAATCACAAGGGGATTGGGAAGCACATTGTAGAAGTGCTTAGAGAGATTGAGAAAGCTCCAGAAACAGAGCATACTTGTTGTACTGTGGCATTAGCAAGAAGCCCGTTGAATTCTTGCTGTATAGTGAAAAATCTCAAGAGTTGTCTTGGGGACTAGACGTAAGTCAAGTGGATAGACTGAACCAGGATAAATTACTGAGTCTTCCTCTCCTTATCTTTACTTTTCAGCTTGCTCTATTTTATACATTGCTTCCATTACACTGTACTATCTTCACCTATTTCACTTTGTGCAGAAAAATTTCAATCTTCCCAATTCACCCCCCCTCTTGGGAAGTCAGCCTTGCTAACACTTGCAAGAGAGCATTGTGTGCAATGGCTTCCAAATCAACAAAAGGCACAATGCTTCTTTCTTTATTTAGAGTAGCCAGCATGAATGGTAAAGTGGAGATGGCTGCCACTAATCTTTCTACTTGCTCAGATTCTTGCTGGGATAAGATTGACTCTTGAGCATCTCCTGGAATGGTGTCATGAGCGCTTGAATCCTAAGGGCCTTCTTCTTCTATACCATAGTCCAAGGGAGTACCAGGACTTGGTGTGCTTAGTGTACCAGCAACCTCAGTATCATCTACAGCATCATCATGCTCAGAAAAGGCTAGCTCAAAGGGGCTTGGAGGCTCAGGAGTTGGAGACTTAGCAGGCTCAAAGAATCCTGGCTGAGGTGGAGCTGATGTGGTAGGAATGGCATTCCGAATGCCTTCATATGCATCAGCAACCACTTTCATATTCTTGGCCAACTGGTGAATCTGATCTTGCAGATAAGAAAACTTGGCATTTTGTTCATCCCTGATACTTAGTATGAGTGTAGACAAACTATCATACAACTCAGTGATCTTAGTTGGCTTGGCACGAGAGGAGGGAGTAGATGGAATGTGAGCAGGTAGAGATGGAGATAGGACAGGTTCAGAAGGCTGATGAGTAGGTTTTGCAAGAGCCTCAAAGGTACCTTCTTGCTGTAGGGAGGCATCATCATCAAAGAAGAGATCTTTAGATTTTCCTGCTCCCTTCCTAATCCATTTTCCATCTTTTCTTTCAATGCACATTCTTTGTAGCTCCTCTTCCTTGAAAATCTCAGTGGGCTTCCCTTTCCCCTTCTCAAGGTGCTGAATTCTAGCATATTCTAGAATCTTGGAAATGATTGCTATATAGGGGAGTGTAAAGTCCTTCCTTTGATCCCTTGCCTTGATCATGCATTGGAGTATGATATGTCCCATGTTGATAAGCTTCCCATGTATGATTACTGCCATTACATGTGCCTCTACCCTTGTGATCAAATTGAAGTTACCTCCTTTGTTGAAGATAATCCTAGACACTATGTAGTGTAGGATCCTTACTTGAGCACTGAGGTCAGTAAGCTTCAGCAAGTTTATTGATGGCCTATTCTTCTTTCTTCTGAACAATGTGTTCAGGATTGTGCTCTCCTTGTAGTTCAGAAAGGGACCACCTTCTTCATCAACAGTCTCTGCTTCATCCATATATCATGAGGCAGTGATGTCAATCTTAAGGCCATCTTGCCCTGGAATTTCCAATACTTCATTAAGAGTTTCATCTGTGAGCCAGATGGTCCTTGATCTCAGATTGACCTCCCACTTCTTCTTCTTGCTGTTGTACTTCAAAGAGGCATACCATGTCTTCACCACTTCATCATCATACCTCTCGAGTATCTCTAACAAATTCTTATATCTCAGCATCCATAGACCAGCATCAAAATTGTTTGAGAATAAGAAATATTTCATGTTCGTACAATGAGGCTTTATTACCTTTTTGCTCACAAACTTGGATGAGTATTCCTCCTGAATCTGAGGAGTGCTCCATAATGGCATTGTTGTGAGTTGGTATTCTCCAGATTCAGTACTGAAGGAGGAAGTGGAAGCAACAGTAGTAGGAACAGGAACTGAAGGGTCTATTTTCTTCGGTGAAGAAGGTCCAGCTTTCTTTGATTCACCCTTTGGAATTGTTTTCTGTCATTTAGAGGGAGTTGCCTTGCTTGATTTGGCTTTTCTCTTCGGTTTTTCACCCTCCTTTGAAGCATATTAGGATTTGACCATTCTCTTAGGTCGTGCCTCTCCCTTTCCAACTTCTAGATTCCTTACTCTTGCCATTTACGTGGATGAATGTTTCAGAATAAAGCTGAGAATGAGTTTATAGGATGCAAAAAGGAGTTTAAACGGTAGGAAATAAAGATTTACGGTCAGAATCAAAGAGCATTGAAGAAAGAATTTGAACAGACTCAGAAGAGATCATGTTCTAACAGACGAATTTTGAGGGGATAATATTCAAACTTCTAGCAGTTACAAGTCAAACCATTCAGCAAAGCTTACTGACAGACGAATTTTCTTCTGAAAGTTTGTCTGACAGAGAGGCTTGGTCCAAGCAGCACAAGAAGAACAGATGAACTTTGTTTTAACAAAGTTTGAATTTTGAATAAAAGGCAACAAGCAATAACTAAAATAATAAACAACAGACGAATTATACACATGAAAATTCATCTTTCAGAGATTCAACATTGTGAGCATGTTTCAACAGACAAATTTTGAATCAGAAATTCGAATTTCTGCACTTTGTAAAGGTTCTCCAACATGCGTATGTTAAGAAATAAACATTCGTATAATCATCATGTTGGAAAAAAATAACATTGAAACTTTTATTATTGAAAATTTGAACTTTCAAATACCAACAGACGAATTTTGAGGGACCACCGAGAACTGTTACAATGTAAACCAAGCTGAAGTTTGTCTGATGGACATCTAAATTCGAATGTTGAGCATGCTAACTTGTTCAAAAACACAATTTATCAAGGAAATTCATCTAACACACAACTAAAATACGAATTTCAACTTTAAAAACTAACCAAATAGATCCAGAACTCAGATTTCTTGCTGTCTCTTTCACCTTTTGATTGTTCCATTCTAATTTGCTCCATTTTTTAGATTTATTGTCATTTAAACTCATGAGGAGCACCTGTAACTTACATTAAACTTACTTCGATGCTAAAGTTAGAATTAAATCAATGTCAAAAATTCTAAAACAGATTGATACAGAAATTTACTTACAGTTCATTGGGATTTACCATACTCAATTCTCTCCTGATTTTACAATGCCTATCTTCTAAAAGAGGCTTTGTCAAGATGTCAGCAACTTGATCTTCTCTGGGGATGTATTCTAATCTGATCTCTCCTTTCAGAACATGATCTCTTATAAAGTGGTGCCTAACTTCAATATGCTTCATCTTTGAATGCATGATTGGATTCTTTGTGATGTTAATGGCACTTTGGTTGTCATAAATTATAGGTATTTCTTTTATCTCAATCTCAAGATCTTCAAGCTGCTGTTTCATCCAGATGACTTGGGCACAATAGCTTCCAGCTGCAATATATTCAGCTTCTGCCGTGGATAAGGCCATACTGTTTTACTTCCTGTTAAACCATGAAACCAAGGATCCTCCAAGAAATTGATATGTTCCACTTGTGCTTTTTCTGTCAGTTTTGGATCTTGCAAAGTTAGCATCAGTGTATCCTTTCAAATCTTCTCCATTGCCCTTGGGATACCAAATACCCATCTGTGATGTTCCAATTAGATATCTGAAAATATGTTTCACAGCAGTTGCATGGGATTCTTTGGGGCATGATTGAAATCTTGCACACATGCAGACACTGAACATAATGCCAGGTCTGCTAGCAGTTAGGTATAGCAGAGATCCAATCATTCTTTTGTATTGGGTTATATCAAACATTTTACCCTCTTCATCTATATCCAGTTTGGTTGCAGTGGCCTTAGGTGTTCCCATTGGCTTAACATTCTCCATACCAAACTTTTTCAGCAATTCTTTCAGATACTTGGATTGATTAAGAAAGATACCATCATCACACTGCTTGATTTGCAATCCAAGAAAGAAGTTGAGCTCACCCATCATGGACATTTTGAATTCTCCCTGCATTAGCTTAGAAAAATTCTTGCAAAAAAATTCATTAGTAGCACCAAATATAATATCATCAACATAGATTTGAACAATAAGTAAATCTTTATTTTCTTTCTTAGTGAATAAGGTTGTATCTACTTGTCCTCTGTTGAACCCCTTTTTAGTTAGAAAACTACTTAATCTTTTATACCATGCTCTAGGAGCTTGCTTTAAATCGTAAAGGGCTTTCTTTAGTTTATAGACATGGTTTGATTTTATAGAGTCCTCAAAGCCTGGAGGTTGGTTTACTAAACTTCTTCCATGATATATCCATTAAGAAAGGCACTCTTCACATCCATTTGATACAACATAATATTTTTCATGCATGCATATGCTAACAGAATTCTAATTGCTTCTAATCTAGCCACTGGAGCAAAGGTTTCTTCAAAATCAATTCCTTCTTCTTAATTATATCCTTTGGCAACCAGTCTAGCTTTATTTCTGATTATTAATCCAGATTCATCAAGCTTATTTCTAAAAACCTATTTGGTGCCAATGATAGGATGATCTTTGGGTCTGGATACTAAATCTCAAACTTGATTTCTTTCAAATTGATTCAACTCATTTTGCATAGCTAAAATCCAGTATTCATCAATTAAGGCTTCTTCAATACATTTAGGTTCAATTTGAGAAATAAAAGCACAGTTTATCATTTGATCCCTTAATTGTTTTCTGGTTTTAACTTTCTTTTGTACATCCCCTATCACTTGATCAAAAGGATGATTCCTTTGATATCTCCAAGCTCTAAGGAGTTCTTAAGACATGTTTTCATTATATTCATCCTCAAAGTCTTTCTCCTAAATATCTTCCTCTATGTTAATAGATTCAGATATTTTTGGAGGTTCAATTTTACCTTCATCAGATAGATCTAAATTTTTAAAGTTTGAAATAAAATCATCCTCATCAGTGACATGTTTGGAAACAGTTTCATTTTCAATGAATACTACATGCACAGATTCTTCTACTAATTTAGACTTTTTATTAAAATCTCTATATGCCTTACTTCTACTAGAATAGCCCAGAAATATACCTTCATCAGATTTGGCATCAAACTTAACCCAGATTCTCCTTTCCATTGTTGTGGATGAAGCACTTGCAGTCGAATACATGTAGATGTGAGAGATCTGGCTTTCTTCCTTTGTACAGTTCATAAGGAGTCTTCCCAAGGATTGGTCTGATGTAGGCTCTATTTATGATATAGCTTGCTGTGTTTACTGCATCAGCCCAAAATATTTGAGAGAGTTCCTTTTCATTCAATATTGCTCTAGCTATCTCTGCAATTGTTCTGTTTTTCCTTTCAACTACTCCATTTTGTTGAGGAGTTCTTGGAGCTGAAAAGTTGTGATCAATTCCATGCTCATCACAATACTCCAGGAAGTATGAATTCTCAAACTCTCCTCCATGATCTGACCTGATAGACACAATAGAAATACCTTTCTCATTTTGTACTTTCATAGCTAAGGTAACAAATGCATCAAATGTATCACTCTTAGAGGAAAGAAACAGTGTCCAGGTAAATCTAGAGTAATCATCCACAATTACAAGCACATATAAATTTCCACCAATGCTTTTTACCCTAGATGGACCAATTAGATCCATATGCAGTAGTTCTAGTGGTCTAGTTATGGTGACTACATTTTTAGATTTGAAAGAAGATTTTATTTGTTTTCCTTTTAGGCATGCATCACATTCTTTGTCTTTTTCAAAAGTGATTTTTTGGTAGGCCAGTGACTAACTCGTTTTTAACCAGTTTTGATAGTTGATTCATGTTAATATGAGCTAATCTTCTATGCCACAACTAACTATCACTATCCTGGCTAATTAAACAGATATAATCTAAGGGAGGCAATTCATCAAGATTAATGGCTAGCAGTTACCATCCCTTTAAACTTTGAGGATTATTTTGTGATCACTTTTTCTGATGACCAGGCAGAACTTTGAGTCAAACAGTACCCAGTTTCCTTTGTCACATGTCTGACTCACACTTAGCAGATTGTGGTTGAGGCTAATTACAAACAGCACCTCTTCAATAAATGTTTCAGGATTCTTCCCCACAATGCCAATGCTAACTATTTTGCCATACTGATCACCTCCAAAGGTCACCTTTCCTCCGTTCTTGTCTCTAAGAATGATGAACTTCTCCTTATCACCAATCATATGACTTGAGCAGGCACTATCCATATACCATTTATTGCTCTTTGTAGCTTTAACACAAACCTGCAAGACAAAGTTCATATTTTCCTTTTAGGTACCCAAATTTGCTTGGGTCCTTTTTTGTCAGTAGTCTTTTCCCTAGATACAGATGTACCTTTGGGAATCCATTTAACCTTCTTGTCAAGTCTATTTTTCTTTAAAGCACATGAACTGGAAATATGTCCCTTCTTGTTACAGAAGTGACAGGTGGTAAAGGGACTGCTGGATTGAAAAGCAGGAAGAAAATAATGCAGATAATATTTTTGTTTTACATGCTTTGGTTGATTATACGATTCAATGTGATGTAAAATATGATCTTTCTTTCCATTGCCACTAGCATGCACAAAATGTCTCATGTACACATTCTGATTTTTCTTCCTAATCTTTTCTTTTACAGCACAAGGATCATATCCAAGTCCAGCCTTTCCCTGTGATATTCTTTGACTTCCCATTAAAGCAAACAACATGTCTTTCCCTTTAGTGAGTCTAGTCATGCTTTTTACCAGATAGTCATTAGTTTGTTTCAACTCAATGCATGATTTATAGCAAGCAGATTCAGTATGCAGAGAAGTAGTTTCAGAGATGTTGCATTGGCATTCTAGTTTGTTAATCTTTTTCTTAGCTTACTTAAGTTCTTTGGTAGTCTTGACAAACTCATCATGCAATTCATGAAAGGCATCCAGTAATTCAGAATAGGAAGGTTGAGATTCATATACCTCATCCTTTTGATCACTGTTGGATGGAGTTTCAGCTTCTTCAGATGCAAGAGCCATCAGACAGATGTTGGCAATCTCTTCTTCATCATCTTCTTCCTCATCTGAGCTGTTATCCCAGATTGATAAGAAGTAAGCTCTTTTCTTTTTGACTTTGTCTGCAACTTTCTTTTCTTTTTCTTACTTCTTGATGAATTGTGGGCAATCCCATTTGATGTGTCAGCAGGTTACTGGTTCTTTTCCTTCGCTCTTACTATCTCCAGCTGCTCCTTTCTTGAAGAATTTCTTGCTTCTTTTGTTGTTCTAAAATCTTTCAAATTTTCTGACCATCATAGTCAGAGTTTCTTCATCTAACTCATCATCATCGTCAGACTCTTCTTCTTTCTCCTCAGCAGCTTTCAGAGCAAGACCCTTCTTCTTTCTGTCTTATCCAACCTCTTTGAGAGCATTTATCTTTCCTTCGTATTCCTCGAGGCTATCGAAAAGGGCTATGAAAGATACCATTGATTCTCCTCTGGATTCCTCTATTGCAGTTACTTTGGGTTGCCATTCCAGAGGAAGAGCTCTGAGGATCTTTCTGACTTTTTTTGCCTAAGTGTACTCTTTGCCCAGACTCTTCAATTGATTCACAATGAGGGTGAATCTCTTCTGTAGCTCTTTTACGCTTTCTCCTTTAGCCATCCTGAAGCTTTCATATTCACCTATGCAGGTGTTCAATTTGTTTTCTCTTACTCTAGTTATTCCTTCGTGAGCAATTTGCAAGGTGTCCCACATTTTCTTAGCAATGGAGCACTATGAGACCTTGTAGAATTCATCTTGATTCAATGCACTAACCAAGCAGTGTTTTGCCTTAAAGTTTAGGAAGACTCTTCTTCTATCTTTGTCATTCCATTCAGCTTCTAGCTTCTCTTTGTAGTTCCCATCATCCTGCAATGCCATTGGGACAAAATCTCCCTTCTGGATGACGGACCAGATGTCCAGATCAATAGACTAAAGATAGATTTGCATCCTCATCTTCTAGTAAACATAGTGTTCTCCACTTAAGCCAGGTGGTCTATTTATGTTGTTTACCTCTGGTAGTATACTTTCTCCAAAGCTAGCCATTGTAATTCCCAAACTGTGAAATCCTTTGATTGGAAATCCGGGCTCTGATACTACTTGTTCGATAAGCTGGCTTCCCGAGAGGGGGGTGAATTAGGAAGATTATAAATTTTTTTGCAAAATGTCAAGAAAGTGCAGAAAGCAAAGAGTAATGGTAAAATAGAGTATAAATGAATAAACAGTAAAAGTAGTAGTAGGAAAGAGAAGACTCAGATATTTATCCTGGTTCGGTCTCTCAACTTGACCTACGTCCAGTCCCCAGGTCACTACTTGAGATTTTCTACTATTCTGCAAGAATTCAATGGGCTTCTTGCAAATGGCTTAGTACAAAGATGATGCTCTATTTCTAGAGCTCACACTTTCACTCTTTGCACTCTCACTGAGTGCTTTCCCAATCCCTTGTGATATCCTCTCATAAGAAATTCTTTCTTCCAGATGAAGATAAGATTATTTACAATGAATAAACTCTCTTAATCAGAGTGTATATGAAAGTTTAAAGTACAAATATTGAAGTAAGTGAGAGTAGGAGACTTTGAGTAGATGATTTGACAGAGTTTCAGTATTTACAAAGTAAAATAGTTACCCACATTTTCAAATGAAGTTCTATTTATAGATTTCTGCCCTAACTATATGTTAGAGACAAGATCTAGCCGTTAGAGATGTTACCCAACGGTTACTCTGAGAAACTATCCTTTTACCAACCGCATTTAATGCTTCTGACACTCAAAGTTCGAATTTTAATTGCTCAACAGATGAATTTTGCAGAAATCAAAAGTTACAGTCTTTAACGTTGAACTCCCGAAGTTCGTCTGTCATGAAGCAAAATTTGAATTTTCATCTTTATAAATTGATTCTATGTTAGAACATACGAATTTTCATGTTTAAAGTCATTCTGTTTAATGTGAACAGTAATTTCAATTTGTTACAGTGCCTTCGAAATTCGAATTTTTGAGCCCCAAAATTCGTTTGTCAGAAGTTGGTTCAATGAGCCACAATAGTTCATTAATTCGAAATTCAAATTTTCATAGGGCAAAGTTCGTCTGTCAAAGAGACCTCTTTTTTAGACTTACTTTAAAATTTGAATTTCTGAATATTGTCATTCGTATGTCAACATATCAACACAATAGACTCATAAGCTTTGTTTCTGAAATTTCAATTTTCAAGTTCAAAGTTCGTCTGTCAGTGAGCAATTTTAAAGCTCTTTTTAAACTTGTTTTTAGATGAACTTTGACATGTTCTCAGACAAATCTTTCAATTTTCATAAGTTGCATTTTATCTGAAATTCGAATTTTCAAAAGCCAAAGTTCGTCTATCATTGAAAGCTCTTTTCAGACACGTATCAAAATTCGAATTTCTCAAGTCAAAATTCATCTATCAGAGAAGCCTCTTTTCAGACTTGTTCATTTTCAATACGAAATTCGAATTTCCAAAGGCGAAGTTCAAATTTTCAAAATAGCATATCAGTATAAACCTTTCAAACTTTGTCTATTGGTGGATGCTTTTCAAATATTCCATGAATTAACATAGAATTAAGTTTTTAAAACATCTTTTCACCAAATTAAAGTCTTCTACTCAAATTAAAACATTACTAAACATTCTACATCTGTTCTTGCACTGATTTCTCCAGAATTCCTTCACTTGAAACCTTTTGTGCACCTTTGATATCTTTACTCCAAGCTCTTGAAGGTTGGTTTGGAATCATCAAAACACTTGATTCAACAATGATTAGGTTCAAGGAAGTGTTAGGAGACTCAAGAAGTGGCATACAAAGTTTGGAAAGCAAGGGAGCATCATAAGGTAGTTAATTTCCCATGCTTGCATTATATTATCATGTTTGTTTTCAATGTGCTTTATGCCTTGTCATATGATTGCAATGATATTTTGAGATGATTTATGTGTATTGGATGAGTTGATTGAGGGGCAATGAGACCCCGGGATATCCATTTTTCAAAACAAAACTCTACCAAAAATTTTATAAATTCATATGACGCAAATATGTTAATATTTCAAAGTATGTTATCTTGATGTTATCATGCTTAATGTGATGATGTGATAGCATGTTGGGTGTCAACTACTGAGATTCTTTGAACCTTACCCTCCCAAATATTAACCATGAATAGGTTGCAATAATGGCAGGACCACCAAGGAAGAGAAAGGAAAGGAGAAAGAATTTGGCCTTTAACTTGATAATTCTAGCATTGGCTATGAGTTTTGACCTTTTGTGTAAATTTGTAAATGTGATGTTAAGTATGTTTCTTCAAGTTTTTATGATGCCTTATGTCTTAGCTAAAGTATGGTATAGTATGAAAATGATGTACAACCATGTAAATATTTTATGGCTTTTGTTTGGCAAAGTAGTAAGATATAAATGATCATCTTGACCTATGTAGAGTAAACATGTCATTGTTTAGACTTTTTGATGTATAAAGTATAAATGATGTATATGGTTTGAAAAGTAGACAAATAAAGCTTTAAGATGATCTAAAGATCATTCAAATTGGGTGTGCATGAAATATTTGGTGAATTTTTATATTTAATCCTAGTTAAAATGATTATTTTGCAGTTTTCATATAAATTGAGAAATTTCACAGAATTTGCTATATAGATCAGTACTATCATTACTCTGACTTATATTTTTTCTATGTAGACAAAGTTATAAGTTATCCCTAGAGACTTGAATCACATGCATGCGATTTTTATTGATTTAGTTATGATTTTCCAAATCTTAATCGGAATAAATAAACTCGATTAAATGAATAGTGTCCAAAGTTAGAAAAATTTATTATGACATTTATGGTAATTCAAGTTCCTATTACGAAATAAATGGACTTTAGAGTGATTAAATACATGGGAAATGGGTCATAAGAGAGGTGTTACAAGTGGCTTTAACATGTCACTAAGAGTTGTGGGGCCTAAATGATATAGGTACTTAGGTATACGAATAATTGGAATTTGGTCAAGATTGAATTTATTTATTTATTTTTTTCTTTTGAGAGGGAGAGAGAGAGGGGAGGAGGAGGAGGAAAGTGAGGTGTTGTTCTCTCAGTAAAGAAGGATATTGCATTCCCTCAAAATTGTTTGCAACACCCTCAAAATTATTAATCCAATTTTTTCATCTCTCTTATCTACTAACTATTTTCAAATTTACTTCATTTCCAAGACTTTTTAAATGAGGGTATTTTAATCATTATATAGCATTAGTTGACATTAATTAAAGCTTTCTTAATTCATATGTCACAACTTTAAATTACAATAGATATGGGATGGAGTGAGTAACAAACTTTTCTTAGTTCTACTTAAATAGTTAAAAATGACTCAAAAAAATGGGGGGAGTGATCGATTGTTGTAAAACAGGTGTTAGGAATGCTGGCTTCCCAAGAGGAGGTGAGTTGAGAAGTATGAAATTTTTTTGCAAAAGTACAATTATAACAGTGAAAGTAAAAGTTTGGAAAAAGACAAAGTGTAATGAAAATTAAGTATAGAATATAAGGGAAGAGAAAAACTCAGTGATTTATCCTAATTCGGTCCAATCCACTTGATCTATGTCTAGGTCTCAAGCCACCATTTGAGATTTTCCACTATCAACAAGAATTTAATGAGTTCCTTGCAATGCTACAGTACCACCACTTGTGCTCTATTCTAAGAATACTCAGAATCTCTTAACACTCTAACTAGTGTTTCTCTCAATACCTTTGTGAATTCCCTTGCAAATGTAAGATTTAGTATAACATAAGTTTTGATAATGACAAATATAAAGTAATAAGGAACAAATACATCATATATATCTGGCATATATAATGTTCCTTAAAGAAGTAAAATGTGCATTAGCATGTATTTAATTATGGTTATAATTTATATATCATGCTATGTGCAAATATATCCACTATACTTTTACAATGAATAACATAAGTTGGATATATAAACTGGACTAACTACTTGGTTTGTAAGTGTAATATATTAAATGTAGGTTGATCCAAGTAAGAAGAGTGAACATTGGAATACAGATATGGAAATCAATATCATGCCTCACTCAAGAAAGAAGAAGAGAAAGGATGCTCCAAAAATTGAAGATCAGAAGGGAGCATGCCAAGAAGGAAATAACCAAGTGGAAGTGGAACTCAACATTTAAAAACCTAGTCACTAGGTATATTTTATTTTCACTTAGGTCTTGAGGTGAGATTAATCTTTGAAAATTACTTAATTAAGTTACCATATGTTTTAAATGAGTTAGATTAAGTAAATATGATGTTAGCATATATTAGATTTGAAAAACTATGACTGACAGATAAATTTTGAGAAGTTAAACTTCATATATTTTGTGAAAATACAAACTTTGCTGACTGAAATTTGAAGTTCCAGAGATATCACCTCTGACAGATGAATTTCAAGTGTTGAAATTCGAATTTCGAGTCAAGCATAGTTAGTAAAATGTGTAAAATTTGTCTGAAGTCATGACAGAGTTCGTCTCATAATTAAGCACTAAAAGGGTTCAAAAACATTCCCTCTGACAAACGAATTTTGTATTTCAAAATTCAAAATTTAGAATAAAACTCAATGATTTATAATTGCATTTGATTAACTCAAGAAGTTTTGGGTATCAAAGTAACATATCCTTACTTTTAAGCATAGTGAAATCTGGTTTTCAAAAATCTAGAGTTTGACCTTTGATTAGTGTTTTTAATACATCTCTCAAAATACATATGGGTTTGATGTAAAACTTATTTCATATGAAACTAAACTTAATAAGATTTTCAAAGAAGGTTACTTCACTCAAAATAAAGGTCATATGAAAAAACTATGGTCATTTAAAGTTGAGAAGTGAGATATGGATTTTCAGTTTTGATCTCTTATCATTATTTTGTCATATCTCACAGAATACATGTGATTTTGATGTTAAACTTCTTGAATTTGAAATTAGACATTGAGAGTTTTCTAACCATAGGTCATTTGCTTAATATGGAGTTAAAATGAGAGAGTTATAGCTTCTACAAAATTGTCTACAGTGAAAAGTTTGAAGTTATAAAGGTTCCACGTCCGATAGACGAATTTCGGGCCTCCGAAATTCGAATTTCGAATAGAACTTTTGTGTCATATTGAGCTTACCACTAACAGATGAACTTTGACTTATGAAATTCAAACTTCAGGTCTAACAGATGAATTTTGGCTTTAAACATTCGAATTTTGAAACTCCAAAATGTGAAAATACTTCTGGAAAAGCCAACAGACGTATTTTGACATCTAAAATTTGAACTTCAAGTATAACAAACGAATTTTGGCTTTGAAAATTTGAATTTCGAATCTCCAAAACATAGAAATACTTCTGGAATAGCCAACAGACGAATTTCAACATCCAAAATTAGAATTTCAAAAGAAAGAACTTGTGTCATATTAAGTTACTCACTGACAGACGAATTTTGGGCACCAAAATTCGAAACTCGAAGGCATTGTAGCATTATGGAACAACTGTTCACACTTACCAGAAGAACTTTAAACTTGAAAATTCGTATGTTTAAACATAGAAACATTTTCCAAAGATGAAAATTTGAATTTTGCTTTAGAACAGATGAACTTCGAAGTTTAACATTAAAGTTTTTAACTTATGGTCTTTGCGAAATTCGTCTGTTGACACCCAAATTTTGAATTTTAGAATGTCAGAAGCATTAAATGTAGTTGATGAACGGATAGTTTTACAGGGTAACCATTGGGTAACGTCTTTAACAGCTAGATCTTGTGTCTAATGTCTAGTTACACCACAAATCTATAAATTGAACATCATTTGAACTTATGAGTAACAATCTTAAGAGAGCTTATGCAAAAATACTGCAACAATTTATAAAATCTTTCTATCTCAGCATTGTTTCAAAAACCCACCTCAATAAAGTGAGCTTTCAATGTATTATCTACTCTTCAAGAGAGTTTTCATTCTGTAAACATTTCTTTCTATATATTCTGAGTATAATCTTAGTGTGGGAAAACACTAAGGGATTTACACATCTTGTAAGGGTGTGGGAAGAGTGGCTTCACAAGTGCCTACTGAAACTTGTGGGGTGTACTGAGGCTTCACAGGTGCCCGGATCAAACCTGTGGGATATAGTGGAAAATCCCAAGTGTTGGCTTGGGGACTGGATGTAGGCCAAGTGGTTGGGCTGAACTAGTATAAATTGTTATGTATTGTTCTTTATCTTCTTTATTCAGTTGCTGCACATAACTCTCTCTGTTTATCCCTGTTTTATTACACTCTTAGTGAAATTGGGTTGTGATCCAAAAAGAGTGAAAATCTTGCATCACCCAATTCACCCCCCCTTTTGGGGACCAGCCAACCTAACAACAAAGAATCTCTCCTCCATATGAAGAATAGATTTTATACATAACTGAATATTCTTTTAAATATAGTAAATATGAAAGTTAAAGAAAACTAAATGAGGTGTGTAAGTGAAAAAGTGTTAACTCATAAATTAAATAGAGTTTTTGCAATATCAAACTTAAATTTGTTACTCACAACTTCAAATGAAATTTTACTTATAGATTTCTAACTTAACTAGTTATTAGATACAAGATCTAGCAGTTAGAGATATTAACCAATGGTTACTCTACAAAAATAGTCATTTACCAACTGCATTTAATGTGTCTAACACACTAAAGTTCAAATTTTTGGGTTCAATAAATGAATTTCATGAAGACAGAAAGTTAGGAATTTTAATGTTGAACTTCAAAATTTATCTGTTACTATGTGACATTCAAATTTCGAGTTTGTTAAAGATACCTAATGTTAGTTAGTGTGAATTTTCATATTGAAAGTGCATCTATTGAGTTTGAATAATCGTTTCAAGTTTTCACAAATACACTCGAAATTCGAATTTTAAAAATTGGAATTCATCTATTATAAGTATATTCAACATGACACAAAAATTCTTCAATTCAAAGTTTGAATTTTGAATTGCAAAGTTCATTTGTTAGAAGTATACTCCAACAAGGCATATGGGTTCTCACTTTAAGGCTTAAAATTCGTCTATTAGAGGCTATAACTTGGAACTTACTTTGAACTTCACTAACAGTCGAATTTCAACTAAGGTTCATGCGAATTTTGCACACTTTCACTGATAATGTTTAGTTCAAAATTCAAATTCATAACCAAAATTCATCTATCAGAGATGAAAACTTTGTAATTTCGAATTTCAACAAGTAAAGTGCAAATTTTGTACAAAATAGGTATGAGTTAAATAGTAAAATTCATCTATTAGCTAATATATCTTAATTCTAACTCGTTGCTAACATCAGATAACTTTAAAATAACTCGTTTGAACACTGTGATAATATAAATAAATAAGATTTAAAAATTTTTACCTGGTGTATATGATGAGAAACCCTAAAAACTAATTCTTCACTTGTTCTTTACTAAATTTCTTCAATTTGTACTTTTATACTCTTTTGATATTTTTCTTTTAAACTCTAGTTATTTTCCAAGCTCTTTTATGTTTCGAATTATTAAAATTTCTGATTCATGGAGAATTAAAATGAAATTATTATTATTATTATTATTATCAATTAGTTAAAAAGAAGAAAAAAAAAATGGAGTGAGGTGGTTGATGAGTTGGAGGCTAACTAAATGGCTGAGTAGGTAAGCAAACTCGCGGCTCGCTCGAGTTGATTGAAGTATGTGATTTGTCAGTTAATTAATGAATGATTTGATTTGAGTAATCACGCCGAGTCCGAGCCGACTTAAAAAATACCTGAAACTCAGTGATATGGAATCGTCAAACAGACAACAAACTGTGGTTAACTTTTAACTTCAATCAATGAATGAAGCCGTCCATTCAGATTCAGGCTCAGCGATCAATATCTGCATCACATCTTCACCCTTCGACCCGGCTTCGCTTGCTTCTTTCCCCTCCTCTCTCCATCCGCTTCGCTCCTTTTGTCTTTCTTTTCTCTCTCTCCCTCTCGGCTCATCAGATCCGGCTTCAGATCCACGCCGATCCTTCATCCTTTTAGTTTTTTCGGTTTCCTCCTCCCTCCATTTCTTTCTCTCTACCCCAATTCATATCAAAGTTTCTTCACCCGATTTTGCACACATTCTTTTCCGACTCACTCTCACTGCCTCCTCGTCCCTCCCCCAACTCTTACCTTTTTCCAATTTTCTTCTTCTCGTCGAGTCTCTCGCTGCTTCCTCGTTTTCATCAGCCTCTTCTACGTCTCCCATTTCTCATTTTTGGGGTAAGGAAATTCCCACTATTACTCTTGTCTTCCATGTTGGGATATTCTCCTGTTAGTTTGAAACTAGACACTTGCTCTACTTTAGCTCACCTCTGTTGTGTGAGTTCCGCAATTCTTTTTTTTTTCCTCTTTTGTTTTCAAGTTCTCGTTAATTGTTGCTTTGCCTACGGCTTTTTTCTCTGGATGATGTTATATCTCTGGTCTATTTCTGCTGAAGGCAGCGATGTTTTTCCGAATTCTTACCATTTTCTCTTGTTTTCTTCTTGTTAGAATAAATTGCTTTTGCTTTTTCTTCTTACAATCGTGCTGGACGGATCAGACGGTGCCAGCGAGTGGTAATCGCATGGACTGGAGTGTAAATAGCCAGTATAGAAGTTACAAAGGTACTTGAAACCACTCACCCTGTTTTTATAGTCCCCTCTCTGTTTTTTTTTTCTTTTTTTTTTTACCTGAATAGTCCTTCTCATTTATAGTAATTGTTTACTCCGGATTCTGGGCGTTGCTTTATGTTCGTCCTTTGTTTATTAAGCAATTTTCAAGTTTTGAATAGCCGATGCAATCAAAATGCTTGAACATTGGATGATGCTATATCTCTGGTCTATTTCCTTTAAAAAAAAAAGCTTGATTTTCCAACTTCATAATTTGGTTATAGTCTGGCAGTTCAGACGTAATCCCTGACATTCGTCCTGGAACATTGTAACTAAAAACCTGCTTGAACGAAAGAATAATAACCACACACTTTGAGTTTTGGCTCTGATACTTTTTTGGCTTAAATAGTATACGGCTTCTTTAACTTATTTGTTTGTTTTAATTTCCTCCTTCAACTCTTTATTTGTACCACATTTGTCTTTTTTTTTTTTTTGCCGCATCCATCAAGGACCATTTTGACACCAATAAATAACTGATGGGAACAAAATGATAGTTAAAACTACTTTAAAATGGCAATTTACTCAAGGACTTGCTAATTCGTTACTTTCTCATTGGACTTGGTAAAAAATGGTTTGCATCCTATGACTTTTATGTATGATATTTCGCTGGTACTTCAGGCAATCTTGATGGAATTGGCAAGATTTGATATTTGTATTTTCACCTGCAAGAAAGGCCATGCCCTGACCATGAGAAATGTATGAAAAGGTGTTTGATGTCGCTTAAGCCAAAGAACCAATGCAGTAGGTTAATTTGATATTGCCATTTCCAGATTATATGAACTATGTTATATGGACCGCTGAAGGTGTGGAAAACAAAGTTGCTAGGAAATATATTTGTCATTTTAGCATCCTATAGTGGTAATCTGTAATCCAGGTTCAATATTAAAAATGGTTGATTTAGCTCAAGTTATTGGTACATTTCTGGTGAAGAAGATACTTATAGGTTTTAGATGTCTCATTGGATTTTGAATATATTAGCACCCAAGTCAAGTGAGGCTGTGAAAATTTGTTTCTAGGCTGATGATATTTATCTTGATATTCAAAACCAAGGATAATGAAGTAATTTTCTGCATTTTATGTGTTGTTTAATGATTCTAATATAAAAGAATTGACTTTTGTTGTGATTTCCTTTTTTTAAAACTTGAACTGTGCATCCTAATGACTGTTTAAGTTCTTTTCTGCTCCATTGAGTAGATGACCATAAATCAATGATGGAGGTGGCGCTCATTCCAAACATGGATCCTGTAAACATTGGCCATGGAACATCAGAAAAGGCAAATCCTATACATTCAGTGAAGCCAAGAAAGAAAACAATGACTTCTGTATTTCTTAAGTTCTTTGAGACTGCTGCTGATGGGAAGACCCGGAGATGCAAGTTTTGTGGACAGACCTATTCTATTGCAACTGCCACAGGTATTCTCATGTGCTGTTTTCTTTCAATGATTATTTCCTACCTTATCTAATTATCATGTGTATCTTTTTATTAATGAGATTTGTCATAATATGCCTCTACCCATTGATATCAAGCGAAGCCAAGGAATTACTCATTAAATTGTTTATATTAAGGAGATATTGAGAAACTTTTGATGTTATATCTTGTAAATATTTACCATTACTTCCTTCCTTTCAATTTCTTATTTCAGTATATATTTTAAGCCACACCAATTTTAAATTATATCAGCAATGCAATGACTTCTACCTATCAAATGTGCTTGCATCTGAATATACTAATTTTTATTTATTCATGAAGGCAATTTAGGAAGGCATCTGGCCAATCGCCATCCAGGATATGATAAATCAGGAGATGTTGTCAGCAATCCAGCAACTCAGCCTGCTGTTGTGGTCAAGAAGACTCAACCTCAAGGAAAAGCAAACCAGGTCGATTATGATAATCTAAATTGGTTGCTTATTAGGTGGCTTGTTATAGCTTCTCTGCCTCCATCAATTCTGGAGGAAAAGTGGCTAGCAAATTCCTTCAAGTTTCTAAATTCATCCATACAACTCTGGCCAAGCGAGAAGTATAGATCTGTACTTTATGAAGTTTTCAGAAGCATGAAGGAAGAAGTGAAAGCATTTTTAGGACAAGGCTCTTCCAAGTTCTCCATCACAGTTGATTTCTGGACTTCTTTTGAACAGATCTTTTATATGAGTGTCACTTGTCAGTGGATTGATGAAAGCTGGTGCTTCCAGAAAGTTCTTCTTGATATTTGTCGCATACCTTTTCCATGCGGGAGTACAGAAATATATCACTCCCTCGTTAAAGTTCTTAAACTGTACAGTATTGAAAATAGAGTCCTCTCATGTACCCATGATAATAGTCAAAGTGCTATGCACGCCTGCCATACTTTGAAAGAGCACTTTGATGCTCAGAAGATAGGGCCATTCTGTTATCTCCCCTGCGCTGCTAGAACTTTGAGCTTGATTATAGATGATGGTTTGAGGTCCACAAAGTCAGTAATTTCTAAGATCCGGGAATTTGTAATTGAATTGAATGCCTCATCTGAGATGGCTGAGGATTTTATTCAGATGTCTACGGCTTATCAAGAAGGTACTTGGAAATTTCCACTTGATGTTTCAGCAAGGTGGAGTGGAAATTACCAGATGCTTGACATTGTTCGCAAGGTACCCTTTTTTTTTGGACAACTGCTTTAATAAATGGACATTCTATGATGAATTTGTATTTTATTAAATTTCCTGTTTGTAACACCTTTACTTAATGAAAACACATCAGAAAGTAGGGGGGAATGGAAAAAAGAAATTATTGTTTTCTTTGTAGTGCCAATATTTTCCCAGTCAAAACTATCAATGCTTTTTATGCTAGAGGTTTCTTATATTTTTGTGTCTAGAAACAGTTAAGAATTATCAGGTTTTTCGAGGTGAGGTAGGCCTTTGAGTAAATAAGTAGAGGACACTTCCTAGTACTACTTTAGTTAGTTTAATATAAATATTCAACTATTACCTAATAATTTTGACAGAAAACCTGAAATTCACGTCAAGGAAATTGGCAGGTCATAGGATTAAATGTCCATCACATCTGTTACATGTGAATCTTGGAAATAAATTAAATAATCCTTGTGTTCTTGATTATTACCTATGAAGCCTTGGCGCTTGAAAAGAGGAGCTGTCTTTTTGGATCTTGTCATGCCTCTTAAATATGCTTTTATATACTAGTTGATGTACTTATGCTTTTATCAATTTCTGCGTGTGCTTGTGTTTGTTGGTGTGTTATTGAATTGGTTTTTAAGATATATTTGTATTCTTTGTGCCCTTATATTTTGATGATGTGTTGTTTCCATGTCTTTGCTTCATATATTTTCATTTTATACTATTAATAAAGTGATTTTGTTTGAGACTTTACTCTCTAAAAGGGGATTTCTAACCAAGGATATTAATAAATTGGAAACTGGCAGGTCATAGGATTAAATGTCCATCACATCTGTTACATGTGAATCTTGGAAATAAAGTAAATAATCCTTGTGTTCTTGATTATTACCTATGAAGCCTTGGCGCTTGAAAAGAGGAGCTGTCTTTTTGGATCTTGTCATGCCTCTTAAATATGCTTTTATATACTAGTTGATGTACTTATGCTTTTATCAATTTCTGCGTGTGCTTGTGTTTGTTGGTGTGTTATTGAATTGGTTTTTAAGATATATTTGTATTCTTTGTGCCCTTATATTTTGATGATGTGTTGTTTCCATGTCTTTGCTTCATATATTTTCATTTTATACTATTAATAAAGTGATTTTGTTTGAGACTTTACTCTCTAAAAGGGGATTTCTAACCAAGGATATTAATAAATTGGAAACTCCTATCTGGTGTTCATTTTGAGCTTCCTGCGGTAAATTTTCTTTAGAAAAGATATAGGAAAATGGTGGCTTTTCTGCCCAGGGAAGAATGTGCCATTTTATGGCATTCTTGTGAATAAGAGGATATCAAGGTATCTTCTCATACGTGCTTTTTAAATTCAAAGTAACGGAATAGGTTTATATTTACGATGCAGGCAGGTAAATCTATGGATGCAGTTACCCATAAATTTGAGGAAACTCTTGGTAATAGGATGATACTGAGCTCTACTGAAAAAGGTGTGGTTAGTGTTGTGCACCAATATTTGGAGCCATTCTACAAGACCACAAATAACCTATGCACAAGTAAGGTGCCAACAGTTGGTCTGGTCCTTTTCTTCATGGATCACATCTCAGAAACAATTGCTGACTGCAGAGAATCCCGTCATAGCCCTGACTGGCTAAAAAGTGCTGCAGAAGAAATGGCTAAAAAGGCCAGAAATTACATTAATCAGGTTTGCAACATATTCACATATATGACAGCAATTCTAGATCCTCGAATTAAGGGAGAGCTAATCCCCGAGGGTTTAAACTCGGATAGTTTTATAGAGGAAGCAAGGACCCATTTTACAAGAAATTATTCTACCACTCATTTCTCATCCATGAGTGCTGGATACAGTGCTCAAGAAATTGAAGATGGGGGTGTTTCCTTTGCAGAGGAGATAGCTCGCAAGAAGCGACGTGCCAGCATGAGCTCTGGCACTGATGAGCTCAGTCAGTATCTTATAGAGGCTCCAGCTCCAATATCAACAGATGTTCTAGAATGGTGGAAGGTAAATAGTACACGCTATCCACGGCTATCTGTTATGGCCAGAGATTTCCTGGCTGTGCAGGCAACGTCTGTTGTTCCTGAAGAACTTTTCTGTGGTAGGGGTGATGAAATCAACAAACAACGATTCTGCTTGTCACATGATAGCACACAAGCTATTCTTTGCATCAAGTCATGGATTGAGGTAGGCATCAAGTTCAAGTTTAAGTCAACGGAAATTGATTACGAGAGGTTAATGGAACTGGTAACTGCTGCTGCAACTGATAGTAGTAATGCCAGTTCAGACGGGAAGCAAAAATGACACGGAAAACTTTCAACAAAAAAAAAAATGACTCTGTAGATTGTGAGAATTGCTTGATTAACAGGCAATTCAATGTAAGTGTAGATTATGTCTTGACCAAGTTAATTGTAATTTATCTTAGAAAAGGAAATTGGGCGTTTGATTCTTGAAAACTTATTCTATGTGTGAGATTATTAGTATTCTGCGGTACGCTGTACAGTTATGACTTCCTAACTTGAGAAAAAAATTTAGTATTCCTTTGTAATGAAATTCTCGCCCTTCCCGCGTCTGTTATTTTTCGATCACCTATGCAATGATGTAGATTCTTCTTATCAGAGAAATTTTATTTTCATTGATTATAATCGTTTTCCTTCTAAACTCAATTATAATCGTTTTCAATTTAAGTTGTTTACGTATCAACGGAAGATTATAGTTATACTAAGAAGTTCTAATTTTCTGGCCAAAAAACAAGTTTTTAATTTTATTTTTGTATAGAAATTATTTACTTTTTTTGTTTATAATTGTTTGGTATATCTTAATCATATAATATTTAAATATTGTTGAATATGATTTTTTCTATTTATAAGATTTAAATTTGAGATTTTGTTTAAAAGTGTTGAGTTCCTTATCATTTAATTTAATCACCAAATAGAGTAATTTACTAAAAACTGTTTGGATAAAAAAGGAGAAAATGATGATTAGAAAGTACAGTTACGTTTTGAAAAATCGAAACCAAACAGGCACATATTTGTTAATGGAGGAATGGCTAAAGATTGACTCTAATTAATAAATGAATTGCTAAAATTAAATTTATAGAAAAAACGCTAAAAGCTTTTCATGGCAAAGTATGGAATCACAGTTTCTTTACTTGATATTTGAAAAAATATATTTCAAAGCTTGATAAAAATTATATTGAAGGCTTTAAGAGCTTATTATAAAATTTCAAGAAAGTAGGAATTATATTTTAAACTTCATTTTGAAGTTGGACAAATGTAATTTTGAATGAATGTGATTTTTAAAATTGATTTTAATGAAAAAAAAGTTTGGTTGATTGTAATTTTTGTTTGGAAATTTTTCTTTTTTTTAAAGTGTTTTTAAGAATTATTTTTATTTTAATATTATTTATTAAAGTCACTTTTTGGTGTATAACAGAGAGGACAATATTAGTGACCCTTCGACAGCATTTTCTTTGTTCAAGTTACGTTTGAATGTCAAATTATTTAAGCCCGCTTAGTACACACAATGATGGGAATAAAATCAGGAGTAGAAGTGAGTTTTTAAAAGTATGTTTGATACGTAAATTAATCTGTAAGGAATGGATTATTAAAAGATCATAGTAACCCAGAAAAACATTCCAAAAAACTTCCCCTCCTTCCCATCAATCCATTTCTACGGTGATGAAGCACAAAAACAAGATAGATTATGTTTGACGGTGGTGATGGTTTCGGGGGCGCGATTGCAGGAGAGATTGAAGGGAGACATGATCTGCAATGAAATTGAGATCCACGGTTGGGGCAAAAACACGATTAGAAACGATGACAAACCACCCACTTGGACGGCGGTACGACAACAGAGATCTACGAAATGGAGGGGACTGAACCCAGAAATCATTGATGACATAGATGACAACTGGTAGCTATCGATGGCAGTGAGAAGAAGCTCGTCATCGTTGGGGACGGGTCCTCGATGTGGAAGGAGGAACGGCTGCCGTTGGGTGGTTGACAGTGACGAGATGCCAAGGGCTTATGTGTGGTCGATGGTGACCGATGCTGGAAGAGGTGAAGGGCACAGGTGGAAACAAGCTAGGGAATGATCCAATACCAGGTCTGAGGTGGGTTTCTCACATACGTGGGAGTTGGTCATTCCAGGGAGACAAATTACCAGCATACCAAACAAACTTTACAATGAAGTCCCTCACCCTCATTTCTTCCTACCAAATGGGGCTAAATGTTACTTCTTTGTTCAACGTACCCCAAGGGCATTTAAATTTATGCTGCAAACAATTCCATCTACTTCTACATTCATATTAATTTAATCCAGGGCGATTAACAAGCCAAGCCTGCCAACAAGGAAGGGCATAGGCATCAGTACATTTCAAGCGTAATAACTTATTTCATGGTCGCACGAGTTTGGATGGGGTGTCTCCACCGCCCATCCTGCCACGGTCATACTGGGGAAGGAAAATTTTTTTTTTTGGCATTCTTTTTATAATTTTAAAAATTATAAATAATATAATATGTTCCAAAGATAATGCAGTCATTTATTTATGTAATTTTATTATGTTTTATATTTTTTTACTTATACTGTATATAAATATAATTGTAAAGATATTATTTTTACATTATAATATTTAAATAAAAAAAAAATGACAACAGTACAAGAGAGTGGAAGGAGGGAGGCAGGATAGACCTTGCCCGACGTGTTTATTCAATTTTTTTTCCCGGAATGGGAAGCACGAGGATCAAGAATAATATTGGTGTTAATAATTTCAAATTCTTCAGAAAAAAAAATACATCCTTTTTTTTCCCTTAACAGCGATCCAGTAAATGATATGTAAATTTATTGTCTGTACTGTTAGTCTCCAAGGCAATGCTCGATCGTCCTAATTTCAAAACCTACAAAGGAAAAGAGTATTCAGGAAAATAATAACTAAAATAGTTATTCTTCCAATGCAACTATTATAACTGCAGTAAATTTTGAGATTTAGTGTCAATAATAATAACATTAATTTTATTTTATTATGTAAAATCTACTAATAAATTTTATTACACATCATATTTTTAAATAAATTATTTATTAAGTGGTCATATGATAGATATATATATATATATGGGATATGTTTGATAAGAAAGTGCATCTCCCAAACTGTCCCAGGGGAGATGCCAAAGAATTAATTGCGAGTATATAGAAAATTATCATTAATATGAGTACATAGAAAATTATCATTAATTATTAGAGATAGTTTGAAAAAAACTAAAGTCTCACATTGGATAGAAGTAAGGTTTATGAAATGTATATAAGAGAGAGAAGACAAAGTATATTAAAATAATTATTGAACAAATTGTTAAGTGGATTTAAATATTATTTATTTAATATTTAAAGCACTTAGCGCGTCGTGATCATTGGATTCATCTAACGGTAGAGATCTGGTCTGGTATGAATTTCAGATTAATATTTTAATTAATCATTTTTTTTTTCAGAAACAGAATTTCAAATAACAACGTTTTGAAACAGTACATTCTGAAACAACATGTCATTTGATATTCTGTTTCAATTTGACAACAACGTTTCAAATACAAAGTTCAGAAATGAACAGGTTCATGAACAACGTTTCAAATACAATGTTCAGAAATAAACAGATTCATGAACAACGTTTAATGTTCAGAAATAAACAGGTCCATATACAACGTTTCAATTTTCTGTTTTCTACTATTATAAAAGGATCAGACTAGAGACTAAAAATATACCTCACATTCTCTTCTCTTGCTTACAAACTCTCTGTTTCGTTCTGTGTTTCAAGGTATCTGAAGTTGTTGTCATATATTTTTGGTGCTTAGAATAACTCCTAGGGGTGATTCGTCGGATCCCTGCAGCAAACCTAGTGGGGGCGAATAACACCTTAAGGACAGTGTGTTATCATACGTTTCTGAGCACCGGTTGTTTCATATACTGTTCCTAACATTAATATGTGTTGATTCCAGGTCTGTCACATCTCTAACTCAAGTTCTCTATGTTAGCGAGTAGTCTCTTCCATATTAACGTACAATTGCGGGGACACTGGTAGGAGGAACCTGCAGCAGGAAGAATAAATGAGCGATAGCAAAACAAATAATTTAAGACAAAATAAAAATAGATATTTCACCTAAAAACATAACAGCAGAAAAAGATGAAGATAGATATCCGCCTCCACCTACCAAAGGAAAATAAGCCCCCTTCCAAACGAAACAAACTTCAAAGCTAAGTGACGTACGATTCATGCTGGAAATTCTCAGAACTCAATCCCAAAAAAGAAAAAAAAATCCAAAAGCAAAATTTGACAAATTATCTCAAGCAGGACAAAATTTCCAGCCTTTACTGATAGTGTTGAGCTCATACCCGGCATCCCTTTGTACCCAAAAATTATACAGACAGAAGGCTACAAATGGAATTCTACATATTCAATTACATGGAGACTACCGATAATAACATTGAGTTAAAAGCTAAAATTGATGTCAAAAAACTCCACATAGAAAAAGAAACTAGTCTCGCACATGAACCTCGTAAACAAAGTGATCACCCACACTGCACCCTTGTCAAAGTTTAAACACAAATGAACTTACCATGCCATAATCTGTAACAATCATAGAGACATAATCTGAAGGTGTAGTATCATACCTGTCGGTAAAATAAAAAATCAGTGCCAGCCTTTTTTTTCAGAGGGGGAAGGGTGTTTTCACAAATGGAATACCTAAGATCTTACATCAAATTCAGAATCTGCTAATTGTCTTTACTCGTCCAATTGTCCAAATAACTGACATCCATTCTCCCAGGCACCCTGCCAACAGCTTCTTGATCACCTGCAAGCAAGTTAAAACTTGCTCAAATCAGTTTCTAACTCTCTTTCAACCCTTAGGTCATGCATTAACACCCCAATTGCAAAGCAGCAAGTGAATAAGAAACTGTCAATTTTTGCAACAGAATATTCATAGCTGTATTGCTCCTTCTGATCTTCCTTCTGAACATACCTAGTTCATTAGAACATATCGAGTCAAGTTGCACTCTTTCATGAAACTTGTATGCTTCACAACAGATCAATACAGGAACAAGAAATGCATGAGCCACCATCGCAACACATGCAGTTCCAACCCTTGAATATACAGTTCCATTAGAAAGAATTCCAGAGGCTCCCAGAAAAACTCGTGTAACCTCATGCATGATATAAGAAACAGCATTAATATGGGTATATGTACAACTGAGGCCCTTAGCCACCAATCTGTGAAGTAAGGGCTGGCCTTCAAGCTTTGGTCGTGAGTCCACCAACACAACATGGAATTGTTTCCCAAGCTCATGGGCATGTAAAAGAGTCATCTCAACAACACACGACGATCCATATGTAAGAACCACATCTCCATCTCGAATCTTTGTAGCAGCATGTCCAGCAATCACCTTATCAGCAAGAACAATTTTCTCGTTGATGAACCAATCAATATCAGAACAAAGAGTTGTTTTTGCCTCTGATTCAGAATGACTTGAAGGCAACTTGGCAATTTGACTCTTTACTGCCCTAATCTCGCATTTCCCATGCTAATAGACAGAGGTCTACATTGAGTGAAAAAGGAAACGTAACTGCTGATTTTTGCAGTTAAATCCCTATCAAGGGTCTTGTCACATGGTGTTCTATCGTCTTTAATAGCTTCCTGAAATGCTCTTAGCATTGCGATACAACGAGCATTACCCCCTGATATATCTCCTACCAAATAAGACATTCCAACCTGAAAATAAAACTAGCAGATCAGCACTATATGTCATTGTCAATTCTTAAGTTTATCTGCATACATCTGATTTACATTTGAGATTGAAGAGCTCCCTTAGCAGTTTAAAGTTCTTCTAAAACTTTCATGTCAAATCTACAAACATGGACACAGGTGATCATATGAATATCCAAACGAACTTCAGTTGACAAAAAGGCACACTTAGATTGTCAGAAAGAGACTGCAGAGCAGCAGATGTTAGACTAGAACACGTGACCTAGTTTTTCCCTTTATGCATGGGAAGATGAAGTATCAGTAATACTTGTTTTAATTCAAGAGAAACAGGCGTGAATGATCAGATGAAAAGTCTTTTCAAGCATAAAAAATTCATAATAATATTAAACTACAATAATAATCATATAAAAGAAAATTAAGAATCAAAATGAAATGGCAATAATTAATTTAAGCAAACCAATGTAAGTAACAAGAGCACAAACTGTAGACTCTTAATCAAGCAGAATAAATTTTTTAACTTTCACCTTTCATGTTTGTACCCAAATATCATACCTTGAACACAGCTGGATGCACTGAATCAAGTTGGAAAAACTTTAATTAAAGATTAGGAAGCTGGTTCCCATATTCATATTGTGGCAAATGCCAAAATAACTCAACTCTGTTTCTAGCCTCAGTTTGATTGACTACTGCCCATCTTTTAGCCTTTTCCACTCGATTTTTGCCATCAAATTGCATTCGTGGAGGAGGCATATCTTTCTTTCTTTCTTTCTCCAGTGGCCAATCACCTGCTTTCTTGTCAGCTGACATTGGAGAAGCAGCAGGAGGACCATCTTTCTTTTGTAAAGACTGCTTTGAATTTTTGCCTGGGGCTGCTTTGTTGGATTTAGCAACTACCTTACGCGCCTCAGCTGAAAAGAGATTACCAATCAAAAGCATAAACAATGAGCACAGGCTATGGGAACCATATGAAGGGCAGCAATGTACAAAGAACTCCTGTATTGACAAAAAGACATACTGATAAAAACAGAGCAATGAAATCAGCCATTTACTGTATCAGAATGTCCATGCTTAAAACAAATGTGAACTAATCCAAGACCTTAAGAACCATCTACTAATACATTACACTGGATATTTGTTCTTTCATGACCAAGTTCTAGCTAAATGATGGGATTATAATGAACTCATAATATCTTCACTCGCTGAAAGCAACATGTTTCAATAAAACAAAGAAAGAAAAAGATGAACAAAGCCACTAACATAAATACAATTCCAAAAAGCCACGAGGTGTCCAGGACAGTACAAGAGTAGGCACAATAAATTGCATCATCTTAGTACCAAAAATAAATTGCATATCAGTAGATTTATTTGAAAGGTAGAAAGTTTCACATTTGTGAACCTTTTGAAGCAGCTTTGGCAGCTCGCTGTGCCTCCTGTAAGACCCGTCTCTCAGCCTTCGGTGTTTTAGTTTTCAGTGGCTCTAAACCTTATGATAAATCATGCTGCACTTCTTTGGTAACCTCTTCCCCCTTTTGTGCAGAAGTTTTTTCCCATAATAATGTAAATGGATAAGACAGAATGATACAGGAAGAACTTTTCAGTGTAAAATCAGCATCTGTAAGAAATTAACCATATATACGGGAAACAATAGCCAACAACTGTAATTATGCGGAGAAAATATCATGCGAATCACTACTAGTGTCGGCCTTCAAAGCCAAAATCTTGATATTTCTACTAATGAGCATGGAAATCAGGTTACAAACATATCTTAACAATTGTATATATTTACTACGTAAACTTTATGCAGGTTAATCGTGCCCCTGAGTACTGAGTACAATATAGTGGATCATACGAAGTCCGATAATGATTAAACAATACAATATTCAAGACTATAAACTCATATTCAGCTTGACCAGTCTAGCCACAAGTTGTCAGCCATGAAATGCAGTTATGCATCGTAGCAATGTTGTCAACAAGCATGAAAACTCATAGGTTAAGCATATGTGTAATAAATGGTTACCAGGGCCCCCAGCGGATTTTTCCACTTACACTCCCATACAGAAGTTATTCCCCACTGAATTTTCCGGATGCTTCACGGAGGACAAATCAAAACCACCTCCTGGAAAACTCGAAGCGAACTTCCCTGAACTGCTGCGACGAAACCAACCCACAGTAGAGGAGTCCTCGGAGAATTCTCCATCGCCAAACCCAACCCGACTTAAAGGCGAGCCTACCGGCAAAGTTCCAAGCAAGGATACTAAGGGTTTATAGCTCCCAATTAGTACAAAGTCTCTGGAAGACCACCGGCGAAACCCCGACTCAGGCACTCGCACGGCAGCAGTTCTCTCAGAAAGATGACATGGCGGTGGTATCATCACTGGAGAGAGCGAGTTGCTCACTGGAGTGTCTAAGAGCGGCGTAGAATCCGACTCAATCGGGTCGGGCGCGAAGCAAGATGGGTGAGGAGCGGCCTGCCACGGCCTCAAACTTTCTCGCCTTGAACCATGCCAGTCTTAACTTGATCAATGCTCTTGATCCAACGCTTAAGTCAGCCGAACCCTCGAGCAGGCAAAGACAAGCGAACTAGAGAACACTCACACAAGAAAGTTTGAGAGAATTATGAAATGCACTCAAATACTTGGATGGATACAAATGAGGTGGGAGGGGGTATTTATAGGCCTCCCAAAGTTTCTAGAACTTTCCGGTCTCCTCAATGGATGGTGGAGATCGTTTCGATCTAACGGCCTACAATAAATCTCTAAAATTCTCTACAAGACATTTACAAAGAATTCTCTAGAAATCCTATGTACAAGAGAAGTCTACAAAGTTCTAGAACTATCTACATAATTCAAGAGAAATGAAGCATCTTCAAGATATCTTCGAAACATTCTGGAGGTTTCTAATTAAACCTCTTGAAAAATCCGTGACATTCTCCCCCACCTAATCCAGTGACGTCCTCGTCACTACTTCATCTCTATACCGGTGTAGGTGGTCTTCAAACTGCCAAAGATCTTCTTGTGCTTCCCAGGTTGCCTCGCTCTCTGGCAGTTCCTTCCACTTCACCAGGTATTGGGTACTTGGTGGTATTCCCCTTCATCGCACGACCCTGTGAGCAAGTATCTCCTCGACTTGTCTATCATAAGACTTGGTTGTCACAGGTGGTGCTCTAGTGGAGATTCCTCGATCAGGCTCATCCTTGTCTTCATGGAAAGGCTTCAACATGCTCACGCGGAAGACAGGATAAATCTTCATGTTAGGTGGCAAATCCACCTTGTAGGAGACCTTCCCGACCTTCTTCAACACCTTGTAGGGACCCTCATATTTTCAAATGAGGCCCTTATGAACCTTCGTGAAGGCCTTGAATTGTTGTGGGAGAAGTTTCACCATCACCATGTCTCCCACTTGGAACTCTGTAGCTCGCCTCCTCCTATTAGTGAACTTCTTCATCCTCTTGGCTGCCTTGACAAGGAAGGATCTAGTTTCATCGGCTTGTTCATGCCAAGACTTAGCCATGTGGAAGGCTCCTGGACTCTTGCCCTTATATGTTATCACAAGGGCGTGAGGTGTCAGAGGTTGTTGTCCCGTCACCACTTCAAAGGGACTCCTTCCTGGGGACTCGCTCCTCTGCAAGTTGTAAGAGAACTGAACCACATCCATCAACTTAGCTCAATCCTTTTGGTCGGCACTCACAAAATGTCAGAGATAACACTCCAACAAGGCATTCACCCGTTCTATCTGCCCATCAGTTTGGGGGTGAAAGCTAGTAGAAAAGTGCAACTCTGTCCCCAATAACTTGAAAAGCTCAGTCCACAGCTTGCCCGTGAAACGGGGATCTCTGTCACTGATGATAGTCTTGGGCAATCCTCAAAATTTCACAACATTCATGAAGAATAGGCGAGCCGTTTCCTTTGTTGTACAGTCTATCGGGGCTGGAATGAAGAACTCATACTTAGAGAAGCGATCCACCACTACCATGATGGAACCAAACCCCTCGGACTTAGGTAATGCTGAGATGAAATCCATGGAAACACTCTCCCATGGTTGGCTTGGAGTAGGCAATGGCTCTAGCAATCCTATGGGAAGTTAATTGTCTACCTTGTCCTGTTGGCACACAAGACAAGTCTTCACATAGGCCTCCACATCATTCCTCATGTGAGACCAGTAGTAGGCAGCTTCCAACAACGCCAACATCCGCCTCTGTCTTGGGTGACCAGCCCATTTGGAGTCATGACACTCCTTGATCAACTCCTTCCTCAAGTTGTTCGACTTAGGAACAAAGAGTCTCCTTCCCACAGTGTAGAGGAGTTCATCCTCAACCCAAAACCTCTTGGTCTTACCTTCCTTAGCCAACTCTACAAGCTACTGGACTAAGGGGTCTTGAGTAATGCCTTGCTTGATCTTGGTGATCAAGTCCCCACTGGCTTGGCTTATAGCTGCTAGTTCAGCCTTCCTGCTCAAGGCGTCAGCAACTACATTTGCCGTCCCCGGCTTGTATTCCAACACATAATCGAATTCAGCCAAGAAGTCTTGCCATCTCGTTTGCTTTGGGGAGAGCTTCTTCTGTTTTTGGAAGTAGCTGGTGACAACATTATCGGTCTTGATCATAAATCGTGCCCCTAGCAAGTAATGCCTCTAAGTGCGCAAGCAATGAACCACGTGTTGAATCAAGAAGCTTTGATGATTCCAAATCAACTCTCAAGAGCTTGGAGTAAAAGATATCAAAGGTGCACAAAGAGTTCAAATGAAGAAATACTGGAGAAATCTGTGCAAAATTTGTTGTTGGATGTTTAATTATGTTTAAATATGGGTAAAAGACTTTGATTTGATGAAAAGATGTTTTAAAAACTTGATTTTAAGTTAAATCATGAAATATTTGAAAAATACCCACCAACAGATGAAGTTTGAAAAGTTTACATTGAACTGTCATATTGGAAATTTGAATTTTGACTTTGGAAATTCGAATTTCGAGTTAAAACTGAATAAGTCTGAAGAGATGTCTCTGACAAACGAATTTTGATTTTCCAAAATTCGAATTTTCATAAGTATCTGAAAGAAGCTGTTGAGTAACAGATGAACTTTGAGTTTTCAAAATTCGAATTTCAGACAAAATGCAACTTCTGAAAACCAAAGAAATCCGTCTGAAACAATGTCAAAGTTCATCTAAAATCAAGATTATGTTGAGTTTCAAAATTGCTCACTGACAGACGAACTTTGAACATAAAAATTTGAATTTCAGAAGCTAAGGTTGTGATTTTGTTACAATGGCATGTTGACATACGAATGACAGTGTTTATAAATTCGAATGATAAAGTAAGTCTGAAAAGAGGTCTCTCTAATAGATGTACTTCACTCTTTTAAAATTCGAATTTCGAAGTAAATGAAATACTGTGTTGTTTGAGCCAGCTACGGACAGATGAATTTTGGGGTTTCAAAATTCGAATTTTGAGGGCACTGTAGCAAATTGAAAACACTGTTCACACTTAACAGAAAAACTTTCTTCTTGAAAATTTATATGTCACAACATAGAAACATTTTCTAAGTTTTAAAATTCGAATTTCACTTTATGAACAGACGAACTTCAATATTTCAGCGTTGGAAGCTTTAACCTTTGGTTCCTTCAAAATTCGTCTGTTGACCAACCAAAATTTGAATTTCAGTATGTCAGAAGCATTAAATGCAATTGGTTAACGGATAGTTTTTTAGAGTAACCATTGGATAACTTCTCCAACGGATAGATTTTGTCTCTAACAGACATTTGAGACCTAAATCTATAAATATAACATCATTTGAAGTTGTGGGTAACGAATCAAACTTTGTATATACTGAAACTCTGCCAAATTTTCTACTCAAAGACTTTTACCCTCTTACTTCAATACTTGTACTTTAACTGTCATATTCGCTCTATTCAAGAGAGTTTCATCTTTGTAAACAATCTAATCTTCATCTGGAAGATAGATTTTCTTGTGAGGAGATATCACAAGGGATTGTAAAGCACTTTGTAAAAGTGCAGAAAGTGATTGAGTGAGTTTTAGAAAACAGAGCACTGATGTTGTACTGTGGCATTTGCAAGAAGCCCGTTGAATTCTTGCTGAATAGTGGAAAATCTCAAGAGGTGCCTTGGGGACTGGACGTAGGTCAAGAGGAGAGACCAAATCATAAATATTAGAGTTTTTCTTTTTTCTATCATTACTTCTTTATCTTATTGCTTTATACTCTGTTTTTCTGTTATACCTTGCTTTCTTCATTGTTTTCACTTTGTGCAGAAAATTTCAAATTTCCCAATTCACCCCCCTCTTGGGAAGTCAGCCTAACTAACAAGTGGTATTAGAGCCCGGATTCTCATTCAAAGGATCTCACAGTCCGGGAATTAAAATGGCTGGCTTTGGAGAAAGCATATTACCAGAAGGGAACAATACAAACAGACCACCTGGCTTCAGTGGAGAGCACTATGGTTACTGGAAGATAAGAATGCAAATCTATCTCTAGTCAATTGATCTGGACATCTGGTCAGTCATTCAGAAGGGAACTTTGTCCCAATGGCTTTAGAAGATAATGGAAAGTACAGAGAAAAACTAGAAGTTGAATGGAATGAGGAAGACAGAAAGAGAGTGGTCAGTCATTCAGAAGGGAACTTTGTCCCAATGGCTTTAGAAGATAATGGAAAGTACAGAGAAAAACTAGAAGTTGAATGGAATGAGGAAGACAGAAAGAGAGTCTTGTTGAACTTCAAGGCAAAACACTGTTTAGTCAGTGCCTTGAATCAAGACGAATTCCACAGAGTCTCACAATGCTCCACTGCCAAGAAAATGTGGGACACCCTGCAGATTACCCATGAAGGAACAACTGGAGTCAGGGAAAATAAACCGAATACCTGCATTGGAGAATATGAAAGCTTAAGAATGGCTGAAGGAGAGACTGTAAAAGAGCTACAAAAGAGATTCACTCTCATTATGAATCAACTAAAGAGCATGGGAAAGGAATACACTTAAAAAGAGAAAGTAAGAAATATTCTCAAAGCTCTCCCTCTGAAATGACAACCCAAAGTAACAGCAATAGAGGAAGTCAAAGGAGAATCAATGGCTTCTTTCATAGCTCTATTCGGTAGCCTTGAGGAATATGAAGAAATCAATGAGTGTAGGTTTTTTTTTTTATTTCATTTTTTCTAGATAATAAAGTTTTTAAAATAATAGTACTAAAATATTCATATCGAAGAAAAATATACATGAACCCAACTCAAATAGAACATGAAATATATAAAATATTTATACATTATTTAATTATTAGCTCAACATAATTAGGAGAAAAATATATTAAAACATTATTCAAATAGAAAATAAATATTAAAAAACAATTCAACATATATGCTAATAAACATATATGCATAATCTATTGAATATTTATTTTTTATATTTCCACTATAATATTCTTAAAATAGATTGTAGTTGATTCCATAAAACATTATTAAAATATTTATTTATTCATATACATTTTAAAACGAATTTGGTGTTTGCTTCGATTTCATAATGAAGAAAAATTTTTCTTTTCAATTTTTTTCAAAATAAAAAATCCAACACCATGTCAATAAAACATGTAAAGGGAAAACTATCAAATATTCAAATAATATAATTAAATGTTCTACTAGTAATTAAACATTCTATCAACGAATCAACTAACAACAACAACAAATTTAGTTGAATCTCACACCACTAGCATCTTAATTGAAAAAAAATGAATTACTTACCTTTGTCTAGAATAATAATGAAGAAGTTGATTATCTTATTAGCCGAAAAAAAATAAACAAAATTGTTTATAACAAATGCCGGAAAAATTAAATGAATTATAAATAATTAAATGAAAAAACATCATACCAAGATCACCAATGTCGTTGAGAGCAATTGGAAACTGTAACATTCCAAGAAAACTAAAATATCTAGAAATATATAGGGATTTTGTAAAAATGGACAGACACCATTTTACATAAAAAAGGGTAAAGAAGTTATTTTTTCCTGTTAAATAAAAAAATAAAAAAATATATTTTTACCCCAAAGAAGTTAAAAATGTCATTAGTACCTAAATTCAAAAATTTATGTGGGAATAGAAAAGCTCTTAGAAAAAATTACACCTAATAACCCGAAAGTTTTAGGAATTATAATTTAACCTTGAGTCAGGAATAATTTTATAAATCTGTAAAATTATCGTCAAAACAAAGCCCTCAATGAGAGAAGTTCAATGGTATATGACACTAATGGTTAATGATCAAAAATAAAAAATAATCAATGCCGAGTATCCAAAAGTAACAGTAAACTGATAAAGTAAACTATGGGCTCTACTGATAGTTAAAAAGGAAATCGGGTCAGGATATGGATCATACACATGTACCATTTGGGACAGGATAATTATGGAAATATAAAAATAAAATTAAAATAGTCCTGTAATCCAAAAATACTAAATTACTATAAAGACGATTTTATCGGTACAGTTAAAAAGTACCCGGTTTGAGGTACATCTGAATCAAGAAAATTTGGGTAATTTTGGACACATTTCCCTCTCCCATGCTTGACTTTTCTGTAGCATATGAGGCCAAAGAATATTTTATTATTTTTTGGGAATACTTCTTGAAGAAGTATGTAATAAAGTAATCAAGTATTAGCAAAAAGTAATCATGTTAAAGCCACCTAATTAAGTCCATTAACCACTCACTTTTATACCATTTCACACGTGAACCAGCAGCTAAAACAGAGCAAGAAAACACAAGAAAGAAAGAGAGAAAAGAGAGGAAAAGGAAGAGGGAACTCAAGGCAAAATTGAAAGCTTCACTTGTGGACTTGAAGAAGCCCAAGAAAGCTAGTGGGAGCATTGGTATCAAGTGGAGGAGTAAGAGAAAGCATGAATGTAGCAATTTACTTATTCTTGCCTTATATTGTCATGTGATTTTTAATGAATTTGATGACTTGCTTATTGTTTGATATGATCATTTGTGATGCTTTGAGAATGTTGGCTGAGTTAATTGAGGGGTTTTGAGACCCTGAGATGTCCAAAATACAAAATGAAACTCTGTCAAAGTTTTTGTAAAATATTATGGCATAAATATTTAAAAGTATTCACTTGATGTTTTATGATAATTATATACTTAATGTGATAATATGATTGCATGAATAGTGATTGCTACTGAGATTCCTTGAATCTCACCCCCCTTCAATGACTAACCATACTAGGGAGAACCAATGCAAAAGAGCAAAGCAAGGAGCAAAAGGCATGAAGAAGAAAATGATGAGTTGTTAATATGCAAGTTATCATGTTATAATATAAATTATTATTTGTGCCTTGTTTTATATAAAGTTATAAAATAGTGAATATTACGTTAATATTGTAGAAAATGTATGATAATTTGCAGTTCTAGATGTTGGAATATGAAGTTATATTCTACCAAGTTTCATGCCAAAATGAGTTCATGTGCATGGGTTTTGGGAAGCAAATTGCAATATAGATTGAAAAAGGACATTTTTCCGATGTGTCTGTTTAGTTTACCATTTTTCTATACTTAATGTAAGGTTAGGTTTATGGAATTTTTATACCATATATAGGTCATCTCAAGCTTTAATATGACACCTAATTCACCCCATTTGGAGTTGTACACAATAAATGGTGAATTTTCAAAATTAGGGTTCAGAATAGGACAATATTGGGAAAACTGGAAACTGAAAGTTATATACTGGAAATTTCAAAAGATAACATAAAATCGTATAGAGCTCCAAAAATTCAGTGGTTTATATATATAAAATATCTATGTCTTAAGATCCATATGCCACTGATTTAGAAGTGATTGGAGCCATAGAACAAGAGATATGTGAGTTTTCCCAAAACTATCCCAGTAACAGTAGAATTCTGACCCTTCACAATTTAAGTTAATGATATGCCCTGTGTAAGTGAAATAAATGTATAATAATAATATTTCTATAAGTAGACATGTAGAACTTTCGAATGAGATAGAGTATGCACAATTTGGAATAGAAAAGAATGAAATATGATTTTTCAAAATTGAGGTCAGAAAACTGGAAGGTAGAAAAATGATTAAATGAATAGCAAAGTCCACAAAATTTTATGTACGAATTGACCCAATGAAGTTATTGTTTTATATTTTTTTCCATGTAGATATGAATTTAATAAAATTTTAGAGACTTGAATCACCTCAAGATGAATTTTCTAGATTTAGTTATGAATTTTCAAAATTTATCGGGTGATAGGGCAATTACCAAATGAACAGTACCCCGAATTTTGAAAAATTTTGTTTTTATTATATTATGATTTTAGTCTCTAAACCATGATAAAAGGCACCTAAAATGTTCTAACACATGGGAAATGAGCCCTAATATAAGGTGTTACACTTTTTGGTATCAGAGATGAAGGTTTAGGCTCTCAGAGCATTATATTTGGGCCAAAATAGTTAAGTTTAGAGAAAGGAATATATTAATTATTAATATTCCTTTGAATTAGTTATTGACAAGAATTGCTATTGTGTATGGAGACAGATAAAACGTTTCCTTAAACAATAGCTGGGATCCTAATTATAACATATGAGTGATCCCTAAGCCGCAGATGGATGAAAATGATAAAAGTATTGGCTCAAACAAGTTATTACTAGGAAGTTCAGACAAGTACAAGGTTAATGTTGGACCTTATCCGGATGGATTGTGTTAGGTTAGCGGGTTACCCAAGAGGGGGGTGAATTGGGTGATGTAAGATTTTCGCTATTTTTCGATCACAACCCAATTTCACTAAGAGTGCAGCAAAATAGGGATAAACAGAGAGAGTTGTGTGCAGCAACTGAATAAAAAAGATGAAGCCTCAATACACAACAATTTATACTATTTCAGCCCAACCACTTGGCCTACATCTAGTCCCCAAGCCACCATTTGGGATTTTCCACTATATCTCACATCTTTGATCCGGGCACCTGTGAAGCCTCAATATATCCCACAAGTTTCAATAGCCACTTGTGAAGCCACTCTCCTCACACTAAGATTCTACCCAGAATATGTAGAAAGAAATGTTTACAGAATGAAAACTCTCTTGAAGAGTAGATAATACATTGAAGGATCATTCTATTGAGGTGGATTTTTCAAACAATGCTAAGATAGAAAGATTTTACAAATTGTTACAGTATTTTCATATAAACTCTCTTAAGAATGTTACCCATAAGTTCAAATGATGTTTTATTTATAGATTTGTGGTGTAACTAGACGTTGGACACAAGATCTAGCTGTTAGAGATATTACCCAACAGTTACTCTTTAAAACTAGCCGTTCACCAACCACATTTAATGCGTTGACACTTCTGAAATTTGAATTTTGGGTGTCAACAGATGAATTTCACAAAGACCATAAGTTAAAGACTTTAATGTTAAACTTTGAAGTTCGTCTGTTCTAAAGCAAAATTCGAATTTTCATCTTTGACAAATATTTCTATGTTGGAACGTATGAATTTTCAAGTTTAAAATATTTCTAATAAGTGTGAACAGTTATTCCATATTGCTACAGTGCCTTCAAAGTTCGAATTTCGGTGCCCAAAATTTGTCTGTCAGTGAGCAACTCAATATGGCACAAGTTCTTCCTTTTGAAATTCAAATTTTGGATGTGAAAATTCATCTGTTGGCTATTCCAGAAGTATTTCCACGTTCTAGAGATTTGAAATTCGAATTTTCAAAGCCAAAATTCGTCTGTTATAATTGAAGTTTGAATTTTAAATGTCAAAATACGTCTGTTGGCTTTTCCAGAAGTATTTTCACATTCTGGAGTTTCAAAATTCAAATTTTGAAAGCCAAAATTCATCTGTTAGACCTGAAGTTCAAATTATTCAATCAAGTGTTTTGATGATTCCAAACCAACTTTCTAGAGCTTGGAAAGAAGATATCAAAGGTGCACAAATAATCTCAAGTGGAGAAATTCAAGAGAAACCAGCACAAGAATAGATGTAGAATTTACACCCTTGTTTAAATTGAGTAAAAGACTTTGATTTGGCAAAAAGATGTTTTAAAACTATGATTCTATATTATATTTGAAAAACACTCACTAACAGACGAAGTTTGAAACATTTCTACTGATATGCTCTTTTGAAAATTTGAACTTTGGATTTGGAAATTCGAATTTCACATTGAAAATGAACAAGTCTGAAGAGAGCCTTCTCTGACAAATGAACTTTGACTTGAGAAATTCAAATTTTGATACTTGTCTGAAAAGAGCTTTTTTTGACAGATGAACTTTGGCCTTTGAAAATTCAAACTTCAGATAGAATACAACTTATGAAAAATGAAAAATTTGTCTGAGAATATGTCAAAATTCATTTGAAAACTAAGTTTGGAAAGAACATCAAGATGACTCACTGACAAACGAACTTTGAACATGAAAATTCGAATTCCAAAAACAAAACTTGTGAGTCTGTTATAATGATATGTTAACATACGAATGATAGTACTCAAAAATTTGAACTTTATATCTGAAAAGAGGCCTCTCTGACAGATGAACTTTGAAGTTTTAACATTCGAATTTTGAAATAGTTGAACTATTGTGCCTTATTAAACTAACCTTTGACAGACGAATTTTGAGTATCAAAATTCAAATTTTGAAGGCACTGTAGCAAAATGGAACTACTGTTCACACATTTAAGAAGAATTTTTTACTTGAAAATTCGTATGTTCCAACATAGAAACATTTTCCAAAGATCAAAATTCGAACTTTGCTTTATGACAGACGAACTTCAAATGTTCAATGTTGAAGTCTTTATCTTTCAGTTTCTGAGAAATTCGTTTGTTGGCAAACCAAAATTCAAACTTTGAGGGTCAGAAGCATTAAATGCGGTTGGTGAACGGATAGTTTCTCAGAGTAACTATTAGGTAACTTCTTCAATGGTTAGATTTTGTCTCTAACGTATAGTTAAGACTTAAATCTATAAATATAACATCATTTGAAGTTGTGGGTAATGATTTTAACCTTGAATATACTGAAACTCTGCCAAATTATTTATTCAAAGCCTCTTACTCATTCATACTTCAATATTTGTACTCTAACTTTCATATACACTATGATTAAGAGAGTTTATTCATTGTAAATAATCTTATCTTCATCTGGAAGAAAGATTTTTTTGTGAGGGGATATCATAAGGGATAAGGAAAACACTTAGCTATAGTGCAAAGAGAGAAAGTGTGAGCTCTAAAACAGAGCATCAACGCTGTACTGTGGCATTTGCAAGAAGCCCACTAAATTCTTGCAAGATAGTGAAAAATCTCAAGTGGTGGCTTGGGGACTGGATGTAGGTCAAGATTGATAGACCGAACTAGGATAAACATCTGTGTCTTCCCTTCTCTGTTACTGCTTTCTCTGATTATTCATTGATACTTTGTTTTACTGTCACCTTTGCTTTCCTCACTTTCTTAAAGGTTTTGCAAAAAATTTTAATCTTCCCAATTCACCCTCTCTTGGAAAGCCAGCAATATCTAACAAGTGGTATCAGAGACCGGTTTCTCAATCAAAGGATTTAACAGTTCGGGAAATACAATGGCTGGCTTTGGAGAAAGCATACTACTAGAGGGAAACAACACAAATAGACCACCTGACTTCAGTGGAGAATACTATGGATACTGGAAGATAAGGATGTAAATCTATCTCCAGTCCATTGATCTAGACATATGCTCTGTCATCCAAAAGGGAGATTTTGTTCCAATGGTATTGCAGGATAATGGGAAGTATAGAGAAAAGCCAGAAGCTGAATGAAACGAGGAAGATAGAAGGAGAGTCTTGCTGAACTTCAAGGTAAAACACTACTTGGTCAGTGCATTAAATCAAGATGAATTCTACAGGGTCTCACAATGCTCCACAGCCAACGATATGTGGGACACCTTAGAAATTGCTGACGAAGGAACATCAGGAGTTAGAGAAAACAAATTGAACTCCTGCATAGGAGAATACGAGAGCTTCAGAATGGTTGAAGGAGAGAGTGTCAAAGATTTGCAAAAGAGATTCACCCTCATCATGAATCAATTGAAAAGTCTTAGCAAGGAGTATACTCAGACAAAGAAGGTCAGAAAGATCCTCAGAGTACTTCCTCTGGAATGGCAACCCAAAGTAACTACAATAGAGGAAGCCAGAGGAAATCAACGGCCTCAGTCACAGCCCTCTTTGGTAGCCTAGAAGAATATGAGGGAAAGATGAAGGCTCTCAAGGAAGCAGGTCAAGATAGAAATAAGAAGGGTCTTGCTCTGAAAGCTGCTGAGGAGAAAGAAGAAGAATCTGACGATGGAGATGAGCTAGATGAAGAAACTCTGGCTATGATGGTCAGAAAATTTGGAAGATTTTACAACAAGAAGAGAAACAAGAAATTCTTCAAAAAAGGAGCAGCTGGAGATAGCAAGAAAGAAGGAAAAGAACCTGTCACTTGCTACGAATGCAAGAAGCAGGGACATATCAAATAGGATTGTCCACAATTCCTCAAGAAGCAAGAGAAAGAAAAGAAAGCTGCAGATAAAGGCAAGAAGAAAAGAATGTACATCTCATCAATATGGGACGACAACTCAGATGAGGAAGAAGATGATGAAGATGAAATTGCCAACATATGTCTGATGGCACTTGCCTCTGAAGAAGCTAAAATCCAATGCAACAGTGATCAGGAAGATAAGGTATATGAATCTGAACCTTCCTATTCTGAATTACTGGATGCATTTCATGAACTGCATGATGAGTTCATTAAGACTTCCAAAGAACTCAAACAAGCTAAGAGAAAGATTAACAAATTAGAATCTCAGCATAACATCTCTGAAACTGCTTATCTGCATATTGCTAAATCTGCGTGCTGTAAATCATGCATTGAATTAAAGCAAGCTAATGACTATATGGTGAAAAGCATGTCTAGACTTACTAAAGGAAAGGATATATTATTTTCTTTAATAGGAAGTTAGAGAATAACACAGGGAAAGGTTGGACTTGGCTATGACCCTTGTACAGTAAAAGAAAAGATTAGGAAGAAAAATCAAAATGTGTATATGAGACATTTTGTGCATGCTAGTGGCAATAAAAAGAAAGATCATGTTTCACAACATATTGAATCCTATGATCAACTAAAGCATGTAAAACAAAAATATTATCTGCATTGTTTTCTTCCTGCATCTCAATCCAACAGTCCCTTCACCACCTGTCACTTCTATAATAAGAAAGGATATATTTCCAGTTCATGTGCTTCAAAGAAAAATGGACTTGATAGGAAGGTTAAATGGATTCCCAAAGGTACATCTATATCTAGGGAAAATACTACTGACAGAAAAGGACCCAAGCAAATTTGGGTACCTAAAAAGAAAATATGAACTTTGTCTTGCAGGTTTGTCTTAAAGCTAGAAAGAGCAATAAATGGTATATGGACAGTGTTTGCTCAAGTCATATGACTGGTGATAAAGAGAAGTTCATCATCCTTAGAGACAAAAAAGGAGGAAAGGTAACCTTTAGAGGTGATCAATATGGCAAAGTAGTTAGCATTAGCATTGTGGGCAAGAATCCTGAAACATCCATTGAAGAGGTGCTTTTTGTAATTGGCCTCAACCATAATCTGCTAAGCATGAGTTAGACATGTGACAAAGGAAACTGGGTATTGTTTGACTCAAAGTTATGCCTGGTCATCTGAAAAAGTGATCATAAAGTAATCCTCAAGGCTTAAAGGGATGGTAACTGTTATCCTATTGATCTTGATGAACTTCCTCCCTTAGATTCTGTATGTTTGATTAGTCGGGATGATGATAGTTGGTTGTGGCATGGAAGATTAGCGCATGTTAATATGAATCAACTATCAAAACTGGTTAAAAATGAGTTAGTCATTGGCCTACCAAAAATTTCTTTTGAAAAAGACAAAGAATGTGATGCATGCCTTAGAGGAAAACAAACTAAATCATCATTTAAATCTAAAAACGTAGTCACCACATCTAGACCTCTGCAACTATTACATATAGATCTGATAGGACCAACTAGAGTTAAGAGCATTGGTGGAAATCTGTATGTTCTTGTAATTGTGGATGATTACTCTAGATTTACCTGGACATTGTTTCTTTCTTCTAAAAGTGATAAGTTTGATGCATTTGTAACCTTAGCAAAGAAAGTGCAAAATGAGAAAGGTATTTCTATTATGTCTATCAGGTCTGATCATGGAGGAGAGTTTGAAAATTTATACTTCTTGGAGTATTGTGATGAGCATGGAATTGATCACAACTTCTCAGCTTCAAGAACTCCTTAACAAAATGGAGTGGTGGAAAGAAAGAACAGAATAATTGGTGAGATGGCAAGAGCTATGCTGAATGAAAAGAAACTCTCTCAAGTATTCTAGGCTGATGCAGTAAACACAGCAAGTTAAATCATAAATAGAGCATACATCCGACCAATTCTTGGGAAGACCCCTTATGAGCTATACAGAGGAAGGAAGCCAAACCTCTCACATCTACATATATTTGGCTGTAAGTGCTTCATCCACAATAATGGAAAGGAGAATTTGGGTATGTTTGATGCCAAATCTGATGAAGGTATATTTCTGGGCTACTCTAGTAGGAGTAAAGCATATAGTGTTTTTAATAAAAAATCTAAATTAGTAGAAGAATCTGTGCATGTAGTATTTATTGAAAATGAAATTGTTTCTAAGCATGTCACTGGTGAAGATGATCTTATTTCAAACTTTAAGAACTTAGATCTTTCTGAAGAAGATAAAATTGAACCTCCAAAAATATCTGAATCTATCAACATAGAGGAATATATTCAGGAGAAAGATTTTGAGAATGAGAACAATGAAAAATATCTCAAGAACTCCCTAAAGCTTGGAGATATCAAATGAATTATCCTGTTGATCAAGTAATTGGCGATGTTCAAAAGAAAGTTAAAACTAGAAAATAGTTAAGAGATCAGATGATAAATTGTGCTTCATTTCTCAAATTGAACCTAAATGTACTCAAGAAGCCTTAACTGATGAATACTGGATTTTAGCTATGCAAGATGAATTGAATCAATTTGAAAGAAATTAGGTTTGGGATTTAGTGCCTAGACCCAAAAATTATCCTATCATTGGAACTAAATGGGTTTTTAGAAATAAACTTGATGAATCTGGATTAATAATCAGAAATAAAGCTAGACTGGTTGCTAAAGGATATAATCAAGAATAAGAGATTGATTTTGAAGAAACCTTTGCTCCAGTGGCTAGATTAGAATGAATTAGAATTCTGTTAGCATATGCATGCATGAAGAATATAATGTTACACGAAATGGATGTAAAGAGTGCTTTTCTTAATGGATATATCATGGAAGAAATTTATGTAGACCAACCTCCAGGCTTTGAGGACTCTACAAAACCAAACCATGTTTATAAACTGAAGAAAGCTCTTTACGGTTTAAAACAAGCTCCTAGAGCATGGTATGAAAGGTTAAGTAATTTTCTAACTGAAAAGGGTTTTAACAGAGGAAAAGTAGATACTACTTTGTTCACTAGGAAAGAAAATAAAGACTTACTTATTGTTCAAATCTATGTTGATCATATTATATTCGGTGCTACTAATGAATCTCTTTGCAAGAATTTTTCTAAGCTAATGTAGGGAGGGTTTGAAATGTCAATGATGGGTGAGCTTAACTTCTTCCATAGATTGCAAATTAAGTAATATGATGATGATATCTTTCTCAATCAATCCAAGTATTTGAAGGAATTGCTGAAAAAGTTTGGCATGGAAAGCGCTAAGCCAATGGGAACACGTATGGCTACTGCAACCAAGCTTGATATGGATGAAAGAGGAAAAATGTTTGACATAACTCAGTATAGAAGAATGATTGGATCTCTACTATACCTAACTGCCAGCAGAACTGACATCATGTTCTGTGTCTGTATGTGTGCAAGGTTCCAGTTATGTCCTAAAGGAACCCATGTAACTGTTGTGAAGCGTATCTTCAGATATCTTATTGGAACATCACAGATGGGCCTTTGGTATAGGCAATGGAGAAGATCTGAAAGGAGACACTGATGCTGACTTTGCAGGATCCAAAACTGACAGAAAAAGTACAAGTGGAACATGTCAGTTTCTTGGAGGATCCTTGGTCTCATGGTTTAGCAAGAAACAAAATAGTGTAGCCCTATCCATGGCTGAAGCTGAATATGTTGCTGCTGGAAGCTATTGTGCCAAAGTCATCTGGATGAAACAATAGCTTGAAGCTCTTGAGATTGAGATAAAGGAAATACCAATAATGTGTGACAACCAAAGTGCTATTAATATCACAAAGAATCCTGTCATGCATTCAAGGACAAAACATATTGAAGTTAGGCACCACTTCATAAGGGATCATGTTCTGAAAGGAGAAATCAGATTAGAATACATCCCAATAGAAGATCAAGTTGTTGACATCTTGACAAAGCCTCTTTCTGAACATAGGCATTACAAAATCAGAAGAGAATTAGGTATAGTAAATCCCAATGAACTATGAGTAAATCCTTGTGCAAATCTATTTTTAGAATTTCTGACATTGATTTAATTCTAACTTTAGCATCGGAGTAAGTTTAATTTAAGTTGTAGGTGCTCCTCATAAGTTTCAATGGCAATAAATCTGAAAAATGGAGCACTCCAGAATGGAACAAGTCAAAAAGTGAGAAAGAAAGCTAGAAATCTGAGTTTCTGGATCTATTCTGTAAGTTTATAAATTTTAAATTCGCATTTTAGATGTGTATTAGATGAATTTCATTGATAAGTTGTGTTTTAAAATAAGTCAGCATGCTTAACATTCAAATTTTGATGCCCATCAAACGAACTTTAGCTTGCTTTACTATGCAACAGCTCTCGGTGGTCCTTCGAAATTCGTCTGTTGGTCTATGAAAATTTGAATTTTCAAAAATAAAATTCCAATATTATTTTTGTCCAACATGAAGAATGTATGAATTTCCATTTCTCAAAATACGCATATTGGAAACTCTTAACAAAATGATTGAAATTCAAATTTTTGATTCAAAATTTATCTGTTGAAACATGCTCACATTATTAAGTCTCTGAAAGACAAATTTTCATAATTAAAATCCGTCTGTTGTTTGTTGTATTGATAACTACTTGCTCCCTGTTCTTTGAAATTTGAACTTTGTTGGAACAAAGTTCGTTTGTTCATCTTTTGCTGTTTGAACCAAGCCTCTGTCAGATGAATTTTCAGGTGAAAATTTATCTATCAATAAGCTTTGTTGAATAAGTTAACCTGTAACTGCTCGAAGTTTGAATTTTGAGCACTCAAAATTCATTTGTCCAGCGGTTACACACGTTAAAACCAACGGTTATCCTCTGAATAGACGCAACCCTATTCATCTCTTTCGTGAGTCTGTTCAAATTCTCTCTTCAATACCCTTTAATTATGACAGAAAATCTTCAACTTCCACCAATTAAACTTCTCTTCGCACCTTATAAACACATTCCTTGCATCATTCGGAATCATTCATCCACGTAAATGGCTCGAGTGAAAAATCCAGAAGTTAGAAAGGGAGAGTCTTGGCTAAAGAGAACCGTGAAATCCCAATATGCTTCAAAGGAGAGTGAGAAAGCAAAAAGAAAAAGGTGAATCCAGCAAAGCAACTCTCTCCAAAAGGCAGAAAACAATAGCAAAGCCTGATTCAAAGAAAGCTGGACTGTCTTCTCCAAAGAAAACAGAGCCCTCGGTTCCTGTTACTCCTGCTGCTGCTGCTATTGCTTCCACCTCCTCCAGTACTGAGTTAGGAGAATATGAGCTAACCATATTGCCATTATGGAGCAATGCTCAAATTCAGGAGATATACGCGACCAAGTTTGTGAGCAAAAAGGTAATCAAGTCTCACTGTGTCAATATGGAGGAATTTTTAACCTCTAACAACTTTGATGTCAGGCTTTGGATGAGGTAGTCAAGACTTGGTATGCCTCTCTGAAATACAACAGTAAGAAGAGGAAGTCAGAAGTCAATCTGAGATCAAGGACCATCTGGCTAACAGATGAAATCCTTAATGAGGTGTTAGAAATTCCAAGGCAAGATGGTTTGAAGATTGACATTACTGCTTCTGGGTATATGGATGAGGCAGAGATTTCTGATGAAGAAGGTAGACCTTTCCTAAACTACACGGAGAGTACAATCTTGAACACTTTGTTCAGAAGAAAGGAGAATAGACCATCCATAAGCTTGCTCAAGCCTACTGACCTCAGTGCTCAAGTGAGAATCCTACACTACATAGTGTCTAGGATTATCTTCAACAAAGGAGGTAGCTTCAATCTGATTACAAGGGCAGAGGCATATGTGATGATAACAATCATGCGTGGGAAGCTTATCAACATGGGACATATCATTCTCCAACACATGATCAAGGCTAGGGATCAGAGGAAAGACTCTACACTTCCTTATGCAGCAATCATCTCTAGGATCCTTCAATATGCCAGAATTCATCATCTTGAGAAAGGGAAAGGAAAGCCTACTGAGATCTTCAATGAAGAAGAGTTACAAAGGATGGGGATAGAGAAGAAAGATGGAAGATGGATTGGAAAGGAAGCTGGAAAATCTGAAGATCTCTTCTTTGATGAAGATACCTCCCTCCAGCAAGAAGGTATCTCTGAGGCTCCTCCAAGACCTACACCTCAGCCTGTCCCATCCCCATCTTAGCCTGCTCAAGCTCTAATTCCATCTACTCCCTCCTCTCATGCCAAGCCAACTAAGATCATTGAGCTGTATGACAGTTTGTCTACACTCATACTAAGCATTAGGGATGAGCAAAATGCCAAGTTTACTCATCTGTAAGATCAAATCCACCAGTTGGCTAAGAACATAAAAGTGGTTGCTGATACATATGAAGATATTTAGAGTGCTATTCCAGCCACATCAGCTCCACCTCAGCCAGGATTCTATGAGCCTATTATGTCTCTAACTCCTGAGCCTCCAAGTCCATTTGAGCTAGCCTCTCCTGTTCCTAATGATGCTACACAAGATACTAAGGCTAGTGGCACATTTAGCTCACCAGAGAACTCCAGCAATGAGGCAAGTCCTAGTCCTCCCTTGGACTATGCCATGGAGGAGGAAGGTCCTCAGGAGCCTAGCTTTCATGAGCCCATTCCAGTAGATGCTCAAGATTCAATCCTTTCACATCAAGAATTTGAGCAAGTTGAGAGACTTGTGGCAGTAATCACCATATCACCATTCATGCAAGCTGCCCTGAATGAAGAAAGGAGCATTGTGCCTTATGTTGATGTGGAAGTCATTGCACATAATGCTCTCTTGCAAGCTCAGAGAAGAAGGCTTGAAGAGATGTTTCGTCTTCCTGCTCCCTTACCTGTTTCATCTTATGGTCTCACGGAGGCACGAAGGGCTCAGTTGGCAGTTACAAGGCAAGAATTTCAAAACTGCTTGAAATCTCTGATGAGGATGAGGACACGAGCTCTGAAGTCTCTGGATCCTTGCCAAAGCTCAATCCAAAAATGCATTTTGTCCCTGTGCCTCTTCAAGCCATTCTAGTGTTTTAGATTCCTCCTCTTGCTGATTTTGTTCACCTTCTTGATGATGCCAACAAGGGGGAGAAGATATTCGAGCAAATTGGAAAGTCTTCTGGCAAGAGCTACAGCAAAAAGTCCAAGTCCAAGAAATAGTGTTTTGAACTTATTGATGCTTGGTTCTTCTTGTAGTATTTTGTAATGTTGTTTTGTTGTGGCTTTCTGTATCTTGTACATGTAACTGTTTGATGAAATGAAAATTGCTTTGTTCTAAACTCTTTGATTGCATCCTTGTGTTGAACTTTGACTGAATTAATGAATCTCCTTACTTGATCTATTGTAAATGATATCTTTTAAATTATAACGCATATGTTGAGGGGGAGCTTGTTAAAGCTAGCCCAAGTACTAATTCAATTTGTAAGTTGTTTTGTCATCATCAAAAAGAGAGAGAATGTTGAATCAAGTATTTTGATGATTCCAAACCAACTTTCTAGAGCTTGGAAAGAAGATATCAAAGGTGCACAAATAATCTCAAGTGGAGAAATTCAAGAGAAACCAGCACAAGAATAGATGTAGAATCTACAGCCTTGTTTAAATTGAGTAAAAGACTTTGATTTAGCAAAAAGATGTTTTAAAACTATGATTCTATGTTATATTTGAAAAACACTCACTAACAAATGAAGTTTGAAACATTTCTACTGATATGCTGTTTTGAAAATTTGAACTTTGGATTTAGAAATTCGAATTTCACATTGAAAATGAACAAGTCTGAAGAGAGCCTTCTCTGACAGATGAACTTTGACTTGAGAAATTCGAATTTTGATACTTGTCTGAAAAGAGCTTTTTCTGACAGACGAACTTTGGCCTTTGAAAATTCGAACTTCAGACAGAATACAACTTATGAAAAATGAAAAATTCGTCTAAGAATATGTCAAAGTTCATATGAAAACTAAGTTTGGAAAGAACATCAAGATGCCTCACTAACAGACGAACTTTGAACATGAAAATTCAAATTTCAGAAACAAAGCTTGTGAGTCTGTTATAATGATATGTTAACATATGAATGATAGTACTCAGAAATTCGAACTTTATATTAAGTCTGAAAAGAGGCCTCTCTAACAGACAAACTTTGAAGTTTTAACATTCGAATTTCGAAATAGTTGAACTATTGTTCCTTATTAAACTACCCTCTGATAGACGAATTTTAAGTATCAAAATTCAAATTTTGAAGGCACTGTAGCAAAATGGAACTACTGTTCACACATTTAAGAAGAACTTTTTACTTGAAAATTCGTATGTTCCAACATAGAAACATTTTCCAAAGATCAAAATTCGAATTTTGCTTCATGACAGACGAACTTCAAATGTTTAATGTTGAAGTCTTTATCTTTCAGTTTCTAAGAAATTCGTCTGTTGGCCAACCAAAATTCGAACTTTGAGGGTCAGAAGCATTAAATGCGGTTGGTGAATGGATAGTTTCTCAGAGTAACCGTTGGGTAACTTCTTCAACGGTTAGATTTTGCCTCTAACATATAGTTAAGACCTAATATAACATCATTTGAAGTTGTGGGTAACGATTTTAACCTTGAATATACTGAAACTTTGCCAAATCATTTACTCAAAGTCTCTTACTCATTCATACTTCAATATTTGTACTCCAACTTTCATATACACTCTGATTAAGAGAGTTTATTCATTGTAAACAATCTTATCTTCATCTGGAAGAAAGATTTTCTTGTGAGGGGATATCACAAGGGATTAGGAAAGCACTTAGCTATAGTGCAAAGAGAGAAATTGTGAGCTCTAAAATAGAGCATCAATGCTGTACTGTGGCATTTGCAAGAAACCCACTGAATTCTTGCAAGATAGTGGAAAATCTCAAGTAGTGGCTTGGGGACTGGACGTAGGTCAAGATTAATAGACCAAACCATGATAAACATCTGTGTCTTCCCTTCTCTATTACTGCTTTCTCTAATTATTCATTTATATTCTATTTTATTGTCACCTTTGCTTTTCTCACTTTCTTAAAGGTTTTGCAGAAAATTTTAATCTTCCCAATTCACCCCCTCTCTTGGGAAACTAGCAATATCTAACACAAATTTCATCAGCCAAAATTCATCTATCAGTGGTAAGCTCAACATGACACAAAAGTTCTCTTTGAAATTCGAATTTCGAAGGCCCGAAATTCGTCTATTGGAGGCAGAACCTTTATAACTTCGAACTTTGCACTGTGCACAATTTTACAGAAGCTATAACTCTCTCATTTTAACTCCAAATTAAGAACATGACCTATGGTTGGAAAGCTCTCAATGTCTACTTTCAAATGAAAGAAGTTTCACTTAAAAAAAAATTTATTATATGAGATATGATAAAAATAATGATAGGAGATTAAAACTGAAAATCCATATCTCACACTCAAATTTAAATGACCATACCTTTTTCATATGAACTTTATTTTGAGTGAAATAACCTTATTTGAAAACCTTATTAAGTCTAGTTTCATATGAAACAAGTTTTACATCAAACTCATATGTATTTTGAGAGATGTCTTAAAAATACTAATCAAAGGTCAAACTCTAGATTCTTGAAAATCAGATTTCACTATGTTTAAAAGTAAGGATATGTTACTTTGATACCCAAAACTTCTTGAGTTAATCAAATCAAATTGTAAATCATTGAGTTTTATTCTAAAGTTTTAATTTTGAAACCCAAAATTCATCTGTCAGAGGGAATGTTTTTGAACCCTTTCAGTACTTAATTATCAGAGGAACTTTGTCATGACTTCAGATGAATTTTGCACATTTTACTATCTATGCTTGACTCGAAATTTGAATTTCAACACTTGAAATTCATCTGTCAGAGGTGATATCTCTAGAACTTCAAATTTCAGTCAGCAAAGTTCGTATTTTCACAAAGTATATGAAGTTAACTTCTCAAAATTCGTCTGTCAGTCAGAGTTTTTCAAATCTAACATATGCTAACATCAGATTTACTTAATCTAACTTATTTAAAACATATGGTAACAAGATTAAGTAATTTTCAAAGATTAATCCCACCTCAAGACCTAAGTGAAAACAAAATATACCTAGTGACTAGGTTTTTAAATGTTGAGTTCTACTTCCATTTGGTCATTTCCTTCTTGGCATGTTCCCTTTTGATCTTTCATTTTTGGAGCATCCTTTCTCTTCTTCTTTCTTGAGTGAGACATGATATTGATTTCCATTTCTGTATTCCAATGCTCACTCTTCTTACTTGGATCAACCTACATTTAATATATTACACTTACAAACTAAGTAGTTAGTCCAGTTTATATATCCAACTTATGCTATTCATTGTAAAAGTATAGTGGATATATTTGCATATAACATGATATATACATTACAACCATAATTAAATACATGCTAATACACATTTTACTTTTTTAAGGAACATTATATATGCCAGATACATATGATGCATTTGTTCCTTATTACTTTATATTTGTCATCATCAAAACTTATGTTATACTAAACCTTACAAATTGGAACCTGATAAAGAAGTCTCATTACAAGTTTTAGCTCTTCCTGCTTAAGTCCAGAAACCAGGTATGGTAGCTGTAGAAGGTAGAAACTACAAGGTTGAGCTTCTACAAGATTTATACAATTTGGGTTTTGATGGTCCTATTCATATTAAAGATAAGATCAATCACCGGCCAGTTATAGTTAACAACTAGGTAATGGCTCGGGAGGACTTTAGCCCTATACCTCCTTTTGATGATTTCTATGAGACTAGAAAGGTTGTTATGCAAGTGTACTGGGAAAGCTATGAACATTTTACAGAATCCAGAATTTTAAAGAGGTCATTTTTCCCGGTTGAACAGAAAAATGAGAAAATTATATTTTTACCCGTAAAGAAGTTCAAAAATGACATCTATGTCCATAAATTCATAAAAATTAAGTGGGGAAGAAAGAGAAAATCCCTTTGAAAAAATTACACCTAATGACCTGAAAATTTTAGGAATTATAATTTAACCTCGGGTCAGGGATAATTTTATAAATATGTAAAATTACTGTCAAAACGAAGGCTTTGACGAGAGAAGTTCAATGTATATGGCACTGAGAGCTAATGTTCATGAATAAAGAAATAATTAGTGCCGAGTATCCAAAAGTAACAGTAAATCGATAAAGTAAATTGTAGGCCCTATCGATAGTTAAAAGGGAAATCGGGTCAGGATATGGGCCATACACAGATACCATTTGAGACAGGATAATTATGGAAATATAAAAATAAAATTAAAATAGTCATGTAGCCCAAAAATGCTAAATTACTATAAAGACGATTTTATCGATACGATTAAAAAGTACCCGGATTGAAGTACATCTGGATCAGGAAAATTTGGGTAATTTTGGACATATTTCTTTCTCCCATGCGTGACTTTTCTGCAGCATATGAGGCCAAAGAATATTTTATTATTTCTTGGAAATGCTTCTTGAAGAAGTATGTAATAAAGTAATCAAGTATTAGCAAAAAGTAATCATGTTTAAGCCACATAATTAAGTCCATTAACCACTCACTTTTATACCATTTCACGCATGAACCAGCAGCTGAAACAGAGCAAGAAAACACAAGAAAGAAAGAGAGAAAAGAGAGGAAGAGGAAGAGGGAACTCAAGGCAAAATTGAAAGCTTCACTTGTGGACTTGAAGAAGCCCAAGGAAGCTAGTGGGAGCATTGGTATCAAGTGGAGGAGTAAGAGAAATCATGAAGGTAGCAATTTACCTATTCTTGCCTTATATTGTCATGTGATTGTTAATGAATTTGATGACCTGCCTATTATTTGATATGATCATTTGTGATGCTTTGAGAATGTTGGCTGAGTTAATTGAGGGGTTTTGAGACCCCGGGATATCTAAAATACAAAATGAAATTTTGCCAAAATTTTTGTAAAATATTATGGCATAAATGTTTAAAAGTATTCACTTGATATTTTATAATGATTATATGCTTAATGTGATAATAAGATTGCATGAATAGTGATTGCTACTGAGATTCTTTGAATCTCACCCCCCTTCAATGACTAACCATGCTAGGGAGAACTAATGCAAAAGAGCTAAGCAAGGAGCAAAAAGCATGAAGAAGAGAATGATGAGTTGTTGATGTGCAAGTTATCAAGTTGAAATATGAATTATTATTTGTGCCTTGTTTTATATGAAGTTATAAAATAGTTAATATTATGTTAATATTGTATAAAATGTATGATAATTTGCAGTTCTGGATGTTTGAATACGAAGTTATATTCTACCAAGTGTCATGCCAAAATGAGTTCATTTGCATGGGTTTTGGTAAGCAAATTGCAATATAGATTGAAACAGGGCATTTTTCAGACGTGTCTGATAAGTTCACCCTTTTTCTATACTTAATATGAGGTTAGGTTTATGGGATTTGTATACTAGATATAGGACATCTCAAGCTTTAATATGACATCTAATTCACCCCATTTGGAGTTGTGTACAATAAATGGTGAATTTTCAAAATTAGGGTTCAGAATAGGACAATATTGGGAAAACTGGAAACTGAAAGTTATGTACTGGAAATTTCAAAAGATAGCATAAAATCGTATAGAGCTCTAAAAATTCAGTGGTTTATATGTATAAAAATATCTATGTCTTAAGATCCATATGCCACTTATTTGGAAGTGATTGGAGCTATAGAACAAGAGATATGTAAGTTTTTTCAAAACTGTCCTAGTAACAGTAGAATTCTAACCCTTCACAATTTAAGTTAATGATATACCCTGTGTAAGTGTAATAAATGTATAATAAAAATATTTCTATAAGTAGACATACAGAGCTTTCAAATGACATAGAGTATGCATAATTTGGAACATAATATAATGAAATATGATTTTTCAAAGTTGAGGTCAGAAAACTGGAAGATAGAAAAATGATTAAATAAACAGTAAAGTCCACGAAATTTACTGTATGAATTGGCCTAATGAAGTTATTGTTTTATATTTTTTTCCATGTAGATCTGAATTTAATAAAATTTTAGAGACTTGAATCAAGATGAATTTTCTAGATTTAGTTATAAATTTTCAAAATTTATCAGGTAATAGAGAAATTGTCAAATGAACAGTATCTCGAATTTTGAAAAATTCTATTTTTATTATATTATGATTTTAGTCTCCAAATCATGATGAAAGATATCTAAAATGATCTAATACATAAGAAATAAACCCTAATATAAGATGTTATAGGAACTTTCAAGTGCTCACAGTAATGAGAGCCTTTACAACAATCAGTCATATAAATATGTGTGAATGCAATAATATGGAAGTTATAAAATATATGATAATTTCGAATATTAGGAAATATATCATCATCTTTTTTTTTTCTTTTGGCCACAATCAAAACATATCATAATCAATTGAAAAAACAAATTTAAAATCATCTAATATCAATTTTAGAATAGAAACATATCACAATTAATTTAGAGAAAATAAATTTTAAATTAGCTTAAAATAATCAACTTGATCATGTGGAGACTTAAAATTGTGATATTACATGTTTTCTCTCTCTACTTTATAATATATAATATAATAAATTAAACCAAATGAGGCTTTTTTTTTTAATTAACGTGAATGGTATCAGAGCCTTAGACAGAAAGGAAAATATGTTTATAAAAGAAGAATAGAGAGAAGAATCTTAAAACCATGAGTGAATTATCACAACCTTCATCTTCATCTACCCCTGTACAACTTTCCTCAACTTTCTCTTTAGATAAACTCCCCTCTTCTGTAAAAAGAATACTATCCAACAAGATAGATAATCTTGTTGAAATCACCCACATCCCAGATAATGTCCGTATAGATAATACCGAATTACCTCTACTCAGTCCTTATGCCATCTTTCCTCAAGATAGAACCTAAGCGAGATCTTTTCGACAAAGAATCGCTAGGATCGTTCACACTCCGAGACCTCAAGTGAAGGAGTATATCCACAGTTTGAAACTTGAACAGTGTGGTTTGAAGGCTACTACAGCAGAACAGTATGTGACTCTGGAGATCCCTCAACTCCTAATCAACACATGGAGACAGCAGGGATACACACATTTCCATATTGGTGCCATCCGACTAGTTCTTACTCTACATGGCAGAAAAGGAATACCAGCTACAGCCAGAGTTGCAGTTCTTGATTCCACATATAAATCATACTCTAATGCTATGATTGGTGCTCTACTCACCACTTGTAGCAATGGAAGTGTGGTAATGACCATTGCCCCAGATTTCAATATCAAATTAGATGATGTCACTTTGTCGTACCGATTAAAGGTACAAATCCAGATCCATGGAGCAGAGCAAGATGAGAGAGCCATCATGGCCACTCTCCATCATCAAATAATCTATAGGCTTCAAGATCATGCCGTCAACTTAGAATTTCCTAATTCTACTACGGATGCCCTTTACATGGTGTCCAATCAATCAGAGACCTCTGTGATCCAGATCCCTAGAAGAATTCCTAAGGAGGAACTTGCTCAGATCATGCCCTTAGAGTGGATCAACAATTATGAGAAAGAGTTTCACTCTTTACGTAAAGATGCTTATACAATTGATGCTCCTGTCCTAGAACGCCTAGAAGACAGAACGGTAAAATCTACCTTCAAGAGGCCAGGACAAGCTCCATCGTCTTATTCAGGAAAAATTCTAACTATTAGTCCAACCTACAAACACAAGGAGAAAGTTCCAGTATACTCAGTAGATGCTGAAGCAAAACCATGCTTTGTCTCCAAAGTCCATGGTCATTTTGTATGGGATACAGCTCCTGAAGAATGTGACCCAGATTGTGGATGCTATGATTGGGACAACTGGATTGGACCTGAGCAAAACTTGTGCCAATTAACAGAGCCAAAACCCACTCCATACCTTAAACAGAAACCATCCTGTAATAAGCCCAAGCCTTTCAGAGATCATGATTTTGATCATGGCCCTAAACCCAGAATCCATAGAAAAAAGAAATGGATCGAAATACCCAAAGAAACACCCAAGCCAACCACTTTCCACCAGATGCTTAAAGAATTAGGTCATTCGGACTTAGTTTCATCAATCTTCCCTGATGAAGATTTTACTTTTTCAGCCTATGCTCCAGAACCTGTTATACCATTAGTTCCACCAAAACCTATCCAGAACCTCCCTTGTATAGCAATGATTCGACCTTCTTATGAAGAGGATTTCCCTCCATTAGAAAGAAGGATCAATGAAACAACCAGATATACCTCCTGACCTTTTGTTCAACCAGAACAAATGACACCCCAAGGTCCAAGGCCAATATCTCAGTCGGAAGAAGTTCTAAATTGGCATACTGAGAATTCAGTAAGTCAAAACAAAGTCCTTCACAGGATTAACACCAGATTAGAACAACTTCACGATAAGACAGATGGGTTTTCTAACAGACTGGATGCTTTAGACCAAACGGTCAAAAAGCTTTACATTGATTATTCCCAAAAAGCTTAGCAGCTTGACAGAGAGCTTAGGGGATATATTGATTCTCGTTATACAGGACCATTATTTCATCAGAAAGAGCAGGAACTGAAACATGTCAAAGAAGAGTTGAAAAGAATTGAGGCAGACTTCTCAAAACAAGCTTCTATCCATAGCCAAGACCCATTATTTCATACCCCACTATATACACCACCTCTTGTTTCTCCCTTACCTCTATTTCCATCTTCTACAAATGAACCTTTCCGTATGAATTATCCCATTTTCTAACAACTGAGAAAGGACAAAAAACAACAATCCCAAAAGCCACAACCAGTACCTCCATTTTCTCAACCAACCCAACAGACCCAAGTATCCCTTCCATCTACCTCATACACACCAGAACCCATACTTCCACAAAAACCTTTGAAAATACAAACACCTCCAACCTCACCAAAAAGAACAACACCTCCTCCAGACTTTTCTAAGAATAAATCTATAGCCAACATAAAACCTATGTCAAAACCATCCATTGATTTTGGAGAGGATTTCTCTCCATCAGAATCAAAACCAGAAACCATCACCACCTCAGAAACCTCTTTGTCCTCCTTACCTATTAAACAGCCTCCCATATTTATGGTACATATAAATCCTCCTCCATTTGAGGATCAACCCAAGAAGCCTCAACTACTGAACACCCTGAAGAACCTATGGTTGATGAACCTACTGGATCAGTTCACGGTGTTAATGAAGGATTCCACAAACCTTCAAATGGTCCATATTTTACCTTCGATGATCTTCCTCATCATCGTTGGAGAAAAAAAATTGCATCAATTTGGTGCCTGGTTAGATGTTTAGATGAATGATCCAGATGCCAATAGACGTGACGTACTGATAAATGTCTTGTCCAGAATGATGGGAAATTTGAGAGAATGGTTCACCAGCCTCAGGGAATATCAAAGGATACAAATGGCTCAACATGACATACCCACTTTCTTGGGTATTTTGCACAAAGAATTTATTGGTGATTTAAGTATCATTGATCGCAGAGCCAGACAAGAATACTTTGAGATGAAGTGTTGCTCATTAGAACGTGCGGATCTGCAGAAACATTTTAAGAGGATGTCTGAAAAATATTATATGCTTGGAGGAGCCAATGATGTGAACCTCAGGCATGTCTTTATAGCCTCTTTACCTGAAGAAATTCTTCCAGAACTACAGAAGTCTATCAATGCTCTACAAAGGGATATGGCTCATATTTCCCTCGGCGAGATTTATCAGATGGCTCTAGGAGCGTTAGACAGACTCTGTGAACAACAAAATTTGTTAAAAATGTTCTTAAGGAGAAAACTCATCTCTACAGAGTTTGCAAGAGACCTGATTTGAATATCAAGTGCAAAGACAAGGAGACTTGTTCATGTTCCCCTAAGAAGAAGTCACACCACTTCTATTACTCCAAGAAGAAGAAAATCTATTCCAGACCGAGGAAAAAACGTTTTAGATTCTTCAAAAAGAGATCTTCTTCAACCAGCAGATTCTCCAATAAATGTTATATTTGTAGACAGAAGGGCCACTTTGCGAAGCAATGTCCTAATAAGACTAAGAAAGGAGTAAAGATGCTGCAGAAACTTCAAGAGATGTTCCTTCTATCTCCCCATGAAAATTTTGAAGAAGTCTATGAAGAACAAGATTCTCAGGATGAACATACAGCTATTGTAATTCCTCAATACGAATAATCAAGCTCAGAAGAAGAGGAGGAATTCATTGATTATCATCCTTGTTCTCACCAAATTTGCAATATCAACCTGGTGAAAACCATTTCCAGAGAAGCACCTCTTCCAAATGCCAAGGTACAAGTACTTACTGAGAAGTATGCCAGACCAATCTCTATTATTGGATTCATGGATACAGGATCTTGCCGCAGTGTTATGAAACACCAAGAGAAGAATGGTTACCACACCAGGAGTATTTTACTTCAGCAGATGGAAAATACTTTTCTATTAATCTTATCTCCAGAAGAAAGATAGGGATTCAATTCTTCCCAAATTGTGTGGTTTGGACCAGAATTCTTGGCAGTGATCTCCCTACCAAAGATCTGTTGATTGGAATGGATGTTTATCATAAAGCAAAGGGATTACAGATACTTCCCAAGGGAATCAGGTATAAATCCTCCTTTGTTCCATGGGAACCAGTTCGTAATTTGTTCGAGCTACAACAGGTTCCTCCGGATTACATTCCTATCAGAGACAAACTGCTACCACTATGTCCAAATAATCATAAAGCTTTTCATCATCCTCATCCTTTGTGGAAGAATGAAGATTTTTTTGTGAAACTTCCCTTCAAAAGGAATGAAGATATCAATCCAATCAAGGCATCTCACCCTGGGATGTCTCCTGAAGATTTGAAACTAGCAAGAGCAGAATGCGCTGATTTATTAGCACAAGGATTGATTGAACCAACAAATTCTCAATGGGCTTGTTATGCATTCTATGTGGAAAAAGATGCAGAGAAGAAAAGAAAAAAGAAAAGGTTCGTGGTGGATTGCACTCCTTTAAACCATTTCCTTCAAGATGATAAATTCCCCTTACCAAAGATAAACACTCAAACAGCTCTTCTGAAAAAAGCAAAAGTATTTTCAAAGTTTGATCTCAAAGCGGGATACTGGCAAATAGGAGTCCATCGAGAAGATAGATACAAGACAGCTTTCTGTATTCCAAACGCTCAGCACCAGTGGAAGGTTATGCCATTTGGGCTTAAACCTGCCCCATCACTATTTCAGAAAGCTATGATTAGAATCTTTGAGCCCATTATTCATACAGCCCTTATATATCTTGATGATATCCTTTTATACTCCGAAACAGAAGAAGCCATAAAATCCTACTGGACCAGTTTCACCAGATAGTCCAAGAATATGGGATCATGTTATCTGCTTCAAAAAGCCAAATGGGCATGGCCCAAATTGAATTTTTGGGTATGACCTTTTCAGAAGGCCATTATCAACCTAGTCCCCACATTGCTACAAAACTACTGGATTTTCCTGACAAGTTATCCACGAAGCAAATACAAAGTTTCCTTGGTATAATCAATTATATTAGGAACTTTATTCCACATGTCAGCCAGTATACTAGCCAACTGTCAAAGATGCTGAAAAAGAATCCTCCACTATGGACAGATCAACAAACTACAGCTATAAAGAAGTTGAAGCAAATTGCTCAGCATCCGCCATCTTTGAAGATTCCTGATCAAGGTGAGCTAATTCTACAGACTGATGCTAGTGAAGATTTTTGGGAAGCTATTCTGATTGAACAAGACAAGGGAAAAAAGTATTACTGTGCTCATGCCAGTGGTGAATTCAGAACAGCAGAAAAGCACTATCATACAATCTACAAGGAAATATTAGCTGTAAAAAGAGGCATTGAAAAATTTGGTTTTTATCTCAGCTTCAAGCATTTCACTGTGGAAATGGACAACACGTCTTTTCCAGCCATCTTAAAGCAAAAGAAGAAAATCCTCCCAGAAAGACAATTATTGCGGTGGAAAGACTGGTTTTCACGCTATAAATTCACAATCAGGCATATCAAAGGGAAGCATAATCTTCTTGCTTATCTACTCTCAAGACCTCATGCAAAGAACCAGCAAATAAACCATCTCAGGCAAAACCCTTTGTTCATACTCACCATCACAGAAATGCCAAAACACCGTCCTTCTCCATCAACCCACCTTAATTATGACTTGGTATTCCCTCCATCTCATTATCCTACCACCATCCTCCAGATAAACAGTCTTGCCAGAAAAACTCTGTTTTATTACTTCCACCTTTTTCTGATCAACACCGGTATTACTCCAAAGCCTGAATACTTTGACCCTCTTTTACCTTATTTAGTCATCCCTTTCATAAAAGGCCCAATCACCCCTGAGTTCATGTGGTATATGTGGTCCATGTCCACCCTCTTTGCCTGTGCATTTGCTTTACCTCCGAAGCAAACTTACCACTATCTCACCAATAAGAAGAACGAGAACTCCAACCTAGCCATTTTCCTATCATGGTTTTCACCGCTTGCAGTATGGAGAGGAAGATTGTACAATACAATCAACGAGTATAACCTATGGAATACTCCTTCCTTAAAGTCCAAAGCCTATACCTTCTTTGTTGTCCATAGACCTTACCAAATTGATCACAAAGGCCTTCTCTATACCCCAGTACAATCTCATCTTTGGGGCACTGCCCTTCACTGGCCTTTGCGTCAAGAGTATGTTATTAATGAGTTACGTGATTTTCTTTTAGATTTGAATAATTTTGCAGGTGACAAGAAAGAACAAATATGCACTTCTCTTGGCCCTCTTCCAGGAGAATTCTTTGACCCAGAAGAAGTCATGACTACAGGACACGCCATATCTTTTGAATGGCCTCATCTCTCTTTAGCTCCAGCAGAAGTTTCCACTAGCCAGGATCAAGTCAGTCAACAAGATCCATCACTCTTCATGGATTCTCAAGACCCATATGAAGTTGATCCTCAGTTCATGCAACAATTCCTCACGTTAACTCCAGAATTTTCACAATATCATTCATCATCAGGACAAAGTCTTCATGAAGAACTTGAAAAAATCTTGGCACAACAAAAGAGAAAAGGAAAACAGCAATACACAGAGCTAGAAGATGACAGTGATTATGAAGATATGAACATGTCACCAAGTCACGAGCCTATCTGCAAAGACCGTGGATAGTTTGGACTGCCGACAGCTTGTTTTGTCAGTTTATGCCAACAGTCACATGTAAAATAAGTCTATGAAAAAGTGATGACTCAGTTTGGACTGCCGACAGCTTGTTTTGTCAGTTTATGCTGACAGTCACATGTAAAATAAGTCTAGGAAAAAGTGATGACTCAGCTAGTCACTAGAGTCATAGTCATGTAATAATTTAAAAACGTTTGTCTGTTTGTCGGCCACGTTGTAGGCCATTAAGTTTGTACGAGTGAAGAGTCATAAGTCCACTAGAGAAAGTTGTTTGTCAGGTAACGCTCCCTCAACTCTATATAAGGGATGCAGTTTGTAAGTTGGGATAAGCTGAACTTCATTTAGAAATCTTATTGTGAAATACAATATGCTCAGTTTCTAAAATTCTCTTCTCTCTCTAGAATTCTGGAATAAACATATCTCCAATCTGTCTATCTTAGTTTCAAGTATGCTCTACTCTCGCCTCTTATGAGGATCTTGAGTATCAGAAAGAAATGGATTCAGATTCCTTTCTCAGTAACATCTCAGTAATTCTTGTTTCAGAGATTTAAATATGAGGGATTGAGAATGAGAAGGGTGATCCTAAAGAGTTCTTGAGTCCTCATTGCCCAGGAGGGGCCTTTCTTACTCAGGAGTAACTGGATCACCTGGATTAGTCTCTTTTTTCTCATAAGTAAATACCTGAACCTGCCTTACGGGGTTCCTGGGACTGTGAAAAATCGTTACCCACTAGTGTCTGCTGTCTATAGTGAGTTTCGACAATTATATGGGCCACTGGCAGTGACAGATTTATCCCTTCCCAACATTGCCAGATATTTATTTAAATTGGGAATCAAACCCAAATATCAAGTATGACTCGAGCACATGTGGCATGCATACACCTATGTAAACGAGTCTCAAGGTAAACCGGTTTACAAAAGATAGATATACTAAGCCCAGAATGAATAAAGATAACAAGGACACCTTTCAGCCGGCGTGTTTGTCTTCTGATACAAGTAAGATTAAAAAAATCAGACGAGCCCAGAATGAATAAAGATAACAAGGACACCTTTCAGCCGGCGTGTTTGTCTTCCCATACAAGTAAGATTAAAAAAGTCAGGCATAGCATTGAATTGGTAAAAGTACTAATTCAAAATTTAATGAATGAATTGTGATTCAACAAGAATTAAACTGATCATAATAAATTTAATAATTTTTTAATTTTATACATTATATAGAAAATAAAAGAATATTATTAATAAATTTTACAATCTAATATTAAAATTCAAATAAGTTAATATTCATTTGTAAATATATTTTAAACTCAAAATAGTCCATTAATATTTTTTCATATTATTTGTTAAGTAAATTTATCATTATTAATAATTATATATCATAATAATGCTTATACAATATTATAATATAGAAAGAAAAAACTTTTACAAAAAATAATGCTATTTAGTACTAAAAATAATGTTATTTTATTTTTAAAAAATAAAAAAAATTAAATTTGTTTAAAAAATAAAAAATTTTAAAAATAATTAAAAAATAAATTGGTTTAACTGGTTCAGCACCGATTCGAGATCAGTTTGATCGGTTTTTCATTGGCTCTCATCGGTTCTAGAAAGGGACGGTCGAGATCTATGATTTGATTGGACCTAGTACCAGGAACTGGTCAAACCGGACGGTCTAGTCCGATGTTTTGAACATTGGATACAAGTGCTGTATCATCGACATTTGCCTCCCAATGCATTAAATTCCATTGTCCTAAAGAAAGTCAACCACTACTTGGGGATGAGCTTCACTAAAATTCACACTTCAACTTGGCTGCCTTGCAAGAAAGATAAGAATGTTGTGATGGTCTTGAAATTCAGAGCCCTGTCGTTCTAAGTTTTGCTTGCAGCAGACGTCATGATAATCAGAGTGAGCTTCTTGGTTGTGGCTTCAATTACTGTACTCACCGTTAAACAGATAAAAAGTAGCCCTCCTGCGAGGAAACACAGTGATATAAGATCTCCAGGTACCTCCTATTTTCCATTATAAATTTATCACAAACTTTATTGCAATAAGCTCTCTCTTTTTACATCATTATAACTTTGTGTTGGTTTCATTTCATATCATTATTGTTTTGATACCATTCACAAACTAAGGAAGTCGTAGCTTACACTTACAATATGAACTCATAGGGAGGGGAGATAGCATTGCAGAAGCTGTACATTCTGTATACCCCACATGTTTGTGTTGTCATTAATCAAAAAGTCAATAGGAACTGACTGCTAATTGTAAATATTGCAGAGTGAAGAAGAGGAGGAGACTAATGCCATGAAATCAATAGAAAGGACATTTTCACCGGTTTGAGATTGTGACAAGTGGTGACAAATTAGATGACGTTACTGAAATGGAGTTATTACAGAATTTAGTAAGGAATTACAAGCAGAGGCAAGCCATACTTGAAAGGAAACAGATTAAACTTAGGGACCTAAAGGAAGAACAATCAGCTATTGCACAATTGCGAACCCAACTGGATGAAAAGACAGCGGAGTTGGACTCAATTAATGCAACCATTGCTTCTTTACAGATAGAAAGCAAAAAACTTCAAGAGAAAATAAGAGAGGGTGTGCTAGCAGAGATGAAGCTAGATATTTCAAAAAAGACAATAAAGGAGATGCAGATGAAAAATGAACGCAATGCAAGCCTTGTCAAGGAACAAATATTGATGCCGCAACAGCAGGTAACTGAATTTCAAAAGTATGGTGATTGTGGTACGAATGCTATGGTCTAGAAGAAGTTTAAATTAGCTAAAGATGAGGAACTACAAGTTTTGGAATTGAGGAGGAGGAACATGGAGCTTGAATTAGAAAATAGAGAAGTAGGAACCCAGTTGATCACTCCAAAGGCAAGAATTATAAGACAGGTAAAAACACTTCATGAGGAAAGAGAGCACATAATATTCACTTACATTATTCTAAAGAACATACAGATTTCTAGTTTTGATGGTCTGGGTTCATAAGATTTTAAAACCGATTAGTTGCCCATGCATTGTTATTCAATAAGTTGAATTGTAAACAAATCTTAGGGATGCCAGTTATATTTATTGGAGATTATAGTTAAAACTATTTACGGGCCCTGATCTTATTAAAAGTTGAAGAAATTTATTGACGGGCCTTCTTTTAATAACTTTTAAGTTTACTAGATGAAATGGTCCTACACAATTTCTAAAAGAAAAAACCTTCTTTAAAATTGGTGTATCACTTGCAATATGAGTAGATTAGTAAGAGTTATACTATTCAGAATTGAGAATATACCAAACAACATGGGAAATTAGGCCACTTAACCATAAAAATTTGCACAAGCCAACATTAGAACCAAAAAATAGAACAAAGCATAACAATCTTTTCACCTTAAAATGATTTTTTTCCAAGAAATAATGGCAATTGCCCTTGTTTTTAAATAATGCCGTTATATGTCCTGTGCTTTCCAATGTAAGAACATAAATATCATGGCCGAAAAGGAAGAGCCCTTTAGCACTTCCCCTGAGTTATTGATGGGTTTTACAATTTGCTTCTGTAGGAGAAAAAGTTAGCCAATATAAGAGAAGAAATAACTTGTTTAAGGCACGTCAATGAAGAACTTTCAGAGCAAGTTGAAAGACTGTAGGAAACAATTTGGCATGCTCCAAGAACTTGTGTACCAAAGATGGCTCTACACATGCTTGAGATTTGAAGTCCATAATCATCAGACAACCTAGAAAGACCTCAATAAAGGATTGCAGCCACAACTCAAGCAAAGAATTATATATTAAATCTAATGTATCGTCATATGAACCTGAACTTGATAGAGTCTTTGCCAATACTACCTCGCTTGAGAGTGCCCAAAATGATTCTAATACCCTTGAAAGCTCCTCCAGTAGTCAAAGTAGCAGCATCAAGAATTCCAGTTTGCTTTGAGGATTGAAGAAGAGATGGAGAAAAAAGCAAAGATAACTCCATGGGAAATTCACCAAAAGATAGATCCTTTAAAGGAGATTCTTCAAGTAGCAATGGGTGCCTGATTTGAAGATTTTCCATGTCAGTACTTCCAGCAGATACTGATAATGAGATAGTGCTGAAATCTTCCAAATTTTTAGAGACACCAATTTACCCGGGATTGAAGAGAGTCTCATTCAATGATTTAGTTAAACCATCAACTCACTATTACAAGTCAGAGGCAAATGAGGATGTAATAACAGATGACAAAGAAACAAAGCCTGGCCAGAGTGGGGAAGAGAGTTCTATTATCACGAGCTGCAACAAACTTGAGAATGATCAATATGAGAAAGCAAGTAACTCAAATGAACATGCAGGTGATAGCCCCAGTAAATATGATACTATTACTCAGAGTGAAAGGAACAATAATCAAATAGGTCTTTCAGGGGAATTACTTTTCGTCAGGGAGAAAGTCATCACAAAGAATGACGAGGTTAAACTTAAAAACCAAGTGGTGCAACTGGTAGCGTTCTTCTTCCTGATTTTGTTTATCCTACTAGCATATTTCCAAATAAATTAATAGCATGCTTACATGCAATTATTGAGAAACTAATATGTTAACGCATTTTGGGAAGTTAGACAGTATTTGATTGTTGGTCCTCGACATTATATATGCACTTAATATTTGAAAAATGTTAAATATATTAAATATTTTTCTATTGATTATATATAAATATTAAATATAATTGAATGGTCGAATACAATACATGAACATGATTATTCTTGCAAGTATCAAAGTATCGGTGCTTGGTAGGAAGGTGAAAACCAGATCAGTTATACTCATATTATGTATGATGATATTTTTCTCTTTAATTCATTTTCCATTATGCAGTGATCTTCATTTATTTTGATATAAAATACTATTAAACAAAGGAAATCTAGTCGTGACAGATAGGAAGAGGGTGAATTCCAATGGGACTCCATGATCGCGTCTATCATGTTATTCTTTTTTTTGCCATGAATCTATCATGATATTCTCCTAAAAAAAACACACACACACAAGGTGGGGTGAAGTGCATTTTACTGATTGAACCCGAGGAGTCCTATGCAGTACTTTTGAAACTCTAAACTCTTCCAAACAAAGACTCAAAATCAAGCGTAGGAAGCTTTCACCTGAACAAGAAATATGGCTTGATCAAATTGCTGAACACCGTCCTTGAGTACGCCACAACACAATTGATCCTTGCGCCAATTCCTTCCTTGATAAAAGAATAAGTCTCGGTCTCAAACCCAAGAATTCCCTCCTCCACCTCCTCCACGTGTACCTTTGTGTGTCCCCAATACAGGGCCCTCCTTCTCCCATTTTTCCCTCTTAACACATTCTCTTTTATCATGCTTAAACCGTCGAATATGATTTCAACTTTTGAATATGATTTCTTCCTCTAAAAGCCCTGAGCTCTCTCCATCATGGCTGACAGTTATGCAAGTTCAGTCCACACTGAGTGTAACACCTCTATTTAGGACCATTTCCCATGTATTAGGCCTCATTACAGACCAATTATACTTAATTAGAAACTTGAATCACATAAATGTTATAATAAAATTTTCCAAATTTTGGGTACTATTCATTTAATCAAATTTCTTTTTCCCGACTGAATTTCAGAAAATCATAATTAATTCAATAAAAATCATATAAAAGTGATTCAAGTCTCTATGCATAGCTTAAAACATTATTTACACGGGAAAAATATCAATCAGAGCAATTACTTGGCCAATTTGCACAGTAAATTTCGTGAATTTCTACTGTTCATATAGTCAATTTCAGAAATTCCAGTTTTCTAGGCTAACTTTGAAAATTCACTATAAATCGTACACTCATTCAAATTGAGTGATCTTTAGACCATATGAAATATATTTCTATCTAGTTTTTAAGAATATATAACATTCATACTTTATACATTAAGAAGCCCATACTGAAGCATGATTATTCAGTAGTAGTCAGAATGACCATTTTTATCCTAATACTTATAATACAAAAATTGTAAGATATTCAGATGACCATATTTCATCTTCATATCATGCCATACATTAGTAGGACTTAATGAAACACAAAAACTTGGAGAAACATATTTATCATCACATTTACAAATTTATACAAAAGCTTGAAATTCATGGCCAATGCTAGCTTTATCAATTTAAATACCAAATTCTTTCTCCTTTCCCTTCTCTTCTTTTGAGGTCTTGCCATTATTACTACCTAATTATGGTTAATATGTGGGAGAGTGAGATTCAAAGAATCTCAGTAGATAAATCCCATACATGCCATCATATCATCACATTTTTCATAAAAACCATAACAACCTACCTCCAAAACCCTCTAGACTTAATCCAAAACCACCAAAATCATCAACCAACACTCACCTCATCCTTCAAAAACAGCAGAAACAGAACAACAACACCCAAAATTGGGCTGGGGCCGCAGCCTCTAGAGTATCGTCGCAGCTCCGGCCTCCCCTGAAACTCCATCACTTCTGGCCTCACTGGCACCGCGGCCTAGACTCTGAAGCCGCGGTGCCCTCTGTTGATATCCCATATCAGCAACTTCTACAATCCGGGGCGAGTTTCCGACGTGCATAACTTTATGCTCTAACCTCCGATTGACTTGATTTCAACTCCTACAAGTCAATCTAGTCCCAAGCTATCCATGACACCCTTCTTGCCTCAAACCAACCCCATATGGAGATTCTGGACCCTTAATACCGTTTTATCCACTTATTGACCAAAACTTACTACTAACCACTTCCAATTGTCACAAAAAAACAACTGGTCACTCAAAGACCATTCATACAGATCCAAAACCCCCAAACTGACCTGTCCAAAGAGGTTTCACCTCGAAAGAACCACTCCTCTGAGTTTTGACCGCTTTGAACCTCAACATGATAAGACGGGCTACAGGCTCTAAACACAGCAACGAGGCCCAAAACCACCCTGGGCTCACAAATACAGCAATACCGACTTCCCAACATCCAACACTCTCAAAACACCACAAATAACACATTCCATACACAACCAAAATATGCAACGACGCATACATCATAATATACATTTACAACCATTCTTACAACACCATATGCTTAATACAAAACCTTCTATCCTACTTGGCACATAATACATTATCCAAAAACAAACAGTACATAGACTATTCCCACGTCCGCAGCTACTCTCTGGGCTTCTCAGAACTAGTGCCAAAACTTTCACCTAAAAGGGTTAGTCATGGGAGAGGGTAGGGTGAGACAATGTCTCAGTAACTAGGGACAACCACACACATAAACATATATATATATATTCTTATATATAACTCATATAACACATGAATGCAATGTAAAATGAATAGTATGCATGTCGCCCTCTCAAGGGTCTCATCCTTATCCTCCCTAACATCTACAATCCATTCTTATCCTCCCTAACGTATACGGTCCACCCTTATCCTCCCTAAAACATTTAATCCACCCTTATCCTCCCTAACACATATACATATATACATATCTCATCCTTATCCTCCCTAACGCATATATCATCATACGTTATATATATCATCACCACTCTGTCCACCATATAACACAGTCTCACAATATCATGTGGTGATGCTAATGTATCATCATATAATCATCATCATGTCATATCATCATGTATGCACCATCTCACATCATATCAATGTCAACATAATATATATCATCACAATCATCATCATCATCTAACCGTACGCATACCATGATATATATATATATAAAACAATACACACAACACATCAACATCGTGGTATGAAAGAGACATGCATATATACACAACTATACAATACCACATAAACAAACACTCGGTTACCTTAGGTTGTCAATACCGCGCTTACACAAGTTCCACACACTTTCTTGAACACCAACACACTTGAACCCCTATTGACTAACCAAACAACCTTCATAATAACACAATTCTTTCGTTAACTCGATAAACCAATAACCAAAACATCACAATTCAACCACTTTAGGCCTAACCCAAGGTTCCAACACCCCTTTTATGCATCAATAAACTCTTGGGGAACATTTACACACCAAATAATACCATACAACTCGGATTCTCAAAAGCCTTAACCGGAATCAACATAGGGTTACGCTCAAATCACATATAAACCCTTCAAAACTCACATCCAAGCAACAAGAACACCAAAACACACATCATTAACCTCTTTTTAACCATTTCAATATGTGGATTTCATCACAAACCGAAAATCCAACCTCAAAACTGAAAACCCCAAATTTCCACTGAAGAAAAATGAAGAGGAAGGGGTAGAGAATACTTACCAACTTAAATCCAAGCTCCCTCGGTCCGAAAATCACTCCTGGACGCCTGAAATATCAAACCCTTGTCGCCTCTCTCATCGCTCTCTTCGATTTCTTTCTTTCCGAATGTCCGAAATGATCCGGATTTAAAAAAAAATCTCGACACTTGCCGCGGCTCCAGATATCTCACCATGGCGCTACCATAAATTTACCGAACAACGCTACTGGAAGGCATCTCGCCGTGGCGTGAAGCCCTTTCTGGCTTCTCTTGAACCTAACTCAGCCCTGTTTCCTCCGGTCTTGAACATAAGCCAATAAATATATCATGAGAAGCATTACAAAAACATCACATAAACCTTAATTCATCATATAGGCACATATGAACATGTAAATTTTTTAAAAATTTCAGCAAAGTTTCATTTTGTAAAATGGACATCTCGGGCCACCAAACCCCTCATACAACTCAGCCAACAACATAGAAATATCACAAATCAACATTTCATATATATTCCATGATGTCAAATATCAAAGAAACAATAATCACAATGTGATGTTAGTAAAGAGAATTATCTACCTTATAGTACTTCCTTGCTTCCCACACTTTGTCCAACACTTCTTGGACCTTCTGACACTTCTCCAAGCTTTCTTAGACTTCTTCAAACCTAAACATATCATCAAATAACTACTCAAGCTAATGGTTCCATGACTTTCTTCAAAAGGTGTTCATGAAATCCTAATTCTTCAAAAATTCACCAAAAATTCATTCCTAACTCAAAAATGATGAATTATACCTCTATTCCATGTAATTTTTTCATGAGGAATCCAAATATGGCCTTATAATTACCAAATTCCATCTCTAGGTATGATTACTATTTATTCCAAATTTAGCTTCAAAAACCTAAAAATTTCACTTTCTTAATCTTAAACTTTTTCATGAAATCATCACTTGTTTCTAAGGTTTTGTACCATAGAGAACCCATTTTTGAGGTCCAATTTATGAAATTCCAACTCTAAGTATGAACAGTAGCTTGTAAAAAATCAAGGGAATTCAAGAAAAATTGTTACACTTTGTTATACAACAAACTACTTGCATACTCAAGTTTTAAATGAACATTCTATCATTTCCCCTATGATTTATGGTTGGAAAACCCCATTTCTTGCTAAATCATGCCATGGGCAGAACCCTAAGATAAGGAGGAGGGATAGCTAATCCATAAATCATGCTTTAAAAACCATAGATAGCAAGCTTGAAGTGGTAGGATACAAACTTATCAACTTGAGCTTTCAATTTCCTTGAATTTTCCCTCTTTCTTTCTCTCTTTCTTTCCTTCCCTTTCTTGCATTTTCCTTTCTGTTTTCTGGATGGTTTTCACTCATGAAGATGGGGAAGAAAGAGAAGGGTTTGAGTGATTTGCACTTAACCATGGTTAGCAAGTTAATCAAACTAAAATACCTTTTTGACTTCAAAAATCAACTACTTCTTGGAGAAGTTTGGACCAAAAATTTGCTGCCCCATCTATCCCATTTCACACCAATGGGAAGGTATTCATGTGTCCCAAATTGCTCAATTTTTTTCTAGTCCAAATATATCTTGAACCGGGTAATTTTAACCATACTGATAAAACTGCTTTTTACAGTAATTTAGCATTTTTGGGCTACATGACTATTCTAATTTTATTTTGATATTTCTATAATTATCTTGTGCCAAATGATATCTGTGTATGACCCATATCCTGTCCCAGTTTCTTTTTAACCATCGGTAGGGCACACAGTTTACTTTATCGGTTTACTATTACTTTTAGACACTCGGCACTAATTATTTCTTTATTCATGAACATTAACTCTCAGTGCCATATACCATTGGACTTCTCTCATCGAGGGCTTTATTCTGACAGTAATTTTACATATTTACAAAATTACCCTTAACCTAGGATTAATTATAATTTTTAAAACTTTTGGGTCATTAGGTGTAATTTTTCCCAACGACTTTTCTATTTCTTCTCCCCGTAATTATTTAATAGGGACATGAATGCCATTTTTGAAATTTTTTAGGGGTAAAAATGTAATTTCTCATTTTTCTATCTGACCGGAAAAAATAACCTCTTTACGATTTTTCACTCAAAACAGTATCTGTCCATTTTCATAAATTCCTTATACATTTCAATTATCGTTTATTTCTTCCTCTTTCATTACTTTATACCCAGTAAAATTTTGGGATATTACAGAGAGATACCAAATTCCTCCATATAACTCATCCACATTTCTTCAAAGACTTCACGAGCATGCTCCAAATTCCACCCAACTAATTGGACTATTGACATTTTTAATAAATGGATCCATCTTACTCCTCCTTACCGGCCTGACCGTCGCCAAGGCCATTCTAGGTCCCAGTTAGAATCATTTTGTTTGTCGTCGTCATGGGTTTCTTGTCCATGTGTGGATTTGGGTTTGTCGTTGTTGCTATAATCTCATGGATGTACCGGTACTTCCGGGGCTTAACCCGCCTGGGTCAGACCAGATTGACTATGTTAGCAACTGGATTTACGACATGGCGAGCCATGTGAAAGACTGTGCAAGGCAATATGGCAGGTATTTGCAAAGCAAGGTAAAGGATGCAGCTCTGGGCGCTTGATTCAAGAATAAGCCATGTTAAAAAAAAGGGAAAATTGGGTCTTTGATTTTTGGTACCAAATTGATTTTTTTTAAAAAAATTATTCTAGGTTTAAAAAATTCTATTCTTACTCCAAAAAAAATCATCTTTGGTCCTATACTTCAAATAAGTTGATTTTTTGTCTCATTTTCCAATTTTCCCAAAAAAAATTGGACTGTACCAACTAAATTGGGAACCAATCTTAGGTCCGATCCGGTCATAGATCGTAATCGGCTATGCTCAAAATCGGTAAGAATTGGTAAAAAACTGATCTAACGGGTCACGAATCGGTTTTAAATCAGTACAAAAGCCAGTTGAATCAGTCAATTTTTTTTTTAGTTTTTAAGATAAAATAACAGTACTTTTAATATTAAGTAGTATTATTTTTTGTATAATTTTTTCCTTTTTATATTATAATATTGTATAAGCATTATTATGATACATAATTATTAATAATGATAAATTTACTTAACAAATAATATGAAAATAGAATATTAATTGACTATTTTGAATTTAAAATATGATTATAGATGAATATTAACTTGTCTAAATTTTAATATTAAGTTGCGAAACTTGTTGATAATATTTTTAATTTTCAATATAATATATAAAATTAAAAAATTATTAAATTTATTATGATTGGTTTAATTCCAGTTGAACCTTAGTTGATCTACTAAACCTTGAACTAATGTTTTAATCAATTCAATGTCCGATTTAATTTTTTGAATCTTGGGAATAACTGAACTGCAGTGCAATGGTTTCATTGATTGAACTAGTTTTTTAGCTCCCTTATATCATACTTTTTTTTTTCTATTCTCCTTTTATTATGGGACTAAAGGTACTATGCTTTGTGTTTAATTGTTTGTTTTCTTGGTCTGTTAGTCTATGTAGAAATAGAAATGTTTATTATGGGCTATTTGTTTAGCCAATGGTTTATTTATGTGTTAGATTAGCTTGGCGTTTTGATATCACTATGAGAACTAAAAAGATGATCTATACATGAGGAAATTTCAGTACTTTTTTCTTAAAAAAATTATTTACTTTTTATTATTATTGGTGAAACATATGAACTGACACCTTGAGAAAGGTTCCACCAAAGGAAAAAAAGAAACATAAAGAACAAGCACACTGCACAAAAATAAAAGAATAAGAAAGGTTTCTATGAACCCATGAATTCGGATATATTGTAGCTTGCCATGCTTGGTTTTGTGTCTACCCATGTGGTGCAATAAGAGTACCATGTGATCCATTCACTGTTGTCAAAACCAGATTTGATTGACCGGTTCAACCGATTGGACATCAAATCGGTGCCTAGTCCTGTCTGGTTAAAGTAAAGGACTGCAAGGGTTTAGAACCGATAGAACCGGTCCCATATTATTTTTTTTATTTTTTTAAAACATTTTTAGTTTTTAAGATAAAATTATATCATTTTTAGTACACAATATTTTTTCTTTATATATTATAATATTATGTAAGCATTATTATAATATATAATTATTAAAAATTATATATTTATTTAGTAAATAATATAATAATAAATTATTAGTTTATTATTTTGAACTCAAAATGTGATTATGAATGAATATTAACTTATTTATATATCAATATTGAATTATAAAACTTATTAATAATTTGTTTGTAGTGAATAATATATTGATAATTTAGTATTATTTAGTTTTAGACTTCAATTAAGTCATAAAATTTTTTTAAAGTTGTATTATTTGTTTTAAATATATTATTTTAATCACTATTGATCCAACCCCAGTTAGATCACAGTTAAACCATTGAACCTTAAACCAGTGTCTTGTCTGATTCAATGCCTAGTCTGGTTCTGACAACATTGGATCCATCCCTTAAACTTTATTCTAGTCATTCAAAATTATTTAATCCTAACCATTGATTTTAAATGCATTAAATCTACTTTTCTACCGTTCTTCCAAGGTTTGGAAACACGCTATTTGTTGGGCTTAGCAGTTAATGACGCTCCTCTTGTGCTCCTTCCTCCTTCCGTTGGTGTCTCATTAGGCGAGCCTCCCAACTCCCAATAGGTTTGGCTTCTTCCGGTCCTGGATGTCCATCCAATTATATTATTTCATTCAATCTAAAACTGATTATGTCATTTCATTCATTCTAAAATTATTAGGAAAAATGACAGATTTGTACCTCGCAGCATGTTAATTCCAAAAAAGCCACAAATTTACCTAATTATTGTAAGATACTTAGGTGCCTGGTTGAAATTTTTTTATTCTTTTGGCATAATATTCCTATTTTACCCCTAATTAAACTTACTTAAGGTATCACTTACAAATATATGAGAATTAATTGCAAATATCTAGTGATTAGTTGCAAATCTACGAAATTCATTTGAAAATGGGCTATCGACTATTTTTCATTTACTCTAGGTTAATTGCAACTGCTTTTTGTGGATTTGCAAGTGATTCTTGTATATTTACTTATAACACTCGTATATTTCCATTCTCAACTTTAGGGGCAAAAAAGGAAATTTTACTCTAAAAATATTTACAATTAGGTACCTAGATATCTTAGGGTAATTAGGTAAGTTTTGGGTATGTTTTGGAAATAACTTACAACCGAGTTATTCAAGTGTCATTTCCCCAAACTATTATTGCTTAAAGTTATAATATATAGACAAAAAATATTTAATTTATATGAAATTAATATGATGTAGTTAAGAGAGACAAATAAGAGAAATATGATAGATGAAAAGAAGATGTGATAAGAAATAAATATAATTAATTGAGATAATTCTATAATAATTATTCATATAGTAATTATTATATGAGGGTATAATTGAAAAGACATTTGATCAAGCCTTGGATCTTTAAAAGAACGAAAGTTTGATACAAAATAAAAAGTCTAAAACTGAAAATTTGGGTTGCAAATTTAAAATAAATAAGCTGTCAATGGGGGAATCCAAGTTGAAAATTTTTGAAACTTTTACCAATTCAAACCTCTAACATTTTCGATATTAAAAACTAAGAGAGTGATTAGTAAATTTTGAATAAATATGTTGTAAATTTGAGAATCTAAATTGCAAATTTTTGAAACTCTTATCAATTTAAATTTCAAAATTTCATATCAAAAAAATTAGAGAACGAGTTACAAATATAGAATAAACATATGTGAATGAAATAATCTTATTCTAAGTTGTAAATTCATATAAGTCTAATGCCACCTTGACACCAATGTCAACAACGGTGGGAGGAGGAGGTGAAGATATGATGCCATTTTTTTAATCTCACAATTTTTTATTTTAAAAAATTTGGTCTTTTATTATAATGTTTTTAACAGTTAGTCCTAATTTAAAATTAATTTCACCTTTTGGTCCCAAGGTGTGATTTCTCCTTCTTATTATTATTATTTGTTTTTTCTAATTTTTTAACTAAACGTGTTTTTTATAATGAACAAAGTTTGAGAAATAAATCAAATAAAGCAAATGCTTCATGACTTATAAATAGAGTAGGTTATTATAAATTTTATTGCATATATATAATATTGATATATCAATGATTAAAAAATTATTTCAACATTTTTTGGTATGCAAAATTATTTCAACTTTGAATATACAAAAATATGAAAAAAAAGTTTGCTATTTTTTTATTGCCTGCAATTTTTTTGGCATCTAACTAATGACATACATTAATCGGTGCCAATTATTATCATCATATCAACATGTGAGGGGCCTCATTGTCATTATTTTGATGTTTTTTTACCGTATTTTCACTCCTTTCACTTCATTCAATATTAAATAATGAAATGGGGAAAATGATAATAAAGAATTGTGTAAGAAGAGAAATTATAGTTAAAGACTATAAAATGTTAAAATTTCTTAAAAGGACCAAGGCTCTTGAAGGGAAAAACATTTCTCATTGGACAAAAATGCCCTTCTTTACACAATCCCTCACTTGTTGGTGCCAATGTTGTTGTTGGAGCTTTGATTGCTGGTGATGTTACTAGAGCTTAGTGCTGGTACCAGAATAGTCATTGGTGATGGAAGGGAGAGGGAGGGGGTTTGGCCAAAAAAGAGAAAGAAAAAAATATTTCCAACACAACCTTTAAGTTTTCAGTAGATAAATTATTTCCAATTCAACCTTTCCCTTTTTATTAGTCAAAATAATTCTGACCTACCTTCTATCTTTTCAGTAGTAAATCTTTTAGCTTTTAGTAATCCAAAAAAAGAGGAGGGAGAAAGAAGTGTTAGAAGAATTGTGTTTTGATAACAACAAATCATAGAGCTTGGAAGATGATATCAAGGGAGTAAATGATTAAAGATTCCTACAGAGAAAGACCATTTATTTAAGTAGTCAGTCAAAGGTCATGAAAAAAAAAAGAAAGGAAAGATGCCAGGGGCCGTTAGGAAGATTTTAGCATGAATAAAACAAAGAAAAATCATGACAGCAAAGATAAGTATATTATGAAGAAGTTATCAATGTCCTAAGATAAAAAAATTATGAAAGTAAGAACGAGAATGTTATATGAAAATTTCAATACCCGTACAATAAAGTAAATATATGATGTCATTGATATTTTCCCAATATGAAGAGGTTTGGTCAGACCTAACAAAAGTTATGAACAAGTTAACAATACTAGAGTAAAATATCGATTGGTAAGTTAAGCAAGTAAGGAAGAAAGTATTACTCCAGTAAGAGATGGTCTAAAAATTAGGAAATAAATGAGAATGAGAGAAAGATATGCAAGTATTAAGCAAAATTTCAAGAATGAAATTTTTATTAAGGGTGGAGAAATGTAACATTCCAAATTTGCATGAAAAGATGCTATAGGAAGTGAGTTAACGATGTTATATGCTCGGTCCTTAGATGAAATTAATTTTTTATATGGTCCTCAAGAGAAATCATGCATGGTCCTTAATTGGAATTAATTTTTCATAAAGTTCTTAGTAAAAATTAATTTCAAAACTGAGCTAAAAAATATAGAATATACCTATTCAATCAAAGCTCATGTCGAATTGAGTACAACATTATAAGTATTGCGTAACCGAGAAGTCCAGGTTGAAAAATAATATAGATTAATAAGATAAATATATTAAGCCCAAAAGGTATAGTTTGAAATAATATAGATTGTAAAATCCAGCAAAATAAAATAGAGAAAAGGAAAAAATGTGGGCCCCACAACAAAGAAAAAGGAAAAAGAAACATATGTGGACCCCCACATAAAATATAGTATGTGACAATTAATAAGATAAATGTATATCCTAAATCAGTATATTTCTTGTACATATTAATGAGCAAATAGTATTAGTAAATACTGTAAAATATGAAGAGAATGTCCATACACAAAATGATTGATACAAAATTGATCTAGAATAGAGAAAATATATAGTATAGGAAACAAATGTTGCTCTCTTATTGGCTAATATTTATGCATGTGGTGGAAAAGAATATTTTAATGAATAAGAAGCAAACCATCAGAAGAAAAAATTTTTAGCAACAAAATTCAAGGGCCCTTGGATGAATTTTGGTGAACTTGTGGAATTTATAAATACTCCCTCCTTGGCCGAAAACTTGAAGGCATATAGGAAGGAAGATGTGCTGAAAATTTGAGAGAGAAAAGAGAGGAGAAAGAAGGAAGAAAAAGGAGGAAGGAAAGAAAGCAAGGAAGCAAGCTAAGGTAAGTGTTCTCTTTAATTTTAAGTTAGTTTTTAATGGGTTTAGGTTAAGATTTGATGAGTTCTTCCTTTCCTACTCTCAATGATAAATTTCAACTAAAGAAGAGAATATGAAAGGAAATATGTTTTCATGTAAATAAACCTAGAGGAAGTATGTACTAGGTGAAAGAAAGAATATTTGTTGATTTTAACAAGTTTGCAAAGCAATTTCTCCTCTTGCCACTAAGGGATAGGTTTGGCCAAATCATATACGATCGAAGGAGTTGGAATTTCATACAACCAATGGTAAAAATGAATTCCTCATACAAGAATTAGCAAAGAACAAGGTAGATTTTCAAGATTAAACCAAAGATGTGAAATATGAAATTTTAGGGTTTAAATGGTTCTTTAAAGGTTGACCCATGGAATTAGTTTATTAGTAAGCGTATGGTGATGAATTTAGATTTGAGAAAGCTCAAGGAAACTATTAGAAAGATTGAAAGAAAGAGGTAAAGCAAAAAGATTCATTGAGGTAGCAATTTATATTTCTTGTTTTTATGTTTTCTGAAGTGTTTTATGATAATATTTGAATTGCCATATTGTTGTATTCTTATTCTATGACTACTTCTGGCTGTTTCTAATATGAGGGCAATGCCCAAGATGTCCATTTTCTAAGGGAAAACTCTACCAAAATTTTTACTTGGCAACATGGTATTTTATGTTATTAAATGTTTATGATGTTATGAATATAATTTAAAGCTTGCATGATAATATGCATACATAAAATTTTATTGCTACTGAGATTCTTTAATCTCACTATCCCAAACCACTAACCATGCTAGGGCCAAGTCATGCAAAGGATGAAAGGAAAGCTACGGAAAAAAGGAAGAAAGTGATGAATGACTTGATGATGAAAGTTATGATGCTATATTTTGAAATTTGTATTAAATCACGTATGAAGTACTAAATTTGTAAATTCATGTGGTTATGTTCTTATGACCCTAATATGATGTTTATAATCGATTATGATCAAACTTTGATGATGTAGTAGGATTATGACTTTATTTACCCTAAATGCTGCATAAAATGCCTAATATGGCATGATATAGATTGAAAAGAGTAATTCTATCCAAAACAAGGCATAATGATTGAGTGATTCATATATCTTGAAAGTAGACATATTGAGCTTTCTAGAAAGCCAAAGATCACTCCAATTGGTTAAGTATCGAATAATTTGGACAATTTTAAAAGTGCTAAATGAACAATAATCTTCCCCAAAAATATTGTACGAATTGGCATATTAAATGTTTTGTTTCTTATTTTTCCCATGTAGAAATAATTTAAGCTATTTTTAGAAACTTAAATCATATTCATAGTATTTTTCTAGAATTAGTTATGATTTTTCAAAATTCAGTTAAAAAACTTGGATGACTAAAAGAACAGTAACTCGAAAAATTGAAACTTATTTTGTTTTAGTCCTTCAAGTGATTTAAGCCTCTAAACTTGTTCAAATAGACTCTAAATGGGGTCTAATACATGGAAAAAGAGTGGAAAAGGTAAAGTATGACATTTTTTGTATTAGAGTAAAGATTCAGGTAACAAAAGCTATGAATCTTTGAAAAAGGAATATGTTATTTAGTTATCATTTCTTTGAATGGATTAATTGACTAGGAAGCCAATATGTATTGGAGAGAAGTAACACGTCCTCCTCTAGTAATGGCTAAGAGTCCAACCATAATTGATGGTTAGACCTCAAGCCAAAAGAGGAAAATTGGGATGAAAGTGTTGGCTCCAATGAGATATTGGTAGAAAGTTTTAGTGAACTAAGTGCTAATGTGGGACCTCAACAGCTCGAGCTTGAACCTACTACAACAATCCCACTGTAAGCCATTCTTGCTCAGGCTATGCTAGCTTAAGAAAGAGGAATAGCAATTGAAAAGTATGAAGACTATGAGACTAGATTCTTGATAGGAGATACTTTTGGAACCTGTCCTAAGAGCTTTCTTTGAGAATTAGATCATGCAATTTAAGGAAACACAAAGATGAACACAAACAACAAAGAATAGCCACAAACACAAAAAACTAAAAACAATAGGAAATGATGAAAGCAAGAAAAGAAACAAAATGTCAGTCTAAAGGAAAAGGCTCCAAGAGAACCTGTCTCTTGAATCCTAACTCTGAGATGCCTCAAGGATCATCAATCCTTGATAAGTCATCATTCTTTTTGGCACTCAAGGATGAGTAAGAAAGAACTCACTAAACAATAGCAAAGTTGCTAAAAAGAAATTTATTCATTCATATTGTGATTTGCAAGAGTATAAGAGGTGCCTATTTATAGGTAAATTTTAACCCACAAACTTACTCTAGTTCATCCCACAAACCTAAACATGGTTAAGCTCATTAATGCAAAATGGAAATCCTAAGTAAAAAGGAGCAATTAATTCTAATTTTGACTCTAAAAGAGTTCGCTCCTCTTTAATGCAAAAAGGAAGAGAAAATGTTGAAATCCTATTCTTAAATAAAAGGAAAATAAATTAAATTTGTGATGACATGTTCTTTATTCAAATGGAAACAAATTGACTAAAATATTCCAAATAAAAACTTATTAAAAATGTCACTTTTAGTGACCACATGAGAAACACATGGATTTTAAGTGAATTCTACTTGTTAAGCTTTCTCCAAGTTGGGTTCTTTGACTAGAACTTGGCTCCATATTTTTAGCTTTCCCCTTTCTTTGATTTGGGCTTCAAAATCTAGCATTTTTATCACATTATTTTGGCTATTTTTTGTGGTTTTAAAAGCATATTCATCTTTTAGCCGATTTTGAGTAGTTTGTGGAAAAATATGTTAAATCCTTGGTTTTAAACTTAATTTGTGATATTTTATTATATTTCATGGATTTGGTTGTTAATTCTTTCTATTGGTATATTTTCCATATTGATTGACTAGTTAAGTGCTTAATTTAGCTTTATCGAGTGATTAATTAGGGTTTTCTATGTGATTTCAAGCTAGACTTTTTTGGGGAACTTCCATTCCATTATCCATTTAATGTCAGTAATCATTCCATGTGATTAGATTTTCATCTATGTTGAACCCATTTTTATGTACCGTTCACTCATTTTACATTTTTTTCAAAATACCCCTAGTTATAGTGCTACTTGAAATTACATTTAATTTTCCTTAATGATCTAGGAATTAATCACTTAATCATCATTTAGAGCACTTAATTAGTATTTATTCGAGTTACCAAACTTAGTTAAATCGATTAGTATAATATCTTGAATTTTATTGGATATTAAATAATAAGGAAGATAGGAATAGAGGATAATTAAAAATGTGTATAAAATTTTAGAAAATGGAGAGACACAGAAACAGACAGAAAATGGCAAAAAGTTTGTTTTCCGAATTAGAACTAAAAAGGAGAAAATTACAATTTATCTCTAGGAATAAAATTTATTTCATTGTAGTCCCTTAAAGATAAAAATAAAGCAGGAGATAAGTGAAATTAAGTTTTGGATACAATTGCAGCTAATAACTTAAAAGTTTCAAAAATTATAAATTTCCTCTGGTCAAGGAAATTTTTGTAAATATGAAAAATTATAATTAAAATAAAGCTCTTGAAATCCTAGCCCAATGGAATACTATATGGAAGTTAGTTAGATCAAAATGATTTTATTTGGCTATCAAAGCTATTAAGTTAAGTTTATGCCGGTTAAAGGTTATTTTGGACTATAGAAAAAATAATTTAGTATCCAGGATAGTAAATGGACCCTATACAAATATATTTTAGGTCGAGATAATGATGTTGTGCAAAAGTAATTGTTAGATAATCTTGTACCAATTTAATGACAATCACGGTAAAATAATTAATCGGTATGGGTAAAACTAATCGATAAAAGATATTTTGGTCCATTAAAATTATTGAAGAAGTTTTTGGCCAAAAAGCCTTGCAAACCACGTCTGAATTGGCAAATGGGTCATGGATGGAAGTTTTGGATAAGCTCTGTTAAAAAGTAACCAAATTTAGTTAATAAAACAAAGTTACTATTCATGTATTACATATCTCTCCTCCAAGTGATGAGTTAAGTCATTTTAGCCTTCATTTTCTTTTTCAAACATGTCTGAACAACAGAGGAAGAGTGAGAGAATGCATGAAAATTTTGAGAGAAAAAGGAGAAGTCCAAGAGCAAAGTTGAAGCTCCAAGTTTCAAAGGTAATGAATTATGACTTCTTGCTTGTATATTCAAGTGTCTATGAGTATTTTCATGGAGTTTTTTTTCCCTCCTTTTCCCTCTGAAATTTTTGGTGATGAGAGGGAGTAGAGAGTAGAGAGAAAAAGTTCAGCCATGGCCAAAAGAATATAAGAAAATGCAAGAATAGGTTCCAAGAAGCATCTATATGTAATTAGTTTGCAAGTTGCAGGAGTAAATATTTTTCTTTATTTTTGGTTAATTTTTTGTTGAATTAGGGTTTGTTCTAGGAATGGAATTTCAAACTTTTGACTCTAGAAATGGATTTATTGGGTCCAAAATAGGTTAGAGCAAATGTGTTGTACAAGAAAATACAAAAGGATAATTAAATGAAATTTTTAGGTCAGGTATGAACACTTTGTGAAAGAGGTCTTGCAATTAGTAGTTAATGGCCTCATTTTATGATGTTATAGGATTTAAAGAAGTGTTAGGTGACCAAAGAAAGGGTATACAAAGTTTAAAAGTAATTGGAAAGTAGAAAGGTAGTCAACTTACCTATTCTTGCTTATGTATTATCTTGGTATTTCCATTACCTAAATGATTTGTTGGTTAATTGTAATGATGAATTGTGATGAAATTGTGTTGATGGATGGACTGTTTGAAGGGTTTGGAGACCATAAAAATGTCCAAATTTAAGGGGATATGCTGCCTAAATTTTTATAAAAATATTTATGCATAAATGATTTTGAATTAAATGCATTATCTTTCTATGATGATTTCTTGCTTTGTATGATGATATGTTTGCATGAAAGGTGGTTGATACTGAGATTCATTGAATCTTAGTCCTTTTCAAATGTCTATCCATTTTGAGTCCAAGTTATGACAAGGCTGCCCAAAAAGAGAAAGCAAAGAAGAACTAAGCTATTGATTAAGATGAACTTGCTATCTTTGATCATATGCTTGGAGTATTTATGCAAAATAATGTGTATGGTTTTGGGCTGCACCTTCATGTGATAATGTCACTTTAGATCCAATATGATGTAGTATGTAAGGTCATGACAAGTTATGGCCATATATGTATATATTAGTATATATTTTGATGTAAATGACCATGTTGACCACTGTTGAAAAATTTGTGTACAATACATACCTTTTATGTTTAATAATGAGTTTATACGGTTGAAAACTAGATAGGACACATAGACACAGAGATTATTCAATTTGGAGTTATGTATGAATTACTATAATTTTTCAAATTCAGGGTTAGAATCAGGTTTCCAAAGAAATAATTATTGCTACGGTACTTTTTGGAAAAATTAACTACATGAATTGGCCTAATAAATACTTAGTTGCTTATTTTTCCATGTAGAGAATCTTTTTAGTTATTTTTACAAACTTGAATTACTCCAAGATGATTTTTGTAGTATTATTTATAAATTTTCAAAGTTCATTGGGTAAAATGGAAAAGGCTATATGAATAGTATCAAAAAATAAAGAAAATTCTATTTTTGTTTTAAATTGATTCAAGCTTCTCTTTAAGTATAAATAGTCTCCATAATGGTTTAATTCATGGAAAAATAGGCCTAATTTGAGGTGTAACAATTAGGGTTTATATTCTAAAGCCAGTCAAAGTTTGGTCAAGAAACAATATTTTAGTCAATTTTTTTAGGAAGTTTATTTTCTTTCTATTTTCCTAGGGATTTTTATTCCTTTCTTTTCCATCAATTTCAGAGTAGTTTTCCCCTGATTATTATGTTTTAATTCATGCTATATGGTCTTCTAAGGTGGAATAATTGAATTAATTTTATTTTACCATAATTTTATGCACACAATATACATTGCTATATTTTATGACTTGGGTACTTTAATGTGTTACATTTTTATGTGTATATCAAGTGCCAAGAAAGAGGACGTGGAGGACATTCTAAATGGACAATTTTGGAAGTTTGGAAATAATATTATTTTCTAATTCCATTATTTGCCGATTTTCTCAAATCCTAAGTCACCTAAGTTGGAATTAAGGGTTAAGACTGATCCTAACACCTCTTGCCCTTATTCTAACTTGGGAAAAGGATTAAGGAGCCTCCAATTTAGATATGAACATTGTAACACCTTACTCTCGTATATGCTTACCCATGTACTATAGCCTTTTTCATTTCTAATTAGGCCATTTTAGAAGCTTGAATCATTATAGGGTCCAAAACAGAAAAATTAAAAAAAAAAAGTGGTACTGTTTATTTGGTACCCAATTTTTCTAGCTGAAATTTTAAAAATTATAACTAATTCCAAAAAATTATATCAATGTGATTCAAGTCTCTAAAAATAGCTAAATACATGCTTTATAAGGGAAAAATAAGAAACTTGAATTTTATTGGGCTTTGTGCAATTTATTGCTCAAATTTTCACTGTACAAATGACCAATAATAATGCCCAGGTTTTCTAGACTTGACTTTGAAAATTTATTTCGCATTCTATCCTAAGCCCATTTGTGTTTTCTTTATATCAATAGAAATTTCTACATGTTTACTTTATAGCCATATTTTTCTGTACATTTATTCAACTAAAACAAAGCATGGCATCATTTTTAACCACTAAGGGTCAAAATAGAACTTCTACTAAAACATTTTTGAGAAAACATGTATATCTCCTATTGTATAGCTCCAATTGCTCTCAAATTAGTAGCATATTAAACTTAAGACATTCATCTATTCATTCATATAAACTTCTAAATTTTTTGAGCTCTACACAATTTTATCCTACCTTTTAAACTGAGTGATACTTACAATAAAATTTACAGTTTCCACACAATTGTCTAGTTTTGACACTCAACTTCAAAAATACACTATAAATCATATAAATGCCTAATTTAAATGCACTTTGGCTTGTTGAAAGCTTACTCTGTGTACTTTTAGAACATATATAACACTCATACCTAGTTTATTTCATAACTAGTCATTTTGGACAAATTTGCATTTTAAGCTTTAAAACCATTGCTATACACTATATACATGCGTCAAACTTGTCCAAATCATATTCATAACATTATAAGAGATTTAGTGGTACATGACAACATGCAGGAACAATCTCATAAGTTCATATGTAATTTTACATTAAATTCATCAAATGCATTAATCCCTTCTTCTTCTTCCTCCTTGGCTCCTTGATCTTCTTGCCATTTGGTTGAGCCTATCAATTAGGATACTTGAGGGGATAAGATTGGAACAATCTTAGTAGCAAGTTATATTCAATGCAATTATGTCAATCATTTTTATCACATTTGATCACAATAATCACATTTAAATAATAAATTGTCAAATTGATCATAAAAATTTCAACAGCATAACATCTTAGAAAATAGACATCTCAAGAAATAAAAAGCCTCATTTTACAGCCAAAGCCAATCAAAGAAAACATAATCACAATATGGTAACATAATTTCATCACATAAACACAATGATAGAACATAAAACATAAAAATGAAACTTGGCTAACTTGAAGTATTTCTTTGGCTCTTTCTCTTGAATCCAATGCTTTCATTAGCTTCCTTAGGCTTCCTCAAGTCCCTAGGCATCAATAAACAATGGCTCAAGCCATTAATTTCATATAAAACCTTACAAGCCCTTGAAAATCCACTTTGACTACCTTAGCTTATATCATGAAGCATATACTTATTCTTAAGGTTTTTGGCCCTGGGGAATCCACTTTTGGTATCAGAACAATGAAATTCCCACTCTAAGAGCCACTTTTGGTCTAGCCAAAATCTGAACCCTATGTGGAAGAGTAGGTTTTTCGCAAACTTGTTTTAAAACACACCTAGTTTGCTTCCTCTGGCAAAAACTCATAATTAATCATTGTTTTATGGTTCAAAAATAACTTCCCTCTCTTAAATCATGCTTAGGCCGAAATTAGGTAGTGAGAGGAGAAGAGAAAATTTCAAGGAAACCAACTCAACCACTAAGAAAATAAGTTAGAACTCATCAAGATCATAGGTTTGGTGGCTTACCAATTTTCCTTTATTTTCTTCCTATTTTCTTCCTCCTTCAAGTTACCTTCCATCCTTTTGCTCTTGGCTGCAACTTCTCTCTCCTTTCTCTTGCCAAAGTGTCGACCAAATGGGCCGGGAAGGGTATTTATAATGGCCATTAATCATACTTACTTTTTGTTAATCAAGCTTACTTTTACTAATTACCTTGATTAGTTCTAATCAAAACTTGGCCACCAAGTTTTCATTTTCAACACATGGAAGCTAATGTGGCATGATTTAAGAGGGTCTCATCTCTAAAATACTATATATTTTTTCTAGTCTAGTAATACCCTATATTGATTACTTTATATTCAAACCGAAAAAATTACTTTTTGTAGTGTAAAACTACTTTATGAGTACATGATTAAAGTAAACTTGTATTTGGGATTACTTTATCATCCTACCTCCCAAAACTTCTTTTTGTGGTGCTCATCTACTTTACTATCTGCCTTTTTGTCTTTTGCAGATATAAAAATAACTTTTCTAGTGCGAAGTTACTTTCCAAACTTCGACATTGATTATTTCTTCATTCTTAATTAGTTAACCTCAGTGCCATATATCATTGGGCTTGTCTCATCGGGAGCTTTGTTTCGACAGTGATTTTACAAATTTATAAAATTACCCCTGATCGAGGACAAAATTATTTTTATTTCTTTTGGGTCATTAGCTGTAATTTTTCCAAAATCTTTGCAAAACTCTTCTCCACATGGTTTTTACTCTTTGGAACAAAAAAGTAATTATCTTAATTTCTAGGGTTAGAAACATAATTTCTCATTTTTCCGTCCGACCGGGAAAAATGATCTCTTTGCCCTATTTTACATAAAACTGTGTCTATCCATTTTTGTGAATTTCTTACACTTTTTTAATTATTTAGTTTTTAGGGATGTTACAAACATCATCATTTTCATGCTCCACCTAGCCCCTTCCATTCTCCCATTCATTCCTCTTCCTTTTTTTCCATTTTCTCCCAATTTCTCACCCTTTCTTTCATTTTCCCACCAAATTTGACTATACCACCACCATTTCGTCCCATTCCTTCCATCATTTCACTCCCATCATTCTCTTTCCACTCCTTTTTACTGGATCAAGCTAGATCTAGGTGGAAGTTACAAAATTCTTCTTGAACTTGATTTGAGGTTTTCAATCAATTAAAAGAGATTTCAAGTTTCATCTTGTTGTTCACCTCAATCAAGCTCATGTTCAGCCAATCTCCTTGCTTCTCTACCATGAATTCAATGTGTTCCATGGCTAAGGAGTAGATTTAGTGGCTGGTTCACGTTGGAAAAGGGCAAGGATGATGAAGACATAAAGGCAACAATGAATCTTAAGGGAATTGCTCTCTACCTTACTCTCTCTTGTTCTATAACTAGCTAGCTTAATTAATTGGCTTGTAGGGCCTTGGAATTATGTTAATTAGAAAGAGTTTAAAGTCAGTAATGATGTTGAATAATGGATATCTTTGCTGGACCTCTCAAGAGAGTGAATTTGTATGACTTTGAATTGATTTCTTGTTAATGGCATTATGTTATTGATTTTGGTAATAAGCTCTCTTCTCTAATATTTGGATTAGCTTCTTAGATGTCATTGTACTTTGTTTCATATGCTTAATTTAGATATTGGATGGTTTATTCATGTCAAAATTGATTGATTATTGGGCTGATTTGATGATTATATCCCCGTGGAAAGTAATGATAACTCAAAGCTTTCCAATTAGCTTGAATTGACTCTATGCCTTCAAGGTGTTTGTTCAATTGCTTGGGTGACCTTGAAAGATCATTTGTACATGTTCAAATGCCTCATAAAGGATATTTAATTGGGTAATAAATTGTGTTGAATTCATGCTAGCTTTTGTGCATTTCCCTTGGAGATAATAGATACTATCTTGTGATTCATCCATTGTCTAATTTCCAACTTGGACCAAGCCACATTCCATTGCATTCATTCCATACACATTCTCTACCATTTTAGGTTTTCAATTGTTATTTCCTTAATCATCTTTAGTCTAGTTCTTTGGATTTGTCATCCAAAACCAAAACCCCCCTTATAGTCTTTGTTTTAGGCATTGCATTGTATTTAGCTATGTTGCATTTTCCTTTCAATAACTCAACCTTAGTTAGACATTGTTCCTAGTTATCCTTTAGTGAGAAATGATCTAAGAACATCCCTATGCTACTTTCTTTGCATCCTAATTTAATTGAAATTAACCTTGGAGAACGGTTTGGTTTCAATCAACAACCTACATAATTTAGAACTTTAACATGACCTTGCTTAAGAGTAATGTAGTGGAACTCAAAAGGGGTGTAGTGGAAATCTTAGAATATGATAGATACTCATTATGTGCAAATCAAGATTCTCCTAAAGGTACACCCATGTGATCCATTTTAGGTTCATTGTCCATTCTAAGAAGTATAATTCCTTTGGACCAAGATAAGCACCAACCCCAAGTCATATTTATATACTTCAAATGAAAGCCACACAATTAATTCATTTTCTGTCATATAGAGAGAAGGGGGAAAAAAAGAATCGTTGTCCTTTTGTAATGAAACATTAGAACCCATTCAAAATTTTAAATTCAAAAGTGATCTTGACGAAATAGGGACCAATGCAAAAGGGAAGATTAAAATAAAAGAAGGCTTAATCAAGCACTAAATTCAATTTCCACATGAACCAAAATTGCAAGACACATTATCAAAGAAAGTTCAACTCACAAATTTGAGCCAAATGGCAAATACATCACTGATGTGTCAAGATAGGTATAATCATATCAATGCATTTATATTCAATGCCCATAATAACATCTAGAATGTATATATAACCTTTTAGACACAAATAAATACCCTTAGAAATCTAATTTAGCCCTTGACATATCAAAGGCAAAGAAATCGAGTTATACATCAACAATAAAATTAAACAACAAACTTACAAGACTGTTTATAACAAAGCATGGTTGATTCCAAAAACACTAGACAACCAAAAAAATAGTACAAAAAAAATATATAAATAGCATCCCTGAATCATGCATAATATATCACATCCTTCATTGTAACACCTTTCTCATGAATACTGCCTTATTTAGGTGCAATAAAAAGGTTCCTGAGAACTTGAATCAATTGAAAATTCAAAATTGTAAAAACTGTTTTCTATGCATTATTCCTTTAGTTGCGAAGTAAATTTTGAAAGATTATAACTAAATGTACAAAAATTATTTCTCAGTGATTCAAGTATCGAAAAGTCATTCACATCTTGAAGTTCATGTTAAAAATATGTAGAATTTATTTATTTAACTTTACTATTCATTTTCAACTTCTAGCTTTTGTCTAATTTCTGAGCTACAATTTTCAACATTCATTTCTAATAGAATACAAAGCCAATTAGTGCATTCTTAATGTCATTAGAAAGCTCTTATGTCTCTTTCTATAATATAAATATCATACATTTATTACATACATACTAGATGGCAGGCCTTCATATACCTTTAGTATACCAAACTGTTTAGCACTAGAATAGTTTTGGGAGATAAATCAAAACTTCCATTATACAACTCCAAATGAAGTCAAACTAATGCCAAAATGTTCATAAGACATAGCTCTTTCCATACATATAAATAGCTGAATTTTTGAAGCACTCTATGATTTTACATTATCATTCAAAACAAATAGTATTTACAATACAAAATAATCCAGTAAACTAATTTCTAGCTTTTAACCCTTAGCTTCATTGAGCCATAACTTATATCATACTCCCCAAAATGTATATAATTTGTTTTTTCTTAAAGGTTAACATATCTTTTAACTAGAGGTTTTAAACTTTGGCTTAATTCATTTACCATATCATACTAATACATTCCTAAACATTAACATGTCATAAATTACCAATAAAAGGGTCATATATAACTTTTCAATCTCAATTTCATTTCATTACTTAATTTCATGAAATATACATTTTCATACATCATATATCATCATACTTTATTGATATAATACATATCAACTTAATTTATGAACCATATCATAATGTACAAAGTATACTTCATTATCCAAACATCATTGTAAGATGATCACTAACTTGCTTTCCCAACAATTTCTCCTTCCTTGGACTTCATCCATTGTAACATTGTTCTTAGCATGGTTAGTAACTTAGGAGGGTGAGATTATGAACAATCCTAGTGGTAAGCTTGCATGTGCAATTACATCATCATATCACATTAAAAACATTGCACAATATTATATAGCATACAAAACACCATGTTGGCTAATAAAATTTTAGTAGCATTTTGACTTAGAAACAGGACATTCTAGGCTTAGACCTCATCAAATAAATAGCTAGCCAGTTAAGAAAACAATCACACAACAACATGATGATATTATCATAACATAAAACATATATAAACATTATTGTTCAATAACATAGAAGCATAGCAAGTTACTACCTAGGAGCTTTAACTTTTTCAGTTCAAATTTGAATTCAACTTGCTTGAATCCCTTGCCAATCACTTCCTTGCAACTTCCCAAGCCTAGAAACAACAATATAATGATGCTAAATCAACTCATTCTCAATGAACTCACTTGAGATCACTTGAACCCTAAAATTCCATATTTCTTTCTCTTGGTTAATCTTGAAACTCTAGCCTCTCTTTTACTAATTCATGTATGAGGAATCCATTTTTACCATTGGTTTCATGAAATTCCAATTCCTCATGCCCTCACCTATTTGGCTGAAACATACCCCTTTGTGAGCAAGTGAAGAAACTTCATGATTTCATTATAAAAACCCATGCAAACTTACTTTCTTACATCAATTGCATGCTTCCTCTAGCTTTACTTTCAAGAGAACACTTTCCTCACACAATAAGCCTTCTTGGTTGAAACTTCCCTTAGGATTAAGAGAGGAGAAATTCATCTAATCCTAACCTATACTAATACAAAACTAACTTAGAATAGAAAATAATACTTACCTTGAACTTGTCTTCTTGCCTTCTAGTTCTTCCTTCCTCTTCTTCCTTATTCTTCCTCCCTTTCTCTCTCTATTTTTGTAGCTTCTCTTTTTCTCTCCTCTCCCTCCAATTTTTGGCCAAAGTGTGAGAAAAAAGGGGGGTGTTAACTTATTTATAAACATCAAGAAGAGATCTCATCCGTTGATTCCAATTTGATCTAATAGTCCAAATTTGCCATATTGCATCATCCATGACATCACAATCAATAAAATATTCTCCCAAGCACATGCATAAATTTTGGCCAATGAGAGGGAGACATTTGCCTTCTAAATAGTATATTTTTTCCTGGTTCAGATTAATCTTGTATCCATTACTTTTAGTTTGGATAGTTTCTTGGTATTTTATAGTATTTACTAATATTGTATATTCATTAATATGTATAGAAAATATATTGATTTGAGACTATATTTATCTTATTAATTGTCCCAAACAGTATTTTATATGGGGTCCACATGCTTTCTTTTTCCTTTTTCTTTATTGTGGGGCCCACATTCTTTTTCTTTTACTATTCATTTTTTGCAGTCTATATCATTTTCAAACTACACTTTTTAGCTCAATTCTATTGAACGAAGAAGTTTTGATGATTCCAAATCAACTCTCAAGAGCTTGGAATAAAAGATATCAAAGGTGCACAAAGAGTTCAAGTGAAGAAATCCTGGAGAAATCTGTGCAAAGTTTGTTGTAGGATGTTTAGTTTTATTTTATTTTGAGTACAAGGCTTTGATTTGGTGGAAAAAAGTTTTAAAACCTTGATTTTATGTTAAATCACGAAATATTTGATAAACACCTACCAACAGACGAAGTTTGAAAGGTTTATGTTGAACTGTCATGTTGGAAATTCGAACTTTGGTTTTGGAAATTCGAATTTCAATTTAAAACTAAATAAGTCTGAAGAGATGCTTCTCTGACAGACGAATTTTGATTTTCCAAAATTCGAATTTTCATTAAGTATCTAAAAGAAGCTTTAAGCAACAGACGAACTTTGGGTTCTGAAAATTCGAATTTCAGACAAAATGCAACTTATGAAAACTAAAGAAATCCGTCTAAAATAATGTCAAAGTTCATCTGAAATCAAGATTATATTGAGTTTCAAAATTGCTCACTGACAGACGAACTTTGAACAAGAAAATTCAAATTTCAGAAGCTAAGGTTGTGAGTCTGTTACAATGATATATTGTCATACGAATGACAGTGTTTATAAATTTGAATATTAAAGTAAGTCTGAAAAGAGGTCTCTCTGACAGACAAACTTCACTCTTTGAAAATTCAAATTTCAAAGTAAATGAACTACTGTGCTTTTTGAGCCTGCTCAAAACAGACGAATTTTGGGGTTCCAAAATTCGAATTTCGAAGGCACTGTAGCAAATTGAAAGTACTGTTCACACTTAACAGAAAAAATTTCCACTTGAAAATTCGTATGTCACTACTTAGAAACATTTTCAAAATATCAAAATTTGAATTTCACTTCATAACAGATGAACTTCGGTATTTCAACGTTGAAGCTGTTAACCTTCGATGTCTGTGAAATTCGTCTGTTGACCAATCAAAATTTGAATTTCAGTATGTCAGAAGCATTAAATGCGGTTAGTTAATGGATAGTTTTTCAGAGTAACCGTTGGATAACTTCTCCAATGGATAGATTTTGTCTCTAACTGATATTTGAGACCTAAAACTATAAATATAATAACATTTGAAGTTGTGGGTAACGAATCAAACATTGTATATACTGAAACTCTGCCAAATCATTTACTCAAAGCTTCATATTCTCACACTTCAATAGTCTGTACTACAACCTTCATATTTACTTTGATTAAGAGAGTTTAATCTTTGTAAACAATCTAATCTTCATCTGAAAGATAGATTTTCTTGTGAGGGGATATCACAAGGGATTAGGAAGCACTTTGTGAAAGTGCAGAAAGGGATTGAGAGAAGCTCTAGAAAACATAGCACAAACGTTGTACTGTGGCATTTGCAAGAAGCCCACTGAATTCTTGCAGAATAGTGGAAAATCTCAAGTGGTGACTTGGGGACTGGACGTAGGTCAAGTGGAGAGATTGAAGTAGGATAAATTTTTGAGTCTTCTTCTCTTTTCTGCTACTTTCACTGTTATTTATTTATACTCTATTTTACCTTCATATATTGCATTCTTCACCTCTTTGATTTTTTGTAGAAAATTTTTAATCTTCCCAATTCACCCCCCTCTTGGGAAGCCAGCCTAACTAACAAGTGGTATCAGAGCCCGGATTCCCAATCAAAGGATCTCACAGTCCGGGAATTACAATGGCTAGCTTTGGAGAAAGTATATTACCAGAAGGCAACAGCACAAATAGACCACATGGCTTCAATGGAGAACACTATGGATACTGGAAGATGAGGATGCAAATCTATCTCCAATCAATCGATTTGGACATCTGGTCAGTCATTCAGAAAAGAGATTTTATCCCAATGGCTCTGGAAGATGATGGAAAATACAGAGAGAAGCCAGAAGCTGAATGGAATGAGGAAGATAGAAGAAGAGTCCTGCTGAATTTCAAGGCAAAACACTGTTTGATCAGTGCATTGAATCGAATTCTATAGAGACTTCTAATGCTCCACTGCCAAGAAAATATGGGCACCCTGCAAATTGCTCATGAAGGAACAACTGGAGTCAGGGAAAACAAATTAAATACATGCATAGGAGAATATGAAAGTTTCAGAATGGCAGAATAAGAGAGTGTTAAAGAGCTATAGAAAAGATTCACCCTCATTGTGAATCAACTAAAGAGCCTAAGAAAGGAGTACACTCAAATAGAGAAAGCCAAAAAGATCCTCAGAGCTCTCCCTCTGGAATGGCAACCTAAAGTAACAACAATAGAGGAAGCCAGAGAAGAATCAATGGCCTCTGTCACAGCTCTCTTTGGCAGTCTTGAGGAATATGAAAGAAAACTCAAAGCTCTCAAGGAAGCTGGACAATACAGAAAGAAGAAAGGCCTTGCTCTCAAAGGTGCTGAAGAAAAAGAGGAAGAATCTGACGATGGAGAGGAGCTAGATGAAGAAACTCTAGCTATGATGGTCAAAAAATTCAGAAGATTCTGCAGCAAGAAGAGAAACAAGAAAATCTTCAAGAAAGGAGCTACTGGAGAAAGCAAGAGGGAACCAAAAGAGCCTGTTACTTGCTATGAGTGCAAAAAGTAAGGACATATCAAATTGGATTGTCCACAGTTCCTAAAGAAGCAAGAGAAAGAAAAGAAAGCTGCAGACAAAGGCAAGAAGAAGAGAGCTTACATCTCATCAATATGGGGCAACAGCTCAGATGAAGAAGAAGATGAAATTGCCAACATCTGTCTCATGGCACTTGCCTCTAAAGAAGCTAAAATCCCATGCAGTAGTGATCAAGAAGATGAGGTATATGAATATGAACCTTCCTATTCTGAATTACTGGATGCATTTCATGAGTTGCATGATAAGTTTGTTAAAATTGCTAAAGAATTGAAGCAGGCTAAGAAAAAGATTAACAAACTAGAATCTCAACCCAGCATTTCTGAAAATGCTTCTCTACCTATTACTGAATCTGTTTGCTGTAAAACATGCATTGAACTAAAGCAAACCAATGAATATCTAGTGAAAAGCATGTCTAGACTTACTAGAGGTAAAGACATGTTATTTGCTTTAATGGGAAGCTAAAGAATATCACAAGGGAAAGCTGGACTTGGCTATGACCCATGTGCTGTTAAAGAAAAGATTAGAAAGAAAAATCAGAATGTATACATGAGACATTTTGTGCATGCTGATAGTAAGAAAGATCATATGTCACATCAGATTGAATCATATAATCAACCAAGGCATACAAAACAAAAATATTATCTACATTGTTTTCTTCCTGCCTCTCAATCTAGCAATCCCTTTACCACCTGTCACTTCTGGAACAAAAAGGGGCATATTTCTAGTTCATGTGCCTTAAAGAAAAATGGACTTAACAGGAAGACTAAATGGGTTCCCAAAGGTACATCTGTATCTAGGGAAAGGACTACTAATAGAAAAGGACCCAAGCAGATTTGGGTACCTAAGAAGAAAACTTGAACTTTATTTTGCAGGTCTGTCTCAAAGCTAGAAAGACCAATAAATGGTATATGGATAGTGCCTGCTCAAGCCACATGACCGGTGATAAGGAGAGGTTCATCACCCTTAGAGATAAGAAAGGAGGAAAGGTGACCTTTGGAGGAGATCAATATGGCAGAATAGTTGGGATTGGCATTGTGGGCAAGAATCCTGAAACATCCATTAAAAAGGTGCTTTTTGTGATAGGCCTCAACCACAATTTGCTAAGTGTGAGCCAAACATGTGACAAAAGAAATTGGGTACTATTTGACTCCAAATTCTGCCTAGTCATTAGAAAAAGCGATCACAAAGTAATCCTCAAAGTTCAAAGGAATGGTAACTGCTAAACTATTGATCTTGATGAACTTCCTTCCTTAGATTCTGTTTGCTTGATTAGTCAGGATAATGATAGTTGGCTATGGCATAGAAGATTAGCTCATGTTAACATGAATCAGCTTTCAAAACTAGTTAAAAATGAGCTGGTCACTGGCCTGCCAAAAATCACTTTTGAAAAGGATAAAGAATGTGATGCATGCCTAAGAGGAAAGCAAACTAAATCTTCATTTAAACTAAAAAACGTAGTCACCACAACTAGACCACTAGAACTACTGCATATGGATTTAATTGGTCCATCTAGGGTAAAAAGTATTGGTGGAAATTTGTATGTACTTGTCATTATAGATGATTATTCTAGATTTACATGGACATTGTTTCTTTTCTCTAAAAGTGATACCTTTGATGCATTTGTAACCTTAGCCAAGAAAGTGCAAAATGAGAAAGGTATTTCCATTATGTCTATCAGGTCAGATCATGGCGGAGAACTTGAGAACTCATACTTTCTGGAGTATTGCAATGAGCATGGAATTGACCACAACTTCTCAGCCCCAAGAACTCCATAACATAATGGAGTAGTAGAAAGGAAGAACAGAATTATTGGAGAGATGGCTAGAGCTATGCTAAATGAAAAGGAACTTTCTCAAGTATTTTGGGCTGATGCAGTGAATACAACTAGCTACATCATAAATAGAGCCTACATCAGACCAATCCTTGGGAAGAATCCTTATGAGCTGTACAAGGGAAGAAAGCCAAATCTATCACATCTCCATATGTTCGGTTGCAAATGCTTCATTCACAATAATGGAAAGGAGAATCTGGGTAAGTTTGATGCTAAATCTGATGAAGGTATATTTCTGGGCTATTCTAGTAGAAGTAAGGCATATAGAGTTTTCAATAAAAAGTCTAAACTGGTAGAAGAATCTGTGCATGTAGTATTTATTGAAAATGAAACTGCTTCTAAACATGTTTCTGATGAAGATGATCTTGTTTCAAACTTTAAAAGGTTAGATATCTCTGATGAAGGTATAATTGAACCTCCAAAAATATCTGAATCTATTAATATAGAGGAAGATATTCAGGAGAGAGATTTTGAAAAAGAAAATAATGAAGAAATGTCTCAAGAACTCCCTAGAGCTTGGAGATATCAAAGGAATCATCCTGTTGATCAAGTGATAGGAAATGTTCAAGAGAGAGTTAAAACCAAAAAACAGTTAAGGGATCAAATGATTAATTGTGCTTTCATCTCGCAAATTGAACCTAAATGTACTGAGGAAGCCTTAACTGATGAGTACTGGATTCTGGCCATGCAGGATGAATTAAATCAGTTTGAAAGAAATCAAGTCTGAGATTTAGTGCCTAGACCCAAAAATCATCCTGTCATTGGTACCAAATGAGTTTTTAGAAATAAACTTGATGAATCAGGATCAATCATAAAAAATAAAGCTAGACTGGTTGCTAAAGGTTATAATCAAGAAGAAGGCATTGATTTTGAGGAAACCTTTGCTCCAATAGCTAGATTAGAAGCAATTAGAATTCTATTAGCATATGCATGCATGAAAAATATTTTGTTATATCAAATGGATGTGAAGAGTGCTTTTCTAAATGGATATATCATGGAAGAGGTTTATGTAGATCAACCTCCAGGTTTTGAGGATTCTACAAAATCAAACCATGTGTATAAACTGAAGAAAGCTCTTTATGGTTTGAAGCAAGCCCCTAGAGTATGGTATGAGAGATTGAGTAATTTTCTAACTGAAAAGGGGTTTAACAATGGAAAAGTAGACACAACTTTATTCACTAAGAAAGAGAATAAAGATTTACTCATTGTTCAAATATATGTTGATGATATTATATTTGGTGCTACTAATGAATCTCTTTGCAAGAGTTTTTTTAAGTTAATGCAGGGGGAATTCGAAATGTCCATGATGGGTGAACTCAACTTCTTCCTTGGATTGCAAATCAGACAGTGTGATGATGGTATCTTCCTAAACCAATCCAAGTATCTAAAAGAACTGCTAAAGAAGTTTGGAATGGAAAATGTCAAACCAATGGGGACACCTATGGCTACTACAACCAAACTAGATATGGATGAAAAAGGAAAATTGTTTGACAACACTCAGTACAGAAGAATGATTGGATCCCTGCTGTACTTAACTGCCAGCAGACCTAACATTATGTTTAGTGTCTGTATGTGTGCAAGATTCCAATCATGTCCCAAGGAGACCCATGCAACTGCTATGAAACGTATCTTCAGATATCTTATTGGAACTTCACAGATGGGACTTTGGTATCCAAAGGGCAATGGAGAAGATCTCAAAGAATACACTAATGCTGACTTTGCAGGATCCAAAACTGACAGAAAAAGCACAAGTGGAACATGTCAGTTTCTTGGAGGATCCTTGGTTTCATGGTTTAGCAAGAAGCAAAACAGTGTGGCCTTATCCACAGCAAAGGCTGAGTATGTTGCAGTTGGAAGCTATTGTGCCCAAATCATGTGGATGAAACAGCAACTTGAAGATCTTGAGGTTGAGATGAAGGAAATACCAATCATGTGTGACAACCAAAGCGCCATTAATATCACAAAGAATCCTGTCATGCATTCAAGGATAAAACACATTGAAGTTAGGCACCACTTCATAAGGGATCATGTCTTGAAAGGAGAAATCAGACTGGAGTATATCCCATCAAAGGACCAAGTTGCAGATATCTTGACAAAGCCTCTATCAAAAGATAGACATTGCAAAATAAGAAGAGAATTGGGTATGGTAAATCCCAATGAACTGTAAGTAAATCCGTGTATAATTCTGTTTTTAGATTTTCCAACATTGAATTAGTTCTAACTTTAGCATCGGAGTGTGTTTAATTTAAGTTGCAGGTGCTCTTCATGAGATTCAATGCTAATAAATCTGAAAAATGGAGCTTACCAGAATGGAACAATCAAAAAGTGAAGAAAATGGCAAAAATTCTGAGTTTTTGAATCCATTCTATAAGTTTTTAAAGTTAAAATTCGTATATTGATTATGTGTTAGACGAACTTCTGTGAAAAATTGAGTTTCTGAGAAAGCCAGCATGGTCAACATTTGAATTTGGATACCTAACAGACGAACTTCAGCCTGTTATAATAGGAACAGTTCTCGGTGATGCCTCGAAATTTGTCTGTTGGCCCTTCAAAATTCAAATTTTCAAGAACAAAAATTTCAAAGTTATGTTTGTCCAACATGATGATTATACTAATGTTTATCTCTTCACATACGAATGTTGGAAAACTTTCACAAAGTAAAGAAATTCAAATTTCTGATTTGAAAATTCATCTATTGAAACATGCTCCTCAATGTTGAATCTTTGAAAGATGAAGTTTTATATACATAATTTGTCTGTTGTTTGGTGAGTTGTTTGCTGTTTGATGTTTACTCTTTAAAATTCGAACTTTGTTAGAACAAAGTTCGTCTGTTCATCTTGTGTTGCTTGAACCAAGCCACTGTCAGACAAACTTTCTGAAGAAAATTCGTCTGTCAGTAAGCTTTGCTGAACAATTTAACTCTTAATTGCTCGAAGTTCGAATTTTGACCCCTCAAAATTCGTCTGTCAGGCAGTTACTCACGTTAAAACTGACAGTTTTCAACTGAACAGACGCAACCCTACTCTTTTCCTCTCTAAGTCTGTTCAAATCCTCTCATCAATGCTCTTAAATTCTGACCAAAAATCTTCATCTCCGACCGTTTAAACTGATTTTTGCACCCTATAAACTCAATCTTGGCTCCATTCTGAATCATTCATCCACGAAAATGGCAAGAGCTAAGAATCCTGAAGCTGGCAAAGGAGAGTCTCGCCCAAAGAGATCAGTCAAATCACAATATGCTTCTAAGGAAGGAGAAAAACCGAAGAGAAAGGCCAAATCCAACAAGGGAACTCCTTCCAAAAGCCAGAAAACTACACCCAAGGGAGAATCTAAGAAGGCTGGACCCTCTTCCTCAAAGATAGCAGAACCTTTGGTCCCTGTTCCTGCTGCTACTGAGAATATTGCTTCCACTTCATCCTCAAGTACTAAATCTGGAGAATATGAGCTTACCATACTGCCATTATGGAGAACTCCACAGATTCAAGAGGAATACTCCACCAAGTTTGCCAATAAAAAGGTAATCAAGCCTCATTGTGTAAACTTGGAAGATTTCTTGGTCTCTAATAGTTTTGATGCTGGAATATGGATGATGAGATACAAGAATCTGTTGGAGATAAGTAGTAAAGACATGGTATGCCTCCTTGAACTACAACAGCAAGAAGAAGAAGTGGGAGGTCAATCTGAGATTAAGGACCATCTGGCTCACATATGAGACTCTCAATGAAGAGCTGGAAATCCCAGGGCAAGATGGCCTCAAGATTGACATCACTGCCTCTAGATACATGGATGAGGCAGAGATAGCTAATGAAGAAGGTAGCCCCTTTCTGAACTACAAGGAGAGTACAATTCTGAGAACTTTATTCAGAAGAAAGGAAAACTGTCATCCATAAACTTATTGAAGCCCACAGACCTCAGTGCCCAAGTGAGGATCCTATACTAAATAGTGTCTAGGATCATATTCAACAAAGGAGGCAGCTTCAATCTGATAACAAGGACAGAGGCACATGTCATGGCAGCAATCATGCGTGGAAAACTCATTAACATGGGTCATATCATACTCCAACGCATGATCAAGGCAAGGGATCATAGGGAGGACTCCACACTCCCCTATGCAGCTATTATTTTCAGAATTCTGCAATATGCTAGAATTCAACATCTGGAGAAGGGGAAAGGGAAACCCACTGAGATCTTCAAGGAGGAAGAACTTCAGAGAATGGGGATTGAAAGAAGTGAAGGTAGATGGATTGGGAAAGGAGCGGGAAAATCTGAAGATCTTTTCTTTGTTGAAAGAGCCTCCCAACAGCAAGAAGGCACTTCTGAGGCCCCTACCAGACCTGCTCCACAGCCTTCTTTGACTGTGCCATCTCCATCCAAGCCTACTCACATTCCATCCACTCCCTCCTCTCGTGTCAAGCCAACCAAGATCACTGAGTTGTATGACAGCCTGTCTACACTCATACTGAGCATCAGGGATGAGCAAAATGCCAAATTTGCTCATCTGCAAGATCAGATTCATCAGTTGGCAAAGAACATGAAAGTGGTTGCTAATGCCTATGAAGAAATTCAGAGTGCAACTCCTACCACATCAGCTCCACCTCAGCCAGGGTTCTCTATGCCTATTCAGTCTCCAACTCCTGAGCCTCCAAGCCCCTTCGAGATAGCCTCTTCTGAGCATGATGATGTAGATGGTGCTGAGCCCACTGGTACAATGAGGACACCAAGTCCTGGTCCACCCTTGGACTATGGTTTAGAAGAAGAAGGACCTCAGGAAACAGGCCCTCATGAGCCAATTCCAGAAGATGCTTAGGATTCAATTCTTTCCACTTAAGAATCTGAGCAAGTTGAAAGACTAGTGACAGCCATTTCTACTTCATCAGTGTTGGAGGTTGCCACCAATGAAGAGAGAAGAATTGTGCCTATTGTTGATTTTGAAGCTATTGCTCGCAATGCTCTCTTGCAAGCTCAGAGAAGAAGGCTTGAGGAAATGTTTCGTTCTGATGAACCAACTCCTCTTTCTCTCGCTGCTTATGGACTTTCAGAGGAACAGAGAGCTCAATTTGCTCTTTCTAGGCAAGAGATGCAAGAATTGCTTGAAATATCTGATGATGAGGATCCAAGCACTGAGCCTTCTGATCAGCCTCCCTCAGTTGAACTGGATTTGCCTTTTGATCCTGTGCCTCTCCAAGCTATTCCAGTGTCTCAGATCCCTCCTCCGATTGATTTTGTTGGACTTCCTGATGATGCCAAAAAGGGGGAGAAGAGTAAGCAAACTGGAAAGTCTACTGTTGAGCCATCTGGGAAAACTTACAGCAAGAAGACCAAGCTAAAGAAGAAGTGATTAGATTTTAGGCTTGAGTCTTCGTGTAGTGTTGTATTGTGTTTCTGTTGTCTATTTTGATTGTTTGTATTTTGTATTTGATTTGTGTATTTGAATGAACTTTGCTTAAAATTCTGTCTCTGTAAAGCAATATTTGATTAAATGAAAGAATTTCTTAGTTGCAATGATTTGCTCTTTGAATCTCTTCACATGGTTTACTATATATGATATCTTTTGATATTTAATGCATATGTTGAGGGGGAGCTTGTTAAAGCAAACCCAAGTATTAATCCAGTTTGTAAGTTGTTTTGTCATCATCAAAAAGGGGGAGAATGTTGAATGAAGAAGTTTTGATGATTCCAAATCAACTCTCAAGAGCTTGGAATAAAAGATATTAAAGGTGCACAAAGAGTTCAAGTGAAGAAATCCTGGAGAAATCTGTGCAAAGTTTGTTGTAGGATGTTTAGTTTTATTTTATTTTGAGTACAAGGCTTTGATTTGGTGGAAAGAAATTTTAAAACCTTGATTTTATGTTAAATCATGAAATATTTGATAAACACCCACCAACAGACGAAGTTTGAAAGGTTTATGTTGAACTGTCATGTTGGAAATTCGAACTTTGGCTTTGGAAATTCGAATTATGAGTTAAAACTGAATAAGTCTGAAGAGATACTTCTCTGACAGACGAATTTTGATTTTTCAAAATTTGAATTTTCATAAGTATCTAAAAGAAGCTTTAAGCAACAGACAAACTTTGGGTTCTGAAAATTCGAATTTCAGACAAAATGCAACTTATGAAAACCAAAGAAATCCGTCTAAAATAATGTCAAAGTTCATCTGAAATCAAGATTATATTGAATTTCAAAATTGCTCACTGACAGACAAACTTTGAACATGAAAATTCAAAATTCAGAAGCTAAGGTTGTGAGTCTGTTACAATGATATGTTGACATACAAATAACAGTGTTTATAAATTCGAATGTTAAAGTAAGTCTGAAAAGAGGTCTCTCTGACAGATGAACTTCACTCTTTGAAAATTTGAATTTCGAAGTAAATGAACTACTGTGTTTTTTGAGCCTGCTGGGAATAGAAGAATTTTGGGGTTCCAAAATTCAAATTTCGAAGGCACTGTAGCAAATTGAAAGTACTGTTCACACTTAACAGAAAAACTTTCCACTTGAAAATTTGTATGTCACTACTTAGAAACATTTTCAAAATATCAAAATTCGAATTTCACTTCATAACAGACGAACTTCGGTATTTCAATGTTGACGCTGTTAACCTTTGGTGTTTGTGAAATTCGTCTGTTGACCAATCAAAATTCGAATTTCAGTATGTCAGAAGCATTAAATGCGGTTGGTTAACGGATAGTTTTTCAGAGTAACCGTTGGATAACTTCTCCAATGGATAGATTTTGTCTCTAACGGATATTTGAGACCTGAATCTATAAATATAACAACATTTGAAGTTGTGGGTAACGAATCAAACATTGTATATACTGAAACTCTGCCAAATCATTTACTCAAAGCTTCATATTCTCACACTTCAATAGTCTGTACTTCAACCTTCATATTTACTCTGATTTAGAGAGTTTAATCTTTGTAAACAATCTAATCTTCATCTGGAAGATAGATTTCTTGTGAGGGGATATCACAAGGGATTAGGAAGCACTTTATGAAAGTGCAGAAAGGGATTGAGAGAAGCTCTAGAAAACATAGCACAAACGTTGTATTGTGGCATTTGCAAGAAGCCCACTGAATTCTTGCAGAATAATGGAAAATCTCTAGTGGTGACTTGGGGACTAAACGTAGGTCAAATGGAGTGACCGACCCAGGATAAATTTCTAAGTCTTCTTCTCTTTTCTGCTACTTTCACTGTTATTTATTTATACTCTGTTTTACCTTCATATACTGCATCCTTCACCTTTTTGATATTTTGCAAAAAATTTTTAATCTTCTCAATTCACCCCCCCTCTTGGGAAGCCAGCCTAACTAACAAATTCATGCTTCCAACATGGTCCAACATGTCAAGAGATATATTTCCATATATATATATCATTTTCTACAATTTTAAAAAATAATGACAATTATTTTTTAAATATAATTCCTTCTAAGGGACCATTGGGAAAATTAATTCCTATTAAGAACTTAGCATGTGAAATTATTATTTTACCCCTTATAGTATTTACTGAATATTTCACACGTGACATTTTTTCCAATCATGCTTTTAGCACATTCATACAAGGCACATCATAATTGCCTTTTAGACATGGCTATAAAAATGAGCACTTTCTTCTTCTTCCTTTATACATTGCCATAAAAATGAGGATATTACATAATACAGCAAGAAGAAATCAATTATCGAGACTTTAGTGTAAGAAGATGTTTCTAGAGATTTCTTGATGATCATTTTCACTTTATTTTTCTTAAGATTAATCTTTGCAAATTTCTTCTTGTCTTTAAAGATAAGGGAGAAATACTCGTGAAATTTTCTTGAGAGAAATTCTCAACAAAGTAATTAGAATTAATTGTATAAACACTTTCATAAATTTATGATTATAATAACTTCTTCATCCTATATCACCTACATAATATATATTATAATTGCTTCCATTCAAATTACAAAAATGATAATATAATTGTAACCATGAAGGTAATCATTATCTATCCATCAAAATGCTTCAATTCCATAAGAACAAAAACATATATTGGTTTTTCAAATTTTGTTTCACATATCAATCAATTCACATGATTTCATAGTTTTGTCTATACTAGATATCAACCCTTTAAACACAATATAAAACATGACTTGATAGTTGTAACATTCCAAATTTCATACAAGATGCCACGGTATATATAGATATGTGGGGAATATGGTATGAAATGCCTAAAACGATGAAAAAGGAAATAAGATGATAATGTTACATACTCGGTCCTTAAATAGAATTAATTTCTCATACAGTCCTTAGAAGGAATTATTGATCCTCAATTAGAATTAATTTTTCATAAGATCCTTAATAGGAATTAATTCCAAACCTGAGCCAAATGCAATATACCAATTGAATAAAAGCTCGTATCGAGATGAGCGGAAAGGTATAAATATTATGTAGCTGGGAGGTCGAGGTTGAAAGATATATTAATTTGAAAGTATAATGAAAAAAATATTAAAAAATGTTTTTGGAGGAAATTATGAGAAAGTACCTGAAAGAATTATTATTTATGTTTTTTACCTGGCTCAAGGAAGATTGTTTTTCCATGTTGGAAAATAAAATATAAAAATTACATTTTAGTCCCAAGGGAGAAGAATTATTTGTAACATAGTCCTTAAAAGGAAAGAATTATTGCAATTAAGTCCCTAAAAAAATTATGAAAAAGGGCTTGAAAGAATTAAAATTATAATTTCCTCATGTCAAGGGCAAATTCAAAATTTTTAGAAATCCTATCAAAATGGTGCTCTCGACAAGCCGAACTCAATGAAATACTGGTTAGAAGCTAATTGAGCTCATATGAATTTATAATTCAAGTTTAAGGTCAAAAGTGATTTTTCAACCGAAAAAGATGTTTGTAAGCTCTACAAAAGCAGACAGGTGAAAAGAACAGGATGTGAATCCCTACAGATATATTTTGGAATTAAAATAATGAAGTTAGTCTAAAATTAAATTTAGCATGATCTTGTATCAATTAAGTAATAATTACAGTAAAAGTATTTAATGGGTATGGATAAAAGTTATTGGTAAAGGTTGTTTTAGACCGATAAAAATTATGGAGCAATTTTTGAATGAAAATGCCCTTAAATGATGTGACCAGCACCTGCATGGGACACCTTGGGAATTTACTTATTTGATTTAAGTTAATTATTTCATTAAATTAACCAAGGTAGTCAAGTAAACTCAAGGTTCCTATTCATGCATTAGATCTCTTTCCTCTAAGCTTTGTGTTAAGTGGCTTAAAGGTGAGTTAGAGGTCTAAAATTGTAGACCAAGAAGGGAGCTTAACGTGGAGAAAGAGGAGAGAAAAGAGAAGGCAAAGTCTGAAGGCTTGAGAAACAAGATCAAATGTAAATATTCTACCACATTAAGCTTGTGTTTCTAAGTAGTTTGAAGTAGTTTAATGGAGTCTTTTTGTTCCTCTTTCTATCCATGGAGTTCAGCCAAACCCTAGAGGAAGCAAGGAATCAATTTTTATGCAATAAACTTAGGAGAAACCATCAACTAGTCAAGAAAACATGATTTCACGAATTAGTTTATTGTATTGCAAAGAAAATCTTTTTCCTCCTTCTTTCATGGGTTTCGACTAGAACAAAGCATCATTTTAGAGTTAGAATTTCATGATTTTGATGCCCAAAATAAATTCCCCATGGTCTAAAACCTTAAGAACATGTGTTGGATCAAAGAAAAACCCAATGGATAGCAAGATGAAATTTTAGGGTTTTAGTAAGCACTTTGTGACGCATGGTTTTGAACTAGCAGCTTATGTTCGCTAATGATGATGTATTTAACTCAAGGAAGTTGGAAAAGTGATCTACAAAGGGAGGAAATCAAAGGAATTCAAGGAGGTAACTTTAACTTTTTACTTGCACTATATTAGCATAATTGTTTTCTGTAATTGTATTGCTTTGCCATATGTTTGCATTGACATTTTGTGATGTTTTGTGATGTTGATTGAGTTGAATAAGGGGTTTTGAGACCCTGGGTTATCCACTTTACAAGACAAAACTCTTCTGAGATTTTTATGAATTAGTATGGAAATTTATGTTTTTATGAAAGTAATTGATGTTTTCATGAATTATGTGATATTGTGCATGCTTGTATGGATAATTGCTACTAGGATTCTGTGAATCTCATCCTCCCAATGGTTAACCATGCTAGGGCAAGACCATGGAGAGGCCAAGAAAAGAGTAAGAGGCATGAAGAAGAAAGTGATAAATATTATGACTATGCAAGTATTGATTATGTATATTGCAGAATGTAATGTAAATTTTATGTAAAATTGTGTATAATTGTATGAAGCTGCCACTATGTGATAACATGTACCATTAATTTCCCTATAATGTTATGTATGGAGTTGGAATCATGAATGATGATGTATATATGTTAAGGGTTTATTTTGTGAAGTATATGAATGAAAAAGCTTATTCTAACCCTTAGTGAGTAGACGAGTTACTGTTTGGACCAAACAGGGGATGATATAACACCTTACTTTAAAATATATTTTCCCATGTATTTTAGCATATTTAATGTCCAATTGACTCATGTGAGAAGCTTGAATCATCATAGGAACTAAATTTGATTAAATAAAAAACCGCATTACTGTTCATTTGGCTCCAAAGTTTTCTGGACGAATTTTGAAAAATTCTAAATAATTTCAGAAAAATCTTATTGATGTGATTCAAGTGTCTACATAAAGCTTGAAACATGCACTACAGGGAAAAAATATAAAACTTACCTTTGACAACAGTAATTGGCAGTACTTATTGCTCAAATACTACTGTTCATATGGTCACAATTCAAGTTCCAAGTTTCTAATCTAATTTCAAAAATTCATAGAAATTCGTAATAAATTAGGTGATCTTTGACTTTTTAGAAATCCATGTCTATCTAGTTTTCAAAAATATGGCGAGTGAGGCATAGGCCCATTTTGGTACATTTGTCATGCATGAATTTCATTTCATGTGGCAACTACCAATGAATCACAACTCTAGTTTATTGCTTCAATGTGGACTATTTTTAGGTCCAAATGCCAAAAAAAAATTCAAGCAGTTGTGTAGTTTATTTATTTCTATTTTAAAAATTGATTATGGAATATTTAATTCCTATTTTTTTAATTTTATATGACACGTTTTTTTGTTAATATTTTTTTATATAGTCTTAACAACAATATGTTATTTCACAATTCAAATAAACAGTACCCAAATAACTGGCAGATGCACATATTGGCCACAATTTATCATAACTTTGGAAAAGTGCAAATATATATTACATACATTCTCAAACTTGTTCATGCCATGTTCTCAACATCATAAGAGACTTAAAATAACATAATGGTAGCAAGACACATCTTTACAAACTCATGTATAATTTTACATATAATTATCAAAACACAAAGAGCTATCACTATTATAACATTAGTCATCCAAAGCCTTCTCCTTTCCATTCGCCTTCTTGGTGGCCTTACCATCTCTTGAACCTATATCATGGGATGCTTGACGGGATGAGATTGAGGGAAATCTTGTAGCAAGTCACGTTCAATGCATTATGACATTTAATTCACAAAATAGATCACATTAAATCACATTTGAATATCAAAGTACCACATTGGTTATAAAAATTTCGACATCATAATGGCTTAGAAAATGGATAGCTCGGGGATTGAAAGCTCTCATATTGCAACCAAACAATTCAAAGAAAACACAATATACAATGTGGCAACTCAAATTCATCACAAAAATATCATATAAACATAGTGAAATCACATAAAGCAATAAATGGACTATACTACCTCTTGAAGTACCACTTGATCATTCATTTGAAACCAATGGGTCCACTTGCTTTCATAAACTTCCTCAAGTACCTAGACATCATTAAACAATTGATCAAGTTATTGGTTTCATGTCATTATACATGGAACTCTCATGAAATCCTAGAAACCCTTAATAGTTCAATTTTTCTTAGCCTATATCATGAAGTATATACTTGTTCTTAAGGTTTTTGGTCATGAGGAATCCATTTTTGGCATCAAAACAATGAAATCCCACTCTAAGATGACCTTCTACATTGACCAAAATTCCACTCCCAGGAAGAAAATTGGTTTTTCCACAAACTTGTTTCAAATCATACCTAACTTGCTTTGTTTTGCAAAACCTCACTTTCTTATGCTTTTATGGTTTTAAAACATCATTCCTTGCCTAAACCATATCTTGAACGAAATTTACAGAGGTTACGGAAGGAAAGAACTTCATAAAAACTATGCCATACAAGTATGAAACCATAGCAAAACACTTAGAGATCTCAAGTTAGGTACTTACCAATTTTTCTTGAATTTCTTCCTATTTTTCTCCTATTTCTTTGCTCTTCAAGTTGGCTGCTCCTTCTCTCACTGCTTGTGCAAAGTTTTCTCTCTCTTTTCTTGCCCTTGGACATCCAAAATGAAGGGGGGGTAAAGGGTATTTATAGCCAACTAATTAAGCATTAATCAAGGTTACTTTTTGCTAATCAACTTGATTAAATTTAATGAAAACTTAGCCATTAAGTTGTCTTAACCATTAAGACTTCCTAAGTTCAGCATATGGGCTGCCATGTGGTGCCATTTTAGTGGGGTATTATCTCTAAGATACTGCATAATTTTCCTAATCCTGCAACACTCTATGTTAGTTACTTTATACTTAGACTGGTAAAGTTACCTTTTGCAGTATAAATTCATTTTATTGATACAGAAATAAAGTAAACTTATGTCCAGTATTACTTTATTATAATATCTATAAAAAGCTCCTTTTGTGGTGTCCATTTGCTTTTCTTTTTGTCTTTTTAGCTTTTGCAAATCAAAAAGCAGCTTTATTGGTATAACATTACTTTTTAACTTTCAACACTAATTATTTCTTTATTCTTAATAATTAACTCTCAATGCCATATACCATTAGACTCATCTCATCGAGAGCTTTGTTTTGACAGTAATTTTTTATATTTACAAAATTACCCCTGACTCAAGACAAAATTATAATTTTTAATTCTTTTGAGTTATTAGTTGTAATTTTCCACAAAAACTTTAATCATTCCTCCCCCTACAAATTTTATGCTTAGGGACATAAATATAATTTTCATAATTCTTAGGGGAAAAAATATAATTTTTCATTTTTCTGTTCGACCAGGAAAAATGACCTATTTGGCCTATTTCATACAAAACGGCATCTATTCATTTTTGTGAATTCCTTATGTATCTCTCGATATTTTAGCTTTTAGGGATATTATAGGTGTATAAATACATGCTCATAAACTAAATAGAATAAGCTTTCCAAACCGCTATAGAAGACTTAATTAAGACAAGTACATGATTTATAATAAATTTATGAAGTTAGGGGTCAAAAACTAGACAGGAATGTAAAACTAAGATTTGTACTAGAAGTATCATTCACTTTAAAAGGCAGCATAAAATCATGTAGAACTCCATAAATTCAGTGGTTTATATGTATGGAAATTTCTATATTTCAAGTTTAATATGCCACTAATTTAGAAGTAATTAGAGCCGTGCAAGTTTTCCTAAAATTATCCTAGTAGAAGTTGAACTCTGACCCTTAATAGCTTAAGTTAGTTCTATGCCCTATGCAAGTTGAATAAATATACAAGAAAAATATGTCTAGAAAGTAGACATATAGGATTTTCAAATGACATAAAGAAAGCATAATTTGGTTTAGGATAGAAGGAGATATGAATTTTTAAATTTAAGGCCAAAATCCTATGAAGATATAAAATAAACATTTAAATAGTAAATTTCATGCAAAATATTATATTAATTGACATGATTAAAGCTATGTTCCATATTTTTCTCATGTAGAGAATATTTTAAGCTATTTTTAAAGACCGAATCATCTCCACCCATACGATTTTTCTAGATTTAGTTATAATTTTTCAAACTTTGCCGAAAATATGGAACATTCCAAATGAACAGTAATATAGCAAATTAATTTTTTTTTGTTTTAGTCTCTCAAGTGATTCAAGCTTGTAAAATGATAGAATTGGACTCTAATAAGGTCTAATCATGGGAAATATGGTCTTAGGCTAGGGTGTTACAATAGTAATACCAAATCTATAAATTCCTTGAGCCAAAGTGCTTTCTTAACTAATCCTAACATTTTTCTTACCATCTCATTGTCCTTTTGCCTTTATAACTACTTTTGGCAATTTTCAGTTTAACAAATTAGTAGTAATTTGCCTATATGGCTTCTAGTCATGTTGTAACTAGTGCTCTAATTTTTACTTTAATGAACATAACAAATCAACATTATTTCAATAACTATAAGAAGAAATTATTGTTTTTACATGCTAAATTTCAACAATTCCTATTGCATTTTTCATGGCATGAATTCCATCAACTAATAGTCTGCAGGACTATAGGAAAAATATCATCTAAAGCTATCAAATTTTTTCTTGCCAAATTTGAATTGTTAGCCTTTAGGGAAATGATATTGATTACAATCAAAATACCACAAATTTATATTATTCATGGGGACCATGGAATAATCATTTATGAAATAACCCAAATCTAAAGTGATATGGCTTTAAGCCATCAAATCACAAGACCAAAGTAATATGACTACTAACCATCTAATAGCATGAATTTAATATATCAATTACTATCAAATAGATCATCATAATCATATCATGACCTATTGAATAAAATCTCCTTTCTTCATGACAGACTAGATTTTTAGGTCTACGGATTGAAGAAATATTTGCATCTTCATCTTCCAGTATCCATAGTGTTCACCATCAAAGCTGGAGGTCTGTTGACATTGTTTCCATGTGGTAGTATATTCTCTCTAAAGCCAACCATCTTGCTCCCGGATGATTAGATCCTTCGCTGGGAGTCCAAACTTTGGTTGCAATTGTTTGGTTTGGCTGGTCACCCAAGAGGGGGTGAATTTGGTGATACAAAATTTTTCCCTTTTTGGTTCACAACCTAATTTCACCAAATGTCCAGCAAAACATAGATGAACAGAGTGTGAAGAAATTGATAGATAAAATGTGTAGATGAAGAGCAAGACACAGAAATTTATACTGGTTTAGCCCAAACCATTTGGCCTACGCCCAGTTCCCAAGTCACCACTTGAGATTTTAACTATATCCTACACGTTTGATCTAGGCACTTATGAAGCCTCAATGCATCTCACAAGTTTTAGTAGGCACTTGTGAAGGCACTCTTCCTACACCCTTACAATGATGTGTAATTCCCTTAGTATTTCCCCATACTAAGATTCTACCCAAAAATTTTAGAAAAGAATGTTTACAGAATTGAAACTTTCTTTAAGAGCATATGATACATTAAAAGCTCACTCTAATGAGGTGGGTTTAACTAAGAATACTAACACAAAAAGATTTTATGAATTGAAGCAGCATTTTAGCGCAAACTCTCAATTTTGTTACCCTTAAGTTCAAATGAGGTTCTATTTATAGATTTGTGGCTTAACTATTTGTTAAACATAAGATCTATCCATCAGACACAAGTTCTAGTTGTTACTCTACAAAACGAGCCATTCACCAACCGTATTGAATGTGTCTATCATTCCAAAAATTTGAATTTTAAGGCTCAATAGACGAATTTTACAGAGTTAGCATACTTATGTATTTAACGTTGAACCTTGAAAATTGTCTGTTAAAAAGTGATATTCGAATTTCGAGTTTGCAAAAGATATCCCATGTTAGTTTGTGTGAATTTTCATATTAGAAGTATGCCTGAAGAGATTTGAACAGTTGTCTCAAATTTTCACATAGTCTTTTGAAATTAGAATTTCATAAACCAAAATTAGAATTTCATAGATCAAAATTCAAATTTCAGAGACCAAAATTCATCTGTCAAATGCTGAAATTTGAATTTTAGAGGCTAAAATTTGAATGCTAGAGGTCGAAATTTGAATTTCAGAACTGAAATTTGTCTATTAAAGACATGTTTAAGTTTTCACAATGCACTTCGAAATTAGAATTTCAAAGACTGAAATTCGTCTGCTAGAGGTAAAAATTCGAATTTCAGAACTAAAATTTGTCTATTAAAGGCATGTTTAAACCCCTGTGACTTTTGCACACTTTTGTTGAATTAAGTGTTTTGATGATTCCAAATAACTAGAGCTTGGAAGGAGAATATCAAAGGAGTATAAGAGTATAGAAGTGAAAAAATTTAATGAAAAATGTGTGAAGATTGAGTTGTTAGGATTTCTCACAATATACACAGGATAAAAAGGCTTTGATTTTTACTTATTTATGTTCCTACAGCATTTAAACAAATGTTTTCACAGTTATCCTATGTTAACATATCTTAGATTAGAAAAATACTAACTAACAGACAAACTTTGGCATTAATTCTTATGTGTTTTAACAAAATGCGAACTTTACTTACTAAAATTCAAAGTTCTAGAGTTATCATTTATGGCAAACGAATTTCAGGTATTGAAATTCAAATTTCATGTTAAGCATGTTTAGTAAAATGTGCAAAATTTGTCTGAAGTCCGATCAAAATTCGAATGATATTCAAGTGTATAAATGTTAGATAAGCTGGCTTCCCAAGAGAGGGGTGAATTAGGAGGATTAAAAATTTTCTGCAAAACATCAAGAAAGTGAAGAAAGCAAAGAGTGATGGTAAAACAGAGTATGAATGAATAAACAGTAAAAGTAATAGTAGGGAAGAGAAGACTCTGATATTTATCCTGATTCGGTCTCTCAACTTGACCTATGTCCAGTCCCCAAGTCACCACTTGAGATTTTCCACTATTCTGCAAGAATTCAGTGGGCTTCTTGCAAATGCCACAGTACAGCATTGATGCTCTATTTTAGAGCTCACAATTTCTCTCTTTGCACTATAGCTAAGTGCTTTCCTAATCCCTTGTGATATCCCCTCACAAGAAAATATTTCTTCCAGATGAAGATAAGATTGTGTACAACTAATAAACTCTCTCAAACAGAGTGAATATGAAAGTTGGAGTACAAATATTGAAGTGTGAGAGTAAGAGACTTTGAGTAGATGATTTGGCAGAGTTTCAGTATTTACAAAGTAAAATCGTTACCCATATCTTCAAATGAAGTTCTATTTATAGATTTCTGCCCCAACTATACGTTAGAAACAAGATCTAGCCGTTGGAGATGTTACCCAATGGTTACTTTAAGAAACTATCCATTTACCAACCGCATTTAATGCTTCTGACACTCAAAGTTCAAATTCCAGTTGGTCAATAGACGAATTTCACAGAAACCGAAAGTTATAGCCTTTAACGTTGAACTTCCGAAGTTTGTCTGTTATGAATCAAAATTCGAATTTTCATCTTTAGAAAATGATTGTATGTTGAACATACGAATTTCCATGTGTAAAGTTGTTCTGTCAAGTGTGAATAGTAAATTCAATTTACTACAATGCCTTCGAAATTTGAATTTTGGAACCCCAAAATTCATCTGTCAGAAGCTGGTTCAATGAGGCACAATAGTTCATAAATTTGAAATTTGAATTTTCAAAGGGCAAAGTTCGTCTGTCAGAGAGACCTCTTTTCAGACTTACTTGAAAATTCAAATTTATGAGTATTGTCATTCATATATCAACATATCAACACAACAGACTTACAAGCTTGGTTTCTGAAATTTGAATTTTCATGTTCAAAGTTCATATGTCAGTGGGCAATTTTAAAGCTCTTTTTAAACTTGTTTTCAGATGAACTTTGACATATTCTCAGACGAATTTTTCAATTTTCATAAGTTGCATTTTGTCTAAAATTCAAATTTTCAACATCAAAGTTCGTCTGTCAGAGAAGGGCTCTTTTCAGACATAGGTCAAAGTTCGAATTTCAGAATACAAAATTCGTATGTCAGAGAAGTCTCTTTTCAGACTTGTTCATTTTCAATACAAAATTCGAATTTCCAAAGGCAAAGTTCAAATTTTTAAAACAGCTGATCAGTGTAAACCTTTCAAACTTCGTCTGTTGGAGGGTGTTTTTCAAATATTCCATGAATTAACATAGAATTAAGGTTTTAAAACATCTTTTCACCAAATCAAAAGTCTTTTACTCAAATTAAAACATTACTAAACATTCTACATCTATTCCTGCACTGATTTCTCCAAAATTCCTTCACTTGAAACCTTTTATGCACCTTTGATATATTTACTCCAAGCTCTTGAAGGTTGGTTTGGAATCATCAGAACACTTGATTCAACAATAAAAAGTTCAAAGTTACTCTCTCTGACAGAAAAATTTTGGATTTCAAAATTCAAATTTTGAAATAAGAACTTGTGAATCTTATTAGAGCATGTCTTTGACAAACGAACTTTGAAATGCAAAATACGAATTTCACAGAGTAGAACATTTGTGTCATATTGTGCTAGCCACTGACACACGAATTTTGACTTCTAAAATTCAAATTTTGAGTGTATTGCAAAAATATGAGACAATTGTTCATACTCAACAGATGTACTTTGAATATGAAAATTCGTATGTTTTAATGTGGGATACATTTGACAAATTCAAAATTCGAATTTCACTCTTGAATAAATGAATTTTGGAAATTCAACATTTATGTTTTTAGCTTATGGTCTCTACAAAATTTATCTGTTGACACCTAAAATTTGAATTTCAGTGTGTTAGAAGCATTAAATGCGATTGGTAAATGCCTAATTTTGCATAGTAACCATTGGTTAACGTCTCTAACGGCTAGATATTGTGTTTAACAACTAGTTTAGTCACAAATCTATAAATATAACTTTATTTGAAGTTATGGCTAACAATTTTATGTTGTATATACTGAAACTTTGCTGAATTCATTAGTCAAAGCTTTTCTTACTCTCACATTTCATTTATTGCACTTCAACTATCATATTTACTCTGATTTAGAGAGTGTTCTTTTCGTGTAATATCTTTTCTTCATCTGGAAGAATGATATCTTGTGAGGGGATTTACAAGGGAATTGGGGAAATACTTTGTAAGAGTGAAGAATGTAGATTCTTAGTGTTCTTAGAGCAGAGCATAAGGCTATACTGAGGCATTGCAAGGAGCCCATTAAATTCTTGCAGATAGCAGCTTGGGGACTGGACGTAGGTCAAGTGGATCAGAACGAACCAAGATAAATTTCCTTGTCCTTTCTTCTTTTAGCTTGCATTTACCTTCATTATCTCTATACTTTGTTTTTTTTGCAAACTTATACTATGTAGAAAAATTTCAATCTTCCCAATTCACCCCTTCTTAGGAAACCAGCTAGTCTAACAACTTTCACTAATTATGCTTAGCTCAAAATTTGAATTTCACAAATAAAATTCATCTATTAGAGATGAATACTCTGTAACTTCGAATTTTACTAAGCAAAGTTTGCATTTTGCACAAAATAAACATGAATCATAAGTAAAATTCGTCTATTAGTGAATATTTCTCAATTCTAACACATGCTAACATCAGATTTACTTAATTTAACTCGTTTAAAATATATGATAACAAGATTAAGTAAATTTCAAAGGTTAAATAAACCACCTCAAGGGCTAAGTGAAAACAAAATATACCTAATAGCTCGGTCTTCAAAAGTTGAACTCTACTTTCACTTGGTAATTCCCTTTCGTGGTATGCTCTCTTTTGATTTTCCATTCTTGAAGCATCTTTTCTCTTCTTCTTCTTTGAGTGAGACATGATATTGATTTTCCTTTCTTTTTTTCAATGCTTACTCTTCTTATTTGGACAATCCTACACTTAATGTATGACACTTACAAACCAAGTAGTTAGTCTAATTTTATATATCCAACTTGTATTATAAACCATAAGAGTACAATGGATACATCAGTATCTAGTATGAAATATGCATTATAAATATAATTAAATACATGCTTATGCACATTTTACTTCTTTAAAGAACAATATATATACCATACAAATATGATACATTTGTTTTTTATTGCTCTACTTTTGTCATCATCAAAACTTATATTATATTAAACCTAACAAAAACTCCTTGAAGGCCATTCATTAGGGAGGTTATGGAGTGTGGGACAATAAGGATATGGAATGCCAAAAGTTGAAAGGCTATGGACATCCAAATTATGTAATATTTACAATAAGTTCATGGTTTTGGCATGTTAATGGCTAGTTATGAACTCTTGAGCTAAAGTGTAAATAATCATTTATTTGAATGTTGTAGCTCCTCGACATGACTACTTTACTCTTGCTTAGTGAGTACTATTGTGTGTGTATTCCTGCTCATAAAGTAATTGGGAATTTACCTTACTTGCATAACCATCTTTGTAAACTATTGATTTAAGCTATAGTGTTATTATTAGCATGATGAAAAACTGAGGATAATGATATATGCATAGAACCATGTATTAATCCGTTATCATTATAATTGAGGCCGACAATTGATTTTTACATGGATATGCAAGCATAAAAGTGGGAACTGCACTTTAGGGAGCATGCTGACCCTTATAATGCTAGAAACCCATGATGAGCAATGTGCAACTTTGGGGAGAAGTGCACCTCTTGTTGAGTGTATTGGCTATCATGTGGGACCCATGATGAGCAATGTACACCTTGGGAAGTGCACTAGCTATCATAAGGATTGTTGGACTTGGAGCAATGCGCACCTTTTGGGAGTTTACGCACATTTTATTGAGTGTGTTGGCTATAATTCTAGCAGGTTGGTCTAGGGGATCTTGGTTTAATATATGGCTATGTGCTTGATTCTACTGAGTTATTGTCCTTAGTTCAATGACTTGATATGTCATTTAATATTACTTTCCACTATTGGGCTTAGTCGATGCATTTATCAACTTCAATTATTTTTCTTTAATGTGAATTCCTAGTTATTGAGATTATAATCTCACCTCCCCTATTTTCCCATTTTCCAAGTGTTGGCTCTAGCATTGGGATAGACAAGGATATGGAGAAATAGATTCTCCACTGAGTTCAAGCTCAAGTTTTTTTTTTTAATTTCTTTTGTGAATGCATGCCATGCATAAGTCCTGGAATTGCCAAGTGTGAAGGGAATGCTTTGAATTATTTTTATATTTATAAATATGTCTTTTAATTAACATGAAGTCATATTTGTATGGCATAGGGATTTATTTTTTATTAATACTTGACTTGATTATGGAAGGTATCATATTTTGAAATGGCAAGTACTATTATATATATATATATATGTGTGTTATATTTGAATTAGCCATGGTTATAATGTTTTAGATGAGGAAATGGAATGTGTTATTTAGAAGTCTTTGGATTCACGTGACATGTGTTGTTTGGAATGAATGTATTGGTGTTGAAAATGATTAAATATTATTGGGACATGTTGTATTCTGGTTTTATTCACGTGTTTGATTTTGTGAATAAAAATTTTTAGAAAATTAAATGAGCTACTAGTTTGGATTTTTTATGAATCTTCTTTTAAACTTTGGGTATTAACTTTTAATTATTTGAGTCATTTAAATTGACGCCAAGTTTTTTTTTAATTTGTTGAATTTTGGACTTGATTTGAAATTCGGTTCAAATTTTCTTAAAAATTTTGGTTTGGTAACTATTAGATAAAACTATTTTATTAATTTTTGACTAAACCAATATTAGAAATTTAAGGTGTAACAAAATGAATACCAATGACCCACTTTTTGATATTATTTTTTTCGAAAATGAAAATGGAGTGGTAATAGAGCATAGAATTAATTATTAATTTTTACCAATGCTCGCAACGGATATGGATGGCAAAGGACTGCAGAAAACTGTTGATTAAGCAGGAGTGGAGGCCAGAAATAGCCGGGAGTGAACAAAAGGACCCTGACAACCACGATGTTGCTATTGAAGGGAAACAAGTTAAACCAATAGATATAAATAAACTAGGGACTCCCAAAATGTGTTTAAACCAGTAATGGTAGACATTGAGAGGGAGAAAAAAAATAATTTCTCAAATAAAGATAAAGGCCAAGAAAAAGAGAAAGAAATTGTCTCATTTTTGGCCCCCCAAAAATAGAGAAATCTCCCAAAATTTTGGTCCTCTTGGGGCTGTTTCATTAACTTTGAACATAGTATCGAGAGGCAAAATTTGGATTTTGTGGGATCCCAATGTTTTCCAGGTTGTGATCAAAGACAATTCCCCTCATATGTAAATTCCATGGTAGCATTACTACCCATTATAGTGTTTGGTTCAATAGAGGTGAGAGATAATAATAAATGGACAATTATGCACTATCAGATTTAATTTTTTTTCTCTTTTTCATAAATGTTTGATAATATGTAAGTATACATTATAGATGTTTTATTATACATTTTTATTAATGCCTTTTAAATACATTAATAAAACAACAAATGTACTTTTACTATTTATTATAATTTTTTTATTAATGCATTTTTTTTTCAAATTACAAATATCAATTTGAGTTATTGATAGCGAACCTTTGGGTGCCGTATGTCAGTTTCTTCAAACTAAGCATACCTTTAAATTACTCATAATCAAAATTAGTTCATACAAAACTGTAGGATTTCTCTGAAGTATGAACATAATACCACTAATAGTACCTATGCCGAGATGGAGAAAGAAGAGAGGCAAAACCCATAATGCATGAAAGGCCAGGTGAAGGAAGAAGAGCAAGGATGCAAACTGATGCATGGATGTGAATGGATTCAAGAGTGTGTTATTGAGGTGAGTACAAGGGCAATGTTGGAATTATATAAGGCAATGAAGTTAATTAGTCATAATGAAAATTGACTACATCCCTTCCAAATCTCCCACTTTTGTAAGGAATGGAGAGGCAGGGAGAATTTTACCCCTCCTCCACTCAGATTTCTTGAACCAAATGAGAGGAGCAAGCAAAATCCCTCCCATAACGAAACATTTTTTGTGACCTTGGCACATGGTTTGCATGCCAAAAATGATAGAAAATCTTCATGGCATGGTATCAAGATTACATCACCATCGTGGTCCCTTCCTCAAAGTTTATTACACACAGAATAGAATTGGTGGCTCACAGGCCACATTCCACGAAATTGGTGACCTTGAATAAGTTGTGAAGCAATGTCAGTGGAAAGAAAAGAGATTGCAAATACACATGAAACAATAAGCATCCTGACTATGGCCCCAAAAACAAAAGCATACTCAAGGTACATGAAAATGGGCTTCGGCTTTAGCTAAAGAGGAATGAAAGGGATAAAGTTGATTATCAAAAGAAAAAAGGGATAAGGTTAGGTCTTCATTCGCTTAAACTAGGAGGGATAAAACTAGCCCATCTGCAATAGAAAGGGTACAAGAGGCATAACAATTGCCTTGTACTTAGAGGAGAGAGAATAGTATCTTGCAATTTTAAGGGGTGAGTGTGAGATGGCAGAGACAAGTATTTTTCATTTCTAAAATAATTTTTTATTCTAATTGTTTTTTCAGTATATGTACAATTATAAAAGAAGCCTCCTTTAACAAGTGATTCAAAAACTTACAACCCACTCAAAAAAAAAAACTCATCGTCACCAATCACATTAGTTTATCCAGTAAGAATTTAGTATATACAAATTACAGAAGGGGGTAAAATCAAATTCCAATGCATCAACCGTGTGGCGGTTTCTCCTTGTGACTTTTATGTGTTAATTTAGACAAACACGCTATCGCTGCCAAAACTATACCATGTACTCATCCTGTTAACTCTTTTATACTTTCTTCGGTGCCCTTTCTTCCATGGTCTTAAACAAAAAGTTGGCCCGAGGTAAGACCTAAACATCATATACAGGTAAGAACTCCTCAACAGAGACACGGCAAATTGGGCACTTCTTACACTTCTCAGAGCAAGCGCTGTAGGTCATCATAATCAGGCATGAGAACATATAGTAAGAATGCAAGAAAAATAAGTCTTACGGCCCATTTGGCACAACCATTGAAATGAGATTCACTTTACTTTTTTAAATGTCTATAATATTATGCTCTCGTAATCATTTTTAACAGTTTCTATCCCTTTTAATTACTTCTTTTACGGTAAGCATACAAGTACTCCCGGTCCAAAATGTCATATTTTAGAAGGATGCCCAAGTCCACAATATAAGTCACTTTGGGAGATGCCTGTTTCATTAATTATTTTCTTCTATATATACTCTTGGTCTACAATTAATAGATGACAGACAAAGGGTCAACAATGTTGGAATTTAATGTAATTAATATGGGTAATAGTAAAAAGTATTAGAGTCTTTTTTCAACAAATTTAATGAATTAAAAGTAACTTATATTTTGAACCGAAGGGAATATCATTTTTTATCCTCAAAATCACTTCTTTCATTATATTTCTTTGTATACTGTGCACTAAGCAATCGTTTAGAAATCATAAAAGAAGGCACAATCACGTATTCGAAAGTACCTGCAGAGGATTCGGTGCCTGCATGGTAGCAATACAATGCTAATCTCCGCCTCAAAACAAATTCTGCACAACACTTTCTCCTGATCCTCACAATACCATGTATGAACATAAAGGTTAGAGTCACAAACACAGCTTGATAAAGAATATTAAATAGACAACTCAAGCGAAGAAACCACCAAGTGCAGTGAGAATCATGTGACTAGCTGATATTAACAAACCTACATATCCATTTAATGCATATAAGACTATTTAAAAAGAACAGAACACAATCTTCAATTTCCATCTTTTGATCTTAATGATTCCAAAGAGTCCTGATTCTCTATTCTCTCCATTTTCTTCACCTACCTCCAGCCTTATCTCCCCATTGCTTCTCCTATATGATTTTCCTGTCGCCCTGCTTTATGAACATTCCATGTGCAAGCTCATTTCCTGTCCTTACTAATTATACAAGCATCACGCATTGACTAAATGTATGTGCTATCTTAATTATCATATATAGAAGAGTGCATAACTATTAGAATTATATCAATACAAGGCATATTGGAAGGTTTATTTTATCAAATCTAGTTATCATTTCCACTTGCCATATTTGATAATGAACCTTTAATTCACAACATTAAAACAATGTTGTTTCATATGAAACAAGATACTACCAGTTATATAGGAATTTCGGTAAATGAATATTAAATTTGCTTGGAGAGGAATAGAATTCAAATAAAATCCTAGCTGACAAGACTGATTCGCACTCATGTTAACCATGTAAACATCTTAAATTGCATGTGACCCTTGCAGATTTCTTAAAACATTACGTAAGAAAGGTCAACATGTACACCACACAAGCAAATTGGTACATAGTACTCATCAGAGATAGAAGCTATACCTTCTGAAGTCTTTCAAATTCCTGTTGACTGTATTTTGTAATTTCCGTCTGCTCACCAAGAGCCGCCTGGAGTCTCCAGACCTGACATGAAAAAATTGAGCACAGTAATTAATGACATTGCACAGTTAATGACTTGTTGAGAAATTTCATGCCATAAAGAACTAAAACCAGTAGAAGTATTACCCGAGCAGTACACCTGTGTAACAATTATGCAATGGATTAAATTTACCATCATAAATATATTATATAAAAATATGTTACAGAAACTATTCTCACCTCCTCGGCAAGATCCTTTTTAGGCATTTTCTTAACAACATCAGGAGGATAACCACTGAAAGTGTTATACCTACACAGTGGAAAGCCAAAAGGATCAATAGAAATAAAAGCAAGAAGAACATATACCAGACATACCTTGTATCATTAAAATTAAAATAGGAGATCATGATATATTTAATATGATACTATGGCCCAAAAAAAGAAAAAAAGTGCGTGCACACAAAATTAATGTGATAAGATGGGATAATTCTTGTATATGTAATACCTGAAAAGGTACTTGCAACCAGCTTTGAAAATTAAAATTTTGCAGGCTAGAAAGTAGAATAACACGAATAATTTAATCTCACCTGTCAAAAAGATGAATTGGCCTAGAAACAAGTCAAACAACCCTACAACTTTCATGTGACTGCCATAATTTTCATATACAACCAAGCTGAAGAAGCAATTTCTTCCCCCCCCCCCCCATTGCACAGCCCAAATTTGAAGGTTGAATGTGTTTTATGTTTAGATCAGGATCGCCTTATTTACTGATAATTTATAGGCACAAGGTAGCTGTGATATTATAATTGATAGAAGCCTTATGTGGATATGGAAAAACCAAAACTTCCAAGAGATATGAAACACAAGTTGCACTAGAACACCAATAGTTAAAAGTATCTATGATCATGCAATTATTATCAATAATTGTCACAGCAATGTCATCACAATGCTTCAGTTCCCTAGAGAATTCCATCAAGGTTCTACGATGATTAAGCTCTTTATTGCAAGCCTATTCAAACCTATTAACAGATTTGTATTTCTACATCTTCTTAAAACTATTTATAGACAGATTGACAAATATTACCAACAAATGAAAATTTACTCAAAGGAAAGACACTGCATGAACATGTATGCTTAGACAGCATAGTACTCTCATTGTGATGAACACACACACACACAGGTCAATTGACACCAGTGTAAGAATTAATGATTTTACACTTTAATGCTTTGTTTGGAATGAGGGAAAAATAGAGGAAGGGGAATACTAGGAGTAAGGAAGAACCAAGACAAAGGGGTGTTTAGGTTCTTCCTTGTTTTCTTTCCTAATTTTATTCTCCCTCCTATTTTCCCTTCATCCAAACGGAGGGTTAATATTTCATTATAGAAAGTGATTTCCATCGATCTAACTTTGAATTAGAAGTTTTTACTATGTTGATTTTCCATGCCAAACTTTAAAAGAACTGGATAACCACAAGTATACCATCTTTTTTAGTCAACACTTTCTTTCAATTGAAATATACATTATATGTTAAAACAACATTGGATTAATGTCAAATTTTGTGAGGATGTTATTCATGTTAAGAACTTTTAATCTTACAATGTATTTTGCAAACTGATGGGCCTAATTCATTTATGGGCCATACATACACAAGGAGGAGGAAGCTCAATGTGAGTTCTGAAGGAAATGTTAGTAAGAAACGGGCCAAGGGAAAGAATGGTAACAGCCCAACTACCTTAAGTGTGACAGCTGGACATGAAAAGAAGGATGACAAGGATGGTGAGTTGGAGGATGATGTGGCAGGTGCTGAACAGTAGGGTTTTTCCTTTGGGATAGGGCGCAAACAGGGGCAAGGAAGTTGATTGCCGTTTTGGCCAAGGAGAGGTCCTGACCTCTCAAAAGTCAGGAAGTCTTTTACTGTTTATCCTTTGTCATTTTCTGCTTATTACTGTTCTGGAAATGCACTCTATATGGCTTAGATAATTTTTCTCTGTAATTATCTCACCTGAGTCATCAATTTTGGATAAACTAATATCAGTTTCCAAAGTCACATTATTTTGGTATCAAAGCGCATGAATCCTAGGGAATGGTTGGTACGAAAATGGATGGTTGGATTGAATCAATGGAAAAAACCCTAGAGCAACTTCAACATTCACATGGGTCAACACGAGAGGATGTTTCAAGCATTCAACAGTTTTTGCAATGCATAAAGGAAAGAATGGAGTGCATGGAGTCTCACCTATAACAAATCGCGGGTAGCCAAGCGAACTTGCCACCACCAACGCTACATACGTCGCTGGCAAGAACCAAAGCAGACCCATAAGAACGAGCCGACCCCGAAACGCAGGAAACCAATACCAAACAGCCACTAAGAGTTGCGAAAATTGCAGAGGAAGTGGAGGAAAAGGATGCGCAAAAATTTCGAAGGTTGGAGCTTCCTACTTTTGATGAAGATCCAGTAGTATGGTTGTTCAGAATGGAACACTATTTTTCAGTTCATGGCGTGGCTAAGGTTGATGGTGAAGTTCCTGAATGCATGTTCGTAGCTATGAGAATTAAATTTACTTCAATCATTGGGTTTACTGATAAGAAGACCATGAAGCTAGAAGGGATGATGTGAGGAAGACGAGTAATTATACTTACTACCCATAATTTCATAGCTCGACACTTAGTGAAGCAAATGGGAATTGGAGTACAGCATACACAGATTTATTCTGTTACAGTGGGGGACAGCCAAAAACTTTATTTTAGGGATGAATGTCCTGAGGTGGAATTCGAATTACAGAGCCTTAAAGTCAAGCAAACATTTTATCCCTTTAATTTGTAGAATGTAAACATGGTGTTCGAGATAGCTTGGCTTGAGTCCCTTGGGGAAACTAGGATGCATTGGGGTCAACTTTATATGAAGGTAAAGGTGGACAAGAAGTGCATGTGTCTGAGAGGTGATCCCACACTTACGCAAACCCAAGTATCGTATAAGGCATTCAGAAAATCTGCAAAGGGGAAAAGGATGGGGTTCTTGCTTGAGTGCAAGGTGTTAGAGAAGAAAAATGATGATTAAACAGTTGCTGTCCCAACTGAGATACAGGGGGTATTGGAACAGTTTAAGGCCATGTGTGAACCTCTTAAGGCGCTCCCACCTCATTGTACTCATGATCACACAATAATAATTAAAGGAGCTCAAACCCCAAATGTGCAGCCTTATCATTACCCCAAATGTTAGAAGCAAGAATTATTAAGCTGAGCACCAGTCCTTTCTCAAGTCCAGTCTTGCTGGTGAAGAAAAAAGATGGGAGCTGGAGATTTTGTGTTGATTATTGGGCTTTAAATACGGTGACCATTCCTAACAAGTATCTCATACTTGCCATCGATGAGCTTTCTGTATGAACTTGGCCAAGCAAAAATCTTTTCAAAGCTCGATCTCAAATTTGACTTTCACCAAATCAGAATCATAGCAGATGATGAGTATAAGACTGCTTTCGTACACGACAGGCACTATGAATTTTAAGTGATGCCTTTTGGCCTCACAAATGCCCCCTCAACGTTCCAATCCTTGATGAATGATATTTTTAGAAGCTATTTGCAGCAGTTTATGCTAGTGTTTTTTAATCATATTTTGGTGTACAGCCCTGATTTAGAATCTCATTTGAAACATTTGGAGACTACTTTGCAATTATTGCAACAGCACCAGCTGGTGATCAACTTGAAGAAATGTGTTTTCGGGCAATATAAGTTAGAATACTTGGGCCACATTATTTCTTCTAAGGTGGTAGAGGCTAATCCTTCGAAGATTGAAGCAATGGTGAAATGGCCGATCCCTAAGGATATTAAAACTCTAAGGGGATTCCTTGGGCTTGCCAAGTACTATAGAAGATTTATCAAGATCAATGGTAAGATAGCATCCCCATTAACAGAAATGTTGAAGAAAAATGCCTTTCATTGGGGAGAGAAGGCTCAGAACGCCTTTAATCAACCTAAGAAAGCAATGGCAAGTGCCTTGGTTCTTGCTATGCCAAATTTTCAATTACCTTTTGAAATTGAGGCCGATGCTTCTGGGGTTGGAGTAGGGGCTGTGTTAATGCAAAAGGGGAGACCCATAGCTTATTTCAGCCAACAATTATTAGAGAGAGCAAGACAAGGGTCTGCATATGCTAAGGAATTGATGGCAATCGTCTTGGCAATAAGAAAACAGGATCACTACGTGTCCGGACATCCGTTCATTATAAAAACTGACCAGAAAGCACTTAAATATTTGCTGGAACAGCGGGTGATAGATCCAAATCAAAAGAAATGCGTGTCAAAAATCATGGGGTACAAATTTGAAATCCAATACAAGCCGGGGAAGAAGAACTGGGCTGCTGATGCATTATCCAGAAGAGATGGGGCTGAGATGCAAATGAAGGCATACTCCCTATGGCAATATGAAAGTTTAGAAGCATCTGAAGGAGAGCTTGTTAAAGATGAGAAGCTGAAGGCAGTGCTGCAACGATTATTGACAGGACAGGAAACTCTAGCTGGGTATAGCATGAAAAATGGCTGTTTACTGTATAAAGACAGATTGGTTCTCCCTAGGAATTCACCCAGAACATCAGAGCTCATTAGGAAATTCCATAACTCCCCCATTGGGGGTCATTCGGGCTATCTTAGAACTTACAGAAGACTGTTGGAAGTTGTGTGTTGGGAAGCAATGATAAAAGATGTACAAGACTCTGGCGAAGTATGATGCGTGCCAAAGGAATAAGAACCAGGTATGGGAAGATTTGAGAATTGATTTTATTGTTAGTTTAGCTACAGGCCACAAATATGATATTGTGTTAGTGGTGGTGGATAGGCTGACAAAATACAGCCATTTCATACCATTATCACACCCATTCACAGCTAAGGAAGTAGCTGAGATATTTATTAAAGTAGTTCGGTTACATGGGTTCCCAAAGACAATTGTTTCAGATAGGGATAGGGTGTTTATCAGCCACTTCTGGAAGGAATTATCCAGAAACCATACTTAAATACAGTTCTGGGTATCATCTAGAAACCAATGGCCAAACAGAAGTAGTAAACAGAAGTTTAGAGACTGACTTGCATTGTTTTGCTGGAGATCCACCCCGGAAATGGGTGAAACTGCTACCTTGGGCTGAGTATTGGTTCAACACCTTATACAATCGCTCTATTGGCATGACACCGGTTAAGGCTTCATATAGCCAGGATCCCCCAACTCTTTTTAAATGGAGAGATGATGTTTCCATGGTGCAAGAAGTAAATGTTCAGTTACAGGAGCGAAATGAAATTCTTGATAAACTCAAGTCCCACTTAGAACATTCTCAGAGTAAAATGAAGCAGCAAGCCGATAGGAAGAGAAGGGATGTGGAATTCAATGTGGGAGAAAAGGTGCATTTAATGATTCAGCCATATAAGCTGAAATCACTGGCCAAGAAGACAAATGAGAAGCTGTCACCAAGGTTTTATGGACCTTTTGAGATCATTGAACAGATAGGTAAGGAGGCCTACAAGCCGAAGTTGCCAGATACAAAACTTATACATTCGGTCTTTCATGTTTCTCAGCTAAAAAAATATTGCTACCTTCAGTTGTGTCACATCCTTAGTCAAATTTTCTATCTGAAGAGTATGAGTTGCAAGTGCAACCGGAGCCTGTTCTGAAGAAGTGAAAGATGACAAACGGTAAGTGGCAGAAGACGACAGATGATAAGTGGCAAGTGCTAATCAAATGGAGTAACCTTCCAGATTGTGACAGCACATGGGAGGACTTCGATTATTTAAACCAGCAATTCCTGGAATTTCACCTTGAGGACAAGGTGAGTCTTGTAGAGGGGGAGAATGATGGGCCTGATTCATTTATGGACCATACACACACTAGGAGGAGGAAGCACAATATGAGTTCTGAAGGAAATATTAGTAAGAAACAGGCCAAGGGAAAGAATGGTAACAGCCCAACTACCTTAAGTGTGACAGCTGGACATGACAGGATGATGAGTTGGAGGACGATGTGGCAGGTGCTGAACAGTAGGTTTTTCTTTTGGTATAGGGTGCAGACAGGGGCAAGGAAATTGATTGCTGTTTTGGCCAAGAAGAGGTCCTGACCTCTCGAAAGTCAGGAAGTCTTTTACTGTTTATCCTTTGTCATTTTCTTCTTATTACTGTTCTGGAAATACACCATATGGCTTAGATAATTTTGCTCTGTAATTATCTCATCTGAGTCATCAATTTCAGATAAAATAATTTCAGTTTCCAGAGTTACATTACAAACCCAAAAACATATAAAAATAATGTTGTGTAAAAAGTTATCCAATGATGTAAGAATAACTTTATTGACCCAGTCTTGATTGATTCCTATATATATGTGCACGCACACGTCTATGTAAGAAAACAACCAAAATGAAATAAACCTTACCCAGATGTCCTCTCTTGGAACAACCGCGCCTGTTCTTCTCGACTCCCTTCATCAATTGACCACCAACCCAATAACCTGCTTCTATGAATTGTCAGATACAGCCACAGCAATGACATGCATATGGTAATTCAGCATGATCCCAACTTTATGAAAGCTTCTACCCTACTGGGCATTCACATTGGATTTATGATGTTTGATGGTAATAGTAGGAGTTACCTAGAACCATGATGCAAGAACCCCAAGCAATCATGAGCTCTTGAAGAAAATCTAGAATATATTCCTCTACCAGCTCCACTACGTAGCAGAAGTATAATTTTCTCCACCAACTTAGATGCAGCAAACAGTATACCAATGCCTTGCAGTAGAAAAATAGGAGAGAAGAGAACTAAAAGTGGTATATATCTAGCACTAGCAGGTGTTCCCTGAAATTTAAAACAGCTAAGACCTCTCAATATGATATCTCAATAACTAACCACGAACACAATTTAATAACATGACATACCTCTAAACGCATACAAAGAAGAATCTGGAATCCAATAATTGGAACTTTCATAAAATGACCTCCTATGTCTTGTAGGCCACACATTCTCTCCTGCTGCTGATTTTCCTCTGAAGAGACTATTAATCCACTATTCCAGTCTAGATATCTAATTGTACTAGAAGATGAACTGGCTTCTCTTGGGCGAGAATTTCTATGGATGATTGGATTTGACCACTTTGTACAAACAAGAAAGGAAAAACACTCGGCAATACTGCAGTAAGATATGTCAATCAAAACCTCATACAAAATTTGCTAAGAATGTCAGAAGGCACAAAACACAGGAATCCTACCCAAAGTTTATAAACAAGTCCCACCAGCCAAGAGCACCTACATCACCTGGATTAGACAAGAGTAACAAAAATTCACCATATTAAGATGAGTATCTAAAATATAAAGTAACTTTATTGTATAAGAACAAGAGTGACCGAAAAGCAATAGAAGCCACTTAGACATCATAGAAGTTTCTGAAATGGTCAAAATTCATGAAACAGATTCTGCATTTCTCCTAATACCTACATTTGTATTAACTGAAAAAAAATTTCATGTCCTTACGTTGACGGATCATCCATTGCTTAACTATAAATCAGTTCAAGAGGTACTTTACTATTTTTAATGCAATACAATGCATAATGTAAATTTCAAGCCATAGTTTTCAAGTTTTCCATATAAATAAAGTATGTAAAATTGACCATGCTACTCAGTGACGTTTAAGAAAATAAAATAACTTTGTTCCGTTGCTTATATCCAGATAACAGATCTACTTAATCTGGTTCACTACATGGGCATTTAATCAAAAGGAAATCCATAGGAAATTCAAAGGTTTCACAAGGTAAAATACTAAGCAAGGATATAATAAAATACATAGTGATGCCTTTCATAAGTCAATATCTGAAAAATATAATCTAAGTGATTTAAAAAAAAAAAAAAGCACCGCATTATTATAATTGGGGAGGATAAAAAAAAAAAGCCAGGAATATACAGAATACATAATAAAATTCATCAGCTAGACTCAAGAAGAAAAGAAATTACCACACAGTTTTAAGAGTGTGAAGACTGTAGCAGCAACAAAGAAGACCATTGAGATTGCAACCCAAAAGTGCTACAAAACAGATAAATGAAAAATATTAACGTTGTGTCATGAACCTCTAACAACCATGTGATTCAAGAATAAACTCCACCAAGATCACCATGATTGTAAGGTTATTGACACATAAAAAAACTTTTATAAGATTTCTATCAAATACCAATTATTAGAACAAAATGAGCAACATAAACATGACAAGACTTAAAAGATTACAATAAGACGAGTGTTGGGGAAAAAATTTATTCTGGACCAAGTACAAGATAAGTATGCAAGTGCTGTGTGATTATGCCATCTAGAGAGAGAGAGAGAGAGGCAAATAGAAATAGATATGAAAGTAAATAAAGATTACAAGCATGCAAAAAACAAAAGATACTTGACAGTAAAGACAACATGATCCAAACTACCACTTAGAGCATTAATAAGTAATTCAAACATCTTGGTTGCACCAAATAAAAAGTACTTGAACATTTTTACTGACTCAAAAGAAGTAAGGGATAAAAACCTAATTCAACCCACATCATTATCATATCAGTCACCATTAAAGCTTTAGTTCCAATAGTCCCCTCCAATATTTAGAAAACTATAAAAATATAAAGATGCAAACAAGAAGCCATTTCATGTGCTTTAGAAAACAAAGAAAAACTTAATAAAAGAAATCCTACTAGACATCCAGCCAATCAACTAAAATCAGTTAATTGTTAAAAATACAATGAAAATTATATAAATTATAAGGGATGCTCATGAAAGCGCCAGAGTTACTAGCTACAGGTGGACAACTTCTATTATAAGCATAAAACATTTAAAAATCATTTACAAGCCAATATCTACAAGCTACTGCCGTTAAACATCGTTGTCATATATCAACAATAGATTGATGCGATTATACAGAGAATATTTCCTAAAATTAATACAATTCCCTAATTGATCAATGCATGATACAAGCAGTTAATTTTATAAAAGTCATAGAACAATTCTGGAGCATGCACAACTCCCCCCCCCCCCCCAAAAAAAAAAGAAGTAAAATTAAATTATTACATTATAATTGGCATAAAGGTTTCCAGGCTTGAATGCTGCAAAATTAACATTTATTTTATTTCTCTTCTCTGTTTTAATGTGCAAAATCTAGTAGAAAATCTAACTAGGACCACGGATGATAACATGGAAACTAAGACATCTATTAGGGAAAAAAAAATCCACATCTTATGCATATTTCTTGTACAATTTATTGATATAAATCCTTACAGGAAGTGTCTCCCATATTGCCTCATCACTCATGTTTTCTTCATCCCCTGGCATTAGAGCCCTACACATTCTGCACAAATAACAAACATTGGTTACAACTAGCTGAGAAATATGTGTTGAATGTGATCCCACAATAATAAATTATGGCAAATCACAAAGCAGTGAAGAAATGGCATTAAGTAAGAGCTTTAACATCACTCTTTTGAAGATTCAATAACCCCCCCCCCCATGTATCGGGTTTAAAAAAATGAACAAGACAAGAAAAAGTTTGTTGATCACTTTAACCTAAACCATGTAATAATGCGCCCAAAGGTGTGGATCAGTTATTGAAAACTTATACGAAGTAGAGAAGGAATTATAACAGCTTCTCTGAAGCATAAGCAGACAATTTCCACAGGCATGAACACCATGAAGCAATGTAATTTATGAAGTGTTGCACCATATTTAACTAACATGAGCATCTAGCACATCTAGGACATGGATATCATGCCTATTCTTTTAAGTGTCCATACATCATCCAACAACATTGGAGATACAATTGCACCAAGTAACATCTGGGATATGGGCATGGCTCATTCCTTGAATGTCCATACTCCATACAACTGAATAGGATATATCAGTTCATATAAAAAATTTCCGTCCGTACAACAAGAAACAGCCCCAGTCTCTCTTTTTTCCACAAGAATAAAAGGAAAAACAAAAGTCATTAACTAAGGTTTGAGGAAATTATTTAAGAATTTTACCTGAAATTGTCAATTAGAATAATGATTTCAAATGTTAGTAAGGGAAGGAACACAATCTTCAGATTGACAGCTGCAAAACCATGAACTGCACAAAGAGAATGCATTTAGTATAATCTAATATCTTGCATAAGAATGATCCCAGGCATTCAACATTCAATTCTTTTAGCACCACAGCATAATTTCATGTCAAGGCACTCGGACATGGTATAATGCTGACAGGTCAACAGGAGGAATTCTTCATCATCAAACATAGAATACCAGCTTAATATTTCTTTTGAAACACTTTGCGCAGGAAACTAACTGAATGCATGAAAATTAATCAAATCCATAATTTCAGTTCAAAAAAATAAAAAATAAATCCATAATTATGTAAGATGAAGGCAGGGATAGGTGGTGTACCATATAAGCTCTCAAGATATATACAAAGGAGCAATTCAAATGCAATAAGCAATGGTATTGCAACAACGGCATGGCATGGTGCCCACTGTCACAAAATAGCAAATTAAAATTTTATAAACTAATATTAATCATGAAAAAAGAAAGCTTTTAACTGGATAATTATTAGAGAGATAGTGAGGCGATGATAATCCCATTTTGATGTGCCACAAGATAGCCAAATTACAACACAAGACATCATGATTAGTAAGCGACTTTGCTCAATATCCATAATAAAATAATTTAGGGAAAAAAAAAAACTGAACTGGAAGTTTCAACTTGTAATACAGATAACAATTGCATACATGTCGATTACGTGGAACTGATGGTGCAGGTAATGAGAACCTTCCTCGAGCCACAACAGCATGAAACATCCATAGTGGAAAAAATATTATCCTGCATGTTATAGTTGAAATCAGCAACTAATATTCATTGCCTTTTCAGAATCCAATAAATATTACCTTGCCTTCTATATTTAGTATATAAAAGTCTCTATACTTTTAGCAATTAACAGAACTTCCATACAAAACTATAACTTCCTTGATTTCACATATTTTTTCCATTCTCCCTCTGCAAAGACTATGATTTTAACAAACCTAACACCAATAACCCCATAGTAGTGTTCTTGATCATCCCTACAGTAAATTGTTTTTAAAATTGAGGACAGTGTAGGTTTATAAATAACTTCAGGAGTAGGGTTCAGATTATTTGATTGAATGCTGCAGTCAATTTCAAATATTATTGACATTTTGAGGCACAAAAAATTGAAAGATGATATAGTATCACATAACAAGCACCATCTTAGGAATCTTTATAATCACTCAGACTTTTAACATTAAAGGTGGGACCAACTTGAATATGTCACTAGATCATTTCAGTAGCCCTGCAATGAGCTGAGATACTTTCAATTTCAATTGAAGCAAAAGCTTATGCACTTTGGTTATCTTGGTCTAACAATTATTATGCCTTTATAATAATAATAATAATAATAAAAGATTCATTTGGCTGGTCAGGTTTCTAATAGTATTAGCATTTTTTCTGGTAACACCATTGATTCTTGAAATCCTTTTGAACGGCAGCACCATGGTAGGTCCTGGACTTTTATCTCTAAATAGCCATACTATATTTTAATGTTAAGAAGACTCTTACAAGCTAAGATGCTGATTAGCCATCAGGCTATTGAGCACTTGATTATGATCACAACCATCATACTCCAATGTTTCAATGAATCATTAACCGACTATAAGCTTTCACAATGTAAAGGGTTCCCCACCCATCTTCATATCTTTAATTGAATCCTATGTCATTCCACTATCCTCCCACCACACCAAAAAGAAAAGAAAACCAAGAAAGGGAGTAAAAAGGAAGAACACAACAGTTGCAGACAAGCCGCTCAGAGGTGAGGATTTGGGGCATATATCGGAGACATTTTATTAATAAATAATACTGCACAGCATCACACTAAGGAAAATAATTTATTTTAAATCTCAAAAAAAGTAAACTCTTCTCCTTGAATGAAAAAAATTTTTATGCCATAAACCACACAAGACACCTTAATAATCTACAGCCACACAACTTATGAATGAGGCAGCTATGATTAGTGTAAAGAACTTTCTAATTCTTATAACCATTTGATATGGTATATTTCTGTTGTAGGAACAGACATCACAGACCTTGTGTGGTAAACTGGCAACATTAGATTTGTACTGTGTTTTCAGAACCACTAGACATTGTTATACATATACATTCTACAATTTTATAATAAGGCAGATATACTTCACAGGGGGAATTTATGATTATGCGTTGCCAATTTTTGGCTGAATACAGTTAGTTGTGTGGTAATCAGAAATACGGAAATTTACCCCCACAGTGAAGCTATAATTAACAAAACTCTGTTCTCTGGGGTTATTCATGAATTTGGATTCTCTAAGGTACTTCACATGATACAACTGGTGAGAAACAGAGAGGGGATTCAAGTATAAGAGACCCATTTGAATATGCTACGCCTCGTCTGTCTTCAATTTTACACTGTAAATTTCTCTCAAAAATTTAGAAAGTTCAAATCCAGCAAATCCAGTTATAATCCGCAAGAGAGGTAGAGAAGAAACAAAATTCGGATTCTGCCAATCAAGAATACTTCTTTCCCTCACACACATTTTTAACATGCGAGAAACTCATTCTGGTAACAGTCATAAACACCTCGTTGTCTCAGAAAAACATTTTATAAAAAAAAAAAAGATATATTTCATTAAATCGACTGCCCACGAAGCAGCAAAGAAGACAGAACTAGGAATTTTCTCCCAAAGCCCAGTTGACGCCTTAATAAAATAATAAAAAATCCCAGAGGACACCGATAATCGAAGTCCATACTAATTCAAGCAAGAGGAAACCCCTATATAAATTACAGGATGGAAAAGGAAAGAAATAATCAAAATCGTCTACGCCGTTTGCTGAAATCAATCACAAAGAAAAAGAAATTTACTTATAAGATTAGAGCAAGAACTGACCACCAAGAGCAGGAGACAACATGATCGAGCTTGAAGACGAGCAGAATAGTGAAGCAGAAGAGAAGGGTATGGGCAGCGAGGGCCTGCACAGACTTCAATACTCTCCGCCAGCTCATATTCTCCCTCATTCCTTTTTTCAACAATCAAGCACAGATAAAATCCCAGATTTTCCAAAAGAGAATAAAGAACAAAATCCCTGAATTTATAAGCCTGCAGTTTGAGGAGATTTTACGTCACGAGATGAACGAAGGCTGCAGTTTCAGTGGGCGCCATTTAAGAGAGGAAAGATATCGCAATAACCTCTTTCATGAATATACAAAACCAAAATGCATTTTTCTCTCTCTCTTACAGTTAACTCTTGTTTTTCGTTTCAACTTCTCAGAGTCTTAGCTTTTTCAATAAAAAAAAAAATGAAAGCCCTAGCTTTCACGGCAAAGCAAATAAATTTTGTCTCCTTGTTTGATTTGGGCACTCAGATTTTTTTTTATCATTGTTTTAATCATTTGATGGAGTGACGATTATGTCTCATCAAATAAATTTTGTTCTGCAACATTAAAATAATAATTAATTTTTATTTTTAAATATAAATAAGTATTTTAAATAAAAACATACTACATTTTTAAAAGTTAATCTTTAATAAAATAATTTTTTATCTTAATATATATTTCTAACTAAAAGATTTATATATATATTTTTTATGAAAGATATTTTATTAAAACTTAATAAATTAACATGTATACATGTTCAAAAATAAAAATTATATAACTTAATAAAATATATATATATATATATAATTTATTTTTTGAAACAATTGCTACATCCTAATAAAACCTGAGATAAAATAATCTAAAGTAAAACTGATGATTTTTGGAGTAGAAATTTATAATAAACGGACAAACTTTTTAGAATTAATATAATATATAGTCAGAGAGTCATCAATCTAGTTTAATGGTCAAGACTAATGGTTGTAATATTTAAATTAGGAAAAGAAAAAAAAAAAGCAATGCATCATACATTGCATTTTCATTTTATAATGTTATTGCATGTATTCTGTTCTTGTGTTTCTTGTAATCTATATGTCTCTGCCATAAAGAGTAATCAATCTTAGTTTTAGTTTTTTAAAAGGTATTGTTATACTTCAATTGAAAAAGAAAATTATTATTTATTATTTATTATTTTATCTTTTTTTGGCCAAATATATTCTGTTTTCATCTGTTTCTAATATTTGGGTGGATACACGTAGTTTGTTCGTAGTTAATTATAAAACAAAAACAAAAACAAAATAGATCGCAACTAGTGATCTTATACAATATATAAACGGGAAGTCGGAATTTTTTTCTCACAAAAAATTGAGTCACATAATCTTCTTTTATTTAGGGTGCGGTTTTATCACTTTTTTAAATTTGGTTTGCAGAAGCATTTGGTTGTGAGATTGAATGGAATTACAAATAATAATATAAAAAGTTGAATAAATAAAATACAAAATATCTTAAGAGAATAAAAGCACCTTTTGTAATTTGGCCAAAAAAAAAGCACCTTCTGTAATCGCAAAAGAAAAGGCACTCCTGGCAATTTTCATTTTCGCTGCCAGCCTACAATGTAGATTGAACAAAAAATGCTAAAATTTATTGCCATGTGTCACACTAAAGACTGTTAAATAAATTTAGTGATGTATATTTAATGACTGCAGCCTGCAGCTTCCCCTCAAAAAGCTTCCACTCAAAAAAAAATATATATATATATATATATACACTCAAAAAAAAATTATATATATATATATATTTTGAGTGTATATATATATATATATATATTGCGGGGTATCGCTTCCAATCTCACAAGCAATTGCTTTTATTAGAAAAAAAATAAAAAAAAAAACTAATCACATCCAAATGCTTGGCATCCCATTTTTTTTAACTTTTCTTTTTTTTTTTCATCCTCCTCCTCGACTCAGGTTGTAAAATTAATTATTTATTTTTTATAATTAAAGTAAAATAAGTAAGGTAGAACTACGTCTGCACCAAAAATTAATTAATGGAAGTGACTGAAAGAATGAAACGGAATATTTTCTCTTATTAGTCAATTGTATTTTTTTTCTTTTTTGTGCAACCGTTACTTAATTGTATGTTTCGTCTAAGTTTCAAATTTAAGGAAAAAAATAAAAATGGGAAGAGAAATACATTTTATACTTATAAAAAAAAAGGAAATAAATATTATTAAATATTTGCACTGAATATATAACAAATATTATCTAATATAAAATTATAATTTTGGGAAAAACTACACTAAAGAATCCATACAAGCTAATATTTATTGTGAATGACCAATCATAATTATCGAAAGATTAACCTTACAGATTTCTCTTCATCTCACGTTTCATCATTCCAAGCTTCAGGGTATAATATCTTTGGGTCTTGCTTAAATGTTTTTCACTTTTTCTTCTTGATATGGTTTCTGATCTCAGTCGCATCATTTTCACTTGTCACTGGAGTTACTGATTTTCGAGTAATGTTTTCATTGTTTGGAACTATGACTAAAAAGAACTACGACTATCTTTGCCACTAGAGTTATTGCATCTTCAACCAATAATTATTAATTGCCACTAGAGTTATAGAATCACATTTTAAAGTATTTCAATCCTTCTGTATTAGTGTACAAACTGATTTGAACATTTATAGTTTGCACTACAACTATCTTTGGCAAGATTTTGCTTTAAGGCTAGAATATACATACATATATACATATATTGCAATAAAAAGAAAATGACATTTTTATAAGGGTATAATCAATAGTTAATTATTTTTTAGTTATTCAATATAATTATAATTTTTATGATCCTTTATGATAAATATTGGGTCTTATAAATTTCCTAATTCTTTTTCTTGTGAACCAAACCTGTTCCACTAATAAGCATATTGTTAATATCAGTTAAGAGAAAAATCTATAAAAAGTCTTTTTAGTCCATAATGTTTGGTAATTATACTTCCAACAAAATTTTAGCTTTTAAACTCAGTTTGAGCAAGATTAAGGGCCCGTTTAGTTTTCAGTTAACTAAAAATGAGTTTGCGTAGACTTGGTTTTGTAATGTTGTTATGATAAAAATTAGTTTTAAACTAACGTGTTTTATGTTTGGATGATTTATTTAGAAATTGATTTTGACAAAACTCATAATTTTTCTCTAAATTAAGCTTAAATTTTATCTCATGATTAATTTAATTTATTTGAACTAAAATTTAATCTACATTTATTTAATTAAGAACATAATATATCTGATATAATATTTTTTTACAGGTCATGATCTATAAAAATTAAAATTTTGAAGGGATATTTTGATCAATAAATAAGAGAAATTTAATGGAAATTTTATTTTCCTAATTTTCTTATTTTTTCTTATTTTTATTGATCTATTTTTATCTGACTTTAGAATAAATACAGACAAAAATAAAGAAGCAAACATAAAAACAACAAATCAACTGCTTCTCCCTCTCAACTCTGTTTTGATTCAATTTTATGGTGCCAACCAAAACTCATTTAATACCTAAACATTCATAACAAAAAATGAGAAGTGATTTTGGGCTTGAACGGAGTTTGAGAGTGGAAACAAACACAGAGCCCAATGCATTCACTTTCTTTCAAGTCTTATCTGAACAAATTATTGTTTCAATGAAGATAGGAAATTTATCTATATTTATATATTATGTCTATAAAAACTCAAGACAAAAAGTTATGACAATTTTTCTCGGTTGAAAAGTTATACCAATTTTAATTATGCAAGACACTGATTTTGAAGTGACAGTTTCATCGGCTTCTTTTAATCTTTCTAAATTCTAACTACCTTCTGTTCTTTTACCAAATTAATTTTTAAAATTATTCAATACTTTTCTACTATTAAAATATGCAAACTTTGTTTATTATAAAAACATACAGAAATCTTTTTGGAAAAAAGAAACGTTATAACGATACTACTATAAAATCACCAAGCTAAATACAATATCCATTTCCTATTTGATGCCACAGGCTGCGCCAGAAGCTCCAAGCTTGCCCACAAAACCTACACAAATGCAGCCACTAAACACTGGACCAGAAGGATAAGACTCGGCTAAAGTTCGTTTACATATGCCAAAGTGTCATATGATTTCATAGAAGAACATGGTAACCAATACCAAGGAACAGTAACTAGAATTCTAAATGTTGTCCTTACTGGAGTCCATTGGAACATCAACAGATTGTGTCCCCCAACAGGCTCTTCAAAATTATCATCATAAATAGGCCTGCCAGCAAACTCCATTGTTCAAGATTACTGAAAGAATTGCTGCAGCCAGCAACAGTTTTTTGCATCATTCTCTAAATCAGCCTTTAACTTCCTTAGTTCTTGCAAAGCTCGCATTTTATCCATAGTTTCCAATGGCAAAGCAGCGAAAGCTTCAAGAAATTGCCGAGCCCTTGCTGCCCCCTTAGAGACCTCATCAGGTTCAAACTCTCTCTTCCGTTTGGCAACCGCCTGCAAATTATATCTACAAAATTAAAACCATGCATTCTTCAAAATAACATAAATTGTAATCATTACACTTTTGCAGAAAAAATTGCGTAAGTTTGTTTGGTAATTGTTGAAAAGATCAAATAACATAGATATAACTAATTGAAATGCCGTTCGAAAAGAATGGTCAGACAACGCTTTCCAACATCTTAACCAGATAGTATTGAACATTGAAACGGTCAAAAGAAATAAAAAAGAAAAATAGATCAGCAATGAGCGAGGCATGCGAGACAGTGATATCATTTGGAATTTGAATGCAAAGGGCTGTGTCAAGTTGAATGAGATAACCAGAGACAACCCCCATGCAGTATGCAAGTATGGATTCAACTATCCAAGGAACAAATTTATCCCTGCAATGAATAAATTAAGAATGCTTTAAGCATTTTCATTACATTAGCAAGCTAGTATCTTGAATAAGTTTACCCAATTAAATCCTGTCACCACTAACTCCAGAATTCAAAGAAACAATTAAAATCACTAGCTTTTTATGTACTAGGGAACTTAAGAGCACATCACTTGATTTAGAAAAGGGGAAAATTTGCAAAACATGGGTATCATTGGAATGACACTAACACATCTCTTGCAAGTCTACAACAGTCAGCGAGAGGAAGAAAGTCATTTTAAGAACTGAAGACATAAAACTATTACAAGAATATAGATAAATAAATAGAAGTGCCTGAGAGACAATATTTTATAGCTTCATAAAAGAATAATTAGCTCTCTCAAAATTACAAGCTAGTAGACGAGAATGGAATTTGGTCTTAATTTTTCATCGTCTTTGTTTTAAGGAAAAAAATGTTGATACCTTATCATGAACTACATAAAAACACAAAAAGTTGTACCTCCGTTGTAGCATCAACTAAGTCTACTGCAGATGGAGAAAAATCTTCCAATTCTGCTGCTTTTTCTCTAGCTAGTGCAATGACGCTTTCTGGGAAATTTGCAAACTCAGCAACATGAATACCAAAACTTTGATCACAAGCTCCTGGTTCAACCTGGGAAAGAGAATCAGACGATAAAGTGTGAGCTGACTTGATGCAAATGCAGATTGTTGGACACTACAATTTTAAAACTTTCCCCGTTCAAGCATCTTAAGATGGTGTAAGAACATGGTCCAATGAAGATCAACTAATGTGTCAACTGCTTTGAAAAATGCAGTAGATAATCAATGAACTAGCGAAGCTCTTTTTAGATGTATTGTCACATTGGCACAGACTTCTAATAATGAAGTTAGAGTTACAATAAGATAGCTTTTGCTGTACACAAATTATATATAGGCATGGATGGAGAATCACTTGATCTGCTCATGATTTTTTATGGAATCCAAGCCAAAATGAAACTGAGTTATCCCTCTTCTATATATTTAACTCAATAGAAACAGAAAGAGAAGCCTATTACAGCAACTCAAGCAAAATATAAACAAATATAGAAACAGAAAAATAGAAGAAACTACAAGGGAAGGAAAAGAAAACACTCCCCAAGCTTTTGAGAGGCTGGGGCTCTCTCTTCACACTAGGACAAATCCTTCCTTACCTCCTTTCAGACCCCAAACTCCTTAATAAACCTCTCCTACCCCAGACATACCCGCTTTCCTCCAACTCACCCCACTCACGTCACTTGTGTGAGTTACAGCACTCAATTCCCTTTATCTTCCATCTGGCAACCTTTTCACGGATAATACAGCCTTGCCCAGCCTGCCCCACTGTACTACCTTTTTTGTCTTTATACTAATGCCACAGCCTTTTAACATCTTAGGCCCTGCGGGATCCATCAGATTTGATGTAAGGACATTGGGTCTGTTCTTTCCAATCCATAATCATGATTATTGCATTTAAAGGAATACACTGTTGGTGAGTACAAAAATAAAAGAGGATTTTCAATTATAAGCAAAGTTCTAACTGTAAGTGAATACTCTTGAAAGTTTTTATTAGCATTTCAGATAAGAAATTCGGTAAAGTAGTTTGATAGTATCTTGCATCAACAGTATTTTCACATTTTAATCTCCTTTTCCCTTTGTGAGGTATATGTGATAGTTTATCTGTGACAGGCACCAAAGGATAATCTCAGAATTGTCATAGACAATCACATGCTTCCAACCACTAAATCAATATAATACCATATAATGATAATTATAGTCTTAGAGCATTTCAAACTCAAAGGAGGTTTTATCCAAGGCAAAAAATAAATATTATTTCAATCATGACAATAAGTGCAAGATAGAACCCAATAAAGTCTGCTTCAGACTTGGAAGGCTTAGTTATTTCTTTCATCCCCTTCTCATTATTTTTAAGCATAACATGAGCTCTACCGCATGACTTCCCACTTATATTTCTATTATCGAAAATTGAATGAATTTACCAATTAAGATAATCTACTTCAACAAAGAACACTGTACACAGATAATGCAATAAAGGAAGCATCAATATGTATAAAATTCTAGGAATGCATTTACCTTGTATAGCATAGTCAGCTTGCGAGTTGATGAGTCAATATGTGCACTAACATGATAGTTTGCCACACCAACAATTTTCCTCTGTGGATCATCATTTACTTTTTCAATGGCTAAAGCAGTCAGTTCATGAAAGTGGGTTGCAAACAAAGTAGGTGCCTTGATCTGTTCAACAATGTGCTCACAAATGGCCCAGGCCAAACCTGCATAACATCAAAAACCTGATATAATGCACTGACCAATGATATCTTATCTCGGTGTGCACAGCAAAAAATATATAAAACAAAGACAGAAATCCCGGAGGATCCAATGTAAACCCACCCATCTTCAAAGCAGGATTCCAACATTAAATTAAAGCTGTAATCTGATTCTGTAATTTAAAATGCCACAGAATTTCAAAAGTAAGGAATTTAAATAACTTGTATTTAAAATCCTTTGTTAGAATAATCTAATATGTATGTATATATGTGGGTGTGCGTGCATGTGTGTATGTATGCACTTTAAAATCCTTTGTTAGAATAATCTAATATGTATGTATATATGTGGGTGTGCGTGCATGTGTGTATGTATGCACAAGCGTATCAATATATGAGTGTATATACTTATACATGTTTGTATGTGTGCGTTCTAAAAATGTTACAACAAACCAAACCTTTAAAAATGAGGTTCACATAGTTTGTTGAAATTTCAAATTCTTCAAAAATTACTTAATCAAATTACCTCAGAATTTTAAAATTTGTTCCTTTCTAATTTAAACAAGAAATTTTCTAACGAAGTAATTCAAACACATGCAAGAATTATCCCCCCCAACTTTGGGGGCGGGTAATTACCACATTACCACATCCAAACACTATATTTTTTCCTTAAGAATTCAACACTTACCAACAAACAAAAAAAACCAAATGCCCACAGAATAATTTGAGCTATAGCAGCAATAAGCAGCATCATCACATTATAGTTTCTATAAGCAGTATTTATACTCTATATTAGCTCACACTTATAACTCTGACAAATATTCCACTTTAATTCAGTAAAACACAACAGAACGGTCGTGATTTTCTTAGATGGAATATTAATTACCAATTTTACCGTCAATTGTAAAGCATTATACTCAAGCCACATGCCAATAATCTTAGAAAACATAGTTAGCATGAGATTTTTAAAACCTTGAAGGAATCTGCTTAAATAGTTTGAAATCCTATTTAAGGTTTTGGCCATCATAAGAGTCATTCATGAAAAAAGCAAGCATCAAAGTTGTGCTATCCATCATATTCTTGTAATTACAACTCAGACTTAAGAAATGGGAACAATACATTAAGACAGCTTCAAGAAAGAAACAAACCAAATCCATCATAAGTTGATGTTCCACGTCCCAACTCATCAATGATTATCAAAGACTTGTCTGTAGCTCCTTTTAATATCGATGCAGTTTCAAGCATCTCTTGCATAAATGTAGAAACTCCTCGAAGCTGGGGGGACAGTGACAAGAACTCTCAGAACATCACAGTAAGGATATAATTTATTATCATAGAAAAAGCATATTCTATGGAAGTAGACAATAAACTCAAGTTTGCAATTTTGTATAACTAAACCTCTAAGAGAATAGAACGATATTACAAGTGAGAGTTGCGGGAAGAGAAGAGAGAAAAATGCACACCTTTATTCCAGAAAACAGAGGATAAATATAGGACTAGGTTTAGCTATGGAATCTAGCCAAATCCCTAGTAATCAGCGTAAAATCACTAATCTGAAAAAGGATAATCTAATCCTAATAAAACAGAATATTCTGAGATAAGATAAAAGGAGTGATAAAAAAGAAATAACATCATAAGGATATAAAATGGGCCTAATATAGGATGGGCTTCACCGACAACAAGCAACATTGGATAAAAATGGCAATTTGGCACTAGGCAATACCATTATAGTCAATAACATTTTGACCGGTTTCAGGAATTTTTTTTCCTGTTAATTGACAATTTAAATTTGAAGTGATATAATATGAAGAAAACTCAATTTTATGCATTTCAAGCACAATTAGCTAATGCTGACAGATAAAATTAGGGCTATTCATGCTATCAAAAAAACTTAGAGCCATTCAATCTGTTGCTTTAAATTGAGTACAATTATCAGATCAAGCTATTCCAGAGGAAATTATGCTCCCATTCTGTCATTCAAAAGTTTAGGATGATATGGTAAATGACTCACTTGGCAGTCACCTGCACCAACACGAGCAAAAATGCAATCACGAACAGATATGATGGCCTGATCACAAGGAACAAAAGAACCCACTTGTGCCATCAAAATATTCACACCCACCTACATATAAATAAAACCTAATGTTAACGAATGCCTTGAGCCTCAGGCAGCAAAGATGTGAGCATCTGAACACTGAACTGCATGGGAGGACTAAGGAACCAAAGATACAGAGACATGGTAGAAATCCACAGTTGATGGTCAAATTCAATATCAGTGCAAGTGATCAATAGGATAGGCATTAATTTCTCAACTAAAGTGGCATGGGAGATAAGCACCTGTCGGATAAATGTTGATTTCCCACCCATGTTAGGCCCTGTTATTATTTGGAACCAACTTTTTCCTCTGATCTGATTAGTGATCAAAAATAAAATCAATGAACCACTTCATTGTAAGATGAAAAACTTGCTTTTTCCCCCCAAGGATCTCATGAATACTTACAAGCTTGCAATCATTTGGTATAAAATTCACCCAGTCTTGAGCCTCAACACAAGGGTGTCTACTGCCATCTAATATGACATCTCCTTCGTCCTATTCCAGCAGGATGACAACGGTGGAGAACAAAAGAGAAGAAAAACAACAGTCAGAGGATACTGCAAATATCAAGAAATCAGCACTCAACCATTAAATAAGTACCGATGAAGTGATGTCAGGCCTTGTGTAAGGAGTAGGACAACTAGAAGCCAAATCTGCAAAGCTTAGTAGGACATCCAATTCAGAAAGTAATCCAGCTAAAGACTCAAACACCTGCAGAAAGAGAATTCTTCAATCAAGTGCACAATATGCGGCAATGGATGAAACATAAATACATACCTCAGACAAAGTTGCTGCAGTTTGAACTACTCTATTAACCAACTCTTTTTGACAGTTCTTGTACTCCTCAAGTATCTTTTGATACTGATCCCCTAGTTTTTTAAGCTTTGTGTTAATAAACTTCACTCCATCTTTCCTGGTCTCCAATACGATAAAATCAGTGCTAAGCTTCTTCCTTATTTTAGGCTCTTCCTTCTTCGTGATTCTGAAGACGTGCCCAAATTGCGTGCTCTTGTCTAACTTTAATGCCTTATCTATTGGTAGATCAAGATCCTTTGCAGTTTGTTGGTGCAAGTTGTGTATTTGGCTCTCTAGGGATTCTTCTTGTTTCTTCAGATTAGTTAGTGTAGGGTCATAACTTGAAGAAATAATATATTCCCCATTCTCTAGTTGATCAAGGTCGACAGCAGCTTCTACGAGACCAATGAACTTGTTTAGGTGGTCATCATTAGTCCATAACTCAAGAGGTTTGAAATATCTCTCCTTCATCATTGAGGAAAATTGTCCATCATATCTTTCCAGTGCACTGATAACATAAGGTAGCCTTATACAGGACTGCTCTCAAAGAGACAATAATAGAATTACAAAGTCGCCATACAATTAACCTAATATGGACAATGAACAATGAACAATCATCCACAATAGCAATTATTAAGAAAGAATTTTGCAAGGTGAGCTCCTGGGCTATATAAAGCACGCTATTGCAAATGCATATATGGAGTAAACAAACTTCTTGATGGCGTTAAGCAGTATTGGAATAATAGTGATAACAAATAGCTTCTCAATATAATTACAAAGTTTCCATACGATTAACCCAATGTGGACAATGAACAATATCCACAATATCAATTATTAAGAAAGAATTTTGCAAGCTGAGCTCCTAGACTATATAAAGCAAACTACTTCAAATACATAAACAGAGTAAACAAACTTCTGAAGGGAATAATAGCATTACCAAATAGCTTCTCAATTCTCACCTTAAAAATGCAAAAGGCCCCAAAATTGTGGATTGACACTTTATTTTAGCATGCCTCTATTACTATTAACCAAAATCTCAACAGCTAAATATAAAGAGGTTGGGGCTCAGGAATAATATTAGACATTTGGGAAGTAGAAAAGACAAATTCTATTCACAATCATAGCAGCAACGGGTAAAATTTTTTTAATAGCAACCAGAAAAGACAAATTCTACCTGATAGAGTTTTACAATATGTTGCAGACCAGCTCTTTGCTTTTGAAGACTTCGCACCAGTCGCTCAATGTCTGATATTCTTTTGAGATGTTGCCTCAGATCTTGACGAAGCATAGCATCCTCCACAAATGCTTGTACAACATCCAGCCTAAAATTAATTTCTTTTACATCTAACAAGGGCTGTTTAAGCCACATGTGCAACAACCGTTTCCCCATTCCAGCAGTGCAGGTTCTATTCATGAGACCAAACAAACTGAAATTTTTATTTGCATCAGTTTTGCTTTCCAGGACATTAAGAGCCCTCATGGCAGCAGAATCTAATCTCATGTAGCTGTCAAGATTGTACCATTGAAGAGTATAATTTCCATAATTGCTTTCATCTGCAAGTAACTCTGCATAAGACAGTAGTGCTCCCAAAGCACCTGGTGCATATTCAAACCCAGACACTAAATCACGAACTGGTTCAATTGAACCTTTAACAAGCCTGCCCAGATCCTGTACCAAATCCCTGGTTTTATACTCAGATTTCTTTCTCTCTGTTAACATCACACCACACTTAGTCAATGCGTCGCATAACATTCTATTTTCATTAGACTTGCCACTCTCCGTCGGCAGAAGACATTCCTTGCAACCAAGAGCAACCAATGCTGACTCTACATTTGTAAAATGACTATCATCAAGAAATTCAGCCATCCCAAGTACTCTCTTAGTTAGATCAACAAATCCCAACCCAATGGTGCATCCATTTTCTCGAAAATTGGGTGATAGTGCAACAACAACAGGGGAATCTTGCATTTCACTGTTAGCAAACAGAATGTCTTCAAAACTGCCTATATTACCAGGTGTCCCACTTTTTATTAGTCTCCAGTTAGAACCACTTCCCTCATAGAGCTCAAGAGTATGGTCTGTTCTCTCCAAAAGTAGATCTCGAGCAATTGTTTCAAACATGTTCCTACTGACACTGACACTGGATAAAGCATCATATCCACTGCCCAGTTGTCGTAATGCAGTAGTAGTACGGTAGTAGGTCTTAGCAATAAAAGTTGCATTCTCACCATGAGCAGTATAGTAGTCCTGAATAATTTAAAAAAGGATATCTACTCCACTGATGATCATCATAAAGGATGCAGATGAACAAGGAAAACAAAAACAGAACTATCCCATTAACATAGCATAAACGTAACTCTTGTCCCCTCACCATGAAGCCTTACTGATAATTTACGACAAAAAAATTTCAGGAACTCTCCAAAAACAAAGAAAAATAAAAGGCTGATGTGGCAGCTAAAAGGCTGTTCATCAGATAATTCAATAATTCTACTTTCATGAAGTACGCTTTTTCGGATGAATAAACATTATACATTTTATCTAAAAAATGCAAACTCAGTTTCTAAAAAACTTTACCTTTACAATATTAGATAGACACATTTCAGAGTGAAGAAGCATTAAAAAATGTTGGGTCTACTATTCCCAAATAACTTCTGGATTCAAAAGTTAGAAAGGCAAATATTTAAGAGGCAGAGCGGGATGGAAGATGTCTTGCTAAATACTATCAATCAGATATTAGGCAGCCCACAAAAGAAAGATACTGTGAAACTTATGCTATCACAGGCTGCCTCTCAACAATTTCAGATAAGCATGACATTTACCAAACAAATCATTATTAAGCATTTAAAATCCAATATGGCAGAGATGAATGACTACCATAAACCTACCCGACGATCGAAGAACCGAATTGCCCTGGGGTCCTGTAACAGACATGTAAATAAGCAGAATAAATGACAAATGATTAGTACCAACACAATATGTGCCAAAATCAAGAGATTAATGCAAGGAGAGAATAAAAAAAAGGGTTTACCAGCCTGTGGGTTCCTGTGCTTACATTTTTAGATGGCATGGTTTGAGGAAATGGGGACATAATTACACTCAACTATGCTCTCACACTCCATAGCATATGAAAATAGTTAGCAAAAGAAGCATTATAGGTTGTTGTTATGTTTAATCATCGGTTATGTGGTTTCTTTTTTCACAGCTTTATTATATCAGAAAAAATACGAAGTCAACTTATAGTAATTTTCCTGGGTAAGAGAGAAATAGAATTTTCCACGCATGCTACAACACCCTCCTGATAGAGCTATACTCATTCCGAGAGAGATTACCAGAACAAAGAGGGAAACGAAAATACTTACATGAGGCAGGGTTTTGAAAAAATATAGAAATCCCTGGGCTTGCTTAGCATCTAGAAACAATTATAAACCACGAAAAAAAAATCAGTAAGAAACTTCATTCAACAGCAGCACAAAGAAAATAAATAAAATAAATAAAAACAGCGTCTGAGCAGAATTTTCTTTTTACTGGTTTCATGATACCTAATTTGAGCTCAGGGAGCTTGTTCTGCTCCTCAAGATTTTCATCCATAGCTGAGATTAGGGTTTCGACAGTAAAGCCGGACCTGGATTAACCTTGGTGTTTAATAACTGCGCCTGGGCAAAACATACGATGATTTGATGAGCATGTCTATGCAGGGCCTGTGGCGGGAAATACTGGCGGGATTTCGAGGTTCGCGTGTCGTACACGCGCCGACTTGCCAGGTTAAGTTTGAACTATTGGAAAGACCCATTTCCTCGTGGTGATAAGACCCTTTTTAGTTTTATAAAAATAAATTAGGATAAATAAAATTTATAAAAATGGAGTTGGATAAAAATAAGGTTATTATAAAATATTATATTTAGATGTGTTTTTTATAAAATTATAATTTAACAAAAAATATATTTAGATGATAAAAGTTAAAAATATTTTTATATATATAATATAAAGTTATTATTCTCCTCCTTTTTCAAAATTATTTGAAAAAAAAAAAGTAACTATCTCCCTTATTTTTTAAAATTATAATTTAACTCACATTTCATTTTTTAAAAACATAATATGTGTTTGACTAAATACATGATTGAAAACTATGTCTCTTTTTGAAAAAGATAAACTAATAACGGCATAAAAAAGAAGTATTAAAAAATGACAAAAAAGAAACCCAACTATTAATGGCCACTTTAGTAGCGTGAAATTTGCATAGAGAAAAGGGGATGGGAAAGAAACCAATTCCTCAAGGTAGACCCTTGAAAGACTTAAGTTTTGTATTCTAATCCTAGTATTACAAGAAAAGTGAGTTATAAAATGACCTCATTTATTGTATGAAATGAAAAATTACCTAGTGCATGGAGAAACATTCCTAGAAGCCAAATTTTATTAAAACACAAGAAGACCCGTTCCATTTTTACTGCTAGTAAATGCTCATATTTACTTATAAAGCTAAATTTTGGACTATTTTGCCGACACTCTTTTTGCCCCTTCATATGATATTCCCTTCATTATTTAATATAAGGGACAATTGAGAGAGTTTCCATGTTTCAAAATATAAGGGACATATGGGGTTTGTCTGGTGTATTTAATAACGTTTTCTCAAAATACCCCTAATTAAGATAATATGTTTTCAATAGAGTAATTCATTTGTATTAATTACATGATGAAAGAATTATTAACAATAAATAATGGTATCTTTGGAAATTACTTTATATTTCAAACAAATTTATTGCTTCCCTTACTCTGTGTGATTTTATATTTTATCTTTATATTAAGAAACGGAGGGAGTATTTATTTGCAACTATTTATTTTAAATTCATAGCTCCTAAAAGATCTTGGATTTATTTATCTAAAAACTCTCACTAAGATGAACATTTCTCTTTAACAATGATAAACAAGCAAAAAAAAATCATAAAAATAAATGCCGTTCAATCATTAAAGAGTATTTTGTGTCTTATGAAATCTGTCATCTTTGATTTATTTCTAAGATCAACTTTACCATTGAAAATCTTGAAATGTGTAATATCCTAAATTTTTACTAGATATTAAGTATTAATGCAGAAGATAGAATCATAAAATATTTTAAAAAGCATGTAGAATTATAGAAAATGGAGAAACACAAAAAAAAGAAAGAAAAATGGCAAAAAGGACATTATAAGAATTTTATATTTTTGTCCCTAGAAATAAGAATTTTATGCATTTTAGTCTATTAAAGTAAAAAATTTTATTGAAATTAGTCCTTGGTAACAATTATAAGAAATGACCCAAAAAAATTAAAAATTATAATTTTACCAGGATCAAGAATAATTTTGGAATTTTTGGGAATCTTGTCAAAATGAAGCTTGAGCCAAACTCAATAGAATACTGTTTAGAAATTAATTGGGTTCATATGAATTTATAATTCCAATTTAAGTTCAAAAGTGATTTTTAAATTGAAAAAGAGGTTTGTGAGCTCCATAAAAGTATATGGGTGAAAAGAACAGGATGGAGATCCTCACAGATAAATTTGAGAATCAAAATAATAAATTTAGACCAAAAATAAATTTAGAACAATCTTGTACCAATTAAGTGACAATTACGGCAAAAATATTTAATCAGTATAGGTAAGATTTATCAATAAAGATTATTTTGGACTGATAAAAATTATGAAACATTTTTGGACAAATTTACCCTCTAAGTGACATGATTTCCAGCAGCTAGATATGGTTGGGATTTATTTATTTATTTCGTTTAAGTAAATTATTGCATTAAGCTTAACCAAGTTGGTCACTTAACTTAATCTACTATTCACTCATTAGATCTCTCTCTCCTACACCTTGAGTTAAGTTGTTCAAGTGAGCATTTAGAGTCTAAAATTTCAGACCAAGAAAGGGAGCAAGCCGTGAAAAACAAGAGAGAAAAGGAGAGAGGGAAGATCAAGCAAGAGTTGGAAGATCAAGTAGAAAGGCAAGTATTCAAGGTCTCTAGCTTGTGTTATCTCATAAAAAAAGGTTGATTCACGGAGTCTTCTTCTTCCTCCCAACCTTAAGAATTTCGGCCATGGTTGTATAGTAAGAGAAAGTTGAGTTTTCAATCATTAAATCCATTTAAAAGCTCAGATAAGTCACTTGAATCATGAATATGCAAGTGATTTGAAATAAATCAAGCTAAATCATTTTTTCCTTTTTCTCCATAAATACGACAATAAATCACTACAAAATTTTAGTCATCCTTAAAAATCAAAAGAGAAAGAAACACAGAATATACAGGTGTAAGTTGAGTGTGGAAATACAAATTATTGTTACTAAATGACTGAGGTTTGTCAAGCCAAGTAAGGGGAATATAGTAACTCAAGTTACAATGCTGAGTTGTATGGCTTTGACAAGATATTATCTTGCTAATTAAGTATATAAAAACGGTTCTTGCCCAATTTTAAGTCATGAAAAGGATAGCTTGAAGTTGTGGTTAAAGTTGTGCATTAAAAGATTGTCAAATCCTTTGATCATAAGTATATGATAAAGGATGAAACTTCAAGACTTGTGGGCAAGAATGAAAGAACTATGAGTAAAGTAATATGACCAACAATTTAAGGAGGCTAGGAAAGAATTCAAGAAGAGAAACCAGCATGGTGAAAGAGATCTTAACGTAGTAAGAGTCAAGTGACAAGTTTAAAACAAAATGATAATAGATGTTTTGTTTGCATTTGCCCTGAGCAAAACAAATTATCACCAAGCTGTAATATTCCACTTTATGATATATACTTTTAGAAATGAAATATTGAGTTCTTTAAAAATATTTTATCTTTTTGTAGATGGTGATTCAAGAGCTATATACAATCACCTAAGGATTAAGGATCCTTTTTGGAATATTGCCGGTCAACTGTTTTAGGAAAGCAGATAATTGCATGTAGGAAATTATATTGAAAAAGGAGAAGAGTGCTCAATGTACAGATTAATTTTGTACATAGAGCCTTAATGATACATGATATGCTTTATGTATTAAAAATCCGACCAAATTGATTCCTCTATTACACTCTTCTTGAATCAATTTAAGTGTGTATTTCTATGCTAGCTCATTAAGTACCAATAGTAGGACAAATGATACTAGTTCTTTGTTTTTTAAATAGTATCATTGTGTTGGTCACAATGTGTAACAGTGCAAAAAATATAAAAGTATGGCAAGCTGGGCTTAAGCTTCATGAGCCAAGAACAAACGATTTAGAATAACAAAAGAAAGATAACGTTAGCATTTGTTCCCAACTTGAAACTGTTCTAGTGAGAATGTAGCCTAGTGAATAAGGCAACCATTAAACCATTTGAAAAGAACTAGGACTAATATTCCATTGCATGTGGTCCATTGTAATATATGTGATCCTAATTAATGAGAAGGTAAGACACAGAATGTGATAGTTTACCACAATCATTGACAATAATTCATGATAAGGATGTGAATATATGTCAAAAACAATTGAAGATGCTCCGTCAAGAGATTGATTTGGCACTCTACAATATAATAGAATTGTCGTGAAAAGAAAAATAAAAGTTTTATTATATGTGGTTAAAATCAACAATTGTTGATCAATGCTTTCATGCTTAACCACGTACCCTTTCAATCAATTATTCATATATATTATGATTTATGGACAAAAGGCGTGCAAGATTTAAAAATCTTAAGACTATGAGGGTTTGCTTATGTGTCCATGTTGTTTTACCCTTATGAGGTAGGAAATTAAGCTATAAGAGTGTGTTTATTAGACACTCAAAATTACAAAGTGTCATGTTTTCATTAGTGAAAACAATGTTATATGAGTAGTTGAATTATTTTATTTTTCCACAAGAGTAGTCTTCTTAGCCAGGAAAAGATCAGTAAAAATATATCTTTTTATGAGATATGTGTTAATGATTTTAAAGATAATTGATTGTACTTTAAGTTATCAATCAAAATAGGAATTACTAATCATGGTGGGAGCTCTTAGTTCAAGTGGGAGTTTCCAATCCTAGTGGGAGCATTATGATAAATAAAATTGTGTAAAAATAGAATGTTATACAATCCCACTAAAATGGAGTAAAAGTAAAGTGTATATAGATATCATTTTAAAGATGATGCCATTTATAGTTACTCTATTGCATGATGAAGGTCGAATATTATTCTACAAATTTTATCATACCTTACTAAGATAAAATAGACGAGAGCGATGAATGTTGATATGCTATGAGGATAATTGAGAACACATTAGAAATTGCATGTATGACTCACTTAATTACGAAGGGGTATGTATAACAAGTGGGTATGAATTTAAAAAAAAAGGTTTTCCCACTTATTGTGTACATTGATTCATTTGGATTAATCCTGATGATAATTATATGTTTGAACATAAAATTACATCAAGTGGATTTAATAGTAGTTCGAGAAAAAGTTTAAATGACTCCAATGATCTCTTTGTAGAGATTAAGCTACATAGTGTCATTTAAGGCTTATTTCAAATGTGATCTCACATGAATCTTGAATGATTGGGCTGAAACACTATGTTTCTGCATTATACTAGAAAACTTGTAATAGTATCTCTTAGACAAATAATGCATGGGTTAGCCAAAATCAATTTATTTTGATTTCTAGTCTTTGAAAACTAGTTATCCTTAAAATTTAAGTATAAAAATAAGTGTAATGCAAGATATATTCTTGGAAATTACAATATGAGAGAATAGCTCAATGAAATTATTCTTTTTTCAAGAGAATTATATTAAGGGAATTCTTGAGTCCCTTAATGCAAAAAGTTTACAAACCCTAAGCAAACCCCTATATTGAGAAATGTGAGCTTGAGTCATGAGAGAAATTCTCATATGAAATTTGAAAGAAAGTTATTAATAAAGCCCCTAATCTTAGTGTTATTGGCAGTAAAATATATGCAAAGAGTATAAATGACTGGAACTCATTTAGTGGTAAGGCTTGTAAGCTGGTTCCAGTCAGATTCAAAATTAAAAGTGTTGTAAAGCTGTCAAAATGATTATAAAAATATAGAGATACTTGAGGGTGACTTCTAAATGTATTTTATTATCAAGGATATAATATAAGCCAAATTAGATGCTTCGATACATTAAGAATTTTGGGGATATGTATGAGTTGAAAATGGACTCTTTACTATATTTTTCTTGCTATATAAAATGGCCTAATGTTATAGCAAGAAATGGACATGGAATTATAATACGAAACATGTCTAGTAGTAGTACTTTATGGCTATGATGATTAATAAAGAATTTGGGGATCATTGGTGGGGCATTTGAGTCTACTATGAGTAAGATGCGATAATCAAAAGCCACAATCTTGGTGAGAAACCCTGAGTAGCATGTAAAAGCAGAATACATAGACACAATACAAATTTTTTATAAGAGAAGTAATGGCACAAAATGTGTTACTATATACTGTATTTCTATCCAAGTGATGTTAACAGATCCCCAAGTAAAGCTTGAATACCTAGAGCTGAATATATGAAATATATGATCTTTCTTGGTATGAGTAAAATATAAAGTAACACACGTATGTGATATTTGAAAAATATAAATAAAATATAATTTTTGCATTGAATGCCATAATCATGATAAGCATATATACAACGTATAGTATGTCATATAGGCTGATGAGGTTGGCTTTCTCACATGAGCAACCACCTTTAATGCTCATGAGGAGTGGGCAACGATGAGACATTTGTGTTTGCCAGTAAAATAGCGGAAGCGCTGATATGGCAGAGAAGAAACACATAATATATGTCACCTCGACAAAAGAGGAGTGAGTTGTGTGACATCCGGGCACTAATGAGAGCGAGGAGTGATCACCGGTGCAAGAAAGGGGGTGTGAGATAAAAGTGATGAGACACGGATAAGAAGTGGCTCCTGACAGGCCTTTAAGCGGGAGGGGCATATGAATGAATTGAATTCATACCGAAATGAAAGGGATCCATAGACTATATATGTATGGGACTATATGGTTAATGATAGCTTAAAGGAATTGATAGATACTACCTATACCAACAAGGTACACCTACCTTTTTAGTAGCCTATCCTTTAAGTACTCCTTAGTTAAGCGTGCTTGACTTGGAGCAATTCTGAAATGGGTGACTTCTTAGGAATGAGGTGTGTAAGTGAAGACAAAGCACACTGAAAGGGCTTGTGTTGGTTTGTGGGGACAGTCGTCAATTCCAAAGAAGCGGCCGGACGTTACAAGTTGAGATGAGATCCAAATACATATATCGATTGAATTATGGATACCCACTATCAATAATACCTATAGCCAGATAACGAATTCTTCAAATTGACGTCATGAGAAGTGAGGAGATTGGTAGAATTCGGGTTAGACACTATGTGTGTCTAAACGAAAATATGTACGGTGTTAACAAAATAAATCAAATCGACATATACTCTCATGGAATAACAGAAACATCGTATCATGCAATTCATAATGTATGTGCTTAAAAACTGTAAATGGGAAGCAAGTGAATGGACCCCTGCTTCATCGTTATATGAGTCCTAGAAAGGAATAAATCATTTCATTGGTGCCCTTATAACTTTGATATTATCATGGAGAGACGATTCAATGTTGCTACTTTAGTGTACATCCTATGATCATGATAATTGGATCTAAAGGGGTATTATTGGGAAAGTAGTTGATTCTAATTGAAATGATATATGGGTGAAAGGAGATCACCTGAAATATACACAACTATACTAGTATTTAAGGCTAGCCCGTTATGAAGTCTTTTTAGAGATATTGTAAGTGTGGATACTATGTATATAATAAAGGCAGTCTAAGTTATACATGTTAAAACTCAAAAGGGATTAGATTAGCCATGGGAGGAGTGTATATAGGTAGATATAAAGCATCTGAGGCACTTATTTGTGTATGAGATACACATGTGTGGATAGTCGTTTTGTGCTGGTCTTGTCATAGGATTCCTAGTACAAGAACTACAAAAAGGAGACGTCGTGCCCACGCGGTTACGACAAAGCACCTAGTATGAAATTGAAGGGAGAGATTAGAGGTTCTGTAATGGTTGTCCCATCATGTGCGTGTGGGAGATGTTGAAAATTTTGGATTGGATCACCCATTGATGGGTTGATTCATGGGCCTAGAAAAGCTCTTATATATAAGGAATAGTTATACCGGAGATCATTGAGTTCATTTTCTTTTCTCCCTCATTCATCCAATTCCCTTTAATTCTCTCCCTCTCTGGTGCCATCTGCTATGAACAATGATTGGAGTCCATCCGTGATTTCAATCAAAGCCATGTGGAACAAAAAGATTGAGAATATCTGACATATAGGGAAAGAGCCAGTAGATTAATTTGCCAAAATAGGTATATATTCTATCATTCTCTCCAATTTTCATTATAAGAATTTAAAAATAATCTTCTTTATCAGTTTACCTATCAAACATGATGAAACAATTTATTGTTTTCATTCAATCTCACAATCTTCAAGCATGGTTTGCCTTTTCCACTTGGATATTCAAATGTTTTTCTATGATATCATGATAAGGAAGCTTAAACTTTTGGTCATATTTAATTTCAAAGAATTTCACATATTGCAACATCCCCAAAATTGGTATTATGTTTATTGAGGGTATTTATATGTTTAATTATCTATTTTTCTTAAGTTATTAAACATATTTGATCAAGATATTAGAAGATTAATATTTGGGAGAATTTTTCTAAGTAAAATTCATATGTTAATTATTAAGTTAATGGTGGGTCCCATATTCCATTTCCCCTCCTTCATCATATATCCATGCACTTCATCTTCTCCATTCACTTCCTTCCTCCTTGACCAGAGAGAGAGAGAGAGGAGAGAGAGAGAGAGAGAGAGAGAGAGAGAGAGAGAGAGAGAGAGCTTTCTTTGCTCCCATGGCATGCTCAATTTCTTGAGAAAGAGAGAGATTTCTTACATCAAACCACCTCCAACCTTCTTCCTCTCTTCATGAAAAATGTTTTAAGCATCAAGAGCTTCTCATTGATATCTTTGCATGTGGAGAAGGAGGTCTTTGGAGAAGTTGGTGAAAGAGTAAGCATTGAGTTTCCACCACAAGACTTCGTAGGAGTGTTAAGGTAAGCTTGCTCTTCAATTTAAATCTGTTTAGTTAGCTGAAAAAGTTCAGTTTTTCCCATGCAGAGCTCTATTTTCGGCCTCTAGAGAGAGAAAGTGACCCATGGAATTTTTCAAACATGCAATGATATAAATAGGTGTTTTAGCATATTTAGATAGGAGTATGAGCTTGTGCATGTTGATAGATTTGAAATCTTGAATCTAAGTTGCTGTGGGTGTCTCGGTGTTGAATTTTGAAAAATGGTTATCACCATTAAATTCTTCTCGAAAAATTGTAGGAAAAGGCTTAGGGTTAAGTTATGAGATTTCAGATTGAGAAAGTGAAAATTTTGAGTTCAGATTAATTAGTGCTAATTAAAGATTTTAATAAATGAAATGGTACTCCCAAGATTGAGAAATTTTATATTTTTGTCCAGGACTTTGTGAAGCAAGAGGAAAAGGAAGAGATTTCCAAGTTACAGCTAGTTACTCAAGGTAGTAAAATTATACTTATTTCCTGTATATGGCTATGACTTGAATGAATTGGCCTGTTTAATTGTATTGGTTACTTTAAATATGGTTGAGCATGAACTATGGCTGAATTGGTTTCTTTGACCTCTAATTTCTCAGTTGTGATTGAATGTGAATTGCTTTTCTTTGAATGAGCAATTATGTCAAGTATTGTTTATACATGCTTGATTGTTTAAGTTGCCATGTTCGTATATGTTAGCTATTGGAATTCTTAGAATCTCACTCCCCCATGATGACCATGATCACTAAAATTTTAGGTGTAAGCTCAAGTGAAGAAAAGACAGAGAAGTGCTCAAAGCATGAGCTAGAAGATGATGTTTCTTTTTTTCTTTTTTTGGTTATATTTCCTTAAGATTGTAAATATCTATGACACTTTTGATGTTATGTCAATGTAAGTAAACTATTATGTGGTCAAGGATTATGTAAATATGTAAATTATAGAAGTAACTAAGAATCTTGTAACAGATTTTTTGAGAACCGAGTTGTACAACTTATGTGTATGTAATAGAGTATGTAGGTTCTGGTTGTTATAGTTGTATGTTAAAGCTCATATTATACTAATTTCTATATGAGATTGGTACCAAGAGGCTTATACTTGTTCTAGAGTGCCCACATGGTAAAAGGGAGGAAACAAGATATAAATTTCCTACGATAAGCCTAAAACCGGGGAATTTGGGATCAATAAATAGAATTTGGAATAATGCTAAACTGTACTAAGTAGGCCGATGAAAGTATAGTTGGATATTTTTCCTATACAGAAGGCTTCTCAAGCTTCAAAATGAGTCAATAACCATCCCAAAATGATTTTTGTGGGGTTAGTTATGAATTTTTAAATTTCAACTAAAATTGAGGTAAAAATGAAAAATGACTATATGAATAATAACTTTGAGGTTGAAGAAAACTTTTAAGAGTTTTAGTTTCTTCATGGCCTAAATTGGGACTTAAAGGTCTAATTACATATATGAAAGGTTCCTAAAGTATGGTTTGACACATACCTTAGCAGTAACTTTTAAAATTAGATCTCGAGGCATTGCTTCAAAAATTTATTAATTCAACCATAATCAAGCCATTGTTGTACTAATGAAAATTAAATTAATATATATTTTTTATTTTATATGCTTTCTCTAGTTCTTAATGTAAGTTATTTTTAACTATTTCACACATATTAAAAAAGTTAGTTGCACATTAAATTTATCTAAAAATTCCAATAATTTCCAATATTTCACTTATTAAGTGCATTAAATTCCAACATCAAATTAATTACTCTTAATATTCCTCCTACACCCTATAGGCCAATTACAATGGCATCTCCTAATAGTATATACTCTTATACAAAACAAACCAAAGGCCTTATTCAAAAATAATTATTAATGGTCCAAACATTTTGCAAAATGTCCTAGATTTAAGACAAAAAAACTCTTTTAGAAGGTGCTCTATATTAAAGGAAAGGGTACTATATTAGTATATAAAAGTAAAAAAAATCAATTTTGAAAAATTTTATAACTTAAAATTCAAATAAAAGCAAATCAATATTTATTTATAACCAGAAATTGAACACAAAGCATTAGTACATATGGACACAAATTTCATCTTAGAATATCAAGTTTTAGAGTAAAACTCTTGAATTAGACTTTTGTTTTTTGGCCACTGATTCTTGAATTAGAGTTGCATAAGCTATTTTCTTAAACTCGAGGTGTTCGACCCAGCCAGATTTGCCCAAAAGAAAGAAACATGAAAGTCCCTTAGCATAATCTACAATTCTTGTATCTTCTTCTCCTCTGTCTTTTCAAGTTTAACCCTCATGCTTATTTGTGAATCCATATTTATTAATGAGAGGTGTCCAAAAACAGTAATACTTGATTTGAATGGTAGATGATTTCATTAGTGTTGAACATGGTTAAAACCACAGCGCGCAGTGCTAATTCATCCGCATTACAACCACCATTCGGAGAAAGCAAGTCGACATGGGAAGGGAGCGCAACTATATTGGGGGCATCTTCTTACTGTAACGACGTTAGTGGCTGCTGTACAGGGGGAGGAAGAGTGGTCGACGAAGCCGAAGAGGAAACACGAGAAGTTGCATTCACGGGCTCATGAATGGTCGAGTTTGCCTGCATATCTAGCCACGGCAAGAACTCCAAATTTGGGGTTGTGCTTGACCGTAATGACTGTAATTTGTACTTGTAATTCTCAAATCATTATGTAACTATATATATAGATACGTGTGTATTATTTTAAGATTGTGTTTACCATTGTTTTGAATTTGATTCAATTAGCAATTTGCAATGCACATATATGGTAGATATGTGGTTTCTAGAGATTTTTCTCTATCCGATGCTTCTGTGTGCAAAATAGTGAAAAAGTCGTTTAGACATGCTGAGACATTTTGATGTTGAATTATTTCTTGATCATTGATTAGTCTAAGAGCTATTTGGTTGCGTGTAAATTAGTGTAATATAGAAGTTTATATTACATCAATTAGTGCGTTTAGTTACCTTAATACCCATTATCTAGGTAAATCACATTACCACAAATTATGCAATCTTAATTACCTCGAAAAACCTAATACCCATTATCTAGGTAAACACATTACCGCAAATTATGCAATCTTTTTTACGTCAAAAAACATAATGAATCCTCATTCCATAGATCTAACCCAGGTCAAATGTCACAAATGTCATAATTTTCTTCATCCTTCTTCCAACACCACCATCCCTCATCCTTCTCCATCTATACCATTTGATATTGATAATAGGTGCAAAAACATACAACTCGTTAGAGCATTTCAATCATTTTAATATCATTTTTATTTAATTTAAAATAAAATAAAATGCAGTTTATAAGATACACCAAACAACATTTAGTAATAGTCGTTACATATATTATTACATTCATTCCTTCCCATTGCTATCTCTAAAAATAACCAAATGAGCCCAAGTGAATTTTGGACTGTAGTCTAGATCATGCTATTTTGTTTGAAATCAATGGCTTACACAATACATAGAATCTTTTGATGATTAATGACAATCAGTTTTAATTCTAAATACGATATGATCACTAATAAACAAATCTGAAAACTAACAAGTTTTGTATAATCTTTTAACCAAGAGTTCGATTAATCTTCTGGAAACATCGATTAATCTCCTGGAAACATCTGTCGGAAATGGCAAATTTGTATTAAATCTACGGAGCCAAAATGCAAGGCAAAGTATTTATCACCCAGGAAACCACGTACTTTAATATTATATTCAAATCATTCGAGATAATACACGATATCCTTACAAATATACACAAAATTACTGACTCAATCTGATATAGTCCTTTCTAACCTCCAGATACAGATACAGGATAGGGGTACACTGGAAATGCAAGATCCTATGCATCGATCAAAGTTTGAATACTATGATTGTGATTTGCAATCATATATCTTCTCCTCAACACAAGTAGATGAAAGGACAATCAACAAGCAAAGCTCATTGAATCAAGAATTAGAGCCAGTACCTGGATTGTCCTTACACCTACTCTGCCGGATATGGAAAAGAAAACTATAACCCAAAAAATATGAAGGGTATTTTCATTTTCATTCCAATATCTCCTATTGAATATATGGGCAAATAGAATTTTTTAAGACTTGCTAAGCACTCGATTTTTAATTTTGATTCGAAATTTTGGTGCAGCAGAAGTACCTTCTGATGCTTCAGGTTTGGTATCAACCCTTCTGACTTCTGCTTTAGATACACTAGGTTCAGTCGCTTTCAGTTCTTGTGTAGCATAATCAGTCTCAGGTACTTTATTCATACTAGAGAAGTCTACCAAAGATCTCTTCACTTCATCACTCTGCAGTTTTGCCATCTCTTTTTCCTTACGTTTTTTCTCTTTTTTCAAACGTTTTCTTTCCAAATATTCTGGATCATCATGGTGCCCTTTATGGTCTTCCCACTTCCGTCGCTTTTCCTTGCCTTTCTTCTTTTCTTTGCCATGCAAAGAAACATTTTTGGCAACTGACTCTGCATGAAAATCAGGTCTTGCAACTGAGAGAGTTCGAAGGCTGGCAAATCGCCGTGCATCAGCATCAACATTGTTGTCCTGGATTATGCTAGATGATGAGGGATCCAAAGGCCGAGGTGAATAAACAACACTTGAGTCAGCAGTACATTGGAGTTCTTTGATCAGTTCATCACCATCACTCAAGAATTTTGCACTACCAATGCTGGCAGTCAGGCGCGAACCACGGTCATGCCAAGAATTAACTTCCTCAACGTTGTGATTAATCAGAGTCTCTCCAAAATTCCTTGGGGGTGCATCTACAGAAACTGAACTGCTAGCTGCACGATCAATCTCATTACGACCACCTAAGGATCGTTCTACCATTTGATTATCAGTATCAGCCCTGCTGGCAGCAGAAGATTGTTTGACCTTGATTTTAACAACTGACTTCTTCCGCTCTTGGCCAATGGACACAGCATCAGCTTCCTTGGGAACTTCATTGGTAGCTTCCATTGGTGCTTCCTGTGGCAGTTCTGTATGTTCTTTGGGAGCCTCAACAGGTGCTTCCTTTGCAGTTTCAACATGCACATCTTTGGGAGGTTCAGGGGTTGCATCTGTAGGAACTTCCTCATGTGTGTCCTCGAAACCCTCTGCCATGCCCCAATCCTCCATTGGGTTTTGGGTAGAGCTAGGCAATTCAGGAGGCTTAATTTCCGGATCAAGAACAAGTATGTTTCTCTGATCGCTGCAATTTTCCACAAGACTCATTTGCAAAGTTTTATTTTCTCTGGGTACTCCATGTAGAGTTGGTGGTCTAAAGGCAGAAGCACAGATTACATTTGTAATTAGTTTGCCTCCAAAATGTACGGACAAAAGAAACTACAGATATATGGCCAAAAACAAAAAGAAAAAGAGAAAGAAAGAAACTACAGATATAGGATCAGAAGCCATAAATTAAAAGCAGTCAGTCAACAAATCTATTACACACGAGACACCCCATTCAAGTTCATTTCATCAACTGCACTGAAATCAGATATAGAAATAGGATTCTATATTAGGTTGATTTCCTTTAAATCGTATGAGAAACTATCAAATACCTAAAGAAAAGTACAAACTTCCAAACTATATGATAATTGTATCTTAGGAAGATATAATGATCTAATTAGACTAGGCTAAAGGCAGAATCAAATAAATAGAACAAGATAAGGAAGAAGACAGGCAAAGGGGCAAGCATTGCACCAAATGAGCCGATGAGGAACTAAGGAATACCTAACCTCCAAATACCAGAACACTCGAAAAATGTTGGGGGGTTTACATTAGATAATTAATCCGTATTACTCACAGGCTCACACAAACTTTCTACTAAGACTCAAATTATACTAATTTAATTAATTACATAAATCGCCAAAATAAATAGGAATAAAAAGGCGAAGAATCTTTCAGTTTTTTTTTTTGGGAGGAGCTTCTATAAGGAGAAAAATATGAAGAAAGAAAGAAAATAAAACTTCCCTTCAAAGTTTTGTTTTTTGCTTCGTTTTTGTCTTTCTTTGTTTTGTTTTTATTGTGGAAAGCCACTCCGTGCAAATGGGAAAACAATCAGTCAATCTCTAAACTATCGTCATGTGCAGATATATGCAATATCCATACAAAAAATTAACTGGATAATCATCAAAAGTCAATCACATTTTATCTATGTACTTGAATAATTTTTTTCTTCAAGGACTATGCAGTACAAAAAGCCCTACCTTCCTGCAAGTATTTGTAATATGCAGAACAAATGGTGACGGAGAAAGACATTATTGAATGATATACGACCTTCAAGCAAACAAAGCAAAGAAACAAATGATTGGCTAGAAATTTCATCATTGGAGTCTAGTCCAATTCTCATCTGACATAACCGCACGACATGAATGGCCAGTTTTACCTGCCCTGCAAAAGGAATGCAAATTCGTAGACAAATGATCAAGGAGAGAATGAAAATGAAGGAAAAACCATCAAGGAACATGGAAAGAGGAATTCTTGCAGAACAGAATCTTGGTCACAGAAAGGATGCACAACCTCTTAGGGAAGGCTCCTCTTCCACATATTTAATAAATAACAGTAATGCAGCATCGATTCCCTTGGAATGGAATTCAAGATCAAGGAGTGCTCTGCTTGCTTCAATATGAACTTGCCACGATAGCTTTAAGTCCCGAAATGGTTTTACAAGTTCATAGACACGATCCTGTGGTAAATCCCAAGCATTACATATGACCAAGCACACCTTCAACAAGCAGTTTAATGGAAAATAAGAAGGCACTTTACAAGGGGAATGAATCCTGAAAGCTTTAATGCAATTTGTGTCAAGGTTCGGATACAACTAACTGTCAAGACTCCATTGTAGCTTGGCATGAGCCTGGTACAAGTCATTTCCAGATAATTAAGATATCATTACAAATAAATTTGATGAAATACATTATTTTGTATGGAATGAGTTCATTGACCTGTCAAATTGTAAAAGCCGGTCAATGTGCTTCAGGAGTGATGATAAAAGGAGAATACTCTGTCATTAGTTTAGAGTCAGAGAGATGGCCAACATAGTTGACAATTATGTAATCAAGGTAATTAAGTTTAACGAACTATGGTAAAGGTGTGGATCATATCAATTATAGCTGATTATGAATTAACTGCTCATACAAAACATAAAAGATTCATTGTTTTCATATCAGAATATGAACAGAAATATTTAATCTAAACAGGTAATAAACCCTTCAAATGGTGGGTCAAGGAATAAATATAAAAAAATACTGTTATTAACAAATTAATTCATGTAATACTTTTGACACAACATTTGTAGATTTGGTTGATTCCTTCATAGTGGTCTTTGACTAGACTATAGTTGTTCAATGGTGATGTGCCGCAAAATCAAAAGGCTGAATTCTGAATTGCAGATTGGATAGAATCCCATGGACAAACACTAAAATGAAAAATAGATTAAAATATAACATAAACAAACAAAATACTCATTCACAGTCACAAACAGATTGACAAGCTTGTGTATTTTTAAACCCTAAACCAGTATTTGTAGTTATGGGATGCTTGAAAAATATGAAAAGATTGTACTAAACAACTGAGTTACACTGGGTCAAGATGAACCCAAGTTCACAAGTTGGATGATATCAACCTTCACACTCTTCTGAATAGTAGATACGTTGATTCTGTGATGTTGTTCAGTTGATGGCTTTATGACTCATTGAGAATCATAAAATTTGAAAAGTAAATGACACAATTTTAACAAGTATGCACTAGACTAATCAGACAAAAGACAAATAGCAGGTTCATCACGGTATATTATCTATTATAAAGTTGCAACAGCAGTCTAGCAATCATGGCCAGCAAGAATAATCAAATCCATCAACCTGCTGCCCGAACTCAAGTTCGCCAACTGACTGGACCAATGCAGCAAGCCAGAACACATCAGAGTAAGGGTTCCCGTTGTTGTCATTGTACTGCCACAAATAGGATATAAACAAAATACAAGGTTGGCAGAAGACTATGATAAACCAAATCAAGAGGCAATTTCTCAAATAATAGTAACCTTGCTGAAATACAAACACATCAACGAACCAAAAATTGGGTTTCTACTTAAATAAGAGAGAATTTCTAAGTTGAAACGCAGTCTAAAAATCCAAGGAGAACTCCACAGACACAGGATGAGTGGTGTCATAATCAAGTATAACTACAGAGGTATTGTCATATGTATGACGATAGTGGCAGCCAAAAATGATAAATTGCCTCAAAACTCAGCTCATTTCCGTTGAATTTCAAATTTAAATTGCAGTCATTAACATCTCCAAATTTAAAATAAAGGTATTTTAACATATTAAATTATAAATAAAACATCCAACCCAAATAAATGCTAAAAAACAAAACAGCTTAAAGCCCACGACCATTAGTTTCAAAGGCATCGTAAAATCATTAAAGTTCAATATATTTAAACAAATTATATTCACATCTAGGTCCTCAGAATGTAAAGGATTATAAACTAACATATATAATACACCCTAAATATATTATGATTATTTTCTTTTGTTTAGTGGCTGTAATTGTAGCGGTAGAACTCGTCATAGAAGTTACTATAATCATCAAATCAATGCAAGTGGAAAAATAAGTAAACAATAACCTTCAATAGCTGTAAAAGAAAGTCCACAGCCTCCCTTGGGCTTTTATTGTCGGCAGCTCTGATCATAGCTATGGCATGTGGGATAGCCTACAAGAATCAAATCAATAAATATAGAAGGGTAAGAATTTTAATTAAAACAAACAAAAGAGTTCAAGATCTAACAGGCTATCCATGCCATTTTAGAATATTTGACATCAAGCAAAATTTGAGGACAAAAAGAAAAAAAGTGTTTTTTTTTGGGTAACAAACAGTATGAATATTTCACTCATGTAGGCATGGTGGTAACAACTTAAATTTAAACTAGGAAAAAATAAACAATACGAGGAGATATTTAAATTTGAATACATACATACGTGTGTGTGTGTGCGCGCGCATGCGAGTGGGTCTCTGTGTGTGTCCCATCCTCATTAAATAACTAATTTGATGAGATAATAACTGACTTAAAATAATAACCAATTTAAATAACTTATTACCTACTTATCAATTACTCTAACAGTTTTTATCTACGCCATGCGTATAATGTGAAATGGAGAAAGAAGGAATGATGAAACTTGATGATTATGTTGCAAAGTTGGTATTTCTATTAATTACATTACAGTACACTTCTCCTTTTTATTTTATATGGCAGCACACTTAGCATTTTTATTTTCTTCTTCCCCTTCGTCTCTCTCTCAGTTTCTCTCCCATCTCTCTTTCTCTCTCACTTCTCTTTCTCTCTCTCTCACTTCTCTTTCCCTTTTGGCCATCCCTATGTCGATGATGGCCACTTACATCACCACAAACCCCTCTATAACCAGCAACTAGTGACAGATCTACACGGGGCAAGGAGGGGTGCTTGCCATCCATACTTCAATGTTTATTTTAAAACATCTGTAATTGTATTTCTACAGGAGGGAAAGGAGGGGTGCTTCCCCACCCTTCACAACCCCCCCCCCCTTTTTCTCTTTTTCTAAAAATAAAAAAATAAAATTATTCAGTCCTAGATCTCTGCCGGCAACACACCACCTTCCAATCACAACCCACCAAACCCACAGCAAGAATCCGTCACAAAATGCAGCAGTAACTTCAAAGGAAGTTCAACTTATAACAACAACATTAGTTTTATCCCACTAAGTGAGGTTAGCTACATGTAAAGAAAGTTCAACTTTTACCCTGATGAAATTGCAACTAAATTTAGGAAGGGAACCACAATTCAGCAGCAAACACAAATCACAATAAGACAAATCCCAAGGCATCAAAACATTATAGCGAGATTAAAAAAAACACAAATTTCTCAAATTGGGGAAATCATATGGGTCAATGTGGGAAGTGGATGGGATGCAAAAGCTAGAAAGAGATTTGGGTATCAATTTTCATCTGTACTCCGATGGCAGTTGTCATAGATAGTAATCCTATAGATACCACAATGAACTTTCAACCCCATCAACCTTCCCGTTTGAACTTTTCTCAAGAAGAGGCTCCCATGGAAGCATGAATGTTTGTTTACGTGGAAATACGGTATTTGCATTGCCAATGGCTTCAAAGGCCTATAGGGTGGACAATTTCACTTCTAGTGAAACAATTCTACTTTTAGCTGAATGACAACATAATATTATGTTAAAATTAATGGACTTGGGACAGCATATTGTGGCCCATCAAAACATGTAACACAATGTTCAAACAAGTGTAAACATTAAACCACATCACATAAATACACATCCTACCTCCGTGCATTACCTCAAGAACAAAGTACTCGGCAAAATCATGAAAGTCATTTGGCCTGGCAAGAGTAGTAGACAACCAACCATCGTCACTTCATATTGTTTAACTGAGAGAAAATGAGAACAGAATTTCAACAGCCTTACTTTGGGAGTCCAATATCAGGATCAAACCTTCGACTCTTATAAAATTTCACCAAATGAAGTAGACCAGCCCAATCAGTTTCCTGCTACACAAGGAAACAGTCAGAATTTTGTGTCTTGTCATGATCAAAATAAAACAATTATCAATATTTTCTAGTCAACGGTTCTTTAATCTTGTAGAAGGAAGCAGAGTACAGATTCTGATTTTAGTTAATAATCCATGAACTTCACGGTCAATAATGACCCAGTTATTCTAGACTTGCGAACACAGGAATTCAATTCATTATCTCTCAAGTGCATTTCCACCAGTAAGCAGATTCCTGATATGTAAAGCAAATAAGACATCAAAACATCCACTTCAAGAAGCTTAAACCAACAATTCAATATTTAATTTGCAATCATTTAATAACTACATATATTTTAATTGTTTGATATTACAGAACTCATGCAGCAAAAGGTAACCAATATTTTTAAATACCTTAGATGCTGTACTGGCCAATGCAAATGCAGCTTCGATTCGAACTCTCCAAAAAGCCTGGGTTATGGAGGAAAATAAAACTGAACAATCAGTTTAGGATTAGAAAAAAATATATATTGAAAAAAAAAATTACCACACTGAAAGCAATAAAACCTTGGAGTCAGTGAGAAAATTGTTTAAGGCATTCACAACAGCAAATGATATCTGGGGCAATGCCTCTAGGGTTGCAATTGCTTGAGCCTGAGCAATAACATCTTTGTCCTTCTCTAATTGATTAATCTGAACAAGGATATCAACTTCTCAAGAATCAATAAATCGACAATACTAAAGAAGATTAAAAATGAAAATGAATCAGAGGACACAGAATACAAACATCAACATAAAAGAATAAGTGTGATTACATTCTAACAAGGCTAAAATTGCTTATTTTATATATTTAGGCCTCATCATATTCTTCATAAATAAATACAAAGTTCAAGGGACAGTAGCACAAATTAGGTCTTAATAATTAAAGAGGGCATAGAAACAGATGAAGAAATGGTTCAGGTAAAATGGAATCTATAAACCTTTCAAGGAAGGCTTTGCATTTTGATGTTTCACTACTTAGAAAGTTCAAGCAATGGTTGCTTTTCTACCAGCTAGACAGCTGTAGTAAGTGAATTCAATAGTTTGCATTAAATATATTTTCAATATCCAGAACTCCAGAACTGAATGACCAACCAGACAAATACATATAGCTTCCACAGGCCCACATTTAAGGTTAAGTTATAAACAAGCAAACCAGATTGGATCCTGGTAATAAATGTTCACCATGAAACACAATTGGCAACATTGATCCCCTTATTAAACCCATATAGTGAAAAACTTTTCAGCCTCAGAAGGCAATGTTTCTTCATGGCTTCAGAGATAGTCAAGCAAATACATATAGCACAAACTACACCAGCCTTGCTTTGTACTTCAACAGGATTGTACAGTTCAACAAGCAACTAATATTCCTCTAGTTTAACGTTGGTTATGTAAATATCCAAGGAAAGTATTAATTAGATAATAATGCAAAGATATAAATGTCTACATCCACAAAGGCTGCAGGTATCATGCGCACAAAATGTTATTTTCTGTTGGTGGTAACTTCGTAATTTCTTTTTCTCAGGGTTATTCTCATCTTTTGCTATTTTAAGTCAGAGTATATTAGTTTGTAAGAAAAACGGAGGGGGTGGGGGGGGGGGGGAAGAAGTTAGGTTGTAACTAGCTTAGAGGAAATGGGCAAGGCTGGTATATCAACCACTAGGGGCAAAAAGGGAATACTCGTGATGAAAATTTCTGGAAGTTTTCAGTTGTGTACATTTGGATTGTTCCTTTGCACCAGTTTGGTATCGAAACGTGGTTGGGATCAAGAGGAACAACAAAGAAGACCCATAGCAGTGGTAAGATTCAGGAAATGGAATTTGAGCTAGGACAATCAACAAATGGCATCATCAATAGAGATGTTTCGAGTCTTTGAGGCTAGAGCTGTTAGTCTACCATGTCAACCTGTTTAATCAACAATTTGAAAGATTGCATTGAACTTTAACTTTAATCAACAGGTTAAACAAGCCGATCCGTGAGTTAGGTTGGTTGACCTGTACAACTCGTATAATATGTAATTATTCTAATATAATTATATTATATATTTTTATATTAATATAATTATAACATATATAACAATAAGGATAATAAACTATAACCCTAACTAAAGTAGTTCCTTCTTGGTGTTTCCTCAAAAGTTAGGAGCCTTAAACTTTGTCCCTCACTCGTCCCTCATTCACCCTTCGGCTTGCTTTGTCACTTAGACATTCGGTTATAATATAATAAAATACTATTATGTTTGAACTTTAGTAAATGTCACATGTTGAAGACATATAGGATAATTTAAGACACTAAAATTTTAAATGTTGAATTATGTATTAGGCCCTTTGCAGCCAATAAAACTCTACCGCATTTTTATGAAATGGATTAGAGATGTTACTGTGCTAATGCCAAGTTGTAACCCAAAAGTAATGTATTGTACGGCTCAAGTACACTGCCAAATGAGCTAGTGCCACTACATCAACATGGGTGTAGTGTTGAATGGTCCCCATGTATATTTGGATAGATGGATGTGGGTAAAGAAGTTAGTCCAAGAGAGAGATCAGGTTCAGTACTCAATATATTGGAAATTTAATAGGTAAATCTATGGAGGTAGTGGACACCATGATTCAAAAAAGAATTAACATCAGGTGTCTTCAAGAAACTAAATGAGTTAGGGAAAAAGCTAAGGAGATAGACACTATAGGATTTAAACTTCTGTGCATAGGGAAAGGTAGAGCAAAATATCGGATAGGTATTATTGTTGACAAGAACTGCAAAAAGAATGTGCCAAGTGTAAAAGGAACTGGGAATAGGATCTATACTTAAGGATTGTTGCGCGCGATACTATCAATATCATAAGTGCCAATGCACCTCAAGTAGAGTCGCAATAAACACCTTTAGGAAAAATTTTGGAGTGATATGAAGTGTTCGATTTGTGACATTCCACAAGAAGAAAATAGTTTTACTAGTGGGGGGCCATGCCAGCAAAGAGGCAAGACAATATGCGAGAGCTCATAGTGGTTTTGGTTTTGAGGAACTAAATGAGGAGGGCATTCTATTCTTGAATTTTCAATGGCATATAACTTCAAGATTGCAAACATTGGTTTCAAAAAGTGGGAGAAGCACCTAATGACAAACAAGAGTATTGCTAATATGTAGGGATTTATAGATGTTAGTACTTGATTAATTATTTTGTCATTATCTTCTATTATTGTTTTCAGATTATTAGAGATTTAATATTCTGTTATTATCTTATGAGGCATTATATTAACAAGTTACTTCAGAAGATTTAAGCAGCACTTTGGAAGCATTAACAAGTCCTTACTTGAGTTACATAAGAAAGGTCAGAAGTTTGCATGGTTTAAAAGTATAGATGCAGGAAACCCCCATGCTTGCATTACCTGACTCCACAATCCCTTTTACTATTGAGACAAAAGCTAGCAACATTGGAATAAGTATTTGGTAAGCACTTCATTATCAAACCAACCAGTTATATTAAATAAATTTTAGAACAAAACAAATTAACATAAATGACTACATAAACTATAGGGTTAGAGGGTATTCCATTGAATGTACAAAAGCAGGAGAGAATGTAATGGCTAATGCTTTGTCTAGGAGGGAACATAGCAAGGAAATTGAGGCCATTCAAGAAGTTGGTAGCTGTTTTGCCATCGTCTCCATTTAATCGACAATCATGGGGAAAGGATGAGACATTGGTCAAATTGATTTTAGAGTTGGAGACCAACCCCGCTGCTTACCCCCAAATAATAGTCATGGCACCACCATACCTTAAGGAGGACAGGCAAGCTAGTAGTTGGAAGTGATGAGCTCTGTTTACAGTACTTGCAGCACTTCCATGATGATGCACAAGCACAATAGCTACAAATCAAAGACTCTTAAGCATCCTATTATGGAAATGAACAAAGAAGCCGGTGAGAAATTAGTGTATAGTTATCAAGTTTGCCAGTGTCACAAGCTTGAGAATGTAACAACTCACATTGCTACAGCCTCAATCATCCTAAAAGAGTATATGGAATGATTTCAGCAATGACTTTATTAGCAGCCTCCCTATTTCCTATAACAAAATGATGTGATAGTTATGAAGATGGTTAGTTAGTTACTGTTATTAACTAATTGTAGAACCTATTAATAAGATTGATTGTATGGTGGAAAAGACTGTTAATGACAGTTGAGAGTATTATTCACTTCTGCCATGGTCTGAGGAATATGGCTCTGATAACAAATTGGTATGGAAAATGGAAAAGAACAGAGAACGAGAGAGAAGACAGAAGAGAGAGAGAGAGAAGTGAACAATACTCTTAACTGTCAGTAACAGTCCTTCCCAGTTCCCACCAGATAATCACTCTTATTAATAGGCTCTACAATTAGTTAATAACAGTAACTAACTAATCATCTTCAAAACTAACTCTCATATGACAAACAATGATCCTTGAAGTAGATAAATAAAGCAAAGCAGCCCACTTTCTATCCCTTAAGCACCTTAGCTTTTCGTGGACCTGGTAATGAAGCTACATGGTTTTCCCAGGACAATGGTTATAGATCAGGATCCAACCTTCTATAAGAGATTTTACAGAGAACTTGATTGCGCAAGATCAAACTAGTATACTCATCAGCAATATGCAAGGTCAATACTTGAACTAAGTGACTTCCATTGGCCGAGTATTGGTGTGATACTCCTTTTATGTGGCTACAAGTATTAACCCCATTTGAAGTTGTTTATGGGCTCAAGCGTCCACAAAGAGGGAGGTCATTATCCAACTACTGAAGCAAAACTTGTTAAAAGCCTAGAATAGGATGCTCCTTACTGCAAATAGACATAAGACATAACAAGAGCTTCAGGAAGGTGACCTAGTGTACCTAAAATGACAATCTTTTTAGGTACATAATAAGTTCCCAAACTCTGATGCCAAAGACAACCCTTAGACACCTTGAATTGTTTTCCTCTCTCTCTCTCTCTAGTTTTTTTTTTCTCTTTTTTCCAGGAATAGGGGGGACTATTGAGACATGGCTGAAGCTTTCATTATGCTATCTTCTGTTATTGGTAGCTTTGTAATTCTGTTGAGGTATTTTAGTCTTCTGCTACAATTAGTCGAAGTCTCTTAGTTTGTTAGAGGGAGAGAGAGAAGTTAGAGGGCCCCATAATGAATGGGCCAAGGCTTAACCACATGGGGTGTGTGAGAGGTGGGAGTGAGAGAAAGAGTGAGGCATATAATGTGGGGTTTGGGATTAGAATGGGCGCAATGGAATGAGTTCTATCAAGCTGTAACTAACTTCTATCCAAGGCTGATATATCAGCCACTAGGGGCAAAAGGGAAATACTTGGGAAGAAATTTACAGAGCTTTAAAGTTGTGTACACTTGGATTGTTCCCTCATACCAATGAGCAAGAAATTATGCCACCCATATGATTACAAACACCAAATTGTAGTATAGAAGTAATGCAGTAAAATGTTGACTGTGAATCCATAAGAATACGTGAGAAATTGAAGGCCGTTGTTGCCAACAAGTCATCCTTACCCACATCTGAACTGGCTGACTAAAATGAATCTCAGCAAGGTACTCCATTTCAGGATCTGCTCTGATCCATAATAAAGGGGACTCAGTGCTGCCATATCACAGAAAGAACAATGTTAGAGAGTATTATAAGCATAACAATAGCAAAATGGAAAACAAGCCCACCTGGAGCGCACATCCATGGCAGGGACATCACCATTATCATCTGATCCATCAGGTTTTAAACCTTTCTTAGGCTTCTGAAAGCGCCTCGCAGCAAGCTTTGAGTGGCATTGAATTTCCAAAAGTTGCCATGCTTCTCCAGCCATAGGTAGAATAGGATGGTCATACATCCCATCAAGTTCATAGACCCTAATACTCATCATCCCAGGCCATCCAGCATCTCCATCTCGATTTTCAGTATCTGGATTGATATCAAGAACTGATGCACTTGAACTTTGTAATGCTGTGCATCCCCGCAACACAGCTAATTCAACCATATTCTTCCTTTTGTTATAGGAAAGCCCCAACCTTAACAACAGTAATGAGTACCACTGTCAGCACATGGAAAGAAAAGAAATATTACATGAATACTAACAAGTATAGTCCATTACACCTTAGGATAGGGCATCCACAAGAACCAACCCATCGAGGGAAGAACTCTTTGAGAAATGGACGTTCCAGATTTCCCACCTTATTGGCAAAATGCCGAAACTGCATATAAAATATATCAATAAATAGAAAAATGTCACATCAATATCATAGTTATATAGTTATATTGAAAGAACTAAACCCTATGGGTCAGGCAAACCAAATTCCAAGTAAACAAGACATTCTATCTCTGCTCAAACTTCTTATGTCCAAGTCCAAAAGCTCTATCTCAAGCAGCTCATGTTGCAACATCAATAACAGTTGAATACAGCCCCTCCTCTCCCGGCACAAAGTTGACAATTTATTACTCCATCTTTAATCTCTTAAAACAAAAAAAGATCTACGTACCGTCAATCTTTTTAAAATGATTCCAAAGCTGGCATTAAATAAGCAACTTGAAAATGAATAGGAATATAGTATAGAGAAAGCTCACATCAAATGCTGGTAGTGGGATCCAACATCATGTCCGATTTTAAATTTAAAAAAATATATAAATATATATGAGAGTAAAAATTGTTGAGAATAATAAAAGCTCAAACCAGAATTTAAAACGGAGAAAAAATAAACTTTAAAACAGAGTGAGTCTTTCATAGTATCAAATGGAGAAGTATTATTGATCTAAATCTCAAGCCAAGTACATGACTGAATTACTTAGTTCAGAGTATCTATGTCTATACGGGCTGGATCCAAGCCCATTTACTAACTTCATCCATACACTGACATCTCCCCAACTTTCCAGGGAAAAAAATAGACAGTTGCAATAATAGGAAGCGAACAGGAACAAACATATCAATCATCTACAAATATAAGGAAAACATGTCAAAACAGAAAGAAGAGCTATCTATGACTATCAATCCCATCCTCAACCTCTTGCTGGCCATTTCCTCCTCCTGATGAATTGGCAAGCTCTTCAGGTACAACTACTCCAATCTTCTGTCTCAAATATGAAAACAAAGGATATGACAAGGCCTTTGTTAACATATAAGCAACTTGATATACTGCAGGAACATAATATGCTTGGCGAGCACCACTAGCCACTTTCTCCTAAATAAAATGGAGAGCTAACTGCACATGCTTAGTCTTAGTATGAAGAACTGGATTGGCTAGCAACAAGACAGTTCCAGAATAATCACACCAGACACAAGACACCCCGGCAACACTGATATTCATCTCCTTCAGCAATGAATCAACACACATAACATCAGAAACAGCATCTGCAAGGCTGCTGTACTCTACTTTAGTAGAACGAGACACTACCTGTTCCTTTCTTGAGGTCCATGTGACAAGATTAGGACCCAAGAACATAAAAAATCCAGTAGTAGATCATCTATCACCTACGTTGCTCCCCAGTCCACATAAATTGGCTAAGTGATTCCAAGAAGTGTCTATGGGATTTTGCATAAATTGGCTAAGTCTATTCACTATAGAAGTGATATTAAGCCTAGTGTAGCATGCATATTGCAATGCTCCCACTATACTACAATACCGTCTTGCATCTAAAAATACATCACCTCCATCTTTAGACAACTGAACATTAATGGCTAAGTGCTTGGGAAAAGACTGATGCTACGTTTGGTATGATGGAAGTGGAAAGTGGAAGCGGAAATGGAAATGGAAGTTAAAATTTGGTGTACCAAACATGGAAATGGAAATGGAAGTGAAAAGACTGATGCTAAATTAGCATGTTTATTTAGCATGTTTGGTACACCAAATTTTCACTTTTCTAGAAGTCCACTTCCATCAAAATGCCCTAAACCACTTCCATCATACCCCACATAGAACCCATCTAACTTCCATGGAAGTCATTTTCTATGACCAGTTTACCCTCATCTCCCTCATCTGTCCCATAGCTTCTCCAGTGACAGCAACCTTCATTTCTTCGCCTTTGTCAAAACGTCGTTGACACCATCCCCTCACCACCTAGGTCATAGCACCACTGTCCCCTCAAGCTTCCACCAATATTTGCGCTTGACCATGTTTGACCATATGTATAAAAAAGGGGTGTTTGAAATCATTTGGTAAAAATGGATAAATAAATTTGCTAGTGGAAAGTATTTTATGGCTCTATTGCCTCTACAAAATTTTATAGACACTGTGAGTTAATAGTCCACAAGCATTTGTAGGAATGCAAACAAATTACCTCCTTAGTACTAAGAAATTTCACAGAACGGGTTTTATCTGGAGCCCGAGAAACTATTGTCTGTAAAATCTGCAAATGAAAATAGAAATATAAACAACAATGATAACCATTAGATCTCTCATTTGAGCACATAACCCACATATAAAAAGTTTTTTTAAAAGAAAAAAAAAATAATGCTAAAAATGACAAATTGGGTTAAGGGAAGTGGTAGATCAACAATCTAAGAATACTGCTCGAAAATTGCAAGGGAGAGAGTGCGAAAAATATCCATCAATGCCACCATATAAGTGAAATAAAATTAAAAATTTAGGGTACATACAAGAAGCCAAGTTCAAAAGAAACAAATGTTATTTGTAGTTAATTTAAATTATCTGATAGTCAATACCACAAGAATCAGGCACAGAATGTTATAACAAGAAACAAATGCTACATGTAATTATTGTAAATTGTAATTATGTAATACTTTATATTTAATAGCTAGGAATTAGGCACAGAATCAAGGGATTATCAATCCCTTAACTTTAGCAATTTGTCTCCAGCATTTATTTTGATTTCTATCTTCTCACACAAATACCCCATGTTACGTGGATTTTCCTGTTGAAACAGAATTAGATGTCAATATTATACTTCCCTTTTTTTCTTCCGGTCAACAAATGAGAATTTGGAGTCTTCATTATTCTTGTATTTTTACTTGCAAATCCCACATTCAGTTCCTTATTCATTCTCCTACAACATAAAGGTTTGTTCTTGAAAAGAAAAATTCAAAACTCATCTAAAGTCAAATTTAGTTTGGTTTGCAGCTAATGGGTATTCAAATAGGATGGGGAATCCTCTCCCCAAAACTAACTATTGAAGTGGGCGAACAAACCTACTTAAATACCTCATATAACATTTCATACAACTCAATGCAGGATCTAAGCATCTCATACTACCCAGATCAATTGGCCCCTCTAAGTCAGTTGATGTCCACATCTGTACTCTACAACACTTGTTACGTAAGAAACAAGAGTTATTAGGTAATTAGAGGCTGGAGATAGTTATGGAATTAGGTTAAAGGATATTTAAGGAATTATATGTATGCCTCTGTTAGTATAAATAGGGAATGATATGCTATAATTGGGCATAAATGAATTAGTATTGCGATATGTGTTTTTGGCGGCTGGCCATGCATCATCACTCGACTTCAAAATCCTCCACCAATTAGAACCCTCTACAGGTAGCCCTTTTAAAAACTATCGACCACCAACTCCAGTGATAGATCTAGGATTGCATGACTAGGGGGGCTAAACTGAAAACAAAATGTTAAGTGGAGGGGCTAAAATCCACTCTGAAATTTTTGCAAGTAAAACAAGATTTTTTCCCAAAGTGCAATTGATGTATTGGGGGAGTGGGGAAGAACTCCCACGTGCCCCCCTACATCCATCACTGACCAACTCTAATACCAATTGATAAGTACTCAAGTGGAAAGTGGAACCTCCCCAAAATCTAACTATTGAGGTGGGAGACCAAGCAACTTAAATATCTCATATAGCATCAGATATTACTCAATGTGAGCCTCAGGCATTCCATATTACCCAAATATCCATCAACAACACTCAAAAAGTATAGACATTAAATGATATACCATAGGTTCAATGGCCCAAATGCTATTTCTCCTTGAATGTGCTATGGCCACATCTAATTCAGAAATTACAGCTCATCTATTCTCGATTGTCGAGCAGTGACGTATCTTTAAAATAGGCTCTTTCATATTTTTGGAGAGAATTGGGTATGTATTGCTACCCTAGATCAATTCTTGCAAATTTGTTTTGAAGAATTTGGCACCATGAACGAGAACAAAACTTCATGGTAATGTCCCATATGGGATTTTGTGTAGAGCTAGCAACAGTAATATGAGCTAGGCCTAACGGACCAGCCCATTTAGGCTGATACAATGGGTGGTTTGAGCTTTAAAAATGAGAGCCTAAATATAAAACAGGCTTTTTGGGCCTGACCCGACCCGACCTGACCCGACCCAAGCCCTTATGTTCTTTTTTAGTTTTTTTTTTCTTTTTTGGTTTAAAATACAAAATAATTTATCTGAAGAGATGGTGTTTGATGGAGCTCATTGGCATCGCATGATTCATGTAGCCAGCCTTACTTAATGGGATAAGGCTAATGTTGTTGTTGTTGTTGTTTTGATTTAAAATATTATAAAAATATATTTTATTAATTAGTAATGTATAAATTGTAAAATTTAAATATTATGTTGATTTTTGGTAAATGATAGTGATGATTAGTTGTATTAATTTAATTAATTATATGAAAAAAAATTTTAAAAAGAACAAAAAATATTAAAAAAAGGGCATGTCGGCCTACCCTATAGATGCTCACGCTTTTAAAGCTGAGCCCGTTAAGCAAAACAGGCTTTTCAGCCCGACCCACAGCAGGCCAGCCCATTTTACCAACTCTAATTTTGTGGTTTGTCTATTTAGGGATGAATGCCAGTAAATTCAAAGGTGTCAGTGTTTCTATGCCTGTAATTTACTCCTTCCAGTCCTTATAAGGATCCCTTCTAGAAGCTTTGCATGGTTCTTATTTGCACACTTCACAAAGAACATTAATTTTCTTCCTCCTTAAATGCCCTTATTTAATACTCACATTTAATGTATTGGACATTCTCTCTCATAAGTATATTAAAAGTTTATTAAGGATAACCTGGTAAATTTATTAAATATTTAACAAATTTATTAACCTTAACTAATTTTAACTGATTTCCTTAGTTTCTATAATTTACTTAAAAAGCTCTTGCAATGAGGGCTAGAGAGAGCTAGAAATTATTTAATGGCTCCCCTTTGGTGCTCTGATCTGTTTAAAAGATTCAAGAGATTCACTATCTCTGACATAAAAATGGATTTGAAAGCTCTCCATTGTTCAATTGCATTTGTTTTGGGACTTGTGTTTTGTTTTAGACTACTTTTGTATCTTGGGTTGAAGATTTCTTATCTTCCATCTTTCTATATACTATTATCTTCCACCATTTTGCATACTCCTTTCTTCTTAAAAAAAGCTTCTCCTACTGGAACAAATAGACCAGAGAAAAAAAAAATTCAAAAATGGAAAGGAAACTCACTTTACGGAATGATTCAGGACCCATCTGCTTTTCCAACATCTGAAGAATAGCAACCTAGAGATAGTTTAATAAAAACAATTTAATGATGTCATTCTATACAAAACAATGAAACAAATGGATGTACCAACATGTTGCTATCTGAATAAAAAACTAAACTTACAGACTTCCACGATCTTATTTTTCCATAAAAACCTATGCACTGGGTTCCATATAAATTCTTGCAAGATGTTGAACAGCTCAAAGTTGTCACCCCACTGCTGTCAGCTTTACAAACAGCACAATTTGCCTGCTGATGATTTACAAATGATCACATGCAAAAAATGCAAACAGCACAATAATTCATATTTTTATCCAAGAAGATAAAGTTCAGCTACTAGATAGGATGCAATTAAGTAAACAAAGCATGAAAGCTTCTTTTTTTTTATGGTGCCAAAAAGAATTGTTAAATAAAGAAATAAAAAGCAAATGATAATATATCTTCCAAAAGAGACAAGAAAAGGGTACATGAAAAATTAACAAGGTTGATCAATCTCTCCATGATGGACACTTACGCTCCATTAAAACAACCATGGGTTGGAAACTAAATAGTGGCCTAAGTCACGACCCACCCATCACATGTACCCTTAGATATATGAGCAAGTTCAAAAGTAACAGGTAAGGAAGCATAGATCGAATTGTTAAAAATCACAAATTATCCCCATGTGACTCTCAGTATCTCACGTTTTCACAATTAACCTCCAAATCCTAGATCAACCACACCTCAAATTAGTGCAATAACAATTATAATTAACACCAAAACACTCATAAAACTCACATAATTGTTCTCCCAACATCTAAAATCATAAAATTAATCAAATTAGCACATAATATGCATTAAAACTTTGATGATGACTCCCAAGTATACCCAAATCCACGCCAAATAATAAGAAATATTGGAATTCATCAATATCTATATACATTTTATTTTATTTGTTCATTTTGTGTCCACTTTATTTTTCCTACATTTGTGGCTTATTTTATGGGATTCTTGTTGAAAACTTGTTACCATGGTCCCTACTAATATTCTTCGAGAGAGCAATGAGATTCTCCGCTACATTACTCTCTAAAATTCAACAAGGTATCAAAGCCACTTGCCTATATCCTTTGATTACTCAACATTTGGCCAAATGAAAGTCGCTCTCTTTAAGAATAAAAAGCCTCTCGTGAAATTGCTACACAACAAAAAATTCATTGTCTTCTCCAACATTCAGAAGCCAGACCTCTTATTTTGGAGCAATGGACAACCAAAATGGAGGCATGCACTCATTTATTGCAATCAGAAGGCCAAACTCATCCACAACCAAACTATGACAACCATCCAAGTCTCCATGCACCTCCGTGTTCAGCCAAATTCTGTCCCAAACATCAATGTTTTCATGGATCCATTTCCTGGTAACCATCTTAACCCTAACACTATATATAATTCAACATTAGACAGCAATTAAATGGAATAAAATTGCCGAAACAGAACTCCACTGTTCTGTGGCACTTTTTATCCCAAATTCTGTTCTGCTGTACATCTCCTCCCAAATTCTTCAAATAGCCATTTAGGTGATGACTTGTGATACTCACGTCCATATTTGAGCCATGGACAGTGGAAGAAAAAGACGTAATACTGTTGGAAGGCGCCGATTATTTATTAATTATTTAGCCCTATTTTCTCTGTTTATTTATTTATTTAAGTTGTTATTCATTTATTTTGTTATATCTATTAGGCTGAGATTTTAGGAACTAGAATACCATTATTATTCTGTTGAATATGTCAAGATTTTTACCCTAGAATAATCTGTCAATTAGGTAGGCATGTTGCCTATATATTTTCACACTAAACCTGATGCTGAAGAGATAATTAGATTATCATAAAATAATTAGAATTTAAATAATTATTAGGTTATTTAGATTTAATTTATTTTGAATTTATTTTATTTTTTAGAATTTGGTTATTTTATTTAAATTTATCTTTATCTTATATTTTTAGATATAGTTTAGTTTAATATTTATCTTTTGTTTATATTTAAATTATTTTATCCTTTTCAGACCCAAGTTAGATTAGAATTTAAAACTCCATAAATAAACCCTAGAATCTCTTATTGTACTGAGCTCTTTCCTTATTAATTGAATGTTATTTGAGACTTTGTGAATGAATTTTCTCTCAACTTTCTCCTTTTCTTATCTACCTTCTACCCTTCCCCAACCTTATCCTACATCAATTTGGTATCAAAACAGGTTCCTCACACTCCTTTCCACACTTCCCTCGCCAAAGAACCCACTAGAAAACTCGTCGAAACCCAAACCACTTCGCTATCAGAGCCAGAAACCCTAGTTGCTGATGTATGATCAACAAACCACCACCAGCATTCAATTCATCATCCAAATTCCGGCTAGATCCCAAAATCTCGTGCCCTCAAGCATCGGTGAACTCCCCTGCGCATGGGCTTCACGCCCCTCTCAGGCCGCCCATGCAGCGTCCATACAATCGCTCCAAATTCACTTTTTCTGCAATTTTTTAGTTATTTTGCGAAGTTCTTTCCCTCCCAGCCTATCCTAGCTACAAAAATATCATCTAGAAGCTTTATTTGTAGGTATATTTGAGTTAATATTATCAGTATGGCTTCTGTCAAGCGCCTTGAGCATTCATTTGACTACATGGATTGTCACTTTGATCACATGGATCGTCACCTTGATTGTTGTTTAGATGAAACGAATCGTAAGCTTGATGAATTAAAAAGGCTGTCCAAAGACATCCTATATGCTCTCAGGTTGCTAAATAAGGGTATAGACATAACTCCTGAAACTTTAGAGGAAGAACGCAAGTGTCAGATAGAAGAAGAGCAAGCATACAAGAAGGTTAAAGTTATAGAACAAATTGAAATAACACCATCCGCAGACAACTCCTCAAAATACAAAGAAGACCTTGATGTTATAGTTGTCGAAGAAGAAAGAAGCTTGAAGAAGGTACAAGCGCAAAAACGATCTCCACCAATGGAAATTGAGCCATCTAAGGCTGTTGATGCTTAGCTACAATAAGCTCTTGCTCCACCTCATCCATCCATTATGTCACATGGTATAAAGATGGCTGCTTTTACAGAAGAGTGGAATGTTTTATTGCCTAAAAATTCATTGGAAAGGAATTTCACACCCATATGGAGTTTTGATGGGAAGTCTTTTTGTTTAAATCCCATTCATCTTTATCTTATTTGGTGGAAAGGATTTCCTGAGTTTAATAATACTTGGGTGGTTGAATAAACAGTCATTCACGCAAATCTCATCTTTTACTATCTTGCTTGCTAGAAACGTTTCCCAATCTAGATGCTACGTGAAGTATTAACTCAGGAGAGTTCTTTCAAGTAAGGGAGAATTATGCAGAAGAGATAATTAGATTATCATAAAATAATTAGGATTTTAAATAATTATTAGGTTATTTACATTTAATTTATTTTGAATTTACCTTAATTTTTTAGAATTTGGTTATTTTTTTAGATTTATCTTTATCTTATATTTTAGGATATAGTTTAATTTAATATTTATCTTTTGTTTAGATTTAAATTATTTTATCTCTTTAGGACTTTAGTTAGATTAGAATTTAGGACTCTATAAATAACCTCTAAAACCTCTTATTGTACTCAGCTCTTTCTTTATTGATTGAATATTATTTGAGACTTTATAAGTGAATTTTCTTTTCTTAATTTTCTCCTCTTCTCATTTACCTTCTACCCTTTCCCCACCCTATCCTACATCAAAACCCCCCAATAATATTCACGGCCTAATTACCCTAATCAAAGCCGATTTCATGGTATCAAAGTAACATGGTCCAATTCAATACTTTCCAAGCTTTAGCCGCTGAAACAAATGGTGGCACATCCTAAACCTACTAAATCAACTTCATGCCAACATTTGGAAGCAGCAGGGAATTATCTTCAATGATGATCATTGGACATTGACTAGATGGAGAAAATTATCTCCAACGGTCTCAAAGCTTTCTAATGTTCATTCGCGGCAGAGACGAGGAAGATTACATCAATGGAAAGTCACTACCACCAAGTGCAGATGATTCAAAATTTACAACCCGGGTTGCCAAGAACAATCAAGTCATGTCTTGGCTTGTGAACTCAATGACCCTAGAGACTGGCAGAAACTTTGTTCTGTACAAAACAGCAGATGAGATCTGGGATGCAGCTCGAGAACTTTACTCTTCACTGTCCAGCATAGCCATATTGTTTGAAAATAAGGGAAGACTACATGACTAGAAGCAAGGCAATTCATCTGTTACAAATTACTACAATTCCCTGACTAACTTGTGGCAACAATTGGAACTCTATGAAGTGCACAGCAGGAAGTGCTCAGAAGATGTAAACCTATAATGAAGATCATTGAAAGTGAACATGTGTACAAGTTCTTGACTGGCCCCAACCCAGAATTGAAGAAGTCTGGATCAGACTACTTGGGAGTCAATCTCTACCTACTGTACGTGAAGCTTTCTCCACTGTCAAGAGGGAAGAAAGCCAAAAGAAGCTCGTTTTTCAGCCTACAAACACCACTGAAAATACTGCTTTGGTGATCAGAACTGATGACAACAGGTCTGTGAAAGGAGGCCACTCTTGGTGTGATCATTGCAATAAGGCAGGACACACTAAAGAAGGATGCTGGAAGTTGCACAGTAAGCCCAGCAACAGCAAATAGAAGACCAAATTTGAGTGCCATGCGTATGTAGCTAAAAGTGGAGAAAGTACAAACATTGACATTCGCCAAATTAAGGAGCAGCTAGATATGCTGCAGAAATTAATCAGTAGCCATGAGAAACAACAAGCACCTAGAATTGGAACCAGCCTAATTGCTCAATCAGGTAAAATGATTGTTGCTCTTAGTATGAGAGAATCCTAGATCATGGATTGCCTATTCTGGAGCTTCTGACCATATGATAAAAGATTCATCAAATTTGACGAATATTACTCCATGCATTGAGAACCTAGTTGTTAAAATAGCTGATGGTTCACTAGAAAGTGTTACATACATTGGGACATTAACAATATCTCCTGATTTGGTATTAGTAAATGTTCTCTATGTACCTGACTTAGCTTACAATCTGATTGCGGTTCATAAGTTAGATTATTTCATTTTCGTTCTGGTCATCCTAGTATTGAATATTTAAAGCATATGTATCCGTAGCTTTCAAATAAAGATACTTCTTAGTTTCAATGTGAGATTTGTCCACTTGCAAAACACACTAGAAATCCATATCCATCTCATACTCATGTGCCTACATAACCCTTTTCTATTATTCATAGTGATGTGTCCGCCTTCAAGGGTTTAAAAAAAAAAATGGAAGTCATTTGTAACGTTCATAGCTGACCATACGCGCCTAACATGGGTTTACCTATTGAAAGAAAAATCAGAAGTCTTATCTGTTTTTCAAAAATTTCATTCTTTTGTTCAACATTAGTTTCAAACAAATATTAAAATTCTGCGTTCTAACAATACCAAGGAGTATTTCAGTTCTGCTCTCAAAACTTATCTTTCTAGACATGGCATCATACACCAGAGTTCGTCCTTATATTCCTCAATAGAATGGAATTTCAGACAGAAAAAATAGGCATCTATTGGATGTAGCAAGGTCTCTTTTACTCTCCTCTAATGTTCCGAGCTATTTTTGCAGGGAAGCTGTGCTCACAGCCACTTATCTAAAAAAAAGCCAAAGTACTCTAATACCAGTCCCCACAACGACTGCTCCTAGAAACCTACCCAAATAATCAAAGTCAAGATTAACCTGCCACTAAAATTTTTCAGGTCCACAGCCTTTCTTCACAATTATCTTGGAGGAAAACTTGATGCTAATGCTATCAAATGTCTATTCCCTAGCTTGAGGGCACGTGTTGCAGGATATCGGATCTGATTCTAGTATTAATGAATCTAATTGACATCCTTTTCCTATTTATTAGGAGAATAATTCTGTTATTATTACTGTTCATTTCCAGTCCTTATTTCCTGGGATTTACAGCATTATTATCGGGATTGAGTTGCCTCCTTTATGTGGCATCCTATCCTCTATATATTGCTCTGCCAATTATGAACAAATTATCCATTCATCTAGGGTTTTTTTCAATACCTTATTTGTAAAACACTCATCTAATGGCAAGGTTACAGTACTAATTGTATATGTTGATGACATAGTGATTACAGGTGACAATACCAAGGAAGCAGTGAGGTTGAAAATGTTATTGGCCTCAGAATTTGAAGTAAAAGACCTGTGAAGTTTGAAATATTTCCTAGGAATGGAGTTGCCAAGATCGAAGAAAGGGATGGTTGTGTCACAAGTAAACCTTAGATTTACCCAAAGATGGGTTTCCTAGGTTGTAAACCTTCAGAAACACCTATGGAAGCAAACTGTAAGCTGGGATTAAAAGAGCAGTGTGCACCTAGGGATAAAACCAGATATCAAAATTTGGTTGGAAAGCTGATCTATCTTTCACATATGAGGCCAGACATTGCATTTCCAGTGAGTGTAGGTATTCAATTTATGAACAACCCAAATGAAGAACATTTGGAGGCAGTTTATAGAATTCTAAGGTGCTTGAAATTCACCCCAGGTAAGGATCTTTGTTTCAAGAAAGGGTCACAAAGAGGAGTAGAAATTTATTCAGATGTTGACTGGGCTGGTTCTATCACTAATAGGAGGTCAACTAAGGGAATTGCACCTTTGTTTGGGGCAAGTTGGTTACATGGTGAAGCAACAAACAGCCTGTGGTAGCTCATAGCAGTGCACAAGCCAAATTCCATGCTCTAGCATTGGGAATCTGTGAATGAATATGGCTGGATAGATTGCTGAAGGAGTTGAAGATTAGAAGTGAAGGACCATTCAAGCTATTTTGTGATAATATGGCCACTATTGGGATTGTCAAAAAACCTATTCATCATGATAGGACCAAACATGTAGAAATTGATCATCATGTTATCAAGGAAAAACTTGATTCAAGTCAAATGAAGGTCTCCTACATTTCTACAAAGTCATGAGTAGCAGATTTGCTAAGGCTGTGTCTTGACTTGATAAGCTGTGTAGCAAGCTGCGCTTAGTGAACATATACTCCCCAACTTAAGGGGAGTGTTGGAAGGTGCCAATTATTTATTTATTATTTAGCTTTCTCTGTTTATTTATTTATTTAAGCTGCTATTGATTTATGCTATTATATCTATTAGGCCAAGACTTTAGGAACTAAAATATCATTATTATTCTGTTGAAGAAGTCAAGAATTTTACCCTAGAATAATAGGTCAGTTAGGCAGGCCTGTTGCCAATATATTTTCACACTAAACCTCAATAATATTCACAGCCTAATTACCCTAATCAAAGCCGACTTCAAAGACCATCATAAGGAGAAAATAAAGTTGTCTTAGATGAGGAGTACTCTCCTCCCTGTACTTTGGTATTCATCTTGATGAATTGTCCAAGATGTATTAGAGGGTTGTCAGGCATCCATTATGAGCTGATACAGTATAAAAATTCAAGGGTTAATACTGAACTTGTTTTATTAGATAGAAGTAACATTACACTTACACGATTAAAGAAAGAACAGATCCTACTCCAACCAAAAGACATAACTCTCAATAAGAAAACTCTATCATAATCCCAAGAAAAACCTTCAACTAATTTTATCCTAATAAAAACAGAACACTTAATATAATCCTAAAAGACATCGAAGCGTTATCCAGAAAATAACTTCAAAACAAATAAGCCTAAAGTGAAGCAAAATGGGGGGAAAAAAACTGGGGTATAATATACGCATAATAATGTAAAATCTCCAACAGTCTAACCATATCTAATTTAAGTTATTCCTACGGATCATACCAACCAAAAATTGAATATTACCAACCTTGTATCTTCGGTATCGAGCCTCATTATTTCCCAAATGCTTCTTCACATAAAAATCAGTCAAAAAACCAGCAAGTCCTTCCAAGAGCCACTCTGACACCACGCATATGTTGATTGTGTTAATGGAAACATAATTTCCATAAAAATTGCACAGAAGAAACTATGAAATTAAACCACCAAAACCCAATCACACAGTAAAAGAATATACTCCACTAAGTTACCATCAGTTGCTGCCTCAGGGGTTATATACACACCAAACCACTGTCTTGCAAGGGCATATGCAAGTTTTATCCTTGTATCAATAGTCTGCCACAACAAAAGCAACTGATCAACATTAAGCCAAAGAAGCAAGTAAATTGTCCACTAAAAATTCTCATGTGAAAGAACAATAGTTCAATGAACTGATTAAACATAAAGAGGGGTCAAACTTCACTGCAATCTCAAATGGTTTTAGTAGAATTGCAATCTCTGAATGATCTTTATACGAGTCATAGGTACATCAAAACTAAGTCCAAACATGATATTCTTTCCAGCTTAACAAGTCTTCACTTTAGCTAGGAAAGCATTGACTCAAAAAGAATCTAATTGAAAAGGATTTTAAAAAGAAAAAACTGAATAAATAAGCTGACCTGATCAATAACCTTCTCATCAAACAAAACTTGAGAACTAAATATACTAATAGATGCTCCTAAACTTAATGATGAAACTGCCATGTCCGGCTCTATGAAAACTTGCTTGTATGAGTCAAATGGGAAGTCTACAGAAAGGTAATCCTTATAGCAACTGCACAGCAGCAAAAAATAAGTTATATACAATTTTAATTTAAGCAACCAATTCCAGGCAGGAAAATATCAATTAACATATGCCAAACCTGAATACACTATGGAAAAATTCCACAGTATTCCGTAGCTTTGCTAGATTAGGTAACAAACATATATGAGATACTTGACTAACTTGATAGTCTGGAAGAATTTGAAATGGGGCAACAACCAGAGATATCCACCTTGCAGCAACAGGAACATCCAATTTATAGACATATGTCTTTCGAGGAGGATCATCCTTGCTCAAAACCTGAACAATTATTGAATTATATAATAATTATGATTATAAAACAAAGATAATTAAAACATCATTTGGACTAAGACTGGAAGGACTATAAAAATCTAGATAAGCAAACTATAAATTACATCTCTTTCACTTAAACAGTCTCTTAACTTGGCTAATCCATTCTATAGAAAAGGTAAACAATTTGCTGCAGTCATACATGTCCATGAAACACATCATGCTTTAAAAAAAAAAAATCCAGATTCTTGCTCCAGATTGTTACAGAAAAACACTGCTAGCAAGCATGCATCATGGCCCATAAGGTCCAGTCTTTAACAGCAGATATTTTTATTTATTCCTTGAATATGTTTCCTTGATTATATGGAATCTTATTGTGCATTATTATTAGCTTTCAGATTGACTTATTTTCCTTGATTCTGTCCCATTGTTTTGGACCTGACGGTCCTGACTGACAAGTCTATTGCTAGGTCTTTTCTTTTATACTGATGTACCAAGTTGATTGGAATCAATAAGAAAATATCTGGTTAGAAATTGCCAAGAATCCTATTCATTGTGACAAAACAAACACGTGAGAATTGGCCAACACTTCATAAGGTAGACTGATGCAAGCATAATAGATCTTTCCTACATGTCACCCTTTCACAGGTAGCTGATCTGCTCACTCTCTCTCAAGAACCAAGTTTGAAGAACTTAGTGGCAAGCTGGGAATGCTAAGCATCAATTCTCCAGCTTGAGGGGGAGTATTGGCAGGCAAGTAACTCAGCCCACAAGGCCCAGTCTTTAACAACAGATATTACTTTTTATTCCCTGATTATATGTGCATTTTTATTAGCTTTCTGTTTGACCTTCATTTTCCTTGATTCTGTCCTATCTTTCAGGACCTAACCGGCAAGTTTGTTGCAAGGTCTTTTCTATTATATTAATGTATTGAGTTGATTAGAATTAATAAGAAAATATTGGACTCCTCTGTTTTCTTCACACCAGAATTGAAGTAATTAAACACATACATAACTCATGATAGGAGCCAGATGAAGATCACAACTTCAACAAAAATGTAACTTGCCAACAAAATTACAAATCACAAACTATATGACATATTTTGACAATAAATCCGACAAGGTCAACCAAACTATAAGAATTTCATAATTGATATCACGAAAATTATATAAACAACTTTAAAGTTTAACAAAATTATCAAATATTTGAAATTAGAGAGAAATCAGAGTAATATAAAAGCACGTCATGCAAATACTCAGAGTTTGTTATAGACTCATACACTAGGTTCCTGACTAAAAGCCTCTAATTCATGGCCCAATGCACAGTATAAAAATAATCTAACAAGTACATACTCTAACATTCATCCTACAAAGTTTCTTTTCTTTTTTCTTCCTTTAAGAGAAAATAAAACTAAGTAAACAACACAATATTAATCAATTCTGAATGCATAGTTTTTTTTTTTTTTTAATTTCTTCTGAAGATTACAATGAAGTGCAGAATATGGCAATTAAGCTTTTTCACCTTCCTTTTCTTCATCTTCTTCGCTCCCTTTTTTAATACTATATCATATACTACATCCACCTTTTTCATCTTCAACTTCATCATCTTTACCTTTTTGTTCATTCCTACGAATTCTTATGAATTACAATGAAGTATGGAAAATGGCAATCAAGCTTTTCTACCTAAACAAAAAAAAAAAAAATCAAAGGTTTCCCAAATCCTGAAATCATTCTATACCTTTGTATTCAGAACCAAATTCTCACAACCATTAAATTCCTTAGTTTAATTATCAAATTGAGTGTTTCAATGTTGACCAAGGAAATTTTCGAAAGAGAGGAATTTCACACCGAAGCACCTGTGTAATCACAACAAAATAGAGTCCACGAAAGAAAGAACAGACACCTATTAGAAATTTCTCGTTCCCTGCTCATCACTTCACATGTTCCAAAAACTTCTAAGGAGAGGCATTTCTTGAGCTACCTAACTAGTAAACCAGAAACCATCAGATACTAAATTTTCAATCACCTTGCAATAAATTCTAGCAAACCTTTCATGAGTAAATTACCCATCTTAACATTACCAGCAAGGATTTTCAACCACATTTGCTGTGTTCACCTTAACATAATGGAAAACATGGTACCCATTCCATTAAATGTGTTTTTATTGGATACAATGGCAGAACTATGAGGGCTAAGAGGGGTCCTTCATCGAGATTAAAGTAACATTAAGAAGTACACAATGCTTAAAGGAGTATTTAAATGAATTGGTTCTTCCAACTCAATAGCTAGCTTTTGGGGAATGATTCTCCATTCTCAATACACTTTAATCCTATCTCCTTACCTGAAATAGAAGAGAAGGGGAGACCAAGGATGGTATTGGCCTTCATGGATAAAGGCAAAGAACGTACATAGCAAGTGCAACTAATGACAAGCAACAAAATCAGAATGCCTTCACCCCCAAACAACTAGAATAGTCACAACTAATCTTTGGCAGACTTTGAAACACCCCAAAGGAAGACGTTACTGCTGGATATGTAGCAGCACAAACAAGTAATACTTTTCTAACTCTAAACTCTAGAGTCCAAGAAAGCAATACCTAGGTGGTGGATTTTGGAGCAATAGACCACATGACAAATAATTACCCATGCCTTGAGAATCAGAAGAAATGTGAGAACAACATAGTTGTCACATTGGCAGATGGATCTCCCTCTAAAGCTTAGGAACTGGTATTGTAAGAATATGCAGAAATCTAGCGTTGAAAAAGGTTCTATTTGTTCCAAAGCAACTTCACAATAGTAATCATGAAATATGGGGCATATTCACAGCCAAGCTGATCATACTCTCTTCATAAAATTCTCGGCATGGGAAGGTAGCCCATCTTCACTTTGATGATATAATAGTAACAGGTGACTTTCAAGGAATCAAGCAACTAACAAGGGCTCTAGCCAAGGAATTTGAAACGAGAATCTTCAGCAACTAATTATTTCCTGAGAATGAAAGTTGCAAGAACAAGGGCTCTCATTATAAGTATAGCCTAGACCTATTAGACAAATATGGCACGCTAGGGTGTAAGCCAGCAAAGGCATGGAGACGCTTTTAAGGTGGGATTTAAGGAAGAGAACCCTTTCATTGACACCAGAGGTACCAAATATCAAGGTACCTCAAGATGACAAATGGTAAATGTATCTGCTTCAGAAAAGGAAGTGATAAAGATGTAAAGATCTACACAAATGCAGAATAGGCTGGATATATTTAAGATAGAAGGTCTACCACAAGATATTCTGCCTACACATGGGGGACTTTAGTTACTTGGAGAAGTAAGAAATATGCATTAGTGGCTAGATACAGTGCAGAGGCCAAGTATAGAGCACTTTCTCTAGGTCTAGGTAAGTGATTGTGGCTGAAACTAGCAAGAAATGAGGGAGAATTTTTGGGGTATATGCAAAGGATTGTGGCTGAGACTGGCAAGAATTTAGTTACTTGCACAAACTTTTGATGAAAACTTCTTTAAGTCCCATATTACCCCAAAACAAATATTCAGGGGGAGACGCTAGCAAGAAGTAAGGGAGAATATCAGTTTTTCAACCCAAATGGACTCAAACCAAACCTAGGCTTACTCCCCTACTTGAACCTGAGAGTGAACCATCTAATTAGAGGAACTTTGAGGCTGAAGTGCCTAGTCATATGTGTGGACCAGCTGATGTTCCCAACCTCCAGGTCTACTTAAGGCATTCCAGAAAAAGCGAAAATCAAGAGCATTGCCAAGCTAATCCAAATTCCAATCCTAAAGAAAACACTTCAAGCAACACTGAATCTGAATCTGAATCTTCTTCCAATGATTTGAAATTAACAACTGATCTTTATCTCCCCAATGCCTACAGAAAAGGGACCAGATCATGTACACAACACCTTATATTGAAATTTGTTTCATATGAAAGGTTGTCTTCTAGTTATAGGGTCCTTACCTCCATGATGCACAGCACTGAAGTACCACAACATATTAAGGAAACCCTCGCACATCCCAAGTGGAGAAATGTTGTAAATAAAGAAATTAACGCCTTAGAAAAGAATGAAACATGAGAGATTACTCAAATGCCCCAAGGAAAACAGCTAGCAGGATGCAAATGGGCGCCCCCTGGAAAAGTAAAGGGATTTCTATTCCCAACAAAAGCACACTCTGAACTTGCCAGAGGAAATGGGAAGGTTGGGATGTAAGCCCATCCAAGTCTTTGTTTAGCCCATTTTACAAATTAGTTCTTTCTACAAGTCTTCATATCAGCAAAGTAGTCAAAATCCTAGTCTTACAAATAAAAAGTGACAAAACAGACAAAAGCCTTCCTATCATTTCCCACCTTTGGATTAAGCCACAGCAAATTACTTACTTTATCCAATGACATTGTAGTTGGAAATTCAAGCAATTTTAACACATTTGGCATGAAGGTAATACTTATACAACCAAATTCAAGTATTCAACTCCTAAACAATATTTGGTTACTCAAAATAGTCTTGCTCATGCTTTCAGCATCAGTAATAAAAAAATAAAATAAAATAAAGTAAAATGATTCATTACTACCTGGTATAGTAAGCTTCCACTACTGACAGCCACAAGATTGTGTGCAACCGTGAACTCCAGATCATAACTGAACATTAAATTAAAATAGAAATAATAACAAATACTTGAAGCTCATAAAGTAACTGTAAATAATAAACATAATCATCTTCAAAATCTAGACAAGCAATCACACACACTAATATGGGAGTATTAAACAGTTCATACCAGCATCGCTGTGAATTGTCATCTATACAAGGAAACCAACACCTTGCTCTCCTTATCTGGTTATCCGTATGAAGAACACTATCTTTGAAGTGGATCCCTGTTTCTGCCTTCTCTATCCAATAATCAATTCGTACAAACCTTATACTCTGCACCCAACATCAACCTACATGAGAAAACACCAATAGTAAACCTCACCACAGCAACTCATTGCCCATTCTGCCAATGACATTTCAGGACGCATGTTCATTAAAAACTTAAGGCAGACATAATCAACGATTTTACAGTGTGTGATAAATACAGTCTCCATGCATTTTTTCATGCAAACTCAATAAATAAACATAATTATCTAGAACTATAACAGTGTAACGTTATCCTCTGATCAGCTACACTAAGAACACATTAAACAGAACTGAACTACTAGTGATCTTCTGCTTTCCAATAGAAATTTATAAATATAAGAACGCAGACTAGGAGTAAAATCCAATAAATCAAAGCCATGAGATTCTTGAAAAACAAACAAATGCGATATCTTTGTGAGACATCGCAGAAAACCCAATCAGTGGGCTGCATAAAGAAATTGTAAGCATCGAGAATACCCAAATAAGGAAACATGAGTAGAGAAAGGAAAAATAACCTGTTTGTCCTCTCCAGAAGAATGAAACCCATTTTCAGAAACGGGATGCTCCTGCTGTTCACTTTCGGTCTTAAAAGGTTTACAGCAATTAATTAGTAAATTTGGCACCAGTTCCTTTTCTAGGGCAGACATATACACCGAGCCTGCAACATCTGCAGCTGAGCTAGGAGAAAACGCCGAGCTCCATCTCTTTTCATTCTCCACTTGTTGCTGATGATGCGGATAATACTCAAAGTCCGCCGGCTCGCCATCAACCAAGACATTCTCGATGCATATATTCTCTGCGTGCAGACCAACAATCCCAATCTCGGGCACGGCAATTTCCAACTCAGTGTACCTGCAAAATCCCAGAGTCAAAATCGCCCCTAATACCAATTAGGTTATTTCTAACTCCGTCGCACGCTCTGATCCAACGAAACCAAATTTGCAACCTCCCCGCAGAGAAGATACTAATTTCGCGACAGTATACCTAGAAATGTAAACAAAATGAAACAAGAAGTGCAATGAAATGCGAGATGTGAGGGACGAACCCGTAGACAAGACGCTTGTCCATGTCGATGGAAAGGCAGAGCTTTTGGTGGTGAACTACAGCACCAGAATTCTCGGGTTTGGGATCTTCGTTCTTCGGTTTGCGAGGCTTCGCCATTATAATACACAGCTCGAGAGCAAGCACAATCCAGGTCCTGAAATCTCACTCTCTCCTTTGAGTCTTGGTAGCCTTATTAATAGACGGCCTCAGCCGCTGGCGGCTACGGATCACCTATTGGAGTGATGATCTGCCCTTTCGTTGTCTTCTAATCTCAGCCGTACATTCTATCAACTATTATAATCGGACGACAAATGGCAGCACGCGAAACGCAGCATCTCCCGTGTTGAACTTTATCCTTTCATAGCTTTGGAGCGTTTTCTTTCCTTTGTTTTTTTAATGTGGACGTCCATCATGACAATGTTTACAAACTTAATTATTATTAATTCATTATTAATATGATTAATAATATATTTTACTATAAATCATCAACCATAAATTATTAATTAACATTATTAATAATTGAGATATAAATATCATGATGATATATTTAATTATTTTATTAGATGTGTACCAGTATGCATGGGTTTATTAGGTAAACCTAAATAAAAAGAAATATTTCAAAAAATCTATGATCTATTACATATTAAAAAATATGTAGGATTGAATGAAATATGTGAAGCCATGTTAGCAAGGAATTTTGAAAATAAAATATGATGTTAGACTGATTATGCGGCACCTGATGTGTATAATGGTGTGGGTAATATAAATTTGTAAAATTCTGTATTAACAATTAGTAATTTAATCACATTAATTGCTAACTGTTAGATACTTATTATAGGAATACTTTTTTTCAGACATAAAATTAGGCATATTGATAAGTCACAATTTTACATTATTTTTGTTTTTCATGTTTAAGTTTTTTAATATGAAATTTTGGTTAATTTTAGACATTTAAGTGTGATTTTCACGTTTCAGCAGAAATAAGAGTTTGGTAAAATTTATAGCTAAAATTATTATCACATTCATTTTATATTGATTATGTATATTCCATGATTTTAAAGCTTAATTCTTCCTATCAGAGTCAATTTCACTAGATTAGGTTGATTAAATATTTAATAAAATCTAACTAGATAATTAATTAGGGAATTTAGGGTTATATCTTATGAGTTTTCTTTAGAAAGATACCATTTCATATTCTATTTAACGATCTCTACCATTCCCTAACTTTTTGTTCCATTCCATTTAGTTGTCAAAATCTACTATTCATTCATTTTTCATTTTCCTTTTTTACTTATAGTTTGTGGCTCATTTGAATTTACTTTTTATTTTTCTTGATTTAGTCACCTAACCATTTTCTTAAGCACTTAATTAACCATAATCCTAATTACTTAAGTTGACCAAAGTCATTAAGTATTATAAATTAAAGAGTCAAAGTTTGATTAACACAAGACATTTCTGTCATTTTTCTTGAAAACTCATTTTCTCCCTAATTTTATATGATTTTTAGTTCCTTCCTTTTACATCATTTTCATATCAATTTCCTTGATTATTGTTGATAATTTTGTGATTAGTGATGGGCATTTTCATGATTAAATGTTATTATTTTTCTTGGTCAAAATTTTATTAAAAAGTATTACATATGTTATATATTACCTTCATTATTTCTTGTAACATTTTTAATAGATTTTGAGACATATCATGTGGACTCATTGCTGAACCATGGTTTTTTTTTTTTTGCCATAACCATTAGGGCTTAATTGGTGCCACAAAATCCTTCAAATTTTCTGCCTAATCATTTTTTATTTTTCCTTAATTTCCACCTAAGTTATATTTTATAATACCTAGACCTTTAGACTTATTTTCCATACATTATATTATAATTATGTCTATTAAAGTCCATTTGAAAGTTTAAATTATATGAAAATGTCATAGTAATTTTTTTCCCAAAACTTGGTACTATTTATTTGGTAAATTCCATTGTACAAGACAAACTTCGGAAAATCATATCTAATTTCACAAAAAATTATATGTAAGTGATTCAAGTATCTAAAAATAGGTAAAAATATTGCCTGCATGAAAAAAATATAAACCAAAGCATTGACTGGACTAATTACTACAGTAAATTTTGAAATTAATTATTGCTCAGTTAGTCATTTTTCTGAAATTCCTAATTTCTAGATCAATTTTAAAAATTCATATAAAATCACACAGCCATCAAAACTAAGTGCTCCTTAGATCAGATTAAAGCTCCTTCTATCTAGTTTCTAACCATATATAGCACTTATATATTCAATACAAAAACGCTTAAATAGTGTTAGGTTTATTGATCAAAGGTCATAAGGTCAATTTACATTCTTCAACTTTACAAAATAAAAACCATATATCCTTCATGTAGTGATAGCTTGGTCTCATACTCTATTATCCATTACATTGAACCTAAAATAACATAATTACATGAAGATACAAATCAAGCACTATACACATTAATTTACATGAGTATTTTAAGCACATAATTAAGGAAAGTAAATTCATTTTAATCAACAATTTGTTTCTCCTTTTTCTTTTTCCTCTTGGGCAATTTTGTCATAATTTGCACCTAAATATAATGAACATTTGGAAAATGATGAGATTCAAAAAATCTCTATAGTGATGCCCAATCATGCATTCACATTTTTTGCCACAATCGTTCATTCAGATTATCATCAACAATTCATAAAATCATCAATACAAGTCATAAAAATATATTATACCATAATATTTCATAAAAATTTTGGTATAATAACATCTTATAAATTGGACATTTTAGAGTCACAAAGACCCTTCAATCAACCAATCAACAATACAAAACCATCACAAAATAATCAAACAAATACATGGCATAGTCATATATTTCATGAAAACAAAAAATGATAACATTGAACATAAAAGGGACAATAAATATCTTGTGACTTTTCTTAGCTTTTCAAACCTTACACACTTATTCTTTGATCTTCTTTCACTTTCTTGAACCCTAAACTTCCAAGTTGATTTCCTTTAGCATTTTTTTGTGCACCACACTTGAATCTAACTATTTTGAACTCAAGGAATCCATTTTTTAGGTCAAAATATTGAAATTCCATCTTTATCCTAACTCTAAGTCTGACTGAAAATGAGGAAAAATTGAGAGAAAATGATTTTCTTTACAACTCAACAAACTACTTGTGATTTCATGCTTCTTGGGAAATTTCTAACATTTTCCATGATTTATCTGTTGAAAGCTCTATTTTCTCTCATTAAACCTTACTTGGCCGAAACTATGGTGGAAGAGAAGAGAGAGAACACTTCATGAAAACCTTGCTAACTACTTGAGAATACAAGATAAGGATGGTAGAAGTTTACCTTTGGAACTTGCTCTTTAATCTTTGCCTTCTAACTTCTCCTTTTCTCTTCGGTTTTCGAGTTCTCTCTCCCCTCTTACTTTGTTTTTGGTCGATCAAATGAAGGAGGAAGAAGTGTTTTATGAAACTTAACCCAAGGTGGAGAAGAGAGAGATCTAATGAGTAAATAGTAGAGTTAGGTTAATTAACCAACTTAGTTACTTTTAATTGCAAAAATCCACTTAAAATGCAATAAAGAGACTCCCTCCATGTCCAATTAGCCTAGGCCATGCCACTTTAAGGGTATTCTGGTAAAAAATTACTTCATAACTTTTAATAGTCCAAAAGAACCCCTACTAATAAAATTTACCCATATCAATTAAATACTTTTGGCGTAATTGTCACTTAATTGGTATGAAATTATTCCAAATTTGATTTTTGACTAATTAACTTCGTTATTTTGACCCCCAAATTTATCTGTGAGGATCCATATCACTTTTGAAACTAAATTATAAATTATAAATTATTACAAATTCAATTAGTTTCATTTTGATAGGATTTCCGAAGATTCCAAAATTGCCTTGATGGGGTAAAATTACAATTTTAATTCTTTCAAGGCCTAAATCATAATTTTCCCTAATGACTAAATTGAATAAAACTCTTTCCCTTAAGGATATATTGCATAAAATTCTTATTTCTTAGAGTAAAACTATGAGCCTGTTTGACAATGTTTTCTGTTTTATTATTCTGAGAACAGTTTTGTAAAACTGTTTTCGAGAATAAATTTTGAAAACAAGAAAACAAAAAAATCTGTTTGAATAATTATTTTTAAAATCATAACTAGTGAGTGATAGATGAGTTATTCAAAATTTATAACTTTACCATTAATGAGGGGGATGTTTCTCACCTTTCCTTATGTTTTTCAGAACAAAAACTATAAAACACCTTAAAGGTGTTCTGAATATGCTATTCTTTTGTTTTTCTGTTTTCCAGAACAGTTTATAAAAAATAGGTTTATCAAACAAGTTTTCTGAGTTTTCTGTTTTCAAAAAGAGAAAAACTGTTTTAAAAAGCAGAACCAAACATGCCCTATAATTTCCTTATTTTCTATTCTAACTCAGAAATATGACCTTTTTATCATTTTTTTCTATTTTTGTCTCTCCATTTTTTGTAATTTTCTTTACATTTTAAAATATCTTCTAATTTTATCTTCTACATTACTTAATATCTAGTAAAAATTTATGATATTATATATTGATTTCCTACTTGACACATAGTCTTTATACTACTTAATCACCCTCATCTTCTTACCACTTAAGCCCTACTTGCATATCTTATTTGTCACCTCATTAATGAACATTTTTTGCCCAAATTGCCCTCATTAACTTAGCCTAACCCTAGCCTCCATCAACCATTTGGCCAACTCTCTAAATCTAACACCTCTCTCTTTCTTTGTTTCTTTCACTTTCTCCAATTTTCTTTCATCTTTTTCGTTTATGCATTTTCAAGCATCCTTCCTCCATTAATTCCTGCAATCTCCTTCAAATCCACGCCAATTCCTTCCATTCTAACATCATATTATCCTCTCCATACCTTCCTTTCATCAACACACTTCATTTTCTTCATCTACCTTGCCCTCAAGATTTATGCAAGAAACATCAGCCACAAGGAAGAATCAAGTGTCAAAATTGAAATCCATGAAGAATATAGAGGGAGGAAGGAAGAGAAGGGAGATTTAAACTTCAAACCTCATGAAGACAACCTTAGATTGCCGAAAACCGCCTTTGAATGTCTCACCAGGCACAACTCGACTAGAAACCCAGGGTTTGCACCTCTGAAAATGAGTCTTCGAGTGTTTTATAAGTAGAATTTGGGTAGGGACTAAAATAAATTGCTTTCAGATTTGACCCAAAAAGTATAATTTTCCTTAGAACTTTTTTGCAAGAATTTTTCAGATTCACCCTCCAAATTCTAATTTTTTAAATAAATTCAATTTACATTTAATGAGCCATATTTTTAATAATCCCATTAATTAAGAACTAAATAGTATTCTTTAACGTTAATTTGCTTAATCAAATTTGGGATGTTACAATATCTATTTAAAATAATGATTAGTGGCAGGAATTATATTTGGATTGTTATTTATGAGGTTTATTGTTCTTAATTTGATATTAAGATTTATTATAGACAATTATGTGGTTTAAATGGATTTCTTTTAATTTGGTCATTGTTTATAGTAAATTTTAAGCTAAGTTTTCTTTAAAAAGAGACTAATATATTAATATAACTAATTAGTATAAGACAAGAAATTCTATTAGGATAAAGATAAAATAATCCTTATCACTGTAGATAATTTAATATTTTATAAATTTCATAATTCTTCAAATATTTAAATTTTAAACTTTTTTTTAATTTTGAGATCTTGCATTTAATGCTTTAAACAAATTCATAATGTGTCAATATTTCCTTATTTATAAATAAAATTTCATATTAATGTGGTATATCTATTTGGAATAATGATGAGTAGCAAGAATTATATTTGGATAATTATTTATGGGGTTTATTGTTCTTGATTTGATGTTAAGATTTATGATAGACAATTGTGGGGTTTAAATGAATTTCTTTTAATTTGGTCATTGTTTATAGTAAATTTTCTTTTAATTTGGTTTGGATTTAAATAAATTATTCAGTCTAATGTTAAACAAATTTCTTTTCATTTGGGATGTGTTATTATTCATTAATTTAAATTTTTGTAAACCCTTTTGACATTCTGTATTTGCATTTATTGCATAATTGTATTAATTGAATTCATTACATACATTAAATCAAATCATGTCTTATATGTAAATATTTTGGAAAGATATTGATGCGTATACAAATGTTGCAAAATACCAACCAAATTATCTTAAATATTTTGAATTAACCTACTTTATTATATAAGATTCCAATTTTTTTTATAGAATAAGATTTTGAAAATTTTACTATGCCAGATTTGGGCTCTATTGGTACCTAATAGTTGGTATTTATTTTGAAAAACACTAGAAAAGATCTGGACTGGTAGATAGAAAGGGATTCATTGGTGTTTTTTAAAAACCAACTAAGCCCATGCATACTAGTGTGTGTGTAAACAAACACCAACATTTATTTTCTAGATACCCTGACCTCCTTCGATTAATTTGTTGCTTTGTTCACCTCTAAAACTCTTCTCATCCAACCTCCTTTCCTTCCATTGTGCTTCTTCCTCCAAAAAGCCATTTCCCTCCTCCCTCCTTTTTACTGGCATACTTATCTCTTTTCTTTTCTCCTATTTTGCTGTCAAAGCCCAAATCTACTGTCATAGCCTTCTTACCAGAGCAACCTTGACATTTCCCCTAGCATTGTCAAGTGAACCTCATCATCGGTGGCCTTTACCCTCTCTTCCTTCTCGGTGCTCATCCGTCGCAGATTCGATCTCCAACTCTTCCTTTTCCATGCTTGAGCCCTAGACTTCTAGCAGTTGTACAAGCTTATCTCTGGTGTTGTAGTTGTTGGTTTTCTCCTCCTTTGCCATTGTGTTCTCCTGGCCATCGCTATCTCTATTGAGATTTATCTTCTCTCTTTTCTTCAATGTTTGCCATATTAGTAAGGCTTACTATTAGTTTAAATAGAAGCTTCCTTCTTCATTTTTCTTTTGTTTTTCCTGATATCTAGTAATCTAAGCACTCTATAAAAGCAAAGTGTATACTATGCCTTGTTTCTTATTTTTACATTGATATAGCTGGCTTGTAATTTATAAAGTAGGATGTGCAATAAGCAAGTTGTTCTATTCAAAATTTGTAATTCTTGGATTTTTTGACAAAAAAATAGATCCCTCTAAATGCTTAAGAGTTTTTCTTGGCCATAATTTATGAATATCTACAAAATTGTTACAAGTCTGAACTTATTTCTTATATTCTTTGTTGGTTTGATTTATCTTGTGTATTTGTGCCCTTTATTATAGCTTTGGTTATGTTATTTAATTTGAAATATTCTAATAATTTCATATGATTTTTTAGAAGCTTACTGTATCAATTGAAATTAGTAGGTTAGTTGAGAGAGCACTTGTACTAGTACTAAATGCATCAAGCATACTTTTAGCACATATAAAAAGATTAATTCATTGATAGTTCATAGTTTAAATGACATTGTCTCAAGATGAATTTTATACACCTATAAGAAAGAATGAAATTCCTATCAAGTGCAATTAATTAAAGGAGGGTTATATGCATTTTTGATCTTTCCTTGAAGAAAAATGGGATATTCTCCTTGCTTGTTGAAACTGTCCTCATTATGAGGCAATTTCAATTAAAACTAGGTTATTAGGAACGTAGTATAGTGGAATGTAACCTAGGTCATTTCACACCAGAGGATAACTAGGAACAATGGTGTACTAAGTTCAAACTATGGAAAAGATAATGCAAACTAATTTAAATACAAACTAAAAACTAAAATGCAACCTAAAACTAATTACCTAAATGCAATTCTAGGAACCAAGAATGAATAAGTGAATGGTGAATGAATGAGATGATTTAAATGTTGTTGAATCCAGAGTTTTGATGATTCCAATCCAACCCTCAAGAGTTTGGAATAAAGATATCAAAGGTGCCCAAAAGAATTCAAGTGAAGAAATTCTGAAGAATCTGTGCAAGAATAGATGTAGGTTGTTTAGTAGTGTTTTATTTGAGTAAAAGACTTTGATTTGGTAAAAAGATGTTTTAAAACCTTGATTCTATGTTAAATCATGGAATATTTGAAAAACACCCACCAACAGACGAAGTTTGAAAGGTTTATATTAAACTGTCATCTTGGAATTCGAACTTTGACTTTGGAAATTCAAATTTCGTGTTTAAATTGAATAAGTCTAAGGAGATGGTTCTCTGACAGACGAATTTTGACTTGGGAAAATTCAAATTTTGATAAGTGTCTGAAAGGAGCTTTAAGCAACAGACAAACTTTGAGTTTTGAAAATTCGAATTTCAGACAAAATGAAACTTATGAAAACTAAAGAAATTAGTCTGAAATTATGTAAAAGTTCATCTGAAACCAAGTTTAGCTTGAATTTGAAAGTTGTTCACTGACAGATGAACTTTGAACATGAAAATTCGAATTTCAGAAACTAAGCTTGTGAGTTTGTTAGAATGATATGTTGACATACAAATGACAGTATTTAGAAATTCGAATTTTGAAGTTAGTCTGAAAAGAGGTCTCTTTGACAGACGAACTTTGCCCTTTGAAAATTCAAATTTTGAACTATATGAACTATTGAGCCTTGTAAACCAGCTACGAATAGATGAATTATGGGTTTCCAAAATTTGAATTTCGAAGGCACTGTAGTAAATTGAAAATATTGTTCACACTTAACAGAAAAACTTTCTACTTGAAAATTCAAAATTCAAAACTTCAAAATTCGAATTTCACTTCATGGCAGAAGAACTTCGGGCATTCAACGTTGAAGCTGTTAACCTGATGTAGAAGAAGATTGTATGCAGAGAATGAGAAAAGTGGAGTAGTGGGATTTGGGTTAGTGTTAAGGTGATGTAGAAGAAGATTGTATGCACAAAAAGAGAGATTTTTTAGAAAGCTTTGATTCATCGTGGGTGTGCAAAGTTTCAGACTAAATATATACGGCTTGAGAACTTACCTGATGATCAGCACCTGGATCCTTAGCTTTAGAGATGAAGAGATAGTTTTTAGATGGCCAACAAAAGAAAGGGAAGACGGCAGTGGCTTAACTTCAATAATCATTAGATGAGAGATGCCTTTTGTGTTTTAGGACTCAGAGACAGTTTTAGGACTCAAGGACGATGAGCTTTAAAGTGCTAAGTTTCGAAGATGATGAGCTCTCGAACACTAAGCTTGAGAATGTGTTTTGCACTCCTTTCCCATCGAATATTGATTTTTCTTTGTACAATTGTTTCCTTTTTTTTAAATAATAAATTAATAACAAGACAAAATGTATAAAAAAATAATGCCAAACCCAAAAATAATGCCACCAAGAAACTGTAGGTAACATTTGAAGAATGTTGTGCTCTTAGGCAACAATTTTATTTGTTGCATATTGTAAAGGGAATATTTGCCAAATGTTGCTTTAAGAGTAGTATTATAGGCAACATTTATTTTCTGTAATCTATTCTAAAATTATTGTACAACAGGTTAAAAGTGTTGCTTAATGTATTATATGCAACAGTTTTCAAATTTTACTTAGTTTTTGTTGCTTAAAATGGGGAATTAATGGTTACAGTTAAAAAAATGTTGCCGGTTCATATATTAGGTAATATTTATTTGGAAACATTTTTTAAATTGTTATAAGGAAAAGTGTTGCCATAGATGAAAAATGTTGTAATGATTGAATGGTTAAGTATTTGTCTAGACTTAACCAATGTTGCAAACTAACCCTGGGTGAGTTAAGCTTCATATAATCCTCTCTCTTTCGGTGTGTTACAAGTTGCACAAGTGAGGAAAGAGAGAGAGTAGCTAGGGAGAAAGAGAGGAAGGAAGAGGAAGACATGCTAGGTACATCAAGGTAAGTTTCAACTTATGGTTTTCATGATTTCTACTTCATGTTTCAAGTAGCATGGCTTAGTTTCTTTGAGTTTTCTTCTCCTTTCTCTAAGTCCAAATTTCATCCAAGGTTTAGGAAGAGAGGAAAAGTGATTTCCTTTTATAAAAATGAAGAGAAAGTGTGAGAAAATGTAAGAAAAGTAAGTTTAAGTATGTTTGAGACAAGTTTTGTGAAAAATTCATCCTTTCTTCTCATATCCTGATTTTTGGCCAGTATATATAGCTAATGAAGAGTTGGAATTTTATGATTTTAATACCAAAAATGGAATCTTTGGGTCAAAATCAGTAAAGAACAAGTCTTGAATTCAAGAAAAAGCCTAAGATAAAAAAGTAGAAATTTAGGGTTCCATTAATTCTTTATGAAGATAGTCATGAAATCAGTGGGTTTAAGCTAGTGTTTAGTGATGTGTTAGGATTTAGAGAAGTCCAAGAAAGTTAGTGGAAGCATTGGAATCAAGTAGGAAAGCAAAAGGAAAGCACAAAGGTAGCAAAGTTACTTTTCTTGCACTTTATTATCTTGCCATGTTTTAAAATGCTTTATAATATGCCATATTGTATATTTGATGAATGATAATTGTTTTCACTATTTAAATGTGAGGGCTTTGTGTATGAGATGTCCATTTTCTAGGCCATGATACTGCCAAAATTTTTATGAATAATATGGTATTCTATGATTCAACATGGTTTTATGATGTTTCTATGAATTGCTTGATAATATTGTTGGAGATTGTGCCCTAGGCCAATCATTATATTATAAATATTATATTTCATTATGAAAAAGACGCTGGTTTTTTCTTACATTATTATATTATTTGCATGTTTTTCTTTATAATAATATTCTTGGATAAATTATTTTATCCTAAATATCCCTAGTTAATTATCTTTGTGGGAATAATGATGAATTAAGGCTAGTATGGTTTTGATTGATAATTATGTGATAATTATGTATGAAAATATAGATCAAAATTATAAACTCCTGTTAGAGAATAGACACTGGATTAACTCGTCATGAGATAGCTACATGGATCAAGTCATAGGCATATCTCATATATAACTGTGTAACTAAGTCCTCAGACTTGAGATCACCATGGCTTCCTATATGGGGAACACTATACTTTGGCATAGTCAAAAGTTACCTTTAATCGGGAGACCATGAAGGCTATGATTGAGCATAGTGGAACTTGTGTGGAGGAAAATGAATGGTTAAGATAGAATTTGTTCGTCTAATTAATGGAGAGATATATTTGGGCCCCTCGATGAGTGAGACTGAGAAAATGCATGGATGTGCTTGAATGGAAGAGTTTCCATTTGTTCTGTCGGTCTGCTCGGAGATCAAGAAAGTGATGGTTGAGTAAAATGAGGTTGACCTATATATCATGAGACAAAAGGGATGTGATCAGGTTATATGATAGGTTGCATCAGATTACCAATCTCATATGATTTGGGTAGTCACAATGTCTTGCTAGAGGCCACTTGTGACTTGTGGGTCCAATAGTGTTATTAGCCCACAGCCAACATCACATGGGCATACAAGGTCATACACAAGAACGAGCCAACTTGAGCTAGAATATCCAAAATCATTGAATCTAAAATGTATCTAGATTCAATGAATTTTATGTTCAATTTAGGGTGATAGAATTATATATATATTTGATATATATATATATGTTTGATACATTATATATTTGGTATATATTTCAATATATATATAAATTGTTCAAATTAATTAGTTTTAAATTTAATTCTATATGATAGATTTAAATTTAAACTACTATTATAATCTAAATTTGATTTAGATTGAATTCTAAATTTGAATTTAAACTAATAATCTAAATTTGATTTATATGACAAATTAAATCTTGATTTGATTATGGATATATATTAGATAGTTAGTTTAAATTTAATCTATTAGATAGATTTAAATTCAAATTAATCTATTTAACTAATATTTGATTTAGTTTAAATTAAATAAATACCGAATCCTATCTATATATATATTAATATAGACTAGGATACAAAATCAACAGAATTCGAATTGCTCTAAAGAGAGAGCTGTCGTACACTCAGAAAGAAAAACTGTATGGACGAATGACGAACAACAAAGGCATACTGACTTGTAAGGACATCACAACCAGATGTGCTAGCACGCCATTTGAGTTGGACTCACCGTTCATATGGATACCAGTAGAGGGAGCTGACCAATCACATTAATTCATGGGGTCCGACGAAATGAAAAAGAACACCAAGGGATGCACCAGAGGTAAATTCTTTTTCTACATCTCAATCTAAACAATGTTGATAGATCCATGGGAGGAAATTTCTTATAGTTTTTCTGTTGCATGTATAGTGAAATACCCAACAGTCATATTAATGATTGTTTAAATTGAGTTCTTGAGTATATGATTGCATATATGTGATATGTGCGAACTCAATTTGTCCAATTCGATTTTTCAAATCAGTTTTCAATTTTCGTATGTAAATCTGCCATTCATATATGTATTTGAAAAATCTATTCCTCAAATCGGTTTCTAATCTAATGTTATATATCTATGTGAAATATGGTTTTTGAAACAATTGTGAATCTGTTTTAACAATTTGGTTTTCTGTTGATATATGACATGATGAGATTCATGTGATTGTCGTATATGATGTGAATATGTTTCTATATATGTATATGAGAATCAATTGTTGCAAATAGAGGGTGCTCAATCGATTTAGGAATCTGTTTCGTATACGCATGTATTCAGTTTCTGTTTTGTATGACGCAATTCGATAATCCTATGTAATTCAGGTTTGAAAATATGTTTCGTATTAGTATGGATTCGTTTATGTTTTTCATATGACCGATTTGATTTTCGTATGTGAATTTGTCTTCATATGTGACACATTCATATATTTGTGAAATATTTGTTTTCGTGCATGATGTGATGAAAAAAACATGTGCAAAAAAATTCTAGTGGATGGATTTTCAATGAGATTGATAAATCCTTGGGGTTTTTCTTAAGACACCCACTCATTCGAAAGAGTGGAAATTTAAAAAATTTCGTGGGGCTCCATCCCCCCACCCCGCAAAGGGTGCTGCCCCTTGACCTCACCCACTAATCAGCTAGAGGACTGCCATGGCTATCTAGTCATAGCGTAACATAATCTAATTTAATGTTAAAATCGCAAAGTTTACAGCTTTTCATTAGATGAGATATTTGTTACATGCTATGATTTGTTTGTCTGAATTGGATGGGTATAGTGCAAATATGGCCCTAGGATGAATTTGTGGTTTTAAATATGGCCTGCGTGTCATGCCTCTTTCTATATTCTGGATGTACATTCTCTTCTCACCTCACTCCCCTCGAATGTTCAATTGAGATTTCTTTTATATATAAGTGTTATATTAGAAGAATCCTTTCATTGGTTTGGGAGGATATAGGTTATATGGGTCATATTATGACACATTTATTTTATGCTTTATGATGGGATCATATGCATGTATGGGATGGCACTTCTATATATGTTCATGTGATGACTACATGTATGAATAACAACAATATAATAAAATCCCTAGAATAAAATTTTAAGTTTAAATGCCACCCATTAATGAACACCAGTCAAGGCTTTGATCGCCTAAATGTAGGATCCACCAAAGTGGGATACACTTAGGTTATCTTAGTGAGGTAGTTTGGGTAATGGTGATACTCATAAAGGTTTATGATGGTATGACTTAATTGAGACTATCAAAATAGTTTTAGGTCTCAAGGCATTAGATGGGATTAAACATGCTGGGTCATATGATGACAGGATCCCATAAAGATCTAAGAGTTACATGTGATGTAATTGGTAAATAAGTTACCTACCTAAATAACTTAATTTTAAGCGTCTTGCCAAAGCAGACTTACAATTAGGTGAAATATGGGTCTTAGCCTGCTAAACTAAATTGAGGGTTAATTTTTAGTAGGAAATTATTAATTTAATTTTGCATATTTTGTTGTAGAAAATGTCGACGAGTAATTCTGCTACACTATCATTGCGATCTGTCCTTAAGAAGGACAAACTCAGTGTGACTAACTTTCTTGACTGGTTTAGGAACTTGAAAATTGTTCTCAAGCAGGAAAGAAAGTCATATGCCCTAGATGAACCCATTCCTGAGGAGCCTATAACCAATGCTCCAAGAGCCCAAAAGGATGCCTATAATAAGCATCTTAATGACTTTGTGGATGTTGGATGCCTGATGTTAGCCACCATGATCCCAGAACTTTAGAGAGATCTAGAACATATGGAGGCTTATGAGATGATTGGGCATCTCAAGGAAATGTTCCAATAACAGGCAAGGCAAGAAAGGTTCAAAACCACGAAAGCCTTACATTTCTACAAAACCACTGAGGGTGCATCAGTTAACTCTCATGTTTTGATGATAAAAGGATACATTAATCACCTTAAAAGGCTCGGATTTCCTATAACCCAGGAGTTAGCTATAGATTTGATCTTAAACTCACTCCCGGAGGGTTATGACCAGTTTGTCATGAACTACAATATGAATAACATGGAGAAATCAATTTCTAAACTGTATGCAATGCTTAAGACTGCTAAGCAAAACATCAAGAAAAAGCCCAGCAGCATTTTAATGGTTTAGAAAGGAAAAGGAATGAAAAAGAAAGGTAAAGATAAGGGAAAGGCAAAAGGCCCAGACACCAAGTCCAAGGAGCAAGACAGACCTAAGTCCAACGCTAAACCCAAGCCTAATGCTAAGAAGGCAAAGCCTCATAAGGAAGGACTTTGTTTCTTTTGCAATGAACCCGGTCATTGGAAGAGGAATTGTGAGCTCTACAAGGAAGATCTAAAACAAAAGAAGAATAGCGAGGCTATTATTTCAGGTATTTATGTTATAGAAATTAATCTTTCTACTTCTCCAACATGGGTATTAGATACTGCATTTGGAACTCACATTTGTACAAATGTGTAGGGTCTCAAAAGGAGTAGGAAGTTGAAAAGGGTGAAATAGACCTACGAGTTAGAAATAGAGCAAGAGTTGTTGCTTTAACTATAGGCGCTTATGAATTAATTTTGCCTAGTGGGTTTTTGTTAATTTTGAACAATTGCTATCATGTTCCAGCTTTAAGTCAGAACATTATTTCACTTTCTTATTTAGATGAGGAAGGATTTACTTCAATTATTGGGAATAAAAAATGTTCTATTTATTTTAATGACATCTTTTATGCGGATGGAGATTTGTATGGTGGTCATTACTATTTGAACCTTGAAGCCCCCAATAAGGAACATATCTATAACGTATCTACCAAGAGGATCAAGTCAAATGATTTGAATTTGACCTACCTATGGCACTGTCGTCTAAGCCGCATAAATGAGAAACATATTTCAAAGCTCCATCAAGATGGACTTCTCAATTCATTTGATTTTGAATCATTTGACACTTGCGAATCTTGTTTATTGGGAAAGATGACAAAGGAACCTTTTACTGGAGATAGTGAAAGGGCCACTGACTTATTGGGCCTAATACATACAGATGTATGTGGTCCATTAAGTACAACTGCCAGAAGTAGTCACCTGTACTTCATTACTTTTATAGATGACTTCAGTAGATATGGATATATCTATCTAATGAGACATAAATTTGAATCTTTTAAAATGTTCAAAATTTTCCAAATTGAGGTACAGAATCAACTTGGCAAATCTATTAAGCACTTCGATTTGATCGAGATGGTGAATATTTGAGCTAAGAATTTATTAACCATCTTAGAAATTGTGGAATTGTTTCACAATTAACTCCACTAGGAACACCATAGTGGAATGGTGTTTTTGAATGGAGGAATCGAATCCTATTAGATATGGTTCGATCTATAATGAGTCAAATAGAACTTTCAGCATCCTTTTGGGGCTATACATTAGAAACAGCTGTGTTCACACTAAACCATGTTCCATTTAAGGCGGTTGAAAAGATCCTATATGAGATATGGACTGGAAAGAAGTCCAGTTTGTCTTTTCTCAAGATTTGGGGATGTGAGGCTTATGTTAAGCAACAAGTCTCAGATAAGTTAGCACCTAAATCTATAAAATGCCTTTTTGTAGGGTAACCCAAGCAAACTAAGGGATACTACTTCTACAATCCCACTGAGAATAAAATGTTTATTGCACGGAATGGTATCTTTCTAGAAAAAGAGTTTGTTTCTAAAAGAACCAGTAGGAGTAAGATAAATCTCAAAGAAGTTTGAGACCCACAAAATCACATTAAGCCAGAGATGGAAGAACGAGAAGATTCATAACAAGTTGATGAGCCTACTCAAGTAACACAAGGCCCAAGAAGGTCTAATAGGACACGACATCAGCCTCAAAGATATGGATTTCTTTTAACTGATAATCGTGATGTCTTGCTCTTAGATCAAGAAGAGCCAACCACCTATCAAGAGGCCATAATGGGATCTGACTCTGAAAAATGGATGCATGCCATGAAGTCTGAGATGCAATCCATGAATGATAATCAGGTATGGACCTTGATTGACCCCCCTGAAGGTGTAAAAACCATTGGGTGCAAACGGGTTTTTTAGAAGAAAACCAACATGGATAGCCAAGTGCATACCTTCAAAGCACGATTAGTTGCAAAAGGATTCAAGCAAACTCATGGTATAGATTATGATGAAACCTTTTCGCCAGTCGCCATGATTAACTCCGTCAGAATCCTTCTTGCCATTGCAGCATACTATGATTATGAGATTTGGCAGATAGTCGTCAAAATAGCGTTCCTTAATGGAAAGCTGCTTGAGGATGTGTACATGACACAACTTGAAGGTTATATATGTTTAGAAGATTTTGCGAAGGTTTGCAAGCTTCAAAGATCCATTTATGGATTGAAGCAAGCATCTTGTAGTTGGAATCAACGTTTTGACGAAGTAGTCAAAGAGTTTGGATTTATCCAAAACGTTGATGAACCTTGTGTTTACAAGAAGGTTAGTGGGAGCACAATTGTATTTCTAGTGCTTTATGTTGATAAAATCTTACTCATTAGGAATGACATTCTTACCTTGCAGAATGTCAAGACTTGGTTAGGAAAGTGTTTCTCAATGAAGGACTTAGGAGAAGCCACCTATATCCTAGGGAATAGAATCTATAGGGATAGATCTAAGAGGCTAATCAGCCTAAGTCAGTATACTTATATAGACAAAGTATTGCATAGGTTTAGTATGCAAGATTCAAAGAGGGGTTACATACCCATGTCTCATGGCATCAATCTCAGCAAAGCTCAGTGTCCTTGTTCATGAGATGAGCAAGAATGCATGAGCAAGATTCCATATGCTTCGGCAATTGGATCTATAATGTATGCCATGTTGTGCACTCGATCGAATGTATCATATGCCTTGAGCATCACTAGTAGATATCAGTCGGATCTAGGTGAGAATCACTGGATTGCTGTCAAGAATATTCTAAAGTACTTAAGAAGGACTAAGGATGTATTCTTGGTGTATAGAGAATTGGAAGACAAACTGGTTGTAAATGGTTACACAGATGCAAGTTTCCAATCTAACAAAGATGATTCTAGATCATAATCAGGATTCCTATTCTGTTTGAATGATGGAGCAGTTCATTGGAAGAGTTCCAAGCAAAGCACTGTAGCTGATTCTACAACAAAAGCTGAGTACTTAGCAGCATCAGATACAGCTAAGGAAGCTGTTTAGATTAAGAAGTTCATCACTGAGCTTGGAGTGGTGCTTACCATCTCAAATATGATAGATCTATTTTGAGACAACAACAGTGCAATAGCATAGGCTAAAGAGCCTAGGTCACATCAAAGAACCAAACACATACTCAAGCAATATCATCTTATTAAAGAAATCGTTGATAGGGGTGATAAATGTAAAATACCAATTGATGACAATGTTGCTTATCCTCTTACTAAGTCGCTTGCACAGATAAAGCATGAGTGTCATGTTAGGTCAATGGGTATTAGATACATCAACGATTGGGCCTAGTGCAAGTGAGAGTTGTTGGAGATTGTGCCCTAGGCCAATTATTGTATTATGAACATTGTATTTTATTATGAAAAAAGAAGGTATTTTTTCTTACATTATTATATTGTTTGCATGTTTTTCTTTATAATAATACCCTTGGATAAATTATTTTATCCTAAATATCCCTAGTTAATCATCTTTGTAGGAACAATAATGAATTAAGGCTAGTATAATTTTGATTGATAATTATGTGATAATTATGTCTGAAGATACAAACCAAAATCATAAGCTCATATTAGAGAATAGGCACTTGATTGACTCGTCATGAGATTGCTGCATGGATCAAGTCATAACATATCTCATATATAACTATATAACTAAGCCCTCAGACTTGAGATTACCATGACTTCTTACATAGGGAACACTATACTTTGGCATAGTCAAAAATCACCTTTAATCGGAAGACCATAAAGGCTATGATCGGGCATAGTAGAACTCGTGTGGAGGAAGATGAATGGTCAAGATGGAATTTGTCCCTCTAATTAATGGAGAGATATATCTGGGCCTCTTGATGAATGAGACTGTGAAAATGCATGGCCGTGCTCGAATGGAAGAGTTTCTATTTGTTCTATCAGTCTACTCGGAGATCGAGAAAGTGATGGTCGAGTAAAATGAGGATGACGTTTCCATGACTCATACTTGACCTATATATCATGAGACAAAAGGGATATGATTGGGTTATATGATAGGTTGCATCGGATCATCAATCTCATAATTTGGACAGTCACAATGTCTTATTAGATACCACTTATGACTTGTGGGTCTAATAGTGTTATTAGCCCATTGCCAACATCATATGGGCCTATAGGGTCACACACAAGAACAGGCCAACTCGAGTTAGAATGTCCAAATTTATTGAATCTAAAATGTGTCTAGATTCAATGAATTTAATGTTTAATTTAGGGTGATAGAATTATATATATGTATATTTGATATATATATATATATTAAAATTCAAAATATATATTTGATATATTATATATTTGATATTTATTTCAATATATATATTGTTCAAATTAATTCAAATTAATTAGTTTTAAATTTAATTCTATATGATAGATTTAAATTTAAACTAATGTCATAATCTAAATTTGATTTAGATTGGATTCTAAATTTGTCTAAATTTGATTTATATGATAAATTAAATCTTAATTTGATTCTGGATATATATTAGATAGTTAGTTTAAATTTAATCTATTAGATAGATTTAAATTCAAAATAATCTATTTAATTAATGTTTGATTTAGTTTAAATTATTTATTTAAATTAAATAAATACCGAATCCTATCTATATATCGATATAGACTAGGATACACAATCAACAGAATTCGAATTACCCTAAAGAGAGAGCGGTCATATACTCAGAAAGAAAAACTGTACGGATGAAAGATGAACTGGGAAGGCATACGAACTTGTACAGAATTGTACGGACATCACAACTAGAGGTTTTAACACGTCGTTCGAGTTGGACTCATCATTCGTGTGGATACTAGTAAAGGGAGCTGACCAATCACATTAGTTCCTAGGGTCTGATGAAATGAAAAAGAACACCAAGGGACGCACCGGAAGTAAATTCTTTTTCTACATCTCAATCTAAACAACGTTGATGGATCCATGAGAGGAAATTTCTTATAGTTTTTCCGTTGCATGTATAGTGAAGTACCTAACAAATATTATGTGTGAAATATGACTTTTTTACTGAGATTCATAGTCTCACCTTTCCCAAATACTAACCATGATAGGGCCATGATATGCTAAAAACCAAAACAAGGCTAGGAGGAGCGAAGAGAAGCATATTTATTGTGCAATGTAAAGATTATATATGATGATGATGATTTGGTTATAAAGTTTGTTATGTATTGTATGGCCAATAAGTATTAAGTTGGCATGTATGACCAATGTAATATCATGTTATATGAAATTATGTGAAGAGTGAAAATATATGTTAAATGAAATTGAGTAATGTTATAAAGTCGAATTTGTAAAGTATTAACGATTTCCTTACTAGCAATTCATAACATGTAAATGTTTAAAAATGCATTGTTAGGTTTAATAAAATATAAGTTTTGATGATGACATATGCAGAGTAATAAGGAACAAATGTATCATATTTGTCTAACATATATTTTATTCATAAAAAAAGTAAAATATACATTAACATGTGTTTAATTATGCTTATAATGCATATATCATGCTATGTACTAATATATTCACTGTGTTTTTACATTTTATAATACAAGTTGAATATATAAATTGGACTAACTTCTTAGTTTATAAGTGTAATACATTAAATGTAAGATTGTCTAAGAAAGAATAGTAAGTATTGGAATAAAGAAAGAAAAATTAACAGCATATCTCACTCAAAGAAAAGAATGGAATGACAAAGTGAAAGTGGAGCTTAATTTGTTTAAGACCTAACTATTAGGTATATTTTATTTTCACTTAGGTCTTGAGGTGGTTTAATATTTGAAATTTGCTTAATCTTATTACCATATATTTTAAATGAGTTAGATTAAATAAATCTGAATGTTAGCATGAGTTTAAACTTGTTAAATTTGAACATTGTAGGCTAGCAAATGAATTTGGCTTATGATTCATGTTCTTTTTGTATGAAATTCGCACTTTTCTTCGTAAAGTTTGAACTTACAAAGTTTTCATCTTTGACCGACGAACTTTAAGTTTGAAGTTCAAATTTCGGGCTAAGCATAATAAGTGAAAGCATGCAAAATTCTTGTGAAGCTTAGCTAAAGTTCAACTGTTGGTGAAGTTTTAAAGTTAAGGTTTATGACAGATGAACTTTGAATTTTAAGGTGCAAACTTTGAGGTGAAAACTTTTATATTTTCTTAGAACTAGCCTTTGATAGATGAACTTTAGTCTCTGAAGTTTGAATTTTGAGTGCATTATGAAGATTTGAAGCTTTATTCAAACTCAACAGATGCACTTCCAATATGAAAATTTTAACAAACTAACATTGGGTATCTTTTGCAAACTCAAAATTGGAATATCACTTAGTAATAGACGAATTTTGAAGTTCAACGTTAAAGTACTTAACCTTTAACCTCTATGAAATTTGTCTGTTGAACACTAAAAATTAAAAATTTGGTGTGTCAGATGCATTTAATACGGTTGGTGAATGACTCTTTTTGCAAAGTAACCATTGGTTAATGTGCCTAAAGGCTAGATCTTATGTCTAATAACTAATTAACCTACAAATCTATAAATAAGACCTTATTTGAACTTATGAGTAACAAATTTAAGTAAGTCATGTGCCAAAATGCAGTTGCAATGGATAAAATCATTATGTGTGGGCATTCAAAGCTAAAACCACCTTATTAAAATGAGTTTAATGTATTATCTACTCTTAAAGAGAGTTTCTATTCTGTGATCTTTCTTACTACGATTTTCGAGTAGAATCTTCATGTGTGGAAATATTAAGGGAAATTACACATCTTATAAAAATGTGGAAAGAGTGGCTTCACAAGTACCTAGTGAAACTTATGGAATGTATTGAGGCTTCAAAGGTACCTGGATCAAATTTGTAGGATATAGTAGAAAATCTAAAGTGGTGGCTTGAAATATGTATGTAGTCCAAGTGGTTGGGCTAAACCAGTAAAATTATGTGTGTTGCTCTTCATCTTCTCATTTCATTTGCCTCACTCAATACTCTCTATTCATCCTTGTTCTGTTGTATCTCTTGGTGAAATTGAGATGTTTATCAAAAAATGCAAATATCTTCTATCACTCAATTCACCCCTTCTTCGGTGACCAGCTAACCTAACATGTATAGCATGAGATAGTAAGGAAAAGGAATCAAAGTTTAATGCCACTAGTAACTAGGCATGATAAGCATTATGCCAAAATAGTTTATGCATCATTTGGCAAAGAATGAAATAGGTTGTGGTTTAAAGAAAATAAAAATAACTTGCTAGCAAAATGTCTAAAACAATATTGATTCTAGAATAATGTATAAAATCGTGTGATACTCTAAAAATATATTGGTTTATATATAAGAAAAGAGCTATGTCTTAAGTTTGATATGCCACTAGTTTGAATGTGTTTAGAGTTATATAATGAGAGTTATACATGTTCTCCTAAAATTATTCCAGAGAGAATTAATTTGACCCTTGATGCTTTATAAAGATGTTCTACTCAAGTTGAATAAACATACAAAATATCTATTTATAGAAAGTAGACATGAGAGATTTCATATGATATAAAGAATGTATGAAAAAGCTTAATGAATGAGGAGATATGAATTTTTAAAATTATGGGTCAGAATTTGGACAGAAATTGGAAGTTAAAAATGAATAGTAAATTGGACGAATAAACTATACTATTCTATGCATCCAAATTCTAGTTTCATATTTTTCCCATGAAACTCAGAGTGTAAATGATTTTTAGAGACTTGAACCATGTGATATGATTTTTGTGTATTTAGTTATAATTTTTCAAAGTCACTGCGCAAAATGATGAATAGTGTATGAAATCAATTTTTCAAGTTTTGAGGTTTTTAGTTGGTTCAAGTTCTCAGAAGCCTCTTTAATGATTCTAAATGAGGAAATATTCATAGGAAAAGTGTCTAAAGATGAGGTGCGACACTTTGACCATGAATTCAGCAACCATAGAGGAAGAAAGAAACTCGTCCATGAGAAGAAAGGAAGTCAAAATCGGATTGTACACTTTAATCACCAACTAGTAACCTTCAACCATGGATTGATTTTGGTCTCCTCCTTGAGTGAGAATCATATTTGGATTTGAAATGCTTGAGGGGAAGATGAATTTGAGTAGGTTTAAATGTGAAGGAAGGGGCATAAATGGTGAAGGAGAAAGGATCTAGGCTTTAAAAGTGGATTGATTGGTGGAAATTGAAGAAATTTGGCTAGAATTGAAGAATGGGTGAAGAACAATGGAGAGGATGAGAGAGGCCAAAAGGAGCACGAATTGAAAGTGTTTAGATTTGAATGGGAGTGTTTTTGATCCATTTTCCTTGTTGGCATAAGGGCAAGAGGTGTTAGGATCAATTCTAGCCCTTGATTCCAACTTAGGTGGCTTAAGATTTGTGATAATTGCAAGACTATAAAATAGGAAATAATATTTCTTCAAAGCTTCCAAAAATATCCTTTCACATTGTTTCCAATATCTTGCATGTCCTCTTAATGGCCATGTCGTAGGGGTCTTAGTTTAAAACTAAGCAAACTACCATGTAGTATGGTAGTCAACCTAGGTTGTGTTCACAAAGGAGTAACAATTAATTGTGATTATGAAAGTTCAAGGAATGTTTAACTAAAATGCATCTAGTCTTATACAAAAGACACCCAAATACAAACTAATGAACTAATTGTGAATGAATGAATGGTATGATAAGATGAATCAATGTGTTTGGGAATGAATATTTGGAAGAAGGAATGGTGTTTTGATTAAATGCAAAGATAACAATTCAAAATTAACAACAAAGGTTTTTGTTTGATTATGAAATTTTAAATGAGCTAAAGCTAAAATGGTCAAAAGAAGAGCAATTCAAAATCTAAAAAAGAGCAATGGAAACTCTTGACAAGGAAGGTGTTTGAATGCAAATGAATATGTTTAGTTCAAGTTGGAAATTGGTTGGAGATGTATCACAATACTAGTTAAATTTCTTAGGGAAAATGATGTGTATGATAACTAGAATTAATGTCAAATTTCAATTCTATTCAATTATCCTATTAAGGCATTTGAATAAGTTCATTTGATATCAAATTATCACCCCAAGCATTTAAACAAACACCTTGTAGGCATGATATTAACTCATGCTATTGGCTTCACTTTGAATCAACAATGTGTCCCAAGGCAAATAGTAAACAATTCAACCCAATGATCAATCACTTTTAGTTTAAACATCACACTAATAATCTTAATTTAACATTCAAAACGTGTTTCCATTAACAACCAACAAGTTAGATCAAGAAGATAAGCACAAGGTCATGACCGAAATTGGATATCAATTGTCATTCAACGATTCAATTCAAAGTGTAACAATCCACTTTCTAATGAGAGGTCTATCAATACAATCCAAATTCAAAATAGGTTCAGACCTAATTCCATTCCAATTAACCTAATTAACTAGCCCTATAAGCTAATCAATTAAGCTAAAAGAAAGGAAACACAAGAGAGTAGGAAAGTAAGATATTTCCTTTAAAATTGGTTGAGCTCGAGTCTTTAATATCTCCTCCCAACTCCTTCTTGAACCAAACACTTAGAATTCACTTACAAGCCATGGAAAGAGTTGAATCTAAGGTAGAGAAGCAGAAGAAAACGTTACACATGAGCACAATTGAAGAAAACAACAATAGATTTCTTAAAACCACCCTAAGATCACTTGTTTCCTTCAAACTAGGTTCCATAAATTTACAGCTATTCTTCCTTGAATTCACTTCATCTCAGACCTAATTGAGAGAGATTTGGATGGAATTTTAATGGAAAAATGAAAGGGAAGAGATGAAATGGTGAAGAAGTGAAAGGATTTGATGAGGAAATGAGAGAAATCGGTGGAAAATAAGGAAAATTGAGAGATTAGTTAGAATGAATGAATGAGAATGATGGAAACTCTTGGGAGCTGAGGAATGTTAGTTCAACTGGCTTCCCAAGAGGGAGTGAATTAGGAAGTTTGAATTTTTCTGCAAAAAGTAAAATATAGTAGTAATAATAGAAGTTGTTGGAAAATAGAGTATAAAATATCAAGAGCACTTGCAAAGTAAATGAGAAGAGGACACAGAGATTTATCCTGGTTCGTTCTACTCCACTTGACCTACGTCTAGTCCTCAAGCCACCACTTGAGATTTCTTCACTATATCTTGCAGGATTTGAATGGGTTCTTGCAAAAACTGTAGTACAATCCCAGCTCAAACTTTGAGCTGAACAAACACTCCCACTCTTCTCACTCAAGAGTAAAAGCAAATCTCTTAGTGTATCCTCACACTAAGTGCTATCTACAAGTTTGTAAAAATGTACAGGTTAAGATATGAAAACTCTCTCTCAAAAGAGTGGATATGAACATTTAAGTACAATGAATGAGCTTAAGAGAGGGTAGGTAAGCTTTGAAAGATTCAGTAATAAATTTTGCAGAGTTTTGATGTTTATATGTTTTTTTTCTCATTACCCAACAACTTAAATGAGATTTTATTTATAATTTTAAAGCAAAACTATTCATTGAAAACAAAGATTAGCCATTTTTCTCAGAAAAATAGCCATTCACCTACCGCATTAAATGCATCTGACAGAGGTTATGCGAATAATGAGTGACCGTTGACTCTTATTTTCAACGTAGATCTTTCGTTATACGGATAACCTAACTAGATTATGTGGATAAAGTTCATCCCAGAATGACTAAATTTTAGCTCAAGAACATTTTCATGAAAACCTACTTAGTTGTTAGGATAACGTTAAGTTTTTCTCAAACTGAGGTTTTGTAAAACTTAGGTTATCGGGATAACCTCCCAAGGTTATGTGAATAAGCCATTTTGCTGAAGAAGGATCATGAGTTCTGTAACATAGGTTATATGGATAACCTCTATAGGTTATGCGGATAACCTATTTAACAAAGAAGAGTCCAAATGCTCTATAGCACACGTTATGTGGATAACCTCCCTAGGTTATGCGAATAACGGGTTGCACAGTACAATTGGCCTTCATTGTTCACTTTCTTATGCCAATAAGGTACCCACCTTATCAGGATAATTACTTGGACAGTCCTAAGAACATGGTGCATAGTTATGTTATGCAGATAGCATCAATCCCTTTTCATGAAATTGAAGAAGGGACACTTGGAAAAGCTTTGAGATTGAGTCTTTATCCTTATAACCTTCACTGGTTATGGGCATAAGGTAACCCTTTTCATGAAAATAAGATGAGAATGCTTAGAAACAACTTTGAAATTGAGACTTTATCATTATAAGCTAAAACATTTTCATGAAAACAAAGTGAACACTTAAAAACATCTTTGAAACTAAGACTTCATCATCATAAGGTTGCTCTTTTCATGAAAATCATTTTGAAATAATGAGCTAATCATTAATAATTCAAATAGATATATCATTTAATATTGGGTGAGGTGAATTTTAAAGCTTAACTACCTTTATTTACAAATGGATTCCTAAAATATGTGAAACAACTCTTCAATCTTCAGGAAACTCTAACTTTGTTCTTCATATACTTATGTTCCTTTGATATTGGATTTCCAAGCTCATTGTTATTTAGAATCATCAAAACCATTTGAATTAACATTCTCCCCCTTTTTGATAATGATAAAACAACTGAAGAGTTTTATTAGTACTTAGGTTTGCATAAAGCTCCCCTCAATATGTGCATAGTGTAAATAAAGTCAAATAATATAGTGCGCATTGTTCAGAGCAAAGAAAACCACAAATGGACAAAATTCACATAGAGGAATTCATTGTATTATAAGCAGCTAGTACAATATAGGGAGTGTTCATATTAGTAACATAAGAACAGATACAAAAACTGAAGAAAATATACAAGCACACAAGAAAACAACAACAAAAACAAGAAGTCCAATTAAGTCTTTTTCTTTGAAGGTGTGGACTTTTTCTTTTCCTTAAAATTCTTTTTCTTTGACTTCTTCTCTTTTTCCTCTATCTCTTCTTTCTCCCTCTTTTTGTCATCAGTAATATGAGGGAGTTGAGCTGCTTCAGCATCTATCCGAGCTATGTCCTGATCAAGTTTAGTCTTCCATTCCCTAATTCTTTGAAGTCTTTCATCCAGAGAAAGAGGAAGTGTGGAAGATTGAGCTAGAACTGTGGACACGGGTATAGGTCAAAGTGGCACATCAGTAGGAACATGAGGCATAGAAGGAAACACAGGGATAAAGGGAATTTCTGGCATCACTGGAGGAGGTGAGACAGTAGGAAGGAATGCAGGAGAGGGATCAGTATCAGAGGGAATGGTTATTATTTCTTGTACAGCTACCTCAGCTAGGTAACTGATGCCCTCAAAGGAAATTAGGTCACGTGGAGGAGGAAAGAGAGCATTAATCTCTTATCTGTGATGTTTGAGATAGATGTGGTGAATGAAGTTTCCTTTAGGCAGAAGAAATAAAGCTCTGTCCTAATCCTGGTTAGGGCCCACTATTTGATCTAATTCCTTATCCTTAAGTCCACAATCTAATTTAGGACCTAGATCCTCTGATAAAGTAGGAGACTTAGAGGTAAAAGGAATAGTAGCATCAACTAGTGGAGACTTTGCAGAAGTCTCAGGAAAAGCAATAGGTCCAGTGTAGGAAGGAGGAGGTGGTTGGATTGGTGATGAGGAAGGTTGAGAAACACCAATTGCTATTTGCTCACGCAGGAATTTCACTTCTTGGGTAAGTTTATCTATTTTGGCCTCAAATTTCTCTTGCATCTTAGCAATGAGATACCTAAGATTGATGATATCTTCTCTATGCTCTCTCCTGGTGGCCATGGCTATCTGAAAGAGATTCTGGTACAGGGTAGGAATGTCAGAAAGTGTAGGAAGGTCAATGGCTAGGATTTCATCAAGTTTGTGTGGTGTAGGAGTGGGAGTATGTGGTTTAAGTTGCAAAGGCTGTCAAGGATCAACAGGTGAGGAGGAAGAGGAACTGGAATCACTAACTTCATGACTCTTGACTGCATCTACTAATTCAAAACCTGCTTCACTTTCTTCATTATCCCTTTTCTTGTCAACCCATCTGCTATTTGTCAAACTCATCCCCATCTTTTGCAGTGCTTTCTCATTGAACTCTTCTGGAAGCAAAGTAGGGCCTCTGTCAATGCGTAGAATATTGTGAAACTTCAGGATTCAGGTGATGAGATGCCCATATGGCAACTGAGAGTCCTACCTGTAAGTTCTTGCCTTCCACATTCTTTGCAGGATGATGTCAACTACATTCACTGGTTTTCCCTTTATCAGCAGCACCATGACTTGGAATTCTCCTCTAAACAGATAGTTATAACCTCCACTCTTGTTGAAGAACATATGTGAAACAATATAGTGGAGGACCCTATTCTCAATACTTAGACGAGTTAGAGCTATCTTTCCTTCAGAAGGCACATTTTGTCTTTGCCTGAGCAGCTTAGATACAATTATGCTCCATTTGTAGTTTGTTTCCTCTCCAATGTCTTCATCAAAATTTTCATTTTTTGAGGGATATTTTGAAGTATCAATGTTGACTCTAATTCCTTTAGTGGGCAAGTTCAGAATCTCAGAGAGTTAATCAGGGTACAATGCTATCCATCTTTTTCTTGCCTCACCTCAAGCACTTTTGTTTCATTATTTATCCTTAAGGAATTATACCATGCAAGCATAACCTCCTCATCATATTTTTCCTTCAATTCTATCAACCCTCTATAGTTTTCAAGCTGCCCAGCATATTCAAAATTATTCCTCACAAGAAAATCTTCTAGTTTAACAAAATGAGGCTTGACTACTTTACGTTTCTTAGAGTCAGCCTCATATGATTCCTTCAAAATTCTTATGCTAATAAGCTCATCTGTAATTAAAGCTTGCTCAGACTCAGTAGCAAATAAACTTACGTGTGTGTTAGCTTGAGGCTTAGATTCTAGGATTTCCTTTGATTTTGGTGTTCTGGGCTTCTTTATTGGAACACTCGGTCTAGCTTCAACTTTCCTTTTCCCTTGGCTTGGTGATTTTGTTGCATATTTAGACCTTACATTACGCTGTTGTCATTCCCCTTAGTTTCTTCCCTCAGTCATAGTCATAGCTCTGATTCCAGATGATTTAGGATGATAAAAGAGGTTTAGAATAGGTTGAAAAGTAGTTTGAATTCCAGGAATAAAATGGAACTTGGGAGATTTTGAGCTTGAGGAGTACGAATGGAGGTTTTTAGGATAGGGCTAGGTTTTCCGCACAAGAGACTACTAAAAATCAGAGATTTCTATATATAGTCTCGAGGTTACGCGTATAACTTATGGTGGTTATGCGAATAACAAGCTCCAGAGAGTATATGAGGGGCACGATTTGCTTGGGTTATGTGAATAAGGTCCTTAGGTTGTCCGCATAATCAAGTTGAGATAGAAGGAAGAAGAGAAGAGTTATCTAGACAAGCACCTTACATTTTCATGAAAAGGAGTTTCTCAAAAAGTACACAGAAAATTGGCAAAAAAAAAATGTTATCCAGATAATCTTGCCAAGAATAACGTTCTCACTTTGAGAACTTCTTCTCTGGATGTAACGTTATGCTGATAAGGTAGGCAGGTTATCTTGAAATCGAATTTCACAATACACATACAAATGAAGCAAACAAGGTAGGTTATGCACATAAGGTGATGACCTTATTAAAAAATCGAGCTTCACAGAGACCAAAGATTCATATAAGCTCTCATTTTCATGAAAAGCCTCGTACCTTATCCGAATAACCTCAAACACAAAGACTATGCATACTAGAGAATCAATTCATTTTCAGCATAAGGCTATGGGGTTATGTGAATAAGCGTATTTGAAAAACTCATAAACATATTTGAAAAACTTATAAACACTTACAGATAGCTGTATTATCCCCATAAATCTTTTCTTTTCATTATAACTTTATTTCAACATGCTCGATACTTCATTTTATCAGATTTTCATTATTTCAACTCAAGAAGTACCTGCAAAACATATTTCTAGATACTCCGATGCTTAAGTTAGTATTATAATCAACTGAATCATAAGCTTAAGAAAGATTTTAGAAAATACTTATAACTTATTGGGATTTACTATTCGTAATTCTCTTCTAATTTTACCATGTCTATCTTCTGCAAGAGGTTTTGTCAGAATGTTTGCAAGCTGATCTTCAGTAGGGACAAACTCTAACTTGATATCTCCTTTCAAAACGTTATTTCTTATGAAGTGATGCCTTACTTCAATGTGTTTTATCCTTGAATGCATAACAGGATTCTTTGAGATATTGATGGCACTTTGATTATCACATCTTATTAGGATTTCCTTTATTTCAATCTCAAGGTCTTCAAGTTGTTGCTTCATCCAAAGGACTTGTGCACAGCAACTACCTACTGCAACATACTCAGCTTCTACTATGGAGAAAGCTACACTATTTTGCTTTTTATTGAACCATGACACTAGAGAGCCTCTTAAGAACTGACAGGTTCCACTCATGCTCTTTCTATCAGGTTTTGATCCAGCAAAGTTACCATTTGTATAACTTATGAGTTCTTCTCATTGCCTTTTGGATACCAAAGTCCCATTTGTGATGTTCCCAGTAAATATCTGAAAATCCTCTTCATAGCTGTTGCACGAGACTCTTTGAGACATGATTGGAACTTAGCACACATGCAAACACTAAACATGATGTCAGGCCTACTTGCAGTCAACTATAGCAAGGAACCAATCATTCTTCTATATTGTGTTATATTAAAGAGTTTTCCTTCTTCATCCATGTCAAGCTTAGTTGTAGAGGCCATAGGAGTTCCCATAGGTTTAGCATGTCCCATTCCAAACTTTTTCAGTAGCTCCTTTGATGAAAGACCCAAGTGGAACTTGTCCAGTTGAACCTTCAATGACTCGGAATGAACCACGGATCGTGCTAGAATCAAATAAGGACACACGAATAGCAAGAAAGCACAAGGAGAGGAAATATGTGAATTTGAAAATTAAGAACAAAATAATGCACGAAAATTCAAGAAAATAAGAAAGATATGTTGGTCAATGGGGTAAGACCCTAAGAGAACATGTCTCTTAGAACCCTAGCCTTGGGACGCCACAAAGGAAAACCACTCCTTTGATAAGTCTAAGAATTCTCTCAAGAACACAAGGATACAAGAGAAAAACTCACAAGAAAGAACATAAGTTCTAAAAATTCATTCTCATTAATCTGTCTCTTTTTCAAAAGTACATAGGTGGCTCTTATATAAAGAAATAAGGCAACCAAAACCCTAGGCTAAAATAAAAAACGAAAATTACAATAAAAATAAAGAAAATAATCATATCTAATCCTAAAGGAGATGCCACAATCTAACTAAAAAAGGAAATAAAATATTCTTACAAATCACTCCTAAAGATGGCACCTTTTGCTGAAAGGTAAAGGAAATTCTAGAACATAATCTTTAAAAATTAGGAAACAATCAAAACTTAATATCTAAGACAATCTTTGACCATATGCCTTATTTCTGAAAATTTAATAATAAAAAACGAAAATTCTAAAAAAAAATAGAATAAAGAAGATTCATTTTTAGTTGATCACATAAGTGGCACATGATCACTTAAGTAATCTCCTCTAAATGGGCTTTCTTTGGGCTTGGATCTGTAACTTGCAAGGAAGAGAACATAATCACGCTATTTGGACTTCTTGGGCTGGATCATCTATGCCTTGCAATGGATCATTGGACTCCCAAAATTGCTTTCCATATTCTTGTTCAGCACCTTGATCAAGCTCTCCATGTCTCCATGCTCCACTTTGAACTCTTGCAAGACACGCCTAACCCTGACTCTATCATTCCCTCCCTCCTCGAAAGGATTCGTCCTCGAATCTCCATAATCTACATGGAAGGAAAGGGAACTATTAATCGCATCAAAGAGATCATACGGAGGATACTTACCTTTCAAACTAAATCGATGCACTATGGCTTTGATCATCCTCTCATAAAATTGAATGACATTGTTCTCCTTTGGCTGTAAATTTGTTTTAAATATTCATCCAAGCCTTTGCAACCATAACATTGCTCTAGGGTCAAAAATCTTATTTTCAAGCATTAGTGAAGAAAATCTGGAATCTTTCTTCATATCATTTTCACCAATATCTTGCCATAAAGAACTAGACACAAACTGGACACAACTAGAATCAAATGAAACCAAAGGGTTAAAGAAAAGATGAAGGACAAAATTAGAACAAAACATGACACAAAAAGACTCAAAAGGGACTAAGGTGGAACAATGATTATATGGGAACGATTCATGGGCTTCATCCAAAACACAAGAACAGTTTTTAACATGCCCATTAAAATCACCAATCACCATGTCAACATGCTCAATCTCATCAGTGTAATCATAAGAACCAATTTTCAATGATATCACATCATTATAGCTACTAGGAATTAGCATGCTCCTATCCAATGAATTTTCAATCAAATCACTAGCAACATGTAAAGCATTATATTCCTCTAAAAGTTGTAAACAATCATGGCCATTAATCTCATGAACACAAGCAACTTCATTATTTTCCAATTGTGCTACATCAAGATTTTCAATTTGCATATTAGAAGTACAACTTGAACCAAAGCTATCTAACTCAACATTAACAACATCTAGATCAATTTTCTCCATTACAAGTTGCAAAATTTTAATCTCATCTTCACATTCAACATTAGCTGCAACTAAATCTAATGACTCAACACAAGAGATATCATCACTAAAAGAGATTTGAGAGTCAGAAATACCTGTAGAGGATTCTCTTATATCATCATCATTGGTTGAAACCGCAACTTCTTTATCCACTTGAACTGTGAGAACTTGTACCTCTTCCAAATGTTCAACAACATTCTTAGCTTCAGGAGGGTGCAAATGAGATGATGCAAACTTTTTTCTCATGATTGTTTTCATCTCTCTCCATGTTGCAATAGAAGACTCTCCTTTAATAGTGCGTCGACACTCCATTCGTTTCCACCAAGCAGCCACATTTTTACTAAATCTAAGGTATATACATTGCATCTTTTCCAACTCGGAGTAGTTACAACATTCAAATGCTTGATCAACTTTTCTTTCCCACTCCAAGTAAACATCAACATCTTTCTCACCATGAAACAATGGAATCTTTGATTTAATATCCTTAAAAGAAGAAATTTGCTTGCCTCTTTTAGGATGGACTTTTTTAATAATAGCTTGATCATGCCTTCTCTGAGATTTGGAGCAAGACTCCATGCTATCCAATTTAGCATTCAATTCATTCATTTGATCATTGAAAGTTTTGATTAGAGCTTTAAAATCAATTGCACTTTCTTTTCCAGCCATACTTAGAACCTGAAATGTGAGTAAAAACAAAGAGGAAAGAAATATGGACCTCACAAATCACTCTCTCACGTGTTTCCACTTAAAAATTTTATTAGCACTCGTGTTTCACACAAAAAGATTGGCTTTTTCAATAATGTAAAACACTCTTGCCTTTTACCACTCAACTTGCTCCCTACAGTGTTCTTAATCAAAATCTAACAAATCAAAAGAACAAGTATGTATGAAGTGGCAATCACAAAACTAAAGTTCCAAAATTCAAAGTCCTCAAAGAATCTAAAAAGGGACACCAACAAATCAAAGAAAAACGTATAGCAAAAAAGGTACTAGATATTAGCAAAGTCCAGCAAGTTTTTAGAAAAAGAATGGAGGAGTATGGAGACTATGATGATGGTGTGATATTATGGAAAGGAGGGAACAGTTTAAAATCTGGATAGAAGATGTTAGAAAGTAAGAAAAGACATAAACAACAATTTAGGAAACTAAGAAAGGAAGGAAATAGGAAAGTAAAATCAAGGAAGAAAATAGGAAACTAGAGAATCGACCAAAGAATGAAGAAATTAGGAAACTAAGAAGGAAGCAAAATAGGAAAGTAAGATTCAACACAAAGAAGGAAGAAATTGGGAAACTATTGATATGAATCAAAGTAGGAAGGTGGCAAAATCCCACAAGATCTGAAACTTACCAATCAAATGTTGATTTTAGGAAACCTCTTATATGACTTGGGAGGCAAGAACTTAATCAATTCTCAATTAGGAAATCAACCAACAAATAGAAAAGTAATTGGTAACTAAAAGCTACCAACTTGCAATTCAAGTCTTCAACCAACTCAAACACAGATCTGGAAATTTTGTGCAACCATTATCAATTTCGAATTTTCTCTTTTTTTTTTCATTTTTTTTACTGCTGTTCTGCTTTCTTTCTTTTTTTTTTTAGCAGCAAGTCACAAACTTTTTTTTTATTTCGGAATTTTTTTTACTTTTTTTTTTCTAATTCTGCATCTTTATATTCTCCTTTTCTTTTGTGCAGAAATCACAACAATTTTTTTATCTTTTTTTTTTTAATATCTGGATAGAAAACTCACTATTGAATAGACACTAAATTGTAGCAACAAAAGAAATTCGAATTTTTTTTAATATATGACTCAAATAAATAAAAAAACATAAATTCTGGATAGCAACAATTGTTGTCTCAAATAAGAAGGGAAAAAAAAATGCCACAAGCAAGTCACAATAGAGGAAAAATCAACAAAAGATGGAAAGACAAATACTTGTTGGAGATGCCACACAAGAGAACTCACAATGAAAGACACCAAATCACACCAAGAGGAAAGAGAAAGGAAGCACAAAGGCACAACAAATCTGGATAGAAATAGAAGATGGATGAACAAAGGAGGAAACAAGGAAAGAAAACACCTTGAAGCTAGCAAACCAAAGCTCTGGTACCAAATGATGAAAGACCCAAGCGGAACTCGTCCAGTTGAACCTTCAATGACTCGGAATGAACCACGGATCGTGCTAGAATCAAATAAGGACACACGAATAGCAAGAAAGCACAAGGAGAGGAAATATGTGAATTTGAAAATTAAGAACAAAATAATGCACGAAAATTCAAGAAAATAAGAAAGATATGTTGGTCAATGGGGTAAGACCCTAAGAGAACATGTCTCTTAGAACCCTAGCCTTGGGACGCCACAAAGGAAAACCACTCCTTTGATAAGTCTAAGAATTCTCTCAAGAACACAAGGATACAAGAGAAAAACTCACAAGAAAGAACATAAGTTCTAAAAATTCATTCTCATTAATCTGTCTCTTTTTCAAAAGTACATAGGTGGCTCTTATATAAAGAAATAAGGCAACCAAAACCCTAGGCTAAAATAAAAAATGAAAATTACAATAAAAATAAAGAAAATAATCATATCTAATCCTAAAGGAGATGCCACAATCTAACTAAAAAAGGAAATAAAATATTCTTACAAATCACTCCTAAAGGTGGCACCTTTTGCTGAAAGGTAAAGGAAATTCTAGAACATAATTTTTAAAAATTAGGAAACAATCAAAACTTAATATCTAAGACAATCTTTGACCATATGCCTTATTTCTAAAAATTTAATAATAAAAAACGAAAATTCTAAAAAAAATAGAATAAAGAAGATTCATTTTTAGTTGATCACATAAGTGGCACATGATCACTTAAGTAATCTCCTCTAAATGGGCTTTCTTTGGGCTTGGATCTGTAACTTGCAAGGAAGAGAACATAATCACGCTATTTGGACTTCTTGGGCTGGATCATCTATGCCTTGCAATGGATCATTGGACTCCCAAAATTGCTTTCCATATTCTTGTTCAGCACCTTGATCAAGCTCTCCATGTCTCCATGCTCCACTTTGAACTCTTGCAAGACACGCCTAACCCTGACTCTATCATCCTTGAGATACTTTCATTGATTGAGGAAGATGCCATCATCACATTGTTTGATTTGTAATCCAAGGAAGAAGTTCAGCTCACCCATTATTGACATCTCAAACTTACTCTGCATTAGCTTAGAAAAGTTCTTGCACAAAGAGTTATTAGTAGCACCGAATATAATATCATCAACATAAATTTGTATAGTAAGTAAATTTTTATTTTCTCTTTTAGTAAACAAGGTTGTATCAACTTTTCCCTTGTTAAAACTTTTTTCAATCAGAAAATTATTCAGTCTCTCATACTAGGCTCTAGGTGTCTGTTTTAAGCCATATAGAGCTTTCTTCAGTTTGTATATATGGTTTAGTTTAGTTGAGTCCTTAAAACCAAGAGTTTAATTAACATAAACTTCTTCCATGATATACCCATTCAGCAAAACACTTTTCACATCCATTTGATACAACACAATATCTTTTATGCAGGCATAGGCTAAGAGAATCCTTATTGCTTCCAACCTTACAACCGGAGTAAAAGTTTTCTCATAATCAATGCCTTCTTCCTAATTATATCCTTTAGTCACTAGTCTAGCTTTATTCCTTATTATTGTTCCTGATTCATCAAGTTTGTTCTTAAAAACCCATTTAGTTCCAATAATAGGGTGGTTCTTGGACTTAGGCATTAAATCCCAAATTTGACTTGTTTCAAATAGATTAAGTTCTTCTTACATAGCTAAAATCCAGTATTCATCTGTTGAAGCCTCTTCAGTACACTTAAGTTTAATTTGAGAAATAAATGCATAATTATTCACTTGATCTCTAAGTTGTCTTCTAGTTTTAACTCTCTCTTGAACATCCCCAATAACTTGATCAACTGGATGATTCCTTTGATATTTCCAAGCTCTAGGGAGTTCTTGAGACACTCATTCATTGATTTCACATTCATTGTATTTCTCCTGAATATCTTTCTCTACATCAGCAAATTTAGATATTTTAGGAGGTTCAGTTTTATTTTCTTCAGACACATTCAAGTTCTTAAAGCTGGAAATTAGATCATCCTTATCTTTAGCATGCTTAGACATAGTTTCATTTTCAAGAAAAACCACATGCATAAATTCTTCTATAGTTCCAGTTTTTTTTATTGAAAACTCTATAAGCTTTACTCTTATTTGAGTAGCCAAGAAATATACCTTCATCAGATTTGGTATCAAACTTACCCACATTGTCTTTGTTGTTGTTGTGGACATAGCAAGTGCATCCAAAGACATGAAGATGAGAGAGGTTGGGCTTGTTTCCTTTGTACAGCTCATATGGAGTCTTGCTTAGTGTAACACCTTATCTTATCACTATCTTTCCCATGTATTATACAACATTGGAGAGCAATTAGAAAGGATTTAGATGCTTGAATCATATAAAATTCAAGAATGAAAATTTTCATTTTTCGAATTAACAAGTCCCTTTGCACACTAAAATTCAAAAATTCATAACTAAATATAGAAAAATCATATAATAGTGATTCAAGTCTCTAAATGCAGATTTAACCTTTGCACTTTATGGGAAAAATATGTTACTGGACTTTCATTGGATCATTTTACCCGTAAAATCTCATAAATGTGATAGGGTGAGAAAATTCTAGTTTTTGTCCAGATTTCTTTCAATAGCAATATTTCATAACTTTCTCAATTCTTAACCAATTTGTATGCTCTTTGGTTCCTTAGGAAGTTCATAATGTCTAATTTAATGACATGTAGATCACTACTTTATATGAATTTGTTCCGGTCAAACTTAGTCTTCCTAAACATTTTTGCCCTAAATTGGATTATTTAGGACTATCATATTGTAACTAATACCAAAGCTACTATAATTTGCCAAGAATGATCATAAATGATTTCAATATCATTCACTAATCCAAAAGAGGTATCATAACACATATTACTAGTTCAACATAGTTACACACTTCAACTAAACAAACAGCATCATAATATTTAAGATCAAATCTTCAACTCAAAGCAACTTCATTCTTCCTTCTCTTTGGTCTTATCCTTTGCATAGCTCATACCTAGCATGGGTTAGTAACTTGGGGGAATGAGATTATGCAATCCCAGTAGCAAGATACATTTCAAACAAATATATCATCACACCAGCTTTTAAACATCATTTGAAGCACTAAAAGCATATTATAACATAATATACCATATTGTCAAATAGAAATTTCGGCAGAGTTTCGTCTTAATAAAAGGACATCCCGGGCATTGCCCTCAATTCAGAAACGGCCAATACCAGTCATAAAATATAGTAGCAACAATATGGCTCATCAAAAAATATCATGTAATTATTTGAGACAATATAAATACAAGAAATGTAAATTGCTGCCTGTCGACTATAACTTGCTTCCTAATTGGGCTTTCCTTTTTCTAATCACCTCCTCACAACTTCCCAAACCTATAATCAATGATATAATCATGCTAAATTATTTGATTCCCCATAAGCCATTTTATCTCTACTTTACTAATTCATAGTTCTACTTCATCATTTGGATAAAATTCTTATTTCTTCTTCCTTTCTAGACTTGACCAGAATTATTAAATACTAAAGAGGGAAGGAAATTTTATTCTTTCTATCTAAAACCCTAATTCCTAGTCCAAAAATTTAAAAGGATCAATGAAGAAAATTTACCTCAATTTTTCTTTGGGTTTTTTCCCCCTCCTTTCTCTCTCTTCCTTTAGCTTGCTTTCTCTCTCTTCTTCTCCCTTTTAGCTGGATGAAAGTGTGTTGAATGGGGAGGGGGTGATGCTATATTTATAGAGGAAATGATTAAATCCTAGCCTTACATTTTTATTTAATTCAATGGCCCAGATTTGTTCTTTGACATAAGCCATGACATCATCACTTAATTACTTCTCAAAATCTGATTATATTAATTTGTATAATTAATCTCCAATTTTCTTTGCTGAACACGTAGCCAAAGGAAGGCAAATTGGAGTGAAATTCTTCTTCTTCATTTGTTGCATCACGTGGACAAAGGCAAGTGAAAATTTTTGGCCAAAATTCTGTCCGTAACTTGCTGAAACCGTGAGTGGGAAAGAGGGGAGGAAAGTGTGAAAATTACTTGGTGAAATCCTTTGTAATTTTATTAAAAAGAGAGGAAAAAGAGAAAATAACTTTCCTATCATCAAATGAAATTTTCAATTGTCTAGATGGGTTCTACACATTTTTTTTACATAGGGTAGGATTTTTCTGCATCAATTGGAGCTATCTGTATTTCTATATGCAGTATAAATTACACCAGGTTTAAGATTTCTAATGGTCTATTTTATCTGTTAGAAGATAATTACTTATAAGGCCCCAAAACTTTTACTATTTACTTTTGACTCCCATTGACCCCACCTGTCACTTTATCTTCAAATTGATTTATCTTCCAATCTAGACCTTCCGGTGAAACAAAACTTATACCATTGGAATCAGCTCGTTGAGAGCTTTTATATGACAGGTACTTTGCATATTTTTTATTGGGCAGAATTAATTCTAATTAAGGACTAAACTTGCAAAATGACTATTTTATCCTTTATAATATTTAAATAGTATATTGATTACAACATCTTTTCTAATAATGCTTTCAACACTATAATGCAGAATATATCAAATTATCATGCTTAAAACATAGCCCTCGAAATTTGGATGTTACACTTAGTATGGGTCTGATATATGTTCTATTCATCAAGTAGCATGCTGTGCTCACTGTATCAGCCTAGAATTGCTTGGGCAATCCTTTTTCATTTAGCGTTGCACGGGCCATTTCTTTCAGTACTCTATTCTTTCTCTCCATAACTCCTTTTTGTTGAGGTGTTCTTGGTGCTAAGAAGTTGTGCTTTACTCCATTCTTATTGCAGTAATAAGCAAATTTGGCATTTTCAAATTCTCCACCATGATCTGTTCTAATACATACAATAGAACAACCTTTCTCATTTTGGATTTTCTTAACTAAGATCAGAAAAGCATTGTATGTTTCATCTTTAGAGGGAAGAAACATTGTCTAGGTAAATCTAAAGTAATCATCTACTACAACAAGTACATATAAGTTACTACCAATACTCTTAGTACGATTATGACCTATTAAATCCATGTGAAGCAATTACAGTGGTTTAGTTGTAAAAATAACTTTTGATTTTGAATGAGGACTTTGTTTGTTTCCCTTGTAAAAATAACTTTTGATTTTGAATGAGGACTTTGTTTGTTTCCCTTTAAGGCAAGCATCACATTCTCTATCTTTTTCAAACTTAATGATGGGTAATCCAAGAATGAGTTCATTTTTAATGAGTTTGTTTGATTGATGCATGCTAACATGTGCTAGTCGCCTATGCCATAGCCAACTATCATCATTTTTACTTATTAAACACATTAAGTTTACAGCAGATAATTCATCTAAATTAATAGTGTAATAGTTACCATCTATTTCTGCCTTGAGAATAATTTTGCGGTTACTCTTTCTGATGATTAAGCAGTAGTTGGAATAAAACAGAACCCAGTTGCTTCTATCATAGGTTTGACTTACACTCAATAAGTTGTGATGGAGTCCTATCACGAACAGAACTTCTTCAATTGATGTTTCTGGGTTTCTACTAACAATTCCAATCCCAATTATCTTGCCGAACTAGTCACCACCGAAAGTAACCTTTCCTCTTTTCTTGTCTCTCAGTACAATGAATTTTCCTTTGTCTCTAGTCATGTGTCTCGAACAGGCACTGTCCATGTATCATTTGTTGCTTTTCTTTGCTTTGAGAGACACCTGCAAAACAAATTTCATCTTTCTTTTAGGTACCCATATTTGCTTAGGTCCTTTCTTGTTAGTAGAGGAATCCTTGGGAACCCATTTCATCCCATTGCCATTTCCTTCCTTCCTGTATAAACAAGTGGAGGACATATGACCCTTCTTGTTATAGAAGTGACAAGTGGAGAAAGGGCTAGAGGAAAGTGATGCATGTCTAAAATAATGATGATAGTATCTATCCTTTTGGTTTCTAGGAGCTAGAAATGACTCTATGCTCTGAGCTAGTTTAATGTTATTTGCATGCATAAAATTTCTCAGATAAAGATTTTGTTTCTTGATTTTCAGTTTCTTCTTGACCACATATGGGTCATCCTAGGCCAGTTTTGTTTTGACTCACAACCTGGTTTCCCAGTAACACTTTTAGCATGTCCTCACCTCTAATAAGTTTAGTTAGAGTCTTGTGGTTGTGGAGATAACTATTCTTATCTCTCAACTCAATGCATGACACATGGAAAGAAGTGGTAGGATGTATGAGATTCACTTTCAAGCTTATGCATTTTCTTGTTAGCTTGACTCAACTATTTAGATACTTTGACAAATTCAACCATCAGTTCATTGAATGCATCATGTAGTTTATTGTAGGAAGGTTTAGAATCATTTACCTTAGAATTGCTATCACTGTCTGGGTTTTGATTCTTCTCATTCTCTACAATATCTTGAGCCATTAGGCATATATTGGCAATTTCATCATCTTCTGTTGCTTCTTCTTCATCTGAACTATCTCCCCATATGGAAGATACGAAGACTTTCTTCTTTTTCCCTTTGTCAGCTTTCTTGTCGTTTCCTTGTTTCTTACTTAGCAGAGGGCATTCCCATTTGATATGTCCAGGTTTCTTGCATTCGTAGCATATGATGGAATTTGTGTTCTCTTTCTTACTACTGGTGACTCCATCTTTCTTTACAAATCTTCTGAATTTCTTATTTCCATACATTTTACCAAATCTTCTCACAAGCAGAGCCATCGTCTCTTCATCTAGCTCAACATTTTTTTTTAAATCATCATCATCTTCTGATTCTACCTTAAAAGCTAGGCTTTTCTTTTTCTTGTCATAAGATGTAGATTCTTTAAGAGCCTTCAGCTTCTCCTCATATTCTTCAAGACTTCCAAAGAGGGCTATGACATATGTCATTGATTCCCCTCTAGCTTCTTCTATTGATGTCACCTCTGGTTGCCACTTAATGGGCAAGGCTTTGAGAATTTTTTTGACTTTCTCAGATTAAATATACTCCTATCCAAGGCTCTTCAACTAATTCACAATGAGAGTGAATCTCTTTTGCACATCCTTGATATTTTCACTCTCCTTCATCTTGAAGTTTTCATATTCTCCTATGCACGAATTCAATTTATTTTCTCTCACCCCAGTTGTTCCTTCGTGAGCAATCTCTAGAGTTTCTAACATACCTTTGGCTATTGTACATTGGGACACCCTGTAGAATTCATCTTGGTTGAGGGCACTGACCAGGCAGTGCTTGGCTTTGTAGTTGAGAAGGACCCTTCTTTTATCATCCTCATTCTATTCCTCTTCAGGTTTCTCCCTGTACTTCTTGTCATCTTGTAGTTTCATTAGGACAAAGTCTCCCTTCTAGATGACTGACCAAATATCTAAGTCAATGGATTCAAGATAAATTTGCATCATCATTTTCCAATATCCATAATGCTCTCTACTGTAGCCAAGAGGTCTGTTGGTGTTATTTCCTTCTAGAAGAATGCCTTCACCAAAGCTAGCCATGTAATCTCCCAGATTATTAGATCTTTCACCGTGAGTCTGGGCACTAATACTACTTGTTAGTTCAACTGGCTTCCTAAGAGGGGGTGAATTAGGAAGTTTGGATTTTTCTGCAAAAGGTGATATACAATAGTAATAATAGAAGTTGCTAAAAAAATAGAGTATAAATATCAAGAGCACTTGCAAAGTAAATGAGAAGAGGACACGGAGATTTATCCTGGTTCGGTCTACTCCACTTAACCTACGTCTAGTTCTTAAGTCACTACTTGAGATTTCTTTACTATATCTTGCAAGATTTGAATGAGTTCTTGCAAAAACCGCAGTACAACCCCAGCTCAAACTTTAAGCTGAACAAATACTCCCACTCTTCTCACTCAAGAGTAAAAGCAAATCTCTTAGTGTATCCTCATACTAAGTGCTATTTATAAGTGTATGGAAATGTAGAGGTCAATATATGAAAACTTTCTCTCAAAAGAGTTGATATGAAAATTTAAGTACAATGAATAAGTTAAATAGAGGGTAGGTAAGCTTTGAAAGATTCAATAATAAATTTTGCAGAGTTTTGACATTTATATGTTTTTTTTTCTCATCACCCAATAACTTAAATAAGGTCCTATTTATAGTTTTAGAGTAAAACTACCCGTTGGAAACAAAGATTAGCCGTTATTCTAAGAAAAATAGCTATTCACCTACTGCATTAAATGCATATAATAGAGGTTATGCAAATAACGAGTGATCGTTGGCTCTTGTTTTCAACGTAAACCTTTAGTTATGTGGATAACCTAGCTAGGTTGTACGGATAACGTTCATCCCAGAATGACTAAGTTTTAGCTCAAGAACATTTTTATGAAAACCTACTCAGCGGTTAGGATAATGTTAAGTTTTTCTCAAACTGAGCTTTTGTAAAACTTAGATTATCATCATAACCTCCTAAGGTCATGCGAATAACCCATTTTGCTAAAGAAGGATCATGAGTTCTGTAACATAGGTTATGTGGATAATCTATTTAATAGAAAAAAGTTCAAGTGCTCTATAACACACGTTATGCGGATAACTTCCCTAGGTTATGCGAATAACGGGCTGTACAATACAATTGGCCTTCACTGTTCACTCCCTTATGCAAATAAGGTGCCCACCTTATCAAGATAATCACCTGGACAGTTCTGAGAATATGGTGCACAGCTATGTTATGCGGATAGCCTCAATCCCTTTTCATGAAATCAAAGAAGGAACACTTGGAAAAGCTTTGAGATTAAGTCTTTATCCTTATAACCTTCACTAGTTATGCGCATAAGGTAACCCTTTTCATGAAAACAAGATGAGAACACTTAGAAACAATTTTTAAATTAAGACTTTATCATCATAAGTTAAAACATTTTCATGAAAACAAATTGAACACTTAAAAACATCTTTGAAATTGAGACTTCATCCTCATAGGATAGCTCTTTTCATGAAAACCATTTTGAAATAATGAGCTAATCATTAATCATTCAAATAGATATCTCATTTAATATTAGGTGAGGTAAATTTCAAAGCGTAACTACCTTCCTTTACAAATGGATTCCTAAAATATGTGAAACAAATTTTCAATCTTCAAGAAACTCCAACTTTATTTTTCATATTACTTATGTTCCTTTGATATTGGATTTCCAAGCTCATTGTTATTTAGAATCATCAAAACCATCTAAATTAACATAGAAGAGCACAAAATTTTCTCCTTTCAGATTTGAATAATGTGGCCAAATGAGCTAAGTTAGGTGTTTAGGGCTTTAGGAAGGGGTAAGAGGTAATTTCCTAGAAAGGTGCTTAGATAGATTAGTAAATGATGACTAGGATGTCATATGGATAGTGTGAACCAATGGGTCTTCTTACTTGTGCCATTTGTGTAGTCCTCTAGCCCATTGACTTGCCACCATATCCATGCCCAAAAAACCTATCAAAATATGTTACAAGAAATAATCAAGAAATGACATATTTAACCATGTAACATAATGATATATAACTTAAGTCTAGAATTATGAAATTAAATTAGCATAATTGGGACATGGATTAGCACAAATTTTAACATGAAAAGTCAAGGAAAATTTCTTTGAAAATGAAGGAAACGAAAGCACTTAAAATCCTTAAGAAAATAGCAAGAAAATAGGCTTTCTAGGAAAGTTGACTAAAATGTCCTTTATTGACCAAACTTTGACCAGCTCTAGAATGGAAATCCAAATCACTATAACCAAGTTTGGTAAATCAAATTAATTCTAATTAAGTGCTCTAGATAATTATTAGGTGATTAATCCCTAGATCATTAAGGAAAATTAATTGTAATATCAAGTGGGATTATAATTAGGGGTATTTTGATAAAGTGAAAAAATGAGTTAATAGTACATGGAAATGAGTTCAAAATGTTGAATCAAGTGTTTTGATGATTCCAAACCAACTTTCTAAAGCTTGGAAAGAAGATATCAAAGGTGCATGGAAGATCCCAAATAGAGAAATCCAAGTAAAATCAGCACAAGATTAGATATAGGATTTATTATTAGGTTTAAGTTGAGTAAAAGAGTTTGATTTGGCAAAAGAATGTTTTTAGAAATATGATTCCATGTTAATTCATGGAATACTTGAAAAATAACTACTAACAGACGAACTTTAAAGTGTTAAAGTTGAACTATTGCTTTGAAATTCGAACTTTGGCTTTTGAAATTCGAATTTCAAACTAAAAATAAGTTAGTCAGAAAAGAGATTCCTCTGACAGACAAACTTTGAATGAAGAAATTCAAACTTTGAAATGAGTCTGATGAGAGCCTTCTCTGACAGACAAACTTTGAGTTTGGAAAATTCGAATTTCTAATAAACTACAATTCATAAAAATTGAAAATTCGTCTAAGGTTATTTCAAAGCTCATCTAAAAGTGAAGATTAAAAATAATCTAAAATTAGTTCACTAACAGACGAACTTTGATTTTGAAAATTCGAACTTTAGAAACAAAGCTTGCAAGTCTGTTATGATAATTTGTTGGCATACGAATATTGGTATTCAGAAATTTGAACTTTGAACTAAGTCTGATAAGAGGTCTCTCTGACAGACGAACTTTGAACCTTAAAAGTTTGAATTTCGAAAAGATGAACTATTGTGCCTTATTGAGCTGCCCACCGACAGACGAATTTTGGGCACCAAAATTCAAACTTCGAAGATACTGTAGCAATATAGAACAACTGTTTACACTTATCAGAAGAACTTTAACTTGAAAATTCATATGTTCCAACACAGAAATATTTTTCAAAGATGAAAATTTGAACTTTACTTTATAAACAGACGAACTTTGAAGTTCATCGTTAAAGTCTTTAACTTTTGGTATATGTAAAATTCATCTGTTGACCAACCAAAATTCAAACTTCGAGTGTCAGAAGTATTAAATGCGGTTGGTGAACAGATAGTTTTTCAGAGTAACCATTGGGTAACGTCTCTAACGGATAGATCTTGTCTCTAACGTATAGTTAAAACCTAAATCTATAAATAGAACTTCATTTAAAGTTGTGGGCAATGAATTTTATATTGGATATACTGAAACTCTGTCAAATTCTCAACTCAAAGTCTTACTCTCATACTTCATTCTTTTGCACTTCAACTTTCATATACACTCTAAGTTAGAGAGTTTATTCTTTGTAATCAATCTTATTTTATCTGGAAGAAAGATTTTCTTGTGAGGGGATATCACAAGGGATTTGGGAAGTACTTAGCTAGAGTGTAAAGAAAGAGGTTGTAAGCTCTAAGAACAGAGCATCAAAGCTGTACTGAGGCAATTACAAGAAGCCCACTGAATTCTTGCAGGATAGTGGAAAATCTCAAGTAGTTGCTTGGGAACTGGACGTAGGTCAAGATAGAGAGACCAAACCAGGATAAACATTTGTGTCTTCCCTTCTTCTTTACTGCTCTTACATTGCTATTCTTTTATACTCTGTTTTACTGCCTCTTTTGTCTTCACTAGACTCTTGACTTTTGCAGTAAATTCAATCTTCCCAATTCACCCCCCTTTTGGGAAGCCAGTATATCTAACACAACATTGATGAAAATCTAATCACATGCGATAGCTAATGACATTAAATAGATGATAGAATGGAAACCCTTAGAAAAATCTTACCCAAAATCACATAGAAAACCTTAATTTAATCACCCAAAAAAGCCAAATCAAGCACTTAACTAGCTAATCAATGTGGAAAATGCACTGATGAATAGAATTAATAACCAAATCCATGGAATATGATAAAATATCACAAAATAAGCTTAAAACATAGGATTTAATACATTTTTTCACAAAGTATACAAAATTGGCTAAAACATGAAAATTGACTAAAACCTTCAAAATAGTTGAATAAATGTAATGAAAATACTAGATTTGGGGGATAAAAACATGGTCAAATGTGGTCAGATCATCTCTCACATGGTGCAATGACCTATACAAAATATATAACATGTATAAAACTTAGGTCAAGTGAAATAATGCATATATGTCATATAAGACCATGATAAAATGAAGTAATTCAATATCTCCACAAATAAGACCATATATCATGAAATTTGTCATGCAAATCAAGGGGAAAACACTTTTAAAATGATGAAAAAGAAAGGAATAAAAATTCCTAGAAAAAGGAAGAAAATAGGTTTCTTTGGAAAAATTGACAAAATTGCCCTTTGTTGACAAAATTTGACTAGTTCTAGAATGAGAACTCTAATCATCTTGGCCAAGTTTGGTAACTCAAATTAATCCTAATTAAGTGCTCTAAAGAATGATTAGGTGATTAAATCCTACATCATTAAAGAAAATTAAAATTACTTTCAAGTGGAACTTTAACTAGGGGTATTTTAGGAAAGTGAAATATGAGTGAATAGTACATGAAAATGGTCACTAACGGCTTGTGTCGTAAGGGTCACAATTTAAAACTAAGCAAACTACTGTATAGTATAGTAGTCAACCTAGGTCATGTTCACAAAGGAGGAATGATTAATTGTGATTATGATAGTTCAAGAAATGTTGAGCTAGAATGCAACTAATTCTATATGCAATGCAATGCCTATGCCATGATTATGAGGGGGTTTTGGTTATTTTGAATTCAAATGAAAAGAATCAAAGAAGTTAAAATTAGAAGATAATAAACAAACTTGGAAATGAGTTTGAAAACTTTGAGAAATGTCTGGATTATATGTGAAAAATGTGGCTGGATACAAGTTAGAATTAGGCAAGAATGTGTATTACATGACTATTTGTATATTTCTTAAGAGAAAGGCTTAAAAGCTAGCATGAATTGGTTCAAAATTAAATCCCAAATTAATATCCTCTATCAGGCATTTGAACATGTTCAATAGATATAAAAAATATCACCCAAGCATTTGCACAAACACCTTGGAGGCTTATAACCAATTCAAGTCACCTAGTTAAATTTGAATTGTTTTTACTTCCCTTAGGCAATTAACAATCATTTCAGCCCCTTAACATGTGAATTTCAATTCAAGCATCATTCTATACATCTCAATTTAACATCCACATCATGTAAAAAATAGTAGCCAACAAGTCAAATTAAGAAGAATAGAGTAATGCTCTTGATCGAAATTAAGAAACAATTTGTCTTTAACATAGAATTCAATTCAAAGCAACATAATTCACTCTCTTATGAGAGGTTCAATCATTGCAAAACATAATCAATAGAGTTAAAGACCTAGAATCCTTTCTAACCAACTCAATTAACAAGCCTTACAAGTTAATCAATCAACTTTATAAAAAGGAAATCACAAGAGAGCAGAAAAGAGAGTATTTCCTTTGAAAATCGATGAATATTCTTGTGTCTTCAACACCTCCTTCCCTTTCCTCCTTGAACCAGATACGTGGAACTCAATCCTCAACCATGAACATGAGCTAAGCACAAGAGAAGAGGTCACATAATTAGCCATTACCATAGGGCAGAGAGCAAACTGATTTGCTCCTTGCGTGTTGTTATAGTTCAATCTTCACCAAGGTTTGAGAGAATTTGATAGAGTATGGTTGAGGCATGAAGCATTGGTCCTCAGACAAATTGCAGAGCATAAAAAGGAAGCTTCGTTATGTGGAAATCTATCTTGAGAAGCTAAAGTTCTATTGCAAGGCATATATGATCTAATGACTAGAGTAAGAATCCTCCAAGAGCTACATGATTTGAAGCCCGTTCATTTAAATCAAATTGCAGCCCAAAGAAGTACAAATAGCTTGATTATGTTTTCTCCCTTGCAATTTTAGATCCAAGCCTAAAGGGAGCCCAATTAGAGGAGATTACTTAAGGAAGCATGTGTCAATCATGTGACAATAAAAGAAAAGGTGTCCTTTTTGTCTAATTTATCATAATTTTTGTTTTTATTAATTAATTTCTTAAATAAGGCCTTTTTGGTCAAAGATTTTGTTTTGAAGATTAACTTTTGATTGTTTCCTAATTTTTAAAGATTAGGCTCTAGAGGTTTTTTTTTATGTTTAGCAAAAAGACACCACCTTTAAGAGTGATTTGCAAGAATATTTTATTTTCTATTTGTAAGATTTAGTATAATATAAGTTTTGATGATGACAAATATAGAATAATAAGGAACAAATGCATCATATGTATCTGACATATATAATGTTCCTTAAAGAAGTAAAATGTGCATTAGCATGTATTTAATTATGGTTATAATGTATATATATCATGCTATGTGCAAATATATCCATTGTACTTTTATAATGAATAATATAAGTTGGATATATAAACTGGACTAACTACTTGGTTTGTAAGTATAATATATTAAATATAAGATGATCCAAGTAAGAGGAGTGAGCATTGGAATACAGAAATGGAAATCAATATCATGTCTCACTCAAGAGAGAAGAAGAGAAAGAATGCTTCAAGAATGGAAGATCAGAAAGGAGCATGCCAAGAAGGAAATGACCAAGTGGAAGTGAAACTCAAACATTTAAAGACCTAGTCACTAGGTATATTTTATTTTTACTTAGGTCTTGAGGTGGGATTAATCTTTGAAAATTACTTAATCTTATTACCATATATTTTAAATGAGTTAGATTAAGTAAATATGATGTTAGAATAAATTAGATTTGAAAAACTCTGATGACAGATGAATTTTGAGAAGTTAAACTTTATATACTTTGTGAAAATACGAACTTTGCTAGCTGAAATTTGAAGTTCCAGAGATATCACCTCTAACAGACGAATTTCAAGTGTTGAAATTTGAATTTTGAGTCAAGCATAGTTAGTGAAATGTGCAAAATTCGTCTGGAGTCATGACAAAGTTCGTCTTATATTTAAGCACTAAAAAGGTTCAAAAATATTCCCTCCGACAGATGAATTTTAATTTCAAAATTCAAACTTTTGAATAAAACTCAATGATTTACAATCACATTTGATTAAATCAAGAAGTTTGGGGTATCAAAGTAACATATCCTTACTTTTAAACATAGTGAAATCTGATTTTCAAGAATCTAGAGTTTGACCTTTGATTAGTATTTTTAATATATCTCTCAAAATATATATGACTTTGATGTAAAACTTATTTCATATGAAACTAGACTTAATAATATTTTCAAAGGTTATTTAACTCAAAATAAAGGTCATATGAAAAAGTTATGATCATTTAAAGTTGAGTAGTGAGATATGAATTTTCAGTTTTGACCTCTTATCATTATTTTGATCATATCTCACAAAATAAATTTGATTTTAAAGTGAAACTTCTTTCATTTGAAAGTAGACATTGAGAGCTATCCAACCATAGGTAATTTGCTTAATTCGGAGTTAAAATGAGAGAGTTATAGCTTCTGCAAAGTTGTCTACCGTGCAAAATTCGAAGTTACGAAGTTTCTGCTGCGATAGACGAATTTCAGGCCTTCGAAATTCGAATTTTGAAAAGAACCTTTGTACAAAGTTGAGCTTGCCACTGGCAGACAAATTTTGGCTTCTGAAATTCGAACTTCAGGTCTAATAGACAAATTTTGGCTTTCAAAATTCGAATTTTGAAACACCAGAATGTGAAAATTCTTCCAGAAAATCCAGTAGACGAATTTTCATATCTAAAATTTGAACATTAAGTATAACAGATGAATTTCGGCTTTGAAAATTCAAATTTTGAAATCTTCAGAATGTGGAAATACTTCTGGAATAGTCAACAGATGAATTTCCATATCCAAAATTCGAATTTCGAAAGGAAGAACTTGTGCCATATTGAGTTATTCACTAATAGACAAATTTTGGGCACAAAAATTCAAACTTCGAAGGCACGGTAGCAATATAGAACAACTGTTCACACGTACCAGAAGTACTTTAAACTTGAAAATTCGTATATTCCAACATAGAAATATTTGTCAAGACTTTAACTTATGATCTCTTCAAAATTCATCTATTGACATCCAAAATTTGAATTTCAGAATGTCAGTAACATTAAATGTGGTTGGTAAATGGCTAGTTTTGCAGAGTAACCGTTAGGTAATATCTCTAACGGCTAGATCTTGTATCTAACATCTAGTTACTCCACAAAACTATAAATAGAACATCATTTGAACTTATGGGTAACAATCTTAAGAGAGTTTATGTGAAAATGCTGCAACAATTTATAAAATCCTTTTATCTCATCATTGTTTGAAAAACCCACCTCAATAGAGTGAACTTTCAATGTATTATCTACTCTTCAAAAGAGTTTTCATTCTGTAAACATTTCTTTCTATATATTATGGGTAGAATCTTAGTGCAGGGAAACACTAAGGGGTTTACACATCTTATAAGGGTGTGAGGAGAGTGGCTTCACAAGTGCCTACTGAAACTTATGGGAATGTACTGAGGTTTCACAGGTACCCAGATCAAACCTGTGGTATGTAGTGAAAAATCTCAAGCGGTGACTTGGGGACTAGATGTAGGCTAAGTGGTTGGGTTGAACCAGTATAAATTGTTGTGTATTGTTCTTCATCTTCTCTATTCAGTTGCTGCACACAAATCTCTCTGTTTATCCCTGTTTTGCTACACTCTTAGTGAAATTGGGTTGTGATCCAAAAAGAGCGAAAATCTTGCATCACCCAATTTACCCCCCTCTTGGGTGACCAGCCAACCTAACACTATTTTGGAACCTCCTTTAGCTTCTTAGATCTAATTATTTTTAATTTTTAATTTAATTTAATTTTTTGATTAGGCTAGGGTTTTGTCTTGCCTATTTCTTTATAAATAGGCCTTTATATACTTTTTACAATTTAGAGATTAATAAGAATGAATTTTAAGAACTTTTGTTCTTTTCTTGTAAGCTTTCTCTTGTATCCCTTGTGTTCTTGAGAGGATTCTTAGACTTATCAAAGGAGTGATCTTCTTTTATGATGTCTCGAGACTAGGGTTCTAATAGATAGGTTCTCTTAGGGTCTTATCCCATTGACAAATATATCTTTCTTATTTTCTTGTTATTTTCATGCCTTATTTTCTTGTTAATTTTCATATTCATATATTTTCCTTTTCTCATGCTTTCTTGTTGTTTATGTGTTCTTACTTGATTCTAGCATGTTCTTGGGAAATTTCCAAGTTGCTAGAGGTTTGTTGGATAGGTTCCCAGTGAGTCTTTCATCAAAATTAGCTTTGTCTTTGAGTTATAGGTCATGTCTAGAGCTGAAGAGATGAGATGGAGATGAGATTTGAGTGGATTTAGAGGTAAAGGAAGAGGTGAAAATGGTGGAGGATGGATGATCTAGGCTTTGGAATATATTTGATCGATGGAAAATGGAAGAATAGTGATAGATTTGAAGGAATAGATAAAGAAAAATGAGAGAATGAAAGAGGGTTGGAAGGAGCACAAAATGGATGTAGTCTAGATCTAAATATACAACCTCCCAATCCACTTTTTAAGTTAGAGTAGGGGTATTAGGTGTTAGAATTGATCCTAGCCTTGATCTCAAGCTTTGTGGCTTAGGATTTGAGATAGTTTGGCAAATAATGGAACATTAGAAAATAAAATCCTTCAAGCTTACAAAATTATCCATTTAAAATGTCCAAAATTTCCTCTTCTATGACACTTGACCTACACATAAAAATGTAACACATTAAAGTACCTAGGTCATTACTAGTGTATACTACGTGCATAAAACCATGGTAAAATGAAATTAATTCAATTATTCCGCCTAAGAGGACCATAATGTCATGAAATTAAACTTGATAATCAAGGGAAAAACACTCAAAAAATGAAGGAAAAGAAAAGAAGACAAATCCCTAAGAAAATAAAAAGAAAATAGGTTTCCTAGAAAAGTTAATTAAAATACCCTTTGTTGATCAAACTTTGACCAAGTCTAGAATATAAACCCTAATCACTTTAGTTAAGTTTCGTAACTCAAATTAATCCTAATTAAGTGCTCTAAATGGTGATTAGGTGATTAATTCCTATATCATTAAGGAAAATTAAATGTAATTTTAAGTGGGACTTATGAAGAGGTATTTTTGGAAAGTGAAAAATGAGTTAATAATACATTAAAATGGTTTCAACATGAATGAAAATTTAATTATATGGAATGATTAATGATATTAAATGGATGATGGAATGGAAAATCTCATCCAAAATAAAATAGAAAACCCTAATTAATTACCATTGTTGAGTTAATAGTACATGAAATGCTCTTTGTTGGCCAAACTTTGACTGCTCTAAAATTTAAGCCCGATTATAGTACTAAATTACCCAATAGATATGGAAAATTCACTAATGGAAGGAATTAGTCACCAAATTCATGAAATATAATAAAATATGCTTAAAAGCAATAATTTAACACATTTTTCCATAAACTATACAAAATCTACTAAAACATGAAAATGCACTAAAAATCACCAAATTGTCAAAACAATATGATAAAAATGCTAGATTTAGGGGATAAAAATATGGTAAAATATAGTCACATAAGTCACAACATGGATGAAGATCTAATCATATGGGATGATAAATTACATTAAATGGATGATGGAATGGAAATTCCCCGAGGAAATCTTACCCAAAATCATATAGAAAACCCTAATTTAATCACTCAATAAAGCCAAATAAAGCAATTATTAATAAATGATAGGGAAAATGCACCAATAGAAAGAATTAACTAGTAAATCAATGGAATGTAATAAAATATCACAAAATAAACTTAAAACCAAGTATCTAACATGTTTTTGACAAATTACTCAAAACTGGCTATAACATGAAAATGCTCTTAAACCCATAAAATAGCTAAAATAATATGATAAAATGCTAGATTTAGGGGATAAACTGCATTTTACCATGTTTTTGTCCCTTAAATTTAGCATTTTTATGACATTTATTTGGCTATTTTGTGACCACATTTTATCATGTTTTAATCCCCATGTAACCATATTTCACCATGCTTTTATCCCCTAAATATAGTATTTTTATGACATTTATTCAATTATTTTTTGACCACATTTTACCATTTTTATCCCCTAAATATAGCATTTTTATGGCATTTATTTGGCTATTTTGTGACCACATTTCACCATATTTTTGTCTCATAAATCTAGTATTTTTATGACATTTATTCAGCTATTTTGTGTGTTTTAGTGCATTTTCGTGTTTTTGCCGATTTTGTGTAGTATGTGAAATAATGTATTAAATCCTTGATTTTAAGCATATTTTGTGATATTTTATCATATTCTATGGATTTTGTTGTTAATTCTTTCCATTAGTGCATTTTCCACATTGATAAGCTAGTTAAGTGCTTGATTTGGTTTTTTTGGATGATCAAATTAAAGTTTTCTATGTAATTTCAGGTAAGACTTTTCCAAAGAGTTTCCATTCCTTCATTCATTTAATGTCATTAACCATTCCATGTGATTAGATTCTAATCCATGTTGAACTCATTTCCATGTACTATTCACCCATTTTTCACTTTCCCAAAATACCCATAGTTATAGTCCCACTTAAAATTACATTTAATTATTCTTAATGATTCTTGGATTAATCACCTAATTGTTATCTAGAACACTTAATTAAGATTAAATTAAGTTACCAAACTTAACCATTGGGATTGGAGTTTCTGTTCTAGAGCCTAGCAAAGTTTGGTCAAAGAAGGGCATTTTAGTTAACTTTCCTATGAAGCCTTTTTTCTAGCTATTCTCTTGGGGTTTTTTCTTGTTTTCTTTTCCTTCATTTTCTTAGGGAATTCTCCTTAATATTCATGATAAAATCCATGCTAATATTTCCTCTAATGTTCAGTTATTGGATTTATTTTATTAGATCATGGTTTTATGCACTTAGTGTTACATTGTTATATTCTATGACCTAAGCACTTTGATATGTCACAGTTTTATGTGTAAGTCAAGCGCAATGGGAGAGGACATGGTAGGCATTGAAGATAATTTAAATGGGTAAATTTGGAAGCTAGGAAATAATTTTATTTTTTAATTCTGATATTAGCCAATTATCTCAAATCCGAAGCCATCAAATTTGAGATCAAGGGCTAGAATTAATTCCAACGCACCATACCCTTACCCTAACTTGTACAGTGGATTAGGATGCCTCTTCAGATTGATACAGATGCAAATTCATGCTCCTTCACCTCCTCCATTTCTCTGAACTTGTTCTTCATTCTCCTTAAAACTCTAGCAAACTCCATTAATTTCCACCAATTCTTTTGCTTTCTTCTATGAATTTCCACTATTTTCTCACCTTTTCTCCACTTTTCTTCCATCATATTCATGAAATTCATCCTCCTCACTCAAACTATTTTAATTGTGTCTGGTTCCAAGTGAAAAGGGAGATAGATTCATCAAACCCATTGAAGGATTAGTAAGGATCAACACCATTTTTCATCTTCTTTTTAATTCTTCATGGGCATAGCTTGGAGTTTCTTCTTCCTTAGTGTTGTAGCACATGTTATGGAACTTGAGTGAGGGATTTTTTGTGGCTGGTTCAATAAGGAGGAAGGGGAGAGGTGCTGAAGACTCAAGAGCTTGAGGATGCTAAGGGAAATCACTCACTACTATACTCTTTTCTACTTTCTTCATGATTAGCTTTATTAATTGACTTGTAAGGTTTACTGATTTAATTGACTGTGAAGGATTTGAGTCTATAACTACATTGATTAAGGATTATATTTGTTAGACCTTTCATGGAAGAATAGATTGTGATACTTTGAATTGAGGATTATGTTAATAACAACTTGTTCTTGATTTTCGGTCTTAAACATTATCTTACTATTCTTGATTTAACTTGCTAGTTTGTATTGAATTCATGCTTTAGATGTTGAATTGAGATGTTAAAGATGGTGTTTGAATAGAAAATTTCATAGAATTGGGCTGAATTGGTTGATTATTGCCTATGGAAAGGCATGACAATTAAAGTTCACATGATAGCTAGAATTAGAAATATGCTTGAAGGTGTTTGACCAAATGTTTGGCAAAGAATTTAATATCAATTGAGTTTGTTCAAAAGCCATTTAAAGGATAATGAATTAGGATTAACTTGTGTTTAATTCATGCTATCTTTTGAGTGATTCTCTTGGGGAAAACATATTTGTTCTTACGATACACCTCATACCTAATTCCAACTTGAATTAAGCCATATTTTAATCCAATGATCCACACATTTTCTACATTTTTCCTTGCTCTTTTTAAAGTTTTTACATTGTTCTTTCTTTGTTTGTTTTGATTCCATTTATTTTAAAAGGTTTAAAAGCCAAAACTCCCATTATAGTTAGTAGTGTTTTGCATTACATTGCACTTTCTTATCCTCAAATCATCATTCCACTTGCTTAACCTCAGTTCCAAACATCAAACATATCATTCCATCACTCCCTTCATAGATCATTCATTCATTAGTTTTATGCATATTAGTTCTTTAGTTTGCATTTAGGTAGTTGCATATAGGATTAGTAACGTATTTAGCTTAACATTCCTTAAGTGTACATAATCACTCTTAATTGTTCCTCTAGTGAGAAACAACCTAGGATTGTCCCTATACTACATTTCTTTGCATTCTAGTTTTAGTTGAAATTAACCTCACGATAAGGTTTGGTTTCTCACATCACTCACTGATGTTAGAATAGTGAGTTGATTTCAATTAATCCTAGTTTTAATTAACACAAGGTCCCATTTGACACACCACCCTAGTTTTAATTGATTCCAATCTTGGTTTCTTGTAACAATTTTCATCAAAAGAAACTATCCTTATATGGTGTTGGAATCCCATGATTCATGCCTTATTTTTATTTTAAAGAGCTTCAATTAAATTATTTTTGGAATCTTGATTGAAAAATATATAAAGAATGGAAAGTTGATTTTCATCTTGAAAATCAATCTAGAAGGAGTCACCATTTAAACTTTAAGGAAAAATCTTGGAAAACTTTTTAAAAATAGAAATGGATGGTTTATGAAAACAAAGATGGGTTTAAGAGTCAATTGCCACGGGGAAGGTGTTAGGCACCCTGTAGTACCCATTCATAAGAACAATTATCCTAAGTTAATTACGCAATTTGAATGTAATTGGAATGCTCAAGAAAGGTGACAGAGAACAAGTGAAAACTCAATCATAGAGGTCCAATATGCTCAAAGACACCCTTCAAGGAATATGAGGCCCAATGACAAGAGGTAGGACAAAAGCCATGAAAGAGGCCTTGCAAGGATTGGTCTGAGAGCTTAAGGAGAAAGAACCATCTATTTGGAAGACTTAGAGCAAATGATGCCACCTTCTAATCCAAAAAGAATGATCATTTATTTGAAGGCCCAATTTGAAGATCTTAAAGGTCTAACCCAAGTCCAAATATAAGAGGTTGATTAAAAGAAATCATGTGCTTTATTAATGAGTCATGTGACTTTAGGATTAGATTTTTTTAAAAATTTATTTTTAATTTTCATTTTATTTTTTCCATATTAGATTAGAATAGTTTTGATTGGTTCTTACTTGTGTTTATGAGGCTAACTTAGGATTTAATTCAAATTTGAATTTAAATTAAAAAAAAAAAGGATAAGCCTTATATATAAGGAACCATTTATCCTATTGGGATTAGGATTTCTATTCTTATTTAAAGACCATGTAATGCCACTTTGCAAATCAAATCTAAATAATATTTTGAGTGATTTCTCTCTTCAATTTCATGTAAGATTATTAGGGTTCTTCATGTTCTTCCTAGAATATGGATTTGACTTGTCAAAAGAATTGACCAACTCTTGTGTTTAGGAAATTGTTGGCTGGTCTATTTGCAAGTTCTTGATCATCGATTAAAAAAAAGGAAAGAAAGAAAGAAAGATTGCTGAAAAAAAAAAAAGAAGGCCTAGAGAAGAAAAGCAAAAAAAAAAAAAGAAAGAAAGAAAGAAAAAAGAAAGACCAACTAAAAAAAAAAAGAAAAGAAACAGGTTTGATCTTGACCAACAAGAATCAATCTTGAAATTTGGCTCACACTTTAAATTGAATTTATCTTGTGTTTGGTGTGCTAATTCTCATATCTTGGTAAGAAAAGTTTTGATCTTGCACCATTTTTTTAACTCCTCCTTGAGTCTCCTATTTGTGTCTAGAGTCCTTGAGTTTTCCTTCCTTTGAATTCTTGAAGGTCCCTTGCTATCTTGAACATTTGATTGCTACTCAAACTAACTTGATTCTCTTGACAAGTTATTTGATTCCATTAAGAGCACCATAAGCACCCTATAAGAGTGGTAAAAGACAAGAGAGATTTGTGAGATCATTATTCGAAAAAGCCAATAAAGAGTGCAAACACGAGTGGATTGTTACACAAGAATTGAGTGAAAAATGTGAGAAAAGGGAGCGAGTTTCCTCACTTTCAATTTCTCTTTGTTTTAATTCTTTATACAGGTTCTTGCAATAGTGACAGGAAGTGAAAGTGAAGGTGAAGTTGATCTAAAATTCATGATCAAAGCATTCCATGATGAACTCAAAAACATCAAAAATGATATGGCTAACATGAAATCTAAGATCTGTTGGAAAAAGTCCAAAAGTAGAACCAATGATGAAGAAGAGCACGAATCTGAAATGAGTTCCAACTTAGAAAGCAAATCTTCCTCCAAGAAAGACAATGATTTTGGAGGCATCAAGCTTAAAATTCCCTCATTCCAAGGAAAAATGGATCCTGACTTATACCTTGAATGGGAGAGGAAAGTAGAGCTCATTTTTTAATGTCATAACTACTCAGAAGAAAAGAAAGTGAAACTCACAGCTGTTGAGTTTACTGGCTATGCTAGTGTTTGGTGGGATAAATTACATCATACTAGATGAAGGAATGGTGAATAACCCATTGACACATGGTGTGACATGAGGACCATCATGTGTAAGAGGTATATCCCTTTCTATTACCATCGTGATTTGCATACAAGATTGCAAAAAATTGAATAGGGATTTATGAGCGTTGAACAGTATCATAAAGAGATGGAGATGGCTATGATCCGAGTTGATGTTAATGAAGATGAAGAGCAGACAATGGCTTGCTTCATTGGTGGATTAAGAATTGAAATCTGAGAAGGAATTGAGCTAGAACATTACTTTGATATGGAAGAATTGCTTCATAAAGCTATCCACTTGGAGAAGCAACTGAAAAGCAAGAAAACTAACTGTGTTTCTTGGAGAACTAATCCTCTCTTCAAGCCAAAAGAGTCAAGAACAAGAGATAAAGATCAAAACTCTAAATTAGCCTAAAAGAATAAAGAAGATGTGAAGATGAAGGCTTATGCATCTAAAGCTACTTCTGAATCAAAATCCTCTTCTAAATCTAGTACCTTGCATTGCTTGAAATGTCAAGCCTTTGGACATATCTCTGCTCAATGTCCAAACAAAAGAATCATGGTTATCCTTGATAATGGGTGAGTTGATAGTGAAGATTCTGATAATAATCCCCATGCTTTAGATGATATGCCTCCTATAGAATCTTGTTCAGATAATGAATATATTGATCCTGTACATGGTAATGCACTTGTTTCTCAAAGAATTCTCAATGCTCAACCAAAAGATGAGAAACATGATGATGAGAAAAGAGAAGAGATTTTCCATACTAGATACTTCATTCAAGACAAGGTATATAGCTTGGTTATTGATGGTGGTAGTTGCACTAATATTACTAGTACTTTGCTTGTAGAGAAACTGAACTTGCCTACTATAAAACATCCAAAGTCTTACAATTTGTAATGGCTAATTAATTATGGTGATATAAAAGTCACCAAGCAAGTTCAAGTATCATTTACTATTGACAAATACCATGACAAGGTGTTATGTGATGTAGCACCTATGTATGCATGATATCTACTTATCGGTCGTCCATGGCACTTTGACAGACGTGTGACTCATGATAGCTTTACAAATTTCTACTCCTTTGTGTTTAAAGGGCGTAACATTGTGCTTAGGCCTCTTAGGCCAATACAAGCATATGAAGATCAATATAGCATTATAAGTTATTATAGAGAGAAAAGAGAAAGAGAGAGGCATGAGGAAGAAAAAGAAGAGAAAAAGAAAGGAAAAATGTAGAAAATGAAAAGAGTGGAAAGAATGTAAAAGAAAAGAAAAAGACTACAGAAAAAGAAAGAGAGAGTGAACAAAACAAGAGCTTGAGCTTATTCATAGAAAAAGGAGAGGTGAAAAGTGCATTAATGGCAAGACAAGAAGTCTTTGTGCTTCTGTACAAGGACACATATTTTTCTACTAGCAAGCTTGATACTTCTTTGCCTTCTAGTGTTATTTCTCTTTTGTAGGAATTTAATAATCTTTTTCTGGAAGAAATTCCAAATGGTTTGCCTCCTCTAAGAGGCATATAGAATAGAATTGATTTCATCCCCGGATATACCATTCCAAACAAACTAGCATATAAAGCCAACCTTGAAGAAACTAAGGAGATCCAAAGACAAGTAGAGGAGCTCATGAGAAAAGGCTTTGTGTGTGAAAGTTTAAGCCCTTGTGCTATGCCAGTTGTTAGATAAGATGGCTTCCCAAGAGGGGGTGAATTAGGAAGATTAAAAATTTTTCTGCAAAATGTCAAGAAAGTGAAGAAAGCAGAGGGTGATAGTAAAACAGAGTATAAATGAATAAACAGTAAAAGTAGTAGTAGGGAAGAGAAGACTCAGATATTTATCTTGGTTCGGTCTCTCAACTTGACCTACGTCCAGTCCCCAAGTCACTACTTGATATTTTCTACTATCCTGCAAGAATTCAGTGGGCTTCTTGCAAATGCCACAGTACAGGGTTGATGTTCTATTTCTAGAGCTCACACTTTCTCCCTTTGCACTCTCACTAAGTGCTTCCCTAATCCCTTATGATATCCCCTCACAAGAAAATCTTTCTTCCAGATGAAGATAAGATTGTTTACAATGAATAAACTCTCTTAATCAGAGTGTATATGAAAGTTAAAGTACAAAGAATAAAGTATGTGAGGGTAAGAGACTTTGAGTTGATGATTTTGTAGAGTTTCAGTATATACAAAGTAATTTTCATCACCCACATCTTCAAATGAAGTTCTATTTATAGATTTCTGCCCCAACTATATGTTAGAGACAAGATCTAGCCGTTAGAGATGTTACCCAATGGTTACTCTGAGAAACTACCCGTTTACCAATTGTATTTAATGCTTCTGACACTCAAAGTTCGAATTTCAGTTAGCCAATAGATGAATTTCATAGAAATCGAAAGCTACAGCCTTTAACGTTGAACTCCCTAAGTTTTTCTGTCATGAAGCAAAATTCAAATTTTCATCTTTGGAAAATGATTCTATGTTGGAACATACGAATTTTCATGTTGAAAGTCTTTCTGTTAAGTGTGAACAGTAATTTTATTTTGCTACAGTACCTTCAAAATTTCGAATTTTGGACCCTAAAATTCATCTGTCAGTAGCCGGTTTAATAAGGCACATAAGTTCATCTTATTCGAAATTCAAATTTTCAAAGGGCAAAGTTTATTTGTTAGAGAGACCTCTTTTCAGACTTACTTCAAAGTTCGAATTTATGAATACTGTCATTTGTATGTCAATATATCATTATAACAGACTCACAAGCTTTGTTTCTGAAATTTGAATTTTCATGTTCAAAGTTTGTCTATCAGTGAGCCATCTTGATGTCTTTTCCAAACTTAGTTTTCAAATGAACTTTGACATATCCTCAGATGAATTTTTCATTTTTCGTAAGTTGTATTTTGTCTGAAATTCAAATTTTCAAAAGCCAAAGTTCGTCTGTCAGAGAAAGCTCTTTTCAGATAAGTATCAAAATTTGAATTTCTCAAGTCAAAATTCGTCGGTCAGAGAAGCCTATTTTCAGACTTGTTCATTTTCAATATGAAATTCGAATTTCCAGAGCCAAAGTTCGAATTTTCAAAACAGCTGATCAGTATAAACCTTTCAAACTTCATCTGTTGGTAGGTGTTTTTCAAATATCCCATGAATTAATATAGAATCAAGGTTTTAAAACATTTTTTCACCAAATTAAAGTCTTTTACTCAAATTAAAACATTACTAAACATTCTACATATATTCTTGCACTAATTTTTCTAGAATTCCTTCACTTGAAACCTTTTGTGCACCTTTGATATCTTTATTCCAAGCTCTTGAATGTTAGTTTGGAATCATCAAAACACTTGATTCAACATTCTCCCCCTTTTTGATGATGACAAAACAACTTACAAATAAGATTAGTACTTGGGTTTACTTTAACAAGCTCCCCCCAACATATGCATTATAATCCAAAAGATATCATGTATAGTAGATCAAGTAAAGAGATTCATTAACTCATTCAAAGTCCAACAAGAACAGTTCATTGCAACCAAGGAATTCTTTCATCAAATATCACTTGACAAGAAACAACAATCCAAAACATTACAGAATACAGAAACATAATACACAAACAACAGAAACATAATATAGTACTACAAGAGGACCCAAGCATAAGTTCTAATCACTTTTTCTTTGACTTGGACTTCTTGCTGTAGGATTTTCCATAAGGCTCTGTAGCAGACTTTTCAGTTTGCTCACTCTTCTCCCCCTTTTTGGCATCATCAGGAAGGTGGACAAAATCAGTAGGAGAAGAGATCTGAAACACTGGAATAGCTTGAAGGGGCACAGAGACAAATGACAGATCTGGATTGAGCTTTGGCAAGGACCCAGAAACTTCAGAACTTGTGTCCTCATCTTCATCATCAGAAATCTCAAGAAGTTCAGAAATTTCTTGCCTTGTAACTACCAATTGTGCCCTTCTTTCCTCCGAGAAACCATAATATGTAACAGGTGTTAGTGCAGGAGGACGAAACATTTCTTCAAGCCTTCTCCTCTGAGCTTGTAGAAGAGCATCATGTGCAATGGCTTGCAAATCAACATATGGCACAATGCTCCTTTCTTCATTTAGAGCAGCTTGTATGAGTGGAGAAGAGTTGAGGGCTGCCACCAGTCTCTCAACTTGCTTAGATTCTTGATGTGAAAGGATTGAACCCTGAGCATCTGTTGGAGTGGGCTCATGAAAGTTTGATTCCTAAGGACCTTCTTCCTCCATGCCATAGTCTAAGGAAGGACCAGGACTTGCCTCATTACTGGAGGCCTATGGTGTGCTCAGTGTACTAGCAACCTCAGTGTTATGTACACCATCATCAGGCTTAGGAGAGGCTAGCACAAAGGGGCTTGGAGGCTCAGGAGTTGGAGACTTAGCAGGCTCAGAGAATCCTGGCTAAGGTAGAGCTGATGTGGCAGGAATGACACTCCTTATATCTTCATATGCATCAGCAACCACTTTCATGTTCTTGGCCAACTAGTGTATCTGATCTTGCATATGAGCAAACTTGGCATTTTGCTCCTCCCTGATGCTGAGTATGAGTGTAGACAAACTGTCATACAACTTAGTGATCTTGGTTGGCTTGGCACGAGAGGAGGGAGTTGATGGAATTAGAACTTGAGCAGGCCAAGATGGGGATGGAACAGGCTGAGGTGTAGGTCTTGGAGGAGCCTCAAAAGTACCTTCTTGTGGCAGGGAGGCATCTTCATTAAAGAAGAGATCTTCAGATTTTCCAGCTCCCTTTCCAATCCATCTTCCATCTTTCTTCTCTATCCCCCATCCTTTGTAGCTCTTCTTCTTTGAAGATCTCAGTGGGCTTTCCTTTTCCTTTCTCAAGATGCTGAATTCTGGCATATTGAAGGATCCTAGAGATGATTGCTGCATAAGGAAGTGTAGAGTCTTTTCCTCTGATCCCTAGCCTTGATCATGAGTTGGAGAATGATATGTCCCATGTTGATAAGCTTTCCACGCATGACTGCAGCCATTACATGTGCCTCTGCTCTTGTGATCAGGTTGAAGCTACCTCCTTTGTTGAAGATAATCCTAGACACTATGTAGTGTAGGATTCTCACTTGAGCACTGAGGTTAATGGGCTTCAGCAAGCTTATTGGTGGCCTATTCTTGATAGAGGATAGCTTGGACAAATTCAGGAACATGGTTGGAGGCCTTATCACTTGGAAAGATTCAAGCCCAAGAGAAGCCCATTGGAAGAGATTAATTAAAAGATCATGTGCTTCACTAAAATAGCATGTGACTTAAGCATTATTGGGCTTAATTAGTATTAATTTCGTTTTTATTAATTATGGGCTGAACTTTGTTAATTAATAAAGTCCAATTGGTTAAATAATAGTCTTTTTGATAGCCCACCTTGTAAATAAACATGTCATGTGCCAAACATGTGATTTCATTAATGTGTTGGCATGTTTATAAGGGTTTAGGTATTATTTTATTATTTTTTTATGAATTTTCGTTATTTTATTTTAGGGCTTTATTTTATTAGTTTCCTAGGTCCAATAAGAGTGTTGTTTGGGCCTAAAGTCTCCTAATCCTATTAGGATTACTTAAGCCCAAATTAATTAGGGTTTCTAGGCTTATTAGGTTAGATTTTACCTTGCCTACTTAAGGCTAACTTTCATGTACGTTTTTAAGATTTGAATTATTAAAGTTTCAGGCTTTGTGAGTTTCTCTTGCATTCTTTGAGTGCTAGAGAGAATACTATGACTTATCAAGGAAATGGTCAATCCTTGTGGCGTCACTGGAACTAGGGTTCAAGAGACCGGTTCTCTTGGGTTCTATTTCTCAAGACCAACATCTATCCATCTTATTTCTTTATTTTTGGTTTTCTTTGCTTCTGTTATCGTGCGTCTTTATTCTTTTCTTTGCTGTTTAGTCTTTGTATTCCTTATTTAGTAAAGATCCGGGTGTCGTACACATAAAAGTGGGTTTTTTGGACGGGTTCCAAAAGGGTTCACGTATCATTTGGCATCAGAGCTTTGGTTTGCAAATCAAGGTGTGTTCCCTATTTTGCTTGTCTCCTTGTTTCAATCCATCTTCGTTGCTTCCAAAAAAAAAATTCGCGTCACTGTTCATACCCGTACGGATTTCACTGTTCCACCCGGCATTGTTTTGTACTATTCCGTTTTGCCAGCACTGTTTCGTTTTACTGTTCACCGAGCACTGTTTTTCTGTCACTGTGCATCGTACTGTTCCGGACTATTTTTCACGATTACTGTTCCCCCATCACTGTTTCATGAACTGTTCACGGAACTGTTTTCAAGTACTGTTCACGGTTACTGTTTCAGGTTACTATTCAAAAATCTTAAAAAAAAAAAGATAGATTGATTGCTGTAAAAAAAAAAAAGGAATATAGCAGCAACTGAAAAAAAATAACAAAAAAAAATTAAAAAAAAATTTGAAAAAAAAAGTGAGATTTATTGCTGCAAAAAAAAAATATATATATATAGCAGCAACAAAAAAAAAGGTAGTAAAAAAAAACATTATTTGATTGGATTTGATTTGAGGCTTGATTGACTTAATTTATCAACTTTGGTGGCAAGTCTCATTAAAATATCTATAATCTCTCTTTCATTCAGATTTCTTTCCTTATCAGTTCCTACGAATTGTCATCCTTCTTTGTTCTATTTCCTTCATATTTCTCTCGTTGGAAATTTCAGTTCCTTTGTGTTCATTTTATGTTGATTATTGTTTAATTAAATTAGGATATTTGAGAACTTCAATTTTGAACTTTTGTTTTCTGTGATTGCCACTTCTTTAAAAACCAATTTCCTTTTGATTGAAGTTGTGGTTTTAATTTAGCACTCTCATAAGAAAGCAAGCTTTGAGTGGAAAAAGGCAAGAGAGAAATTGCATCATATTTGAAAAAGCTTTGATTTAGTGTGAAATATGAGTGCATTTGTATTATTGGAGTGAAACACGTGAGAGAGTGTGTGAGGTCCCTATTTCTTTATCTTTATTTTATTTACACTAACATTTCAGATTATAAACATGGCTACTGGAGAAGTTGATTTTAAGGCCTTATTAAGGACTTTCAATAATCAAATTGAAGAAGTAAATGCAAAATTGGATCGCTTTGAGTTTCCTTCTAAAATCAAAGCAAGGCGTAATTCAAAGGTTCCTACTCATACAGATGTTCTTAGCAAGATCAAACCGAAGATCCCACTATTTCATGATGAGAAAAATCCTGATGGTTACTTGGATTGGGAAAGAAAAGTTGAACAAGTCTTCACATGTTGCAACTACTCCGAAATAGAGAAGGCACAATGTGCTTACCTTCGATTGGGTAAAAAGGTTGCTGCTTGGTGGAAACAGATGGAAACTAGATGAGCTACGAATGGAGAACCTTCCATTATAACATGGAATGAAATGAGAGCAGTCTTGAGAAAAAAATACATGCCATCCAAAGCTAAAAGTGTTGTTGAATATTCCAAGGAGATGCAAATGCTTGTGGTCTAAGATTCATGTGATTCCCACATGGAGAAAGATGATCAAGTGGATGATAACATTGCTACCACTTCAACAACTGATGATGTAACGAGAGAATCCACTACAGGTATGCCTGATCCTCAGAACTCTGATATTAATGTCTCTTGTGATTTAAGATGTGATAATTCTAGTAAGATAAATGATGTTACTTGCATTGATGATATCCCTTGTGATGGAACTATTGAATTGGAATCTGAATTGGGATGTGCTGAACTTAAGAATCCTGATGAGCTTAATGTTATTAATTGTAATAATGGGATTAAAGATGATATCTTACTAAATCTTGAAAAGAGAATTGGTCTAGATGTTGATAGTGTTATGGTAGAAAGCTTAGATGATTCTAGTTGTGCTTCTAGTGTGCAAATTGAAAATAATGTTGTAGCACAATTGGAAAAGGAATTGCATAATATGGCTTGTGCTTATGAGCAAAATTATCATTGTTTGCATCCTTTAGTTGAAAATAAATATTCATATGCTATTAATGATTTGATGGAAAATTCTTTGGATTCAAGTAGTGCTAATAGTGTGATTCCTTTGGAAATTAGATCTTATGATTGCATTGATGTGATTGAGCATATTGACATGGTGATTGGAAATTTAGACTATGATGTTAGCTTGAATGGGTATGATAGAAATTGTTATCATGTTTTAGAAAAAGTCCATAAACTATTGTCATGTATTCATTTGTGTGAAAATCATGAGAACTTGCAAAGTGAGCTGGAGTGGAAAAATGAGAGAAGAAAAGAGAGATGTAGGAGAGAAAGTGTCCAGAAAAATACAAAGAATACAGAAAAGAGTAAGAGAGAAGAGAAGTGAGAAAAGAGTGAAAAAGAGGAAGAAAAAGAGGAAACAGAGAAAAGAAAAAGAGAGTTTCAGGAAGAATGAGAGTGAAAGTGAGCCTAAAATAGTTTGTACAAAACTCCTTCCTTCTTCATCTCATCTTTCTTATATGTCTTCATTGTGTTTGCTTCTTCCTTCTCATTATGTTTCTAACTTCTTGAAATTATGTCATCCATCATTGTTGCATAATTCCGCAATTTCTTTTGAGTCCAAATTGCATGAGTCAATAATGAGTTCATTAGTTACTTTAGTGCATTCTTTCTCTAGTTTATCCTTCTATGTCATTCCATCTCATCATCATAGTATTTTGTATTTCTTATGTATTTATGAAGTAGTCCCTATTCATTTTACATTTTATGTTTATCGTGTGTCTCATAAGTCATGTGTCTTTTTGGTTGTTTGTTGGTTTATCCCATTTCACCTTCATGAGTCTTTTGTGTTCCATTTTCTATTCAACTCATTCTCTTCTTCTTGTTCTATGTTAGTGTGTGTCCCTTTAGTCATTACATCTCCATCTTTGTTCTATCATTGTGCATCATTAATGTTATCAAAATCTTTTCAGGTTTTGCATTTATTGCATTATGTTCAAATCTGTCCAGATTTGGTCTTCTTTAGTTTTTCTAGTACTTTGGTTTTAAATGAGTCTTCTTGTGTGCCATTTTGTCCCTATTTGTTTCCCTATATGTCCCTTAACATCTTAGTCCCATTTAAGTATTCTTGTATCGAGTTTGTGTCTAGCTATTTACTGCAGGTCATTGGTGTATATGCTATGAAAAAAGTTCAATTTCTTATCCACCAATGCTTGAAGATAGGACTTATGAAATTCAAACTAAAGGTGTGAAGGATTCTAATATTGGAACAATGTTCTAGCTCAAAATGCCAAGGAAGAATGTTGTCCTTCATATCCTTACAAGGAATAAAGCACAGATGCATCAATCAAACTTGAAAGATAAGTATACTCCATATAATTTATTTGATGCGTTTAATCGTTCCTTTTCCTTCCATGTAGATCATGGAGATTCGAGGACGAATCTTTTCAAAGAGGGAGGGAATGATAGAGGATAGCTTGGACAAATTCAGGAACATGGTTGGAGGCCTTATCACTTGGAAAGATTTAAGCCCAAGAGAAGTCCATTGGAAGAGATTAATTAAAAGATCATGTGCTTCACTAAAATAGCATGTGACTTAAGCATTATTGGGCTTAATTAGTATTAATTTTATTTTTATTAATTATGGGCTGAGCTTTATTAATTAATAAAGCCCAATTGGTTAAATAATAGTCTTTTTGATAGCCCACCTTGTAAATAAACATGTCATGTGCCAAACATGTGATTTCATTAATGTGTTGGCATGTTTATAAGGGCTTAGGTATTATTTTATTATTTTTTTATGAATTTTCGTTATTTTATTTTAGGGCTTTATTTTATTAGTTTCCTAGGTCCAATAAGAGTGTTGTTTGAGCCTAAAGTCTCCTAATCCTATTAGGATTACTTAAGCCCAAATTAATTAGGGTTTCTAGGCTTATTAGGTTAGATTTTACCTTGCCTACTTAAGGCTAACTTTCATGTACGTTTTTAAGATTTGAATTATTAAAGTTTCAGGCTTTGTGAGTTTCTCTTGCATTCTCTGAGTGCTAAAGAGAATACTATGACTTATCAAGGAATTGGTCAATCTTTGTGGCGTCATCGGAACTAGGGTTCAAGAGACCGGTTCTCTTGGGTTCTATTTCTCAAGACCAACATCTATCCATCTTATTTCTTTATTTTTAGTTTTCTTTGCTTCTGTTATCATGCATCTTTATTCTTTTCTTTGCTGTTTAGTCTTTGTATTCCTTGTTTAGTAAAGATCCGGGTGTCATACACATAAAAGTGGGTTCTTTGGACGGGTTCCAAAAGGGTACACTTATCAATTCTCCTTTCTTCTGAACAAAGTGTTCAGGATTGTGCTCTCTTTGTAGTTTAGGAGAGGTCTACCTTCTTCATCAGCAGTCTCTGCCTCATCCATATATGCAGAAGCAGTTATGTCAATCTTCAATCCATCTTGCCTTGGAATCTCTAACACCTAGTTAAGTGTTTCATCTGTTAGCCGGATGGTCCTTGATCTCAGATTGACTTCCCACTTCCTTTTCTTGCTATTGTATTTCAGAGAGGCATACCAAGTCTTAACTACCTTATCATCACACCTTTCCAATATCTCTAACAAATTCTTGTATCTCATCATCCAAAGCCTGGCATCAAAGTTGTTAGAGATTAAAAATTCCTCCATATTGACACAATGAGGCTTGATTACCTTCTAGCCCACAAACTTGGTCGTGTACTCTTCCTGAATGTAAGCATTGCTCCATAATGGCAATATGGTTAGCTCATATTCTCCTGACTCAGTACTGGAGGAGGTTGAAGCGACAGCAGTAGCAGGAACAGGGACCGAAGGCTCTATTTTCTTCGGTGAAGAAGGCCCAGCTTTCTTTGATTCACCCTTTGGAGTTGTTTTCTGCCTTTTGGAGGGAGTAGCTTTGCTTGATTCGCCTTTTCTTTTCACTTTCTCACTTTCCTTTGAAACATATTGGGATTTCACTGTTCTCTTTGCCCGAGACTCTCCCTTTCCAACTTTTGGATTTTTCACTCGAGCCATTTCCGTGAATGAAGGATTCAGAATGAGGCTGAGAATGTGTTTATAGGATGCGAAAAGGAGTTTAAATGATGGGAAACGAAGATTTACGATCAGAATTGAAGAGTATTGAAGAGAAAATTTGAACAGACTCAGAGAAGAGATGAATAGGGTTGTGTTTGTTCAGAGGAAAACCGTCAGTTTTAACATAAGTAACCGCCTGACAAATGAATTTTGAGGGGTCAAAATTCAAACATTGGGCAGTTAAAAGTTAAACCATTCAGCAAAGCTTATTGACAGACAAATTTTCTTCTGAAAGTTAGTCTGACAGAGGCTTGGTCCAAGCAGCACAAGATGAACAGATGAACTTTGTTTCAACAAAGTTCGAATTTTGAAGAACAGGCATCAAGCAATAATCAACACAACAAACAATAGACAAATTATGCTTATGGAAATTCGTCTTTCAGATATTCAACATTGTGAACATGTTTCAACAGACGAATTTTGAATCAGAATTCAAATTTCAACACTTTGTAAAGGTTTTCCAACATGCGTATGTTAAGAAATAGAAATTTGTATAATCATCATGTTGGACAAAGATAACATTGAAACTTTTATTTTTGAAAATTTGAATTTTCATAGAGCAACAGATGAATTTCGAGGGACCACTGAGAACAGTTACAATGTAAACCAAGCTGAAGTTCGTTTGATGGGCATCAAAATTTGAATGTCAAATATGCTGATTTATTCTAAAATAATTTATCAATGAAATTCGTCTATTACACATCTAAAATGCCAATTTTAACTTTATAAACTTACAAAATGGATTCAGAAATTCTGATTTCTGGCTTTCTTTCTCACTTTTCGACTTGTTCCATTCTGGAGTGCTCCATTTTTCAGATTTACTATCATTGAACCTTATGAGGAGCACCTGTAACTTAAATTAAACTCACTCCGATGCTAAAGTTAGAATTAAATTAATGTCAGAAATTCTAAAAACAGATTTGCACAAGGATTTACTCACAGTTTATTGGGATTTACCATACCCAATTCTCTCATGATTTTACAATGTTTATGTTTTGACAGAGGCTTTGTCAAGATGTCAACAACTTGATCTTCTGTTGGGATGTATTCTAATCTGATCTCTCCTTTCAGAACATGATCCCTTATGAAGTGGTGTTTAACTTCAATATGCTTTGTCCTTGAGTGCATGACAAGATTCTTTGTGATGTTAATGACACTTTGGTTGTCACACATTATAGGTATTTCTTTCATCTCAATCTCAAGATCTTCAAGCTACTGTTTCATCCAGATGATTTGGGCACAACAGCTTCCAGCTGCAACATATTCAGCTTCTACCATGGATAAGGCCACACTATTTTGCTTCTTGCTAAACTATGAAACCAAGGATTCTCCAAGAAACTGACACGTTCCACTTGTGCTTTTTCTATCAGTTTTGGATCTTGCAAAGTCAGTATCAGTGTATCCTTTCAGATCTTCTCCATTGTCCTTTGGATGCCAAAGACTCATCTGTGATGATCCAATAAGATATTTGAAAATACACTTCATAGCAGTTACATTGGTTTCTTTGGGACATGATTGGAACCTTGCACACATACAGACATTGAACATGTCAGGTCTGTCGGAAGTTAGGTATAGCAGAGATCCAATCATTCTTCTATACTGGGTTATGTCAAACATTTTTCCCCCTTCATCCATATCCAGTTTGGTTGCAGTAGCCATAGGTGTTCCCATTGGCTTGGCATTCTCCATCCCAAACTTTTTCAGCAATTCTTTCAGATACTTAGATTGATTGAGAAAGATACCATCATCACATTGCTTAATTTGTAATCCAAGGAAGAAGTTGAGCTCACCCATCATGGATATTTCGAATTCTCCCTGCATTAGCTTAGAAAAATTCTTGCAAAGAGAGTCATTAATAGCACTAAATATAATATCATCAACATAGATTTGAACAATAAGTAATTTTTTATTTTCTTTCTTAGTGAATAAAGTTGTATCTACTTTTCCTCTGTTGAATCCCTTTTCAATTAGAAAATTACTTAACCTTTCATACCATGCTCTAGGGGCTTGCTTTAAACCGTAAAAGGCTTTCTTCTGTTTATAAACATGGTTTGGTTTTGTAAAGTCCTCAAAGCCTGGAGGTTGGTCTACATAAACTTCTTCCATGATATATCCATTAAGAAAAGCACTCTTCACATCCATTTGATATAACATAATATTTTTCATGCATGTATATGCTAACAGAATTCTAATTGCCTTTAATCTAGCCACTGGAGCAAAGGTTTCTTCAAAATCAATTCCTTCTTCTTGATTATATCCTTTGGCAACCAATCTAGCTTTATTTCTGATTATTAATCCAGATTCATCAAGCTTATTTCTAAAAACCCATTTAGTGCCAATGAGAGGATGATTTTTGGGTCTGGGCACTAAATCCTAAACTTGATTTCTTTCAAACTGATTCAACTCATCTTGCATAGCTAAAATCCAGTATTCATCAGTTAAGGCTTCTTCAGTACAATTAGGTTCAATTTGAGAAATAAAAGCATAATTTATCATTTGATCCCTTAACTGTTTTCTGGTTTTAACTTTCTCTTGAACATCCCCTATCACTTGATCAATAGGATGATTCCTTTGATATCTCCAAGCTCTAGGGAGTTCTTGAGACATTTCTTCATTATATTCATCCTCGAAGTCTTTCTCCTGAATATCTTCCTCTATGTTAATAGATTCAGACATTTTTTGAGGTTAAATTTTACCTTCATCAGAAAGATCTAAATTTTTAAAGTTTGAAATAAGATTATTCTCATCAGTGACATGTTGGGAAACAGTTTCATTTTCAATAAATACTACATGCATAGATTCTTCTACTAATTTAGACTTCTTATTAAAAACTCTATATGCCTTACTTCTACTAGAATAGCCCAAAAATATACCTTCATCAGATTTGGCATCAAACTTACCCAAATTCTCCTTTCCATTATTGTTGATGAAGCACTTATAGCCAAATACATGTAGATGTGAGAGGTGTGGCTTCCTTCCTTTATATAGCTCATAAGGAGTCTTTCCAAGAATTAGTCTGATGTAGGCTCTATTTATGATGTAACTTGCTGTGTTTACTGCATTAGCCCAGAATACTTGAGAGAGTTCCTTTTCATTTAGCATTGCTCTTGCCATCTCTCCAATTGTTCTGTTCTTCCTCTCCACCACTCCATTTTGTTGAGGAGTTCTTGAGGCTGAGAAGTTGTGATCAATTCCATGCTCATCACAATACTCCAGAAAGTATGAATTCTCAAACTCTCCTCCATGACTGACCTTATAGACACAATAGAAATACCCTTCTCATTTTGCACTTTCTTGACTAAGGTTAAAATGCATCAAACGTATCACTCTTAGAAGAAAGAAACACTGTCCAGGTAAATCTAGAGTAATTATCCACAATTACAAGTACATACAGATTTCCACTAATGCTTTTTACCTTAGATGGACCAATCAGATCCATATGCAATAGTTCTAGTGGTCTAGTTATGGTGACTACGTTTTTAGATTTAAAAGAAGATTTAGTTTGTTTTCCTCTTAGGCATGCATCACATTCTTTGTCTTTTTCAAAAGTGATATTTGGTAGGCCAGTGACTAACTCATTTTTAACCAGTTTTGATATTTGATTCATGTTAACATGAGCTAATCTTCTATGCCACAACCAACTATCATTATCCTTGCTAATCAAACAGACAGAATCTAGGGGAGGAAGTTCATCAAGATTAATAGTATAGCAGTTATCATCCCTTTGAGCTTTGAGAATTACTTTGTGATCACTTTTTCTAATGACCAGGCAGAACATTGAGTCAAACAGTACCCAGTTTCCTTTGTCACATGTCTGACTCACACTTAGCAGATTGTGGTTGAGGCCAATTACAAACAGCACCTCTTCAATGGATGTTTCAGGATTCTTCCCCACAATGCCAATGCCAACTATTTTGCCAGATTGATCACCTCCAAAGGTCACCTTTCCTCCTTTCTTGTCTCTAAGAATGATGCACTTCTCCTTATCACTGGTCATGTGACTTGAGCAGGCGCTGTCCATATACCATTTATTACTCTTTCTAGCTTTCAAACAAACCTGCAAAACAAAGTTCATATTTTCTTTTTAGGTACCCAAATTTGCTTGGGTCCTTTTCTGTCAGTAGTTTTTTCCCTAGATACAGATGTACCTTTGGGAACCCATTTAACCTTCCTGTCAAGTCCATTTTTCTTTAAAGCACATAAATTGGAAATATGTCCCTTCTTGTTACAGAAGTGACAGGTGATGAAGGGATTGCTGGATTGAGATGCAGGAAGAAAACAATGCAGATAATATTTTTGTTTTGCATGCCTTCGTTGATCATAAGATTCAATGTGACGTGAAGTATGATCTTTCTTTCTATTGGTACTATCATGCACAAAATGTCTCTTATATACATTCTGATTCTTTCTTCTAATCTTTTCTTTGACTGCACAAGGATCATAGCTAAATCCAACTTTTCTCTGTGATATTCTTTGGCTTCCCATTAAAGCAAACAACATATCTTTACCGTTAGTAAGCCTAGACATGCTTTTCATTAGATAGTCATTTGTTTGCTTTAATTCAATGCATGATTTACAGCAAGCAGATTCAGTAGTATGCAGAGAAGTAATTTTAGAGATCTTGCATTGAGATTCTAGTTTGTTAATCTTTTTCTTAGCTTGCTTCAATTCTTTGGCAATCTTAATAAACTCATCATGCAACTCATGAAATGCATCTAATAATTCAGAATAGGAAGGTTCAAATTCATATACTTCTTCTTCTTGATCACTGTTGCATTGGATTTCAGCTTCTTCAGAGGCAAGTGCCATCAGACAGATGTTGACAATTTCATCTTCATCATCATCTTCCTCATCTGAGCTGTTGCGCTATATTGATGAGATGTGCTTTTCTTCTTGCCTTTGTCTGCAGCTTTCTTTTCTTTCTCTTACTTCTTGAGGAATTGTGGACAATCCCATTTGATATGTCCCTGCTTTTTGTACTCGTAGCAAGTGACAGGTTCCTTTACTTCTTTCTTGCTATCTCTAGTTGTTCCTTTCTTGAAGATTTTATTGTTTCTCTTCTTGCTGTAGAATCTTTCAAATTTTTTGACCATCATAGCTAGAGTTTCTTCATCTAGCTCATCTCCATCGTCAGATTCTTCTTCTTTGTCCTCAGCAGCTTTCAGAGCAAGACCTTTCTTCTTTCTGTCTTGTCCTGCCTCCTTGAAAGCCTTCATTTTTCCTTCATACTCCTTAAGGCTGCCAAAAAGAGCTGTGACAGAGGCTATTGATTCTCCTTTGACTTCCTTTATTGCTGTTACTTTGGGTTGCCATTCCAGAGGGAGAGCTCTGAGGATCTTTCTGACCTTTTCTGTCTGAGTGTACTCCTTTCCCATACTCTTCAGTTGATTCACAATGAGGGTGAATCTCTTTTGTAGCTCTTTTACACTTTCTCATTCCGCCATTCTGAAGCTTTCATATTCACTTATATAGGTGTTCAATTTATTTTCTCTAACTCCAGTTGTTCCTTCATGAGCAATTTGTAAGGTGTCCCACATTTCCTTGGTAGTGGAGTATTGTGAGACCATATAGAATTCATCTTGATTCAATGCACTAACCAAGCAGTATTTTGCCTTGAAGTTCAGCAAGACTTTTCTTCTATCTTCCTCGTTCCATTCAGCTTCTGGCTTCTCTCTGTACTTCCCATAATCCTGCAATGTCATTGGGATAAAATCTCCCTTTTGGATGACGGACCAAATGTCCAGATCAATTGATTAAAGATAGATTTGCATCTTCATCCTCCAGTATTCATAGTGTTCTCCACTGAAGCCAGGTGGTCTATTTGTGTTGTTTCCCTCTAGTAGTATGCTTTCTCCAAAGCCAGCCATTGTATTTCCTGGACTGTTAAATCCTTTGATAGGGAATCCGAGCTTTGATACCACTTGTTAGATAAGCTGGCTTTCCAAGAGAGGGGTGAATGGGGAAGATTAAAAATTTTTCTGTAAAACGTCAAGAAAGTGAAGAAAGTAGAGGGTGATAGTAAAATAGAGGATAAATGAATAAACAGTAAAAGACTCAGATATTTATCCTAGTTCAGTCTCTCAACTTGACCTATGTCCAGTCCCCAAGTCACCACTTGAGATTTTCCACTATCCTGCAAGAATTCAGTGGGCTTCTTGTAAATGCCACAGTACAGGGTTGATGCTCTATTTCTAGAGCTCACACTTTCTTTCTTTGCACTCTCACTAAGTGCTTCCCCAATCCCTTGTGATATCCTCTCACAAGAACCAGATGAAGATAAGATTGTTTATAATGAATAAACTTTCTTAATCAGAGTGTATATGAAAGTTAAAGTACAAAGAATGAAGTATATGAGAGTAAGAGACTTTGAGTTGATGATTTTGTAGAGTTTCAGTATATACAAAGTAATTTTCATTACCCACATCTTCAAATGAAGTTCTATTTATAGATTTCTACCCCAACTATATGTTAGAGACAAGATCTAGCCGTTAGAGATGTTACCCAATGGTTACTCTGAGAAACTACCAGTTTACCAATCGTATTTAATGCTTCTGACACTCAAAGTTCAAATTTTAGTTGGTCAATAGATGAATTTTGTAGAAACCGAAAGCTACAGCCTTTAACATTGAACTCCCAAAGTTCATCTATCATACGAATTTTCATCTTTGGAAAATGATTCTATGTTGGAACATATGAATTTTCATGTTGAAAGTCTTTCTATTAAGTGTGAACAGTAATTTTATTTTGCTACAGTACCTTCGAAATTTGAATTTTGGAACCTAAAATTCATCTGTCAGTAGCTGGTTTAATAAGGCACAGAAATTCACCTTATTCGAAATTCGAATTTTCAAAGGGCAAAGTTCATCTGTCAGAGAGACCTCTTTTCATACTTACTTCAAAGTTCGAATTTATAAATACTGTTATTCGTATGTCAACATATCATTATAATAGGCTCACAAGCTTTATTTCTAAAATTTAAATTTTCATGTTCAAAGTTCGTCTGTCAGTGAGCCATCTTGATGTCTCTTCCAAACTTAGTTTTCAGATGAACTTTGACATATCCTCAGACGAATTTTTCATTTTTCATAAGTTGTTTTTTGTCTAAAATTCAAATTTCCAAAAGCCAAAACTCGTCTATCAGAGAAAGCTCTTTTCAGACAAATATCAAAATTTGAATTTCTCAAGTCAAAATTCGTCTATCAGAGAAGCCTCTTTTCAGACTTGTTCATTTTCAATATGAAATTCGAATTTCCAGAGCCAAAGTTCGAATTTTCAAAATAGCAGATCAGTATAAACCTTTCAAACTTCGTCTGTTGGTGGGTGTTTTTCAAATATCCCATGAATTAACATAGAATCAAGGTTTTAAAACATCTTTTCACCAAATTAAAGTTTTTTACTCAAATTAAAATATTACTAAACATTCTACATCTATTCTTGCACTAATTTTTCTAGAATTCCTTCACTTGAAACCTTTTGTGCACCTTTGATATCTTTATTCTAAGCTCTTGAAGGTTAGTTTGGAATCATCAAAACACTTGATTCAACACCAATCATCTTAGTTCCTGAGATGGATCATGTTACATGTGTGTGGATTGCCGAGCTATCAACAAAGTAATGGTTAAGTATCGCTACCCTATTCCTAGGCTAGATGATATGCTTGATAAATTGCATGGTTCTGTATTGTTTTCTATGATTAATCTTAGGAGTGGTTATCATCAAATTCGAATAAAAGAAGGAGATGAGTGGAAAACTGCATTTAAGACTAAGTTCAGACTTTATGAATGGGTGGTAATGCCTTTTGGTTTAACTAATACTCTTAGCACATTCATGAGTCTTACAAATCATGTCTTCCGTTCATTCATAGGAAAGTTTATTGTGGCCTATTTTGATGACATTTTAGTCGATAACAAGAACTTAGAAGACTATATAGGGCATTTACGTGAAGTCTTTAATACTCTTAGAGCAAATAAGCTTTATGAAAACATTTGAAAGTATTCTTTTTGCTTGGATTCTATTGTGTTTCTTGGTTTTGTTGTAGGTGTTCAAGGAATCCACGTAGATGAGGAAAAGGTTAAAGCAATTCAAGATTGGCCTGCTGCAAAGAATGCTAAAAATGTGAGATCTTTCCATGGCTTAGCTAGCTTTTATAGGAGGTTTGTTAAAGATTTGTCATCTATAGCAGCACCTTTGAATGAGTTAGTTAAAAAGCATGTCACATTTAAATGGGGTGAGGCACAAGAGAAAGCTTCCAACACTTTGAAAGAAAAACTCACCAATGCACCACTACTTGTTTTACCAGATTTTAGCAAAGTTTTCAAGGTTGAGTGTGATGCATTTGGTTTGGGTATTGTAGCTGTCTTAATGCAAGATAATAGGCCAATTGCTTACTTCAGTGAAAAGCTTAGTGCTCCTACTTAAAACTACTCTACTTATGATAAAGAACTTTATGCCATAAAGAAAACTTTAGAGACTTGGCAACATTATCTTTGGCCTAAAGAATTTATCATATATTCTGATCATGGGAGTTTAAAGTACTTAAAGTCACAAGGTAAGTTGCATAAAAGACATGCCTGATGGTTGGAATCTATTGAGACCTTTCCATATGTGATCAAGCACAAACAAGGTAAGGAGAATGTGGTAGCTGATGCTCTATCTCACAGGTATACTCTTCTTACTTCTTTACAAACTCGATTGCTTGGTTTTGAGATTCTTAAGGGATTATATGAATCTCATTCTGATTTTAGGAAAATTTGGAATTCATGTGAAAAACATGGTTTTCAAGATTATTTCATATTTGAAGGCTTTCTTTTCAAAAGGGATAAACTTTGTATTCCTTCTTGTTCAATGCATGAATTACTTGTGAAGGAAGCTCATGGTAGTGATTTAATGGGCTATTTTGTCATTGATAAAACTTTGAGTATGTTGTATAAACATTTCTTTTGGCCTTTTATGAGGCGTGATATTGTTGCTTTGTGTGATAAATGTATAACATGCAAACATGCTAAATCAAAGATTAAACCATATGGATTGTATTCCCCACTCCCCATTCCTAACCAACCTTGGACTAATATATTTATGGATTTTGTGTTAGGGCTCCCTAAGTCTCAAAGTGGAAAGGATATCATCTTTGTTGTTGTGGATAGATTTAGTAAAATGACACATTTTATTGCATGTTCTAAGACTAATGATGCTGTTCATATTATTAATCTATTCTTTAAAGAGATTATGCGATTGCATGGTTTACCAAGAACAATTATGAGTGATAGGGATGTAAAGTTTCTTAGTCATTTTTGGAGAATCTTTGGAATAAACTTGGAACTAAACTTTTGTTTTCTACAACTGCACATCCACAAACTAATGGACAAACAGAAGTAGTAAATAGGAAACTCACTACTTTATTGCGTGCAATCATTTAGAAGAATTTGAAAAACTGGGAGAGTTGCTTGTCTCATATTGAATTTGCATACAATAGAGTTGTTCATTCCATTACATCTTATTCTCCCTTTGAGATTGTGTATGGATTTAATCCTTTGACTTCCTTAGATCTTTAACCTTTGCCTATGAATGAAAGAACTAACCTTGATGGTAAGGAAAAAAGCTAAGTTTGTGTAGGAACTTCATGCTAAAGTTGGAGCCAATATAGAAAGAAGGAATGAACAATATGCTCAACAAACAAACAAAGGTTGAAGGCGAGTTGTATTCAGCCTTGGAGATTGGGTTTGGGTATACTTGAGAAAGGAAAGGTTTCCAAAGCAAAGGAAATTTAAGCTTCAACCAAGAGGAGATGGTCCTTTTCAAGTCCTGGAAAGGATCAATGACAATGCCTACAAGATTGACTTGCCAAGATCCTATGGCAACATTAGTGCTACTTTCAACGTTTTAGACTTATCCTTGTTTGATACTGCAGATTCGAGAACAAATCCTTTTGAGAAGGGAGAGAATGATAGAGAACATGTGAACTCTCAATCATGGAGGTCCAATGTTCCCAAAGACCCTCTTCAAGGAATAGAAGGCCCAATGATCAGAGGTAGGACAAAAGCCAAGAAAGAGGCCTTGCAAGGATTGGTCTGAGAACTTAAGGAGAAAGAGCCCATCTATTTGGAAGACTTAGAGCAAATGGCACTACCTTCTAGTTGAAATAGAATGATCATTTATTTTGGAGGCTCAATTTGAAGATCTTAAAGGCCTAACTCAAGTCCAAATAGAAAAGCTTGATTAAAAGAAGTCATGTGCTTCATTAATGAGTCATGTGACTTTAGGATTAGATTTTTTTAAAATTTATTTTGAATTTTCGTTTTATTTTTTATTTTATTTTTTTCCAGATTAGATTAGAATAGTTTTGATTGGTTCTCACTTGTATTTATGAGGTTAACTTAGGATTTAATTCAAATTTGAATTTAAAATTAAAAAAAAAAGATAGGCCTTATCTATAAGGATCTACTTATCCTATTAGGATTAGGATTTCTATTCTTATTTAAAGACCATATAGTGCCACTTTGCAAATAAGATCTGAATAATATTTTGAGTGATTTCTCTTTTCAATTTCATGTGAGATGGTTATTCGTGTTCTTCCTAGAATACGGATTTGACTTCTCAAAGATAATTGATCAATTCTTATGGCGTCTTGTGTTTGGGTTTGCTAGAGTTCTCTCTAAAGGTTCCATTTAGTTTCTCAATTGCATTGGGTTGCTTCCATTGTTTTTGGTTATTACTCTGAGTTCTTGAGTTTCCTAAGACTTGTTCTTAAGGGGGTTCACCTTGTTTTCTATCAAGAGGGGTGAATTAGGCTCTTTATGTAATGTTTGACTGGTCACCCAAAAGGGGGTGAATTGGGTGATACAAGATTTTCATACTTTTGAAGCACAACCCAATTTCACTAAGAGATGCAGTAAAATAGAGATGAATAGAGAGTATTAAGTAAAGCAATTGAAGAGAGAAGATGAAGAGCAATATATAGAGATTCATATTGGTTTAGCCCAACCACTTGACCTAGTCTAGTTCTTAACCCACAACTTGAGATTATCACTATATCTTACAAGTTTGATTCGATTACTTGTAAAGTCTCAGTACATCCCACAAGTTTCAGTAGACACTTGTGAAGCTACTCTCTTAACACACTTACAAGATGTGTAATTTCTCTTAGTGTTTCCTCATATTAAGATTCTACCTAGAAATTGTAGAAAAGAAAGATTATAGAATGGAAACTCACTTTTAGAATAGATAATACATTGAAAGCTCACTCTAATGAGATGGGTTTAATTATGAATGCTAACACAAAAAGATTTTACATATTGGAATAGTATTTTGGCATAAAACTCACTTAATTCCTACCCCATTTTCTTTAGAATAGTCATGAAATGTCGTAAGTATACCAGATGTACTAACTTGCTCCCTCAAGGATGCAAAATTGATAGGATTTTGTTACTAAAAGCTTCTCGGTGCTTTTTTGAAACTTGATGGTTCTACCCAAAACTATCCCAAAAAGAGCTTTGATTGGGATCAATTATTTGAAATAGGCTCAAAAAGTCATGAGGAGACTAGATGAACTCAATTATTCCCTCAAAGGGGCAAATTTCATGGGATTTCATTCGTTTACTCTTTTCAGCATATTTTCAGAAACTTTGTGCTTTAGCTCAAAGCTAGTTTAAAAGGACCTCCAAATGGGATCAATTCTTTGGAATAGGCTTGCAATGTCATGAGGATATCGAATGTACTAACTTGCTCCCTCAAGAATGTAAAATTGATAGAATTTTGTTAGTTAAAGCTTCTTGGTGCTTTTTTTGCAACTTCGTGTTTCTGCCAAAAACTATCCTAAAGAGAACTTTGATTGTGATCAATACTTTGAAATAGGGTCAAAATGTTGTGACGAGACTAGATGAACTCAATTGTTCCCACAATAGGCAAATTTTGTGGGATTTCATTTATTCACACTTTTCAAAATATTTTTAGAAACTTTGTGCTTCTGCTCTAAACTAGCTTGAAAGGAGCTTCGAACGGGATCATTTCCTTCAAATAGTGAAGAAATGTTGCGAGGATACTGAATGTACTAACTTGCTCCCTCAAAGATGCAAAATTGATAGGATTTTGTTGGTTGAAGCTTATTGGTGCTTTTTCTGAAACTTCATGCTTCTGCCCAAAACTATCCCAAAATGAGCTTCGATTCATATTAATACTTTGGAATAGACTCAAAATGTTATGAGGAGACAGAATGAACTCAATTGTTCCATCAAATAGGCCAATTTCATGGGATTTCGTTCTTATCAAAATTTCAGAGCATTTTCAGAAACTTCGTGCTTCTGCTCTAAACTAGCTCAAAAGGAGCTTCAAACGTGATCATTTCTTTCGAATAGTGAAGAAATGTAGCTAGTATGCCGGATGTACTGACTTGCTCCTTCAAAGATGCAAAATTGATAGGATTTTGTTGGTTAAAGCTTATTGGTGCTTTTTCTAAAACTTCATACTTCTGCCTAAAACTATCCCAAAATGAGGTTCGATATGAATTAATACTTTGGAGTAGACTCAAATTGTTGTGACGAGACTGGATGAACTCAATTGTTCCCTCAAAGAGCCCAATTTCATGGGATTTCATTCGTACAAAATTTTCTAAACAATTTTAGAAACTTCGTGCTTCTGCTCAAAACTAGCTCAAAAGGAGCTTCGACTAGGATCAATTCTTTAGAATGGGCTTCAAAAGTTGTGAGGTTGCCAAATGTACTAACTTGCTCTCTCACGGATGCAAAATTGATAGGATTTTGTTAGTTAAAGCTTTTCGGTGCTTTATCCGAAACTTCGTGTTTCTGCAAAAAACTATCACAAAGAGAACTTCGATTGGGATGAATACTTTGAAATAGGGTCAAAATGTTGTGAGGAGACCGGATGAACTCAACTATTCCAGCAAAGAATCTAAATTCGTGGGGATTTGTTCATTCACTCTTTTTGGCACATTTTCATAAACATCGTGCTTCTGCTCAAAACCAACTCAAAAGGAGTTCGAACAGGATCAAATTTTTGAATAATCAAGAAATGTTTGGAGGATGCCGAATGCTCTAACTTACTCCCTCAAGGATACAAAATTTATAAGATTTTGTTAGTTGAAGTTTTTCTGTACTTTTCCCGAAACTTCATGGTTCTGCCCAAAACTATCCCAAAAAGAGCTTCAATTGGGATCAATACTTTGGAATAAACTTAAAAAGTTGTGAGGAGATTGGATAAGCTCAAATGTTCCCTCAAAGAGGCCAATTTCATGGGATTTCATTCATTCTCACTTTTCAGAGCATTTTCAGAAACTTCATACTTTAGCACTCAATTAGCTCAAAAGAAGCTTCGAACAGGATCAATTCTTTTGAATAGTCATGAAATGTCATGAGGATGCCTGATGTACTAACTTGCTCTTTCAAAGATGCAAAATTGATAGGATTTTATTGATTGAAGCCTTTCAGTGCTTTTTCTGAAACTTCATGCTTCCCCCTAAAACTATCCTAAAAAGAGCTTCGATTAGGATCAATACTTTGGAATAAATTCAAAATGTTGTGAGGAGACCTAATGAACTCAATTGTTACCCTAAAGAGGCAAATTTTATGGGATTTCGTTAGTTCAATCTTTTTGGTGCATTTTTAGAAACATTGTGCGTCTGCTCAAAACTTGCTCAAAATGAGCACTAAATGGGATCAATTCTTTGGAATAGGCTTGAAATGTCGTGAGGATGTTGAATGTACTAACTTGCTCCCTTAAAGATGCAAAGTTGATAGGATTTTGTTGGTTGAAGTATTTCAGTGCTTTTTCCGAAACTTTATTCTTCTACTCAAAACTATCCCAAAAGAGCTTCGATTGGGGTCAACACTCTGGAATTGACTCAAAATGTTGTGAGGAGTCCAGATGAACCCAATTCTTCCCTCAAAGAGGCCAATTTCATGAGATTTCATTTGTTCACACTTTCAAGAATATTTTCAGAAACTACATGCTTCTACCCTAAACTAGCTCAAAAGGAGCTTCGAATGGGATTGATTCTTTTGAATAGTCAAGAAGTGTTGTGAGGATGCCGAATGTATTAAGTTGCTCCCTTAACAATGCAAAATTGATAGGATTTTGTTGGTTGAAACTTCTTGGTACTTTTTCTGAAACTCCATGCTTCTGCACAAAACTTTCCCAATAAGAACTTCAATTAGGATCAATTCTTTGAAATAGTCTCAAAATGTTGTGAGGACACCGGATAAACTCAATTGTCCCCCAAAGAGGCTAATTTCATGGGATTTCATTTGTTTACACTTTTTACCGTATTTTCAAAAACTTAATACGTCTGCCCAAAATTACCTCAAAAGGAGCTCCAAATGGGATCGATTCCTTAGAATGGGGTTGAAATGTTATGAGGATGCTGGATGTACTAACTTGCTTCCTCACGGATGCAAAATTTATAGGATTTTTTTAGTTAATGCTTTACAGTGCTTTTTCCAAAACTTCGTGTTTCTACCAAAAACTATCACAAAGAGAATGTCGATTGGGATCTGTACTTTGGAATAGGGTCAAAATGTCAAGAGGATGTTGGAAGTACTAACTTGCTTCCTCAAAGATGCAAATCGATAGGATTTTATTAATTGAATCTTTTCAGTGCTTTTCCTAAAACTTCATGCTTCTGCCTAAAACTATCCCAAAAATAGCTTCGATCGAGATCAATGCTTTGGAATAGACTCAAAATGTTGTGACGAGACCGGATAAACTCAATTGTTCCATCAAAGAGGCCAATTTCATGGGATTTCATTCGTTCATACTTTTCAGAACATTTTTCAGAAACTTTGAGCTTCTACACTAAACTAGCTTGAAAGGAGCTTCAAACTGGATCAATTCTTTTGAATAGTCATGAAATGTTGTAAGGATGCCGGATGTACTAACTTTCTTCTTTAAAGATACAAAATTGATAGGATTTTGTTAGTTGAAGAATTTTAGCGATTTTTCAGAAACTTTGTGTTTTTGCCAAAAAGAATCCCAAAGAGAACTTTGATTAGGATTAATACTTTGGAATAGGGTCAAAATGTAGTGAGGAGATCGAATGAACTGAATTATTCCCTTAAAGAGGACAATTTCATGGGATTTCGTTCATTCACACTTTTCTGAACATTTTAAAAAACTTCATGCTTCTGCCCTAAACTAGCTCAATAGGTGCTTCAAACGGATCAATTCATTCGAATATTCAAGAAATGTTGTGAGAATAGTGGATGCACTAACTTGCTCCCTCAAAGGTACAAAATTTGATAGGATTTTATTGGTTGAAGTTTCTCAGTGCTTTTTTTGAAAGTTCATGCTTTTGCCCAAAACTATCCCAAAAAGAGCATTGATTGGCAACAATATTTTGGAATAGACTCAAAATGCTATGAGGGGACCGTATGAACTTAACTCTTCCTCGAAAGAGACCAATTTCATGGGATTTTGTTCGTTCACACTTTTTAGAACATTTTTAGAAACTTTGTGCTTCTACCCTCAACTAGCTCAAAAGGAGCTTAGATCAAGATCATTTCTTTCGAATAGTGAAGAAATGTTGCGTGGATGCCAGATTTACTAACTTGCTCCCTCAAGGATGCAAAATTGATAGGATTTTGTTCATCAAAGCTTTTTGGTGCTTTTTCCGAAACTTTATACTTCTGCCCAAAGCTATCCAAAAATGAGCTTCGATTGGAATTAATACTTTGGAATAGACTGAAAAAGTTGTGAGGAGACTAGGTGAACTCAATTGTTCCCTCAAAGAGGCCGATTTCATGGGATTTTATTCATTCACATATTTCAAAACATTTTTAGAAACCTCGTGCTTCTGCCCAAAAGGAGCACCGAATGGTATCAACTATTTAGAATAGGTTTAAAAGGTTGTAAGGCTATCGAATGTACTAACTCACTCTCTCAAGGATGCAAAATTGATTGGATTTTGTTACTTAAGGCTTCTAGGTGCTTTTTCCGAGACTTCGTGTTTCTTCCAAAAAACTATCCCAAAGAGAACTTTGATTGTGATGAATACATTGGAATAGGGTCAAAAAGTTGTGAGGAGAATGGATGAACTCAATTGTTCCCTCAAAGAGGCCAATTTCATGAGATTTCGTTCATTTACACTTTTTTGAACATTTTCAGGAGCTTCGTGCTTCTGCCTAAAACTAGCTCAAACGGAGCTCCGAGTGGGATCAATTCTACAGAATGGGCTTGAAATGTTATGAGAATGCTTGATGCACTAAGTTGCTCCCTAAAGTGTGAAAAATTGATAGGATTTGGTTAGTTAAATGTTTTCAGTGCTTTTTTCGAAACTTCATACTTCTGACCAAAGCTATCTTAAAAAGAGTTTTGATTGGGAACAATACTTTGGAATAGACTTAAAATGTTGTGAGGAGACTAGATGGGCTCATTTGTTCCCTCAAAGAGGCCAATTTCATGGGATTTCATTTGTTCACACTTTTCAAAACATTATCAGAAACCTCAAGCTTCTGGCCAAAACTAGCTCAAAAGGAGCTTTGAATGGGATTAATTCTTTCGAATGGGCTTGTAATGTTGTGAGGCTATCAAATGTACTAACTTGCTCCCTCAAGGATGCAAAATTGATAGGATTTTATTAGTTAAAGCTTCTTGGTCCTTTTTCTGAAACTTCGTGTTTCTTCCGAAAACTACCCCAAAGAGAACTTTGATTGTGATCAATACTTTGGAATAGGGTCAAAATGTTGTGAGGAGACCGGATGAACTCAATTGTTCCCTCAAAGTGGATGATTTTGTGGGATTTTGTTCATTCACACTTTTCAGAACATTTTTAGAAACCTCGTACTTCTGCCCAAAACTAGCTCCCAAATGGGAATAGTTCTCTAGAATAGGCTTGAAATGTTGTGAGGATGCCCGATGTACTAAGTTACTCCCTCAGGGATGCAAAATTGAAAGGATTTTATTGGTTAAAGCTTTTCGATGCATTTTCTGAACCTTCGTGTTTCTGCCAAAAACTATCCTAAAAAGAACTTTGATTGGGATCAATAGTTTGGAAGTAGGGTCAAAATATAGTGAGGAGACTGGAAAAACTGAATTGTTCCATCAAAGAGGTCGATTGTATGGGATTTCAATCATTAACACTTTTCAAAATATTTTTAGAAACTTCATGCTCCTGCTCAGAAAAAGCTCAAAAAAGCTTCGGATGGGATTAATTCTTCAGAATGGGCATCAAATGTGAGAATGTTAGATGTACTAAGTTGCTCCCTCAGGGGTGCAAATTTGACAGGATTTTGTTAGTTAGTGCTTTTCGGTGCTTTTTCTGAAACTTCATGTTTCTAGCGAAAACTATCCCGAAATGAACTTTAATTGGGATCAATACTTTGGAATATGGTCAAAATGAAGTGTGGAAACTGGATGAACTCAATTCTTCCCTTAAAGAGGCCAATTATATGGGATTTCGTTCGTTCACACTTTTCAGAACATTTTTAGAAACTTTATGCTTCGGCCCCAAACTAACTCAAAAGGAGCTCCGAATGGGATCAATTCTTTAGAATGGGCATCAAATGTTGTGAGAATATCTAATGCACTAAGTTGCTCCCTCAAGGATACAAAATTGACAGGATTTTGTTAGTTAGTGCTTTTCAGTGCTTTTTCCGAAACTTCGTGTTTCTACCAAAAACTATCCAAAATGAACTTCAATTAGGATCAATACTTTGGAATAGGGTCAAAATGTTGCGAGGAGACCGGATGAACTCAATTGTTCCCTCAAAGAGGCCGATTTCATGAGATTGTGTTCATTCACACTTTTCAGAACATTTTTTAAAACTTTGTGCTTCTGCCCAAAACTAGCTCAAAAATAGCCCTGAATGGGATCAATTCTTCAGAATGGGCATCAAATGTTGTGAGAATGCCGGGTGTACTAAGTTGCTCCCTCAAGGATGTAGAATTGATACGATTTTGTTTGTTAAAGCTTCTAGGTGCTTTTTTTGAAACATCGTGTTTCTTCCAAAAACTATCCTAAAGAGAGCTTTGATTGTGATCAATACTTTGCAATAGGGTCAAAATGTTGTGAGTAGACCAGATAAACTCAATTTTTCCCTCAGAAAGGACAATTTTATGGGATTTTGTTCGTTCACACTTTTTGGCGCATTTTCCGGAAACTTCATGGTTCGGCCCAAAACAACCTCAACAGGAGTTTTGATTGGCAACAATTCTTCAGAATCGACTTCAAATGTTGTGAGAATGTTGGATGTACTAAGTTTCTCCCTCAAGGATGCAAGATTGATACGATTTCCTTGTTAAAACTTTTCGGTGCTTTTTTCGAAACTTCATACTTTTGCCCAAAACTATCCTAAAGAGAACATTGACTGTGATCAATACTTTTGAATAGGGTCAAATTGTTGTGAGGAGATTGGATGAACTCAATTGTTCCCTCAAAGAGGATGATTTCATGGTATTTTGTTCATTCACACTTTTCATAACATTTTAGAAAACCTTGTGTTTCTGCCGAAAACTAGCTCCCAAATGGGATCAATTCTTTAGAATGGGTTTGAAATGTTGTGAGGATGCTGGATGTACTAAGTTGCTCTCTCAAGGATGCAAAATTGATACAATTTTGTTTGTTAAATCTTTTTGGTACATTTTCTGAAACTTCATACTTCTGCCTAAAACTATCCCAAAGAGAACTTTGATTGTGATCAATACTTTGGAATAGGGCCAAAAAGTTATGAGGAGACCGGATGAACTCAATTGTTCCCTCAAAAAGGCTAATTTCTTGGGATTTTGTTCCTTCACACTTTTTGCTGTATTTCCAGAAACTTCGTGGTTCGGCCTAGCTCAAAAGGAGCTCTAAATGGGATCAAATCTTCAGAATAGGCTTCAAATGTTGTGAGAATGCTGGATGTACTAAGTTGCTCCCTTAAGAATGCAAAATTGATATGATTTTGTTAAAGCTTTTTGGTATTTTTTTTGAAACTTCATGCTTCTGCCCAAAAATATCCCAAAGAGAACATTGGTTGTGATCAATACTTTGGAATAGGGTCAAAATGTTGTGAGGAGGCCAAATGAACTTAATTGTTCCCTCAAAAAGGCCACTTTCATGGGATTTTGTTCGTTCACACTTTTTGGCGTATTTCTAGAACTTTGTGGTTCAGCCCAAAACTAGCTCAAAAGGAGCTCCGAATGGGATCAATTCTTCATAATGGTCTTCAAAAGTTGTGAGAATGCCGGATGTACTAATTTCCTCCCTCATGGATGCAAAATTGATACGATTTTGTTTGTTAAAGCTTTTTGGTACTTTTTTCCGAAACTTCATGCTTCTACCCAAAACTATCCCAAAGAGAACTTTGATTATGATCAATACTTTTGAAAAGGGTCAAAATGTTATGTAGAGGCCAGATGAACTCAATTGTTCTCTCAAAGAGGCCAATTTCATGAGATTTCATTTGTTCACACTTTTTAGAACATTTTCAGAAACCTCGTGCTTCTGGCCAAAACTAGCTCAAATGAAGCTATGAATGGGATTAATGGTTTAGAATGGGCTTCAAATGTTGTGAGAATGCCAGATGTTCTATGTTGCTCCCTCAACGATGCAAAATTGATATGATTTTGTTTATTAAAGCTTTTCAATGCTTTTTCTGAAACTTTATACTTATACCCTAACTATCCCAAAGAGAACCTTGACTAAGATCAATAATTTGGAATAAGGTAAAAATATTGTGAGAAGACCAGATGAACTCAATTGTTCCCTTAAAGAGGCTAATTTCATGGGATTTCATTCGTTCATACTTTTTGGCATATTTCCAAAAACTTTGTGCTTCTACCCAAAACTAGCTCAAAAGGAGCTTCGAATGGGATCAATTCTTCAAAATGGGCATCAAATGTTGTGAAAATGTTGGATGTACTAAGTTGCTCCCTTAAGGATGCAAAATTGATAGGATTTGGTTAGTTAAATGTTTTCGGTGCTTTTTTTGAAACTTCATACTTCTGACCAAAGCTATCTTAAAAAGAGTTTTGATTGGGAACAATACTTTGGAATAGACTTAAAATGTTGTGAGGAGACTAGATGGGCTCATTTGTTCCCTCAAAGAGGCCAATTTCATGGGATTTCATTTGTTCACACTTTTCAAAACATTATCAGAAACCTTATGCTTCAGCCCAAAACTAGCTCAAAATGAGCTCGAAATGGGATTAATTCTTTCGAATGGGCTTGAAATGTTGTAAGGCTATCAAATGTACTCCCTCAAGGATGCAAAATTGATAGGATTTTATTAGTTAAAGCTTCTTGGCTCTTTTTCTGAAACTTCTTGTTTCTTCGGAAAACTATCCCAAAGAGAACTTCAATTGGGATCAATATTTTTGGAATAGGGTCAAAATGTTGTGAGGAGACTGGATGAACTCAATTGTTTCCTCAAAGAGGCCAATTTCATGGGATTTTGTTCATTCACACTTTTGGGCGCCTTTTTAGAAACTTTGTGCATCTGCCCAAAACTAGCACAAAAGGAGCTCCGAATGGGATTAATTCTTTAGAATGGGCATTTAATGTTGTGAGGATGCTGGATGTTCTAACTTACTACCTCAAGGATGCAAAATTGGCAGGATTTTGTTGGCTAATGTTTTTTGTTGCTTTTTTTGAAACTTCATGTTTCTGCCAAAATCTATCCCAAAAGAAACTTTGATTGGGATCAATACTTTGGTATAGGGTCAAAATGTTGAGAGGAGACTGGATGAACACTATTGTTCCCTTAAAGAGGCCAATTTCATCAGATTTCATTCTTTCACTTTTTTCAGCATATTTTTAGAAACTTCATGCTTCTGCCCCAAACTAGCTTAAAAGGAACTCCGAATGGGATCAATTGATTAGAATGGGCTTGAAATGTCGTGAGGATATTGAATGTATTAACTTGGTCCCTCAAAGATGCAAAATTGATAGGATTTTGTTAGTTAAAGCTTTTGGGTGTTTTTTTCGAAACTTCGTGTTTTTGCCAAACACTATCCTAAAGAGAACTTCAATTGGGATCAATATATTGGAATATGGTCAAAATTTTGTGAGGAGATTCGATGAACTTAATTGTTCCCTCAAAGAGGGAAATTTCGTGGGATTTCATTTGTTCACACTTTTTAGAACATTTTCAGAAATCACGTGCTTCTGCCCAAAACTAGCTCAAAAGGAGCTCTGAATGGTATCAATTGTTTAGAATGGGCTTAAAATGTTGTGAGGCTACCGAATGCACTAACTTGCTCCCTCAAGGTAGCAAAATTGATTAGATTTTGTTGGTTACAGCTTCTCAGTGCTTTTTCCGAGACTTCGTGTTTCTACTAAAAATTATCCTAAAGAAAACTTCGATTGGGATTAATACTTTGGGATAGGGTCAAAATTTTGTGATGAGACCAGATGAACTCAATTGTTCCCTCAAAGAGGGAAATTTTTGGAGATTTCATTTGTCCATACTTTTCAGAACATTTTCAGAAACCTCGTGCTTCTACCCACAACTAGCTCAAAAGGAGCTCCGAATGGTATCAATTGTTTTGAATGGGCTTGAAATGTTGTTAGGATGTCGAATGTACTAACTTGCTCCCTCAAGTATGGAAAATTGATTAGATTTTGTTGGTTAAAGCTTCTCAGTGCTTTTTCTGCTAAACACTATCCTAAAGAGAACTTTGATTGAGATCAACACTTTGGAATAGGGTCAAAATCTTGTGGGGAGACAAGATGAACTTGATTGTTCAAGTAAAGTGGCATACATTGTGGGATTTCACTTGTTCACTCTTTTCTGCGTATTTTCAGAAACTTCATGCTTCTGCCCAAAACTAGCTCAAAAGGACCGCCGAATGGGATCAATTCTCTGGAATAGGGTTGAAATGTTGTGAGGATGTTGGATGTACTAACTTGCTACTTCATTGATGCCAAATTGATAGGATTTTGTTCGTTGAAGCTTTTTAGTGCTTTTTTTGAAACTTCATGCCTTTGCCTAAAACTATTCCAAAAAAGAGCTTCGATTGGGAATAATGCTTCGGAGTAGACTCAAAATATTGATAGGAGACTAGATGAACTCAATTGTTCCCTTAAAGAGGCCAATCAATGGAGCACGAGCTTGGCTTGTCAAAGGGGAGGAGTTTCAAGAGATTGGTGGACATGCAAGGCATGATCATGTGACTAAACAAGGAACCCAACTATGGAAAGAGAAAGTCCTTTGCAAGGAATGGGTGGGCCTATGACAAGAGCCAGGACTAAGGCAATGAAGCAAGCTCCCAATGGATTGATTCAAGAAGTAATTGAATAAGAGCCCATCTACTTAGCTCAATTTTCAACCCAAAAGGCTTCAAGAGGCATGTTCGTCATGGCTAGTATGCTAGAAACTGATCCAAGCCCAACAAACAAGGCCCAAATAGAAGAACTCACTTAAAGGAGCATGTGCCAAGCTTGTGACCATTTAAGTAGTGCCCTTTTATTAAATAAATTAGCAATTTTCCTTTTTTTTATTACTTAATTCAGAAATAAAGTTTTGACAATTATTTTCCTATTTTGAATTTATTTGTAAGGATTTCTTCAGATTTGATTTTGTTTCCTATTTTTGGGCACCACTTATTCAGCATGTATCTAGTCTTATTTTTGTGTAAGGTGGTACCATTCTAAGAGATTTAGGATCTGAACTATTTTTAGCACATTAGGACTAGGGTCTTTGCTTTCTTTTTCTTTAAAAATGTCACTTTTGTACTGGAAAAGGAGAAATGAATGAATAGTACATTTTTCACTAAAACTTTGTGAGTTTTCTTGTTCTCTCGGTGAGCTTGAGAAACTCTTTGGCATATCAAAGAGAGTGGTCTTTTCTTTGTGGCGTCTATAGCTAAGGTTTCAAGAAACAAGTTTTCTTGGGGTCTTACTTCTTGACCAATAACTTCTATTCTTCCTATTCGTACATTCTTCTTTGTTTATCTTTTCTATTTGTTTAACGTGTTCTTAGTGTTTTATTTGCTTCTCTTTGTTCCTAGCACGATCCTTATGTCTCCCAATTCGATTGAAGGTTCGTGAAACAAGTTCTTCATGGGTTTTCTATCACCAATTTCTTGGGTTTTTTGTTCGTTCACATTTTTAAGAACATATTTAGAAACTTCGTGCTTCTGTCCAAAAGTAGCTCAAAAGGAGATCTGAATAAGATCAATTCTTTAGAATGGGCTTGAATTTTTGTGTGGATGCGAGATGTACAAACTTGCTCCCTTAAAGATGCAAATTTAATACGATTTTGTTAGTTAAAGCTTCCCGGTGCTTTTTTCTAAACTTCGTGTTTTTACAAAGAACTGTCCCAAAGAGAACTTCGATTGGGATCAATTCTTTGGAATAGGCTCAAAAAGTTGTGAGGAGACAAGATGAACTCAAGTGTTCCCTCAAAGAGGCCAATTTCATGGGATTTTATTCGGTCACACTTTTCAGAACATTTTTAGAAACTTCGCGATTCTATACTAAACTAGCTCGAATGTACCTTCGAATGGGATCAATTCTTTCGAAAGGTTATGAAATGTTGAGAGGATGCTGGATGTACTAATATGCTCCCTCAAGGATGCAAAATTGACAGGATTTTGTTAGTTAAAGCTTCTTCATGCTTTTTCTGACACTTCGTGTTCCAACCAAAAGCTACCCCAAAGAGAACTTCGATTGGGATCAATGCTTTGGAATCAACTCAAAATATTGTGAGGAGACCGGATGAACTCAATTGTTCCCTCAAAGCGGTCAATTTCATGGGTGTTTGTTCATTCACACTTTTCAGAACATTTTTAGAAACTTTGTGCTTCTGCCCTAACCTATCTCAGAAGGAGGTTCAAACAAGGTTAATTCTTTCAAATAGTCTAAAAATGTTGAGAGCATGCTGGATGTACTAACTTGTTCCCTTAATGATGCAAAATTGATCAGATTTTGTTGGTTGAAGCTTTTCAGGGCTTTTTCTGAAACTTCATGCTTTTGCTCAATTCTATCCCAAAAAGAGCTTCGATTGGGATCAATACTTTGGAATAGACTCAAAATGTTGTGAGGAGACTAGATGAATTCAGTTATTCCTCCAAAGAGACCAATTTCATGGGATTTCATTTGTTCACACTTTTAAGAACATTTTTAGAAATTTCGTGCTTCTGCCTAGAACTAGCTCGAAATGAGCTCCGAATAAGATCAATTCTTTAGAATGGGCTTGAAATGTTGTGTGGATGTAGGATGTACTAACTTGCTGTTAGGAATTTCAGTACACATGGGGTGAAAAACTCCACCGAATTCCCTCCCATGGATCCGTCAATGTTGTTTAGATTGAGATGTAGAAAACAATTTTACCTTTGATGCGTCCCTTTAATGTTCTGTTTCTATTGTTGGACCCTAGGAATTGACATGTCTGATCAGCTCCCTCTGCTGGTATCCACATGAACAGTGAGTCCAACTTGAATGGTGTGCTTGCACCTCTGTTTCTGAATGTCTGTACGTCTATACAGTTTTGCTGTTTGTCTGTATAGTCCCACTATTTGTCCTTACAATTTTGCTATTAGTCCATATAGTTTTGCTGTACATCCATATAGTTCACTGTTCATCCATACAATTTCATTGTTCATCTGTACAGTCCTGCTATTCGTCCGTATAGTTCCTCCGTGTGAGTTTGTGGCCGCTTAGGGCCCGTTTGGATTTCAATTAGTTAAAAATGAGTTTCAGTAGAATTAGTTTTGTAACGTAGTTATGATAAAAATTGGTTTTAGATTAATGTATTTATGTTTGGATGGTTTATTTGAAAATTAGTTTTGACAAAACTCGTAAGTTTTCTTCAAATTGAGCTTAAACTCTATCCCATGATTAATTTAATTTACTTGAACTAAAATTTAGTCTGCATTTATTTAATTAAAAACATAATATATCTGGTGTAATGATGAAGGCAAGTTAAGGGAAACAATGGGCCATGGACAAATTCAAGACTCACTTCAAGGCATTGGAGGACCAATGACCAGAGCTAGGACCAAAGCCATAAAGCAAGCCATGAATGGGTTGATCCAAAATATGATTAACATGGAATCATTGTATTTGAATGATTTTGAGGCCCAAAACAAAGAAAGAGGCAAGCTGAAAATGTGGAGCCAAATTATAGTCAACAAGCCCAACTTGGAGAAGGCCCAATATGGAGAATTCACTTAAAATACATGTGCTTCTCATGTGGTCACTAAAAGTGACGTTTTTAATAAGTTTTATTAGGATTATTTTAGTCAATTTGTTTCCTTTTCAATAAAAGGCAAATAATGATTTGATTTGCTTTGCTTTATGCATTTAAGAGGAGCCAACCTTTTCAAATTCCAAATTAGAATTAAATGCTCCTTTTGACTTAGGATTTCCTTTTTGTATTAATTAGCATTAATAAGGTTAGGTTTGTGGGGTGAACTAGAGATAGTTTGTGGGTTAATACTTGCCCATAAATAGGCACCTCTTGTACTATTGCAAGACACAACATGAATGAATGAATTTCTTTTCAGCAACTTTATTGTTGTTCTGTGAGTTCTTTCTTGCTTATTCTTGAGTGCCAGAAAGAATGAGGACTTATCAAGGAGTGGTGATCCTTGTGGCGTCCCGGAGTTAGGATTCAAGAGACGGGTTCTCTTGGAGTCTACTTCCTTCGACCAACATTTTGTTCAGTCTTCTTATTTCATCATGTCTATTTTCTTTAGTTTTTGTTCTTTGTTGTTCTTCGTTGTTCTTGCATTCAATTCATATTTCCTTGAGTTGCACGATCTTTATATCAAAGAAGGCTCTTAGGACGGGTTCCTAACGTGTCTCCCATCATTTGGTATCAGAGTTTCGGCTTGCAAATCAAGGCGTGTTTCTGTTGTTTCATTCCATTTTTCCTTGCTATCCAGAAAATCGTAGCACTGTTCATCCGTACTGTTCATGCTTGCTGTCCAAAAAATATTCGTACTGTTCATCCATACTGTTCCTTCATCACTGTTCATTGTACTATCTGTCTTTGTTCATTCGTTTTTACCTTGCTATTTTGTTCTATGTTCTTGATCTATTTTCCAGACTTCATAATCTTTCGTTTTGTTCTTATTGTGGCATGATCTATTCTAATTTGGTTGTCCATTTTCTTTCATTTTCTTTGCTAAAGGATCTTACCATATTTGATTCTTATTTCCATTGAGATTGTGGAATTCTTTGTTATCTGCCCAAAGAATTTAGTTACTGCCCAGATTTCTTGTTGTGATTTTGCCAAAAACAAAAAAAACAAAAAAAAAACAGAAAAAGAAAGAGAGAATTGATTGCAGCCTTGGAAAAAGAAAAATTCGTATATAAAATTAAAAAAAAAAAGATACAGCTGCTAAGGCAATTTCCAAAAAAAATTAAGGAGATCTTGTTTTCTTTCCTACTTTAAGATCTTTCAATCCAGGTGGTAGTTTGAATTACAAATTTCCTTTTGTGATTGGGCATTAATGTTATTTAATTGCTCCATTTTCTGATCTCATTAAAGGAGAATCAACTTTTGAATACCCATTCATAATTTCTCATTTGTGGTAAGTTTTCATTCTTGTCTTTTATTTTCTACTCAGAATTTTACTCTTCTAGTTTAATTCTGTCTATTTTCCTACATAATTTAAATTCCCTAACTTGTTCCTTTCTTGTTTCATATTTGATAGTCATCTAAAAGTTCCTTCCTTTGGTATACATGCCACATCTTTTCTCTTGTCTTAATTTCCAGCATTTCCTTTTCTCTTTTCTTAGCTGGAAAATTTGTTTCTTTTGTTAAAAAAAAACAGAAAGCCCATCTTTCTTTGTTGGTCACCAACGTTTTACACTCTTTGAGAATTTAAATTCTTGGATCTTTGACTTTGAGATTGCCACTTAAAACATTGCTTCTTGATTTAAGTTCAGATTCAATTTTGCACTCTCATAGGAAGCAAGAGTGAGTGGTAAAAGGCAAGAGTGTAATTATATCATTTTTGGAAAAAGTCTTTAAAGTGTGTAAAACACGAGTGAACTACATCATTCTTGAGTGTAACACGTGAGAGAGTGGTGAGGTCCATTGCTCTTTGAATTTGCACTAACATTTCAGGTTCTTGGAAACATGTCTGGTGGTAGTGAAACTCAAATGCCAGATTTGAAGCTCTTTATGGACTCCATAAATGATCAGCTCAAGAAATTGAGTATGAGATTAGATGTGATGGAAGCTTCCCCTTCCAATTCTAAAACAAGTCGAGGAAAGCACCATATGATCTATTCTGATGATGGTGAAGAAGAGGTGGGAACTGAATTTGAGGAGGAAGAGCTGCAACCAAGAAGAGCTAGACAAAGCCGGCATACATTTAAACATAACCAAGAGCATAAGAAGGATCCCCTTTCCAATATAAAAATGAAGATTCCTTCCTTCCAAGGGAAAGTTGATCCTGATGGTTACTTAGAATGGGAAAGGCGCGTGGAGCTTGTGTTTGAATGCAATTCATATTCTGAGGAAAGTAAGGTAAGATTAGCTGTTGTTGAATTTACTGACTATGCTAGTATTTGGTGGAACCAGTTGTGTACCACTAGGAGGAGAACTGGAGAGGGTCCTGTTAGGACATGGCATGAAATGAAGACAATTATGAGAAAACGATATGTGCCAAATCATTACCATAGGGATGTACACATGAAGCTTCAAAAACTAAAACAAGGAACCATGAGTGTGGAGGATTATTACCAGGAGATGGAGATGTCCATGATAAAGGCCCATGTAGATGAAGATCCTGAGCAAACAATGGCAAGGTTCCTTAGAGGATTGAATCCAGATATTGCTGCGGAGGTTGAGATGCCAAACTATCTTGATGTGGAGGAGTTATTGCATAAAGCCATTAAAGTTGAAAGGCACTTGAAGGCAAAACAGAAAGTGAAGTCATATGGGAGTTCAAACAAGGAATACAAATCCTATGGTAGATCAAAGGAATATAATGTGTCTTCCAAATGGAAAGGTGAGCCCAAACCTGAGGAAAAGAACAAGTTGAAAGAACAGATTCCTAGTTCCAAAGGTAAGTCTTATAAATTTTCTTCTTCTGATTCTTCTAAAGTTAAATGTTTTAAATGTCAAGGGTTTGGTCATATTGCTTCACAATGTCCCACTAAAAGAACTATGATTGCTCTTGAGAATGGTTGTGTGACTAGTGAAAGCAGTGGTGAAGAGACGAAGGAGGCCGAGTTAAACTCTAGTGAAGATGATTCTGATGTGGAGATAGCTGAGGCCGTTGAAGGAGAAGTATTGGTATCTAGGCGTGCTCTTAACATACAGCCAAAGGTGGGCCATGAGAGAGAGCAACGCGAGAATTTGTTTCATACTAGATGTTTCATTAATAACAAGGTATGCAATCTTATCATTGATAATGGTAGTTGTACCAATGTAGCAAGCACCTTGTTAGTTGAGAAACTTGGTTTACCAACTTTGAAGCATCCTACACCTTATAATTTGTTGTGGTTTAATGAAAGTGGGGATGCTAAGGTAACTAAACAAGTGATTGTAGCATTTTCCATGGGTAGCTATAAAGATGAGGTTTTATGTGATGTTGTACCTATGCATGTTGGACACTTGTTACTTGGTAGGCCATGGCAGTATGATAGGAGGATTAAGTATGATGGTTACACTAACAGGTACTCATTTGAGTATAATAATAAGACCATTGTGCTAACACCTCTTAGTCCAGTGCAGGCTCTTGAAGACCAAAGGAGAATTACGCAAGAGAGTAAAATGAAAGAAAAAGAAAAGAAAGAGCATGAGAAAGAAAGAAAAGCAAGTGAGCTCAAAAGAAAAGAGCAAAGGAGCTTTATGAAAAAGAATGAGAGTGAAGAAACAAAAGTAACTTTGTTTGCTGGAGGAGGAGAAATCAAAAGAGCTTTATTTTGTGAACCTTCCTTTGTACTTATGTATAAGGAAGTGTATCTAACTATTTCTGATTTAGGTAACTCTCTTCCTTCTAGTGTTTTGAGCTTGTTGCAGGAATATAAGGAATTATTTCCAGAGGAGATACCAGATGGGTTGCCCCCAATAAGAGGCATTGAGCATAGGATTGACTTCATCCCTGGAGCATCTATTCCAAATAGGCCTGCATATAGGGCAAATCCAGAGGAGACTAAGGAAATTCAAAGGCAAGTTGAGGAATTACTGAAAAAGGGGTTCGTGAAAGAAAGCCTTAGTCCATGTGCTGTTCCAGTCATTTTGGTGCCCAAGAAAGATGGCAAGTGGAGAATGTGTGTTGATTGTCGTGCCATCAACAAAATTACAGTTAAGTATCGATATCCCATTCCTCGGTTAGATGACATGCTAGATGAACTGCATGGTGCTTGTTTATTTTCAAAGATAGATCTTAGGAGTGGATATCATCAGATTAGGATGAAAGAAGGGGATGAATGGAAGACTGCTTTTAAGACTAAGTTTGGGTTGTATGAGTGGTTAGTTATGCCGTTTGGTTTGACTAATGCTCCTAGCACATTTATGAGTCTTATGAATCATGTTTTTCGTCCCTACATAGGAAAGTTTGTAGTCGTATACTTTGATGATATTTTGGTGTTTTCTAAGAGTCTTGAAGAGCATGCTGAACATTTGCGTGCTGTATTTGATATCTTACGTGAAAATAGACTCTTTGCCAATTTAGAGAAATGTTCTTTTTGTTTGGATTATGTTGTCTTCCTTGGGTTTGTTGTAGGTGCTGAAGGGATTCGAGTGGATGAGGAGAAAGTGAAAGCTATCCACGATTGGCCTACACCAAGGAATGCAAATGAAGTGAGGAGTTTCCATGGACTTGTAAGTTTCTACCGGAGATTTGTGCGGGACTTCTCAACCATTGCTGCACCTCTAAATGAACTAGTAAAGAACAATGTTGTGTTTAAATGGGGTGAGGCACAAGAGAGGGCTTTTCAAACACTAAAAGATAAGCTAACCAATGCCCCTCTACTTATTCTTCCTAACTTTTCTAAGGTTTTTGAAGTTGAATGTGATGCTTCTGGTATTGGAATTAGAGCTGTTTTGATGCAAGAGGCTAGACCAATTGCATATTTTAGTGAGAAGTTTAGTGGTGCATGCTTGAATTATTCTACATATGATAAAGAGTTGTATGCACTAAAAAGAACCTTAGAACATTGGCAACATTATCTGTGGTCTAATGAATTTGTTTTGCATTCTGATCATGAAAGTTTGAAATACCTTAAGACCCAAAACAAATTGAACAAAAGACACGCTGTTTGGCTTGAGTTTATTGAATCTTTTCCATATGTTTTGAAACATAAGCATGGTAAAGAAAATGTTGTTGCTGATGCATTGTCTAGGAGATATAGTCTCATTACATCTATGCAGGCTAAGTTGATTGGTTTTGAATCCTTGAAAAGCATGTATGAATGTGATGTTGACTTTGCTGAAACCTGGAAATTGTGTGAGAATCATGGTGTTGATGATTTTTATAGATTTGATGGGTTCTTGTTTAAGGGAAGTAAGCTATGTGTTCCTGCATGTTCTATGCGTGAGCTTTTGGTTAAAGAATCTCATGGAGGAGGTTTAATGGGTTATTTTGGAGTTGATAAGACTTTGGCAATGATGAAAGATCATTTTTATTGGCCACATATGCGCAAGGATGTTGTTTCTGTGTGTGATAAATGTATTGTGTGCAAGCATACTAAATCTCGAGTGCATCCCCATGGATTATATACACCTTTGCCTATTCCTTCACATCCTTGGGTGGACATTTCTATGGATTTTGTGCTTGGATTGCCTAAGTCCCCTGCTGGTAAGGATAGTGTATTTGTTGTGGTGGATAGGTTTAGCAAGATGGCTCATTTCATTGCTTGCTCTAAAACACATGATGCTATTCACATCTCTGATCTGTTCTTTAAGGATATAGTTAGATTGCATGGTTTACCCAGGTCCATTGTTAGTGATCGTGATGTTAAATTCTTGAGTCATTTCTGGAAAACTTTATGGGCTAAACTGGGAACTAAGCTTGTGTTTTCAACAGTTGCACATCCCCAAACGGATTGGCAAACAGAGGTAGTAAATCGAACACTTTCTTCTTTATTGCGTGCTATATTGCATAAAAATCTTAAAAATTGGGAAAAGTGTTTACCTCATGTGGAGTTTGCATATAACCGAGCTGTGCATTCTACTACTAGTTATTCTCCTTTTGAAGTTGTCTATGGGTTCAATCCTTTGACTCCACTTGATATTCTTCCTTTGCCTGTTACTGAGTTTGCTAACCTTGATGCTGAAAAGAAAGCTAAGTTTGTGCAGGACTTACATGCTAAGGTAAAAGCAAACATTGAGAGGAAAAATGAGCAATATGCTCAACAGGCTAACAAAGGTCGCAGGAAGGTTGTCTTCGAGCCTGGAGATTGGGTGTGGGTTTATCTAAGGAAAGAGAGGTTTCCCGAACAAAGGAAATCCAAATTGCACCCAAGAGGCGACGGTCCTTTTCAAGTTTTGGAAAGGATAAATGATAATGCTTATAAAATTGATTTGCCTCATACTTATGGAAATGTAAGTGCAACCCTTAATGTGGCTGACCTCTCTCTTTTTGACATTTCAGATTCGAGGACGAATCCTTTTCAGGAGGGAGGGAATGATGAAGGCAAGTTAAGGGAAACAATGGGCCATGGACAAATTCAAGACCCACTTCAAGGCATTGGAGGACCAATGACCAGAGCTAGGACCAAAGCCATGAAGCAAGCCATGAATGGGTTGATCCAAAATATGATTAACATGGAACCATTGTATTTGAATGATTTTGAGGCCCAAAACACAGAAAGAGGCAAGCTGAAAATGTGGAGCCAAATTATAGTCAACAAACCCAACTTGGAGAAGGCTCAATATGGAGAATTCACTTAAAATACATGTGCTTCTCATGTGGTCACTAAAAGTGACGTTTTTAATAAGTTTTATTAGGATTATTTTAGTCAATTTGTTTCCTTTTCAATAAAAGGCAAATAATGATTTGATTTGCTTTGCTTTATGCATTTAAGAGGAGCCAACCTTTTCAAATTCCAAATTAGAATTAAATGCTCCTTTTGACTTAGGATTTCCTTTTTGTATTAATTAGCATTAATAAGGTTAGGTTTGTGGGGTGAACTAGAGATAGTTTGTGGGTTAATACTTGCCTATAAATAGGCACCTCTTGTACTATTGCAAGACACAATATGAATGAATGAATTTCTTTTCAGCAACTTTATTGTTGTTCTGTGAGTTCTTTCTTACTTATCCTTGAGTGCCAGAAAGAATGAGGACTTATTAAGGAGTGGTGATCCTTGTTGCGTCCCGGATTTAGGATTCAAGAGACGGGTTCTCTTGGAGTCTACTTCCTTCGACCAACATTTTGTTCAGTCTTCTTATTTCATCGTGTCTATTTTCTTTAGTTTTTGTTCATTGTTGTTCTTCGTTGTTCTTGCGTTCAATTCATATTTCCTTGAGTTGCACGATCTTTATATCAAAGAAGGCTCTTAGGACGGGTTCCTAACGTGTCTCCCATGATGTAATATTTTCTTACAAGTTATAGTCTATGGAGATTAAAGTTTTGAACGGATATTTTGGTCATTAAATAGAAGAAATTTTACGAAAATTTTATTTTTTAAAATTTTTCATTTTTTCTCATTTTTATTAATCCATTTTTATCTGACTTTAAAATAAATACAGATAAGAATGAAAAATTAAAACAGAAAAGCAGCTTCCCATTTGCTTCTGCTGAGACTACGTTTTGAGAGAAAACTCATTGTTCAACGGAAAAGCAAAAAGTCCGCCAAACATTTACAAATTGCTTCAAACTCCATTTTCACCCCAAAACATGGTTTCAAAAGTGTTCCTAAACAAGCCCTTAATCTCTAGGGTGAGTTGAAACTCTCTCTTGATTCTATCTATAATAACCCTAAACTATATAATTATATAGATAAGGTTTATTATTTGATTAATGTAAATCAATTACTTAAATTAAATCAAACCTTAATTAAATAAATTAGTTTAGTTTTAAATTTACCTAATAGAATAATATCTAAACCAACTATCTAATCTAAATCTAGAATCAAATCTAAATCAAATTTAGATTATGACTTAATCACATGCCTTTTGTCTCATGATATATAGTTCAAGTATGAGGCATGGAAATGTCATCCTCATTTTACTCAACCATCACTTTCTCAATCTCCGAGCAAATTGATAGAACAAATGGAAACTTTTCTATGCGAGCATGGTCATGTATTTCTCAGTCTCACTTATCGAGGGGCCTAGATATATCTCTCCACTAATTAAAGGGCCAAATTCCATCTTGACCATTCATTTTCCTCCACACAAGTTCCACTATACCTGATTATAGCCTTTATCATCTCCTGACTAAATGTGACTTTTGACTATGTCAAAGTATAGTGTTCACCATGTAGGAAACCATGGTGATCTTAGGTTTGAGGACTTAGTGACATGATTATATATGAGATATGCTTATGACTTGTTCCATGCAGCTATCTCATGATGGGTCGATCAAGCACCTATTTCCTAACAGGAGCTTATGATTATGATTTGTATCTTAATACATAATTATCAATCAAAATCATACTAGCCTTAATTTATAAAGATGATTGACTAGGGACATTTAGGATAAAATGATTTATCCAAGTATATTATTATGAAGATAAACATACAAACAATATAATAATGTAATAAAAGGAAAAACACCTTCTTTTTTCATAATGAAGTACAATGTTCATAATACAATGATTTGATAGAATAAGGGCTAGGCATGACTTGCAAGAGTTTGGAGCAGAGCATGGAGAGCTTGGAAGACTTAATCAAGGTGCTAAATATAAAGGCCAAGCTTAAGTGAGATCATCAACTTCAAAATACAAGTTTCAGACCTAAGACGAAGAGGAGCCCATTGAAGGAGGTTACTTAAAATATCATGTGCTTCATTAAAAGAGCATATGACTTAAACATTAATGGGCTTAATTAGTGTTAATTTCCTTTTATTAATTATGGGCTGAACTTTGTTAATTAATAAAGCCCAATAAGTTAGTTAGTAGTCTTTTTGATAGCCACATTGTAAATAAGCATGTCATGTGCCTAACATGTGATTTCATTAATGTGGTGGCATATTTATAAGGGATTGGCTATTATTTTTATGAATTTTAGTTATTTTATTTTAGACTTTTATTTTAATAGTATTCTAGGTCCAATAGGAGTGTTATTGGAGCTCAAAGTCTCCTAATCCTATTAGGATTACTTGAGCCTAAATTAATTAGATTTTCTAGGCTTATTAGGTTAGATTTTACCTTGCCTATTTAAGGTTAACTTTTATGTGTGTTTTTTAGATTTAGATTAATACAAATTTGAATTTTGTGAGTTTTCCTCTTGCGATTCTTTGAGTACTAGAGAGAATGCTGTGACTTATCAAGGAATTAGTCAATCCTTGTGGCGTCACCGAAAATAAGGTTCAAGAGACTAGTTTTCTTGAGTTCTAATTCACCTAGACCAACATATCTTTTGCGTTTTCTTCTTGTTATTTTCTATTTTTTAGTTTTCGTGTTCGTTGTAACTGCAACTATCCAAGTGTCATTCGCTTTAAGTGGGTTCTTTGGATTGATTCCATAAGGGTTCACCTATCATGATTGGTATAGGACACAATCTCCAACAACTCCCACTTGCACTAGGCCTAATCATTGATGCTCATGCTTTATCTGTGCAAGCAGCTTAGTAAGAGGATCAGCAACATTATCATTAGTTGGTATTTTGCATATCTTTATATCATCCCTATCAATGATTTCTCTAATGAGATGATATCGCCTGAGTATGTGTTTTGTTCTTTGATGTGACCTAGGCTTTTGAGCTTGTGCTATTGCACCGTTGTTGTCACAAAACAAATCTATTTGATTTGAGATGGTAGGCACTACTCCTAGCTCAGAGATAAACTTCTTAATCTAAACAGCTTCCTTGGCTGCATCTAATGCTGCTAGGTACTTAGCTTTTGTTGTAGAATTAGCTGCAGTGCTTTGCTTGGAACTCTTCTACTCCACCATTCAAACAAAATAGGAATCCTGATTGCAATCTAGAATCATTTTTGTCAGATTAGAAACTTATATTTGTGTAACAATTTACAACTAGCTCGTCTTCCACAAACCTTCTTGTAAACACAAGGTTCATCAACATTTTGGATAAATCCAAACTCTCTGACTACTTCATCAAAACATTGATTCTAACTACGAGATGCTTGCTTCAATCCATAAATGAAATTTGAAGCTTGCAAACCTTTGTAGAATCTTATGGACATACAAAACCCTTAGGTTGTGTCATGTACAGATCCTCAAGTAGCTTTCCATTAAGGAATACTGCTTTGATGTCCATATGTGAAATCTCGTATTCATAGTACGCTGCAATGGCAAGAAGGATCTTGATTGACTTAAGCATGGCGATTGGTGAAAATGTTTCATCTCTATACCAAGAGTTTGCTTGAATCCTTTTGCAACCAATCATGTTTTGAAGTTATGCACTTGGGCATCCATGTCGGTTTTCTTCTTAAAAACCCATTTGCACCCAATGGTTTTTATACCTTCTGGTGAGTCAATCAAAGTCCATACCTGATTGTCATACATAGATTATATCTCAGACTTCATGGCATGCAGCCATTTTTCAGAGTCACATCCCATTATGGCCTCTTAATAGGTGGTTGGCTATTCTTGTTCCAAGAGCAACACATCACGACTATCAGTTAAAAGAAATCCACATTTTTTAGGCTGATGTTATGTTCTATCAGACCTTCTTGGGCCTTGTGTTACTTGAGTAGGCTCATCAACTTGTTTGAGTTTTCTCGTTCTTCCATCTTTGGCTTAATTCGATTTTGTGAGTCTTGAATTTCTTTGAGATTTATCTTACTCCAACTAGTTCTTTTAGAGATAAACTATTTTTCTAGAAAGATACCACTCCGAGCAATACACATTTTATTCTCAGTGGGATTGTAGAAGTAGTATCCCTTAATTTCCTTGGGATACCACACAAAAAAACATTTTATAGATTTGGGTGCTAACTTATCTAAGGCTTGTTGCTTAACATATGCCTCACATTCCTAAATTTTGAGAAAAGACAAACTAGGCTTCTTTCCAGTCCATATCTCATATGGGGTCTTTTCAAACCGCCTTAGATAGAACACGGTTTAGTGTGAGCGCAGCTGTTTCTAATGTATAGCCCCAAAAAGATGGTGGAAGATCTGTTTAACTCATCATAGATCGAACCATATCTAATTTGATTCCTTCATTCAGAAACACCATTCCATTGTGGTGTTCCTAGTGGAGTTAATTGTGAAACAATTCCATAATTTCTAAGATGGCCAATAAATTTTTGGCTTAAATATTCACTACCTCAATCAAATTGAAGTGCTTTAATAGATTTCCCAAGTTGATACTGTACCTCATTTTGGAAATTTTTGAACATTTCAAAAGATTCAAATTTATGTCTCATTAGATAGATATATCCATATCTACTAAAGTCATCTACAAAAGTAATGAAGTACAGATAACCACTTCTGACAGTTGTACTTAATGGACCACATACATCTGTATGTGTTAGGCCCAATAAGTTAGAATCCCTTTCACTATGTCCAGTAAAAGGTGCCTTTGTCATCTTTCCCAATGAACAAGATTCGCAAGTGTCAAATGATTCAAAATCAAATGAATCGAGAAGTCCATCTTGATGGAGCTTTGAAATGCATTTCTCATTTATGTGGCCTAGATGACAGTGCCATAGGTAGGTCGGATTTAAATCGTTTGACTTGATCCTCTTGGTAGATACATTACAGATATGTTCCTTTTGGGAGCTTCAAGGTTCAAATAGTAATGACCACCATGCAAATCTCCATCCTCATAAAAAATGTCTTTAAAATAAATAGAATATTTTTTATTCTCAATAATGGAAGAAAAACCTTCCTTATCTAAATAAGAAAGTGAAACAATGTTCTGACTCAAAGTAGGAACATAATAGCAATTGTTCAAAATTAACAAAAGCCCACTAGGCCAAAATAATTCATAAATGCCTACGACTAAAGCAGCAACTCTTGCATTATTTCTAACTTGTAGGTCTATTTTGCCCTTTTTCAGCTTTCTACTCCTTTTGAGACCCTGCACATTTGTACAAATGTGAGTTCCAAATGCAGTATCTGATACCTATGTAGGAGAAGTAGAAAGATTAATTTCTATAACATAAATACCTGAAGTAATAGCCCGCTATTCTTTTTTTTCTTTAGGTCTTCCTTGTAGAGTTCATAGTTCCTCTTCCAATGACTGGGTATTGCAAAAGAAACAGAGTCCTTCCTTAGGAGGCTTTGCCTTCTTGGCTTCGGGCTTAGGTTTGGGGTTGTGCTTAGGCTTGTCTTGCTCTTTGGACTTATTATCTGGGCCTTTTCCCTTTCCCTTACTCTTTCCTTTCCTTTTCTTTTCATTCCTTTTCCATTCTGAACCATTAAAATGCTACTTGGCTTTTTTTTGATGGTTTACCCAGTAGTTTTAAGCATCACATGCATTTTAGAAATTGATTTCTCCATGTTGTTCATATTGTAGCTCATGACAAACTGGTCATAACTTTCTGGGAGTGAGTTTAAGATCAAATATGTAGCTAACTCCTGGGTATGGGAAATCCAAGCCTTTCGAGGTGATCAATATAGCCTTTCATCTTTAAAACATGAGAGCTAACTAATGCACCCTTAGTCATTTTGTAGGAATTCTTTTATGGTTTCAAACCTTTCTTGCCTAGCCTATTGTTGGAACATTTCCTTGAAATGCACAATCATCTCATAAACCTCCATATGTTCTAGATCTCTCTGAAGTTTTGGAATCATGGTGGCTAACGTTAGGAACTCTACATTTATAGGGTCATTGAGATGCTTATTATGGGCATCCTTTTGGGCTCTTGGAGCATTAGCTGCATGCTCCTCAAGAATGGGTTTATCTAGGACATATGACTTTCTTTCCTACTTGAGAACAATTCTCAAGTTCCTAGACCAGTCAAAAAAGTTGATCCCATTGAGTTTGTCCTTTTCAAGGATAGATCACAATGATAGTGTAACAGAATTATTTGTTGACATTTTCTACAACAAAATATGCAAAATCAAATTAACCCTCAATTTAGTTTAGTAGGCTAAGACCCATATTTCACTTAATTATAAGTCCACTTTGGCAAGATGCTTAAAATTAAGTTATTTAGGTAGGTAACTTATTTACCAATAACATCGCATATAACTCTTAGATCTTTATGGAATCCTGTCATCAAATGACTTGGCATGTTTAATCCTCTCTAATGCCTTGAGACCCAAAACCATTTTGAGTCTTAATTAAATCATACCATCATGAACCTTTATAAGTATCACCATTACCCAAACTGCCTCACTAAGATAACCTAAGTGTATTCTACTTCGGTGGATCCTACATTTAGGTGATCAAAGCCTTGACAGGTGTTCATAAATGGGTGGCATTTATGCTTAAAATTTAATTTGAGGGATTTTATTATGTTCTTTTTATTCATACATCTAATCATCACATGAACATATATAATGGTGGCATCCCATACATGCATATGATCTCATCATAAAACATAAAATAAATGTGTCATAATGTGTCATTATAAGCCAATGAAATGATTCTTCTAATATAACATTTATATACATAAAGAACCCTCAATTAAACATCCAAGGGGAGTGAGGTGAGAAGAGAACGTACATCTAGAATATAGAGAGAGGCACGACATGTAGGACGTATTTAAAAATACAATTTTGTCCTAGTGCCATATCATGCACCATAACCATCCAATTTAAACAAATCACATCATATATATCATAAACATCTCATCTAATATGAAAAGCTGTAAACTTTATGATTTTAGTGTAAATTAGATTATATTGCGCTAGGATTAGATAGCCATGGCAATCCCGCTAATATTGATTCTAATCATAATGATTCTAATCACATCCACCAAACATTTTTCACATCATATACAATACAGATTTGAAAACCTATCATATACAAAACAAATTTGAATCACTTCATGTTTGAAACAAAGACAGATTTTAATCTAACCATGTAATATATGAAAACAGAAATATATTCATAATCGATTCTAAAATCCATAGTTCGCATGCATATAGATATTAGATTCAGATGAATTAGACATAATATAATTCACACACATATCACATATATGCAATCATATTCACTCAAGATCTCCATTTAAATAACCATTGACGTGGCTCTAGTACCACTGTTGGGAACTTTGGTACACACACAGTGGAAAACTTCACCGAATTCCCTCCCATGAATCCGTCAATTTCATGGGATTTCATTTGTTCACACTTTTCAGAACATTTTTTAGAAAGTTCGTGCTTCTGCCCTAAACTAGCTCGAAAGGTGCTTTGAATGGGATCAATTCTTTCGAATAGCCAAGAAATGTTGTGAGGATGCCAGATGTACCAACTTGCTCCCTCAAAGATGCAAATTTGATAGGATTTTGTTGGTTGAAGCTTCTCGGTGCTTTTTCTGAAACTCCATCCTTCTGCCCAAAAATAGCTTCAATTGGCACCAATACTTTGGAATAGACTTAATATGTTGTAAGGAGACCAGATGAACTCAATTTTTCCCACAAAAAAAGCCAATTTCATGGGAGTTCGTTCGTTCATACTTTTAAGAACATTTTCAAAAACCCCCTGCATTTGCCCTGAACTAGCTTGAATAGAGCTTCGAAAGGGATCAATTCTTTCAAATAGTCAAGAAATGTGGTGAGGATGCCGGAAGTGCTAGCTTGGTCCCTCGAATATGCGAATTTGATAGGATTTTGTTGGTTGAATCTTCTCGGTGCTTTTTCTGAAATTCCATGTCTCTGCCCAAAACTATCCCAAAAGGAGATTCGATTGGGATCAATACATTGGAATAGACTCAAAACACTTTAAGGAGACTGGATGAACTCAATTGTTTGCTCAAAGAGGCTAATTTCATGGGAATTTGTTCATTCATACTTTTCAGAATATTTTCGGAAAGTTCGTGCTTCTGCCCTAAACTAGCTCGAAAGTTGCTTCGACTGGGATCAGTTATTTCGAATAGCCAAGAAATGTTGTGAGGACGCCGAATGTACCAACTTGCTCCCTCAAAGATGCAAATTTGATAGGATTTTGTTGGTTGAAGCTTTTCGGTGCTTTTTCTGAAACTCCATGCTTCTGTCCAAAACTATCCCAAAAATAGCTTCAATTGGCATTAGTACTTTGGAATAGACTCAATATGTTGTGAGTAGACTGGATGAACTCAATTTTTCCAGAAAAAAAGCTAATTTCATGGGAGTTTGTTCGTTCATACTTTTAAGAACATTTTCAGAAACTCCATGCATTTGCATTGGACTAGCTTGAATGGAGCTTCGAAAGGAAGGGGATCAATTCTTTCAAATAGTCAAGAAATATGGTAAGGATTCTGGATGTACTAACTTTCTTCCTCAAAGATGCGAATTTGATAGGATTTTGTTGGTTGAAGCCTCTCGGTGCTTTTTCAGAAACTTGATGCCTTTGCCCAAAACTATCCCAAAAAGAGCTTCGATTGCGACCAACACTTTAGAATAGACTCAAATGTTGTAAGGAGACCGGATAAACTTAATTGTTCTCTCAAAGAGGCCAATCTCATGGGATTTTGTTCACTTGCACTTTTCAGAACATTTTCAGAAAAGTTTGTGCTTCTAGCCTAAACTAGTTGGAAAGGTGCTTTAAATGGGATCAATTCTTTCGAATAGCCTAAAAATGTTGTGAGGATGCCGGATGTACCAACTTGCTCCCTCAAAGATGCAACTTTGACAGGATTTTGTTAGTTGAAGCTTCTCGATGCACTTTCTAAAACTTCATGCTTCTTGCCAAAAATTTCCCACAAAGAGCATCGATTGGGATTAATACTTGGGCATAAAGTCAAAATGTTGCGAGGAAACCGGATTAACTCAACTATTTCCCCAATGAGGCCAATTTCATGGGATTTCATTTGTTCACACTTTTTACAACATTTTAGAAACTTCGTGCTTCTACCCTAAACTAGCCTGAAAGGAGCTTCGAATGGCATCAATTCTTTCAAATAGTTAGGAAATGTTGTGAGGATGCCGAATGTACTAACTTGATCCCTCAAAGATGCAAAATTGATAGTATTTTATTGGGCGAAGCTTGATGCATTTTCTGAAACTTCTTGCTTCTCCCACAACTATCTCAAAAAGAGCTTTGATTGGGATTAATGTTATGGAATAGACTCAAAATGTTGTAGGGGAGACTGGATGATCTGAATTGCTCCATTAAAGAGGCCAATTTCATGGGATTTCTTTCATTCACACTTTTCACAACATATTTAGGAACTTCATACATCTGCCCAAAACTAGCTCGAAAGGAGTTTCGAATGGGATCAATTCTTTCGAATTGCCAAGAAATGTTATGAAGATACCGAATGTACTAACCTGCACCCTTAATGATGCAAAATTGATAGAATTTTGTTGATTGAAGCTTGTCGGTGCCTTTTTTGAAACTTCATGCCTCTACCCAAAACTATCCCAAAATGAGTTTCAATTGGGATTAAAACTTTGGAATAGACTCAAAATAATGCCAGGAGACCGTAGGAACTCAACTGTTGCCCCAAAGAGACCAATTTCATGGGATTTCATTCGTTAACACTATTAAGAACATTTTTAGAAACTTCATGCTTCTACCCTAAATTAGCCTAAAAGGAGCTTCGAATGGCATCAATTCTTTTGAATAGTGAGGAAATGTTGTGAGGATGTCGGATGTACTAACTTGCTTACTCAAAGATGCATAATCAATAGGATTTAGTTGGTTGAAGCTTCTTGATGCTTTTTCTGAAACTTCTTGCTTCTGCCTACAATTATCTCAAAAAGAGCTTTGATTGGGATCAATATTTTGGAATAGACTCAAAATGTTGTGAGGAGATAGGATGAACTTAATTGTTCCCTCAAAGAGGCCAATTTCATGGGATTTCATTCTTCCACACTTTTTAGAACATTTTTTAGAAAGTTCGTGCTTCTACTCTAAACTAGCTCGAAATGTGCTTCGAATGGGATCAATTCTTTTGAATAGCCAAGAAATGTTGTGACGATGCTGGATATACTAACTTGCTCCCTCAAAGATGTAAAATTGATAGGATTTTGTTAGTTGAAGCTTCTTGATGCTTTTTCTGAGACATGCTTCTTCCTAAAACTATCCCAAAAAGAGCTTCGATTGGGATCAATACTTGGGAATAAACTCAAAATGCTGTGAGGAGTCCAGATGAACTCAATTGTTGCCCTAAAGAGGCCAATTTCATAGGATTTCATTCATTCACACATTTCAGAACATTTTTCTGAAAGTTCGTGCTTTTGCCCTAAACTAGCTCGAAATGTTTTTCGATTGGGATCAATTCTTTCGAATAGCCAAGAAATGTTGTGACGATGCCGGATGTACCAGCTTGCTCCCTCAAAGATGCAAATTTGATAGGATTTTGTTGGTTGAAGCTTCTCGATGCTTTTTCTGAAACTTCTTACTTCTGCCTACAACTATCTCAAAAAGAGCTTTGATTAGGATCAATATTTTGGAATAGACTCAAAATGTTGTGAGGAAATAGGATGAACTTAATTGTTTCCTCAAAGAAGCCAATTTCATGGGATTTCGTTCATCCACACTTCTCAAAATATTTTTCAGAAAATTCGTGCTTCTACTCTAAACTAGCTCGAAATGTGCTAATGTTGTAAGGATGCTCGATGTACTAACTTGCTCCATCAAAGATGCAAAATTGATTGGATTTTGTGAGTTAAAGCTTCTTGGTGTTTTTTCTTAGACAAGCTTCTTCCTAAAACTATCCCAAAAAGAGCTTCGATTGGGATCAATACTTGAGAATAAACTCAAAATGCTGTGAGGAGTCCAGATGAACTCAATTGTTGCCCTAAAGAGGCCAATTTCATGGGATTTCATTCATTTACACTTTTCAGAACATTTTTCCAAAAGTTCGTGCTTTTGCCCTAAACTAGCTCGAAATGTGCTTCGAATGAGATTAGTTCTTTCGAATAGCCAAGAAATGTTGTGAGGACGCCGAATGTACCAACTTGCTCCATCAAAGATGCAAAATTGATTGGATTTTGTGAGTTAAAGCTTCTTGGTGCTTTTTCTGAGACAAGCTTCTTCCTAAAACTATCCCAAAAAGAGCTTCGATTGGGATCAATACTTGAGAATAAACTCAAAATGCTGTGAGGAGTCCAGATGAACTCAATTGTTGCCCTAAAGAGGCCAATTTCATGGGATTTCATTCATTTACACTTTTCAGAACATTTTTCCAAAAGTTCGTGCTTTTGCCCTAAACTAGCTCGAAATGGGCTTCGAATGAGATTAGTTCTTTCGAATAGCCAAGAAATGTTGTGAGGACGCCGAATGTACCAACTTGCTCCCTCAAAGATGCAAATTTGATAGGATTTTGTTGGTTAAAGCTTTTCGGTGCTTTTTCTGAAACTCCGTGCTTCTGTCTAAAACTATCCTAAAAATAGCTTCAATTGGCATTAGTACTTTGGAATAGACTCAATATGTTGTGAGGAGACTGGACGAACTCAATTTTTCCCACAAAAAAAGCCAATTTCATGGGAATTCATTCGCTCATAGTTTTAAGAACATTTTCAGAAACCCTATGCATTTGCCCTGAACTAGCTTGAATGGTGCTTCGAAAGGGATCTATTGTTTCGAATAGTCAAAAAATGTGGTGAGGATGCCGGATGTGCTAACTTGCTCTCTCAAAGATGCAAATTTGATAGGATTTTGTTGGTTAAAGCTTCTTGGTGCTTTTTCTAAAATTCCATGCCTCTACCGAAAACTATCCCAAAAAGAGCTTTGATTGGGATCAATACATTGGAATAGACTCAAAACACTTAAAGGAGACTGGATGAACTCAATTGTTTGCTCAAAGAGGCTAATTTCATGGGATTTTGTTCATTCATACTTTTCAGAATATTTTCGGAAAGTTCGTGCTTCTACCTTAAACTAGCTCGAAAGTTGCTTCAAATGGGATCAATTCTTTCGAATAGTCAAGAAATATTGTGAGGATGCCGGATGTACCAACTTGATCCCTGAAATATGCAAATTTGATAGGAATTTGTTGGTTGAAGCTTCTCAGTGCTTTTTTGAAACTCCATGCTTCTGCCTTAAACTATCCCAAAAATAGCTTCAATTGGCATCATTACTTTGGAATAGAAATGAAATGAAATACAAGGGATGCACTGGAGGTAAATTCTTTTCTATATCTCAATCTAAACAATGTTGACGGATCTATAGAAGGAAATTTCTTATAGTTTTCCTGCTGCGCATATGCTGAAATTCCCAACATAACTTGCTACCTCAATGATGTAAAATTGATAGGATTTTCTTAGTTGAAGCTTCTCAGTGCTTTTCCTAAAACTCGACGCTTCTACCCAAAATTATCCCAAAAAGAGTTTTGTTTGAGAACAACACTTTGGAATAAACTTAAAATGTTTTAAGGAGACTAAATGAAATCAATTGTTCCCTCAAATAGGCCAATATCAAGGGAATTCCTTCATTCAAGATTTTTACAACATTTTCATAAAACATTGTGCTTTTGTACTAAACTAGCTTGAAAGGAGCTTCGAACGAGAGTAATTGTTTCAAATAGTTGTGAAATGATGTAAGGATGCCGAATGTACTAACTTTCTCCCTCAAAGATGCAAAATTTATAGGATTTTACTGGCTCAAGCTTCTTGGTGCTTTTTCTAAAACTTCATGCTTTTCCCAAAACTATCCCAAAAAGACCTTTGACTGTGATCAATATTTTCAAATAAACTCAAAATGTTGTGAGGAGATCAGATGAACGAAGTTGTTGCTAAAAAGAGGCCAATTTCATTGGATTTTGTTCTTTCACACTTTTCTAAACATTTTCAGAAACATCGTGCTTCGGCCCAAAACTACCTCGAAAGGAGCTTCAATGGGATCAATTCTTTTGAATAGTGAAGAAGTGTTGTGAGGATGCTGGATATACTAACTTACCCCATCAAAGATGTAAAATTGATAGGATTTTGTTAGTTGAAGCTTCTCGGTACATTTTCTGTAACTCCCTAATTCTAGCGAAAAGTATCCCAAAAAGAGCTTTGTTTGGGATCAATGCTTTCGAATAGACTCAAAATTTTTAAGGAGATTGAACAAACTCAATTGTTCCCTCAAAGTGGCCAATTTCATTAGAATTCATTCGTCCACACTTTTCACAACATTTTTAGAAACTTCAAGCTTTTGCTCTATACTAGCTCGAAAAGAGCTTCGAACGGGTTCAATTCTTTCGAATAGTCATGAAATGTTTTTACTTTGCCGGATGCACTAACTTGCTCTGTCAAAGATACAAAAATGATAGGATTTTGTTAATTGAAGCTTCTTGATGCTTTTTCTGAAACTTCATGCCTCTGCCAAAAACTATCCCAAAAAGAGCTTTGATTGAGATCAATACTTTCAAATAGACTCAAAATATTGCGAGGGATGAACTCAATTATTGCCCGAAAGAGGCCAATTTCATTGGATTTCATTCTTTCACACTTTTCAGAACATTTTCAGAAATTTTGTGCTTATGCCCTAATTTAGCCCGAAAGGAGCATCAAATAGGATCAATTCTTTCAAATAGTCAAGAAATGTTGTGATGATGGTGGATGTACTAACTTTCTCCCTCAAAGATACAAAATTGATAGGATTTTGCTGGTTGAAGCTTCTTGGTGCTTTTTCTAAAACTTCATGCTTTGCCCAAAATTGTCCCAAAGACACCTTTGATTAGGATCAATACTTTGCAGAAAACTCAAAACGTTGTCAGGAGACCAGAAGAACTAAATTGTTACTGCAAAGAGGTCAATTTCATTGGATTTTGTTCTTTCATACTTTTTTGAATATTTTCAAAAACATCATGCTTCTGCCCAAAACTAGCTCGAAAGAAGCTTCAAAAGGGATTAACTATTTCTAATAGTAAAGAAGTGTTGTGTGGATGTTGGATGTACTAACTTGCTCCCTCAATGATGTAACATTGGTTGGATTTTCTTAGTTGAAGCTTCACGGTGCTTTTTCTGAAACTCCATGCTTCTGCCCGAGACTATCCTAAAAAGAGCTTCGTTTGGGATCAATACTTTTGAACATACTCAAAATGTTTTAAGGAGATTGTGTGAACTCAATTATTCCCTCAAAGAGGCCAATTTTGTGGGATTTTGTTCATTCATACATTTCACAACATTTTCAAAAACTTCATGGTTTTGCCCCTAAACTAGTTTGACAGGAGCTTTGAATGGGATCAATTCTTTCAAATGGTCAAGAAATGTTGTGAGGATACCGGATGTACTAACTTGCTTCTTTAAAGATCCAAAACTAATAGGATTTTGTTGGTTGAAGCTTCTTGGTGCTTTTACCAAAACTTCATGCCTCTATCTAAAACTATCCCAAAAAGAGCTTTGTTTGGAATCAATACTTTGGAATACACTAAAAACATTTTAAGGAGACTGAATGAACTCAAATGTTTCCTGAAACAGGTTAATTTCATGGGAATTTGTTCATTCAAACTTTTGATAACATTTTCATAAACTTCATGCTTTTGCACTAAACTGGCTCTAAAGGAGCTTTGAATGGGATTAATTGTTTCGAATAGTCATGAAATGTTGTGAAGATGCCAGATGTACTAACTTGCTCCCTCAAAGATGCAAAATTGAAAGGATTTTGTTGGTTGAAGCTTCTCGGTGCTTTTTTTTGAAACTTCATGCTTCTACCCAGAACTATCCCAAAAAGTCCTTCGATAGGGATTAATACTTCAAAAGACTCAAAATGTTGTGAGGAGACCGGATGAACTCAATTATTCCCTGAAAGAGGCTAATTCATGGAAATTAGTTCGTTCACACTTTTCACAATATTTTTAGAAACTTCATGCTTATGCTCTAAACTAGCTCGAAAGTAGCTTCAAAGGGGATCAATTCTTTCAAATAGTCAAGAAATGTTTTGAGGATGTCAGATGTACTAATTTGCTTCCTCAATGATGCAAAATTGATAGGATTTTGTTGATTGAAGCTTCTCGGTGCTTTTTTTGCAGCTTCATGCTTGTACCCAAAGCTATCCGAAAAAGAGCTTTGCTTGGGATCAATACTTTGGAATCGACTCAAAATGCTGTGAGAAGACAGAATGAACTTAATTGTTCCTGCAAAGTGGCCAATTTCATTGGATTTTGCTCGTTCACACTTTGCTAATTATTTTCAGAAACTTGGTGCTTATGCCTTGACCTAGCTCGAAAGGACATTCGAATGGGATCAATTCTTTCAAATAGTCAAGAAATGTTGTGAGGATGCTAGACGTACCAACTTGCTCCTTCAATGATGTATAATTGATAGGATTTTGTTGGTTGAAGCTTCTCAATGCCTTTTCTGATACTCCATGCTTCTGCCCTAACTTATCCGAAAAAGAGCTTCGTTTAGGATCAATACTTTGGAATAAAGTTAAATTGTTTTAAGGAGACCAATGAACTCAATTGTTCCCTCAGAGGCCAATTTCATGAGAATTCATTCGTTCATACTTTTCACAACATTTTCAGAAACTTTGTGCTTTTACTCTAAACTAGCTTGAAAGCAGCTTCGAACGAGATCAATTGTTTGGAATAGTCGTGAAATGTTTTGAGGAAGCTAGATGTACTATCCTAAAAAGGATTTTGTTAGTTGAAGCTTCTCGGTCTTTATCTAAAAACTTCATGCGTCTACCCAAAACTATCCCCAAAAGACCTTCGATGTGGATCTATATTTAAGAATACACTTAAAATGTTGTGAGAAGACTGAATGAACTCATTTATCCCCACAAAGAGGGCAATTTTATTGAATTTTGTTCGTTCATACTATTCTGAATATTTTCAAAAACTTGGTGCTTCTACCCTAACCTAGCTTGAAAGGAGCTTCGAACAGGATCAATTCTTTTAAATAGTCAAGAAATGTTCTGAGGATGCCAGATGTACTAAATTGGTCCCCCTATGATGCAAAATTGAAAGGTTTTCTTGGTTGAAGCTTCTCGGTGCTTTTTCTGAAACTCTATGCTTTTGCCCTAAAATATCCCAAAAAAAGCTTCAATTGGGATCAATATTTTGGAATACACTTAAAATGTTGTGAGAAGACCAAATGAACTCAATTGTTCCCACAAAGAGGCAAATTTCATTGGATTATGTTCATTTGCACTATTCTGAATATTTTTCTGAAATTGGGGGCTTTGTCCCTGACTTAGCTAGAAAAGAGCTTCGAATGGGATCAATTTATTCAAAAAGTCATGAAATGATGTGAGGACGCCGGATTTACTAGCTTGCTACCTAAAAAATGCAAAATTGATAGGATTTTGTTGGTTTAAGCTTCTCGGTGCTTTATCTGAAACTTCATGCTTATGCCCAAAACTATCCCAAAAAGACCTTCTATTGGGATCAATACTTTGGAATAGACTTAAAATATTATAAAGAGACTGGATGAGCTCAATTGTTCCCTTAAAAGGCCAATTTCATGGGATTTAGTTCGTTCACACTTTTCACAACATTTTAGAAACTTTATGCTTCTGCTCTAAACTAGCTCGACAAGAGCTTCGAATAGGATCAAGTCATTCGAATAGTCAAGAAATGTTGTAAGTATGCTGAATGTACTACCTTGCTTCCTTAAAGATGCAAAATTGATAGGATTTTGTGGTTTGAAGCTTCTCGGTGCTTTAACTAAAACTTCATGCTTCTGCCCAAAACTAACTCAAAAAGAGTTTTGATTGCAATAAAGATTTTGGGTTACACTCAAAATGTTGTGAGAAGATTGAATGAGCCAAATTGTCTGATAAGTAAATCCTTATGGAACCCGTCCAAAGAACTCACTTTGATGCATAAGACACTCGGATCGGTGTGAAACAAGGAACACAAAGACTAGATGCAAAGAAAATGAATAAAACGGACAAAAACAGTAGCAAAAAAAAACAATAATAGAGAAGATAAGAGGGATAGATGTTGGTCTTGAGAATTAGAACCCAAGAGAACAAGTCTCTTGAACCCTAGTTCCGGTGACGCCACAAGGCTTGACCAATTCCTTGATAAGTCATAGTTTCATCATAGCACTCAAAGAACAAAAGAGAAACTCACAAAAGTCTGGAATTTTAATCATTCCAATCTGAAAAATGCACATGAAACGCCTTAAATAGGCAAGGTAAAATCTAACCTAAAAAGCCTAGAAAACCTAATTAATTTGGGCTTAAGTAATTCTAATAGGATTAGGAGACTTTAGGCTCAAACAACACTCCTATTGGACCTAGGAAACTAGTAAAATAAAATCCTAAAATAAAATAATGAAAATTCATAAGAAAATAATAAAATAAGACTTAAGTCCTTATAAACATGCCACTACATTAATGAAATCACATGTTTGGCACATGACATGCTTATTTACAAGGTGAACTATCAAAAAGACTACTAATTAACTAATTGGGCTTTATTAATTAACAAAGTTCAGCCCATGATTAATAAAATGAAATTAATACTAATTAGGCCCATTAATCCCCAAGTCAAATGCTCTTTAAGAGAGCCACATGCCTTTTTAAGTGAGCTCTTTTTGTTGGGCTTGATTTTTTTGGGCTCAAATCTAAACTTCTATATATGATAACATAATCATGCCATTGTTGTGCTCTTGGGCTTCAAATTGATTTAAGTGCAACGACTCCATCTCAAGTTGCTTGTTGACCACACCATTTAAGGCCTCTTTCATTGCCTTAGTTTTTTATCTTGTCATTGGGTCTCCCATGCCTTGTAATGGATCAATTGTCTTTAACTTTTGGATCATATGTTTAGCCTCCTTTTCTCCAATGTCTTAAGCTTGCTCCATGCTACCTAGTATGCTTGCATCATTGTTCCCACAAAGAGGGCAATTTCATTAGATTTTGTTCGTTCACACAGTCTGAATATTTTCAAAAACTTAGTGCTTCTGCCTTGACTTAGCTCGAATGTTGCTTTGAACAAGATAAATTCATTCGAATAGTCAAGAAATATTGAGAGGATGCCGAATGTACTAACTTGCTCCCCCAATGATGTAAAATTGAAAGGATTTTGTTAGTTGAAGCTTCTTGGTACATTTTCTTAAACTCTATGCTTCCACCTAAAACTATCCCACAAAGACCTTTGATTTAGATCAATACTTTAGAATAGACTCAAAATGTTGTCAGGAGACCGGATGAACTCAATTGTTCCCACAAAAAGGCCAATTTCATGGGATTTCATTCATTCACACTATTCACAACATTTTCATAAACTTCGTGCTTCTGCTCTAAACTAGCTCGAAAGGAGCTTCGAATGGGATCAATTCTTTCGAATAGTCAAGAAGTACTGTGTGGGTGCCAGATGTACTAACTTCCTCCCTCAATGATGCAACATTGATAGGATTTTGTTGGTTGAAGCTTCTCGATGGTTTTTCTATAACTTCATGCTTGTCCCCAAAACTATCCCAAAAAGAGCTTCGATTAGGATCAATGCTTTGGAATCGAGTCAAAATATTGTGAGCAGATCGAATGAAGTCATTTGTTCCCACAAAGAAGCCAATTTCATTGGATTTTGTTTGTTTACACTTTTCTAAATATTTTCAGAAACATAGTGCTTCTGCCCTGACCTAGCACAAAAGGAGGTTCGAATGGTATCAATTTTTTCGAATGGTCAAGTAATGTTGTAAGGATGTCGGATGTACTAAATTGCTGCCTCGAAGATGCAAAATTGATAGGATTTGGTTGGTTGAATCTTCTTGGTGCTTTTTCTGAAACTCCATGCTTCTGCCCAAAACTCTCCTAAAAAGAGCTGCGATTGGCATCAATATTTTAGATTACACTCAATATTTTATATTAGACATAATTTTATTGGATTTTTTTTGTTCACACTATTTTGAATATTTTCAGAAACCTAGTGCTTTTGCCCTGACCTAGCTCGAAAGGAGCTTTGAACAGGATCAATTCTTTCGAATAGTCAAGAAATGTTATGAGGATGCTGGATATAGTAACTCCCCCCCCCCACTCGATGCAAAGCTGAAAGGATTTTGTTAGTTGAAGCTTCTCGGTGCATTTTCTTAAACACTATGCTTCCGCCCAAAGCTATCTCACTAAGACCTTCGATTTAGATCAATACTTTAGAATAGACTCAAAATGTTGTCAGGAGACCGGATGAACTCAATTGTTCCCACAAAAAGGCCAATTTCATGGGATTTCATTCATTCATACTATTCACAACATTTTCATAAACTTCGTGCTTCTACTCTAAACTAGCTCGAAAGGAGCTTCAAATGTGATCAATTCTTTCGAATAGTCAAGAAGTACTGTGTGGGTGCTGGATGTACTAACTTCCTCCCTCAATGACGTAACATTGATAGGATTTTGTTGGTTGAAGCTTCTCGATGGTTTTTCTATAACTTCATGCTTGTCCCCAAAACTATCCCAAAAAGAGCTTCGATTAGGATCAATGCTTTGGAATCGAGTCAAAATATTGTGAGCAGATCGAATGAAGTCATTTGTTCCCACAAAGAAGCCAATTTCATTGGATTTTGTTTGTTTACACTTTTCTAAATATTTTCAAAAACATAGTGCTTCTGCCTTGACCTAGCACAAAAGGAGGTTTGAATGGTATCAATTTTTTTGAATGGTCAAGTAATGTTGTAAGGATGTCGCATGTACTAAATTGCTACCTCAAAGATCCAAAATTGATAGCATTTGGTTGGTTGAATCTTCTTGGTGCTTTTTCTGAAACTCCATGCTTCTGCCCAAAACTATCCTAAAAAGAGCTGCGATTGGCATCAATATTTTAGATTACACTCAATATTTTAGATTAGACGTAATTTTATTCGATTTTTTTCGTTCACACTATTTTGAATATTTTCAGAAACCTAGTGCTTTTGCCCTAACCTAGCTCGAAAGGAGCTTTGAACAGGATCAATTCTTTCGAATAGTCAAGAAATGTTATGAGGATGCTGGATATAGTAACTCCCCCCCCCCACTCGATGCAAAGCTGAAAGGATTTTGTTAGTTGAAGCTTCTCGGTGCATTTTCTTAAACACTATGCTTCCGCCCAAAGCTATCTCACTAAGACCTTCGATTTAGATCAATACTTTAGAATAGACTCAAAATGTTGTCAGGAGACCAGATGAACTCAATTGTTCCCACAAAAAGGCCAATTTCATGGGATTTCATTCATTCACACTATTCACAACATTGTCATAAACTTCGTGCTTCTACTCTAAACTAGCTCGAAAGGAGCTTCGAATGGGATCAATTCTTTCGAATAGTCAAGAAGTACTGTGTGGGTGCTGGATGTACTAACTTCCTCCCTCAATGATGCAAAATTGCTAGGATTTTGATGGTTGAAGCTTCTCGATGGTTTTTCTGTAACTTCATGCTTGTGCCCAAAACTATCCCAAAAAGAGCTTCAATTAGGATCAATACTTTGGAATCGAGTCAAAATATTGTGAGCAGACCGAATGAAGTCATTTGTTCCCACAAAGAAGCCAATTTCATTGGATTTTGTTTGTTTACACTTTTCTAAATATTTTCAAAAACATAGTGCTTCTACCCTAACCTAGCACAAAAGGAGGTTCGAATGGGATCAATTTTTTTGAATGGTCAAGTAATGTTGTGAGGATGTCAGATGTGCTAAATTCTGCCTGGAAGATGCAAAATATATAGGATTTGGTTGGTTGAAGCTTCTTGGTGCTTTATCTGAAACTCCATGCTTCTGCCTAAAACTATCCCAAAAAGAGCTTGGATTGGCATCAATATTTTGGATTACACTCAATATGTTGTGAGAAGACCGAATGAACTCAATTGACCTCACAAAGAGAGCAATTTCATTGGATTTTGATCATTCACACTGTTATGAATACTTTCAGAAACTGGGGGCTTTTTCCCTAACCTAGCTCAAAAACAGCTTCGAACGGGATAAATTTATTCGAAAAATCAAGAAATGATGTGAGGATACCGGATGTACTAGCTTGTTGCCACAAAGATGCAAAATTGATAGGATTTTGTTGGTTGAAGCTTCCTGGTGTTTTATCTAAAACTTCATGCTTATGCCCAAAACTATCCCAAAAAGACCTTCGATTGGGATCAATACTTTGGAATAGACTTAAAATATTGTAAAGAGACAAGAGATTGGATGAACTCAATTGTTCCCTTAAAGAGGCCAATTTCATGGGATTTAGTTTGTTAACACTTTTCACAACATTTTCAGAACCTTCATGCTTTTACTCTAAACTAGCTCGACAAGAGCGTCGAATAGGATCAATTCTTTCAAATAGTCAAGAAATGTTGTAAGTATGCTGAATTTACTAACTTGATTCCTCAAAGATGCGAAATTGATAGGATTTAGTGGGTGGAAGCTTCTCGATGCTTTAACTAAAACTTCATGCTTCTACCCAAAACTATTCCAAAAAGAGTTTCGATTGCGATCAATATTTTGGATTACACTCAAAATGTTGTGAGAAGACCGAATGAACCAAATTGTCCCCACAAAGAGGGAAATTTAATTAGACTTTGTTCGTTCACACTATTTTGAATATTTTCTGAAACTTAGTGCTTCTGCCCTTACCTTGCTCAAATGTTGCTTTGAACGGGATAAATTCATTTGAATAGTCAAGAAATGTTGTGAGGATGCCGGATGTACTAACTTGCTCCCTCAATGATGTAAAATTGAAAGGAATTTCTTGGTTGAAACTTCTCGGCAATGTTTCAAAACTCTATGCTTATACCTAAAACTATTGTAAAAAGTCCTTCGATTGGGATCAATATTTGGGAATTGACTCAAAATGATGGAGGATGGCTTGGACAAATTCAGGAACATGGTAGGAGGCCTTATCCCTTGGAAAGATTCAAGCCCAAAAGCAGCCCATTGGAAGAGATTACTTAAAAGATCATGTGCTTCACTAAAATAGCATGTGACTTAAGTATTATTGGGCCTAATTAGTGTTAATTTCGTTTTTTATTAATTATGGCCTAAACTTTGTTAATTAATAAAGCCCAATTGGTTAAATAATAGTCTTTTTGATAGCCCACCTTGTAAATAAACATGTCATGTGCCAAACATGTGATTTCATTAATGTGTTGGCATGTTTATAAGGGCTTAGGTATTATTTTATTATTTTTTTATGAATTTTCGTTATTTTATTTTAGGGCTTTATTTTATTAGTTTCCTAGGTCCAATAGGAGTGTTGTTTGCGTCTAAAGTCTCCTAATCATATTAGGATTACTTAAGCCCAAATTAATTAGGGTTTTTTAGGCTTATTAGGTTAGATTTTACCTTGCCTACTTAAGGCTAACTATTATGTACGTTTTGAAGATTTGAATGATTAAAGTTTCTGACTTTGAGTTTCTCTTGCGTTCTTTGAGTGCTAGAGCGAACTGTGACTTATCAAGGAATTGGTCATTCCTTGTGGCGTCATCGGAACTAGGGTTCAAGAGACCGGTTCTCTTGGGTTCTAATTCTCCTAGACCAACATATCTTGTGTGCTTTCTTGATTATTCTCATCTTTGTGTGTCTTTCTTCTTACTATTTTTCAATTTTCTAGTCTTTGTGTCCCTTGTTTCGCAAAGATCCGAGTGTTATACACATAAAAGTGGGTTCTTTGGACGGGTTCCAAAAGGGTTCACGTATCACAAAATATTGTGAGTAGGCCTAATGAACTCAATAGTTCCCAGAAATATGCCAATTTCATTTAATTTTGTTTGTTCACACTATTCTGAATATTTTCATAAACTTGGTGCTTTTGCCTTGACCGAGCTCGAAAGGGGCTTTGAACGGGATCAATTATTTCGAATAGTCAAGAGATGTAGTGAGGATGCCGGATGTACTAACTTCCTCTCTCAATGATGCAAAATTGATAGGATTTTGTTGGTTGAAGCTTCTTGGTGCTTTTTCTGTAACTTCATGCTTGTGCCCAAAACTATCCCAAAAAGTGCTTCGATTCGGATCAATACTTTGGAATCAAGTCAAAATATTGTGAGCAAACCAAATGAACTCAATTGTTCCCACAAAGAAGCCAATTTCATTGGATTTTGTTTGTTCACACTTTTTCTAAATATTTTTAGAAACATAGTGCTTCTGCCTTGACCTAGCTCAAAAGGAGCTTCGAATCGGATCAATTTTTTCCAATGGTCAAGTAACGTTATGAGGATGTAGGATGTACTAAATTACTGCCTCATAGATGCAAAATTGATAGGATTTGGTTGGTTGAATCTTCTTGGTGCTTTATCTGAAACTCCATGCTTCTGCCCAAATATATCCCAAAAAGAGCTTCGATTGGCATCAATATTTTGGATTACACCCAATATGTTGTGAGGAGACCATATGAACTCAATTGTTCCCTCAAAGGAACCAATTTCATGGGAATTCATTTGTTAACACTTTTCACAATATTTTCAGAAACTTCGTGCTTCTGCCCTAAAGTAGCTCGAAAGGAGCTCCGAAAGGGATGAAATCTTTTGAATAGTCATGAAATATTATGAGGATACCAGATGTACTAACTTGCTCCATCAAAGGGGCAAAATTGATAGGATTTTGTTAGCCAAAGCTTCTCGGTCCTTTTTCTGAAACTTCATGCCTCTACCAAATAATACCCCAAAAAGAGCTTCAATTGTGATTAATACTTTGGAATAGGCTCAAAATGTTACGAGGAGACCGAATGAACTCAATTGTTCCCTCAAAGAAGCCAATTTCATGGGAATTCTTTCATTCACACATTTCACAACATTTTCAGAAACTTCATGCTTTTGCCCTAAACTAGCTCGAAAGATGCTTCGAACAGGATCACTTCTATCGACTAGTCATGAAATGTTGTGAGGATGCTGGATATACTAACTTCCTCCCTCAAAGATGCAAAATGGATAGGATTTTGTTAGTTGAAGCTTCTTGGTGCTTGTTCTGAAACTTACTGCTTCTGCCCAGAACTCTTCCAAAGAATCCTTTAATTGGGATCAACAGTTCAAAAGACCCAAAATGTTGTGAGAAGACCAGATTAACTCAATTGTTCCCTTAAAGAGGCCAATTTCATGGCAATTTGTTCATTCACACATTCCACAACATTTTCAGAAACTTCGTGCTTTTGCCCTAAACTAGCTTGAAAGGAGCTTCGAACGGGACAAATTCTTTCTAATAGTCATGAAATGTTGTGAGTATGCTGGATATACTAACTTGCTCCCTCAATGATGTAAAATGGATAGAATTGTATTAGTTGAAGCTTCTTGGTGCTTTTTTTGAAACTTAATGCTTATGCCCAGAATTCTTCCAAAGAATCCTTTGATTGGGATCAGTACTTCGAAAGACCCAAAATGTTGTGAGAAGAATAGATTAACCCAATTGTTCCCTCAAAGAGGCCAATTTCATGGCAATTCATTCATTCACATATTTCACAACATTTTCAGAAACTTCGTGTTTTTGCCCAAAACTAGCTTGAAAGGAGCTTCGAACGGGATAAATTATTTCTAATAGTCATGAAATGTTGTGGTATGCTGGATGTACTAACTTGCTCCATCAATGATGTAAAATGGATAGGATTTTCTTGGATGAAGCGTCACAGTGCTTTTTCTGAAATCCATGCCAATTTCATGGGATTTGATTCGTTGACACTTTTAAGAATATTTTTAAAACTTTGTGCTTCCAAACTAAACTTGCTTGAAAGGAGCTTCGAATGGGATCAATTCTGTTGAATTGTCATGAAATGTTGTGAGGATACTGGATGTACTATATTGCTCCCTCAAAGATGCTAAATTGATAGGATTTTGATGGTTGAAGCTCCTTGGTGCATTTTCTAAAACTTCATTCTTCTTCCCAAAACTATGCGAAAAAGATTTTTGATTTTGATCAATACTTTGGTATAAACTAAAAATGTTGTAAGATAATCGAATGAACTCAATTGTTCCCCCAAAGAGGCCAATTTCATCGGAACTCGTTCATTCATAGTTTTCACGATATTCTCAGAAACTTCATACATTTGCACTAAATTACCTCGAAAGGACCTTTGATCAGGATTAGTTCTTTCGAGTAGTCATGGAATGTTGTAAGGATGCCGAATGTACTAACTTGCTTCCTCAAATATGTAAAATTAACAGGATTTTATTGGTTGAACCATCTAAGTGTTTTTTCTGAAAATTCATGCTTCTGCCCAAAGCTATCTGATGAAGGCAAGTTAAGGGAAACAATGGGCCATGGACAAATTCAAGACCCACTTCAAGGCATTGGAGGACCAATGACCAAAGCTAGGACCAAAGCCATGAAGCAAGCCATGAAGCAAGCCATGAATGGGTTGATCCAAAATATGATTAACATGGAACCATTGTATTTGAATGATTTTGAGGCCCAAAACAAAGAAAGAATGAGGAGCCCAATATTATAGTGTGGAGCCAAATTATAGTCAACAAGCCCAACTTGGAGAAGGCCCAATATGGAGAATTCACTTAAAATACATGTGCTTCTCATGTGGTCACTAAAAGTGACGTTTTTAATAAGTTTTATTAGGATTATTTTAGTCAATTTGTTTCCTTTTCAATAAAAGGCAAATAATGATTTGATTTGCTTTGCTTTATGCATTTAAGAGGAGCCAATCTTTTCAAATTCAAAATTAGAATTAAATGCTCCTTTTGACTTAGGATTTCCTTTTTGTATTAATTAGCATTAATAAGGTTAGGTTTGTGGGGTGAACTAGAGATAGTTTGTGGGTTAATACTTGCCCATAAATAGGCACCTCTTGTACTATTGCAAGACACAACATGAATGAATGAATTTCTTTTCAGCAACTTTATTGTTGTTCTGTGAGTTCTTTCTTGCTTATCCTTGAGTGCCAGAAAGAATGAGGACTTATCAAGGAGTGGTGATCCTTGTGGCGTCCCGGAGTTAGGATTCAAGAGACGGGTTCTCTTGGAGTCTACTTCCTTCGACCAACATTTTGTTCAGTCTTCTTATTTCATCATGTCTATTTTCTTTAGTTTTTGTTCTTTGTTGTTCTTCGTTGTTCTTGCATTCAATTCATATTTCCTTGAGTTGCACGATCTTTATATCAAAGAAGGCTCTTAGGACGGGTTCCTAACGTGTCTCCCATCATTTGGTATCAGAGTTTCGGCTTGCAAATCAAGGCGTGTTTCTGTTGTTTCATTCCATTTTTCCTTGCTATCCAGAAAATCGTAGCACTGTTCATCCGTACTGTTCATGCTTGCTGTCCAAAAAATATTCGTACTGTTCATCCATACTGTTCCTTCATCACTGTTCATTGTACTATCTGTCTTTGTTCATTCGTTTTTACCTTGCTATTTTGTTCTATGTTCTTGATCTATTTTCCAGACTTCATAATCTTTCGTTTTGTTCTTATTGTGGCATGATCTATTCTAATTTGGTTGTCCATTTTCTTTCATTTTCTTTGCTAAAGGATCTTACCATATTTGATTCTTATTTCCATTGAGATTGTGGAATTCTTTGTTATCTGCCCAAAGAATTTAGTTACTGCCCAGATTTCTTGTTGTGATTTTGCCAAAAACAAAAAAAAACAAAAAAAAAACAGAAAAAGAAAGAGAGAATTGATTGCAGCCTTGGAAAAAGAAAAATTCGTATATAAAATTAAAAAAAAAAAGATACAGCTGCTAAGGCAATTTCCAAAAAAAATTAAGGAGATCTTGTTTTCTTTCCTACTTTAAGATCTTTCAATCCAGGTGGTAGTTTGAATTACAAATTTCCTTTTGTGATTGGGCATTAATGTTATTTAATTGCTCCATTTTCTGATCTCATTAAAGGAGAATCAACTTTTGAATACCCATTCATAATTTCTCATTTGTGGTAAGTTTTCATTCTTGTCTTTTATTTTCTACTCAGAATTTTACTCTTCTAGTTTAATTCTGTCTATTTTCCTACATAATTTAAATTCCCTAACTTGTTCCTTTCTTGTTTCATATTTGATAGTCATCTAAAAGTTCCTTCCTTTGGTATACATGCCACATCTTTTCTCTTGTCTTAATTTCCAGCATTTCCTTTTCTCTTTTCTTAGCTGGAAAATTTGTTTCTTTTGTTAAAAAAAAAACAGAAAGCCCATCTTTCTTTGTTGGTCACCAACGTTTTACACTCTTTGAGAATTTAAATTCTTGGATCTTTGACTTTGAGATTGCCACTTAAAACATTGCTTCTTGATTTAAGTTCAGATTCAATTTTGCACTCTCATAGGAAGCAAGAGTGAGTGGTAAAAGGCAAGAGTGTAATTATATCATTTTTGGAAAAAGTCTTTAAAGTGTGTAAAACACGAGTGAACTACATCATTCTTGAGTGTAACACGTGAGAGAGTGGTGAGGTCCATTGCTCTTTGAATTTGCACTAACATTTCAGGTTCTTGGAAACATGTCTGGTGGTAGTGAAACTCAAATGCCAGATTTGAAGCTCTTTATGGACTCCATAAATGATCAGCTCAAGAAATTGAGTATGAGATTAGATGTGATGGAAGCTTCCCCTTCCAATTCTAAAACAAGTCGAGGAAAGCACCATATGATCTATTCTGATGATGGTGAAGAAGAGGTGGGAACTGAATTTGAGGAGGAAGAGCTGCAACCAAGAAGAGCTAGACAAAGCCGGCATACATTTAAACATAACCAAGAGCATAAGAAGGATCCCCTTTCCAATATAAAAATGAAGATTCCTTCCTTCCAAGGGAAAGTTGATCCTGATGGTTACTTAGAATGGGAAAGGCGCGTGGAGCTTGTGTTTGAATGCAATTCATATTCTGAGGAAAGTAAGGTAAGATTAGCTGTTGTTGAATTTACTGACTATGCTAGTATTTGGTGGAACCAGTTGTGTACCACTAGGAGGAGAACTGGAGAGGGTCCTGTTAGGACATGGCATGAAATGAAGACAATTATGAGAAAACGATATGTGCCAAATCATTACCATAGGGATGTACACATGAAGCTTCAAAAACTAAAACAAGGAACCATGAGTGTGGAGGATTATTACCAGGAGATGGAGATGTCCATGATAAAGGCCCATGTAGATGAAGATCCTGAGCAAACAATGGCAAGGTTCCTTAGAGGATTGAATCCAGATATTGCTGCGGAGGTTGAGATGCCAAACTATCTTGATGTGGAGGAGTTATTGCATAAAGCCATTAAAGTTGAAAGGCACTTGAAGGCAAAACAGAAAGTGAAGTCATATGGGAGTTCAAACAAGGAATACAAATCCTATGGTAGATCAAAGGAATATAATGTGTCTTCCAAATGGAAAGGTGAGCCCAAACCTGAGGAAAAGAACAAGTTGAAAGAACAGATTCCTAGTTCCAAAGGTAAGTCTTATAAATTTTCTTCTTCTGATTCTTCTAAAGTTAAATGTTTTAAATGTCAAGGGTTTGGTCATATTGCTTCACAATGTCCCACTAAAAGAACTATGATTGCTCTTGAGAATGGTTGTGTGACTAGTGAAAGCAGTGGTGAAGAGACGAAGGAGGCCGAGTTAAACTCTAGTGAAGATGATTCTGATGTGGAGATAGCTGAGGCCGTTGAAGGAGAAGTATTGGTATCTAGGCGTGCTCTTAACATACAGCCAAAGGTGGGCCATGAGAGAGAGCAACGCGAGAATTTGTTTCATACTAGATGTTTCATTAATAACAAGGTATGCAATCTTATCATTGATAATGGTAGTTGTACCAATGTAGCAAGCACCTTGTTAGTTGAGAAACTTGGTTTACCAACTTTGAAGCATCCTACACCTTATAATTTGTTGTGGTTTAATGAAAGTGGGGATGCTAAGGTAACTAAACAAGTGATTGTAGCATTTTCCATGGGTAGCTATAAAGATGAGGTTTTATGTGATGTTGTACCTATGCATGTTGGACACTTGTTACTTGGTAGGCCATGGCAGTATGATAGGAGGATTAAGTATGATGGTTACACTAACAGGTACTCATTTGAGTATAATAATAAGACCATTGTGCTAACACCTCTTAGTCCAGTGCAGGCTCTTGAAGACCAAAGGAGAATTACGCAAGAGAGTAAAATGAAAGAAAAAGAAAAGAAAGAGCATGAGAAAGAAAGAAAAGCAAGTGAGCTCAAAAGAAAAGAGCAAAGGAGCTTTATGAAAAAGAATGAGAGTGAAGAAACAAAAGTAACTTTGTTTGCTGGAGGAGGAGAAATCAAAAGAGCTTTGTTTTGTGAACCTTCCTTTGTACTTATGTATAAGGAAGTGTATCTAACTATTTCTGATTTAGATAACTCTCTTCCTTCTAGTGTTTTGAGCTTGTTGCAGGAATATAACGAATTATTTCCAGAGGAGATACCAGATGGGTTGCCCCCAATAAGAGGCATTGAGCATAGGATTGACTTCATCCCTGGAGCATCTATTCCAAATAGGCCTGCATATAGGGCAAATCCAGAGGAGACTAAGGAAATTCAAAGGCAAGTTGAGGAATTACTGAAAAAGGGGTTCGCGAAAGAAAGCCTTAGTCCATGTGCTGTTCCAGTCATTTTGGTGCCCAAGAAAGATGGCAAGTGGAGAATGTGTGTTGATTGTCGTGCCATCAACAAAATTACAGTTAAGTATCGATATCCCATTCCTCGGTTAGATGACATGCTAGATGAACTGCATGGTGCTTGTTTATTTTCAAAGATAGATCTTAGGAGTGGATATCATCAGATTAGGATGAAAGAAGGGGATGAATGGAAGACTGCTTTTAAGACTAAGTTTGGGTTGTATGAGTGGTTAGTTATGCCGTTTGGTTTGACTAATGCTCCTAGCACATTTATAAGTCTTATGAATCATGTTTTTCGTCCCTACATGGGAAAGTTTGTAGTCGTATACTTTGATGATATTTTGGTGTTTTCTAAGAGTCTTGAAGAGCATGCTGAACATTTGCGTGCTGTATTTGATATCTTACGTGAAAATAGACTCTTTGCCAATTTAGAGAAATGTTCTTTTTGTTTGGATTCTGTTGTCTTCCTTGGGTTTGTTGTAGGTGCTGAAGGGATTCGAGTGGATGAGGAGAAAGTGAAAGCTATCCACGATTGGCCTACACCAAGGAATGCAAATGAAGTGAGGAGTTTCCATGGACTTGCAAGTTTCTACCGGAGATTTGTGCGGGACTTCTCAACCATTGCTGCACCTCTAAATGAACTGGTAAAGAAAACATTATCTGTGGCAACATTATCTGTGGTCTAATGAATTTGTTTTGCATTCTGATCATGAAAGTTTGAAATACCTTAAGACCCAAAACAAATTGAACAAAAGACACGTTGTTTGGCTTGAGTTTATTGAATCTTTTCCATATGTTTTGAAACATAAGCATGGTAAAGAAAATGTTGTTGCTGATGCATTGTCTAGGAGATATAGTCTCATTACATCTATGCAGGCTAAGTTGATTGGTTTTGAATCCTTGAAAAGCATGTATGAATGTGATGTTGACTTTGCTGAAACCTGGAAATTGTGTGAGAATCATGGTGTTGATGATTTTTATAGATTTGATGGGTTCTTGTTTAAGGGAAGTAAGCTATGTGTTCCTGCATGTTCTATGCGTGAGCTTTTGGTTAAATAATCTCATGGAGGAGGTTTAATGGGTCATTTTGGAGTTGATAAGACTTTGGCAATGATGAAAGGTCATTTTTATTGGCCACATATGCGCAAGGATGTTGTTTCTGTGTGTGATAAATGTATTGTGTGCAAGCATGCTAAATCTCGAGTGCATCCCCATGGATTATATACACCTTTGCCTGTTCCTTCACATCCTTGGGTGGACATTTCTATGGATTTTGTGCTTGGATTGCCTAAGTCCCCTGCTGGTAAGGATAGTGTATTTGTTATGGTGGATAGGTTTAGCAAGATGGCTCATTTCATTGCTTGCTCTAAAACACATGATGCTATTCACATCTCTGATCTGTTCTTTAAGGAGATAGTTAGATTGCATGGTTTACCCAGGTCCATTGTTAGTGATCGTGATGTTAAATTCTTGAGTCATTTCTGGAAAACTTTATGGGCTAAACTGGGAACTAAGCTTGTGTTTTCAACAGTTGCACATCCCCAAACAGATGGGTAAACAGAGGTAGTAAATTGAACACTTTCTTCTTTATTGCGTGCTATATTGCATAAAAATCTTAAAAATTGGGAAAAGTGTTTACCTCATGTGGAGTTTGCATATAACCGAGCTGTGCATTCTACTACTAGTTATTCTCCTTTTGAAGTTGTCTATGGGTTCAATCCTTTGACTCCACTTGATATTCTTCCTTTGCCTGTTACTGAGTTTGCTAACCTTGATGCTGAAAAGAAAGCTAAGTTTGTGCAGGACTTACATGCTAAGGTAAAAGCAAACATTGAGAGGAAAAATGAGCAATATGCTCAACAGGCTAACAAAGGTCGCAGGAAGGTTGTCTTCGTGCCTGGAGATTGGGTGTGGGTTTATCTAAGGAAAGAGAGGTTTCCTGAACAAAGGAAATCCAAATTGCACCCAAGAGGCGACGGTCCTTTTCAAGTTTTGGAAAGGATAAATGATAATGCTTATAAAATTGATTTGCCTCATACTTATGGAAATGTAAGTGCAACCTTTAATGTGGCTGACCTCTCTCTTTTTGACATTTCAAATTCGAGGACGAATCCTTTTCAGGAGGGAGGGAATGATGAAGGCAAGTTAAGGGAAACAATGGGCCATGGACAAATTCAAGACCCACTTCAAGGCATTGGAGGACCAATGACCAGAGCTAGGACCAAAGCCATGAAGCAAGCCATGAATGGGTTGATCCAAAATATGATTAACATGGAACCATTGTATTTGAATGATTTTGAGGCCCAAAACAAAGAAAGAGGCAAGCTGAAAATGTGGAGCCAAATTATAGTCAACAAGCCCAACTTGGAGAAGGCCCAATATGGAGAATTCACTTAAAATACATGTGCTTCTCATGTGGTCACTAAAAGTGACGTTTTTAATAAGTTTTATTAGGATTATTTTAGTCAATTTGTTTCCTTTTCAATAAAAGGCAAATAATGATTTGATTTGCTTTGCTTTATGCATTTAAGAGGAGCCAACCTTTTCAAATTCAAAATTAGAATTAAATGCTCCTTTTGACTTAGGATTTCCTTTTTGTATTAATTAGCATTAATAAGGTTAGGTTTGTGGGGTGAACTAGAGATAGTTTGTGGGTTAATACTTGCCTATAAATAGGCACCTCTTGTACTATTGCAAGACACAACATGAATGAATGAATTTCTTTTCAGCAACTTTATTGTTGTTCTGTGAGTTCTTTCTTGCTTATCCTTAAGTGCCAGAAAGAATGAGGACTTATCAAGAAGTGATGATCCTTGTGGCGTCCCAGAGTTAGGATTCAAGAGACGGGTTCTCTTGGAGTCTACTTCCTTCGACCAACATTTTATTCAGTCTTCTTATTTCATCATGTCTATTTTCTTTAGTTTTTGTTCATTGTTGTTCTTCGTTGTTCTTGCGTTCAATTCATATCTCCTTGAGTTGCACGATCTTTATATCAAAGAAGGCTCTTAGGACGGGTTCCTAACGTGTCTCCCATCAGCAAGTTATTACACCCAGTATCCTCACAACATTTTATGACTATTGGAAACAATTGATCGTATTTATATCTCCTTTCGAGCTAGATTAGTGCAGAATCACGGAGTTTCTGAAATTGTTAAAAAAAAGTGTGAATAAACGAATTCCCATGAAATTGTCCTCTTTGTAGGAACAATTAGGTTCATCCGATTTGCTCACAACATTTTGAGTATATTCCAATGTAATGATACGAATCGAAACTCTTTTTGGGATTGTTTTGGACATAAGCATAAAGTTTCATAGAAAGCACTGAGAAGCTTCAACTAATAAAATCCTATCCGTTTTGTGTCTTTGAGGGAGCAAGTTATTACATCCGGCATCCCCATAACATTTCATTCAAAAAAATTGATCCCGTATGAGCTCCTTTCGACACAGATTAGTGGAAAGGCACGAAGTTTCTGAATTTGTTATGAAAAATGTGAATGAAAAAATTCCCACGAAATTGTCTTCATTAAGGAAACAATTGGGTTCATCCGGTCTCCTCACAACATTTTGAGTCTATTCCAATGTACTGATTCCAATCAAAACTCTTTTTAGGATTTTTTTGAACGGAAGCATGAAGTTTCATAAAAAGCTTCGAGATGCATCAATGAAAAGAATCCTATCAATTTTGCGTCTTTGAGGGAGGACGTTTGCACATCCGGCATCCTCACAATATTTCATCACTATTCAAAACAATTGATCCCATTCAAAGATCCGTTCGAGCCAAATTAGTGCAGAATCACAAAGTTTCTGAAATTGTTGTGAAATGTGTGAGCGAATGAATTCCCTTGAAATTGGCCACTTTGAGGGAACAATTGGGTTCATCTATTCTCTCACAGCATTTTGAGTCTATTCCAAAGTATCGATCCCAACCGAACTCTTTTTGGGGCAGTTATGGACAGAAGCATGAAATTTCAGAAAACCCATCGAGAGGCTTCTATCAACAAAATCCTATCAATTTTGCATCTTTGAGGGAGCAAGTTAATACATTCGGCATCATCATAACATTTCATCACTATTCAAAACAATTGATTCCGTTCGAAGCTCCTTTCGAGCCAGATTAGTGTAAAAGCATGAAGTTTTCAGAAATTGTTGTGAAAAGTGTGAACAAATGAATAGCCCTTAAATTGGTGACTTTGAGGGAACATTTGGGTTCATCTGGTCTCACACAACATTTTGAGTCTATTCCAAAGTATTGATCCCTATGGAAAATCTTTTTAGGATAGTTTTGGACAGAAGCATGATGTTTCAGAAAAAGTACCAACAAGCCTCAACCAACAAAATCCTATCAATTTTACAACTTTGAGTAAGCAAGTTATTACACCAAGAATCACCACAACATTTCATGACTATTGGAAAAAATTGACCCCATCGAAAGCTCCTTTTGAGCCAAATTAGTGCAGAAACACGAAGTTTCTAAAATCATTGTGAAAAGTGTGAACGAACAAATTCCCAATAAATTGGCCTCCTAGAGGAAACAATTGTGTTCATTTGGTCTCCCACAACATTTTGTGTCTATTCTGAAGTATTGATCCTAATCAAAACTATTTTTGGAATAGTTATGGACAGCAGCATGAAGTTTCAGAAAAAGCACTGAGAAGCTTCAACCAACAAAATGCTATCAATTTTGAATCTTTGAGGGAGCAAGTTATTGCACAAGCATCCTCACAACATTTCATGACTAATGGAAGCAATTTATCCCGTTCAAAGCTGATTTTGAACCAGATTAGTGTAGAAGCATGAAGTTTCTGGAATTGTTGCGAAAAGTGTGAACAAACGAATTCCCAAGAAATTGGCCTCTTTGAGAGAACAATTGGGTTCATCCGATCTCCTCGCAACATTTTGAGTCTATTCCAAAGTACTGATCCCAATTGAAACACTTTTTAGGATACTTATGGGCAGCAACACGAAGTTTCAGAGAAAGCACCGGGAAGCCTCAACCAACAGAATCCTATCAATTTTGCATCTTTGAGGGAGCATGTTATTACACCCAGCATCCTCACAACATTTCATGACTATTGGAAACAAATGATCCCTTTCAAAGCTCCTTTTGAGACAGATTAGTGCAGAAGCACGAAGTTTCTAAAATTGTTGTGAAAAATGTGAATGAACAAATTCCCATGAAATTGGCCTCTTAGAGGGAACAATTGGGTTTATCCGGTCTACTCGCAACATTTTGAGTCTATTCCAATGTACTGATCCCAATCGAAACACTTTTTGGGATTATTTTGGACAGAAGCAAGAAGTTTTAGAAAAAGCATCGAGAAGCCTCAACCAACAAAACCCTATCAAATTTGCATCTTTGAGGGAGCAAGTTATTACAGTAGGTATCCTCACCACATTTAATGACTATTGGAAACAATTGATCCCGTTCAAAGCTGCTTTTGATCTAGATTAGTGCAAAAGCATGAAGTTTATGAAATTATTGTCAAAAGTGTGAATGAACGAATTCCCATGAAATTGGCCTCTTTGAGGGATTAATTGGGTTCATCCGGTCTCCACACAACATTTTGAGTCTATTATGAAGTATTGATCCCAATCAAAACTCTTTTAGAGATAGATTTGGATAGAATCAAGAATTTTCAGAAAAAGCACCAAGGAGCTTGAACCGACAAAATCATATTCCCATGAAATTGTCCTCTTTGTAGGAACAATGATAAGTGAACCCTTTTGGAACCCGTCCAAAGAACCCACTTGAAACGAATGACACTCGGATCGTTGCAATTGCAAGGAACACGAAAACTGAAAAATAGAAACAGCAAGAAGAAAACAGAAAAGATATGTTGGTCGAGGTGAATTAGAACCCAAGAGAACCGGTCTCTTGAACCCTAGTTCCGGTGACGCCACAAGGATTGACCAATTCTTTAATAAGTCATAGTATTCTCTCTAGCACTCAAAGAATCGCAAGAGGAAACTCATAAAAGTCTGAAACTTTAATCATTCAAATCTTAAAAACGTACATGAAAGTTAGCCTTAAGTAGGCAAGATAAAATCTAACCTAATAAGCCTAGAAACCCTAATTAATTTGGGCTTAAGTAATCCTAATAGGATTAGGAGACTTTAGGCCCAAACAACACTCCTATTGGACCTAGGAAACTAATAAAATAAAGCCCTAAAATAAAATAACGAAAATTCATAAGAAAAATAATAAAATAATACCTAAGCCCTTATAAACATGCCAACACATTAATGAAATCACATGTTTGACACATGACATGTTTATTTACAAGGTGGGCTATCAAAAAGACTATTATTTAACCAATTGGGCTTTATTAATTAACAAAGTTCAGCCCATAATTAATAAAAACGAAATTAACATTAATTAAGCCCATTAATGTCTAAGTCACATGCTCTTTTAATGAAGCACATGATATTTTAATTAACCTCCTTCAATGGGCTCCTATTGGGCTTGGATCTGAAACTTATATTTTGGAGTTGATGATCTCACTTAAACTTGGGCTTTATATTAAGCACTTTGATCAAGTCTTCCAAGCTCTCCATGCTCCGCTCCAAACTCTTGCAAGTCATGCCTAGCCCTTATTCTATCATTCCCTCCCTCCTCGAAAAGATTCGTCCTCGAATCTCCATAATCTACGTGGAAAGAAAGGGAACGATTAAAAGCATCAAATAGATAGCAAAGAGTATACTTACCTTTCAGACTTAATTGTTGCTTTGTGGCTTTGATCTTCACATTAACTTGGAAGACAATATTCTCCCTTGGTTGCAAATTGGCTTTAAATGTTCCTCTAAGCTTTTGCAACCAATATCTAGGATCAAAAACTTTACTATGCAATCCATTTATTTGAATCACATACAACTCATTTTCGTGGATTGGAAACCAAGAGCTTGCATCAACCTCACTCAATACCTGTAACAAATAGCTAAACACCAATTCGAAACAACAAAACTTAAATGGAACCAAGGTGTTAGTGGATTCATGGGAAATGATATGGGGACAAAACTTGACACAAAAGGACTTAATTGAAACCAATGCATGAGAAAGATCATATGAGATGAAATCTGGGCAGATGTGATTATAATGCAATAAACTCAAAATCTGGACAGATTTAATATTAAATGATGATGCACAATGGTAAGACAAAGATAGAGAAGTAATGACTAAAGAAGTACATACTAACACAAAACCAAAAGAAAGGAATGAACTAGAAAGAGAATGGAACCTACTAGACTCATGTGGATGAGATGGGACACAATACCAACAATGGAGCATGAAAGCACATGACTTATGAAATACACAAGCAGCAAAGAAGGAAACACATATCTCATGAGACTCACATAACACATAAAATATGAAACGAATTGGAGGGATACAAGAAACAATTTGAGGAGACAAAACATAATAAGGATGAAATGGAAAGACATAGATGGATGAACTAGAGAAAGAAGACACTAAATTATCAAATGGACTTATTATTGACTCATGCAATTTGGAATCAGAAGAAATTGCGGACTCATGCAACAATGATGGATGACATAATTTAAAGAAGTTAGAAACATAATGAGAAGGAAGAAGCAAACACAATGAAGACACATAAGAAAGATGAGATGAAGAAGGAAGGAGTTTTGTACAAACTATTTTAGGCTCACTTTCACTCTCATTCTTCCTGAAACTCTCTTTTTCTTTTCTCTTTTTCCTCTTTTTCTTCCTCTTTTTCACTCTTTTCTCACTTCTCTTCTCTCTTACTCTTTCTGTATTCTTTGTATTTTTCTGGATACTTTCTCTCCTACATCTCTCTCTTCTTCTCTCATTTCTACCACTCTCATTTTTCCACTCTAGCTTACTCTTCAAGTTCTCATAATTTTCACACAAATGAATACATGGTAATAGTTCATGGACTTTTTCCAAAACATTATAACAGTTTCTATCATACCCATTCAAGCTAACATCATAGTCTAAATTTCCAATCACCATGTCAATATGCTCAATCACATCAATGCAATCATAAGATCTAATTTCCAAAGGAATCACACTATTAGCACTACTTAAAACTAATATGCTACTATCTAAAGGATTTTCCCTCAAATCATGAACAACAAATAAATCATGTTTCTCTTCTAAAAGTTGCACGCAATCATGGTTAATTTCATTAGCACAGTCATGAAATTCATTTTTCAATTGATGCAAATTAGAAACGCCACTAGAATCAAAAGTACTAGCAACCTCTAGATCAATATTCTCCTCTAGTTGATGCAAACAATCAATCTCTTCAACATAAACAACATCATCAAAATTATTGATATTCTTAGGTTCAACACATTCATACTTGCTTTCCAATTCAATTGATCCATTGCAAGAGATATCATCAATACAAACAACATTCATCTCATTAGAATTATCACATCCTAAATCACAAGAGGTATCAGTATTAGAATTTTGAGGTTTAGGCATACCTGTAGCAGATTCTCTTGTTCCATCATCGGTTGTTGAAGTGGTAGCAACTTCATCATCCCCTTGATCATCTTTCTCCACATGGGAATCAGACACAGTAAGAGTTGGATTCTTTTTCACGGAGATGTGCATCTCTTTAATATGTTCATCTTCACTTTTAGCTTTGGATGGCATGTATTTTTGCCTCAAGACTACCCTCATTTCATTCCATGTTATAATGGAAGGTTCTCAATTCGTAACTCGTTTAGTTTCCATCCGTTTCCACCAAGCAACAACCTTTTTACCCAATCGAAAGTAAGCACATTGTTCCTTCTCTATTTCGGAGTAGTTGCAACTTGCGAAGACTTGTTCAACTTTTCTTTCCCAATCCAAGTAAACATCAGGATTTTTCTCATCATGAAATAGTGGGATCTTCGATTTGATCTTGCTAAGAACATCCGTATGAGCAGGAACCTTTGAATTACGCCTTTGCTTTGGTTTTAGAAGGAAACTCCAAGCGATCCAATTTTGCATTTACTTCCTCAATTTGATCATTGAAAGTCCTTAATAAGGCCTTAAGATCAACTTCTCCAACAACCATGTTTACAATCTGAAATGTTAGTGTAAAACAAAGAGAAAGAAATAGGGACCTCACACACTCTTTCACGTGTTTCACTCAAATAATGTAAATGCACTCGTGTTTCACACTAAATCAAGGCTTTTTCAAATATGATGCAATTTTTCTCTTGCCTTTTTCCACTCAAAGCTTGCTTTCTTATGAGAGTGCTAAATTAAAACCACAACTTCAATCAAAAGGAAATCAGTTTTAAAGAAGTGGCAATCACAGAAAACAAAAGTTCAAAATTGAAGTTCTCAAAGATCCTAATTTAATTAAACAATAACCAACACAAAATGAACAGAAAGGAACTGAAATTTCCAACAAGAGAAATATGAAGGAAATTGAACAAAGAAGGATGACAATTTGTAGGAACTGATAAGGAAAGAAATCTGAAGGAAAGAGAAATTATAGATATTTTAATGAGACTTGCCACCAAAGTTGATAAATTAAGTCAATCAAGCCTGAAATCAAATCCAATAAAATAATTTTTTTCCTACCTTTTTTTTTGTTGCTGCTATATAGATATATATATTTTGCAGCAATAAATCTCACTTTTTTTTTTTTAATTTTTTTTTTCTGCAATTTTTTTTCAGTTGCTGCTATATTTTATTTTTGTGCAGCAATCAATCTTTCTTTTTTTTTTCAGATTTTTTTGAACAGTAACCCGAACGGTAATGTGAACAGTAAACAAAAAACAGTGACTATGAACAGTAATCCGAAACAGTATGATGAACAGTGCGCAACAGTGACGGTGAACAGTGACGCGTACGGAGAACAGTGACGTAAAAAAAAATTTCCCGAAGCAACGAAGATGTGAAACAAGGAAATAAGAAAAAATAAAGAACACACCTTGATTTGCAAACCTAAACTCTGATGCCAAATGATAAGTGAACCCTTTTGGAACCCGTCCAAAGAACCCACTTGAAACGAATGACACTCGGATCGTTGCAATTGCAAGGAACACGAAAACTGAAAAATAGAAACAGCAAGAAGAAAACAGAAAAGATATGTTGGTCGAGGTGAATTAGAACCCAAGAGAACCGGTCTCTTGAACCCTAGTTCCGGTGACGCCACAAGGATTGACCAATTCTTTAATAAGTCATAGTATTCTCTCTAGCACTCAAAGAATCGCAAGAGGAAACTCATAAAAGTCTGAAACTTTAATCATTCAAATCTTAAAAACGTACATGAAAGTTAGCCTTAAGTAGGCAAGATAAAATCTAACCTAATAAGCCTAGAAACCCTAATTAATTTGGGCTTAAGTAATCCTAATAGGATTAGGAGACTTTAGGCCCAAACAACACTCCTATTGGACCTAGGAAACTAATAAAATAAAGCCCTAAAATAAAATAACGAAAATTCATAAGAAAAATAATAAAATAATACCTAAGCCCTTATAAACATGCCAACACATTAATGAAATCACATGTTTGACACATGACATGTTTATTTACAAGGTGGGCTATCAAAAAGACTATTATTTAACCAATTGGGCTTTATTAATTAACAAAGTTCAGCCCATAATTAATAAAAACGAAATTAACATTAATTAAGCCCATTAATGTCTAAGTCACATGCTCTTTTAATGAAGCACATGATATTTTAATTAACCTCCTTCAATGGGCTCCTATTGGGCTTGGATCTGAAACTTATATTTTGGAGTTGATGATCTCACTTAAACTTGGGCTTTATATTAAGCACTTTGATCAAGTCTTCCAAGCTCTCCATGCTCCGCTCCAAACTCTTGCAAGTCATGCCTAGCCCTTATTCTATCAAACAATTAGGTTCATTCGATTTGCTCACAACATTTTGAGTATATTCCAATGTAATGATACGAATCGAAACTCTTTTTGGGATTATTTTGGACATAAGCATAAAGTTTCATAGAAAGCACCGAGAAGCTTCAACCAATAAAATCCTATCCATTTTGCGTCTTTGAGGGAGCAATTTAGTACATCCAGCATCCTCACAACATTTCATAATTGTTGGAAACAAATGATCCCGTTCAAAGCTCCTTTCGAGCCAAATTAGTGCAGAATTAGGAATTTTCTGAAATTGTTCTGAAAAGTATAAAGGAACAAATTCCCATGAAATTGGCCTCTTAGAGAGAACAATTGAGATCATCCAGTCTTCTCACAACATTTTATGTATATTCTGAAGTATTGATCCCAATCAAAAGTATTTCAGGGATAGTTTTGGACAGAAGAAAGAATTTTCAGAAAAAGCACCAAGAAGCTTCAATCGACAAAATCATATCAATTCTGCATTTTTAAGGGAACAAGTTAGTACATCCGGCATCCTCACAACATTTCATGACAATTCAAAACAATTAATCTCGGTCGAAGCTCCTTTCGACCCAAATTAGTGCAGAGGCATGGAGTTTATGAAATTGATGCGGAAAGTGTGAACAAACGAATTCCCATGAAATTGGCCTATGTGAGGGAACAATAGGGTTCACTCGGTCTCCACACAACATTTTTAGTATATTCTGAAATATTGATCCCAATCGAAACTCTTTTTGGGATATTTTTGGACAGAAGCAAGAAGTTTTAGAAGAAGCACCCAGAAGCTTCAACCAACAAAATCCTACCAATTTTGTATCTTTGAGGGAGCAAGTTAGTACATCTGGCATCCTCACAACATTTCATGACTATTTGAAACAATTGATCTCGATCGAACCTCCTTTTCACCTAGATTAGTGCAGAGGCATGGAAGATATGAAAGTGATGCAAAAAGTTTGAACAAACAAATTCCCTTGAAATTGGTCTCTTTGAGGGAACAATAGGGTTCATCTGGTCTCCACACAACATTTTCAGTCCATTCCAAAGTATTGATCCTAATCGAATCAATTTTTGGGATGGTTATGTACAATAGCATGAAGCCTCAGAAAAAGCATTGCTAAGCTTCAACCAACTAAATCCTATCAATTTTGTATCTTTGATGGAGCAAGTTATTGCATCTAGCATCCTCACAACATTTTATGACAATTCGAAACAATTAAACCCTGTCGAAGCTCCTTTCAACCCAAACTAGTGCAGAGGCATGGAGTTTCTGAAATTGATGCAAAAAGTGTAAGCGAACGAATTCTCCTTAAATTGGCCTCTTTGATGGAAGAATTGTGTTCATCCGGTCTCCACACACCAATTTGAGTCTATTCTGCAGTATTGATCCCAATTGAAACTCTTGTTAGGATAGTTTTAGACAGAAGCAAGAAGTTTCAGAAAAAGCACCAGGAAGTTTCAATAAAAAAAATCCTATAAGTTTTGCATCTTTGAGGGAGATGGTTAGTACATCCGGCATCCTCACAATATTTCATGACTATTCAAAACAATTGATCTCAGTCGAAGCTCCTTTCGACCCACATTATTGCAGAGGCACGGAGTTTCTGAGATTGTTGTGAAAAATGTGAATGAACGAATTCGCATGAAATTGGCCTCCTAGAGGGAACAATAGGGTTCATCTAGTATCCACGCAACATTTTGAGTCTATTCTGAAGTGTTGATCCTAATGGAAACAATTATTGGGATGGATTTGTACAATACCAAGAACTTTTAGAAAAAGCACATGGAAGCTTCAACAAACTAAATCCTATCAATTTTGCATCTTTGATGGAGCAAGTCAGTACATCAGGCATCCTCACAACATTTCACGACAATTCAAAACAATTAATCCCGGTCGAAGCTCCTTTCGACCCGCATTAGTGCAGAGGCACGGAGTTTTTGAGATTGTTATGAAAAGTGTGAACAAACGAATTCCCATGAAATTGGCCTCTTTGAGGGAACAATAGGGTTCACCCGGTCTCCACACAACATTTTGAGTATATTCTGAAGTGTTGATCCTAATCGAAACACTTTTTTCGAGGGTTTTGTACAGTAGCGTGAAGTTTCAGAAAAAGCACCGGGAAGTTTTAACCAACTAAATCCAATCAATTTTGCATCTTTGATGGAGCAACTTAGTACATCTGGCATCCTCACAACATTTCATGACAATTCGAAACAATTGATCCCCGTCGAAGCTCCTTTCGACCCAAATTAGTGCTGAGGCACGGATTTTTTGAAATTGATGCGAAACGTGTGAGCGAACAAATTCCCATGAAATTGGCCTCTTTGAGGGAATAATAGGGTTCATCCGGTCTCCACACAACATTTTGAGTATATTCTGAAGTATTGATCCTAATCGAAACACTTTTTGCGATGGTTTTGGGCAGAAACAAAAAGTTTTAGAAAAAGCACTGGGATGTTTTAACCAACTAAATCCAATCAATTTTGCATATTTGAGGGAGCAAGTTAGTACATCTGGCATCCTCACAACATTTCATGTCCATTTGAAACAATTGATCCCGGTCGAAGCTCCTTTCGACCCAAATTAGTGTAGTGGCACGGAGTTTCTGAAATTGATGTGAAAATTGTGAACAAATGAATTCCCATGAAATTGTCCTCTTTGAGGAAACAATAGGGTTCATCCGGTCTCCACACAACATTTTGAGTATATTCTGAAGTATTGATCCTAATCGAAACACTTTTTGCGATGGTTTTGGGCAGAAACAAAAAGTTTTAGAAAAAGCACTGGGATGTTTTAACCAACTAAATCCAATCAATTTTGCATATTTGAGGGAGCAAGTTAGTACATCTGGCATCCTCACAACATTTCATGTCCATTTGAAACAATTGATCCCGGTCGAAGCTCCTTTCGACCCAAATTAGTGTAGTGGCACGGAGTTTCTGAAATTGATGTGAAAATTGTGAACAAATGAATTCCCATGAAATTGTCCTCTTTGAGGAAACAATAGGGTTCATCCGGTCTCCACACAACATTTTGAGTATATTCTGAAGTATTGATCCTAATCGAAACACTTTTTGTGATTGTTTTGTACAATAGAGTGAAGTTTCAGAAAAAACACCAGGAAGTTTTAACCAACTAAATCCTATTAATTTTGCTTCTTTGATGGAGCAAGTTAGTACATCCGGCATCCTCACAACATTTCAGGAAAATTTAGAACAATTGATCCTATTCGATGCTCCTTTTGATGCACATTAGTGCAGAGGCACAGAGTTTATGAAATTGAGGCGAAAAGTGTGAATGAACGAATTCCCATAAAATTGGCCTCTTTGAGGGAACAATAGGGTTCATCCGTTGTCCACACAACATTTTGAGTATATTCTGAAGTATTGATCCTAATCAAAACACTTTTTGCAATGGTTTTGTACAGTAGCGTGAACTTTCAAAATAAGCATCAGGAAGTTTTAACCAAGTAAATCCTATCAATTTTGTATATTTGATGGAGCAAGTTAGTACATCCGGCATCCTCACAACATTTCATGACAATTCAAAACAAGTAATCCCGGTCGAAGCTCCTTTCGACCCAAATTAGTGCAGAGGCATGGAGTTTCTGAAATTGATGTGAAAAGTTTTAACAAATGAATTCCCATCAAATTGGCCTCTTTGAGGGAACAATAGGGTTTATCCGGTCTTCACACAGCATTTTGAGTATATTCTGAAGTATTGATCCTAATTGAAACACTTTTTACGATGGTTTTGTATAGTAGCGTGAAGTTTCAGAAAAAGCATCGGGAAGTTTTAACCAACTAAATCCTATTGGTTTTGCATCTTTGAGGGAGGAAGTTAGTAGATCCATCATCCTCACAACTGTTCATGATTATTCGAAAGAATTGATCCAAGTCGAAGCTCCTTTCGACCCACATTAGTGCTGAGGCACGGATTTTCTAAAATTGATGCGAAAAGTGTGAATGAACGAATTCCCATGAAATTGGCCTCTTTGAGGAAACAATAGGGTTCACCCGGTCTCCACACAACATTTTGAGTATATTCTGAAGTGTTGATCCTAATCGAAACACTTTTTTCGAGGGTTTTGTACAGTAGCGTGAAGTTTCAGAAAAAGCACCGGGAAGTTTTAACCAACTAAATCCAATCAATTTTGCATCTTTGATGGAGCAACTTAGTACATCTGGCATCCTCACAACATTTCATGACAATTCAAAATAATTGATCCCGTTCGATGCTCCTTTTGACACACATTAGTGCAGAGGCACAGAGTTTTTGAAATTGATGCGAAAAGTATGAACGAACGACTTCCCATAAAATTGGCCTCTTCGAGGGAAAAATAGGGTTCATCCGTTGTCCACACAACATTTTGAGTATATTCTGAAGTATTGATCCTAATCGAAACACTTTTTGCGATGGTTTTGTACAGTAGCATGAAGTTTCAGAAAAATCACCAGGAAGTTTTAACCAACTAAATCCAATTAATTTTGCATCTTTGATTGAGCAAGTTAGTACATCCGGCATCCTCACAACATTTCATGACAATTTGAAACAATTAATCCTGGTTGAATCTCATTTCAACCCGAATTAGTGCAGAGGCACGGAGTTTCTGAAATTGATGCGAAAAGTGTGAGCGAACAAATTCCCAAGAAATTGGCCTTTTTGATGGAACAATAGGGTTCATATGGTCTTAGCACAACATTTTGAGTCTATTCTGAAGTATTGATCCCAATCAAAACTCTTTGTTGGATAGTTTTGGGCAGAAGCAAAAAGTTTCAGAAAAAGCACCCAGAAGCATCAAAGAACAAAATCCTGTCAGTTTTGATTCTTTGAGGGAGCAAGTTAGTACATCCGGCATCCTCACAACATTTCATGTCTATTCCAAACAATTATTGCCAGTCGAAGCTCCTTTAGACCCAAATTAGTGCAGAGGCACAGAGTTTCTAAAATTGATGCGAAAAGTGTGAACAAACTAATTCCCATGAAATTGGCCTCTTTGAGGGAACAATAGGGTTCATCCGGTCTCCACACAACATTTTGAGTATATTTGAAGTATTGATCCTAATCGAAACACTTTTTGTGATGGTTTTGTACAGTAGCGTGAAGTTTCAGAAAAACACTAGGAAGTTTCAACCAACTAAATCCTATCAATTTTGCATCTTTGATGGAGCAAGTTAGTACATTTGACATTCTCATAACATTTTATGACTATTCGAAACAATTGATCCTGATCGAAGCTCCTTTCGACCCACATTAGTGCAGAGGCACGGAGTTTCTGAGATTATTGTGAAAAGTGTGAACAAACGAATTCCCATGAAATTGGCCCCTTTGAGGGAACAATAGGGTTCATCCGGTCTCCACACAACATTTTGAGTATATTCTGAAGTATTGATCCTAATCGAAACACTTTTTGCGATGGTTTTGTATTGTAGCGTGAAGTTTCAGAAAAAACACCGGGAAGTTTCTGTTGAATCAAGTTTTTGATGACTCAAAACCAAATTTCAAGAGCTTGGAATAAAGATATCAAAGGTGCCTAAATGGTTTCAAGTGAAGGAATTCTGGAAAAATCTGTGCAACGATAGATATAGAATGTTTAGTAATTTTTTAATTTGAGTAAAAGACTTTAATTTGATAAAAAGATGTTTTAAAACCTTAATTCTATGTTAATTCATGGAATATTTGAAAAACACCCACCAACAGACGAAGTTTAAAAAGTTTATACTGATCTGTTGTTTTGAAAATTCGAACTTTAGCTTTGGAAATTTGAATTTCGTGTTGAAAATGAACAAGTCTGAAAAGAGACTTCTCTGACAGACAAATTTTGACTTAAGAAATTCGAATTTTGATACGTGTCTAAAAATAGCTTTTTCTGACAGATGAATTTTAACCTTTGAAAATTCAAATTTTAGATAAAATGCAACTTATGAAAATTGAAAAATTCATCTGAGAATATGTCAAAGTTCATCTGAAATCAAGCTAAGATTGGGTTTCAAAATTGCTCACTGACAAACGAACTTTGAACATGAAAATTCGAATTTCAGAAACAAAGCTTATGAGTCTGTTATAATGAAATGTTGACATATGAATGACAGTATTCATAAATTTGAATTCTGAAGCAAGTCTGAAAGAGGTCTCTCTGACAGACGAACTTTACCCTTTCAAAATTTGAATTTTGAATTAATAAACTATTTTGCCTCAGTAAACCAGCTTTTGACAAACAAATTTTGGGGTTCTAAAATTCAAATTTCGAAGGCACTGTAGCAAATTGAAATTACTGTTCACACTTAACAGAGTAACTTTGAATATGAAAATTCGTATGTTCCAACATAGAATCATTTTCTAAAGATGAAAATTCAAATTTTGCCTCATGATAGACGAACTTCGAGAGTTCAACGTTAAAGGCTGTAACTTTCAGTTTCTACAAAATTCGTCTGTTGACCAACTTAAATTTGAACTTTGAGTGTAAGAAGCATTAAATGCGGTTGGTAAACAAATAGTTTCTCAGTATAACCATTGGTTAACATCTCTAACGGCTAGATCTTGTCTTTAATGTATAATTGAGGCAGAAATCTATAAATAGAACTTCATTTGAAGATGTGGGTAACGAAATTACTTTGTATATACTGAAACTCTTTCAAATCATCTACTCAAAGTCTCTTACTCTTACATACTTCATTCTTTGTACCTTAACTTTCAGATTCACTCTTATTGAGAGAGTTTATTCTTTGTAAACAATCTTATCTTCATCTGGAAGAAAGATTTACTTGTGTGGGGATATCACAAGGGATTTGAAAAGCACTTAGTGAGAGTGCAAAGAGTGAAAGTGTGAGCTCTAGAAACAGAGCATTAACTTTGTACTAAGACATTTAGAAGAAGCCCACTGAATTCTTGCAGAGTAGTGGAAAATCTCAAGTGGTGACTTTGGGACTAGACGTAGGTCAAGTTGAGAGAACGAATCAGGATAAACATATAAGTTTTCTCTTCCCTACTGCTAACTTCATAGTTTATTCATTCATACTCTGTTTTACCATCATACTTTTCCTCCTTTACTTTCCTTCTTGACGTTTTGCAGAAAAAGTTTTAATCTTCCTAATTCACCTCCCCTCTTAGGAAGTCAGCTTATCTAACAAGTGGTATCAGAGCCTGGATTCTCAGTCAAAGGATTTTACAGTCTGGGAATTACTATAGCTGGCTTTGGAGAAAGCATACTACCAGAGGGAAACAACACAAACATATCACCCGGCTTTAGTGGAGAACACTATGGTTACTGGAAGATGAGGATGCAAATTTATCTCCAATCCATTGATTTGGACATCTGGTCCGTCATCCAAAAAGGAGATTTCGTTCGAAGCTCCTTTCGACCCAAATTAGTGCATAGGCACGGAGTTTTTGGACAGAAGCAAGAAGTTTTAGAAGAAGCACCCCGAAGCTTCAACCAACAAAATCCTATCAGTTTCGTATCTTTGAGGGAGCAAGTTAGTACATCCAGCATTCTCACAACATTTCATGACTATTAGAAACAATTGATCCCGATCGAAGTTACTTTCAACCCACATTTGTGCAGAGGCATGGAGTTTCTGAGATTGTTGTGAAAGTGTGAACAAACGAATTCCCAAGAAATTGGCCTTGTTGAGGGGACAATAGGGTTCATCCGATTTCCACACAACATTTTGAGTGTATTCTGAAGTATTGATCCAAATCGAAACTCTTTTTGGGATATTTTTGGACAGAAGCACGAAGTTTTAGAAGAAGCACCCAGAAGCTTTAACCAACAAAATCCTATCAGTTTTGCATCTTTGAGGGAGCAAGTTAGTACATCCAGCATTCTCACAACATTTCATGACTATTAGAAACAATTGATCCCGATCGAAGTTACTTTCAACCCACATTTGTGCAGAGGCATGGAGTTTCTGAGATTGTTGTGAAAGTGTGAACAAACGAATTCCCAAGAAATTGGCCTTGTTGAGGGGACAATAGGGTTCATCCGATTTCCACACAACATTTTGAGTGTATTCTGAAGTATTGATCCAAATCGAAACTCTTTTTGGGATATTTTTGGACAGAAGAACGAAGTTTTAGAAGAAGCACCCAGAATCTTCAACCAACAAAATCCTATCAGTTTTGCATCTTTGAGGGAGCAAGTTAGTACATCCGGCATTCTCACAACATTTCATGACAATTAGAAACAATTGATCCCCATCGAAGCTACTTTCAACCCACATTTGTGCAGAGGCATGGAGTTTCTGAGATTGTTGTGAAAGTGTGAACAAACGAATTCCCAAGAAATTGGCCTTGTTGAGGGGACAATAGGGTTCATCCGATTTCCACACAACATTTTGAGTGTATTCCGAAGTATTGATCCAAATCGAAACTCTTTTTAGGATATTTTTGGACAGAAGCACGAAGTTTTAGAAGAAGCACCCAGAAGCTTCAACCAACAAAATCCTATCAGTTTTGCATCTTTGAGGGAGCAAGTTAGTACATCCGGCATTCTCACAACATTTCATGACTATTAGAAACAATTGATCCCCATCGAAGCTACTTTCAACCCACATTTGTGCAGAGGCATGGAGTTTCTGAGATTGTTGTGAAAGTGTGAACAAACGAATTCCCAAGAAATTGGCCTTGTTGAGGGGACAATAGGGTTCATCCGATTTCCACACAACATTTTGAGTGTATTCTGAAGTATTGATCCAAATCGAAACTCTTTTTGGGATATTTTTGGACAGAAGCACGAAGTTTTAGAAGAAGCACCCAGAAGCTTCAACCAACAAAATCCTATCAGTTTTGCATCTTTGAGGGAGCAAGTTAGTACATCCGGCATTCTCACAACATTTCATGACTATTAGAAACAATTGATCCCCATCGAAGCTACTTTCAACCCACATTTGTGCAGAGGCACGGAGTTTCTGAGCTTGTTGTGAAAAGTGTGAATGAATGAATTCCCATGAAATTGGCCTCTTTGAGGGAACAATAGGGTTCATCCGATTTCCACACAACATTTTGAGTGTATTCTGAAGTATTGATCCCAAATGAAACTTTTTTGGGATATTTTTGGACAGAAGCACGAAGTTTTAGAAGAAGCACCCAAAAGCTTCAACCAACAAAATCCTGTCAGTTTTGCATCTTTGAGGGAGCAAGTTAGTACATCCGGCATTCTCACAACATTTCATGACTATTAGAAACAATTGATCCAGATCGAAGTTACTTTCAACCCACATTTGTGCAGAGGCACGGAGTTTCTGAGATTGTTGTGAAAAGTGTGAACAAACGAATTCCCATGAAATTGGCCTCGTTGAGGGGACAATAGGGTTCATCCGATTTCCACACAACATTTTGAGTGTATTCTGAAATAATGATCCTAATCGAAAGTCTTTTTGGGATATTTTTGGACAGAGGCAAGAAGTTTTAGAAGAAGCACCCAGATGCTTCAACCAACAAAATCCAATTAGTTTTGCATCTTTGAGGGAGCAATTTAGTACATCAGGCATCCTCACAACATTTCATGTCTATTCGAAACAATTGATCCCGATCGAAGCTCCTTTCAATCCACATTTGTGCAGAGGCACGGAGTTTCTGAGATTGTTGTGAAAAGTGTGAACGAACAAATTCCCATGTAATTGGCCCCTTTAAGGGAACAATAGGTTTCATCCGGTCTCCACACAACATTTTGAGTGTATTCTGAAATATTGATCCCATTCGAAACTCTTTTTGGGATATTTTTGGGCAGAAGCAAGAAGTTTTAGAAGAAGCGCCCAGAAGCTTCAACCAACAAAATCCTATCAGTTTTGCAGCTTTGAGTGAGCTAGTTAGTACATCCGGCATCCTCACAACATTTCATGACTATTCAAAACTATTAATCCCGGTCGAAGTTCCTTTCGACCCACATTTGTGCAGAGGCACGGAGTTTCTGAGATTGTTGTGAAAAGTGTGAACAAATGAATTCCCATGAAATTGGCCTCCTCGAGGGAACAATAGGGTTCATTCGGTCTCCACACAACATTTTGAGTCCATTATGAAGTATTGGTCCTAATTGAAATACTTTTTGGGATGGTTTTGTACAGTAGCATGAAGTTTCAGAAAAAGCTCCAGGAAGTTTCAACCAACTAAATCCTATCAATTTTGCATCTTTGATGTAGCAAGTTAGTACATCCTGTATCCTGACAACATTTCATGACAATTCGAAACAATTAATCTCGGTCTAAGCTCTTTTTGACCCAAATTAGTACAGAGGCACGTAGTTTCTGAAATGGATGCGAAAAGTGTGAACGAACGAATTCCCATGAAATTGGCCTCCTAGAGGGAACAATAGGGTTCATCCGGTCTCCACACAACATTTTGAGTTATTCTGAAGTATTGATCCTAATTGAAACACTTTTTGCGATGGTTTTGTACAGTAGCATGAAGTTTCAGAAAAAGCACCGGGAAGTTTCAACCACTTAAATCCTATCAATTTTGCATCTTTGATGGAGCAAGTTAGTACATTCGGCATCCTCACAACATTTCATGACAGTTCAAAACAATTGATCCCGGTCGAAGCTCCTTTCGACCCAAATTAGTGCAGAGGCACGGAGTTTCTGAAATTGATGCGAAAAGTGTGAATGAACGAATTCGCATGAAATTGGCCTCTTTAAAAATATCACTTTTGTTCTAGAAAAAAAAGGAATGAATAGTGCATTTTTCACTAAAACTTTGAGTTTTCTTGTTCTCTTGATTCCTAATTTATCATTTTGCTACAACTTGTTTCCTTTTTCCTCTATTGTTCTACCTTCCTTTTCTCTTCTTTCTTAGTTTCCCTAATTAGTCAATTTGATTTTTCTTGCTTTGTTTGTTGGCTATCCAGATTTCTTTCCTTTTCTTTCTTTCTTGTTTTTGACGCCACTTCTCCAGAATCATTCATTCATATTTGTTCAATTTCTTTCCTAATTTGTGCTACAGTTATTCCACCTCATTTGGTCTCATTTGATGCACGAATTTTAGTTGATTTTTTTGGTCCCAAATTTGATTCTTTCAAACTTGAATTTTGGGCTTTAGCTATGTGTCACCACTAATTTTCTACATCCCTCTCCCTTTTGATTTGCTGGAGTTGAATTAGGAACACTAAAGAGAGCTAGTTGAGTGATAAAAGGCTAGAGTGTTTGACATCATTGAAAAAGCCAATCTTTTTGTGTAAAACACAAGTGCTTGTAAAATTTTTTAGTGGAAACACGTGAGAAGAGTGTATGAGGTCCCTATTTCTTTTCTCTTTGCTTTACACTAACATTTCAGATTATAAATATGGCTATTGGAGAATTTGATCTTAAGGCCTTATTAAGGACTTTTAATGATCAAATTGAGGAGGTGAATGCAAAATTGGATCGCATTGAATCTCCTTCTAAAACTAAAACAAGGCGTGATCCAAAAGTTTCTGCTCACATGAATGTTCTTAGCAACATCAAATCAGAGATCCTATTGTTTCATGGCGAGAATGATCTTAGTGTTTACTTGGAGTGGGAAAGAAGAGCTGAACAAGCATTTGGATGTTGCAACTGCTCTGAGCTAGAGATGGTGCAATGTGCTTACCTTCAATTTAGTAAAAAGGTTGCTGCTTGGTGGAAACGAATTGAGTGCTAATTCACTATTAAAGGAAAGCCTTCTATTGCAACATGGAGTGAAATAAAAATGGTCATGAGGAAAAAGTTTGCATAATCTCATGAACAACACCCTCCTAGAGTGAATGTTAATGAACATTGTTAAGAGGTTCAAGATTCATGTGATTCCCACTTGAAGAGAGTTGATCAAACAGATGAAGAAGTTGCTGCATTGACAAAGGTTGTTGTGACTAGAGAGTTATTTATGCCTAAAGGTATGCCTAATTCTCAAACCTCTTGTGATGATATCCCTCGTGTTGAAGTAGAAGATTTAGAAAGTGTTAGTGATAGAGTACAATCGAGGCATGAAGCATTTGATGATGAGGCCAAGCTAATAGCAACAATGGACTATGAACAAATTCAAGGCTCACTTCAAGGCATTGGAGGACCAATGACTAGAGCTAGAATAAAAGTGATGAATGGGGTGATCCAAAACATTATTAACATGGAACCATTGTATTTAAATGATTTTGAGGCCCAAAACAAAGAAAGAGGCAAGCTGAAAATGTGGAGCCAGATTATAATCAACAAGCCCAACTTGGAGAAGGCCCAATATGGAGAATTCACTTAAAATACATGTGCTTCTCATGTGGTCACCAAAAGTGACGTTTTTAATAAGTTTTATTAGGATTATTTTAGTCAATTTGTTTCCTTTTCAATAAAAGGCAAATAATGATCTGATTTGCTTTGCTTTATGCATTTAAGAGGAGCCAACCTTTTCAAATTCAAAATTAGAATTAAATGCTCCTTTTGACTTAGGATTTCCATTTTGTATTAATTAGAATTAATAAGGTTAGGTTTGTGGGGTGAGCTAGAGTTAGTTTGTGGGTTAATACTTGCCTATAAATAGGCACCTCTTGTACTCTTGCAAACGACAACATGAATGAATGAATTTCTTTTCAGCAACTTTGTTATTGTTCTGTGAGTTCTTTCTTGCTTATCCTTGAGTGCCAGAAAGAATGAGGACTTATCAAGGAGTGGTGACTCTTGTGACGTCCCGGAGTTAGGATTCAAGAGACGGGTTCTCTTGGAGTCTACTTCCTTCGACCAACATTTTGTTCAGTCTTCTTATTTCATCGTGTCTATTTTCTTTAGTTTTTGTTCATTGTTGTTCTTCATTGTTCTTGCGTTCAATTCATATTTCCTTGAGTTGCACGATCTTTATATCAAAGAAGGCTCTTAGGACGGGTTCCTAACGTGTCTCCCATCATTTGATATCAGAGCTTCGGCTTGCAAATCAAGGTGTTATCTTTCTATTTTGTGTTTCTTGCCATCCTTATTAATCTTCTTTCTCTTGGTGGCTTGCACCGTTATCTTTCTCCATTTTTTATTTTGTTGTCCAGAATTTGTGATTTCCAGATTTGAGTCTTTCATTAAAAAAAAAAATTGTTGCTGCAATTTGTCAGCTTCTGTTCCATTGTGTGTTAGTTCAGATTATTCAAAAGAAAACAACAACAAAAGTGATTTCCAGATTTGAGTCTTTCATTAAAAAAAAAAATTGTTGCTGCAATTTGTCAGCTTCTGTTCCATTGTGTGTTAGTTCAGATTCTTCAAAAGAAAACAACAACAAAAAAAAGAAATTCGAAAAAGAAAATTAAAAAAAAAAGAAATTGTGGGTGCTGCAAAAAAAAAAGGAAAAGAAAACAATAGTGAAAAAAAAATCATACAAAAAAAAATTTCCAGAATTGAGCACCTTTGAAGTTTGAATTTCCTTTGGATTGATTTGCATTAATTGTTGGAATTGCATCCCTTGATTTGTGGGTTGCTTGTTTCTGAATTACCAAATTTGAAGTTTTTGTTCCCGTCACAAAAGGAGTCTATATTCGTTTCACTTGGGTGGTAAGTTGCTTTCATATTCCTTTTTAGAATTTTACTCTTCTAGTAAATTCTATCCAAATCCCTTCCTATCTTATTTTTCCTAATTTGTTGTCGTCCTTTTATTCTGTTCAAATCTCTAAAATCAATTCCTTCCTTTTGGTACACTTCATTATATTAATTTCCAGCATTTTCTTTTCTTTTCTTGGCTGGAAAAATTCAATTTCTTTTGTTAAAAAAAAAGAAAAAGAAAATCCATCTTTGTTTGTTGGTTACTATCATTTTAAACTCTTTTGAGAATTTGAATTTTGGATCTTTGACTTTGAGATTGCCACTTAAAACATTGCTTCTTGATTTAAGTTCATATTCAATTTTGCACTCTCATAGGAAGCAAGACTGAGTGGTAAAAGGCAAGAGTGTAATTATATCATTTCTGGAAAAAAGCCTTTAAAGTGTGCAAACACGAGTGAATTTGCATCATTGTTGAGTGAAACACGTGAGATAGTGTGCAAGGTCCTTTCTTTGTTCTATTCACTAACATTTTAGGTTTTAAGCATGGCTGGTGATGAACTTGATCTTAAAGCTTTAATGAGAGCTTTCAATGACCAAATTAACAAGTTGAACACCAAATTGGATGGCATGCAAGTTACTTCATGCAAAAAGGATGTTACATTGAACATCCCAAAATTCTATGGAGAGAATGATGCTGACATGTACTTGAACTGGGAAGGAAGAATTGAACAATGGTTTGAAGATTGCCGATACTCAGACTCTGAGAAAGTGAAATTAGCTACTCTTTACTTAGAAGGAAAGGCCAAAGTTTGGTGGGAACGATTCGAAAGAAAGCACCTTCGTGAAGAGAAACAGTGTGATACTTGGAATAGCATGAAGCTCATTTTGAAGCAAAAGTATGCACCATACCACTACTTCTATGAGTATCTTCCAACTTGTAGAAATGAGCAAACTTCTAAGGTACAAATTTCAGTTCCAAGTTCTAGTGACTCTCATTTGGAGCAAAAGGATCAAATGGAGGAGATATCTTCCTCAACATCAACTACTCTTGAAGGTACTAATTCTCAAAATCCTTGTGTTGATGATGTTTCTAATGAATTAGAGTATGATATTCTTGAGAATCCCAAGGAGGAAAATGTTAATGATATTGTTGATGGGATTGGTCATGATCATTTACCACCGTTAGTGGAGACAACTACTCAGGATGTTACTAGTGAGGTGATAGAGAACTTTGTTGATAGTGGTGTGCATGTTTCTAGTGATACTCATATTGTTATGCCATTAGAAACTAGTTCTCATGGATGTGATGAAGTTGAACATGTTGATATGGTGTTTGGGCATCCATGGTTATTTGATGATAGTTATTCTTTTGAAGTAAAGAAAGCCCATGAAATGCATTGTATTCAATTCTATGAAAATCACAAGAAAATCAAAAGTGAGCTTGAAAGGAAAAATGAATGTGAGAAGAATATGAGTGGTAAAAATAGGAGTGAAAAACAAGTGAGAAAAGAAAGAGTGCAGAAAACTGAAAAAAGAGGAGAACAAATGAGTGAAAAGAAACTTGAGAGAAGAATGAAAAAGAGAAAGAAAAAGAGAGAAAAGAGAAAAGAAAAAGAGAGTTTGAGAAAAGATGAGAATAATGAGGCAAAAGCAATTGTGAGTTGTTTGAGTGAAGGAGAGTTTAAGGTAGTTTCTTTACAACTCCTTCCTTCATATCTTCCATATGTTCCTTCTTTTCATCCTCTCAATCCTTCTTACTTTATCTCTGATTCTTATAATTTATTTAGTCTACCCATGTGTTATGTGTCCTCAATTCCTCTTGAATCTAGTGTGAAAGAAAGTCAGTTTGATCATTTAGTGTCTTCTTTCTCTAGTTTATCCATCTATGTCACTTCATTTCATTTTCATCAAAAGCTTTGTTAATTCATTTGTGAAGTAGTCTTTACTCATTTTATGTTTTGTGTCTCTTGTGTGTCTCATAAGTCATATGTCTTTTTGGTTTTGTATTGGTTTCTTCCATCTCATTTTCATGAATCTTGTGTGTTCCATTTTCTATCCAGTAACCCATTCTCTTCTTATTCCATCCAACTTTGTGTTACTTTGTTTTCACCCACATGTATTCCTCTTATGACCTATGCTCCATCCGTGTCTTGTCAATGTGCACCATCCATAGATGTCAAATCTTTCCAAATTTTGAACCTAGCAAATAATGTGAAAATCTGCCCAGCTTTCATCCCATATGTTTACTCTAAAATCTCAATTTTCCTTGAGTCTTGTTGTGTCAAATTTGCCTCTAGTTTTTTGTTGCAGGTTATTAGTGTGAATGTTATGGAAGGAAAATCAAGTTCTGATCCACTAATGCATGACAACAAGTCATATGCAACTCAAACTAATGGTCATTACAAGGTTTTTCATCCCGGAGATTGGTTTGGAATGCAAGAATGTAAAGATGAAACATTAAAAGGGATGAATGTGCAACCAAGAGTCATTATTACATCGCTAGTTCAAGCAAGGGTTGAAGAAAAGATGCATCAATCAAGCTCGAAAAGTAAGTATACTCCCTATTTTATATTTGATGCTTTTAATCGTTCTCTTTCTTTCCATATAGATTGTGGAGATTCGAGGACGAATCATTTCGAGGAGGGAGGGAATGATAGAGTACGATCGAGGCATGAAGCATTTGATGATGAGGGCAAGCTAAGAGCAACAATGGACTATGAACAAATTCAAGGCTCACTTCAAGGCATTGGAGGACCAATGACTAGAGCTAGAATAAAAGTGATGAATGGGGTGATCCAAAACATTATTAACATGGAACCATTGTATTTAAATGATTTTGAGGCCCAAAACAAAGAAAGAGGCAAGCTGAAAATGTGGAGCCAGATTATAATCAACAAGCCCAACTTGGAGAAGGCCCAATATGGAGAATTCACTTAAAATACATGTGCTTCTCATGTGGTCACCAAAAGTGACGTTTTTAATAAGTTTTATTAGGATTATTTTAGTCAATTTGTTTCCTTTTCAATAAAAGGCAAATAATGATCTGATTTGCTTTGCTTTATGCATTTAAGAGGAGCCAACCTTTTCAAATTCAAAATTAGAATTAAATGCTCCTTTTGACTTAGGATTTCCATTTTGTATTAATTAGTATTAATAAGGTTAGGTTTGTGGGGTGAGCTAGAGTTAGTTTGTGGGTTAATACTTGCCTATAAATAGGCACCTCTTGTACTCTTGCAAATGACAACATGAATGAATGAATTTCTTTTCAGCAACTTTGTTGTTGTTCTGTGAGTTCTTTCTTGCTTATCCTTGAGTGCCAGAAAGAATGAGGACTTATCAAGGAGTGGTGATTCTTGTGGCGTCCCAGAGTTAGGATTCAAGAGACGGGTTCTCTTGGAGTCTACTTCCTTCGACCAACATTTTGTTTAGTCTTCTTATTTCATCGTGTCTATTTTCTTTAGTTTTTGTTCATTGTTGTTCTTCGTTGTTCTTGCGTTCAATTCATATTTCCTTGAGTTGCACGATCTTTATATCAAAGAAGGCTCTTAGGACGGGTTCCTAACGTGTCTCCCATCAGTTAGTCCTAGTAAGTTGAATCATGTTGATGATATTTCTTATGTTGGATCAATTGAATTAGAAATGAAATCTGAATGTGTTGATCATAAGAATTCCATTGAATTGATTGAATATGATGTCTTGTTAGATCTTGAAGAGAAATTTGTGCTAGATGTTGTTAGCGATGATAGCTTTGTTGAATCTAGTTGTGCAGCAAACATAGTACAATTAGAAAGTGATTTTCATGATGTTGAGATTAACCCTGATTATGGGCAACTTTTAAATGAGAATCATGATTTACATGTTGCTAATGATTTGATGGAAAATTTCTTGGATTGTAGCATGCTAGGTCCTAGTGGTACTAATGATAAAATTTCATTGGAAATTGGTTCTTATGAATGCATTGATGAGATTGGACATATTGACATGGTGATCAGAGATTTAGATTGTGATGTTAGCTTGAATGGGCAAGTTAAAAACTGTTCTTGTGTTTTGGATAAAGCCCATAAACCATTGCCATGTATTCATTTGTGTGAAAATCATGAAAGAGTGAAGATTGAGAATAAGGGGAATAATAAAAGAGAGAAAAGCTTATGTGGGAAAAATAAGAGAGTAAAAGTCCAAAAAAATGCAAAAAGTGTAAGTGGAGTAAGTGAGAAGAAAAGTGAGAAAATAAAGAAAAAGAGAAAGAAAAAGAGAGAAAAGAGAAATGAGAAAGAGCAAAATGATAAGAGTGGAAAACTAATTAAGAGTTGTTTGAGAGAGAATGAGGAAAATGTTAGTTTCACTAAATTTCTTCCCTCTTCTTATGTTCCTTGACTTCATCTTCTTTGTCCTTCTTACTTAGTTTTTTTATTTTTGTTGCATATTTCGTCCCTCTTTGTGTTCTGAAACCATAGTTCCTCTAGTCCAATGTGATAATAAGTCCATTTGGTAACTTGGTGTCTTCTTTCTCTAGTTCTTCCATCTATGTTTTTCCATTTCATCCTTATTATATTTTGTTTCCTCAAGTTGTTTCTTGTATCTCTCCAATTCATTTCATATTTTATGTGTTATGTGAATCTCATGAGATATGTGTTTCTTTCTTTGCTGCTTGTGTGTTTCATAAGTCATGTGTCTTCATGCTTTATTATTGATGTTGTGTCTCATCTCATCCACATAAGTCTATTATGTTCTATTCTCTTTCTAATTCATTCCCTTCTTTTGGTTTTATGTTAATATGTGCTCCTTTAGTGATTACTTCTCCATCTTTGTTCTATCATTGTGCATCATTTACATGTGTCAAATCTGTCCAGATTTTGAATTTAATGAATTACATCAAAATCTGCCCAGATTTCTCCCCATATAATTATGGTACTACCTTAGTCCCTATTGAGTCTTTCTGTGTCATTTTGTGTCCTAATTCCATTCATCATGTTTTCCCTAACTCTTTGGTTTCATTTAAGTCTTCTTGTGTCTAGTTTGTGTTTAGGTATTTTCATGACTATTGGAAACAATTGATCCCGTTCAAAACTCATTTTGAGCCAGATTGGTGCAAAATCATGAAGTTTCTGAAATTGTTGTGAAAAGTGTGAAGAAACGAATTCCCATAAAATTGGCCTCTTTGAGGGAACAATTGGGTTCATCCGATCTCATCACAACATTTTGAGTCTATTTCAAAGTATTGATCCCAATCGACACTCTTTTTGGGATAGTTATGGACAGAAGTATGAAGCATCAACCAACTAAATCCTATAAATTTTGCAACTTTGATGGAGCAAGTTAGTACATCTGGCATCCTCACAGTGTTCCATCACTATTCGAAACAATTGATCCCATTCAAAGCTCCTTTTGAACCAAAAATAGTGCAAACACAAGAAGTTTATGAGATTGTTGTGAAAAGTGTGAACGAATGAATTCCCATGAAATTCGCCTCTTAGAGGGAACAATTGGGTTCATCCGGTCTTCTCACAACATTTTGAGTTTATTATGAAGTATTGATCGGAATCAAAACTCTTTTTGGGGTAGTTTTAGCCAGATGCAGAAAGTTTCAGAAAAAAAACACCGAGAAGCTTCAACCAACAAAATCCTATCAATTTTGCATTTTGGAGGGAACAAGTTTGTACATCCAATATCCTCACAACATTTCACATCAATTGGAAAAAATTGATCTCATTTGAAGTTCCTTTCGACCCAGATTAGTGCAGAGGCACAGAGTTTCTGAACTTGATGCGAAAAGTGTGAACGAACAAATTCCCATGAAATCAGCCTCATTGAGGGAACAATTGGGTTCATCCGGTTTCCTCACAAAATTTTATATCTATTTGGATGTATTGATCCTAATCGAAAAACTTTTTGGGATGGTTTTGGACAGAAGCATGAAGTTTAAGAAAAAGCACCAGGAAGTTTCAACTAATAAATCCTATCAAATTTGCATCTTTGATGGAGCAAGTTAGTACATACGGCATCCTGACAACATTTCATGACAATTCAAAACAATTAATCCCAGTCGAAGCTCCTTTCGACCCCAATTAGTGCAAAGGCACGAAGTTTCTGAAATTGATGCGAAAAGTGTGAATGAATGAATTCCCATGAAATTGGCTTCTTAGAGGGAACAATTGTGTTCATCTGGTCTTCTCACAACATTTTGAGTCTATTTTGAAGTCTTGGTCCCAATCAAAACACCTTTTGGGATGGTTTTACACAGAAGCATGAAGTTTCAGAAAAAGCTCCGAGAAGCTCCAACCAACAAAATCCTATCAATTTTGCATCTTTAAGGGTGCAAGCTAATATATCCGGCATCCTCACAGTATTTTATCACTATTCAAAACAATTGATCTCATTCGAAGCTCCTTTCGATCCAGATTAGTGCAGATTCACGGAGTTTCTGAAATTGATGCGAAAAGTGTCAATGAATGAATTCCCATGAAATTGGCCCCTTTGAGGTTACAATTAGGTTCATCCAGTATCCTCACAACATTTTGAGTCTATTATGAAGTTGTGATCCTAATTGAAACACTTTTTGGGATAGTTTTGGACAGAAGCATGTAGTTTCAGAAAAATTACCGAGAAGCTTCAACCAATAAAATCCTATCAATTTTGTATCTTTGATGGAGCAAGTAAGTACATCTGGCATTCTCACAACCTTTCATCACTATCCAAAACAATTGATCCTGTTCGAAGCTCCTTTCGAGCCAGATTAGTGCAGAATCATGAAGTTTCTAAAATTGTTGTGAAAAGTGTGAAGAAAAGAATTCCCATAAAATTAGCCTCTTTGAGGGAACAATTAGGTTCATCCAAACTCGTCATAACATTTTGAGTCTACTCCAAAGTATTGATGCTAATCGAAACTCTTTTTGGGATAGTTATGGACAGAAGCATGAAGTTTCAGAAAAAGCACCGAGAAGCTCCAACCAACAAAATTCTATCAATTTTGCATCTTTAAGGGTGCAAGTTAATACATCCGGCATCCTCACAGTATTTCATCACTATTCAAAACAACTGATCTCATTCGAAGCTCCTTTCGATCCAGATTAGTGCAGATTCACGGAGTTTCTGAAATTGATGCAAAAGGTGAGAACAAAAGAATTCCCATATAATTGGCCTCTTAGAGGGAACAATTGGGTTTATCCGGTCTCCTCGGAACATTGTGAGTCTATTTTGAAGTATTGTTCCTAATCGAAACTCTTTTTTGGATAGTTTTGCTCGGAAGCAAGAAGTTTTAGAAAAATTACTAAGAAGCTTCAACTAAATAAATCCGACAAATTTTGCAACTTTGGTGGAGCAAGTTAGTTCATCCGGCATCCTCACAACATTTCATGACTATTCAAAACAATTGATCCCAATTGAAGCTTATTTCGACCTAGATTGGTGCAGAGGCATGAAATTTCTGAAATTGATGCGAAAAGTGTGATCGAAATTATTCCCATGAAATTAGCCTCTTAGAGGGAACAATTGGGTTCATCCGGTCTTCTCGCAACATTTTGAATCTATTTTGAAGTATTGGTCCCTATCAAAACTCCTTTTGGAATGGTTTTGGATAGAAGCATGAAGTTTCAGAAAAAGCAACGAGAAGCTTCAACCAACAAAATCCTATCAATTTTATGTCTTTGTGGGAGCAAGTTAGTACATCTGGCATCCTCACATTTTTTCATCACTATTCGAAAAAATTGATCCCATTCAAAGCTCCTTTCGAGCCAGATTAGTGTAGAGGCACAGAGTTTCTGAAATTGATACGAAAAGTGTGAATGAACGAATTCCCATGAAATTGGCCTCTTTGAGAAAACAATTGGGTTCATCTGGTCTCCTCACAACATTTTAAGTCTATTCTGAAGTATTGATCATAATCGAAACACTTTTTGGGATAGTTTTGAACAGAAGCATAAAGTTTCAGAAAAAGCACCGAGAAGCTTCAACTAAGAAAATCCTATCAATTTTGCTTCTTTACACAGCAAGTTAGTACATCCCACATCCTCACAGTATTTCATCATTATTCAAAACAATTGATCCGGTCAAAGCTCCTTTCAACCTAGATTAGTACAGAGGCACGAAGTGTCTGAAATTGATGCGAAAAATGTGAATGAATGAATTCCCATGAAATTGGCCCGTTTGAGGGAACAGTTGGGTTCATCTGGTATCCTCACAACATTTTGAGTCTATACTGAAGTATTGATCCCAATCGAAACAATTTCTAGGATAGTTTTGGACAGAAGCATGAAGTTTCAGAAAAAGTGCTGAGAAGCTTCAACCAACAAAATCCTAACAATTTTACATCTTTGAGGGAGCAAGTTAGTATACCCGACATCCTTACAACATTTCAGGACAACTCAAAACAATTGATATCATTTGCAGTGTTAGTTAAGCTGGCTTCCCAAGGGGGGTGAATTGGGAAGATTAAAAATTTTCTGCAAAATATCAAAGTGGTAAAGAATGCAATATATGAAGGTAAAATAGAGTATACATAAATAATAGTGAAAGTGGCAGAAAAGAGAAGAAGACTCCGAAATTTAGCCTGGTTCGGTCTCTCCACTTGACTTACGTCTAGTCCGCAAGTCACCACTTGAGATTTTTCACTATTCTGCAAGAATTCAGTGGGCTTCTTGCAAATGTCATAGTACAATGTTTGTACTCTGTTTTCTAGAGCTTCTTCCTACTCCCTTGTGATATCCCCTCACAAGAAAATCTATCTTGCAGATGAAGATTAGATTGTTTACAAAGATTAAACTCTCTTAATCAGAGTAAATATGAAGGTTGAAGTACAGACTATTGAAGTGTGAGAATATGAAGCTTTGAGTAAATGATTTGGTAGAGTTTCAGTATATACAATGTTTGATTCGTTACCCACAACTTCAAATATTGTTATATTTATAGATTTAGGTCTCAAATATCCGTTAGAGACAAAATCTATCCATTGGAGAAGTTATCCAACGGTTACTCTGAAAAACTATCCGTTAACCAACCGCATTTAATGCTTATGACATACTAAAATTCGAATTTTGGTTGATCAACAAACGAATTTCGCAGACACCGAAGGTTAACAGCTTCAATGTTGAAATACCGAAGTTTGTCTGCTATGAAGTGAAATTCGAATTTTGATATTTTGAAAATTTTTTCTAAGTAGTGACATACGAATTTTCAAGTGGAAAGTTTTTCTGTTACGTGTGAACAGTACTTTCAATTTACTACAGTGCCTTCGAAATTCAAATTTTGGAACCCTAAAATTTGTCTGTTCCCAGCAGGCTCAAAAAGCACAGTAGTTCATTTACTTCGAAATTTGAATTTTCAAAGAGTGAAGTTCGTCTGTCAGAGAGACCTCTGAGGGAGCAAGTTAGTACATCTGACATCCATAAAACATTTCATGACTATTCAAAAAAATTGATTTCGTTCGAAGCTCTTTTCGAGCCAGGTTAGTGTAGAGGCACGGAGTTTCTGAAATTTGAGAAAAGTGTGAACGAACGAATTCCTGTGAAATTGTCCTCTTTGAGGGATCAATTGGGTTCATCCGGTCTCCTCACAACATTTTGAGTCTATTCCGAAGTATTGATCCTAATCAAAACTCTTTTTGGGGTAGTTTTGGACATAGGCTAAAACTTTTAGAAAATGCACCAAGAAGCTTCAACCAACAAAAACCTATCAGTGTTGCACATTTGAGGGACCAAGTTAGTACATCCGACATCCCTAAAACATTTCATGGGTATTTGAAAAAATTGATTCCATTTGAAGCATGTTTTCAACCAGATTAGTGCAGATGCATGAAGTTTTAGAGATTGTTGTGAAAATTCTGAATGAATGAATTCCCATAAAATTGGCGTCTTTGAGGGAACAATTGGGTTCATCAGGTCTCCTCACAACATTTTGAGTCTATTTCGAAGTATTGACCCCAATCAAAACTCTTTTTGGTATAGTTTTGGACAGAACCAAGAAGTTTTAGAAAAAGCACCGAGAAGTTTCAACCAACAAAATACTATCAGTGTTGCATCTTTGAGGGAGCAAGTTAGTACATCCGATATCCTCACATCATTTCAGGACTGTTTAAAACAATTGATCCCGTTCAAAGCTCCTTTCGAGCCAGATTAATGCAAACGCACAAAGTTTTTGGGATTATTGTGAAAATTTTGAACGAATGAATTCCCTTGTAATCGGCTTCTTTGAGGGTACAATTGGGTTCATCTGTCTCCTCACAACATTTTGAGTCTATTCCGAAGTATTGATCATGATCGAAACTCTTTTTGGGATAGTTTTGGACTGAAGCAAGAAGTTTCAGAAAAAGCACTGAGAAGGTTAAGCCAACAAAATCCTGTCAATTTTACATCTTTGAGGGAGTAAGTTAGTACATCCGGCATCTCCACAATATTTCAATACTATTTGAAACAATTAATCCTGTTCGAAGATCCTTTCGACCCAGATTATTGCGGAGGCTCAGAGTTACTGAAATTCTTATGAAAGGTGTGAACGAATGAATTCCCCTCAAAATTTGCTTCTTTTCGGGAACAATTTAGTTCATCCGGTCTCCTAACAACAATTTGAGTCTATTCAGAAGTATTAATCCCAATTGAAACTCTTTTTGGGATAGCTTTGGACTGAAGCAAGAAGTTTTAGAAGAAGCACCCAGAAGCTTCAACCAACAAAAACCTATCAATGTTGCACATTTGAGGGAGCAAGTTTGTACATTTGGCATCCTCACAACATTTCATGACTATTTGAAAAAATTGATCCCGTTAGAAGCTCCTTTCGACCCAGATTTGTGCAGAGGCATGGAGTTTCTGAGTTTGTTGTGAAAAGTGTGAACAAATGAATTCCCATGAAATTGTCCTCCTAGAGGGAACAATTGGGTTCATCTGGTCTGCTCACAATATTTTCAGTCTATTTCGAAGTATTGATCCCAATCGAAATTCATGTTGTGATAGTTTTAGACAGAAGCAAGAAGTTTTAGAAAAACCACCAAGAAGCTCAACCAACAAAATCCTATCAGTGTTGCACCTTTGAGGAAGCAAGTTAGTACATCTGGTATCCCCAAAACATTTCATGACAAATCGAAAAAATTGATTTCGTTCAAACCTCCTTTCGAGCCAGATTATTGCAGAGGCACGGAGTTTCTGAAATTTGAGAAAAGTGTGAACGAATGAATTCCCATGAAATTGGCCTCTCTAAGGGATCAATTGGGTTAATCTGATCTCCTCGCAACATTTTGAGTCTATTCCAAAGTATTGATCCCGATCAAAACTCTTTTTGGGATAGTTTTGTACAAAAGCATGAAGTTTTAGAAAAAGCACCAAGAAACTTCAACCATCCAAATCCTATCAATTTTGCATCTTTGATGGAGAAAGTTTGTACATCCAATATCCTCACAACATTTCTTGACTATTCGACACAATTGATCCTGGTAGAAGCTCCTTTCGACCCAGATTAGTGTAGAGGCACAGAGTTTCTGAAATTGTTGCAAAAAGGGTGAATGAACGATTTCCCATGAAATTGGCCTCTTTGAGGGAACAATTGGATTCATCTGGTCTCCTCACAAAATTTTGAGTCTATTCCGATGTATTGATCCGAATCGATACTCTTTTTGGGATGGTTTTGGTTAGAAGCATGATGTTTGAGAAAAAGCACCAAGAATCTTCATCCAACAAAATCCTATCAATTTGGCATCTTTGAGAAAGCAAGTTAGAACATCTGGCATCCTCACAACATTTCATGACTATTCAAAAAAATTGATCCGGTTCGAAGCTCGTTTCGACCCAGATTAGTGCAAAGGCATGAAGTTTCTGAAATTTTTACAAAAAGGGAGAACGAACAAATTCCCATGAAATTAGCCTCTTTGAGGAAATAGTTGGGTTCATCTGGTATCCTCACAACATTTTGAGTCTATTTTGAAGTTGATGGGAGACAAGTTAGGAACCCGTCCTAAGAGCCTTCTTTGATATAAAGATCGTGCAACTTAAGGAAAGATGAATTGAATACAAGAACAACGAAGAGCAACAATGAACAAAAATGGAAAAAGTAGAGATGATGAAAATAAGAACACTGAGACAATGTTGGTCGAAGGAAATAGACTCCAAGAGAACCCGTCTCTTGAATCCTAACTCCGGGATGCCACAAGGATCACCACTCCTTGATAAATCTTCATTCTTTCTGGCACTCAAGGATAAGCAAGAAAGAACTCACTGAACAACAACAAAGTTGCTGAAAAGAAATTCATTCATTCATATTGTAGAAAACCTTACAAAGTGGTGCCTATTTATAAATGGAAAAAGGCTACCAAGAATCCCTAGGAATAATAAGCATTAAATATTCCTAAAAGGTGACACTTCATTATACAATGAATCTGGACATAAGGTGCTGAATTAATTCTCCAAAGATGGCTCCTATCACCTTTTTCAAATTAGGAAACAAACTTAAAAAGAAATCAACAAAAGTAGCCTAATTTAAATAGGAAACTTTTGACCTGAATATTAATCCTAAAAAAACGTCACTTTTAATGGTCACATGAGAAGCACACGTTTTCTTCAGGTTATATCTCCCAAATGGGCTTCTTTTGGGCTTGGGCCATTAGCTTATATGATTGGAAGCATTTTCCATACTTTCTAGCTCTTTTTTTTAGGCTGCAGCTTGATTCAAAGTAGTTGGGCTTCATGCTCTTTCCAAGCTCATTGCTATGTCCAACTCCAAATGCTTCATGCCTCAATCGTACTCTATCATTCCCTCCCTCCTCAAAATGATTCGTTCTCAAATCTCCATAATCTATATGGAAAGAAAGGGAACGATTAAAAGCATCAAATAAAAAATAGGGAGTATACTTACTTTTCAAGCATAATTGATGCATCTTCTCTTCAACCCTTGCTTGAACTTGTGGTGTCATAATGACTCTTGACTGCAAATTCATCCTTTTTAAAGTTTCATCTTTATAATCTTGCATTCCAAACCAATATCTGGGATCAAAAACCTTGTAATGATAATTAGTTTGAATTGCATGTGACTTGTTGTCATGCATTAGTGCATAAGAACTTGATTTTCCTTCCATAACATCCACACTAATACCCTGCAACAAAGAACTAGAGGCAAATTTGACACAACAAGACTTAAGGAAAATTGAGATTGTAGAGTAAACATATGGGATGAAAGTTGGGCAGATTTTCACATTATTTGCTAGGTTCAAAATTTGGAAAGATTTGACACCTGTGAATGATGCACATTGACAAGACAAGGATGGAGCATAGCTCATAAGAGGAATACATATGGATGAAAACAAAGTATCACAAAGTTGGATGGAATAAGAAGAGAATGGGTTACTAGATAGAAAATGGAACACACGAGATTCATGAAAATGATATGGAAGAAACCAATAAAGATTCAAAAAGACACATAACTTATGAGACACACAAGAGACATAAAATATGAAATGAGTAGAGACTACTTCAAAAATGAATTGAGAATGCAGAACACTATGATGAAAATGAAATGAAGTGACATAGATGGATAAACTAGAAAAAGAAGACACTAAATGGTCAAACTGACTTTCTTTCACATTAGATTCAAGAAGAATTGAGGACTCATAACACATGGATGAACTAAATAAATTATAAGAATCAGAGATAAAGTAAGAAGGATGGAGAAGATGAAAAGAAGGAACATATAGAAGATATGAAGGAAGGAGTTGTAAAGAAACTACCTTAAACTCTCCTTTACTCAAACAACTCACAATTGCTTTTGCCTCATTATTCTCATCTTTTCTCAAGCTCTCCTTTTCTTTTCTCTTTTCTCTCTTTTTCTTTCTCTTTTTCATTCTTCTCTCAAGTTTCTTTATACTCATTTGTTTTCCTTTTTTTTCATTTTTCCGCACTCTTTCTTTTCTCACTTGTTTTTCACTCTTGTTTTTACCACTCATATTCTTATCACTTTTATTCTTCCTTTCAAGCTCACTTTTGATTCTCTTATGATTTTCATACAATTGAATACAATACGTTTCATGGGCTTTCTTTACTTCAAAAGAACAACTATCATCAAATAACCATGGATGCCCAAACACCATATCAACAACATGTTCAACTTCATCACACCCATGAGAACTAATTTCTAATGGCATAACAATGTGAATATCACTAGAAACAAGTATACCACTATCAACAAAGTTCTCTATCACCTCACCAGTAACATCTAGAGCAGTTGTTTCCACTAATGGTGGTAAATGATCATGATCAATCCCATCAAGAATATCATCAACATTTTCCTCCTTGGGATTCTCAAGAATATCATACTCTAATTCATAAGAAACATCATCAACGCAAAGATTTTGAGAATTAGAGGTACCTTTGAGAGTAGTTGATTCTTTTGGTTCAACAACCATTGTAGATGTTGAGGAAGATATCTCCTCCATTGGATCTTTTTGCTCCAAATAAGAATCAGTAGAACTTGGAACTGAAATTTGTACTTTAGAAGTTTGCTCCTTTCTACGAGTTGGAAGATACTCATAGAAGTAGTGGTGTGGTGCATACTTTTGCTTCAAAATGAGCTTCATGCTATTCCAAGTATCACACTGTTTCTCTTCACGAAGGTGCTTTCTTTCGAATCGTTCCCACCAAACTTTGGCCTTTCCTTCTAAGTGAAGAGTAGCTAATTTCACTTTCTCAGACTCGGAGTACTGGCAATCTTCAAACCATTGTTCAATTCTTCCTTCCCAGTTCAAGTACATGTAAGCATCATTCTCTCCATAGAATTTTGGGATGTTCAATGTAACATCCTTTTTGCATGAAGTGACTTGCATGCCATCCAATTTGGTGCTCAACTTGTTGATTTGGTCATTGAAAGCTCTCATTAAAGCTTTAAGATCAAGTTCATCACCAGCCATGCTTAAAACCTAAAATGTTAGTGAATAGAAGACAAAGAAAGGACCTTGCACACTATCTCACGTGTTTCACTCAACAATGATGCAAATTCACTCGTGTTTACACACTTTAAAGGCTTTTTTTTTTCCAGAAATGATATAATTACACTCTTGCCTTTTACCACTCAGTCTTTCTTCCTATGAGAGTGCAAAATTGAATATGAACTTAAATCAAGAAGCAATGTTTTAAGTGGCAATCTCAAAGTCAAAGATCCAAAATTCAAATTCTCAAAAGAGTTTAAAATGATAGTGATAGAGTACAATTGAGGCATGAAGCATTTGATGATGAGGGCAAGCTAAGAGCAACAATGGACCATGGACCAATTCAAGGCCCACTTCAAGGCATTGGAGGACCAATGACTAGAGCTAGAACAAAAGCCATGAATTGGGTGATCCAAAACATTATTAACATGGAACCATTGTATTTCAATGATTTTGAGGCCCAAAACAAAGAAAGAGGCAAGCTGAAAGTGTGGAGCCAAATTATAGTCAAAGAACCCAACTTGGAGAAAGCCCAACAAGGAGGATTCACTTAAAATCCATGTGCTTCTCATGTGCTCACTAAAAGTGACGTTTTTAATGATTATTTTAGTTAATTTGTTTCCTTTTTGAATAAAGAACATACAATCATAAATCTGATTTGTTTTTCCTTTATGCATTAAAGAGGAGCCAACTTTTTCAAATTCAAAATTAGAATTAAATGCTCCTTTTGACTTAGGGTTTCCTTTTTGTATTAATGAGCTTTAATAGGTTAAGTTTGTGGGCTGAACTAGAGTTAGTTTGTGGGTTAATATTTACCTATAAATAGGCACCTCTTGTACTCTTGCAAACACAACATGAATGAATGAATTTCTTTTCAGTAACTTTATTGTTGTTCTGTGAGTTCTTTCTTGCTTATCCTTGAGTGCCAGAAAAAATGAGGACTTATCAAGGAGTGGTGATCCTTGTGGCGTCCCGGAGTTAGGATTCAAGAGACGGGTTCTCTTGGAGTCTACTTCCTTCGACCAACATTTTGTTCAGTCTTCTTATTTCATCGTGTCTATTTTCTTTAGTTTTTGTTCATTGTTGTTCTTCATTGTTCTTGCGTTCAATTCATATTTCCTTGAGTTGCACGATCTTTATATCAAAGAAAGCTCTTAGGACGGGTTCCTAACGTGTCTCTCATCAGATAGTAACCAACAACAAAGATGGATTTTCTTTTTCTTTTTTTTTTTAACAAAAGAAATTGAATTTTTCCAGCCAAGAAAAGAAAAGAAAATGCTGGAAATTAAGATAATGAAGCGTACCAAAACGAAGGAATTGATTTTAGAGATTTGAACATAATAAAAGGACAACAACAAATTAGGAAAAATAAGATAGGAAGGGATTTGGATAGAATTTACTAGAAGAGTAAAATTCTAAAAAGGAATATGAAAGCAACTTACCACCCAAGTGAAATGAATATAGACTCCTTTTGTGACTTGGGAACAAAAACTTCAAATTTGGTAATTCAGAAACAAGCAACCCACAAATCAAGAGATGCAATTCCAGCAATTAATGCAAATCAATCCAAAGGAAATTCAAACTTCAAATGTGCTCAATTCTGGAAAATTTTTTTGTATGATTTTTTTTTTCACTATTGTTTTCTTTTCTTTTTTTTTTTTGCAGCACCCACAATTTCTCTTTTTTTTTAATTTCCTTTTTCGAATTTCTTTTTTTTTTGTTGTTTTCTTTTGAATAATTTGAACTAATACACAATGGAACAGAAGCTGACAAATTCCAGCAACAATATTTTTTTTTAATGAAAGACTCAAATCTGGAAATCACAAAGTCTGGACAACAAAAAAAAATGGAGAAAGATAACGGTGCAAGCCACCAAGAGAAAGAAGATTAATAAGGATGGAAAGAAACACAAAATAGAGGGATGAAACAAATGCTTGAGATGAAAATCAAGCCACAATATTAGAAGCAATGAATAAACTCAGATCTGACAAGAGAAGAGAAGAACACAAAAGAAAAAAAATCTGGACAGCAAGCATGAACAGTACGTATGAACAGTACAGCAATTTTCTGGACAGCAAGGAGAAAAAAAATGGAATGAACAGAAACACACCTTGATTTGCAAGCCGAAGCTCTGATACCAAATGATGGGAGACACGTTAGGAACCCGTCCTAAGAGCCTTCTTTGATATAAAGATCGTGCAACTCAAGGAAAGATGAATTGAATACAAGAACAACGAAGAGCAACAATGAACAAAAATGGAAAAAGTAGAGATGATGAAAATAAGAAAATTGAGACAATGTTGGTCGAAGGAAATAGACTCCAAGAGAACCCGTCTCTTGAATCCTAACTCCGGGACGCCACAAGGATCATCACTCCTTGATAAGTCTTCATTCTTTCTGGCACTCAAGGATAAGCAAGAAAGAACTCACTGAACAACAACAAAGTTGCTGAAAAGAAATTCATTCATTCATATTGTAGAAAACCTTACAAAGTGGTGCTTATTTATAAATGGAAAAAGGCTACCAAGAATCCCTAGGAATAATAAGCATTAAATATTCCTAAAAGGTGACACCTCATTATACAATGAATCTGGACATAAGGTGCTGAATTAATTCTCCAAAGATGGCTCCTATCACCTTTTTCAAATTAGGAAACAAACTTAAAAAGAAATCAACAAAAGTAGCCTAATTTAAATAGGAAACTTTTGACCTGAATATTAATCCTAAAAAAAGTCACTTTTAATGGTCACATGAGAAGCACACGTTTTCTTCAGGTTATATCTCCCAAATGGGCTTCTTTTGGGCTTGGGCCATTAGCTTATATGATTGGAAGCATTTTCCATAATTTCTAGCTCTTTGTTTTAGGCTGCAGCTTGATTCAAAGTAGTTGGGCTTCATGCTCTTTCCAAGCTCATTGCTATGTCCAACTCCAAATGCTTCATGCCTCAATCGTACTCTATCAGAAGTATTGATCCTAATCGAAACTCTTTTTGGGATAATTTTGTACAGAAGTAAGAAGTTTAAGAAAATGCTCCGAGAAGCTTTAACCAACAAAATCCTATCAATTTTGCATCTTTGAGAGAGCAAGTTAGTGCATTCGACATCCTCTCAACATTATAGGACTATTCAAAACAATTGATCCCGTTCGAAGCTCATTTTGAGCCAGATTAGTGCACACGCATGAAGTTTTTGTGATTGTTGTGAAAAGTGTGAACAAACGAATTCCAATGAAAATGGCCTCTTAGAGGGAACAATTGGGTTCATCTGGAATCCTCATAACATTTTGAGTCTATTCTAAAGTATTGATCCTAATTAAAACTCATGTTGGGATAGTTTTGGATAAAAGCAAGAAGTTTAAGAAAAAGCACCAAGAAGCTTCAACCAACAAAATCCTACCAATTTTTCATCTTTGATGGAGCAAGTTAGCACATCCGGTATCCTCACAACATTTCATGACAATCCAAAACAATTGATCCTGTTCAAAGCTCCTTTCGACCCAGATAAGTGCAGAGGTGTGAAGTTTCTGAAATTCTTGTGAAAGGATTAAATGAACAAATTCCCCTAAAAATTGGCTTCTTTCAGGAAATAATGGGGTTCATCCGATCTCCTCACAATATTTTGAGCCTATTTTGAAGTAATGATCCCAATCGAAACTCTTTTGGGATAGTTTTGGACAGAAGCAAGAAGTTTTAGAGAAACCAACGAGAAGCTTCAACCTACAAAATCCCATCAGTTTTGAATCTTTGAGGGAACCAGTTTTTACATTTGGTATCCTCACAAATTTCATGACAATTCAAAAAATTTGATCCCGTTCGAAGGTCCTTTCGATCCAGCTTAGTGGAGAGCCATAGAGTTTCTGAAAATGTTGTGGAAAGTGTGAACGAATGAAGTCCCAAGGAATTGGCCTCTTTGAGTGAACAATCGGGTTCATCTAGTCTCCTCACAATATTTTGAGTCTATTCCGAAGTATTGATCCCGATCGAAACTCTTTTTCGGATAGTTTTGAACAGAAGCATGAAATTTCAAAAAAGCACCGAGAAGCATCAACCAATAAAATCCTATCAATTTTGCATCTTCGAGGGGGCAAGTTAGTACATTTGGCATCCTCACAACATTTCATCACTCTTCGAAACAATTGATCCTGTTTGAAGCTCCTTTCATCCCAGATTAGTGCACAAGCACGAAGTTTCTGAAACTTTTGTGAAAAGTGTGAACGAACGAATTCCCATGAAATTCACCTCTTAGAGGGATCAATTGGGTTCATCCAGTCTCCTCACAACATTTTGAGTCTATTATGATGTATTGATCCTAATCAAAACACTTGTTGGGATAGTTTTGGACAGAAGCAAAAAGTTTATGAAAATACACTGAGAAGCTTCAACCAACAAAATCCTATCATTTTTACGTATTTGAGGGAGGAAGTTCGTACATCCGGCATCCTCACAACATTTCTTAACTATTCAAAAAAATTGATCCCATTCGAAACTCCTTTTGACCCAGATTAGTACAGAGGCACGGAGTTTCTGAGACTGTTGTGAAAAGTGTGAACAAACGAATTCCCCTGAATTTGGCTTTTTTGAGGGAAGAATTGGGTTCATCGAGTCTCATCACAACATTTTGAATCTATTCCAAAGTATTGAACCCAATCGAAACTCATTTTGGGATAGTATTGGATAGAAGGATGAAATTTTAGAAAAAGCACCGAGAAGCATCAACCAACAAAATCCTATCAATTTTGCATCTTTGAGGGTGCAAGTTAGTACATCCAGCGTCCTCACAACATTTCATTACAATTCAAGAAAAATTGACCCCGTTCGACGCTCCTTTCAACCCAAATTAGTGCAGAGGCATGGAGTTTCTAAAATTGTTGTAGAAAGTGTGGACGAACGAATTCCCATGAAATTGGCCTCTTTGAGGGAACAATTGGGTTCTTCCTGTCTCCTCGCAACATTTTGAGACTACTCTGAAGTATTGATCCCAATCAATTTTGGAAAGAAGCAAGAAGTTTCACCTAAAGTACAGAGAAGTTTCAACTAACAGAATCCTATTAATTTTGCATCTTTGAGGGAACAAGTTGGTACATCTGGCATCCTCACAACATTTCTTCACTATTCAAAAAATTGATCTTGTTCGAAGCTCCTTTCAACCCAAATTAGTGCAAACGCATGAATTTTCTGAGATTGTTGTGAAAGGTGTGAATGAACGAATTTCCATGAAATTGGCTTCTTAGAAGATCAATTGGTTTCATCCGGTCTCCTCACAACATTTTGAGTTTATTCTGAAGTATTGTTCCCAATCGAAACTCTTTTTGGGATAGTTTTGGACAGAAGCATTTAGAAAAACCACCAACAAGTTTGAACCAACAAAATCCTACCAGTTTTGCATTTTTGAGGGAGCAACTTAGTACATCCAGCATCCTCACAACATTTCGTGACTATTCAAAACAATTTATCCCATTCAAAGCTCCTTTCAACCTTGATTAGTGCAAAGGCACAGAGCTTCTGAAATTCTTATGAATGGGGTGAATGAACGAATTCCCCTGAAATTAGCTCCTCTGAAAGAACAATTGGATTCATCCGGTCTCCTCACAATATTTTGGGTCTATTCTGAAGTACGTTCCCCATCGAAACTCTTTTTGGGATAGTTTTGGACAGAAGCAAGAAGTTTCAAAAAAAGCACCGAGAAGCTTCAACCAAGAAAATCCTACCAATTTTTCATCTTTGAGGGAGCAAGTTAGTACATCCGGCATCCTCACAACATTTCATGACTATTCGAAAAAATTGATCCCGTTAGAAGCTCCTTTTAACCCAGATTTGTGCAAAGGCATGAAGTTTCTGAGATTATTGTGAAAAGTGTGAACGAATGAATTCCCATAAAATTGGCCTCTTTGAGGGAACAATTGGGTTCATCTGGTCTCCTCACAATATTTGAGTCTATTATGAGGTATTGATCCTAATTGAAACTCTTTTTACGTTAGTTTTAGGCAGAAGTATGTGTTTCAGAAAAAGCACTGAGAAGCTTCAACTAACAAAATACTATCAATTTTGTATCTTTGAGAAAGCAAGTTAGTACTTCCGGCATCCTCACAACATTTCATGACTATTGAAAAGAATTGGTCCCATTCGAAGCTCCTTTCAAGCTAGTCTTGTTTGGAAGGACGGAGTTTCTAAAAATGTTCTTAAAAGTGTAACAAATGAAATCCCATGAAATTGGCCTCTTTGGGGCAACAATTGAGTTCATACGGTCTCCTGGCAACATTTCAAGTCTATTCCAAAGTTTTAATCCCAATCAAAGCTCTTTTTGGATAATTTTGGGTAGAGGCATGAAATTTCTGAAAAAGAACCAAGTTTCAATGAACAAAATCCTATGAATTTTGATTCTTCAATGAAGCAAGTTAGTACATCCTGCATCCTCGCAACATCTCTTAACTATTTGAAAGAATTGATCCCTTTCGAAGCTCCTTTCAAGCTAATTTAGTGTAAAAGCACCAAGTTTTCGAAAATGTTCTGAAAGTGTGAATGAATGAATTCCCATGAAATTGGCCTCCTTGAGGGAACAATTGAGTTCATCCAATCTCTTTACAACATTTTGTGCCTAGTCCAAAGTATTGAACCCAATCAAAGCTCTTTTCATAATAGTTTTATGTAGAAGCATGAAGTTTCAGAAAAGGAACTGAGAAGCTTCAACCAATAAAATTCGATCATTTTTGCATCGTTGATGGAGCAAGTTTGTACATCCAGTATCCTTACAACATTTCATGACTATTTGAAAAGAATTGATCTCATTCGAAGCTCCTTTCAAGCTAGTTTAGTGCAAAAGCACCAAGTTTCAGAAAATATTCTGAAAGTGTGAATGAATGAATTCCCATGAAATTAGCCTCCTTGAGAGAACAATTGAGTTCATCCGATCTCTTCACAATATTTTGTGCCTAGTCCAAAGCATTGATCCCAATTGAAGCTCTTTTTGTGATAGTTTTGGATAGAAGCATGAAGTTTCATAAAAGGCACCGAGAAGCTTCAACCAATAAAATCCTATATATTTTGCATCTTTGAGGGAGCAAGTTGGTACATCCGGTATTCTCACAACATTTCATGACTATTCAAAAAAATTGATCCCATTCAAAGCTCTTTTCAAGCTAGTTGAGTTCGAAAGCAAGAAGTTTCTAAAAATGTTCTTAAAAGTGTTAACGAATGTAATCCCATTAAATTGGCCTTTTTGGGGCAACAATTGAGTTCATATAGTCTCCTGGCAACATTTTGAGTCTATTCCAAAGTTTTAATCCCAATCAAATCTCGTTTTTGGATAGTTTTGGGTAAAGGTATGAAGATTCAAAAAAAGCACTGAGGAGCTATTGAGTCAAGAGTTTTGATGATTCCAAACTAACTGGAGCTTGGAAGGAAGATATCAAAGGTGTACAAAAAATCTCAAGTGAAGACATCCACGAAAAATGAGTTTAAGATTAGATGTAGGATTTCTTATTGTATTCATATAAGTAAAAGGCTTTGATTTTGCACACAAATATTTTAAAAAATGTGTTTTTGCAATAACTAATGCAGTATGTGGAAAATATCCACTATCAGATGAATTTTGAAGTGTTAAATTTGATATGTTATTTTGAAAATTCAAATTTTGATATCTGAAATTCGAACTTTGGATTCAAAATATGTTAGTCTGGAAAGAGATCCCTCTGACAGACAAATTTCATCTTTGAAAATTTGAATTTCGGGTAAAACACAAACTATGAAAAATGAAAAATTCATTTGAAGATATGTCAAAGTTCATCTAAAAGTAAAATTTGAAAAGAGTTCTAAGTTAGTCCTCTAACAAACGAACTTCGATTTTGAAAATTTTGAACTTTGGAAAGAAAGTTTATAAGTTTGTTCAAATGCTCTTCTGACAAATGAATTTCAATCTTCAAAAATTTGAATTTTGAATTAAGTCTGATAAGAGATCTCTCTAACAGGTGAACTTTGGTTTTTGAACATTCAAATTTTGAAAAGAAGAACTTTTGTACCATATTGAATTGCTCACTAACAGACAAATTTTGGGCACCAAAATTCAAACTTCGAAGTCATTGTAGTAATTTGGAACAACTGTTCACACTTATTAGAAGTACTTTAAACTTGAAAATTCGCATGTTCCAACATAGAAACATTTGTCAAAAATGAAAATTCAAATTTTGCTTTAGAACAGACAAACTTCAAAGTTCAATGTTAAAGTCTTTAGCTTATGGTCTCTGTGAAATTCGTCTGTTGACTTTTGAAAATTTGAACTTTGGATGTCAGATGTATTAAATGCAGTTGGTGAATGGATAGTTTTATAGAGTAACCATTAGATAACGCTTCTAATGGCTAGATCTTGTCTCTAATGAATAGTTAAGACATAAATCTATAAATAGAATTTCATTTGAAAGTGTGAGTAACGGTTTTACATTATATATACTGAAATTCTACAAAATTCTTGAGTCAAAGTCTTCTGCCCTCACACACTCCGTATCTTCTACTTCAACTTTCATATACACTCTAAATTAGAGAGTTCATTTGCTGTAATCAATTTTATCTTCATCTGGAAGAAATATTTTCTTGTGAGGGGATTTCACAAGGGATTTACGAAGCACTTAGCTAGAGTGCAAAGAGTGAGATTATGAGCTCTTGGAATAGAGCATCAAGCTGTACTGAGGTATTGCAAGAAACCCACCAAATTCTTGCAAGATAGTGGAAAATCTCAAGTAGTAGCTTGAGGATTGGACGTAGGTCAAAAGAAAAGGATCAAACTAGGATAAATATTTGTGTCTTCTCTTCCATTATCTTGTTTTTCACTTGGATATAATTGATACTCTATTTTATTGTCACTTTTGTTTTCATTGCTCTCTTACACTTTTGCAGAAAATTTTAATCTTCCTAATTCAACCCCTTCTTAGGAAGCTAGCATATCTAACAAGAACTTCAACCACCAAAATCTTATCAATTTTGCATCTTTGAAGGGGCAAGTTAGTACATCTGGCATCCTCACAACATTTCATGACTATTCAAAAGAATTGGTCCTGTTCGAAGCTCCTTTCAAGCTAGTCTTGTTTGGAAGCACGAAGTTTCTAAAAATGTTCTTAAAAGTGTTAACAAATGAAATCCCATGAAATTGGCCTCTTTGGGGCAACAATTGAGTTCATACGATCTCCTGTCAACAGTTTGAGTCTATTCCAAAGTTTTAATCCCAATCAAATCTCTTTTTGGGGGTAGTTTTGTATATAGGCATGAAGTTTCAGGAAAAGCACCGAGAAGCTTCAATGAACAAAATCCTATGAATTTAGAATCTTTAATGGAGCAATTTTTCCCTCTCATAGGAAGCAAAAGTGAGTGGTAAAAGGCAAGAGTGTAATTATATCATTTCTGGAAAAAGCCTTTAAAGTGTATAAAACACGAGTGAACTTACATCATTCTTGAGTGCAACACGTGAGAGAGTGGTGAGGTCTATTGCTTTTTCAATTTGCACTAACATTTCATGTTCTTGGAAACATGTCTAGTGGTAGTGAAACTCAAATGCCAGATTTGAAGCTCTTCATGGACTCCATAAATGATCAACTCAAGAAATTGAGTATGAGATTAGATGCGATGGAAGCTTCCCCTTCCAATTCTAAAACAAGTCGAGGAAAGCACCATATGATCTATTCTGATGATGGTGAAGAAGAGGTGGGAACTGAATTTGAGGAGGAAGAGCTGTAACCAAGAAGAGCTAGACAAAGCCGGCATACATTTAGACATAATCAAGAGCATAAGAAGGATCCCCTTTCCAATATAAAAATGAAGATTCCTTCCTTCCAAGGGAAAGTTGATCCTGATGGTTACTTAGAATGGGAAAGGCGCGTGGAGCTTGTGTTTGAATGCAATTCATATTCTGAGGAAAGTAAGGTAAGATTGGCTGCTGTTGAATTTACTGACTATGCTAGTATTTGGTGGAACCAGTTGTGTACCACTACGAGGAGAACTGGAGAGGGTCCTGTTAGGACATGGCATGAAATGAAGACAATTATGAGAAAACGATATGTGCCAAATCATTACCATAGGGATGTACACATGAAGCTTCAAAAACTAAAACAAGGAACCATGAGTGTGGAGGATTATTACCAGGAGATGGAGATGTCCATGATAAAGGCCCATGTAGATGAAGATCCTGAGCAAACAATGGCAAGGTTCCTTAGAGGATTGAATCCAGATATTGCTACCGAGGTTGAGATGCCAAACTATCTTGATGTGGAGGAGTTATTGCATAAAGCCATTAAAGTTGAAAGGCACTTGAAGGCAAAACAGAAAGTGAAGTCATATGGGAGTTCTAACAAGGAATATAAATCTTATGGCAGATCAACGGAATATAATGTGTCTTCCAAATGGAAAGGTGAGCCCAAACCTAAGGAAAAGAACAAGTTGAAAGAACAGATTCCTAGTTCCAAAGGTAAGTCTTTGAAATTTTCTTCTTCTGATTCTTCCAAAGTTAAATGTTTTAAATGTCAATGGTTTGGTTATATTGCTTCACAATGTCCCACTAAAAGAACTATGATTGCTCTTGAGAATGGTTGTGTGACTAGTGAAAGCAGTGATGAAGAGACAAAGGAGGCCGAGTTAAACTCTAGTGAAGATGATTCTGATGTGGAGATAGCTGAGGCCGTTGAAGGAGAAGTATTGGTATCCAGGCGTGCTATTAACATACAGCCAAAGGTGGGCCATGAGAGAGAGCAACGCGAGAATTTGTTTCATACTAGATGTTTCATTAATAACAAGGTATGCAATCTTATCATTGATAATGGTAGTTGGACCAATGTAGCTAGTACCTTATTAGTTGAGAAACTTGGTTTACCATCTTTGAAGCATCCTACACCTTATAATTTGCTGTGGTTTAATGAAAGTGGGGATGCTAGGGTAACTAAACAAGTGATTGTAGCCTTTTCCATAAGTAGCTATAAAGATAAGGTTTTATGTGATGTTATACCTATGCATGTTAGACACTTGTTACTTGGTAGGCCATGGCAGTATGATAGGAGGATTAAGTATAATGGTTACACTAACAGGTACTCATTTGAGTATAATAATAAGACTATTGTGCTAATACCTCTTAGTCCAGTGCAGGCTCTTGAAAACCAAAGGAGAATCACGCAAGAGAGTAAAATGAAAGAAAAAGAAAAGAAAAAGCATGAGAAAGAAAGAAAAGCAAGTGAGCTGAAAAGAAAAGAACAAAGAAAAAGTGTGAAAAAGAATGAGAGTGAAGAAACAAAAGTAACTTTGTTTACTGGAGGAGGAGAAATCAAAAGAGCTTTGTTTTGTGAACTTTCCTTTGTACTTATGTATAAGGAAGTGTATTTAACTATTTTTGATTTACATAACTCTCTTTCCTCTAGTGTTTTGAGCTTGTTGCATGAATATAAAGAATTGTTTCCAAAGGAGATACCAGATAGGTTGCCCCCAATAAGAGGTATTGAGCATAGGATTGACTTCATCCCTAGAGCATCTATTCCAAATAGGCCTGCATATAGGACAAATCCAGAGGAGACTAAGGAAATTCAAAGGCAAGTTAAGGAACTATTGAAAAAGGGGTTCGTGAAAGAAAGCCTTAGTCCGTGTGTTGTTCCAGTCATTTTGGTGCCCAAGAAAGATGGCAAGTGGAGAATGTGTGTAGATTGCCGTGCCATCAACAAAATTACAGTTAAGTATCAATATCTCATTCCTGGATTAGATGAAATACTAGATGAAGTGCATAGTGCTTGTTTATTTTCCAAGATAGATCTTAGGAGTGGATATCATCATATTAGGATGAAAGAAAGGGATGAGTGGAAAACTGCTTTTGAGACTAAGTTTGTGTTGTATGAGTGGTTGGTCATGCCGTTTGGTTTGACTAATGCCTCTAGCATATTTATGAGTCTTATGAATCATGTTTTTCGTCTATACATAGGAAAGTTTGTTGTAGTTTACTTTGATGATATTTTGGTGTTCTCTAAGAGTGTTGAAGAACATATTGCGTGTTGTATTTGATATCTTATGTGAAAATAGACTATTTGCCAATTTAGAGAAATGCTCCTTTTGTTTGGATTCTATTGTCTTCCTTGGTTTTGTTATAGGTGCTGAAGGGATTCGAGTGGATGCGGAGAAAGTGAAGGCCATTCGAGATTGGCCTACACCAAGGAATGCAAATGAAGTGAGGAGTTTCCATGGGGTTGCAAGTTTCTACCGGAGATTTGTGCAGGACTTTTCAACCATTGCTGCACCTCTAAATGAGCTGGTAAAGAAAAATGTTGTGTTTAAATGGGGTGAGGCACAAGAGAGGGCTTTTCAAACATTGAAAGATAAGCTAACCAATGCGCCTCTACTTATTCTTCTTGACTTTTCTAAGGTTTATTAAATTGAATGTGATGCTTCTAGTATTGGAATTGGTGCTGTTTTGATGTAAGATGTTAGACCAATTGCATATTTTAGTGAGAAGTTTAGTGGTGTATGTTTGAATTATTCTACATATGATAAATAGTTGTATGCACTAAAAAGAACCTTAGAACATTGGCATCATTATCTATGGTCTAGAGAATTTGTTTTGCATTCTGATCATGAAAGTTTGAAATATCTTAAGACCCAGAACAAATTGAACAAAAGACATGTTGTTTGGCTTGAGTTTATTGAATCTTTCCCATATATTTTGAAACATAAGCATGGTAAAGAAAATGTTGTTGCTGATGCATTGTCTAGGATGTATAGTCTCATTACATCTATGTAAGCTAAGTTGATTGGTTTTAAATCCTTGAAAAGCATGTATGAATGTGATGCTGACTTTGCTGAAAATTGGAAATTGTGTGAGAACCATGGTGTTAATGATTTCTATAGATTTTATGGATTCTTGTTTAGGGGAAGTAAGCTATGTGTGCTTGCTTGTTCTAATGCGTGAGCTTTTAATTATGGAATCTCATGGAGGGGGTTTAATGGGTCATTTTGGTTGATAAGACTTTGACTATACTAAAAGATCATTTTTATTGGCTATATATGCACAAAGATGTTGTTTCTATGTGTGCTAAATGCAATGTGTGCAAGCATGCTAAATCTCGAGTGCATCCTCATAGATTATATACACATTTGTCTGTTCCTTCACATCCTTGGGTGGACATTTCTATAGATTTTGTGCTTGGATTGCCTAGGTCCCCTACTGGTAAGGATATTATATTTGTTGTGGTGGATAGGTTTAGCAAGATGGCTCATTTCATTGCTTGCTCTAAAACACATGATGTTGTCCACATCTCTGATTTGTTCTTTAAGGAGATAGTTAGATTGCATGGTTTACCCAGGTCCATTGTTAGTGATCGTGATATTGAATTCCTGAGTCATTTCTGGAAAACTTTGTGGGCTAAATTGGGAACTAAGCTTGTGTTTTCTACAGTTGCACATCCCCAAATAGATGGGCAAACAGAGATAGTAAATCGAACACTTTCTTCTTTATTGCGTGCTATATTGCATAAAAATCTTAAAAATTGGGAAAAGTGTTTACCTCATGTGGAGTTTGTATATAACTGAGCTGTGCATTCTACTACTAGTTATTCTCCTTTTGAAGTTGTCTATGGGTTCAATCATTTGACTCCACTTGATATTTTTCCTTTGCCTATTATTGAGTTTGCTAACCTTGATGCTGAAAAGAAAGCTAAGTTTGTGCAGGACTTACATGCTAAGGTAAAAGCAAACATTGAGAGGAACAATGAGCAATATGCTCAACAGGCTAACAAAGGTCACAGAAAGGTTGTCTTCGAGCCTGTAGATTGGGTGTGGGTTCATCTAAGGAAATAGAGGTTTCCTAAGCAAAGGAAATCCAATTTGCACCCAAGAGGCGATGGTCCTTTTCAAGTTTTGGAAAGGATAAATGATAATGCTTATAAAATTGATTTGCCTCATACTTATAGAAATGTAAGTGCCACCTTTAATGTGGCTCACTTCTCTCTTTTTGACATTTCAGATTTGAGGACGAATCCTTTTAAGGAGGGAGGGAATGATGAAGGCAAGCTAAGGGAAACAATGGGCCATGGACAAATTCAAGACCCACTTCAAGGCATTGGAGGACCAATGACCAGAGTTAGGACCAAAGCCATGAAGCAAGCCATGAATGGGTTGATCCAAAATATGATTAACATGGAACCATTGTATTTGAATAATTTTGAGGCCCAAAACAAAAAAAAGAGGCAAGCTAAAAATGTGGAGTCAAATTATAGTCAACAAGCCCAACTTGGAGAAAGCCCAACAAGGAGAATTCACTTAAAATACATGTGCTTCTCATGTGGTTAACAAAAGTGACGTTTTTAATAAGTTTTATTAGGATACTTTAGTAAATTTGTTTCCTTTTGAATACAAGGCATATAATGATCTAATTTGATCTCCCTTTATTTATGAATAGGATTTTAGCACATTCTCTTCCTTTTTGCATTAAAGAGGAACCAACTTTTCAAAGTTAAAATTAGAATTAAATGCTCCTTTTTGCTTAGGGTTTTCTTTTTGTATTAATTAGCATTAATAAGGTTAGGTTTGTAGGCTGAACCAGAGTTAGTTTGTGGGTTAACACTTGCCTATAAATAGGCACCTCTTGTACTCTTACAAATCATAATATGAATGAATACATTTCTTTTCAGCAACTTTGTTATTGTTCAATGAGTTCTTTCTTGCTTATCCTTGAGTGTCAAAAAGAATGAGGACTTATCAAGGAGTGGTGATTCTTGTGGCATCCCGGAGTTAGGATTCAAGAGACGGGTTCTCTTGGAGTCTATTTCCTTCCACCAATATTTTGTTTTAGTCTTCTTTTTTTCATCATTTCTATTTTTTTTTTCAGTTTTTGTGATGGAGCACGAGCTAGGCTTATCAAAGGGGAGGAGTTTCAAGAGCTTGGTGGACATGGAAGGCATGATCATGTGATTGAACAAGGAACCCAAGTATGGAACAAGAAAGATCCTTTGCAAGGAATAGGTAGGCCTATGACAAGAGCAAGGACTAAGGCAATGAGGCAAGCTCTCAATGGATTAATTCAAGAAGTAATTGAACAAGAGCCCATCTACTTAGCTAAATTTCCAGCCCAAAAGGCTTCAAGAGGCATGTTCGTCATGGCTAGTATGCTAGAAACTGATCCAAGCCCAACAAACAAGGCCCAAATAGAAGAACTCACTTAAAGAAGCATGTGCGAAGCTTGTGACCATCTAAATAGTGTTCTTTTATTAAATAAATTTGCAATTTTCATTTTTTTATTACTGAATTCAGAAATAAGGTTTTGACAATTAGTTTCATATTTTGAATTTATTTGTGAGGATCTCTTCAGATTTGATTTTGTTTCCTATTTTTGGCCACCACTTATTCAGCATGTATCTAGTCTTATTTCTGTGTAAGGTGGTGCCATTCTAAGAGATTTAGGATCTAAACTATTTTTAGCAAATTAGGCCTAGGGTTTTTGCTTCCTTTTTCTTTAAAAACATCACTTTTGTACTGGTAAATCAGAGATGAATGAATAGTGCATTTTTCAGTAAAACTTTGTGAGTTTTCTTGTTCTCTTGGTGAGCTTGAGAGACTCTTTGGCATATCAAAGAGAGTGGTCTTCTCTTTGTGGTGTCTATAGCTAAGGTTTAAAGAAACAAGTCTTCTTGGGGTTTTGCTTCTTGACCAATAACTTCTATACTTCCTATTCGTGCATTCTTCTTTGTTTATCTTTTCTATTTGTTTAACGTGTTCTTAGTATTTTATTTGCTTCTCTTTGATCCTAGCACGATCTTTACGTTTCCCAATTCGATTGGAGGTTCGTGAGACAAGTTCTACACAGGTTTTCTATCATTTGGTATCAGAGCCAGGTTTGCTAGTATCAAGGATGTTTTTTTTCTTTTCTTCCAATCTTGCTGTTTCGTCTCTTCTTTCTTCTATCTAGATTTGTTCTTATGCTTATTTTGTGTTTTTTGTGGTGTGATTCTCCTCACTTTGTGTCTCTTGTGTGTGGCATCTTCATAAGTTGTTTGTTCTTGTTGTCTTTTCGTTGGATCATCTCTTCCTTATGACTTGTTGCTATTTCTTGTTGTCTTCTATCCAGATTTGAAGTTTTCTAAAAAAAAAAAGTTCACATTATTTTTGTTGCAATTTTCAATATTGTCGAGAAAGTTCGAATTTGTGTGTGTCCAATTATAAAAAGTTCGAAAAAAAAATAGCTGATGTTAAAAAAAAAAAGAGAAAAGAAAAAGAAGAGAAGAAAAGCTACTAAAACAAATAAAAAAAAAAAGAAGAAAGAAATTTATTACTAGACCTTTCAGATTTATTATATCAATCAACTACTTGATGGTCAAGATAGAATCTTTCTTGATTGATTGCTTGCTTTCCTAATTCATATAGTTTCCTATTTTATTAAGTGGACTGCAAGTTGAAAAAACAAAAGTTGGCCTCTTTAAGGGAGAAGCTTCTTATAGAGGCATGTAGTTTTAGAAAAAGCACCGAGAAGCTTCAACAAATAAAATCCTACGAATTTTGAATCTTTAAGGGAGCAAGTTAGTACATCTGGCATCCTCGCAACATCTCTTGACTATTCAAAAGAATTGATCTTATTCAAAGCTCCTTTCAAGCTAATTTAGTACAAAAGCAACAAGATTTTGAAAATGTTCTAAAAGTATGAACGAAGGAATTCCCATGAAATTGGCTTCTTTGTGGAAACAATTGAGTTCATCCGATCTCTTCACAACATTTTGAGTCTTTTCCAAGGTATTAATCCCAATTGAAGCTCTTATTATAAAGGCATGTAGTTTCAAAAAAAGCACCGAGAAGCTTCAACAAACAAAATCCTACGAATTTTGAATCTTTAAGGGAGCAAGTTAGTACATCTGGCATCCTCGCAACATCTCTTGACTATTCGAAAGAATTGATCCCATTCAAAGCTCCTTTCAAGCTAATTTAGTAAAAAAGCAACAAGATTTTGAAAATGTTCTAAAAGTACGAACGAAGGAATTCTCATGAAATTGGCCTCTCTGTGGGAACAATTGAGTTTGTCCAATCTCTTCACAACATTTTGAGTCTTTTCCAAGGTATTAATCCCAATCGAAGCTCTTTTTGGGATAGTTTTAGGCAGAAGCATGGAGTTTCAAAAAAAGCACCGAAAAGCTTCTTCCAACAAAACCCTATAAATTTTGCATCATTGAGGGAGCAAGTTAGTACATCCGACATTCTCCAAATATTTCTTGACTATTCGAAAGAATTTATCCTGTTCGAAGCCCCTTTCGAGCTAGGTTAGGCAGAAGCACTAAGTTTCTAAAAATATTCAGAAAAGTGTGAATGAACAAAATCCAATGAAATTGGCCTCTTTGTGGGAACAATTGAGTTCATTCGGTCTTCTCACAGCATTTTGAGTCTATTCCAAAATATTGATCCTAATTAAAGCTCTTTTTGGGATAGTGATGGGAGACACGTTAGGAACCCGTCCTAAGAGCCTTCTTTGATATAAAGATCGTGCAACTCAAGGAAATATGAATTGAACGCAAGAACAACGAAGAACAACAATGAACAAAAACTAAAGAAAATAGACACGATGAAATAAGAAGACTGAACAAAATGTTGGTCGAAGGAAGTAGACTCCAAGAGAATCCGTCTCTTGAATCCTAACTCCGGGACGCCACAAGGATCACCACTCCTTGATAAGTCCTCATTCTTTCTGGCACTCAAGGATAAGCAAGAAAGAACTCACAGAACAACAATAAAGTTGCTGAAAAGAAATTCATTCATTCATGTTGTGTCTTGCAATAGTACAAGAGGTGCCTATTTATAGGCAAGTATTAACCCACAAACTATCTCTAGTTCACCCCACAAACCTAACCTTATTAATGCTAATTAATACAAAAAGGAAATCCTAAGTCAAAAGGAGCATTTAATTCTAATTTTGAATTTGAAAAGGTTGGCTCCTCTTAAATGCATAAAGCAAAGCAAATCAAATCATTATTTGCCTTTTATTGAAAAGGAAACAAATTGACTAAAATAATCCTAATAAAACTTATTAAAAACGTCACTTTTAGTGACCACATGAGAAGCACATGTATTTTAAGTGAATTCTCCATATTGGGCCTTCTCCAAGTTGGGCTTGTTGACTATAATTTGGCTCCACACTATAATATTGGGCTCCTCATTCTTTCTTTGTTTTGGGTCTCAAAATCATTCAAATACAATGGTTCCATGTTAATCATATTTTGGATCAACCCATTCATGGCTTGCTTCATGGCTTTGGTCCTAGCTCTGGTCATTGTTCCTCCAATGCCTTGAAGTGGGTCTTGAATTTGTCCATGGCCCATTGTTTCCCTTAACTTGCCTTCATCATTCCCTCCCTCCTTAAAAGGATTCATCCTCGATTCTGAAATGTCAAAAAGAGAGAGGTCATCCACATTAAATGTTGCACTTATATTTCCATAACTATGTGGCAAATCAATTTTATAAGCATTATCATTTATCCTTTCCAAAACTTGAAAATGACTGTCGCCTCTTGGGTGCAATTTGGATTTCCTTTGTTCAGGAAACCTCTCTTTCCTTAGATGAACCCACACCCAATCTCCAGGCTCGAAGACAACCTTCTTGCGACCTTTGTTAGCCTGTTGAGCATATTGCTCATTTTTCCTCTCAATGTTTGCTTTTACCTTAGCATCTAAGTCCTGCACAAACTTAGCTTTCTTTTCAGCATCAAGGTTAGCAAACTCAGTAACAGGCAAAGGAAGAATATCAAGTGGAGTCAAAGGATTGAACCCATAGACAACTTCAAAAGGAGAACAACTAGTAGTAGAATGCACAGCTCGGTTATATGTAAACTCCACATGAGGTAAACACTTTTCCCAATTTTTAAGATTTTTATGCAATATAGCACGCAATAAAGAAGAAAGTGTTCGATTTACTACCTCTGTTTGCCCATCCGTTTGGGGATGTGCAATTGTTGAAAACACAAGCTTAGTTCCCAGTTTAGCCCATAAAGTTTTCCAAAAATGACTCAAGAATTTAACATCACGATCACTAACAATGGACCTGGGTAAACCATGCAATCTAACTATCTCCTTAAAGAACAGATCAGAGATGTGAATAGCATCATGTGTTTTAGAGCAAGCAATGAAATGAGCCATCTTGCTAAACCTATCCACCACAACAAATACACTATCCTTACCAGCAGGGGACTTAGGCAATCCAAGCACAAAATCCATAGAAATGTCCACCCAAGGATGTGAAGAAACAGGCAAAGGTGTATATAATCCATGGGGATGCACTCGAGATTTAGCATGCTTGCACACAAAACATTTATCACACACAGAAACAACATCCTTGTGCATATGTGGCCAATAAAAATGATCTTTCATCATTGCCAAAGTCTTATCAACTTCAAAATGACCCATTAAACCTCCTCCATGAGATTCTAACCAAAAGCTCACGCATAGAACATGCAGGAACACATAGCTTACTTCCCTTAAACAAGAACCCATCAAATCTATAAAAATCATCAACACCATGATTCTCACACAATTTCCAGGTTTCAGCAAAGTCAACATCACATTCATACATGCTTTTCAAGGATTCAAAACCAATCAACTTAGCCTGCATAGATGTAATGAGACTATATCTCCTAGACAATGCATCAGCAACAACATTTTCTTTGCCATGCTTATGTTTCAAAACATATGGAAAAGATTCAATAAACTCAAGCCAAACAGCGTGTCTTTTGTTCAATTTGTTTTGGGTCTTAAGGTATTTCAAACTTTCATGATCAGAATGCAAAACAAATTCATTAGACCACAGATAATGTTGCCAATGTTCTAAGGTTCTTTTTAGTGCATACAACTCTTTATCATATGTAGAATAATTCAAGCATGCACCATTAAGCTTCTCACTAAAATATGCAATTGGTCTAGCCTCTTGCATCAAAACAGCTCCAATTCCAATACCAGAAGCATCACATTCAACTTCAAAAACCTTAGAAAAGTTAGGAAGAATAAGTAGAGGGGCATTGGTTAGCTTATCTTTCAGTGTTTGAAAAGCCCTCTCTTGTGCCTCACCCCATTTAAACACAACATTTTTCTTTACCAGTTCATTTAGAGGTGCAGCAATGGTTGAGAAGTCCCGCACAAATCTCCGGTAGAAACTTGCAAGTCCATGGAAACTCCTCACTTCATTTGCATTCCTTGGTGTAGGCCAATCGTGGATAGCTTTCACTTTCTCCTCATCCACTCGAATCCCTTCAGCACCTACAACAAATCCAAGGAAGACAACAGAATCCAAACAAAAAGAACATTTCTTTAAATTGGCAAAGAGTCTATTTTCACGTAAAATATCAAATACAGCACGCAAATGTTCAGCATGCTCTTCAAGACTCTTAGAAAACACCAAAATATCATCAAAGTATATGACTACAAACTTTCCCATGTAGGGACGAAAAACATGATTCATAAGACTCATAAATGTGCTAGGAGCATTAGTCAAACCAAACGGCATAACTAACCACTCATACAACCCAAACTTAGTCTTAAAAGCAGTCTTCCATTCATCCCCTTCTTTCATCCTAATCTGATGATATCCACTCCTAAGATCTATCTTTGAAAATAAACAAGCACCATGCAGTTCATCTAGCATGTCATCTAACCGAGGAATGGGATATCGATACTTAACTGTAATTTTGTTGATGGCACGACAATCAACACACATTCTCCACTTGCCATCTTTCTTGGGCACCAAAATGACTGGAACAGCACATGGACTAAGGCTTTCTTTCGCGAACCCCTTTTTCAGTAATTCCTCAACTTGCCTTTGAATTTCCTTAGTCTCCTCTGGATTTGCCCTATATGCAGGCCTATTTGGAATAGATGCTCCAGGGATGAAGTCAATCCTATGCTCAATGCCTCTTATTGGGGGCAACCCATCTGGTATCTCCTCTGGAAATAATTCCTTATATTCCTGCAACAAGCTCAAAACACTAGAAGGAAGAGAGTTATCTAAATCAGAAATAGTTAGATACACTTCCTTATACATAAGTACAAAGGAAGGTTCACAAAACAAAGCTCTTTTGATTTCTCCTCCTCCAGCAAACAAAGTTACTTTTGTTTCTTCACTCTCATTCTTTTTCATAAAGCTCCTTTGCTCTTTTCTTTTGAGCTCACTTGCTTTTCTTTCTTTCTCATGCTCTTTCTTTTCTTTTTCTTTCATTTTACTCTCTTGCATAATTCTCCTTTGGTCTTCAAGAGCCTGCACTGGACTAAGAGGTGTTAGCACAATGGTCTTATTATTATACTCAAATGAGTACCTGTTAGTGTAACCATCATACTTAATCCTCCTATCATACTGCCATGGCCTACCAAGTAACAAGTGTCCAACATGCATAGGTACAACATCACATAAAACCTCATCTTTATAGCTACCCATGGAAAATGCTACAATCACTTGTTTAGTTACCTTAGCATCCCCACTTTCATTAAACCACAGCAAATTATAAGGTGTAGGATGCTTCAAAGTTGGTAAACCAAGTTTCTCAACTAACAAGGTGCTTGCTACATTGGTACAACTACCATTATCAATGATAAGATTGCATACCTTGTTATTAATGAAACATCTAGTATGAAACAAATTCTCGCGTTGCTCTCTCTCATGGCCCACCTTTGGCTGTATGTTAAGAGCACGCCTAGATACCAATACTTCTCCTTCAACGGCCTCAGCTATCTCCACATCAGAATCATCTTCACTAGAGTTTAACTCGGCCTCCTTCGTCTCTTCACCACTGCTTTCACTAGTCACACAACCATTCTCAAGAGCAATCATAGTTCTTTTAGTGGGACATTGTGAAGCAATATGACCAAACCCTTGACATTTAAAACATTTAACTTTAGAAGAATCAGAAGAAGAAAATTTAGAAGACTTACCTTTGGAACTAGGAATCTGTTCTTTCAACTTGTTCTTTTCCTCACGTTTGGGCTCACCTTTCCATTTGGAAGACACATTATATTCCTTTGATCTACCATAGGATTTGTATTCCTTGTTTGAACTCCCATATGACTTCACTTTCTGTTTTGCCTTCAAGTGCCTTTCAACTTTAATGGCTTTATGCAATAACTCCTCCACATCAAGATAGTTTTGCATCTCAACCTCGGCAGCAATATCTGGATTCAATCCTCTAAGGAACCTTGCCATTATTTGCTCAGGATCTTCATCTACATGGGCCTTTATCATGGACATCTCCATCTCCTGGTAATAATCCTCCACACTCATGGTTCCTTGTTTTAGTTTTTGAAGCTTCATGTGTACATCCCTATGGTAATGATTTGGCACATATCGTTTTCTCATAATTGTCTTCATTTCATGCCATGTCCTAACAGGACCCTCTCCAGTTCTCCTCCTAGTGGTACACAACTGGTTCCACCAAATACTAGCATAGTCAGTAAATTCAACAGCAGCCAATCTTACCTTACTTTCCTCAGAATATGAATTGCATTCAAACACAAGCTCCACGCGCCTTTCCCATTCTAAGTAACCATCAGGATCAACTTTCCCTTGGAAGGAAGGAATCTTCATTTTTATATTGGAAAGGGGATCCTTCTTATGCTCTTGTTATGTCTAAATGTATGCCGGCTTTGTCTAGCTCTTCTTGGTTGCAGCTCTTCCTCCTCAAATTCAGTTCCCACCTCTTCTTCACCATCATCAGAATAGATCATATGGTGCTTTCCTCGACTTGTTTTAGAATGAGAAGGGGAAGCTTCCATCACATCTAATCTCATACTCAATTTCTTGAGCTGATCATTTATGGAGTCCATAAAGAGCTTCAAATCTGGCATTTGAGTTTCACTACCACTAGACATGTTTCCAAGAACCTGAAATATTAGTGCAAATTCAAAGAGCAATGGACCTCGCCACTCTCTCACGTGTTACACTCAAGAATGATGTAAGTTCACTCGTGTTTTACACACTTTAAAGGCTTTTTCCAGAAATGATATAATTACACTCTTGCCTTTTACCACTCACTCTTGCTTCCTATGAGAGTGCAAAATTGAATCTGAACTTAAATCAAGAAGCAATGTTTTAAGTGGCAATCTTAAAGTCAAAGATCCAAGAATTTAAATTCTCAAAGAGTGTAAAACGTTGGTGACCAACAAAGAAAGATGGGCTTTCTGTTTTTTTTTTTTTAACAAAAGAAACAAATTTTCCAGCTAAGAAAAGAGAAAAGGAAATGCTGGAAATTAAGACAAGAGAAAAGATGTGGCATGTATACCAAAGGAAGGAACTTTTAGATGACTATCAAATATGAAACAAGAAAGGAACAAGTTAGGGAATTTAAATTATGTAGGAAAATAGACAGAATTAAACTAGAAGAGTAAAATTCTGAGTAGAAAATAAAAGACAAGAATGGAAACTTACCACAAATGAGAAATTATGAATGGGTATTCAAAAGTTGATTCTCCTTTAATGAGATCAGAAAATGGAGCAATTAAATAACATTAATGCCCAATCACAAAAGGAAATTTGTAATTCAAACTACCACCTGGATTGAAAGATCTTAAAGTAGGAAAGAAAACAAGATCTCCTTAATTTTTTTTTGGAAATTGCCTTAGCAGCCGTATCTTTTTTTTTAATTTTATATACGAATTTTTCTTTTTCCAAGGCTGCAATCAATTCTCTCTTTCTTTTTCTCTTTTTTTTTTGGCAAAATCACAACAAGAAATCTGGGCAGTAACTAAATTCTTTGGGCAGATAACAAAGAACTCCACAATCTCAATGGAAACAAGAATCAAATATGGTAAGATCCTTTAGCAAAGAAAATGAAAGAAAATGGACAATGGAATTAGAATAGATCATGCCACAATAAGAACAAAACGAAAGATTATGAAGTCTGGAAAATAGATCAAGAACATAGAACAAAATAGCAAGGTAAAAACGAATGAACAAAGACAGATAGTACAATGAACAGTGACGAAGGAACAGTATGGATGAACAGTACAAATATTTTCTGGACAGCAAGCATGAACAGTACGGATGAACAGTGCTACGATTTTCTGGATAGCAAGGAAAAATGGAATGAAGCAACAGAAACACGCCTTGATTTGCAAGCCGAAGCTCTGATACCAAATGATGGGAGACACGTTAGGAACCCGTCCTAAGAGCCTTCTTTGATATAAAGATCGTGCAACTCAAGGAGATATGAATTGAACGCAAGAACAACGAAGAACAACAATGAACAAAAACTAAAGAAAATAGACACGATGAAATAAGAAGACTGAACAAAATGTTGGTCGAAGGAAGTAGACTCCAAGAGAATCCGTCTCTTGAATCCTAACTCCGGGACGCCACAAGGATCACCACTCCTTGATAAGTCCTCATTCTTTCTGGCACTCAAGGATAAGCAAGAAAGAACTCACAGAACAACAATAAAGTTGCTGAAAAGAAATTCATTCATTCATGTTGTGTCTTGCAATAGTACAAGAGGTGCCTATTTATAGGCAAGTATTAACCCACAAACTATCTCTAGTTCACCCCACAAACCTAACCTTATTAATGCTAATTAATACAAAAAGGAAATCCTAAGTCAAAAGGAGCATTTAATTCTAATTTTGAATTTGAAAAGGTTGGCTACTCTTAAATGCATAAAGCAAAGCAAATCAAATCATTATTTGCCTTTTATTGAAAAGGAAACAAATTGACTAAAATAATCCTAATAAAACTTATTAAAAACGTCACTTTTAGTGACCACATGAGAAGCACATGTATTTTAAGTGAATTCTCCATATTGGGCCTTCTCCAAGTTAGGCTTGTTGACTATAATTTGGCTCCACATTTTCAGCTTGCCTCTTTCTTTGTTTTGGGCCTCAAAATCATTCAAATACAATGGTTCCATGTTAATCATATTTTGGATCAACCCATTCATGGCTTGCTTCATGGCTTCGGTCCTAACTCTGGTTATTGGTCCTCCAATGCCTTGAAGTGGGTCTTGAATTTGTCCATGGCCCATTGTTTCCCTTAACTTGCCTTCATCACTTGCTCCCTCAAAGATGCAAAATTGATAGGATTTTGTTGGTTGAGGCTTCTTGGTGCTTTTTATGAAACTTCATGTTGCTGTCCATAACTATCCCCAAAAAGAGTTTCAATTGGGATCAATACTTTGGAATTGACTCAAAATGTTGTGTGGAGACAGGATGAACCCAATTGTTCTCTCAATCAGGCTAATTTCGAGGGAATTCGTTCGTTTACACTTTTCACCACAATTTCAGAAACTTCATGCTTCTGCACTAATCTGTCTCAAAAGGAGCATTGAACGGGATCATTTGTTTCCAATAGTCATGAAATGTTGTGAGGATGCCGGGTGTAATAGCATGCTCCCTCAAAGATGCAGAATTGATAGGATTTTGTTGGTTGAGGCTTCTCGGTGCTTTTTCTGAAACTTCATGCTGCTGTCCATAACTATGCCCAAAAAGAGTTTTAATTGGGATCAATACTTTGGAATTGACTCAAAATGTTGTGTGGAGACCGGATGAACCCTATTGTTCCCTCAAAGAGGCCAATTTCGTGGGAATTCGTTCGTTCACACTTTTCACAACAATTTTAGAAACTTCATGCTTTTGCACTAATCTGTCTCAAAAGGAGCATTGAACGGGATCATTTGTTTCCAATAGTCATGAAATGTTGTGAGGATGCCGGGTGTAATAACTTGCTCCCTCAAAGATGCAAAATTGATAGGATTTTGTTGGTTGAGGCTTCCTGATGCTTTCTCTAAAACTTCGTGCTGTTATCCATAACTATCCCAAAAAGAGTTTCAATTGGGATCAATACTTTGGAATTGACTCAAAATGTTGTGAGGAGACCAAATGAACCTAATTGTTCTCTCAAAGAGGTCAATTTCATAGGAATTCGTTCGTTCACACTTTTCACAACAATTTCAGAAACTTCGTGCTTCTGCACTAATCTAGCTCAAAAGGAGCATTGAACGAGATCAATTGTTTCCAGTAGTCATGAAATGTTCTGAGGATGCCGGGTGTAATAACTTTCCCCCTCAAAGTTGCAAAACTGATAAGATTTAGTTGGTTTGAAGCTTCTCGGTGCTTTTTCTGAAACATCATGCTTTTGTCAAAAACTATCCCAAAAAGAATTTCCATAGGGATCAATACTTTGGAATAGACTCAAAATGTTGTGAGCAAACCGGATGAACCCCATTGTTCCCTAAAGTAGGCCAATTTCATGTGATTTCATTCGTCCACACATTTCACAACAATTTAGACACTTCGTGCATCTGCACCAATTTGGCTCAAATTGGTCTTTGAATGGGATCAATTGTTTTGAATAATCATCAAATGTTGTGAGGATACCAGATGTACTAACTTGCTCCCTCAAAGATGCAAAATTGATAGGATTTTGTTGGTTGAAGCTTCTCGGTGCTTTTTATGAAACTTCATGCTTTTGTCCAAAACAATCCCAAAAATAGTTTCGATTGGGATCAATATATTGAAATAGACTCAAATTGTTGCGAGTAGACCGGATGAACCCAATTGTTCTCTCAGAGAGGCCAATTTCATGGGCATTCCTTCGTTCACACTTTTTACAACAATTTCAGAAACTTCATGCCTCTGCACTAATCTAGCTCGAAAAGAGATTTGAACAGGATCAACTGTTTTGAACAGTGATGAAAATTTGTGAGCATGTCGGATGTACTAACTTGCTCACTTAAAGACACAAAATTGATAAGATTTTCTTTGTTTAAGCTTCTCGGTGCTTTCTATGAAACTTGATGCCTTTGTCCAAAACAATCATAAAAAGAGTTCGATTGGGCTCATTATGTTGGAATAGACTGAAAATGTTGCAAGTAGACCGGATGAACCCAATTGTTCTCTCAGAGAGGCCAATTTCATGGGCTTTCATTCATCCACACTTTTTACAACAATTTCAGAAACTTCGTGCTTCTGCACTAATCTGGCTCAAAAGGAGCATTGAACGGGATCATTTGTTTCCAGTAGTCATGAAATGTTGTGAGGATGCCGGATGTACTAACTTTCCCCCTCAAAGATGCAAAACTGGTAAGATTTTGTTGGTTGAAGCTTCTCGGTGCTTTTCCTAAAACATCTTGCTTCTGTCCAAAACTATCCCAAAAAGATTTTTCATACGGATCAATACTTTGGAATAGACTCAAAATGTTTTGAGCAAACCTGATGAACCTAATTGTTCCCTCAAAGTGGCCAATTTCATGGGATTTTGTTCACCCACACTTTTCACAACAATTTAGAAACTTTGGGCATCTACACAAATCTAGCTCAAACAGACCTTTGAATGCGATGAATTGCTTCGGCTAGTCATGAAATGTTGTGAGGCTGCCGGATGTATTAACTTTCTCCCTCAAAGATGTAAAATTGATAGGATTTTGTTGGTTTAAACTTCTCAATGCTTTTTATGAAACTTCATGCTTCTATCCAAAATAATCCGAAAAAGAGTTTCAATTGGGATCAATACTTTGGAGTAGACTCAAAATGTTGTGAGGAGACCTGAAGAACCCAATTGTTCCCTCAAAGTGGAAAATTTCAGGTGAATTCGTTTCTTCACACTTTTCACAACAATTTCATAAACTTCATGATTCTACACTAATTTGGCTCGAAAGGAGCTTCGAATGGGATCAATTATTTTGAATAGTGATAAAATGTTGAGTGGATGCCTAATGTACAAACCTCCCCCCTCAAAGACACAAAATTGATAGGGTTTTCTTGGTTGAGCCTTCTCGGTGCTTTTTCTGAAACTCCAAGGTTCCGCCCAAAACTATCCCAGAAAATGTTTCGGTTGGGATCAATATCTTGGAATAGACACAACATGTTGTGAAGAGATCAAATGAAGTCAATTGGTCCCCCAAGGAGGCTAATTTCCTGGGATTTCGATAGTTCACACGTTTTAGAATGTTTTCAAAAACTTCGTGATTCTACACTAAACTGGCTTGAATGCAGTTTGAATGGGATCAACTCTTTTGAATACACTAGAAATGTTGTGAGGATGCCAGATGTACTAACTTCCCCCCCCCCCAAGGATGCAAAATTGATAGGGTTTTCTTAGTTAAAGCTTCTCGGTCCTTTTTCTAAAACTCCGTGGTTCCACCCAAAATTGTCCCAAAAAGTGCTTCAATTAGGATCAATAACTTAGAATAGACACAACATGTTGTGAAGGAGACAAAATGAAGTCAATTGCTCCCCCAAAGAGGCCACTTTTATGGGATTTCAGCAGTTCATACTTTTCAGAACGTTTTCAGAAACTTCGTGCTTCTACACTACACTAGCTTGCATGGAGTTCGAAAGCGATCAATTCTTTTGAATACAGGAGAAATTTCTTGAGGATGTCCGATGTAGTAACTTGCTCCCTCAAAGACGTAAAATTGAGAGGATTTTCTTGGTAGAAGCTTCTCGGTGCTTTTTTTGAAACTCCAAGGTTTGCCCCCAAACTATCCTAGAAAGTGCTTCGGTTGGGATCAATACCTTGGAATAGACACAATATGTTGTGAAGAGATCAAATGAAGTCAATTGGTCCCCCAAGGAGGCCAATTTACTGGGATTTCAACAGTTCACACGTTTCAGAATATTTTCAGAAATTTTGTGATTTTGCAGTGAACTAGCTCGAATGGAGTTTGAATAGGATCAATTCTTTTGCATACACTAGAAATGTCGTGAGGATGCTGGATGTACTAACTTCCACCCTCAAAGACTCAAAATTGATAGGGTTTTCTTGGTTGAAGCTTCTCGGTGCTTTTTCTAAAACTCCATAGTTCCACCCAAAACTATCCCAAAAAATGCTTCAGTTGGGATCAATAACTTAGAATAGACTTAACATGTTGTGAAGGAGACAAAATGAAGTCAATTGCTCCCCCAAAGAGGCCAATTTCATGGGATTTCAGAGTTTTTCATATTTGAATGATTAAAGTTTCAGACTTTTGTGAGTTTCTCTTGCGTTCTTTGAGTGCTATGATGAAACTATGACTTATCAAGGAATTGGTCAATCCTTTTGGCGTCACTGGAACTAGGGTTCAAGAGACCGGTTCTCTTGGGTTCTAATTCATCAAGACCAACATCTATCCATCTTATTTCTTTATTGGCTTTCTTTTGCTTCTATTCTTGTGCATTTTTGTTCTTTTCTTTGCTATCTAGTCTTTGTGTTCCTTGTTTCACAAATATCCGGGTGTCTTATGCATCAAAGTAGGTTCTTTGGATGGGGTCCATAAGGGTTCACCTATCATTTGACATCAGAGCTTAGGTTAGCAAATCAAGGTGTGTTCTTTGTTTTGCTTATTTCCTTATTTCATTCAATCTTTGTTGCTTAAGGACAATTTTCGTGTCACTGTTCACCCGTATGGTTGTCACTGTTCACTGGACTATTTTGCACTGTTCATCATACTATTCCAGTTTTTGTTTATGTCACTGTTTTCTGGTACTGTTCATATTGTTCCAGTCACTGTTCACCGCCACTGTTTTGGTCACTGTTCACAGCTTTGTTTTCATTTATCCAAATTAAAAAAAATGATTCATCCTATATTCTAGTGTGAGTTGCCCAAATTTAAAAAAAAATAATAGCAGTAAAAAGAAAATATATTAAGAAAATCTGAAAAGAAAAAAAAAAAGAGATTGATTGCTGTAAAAAAAAAAGAATATAGCAGCAACAAAAGAATAGTAAAAAAAAAGTGAAAAAAAAAAAGAAGAAAAGAGATTTGGTTGGGCTAAATTTAGAATTTTGTGATTTGATTGAATTCCTAATTTGATTGAGAATTATACTTTTGTAAAGTATAATCCCAAGTAGCTTTTCCTTGCTTAAGCTCAATCTTGTTAAAAAAAAAATTATATATTTAATCATTTGGGATTGTTCCCTCATTTGTTGAGCATAAATCCCTATAATTTGTCATTTCTTCATATTTCTTTCCTTATCAATTTCCTACCAATTTTCATCCTTCTTTGTATCCTTTAGATTTCTCTTGTTGAAAATTTCAGTTCTTTTGTACTCATTTTGTGTTGGTTATTGTTTAATTAAATTAGAATCGTTGAGAACTTTAATTTTGAACTTTTGTTTTTTGTGATTGCCATTTCTTTAAAAACTGATTTCCTTTTGATTGAAATTGTGGTTTTAATTTAGCACTCTCATAAGAAAGTAAGTTTTGAGTAGAAAAATGCAAGAGAGAAATTGCATCATATTTGAAAAAGCCTTGACCTAGTGTGAAACACGAGTGCATTTGCATTATTTGAGTGAAACACATGAGAGAGTGTGTGAGGTCCCTATTTTTTTTCTCTTTGTTTTACACTAACATTTCAGATTATAAACATGGCTATTGGAGAAGTTGATTTCAAGGCCTTATAAAGGACTTTCAATGATCAAATTAAAGAAGTGAATTCAAAATTAGATCGCCTGGAGTTTCCTTTTAAAACTAAAGCAAGATGTAATCCAAAGGTTCCTGCTCACACGGATATTCTTAACAAGATCAAACTGAAAGATCCCACTATTTCATGATGAGAAAAATCCTAATGGTTACTTGGATTGGTAAAGAAAAGTTGAACAAGCCTTCGCATGTTGCAACTACTTCGAAATAGAGAAGGCACAATGTGCTTACCTTCGATTGGGTAAAAAGGTTGCTGCTTGGTGGAAAAGGATGGAAACTAGAAGAGCTACAAATGGAGAACCTTCCATTATAACATGGAATGAAATGAGAGCAGTCTTGAGGCAAAAATACATGCCATCCAAAGCTAAAAAGTGTGGTTGAACATTCCAAGGAGATGCAAATGGCCATGGTCCAAGATTCATGTGATTCCTACTTAGAGAAAGTAGATCGAGTACATGATGATGTTGCTACCATTTCAACAACTAATGATGGAATGAGAGAATCTACTACAGGTATGCCTAATTCTCAAAACTTTGATATTAATATCTCTTGTGATTTAAGAAATGATAATTCTAGTAAGATATATGATGTTGCTTGCATTGATGATATCCCTTGTGATGGAAAAATTGAATTGCAATCTGAATTGGGATGTGCTGAACTTAAGAATCCCAATGAGTTTAATGTTATTAATTGTGATAATAAGATTGAACATGATATCTTGCTAAATCTTGAAGAGAGAATTGATCTAGATGTTGATAGTGTTATGGTAGAAAGCTTAGATGATTCTAGTTGTGTTTCTAGTGTGCAAATTGAAAATATTGTTATAGCACAATTGAAAAATAAATTTCATGATATTGCTTGTACTTATGAGCAAAATTATCATTATTTGCATCATTTAGCTGAAAATCATGATTCATATGTTGATAATGATTTGATGAAAAATTCTTTGGATAGTAGCATGCTAGTTTCTAGTAGTACTAATTGTGTGATTCCTTTGGAAATTAGATCTTATGATTGCATTGATGAGATTAAGCATATTGACATGGTGATTGAAGATTTAGACTATGATGTTAGCTTGAATGGGTATGATAGAAACTATTATCATGTTTTAGAAAAAGCCCATGAACTAGAGTGGAAAAATAAGAGTTGTAGAAATGAGAGAAGAAAAGAGACAAATAAGAGAGTAAAAGTCCAAAAAAATGTCAAAAGTGCAAGAGGAGTGAGTAAGAAGAAAAGTAAGAAAAAGAGGAAGAAAAAGAGGGAAAAGAGAAATGAGAGAGAGCAAAAAGATAAGAGTGGAAAGATAGTTGAGAGTTGTTTGAGAGAGAGTGAGAATAAGGTTAGTTTCACTAAACTTCTTCCCTCTTCTTATGTTCCTTCACTTCATCTTCTTTGTCCTTCTTACTTAGTTTCTGATTTTAGTAGTTTATTCCGTCCTACATTGTGTTATGAAACCTTAGTTCCTCTTGAGTCAAATGTGATAATAAGTCCACTTGATAATTTAGTGTCTTCTTTCTCTAGTTCATCCATCTATGTCTTTCCATTTCATCCTTATTATGTTTTGTCTCCTCAAATTGTTTCTAGTATCCCTCCAATTTGTTTCATATATTATGTGTTATGTGATTCTCATGTGATTTGTGTTTCTTTCTTAGTTGCTTGTGTGTTTGAAGTCATGTGCTTTCATGCTTCATTGTTAGCATTATGTCCCATCTCATCCACATAAGTCTGTTATGTTCCATTCTCTTTCTAGTTCATTCCCTTCATTTGGTTTTATATTAATATGTGCTCATTTAGTCATTACTTCTCCATCTTTGTTCTATTATTGTGCGTCATTAATGTTATCAAAATCTTCTCAGGTTTTGCATTTATTGCATTATGTTCAAATCTGTCCAGATTTTGTCTTCCTTAGTTTTTCTAATACTTTGGTTTTAATTGAGTCTTCTTGTGTGCCATTTTGTCCCTATTTGTTTCCCTATGTGTCCCTTAACTCCCATTTAAGTATTCTTGTGTCGAGTTTGTGTTTAGCTATTTGTTGCAGGTCATTGGTGTATATGCTATGAAGAAAAGTTCAATTTCTTATCCACCAATGCTTGAAGATAGGTCTTATGAAATTCAAATTAAAGGTGTGAAGGATTCTGATATTGGAACAATGTTCTGGTTCAAAAAGCCAAGGAAGAATGTTGTCCTTCACATTCATGCAGGGAATAAAGTACAAATGCATCAATCAAGCTTGAAAGGTAAGTGTGCTCCATATAATTCATTTGATACGTTTAATCGTTCCCTTTCCTTCCATGTAGATTATGGAGATTTGAGGACGAATCTTTTCGAAGAGCGACGGAATGATAGAGGATGGCTTAGACAAATTCAAGAATATGGTGGGAGGCCTTATCACTTGGAAAGATTCAAGCCTAGGAGAAGCCAATTGGAAGAGATTACTTAAAAGATCATGTGCTTCATTAAAATAGCATGTGACTTAAGCATTATTGGGTTTAATTAGTGTTAATTTTGTTTTTATTAATTATAGGCTAAACTTAAGTGATTAATAAAGCCTAATTGGTTAATTAATAGTCATTTTGATGGCCCAACTTGTAGATAAACATGCCATGTGCCAAATATGTGATTTCATTAATGTGTTGTTGGCATGTTTATAAGGGCTTAGACATTATTTTTATTATTTTCTTTGAATTTTCGTCATTTATTTTTAGAATTTTATTTTATTAGTTTTCTAGGTCTAATAGGAGTATTATTTTAGCCCAAAGTCTCCTAATCCTATTAGGACTACTTGAGTCCAAATTAATTAGGGTTTCTAGGCTTATTAGATTAGAATTTACCTTGCCTATTTAAGGCTATCTTTTATGTGCGTTTTTCAGATTTGAATGTTTAAAGTTTCAGACTTTAGTGAGTTTCTCTTGCGTTCTTTGAGTGCTATGATGAAACTATGACTTATCAAGGAATTAGTCAATCCTTTTGGCGTCACCGGAACTAGGGTTCAAGAGACCGGTTCTCTTGGGTTCTAATTCATCAAGAGCAACATCTATCCATCTTATTTCTTTATTGGCTTTCTCTTGCTTATGTTCTTGTGTATTTTTGTTCTTTTCTTTGCTGTCTAGTCTTTGTGTTCCTTGTTTCGCAAATATCCGGGTGTCTTACGCATCAAAGTGGGTTCTTTGGATGGGTTCCATAAGGTTTCACCTATCATGAAGTCAATTGCTCTCTCAAAAAGGCCAATTTTAGGGGAATTCATTCATTCACACTTTTCACAACAATTTCAAAAACTTCGTGCTTCTACACTAATCTGGTTCAAAAGGAGTTTTGAACTGGATCAATTGTTTCAAATAGACATGAAACGTTGCGAGGATGCCAGATGTACTAGTTTGCTCCCTCAAAGATGCAAAATTGATAGGATTTTGTTGGTTGAAACTTCTAGTGGTTTTTCTGAAATTTCATGCTTCTGTCCAAAACAACCCCAAAAAAGAAATTCGATTGGGATCAATACTTTGGAATAGAATTAAAATGTTTTGAGAGGCCAGATGAACCCAATTGTTCGCTCAAAGAGGCCAAATTCATGGGAATTCATTTCTTCACACTTTTCACAACAATTTCTGAAACTTCGTCCCTCTGCAATAATCTGGCTAGAAAGGAGCTTCGAACGGGATCAATTGTTTTGAATAGTGATGAAATGTTGAGAGGACACCGGATGTACTAACTTCCCTCCTCAAAGACACAAAATTGATAGGGTTTTCTTGGTTGAAACTTCTCGGTCCTTTTTCTAAAACTCCATGTTTCAACCTAAAACTGTCCCAAAAAGTGCTTCAGTTGGGATCAATGCCTTAGAATAGACACAACATGTTGTGAAGAGACCAAATCAAGTCAATTGCTCCCCCAAGGAGGCCAATTTCATGGGATTTTGACTGTTCACACTTTTATGAATGTTTTCGGAAACTTCGAGCTTCTGCACTAAACTAGCTCAAATGGAGTTCGAAAGGGATCAATTATTTCAAATAATGATAAATGTTGTGAGGATGCTGAATGTACTAACTTGCTCCCTGAAACAAGCAAAATTGATCAGATTCTCTAAGTTGAAGCTTCTTGGCGCTTTTTTTGAAACTTTAACCTTCTGTCCAAAACAATCCCAAAATGAGTTTCGATTGGGATCAACACATTGGAATAGACTAAAAATGTTGAGAGGACACCGGATGAACCCAATTGTTCCCTCAAAGAAGACAATTTCTTGGGAATTTATTCATTCACATTTTTCACAACAATTTCAGAAACTTTGTCCCGCTGTACAAATCTGGCTCGAAAGGAGCTTCGAATGGGATCAACTGTTTCGAATAGTGATGAAAGGTTGTGAGGATGCCGGATGTACTAACTTGCTCCCTCAAAGATGAAAACTTGAGTGGATTTTCTTGGTTGAAGCTTCTTGGTGCTTTTTCTGAAAGTTCATGCCTCTGTCCAAAACTATCCTGAAATGAGGTTTGATTGGGATAAATACTTTGGAATAGATTCACAAAATTGATAGGATTTTGTTGGTTGAAGCTTCTCAGTGCTTTTTCTGAAATTTCATGCTTCTATCCAAAACTACACCTAAAAGAAATTCGATTGGAATCAATACTTTGGAATAGACTCAAAATGTTGTGAGAGGCCGGATGAATGCAATTTTTCCCTCAAAGAGGCTAATTTCATAGGCATTACTTCATCCATACTTTTCACAACAATTTCAGAAACTCCGTGCCTTTACACTAATCTGGCTCGGAAGGAGCTTCGAATGGGATCAATTATTTCGAATAGTGATGAAATATTGTGAGGATCCCGAATGTACTAACTTGCTCCCTCAATGATGGAAAATTGATAGGATTTTATTGGTTGAAGCTTCTCAGTACTTTTTCTAACACATCTTGCTTCTGTTCAAAACTACCCCAAAAAGAGTTTCAATTGGCATCATTATATTAGAATAGACTCAAAATGTTGTGAGAGGCCGGATGAACCCAATTGTTCCCTCAAAGAGGCCAATTTCATGGGCATTCATTCGTGCACACTTTTCAAAACAATTTCAGAAACTTCATGCCTCTGCACTAATCTGCTCGGAAGGAGCTTCAAATGGGATTAATTAATTCGAATAGTGATGAAATGCTGTGAGGATGCTGAATGTACTAACTTGCCTCCTCAAAGATGGAAAATGGATAGGATTTTTTTAGTTGAAGCTTCTCGGTGCTTTTTCTCAAATTACATGCTTCTGTCCAAAACTATCCCAAAATGAGTTTCAATCAAGATAAATACTTTGGAATAGACTCAAAATGTTGTAAGGAGACCGGATGAACCCAACTGTTCTCTCAAAGAAGCCAATTTCGTGGGAATTTGTTCGTTCACATTTTTCACAACAATTTTAGAAACTTCATGCCTCTATACTAATCTGGCTCGAAATGACCTTCAAATGGGATCAATTGTTTTGAATAGTGAGGCAAGCTTGGGAAGATGCCGGATGTATTAACTTGCTCCCTCAAAGATGGAAAATTGATGGGATTTTGTTGGTTGAAGCTTCTCGGTGCTTTTTCTAAAACTTCATGCTTCTGTTTAAACCCATCCCAAAAAAAGTTTCGATTAGCATCAATACATTAGAATAGACTTAAAATGTTGTGAGATGTCAGATGAACCCAATTGTTCCCTCAACGAGGCCAATTTCATGGGCATTCATTCGTTCACACTTTTCACAACAATTCAAAAACTTCGTGCCTCTACACTAATTTGGCTCGGAAGGAGCTTCGAATGGGATCAATTATTTCGAATAGTGATGAAATGTTGTGAGGATGCCTGATGTACTAACTTTCTCCCGCAAAGGTGGAAAATCGATTGGATTTTTTTGGTTAAAGCTTCTCGATGCTTTTTCTCAAATTACATGCTTCTGTCAAAACTATCCCAAAAAGAGTTTCGATTGGTATCAATACATTAGGATAGACTCAAAATGTTGTGAGGAGACCGGATGAACCCAACTGTCCCCCCAAAGAAGCCATTTTTGTGGCGATCTATTCGTTCACACTTTTCACAACAATTTTAGAAACTTCGTGCCTCTGCACTAATCTGGCTCAGAAGGAGCTTCGAATGGGATCAATTATTTCGAATAGTGACGAAATGCTGTGAGGATGTCGGATGAACTAACTTGCTCCCTCAAAGATGGAAAATTGATGGGATTTTGTTGGTTGAAGCTTCTTGGTGCTTTTTTTAAAACTTCATGCTTCTGTTTAAAACTATCCGAAAAAGAGTTTCAATTGGCATCAATACATTAGAATAGGCTCAAAATGTTGTGAGGAGAACAGATGAACCCAACTGCTCCCTCAAAGAAGCCAATTTCATGGGAATTTGTTCGCTTACATTTTTCACAACAATTTCAGAAACTTCATGCCTCTATACTAATTTGGCTCAAAATGAGCTTCAAATGGGATCAATTGTTTCGAATAGTGAGGCAAGCTTGTGAGGATGCCGGACGTATTAACTTGCTCCCTCAAAGATGGAAAATTGATGGGATTTTGTTGGTTGAAGCTTCTCGGTGCTTTTTCTAAAACTTCATGCTTCTATTTAAAGCTATCCCATAAAGAGTTTCGATTGGCATCAATACATTAGAATTGACACAAAATGTTGTGAGGAGACCGGATGAACCCAACTGTTCCCACAAAGAAGCCAATTTCATGGGAAACTGTTTGTTCACACTTTTCACAACAATTTCAGAAACTTCATGTCTCTGCACTAATCTGGCTTGGAAGGAGCTTCGAATGGGATCAATTATTTAGAATAGTGATGAAATGCTGTGAGGATGCCAGATGTACTAACTTTCTCCCTCAAAGATGGAAAATTGATACAATTTTGTTGGCTGAAGCTTCCTGGTGCTTTTTTCTAAAACTTGATGCTTCTATTCAAAACCATCCCAAAAAAAGTTTCGATTGGCATCAATATATTAGAATAGACTCAAAATGTTGTGAGGAGACCGAATGAATGCAATTGTTCCCTCAAAGAAGACAATTTCGTGGGAAGTCGTTCATTCACACTTTTCACAACAATTTCAGAAACTTCGGGCTTCTATACTAATCTAGCTCGGAAGGAGCTTCCAATGGGATCAATTATTACGAGTAGTGATGAAATGTTGTGAGGATGCCAGATGTACTAACTTGCTCCCTCAAAGATGGAAAATTGATAGGATTTTTTTGGTTGAAGCTTGTCGGTGTTTTTTCTCAAATCACATGCTTCTGTCCAAAACTATCCCAAAATAAGTTTCGATTGGGATAAATACTTTGGGAAAGACTCAAAATGTTGTGAGGAGACCGGATGAACCCAACTATTCTCTCAAAGAAGCCAATTTCGTGGGAATTTGTTTGTTCACATTTTTCCCAACAATTTCAGAAACTTCATGCCTCTATACTAATCTGGCTTGAAAGGAGCTTTAAACGAGTTCAATTGTTTCGAATAGTGAGGAAAGCTTGTGAGGATGCCGGATGTATTAACTTCCTCCCTCAAAGATGCAAAATTAATAGGATTTTGTTGGTTCAAGCTTCTCGATGCTTTTTCTGAAATTTCATGCTTTTGTCTAAAACTACATGTATTAACTTGGAGAAGGTCCAATAAGGAGAATTCACTTAAAATACATGTCCTTCTCATGTGACTAAAAGTGGCAGTTTTATTAGGATTACTTTAGTCAATTTGGTTCCTATTGAATAAAAGGCATTTAATGATCTGATTTGATCTCCCTTTATTTAGGAATAGGATTTCAGCATATTCTTTTCCTTTTTGCATTAAAGAAGAGCTAGCTTTTCAAAGTCAAAATTAGAATTAAATTCTCCTTTTTGCTTAGAGTTTCCTTTTTGTATTAATTAGTATTAATAAGGTTACGTTTGTGGGCTGAACTAGAGTTAGTTTGTGGGTTAATACTTGCCTATTTATAGGCACCTCTTGTACTCTTGCAATCACAACATGAATGAATGAATTTCTTTTTAGCAACTTTATTGTTTATCCTTAAGTGCCATAAAGAATGAGGACTTATCAAGGAGTGGTGATCCTTGTGACGTCCTGGAGTTAGGATTCAAGAGACGGGTTCTCTTGGAGTCTATTTCCTTCGAGCAAGATTTTGTTTCAGTCTTCTTATTTTCATCATTTCTATTTTCTCAGTTTTTGTTCATTTTTGTTCTTGTATTCAATTCATGTTTCCTTGAGTTGCTTTCCTCGACTTGTTTTAGAATGAGAAGGGGAAGCTTCCATCACATCTAATCTCATACTCAATTTCTTGAGCTGATCATTTATGGAGTCCATAAAGAGCTTCAAATCTGGCATTTGAGTTTCACTACCACCAGACATGTTTCCAAGAACCTGAAATATTAGTGCAAATTCAAAGAGCAATGGACCTCGCCACTCTCTCACGTGTTACACTCAAGAATGATGTAAGTTCACTCGTGTTTTACACACTTTAAAGGCTTTTTCCAGAAATGATATAATTACACTCTTGCCTTTTACCACTCACTCTTGCTTCCTATGAGAGTGCAAAATTGAATCTGAACTTAAATCAAGAAGCAATGTTTTAAGTGGCAATCTCAAAGTCAAAGATCCAAAAATTCAAATTCTCAAAAGAGTTTAAAACAATGTTGACCAACAAACAAAGATGGATTTTCTGTTTTCAAGAAGAAACCGAATTTTCCAGTCAAGAAAAGAAAAGAAAATGCTGGAAATTAAGATAATGAAGCGCACCAAAAGGAAGGAACTGATTTTAGAGATTTGAATAGAATAAAAGGACAATAACAAATTAGGAAAATAAGATAGGAAGGGATTTGGATAGACAACTTCAAAAGGAGAATAACTAGTAGTAGAATGCACAGCTCGGTTATATGCAAACTTCACATGAGGTAAACACTTTTCCCAATTTTTAAGATTTTTATGCAATATAGCACGCAATAAAGAAGAAAGTGTTCGATTTACTACCTATGTTTGCCCATCCATTTGGGAATGTGCAACTATTGAAAACACAAGCTTAGTTCCCAGTTTAGCCCATAAAGTTTTCCAGAAATGACTCAAGAATTTAACATCACAATCACTAACAATGGGCCTGGGTAAACCATGCAATCTAACTATCTCCTTAAAGAACAGATCAGAGATGTGAATAGCATCATGTGTTTTAGAGCAAGCAATGAAATGAGCCATCTTGCTAAACCTATCCACCACAACAAATACACTATCCTTACCAGCAGGGGACTTAGGCAATCCAAGCACAAAATCCATAGAAATGTCCACCCAAGGATGTGAAGGAACAGGCAAAGGTGTATATAATCCATGGGGATGCACTCGAGATTTAGAATGCTTGCACACAATGCATTTATCACACACGGAAACAACATCCTTGCGCATATGTGGCCAATAAAAATGATCTTTCATCATAGCCAAAGTCTTATCAACTCCAAAATGACCCATTAAACCTCCTCCATGAGATTTTTTAACCAAAAGCTCACGCATAGAACATGCAGGAACACATAGCTTACTTCCCTTAAACAAGAACCCATCAAATCTATAAAAATCATCAACACCATGATTTTCACACAATTTCCAGGTTTCAGCAAAGTCAACATCACATTCATACATGCTTTTCAAGGATTCAAAACCAATCAACTTAGCCTGCATAGATGTAATGAGACTATATCTCCTAGACAATGCATCGGTAACAACATTTTCTTTACCATGCTTATGTTTCAAAACATATGGAAAAGATTCAATAAACTCAAGCCAAACAGCATGTCTTTTGTTCAGTTTGTTTTGGGTCTTAAGGTATTTCAAACTTTCATGATCAGAATGCAAAACAAATTCATAAGACCACAAATAATGTTGCCAATGTTCTAAGGTTCTTTTTAGTGCATACAACTCTTTATCATATGTAGAATAATTCAAGCATGCACCACTAAGCTTTTCACTAAAATATGCAATTGGTCTTGCCTCTTGCATCAAAACAGCTCCAATTCCAATACCAGAAGCATCACATTCAACTTCAAAAACCTTAGAAAAGTCAGGAAGAATAAGTAGAGGGGCATTGATTAGCTTATCTTTCAGTGTTTGAAAAACCCTCTCTTGTGCCTCACCCCATTTAAACACAACATTTTTCTTTACCAGTTCATTTAGAGGTGTAGCAATGGTTAAGAAGTCTTGCACAAATCTCCGGTAGAAACTTGCAAGTCCATGGAAACTCCTCACTTTATTTGCATTCCTTGGTGTAGGCCAATTGTGGATAACTTTCACTTTCTCCTCATCCACTCGAATCCCTTCAGCACCTACAACAAACCCAAGGAATACAACAGAATCCAAACAAAAAGAACGTTTCTCTAAATTGGCAAAGTGATGAGAGACACATTAGGAACCCGTCCTAAGAGCCTTCTTTGGTATAAAGATCATGCAACTCAAGGAAATATGAATTGAACGCAAGAACAACGAAGAACAACAATGAACAAAAACTAAAGAAAATAGACACAATGAAATAAGAAGATTGAACAAAATGTTGGTCGAAGGAAGTAGACTCCAAGAGAACCCGTCTCTTGAATCCTAACTCCGGGACGCCACAAGGATCACCACTCCTTGATAAGTCCTCATTCTTTCTGACACTCAAGGATAAGCAAGAAAGAACTCACAGAACAACAATAAAGTTGCTGAAAAGAAATTCATTCATTCATGTTGTGTCTTGCAATAGTACAAGAGGTGCCTATTTATAGGCAAGTATTAACCCACAAACTATCTCTAGTTCACCCCACAAACCTAACCTTATTAATGCTAATTAATACAAAAAGGAAATCCTAAGTCAAAAGGAGCATTTAATTCTAATTTTGAATTTGAAAAGGTTGGCTCCTCTTAAATGCATAAAGCAAAGCAAATCAAATCATTATTTGCCTTTTATTGAAAAGGAAACAAATTGACTAAAATAATCCTAATAAAACTTATTAAAAACGTCACTTTTAGTGACCACATGAGAAGCACATGTATTTTAAGTGAATTCTCCATATTGGGCCTTCTCCAAGTTGGGCTTGTTGACTATAATTTGGCTCCATATTTTCAGCTTGCCTCTTTCTTTGTTTTGGGCCTCAAAATCATTCAAATACAATGGTTCCATGTTAATCATATTTTGGATCAACCCATTCATGGCTTGCTTCATGGCTTTGGTCTTAGCTCATTGGTCCTCCAATGCCTTGAAGTGGGTCTTGAATTTGTCCATGGCCCATTGTTTCCCTTAACTTGCCTTCATCATTCCCTCCCTACTGAAAAGGATTCGTCCTCGAATCTGAAATATCAAAAAGAGAGAGGTCAGCCACATTAAAGGTTGCACTTACATTTTCATAAGTATGAGGCAAATCAATTTTATAAGCATTATCATTTATCCTTTCCAAAACTTGAAAAGGACCGTCGCCTCTTGGGTGCAATTTGGATTTCCTTTGTTCAGGAAACCTCTCTTTCCTTAGATGAACCCACACCCAATCTCCAGGCTCGAAGACAACCTTCCTGCGACCTTTGTTAGCCTGTTGAGCATATTGCTCATTTTTCCTCTCAATGTTTGCTTTTACCTTAGCATGTAAGTCCTGCACAAACTTAGCTTTCTTTTCAGCATCAAGGTTAGCAAACTCAGTAACAGGCAAAGGAAGAATATCAAGTGGAGTCAAAGGATTGAACCCATAGACAACTTCAAAAGGAGAATAACTAGTAGTAGAATGCACAGCTCGGTTATATGCAAACTCCACATGAGGTAAACACTTTTCCCAATTTTTAAGATTTTTATGCAATATAGCACGCAATAAAGAAGAAAGTGTTCGATTTACTACCTCTGTTTGCCCATCCGTTTGGGGATGTGCAACTGTTGAAAACACAAGCTTAGTTCCCAGTTTAGCCCATAAAGTTTTCCAGAAATGACTCAAGAATTTAACATCACAATCACTAACAATGGGCCTGGGTAAACCATGCAATCTAACTATCTCCTTAAAGAACAGATCAGAGATGTGAATAGCATCATGTGTTTTAGAGCAAGCAATGAAATGAGCCATCTTGCTAAACCTATCCACCACAACAAATACACTATCCTTACCAGCAGGGGACTTAGGCAATCCAAGCACAAAATCCATAGAAATGTCCACCCAAGGATGTGAAGGAACAGGCAAAGGTGTATATAATCCATGGGGATGCACTCGAGATTTAGAATGCTTGCACACAATGCATTTATCACACACGGAAACAACATCCTTGCGCATATGTGGCCAATAAAAATGATCTTTCATCATTGCCAAAGTCTTATCAACTCCAAAATGACCCATTAAACCTCCTCCATGAGATTCTTTAACCAAAAGCTCACGCATAGAACATGCAGGAACACATAGCTTACTTCCCTTAAACAAGAACCCATCAAATCTATAAAAATCATCAACACCATGATTCTCACACAATTTCCAGGTTTCAGCAAAGTCAACATCACATTCATACATGCTTTTCAAGGATTCAAAACCAATCAACTTAGCCTGCATAGATGTAATGAGACTATATCTCCTAGACAATGCATCGGTAACAACATTTTCTTTACCATGCTTATGTTTCAAAACATATGGAAAAGATTCAATAAACTCAAGCCAAACAGCGTGTTTTTTGTTCACTTTGTTTTGGGTCTTAAGGTATTTCAAACTTTCATGATCAGAATGCAAAACAAATTCATAAGACCACAGATAATGTTGCCAATGTTCTAAGATTCTTTTTAGTGCATACAACTCTTTATCATATGTAGAATAATTCAAGCATGCACCACTAAGCTTCTCACTAAAATATGCAATTGGTCTTGCCTCTTGCATCAAAACAGCTCCAATTCCAATACCAGAAGCATCACATTCAACTTCAAAAACCTTAGAAAAGTTAGGAAGAATAAGTAGAGGGGCATTGGTTAGCTTATCTTTCAGTATTTGAAAAGCCCTCTCTTGTGCCTCACCCCATTTAAACACAACATTTTTCTTTACCAGTTCATTTAGAGGTGCAGCAATGGTTGAGAAGTCCCGCACAAATCTCTGGTAGAAACTTGCAAGTCCATGGAAACTCCTCACTTCATTTGCATTCCTTGGTGTAGGCCAATCGTGGATAGCTTTCACTTTCTCCTCATCCACTCGAATCCCTTCAGCACCCACAACAAACCCAAGGAAGACAACAGAATCCAAACAAAAAGAACATTTCTCTAAATTGGCAAAGAGTCTATTTTCACGTAAGATATCAAATACAGCACACAAATGTTCAGCATGCTCTTCAAGACTCTAAGAAAACACCAAAATATCATCAAAGTATACGACTACAAACTTTCCCATGTAGGGACGAAAAACATGATTCATAAGACTTATAAATGTGCTAGGAGCATTAGTCAAACAAAACGGCATAACTAACCACTCATACAACCCAAACTTAGTCTTAAAAGCAGTCTTCCATTCATCCCCTTCTTTCATCCTAATCTGATGATATCCACTCCTAAGATCTATCTTTGAAAATAAACAAGCACCATGCAGTTCATCTAGCATGTCATCTAACCGAGGAATGGGATATCGATACTTAACTGTAATTTTGTTGATGGCACGACAATCAACACACATTCTCCACTTGCCATCTTTCTTGGGCACCAAAATGACTGGAACAGCACATGGACTAAGGCTTTCTTTCGCGAACCCCTTTTTCAGTAATTCCTCAACTTGCCTTTGAATTTCCTTAGTCTCCTCTGGATTTGCCCTATATGCAGGCCTATTTGGAATAGATGCTCCAGGGATAAAGTCAATCCTATGCTCAATGCCTCTTATTGGGGGCAACCCATCTGGTATCTCCTCTGGAAATAATTCCTTATATTCCTGCAACAAGCTCAAAACACTAGAAGGAAGAGAGTTATCTAAATCAGAAATAGTTAGATACACTTCCTTATACATAAGTACAAAGGAAGGTTCACAAAACAAAGCTCTTTTGATTTCTCCTCCTCCAGCAAACAAAGTTACTTTTGTTTCTTCACTCTCATTCTTTTTCATAAAGCTCCTTTGCTCTTTTCTTTTGAGCTCACTTGCTTTTCTTTCTTTCTCATGCTCTTTCTTTTCTTTTTCTTTCATTTTACTCTCTTGCGTAATTCTCCTTTGGTCTTCAAGAGCCTGCACTGGACTAAGAGGTGTTAGCACAATGGTCTTATTATTATACTCAAATGAGTACCTGTTAGTGTAACCATCATACTTAATCCTCCTATCATACTGCCATGGCCTACCAAGTAACAAGTGTCCAACATGCATAGGTACAACATCACATAAAACCTCATCTTTATAGCTACCTATGGAAAATGCTACAATCACTTGTTTAGTTACCTTAGCATCCCCACTTTCATTAAACCACAGCAAATTATAAGGTGTAGGATGCTTCAAAGTTGGTAAACCAAGTTTCTCAACTAACAAGGTGCTTGCTACATTGGTACAACTACCATTATCAATGATAAGATTGCATACCTTGTTATTAATGAAACATCTAGTATGAAACAAATTCTCGCGTTGCTCTCTCTCATGGCCCACCTTTGGCTGTATGTTAAGAGCACGCCTAGATACCAATACTTCTCCTTCAACGGCCTCAGCTATCTCCACATCAGAATCATCTTCACTAGAGTTTAACTCGGCCTCCTTCGTCTCTTCACCACTGCTTTCACTAGTCACACAACCATTCTCAAGAGCAATCATAGTTCTTTTAGTGGGACATTGTGAAGCAATATGACCAAACCCTTGACATTTAAAACATTTAACTTTAGAAGAATCAGAAGAAGAAAATTTAGAAGACTTACCTTTGGAACTAGGAATCTGTTCTTTCAACTTGTTCTTTTCCTCAGGTTTGGGCTCACCTTTCCATTTGGAAGACACATTATATTCCTTTGATCTACCATAGGATTTGTATTCCTTGTTTGAACTCCCATATGACTTCACTTTCTATTTTGCCTTCAAGTGCCTTTCAACTTTAATGGCTTTATGCAATAACTCCTCCACATCAAGATAGTTTTACATCTCAACCTCAGCAACAATATCTGGATTCAATCCTCTAAGGAACCTTGCCATTGTTTGCTCAGGATCTTCATCTACATGGGCCTTTATCATGGACATCTCCATCTCCTGGTAATAATCCTCCATAGTCATGGTTCCTTGTTTTAGTTTTTGAAGCTTCATGTGTACATCCCTATGGTAATGATTTGGCACATATCATTTTCTCAAAATTGTCTTCATTTCGTGCCATGTCCTAACAGGACCCTCTTCAGTTCTCCTCCTAGTACTACACAACTGGTTCCACCAAATACTAGCATAGTCAGTAAATTCAACAGCAGCCAATCTTACCTTGCTTTCCTCAGAATATGAATTGCATTCAAACCCAAGCTCCATGCGCCTTTCCCACTCTAAGTAACCATCAGGATCAACTTTCCCTTGGAAGGAAGGAATCTTCATTTTTATACTGGAAAGGGGATCCTTCTTATGCTCTTGGTTATGTGTAAATATATGCCGGCTTTGTCTAGCTCTTCTTGGTTGCAGCTCTTCCTCCTCAAATTCAGTTCTCACCTCTTCTTCACCATCATCAGAATAGATCATATGGTGCTTTCCTCGACTTGTTTTAGAATGAGAAGGGGAAGCTTCCATCACATCTAATCTCATACTCAATTTCTTGAGCTGATCATTTATGGAGTCCATAAAGAGCTTCAAATCTGGCATTTGAGTTTCACTACCACCAGACATGTTGCCAAGAACCTGAAATGTTAGTGCAAATTAAGATAATGAAGCGTACCAAAAGGAAGGAATTGATTTTAGAGATTTGAACAGAATAAAAGGATAATAACAAATTAGGAAAATAAGATAGGAAGGGATTTGGATAGAATTTACTAGAAGAGTAAAATTCTAAAAAGTAATATGAAAGCAACTTACCACCCAAGTGAAATGAATATAGACTCCTTTTGTGACTTGGGAACAAAAACTTCAAATTTGGTAATTCAGAAACAAACAACCCACAAATCAAGGGATGCAATTCCAGCAATTAATGCAAATCAATCCAAAGGAAATTCAAACTTCAAAGGTGCTCAATTCTGGAAAGTTTTTTTTTTCAACCATCAAATTTTTTTTGTACGATTTTTTTTTTCACTATTGTTTTCTTTTTTTTTTTTTTTTGTAGCACCCACAATTTCTCCTTTTTTTTTTCAAATTTTGTTTTTTTTTCTTTTGAATACTCTGAACTAATAAACAATGGATAGAAGCTAACAAATTGCAGCAACAATATTTTTTTTTCTTTTGAAAGGCTCAAATCTGGAAATCACAAATTTTGGACAACAAAATAAAAATGGAGAAAGATAACCAAGTCACCAAGAGAAAGAAGATCAATAAGGATGGTAAGATGGAAGATTGAGATGAAAATCAAGCCACAATATCAGAAGCAATGAACAAACTCAGATCTGACTAGAAAAGAGAAGAACATAAAAGAAAAAATCTGGATAGCAAGGAAAAAATGGAATGAAACAATAGAAACACACATTGATTTGCAAGCCGAAGCTCTGATACCAAATGATGGGAGACACGTTAGGAACCTGTCCTAAGAGCCTTCTTTGATATAAGGATCGTGCAACTCAAGGAAAGATAAATTGAACACCAGAACAATGAAGAACAACAATGAACAAAAACTAAAGAAAATAGACACGATGAAATAAAAAGACTGAGCAAAATGTTGGTCGAAGGAAGTAGACTCCAAGAGAACCCGTCTCTTGAATCCTAACTCTGGGACGCCATAAGTATCACCACTCCTTGATAAGTCCTCATTCTTTCTGGCACTCAAGGATAAGCAAGAAAGAACTCATTGAACAACAACAAAGTTGCTGAAAAGAAATTCATTCATTCATATTGTGGTTTGCAAGAGTACAAGATGTGCCTATTTATAGGCAAGTATTAACCCACAAACTAACTCTAGTTCGCCCCACAAACCTAACCTTATTAATGCTAATTAATACAAAAAGGAAATCCTAAGTCAAAAGGAGCATTTAATTCTAATTTTGAATTTGAAAAGGTTGGCTCCTCTTAAATGCATAAAGCAAAGCAAATCAGATCATTATTTGCCTTTTATTGAAAAGGAATTAAATTGAGTAAAATAATCCTAATAAAACTTATTAAAAACGTCACTTTTAGTGACCACATGAGAAGCACATGTATTTTAAGTGAATTCTCCATATTGGGCCTTCTCCAAGTTGGGCTTGTTGACTATAATTTGGCTCCACATTTTCAGCTTGCCTCTTTCTTTGTTTTGGGCCTCAAAATCATTCAAATACAATGGTTCCATGTTAATCATATTTTGGATCAACCCATTCATGGCTTGCTTCATGACTTTGGTCCTAGCTCTGGTCATTGGTCCTCCAATGCCTTGAAGTGGGTCTTGAATTTGTCCACGGCCCATTATTTCCCTTAACTTGCCTTCATCAATTGTTCATTCGTACTGTTCATCATACTATTTGTGATTGTTCATTCTTGCTGTCTATATTTTTTTGTTGTGTTCTTCTCTTTTCTAGTTAGATCTGAGTTTATTCATTGCTTTTGATATTGTGGCTTGATTTTCATCTCAATCTCCCATCTGTTTCATCCCTTTATTTTGTGTTTCTTACCATCCTTATTGATCTTCTTTCTCTTGGTGGCTTGCATGGTTATCTTTCTCCATTTTTATTTTGTTGTCCAGAATTTGTGATTTCCAGATTTGAGTCTTTCATTAAAAGAAAAATATTGTTGTTGTAATTTGTTAGCTTCTGTCCATTGTGTGTTAGTTCAGATTATTCAAAAAATAATTCAAAAAAAATAAAAAAGGAGAAATTATGAGTGCTGCAAAAAAAAAAAAGAAAGAAAACAATAGTGAAAAAAAAATCGTACAAAAAAAAGAGAAAATTTAATGGCTGAAAAAAAAAATCCAAAATTGAGCACCTTTGAAGTTTGAATTTGCTGATTGGATTTGGTTTGGATTGATTTACAATAATTGCTGGAATTGCATCCCTTGATTTGTGGGTTGCTTGTTTCTGAATTACCAAATTTGAAGTTTTTGTTCCCAAGTCACAAAAGGAGTCTATATTCATTTCACTTGGGTGGTAAGTTGCTTTCATATTCCTTTTTAAAATTTTACTCTTCTAGTAAATTCTATCCAAATCCCTTTCTATCTTATTTTTCCTAATTTGTTGTTGTCATTTTGTTCTGTTCAAATCTCTAATGTCAATTCCTTCCTTTTGGTGTGCTTCATTATCTTAATTTCCAGCATTTTCTTTTCTTTTCTTGGCTGGAAAATTTGATTTCTTTTGTTGAAAATAGAAAATCCATCTTTGTTTGTTAGTCACTATCGTTTTAAACTCTTTTGAGAATTTGAATTTTTAGATCTTTAACTTTGAGATTACCACTTAAAACATAGTTTCTTGATTTAAGTTCAGCTTCAATTTTACATTTTCATAGGAAGCAAGAGTATAATTATATCATTTGTGGAAAAAGCCTTTAAAGTGTGCAAAACACGAGTAAATTTGCGTCATTATTGAGTGAAACACGTGAGAGATTGTGCAAAGTCCTTTTTTTGTCTCCTATTCACTAACATTTTAGGTTTTAAGCATGGCTGGTGATGAACTTGATCTTAAAGTTTTAATGATCAAATCTAGAAGTTGAATGTGAAATTAGATAGCATGCAAGTTTCTTCATGCAAAAAGGATGTTAAATTGAACATCCCAAAATTTTGTGGAGAGAATGATCCTAACATGTACTTGGAGTGGGAAGGAAGAATTAAACAATGGTTTGAAAACTACCAGTACTCCGAGTTTCAGAAAGTGAAATTAGCTACTCTTCACTTAGAAGGAAAAGCCAAAGTTTGGTGGGAACGATTTGAAAGAAAGCACCTTCGTGAAGAGAAACAATGCGATACTTGGAATAGCATGAAGCTCATTTTGAAGCAAAAGTATGCATCACACCACTACTTCTATGAGTATCTTCCAACTCGTAGAAAGGAGCAAACTTATAAGGTACAAATTTCAATTCCAAGTTATAGTGATTCTCATTTGGAGCAAAAAGATCCAATGAAAGAGATATCTTCCTCAACATCTACAATGGTTGTTGAACCAAGAGAATCAACTACTCTTGAAGGTACCTCTAATTCTCAAAATCTTTGTGTTGATGATGTTTCTTATGAATTAGAGTATGATATTCTTGAAAATCCCAAGGAGGAAAATGTTGATGATATTCTTGACGGGGTTGATAATGATCATTTACCACTGTTAGTGGGGACAACTGTTCTAGATGTTACTACTAGTAAGGCAATAGAGAACATTATTGATAATAGTGTGCTTGTTTTCAGTGGTACTCACATTGTTATGCCATTAAAAATTAGTTCTCATGTGTGTGATGAAGTTGAGCATGTTGATATGGTGTTCGGGCATCCATGATTATTTGATGATAGTTGTTCCTTCAAAGTAAAGAAAGCCCATGAAACAAATTGTATTCAATTCTATGAAAATTATCAGAGAATCAAAAGTGAGCTTGAAAGGAAAAATAAAAGTAAGAAGAATATGAGTGGTAAAAACAAGAGTGAAAGACAAGTGAGAAAAGAAAGAGTGCAGAAAAATAAAAAAAGAGGAAAACAAATGAGTGAAAAGAAACTTGAGAGAAGAATGAAAAAGAGAAAGAAAAAGAGAGTTTGAGAAAAAAAGAGAATAATGAGGCAAAAGCAATTGTGAGTTGTTTAAGTCAAGGAGAGTTTAAGGTAGTTTCTTTTCAACTCCTTCCTTCATATCTTCCATATGTTCCTTCTTTTCATCTTCTCCATCCTTGTTACTTTGTCTCTAATTTTTATAATTTGTTTATTCCATCCTTGTGTTATGAGTCATCAATTCCTCTTTAGTCAAATTCGAAAAAGAGTCAATTTGATCATTTAGTGTCTTCTTTCTCTAATTTATTCATCTATGTCACTTCATTTCATTTTCATCAAAGTGTTTTGCTTGTCAATTCATTTCTGAAGTAGTCTTTGTAATACCTTACTTTGCAACCATTAAACATGCGTGATTTCATGATTAAAGTTTCAAAATAAAGTAATTTGAAAGCAAATGAGCCCTTAATTTTGCATAGACTAAGCTTAGGCTGTAGAATTTTGCTAAATTTTAAAAATTCATAACTAATTCTACAAAAATCGTATTGAGGTGATTCCAAGTTCTATGAAAAGCTCATGATGTCCGATTTTAAAGTAAAAATGTTGATTCACACTTTTACTACTACAATAAATTTCGAATTCTATAGACTCTATCCTGTTAATAATGAAGCATAAACAAAAAATAGGGAAAATCTCAATGCCAAAGCATAGGGACATAATATTTCATTATCAAAACGTTGTAACGTTGTAATTTACATTATGTAATGTAATATATCATCTAATCCTATGTAATGTAATACAAAACGTAATATGATTCTAAAATGACTTGGACAGCATCTCCTCATCAGTTTGTCATTTCATTTCCTTTGGCAGAACTGGGGCCTAAAAATGTTAGATATTGGGGTAAGATTCTGACAGAATCTCAGTAATATGACAATTTATTTTCCCATACTTAATTTCAGCAGTATAACAGTACAACCATAATTACTAAGAATCAAACTTAAAATCATATTCTATATGATCATGCATGTTCAAATAACCTTCATGACATTCAAAGCATTATTGTAGCAAAACCTTAACTTTGATCCAATATTTCATCATGGCAAATCCCAAAAACATGTTTCTACTAGCATAATGACTACTCTTAATAAATCAAATAGCTGAACTAAAATATAAATGGAAGAAAAGGAAAAGCATATTACCTAGAAATATTTCTCAGAACTTCAGAACCTCAAATCACACCTTCTTTCCTAGAGCTTCTCACTCTAACCTCTCTCTACCTTGAATGAAATTTGATGGCTAAATGGGAGAAGGAGGAGCATCTATTTATAGGTGAGTTGAAGACATAATGGCCCTTGGATTAGATCTTGATCCAATGGCTCTTAATTATTCCATATTAATTTATTTAATTCATCATGTGAGGAAATTTATGAGGCTGCCACCTTGCCCTTTTCTAGAAGTTCTTAGTTGATATTTCTAACTCAAAAATATATTTTATTTGGTTCAAACATGTGTCTTCTTCAAATGATGCCATGTGTGTGATAGAGTTCAATTTGATTTTTGCTTCTTTTTTCCTTTTAATTTTCGTCCTTTCTTGTCTAATCAGCCCAAGGGATATATTTTTATGCAATTTGGGCTTCACATATCTCATTTTGGACTTTAGGTCAAGGTATATGGGCTCCTTTTATCGATTTCGGGTCCAATTCTTCCTTATTCTGGGTTTTAGAATCTAAAATAAATTCAGCAATGTAATTATATATTTTGGGACTTAGAACATTGTTTTGGGATGTCAATATATCCTGATTACTGACTAATTTCTTTATACAGAGTTAATTAGATCATAATGTTAGTTTCTAAGTTCATTTGTATATTATTGTTGAAACTAGAGTCATATAAGTTATCTATTACTAAAAATATTCTGGTTGTCTAAAATGAATCTAGACATGTTACTGAGTCATATTCAATCTCTAATGAATCTAGACTTGACATTAAGCTTTATACGTTTTCTAATTTGCCAATTAATCCAATTATTCATGGACAGATCATATGGCTATTTAAACTTTGTAGAAAAATCCAGTATCTTATTCTGAGTCATAATATATCTGGGTTTTCTAATACAGACTTATTTTCTATTTTTTTAGAAATTTCTAAATTATAGAACTTCGGTCCTCTTTTCTGTCTAATATATGTATTTTCTGGTTCTGCTTATTAGAGGATAATTTCTAGCCATTATTTTTCTAACTCTATTCCTACAACTGATACTGTCAAATATTGAGCAGATAATTTGTTTGGAAAAATAATATCTATGTCCCATTATTTTGTCTTTTAGTGCCTACTTCATAAATTTTTACTTTGACCCATGATTTAACTCTTTTTCTAATTTGGTCCCTAAGTACCACTATTACCATGTTTCCCAAGGCATAGAATCTCAACCTATAGCTTCACAGGATTTCTAATGTCATACAGCACACATTCATAGTTGACTACTAAGTCAAATTTTATCTAGATTTGTATATAACGACATATGACATTTTAAATGGTCATAGTTTCTAAATAGCATATCCAACTTATTTAGTTCTAGCTCATGGTTCCATACAGTTTCTAATGTCATATAATGCATGTTCATAGTTCACCCAAAATCCAACTAGAAACATAGACATAAAGCATGTGAAATTCAAGTTATGTTATAGGTTCTATAGTTAGTGAGAATTAGGATGTTAAAAATTTCATGCGATTTTGATGACTCAAACTTTTCAGAATGTTTTTAGAAACTTCGTGCTTCTACCCTAATCTAGCTTGAATGGAGTTCGATTGGGATCAATTCATTTGAATACACAAGAAATGTCGTGAGGATGCTGGAGGCACTAACTTGCTGCCCTAAAGACGCAAAATTGATAGGATTTTGTCGTGTAAAACTTGTCAGTATTTTTTTCTCAAACTCCAAGGTTCCGCCCAGAACTATCCGAAAAAGTGCTTCGATTGAGATCAATGCCTTAGAATAGACAGAGTATATTGTGAAGAGACCAAACGAAGTCAATCGCTCCCCCAACGAGGCTAATTCCATGTGATTTTGACGGTTCACACTTTTCATAATCTTTTCAGAATCATCGTGCTTCTACCCTGAACTAGCTTGAATGGAGTTCGAATAGGTTCAACTCATTTGAATGCACAAGAAATGCTGTGAGGATACCGAATGTACTAACTTGCTGCCCCAAAGACGCAAATTTGATAGGATTTTGTCATGTAAAACTTATTGGTGTTTTTTTGTCAAACTCCAAGGTTCCGCCCCAAACTGTCCGAAAAAGTGCTTCGGTTGTGATCAATGCCTTGGAATAGACAGAGTATGTTGTGAAGAGACCAAATGAAGTAAATTGCTCCCCCAAGCAGGCCAATTCCATGCGATTTTGATGACTCACACTTTTCAGAATGTTTTCAGAAACTTGGTGCTTCTACCCTGATCTAGCTTGATTGGAGTTCGATTGGGATCAATTCATTTGAATACACAAGAAATGTCGTGAGGATGCTGGACGCACTAACTTGCTGCCCCCAAGATGCAAAATTGATAGGATTTTGTCATCTAAAACTTGTTAGTATTTTTTTTATCAAACTCAAAGGTTCGGCCCAAAAATGTCCGAAAAAGTGCTTCGATTGAGAACAATGCCATGGAATAGACAAAGTATGTTGTGAAGAGACCAAATGAACTCAATTGCTCCCCCCAAGGAGGCAAATTCCATGTTATTTTGACAGCCCACACTTTTCAGAACATTTTCAAAAAACATCGTTCTTCTACCCTGAACTAGCTTGAATGGAGATCGAATGGGTTCAGTTCATTTGAATGCACAAGAAATGCTGTGAGGATGCCAAATGTACTAACTTGCTCCCCCAAAGACGCAAAATGGATAGGATTTTGTCATGTAAAACTTATCAGTGTTTTTTTCTCAAACTCCAAAGTTTCGCGCAAAACTGTCCGAAAAAGTGCTTCGATTGAGATCAATGCCTTGGAATAGACAGAGTATGTTGTGAAGAGACCAAAATGAACTCAATTGCTCCCCCAAGGAGGCCAATTCCATGGGATTTTGACTATTCACACTTTTCATAATGTTTTCAAAACCTTCGTGCTTCTACCCTGAACTAGCTTAAATGGAGTTCGAATGGGTTCAGTTCATTTGAATGCACAAGAAATGCCGTGAGGATGCTGAATGCACTAACTTGCTCCCCCAAAGACGCAAAATTGATAGGATTTTGTCGTGTAAAACTTGTTAGTGTTTTTTTCTCAAACTCTAAGGTTCCGCACAAAACTGTCTGAAAAAGTGCTTCGGTTGAGATCAATGCCTTGGAATAGACAGAGTATGTTGTGAAGAGACCAAATGAAGGCAATTGCTCCCCCAAGAAGGCCAATTCCATGTGATTTTGATGGCCTACACTTTTCAGAACATTTTCAAAAACTTCGTGCTTCTACCCTGAACTAGCGTGAATGGAGTTCGAATGGGATCACTTCATTTGTATACACAAGAAATGTCGTGAGGATGCTGGATGCACTAACTTGCTGCCCCAAAGACGCAAAATTCATAGGATTTTGTCGTGTAAAACTTGACAGTGTTTTTTTCTCAAACTCCAAAGTTCCGCGCAAAACTGTCCGAAAAAGTGCTTCGATTGAGATCAATGCCTTGGAATAGACAGAGTATGTTGTGAAGAGACCAAAATGAACTAAATTGCTCCCCCAAGGAGGCCAATTCCATGGGATTTTGACGATTCACACTTTTCATAATGTTTTCAAAACCTTCGTGCTTCTACCCTGAACTAGCTTAAATGGAGTTCGAATGGGTTCAGTTCATTTGAATGCACAAGAAATGCCGTGAGGATGCTGAATGTACTAACTTGCTCCCCCAAAGACGCAAAATTGATAGGATTTTGTCGTGTAAAACTTGTTAGTGTTTTTTTCTCAAACTCTAAGGTTCCGCACAAAACTGTCTGAAAAAGTGCTTCGGTTGAGATCAATGCCTTGGAATAGACAGAGTATGTTGTGAAGAGACCAAATGAAGGCAATTGCTCCCCCAAGAAGGCCAATTCCATGTGATTTTGATGGCCCACACTTTTCAGAACATTTTCAAAAACTTCGTGCTTCTACCCTGAACTAGCTTAAATGAAGTTCGAATGGGATTACTTCATTTGAATACACAAGAAATGTTGTGAGGATGCTGGAGGCACTAACTTGCTGACCGAAAGACGCAAAATAGATAGGATTTTGTCATGTAAAACTTGTTAGAGTTTTTTTCTCAAACTCCAAGGTTCCGCCCAAAACTGTCCGAAAAAGTGCTTTGATTAAGATCAATGCCTTGGAATAAACAGAGTATGTTGTGAAGAGACCAAATGAAGTCAATTGCTCCCCCAAGGAGGCCAATTCCATGTGATTTTGATGGCCCACACTTTTCAGAACATTTTCAGAAACTTCATGCTTCTACCCTGAACTAGCTTGAATGAAGTTCGAATGGGTTCAGTTCATTTGAATGCACAAGAAATGCTGTGAGGATGCCGAATGTACTAACTTCCTCCCCCAAAGACGCAAAATGGATAGGATTTTGTCGTGTTAAACTTGTCAGTGTTTTTTTCTCAAACTCCAAGGTTCCGCCCAAAACTTTCCAAAAAAGTGCTTCGGTTGAGATCAATGCCTTGGAATAGACGGAATATGTTGTGAAGAGACCAAATGAAGTCAATTGCTCCCCCCATGAGGCCAATTCCATGTGATTTTGACGGCACACACTTTTCAGAACATTTTCAGAAACTTCGTGCTTCTACCCTGAACTAGCTTGAATGGAGTTCGAATGGGTTCAATTCATTTGAATGCATAACAAATGCTGTGAGGATGCCAAATGTATTAACTTGCTGCCCCAAAGACGCAAAATGGATAGGATTTTGTCGTGTAAAACTTATTGGTGTTTTTTTTCTCAAACTCCAAGTTTCTGCCCAAAACTATCCGAAAAAGCGCTTTGATTGTGATCAATGCCTTGGAATAGACAGAGTATGTTGTGAAGAGACCAAATGAAGTCAATTGCTCCCCCAAGGAGGCAAATTCCATGTTATTTTGACAGCCCACACTTTTCAGAACATTTTTAAAAAACATCGCTCTTCTACCCTGAACTAGCTTGAATGGAGATCGAATGGGTTCAGTTCATTTGAATGCACAAGAAATGTTGTGAGGATGCCGAATGTAATAACTTGCTCCCCCAAAGACGCAAAATGGATAGGATTTTGTCATGTAAAACTTATCAGTGTTTTTTTCTCAAACTCCAAGGTTCCGCCCAAAATTGTCCGAAAAAGTGCTTCGAATGTGATCAATGCCTTCGAATAGACAGAGTATGTTGTGAAGAGACCAAATGAAGTCAGTTGCTCCCCCAAGGAGGCCAATTCCATGTGATTTTGACGGCCCACACTTTTCAGAACATTTTAAAAAACTTCGTGCTTCTACCATGAACTAGCTTGAATGGAGTTCGAATGGGTTCAATTCATTTGAATGCATAACAAATGCTGTGAGGATGCCAAATGTATTAACTTGCTGCCCCAAAGAGGCAAAATTGATAGGATTTTGTCGTGTAAAACTTGTCAGTGGTTTTTTCTCAAACTCCAAGGTTCCGCCCAAAACTGTCCGAAAAAGTGCTTCGGTTGTGATCAATGCCTTGGAATAGACAGAGTATGTTGTGAAGAGACCAAATGAAGTCAATTGCTCCCCCAAGGAGGCCAATTCCATGGGATACGATGGTTCACACTTTTCAGAACCTTTTCAGAATCTTCGTGCTTCTACCCTGAACTAGCTTGATTGGAGTTCGAATGGGTTCAGTTCATTTGAATGCACAAGAAATGCCGTGAGGATGTTGCATGTACTAACTTGCTCCCTCAAAGTTTCAACATTGATAGGATTTTGTCGTGTAAAACTTGTCAGTGGTTTTTTCTCAAACTCCTAGGTTCCGCCCATAACTATTCAAAAAAGTGCTTCGTTTGAGATCAACGCCTTGGAATAGACAGAGTATGTTGTGAAGAGACCAAATGAAGTCAATTGCTCCCCCAAGGAGGCCAATTCCATGGGATACGATGGTTCACACTTTTCAGAACCTTTTCAGAATCTTCGTGCTTCTACCCTGAACTAGCTTGATTGGAGTTCGAATGGGTTCAGTTCATTTGAATGCACAAGAAATGCCGTGAGGATGTTGAATGTACTAACTTGCTGCCCCAAAGAGGCAAAATTGATAGGATTTTGTCGTGTAAAACTTGTCAGTGGTTTTTTCTCAAACTCCAAGGTTTCGCCCAAAACTGTCCGAAAAAGTGCTTCGGTTGTGATCAATGCCTTGGAATAGACAGAGTATGTTGTGAAGAGACCAAATGAAGTCAATTGCTCCCCCAAGGAGGCCAATTCCATGGGATACGATGGTTCACACTTTTCAGAACCTTTTCAGAATCTTCGTGCTTCTACCCTGAACTAGCTTGATTGGAGTTCGAATGGGTTCAGTTCGTTTGAATGCACAAGAAATGCCGTGAGGATGTTGCATGTACTAACTTGCTCCCTCAAAGTTTCAACATTGATAGGATTTTGTCGTGTAAAACTTGTCAGTGGTTTTTTCTCAAACTCCTAGGTTCCGCCCATAACTATTCAAAAAAGTGCTTCGTTTGAGATCAACGCCTTGGAATAGACAGAGTATGTTGTGAAGAGACCAAATGAAGTCAATTGCTCCCCCAAGGAGGCCAATTCCATGGGATACGATGGTTCACACTTTTCAGAACCTTTTCAGAATCTTCGTGCTTCTACCCTGAACTAGCTTGATTGGAGTTCGAATGGGTTCAGTTCATTTCGATGCACAAGAAATGCCGTGAGGATGTTGAATGTACTAACTTGCTGCCCCAAAGAGGCAAAATTGATAGGATTTTGTCGTGTAAAACTTGTCAGTGGTTTTTTCTCAAACTCCAAGGTTCCGCCCAAAACTGTCCGAAAAAGTGCTTCGGTTGTGATCAATGCCTTGGAATAGACAGAGTATGTTGTGAAGAGACCAAATGAAGTCAATTGCTCCCCCAAGGAGGCCAATTCCATGGGATACGATGGTTCACACTTTTCAGAACCTTTTCAGAATCTTCGTGCTTCTACCCTGAACTAGCTTGATTGGAGTTCGAATGGGTTCAGTTCATTTGAATGCACAAGAAATGCCGTGAGGATGTTGAATGTACTAACTTGCTGCCCCAAAGAGGCAAAATTGATAGGATTTTGTCGTGTAAAACTTGTCAGTGGTTTTTTCTCAAACTCCAAGGTTCCGCCCAAAACTGTCCGAAAAAGTGCTTCGGTTGTGATCAATGCCTTGGAATAGACAGAGTATGTTGTGAAGAGACCAAATGAAGTCAATTGCTCCCCCAAGGAGGCCAATTCCATGGGATACGATGGTTCACACTTTTCAGAACCTTTTCAGAATCTTCGTGCTTCTACCCTGAACTAGCTTGATTGGAGTTCGAATGGGTTCAGTTCATTTGAATGCACAAGAAATGCCGTGAGGATGTTGAATGTACTAACTTGCTGCCCCAAAGAGGCAAAATTGATAGGATTTTGTCGTGTAAAACTTGTCAGTGGTTTTTTCTCAAACTCCAAGGTTCCGCCCAAAACTGTCCGAAAAAGTGCTTCGGTTGTGATCAATGCCTTGGAATAGACAGAGTATGTTGTGAAGAGACCAAATGAAGTCAATTGCTCCCCCAAGGAGGCCAATTCCATGGGATACGATGGTTTACACTTTTCAGAACCTTTTCAGAATCTTCGTGCTTCTACCCTGAACTAGCTTGATTGGAGTTCGAATGGGTTCAGTTCGTTTGAATGCACAAGAAATGCCGTGAGGATGTTGCATGTACTAACTTGCTCCCTCAAAGTTTCAACATTGATAGGATTTTGTCGTGTAAAACTTGTCAGTGGTTTTTTCTCAAACTCCTAGGTTCCGCCCATAACTATTCAAAAAAGTGCTTCGTTTGAGATCAACGCCTTGGAATAGACAGAGTATGTTGTGAAGAGACCAAATGAAGTCAATTGCTCCCCCAAGGAGGCCAATTCTATGGGATACGATGGTTTACACTTTTCAGAACCTTTTCAGAATCTTCGTGCTTCTACCCTGAACTAGCTTGATTGGAGTTCGAATGGGTTCAGTTCGTTTGAATGCACAAGAAATGCCGTGATGATGTTGCATGTACTAACTTGCTCCCTCAAAGTTTCAACATTGATAGGATTTTGTCGTGTAAAACTTGTCAGTGGTTTTTTCTCAAACTCCTAGGTTCCGCCCATAACTATTCAAAAAAGTGCTTCGTTTGAGATCAACGCCTTGGAATAGACAGAGTATGTTGTGAAGAGACCAAATGAAGTCAATTGCTCCCCCAAGGAGGCCAATTCCATGGGATACGATGGTTCACACTTTTCAGAACCTTTTCAGAATCTTCGTGCTTCTACCCTGAACTAGCTTGATTGGAGTTCGAATGGGTTCAGTTCATTTGAATGCACAAGAAATGCCGTGAGGATGTTGAATGTACTAACTTGCTGCCCCAAAGAGGCAAAATTGATAGGATTTTGTCGTGTAAAACTTGTCAGTGGTTTTTTCTCAAACTCCAAGGTTCCGCCCAAAACTGTCCGAAAAAGTGCTTCGGTTGTGATCAATGCCTTGGAATAGACAGAGTATGTTGTGAAGAGACCAAATGAAGTCAATTGCTCCCCCAATGAGGCCAATTCCATGGGATACGATGGTTTACACTTTTCAGAACCTTTTCAGAATCTTCGTGCTTCTACCCTGAACTAGCTTGATTGGAGTTCGAATGGGTTCAGTTCGTTTGAATGCACAAGAAATGCCGTGAGGATGTTGCATGTACTAACTTGCTCCCTCAAAGTTTCAACATTGATAGGATTTTGTCGTGTAAAACTTGTCAGTGGTTTTTTCTCAAACTCCTAGGTTCCGCCCATAACTATTCAAAAAAGTGCTTCGTTTGAGATCAACGCCTTGGAATAGACAGAGTATGTTGTGAAGAGACCAAATGAAGTCAATTGCTCCCCCAAGGAGGCCAATTCCATGGGATACGATGGTTCACACTTTTCAGAACCTTTTCAGAATCTTCGTGCTTCTACCCTGAACTAGCTTGATTGGAGTTCGAATGGGTTCAGTTCATTTGAATGCACAAGAAATGCCGTGAGGATGTTGAATGTACTAACTTGCTGCCCCAAAGAGGCAAAATTGATAGGATTTTGTCGTGTAAAACTTGTCAGTGGTTTTTTCTCAAACTCCAAGGTTCCGCCCAAAACTGTCCGAAAAAGTGCTTCGGTTGTGATCAATGCCTTGGAATAGACAGAGTATGTTGTGAAGAGACCAAATGAAGTCAATTGCTCCCCCAATGAGGCCAATTCCATGGGATACGATGGTTTACACTTTTCAGAACCTTTTCAGAATCTTCGTGCTTCTACCCTGAACTAGCTTGATTGGAGTTCGAATGGGTTCAGTTCGTTTGAATGCACAAGAAATGCCGTGAGGATGTTGCATGTACTAACTTGCTCCCTCAAAGTTTCAACATTGATAGGATTTTGTCGTGTAAAACTTGTCAGTGGTTTTTTCTCAAACTCCTAGGTTCCGCCCATAACTATTCAAAAAAGTGCTTCGTTTGAGATCAACGCCTTGGAATAGACAGAGTATGTTGTGAAGAGACCAAATGAAGTCAATTGCTCCCCCAAGGAGGCCAATTCCATGGGATACGATGGTTCACACTTTTCAGAACCTTTTCAGAATCTTCGTGCTTCTACCCTGAACTAGCTTGATTGGAGTTCGAATGGGTTCAGTTCATTTGAATGCACAAGAAATGCCGTGAGGATGTTGAATGTACTAACTTGCTGCCCCAAAGAGGCAAAATTGATAGGATTTTGTCGTGTAAAACTTGTCAGTGGTTTTTTCTCAAACTCCAAGGTTCCGCCCAAAACTGTCCGAAAAAGTGCTTCGGTTGTGATCAATGCCTTGGAATAGACAGAGTATGTTGTGAAGAGACCAAATGAAGTCAATTGCTCCCCCAAGGAGGCCAATTCCATGGGATACGATGGTTCACACTTTTCAGAACCTTTTCAGAATCTTCGTGCTTCTACCCTGAACTAGCTTGATTGGAGTTCGAATGGGTTCAGTTCGTTTGAATGCACAAGAAATGCCGTGAGGATGTTGCATGTACTAACTTGCTCCCTCAAAGTTTCAACATTGATAGGATTTTGTCGTGTAAAACTTGTCAGTGGTTTTTTCTCAAACTCCTAGGTTCCGCCCATAACTATTCAAAAAAGTGCTTCGTTTGAGATCAACGCCTTGGAATAGACAGAGTATGTTGTGAAGAGACCAAATGAAGTCAATTGCTCCCCCAAGGAGGCCAATTCCATGGGATACGATGGTTCACACTTTTCAGAACCTTTTCAGAATCTTCGTGCTTCTACCCTGAACTAGCTTGATTGGAGTTCGAATGGGTTCAGTTCATTTGAATGCACAAGAAATGCCGTGAGGATGTTGAATGTACTAACTTGCTGTCCCAAAGAGGCAAAATTGATAGGATTTTGTCGTGTAAAACTTGTCAGTGGTTTTTTCTCAAACTCCAAGGTTCCGCCCAAAACTGTCCGAAAAAGTGCTTCGGTTGTGATCAATGCCTTGGAATAGACAGAGTATGTTGTGAAGAGACCAAATGAAGTCAATTGCTCCCCCAAGGAGGCCAATTCCATGGGATACGATGGTTCACACTTTTCAGAACCTTTTCAGAATCTTCGTGCTTCTACCCTGAACTAGCTTGATTGGAGTTCGAATGGGTTCAGTTCGTTTGAATGCACAAGAAATGCCGTGAGGATGTTGCATGTACTAACTTGCTCCCTCAAAGTTTCAACATTGATAGGATTTTGTCGTGTAAAACTTGTCAGTGGTTTTTTCTCAAACTCCTAGGTTCCGCCCATAACTATTCAAAAAAGTGCTTCGTTTGAGATCAACGCCTTGGAATAGACAGAGTATGTTGTGAAGAGACCAAATGAAGTCAATTGCTCCCCCAAGGAGGCCAATTCCATGGGATACGATGGTTCACACTTTTCAGAACCTTTTCAGAATCTTCGTGCTTCTACCCTGAACTAGCTTGATTGGAGTTCGAATGGGTTCAGTTCATTTGAATGCACAAGAAATGCCGTGAGGATGTTGAATGTACTAACTTGCTGCCCCAAAGAGGCAAAATTGATAGGATTTTGTCGTGTAAAACTTGTCAGTGGTTTTTTCTCAAACTCCAAGGTTCCGCCCAAAACTGTCCGAAAAAGTGCTTCGGTTGTGATCAATGCCTTGGAATAGACAGAGTATGTTGTGAAGAGACCAAATGAAGTCAATTGCTCCCCCAAGGAGGCCAATTCCATGGGATACGATGGTTCACACTTTTCAGAACCTTTTCAGAATCTTCGTGCTTCTACCCTGAACTAGCTTGATTGGAGTTCGAATGGGTTCAGTTCGTTTGAATGCACAAGAAATGCCGTGAGGATGTTGCATGTACTAACTTGCTCCCTCAAAGTTTCAACATTGATAGGATTTTGTCGTGTAAAACTTGTCAGTGGTTTTTTCTCAAACTCCTAGGTTCCGCCCATAACTATTCAAAAAAGTGCTTCGTTTGAGATCAACGCCTTGGAATAGACAGAGTATGTTGTGAAGAGACCAAATGAAGTCAATTGCTCCCCCAAGGAGGCCAATTCCATGGGATACGATGGTTCACACTTTTCAGAACCTTTTCAGAATCTTCGTGCTTCTACCCTGAACTAGCTTGATTGGAGTTCGAATGGGTTCAGTTCATTTGAATGCACAAGAAATGCCGTGAGGATGTTGAATGTACTAACTTGCTGTCCCAAAGAGGCAAAATTGATAGGATTTTGTCGTGTAAAACTTGTCAGTGGTTTTTTCTCAAACTCCAAGGTTCCGCCCAAAACTGTCCGAAAAAGTGCTTCGGTTGTGATCAATGCCTTGGAATAGACAGAGTATGTTGTGAAGAGACCAAATGAAGTCAATTGCTCCCCCAAGGAGGCCAATTCCATGGGATACGATGGTTCACACTTTTCAGAACCTTTTCAGAATCTTCGTGCTTCTACCCTGAACTAGCTTGATTGGAGTTCGAATGGGTTCAGTTCGTTTGAATGCACAAGAAATGCCGTGAGGATGTTGCATGTACTAACTTGCTCCCTCAAAGTTTCAACATTGATAGGATTTTGTCGTGTAAAACTTGTCAGTGGTTTTTTCTCAAACTCCTAGGTTCCGCCCATAACTATTCAAAAAAGTGCTTCGTTTGAGATCAACGCCTTGGAATAGACAGAGTATGTTGTGAAGAGACCAAATGAAGTCAATTGCTCCCCCAAGGAGGCCAATTCCATGGGATACGATGGTTCACACTTTTCAGAACCTTTTCAGAATCTTCGTGCTTCTACCCTGAACTAGCTTGATTGGAGTTCGAATGGGTTCAGTTCATTTGAATGCACAAGAAATGCCGTGAGGATGTTGAATGTACTAACTTGCTGCCCCAAAGAGGCAAAATTGATAGGATTTTGTCGTGTAAAACTTGTCAGTGGTTTTTTCTCAAACTCCAAGGTTTCGCCCAAAACTGTCCGAAAAAGTGCTTCGGTTGTGATCAATGCCTTGGAATAGACAGAGTATGTTGTGAAGAGACCAAATGAAGTCAATTGCTCCCCCAAGGAGGCCAATTCCATGGGATACGATGGTTCACACTTTTCAGAACCTTTTCAGAATCTTCGTGCTTCTACCCTGAACTAGCTTGATTGGAGTTCGAATGGGTTCAGTTCGTTTGAATGCACAAGAAATGCCGTGAGGATGTTGCATGTACTAACTTGCTCCCTCAAAGTTTCAACATTGATAGGATTTTGTCGTGTAAAACTTGTCAGTGGTTTTTTCTCAAACTCCTAGGTTCCGCCCATAACTATTCAAAAAAGTGCTTCGTTTGAGATCAACGCCTTGGAATAGACAGAGTATGTTGTGAAGAGACCAAATGAAGTCAATTGCTCCCCCAAGGAGGCCAATTCCATGGGATACGATGGTTCACACTTTTCAGAACCTTTTCAGAATCTTCGTGCTTCTACCCTGAACTAGCTTGATTGGAGTTCGAATGGGTTCAGTTCATTTGAATGCACAAGAAATGCCGTGAGGATGTTGAATGTACTAACTTGCTGTCCCAAAGAGGCAAAATTGATAGGATTTTGTCGTGTAAAACTTGTCAGTGGTTTTTTCTCAAACTCCAAGGTTCCGCCCAAAACTGTCCGAAAAAGTGCTTCGGTTGTGATCAATGCCTTGGAATAGACAGAGTATGTTGTGAAGAGACCAAATGAAGTCAATTGCTCCCCCAAGGAGGCCAATTCCATGGGATACGATGGTTCACACTTTTCAGAACCTTTTCAGAATCTTCGTGCTTCTACCCTGAACTAGCTTGATTGGAGTTCGAATGGGTTCAGTTCGTTTGAATGCACAAGAAATGCCGTGAGGATGTTGCATGTACTAACTTGCTCCCTCAAAGTTTCAACATTGATAGGATTTTGTCGTGTAAAACTTGTCAGTGGTTTTTTCTCAAACTCCTAGGTTCCGCCCATAACTATTCAAAAAAGTGCTTCGTTTGAGATCAACGCCTTGGAATAGACAGAGTATGTTGTGAAGAGACCAAATGAAGTCAATTGCTCCCCCAAGGAGGCCAATTCCATGGGATATGATGGTTCACACTTTTCAGAACTTTTTCAGAATCTTCGTGCTTCTACCCTGAACTAGCTTGATTGGAGTTCGAATGGGTTCAGTTCATTTGTATGCACAAGAAATGCCGTGAGGATGTTGAATGTACTAACTTGCTGCCCCAAAGAGGCAAAATTGATAGGATTTTGTCGTGTAAAACTTGTCAGTGGTTTTTTCTCAAACTCCAAGGTTCCGCCCAAAACTGTCCGAAAAAGTGCTTCGGTTGTGATCAATGCCTTGGAATAGACAGAGTATGTTGTGAAGAGACCAAATGAAGTCAATTGCTCCCCCAAGGAGGCCAATTCCATGGGATACGATGGTTCACACTTTTCAGAACCTTTTCAGAATCTTCGTGCTTCTACCCTGAACTAGCTTGATTGGAGTTCGAATGGGTTCAGTTCGTTTGAATGCACAAGAAATGCCGTGAGGATGTTGAATGTACTAACTTGCTGCCCCAAAGAGGCAAAATTGATAGGATTTTGTCGTGTAAAACTTGTCAGTGGTTTTTTCTCAAACTCCAAGGTTCCGCCCAAAACTGTCCGAAAAAGTGCTTCGGTTGTGATCAATGCCTTGGAATAGACAGAGTATGTTGTGAAGAGACCAAATGAAGTCAATTGCTCCCCCAAGGAGGCCAATTCCATGGGATACGATGGTTCACACTTTTCAGAACCTTTTCAGAATCTTCGTGCTTCTACCCTGAACTAGCTTGATTGGAGTTCGAATGGGTTCAGTTCGTTTGAATGCACAAGAAATGCCGTGAGGATGTTGCATGTACTAACTTGCTCCCTCAAAGTTTCAACATTGATAGGATTTTGTCGTGTAAAACTTGTCAGTGGTTTTTTCTCAAACTCCAAGGTTCCGCCCAAAACTGTCCGAAAAAGTGCTTCGGTTGTGATCAATGCCTTGGAATAGACAGAGTATGTTGTGAAGAGACCAAATGAAGTCAATTGCTCCCCCAAGGAGGCCAATTCCATGGGATACGATGGTTCACACTTTTCAGAACCTTTTCAGAATCTTCGTGCTTCTACCCTGAACTAGCTTGATTGGAGTTCGAATGGGTTCAGTTCGTTTGAATGCACAAGAAATGCCGTGAGGATGTTGCATGTACTAACTTGCTCCCTCAAAGTTTCAACATTGATAGGATTTTGTCGTGTAAAACTTGTCAGTGGTTTTTTCTCAAACTCCTAGGTTCCGCCCATAACTATTCAAAAAAGTGCTTCGTTTGAGATCAACGCCTTGGAATAGACAGAGTATGTTGTGAAGAGACCAAATGAAGTCAATTGCTCCCCCAAGGAGGCCAATTCCATGGGATATGATGGTTCACACTTTTCAGAACTTTTTCAGAATCTTCGTGCTTCTACCCTGAACTAGCTTGATTGGAGTTCGAATGGGTTCAGTTCATTTGAATGCACAAGAAATGCCGTGAGGATGTTGAATGTACTAACTTGCTGCCCCAAAGAGGCAAAATTGATAGGATTTTGTCGTGTAAAACTTGTCAGTGGTTTTTTCTCAAACTCCAAGGTTCCGCCCAAAACTGTCCGAAAAAGTGCTTCGGTTGTGATCAATGCCTTGGAATAGACAGAGTATGTTGTGAAGAGACCAAATGAAGTCAATTGCTCCCCCAAGGAGGCCAATTCCATGGGATACGATGGTTCACACTTTTCAGAACCTTTTCAGAATCTTCGTGCTTCTACCCTGAACTAGCTTGATTGGAGTTCGAATGGGTTCAGTTCGTTTGAATGCACAAGAAATGCCGTGAGGATGTTGAATGTACTAACTTGCTGCCCCAAAGAGGCAAAATTGATAGGATTTTGTCGTGTAAAACTTGTCAGTGGTTTTTTCTCAAACTCCAAGGTTCCGCCCAAAACTGTCCGAAAAAGTGCTTCGGTTGTGATCAATGCCTTGGAATAGACAGAGTATGTTGTGAAGAGACCAAATGAAGTCAATTGCTCCCCCAAGGAGGCCAATTCCATGGGATACGATGGTTCACACTTTTCAGAACCTTTTCAGAATCTTCGTGCTTCTACCCTGAACTAGCTTGATTGGAGTTCGAATGGGTTCAGTTCGTTTGAATGCACAAGAAATGCCGTGAGGATGTTGCATGTACTAACTTGCTCCCTCAAAGTTTCAACATTGATAGGATTTTGTCGTGTAAAACTTGTCAGTGGTTTTTTCTCAAACTCCTAGGTTCCGCCCATAACTATTCAAAAAAGTGCTTCGTTTGAGATCAACGCCTTGGAATAGACAGAGTATGTTGTGAAGAGACCAAATGAAGTCAATTGCTCCCCCAAGGAGGCCAATTCCATGGGATACGATGGTTCACACTTTTCAGAACCTTTTCAGAATATTCGTGCTTCTACCCTGAACTAGCTTGATTGGAGTTCGAATGGGTTCAGTTCGTTTGAATGCACAAGAAATGCCGTGAGGATGTTGCATGTACTAACTTGCTCCCTCAAAGTTTCAACATTGATAGGATTTTGTCGTGTAAAACTTGTCAGTGGTTTTTTCTCAAACTCCAAGGTTCCGCCCATAACTATTCAAAAAAGTGCTTCGATTGAGATCAACGCCTTGGAATAGACAGAGTATGTTGTGAAGAGACCAAATGAAGTCAATTGCTCCCCCAAGGAGGCCAATTCCATGGGATACGATGGTTCACACTTTTCAGAACCTTTTCAGAATCTTCGTGCTTCTACCCTGAACTAGCTTGATTGGAGTTCGAATGGGTTCAGTTCGTTTGAATGCACAAGAAATGCCGTGAGGATGTTGCATGTACTAACTTGCTCCCTCAAAGTTTCAACATTGATAGGATTTTGTCGTGTAAAACTTGTCAGTGGTTTTTTCTCAAACTCCTAGGTTCCGCCCATAACTATTCAAAAAAGTGCTTCGTTTGAGATCAACGCCTTGGAATAGACAGAGTATGTTGTGAAGAGACCAAATGAAGTCAATTGCTCCCCCAAGGAGGCCAATTCTATGGGATACGATGGTTTACACTTTTCAGAACCTTTTCAGAATCTTCGTGCTTCTACCCTGAACTAGCTTGATTGGAGTTCGAATGGGTTCAGTTCGTTTGAATGCACAAGAAATGCCGTGAGGATGTTGCATGTACTAACTTGCTCCCTCAAAGTTTCAACATTGATAGGATTTTGTCGTGTAAAACTTGTCAGTGGTTTTTTCTCAAACTCCTAGGTTCCGCCCATAACTATTCAAAAAAGTGCTTCGTTTGAGATCAACGCCTTGGAATAGACAGAGTATGTTGTGAAGAGACCAAATGAAGTCAATTGCTCCCCCAAGGAGGCCAATTCCATGGGATACGATGGTTCACACTTTTCAGAACCTTTTCAGAATCTTCGTGCTTCTACCCTGAACTAGCTTGATTGGAGTTCGAATGGGTTCAGTTCATTTGAATGCACAAGAAATGCCGTGAGGATGTTGAATGTACTAACTTGCTGCCCCAAAGAGGCAAAATTGATAGGATTTTGTCGTGTAAAACTTGTCAGTGGTTTTTTCTCAAACTCCAAGGTTCCGCCCAAAACTGTCCGAAAAAGTGCTTCGGTTGTGATCAATGCCTTGGAATAGACAGAGTATGTTGTGAAGAGACCAAATGAAGTCAATTGCTCCCCCAAGGAGGCCAATTCCATGGGATACGATGGTTCACACTTTTCAGAACCTTTTCAGAATCTTCGTGCTTCTACCCTGAACTAGCTTGATTGGAGTTCGAATGGGTTCAGTTCGTTTGAATGCACAAGAAATGCCGTGAGGATGTTGAATGTACTAACTTGCTGCCCCAAAGAGGCAAAATTGATAGGATTTTGTTGTGTAAAACTTGTCAGTGGTTTTTTCTCAAACTCCAAGGTTCCGCCCAAAACTGTCCGAAAAAGTGCTTCGGTTGTGATCAATGCCTTGGAATAGACAGAGTATGTTGTGAAGAGACCAAATGAAGTCAATTGCTCCCCCAAGGAGGCCAATTCCATGGGATATGATGGTTCACACTTTTCAGAACTTTTTCAGAATCTTCGTGCTTCTACCCTGAACTAGCTTGATTGGAGTTCGAATGGGTTCAGTTCATTTGAATGCACAAGAAATGCCGGGAGCATGTTGAATGTACTAACTTGCTGCCCCAAAGAGGCAAAATTGATAGGATTTTGTCGTGTAAAACTTGTCAGTGGTTTTTTCTCAAACTCCAAGGTTCCGCCCATAACTATTCAAAAAAGTGCTTCGATTGAGATCAACGCCTTGGAATAGACAGAGTATGTTGTGAAGAGACCAAATGAAGTCAATTGCTCCCCCAAGGAGGCCAATTCCATGGGATATGATTGTTCACACTTTTCAGAACTTTTTCAGAATCTTCGTGCTTCTACCCTGAACTAGCTTGATTGGAGTTCGAATGGGTTCAGTTCATTTGAATGCACAAGAAATGCCGTGAGGATGTTGAATGTACTAACTTGCTGCCCCAAAGAGGCAAAATTGATAGGATTTTGTCGTGTAAAACTTGTCAGTGGTTTTTTCTCAAACTCCAAGGTTCCGCCCAAAACTGTCCGAAAAAGTGCTTCGGTTGTGATCAATGCCTTGGAATAGACAGAGTATGTTGTGAAGAGACCAAATGAAGTCAATTGCTCCCCCAAGGAGGCCAATTCCATGGGATACGATGGTTCACACTTTTCAGAACCTTTTCAGAATCTTCGTGCTTCTACCCTGAACTAGCTTGATTGGAGTTCGAATCGGTTCAGTTCGTTTGAATGCACAAGAAATGCCGTGAGGATGTTGCATGTACTAACTTGCTCCCTCAAAGTTTCAACATTGATAGGATTTTGTCGTGTAAAACTTGTCAGTGGTTTTTTCTCAAACTCCTAGGTTCCGCCCATAACTATTCAAAAAAGTGCTTCGTTTGAGATCAACGCCTTGGAATAGACAGAGTATGTTGTGAAGAGACCAAATGAAGTCAATTGCTCCCCCAAGGAGGCCAATTCCATGGGATACGATGGTTCACACTTTTCAGAACCTTTTCAGAATCTTCGTGCTTCTACCCTGAACTAGCTTGATTGGAGTTCGAATGGGTTTAGTTCATTTGAATGCACAAGAAATGCCGTGTGGATGCTAGAGGTACTAACTTGCTGCCCCAAAGAATCAAAATTGATAGGTTTTTGTCATGTAAAACTTGTCAGTGTTTTCTTCTCAAACTCCAAGATTCCGCGCAAAACTGTTCGAAAAAGTGCTTCGGTTGTGATCAATGCCTTGGAATAGACAGAGTATGTTGTGAAGAGACCAAATGAAGTCAATTGCTCCCCCAAGGAGGCCAATTCCATGGGATATGATGGTTCACACTTTTCAAAACTTTTTCAGAATCTTCATGCTTCTACCCTGAACTAGCTTGATTGGAGTTCGAATGGGTTCAGTTCATTTGAATGCACAAGAAATGCCGTGTGGATGCTAGAGGTACTAACTTGCTGCCCCAAAGAATCAAAATTGATAGGTTTTTGTCATGTAAAACTTGTCAGTGTTTTCTTCTCAAACTCCAAGATTCCGCGCAAAACTGTTCGAAAAAGTGCTTCGGTTGTGATCAATGCCTTGGAATAGATAGAGTATGTTGTGAAGAGACCAAATGAAGTCAATTGCTCCCCCAAGGAGGCCAATTCCATGGGATATGATGGTTCACACTTTTCAGAACTTTTTCAGAATCTTCGTGCTTCTACCCTGAACTAGCTTGATTGGAGTTCGAATGGGTTCAGTTCATTTGAATGCACAAGAAATGCCGTGAGGATGTTGAATGTACTAACTTGCTGCCCCAAAGAGGCAAAATTGATAGGATTTTGTCGTGTAAAACTTGTCAGTTGTTTTTTCTCAAACTCCAAGGTTCCGCCGAAAACTGTCCGAAAAAGTGCTTCGATTGTGATCAATGCCTTGGAATAGACAGAGTATGTTGTGAAGAGACCAAATGAAGTCAATTGCTCCCCCAAGGAGGCCAATTCCATGGGATACGATGGTTCACACTTTTCAGAACCTTTTCAGAATCTTTGTGCTTCTATCCTGAACTAGCTTGATTGGAGTTCGAGTGGGTTCAGTTCATTTGAATGCACAAGAAATGCCATGTGGATGCTGGAGGTACTAACTTGCTGCCCCAAAGAGGCAAAATTGATAGGATTTTTTGGTGTAAAACTTGTCAGTGGTTTTTTCTCAAACTCCAAGGTTCCGCCCAAAACTCTCCGAAAAAGTGCTTCGGTTGTGATCAATGCCTTGGAATAGACAGAGTATGTTGTGAAGAGACCAAATGAAGTCAATTGCTCCCCCAAGGAGGCCAATTCCATGGGATACGATGGTTCACACTTTTCAGAACCTTTTCAGAATCTTCGTGCTTCTACCCTGAACTAGCTTGATTGGAGTTCGAATCGGTTCAGTTCGTTTGAATGCACAAGAAATGCCGTGAGGATGTTGCATGTACTAACTTGCTCCCTCAAAGTTTCAACATTGATAGGATTTTGTCGTGTAAAACTTGTCAGTGGTTTTTTCTCAAACTCCTAGGTTCCGCCCATAACTATTCAAAAAAGTGCTTCGTTTGAGATCAACGCCTTGGAATAGACAGAGTATGTTGTGAAGAGACCAAATGAAGTCAATTGCTCCCCCAAGGAGGCCAATTCCATGGGATACGATGGTTCACACTTTTCAGAACCTTTTCAGAATCTTCGTGCTTCTACCCTGAACTAGCTTGATTGGAGTTCGAATGGGTTCAGTTCATTTGAATGCACAAGAAATGCCGTGTGGATGCTAGAGGTACTAACTTGCTGCCCCAAAGAATCAAAATTGATAGGTTTTTGTCATGTAAAACTTGTCAGTGTTTTCTTCTCAAACTCCAAGATTCCGCGCAAAACTATTTGAAAAAGTGCTTCGGTTGTGATCAATGCCTTGGAATAGACAGAGTATGTTGTGAAGAGACCAAATGAAGTCAATTGCTCCCCCAAGGAGGCCAATTCCATGGGATATGATGGTTCACACTTTTCAGAACTTTTTCAGAATCTTCGTGCTTCTACCCTGAACTAGCTTGATTGGAGTTCGAATGGGTTCAGTTCATTTGAATGCACAAGAAATGCCGGGAGCATGTTGAATGTACTAACTTGCTGCCCCAAAGAGGCAAAATTGATAGGATTTTGTCGTGTAAAACTTGTCAGTGGTTTTTTCTCAAACTCCAAGGTTCCGCCCATAACTATTCAAAAAAGTGCTTCGATTGAGATCAACGCCTTGGAATAGACAGAGTATGTTGTGAAGAGACCAAATGAAGTCAATTGCTCCCCCAAGGAGGCCAATTCCATGGGATATGATGGTTCACACTTTTCAGAACCTTTTCAGAATCTTCGTGCTTCTACCCTGAACTAGCTTGATTGGAGTTCGAATGGGTTCAGTTCATTTGAATGCACAAGAAATGCCGTGAGGATGTTGAATGTACTAACTTACTGCCCCAAAGAGGCAAAATTGATAGGATTTTGTCGTGTAAAACTTGTCAGTGGTTTTTTCTCAGACTCCAAGGTTCCGCCCAAAACTGTCTGAAAAAGTGCTTCGGTTGTGATCAATGCCTTGGAATAGACAGAGTATGTTGTGAAGAGACCAAATGAAGTCAATTGCTCCCCCAAGGAGGCCAATTCCATGGGATACGATGGTTCACACTTTTCAGAACCTTTTCAGAATCTTTGTGCTTCTACCCTGAACTAGCTTGATTGGAGTTCGAATCGGTTCAGTTCGTTTGAATGCACAAGAAATGCCGTGAGGATGTTGCATGTACTAACTTGCTCCCTCAAAGTTTCAACATTGATAGGATTTTGTCGTGTAAAACTTGTCAGTGGTTTTTTCTCAAACTCCTAGGTTCCGCCCATAACTATTCAAAAAAGTGCTTCGTTTGAGATCAACGCCTTGGAATAGACAGAGTATGTTGTGAAGAGACCAAATGAAGTCAATTGCTCCCCCAAGGAGGCCAATTCCATGGGATACGATGGTTCACACTTTTCAGAACCTTTTCAGAATCTTCGTGCTTCTACCCTGAACTAGCTTGATTGGAGTTCGAATGGGTTCAGTTCATTTGAATGCACAAGAAATGCCGTGTGGATGCTAGAGGTACTAACTTGCTGCCCCAAAGAATCAAAATTGATAGGTTTTTGCCATGTAAAACTTGTCAGTGTTTTCTTCTCAAACTCCAAGATTCCGCGCAAAAGTGTTCGAAAAAGTGCTTCGGTTGTGATCAATGCCTTGGAATAGACAGAGTATGTTGTGAAGAGACCAAATGAAGTCAATTGCTCCCCCAAGGAGGCCAATTCCATGGGATATGATGGTTCACACTTTTCAAAAGTTTTTCAGAATCTTCATGCTTCTACCCTGAACTAGCTTGATTGGAGTTCGAATGGGTTCAGTTCATTTGAATGCACAAGAAATGCCGTGTGGATGCTAGAGGTACTAACTTGCTGCCCCAAAGAATCAAAATTGATAGGTTTTTGTCATGTAAAACTTGTCAGTGTTTTCTTCTCAAACTCCAAGATTCCGCGCAAAACTGTTCGAAAAAGTGCTTCGGTTGTGATCAATGCCTTGGAATAGACAGAGTATGTTGTGAAGAGACCAAATGAAGTCAATTGCTCCCCCAAGGAGGCCAATTCCATGGGATATGATGGTTCACACTTTTCAGAACTTTTTCAGAATCTTCGTGCTTCTACCCTGAACTAGTTTGATTGGAGTTCGAATGGGTTCAGTTCATTTGAATGCACAAGAAATGCCGTGAGGATGTTGAATGTACTAACTTGCTGCCCCAAAGAGGCAAAATTGATAGGATTTTGTCGTGTAAAACTTGTCAGTTGTTTTTTCTCAAACTCCAAGGTTCCGCCCAAAACTGTCCGAAAAAGTGCTTCGATTGTGATCAATGCCTTGGAATAGACAGAGTATGTTGTGAAGAGACCAAATGAAGTCAATTGCTCCCCCAAGGAGGCCAATTCCATGGGATACGATGGTTCACACTTTTCAGAACCTTTTCAGAATCTTTGTGCTTCTATCCTGAACTAGCTTGATTGGAGTTCGAGTGGGTTCAGTTCATTTGAATGCACAAGAAATGCCATGTGGATGCTGGAGGTACTAACTTGCTGCCCCAAAGAGGCAAAATTGATAGGATTTTTTGGTGTAAAACTTGTCAGTGGTTTTTTCTCAAACTCCAAGGTTCCGCCCAAAACTCTCCGAAAAAGTGCTTCGGTTGTGATCAATGCCTTGGAATAGACAGAATATGTTGTGAAGAGACCAAATGAAGTCAATTGCTCCCCCAATGAGGCCAATTCCATGGGATATGATGGTTCACACTTTTCAGAACCTTTTCAGAATCTTCGTGCTTCTACCCTGAACTAGCTTGATTGGAGTTCGAATGGATTCAGTTCATTTGAATGCACAAGAAATGCCGTGTGGATGCTGGAGGTACTAACGTGCTGCCCAAAAAAGGCAAAATTGATAGGATTTTTTGGTGTAAAACTTGTCAGTGGTTTTTTCTGAAACTCCAAGGTTCCGCCCAAAACTGTCTGAAAAAGTGCTTCGGTTGTGATCAATGCTTTGGAATAGATAGAATATGTTGTGAAGAGACCAAATAAAGTCAATTGCTCCCCCAAGGAGGCCAATTCCATGGGATATGATGGCTCACACTTTTCAGAAGTTTTTCAGAATCTTCGTGCTTCTACCCTGAACTAGCTTGATTGGAGTTCGAATGGGTTCAGTTCATTTGAATGCACAAGAAATGCCGTGTGGATGCTAGAGGTACTAACTTGCTGCCCCAAAGAATCAAAATTGATAGGTTTTTGTCATGTAAAACTTGTCAGTGTTTTCTTCTCAAACTCCAAGATTCCGCGCAAAACTGTTCGAAAAAGTGCTTCGGTTGTGATCAATGCCTTGGAATAGACAGAGTATGTTGTGAAGAGACCAAATGAAGTCAATTGCTCCCCCAAGGAGGCCAATTCCATGGGATATGATGGTTCACACTTTTCAGAACTTTTTCAGAATCTTCGTGCTTCTACCCTGAACTAGTTTGATTGGAGTTCGAATGGGTTCAGTTCATTTGAATGCACAAGAAATGCCGTGAGGATGTTGAATGTACTAACTTGCTGCCCCAAAGAGGCAAAATTGATAGGATTTTGTCGTGTAAAACTTGTCAGTTGTTTTTTCTCAAACTCCAAGGTTCCGCCCAAAACTGTCCGAAAAAGTGCTTCGATTGTGATCAATGCCTTGGAATAGACAGAGTATGTTGTGAAGAGACCAAATGAAGTCAATTGCTCCCCCAAGGAGGCCAATTCCATGGGATACGATGGTTCACACTTTTCAGAACCTTTTCAGAATCTTTGTGCTTCTATCCTGAACTAGCTTGATTGGAGTTCGAGTGGGTTCAGTTCATTTGAATGCACAAGAAATGCCATGTGGATGCTGGAGGTACTAACTTGCTGCCCCAAAGAGGCAAAATTGATAGGATTTTTTGGTGTAAAACTTGTCAGTGGTTTTTTCTCAAACTCCAAGGTTCCGCCCAAAACTCTCCGAAAAAGTGCTTCGGTTGTGATCAATGCCTTGGAATAGACAGAATATGTTGTGAAGAGACCAAATGAAGTCAATTGCTCCCCCAATGAGGCCAATTCCATGGGATATGATGGTTCACACTTTTCAGAACCTTTTCAGAATCTTCGTGCTTCTACCCTGAACTAGCTTGATTGGAGTTCGAATGGATTCAGTTCATTTGAATGCACAAGAAATGCCGTGTGGATGCTGGAGGTACTAACGTGCTGCCCAAAAAAGGCAAAATTGATAGGATTTTTTGGTGTAAAACTTGTCAGTGGTTTTTTCTGAAACTCCAAGGTTCCGCCCAAAACTGTCTGAAAAAGTGCTTCGGTTGTGATCAATGCTTTGGAATAGATAGAATATGTTGTGAAGAGACCAAATAAAGTCAATTGCTCCCCCAAGGAGGCCAATTCCATGGGATATGATGGCTCACACTTTTCAGAAGTTTTTCAGAATCTTCGTGCTTCTACCCTGAACTAGCTTGATTGGAGTTCGAATGGGTTCAGTTCATTTGAATGCACAAGAAATGCCGTGTGGATGCTAGAGGTACTAACTTGCTGCCCCAAAGAATCAAAATTGATAGGTTTTTGTCATGTAAAACTTGTCAGTGTTTTCTTCTCAAACTCCAAGATTCCGCGCAAAACTGTTCGAAAAAGTGCTTCGGTTGTGATCAATGCCTTGGAATAGACAGAGTATGTTGTGAAGAGACCAAATGAAGTCAATTGCTCCCCCAAGGAGGCCAATTCCATGGGATATGATGGTTCACACTTTTCAGAACTTTTTCAGAATCTTCGTGCTTCTACCCTGAACTAGTTTGATTGGAGTTCGAATGGGTTCAGTTCATTTGAATGCACAAGAAATGCCGTGAGGATGTTGAATGTACTAACTTGCTGCCCCAAAGAGGCAAAATTGATAGGATTTTGTCGTGTAAAACTTGTCAGTTGTTTTTTCTCAAACTCCAAGGTTCCGCCCAAAACTGTCCGAAAAAGTGCTTCGATTGTGATCAATGCCTTGGAATAGACAGAGTATGTTGTGAAGAGACCAAATGAAGTCAATTGCTCCCCCAAGGAGGCCAATTCCATGGGATACGATGGTTCACACTTTTCAGAACCTTTTCAGAATCTTTGTGCTTCTATCCTGAACTAGCTTGATTGGAGTTCGAGTGGGTTCAGTTCATTTGAATGCACAAGAAATGCCATGTGGATGCTGGAGGTACTAACTTGCTGCCCCAAAGAGGCAAAATTGATAGGATTTTTTGGTGTAAAACTTGTCAGTGGTTTTTTCTCAAACTCCAAGGTTCCGCCCAAAACTCTCCGAAAAAGTGCTTCGGTTGTGATCAATGCCTTGGAATAGACAGAATATGTTGTGAAGAGACCAAATGAAGTCAATTGCTCCCCCAATGAGGCCAATTCCATGGGATATGATGGTTCACACTTTTCAGAACCTTTTCAGAATCTTCGTGCTTCTACCCTGAATTAGCTTGATTGGAGTTCGAATGGATTCAGTTCATTTGAATGCACAAGAAATGCCGTGTGGATGCTGGAGGTACTAACGTGCTGCCCAAAAAAGGCAAAATTGATAGGATTTTTTGGTGTAAAACTTGTCAGTGGTTTTTTCTGAAACTCCAAGGTTCCGCCCAAAACTGTCTGAAAAAGTGCTTCGGTTGTGATCAATGCTTTGGAATAGATAGAATATGTTGTGAAGAGACCAAATAAAGTCAATTGCTCCCCCAAGGAGGCCAATTCCATGGGATATGATGGCTCACACTTTTCAGAAGTTTTTCAGAATCTTCGTGCTTCTACCCTGAACTAGCTTGATTGGAGTTCGAATGGGTTCAGTTCATTTGAATGCACAAGAAATGCCGTGTGGATGCTAGAGGTACTAACTTGCTGCCCCAAAGAATCAAAATTGATAGGTTTTTGTCATGTAAAACTTGTCAGTGTTTTCTTCTCAAACTCCAAGATTCCGCGCAAAACTGTTCGAAAAAGTGCTTCGGTTGTGATCAATGCTTTGGAATAGACAGAGTATGTTGTGAAGAGACCAAATGAAGTCAATTGCTCCCCCAAGGAGGCCAATTCCATGGGATATGATGGTTCACACTTTTCAGAAGTTTTTCAGAATCTTCGTGCTTCTACCCTGAACTAGCTTGATTGGAGTTCGAATGGGTTCAGTTCATTTGAATGCACAAGAAATGCCGTGTGGATGCTAGAGGTACTAACTTGCTGCCCCAAAGAATCAAAATTGATAGGTTTTTGTCATGTAAAACTTGTCAGTGTTTTCTTCTCAAACTCCAAGATTCCGCGCAAAACTGTTCGAAAAAGTGCTTCGGTTGTGATCAATGCCTTGGAATAGACAGAGTATGTTGTGAAGAGACCAAATGAAGTCAATTGCTCCCCCAAGGAGGCCAATTCCATGGGATATGATGGTTCACACTTTTCAGAACTTTTTCAGAATCTTCGTGCTTCTACCCTGAACTAGTTTGATTGGAGTTCGAATGGGTTCAGTTCATTTGAATGCACAAGAAATGCCGTGAGGATGTTGAATGTACTAACTTGCTGCCCCAAAGAGGCAAAATTGATAGGATTTTGTCGTGTAAAACTTGTCAGTTGTTTTTTCTCAAACTCCAAGGTTCCGCCCAAAACTGTCCGAAAAAGTGCTTCGATTGTGATCAATGCCTTGGAATAGACAGAGTATGTTGTGAAGAGACCAAATGAAGTCAATTGCTCCCCCAAGGATGCCAATTCCATGGGATACGATGGTTCACACTTTTCAGAACCTTTTCAGAATCTTTGTGCTTCTATCCTGAACTAGCTTGATTGGAGTTCGAGTGGGTTCAGTTCATTTGAATGCACAAGAAATGCCATGTGGATGCTGGAGGTACTAACTTGCTGCCCCAAAGAGGCAAAATTGATAGGATTTTTTGGTGTAAAACTTGTCAGTGGTTTTTTCTCAAACTCCAAGGTTCCGCCCAAAACTCTCCGAAAAAGTGCTTCGGTTGTGATCAATGCCTTGGAATAGACAGAATATGTTGTGAAGAGACCAAATGAAGTCAATTGCTCCCCCAATGAGGCCAATTCCATGGGATATGATGGTTCACACTTTTCAGAACCTTTTCAGAATCTTCGTGCTTCTACCCTGAATTAGCTTGATTGGAGTTCGAATGGATTCAGTTCATTTGAATGCACAAGAAATGCCGTGTGGATGCTGGAGGTACTAACGTGCTGCCCAAAAAAGGCAAAATTGATAGGATTTTTTGGTGTAAAACTTGTCAGTGGTTTTTTCTGAAACTCCAAGGTTCCGCCCAAAACTGTCTGAAAAAGTGCTTCGGTTGTGATCAATGCTTTGGAATAGATAGAATATGTTGTGAAGAGACCAAATAAAGTCAATTGCTCCCCCAAGGAGGCCAATTCCATGGGATATGATGGCTCACACTTTTCAGAAGTTTTTCAGAATCTTCGTGCTTCTACCCTGAACTAGCTTGATTGGAGTTCGAATGGGTTCAGTTCATTTGAATGCACAAGAAATGCCGTGTGGATGCTAGAGGTACTAACTTGCTGCCCCAAAGAATCAAAATTGATAGGTTTTTGTCATGTAAAACTTGTCAGTGTTTTCTTCTCAAACTCCAAGATTCCGCGCAAAACTGTTCGAAAAAGTGCTTCGGTTGTGATCAATGCTTTGGAATAGACAGAGTATGTTGTGAAGAGACCAAATGAAGTCAATTGCTCCCCCAAGGAGGCCAATTCCATGGGATATGATGGTTCACACTTTTCAAAACTTTTTCAGAATCTTCGTGCTTCTACCCTGAACTAGCTTGATTGGAGTTCGAATGGGTTCAGTTCATTTGAATGCACAAGAAATGCCGTGTGGATGCTAGAGGTACTAACTTGCTGCCCCAAAGAATCAAAATTGATAGGTTTTTGTCATGTAAAACTTGTCAGTGTTTTCTTCTCAAACTCCAAGATTCCGCGCAAAACTGTTCGAAAAAGTGCTTTGGTTGTGATCAATGCCTTGGAATAGACAGAGTATGTTGTGAAGAGACCAAATGAAGTCAATTGCTCCCCCAAGGAGGCCAATTCCATGGGATATGATGGTTCACACTTTTCAGAACTTTTTCAGAATCTTCGTGCTTCTACCCTGAACTAGCTTGATTGGAGTTCGAATGGGTTCAGTTCATTTGAATGCACAAGAAATGCCGTGAGGATGTTGAATGTACTAACTTGCTGCCCCAAAGAGGCAAAATTGATAGGATTTTGTCGTGTAAAACTTGTCAGTGGTTTTTTCTCAAACTCCAAGGTTCCGCCCAAAACTGTCCGAAAAAGTGCTTCGGTTGTGATCAATGCCTTGGAATAGACAGAGTATGTTGTGAAGAGACCAAATGAAGTCAATTGCTCCCCCAAGGAGGCCAATTCCATGGGATACGATGGTTCACACTTTTCAGAACCTTTTCAGAATCTTTGTGCTTCTATCCTGAACTAGCTTGATTGGAGTTCGAGTGGGTTCAGTTCATTTGAATGCACAAGAAATGCCATGTGGATGCTGGAGGTACTAACTTGCTGCCCCAAAGAGGCAAAATTGATAGGATTTTTTGGTGTAAAACTTGTCAGTGGTTTTTTCTCAAGCTCCAAGGTTCCGCCCAAAACTCTCCGAAAAAGTGCTTCGGTTGTGATCAATGCCTTGGAATAGACAGAATATGTTGTGAAGAGACCAAATGAAGTCAATTGCTCCCCCAATGAGGCCAATTCCATGGGATATGATGGTTCACATTTTTCAGAACCTTTTCAGAATCTTCGTGCTTCTACCCTGAACTAGCTTGATTGGAGTTCGAATGGGTTCAGTTCATTTGAATGCACAAGAAATGCCGTGTGGATGCTGGAGGTACTAACGTGCTGCCCAAAAGAGGCAAAATTGATAGGATTTTTTGGTGTAAAACTTGTCAGGGGTTTTTTCTGAAACTCCAAGGTTCCGCCCAAAACTGTCCGAAAAAGTGCTTCGGTTGTGATCAATGCTTTGGAATAGATAGAATATGTTGTGAAGAGACCAAATAAAGTCAATTGCTCCCCCAAGGAGGCCAATTCCATGGGATATGATGGCTCACACTTTTCAGAAGTTTTTCAGAATCTTCGTGCTTCTACCCTGAACTAGCTTGATTGGAGTTCGAATGGGTTCAGTTCATTTGAATGCACAAGAAATGCCGTGTGGATGCTAGAGGTACTAACTTGCTGCCCCAAAGAATCAAAATTGATAGGTTTTTGTCATGTAAAACTTGTCAGTGTTTTCTTCTCAAACTCCAAGATTCCGCGCAAAACTGTTCGAAAAAGTGCTTCGGTTGTGATCAATGCCTTGGAATAGACAGAGTATGTTGTGAAGAGACCAAATGAAGTCAATTGCTCCCCCAAGGAGGCCAATTCCATGGGATATGATGGTTCACACTTTTCAAAACTTTTTCAGAATCTTCGTGCTTCTACCCTGAACTAGTTTGATTGGAGTTCGAATGGGTTCAGTTCATTTGAATGCACAAGAAATGCCGTGAGGATGTTGAATGTACTAACTTGCTGCCCCAAAGAGGCAAAATTGATAGGATTTTGTCGTGTAAAACTTGTCAGTTGTTTTTTCTCAAACTCCAAGGTTCCGCCCATAACTATACAAAAAAGTGCTTCGATTGAGATCAACGCCTTGGAATAGACAGAGTATGTTGTGAAGAGACCAAATGAAGTCAGTTGGTCCCCCAAGGAAGCCAATTCCATCGGATACGATGGTTCACACTTTTCAGAACCTTTTCAGAATCTTCGTGCTTCTACCCTGAACTAGCTTGATTTGAGTTCGAATGGGTTCAGTTCGTTTGAATGCACAAGAAATGCCGTGTGGATGCTGGAGGTACTAACTTGCTGCCCAAAAGAGGCAAAATTGATAGGATCTTTTGGTGTAAAACTTGTCAGTGGTTTTTTCTCAAACTCCAAGGTTCCGCCCAAAACTCTCCGAAAAAGTGCTTCGGTTGTGATCAATGCCTTGGAATAGACAGAGTATGTTGTGAAGAGACCAAATGAAGTCAATTGCTCCCCCAAGGAGGCCAATTCCATGGGATATGATGGTTCACACTTTTCAGAACTTTTTCAGAATCTTCGTGCTTCTACCCTGAACTAGCTTGATTGGAGTTCGAATGGGTTCAGTTCATTTGAATGCACAAGAAATGCCGTGAGGATGTTGAATGTACTAACTTGCTGCCCCAAAGAGGCAAAATTGATAGGATTTTGTCGTGTAAAACTTGTCAGTGGTTTTTTCTCAAACTCCAAGGTTCCGCCCAAAACTGTCCGAAAAAGTGCTTCGGTTGTGATCAATGCCTTGGAATAGACAGAGTATGTTGTGAAGAGACCAAATGAAGTCAATTGCTCCCCCAAGGAGGCCAATTCCATGGGATACGATGGTTCACACTTTTCAGAACCTTTTCGGAATCTTCGTGCTTCTACCCTGAACTAGCTTGATTGGAGTTCGAATGGGTTCAGTTCGTTTGAATGCACAAGAAATGCCGTGAGGATGTTGCATGTACTAACTTGCTGCCCCAAAGAGGCAAAATTGATAGGATCTTTTGGTGTAAAACTTGTCAGTGGTTTTTTCTCAAACTCCAAGGTTCCGCCCAAAACTCTCCGAAAAAGTGCTTCGGTTGTGATCAATGCCTTGGAATAGACAGAGTATGTTGTGAAGAGACCAAATGAAGTCAATTGCTCCCCCAAGGAGGCCAATTCCATGGGATATGATGGTTCACACTTTTCAGAACTTTTTCAGAATCTTCGTGCTTCTACCCTGAACTAGCTTGATTGGAGTTCGAATGGGTTCAGTTCATTTGAATGCACAAGAAATGCCGTGAGGATGTTGAATGTACTAACTTGCAGCCCCAAAGAGGCAAAATTGATAGGATTTTGTCGTGTAAAACTTGTCAGTGGTTTTTTCTCAAACTCCAAGGTTCCGCCCATAACTATTCAAAAAAGTGCTTCGATTGAGATCAACGCCTTGGAATAGACAGAGTATGTTGTGAAGAGACCAAATGAAGTCAATTGCTCCCCCAAGGAAGCCAATTCCATCGGATACGATGGTTCACACTTTTCAGAATCTTTTCAGAATCTTTGTGCTTCTATCCTGAACTAGCTTGATTGGAGTTCGAGTGGGTTCAGTTCATTTGAATGCACAAGAAATGCCGTGAGGATGTTGAATGTACTAACTTGCTGCCCCAAAGAGGCAAAATTGATAGGATTTTGTCGTGTAAAACTTGTCAGTGGTTTTTTCTCAAACTCCAAGGTTCCGCCCATAACTATACAAAAAAGTGCTTCGATTGAGATCAAGGCCTTGGAATAGACAGAGTATGTTGTGAAGAGACCAAATGAAGTCAGTTGGTCCCCCAAGGAAGCCAATTCCATCGGATACGATGGTTCACACTTTTCAGAACCTTTTCAAAATCTTCGTGCTTCTACCCTGAACTAGCTTGATTGGAGTTCGAATGGGTTCAGTTCGTTTGAATGCACAAGAAATGCCGTGTGGATGCTGGAGGTACTAACTTGCTGCCCAAAAGAGGCAAAATTGATAGGATCTTTTGGTGTAAAACTTGTCAGTGGTTTTTTCTCAAACTCCAAGGTTCCGCCCAAAACTCTCCGAAAAAGTGCTTTGGTTGAGATCAATGCCTTGGAATAGACAGAGTATGTTGTGAAGAGACCAAATGAAGTCAATTGCTCCCCCAATGAGGCCAATTCCATGGGATATGATGGGTCACACTTTTCAGAACTTTTTCAGAATCTTCGTGCTTCTACCCTGAACTAGCTTGATTGGAGTTCGAATGGGTTCAGTTCATTTGAATGCACATGAAATGCCGTGTGGATGCTGGAGATACTAACTTGCTGCCCAAAAGAGGCAAAATTGATAGGATCTTTTGGTGTAAAACTTGTCAGTGGTTTTTTCTCAAACTCCAAGGTTCCGCCCAAAACTCTCCGAAAAAGTGCTTTGGTTGAGATCAATGCCTTGGAATAGACAGAGTATGTTGTGAAGAGACCAAATGAAGTCAATTGCTCCCCCAAGGAGGCCAATTCCATGGGATATGATGGTTCACACTATTCAGAACTTTTTCAGAATCTTCGTGCTTCTACCCTGAACTAGCTTGATTGGAGTTCGAATGGGTTCAGTTCATTTGAATGCACAAGAAATGCCGTGAGGATGTTGAATGTACTAACTTGCTGCCCCAAAGAGGCAAAATTGATAGGATTTTGTCGTGTAAAACTTGTCAGTGGTTTTTTCTCAAACTCCAAGGTTCCGCCCATAACTATTCAAAAAAGTGCTTCGATTGAGATCAACGCCTTGGAATAGACAGAGTATGTTGTGAAGAGACAAAATGAAGTCAATTGCTCCCCCAAGGAAGCCAATTCCATCGGATACGATGGTTCACACTTTTCAGAACCTTTTCAGAATCTTTGTGCTTCTATCCTGAACTAGCTTGATTGGAGTTCGAGTGGGTTCAGTTCATTTGAATGCACAAGAAATGCCGTGAGGATGTTGAATGTACTAACTTGCTGCCCCAAAGAGGCAAAATTGATAGGATTTTGTCGTGTAAAACTTGTCAGTGGTTTTTTCTCAAACTCCAAGGTTCCGCTCAAAACCGTCCGAAAAAGTGCTTCGGTTGTGATCAATGCCTTGGAATAGACAGAGTATGTTGTGAAGAGACCAAATGAAGTCAATTGCTCCCCCAAGGAGGCCAATTCCATGGGATATGATGGTTCACACTTTTCAGAACTTTTTCAGAATCTTCGTGCTTCTACCCTGAACTAGCTTGATTGGAGTTCGAATGGGTTCAGTTCATTTGAATGCGCAAGAAATGCCGTGAGGATGTTGAATGTACTAACTTGCTGCCCCAAAGAGGCAAAATTGATAGGATTTTGTCGTGTAAAACTTGTCAGTGGTTTTTTCTCAAACTCCAAGGTTCCACCGAAAACTGTCCGAAAAAGTGCTTCGGTTGTGATCAATGCCTTGGAATAGACAGAGTATGTTGTGAAGAGACCAAATGAAGTCAATTGCTCCCCCAAGGAGGCCAATTCCATGGGATATGATGGTTCACACTTTTCAGAACTTTTTCAGAATCTTCGTGCTTCTACCCTGAACTAGCTTGATTAGAGTTCGAATGGGTTCAGTTCATTTGAATGCACAAGAAATGCCGTGAGGATGTTGAATGTACTAACTTGCTGCCCCAAAGAGGCAAAATTGATAGGATTTTGTCGTGTAAAACTTGTCAGTGGTTTTTTCTCAAACTCCAAGGTTCCGCCCAAAACTGTCCGAAAAAGTGCTTCGGTTGTGATCAATGCCTTGGAATAGACAGAGTATGTTGTGAAGAGACCAAATGAAGTCAGTTGCTCCCCCAAGGAGGCCAATTCCATGGGATATGATGGTTCACACATTTCAGAACTTTTTCAGAATCTTCGTGCTTCTATCCTGAACTAGCTTGATTGGAGTTCGAGTGGGTTCAGTTCATTTGAATGCACAAGAAATGCCGTGAGGATGTTGAATGTACTAACTTGCTGCCCCAAAGAGGCAAAATTGATAGGATTTTGTCGTGTAAAACTTGTCATTGGTTTTTTCTCAAACTCCAAGGTTCCGCCCAAAACTGTCCGAAAAAGTGCTTTGGTTGTGATCAATGCCTTGGAATAGACAGAGTATGTTGTGAAGAGACCAAATGAAGTCAATTGCTCCCCCAAGGAGGCCAATTCCATGGGATATGATGGTTCACACTTTTCAGAACCTTTTCGGAATCTTCGTGCTTCTACCGTGAACTAGCTTGATTGGAGTTCGAATGGGTTCAGTTCGTTTGAATGCACAAGAAATGCCGTGAGGATGTTGCATGTACTAACTTGCTCCCTCAAAGTTTCAACATTGATAGGATTTTGTCGTGTAAAACTTGTCAGTGGTTTTTTCTCAAACTCCTAGGTTCCGCCCATAACTATTCAAAAAAGTGCTTCGTTTGAGATCAACGCCTTGGAATAGACAGAGTATGTTGTGAAGAGACCAAATGAAGTCAATTGCTCCCCCAAGGAGGCCAATTCCATGGGATATGATGGTTCACACTTTTCAAAACTTTTTCAGAATCTTCGTGCTTCTACCCTGAACTAGCTTGATTGGAGTTCGAATGGGTTCAGTTCATTTGAATGCACAAGAAATGCCGTGAGGATGTTGAATGTACTAACTTGCTGCCCCAAAGAGGCAAAATTGATAGGATTTTGTCGTGTAAAACTTGTCAGTGGTTTTTTCTCAAACTCCAAGGTTCCGCCGAAAACTGTCCGAAAAAGTGCTTCGGTTGTGATCGCCTTGGAATAGACAGAGTATGTTGTGAAGAGACCAAATGAAGTCAATTCCTCCCCCAAGGAGGCCAATTCCATGGGATATGATGGTTCACACTTTTCAGAACTTTTTCAGAATCTTTGTGCTTCTACCCTGAACTAGCTTGATTCGAGTTCGAATGCGTTCAGTTCATTTGAATGCATAAGAAATGCCGTGATGATGTTGAATGTACTAACTTGCTCCCTCAAAGTTTCAACATTGATAGGATTTTGTCGTGTAAAACTTGTCAGTGGTTTTTTCTCAAACTCGAGGGTTGAGCCCATAACTATTCAAAAAAGTGCTTCGATTGAGATCAACGCCTTGGAATAGACAGAGTATGTTGTGAAGAGACCAAATGAAGTCAATTGCTCCCCCAAGAAGGCCAATTCCATGGGAGATGATGGTTCACACTTTTCAGAACTTTTTCAGAATCTTCGTGCTTCTACCCTGAACTAGCTTGATTGGAGTTCGAATGGGTTCAGTTCATTTGAATGCACAAGAAATGCCGTGAGGATGTTGAATGTACTAACTTGCTGCCCCAAAGAGGCAAAATTGATAGGATTTTGTCGTGTAAAACTTGTCAGTGGTTTTTTCTCAAACTCCAAGGTTCCGCCCAAAACTCTCCGAAAAAGTGCTTCGATTGAGATCAATGCCTTGGAATAGACAGAGTATGTTGTGAAGAGACCAAATGAAGTCAACTGCTCCCCCAAGGAGGCCAATTCCATGGGATATGATGGTTCACACTTTTCAGAACTTTTTCAGAATCTTCGTGCTTCTACCCTGAACTAGTTTGATTGGAGTTCGAATGGGTTCAGTTCATTTGAATGCACAAGAAATGCCGTGTGGATGCTAGAGGTACTAACTTGTCAGTGTTTTCTTCTCAAACTCCAAGATTCCGCGCAAAACTGTTCGAAAAAGTGCTTCGGTTGTGATCAATGCCTTGGAATAGACAGAGTATGTTGTGAAGAGACCAAATGAAGTCAACTGCTCCCCCAAGGAGGCCAATTCCATGGGATATGATGGTTCACACTTTTCTGAACTTTTTCAGAATCTTCGTGCTTCTACCCTGAACTAGCTTGATTGGAGTTCGAATGGGTTCAGTTCATTTGAATGCACAAGAAATGCCGTGAGGATGTCGAATGTACTAACTTGCTGCCCCAAAGAGGCAAAATTGATAGGATTTTGTCGTGTAAAACTTGTCAATGGTTTTTTCTCAAACTCCAAGGTTCCGCCCATAACTATTCAAAAAAGTGCTTCGATTGAGATCAACGCCTTGGAATAGACAGAGTATGTTGTGAAGAGACCAAATGAAGTCAATTGCTCCCCCAAGGAGGCCAATTCCATGGGATACGATGGTTCACACTTTCCAGAACCTTTTCAGAATCTTCGTGCTTCTACCCTGAACTAGCTTGATTGGAGTTCGAGTGGGTTCAGTTCATTTGAATGCACAAGAAATGCCGTGAGGATGTTGAATGTACTAACTTGCTGCCCCAAAGAGGCAAAACTGATAGGATTTTGTCGTGTAAAACTTGTCAGTGGTTTTTTCTCAAACTCCAAGGTTCCGCCCATAACTATTCAAAAAAGTGCTTCGATTGAGATCAACGCCTTGGAATAGACAGAGTATGTTGTGAGGAGACCAAATGAAGTCAATTGCTCCCCCAAGGAGGCCAATTCCATGGGATACGATGGTTCACACTTTTCAGAACCTTTTCAGAATCTTCGTGCTTCTACCCTGAACTAGCTTGATTGGAGTTCGACTGGGTTCAGTTCATTTGAATGCACAAGAAATGCCGTGAGGATGTTGAATGTACTAACTTGCTGCCCCAAAGAGGAAAAACTGATAGGATTTTGTCGTGTAAAACTTGTCAGTGGTTTTTTCTCAAACTCCAAGGTTCCGCCCAAAACTGTCCGAAAAAGTGCTTTGGTTGTGATCAATGCCTTGGAATAGATAGAGTATGTTGTGAAGAGACCAAATGAAGTCAATTGCTCCCCCAAGGAGGCCAATTCCATGGGATATGATCGTTCACACTTTTCAGAACTTTTTCAGAATCTTTGTGCTTCTACTCTGAACTAGCTTGATTGGAGTTCGAATGGGTTCAGTTCATTTGAATGCACAAGAAATGCCGTGAGGATGTTGAATGTACTAACTTGCTGCCCCAAAGAGGCAAAATTGATAGGATTTTGTCGTGTAAAACTTGTCAGTGGTTTTTTCTCAAACTCCAAGGTTCCGCCCAAAACTCTCCGAAAAAGTGCTTCGATTGAGATCAATGCCTTGGAATAGACAGAGTATGTTGTGAAGAGACCAAATGAAGTCAACTGCTCCCCCAAGGAGGCCAATTCCATGGGATATGATGGTTCACACTTTTCAGAACTTTTTCAGAATCTTTGTGCTTCTACCCTGAACTAGCTTGATTCGAGTTCGAATGCGTTCAGTTCATTTGAATGCATAAGAAATGCCGTGAGGATGTTGAATGTACTAACTTGCTCCCTCAAAGTTTCAACATTGATAGGATTTTGTCGTGTAAAACTTGTCAGTGGTTTTTTCTCAAACTCCAAGGTTGAGCCCATAACTATTCAAAAAAGTGCTTCGATTGAGATCAACGCCTTGGAATAGACAGAGTATGTTGTGAAGAGACCAAATGAAGTCAATTGCTCCCCCAAGAAGGCCAATTCCATGGGATATGATGGTTCACACTTTTCAGAACTTTTTCAGAATCTTCGTGCTTCTACCCTGAACTAGCTTGATTGGAGTTCGAGTGGGTTCAGTTCATAGGAATGCACAAGAAATGCCGTGAGGATGTTGAATGTACTAACTTGCTGCCCCAAAGAGGCAAAACTGATAGGATTTTGTCGTGTAAAACTTGTCAGTGGTTTTTTCTCAAACTCCAAGGTTCCGCCCATAACTATTCAAAAAAGTGCTTCGACTGAGATCAACGCCTTGGAATAGACAGAGTATGTTGTGAGGAGACCAAATGAAGTCAATTGCTCCCCCAAGGAGGCCAATTCCATGGGATACGATGGTTCACACTTTTCAGAACCTTTTCAGAATCTTCGTGCTTCTACCCTGAACTAGCTTGATTGGAGTTCGAATGGGTTCAGTTCATTTGAATGCACAAGAAATGCCGTGAGGATGTTGAATGTACTAACTTGCTGCCCCAAAGAGGCAAAATTGATAGGATTTTGTCGTGTAAAACTTGTCAGTGGTTTTTTCTCAAACTCCAAGGTTCCGCCCAAAACTCTCCGAAAAAGTGCTTCGATTGAGATCAATGCCTTGGAATAGACAGAGTATGTTGTGAAGAGACCAAATGAAGTCAACTGCTCCCCCAAGGAGGCCAATTCCATGGGATATGATGGTTCACACTTTTCAGAACTTTTTCAGAATCTTCGTGCTTCTACCCTGAACTAGTTTGATTGGAGTTCGAATGGGTTCAGTTCATTTGAATGCACAAGAAATGCCGTGTGGATGCTAGAGGTACTAACTTGTCAGTGTTTTCTTCTCAAACTCCAAGATTCCGCACAAAACTGTTCGAAAAAGTGCTTCGGTTGTGATCAATGCCTTGGAATAGACAGAGTAGGTTGTGAAGAGACCAAATGAAGTCAACTGCTCCCCCAAGGAGGCCAATTCCATGGGATATGATGGTTCACACTTTTCAGAACTTTTTCAGAATCTTCGTGCTTCTACCCTGAACTAGCTTGATTGGAGTTCGAATGGGTTCAGTTCATTTGAATGCACAAGAAATGCCGTGAGGATGTCGAATGTACAAACTTGCTGCCCCAAAGAGGCAAAATTGATAGGATTTTGTCGTGTAAAACTTGTCAGTGGTTTTTTCTCAAACTCCAAGGTTCCGCCCATAACTATTCAAAAAAGTGCTTCGATTGAGATCAACGCCTTGGAATAGACAGAGTATGTTGTGAAGAGACCAAATGAAGTCAATTGCTCCCCCAAGGAGGCCAATTCCATGGGATACGATTTTTCACACTTTCCAGAACCTTTTCAGAATCTTCGTGCTTCTACCCTGAACTAGCTTGATTGGAGTTCGAGTGGGTTCAGTTCATTTGAATGCACAAGAAATGCCGTGAGGATGTTGAATGTACTAACTTGCTGCCCCAAAGAGGCAAAACTGATAGGATTTTGTCGTGTAAAACTTGTCAGTGGTTTTTTCTCAAACTCCAAGGTTCCGCCCATAACAATTCAAAAAAGTGCTTCGATTGAGATCAACGCCTTGGAATAGACAGAGTATGTTGTGAGGAGACCAAATGAAGTCAATTGCTCCCCCAAGGAGGCCAATTCCATGGGATACGATGGTTCACACTTTTCAGAACCTTTTCAGAATCTTCGTGCTTCTACCCTGAACTAGCTTGATTGGAGTTCGAATGGGTTCAGTTCATTTGAATGCACAAGAAATGCCGTGAGGATGTTGAATGTACTAACTTGCTGCCCCAAAGAGGCAAAATTGATAGGATTTTGTCGTGTAAAACTTGTCAGTGGTTTTTTCTCAAACTCCAAGGTTCCGCCCAAAACTCTCCGAAAAAATGCTTCGATTGAGATCAATGCCTTGGAATAGACAGAGTATGTTGTGAAGAGACCAAATGAAGTCAACTGCTCCCCCAAGGAGGCCAATTCCATGGGATATGATGGTTCACACTTTTCAGAACTTTTTCAGAATCTTCGTGCTTCTACCCTGAACTAGCTTGATTGGAGTTCGAATGGGTTCAGTTCATTTGAATGCACAAGAAATGCCGTGTGGATGCTAGAGGTACTAACTTGCTGCCCCAAAGAATCAAAATTGATAGGTTTTTCTCATGTAAAACTTGTCAGTGTTTTCTTCTCAAACTCCAAGATTCCGCGCAAAACTGTTCGAAAAAGTGCTTCGGTTGTGATCAATGCCTTGGAATAGACAGAGTATGTTGTGAAGAGACCAAATGAAGTCAATTGCTCCCCCAAGGAGGCCAATTCCATGGGATATGATGGTTCACACTTTTCAGAACTTTTTCAGAATCTTCGTGCTTCTACCCTGAACTAGCTTGATTGGAGTTCGAATGGGTTCAGTTCATTTGAATGCACAAGAAATGCCGTGAGGATGTTGAATGTACTAACTTGCTGCCCCAAAGAGGCAAAACTGATAGGATTTTGTCGTGTAAAACTTGTCAGTGGTTTTTTCTCAAACTCCAAGGTTCCGCCCATAACTATTCAAAAAAGTGCTTCGATTGAGATCAACGCCTTGGAATAGACAGAGTATGTTGTGAGGAGACCAAATGAAGTCAATTGCTCCCCCAAGGAGGCCAATTCCATGGGATATGATGGTTCACACTTTTCAGAACTTTTTCAGAATCTTCGTGCTTCTACCCTGAACTAGCTTGATTGGAGTTCGAATGGGTTCAGTTCATTTGAATGCACAAGAAATGCCGTGTGGATGCTAGAGGTACTAACTTGCTGCCCCAAAGAATCAAAATTGATAGGTTTTTGTCATGTAAAACTTGTCAGTGTTTTCTTCTCAAACTCCAAGATTCCGCGCAAAACTCTCCGAAAAAGTGCTTCGATTGAGATCAATGCCTTGGAATAGACAGAGTATGTTGTGAAGAGACCAAATGAAGTGAACTGCTCCCCCAAGGAGGCCAATTCCATGGGATATGATGGTTCACACTTTTCAGAACTTTTTCAGAATCTTCGTGCTTTTACCCTGAACTAGCTTGATTGGAGTTCGAATGGGTTCAGTTCATTTGAATGCACAAGAAATGCCGTGAGGATGTTGAATGTACTAACTTGCTGCCCCAAAGAGGCAAAACTGATAGGATTTTGTCGTGAAAAACTTGTCAGTGGTTTTTTCTCAAACTCCAAGATTCCGCGCAAAACTGTTCGAAAAAGTGCTTCGGTTGTGATCAATGCCTTGGAATAGACAGAGTATGTTGTGAAGAGACCAAATGAAGTCAATTGCTCCCCCAAGGAGGCCAATTCCATGGGATATGATGGTTCACACTTTTCAGAACTTTTTCAGAATCTTCATGCTTCTACCCTGAACTAGCTTGATTGGAGTTCGAATGGGTTCAGTTCATTTGAATGCACAAGAAATGCCGTGAGGATGTTGAATGTACTAACTTGCTGCCCCAAAGAGGCAAAACTGATAGGATTTTGTCGTGTAAAACTTGTCAGTGGTTTTTTCTCAAACTCCAAGTTTCCGCCCATAACTATTCAAAAAAGTGCTTCGATTGAGATCAACGCCTTGGAATAGACAGAGTATGTTGTGAGGAGACCAAATGAAGTCAATTGCTCCCCCAAGGAGGCCAATTCCATGGGATATGATGGTTCACACTTTTCAGAACTTTTTCAGAATCTTCGTGCTTCTACCCTGAACTAGCTTGATTGGAGTTCGAATGGGTTCAGTTCATTTGAATGCACAAGAAATGCCGTGTGGATGCTAGAGGTACTAACTTGCTGCCCCAAAGAATCAAAATTGATAGGTTTTTCTCATGTAAAACTTGTCAGTGTTTTCTTCTCAAACTCCAAGATTCCGCGCAAAACTCTCCGAAAAAGTGCTTCGATTGAGATCAATGCCTTGGAATAGACAGAGTATGTTGTGAAGAGACCAAATGAAGTGAACTGCTCCCCCAAGGAGGCCAATTCCATGGGATATGATGGTTCACACTTTTCAGAACTTTTTCAGAATCTTCGTGCTTCTACCCTGAACTAGCTTGATTGGAGTTCGAGTGGGTTCAGTTCATTTGAATGCACAAGAAATGCCGTGAGGATGTTGAATGTACTAACTTGCTGCCCCAAAGAGGCAAAACTGATAGGATTTTGTCGTGAAAAACTTGTCAGTGGTTTTTTCTCAAACTCCAAGGTTCCGCCCAAAACGGTCCGAAAAAGTGCTTCGGTTGTGATCAATGCCTTGGAATAGACAGAGTATGTTGTGAAGAGACCAAATGAAGTCAATTGCTCCCCCAAGGAGGCCAATTCCATGGGATATGATGGTTCACACTTTTCAGAACTTTTTCAGAATCTTCGTGCTTCTACCCTGAACTAGCTTGATTGGAGTTCGAATGGGTTCAGTTCATTTGAATGCACAAGAAATGCCGTGAGGATGTTGAATGTACTAACTTGCTGCCCCAAAGAGGCAAAATTGATAGGATTTTGTCGTGTAAAACTTGTCAGTGGTTTTTTCTCAAACTCCAAGGTTCCGCCCAAAACTGTCCGAAAAAGTGCTTCGGTTGTGATCAATGCCTTGGAATAGACAGATTATGTTGTGAAGAGACCAAATGAAGTCAATTGCTCCCCCAAGGAGGCCAATTCCATGGGATATGATGGTTCACACTTTTCAGAACTTTTTCAGAATCTTCGTGCTTTTACCCTGAACTAGCTTGATTGGAGTTCGAATGGGTTCAGTTCATTTGAATGCACAAGAAATGCCGTGAGGATGTTGAATGTACTAACTTGCTCCCTCAAAGTTTCAACATTGATAGGATTTTGTCGTGTAAAACTTGTCAGTGGTTTTTTCTCAAACTATAGATTCCGCGAAAAACTGTTCGAAAAAGTGCTTCGGTTGTGATCAATGCCTTGGAATAGACAGAGTATGTTGTGAAGAGACCAAATGAAGTCAATTGCTCCCCCAAGGAGGCCAATTCCATGGGATATGATGGTTCACACTTTTCAGAACTTTTTCAGAATCTTCGTGCTTCTACCCTGAACTAGCTTGATTGGAGTTCGGATGGGTTCAGTTCATTTGAGTGCACAAGAAATGCCGTGAGGATGTTGAATGTACTAACTTGCTGCCCCAAAGAGGCAAAATTGATAGGATTTTGTCGTGTAAAACTTGTCAGTGGTTTTTTCTCAAACTCCAAGGTTCCGCCCAAAACTCTCCGAAAAAGTGCTTCGATTGAGATCAATGCCTTGGAATAGACAGAGTATGTTGTGAAGAGACCAAATGAAGTGAACTGCTCCCCCAAGGAGGCCAATTCCATGGGATATGATGATTCACACATTTCAGAACTTTTTCAGAATCTTTGTGCTTCTACCCTGAACTAGCTTGATTGGAGTTCGAATGGGTTCAGTTCATTTGAATGCACAAGAAATGCCGTGTGGATGCTAGAGGTACTAACTTGCTGCCCCAAAGAATCAAAATTGATAGGTTTTTGTCATGTAAAACTTGTCAGTGTTTTCTTCTCAAACTCCAAGATTCCGCGCAAAACTGTTCGAAAAAGTGCTTCGGTTGTGATCAATGCCTTGGAATAGACAGAGTATGTTGTGAAGAGAACAAATGAAGTCAATTGCTCCCCCAAGGAGGCCAATTCCATGGGATATGATGGTTCACACTTTTCAGAACTTTTTCAGAATCTTCGTGCTTCTACCCTGAACTAGCTTGATTGGAGTTCGAATGGGTTCAGTTCATTTGAATGCACAAGAAATGCCGTGAGGATGTTGAATGTACTAACTTGCTCCCTCAAAGTTTCAACAATGATAGGATTTTGTCGTGTAAAACTTGTCAGTGGTTTTTTCTCAAACTCCAAGGTTCCGCCCATAACTATTCAAAAAAGTGCTTCGATTGAGATCAACGCCTTGGAATAGACAGAGTATGTTGTGAGGAGACCAAATGAAGTCAATTGCTCCCCCAAGGAGGCCAATTCCATGGGATATGATGGTTCACACTTTTCAGAACTTTTTCAGAATCTTCGTGCTTCTACCCTGAACTAGCTTGATTGGACTTCGAATGGGTTCAGTTCATTTGAATGCACAAGAAATGCCGTGTGGATGCTAGAGGTGCTAACTTGCTGCCCCAAAGAATCAAAATTGATAGGTTTTTGTCATGTAAAACTTGTCAGTGTTTTCTTCTCAAACTCCAAGATTCCGCGCAAAACTCTCCGAAAAAGTGCTTCGATTGAGATCAATGCCTTGGAATAGACAGAGTATGTTGTGAAGAGACCAAATGAAGTCAACTGCTCCCCCAAGGAGGCCAATTCCATGGGATATGATGGTTCACACTTTTCAGAACTTTTTCAGAATCTTCGTGCTTCTACCCTGAACTAGCTTGATTGGAGTTCGAGTGGGTTCAGTTCATTTGAATGCACAAGAAATGCCGTGAGGATGTTGAATGTACTAACTTGCTGCCCCAAAGAGGCAAAACTGATAGGATTTTGTCGTGAAAAACTTGTCAGTTGTTTTTTCTCAAACTCCAAGGTTCCGCCCAAAACGGTCCGAAAAAGTGCTTCGGTTGTGATCAATGCCTTGGAATAGACAGAGTATGTTGTGAAGAGACCAAATGAAGTCAATTGCTCCCCCAAGGAGGCCAATTCCATGGGATATGATGGTTCACACTTTTCAGAACTTTTTCAGAATCTTCGTGCTTCTACCCTGAACTAGCTTGATTGGAGTTCGAATGGGTTCAGTTCATTTGAATGCACAAGAAATGCCGTGAGGATGTTGAATGTACTAACTTGCTGCCCCAAAGAGGCAAAATTGATAGGATTTTGTCGTGTAAAACTTGTCAGTGGTTTTTTCTCAAACTCCAAGGTTCCGCCCAAAACTGTCCGAAAAAGTGCTTCGGTTGTGATCAATGCCTTGGAATAGACAGAGTATGTTGTGAAGAGACCAAATGAAGTCAATTGCTCCCCCAAGGAGGCCAATTCCATGGGATATGATGGTTCACACTTTTCAGAACTTTTTCAGAATCTTCGTGCTTTTACCCTGAACTAGCTTGATTGGAGTTCGAATGGGTTCAGTTCATTTGAATGCACAAGAAATGCCGTGAGGATGTTGAATGTACTAACTTGCTCCCTCAAAGTTTCAACATTGATAGGATTTTGTCGTGTAAAACTTGTCAGTGGTTTTTTCTCAAACTATAGATTCCGCGAAAAACTGTTCGAAAAAGTGCTTCGGTTGTGATCAATGCCTTAGAATAGACAGAGTATGTTGTGAAGAGACCAAATGAAGTCAATTGCTCCCCAAAGGAGGCCAATTCCATGGGATATGATGGTTCACACTTTTCAGAACTTTTTCAGAATCTTCGTGCTTCTACCCTGAACTAGCTTGATTGGAGTTCGGATGGGTTCAGTTCATTTGAGTGCACAAGAAATGCCGTGAGGATGTTGAATGTACTAACTTGCTGCCCCAAAGAGGCAAAATTGATAGGATTTTGTCGTGTAAAACTTGTCAGTGGTTTTTTCTCAAACTCCAAGGTTCCGCCCAAAACTCTCCGAAAAAGTGCTTCGATTGAGATCAATGCCTTGGAATAGACAGAGTATGTTGTGAAGAGACCAAATGAAGTGAACTGCTCCCCCAAGGAGGCCAATTCCATGGGATATGATGGTTCACACATTTCAGAACTTTTTCAGAATCTTTGTGCTTCTACCCTGAACTAGCTTGATTGGAGTTCGAATGGGTTCAGTTCATTTGAATGCACAAGAAATGCCGTGTGGATGCTAGAGGTACTAACTTGCTGCCCCAAAGAATCAAAATTGATAGGTTTTTGTCATGTAAAACTTGTCAGTGTTTTCTTCTCAAACTCCAAGATTCCGCGCAAAACTGTTCGAAAAAGTGCTTCGGTTGTGATCAATGCCTTGGAATAGACAGAGTATGTTGTGAAGAGACCAAATGAAGTCAATTGCTCCCCCAAGGAGGCCAATTCCATGGGATATGATGGTTCACACTTTTCAGAACTTTTTCAGAATCTTCGTGCTTCTACCCTGAACTAGCTTGATTGGAGTTCGAATGGGTTCAGTTCATTTGAATGCACAAGAAATGCCGTGAGGATGTTGAATGTACTAACTTGCTGCCCCAAAGAGGCAAAACTGATAGGATTTTGTCGTGTAAAACTTGTCAGTGGTTTTTTCTCAAACTCCAAGGTTCCGCCCATAACTATTCAAAAAAGTGCTTCGATTGAGATCAACGCCTTGGAATAGACAGAGTATGTTGTGAGGAGACCAAATGAAGTCAATTGCTCCCCCAAGGAGGCCAATTCCATGGGATATGATGGTTCACACTTTTCAGAACTTTTTCAGAATCTTCGTGCTTCTACCCTGAACTAGCTTGATTGGAGTTCGAATGGGTTCAGTTCATTTGAATGCACAAGAAATGCCGTGTGGATGCTAGAGGTACTAACTTGCTGCCCCAAAGAATCAAAATTGATAGGTTTTTCTCATGTAAAACTTGTCAGTGTTTTCTTCTCAAACTCCAAGATTCCGCGCAAAACTCTCCGAAAAAGTGCTTCGATTGAGATCAATGCCTTGGAATAGACAGAGTATGTTGTGAAGAGACCAAATGAAGTGAACTGCTCCCCCAAGGAGGCCAATTCCATGGGATATGATGGTTCACACTTTTCAGAACTTTTTCAGAATCTTCGTGCTTCTACCCTGAACTAGCTTGATTGGAGTTCGAGTGGGTTCAGTTCATTTGAATGCACAAGAAATGCCGTGAGGATGTTGAATGTACTAACTTGCTGCCCCAAAGAGGCAAAACTGATAGGATTTTGTCGTGAAAAACTTGTCAGTGGTTTTTTCTCAAACTCCAAGGTTCCGCCCAAAACGGTCCGAAAAAGTGCTTCGGTTGTGATCAATGCCTTGGAATAGACAGAGTATGTTGTGAAGAGACCAAATGAAGTGAACTGCTCCCCCAAGGAGGCCAATTCCATGGGATATGATGGTTCACACTTTTCAGAACTTTTTCAGAATCTTCGTGCTTCTACCCTGAACTAGCTTGATTGGAGTTCGAATGGGTTCAGTTCATTTGAATGCACAAGAAATGCCGTGAGGATGTTGAATGTACTAACTTGCTGCCCCAAAGAGGCAAAATTGATAGGATTTTGTCGTGTAAAACTTGTCAGTGGTTTTTTCTCAAACTCCAAGGTTCCGCCCAAAACTGTCCGAAAAAGTGCTTCGGTTGTGATCAATGCCTTGGAATAGACAGAGTATGTTGTGAAGAGACCAAATGAAGTCAATTGCTCCCCCAAGGAGGCCAATTCCATGGGATATGATGGTTCACACTTTTCAGAACTTTTTCAGAATCTTCGTGCTTTTACCCTGAACTAGCTTGATTGGAGTTCGAATGGGTTCAGTTCATTTGAATGCACAAGAAATGCCGTGAGGATGTTGAATGTACTAACTTGCTCCCTCAAAGTTTCAACATTGATAGGATTTTGTCGTGTAAAACTTGTCATTGGTTTTTTCTCAAACTATAGATTCCGCGAAAAACTGTTCGAAAAAGTGCTTCGGTTGTGATCAATGCCTTGGAATAGACAGAGTATGTTGTGAAGAGACCAAATGAAGTCAATTGCTCCCCCAAGGAGGCCAATTCCATGGGATATGATGGTTCACACTTTTCAGAACTTTTTCAGAATCTTCGTGCTTCTACCCTGAACTAGCTTGATTGGAGTTCGAATGGGTTCAGTTCATTTGAGTGCACAAGAAATGCCGTGAGGATGTTGAATGTACTAACTTGCTGCCCCAAAGAGGCAAAATTGATAGGATTTTGTCGTGTAAAACTTATCAGTGGTTTTTTCTCAAACTCCAAGGTTCCGCCCAAAACTCTCCGAAAAAGTGCTTCGATTGAGATCAATGCCTTGGAATAGACAGAGTATGTTGTGAAGAGACCAAATGAAGTGAACTGCTCCCCCAAGGAGGCCAATTCCATGGGATATGATGGTTCACACATTTCAGAACTTTTTCAGAATCTTTGTGCTTCTACCCTGAACTAGCTTGATTGGAGTTCGAATGGGTTCAGTTCATTTGAATGCACAAGAAATGCCGTGTGGATGCTAGAGGTACTAACTTGCTGCCCCAAAGAATCAAAATTGATAGGTTTTTGTCATGTAAAACTTGTCAGTGTTTTCTTCTCAAACTCCAAGATTCCGCGCAAAACTGTTCGAAAAAGTGCTTCGGTTGTGATCAATGCCTTGGAATAGACAGAGTATGTTGTGAAGAGACCAAATGAAGTCAATTGCTCCCCCAAGGAGGCCAATTCCATGGGATATGATGGTTCACACTTTTCAGAACTTTTTCAGAATCTTCGTGCTTCTACCCTGAACTAGCTTGATTGGAGTTCGAATGGGTTCAGTTCATTTGAATGCACAAGAAATGCCGTGAGGATGTTGAATGTACTAACTTGCTGCCCCAAAGAGGCAAAACTGATAGGATTTTGTCGTGTAAAACTTGTCAGTGGTTTTTTCTCAAACTCCAAGGTTCCGCCCATAACTATTCAAAAAAGTGCTTCGATTGAGATCAACGCCTTGGAATAGACAGAGTATGTTGTGAGGAGACCAAATGAAGTCAATTGCTCCCCCAAGGAGGCCAATTCCATGGGATATGATGGTTCACACTTTTCAGAACTTTTTCAGAATCTTCGTGCTTCTACCCTGAACTAGCTTGATTGGAGTTCGAATGGGTTCAGTTCATTTGAATGCACAAGAAATGCCGTGTGGATGCTAGAGGTACTAACTTGCTGCCCCAAAGAATCAAAATTGATAGGTTTTTCTCATGTAAAACTTGTCAGTGTTTTCTTCTCAAACTCCAAGATTCCGCGCAAAACTCTCCGAAAAAGTGCTTCGATTGAGATCAATGCCTTGGAATAGACAGAGTATGTTGTGAAGAGACCAAATGAAGTCAACTGCTCCACCAAGGAGGCCAATTCCATGGGATATGATGGTTCACACTTTTCAGAACTTTTTCAGAATCTTCGTGCTTCTACCCTGAACTAGCTTGATTGGAGTTCGAGTGGGTTCAGTTCATTTGAATGCACAAGAAATGCCGTGAGGATGTTGAATGTACTAACTTGCTGCCCCAAAGAGGCAAAATTGATAGGATTTTGTCGTGTAAAACTTGTCAGTGGTTTTTTCTCATACTCCAAGGTTCCGCCCAAAACGGTCCGAAAAAGTGCTTCGGTTGTGATCAATGCCTTGGAATAGACAGAGTATGTTGTGAGGAGACCAAATGAAGTCAATTGCTCCCCCAAGGAGGCCAATTCCATGGGATATGATGGTTCACACTTTTCAGAACTTTTTCAGAATCTTCGTGCTTCTACCCTGAACTAGCTTGATTGGAGTTCGAATGGGTTCAGTTCATTTGAATGCACAAGAAATGCCGTGAGGATGTTGAATGTACTAACTTGCTGCCCCAAAGAGGCAAAATTGATAGGATTTTGTCGTGTAAAACTTGTCAGTGGTTTTTTCTCAAACTCCAAGGTTCCGCCCAAAACTGTCCGAAAAAGTGCTTCGGTTGTGATCAATGCCTTGGAATAGACAGAGTATGTTGTGAAGAGACCAAATGAAGTCAATTGCTCCCCCAAGGAGGCCAATTCCATGGGATATGATGGTTCACACTTTTCAGAACTTTTTCAGAATCTTCGTGCTTCTACCCTGAACTAGCTTGATTGGAGTTCGAATGGGTTCAGTTCATTTGAATGCACAAGAAATGCCGTGAGGATGTTGAATGTACTAACTTGCTGCCCCAAAGAGGCAAAACTGATAGGATTTTGTCGTGTAAAACTTGTCAGTGGTTTTTTCTCAAACTCCAAGGTTCCGCCCATAACTATTCAAAAAAGTGCTTCGATTGAGATCAACGCCTTGGAATAGACAGAGTATGTTGTGAGGAGACCAAATGAAGTCAATTGCTCCCCCAAGGAGGCCAATTCCATGGGATATGATGGTTCACACTTTTCAGAACTTTTTCAGAATCTTCGTGCTTCTACCCTGAACTAGCTTGATTGGAGTTCGAATGGGTTCAGTTCATTTGAATGCACAAGAAATGCCGTGTGGATGCTAGAGGTACTAACTTGCTGCCCCAAAGAATCAAAATTGATAGGTTTTTCTCATGTAAAACTTGTCAGTGTTTTCTTCTCAAACTCCAAGATTCCGCGCAAAACTCTCCGAAAAAGTGCTTCGATTGAGATCAATGCCTTGGAATAGACAGAGTATGTTGTGAAGAGACCAAATGAAGTCAACTGCTCCACCAAGGAGGCCAATTCCATGGGATATGATGGTTCACACTTTTCAGAACTTTTTCAGAATCTTCGTGCTTCTACCCTGAACTAGCTTGATTGGAGTTCGAGTGGGTTCAGTTCATTTGAATGCACAAGAAATGCCGTGAGGATGTTGAATGTACTAACTTGCTGCCCCAAAGAGGCAAAATTGATAGGATTTTGTCGTGTAAAACTTGTCAGTGGTTTTTTCTCATACTCCAAGGTTCCGCCCAAAACGGTCCGAAAAAGTGCTTCGGTTGTGATCAATGCCTTGGAATAGACAGAGTATGTTGTGAGGAGACCAAATGAAGTCAATTGCTCCCCCAAGGAGGCCAATTCCATGGGATATGATGGTTCACACTTTTCAGAACTTTTTCAGAATCTTCGTGCTTCTACCCTGAACTAGCTTGATTGGAGTTCGAATGGGTTCAGTTCATTTGAATGCACAAGAAATGCCGTGAGGATGTTGAATGTACTAACTTGCTGCCCCAAAGAGGCAAAATTGATAGGATTTTGTCGTGTAAAACTTGTCAGTGGTTTTTTCTCAAACTCCAAGGTTCCGCCCAAAACTGTCCGAAAAAGTGCTTCGGTTGTGATCAATGCCTTGGAATAGACAGAGTATGTTGTGAAGAGACCAAATGAAGTCAATTGCTCCCCCAAGGAGGCCAATTCCATGGGATATGATGGTTCACACTTTTCAGAACTTTTTCAGAATCTTCGTGCTTCTACCCTGAACTAGCTTGATTGGAGTTCGAATGGGTTCAGTTCATTTGAGTGCACAAGAAATGCCGTGAGGATGTTGAATGTACTAACTTGCTGCCCCAAAGAGGCAAAATTGATAGGATTTTGTCGTGTAAAACTTGTCAGTGGTTTTTTCTCAAACTCCAAGGTTCCGCCCAAAACTCTCCGAAAAAGTGCTTCGATTGAGATCAATGCCTTGGAATAGACAGAGTATGTTGTGAAGAGACCAAATGAAGTGAACTGCTCCCCCAAGGAGGCCAATTCCATGGGATATGATGGTTCACACATTTCAGAACTTTTTCAGAATCTTTGTGCTTCCACCCTGAACTAGCTTGATTGGAGTTCGAATGGGTTCAGTTCATTTGAATGCACAAGAAATGCCGTGTGGATGCTAGAGGTACTAACTTGCTGCCCCAAAGAATCAAAATTGATAGGTTTTTGTCCTGTAAAACTTGTCAGTGTTTTCTTCTCAAACTCCAAGATTCCGCGCAAAACTGTTCGAAAAAGTGCTTCGGTTGTGATCAATGCCTTGGAATAGACAGAGTATGTTGTGAAGAGACCAAATGAAGTCAATTGCTCCCCCAAGGAGGCCAATTCCATGGGATATGATGGTTCACACTTTTCAGAACTTTTTCAGAATCTTCGTGCTTCTACCCTGAACTAGCTTGATTGGAGTTCGAATGGGTTCAGTTCATTTGAATGCACAAGAAATGCCGTGAGGATGTTGAATGTACTAACTTGCTGCCCCAAAGAGGCAAAACTGATAGGATTTTGTCGTGTAAAACTTGTCAGTGGTTTTTTTTCAAACTCCAAGGTTCCGCCCATAACTATTCAAAAAAGTGCTTCGATTGAGATCAACGCCTTGGAATAGACAGAGTATGTTGTGAGGAGACCAAATGAAGTCAATTGCTCCCCCAAGGAGGCCAATTCCATGGGATATGATGGTTCACACTTTTCAGAACTTTTTCAGAATCTTCGTGCTTCTACCCTGAACTAGCTTGATTGGAGTTCGAATGGGTTCAGTTCATTTGAATGCACAAGAAATGCCGTGTGGATGCTAGAGGTGCTAACTTGCTGCCCCAAAGAATCAAAATTGATAGGTTTTTGTCATGTAAAACTTGTCAGTGTTTTCTTCTCAAACTCCAAGATTCCCCGCAAAACTCTCCGAAAAAGTGCTTCGATTGAGATCAATGCCTTGGAATAGACAGAGTATGTTGTGAAGAGACCAAATGAAGTGAACTGCTCCCCCAAGGAGGCCAATTCCATGGGATATGATGGTTCACACTTTTCAGAACTTTTTCAGAATCTTCGTGCTTCTACCCTGAACTAGCTTGATTGGAGTTCGAGTGGGTTCAGTTCATTTGAATGCACAAGAAATGCCGTGAGGATGTTGAATGTACTAACTTGCTGCCCCAAAGAGGCAAAACTGATAGGATTTTGTCGTGTAAAACTTGTCAGTGGTTTTTTCTCAAACTCCAAGGTTCCGCCCAAAACGGTCCGAAAAAGTGCTTCGGTTGTGATCAATGCCTTGGAATAGACAGAGTATGTTGTGAAGAGACCAAATGAAGTCAATTGCTCCCCCAAGGAGGCCAATTCCATGGGATATGATGGTTCACACTTTTCAGAACTTTTTCAGAATCTTCGTGCTTCTACCCTGAACTAGCTTGATTGGAGTTCGAGTGGGTTCAGTTCATTTGAGTGCACAAGAAATGCCGTGAGGATGTTGAATGTACTAACTTGCTGCCCCAAAGAGGCAAAATTGATAGGATTTTGTCGTGTAAAACTTGTCAGTGGTTTTTTCTCAAACTCCAAGGTTCCGGCCAAAACTCTCCGAAAAAGTGCTTCGATTGAGATCAATGCCTTGGAATAGACAGAGTATGTTGTGAAGAGACCAAATGAAGTCAACTGCTCCCCCAAGGAGGCCAATTCCATGGGATATGATGGTTCACACTTTTCAGAACTTTTTCAGAATCTTCGTGCTTCTACCCTGAACTAGCTTGATTGGAGTTCGAATGGGTTCAGTTCATTTGAATGCACAAGAAATGCCGTGAGGATGTTGAATGTACTAACTTGCTGCCCCAAAGAGGCAAAATTGATAGGATTTTGTCGTGTAAAACTTGTCAGTGGTTTTTTCTCAAACTCCAAGGTTCCGCCCAAAACTGTCCGAAAAAGTGCTTTGGTTATGATCAATGCCTTGGAATAGACAGAGTATGTTGTGAAGAGACCAAATGAAGTCAATTGCTCCCCCAAGGAGGCCAATTCCATGGGATATGATGGTTCCCACTTTTCAAAACTTTTTCAGAATCTTCGTGCTTCTACCCTGAACTAGCTTGATTGGAGTTCGAATGGGTTCAGTTCATTTGAATGCACAAGAAATGCCGTGAGGATGTTGAATGAACTAACTTGCTCCCTCAAAGTTTCAACATTGATAGGATTTTGGTCGTGTAAAACTTGTCAGTGGTTTTTTCTCAAACTCCAAGATTCCGCGCAAAACTGTTCGAAAAAGTGCTTCGGTTGTGATCAATGCCTTGGAATAGACAGAGTATGTTGTGAAGAGACCAAATGAAGTCAATTGCTCCCCCAAGGAGGCCAATTCCATGGGATATGATGGTTCACACTTTTCAGAACTTTTTCAGAATCTTCGTGCTTCTACCCTGAACTAGCTTGATTGGAGTTCGAATGGGTTCAGTTCATTTGAGTGCACAAGAAATGCCGTGAGGATGTTGAATGTACTAACTTGCTGCCCCAAAGAGGCAAAATTGATAGGATTTTGTCGTGTAAAACTTGTCAGTGGTTTTTTCTCAAACTCCAAGGTTCCGCCCAAAACTATCCGAAAAAGTGCTTCGATTGAGATCAATGCCTTGGAATAGACAGAGTATGTTGTGAAGAGACCAAATGAAGTGAACTGCTCCCCCAAGGAGGCCAATTCCATGGGATATGATGGTTCACACATTTCAGAACTTTTTCAGAATCTTTGTGCTTCTACCCTGAACTAGCTTGATTGGAGTTCGAATGGGTTCAGTTCATTTGAATGCACAAGAAATGCCATGAGGATGTTGAATGTACTAACTTGCTGCCCCAAAGAGGCAAAACTGATAGGATTTTGTCGTGTAAAACTTGTCAGTGGTTTTTTCTCAAACTCCAAGGTTCCGCCCAAAACTGTCCGAAAAAGTGCTTTGGTTGTGATCAATGCCTTGGAATAGACAGAGTATGTTGTGAAGAGACCAAATGAAGTCAATTGCTCCCCCAAGGAGGCCAATTCCATGGGATATGATGGTTCCCACTTTTCAAAACTTTTTCAGAATCTTCGTGCTTCTACCCTGAACTAGCTTGATTGGAGTTCGAATGGGTTCAGTTCATTTGAATGCACAAGAAATGCCGTGAGGATGTTGAATGAACTAACTTGCTCCCTCAAAGTTTCAACATTGATAGGATTTTGGTCGTGTAAAACTTGTCAGTGGTTTTTTCTCAAACTCCAAGATTCCGCGCAAAACTGTTCGAAAAAGTGCTTCGGTTGTGATCAATGCCTTGGAATAGACAGAGTATGTTGTGAAGAGACCAAATGAAGTCAATTGCTCCCCCAAGGAGGCCAATTCCATGGGATATGATGGTTCACACTTTTCAGAACTTTTTCAGAATCTTCGTGCTTCTACCCTGAACTAGCTTGATTGGAGTTCGAATGGGTTCAGTTCATTTGAGTGCACAAGAAATGCCGTGAGGATGTTGAATGTACTAACTTGCTGCCCCAAAGAGGCAAAATTGATAGGATTTTGTCGTGTAAAACTTGTCAGTGGTTTTTTCTCAAACTCCAAGGTTCCGCCCAAAACTATCCGAAAAAGTGCTTCGATTGAGATCAATGCCTTGGAATAGACAGAGTATGTTGTGAAGAGACCAAATGAAGTGAACTGCTCCCCCAAGGAGGCCAATTCCATGGGATATGATGGTTCACACATTTCAGAACTTTTTCAGAATCTTTGTGCTTCTACCCTGAACTAGCTTGATTGGAGTTCGAATGGGTTCAGTTCATTTGAATGCACAAGAAATGCCATGAGGATGTTGAATGTACTAACTTGCTCCCTCAAAGTTTCAACATTGATAGGATTTTGTCGTGTAAAACTTGTCAGTGGTTTTTTCTCAAACTCCAAGATTCCGCGAAAAACTGTTCGAAAAAGTGCTTCGGTTGTGATCAATGCCTTGGAATAGACAGAGTATGTTGTGAAGAGACCAAATGAAGTCAATTGCTCCCCCAAGGAGGCCAATTCCATGGGATATGATGGTTCACACTTTTCAGAACTTTTTCAGAATCTTCGTGCTTCTACCCTGAACTAGCTTGATTGGAGTTCGAATGGGTTCAGTTCATTTGAGTGCACAAGAAACGCCGTGAGGATGTTGAATATACTAACTTGCTGCCCCAAAGAGGCAAAATTGATAGGATTTTGTCGTGTAAAACTTGTCAGTGGTTTTTTCTCAAACTCCAAGGTTCCGCCCAAAACTGTCCGAAAAAGTGCTTTGGTTGTGATCAATGCCTTGGAATAGACAGAGTATGTTGTGAAGAGACCAAATGAAGTCAATTGCTCCCCCAAGGAGGCCAATTCCATGGGATATGATGGTTCACACTTTTCAGAACTTTTTCAGAATCTTCGTGCTTCTACCCTGAACTAGCTTGATTGGAGTTCGAGTGGGTTCAGTTCATTTGAGTGCACAAGAAATGCCGTGAGGATGTTGAATGTACTAACTTGCTGCCCCAAAGAGGCAAAATTGATAGGATTTTGTCGTGTAAAACTTGTCAGTGGTTTTTTCTCAAACTCCAAGGTTCCGCCCAAAACTGTCCGAAAAAGTGCTTTGGTTGTGATCACTGCCTTGGAATAGACAGAGTATGTTGTGAAGAGACCAAATGAAGTCAATTGCTCCCCCAAGGAGGCCAATTCCATGGGATATGATGGTTCACACATTTCAGAACTTTTTCAGAATCTTCGTGCTTCTACCCTGAACTAGCTTGATTGGAGTTCGAGTGGGGTCAGTTCATTTGAGTGCACAAGAAATTCCGTGAGGATGTTGAATGTACTAACTTGCTGCCCCAAAGAGGCAAAATTGATAGGATTTTGTCGTGTAAAACTTGTCAGTGGTTTTTTCTCAAACTCCAAGGTTCCGCCCAAAACTGTCCAAAAATGTGCTTTGGTTGTGATCAATGCCTTGGAATAGACAGAGTATATTGTGAAGAGACCAAATGAAGTCAATTGCTCCCCCAAGGAGGCCAATTCCATGGGATATGATGGCTCACACTTTTCAGAACTTTTTCAGAATCTTCGTGCTTCTACCCTGAACAAGCTTGATTGGAGTTCGAATGGGTTCAGTTCATTTGAATGCACAAGAAATGCCGTGAGGATGTTAAATGTACTAACTTGCTGCCCCAAAGAGGCAAAATTGATAGGATTTTGTCGTGTAAAACTTGTCAGTGGTTTTTTCTCAAACTCCAAGGTTCCGCCCAAAACTCTCCGAAAAAGTGCTTCGATTGAGATCATTGCCTTGGAATAGACAGAGTATGTTGTGAAGAGACCAAATGAAGTCAACTGCTCCCCCAAGGAGGCCAATTCCATGGGATATGATGGTTCACACTTTTCAGAACTTTTTCAGAATCTTCGTGCTTCTACCCTGAACTAGCTTGATTGGAGTTCGAATGGGTTCAGTTCATTTGAATGCACAAGAAATGCCGTGAGGATGTTGAATGTACTAACTTGCTGCCCCCAAAGAGGCAAAATTGATAGGATTTTGTCGTGTAAAACTTGTCAGTGGTTTTTTCTCAAACTCCAAGGTTCCGCCCAAAACTGTCCGAAAAAGTGCTTTGGTTATGATCAATGCCTTGGAATAGACAGAGTATGTTGTGAAGAGACCAAATGAAGTCAATTGCTCCCCCAAGGAGGCCAATTCCATGGGATATGATGGTTCCCACTTTTCAAAACTTTTTCAGAATCTTCGTGCTTCTACCCTGAACTAGCTTGATTGGAGTTCGAATGGGTTCAGTTCATTTGAATGCACAAGAAATGCCGTGAGGATGTTGAATGTACTAACTTGCTCCCTCAAAGTTTCAACATTGATAGGATTTTGGTCGTGTAAAACTTGTCAGTGGTTTTTTCTCAAACTCCAAGATTCCGCGCAAAACTGTTCGAAAAAGTGCTTCGGTTGTGATCAATGCCTTGGAATAGACAGAGTATGTTGTGAAGAGACCAAATGAAGTCAATTACTCCCCCAAGGAGGCCAATTCCATGGGATATGATGGTTCACACTTTTCAGAACTTTTTCAGAATCTTCGTGCTTCTACCCTGAACTAGCTTGATTGGAATTCGAATGGGTTCAGTTCATTTGAATGCACAAGAAATGCCGTGAGGATGTTGAATGTACTAACTTGCTCCCTCAAAGTTTCAACATTGATAGGATTTTGTCGTGTAAAACTTGTCAGTGGTTTTTTCTCAAACTCCAAGGTTCCGCCCAAAACTCTCCGAAAAAGTGCTTCGATTGAGATCAATGCCTTGGAATAGACAGAGTATGTTGTGAAGAGACCAAATGAAGTCAACTGCTCCCCCAAGGAGGCCAATTCCATGGGATATGATGGTTCACACTTTTCAGAACTTTTTCAGAATCTTCGTGCTTCTACCCTGAACTAGCTTGATTGGAGTTCGAATGGGTTCAGTTCATTTGAATGCACAAGAAATGCCGTGAGGATGTTGAGTGTACTAACTTGCTGCCCCAAAGAGGCAAAATTGATAGGATTTTGTCGTGTAAAACTTGTCAGTGGTTTTTTCTCAAACTCCAAGGTTCCGCCCAAAACTGTCCGAAAAAGTGCTTTGGTTATGATCAATGCCTTGGAATAGACAGAGTATGTTGTGAAGAGACCAAATGAAGTCAATTGCTCCCCCAAGGAGGCCAATTCCATGGGATATGATGGTTCCCACTTTTCAAAACTTTTTCAGAATCTTCGTGCTTCTACCCTGAACTAGCTTGATTGGAGTTCGAATGGGTTCAGTTCATTTGAATGCACAAGAAATGCCGTGAGGATGTTGAATGTACTAACTTGCTCCCTCAAAGTTTCAACATTGATAGGATTTTGGTCGTGTAAAACTTGTCAGTGGTTTTTTCTCAAACTCCAAGATTCCGCGCAAAACTGTTCGAAAAAGTGCTTCGGTTGTGATCAATGCCTTGGAATAGACAGAGTATGTTGTGAAGAGACCAAATGAAGTCAATTACTCCCCCAAGGAGGCCAATTCCATGGGATATGATGGTTCACACTTTTCCGAACTTTTTCAGAATCTTCGTGCTTCTACCCTGAACTAGCTTGATTGGAGTTCGAATGGGTTCAGTTCATTTGAATGCACAAGAAATGCCGTGAGGATGTTGAATGTACTAACTTGCTGCCCCAAAGAGGCAAAATTGATAGGATTTTGTCGTGTAAAACTTGTCAGTGGTTTTTTCTCAAACTCCAAGGTTCCGCCCAAAACTCTCCGAAAAAGTGCTTCGATTGAGATCAATGCCTTGGAATAGACAGAGTATGTTGTGAAGAGACCAAATGAAGTCAACTGCTCCCCCAAGGAGGCCAATTCCATGGGATATGATGGTTCACACTTTTCAGAACTTTTTCAGAATCTTCGTGCTTCTACCCTGAACTAGCTTGATTGGAGTTCGAATGGGTTCAGTTCATTTGAATGCACAAGAAATGCCGTGAGGATGTTGAATGTACTAACTTGCTGCCCCAAAGAGGCAAAATTGATAGGATTTTGTCGTGTAAAACTTGTCAGTGGTTTTTTCTCAAACTCCAAGGTTCCGCCAAAAACTGTCCGAAAAAGTGCTTCGGTTGTGATCAATGCCTTGGAATAGACAGAGTATGTTGTGAAGAGACCAAATGAAGTCAATTGCTCCCCCAAGGAGGCCAATTCCATGGGATATGATGGTTCACACTTTTCAGAACTTTTTCAGAATCTTCGTGCTTCTACCCTGAACTAGCTTGATTGGAGTTCGAATGGGTTCAGTTCATTTGAATGCACAAGAAATGCCGTGTGGATGCTAGAGGTACTAACTTGCTGCCCAAAAGAATCAAAATTGATAGGTTTTTGTCATGTAAAACTTGTCAGTGTTTTCTTCTCAAACTCCAAGGTTCCGCCCAAAACAGTCTGAAAAAGTTCTTCGGTTGTGATCAATGCGTTGGAATAGACAGAGTATGTTGTGAAGAGACCAAATGAAGTCAACTGCTCCCCCAAGGAGGCCAATTCCATGGGATATGATGGTTCACACTTTTCAGAACTTTTTCAGAATCTTCGTGCTTCTACCCTGAACTAGCTTGATTGGAGTTCGAATGGGTTCAGTTCATTTGAATGCACAAGAAATGCCGTGAGGATGTTGAATGTACTAACTTGCTGCCCCAAAGAGGCAAAATTGATAGGATTTTGTCGTGTAAAACTTGTCAGTGGTTTTTTCTCAAACTCCAAGGTTCCGCCCAAAACTCTCCGAAAAAGTGCTTTGGTTATGATCAATGCCTTGGAATAGACAGAGTATGTTGTGAAGAGACCAAATGAAGTCAATTGCTCCCCCAAGGAGGCCAATTCCATGGGATATGATGGTTCCCACTTTTCAAAACTTTTTCAGAATCTTCGTGCTTCTACCCTGAACTAGCTTGATTGGAGTTCGAATGGGTTCAGTTCATTTGAATGCACAAGAAATGCCGTGAGGATGTTGAATGTACTAACTTGCTCCCTCAAAGTTTCAACATTGATAGGATTTTGGTCGTGTAAAACTTGTCAGTGGTTTTTTCTCAAACTCCAAGATTCCGCGCAAAACTGTTCGAAAAAGTGCTTCGGTTGTGATCAATGCCTTGGAATAGACAGAGTATGTTGTGAAGAGACCAAATGAAGTCAATTACTCCCCCAAGGAGGCCAATTCCATGGGATATGATGGTTCACACTTTTCAGAACTTTTTCAGAATCTTCGTGCTTCTACCCTGAACTAGCTTGATTGGAGTTCGAATGGGTTCAGTTCATTTGAATGCACAAGAAATGCCGTGAGGATGTTGAATGTACTAACTTGCTGCCCCAAAGAGGCAAAATTGATAGGATTTTGTCGTGTAAAACTTGTCAGTGGTTTTTTCTCAAACTCCAAGGTTCCGCCCATAACTATTCAAAAAAGTGCTTCGATTGAGATCAACGCCTTGGAATAGACAGAGTATGTTGTGAAGAGACCAAATGAAGTCAATTGCTCCCCCAAGGAGGCCAATTCCATGGGATATGATGGTTCACACTTTTCAGAACTTTTTCAGAATCTTCGTGCTTCTACCCTGAACTAGCTTGATTGGAGTTCGAATGGGTTCAGTTCATTTGAATGCACAAGAAATGCCGTGTGGATGCTAGAGGTACTAACTTGCTGCCCCAAAGAATCAAAATTGATAGGTTTTTGTCATGTAAAACTTGTCAGTGTTTTCTTCTCAAACTCCAAGATTCCGCGCAAAACTGTTCGAAAAAGTGCTTCGGTTGTGATCAATGCCTTGGAATAGACAGAGTAAGTTGTGAAGAGATCAAATGAAGTCAATTGCTCCCCCAAGGAGGCCAATTCCATGGGATATGATGGTTCACACTTTTCAGAACTTTTTCAGAATCTTCGTGCTTCTACCCTGAACTAGCTTGATTGGAGTTCGAATGGGTTCAGTTCATTTGAATGCACAAGAAATGCCGTGAGGATGTTGAATGTACTAACTTGCTCCCTCAAAGTTTCAACATTGATAGGATTTTGGTCGTGTAAAACTTGTCAGTGGTTTTTTCTCAAACTCCAAGATTCCGCGCAAAACTGTTCGAAAAAGTGTTTCGGTTGTGATCAATGCCTTGGAATAGACAGAGTATGTTGTGAAGAGACCAAATGAAGTCAATTACTCCCCCAAGGAGGCCAATTCCATGGGATATGATGGTTCACACTTTTCCGAACTTTTTCAGAATCTTCGTGCTTCTACCCTGAACTAGCTTGATTGGAGTTCGAATGGGTTCAGTTCATTTGAATGCACAAGAAATGCCGTGAGGATGTTGAATGTACTAACTTGCTGCCCCAAAGAGGCAAAATTGATAGGATTTTGTCGTGTAAAACTTGTCAGTGGTTTGTTCTCAAACTCCAAGGTTCCGCCCAAAACTCTCCGAAAAAGTGCTTCGATTGAGATCAATGCCTTGGAATAGACAGAGTATGTTGTGAAGAGACCAAATGAAGTCAACTGCTCCCCCAAGGAGGCCAATTCCATGGGATATGATGGTTCACACTTTTCAGAACTTTTTCAGAATCTTCGTGCTTCTACCCTGAACTAGCTTGATTGGAGTTCGAATGGGTTCAGTTCATTTGAATGCACAAGAAATGCCGTGAGGATGTTGAATGTACTAACTTGCTGCCCCAAAGAGGCAAAATTGATAGGATTTTGTCGTGTAAAACTTGTCAGTGGTTTTTTCTCAAACTCCAAGGTTCCGCCAAAAACTGTCCGAAAAAGTGCTTCGGTTGTGATCAATGCCTTGGAATAGACAGAGTATGTTGTGAAGAGACCAAATGAAGTCAATTGCTCCCCCAAGGAGGCCAATTCCATGGGATATGATGGTTCACACTTTTCAGAACTTTTTCAGAATCTTCGTGCTTCTACCCTGAACTAGCTTGATTGGAGTTCGAATGGGTTCAGTTCATTTGAATGCACAAGAAATGCCGTGTGGATGCTAGAGGTACTAACTTGCTGCCCAAAAGAATCAAAATTGATAGGTTTTTGTCATGTAAAACTTGTCAGTGTTTTCTTCTCAAACTCCAAGGTTCCGCCCAAAACAGTCTGAAAAAGTTCTTCGGTTGTGATCAATGCGTTGGAATAGACAGAGTATGTTGTGAAGAGACCAAATGAAGTCAACTGCTCCCCCAAGGAGGCCAATTCCATGGGATATGATGGTTCACACTTTTCAGAACTTTTTCAGAATCTTCGTGCTTCTACCCTGAACTAGCTTGATTGGAGTTCGAATGGGTTCAGTTCATTTGAATGCACAAGAAATGCCGTGAGGATGTTGAATGTACTAACTTGCTGCCCCAAAGAGGCAAAATTGATAGGATTTTGTCGTGTAAAACTTGTCAGTGGTTTTTTCTCAAACTCCAAGGTTCAGCCCAAAACTCTCCGAAAAAGTGCTTTGGTTATGATCAATGCCTTGGAATAGACAGAGTATGTTGTGAAGAGACCAAATGAAGTCAATTGCTCCCCCAAGGAGGCCAATTCCATGGGATATGATGGTTCCCACTTTTCAAAACTTTTTCAGAATCTTCGTGCTTCTACCCTGAACTAGCTTGATTGGAGTTCGAATGGGTTCAGTTCATTTGAATGCACAAGAAATGCCGTGAGGATGTTGAATGTACTAACTTGCTCCCTCAAAGTTTCAACATTGATAGGATTTTGGTCGTGTAAAACTTGTCAGTGGTTTTTTCTCAAACTCCAAGATTCTGCGCAAAACTGTTCGAAAAAGTGCTTCGGTTGTGATCAATGCCTTGGAATAGACAGAGTATGTTGTGAAGAGACCAAATGAAGTCAATTGCTCCCCCAAGGAGGCCAATTCCATGGGATATGATGGTTCACACTTTTCAGAACTTTTTCAGAATCTTCGTGCTTCTACCCTGAACTAGCTTGATTGGAGTTCGAATGGGTTCAGTTCATTTGAATGCACAAGAAATGCCGTGAGGATGTTGAATGTACTAACTTGCTGCCCCAAAGAGGCAAAATTGATAGGATTTTGTCGTGTAAAACTTGTCAGTGGTTTTTTCTCAAACTCCAAGGTTCCGCCCATAACTATTCAAAAAAGTGCTTCGATTGAGATCAACGCCTTGGAATAGACAGAGTATGTTGTGAAGAGACCAAATGAAGTCAATTGCTCCCCCAAGGAGGCCAATTCCATGGGATATGATGGTTCACACTTTTCAGAACTTTTTCAGAATCTTCGTGCTTCTACCCTGAACTAGCTTGATTGGAGTTCGAATGGGTTCAGTTCATTTGAATGCACAAGAAATGCCGTGTGGATGCTAGAGGTACTAACTTGCTGCCCCAAAGAATCAAAATTGATAGGTTTTTGTCATGTAAAACTTGTCAGTGTTTTCTTCTCAAACTCCAAGATTCCGCGCAAAACTGTTCGAAAAAGTGCTTCGGTTGTGATCAATGCCTTGGAATAGACAGAGTAAGTTGTGAAGAGATCAAATGAAGTCAATTGCTCCCCCAAGGAGGCCAATTCCATGGGATATGATGGTTCACACTTTTCAGAACTTTTTCAGAATCTTTGTGCTTCTACTCTGAACTAGCTTGATTGGAGTTCGATTGGGTTCAGTTCATTTGAATGCACAAGAAATGCCGTGAGGATGTTGAATGTACTAACTTGCTGCCCCAAAGAGGCAAAATTGATAGGATTTTGTCGTGTAAAACTTGTCAGTGGTTTTTTCTCAAACTCCGAGGTTCCGCCCAAAACTCTCCGAAAAAGTGCTTCGATTGAGATCAATACCTTGGAATAGACAGAGTATGTTGTGAAGAGACCAAATGAAGTGAACTGCTCCCCCAAGGAGGCCAATTCCATGGGATATGATGGTTCACACTTTTCAGAACTTTTTCAGAATCTTCGTGCTTCTACCCTGAACTAGCTTGATTGGAGTTCGAATGGGTTCAGTTCATTTGAATGCACAAGAAATGCCGTGTGGATGCTAGAGGTACTAACTTGCTGCCCCAAAGAATCAAAATTGATAGGTTTTTGTCATGTAAACCTTGTCAGTGTTTTCTTCTCAAACTCCAAGATTCCGCGCAAAACTGTTCGAAAAAGTGCTTCGGTTGTGATCAATGCCTTGGAATAGACAGAGTATGTTGTGAAGAGACCAAATGAAGTCAATTGCTCCCCCAAGGAGGCCAATTCCATGGGATATGATGGTTCACACTTTTCAGAACTTTTTCAGAATCTTCGTGCTTCTACCCTGAACTAGCTTGATTGGAGTTCGAATGGGTTCAGTTCATTTGAATGCACAAGAAATGCCGTGAGGATGTTGAATGTACTAACTTGCTGCCCCAAAGAGGCAAAATTGATAGGATTTTGTCGTGTAAAACTTGTCAGTGGTTTTTTCTCAAACTCCAAGGTTCCGCCCAAAACTGTCCGAAAAAGTGCTTTGGTTGTGATCAATGCCTTGGAATAGACAGAGTATGTTGTGAAGAGACCAAATGAAGTCAGTTGCTCCCCCAAGGAAGCCAATTCCATGGGATATGATGGTTCACACTTTTCAGAACTTTTTCAGAATCTTCGTGCTTCTACCCTGAACTAGCTTGATTGGAGTTCGAATGGGTTCAGTTCATTTGAATGCACAAGAAATGCCGTGTGGATGCTAGAGGTACTAACTTGCTGCCCCAAAGAATCAAAATTGATAGGTTTTTGTCATGTAAAACTTGTCAGTGTTTTCTTCTCAAACTCCAAGATTCCGCGCAAAACTGTTCGAAAAAGTGCTTCGGTTGTGATCAATGCCTTGGAATAGACAGAGTATGTTGTGAAGAGACCAAATGAAGTCAATTGCTCCCCCAAGGAGGCCAATTCCATGGGATATGATGGTTCACACTTTTCAGAACTTTTTCAGAATCTTCGTGCTTCTACCCTGAACTAGCTTGATTGGAGTTCGAATGGGTTCAGTTCATTTGAATGCACAAGAAATGCCGTGTGGATGCTAGAGGTACTAACTTGCTGCCCCAAAGAATCAAAATTGATAGGTTTTTGTCATGTAAAACTTGTCAGTGTTTTCTTCTCAAACTCCAAGATTCCGCGCAAAACTGTTCGAAAAAGTGCTTCGGTTGTGATCAATGCCTTGGAATAGACAGAGTATGTTGTGAAGAGACCAAATGAAGTCAATTGCTCCCCAAAGGAGGCCAATTCCATGGGATATGATGGTTCACACTTTTCAGAACTTTTTCAGAATCTTCGTGCTTCTACCCTGAACTAGCTTGATTGGAGTTCCAATGGGTTCAGTTCATTTGAATGCACAAGAAATGCCGTGTGGATGCTAGAGGTACTAACTTGCTGCCCAAAAGAATCAAAATTGATAGGTTTTTGTCATGTAAAACTTGTCAGTGTTTTCTTCTCAAACTCCAAGGTTCCGCCCAAAACAGTCTGAAAAAGTTCTTCGGTTGTGATCAATGCCTTGGAATAGACAGAGTATGTTGTGAAGAGACCAAATGAAGTCAATTGCTCCCTCAAGGAGGCCAATTCCATGGGATATGATGGTTCACACTTTTCAGAACTTTTTCAGAATCTTTGTGCTTCTACCCAGAACTAGCTTGATTGGAGTTCGAGTGGGTTCAGTTCATTTGAGTGCACAAGAAATGCCGTGAGGATGTTGAATGTACTAACTTGCTCCCTCAAAGTTTCAACATTGATAGGATTTTGTCGTGTAAAACTTGTCAGTGGTTTTTTCTCAAACTCCAAGATTCCGCGAAAAACTGTTCGAAAAAGTGCTTTGGTTGTGATCAATGCCTTGGAATAGACAGAGTATGTTGTGAAGAGACCAAATGAAGTCAATTGCTCCCCCAAGGAGGCCAATTCCATGGGATATGATGGTTCACACTTTTCAGAACTTTTTCAGAATCTTTGTGCTTCTACCCTGAACTAGCTTGATTGGAGTTCGAGTGGGTTCAGTTCATTTGAGTGCACAAGAAATGCCGTGAGGATGTTGAATGTACTAACTTGCTCCCTCAAAGTTTCAACATTGATAGGATTTTGTCGTGTAAAACTTGTCAGTGGTTTTTTCTCAAACTCCAAGATTCCGCGAAAAACTGTTCGAAAAAGTGCTTCGGTTGTGATCAATGCCTTGGAATAGACAGAGTATGTTGTGAAGAGACCAAATGAAGTCAATTGCTCCCCCAAGGAGGCCAATTCCATGGGATATGATGGTTCACACTTTTCAGAACTTTTTCAGAATCTTTGTGCTTCTACCCTGAACTAGCTTGATTGGAGTTCGAATGGGTTCAGTTCATTTGAATGCACAAGAAATGCCGTGAGGATGTTGAATGTACTAACTTGCTCCCTCAAAGTTTCAACATTGATAGGATTTTGTCGTGTAAAACTTGTCAGTGGTTTTTTCTCAAACTCCAAGATTCCGCGAAAAACTGTTCGAAAAAGTGCTTCGGTTGTGATCAATGCCTTGGAATAGACAGAGTATGTTGTGAAGAGACCAAATGAATTCAATTGCTCCCCCAAGGAGGCCAATTCCATGGGATATGATGGTTCACACTTTTCAGAACTTTTTCAGAATCTTCGTGCTTCTACCCTGAACTAGCTTGATTGGAGTTCGAATGGGTTCAGTTCATTTGAGTGCACAAGAAATGCCGTGAGGATGTTGAATGTACTAACTTGCTGCCCCAAAGAGGCAAAATTGATAGGATTTTGTCGTGTAAAACTTGTCAGTGGTTTTTTCTCAAACTCCAAGGTTCCACCCAAAACTGTCCGAAAAAGTGCTTTGGTTGTGATCAATGCCATGGAATAGACAGAGTATGTTGTGAAGAGACCAAATGAAGTCAATTGCTCCCCCAAGGAGGCCAATTCCATGGGATATGATGGTTCACACTTTTCAGAACTTTTTCAGAATCTTCGTGCTTCTACCCTGAACTAGCTTGATTGGAGTTCGAGTGGGTTCAGTTCATTTGAGTGCACAAGAAATGCCGTGAGGATGTTGAATGTACTAACTTGCTCCCTCAAAGTTTCAACATTGATAGGATTTTGTCGTGTAAAACTTGTCAGTGGTTTTTTCTCAAACTCCAAGGTTCCGCCCAAAACTGTCCGAAAATGTGCTTTGGTTGTGATCAATGCCTTGGAATAGACAGAGTATGTTGTGAAGAGACCAAATGAAGTCAACTGCTCCCCCAAGGAGGCCAATTCCATGGGATATGATGGCTCACACTTTTCAGAACTTTTTCAGAATCTTCGTGCTTCTACCCTGAACAAGCTTGATTGGAGTTCGAATGGGTTCAGTTCATTTGAATGCACAAGAAATGCCGTGAGGATGTTGAATGTACTAACTTGCTGCCCCAAAGAGGCAAAATTGATAGGATTTTGTCGTGTAAAACTTGTCAGTGGTTTTTTCTCAAACTCCAAGGTTCCGCCCAAAACTCTCCGAAAAAGTGCTTCAATTGAGATCAATGCCTTGGAATAGACAGAGTATGTTGTGAAGAGACCAAATGAAGTCAACTGCTCCCCCAAGGAGGCCAATTCCATGGGATATGATGGTTCACACTTTTCAGAACTTTTTCAGAATCTTCGTGCTTCTACCCTGAACTAGCTTGATTGGAGTTCGAATGGGTTCAGTTCATTTGAATGCACAAGAAATGCCGTGAGGATGTTGAATGTACTAACTTGCTGCCCCAAAGAGGCAAAATTGATAGGATTTTGTCGTGTAAAACTTGTCAGTGGTTTTTTCTCAAACTCCATGGTTCCGCCCAAAACTGTCCGAAAAAGTGCTTTGGTTGTGATCAATGCCTTGGAATAGACAGAGTATGTTGTGAAGAGACCAAATGAAGTCAATTGCTCCCCCAAGGAGGCCAATTCCATGGGATATGATGGTTCACACTTTTCAGAACTTTTTCAGAATCTTCGTGCTTCTACCCTGAACTAGCTTGATTGGAGTTCGAGTGGGTTCAGTTCATTTGAGTGCACAAGAAATGCTGTGAGGATGTTGAATGTACTAACTTGCTGCCCCAAAGAGGCAAAATTGATAGGATTTTGTCGTGTAAAACTTGTCAGTGGTTTTTTCTCAAACTCCAAGGTTCCGCCCAAAACTCTCCGAAAAAATGCTTCGATTGAGATCAATGCCTTGGAATAGACAGAGTATGTTGTGAAGAGACCAAATGAAGTCAACTGCTCCCCCAAGGAGGCCAATTCCATGGGATATGATGGTTCACACTTTTCAGAACTTTTTCAGAATCTTCGTGCTTCTACCCTGAACTAGCTTGATTGGAGTTCGAGTGGGTTCAGTTCATTTGAGTGCACAAGAAATGCCGTGAGGATGTTGAATGTACTAACTTGCTGCCCCAAAGAGGCAAAATTGATAGGATTTTGTCGTGTAAAACTTGTCAGTGGTTTTTTCTCAAACTCCAAGGTTCCGCCCAAAACTCTCCGAAAAAGTGCTTCGATTGAGATCAATGCCTTGGAATAGACAGAGTATGTTGTGAAGAGACCAAATGAAGTCAACTGCTCCCCCAAGGAGGCCAATTCCATGGGATATGATGGTTCACACTTTTCAGAACTTTTTCAGAATCTTCGTGCTTCTACCCTGAACTAGCTTGATTGGAGTTCGAATGGGTTCAGTTCATTTGAATGCACAAGAAATGCCGTGAGGATGTTGAATGTACTAACTTGCTGCCCCAAAGAGGCAAAATTGATAGGATTTTGTCGTGTAAAACTTGTCAGTGGTTTTTTCTCAAACTCCAAGGTTCCGCCCAAAACTGTCCGAAAAAGTGCTTTGGTTGTGATCAATGCCTTGGAATAGACAGAGTATGTTGTGAAGAGACCAAATGAAGTCAATTGCTCCCCCAAGGAGGCCAATTCCATGGGATATGATGGCTCACACTTTTCAGAACTTTTTCAGAATCTTCGTGCTTCTACCCTGAACTAGCTTGATTGGAGTTCGAGTGGGTTCAGTTCATTTGAGTGCACAAGAAATGCCGTGAGGATGTTGAATGTACTAACTTGCTGCCCCAAAGAGGCAAAATTGATAGGATTTTGTCGTGTAAAACTTGTCAGTGGTTTTTTCTCAAACTCCAAGGTTCCGCCCAAAACTCTCCGAAAAAGTGCTTCGATTGAGATCAATGCCTTGGAATAGACAGAGTATGTTGTGAAGAGACCAAATGAAGTCAACTGCTCCCCCAAGGAGGCCAATTCCATGGGATATGATGGTTCACACTTTTCAGAACTTTTTCAGAATCTTCGTGCTTCTACCCTGAACTAGCTTGATTGGAGTTCGAATGGGTTCAGTTCATTTGAATGCACAAGAAATGCCGTGAGGATGTTGAATGTACTAACTTGCTGCCCCAAAGAGGCAAAATTGATAGGATTTTGTCGTGTAAAACTTGTCAGTGGTTTTTTCTCAAACTCCAAGGTTCCGCCCAAAACTGTCCGAAAAAGTGCTTTGGTTGTGATCAATGCCTTGGAATAGACAGAGTATGTTGTGAAGAGACCAAATGAAGTCAATTGCTCCCCCAAGGAGGCCAATTCCATGGGATATGATGGTTCACACTTTTCAGAACTTTTTCAGAATCTTCGTGCTTCTACCCTGAACTAGCTTGATTGGAGTTCGAGTGGGTTCAGTTCATTTGAGTGCACAAGAAATGCCGTGAGGATGTTGAATGTACTAACTTGCTGCCCCAAAGAGGCAAAATTGATAGGATTTTGTCGTGTAAAACTTGTCAGTGGTTTTTTCTCAAACTCCAAGGTTCCGCCCAAAACTCTCCGAAAAAATGCTTCGATTGAGATCAATGCCTTGGAATAGACAGAGTATGTTGTGAAGAGACCAAATGAAGTCAATTGCTCCCCCAAGGAGGCCAATTCCATGGGATATGATGGTTCACACTTTTCAGAACTTTTTCAGAATCTTCGTGCTTCTACCCTGAACTAGCTTGATTGGAGTTCGAGTGGGTTCAGTTCATTTGAGTGCACAAGAAATGCCGTGAGGATGTTGAATGTACTAACTTGCTCCCTCAAAGTTTCAACATTGATAGGATTTTGTCGTGTAAAACTTGTCAGTGGTTTTTTCTCAAACTCCAAGGTTCCGCCCAAAACTGTCCGAAAAAGTGCTTTGGTTGTGATCAATGCCTTGGAATAGACAGAGTATGTTGTGAAGAGACCAAATGAAGTCAATTGCTCCCCCAAGGAGGCCAATTCCATGGGATATGATGGTTCACACTTTTCAGAACTTTTTCAGAATCTTCGTGCTTCTACCCTGAACTAGCTTGATTGGAGTTCGAGTGGGTTCAGTTCATTTGAATGCACAAGAAATGCCGTGAGGATGTTGAATGTACTAACTTGCTGCCCCAAAGAGGCAAAATTGATAGGATTTTGTCGTGTAAAACTTGTCAGTGGTTTTTTCTCAAACTCCAAGGTTCCACCCAAAATTGTCCGAAAAAGTGCTTTGGTTGTGATCAATGCCTTGGAATAGACAGAGTATGTTGTGAAGAGACCAAATGAAGTCAAGTGCTCCCCCAAGGAGGCCAATTCCATGGGATATGATGGTTCACACTTTTCAGAACTTTTTCAGAATCTTCGTGCTTCTACCCTGAACTAGCTTGATTGGAGTTCGAGTGGGTTCAGTTCATTTGAGTGCACAAGAAATGCCGTGAGGATGTTGAATGTACTAACTTGCTCCCTCAAAGTTTCAACATTGATAGGATTTTGTCGTGTAAAACTTGTCAGTGGTTTTTTCTCAAACTCCAAGGTTCCGCCCAAAACTGTCCGAAAATGTGCTTTGGTTGTGATCAATGCCTTGGAATAGACAGAGTATGTTGTGAAGAGACCAAATGAAGTCAACTGCTCCCCCAAGGAGGCCAATTCCATGGGATATGATGGTTCACACTTTTCAGAACTTTTTCAGAATCTTCGTGCTTCTACCCTGAACAAGCTTGATTGGAGTTCGAATGGGTTCAGTTCATTTGAATGCACAAGAAATGCCGTGAGGATGTTGAATGTACTAACTTGCTGCCCCAAAGAGGCAAAATTGATAGGATTTTGTCGTGTAAAACTTGTCAGTGGTTTTTTCTCAAACTCCAAGGTTCCGCCCAAAACTGTCCGAAAAAGTGCTTTGGTTGTGATCAATGCCTTGGAATAGACAGAGTATGTTGTGAAGAGACCAAATGAAGTCAATTGCTCCCCCAAGGAGGCCAATTCCATGGGATATGATGGCTCACACTTTTCAGAACTTTTTCAGAATCTTCGTGCTTCTACCCTGAACTAGCTTGATTGGAGTTCGAGTGGGTTCAGTTCATTTGAGTGCACAAGAAATGCCGTGAGGATGTTGAATGTACTAACTTGCTGCCCCAAAGAGGCAAAATTGATAGGATTTTGTCGTGTAAAACTTGTCAGTGGTTTTTTCTCAAACTCCAAGGTTCCGCCCAAAACTCTCCGAAAAAGTGCTTCGATTGAGATCAATGCCTTGGAATAGACAGAGTATGTTGTGAAGAGACCAAATGAAGTCAACTGCTCCCCCAAGGAGGCCAATTCCATGGGATATGATGGTTCACACTTTTCAGAACTTTTTCAGAATCTTCGTGCTTCTACCCTGAACTAGCTTGATTGGAGTTCGAATGGGTTCAGTTCATTTGAATGCACAAGAAATGCCGTGAGGATGTTGAATGTACTAACTTGCTGCCCCAAAGAGGCAAAATTGATAGGATTTTGTCGTGTAAAACTTGTCAGTGGTTTTTTCTCAAACTCCAAGGTTCCGCCCAAAACTGTCCGAAAAAGTGCTTTGGTTGTGATCAATGCCTTGGAATAGACAGAGTATGTTGTGAAGAGACCAAATGAAGTCAATTGCTCCCCCAAGGAGGCCAATTCCATGGGATATGATGGTTCACACTTTTCAAAACTTTTTCAGAATCTTCGTGCTTCTACCCTGAACTAGCTTGATTGGAGTTCGAGTGGGTTCAGTTCATTTGAGTGCACAAGAAATGCCGTGAGGATGTTGAATGTACTAACTTGCTGCCCCAAAGAGGCAAAATTGATAGGATTTTGTCGTGTAAAACTTGTCAGTGGTTTTTTCTCAAACTCCAAGGTTCCGCCCAAAACTCTCCGAAAAAATGCTTCGATTGAGATCAATGCCTTGGAATAGACAGAGTATGTTGTGAAGAGACCAAATGAAGTCAATTGCTCCCCCAAGGAGGCCAATTCCATGGGATATGATGGTTCACACTTTTCAGAACTTTTTCAGAATCTTCGTGCTTCTACCCTGAACTAGCTTGATTGGAGTTCGAGTGGGTTCAGTTCATTTGAGTGCACAAGAAATGCCGTGAGGATGTTGAATGTACTAACTTGCTCCCTCAAAGTTTCAACATTGATAGGATTTTGTCGTGTAAAACTTGTCAGTGGTTTTTTCTCAAACTCCAAGGTTCCGCCCAAAACTGTCCGAAAAAGTGCTTTGGTTGTGATCAATGCCTTGGAATAGACAGAGTATGTTGTGAAGAGACCAAATGAAGTCAATTGCTCCCCCAAGGAGGCCAATTCCATGGGATATGATGGTTCACACTTTTCAGAACTTTTTCAGAATCTTCGTGCTTCTACCCTGAACTAGCTTGATTGGAGTTCGAGTGGGTTCAGTTCATTTGAATGCACAAGAAATGCCGTGAGGATGTTGAATGTACTAACTTGCTGCCCCAAAGAGGCAAAATTGATAGGATTTTGTCGTGTAAAACTTGTCAGTGGTTTTTTCTCAAACTCCAAGGTTCCACCCAAAATTGTCCGAAAAAGTGCTTTGGTTGTGATCAATGCCTTGGAATAGACAGAGTATGTTGTGAAGAGACCAAATGAAGTCAAGTGCTCCCCCAAGGAGGCCAATTCCATGGGATATGATGGTTCACACTTTTCAGAACTTTTTCAGAATCTTCGTGCTTCTACCCTGAACTAGCTTGATTGGAGTTCGAGTGGGTTCAGTTCATTTGAGTGCACAAGAAATGCCGTGAGGATGTTGAATGTACTAACTTGCTCCCTCAAAGTTTCAACATTGATAGGATTTTGTCGTGTAAAACTTGTCAGTGGTTTTTTCTCAAACTCCAAGGTTCCGCCCAAAACTGTCCGAAAATGTGCTTTGGTTGTGATCAATGCCTTGGAATAGACAGAGTATGTTGTGAAGAGACCAAATGAAGTCAACTGCTCCCCCAAGGAGGCCAATTCCATGGGATATGATGGTTCACACTTTTCAGAACTTTTTCAGAATCTTCGTGCTTCTACCCTGAACAAGCTTGATTGGAGTTCGAATGGGTTCAGTTCATTTGAATGCACAAGAAATGCCGTGAGGATGTTGAATGTACTAACTTGCTGCCCCAAAGAGGCAAAATTGATAGGATTTTGTCGTGTAAAACTTGTCAGTGGTTTTTTCTCAAACTCCAAGGTTCCGCCCAAAACTGTCCGAAAAAGTGCTTTGGTTGTGATCAATGCCTTGGAATAGACAGAGTATGTTGTGAAGAGACCAAATGAAGTCAATTGCTCCCCCAAGGAGGCCAATTCCATGGGATATGATGGCTCACACTTTTCAGAACTTTTTCAGAATCTTCGTGCTTCTACCCTGAACTAGCTTGATTGGAGTTCGAGTGGGTTCAGTTCATTTGAGTGCACAAGAAATGCCGTGAGGATGTTGAATGTACTAACTTGCTGCCCCAAAGAGGCAAAATTGATAGGATTTTGTCGTGTAAAACTTGTCAGTGGTTTTTTCTCAAACTCCAAGGTTCCGCCCAAAACTCTCCGAAAAAGTGCTTCGATTGAGATCAATGCCTTGGAATAGACAGAGTATGTTGTGAAGAGACCAAATGAAGTCAACTGCTCCCCCAAGGAGGCCAATTCCATGGGATATGATGGTTCACACTTTTCAGAACTTTTTCAGAATCTTCGTGCTTCTACCCTGAACTAGCTTGATTGGAGTTCGAATGGGTTCAGTTCATTTGAATGCACAAGAAATGCCGTGAGGATGTTGAATGTACTAACTTGCTGCCCCAAAGAGGCAAAATTGATAGGATTTTGTCGTGTAAAACTTGTCAGTGGTTTTTTCTCAAACTCCAAGGTTCCGCCCAAAACTGTCCGAAAAAGTGCTTTGGTTGTGATCAATGCCTTGGAATAGACAGAGTATGTTGTGAAGAGACCAAATGAAGTCAATTGCTCCCCCAAGGAGGCCAATTCCATGGGATATGATGGTTCACACTTTTCAGAACTTTTTCAGAATCTTCGTGCTTCTACCCTGAACTAGCTTGATTGGAGTTCGAGTGGGTTCAGTTCATTTGAGTGCACAAGAAATGCCGTGAGGATGTTGAATGTACTAACTTGCTGCCCCAAAGAGGCAAAATTGATAGGATTTTGTCGTGTAAAACTTGTCAGTGGTTTTTTCTCAAACTCCAAGGTTCCGCCCAAAACTCTCCGAAAAAATGCTTCGATTGAGATCAATGCCTTGGAATAGACAGAGTATGTTGTGAAGAGACCAAATGAAGTCAATTGCTCCCCCAAGGAGGCCAATTCCATGGGATATGATGGTTCACACTTTTCAGAACTTTTTCAGAATCTTCGTGCTTCTACCCTGAACTAGCTTGATTGGAGTTCGAGTGGGTTCAGTTCATTTGAGTGCACAAGAAATGCCGTGAGGATGTTGAATGTACTAACTTGCTCCCTCAAAGTTTCAACATTGATAGGATTTTGTCGTGTAAAACTTGTCAGTGGTTTTTTCTCAAACTCCAAGGTTCCACCCAAAACTGTCCGAAAAAGTGCTTTGGTTGTGATCAATGCCTTGGAATAGACAGAGTATGTTGTGAAGAGAACAAATGAAGTCAATTGCTCCCCCAAGGAGGCCAATTCCATGGGATATGATGGTTCACACTTTTCAGAACTTTTTCAGAATCTTCGTGCTTCTACCCTGAACTAGCTTGATTGGAGTTCGAGTGGGTTCAGTTCATTTGAATGCACAAGAAATGCCGTGAGGATGTTGAATGTACTAACTTGCTGCCCCAAAGAGGCAAAATTGATAGGATTTTGTCGTGTAAAACTTGTCAGTGGTTTTTTCTCAAACTCCAAGGTTCCACCCAAAATTGTCCGAAAAAGTGCTTTGGTTGTGATCAATGCCTTGGAATAGACAGAGTATGTTGTGAAGAGACCAAATGAAGTCAAGTGCTCCCCCAAGGAGGCCAATTCCATGGGATATGATGGTTCACACTTTTCAGAACTTTTTCAGAATCTTCGTGCTTCTACCCTGAACTAGCTTGATTGGAGTTCGAGTGGGTTCAGTTCATTTGAGTGCACAAGAAATGCCGTGAGGATGTTGAATGTACTAACTTGCTCCCTCAAAGTTTCAACATTGATAGGATTTTGTCGTGTAAAACTTGTCAGTGGTTTTTTCTCAAACTCCAAGGTTCCGCCCAAAACTGTCCGAAAATGTGCTTTGGTTGTGATCAATGCCTTGGAATAGACAGAGTATGTTGTGAAGAGACCAAATGAAGTCAACTGCTCCCCCAAGGAGGCCAATTCCATGGGATATGATGGTTCACACTTTTCAGAACTTTTTCAGAATCTTCGTGCTTCTACCCTGAACAAGCTTGATTGGAGTTCGAATGGGTTCAGTTCATTTGAATGCACAAGAAATGCCGTGAGGATGTTGAATGTACTAACTTGCTGCCCCAAAGAGGCAAAATTGATAGGATTTTGTCGTGTAAAACTTGTCAGTGGTTTTTTCTCAAACTCCAAGGTTCCGCCCAAAACTGTCCGAAAAAGTGCTTTGGTTGTGATCAATGCCTTGGAATAGACAGAGTATGTTGTGAAGAGACCAAATGAAGTCAATTGCTCCCCCAAGGAGGCCAATTCCATGGGATATGATGGTTCACACTTTTCAGAACTTTTTCAGAATCTTCGTGCTTCTACCCTGAACTAGCTTGATTGGAGTTCGAGTGGGTTCAGTTCATTTGAGTGCACAAGAAATGCCGTGAGGATGTTGAATGTACTAACTTGCTGCCCCAAAGAGGCAAAATTGATAGGATTTTGTCGTGTAAAACTTGTCAGTGGTTTTTTCTCAAACTCCAAGGTTCCGCCCAAAACTCTCCGAAAAAGTGCTTCGATTGAGATCAATGCCTTGGAATAGACAGAGTATGTTGTGAAGAGACCAAATGAAGTCAACTGCTCCCCCAAGGAGGCCAATTCCATGGGATATGATGGTTCACACTTTTCAGAACTTTTTCAGAATCTTCGTGCTTCTACCCTGAACTAGCTTGATTGGAGTTCGAATGGGTTCAGTTCATTTGAATGCACAAGAAATGCCGTGAGGATGTTGAATGTACTAACTTGCTGCCCCAAAGAGGCAAAATTGATAGGATTTTGTCGTGTAAAACTTGTCAGTGGTTTTTTCTCAAACTCCAAGGTTCCGCCCAAAACTGTCCGAAAAAGTGCTTTGGTTGTGATCAATGCCTTGGAATAGACAGAGTATGTTGTGAAGAGACCAAATGAAGTCAATTGCTCCCCCAAGGAGGCCAATTCCATGGGATATGATGGTTCACACTTTTCAGAACTTTTTCAGAATCTTCGTGCTTCTACCCTGAACTAGCTTGATTGGAGTTCGAGTGGGTTCAGTTCATTTGAGTGCACAAGAAATGCCGTGAGGATGTTGAATGTACTAACTTGCTGCCCCAAAGAGGCAAAATTGATAGGATTTTGTCGTGTAAAACTTGTCAGTGGTTTTTTCTCAAACTCCAAGGTTCCGCCCAAAACTCTCCGAAAAAATGCTTCGATTGAGATCAATGCCTTGGAATAGACAGAGTATGTTGTGAAGAGACCAAATGAAGTCAACTGCGCCCCCAAGGAGGCCAATTCCATGGGATATGATGGTTCACACTTTTCAGAACTTTTTCAGAATCTTCGTGCTTCTACCCTGAACTAGCTTGATTGGAGTTCGAGTGGGTTCAGTTCATTTGAGTGCACAAGAAATGCCGTGAGGATGTTGAATGTACTAACTTGCTGCCCCAAAGAGGCAAAATTGATAGGATTTTGTCGTGTAAAACTTGTCAGTGATTTTTTCTCAAACTCCAAGGTTCCGCCCAAAACTGTCCGAAAAAGTGCTTTGGTTGTGATCAATGCCTTGGAATAGACAGAGTATGTTGTGAAGAGACCAAATGAAGTCAATTGCTCCCCCAAGGAGGCCAATTCCATGGGATATGATGGTTCACACTTTTCAGAACTTTTTCAGAATCTTCGTGCTTCTACCCTGAACTAGCTTGATTGGAGTTCGAGTGGGTTCAGTTCATTTGAATGCACAAGAAATGCCGTGTGGATGCTGGAGGTAGTAACGTGCTGCCCAAAAGAGGCAAAATTGATAGGATTTTTTGGTGTAAAACTTGTCAGTGGTTTTTTCTCAAACTCCAAGGTTCCGGCCAAAACTGTCCGAAAAAGTGCTTCGGTTGTGATCAATGCTTTGGAATAGACAGAATATGTTGTGAAGAGACCAAATGAAGTCAATTGCTCCCCCAAGGAGGCCAATTCCATGGGATATGATGGCTCACACTTTTCAGAACTTTTTCAGAATCTTCGTGCTTCTACCCTGAACTAGCTTGATTGGAGTTCGAGTGGGTTCAGTTCATTTGAGTGCACAAGAAATGCCGTGAGGATGTTGAATGTACTAACTTGCTGCCCCAAAGAGGCAAAATTGATAGGATTTTGTCGTGTAAAACTTGTCAGTGGTTTTATCTCAAACTCCAAGGTTCCGCCCAAAACTCTCCGAAAAAGTGCTTCGATTGAGATCAATGCCTTGGAATAGACAGAGTATGTTGTGAAGAGACCAAATGAAGTCAACTGCTCCCCCAAGGAGGCCAATTCCATGGGATATGATGGTTCACACTTTTCAGAACTTTTTCAGAATCTTCGTGCTTCTACCCTGAACTAGCTTGATTGGAGTTCGAATGGGTTCAGTTCATTTGAATGCACAAGAAATGCCGTGAGGATGTTGAATGTACTAACTTGCTGCCCCAAAGAGGCAAAATTGATAGGATTTTGTCGTGTAAAACTTGTCAGTGGTTTTTTCTCAAACTCCAAGGTTCCGCCCAAAACTGTCCGAAAAAGTGCTTTGGTTGTGATCAATGCCTTGGAATAGACAGAGTATGTTGTGAAGAGACCAAATGAAGTCAATTGCTCCCCCAAGGAGGCCAATTCCATGGGATATGATGGTTCACACTTTTCAGAACTTTTTCAGAATCTTCGTGCTTCTACCCTGAACTAGCTTGATTGGAGTTCGAGTGGGTTCAGTTCATTTGAGTGCACAAGAAATGCCGTGAGGATGTTGAATGTACTAACTTGCTGCCCCAAAGAGGCAAAATTGATAGGATTTTGTCGTGTAAAACTTGTCAGTGGTTTTTTCTCAAACTCCAAGGTTCCGCCCAAAACTCTCCGAAAAAATGCTTCGATTGAGATCAATGCCTTGGAATAGACAGAGTATGTTGTGAAGAGACCAAATGAAGTCAATTGCTCCCCCAAGGAGGCCAATTCCATGGGATATGATGGTTCACACTTTTCAGAACTTTTTCAGAATCTTCGTGCTTCTACCCTGAACTAGCTTGATTGGAGTTCGAGTGGGTTCAGTTCATTTGAGTGCACAAGAAATGCCGTGAGGATGTTGAATGTACTAACTTGCTCCCTCAAAGTTTCAACATTGATAGGATTTTGTCGTGTAAAACTTGTCAGTGGTTTTTTCTCAAACTCCAAGGTTCCACCCAAAACTGTCCGAAAAAGTGCTTTGGTTGTGATCAATGCCTTGGAATAGACAGAGTATGTTGTGAAGAGACCAAATGAAGTCAATTGCTCCCCCAAGGAGGCCAATTCCATGGGATATGATGGTTCACACTTTTCAGAACTTTTTCAGAATCTTTGTGCTTCTACCCTGAACTAGCTTGATTGGAGTTCGAATGGGTTCAGTTCATTTGAATGCACAAGAAATGTCGTGAGGATGTTGAATGTACTAACTTGCTCCCTCAAAGTTTCAACATTGATAGGATTTTGTCGTGTAAAACTTGTCAGTGGTGTTTTCTCAAACTCCAAGGTTCCGCCCATAACTATTCAAAAAAGTGCTTCGGTTGTGATCAATGCCTTGGAATAGACAGAATATGTTGTGAAGAGACCAAATGAAGTCAATTGCTCCCCCAAGGAGGCCAATTCCATGGGATATGATGGTTCACACTTTTCAGAACTTTTTCAGAATCTTTGTGCTTCTACCCTGAACTAACTTGATTGGAGTTCGAATGGGTTCAGTTCATCTGAATGCACAAGAAATGCCGTGAGGATGTTGAATGTACTAACTTGCTCCCTCAAAGTTTCAACAATGATAGGATTTTGTCGTGTAAAACTTGTCAGTGGTTTTTTCTCAAACTCCAAGATTCCGCGCAAAACTGTTCGAAAAAGTGCTTCGGTTGTGATCAATGCCTTGGAATAGACAGAGTATGTTGTGAAGAGACCAAATGAAGTCAATTGCTCCCCCAAGGAGGCCAATTCCATGGGATACGATGGTTCACACTTTTCAGAACCTTTTCAGAATCTTCGTGCTTCTACCCTGAACTAGCTTGATTGGAGTTCGAATGGGTTCAGTTCATTTGAATGCACAAGAAATGCCGTGTGGATGCTGGAGGTACTAACGTGCTGCCCAAAAGAGGCAAAATTGATAGGATTTTTTGGTGTAAAACTTGTCAGTGGTTTTTTCTCAAACTCCAAGATTCCGCTCAAAACTGTTCGAAAAAGTGCTTCAGTTGTGATCAATGCCTTGGAATAGACAGAGTATGTTGTGAAGAGACCAAATGAAGTCAATTGCTCCCCCAAGGAGGCCAATTCCATGGGATATGATGGTTCACACTTTTCAGAACTTTTTCAGAATCTTTGTGCTTCTACCCTGAACTAGCTTGATTGGAGTTCGAATGGGTTCAGTTCATTTGAATGCACAAGAAATGCCGTGAGGATGTTGAATGTACTAACTTGCTGCCCCAAAGAGGCAAAATTGATAGGATTTTGTCGTGTAAAACTTGTCAGTGGTTTTTTCTCAAACTCCAAGGTTCCGCCCAAAACTGTCCGAAAAAGTGCTTTGGTTGTGATCAATGCCTTGGAATAGACAGAGTATGTTGTGAAGAGACCAAATGAAGTCAATTGCTCCCCCAAGGAGGCCAATTCCATGGGATACGATGGTTCACACTTTTAAGAACTTTTTCAGAATCTTTGTGCTTCTACCCTGAACTAGCTTGATTGGAGTTCGAAAGGGTTCAGTTCATTTGAATGCACAAGAAATGCCGTGAGGATGTTGAATGTACTAACTTGTTCCCTCAAAGTTTCAACATTGATAGGATTTTGTCGTGTAAAACTTGTCAGTGGTTTTTTCTCAAACTCCAAGGTTCCGCCCATAACTATTCAAAAAAGTGCTTCGATTGAGATCAACGCCTTGGAATAGACAGAGTATGTTGTGAAGAGACCAAATGAAGTCAATTGCTCCCCCAAGGAGGCCAATTCCATGGGATACGATGGTTCACACTTTTCAGAACCTTTTCAGAATCTTCGTGCTTCTACCCTGAACTAGCTTGATTGGAGTTCGAATGGGTTCAGTTCATTTGAATGCACAAGAAATGCCGTGTGGATGCTGGAGGTAGTAACGTGCTGCCCAAAAGAGGCAAAATTGATAGGATTTTTTGGTGTAAAACTTGTCAGTGGTTTTTTCTCAAACTCCAAGGTTCCGCCCAAAACTGTCCGAAAAAGTGCTTCGGTTGTGATCAATGCTTTGGAATAGACAGAATATGTTGTGAAGAGACCAAATGAAGTCAATTGCTCCCCCAAGGAGGCCAATTCCATGGGATATGATGGCTCACACTTTTCAGAACTTTTTCAGAATCTTCGTGCTTCTACCCTGAACTAGCTTGATTGGAGTTCGAATGGGTTCAGTTCATTTGAATGCACAAGAAATGCCGTGAGGATGTTGAATGTACTAACTTGCTGCCCCAAAGAGGCAAAATTGATAGGATTTTGTCGTGTAAAACTTGTCAGTGGTTTTTTCTCAAACTCCAAGGTTCCGCCCAAAACTGTCCGAAAAAGTGCTTTGGTTGTGATCAATGCCTTGGAATAGACAGAGTATGTTGTGAAGAGACCAAATGAAGTCAATTGCTCCCCCAAGGAGGCCAATTCCATGGGATATGATGGTTCACACTTTTCAGAACTTTTTCAGAATCTTTGTGCTTCTACCCTGAACTAGCTTGATTGGAGTTCGAATGGGTTCAGTTCATTTGAATGCACAAGAAATGTCGTGAGGATGTTGAATGTACTAACTTGCTCCCTCAAAGTTTCAACATTGATAGGATTTTGTCGTGTAAAACTTGTCAGTGGTTTTTTCTCAAACTCCAAGGTTCCGCCCATAACTATTCAAAAAAGTGCTTCGGTTGTGATCAATGCCTTGGAATAGACAGAATATGTTGTGAAGAGACCAAATGAAGTCAATTGCTCCCCGAAGGAGGCCAATTCCATGGGATATGATGGTTCACACTTTTCAGAACTTTTTCAGAATCTTTGTGCTTCTACCCTGAACTAGCTTGATTGGAGTTCGAATGGGTTCAGTTCATTTGAATGCACAAGAAATGCCGTGAGGATGTTGAATGTACTAACTTGCTCCCTCAAAGTTTCAACAATGATAGGATTTTGTCGTGTAAAACTTGTCAGTGGTTTTTTCTCAAACTCCAAGATTCCGCGCAAAACTGTTCGAAAAAGTGCTTCGGTTGTGATCAATGCCTTGGAATAGACAGAGTATGTTGTGAAGAGACCAAATGAAGTCAATTGCTCCCCCAAGGAGGCCAATTCCATGGGATACGATGGTTCACACTTTTAAGAACTTTTTCAGAATCTTTGTGCTTCTACCCTGAACTAGCTTGATTGGAGTTCGAAAGGGTTCAGTTCATTTGAATGCACAAGAAATGCCGTGAGGATGTTGAATGTACTAACTTGCTCCCTCAAAGTTTCAACATTGATAGGATTTTGTCGTGTAAAACTTGTCAGTGGTTTTTTCTCAAACTCCAAGGTTCCGCCCATAACTATTCAAAAAAGTGCTTCGATTGAGATCAACGCCTTGGAATAGACAGAGTATGTTGTGAAGAGACCAAATGAAGTCAATTGCTCCCCCAAGGAGGCCAATTCCATGGGATACGATGGTTCACACTTTTCAGAACCTTTTCAGAATCTTCGTGCTTCTACCCTGAACTAGCTTGATTGGAGTTCGAATGGGTTCAGTTCATTTGAATGCACAAGAAATGCCGTGTGGATGCTGGAGGTAGTAACGTGCTGCCCAAAAGAGGCAAAATTGATAGGATTTTTTGGTGTAAAACTTGTCAGTGGTTTTTTCTCAAACTCCAAGGTTCCGCCCAAAACTGTCCGAAAAAGTGCTTCGGTTGTGATCAATGCTTTGGAATAGACAGAATATGTTGTGAAGAGACCAAATGAAGTCAATTGCTCCCCCAAGGAGGCCAATTCCATGGGATATGATGGCTCACACTTTTCAGAACTTTTTCAGAATCTTCGTGCTTCTACCCTGAACTAGCTTGATTGGAGTTCGAATGGGTTCAGTTCATTTGAATGCACAAGAAATGCCGTGAGGATGTTGAATGTACTAACTTGCTGCCCCAAAGAGGCAAAATTGATAGGATTTTGTCGTGTAAAACTTGTCAGTGGTTTTTTCTCAAACTCCAAGGTTCCGCCCAAAACTGTCCGAAAAAGTGCTTTGGTTGTGATCAATGCCTTGGAATAGACAGAGTATGTTGTGAAGAGACCAAATGAAGTCAATTGCTCCCCCAAGGAGGCCAATTCCATGGGATATGATGGTTCACACTTTTCAGAACTTTTTCAGAATCTTTGTGCTTCTACCCTGAACTAGCTTGATTGGAGTTCGAATGGGTTCAGTTCATTTGAATGCACAAGAAATGTCGTGAGGATGTTGAATGTACTAACTTGCTCCCTCAAAGTTTCAACATTGATAGGATTTTGTCGTGTAAAACTTGTCAGTGGTTTTTTCTCAAACTCCAAGGTTCCGCCCATAACTATTCAAAAAAGTGCTTCGGTTGTGATCAATGCCTTGGAATAGACAGAATATGTTGTGAAGAGACCAAATGAAGTCAATTGCTCCCCGAAGGAGGCCAATTCCATGGGATATGATGGTTCACACTTTTCAGAACTTTTTCAGAATCTTTGTGCTTCTACCCTGAACTAGCTTGATTGGAGTTCGAATGGGTTCAGTTCATTTGAATGCACAAGAAATGCCGTGAGGATGTTGAATGTACTAACTTGCTCCCTCAAAGTTTCAACAATGATAGGATTTTGTCGTGTAAAACTTGTCAGTGGTTTTTTCTCAAACTCCAAGATTCCGCGCAAAACTGTTCGAAAAAGTGCTTCGGTTGTGATCAATGCCTTGGAATAGACAGAGTATGTTGTGAAGAGACCAAATGAAGTCAATTGCTCCCCCAAGGAGGCCAATTCCATGGGATACGATGGTTCACACTTTTAAGAACTTTTTCAGAATCTTTGTGCTTCTACCCTGAACTAGCTTGATTGGAGTTCGAAAGGGTTCAGTTCATTTGAATGCACAAGAAATGCCGTGAGGATGTTGAATGTACTAACTTGCTCCCTCAAAGTTTCAACATTGATAGGATTTTGTCGTGTAAAACTTGTCAGTGGTTTTTTCTCAAACTCCAAGGTTCCGCCCATAACTATTCAAAAAAGTGCTTCGATTGAGATCAACGCCTTGGAATAGACAGAGTATGTTGTGAAGAGACCAAATGAAGTCAATTGCTCCCCCAAGGAGGCCAATTCCATGGGATACGATGGTTCACACTTTTCAGAACCTTTTCAGAATCTTCGTGCTTCTACCCTGAACTAGCTTGATTGGAGTTCGAATGGGTTCAGTTCATTTGAATGCACAAGAAATGCCGTGTGGATGCTGGAGGTAGTAACGTGCTGCCCAAAAGAGGCAAAATTGATAGGATTTTTTGGTGTAAAACTTGTCAGTGGTTTTTTCTCAAACTCCAAGGTTCCGCCCAAAACTGTCCGAAAAAGTGCTTCGGTTGTGATCAATGCTTTGGAATAGACAGAATATGTTGTGAAGAGACCAAATGAAGTCAATTGCTCCCCCAAGGAGGCCAATTCCATGGGATATGATGGCTCACACTTTTCAGAACTTTTTCAGAATCTTCGTGCTTCTACCCTGAACTAGCTTGATTGGAGTTCGAATGGGTTCAGTTCATTTGAATGCACAAGAAATGCCGTGAGGATGTTGAATGTACTAACTTGCTGCCCCAAAGAGGCAAAATTGATAGGATTTTGTCGTGTAAAACTTGTCAGTGGTTTTTTCTCAAACTCCAAGGTTCCGCCCAAAACTGTCCGAAAAAGTGCTTTGGTTGTGATCAATGCCTTGGAATAGACAGAGTATGTTGTGAAGAGACCAAATGAAGTCAATTGCTCCCCCAAGGAGGCCAATTCCATGGGATATGATGGTTCACACTTTTCAGAACTTTTTCAGAATCTTTGTGCTTCTACCCTGAACTAGCTTGATTGGAGTTCGAATGGGTTCAGTTCATTTGAATGCACAAGAAATGTCGTGAGGATGTTGAATGTACTAACTTGCTCCCTCAAAGTTTCAACATTGATAGGATTTTGTCGTGTAAAACTTGTCAGTGGTTTTTTCTCAAACTCCAAGGTTCCGCCCATAACTATTCAAAAAAGTGCTTCGGTTGTGATCAATGCCTTGGAATAGACAGAATATGTTGTGAAGAGACCAAATGAAGTCAATTGCTCCCCGAAGGAGGCCAATTCCATGGGATATGATGGTTCACACTTTTCAGAACTTTTTCAGAATCTTTGTGCTTCTACCCTGAACTAGCTTGATTGGAGTTCGAATGGGTTCAGTTCATTTGAATGCACAAGAAATGCCGTGAGGATGTTGAATGTACTAACTTGCTCCCTCAAAGTTTCAACAATGATAGGATTTTGTCGTGTAAAACTTGTCAGTGGTTTTTTCTCAAACTCCAAGATTCCGCGCAAAACTGTTCGAAAAAGTGCTTCGGTTGTGATCAATGCCTTAGAATAGACAGAGTATGTTGTGAAGAGACCAAATGAAGTCAATTGCTCCCCCAAGGAGGCCAATTCCATGGGATACGATGGTTCACACTTTTAAGAACTTTTTCAGAATCTTTGTGCTTCTACCCTGAACTAGCTTGATTGGAGTTCGAAAGGGTTCAGTTCATTTGAATGCACAAGAAATGCCGTGAGGATGTTGAATGTACTAACTTGCTCCCTCAAAGTTTCAACATTGATAGGATTTTGTCGTGTAAAACTTGTCAGTGGTTTTTTCTCAAACTCCAAGGTTCCGCCCATAACTATTCAAAAAAGTGCTTCGATTGAGATCAACGCCTTGGAATAGACAGAGTATGTTGTGAAGAGACCAAATGAAGTCAATTGCTCCCCCAAGGAGGCCAATTCCATGGGATACGATGGTTCACACTTTTCAGAACCTTTTCAGAATCTTCGTGCTTCTACCCTGAACTAGCTTGATTGGAGTTCGAATGGGTTCAGTTCATTTGAATGCACAAGAAATGCCGTGTGGATGCTGGAGGTAGTAACGTGCTGCCCAAAAGAGGCAAAATTGATAGGATTTTTTGGTGTAAAACTTGTCAGTGGTTTTTTCTCAAACTCCAAGGTTCCGCCCAAAACTGTCCGAAAAAGTGCTTCGGTTGTGATCAATGCTTTGGAATAGACAGAATATGTTGTGAAGAGACCAAATGAAGTCAATTGCTCCCCCAAGGAGGCCAATTCCATGGGATATGATGGCTCACACTTTTCAGAACTTTTTCAGAATCTTCGTGCTTCTACCCTGAACTAGCTTGATTGGAGTTCGAATGGGTTCAGTTCATTTGAATGCACAAGAAATGCCGTGAGGATGTTGAATGTACTAACTTGCTGCCCCAAAGAGGCAAAATTGATAGGATTTTGTCGTGTAAAACTTGTCAGTGGTTTTTTCTCAAACTCCAAGATTCCGCGCAAAACTGTTCGAAAAAGTGCTTCGGTTGTGATCAATGCCTTGGAATAGACAGAGTATGTTGTGAAGAGACCAAATGAAGTCAATTGCTCCCCCAAGGAGGCCAATTCCATGGGATACGATGGTTCACACTTTTAAGAACTTTTTCAGAATCTTTGTGCTTCTACCCTGAACTAGCTTGATTGGAGTTCGAAAGGGTTCAGTTCATTTGAATGCACAAGAAATGCCGTGAGGATGTTGAATGTACTAACTTGCTCCCTCAAAGTTTCAACATTGATAGGATTTTGTCGTGTAAAACTTGTCAGTGGTTTTTTCTCAAACTCCAAGGTTCCGCCCATAACTATTCAAAAAAGTGCTTCGGTTGTGATCAATGCCTTGGAATAGACAGAGTATGTTGTGAAGAGACCAAATGAAGTCAATTGCTCCCCGAAGGAGGCCAATTCCATGGGATATGATGGTTCACACTTTTCAGAACTTTTTCAGAATCTTTGTGCTTCTACCCTGAACTAGCTTGATTGGAGTTCGAATGGGTTCAGTTCATTTGAATGCACAAGAAATGCCGTGAGGATGTTGAATGTACTAACTTGCTCCCTCAAAGTTTCAACAATGATAGGATTTTGTCGTGTAAAACTTGTCAGTGGTTTTTTCTCAAACTCCAAGATTCCGCGCAAAACTGTTCGAAAAAGTGCTTCGGTTGTGATCAATGCCTTGGAATAGACAGAGTATGTTGTGAAGAGACCAAATGAAGTCAATTGCTCCCCCAAGGAGGCCAATTCCATGGGATACGATGGTTCACACTTTTAAGAACTTTTTCAGAATCTTTGTGCTTCTACCCTGAACTAGCTTGATTGGAGTTCGAAACGGTTCAGTTCATTTGAATGCACAAGAAATGCCGTGAGGATGTTGAATGTACTAACTTGCTCCCTCAAAGTTTCAACATTGATAGGATTTTGTCGTGTAAAACTTGTCAGTGGTTTTTTCTCAAACTCCAAGGTTCCGCCCATAACTATTCAAAAAAGTGCTTCGATTGAGATCAACGCCTTGGAATAGACAGAGTATGTTGTGAAGAGACCAAATGAAGTCAATTGCTCCCCCAAGGAGGCCAATTCCATGGGATACGATGGTTCACACTTTTCAGAACCTTTTCAGAATCTTCGTGCTTCTACCCTGAACTAGCTTGATTGGAGTTCGAATGGGTTCAGTTCATTTGAATGCACAAGAAATGCCGTGTGGATGCTGGAGGTAGTAACGTGCTGCCCAAAAGAGGCAAAATTGATAGGATTTTTTGGTGTAAAACTTGTCAGTGGTTTTTTCTCAAACTCCAAGGTTCCGCCCAAAACTGTCCGAAAAAGTGCTTCGGTTGTGATCAATGCTTTGGAATAGACAGAATATGTTGTGAAGAGACCAAATGAAGTCAATTGCTCCCCCAAGGAGGCCAATTCCATGGGATATGATGGCTCACACTTTTCAGAACTTTTTCAGAATCTTCGTGCTTCTACCCTGAACTAGCTTGATTGGAGTTCGAAAGGGTTCAGTTCATTTGAATGCACAAGAAATGCCGTGAGGATGTTGAATGTACTAACTTGCTCCCTCAAAGTTTCAACATTGATAGGATTTTGTCGTGTAAAACTTGTCAGTGGTGTTTTCTCAAACTCCAAGGTTCCGCCCATAACTATTCAAAAAAGTGCTTCGGTTGTGATCAATGCCTTGGAATAGACAGAATATGTTGTGAAGAGACCAAATGAAGTCAATTGCTCCCCCAAGGAGGCCAATTCCATGGGATATGATGGTTCACACTTTTCAGAACTTTTTCAGAATCTTTGTGCTTCTACCCTGAACTAACTTGATTGGAGTTCGAATGGGTTCAGTTCATTTGAATGCACAAGAAATGCCGTGAGGATGTTGAATGTACTAACTTGCTCCCTCAAAGTTTCAACAATGATAGGATTTTGTCGTGTAAAACTTGTCAGTGGTTTTTTCTCAAACTCCATGATTCCGCGCAAAACTGTTCGAAAAAGTGCTTCGGTTGTGATCAATGCCTTGGAATAGACAGAGTATGTTGTGAAGAGACCAAATGAAGTCAATTGCTCCCCCAAGGAGGCCAATTCCATGGGATACGATGGTTCACACTTTTCAGAACCTTTTCAGAATCTTCGTGCTTCTACCCTGAACTAGCTTGATTGGAGTTCGAATGGGTTCAGTTCATTTGAATGCACAAGAAATGCCGTGAGGATGCTGGAGGTACTAACGTGCTGCCCAAAAGAGGCAAAATTGATAGGATTTTTTGGTGTAAAACTTGTCAGTGGTTCTTTCTCAAACTCCAAGATTCCGCTCAAAACTGTTCGAAAAAGTGCTTCAGTTGTGATCAATGCCTTGGAATAGACAGAGTATGTTGTGAAGAGACCAAATGAAGTCAATTGCTCCCCCAAGGAGGCCAATTCCATGGGATATGATGGTTCACACTTTTCAGAACTTTTTCAGAATCTTTGTGCTTCTACCCTGAACTAGCTTGATTGGAGTTCGAATGGGTTCAGTTCATTTGAATGCACAAGAAATGCCGTGAGGATGTTGAATGTACTAACTTGCTGCCCCAAAGAGGCAAAATTGATAGGATTTTGTCGTGTAAAACTTGTCAGTGGTTTTTTCTCAAACTCCAAGGTTCCGCCCAAAACTGTCCGAAAAAGTGCTTTGGTTGTGATCAATGCCTTGGAATAGACAGAGTATGTTGTGAAGAGACCAAATGAAGTCAATTGCTCCCCCAAGGAGGCCAATTCCATGGGATATGATGGTTCACACTTTTCAGAACTTTTTCAGAATCTTTGTGCTTCTACCCTGAACTAGCTTGATTGGAGTTCGAATGGGTTCAGTTCATTTGAATGCACAAGAAATGTCGTGAGGATGTTGAATGTACTAACTTGCTCCCTCAAAGTTTCAACATTGATAGGATTTTGTCGTGTAAAACTTGTCAGTGGTTTTTTCTCAAACTCCAAGGTTCCGCCCATAACTATTCAAAAAAGTGCTTCGGTTGTGATCAATGCCTTGGAATAGACAGAATATGTTGTGAAGAGACCAAATGAAGTCAATTGCTCCCCCAAGGAGGCCAATTCCATGGGATATGATGGTTCACACTTTTCAGAACTTTTTCAGAATCTTTGTGCTTCTACCCTGAACTAGCTTGATTGGAGTTCGAATGGGTTCAGTTCATTTGAATGCACAAGAAATGCCGTGAGGATGTTGAATGTACTAACTTGCTCCCTCAAAGTTTCAACATTGATAGGATTTTGTCGTGTAAAACTTGTCAGTGGTTTTTTCTCAAACTCCAAGGTTCCGCCCAAAACTGTCCGAAAAAGTGCTTTGGTTGTGATCAATGCCTTGGAATAGACAGAGTATGTTGTGAAGAGACCAAATGAAGTCAATTGCTCCCCCAAGGAGGCCAATTCCATGGGATATGATGGTTCACACTTTTCAGAACTTTTTCAGAATCTTTGTGCTTCTACCCTGAACTAGCTTGATTGGAGTTCGAATGGGTTCAGTTCATTTGAATGCACAAGAAATGCCGTGAGGATGTTGAATGTACTAACTTGCTCCCTCAAAGTTTCAACATTGATAGGATTTTGTCGTGTAAAACTTGTCAGTGGTTTTTTCTCAAACTCCAAGGTTCCGCCCATAACTATTCAAAAAAGTGCTTCGATTGAGATCAACGCCTTGGAATAGACAGAGTATGTTGTGAAGAGACCAAATGAAGTCAATTGCTCCCCCAAGGAGGCCAATTCCATGGGATACGATGGTTCACACTTTTCAGAACCTTTTCAGAATCTTCGTGCTTCTACCCTGAACTAGCTTGATTGGAGTTCGAATGGGTTCAGTTCATTTGAATGCACAAGAAATGCCGTGTGGATGCTGGAGGTACTAACTTGTTGCCCAAAAGAGGCAAAATTGATAGGATTTTTTGGTGTAAAACTTGTCAGTGGTTTTTTCTCAAACTCCAAGGTTCCGCCCAAAACTGTCCGAAAAAGTGCTTCGGTTGTGATCAATGCCTTGGAATAGACAGAGTATGTTGTGAAGAGACCAAATGAAGTCAATTGCTCCCCCAAGGAGGCCAATTCCATGGGATATGATGGTTCACACTTTTCAGAACTTTTTCAGAATCTTTGTGCTTCTACCCTGAACTAGCTTGATTGGAGTTCGAATGGGTTCAGTTCATTTGAATGCACAAGAAATGCCGTGAGGATGTTGAATGTACTAACTTGCTGCCCCAAAGAGGCAAAATTGATAGGATTTTGTCGTGTAAAACTTGTCAGTGGTTTTTTCTCAAACTCCAAGGTTCCGCCCATAACTATTCAAAAAAGTGCTTCGGTTGTGATCAATGCCTTGGAATAGACAGAATATGTTGTGAAGAGACCAAATGAAGTCAATTGCTCCCCCAAGGAGGCCAATTCCATGGGATATGATGGTTCACACTTTTCAGAACTTTTTCAGAATCTTTGTGCTTCTACCCTGAACTAGCTTGATTGGAGTTCGAATGGGTTCAGTTCATTTGAATGCACAAGAAATGCCGTGAGGATGTTGAATGTACTAACTTGCTGCCCCAAAGAGGCAAAATTGATAGGATTTTGTCGTGTAAAACTTGTCAGTGGTTTTTTCTCAAACTCCAAGGTTCTGCCCAAAACTGTCCGAAAAAGTGCTTTGGTTGTGATCAATGCCTTGGAATAGACAGAGTATGTTGTGAAGAGACCAAATGAAGTCAATTGCTCCCCCAAGGAGGCCAATTCCATGGGATATGATGGTTCACACTTTTCAGAACTTTTTCAGAATCTTTGTGCTTCTACCCTGAACTAGCTTGATTGGAGTTCGAATGGGTTCAGTTCATTTGAATGCACAAGAAATGTCGTGAGGATGTTGAATGTACTAACTTGCTCCCTCAAAGTTTCAACATTGATAGGATTTTGTCGTGTAAAACTTGTCAGTGGTTTTTTCTCAAACTCCAAGGTTCCGCCCATAACTATTCAAAAAAGTGCTTCGGTTGTGATCAATGCCTTGGAATAGACAGAATATGTTGTGAAGAGACCAAATGAAGTCAATTGCTCCCCCAAGGAGGCCAATTCCATGGGATATGATGGTTCACACTTTTCAGAACTTTTTCAGAATCTTTGTGCTTCTACCCTGAACTAGCTTGATTGGAGTTCGAATGGGTTCAGTTCATTTGAATGCACAAGAAATGCCGTGAGGATGTTGAATGTACTAACTTGCTCCCTCAAAGTTTCAACATTGATAGGATTTTGTCGTGTAAAACTTGTCAGTGGTTTTTTCTCAAACTCCAAGGTTCCGCCCAAAACTGTCCGAAAAAGTGCTTTGGTTGTGATCAATGCCTTGGAATAGACAGAGTATGTTGTGAAGAGACCAAATGAAGTCAATTGCTCCCCCAAGGAGGCCAATTCCATGGGATATGATGGTTCACACTTTTCAGAACTTTTTCAGAATCTTTGTGCTTCTACCCTGAACTAGCTTGATTGGAGTTCGAATGGGTTCAGTTCATTTGAATGCACAAGAAATGCCGTGAGGATGTTGAATGTACTAACTTGCTCCCTCAAAGTTTCAACATTGATAGGATTTTGTCGTGTAAAACTTGTCAGTGGTTTTTTCTCAAACTCCAAGGTTCCGCCCATAACTATTCAAAAAAGTGCTTCGATTGAGATCAACGCCTTGGAATAGACAGAGTATGTTGTGAAGAGACCAAATGAAGTCAATTGCTCCCCCAAGGAGGCCAATTCCATGGGATACGATGGTTCACACTTTTCAGAACCTTTTCAGAATCTTCGTGCTTCTACCCTGAACTAGCTTGATTGGAGTTCGAATGGGTTCAGTTCATTTGAATGCACAAGAAATGCCGTGTGGATGCTGGAGGTACTAACTTGTTGCCCAAAAGAGGCAAAATTGATAGGATTTTTTGGTGTAAAACTTGTCAGTGGTTTTTTCTCAAACTCCAAGGTTCCGCCCAAAACTGTCCGAAAAAGTGCTTCGGTTGTGATCAATGCCTTGGAATAGACAGAGTATGTTGTGAAGAGACCAAATGAAGTCAATTGCTCCCCCAAGGAGGCCAATTCCATGGGATATGATGGTTCACACTTTTCAGAACTTTTTCAGAATCTTTGTGCTTCTACCCTGAACTAGCTTGATTGGAGTTCGAATGGGTTCAGTTCATTTGAATGCACAAGAAATGCCGTGAGGATGTTGAATGTACTAACTTGCTCCCTCAAAGTTTCAACAATGATAGGATTTTGTCGTGTAAAACTTGTCAGTGGTTTTTTCTCAAACTCCAAGATTCCGCGCAAAACTGTTCGAAAAAGTGCTTCGGTTGTGATCAATGCCTTGGAATAGACAGAGTATGTTGTGAAGAGACCAAATGAAGTCAATTGCTCCCCCAAGGAGGCCAATTCCATGGGATACGATGGTTCATACTTTTCAGAACCTTTTCAGAATCTTTGTGCTTCTACCCTGAACTAGCTTGATTGGAGTTCGAAAGGGTTCAGTTCATTTGAATGCACAAGAAATGCCGTGAGGATGTCGAATGTACTAACTTGCTCCCTCAAAGTTTCAACATTGATAGGATTTTGTCGTGTAAAACTTGTCAGTGGTTTTTTCTCAAACTCCAAGGTTCCGCCCATAACTATTCAAAAAAGTGCTTCGGTTGTGATCAATGCTTTGGAATAGACAGAATATGTTGTGAAGAGACCAAATGAAGTCAATTGCTCCCCCAAGGAGGCCAATTCCATGGGATATGATGGCTCACACTTTTCAGAACTTTTTCAGAATCTTCGTGCTTCTACCCTGAACTAGCTTGATTGGAGTTTGAATGGGTTCAGTTCATTTGAATGCACAAGAAATGCCGTGAGGATGTTGAATGTACTAACTTGCTGCCCCAAAGAGGCAAAATTGATAGGATTTTGTCGTGTAAAACTTGTCAGTGGTTTTTTCTCAAACTCCAAGGTTCCGCCCAAAACTGTCCGAAAAAGTGCTTTGGTTGTGATCAATGCCTTGGAATAGACAGAGTATGTTGTGAAGAGACCAAATGAAGTCAATTGCTCCCCCAAGGAGGCCAATTCCATGGGATATGATGGTTCACACTTTTCAGAACTTTTTCAGAATCTTTGTGCTTCTACCCTGAACTAGCTTGATTGGAGTTCGAATGGGTTCAGTTCATTTGAATGCACAAGAAATGTCGTGAGGATGTTGAATGTACTAACTTGCTCCCTCAAAGTTTCAACATTGATAGGATTTTGTCGTGTAAAACTTGTCAGTGGTTTTTTCTCAAACTCCAAGGTTCCGCCCATAACTATTCAAAAAAGTGCTTCGGTTGTGATCAATGCCTTGGAATAGACAGAATATGTTGTGAAGAGACCAAATGAAGTCAATTGCTCCCCCAAGGAGGCCAATTCCATGGGATATGATGGTTCACACTTTTCAGAACTTTTTCAGAATCTTTGTGCTTCTACCCTGAACTAGCTTGATTGGAGTTCGAATGGGTTCAGTTCATTTGAATGCACAAGAAATGCCGTGAGGATGTTGAATGTACTAACTTGCTCCCTCAAAGTTTCAACATTGATAGGATTTTGTCGTGTAAAACTTGTCAGTGGTTTTTTCTCAAACTCCAAGGTTCCGCCCAAAACTGTCCGAAAAAGTGCTTTGGTTGTGATCAATGCCTTGGAATAGACAGAGTATGTTGTGAAGAGACCAAATGAAGTCAATTGCTCCCCCAAGGAGGCCAATTCCATGGGATATGATGGTTCACACTTTTCAGAACTTTTTCAGAATCTTTGTGCTTCTACCCTGAACTAGCTTGATTGGAGTTCGAATGGGTTCAGTTCATTTGAATGCACAAGAAATGCCGTGAGGATGTTGAATGTACTAACTTGCTCCCTCAAAGTTTCAACATTGATAGGATTTTGTCGTGTAAAACTTGTCAGTGGTTTTTTCTCAAACTCCAAGGTTCCGCCCATAACTATTCAAAAAAGTGCTTCGATTGAGATCAACGCCTTGGAATAGACAGAGTATGTTGTGAAGAGACCAAATGAAGTCAATTGCTCCCCCAAGGAGGCCAATTCCATGGGATACGATGGTTCACACTTTTCAGAACCTTTTCAGAATCTTCGTGCTTCTACCCTGAACTAGCTTGATTGGAGTTCGAATGGGTTCAGTTCATTTGAATGCACAAGAAATGCCGTGTGGATGCTGGAGGTACTAACTTGTTGCCCAAAAGAGGCAAAATTGATAGGATTTTTTGGTGTAAAACTTGTCAGTGGTTTTTTCTCAAACTCCAAGGTTCCGCCCAAAACTGTCCGAAAAAGTGCTTCGGTTGTGATCAATGCCTTGGAATAGACAGAGTATGTTGTGAAGAGACCAAATGAAGTCAATTGCTCCCCCAAGGAGGCCAATTCCATGGGATATGATGGTTCACACTTTTCAGAACTTTTTCAGAATCTTTGTGCTTCTACCCTGAACTAGCTTGATTGGAGTTCGAATGGGTTCAGTTCATTTGAATGCACAAGAAATGCCGTGAGGATGTTGAATGTACTAACTTGCTCCCTCAAAGTTTCAACAATGATAGGATTTTGTCGTGTAAAACTTGTCAGTGGTTTTTTCTCAAACTCCAAGATTCCGCGCAAAACTGTTCGAAAAAGTGCTTCGGTTGTGATCAATGCCTTGGAATAGACAGAGTATGTTGTGAAGAGACCAAATGAAGTCAATTGCTCCCCCAAGGAGGCCAATTCCATGGGATACGATGGTTCATACTTTTCAGAACCTTTTCAGAATCTTTGTGCTTCTACCCTGAACTAGCTTGATTGGAGTTCGAAAGGGTTCAGTTCATTTGAATGCACAAGAAATGCCGTGAGGATGTCGAATGTACTAACTTGCTCCCTCAAAGTTTCAACATTGATAGGATTTTGTCGTGTAAAACTTGTCAGTGGTTTTTTCTCAAACTCCAAGGTTCCGCCCATAACTATTCAAAAAAGTGCTTCGGTTGTGATCAATGCTTTGGAATAGACAGAATATGTTGTGAAGAGACCAAATGAAGTCAATTGCTCCCCCAAGGAGGCCAATTCCATGGGATATGATGGCTCACACTTTTCAGAACTTTTTCAGAATCTTCGTGCTTCTACCCTGAACTAGCTTGATTGGAGTTCGAATGGGTTCAGTTCATTTGAATGCACAAGAAATGCCGTGAGGATGTTGAATGTACTAACTTGCTGCCCCAAAGAGGCAAAATTGATAGGATTTTGTCGTGTAAAACTTGTCAGTGGTTTTTTCTCAAACTCCAAGGTTCCGCCCAAAACTGTCCGAAAAAGTGCTTTGGTTGTGATCAATGCCTTGGAATAGACAGAGTATGTTGTGAAGAGACCAAATGAAGTCAATTGCTCCCCCAAGGAGGCCAATTCCATGGGATATGATGGTTCACACTTTTCAGAACTTTTTCAGAATCTTTGTGCTTCTACCCTGAACTAGCTTGATTGGAGTTCGAATGGGTTCAGTTCATTTGAATGCACAAGAAATGTCGTGAGGATGTTGAATGTACTAACTTGCTCCCTCAAAGTTTCAACATTGATAGGATTTTGTCGTGTAAAACTTGTCAGTGGTTTTTTCTCAAACTCCAAGGTTCCGCCCATAACTATTCAAAAAAGTGCTTCGGTTGTGATCAATGCCTTGGAATAGACAGAATATGTTGTGAAGAGACCAAATGAAGTCAATTGCTCCCCCAAGGAGGCCAATTCCATGGGATACGATGGTTCATACTTTTCAGAACCTTTTCAGAATCTTTGTGCTTCTACCCTGAACTAGCTTGATTGGAGTTCGAAAGGGTTCAGTTCATTTGAATGCACAAGAAATGCCGTGAGGTTGTCGAATGTACTAACTTGCTCCCTCAAAGTTTCAACATTGATAGGATTTTGTCGTGTAAAACTTGTCAGTGGTTTTTTTCTCAAACTCCAAGGTTCCGCCCAAAACTGTCCGAAAAAGTGCTTTGGTTGTGATCAATGCCTTGGAATAGACAGAGTATGTTGTGAAGAGACCAAATGAAGTCAATTGCTCCCCCAAGGAGGCCAATTCCATGGGATATGATGGTTCACACTTTTCAGAACTTTTTCAGAATCTTTGTGCTTCTACCCTGAACTAGCTTGATTGGAGTTCGAATGTGTTCAGTTCATTTGAATGCACAAGAAATGTCGTGAGGATGTTGAATGTACTAACTTGCTCCCTCAAAGTTTCAACATTGATAGGATTTTGTCGTGTAAAACTTGTCAGTGGTTTTTTCTCAAACTCCAAGGTTCCGCCCATAACTATTCAAAAGTGCTTCGGTTGTGATCAATGCTTTGGAATGGACAGAATATGTTGTGAAGAGACCAAATGAAGTCAATTGCTCCCCCAAGGAGGCCAATTCCATGGGATATGATGGCTCACACTTTTCAGAACTTTTTCAGAATCTTCGTGCTTCTACCCTGAACTAGCTTGATTGGAGTTCGAATGGGTTCAGTTCATTTGAATGCACAAGAAATGCTGTGAGGATGTTGAATGTACTAACTTGCTGCCCCAAAGAGGCAAAATTGATAGGATTTTGTCGTGTAAAACTTGTCAGTGGTTTTTTCTCAAACTCCAAGGTTCCGCCCAAAACTGTCCGAAAAAGTGCTTTGGTTGTGATCAATGCCTTGGAATAGACAGAGTATGTTGTGAAGAGACCAAATGAAGTCAATTGCTCCCCCAAGGAGGCCAATTCCATGGGATATGATGGTTCACACTTTTCAGAACTTTTTCAGAATCTTTGTGCTTCTACCCTGAACTAGCTTGATTGGAGTTCGAATGGGTTCAGTTCATTTGAATGCACAAGAAATGTCGTGAGGATGTTGAATGTACTAACTTGCTCCCTCAAAGTTTCAACATTGATAGGATTTTGTCGTGTAAAACTTGTCAGTGGTTTTTTCTCAAACTCCAAGGTTCCGCCCATAACTATTCAAAAAAGTGCTTCGGTTGTGATCAATGCCTTGGAATAGACAGAATATGTTGTGAAGAGACCAAATGAAGTCAATTGCTCCCCCAAGGAGGCCAATTCCATGGGATATGATGGTTCACACTTTTCAGAACTTTTTCAGAATCTTTGTGCTTCTACCCTGAACTAGCTTGATTGGAGTTCGAATGGGTTCAGTTCATTTGAATGCACAAGAAATGCCGTGAGGATGTTGAATGTACTAACTTGCTCCCTCAAAGTTTCAACATTGATAGGATTTTGTCGTGTAAAACTTGTCAGTGGTTTTTTCTCAAACTCCAAGGTTCCGCCCATAACTATTCAAAAAAGTGCTTCGATTGAGATCAACGCCTTGGAATAGACAGAGTATGTTGTGAAGAGACCAAATGAAGTCAATTGCTCCCCCAAGGAGGCCAATTCCATGGGATACGATGGTTCACACTTTTCAGAACCTTTTCAGAATCTTCGTGCTTCTACCCTGAACTAGCTTGATTGGAGTTCGAATGGGTTCAGTTCATTTGAATGCACAAGAAATGCCGTGTGGATGCTGGAGGTACTAACTTGTTGCCCAAAAGAGGCAAAATTGATAGGATTTTTTGGTGTAAAACTTGTCAGTGGTTTTTTCTCAAACTCCAAGGTTCCGCCCAAAACTGTCCGAAAAAGTGCTTCGGTTGTGATCAATGCCTTGGAATAGACAGAGTATGTTGTGAAGAGACCAAATGAAGTCAATTGCTCCCCCAAGGAGGCCAATTCCATGGGATATGATGGTTCACACTTTTCAGAACTTTTTCAGAATCTTTGTGCTTCTACCCTGAACTAGCTTGATTGGAGTTCGAATGGGTTCAGTTCATTTGAATGCACAAGAAATGCCGTGAGGATGTTGAATGTACTAACTTGCTCCCTCAAAGTTTCAACAATGATAGGATTTTGTCGTGTAAAACTTGTCAGTGGTTTTTTCTCAAACTCCAAGATTCCGCGCAAAACTGTTCGAAAAAGTGCTTCGGTTGTGATCAATGCCTTGGAATAGACAGAGTATGTTGTGAAGAGACCAAATGAAGTCAATTGCTCCCCCAAGGAGGCCAATTCCATGGGATACGATGGTTCATACTTTTCAGAACCTTTTCAGAATCTTTGTGCTTCTACCCTGAACTAGCTTGATTGGAGTTCGAAAGGGTTCAGTTCATTTGAATGCACAAGAAATGCCGTGAGGATGTCGAATGTACTAACTTGCTCCCTCAAAGTTTCAACATTGATAGGATTTTGTCGTGTAAAACTTGTCAGTGGTTTTTTCTCAAACTCCAAGGTTCCGCCCATAACTATTCAAAAAAGTGCTTCGGTTGTGATCAATGCTTTGGAATAGACAGAATATGTTGTGAAGAGACCAAATGAAGTCAATTGCTCCCCCAAGGAGGCCAATTCCATGGGATATGATGGCTCACACTTTTCAGAACTTTTTCAGAATCTTCGTGCTTCTACCCTGAACTAGCTTGATTGGAGTTCGAATGGGTTCAGTTCATTTGAATGCACAAGAAATGCCGTGAGGATGTTGAATGTACTAACTTGCTGCCCCAAAGAGGCAAAATTGATAGGATTTTGTCGTGTAAAACTTGTCAGTGGTTTTTTCTCAAACTCCAAGGTTCCGCCCAAAACTGTCCGAAAAAGTGCTTTGGTTGTGATCAATGCCTTGGAATAGACAGAGTATGTTGTGAAGAGACCAAATGAAGTCAATTGCTCCCCCAAGGAGGCCAATTCCATGGGATATGATGGTTCACACTTTTCAGAACTTTTTCAGAATCTTTGTGCTTCTACCCTGAACTAGCTTGATTGGAGTTCGAATGGGTTCAGTTCATTTGAATGCACAAGAAATGTCGTGAGGATGTTGAATGTACTAACTTGCTCCCTCAAAGTTTCAACATTGATAGGATTTTGTCGTGTAAAACTTGTCAGTGGTTTTTTCTCAAACTCCAAGGTTCCGCCCATAACTATTCAAAAAAGTGCTTCGGTTGTGATCAATGCCTTGGAATAGACAGAATATGTTGTGAAGAGACCAAATGAAGTCAATTGCTCCCCCAAGGAGGCCAATTCCATGGGATATGATGGTTCACACTTTTCAGAACTTTTTCAGAATCTTTGTGCTTCTACCCTGAACTAGCTTGATTGGAGTTCGAATGGGTTCAGTTCATTTGAATGCACAAGAAATGCCGTGAGGATGTTGAATGTACTAACTTGCTCCCTCAAAGTTTCAACATTGATAGGATTTTGTCGTGTAAAACTTGTCAGTGGTTTTTTCTCAAACTCCAAGGTTCCGCCCATAACTATTCAAAAAAGTGCTTCGATTGAGATCAACGCCTTGGAATAGACAGAGTATGTTGTGAAGAGACCAAATGAAGTCAATTGCTCCCCCAAGGAGGCCAATTCCATGGGATACGATGGTTCACACTTTTCAGAACCTTTTCAGAATCTTCGTGCTTCTACCCTGAACTAGCTTGATTGGAGTTCGAATGGGTTCAGTTCATTTGAATGCACAAGAAATGCCGTGTGGATGCTGGAGGTACTAACTTGTTGCCCAAAAGAGGCAAAATTGATAGGATTTTTTGGTGTAAAACTTGTCAGTGGTTTTTTCTCAAACTCCAAGGTTCCGCCCAAAACTGTCCGAAAAAGTGCTTCGGTTGTGATCAATGCCTTGGAATAGACAGAGTATGTTGTGAAGAGACCAAATGAAGTCAATTGCTCCCCCAAGGAGGCCAATTCCATGGGATATGATGGTTCACACTTTTCAGAACTTTTTCAGAATCTTTGTGCTTCTACCCTGAACTAGCTTGATTGGAGTTCGAATGGGTTCAGTTCATTTGAATGCACAAGAAATGCCGTGAGGATGTTGAATGTACTAACTTGCTCCCTCAAAGTTTCAACAATGATAGGATTTTGTCGTGTAAAACTTGTCAGTGGTTTTTTCTCAAACTCCAAGATTCCGCGCAAAACTGTTCAAAAAAGTGCTTCGGTTGTGATCAATGCCTTGGAATAGACAGAATATGTTGTGAAGAGACCAAATGAAGTCAATTGCTCCCCCAAGGAGGCCAATTCCATGGGATATGATGGTTCACACTTTTCAGAACATTTTCAGAATCTTTGTGCTTCTACCCTGAACTAGCTTGATTGGAGTTCGAATGGGTTCAGTTCATTTGAATGCACAAGAAATGCCGTGAGGATGTTGAATGTACTAACTTGCTCCCTCAAAGTTTCAACAATGATAGGATTTTGTCGTGTAAAACTTGTCAGTGGTTTTTTCTCAAACTCCATGATTCCGCCCAAAACTGTCCGAAAAAGTGCTTTGGTTGTGATCAATGCCTTGGAATAGACAGAGTATGTTGTGAAGAGACCAAATGAAGTCAATTGCTCATCCAAGGAGGCCAATTCCATGGGATACGATGGTTCACACTTTTCAGAACCTTTTCAGAATCTTCGTGCTTCTACCCTGAACTAGCTTGATTGGAGTTCGAATGGGTTCAGTTCATTTGAATGCACAAGAAATGCCGTGAGAATGTTGAATGTACTAACTTGCTCCCTCAAAGTTTCAACATTGATAGGATTTTGTCGTGTAAAACTTGTCAGTGGTTTTTTCTCAAACTCCAAGGTTCCGCCCATAACTATTCAAAAAAGTGCTTCGATTGAGATCAACGCCTTGGAATAGACAGAGTATGTTGTGAAGAGACCAAATGAAGTCAATTGCTCCCCCAAGGAGGCCAATTCCATGGGATACGATGGTTCACACTTTTCAGAACCTTTTCAGAATCTTCGTGCTTCTACCCTGAACTAGCTTGATTGGAGTTCGAATGGGTTCAGTTCATTTGAATGCACAAGAAATGCCGTGTGGATGCTGGAGGTACTAACTTGTTGCCCAAAAGAGGCAAAATTGATAGGATTTTTTGGTGTAAAACTTGTCAGGGGTTTTTTCTCAAACTCCAAGGTTCCGCCCAAAACTGTCCGAAAAAGTGCTTCGGTTATGATCAATGCCTTGGAATAAACAGAATATGTTGTGAAGAGACCAAATGAAGTCAATTACTCCCCCCAATGAGGCCAATTCCATGGGATATGATGGTTCACACTTTTCAGAACCTTTTCAGAATCTTCATGCTTCTACCCTGAACTAGCTTGATTGGAGTTCGAATGGGTTCAGTTCATTTGAATGCACAAGAAATGCCGTGTGGATGCTGGAGGTACTAACTTGTTGCCCAAAAGAGGCAAAATTGATAGGATTTTTTGGTGTAAAACTTGTCAGGGGTTTTTTCTCAAACTCCAAGGTTCCGCCCAAAACTGTCCGAAAAAGTGCTTCGGTTGTGATCAATGCCTTGGAATAAACAGAATATGTTGTGAAGAGACCAAATGAAGTCAATTACTCCCCCCAATGAGGCCAATTCCATGGGATATGATGGCTCACACTTTTCAGAACTTTTTCAGAATCTTCGTGCTTCTACCCTGAACTAGCTTTATTAGAGTTCGAATGGGTTCAGTTCATTTGAATGCACAAGAAATGCCGTGTGGATGCTGGAGGTACTAACGTGCTGCCCAAAAGAGGCAAAATTGATAGGATTTTTTGGTGTAAAACTTGTCAGTGGTTTTTTCTCAAACTCCAAGGTTCCGCCAAAAACTGTCCGAAAAAGTGCTTCGGTTGTGATCAATGCCTTGGAATAAACAGAATATGTTGTGAAGAGACCAAATGAAGTCAATTACTCCCCCCAATGAGGCCAATTCCATGGGATATGATGGTTCACACTTTTCAGAACTTTTTCAGAATCTTTGTGCTTCTACCCTGAACTAGCTTGATTGGAGTTCGAATGGGTTCAGTTCATTTGAATGCACAAGAAATGCCGTGAGAATGTTGAATGTACTAACTTGCTCCCTCAAAGTTTCAACATTGATAGGATTTTGTCGTGTAAAACTTGTCAGTGGTTTTTTCTCAAACTCCAAGGTTCCGCCCAAAACTGTCCGAAAAAGTGCTTCCGTTGTGATGAATGCTTTGGAATAGACAGAATATGTTGTGAAGAGACCAAATGAAGTCAATTGCTCCCCCAAGGAGGCCAATTCCATGGGATATGATGGCTCACACTTTTCAGAACTTTTTCAGAATCTTCGTGCTTCTACCCTGAACTAGCTTTATTAGAGTTCGAATGGGTTCAGTTCATTTGAATGCACAAGAAATGCCGTGTGGATGCTGGAGGTACTAACGTGCTGCCCAAAAGAGGCAAAATTGATAGGATTTTTTGGTGTAAAACTTGTCAGTGGTTTTTTCTCAAACTCCAAGGTTGAGCCCATAACTATTCAAAAAAGTGCTTCGATTGAGATCAACGCCTTGGAATAGACAGAGTATGTTGTGAAGAGACCAAATGAAGTCAATTGCTCCCCCAAGGAGGCCAATTCCATGGGATATGATGGTTCACACTTTTCAGAACCTTTTCAGAATCTTCGTGCTTCTACCCTGAACTAGCTTGATTGGAGTTCGAAAGGGTTCAGTTCATTTGAATGCACAAGAAATGCCGTGAGGATGTTGAATGTACTAACTTGCTCCCTCAAAGTTTCAACATTGATAGGATTTTGTCGTGTAAAACTTGTCAGTGGTTTTTTCTCAAACTCCAATGTTCCGCCCAAAACTGTCCGAAAAAGTGCTTCGGTTGTGATCAATGCTTTGGAATAGACAGAATATGTTGTGAAGAGACCAAATGAAGTCAATTGATACCCCAAGGAGGCCAATTCCATGGGATATGATGGCTCACACTTTTCAGAACTTTTTCAGAATCTTCGTGCTTCTACCCTGAACTAGCTTGATTGGAGTTCGAATGGGTTCAGTTCATTTGAATGCACAAGAAATGCCGTGTGGATGCTGGGGGTACTAACGTGCTGCACAAAAGAGGCAAAATTGATAGGATTTTTTGGTGTAAAACTTGTCAGTGGTTTTTTCTCAAACTCCAAGGTTGAGCCCATAACTATTCAAAAAAGTGCTTCGATTGAGATCAACGCCTTGGAATAGACAGAGTATGTTGTGAAGAGACCAAATGAAGTCAATTGCTCCCCCAAGGAGGCCAATTCCATGGGATATGATGGTTCACACTTTTCAGAACCTTTTCAGAATCTTCGTGCTTCTACCCTGAACTAGCTTGATTGGAGTTCGAAAGGGTTCAGTTCATTTGAATGCACAAGAAATGCCGTGAGGATGTTGAATGTACTAACTTGCTCCCTCAAAGTTTCAACATTGATAGGATTTTGTCGTGTAAAACTTGTCAGTGGTTTTTTCTCAAACTCCAAGATTCCGCGCAAAACTGTTCGAAAAAGTGCTTCGGTTGTGATCAATGCCTTGGAATAGACAGAGTATGTTGTGAAGAGACCAAATGAAGTCAATTGCTCCCCGAAGGAGGCCAATTCCATGGGATATGATGGTTCACACATTTCAGAACTTTTTCAGAATCTTCGTGCTTCTACCCAGAACTAGCTTGATTGGAGTTCGAGTGGGTTCAGTTCATTTGAATGCACAAGAAATGCCGTGAGGATGTTGAATGTACTAACTTGCTGCCCCAAAGAGGCAAAATTGATAGGATTTTGTCGTGTAAAACTTGTCAGTGGTTTTTTCTCAAACTCCAAGGTTCCGCCCAAAACTGTCCGAAAAAGTGCTTTGGTTGTGATCAATGCCTTGGAATAGACAGAGTATGTTGTGAAGAGACCAAATGAAGTCAATTGCTCCCCCAAGGAGGCCAATTCCATGGGATATGATGGTTCACACTTTTCAGAACTTTTTCAGAATCTTTGTGCTTCTACTCTGAACTAGCTTGATTGGAGTTCGAATGGGTTCAGTTCATTTGAATGCACAAGAAATGCCGTGAGGATGTTGAATGTACTAACTTGCTGCCCCAAAGAGGCAAAATTGATAGGATTTTGTCGTGTAAAACTTGTCAGTGGTTTTTTCTCAAACTCCAAGGCTCCGCCCAAAACTGTCCGAAAAAGTGGTTTGGTTGTGATCAATGCCTTGGAATAGACAGAGTATGTTGTGAAGAGACCAAATGAAGTCAATTGCTCCCCCAAGGAGGCCAATTCCATGGGATATGATGGTTCACACTTTTCAGAACTTTTTCAGAATCTTTGTGCTTCTACTCTGAACTAGCTTGATTGGAGTTCGAGTGGGTTCAGTTCATTTGAATGCACAAGAAATGCCGTGAGGATGTTGAATGTACTAACTTGCTGCCCCAAAGAGGCAAAATTGATAGGATTTTGTCGTGTAAAACTTGTCAGTGGTTTTTTCTCAAACTCCAAGGTTCCGCCCAAAACTGTCCGAAAAAGTGCTTTGGTTGTGATCAATGCCTTGGAATAGACAGAATATGTTGTGAAGAGACCAAATGAAGTCAATTGCTCCCCCAAGGAGGCCAATTCCATGGGATATGATGGCTCACACTTTTCAGAACTTTTTCAGAATCTTCGTGCTTCTACCCTGAACTAGCTTGATTGGAGTTCGAATGGGTTCAGTTCATTTGAATGCAGAAGAAATGCCGTGAGGATGTTGAATGTACTAACTTGCTCCCTCAAAGTTTCAACATTGATAGGATTTTGTCGTGTAAAACTTGTCAGTGGTTTTTTCTCAAACTCCAATGTTCCGCCCAAAACTGTCCGAAAAAGTGCTTCGGTTGTGATCAATGCTTTGGAATAGACAGAATATGTTGTGAAGAGACCAAATGAAGTCAATTGATCCCCCAAGGAGGCCAATTCCATGGGATATGATGGCTCACACTTTTCAGAACTTTTTCAGAATCTTCGTGCTTCTACCCTGAACTAGCTTGATTGGAGTTCGAATGGGTTCAGTTCATTTGAATGCACAAGAAATGCCGTGTGGATGCTGGGGGTACTAACGTGCTGCACAAAAGAGGCAAAATTGATAGGATTTTTTGGTGTAAAACTTGTCAGTGGTTTTTTCTCAAACTCCAAGGTTGAGCCCATAACTATTCAAAAAAGTGCTTCGATTGAGATCAACGCCTTGGAATAGACAGAGTATGTTGTGAAGAGACCAAATGAAGTCAATTGCTCCCCCAAGGAGGCCAATTCCATGGGATATGATGGTTCACACTTTTCAGAACCTTTTCAGAATCTTCGTGCTTCTACCCTGAACTAGCTTGATTGGAGTTCGAAAGGGTTCAGTTCATTTGAATGCACAAGAAATGCCGTGAGGATGTTGAATGTACTAACTTGCTCCCTCAAAGTTTCAACATTGATAGGATTTTGTCGTGTAAAACTTGTCAGTGGTTTTTTCTCAAACTCCAAGATTCCGCACAAAACTATTCATAAAGTGCTTCGGTTGTGATCAATGCCTTGGAATAGACAGAGTATGTTGTGAAGAGACCAAATGAAGTCAATTGCTCCCCGAAGGAGGCCAATTCCATGGGATATGATGGTTCACACATTTCAGAACTTTTTCAGAATCTTCGTGCTTCTACCCAGAACTAGCTTGATTGGAGTTCGAGTGGGTTCAGTTCATTTGAATGCACAAGAAATGCCGTGAGGATGTTGAATGTACTAACTTGCTGCCCCAAAGAGGCAAAATTGATAGGATTTTGTCGTGTAAAACTTGTCAGTGGTTTTTTCTCAAACTCCAAGGCTCCGCCCAAAACTGTCCGAAAAAGTGGTTTGGTTGTGATCAATGCCTTGGAATAGACAGAGTATGTTGTGAAGAGACCAAATGAAGTCAATTGCTCCCCGAAGGAGGCCAATTCCATGGGATATGATGGTTCACACTTTTCAGAACTTTTTCAGAATCTTTGTGCTTCTACTCTGAACTAGCTTGATTGGAGTTCGAATGGGTTCAGTTCATTTGAATGCACAAGAAATGCCGTGAGGATGTTGAATGTACTAACTTGCTGCCCCAAAGAAGCAAAATTGATAGGATTTTGTCGTGTAAAACTTGTCAGTGGTTTTTTCTCAAACTCCAAGGCTCCGCCCAAAACTGTCCGAAAAAGTGCTTTGGTTGTGATCAACGCCTTGGAATAGACAGAGTATGTTGTGAAGAGACCAAATGAAGTCAATTGCTCCCCCAAGGAGGCCAATTCCATGGGATATGATGGTTCACACTTTTCAGAACTTTTTCAGAATCTTTGTGCTTCTACCCTGAACTAGCTTGATTGGAGTTCGAATGGGTTCAGTTCATTTGAATGCACAAGAAATGCCGTGAGGATGTTGAATGTACTAACTTGCTCCCTCAAAGTTTCAACATTGATAGGATTTTGTCGTGTAAAACTTGTCAGTGGTTTTTTCTCAAACTCCAAGGTTCCGCCCATAACTATTCAAAAAAGTGCTTCGGTTGTGATCAATGCTTTGGAATAGACAGAATATGTTGTGAAGAGACCAAATGAAGTCAATTGCTCCCCCAAGGAGGCCAATTCCATGGGATATGATGGCTCACACTTTTCAGAACTTTTTCAGAATCTTCGTGCTTCTACCCTGAACTAGCTTGATTGGAGTTCGAGTGGGTTCAGTTCATTTGAATGCACAAGAAATGCCGTGAGGATGTTGAATGTACTAACTTGCTCCCTCAAAGTTTCAACATTGATAGGATTTTGTCGTGTAAAACTTGTCAGTGGTTTTTTCTCAAACTCCAAGGTTCCGCCCATAACTATTCAAAAAAGTGCTTCGATTGAGATCAACGCCTTGGAATAGACAGAGTATGTTGTGAAGAGACCAAATGAAGTCAATTGCTCCCCCAAGGAGGCCAATTCCATGGGATACGATGGTTCACACTTTTCAGAACCTTTTCAGAATCTTCGTGCTTCTACCCTGAACTAGCTTGATTGGAGTTCGAATGGGTTCAGTTCATTTGAATGCACAAGAAATGCCGTGTGGATGCTGGAGGTACTAACTTGTTGCCCAAAAGAGGCAAAATTGATAGGATTTTTTGGTGTAAAACTTGTCAGGGGTTTTTTCTCAAACTCCAAGGTTCCGCCCAAAACTGTCCGAAAAAGTGCTTCGGTTGTGATCAATGCCTTGGAATAAACAGAATATGTTGTGAAGAGACCAAATGAAGTCAATTACTCCCCCCAATGAGGCCAATTCCATGGGATATGATGGTTCACACTTTTCAGAACCTTTTCAGAATCTTCATGCTTCTACCCTGAACTAGCTTGATTGGAGTTCGAATGGGTTCAGTTCATTTGAATGCACAAGAAATGCCGTGTGGATGCTGGAGGTACTAACGTGCTGCCCAAAAGAGGCAAAATTGATAGGATTTTTTGGTGTAAAACTTGTCAGTGGTTTTTTCTCAAACTCCAAGGTTCCGCCCAAAACTGTCCGAAAAAGTGCTTCAGTTGTGATGAATGCTTTGGAATAGACAGAATATGTTGTGAAGAGACCAAATGAAGTCAATTGCTCCCCCAAGGAGGCCAATTCCATGGGATATGATGGCTCACACTTTTCAGAACTTTTTCAGAATCTTCGTGCTTCTACCCTGAACTAGCTTTATTAGAGTTCGAATGGGTTCAGTTCATTTGAATGCACAAGAAATGCCGTGTGGATGCTGGAGGTACTAACGTGCTGCCCAAAAGAGGCAAAATTGATAGGATTTTTTGGTGTAAAACTTGTCAGTGGTTTTTTCTCAAACTCCAAGGTTCCGCCCAAAACTGTCCGAAAAAGTGCTTCGGTTGTGATCAATGCCTTGGAATAAACAGAATATGTTGTGAAGAGACCAAATGAAGTCAATTACTCCCCCCAATGAGGCCAATTCCATGGGATATGATGGTTCACACTTTTCAGAACCTTTTCAGAATCTTCGTGCTTCTACCCTGAACTAGCTTGATTGGAGTTCGAATGGGTTCAGTTCATTTGAATGCACAAGAAATGCCGTGTGGATGCTGGAGGTACTAACGTGCTGCCCAAAAGAGGCAAAATTGATAGGATTTTTTGGAGTAAAACTTGTCAATGGTTTTTTCTCAAACTCCAAGGCTCCGCCCAAAACTGTCCGAAAAAGTGGTTTGGTTGTGATCAATGCCTTGGAATAGACAGAGTATGTTGTGAAGAGACCAAATGAAGTCAATTGCTCCCCCAAGGAGGCCAATTCCATGGGATATGATGGTTCACACTTTTCAGAACATTTTCAGAATCTTTGTGCTTCTACCCTGAACTAGCTTGATTGGAGTTCGAATGGGTTCAGTTCATTTGAATGCACAAGAAATGCCGTGAGGATGTTGAATGTACTAACTTGCTCCCTCAAAGTTTCAACATTGATAGGATTTTGTCGTGTAAAACTTGTCAGTGGTTTTTTCTCAAACTCCAATGTTCCGCCCAAAACTGTCCGAAAAAGTGCTTCGGTTGTGATCAATGCTTTGGAATAGACAGAATATGTTGTGAAGAGACCAAATGAAGTCAATTGATCCCCCAAGGAGGCCAATTCCATGGGATATGATGGCTCACACTTTTCAGAACTTTTTCAGAATCTTCGTGCTTCTACCCTGAACTAGCTTGATTGGAGTTCGAATGGGTTCAGTTCATTTGAATGCACAAGAAATGCCGTGTGGATGCTGGAGGTACTAACGTGCTGCACAAAAGAGGCAAAATTGATAGGATTTTTTGGTGTAAAACTTGTCAGTGGTTTTTTCTCAAACTCCAAGGTTGAGCCCATAACTATTCAAAAAAGTGCTTCGATTGAGATCAACGCCTTGGAATAGACAGAGTATGTTGTGAAGAGACCAAATGAAGTCAATTGCTCCCCCAAGGAGGCCAATTCCATGGGATATGATGGTTCACACTTTTCAGAACCTTTTCAGAATCTTCGTGCTTCTACCCTGAACTAGCTTGATTGGAGTTCGAAAGGGTTCAGTTCATTTGAATGCACAAGAAATGCCGTGAGGATGTTGAATGTACTAACTTGCTCCCTCAAAGTTTCAACATTGATAGGATTTTGTCGTGTAAAACTTGTCAGTGGTTTTTTCTCAAACTCCAAGATTCCGCGCAAAACTGTTCGAAAAAGTGCTTCGGTTGTGATCAATGCCTTGGAATAGACAGAGTATGTTGTGAAGAGACCAAATGAAGTCAATTGCTCCCCCAAGGAGGCCAATTCCATGGGATATGATGGTTCACACATTTCAGAACTTTTTCAGAATCTTCGTGCTTCTACCCAGAACTAGCTTGATTGGAGTTCGAGTGGGTTCAGTTCATTTGAATGCACAAGAAATGCCGTGAGGATGTTGAATGTACTAACTTGCTGCCCCAAAGAGGCAAAATTGATAGGATTTTGTCGTGTAAAACTTGTCAGTGGTTTTTTCTCAAACTCCAAGGTTCCGCCCAAAACTGTCCGAAAAAGTGCTTTGGTTGTGATCAATGCCTTGGAATAGACAGAGTATGTTGTGAAGAGACCAAATGAAGTCAATTGCTCCCCCAAGGAGGCCAATTCCATGGGATATGATGGTTCACACTTTTCAGAACTTTTTCAGAATCTTTGTGCTTCTACTCTGAACTAGCTTGATTGGAGTTCGAATGGGTTCAGTTCATTTGAATGCACAAGAAATGCCGTGAGGATGTTGAATGTACTAACTTGCTGCCCCAAAGTTTCAACATTGATAGGATTTTGTCGTGTAAAACTTGTCAGTGGTTTTTTCTCAAACTCCAAGGCTCCGCCCAAAACTGTCCGAAAAAGTGGTTTGGTTGTGATCAATGCCTTGGAATAGACAGAGTATGTTGTGAAGAGACCAAATGAAGTCAATTGCTCCCCCAAGGAGGCCAATTCCATGGGATATGATGGTTCACACTTTTCAGAACATTTTCAGAATCTTTGTGCTTCTACCCTGAACTAGCTTGATTGGAGTTCGAATGGGTTCAGTTCATTTGAATGCACAAGAAATGCCGTGAGGATGTTGAATGTACTAACTTGCTCCCTCAAAGTTTCAACATTGATAGGATTTTGTCGTGTAAAACTTGTCAGTGGTTTTTTCTCAAACTCCAATGTTCCGCCCAAAACTGTCCGAAAAAGTGCTTCGGTTGTGATCAATGCTTTGGAATAGACAGAATATGTTGTGAAGAGACCAAATGAAGTCAATTGATCCCCCAAGGAGGCCAATTCCATGGGATATGATGGCTCACACTTTTCAGAACTTTTTCAGAATCTTCGTGCTTCTACCCTGAACTAGCTTGATTGGAGTTCGAATGGGTTCAGTTCATTTGAATGCACAAGAAATGCCGTGTGGATGCTGGAGGTACTAACGTGCTGCACAAAAGAGGCAAAATTGATAGGATTTTTTGGTGTAAAACTTGTCAGTGGTTTTTTCTCAAACTCCAAGGTTGAGCCCATAACTATTCAAAAAAGTGCTTCGATTGAGATCAACGCCTTGGAATAGACAGAGTATGTTGTGAAGAGACCAAATGAAGTCAATTGCTCCCCCAAGGAGGCCAATTCCATGGGATATGATGGTTCACACTTTTCAGAACCTTTTCAGAATCTTCGTGCTTCTACCCTGAACTAGCTTGATTGGAGTTCGAAAGGGTTCAGTTCATTTGAATGCACAAGAAATGCCGTGAGGATGTTGAATGTACTAACTTGCTCCCTCAAAGTTTCAACATTGATAGGATTTTGTCGTGTAAAACTTGTCAGTGGTTTTTTCTCAAACTCCAAGATTCCGCGCAAAACTGTTCGAAAAAGTGCTTCGGTTGTGATCAATGCCTTGGAATAGACAGAGTATGTTGTGAAGAGACCAAATGAAGTCAATTGCTCCCCCAAGGAGGCCAATTCCATGGGATATGATGGTTCACACATTTCAGAACTTTTTCAGAATCTTCGTGCTTCTACCCAGAACTAGCTTGATTGGAGTTCGAGTGGGTTCAGTTCATTTGAATGCACAAGAAATGCCGTGAGGATGTTGAATGTACTAACTTGCTGCCCCAAAGAGGCAAAATTGATAGGATTTTGTCGTGTAAAACTTGTCAGTGGTTTTTTCTCAAACTCCAAGGTTCCGCCCAAAACTGTCCGAAAAAGTGCTTTGGTTGTGATCAATGCCTTGGAATAGACAGAGTATGTTGTGAAGAGACCAAATGAAGTCAATTGCTCCCCCAAGGAGGCCAATTCCATGGGATATGATGGTTCACACTTTTCAGAACTTTTTCAGAATCTTTGTGCTTCTACTCTGAACTAGCTTGATTGGAGTTCGAATGGGTTCAGTTCATTTGAATGCACAAGAAATGCCGTGAGGATGTTGAATGTACTAACTTGCTCCCTCAAAGTTTCAACATTGATAGGATTTTGTCGTGTAAAACTTGTCAGTGGTTTTTTCTCAAACTCCAAGGCTCCGCGCAAAACTGTTCGAAAAAGTGGTTTGGTTGTGATCAATGCCTTGGAATAGACAGAGTATGTTGTGAAGAGACCAAATGAAGTCAATTGCTCCCCCAAGGAGGCCAATTCCATGGGATATGATGGTTCACACTTTTCAGAACATTTTCAGAATCTTTGTGCTTCTACCCTGAACTAGCTTGATTGGAGTTCGAATGGGTTCAGTTCATTTGAATGCACAAGAAATGCCGTGAGGATGTTGAATGTACTAACTTGCTCCCTCAAAGTTTCAACATTGATAGGATTTTGTCGTGTAAAACTTGTCAGTGGTTTTTTCTCAAACTCCAATGTTCCGCCCAAAACTGTCCGAAAAAGTGCTTCGGTTGTGATCAATGCTTTGGAATAGACAGAATATGTTGTGAAGAGACCAAATGAAGTCAATTGATCCCCCAAGGAGGCCAATTCCATGGGATATGATGGCTCACACTTTTCAGAACTTTTTCAGAATCTTTGTGCTTCTACTCTGAACTAGCTTGATTGGAGTTCGAATGGGTTCAGTTCATTTGAATGCACAAGAAATGCCGTGAGGATGTTGAATGTACTAACTTGCTCCCTCAAAGTTTCAACATTGATAGGATTTTGTCGTGTAAAACTTGTCAGTGGTTTTTTCTCAAACTCCAAGATTCCGCGCAAAACTGTTCGAAAAAGTGCTTCGGTTGTGATCAATGCCTTGGAATAGACAGAGTATGTTGTGAAGAGACCAAATGAAGTCAATTGCTCCCCCAAGGAGGCCAATTCCATGGGATATGATGGTTCACACATTTCAGAACTTTTTCAGAATCTTCGTGCTTCTACCCAGAACTAGCTTGATTGGAGTTCGAGTGGGTTCAGTTCATTTGAATGCACAAGAAATGCCGTGAGGATGTTGAATGTACTAACTTGCTGCCCCAAAGAGGCAAAATTGATAGGATTTTGTCGTGTAAAACTTGTCAGTGGTTTTTTCTCAAACTCCAAGGCTCCGCCCAAAACTGTCCGAAAAAGTGCTTTGGTTGTGATCAATGCCTTGGAATAGACAGAGTATGTTGTGAAGAGACCAAATGAAGTCAATTGCTCCCCCAAGGAGGCCAATTCCATGGGATATGATGGTTCACACTTTTCAGAACTTTTTCAGAATCTTTGTGCTTCTACTCTGAACTAGCTTGATTGGAGTTCGAATGGGTTCAGTTCATTTGAATGCACAAGAAATGCCGTGAGGATGTTGAATGTACTAACTTGCTGCCCCAAAGTTTCAACATTGATAGGATTTTGTCGTGTAAAACTTGTCAGTGGTTTTTTCTCAAACTCCAAGGCTCCGCCCAAAACTGTCCGAAAAAGTGGTTTGGTTGTGATCAATGCCTTGGAATAGACAGAGTATGTTGTGAAGAGACCAAATGAAGTCAATTGCTCCCCCAAGGAGGCCAATTCCATGGGATATGATGGTTCACACTTTTCAGAACATTTTCAGAATCTTTGTGCTTCTACCCTGAACTAGCTTGATTGGAGTTCGAATGGGTTCAGTTCATTTGAATGCACAAGAAATGCCGTGAGGATGTTGAATGTACTAACTTGCTCCCTCAAAGTTTCAACATTGATAGGATTTTGTCGTGTAAAACTTGTCAGTGGTTTTTTCTCAAACTCCAATGTTCCGCCCAAAACTGTCCGAAAAAGTGCTTCGGTTGTGATCAATGCTTTGGAATAGACAGAATATGTGGTGAAGAGACCAAATGAAGTCAATTGATCCCCCAAGGAGGCCAATTCCATGGGATATGATGGCTCACACTTTTCAGAACTTTTTCAGAATCTTCGTGCTTCTACCCTGAACTAGCTTGATTGGAGTTCGAAAGGGTTCAGTTCATTTGAATGCACAAGAAATGCCGTGAGGATGTTGAATGTACTAACTTGCTCCCTCAAAGTTTCAACATTGATAGGATTTTGTCGTGTAAAACTTGTCAGTGGTTTTTTCTCAAACTCCAAGATTCCGCGCAAAACTGTTCGAAAAAGTGCTTCGGTTGTGATCAATGCCTTGGAATAGACAGAGTATGTTGTGAAGAGACCAAATGAAGTCAATTGCTCCCCCAAGGAGGCCAATTCCATGGGATATGATGGTTCACACATTTCAGAACTTTTTCAGAATCTTCGTGCTTCTACCCAGAACTAGCTTGATTGGAGTTCGAGTGGGTTCAGTTCATTTGAATGCACAAGAAATGCCGTGAGGATGTTGAATGTACTAACTTGCTGCCCCAAAGAGGCAAAATTGATAGGATTTTGTCGTGTAAAACTTGTCAGTGGTTTTTTCTCAAACTCCAAGGCTCCGCCCAAAACTGTCCGAAAAAGTGGTTTGGTTGTGATCAATGCCTTGGAATAGACAGAGTATGTTGTGAAGAGACCAAATGAAGTCAATTGCTCCCCCAAGGAGGCCAATTCCATGGGATATGATGGTTCACACTTTTCAGAACTTTTTCAGAATCTTTGTGCTTCTACCCTGAACTAGCTTGATTGGAGTTCGAATGGGTTCAGTTCATTTGAATGCACAAGAAATGCCGTGAGGATGTTGAATGTACTAACTTGCTCCCTCAAAGTTTCAACATTGATAGGATTTTGTCGTGTAAAACTTGTCAGTGGTTTTTTCTCAAACTCCAAGGTTCCGCCCATAACTATTCAAAAAAGTGCTTCGGTTGTGATCAATGCTTTGGAATAGACAGAATATGTTGTGAAGAGACCAAATGAAGTCAATTGCTCCCCCAAGGAGGCCAATTCCATGGGATATGATGGCTCACACTTTTCAGAACTTTTTCAGAATCTTCGTGCTTCTACCCTGAACTAGCTTGATTGGAGTTCGAATGGGTTCAGTTCATTTGAATGCACAAGAAATGCCGTGAGGATGTTGAATGTACTAACTTGCTGCCCCAAAGAGGCAAAATTGATAGGATTTTGTCGTGTAAAACTTGTCAGTGGTTTTTTCTCAAACTCCAAGGTTCCGCCCAAAACTGTCCGAAAAAGTGCTTTGGTTGTGATCAATGCCTTGGAATAGACAGAGTATGTTGTGAAGAGACCAAATGAAGTCAATTGCTCCCCCAAGGAGGCCAATTCCATGGGATATGATGGTTCACACTTTTCAGAACTTTTTCAGAATCTTTGTGCTTCTACCCTGAACTAGCTTGATTGGAGTTCGAATGGGTTCAGTTCATTTGAATGCACAAGAAATGCCGTGAGGATGTTGAATGTACTAACTTGCTCCCTCAAAGTTTCAACATTGATAGGATTTTGTCGTGTAAAACTTGTCAGTGGTTTTTTCTCAAACTCCAAGGTTCCGCCCATAACTATTCAAAAAAGTGCTTCGATTGAGATCAACGCCTTGGAATAGACAGAGTATGTTGTGAAGAGACCAAATGAAGTCAATTGCTCCCCCAAGGAGGCCAATTCCATGGGATACGATGGTTCACACTTTTCAGAACCTTTTCAGAATCTTCGTGCTTCTACCCTGAACTAGCTTGATTGGAGTTCGAATGGGTTCAGTTCATTTGAATGCGCAAGAAATGCCGTGTGGATGCTGGAGGTACTAACGTGCTGCCCAAAAGAGGCAAAATTGATAGGATTTTTTGGTGTAAAACTTGTCAGTGGTTTTTTCTCAGACTCCAAGGTTCCGCCCAAAACTGTCCGAAAAAGTGCTTCAGTTGTGATCAATGCTTTGGAATAGACAGAATATGTTGTGAAGTGACCAAATGAAGTCAATTGCTCCCCCAAGGAGGCCAATTCCATGGGATATGATGGCTCACACTTTTCAGAACTTTTTCAGAATCTTCGTGCTTCTACCCTGAACTAGCTTTATTGGACTTCGAATGGGTTCAGTTCATTTGAATGCACAAGAAATGCCGTGTGGATGCTGGAGGTACTAACGTGCTGCCCAAAAGAGGCAAAATTGATAGGATTTTTTGGTGTAAAACTTGTCAGTGGTTTTTTCTCAAACTCCAAGATTCCGCGCAAAACTGTTCGAAAAAGTGGTTTGGTTGTGATCAATGCCTTGGAATAGACAGAGTATGTTGTGAAGAGACCAAATGAAGTCAATTGCTCCCCCAAGGAGGCCAATTCCATGGGATACGATGGTTCATACTTTTCAGAACCTTTTCAGAATCTTCGTGCTTCTACCCAGAACTAGCTTGATTGGAGTTCGAGTGGGTTCAGTTCATTTGAATGCACAAGAAATGCCGTGAGGATGTTGAATGTACTAACTTGCTCCCTCAAAGTTTCAACATTGATAGGATTTTGTCGTGTAAAACTTGTCAGTGGTTTTTTCTCAAACTCCAATGTTCCGCCCAAAACTGTCCGAAAAAGTGCTTCGGTTGTGATCAATGCCTTGGAATAGACAGAGTATGTTGTGAAAAGACCAAATGAAGTCAATTGCTCCCCCAAGGAGGCCAATTCCATGGGATATGATGGTTCACACATTTCAGAACTTTTTCAGAATCTTCGTGCTTCTACCCAGAACTAGATTGATTGGAGTTCGAGTGGGTTCAGTTCATTTGAATGCACAAGAAATGCCGTGAGGATGTTGAATGTACTAACTTGCTGCCCCAAAGAGGCAAAATTGATAGGATTTTGTCGTGTAAAACTTGTCAGTGGTTTTTTCTCAAACTCCAAGGCTCCGCCCAAAACTGTCCGAAAAAGTGCTTTGGTTGTGATCAATGCCTTGGAATAGACAGAGTATGTTGTGAAGAGACCAAATGAAGTCAATTGCTCCCCCAAGGAGGCAATTTCCATGGGATATGATGGTTCACACTTTTCAGAACATTTTCAGAATCTTTGTGCTTCTACCCTGAACTAGCTTGATTGGAGTTCGAATGGGTTCAGTTCATTTGAATGCACAAGAAATGTCGTGAGGATGTTGAATGTACTAACTTGCTCCCTCAAAGTTTCAACATTGATAGGATTTTGTCGTGTAAAACTTGTCAGTGGTTTTTTCTCAAACTCCAAGATTCCGCGCAAAACTGTTCAAAAAAGTGGTTTGGTTGTGATCAATGCCTTGGAATAGACAGAGTATGTTGTGAAGAGACCAAATGAAGTCAATTGCTCCCCCAAGGAGGCCAATTCCATGGGATACGATGGTGCATACTTTTCAGAACCTTTTCAGAATCTTCGTGCTTCTACCCTGAACTAGCTTGATTGGAGTTCGAATGGGTTCAGTTCATTTGAATGCACAAGAAATGCCGTGAGGATGTTGAATGTACTAACTTGCTGCCCCAAAGAGGCAAAATTGATAGGATTTTGTCGTGTAAAACTTGTCAGTGGTTTTTTCTCAAACTCCAAGGTTCCGCCCAAAACTGTCCGAAAAAGTGCTTCGGTTGTGATTAACGCCTTGGAATAGACAGAATATGTTGTGAAGAGACCAAATGAAGTCAATTGCTCCCCCAAGGAGGCCAATTCCATGGGATATGATGGCTCACACTTTTCAGAACTTTTTCAGAATCTTCGTGCTTCTACCCTGAACTAGCTTGATTGGAGTTCGAATGGGTTCAGTTCATTTGAATGCACAAGAAATGCCGTGAGGATGTTGAATATACTAACTTGCTCCCTCAAAGTTTCAACATTGATAGGATTTTGTCGTGTAAAACTTGTCAGTGGTTTTTTCTCAAACTCCAAGATTCCGCGCAAAACTGTTCGAAAAAGTGGTTTGGTTGTGATCAATGCCTTGGAATAGACAGAGTATGTTGTGAAGAGACCAAATGAAGTCAATTGCTCCCCCAAGGAGGCCAATTCCATGGGATACGATGGTTCATACTTTTCAGAACCTTTTCAGAATCTTCGTGCTTCTACCCTGAACTAGCTTGATTGGAGTTCGAATGGGTTCAGTTCATTTGAATGCACAAGAAATGCCGTGAGGATGTTGAATGTACTAACTTGCTCCCTCAAAGTTTCAACATTGATAGGATTTTGTCGTGTAAAACTTGTCAGTGGTTTTTTCTCAAACTCCAAGATTCCGCGCAAAACTGTTCGAAAAAGTGCTTCGGTTGTGATCAATGCCTTGGAATAGACAGAGTATGTTGTGAAGAGACCAAATGAAGTCAATTGCTCCCCCAAGGAGGCCAATTTCATGGGATATGATGGTTCACACTTTTAAGAACTTTTTCAGAATCTTTGTGCTTCTACCCTGAACTAGCTTGATTGGAGTTCGAAAGGGTTCAGTTCATTTGAATGCACAAGAAATGCCGTGAGGATGTTGAATGTACTAACTTGCTCCCTCAAAGTTTCAACATTGATAGGATTTTGTCGTGTAAAACTTGTCAGTGGTTTTTTCTCAAACTCCAAGGTTCCGCCCATAACTATTCAAAAAAGTGCTTCGATTGAGATCAACGCCTTGGAATAGACAGAGTATGTTGTGAAGAGACCAAATGAAGTCAATTGCTCCCCCAAGGAGGCCAATTCCATGGGATACGATGGTTCACACTTTTCAGAACCTTTTCAGAATCTTCGTGCTTCTACCCTGAACTAGCTTGATTGGAGTTCGAATGGGTTCAGTTCATTTGAATGCACAAGAAATGCCGTGTGGATGCTGGAGGTACTAACTTGTTGCCCAAAAGAGGCAAAATTGATAGGATTTTTTGGTGTAAAACTTGTCAGGGGTTTTTTCTCAAACTCCAAGGTTCCGCCCAAAACTGTCCGAAAAAGTGCTTCGGTTGTGATCAATGCCTTGGAATAAACAGAATATGTTGTGAAGAGACCAAATGAAGTCAATTACTCCCCCCAATGAGGCCAATTCCATGGGATATGATGGTTCACACTTTTCAGAACCTTTTCAGAATCTTCGTGCTTCTACCCTGAACTAGCTTGATTGGAGTTCGAATGGGTTCAGTTCATTTGAATGCACAAGAAATGCCGTGTGGATGCTGGAGGTACTAACGTGCTGCCCAAAAGAGGCAAAATTGATAGGATTTTTTGGTGTAAAACTTGTCAGTGGTTTTTTCTCAAACTCCAAGGTTCCGCCCAAAACTGTCCAAAAAAGTGCCTCAGTTGTGATCAATGCTTTGGAATAGACAGAATATGTTGTGAAGAGACCAAATGAAGTCAATTGCTCCCCCAAGGAGGCCAATTCCATGGGATATGATGGCTCACACTTTTCAGAACTTTTTCAGAATATTCGTGCTTCTACCCTGAACTAGCTTTATTGGAGTTCGAATGGGTTCAGTTCATTTGAATGCACAAGAAATGCCGTGTGGATGCTGGAGGTACTAACGTGTTGCCCAAAAGAGGCAAAATTGATAGGATTTTTTGGTGTAAAACTTGTCAGTGGTTTTTTCTCAAACTCCAAGGTTCCGCCCAAAACTGTCCGAAAAAGTGCTTCGGTTGTGATCAATGCCTTGGAATAAACAGAATATGTTGTGAAGAGACCAAATGAAGTCAATTACTCCCCCCAATGAGGCCAATTCCATGGGATATGATGGTTCACACTTTTCAGAACCTTTTCAGAATCTTCGTGCTTCTACCCTGAACTAGCTTGATTGGAGTTCGAATGGGTTCAGTTCATTTGAATGCACAAGAAATGCCGTGTGGATGCTGGAGGTACTAACGTGCTGCCCAAAAGAGGCAAAATTGATAGGATTTTTTGGTGTAAAACTTGTCAATGGTTTTTTCTCAAACTCCAAGGTTCCGCCCAAAACTGTCCGAAAAAGTGCTTCAGTTGTGATCAATGCTTTGGAATAGACAGAATATGTTGTGAAGAGACCAAATGAAGTCAATTGCTCCCCCAAGGAGGCCAATTCCATGGGATATGATGGCTCACACTTTTCAGAACTTTTTCAGAATCTTCGTGCTTCTTCCCTGAACTAGCTTTATTGGAGTTCGAATGGGTTCAGTTCATTTAAATGCACAAGAAATGCCGTGTGGATGCTGGAGGTACTAACGTGCTGCCCAAAAGAGGCAAAATTGATAGGATTTTTTGGTGTAAAAGTTGTCAGTGGTTTTTTCTCAAACTCCAAGATTCCGCGCAAAACTGTTCGAAAAAGTGCTTCGGTTGTGATCAATGCCTTGGAATAGACAGAGTATGTTGTGAAGAGACCAAATGAAGTCAATTGCTCCCCCAAGGAGGCCAATTCCATGGGATATGATGGTTCACACATTTCAGAACTTTTTCAGAATCTTCGTGCTTCTACCCAGAACTAGCTTGATTGGAGTTCGAGTGGGTTCAGTTCATTTGAATGCACAAGAAATGCCGTGAGGATGTTGAATGTACTAACTTGCTGCCCCAAAGAGGCAAAATTGATAGGATTTTGTCGTGTAAAACTTGTCAGTGGTTTTTTCCCAAACTCCAAGGTTCCGCCCAAAACTGTCCGAAAAAGTGCTTTGGTTGTGATCAATGCCTTGGAATAGACAGAGTATGTTGTGAAGAGACCAAATGAAGTCAATTGCTCCCCCAAGGAGGCCAATTCCATGGGATATGATGGCTCACACTTTTCAGAACTTTTTCAGAATCTTCGTGCTTCTTCCCTGAACTAGCTTTATTGGAGTTCGAATGGGTTCAGTTCATTTAAATGCACAAGAAATGCCGTGTGGATGCTGGAGGTACTAACGTGCTGCCCAAAAGAGGCAAAATTGATAGGATTTTTTGGTGTAAAACTTGTCAGTGGTTTTTTCTCAAACTCCAAGATTCCGCGCAAAACTGTTCGAAAAAGTGCTTCGGTTGTGATCAATGCCTTGGAATAGACAGAGTATGTTGTGAAGAGACCAAATGAAGTCAATTGCTCCCCCAAGGAGGCCAATTCCATGGGATATGATGGTTCACACATTTCAGAACTTTTTCAGAATCTTCGTGCTTCTACCCAGAACTAGCTTGATTGGAGTTCGAGTGGGTTCAGTTCATTTGAATGCACAAGAAATGCCGTGAGGATGTTGAATGTACTAACTTGCTGCCCCAAAGAGGCAAAATTGATAGGATTTTGTCGTGTAAAACTTGTCAGTGGTTTTTTCCCAAACTCCAAGGTTCCGCCCAAAACTGTCCGAAAAAGTGCTTTGGTTGTGATCAATGCCTTGGAATAGACAGAGTATGTTGTGAAGAGACCAAATGAAGTCAATTGCTCCCCCAAGGAGGCCAATTCCATGGGATATGATGGTTCACACTTTTCAGAACTTTTTCAGAATCTTTGTGCTTCTACTCTGAACTAGCTTGATTGGAGTTCGAATGGGTTCAGTTCATTTGAATGCACAAGAAATGCCGTGAGGATGTTGAATGTACTAACTTGCTGCCCCAAAGAGGCAAAATTGATAGGATTTTGTCGTGTAAAACTTGTCAGTGGTTTTTTCTCAAACTCCAAGGTTCCGCCCAAAACTGTCCGAAAAAGTGGTTTGGTTGTGATCAATGCCTTGGAATAGACAGAGTATGTTGTGAAGAGACCAAATGAAGTCAATTGCTCCCCCAAGGAGGCCAATTCCATGGGATATGATGGTTCACACTTTTCAGAACATTTTCAGAATCTTTGTGCTTCTACCCTGAACTAGCTTGATTGGAGTTCGAATGGGTTCAGTTCATTTGAATGCACAAGAAATGCCGTGAGGATGTTGAATGTACTAACTTGCTCCCTCAAAGTTTCAACATTGATAGGATTTTGTCGTGTAAAACTTGTCAGTGGTTTTTTCTCAAACTCCAAGGTTCCGCCCATAACTATTCAAAAAAGTGCTTCGGTTGTGATCAATGCTTTGGAATAGACATAATATGTTGTGAAGAGACCAAATGAAGTCAATTGCTCCCCCAAGGAGGCCAATTCCATGGGATATGATGGCTCACACTTTTCAGAACTTTTTCAGAATCTTCGTGCTTCTACCTTGAACTAGCTTGATTGGAGTTCGAATGGGTTCAGTTCATTTGAATGCACAAGAAATGCCGTGAGGATGTTGAATGTACTAACTTGCTGCCCCAAAGAGGCAAAATTGATAGGATTTTGTCGTGTAAAACTTGTCAGTGGTTTTTTCTCAAACTCCAAGGTTCCGCCCAAAACTGTCCGAAAAAGTGGTTTGGTTGTGATCAATGCCTTGGAATAGACAGAGTATGTTGTGAAGAGACCAAATGAAGTCAATTGCTCCCCCAAGGAGGCCAATTCCATGGGATACGATGGTTCATACTTTTCAGAACCTTTTCGGAATCTTCGTGCTTCTACCCTGAACTAGCTTGATTGGAGTTCGAATGGGTTCAGTTCATTTGAATGCACAAGAAATGCCGTGAGGATGTTGAATGTACTAACTTGCTCCCTCAAAGTTTCAACATTGATAGGATTTTGTCGTGTAAAACTTGTCAGTGGTTTTTTCTCAAACTCCAAGATTCCGCGCAAAACTGTTCGAAAAAGTGCTTCGGTTGTGATCAATGCCTTGGAATAGACAGAGTATGTTGTGAAGAGACCAAATGAAGTCAATTGCTCCCCCAAGGAGGCCAATTTCATGGGATATGATGGTTCACACTTTTAAGAACTTTTTCAGAATCTTTGTGCTTCTACCCTGAACTAGCTTGATTGGAGTTCGAAAGGGTTCAGTTCATTTGAATGCACAAGAAATGCCGTGAGGATGTTGAATGTACTAACTTGCTCCCTCAAAGTTTCAACATTGATAGGATTTTGTCGTGTAAAACTTGTCAGTGGTTTTTTCTCAAACTCCAAGGTTCCGCCCATAACTATTCAAAAAAGTGCTTCGATTGAGATCAACGCCTTGGAATAGACAGAGTATGTTGTGAAGAGACCAAATGAAGTCAATTGCTCCCCCAAGGGGGCCAATTCCATGGGATACGATGGTTCACACTTTTCAGAACCTTTTCAGAATCTTCGTGCTTCTACCCTGAACTAGCTTGATTGGAGTTCGAATGGGTTCAGTTCATTTGAATGCACAAGAAATGCCGTGTGGATGCTGGAGGTACTAACTTGTTGCACAAAAGAGGCAAAATTGATAGGATTTTTTGGTGTAAAACATGTTAGGGGTTTTTTCTCAAACTCCAAGGTTCCGCCCAAAACTGTCCGAAAAAGTGCTTCGGTTGTGATCAATGCCTTGGAATAAACAGAATATGTTGTGAAGAGACCAAATGAAGTCAATTACTCCCCCCAATGAGGCCAATTCCATGGGATATGATGGTTCACACTTTTCAGAACCTTTTCAGAATCTTCGTGCTTCTACCCTGAACTAGCTTGATTGGAGTTCGAATGGGTTCAGTTCATTTGAATGCACAAGAAATGCCGTGTGGATGCTGGAGGTACTAACGTGCTGCCCAAAAGAGGCAAAATTGATAGGATTTTTTGGTGTAAAACTTGTCAGTGGTTTTTTCTCAAACTCCAAGGTTCCGCCCAAAACTGTCCGAAAAAGTGCTTCAGTTGTGATCAATGCTTTGGAATAGACAGATTATGTTGTGAAGAGACCAAATGAAGTCAATTGCTCCCCCAAGGAGGCCAATTCCATGGGATATGATGGCTCACACTTTTCAGAACTTTTTCAGAATCTTCGTGCTTCTACCCTGAACTAGCTTTATTGGAGTTCGAATGGGTTCAGTTCATTTGAATGCACAAGAAATGCCGTGTGGATGCTGGAGGTACTAACGTGCTGCCCAAAAGAGGCAAAATTGATAGGATTTTTTGGTGTAAAACTTGTCAGTGGTTTTTTCTCAAACTCCAAGGTTCCGCCCAAAACTGTCCGAAAAAGTGCTTCGGTTGTGATCAATGCTTTGGAATAGACAGAATATGTTGTGAAGAGACCAAATGAAGTCAATTGCTCCCCTAAGGAGGCCAATTCCATGGGATATGATGGCTCACACTTTTCAGAACTTTTTCAGAATCTTCGTGCTTCTACCCTGAACTAGCTTGATTGGAGTTCGAATGGGTTCAGTTCATTTGAATGCACAAGAAATGTCGTGAGGATGTTGAATGTACTAACTTGCTCCCTCAAAGTTTCAACATTGATAGGATTTTGTCGTGTAAAACTTGTCAGTGGTTTTTTCTCAAACTCCAAGATTCCGCGCAAAACTGTTCGAAAAAGTGCTTCGGTTGTGATCAATGCCTTGGAATAGACAGAGTATGTTGTGAAGAGACCAAATGAAGTCAATTGCTCCCCCAAGGAGGCCAATTTCATGGGATATGATGGTTCACACTTTTAAGAACTTTTTCAGAATCTTTGTGCTTCTACCCTGAACTAGCTTGATTGGAGTTCGAAAGGGTTCAGTTCATTTGAATGCACAAGAAATGCCGTGAGGATGTTGAATGTACTAACTTGCTCCCTCAAAGTTTCAACATTGATAGGATTTTGTCGTGTAAAACTTGTCAGTGGTTTTTTCTCAAACTCCAAGATTCCGCGCAAAACTGTTCGAAAAAGTGGTTTGGTTGTGATCAATGCCTTGGAATAGACAGAGTATGTTGTGAAGAGACCAAATGAAGTCAATTGCTCCCCCAAGGAGGCCAATTCCATGGGATACGATGGTTCATACTTTTCAGAACCTTTTCAGAATCTTTGTGCTTCTACCCTGAACTAGCTTGATTGGAGTTCGAATGGGTTCAGTTCATTTGAATGCACAAGAAATGCCATGAGGATGTTGAATGTACTAACTTGCTCCCTCAAAGTTTCAACATTGATAGGATTTTGTCGTGTAAAACTTGTCAGTGGTTTTTTCTCAAACTCCAAGGTTCCGCCCATAGCTATTCAAAAAAGTGCTTCGGTTGTGATCAATGCCTTGGAATAGACAGAATATGTTGTGAAGAGACCAAATGAAGTCAATTGCTCCCCGAAGGAGGCCAATTCCATGGGATATGATGGTTCACACTTTTCAGAACTTTTTCAGAATCTTTGTGCTTCTACCCTGAACTAGCTTGATTGGAGTTCGAATGGGTTCAGTTCATTTGAATGCACAAGAAATGCCGTGTGGATGCTGGAGGTACTAACGTGCTGCCCAAAAGAGGCAAAATTGATAGGATTTTTTGGTGTAAAACTTGTCAGTGGTTTTTTCTCAAACTCCAAGGTTCCGCCCAAAACTGTCCGAAAAAGTGCTTCAGTTGTGATCAATGCTTTGGAATAGACAGAATATGTTGTGAAGAGACCAAATGAAGTCAATTGCTCCCCCAAGGAGGCCAATTCCATGGGATATGATGGCTCACACTTTTCAGAACTTTTTCAGAATCTTCGTGCTTCTACCCTGAACTAGCTTTATTGGAGTTCGAATGGGTTCAGTTCATTTGAATGCACAAGAAATGCCGTGTGGATGCTGGAGGTACTAACGTGCTGCCCAAAAGAGGCAAAATTGATAGGATTTTTTGGTGTAAAACTTGTCAGTGGTTTTTTCTCAAACTCCAAGGTTCCGCCCAAAACTGTCCGAAAAAGTGCTTCGGTTGTGATCAATGCTTTGGAATAGACAGAATATGTTGTGAAGAGACCAAATGAAGTCAATTGCTCCCCTAAGGAGGCCAATTCCATGGGATATGATGGCTCACACTTTTCAGAACTTTTTCAGAATCTTCGTGCTTCTACCCTGAACTAGCTTGATTGGAGTTCGAATGGGTTCAGTTCATTTGAATGCACAAGAAATGGCGTGAGGATGTTGAATGTACTAACTTGCTCCCTCAAAGTTTCAACATTGATAGGATTTTGTCGTGTAAAACTTGTTAGTGGTTTTTTCTCACACTCCAAGGTTCCGCCCAAAACTGTCCGAAAAAGTGCTTTGGTTGTGATCAATGCCTTGGAATAGACAGAGTATGTTGTGAAGAGACCAAATGAAGTCAATTGCTCCCCCAAGGAGGCCAATTCCATGGGATATGATGGTTCACACTTTTCAGAACTTTTTCAGAATCTTTGTGCTTCTACCCTGAACTAGCTTGATTGGAGTTCGAATGGGTTCAGTTCATTTGAATGCACAAGAAATGTCGTGAGGATGTTGAATGTACTAACTTGCTCCCTTAAAGTTTCAACATTGATAGGATTTTGTCGTGTAAAACTTGTCAGTGGTTTTTTCTCAAACTCCAAGGTTCCGCCTATAGCTATTCAAAAAAGTGCTTCGGTTGTGATCAATGCCTTGGAATAGACAGAGTATGTTGTGAAGAGACCAAATGAAGTCAATTGCTCCCCCAAGGAGGCCAATTCCATGGGATACGATGGTTCATACTTTTCAGAACCTTTTCAGAATCTTCGTGCTTCTACCCTGAACTAGCTTGATTGGAGTTCGAATGGGTTCAGTTCATTTGAATGCACAAGAAATGCCGTGAGGATGTTGAATGTACTAACTTGCTCCCTCAAAGTTTCAACATTGATAGGATTTTGTCGTGTAAAACTTGTCAGTGGTTTTTTCTCAAACTCCAAGATTCCGCGCAAAACTGTTCGAAAAAGTGCTTCGGTTGTGATCAATGCCTTGGAATAGACAGAGTATGTTGTGAAGAGACCAAATGAAGTCAATTGCTCCCCCAAGGAGGCCAATTTCATGGGATATGATGGTTCACACTTTTAAGAACTTTTTCAGAATCTTTGTGCTTCTACCCTGAACTAGCTTGATTGGAGTTCGAAAGGGTTCAGTTCATTTGAATGCACAAGAAATGCCGTGAGGATGTTGAATGTACTAACTTGCTCCCTCAAAGTTTCAACATTGATAGGATTTTGTCGTGTAAAACTTGTCAGTGGTTTTTTCTCAAACTCCAAGATTCCGCGCAAAACTGTTCGAAAAAGTGGTTTGGTTGTGATCAATGCCTTGGAATAGACAGAGTATGTTGTGAAGAGACCAAATGAAGTCAATTGCTCCCCCAAGGAGGCCAATTCCATGGGATACGATGGTTCATACTTTTCAGAACCTTTTCAGAATCTTCGTGCTTCTACCCTGAACTAGCTTGATTGGAGTTCGAATGGGTTCAGTTCATTTGAATGCACAAGAAATGCCGTGAGGATGTTGAATGTACTAACTTGCTCCCTCAAAGTTTCAACATTGATAGGATTTTGTCGTGTAAAACTTGTCAGTGGTTTTTTCTCAAACTCCAAGGTTCCGCCCATAACTATTCAAAAAAGTGCTTCGATTGAGATCAACGCCTTGGAATAGACAGAGTATGTTGTGAAGAGACCAAATGAAGTCAATTGCTCCCCCAAGGAGGCCAATTCCATGGGATACGATGGTTCACACTTTTCAGAACCTTTTCAGAATCTTCGTGCTTCTACCCTGAACTAGCTTGATTGGAGTTCGAATGGGTTCAGTTCATTTGAATGCACAAGAAATGCCGTGTGGATGCTGGAGGTACTAACTTGTTGCCCAAAAGAGGCAAAATTGATAGGATTTTTTGGTGTAAAACATGTCAGGGGTTTTTTCTCAAACTCCAAGGTTCCGCCCAAAACTGTCCGAAAAAGTGCTTCGGTTGTGATCAATGCCTTGGAATAAACAGAATATGTTGTGAAGAGACCAAATGAAGTCAATTACTCCCCCCAATGAGGCCAATTCCATGGGATATGATGGTTCACACTTTTCAGAACCTTTTCAGAATCTTCGTGCTTCTACCCTGAACTAGCTTGATTGGAGTTCGAATGGGTTCAGTTCATTTGAATGCACAAGAAATGCCGTGTGGATGCTGGAGGTACTAACGTGCTGCCCAAAAGAGGCAAAATTGATAGGATTTTTTGGTGTAAAACTTGTCAGTGGTTTTTTCTCAAACTCCAAGGTTCCGCCCAAAACTGTCCGAAAAAGTGCTTCAGTTGTGATCAATGCTTTGGAATAGACAGAATATGTTGTGAAGAGACCAAATGAAGTCAATTGCTCCCCTAAGGAGGCCAATTCCATGGGATATGATGGCTCACACTTTTCAGAACTTTTTCAGAATCTTCGTGCTTCTACCCTGAACTAGCTTGATTGGAGTTCGAATGGGTTCAGTTCATTTGAATGCACAAGAAATGGCGTGAGGATGTTGAATGTACTAACTTGCTCCCTCAAAGTTTCAACATTGATAGGATTTTGTCGTGTAAAACTTGTTAGTGGTTTTTTCTCACACTCCAAGGTTCCGCCCAAAACTGTCCGAAAAAGTGCTTTGGTTGTGATCAATGCCTTGGAATAGACAGAGTATGTTGTGAAGAGACCAAATGAAGTCAATTGCTCCCCCAAGGAGGCCAATTCCATGGGATATGATGGTTCACACTTTTCAGAACTTTTTCAGAATCTTTGTGCTTCTACCCTGAACTAGCTTGATTGGAGTTCGAATGGGTTCAGTTCATTTGAATGCACAAGAAATGTCGTGAGGATGTTGAATGTACTAACTTGCTCCCTTAAAGTTTCAACATTGATAGGATTTTGTCGTGTAAAACTTGTCAGTGGTTTTTTCTCAAACTCCAAGGTTCCGCCTATAGCTATTCAAAAAAGTGCTTCGGTTGTGATCAATGCCTTGGAATAGACAGAGTATGTTGTGAAGAGACCAAATGAAGTCAATTGCTCCCCCAAGGAGGCCAATTCCATGGGATACGATGGTTCATACTTTTCAGAACCTTTTCAGAATCTTCGTGCTTCTACCCTGAACTAGCTTGATTGGAGTTCGAATGGGTTCAGTTCATTTGAATGCACAAGAAATGCCGTGAGGATGTTGAATGTACTAACTTGCTCCCTCAAAGTTTCAACATTGATAGGATTTTGTCGTGTAAAACTTGTCAGTGGTTTTTTCTCAAACTCCAAGATTCCGCGCAAAACTGTTCGAAAAAGTGCTTCGGTTGTGATCAATGCCTTGGAATAGACAGAGTATGTTGTGAAGAGACCAAATGAAGTCAATTGCTCCCCCAAGGAGGCCAATTTCATGGGATATGATGGTTCACACTTTTAAGAACTTTTTCAGAATCTTTGTGCTTCTACCCTGAACTAGCTTGATTGGAGTTCGAAAGGGTTCAGTTCATTTGAATGCACAAGAAATGCCGTGAGGATGTTGAATGTACTAACTTGCTCCCTCAAAGTTTCAACATTGATAGGATTTTGTCGTGTAAAACTTGTCAGTGGTTTTTTCTCAAACTCCAAGATTCCGCGCAAAACTGTTCGAAAAAGTGGTTTGGTTGTGATCAATGCCTTGGAATAGACAGAGTATGTTGTGAAGAGACCAAATGAAGTCAATTGCTCCCCCAAGGAGGCCAATTCCATGGGATACGATGGTTCATACTTTTCAGAACCTTTTCAGAATCTTCGTGCTTCTACCCTGAACTAGCTTGATTGGAGTTCGAATGGGTTCAGTTCATTTGAATGCACAAGAAATGCCGTGAGGATGTTGAATGTACTAACTTGCTCCCTCAAAGTTTCAACATTGATAGGATTTTGTCGTGTAAAACTTGTCAGTGGTTTTTTCTCAAACTCCAAGGTTCCGCCCATAACTATTCAAAAAAGTGCTTCGATTGAGATCAACGCCTTGGAATAGACAGAGTATGTTGTGAAGAGACCAAATGAAGTCAATTGCTCCCCCAAGGAGGCCAATTCCATGGGATACGATGGTTCACACTTTTCAGAACCTTTTCAGAATCTTCGTGCTTCTACCCTGAACTAGCTTGATTGGAGTTCGAATGGGTTCAGTTCATTTGAATGCACAAGAAATGCCGTGTGGATGCTGGAGGTACTAACTTGTTGCCCAAAAGAGGCAAAATTGATAGGATTTTTTGGTGTAAAACATGTCAGGGGTTTTTTCTCAAACTCCAAGGTTCCGCCCAAAACTGTCCGAAAAAGTGCTTCGGTTGTGATCAATGCCTTGGAATAAACAGAATATGTTGTGAAGAGACCAAATGAAGTCAATTACTCCCCCCAATGAGGCCAATTCCATGGGATATGATGGTTCACACTTTTCAGAACCTTTTCAGAATCTTCGTGCTTCTACCCTGAACTAGCTTGATTGGAGTTCGAATGGGTTCAGTTCATTTGAATGCACAAGAAATGCCGTGTGGATGCTGGAGGTACTAACGTGCTGCCCAAAAGAGGCAAAATTGATAGGATTTTTTGGTGTAAAACTTGTCAGTGGTTTTTTCTCAAACTCCAAGGTTCCGCCCAAAACTGTCCGAAAAAGTGCTTCAGTTGTGATCAATGCTTTGGAATAGACAGAATATGTTGTGAAGAGACCAAATGAAGTCAATTGCTCCCCCAAGGAGGCCAATTCCATGGGATATGATGGCTCACACTTTTCAGAACTTTTTCAGAATCTTCGTGCTTCTACCCTGAACTAGCTTTATTGGAGTTCGAATGGGTTCAGTTCATTTGAATGCACAAGAAATGCCGTGTGGATGCTGGAGGTACTAACGTGCTGCCCAAAAGAGGCAACATTGATAGGATTTTTTGGTGTAAAACTGGTCAGTGGTTTTTTCTCAAACTCCAAGATTCCGCGCAAAACTGTTCGAAAAAGTGCTTCGGTTGTGATCAATGCCTTGGAATAGACAGAGTATGTTGTGAAGAGACCAAATGAAGTCAATTGCTCCCCCAAGGAGGCCGATTCCATGGGATACGATGGTTCACACTTTTCAGAACCTTTTCAGAATCTTCGTGCTTCTACCCTGAACTAGCTTAATTGGAGTTCGAATGGGTTCAGTTCATTTGAATGCACAAGAAATGCCGTGTGGATGCTGGAGGTACTAACTTGTTGCCCAAAAGAGGCAAAATTGATAGGATTTTTTGGTGTAAAACATGTCAGGGGTTTCTTCTCAAACTCCAAGGTTCCGCCCAAAATTGTCCGAAAAAGTGCTTCGGTTGTGATCAATGCCTTGGAATAAACAGAATATGTTGTGAAGAGACCAAATGAAGTCAATTACTCCCCCCAATGAGGCCAATTCCATGGGATATGATGGTTCACACTTTTCAGAACCTTTTCAGAATCTTCGTGCTTCTACCCTGAACTAGCTTGATTGGAGTTCGAATGGGTTCAGTTCATTTGAATGCACAAGAAATGCCGTGTGGATGCTGGAGGTACTAACGTGCTGCCCAAAAGAGGCAAAATTGATAGGATTTTTTGGTGTAAAACTTGTCAGTGGTTTTTTCTCAAACTCCAAGGTTCCGCCCAAAACTGTCCGAAAAAGTGCTTCAGTTGTGATCAATGCTTTGGAATAGACAGAATATGTTGTGAAGAGACCAAATGAAGTCAATTGCTCCCCCAAGGAGGCCAATTCCATGGGATATGATGGCTCACACTTTTCAGAACTTTTTCAGAATCTTCGTGCTTCTACCCTGAACTAGCTTTATTGGAGTTCGAATGGGTTCAATTCATTTGAATGCACAAGAAATGCCGTGTGGATGCTGGAGGTACTAACGTGCTGCCCAAAAGAGGCAAAATTGATAGGATTTTTTGGTGTAAAACTTGTCAGTGGTTTTTTCTCAAACTCCAAGATTCCGCGCAAAACTGTTCGAAACAGTGCTTCGGTTGTGATCAATGCCTTGGAATAGACAGAGTATGTTGTGAAGAGACCAAATGAAGTCAATTGCTCCCCCAAGGAGGCCAATTCCATGGGATATGATGGTTCACACATTTCAGAACTTTTTCAGAATCTTCGTGCTTCTACCCAGAACTAGCTTGATTGGAGTTCGAGTGGGTTCAGTTCATTTGAATGCACAAGAAATGCCGTGAGGATGTTGAATGTACTAACTTGCTGCCCCAAAGAGGCAAAATTGATAGGATTTTGTCGTGTAAAACTTGTCAGTGGTTTTTTCCCAAACTCCAAGGTTCCGCCCAAAACTGTCCGAAAAAGTGCTTTGGTTGTGATCAATGCCTTGGAATAGACAGAGTATGTTGTGATGAGACCAAATGAAGTCAATTGCTCCCCCAAGGAGGCCAATTCCATGGGATATGATGGTTCACACTTTTCAGAACTTTTTCAGAATCTTTGTGCTTCTACTCTGAACTAGCTTGATTGAAGTTCGAATGGGTTCAGTTCATTTGAATGCACAAGAAATGCCGTGAGGATGTTGAATGTACTAACTTGCTCCCTCAAAGTTTCAACAATGATAGGATTTTGTCGTGCAAAACTTGTCCGTGGTTTTTTCTCAAACTCGAAGATTCCGCGCAAAACTGTTCGAAAAAGTGCTTTGGTTGTGATCAATGCCTTGGAATAGACAGAGTATGTTGTGAAGAGACCAAATGAAGTCAATTGCTCCCCCAAGGAGGCCAATTCCATGGGATACAATGGTTCACACATTTCGGAACCTTTTCAGAATCTTCGTGCTTCTACCCTGAACTAGCTTTATTGGAGTTCGAATGGGTTCAGTTCATTTGAATGCACAAGAAATGCCGTGAGGATGTTGAATGTACTAACTTGCTCCCGCAAAGTTTCAACATTGATAGGATTTTGTCGTGTAAAACTTGTCAGTGGTTTTTTCTCAAACTCCAAGATTCCGCGCAAAACTGTTCGAAAAAGTGCTTCGGTTGTGATCAATGCCTTGGAATAGATAGAGTATGTTGTGAAGAGACCAAATGAAGTCAATTGCTCCCCCAAGGAGGCCAATTCCATGGGATATGATGGTTCACACTTTTCAGAATCTTCGTGCTTCTACCCTGAACTAGCTTGATTGGAGTTCGAATGGGTTCAGTTCATTTGAATGCACAAGAAATGCCGTGAGGATGTTGAATGTACTAACTTGCTCCCTCAAAGTTTCAACATTGATATGATTTTGTCGTGTAAAACTTGTCAGTGGTTTTTTCTCAAACTCCAAGATTCCGCACAAAACTGTTCGAAAAAGTGCTTCGGTTGTGATCAATGCCTTGGAATAGACAGAGTATGTTGTGAAGAGACCAAATGAAGTCAATTGCTCCCCCAAGGAGGCCAATTCCATGGGATATGATGGTTCACACTTTTCAGAACCTTTTCAGAATCTTTGTGCTTCTACCCTGAACTAGCTTGATTGGAGTTCGAATGGGTTCAGTTCATTTGAATGCACAAGAAATGCCGTGAGGATGTTGAATGTACTAACTTGCTCCCTCAAAGTTTCAACATTGATATGATTTTGTCGTGTAAAACTTGTCAGTGGTTTTTTCTCAAACTCCAAGATTCCGCACAAAACTGTTCGAAAAAGTGCTTCGGTTGTGATCAATGCCTTGGAATAGACAGAGTATGTTGTGAAGAGACCAAATGAAGTCAATTGCTCCCCCAAGGAGGCCAATTCCATGGGATACGATGGTTCACACATTTCAGAACTATTTCAGAATCTTCGTGCTTCTACCCTGAACTAGCTTGATTAGAGTTCGAATGGGTTCAGTTCATTTGAATGCACAAGAAATGGCGTGAGGATGTTGAATGTACTAACTTGCTCCCTCAAAGTTTCAACATTGATAGGATTTTGTCGTGTAAAACTTGTCAGTGGTTTTTTCTCAAACTCCAAGATTCCGCGCAACACTGTTCGAAAAAGTGCTTCGGTTGTGATCAATGCCTTGGAATAGACAGAGTATGTTGTGAAGAGACCAAATGAAGTCAATTGCTCCCCCAAGGAGGCCAATTCCATGGGATACGATGGTTCACACTTTTCAGAACCTTTTCAGAATCTTCGTGCTTCTACCCTGAACAAGCTTGATTGGAGTTCGAATGGGTTCAGTTCATTTGAATGCACAAGAAATGCCGTGTGGATGCTGGAGGTACTAACGTGCTGCCCAAAAGAGGCAAAATTGATAGGATTTTTTGGTGCAAAACTTGTCCGTGGTTTTTTCTCAAACTCCAAGATTCCGCGCAAAACTGTTCGAAAAAGTGCTTCGGTTGTGATCAATGCCTTGGAATAGACAGAGTATGGTGTGAAGAGACCAAATGAAGTCAATTGCTCCCCCAAGGAGGCCAATTCCATGGGATATGATGGTTCACACATTTCAGAACTTTTTCAGAATCTTCGTGCTTCTACCCTGAACTAGCTTGATTGGAGTTCGAGTGGGTTCAGTTCATTTGAATGCACAAGAAATGCCGTGAGGATGTTGAATGTACTAACTTGCTGCCCCAAAGAGGCAAAATTGATAGGATTTTGTCGTGTAAAACTTGTCAGTGGTTTTTTCTCAAACTCCAAGGTTCCGCCCAAAACTGTCCGAAAAAGTGGTTTGGTTGTGATCAATGCCTTGGAATAGACAGAGTATGTTGTGAAGAGACCAAATGAAGTCAATTGCTCCCCCAAGGAGGCCAATTCAATGGGATACAATGGTTCACACATTTCGGAACCTTTTCAGAATCTTCGTGCTTCTACCCTGAACTAGCTTTATTGGAGTTCGAATGGGTTCAGTTCATTTGAATGCACAAGAAATGCCGTGAGGATGTTGAATGTACTAACTTGCTCCCGCAAAGTTTCAACATTGATAGGATTTTGTCGTGTAAAACTTGTCAGTGGTTTTTTCTCAAACTCCAAGATTCCGCGCAAAACTGTTCGAAAAAGTGCTTCGGTTGTGATCAATGCCTTGGAATAGATAGAGTATGTTGTGAAGAGACCAAATGAAGTCAATTGCTCCCCCAAGGAGGCCAATTCCATGGGATATGATGGTTCACACTTTTCAGAATCTTCGTGCTTCTACCCTGAACTAGCTTGATTGGAGTTCGAATGGGTTCAGTTCATTTGAATGCACAAGAAATGCCGTGAGGATGTTGAATGTACTAACTTGCTCCCTCAAAGTTTCAACATTGATAGGATTTTGTCGTGTAAAACTTGTCAGTGGTTTTTTCTCAAACTCCAAGATTCCGCGCAAAACTGTTCGAAAAAGTGCTTCGGTTGTGATCAATGCCTTGGAATAGACAGAGTATGTTGTGAAGAGACCAAATGAAGTCAATTGCTCCCCCAATGAGGCCAATTCCATGGGATACGATGGTTCACACATTTCAGAACCTTTTCAGAATCTTCGTGCTTCTACCCTGAACTAGCTTGATTGGAGTTCGAATGGGTTCAGTTCATTTGAATGCACAAGAAATGCCGTGAGCATGTTGAATGTACTAACTTGCTCCCTCAAAGTTTCAACATTGATAGGATTTTGTCGTGTAAAACTTGTCAGTGGTTTTTTCGCAAACTCCAAGATTCCGCGCAAAACTGTTCGAAAAAGTGCTTCGGTTGTGATCAATGCCTTGGAATAGACAGAGTATGTTGTGAAGAGACCAAATGAAGTCAATTGCTCCCCCAAGGAGGCCAATTCCATGGGATATGATGGTTCACACATTTCAGAACTATTTCAGAATCTTCGTGCTTCTACCCTGAAGTAGCTTGATTAGAGTTCGAATGGGTTCAGTTCATTTGAATGCACAAGAAATGGCGTGAGGATGTTGAATGTACTAACTTGCTCCCTCAAAGTTTCAACATTGATAGGATTTTGTCGTGTAAAACTGGTCAGTGGTTTTTTCTCAAACTCAAAGATTCCGCGCAAAACTGTTCGAAAAAGTGCTTCGGTTGTGATCAATGCCTTGGAATAGACAGAGTATGTTGTGAAGAGACCAAATGAAGTCAATTGCTCCCCCAAGGAGGCCAATTCCATGGGATATGATGGTTCACACATTTCAGAACTATTTCAGAATCTTCGTGCTTCTACCCTGAACTAGCTTGATTAGAGTTCGAATGGGTTCAGTTCATTTGAATGCACAAGAAATGGCGTGAGGATGTTGAATGTACAAACTTGCTCCCTCAAAGTTTCAACATTGATAGGATTTTGTCGTGTAAAACTTGTCAGTGGTTTTTTCTCAAACTCCAAGATTCCGCGCAACACTGTTCGAAAAAGTGCTTCGGTTGTGATCAATGCCTTGGAATAGACAGAGTATGTTGTGAAGAGACCAAATGAAGTCAATTGCTCCCCCAAGGAGGCCAATTCCATGGGATACGATGGTTCACACTTTTCAGAACCTTTTCAGAATCTTCGTGCTTCTACCCTGAACTAGCTTGATTGGAGTTCGAATGGGTTCAGTTCATTTGAATGCACAAGAAATGCCGTGTGGATGCTGGAGGTACTAACGTGCTGCCCAAAAGAGGCAAAATTGATAGGATTTTTTGGTGTAAAACTTGTCAGTGGTTTTTTCTCAAACTACAAGGTTCCGCCCAAAACTGTCCGAAAAAGTGCTTCGGTTGTGATCAATGCTTTGGAATAGACAGAGTATGTTGTGAAGAGACCAAATGAAGTCAATTGCTCCCCCAAGGAGGCCAATTCCATGGGATATGATGGTTCACACATTTCAGAACTATTTCAGAATCTTCGTGCTTCTACCCTGAACTAGCTTGATTAGAGTTCGAATGGGTTCAGTTCATTTGAATGCACAAGAAATGGCGTGAGGATGTTGAATGTACTAACTTGCTCCCTCAAAGTTTCAACATTGATAGGATTTTGTCGTGTAAAACTTGTCAGTGGTTTTTTCTCAAACTCAAAGATTCCGCGCAAAACTGTTCGAAAAAGTGCATCGGTTGTGATCAATGCCTTGGAATAGACAGAGTATGTTGTGAAGAGACCAAATGAAGTCAATTGCTCCCCCAAGGAGGCCAATTCCATGAGATACGATGGTTCACACTTTTCAGAACCTTTTCAGAATCTTTGTGCTTCTACCCTGAACTAGCTTGATTGGAGTTCGAATGGGTTCAGTTCATTTGAATGCATAAGAAATGCCGTGAGGATGTTGAATGTACTAACTTGCTCCCTCAAAGTTTCAACATTGATATGATTTTGTCGTGTAAAACTTGTCAGTGGTTTTTTCTCAATCTCCAAGATTCCGCACAAAACTGTTCGAAAAAGTGCTTCGGTTGTGATCAATGCCTTGGAATAGACAGAGTATGTTGTGAAGAGACCAAATGAAGTCAATTGCTCCCCCAAGGAGGCCAATTCCATGGGATACAATGGTTCACACATTTCGGAACCTTTTCAGAATCTTCGTGCTTCTACCCTGAACTAGCTTTATTGGAGTTCGAATGGGTTCAGTTCATTTGAATGCACAAGAAATGCCGTGAGGATGTAGAATGTACTAACTTGCTCCCGCAAAGTTTCAACATTGATAGGATTTTGTCGTGTAAAACTTGTCAGTGGTTTTTTCTCAAACTCCAAGATTCCGCGCAAAACTGTTCGAAAAGGTGCTTCGGTTGTGATCAATGCCTTGGAATAGATAGAGTATGTTGTGAAGAGACCAAATGAAGTCAATTGCTCCCCCAAGGAGGCCAATTCCATGGGATATGATGGTTCACACTTTTCAGAATCTTCGTGCTTCTACCCTGAACTAGCTTGATTGGAGTTCGAATGGGTTCAGTTCATTTGAATGCACAAGAAATGCCGTGAGGATGTTGAATGTACTAACTTGCTCCCTCAAAGTTTCAACATTGATAGGATTTTGTCGTGTAAAACTTGTCAGTGGTTTTTTCTCAAACTCCAAGATTCCGCGCAAAACTGTTCGAAAAAGTGCTTCGGTTGTGATCAATGCCTTGGAATAGACAGAGTATGTTGTGAAGAGACCAAATGAAGTCAATTGCTCCCCCAATGAGGCCAATTCCATGGGATACGATGGTTCACACATTTCAGAACCTTTTCAGAATCTTCGTGCTTCTACCCTGAACTAGCTTGATTGGAGTTCGAATGGGTTCAGTTCATTTGAATGCACAAGAAATGCCGTGAGCATGTTGAATGTACTAACTTGCTCCCTCAAAGTTTCAACATTGATAGGATTTTGTCGTGTAAAACTTGTCAGTGGTTTTTTCGCAAACTCCAAGATTCCGCGCAAAACTGTTCGAAAAAGTGCTTCGGTTGTGATCAATGCCTTGGAATAGACAGAGTATGTTGTGAAGAGACCAAATGAAGTCAATTGCTCCCCCAAGGAGGCCAATTCCATGGGATATGATGGTTCACACATTTCAGAACTATTTCAGAATCTTCGTGCTTCTACCCTGAAGTAGCTTGATTAGAGTTCGAATGGGTTCAGTTCATTTGAATGCACAAGAAATGGCGTGAGGATGTTGAATGTACTAACTTGCTCCCTCAAAGTTTCAACATTGATAGGATTTTGTCGTGTAAAACTGGTCAGTGGTTTTTTCTCAAACTCAAAGATTCCGCGCAAAACTGTTCGAAAAAGTGCTTCGGTTGTGATCAATGCCTTGGAATAGACAGAGTATGTTGTGAAGAGACCAAATGAAGTCAATTGCTCCCCCAAGGAGGCCAATTCCATGGGATACGATGGTTCACACTTTTCAGAACCTTTTCAGAATCTTTGTGCTTATACCCTGAACTAGCTTGATTGGAGTTCGAATGGGTTCAGTTCATTTGAATGCACAAGAAATGCCGTGAGGATGTTGAATGTACTAACTTGCTCCCTCAAAGTTTCAACATTGATATGATTTTGTCGTGTAAAACTTGTCAGTGGTTTTTTCTCAAACTCCAAGATTCCGCACAAAACTGTTCGAAAAAGTGCTTCGGTTGTGATCAATGCCTTGGAATAGACAGAGTATGTTGTGAAGAGACCAAATGAAGTCAATTGCTCCCCCAAGGAGGCCAATTCCATGGGATATGATGGTTCACACATTTCAGAACTATTTCAGAATCTTCGTGCTTCTACCCTGAACTAGCTTGATTAGAGTTCGAATGGGTTCAGTTCATTTGAATGCACAAGAAATGGCGTGAGGATGTTGAATGTACTAACTTGCTCCCTCAAAGTTTCAACATTGATAGGATTTTGTCGTGTAAAACTTGTCAGTGGTTTTTTCTCAAACTCCAAGATTCCGCGCAACACTGTTCGAAAAAGTGCTTCGGTTGTGATCAATGCCTTGGAATAGACAGAGTATGTTGTGAAGAGACCAAATGAAGTCAATTGCTCCCCCAAGGAGGCCAATTCCATGGGATACGATGGTTCACACTTTTCAGAACCTTTTCAGAATCTTCGTGCTTCTACCCTGAACAAGCTTGATTGGAGTTCGAATGGGTTCAGTTCATTTGAATGCACAAGAAATGCCGTGTGGATGCTGGAGGTACTAACGTGCTGCCCAAAAGAGGCAAAATTGATAGGATTTTTTGGTGCAAAACTTGTCCGTGGTTTTTTCTCAAACTCCAAGATTCCGCGCAAAACTGTTCGAAAAAGTGCTTCGGTTGTGATCAATGCCTTGGAATAGACAGAGTATGGTGTGAAGAGACCAAATGAAGTCAATTGCTCCCCCAAGGAGGCCAATTCCATGGGATATGATGGTTCACACATTTCAGAACTTTTTCAGAATCTTCGTGCTTCTACCCTGAACTAGCTTGATTGGAGTTCGAGTGGGTTCAGTTCATTTGAATGCACAAGAAATGCCGTGAGGATGTTGAATGTACTAACTTGCTGCACCAAAGAGGCAAAATTGATAGGATTTTGTCGTGTAAAACTTGTCAGTGGTTTTTTCTCAAACTCCAAGGTTCCGCCCAAAACTGTCCGAAAAAGTGGTTTGGTTGTGATCAATGCCTTGGAATAGACAGAGTATGTTGTGAAGAGACCAAATGAAGTCAATTGCTCCCCCAAGGAGGCCAATTCCATGGGATACAATGGTTCACACATTTCGGAACCTTTTCAGAATCTTCGTGCTTCTACCCTGAACTAGCTTTATTGGAGTTCGAGTGGGTTCAGTTCATTTGAATGCACAAGAAATGCCGTGAGGATGTTGAATGTACTAACTTGCTGCCCCAAAGAGGCAAAATTGATAGGATTTTGTCGTGTAAAACTTGTCAGTGGTTTTTTCTCAAACTCCAAGGTTCCGCCCAAAACTGTCCGAAAAAGTGGTTTGGTTGTGATCAATGCCTTGGAATAGACAGAGTATGTTGTGAAGAGACCAAATGAAGTCAATTGCTCCCCCAAGGAGGCCAATTCCATGGGATACAATGGTTCACACATTTCGGAACCTTTTCAGAATCTTCGTGCTTCTACCCTGAACTAGCTTTATTGGAGTTCGAATGGGTTCAGTTCATTTGAATGCACAAGAAATGCCGTGAGGATGTTGAATGTACTAACTTGCTCCCGCAAAGTTTCAACATTGATAGGATTTTGTCGTGTAAAACTTGTCAGTGGTTTTTTCTCAAACTCCAAGATTCCGCGCAAAACAGTTCGAAAAAGTGCTTCGGTTGTGATCAATGCCTTGGAATAGATAGAGTATGTTGTGAAGAGACCAAATGAAGTCAATTGCTCCCCCAAGGAGGCCAATTCCATGGGATATGATGGTTCACACTTTTCAGAATCTTCGTGCTTCTACCCTGAACTAGCTTGATTGGAGTTCGAATGGGTTCAGTTCATTTGAATGCACAAGAAATGCCGTGAGGATGTTGAATGTACTAACTTGCTCCCTCAAAGTTTCAACATTGATAGGATTTTGTCGTGTAAAACTTGTCAGTGGTTTTTTCTCAAACTCCAAGATTCCGCGCAAAACTGTTCGAAAAAGTGCATCGGTTGTGATCAATGCCTTGGAATAGACAGAGTATGTTGTGAAGAGACCAAATGAAGTCAATTGCTCCCCCAATGAGGCCAATTCCATGGGATACGATGGTTCACACATTTCAGAACCTTTTCAGAATCTTCGTGCTTCTACCCTGAACTAGCTTGATTGGAGTTCGAATGGGTTCAGTTCATTTGAATGCACAAGAAATGCCGTGAGCATGTTGAATGTACTAACTTGCTCCCTCAAAGTTTCAACATTGATAGGATTTTGTCGTGTAAAACTTGTCAGTGGTTTTTTCGCAAACTCCAAGATTCCGCGCAAAACTGTTCGAAAAAGTGCTTCGGTTGTGATCAATGCCTTGGAATAGACAGAGTATGTTGTGAAGAGACCAAATGAAGTCAATTGCTCCCCCAAGGAGGCCAATTCCATGGGATATGATGGTTCACACTTTTCAGAATCTTCGTGCTTCTACCCTGAACTAGCTTGATTGGAGTTCGAATGGGTTCAGTTCATTTGAATGCACAAGAAATGCCGTGAGGATGTTGAATGTACTAACTTGCTCCCTCAAAGTTTCAACATTGATAGGATTTTGTCGTGTAAAACTTGTCAGTGGTTTTTTCTCAAACTCCAAGATTCCGCGCAAAACTGTTCGAAAAAGTGCTTCGGTTGTGATCAATGCCTTGGAATAGACAGAGTATGTTGTGAAGAGACCAAATGAAGTCAATTGCTCCCCCAATGAGGCCAATTCCATGGGATACGATGGTTCACACATTTCAGAACCTTTTCAGAATCTTCGTGCTTCTACCCTGAACTAGCTTGATTGGAGTTCGAATGGGTTCAGTTCATTTGAATGCACAAGAAATGCCGTGAGCATGTTGAATGTACTAACTTGCTCCCTCAAAGTTTCAACATTGATAGGATTTTGTCGTGTAAAACTTGTCAGTGGTTTTTTCGCAAACTCCAAGATTCCGCGCAAAACTGTTCGAAAAAGTGCTTCGGCTGTGATCAATGCCTTGGAATAGACAGAGTATGTTGTGAAGAGACCAAATGAAGTCAATTGCTCCCCCAAGGAGGCCAATTCCATGGGATATGATGGTTCACACATTTCAGAACTATTTCAGAATCTTCGTGCTTCTACCCTGAAGTAGCTTGATTAGAGTTCGAATGGGTTCAGTTCATTTGAATGCACAAGAAATGGCGTGAGGATGTTGAATGTACTAACTTGCTCCCTCAAAGTTTCAACATTGATAGGATTTTGTCGTGTAAAACTGGTCAGTGGTTTTTTCTCAAACTCAAAGATTCCGCGCAAAACTGTTCGAAAAAGTGCTTCGGTTGTGATCAATGCCTTGGAATAGACAGAGTATGTTGTGAAGAGACCAAATGAAGTCAATTGCTCCCCCAAGGAGGCCAATTCCATGGGATACGATGGTTCACACTTTTCAGAACCTTTTCAGAATCTTTGTGCTTATACCCTGAACTAGCTTGATTGGAGTTCGAATGGGTTTAGTTCATTTGAATGCACAAGAAATGCCGTGAGGATGTTGAATGTACTAACTTGCTCCCTCAAAGTTTCAACATTGATAGGATTTTGTCGTGTAAAACTTGTCAGTGGTTTTTTCTCAAACTCCAAGATTCCGCACAAAACTGTTCGAAAAAGTGCTTCGGTTGTGATCAATGCCTTGGAATAGACAGAGTATGTTGTGAAGAGACCAAATGAAGTCAATTGCTCCCCCAAGGAGGCCAATTCCATGGGATACGATGGTTCACACTTTTCAGAACCTTTTCAGAATCTTCGTGCTTCTACCCTGAACAAGCTTGATTGGAGTTCGAATGGGTTCAGTTCATTTGAATGCACAAGAAATGCCGTGTGGATGCTGGAGGTACTAACGTGCTGCCCAAAAGAGGCAAAATTGATAGGATTTTTTGGTGCAAAACTTGTCCGTGGTTTATTCTCAAACTCCAAGATTCCGCGCAAAACTGTTCGAAAAAGTGCTTCGGTTGTGATCAATGCCTTGGAATAGACAGAGTATGGTGTGAAGAGACCAAATGAAGTCAACTGCTCCCCCAAGGTGGCCAATTCCATGGGATATGATGGTTCACACATTTCAGAACTTTTTCAGAATCTTCGTGCTTCTACCCTGAACTAGCTTGATTGGAGTTCGAGTGGGTTCAGTTCATTTGAATGCACAAGAAATGCCGTGAGGATGTTGAATGTACTAACTTGCTGCCCCAAAGAGGCAAAATTGATAGGATTTTGTCGTGTAAAACTTGTCAGTGGTTTTTTCTCAAACTCCAAGGTTCCGCCCAAAACTGTCCGAAAAAGTGGTTTGGTTGTGATCAATGCCTTGGAATAGACAGAGTATGTTGTGAAGAGACCAAATGAAGTCAATTGCTCCCCCAAGGAGGCCAATTCCATGGGATACAATGGTTCACACATTTCGGAACCTTTTCAGAATCTTCGTGCTTCTACCCTGAACTAGCTTTATTGGAGTTCGAATGGGTTCAGTTCATTTGAATGCACAAGAAATGCCGTGAGGATGTTGAATGTACTAACTTGCTCCCGCAAAGTTTCAACATTGATAGGATTTTGTCGTGTAAAACTTGTCAGTGGTTTTTTCTCAAACTCCAAGATTCCGCACAAAACTGTTCGAAAAAGTGCTTCGGTTGTGATCAATGCCTTGGAATAGACAGAGTATGTTGTGAAGAGACCAAATGAAGTCAATTGCTCCCCCAAGGAGGCCAATTCCATGGGATACGATGGTTCACACTTTTCAGAACCTTTTCAGAATCTTCGTGCTTCTACCCTGAACAAGCTTGATTGGAGTTCGAATGGGTTCAGTTCATTTGAATGCACAAGAAATGCCGTGTGGATGCTGGAGGTACTAACGTGCTGCCCAAAAGAGGCAAAATTGATAGGATTTTTTGGTGCAAAACTTGTCCGTGGTTTATTCTCAAACTCCAAGATTCCGCGCAAAACTGTTCGAAAAAGTGCTTCGGTTGTGATCAATGCCTTGGAATAGACAGAGTATGGTGTGAAGAGACCAAATGAAGTCAATTGCTCCCCCAAGGTGGCCAATTCCATGGGATATGATGGTTCACACATTTCAGAACTTTTTCAGAATCTTCGTGCTTCTACCCTGAACTAGCTTGATTGGAGTTCGAGTGGGTTCAGTTCATTTGAATGCACAAGAAATGCCGTGAGGATGTTGAATGTACTAACTTGCTGCCCCAAAGAGGCAAAATTGATAGGATTTTGTCGTGTAAAACTTGTCAGTGGTTTTTTCTCAAACTCCAAGGTTCCGCCCAAAACTGTCCGAAAAAGTGGTTTGGTTGTGATCAATGCCTTGGAATAGACAGAGTATGTTGTGAAGAGACCAAATGAAGTCAATTGCTCCCCCAAGGAGGCCAATTCCATGGGATACAATGGTTCACACATTTCGGAACCTTTTCAGAATCTTCGTGCTTCTACCCTGAACTAGCTTTATTGGAGTTCGAATGGGTTCAGTTCATTTGAATGCACAAGAAATGCCGTGAGGATGTTGAATGTACTAACTTGCTCCCGCAAAGTTTCAACATTGATAGGATTTTGTCGTGTAAAACTTGTCAGTGGTTTTTTCTCAAACTCCAAGGTTCCGCGCAAAACTGTTCGAAAAAGTGCTTCGGTTGTGATCAATGCCTTGGAATAGATAGAGTATGTTGTGAAGAGACCAAATGAAGTCAATTGCTCCCCCAAGGAGGCCAATTCCATGGGATATGATGGTTCACACTTTTCAGAATCTTCGTGCTTCTACCCTGAACTAGCTTGATTGGAGTTCGAATGGGTTCAGTTCATTTGAATGCACAAGAAATGCCGTGAGGATGTTGAATGTACTAACTTGCTCCCTCAAAGTTTCAACATTGATAGGATTTTGTCGTGTAAAACTTGTCAGTGGTTTTTTCTCAAACTCCAAGATTCCGCGCAAAACTGTTCGAAAAAGTGCTTCGGTTGTGATCAATGCCTTGGAATAGACAGAGTATGTTGTGAAGAGACCAAATGAAGTCAATTGCTCCCCCAATGAGGCCAATTCCATGGGATACGATGGTTCACACATTTCAGAACCTTTTCAGAATCTTCGTGCTTCTACCCTGAACTAGCTTGATTGGAGTTCGAATGGGTTCAGTTCATTTGAATGCACAAGAAATGCCGTGAGGATGTTGAATGTACTAACTTGCTCCCGCAAAGTTTCAACATTGATAGGATTTTGTCGTGTAAAACTTGTCAGTGGTTTTTTCTCAAACTCCAAGGTTCCGCGCAAAACTGTTCGAAAAAGTGCTTCGGTTGTGATCAATGCCTTGGAATAGATAGAGTATGTTGTGAAGAGACCAAATGAAGTCAATTGCTCCCCCAAGGAGGCCAATTCCATGGGATATGATGGTTCACACTTTTCAGAATCTTCGTGCTTCTACCCTGAACTAGCTTGATTGGAGTTCGAATGGGTTCAGTTCATTTGAATGCACAAGAAATGCCGTGAGGATGTTGAATGTACTAACTTGCTCCCTCAAAGTTTCAACATTGATAGGATTTTGTCGTGTAAAACTTGTCAGTGGTTTTTTCTCAAACTCCAAGATTCCGCGCAAAACTGTTCGAAAAAGTGCTTCGGTTGTGATCAATGCCTTGGAATAGACAGAGTATGTTGTGAAGAGACCAAATGAAGTCAATTGCTCCCCCAATGAGGCCAATTCCATGGGATACGATGGTTCACACATTTCAGAACCTTTTCAGAATCTTCGTGCTTCTACCCTGAACTAGCTTGATTGGAGTTCGAATGGGTTCAGTTCATTTGAATGCACAAGAAATGCCGTGAGCATGTTGAATGTACTAACTTGCTCCCTCAAAGTTTCAACATTGATAGGATTTTGTCGTGTAAAACTTGTCAGTGGTTTTTTCGCAAACTCCAAGATTCCGCGCAAAACTGTTCGAAAAAGTGCTTCGGCTGTGATCAATGCCTTGGAATAGACAGAGTATGTTGTGAAGAGACCAAATGAAGTCAATTGCTCCCCCAAGGAGGCCAATTCCATGGGATATGATGGTTCACACATTTCAGAACTATTTCAGAATCTTCGTGCTTCTACCCTGAAGTAGCTTGATTAGAGTTCGAATGGGTTCAGTTCATTTGAATGCACAAGAAATGGCGTGAGGATGTTGAATGTACTAACTTGCTCCCTCAAAGTTTCAACATTGATAGGATTTTGTCGTGTAAAACTGGTCAGTGGTTTTTTCTCAAACTCAAAGATTCCGCGCAAAACTGTTCGAAAAAGTGCTTCGGTTGTGATCAATGCCTTGGAATAGACAGAGTATGTTGTGAAGAGACCAAATGAAGTCAATTGCTCCCCCAAGGAGGCCAATTCCATGGGATACGATGGTTCACACTTTTCAGAACCTTTTCAGAATCTTTGTGCTTATACCCTGAACTAGCTTGATTGGAGTTCGAATGGGTTTAGTTCATTTGAATGCACAAGAAATGCCGTGAGGATGTTGAATGTACTAACTTGCTCCCTCAAAGTTTCAACATTGATAGGATTTTGTCGTGTAAAACTTGTCAGTGGTTTTTTCTCAAACTCCAAGATTCCGCACAAAACTGTTCGAAAAAGTGCTTCGGTTGTGATCAATGCCTTGGAATAGACAGAGTATGTTGTGAAGAGACCAAATGAAGTCAATTGCTCCCCCAAGGAGGCCAATTCCATGGGATACGATGGTTCACACTTTTCAGAACCTTTTCAGAATCTTCGTGCTTCTACCCTGAACAAGCTTGATTGGAGTTCGAATGGGTTCAGTTCATTTGAATGCACAAGAAATGCCGTGTGGATGCTGGAGGTACTAACGTGCTGCCCAAAAGAGGCAAAATTGATAGGATTTTTTGGTGCAAAACTTGTCCGTGGTTTATTCTCAAACTCCAAGATTCCGCGCAAAACTGTTCGAAAAAGTGCTTCGGTTGTGATCAATGCCTTGGAATAGACAGAGTATGGTGTGAAGAGACCAAATGAAGTCAATTGCTCCCCCAAGGTGGCCAATTCCATGGGATATGATGGTTCACACATTTCAGAACTTTTTCAGAATCTTCGTGCTTCTACCCTGAACTAGCTTGATTGGAGTTCGAGTGGGTTCAGTTCATTTGAATGCACAAGAAATGCCGTGAGGATGTTGAATGTACTAACTTGCTGCCCCAAAGAGGCAAAATTGATAGGATTTTGTCGTGTAAAACTTGTCAGTGGTTTTTTCTCAAACTCCAAGGTTCCGCCCAAAACTGTCCGAAAAAGTGGTTTGGTTGTGATCAATGCCTTGGAATAGACAGAGTATGTTGTGAAGAGACCAAATGAAGTCAATTGCTCCCCCAAGGAGGCCAATTCCATGGGATACAATGGTTCACACATTTCGGAACCTTTTCAGAATCTTCGTGCTTCTACCCTGAACTAGCTTTATTGGAGTTCGAATGGGTTCAGTTCATTTGAATGCACAAGAAATGCCGTGAGGATGTTGAATGTACTAACTTGCTCCCGCAAAGTTTCAACATTGATAGGATTTTGTCGTGTAAAACTTGTCAGTGGTTTTTTCTCAAACTCCAAGATTCCGCACAAAACTGTTCGAAAAAGTGCTTCGGTTGTGATCAATGCCTTGGAATAGACAGAGTATGTTGTGAAGAGACCAAATGAAGTCAATTGCTCCCCCAAGGAGGCCAATTCCATGGGATACGATGGTTCACACTTTTCAGAACCTTTTCAGAATCTTCGTGCTTCTACCCTGAACAAGCTTGATTGGAGTTCGAATGGGTTCAGTTCATTTGAATGCACAAGAAATGCCGTGTGGATGCTGGAGGTACTAACGTGCTGCCCAAAAGAGGCAAAATTGATAGGATTTTTTGGTGCAAAACTTGTCCGTGGTTTATTCTCAAACTCCAAGATTCCGCGCAAAACTGTTCGAAAAAGTGCTTCGGTTGTGATCAATGCCTTGGAATAGACAGAGTATGGTGTGAAGAGACCAAATGAAGTCAATTGCTCCCCCAAGGTGGCCAATTCCATGGGATATGATGGTTCACACATTTCAGAACTTTTTCAGAATCTTCGTGCTTCTACCCTGAACTAGCTTGATTGGAGTTCGAGTGGGTTCAGTTCATTTGAATGCACAAGAAATGCCGTGAGGATGTTGAATGTACTAACTTGCTGCCCCAAAGAGGCAAAATTGATAGGATTTTGTCGTGTAAAACTTGTCAGTGGTTTTTTCTCAAACTCCAAGGTTCCGCCCAAAACTGTCCGAAAAAGTGGTTTGGTTGTGATCAATGCCTTGGAATAGACAGAGTATGTTGTGAAGAGACCAAATGAAGTCAATTGCTCCCCCAAGGAGGCCAATTCCATGGGATACAATGGTTCACACATTTCGGAACCTTTTCAGAATCTTCGTGCTTCTACCCTGAACTAGCTTTATTGGAGTTCGAATGGGTTCAGTTCATTTGAATGCACAAGAAATGCCGTGAGGATGTTGAATGTACTAACTTGCTCCCGCAAAGTTTCAACATTGATAGGATTTTGTCGTGTAAAACTTGTCAGTGGTTTTTTCTCAAACTCCAAGGTTCCGCGCAAAACTGTTCGAAAAAGTGCTTCGGTTGTGATCAATGCCTTGGAATAGATAGAGTATGTTGTGAAGAGACCAAATGAAGTCAATTGCTCCCCCAAGGAGGCCAATTCCATGGGATATGATGGTTCACACTTTTCAGAATCTTCGTGCTTCTACCCTGAACTAGCTTGATTGGAGTTCGAATGGGTTCAGTTCATTTGAATGCACAAGAAATGCCGTGAGGATGTTGAATGTACTAACTTGCTCCCTCAAAGTTTCAACATTGATAGGATTTTGTCGTGTAAAACTTGTCAGTGGTTTTTTCTCAAACTCCAAGATTCCGCGCAAAACTGTTCGAAAAAGTGCTTCGGTTGTGATCAATGCCTTGGAATAGACAGAGTATGTTGTGAAGAGACCAAATGAAGTCAATTGCTCCCCCAATGAGGCCAATTCCATGGGATACGATGGTTCACACATTTCAGAACCTTTTCAGAATCTTCGTGCTTCTACCCTGAACTAGCTTGATTGGAGTTCGAATGGGTTCAGTTCATTTGAATGCACAAGAAATGCCGTGAGGATGTTGAATGTACTAACTTGCTCCCGCAAAGTTTCAACATTGATAGGATTTTGTCGTGTAAAACTTGTCAGTGGTTTTTTCTCAAACTCCAAGGTTCCGCGCAAAACTGTTCGAAAAAGTGCTTCGGTTGTGATCAATGCCTTGGAATAGATAGAGTATGTTGTGAAGAGACCAAATGAAGTCAATTGCTCCCCCAAGGAGGCCAATTCCATGGGATATGATGGTTCACACTTTTCAGAATCTTCGTGCTTCTACCCTGAACTAGCTTGATTGGAGTTCGAATGGGTTCAGTTCATTTGAATGCACAAGAAATGCCGTGAGGATGTTGAATGTACTAACTTGCTCCCTCAAAGTTTCAACATTGATAGGATTTTGTCGTGTAAAACTTGTCAGTGGTTTTTTCTCAAACTCCAAGATTCCGCGCAAAACTGTTCGAAAAAGTGCTTCGGTTGTGATCAATGCCTTGGAATAGACAGAGTATGTTGTGAAGAGACCAAATGAAGTCAATTGCTCCCCCAATGAGGCCAATTCCATGGGATACGATGGTTCACACATTTCAGAACCTTTTCAGAATCTTCGTGCTTCTACCCTGAACTAGCTTGATTGGAGTTCGAATGGGTTCAGTTCATTTGAATGCACAAGAAATGCCGTGAGCATGTTGAATGTACTAACTTGCTCCCTCAAAGTTTCAACATTGATAGGATTTTGTCGTGTAAAACTTGTCAGTGGTTTTTTCGCAAACTCCAAGATTCCGCGCAAAACTGTTCGAAAAAGTGCTTCGGCTGTGATCAATGCCTTGGAATAGACAGAGTATGTTGTGAAGAGACCAAATGAAGTCAATTGCTCCCCCAAGGAGGCCAATTCCATGGGATATGATGGTTCACACATTTCAGAACTATTTCAGAATCTTCGTGCTTCTACCCTGAAGTAGCTTGATTAGAGTTCGAATGGGTTCAGTTCATTTGAATGCACAAGAAATGGCGTGAGGATGTTGAATGTACTAACTTGCTCCCTCAAAGTTTCAACATTGATAGGATTTTGTCGTGTAAAACTGGTCAGTGGTTTTTTCTCAAACTCAAAGATTCCGCGCAAAACTGTTCGAAAAAGTGCTTCGGTTGTGATCAATGCCTTGGAATAGACAGAGTATGTTGTGAAGAGACCAAATGAAGTCAATTGCTCCCCCAAGGAGGCCAATTCCATGGGATACGATGGTTCACACTTTTCAGAACCTTTTCAGAATCTTTGTGCTTATACCCTGAACTAGCTTGATTGGAGTTCGAATGGGTTTAGTTCATTTGAATGCACAAGAAATGCCGTGAGGATGTTGAATGTACTAACTTGCTCCCTCAAAGTTTCAACATTGATATGATTTTGTCGTGTAAAACTTGTCAGTGGTTTTTTCTCAAACTCCAAGATTCCGCACAAAACTGTTCGAAAAAGTGCTTCGGTTGTGATCAATGCCTTGGAATAGACAGAGTATGTTGTGAAGAGACCAAATGAAGTCAATTGCTCCCCCAAGGAGGCCAATTCCATGGGATACGATGGTTCACACTTTTCAGAACCTTTTCAGAATCTTCGTGCTTCTACCCTGAACAAGCTTGATTGGAGTTCGAATGGGTTCAGTTCATTTGAATGCACAAGAAATGCCGTGTGGATGCTGGAGGTACTAACGTGCTGCCCAAAAGAGGCAAAATTGATAGGATTTTTTGGTGCAAAACTTGTCCGTGGTTTATTCTCAAACTCCAAGATTCCGCGCAAAACTGTTCGAAAAAGTGCTTCGGTTGTGATCAATGCCTTGGAATAGACAGAGTATGGTGTGAAGAGACCAAATGAAGTCAATTGCTCCCCCAAGGTGGCCAATTCCATGGGATATGATGGTTCACACATTTCAGAACTTTTTCAGAATCTTCGTGCTTCTACCCTGAACTAGCTTGATTGGAGTTCGAGTGGGTTCAGTTCATTTGAATGCACAAGAAATGCCGTGAGGATGTTGAATGTACTAACTTGCTGCCCCAAAGAGGCAAAATTGATAGGATTTTGTCGTGTAAAACTTGTCAGTGGTTTTTTCTCAAACTCCAAGGTTCCGCCCAAAACTGTCCGAAAAAGTGGTTTGGTTGTGATCAATGCCTTGGAATAGACAGAGTATGTTGTGAAGAGACCAAATGAAGTCAATTGCTCCCCCAAGGAGGCCAATTCCATGGGATACAATGGTTCACACATTTCGGAACCTTTTCAGAATCTTCGTGCTTCTACCCTGAACTAGCTTTATTGGAGTTCGAATGGGTTCAGTTCATTTGAATGCACAAGAAATGCCGTGAGGATGTTGAATGTACTAACTTGCTCCCGCAAAGTTTCAACATTGATAGGATTTTGTCGTGTAAAACTTGTCAGTGGTTTTTTCTCAAACTCCAAGATTCCGCACAAAACTGTTCGAAAAAGTGCTTCGGTTGTGATCAATGCCTTGGAATAGACAGAGTATGTTGTGAAGAGACCAAATGAAGTCAATTGCTCCCCCAAGGAGGCCAATTCCATGGGATACGATGGTTCACACTTTTCAGAACCTTTTCAGAATCTTCGTGCTTCTACCCTGAACAAGCTTGATTGGAGTTCGAATGGGTTCAGTTCATTTGAATGCACAAGAAATGCCGTGTGGATGCTGGAGGTACTAACGTGCTGCCCAAAAGAGGCAAAATTGATAGGATTTTTTGGTGCAAAACTTGTCCGTGGTTTATTCTCAAACTCCAAGATTCCGCGCAAAACTGTTCGAAAAAGTGCTTCGGTTGTGATCAATGCCTTGGAATAGACAGAGTATGGTGTGAAGAGACCAAATGAAGTCAATTGCTCCCCCAAGGTGGCCAATTCCATGGGATATGATGGTTCACACATTTCAGAACTTTTTCAGAATCTTCGTGCTTCTACCCTGAACTAGCTTGATTGGAGTTCGAGTGGGTTCAGTTCATTTGAATGCACAAGAAATGCCGTGAGGATGTTGAATGTACTAACTTGCTGCCCCAAAGAGGCAAAATTGATAGGATTTTGTCGTGTAAAACTTGTCAGTGGTTTTTTCTCAAACTCCAAGGTTCCGCCCAAAACTGTCCGAAAAAGTGGTTTGGTTGTGATCAATGCCTTGGAATAGACAGAGTATGTTGTGAAGAGACCAAATGAAGTCAATTGCTCCCCCAAGGAGGCCAATTCCATGGGATACAATGGTTCACACATTTCGGAACCTTTTCAGAATCTTCGTGCTTCTACCCTGAACTAGCTTTATTGGAGTTCGAATGGGTTCAGTTCATTTGAATGCACAAGAAATGCCGTGAGGATGTTGAATGTACTAACTTGCTCCCGCAAAGTTTCAACATTGATAGGATTTTGTCGTGTAAAACTTGTCAGTGGTTTTTTCTCAAACTCCAAGGTTCCGCGCAAAACTGTTCGAAAAAGTGCTTCGGTTGTGATCAATGCCTTGGAATAGATAGAGTATGTTGTGAAGAGACCAAATGAAGTCAATTGCTCCCCCAAGGAGGCCAATTCCATGGGATATGATGGTTCACACTTTTCAGAATCTTCGTGCTTCTACCCTGAACTAGCTTGATTGGAGTTCGAATGGGTTCAGTTCATTTGAATGCACAAGAAATGCCGTGAGGATGTTGAATGTACTAACTTGCTCCCTCAAAGTTTCAACATTGATAGGATTTTGTCGTGTAAAACTTGTCAGTGGTTTTTTCTCAAACTCCAAGATTCCGCGCAAAACTGTTCGAAAAAGTGCTTCGGTTGTGATCAATGCCTTGGAATAGACAGAGTATGTTGTGAAGAGACCAAATGAAGTCAATTGCTCCCCCAATGAGGCCAATTCCATGGGATACGATGGTTCACACATTTCAGAACCTTTTCAGAATCTTCGTGCTTCTACCCTGAACTAGCTTGATTGGAGTTCGAATGGGTTCAGTTCATTTGAATGCACAAGAAATGCCGTGAGGATGTTGAATGTACTAACTTGCTCCCGCAAAGTTTCAACATTGATAGGATTTTGTCGTGTAAAACTTGTCAGTGGTTTTTTCTCAAACTCCAAGGTTCCGCGCAAAACTGTTCGAAAAAGTGCTTCGGTTGTGATCAATGCCTTGGAATAGATAGAGTATGTTGTGAAGAGACCAAATGAAGTCAATTGCTCCCCCAAGGAGGCCAATTCCATGGGATATGATGGTTCACACTTTTCAGAATCTTCGTGCTTCTACCCTGAACTAGCTTGATTGGAGTTCGAATGGGTTCAGTTCATTTGAATGCACAAGAAATGCCGTGAGGATGTTGAATGTACTAACTTGCTCCCTCAAAGTTTCAACATTGATAGGATTTTGTCGTGTAAAACTTGTCAGTGGTTTTTTCTCAAACTCCAAGATTCCGCGCAAAACTGTTCGAAAAAGTGCTTCGGTTGTGATCAATGCCTTGGAATAGACAGAGTATGTTGTGAAGAGACCAAATGAAGTCAATTGCTCCCCCAATGAGGCCAATTCCATGGGATACGATGGTTCACACATTTCAGAACCTTTTCAGAATCTTCGTGCTTCTACCCTGAACTAGCTTGATTGGAGTTCGAATGGGTTCAGTTCATTTGAATGCACAAGAAATGCCGTGAGCATGTTGAATGTACTAACTTGCTCCCTCAAAGTTTCAACATTGATAGGATTTTGTCGTGTAAAACTTGTCAGTGGTTTTTTCGCAAACTCCAAGATTCCGCGCAAAACTGTTCGAAAAAGTGCTTCGGTTGTGATCAATGCCTTGGAATAGACAGAGTATGTTGTGAAGAGACCAAATGAAGTCAATTGCTCCCCCAAGGAGGCCAATTCCATGGGATATGATGGTTCACACATTTCAGAACTATTTCAGAATCTTTGTGCTTCTACCCTGAACTAGCTTGATTGGAGTTCGAATGGGTTCAGTTCATTTGAATGCACAAGAAATGCCGTGAGGATGTTGAATGTACTAACTTGCTGCCCCAAAGAGGCAAAATTGATAGGATTTTGTCGTGTAAAACTTGTCAGTGGTTTTTTCTCAAACTCCAAGGTTCCGCCCAAAACAGTCCGAAAAAGTGCTTTGGTTGTCATCAATGCCTTGGAATAGACAGAATATGTTGTGAAGAGACCAAATGAAGTCAATTGCTCCCCCAAGGAGGCCAATTCCATGGGATATGATGGTTCACACTTTTCAGAACTTTTTCAGAATCTTTGTGCTTCTACCCTGAACTAGCTTGATTGGAGTTCGAATGGGTTCAGTTCATTTGAATGCACAAGAAATGCCGTGAGGATGTTGAATGTACTAACTTGCTGCCCCAAAGAGGCAAAATTGATAGGATTTTGTCGTGTAAAACTTGTCAGTGGTTTTTTCTCAAACTCCAAGGTTCCGCCCAAAACTGTCCGAAAAAGTGCTTCGGTTGTGATCAATGCCTTGGAATAGACAGAGTATGTTGTGAAGAGACCAAATGAAGTCAATTGCTCCCCCAAGGAGGCCAATTCCATGGGATATGATGGTTCACACTTTTCAGAACTTTTTCAGAATCTTTGTGCTTCTACCCTGAACTAGCTTGATTGGAGTTCGAATGGGTTCAGTTCATTTGAATGCACAAGAAATGCCGTGAGGATGTTGAATGTACTAACTTGCTGCCCCAAAGAGGCAAAATTGATAGGATTTTGTCGTGTAAAACTTGTCAGTGGTTTTTTCTCAAACTCCAAGGTTCCGCCCAAAACAGTCCGAAAAAGTGCTTTGGTTGTGATCAATGCCTTGGAATAGACAGAATATGTTGTGAAGAGACCAAATGAAGTCAATTACTCCCCCAAGGAGGCCAATTCCATGGGATATGATGGCTCACACTTTTCAGAACTTTTTCAGAATCTTCGTGCTTCTACCCTGAACTAGCTTGATTGGAGTTCGAATGGGTTCAGTTCATTTGAATGCACAAGAAATGCCGTGAGGATGTTGAATGTACTAACTTGCTGCCCCAAAGAGGCAAAATTGATAGGATTTTGTCGTGTAAAACTTGTCAGTGGTTTTTTCTCAAACTCCAAGGTTCCGCCCAAAACTGTCCGAAAAAGTGCTTTGGTTGTGATCAATGCCTTGGAATAGACAGAGTATGTTGTGAAGAGACCAAATGAAGTCAATTGCTCCCCCAAGGAGGCCAATTCCATGGGATACGATGGTTCACACTTTTCAGAACTATTTCAGAATCTTCGTGCTTCTACCCTGAACTAGCTTGATTGGAGTTCGAATGGGTTCAGTTCATTTGAATGCACAAGAAATGCCGTGAGGATGTTGAATGTACTAACTTGCTCCCTCAAAGTTTCAACATTGATAGGATTTTGTCGTGTAAAACTTGTCAGTGGTTTTTTCTCAAACTCCAAGATTCCGCGAAAAACTGTTCGAAAAAGTGCTTCGGTTGTGATCAATGCCTTGGAATAGACAGAGTATGTTGTGAAGAGACCAAATGAAGTCAATTGCTCCCCCAAGGAGGCCAATTCCATGGGATATGATGGTTCACACATTTCAGAACTATTTCAGAATCTTTGTGCTTCTACCCTGAACTAGCTTGATTGGAGTTCGAATGGGTTCAGTTCATTTGAATGCACAAGAAATGCCGTGAGGATGTTGAATGTACTAACTTGCTGCCCCAAAGAGGCAAAATTGATAGGATTTTGTCGTGTAAAACTTGTCAGTGGTTTTTTCTCAAACTCCAAGGTTCCGCCCAAAACAGTCCGAAAAAGTGCTTTGGTTGTCATCAATGCCTTGGAATAGACAGAATATGTTGTGAAGAGACCAAATGAAGTCAATTGCTCCCCCAAGGAGGCCAATTCCATGGGATATGATGGTTCACACTTTTCAGAACTTTTTCAGAATCTTTGTGCTTCTACCCTGAACTAGCTTGATTGGAGTTCGAATGGGTTCAGTTCATTTGAATGCACAAGAAATGCCGTGAGGATGTTGAATGTACTAACTTGCTGCCCCAAAGAGGCAAAATTGATAGGATTTTGTCGTGTAAAACTTGTCAGTGGTTTTTTCTCAAACTCCAAGGTTCCGCCCAAAACTGTCCGAAAAAGTGCTTCGGTTGTGATCAATGCCTTGGAATAGACAGAGTATGTTGTGAAGAGACCAAATGAAGTCAATTGCTCCCCCAAGGAGGCCAATTCCATGGGATATGATGGTTCACACTTTTCAGAACTTTTTCAGAATCTTTGTGCTTCTACCCTGAACTAGCTTGATTGGAGTTCGAATGGGTTCAGTTCATTTGAATGCACAAGAAATGCCGTGAGGATGTTGAATGTACTAACTTGCTGCCCCAAAGAGGCAAAATTGATAGGATTTTGTCGTGTAAAACTTGTCAGTGGTTTTTTCTCAAACTCCAAGGTTCCGCCCAAAACAGTCCGAAAAAGTGCTTTGGTTGTGATCAATGCCTTGGAATAGACAGAATATGTTGTGAAGAGACCAAATGAAGTCAATTGCTCCCCCAAGGAGGCCAATTCCATGGGATATGATGGTTCACACTTTTCAGAACTTTTTCAGAATCTTTGTGCTTCTACCCTGAACTAGCTTGATTGGAGTTCGAATGGGTTCAGTTCATTTGAATGCACAAGAAATGCCGTGAGGATGTTGAATGTACTAACTTGCTGCCCCAAAGAGGCAAAATTGATAGGATTTTGTCGTGTAAAACTTGTCAGTGGTTTTTTCTCAAACTCCAAGGTTCCGCCCAAAACTGTCCGAAAAAGTGCTTTGGTTGTGATCAATGCCTTGGAATAGACAGAGTATGTTGTGAAGAGACCAAATGAAGTCAATTGCTCCCCCAAGGAGGCCAATTCCATGGGATACGATGGTTCACACTTTTCAGAACTATTTCAGAATCTTCGTGCTTCTACCCTGAACTAGCTTGATTGGAGTTCGAATGGGTTCAGTTCATTTGAATGCACAAGAAATGCCGTGAGGATGTTGAATGTACTAACTTGCTGCCCCAAAGAGGCAAAATTGGTAGGATTTTGTCGTGTAAAACTTGTCAGTGGTTTTTTCTCAAACTCCAAGGTTCCGCCCAAAACTGTCCGAAAAAGTGCTTTGGTTGTGATCAATGCCTTGGAATAGACAGAGTATGTTGTGAAGAGACCAAATGAAGTCAATTGCTCCCCCAATGAGGCCAATTCCATGGGATACGATGGTTCACACATTTCAGAACTTTTTCAGAATCTTCGTGCTTCTACCCTGAACTAGCTTGATTGGAGTTCGAATGGGTTCAGTTCATTTGAATGCACAAGAAATGCCGTGAGGATGTTGAATGTACTAACTTGCTGCCCCAAAGAGGCAAAATTGATAGGATTTTGTCGTGTAAAACTTGTCAGTGGTTTTTTCTCAAACTCCAAGGTTCCGCCCAAAACTGTCCGAAAAAGTGCTTTGGTTGTGATCAATGCCTTGGAATAGACAGAGTATGTTGTGAAGAGACCAAATGAAGTCAATTGCTCCCCCAAGGAGGCCAATTCCATGGGATACGATGGTTCACACTTTTCAGAACTATTTCAGAATCTTCGTGCTTCTACCCTGAACTAGCTTGATTGGAGTTCGAATGGGTTCAGTTCATTTGAATGCACAAGAAATGCCGTGAGGATGTTGAATGTACTAACTTGCTGCCCCAAAGAGGCAAAATTGGTAGGATTTTGTCGTGTAAAACTTGTCAGTGGTTTTTTCTCAAACTCCAAGGTTCCGCCCAAAACTGTCCGAAAATGTGCTTTGGTTGTGATCAATGCCTTGGAATAGACAGAGTATGTTGTGAAGAGACCAAATGAAGTCAATTGCTCCCCCAAGGAGGCCAATTCCATGGGATACGATGGTTCACACTTTTCAGAACCTTTTCAGAATCTTCGTGCTTCTACCCTGAACTAGCTTGATTGGAGTTCGAATGGGTTCAGTTCATTTGAATGCACAAGAAATGCCGTGTGGATGCTGGAGGTACTAACGTGCTGCCCAAAAGAGGCAAAATTGATAGGATTTTTTGGTGTAAAACTTGTCAGTGGTTTTTTCTCAAACTCCAAGGTTCCGCCCAAAACTGTCCGAAAAAGTGCTTCGGTTGTGATCAATGCTTTGGAATAGACAGAGTATGTTGTGAAGAGACCAAATGAAGTCAATTGCTCCCCCAATGAGGCCAATTCCATGGGATATGATGGTTCACACTTTTCAGAACGTTTTCAGAATCTTCGTGCTTCTACCCTGAACTTGCTTGATTGGAGTTCGAATGGGTTCAGTTCATTTGAATGCACAAGAAATGCCGTGTGGATGCTGGAGGTACTAACGTGCTGCCCAGAAGAGGCAAAATTGATAGGATTTTTTGGTGTAAAACTTGTCAGTGGTTTTTTCTCAAACTCCAAGGTTCCGCCCAAAACTGTCCGAAAAAGTGCTTCGGTTGTGATCAATGCTTTGGAATAGACAGAGTATGTTGTGAAGAGACCAAATGAAGTCAATTGCTCCCCCAATGAGGCCAATTCCATGGGATATGATGGTTCACACTTTTCAGAACGTTTTCAGAATCTTCGTGCTTCTACCCTGAACTAGCTTGATTGGAGTTCGAATGGGTTCAGTTCATTTGAATGCACAAGAAATGCCGTGAGGATGTTGAATGTACTAACTTGCTGCCCCAAAGAGGCAAAATTGATAGGATTTTGTCGTGTAAAACTTGTCAGTGGTTTTTTCTCAAACTCCAACGTTCCGCCCAAAATTGTCCGAAAAAGTGCTTTGGTTGTGATCAATGCCTTGGAATAGACAGAGTATGTTGTGAAGAGACCAAATGAAGTCAATTGCTCCCCCAAGGAGGCCAATTCCATGGCATACGATGGTTCATACTTTTCAGAACCTTTTCAGAATCTTCGTGCTTCTACCCTGAACTAGCTTGATTGGAGTTCGAATGGGTTCAGTTCATTTGAATGCACAAGAAATGCCGTGAGGATGTTGAATGTACTAACTTGCTCCCTCAAAGTTTCAACATTGATAGGATTTTGTCGTGTAAAACTTGTCAGTGGTTTTTTCTCAAACTCCAAGATTCCGCGCAAAACTGTGCAAAAAAGTGCTTCGATTGAGATCAACGCCTTGGAATAGACAGAGTATGTTGTGAAGAGACCAAATGAAGTCAATTGCTCCCCCAAGGAGGCCAATTCCATGGGATACGATGGTTCACACTTTTCAGAACCTTTTCAGAATCTTCGTGCTTCTACCCTGAACTAGCTTGATTGGAGTTCGAATGGGTTCAGTTCATTTGAATGCACAAGAAATGCCGTGAGGATGTTGAATGTACTAACTTACTCCATCAAAGTTTCAACATTGATCGCATTTTGTCGTGTAAAACTTGTCAGTGGTTTTTTCTCAAACTCCAAGATTCCGCGCAAAACTGTTCAAAAAAGTGCTTCGATTGAGATCAATGCCTTGGAATAGACAGAGTATGTTGTGAAGAGACCAAATGAAGTCAATTGCTCCCCCAAGGAGGCCAATTCCATGGGATATGATGGCTCACACTTTTCAGAACTTTTTCAGAATCTTTGTGCTTCTACCCTGAACTAGCTTGATTGGAGTTCGAATGGGTTCAGTTCATTTGAATGCACAACAAAATGCCGTGAGGATGTTGAATGTACCAACTTGCTCCCGCAAAGTTTCAACATTGATAGGATTTTGTCGTGTAAAACTTGTCAGTGGTTTTTTCTCAAACTCCAAGATTCCGCGCAAAACTGTTCGAAAAAGTGCTTCGGTTGTGATCAATGCCTTGGAATAGACAGAGTATGTTGTGAAGAGACCAAATGAAGTCAATTGCTCCCCCAAGGAGGCCAATTCCATGGGATACGATGGTTCACACATTTCAGAACCTTCTCAGAATCTTCGTGCTTCTACCCTGAACTAGCTTGATTGGAGTTCGAATGGGTTCAGTTCATTTGAATGCACAAGAAATGCCGTGAGGATGTTGAATGTACTAACTTGCTGCCCCAAAGAGGCAAAATTGAAAGGATTTTGTCGTGTAAAACTTGTCAGTGGTTTTTTCTCAAACTCCAAGGTTCCGCCCAAAACTGTCTGAAAAAGTGCTTTGGTTGTGATCAATGCCTTGGAATAGACAGAGTATGTTGTGAAGAGACCAAATGAAGTCAATTGCTCCCCCAAGGAGGCCAATTCCATGGGATACGATGGTTCACACTTTTCAGAACCTTTTCAGAATCTTTGTGCTTCTACCCTGAACTAGCTTGATTGGAGTTCGAATGGGTTCAGTTCATTTGAATGCACAAGAAATGCCGTGAGGATGTTGAATGTACTAACTTACTCCATCAAAGTTTCAACATTGATCGCATTTTGTCGTGTAAAACTTGTCAGTGGTTTTTTCTCAAACTCCAAGATTCCGCGCAAAACTGTTCAAAAAAGTGCTTCGATTGAGATCAATGCCTTGGAATAGACAGAGTATGTTGTGAAGAGACCAAATGAAGTCAATTGCTCCCCCAAGGAGGCCAATTCCATGGGATACGATGGTTCACACTTTTCAGAACCTTTTCAGAATCTTCGTGCTTCTACCCTGAACTAGCTTGATTGGAGTTCGAATGGGTTCAGTTCATTTGAATGCACAAGAAATGCCGTGAGGATGTTGAATGTACTAACTTGCTGCCCCAAAGAGGCAAAATTGATAGGATTTTGTCGTGTAAAACTTGTCAGTGGTTTTTTCTCAAACTCCAAGGTTCCGCCCAAAACTGTCCGAAAAAGTGCTTCGGTTGTGATCAATGCCTTGGAATAGACAGAGTATGTTGTGAAGAGACCAAATGAAGTCAATTGCTCCCCCAAGGAGGCCAATTCCATGGGATACGATGGTTCACACTTTTCAGAACCTTTTCAGAATCTTCGTGCTTCTACCCTGAACTAGCTTGATTGGAGTTCGAATGGGTTCAGTTCATTTGAATGCACAAGAAATGCCGTGTGGATGCTGGAGGTACTAACGTGCTGCCCAAAAGAGGCAAAATTGATAGGATTTTTTGGTGTAAAACTTGTCAGTGGTTTTTTCTCAAACTCCAAGGTTCCGCCTAAAACTGTCTGAAAAAGTGCTTCGGTTGTGATCAATGCCTTGGAATAGACAGAGTATGTTGTGAAGAGACCAAATGAAGTCAATTGCTCCCCCAAGGAGGCCAATTCCATGGGATATGATGGCTCACACTTTTTAGAACTTTTTCAGAATCTTCGTGCTTCTACCCTGAACTAGCTTGATTGGAGTTCGAATGGGTTCAGTTCATTTGAATGCACAAGAAATGCCGTGAGGATGTTGAATGTACTAACTTGCTGCCCCAAAGAGGCAAAATTGATAGGATTTTGTCGTGTAAAACTTGTCAGTGGTTTTTTCTCAAACTCCAAGGTTCCGCCTAAAACTGTCCGAAAAAGTGCTTCGGTTGTGATCAATGCCTTGGAATAGACAGAGTATGTTGTGAAGAGACCAAATGAAGTCAATTGCTCCCCCAAGGAGGCCAATTCCATGGGATACGATGGTTCACACTTTTCAGAACCTTTTCAGAATCTTCGTGCTTCTACCCTGAACTAGCTTGATTGGAGTTCGAATGGGTTCAGTTCATTTGAATGCACAAGAAATGCCGTGAGGATGTTGAATGTACTAACTTGCTGCCCCAAAGAGGCAAAATTGATAGGATTTTGTCGTGTAAAACTTGTCAGTGGTTTTTTCTCAAACTCCAAGGTTCCGCCCAAAACTGTCTGAAAAAGTGCTTTGGTTGTGATCAATGCCTTGGAATAGATAGAGTATGTTGTGAAGAGACCAAATGAAGTCAATTGCTCCCCCAAGGAGGCCAATTCCATGGGATACGATGGTTCACACTTTTCAGAACCTTTTCAGAATCTTCGTGCTTCTACCCTGAACTAGCTTGATTGGAGTTCGAGTGGGTTCAGTTCATTTGAATGCACAAGAAATGCCGTGAGGATGTTGAATGTACTAACTTGCTGCCCCAAAGAGGCAAAATTGATAGGATTTTGTCGTGTAAAACTTGTCAGTGGTTTTTTCTCAAACTCCAAGGTTCCGCCCAAAACTGTCCGAAAAAGTGCTTTGGTTGTGATCAATGCCTTGGAATAGACAGAGTATGTTGTGAAGAGACCAAATGAAGTCAATTGCTCCCCCAAGGAGGCCAATTCCATGGGATATGATGGTTCACACTTTTCAGAACTTTTTCAGAATCTTTGTGCTTCTACTCTGAACTAGCTTGATTGGAGTTCGAGTGGGTTCAGTTCATTTGAATGCACAAGAAATGCCGTGAGGATGTTGAATGTACTAACTTGCTGCCCCAAAGAGGCAAAATTGATAGGATTTTGTCGTGTAAAACTTGTCAGTGGTTTTTTCTCAAACTCCAACGTTCCGCCTAAAACTGTCTGAAAAAGTGCTTCGGTTGTGATCAATGCCTTGGAATAGACAGAGTATGTTGTGAAGAGACCAAATGAAGTCAATTGCTCCCCCAAGGAGGCCAATTCCATGGGATATGATGGCTCACACTTTTTAGAACTTTTTCAGAATCTTCGTGCTTCTACCCTGAACTAGCTTGATTGGAGTTCGAATGGGTTCAGTTCATTTGAATGCACAAGAAATGCCGTGAGGATGTTGAATGTACTAACTTGCTGCCCCAAAGAGGCAAAATTGATAGGATTTTGTCGTGTAAAACTTGTCAGTGGTTTTTTCTCAAACTCCAACGTTCCGCCTAAAACTGTCCGAAAAAGTGCTTTGGTTGTGATCAATGCCTTGGAATAGACAGAGTATGTTGTGAAGAGACCAAATGAAGTCAATTGCTCCCCCAAGGAGGCCAATTCCATGGGATATGATGGCTCACACTTTTCAGAACTTTTTCAGAATCTTCGTGCTTCTACCCTGAACTAGCTTGATTGGAGTTCGAATGGGTTCAGTTCATTTGAATGCACAAGAAATGCCGTGAGGATGTTGAATGTACTAACTTGCTGCCCCAAAGAGGCAAAATTGATAGGATTTTGTCGTGTAAAACTTGTCAGTGGTTTTTTCTCAAACTCCAAGGTTCCGCCCAAAACTGTCCGAAAAAGTGCTTCGGTTGTGATCAACGCCTTGGAATAGACAGAGTATGTTGTGAAGAGACCAAATGAAGTCAATTGCTCCCCCAAGGAGGCCAATTTGATGGGATACGATGGTTCACACTTTTCAGAACCTTTTCAGAATCTTCGTGCTTCTACCCTGAACTAGCTTGATTGGAGTTCGAATGGGTTCAGTTCATTTGAATGCACAAGAAATGCCGTGAGGATGTTGAATGTACTAACTTGCTGCCCCAAAGAGGCAAAATTGATAGGATTTTGTCGTGTAAAACTTGTCAGTGGTTTTTTCTCAAACTCCAAGGTTCCGCCCAAAACTGTCCGAAAAAGTGCTTTGGTTGTGATCAATGCCTTGGAATAGACAGAGTATGTTGTGAAGAGACCAAATGAAGTCAATTGCTCCCCCAAGGAGGCCAATTCCATGGGATATGATGGTTCACACTTTTCAGAACTTTTTCAGAATCTTTGTGCTTCTACCCTGAACTAGCTTGATTGGAGTTCGAGTGGGTTCAGTTCATTTGAATGCACAAGAAATGCCGTGAGGATGTTGAATGTACTAACTTGCTGCCCCAAAGAGGCAAAATTGATAGGATTTTGTCGTGTAAAACTTGTCAGTGGTTTTTTCTCAAACTCCAACGTTCCGCCCAAAACTGTCCGAAAAAGTGCTTTGGTTGTGATCAATGCCTTGGAATAGACAGAGTATGTTGTGAAGAGACCAAATGAAGTCAATTGCTCCCCCAAGGAGGCCAATTCCATGGGATACAATGGTTCACACTTTTCAGAACCTTTTCAGAATCTTCGTGCTTCTACCCTGAACTAGCTTGATTGGAGTTCGAATGGGTTCAGTTCATTTGAATGCACAAGAAATGCCGTGAGGATGTTGAATGTACTAACTTGCTGCCCCAAAGAGGCAAAATTGATAGGATTTTGTCGTGTAAAACTTGTCAGTGGTTTTTTCTCAAACTCCAAGGTTCCGCCCAAAACTGTCTGAAAAAGTGCTTTGGTTGTGATCAATGCCTTGGAATAGACAGAGTATGTTGTGAAGAGACCAAATGAAGTCAATTGCTCCCCCAAGGAGGCCAATTCCATGGGATACGATGGTTCACACTTTTCAGAACCTTTTCAGAATCTTCGTGCTTCTACCCTGAACTAGCTTGATTGGAGTTCGAGTGGGTTCAGTTCATTTGAATGCACAAGAAATGCCGTGAGGATGTTGAATGTACTAACTTGCTGCCCCAAAGAGGCAAAATTGATAGGATTTTGTCGTGTAAAACTTGTCAGTGGTTTTTTCTCAAACTCCAAGGTTCCGCCCAAAACTGTCCGAAAAAGTGCTTTGGTTGTGATCAATGCCTTGGAATAGACAGAGTATGTTGTGAAGAGACCAAATGAAGTCAATTGCTCCCCCAAGGAGGCCAATTCCATGGGATATGATGGTTCACACTTTTCAGAACTTTTTCAGAATCTTTGTGCTTCTACTCTGAACTAGCTTGATTGGAGTTCGAGTGGGTTCAGTTCATTTGAATGCACAAGAAATGCCGTGAGGATGTTGAATGTACTAACTTGCTGCCCCAAAGAGGCAAAATTGATAGGATTTTGTCGTGTAAAACTTGTCAGTGGTTTTTTCTCAAACTCCAACGTTCCGCCCAAAACTGTCCGAAAAAGTGCTTTGGTTGTGATCAATGCCTTGGAATAGACAGAGTATGTTGTGAAGAGACCAAATGAAGTCAATTGCTCCCCCAAGGAGGCCAATTCCATGGGATATGATGGTTCACACTTTTCAGAACTTTTTCAGAATCTTTGTGCTTCTACTCTGAACTAGCTTGATTGGAGTTCGAGTGGGTTCAGTTCATTTGAATGCACAAGAAATGCCGTGAGGATGTTGAATGTACTAACTTGCTGCCCCAAAGAGGCAAAATTGATAGGATTTTGTCGTGTAAAACTTGTCAGTGGTTTTTTCTCAAACTCCAAGGTTCCGCCCAAAACTGTCCGAAAAAGTGCTTCGGTTGTGATCAACGCCTTGGAATAGACAGAGTATGTTGTGAAGAGACCAAATGAAGTCAATTGCTCCCCCAAGGAGGCCAATTTGATGGGATACGATGGTTCACACTTTTCAGAACCTTTTCAGAATCTTCGTGCTTCTACCCTGAACTAGCTTGATTGGAGTTCGAATGGGTTCAGTTCATTTGAATGCACAAGAAATGCCGTGAGGATGTTGAATGTACTAACTTGCTGCCCCAAAGAGGCAAAATTGATAGGATTTTGTCGTGTAAAACTTGTCAGTGGTTTTTTCTCAAACTCCAAGGTTCCGCCCAAAACTGTCCGAAAAAGTGCTTTGGTTGTGATCAATGCCTTGGAATAGACAGAGTATGTTGTGAAGAGACCAAATGAAGTCAATTGCTCCCCCAAGGAGGCCAATTCCATGGGATATGATGGTTCACACTTTTCAGAACTTTTTCAGAATCTTTGTGCTTCTACCCTGAACTAGCTTGATTGGAGTTCGAGTGGGTTCAGTTCATTTGAATGCACAAGAAATGCCGTGAGGATGTTGAATGTACTAACTTGCTGCCCCAAAGAGGCAAAATTGATAGGATTTTGTCGTGTAAAACTTGTCAGTGGTTTTTTCTCAAACTCTAAGGTTCCGCCCAAAACTGTCCGAAAAAGTGCTTTGGTTGTGATCAATGCCTTGGAATAGACAGAGTATGTTGTGAAGAGACCAAATGAAGTCAATTGCTCCCCCAAGGAGGCCAATTCCATGGGATATGATGGCTCACACTTTTCAGAACTTTTTCAGAATCTTCGTGCTTCTACCCTGAACTAGCTTGATTGGAGTTCGAATGGGTTCAGTTCATTTGAATGCACAAGAAATGCCGTGAGGATGTTGAATGTACTAACTTGCTGCCCCAAAGAGGCAAAATTGATAGGATTTTGTCGTGTAAAACTTGTCAGTGGTTTTTTCTCAAACTCCAAGGTTCCGCCCAAAACTGTCTGAAAAAGTGCTTTGGTTGTGATCAATGCCTTGGAATAGACAGAGTATGTTGTGAAGAGACCAAATGAAGTCAATTGCTCCCCCAAGGAGGCCAATTCCACGGGATACGATGGTTCACACTTTTCAGAACCTTTTCAGAATCTTCGTGCTTCTACCCTGAACTAGCTTGATTGGAGTTCGAGTGGGTTCAGTTCATTTGAATGCACAAGAAATGCCGTGAGGATGTTGAATGTACTAACTTGCTGCCCCAAAGAGGCAAAATTGATAGGATTTTGTCGTGTAAAACTTGTCAGTGGTTTTTTCTCAAACTCTAAGGTTCCGCCCAAAACTGTCCGAAAAAGTGCTTTGGTTGTGATCAATGCCTTGGAATAGACAGAGTATGTTGTGAAGAGACCAAATGAAGTCAATTGCTCCCCCAAGGAGGCCAATTCCATGGGATATGATGGCTCACACTTTTCAGAACTTTTTCAGAATCTTCGTGCTTCTACCCTGAACTAGCTTGATTGGAGTTCGAATGGGTTCAGTTCATTTGAATGCACAAGAAATGCCATGAGGATGTTGAATGTACTAACTTGCTGCCCCAAAGAGGCAAAATTGATAAGATTTTGTCGTGTAAAACTTGTCAGTGGTTTTTTCTCAAACTCCAAGGTTCCGCCCAAAACTGTCCGAAAAAGTGCTTTGGTTGTGATCAATGCCTTGGAATAGACAGAGTATGTTGTGAAGAGACCAAATGAAGTCAATTGCTCCCCCAAGGAGGCCAATTCCATGGGATATGATGGCTCACACTTTTCAGAACTTTTTCAGAATCTTCGTGCTTCTACCCTGAACTAGCTTGATTGGAGTTCGAATGGGTTCAGTTCATTTGAATGCACAAGAAATGCCGTGAGGATGTTGAATGTACTAACTTGCTGCCCCAAAGAGGCAAAATTGATAGGATTTTGTCGTGTAAAACTTGTCAGTGGTTTTTTCTCAAACTCCAAGGTTCCGCCCAAAACTGTCCGAAAAAGTGCTTCGGTTGTGATCAATGCCTTGGAATAGACAGAGTATGTTGTGAAGAGACCAAATGAAGTCAATTGCTCCCCCAAGGAGGCCAATTCCATGGGATATGATGGTTCACACTTTTCAGAACTTTTTCAGAATCTTTGTGCTTCTACTCTGAACTAGCTTGATTGGAGTTCGAGTGGGTTCAGTTCATTTGAATGCACAAGAAATGCCGTGAGGATGTTGAATGTACTAACTTGCTGCCCCAAAGAGGCAAAATTGATAGGATTTTGTCGTGTAAAACTTGTCAGTGGTTTTTTCTCAAACTCCAAGGTTCCGCCCAAAACTGTCCGAAAAAGTGCTTTGGTTGTGATCAATGCCTTGGAATAGACAGAGTATGTTGTGAAGAGACCAAATGAAGTCAATTGCTCCCCCAAGGAGGCCAATTCCATGGGATATGATGGCTCACACTTTTCAGAACTTTTTCAGAATCTTCGTGCTTCTACCCTGAACTAGCTTGATTGGAGTTCGAATGGGTTCAGTTCATTTGAATGCACAAGAAATGCCGTGAGGATGTTGAATGTACTAACTTGCTGCCCCAAAGAGGCAAAATTGATAGGATTTTGTCGTGTAAAACTTGTCAGTGGTTTTTTCTCAAACTCCAAGGTTCGGCCCAAAACTGTCCGAAAAAGTGCTTTGGTTGTGATCAATGCCTTGGAATAGACAGAGTATGTTGTGAAGAGACCAAATGAAGTCAATTGCTCCCCCAAGGAGGCCAATTCCATGGGATATGATGGTTCACACTTTTCAGAACTTTTTCAGAATCTTTGTGCTTCTACCCTGAACTAGCTTGATTGGAGTTCGAGTGGGTTCAGTTCATTTGAATGCACAAGAAATGCCGTGAGGATGTTGAATGTACTAACTTGCTGCCCCAAAGAGGCAAAATTGATAGGATTTTGTCGTGTAAAACTTGTCAGTGGTTTTTTCTCAAACTCCAAGGTTCCGCCCAAAACTGTCCGAAAAAGTGCTTTGGTTGTGATCAATGCCTTGGAATAGACAGAGTATGTTGTGAAGAGACCAAATGAAGTCAATTGCTCCCCCAAGGAGGCCAATTCCATGGGATATGATGGTTCACACTTTTCAGAACTTTTTCAGAATCTTTGTGCTTCTACCCTGAACTAGCTTGATTGGAGTTCGAATGGGTTCAGTTCATTTGAATGCACAAGAAATGCCGTGAGGATGTTGAATGTACTAACTTGCTGCCCCAAAGAGGCAAAATTGATAGGATTTTGTCGTGTAAAACTTGTCAGTGGTTTTTTCTCAAACTCCAAGGTTCCGCCCAAAACTGTCCGAAAAAGTGCTTCGGTTGTGATCAATGCCTTGGAATAGACAGAGTATGTTGTGAAGAGACCAAATGAACTCAATTGCTCCCCCAAGGAGGCCAATTCCATGGGATATGATGGTTCACACTTTTCAGAACCTTTTCAGAATCTTCGTGCTTCTACCCTGAACTAGCTTGATTGGAGTTCGAATGGGTTCAGTTCATTTGAATCCACAAGAAATGCCGTGAGGATGTTGAATGTACTAACTTGCTGCCCCAAAGAGGCAAAATTGATAGGATTTTGTCGTGTAAAACTTGTCAGTGGTTTTTTCTCAAACTCCAAGGTTCCGCCCAAAACTGTCTGAAAAAGTGCTTCGGTTGTGATCAATGCCTTGGAATAGACAGAGTATGTTGTGAAGAGACCAAATGAAGTCAATTGCTCCCCCAAGGAGGCCAATTCCATGGGATATGATGGCTCACACTTTTCAGAACTTTTTCAGAATCTTCGTGCTTCTACCCTGAACTAGCTTGATTGGAGTTCGAATGGGTTCAGTTCATTTGAATGCACAAGAAATGCCGTGAGGATGTTGAATGTACTAACTTGCTGCCCCAAAGAGGCAAAATTGATAGGATTTTGTCGTGTAAAACTTGTCAGTGGTTTTTTCTCAAACTCCAAGGTTCCGCCTAAAACTGTCCGAAAAAGTGCTTCGGTTGTGATCAATGCCTTGGAATAGACAGAGTATGTTGTGAAGAGACCAAATGAAGTCAATTGCTCCCCCAAGGAGGCCAATTCCATGGGATACGATGGTTCGCACTTTTTTAGAACCTTTTCAGAATCTTCGTGCTTCTACCCTGAACTAGCTTGATTGGAGTTCGAATGGGTTCAGTTCATTTGAATGCACAAGAAATGCCGTGAGGATGTTGAATGTACTAACTTGCTGCCCCAAAGAGGCAAAATTGATAGGATTTTGTCGTGTAAAACTTGTCAGTGGTTTTTTCTCAAACTCCAAGGTTCCGCCCAAAACTGTCCGAAAAAGTGCTTTGGTTGTGATCAATGCCTTGGAATAGACAGAGTATGTTGTGAAGAGACCAAATGAAGTCAATTGCTCCCCCAAGGAGGCCAATTCCATGGGATATGATGGTTCACACTTTTCAGAACTTTTTCAGAATCTTTGTGCTTCTACCCTGAACTAGCTTGATTGGAGTTCGAGTGGGTTCAGTTCATTTGAATGCACAAGAAATGCCGTGAGGATGTTGAATGTACTAACTTGCTGCCCCAAAGAGGCAAAATTGATAGGATTTTGTCGTGTAAAACTTGTCAGTGGTTTTTTCTCAAACTCCAAGGTTCCGCCCAAAACTGTCCGAAAAAGTGCTTTGGTTGTGATCAATGCCTTGGAATAGACAGAGTATGTTGTGAAGAGACCAAATGAAGTCAATTGCTCCCCCAAGGAGGCCAATTCCATGGGATATGATGGCTCACACTTTTCAGAACTTTTTCAGAATCTTCGTGCTTCTACCCTGAACTAGCTTGATTGGAGTTCGAATGGGTTCAGTTCATTTGAATGCACAAGAAATGCCGTGAGGATGTTGAATGTACTAACTTGCTGCCCCAAAGAGGCAAAATTGATAGGATTTTGTCGTGTAAAACTTGTCAGTGGTTTTTTCTCAAACTCCAAGGTTCCGCCCAAAACTGTCCGAAAAAGTGCTTCGGTTGTGATCAATGCCTTGGAATAGACAGAGTATGTTGTGAAGAGACCAAATGAAGTCAATTGCTCCCCCAAGGAGGCCAATTCCATGGGATACGATGGTTCACACTTTTCAGAACCTTTTCAGAATCTTCGTGCTTCTACCCTGAACTAGCTTGATTGGAGTTCGAATGGGTTCAGTTCATTTGAATGCACAAGAAATGCCGTGAGGATGTTGAATGTACTAACTTGCTGCCCCAAAGAGGCAAAATTGATAGGATTTTGTCGTGTAAAACTTGTCAATGGTTTTTTCTCAAACTCCAAGGTTCCGCCCAAAACTGTCCGAAAAAGTGCTTTGGTTGTGATCAATGCCTTGGAATAGACAGAGTATGTTGTGAAGAGACCAAATGAAGTCAATTGCTCCCCCAAGGAGGCCAATTCCATGGGATATGATGGTTCACACTTTTCAGAAATTTTTCAGAATCTTTGTGCTTCTACCCTGAACTAGCTTGATTGGAGTTCGAGTGGGTTCAGTTCATTTGAATGCACAAGAAATGCCGTGAGGATGTTGAATGTACTAACTTGCTGCCCAAAAGAGGCAAAATTGATAGGATTTTGTCGTGTAAAACTTGTTAGTGGTTTTTTCTCAAACTCCAAGGTTCCGCCCAAAACTGTCCGAAAAAGTGCTTTGGTTGTGATCAATGCCTTGGAATAGACAGAGTATGTTGTGAAGAGACCAAATGAAGTCAATTGCTCCCCCAAGGAGGCCAATTCCATGGGATATGATGGTTCACACTTTTCAGAACTTTTTCAGAATCTTTGTGCTTCTACCCTGAACTAGCTTGATTGGAGTTCGAGTGGGTTCAGTTCATTTGAATGCACAAGAAATGCCGTGAGGATGTTGAATGTACTAACTTGCTGCCCCAAAGAGGCAAAATTGATAGGATTTTGTCGTGTAAAACTTGTCAGTGGTTTTTTCTCAAACTCCAAGGTTCCGCCCAAAACTGTCCGAAAAAGTGCTTTGGTTGTGATCAATGCCTTGGAATAGACAGAGTATGTTGTGAAGAGACCAAATGAAGTCAATTGCTCCCCCAAGGAGGCCAATTCCATGGGATATGATGGTTCACACTTTTCAGAACTTTTTCAGAATCTTTGTGCTTCTACTCTGAACTAGCTTGATTGGAGTTCGAGTGGGTTCAGTTCATTTGAATGCACAAGAAATGCCGTGTGGATGCTGGAGGTACTAACGTGCTGCCCAAAAGAGGCAAAATTGATAGGATTTTTTGGTGTAAAACTTGTCAGTGGTTTTTTCTCAAACTCCAAGGTTCCGCCCAAAACTGTCCGAAAAAGTGCTTCGGTTGTGATCAATGCTTTGGAATAGACAGAATATGTTGTGAAGAGACCAAATGAAGTCAATTGCTCCCCCAAGGAGGCCAATTCCATGGGATATGGTGGCTCACACTTTTCAGAACTTTTTCAGAATCTTTGTGCTTCTACCCTGAACTAGCTTGATTGGAGTTCGAATGGGTTCAGTTCATTTGAATGCACAAGAAATGCCGTGAGAATGTTGAATGTACTAACTTGCTCCCTCAAAGTTTCAACATTGATAGGATTTTGTCGTGTAAAACTTGTCAGTGGTTTTTTCTCAAACTCCAAGGTTCCGCCCAAAACTGTCCGAAAAAGTGCTTCGGTTGTGATCAATGCTTTGGAATAGACAGAATATGTTGTGAAGAGACCAAATGAAGTCAATTGCTCCCCCAAGGAGGCCAATTCCATGGGATATGGTGGCTCACACTTTTCAGAACTTTTTCAGAATCTTCGTGCTTCTACCCTGAACTAGCTTGATTAGAGTTCGAATGGGTTCAGTTCATTTGAATGCACAAGAAATGCCGTGAGGATGTTGAATGTACTAACTTGCTGCCCCAAAAAGGCAAAATTGATAGGATTTTGTCGTGTAAAACTTGTCAGTGGTTTTTTCTCAAACTCCAAGGTTCCGCCCAAAACTGTCCGAAAAAGTGCTTCGGTTGTGATCAATGCTTTGGAATAGACAGAATATGTTGTGAAGAGACCAAATGAAGTCAATTACTCCCCCAAGGAGGCCAATTCCATGGGATATGATGGTTCACACTTTTCAAAACCTTTTCAGAATCTTCGTGCTTCTACCCTGAACTAGCTTGATTAGAGTTCGAATGGGTTCAGTTCATTTGAATGCACAAGAAATGCCGTGAGGATGTTGAATGTACTAACTTGCTGCCCCAAAGAGGCAAAATTGATAGGATTTTGTCGTGTAAAACTTGTCAGTGGTTTTTTCTCAAACTCCAAGGTTCCGCCCAAAACTGTCCGAAAAAGTGCTTCGGTTGTGATCAATGCTTTGGAATAGACAGAATATGTTGTGAAGAGACCAAATGAAGTCAATTACTCCCCCAATGAGGCCAATTCCATGGGATATGATGGTTCACACTTTTCAGAACTTTTTCAGAATCTTTGTGCTTCTACTCTGAACTAGCTTGATTGGAGTTCGAGTGGGTTCAGTTCATTTGAATGCACAAGAAATGCCGTGTGGATGCTGGAGGTACTAACGTGCTGCCCAAAAGAGGCAAAATTGATAGGATTTTTTGGTGTAAAACTTGTCAGTGGTTTTTTCTCAAACTCCAAGGTTCCGCCCAAAACTGTCCGAAAAAGTGCTTCGGTTGTGATCAATGCTTTGGAATAGACAGAATATGTTGTGAAGAGACCAAATGAAGTCAATTGCTCCCCCAAGGAGGCCAATTCCATGGGATATGGTGGCTCACACTTTTCAGAACTTTTTCAGAATCTTCGTGCTTCTACCCTGAACTAGCTTGATTAGAGTTCGAATGGGTTCAGTTCATTTGAATGCACAAGAAATGCCGTGAGGATGTTGAATGTACTAACTTGCTCCCTCAAAGTTTCAACATTGATAGGATTTTGTCGTGTAAAACTTGTCAGTGGTTTTTTCTCAAACTCCAAGATTCCGCGCAAAACTGTTCGAAAAAGTGCTTCGGTTGTGATCAATGCCTTGGAATAGACAGAGTATGTTGTGAAGAGACCAAATGAAGTCAATTGCTCCCCCAAGGAGGCCAATTCCATGGGATACGATGGTTCACACTTTTCAGAACCTTTTCAGAATCTTCGTGCTTCTACCCTGAACTAGCTTGATTGGAGTTCGAATGGGTTCAGTTCATTTGAATGCACAAGAAATGCCGTGTGGATGCTAGAGGTACTAACGTGCTGCCCAAAAGAGGCAAAATTGATAGGATTTTTTGGTGTAAAACTTGTCAGTGGTTTTTTCTCAAACTACAAGGTTCCACCCAAAACTGTCCGAAAAAGTGCTTCGGTTGTGATCAATGCTTTGGAATAGACAGAGTATGTTGTGAAGAGACCAAATGAAGTCAATTGCTCCCCCAAGGAGGCCAATTCCATGGGATACGATGGTTCACACTTTTCAGAACCTTTTCAGAATCTTCGTGCTTCTACCCTGAACTAGCTTGATTGGAGTTCGAATGGGTTCAGTTCATTTGAATGCACAAGAAATGCCGTGTGGATGCTGGAGGTACTAACGTGCTGCCCAAAAGAGGCAAAATTGATAGGATTTTTTGGTGTAAAACTTGTCAGTGGTTTTTTCTCAAACTCCAAGGTTCCGCCCAAAACTGTCCGAAAAAGTGCTTCGGTTGTGATCAATGCTTTGGAATAGACAGAATATGTTGTGAAGAGACCAAATGAAGTCAATTGCTCCCCCAAGGAGGCCAATTCCATGGGATATGGTGGCTCACACTTTTCAGAACTTTTTCAGAATCTTTGTGCTTCTACCCTGAACTAGCTTGATTGTAGTTCGAATGGGTTCAGTTCATTTGAATGCACAAGAAATGCCGTGAGAATGTTGAATGTACTAACTTGCTCCCTCAAAGTTTCAACATTGATAGGATTTTGTCGTGTAAAACTTGTCAGTGGTTTTTTCTCAAACTCCAAGGTTCCGCCCAAAACTGTCCGAAAAAGTGCTTCGGTTGTGATCAATGCTTTGGAATAGACAGACTATGTTGTGAACAGACCAAATGAAGTCAATTGCTCCCCCAAGGAGGCCAATTCCATGGGATATGGTGGCTCACACTTTTCAGAACTTTTTCAGAATCTTCGTGCTTCTACCCTGAACTAGCTTGATTAGAGTTCGAATGGGTTCAGTTCATTTGAATGCACAAGAAATGCCGTGAGGATGTTGAATGTACTAACTTGCTGCCCCAAAGAGGCAAAATTGATAGGATTTTGTCGTGTAAAACTTGTCAGTGGTTTTTGCTCAAACTCCAAGGTTCCGCCCAAAACTGTCCGAAAAAGTGCTTCGGTTGTGATCAATGCTTTGGAATAGACAGAATATGTTGTGAAGAGACCAAATGAAGTCAATTGCTCCCCCAAGGAGGCCAATTCCATGGGATATGGTGGCTCACACTTTACAGAACTTTTTCAGAATCTTTGTGCTTCTACCCTGAACTAGCTTGATTGGAGTTCGAATGGGTTCAGTTCATTTGAATGCACAAGAAATGCCGTGTGGATGCTGGAGGTACTAACGTGCTGCCCAAAAGAGGCAAAATTGATAGGATTTTTTGGTGTAAAACTTGTCAGTGGTTTTTTCTCAAACTCCAAGGTTCCGCCCAAAACTGTCCGAAAAAGTGCTTCGGTTGTGATCAATGCTTTGGAATAGACAGAATATGTTGTGAAGAGACCAAATGAAGTCAATTGCTCCCCCAAGGAGGCCAATTCCATGGGATATGGTGGCTCACACTTTTTAGAACTTTTTCAGAATCTTCGTGCTTCTACCCTGAACTAGCTTGATTGGAGTTCGAATGGGTTCAGTTCATTTGAATGCACAAGAAATGCCGTGAGGATGTTGAATGTACTAACTTGCTGCCCCAAAGAGGCAAAATTGATAGGATTTTGTCGTGTAAAACTTGTCAGTGGTTTTTTCTCAAACTCCAAGGTTCCGCCCAAAATTGTCCGAAAAAGTGCTTTGGTTGTGATCAATGCCTTGGAATAGACAGAGTATGTTGTGAAGAGACCAAATGAAGTCAATTGCTCCCCCAAGGAGGCCAATTCCATGGGATACGATGGTTCACACTTTTCAGAACCTTTTCAGAATCTTCGTGCTTCTACCCTGAACTAGCTTGATTAGAGTTCGAATGGGTTCAGTTCATTTGAATGCACAAGAAATGGCGTGAGGATGTTGAATGTACTAACTTGCTCCCTCAAAGTTTCAACATTAATAGGATATTGTCGTGTAAAACTTGTCAGTGGTTTTTTCTCAAACTCCAAGATTCCGCGCAAAACTGTTCGAAAAAGTGCTTCGGTTGTGATCAATGCCTTGGAATAGACAGAGTATGTTGTGAAGAGACCAAATGAAGTCAATTGCTCCCCCAGGGAGGCCAATTCCATGGGATATGATGGTTCACACTTTTCAGAACTTTTTCAGAATCTTCGTGCTTCTACCCTGAACTAGCTTGATTGGAGTTCGAATGGGTTCAATTCATTTGAATGCACAAGAAATGCCGTGTGGATGCTGGATGTACTAACTTGCTGCCCCAAAGAGGCAAAATTGATAGGATTTTGTCGTGTAAAACTTGTCAGTGGTTTTTTCTCAAACTCCAAGGTTCCGCCCAAAACTGTCCGAAAAAGTGCTTTGGTTGTGATCAATGCCTTGGAATAGACAGAGTATGTTGCGAAGAGACCAAATGAAGTCAATTGCTCCCCTAAGGAGGCCAATTCCATGGGATATGATGGTTCACACTTTTCAGAACTTTTTCAGAATCTTTGTGCTTCTACCCTGAACTAGCTTGATTGGAGTTCGAATGGGTTCAGTTCATTTGAATGCACAAGAAATGCCGTGAGGATGTTGAATGTACTAACTTGCTCCCTCAAAGTTTCAACATTGATAGGATTTTGTCGTGTAAAACTTGTTAGTGGTTTTTTCTCAAACTCCAAGGTTCCGCCCAAAACTGTCCGAAAAAGTGCTTCGGTTGTGATCAATGCTTTGGAATAGACAGAATATGTTGTGAAGAGACCAAATGAAGTCAATTGCTCCCCCAAGGAGGCCAATTCCATGGGATATGGTGGCTCACACTTTTCAGAACTTTTTCAGAATCTTTGTGCTTCTACCCTGAACTAGCTTGATTGGAGTTCGAATGGGTTCAGTTCATTTGAATGCACAAGAAATGCCGTGAGAATGTTGAATGTACTAACTTGCTCCCTCAAAGTTTCAACATTGATAGGATTTTGTCGTGTAAAACTTGTCAGTGGTTTTTTCTCAAACTCCAAGGTTCCGCCCAAAACTGTCCGAAAAAGTGCTTCGGTTGTGATCAATGCTTTGGAATAGACAGAATATGTTGTGAAGAGACCAAATGAAGTCAATTGCTCCCCCAAGGAGGCCAATTCCATGGGATATGGTGGCTCACACTTTTCAGAACTTTTTCAGAATCTTCGTGCTTCTACCCTGAACTAGCTTGATTAGAGTTCGAATGGGTTCAGTTCATTTGAATGCACAAGAAATGCCGTGAGGATGTTGAATGTACTAACTTGCTGCCCCAAAAAGGCAAAATTGATAGGATTTTGTCGTGTAAAACTTGTCAGTGGTTTTTTCTCAAACTCCAAGGTTCCGCCCAAAATTGTCCGAAAAAGTGCTTTGGTTGTGATCAATGCCTTGGAATAGACAGAGTATGTTGTGAAGAGACCAAATGAAGTCAATTGCTCCCCCAAGGAGGCCAATTCCATGGGATACGATGGTTCACACTTTTCAGAACCTTTTCAGAATCTTCGTGCTTCTACCCTGAACTAGCTTGATTAGAGTTCGAATGGGTTCAGTTCATTTGAATGCACAAGAAATGGCGTGAGGATGTTGAATGTACTAACTTGCTCCCTCAAAGTTTCAACATTAATAGGATATTGTCGTGTAAAACTTGTCAGTGGTTTTTTCTCAAACTCCAAGATTCCGCGCAAAACTGTTCGAAAAAGTGCTTCGGTTGTGATCAATGCCTTGGAATAGACAGAGTATGTTGTGAAGAGACCAAATGAAGTCAATTGCTCCCCCAGGGAGGCCAATTCCATGGGATATGATGGTTCACACTTTTCAGAACTTTTTCAGAATCTTCGTGCTTCTACCCTGAACTAGCTTGATTGGAGTTCGAATGGGTTCAGTTCATTTGAATGCACAAGAAATGCCGTGTGGATGCTGGATGTACTAACTTGCTGCCCCAAAGAGGCAAAATTGATAGGATTTTGTCGTGTAAAACTTGTCAGTGGTTTTTTCTCAAACTCCAAGGTTCCGCCCAAAACTGTCCGAAAAAGTGCTTTGGTTGTGATCAATGCCTTGGAATAGACAGAGTATGTTGCGAAGAGACCAAATGAAGTCAATTGCTCCCCTAAGGAGGCCAATTCCATGGGATATGATGGTTCACACTTTTCAGAACTTTTTCAGAATCTTTGTGCTTCTACCCTGAACTAGCTTGATTGGAGTTCGAATGGGTTCAGTTCATTTGAATGCACAAGAAATGCCGTGAGGATGTTGAATGTACTAACTTGCTCCCTCAAAGTTTCAACATTGATAGGATTTTGTCGTGTAAAACTTGTTAGTGGTTTTTTCTCAAACTCCAAGGTTCCGCCCAAAACTGTCCGAAAAAGTGCTTCGGTTGTGATCAATGCTTTGGAATAGACAGAATATGTTGTGAAGAGACCAAATGAAGTCAATTGCTCCCCCAAGGAGGCCAATTCCATGGGATATGGTGGCTCACACTTTTCAGAACTTTTTCAGAATCTTTGTGCTTCTACCCTGAACTAGCTTGATTGGAGTTCGAATGGGTTCAGTTCATTTGAATGCACAAGAAATGCCGTGAGAATGTTGAATGTACTAACTTGCTCCCTCAAAGTTTCAACATTGATAGGATTTTGTCGTGTAAAACTTGTCAGTGGTTTTTTCTCAAACTCCAAGGTTCCGCCCAAAACTGTCCGAAAAAGTGCTTCGGTTGTGATCAATGCTTTGGAATAGACAGAATATGTTGTGAAGAGACCAAATGAAGTCAATTGCTCCCCCAAGGAGGCCAATTCCATGGGATATGGTGGCTCACACTTTTCAGAACTTTTTCAGAATCTTCGTGCTTCTACCCTGAACTAGCTTGATTAGAGTTCGAATGGGTTCAGTTCATTTGAATGCACAAGAAATGCCGTGAGGATGTTGAATGTACTAACTTGCTGCCCCAAAGAGGCAAAATTGATAGGATTTTGTCGTGTAAAACTTGTCAGTGGTTTTTGCTCAAACTCCAAGGTTCCGCCCAAAACTGTCCGAAAAAGTGCTTTGGTTGTGATCAATGCCTTGGAATAGACAGAGTATGTTGTGAAGAGACCAAATGAAGTCAATTGCTCCCCCAAGGAGGCCAATTCCATGGGATATGATGGTTCACACTTTTCAGAACTTTTTCAGAATCTTTGTGCTTCTACCCTGAACTAGCTTGATTAGAGTTCGAATGGGTTCAGTTCATTTGAATGCACAAGAAATGCCGTGAGGATGTTGAATGTACTAACTTGCTCCCTCAAAGTTTCAACATTGATAGGATTTTGTCGTGTAAAACTTGTCAGTGGTTTTTTCTCAAACTCAAAGGTTTCGCCCAAAACTGTCCGAAAAAGTGCTTTGTTTGTGATCAATGCCTTGGAATAGACAGAGTATGTTGTGAAGAGACCAAATGAAGTGAATTGCTCCCCCAAGGAGGCCAATTCCATGGGATATGATGGTTCACACTTTTCAGAACTTTTTCAGAATCTTTGTGCTTCTACCCTGAACTAGCTTGATTAGAGTTCGAATGGGTTCAGTTCATTTGAATGCACAAGAAATGCCGTGAGGATGTTGAATGTACTAACTTGCTCCCTCAAAGTTTCAACATTGATAGGATTTTGTCGTGTAAAACTTGTCAGTGGTTTTTTCTCAAACTCAAAGGTTTCGCCCAAAACTGTCCGAAAAAGTGCTTTGTTTGTGATCAATGCCTTGGAATAGACAGAGTATGTTGTGAAGAGACCAAATGAAGTCAATTGCTCCCCCAAGGAGGCCAATTCCATGGGATATGATGGTTCACACTTTTCAGAACTTTTTCAGAATCTTTGTGCTTCTACCCTGAACTAGCTTGATTAGAGTTCGAATGGGTTCAGTTCATTTGAATGCACAAGAAATGCCGTGAGGATGTTGAATGTACTAACTTGCTCCCTCAAAGTTTCAACATTGATAGGATTTTGTCGTGTAAAACTTGTCAGTGGTTTTTTCTCAAACTCCAAGATTCCGCGCAAAACTGTTCGAAAAAGTGCTTCGGTTGTGATCAATGCCTTGGAATAGACAGAGTATGTTGTGAAGAGACCAAATGAAGTCAATTGCTCCCCCAAGGAGGCCAATTCCATGGGATACGATGGGTCACACTTTTCAGAACATTTTCAGAATCTTTGTGCTTCTACCCTGAACTAGCTTGATTGGAGTTCGAATGGGTTCAGTTCATTTGAATGCACAAGAAATGCCGTGAGGATGTTGAATGTACTAACTTGCTCCCTCAAAGTTTCAACATTGATAGGATTTTGTCGTGTAAAACTTGTCAGTGGTTTTTTCTCAAACTCCAAGGTTCCGCCCAAAACTGTCCGAAAAAGTGCTTTGGTTGTGATCAATGCCTTGGAATAGACAGAGTATGTTGTGAAGAGACCAAATGAAGTCAATTGCTCCCCCAAGGAGGCCAATTCCATGGGATACGATGGTTCACACTTTTGAGAACATTTTCAGAATCTTTGTGCTTCTACCCTGAACTAGCTTGATTGGAGTTCGAATGGGTTCAGTTCATTTGAATGCACAAGAAATGCCGTGAGGATGTTGAATGTACTAACTTGCTCCCTCAAAGTTTCAACATTGATAGGATTTTGTCGTGTAAAACTTGTCAGTGGTTTTTTCTCAAACTCCAAGATTCCGCGCAAAACTGTTCGAAAAAGTGCTTCGGTTGTGATCAATGCCTTGGAATAGACAGAGTATGTTGTGAAGAGACCAAATGAAGTCAATTGCTCCCCCAAGGAGGCCAATTCCATGGGATATGATGGTTCACACTTTTCAGAACTTTTTCAGAATCTTTGTGCTTCTACCCTGAACTAGCTTGATTAGAGTTCGAATGGGTTCAGTTCATTTGAATGCACAAGAAATGCCGTGAGGATGTTGAATGTACTAACTTGCTCCCTCAAAGTTTCAACATTGATAGGATTTTGTCGTGTAAAACTTGTCAGTGGTTTTTTCTCAAACTCCAAGGTTCCGCCCAAAACTGTCCGAAAAAGTGCTTTGGTTGTGATCAATGCCTTGGAATAGACAGAGTATGTTGTGAAGAGACCAAATGAAGTCAATTGCTCCCCCAAGGAGGCCAATTCCATGGGATATGATGGTTCACACTTTTCAGAACTTTTTCAGAATCTTTGTGCTTCTACCCTGAACTAGCTTGATTAGAGTTCGAATGGGTTCAGTTCATTTGAATGCACAAGAAATGCCGTGAGGATGTTGAATGTACTAACTTGCTCCCTCAAAGTTTCAACATTGATAGGATTTTGTCGTGTAAAACTTGTCAGTGGTTTTTTCTCAAACTCCAAGATTCCGCGCAAAACTGTTCGAAAAAGTGCTTCGGTTGTGATCAATGCCTTGGAATAGACAGAGTATGTTGTGAAGAGACCAAATGAAGTCAATTGCTCCCCCAAGGAGGCCAATTCCATGGGATATGATGGTTCACACTTTTCAGAACTTTTTCAGAATCTTTGTGCTTCTACCCTGAACTAGCTTGATTAGAGTTCGAATGGGTTCAGTTCATTTGAATGCACAAGAAATTCCGTGAGGATGTTGAATGTACTAACTTGCTCCCTCAAAGTTTCAACATTGATAGGATTTTGTCGTGTAAAACTTGTCAGTGGTTTTTTCTCAAACTCCAAGATTCCGCACAAAACTGTTCGAAAAAGTGCTTCGGTTGTGATCAATGCCTTGGAATAGACAGAGTATGTTGTGAAGAGACCAAATGAAGTCAATTGCTCCCCCAAGGAGGCCAATTCCATGGGATATGATGGTTCACACTTTTCAGAACTTTTTCAGAATCTTTGTGCTTCTACCCTGAACTAGCTTGATTAGAGTTTGAATGGGTTCAGTTCATTTGAATGCACAAGAAATGCCGTGAGGATGTTGAATGTACTAACTTGCTCCCTCAAAGTTTCAACATTGATAGGATTTTGTCATGTAAAACTTGTCAGTGGTTTTTTCTCAAACTCCAAGGTTCCGCCCAAAACTGTCCGAAAAAGTGCTTTGGTTGTGATCAATGCCTTGGAATAGACAGAGTATGTTGTGAAGAGACCAAATGAAGTCAATTGCTCCCCCAAGGAGGCCAATTCCATGGGATATGATGGTTCACACTTTTCAGAACTTTTTCAGAATCTTTGTGCTTCTACCCTGAACTAGCTTGATTAGAGTTCGAATGGGTTCAGTTCATTTGAATGCACAAGAAATGCCGTGAGGATGTTGAATGTACTAACTTGCTCCCTCAAAGTTTCAACATTGATAGGATTTTGTCGTGTAAAACTTGTCAGTGGTTTTTTCTCAAACTCCAAGGTTCGGCCCAAAACTGTCCGAAAAAGTGCTTTGGTTGTGATCAATGCCTTGGAATAGACAGAGTATGTTGAGAAGAGACCAAATGAAGTCAATTGCTCCCCCAAGGAGGCCAATTCCATGGGATATGATGGTTCACACTTTTCAGAACTTTTTCAGAATCTTTGTGCTTCTACCCTGAACTAGCTTGATTAGAGTTCGAATGGGTTCAGTTCATTTGAATGCACAAGAAATGCCGTGAGGATGTTGAATGTACTAACTTGCTCCCTCAAAGTTTCAACATTGATAGGATTTTGTCGTGTAAAACTTGTCAGTGGTTTTTTCTCAAACTCCAAGGTTCGGCCCAAAACTGTCCGAAAAAGTGCTTTGGTTGTGATCAATGCCTTGGAATAGACAGAGTATGTTGTGAAGAGACCAAATGAAGTCAATTGCTCCCCCAAGGAGGCCAATTCCATGGGATATGATGGTTCACACTTTTCAGAACTTTTTCAGAATCTTTGTGCTTCTACCCTGAACTAGCTTGATTAGAGTTCGAATGGGTTCAGTTCATTTGAATGCACAAGAAATGCCGTGAGGATGTTGAATGTACTAACTTGCTGCCCCAAAGAGGCAAAATTGATAGGATTTTGTCGTGTAAAACTTGTCAGTGGTTTTTTCTCAAACTCCAAGGTTCCGCCCAAAACTGTCCGAAAAAGTGCTTTGGTTGTGATCAATGCCTTGGAATAGACAGAGTATGTTGTGAAGAGACCAAATGAAGTCAATTGCTCCCCTAAGGAGGCCAATTCCATGGGATATGATGGTTCACACTTTTCAGAACTTTTTCAGAATCTTTGTGCTTCTACCCTGAACTAGCTTGATTAGAGTTCGAATGGGTTCAGTTCATTTGAATGCACAAGAAATGCCGTGAGGATGTTGAATGTACTAACTTGCTCCCTCAAAGTTCCAACATTGATAGGATTTTGTCGTGTAAAACTTGTCAGTGGTTTTTTCTCAAACTCCAAGATTCCGCGCAAAACTGTTCGAAAAAGTGCTTCGGTTGTGATCAATGCCTTGGAATAGACAGAGTATGTTGTGAAGAGACCAAATGAAGTCAATTGCTCCCCCAAGGAGGCCAATTCCATGGGATATGACGGTTCACACTTTTCAGAACTTTTTCAGAATCTTTGTGCTTCTACCCTGAACTAGCTTGATTAGAGTTCGAATGGGTTCAGTTCATTTGAATGCACAAGAAATGCCGTGAGGATGTTGAATGTACTAACTTGCTCCCTCAAAGTTTCAACATTGATAGGATTTTGTCGTGTAAAACTTGTCAGTGGTTTTTTCTCAAACTCCAAGGTTCGGCCCAAAACTGTCCGAAAAAGTGCTTTGGTTGTGATCAATGCCTTGGAATAGACAGAGTATGTTGTGAAGAGACCAAATGAAGTCAATTGCTCCCCCAAGGAGGCCAATTCCATGGGATATGGTGGTTCACACTTTTCAGAACTTTTTCAGAATCTTTGTGCTTCTACCCTGAACTAGCTTGATTAGAGTTCGAATGGGTTCAGTTCATTTGAATGCACAAGAAATGCCGTGAGGATGTTGAATGTACTAACTTGCTCCCTCAAAGTTTCAACATTGATAGGATTTTGTTGTGTAAAACTTGTCAGTGGTTTTTTCTCAAACTCCAAGATTCCGCGCAAAACTGTTCGAAAAAGTGCTTCGGTTGTGATCAATGCCTTGGAATAGACAGAGTATGTTGTGAAGAGACTAAAGGAAGTCAATTGCTCCCCCAAGGAGGCCAATTCCATGGGATATGATGGTTCACACTTTTCAGAACTTTTTCAGAATCTTTGTGCTTCTACCCTGAACTAGCTTGATTAGAGTTCGAATGGGTTCAGTTCATTTGAATGCGCAAGAAATGCCGTGAGGATGTTGAATGTACTAACTTGCTCCCTCAAAGTTTCAACATTGATAGGATTTTGTCGTGTAAAACTTGTCAGAGGTTTTTTCTCAAACTCCAAGGTTCCGCCCAAAACTGTCCGAAAAAGTGCTTCGGTTGTGATCAATGCTTTGGAATAGACAGAATATGTTGTGAAGAGACCAAATGAAGTCAATTGCTCCCCCAAGGAGGCCAATTCCATGGGATATGATGGCTCACACTTTTCAGAACTTTTTCAGAATCTTCGTGCTTCTACCCTGAACTAGCTTGATTGGAGTTCGAATGGGTTCAGTTCATTTGAATGAACAAGAAATGCCGTGAGGATGTTGAATGTACTAACTTGCTGCCCCAAAGAGGCAAAATTGATAGGATTTTTCGTGTAAAACTTGTCAGTGGTTTTTTCTCAAACTCCAAGGTTCCGCCCAAAACTGTCCGAAAAAGTGCTTTGGTTGTGATCAATGCCTTGGAATAGACAGAGTATGTTGTGAAGAGACCAAATGAAGTCAATTGCTCCCCCAAGGAGGCCAATTCCATGGGATACGATGGTTCACACTTTTCAGAACCTTTTCAGAATCTTCGTGCTTCTACCCTGAACTAGCTTGATTGGAGTTCGAATGGGTTCAGTTCATTTGAATGCACAAGAAATGCCGTGTGGATGCTGGAGGTACTAACGTGCTGCCCAAAAGAGGCAAAATTGATAGGATTTTGTCGTGTAAAACTTGTCAGTGGTTTTTTCTCAAACTCCAAGATTCCGCGCAAAACTGTTCGAAAAAGTGCTTCGGTTGTGATCAATGCCTTGGAATAGACAGAGTATGTTGTGAAGAGACCAAATGAAGTCAATTGCTCCCCCAAGGAGGCCAATTCCATGGGATATGATGGCTCACACTTTTCAGAACTTTTTCAGAATCTTCGTGCTTCTACCCTGAACTAGCTTGATTGGAGTTCGAATGGGTTCAGTTCATTTGAATGCACAAGAAATGCCGTGAGGATGTTGAATGTACTAACTTGCTGCCCCAAAGAGGCAAAATTGATAGGATTTTGTCGTGTAAAACTTGTCAGTGGTTTTTTCTCAAACTCCAAGGTTCCGCCCAAAACTGTCCGAAAAAGTGCTTCGGTTGTGATCAATGCCTTGGAATAGACAGAGTATGTTGTGAAGAGACCAAATGAAGTCAATTGCTCCCCCAAGGAGGCCAATTCCATGGGATATGATGGCTCACACTTTTCAGAACCTTTTCAGAATCTTCGTGCTTCTACCCTGAACTAGCTTGATTGGAGTTCGAATGGGTTCAGTTCATTTGAATGCACAAGAAATGCCGTGTGGATGCTGGAGGTACTAACGTGCTGCCCAAAAGAGGCAAAATTGATAGGATTTTGTCGTGTAAAACTTGTCAGTGGTTTTTTCTCAAACTCCAAGGTTCCGCCCAAAACTGTCCAAAAAAGTGCTTTGGTTGTGATCAATGCCTTGGAATAGACAGAGTATGTTGTGAAGAGACCAAATGAAGTCAATTGCTCCCCCAAGGAGGCCAATTCCATGGGATACGATGGTTCACACTTTTCAGAACATTTTCAGAATCTTTGTGCTTCTACCCTGAACTAGCTTGATTGGAGTTCGAATGGGTTCAGTTCATTTGAATGCACAAGAAATGCCGTGAGGATGTTGAATGTACTAACTTGCTCCCTCAAAGTTTCAACATTGATAGGATTTTGTCGTGTAAAACTTGTCAGTGGTTTTTTCTCAAACTCCAAGGTTCCGCCCAAAACTGTCCGAAAAAGTGCTTCGGTTGTGATCAATGCCTTGGAATAGACAGAGTATGTTGTGAAGAGACCAAATGAAGTCAATTGCTCCCCCAAGGAGGCCAATTCCATGGGATATGATGGCTCACACTTTTCAGAACCTTTTCAGAATCTTCGTGCTTCTACCGTGAACTAGCTTGATTGGAGTTCGAATGGGTTCAGTTCATTTGAATGCACAAGAAATGCCGTGAGGATGTTGAATGTACTAACTTGCTCCCTCAAAGTTTCAACATTGATAGGATTTTGTCGTGTAAAACTTGTCAGTGGTTTTTTCTCAAACTCCAAGGTTCCGCCCAAAACTGTCCGAAAAAGTGCTTCGGTTGTGATCAATGCCTTGGAATAGACAGAGTATGTTGTGAAGAGACCAAATGAAGTCAATTGCTCCCCCAAGGAGGCCAATTCCATGGGATATGATGGCTCACACTTTTCAGAACCTTTTCAGAATCTTCGTGCTTCTACCGTGAACTAGCTTGATTGGAGTTCGAATGGGTTCAGTTCATTTGAATGCACAAGAAATGCCGTGTGGATGCTGGAGGTACTAACGTGCTGCCCAAAAGAGGCAAAATTGATAGGATTTTGTCGTGTAAAACTTGTCAGTGGTTTTTTCTCAAACTCCAAGGTTCCGCCCAAAACTGTCCAAAAAAGTGCTTTGGTTGTGATCAATGCCTTGGAATAGACAGAGTATGTTGTGAAGAGACCAAATGAAGTCAATTGCTCCCCCAAGGAGGCCAATTCCATGGGATACGATGGTTCACACTTTTCAGAACATTTTCAGAATCTTTGTGCTTCTACCTTGAACTAGCTTGATTGGAGTTCGAATGGGTTCAGTTCATTTGAATGCACAAGAAATGCCGTGAGGATGTTGAATGTACTAACTTGCTCCCTCAAAGTTTCAACATTGATAGGATTTTGTCGTGTAAAACTTGTCAGTGGTTTTTTCTCAAACTCCAAGGTTCCGCCCAAAACTGTCCGAAAAAGTGCTTCGGTTGTGATCAATGCCTTGGAATAGACAGAGTATGTTGTGAAGAGACCAAATGAAGTCAATTGCTCCCCCAAGGAGGCCAATTCCATGGGATATGATGGCTCACACTTTTCAGAACCTTTTCAGAATCTTCGTGCTTCTACCGTGAACTAGCTTGATTGGAGTTCGAATGGGTTCAGTTCATTTGAATGCACAAGAAATGCCGTGTGGATGCTGGAGGTACTAACGTGCTGCCCAAAAGAGGCAAAATTGATAGGATTTTGTCGTGTAAAACTTGTCAGTGGTTTTTTCTCAAACTCCAAGGTTCCGCCCAAAATTGTCCAAAAAAGTGCTTTGGTTGTGATCAATGCCTTGGAATAGACAGAGTATGTTGTGAAGAGACCAAATGAAGTCAATTGCTCCCCCAAGGAGGCCAATTCCATGGGATATGATGGTTCACACTTTTCAGAACTTTTTCAGAATCTTTGTGCTTCTACCCTGAACTAGCTTGATTAGAGTTCGAATGGGTTCAGTTCATTTGAATGCACAAGAAATGCCGTGAGGATGTTGAATGTACTAACTTGCTGCCCCAAAGAGGCAAAATTGATAGGATTTTGTCGTGTAAAACTTGTCAGTGGTTTTTTCTCAAACTCCAAGGTTCTGCCCAAAACTGTCCGAAAAAGTGCTTTGGTTGTGATCAATGCCTTGGAATAGACAGAGTATGTTGTGAAGAGACCAAATGAAGTCAATTGCTCCCCTAAGGAGGCCAATTCCATGGGATATGATGGTTCACACTTTTCAGAACTTTTTCAGAATCTTTGTGCTTCTACCCTGAACTAGCTTGATTAGAGTTCGAATGGGTTCAGTTCATTTGAATGCACAAGAAATGCCGTGAGGATGTTGAATGTACTAACTTGCTCCCTCAAAGTTTCAACATTGATAGGATTTTGTCGTGTAAAACTTGTCAGTGGTTTTTTCTCAAACTCCAAGATTCCGCGCAAAACTGTTCGAAAAAGTGCTTCGGTTGTGATCAATGCCTTGGAATAGACAGAGTATGTTGTGAAGAGACCAAATGAAGTCAATTGCTCCCCCAAGGAGGCCAATTCCATGGGATATGACGGTTCACACTTTTCAGAACTTTTTCAGAATCTTTGTGCTTCTACCCTGAACTAGCTTGATTAGAGTTCGAATGGGTTCAGTTCATTTGAATGCACAAGAAATGCCGTGAGGATGTTGAATGTACTAACTTGCTCCCTCAAAGTTTCAACATTGATAGGATTTTGTCGTGTAAAACTTGTCAGTGGTTTTTTCTCAAACTCCAAGGTTCGGCCCAAAACTGTCCGAAAAAGTGCTTTGGTTGTGATCAATGCCTTGGAATAGACAGAGTATGTTGTGAAGAGACCAAATGAAGTCAATTGCTCCCCCAAGGAGGCCAATTCCATGGGATATGATGGTTCACACTTTTCAGAACTTTTTCAGAATCTTTGTGCTTCTACCCTGAACTAGCTTGATTAGAGTTCGAATGGGTTCAGTTCATTTGAATGCACAAGAAATGCCGTGAGGATGTTGAATGTACTAACTTGCTCCCTCAAAGTTTCAACATTGATAGGATTTTGTTGTGTAAAACTTGTCAGTGGTTTTTTCTCAAACTCCAAGATTCCGCGCAAAACTGTTCGAAAAAGTGCTTCGGTTGTGATCAATGCCTTGGAATAGACAGAGTATGTTGTGAAGAGACTAAAGGAAGTCAATTGCTCCCCCAAGGAGGCCAATTCCATGGGATATGATGGTTCACACTTTTCAGAACTTTTTCAGAATCTTTGTGCTTCTACCCTGAACTAGCTTGATTAGAGTTCGAATGGGTTCAGTTCATTTGAATGCGCAAGAAATGCCGTGAGGATGTTGAATGTACTAACTTGCTCCCTCAAAGTTTCAACATTGATAGGATTTTGTCGTGTAAAACTTGTCAGAGGTTTTTTCTCAAACTCCAAGGTTCCGCCCAAAACTGTCCGAAAAAGTGCTTCGGTTGTGATCAATGCTTTGGAATAGACAGAATATGTTGTGAAGAGACCAAATGAAGTCAATTGCTCCCCCAAGGAGGCCAATTCCATGGGATATGGTGGCTCACACTTTTCAGAACTTTTTCAGAATCTTCGTGCTTCTACCCTGAACTAGCTTGATTGGAGTTCGAATGGGTTCAGTTCATTTGAATGAACAAGAAATGCCGTGAGGATGTTGAATGTACTAACTTGCTGCCCCAAAGAGGCAAAATTGATAGGATTTTTCGTGTAAAACTTGTCAGTGGTTTTTTCTCAAACTCCAAGGTTCCGCCCAAAACTGTCCGAAAAAGTGCTTTGGTTGTGATCAATGCCTTGGAATAGACAGAGTATGTTGTGAAGAGACCAAATGAAGTCAATTGCTCCCCCAAGGAGGCCAATTCCATGGGATACGATGGTTCACACTTTTCAGAACCTTTTCAGAATCTTCGTGCTTCTACCCTGAACTAGCTTGATTGGAGTTCGAATGGGTTCAGTTCATTTGAATGCACAAGAAATGCCGTGTGGATGCTGGAGGTACTAACGTGCTGCCCAAAAGAGGCAAAATTGATAGGATTTTGTCGTGTAAAACTTGTCAGTGGTTTTTTCTCAAACTCCAAGATTCCGCGCAAAACTGTTCGAAAAAGTGCTTCGGTTGTGATCAATGCCTTGGAATAGACAGAGTATGTTGTGAAGAGACCAAATGAAGTCAATTGCTCCCCCAAGGAGGCCAATTCCATGGGATATGATGGCTCACACTTTTCAGAACTTTTTCAGAATCTTCGTGCTTCTACCCTGAACTAGCTTGATTGGAGTTCGAATGGGTTCAGTTCATTTGAATGCACAAGAAATGCCGTGAGGATGTTGAATGTACTAACTTGCTGCCCCAAAGAGGCAAAATTGATAGGATTTTGTCGTGTAAAACTTGTCAGTGGTTTTTTCTCAAACTCCAAGGTTCCGCCCAAAACTGTCCGAAAAAGTGCTTCGGTTGTGATCAATGCCTTGGAATAGACAGAGTATGTTGTGAAGAGACCAAATGAAGTCAATTGCTCCCCCAAGGAGGCCAATTCCATGGGATATGAGGGCTCACACTTTTCAGAACCTTTTCAGAATCTTCGTGCTTCTACCGTGAACTAGCTTGATTGGAGTTCGAATGGGTTCAGTTCATTTGAATGCACAAGAAATGCCGTGTGGATGCTGGAGGTACTAACGTGCTGCCCAAAAGAGGCAAAATTGATAGGATTTTGTCGTGTAAAACTTGTCAGTGGTTTTTTCTCAAACTCCAAGATTCCGCGCAAAACTGTTCGAAAAAGTGCTTCGGTTGTGATCAATGCCTTGGAATAGACAGAGTATGTTGTGAAGAGACCAAATGAAGTCAATTGCTCCCCCAAGGAGGCCAATTCCATGGGATATGATGGCTCACACTTTTCAGAACTTTTTCAGAATCTTCGTGCTTCTACCCTGAACTAGCTTGATTGGAGTTCGAATGGGTTCAGTTCATTTGAATGCACAAGAAATGCCGTGAGGATGTTGAATGTACTAACTTGCTGCCCCAAAGAGGCAAAATTGATAGGATTTTGTCGTGTAAAACTTGTCAGTGGTTTTTTCTCAAACTCCAAGGTTCCGCCCAAAACTGTCCGAAAAAGTGCTTCGGTTGTGATCAATGCCTTGGAATAGACAGAGTATGTTGTGAAGAGACCAAATGAAGTCAATTGCTCCCCCAAGGAGGCCAATTCCATGGGATATGATGGCTCACACTTTTCAGAACCTTTTCAGAATCTTCGTGCTTCTACCGTGAACTAGCTTGATTGGAGTTCGAATGGGTTCAGTTCATTTGAATGCACAAGAAATGCCGTGTGGATGCTGGAGGTACTAACGTGCTGCCCAAAAGAGGCAAAATTGATAGGATTTTGTCGTGTAAAACTTGTCAGTGGTTTTTTCTCAAACTCCAAGGTTCCGCCCAAAACTGTCCAAAAAAGTGCTTTGGTTGTGATCAATGCCTTGGAATAGACAGAGTATGTTGTGAAGAGACCAAATGAAGTCAATTGCTCCCCCAAGGAGGCCAATTCCATGGGATACGATGGTTCACACTTTTCAGAACATTTTCAGAATCTTTGTGCTTCTACCCTGAACTAGCTTGATTGGAGTTCGAATGGGTTCAGTTCATTTGAATGCACAAGAAATGCCGTGAGGATGTTGAATGTACTAACTTGCTCCCTCAAAGTTTCAACATTGATAGGATTTTGTCGTGTAAAACTTGTCAGTGGTTTTTTCTCAAACTCCAAGGTTCCGCCCAAAACTGTCCGAAAAAGTGCTTCGGTTGTGATCAATGCCTTGGAATAGACAGAGTATGTTGTGAAGAGACCAAATGAAGTCAATTGCTCCCCCAAGGAGGCCAATTCCATGGGATATGATGGCTCACACTTTTCAGAACCTTTTCAGAATCTTCGTGCTTCTACCGTGAACTAGCTTGATTGGAGTTCGAATGGGTTCAGTTCATTTGAATGCACAAGAAATGCCGTGAGGATGTTGAATGTACTAACTTGCTCCCTCAAAGTTTCAACATTGATAGGATTTTGTCGTGTAAAACTTGTCAGTGGTTTTTTCTCAAACTCCAAGGTTCCGCCCAAAACTGTCCGAAAAAGTGCTTCGGTTGTGATCAATGCCTTGGAATAGACAGAGTATGTTGTGAAGAGACCAAATGAAGTCAATTGCTCCCCCAAGGAGGCCAATTCCATGGGATATGATGGCTCACACTTTTCAGAACCTTTTCAGAATCTTCGTGCTTCTACCGTGAACTAGCTTGATTGGAGTTCGAATGGGTTCAGTTCATTTGAATGCACAAGAAATGCCGTGTGGATGCTGGAGGTACTAACGTGCTGCCCAAAAGAGGCAAAATTGATAGGATTTTGTCGTGTAAAACTTGTCAGTGGTTTTTTCTCAAACTCCAAGGTTCCGCCCAAAACTGTCCAAAAAAGTGCTTTGGTTGTGATCAATGCCTTGGAATAGACAGAGTATGTTGTGAAGAGACCAAATGAAGTCAATTGCTCCCCCAAGGAGGCCAATTCCATGGGATACGATGGTTCACACTTTTCAGAACATTTTCAGAATCTTTGTGCTTCTACCTTGAACTAGCTTGATTGGAGTTCGAATGGGTTCAGTTCATTTGAATGCACAAGAAATGCCGTGAGGATGTTGAATGTACTAACTTGCTCCCTCAAAGTTTCAACATTGATAGGATTTTGTCGTGTAAAACTTGTCAGTGGTTTTTTCTCAAACTCCAAGTTTCCGCCCAAAACTGTCCGAAAAAGTGCTTCGGTTGTGATCAATGCCTTGGAATAGACAGAGTATGTTGTGAAGAGACCAAATGAAGTCAATTGCTCCCCCAAGGAGGCCAATTCCATGGGATATGATGGCTCACACTTTTCAGAACCTTTTCAGAATCTTCGTGCTTCTACCGTGAACTAGCTTGATTGGAGTTCGAATGGGTTCAGTTCATTTGAATGCACAAGAAATGCCGTGTGGATGCTGGAGGTACTAACGTGCTGCCCAAAAGAGGCAAAATTGATAGGATTTTGTCGTGTAAAACTTGTCAGTGGTTTTTTCTCAAACTCCAAGGTTCCGCCCAAAATTGTCCAAAAAAGTGCTTTGGTTGTGATCAATGCCTTGGAATAGACAGAGTATGTTGTGAAGAGACCAAATGAAGTCAATTGCTCCCCCAAGGAGGCCAATTCCATGGGATACGATGGTTCACACTTTTCAGAACATTTTCAGAATCTTTGTGCTTCTACCCTGAACTAGCTTGATTGGAGTTCGAATGGGTTCAGTTCATTTGAATGCACAAGAAATGCCGTGAGGATGTTGAATGTACTAACTTGCTCCCTCAAAGTTTCAACATTGATAGGATTTTGTCGTGTAAAACTTGTCAGTGGTTTTTTCTCAAACTCCAAGGTTCCGCCCAAAACTGTCCGAAAAAGTGCTTCGGTTGTGATCAATGCTTTGGAATAGACAGAATATGTTGTGAAGAGACCAAGTGAAGTCAATTGCTCCCCCAAGGAGGCCAATTCCATGGGATATGATGGCTCACACTTTTCAGAACTTTTTCAGAATCTTCGTGCTTCTACCCTGAACTAGCTTGATTGGAGTTCGAATGGGTTCAGTTCATTTGAATGCACAAGAAATGCCGTGAGGATGTTGAATGTACTAACTTGCTGCCCCAAAGAGGCAAAAATGATAGGATTTTGTCGTGTAAAACTTGTCAGTGGTTTTTTCTCAAACTCCAAGGTTCCGCCCAAAACTGTCCGAAAAAGTGCTTTGGTTGTGATCAATGCCTTGGAATAGACAGAGTATGTTGTGAAGAGACCAAATGAAGTCAATTGCTCCCCTAAGGAGGCCAATTCCATGGGATATGATGGTTCACACTTTTCAGAACTTTTTCAGAATCTTTGTGCTTCTACCCTGAACTAGCTTGATTAGAGTTCGAATGGGTTCAGTTCATTTGAATGCACAAGAAATGCCGTGAGGATGTTGAATGTACTAACTTGCTCCCTCAAAGTTTCAACATTGATAGGATTTTGTCGTGTAAAACTTGTCAGTGGTTTTTTCTCAAACTCCAAGATTCCGCGCAAAACTGTTCGAAAAAGTGCTTCGGTTGTGATCAATGCCTTGGAATAGACAGAGTATGTTGTGAAGAGACCAAATGAAGTCAATTGCTCCCCCAAGGAGGCCAATTCCATGGGATACAATGGTTCACACTTTTCAGAACCTTTTCAGAATCTTCGTGCTTCTACCCTGAACTAGCTTGATTGGAGTTCGAATGGGTTCAGTTCATTTGAATGCACAAGAAATGCCGTGAGGATGTTGAATGTACTAACTTGCTGCCCCAAAGAGGCAAAATTGATAGGATTTTGTCGTGTAAAACTTGTCAGTGGTTTTTTCTCAAACTCCAAGGTTCCGCCCAAAACTGTCCGAAAAAGTGCTTTGGTTGTGATCAATGCCTTGGAATAGACAGAGTATGTTGTGAAGAGACCAAATGAAGTCAATTGCTCCCCCAAGGAGGCCAATTCCATGGGATACGATGGTTCACACTTTTCAGATTCTTTTCAGAATCTTTGTGCTTCTACCCTGAACTAGCTTGATTGGAGTTCGAATGGGTTCAGTTCATTTGAATGCACAAGAAATGCCGTGAGGATGTTGAATGTACTAACTTGCTACCTCAAAGTTTCAACATTGATAGGATTTTGTCGTGTAAAACTTGTCAGTGGTTTTTTCTCAAACTCCAAGATTCCGCGCAAAACTGTTCGAAAAAGTGCTTCGGTTGTGATCAATGCCTTGGAATAGACAGAGTATGTTGTGAAGAGACCAAATGAAGTCAATTGCTCCCCCAAGGAGGCCAATTCCATGGGATACGATGGTTCACACTTTTCAGAACCTTTTCAGAATCTTCGTGCTTCTACCCTGAACTAGCTTGATTGGAGTTCGAATGGGTTCAGTTCATTTGAATGCACAAGAAATGCCGTGAGGATGTTGAATGTACTAACTTGCTCCCTCAAAGTTTCAACATTGATAGGATTTTGTCGTGTAAAACTTGTCAGTGGTTTTTTCTCAAACTCCAAGATTCCGCGCAAAACTGTTCGAAAAAGGGCTTCGGTTGTGATCAATGCCTTGGAATAGACAGAGTATGTTGTGAAGAGACCAAATGAAGTCAATTGCTCCCCCAAGGAGGCCAATTCCATGGGATACGATGGTTCACACTTTTCAGAACCTTTTCAGAATCTTCGTGCTTCTACCCTGAACTAGCTTGATTGGAGTTCGAATGGGTTCAGTTCATTTGAATGCACAAGAAATGCCGTGTGGATGCTGGAGGTACTAACGTGCTGCCCAAAAGAGGCAAAATTGATAGGATTTTGTCGTGTAAAACTTGTCAGTGGTTTTTTCTCAAAGTCCAAGGTTCCGCCCAAAACTGTCCGAAAAAGTGCTTCGGTTGTGATCAATGCTTTGGAATAGACAGAATATGTTGTGAAGAGACCAAATGAAGTCAATTGCTCCCCCAAGGAGGCCAATTCCATGGGATACGATGGTTCACACTTTTCAGAACCTTTTCAGAATCTTCGTGCTTCTACCCTGAACTAGCTTGATTGGAGTTCGAATGGGTTCAGTTCATTTGAATGCACAAGAAATGCCGTGTGGATGCTGGAGGTACTAACGTGCTGCCCAAAAGAGGCAAAATTGATAGGATTTTTTGGTGTAAAACTTGTCAGTGGTTTTTTCTCAAACTCCAAGATTCCGCGCAAAACTGTTCGAAAAAGTGCTTCGGTTGTGATCAATGCCTTGGAATAGACAGAGTATGTTGTGAAGAGACCAAATGAAGTCAATTGCTCCCCCAAGGAGGCCAATTCCATGGGATACGATGGTTCACACTTTTCAGAACCTTTTCAGAATCTTCGTGCTTCTACCGTGAACTAGCTTGATTGGAGTTCGAATGGGTTCAGTTCATTTGAATGCACAAGAAATGCCGTGTGGATGCTGGAGGTACTAACGTGCTGCCCAAAAGAGGCAAAATTGATAGGATTTTGTCGTGTAAAACTTGTCAGTGGTTTTTTCTCAAAGTCCAAGGTTCCGCCCAAAACTGTCCGAAAAAGTGCTTCGGTTGTGATCAATGCTTTGGAATAGACAGAATATGTTGTGAAGAGACCAAATGAAGTCAATTGCTCCCCCAAGGAGGCCAATTCCATGGGATACGATGGTTCACACTTTTCAGAACCTTTTCAGAATCTTCGTGCTTCTACCCTGAACTAGCTTGATTGGAGTTCGAATGGGTTCAGTTCATTTGAATGCACAAGAAATGCCGTGAGGATGTTGAATGTACTAACTTGCTCCCTCAAAGTTTCAACATTGATAGGATTTTGTCGTGTAAAACTTGTCAGTGGTTTTTTCTCAAACTCCAAGGTTCCGCCCAAAACTGTCCGAAAAAGTGCTTTGGTTGTGATCAATGCCTTGGAATAGACAGAGTATGTTGTGAAGAGACCAAATGAAGTCAATTGCTCCCCCAAGGAGGCCAATTCCATGGGATACGATGGTTCACACTTTTCAGATTCTTTTCAGAATCTTTGTGCTTCTACCCTGAACTAGCTTGATTGGAGTTCGAATGGGTTCAGTTCATTTGAATGCACAAGAAATGCCGTGAGGATGTTGAATGTACTAACTTGCTACCTCAAAGTTTCAACATTGATAGGATTTTGTCGTGTAAAACTTGTCAGTGGTTTTTTCTCAAACTCCAAGATTCCGCGCAAAACTGTTCGAAAAAGTGCTTCGGTTGTGATCAATGCCTTGGAATAGACAGAGTATGTTGTGAAGAGACCAAATGAAGTCAATTGCTCCCCCAAGGAGGCCAATTCCATGGGATACGATGGTTCACACTTTTCAGAACCTTTTCAGAATCTTCGTGCTTCTACCCTGAACTAGCTTGATTGGAGTTCGAATGGGTTCAGTTCATTTGAATGCACAAGAAATGCCGTGTGGATGCTGGAGGTACTAACGTGCTGCCCAAAAGAGGCAAAATTGATAGGATTTTTTGGTTTAAAACTTGTCAGTGGTTTTTTCTCAAACTCCAAGATTCCGCGCAAAACTGTTCGAAAAAGTGCTTCGGTTGTGATCAATGCCTTGGAATAGACAGAGTATGTTGTGAAGAGACCAAATGAAGTCAATTGCTCCCCCAAGGAGGCCAATTCCATGGGATACGATGGTTCACACTTTTCAGAACCTTTTCAGAATCTTCGTGCTTCTACCGTGAACTAGCTTGATTGGAGTTCGAATGGGTTCAGTTCATTTGAATGCACAAGAAATGCCGTGAGGATGTTGAATGTACTAACTTGCTACCTCAAAGTTTCAACATTGATAGGATTTTGTCGTGTAAAACTTGTCAGTGGTTTTTTCTCAAACTCCAAGATTCCGCGCAAAACTGTTCGAAAAAGTGCTTCGGTTGTGATCAATGCCTTGGAATAGACAGAGTATGTTGTGAAGAGACCAAATGAAGTCAATTGCTCCCCCAAGGAGGCCAATTCCATGGGATACGATGGTTCACACTTTTCAGAACCTTTTCAGAATCTTCGTGCTTCTACCCTGAACTAGCTTGATTGGAGTTCGAATGGGTTCAGTTCATTTGAATGCACAAGAAATGCCGTGAGGATGTTGAATGTACTAACTTGCTCCCTCAAAGTTTCAACATTGATAGGATTTTGTCGTGTAAAACTTGTCAGTGGTTTTTTCTCAAACTCCAAGATTCCGCGCAAAACTGTTCGAAAAAGTGCTTCGGTTGTGATCAATGCCTTGGAATAGTCAGAGTATGTTGTGAAGAGACCAAATGAAGTCAATTGCTCCCCCAAGGAGGCCAATTCCATGGGATACGATGGTTCACACTTTTCAGAACCTTTTCAGAATCTTCGTGCTTCTACCGTGAACTAGCTTGATTGGAGTTCGAATGGGTTCAGTTCATTTGAATGCACAAGAAATGCCGTGTGGATGCTGGAGGTACTAACGTGCTGCCCAAAAGAGGCAAAATTGATAGGATTTTGTCGTGTAAAACTTGTCAGTGGTTTTTTCTCAAAGTCCAAGGTTCCGCCCAAAACTGTCCGAAAAAGTGCTTCGGTTGTGATCAATGCTTTGGAATAGACAGAATATGTTGTGAAGAGACCAAATGAAGTCAATTGCTCCCCCAAGGAGGCCAATTCCATGGGATACGATGGTTCACACTTTTCAGAACCTTTTCAGAATCTTCGTGCTTCTACCCTGAACTAGCTTGATTGGAGTTCGAATGGGTTCAGTTCATTTGAATGCACAAGAAATGCCGTGTGGATGCTGGAGGTACTAACGTGCTGCCCAAAAGAGGCAAAATTGATAGGATTTTTTGGTTTAAAACTTGTCAGTGGTTTTTTCTCAAACTCCAAGATTCCGCGCAAAACTGTTCGAAAAAGTGCTTCGGTTGTGATCAATGCCTTGGAATAGACAGAGTATGTTGTGAAGAGACCAAATGAAGTCAATTGCTCCCCCAAGGAGGCCAATTCCATGGGATACGATGGTTCACACTTTTCAGAACCTTTTCAGAATCTTCGTGCTTCTACCCTGAACTAGCTTGATTGGAGTTCGAATGGGTTCAGTTCATTTGAATGCACAAGAAATGCCGTGTGGATGCTGGAGGTACTAACGTGCTGCCCAAAAGAGGCAAAATTGATAGGATTTTTTGGTTTAAAACTTGTCAGTGGTTTTTTCTCAAACTCCAAGATTCCGCGCAAAACTGTTCGAAAAAGTGCTTCGGTTGTGATCAATGCCTTGGAATAGACAGAGTATGTTGTGAAGAGACCAAATGAAGTCAATTGCTCCCCCAAGGAGGCCAATTCCATGGGATACGATGGTTCACACTTTTCAGAACCTTTTCAGAATCTTCGTGCTTCTACCGTGAACTAGCTTGATTGGAGTTCGAATGGGTTCAGTTCATTTGAATGCACAAGAAATGCCGTGTGGATGCTGGAGGTACTAACGTGCTGCCCAAAAGAGGCAAAATTGATAGGATTTTGTCGTGTAAAACTTGTCAGTGGTTTTTTCTCAAAGTCCAAGGTTCCGCCCAAAACTGTCCGAAAAAGTGCTTCGGTTGTGATCAATGCTTTGGAATAGACAGAATATGTTGTGAAGAGACCAAATGAAGTCAATTGCTCCCCCAAGGAGGCCAATTCCATGGGATACGATGGTTCACACTTTTCAGAACCTTTTCAGAATCTTCGTGCTTCTACCCTGAACTAGCTTGATTGGAGTTCGAATGGGTTCAGTTCATTTGAATGCACAAGAAATGCCGTGAGGATGTTGAATGTACTAACTTGCTCCCTCAAAGTTTCAACATTGATAGGATTTTGTCGTGTAAAACTTGTCAGTGGTTTTTTCTCAAACTCCAAGGTTCCGCCCAAAACTGTCCGAAAAAGTGCTTTGGTTGTGATCAATGCCTTGGAATAGACAGAGTATGTTGTGAAGAGACCAAATGAAGTCAATTGCTCCCCCAAGGAGGCCAATTCCATGGGATACGATGGTTCACACTTTTCAGATTCTTTTCAGAATCTTTGTGCTTCTACCCTGAACTAGCTTGATTGGAGTTCGAATGGGTTCAGTTCATTTGAATGCACAAGAAATGCCGTGAGGATGTTGAATGTACTAACTTGCTACCTCAAAGTTTCAACATTGATAGGATTTTGTCGTGTAAAACTTGTCAGTGGTTTTTTCTCAAACTCCAAGATTCCGCGCAAAACTGTTCGAAAAAGTGTTTCGGTTGTGATCAATGCCTTGGAATAGACAGAGTATGTTGTGAAGAGACCAAATGAAGTCAATTGCTCATCCAAGGAGGCCAATTCCATGGGATACGATGGTTCACACTTTTCAGAACCTTTTCAGAATCTTCGTGCTTCTACCCTGAACTAGCTTGATTGGAGTTCGAATGGGTTCAGTTCATTTGAATGCACAAGAAATGCCGTGAGGATGTTGAATGTACTAACTTGCTCCCTCAAAGTTTCAACATTGATAGGATTTTGTCGTGTAAAACTTGTCAGTGGTTTTTTCTCAAACTCCAAGGTTCCGCCCAAAACTGTCCGAAAAAGTGCTTTGGTTGTGATCAATGCCTTGGAATAGACAGAGTATGTTGTGAAGAGACCAAATGAAGTCAATTGCTCCCCCAAGGAGGCCAATTCCATGGGATACGATGGTTCACACTTTTCAGATTCTTTTCAGAATCTTTGTGCTTCTACCCTGAACTAGCTTGATTGGAGTTCGAATGGGTTCAGTTCATTTGAATGCACAAGAAATGCCGTGAGGATGTTGAATGTACTAACTTGCTACCTCAAAGTTTCAACATTGATAGGATTTTGTCGTGTAAAACTTGTCAGTGGTTTTTTCTCAAACTCCAAGATTCCGCGCAAAACTGTTCGAAAAAGTCTTTCGGTTGTGATCAATGCCTTGGAATAGACAGAGTATGTTGTGAAGAGACCAAATGAAGTCAATTGCTCCCCCAAGGAGGCCAATTCCATGGGATACGATGGTTCACACTTTTCAGAACCATTTCAGAATCTTCGTGCTTCTACCCTGAACTAGCTTGATTGGAGTTCGAATGGGTTCAGTTCATTTGAATGCACAAGAAATGCCGTGAGGATGTTGAATGTACTAACTTGCTCCCTCAAAGTTTCAACATTGATAGGATTTTGTCGTGTAAAACTTGTCAGTGGTTTTTTCTCAAACTCCAAGATTCCGCGCAAAACTGTTCGAAAAAGTGCTTCGGTTGTGATCAATGCCTTGGAATAGACAGAGTATGTTGTGAAGAGACCAAATGAAGTCAATTGCTCCCCCAAGGAGGCCAATTCCATGGGATACGATGGTTCACACTTTTCAGAACCTTTTCAGAATCTTCGTGCTTCTACCCTGAACTAGCTTGATTGGAGTTCGAATGGGTTCAGTTCATTTGAATGCACAAGAAATGCCGTGTGGATGCTGGAGGTACTAACGTGCTGCCCAAAAGAGGCAAAATTGATAGGATTTTGTCGTGTAAAACTTGTCAGTGGTTTTTTCTCAAACTCCAAGGTTCCGCCCAAAACTGTCCGAAAAAGTGCTTTGGTTGTGATCAATGCCTTGGAATAGACAGAGTATGTTGTGAAGAGACCAAATGAAGTCAATTGCTCCCCCAAGGAGGCCAATTCCATGGGATACGATGGTTCACACTTTTCAGATTCTTTTCAGAATCTTTGTGCTTCTACCCTGAACTAGCTTGATTGGAGTTCGAATGGGTTCAGTTCATTTGAATGCACAAGAAATGCCGTGAGGATGTTGAATGTACTAACTTGCTACCTCAAAGTTTCAACATTGATAGGATTTTGTCGTGTAAAACTTGTCAGTGGTTTTTTCTCAAACTCCAAGATTCCGCGCAAAACTGTTCGAAAAAGTGCTTCGGTTGTGATCAATGCCTTGGAATAGACAGAGTATGTTGTGAAGAGACCAAATGAAGTCAATTGCTCCCCCAAGGAGGCCAATTCCATGGGATACGATGGTTCACACTTTTCAGAACCTTTTCAGAATCTTCGTGCTTCTACCCTGAACTAGCTTGATTGGAGTTCGAATGGGTTCAGTTCATTTGAATGCACAAGAAATGCCGTGAGGATGTTGAATGTACTAACTTGCTCCCTCAAAGTTTCAACATTGATAGGATTTTGTCGTGTAAAACTTGTCAGTGGTTTTATCTCAAACTCCAAGATTCCGCGCAAAACTGTTCGAAAAAGTGCTTCGGTTGTGATCAATGCCTTGGAATAGACAGAGTATGTTGTGAAGAGACCAAATGAAGTCAATTGCTCCCCCAAGGAGGCCAATTCCATGGGATACGATGGTTCACACTTTTCAGAACCTTTTCAGAATCTTCGTGCTTCTACCCTGAACTAGCTTGATTGGAGTTCGAATGGGTTCAGTTCATTTGAATGCACAAGAAATGCCGTGTGGATGCTGGAGGTACTAACGTGCTGCCCAAAAGAGGCAAAATTGATAGGATTTTTTGGTGTAAAACTTGTCAGTGGTTTTTTCTCAAAGTCCAAGGTTCCGCCCAAAACTGTCCGAAAAAGTGCTTCGGTTGTGATCAATGCCTTGGAATAGACAGAGTATGTTGTGAAGAGACCAAATGAAGTCAATTGCTCCCCCAAGGAGGCCAATTCCATGGGATACGATGGTTCACACTTTTCAGAACCTTTTCAGAATCTTCGTGCTTCTACCCTGAACTAGCTTGATTGGAGTTCGAATGGGTTCAGTTCATTTGAATGCACAAGAAATGCCGTGTGGATGCTGGAGGTACTAACGTGCTGCCCAAAAGAGGCAAAATTGATAGGATTTTTTGGTGTAAAACTTGTCAGTGGTTTTTTCTCAAAGTCCAAGGTTCCGCCCAAAACTGTCCGAAAAAGTGCTTCGGTTGTGATCAATGCTTTGGAATAGACAGAATATGTTGTGAAGAGACCAAATGAAGTCAATTGCTCCCCCAAGGAGGCCAATTCCATGGGATATGATGGCTCACACTTTTCAGAACTTTTTCAGAATCTTCGTGCTTCTACCCTGAACTAGCTTGATTGGAGTTCGAATGGGTTCAGTTCATTTGAATGCACAAGAAATGCCGTGTGGATGCTGGAGGTACTAACTTGCTACCTCAAAGTTTCAACATTGATAGGATTTTGTCGTGTAAAACTTGTCAGTGGTTTTTTCTCAAACTCCAAGATTCCGCGCAAAACTGTTCGAAAAAGTGCTTCGGTTGTGATCAATGCCTTGGAATAGACAGAGTATGTTGTGAAGAGATCAAATGAAGTCAATTGCTCCCCCAAGGAGGCCAATTCCATGGGATACGATGGTTCACACTTTTCAGAACCTTTTCAGAATCTTCGTGCTTCTACCCTGAACTAGCTTGATTGGAGTTCGAATGGGTTCAGTTCATTTGAATGCACAAGAAATGCCGTGAGGATGTTGAATGTACTTACTTGCTCCCTCAAAGTTTCAACATTGATAGGATTTTGTCGTGTAAAACTTGTCAGTGGTTTTTTCTCAAACTCCAAGATTCCGCGCAAAACTGTTCGAAAAAGTGCTTCGGTTGTGATCAATGCCTTGGAATAGACAGAGTATGTTGTGAAGAGACCAAATGAAGTCAATTGCTCCCCCAAGGAGGCCAATTCCATGGGATACGATGGTTCACACTTTTCAGAACCTTTTCAGAATCTTCGTGCTTCTACCCTGAACTAGCTTGATTGGAGTTCGAATGGGTTCAGTTCATTTGAATGCACAAGAAATGCCGTGTGGATGCTGGAGGTACTAACGTGCTGCCCAAAAGAGGCAAAATTGATAGGATTTTTTGGTGTAAAACTTGTCAGTGGTTTTTTCTCAAACTCCAAGGTTCCGCCCAAAACTGTCCGAAAAAGTGCTTCGGTTGTGATCAAAGCTTTGGAATAGACAGAATATGTTGTGAAGAGACCAAATGAAGTCAATTGCTCCCCCAAGGAGGCCAATTCCATGGGATATGATGGCTCACACTTTTCAGAACTTTTTCAGAATCTTCGTGCTTCTACCCTGAACTAGCTTGATTGGAGTTCGAATGGGTTCAGTATATTTGAATGCACAAGAAATGCCGTGAGGATGTTGAATGTACTAACTTGCTGCCCCAAAGAGGCAAAATTGATAGGATTTTGTCGTGTAAAACTTGTCAGTGGTTTTTTCTCAAACTCCAAGGTTCCGCCCAAAACTGTTCGAAAAAGTGCTTCGGTTGTGATCAATGCCTTGGAATAGACAGAGTATGTTGTGAAGAGACCAAATGAAGTCAATTGCTCCCCCAAGGAGGCCAATTCCATGGGATACGATGGTTCACACTTTTCAGAACCTTTTCAGAATCTTCGTGCTTCTACCGTGAACTAGCTTGATTGGAGTTCGAATGGGTTCAGTTCATTTGAATGCACAAGAAATGCCGTGTGGATGCTGGAGGTACTAACGTGCTGCCCAAAAGAGGCAAAATTGATAGGATTTTGTCGTGTAAAACTTGTCAGTGGTTTTTTCTCAAAGTCCAAGGTTCCGCCCAAAACTGTCCGAAAAAGTGCTTCGGTTGTGATCAATGCTTTGGAATAGACAGAATATGTTGTGAAGAGACCAAATGAAGTCAATTGCTCCCCCAAGGAGGCCAATTCCATGGGATACGATGGTTCACACTTTTCAGAACCTTTTCAGAATCTTCGTGCTTCTACCCTGAACTAGCTTGATTGGAGTTCGAATGGGTTCAGTTCATTTGAATGCACAAGAAATGCCGTGAGGATGTTGAATGTACTAACTTGCTCCCTCAAAGTTTCAACATTGATAGGATTTTGTCGTGTAAAACTTGTCAGTGGTTTTTTCTCAAACTCCAAGGTTCCGCCCAAAACTGTCCGAAAAAGTGCTTTGGTTGTGATCAATGCCTTGGAATAGACAGAGTATGTTGTGAAGAGACCAAATGAAGTCAATTGCTCCCCCAAGGAGGCCAATTCCATGGGATACGATGGTTCACACTTTTCAGATTCTTTTCAGAATCTTTGTGCTTCTACCCTGAACTAGCTTGATTGGAGTTCGAATGGGTTCAGTTCATTTGAATGCACAAGAAATGCCGTGAGGATGTTGAATGTACTAACTTGCTACCTCAAAGTTTCAACATTGATAGGATTTTGTCGTGTAAAACTTGTCAGTGGTTTTTTCTCAAACTCCAAGATTCCGCGCAAAACTGTTCGAAAAAGTGCTTCGGTTGTGATCAATGCCTTGGAATAGACAGAGTATGTTGTGAAGAGACCAAATGAAGTCAATTGCTCCCCCAAGGAGGCCAATTCCATGGGATACGATGGTTCACACTTTTCAGAACCTTTTCAGAATCTTCGTGCTTCTACCCTGAACTAGCTTGATTGGAGTTCGAATGGGTTCAGTTCATTTGAATGCACAAGAAATGCCGTGAGGATGTTGAATGTACTAACTTGCTCCCTCAAAGTTTCAACATTGATAGGATTTTGTCGTGTAAAACTTGTCAGTGGTTTTTTCTCAAAGTCCAAGGTTCTGCCCAAAACTGTCCGAAAAAGTGCTTCGGTTGTGATCAATGCTTTGGAATAGACAGAATATGTTGTGAAGAGACCAAATGAAGTCAATTGCTCCCCCAAGGAGGCCAATTCCATGGGATAAGATGGCTCACACTTTTCAGAACTTTTTCAGAATCTTCGTGCTTCTACCCTGAACTAGCTTGATTGGAGTTCGAATGGGTTCAGTTCATTTGAATGCACAAGAAATGCCGTGAGGATGTTGAATGTACTAACTTGCTGCCCCAAAGAGGCAAAATTGATAGGATTTTGTCGTGTAAAACTTGTCAGTGGTTTTTTCTCAAACTCCAAGGTTCCGCCAAAAACTGTCCGAAAAAGTGCTTTGGTTGTGATCAATGCCTTGGAATAGACAGAGTATGTTGTGAAGAGACCAAATGAAGTCAATTGCTCCCCTAAGGAGGCCAATTCCATGGGATACGGTGGTTCACACTTTTCAGAACCTTTTCAGAATCTTCGTGCTTCTACCCTGAACTAGCTTGATTGGAGTTCGAATGGGTTCAGTTCATTTGAATGCACAAGAATTGCCGTGTGGATGCTGGAGGTACTAACGTGCTGCCCAAAAGAGGCAAAATTGATAGGATTTTGTTGTGTAAAACTTGTCAGTGGTTTTTTCTCAAACTCCAAGGTTCCGCCCAAAACTGTCCGAAAAAGTGCTTCGGTTGTGATCAATGCTTTGGAATAGACAGAATATGTTGTGAAGAGACCAAATGAAGTCAATTGCTCCCCCAAGGAGGCCAATTCCATGGGCTATGATGGCTCACACTTTTCAGAACTTTTTCAGAATCTTCGTGCTTCTACCCTGAACTAGCTTGATTGGAGTTCGAATGGGTTCAGTTCATTTGAATGCACAAGAAATGCCGTGAGGATGTTGAATGTACTAACTTGCTGCCCCAAAGAGGCAAAATTGATAGGATTTTGTCGTGTAAAACTTGTCAGTGGTTTTTTCTCAAACTCCAAGGTTCCGCCCAAAACTGTCCGAAAAAGTGCTTTGGTTGTGATCAATGCCATGGAATAGACAGAGTATGTTGTGAAGAGACCAAATGAAGTCAATTGCTCCCCTAAGGAGGCCAATTCCATGGGATATGATGGTTCACACTTTTCAGAACTTTTTCAGAATCTTTGTGCTTCTACCCTGAACTAGCTTGATTAGAGTTCGAATGGGTTCAGTTCATTTGAATGCACAAGAAATGCCGTGAGGATGTTGAATGTACTAACTTGCTCCCTCAAAGTTTCAACATTGATAGGATTTTGTCGTGTAAAACTTGTCAGTGGTTTTTTCTCAAACTCCAAGGTTCCGCCCAAAACTGTCCGAAAAAGTGCTTCGGTTGTGATCAATGCTTTGGAATAGACAGAGTATGTTGTGAAGAGACCAAATGAAGTCAATTGCTCCCCCAAGGAGGCCAATTCCATGGGATATGATGGTTCACACTTTTCAGAACATTTTCAGAATCTTTGTGCTTCTACCCTGAACTAGCTTGATTGGAGTTCGAATGGGTTCAGTTCATTTGAATGCACAAGAAATGCCGTGTGGATGCTGGAGGTACTAACGTGCTGCCCAAAAGAGGCAAAATTGGTAGGATTTTGTCGTGTAAAACTTGTCAGTGGTTTTTTCTCAAACTCTAAGGTTCCGCCCAAAACTGTCCGAAAAAGTGCTTTGGTTGTGATCAATGCCCTGGAATAGACAGAGTATGTTGTGAAGAGACCAAATGAAGTCAATTGCTCCCCCAAGGTGGCCAATTCCATGGGATATGATGGTTCACACTTTTCAGAACATTTTGAGAATCTTTGTGCTTCTACCCTGAACTAGCTTGATTGGAGTTCGAATGGGTTCAGTTCATTTGAATGCACAAGAAATGCCGTGAGGATGTTGAATGTACTAACTTGCTCCCTCAAAGTTTCAACATTGATAGGATTTTGTTGTGTAAAACTTGTCAGTGGTTTTTTCTCAAACTCCAAGGTTCCGCCCAAAACTGTCCGAAAAAGTGCTTTGGTTGTGATCAATGCCTTGGAATAGACAGAGTATGTTGTGAAGAGACCAAATGAAGTCAATTGCTCCCCCAAGGAGGCCAATTCCATGGGATATGATGGTTCACACTTTTTAGAACATTTTCAGAATCTTTGTGCTTCTACCCTGAACTAGCTTGATTGGAGTTCGAATGGGTTCAGTTCATTTGAATGCACAAGAAATGCCGTGAGGATGTTGAATGTACTAACTTGCTCCCTCAAAGTTTCAACATTGATAGGATTTTGTCGTGTAAAACTTGTCAGTGGTTTTTTCTCAAACTCCAAGGTTCCGCCCAAAACTGTCCGAAAAAGTGCTTCGGTTGTGATCAATGCTTTGGAATAGACAGAATATGTTGTGAAGAGACCAAATGAAGTCAATTGCTCCCCCAAGGAGGCCAATTCCATGGGATATGATGGCTCACACTTTTCAGAACTTTTTCAGAATCTTCGTGCTTCTACCCTGAACTAGCTTGATTGGAGTTCGAATGGGTTCAGTTCATTTGAATGCACAAGAAATGCCGTGAGGATGTTGAATGTACTAACTTGCTGCCCCAAAGAGGCAAAATTGATAGGATTTTGTCGTGTAAAACTTGTCAGTGGTTTTTTCTCAAACTCCAAGGTTCCGCCCAAAACTGTCCGAAAAAGTGCTTTGGTTGTGATCAATGCCATGGAATAGACAGAGTATGTTGTGAAGAGACCAAATGAAGTCAATTGCTCCCCTAAGGAGGCCAATTCCATGGGATATGATGGTTCACACTTTTCAGAACTTTTTCAGAATCTTTGTGCTTCTACCCTGAACTAGCTTGATTAGAGTTCGAATGGGTTCAGTTCATTTGAATGCACAAGAAATGCCGTGAGGATGTTGAATGTACTAACTTGCTCCCTCAAAGTTTCAACATTGATAGGATTTTGTCGTGTAAAACTTGTCAGTGGTTTTTTCTCAAACTCCAAGGTTCCGCCCAAAACTGTCCGAAAAAGTGCTTCGGTTGTGATCAATGCTTTGGAATAGACAGAGTATGTTGTGAAGAGACCAAATGAAGTCAATTGCTCCCCCAAGGAGGCCAATTCCATGGGATATGATGGTTCACACTTTTCAGAACATTTTCAGAATCTTTGTGCTTCTACCCTGAACTAGCTTGATTGGAGTTCGAATGGGTTCAGTTCATTTGAATGCACAAGAAATGCCGTGTGGATGCTGGAGGTACTAACGTGCTGCCCAAAAGAGGCAAAATTGGTAGGATTTTGTCGTGTAAAACTTGTCAGTGGTTTTTTCTCAAACTCCAAGGTTCCGCCCAAAACTGTCCGAAAAAGTGCTTCGGTTGTGATCAATGCTTTGGAATAGACAGAATATGTTGTGAAGAGACCAAATGAAGTCAATTGCTCCCCCAAGGAGGCCAATTCCATGGGATATGATGGCTCACACTTTTCAGAACTTTTTCAGAATCTTCGTGCTTCTACCCTGAACTAGCTTGATTGGAGTTCGAATGGGTTCAGTTCATTTGAATGCACAAGAAATGCCGTGAGGATGTTGAATGTACTAACTTGCTGCCCCAAAGAGGCAAAATTGATAGGATTTTGTCGTGTAAAACTTGTCAGTGGTTTTTTCTCAAACTCCAAGGTTCCGCCCAAAACTGTCCGAAAAAGTGCTTTGGTTGTGATCAATGCCATGGAATAGACAGAGTATGTTGTGAAGAGACCAAATGAAGTCAATTGCTCCCCTAAGGAGGCCAATTCCATGGGATATGATGGCTCACACTTTTCAGAACCTTTTCAGAATCTTCGTGCTTCTACCGTGAACTAGCTTGATTGGAGTTCGAATGGGTTCAGTTCATTTGAATGCACAAGAAATGCCGTGTGGATGCTGGAGGTACTAACGTGCTGCCCAAAAGAGGCAAAATTGATAGGATTTTGTCGTGTAAAACTTGTCAGTGGTTTTTTCTCAAACTCCAAGATTCCGCGCAAAACTGTTCGAAAAAGTGCTTCGGTTGTGATCAATGCCTTGGAATAGACAGAGTATGTTGTGAAGAGACCAAATGAAGTCAATTGCTCCCCCAAGGAGGCCAATTCCATGGGATACGATGGCTCACACTTTTCAGAACCTTTTCAGAATCTTCGTGCTTCTACCTTGAACTAGCTTGATTGGAGTTCGAATGGGTTCAGTTCATTTGAATGCACAAGAAATGCCGTGAGGATGTTGAATGTACTAACTTGCTGCCCCAAAGAGGCAAAATTGATAGGATTTTGTCGTGTAAAACTTGTTAGTGGTTTTTTCTCAAACTCCAAGATTCCGCCCAAAACTGTCCGAAAAAGTGCTTCGGTTGTGATCAATGCCTTGGAATAGACAGAATATGTTGTGAAGAGACCAAATGAAGTCAATTGCTCCCCCAAGGAGGCCAATTCCATGGGATATGATGGCTCACACTTTTCAGAACTTTTTCAGAATCTTCGTGCTTCTACCCTGAACTAGCTTGATTGGAGTTCGAATGGGTTCAGTTCATTTGAATGCACAAGAAATGCCGTGTGGATGCTGGAGGTACTAACGTGCTGCCCAAAAGAGGCAAAATTGGTAGGATTTTGTCGTGTAAAACTTGTTAGTGGTTTTTTCTCAAACTCCAAGGTTCCGCCCAAAACTGTCCGAAAAAGTGCTTCGGTTGTGATCAATGCCTTGGAATAGACAGAGTATGTTGTGAAGAGACCAAATGAAGTCAATTGCTCCCCCAAGGTGGCCAATTCCATGGGATATGATGGTTCACACTTTTCAGAACTTTTTCAGAATCTTTGTGCTTCTACCCTGAACTAGCTTGATTAGAGTTCGAATGGGTTCAGTTCATTTGAATGCACAAGAAATGCCGTGAGGATGTTGAATGTACTAACTTGCTCCCTCAAAGTTTCAACATTGATAGGATTTTGTTGTGTAAAACTTGTCAGTGGTTTTTTCTCAAACTCCAAGGTTCCGCCCAAAACTGTCCGAAAAAGTGCTTTGGTTGTGATCAATGCCTTGGAATAGACAGAGTATGTTGTGAAGAGACCAAATGAAGTCAATTGCTCCCCCAAGGAGGCCAATTCCATGGGATATGATGGTTCACACTTTTTAGAACATTTTCAGAATCTTTGTGCTTCTACCCTGAACTAGCTTGATTGGAGTTCGAATGGGTTCAGTTCATTTGAATGCACAAGAAATGCCGTGAGGATGTTGAATGTACTAACTTGCTCCCTCAAAGTTTCAACATTGATAGGATTTTGTCGTGTAAAACTTGTCAGTGGTTTTTTCTCAAACTCCAAGGTTCCGCCCAAAACTGTCCGAAAAAGTGCTTCGGTTGTGATCAATGCTTTGGAATAGACAGAATATGTTGTGAAGAGACCAAATGAAGTCAATTGCTCCCCCAAGGAGGCCAATTCCATGGGATATGATGGCTCACACTTTTCAGAACTTTTTCAGAATCTTCGTGCTTCTACCCTGAACTAGCTTGATTGGAGTTCGAATGGGTTCAGTTCATTTGAATGCACAAGAAATGCCGTGAGGATGTTGAATGTACTAACTTGCTGCCCCAAAGAGGCAAAATTGATAGGATTTTGTCGTGTAAAACTTGTCAGTGGTTTTTTCTCAAACTCCAAGGTTCCGCCCAAAACTGTCCGAAAAAGTGCTTTGGTTGTGATCAATGCCTTGGAATAGACAGAGTATGTTGTGAAGAGACCAAATGAAGTCAATTGCTCCCCCAAGGTGGCCAATTCCATGGGATATGATGGTTCACACTTTTCAGAACATTTTGAGAATCTTTGTGCTTCTACCCTGAACTAGCTTGATTGGAGTTCGAATGGGTTCAGTTCATTTGAATGCACAAGAAATGCCGTGAGGATGTTGAATGTACTAACTTGCTCCCTCAAAGTTTCAACATTGATAGGATTTTGTTGTGTAAAACTTGTCAGTGGTTTTTTCTCAAACTCCAAGGTTCCGCCCAAAACTATCCGAAAAAGTGCTTTGGTTGTGATCAATGCCTTGGAATAGACAGAGTATGTTGTGAAGAGACCAAATGAAGTCAATTGCTCCCCCAAGGAGGCCAATTCCATGGGATATGATGGTTCACACTTTTTAGAACATTTTCAGAATCTTTGTGCTTCTACCCTGAACTAGCTTGATTGGAGTTCGAATGGGTTCAGTTCATTTGAATGCACAAGAAATGCCGTGAGGATGTTGAATGTACTAACTTGCTCCCTCAAAGTTTCAACATTGATAGGATTTTGTCGTGTAAAACTTGTCAGTGGTTTTTTCTCAAACTCCAAGGTTCCGCCCAAAACTGTCCGAAAAAGTGCTTCGGTTGTGATCAATGCTTTGGAATAGACAGAATATGTTGTGAAGAGACCAAATGAAGTCAATTGCTCCCCCAAGGAGGCCAATTCCATGGGATATGATGGCTCACACTTTTCAGAACTTTTTCAGAATCTTCGTGCTTCTACCCTGAACTAGCTTGATTGGAGTTCGAATGGGTTCAGTTCATTTGAATGCACAAGAAATGCCGTGAGGATGTTGAATGTACTAACTTGCTGCCCCAAAGAGGCAAAATTGATAGGATTTTGTCGTGTAAAACTTGTCAGTGGTTTTTTCTCAAACTCCAAGGTTCCGCCCAAAACTGTCCGAAAAAGTGCTTCGGTTGTGATCAATGCTTTGGAATAGACAGAATATGTTGTGAAGAGACCAAATGAAGTCAATTGCTCCCCCAAGGAGGCCAATTCCATGGGATATGATGGCTCACACTTTTCAGAACTTTTTCAGAATCTTCGTGCTTCTACCCTGAACTAGCTTGATTGGAGTTCGAATGGGTTCAGTTCATTTGAATGCACAAGAAATGCCGTGAGGATGTTGAATGTACTAACTTGCTCCCTCAAAGTTTCAACATTGATAGGATTTTGTCGTGTAAAACTTGTCAGTGGTTTTTTCTCAAACTCCAAGATTCCGCGCAAAACTGTTCGAAAAAGTGCTTCGGTTGTGATCAATGCCTTGGAATAGACAGAGTATGTTGTGAAGAGACCAAATGAAGTCAATTGCTCCCCCAAGGAGGCCAATTCCATGGGATATGATGGCTCACACTTTTCAGAACTTTTTCAGAATCTTCGTGCTTCTACCCTGAACTAGCTTGATTGGAGTTCGAATGGGTTCAGTTCATTTGAATGCACAAGAAATGCCGTGTGGATGCTGGAGGTACTAACGTGCTGCCCAAAAGAGGCAAAATTGATAGGATTTTGTCGTGTAAAACTTGTCAGTGGTTTTTTCTCAAACTCCAAGATTCCGCGCAAAACTGTTCGAAAAAGTGCTTCGGTTGTGATCAATGCCTTGGAATAGACAGAGTATGTTGTGAAGAGACCAAATGAAGTCAATTGCTCCCCCAAGGAGGCCAATTCCATGGGATACGATGGGTCACACTTTTCAGAACCTTTTCAGAATCTTCGTGCTTCTACCCTGAACTAGCTTGATTGGAGTTCGAATGGGTTCAGTTCATTTGAATGCACAAGAAATGCCGTGAGGATGTTGAATGTACTAACTTGCTCCCTCAAAGTTTCAACATTGATAGGATTTTGTCGTGTAAAACTTGTCAGTGGTTTTTTCTCAAACTCCAAGATTCCGCGCAAAACTGTTCGAAAAAGTGCTTCGGTTGTGATCAATGCCTTGGAATAAATAGAGTATGTTGTGAAGAGACCAAATGAAGTCAATTGCTCCCCCAAGGAGGCCAATTCCATGGGATACGATGGTTCACACTTTTCAGAACCTTTTCAGAATCTTCGTGCTTCTACCCTGAACTAGCTTGATTAGAGTTCGAATGGGTTCAGTTCATTTGAATGCACAAGAAATGCCGTGAGGATGTTGAATGTACTAACTTGCTGCCCCAAAGAGGCAACATTGATAGGATTTTGTCGTGTAAAACTTGTCAGTGGTTTTTTCTCAAACTCCAAGGTTCCGCCCAAAACTGTCCGAAAAAGTGCTTTGGTTGTGATCAATGCCTTGGAATAGACAGAGTATGTTGTGAAGAGACCAAATGAAGTCAATTGCTCCCCCAAGGAGGCCAATTCCATGCGATACGATGGTTCACACTTTTCAGAATCTTTGTGCTTCTACCCTGAACTAGCTTGATTGGAGTTCGAATGGGTTCAGTTCATTTGAATGCACAAGAAATGCCGTGAGGATGTTGAATGTACTAACTTGCTCCCTCAAAGTTTCAACATTGATAGGATTTTGTCGTGTAAAACTTGTCAGTGGTTTTTTCTCAAACTCCAAGATTCCGCGCAAAACTGTTCGAAAAAGTGCTTCGGTTGTGATCAATGCCTTGGAATAGACAGAGTATGTTGTGAAGAGACCAAATGAAGTCAATTGCTCCCCCAAGGAGGCCAATTCCATGGGATACGATGGTTCACACTTTTCAGAACCTTTTCAGAATCTTCGTGCTTCTACCCTGAACTAGCTTGATTGGAGTTCGAATGGGTTCAGTTCATTTGAATGCACAAGAAATGCCGTGAGGATGTTGAATGTACTAACTTGCTCCCTCAAAGTTTCAACATTGATAGGATTTTGTCGTGTAAAACTTGTCAGTGGTTTTTTCTCAAACTCCAAGATTCCGCGCAAAACTGTTCGAAAAAGTGCTTCGGTTGTGATCAATGCCTTGGAATAGACAGAGTATGTTGTGAAGAGACCAAATGAAGTCAATTGCTCCCCCAAGGAGGCCAATTCCATGGGATATGATGGTTCACACTTTTCAGAACATTTTGAGAATCTTTGTGCTTCTACCCTGAACTAGCTTGATTGGAGTTCGAATGGGTTCAGTTCATTTGAATGCACAAGAAATGCCGTGAGGATGTTGAATGTACTAACTTGCTCCCTCAAAGTTTTAACATTGATAGGATTTTGTTGTGTAAAACTTGTCAGTGGTTTTTTCTCAAACTCCAAGGTTCCGCCCAAAACTGTCCGAAAAAGTGCTTTGGTTGTGATCAATGCCTTGGAATAGACAGAGTATGTTGTGAAGAGACCAAATGAAGTCAATTGCTCCCCCAAGGAGGCCAATTCCATGGGATATGATGGTTCACACTTTTTAGAACATTTTCAGAATCTTTGTGCTTCTACCCTGAACTAGCTTGATTGGAGTTCGAATGGGTTCAGTTCATTTGAATGCACAAGAAATGCCGTGAGGATGTTGAATGTACTAACTTGCTCCCTCAAAGTTTCAACATTGATAGGATTTTGTCGTGTAAAACTTGTCAGTGGTTTTTTCTCAAACTCCAAGGTTCCGCCCAAAACTGTCCGAAAAAGTGCTTCGGTTGTGATCAATGCTTTGGAATAGACAGAATATGTTGTGAAGAGACCAAATGAAGTCAATTGCTCCCCCAAGGAGGCCAATTCCATGGGATATGATGGCTCACACTTTTCAGAACTTTTTCAGAATCTTCGTGCTTCTACCCTGAACTAGCTTGATTGGAGTTCGAATGGGTTCAGTTCATTTGAATGCACAAGAAATGCCGTGAGGATGTTGAATGTACTAACTTGCTGCCCCAAAGAGGCAAAATTGATAGGATTTTGTCGTGTAAAACTTGTCAGTGGTTTTTTCTCAAACTCCAAGGTTCCGCCCAAAACTGTCCGAAAAAGTGCTTCGGTTGTGATCAATGCCTTGGAATAGACAGAGTATGTTGTGAAGAGACCAAATGAAGTCAATTGCTCCCCCAAGGAGGCCAATTCCATGGGATACGATGGTTCACACTTTTCAGAACCTTTTCAGAATCTTCGTGCTTCTACCCTGAACTAGCTTGATTGGAGTTCGAATGGGTTCAGTTCATTTGAATGCACAAGAAATGCCGTGAGGATGTTGAATGTACTAACTTGCTCCCTCAAAGTTTCAACATTGATAGGATTTTGTCGTGTAAAACTTGTCAGTGGTTTTTTCTCAAACTCCAAGATTCCGCGCAAAACTGTTCGAAAAAGTGCTTCGGTTGTGATCAATGCCTTGGAATAAATAGAGTATGTTGTGAAGAGACCAAATGAAGTCAATTGCTCCCCCAAGGAGGCCAATTCCATGGGATACGATGGTTCACACTTTTCAGAACCTTTTCAGAATCTTCGTGCTTCTACCCTGAACTAGCTTGATTGGAGTTCGAATGGGTTCAGTTCATTTGAATGCACAAGAAATGCCGTGTGGATGCTGGAGGTACTAACGTGCTGCCCAAAAGAGGCAAAATTGATAGGATTTTTTGGTGTAAAACTTGTCCGTGGTTTTTTCTCAAACTCCAAGATTCCGCCCAAAACTGTCCGAAAAAGTGCTTCGGTTGTGATCAATGCCTTGGAATAGACAGAATATGTTGTGAAGAGACCAAATGAAGTCAATTGCTCCCCCAAGGAGGCCAATTCCATGGGATATGATGGCTCACACTTTTCAGAACTTTTTCAGAATCTTCGTGCTTCTACCCTGAACTAGCTTGATTGGAGTTCGAATGGGTTCAGTTCATTTGAATGCACAAGAAATGCCGTGAGGATGTTGAATGTACTAACTTGCTCCCTCAAAGTTTCAACATTGATAGGATTTTGTCGTGTAAAACTTGTCAGTGGTTTTTTCTCAAACTCCAAGATTCCGCGCAAAACTGTTCGAAAAAGTGCTTCGGTTGTGATCAATGCCTTGGAATAGACAGAGTATGTTGTGAAGAGACCAAATGAAGTCAATTGCTCCCCCAAGGAGGCCAATTCCATGGGATACGATGGTTCACACTTTTCAGAACCTTTTCAGAATCTTCGTGCTTCTACCCTGAACTAGCTTGATTGGAGTTCGAATGGGTTCAGTTCATTTGAATGCACAAGAAATGCCGTGTGGATGCTGGAGGTACTAACGTGCTGCCCAAAAGAGGCAAAATTGATAGGATTTTTGGGTGTAAAACTTGTCAGTGGTTTTTTCTCAAACACCAAGGTTCCGCCCAAAACTGTCCGAAAAAGTGCTTCGGTTGTGATCAATGCTTTGGAATAGACAGAATATGTTGTGAAGAGACCAAATGAAGTCAATTGCTCCCCCAAGGAGGCCAATTCCATGGGATATGATGGCTCACACTTTTCAGAACTTTTTCAGAATCTTCGTGCTTCTACCCTAAACTAGCTTGATTGGAGTTCGAATGGGTTCAGTTCATTTGAATGCACAAGAAATGCCGTGAGGATGTTGAATGTACTAACTTGCTGCCCCAAAGAGGCAAAATTGATAGGATTTTGTCGTGTAAAACTTGTCAGTGGTTTTTTCTCAAACTCCAAGGTTCCGCCCAAAACTGTCCGAAAAAGTGCTTTGGTTGTGATCAATGCCATGGAATAGACAGAGTATGTTGTGAAGAGACCAAATGAAGTCAATTGCTCCCCTAAGGAGGCCAATTCCATGGGATATGATGGTTCACACTTTTCAGAACTTTTTCAGAATCTTTGTGCTTCTACCCTGAACTAGCTTGATTAGAGTTCGAATGGGTTCAGTTCATTTGAATGCACAAGAAATGCCGTGAGGATGTTGAATGTACTAACTTGCTCCCTCAAAGTTTCAACATTGATAGGATTTTGTCGTGTAAAACTTGTCAGTGGTTTTTTCTCAAACTCCAAGATTCCACTCAAAACTGTTCGAAAAAGTGCTTCGGTTGTGATCAATGCCTTGGAATAGACAGAGTATGTTGTGAAGAGACCAAATGAAGTCAATTGCTCCCCCAAGGAGGCCAATTCCATGGGATACGATGGTTCACACTTTTCAGAACCTTTTCAGAATCTTCGTGCTTCTACCCTGAACTAGCTTGATTGGAGTTCGAATGGGTTCAGTTCATTTGAATGCACAAGAAATGCCGTGTGGATGCTGGAGGTACTAACGTGCTGCCCAAAAGAGGCAAAATTGATAGGATTTTGTCGTGTAAAATTTGTCAGTGGTTTTTTCTCAAACTACAAGATTCCGCGCAAAACTGTTCGAAAAAGTGCTTCGGTTGTGATCAATGCCTTGGAATAGACAGAGTATGTTGTGAAGAGACCAAATGAAGTCAATTGCTCCCCCAAGGAGGCCAATTCCATGGGATATGATGGTTCACACTTTTCAGAACATTTTCAGAATCTTTGTGCTTCTACCCTGAACTAGCTTGATTGGAGTTCGAATGGGTTCAGTTCATTTGAATGCACAAGAAATGCCGTGTGGATGCTGGAGGTACTAACGTGCTGCCCAAAAGAGGCAAAATTGGTAGGATTTTGTCGTGTAAAACTTGTCAGTGGTTTTTTCTCAAACTCCAAGGTTCCGCCCAAAACTGTCCGAAAAAGTGCTTTGGTTGTGATCAATGCCTTGGAATAGACAGAGTATGTTGTGAAGAGACCAAATGAAGTCAATTGCTCCCCCAAGGAGGCCAATTCCATGGGATATGATGGTTCACACTTTTCAGAACATTTTGAGAATCTTTGTGCTTCTACCCTGAACTAGCTTGATTGGAGTTCGAATGGGTTCAGTTCATTTGAATGCACAAGAAATGCCGTGAGGATGTTGAATGTACTAACTTGCTCCCTCAAAGTTTTAACATTGATAGGATTTTGTTGTGTAAAACTTGTCAGTGGTTTTTTCTCAAACTCCAAGGTTCCGCCCAAAACTGTCCGAAAAAGTGCTTTGGTTGTGATCAATGCCTTGGAATAGACAGAGTATGTTGTGAAGAGACCAAATGAAGTCAATTGCTCCCCCAAGGAGGCCAATTCCATGGGATATGATGGCTCACACTTTTCAGAACTTTTTCAGAATCTTCGTGCTTCTACCCTGAACTAGCTTGATTGGAGTTCGAATGGGTTCAGTTCATTTGAATGCACAAGAAATGCCGTGAGGATGTTGAATGTACTAACTTGCTGCCCCAAAGAGGCAAAATTGATAGGATTTTGTCGTGTAAAACTTGTCAGTGGTTTTTTCTCAAACTCCAAGGTTCCGCCCAAAACTGTCCGAAAAAGTGCTTTGGTTGTGATCAATGCCATGGAATAGACAGAGTATGTTGTGAAGAGACCAAATGAAGTCAATTGCTCCCCTAAGGAGGCCAATTCCATGGGATATGATGGTTCACACTTTTCAGAACTTTTTCAGAATCTTTGTGCTTCTACCCTGAACTAGCTTGATTAGAGTTCGAATGGGTTCAGTTCATTTGAATGCACAAGAAATGCCGTGAGGATGTTGAATGTACTAACTTGCTCCCTCAAAGTTTCAACATTGATAGGATTTTGTCGTGTAAAACTTGTCAGTGGTTTTTTCTCAAACTCCAAGATTCCACTCAAAACTGTTCGAAAAAGTGCTTCGGTTGTGATCAATGCCTTGGAATAGACAGAGTATGTTGTGAAGAGACCAAATGAAGTCAATTGCTCCCCTAAGGAGGCCAATTCCATGGGATACGATGGTTCACACTTTTCAGAACCTTTTCAGAATCTTCGTGCTTCTACCCTGAACTAGCTTGATTGGAGTTCGAATGGGTTCAGTTCATTTGAATGCACAAGAAATGCCGTGTGGATGCTGGAGGTACTAACGTGCTGCCCAAAAGAGGCAAAATTGATAGGATTTTGTCGTGTAAAACTTGTCAGTGGTTTTTTCTCAAACTACAAGATTCCGCGCAAAACTGTTCGAAAAAGTGCTTCGGTTGTGATCAATGCCTTGGAATAGACAGAGTATGTTGTGAAGAGACCAAATGAAGTCAATTGCTCCCCCAAGGAGGCCAATTCCATGGGATATGATGGTTCACACTTTTCAGAACATTTTCAGAATCTTTGTGCTTCTACCCTGAACTAGCTTGATTGGAGTTCGAATGGGTTCAGTTCATTTGAATGCACAAGAAATGCCGTGTGGATGCTGGAGGTACTAACGTGCTGCCCAAAAGAGGCAAAATTGGTAGGATTTTGTCGTGTAAAACTTGTCAGTGGTTTTTTCTCAAACTCCAAGGTTCCGCCCAAAACTGTCCGAAAAAGTGCTTTGGTTGTGATCAATGCCTTGGAATAGACAGAGTATGTTGTGAAGAGACCAAATGAAGTCAATTGCTCCCCCAAGGAGGCCAATTCCATGGGATATGATGGTTCACACTTTTCAGAACATTTTGAGAATCTTTGTGCTTCTACCCTGAACTAGCTTGATTGGAGTTCGAATGGGTTCAGTTCATTTGAATGCACAAGAAATGCCGTGAGGATGTTGAATGTACTAACTTGCTCCCTCAAAGTTTTAACATTGATAGGATTTTGTTGTGTAAAACTTGTCAGTGGTTTTTTCTCAAACTCCAAGGTTCCGCCCAAAACTGTCCGAAAAAGTGCTTTGGTTGTGATCAATGCCTTGGAATAGACAGAGTATGTTGTGAAGAGACCAAATGAAGTCAATTGCTCCCCCAAGGAGGCCAATTCCATGGGATATGATGGTTCACACTTTTTAGAACATTTTCAGAATCTTTGTGCTTCTACCCTGAACTAGCTTGATTGGAGTTCGAATGGGTTCAGTTCATTTGAATGCACAAGAAATGCCGTGAGGATGTTGAATGTACTAACTTGCTCCCTCAAAGTTTCAACATTGATAGGATTTTGTCGTGTAAAACTTGTCAGTGGTTTTTTCTCAAACTCCAAGGTTCCGCCCAAAACTGTCCGAAAAAGTGCTTCGGTTGTGATCAATGCTTTGGAATAGACAGAATATGTTGTGAAGAGACCAAATGAAGTCAATTGCTCCCCCAAGGAGGCCAATTCCATGGGATATGATGGCTCACACTTTTCAGAACTTTTTCAGAATCTTCGTGCTTCTACCCTGAACTAGCTTGATTGGAGTTCGAATGGGTTCAGTTCATTTGAATGCACAAGAAATGCCGTGAGGATGTTGAATGTACTAACTTGCTGCCCCAAAGAGGCAACATTGATAGGATTTTGTCGTGTAAAACTTGTCAGTGGTTTTTTCTCAAACTCCAAGGTTCCGCCCAAAACTGTCCGAAAAAGTGCTTTGGTTGTGATCAATGCCTTGGAATAGACAGAGTATGTTGTGAAGAGACCAAATGAAGTCAATTGCTCCCCCAAGGAGGCCAATTCCATGCGATACGATGGTTCACACTTTTCAGAATCTTTGTGCTTCTACCCTGAACTAGCTTGATTGGAGTTCGAATGGGTTCAGTTCATTTGAATGCACAAGAAATGCCGTGAGGATGTTGAATGTACTAACTTGCTCCCTCAAAGTTTCAACATTGATAGGATTTTGTCGTGTAAAACTTGTCAGTGGTTTTTTCTCAAACTCCAAGATTCCGCGCAAAACTGTTCGAAAAAGTGCTTCGGTTGTGATCAATGCCTTGGAATAGACAGAGTATGTTGTGAAGAGACCAAATGAAGTCAATTGCTCCCCCAAGGAGGCCAATTCCATGGGATACGATGGTTCACACTTTTCAGAACCTTTTCAGAATCTTCGTGCTTCTACCCTGAACTAGCTTGATTGGAGTTCGAATGGGTTCAGTTCATTTGAATGCACAAGAAATGCCGTGAGGATGTTGAATGTACTAACTTGCTCCCTCAAAGTTTCAACATTGATAGGATTTTGTCGTGTAAAACTTGTCAGTGGTTTTTTCTCAAACTCCAAGATTCCGCGCAAAACTGTTCGAAAAAGTGCTTCGGTTGTGATCAATGCCTTGGAATAGACAGAGTATGTTGTGAAGAGACCAAATGAAGTCAATTGCTCCCCCAAGGAGGCCAATTCCATGGGATACGATGGTTCACACTTTTCAGAACCTTTTCAGAATCTTCGTGCTTCTACCCTGAACTAGCTTGATTGGAGTTCGAATGGGTTCAGTTCATTTGAATGCACAAGAAATGCCGTGTGGATGCTGGAGGTACTAACGTGCTGCCCAAAAGAGGCAAAATTGATAGGATTTTTTGGTATAAAACTTGTCAGTGGTTTTTTCTCAAACTCCAAGATTCCGCCCAAAACTGTCCGAAAAAGTGCTTCGGTTGTGATCAATGCCTTGGAATAGACAGAATATGTTGTGAAGAGACCAAATGAAGTCAATTGCTCCCCCAAGGAGGCCAATTCCATGGGATATGATGGCTCACACTTTTCAGAACTTTTTCAGAATCTTCGTGCTTCTACCCTGAACTAGCTTGATTGGAGTTCGAATGGGTTCAGTTCATTTGAATGCACAAGAAATGCCGTGAGGATGTTGAATGTACTAACTTGCTGCCCCAAAGAGGCAAAATTGATAGGATTTTGTCGTGTAAAACTTGTCAGTGGTTTTTTCTCAAACTCCAAGGTTCCGCCCAAAACTGTCCGAAAAAGTGCTTTGGTTGTGATCAATGCCATGGAATAGACAGAGTATGTTGTGAAGAGACCAAATGAAGTCAATTGCTCCCCTAAGGAGGCCAATTCCATGGGATATGATGGTTCACACTTTTCAGAACTTTTTCAGAATCTTTGTGCTTCTACCCTGAACTAGCTTGATTAGAGTTCGAATGGGTTCAGTTCATTTGAATGCACAAGAAATGCCGTGAGGATGTTGAATGTACTAACTTGCTCCCTCAAAGTTTCAACATTGATAGGATTTTGTCGTGTAAAACTTGTCAGTGGTTTTTTCTCAAACTCCAAGATTCCACTCAAAACTGTTCGAAAAAGTGCTTCGGTTGTGATCAATGCCTTGGAATAGACAGAGTATGTTGTGAAGAGACCAAATGAAGTCAATTGCTCCCCCAAGGAGGCCAATTCCATGGGATACGATGGTTCACACTTTTCAGAACCTTTTCAGAATCTTCGTGCTTCTACCCTGAACTAGCTTGATTGGAGTTCGAATGGGTTCAGTTCATTTGAATGCACAAGAAATGCCGTGTGGATGCTGGAGGTACTAACGTGCTGCCCAAAAGAGGCAAAATTGATAGGATTTTGTCGTGTAAAACTTGTCAGTGGTTTTTTCTCAAACTACAAGATTCCGCGCAAAACTGTTCGAAAAAGTGCTTCGGTTGTGATCAATGCCTTGGAATAGACAGAGTATGTTGTGAAGAGACCAAATGAAGTCAATTGCTCCCCCAAGGAGGCCAATTCCATGGGATATGATGGTTCACACTTTTCAGAACATTTTCAGAATCTTTGTGCTTCTACCCTGAACTAGCTTGATTGGAGTTCGAATGGGTTCAGTTCATTTGAATGCACAAGAAATGCCGTGTGGATGCTGGAGGTACTAACGTGCTGCCCAAAAGAGGCAAAATTGGTAGGATTTTGTCGTGTAAAACTTGTCAGTGGTTTTTTCTCAAACTCCAAGGTTCCGCCCAAAACTGTCCGAAAAAGTGCTTTGGTTGTGATCAATGCCTTGGAATAGACAGAGTATGTTGTGAAGAGACCAAATGAAGTCAATTGCTCCCCCAAGGAGGCCAATTCCATGGGATATGATGGTTCACACTTTTCAGAACATTTTGAGAATCTTTGTGCTTCTACCCTGAACTAGCTTGATTGGAGTTCGAATGGGTTCAGTTCATTTGAATGCACAAGAAATGCCGTGAGGATGTTGAATGTACTAACTTGCTCCCTCAAAGTTTTAACATTGATAGGATTTTGTTGTGTAAAACTTGTCAGTGGTTTTTTCTCAAACTCCAAGGTTCCGCCCAAAACTGTCCGAAAAAGTGCTTTGGTTGTGATCAATGCCTTGGAATAGACAGAGTATGTTGTGAAGAGACCAAATGAAGTCAATTGCTCCCCCAAGGAGGCCAATTCCATGGGATATGATGGTTCACACTTTTTAGAACATTTTCAGAATCTTTGTGCTTCTACCCTGAACTAGCTTGATTGGAGTTCGAATGGGTTCAGTTCATTTGAATGCACAAGAAATGCCGTGAGGATGTTGAATGTACTAACTTGCTCCCTCAAAGTTTCAACATTGATAGGATTTTGTCGTGTAAAACTTGTCAGTGGTTTTTTCTCAAACTCCAAGGTTCCGCCCAAAACTGTCCGAAAAAGTGCTTCGGTTGTGATCAATGCTTTGGAATAGACAGAATATGTTGTGAAGAGACCAAATGAAGTCAATTGCTCCCCCAAGGAGGCCAATTCCATGGGATATGATGGCTCACACTTTTCAGAACTTTTTCAGAATCTTCGTGCTTCTACCCTGAACTAGCTTGATTGGAGTTCGAATGGGTTCAGTTCATTTGAATGCACAAGAAATGCCGTGAGGATGTTGAATGTACTAACTTGCTGCCCCAAAGAGGCAAAATTGATAGGATTTTGTCGTGTAAAACTTGTCAGTGGTTTTTTCTCAAACTCCAAGGTTCCGCCCAAAACTGTCCGAAAAAGTGCTTTGGTTGTGATCAATGCCTTGGAATAGACAGAGTATGTTGTGAAGAGACCAAATGAAGTCAATTGCTCCCCCAAGGAGGCCAATTCCATGGGATATGATGGTTCACACTTTTTAGAACATTTTCAGAATCTTTGTGCTTCTACCCTGAACTAGCTTGATTGGAGTTCGAATGGGTTCAGTTCATTTGAATGCACAAGAAATGCCGTGAGGATGTTGAATGTACTAACTTGCTCCCTCAAAGTTTCAACATTGATAGGATTTTTTGGTGTAAAACTTGTTAGTGGTTTTTTCTCAAACACCAAGGTTCCGCCCAAAACTGTCCGAAAAAGTGCTTCGGTTGTGATCAATGCTTTGGAATAGACAGAATATGTTGTGAAGAGACCAAATGATGTCAATTGCTCCCCCAAGGAGGCCAATTCCATGGGATATGATGGCTCACACTTTTCAGAACCTTTTCAGAATCTTCGTGCTTCTACCCTGAACTAGCTTGATTGGAGTTCGAATGGGTTCAGTTCATTTGAATGCACAAGAAATGCTGTGTGGAAGCTGGAGGTACTAACGTGCTGCCCAAAAGAGGCAAAATTGATGGGATTTTGTCGTGTAAAACTTGTCAGTGGTTTTTTCTCAAACTCCAAGGTTCCGCCCAAAACTGTCTGAAAAAGTGCTTTGGTTGTGATCAATGCCTTGGAATAGACAGAGTATGTTGTGAAGAGACCAAATGAAGTCAATTGCTCCCCCAAGGAGGCCAATTCCATGGGATATGATGGCTCACACTTTTCAGAACTTTTTCAGAATCTTCGTGCTTCTACCCTGAACTAGGTTGATTGGAGTTCGAATGGGTTCAGTTCATTTGAATGCACAAGAAATGCCGTGAGGATGTTGAATGTACTAACTTGCTGCCCCAAAGAGGCAAAATTGATAGGATTTTGTCGTGTAAAACTTGTCAGTGGTTTTTTCTCAAACTCCAAGGTTCCGCCCAAAACTGTCCGAAAAAGTGCTTTGGTTGTGATCAATGCCTCGGAATAGACAGAGTATGTTGTGAAGAGACCAAATGAAGTCAATTGCTCCCCCAAGGAGGCCAATTCCATGGGATATGATGGTTCACACTTTTTAGAACATTTTCAGAATCTTTGTGCTTCTACCCTGAACTAGCTTGATTGGAGTTCGAATGGGTTCAGTTCATTTGAATGCACAAGAAATGCCGTGAGGATGTTGAATGTACTAACTTGCTCCCTCAAAGTTTCAACATTGATAGGATTTTTTGGTGTAAAACTTGTCAGTGGTTTTTTCTCAAACACCAAGGTTCCGCCCAAAACTGTCCGAAAAAGTGCTTCGGTTGTGATCAATGCTTTGGAATAGACAGAATATGTTGTGAAGAGACCAAATGATGTCAATTGCTCCCCCAAGGAGGCCAATTCCATGGGATATGATGGCTCACACTTTTCAGAACCTTTTCAGAATCTTCGTGCTTCTACCCTGAACTAGCTTGATTGGAGTTCGAATGGGTTCAGTTCATTTGAATGCACAAGAAATGCTGTGTGGAAGCTGGAGGTACTAACGTGCTGCCCAAAAGAGGCAAAATTGATGGGATTTTGTCGTGTAAAACTTGTCAGTGGTTTTTTCTCAAACTCCAAGGTTCCGCCCAAAACTGTCTGAAAAAGTGCTTTGGTTGTGATCAATGCCTTGGAATAGACAGAGTATGTTGTGAAGAGACCAAATGAAGTCAATTGCTCCCCCAAGGAGGCCAATTCCATGGGATATGATGGCTCACACTTTTCAGAACTTTTTCAGAATCTTCGTGCTTCTACCCTGAACTAGCTTGATTGGAGTTCGAATGGGTTCAGTATATTTGAATGCACAAGAAATGCCGTGAGGATGTTGAATGTACTAACTTGCTGCCCCAAAGAGGCAAAATTGATAGGATTTTGTCGTGTAAAACTTGTCAGTGGTTTTTTCTCAAACTCCAAGGTTCCGCCCAAAACTGTTCGAAAAAGTGCTTCGTTTGTGATCAATGCCTTGGAATAGACAGAGTATGTTGTGAAGAGACCAAATGAAGTCAATTGCTCCCCCAAGGAGGCCAATTCCATGGGATACGATGGTTCACACTTTTCAGAACCTTTTCAGAATCTTCGTGCTTCTACCCTGAACTAGCTTGATTGGAGTTCGAATGGGTTCAGTTCATTTGAATGCACAAGAAATGCCGTGTGGATGCTGGAGGTACTAACGTGCTGCCCAAAAGAGGCAAAATTGATAGGATTTTGTTGTGTAAAACTTGTCAGTGGTTTTTTCTCAAACTCCAAGGTTCCGCCCAAAACTGTCCGAAAAAGTGCTTCGGTTGTGATCAATGCTTTGGAATAGACAGAATATGTTGTGAAGAGACCAAATGAAGTCAATTGCTCCCCCAAGGAGGCCAATTCCATGGGATATGATGGCTCACACTTTTCAGAACTTTTTCAGAATCTTCGTGCTTCTACCCTGAACTAGCTTGATTGGAGTTCGAATGGGTTCAGTTCATTTGGATGAACAAGAAATGCCGTGAGGATGTTGAATGTACTAACTTGCTGCCCCAAAGAGGCAAAATTGATAGGATTTTGTCGTGTAAAACTTGTCAGTGGTTTTTTCTCAAACTCCAAGGTTCCGCCCAAAACTGTTCGAAAAAGTGCTTCGGTTGTGATCAATGCCTTGGAATAGACAGAGTATGTTGTGAAGAGACCAAATGAAGTCAATTGCTCCCCCAAGGAGGCCAATTCCATGGGATACGATGGTTCACACTTTTCAGAACCTTTTCAGAATCTTCGTGCTTCTACCCTGAACTAGCTTGATTGGAGTTCGAATGGGTTCAGTTCATTTGAATGCACAAGAAATGCCGTGTGGATGCTGGAGGTACTAACGTGCTGCCCAAAAGAGGCAAAATTGATAGGATTTTGTTGTGTAAAACTTGTCAGTGGTTTTTTCTCAAACTCCAAGGTTCCGCCCAAAACTGTCCGAAAAAGTGCTTCGGTTGTGATCAATGCTTTGGAATAGACAGAATATGTTGTGAAGAGACCAAATGAAGTCAATTGCTCCCCCAAGGAGGCCAATTCCATGGGATATGATGGCTCACACTTTTCAGAACTTTTTCAGAATCTTTGTGCTTCTACCCTGAACTAGCTTGATTAGAGTTCAAATGGGTTCAGTTCATTTGAATGCACAAGAAATGCCGTGAGGATGTTGAATGTACTAACTTGCTCCCTCAAAGTTTCAACATTGATAGGATTTTGTCGTGTAAAACTTGTCAGTGGTTTTTTCTCAAACTCCAAGATTCCGCCCAAAACTGTCCGAAAAAGTGCTTCGGTTGTGATCAATGCCTTGGAATAGACAGAATATGTTGTGAAGAGACCAAATGAAGTCAATTGCTCCCCCAAGGAGGCCAATTCCATGGGATATGATGGCTCACACTTTTCAGAACTTTTTCAGAATCTTCGTGCTTCTACCCTGAACTAGCTTGATTGGAGTTCGAATGGGTTCAGTTCATTTGAATGCACAAGAAATGCCGTGAGGATGTTGAATGTACTAACTTGCTGCCCCAAAGAGGCAAAATTGATAGGATTTTGTCGTGTAAAACTTGTCAGTGGTTTTTTCTCAAACTCCAAGATTCCGCGCAAAACTGTTCGAAAAAGTGCTTCGGTTGTGATCAATGCCTTGGAATAGACAGAGTATGTTGTGAAGAGACCAAATGAAGTCAATTGCTCCCCTAAGGAGGCCAATTCCATGGGATATGATGGTTCACACTTTTCAGAACCTTTTCAGAATCTTCGTGCTTCTACCCTGAACTAGCTTGATTGGAGTTCGAATGGGTTCAGTTCATTTGAATGCACAAGAAATGCCGTGTGGATGCTGGAGGTACTAACGTGCTGCCCAAAAGAGGCAAAATTGATAGGATTTTTTGGTGTAAAACTTGTCAGTGGTTTTTTCTCAAACACCAAGGTTCCGCCCAAAACTGTCCGAAAAAGTGCTTCGGTTGTGATCAATGCTTTGGAATAGACAGAATATGTTGTGAAGAGACCAAATGAAGTCAATTGCTCCCCCAAGGAGGCCAATTCCATGGGATATGATGGCTCACACTTTTCAGAACCTTTTCAGAATCATCGTGCTTCTACCCTGAACTAGCTTGATGGGAGTTCGAATGGGTTCAGTTCATTTGAATGCACAAGAAATGCTGTGTGGAAGCTGGAGGTACTAACGTGCTGCCCCAAAGAGGCAAAATTGATGGGATTTTGTCGTGTAAAACTTGTCAGTGGTTTTTTCTCAAACTCCAAGGTTCCGCCCAAAACTGTTCGAAAAAGTGCTTCGTTTGTGATCAATGCGTTGGAATAGACAGAATATGTTGTAAAGAGACCAAATGAAGTCAATTGCTCCCCCAAGGAGGCCAATTCCATGGGATATGATGGCTCACACTTTTCAGAACTTTTTCAGAATCTTCGTGCTTCTACCCTGAACTAGCTTGATTGGAGTTCGAATGGGTTCAGTTCATTTGAATGCACAAGAAATGCCGTGAGGATGTTGAATGTACTAACTTGCTGCCCCAAAGAGGCAAAATTGATAGGATTTTGTCGTGTAAAACTTGTCAGTGGTTTTTTCTCAAACTCCAAGGTTCCGCCCAAAACTGTTCGAAAAAGTGCTTCGGTTGTGATCAATGCCTTGGAATAGACAGAGTATGTTGTGAAGAGACCAAATGAAGTCAATTGCTCCCCCAAGGAGGCCAATTCCATGGGATACGATGGTTCACACTTTTCAGAACCTTTTCAGAATCTTCGTGCTTCTACCCTGAACTAGCTTGATTGGAGTTCGAATGGGTTCAGTTCATTTGAATGCACAAGAAATGCCGTGTGGATGCTGGAGGTACTAACGTGCTGCCCAAAAGAGGCAAAATTGATAGGATTTTGTTGTGTAAAACTTGTCAGTGGTTTTTTCTCAAACTCCAAGGTTCCGCCCAAAACTGTCCGAAAAAGTGCTTCGGTTGTGATCAATGCTTTGGAATAGACAGAATATGTTGTGAAGAGACCAAATGAAGTCAATTGCTCCCCCAAGGAGGCCAATTCCATGGGATATGATGGCTCACACTTTTCAGAACTTTTTCAGAATCTTTGTGCTTCTACCCTGAACTAGCTTGATTAGAGTTCAAATGGGTTCAGTTCATTTGAATGCACAAGAAATGCCGTGAGGATGTTGAATGTACTAACTTGCTCCCTCAAAGTTTCAACATTGATAGGATTTTGTCGTGTAAAACTTGTCAGTGGTTTTTTCTCAAACTCCAAGATTCCGCCCAAAACTGTCCGAAAAAGTGCTTCGGTTGTGATCAATGCCTTGGAATAGACAGAATATGTTGTGAAGAGACCAAATGAAGTCAATTGCTCCCCCAAGGAGGCCAATTCCATGGGATATGATGGCTCACACTTTTCAGAACTTTTTCAGAATCTTCGTGCTTCTACCCTGAACTAGCTTGATTGGAGTTCGAATGGGTTCAGTTCATTTGAATGCACAAGAAATGCCGTGAGGATGTTGAATGTACTAACTTGCTGCCCCAAAGAGGCAAAATTGATAGGATTTTGTCGTGTAAAACTTGTCAGTGGTTTTTTCTCAAACTCCAAGATTCCGCGCAAAACTGTTCGAAAAAGTGCTTCGGTTGTGATCAATGCCTTGGAATAGACAGAGTATGTTGTGAAGAGACCAAATGAAGTCAATTGCTCCCCTAAGGAGGCCAATTCCATGGGATATGATGGTTCACACTTTTCAGAACCTTTTCAGAATCTTCGTGCTTCTACCCTGAACTAGCTTGATTGGAGTTCGAATGGGTTCAGTTCATTTGAATGCACAAGAAATGCCGTGTGGATGCTGGAGGTACTAACGTGCTGCCCAAAAGAGGCAAAATTGATAGGATTTTTTGGTGTAAAACTTGTCAGTGGTTTTTTCTCAAACACCAAGGTTCCGCCCAAAACTGTCCGAAAAAGTGCTTCGGTTGTGATCAATGCTTTGGAATAGACAGAATATGTTGTGAAGAGACCAAATGAAGTCAATTGCTCCCCCAAGGAGGCCAATTCCATGGGATATGATGGCTCACACTTTTCAGAACCTTTTCAGAATCATCGTGCTTCTACCCTGAACTAGCTTGATGGGAGTTCGAATGGGTTCAGTTCATTTGAATGCACAAGAAATGCTGTGTGGAAGCTGGAGGTACTAACGTGCTGCCCCAAAGAGGCAAAATTGATGGGATTTTGTCGTGTAAAACTTGTCAGTGGTTTTTTCTCAAACTCCAAGGTTCCGCCCAAAACTGTCCGAAAAAGTGCTTCGGTTGTGATCAATGCTTTGGAATAGACAGAATATGTTGTGAAGAGACCAAATGAAGTCAATTGCTCCCCTAAGGAGGCCAATTCCATGGGATACGATGGTTCACACATTTCAGAACCTTTTCAGAATCTTCGTACTTCTACCCTGAACTAGCTTGATTGGAGTTCAAATGGGTTCAGTTCATTTGAATGCACAAGAAATGCCGTGTGGATGCTAGAGGTACTAACTTGCTGCCCCAAAGAGGCAAAATTGATAGGATTTTGTCGTGTAAAACTTGTCAGTGGTTTTTTCTCAAACTCCAAGGTTCCGCCCAAAACTGTCCGAAAAAGTGCTTTGGTTGTGATCAATGCCTTGGAATAGACAGAGTATGTTGTGAAGAGACCAAATGAAGTCAATTGCTCCCCCAAGGAGGCCAATTCCATGCGATACGATGGTTCACACTTTTCAGAACTTTTTCAGAATCTTCGTACTTCTACCCTGAACTAGCTTGATTGGAGTTCAAATGGGTTCAGTTCATTTGAATGCACAAGAAATGCCGTGTGGATGCTAGAGGTACTAACTTGCTGCCCCAAAGAATGAAAATTGATAGAATTTTGTCGTGTAAAACTTGTCAGTGGTTTTTTCTCAAACTCCAAGGTTCCGCCCAAAACTGTCCGAAAAAGTGCTTCGGTTGTGATCAATGCCTTGGAATAGACAGATTATGTTGTGAAGAGACCAAATGAAGTCAATTGCTCCCCCAAGGAGGCCAATTCCATGGGATACGATGGTTCACACATTTCAGAACCTTTTCAGAATCTTCGTGCTTCTACCCTGAACTAGCTTGATTGGAGTTCGAATGGGTTCAGTTCATTTGAATGCACAAGAAATGCTGTGTGGATGCTGGAGGTACTAACGTGCTGCCCAAAAGAGGCAAAATTGATAGGATTTTGTCGTGTAAAACTTGTCAGTGGTTTTTTCTCAAACTCCAAGGTTCCGCCCAAAACTGTCCGAAAAAGTGCTTCGGTTGTGATCAATGCTTTGGAATAGACAGAATATGTTGTGAAGAGACCAAATGAAGTCAATTGCTCCACCAAGGAGGCCAATTCCATGGGATATGATGGCTCACACTTTTCAGAACTTTTTCAGAATCTTTGTGCTTCTACCCTGAACTAGCTTGATTAGAGTTCAAAAGGGTTCAGTTCATTTGAATGCACAAGAAATGCCGTGAGGATGTTGAATGTACTAACTTGCTCCCTCAAAGTTTCAACATTGATAGGATTTTGTCGTGTAAAACTTGTGAGTGGTTTTTTCTCAAACTCCAAGATTCCGCCCAAAACTGTCCGAAAAAGTGCTTCGGTTGTGATCAATGCCTTGGAATAGACAGAATATGTTGTGAAGAGACCAAATGAAGTCAATTGCTCCCCCAAGGAGGCCAATTCCATGGGATATGATGGCTCACACTTTTCAGAACTTTTTCAGAATCTTCGTGCTTCTACCCTGAACTAGCTTGATTGGAGTTCGAATGGGTTCAGTTCATTTGAATGCACAAGAAATGCCGTGAGGATGTTGAATGTACTAACTTGCTGCCCCAAAGAGGCAAAATTGATAGGATTTTGTCGTGTAAAACTTGTCAGTGGTTTTTTCTCAAACTCCAAGGTTCCGCCCAAAACTGTCCGAAAAAGTGCTTTGGTTGTGATCAATGCTTTGGAATAGACAGAATATGTTGTGAAGAGACCAAATGAAGTCAATTGCTCCACCAAGGAGGCCAATTCCATGGGATATGATGGCTCACACTTTTCAGAACTTTTTCAGAATCTTTGTGCTTCTACCCTGAACTAGCTTGATTAGAGTTCAAAAGGGTTCAGTTCATTTGAATGCACAAGAAATGCCGTGAGGATGTTGAATGTACTAACTTGCTCCCTCAAAGTTTCAACATTGATAGGATTTTGTCGTGTAAAACTTGTCAGTGGTTTTTTCTCAAACTCCAAGATTCCGCCCAAAACTGTCCGAAAAAGTGCTTCGGTTGTGATCAATGCCTTGGAATAGACAGAATATGTTGTGAAGAGACCAAATGAAGTTAATTGCTCCCCCAAGGAGGCCAATTCCATGGGATATGATGGCTCACACTTTTCAGAACTTTTTCAGAATCTTCGTGCTTCTACCCTGAACTAGCTTGATTGGAGTTCGAATGGGTTCAGTTCATTTGAATGCACAAGAAATGCCGTGAGGATGTTGAATGTACTAACTTGCTGCCCCAAAGAGGCAAAATTGATAGGATTTTGTCGTGTAAAACTTGTCAGTGGTTTTTTCTCAAACTCCAAGGTTCCGCCCAAAACTGTCTGAAAAAGTGCTTTGGTTGTGATCAATGCCTTGGAATAGACAGAGTATGTTGTGAAGAGACCAAATGAAGTCAATTGCTCCGCCAAGGAGGCCAATTCCATGGGATATGATGGTTCACACTTTTCAGAACCTTTTCAGAATCTTCGTGCTTCTACCCTGAACTAGCTTGATTGGAGTTCGAATGGGTTCAGTTCATTTGAATGCACAAGAAATGCCGTGTGGATGCTGGAGGTACTAACGTGCTGCCCAAAAGAGGCAAAATTGATAGGATTTTGTCGTGTAAAACTTGTCAGTGGTTTTTTCTCAAACTCCAAGGTTCCGCCCAAAACTGTCCGAAAAAGTGCTTCGGTTGTGATCAATGCTTTGGAATAGACAGAATATGTTGTGAAGAGACCAAATGAAGTCAATTGCTCCCCCAAGGAGGCCAATTCCATGGGATATGATGGCTCACACTTTTCAGAACTTTTTCAGAATCTTCGTGCTTCTACCCTGAACTAGCTTGATTGGAGTTCGAATGGGTTCAGTTCATTTGAATGCACAAGAAATGCCGTGAGGATGTTGAATGTACTAACTTGCTGCCCCAAAGAGGCAAAATTGATAGGATTTTGTCGTGTAAAACTTGTCAGTGGTTTTTTCTCAAACTCCAAGGTTCCGCCCAAAACTGTTCGAAAAAGTGCTTCGTTTGTGATCAATGCCTTGGAATAGACAGAGTATGTTGTGAAGAGACCAAATGAAGTCAATTGCTCCCCCAAGGAGGCCAATTCCATGGGATACGATGGTTCACACTTTTCAGAACCTTTTCAGAATCTTCGTGCTTCTACCCTGAACTAGCTTGATTGGAGTTCGAATGGGTTCAGTTCATTTGAATGCACAAGAAATGCCGTGAGGATGTTGAATGTACTAACTTGCTCCCTCAAAGTTTCAACATTGATAGGATTTTGTCGTGTAAAACTTGTCAGTGGTTTTTTCTCAAACTCCAAGATTCCGCCCAAAACTGTCCGAAAAAGTGCTTCGGTTGTGATCAATGCCTTGGAATAGACAGAATATGTTGTGAAGAGACCAAATGAAGTCAATTGCTCCCCCAAGGAGGCCAATTCCATGGGATATGATGGCTCACACTTTTCAGAACTTTTTCAGAATCTTCGTGCTTCTACCCTGAACTAGCTTGATTGGAGTTCGAATGGGTTCAGTTCATTTGAATGCACAAGAAATGCCGTGAGGATGTTGAATGTACTAACTTGCTGCCCGAAAGAGGCAAAATTGATGGGATTTTGTCGTGTAAAACTTGTCAGTGGTTTTTTCTCAAACTCCAAGGTTCCGCCCAAAACTGTTCGAAAAAGTGCTTCGGTTGTGATCAATGCCTTGGAATAGACAGAGTATGTTGTGAAGAGACCAAATGAAGTCAATTGCTCCCCTAAGGAGGCCAATTCCATGGGATATGATGGTTCACACTTTTCAGAACCTTTTCAGAATCTTCGTGCTTCTACCCTGAACTAGCTTGATTGGAGTTCGAATGGGTTCAGTTCATTTGAATGCACAAGAAATGCCGTGTGGATGCTGGAGGTACTAACGTGCTGCCCAAAAGAGGCAAAATTGATAGGATTTTGTCGTGTAAAACTTGTCAGTGGTTTTTTCTCAAACTCCAAGGTTCCGCCCAAAACTGTCCGAAAAAGTGCTTCGGTTGTGATCAATGCTTTGGAATAGACAGAATATGTTGTGAAGAGACCAAATGAAGTCAATTGCTCCACCAAGGAGGCCAATTCCATGGGATATGATGGCTCACACTTTTCAGAACTTTTTCAGAATCTTTGTGCTTCTACCCTGAACTAGCTTGATTAGAGTTCAAATGGGTTCAGTTCATTTGAATGCACAAGAAATGCCGTGAGGATGTTGAATGTACTAACTTGCTCCCTCAAAGTTTCAACATTGATAGGATTTTGTCGTGTAAAACTTGTCAGTGGTTTTTTCTCAAACTCCAAGATTCCGCCCAAAACTGTCCGAAAAAAAGTGCTTCGGTTGTGATCAATGCCTTGGAATAGACAGAATATGTTGTGAAGAGACCAAATGAAGTCAATTGCTCCCCCAAGGAGGCCAATTCCATGGGATATGATGGCTCACACTTTTCAGAACTTTTTCAGAATCTTCGTGCTTCTACCCTGAACTAGCTTGATTGGAGTTCGAATGGGTTCAGTTCATTTGAATGCACAAGAAATGCCGTGAGGATGTTGAATGTACTAACTTGCTGCCCCAAAGAGGCAAAATTGATAGGATTTTGTCGTGTAAAACTTGTCAGTGGTTTTTTCTCAAACTCCAAGGTTCCGCCCAAAACTGTCTGAAAAAGTGCTTTGGTTGTGATCAATGCCTTGGAATAGACAGAGTATGTTGTGCAGAGACCAAATGAAGTCAATTGCTCCCCTAAGGAGGCCAATTCCATGGGATATGATGGTTCACACTTTTCAGAACCTTTTCAGAATCTTCGTGCTTCTACCCTGAACTAGCTTGATTGGAGTTCGAATGGGTTCAGTTCATTTGAATGCACAAGAAATGCTGTGTCGATGCTGGAGGTACTAACGTGCTGCCCAAAAGAGGCAAAATTGATAGGATTTTGTCGTGTACAACTTGTCAGTGGTTTTTTCTCAAACTCCAAGGTTCCGCCCAAAACTGTCCGAAAAAGTGCTTCGGTTGTGATCAATGCTTTGGAATAGACAGAATATGTTGTGAAGAGACCAAATGAAGTCAATTGCTCCACCAAGGAGGCCAATTCCATGGGATATGATGGCTCACACTTTTCAGAACTTTTTCAGAATCTTTGTGCTTCTACCCTGAACTAGCTTGATTAGAGTTCAAATGGGTTCAGTTCATTTGAATGCACAAGAAATGCCGTGAGGATGTTGAATGTACTAACTTGCTCCCTCAAAGTTTCAACATTGATAGGATTTTGTCGTGTAAAACTTGTCAGTGGTTTTTTCTCAAACTCCAAGATTCCGCCCAAAACTGTCCGAAAAAAAGTGCTTCGGTTGTGATCAATGCCTTGGAATAGACAGAATATGTTGTGAAGAGACCAAATGAAGTCAATTGCTCCCCCAAGGAGGCCAATTCCATGGGATATGATGGCTCACACTTTTCAGAACTTTTTCAGAATCTTCGTGCTTCTACCCTGAACTAGCTTGATTGGAGTTCGAATGGGTTCAGTTCATTTGAATGCACAAGAAATGCCGTGAGGATGTTGAATGTACTAACTTGCTGCCCCAAAGAGGCAAAATTGATAGGATTTTGTCGTGTAAAACTTGTCAGTGGTTTTTTCTCAAACTCCAAGGTTCCGCCAAAAACTGTCTGAAAAAGTGCTTTGGTTGTGATCAATGCCTTGGAATAGACAGAGTATGTTGTGAAGAGACCAAATGAAGTCAATTGCTCCCCCAAGGAGGCCAATTCCATGGGATATGATGGTTCACACTTTTCAGAACCTTTTCAGAATCTTCGTGCTTCTACCCTGAACTAGCTTGATTTGAGTTTGAATGGGTTCAGTTCATTTGAATGCACAAGAAATGCCGTGAGGATGTTGAATGTACTAACTTGCTGCCCCAAAGAGGCAAAATTGATAGGATTTTGTCGTGTAAAACTTGTCAGTGGTTTTTTCTCAAACTCCAAGGTTCCGCCCAAAACTGTCTGAAAAAGTGCTTTGGTTGTGATCAATGCCTTGGAATAGACAGAGTATGTTGTGAAGAGACCAAATGAAGTCAATTGCTCCCCCAAGGAGGCCAATTCCATGGGATATGATGGTTCACACTTTTCAGAACCTTTTCAGAATCTTCGTGCTTCTACCCTGAACTAGCTTGATTGGAGTTCGAATGGGTTCAGTTCATTTGAATGCACAAGAAATGCTGTGTGGATGCTGGAGGTACTAACGTGCTGCCCAAAAGAGGCAAAATTGATAGGATTTTGTCGTGTAAAACTTGTCAGTGGTTTTTTCTCAAACTCCAAGGTTCCGCCCAAAACTGTCCGAAAAAGTGCTTCGGTTGTGATCAATGCTTTGGAATAGACAGAATATGTTGTGAAGAGACCAAATGAAGTCAATTGCTCCCCCAAGGAGGCCAATTCCATGGGATATGATGGCTCACACTTTTCAGAACTTTTTCAGAATCTTTGTGCTTCTACCCTGAACTAGCTTGATTAGAGTTCAAATGGGTTCAGTTCATTTGAATGCACAAGAAATGCCGTGAGGATGTTGAATGTACTAACTTGCTCCCTCAAAGTTTCAACATTGATAGGATTTTGTCGTGTAAAACTTGTCAGTGGTTTTTTCTCAAACTCCAAGATTCCGCCCAAAACTGTCCGAAAAAAAGTGCTTCGGTTGTGATCAATGCCTTGGAATAGACAGAATATGTTGTGAAGAGACCAAATGAAGTCAATTGCTCCCCCAAGGAGGCCAATTCCATGGGATATGATGGCTCACACTTTTCAGAACTTTTTCAGAATCTTCGTGCTTCTACCCTGAACTAGCTTGATTGGAGTTCGAATGGGTTCAGTTCATTTGAATGCACAAGAAATGCCGTGAGGATGTTGAATGTACTAACTTGCTGCCCCAAAGAGGCAAAATTGATAGGATTTTGTCGTGTAAAACTTGTCAGTGGTTTTTTCTCAAACTCCAAGGTTCCGCCCAAAACTGTCTGAAAAAGTGCTTTGGTTGTGATCAATGCCTTGGAATAGACAGAGTATGTTGTAAAGAGACCAAATGAAGTCAATTGCTCCCCCAAGGAGGCCAATTCCATGGGATATGATGGTTCACACTTTTCAGAACCTTTTCAGAATCTTCGTGCTTCTACCCTGAACTAGCTTGATTGGAGTTCGAATGGGTTCAGTTCATTTGAATGCACAAGAAATGCTGTGTGGATGCTGGAGGTACTAACGTGCTGCCCAAAAGAGGCAAAATTGATAGGATTTTGTCGTGTAAAACTTGTCAGTGGTTTTTTCTCAAACTCCAAGGTTCCGCCCAAAACTGTCCGAAAAAGTGCTTCGGTTGTGATCAATGCTTTGGAATAGACAGAATATGTTGTGAAGAGACCAAATGAAGTCAATTGCTCCCCCAAGGAGGCCAATTCCATGGGATATGATGGCTCACACTTTTCAGAACTTTTTCAGAATCTTCGTGCTTCTACCCTGAACTAGCTTGATTGGAGTTCGAATGGGTTCAGTTCATTTGAATGCACAAGAAATGCCGTGAGGATGTTGAATGTACTAACTTGCTGCCCCAAAGAGGCAAAATTGATAGGATTTTGTCGTGTAAAACTTGTCAGTGGTTTTTTCTCAAACTCCAAGGTTCCGCCCAAAACTGTTCGAAAAACTGCTTCGTTTGTGATCAATGCCTTGGAATAGACAGAGTATGTTGTGAAGAGACCAAATGAAGTCAATTGCTCCCCCAAGGAGGCCAATTCCATGGGATACGATGGTTCACACTTTTCAGAACCTTTTCAGAATCTTCGTGCTTCTACCCTGAACTAGCTTGATTGGAGTTCGAATGGGTTCAGTTCATTTGAATGCACAAGAAATGCTGTGTGGATGCTGGAGGTACTAACGTGCTGCCCAAAAGAGGCAAAATTGATAGGATTTTGTCGTGTAAAACTTGTCAGTGGTTTTTTCTCAAACTCCAAGGTTCCGCCCAAAACTGTTCGAAAAAGTGCTTCGTTTGTGATCAATGCCTTGGAATAGACAGAGTATGTTGTGAAGAGACCAAATGAAGTCAATTGCTCCCCCAAGGAGGCCAATTCCATGGGATACGATGGTTCACACTTTTCAGAACCTTTTCAGAATCTTCGTGCTTCTACCCTGAACTAGCTTGATTTGAGTTCGAATGGGTTCAGTTCATTTGAATGCACAAGAAATGCCGTGAGGATGTTGAATGTACTAACTTGCTCCCTCAAAGTTTCAACATTGATAGGATTTTGTCGTGTAAAACTTGTCAGTGGTTTTTTCTCAAACTCCAAGATTCCGCCCAAAACTGTCCGAAAAAGTGCTTCGGTTGTGATCAATGCCTTGGAATAGACAGAATATGTTGTGAAGAGACCAAATGAAGTCAATTGCTCCCCCAAGGAGGCCAATTCCATGGGATATGATGGCTCACACTTTTCAGAACCTTTTCAGAATCTTCGTGCTTCTACCCTGAACTAGCTTGATTGGAGTTCGAATGGGTTCAGTTCATTTGAATGCACAAGAAATGCCGTGAGGATGTTGAATGTACTAACTTGCTGCCCCAAAGAGGCAAAATTGATAGGATTTTGTCGTGTAAAACTTGTCAGTGGTTTTTTCTCAAACTCCAAGGTTCCGCCCAAAACTGTCTGAAAAAGTGCTTTGGTTGTGATCAATGCCTTGGAATAGACAGAGTATGTTGTGAAGAGACCAAATGAAGTCAATTGCTCCCCCAAGGAGGCCAATTCCATGGGATATGATGGTTCACACTTTTCAGAACCTTTTCAGAATCTTCGTGCTTCTACCCTGAACTAGCTTGATTGGAGTTCGAATGGGTTCAGTTCATTTGAATGCACAAGAAATGCTGTGTGGATGCTGGAGGTACTAACGTGCTGCCCAAAAGAGGCAAAATTGATAGGATTTTGTCGTGTAAAACTTGTCAGTGGTTTTTTCTCAAACTCCAAGGTTCCGCCCAAAACTGTCCGAAAAAGTGCTTCGGTTGTGATCAATGCTTTGGAATAGACAGAATATGTTGTGAAGAGACCAAATGAAGTCAATTGCTCCCCCAAGGAGGCCAATTCCATGGGATATGATGGCTCACACTTTTCAGAACTTTTTCAGAATCTTCGTGCTTCTACCCTGAACTAGCTTGATTGGAGTTCGAATGGGTTCAGTTCATTTGAATGCACAAGAAATGCCGTGAGGATGTTGAATGTACTAACTTGCTCCCTCAAAGTTTCAACATTGATAGGATTTTGTCGTGTAAAACTTGTCAGTGGTTTTTTCTCAAACTCCAAGGTTCCGCCCAAAACTGTTCGAAAAAGTGCTTCGTTTGTGATCAATGCCTTGGAATAGACAGAGTATGTTGTGAAGAGACCAAATGAAGTCAATTGCTCCCCCAAGGAGGCCAATTCCATGGGATACGATGGTTCACACTTTTCAGAACCTTTTCAGAATCTTCGTGCTTCTACCCTGAACTAGCTTGATTGGAGTTCGAATGGGTTCAGTTCATTTGAATGCACAAGAAATGCCGTGAGGATGTTGAATGTACTAACTTGCTCCCTCAAAGTTTCAACATTGATAGGATTTTGTCGTGTAAAACTTGTCAGTGGTTTTTTCTCAAACTCCAAGATTCCGCCCAAAACTGTCCGAAAAAGTGCTTCGGTTGTGATCAATGCCTTGGAATAGACAGAATATGTTGTGAAGAGACCAAATGAAGTCAATTGCTCCCCCAAGGAGGCCAATTCCATGGGATATGATGGCTCACACTTTTCAGAACTTTTTCAGAATCTTCGTGCTTCTACCCTGAACTAGCTTGATTGGAGTTCGAATGGGTTCAGTTCATTTGAATGCACAAGAAATGCCGTGAGGATGTTGAATGTACTAACTTGCTGCCCCAAAGAGGCAAAATTGATAGGATTTTGTCGTGTAAAACTTGTCAGTGGTTTTTTCTCAAACTCCAAGGTTCCGCCGAAAACTGTCTGAAAAAGTGCTTTGGTTGTGATCAATGCCTTGGAATAGACAGAGTATGTTGTGAAGAGACCAAATGAAGTCAATTGCTCCCCCAAGGAGGCCAATTCCATGGGATATGATGGTTCACACTTTTCAGAACCTTTTCAGAATCTTCGTGCTTCTACCCTGAACTAGCTTGATTGGAGTTCGAATGGGTTCAGTTCATTTGAATGCACAAGAAATGTTGTGTGGATGCTGGAGGTACTAACGTGCTGCCCAAAAGAGGCAAAATTGATAGGATTTTGTTGTGTAAAACTTGTCAGTGGTTTTTTCTCAAACTCCAAGGTTCCGCCCAAAACTGTCCGAAAAAGTGCTTCGGTTGTGATCAATGCCTTGGAATAGACAGAGTATGTTGTGAAGAGACCAAATGAAGTCAATTGCTCCCCCAAGGAGGCCAATTCCATGGGATACGATGGTTCACACTTTTCAGAACCTTTTCAGAATCTTCATGCTTCTACCCTGAACTAGCTTGATTGGAGTTCGAATGGGTTCAGTTCATTTGAATGCACAAGAAATGCCGTGAGGATGTTGAATGTACTAACTTGCTCCCTCAAAGTTTCAACATTGATAGGATTTTGTCGTGTAAAACTTGTCAGTGGTTTTTTCTCAAACTCCAAGATTCCGCGCAAAACTGTTCGAAAAAGTGCTTCGGTTGTGATCAATGCCTTGGAATAGACAGAGTATGTTGTGAAGAGACCAAATGAAGTCAATTGCTCCCCCAAGGAGGCCAATTCCATGGGATACGATGGTTCACACTTTTCAGAACCTTTTCAGAATCTTCGTGCTTCTACCCTGAACTAGCTTGATTGGAGTTCGAATGGGTTCAGTTCATTTGAATGCACAAGAAATGCCGTGAGGATGTTGAATGTACTAACTTGCTCCCTCAAAGTTTCAACATTGATAGGATTTTGTCGTGTAAAACTTGTCAGTGGTTTTTTCTCAAACTCCAAGATTCCGCGCAAAACTGTTCGAAAAAGTGCTTCGGTTGTGATCAATGCCTTGGAATAGACAGAGTATGTTGTGAAGAGACCAAATGAAGTCAATTGCTCCCCCAAGGAGGCCAATTCCATGGGATACGATGGTTCACACTTTTCAGAACCTTTTCAGAATCTTCGTGCTTCTACCCTGAACTAGCTTGATTGGAGTTCGAATGGGTTCAGTTCATTTGAATTCACAAGAAATGCCGTGTGGATGCTGGAGGTACTAACGTGCTGCCCAAAAGAGGCAAAATTGATAGGATTTTGTCGTGTAAAACTTGTCAGTGGTTTTTTCTCAAACTCCAAGGTTCCGCCCAAAACTGTCCGAAAAAGTGCTTCGGTTGTGATCAATGCCTTGGAATAGACAGAGTATGTTGTGAAGAGACCAAATGAAGTCAATTGCTCCCCCAAGGAGGCCAATTCCATGGGATATGATGGTTCACACTTTTCAGAACATTTTCAGAATCTTTGTGCTTCTACCCTGAACTAGCTTGATTGGTGTTCGAATGGGTTCAGTTCATTTGAATGCACAAGAAATGCCGTGAGGATGTTGAATGTACTAACTTGCTCCCTCAAAGTTTCAACATTGATAGGATTTTGTCGTGTAAAACTTGTCAGTGGTTTTTTCTCAAACTCCAAGATTCCGCGCAAAACTGTTCGAAAAAGTGCTTCGGTTGTGATCAATGCCTTGGAATAGACAGAGTATGTTGTGAAGAGACCAAATGAAGTCAATTGCTCCCCCAAGGAGGCCAATTCCATGGGATACGATGGTTCACACTTTTCAGAACCTTTTCAGAATCTTCGTGCTTCTACCCTGAACTAGCTTGATTGGAGTTCGAATGGGTTCAGTTCATTTGAATGCACAAGAAACGCCGTGAGGATGTTGAATGTACTAACTTGCTCCCTCAAAGTTTCAACATTGATAGGATTTTGTCGTGTAAAACTTGTCAGTGGTTTTTTCTCAAACTCCAAGATTCCGCGCAAAATTGTTCGAAAAAGTGCTTCGGTTGTGATCAATGCCTTGGAATAGACAGAGTATGTTGTGAAGAGACCAAATGAAGTCAATTGCTCCCCCAAGGAGGCCAATTCCATGGGATACGATGGTTCACACTTTTCAGAACCTTTTCAGAATCTTCGTGCTTCTACCCTGAACTAGCTTGATTGGAGTTCGAATGGGTTCAGTTCATTTGAATTCACAAGAAATGCCGTGTGGATGCTGGAGGTACTAACGTGCTGCCAAAAAGAGGCAAAATTGATAGGATTTTGTCGTGTAAAACTTGTCAGTGGTTTTTTCTCAAACTCCAAGGTTCCGCCCAAAACTGTCCGAAAAAGTGCTTCGGTTGTGATCAATGCCTTGGAATAGACAGAGTATGTTGTGAAGAGACCAAATGAAGTCAATTGCTCCCCCAAGGAGGCCAATTCCATGGGATATGATGGTTCACACTTTTCAGAACATTTTCAGAATCTTTGTGCTTCTACCCTGAACTAGCTTGATTGGTGTTCGAATGGGTTCAGTTCATTTGAATGCACAAGAAATGCCGTGAGGATGTTGAATGTACTAACTTGCTCCCTCAAAGTTTCAACATTGATAGGATTTTGTCGTGTAAAACTTGTCAGTGGTTTTTTCTCAAACTCCAAGGTTCCGAGCAAAACTGTTCGAAAAAGTGCTTCGGTTGTGATCAATGCCTTGGAATAGACAGAGTATGTTGTGAAGAGACCAAATGAAGTCAATTGCTCCCCCAAGGAGGCCAATTCCATGGGATACGATGGTTCACACTTTTCAGAACCTTTTCAGAATCTTCGTGCTTCTACCCTGAACTAGCTTGATTGGAGTTCGAATGGGTTCAGTTCATTTGAATGCACAAGAAATGCCGTGTGGATGCTGGAGGTACTAACGTGCTGCCCAAAAGAGGCAAAATTGATTGGATTTTGTCGTGTAAAACTTGTCAGTGGTTTTTTCTCAAACTCCAAGGTTCCGCCCAAAACTGTCCGAAAAAGTGCTTCGGTTGTGATCAATGCCTTGGAATAGACAGAGTATGTTGTGAAGAGACCAAATGAAGTCAATTGCTCCCCCAAGGAGGCCAATTCCATGGGATACGATGGTTCACACTTTTCAGAACCTTTTCAGAATCTTCGTGCTTCTACCCTGAACTAGCTTGATTGGAGTTTGAATGGGTTCAGTTCATTTGAATGCACAAGAAATGCCGTGAGGATGTTTAATGTACTAACTTGCTGCCCCAAAGAGGCAAAATTGATAGGATTTTGTCGTGTAAAACTTGTCAGTGGTTTTTTCTCAAACTCCAAGGTTCCGCCCAAAACTGTCCGAAAAAGTGCTTTGGTTGTGATCAATGCCTTGGAATAGACAGAGTATGTTGTGAAGAGACCAAATGAAGTCAATTGCTCCCCCAAGGAGGCCAATTCCATGGGATATGATGGTTCACACTTTTTAGAACATTTTCAGAATCTTTGTGCTTCTACCCTGAACTAGCTTGATTGGAGTTCGAATGGGTTCAGTTCATTTGAATGCACAAGAAACGCCGTGAGGATGTTGAATGTACTAACTTGCTCCCTCAAAGTTTCAACATTGATAGGATTTTGTCGTGTAAAACTTGTCAGTGGTTTTTTCTCAAACTCCAAGATTCCGCGCAAAATTGTTCGAAAAAGTGCTTCGGTTGTGATCAATGCCTTGGAATAGACAAAGTATGTTGTGAAGAGACCAAATGAAGTCAATTGCTCCCCCAAGGAGGCCAATTCCATGGGATATGATGGTTCACACATTTCAGAACTTTTTCAGAATCTTCGTGCTTCTACCCTGAACTAGCTTGATTGGAGTTCGAATGAGTTCAGTTCATTTGAATGCACAAGAAATGCCGTGAGGATGTTGAATGTACTAACTTGCTCCCTCAAAGATTCAACATTGATAGGATTTTGTCGTGTAAAACTTGTCAGTGGTTTTTTCTCAAACTCCAAGATTCCGCGCAAAACTGTTCGAAAAAGTGCTTCGGTTGTGATCAATGCCTTGGAATAGACAGAGTATGTTGTGAAGAGACCAAATGAAGTCAATTGCTCCCCCAAGGAGGCCAATTCCATGGGATATGATGGTTCACACTTTTCAGAACTTTTTCAGAATCTTTGTGCTTCTACCCTGAACTAGCTTGATTGGAGTTCGAATGGGTTCAGTTCATTTGAATGCACAAGAAATGCCGTGTGGATGCTGGAGGTACTAACGTGCTGCCCAAAAGAGGCAAAATTGATTGGATTTTGTCGTGTAAAACTTGTCAGTGGTTTTTTCTCAAACTCCAAGGTTCCGCCCAAAACTGTCCGAAAAAGTGCTTCGGTTGTGATCAATGCCTTGGAATAGACAGAGTATGTTGTGAAGAGACCAAATGAAGTCAATTGCTCCCCCAAGGAGGCCAATTCCATGGGATACGATGGTTCACACTTTTCAGAACCTTTTCAGAATCTTCGTGCTTCTACCCTGAACTAGCTTGATTGGAGTTTGAATGGGTTCAGTTCATTTGAATGCACAAGAAATGCCGTGAGGATGTTTAATGTACTAACTTGCTGCCCCAAAGAGGCAAAATTGATAGGATTTTGTCGTGTAAAACTTGTCAGTGGTTTTTTCTCAAACTCCAAGGTTCCGCCCAAAACTGTCCGAAAAAGTGCTTTGGTTGTGATCAATGCCTTGGAATAGACAGAGTATGTTGTGAAGAGACCAAATGAAGTCAATTGCTCCCCCAAGGAGGCCAATTCCATGGGATATGATGGTTCACACTTTTCAGAACATTTTCAGAATCTTTGTGCTTCTACCCTGAACTAGCTTGATTGGAGTTCGAATGGGTTCAGTTCATTTGAATGCACAAGAAACGCCGTGAGGATGTTGAATGTACTAACTTGCTCCCTCAAAGTTTCAACATTGATAGGATTTTGTCGTGTAAAACTTGTCAGTGGTTTTTTCTCAAACTCCAAGATTCTGCGCAAAATTGTTCGAAAAAGTGCTTCGGTTGTGATCAATGCCTTGGAATAGACAAAGTATGTTGTGAAGAGACCAAATGAAGTCAATTGCTCCCCCAAGGAGGCCAATTCCATGGGATATGATGGTTCACACATTTCAGAACTTTTTCAGAATCTTCGTGCTTCTACCCTGAACTAGCTTGATTGGAGTTCGAATGAGTTCAGTTCATTTGAATGCACAAGAAATGCCGTGAGGATGTTGAATGTACTAACTTGCTCCCTCAAAGATTCAACATTGATAGGATTTTGTCGTGTAAAACTTGTCAGTGGTTTTTTCTCAAACTCCAAGGCTCCGCCCAAAACTGTCCGAAAAAGTGGTTTGGTTGTGATCAATGCCTTGGAATAGACAGAGTATGTTGTGAAGAGACCAAATGAAGTCAATTGCTCCCCCAAGGAGGCCAATTCCATGGGATATGATGGTTCACACTTTTCAGAACATTTTCAGAATCTTTGTGCTTCTACCCTGAACTAGCTTGATTGGAGTTCGAATGGGTTCAGTTCATTTGAATGCACAAGAAATGCCGTGAGGATGTTGAATGTACTAACTTGCTCCCTCAAAGTTTCAACATTGATAGGATTTTGTCGTGTAAAACTTGTCAGTGGTTTTTTCTCAAACTCCAAGGTTCCGCCCATAACTATTCAAAAAAGTGCTTCGGTTGTGATCAATGCTTTGGAATAGACAGAATATGTTGTGAAGAGACCAAATGAAGTCAATTGCTCCCCCAAGGAGGCCAATTCCATGGGATATGATGGCTCACACTTTTCAGAACTTTTTCAGAATCTTCGTGCTTCTACCCTGAACTAGCTTGATTGGAGTTCGAGTGGGTTCAGTTCATTTGAATGCACAAGAAATGCCGTGAGGATGTTGAATGTACTAACTTGCTCCCTCAAAGTTTCAACATTGATAGGATTTTGTCGTGTAAAACTTGTCAGTGGTTTTTTCTCAAACTCCAAGGTTCCGCCCAAAACTGTCCGAAAAAGTGCTTCGGTTGTGATCAATGCCTTGGAATAGACAGAGTATGTTGTGAAGAGACCAAATGAAGTCAATTGCTCCCCCAAGGAGGCCAATTCCATGGGATACGATGGTTCACACTTTTCAGAACCTTTTCAGAATCTTCGTGCTTCTACCCTGAACTATCTTGATTGGAGTTCGAATGGGTTCAGTTCATTTGAATGCACAAGAAATGCCGTGAGGATGTTGAATGTACTAACTTGCTCCCTCAAAGTTTCAACATTGATAGGATTTTGTCGTGTAAAACTTGTCAGTGGTTTTTTCTCAAACTCCAAGATTCCGCGCAAAACTGTTCGAAAAAGTGCTTCGGTTGTGATCAATGCCTTGGAATAGACAGAGTATGTTGTGAAGAGACCAAATGAAGTCAATTGCTCCCCCAAGGAGGCCAATTCCATGGGATAGGATGGTTCACACTTTTCAGAACTTTTTCAGAATCTTTGTGCTTCTACCCTGAACTAGCTTGATTGGAGTTCGAATGGGTTCAGTTCATTTGAATGCACAAGAAATGCCGTGAGGATGTTGAATGTACTAACTTGCTCCCTCAAAGTTTCAACATTGATAGGATTTTGTCGTGTAAAACTTGTCAGTGGTTTTTTCTCAAACTCCAAGATTCCGCGCAAAACTGTTCGAAAAAGTGCTTCGGTTGTGATCAATGCCTTGGAATAGACAGAATATGTTGTGAAGAGACCAAATGAAGTCAATTGCTCCCCCAAGGAGGCCAATTCCATGGGATATGATGGCTCACACTTTTCAGAACTTTTTCAGAATCTTCGTGCTTCTACCCTGAACTATCTTGATTGGAGTTCGAATGGGTTCAGTTCATTTGAATGCACAAGAAATGCCGTGAGGATGTTGAATGTACTAATTTGCTTCCCCAAAGAGGCAAAATTGATAGGATTTTGTTGTGTAAAACTTGTCAGTGGTTTTTTCTCAAATTCCAAGGTTCCGCCCAAAACTGTCCGAAAAAGTGCTTCGGTTGTGATCAATGCTTTGGAATAGACAGAATATGTTGTGAATAGACCAAATGAAGTCAATTGCTCCCCCAAGGAGGCCAATTCCATGGGATATGATGGCTCACACTTTTCAGAACCTTTTCAGAATCTTCGTGCTTCTACCCTGAACTATCTTGATTGGAGTTCGAATGGGTTCAGTTCATTTGAATGCACAAGAAATGCCGTGAGGATGTTGAATGTACTAACTTGCTCCCCCAAAGAGGCAAAATTGATAGGATTTTGTCGTGTAAAACTTGTCAGTGGTTTTTTCTCAAACTCCAAGGTTCCGCCCAAAACTGTCCGAAAAAGTGCTTCGGTTGTGATCAATGCCTTGGAATAGACAGAGTATGTTGTGAAGAGACCAAATGAAGTCAATTGCTCCCCCAAGGAGGCCAATTCCATGGGATACGATGGTTCACACTTTTCAGAACCTTTTCAGAATCTTCGTGCTTCTACCCTGAACTATCTTGATTGGAGTTCGAATGGGTTCAGTTCATTTGAATGCACAAGAAATGCTGTGAGGATGTTGAATGTACTAACTTGCTCCCTCAAAGTTTCAACATTGATAGGATTTTGTCGTCTAAAACTTGTCAGTGGTTTTTTCTCAAACTCCAAGATTCCGCGCAAAACTGTTCGAAAAAGTGCTTCGGTTGTGATCAATGCCTTGGAATAAACAGAATATGTTGTGAAGAGACCAAATGAAGTCAATTACTCCCCCAAGGAGGCCAATTCCATGGGATACGATGGTTCACACTTTTCAGAGCATTTTCAGAATCTTTGTGCTTCTACCCTGAACTAGCTTGATTGGAGTTCGAATGGGTTCAGTTCATTTGAATGCACAAGAAATGCCGTGAGGATGTTGAATGTACTAACTTGCTCCCTCAAAGTTTCAACATTGATAGGATTTTGTCGTGTAAAACTTGTCAGTGGTTTTTTCTCAAACTCCAAGATTCCGCGCAAAATTGTTCGAAAAAGTGCTTCGGTTGTGATCAATGCCTTGGAATAGACAGAGTATGTTGTGAATAGACCAAATGAAGTCAATTGCTCCCCCAAGGAGGCCAATTCCATGGGATACGATGGTTCACACATTTCAGAACCTTTTCAGAATCTTCGTGCTTCTACCCTGAACTAGCTTGATTGGAGTTCGAATGGGTTCAGTTCATTTGAATGCACAAGAAATCCGTGTGGATCCTGGAGGTACTAACGTGCTGCCCAAAAGAGGCAAAATTGATAGGATTTTGTCGTGTAAAACTTGTCAGTGGTTTTTTCTCAAACTCCAAGGTTCCGCCCAAAACTGTCCGAAAAAGTGCTTTGGTTGTGATCAATGCCTTGGAATAGACAGAGTATGTTGTGAAGAGACCAAATGAAGTCAATTGCTCCCCCAAGGAGGCCAATTCCATGGGATACGATGGTTCACACTTTTCAGAACCTTTTCAGAATCTTCGTGCTTCTACCCTGAACTAGCTTGATTGGAGTTCGAATGGGTTCAGTTCATTTGAATGCACAAGAAATGCCGTGAGGATGTTTAATGTACTAACTTGCTGCCCCAAAGAGGCAAAATTGATAGGATTTTGTCGTGTAAAACTTGTCAGTGGTTTTTTCTCAAACTCCAAGGTTCCGCCCAAAACTGTCCGAAAAAGTGCTTCGGTTGTGATCAATGCCTTGGAATAGACAGAGTATGTTGTGAAGAGACCAAATGAAGTCAATTGCTCCCCCAAGGAGGCCAATTCCATGGGATACGATGGTTCACACTTTTCAGAACCTTTTCAGAATCTTCGTGCTTCTACCCTGAACTATCTTGATTGGAGTTCGAATGGGTTCAGTTCATTTGAATGCACAAGAAATGCTGTGAGGATGTTGAATGTACTAACTTGCTCCCTCAAAGTTTCAACATTGATAGGATTTTGTCGTCTAAAACTTGTCAGTGGTTTTTTCTCAAACTCCAAGATTCCGCGCAAAACTGTTCGAAAAAGTGCTTCGGTTGTGATCAATGCCTTGGAATAAACAGAATATGTTGTGAAGAGACCAAATGAAGTCAATTACTCCCCCAAGGAGGCCAATTCCATGGGATACGATGGTTCACACTTTTCAGAGCATTTTCAGAATCTTTGTGCTTCTACCCTGAACTAGCTTGATTGGAGTTCGAATGGGTTCAGTTCATTTGAATGCACAAGAAATGCCGTGAGGATGTTGAATGTACTAACTTGCTCCCTCAAAGTTTCAACATTGATAGGATTTTGTCGTGTAAAACTTGTCAGTGGTTTTTTCTCAAACTCCAAGATTCCGCGCAAAATTGTTCGAAAAAGTGCTTCGGTTGTGATCAATGCCTTGGAATAGACAGAGTATGTTGTGAATAGACCAAATGAAGTCAATTGCTCCCCCAAGGAGGCCAATTCCATGGGATACGATGGTTCACACATTTCAGAACCTTTTCAGAATCTTCGTGCTTCTACCCTGAACTAGCTTGATTGGAGTTCGAATGGGTTCAGTTCATTTGAATGCACAAGAAATCCGTGTGGATCCTGGAGGTACTAACGTGCTGCCCAAAAGAGGCAAAATTGATAGGATTTTGTCGTGTAAAACTTGTCAGTGGTTTTTTCTCAAACTCCAAGGTTCCGCCCAAAACTGTCCGAAAAAGTGCTTCGGTTGTGATCAATGCCTTGGAATAGACAGAGTATGTTGTGAAGAGACCAAATGAAGTCAATTGCTCCCCCAAGGAGGCCAATTCCATGGGATACGATGGTTCACACTTTTCAGAACCTTTTCAGAATCTTCGTGCTTCTACCCTGAACTAGCTTGATTGGAGTTCGAATGGGTTCAGTTCATTTGAATGCACAAGAAATGCCGTGAGGATGTTTAATGTACTAACTTGCTGCCCCAAAGAGGCAAAATTGATAGGATTTTGTCGTGTAAAACTTGTCAGTGGTTTTTTCTCAAACTCCAAGGTTCCGCCCAAAACTGTCCGAAAAAGTGCTTTGGTTGTGATCAATGCCTTGGAATAGACAGAGTATGTTGTGAAGAGACCAAATGAAGTCAATTGCTCCCCCAAGGAGGCCAATTCCATGGGATATGATGGTTCACACTTTTCAGAACATTTTCAGAATCTTTGTGCTTCTACCCTGAACTAGCTTGATTGGAGTTCGAATGGGTTCAGTTCATTTGAATGCACAAGAAATGCCGTGAGGATGTTGAATGTACTAACTTGCTCCCTCAAAGTTTCAACATTGATAGGATTTTGTCGTGTAAAACTTGTCAGTGGTTTTTTCTCAAACTCCAAGATTCCGCGCAAAATTGTTCGAAAAAGTGCTTCGGTTGTGATCAATGCCTTGGAATAGACAGAGTATGTTGTGAAGAGACCAAATGAAGTCAATTGCTCCCCCAAGGAGGCCAATTCCATGGGATATGATGGTTCACACATTTCAGAACTTTTTCAGAATCTTCGTGCTTCTACCCTGAACTAGCTTGATTGGAGTTCGAATGGGTTCAGTTCATTTGAATGCACAAGAAATGCCGTGAGGATGTTGAATGTACTAACTTGCTCCCTCAAAGTTTCAACATTGATAGGATTTTGTCGTGTAAAACTTGTCAGTGGTTTTTTCTCAAACTCCAAGATTCCGCGCAAAACTGTTCGAAAAAGTGCTTCGGTTGTGATCAATGCCTTGGAATAGACAGAGTATGTTGTGAAGAGACCAAATGAAGTCAATTGCTCCCCCAAGGAGGCCAATTCCATGGGATATGATGGTTCACACTTTTCAGAACATTTTCAGAATCTTCGTGCTTCTACCCTGAACTAGCTTGATTGGAGTTCGAATGGGTTCAGTTCATTTGAATGCACAAGAAATGCCGTGAGGATGTTGAATGTACTAACTTGCTCCCTCAAAGTTTCAACATTGATAGGATTTTGTCGTGTAAAACTTGTCAGTGGTTTTTTCTCAAACTCCAAGATTCCGCGCAAAATTGTTCGAAAAAGTGCTTCGGTTGTGATCAATGCCTTGGAATAGACAGAGTATGTTGTGAAGAGACCAAATGAAGTCAATTGCTCCCCCAAGGAGGCCAATTCCATGGGATATGATGGTTCACACTTTTCAGAACTTTTTCAGAATCTTTGTGCTTCTACCCTGAACTAGCTTGATTGGAGTTCGAATGGGTTCAGTTCATTTGAATGCACAAGAAATGCCGTGAGGATGTTGAATGTACTAACTTGCTGCCCCAAAGAGGCAAAATTGATAGGATTTTGTCGTGTAAAACTTGTCAGTGGTTTTTTCTCAAACTCCAAGGTTCCGCCCAAAACTGTCCGAAAAAGTGCTTCGGTTGTGATCAATGCTTTGGAATAGACATAATATGTTGTGAAGAGACCAAATGAAGTCAATTGCTCCCCCAAGGAGGCCAATTCCATGGGATATGATGGCTCACACTTTTCAGAACTTTTTCAGAATCTTCGTGCTTCTACCCTGAACTATCTTGATTGGAGTTCGAATGGGTTCAGTTCATTTGAATGCACAAGAAATGCCGTGAGGATGTTGAATGTACTAACTTGCTGCCCCAAAGAGGCAAAATTGATAGGATTTTGTCGTGTAAAACTTGTCAGTGGTTTTTTCTCAAACTCCAAGGTTCCGCCCAAAACTGTCCGAAAAAGTGCTTCGGTTGTGATCAATGCTTTGGAATAGACAGAATATGTTGTGAAGAGACCAAATGAAGTCAATTGCTCCCCCAAGGAGGCCAATTCCATGGGATACGATGGTTCCTACTTTTCAGAACCTTTTCAGAATCTTCGTGCTTCTACCCTGAACTAGCTTGATTGGAGTTCGAATGGGTTCAGTTCATTTGAATGCACAAGAAATGCCGTGTGGATGCTGGAGGTACTAACGTGCTGCCCAAAAGAGGCAAAATTGATAGGATTTTGTCGTGTAAAACTTGTCAGTGGTTTTTTCTCAAACTCCAAGGTTCCGCCTAAAACTGTCCGAAAAAGTGCTTCGGTTGTGATCAATGCCTTGGAATAGACAGAGTATGTTGTGAAGAGACCAAATGAAGTCAATTGCTCCCCCAAGGAGGCCAATTCCATGGGATACGATGGTTCACACTTTTCAGAACCTTTTCAGAATCTTCGTGCTTCTACCCTGAACTAGCTTGATTGGAGTTCGAATGGGTTCAGTTCATTTGAATGCACAAGAAATGCCGTGAGGATGTTTAATGTACTAACTTGCTGCCCCAAAGAGGCAAAATTGATAGGATTTTGTCGTGTAAAACTTGTCAGTGGTTTTTTCTCAAACTCCAAGGTTCCGCCCAAAACTGTCCGAAAAAGTGCTTTGGTTGTGATCAATGCCTTGGAATAGACAGAGTATGTTGTGAAGAGACCAAATGAAGTCAATTGCTCCCCCAAGGAGGCCAATTCCATGGGATATGATGGTTCACACTTTTCAGAACATTTTCAGAATCTTTGTGCTTCTACCCTGAACTAGCTTGATTGGAGTTCGAATGGGTTCAGTTCATTTGAATGCACAAGAAATGCCGTGAGGATGTTGAATGTACTAACTTGCTGCCCCAAAGAGGCAAAATTGATAGGATTTTGTCGTGTAAAACTTGTCAGTGGTTTTTTCTCAAACTCCAAGGTTCCGCCCAAAACTGTCCGAAAAAGTGCTTTGGTTGTGATCAATGCCTTGGAATAGACAGAGTATGTTGTGAAGAGACCAAATGAAGTCAATTGCTCCCCCAAGGAGGCCAATTCCATGGGATATGATGGTTCACACTTTTCAGAACCTTTTCAGAATCTTCGTGCTTCTACCCTGAACTAGCTTGATTGGAGTTCGAATGGGTTCAGTTCATTTGAATGCACAAGAAATGCCGTGTGGATGCTGGAGGTACTAACTTGCTGCCCCAAAGAGGCAAAATTGATAGGATTTTGTCGTGTAAAACTTGTCAGTGGTTTTTTCTCAAACTCCAAGGTTCCGCCCAAAACTGTCCGAAAAAGTGCTTCGGTTGTGATCAATGCTTTGGAATAGACAGAATATGTTGTGAAGAGACCAAATGAAGTCAATTGCTCCCCCAAGGAGGCCAATTCCATGGGATACGATGGTTCCTACTTTTCAGAACCTTTTCAGAATCTTCGTGCTTCTACCCTGAACTAGCTTGATTGGAGTTCGAATGGGTTCAGTTCATTTGAATGCACAAGAAATGCCATGTGGATGCTGGAGGTACTAACGTGCTGCCCAAAAGAGGCAAAATTGATAGGATTTTGTCGTGTAAAACTTGTCAGTGGTTTTTTCTCAAACTCCAAGGTTCCGCCCAAAACTGTCCGAAAAAGTGCTTCGGTTGTGATCAATGCCTTGGAATAGACAGAGTATGTTGTGAAGAGACCAAATGAAGTCAATTGCTCCCCCAAGGAGGCCAATTCCATGGGATACGATGGTTCACACTTTTCAGAACCTTTTCAGAATCTTCGTGCTTCTACCCTGAACTAGCTTGATTGGAGTTCGAATGGGTTCAGTTCATTTGAATGCACAAGAAATGCCGTGAGGATGTTTAATGTACTAACTTGCTGCCCCAAAGAGGCAAAATTGATAGGATTTTGTCGTGTAAAACTTGTCAGTGGTTTTTTCTCAAACTCCAAGGTTCCGCCCAAAACTGTCCGAAAAAGTGCTTTGGTTGTGATCAATGCCTTGGAATAGACAGAGTATGTTGTGAAGAGACCAAATGAAGTCAATTGCTCCCCCAAGGAGGCCAATTCCATGGGATATGATGGTTCACACTTTTCAGAACATTTTCAGAATCTTTGTGCTTCTACCCTGAACTAGCTTGATTGGAGTTCGAATGGGTTCAGTTCATTTGAATGCACAAGAAATGCCGTGAGGATGTTGAATGTACTAACTTGCTGCCCCAAAGAGGCAAAATTGATAGGATTTTGTCGTGTAAAACTTGTCAGTGGTTTTTTCTCAAACTCCAAGGTTCCGCCCAAAACTGTCCGAAAAAGTGCTTTGGTTGTGATCAATGCCTTGGAATAGACAGAGTATGTTGTGAAGAGACCAAATGAAGTCAATTGCTCCCCCAAGGAGGCCAATTCCATGGGATATGATGGTTCACACTTTTCAGAACCTTTTCAGAATCTTCGTGCTTCTACCCTGAACTAGCTTGATTGGAGTTCGAATGGGTTCAGTTCATTTGAATGCACAAGAAATGCCGTGTGGATGCTGGAGGTACTAACGTGCTGCCCAAAAGAGGCAAAATTGATAGCATTTTTTGGTGTAAAACTTGTCAGTGGTTTTTTCTCAAACTCCAAGGTTCCGGCCAAAACTGTCCGAAAAAGTGCTTCGGTTGTGATCAATTCTTTGGAATAGACAGAGTATGTTGTGAAGAGACCAAATGAAGTCAATTGCTCCCCCAAGGAGGCCAATTCCATGGGATACGATGGTTCACACTTTTCAGAACCTTTTCAGAATCTTCGTGCTTCTACCCTAAACTAGCTTGATTGGAGTTCGAATGGGTTCAGTTCATTTGAATGCACAAGAAATGCCGTGAGGATGTTGAATGTACTAACTTGCTGCCCCAAAGAGGCAAAATTGATAGGATTTTGTCGTGTAAAACTTGTCAGTGGTTTTTTCTCAAACTCCAAGGTTCCGCCCAAAACTGTCCGAAAAAGTGCTTCGATTGAGATCAACGCCTTGGAATAGACAGAGTAAGTTGTGAAGGGACCAAATGAAGTCAATTGCTCCCCCAAGGAGGCCAATTCCATGGGATACGATGGTTCACACTTTTCATAACCTTTTCAGAATCTTCGTGCTTCTACCCTGAACTAGCTTGATTGGAGTTCGAATGGGTTCAGTTCATTTGAATGCACAAGAAATGCCGTGACGATGTTGAATGTACTAACTTGCTGCCCCAAAGAGGCAAAATTGATAGGATTTTGTCGTGTGAAACTTGTCAGTGGTTTTTTCTCAAACTCCAAGATTCCACCCAAAACTGTTCGAAAAAGTGCTTCGGTTGTGATCAATGCCTTGGAATAGACAGAGTATGTTGTGAAGAGACCAAATGAAGTCAATTGCTCCCCAAAGGAGGCCAATTCCATGGGATACGATGGTTCACACATTTCATAACCTTTTCAGAATCTTCGTGCTTCTACCCTGAACTAGCTTGATTGGAGTTTGAATGGGTTCAGTTCATTTGAATGCACAAGAAATGCCGTGAGGATGTTGAATGTACTAACTTGCTGCCCCAAAGAGGCAAAATTGATAGGATTTTGTCGTGTAAAACTTGTCAGTGGTTTTTTCTCAAACTCGAAGGTTCCGCCCATAACTATTCAAAAAAGTGCTTCGATTGAGATCAACGCCTTGGAATAGACAGAGTATGTTGTGAAGAGACCAAATGAAGTCAATTGCTCCCCCAAGGAGGCCAATTCCATGGGATACGATGGTTCACACATTTCAGAACCTTTTCAGAATCTTCGTGCTTCTACCCTGAACTAGCTTGATTGGAGTTCAAATGGGTTCAGTTCATTTGAATGCACAAGAAATGCCGTGAGGATGTTGAATGTACTAACTTGCTGCCCAAAAGAGGCAAAATTGATAGGATTTTGTCGTGTAAAACTTGTCAGTGGTTTTTTCTCAAACTCCAAGATTCCACGCAAAACTGTTCAAAAAAGTGCTTCGGTTGTGATCAATGCCTTGGAATAGACAGAATATGTTGTGAAGAGACCAAATGAAGTCAATTGCTCCCCCAAGGAGGCCAATTCCATGGGATACGATGGTTCACACTTTTCAGAACCTTTTCAGAATCTTCGTGCTTCTACCCTGAACTAGCTTGATTGGAGTTCGAATGGGTTCAGTTCATTTGAATGCACAAGAAATGCCGTGTGGATGCTGGAGGTACTAACGTGCTGCCAAAAGAGGCAAAATTGATAGCATTTTTTGGTGTAAAACTTGTCAGTGGTTTTTTCTCAAACTCCAAGGTTCCGGCCAAAACTGTCCGAAAAAGTGCTTCGGTTGTGATCAATTCTTTGGAATAGACAGAATATGTTGTGAAGAGACCAAATGAAGTCAATTGCTCCCCCAAGGAGGCCAATTCCATGGGATACGATGGTTCACACTTTTCAGAACCTTTTCAGAATCTTCGTGCTTCTACCCTAAACTAGCTTGATTGGAGTTCGAATGGGTTCAGTTCATTTGAATGCACAAGAAATGCCGTGAGGATGTTGAATGTACTAACTTGCTGCCCCAAAGAGGCAAAACTGATAGGATTTTGTCGTGTAAAACTTGTCAGTGGTTTTTTCTCAAACTCCAAGGTTCCGCCCAAAACTGTCCGAAAAAGTGCTTCGATTGAGATCAACGCCTTGGAATAGACAGAGTAAGTTGTGAAGGGACCAAATGAAGTCAATTGCTCCCCTAAGGAGGCCAATTCCATGGGATACGATGGTTCACACTTTTCATAACCTTTTCAGAATCTTCGTGCTTCTACCCTGAACTAGCTTGATTGGAGTTTGAATGGGTTTAGTTCATTTGAATGCACAAGAAATGCCGTGTGGATGCTGGAGGTACTAACGTGCTGCCCAAAAGAGGCAAAATTGATAGGATTATTTGGTGTAAAACTTGTCAGTGGTTTTTTCTCAAACTCCAAGGTTCCGCCCAAAACTGTCCGAAAAAGTGCTTCGATTGTGATCAATGCCTTGGAATAGACAGAATATGTTGTGAAGAGACCAAATGAAGTCAATTGCTCCCCCAAGGAGGCCAATTCCATGGGATATGATGGCTCACACTTTTCAGAACTTTTTCAGAATCTTCGTGCTTCTACCCTGAACTAGCTTGATTGGGGTTCGAATGGGTTCAGTTCATTTGAATGCACAAGAAATGCCGTGTGGATGCTAGAGGTACTAACTTACTGCCCCAAAGAATCAAAATTGATAGGATTTTGTCGTGTAAAACTTGTCAGTTGTTTTTTCTCAAACTCCAAGATTCCACGCAAAACTGTTCAAAAAAGTGCTTCGGTTGTGATCAATGCCTTGGAATAGACAGAGTATGTTGTGAAGAGACCAAATGAAGTCAATTGCTCCCCCAAGGAGGCCAATTCCATGGGATATGATGGTTCACACTTTTTAGAACTTTTTCAGAATCTTCGTGCTTCTACCCTGAACTAGCTTGATTGGAGTTCGAATGGGTTCAGTCCATTTGAATGCACTAGAAATGCTGTGAGGATGTTGAATCTACTAACTTGCTGCCCCAAAGAGGCAAAATTGATAGGATTTTGTCGTGTAAAACTTGCCAGTGGTTTTTTCTCAAACTCCAACATTCCGCCCAAAACTGTCCGAAAAAGTGCTTCGGTTGTGATCAATGCTTTGGAATAGACAGAATATGTTGTGAAGAGACCAAATGAAGTCAATTGCTCCCCCAAGGAGGCCAATTCCATGGGATTTGATGGTTCACACTTTTCAGAACCTTTTCAGAATCTTCGTGCTTCTACCCTGAACTAGCTTGATTGGAGTTCGAATGGGTTCAGTTCATTTGAATGCACAAGAAATGCCGTGACGATGTTGCATGTACTAACTTGCTGCCCCAAAGAATCAAAATTGATAGGATTTTGTCGTGTGAAACTTGTCAGTGGTTTTTTCTCAAACTCCAAGATTCCACCCAAAACTGTTCGAAAAAGTGCTTCGGTTGTGATCAATGCCTTGGAATAGACAGAGTATGTTGTGAAGAGACCAAATGAAGTCAATTGCTCCCCAAAGGAGGCCAATTCCATGGGATACGATGGTTCACACATTTCATAACCTTTTCAGAATCTTCGTGCTTCTACCCTGAACTAGCTTGATTGGAGTTTGAATGGGTTCAGTTCATTTGAATGCACAAGAAATGCCGTGAGGATGTTGAATGTACTAACTTGCTGCCCCAAAGAGGCAAAATTGATAGGATTTTGTCGTGTAAAACTTGTCAATGGTTTTTTCTCAAACTCCAAGGTTCCGCCCAAAACTGTCCGAAAAAGTGCTTCGGTTGTGATCAATGCTTTGGAATAGACAGAATATGTTGTGAAGAGACCAAATGAAGTCAATTGCTCCCCCAAGGAGGCCAATTCCATGGGATATGATGGTTCACACTTTTCAGAACTTTTTCAGAATCTTCGTGCTTCTACCCTGAACTAGCTTGATTGGAGTTCAAATGGGTTCAGTTCATTTGAATGCACAAGAAATGCCATGTGGATGCTAGAGGTACTAACTTGCTGCCCCAAAGAATCAAAATTGATAGGATTTTGTTGTGTAAAACTTCTCGGTGTTTTTTTCTGAAACTCCAAGGTTCCGCCCAAAACTGTCTGAAAAAGTTCTTCGGTTGTGATCAATGCCTTGGAATAGATAGAGTATGTTGTGAAGAGACCAAATGAAGTCAATTGCTCCCCCAAGGAGGCTAATTCCATGGGATATGATGGTTCACACTTTTCAGAACTTTTTCAGAATCTTCGTGCTTCTACCCTGAACTAGCTTGATTGGAGTTAGAATGGGTTCAGTTCATTTGAATGCACAAGAAATGCCGTGAGGATGTTGAATGTACTAACTTGCTGCCCCAAAGAGGCAAAATTGATAGGATTTTGTCGTGTAAAACTTGTCAGTGGTTTTTTCTCAAACTCCAAGGTTCCGCCCAAAACTGTCCGAAAAAGTGCTTTGGTTGTGATCAATGCCTTGGAATAGACAGAGTATGTTGTGAAGAGACCAAATGAAGTCAATTGCTCCCCCAAGGAGGCCAATTCCATGGGATACGATGGTTCACACTTTTCAGAACCTTTTCAGAATCTTCGTGCTTCTACCCTGAACTAGCTTGATTGGAGTTCGAATGGGTTCAGTTCATTTGAATGCACAAGAAATGCCGTGAGGATGTTGAATGTACTAACTTGCTCCCTCAAAGTTTCAACATTGATAGGATTTTGTCGTGTAAAACTTGTCAGTGGTTTTTTCTCAAACTCCAAGATTCCGCGCAAAACTGTTCGAACAAGTGCTTCGGTTGTGATCAATGCCTTGGAATAGACAGAGTATGCTGTGAAGAGACCAAATGAAGTCAATTGCTCCCCCAAGGAGGCCAATTCCATGGGATATGATGGTTCACACTTTTCAGAACTTTTTCAGAATCTTCGTACTTCTACCCTGAACTAGCTTGATTGGAGTTCAAATGGGTTCAGTTCATTTGAATGCACAAGAAATGCCGTGTGGATGCTAGAGGTACTAACTTGCTGCCCCAAAGAATGAAAATTGATAGGATTTTGTCGTGTAAAACTTGTGAGTGGTTTTTTCTCAAACTCCAAGGTTCCGCCCAAAACTGTCCGAAAAAGTGCTTCGGTTGTGATCAATGCCTTGGAATAGACAGAGTATGTTGTGAAGAGACCAAATGAAGTCAATTGCTCCCCCAAGGAGGCCAATTCCATGGGATATGATGGTTCACACTTTTCAGAACTTTTTCCGAATCTTCGTGCTTCTACCCTGAACTAGCTTGATTAGAGTTCGAATGGGTTCAGTTCATTTGAATGCACAAGAAATGCCGTGTGGATGCTAGAGGTACTAACTTGCTGCCCCAAAGAGGCAAAATTGATAGGATTTTGTCGTGTAAAACTTGTCAGTGGTTTTTTCTCAAACTCCAAGATTCCTCGCAAAACTGTTCGAAAAAGTGCTTCGGTTGTGATCAATGCCTTGGAATAGACAGAGTATGTTGTGAAGAGACCAAATGAAGTCAATTGCTCCCCCAAGGAGGCCAATTCCATGGGATATGATGGTTCACACTTTTCAGAACTTTTTCAGAATCTTCGTGCTTCTACCCTGAACTAGCTTGATTGGAGCTCGAATGGGTTCAGTTCATTTGAATGCACAAGAAATGCCGTGAGGATGTTGAATGTACTAACTTGCTGCCCCAAAGAGGCAAAATTGATAGGATTTTGTCGTGTAAAACTTGTCAGTGGTTTTTTCTCAAACTCCAAGATTCCACGCAAAACTGTTCGAAAAAGTTCTTCGGTTGTGATCAATGCCTTGGAATAGACAGAGTATGCTGTGAAGAGACCAAATGAAGTCAATTGCTCCCCCAAGGAGGCCAATTCCATGGGATATGATGGTTCACACTTTTCAGAACTTTTTCAGAATCTTCGTGCTTCTACCCTGAACTAGTTTGATTAGAGTTTGAATGGGTTCAGTTCATTTGAATGCACAAGAAATGCCGTGTGGATACTAGAGGTACTAACTTGCTGCCCCAAAGAATCAAAATTGATAGGATTTTGTCGTGTAAAACTTGTCAGTGGTTTTTTCTCAAACTCCAAGATTCCACGCAAAACTGTTCGAAAAAGTGCTTCGGTTGTGATCAATGCCTTGGAATAGACAGAGTATGTTGTGAAGAGACCAAATGAAGTCAATTGCTCCCCCAAGGAGGCCAATTCCATGGGATATGATAATCTTCGTGCTTCTACCCTGAACTAGCTTGATTAGAGTTCAAATGGGTTCAGTTCATTTGAATGCACAAGAAATGCCGTGTGGATGCTAGAGGTACTAACTTGCTGCCCCAAAGAATGAAAATTGATAGGATTTTGTCGTGTAAAACTTGTCAGTGGTTTTTTCTCAAACTCCAAGATTCCACGCAAAACTGTTCGAAAAAGTGCTTTGGTTGTGATCAATGCCTTGGAATAGACAGAGTATGTTGTGAAGAGACCAAATGAAGTCAATTGCTCCCCCAAGGAGGCCAATTCCATGGGATATGATGGTTCACACTTTTCAGAACTTTTTCAGAATCTTCGTGCTTCTACCCTGAACTAGTTTGATTAGAGTTTGAATGGGTTCAGTTCATTTGAATGCACAAGAAATGCCGTGTGGATACTAGAGGTACTAACTTGCTGCCCCAAAGAATCAAAATTGATAGGATTTTGTCGTGTAAAACTTGTCAGTGGTTTTTTCTCAAACTCCAAGATTCCACGCAAAACTGTTCGAAAAAGTGCTTCGGTTGTGATCAATGCCTTGGAATAGACAGAGTATGTTGTGAAGAGGCCAAATGAAGTCAATTGCTCCCCCAAGGAGGCCAATTCCATGGGATATGATAATCTTCGTGCTTCTACCCTGAACTAGCTTGATTAGAGTTCAAATGGGTTCAGTTCATTTGAATGCACAAGAAATGCCGTGTGGATGCTAGAGGTACTAACTTGCTGCCCCAAAGAATGAAAATTGATAGGATTTTGTCGTGTAAAACTTGTCAGTGGTTTTTTCTCAAACACCAAGATTCCGTGCAAAACTGTTCGAAAAAGTGCTTCGGTTGTGATCAATGTCTTGGAATAGACAGAGTATATTGTGAAGAGACCAAATGAAGTCAATTGCTCCCCCAAGGAGGCCAATTCCATGGGATATGATGGTTCACACTTTTCAGAACTTTTTCAGAATCTTCGTGTTTCTACCCTGAACTAGCTTGATTGGAGTTCAAATGGGTTCAGTTCATTTGAATGCACAAGAAATGCCGTGTGGATGCTAGAGGTACTAACTTGCTGCCCCAAAGAATGAAAATTGATAGGATTTTGTCGTGTAAAACTTGTCAGTGGTTTTTTCTCAAACTCCAAGATTCCGCGCAAAACTGTTCGAAAAAGTGCTTCGGTTGTGATCAAATCCTTGGAATAGACAGAGTATGTTGTGAAGAGACCAAATGAAGTCAATTGCTCCCCCAAGGAGGCCAATTCCATGGGATATGATGGTTGACACTTTTCAGAACTTTTTCAGAATCTTCGTGCTTCTACCCTGAACTAGCATGATTGGAGTTCGAATGGGTTCAGTTCATTTGAATGCACAATAAATGCCGTGAGGATGTTGAATGTACTAACTTACTGCCCCAAAGTGGCAAAATTGATAGGATTTTGTCGTGTAAAACTTGTCAGTGGTTTTTTCTCAATCTCCAAGGTTCCGCCCAAAACTGTCCGAAAAAGTGCTTCGGTTGCGATCAATGCCTTGGAATTGACAGAGTATGTTGTGAAGAGACCAAATGAAGTCAATTGCTCCCCCAAGGAAGCCAATTCCATGGGATATGATGGTTCACACTTTTCAGAACTTTTTCAGAATCGTCGTGCTTCTACCCTGAACTAGCTTGATTGGAGTTCGAATGGGTTCAGTTCATTTGAATGCACAAGAAATGCTGTGAGGATGTTGAATGTACTAACTTGCTGCCCCAAAGAGGCAAAATTGATAGAATTTTTTCGTGTAAAACTTGTCAGTGGTTTTTTCTCAAACTCCAAGGTTCCGCCCAAAACTGTCCGAAAAAGTGCTTCGGTTGCGATCAATGCCTTGGAATAGACAGAGTATGTTGTGAAGAGACCAAATGAAGTCAATTGCTCCCCCAAGGAGGCCAATTCCATGGGATATGATGGTTCACACTTTTCAGAACTTTTTCAGAATCTTCGTGCTTCTACCCTGAACTAGCTTGATTAGAGTTCGAATGGGTTCAGTTCATTTGAATGCACAAGAAATGCCGTGTGGATGCTAAAGGTACTAACTTGCTGCCCCAAAGAATCAAAATTGATAGGATTTTGCCGTGTAAAACTTGTCAGTGGTTTTTTCTCAAACTCCAAGGTTCCGCCCAAAACTGTCCGAAAAAGTGCTTCAGTTGCGATCAATGCCTTGGAATAGACAGAGTATATTGTGAATAGACCAAATGAAGTCAATTGCTCCCCCAAGGAGGCCAATTCCATGGGATATGATGGTTCACACTTTTCAGAACTTTTTCAGAATCTTTGTGCTTCTACCCTGAACTAGCATGATTGGAGTTCGAATGGGTTCAGTTCATTTGAATGCACAATAAATGCCGTGAGGATGTTGAATGTACTAACTTGCTGCCCCAAAGAGGCAAAATTGATAGGATTTTGTCGTGTAAAACTTGTCAGTGGTTTTTTCTCAATCTCCAAGGTTCCGCCCAAAACTGTCCGAAAAAGTGCTTCGGTTGCGATCAATGCCTTGGAATTGACAGAGTATGTTGTGAAGAGACCAAATGAAGTCAATTGCTCCCCCAAGGAAGCCAATTCCATGGGATATGATGGTTCACACTTTTCAGAACTTTTTCAGAATCGTCGTGCTTCTACCCTGAACTAGCTTGATTGTAGTTCGAATGGGTTCGGTTCATTTGAATGCACAAGAAATGCCGTGAGGATGTTGAATGTACTAACTTGCTGCCCAAAAGAATCAAAATTGATAGGATTTTGTCGTGTAAAACTTGTCAGTGGTTTTTTCTCAAACTCCAAGATTCCGCGCAAAACTGTTCAAAAAAGTGCTTCGGTTGTGATCAATGCCTTGGAATAGACAAAGTATGTTGTGAAGAGACCAAATGAAGTCAATTGCTCCCCCAAGGAGGCCAATTCCATGGGATATGATGGTTCACACTTTTCAGAACCTTTTCAGAATCTTCGTGCTTCTACCCTGAACTAGCTTGATTAAAGTTTGAATGGGTTCAGTTCATTTGAATGCACAAGAAATGCCGTGTGGATGCTGGAGGTACTAACTTGCTGCCCCAAAGAGGCAAAATTGATAGAATTTTGTCGTGTAAAACTTGTCAGTGGTTTTTTCTCAAACTCCAAGTTTCCGCCCAAAACTGTCCCAAAAAGTGCTTCGGTTGCGATCAATGCCTTGGAATAGACAGAGTATGTTGTGAATAGACCAAATGAAGTCAATTGCTCCCCCAAGGAGGCCAATTCCATGGGATATGATGGTTCACATTTTTCAGAACTTTTTCAGAATCTTTGTGCTTCTACCCTGAACTAGCATGATTGGAGTTCGAATGGGTTCAGTTCATTTGAATGCACAAGAAATGCCGTGAGGATGTTGAATGTACTAACTTGCTGCCCCAAAGAGGCAAAATTGATAGGATTTTGTCGTGTAAAACTTGTCAGTGGTTTTTTCTCAAACTCCAAGGTTCCGCCCAAAACTGTCCGAAAAAGTGCTTCGGTTGCGATCAATGCCTTGGAATTGACAGAGTATGTTGTGAAGAGACCAAATGAAGTCAATTGCTCCCCCAAGGAAGCCAACTCCATGGGATATGATGGTTCACACTTTTCAGAACTTTTTCAGAATCGTCGTGCTTCTTCCCTGAACTAGCTTGATTGGAGTTCGAATGGGTTCAGTTCATTTGAATGCACAAGAAATGCTGTGAGGATGTTGAATGTACTAGCTTGCTGCCCCAAAGAATCAAAATTGATAGGATTTTTTCGTGTAAAACTTGTCAGTGGTTTTTTCTCAAACTCCAAGGTTCCGCCCAAAACTGTCCGAAAAAGTGCTTCGGTTGCGATCAATGCCTTGGAATAGACAGAGTATGTTGTGAAGAGACCAAATGAAGTCAATTGCTCCCCCAAGGAGGCCAATTCCATGGGATATGATGGTTCACACTTTTCAGAACTTTTTCAGAATCTTCGTGCTTCTACCCTGAACTAGCTTGATTAGAGTTCGAATGGGTTCAGTTCATTTGAATGCACAAGAAATGCCGTGTGGATGCTAAAGGTACTAACTTGCTGCCCCAAAGAATCAAAATTGATAGGATTTTGCCGTGTAAAACTTGTCAGTGTTTTTTTCTCAAACTCCAAGGTTCCGCCCAAAACTGTCCGAAAAAGTGCTTCGGTTGCGATCAATGCCTTGGAATAGACAGAGTATATTGTGAATAGACCAAATGAAGTCAATTGCTCCCCCAAGGAGGCCAATTCCATGGGATATGATGGTTCACACTTTTCAGAACTTTTTCAGAATCTTTGTGCTTCTACCCTGAACTAGCATGATTGGAGTTCGAATGGGTTCAGTTCATTTGAATGCACAATAAATGCCGTGAGGATGTTGAATGTACTAACTTGCTGCCCCAAAGAATCAAAATTGATAGGATTTTGTCGTGTAAAACTTGTCAGTGGTTTTTTCTCAAACTCCAAGATTCCGCGCAAAACTGTTCAAAAAAGTGCTTCGGTTGTGATCAATGCTTTGGAATAGACAGAGTATGTTGTGAAGAGACCAAATGAAGTCAATTGCTCCCCCAAGGAGGCCAATTCCATGGGATATGATGGTTCACACTTTTCAGAACCTTTTCAGAATCTTCGTGCTTCTACCCTGAACTAGCTTGATTAGAGTTTGAATGGGTTCAGTTCATTTGAATGCACAAGAAATGCCGTGTGGATGCTGGAGGTACTAACTTGCTGCCCCATAGAGGCAAAATTGATAGAATTTTGTCGTGTAAAACTTGTCAGTGGTTTTTTCTCAAACTCCAAGGTTCCGCCCAAAACTGTCCCAAAAAGTGCTTCGGTTGCGATCAATGCCTTGGAATAGACAGAGTATGTTGTGAATAGACCAAATGAAGTCAATTGCTCCCCCAAGGAGGCCAATTCCATGGGATATGATGGTTCACATTTTTCAGAACTTTTTCAGAATCTTTGTGCTTCTACCCTGAACTAGCATGATTGGAGTTCGAATGGGTTCAGTTCATTTGAATGCACAAGAAATGCCGTGAGGATGTTGCATGTACTAACTTGCTGCCCCAAAGAGGCAAAATTGATAGGACTTTGTCGTGTAAAACTTGTCAGTGGTTTTTTCTCAAACTCCAAGGTTCCGCCCAAAATTGTCCGAAAAAGTGCTTCGGTTGCGATCAATGCCTTGGAATAGACAGAGTATGTTGTGAAGAGACCAAATGAAGTCAATTGCTCCCCCAAGGAGGCCAATTCCATGGGATATGATGGTTCACACTTTTCAGAACTTTTTCAGAATCGTCGTGCTTCTACCCTGAACTAGCTTGATTGGAGTTCGAATGGGTTCAGTTCATTTGAATGCACAAGAAATGCCGTGAGGATGTTGAATGTACTAACTTGCTCCCTCAAAGTTTCAACATTGATAGGATTTTGTCGTGTAAAACTTGTCAGTGGTTTTTTCTCAAACTCCAAGGTTCCGCCCAAAACTATCCGAAAAAGTGCTTCGATTGAGATCAATGCCTTGGAATAGACAGAGTATGTTGTGAAGAGACCAAATGAAGTCAATTGCTCCCCCAAGGAGGCCAATTCCATGGGATATGATGGTTCACACTTTTCAGAACCTTTTCAGAATCTTCGTGCTTCTACCCTGAACTAGCTTGATTGGAGTTCGAATGGGTTCAGTTCATTTGAATGCACAAGAAATGCCGTGTGGATGCTGGAGGTACTAACTTGCTTCCCCAAAGAGGCAAAATTGATAGGATTTTGTCGTCTAAAACTTGTCAGTGCTTTTTTCTCAAACTCCAAGGTTCCGCCCAAAAATGAAGTAAATTGCTTCCCCAAAGTGCTTCGGTTGTGATCAATGCCTTGGAATAGATAGAGTATGTTGTGAAGAGACCAAATGAAGTCAATTGCTCCCCCAAGGAGGCCAATTCCATGGGATTTTGACGGTTCACACTTTTCATAACGTTATCAGAATCTTCATGCTTCTACCCCGAACTAGCTTGAATGGAGTTCGATTAGGATCAATTCATTTGAATACACAAGAAATGCCGTGAGGATGCCAGGTGTACTAACCTGCTCCCTCAAAGATCTAAAATTGATAGGATTTTGTCGTGTAAAACTTGTTGGTGTTTTTTTCTCAAACTCCAAGGTTCGGCCCTAAATTGTCCAAAAAAGTGCTTCGATTGAGATCAATGCCTTGGAATAGACAGAGTATGCTGTGAAGAGACCAAATGAAGCCAATTGCTCCCACAAGGAGGCCAATTCCATGGGATTTTGACTATTCAAACTTTTCAGAATGTTTTTCAAAATCTTCATGCTTCTACCTTGAACTAGCCTAAATGGAGTTCGTGATGAAAGACCCAAGCGGAACTCAAATGATTGAACCTTCAATGACTCGGAATGAACCACGGATCGTGCTAGAATCAAATAAGGACACACAAATAGCAAGAAAGCACAAGGAGAGGAAATATGTGAATCTGAAAATTAAGAACAAAATAATGCACGAAAATTCAAGAAAATAAGAAAGATATGTTGGTCAATGGGGTAAGACCCTAAGAGAACCTGTCTCTTAGAACCCTAGCCTTGGGACGCCACAAAGGAAAACCACTCCTTTGATAAGTCTAAGAATTCTCTCAAGAACACAAGGGTACAAGAGAAAAACTCACAAGAAAGAATATAAGTTCTAAAAATTCATTCTCATTAATTTGTCTTCTCCAAAAGTACATAGGTGGCTCCTTATATAAAGAAATAAGGCAACCAAAACCCTAAGCTAAAATTAAAAAATGAGAATTACAATAAAAATAAGTAAATCTAATTAATCCTAAAGAAGATACCACAATCTAAATGAAAAAGGAAACAAAATATTTCTCAAATCAATTAAAAGGTGGCACCTTTCTTACTAAAGAACTAATAGAAAATTCTAGAGCCTAATCTTTAAAAATTAGGAAACAACTTAAAACTTAATCTCCAAGACATAATCTTTGACCATATGACTTATTTCTGAAAATTAAATTAAATTAACGAAAATTCCTAATAAAATTATATTAAAAACGTCACTATTCATTGTCACATGCAGAGCACATGATGTCTTCAAGTTAGCTCTTACAAATGGGCTTCTTTTGGGTTTGGATCTGGACCTTGTATAGGTAAGAGCATTATCACACCCTTGGGCTCCTTTTTGGGCTGTAACTTGAACTAAATAAGTGGGCTCCAAAACCAACAACTCTTGGATCAATCCATTTAAAGCTTTTTTTCATTGCTTTGGATCTTTTGGCTCCCAAACTTGCTTTCCATGTTTGTTCAGCACCTTGATCAAACCCTCCATGCTCCTCTTTGAACTTTTGCAAACCATGCCCAGCCCTTACTCTATCATTCCCTCCCTCCTCGAAAGGATTCGTCCTCGAATCTCCATAATCTACATGGAAAGAAAGGGAACAATTAGAAGCATCAAATAGATAATAAGGACTATACTTACCATTTAAGCTTAATTGATGCATCTTTGCTTTAATCCGTCGATGAACTTGAAGCAAATCACTCTTCCTTTGCTGCAAATTTGTTTTAAATATTCGTCCAAGCCTTTGCAACCATAACATTGCTCCAGGGTCGAAAATCTTATTTTCAAGCATTAGTGAAGAAAATCTGGAATCTTGCTTCATATCATTTTCACCAATATCCTGCCATAAAGAACTAGACACAAACTCGACACAACTAGAATCAAATGAAACCAAAGGGTTAAAGAAAAGATGAAGGACAAAATTAGGACAAAACATGACACAAAAAGACTCAAAAGGGACTAAGGTGGGACAATGATTATATGGGAACGATTCATGGGCTTCATCCAAAGCACAGGAATAGTTTTTAATATGCCCATTAAAATCAACACAATAAAAATCTCCAATCACCATGTCAACATGATCAATCTCATCAGTGTAATCATAAGGACTACTAGGAATTAGCATGCTATTACCTAAAGAATTTTCAATCAAATCACTAACATGTAAAGCATGATGTTCCTCTAAAAGTTGTATGCAATCATGGTTAATCTTATAAGCACAAGCAACTTCATATTTTCCATTTGTGCTACATCGAGATTTTTAATTTGCATATTAGAAGCACAACTAGAATCATCAAAACTTTCTACCACAACACCATCAATATCTAGGTCACTTTTCTCCATTACAAGTTGCGAACTTTTAATCTCATTATCACATTCAACATCATTTGCAGCACTAACCAAATCTACTGACTCATCATAAGAGATATCACTAAAAGACATATGAGAGTTAGATATACCTGTAGTGGATTCTCTTGTCTCATCATCACTAGTTTAAGCCGCAACTTCTTCATCCACTTGATCAACTTCCTTTAGGTAGGCATCACAAGAATCTTGAACCGCCGAAACTTTCACCTCTTCACAATGTTCAACAACATTCTCACCTTCAGGAGGGTGTTCATTTATATGTGATGATGCAAACTTTTTCCTCATGATCATTTTCATCTCACTCCATGTTGCAATAGAAGGCTCTCCATTAGTAATTCTTCTAGTTTCAATCCGTTTCCACCAAGAAGCAACCTTTTTACCCAATCGAAGGTAAGCATATTGTACCTTCTCTAACTCAGAGTAATTGTAACATTCAAATGCTTGATCAACTTTTCTTTCCCACTCCAAGTAAACATCAACATCTTTCTCACCATGGAATAGTGGAATCTTTGATTTAATGTCCTTAAAAGAAGAAACTTGCTTGCCTCTTTTAGGATAGATGATGGGAGACACGTTAGGAACCCGTCCTAAGAGCCTTCTTTGATATAAAAATCGTGCAACTCAAGGAAATATGAATTGAACGCAAGAACAACGAAGAACAACAATGAACAAAAACTAAAGAAAATAGACACGATGAAATAAGAAGACTAAACAAAATGTTGGTCGAAGGAAGTAGACTCCAAGAGAACCCGTCTCTTGAATCCTAACTCCGGGACGCCACAAGGATCACCACTCCTTGATAAGTCCTCATTCTTTCTGGCACTCAAGGATAAGCAAGAAAGAACTCACAGAACAACAATAAAGTTGCTGAAAAGAAATTCATTCATTCATGTTGTAGAAAACCTTACAAAGTGGTGCCTATTTATAGATGGAAAAAGGCTACCAAGAATCCCTAGGAATAATAAGCATTAAATATTCCTAAAAGGTGACTCCTCATTATACAATGAATCTGGACATAAGGTCCTGAATTAATTCTCCAAAGATGGCTCCTATCACCTTTTTCAAATTAGGAAACAAACTTAAAAAGAAATCAACAAAAGTAGCCTAATTTAAATAGGAAACTTTTGACCTGAATATTAATCCTAAAAAAACGTCACTTTTAATGGTCACATGAGAAGCACACGTTTTCTTCAAGTTATATCTCCCAAATGGGCTTCTTTTGGGCTTGGGCCATTAGCTTATATGATTGGAAGCATTTTCCATACTTTCTAGCTCTTTTTTTTAGGTTGCACCTTGATTCAAAATAGTTGGCCTTCATGCTCTTTCCAAGCCCATTGCTATGTCCAACTCCAAATGCTTCATGCCTCAATCGTACTCTATCAATAGACTTCTTTAGTAATTGTTGGATCACGCCTTCTCTGGGATTTGGAGCAAGACTCCATGCTATCCAATTTAGCATTCAACTCATTCATTTGATCATTGAAGGCTTTCATTAAAACTTTAAAATCAATTGCACTTTCTTTTCCAGCCATACTTAGAATTTGAATGTGAGTAAAAACAAAGAGGAAAGAAATATGGACCTCACAAATCACTCTCTCACGTGTTTCTACTCAAAAATTTTATAAACACTAGTGTTTCACACCAAAAAAAATTGGCTTTTTCAATGATGTCAAACACTCTTGCCTTTTACCACTCAACTTGCTCCCTATGGCGTTCTTAATCAAATTCCAACAAGTCAAAAGGAGAAGTATGTATGAAGTGGCAATCTCAAAACTAAAGTCCCAAAATTCAAAGTTCTTGAAGAATCTAAAAAGGGACACCAACAAATCAAAGAAAAACGTATAGCAAAAAAGGTACTAGATATTGGCAAAGTCCAGCAAGTTTTTAGAAGAATGGAGGTGTATGGAGACTATGATGATGGTGTGATATTATGGAAAGGAGGGAACGGTTTAAAATCTGGATAGAAGATGTTAGAAAGTAAGAAAAGACACAAACAATAATTTAGGAAAATAAGAAAGGAAGGAAATAGGAAAGTAAAATCAAGGAAGAAAATAGGAAACTAGAGAATCAACCAAAGAATGAAGAAATTAGGAAACAAAGAAGGAAGCAAAATAGGAAAGTAAGATTCAACACAAAGAAGGAAGAAATTAGGAAACTATTGATATGATTAAAAGTAGGAAGGTGGCAAAATCCCACAAGATCTGAAACTTACCAATCAAATGTTGATTTTAGGAAACCTCTTATATGACTTGGGAGGCAAGAACTTAATCAATTCTCAATTAGGAAATCAACCAACAAATAGAAAAGTAATTGGTAACTAAAAGCTACCAACTTGCAATTCATGTCTTCAACCAACTCAAACACAGATCTGGAAATTTTGTGCAACCATTATCAATTTCGAATTTTCTCTTTTTTTTTTTTTTTTACTACTGTTCTGCTTTCTTTCTTTTTTTTTTTCAGCAGCAAGTCACAAACTTTTTTTTATTTCAGATTTTTTTTTACTTTTTTTTTTTCTAATTCTGCACCTTTATATGCTCCTTTTTTTTTGTGCAGAAATCACAACAATTTTTTGTATCTTTCTTTTTTTTTTTTTGAATATCTATCTGGATAGAAAACTCACTATTGAATAGACACTAAATTGTAGCAACAAAAGAAATTCGAATTTTTTTTAATATATGACTCAAATAAATAATAAAAAAGACATAAATTCTGGATAGCAACAATTGTTGTCTCAAATAAGAAGGGAAAAAAATGCTACAAGCAAGTCACAACAGAGGAAAAATCAACAAAAGATGGAAAGACAAATACTTGTTGGAGATGCCACACAAGAGAACTCACAATGAAAGACACCAAATCACACCAAGAGGAAAGAGAAAGGAAGCGCAAAGGCACAACAAATCTGGATAGAAATAGAAGATGGATGAACAAAGGAGGAAACAAGGAAAGAAAACACCTTGAAGCTAGCAAACCAAAGCTCTGGTACCAAATGATGAACGACCCAAGCGGAACTCGTCCGATTGAACCTTCAATGACTCGGAATGAACCACGGATTGTGCTAGAATCAAATAAGGACACACAAATAGCAAGAAAGCACAAGGAGAGGAAATATGTGAATCTGAAAATTAAGAACAAAATAATGCACGAAAATTCAAGAAAATAAGAAAGATATGTTGGTCAATGGGGTAAGACCCTAAGAGAACCTGTCTCTTAGAACCCTAGCCTTGGGACGCCACAAAGGAAAACCACTCCTTTGATAAGTCTAAGAATTCTCTCAAGAACACAAGGGTACAAGAGAAAAACTCACAAGAAAGAACATAAGTTCTAAAAATTCATTCTCATTAATTTGTCTTCTCCAAAAGTACATAGGTGGCTCCTTATATAAAGAAATAAGGCAACCAAAACCCTAAGCTAAAATTAAAAAACGAGAATTACAATAAAAATAAGTAAATCTAATTAATCCTAAAGAAGATACCACAATCTAAATGAAAAAGGAAACAAAATATTTCTCAAATCAATTAAAAGGTGGCACCTTTCTTACTAAAAGACTAATAGAAAATTCTAGAGCCTAATCTTTAAAAATTAGGAAACAACTTAAAACTTAATCTCAAAGACACAATCTTTGACCATATGACTTATTTCTGAAAATTAAATTAAATTAACGAAAATTCCTAATAAAATTATATTAAAAACGTCACTATTCATTGTCACATGCAGAGCATATGATGTCTTCAAGTTAGCTCTTACAAATGGGCTTCTTTTGGGTTTGGATCTGGACCTTGTATAGGTAAGAGCATTATCACACCCTTGGGCTCCTTTTTGGGCTGTAACTTGAACTAAAGAAGTGGGCTCCAAAACCAACAACTCTTGGATCAATCCATTTAAAGCTTTTTTTCATTGCTTTGGATCTTTTGGCTCCCAAACTTGCTTTCCATGTTTGTTCAGCACCTTGATCAAACCCTCCATGCTCCTCTTTGAACTTTTGCAAACCATGCCCAGCCCTTACTCTATCAGTTCGAATGGGTTCGGTACATTTAAATGCACAAGAAATGCCGTGAGGATGCCGGATCTACTAACTTGCTCAACCAAAGATGCAAAATTGATAGGATTTTGTCGTGTAAAACTTCTCAGTGTTTTTTTCTCAAACTCTAAGGTTCCGCCCAAAACTGTCCGAAAAAGTGCTTCGGTTGTGATCAATGCCTTGGAAAAGACAGAGTATGTTGTGAAAGAGACCAAATGAAGTCAATTGCTTCCCCAAGGAGGCCAACTCCTTGCGATTTTGACGGTTCACACTTTTCAGAACATTTTCAGAATCATTCTTCTTCTACCCTGAACTAGCTTCAATGGAGTTCGAATGAGTTCAGTTCATTTGAATGCACAAGAAATGCCATGAGAATGCCGGATGTACTAACTTGCTGCCTCAAAAATGCAAAATTGATAGGATTTTGTCGTGTAAAACTTGTGAGTGTTTTTTACTCAAACTCCAAGGTTCCGCCCAAAACTGTCCGAAAAAGTGCTTTGGTTGTGATCAATGCCTTGGAATAGGCAGAGTATGTTGTGAAGAGACCAAATGAACACAATTGCTCCCCCAAGGGGGCCAATTCCATGGGATTTGGATGGTTCACAATTTTCATAACGTTTTCAGAATCTTTGTGCTTCTACACTGAACTGGATTGAATGGAGTTCGAATGCGTTCAGTTCATTTGAATGCACAGGAAATGCCATGAGGATGCCGGATGTACTAACTTGCTGCCTCAAAGATGCAAAATTGATAGGATTTTGTCGGGTAAAACTTGTGAGTGTTTTTTACTCAAACTCCAAGGTTCCGCCCAAAACTGTCCGAAAAAGTGCTTTGGTTGTGATCAATGCCTTGGAATAGGCAGAGTATGTTGTGAAGAGACCAAATGAATTGCTCCCCCAAGGGGGCCAATTCCATGGGATTTTGATGGTTCACAATTTTCATAACGTTTTCAGAATCTTTGGGCTTCTACACTGAACTGGATTGAATGGAGTTCGAATGCGTTCAGTTCATTTGAATGCACAAGAAATGCCATGAGGATGACGGATGTACTAACTTGCTGCCTCAAAGATACAAAATTGATAGGATTTTGTCGTGTAAAACTTGTCAATGTTTTTAACTCAAACTCCAAGTTTCCGCCCAAAACTGTCTGAAAAAGTGTTTTGTTTGTGATCAATGCCTTGGAGAGACAGAGTATATTGTGAGGAGACCAAATGAAGTCAATTGCTCCCCCAAGGAGGCCAATTCCATGGGATTTTGATGGTTCACACTTTTCATAACGTTTTCAGAATCTTCGTGCTTCTACACTGAACTGGATTGAATGGAGTTCGAATGCGTTCAGTTCATTTGAATGCACAAGAAATACCATGAGGATGCCCGATGTACTAACTTGCTGCCTCAAAGATGCAAAATTGATAAGATTTTCTCGTGTAAAACTTGTGAGTGTTTTTTACTCAAACTCCAAGGTTTTGCCCAAAACTGTCCGGAAAAGTGCTTCGTTTGTGATCTATGCCTTGGAATAGGCAAAGTATGTTATGAAGAGACCGAATGAACACAATTGCTCCCCCAATGGGGCCAATTCCATGGGATTTTGATGGTTCACACTTTTCATAACGTTTTCAGAATCTTTGTGCTTCTACACTGAACTAGATTGATTGGAGTTCGAATGGGTTCAACTCTTTTGAATGCACAAGAAATTTCGGGAGGATGCTGGAAGTACTAACTTGCTCCCCAAAAGACACAAAATTGATAGGATTTTGTCGTGTAAAACTTGTGAGTGTTTTTTACTCAAACTCAAAGTTTCCGCCCAAAACTATCCGAATAAGTGCTTTGGTGTTGATCAATGCATTGGAATAGGCAGAGTATGTTGTGAAGAGACCAAATGAACACAATTGCTCCCCCAAGGGGGCCAATTCCATGGGATTTTGATGGTTCACACTTTTCATAACGTTTTCAGAATCTTCGTGCTTCTACACTGAACTGGATTGAATGGAGTTCGAATGGGTTCAGCTCTTTTGAATGGACAAGAAAAGTCGTGAGGATGCTGGAGGTACTAACTTGCTCCCCTAAAGAAGCAAAATTGATAGGATTTTGTCGTGTAAAACTTGTCAATGTTTTTAACTCAAACTCCAAGTTTCCGCCCAAAACTGTCTGAAAAAGTGTTTTGTTTGTGATCAATGCCTTGGAGAGACAGAGTATATTGTGAGGAGACCAAATGAAGTCAATTGCTCCCCCAAGGAGGCCAATTCCATGGGATTTTGATGGTTCACACTTTTCATAATCTTCGTGCTTCTACACTGAACTGGATTGAATGGAGTTCGAATGCGTTCAGTTCATTTGAATGCACAAGAAATGCCATGAGGATGCCCGATGTACTAACTTGCTGCCTCAAAGATGCAAAATTGATAAGATTTTCTCGTGTAAAACTTGTGAGTGTTTTTTACTCAAACTCCAAGGTTTTGCCCAAAACTGTCCGGAAAAGTGCTTCGTTTGTGATCTATGCCTTGGAATAGGCAAAGTATGTTATGAAGAGACCGAATGAACACAATTGCTCCCCCAATGGGGCCAATTCTATGGGATTTTGATGGTTCACACTTTTCATAACGTTTTCAGAATCTTTGTGCTTCTACACTGAACTAGATTGATTGGAGTTCGAATGGGTTCAACTCTTTTGAATGCACAAGAAATTTCGGGAGGATGCTGGAAGTACTAACTTGCTCCCCAAAAGACGCAAAATTGATAGGATTTTGTCGTGTAAAACTTGTGAGTGTTTTTGACTCAAACTCAAAGTTTCCGCCCAAAACTATCCGAATAAGTGCTTTGGTGTTGATCAATGCATTGGAATAGGCAGAGTATGTTGTGAAGAGACCAAATGAACACAATTGCTCCCCCAAGGGGGCCAATTCCATGGGATTTTGATGGTTCACACTTTTCATAACGTTTTCAGAATCTTCGTGCTTCTACACTGAACTGGATTGAATGGAGTTCGAATGGGTTCAGCTCTTTTGAATGGACAAGAAAAGTCGTGAGGATGCTGGAGGTACTAACTTGCTCCCCTAAAGAAGCAAAATTGATAGGATTTTGTCGTGTAAAACTTGTCAATGTTTTTAACTCAAACTCCAAGTTTCCGCCCAAAACTGTCTGAAAAAGTGTTTTGTTTGTGATCAATGCCTTGGAGAGACAGAGTATATTGTGAGGAGACCAAATGAAGTCAATTGCTCCCCCAAGGAGGCCAATTCCATGGGATTTTGATGGTTCACACTTTTCATAATCTTCGTGCTTCTACACTGAACTGGATTGAATGGAGTTCGAATGCGTTCAGTTCATTTGAATGCACAAGAAATGCCATGAGGATGCCGGATGTACTAACTTGCTGCCTCAAAGATACAAAATTGATAGGATTTTGTCGTGTAAAACTTGTCAATGTTTTTAACTCAAACTCCAAGTTTCCGCCCAAAACTGTCTGGAAAAGTGCTTTGGTTGTGATCAATGCCTTGGAATAGACAGAGTATTTTGTGAAGAGACCAAATGAAGCCAATTGCTCCCCCAAGGAGGCCAATTCCTTGCGATTTTGACGGTTCACACTTTTCAGAACGTTTTCAGAATCTTCATGCTTCTACCCTGAACTAGCTTGAATGGAGTTCCAATGGGTTCGGTACTTTTAAATGCACAAGAAATGCCGTGAGGATGCTGGATGTACTAACTTCCTCCCCGAAAGACATAAAATTGATAGGATTTTGTCGTGTAAAACTTATTGATGTTTTTTTCTCGAACTCCAACGTTCCGCCCAAAACTGTCTGAAAAAGTGCTTCAATTGAGATCAATGCCTTGGAGTAGCTAGAGTATGTTCTGAAGAGACCAAATGAAGTCAATTGCCCCCCCAAGGAGGCCAATTCCATGGGATTTTGACGATTCACACTTTTGAGAACGTTTTCAGAATCTTCGTGCTTCCACACTGAACTGGATTGAATGGAGTTCGAATGCGTTCAGTTCATTTGAATGCACAAGAAATGCCATGAGGATGCCCGATGTACTAACTAGCTGCCTCAAAGATGCAAAATTGATAAGATTTTGTCGTGTAAAACTTGTGAGTGTTTTTCACTCAAACTCCAAGTTTCCTCCCAAAACTGTCTGAAAAAGTGCTTCGTTTGTGATCAATACCTTGGAGAGACAGAGTATATTGTGAGGAGACAAAATGAAGTCAATTGCTCCCCCAAGGAGGCCAATTCCATGGGATTTTGATGGTTCACACTTTTCATAACGTTTTCAGAATCTTTGTGCTTCTACACTGAACTAGATTGATTGGAGTTCGAATGGGTTCAACTATTTTGAATGCACAAGAAATTTCGGGAGGATGCTGGAGGTACTAACTTGCTCCCCCAAAGACGCAAAATTGATAGGATTTTGTCGTGTAAAACGTGTGAGTGTTTTTTTACTCAAACTCAAAGTTTCCGCCCAAAACTATCCGGATGAGTGCTTTGGTTGTGATCAATGCCTTGGAATAGGCAGAGTATGTTGTGAAGAGACCAAATGAGCACAATTGCTCCCCCAAGGGGGCCAATTCCATGGGATTTTCATGGTTCACAATTTTCATAACGTTTTCAGAATCTTCGTGCTTCTACACTGAACTGGATTGAATAGTGTTCGAATGCGTTCAGTTCATTTGAATGCATAAGAAATGCCATGAGGATGCCCGATGTACTAACTTGCTGCCTCAAAGAAGCATAATTGATAGGATTTTGTTGTGTAAAACTTGTGAGTGTTTTTTACTCAAACTCCAAGGTTCCACCCAAAACTGTCCGGAAAAGTGCTTTGGTTGTGATCTATGCCTTGGAATAGGCAAAGTATGTTGTGAAGAGATCAAATGAACACAATTGCTCCCACAAGGGGGCCAATTCCATGGGATTTGGATGGTTCACAATTTTCATAACATTTTCAAAATCTTCGTGCTTCTACACTGAACTGGATTGATTGGAGTTCGAATGGGTTCAACTCTTTTGAATGCACAAGAAATGTCGGGAGGATGCTGGAGGTACTAACTTGCTCCCCCAAAGACGCAAAATTGATAGGATTTCGTCGTGTAAAAGTTATGAGTGTTTTTTACTCAAACTCAAAGTTTTCGCCCAAAACTATCCGAATAAGTGCTTTGGTTGTGATCAATGCCTTGAAATAGGCAGAGTATGTTGCGAAGAGATCAAATGAACACAATTGCTCCCCCAAGGGGGCCAATACCATGGGATTTTGATGGTTCACAATTTTCATAACGTTTTCATAATCTTCGTGCTTCTACACTGAACTGGATTGAATGGAGTTCGAATGCGTTTAGTTCATTTGAATGCACAGGAAATGTCATGAGGATGCCCGATGTACTAACTTGCTGCCTCAAAGATGCGAAATTGATAGGATTTTGTCGTGTAAAACTTGTGAGTGTTTTTTACTCAAACTCCAAGGTTCCGCCCAAAACTGTCCGGAAAAGTGCTTTGGTTGTGATCTATGCCTTGGAATAGGCAAAGTATGTTGTGAAGAGACCAAGTGAACACAATTGCTCCCCCAATGGGGCCAATTCCATGGGATTTTGATGGTTCACACTTTTCATAACGTTTTCAGAATCTTTGTGCTTCTACACTGAACTGGATTGAATGGAGTTCGAATGGGTTCAGCTCTTTTGAATGCACAAGAAATGTCGGGAGGATGCTGGAGGTACTAACTTGCTGCCTCAAAGACGCAAAATTGATAGGATTTTGTCGTGTAAAACTTGAGTGTTTTTTACTCAAACTCAAAGTTTCCGCCAAAAATTATCCGGAAAAGTGCTTCGGTTGTGATCAATGCCTTGGAATAGGCAAAGTATGTTATGAAGAGACCGAATGAACACAATTGCTCCCCCAATGGGGCCAATTCCATGGGATTTAGATGGTTCACACTTTTCATAACGTTTTCAGAATCTTTGTGCTTCTACTCTGAACTAGATTGGTTGGAGTTCGAATTGGTTCAACTCTTTTGAATGCACAAGAAATTTCGGGAGGATGCTGGAGGTACTAACTTGCTCTCCCAAAGACGCAAAATTGATAGGATTTTGTCGTGTAAAACTTGAGTATTTTTTACTCAAACTCCAAGGTTCCGCCCAAAACTGTCCGGAAAAGTGCTTTGGTTGTGATCAATGCCTTGGAATAGGCAGAGTATGTTGTGAAGAGATCAAATGAACAAAATTGCTCCCCCAAGGGGGCCAATTCCATGGGATTTTGATGGTTCACAATTTACATAACGTTTTCACAATCTTCGTGCTTCTACACTGAACTGGATTGACTAGAGTTCGAATGGGTTCAGCTCTTTTAAATGCGCAAGAAATGTCGGGAGGATGCTGTAGGTACTAACTTGCTCCCCCAAAGACGCAAAATTGATAGGATTTTGTCATGTAAAACTTGAGTGTTTTTTACTCAAACTCAAAGTTTCTGCCCAAAATTGTCAGGAAAAGTGCTTTGGTCGTGATCAATGCCTTGGAATAGGCAGAGTATGTTGTGAAGAGATCAAATGAACACAATTGCTCCCCCAAGGGGGCCAATTCCGTGGGATTTTGATGGTTCACAGTTTTCATAATGTTTTCAGAATCTTTGTGCTTCTACACTGAACTGGATTGAATGGAATTCGAATTCGTTCAGTTCATTTGAATGCACAAGAAATGTCGGGAGGATGCTGGAGGTACTACTAACTTGCTGCCTCAAAGATGCAAAATTGATAGGATTTTGTCGTGTAAAACTTGTGAGTGTTTTTTACTCAAACTCCAAGGTTCCGCCCAAAACTGTCTGAAAAAGTGCTTCGTTTGTGATCAATGCCTTGGAGAGACAGAGTATATTGTGAGGAGACCAAATGAAGTCAATTGCTCCCCCAAGGAGGCCAATTCCATGGGATTTTGATGGTTCACACTTTTCATAACGTTTTCAGAATCTTCGTGCTTCTACACTGAACTGGATTGAATGGAATTCGAATGCGTTCAGTTCATTTGAATGCACAAGAAATGCCATGAGGATGCGGGATGTACTACTAACTTGCTGCCTCAAAGATGCAAAATTGATAGGATTTTGTCGTGTAAAACTTGAGTGTTTTTAACTCAAACTCAAAGTTTCCGCCCAAAATTATTCGGAAAAGTGCTTCGGTTGTGATCAATGCCTTGGAATAGACAGAGTATTTTGTGAAGAGACCAAATGAAGTCAATTGCTCCTCCAAGGAGGCCAATTCCTTGCGATTTTGACAGTTCACACTTTTCAGAACGTTTTCAGAATCTTCATGCTTCTACCCTGAACTAGCTTGAATGGAGTTCGAATGGGTTCGGTACATTTAAATGCACAAGAAATGCTGTGAGGATGCTGGATGTACTAACTTCCTCCCCCAAAGACGTAAAATTGATTGGATTTTGTCGTGTAAAACTTATTGATGTTTTTTTCTCGAACTCCAAGGTTCCGCCCAAAACTGTCTGAAAAAGTGCTTCAATTGAGATCAATGCCTTGGAGGAGACAGAGTATGTTGTGAAGAGATCAAATGAACACAATTGCTCCCCCAAGGGGGCCAATTCCATGGGATTTTCATGGTTCACAATTTTCATAACGTTTTCAGAATCTTCGTGCTTCTACACTGAACTGGATTGAATGGAGTTCGAATGCGTTCAGTTCATTTGAATGCACAAGAAATGCCATGAGGATGCCTCATGCACTAACTTGCTGCCTCGAAGATGCAAAATTGATAAGATTTTGTCGTGTAAAACTTGTGAGTGTTTTTTACTCAAACTCCAAGGTTGCACCCAAAACTGTCTGGAAAAGTGCTTTCGTTGTGATCAATGCCTATGAATAGACAGAGTATTTTGTGAAGAGACCAAATGAAGTTAATTGCTCCTCCAAGGAGGCCAATTCCTTGCTATTTTGACAGTTCACACTTTTCAGAATGTTTTCAGAATCTTCATGCTTCTACCCTTAAGTAGCTTTAATGGAGTTCGAATGGGTTCAGTACATTTAAATGCACAAGAAATTTCGGGAGGATGCTGGAGATACTAACTTGCTCCCCCAAAGAGGCAAAATTGATAGGATTTTGTCGTGTAAAACTTGTGAGTGTTTTTTTTCTCAAACTCCAAGTTTCCGCCCAAAACTGTCTGGAAAAGTGCTTTGGTTGTGATCAATGCCTTGGAATAGACAGAGTATTTTGTGAAGAGACCAAATGAAGTCAATTACTCCCCCAAGGAGGCCAATTCCTTGCGATTTTGACAGTTCACACTTTTCAGAACGTTTTCAGAATCTTCATGCTTCTACCCTGAACTAGCTTGAATGGAGTTTGAATGGGTTCGGTACATTTAAATGCACAAGAAATGCTGTGAGGATGCTGGATGTACTAACTTCCTCCCCCAAAGACGTAAAATTGATAGGATTTTGTCGTGTAAAACTTATTGATGTTTTTTTCTCGAACTCCAAGGTTCCGCCCAAAACTGTCTGAAAAAGTGCTTCAATTGATATCAATGCCTTGAAGTAGACAGAGTATGTTGTGATGAGACCAAATGAAGTCAATTGCTCCCCCAAGGAGGCCAATTCCATGGGATTTTGACGGTACACACTTTTCAGAACGTTTTCAGAATCATTCTTCTTCTACCCTGAACTAGCTTGAATGGAGTTCGAATGGGTTCAGCTCTTTTGAATGGACAAGAAAAGTCGTGAGGATGCTGGAGGTACTGACTTGCTCCCCTAAAGAAGCAAAATTGATAGGATTTTGTCGTGTAAAACTTGTCAATGTTTTTAACTCAAACTCCAAGTTTCCGCCCAAAACTGTCTGAAAAAGTGCTTCGTTTGTGATCAATGCCTTGGAGAGACAGAGTATATTGTGAGGGGACCAAATGAAGTCAATTGCTCCCCCAAGGAGGCCAATTCCATGGGATTTTGATGGTTCACACTTTTCATAACGTTTTCAGAATCTTCGTGCTTCTACACTGAACTGGATTGAATGGAGTTCGAATGCGTTCAGTTCATTTGAATGCACAAGAAATGCCATGAGGATGCGGGATGTACTAACTTGCTGCCTCAAAGATGCAAAATTGATAGGATTTTGTCGTGTAAAACTTGTGAGTGTTTTTTACTCAAACTCCAAGGTTCCGCCCAAAACTGTCCGGAAAAGTGCTTTGGTTGTGATCTATGCCTTGGAATAGGCAAAGTATGTTATGAAGAGACCGAATGAACACAATTGCTCCCCCAATGGGGCCAATTCCATGGGATTTTCATGGTTCACAATTTTCATAACGTTTTCAGAATCTTCGTGCTTCTACACTGAACTGGATTGAATGGAGTTCGAATGCGTTCAGTTCATTTGAATGCACAAGAAATGCCATGAGGATGCCTGATGCACTAACTTGCTGCCTCGAAGATGCAAAATTGATAAGATTTTGTCGTGTAAAACTTGTGAGTGTTTTTTACTCAAACTCCAAGGTTGCACCCAAAACTGTCTGGAAAAGTGCTTTCGTTGTGATCAATGCCTATGAATAGACAGAGTATTTTGTGAAGAGACCAAATGAAGTTAATTGCTCCTCCAAGGAGGCCAATTCCTTGCTATTTTGACAGTTCACACTTTTCAGAATGTTTTCAGAATCTTCATGCTTCTACCCTTAAGTAGCTTTAATGGAGTTCGAATGGGTTCAGTACATTTAAATGCACAAGAAATTTCGGGAGGATGCTGGAGATACTAACTTGCTTCCCCAAAGAGGCAAAATTGATAGGATTTTGTCGTGTAAAACTTGTGAGTGTTTTTTTTCTCAAACTCCAAGTTTCCGCCCAAAACTGTCTGGAAAAGTGCTTTGGTTGTGATCAATGCCTTGGAATAGACAGAGTATTTTGTGAAGAGACCAAATGAAGTCAATTACTCCCCCAAGGAGGCCAATTCCTTGCGATTTTGACAGTTCACACTTTTCAGAACGTTTTCAGAATCTTCATGCTTCTACCCTGAACTAGCTTGAATGGAGTTTGAATGGGTTCGGTACATTTAAATGCACAAGAAATGCTGTGAGGATGCTGGATGTACTAACTTCCTCCCCCAAAGACGTAAAATTGATAGGATTTTGTCGTGTAAAACTTATTGATGTTTTTTTCTCGAACTCCAAGGTTCCGCCCAAAACTGTCTGAAAAAGTGCTTCAATTGATATCAATGCCTTGAAGTAGACAGAGTATGTTGTGATGAGACCAAATGAAGTCAATTGCTCCCCCAAGGAGGCCAATTCCATGGGATTTTGACGGTACACACTTTTCAGAACGTTTTCAGAATCATTCTTCTTCTACCCTGAACTAGCTTGAATGGAGTTCGAATGGGTTCAGCTCTTTTGAATGGACAAGAAAAGTCGTGAGGATGCTGGAGGTACTGACTTGCTCCCCTAAAGAAGCAAAATTGATAGGATTTTGTCGTGTAAAACTTGTCAATGTTTTTAACTCAAACTCCAAGTTTCCGCCCAAAACTGTCTGAAAAAGTGCTTCGTTTGTGATCAATGCCTTGGAGAGACAGAGTATATTGTGAGGAGACCAAATGAAGTCAATTGCTCCCCCAAGGAGGCCAATTCCATGGGATTTTGATGGTTCACACTTTTCATAACGTTTTCAGAATCTTCGTGCTTCTACACTGAACTGGATTGAATGGAGTTCGAATGCGTTCAGTTCATTTGAATGCACAAGAAATGCCATGAGGATGCGGGATGTACTAACTTGCTGCCTCAAAGATGCAAAATTGATAGGATTTTGTCGTGTAAAACTTGTGAGTGTTTTTTACTCAAACTCCAAGGTTCCGCCCAAAACTGTCCAGAAAAGTGCTTTGGTTGTGATCTATGCCTTGGAATAGGCAAAGTATGTTATGAAGAGACCGAATGAACACAATTGCTCCCCCAATGGGGCCAATTCCATGGGATTTTGATGGTTCACGCTTTTCATAACGTTTTCAGAATCTTCGTGCTTCTACACTGACCTGGATTGAATGGAGTTCGAATGGGTTCAACTATTTTGAATGCACAAGAAATTTCGGGAGGATGCTGGAGATACTAACTTGCTCCCCCAAAGACGCAAAATTGATAGGATTTTGTCGTGTAAAACTTATGAGTGTTTTTTACTCAAACTCAAAGTTTCCGCCCAAAACTGTCCGGAAAAGTGCTTTGGTTGTGATCAATGCCTTGGAATAGACAGAGTATGTTGTGAAGAGATCAAATGAACACAATTGCTCCCCCAAGGGGGCCAATTCCATGGGATTTTCATGGTTCACAATTTTCATAACGTTTTCAGAATCTTCGTGCTTCTACACTAAACTGGATTGAATGGAGTTCGAATGCTGATACGTGATCCCTTTTGGAACCCGTCCAAATAACCCACTTGAAATGAATGACACTCGGATAGCTGCAATTGCAAGGAACACGAAAACTGAAAAATAGAAACAGCAAGAAGAAAACAGAAAAGATATGTTGGTCGAGGTGAATTAGAACCCAAGAGAACCGGTCTCTTGAACCCTAGTTCCGGTGACGCCACAAGGATTAACCAATTCCTTGATAAGTCATAGTATTCTCTCTAGCACTCAAAGAATCGCAAGAGGAAACTCACAAAAGTCTTAAACTTTAATCATTCCAATCTTCAAAACGTACATGAAAGTTAGCCTTAAGTAGGCAAGGTAAAATCTAACCTAATAAGCCTAGAAACCCTAATTAATTTGGGCTTAAGTAATCCTAATAGGATTAGGAGACTTTAGGCCCAAACAACACTCCTATTGGACCTAGGAAACTAATAAAATAAAGCCCTAAAATAAAATAACGAAAATTCATAAAAAAATAATAAAATAATATCTAAGCCCTTATAAACATGCCAACATGATAATGAAATTACATGTTTGGCACATGACATGTTTATTTACAAGGTGGGCTATCAAAAAGACTATTATTTAACCAATTGGGCTTTATTAATTAACAAAGTTCAGCCCATAATTAATAAAAAAGAAATTAATACTAATTAAGCCCAATAATGCTTAAGTCACATGCTATTTTAGTGAAGCACATGATCTTTTAATTAATTTCTTCCAATGGGCTTCTCTTGAGCTTGAATCTTTCCAAGTGATAAGGCCTCTAACCATGTTCCTGAATTTGTCCAAGCTATCCTCTATCATTCCCTCCCTCTTTGAAAAGATTCGTCCTCGAATCTCCATAATCTACGTGGAAAGAAAGGGAACGATTAAAAGCATCAAATAGATAGCAAAGAGTATACTTACATTTCAAGCTTGATTGATGCATCTTTTCTTTAATCCTTCCATGAACTTGAAGGATATCATTCTCCCATGGCTGCAAATTTATTTTAAATATTTCTCTAAGCTTTTGCAACCAATTGCTAGGATAAAAAATCTTCCAACCATTATGTCTAACACGGGACCTATTTTCCCGTATTGGTGCACAAAATTTGAAATCTTTCTTCATATCATTTTCACCAATATCACAAAGAACTAGACACAAACTCGACATAGCTAGACTCAAATGGAAACAAAGGGTTAGGGTAAATATGAAGGATGAAATTAGGACAAAACATGATACAAAAAGACTCAAAAAGGACTACGGTGATGCAATGATCATATGGGAAGAAATTTGGACAGATTTGGATGTAATTCATTAAATTCAAAATCTGGATAGATTTGACACATGTAAATGATGCATAATGATAGAACAAAGATGGAGAAGAAGTGACTTGAAGATCATGAAACAAGATGAAAGATAACACATATGAAGAAATCAATTTGATAGAATGATGAGAGAACAAAGATTGGATAGAGATCACATTGAACAAATTATCACAAATTTGGAGAAAATAAGGACATAAAAAGGAACACAATCCGCAAAGATGGAACACAAAAGATTTGTGAAATGGAACAAACCACAAGCAAAGAAACAAACAAACATATAACTCATGAGACTTATACAACACATAACACATGTGATGACTTAGATAGACATAAGAAAACAAAACACAATGACCATGAGATGGAATAAAGGATGAAGCAACAATGGGTGAATATGATACAAAGTTATCACAATGCATCTCTTTCACAAGGGACTCATTCAATATGGACTCATGCAACAAAGATAGGTGACATAAATCAAATAAATCATAATCATAATGAGAGGGAAGAAGAAAACACAATGAAGGCACATAAGAAAGATGAGATGAAGAAGGAAGGAGCTTTGTACAAACTACTTTAAGCTTACTTTCACTTTCATTCTTCCTCAAACTCTCTTTTTCTTTTCCCTTTTCTCTCTTTTTCTTTCTCTTTTTCAATCTTCTCTCAATCTTTTTCTCACTTATTCTTTTTGCACTCACATTTTTGTGGACTCTTTCTCTTTTATTTTTCCCACTCATATTTTTCCACTTATGCTCACTCTTTATTTTCTCACAAGTTTCATCTAAATTACATGGCAATGATCCATGGGCCTTTTCCAATACAAAAGAACAGAGACTAATATGCCCATTCAAGTCAGAATCAAAATCATAATCTCCAATTACCATGTCAATATGCTCAATATCATTGCAATCATAAGAGCCAATTTCCAAAGGAATCACACCATTATCCACAGAATTTTCCAACAACTGGTTAGCAATATGTAAAACATGATTTTCCTCTAAAGGATGCAAACAATCATAATTATGCTCAGAAGTACAAGCAACATCATGAAATTCATTTTCCAATTGTGCTACAACATTATTTTCAATTTGCACATTAGAAGCACAACTAGAATCATCTAAGCTTTTTACCACAACACCATCAACATCTCGATCAATTCTCTCTTTAAGATTTAGAAATATATCATGTTTAATCCCATTATCACAATTAATAACATCAAACTCATTAAAATTCTCAAGTTCAGCACATCTCAATTCAGATTTCAATTCAATTGTTCCAACACAAGGGATATCCTCAATGTAAGCTACATCATTCAACTCACTAGAATTATTACATCCTAAATCACAAGAGACAATATCAAAGTTTTGAGGATCAGGCATACCTGTAGTGGATTCTCTCATTACATCATCAGTTGTTGAAGTGGTAGCAATGTAATCATCCACTTGATCATCTTTCTCCATGTGAGAATCACATGAAGTTTGGACCACGAGCATTTCCATCTCTTTGGAATGTTCAACCACACTTTTAGCTTTGGATGGCATGTATTTTTTTCTCAAGACTGCTCTCATTTCATTCCATGTTATAATGGAAGGTTCTCCATTCGTAGCTCTTCTAGTTTCCATCCGTTTCCACCAAGCAGCAACCTTTTTACCCAATCGAAGGTAAGCACATTGTGCCTTCTCTATTTCGGAGTAGTTGCAACATACGAAGACTTGTTCAACTTTTCTTTCCCAATCCAAGTAACCATCAGGATTTTTCTCATCATGAAATAGTGGGATCTTCGGTTTGATTTTGCTAAGAACATCCGTGTGAGCAGGAACCTTTGAATTACGCCTTGCTTTGGTTTTAGAAGGAAACTCCAAGCGATCCAATTTTGCATTTACTTCCTCAATTTGATCATTGAAAGTCTTTAATAAGGCCTTAAGATCAACTTCTCCAACAGCCATGTTTACAATCTGAAATGTTAGTGTAAAACAAAGAGAAAGAAATAGGGACCTCACACACTCTCTCACGTGTTTCACTCAAATAATGTAAATGCACTCGTGTTTCACACTAAATCAAGGCTTTTTCAAATATGATGCAATTTTTCTCTTGCCTTTTTCCACTCAAAGCTTGCTTTCTTATGAGAGTGCTAAATTAAAACCACAACTTCAATCAAAAGGAAATCAGTTTTAAAGAAGTGGCAATCACATAAAACAAAAGTTCAAAATTGAAGTTCTCAAAGATCCTAATTTAATTAAACAATAACCAACATAAAATGAACAGAAAGGAACTGAAATTTCCAACAAGAGAAATATGAAGGAAATTGAACAAAGAAGGATGACAATTTGTAGGAACTGATAAGGAAAGAAATCTGAAGGAAAGAGAAATTATAGCTATTTTAATGAGACTTGCCACCAAAGTTGATAAATTAAGTCAATCAAGCCTGAAATCAAATCCAATAAAATAATTTTTTTTTCTACCTTTTTTTTTTGTTGCTGCTATATATATATATATATATATTTTTACAGCAATAAATCTCACTTTTTTTTTCAGAATATTTTTTTTAATTTTTTTTTTTGGCAATTTTTTTTTCAGTTGCTGCTATATTTTTTTTTTGTGCAGCAATCAATCTTTCTTTTTTTTTTTCAGATTTTTTTGAACAGTAACCCGAACTGTAATGTGAACAGTAAAGAAAACAGTGACGATGAACAGTAATCCGAAACAGTATGATGGAACAGTGCGAAACAGTGAAGGTGAACAGTGACACGTACGGTGAACAGTGACGTAAAAAAAATTTCCCGAAGCAACGAAGATGTGAAACAAGGAAATAAGGAAAAATAAAGAACACACCTTGATTTGCAAACCTAAGCTCTGATGCCAAATGATACGTGAACCATTTTGGAACCCGTCCAAAGAACCCACTTGAAACGAATGACACTCGGATCGCTGCAATTGCAAGGAACACGAAAACTGAAAAATAGAAACAGCAAGAAGAAAACAGAAAAGATATGTTGGTCGAGGTGAATTAGAACCCAAGAGAACCGGTCTCTTGAACCCTAGTTCCGGTGACGCCACAAGGATTGACCAATTCCTTGATAAGTCATAGTATTCTCTCTAGCACTCAAAGAATCGCAAGAGGAAACTCACAAAAGTCTTAAACTTTAATCATTCCAATCTTCAAAACGTACATGAAAGTTAGCCTTAAGTAGGCAAGGTAAAATCTAACCTAATAAGCCTAGAAACTCTAATTAATTTGGGCTTAAGTAATCCTAATAGGATTAGGAGACTTTAGGCCCAAACAACACTCCTATTGGACCTAGAAAACTAATAAAATAAAGCCCTAAAATAAAATAACGAAAATTCATAAAAAAATAATAAAATAATATCTAAGCCCTTATAAACATGCCAACATGATAATGAAATCACATGTTTGGCACATGACATGTTTATTTACAAGGTGGGCTATCAAAAAGACTATTATTTAACCAACTGGGCTTTATTAATTAACAAAGTTCAGCCCATAATTAATAAAAACGAAATTAATACTAATTAAGCCCATTAATGTCTAAGTCACATGCTCTTTTAATGAAGCACATGATATTTTAATTAACCTCCTTCAATGGGCTCCTATTGGGCTAGGATCTGAAACTTATATTTTGGAGTTGATGATATCACTTAAACTTGGGCTTTATATTCAGCACTTTGAGCAAGTCTTCCAAGCTCTCCATGCTCCGCTCCAAACTCTTGCAAGTCATGCCTAGCCCTTATTCTATCAAATGCGTTCAGTTCATTTGAATGCACAAGAAATGCCATGAGGATGCCGGATGTACTAACTTGCTGCCTCAAAGATGCAAAATTGATAAGATTTTGTCGTGTAAAACTTGTGAGTGTTTTTTACTCAAACTCCAAGGTTGCACCCAAAACTGTCGGAAAAAGTGCTTTCGTTGTGATCAATGCCTATGAATAGACAGAGTATTTTTTGAAGAGACCAAATGAAGTCAATTGCTCCTCCAAGGAGGCCAATTCCTTGCGATTTTGACAGTTCACACTTTTCAGAATGTTTTCAGAATCTTCATGTTTCTACCCTTAAGTAACTTTAATGGAGTTCGAATGGGTTCAGTACATTTAAATGCACAAGAAATGCCGTGAGGATGCAGGATGTACTAACTTGCTCAACCAAAGATGCAAAATTGATTGGATTTTGTCGTGTAAAACTTGTGAGTGTTTTTTTCTCAAACTCCAAGTTTCGCCCAAAACTGTCTGGAAAAGTGCTTTGGTTGTGATCAATGCCTTGGAATAGACAGAGTATTTTGTGAAGAGACCAAATGAAGTCAATTGCTCCCCCAGGGAGGCCAATTCCTTGCGATTTTGACGGTTCACACTTTTTAGAACGTTTTCAGAATCTTCATGCTTCTACCCTGAATTAGCTTGAATGGAGTTCGAATGGGTTCGGTACATTTAAATGCATAAGAAATGCCGTGAGGATGCTGGATGTACTAACTTCCTCCCCCAAAGACGTAAAATTGATAGGATTTTGTCGTGTAAAACTTATTGATGTTTTTTTCTCGAACTCCAAGGTTCCGCCCAAAACTGTCTGAAAAAGGGCTTCAATTGAGATCAATGCCTTGGAGTAGACAGAGTATGTTGTGAAGAGACCAAATGAAGTCAATTGCTCCCCCAAGGAGGCCAATTCCATGGGATTTTGACGGTTCACACTTTTCATAAGGTTTTCAGAATCTTTGTGCTTCTACACTGAACTGGATTGAATGGAGTTCGAATGGGTTCAGCTCTTTTGAATGCACAAGAAATGTCGGGTGGATGTTAGAGGTACTAACTTGCTCCCCCAAAGACGCAAAATTGATAGGATTTTGTCGTGTAAAACTTGTGAGTGTTTTTTACTCAAACTCCAAGGTTCCGCCCAAAACTGTCCGAAAAAGTGCTTTGGTTGTGATCTATGCTTTGGAATAGGCAAAGTATGTTGTGAAGAGACTGAATGAACACAATTGCTCCCCAAATGGGGCCAATTCCATGGGATTTTGATGGTTCACACTTTTCATAACGTTTTTAGAATCTTTGTGCTTCTACACTGAACTGGATTGAATGGAGTTCGAATGCGTTCAGTTCATTTGAATGCACAAGAAATGCCATGAGGATGCCGGATGTACTAACTTGCTGCCTCAAAGATGCAAAATTGATAGGATTTTGTCGTGTAAAACTTGTGAGTGTTTTTTACTCAAACTCAAAGTTTCCGCCCAAAACTGTCCGGAAAAGTGCTTTGATTGTGATCAATGCCTTGGAATAGGCAGAGTATGTTGTGAAGAGATCAAATGAACACAATTGCTCCCCCAAGGGGGCCAATTCCATGGGATTTTGATGGTTCACAATTTTCATAACGTTTTCAGAATCTTCATGCTTCTACACTGAACTGGATTGAATGGAGTTCGAATGCATTCAGTTCATTTGAATGCACAAGAAATGCCATGAGGATGCCGGATGTACTAACTTGCTGCCTCAAAGATGCAAAATTGATAGGATTTTGTCGTGTAAAACTTGTGAGTGTTTTTTTCTCAAACTCCAAGGTTCCGCCCAAAACTGTCTGGAAAAGTGCTTTCTGTAACACCTTAGTTTGCAACCATTAAACATGCATGATTTCATGATTAAGGTTCCAAAATAAAGTGATTTGAAAGCAAATGAGCCCTTAATTTCGCATAGACTAAGCTTAGGTTGTAGAATTTTGCTGAACTTTGAAAATTCATAACTAATTCTACAAAAATCATATTGAGGTGATTCTGAGTTCTATGAAAAGCTTATGATGTCTATTTTAAAGTAAAAATGTTGATTCACACTTTTAATGCTACAGTAAATTTCGAATTTTATAAACTCTATCCTGTTAATAATGAAGTATAAACAAAGAATAGGGAAAATCTCAATGCCAAAGCATAGGGACATAATATTTCATTATCAAAACATTGTAATTTACATTATGTAATGTAATATATCCTCTAATCCTATGTAATGTAATACAAAACGTAATATGATTCTAAAATGACTTGGACAGCATCTCCTCATCAGTTTGTCATTTCATTTCCTTGGGCAGAACCGGGGCCTAAAATGTTAGATATTGGGGTGAGATTCGGATAGAATCTCAGTTATATGACAATTTATTTTCCCACACTTAATTTCAGCAGCATAACAGTACAACCATAATTACTAAGAATCAAACATAAAATCATATTCTATATGATCATGCATGTTCAAACAACCCTCATGACATTCAAAGCATTATTATAGCAAAACCTCAACTTTGATTCAATATTTCATCATGGCAAATCCCCAAAACATGTTTCTACTAGCATAATGACTACTCTTAATAAATCAAATAGCTAAACTAAAATATAAATGGAGAAAAGGAAAAGCATATTACCTAGAAATATTTCTCAGAACTTCAGAACCTCAGATCACACCTTCTTTCCCAGAGCTTCTCACTCTAACCTCTCTCTACCTTGAATGAAATTTGATGGCTAAATGGGGGAAGGAGGAGCATCTATTTATAGGTGAGTTGAAGACATAATGGCCCTTGGATTAGATCTTGATCCAATGGCTCTTAATTATTCCATATTAATTTATTTAATTCATCATGTGAGGAAATTTATGAGGTTGCCACCTTGCCCTTTTCTAGAAGTTCTTAGCTGATCTTTTTAACCCAAAAATCTATTTTATTTGGTTCAAACATGTGTCTACTTCAAATGGTGCCATGTGTGTATTAGAGTTCAATTTGATTTTTGCTTCTTTTTCCTCTTAATTTTCGTCCTTTCTTGTCTAATCAGCCCAAGGGATATACTTTTATGCAATTTGGGCTTTACATATCTCATTTTGGGCTTTAGGTCAAGGTATATGGGTTTTTAGGCTCCTTTTATCGATTTCGGATCCAATTCTTCCTTATTCTGGGTTTTAGAATAAATTCAGCAATGTAATTATATATTTTGGGACTTAGAACATTGTTTTGGAATGTCAATATATCCTGATTACTGACTAATTTCCTCATACAGAGTTAATTATTAGATCATAATGTTAATTTCTAAGTTTATTTGTATATTATTGTTGAAACTAGAGTCATATCAGTTATCTTATTACTAAAAATATTCTGGTTATTTAAAATGAATCTAGACATGTTACTGAGTCATATTCAATCTCTAATGAATCTAGACTTGATACTAAGCTTTATACGTTTTCTAATTCATCAATTAATCCAATTATTCATAGACTGATCCTATGGCTATTTAAACTTCGTAGAAAAATCAAGTGTCTTATTCTGCGTCATAATATATCTAGGTTTCCTAATACAGACTTATTTTCTATTTTTTAGAAATTTCTAAATTATAGAACTTCGGTCCTCTTTTCTGTCTAATATATGCATTTTCTGGTTCTGCTTATTAGAGGATAATTTCTAGCAATTATTTTTCTGACTCTATTCCTACAACCGATACTGTCAAATATTGAGCAAATAATTTGTTTGGAAAAATGACATCTATGTCCCATTATTTTGTCTTTTAGTGCCTACTTCATAAATTTTTACTTTGACCCCATGATTTAACTTTCTTTGCAATTTGGTCCCTAAGTACCACTATTACCATGTTTCCCAAGGCGTAGAATCTCAACCTATAGCTTCACAGGATTTCTGATGTCATACAATATATATTCACAGTTGACTACTGAGTCAAATTTTATCTAGATTTGTATATCACAACATATGAAATTTTAAATGTTCGTAGTTTCTGAATAGCATATCTAACTTTTTTAGTTCTTGCTAAAGGTTCCATATGGTTTCTAATGTCATATAATGCATGTTCATAGTTCAACCAAAATCCAATTAGAAACATAGACACAAAGCATGTGAAATTTATGAGTTCTATAGTTAGTGAGAATTAGGATGTTACAATTCTTCCCCCCTAAAAGTAAATTTCGTCCTCGAAATTTAAAATGTACCTTAGAATAATTCAGGATATCTTTCCCTCATGCTATCTTCCATTTCCCAGGTTGCTTCTTCTGAAGAGAAACCTTTCCAGACCACCTTCACCAGAGGAATGTTCTTATTCCTTAATTGTTTGACTTGAAAGTCGATGATGCTCTCTGGTTGTACTTCATAAGAAAGATTATCTTGTAAATCAATTCGTTCATATTCTATGACATGTGATAGGTTTGGTTGGTACTTCTTTAGTTGTGAGACATGGAAGACATCATGGAGTTGACTTAAATGAGGGGGTAAAGCAATTTTATAACAACAGGTCCAATTTTGGCTAGGATTTCAAAGGGACCAATATACTTAGGACTAAGCTTTTTACTTTTAATAGATCTGCCAACTCCAGTCATGGGAGATGCTTTTAGAAAAACATGATCTCCAACCTCGAATTCCAACGACTTTCTTCTCTTATCAGCATAACTTTTCTGCCTACTTTGCGCCGTTAACAATTTCCTCCTTATTATTTCTATCTGTTTGGAGGTTTGGTCTACTAAATCAGGGCCTAATAATTTTCTTTCCCCAAGTTCGATCCAACACAGAGGGGATCTGCATTTCCTTCCATATAATACCTCATATGGAGCCATTTGAATACTGGAATGATAATTGTTATTATAGGCAAATTCTTCTAAAGGTAAGTACGTATCCCAGTTTCTTTTCATTTCCAAAACACATGCCCTCAACGTATCCTAGTTTCCTTGGAATAGACGGAGCATGTTGTGAAGAGACCAAATGAAGCCAATTGCTCCCCCAAGGAGGCCAATTCAATGGGATTTTGACAGTTCACACTTTTCAGAACATTTTCAAAATCTTCATGCTTCTACCCTGAACTAGCTTGAATGGAGTTCGAATGGGTTCAGTTCATTTGAATGTACAAGAAAAGCCGTGAGGATGCCAAATGTACTAACTTGCTCCCGCAAATATGAAAAATTGATAGAATTTCCTTGTGTAAAACTTGTTGGCGTTTTTTTCTCAAACTCCAAGATTCCGACCAAAACTGGCTGAAAAAGTGCTTCGGTTGAGATCAATGCCTTGGAATAGATGGAGTATGTTGTGAAGAGACCAAACGAAGCCAATTGCTCCCCCAATGAGGCCAATTCCATGGGATTTTGACGGTTCACACTTTTCAGAATATTTTTAGTTTCTTCGTGCTTCTACCCTGAACTAGCTTGAATGGAGTTCGAATGTTCAGTTCATTTGGATGCACAAGAAGATCCGTGAGGATGCCGAATGTATTAACTTGCTCTCGCAAAGATGCAAAATTGATAGGATTTCCTGGTGTAAAACTTGTTGGCGTTTTTTTCTCAAACTCCAAGATTTCACCAAAAACTGGCTGAAAAAGTGCTTCGGTTGAGATCAATGCCTTGGAATTGATGGAGTATGTTATGAAGAGACCAAATGAACACAATTGCTCCCCCATGGAGGATAATTCCATGCAATTTTGACGGTTCACACTTTTCAGAACGTTTTCAGAATCTTCATGCTTCTACCCTTCTACCCTTAACTAGCTTTAATGGAGTTCGAATGGGTTCAGTTCATTTGGATGCATAAGAAAAGCCGTGAGGATGCCGAACGTACTAACTTTCTCCCGCAAAGATGCAAAATCGATAGGATTTTCTTGTGTAAAACTCGTTGGCGTTGTTTCCTCAAACTCCAAGATTCCGCCCAAAACTATTTGAAAAAATGTTTCGGTTGTGATCAATGCCTTGGAATAGACGGAGTATGTTGTGAAGAGACCAAATGAAGTCAATTGCTCCCCCAAGGAGGCCAATTCAATGGGATTTTGACGGTTCACACTTTTCAGAACATTTTCAGATTCTTCGTTCTTCTACCCTGAACTTGCTTGAATGGAGTTCGAATGGGTTCAGTTCATTTGAATGCACAAGAAAAGCCGTGAGGATGCCGAATGTACTAACTTCCTCCCACAAAGATGCAAAATTGATAGGATTTCCCTGTGTAAAACTTGTGGACGTTTTTTTCTCAAACTCCAAGATTCCACCCAAAACTGGCCGAAAAAGTGCTTCGGTTGAGATCAATGCCTTGGAATAGACGGAGTATCTTGTGAAGAGACCAAATGAAGCCAATTGCTCCCCCAAGGAGGCCAATTCCATGGGATTTTGACCGTTTACACTTTTCAAAATGTTTTCAGAATCTTCATGCTTCTAACCAGAACTAGCTTGAATGGAGTTCGAATAGGTTCAGTTCATTTGAATGCACAAGAAAAGCCATGAGGATGCCGAATGTAATAACCTGCTCCACCAAAGATGTAAAATCGATAGGATTTTGTTGTGTAAAACTTGTGAGTGTTTTTTTCTCAAACTCGAAGGTTCCACCCAAAACTGTCCGAAAAAGTGCTTCGGTTGTGATCAATGCGTTGGAATAGATAGAGTATGTAGTGAAGAGACCAAATGAAGCCAATTGCCCCACCAAGGAGGCCAATTCCATGGGATTTTGACGGTTCACACCTTTCAGAACATTTTCAGAATCTTCGTGCTTCTACCCTGAACTAGCTTGAATGGAGTTCGAATGGGTTCAGTTCATTTCAATGCACAAGAAAAGCCGTGAGGATGCTGAATGTATTAACTTGCTCCTGCAAAGATGCAAAATTGATAGGATTTCCTTGCGTAAAACTTGTTGGCTTTTTTTTCTCAAACTGCAAGATTTCACCCAAAACTGGCTCAAAAAGTGCTTCGGTTGAGATCAATGCCTTGGAATAGACGGAGTATGTTGTGAAGAGACCAAATGAAGCCAATTGCTCCCCCAAGGAGGCCAATTCCATGGGATTTTGATGGTTCACACTTTTCAGAACGTTTTCAGAATCGTCATGCTTCTACCCTGAACAATCCTGAATGGAGTTCGAATGGGTTTAGTTCATTTCAATGCACAAGAAATGCCGTGAGGATGCCGAATGTACTAACTTGCTCCCTAAAAGATCCAAATTTAATAGGATTTTGTCATGTTAAACTTGTTGGTGTCTTGTTTTTTGAAACTCCAAGGTTCCACCCAAAATTGCTCGAAAAAGTACTTCGATTGAGATCATTGCCTCAGAATAGACAGAGTATGCTGTGAAGAGACCAAATGAAATCAATTGCTCCCACAAGGGGGCCAATTCGATGGGATTTTGACGATTCACACTTTTCATAACTTTTTCAGAATCTTCGTGTGATAGAAGTATGAACCTCCCAAGAACAAGTCTCAGGCAACTCAAGAACCCAGAGTAATAACCAAAAACAACGGAAGCAATCCAATGCAATTGAGAGACCGAATGGAACCTCTAGAGAAAACTCTAGCAACCCCAAACATAAGACGCCACAAGAGTTGGTCAATTCTCTTGATAAGTCGAATCCGTATTCTAGGAAGAACACGAAGAACCCTAACAATCTCACACGAAATTGAAGAGAGAAATCACTCAAAATATTATTCAAATCTGAATTAAATCTTAAGTTGGCCTCATAAATACAAGTGAGAACCAATCAAAAACTGATCTAATCTAATCTGGAAAAAATCAAATCAAAAATAAAACGAAAATTCAAAATAAATTAAAAAGGAATAAATCTAATCCTAAAGTCACATGACTCATTAATGAAGCACATGACTTCCTTTAATCAAGCTCTTCTATTTGGACTTGGATTGGGCCTTTAAGATCTTCAAATTGGGCCTCCAAATAAATGATCATTCTTTTTGGATTAGAAGGTGGCTCCATTTGCTCTAAGTCTTCCAAATAGATGGGCTCTTTCTCCTTAAGCTCTTGGACCAATCCTTGCAAGGCCTCTTTCATGGCTTTTGTCCTACCTCTTGTCATTGGGCCTCCTACTCCTTAAAGAGGGTCTTTGGGCACATTGGATCTCCATGATTGAAAGTTCACTTGTTCTCCATCATTCCCTCCCTCCTCGAAAGGATTCGTCCTCGAATCTGTAGTATCAAACAAGGACAAGTCTGAAACATTGAAAGTAGCACTAACATTGCCGTAGGAACTAGGCAAGTCAATCTTGTAGGCATTGTCATTAATCCTTTCCAGGACTTGAAAAGGACCATCTCCTCTCGATTGCAGCTTAGATTTCCTTTGTGCTGGAAACCTTTCCTTTCTCAAGTGTACCCAAACCCAATCTCCAGGGTTGTATACAACTCGCCTTCGGCCTTTGTTTGCTTGCTGAGCATATTGTTCATTCCTCCTTTCTATATTGGCTCGAACTTTAGCATGAAGTTCCTGCACAAACTAAGCTTTTTCCTTGCCATCAAGGTTAGTTCTTTCATGCATAGGCAAAGGTAAAAGATCTACGGGAGTCAAAGGATTAAATCCATACACAATCTCGAAGGGAGAATAAGATGTAGTAGAATGAACAACTCTATTATATGCAAATTCAATATGAGACAAACAACTCTCCCAGTTTTTCAAATTCTTTTGAATGATTGCACGCAATAAAGTAGTGAGTGTCCTATTTACTACTTCTGTTTGCCCATCAGTTTGTGGATGTGCAGTTGTAGAAAACAAAAGTTTAGTTCCAAGTTTATTCCAAAGAGTTCTCCAAAAATGACTAAGAAACTTTACATCCCTATCACTCACAATTGTTCTTGGTAAACCATGCAATCGCACAATCTCTTTAAAGAATAGATTAGCAATATGAACAGCATCATTAGTCTTAGAGCATGCAATAAAATGTGCCATTTTACTAAATCTATCCACAACAACAAAGATGCTATCTTTTCCATTTTGAGACCTAGGGAGCCCTAACACAAAATCCATAGATATATCAGTCCAAGGTTGGTTAGGAACAGGGAGTGGGGAATACAATCCATGCGGTTTAATCTTTGATTTAGCATGTTTGCATATTATGCATTTATCACACAAAACAACAACATCACGCCTCATAGCAGGCCAAAAGAAATGTTCATGCAACACACTTAAAGTTTTATCAATGCCAAAATGGCCCATTAAACCACCACCATGAGCTTCCTGCAAAAGTAATTCACGCATTGAACAAGAAGGAATACAAAGTTTATCTCTTTTGAAAAGAAAGCCTTCAAATCTGAAATAATCTTGAATACCATGTTTTTCACAAGAATTCCAAATCTTCCCAAAATTAGAATCAGATTCATATAATCCCTTAAGCATCTCAAAACCAAGCAATCGAGTTTGTAAAGAAGTAAGAAGAGTATACCTGCGAGATAGAGCATCCGCTACCACATTCTCCTTACCTTGTTTGTGCTTGATCAATAAATTCCAACCATCGGGCATGTCTTTTATTCAACTTACCTTGTGACTTTAAGTACTTTAAGCTCTCATGATCAGAATGTATGATAAATTCTTTAGGCCAAAGATAATGTTGCCAAGTCTCTAAAGTTCTCTTTAAGGCATAAAGTTCTTTATCATAAGTGGAGTAGTTTAACGTGGGACCACTAAGCTTTTCACTAAAGTAAGCAATTGGCCTATTATCTTGCGTTAAGACAGCTCCAATACCCAAACCAGATGCATCACACTCAACCTCAAAAACTTTCCTAAAATCTGGTAAAACAAGTAGTGGTGCATTGGTGAGTTTTTCTTTTAAAGTGTTGAAAGCTTTCTCTTGTGCCTCACCCCATTTAAATGTGACATGCTTTTTAACTAACTCATTCAAAGGTGCTGCTATAGATGAAAAATCATCAACAAACCTCCTATAAAAGCTAGCTAAGCCATGGAAAGATCTCACCTCATTAGCATTCTTTGGAGTAGGCCAGTCTTGAATTGCTTTAACCTTTTCTTCATCTACTTGGATCCCTTGAGCACCCACAACAAAACCAAGAAGCACAACAGAATCCATGCAAAAGGAACACTTTTGAATGTTTGCATAAAGCTTATTTGCTCTAAGAGTATTAAAGACTTTACGCAAATGCACTATGTGGTCTTCTAAATTCTTGCTCTAGACTAAAATGTCATCAAAATAAACCACAATAAACTTTCCTATGAATGAACGGAAGACATGATTCATAAGACTCATGAATGCACTAGGAGCATTAGTTAATCCAAAAGGCATTACCAACCATTCATAAAGTCCAAATTTCATTTTAAATGCAGTTTTCCACTCATCTCCTTCTTTCATTCAAATTTGATGATAACCACTCCTAAGATCAATCTTAGAGAACAATGCAGAACCATGCAATTCATCAAGCATATCATCTAGCCTAGGGATAGGGTAGCGATACTTAACCGTTATTTTGTTGATAGCTCGGCAATCCACACACATTCGCCATGATCCATCTTTCTTAGGAACTAGGATGACTGGTACAGCACAAGGGCTTAAACTTGCACAAAGCCTTTTCTCATGAGCTCCTCTACTTGTCTTTGGATCTCCTTAGTTTCTTCGGGATTGGCTCTATATGCTGGTTTATTTGGAATGGCAGATCCAGGGATGAAATCAATTCTATGTTCTATGCCTCTTAGAGGAGGCAAACCATTTGGAATTTCTTCAGGAAAAAGATCATCAAATTCCTGCAAAAGAGAGATAACACTAGAAGGCAGAGAAGTATCAAACTTGTTAGTAGAAAAATAGGTGTCCTTGTACAGAAGCACAAAGACTTCTTGTCTGGCCATTAGTGCACTCTTCACCTCTCCTTTTTCTATGAATAAGCTCAAGCTCTTGTTTTGTTCACTCTCTCTTTCTTTTTCTACACTCTTTTTCTTTTCTCTTACATTCTTTCCACTCTTTTCATTTTTCTGTATTTTTCCTTTCTCTTTCTCTTCTTTCTCTTTCTCATGCCTCTCTTTTTCTCTTTTCTCTCTATAATCACTTATAATTCTGTATTGATCTTCATATGCTTGTGTTGGCCTAAGAGGCCTAAGTACAATGTTACGCCCTTCAAACACAAAGGAGTAGAAATTTCTATAGCCGTCATGAGTCACACGTTTGTCAAATTGCCATGGACGACCAAGAAGTAGATGTCCTGCATACATAGGTGCTACATCGCATAACACCTTGTCATGGTATCTGCCAATAGTAAATGATACTTGAACTTGCTTGGTGACTTTCATCTCACCACAATCAGTTAGCCATTGCAAATTGTAAGGCTTTGGATGTTTTAGAGTAGGCAAGTTCAGTTTCTCCACAAGTAAAGTACTAGCAACATTGGTGCAACTACCACCATCAATAACCAAGCTACATACCTTGTCTTGAATGAAGCATCTAGTATGGAAAATCTCTTCTCTTTGCTCATCATCATGTTTCTCATCTTTTGGTTGAGCATTGAGAATTCTTTGAGTAACAAGTGCATTACCATGTACAGGATCAGTATATTCATTATCTGAACAAGATTCTAAAGGAGGCATATCATCTAAAGCATGAGGGTCATTATCAGAATCTTCACAAGAATCTTCACTATCAACTCGCCCATTATCAAGGATAATCATGTTTCTTTTGTTTGGACATTGAGCAGAAATATGTCCAAAGCCTTGACATTTAAAGCAACACAAGGTACTAGATTTAGAAGAGGATTTTGATTCAAAAGTACCTTTAAATGCAGAAGCCTTCATCTTCACGTCTTCTTTATTCTTTTGGGCTGATTTGGAGTTTTGATCTTCTTCTCTTGTTCTTGACTCTTTTCGCTTGAAGAGAGGATTAGTTCTCCAAGGAACAGAGTTAGTTTTCTTACTTTTCAATTGCTTCTCCAAGTGGACAGCTTTATGAAGCAATTCTTCCATATCCAAGTAATGTTCTAGCTCAATTCTTTTGCGGATTTCAGTTCTTAATCCACCAATGAAGCGGGCCATTGTCTGCTCTTCATCTTCGTTAACCTCAGCTCAGATCATAGCCATCTCCATCTCTTTATGATACTCTTCAACACTCATAGATCCCTATTCAAGTTTTTGCAATCTTGTATGCAAATCACGATGGTAATAGGAAGGGATATACCTCTTACGCATGATGGTTCTCATGTCACGCCATGTGTCAATGGGTTCTTCACCATTCCTTCTTCTAGTACGCTATAATTTATCCCACCAAACACTAGCATAGCCAGTAAACTCAACAGCTGCAAGTTTCACTTTCTTTTCTTCTGAGTAGTTATGACATTCAAAAACGAGCTCTACTTTCCTCTCCCATTCAAGGTATAAGTCAGGATCCATTTTACCTTGGAATGAGGGAATTTTAAGCTTGATGCCTCCTAAATCATTGTCTTTCTTGGAGGAAGATTTGCTTTTTGAGTTGGAACCTGTTTCAGAATCATGCTCTTCTTCATCATTGGTTCTACTTCTGGACTTTTTCGAACGCATCTCAGATTTCATGTCAGCCATATCATTTCTGATGTTTTTGAGTTCATCACGGAATGCTTGGATCAAGAATTTCATATCAACTTCACCGTCACTTTGTTGCAAGAACCTGTAGAACAAATTAAAAGAAAGAAAAATTGAAAGTTAGGAAACTCACTCTCTCTTCTCACGTGTTTCACTCAATTCTTGTATAACAATTCACTCGTGTTTGCACTCTTTATTGGCTTTTTCTAATAATGATCTCACAAATCTCTCTTGCCTTTTACCACTCCTATAAGGTGCTTATGGTGCTCTTAATGGAATCAGATGACCTGTCAAGAGAATCAAGTTAGTTTGAGTGGCAATCAAATGTTTCAAGATAGCAAGGGACCTTTAAGAATTCAAAGGAGAGAAAGACTCAAGAACTCTAGACACAAATAATAGTGCAGGATCAAAACTTTTCTTACTAAGATATGAGAATTAGCACACCAGACACAAGATAAATCAATTTAAAGGGTGAGCCAAATTTCAAGATTGATTCTTGCTGCTCAAGATCAAATCTTTTTCTCTCTTTTTTTTTTTGGCCTTTCTTTTCTCTTTTTTTTTTTGGTTGGCCTTTCTTTTCTTTTTTTCTTTTCTAGGCCTTTTTTTTTTTTTATCAAGAACCAAAGAAACAAATTATGGACAGATGTGGAGATTTGAGAAGAATGAAACAGATGTTGGTGACTGGGAGATGACGTCTTGGATCCGATCAAGTATAACTTTTCGTACGAATCTCGGATTGGGATGCCGTTAAAACAAGGTGAAAGCACAGATTCTAAGCATCAAGATAGACATAAAATTTGTCCGAAAACTCAAAGGATATAGGACGTTTTGATGCGTCCAAACTTTTAGATGTTCAGTAGAAAAACAAGAGGATGGAACGCCTGAACTCAACCTTTGCTCTGATTACCAATCTGATAGAAGTAGGGTGAACCTCCCAAGAACAAGTCTTAGGCAATTCAAGAACCCAGAGTAATAACCAAAAACAACGGAAGCAATCCAATGCAATTGAGAGACCGAATGGAACCTCTAGAGAAAACTCTAGCAACCCCAAACATAAGACGCCACAAGAGTTGGTCAATTCTCTTGATAAGTCGAATCCGTATTCTAGGAAGAACACGAAGAACCCTAACAATCTCACACGAAATTGAAGAGAGAAATCACTCAAAATATTATTCAAATCTGAATTAAATCTTAAGTTGGCCTCATAAATACAAGTGAGAACCAATCAAAAACTGATCTAATCTAATCTGGAAAAAATCAAATCAAAAATAAAACTAAAATTCAAAATAAATTAAAAAGGAATAAATCTAATCCTAAAGTCACATGACTCATTAATGAAGCACATGACTTCCTTTAATCAAGCTCTTCTATTTGGACTTGGATTGGGCCTTTAAGATCTTCAAATTGGGCCTCCAAATAAATGATCATTCTTTTTGGATTAGAAGGTGGCTCCATTTGCTCTAAGTCTTCCAAATAGATGGGCTCTTTCTCCTTAAGCTCTTGGACCAATCCTTGCAAGGCCTCTTTCATGGCTTTTGTCCTACCTCTTGTCATTGGGCCTCCTACTCCTTGAAGAGGGTCTTTGGGCACATTGGATCTCCATGATTGAAAGTTCATTTGTTCTCCATCATCGTGCTTCTACCCTGAACTAGCCTGAATGGGGTTCGAATGGGATCAATTCATTTGAATACACAGGAAATGTCGTTAGGATGCTGGACGTACTAACTTGCTGGCCGAAAGACGCAAAATTGATAGGATTTTGTCCTATAAAACTTGTCAATGGTTTTTTCTCAAACTTCAAGGTTCCGTCCAAAACTGTCCGAAAAAGTGCTTTGGTTGTGATCAATGCCATTGAATAGACAGAGTATGTTGTGAAAAAACCAAATGAAGTCAATTGCTCCCCCAAGGAGGCCAATTCCATGGGATTTTCACGGTTCACACTTTTTAGAACATTTTCAGAATCGTCGTGCTTCTACCCTGAACTTGCTTGAATGGAGTTCGAATTGAGATCAATTCATTTGAATACACAGGAAATGTCGTTAGGATGCTGGACATACTAACTTGCTGCCCGAAAGTCGCAAAATTGATAGGATTTTGTCCTGTAAAACTTATCAGTGGTTTTTTCTCAAACTTCAAGGTTCCGTCCAAAACTGTCCGAAAAAGTGCTTTGGTTGTGATCAATGCCATTGAATAGACAGAGTATGTTGTGAAAAGACCAAATGAAGTCAATTGCTCCCCCAAGGAGGCCAATTCCATGGGATTTTCACGGTTCACACTTTTTAGAACATTTTCAGAATCTTCATGCTTCTACCCTGAACTAGCTTGAATGGAGTTCGAATGGGTTTAGTTCATTTGAATGCACAAGAAATGCCGTGAGGATGCTGGACGTACTAACTTGCTGCTCGAAAGACGCAAAATTGATAGGATTTTGTCCTGTAAAACTTATCAGTGGTTTTTTCTCAAACTTCAAGGTTCCGTCCAAAACTGTCCGAAAAAGTGCTTTGGTTGTGATCAATGCCATTGAATAGACAGAGTATGTTGTGAAAAGACCAAATGAAGTCAATTGCTCCCCCAAGGAGGCCAATTCCATGGGATTTTCACGGTTCACACTTTTCAGAGTGTTTTCAGAATCTTCGTGCCTCTACCCTGAACTAGCCTGAATGGGGTTCGAATGGGATCAATTCATTTGAATACACAGGAAATGTCGTTAGGATGCTGGACGTACTAACTTGCTGGCCGAAAGACGCAAAATTGATAGGATTTTGTCCTATAAAACTTGTCAATGGTTTTTTCTCAAACTTCAAGGTTCCGTCCAAAACTGTCCGAAAAAGTACTTTGGTTGTGATCAATGCCTTGGAATAGGCAGAGTATGTTGTGAAGAGACCAAATGAAATCAATTGCTCCCCCAAGGAGGCCAATTCGATGTGATTTTGATGGCCCACACTTTTCATAACGTTTTCAAAAACTTCGTGCTTCTACCCTGAACAAGCCTGAATGGAGTTCAAATGCGATCACTTCATTTGAATACACAATAAATGTCGTGAGGATGCTGGAGATACTAACTTGCTCCCCAAAGACGCAAAATTGATAGGATTTTGTCTTGTAAAACTTATTAGTGTTTTTTCTCAAACTCCAATGTTCCGCGGAAAACTGTCTTAAAAAGTGCTTCGGTTGTGATCAATACCTTGGAATAGACATATTATGTTGTGAAGAGACCGAATGAAGAAAATTGCTCCCCTGAGGAGGCCAATTCCATGCGATTTTGATGGTTCACACTTTTCAGAACGTTTTCAGAAACTTCATGCTTCTACCCCGAACTAGCCTGAATGGAGTTCGAATGGGATCACTTCATTTGGGTACACAATAAATGTCGTGAGGATGCTGGAGGTACTAACTTGCTGCCCCAAAGACGCAAAATTGATAGGATTTTGTCTTGTAAAACTTGTCAGTGTTTTTTTCTCATACTCCAAGGTTCCGTCCAAAACTGTCCGAAAAAGCACTTCGATTTAGATCATTGCCTCAGAATAGACAGAGTATGTTGTGAAGAGACCAAATGAAATCAATTGCTCACACAAGGGGGCCAATTCCATGGGATTTTGACGGTTCACACTTTTCAGAACGTTTTCAGAATCTTCGGGCTTCTACCCTGAACTAGCTTGAATGGAGTTTGAATGGGTTTAGTTCATTTGAATGCTCAAGAGATGCCGTGAGGATGCCGAATGTACTAACTTGCTCACTGAAAGATCGAAAATTGATAGGATTTTGTCGTGTTAAACTTGTTGGTGTTTTGTTTTTTGAAACTCCAAGGTTCCGCCCAAAACTGTCCGAAAAAGTACTTCGATTGAGGTCATTGCCTCAGAATAGAGAGAGTATGTTGTGAAGAGACCAAATGAAATCAATTGCTCCCAAAAGGGGGCCAATTCGATGGGATTTTGATGGTTCACACTTTTCAGACGTGATACGTGAACCCTTTTGGAACCCGCCCAAAGAACCCACTTTTATGTGTATGACACCCGGATCTTTACTAAACAAGGAATACAAAGACTAAACAGCAAAGAAAAGAATAAAGACGCACGATAACAGAAGCAAAGAAAACCAAAAATAAAGAAATAAGATGGATAGATGTTGGTCTTAAGAATTAGAACCCAAGAGAACTGATCTCTTAAACCCTAGTTCCGGTGACGCCACAAGGAATGACCAATTCCTTGATAAGTCATAGTATTCTCTCTAGCACTCAAAGAATCGCAAGAGGAAACTCACAAAAGTCTTAAACTTTAATCATTCAAATCTTCAAAACGTACATGAAAGTTAGCCTTAAGTAGGCAAGGTAAAATCTAACCTAATAAGCCTAGAAACCCTAATTAATTTGGGCTTAAGTAATCCTAATAGGATTAGGAGACTTTAGGCCCAAACAACACTCCTATTGGACCTAGGAAACTAGTAAAATAAAATCCTAAAATAAAATAATGAAAATTCATAAGAAAATAATAAAATAAGACCTAAGCCCTTATAAACATGCCACCACATTAATGAAGTCACATGTTTGACACATGACATGCTTATTTACAATATGGGCTATCAAAAGGACTACTAATTAACTAATTGGGCTTTATTAATTAATAAAGTTCAGCCCATAATTAATAAAAACAAAATTAACACTAATTAGGCCCAATAATACTTAAGTCACATGCTATTTTAGTGAAGCACATGATCTTTTAAGTAATCTCTTCCAATGGGCTTCTCTTGAGCTTGAATCTTTCCAAGTGATAAGGCCTCCTACCATGTTCCTGAATTTCTCCAAGCCATCCTCCATCATTACCTCCGTCTTTGAAAAGATTCGTCCTCGAATCTCCATAATCTACGTGGAAAGAAAGGGAAAGATTAAAAGCATCAAATAGATAACAAGGAGTATACTTACCTTTCAGACTTAGTTGTTATTTTGTGGCTTTGATCTTCACATTAACTTGGAAGACAATATTCTCCCTTGGTTGCAAATTGGCTTTAAATATTCCTCTAAGCTTTTGCAACCAATCTCCAGAATCAAAAACCTTACTATGCAATCCATTTGTTTGAATCACATACAACTCATTTTCATGGATTGGAAAACAAGAGCTTTCATTAACCTCACTCAAAACCTGTAACAAATAGCTAAACACCAATTCGAAACAACAAAACTTAAATGGAACCAAGGTGTTAGTGGATTCATGAGGAATGATATGGGAACAAAACTTGACACAAAAGAACTTAATTGAAACCAATGCATGAGAAAGATCATACGGGATGAAATCTGGGTAGTTGTGATTATAATGCAATAAACTCAAAATCTGGACAGATTTAATATTAGATGATGATGCACAATAGTAAGATAAAGATAGAGAAGTAATGACTAAAGAAGTACATACTAACACAAAACCAAAAGAAAGGAATGAACTGGAAAGAGAATGGAACATATTAGACTCATGTGGATGAGATGGGACATAATGCCAATAATGGAGCATGAAAGCACATAACTTATGAAACACACAAGCAGCAAAGAAGGAAACACATATCTCATGAGACTCAAATAACACATAAAATATGAAACGAATTGGAGGGATACAAGAAATAATTTAAGGAGACAAAACATAATAAGGATGAAATGGAAAGACATAGATGGATGAACTAGAGAAAGAAGACACTAAATTATCAAATGGACTTATTGTCACATTGGACTCAAGAGGAACTAAGGTTTTATAACACAAAGTAGGACGAAACAAACTACAAAAATCAGAAACTAAGTAAGAAGGACAAAAAAGATGAAGTGAAGGAGCATAAGAAGGAAGAAATTTAGTGAAACTAACCTTATTCTCACTCTCTCTCAAACAACTCTCAATTATCTTTCCACTCTTACCTTTTTGCTCTCTCTCATTTCTCTTTTCTCTCTTTTTCTTCCTCTTTTTTCTTTCTTTTCTTACTTTTCTTCTCACTCACTCCTCTTACACTTTTGACATTTTTTTGGACTTTTACTTTCTTATTTCTCTCTTTTCTTCTCTCATTTCTACAACTCTTATTTTTCCACTCTAGCTCATGGGCCTTTTCCAAAACATGATAACAATTTCTATCATACCCATTCAAGCTAACATCATAGTCTAAATTTCCAATCACCATGTCAATATGCTCAATCACATCAATGCAATCATAAGATCTAATTTCTAAAGGAATCACACTATTAGCACTACTTGAAACTAGCATGCTACTATCCAAAGAATTTTCCCTCAAATCATTAACAACAAATAAATCATGTTTCTCTTCTAAAAGTTGCATGCAATTATGGTTAATTTCATTAGCACAGTCATGAAATTCATTTTCCAATTGATGGAAATTAGAAACATCAGTAGAATCAAAAGTACTAGCAACCTCTAGATCAATATTCTCCTCTAATTGATGCAAACAATCAATCTCTTCAACATAAACAACATCATCAGAATTATTGATATTTTCAGATTCAACACATTTATACTTGCATTCCAATTCGATTGATTCATTGCAAGAGATATTATCAATGCAAACAACATCAATATTCTCATCAAAATTATCACATCCTAAATCACAAGAGATATCAGTATTAGAATTTTGAGGTTTAGGCATACTTGTATCGAATTCTCTCATCACATCATCAGTTGTTGAAGTGGTAGCAATGTCATTATCCACTTGATCATCTTTCTCCATGTGGGAATCACATGAATCTTGGACCACAAGTATTTGCATCTCCTTGGAATGTTCAACCACACTTTTAGCTTTGGATGTTATGTATTTTTTTCTCAAGACTGCTCTCATTTCCTTCCATGTTATAATGAAAGGTTCTCCATTCGTAGCTCGTCTAGTTTCCATCCATTTCCACAAAGCAGCGACCTTTTTACCCAATCGAAGGTAAGCACATTGTGCCTTCTCTATTTCGGAGTAGTTGTAACTTGCGAAGACTTGTTCAATTTTTCTTTCCCAATCCAAGTAAACATCGGGATTTTTCTCACCATGAAATAGTGGAATCTTCGGTTTGATCTTGCTAAGAACATCCGTGTGAGCAGGAACCTTTGGATTACGCATTGCTTTAGTTTTAGAAGGAAACTCCAGGCGATCCAATTTTGCATTTACTTCCTTAATTTGATCATTGAAAGTCCTTAATAAGGTCTTAAGATCAACTTCTCCAACAGCCATGTTTACAATCTGAAATGTTAGTGTAAAACAAAGAGAAAGAAATAGGGACCTCACACACTCTCTCACGTGTTTCACTCAAATAATGCAAATGCACTCGTGTTTCACACTAAGTCAAGGCTTTTTCAAATATGATGCAATTCTCTCTTGCCTTTTTCCACTCAAAAGTTGCTTTCTTATGAGAGTGCTAAATTAAAACCACAACTTCAATCAAAAGGAAATTGGTTTTTAAAGTAGTGGCAATCACAGAAAACCAAAGCTCAAAATTAAAGTTCTCAAAGATCTAATTTAATTAAACAATAACCAACACAAAATGAGCACAAAAGAACTGAAACTTCCAACAAGAGAAATATGAAGGAAATAGATCAAAGAATGATGAAAATTTGTAGGAAATTAATAAGGAAAGAAATTAGAAGAAAAGACAACTTATAGAGACACAATCCCAAATAATCAAATATATAATTTTTTTTGTTTGCTATTTTTTTTTTCAGCAATCAATCTCTCTCTCTTTTTTTTTCAGATTTTTTTTCTTTTTTTTAAATGCTTTTTTTTTGCTATCTTTTTTTTTTTCAGCAAATAAATTTTTTTTAATTTTTTTTTTGTGCAGCAATCAATCTATCTCTTTTTTTCAGATTTTTGAACAGTAACCGTGAACAGTCTCAAAAACAGTTTGGTGAACAGTGCATGAAACAGGTACGAGAACAGTAATCGCAAAAAAAGTCCGAACAGTACGATGCACAGTGACGGAAAAACAGTGTTCGGTGAACAGTGAAAACGAAACAGTATGAAATAGTGCCGGTAAATAGTGAAATTCGTACGGTATGAACAGTGACAGAATTTTTTTTTTGAAGTAATGAAGATGGATTGAAATAAGGAAACAACCAAAATAGGGAACACACCTTAATTTGTAAATGAAAGCTCTGATGTCAAATGATACGTGAACCTTTTTGGAACCCGCCCAAAGAACCCACTTTTATGTGTATGACACCCGGATCTTTACTAAACAAGGAATACAAAGACTAAACAGCAAAGAAAAGAATAAAGACGCACGATAACAGAAGCAAAGAAAACCAAAAATAAAGAAATAAGATGGATAGATGTTGGTCTTAAGAATTAGAACCCAAGAGAACTGATCTCTTAAACCCTAGTTCCGGTGACGCCACAAGGAATGACCAATTCCTTGATAAGTCATAGTATTCTCTCTAGCACTCAAAGAATCGCAAGAGGAAACTCACAAAAGTCTTAAACTTTAATCATTCAAATCTTCAAAACGTACATGAAAGTTAGCCTTAAGTAGGCAAGGTAAAATCTAACCTTATAAGCCTAGAAACCCTAATTAATTTGGGCTTAAGTAATCCTAATAGGATTAGGAGACTTTAGGCCCAAACAACACTCCTATTGGACCTAGGAAACTAGTAAAATAAAATCCTAAAATAAAATAACGAAAATTCATAAGAAAATAAAAAAATAAGACCTAAGCCCTTATAAACATGCCACCACATTAATGAAGTCACATGTTTGACACATGACATGCTTATTTACAATATGGGCTATCAAAAGGACTACTAATTAACTAATTGGGCTTTATTAATTAATAAAGTTCAGCCCATAATTAATAAAAACAAAATTAACACTAATTAGGCTCAATAATACTTAAGTCATATGCTATTTTAGTGAAGCACATGATCTTTTAAGTAATCTCTTCCAATGGGCTTCTCTTGGGCTTGAATCTTTCCAAGTGATAAGGCCTGCTACCACGTTCCTGAATTTCTCCAAGCCACCCTCCATCAAGAACGTTTTCAGAATCTTCGTGCTTCTACCCTGAACTAGCTTGAATGGAGTTCGAATGGGTTTAGTTCATTTGAATGCTCAAGAAATGCCGTGAGGATGCCGAATGTACTAACTTGCTCCCTGAAAGATCCAAAATTGATAGGATTTTGTCGTGTTAAACTTGTTGGTGTTTTGTTTTTTGAAACTCCAAGGTTCCGCCCAAAACTGTCCGAAAAAGTACTTCGATTGAGATCATTGCCTCAGAATAGACAGAGTATGTTGTGAAGAGACCAAATGAAATCAATTGCTCCCAAAAGGAAGCCAATTCGATGGGATTTTGACGGTTCACACTTTTCAGAACATTTTTAGAATCATCATGCTTCTACCCTGAACTAGCTTGAATGGAGTTCGAATGGGATCAATTAATTTGAATGCACAATAAATGTTGTGAGGGTGCTGGAGGTACTAACTTGTGGCTCCAAAGACGCAAAATTGATAGGATTTTGTCCTGTAAAACTTGTGAGTGTTTTTTTCTCATACTCCAAGGTTTCGGCCAAAACTGTTCGGAAAAGTGCTTCATTTGAGATCAATGCCATTGAATAGACAAAGTATGTTGTGAAGAGACCAAATGAAGTCAATTGCTCCCCCAAGGAGGCCAATTCCATTGTATTTTCACGGTTCACACTTTTCAGAATGTTTTCAGAATCTTCGTGCTTCTACCCTGAACTAGCTTGAATGGAGTTCGAATGGGATCAATTCATTTGAATAAACAGGAAATGTCGTTAGGATGCTGGACGTACTAACTTGCTGCCCCAAAGACCCAAAATTGATAGGATTTTGTCCTGTCAAACTTGTCAGTGGTTTTTTCTCAAACTTCAAGTTTCCGTCCAAAACTGTCCGCAAAAGTGCTTTGGTTGTGATCAAAGCCTTGGAATAGGCAGAGTATGTCGTGAAGAAACCAAATGAAGTCAACCAATTCCATGTGATTTTGATGGCCCACACTTTTCATAATGTTTTCAAAAACTTCGTGCTTCTACCCTGAACAAGGCTGAATGGAGTTTGAATGGGATCACTTAATTTGAATAAGCAATAAATGTCGTGAGGGTGCTGGAGTTACTAACTTGCTGCTCCAAAGACGCAAAATTGAGAGGATTTTGTCCTGTAAAACTTGTTAATATTTTTTTCTCATACACCAAGGTTCCGCCCAAAACTGTTCAAAAAAGTGCTTCAGTTGAGATCAATGCCATTGAATAGACAGAGTATGTTGTGAAGAGACCAAATGAAGTCAATTGCTCCCCCAAGGAGGCCAATTCCATGGGATTTTCACGGTTCACACTTTTTAGAACGTTTTCAGAATCGTCGTGCTTCTACCCTGAACTTGCTTGAATGGAGTTCGAATTGAGATCAATTCATTTGAATACACAGGAAATGTCGTTAGGATGCTGGACATACTAACTTGCTGCTCGAAAGTCGCAAAATTGATAGGATTTTGTCCTGTAAAACTTGTCAGTATTTTTTTCTCAAACTTCAAGGTTCAGTACAAAACTGTCCGAAAAAGTGCTTTGGTTGTGATCAATGCCTTGGAATACGCAGAGTATGTTGTGAAGAGACCAAATGAAGTCATTTGCTCCCCTAAGGAGGCCAATTCCATGTGATTTTGAAGGCCCACACTTTTCATAACATTTTCAGAAACTTCGTGCTTCTGCCCTGAACTATCTTGAATGGAGTTCGAATGGGATCACTTAATTTGAAAACACAATAAATGTCATGAGGGTCCTGGAGGTACTAACTTGCTGCTCCAAAAATGCAAAATTGATAGGATTTTGTCCTGTAAAACTTGTCAGTGTTTTTTTCTCATACTCCAGGGTTCCGCCCAAAACTGTTCGAAAAAGTGCTTCAGTTGAGATCAATGCCATTGAATAGACAGAGTATGTTGTGAAGAGACCAAATGAAGTCAATTGCTCCCCCAAGGAGGCCAATTCCATGGGATTTTCACGGTTCACACTTTTTAGAACGTTTTCAGAATCGTCGTGCTTCTACCCTGAACTTGCTTGAATGGAGTTCGAATTGAGATCAATTCATTTGAATACACAGGAAATGTCGTTAGGATGCTGGACATACTAACTTGCTGCCCGAAAGTCGCAAAATTGATAGGATTTTGTCCTGTAAAACTTGTCAGTATTTTTTTCTCAAACTTCAAGGTTCAGTACAAAACTGTCCGAAAAAGTGCTTTGGTTGTGATCAATGCCTTGGAATACGCAGAGTATGTTGTGAAGAGACCAAATGAAGTCATTTGCTCCCCTAAGGAGGCCAATTCCATGTGATTTTGAAGGCCCACACTTTTCATAACATTTTCAGAAACTTCATGCTTCTGCCCTGAACTATCTTGAATGGAGTTCGAATGGGATCACTTAATTTGAAAACACAATAAATGTCATGAGGGTGCTGGAGGTACTAACTTGCTGCTCCAAAAATGCAAAATTGATAGGATTTTGTCCTGTAAAACTTGTCAGTGTTTTTTTCTCATACTCCAAGGTTCCGCCCAAAACTGTTCGAAAAAGTGCTTCAGTTGAGATCAATGCCATTGAATAGACAGAGTATGTTGTGAAGAGACCAAATGAAGTCAATTGCTCCCCCAAGGAGGCCAATTCCATGGGATTTTCACGGTTCACACTTTTTAGAACGTTTTCAGAATCGTCGTGCTTCTACCCTGAACTTGCTTGAATGGAGTTCGAATTGAGATCAATTCATTTGAATACACAGGAAATGTCATTAGGATGCTGGACATACTAACTTGCTGCCCGAAAGTCGCAAAATTGATAGGATTTTGTCCTGTAAAACTTGTCAGTATTTTTTTCTCAAACTTCAAGGTTCAGTACAAAACTGTCCGAAAAAGTGCTTTGGTTGTGATCAATGCCTTGGAATACGCAGAGTATGTTGTGAAGAGACCAAATGAAGTCATTTGCTCCCCTAAGGAGGCCAATTCCATGTGATTTTGAAGGCCCACACTTTTCATAACATTTTCAGAAACTTCGTGCTTCTGCCCTGAACTATCTTGAATGGAGTTCGAATGGGATCACTTAATTTGAAAACACAATAAATGTCATGAGGGTGCTGGAGGTACTAACTTGCTGCTCCAAAAATGCAAAATTGATAGGATTTTGTCCTGTAAAACTTGTCAGTGTTTTTTTCTCATACTCCAAGGTTCCGCCCAAAACTGTTCAAAAAAGTGCTTCAATTGAGATCAATGCCATTGAATAGACAGAGTATGTTGTGAAGAGACCAAATGAAGTCAATTGCTCCCCCAAGGAGGCCAATTCCATGGGATTTTCACGGTTCACACTTTTTAGAACGTTTTCAGAATCGTCGTGCTTCTACCCTGAACTTGCTTGAATGGAGTTCGAATTGAGATCAATTCATTTGAATACACAGGAAATGTCGTTAGGATGCTGGACATACTAACTTGCTGCCCGAAAGTCGCAAAATTGATAGGATTTTGTCCTGTAAAACTTGTCAGTATTTTTTTCTCAAACTTTAAGGTTCAGTACAAAACTGTCCGAAAAAGTGCTTTGGTTGTGATCAATGCCTTGGAATACGCAGAGTATGTTGTGAAGAGACCAAATGAAGTCAATTGCTCCCCCAAGGAGGCCAATTCCATGTGATTTTGACGGGCCACACTTTTCATAACATTTTCAGAAACTTCGTGCTTCTGCCCTGAACTATCTTGAATGGAGTTCAAATGGGATCACTTAATTTGAAAACACAATAAATGTCGTGAGGGTGCTGGAGGTACTAACTTGCTGCTCCAAAAATGCAAAATTGATAGGATTTTGTCCTGCAAAACTTGTCAGTGTTTTTTTCTCATACTCCAAGGTTCCGGCCAAAACTGTCGAAAAAGTGCTTCATTTGAGATCAATGCCATTGAATAGACAGAGTATGTTGTGAAGAGACCAAATGAAGTCAATTGCTCCCCCAAGGAGGCCAATTCCATTATATTTTCACGGTTCACACTTTTTAGAACGTTTTAAGAATCTTCGTGCTTCTACCCTAAACTAGCTTGAATGGAGTTCGAATGGGATCAATTCATTTGAATACACAGGAAATGCCGTTAAGATGCTAGACGTATTAACTTGCTGCCCGAAAGACGCAAAATTGATAGGATTTTGTCCTGTAAAACTTGTCAGTGTTTTTTTCTCAAAATTCAAGGTTCCGTCCAAAACTGTCCGAAAAAGTGCTTTGGTTGTGATCAATGCCTTGGAATAGACAGAGTATGTTGTGAAGAGACCAAATGAAGTCAATTGCTCCCCCAAGGAGGCCAATTCCATGTGATTTTGATGGCCCACACTTCTCATAATGTTTTCAAAAACTTCGTGCTTCTACCCTGAACAAGGCTGAATGGAGTTCGAATGGGATCAATTCATTTGAATACGCAGGAAATGTCATTAGGATGCTGGACGTACTAACTTGCTGCCCCAAAGACGCAAAATTGAGAGGATTTTGTCCTGTAAAACTTGTCAGTGGTTTTTTCTCAAACTTCACGGTTCCATCAAAAATTGTCAGAAAAAGTGCTTCGGTTGTGATCAATGCCTTGGAATAGACAGAGTATGTCGTGAAGAGACCAAATGAAGTCAATTGCTCCCCCAAGGAGGCCAATTCCATGGGATTTTCACAGTTCACACTTTTCATAATGATTTCAGAATTTTTATGCTTCTACCCTGAACTGGCTTGAATGGAGTTCGATTGTGATCAATTCATTTGAATAGATAAGAAATGTCGTGAGGATGTTAGAGGTACTAACTTGCTCCCCCAAAGACGAAAAATTGATAGGATTTTGTCATGTTCAACTTGTCAGTCAATTGCTCCCCCAAGGAAGCCAATTCCATGTGATTTTGACGGCTCACACATTTCAAAACGTTTTCAGAAACATCGTGCTTCTACCCTGAACTAGCTTGAATGGAGTTCGAATGGGATCAGTTCGTTTGAATACACAAGAAATGTCGTGAGGATGCTGGAGGTGCTAACTTGCACCCTGAAATATGCAAAATTGATAGGATTTTGTAGTGTAAAACTTGTCAGTGTTTTTTTCTCAAACTCCAAGGTTCTCCCCAGAACTGTCCGAAAAAGTGCTTCGATTGAGATCAACGCCTTGGAATTGACAGAGTATGTTGTGAAGAGACCGAATGACGTAAATTGCTCCCCCAAGGAGGCCAATCCATGTGATTTTGACTGCTCACACATTTCAGAACGTTTTCAGAAACTTCGTGCTTCTACCCTCAACTAGCTTGAATGGAGTTCGAATGGGATCAATTTGTTTGAATACACAAGAAATGTCATGAGGATGTTGGTGGTACTAACTTGCTCCCCCAAAGACGTAAAATTCATAGGATTTTGTCGTGTAAAACTTATTGGCGTTTTTTTTTCTCAAACTCCAAGGTTCCGCCTAAAACTGTCCGAAAAAGTGCTTCGGTTGAGATCAATGCTTTGGAGTAGACAGAGTATGTTGTCAAGAGACCAAATGAATTGAATTGCACTCCCAAGAAGGCCAATTCCTTGGGATTTTGACGGTTCACACTGTTCATAACGTGTTCAGAATCTTCGTGCTTCTACCCTGAACTATCTTGAATGGAGTTTGAATCAGTTCAGTTTATTTGAATGCACAAGAAATGTCGTGAGGATGCTGGAGGTGCTAACTTGCACCCTGAAATATGCAAAATTGATAGGATTTTGTAGCGTAAAACTTGTCAGTGTTTTTTTCTCAAACTCCAAGGTTCTCCCCAAAACTGTCCGAAAAAGTGATTCAGTTGTGATCAATGCCTTGGAATAGACAGATTATGTTGTTAAGAGGCCCAATGAAGTCATTTGCTCCCACAAGGAGGTCAATTCCGTGGGATTTTGACGGTTCACACTTTTCATAATGTTTTCAGAAACTTCGTGCTTCTACCCTGAATTAGCTTGAATGGAGTTCGAATGGGATCACTTCTTTTGAATACAAAAGAAATGTCGTGAGGATACTGGAGGTACTAACTTGCTCCCCGAAAGATGCATAATTGATAGGATTTTGTAGTGTAAAACTTGTGAGGGTCTTTTTCTCAAACTCAAAGGTTCCGCCCAAAAATGTCCGAAAAAGTGCTTCGGTTGAGATCAATGCTTTGGAATAGCCAGAGTATGTTGTGAAGAGACCAAATGAAGTCCATTGCTCCCCCAAGGAGGCCAATTCCTTGGGATTTTGACGGTTCACACTTTTCAGAACATTTTCAGAATCTTTTTGTTTCTACCCTGAACTAGCTTGAATGGAGTTTGATTGGGATCACTTCATTTGAATACACAAGAAATGTTGTGTGGATGCTGGAGGTACTAACTTGCTCCCCCAAAGATACAAAATTGATAGGATTTTGTCTTGTAAAACTTTTTAGTGTTTTTTTCTCAAACTCCAAGGTTCCAACCAAAACTGTCCAAAAAAGTGCTTCGGTTGTGATCAATGCCTTGGAATAGACAGATTATGTTGTCAAGAGACCAAATGAAGTCAATTGCTCCCCCAAGGATTCCAAATTCATGCGATTTTGATGGTTCACACTTTTCATAACGTGTTCAGAGTCTTCGTGCTTCTACCCTGAACTATCTTGAATGGAGTTCGAATCAGTTCAGTTTATTTGAATACACAAGAAATGCTGTGAGGATGCCGGAGGTACTAACTTGCTCCCCCAAAGATACAAAATTGATAGGATTTTGTCATGTAAAACGTTTTAGTGTTTTTTTCTCAAACTCCAAGGTTCCAACCAAAACTGTCCAAAAAAGTGCTTCGGTTGTGATCAATGCCTTAGAATAGACAGATTATGTTGTCAAGAGACCAAATGAAGTCAATTGCTCCCCCAAGGATGCCAAATTCATGCGATTTTGATGGTTCACACTTTTCATAACGTGTTCAGAATCTTCGTGCTTCTACCCTGAACTATCTTGAATGGAGTTCGAATCAGTTCAGTTTATTTGAATGCACAAGAAATGCCGTGAGGATGCCTGAGGTACTAACTTGCTCCCCCAAAGTCGCAAAATTCATAGCATTTTGTCGTATAAAACTTGTCAGTGTTTTTTTCTCAAACTCCAAGTTCTCCCCAAAACTGTCCGAAAAAGTGCTTCGATTGAGATCAAAGCCCTGGAGTAGACAGAGTATGTTGTGAAGAGACCAAATGAAGTCATTTGCTCCCACAAGGAGGCCAATTCCATGGGATTTTGACGGTTCACACTTTTCAGAATTTTTTCAGAAACTTCATTCTTCTACCCTGAACTAGCTTCAATGGAGTTCGAATGGGATTACTTCATTTGAATACACAAGAAATGTCATGAGGATGCTCGAGGTACTAACTTGAGCCCCGAAAGACGAAACATTGATAGGATTTTGTAGTGTAAAACTTGTAAGGGTTTTTTTCTCAAACTCCAAGGTTCTGCCCAAAACTGTCTGAAAAAGTGCTTCGATTGAGATCAACGCCCTGGAATAGATAGAGTATGTTGTGAAGAGACCAAATGAAGTCATTTGCTCCCACAAGGAGGCCAATTCCATGGGATTTTGACGGTTCACACTTTTCAGAATGTTTTCAGAAACTTCGTACTTTTACTCTGAACTAGCTTCAATGGAGTTCGAATGGGATCGCTTCATTTGAATACACAAGAATTGTCGTGAGGATGCTGGAGGTACTAACTTGCTCCCCCAAAGACGTAAAATTCATAGGATTTTGTCGTGTAAAACTTGTTGGTGTTTTTTTTCTCAAACTCCAAGGTTCCGCCCAAAACTATCCGAAAAAGTGCTTCGATTGAGATCAATGCCTTGGAATAGACAGAGTTTTGTTGTGAAGAGACCAAATGACGTGATGAAAGACCCAAGCGGAACTCGTCCAATTGAACCTTCAATGACTCGGAATGAACCACGGATCGTGCTAGAATCAAATAAGGACAGATGAATAGCAAGAAAGCACAAGGAGAGGAAATATGTGAATCTGAAAATTAAGAACAAAATAATGCACGAAATTCAAGAAAATAAGAAAGATATGTTGGTCAATGGGGTAAGACCCTAAGAGAACCTATCTCTTAGAACCCAAGCCTTGGGATGCCACAAAGGAAAACCCCTCCTTTTGATAGAGGATGGCTTGGACAAATTCAGGAACATGGTAGGAGGCCTTATCACTTGGAAAGATTCAAGCCCAAGAAAAGCCCATTGGAAGAGATTACTTAAAAGATCATGTGCTTCACTAAAATAGCATGTGACTTAAGTATTATTGGGCTTAATTAGTGTTAATTTCGTTTTTATTAATTATGGGCTGAACTATGTTGAGTAATAAAGCCCAATTGATTAAATAATAGTCTTTTTGATAGCCCACCTTGTAAATAAACATGTCATGTGCCAAACATGTGATTTCATTAATGTGTTGGCATGTTTATAAGGGCTTAGGTATTATTTTATTATTTTTTTTGGAATTTTCGTTATTTTATTTTAGGGCATTATTTTATTAGTTTCCTAGGTCCAATAGGAGTGTTGTTTGGGCCTAAAGTCTCCTAATCCTATTAGGATTACTCAAGCCCAAATTAATTAGGGTTTCTAGGCTTATTAGGTTAGATTTTACCTTGCCTACTTAAGGCTAACTTTCATGTACGTTTTTTTTAAGATTTGAATGATTAAAGTTTAAGACTTTTGTGAGTTTTCTCTTGCGATTCTTTGAGTGCTAGAGAGAATACTATGACTTATCAAGGAATTGGTCAATCCTTGTGGCGTCATCGGAACTAGGGTTCAAGAGACCGGTTCTCTTGGGTTCTAATTCTTAAGACCAACATCTATCCTTCTTATCTTCTCTATTATTATTTTCTTTTGCTACTGTTTTTATCCATTTTATTCATTTTCTTTGCTATTAGTTTTTCTGTTCCTTGTTTCGCAAAGATCCGGGTGTCATACACATAAAAGTGGGTTCTTTGGACGGGTTCCAAAAGGGTTCACTTATCACCTTTGATAAGTCTAAGAATTCTCTCAAGAACACAAGGATACAAGAGAAAAACTCATAAGAAAGAACATAAGTTCTAAAAATTCATTCTCATTAATCTGTCTTTTTCAAAAGTACATAGGTGGCTCCTTATATAAAGAAATAAGGCAACCAAAACCCTAAGCTAAAATTAAAAAACAAAAATTACAATAAAAATAAGTAAATCTAATTAATCCTAAAGAAGATACCACAATCTAAATGAAAAAGGAAACAAAATATTTCTCAAATCAATTAAAAGGTGGCACCTTTCTTACTAAAAGACTAATAGAAAATTCTAGAGCCTAATCTTTAAAAATTAGGAAACAACTTAAAACTTAATCTCCAAGACACAATCTTTGACCATATGACTTATTTCTGAAAATTAAATTAAATTAACGAAAATTCCTAATAAAATTATATTAAAAACGTCACTATTCATTGTCACATGCAGAGCACATGATGCCTTCAAGTTAGCTCTTACAAATGGGCTTCTTTTCGGTTTGGATCTGGACCTTGTATAGGTAAGAGCATTATCACACCCTTGGGCTCCTTTTTGGGCTGTAACTTGAACTAAATAAGTGGGCTCCAAAACCAACAACTCTTGGATCAATCCATTTAAAGCTTTTTTTTCATTGTTTTGGATCTTTTGGCTCTCAAACTTGCTTTCCATGTTTGTTCAGCACCTTGATCAAGCCCTCCAAGCTCCTCTTTGAACTTTTGCAAGCCATGCCCAGCCCTTACTCTATCAGAGTTCGAATGGGATCAATTGATTTGAATACACAAGAAATGTCGTGAGGATGCTGGAGGTACTAACTTGCGCCCCGAAAGATGCAAAATTGATAGGGTTTTGTAGTGTAAAACTTGTGAGGGATTTTTTCTCAAACTAAAAGAATCTGCCAAAAACTATCCGAAAAAGTGTTTCGATTGAGATCAACGCCTTGGAATAGACAGAGTATGTTGTGAAGAGACCAAATGAAGTCATTTGCTCCCACAAGGAGGCCAATTCCATGGGATTTTGACGGTTCACCCTTTTCAGAATGTTTTAAAAAACTTCGTCCTTCTACCCTGAACTAGCTTGAATGGAGTTCAAAGGGGATCACTTCATTTGAATACACAAGAAATGTCGTGAGGATGCTAGAGGTACTAACTTGCTCCCCGAACGACGTAAAATTGAAAGGGTTTTGTAGTGTAAAACTTGTGAGGGTTTTTTTCTCAAACTCCAAGAATCTACCCAAAACTGTCCGAAAAAGTGCTTCGATTGAGATCAATGCCTTGGAATAGACAGAATATGTTGTGAAGAGACCAAATGAAGTCAATTGCTCCCCCAAGGAGGCCAAATCCATGCGATTTTGACGGTTCACACTTGATAGATTACGATTGAGGCATGAAGCATTTGGATTCCTTGGACATGGCAATGAGCTTGGAAAGTGCATGAAGCCCAACTATTTAATTCAAGCTGTAGTCCAAAAAAGAGCTAAAAAGTATGGAGAAAGCTTCCAATCATACAGGCTAATGATTCAAGCCCAAAAGAAGCTCATTTGGGAGATATAACTTGAAGACAATGTGTGCTTCTCATGTGATCACTAAAAGTGACGTTTTTAGTAAGTTTTATTAGGATTATTTTATTTAATTTGTTTCCTTTTCAATAAAAGGAAAATAATGATCTGATTTGCTTTGCTTTATGCATTTAAGAGGAGCCAACCTTTTCAAATTCAAAATTAAAATTAAATGCTCCTTTTGACTTAGGATTTCCATTTTGTATGAATTAGCATTAATAAGGTTAGGTTTGTGGGGTGAACTAGAGTTAGTTTGTGGGTTAATACTTGCCTATAAATAGGCACCTCTTGTACTCTTGCAAACCACAAGATGAATGAATAAATTTCTTTTCAGCAACTTTATTGTTGTTCAGTGAGTTCTTTCTTGCTTATCCTTGAGTGCCAGAAAGAATGAGGACTTATCAAGGAGTGGTGATCCTTGTGGCGTCTCGGAGTTAGGATTCAAGAGACGGGTTCTCTTAGAGTCTATTTCCTTTGACCAACATTTGTCTCAATTTTCTTATTTTCATCATCTCTACTTTTACATTTTTATTCATTGTTGTTCTTCATTGTTCTTGTGTTCAATTCATCTTTCCTTGAGTTGCACGATCCTTGTATCAATGAAGGCTCTTAGGACAGGATCCTAACGTGTCTCCCATTATTTGATATCAGAGTTTCGACTTGCAAATCAAGGTGTGCTTCTGGTGTTCATTCCATTTTTTTTTCCTTGCTGTCCAGAAAATTGCGGTACTGTTCATATGTACTATTCATCCGTCACTGTTCATGCTTGCTGTCCAGATTTTTTTTCTTTTGTGTTCATCTCTTTTCTCGTCAAATCTGAGTTTATTTATTACTTCTGATATTGTGGCTTGATTTTCATCTCAAGCATTTGTTTCATCCCTCTATTTTGTGTTTCTTGCCATCCTTATTGATCTTCTTTCTCTTGGTGGCTTGCACAGTTTATCTTTCTCCATTTTTATTTTGTGTCCAGAATTTGTGATTTCCAGATTTGAGTCTTTCATTTTTTTTTTAAAAAAAAGAAATATTGTTGCTGCAATTTGTTAGCTTTTGTCCATTGTGTATTAGTTCAGATTATTCAAAAGAAAACAAAAGAAAAAGAAATTCGAAAAAAAGAAAAATAAAAAAAAAGAGAAATTGTGGGTGCTGCAAAAAAAAAAAAGAAAGAAAGAAAAGAAAACAATAGTGAAAAAAAATCGTACAAAAAAAATTGATGGCTAAAAAAAAAATTTCCAGAATTGAGCACCTTTGAAGTTTGAATTTCCTTTGGATTGATTTGCATTAATTGCTGGAATTGCATCCCCTGATTTGTGGGTTGTTTGTTTCTGAACTACCAAATTTGAAGCTTTTGTTCCCAAGTCACAAAAGGAGTCTATATTCATTTCACTTGGGTGGTAAGTTGCTTTCATATTCCTTTTTAGAATTTTACTCTTTTAGTAAATTCTATCCAAATCACTTCCTATCTTATTTTTCCTAATTTGTTATTGTCCTTTTGTTCTGTTCAAATCTCTAATGTCAATTCCTTCCTTTTGGTGCATTTCATTATCTTAATTTCCAGCATTTTCTTTTCTTTTCTTGGCTGGAAAATTCATTTCTTTTGCTAAAAACAAAAAAAAAATCCATCTTTCTTTGTTGGTCACCAAGATTTTAAACTCTTTTGAGAATTTGAATTTTTGGATCTTTGACTTTGAGATTGCCACTAAAAACATTGCTTCTTGATTTTAAGTTCAAATTCAATTTTGCACTCTCATAGGAAGCAAGAGTGAGTGGTAAAAGGCAAGAGTGTAATAAATATCATTTATGGAAAAAGCCTTTAAAGTGTGCAAAACACGAGTGAATTTGTATCATTGTTGAGTGAAACACGTGAGAGAGTGTGTAAGGTCCTTTCTCTGTCCTCTATTCACTAATATATTTGAGATTCTAAGCATGGCTGGTGAAGAACTTGAACTTAAAGTTTTAATGAGAGTTTTTAATGATCAAATCCAGAAGTTGAATATCAAATTGGATAGCATGCAAGTTTCTTCATGCAAAAAGGATGTTAAATTGAACATCCCAAAATTTTGTGGAGAGAATGATCCTGATATGTACTTGGAGTGGGAAGGAAGAATTGAACAACGGTTTAAAGAGTGCCAGTACTCCGAGTTTGAGAAAGTGAAATTAGCTACTCTTCACTTAGAAGGAAAAGCCAAAGTTTGGTGGGAACGATTTGAAAGAAAGCACCTTCGTGAAGAGAAACAGTGTGATACTTGGAATAGCATGAAGCTCATTTTGAAGCAAAAGTATGTATCACACCACTACTTCTATGAGTATCTTCCAACTCGTAGAAAGGAGCAAACTTCAAAGGTACAAATTTCAGCTCCAAGTCCAAGTGATTCTCATTTGGAGCAAAAAGATGCAATGGAGGAGATATCTTCCTCAACATCTACAATGGTTGTTAAACCAAGGGAATCAACCACTCTTGAAGGTACCTCTAATTCTCAAAATCCTTGTGTTGATAATGTTTCTTATGAATTAGAGTATGATGTTCTTGAGAATCTTAAGGAGGAAAATGTTGATGATATTCTTGATGGGATTGATCATGATCATTTACCACCATTAGTGGAGACAACTGCTCTAGATGTTACTAGTAAGGTGATAGAGAACTTTGTTGATAGTGGTGTACTTGTTTCTAGTGATACTCACATTATTATGCCATTAGAAATTAGTTCTCATGGGTGTGATGAAGTTGAACATTAACATATGGTGTTTAGGCATCCATGGTTGTTTGATGATAGTTGTTCTTTTGAAGTAAAGAAAGCCCATGAAATGTGTTGTATTCAATTCTATGAAAATCACAAGAAAATCAAAAGTGAGCTTGAAAGGAAAAATAAATGTGAGAAGAATATGAATGGTAAAAATAAGAGTGAAAAACAAAAGAGAAAAGAAAGAGTGCAGAAAAATGAAAAAAGAGGAAAACAAATGAGTGAAAAGAAACTTGAGAGAAAAATGAAGAAGAGAAAGAAAAAGAGAGAAAAGAGAAAAGAAAAAGAGAGTTTGAGAAAAGATGAGAATAATTAGGTAAAAGCAATTGTGAGTTGTTTAAGTAAATGAGAGTTTAAGATAGTTTCTTTACAACTCCTTCCTTCATATCTTCCATATGTTCCTTCTTTTCATCTTCTCCATCCTTCTTACTTTATCTCTAATTTTTATAATTTATTTAGTCCATCCATGTGTTATGAGTCCTCAATTCCTCTTGAATTTAATGTGAAAGAAAGTCAGTTTAACCATTTAGTGTCTTCTTTCTCTAGTTCATCCATCTATGTCACTTCATTACATTTACATCACAGTGTTCTGCAAACTCAATTCATTTGTGAAGCAGTTTCTACCAATTTCATGTTTTATGTCTCTTGTGTGTCTCACAAGTCATGTGTTTTTTTCAGTTCTTTATTGGTTTCTTCCATCTTACTTTCATGAATCTTGTGTGTTCCATTTTCTATCTAGTAACCCATTCTCTTCTCATTCCATCCAACTTTGTGATACTTTGTTTTCATCCATATGTATTCCTCTTGTGACCTATGTTCCATCTGTGTCTTGTCAATGTGCATCATGCGCAGGTGTCAAATCCTTCCGAATTTTGAACCTAGCAAATAATATGAAAATCTGCCTAGCTTTTATCCCATATGTTTACTCTACAATCTTAATTTTCCTTGAGTCTTGTTGTGTCAAATTTGCCTCTAGTTTTTTATTGCAGGTTACTAGTGTGGATGTTATGGAAGGAAAATCAAGTTCTGATCCACTAATGCATGACAACAAGTCATATGCAATTCAAACTAATGGTCATTACAAGGTTTTTGATCCCGGAGATTGGTTTGGAATACAAGAATGTAAAGATGAAACATTAAAAGGGATGACTTTGCAGCCAAGAGTCATTATTACACCGCAAGTTCAAGCAAGGATTGAAGAGAAGATGCATCAATCAAGTTTGAAAAGTAAGTATACTCCCTATTTTTTATTTGATGCTTTTAATTGTTCTCTTTCTTTCCATATAGATTATGGAGATTCGAGGACGAATCATTTTGAGGATGGAGGAAATGATAGAATACGATTGAGGCATGAAGCATTTGGGGTCCTTGGACATGGCAATGAGCTTGGAAAGAGCATGAAGCCCAACTATTTAAATCAAGCTGTAGTCCAAAAAAGAGCTAGAAAGTATGGACAAAGCTTCCAATCATATAGGCTAATGATTCAAGCCCAAAAGAAGCCCATTTGGGAGATATAACTTGAAGACAATTTGTGCTTCTCATGTGGTCACTAAAAGTGACGTTTTTAATAAGTTTTATTAGGATTATTTTAGTCAATTTGTTTCCTTTTCAGTAAAAGGCAAATAATGATCTGATTTGCTTTGCTTTATGCATTTAAGAGGAGCCAACCTTTTCAAATTCAAAATTAGAATTAAATGCTTCTTTTGACTTAGGATTTCCATTTTGTATTAATTAGCATTATTAAGGTTAGGTTTGTGGGGTGAACTAGAGTTAGTTTGTCGGTTAATACTTGCTTATAAATAGGCACCTCTTGTACTCTTGCAAATCACAAGATGAACAAATGAATTTCTTTTAAGCAACTTTGTTGTTGTTCAGTGAGTTCTTTCTTGCTTATCCTTGAGTGCCAGAAAGAATGAGGACTTATCAAGGAGTGGTGATCCTTGTGGCGTCCCGGAGTTAGGATTCAAGAGACGGGTTCTCTTGGAGTCTATTTCCTTCGACAAACATTTGTCTCAGTTTTCTTATTTTCATCATCTCTACTTTTCCATTTTTATTCATTGTTGTTCTTCATTAGTCTTGTGTTCAATTCATTTTTCCTTGAGTTGGATGATCCTTGTATCAAAGAAGGCTCTCAGAACAGGTTCCTAAATCTTCGTGCTTCTACCTTGAACTATCTTGAATGGAGTTCGAATCAGTTCAGTTTATTTTAATGCACAAGAAATGCCGTGAGGATGTCGGAGGTACTAACTTGCTCCCCCAAAGACGCAAAATTCATAGGATTTTGTCGTGTAAAACTTGTTGGTGTTTTTTTCTGAAACTCCAAGGTTCCGCCCAAAACTGTCCGAAAAATTGCTTCGATTGAGATCATTGCCTGGGAATAGACAGAGTATGTTGTGAAGAGACCAAATGAAGTCAATTGCTCCCCCATGGAGGCCAATTCCTTGGGATTTTGACAGTTCACACTTTTCAGAACGTTTTCAGAATCTTTCTGCTTCTACCCTAAACTAGCTTCAATAGAGTTTGATTGGGATCAATTCAATTGAATACACAAGAAATGTCATGAGGATGCTGGAGGTACTAACTTGCTCCCCAAAAGATGCAAAATTGATAGGATTTTGTCTTGTAAAACTTGTCAGTGTTTTTTTCTCAAACTCCAAGGTTCCGCCCAAAACTGTCAGAAAAAGTGCTTCGGTTGTGATCAATGCCTTGGAATAGACAGGGTATGTTGTGAAGAGACTAAATAAGTCAATTGCTCCCCCAAGGAGGCCAATTTCATGTGATTTTGATGGCTCACACATTTCAGAATGTTTTCAGAAACTTCGTGCTTCTACCCTGAACTAGCTTGAATGGAGTTCGAATGGGATCAATTGATTTTAATACACAAAAAATGTCGTGAGGATGCTGGATGTACTAACTTGCGCCCTGAAAGACGCAAAATTGATAGGGTTTTGTAGTGTAAAACTTGTGAGGCTTTTTTTTCTCAAACTCCAGGATTCCACCCAAAACTGTCCGAAAAAGTGCTTTGGTTGAGATCAATGCTTCGGAATAGACAGAGTATGTTGTGAAGAGATCAAATAAAGTCAATTGCTCCCCCAAGGAAGCCAATTCCTTGGGTTTTTGATGGTTCATACTTTTCAGAACATTTTCAGAATCTTTCTGCTTCTACCCTGAACTAGCTTGAATGGAGTTCGATTGGGATCAATTAATTTGAATATACAAGAAATGTCGTGAGGATGCTGGAGGTACTAACTTGCTCCCCCAAAGACGCAAAATTCGTAGGATTTTGTCTTGTAAAACTTATCAATGTTTTCTTCTCAAACTCGAACGTTCCGCGCAAAACTGTCCGAAAAAGTGATTCGGTTGTGATCAATGCCTTGGAATAGATAGATTATGTTGTGAAGAGACCAAATGAAGTCATCTGCCCCCCCCAGGAGGCCAATTCCTTGGGATTTTGACGGTTCACACTTTTCAGAACGTTTTCAGAATCTTTCTGCTTCTACCCTGAACTATCTTGAGTGGAGTTCGAATCAGTTCAGTTTATTTGAATGCACAAGAAATGCCGTGAGGATGCCGGAGGTACTAACTTGCTCCCCCAAGGACGCAAAATTCATAGGATTGTGTAGTGTAAAACTTGTGAGGGTTATGTTCTCAAACTCCAAGGTTCCGCCCAAAACTTTCTGAAAAAGTGCTTCGGTTGAGATCAATGCCTTGGAATAGACAGAGTATGTTGTGAAGAGACCAAATGAAGTCAATTGCTCCCCCAAGGAGGCCAATTCCTTGGGATTTTGATGATTCACACTTTTCAGAATGTTTTCAGAATCTTTGTGCTTCAACCTTGAACTAGCCTGAATGGAGTATGATTGGGATGAATTCGTTTGAATACACAAGAAATGTTGTGAGGATGCTGGAGGTACTAACTTGCTCCCCCAAAGATGCAAAATTCATAGGATTTTTTGGTGTAAAACTTGTTGGTGTTTTTTTCTCAAACTCCAAGGTTCTCCCCAAAACTGTCCGAAACAGTGCTTTGATTGAGATTAACACCTTGGAATAGACAGAGTATGTTGTGAAGAGACCAAATGAAGTTGTTTGCTCCCACAAGGAGGCCAATTCCATGGGATTTTGACGGTTCACACTTTTCAGAATATTCTCAGAAACTTCGTGCTTCTATCCTGAACTAGCTTGAATGGAGTTCGAATGGGATCAATTCATTTGAATACACAGGAAATGTCGTGAGGATGTTGGAGGTACTAACTTACGCTCTGAAAGACGCAAAATTGATAGGATTTTGTAGTGTAAAACATGTGAGGGTTTTTTTCTCAAACTCAGAGGTTCAGCCCAAAACTGTCCGGAAAAGTGGTTCGGTTGAGATCAATGCTTTGGAATAGACAGAGTATGTTATGAAGAGACCAAATGAAGTCAATTGCTCCCCCAAGGAGGCCAATTCCTTGGGATTTTGACGGTTGACACTTTTCATAACATGTTCAGAATCTTCGTACTTCTACCCCGTACTATCTTGAATGGAGTTCGAATCAGTTCAGTTTCTTTGAATGCACAAGAAATGCCGTGAGGATGCTGGAGGTACTAACTTGCTCCCCCAATGACGCAAAATTGATAGGATTTTGTCCTGTAACACTTGTCAGTGTTTTTTTCTCAAACTCCAAGGTTCTGGCCAAAACTGTCAGAAAAAGTGCTTCGGTTGTGATCAATGCCTTGCAATAGACAGATTATGTTGTGAACAGATCAAATGAAGTCAATTATTCCCCCAAGGAGGCTAATTCCATGGGATTTTGATGGTTCACACTTTTCATAATGTTTGAAGAATCTTCGTACTTCTACCCTAAACTAGCTTCAATGGAGTTCGGATGGGATCACTTCATTTGAATACACAAGAAATGTCGTGAGGATGCTGGAGGAACTAACTTGCTACCCCAAAGACGCAAAATTGATAGGATTTTGTCATGTAAAACTTGTCAGTGTTTTTCTCTCAAACACCAAGGTTCCACCCAAAACAGTCCGAAAAAGTGCTTTTGTTCTAATCAATGCCTTGGAATAGACAGATTATGTTGTGAAGAGACCAAATGAAGTCAATTGCCCCCCCAAGCAGGCCAATTTCATGTGATTTTGACGGTTCACACTTTTCAGAACGTTTTCAGAATCTTTCTGCTTCTACCCTGAACTAGCTTGACTGGAGTTCGATTGGGATCAATTCATTTGAATACACAAGAAATGTCGTGAGGATGCTGGAGTCACTAACTTGCACCCCCCAAAGACGCAAAATTGATAGGATTTTGTCTTATAAAACTTGTCACTGTTTTTCTCTCAAACTCCAAGGTTCCACCCAAAACAGTCCGAAAAAGTGCTTTTGTTCGATCAATGCCTTGGAATAGACAGATTATATTGTGAAGAGACCAAATGAAGTCAATTGCTCCCCCAAGGAGGCGAAATTCATACGATTTTGACGGTTCACACTTTTCATAACGTTTTTAAAATCTTCGTGCTTCTACCCTGATCTATCTTGAATGGAGTTCGAATCCGTTCAGTTTATTTCAAAGCACAAGAAATGCCATGAGGATGCCGGAGGTACTAACTTTCTCCCCCAAAGACGCAAAATTGGTTGGATTTTGTCTTGTAAAACTTGTCAGTGTTTTTTTCTCATACTCCAAGATTCCGGCCTGAACTGTCCGAAAAAGTGCTTCGGTTGTGATCAATGGCTTGGAATAGATAGAGTATGTTGTGAAGAGACCAAACGAAGTCAATTACTCCCCCAAGGACATCAATTCCATGTGATTTTGATGGCTCACACTTTTCAGAACGTTTTCAGAAACTTCGTGCTTCTACCCTGAACTAGCTTGAATAGAGTTTGAATGGGATAACTTCATTTGAATACACAAGAAATGTCGTGAGGATGCTGGAGGTACTAACTTGCTGCCCCAAAGATGCAAAATTGATATGATTTTGTCGTTTAAAACTTGTCAGTGTTTTTTTCTCAAACTCCAAGGTTCCGCCCCAAACTGTCCCAAAAAGTGCTTCGGTTGTGATGAATTCCTTGGAATAGACAGAGTAAGTTGTGAAGAGCAAGTAAACTCAATTGCTCCCCAAAGGAGGCCAATTACATAGGATTTTGATAGGATTTTGTCATGTAAAACTTGTGAGTATTTTTTCTCAAACTTCAAGGTTCTCCCCAAAACTGTCCGAAAAAGTGCTTCGAGTGAGATCAACGTCTTGGAATAGACAGAGTATGTTGTGAAGAGGCCAAATGAAGTCATTTGCTCCCACAAAGAGGGCAATTCCATGGGATTTTGACAGTTCACACTTTTCAGAATGTTTTCAGAAACATCGTGTTTGTACCCTAAACAAGCTTGAATAGAGTTCGAATGGGATCAATTCATTTTAATACACAAGAAATGTCGTGAGGATGCTGGAGGTACTAACTTGCTCCCCGAAAGACGCAAAATTGATAGGATTTTGTTGTGTAAAACTTGTGAGGGTTTTTTTCTCAAACTGCAAAGTTCCGCCCAAAACTGTCTGAAAAAGTCCTTCGGTTGAGATCAATGCTTTGGAATAGACAGAGTATGTTGTGAAGAGACCAAATGAAGTCAATTGGCCCCCCCAAACAGGCCAATTCCGTGGAATTTTGACGGTTCACACTTTTCAGAACGTTTTTAGAATTTTCTGCTTCTACATTGAACTGGCTTGAATGGAGTTCGAATGGGATCAATTCATTTGAATACACAAGAAATGTCCTGAGGATGCTGGAGGTACTAACTTGCTCCCCGAAAGACGCAAAATTGATAGGATTTTGTTGTGTAAAACTTGTGAGGGTTTTTTTCTCAAACTGCAAGGTTCCGCCCAAAACTGTCCGAAAAAGTCCTTCGGTTGAGATCAATGCTTTGGAATAGACAGAGTATGTTGTGAAGAGACAATTGCCCCCCCCCAAGCAAGCCAATTCCGTGGAATTTTGACTGTTCACACTTTTCAGAACATTTTCAGAATTTTCTGCTTCTACACTGAACTAGCTTGAATGGAGTTCGAATGGGATCAATTCATTTGAATACACAAGAAATGTAGTGAGGATGCTGGACATACTAACTTGCTCCTCGAAAGTTGCATAATTCAAAGGATTTTGTAGCGTAAAACTTGTGAGGGTTTTTTTCTCAAACTCCAAGGTTCCGCCCAAAACTGTCAGAAAAAGTGCTTCGGTTGGATCAATGCCTTGGAATAGACAGATTATGTTCTGAAAAGACCAAATGAAGTCAATTGCCCCCCCAAGGAGGCCAATTCCACGGGATTTTGACGGTTCACACTTTTCATAGCGTTTTCAGAATCTTTGTGCTTCTACCCTGAACTAGCTTGAATGGAGTTCGAATCAGTTCAGTTTATTTGAATGCACAAGAAATGCCGTGAGGATGCCGGAGGTACTAACTTGCTCCCCCAAGGACGCAAAATTGATAGGATTTTGTCATGTAAAACTTGTGAGTATTTTTTCCTCAAACTTCAAGGTTCACCCCAAAACTGCCCGAAAAAGTGCTTCAATTGAGATCAACGCCTTGGAATAGACAGAGTGTGTTGTGAAGAGACCAATTGAAGTCAATTGCTCCCCCAAGAAGGCCAATTCCATTTGATTTTAACGGCTCACACATTTCAGAATGTTTTCAGAAACTTCGTGCTTCTACCCTGAACTAGCTTGAATGGAGTTCGAATCCGTTCAGTTTATTTGAATGCACAAGAAATGCCGTGAGGATGCCGGAGGTACTAACTTGCTCCCCCAATGACGCAAAATTGATAGGATTTTGTCATGTAAAACTTGTGAGTATTTTTTTCTCAAACTTCAAGGTTCTCCCCAAAACTGTCCGAAAAAGTGCTTCGAGTGACATCAACGCCTTGGAATAGACAGAGTATGTTGTGAAGAGGCCAAATGAAGTCATTTGCTCCCACAAAGAGGGCAATTCCATGGGATTTTGACAGTTCACACTTTTCAGAATGTTTTCAGAAACATCGTGCTTGTACCCTAAACAAGCTTGAATAGAGTTCGAATGAGATCAATTCATTTGAATACACAAGAAATGTCGGGAGGATGCTGGAGGTACTAACTTTCTCCCCCAAAGACGCAAAATTGATAGGATTTTGTCTCGTAAAACTTGTCAGTGTTTTTCTCTTAAACTCCAAGGTTCCACCCAAAACAGTCTGAAAAAGTGCTTTTGTTCTGATCAATGCCTTGGAATAGACAGATTATGTTGTGAAGAGACCAAATGAAGTCAATTGCTCCCCCAAGAAGGACAATTCCATGTGATTTTGACGGTTCACACTTTTCAGAACGTTTTCAGAATCTTTCTGCTTCTACCCTGAACTAGCTTGACTGGAGTTCGATTGGGATCAATTCATTTGAATACACAAGAAATGTCGTGAGGATGCTGGAGTCACTAACTTGCACCCCCCAAAGACGCAAAATTGATAGGATTTTGTCTTATAAAACTTGTCACTGTTTTTCTCTCAAACTCCAAGGTTCCACCCAAAACAGTCCGAAAAAGTGCTTTTGTTCTGATCAATGCCTTGGAATAGACAGATTATATTGTGAAGAGACCAAATGAAGTCAATTGCTCCCCCAAGGAGGCGAAATTCATACGATTTTGACGGTTCACACTTTTCATAACGTTTTTAAAATCTTCATGTTTCTACCCTGATCTATCTTGAATGGAGTTCGAATCCGTTCAGTTTATTTCAAAGCACAAGAAATGCCGTGAGGATGCCGGAGGTACTAACTTTCTCCCCCAAAGACGCAAAATTGGTTGGATTTTGTCTTGTAAAACTTGTCAGTGTTTTTTTCTCATACTCCAAGATTCCGGCCTGAACTGTCCGAAAAAGTGCTTCGGTTGTGATCAATGGCTTGGAATAGATAGAGTATGTTGTGAAGAGACCAAATGAAGTCAATTACTCCCCCAAGGACATCAATTCCATGTGATTTTGATGGCTCACACTTTTCAGAACGTTTTCAGAAACTTCGTGCTTCTACCCTGAACTAGCTTGAATAGAGTTTGAATGGGATCACTTCATTTGAATACACAAGAAATGTCGTGAGGATGCTGGAGGTACTAACTTGCTGCCCCAAAGATGCAAAATTGATATGATTTTGTCGTTTAAAACTTGTCAGTGTTTTTTTCTCAAACTCCAAGGTTCCGCCCCAAACTGTCCCAAAAAGTGCTTCGGTTGTGATCAATTCCTTGGAATAGACAGAGTAAGTTGTGAAGAGCAAGTAAACTCAATTGCTCCCCAAAGGAGGCCAATTACATAGGATTTTGATGGTTCACACTTTTCAGAATGTTTTTAGAATCTTCGTGCTTCTACTCTGTACAAGCTTGAATGGAGTTCGATTATGATCAATTCATTTTAAAACACAAGAAATGTTATGAGGATGCCAGAGGTACTAACTTGCTCCCCTAAAGACGCAAAATTGATAAGATTTTTTCTTGTAAACCTTGTCTGTGTTTTGTTCTAAAACTCCAAGGTTCCGCCCAAAACTATTTGAAATAGTGCTTCGATTGTGACCAATGCCTTGGAATAGACAGAGTATGTTATGAAGAGACCAAATGAAGGCAATTGCTCCCCCAAGGAGGCCAATTCCATGGGATTTTGATGGTTCACACTTTTCATAGCATTTTCAGAATCTTTGTGCTTCTACCCTGAACCAGCTTGAATAGAGTTCGATTGGGATCAATTCATTTGAATACACAAGAAATGTCGTGAGGATGTTGGAGGTACTAACTTGCTCTCACAAAGACGCAAAATTAATAGGATTTTATCGTGTAAAACATGTTAGTGTTTTTGTTTCTCATACTCCAAGGTTCCGCCCAAAACTGTCAGAAAAAGTGCTTCAGTTGTGATCAGGGCCGTGGAAATAGACAGATTATGTTGTGAAGAGACCAAATGAAGTCAATTGCTCCCCCAAGGAGGCCAATTCCACGGGATTTTGACGGTTCACACTTTTCATAGCTTTTTCAGAATCTTTGTGCTTCTACCCTGAACCAGCTTGAATAGAGTTCGATTGGGATCAATTCATTTGAATACACAAGAAATGTCGTGAGGATGTTGGAGGTACTAACTTGCTCCCCCAAAGACGCAAAATTGATAGGATTTTATCGTGTAAAACTTGTTAGTGTTTTTGTTTCTCATACTCCAAGGTTCCGCCCAAAACTGTCAGAAAAAGTGCTTCAGTTGTGATCAGGGCCGTGGAAATAGACAGATTATGTTGTGAAGAGACCAAATGAAGTCAATTGCTCCCCCAAGGAGGCCAATTCCACGGGATTTTGATGGTTCACACTTTTCATAGCGTTTTCAGAATCTTTGTGCTTCTACCCTGAACCAGCTTGAATAGAGTTCGATTGGGATCAATTCATTTGAATACACAAGAAATGTCGTGAGGATGTTGGAGGTACTAACTTGCTCCCCCAAAGACGCAAAATTGATAGGATTTTATCGTGTAAAACTTGTTAGTGTTTTTGTTTCTCATACTCCAAGGTTCCGCCCAAAACTGTCAGAAAAAGTGCTTCAGTTGTGATCAGGGCCGTGGAAATAGACAGATTATGTTGTGAAGAGACCAAATGAAGTCAATTGCCCCCCCAAGGAGGCCAATTCCACGGGATTTTGACGGTTCACACTTTTCATAGCGTTTTCAGAATCTTTGTGCTTCTACCCTGAACTAGCTTGAATGGAGTTCGATTGGGATCCATTCATTTGAATACAGAAGAAATGTCGTGAGGATGATGGAGGTAATAACTTGCTCTCCCAAAGGCGCAAAATTGATAGCATTCTGTCTTGAAAAACTTGTCAGTGTTTTTTTCTCATACTCCAAGGTTCCGCCCAAAACTATCCTAAAAAGTGCTACGGCTGTGATCATTGCCTTGGAATAGACAGAGTATGTGGTGAAGAGACCAAATGAAGTCATTTGCTCCCACAAGGAGGCCAATTCCATGGGATTTTGACGGTGCTCACTTTTCAGAATGTTTTCAGAAACTTCGTGCTTCTACCCTGAACTAGCATGAATGGAGTTCGAATGGGATCAATTCGTTTGAATACACAAGAAATGTCGTGAGGATGCTGGAGGTACTAACTTGCCCCCCGAAAGATGCAAAATTGATAGGATTTTGTAGTGTAAAACTTGTGAGGGTTTTTTCTCAAACTCCAAGATTGCGCCCAAAACTGTCCGAAAAAGTTCTTCGGTTGTGATCAATGCCATGGAATAGACAGAGTATGTTGTGAGGAGAGCAAATGAAGTCAATTGCTCCCCAAGGAGGCCAATTCCATGTTATTTTGACGGCTCACACGTTTCAGAACGTTTTAAGAAACTTCGTGCTCCTACCCTGAACTAGTTTGAATGGAGTTCGAATGGGATCACTTCAATTGAATACACAAAAAATGGTGTGAGGATGCTGGATGTACTAACTTGCTCCCCCAAAGACGCAAAATTGATAGGATTTTGTCATGTAAAACTTGTCAGTGTTTTTAACTCAAACTCCAAGGTTCCGCCCAAAACTATCCGAAAAAGTGCTTCGGTTGTGATCAATGCCTTGGAATAGGTAGAGTATGTTGTGAAGAGACCAAATGAAGTCAATTACTCCCCCTAGGAGGCCAATTCCATGGGATTTTAATGGTTCTCACTTTTCAGGACATTTTCAGAATCTTTATGCTTTTATCTTGAACTAGCTTGAAAGGAGTTCGATTGGGCTCACTTCATTTGAATACACAAGAAATGTCGTGAAGATGCTGGAGGTACTAAGTTGCGGCCCCAAAGACGCAAAATTAAGATGATTTTTTCATGTAAAACTTGTCAGTGTTTTTTTCTCAAACTCTAAAGTTCCACCCAGAACTGTCCGAAAAACTGCTTCGATTGAGGTCAACGCCCTGGAATAGATAGGGTATGTTGTGAAGAGACCAAATGAAGTCAGTTGCTCCCCCTAGGAGGTCAATTCCATGTGATTTTGATGACTCACACTTTTTAGAGCATTTTCAGAAACATTGTGCTTCTATCCTGATCTAGCTTGAATGGAGTTTGATTAGGATCAATTTATTTGAATATACAAGAAATGTCGGGAGGATGCTGGAGGTACTAACTTGCTCCCCGAAACACGCAAAATTGATAGGATTTTGTAGTGTAAAACTTGTGAGGGTTTTTTTCTCAAACTCCAAGGTTCCACCCAAAACTGTCCGAAAAAGTGCTTCGATTGAGATCAATGCTTTGGAATATATAAAGTGTGTTGTGAAGAATTCAAATGAACTCAATTGCTCCCCCGAGGAGGCCAATTCCTTGGGATTTTGACAGCTCACATATTTCAGAACATTTTCAGAATCTTTGTGCTTCTACGTTGAACTAGCTTGAAAGGAGTTCGATTGGGATCACTTCATTTGAATACACAAAAAATGTCGTGAGGATGCTGGAGGAACTAAGTTGCGGCCCCAAAGGCACAAAATTAAGAGGATTTTATCGTGTAAAACTTGTCAGTGTTTTTTTCTCAAACTCCAAGGTTTCGCCCAAAACTGTTTGAAAAAGTGCTTCGATTGAGATCAACGCCCTGGAATAGACAGAGTATGTTGTGAAGAGACCAAATGAAGTCACTTGCTCCGCCAATGAGAGCAGTTCCATTTGATTTTGATGACTCACACTTTTCAGAACGTTTTCAGAAACTTCGTGCTTCAACCCTGAACTAGCTTGAATGGAGTTCGAATTCGATCACTTCATTTGAATACACAAGAAATGTTGTGACGATGCTGGAGGTACTAACTGGCTGCCCCAAAGACGCAAAATTGATAGGATTTTCTCACGTAAAACTTGTCAATGGTTTTTTCTCAAACTCCAAGGTTCCGTCCAAAACTGTCCGAAAAAGTGCTTCGGTTCTGATCAATGCCTTGGAATAGACAGATTATATTGCGAAGAGACCAAATGAAGTCAATTGCTCCCCCAAGGAGGTCAATTCCATGTGATTTTAATGACTCACATTTTTCAAAACGTTTTCAGAAACATCGTGCTTCTACCCTGATCTAGCTTGAATGGAGTTCGATTGGGATCAATTTATTTGAATACACAAGAAATGTCGTGAGGATGCTGGAGGTACTAACTTGCTCCCCGAAAGACACAAAATTGATAGGAATTTCAAGTGTACAACTTGTGAGGGTTTCTCAAACTCCAAGGTTCCGCCCAAAACTGTCCGAAAAAGTGTTTTGGTTGAGATCAATGCTTTGGAATAGACAGAGTATGTTGTGAAGAAACCAAATGAAGCCAATTGCTCCCCCAAGGAGGTCAATTCCATGTGGTTTTGATGCCTCACACTTTTCAGAATGTTTTCAGAAACTTCGTGCTTCTACCCTGAACTAGCTTGAATGGAGTTCGAATCCGTTCAGTTTATTTGAATGCACAAGAAATACCGTGAGGATGCCAGGGGTACTAACTTGCTCCCCCAAGGACGCAAAATTGATAGGATTTTGTCATGTAAAACTTGTGAGTATTTTTTTCTTAAACTCCAAGGTTCCGCCCAAAGCTGTCTGAAAAGGTGCTTCAGTTTGGATCAATGGCTTGGAATAGGCAGAGTATGTTGTGAAGAGAGCAGATAAAGTCAATTGCTCCCCCTAAGAGGCCAAATCCATGCGATTTTGACAGTTCACACTTGTAATAACGTTTTCAAAATCTTCGTGCTTCTACCTTGAACTATCATGAATGGAGTTTGAATCCGTTCAGTTTATTTGAATGCATAGGAAATGCCGTGAGGATGCTGGAGGTACTAATTTGTTCACCCCAAAGACGCAAAATTCGTAGGATTTTGTCATGTAAAACTTGTCAGTATTTTTTCCTCAAACTCCAAGTTTCCGCCCAAAGCTGTCCGAAATAGTGCTTCAGTTTGGATCAATGGCTTGGAATAGGCAGAGTATGTTGTGGAGAGAGCAAATAAAGTCAATTGCTCCCCCTAAGAGGCAAATTCCATGGGATTTTGATAGCTCACACATTTCAGAACGTTTTCAGAAACATCGTGCTTCTACACTGAACTAGCTTGAATGGAGTTCGAATGGGATCACTTCATTTGAATGCACAAGAAATGCCGTGAGCATGCTGGAGGCACTAACTTGCTGCCCTAAAAATGTAAAATTGATACGATTTTGTCACGTAAAACTTGCCAATGTTTTTTTCCCAAATCCCAGGTCCCAAAACTATCCGAAAAAGTGCTTGGGTTGTGATCAATGCCTTTGAATAGGCAGAGTATGTTGTGAAGAGACCAAATGAAGTCAATTGCTCCCCCAAAGAGGCCAAATCCATGCGATTTTGATGGTTCACACTTTTCATAACATTTTCAAAATCTTCGTGCTTCTAGCCTGAACTATCTTGAATGGAGTTCGAATCCGTTCAGTTTATTTGAATGCACAAGAAATGTCGTGAGGATGCCGGAGGTACTAACTTGCTCCCCCCAAAGACGCAAAATTGATAAGATTTTGTCGTGTACAACTTGTCAGTGTTTCTTTCTCAAACTCCAAGGTTCCGGCCCAAAGCTGTTCGAAAAAGTGCTTCGGTTTTGATCAATTCCTTGGAAAAGACAGATTATGTTGCGAAGAGACCAAATGAAGTCAATTGCTCCCCCAAGGAGGACAAATCCATGCGATTTTGATAGTTAACACTTTCCATAACGAAGAGACCAAATGAAGTCAAGTGCTTCGATTTTGAAGTCAATGCCTTGGAATAGGCAGAGTATGTTGTGAAGAGACCAAATGATATCAATTGCTCCCCCAAGGAGGCCAAATACATGGTATTTTGACGGTTCCCACTTTTCAGAATGTTTTCAGAAACTTCGTGCTTCTACCCTGATCTAGCTTGAATGGAATTCGAATGTGATCACTTCATTTGAATACACAAGAAATGTCGTGAGGATGCTGGAGGTACTAACTTGCTCCCCCCAAAGACGTAAAATTGATAGGATTTTGGCGTGTAAACCTTGTCAATGTCTTTTTCTCAAACTCCAAGGTTCCAACCAAAGCTGTCCGAAAAGTGCTTCGGTTGTGATCAATGCCTTGGAATAGGCAGAGTATGTTGTGAAGAGACCAAATGAAGTCAATTGCTCCCCCAAGGAGGCGAAATCCATGGGATTTTGACGGTTCTCACTTTTTGAAATGTTTTCAGAAACTTCGTGCTTCTACCCTGAACTAGCTTGAATGGAGTTCGAATGTGATCACTTCATTTGAATGCACAAGAAATGTCGTGAGGATGCTGAAGGTACTAACTTGCTACCCCGAAGACGCAAAATTGATAGCATTTTGTTGTGTAAAACTTGTCAATGTTTTTTTCTCAAACTCCAGGGTTTCGCCCAAAGCTGTCCGAAAAAGTGCTTTGGTTGTGATTAATGCCTTGGAATAGGCAGAGTATGTTGTGAAGAGACCAAATGAAGTCAATTGCTCCCCCGAGGAGGCCAAATCCATGGGATTTTGACAATTCTCACTTTTCAGAATGTTTTCAGAAACTTCGTGCTCCTACCCTGAACTAGCTTGAATGGAGTTCGAATGTGATCACTTCCTTTGAATACACAAGAAATGTCGTGAGGATACTGGAGGTACTAACTTGCTACCCCGAAGACGCAAAATTGATAGGATTTTGTCGTGTAAAACTTGTCAATGTTTTTTTCTCAAACTCCAGGGTTCCGCCCAAAGCTGTCCAAAAAAGTGCTTTGGTTGTGATCAATGTCTTGGAATAGGCAGAGTATGTTATGAAGAGACCAAATGATGTCAATTGCTCCCACAAGGAGGCCAATTCCATGTGATTTTGACGGCTCACAAATTTCAAAACGTTTTCAGAAACTTCGTGCTTCTGCCCCGAACTAGCTTGAATGGAGTTTAATTGGGACCAATTCATTTGAATGCACAAGAAATGCCGTGAGGTTGCTGGAGGTACTAACTTGCTCCCCCCAAAGACGCAAAATTCATAGGATTTTGTCGTGTACAACTTGTCAGTGTTTTTTTCTCAAACTCCAAGGTTCCGCTGAAAGCTGTCCGAAAAAGTGCTTCGGTTGTGATCAATGCCTTGAAATAGGCAGAGTATGTTGTGAAGAGACCAAATGAAGTCACTTGCTCCCCCAAGGAGGCGAAATCCATGGGATTTTGACGGTTCTCACTTTTCAGAATGTTTTCAGAAACTTCGTGCTTCTACCCTGAACTAGCTTGAATGGAGTTCGAATGTGATCACTTCATTTGAATACACAAGAAATGTCGTGATGATGCTGGAGGTACTAACTTGCTGCCTCAAAGACGCAAAATTGATAGGATTTTGTCGTGTAAAACTTTTCAATGTTTTTTATCTCAAACTCCAGGGTTCCGCCCAAAGCTGTCCGAAAAAGTGCTTTGGTTGTGATCAATGCCTTGGAATAGGCAGAGTATGTTGTGAAAAGACCAAGTGAAGTCAATTGCTCCCCCAAGGAGGCGAAATCCATGGGATTTTGATGGTTCTCACTTTTCAGAATGTTTTCAGAAACTTCGTGCTTCTACACTGAACTAGCTTGAATGGAGTTCGAATGTGATCACTTCATTTGAATACACAAGAAATGTCGTGAGGATACTGGAGGTACTAACTTATTGCTTGAAGACGTAAAATTGATAGGATTTTGTCCTGTAAAACTTTTCAATGTTTTTTTCTCAAACTCCACAGTTCCGCCCAAAACGGTCCGAAAAAGTGATTCGGTTGTGATCAATGCCTTGGAATAGGCGGAGTATGTTGTGAGGAGACCAAATGAAGTCAATTGCTCCCGCAAGGAGGCCAATTCCATGTGATTTTGACAGCTCACACATTGCAAAATGTTTTCAGAAACTTCGTGCTTCTACCCTGAACTAGCTTGAATGGAGTTCGAATGGGATCACTTCATTTGAATACACAAGAAATGTCGTGAGGATGCAGGGGGCACTAACTTGCTGCCCTAAAAACCTAAAATTGATAGGATTTTGTCGCGTAAAATTTGTCAATGTTTTTTTCTCAAACCCCAGGGCCCAAAACTGTCCGAAAAATTGCTTGGGTTGTGATCAATGCCTTTGAATAGGCAGAGTATGTTGTGAAGAGACCAAATGAAGTCAATTGCTCCCCCAAGGAGGCCAAATCTATGCGATTTTGACGGTTCTCACTTTTCAGAATGTTTTCAGAAACTTCGTGCTTCTACCCTGAACTAGCTTGAATGGAGTTCGAATCCGTTCAGTTTATTTGAATGCACAAGAAATGTCATGAGGATGCTGGAGGTACGAACAGGCTGCCCCAAAGACGTAAAATTGATAGGATTTTGTCACGTAAAACTTGTCAATGTTGTTTTCTCAAACTCCAAGGTTCCACCTAAACCTGTCAGAAAAAGAACTTCGGTTGTGATCAATGCCTTGGAATAGGCAGAGTATGTTGTGGAGAGACCAAATGAATTCACTTGCCCCCCCAAGGAGGCCAAATCCATGGGATTTTGACGGTTCTCACTTTTCAGAATGTTTTCAGAAACTTCGTGCTTCTACCCTGAACTAGCTTGAATGGAGTTCGAATGTGATCACTTCATTTGAATACACAAGAAATGTCGTGAGGATGCCGGAGGTACTAACTTGCTGCGCCGAAGACGAAAAATAAATAGGATTTTGTTGTGTAAAACTTTTCAATGTTTTTTTCTCAAACTCCAGGGTTCCGCCCCAAGCTATCCGAAAAAGTGCTTTGGTTGTGATCAATGCCTTGGAATAGGCAGAGTATGTTGTGAAGAGACCAAATGAAGTCAATTGCTCCCCCAAGGAGGCGAAATCCATGGGATTTTGACGGTTCTCACTTTTCAGAATGTTTTCTGAAACTTCGTGCTTCTACCCTGAACTAGCTTGAATGGAGTTCGAATCCGTTCAGTTCATTTGACTGCACAAGAAATGTCGTGAGGATGCCGCGGGTACTAACTTGCTCCCCCCAAAAGACGCAAAATTCAAAGGATTTTGTCGTGTAAAACTTGTCAGTGTTTTTTTCTCAAACTCCACGTTTCCGCCCAAAGCTATCCGAAAAAGTGCTTCGGTTTGGATCAATGGCTTGGAATAGGCAGAGTATGTTGTGAAGAGAGCAAATAAAGTTAATTGCTCCCCTAAGAGGCAAATTCGATGGCATTTTGACAGCTCATACATTTCAGAACGTTTTTAGAAACATCGTGCTTCTATCCTGAACTAGCTTGAATGGAGTTCGAATGGGATCACTTCATTTGAATACACAAGAAATGTCGTGAGGATGCAGGGGGCACTAACTTGCTGCCCTAAAAACATAAAATTGATAGGATTTTGTCGCGTAAAACTTGTCAATGTTTTTTTCTCAAACCCCAGGGCCCAAAACTGTCCGAAAAATTGCTTGGGTTGTGATCAATGCCTTTGAATAGGCAGAGTATGTTGTGAAGAGACCAAATGAAGTCAATTGCTCCCCCAAGGAGGCCAAATCTATGCGATTTTGACGGTTCACACTTTTCATAACGTTTTCAAAATCTTCGTGCTTCTAGCCTGAACTATCTTGAATGGAGTTCGAATCCGTTCAGTTTATTTGAATGCACAAGAAATGACGTGAGGATGCCAGAGGTACTAACTTGCTCCCCCCAAAGATGCAAAATTGATAGGATTTTGTCGTGTTCAACTTGTCAGTGTTTTTTTCTCAAACTCCAAGGTTCAGGCCCAAAGGTATCCGAAAAAGTGCTTCGGTTTGGATCAATGGCTTGGAATAGGCAGAGTATGTTGTGAAGAGAGCAAATAAAGTTAATTGCTCCCCCTAAGAGGCAAATTCGATGGCATTTTGACAGCTCATACATTTCAGAACGTTTTTAGAAACATCGTGCTTCTATCCTGAACTAGCTTGAATGGAGTTCGAATGGGATCACTTCATTTGAATACACAAGAAATGTCGTGAGGATGCAGGGGGCACTAACTTGCTGCCCTAAAAACATAAAATTGATAGGATTTTGTCGCGTAAAACTTGTCAATGTTTTTTTCTCAAACCCCAGGGCCCAAAACTGTCCGAAAAATTGCTTGGGTTGTGATCAATGCCTTTGAATAGGCAGAGTATGTTGTGAAGAGACCAAATGAAGTCAATTGCTCCCCCAAGGAGGCCAAATCTATGCGATTTTGACGGTTCACACTTTTCATAACGTTTTCAAAATCTTCGTGCTTCTAGCCTGAACTATCTTGAATGGAGTTCGAATCCGTTCAGTTTATTTGAATGCACAAGAAATGACGTGAGGATGCCAGAGGTACTAACTTGCTCCCCCCAAAGATGCAAAATTGATAGGATTTTGTCGTGTTCAACTTGTCAGTGTTTTTTTCTCAAACTCCAAGGTTCAGGCCCAAAGCTGTCTGAAAAAGTGCTTCGGTTTTGATCAATGCCTTGGAATAGACAGATTATGTTGCGAAAAGACCAAATGAAGTCAATTGCTCCCCCAAGGAAGTCAATTCGATGTGATTTTGATGACTCACACTTTTCATAACGTTTTCAGAATCTTCGTGCTTCTGCCCTGAACTAGCTTGAATGGAGTTCGAATGGGATCACTTCATTTGAATATACAAGAAATGTGGTGACGATGCTGGAGGTACTAACTTGCTCCCTCAGAGACGCAAAATTGATAGGATTTTGTCACGTAAAACTTGTCAGTGTTTTTTTCTCAAACTCAAAGGTTCCATCCAAAACTGTCCGAAAAAGTGCTTCGGTTGTGATCAATGCCTTGGAATAGGCAGAGTATGTTGTGAAGAGACCAAATTAAGTCAATTGCTCCCCCAAGGAGGCCAATTCCATGGGATTTTAACGGTTCACACTTTTCAGAATGTTTTCAGAATCTTCTTGCTTCTGCCCTGAACTAGCTTGAACGGAGTTCGATTGGGACCAATTCATTTGAATACACAAGAAATGTCGTTAGGTTGCTGGAGCTACTAACTTGCTGCCGAAAAGACGTAAAATTCATAGGATTTTATCGTGTAAGACTTGTCAGTGTTTTTTTCTCAAACTCCAAGGTTCCGCCCAAAACTGTCCGAAAAACTGCTTCGGTTGTGATCAATGCCTTGGAATAGGCAGAGTATGTTGTGAAGAGAGAAAATTAAGTCGATTGCTCCCCTAAGGAGGCCAATTCCATGTGATTTCGACAGCTCACACATTTCAGAACGTTTTCAGAAACTTCGTGCTTCTACCCTGATCTAGCTTAAATGGGGTTCGAATGGGATCACTTCATTTAAATACACAAGAAATGTCATGAGGATGCTGGAGGTACTAACTTTTTGCCCCAAAGACGCAAAATTAATAGGATTTTGTCGTGTAAAACTTGTCAATGTTTTTTTCTCAAACTCCAAGGTTCCGCCCAAAACTGTCCGAAAAAGTGCTTCGATTGTGATCAATGCCTTTGAATCGGCAGAGTATGTTGCAAAGAGACCAAATGAAGTCAATCGCTCCCCCAAGGAGGCCAATTCCATGTGATTTGGATGGCTCACACATTTCAGAACGTTTTCAGAAACTTTGTGCTTCTACCCTGATCTAGCTTGAATAGAGCTCGAATGGGATCAATTCATTTGAATACACAAGAAATGTCGTTAGGATGCTGGAGGTACTAACTTGCTACCCCAAAGACGCAAAATTGATAGCATTTTGTTGTATAAAACTTTTCAATGTTTTTTTCTCAAACTCCAGGGTTCCGCCCAAAACAGTCCGAAAAAGTGATTCAGTTGTGATCAATGCCTTGGAATAGACAGAGTATGTTGTGAACAGACCAAATGAAGTCAATTGCTCCCCCAAGGAGGCCAATTCTATGTGATTTTGACGGCTCACAAATTTATTCTCATTAATCTGTCTTTTAAAGTACATAGGTGGTTCCTTATATAAAGAAATAAAGCAACCAAAACCCTAGGCTAAAATAAAAAACGAAAATTACAATAAAAATAAAGAAAATAATCAAAGCTAATCAATCCTAAAGAAGATACCACAATCTAAATGAAAAAGGAAACAAAATATTCCTCAAATCAATCAAAAGATGATACCTTTCTTAAAAATAGGAAACAACTAAAACTTAATCTCCAAGACACAATCTTTGACCATAGGACTTGTTTTTGGAAATTAAATTAAATAAACGAAAATCCTTAATGAAATTATATTAAAAACGTCACTATTCATGGTCACATGTAGAGCACATGATGTCTTCAAGTTAGCTCTTCCAAATGGGCTCCCTTTGCATTTGAATTTGGACCTTGTATAGCTAAGAGCATTTTCACGCCTTTGGGTTGATTGAGCATTGCAATGGATCTTTGGGCTCCCAAAATTGATTTCCATGTTCTTGTTCAGTACCTTGATCAAACTCTCCATGCTCCTCTTTGAACTCTTGCAAGACATACCTAACCCTTACTGTATCACAAAGCTGTCCGAAAAAGTGCTTCGGTTGTGACCAATGCCTTGAAATAGGCAGAGTATGTTGTGAAGAGACCAAATGAAGTCAATTGCTCCTCCTAGGAGGCCAATTTCATGGGATTTTGACGGCTCACACATTTCAGAACGTTTTCAGAAACTTCGTGCTTCTACCCTGAACAAGCTTGAATGGAGTTTGAATGCGATCACTTCATTTGAATACACAAGAAATGTTGTGACGATGCTGGAGGTACTAACTGGCTGCCCCAAAGACACAAAATTGATAGGATTTTGTCGCGTAAAACTTGTCAATGGTTTTATCTCAAACTCCAAGGTTCCGCCTAAAACTGTCCGAAAAAGTACTTCAGTTGTGATCAATGCCGTGGAATAGGCAGAGTATGTTGTGAAGAGACCAAATGAAGTCAATTGCTCCCCCAAGGAGGCCAAATTCATCCGATTTTGATGGTTCACACTTTTCATAACGTTTTCAGAATCTTCGTGCTTCTACCCTGAGCTAGCTTGAATGGAGTTTGAATGGGATCACTTCATTTGAATACACAAGAAATGTCGTGAGGATGCCGGAGCTACTAACTTGCTGCCCAAAAGACGCAAAATTGATAGGATTTTGTCGCGTAAAACTTGTGGGTGTTTTTTTTCTCAAACTCCAAGGTTCCGCCCAAAACTGTCCGAAAAAGTGCTTTGGTTCTGATCAACGCCTTGGAATAGACAGATTATATTGTGAAGAGACCAAATGAAGTCAATTGCTCCCCCAAGGAGGTCAATTCCATGTGATTTTGATGACTCACATTTTTCAGAACGTTTTCAGAAACTTCGTGCTTCTACCCTGAACTAGCTTGAATGGAGTTCGAATGCGATCACTCCATTTGAATACACAAGAAATGTTGTGACGATGCTGGAGGTACTAACTGGCTGCCCCAAAGACGCAAAATTCATAGGATTTTCTCGCGTAAAACTTGTCAATGGTTTTTTCTGAAACTCCAAGGTTCCACCCAAAACTGTCCGAAAGAGTGCTTCAGTTCTGATCAATACCTTGGAATAGACAGATTATATTGGGAAGAGACCAAATGAAGTCAATTGCTCCCCCAAGGAGGTCAATTCCATGTGATTTTGATGACTCACATTTTTCAGAACGTTTTCAGAAACTTCGTGCTTCTACCCTGAACAAGCTTGAATGGACTTCGAATGGGATCACTTCATTTGAATACACAAGAAATGTCGTGAGGATGCTGGAGGTACTAACTTGCTGCCCCAAAGATGCAAAATTGATAGGATTTTGTCGTGTAAAACTTGTGGGTGTTTTTTTCTCAAACTCCAAGGTTCCGCCCAAAACTGTTCCAAAAAGTGCTTCGGTTGTGATCAATGCCTTGGAATAGGCAGAGTATGTTGTGAAGAGATCAAATGAATGTTTTTTGCTCCTCCAAGGAGGCCAATTCCATGTGATTTTAACAGGTCACACATTTAAGAATGTTTACAGAAATTTCGTGCTTCTACCTTGAACTAGCTTGAATGGAGTTCGAATGGGATCACTTCATTTGAATACACAAGAAATGTCGTGAGGATGCTGGAGGTACTAACTTGCTGCCCCAAAGATGCAAAATTGATAGGATTTTGTCACGTAAAACTTGTCACTGTTTTTTTTTCAAACTCCAAGGTTTCGCCCAAAACTGTCTGAAAAAGTGCTTCGGTTGTGATCAATGCCTTGGAATAGGCAGACTATGTTGTGAAGAGACCAAATGATGTCAATTGCTCACCCAAGGAGGCCAATTCCATGTGATTTTGTCGGCTCACACATTTCAAAACGTTTTCAGAAATTTCGTGCTTCTACCCTGAACTAGCTTGAATGGAGTTCGAATGGGATCACTTCATTTGAATACACAAGAAATGTCTTGAGGATGCTGGAGCTACTAACTTGCTGCCCCAAAGATGTAAAATTGATAGGATTTTGTCGCGTAAAACTTGTCACTGCTTTTTTCTCAAACTCCGAGGTTCCGCCCAAAACTGTTCCAAAAAGTGCTTCGGTTGTGATCAATGCCTTGGAATAGGCAGAGTATGTTGTGAAGATACCAAATTAAGTCAATTGCTCCCCCAATGAGGCCAATTCCGTGTGATTTTCACGGATCAGACATTTCAGAATGTTTTCAGAAATTTCGTGCTTTTTCCCTAAACTAGCTTGAATGGAGTTCGAATGGGATCACTTCATTTGAATACACAAGAAATGTCTTGAGGATGCTGGAGCTACTAACTTGCTGCCCCAAAGATGTAAAATTGATAGGATTTTGTCGCGTAAAACTTGTCACTGCTTTTTTCTCAAACTCCGAGGTTCCGCCCAAAACTGTTCCAAAAAGTGCTTCGGTTGTGATCAATGCCTTGGAATAGGCAGAGTATGTTGTGAAGATACCAAATTAAGTCAATTGCTCCCCCAAGGAGGCCAATTCCGTGTGATTTTCACGGATCAGACATTTCAGAATGTTTTCAGAAATTTCGTGCTTTTTCCCTAAACTAGCTTGAATGGAGTTCGAATGGGATCACTTCATTTGAATACACAAGAAATGTCTTGAGGATGCTGGAGCTACTAACTTGCTGCCCCAAAGATGTAAAATTGATAGGATTTTGTCGCGTAAAACTTGTCACTGCTTTTTTCTCAAACTCCGAGGTTCCGCCCAAAACTGTTCCAAAAAGTGCTTCGGTTGTGATCAATGCCTTGGAATAGGCAGAGTATGTTGTGAAGATACCAAATTAAGTCAATTGCTCCCCCAAGGAGGTCAATTCCATGTGATTTTCATGACACATTTTTTAGAACGTTTTTAGAAACTTCATGCTTGTACCCTGAACTAGCGTGAATGGAGTTCGAATGGGATCACTTCATTTGAATACACAAGAAATGTCGGGAGGATGCTGGAGCTACTAACTTGCGGACCCAAAGACCCAAAATTCATAGGATTTTATCGTGTAAAACTTGTGGGTGTTTTTTCTCAAACTTCAAGGTTCCGCCCAAAACTGTCCGAAAAAGTGCTTCAGTTGTGATCAATGCCTTGGAATAGGTAGAGTATGTTGCGAAGAGACCAAAGGAAGTCAATTGCTCCCCCAAGGAGGCCCAATCCATCCGATTTTGTCGGTTCACACTTTTCATAATGTTTTCAGAATCTTCGTGCTTCTGCCCTGAACTAGCTTGATTGGAGTTCGATTGGGATCACTTCGTTTGAATACACAAGAAATGTCATGAGGATGCTGGAGGTACTAACTTGCTCCCCCAAAGACGCAAAATTCATAGGATTTTGTCGTGTAAAACTTGTGGGTGTTTTTTCCTCAAACTCCAAGGTTCCTCCAAAAACCGTCCGAAAAAGTGCTTCGATTGAGATCAATGCCTTCGAATAGACAGAGTATGTTGTGAAGAGACCAAGTTAAGGCAATTGCTCCCCCAAGGAGGCCAATTCCATGTGATTTTGACGGATCAGACATTTCAGAATGTTTTCAGAAATTTCGTGCTTTTACCCTGAACTAGCTTGAATGGAGTTCGAATGGGATCACTTCATTTAGATACCCAAGAAATGTCGTGAGGATGCTGGAGCTACTAACTTGCGGCCCCAAAGACGCAAAATTGATAGGATTTTGTCGTGTAAAACTTGTCAATGTTTTTTTCTCAAACTCCAAGGTTCCACCCAAAACTGTCCGAAAAAGTGCTTCGGTTTTTATCAATGCCTTGGAATAGGCAGAGTATGTTGTGAAGAGACCAAATTAAGTCAATTGCACCCGCATGGAGGCCAATTCCATGTGATTTTCACGGATCAGACATTTCAGAACGTTTTCAGAAATTTCATGCTTTTACCCTGAACTAGCTTGAATGGAGTTCGAATGGGATCACTTCATTTGAATACACAAGAAATGTCTTGAGGATGCTGGAGCTACTAACTTGCTGCCCAAAAGACGCAAAATTGATAGGATTTATCGCGTAAAACTTGTTAGTGTTTTTTTCTCAAACTCCAAGGTTCCGCCCAAAACTATCCGAAAAAGTGCTTCAGTTTCGATCAATGGCTTCGAATAGACAGAGTATGTTGTGAAGAGACCAAATGAAGTCAATTGCTCCCCTAAGGAGGTCAATTCCATGTGATTTTCACGGCCTACACTTTTCAGAATGTTTTCAGATAATTCATTCTTATACGCTGAACTAGCTTGAATGGAGTTCAAATAGGATCACTTCATTTGAATACACAAGAAATTTCGTGAGGATGCTAGAGCTACTAACTTGCGGCCCCAGAGACGCAAAATTGATAGGATTTTGTCGCGTAAAACTTGTTACTGTTTTTTCCTTAAACTCCATGTTTCCTCCCAAAACAGTCCGAAAAAGTGCTTCGGTTATGATCAATGCCTTGGAATAGGCAGAGTATGTTGTGAAGAGACCAAATTAAGTCAATTGCTCCCTCAAGGAGGCCAATTCCATGTGATTTTGACGGCCCACACGTTTCAGAATATTTTCTGAAACTTCGTGCTTCTACCCTGAACTAGCTTGAATGAAGTTCGACTGAGATCACTTCATTTGAATACACAAGAAATGTCGTGAGGATGCTGGAGGTACTAACTTGCGGCCCCAAAGATGCAAAATTGATAGGATTTTGTCGCGTAAAACTTGTCACTGTTTTTTTCTCAAACTCCAAGGTTCCGCCTAAGACTGTCGGAAAAAGTACCTCGATCGAGATCAACCCACTGGAATAGGCAGAGTATGTTGTGAAGAGACCAAATGAATTCAATTGCTCCCCCAAGGAAGCCAATTCCATGTGATTTTCACGGCCCACACTTTTCAGAATGTTTTCAGAAACTTCATGCTTATACGCTGAACTAGCTTGAATGGAGTTTGAATAGGATTACATCATTTGAATACACAAGAAATGTTGTGAGGATGCTGGAGGTACTAACTTGCGGCCCCAAAGATGAAAAATTGATAGGATTTTGTCGCGTAAAACTTGTCACTGTTTTTTTCTCAAACTCCAAGGTTCCGCCTAAGACTGTCGGAAAAAGTACCTCGATCGAGATCAATGCACTGGAATAGGCAGAGTATGTTGTGAAGAGACCAAATGAATTCAATTGCTCCCCCAAGGAAGCCAATTCCATGTGATTTTCACGGCCCACACTTTTCAGAATGTTTTCAGAAACTTCATGCTTATACGCTGAACTAGCTTGAATGGAGTTCGAATGGGATCACTTCATTTGAATACACAAGAAATGTCGTGAGGATGCTGGAGGTACTAACTTGCGGCCCCAAAGATGAAAAATTGATAGGATTTTGTCGCGTAAAACTTGTCAATGTTTTTTTCTCAAACTCCAAGGTTCCGCCTAAAACTGTCTGAAAAAGTGCTTCGGTTATGATCAATGCCTTGGAATAGGCAGAGTATGTTGTGAAGAGACCAAATTAAGTCAATTGCTCCCCTAAGGAGGCCTATTCCATGTGATTTTGACGGCCCACATGTTTCATAATATTTTCAGAAACTTCGTGCTTCTACCCTGAACTAGCTTGAATGGAGTTCGAATGGGATCACTTCATTTGAATACACAAGAAATGTCGTGAGGATGCTGGAGGTACGAACTTGCGGACCCAAAGATGCAAAATTGATAGGATTTTGTCGCGTAAAACTTGTCACTGTTTTTTTCTCAAACTCCAAGGTTCCACCTAAAACTGTCCCAAAAAGTGCTTCAGTTGTGATCAATGCCTCGGAATAGGCAGAGTATGTTGTGAAGAGATCAAATGAAGTCAATTGCTCCCCCAAGGAGGCCAATTCCATGCGATTTTCATGGCCCACACTTTTCAAAATGTTTTCAGAAACTTTATTCTTATACGCTGAACTAGCTTGAATGGAGTTCGAATAGGATCACTTCATTTGAATACACAAGAAATGTCGTGAGGATGCTGTAGGTACTAACTTGCAGCCCCAAAGATGAAAAATTGATAGGATTTTGTCGCGTAAAACTTGTTACTGTTTTTTCCTTAAACTCCAAGTTTCCGCCCAAAACTGTCTGAAAAAGTGCTTCGGTTGTGATCAATGCCTTGGAATAGCCAGAGTATGTTGTGAAGAGATCAAATGAAGTCAATTGCTCCCCCAGGGAGGCCAATTCCATGTGATTTTGACGGTTCACACATTTCAGAATGTTTTCAGAAACTTCGTGCTTCTGCCCTGAACTAGCTTGAATGGAGTTCGAATGGGATCAATTCATTTGAATACACAAGAAATGTTGTGAGGATGCTGGAGGTACTAACTTGCTCCCCACAAAGACGCAAAATTCATACGATTTTGTCGTGTAAAACTTGTTGGTGTTTTTTCCTCAAACTCCAAGGTTCCTGATGGAGAACAAGTGAACTTTCAATCATGGAGATCTTATGTGCCCAAAGACCCTCTTCAAGGAGTAGGAGGCCCAATGACAAGAGGTAGGACAAAAGCCATGAAAGAGGCCTTGCAAGGATTGGTCCAAGAGCTTAAGGAGAAAGAGCCCATCTATTTGGAAGACTTAGAGCAAATGGAGCCACCTTCTAATCCAAAAAGAATGATCATTTATTTGGAGGCCCAATTTGAAGATCTTAAAGGCTCAATCCAAGTCCAAATAGAAGACCTTGATTAAAGGAAGTCATGTGCTTCATTAATGAGTCATATGACTTTAGGATTAGATTTATTCCTTTTTAATTTATTTTGAATTTTCGTTTTATTTTTGATTTGATTTTTTCCAGATTAGATTAGATCAGTTTTTGATTGGTTCTCACTTGTATTTATGAGGCCAACTTAAGATTTAATTCAGATTTGAATTTAAAAGGATAAGCCCTATCTATAAGGAATCAATTATCCTATTAGGATTAGGATTAGGATTTCTATTATTATTTATAGACCATATGGTGTCACATTGCAGATCAGATTTGAATAATATTTTGAGTGATTTCTCTCTTCAATTTCGTGTGAGATTATTAGGGTTCTTCGTGTTCTTCCTAGAATACGGATTCGACTTATCAAGAGAATTGACCAACTCTTGTGGCGTCTTATGTTTGGGGTTGCTAGAGTTTTCTCTAGAGGTTCCATTCGGTCTCTCAATTGCATTGGATTGCTTCCGTTGTTTTTGGTTATTACTCTGGGTTCTTGAGTTGCCTAAGACTTGTTCTTGGGAGGTTCACCCTACTTCTATCAGATTGGTAATCAGAGCAAAGGTTGAGTTCAGGAGTTCCATCCTCTTGTTTTTCTACTGAACATCTAAAAGTTTGGACGCATCAAAACGTCCTATATCCTTTGAGTTTTCGGACAAATTTTATGTCTATCTTGATGCTTAGAATCTGTGCTTTCACCTCGTTTTAACAGCATCCCAATCCGAGATTCGTACAAAAAGTTATACTTGATCGGATCCAAGACGTCATCTCCCAGTCACCAACATCTGTTTCATTCTTCTCAAATCTCCACATCTGTCCATAATTTGTTTCTTTGGTTCTTGATCAAAAAAAAAAAGGCCTAGAAAAGAAAAAAAGAAAAGAAAGGCCAACCAAAAAAAAAAAGAGAAAAGAAAGGCCAAAAAAAAAAGAGAGAGAAAAAGATTTGATCTTGAGCAGCAAGAATCAATCTTGAAATTTGGCTCACCCTTTAAATTGATTTATCTTGTGTCTGGTGTGCTAATTCTCATATCTTAGTAAGAAAAGTTTTGATCCTGCACTATTATTTGTGTCTAGAGTTCTTGAGTTTCTCTCCTTTGAATTCTTAAAGGTCCCTTGCTATCTTGAAACATTTGATTGCCACTCAAACTAACTTGATTCTCTTGACAGGTCATCTGATTCCATTAAGAGCACCATAAGCACCTTATAGGAGTGGTAAAAGGCAAGAGAGATTTGTGAGATCATTATTAGAAAAAGCCAATAAAGAGTGCAAACACGAGTGAATTGTTATACAAGAATTGAGTGAAACACGTGAGAAGAGGGAGTGAGTTTCCTAGCTTTCAATTTTTCTTTCTTTTAATTCGTTCTACAGGTTCTTGCAACAATGACAGGCAGTGAAAGTGACGGTGAAGTTGATATGAAATTCTTGATCAAAGCATTCCATGATGAACTCAAAAACATCAGAAATGATATGGTTGACATGAAATCTGAGATGCGTTCGAAAAAGTCCAGAAGTAGAACGAATGATGAAGAAGAGCATGATTCTGAAACAGGTTCCAACTCAAAAAGCAAATCTTCCTCCAAGAAAGACAATGATTTAGGAGGCATCAAGCTTAAAATTCCCTCATTCCAAGGTAAAATGGATCCTGACTTATATCTTGAATGGGAGAGGAAAGTAGAGCTCATTTTTGAATGTCATAACTACTCAGAAGAAAAGAAAGTGAAACTTGCAGCTGTTGAGTTTACTGGCTATGCTAGTGTTTGGTGGGATAAATTACAGCGTACTAGAAGAAGGAATGGTGAAGAACCCATTGACACATGGCGTGACATGAGAACCATCATGCGTAAGAGGTATATCCCTTCCTATTACCATCGTGATTTGCATACAAGATTGCAAAAACTTGAACAGGGATCTATGAGTGTTCAAGAGTATCATAAAGAGATGGAGATGGCTATGATCCGAGCTGAGGTTAACGAAGATGAAGAGCAGACAATGGCCCGCTTCATTGGTGGATTAAGAACTGAAATCCGCGAAAGAATTGAGCTAGAACATTACTTGGATATGGAAGAATTGCTTCATAAAGCTGTCCACTTTGAGAAGCAATTGAAAAGTAAGAAAACTAACTCTGTTCCTTGGAGAACTAATCCTCTCTTCAAGCGAAAAGAGTCAAGAACAAGAGAAGAAGATCAAAACTCCAAATCAGCCCAAAAGAATAAAGAAGACGTGAAGATGAAGGCTTCTGCATTTAAAGGTACTTTTGAATCAAAATCCTCTTCTAAATCTAGTACCTTGCGTTGCTTTAAATGTCAAGGCTTTGGACATATTTCTGCTCAATGTCCAAACAAAAGAAACATGATTATCCTTGATAATGGGCGAGTTGATAGTGAAGATTCTTGTGAAGATTCTGATAATGACCCTCATGCTTTAGATGATATGCCTCCTTTAGAATCTTGTTCAGATAATGAATATACTGATCCTATACATGGTAATGCACTTGTTACTCAAAGAATTCTCAATGCTCAACCAAAAGATGAGAAACATGATGATGAGCAAAGAGAAGAGATTTTCCATACTAGATGCTTCATTCAAGACAAGGTATGTAGCTTGGTTATTGATGGTGGTAGTTGCACCAATGTTGCTAGTACTTTACTTGTGGAGAAACTGAACTTGCCTACTCTAAAACATCCAAAGCCTTACAATTTGCAATGGCTAACTGATTGTGGTGAGATGAAAGTCACCAAGCAAGTTCAAGTATCATTTACTATTGGCAAATACCATGACAAGGTGTTATGCGATGTAGCACCTATGTATGCAGGACATCTACTTCTTGGTCATCCATGGCAATTTGACAGACGTGTGACTCATGACGGCTATAGAAATTTCTACTCCTTTGTGTTTGAAGGGCGTAACATTGTACTTAGGCCTCTTAGGCCAACACAAGCATATGAAGATCAATACAGAATTATAAGTGATTATAGAGAGAAAAGAGAAAAAGAGAGGCATGAGAAAGAGAAAGAAGAGAAAGAGAAAGGAAAGATACAGAAAAATGAAAAGAGTGGAAAGAATGTAAGAGAAAAGAAAAAGTGTAGAAAAAGAAAGAGAGAGTGAACAAAACAAGAGCTTGAGCTTATTCATAGAAAAAGGAGAGGTGAAGAGTGCACTAATGGCAAGACAAGAAGTCTTTGTGCTTCTGTACAAGGACACCTATTTTTCTACTAACAAGCTTGATACTTCTCTGCCTTCTAGTGTTATCTCTCTTTTGCAGGAATTTGATGATCTTTTTCCGGAAGAAATTCCAAATGGTTTGCCTCCTCTAAGAGGCATAGAACATAGAATTGATTTCATCCCTGGATCTGCCATTCCAAATAAACTAGCATATAGAGCCAATCCCAAAGAAACTAAGGAGATCCAAAGACAAGTAGAGGAGCTCATAAGAAAAGGCTTTGTGCATGAAAGTTTAAGCCCTTGTGCTGTACCAGTCATCCTAGTTCCTAAGAAAGATGGATCATGGCGAATGTGTGTGGATTGCCGAGCTATCAACAAAATAATGGTTAAGTATCGCCACCCTATCCCTAGGCTAGATGATATGCTTGATGAATTGCATGGTTCTGCATTGTTCTCTAAGATTGATCTTGTTAGCAAGGCTGACTTCCCAAGAGGGGGGGTGAATTGAGAAGTTTGAAATTTGTTTGCACAAAGTGAAGTAAGTGAAGATATCACAGTATAATGAAAACAATACGTAAAACAGAGCAAGGTGATAAATAAAGATAAGGAGAAGAGAAGTCAGTGATTTATCCTGGTTCGGTCTATTCACTTGACCTACATCCAGTCCCCAAGACACCTCTTGAGATTTATCCACTATACAGCAAGAATTTCAGTGGGCTTCTTGCTAAAGCCACAGTACATGGGTATGCTCTGTTTCTGAGCTCTCTCAAACTCTCCAAGCACTTTCACTATGTGCTTCCCAATCCCCTTGTGAATACCCCTCACAAGTAAACCTATCTTCCAGATGAAGAATAGATTGATTTAACTCTCTTGTAAAGAGTGGATGTGAAAGTTTAAGTACAAGTTTAGAAGTTAAGAGGGTAAAAGCTTTTGAGAAAAAGATTCAGTAGAAATTCGGTATATACAAGTTTAATTTCTTACCCGCAACTTCAAATGATGTTGTATTTATAGATTTAGGTCTCAAATATCCGTTAGAGACTAAATCTATCCGTTGGGGAAGTTATCCAACGGTTACTCTGAAAAACTATCCATTTACCAATCGCATTTAATGTTTCTGACATACTGAAATTTGAATTTTGGTTGGCCAACAGACGAATTTCAAAGGAACCGAAGATTAAAGCTTCCAACGTTACAGCACGAAGTTCGTCTGTTCATGAAGTGAAATTCGAATTTTGAAACTTACAAAACATTTTCACAATGTGACATACGAATTTTCAAGAAGAAAGTTTTTCGGTTAAGTGTGAACAGTGTTTTCAATTTTCTACAGTGCCTTCGAAATTCGAATTTTGGATCTCCAAAATTCGTCTGTCCATTGAACGTTTAAAGGAACACAGTAGATAACTTTCTTCAAAATTCAAATTTTGAAGTGGTGAAATTCGTCTGTCAGAGAGGCCCTTTTCAGACTAATTTCATCATTCAAATGTTGCAAGTTCTTATCATTCGTATGTCAATGTTTCATTTTAATAGACTCAAGAACTTAGCTTCTGAAATTCGAATTTCAATGTTCAAAATTCGTCTGTCAGAGAGCAGTTTCTGAAACTTAAATCACTCTTGATCTCAGGTGAACTTTAACACAGTTTCAGACAAATTTCTTCATTTTCTCAAATTTTGTTTTGTTTGAAATTCGAATTTTGAAGACTCAAAGTTCGTCTGTTGCAAAGAAGCATCTTTCAGACTTATATGAAAATTTGAATTTTGGAAGTTCAAAATTCGTCTGTCAGAGAGCATTTATCAAACTCAATTTCATTTTGATTTCAGATGCACTTTATCATAGTTTCAGACGAATTTATTCGGTTTTTACAAACTTCATTTTACTTGAAATTCGAATTTTGAAAGTGTGAAGTTCGTCTGTTAGCAAAAGGCCTCTTTTCAGACTAGATGAAAATTCAAATTTTGAACAACCAAAATTCGTCTGACAGAGAGCCATCTCTTCAGACTTATTCAGTTTTAGCTCGAAATTCGAATTTCCAAAGGTAAAGTTCGAATTTCCAACTTGACAGTTTAGCTTAAACTTTCAACATTCGTCTGTTTGTGGGTGTTTTTCAAATATTTGAAGATTTAGCATAAATTTAACGTTTTAAAACTTCTTTTCTTCAAATCAAAATCTTTTACCCAGTCATATCAAAAACTAAGGACCCTACAAAAGATTTAATCAGCAAATACACAGAAAATCTTCACTTGAGACAACTTTGCTCTTGTTTGATATCTTCAATCCAAGCTCTTGGATGTTAGTTTGAAATCATCAAAACTCTTGTTTCAACAGATCTTAGGAGTGGTTATCATCAAATTCGAATGAAAGAAGGAGATGAGTGGAAAACTGCATTTAAAATGAAATTTGGACTTTATGAATGGTTGGTAATGCCTTTTGGATTAACTAATGCTCCTAGTACATTCATGAGTCTTATGAATCATGTCTTCCGTTCATTCATAGGAAAGTTTATTGTGGTTTATTTTGATGACATTTTAGTCTATAGCAAGAATTTAGAAGACCACTTTAGTCTTTAATACTCTTAGAGCAAATAAGCTTTATGCAAACATTCAAAAGTGTTCCTTTTGCATGGATTCTGTTGTGTTTCTTGGTTTTGTTGTGGGTGCTCAAGGGATCCAAGTAGATGAAGAAAAGGTTAAAGCAATTCAAGACTGGCCTACTCCAAAGAATGCTAATGAGGTGAGATCTTTCCATGGCTTAGCTAGCTTTTATAGGAGGTTTGTTAAAGATTTTTCATCTATAGCAACACCTTTGAATGAGTTAGTTAAAAAGCATGTCACATTTAAATGGGGTGAGGCACAAGAGAAAGCTTTCAACACTTTAAAAGAAAAACTCACCAATGCACCACTACTTGTTTTACCAGATTTTAGGAAAGTTTTTGAGGTTGAATGTGATGCATCTGGTTTGGGTATTGGAGCTGTCTTAATGCAAGATAATAGGCCAATTGCTTACTTTAGTGAAAAGCTTAGTGGTCCCACGTTAAACTACTCCACTTATGATAAAGAACTTTATGCCTTAAAGAGAACTTTAAAGACTTGGCAACATTATCTTTGGCCTAAAGAATTTATCATACATTCTGATCATGAGAGCTTAAAGTACTTAAAGTCACAAGGTAAGTTGAATAAAAGACATGCCCGATGGTTGGAATTTATTGAGACCTTTCCATATGTGATCAAGCACAAACAAGGTAAGGAGAATGTGGTAGCGGATGCTCTATCTCGCAGGTATACTCTTCTTACTTCTTTACAAACTCGATTGCTTGGTTTTGAGATGCTTAAGGGATTATATGAATCTGATTCTGATTTTGGGAAGATTTGGAATTCTTGTGAAAAACATGGTATTCAAGATTATTTCAGATTTGAAGGCTTTCTTTTCAAAAGAGATAAACTTTGTATTCCTTCTTGTTCAATGCGTGAATTACTTTTGAAGGAAGCTCATGATGGTGGTTTAATGGGCCATTTTGGCATTGATAAAACTTTAAGTGTGTTGCATGAACATTTCTTTTGGCCTGCTATGAGGCGTGATGTTGTTGTTTTGTGTGATAAATGCATAATATGCAAACATGCTAAATCAAAGATTAAACCGCATGGATTGTATTCCCCACTCCCTGTTCCTAACCAACCTTGGACTGATATATCTATGGATTTTGTGTTAGGGCTCCCTAGGTCTCAAAATGGAAAAGATAGCATCTTTGTTGTTGTGGATAGATTTAGTAAAATGGCACATTTTATTGCATGCTCTAAGACTAATGATGTTGTTCATATTGCTAATCTATTCTTTAAAGAGATTGTGCGATTGCATGGTTTACCAAGAACAATTGTGAGTGATAGGGATGTAAAGTTTCTTAGTCATTTTTGGAGAACTCTTTGGAATAAACTTGGAACTAAACTTTTGTTTTCTACAACTGCACATCCACAAACTGATGGGCAAACAGAAGTAGTAAATAGGACACACACTACTTTATTGCGTGCAATCATTCAAAAGAATTTGAAAAAACTGGGAGAGTTGTTTGTCTCATATTGAATTTGCATATAATAGAGTTGTTCATTCCACTACATCTTATTCTCCCTTCGAGATTGTGTATGGATTTAATCCTTTGACTCCCTTAGATCTTTTACCTTTGCCTATGCATGAAAGAACTAACCTTGATGGCAAGGAAAAAGCTAAGTTTGTGCAGGAACTTCATGCTAAAGTTCGAGCCAATATAGAAAGGAGGAATGAACAATATGCTCAGCAAGCAAACAAAGGCCGAAGGCGAGTTGTATTCAACCTTGGAGATTGGGTTTGGGTACACTTGAGAAAGGAAAGGTTTCTAGAACAAAGGAAATCTAAGTTGCAATCGAGAGGAGATGGTCCTTTTCAAGTCCTGGAAAGGATTAATGACAATGCCTACAAGATTGACTTGCCTAGTTCCTACGGCAATGTTAGTGCTACTTTCAATGTTTCAGACTTGTCCTTGTTTGATACTACAGATTCAAGGACGAATCCTTTCGAGGAGGGAGGGAATGATGGAGAACAAGTGAACTTTCAATCATGGAGATCCAATGTGCCCAAAGACCCTCTTCAAGGAGTAGGAGGCCCAATGACAAGAGGTAGGACAAAAGCCATGAAAGAGGCCTTGCAAGGATTGGTCCAAGAGCTTAAGGAGAAAGAGCCCATCTATTTGGAAGACTTAGAGCAAATGGAGCCACCTTCTAATCCAAAAAGAATGATCATTTATTTGGAGGCCCAATTTGAAGATCTTAAAGGCCCAATCCAAGTCCAAATAGAAGACCTTGATTAAAGGAAGTCATGTGCTTCATTAATGAGTCATGTGACTTTAGGATTAGATTTATTCCTTTTTAATTTATTTTGAATTTTCGTTTTATTTTTGATTTGATTTTTCCAGATTAGATTAGATCAGTTTTTGATTAGTTCTCACTTGTATTTATGAGGCCAACTTAAAATTTAATTCAGATTTGAATTTAAAAGGATAAGCCCTATCTATAAGGAATCAATTATCCTATTAGGATTAGGATTAGGATTTCTATTATTATTTATAGACCATATGGTGTCACATTGCAGATCAGATTTGAATAATATTTTGAGTGATTTCTCTCTTCAATTTCGTGTGAGATTGTTAGGGTTCTTCGTGTTCTTCCTTGAATACGGATTTGACTTATCAAGAGAATTGACCAACTCTTGTGGCGTCTTATGTTTGGGGTTGCTAGAGTTTTCTCTAGAGGTTCCATTCGGTCTCTCAATTGCATTGGATTGCTTCCGTTGTTTTTGGTTATTACTCTGGGTTCTTGAGTTACCTAAGACTTGTTCTTGGGAGGTTCACCCTACTTCTATCAGTTCCGCCCAAAACCATCCGAAAAAGTGCTTCGATTGAGATCAATGCCTTGGAATAGGCAGAGTATGTTGTGAAGAGACCAAATTAAGTCAATTGCTCCCCTAAGGAGGCCAATTCCATGTGATTTTGACGGCCCACACATTTCATAATATTTTCAGAAACTTCGTGCTTCTACCCTGAACTAGCTTGAATGGAGTTCGAATGGGATCACTTCATTTGAATACACAAGAAATGTCGTGAGGATGCTGGAGGTACTAACTTGCGGCCCCAAAGACGCAAAATTGATAGGATTTTATCGTGTAAAACTTGTCAGTGTTTTTTTCTCAAACTCCAAGGTTCCGCCCAAAACTGTGTGAAAAAGTGGTTCGATTGAGATCAACGCCCTGGAATAGACAAAGTATGTTGTGAAGAAACCAAATAAAGTCAATTGCCCCCTCCAAGGAGGCCAATTCCATGCAATTTTGATGGCCCACACTTTTCAGAATGTTTTCCGAAACTTCATGCTTATACGCTGAACTAGCTTGAATGGAGTTCGAATGGGATCACTTCATTTGAATACACAAGAAATGTCGTGAGGATGCTAGAGGTACTAATTTGCTGCCCCACAGATGCAAAATTGATAGGATTTTGTCGCGTAAAACTTGTCACTGTTTTTTTCTCAAACTCCCGGGTTCCTCCCAAAACTATCCGAAGAAGTGCTTCGGTTGTGATAAATGCCTTAGAATAGGTAGAGTATCTTGTGAAGAGACCAAATGAATTCAATTGCTCCTCCAAGGAGGCCAATTCCATGTGATTTTGACAGCTCACACATTTAAGAATGTTTACAGAAATTTCGTGCTTCTACCCTGAACTAGCTTGAATGGAGTTCGAATGGGATCAATTCATTTGAATACACAAGAATTGTTGTGAGGATGCTGGAGGTACTAAGTTGCTCCCCCCAAAGACGCAAAATTCATAGGATTTTGTCGTGTAAAACTTGTTGGTGTTTTTTCCTCAAAGTCCAAGTTTCCGCCTAAAACTGTCCGAAAAAGTGCTTCGGTTGTGATCAATGCCGTGGAATAGGCAGAGTATGTTGTTAAAAGATCAAATGAAGTCAATTGATCCTCCAAGGAGGCCAATTCCATGTGATTTTGACGGCTCACACATTTCAGAACGTTTTCAGAAACTTCGTGCTTCTACCCTGAAGCAGCTTGAATGGAGTTTGATTGCGATCAATTCATTTGAATACACAAGAAATGTCGTGAGGATGCTGGAGGTACTAGATTGTTGCCCCAAAGATGCAAAATTGATTGGATTTTGTCGTGTAAAATTTGTCAATGTTTTTTTCTCAAACTCCAAGTTTCCGCCCAAAACTGTCCGAAAAAGTGCTTCGCTTGTGATCAATGCCTTGGAATAGCCAGAGTATGTTGTGAAGATATCAAATGAAGTCAATTGCTCCCCCAGGGGGGCCAATTCCATGTGATTTTCACGGCTCACACATTTAAGAATGTTTTCAGAAACTTTGTGCTTCTGCCCTGAACTAGCTTGAACGGAGGTCGAATAGGATCAATTCACTTGAATACACAAGAAATGTTGTGAGGATGCTGGAGGTACTAACTTGCTCCCCCCCAAAGAGGCAAAATTCATAGGATTTTGTCGTGTAAAACTTGTTGGTGTTTTTTCCTCAAACTCCAAGGTTCCGCCCAAAACCGTCCAAAAAAGTGCTTCGATTGAGATCAATGCCTTGGAATAGACAGAGTATGTTGTGAAGAGACCAAATAAAGTCAATTGCACCCCCAGGAGGCCAATTCCATGTGATTTTGACGGCCCACAAGTTTCAGAATATTTTCAGAAACTTCGTTCTTCTACCCTGAACTAGCTTGAATGGAGTTCGAATGGGATCACTTCATTTGAATGCACAAGAAATGTCATGAGGATGCTGGAGGTACTAACTTGCTGCCCCGAAGACGTAAAATTGGTAGGATTTTGTCGTGTAAAACTTTTCAATGTTCTTTTCTCAAACTCCAGGGTTCCGCCCAAAGCTGTCCGAAAAAGTGCTTTGGTTGTGATCAATGCCTTGGAATAGGCATAGTATGTTGTGAACAGACCAAATGAAGTCAATTGCTCCCCCAAGGAGGCCAATTCTATGTGATTTTGATGGCCCACACGTTTCAGAATATTTTTAGAAACTTCTTGCTTCTACCTTGAACTAGTTTGAATGGAGTTCGAATGGGATCACATCATTTGAATACACAAGAAATGTTGTGAGGATGCTGGAGGTACTAAATTGCACCCCCCAAAGACGCAAAATTGATAGGATTTTGTCGTGTAAAACTTGTTAGTGTTTTTTTCTCAAACTCCATGGTTCCGGCCAAAACCATCCGAAAAGATTTCTTCGGTTGTGATCAATGCCTTGGAATAGACAACGTATGTTGTGAAGAGACCAAAGGAAGTCAATTGCTCCCCCAAGAAGGCCAATTCCATGTGATTTTGACGGCTCACACATTTCAGAATGTTTTCACAAATTTCGTGCTTCTGCCTTGAACTAGCTTGAATGGAGTTCGAATGGGATCACTTCATTTGAATACACAAGAAATGTCGTGAGGATGCTGGAGGTACTAACTTGCGGCCCCAAAGATGGAAAATTGATAGGATTTTGTCGCGTAAAACTTGTTACTGTTTTTTTCCTTAAACTCCATGTTTCCTCCCAAAACTGTCCGAAAAACTGCTTCGGTTGTGATCAATGCCTTGGAATAGCCAGAGTATGTTGTGAAGAGACCAAGTGAAGTCAATTGCTCCCCCAAGGAGGCCAATTCGATGTGATTTTGATGGCCCACACGTTTCAGAATCTTTTCAGAAACTTCATGCATCTACCTTGAACTACCTTGAATGGAGTTCGAATGGGATCACTTGATTTGAATACACAAGAAATGTCGTGAGGATGCTGGAGGTACTACCTTGCGGCCCCAAAGATGAAAAATTGATAGGATTTTGTCTCGTAAAACTCCAAGGTTCCGCCTAAAACTGTCCGAAAAAGTGCTTCGGTTGTGATCAATGCCTTGGAAAAGGCAGAGTATGTTGTGAAGAGACCAAATTAAGTCAATTACTCCCCCAAGGAAGCCAATTCCATGTGATTTTGACGGCCCACACGTTTCAGAATCTTTTCAGAAACTTCGTGCTTCTACCTTGAACTAGCTTGAATGGAGTTCGAATGGGATCACTTCATTTGAATACACAAGAAATGTCGTGAGGATGCTGGAGCTACAAACTTTCTACCCCAAAGACGCAAAATTGATAGGATTTTGTCGTGTAAAACTTGTCAGTGTTTTTTTCTTAAACTCCAAGGTTCCGCCAAAAACTGTCCGAAAAAGTGCTTCGATTGAGATCATTGGCTTGGAATAGACAGAGTATGTTGTGAAGAGACCAATGAAGTCAATTGCTCCCCCAAGGAGGTCAATTGCATGTGATTTTGAAGACTCACTTTTTAGAACGTTTTAAGAAACTTCGTGCTTCTACCCTTCTCTAGCTTGAATGGAGTTTGATTGGGATCAATTCATTTGAATACACAAGAAATGTCATGAGCATGCTGGAGCTACTAACTTGCTGGCCCAAAGACGCAAAATTGATAGGGTTTTATCGTGTAAAACTTGTCAGTGTTTTTTTCTCAAACTCCAAGGTTCCGCTCAAAACTATCGGAAAAAGTGCTTCGATTGAGATCAAAACTCTGGAATAGACAGAGTATATTGTGAAGAGACCAAATAAAGTCAATTGCTCCCCGAAGGAGGCCAATTCCATGGGATTTTGATGGCCCACACGTTTCAGAATATTTTCAGAAACTTCGTGCTTTTACCCTGAACTAGCTTGAATGGAGTTCGAATGGGATCACTTCATTTGAATGCACAAGAAATGTCGTGAGGATGCTGGAGGTACTAACTTGCTGCCCCGAAGACGCAAAATTGGTAGGATTTTGTCGTGTAAAACTTTTCAATGTTCTTTTCTCAAACTCCAGGGTTCCGCCCAAAGCTGTCCGAAAAAGTGCTTTGGTTGTGATCAATGCCTTGGAATAGGCAGAGTATGTTGTGAAGAGACCAAGTGAAGTCAATTGCTCCCCCAAGGAGGCCAATTCGATGTGATTTTGATGGCCCACACGTTTCAGAATCTTTTCAGAAACTTCGTGAATCTACCTTGAACTACCTTGAATGGAGTTCGAATGGGATCACTTGATTTGAATACACAAGAAATGTCGTGAGGATGCTGGAGGTACTAACTTGCGGCCCCAAAGATGAAAAATTGATAGGATTTTGTCTCGTAAAACTCCAAGGTTCCGCCTAAAACTGTCCGAAAAAGTGCTTCGGTTGTGATCAATGCCTTGGAAAAGGCAGAGTATGTTGTGAAGAGACCAAATTAAGTCAATTACTCCCCCAAGGAAGCCAATTCCATGTGATTTTGACGGCCCACACGTTTCAGAATCTTTTCAGAAACTTCGTGCTTCTACCCTGAACTAGCTTGAATGGAGTTCGAATGGGATCACTTCATTTGAATACACAAGAAATGTCGTGAGGATGCTGGAGCTACTAACTTGCTGCCTCAAAGACGCAAAATTAATATGATTTTGTCGTGTAAAACTTGTTAGTGTTTTTTTCTTAAACTCCAAGGTTCCGCCCAAAACTGTCTGAAAAAGTGCTTCGATAGAGATCAATGCCTTGGAATAGGCAGAGTATGTTGTCAAGAGACCAAATGAAGTCATTTACTCCCCCAAGGAGGTCAATTCCATGTGATTTCGATGACTCACACTTTTCAAAATGTTTTCAGAAACTTGGTGCTTTTACCCTGAACTAGCTTGAATGGAGCTCGAATGGGATCACTTCATTTGAATACACAAGAAATGTCGTGAGGATGTTGGAGGTACTAACTTCCTACCTCAAAGATGCAAAATTGATAGGATTTTGTTGTGTAAAACTTGTCATTATTTTTTTCTCAAACTCCAAGATTCTGCCCCAAACTATCCGAAAAAGAGCTTCGATTGAGACCAACGCCCTGGCATAGACAGAGTATGTTGTGAAGAGACCAAATGAAGTCAATTGCTACCCCAAGGAGGCCAATTCCATGTGATTTTGGGGCCCACACTTTTCATAATGTTTTCAGAAACTTCGTGCTTATATGCTGAACTAGCTTGAATGGAGTTCGAATGGGATCACTTCAATTGAATACACAAGAAATGTCGTGTGGATGATGGTAACTCCCTGCCCCAAAGATGCAAAATTGATAGGATTTTGTCGTGTAAACTTGTCACTAGTTTTTTCTCAAACTACAAGGTTCCGCCCAAAATTGTCAGCAAAAGTGGTTCTGTTGTGATCATTGCCATGGAATAGATAGAGTATGTTGTGAAGAGACCAAATTAAGTCAATTGCTCCCCTAAGGAAGCCAATTCCATGTGATTTTGACGGCCCACACGTTTCAGAATCTTTTCAGAAACTTCGTGCTTCTACCCTGAACTAGCTTGAATGGAGTTCGAATGGGATCACTTCATTTGAATACACAAGAAATGTCGTGAGGATGCTGGAGCTACTAACTTGCTGCCTCAAAGACGCAAAATTAATATGATTTTGTCGTGTAAAACTTGTTAGTGTTTTTTTCTTAAACTCCAAGGTTCCGCCCAAAACTGTCTGAAAAAGTGCTTCGATTGAGATCAATGCCTTGGAATAGGCAGAGTATGTTGTCAAGAGACCAAATGAAGTCATTTACTCCCCCAAGGAGGTCAATTCCATGTGATTTCGATGACTCACACTTTTCAAAATGTTTTCAGAAACTTGGTGCTTGTACCCTGAACTAGCTTGAATGGAGTTCGAATGGGATCACTTCATTTGAATACACAAGAAATGTCGTGAGGATGTTGGAGGTACTAACTTCCTACCTCAAAGATGCAAAATTGATAGGATTTTGTTGTGTAAAACTTGTCATTATTTTTTTCTCAAACTCCAAGATTCTGCCCCAAACTATCCGAAAAAGAGCTTCGATTGAGACCAACGCCCTGGCATAGACAGAGTATGTTGTGAAGAGACCAAATGAAGTCAATTGCTACCCCAAGGAGGCCAATTCCATGTGATTTTGGGGCCCACACTTTTCATAATGTTTTCAAAAACTTCGTGCTTATATGCTGAACTAGCTTGAATGGAGTTCGAATGGGATCACTTCAATTGAATACACAAGAAATGTCGTGTGGATGATGGTAACTCCCTGCCCCAAAGATGCAAAATTGATAGGATTTTGTCGTGTAAACTTGTCACTAGTTTTTTCTCAAACTACAAGGTTCCGCCCAAAATTGTCAGCAAAAGTGGTTCTGTTGTGATCATTGCCATGGAATAGATAGAGTATGTTGTGAAGAGACCAAATTAAGTCAATTGCTCCCCTAAGGAAGCCAATTCCATGTGATTTTGACGGCCCACACGTTTCAGAATCTTTTCAGAAACTTCGTGCTTCTACCCTGAACTAGCTTGAATGGAGTTCGAATGGGATCACTTCATTTGAATACACAAGAAATGTCGTGAGGATGCTGGAGCTACTAACTTGCTGCCTCAAAGACGCAAAATTAATATGATTTTGTCGTGTAAAACTTGTTAGTGTTTTTTTCTTAAACTCCAAGGTTCCGCCCAAAACTGTCTGAAAAAGTGCTTCGATTGAGATCAATGCCTTGGAATAGGCAGAGTATGTTGTCAAGAGACCAAATGAAGTCATTTACTCCCCCAAGGAGGTCAATTCCATGTGATTTCGATGACTCACACTTTTCAAAATGTTTTCAGAAACTTGGTGCTTGTACCCTGAACTAGCTTGAATGGAGTTCGAATGGGATCACTTCATTTGAATACACAAGAAATGTCGTGAGGATGTTGGAGGTACTAACTTCCTACCTCAAAGATGCAAAATTGATAGGATTTTGTTGTGTAAAACTTGTCATTATTTTTTTCTCAAACTCCAAGATTCTGCCCCAAACTATCCGAAAAAGAGCTTCGATTGAGACCAACGCCCTGGCATAGACAGAGTATGTTGTGAAGAGACCAAATGAAGTCAATTGCTACCCCAAGGAGGCCAATTCCATGTGATTTTGGGGCCCACACTTTTCATAATGTTTTCAAAAACTTCGTGCTTATATGCTGAACTAGCTTGAATGGAGTTCGAATGGGATCACTTCAATTGAATACACAAGAAATGTCGTGTGGATGAGGGTAACTCCCTGCCCCAAAGATGCAAAATTGATAGGATTTTGTCGTGTAAACTTGTCACTGGTTTTTTCTCAAACTACAAGGTTCCGCCCAAAATTGTCAGCAAAAGTGGTTCTGTTGTGATCATTGCCATGGAATAGATAGAGTATGTTGTGAAGAGACCAAAGGAAGTCAATTGCTCCCCCAATGAGGCCAATTCAATGTGATTTTGGCAGCCCACAGTTTTCAGAATGTTTTCAGAATGTTTTCAGAAACTTCGTGCTTATACCCTGAACTTGCTTGAATGGGGTTCGAATGGGATCACATCATTTGCATACACAAGAAATGTCGTACGGATGCTGGAGGTACTAACTTGCTGCCCCAAAGATGCAAAATTGATAGGATTTTGTCGTGTAAAACTTGTCAGTGTCTTTTTCTCAAACTCCAAGCTTCCACCCAAAACTGTCCAAAAAAGTGCTTTGGTTTTGATCAATGCCTTCGAATAGGCAGAGTATGTTGTGAAGAGAGCAAATGAAGTCAATTGCTCCCCCAAGAAGGCCAAATCAATGCGATTTTCACGGTTCACACTTTTCATAACATTTTCAGAATCATCATGCTTCTACCCTGAACTATCTTGAATGGAGTTCGTATTTGTTCTATTTATTTGAATGCACAAGAAATGCCGTGAGGATGCCGAAGGTACTAACTTGCTCCCCCCAAGGACACAAATTTGACAGGATTTTGACTTGTAAAACTTGTCAGTGTTTTTTTCTCAAACTCCAAGGTTCTGCCCAAAACCATCCGAAAAAATTTCTTCGGTTGTGATCAATGCCTTCGAATAGACAGAGTAAGTGGTGAAGAGACCAAATGAAGTCAATTGCTCCCCCCAAGGAGGTCAATTGCATGTGATTTTGATGACTCACATATTTCAGAACGTTGTCAGAAACTTCGTGCTTCTACCCTGAACTAGCTTGAATGGAGTTCGAATGGGATCACTTCATTTGAATACACAAGAAATGTCATGAGGATACTGGAGGTACTAACTTGCTGCCCCAAAGACACACAATTGATAGGATTTTATCGTGTAAAACTTGTCAGTGTTTTTTTCTAAAACTCCAAGGTTCCGGCCAAAACTATCCGAAAAAGTGCTTCGATTCAGATCAACGCCCTGGAATAGGCAGAGCATGTTGTGAAGAGACCAAATGATGTCAGTTGCTCCCCCAAGGAGGCCAATTCCATGTGATTTTGATGACTGACACATTTTAGAACGTTTCCAGAAACATCGTGCTTCTACCCTGAACTAGCTTGAATGGAGTTCGAATGGGATCACTTCATTTGAATACACAAGAATTATCATGAGGATGCTGGAGCTACTAACTTGCTACCCCAAAGATGCAAAATTGATAGGATTTTGTCACGTAAAACTTGTCACTATTTTTTTCTCAAACTCCAAGGTTCTGCCGAAAACTGTCCGAAAAAGTGCTTCGGTTGTGATCAATGCCTTGGAATAGGCATAGTATGTAGTGAAGAGACCTAATGACGTCAATTGCTTCCCCAAGGAGGCCAATTCCATGTGATTTTGACGGCTCGCACATTTCAGAACATTTTCAGAAATTTCAAGCTTCTACCCTGAACTAGATTGAATGGAGTTCGAATGGGATCACTGCATTTGAATACAAAAGAAAGTTCGTGAGGATGATGGAGGTACTAACTTGCTGCCCCAAAGACGCAAAATTGATAGGATTTTGTTGTGTAAAACTTGTCAATGATTTTTTCTCAAACTCCAAGCTTCGGCCCAAAACTGTCCGAAAAAGTGCTTCGGTTGTGATCAATGCCTTGGAATAAGTAGAGTATGTTGTGAGGAGACCAAATAAAGTCACTTAATCCCCCAAGGAGGCCAATTCCATGTGATTTTGATGATTCACACGTTTCAGAACGTTTTCAGAAACTTCGTGCGTCTACCTTGAACTAGCTTGAATGGAGTTTGATTGGGATCAACTCATTTGAATACACAAGAAATGTCATGAGGATGCTAGAGGTACTAACTTGTGGCCCAAAAGACACAAAATTGATAGGATTTTGTCGTGTATAACTTGTCAGTGTTTTTTTCTCAAACTTCAAGGTTCCGCTCAAAGCTGTCTGAAAAAGTGCTTAGGTTGTGATCAATGCCTTGGAATAGATAGATTATGTTGCGAAGAGACCAAATGAAGTGAATTGCTCCCCCAAGGAGGCCAAATCCATGCGATTTTGATGGTTCACACTTTTCATAACATTTTCAGAATCTTCGTGCTTCTACCCTGAACTATCTTGAATGGAGTTCGAATCCGATCAGTTTATTTGAATGCACAAGAAATGCCGTGAGGATGCCAAAGGTACTAACTTCCTTGCCTCAAAGACGCAAAATTCATAGGATTTTGTCGTGTAAAACTTGTTGGTGTTTTTTTCTCAAACTCCAAGGTTCCACTCTAAACTGTCCGAATGGGTTCAGTTCATTTGAATGCACAAGAATTGCTGTGAGGATGCTGGAGGTACTAACTTGCTGCCCCAAATGCACAAAATTGGTTGGATTTTGTCTTGTAAAACTTGTTAGTGTTTTTTTCTCAAACTCCAAGGTTCCGCCTAAAACTGTCCGAAAAAGTGCTTCGGTTTTGATCAATGCCTTGGAATAGACAGAGTATGTTTTGAAGAGACCAAATGAAGTCAATTGCTACCCCAAGGAGGTCAATTCGATGGGATTTTTACGGCTCACATTTTTCAAAACGTTTTTAGAAACTTCGTGCTTCTACCCTGAACTAGCTTGAATGCAGTTCGAATGGGATCAATTCATTTGAATACGCAAAAATGTCGTGAGGATGCCGGAGGTACTAAGTTGCTGCCCCAAAGATGCAAAACTGATAGGATTTTGTTGTGTAAAACTTGTCAGTGTTTTTTCTCAAACTCCATGGTTCTGTCCAAAACTGTCTGAAAAAGTGCTTCAATTGAGATCAATGCCATTGAATAGACCGAGTATGTTTTGAAGAGACCAAATGAAGTCAATTGCTCCCCCAAGGAGGCCAATTCCATGCGATTTTGACGGTTCACACTTTTTAGAATGTTTTCAGAATCTTCGTGCTTCTACCCTGAACTAGCTTGAATGCAGTTCGAATGGGATCAATTCATTTGAAAACGCAAAAATGTCGTGAGGATGCCGGAGGTACTAAGTTGCTGCCCCAAAGATGCAAAACTGATAGGATTTTGTCGTGTAAAACTTGTCAGTGTTTTTTCTCAAACTCCATGGTTCTGCCCAAAACTGTCCAAAAAAGTGCTTCGATTGAGATCAATGCCATTGAATAGACCGAGTATGTTTTGAAGAGACCAAATGAAGTCAATTGCTCCCCCAAGGAGGCCAATTCCATAGGATATTGACGACTCACACTTTTCAGAATATTTTTTTGAATCTTCGTGCTTCTACCCTGAACTAGATTGAATGGAGATCGAATGGGATCACTTCATTTGAATACACAAGAAATGTCGTGAGGATGCTGGAGGTACTAACTTGCCGCCCCAAAGACGCAAAATTGATAGGATTTTGTCGTGTAAAATTTGTCAGTGTTTTTTTCTCAAACTCAAAGGTTCTGCCAAAAACTCTCTGAAAAAGTACTTTGGTTGAGATCAATGCCATTGAATGGACTGAGTATGTTGTGAAGAGACCTAATGAACTGAATTGCTCCCCCAAGGAGGCCAATTCCATGTGATTTTGACGGTTCACACTTTTCAGAACGTTTTCAGAATCTTCGTGCTTCTACCTTGAACTAGATTCAGTGGAGTTGGAATGGGTTCAGTTCATTTGAATATAGAAGAAATATCATGGGGATGCTGCAGGTACTAACTTGCTCCCCCAAAGATGCAAAATTGATAGGATTTTGTCGTGTAAAACTTGTAAGTTTTTTTTTCTCAAACTCCAATGTTCTGCCCAAAACTGTCCAAAAAAATGTTTCGGTTGTGATCAATGCCTTGGAATAGACAGAGTATGTTGTGAAGAGACCAAATGAAGTCAATTACTACCCCAAGGAGGCCAATTCCATGGGATTTTGACGGTTCACACTTTTTAGAATGTTTTTAGAATCTTCGTTCTTCTACCCTTAACTAGCTTGAATGGAGTTTGAATGGATTCAGTTCATTTGAATGCACAAGAAATGCCGTATGGATGTCGGATGTACTAACTTGCTCCCCCAAAGACGCAAAATTGATAGGACTTTGTCGTATAAAACTTGTCAGTGTTTTTTCTCAAACTCCAATGTTCCGCCCAAAACTAGCCGAAAAAGTGCTTTGGTAGTAATCAATGCCTTAGAATAGACAGAGTATGTTGTGAAGAGACCAAATAAACTCAATTGCTACCCCAAGGAGGCCAATTCCATAGGATTTTGACGACTCACACTTTTCAGAATATTTTTTTGAATCTTCGTGCTTCTACCCTGAACTAGCTTGAATGGAGTTTGAATGGGTTCAGTTCATTTGAATGCACAAGAAATGCTGTAAGGATGCCGAATGTACTAACTTGCTCCCTCAAAGATACAAAATTGATAGGATTTTGTTGTGTAAAACTTGTCAGCGTTTTTTCCTCAAACTCCAATGTTCCACCCAAAACTGTCCGAAAAAGTGCTTCAATTGAGATCAAAGCCTTGGAATAGATAGAGTATGTTGTGAAGAGACCAAATGAAGTCAGTTGCTCCCCCAAGGAGGCAAAGTCCATGCTATTTTGATGGTTCACACTTTTTAGAACGTTTTCAGAATCTTCGTGCTTCTACCCCGAAATAGCTTGAATGGAGTTCGAATGGGTTCAATTCATTTGAATGCACAAGAAATGCCGTGAGGATGCTGGACGTACTAACTTGCTGCCCCAAATGCGTAAAATTGATTGGATTTTGTCGTGTAAAACTTGTCAGTGTTTTTTTCTCAAACTCCAAGGTTCCGCCCAAAACTGTCCGAAAAAGTTCTTCGGTTGTGATTAATGCCATTGAACAGATAGAGTATGTTGTGAAGAGACCAAATGAAGTCAATTCCTCCCCTAAGGAGGCCAATTCCATGTGATTTTGACGACTCACACTTTTCAGAATGTTTTCAGAAACATCCTGTTTTTACCCTAAACTAGCTTGAGTGGAGTTCGAATGGGTTTAGTTCATTTGAATGCATAAGAAATGCCGTCAGGATGCTGGATGTACTAACATGCTACCTCAAAGATGCAAAATTGATAGGATTTTGTCGTGTAAAACTTGTCAGTGTTTTTTTCTCAAACTCCAAGGTTCAGCCTCAAACTATCCAAAAAAGTGCTTCAATTGAGATCAATGCCTTGGAATAGACAAAGTATGTTGTGAAGAGGCCAAATTAACTCAATTGCTTCCCCAAGGAGGCCAATTACATGCTATTTTGATGGTTCACACTTTTCAGAATCTTCGTGCTTCTATCGTGAACTAGCTTGAATGGAGTTCGAATGGGTTCAGTTCATTTGAATGCATAAGAAATGCCGTCAGGATACCGGATATACTAACATGCTACCTCAACGATGCAAAATTGATAGGATTTTGTCGTGTAAAACTTGTCAGTGTTTTTTTCTCAAACTCCAAGGTTCCGCCCAAAACTGTCCAAAAAAGTGCTTCAATTCAGATCAATGCCTTGGAATAGACAGAGTATGTTGTGAAGAGACCAAATGAAGTCTTTTGGTGCAAGGAGGCCAATTCCATGGGATTTTTATGGTTCACACTTTTCAGAATGTTTTCAGAATCTTCATGCTTCTACCCTGAACTAGCTTGAATGGAGTTCGAATGGGTTCAGTTTATTTCAATGCACCAGAAATGCTTAGAGGATGCCAGATGTACTAACTTGCTCCCTCAAAGATGCAAAATTGAAAGGATTTTATCGTGTAAAACTTGCCAGTGTTTTTTTTCTCAAACTCTAAGGTTCTGCTCAAAACTGTCCGAAAAAGTGCTTCGGTTGTGATCAATCAATGCCTTGGAATAGACAGAGTGTGTTGTGAAGAGACCAACTGATGTCAGATGCTCCCCCAAGGAGGCCAATTCCATGCTATTTTGACGGCTCACACTTTTCAGAACGTTTTAAGAATCTTCGAGCTTCTACCCCGAACTAGCTTGAATGGAGTTCGAATGGATTCAGTTCATTTGAATGCACAAGAATTGCCGTGAGGATGCCGGATGTACTAACTTGCTCCCTTAAAGATGCAAAATTGGTAGGATTTTGTCGTGTAAAACTTGTCAGTATTTTTTTCTCAAACTCCAAGGTTCCGCCCAAAACTGTCCGGAAAAGTACTTCACCTGTGATCAATGCCTTGGAATAGATGGAGTATGTTGTGAAGAGACCAAATGAAGTCAGTTGCTCCCCTAAGGAGGCCAATTCCATGCTATTTTGACAGTTCACACTTTTCAGAACGTTTTCAGAATCTTCGTGCTTCTACCGTGAACTAGCTTGAATGGAGTTCGAATGGGTTCAGTTCATTTGAATGCATAAGAAATGCCGTCAGGATACCGGATGTACTAACATGCTAACTCAAAGATGCAAAATTGATAGGATTTTGTCGTGTAAAACTTGTCAGTGTTTTTTTCTCAAACTCCAAGGTTCCGCCCAAAACTGTCCAAAAAAGTGCTTCAATTCAGATCAATGCCTTGGAATAGACAGAGTATGTTGTGAAGAGACCAAATGAAGTCTTTTGGTGCAAGGAGGCCAATTCCATGGGATTTTTATGGTTCACACTTTTCAGAATGTTTTCAGAATCTTCATGCTTCTACCCTGAACTAGCTTGAATGGAGTTCGAATGGGTTCAGTTTATTTCAATGCACCAGAAATGCTTAGAGGATGCCAGATGTACTAACTTGCTCCCTCAAAGATGCAAAATTGAAAGGATTTTATCGTGTAAAACTTGCCAGTGTTTTTTTTCTCAAACTCTAAGGTTCTGCTCAAAACTGTCCGAAAAAGTGCTTCGGTTGTGATCAATCAATGCCTTGGAATAGACAGAGTGTGTTGTGAAGAGACCAACTGATGTCAGATGCTCCCCCAAGGAGGCCAATTCCATGCTATTTTGACGGCTCACACTTTTCAGAACGTTTTAAGAATCTTCGAGCTTCTACCCCGAACTAGCTTGAATGGAGTTCGAATGGATTCAGTTCATTTGAATGCACAAGAATTGCCGTGAGGATGCCGGATGTACTAACTTGCTCCCTTAAAGATGCAAAATTGGTAGGATTTTGTCGTGTAAAACTTGTCAGTATTTTTTTCTCAAACTCCAAGGTTCCGCCCAAAACTGTCCGGAAAAGTACTTCACCTGTGATCAATGCCTTGGAATAGACGGAGTATGTTGTGAAGAGACCAAATGAAGTCAGTTGCTCCCCTAAGGAGGCCAATTCCATGCTATTTTGACAGTTCACACTTTTCAGAACGTTTTCAGAATCTTCGTGCTTCTACCGTGAACTAGCTTGAATGGAGTTCGAATGGGTTCAGTTCATTTGAATGCATAAGAAATGCCGTCAGGATACCGGATGTACTAACATGCTAACTCAAAGATGCAAAATTGATAGGATTTTGTCGTGTAAAACTTGTCAGTGTTTTTTTCTCAAACTCCAAGGTTCCGCCCAAAACTGTCCAAAAAAGTGCTTCAATTCAAATCAATGCCTTGGAATAGACAGAGTATGTTGTGAAGAGACCAAATGAAGTCTTTTGGTGCAAGGAGGCCAATTCCATGGGATTTTTATGGTTCACACTTTTCAGAATGTTTTCAGAATCTTCGTGCTTCTACCCTGAACTAGCTTGAATGGAGTTCGAATGGGTTCAGTTTATTTCAATGCACCAGAAATGCTTAGAGGATGCCAGATGTACTAACTTGCTCCCTCAAAGATGCAAAATTGAAAGGATTTTATCGTGTAAAACTTGCCAGTGTTTTTTTTCTCAAACTCTAAGGTTCTGCTCAAAACTGTCCGAAAAAGTGCTTCGGTTGTGATCAATCAATGCCTTGGAATAGACAGAGTGTGTTGTGAAGAGACCAACTGATGTCAGATGCTCCCCCAAGGAGGCCAATTCCATGCTATTTTGACGGCTCACACTTTTCAGAACGTTTTAAGAATCTTCGAGCTTCTACCCCGAACTAGCTTGAATGGAGTTCGAATGGATTCAGTTCATTTGAATGCACAAGAATTGCCGTGAGGATGCCGGATGTACTAACTTGCTCCCTTAAAGATGCAAAATTGGTAGGATTTTGTCGTGTAAAACTTGTCAGTATTTTTTTCTCAAACTCCAAGGTTCCGCCCAAAACTGTCCGGAAAAGTACTTCACCTGTGATCAATGCCTTGGAATAGATGGAGTATGTTGTGAAGAGACCAAATGAAGTCAGTTGCTCCCCTAAGGAGGCCAATTCCATGCTATTTTGACAGTTCACACTTTTCAGAACGTTTTCAGAATCTTCGTGCTTCTACCGTGAACTAGCTTGAATGGAGTTCGAATGGGTTCAGTTCATTTGAATGCATAAGAAATGCCGTCAGGATACCGGATGTACTAACATGCTAACTCAAAGATGCAAAATTGATAGGATTTTGTCGTGTAAAACTTGTCAGTGTTTTTTTCTCAAACTCCAAGGTTCCGCCCAAAACTGTCCAAAAAAGTGCTTCAATTCAGATCAATGCCTTGGAATAGACAGAGTATGTTGTGAAGAGACCAAATGAAGTCTTTTGGTGCAAGGAGGCCAATTCCATGGGATTTTTATGGTTCACACTTTTCAGAATGTTTTCAGAATCTTCATGCTTCTACCCTGAACTAGCTTGAATGGAGTTCGAATGGGTTCAGTTTATTTCAATGCACCAGAAATGCTTAGAGGATGCCAGATGTACTAACTTGCTCCCTCAAAGATGCAAAATTGAAAGGATTTTATCGTGTAAAACTTGCCAGTGTTTTTTTTCTCAAACTCTAAGGTTCTGCTCAAAACTGTCCGAAAAAGTGCTTCGGTTGTGATCAATCAATGCCTTGGAATAGACAGAGTGTGTTGTGAAGAGACCAACTGATGTCAGATGCTCCCCCAAGGAGGCCAATTCCATGCTATTTTGACGGCTCACACTTTTCAGAACGTTTTAAGAATCTTCGAGCTTCTACCCCGAACTAGCTTGAATGGAGTTCGAATGGATTCAGTTCATTTGAATGCACAAGAATTGCCGTGAGGATGCCGGATGTACTAACTTGCTCCCTTAAAGATGCAAAATTGGTAGGATTTTGTCGTGTAAAACTTGTCAGTATTTTTTTCTCAAACTCCAAGGTTCCGCCCAAAACTGTCCGGAAAAGTACTTCACCTGTGATCAATGCCTTGGAATAGACGGAGTATGTTGTGAAGAGACCAAATGAAGTCAGTTGCTCCCCTAAGGAGGCCAATTCCATGCTATTTTGACAGTTCACACTTTTCAGAACGTTTTCAGAATCTTCGTGCTTCTACCGTGAACTAGCTTGAATGGAGTTCGAATGGGTTCAGTTCATTTGAATGCATAAGAAATGCCGTCAGGATACCGGATGTACTAACATGCTAACTCAAAGATGCAAAATTGATAGGATTTTGTCGTGTAAAACTTGTCAGTGTTTTTTTCTCAAACTCCAAGGTTCCGCCCAAAACTGTCCAAAAAAGTGCTTCAATTCAAATCAATGCCTTGGAATAGACAGAGTATGTTGTGAAGAGACCAAATGAAGTCTTTTGGTGCAAGGAGGCCAATTCCATGGGATTTTTATGGTTCACACTTTTCAGAATGTTTTCAGAATCTTCGTGCTTCTACCCTGAACTAGCTTGAATGGAGTTCGAATGGGTTCAGTTTATTTCAATGCACCAGAAATGCTTAGAGGATGCCAGATGTACTAACTTGCTCCCTCAAAGATGCAAAATTGAAAGGATTTTATCGTGTAAAACTTGCCAGTGTTTTTTTTCTCAAACTCTAAGGTTCTGCTCAAAACTGTCCGAAAAAGTGCTTCGGTTGTGATCAATCAATGCCTTGGAATAGACAGAGTGTGTTGTGAAGAGACCAACTGATGTCAGATGCTCCCCCAAGGAGGCCAATTCCATGCTATTTTGACGGCTCACACTTTTCAGAACGTTTTAAGAATCTTCGAGCTTCTACCCCGAACTAGCTTGAATGGAGTTCGAATGGATTCAGTTCATTTGAATGCACAAGAATTGCCGTGAGGATGCCGGATGTACTAACTTGCTCCCTTAAAGATGCAAAATTGGTAGGATTTTGTCGTGTAAAACTTGTCAGTATTTTTTTCTCAAACTCCAAGGTTCCGCCCAAAACTGTCCGGAAAAGTACTTCACCTGTGATCAATGCCTTGGAATAGACGGAGTATGTTGTGAAGAGACCAAATGAAGTCAGTTGCTCCCCTAAGGAGGCCAATTCCATGCTATTTTGACAGTTCACACTTTTCAGAACGTTTTCAGAATCTTCGTGCTTCTACCCTGAACTAGCTTGAATGGAGTTCGAATGGGTTCAGTTCATTTGAATGAACAAGAAATGCCGTGAGGATGCCGAATGCACTAACTTGCTCCCTGAAAGATGCAAAATTGGTAGGATTTTGTTGCGTAAAACTTGTCAGTGTTTTTTTCTCACACTTCAAGGTTCAGCCCAAAACAGTCCAGAAAAGTGCTTCGGTTGTGATCAATGCCTTGGAATAGACCGAGTATGTTATGAAGAGACCAAATGAAGTCAGTTGCTCCCCCAAGGAGGCAAAGTCCATGCTATTTTGATGGTTCACACTTTTTAGAACGTTTTCAGAATCTTCGTGCTTCTACCCCGAAATAGCTTGAATGGAGTTCGAATGGGTTCAATTCATTTGAATGCACAAGAAATGCCGTGAGGATGCTGGACGTACTAACTTGCTGCCCCAAATGCGTAAAATTGATTGGATTTTGTCGTGTAAAACTTGTCAGTGTTTTTTTCTCAAACTCCAAGGTTCCGCCCAAAACTGTCCGAAAAAGTTCTTCGGTTGTGATTAATGCCATTGAACAGATAGAGTATGTTGTGAAGAGACCAAATGAAGTCAATTCCTCCCCTAAGGAGGCCAATTCCATGTGATTTTGACGACTCACACTTTTCAGAATGTTTTCAGAAACATCCTGTTTTTACCCTAAACTAGCTTGAGTGGAGTTCGAATGGGTTTAGTTCATTTGAATGCATAAGAAATGCCGTCAGGATGCTGGATGTACTAACATGCTACCTCAAAGATGCAAAATTGATAGGATTTTGTCGTGTAAAACTTGTCAGTGTTTTTTTCTCAAACTCCAAGGTTCCACCCAAAACTGTCCGAAAAAGTGCTTCGGTTGTGATCAATGCCTTGGAATAGACAGAGTGTGTTGTGAAGAGACCAACTGAAGTCAATTGCTCCCCTAAGGATGCCAATTCCGTGGGATATTGACCGTTCACACTTTTCAGAATGCTTTCAGAATCTTCGTGCTTCTACCCTGAACTAGCTTGAATGGAGTTCGAATGGGTTTAGTTCATTTGAATGCACCAGAAATGCCTAGAGGATGCCAGATGTACTAACTCGCTCCCTCAAAGATGCAAAATTGAAATGATTTTGTCACGTAAAACTTGTAAGTGTTTTTTTCGGAAACTCTAATGTTCCACCCAAAATTGTCCGAAAAAGTGCTTCGGTTGTGATCAATGCCTTGGAATAGACAGAGTGTGTTATGAAGAGACCAACTGAAGTCAATTGCTCCCCTGAGGATGCCAATTCCATGGGATATTGACGGTTCACACTTTTCAGAACGTTTTAAGAATCTTCGTGCTTCAACCCCGAACTAGCTTGAATGGAGTTCGAATGGGTTCAATTCATTTGAATGCATAAGAAATGCCGTGAGGATACCGGACGTACTAACTTGCTCCCTGAAAAATGCAAAATTGGTAGGATTTTGTCGTGTAAAACTTGTAAGAGTTTTTTCCTGAAACTCCAAGGTTCCGCCCAAAACTATCCTGAAAAATGCTTCAGTTGTGATCAATGCCTTGGAATAGATAGAGTATGTTGTGAAGAGACCAAATGAATTCAGTTGCTCCCCCAAGGAGGCCAATTCCATGCTATTTTGACGGTTCACACTTTTCAGAATGTTTTAAGAATCTTTGTGCTTCTACCCCGAACTAGCTTGAATGGAGTTTGAATGGCTTCAGTTCATTTGAATGCAGAAGAAATGCCGTGACGATGCCGGATGTACTAACTTGCTCCCTCAAAGAACCAAAATTGATAGGATTTTGTCGTGTAAAACTTGTAAGTATTTTTTTCTCAAACTCCTAGGTTCCGCCCGAAACTGTCCGAAAAAGTGCTTCGATTGTGATCAATGCCTTGGAATAGATAGAGTATGTTGTGAAGAGACCAAATGAATTCAGTTGCTCCCCCAAGGAGGCCAATTCCATGCTATTTTGACGGTTTAGACTTTTCAGAACGTTTTAAGAATCTTTGTGCTTCTACCCTGAACTAGCTTGAATGGAGTTCGAATGACTTCAGTTCATTTGAATGCAGAAGAAATGCCGTGATGATGCCGGATGTACTAACTTGCTCCCTCAAAGAACCAAAATTGATAGGATTTTGTCGTGTAAAACTTGTAAGTATTTTTTTCTCAAACTCCTAGGTTCCGCCTGAAACTGTCCGAAAAAGTGCTTCAATTGTGATCAATGCCTTGGAATAGACAGAGTATGTTATGAAGAGAACAAATGAAGTCAGTTGCTCCCCCAAGGAGGCCAATTCCATGGGATTTTGATGACTTACACTTTTCAGAAAAGTTGTGTTTCTACCCGGAACTAGCTTGAATGGAGTTCGAGTGGGTTCAATTCATTTGAATGCACAAGAAGTGCCATAAGGATGCCAGATGTACTAACTTGCTCCCTCAAAGATGCAAAATTGATAGGATTTTGTCGTGTAAAACTTGTGAGTGTTTTTTCTCAAACTCCAAGGTTCCCCCCAAAACTGTCCGAAAAAGTGCTTCGATTGAGATCAATGCCTTGGAATAGACGGAGTATGTTGTGAAGAGACCAAATGAACTCAATTGCTTCCCCAAGGAGGCCAATTCCATGGGATTTTGGCGACTCACACTTTTCAGAACATTTTCAGAAACATCGTGTTTCCACCCTGAACTAGCTTGAATGGAGTTCAAATGGGTTCAGTTCATTTGAATGCATAAGAAATGCCGTGAGGATGCCGGATGTACTAACATGCTCCCTCTAAGATGAAAAACTGATAGGATTTTGTCGTGTAAAACTTGTCAGTGTTTTTTTCTCAAACTCCATGGTTCCGCCCGAAACTGTCCGAAAAAGTGCTTCGATTGTGATCAAAGCCTTGGAATAGACAGAGTGTGTTGTGATGAGACCAAATGAAGTCAGTTGCTCCCCCAAGGAGGCCAATTCCATGGGATTTTTGTTGATTCAAGAGTTTTGATGATTCCAAACCAGCATGCAGGAGCTTGGATTGAAGATATTAAAGGAGCTCAAAGTGTTTCAAGTGAATGATTTCTAAGTAATTACTGCTAGATCTACTGTAGGATCTTTAGCTTTAGTTATGAATGGGTAAAAGCTTTTGCTTTGAGGAAAAGATGTTTTGAAACCTTGATTTTATGTTAAATCTTAACTTATTTGAAAGATACCCACAAACAGACAAAGTTTGAAAATTTAAACTGAACTGGTATGTTGGAAATTCGAACTTTACCTTAGGAAATTCGAATTTCAGGCTAAAACTGAACAAGTCTGAAGAGATGTCTCTCTGTCAGATGAATTTTCTTCTCCAAAATTTGAGTGTTCATCTAAGTCTGAAAGAAGCCTTTTAGTGATAGACGAACTTTAGATCTTCAAAATTCAAATTTCAGATAAAATGTAGTTTGAGAAAACCAAAGAAATTCGTCTGAAATAATCTGAAATCAAGATGAAATTGAGTTTCAAAGAATACTATCTGACAGACGAACTTTGGCTTTCCAACATTCGAATTTTCACATAAATCTGACAGTGGCTTCTTTGAAACAGACGAACTTTGAGTCTTCAAAATTTGAATTTCAGACAAAACAGAACTTATGAAAATAGAAGAAATTTGTCTGAAACAATGTTAAAGTTCATCTGAGATCAAGAATAATTTAAGTTTCAAAACTGCTTTCTGTCAGACGAACTTTGAACATTAAAATTCGAATTTCAGAAGCTAAGGTTGTGAGTCTGTTGGAATGAAATGTTGACATACGAATGACAGAGTTTTGTAACTTCGAATGTTGAAGTTAGTCTGAAAAGAATCTCTCTGACAGACGAACTTCACTCCTTCAAAATTTGAATTTCGAAGAAAGTGAACTATTGTGCCTCCTTGAACGTTCTACAGACAGATGAATTTTGGGGTTCCAAAATTTGAATTTTGAAGGCACTGTAGAAAATTGAAAACACTGGTCACTCCTAACCGAAAAACTTTCTTCTTGAAAATTCGTATGTCACATTGTGAAAATATTTTATAAGTTTCAAAATTCGAATTTCACTTCATAAACAGACGAACTTCGTGCTGTAACGTTGGAAGCTTTAACCTTCGGTTCCTTCGAAATTCATTTGTTGACCAACCAGAATTCAAATTTCAGTATGTCAGAAACATTAAATGCGGTTGGTAAATGGATAGTTTTTCTGAGTAACCGTTGGATAACTTCCCCAACGGATAGATTTAGTCTCTAACGGATAGTGATGGGAGACACGTTAGGAACCTATCCTAAGAGCCTTTTTTTGATATAAGGATCGTGCAACTCAAGAAAAGATAAATTAAACACAAGAACAATAAAGAACAGAAACTAAAGAAAATAGACACGATGAAATAAGAAGACTGAACAAAATGTTGGTCGAAGGAAATAGACTCCAAGAGAACCCATCTCTTGAATCCTAACCTCGGGACGCCACAAGGATCACCACTCCTTGATAAGTCCTCATTCTTTCTGGCACTCAAGGATAAGCAAGAAAGAACTCACTGAACAACAATAAAGTTGCTGAAAAAAAATTCATTCATTCATGTTGTGGTTTGCAAGAGTACAAGAGGTGCCTATTTATAGGCAAGTATTAACCCATAAACTAACTCTAGTTCACCCCACAAACCTAACCTTATTAATGCTAATTAATACAAAATGGAAATCCTAAGTCAAAAGGAGCATTTAATTCTAATTTTGAATTTGAAAAGGTTGGCTCCTCTTAAATGCATAAAACAAAACAAATCAGATCATTATTTGCCTTTTATTGAAAAGGAAACAAATTGACTAAAATAATCCTAATAAAACTTATTAAAAACGTCACTTTTGGGGACCACATGAGAAGCACATGTATTTTAAGTGAATTCTCCATATTGGGCCTTCTCCAAGTTGGGCTTGTTGATTATAATCTAGCTCCACATTTTCAGCTTGCCTCTTTCTTTGTTTTGGGCCTCAAAATCATTTAAATACAATGGTTCCATGTTAATAATGTTTTGGATCACCCCATTCATCACTTTTATTCTAGCTCTAGTCATTGGTCCTCCAATGCCTTGAAGTGAGCCTTAAATTTGTTCATAGTCCATTGTTGCTCTTAGCTTGCCCTCATCATCAAATGCTTCATGCCTCGATCGTACTCTATCAGATAGTTAAGGCCAAAATCTATAAATACAACATCATTTGAAGTTGTGGGTAACGAATCAAACTTGTATATACCGAATTTCTGCCAAATCTTCTTCTCAAAAGTTTTTAACCTCTCAACTTCAATATTTGTACTTTAACCTTCATATCTACTCTACTCAAGAGAGTTAAATCTTTGTAAACAATCTACTCTTCATCTGGAAGATAGATTTACTTGTGAGGGGAAATCACAAGGGGATTGGGAAGCACATTGTAGAAGTGCTTAGAGAGATTGAAAAAGCTCCAGAAACAGAGCATACTTGTTGTATTGTGGCATTAGCAAGAAGCCCGTTGAATTCTTGCTGTATAGTGAAAAATCTCAAGAGTTGTCTTGGGGACTGGATGTAGGTCAAGTGGATAGACCGAATCAGGATAAATTACTGAGTCTTCCTCTCTTTATCTTTACTTTTCAGCTTGCTCTGTTTTATACATTGCTTCCATTACACTGTGCTATCTTCACCCATTTCACTTTGTGCAGAAAAATTTCAATCTTCCCAATTCACCCCCCCTCTTGGGAAGTCAGCCTTGCTAAAAAGTGGTATCAGAGCCCGGATTTCCATTCAAAGTATCTCACAGTCCGAGAATTAAGATGGCTGGCTTTGGAGAAAGCATACTTCCTGAAGGGAACAACACTAATAGACAACCAGGCTTCAGTGGAGAACATTATGGGTACTGGAAGATGAGGTTGCAGATTTACCTCCAATCAATTGATCTTGATATCTGATCAGTCATTGAGAAAGGAGATTTCGTCCCAATGACTCTAACTGAAGATAGAAGACACAAAGAGAAGCTAGAAGCAGAGTGGAATGAGGAAGACAGAAGGAGAGTCCTGCTAAATTTCAAAGCAAAGCATTATTTAGTCAGTGCCCTGAACCAGGATGAATTCTACAGAGTCTCACAATGCTCCACTGCAAAAGGGATGTGGGACACTCTGCAGATTGCACATGAAGGAATAACTGGGGTCAGAGAGAACAGACTAAACACATGCATTTCAGAGTATGAAAGCTTCAGAATGACTGAAGGACAAACTGTAAAGGAGCTGTAAAAGAGATTCACCCTCATTGTGAATCAACTAAAGAGCCTGGGAAAGGAGTACACTCAATCTGAAAAAGTAAGAAAGATACTCAGAGCTCTCTCTCTGGAATGGCAGCCCAAGGTGACCGCAATAGAGGAAGCCAGAGGAGAATCAATGGCCTCTATCACAACTCTTTTCGGCAGCCTTGAGGAGTATGAAGGAAAAATGAAAGCTCTCAAGGAAGCTGGACAGGACAGAAAGAAGAAAGGCTTAGCCCTTAAAACTGCTGAAGAAAAGGATGAAGAATCTGACAAAGGAGATGAGCTGGATAAAGAAACTCTGGCTATAATGGTCAAAAAATTTAGAAGATTCTACAGCAAGAAGAAGAACAAGAGATTCTTCAAGAAGGGAGCAGCTGGTGAAAGCAAGAAAGAGGCAAAAGAGCCTGTGACTTACTATAAGTGCAAGAAGCAGGGACACATCAAATGGGATTGTCCTCAATTCCTCAAAAAGCAAGAAAAAGATAAGAGAGTTGCTGACAAAGGAAAGAAGAAGAAAGCCTACATCTCATCAATATGGGGCAACAATTCAGATGAAGATGAGATTGCCAACATCTGCCTGATGGCACTTGCTTCTGAAGAAGCCGAACCCTCATGCAGCAGTGATCAGGAAGAAGAGGTATATGAATATGAACCTTCCCATTCTGAGTTACTTGATGCATTTCATGAGCTTCATGATGAGTTTATTAAAGTTGCTAAAGAACTAAAACTGGCAAAGAAAAAGATTAATAAACTGAAATCTCAAAGCAACATTTCTGAAATTACCTCTCTACCTACTGCTGAATCTGTTTGCTGTACTTCAGGCATTGAACTAAAGCAAACTAATGATTACTTAGTAAAAAGCATGTCAAGGCTCACTAGAGGTAAAGATATGTTGTTTGCCTTGATGGGGAGCCAAAGAATATCACAAGGAAAAGCTGGTCTTGGCTATGATCCATGTGCTATTAAGGAAAAGATTAGGAAGGAAAACCAGAATGCATACATGAGACATTTTGTGCATGCTGAGAGCAACAAAAAGAAATATCACATGTCATCTCGCATTGAAACATATAATCAACCAAAACATGCAAGACAAAAGTATTATCTGCATTATTTTCTACCTGCTTCTCAATCTAGCAGTCCCTTCACTACCTGTCATTTCTGTAATAAAAAGGGACATATTTCCAGTTCTTGTGCTTTGAAGAAAAATGGACTTGGCAGGAAAGTTGAATGGGTTCCCAAAATTGCATCTGCATCTAGGGAAAAATCTACTGACCAAAAAGGACCCAAGCAAATTTGGGTACCTAAAAGGAAAACATAAACATTGTTTTGCAGGTCTGTCTCAAAGCTAAGAAGAGCAACAAATGGTATATGGACAGTGCCTGCTCAAGTCACATGACTGGTGATAAGGAGAAGTTCACCACCCTTAGAGACAAGAAAGGAGGAAAGGTGACCTTTGGAGGTGATCAATATGGCAAAGTTGTTGGTATTGGCATTGTGGGCAAAAATCCGGAAACATCCATTGAAGAGGTGCTATTTGTGATTGGCATCAACCACAATTTGCTAAGTGTGAGTCAGACCTGTGATAAAGGAAATTGGGTGCTGTTTGACTCAGTTTTGCCTGGTCATCAAAAAAAAGTGATACAAAGTAATCCTCAAAGCTCAAAGGGATGGTAACTGTTATACTATTAATCTTGATAAACTTCCTCCCTTGGATTCTGTATGTTTAATTAGTCAGGATAATGATAGTTGGTTATGGCATAGGAGAATTAGCTCATGTTAATATGAATCAATTGTCTAAACTGGTTAAAAATGAGCTAGTAACTGGCCTGCCAAAAATATCTTTTGAAAAGAACAAAGAATGTGATGCAAGTATAAGAGGGAAACAAACTAAATCATCTTTTAAATCTAAAAATGTAATTACCACAACTAGACCACTTGAATTGCTGCATATGGACTTAATTGGACCATCTAGGGTGAAAAGTCTCGGTGGTAATCTGTATGTGCTTGTAATTGTAGATGATTACTCTAGATTCACTTGGACATTATTTCTCTCCTCTAAAAGTGATACTTTTGATGCATTTGTAACCTTAGCTAAGAAAGTGCAAAATGAGAAAGGTATTTCTATTGTGTCTATCAGGTTAGACCATGGAGGAGAGTTTGAAAATGCATACTTCCTGGAGTACTGCAATGAGCATGGGATTGACCACAACTTCTCAGCTCCGAGGACCCCTCAACAGAATAGGGTGGTAGAAAGGAAGAACAGAACTATTGGAGAGATGGCCAGAGCTATGCTGAATGAGAAGGAACTCTCTCAAGTGTTTTGGGCTGATGTAGTAAATATAGCAAGCTACATCATAAACAGAACCTACATCAGACCAATCCTTGGGAAGACTCCATACGAGCTGTACAAGGGAAGAAAGCCAAATCTGTCCCATCTCCATGTGTTTGGATGCAAATGCTTCATTCACAACAATGGGAAAGAAAATCTGGGTAAGTTTGATGCTAAATCCTATAAAGGTATATTTATGGGCTATTCTAGTAGGAGTAAGGCATATAGAGTTTATAATAAAAGTCAAATGTGGTAGAAGAATCTGTGCATGTGGTTTTCATTGAAAATGAAACTGTTTCAAAACATGTTACCATTGAGGATGATCTTGCTTTCAATTTTGAAAAACTGGGCATTTCTGATAAAAGTAAAACTGAACCTCCAAAGATATCTGAATCTGTTAACATAGAGGAAGATATCCAAGAGAAAGAGTTTGATGAAGAAAATAATGAATAAACATCTCAAGAACTCCCTAGAGCTTGGAGATATCAAAGGAATCATTCTGTTGATCAAGTGATAGGGGATATTCAAGAGAAAGTCAAAACCAGAAAACAGTTAAGGGACAAAATGCTAAACTGTGCTTTCATTTCACAAATGGAACCCAAATGTGCTGAAGAAGCCTTAACTAATGATTACTGGATTTTAGCTATGCAAGATGAACTAAATCAGTTTGAAAGGAATCAAATTTGGGATTTAGTGCCTAGGCCCAAAAATCATCCTGTCATTGGCACCAAATGGGTTTTCAGAAATAAACTTGATGAATCTGGAACAATAATTAGAAATAAAGCTAGATTGGTTGCTAAAGGGTATAATCAAGAAGAAGATATTTATTTTGAAGAAACCTTTGCACCAATAGCTAGATTAGAAGCTATAAGAATACTGCTAGCATATACATGCATGAAAAATATTTTACTGTATCAAATGGATGTAAAGAGTGCCTTTCTAAATGGATATATCATGGAAGAGGTTTATGTAGATCAACCTCCAGGTTTTGAGGATTCTACAAAACCAAACCATGTTTATAAACTGAAGAAAGCTCTTTATGGTTTAAAATAAGCCCCTAGAGCATGGTATGAGAGACTGAGCAATTTTCTAACTGAAAAGGGGTTCAATAGAGGCAAAGTTGACACAACTTTATTCACTAAGAAAGAAAATAAAGATTTACTAATTGTTCAAATCTATGTTGATGATATTATTTTCGGTGCTACTAATGAAGCTCTTTGCAAGAAATTCTTTGAGTTAATGCAGGGAGAATTCGAGATGTCCATGATGGGTGAACTCAACTTCTTCCTTGGACTGAAAATCAGACAGCTTGATGATGGTATCTTTCTCAGTCAATTCAAGTATCTAAAGGAGCTGCTAAAGAAGTTTGGAATGGAGAATGCCAAGCCAATGGGAACACATATGGCTACTGCAACCAAACTGGACATGGATGAGAATGGGAAGATGTTTGACATTTTTCAGTACAGAAGAATAATTGGATCCCTGCTGTACTTAACTGCCAGCAGACCTGACATTATGTTCAGTGTCCGTATGTGTGCAAGGTTCCAATCATACCCCAAAGAAACCCATGCAACAGCTGTGAAAAGAATTTTTAGATATCTTATTGGAATATCACAGATGGGTCTTTGGTATCCAAAAGGCAATGGAGAAGATCTCAAAGGATACACTGATGCTGATTTTGCAGGATCCAAAACTGACAGAAAAAGCACAAGTGGAACTTGTCAGTTTCTTGGAGGATTCCTGGTTTCATGGTTCAGTAAAAAGCAAAACAGTGTGGCCCTATCCACTGCAGAAGCTGAGTATGTTGCAGCTGGAAGCTGTTGTGCCCAAGTCATCTGGATGAAGCAGCAGCTTGAAGATCTTGAGGTTAATATAAAAGAGATACCAATCATGTGTGACAACCAAAGTGCCATAAATATCACCAAGAATCCTATCATGCATTCAAGGACGAAACATATTGAAGTTAGGCACTACTTCATAAGGGATCACGTTCTGAAAGGAGAAGTTAAGCTGGAGTACATCCCAACAGAGGATCAAGTTGCTGATATACTCATAAAGCCTCTATTAGAAGACAGGCATTGCAAAATCAAGAGAGAATTGGGTATGGTAAATCCCAATGAACTGTAAGTTATTCTCATGCAATCTTGTTTTCAAAGGTTAATTCTAACTTTAGCATCGGAGTATGTTTAATTTAAGTTGCAGGTGCTCCTCACAAGATTCAATAGCAATAAACTTGAAGATTGAAGCAGACCAAAATGGAACAACCAGAAAATGTAGTAAATGATGAAAATCCTAAGTTATGGATCCATTCTGTAAGCTTTTAAAGATAATATTCGTATTTTAAATGTGTGTTAGACGTATTTTGCTTCACAAACTGTGTTTTTGAACTGGTTAACGTGGTCAACATTCGAATTTTAGTTGACAACAGACGAACTTCGACCTGTTACGCTTTGAAACAGTTCTCGGTGATGCCTCGAAATTTGTCTGTTGAATCTTGGAAGTTTGAATTTTCAAAAACAAAAATTTCAAAGTTATGGTTGTCTATCACTGTTATACGAATTATCACTTCTTAACATGCGAATGTTGGACAACTTTCACAAAGTTAAGAAATTTGAATTTCTGACTCAAAATTCATCTGTTGAAACATGCTCCTCAATGTTGAATCTTTGAAAAATGAAGAACTGAACCCAAAATTGTCTGAAAAAGTGTTTCGATTGAGAACAATGCCTTGAAATAGACAGAGTATGTTGTGAAGACACCAAATGAAGTCAATTGCTCCCCCAAGGAGGCTAATTCGATGTGATTATGATGGCTCGCACTTTTCAGAACATTTTCAGAATCTTCCTGCTTCTACCCTGAACTAGCTTGAATGGAGTTCGAATGGGTTCAGTTCATTTGAATGCACAAGAAATGCCATGAGGATGCCGGATGTAACAACTTGCTCTACCAAAGAAGCAAAATTGATAGGATTTTGTCGTGTAAAACTTGTTGGTGTTTTTTTCTCAAAATCCAAGGCTTCGGCCAAAACTGTCCGAAAAAGTGCTTCGATTGAGATCAATGCCTTGGAGTAGACAGAGTATGCTGTGAAGAGACCAAATGAAGTCAATTGCTCCCCCAAGGAGGCCAATTCCATGGGATTTTGACGGTTCACACTTTTCAGAACGTTTTTAGAATCTTCGTGCTTCTACCCCGAACCAGCTTGAATGGAGTTCGAATGGGTTCAGTTCATTTGAATGCAAAAGAAATTCTATGAGGATGCCGGATGTACTAACTTGCTCCCTCAACGATCCAAAATTGATAGGATTTTGTCGTGTAAAACTTGTCAGTGTTTTTTTCTGAAACTCCAAGGATCCGCCCAAAACTATTCGAAATAGTGCTTCGGTTGTGATCAATGCCTTGGAATAGATAGAGTATGTTGTGAAGAGACCAAATGAATCCAATTGCTCCCACAAGGAGGCCAATTCCATGTGATTTTGATGGCTCACACTTTTCAGAATGTTTTCAAAAACTTCGTGCTTCTACCCTGAACTAGCTTGAATGGAGTTCGAATGGGTTCAGTTCATTTGAATGCACAAGAAATACCGTGAGGATGCCGGAGGCACTAACTTGATCCCCCAAAGACGTAAAATTGATAAGATTTTGTCATGTAAAATTTGTCAGTTGTTTTTCTCAAAGTCCAAGGTTCCGGCCAAAACTGTCCGAAAAAGTGCTTCGGTTGTGATCAGTGCCTTGAAATAGGCAAAGTACGTTGTGAAGAGACCAAATGAAGTCAATTGCTCCCCCAAGGAGGGCAATTCCATGTGATTTTGATGGCTTGAACTTTTCAAAACGTTTTCATAATCTTCCTGCTTCTACCCTGAACTAGCTTGAATGGAGTTCGAATGGGTTCAGTTCATTTGAATGCACAAGAAATGCCGTGAGGATGCCAAATGTACTAACTTGCTCCCTCAAAGATGCAAAATTGATAAGATTTTGTCGTGTAAAACCTATTGGTGTTTTTTTCCCAAACTCCAAGGTTCTTCCCAAAACTGCCCCAAAAAGTGCTTCGGTTAGGAGGAATACCTTGGAACAGACACAACATGTTGTGAAGAGACCAAATGAAGTCAATTGCTCCCCCAAGGAGGCTAATTCCATGTGATTTTCATGGTTCACACTTTTCAGAACGTTTTCATAATCTCCGTGCTTCTATAGTGAGCTAGCCTAGGTGGAGTTCGAATGGGATCAATTCATTTGAATGCACAAGAAATATCATGACGATGCCGGAGGTACTAACTAGCTCCCTCAAAGATGAAAAATTAATAGCATTTTATCGTGCAAAAATTGTCCGTGTTTTTTTCTCAAACTCCAAGGTTCTAACCAAAACTGTCCCAAAAAGTGCTTTGGTTTGGATGAATACCTTGGAGTAGACACAACATGTTGTGAAGAGACCAAATGAAGTCAATTGCTCCCCCATGGAGGCCAATTCCATGGGATTTTGTCGGTTCACACTTTTTAGAACGTTTTCATAATCTTCGTGCTTCTACCCTGAACTAGCTTGAATGGAGTTCGAATAGGATCAATTCATTTGAATGCACAAGAAATGTCATGAGGATGCTGGAGGTACTAACTTGATCCCTCAGAAATGTGAAATTGTTAGGATTTTGTCGTGCAAAACTTGTTGGCATTTTTTTCTCAAACTCCAAGGTTCTGCACAAAACTGTTCCAAAAAGTGCTCCAATTGGGATGAATACCTTGGAATAGACACAACATGTTGTGAAGAGACCAAATGAAGTCAATAGCTCCCCCAAGAAGACCAATTCCATGGGATTTTGACGGTTCACACTTTTCAAAATGTTTCATAATCTTTGTGCTTCTACACTAAACTAGTTTGAATAGAGTTCGAATGGGATCAATTCATTTGAATGCACAAGAAATGTCATGAGGATGCCAGAGGTACTAACTTGCTCACTCAAAGGTGCAAATTTGATAGGATTTTGTCATGTAAAACTTGTCAGTGTTTTTTTCTGAAACTCAAAGGTTCTACCCAAAACATTCCCAAAAAGTGCTCCGAGTGGGATGAATACCTTGGACTAGACACAACAGGTTGTGAGGAGACCAAATGATGTCAATTGCTCCCCTAAGGAGGCCAATTCCTTGGGATTTTGACGGTACACACTTTTCAGAATGTTTTCATAATCTTCGTGCTTCTACAGTGAACTAGCTTGAATGGAGTTCAAATGGGGTCAATTCATTTGAATGCACAAGAAATGTCGTGACGATGCCGGAGGAACTAACTAGATCCCTGAAAGTAACAAAATTAATAGGATTTTGTCGTGCAAAAGTTGTCACTGTTTTTTTTTCTGAAACTCAAAGGTTCTACCCCAAACTGTCCCAAAAAGTGCTCTGAATGGGATGAATACCTTGGAATAGACACAACATGTTGTGAAGAGACCAAATGAAGTCAATTGCTCCCCCAAGGAGGCCAATTCCATGGGATTTTGATGATTCACACTTTTCAGAACGTTTTCAGAATCTTCGTGCTTCTACCCTAAACTAGCTTCAATGGAGGTCGAATGTGATCAACTCATTTGAATGCACAAAAAATGTCGTGAGGATGCCTGATGTGCTAACTTGCTCCCTCAAAGGTGCAAATTTTACAAGATTTTGATGTGCGAAACTTGTCGGTGTTTTTTTTCAAACTCCAAGGTTCTTCCCAAAGCTTCCCCAAAAAGTGCTCCGGTTGGGATGAATACCTTGGAATAGACACAACATGTTGTGAAGAAACCAAGTGAAGTCAATTGCTCCCCCAAGGAGGCCAATTCCATGGGATTTTGACGGTTCACACTTTTCATAACGTTTTCATAGTTTTCGTGCTTCTACGCTGAACTAGCTTGAATGGAGTTTGAATGGGATCAATTCATTTGAATGCACAAGAAATGTTCTGAGGATGCCAGAGGTACTAACTGTTAGGTAGGCTGACTTCCCAAGAGGGGGGTGAATTGGGAAGTTTGAACTTTTCTGCAAAATGTCAAAGAGGTGAAAATGCAATATATTGAGGCAAAACAGAGTGTAAATAAATAACAGTAAAAGTAGCAGAAAAGAGTAGAAGACTCAGAAATTTATCCTGGTTTGGTCTCTCCAGTTGACCTACGTCCAGTCCCTAAGTCAGCACTTGAGATTTTTCAGTATTCAGGAAGAATTCAACAGGCTTCTTGCAAGTGCCACAGTACAACGTCAGTGCTCTGTTTTCTAGAGCTCACTCAATCTCTTTGTGCACTTTCACAAAGTGCTTTACAATCCCTTGTGATAACTCCTCACAAGAAAATCTATCTTCCAGATGAAGATTAGATTATTTACAAAAATGAAACTCTCTTGAATAGAGTGAATATAAAAGTTGAAGCACAAGTATTGAAGTAAGAGGGTAAAAGTCTTTGAGAAGAAGATTTGGTAGAGATTCAGTATATACAAATTTTGATTCGTTTCCCACAACTTCAAATGATGTTATATTTATAGATTTAGGTTTCAAATGTCTGTTACAGACAAAATCTATCAGTTGTTGGAGAAGTTATCCATCGGTTACTCTAAAAAACTATCCGTTAACCAACCGTATTTAATGCTTCTGACATACTTAAATTCAAATTTTGGTTGGTCAACAGACGAATTTTGAAGGAACCGAAGGTTAAAGCTTCCAACATTGAAATACTAAAGTTCGTCTGTTCATGAAGTGAAATTTGAATTTTGAAACTTAGAAAATGTTTCCATGTTGTGACATACGAATTTCCAAGTGAAAAGTTTTTCTGTTAAGTGTGAACAGTGTTTTTAATTTGCTACAGTGTCCTCGAAATTCGAATTTTGGAATCCCAAAATTCGTCTGTCCGCAGCAGGCTCAAAAGGCACAGTAGTTCATTTCCTTTGAAATTCGAATTTTTAAAGAGTAAAGTTCGTCTGTCAGAGAGACCTCTTTTCAGACTTACTTCAACATTCGAATTTGCAAACACTGTCCTTCGTATGTCATTATGTCAATTTAACAGACTCACAACTTTAGCTTCTGAAATTCGAATTTCCATGTTCAAAGTTCGTCTGTCAGTGAGCAATTTTGAAACTCAATATGATCTTGATTTCAGATGAACTTTAACATTGTTTCAGACGAATTTCTTCAATTTTCATAAATTTCATTTTGTCTGAAATTCGAATGCTCAAAACCTAAAGTTCGTCTGTTACTCAACAGCTTCTTTCAGATACTTATGAAAATTTGAATTTTGAACAATCAAAATTCGTTTGTCAGAGAGGCATCTCTTCAGACTTACTCAGTTTTAGCTCGAAATTCGAATTTCTAAAGCCAAAGTTCAAATTTCCAATATAACAGTTCAATGCAAACTTTTCAAACTTCGTCTGTTGGTGGCTATTTTTCAAATATTTGATAAAATCAAGTTTTTAAAACATCTTTTCATCAAATCAAAGTCTTTTACCCATATGTAAAAATAATTAAACATCCTACAACAAGTTTTGCACAGATTTCTCCAGGATTTCTTCATTTGAACTCTTTTTGCACCTTTGACATCTTTTACTCCAAGCTCTTGAGAGTTGATTTGGAATCATCAAAACTTCTTGATTCAACACTAACTTGCTCCCTCAAAGGTGCAAATTTGATAGGATTTTGTAGTTCAAAACTTGTCGGTGTTTTTTTTCTGCAACTCCAAGGTTGTACCCAAAATTGTCCCATAAAGTGCTCTGAGTGGGATGAATACCTTGGAAAAGACACAGCATGTTGTGACAAGACCAAATGAAGTCAATTGCTCCCCTAAGGAGGCCAATTCCATGGGATTTTGATGGTTCACAATTTTCAGAACGTTTTCATAATCTTCGTGCTTCTACCCTGAACTAGCTTGAATAGAGTTCGAATGGGATCAATTCATTTGAATGCACAAGAAATGTCATGAGGATGCTGGAGGTACTAACTTGCTCCCTCAAAGGTGCAAATTTGATAGGATTTTGTTGTGTAAAACTTGTCCGGGTTTTTTTCTGAAACTCAAAGGTTCTACCCAAAACTGTCCCAAAAAGTGCTCCGGTTGGGATGAATACCTTGGAGTATACACAACATGTTGTGAAGAGACCAAATGAAGTCAATTGCTCCCCCAAGGAGGCCAATTCCATAGGATTTTGATGGTTCACACTTTTCAGAATGTTTTTAGAATCTTCGTGCTTCTACCCTGAATTAGCTTGAATGGAGTTCAAATGGGATCAATTCATTTGAACGCACAAGAAATATCGTGAGGATACCGGAGGTACTAACTTGCTCCCTCAAAGGTGCAAATTTGATAGGATTTTGTAGTTCAAAACTTGTCGGTGTTTTTTTTCTGCAACTCCAAGGTTGTACCCAAAATTGTCCCATAAAGTGCTCTGAGTGGGATGAATACCTTGGAAAAGACACAGCATGTTGTGACAAGACCAAATGAAGTCAATTGCTCCCCTAAGGAGGCCAATTCCATGGGATTTTGATGGTTCACAATTTTCAGAACGTTTTCATAATCTTCGTGCTTCTACCCTGAACTAGCTTGAATAGAGTTCGAATGGGATCAATTCATTTGAATGCACAAGAAATGTCATGAGGATGCCGGAGGTACTAACTTGCTCCCTCAAAGGTGCAAATTTGATAGGATTTTGTTGTGTAAAACTTGTCCGGGTTTTTTTCTGAAACTCAAAGGTTCTACCCAAAACTATCCCAAAAAGTGCTCCGGTTGGGATGAATACCTTGGAGTATACACAACATGTTGTGAAGAGACCAAATGAAGTCAATTGCTCCCCCAAGGAGGCCAATTCCATAGGATTTTGATGGTTCACACTTTTCAGAATGTTTTTAGAATCTTCGTGCTTCTACCCCGAATTAGCTTGAATGGAGTTCAAATGGGATCAATTCATTTGAACGCACAAGAAACATCGTGAGGATACCGGAGGTACTAACTTGCTCCCTCAAAGGTGCAAATTAGATAGGATTTTGTAGTTCAAAACTTGTCAGTGTTTTTTTTCTGCAACTCCAAGGTTGTACCCAAAATTGTCCCATAAAGTGCTATGAGTGGGATGAATACCTTGGAAAAGACACAGCATGTTGTGACAAGACCAAATGAAGTCAATTGCTCCCCTAAGGAGGCCAATTCCATGGGATTTTGATGGTTCACAATTTTCAGAACGTTTTCATAATCTTCGTGCTTCTACCCTGAACTAGCTTGAATAGAGTTCGAATGGGATCAATTCATTTGAATGCACAAGAAATGTCATGAGGATGCCGGAGGTACTAACTTGCTCCCTCAAAGGTGCAAATTTGATAGGATTTTGTTGTGTAAAACTTGTCCGGGTTTTTTTCTGAAACTCAAAGGTTCTACCCAAAACTGTCCCAAAAAGTGCTCCGGTTGGGATGAATACCTTGGAGTATACACAACATGTTGTGAAGAGACCAAATGAAGTCAATTGCTCCCCCAAGGAGGCCAATTCCATAGGATTTTGACGGTTCACACTTTTCAGAATGTTTTTAGAATCTTCGTGCTTCTACCCTGAATTAGCTTGAATGGAGTTCAAATGGGATCAATTCATTTGAATGCACAAGAAATGAATGAGGATGCCGGAGGTACTAACTTGCTCCCTCAATGGTGCAAATTTGATAGGATTTTGTAGTGCAAATCTTGTCGGTTTTTTTTCTCAAACTTCAAGGTTCTACCCCAAACTGCCCCAAAAAGTGCTTCGGTTGGGTTGAATACCTTGGAGTAGACACAGCATGTTGTGAAGAGACCAAATAAAGTCAATTGCCCCCCCAAGGAGGCTAATTCCATGGGATTTTGGCGGTTCACACTTTTCAGAACATTTTCATAATCTTCGTGCTTCTACCCTGAACTGGCTTGAATGGAGTTCAAATGGGATCAATTCATTTGAATACACAAGAAATGTCGTGAGGATGCCAGATGTACTAACTTGCTCCCTCAATGGTCCAAATTTGATAGGATTTTGTAGTGTAAAACTTGTCGGTATTTTTTTCTCAAACTCCAAGGTTCTTCCCAAAACTGCCCCAAAAAGTGCTCCAATTGGGATGAATACCTTGGAGTATACACAGCATGTTGCGAAGAGACCAAATGAAGTCAATTGCTCCCCCATGGAGGCCAATCCCATGGGATTTTGATGGTTCACACTTTTCAGAACATTTTCATAACCTTCGTGCTTCTACCCTGAACTAGCTTGAATGGAGTTTGAATGGGATTAATTCATTTGAATGCACAAGACATGTCATGAGGATGCCGGAGGTACTAAGTTGCTCCCTCAAAGGAGTAAATTTGATAGGATTTCGTAGTTCAAAACTTGTCGATGTTTTTTTCTGAAACTCCAAGGTTCTACCCAAAACTGTCCCAAAAAGTGCTCCGGTTGGGACGACTACCTTGGAGTGTACACAGCATGTTGTGAAGAGACCAAATGAAGTCAATTGCTCCCCTAAGGAGGCCAATTCCATAGGATTTTGACGGTTCACACTTTTCAGAACATTTTTAGAAACCTCGTGCCTCTACAGTGAACTAGCTTGAATGGAGTTCGAATGGGATCAATTCATTTGAATGCACAAGAAATGATATGAGGATGCCGGAGGTACTAACTTGCTCCCTCAATGGTGCAAATTTGATAGGATTTTGTCATGTAAAACTTGTCCGGGTTTTTTTCTCAAACTCCAAGGTTTTACCCAAAACTGTCCCAAAAAGTGCTCCGGTTGGGACGACTACCTTGGAGTGTACACAACATGTTGTGAAGAGACCAAATGAAGTCAATTGCTCCCCTAAGGAGGCCAATTCCATAGGATTTTGACGGTTCACACTTTTCAGAACATTTTTAGAAACCTCGTGCCTCTACAGTGAACTAGCTTGAATGGAGTTCGAATGGGATCAATTCATTTGAATGCACAAGAAATGATATGAGGATGCCGGAGGTACTAACTTGCTTCCTCAATGGTGCAAATTTGATAGGATTTTGTCATGTAAAACTTGTCCGGGTTTTTTTCTCAAACTCCAAGGTTTTACCCAAAACTGTCCCAAAAAGTGCTTCGGTTGGGATGACTACCTTGGAGTGTACACAGCATGTTGTGAAGAGACCAAATGAAGTCAATTGCTCCCCTAAGGAGGCCAATTCCATAGGATTTTGACGGTCCACACTTTTCAGAACGTTTTTAGAAACCTCGTGCCTTTACAGTGAACTAGCTTGAATGGAGTTCGAATGGGATCAATTCATTTGAATGCACAAGAAATGTCATTAGGATGCCGGAGGTACTAACTTGCTCCCTCAATGGTGCAAATTTGACAGGATTTTGTAGTGCAAAACTTGTCAGTGTTTTTTTCTCAAACTTCAAGGTTCTACCCCAAACTGCCCCAAAAAGTGCTTCGGTTGGGTTGAATACCTTGGAGTAGACACAGCATGTTGTGAAGAGACCAAATAAAGTCAATTGCCCCCCTAAGGAGGCCAATTCCATGGGATTTTGGAGGTTCACACTTTTCAGAACATTTTCATAATCTTCGTGCTTCTACCCTGAACTGGCTTGAATGGAGTTCAAATGGGATCAATTCATTTGAAAGCACAAGAAATATCGTGAGGATGCCGGAGGTACTAACTTACTCCCTAAATGGTGCAAATTTGATAGGATTTTGTAGTGCAAAACTTGTCGGTATTTTTTTCTCAAACTCCAAGGTTCTTCCCAAAACTGCCCCAAAAAGTGCTCCAATTGGGATGAATACCTTGGAGTATACACAGCATGTTGCGAAGAGACCAAATGAAGTCAATTGCTCCCCCATGGAGGCCAATCCCATGGGATTTTGATGGTTAACACTTTTCAGAACATTTTCATAACCTTCGTGCTTCTACCCTGAACTAGCTTGAATGGAGTTTGAATGGGATTAATTCATTTGAATGCACAAGACATGTCATGAGGATGCCGGAGGTACTAAGTTGCTCCCTCAAAGGAGTAAATTTGATAGGATTTCGTAGTTCAAAACTTGTCGGTGTTTTTTTCTGAAACTCCAAGGTTCTACCCAAAACTGTCCCAAAAAGTGCTCCGGTTGGGACGACTACCTTGGAGTGTACACAGCATGTTGTGAAGAGACCAAATGAAGTCAATTGCTCCCCTAAGGAGGCTAATTCCATAGGATTTTGACGGTTCACACTTTTCAGAACATTTTTAGAAACCTCGTGCCTCTACGGTGAACTAGCTGGAATGGAGTTCGAATGGGATCAATTCATTTGAATGCACAAGAAATGATATGTGGATGCCGGAGGTACTAACTTGCTCCCTCAATGGTGCAAATTTGATAGTATTTTGTTATGTAAAACTTGTCCGGGTTTTTTTCTCAAACTCCAAGGTTTTACCCAAAACTGTCCCAAAAAGTGCTCCGGTTGGGACGACTACCTTGGAGTGTACACAGCATGTTGTGAAGAGACCAAATGAAGTCAATTGCTCCCCTAAGGAGGCCAATTCCATAGGATTTTGACGGTTCACACTTTTCAGAACATTTTTAGAAACCTCGTGCCTCTACAGTGAACTAGCTTGAATGGAGTTTGAATGGGATCAATTCATTTGAATGCACAAGAAATGATATGAGGATGCCGGAGGTACTAACTTGCTCCCTCAATGGTGCAAATTTGATAGGATTTTGTAGTGCAAAACTTGTCGGTGTTTTTTTCTCAAACTTCAAGGTTCTACCCCAACCTGCCCCAAAAAGTGCTTCGGTTGGGTTGAATACCTTGGAGTAGACACAGCATGTTGTGAAGAGACCAAATAAAGTCAATTGCCCTCCCAAGGAGGCCAATTCCATGGGATTTTGGCGGTTCACACTTTTCAGAACATTTTCATAATCTTCGTGCATCTACCCTGAACTGGCTTGAATGGAGTTCAAATGGGATCAATTCATTTGAAAGCACAAGAAATATCGCGAGGATGCCGGAGGTACTAACTTACTCCCTAAATGGTGCAAATTTGATAGGATTTTGTAGTGCAAAACTTGTCGGTATTTTTTTCTCAAACTCCAAGGTTCTTCCCAAAACTTCCCCAAAAAGTGCTCCAATTGGGATGAATACCTTGGAGTATACCCAGCATGTTGCGAAGAGACCAAATGAAGTCAATTGCTCCCCCATGGAGGCCAATCCCATGGGATTTTGATGGTTCACACTTTTCAGAACATTTTCATAACCTTCGTGCTTCTACCCTGAACTAGCTTGAATGGAGTTTGAATGGGATTAATTCATTTGAATGCACAAGACATGTCATGAGGATGCCGGAGGTACTAAGTTCCTCCCTCAAAGGAGTAAATTTGATAGGATTTCGTAGTTCAAAACTTGTCGGTGTTTTTTTCTGAAACTCCAAGGTTCTACCCAAAACTGTCCCAAAAACTGCTTTGAGTGGGATGAGTAGCTTGGAGTAGACACAGCATGTTGTGAAGAGACCAACTGAAGTCAATTGCTACCCCAAGGAGGCCAATTCCATGGGATTTTGACGGTTCACACTTTTCAGAACGTTTTCATAATCTTCGTGCTTCTACCCTGAACTAGCTTGAATGGAGTTTCAATGGGATCAATTCATTTGAATGCACAAGAAATGTCATTAGGATGCCGGAGGTATTAACTTGCTCCCTCAAAGGTGCAAATTTGATAGGATTTTGTCATGTAAAACTTGTCCGGGTTTTTTTCTCAAACTCCAAGGTTTTACCCAAAACTGTCCCAAAAAGTGCTCCGGTTGGGACGACTACCTTGGAGTGTACACAACATGTTGTGAAGAGACCAAATGAAGTCAATTGCTCCCCTAAGGAGGCCAATTCCATAGGATTTTGACGGTTCACACTTTTCAGAACATTTTTAGAAACCTCGTGCCTCTACAGTGAACTAGCTTGAATGGAGTTCGAATGGGATCAATTCATTTGAATGCACAAGAAATGATATGAGGATGCCGGAGGTACTAACTTGCTCCCTCAATGGTGCAAATTTTATAGGATTTTGTCATGTAAAACTTGTCCGGGTTTTTTTCTCAAACTCCAAGGTTTTACCCAAAACTGTCCCAAAAAGTGCTCCGGTTGGGACGACTACCTTGGAGTGTACACAGCATGTTGCGAAGAGACCAAATGAAGTCAATTGCTCCCCCATGGAGGCCAATCCCATGGGATTTTGATGGTTCACATTTTTCAGAACATTTTCATAACCTTCGTGCTTCTACCCTGAACTAGCTTGAATGGAGTTTGAATGGGATTAATTCATTTGAATGCACAAGACATGTCATGAGGATGCCGGAGGTACTAAGTTGCTCCCTCAAAGGAGTAAATTTGATAGGATTTCGTAGTTCAAAACTTGTTGTTGTTTTTTTCTGATACTCCAAGGTTCTACCCAAAACTGTACCAAAAACTGCTTTGAGTGAGATGAGTAGCTTGGAGTAGACACAGCATGTTGTGATGAGACCAACTGAAGTCAATTGCTACCCCAAGGAGGCCAATTCCATGGGATTTTGACGGTTCACACTTTTCAGAACGTTTTCATAATCTTCGTGCTTCTACCCTGAACTAGCTTGAATGGAGTTTCAATGGGATCAATTCATTTGAATGCACAAGAAATGTCATTAGGATGCCGGAGGTACTAACTTGCTCCCTCAAAGGTGCAAATTTGATAGGATTTTGTCATGTAAAACTTGTCCGGGTTTTTTTCTCAAACTCCAAGGTTTTACCCAAAACTGTCCCAAAAAGTGCTCCGGTTGGGACGACTACCTTGGAGTGTACACAGCATGTTGTGAAGAGACCAAATGAAGTCAATTGCTCCCCTAAGGAGGCCAATTCCATGGGATTTTGGCGGTTCACACTTTTCAGAACATTTTCATAATCTTCGTGCTTCTACCCTGAACTGGCTTGAATTGAGTTCAAATGGGATCAATTCATTTGAATACACAAGAAATGTCGTGAGGATGCCGGAGGTACTAACTTGCTCCCTCAATGGTGCAAATTTGATAGGATTTTCTCATGTAAAACTTGTCCGGGTTTTTTTCTCAAACTCCAAGGTTTTACCCAAAACTGTCCCAAAAAGTGCTCCGGTTGGGACGACTACCTTGGAGTGTACACAGCATGTTGCGAAGAGACCAAATGAAGTCAATTGCTCCCCCATGGAGGCCAATCCCATGGGATTTTGATGGTTCACACTTTTCAGAACATTTTCATAACCTTCGTGCTTCTACCCTGAACTAGCTTGAATGGAGTTTGAATGGGATTAATTCATTTGAATGCACAAGACATGTCATGAGGATGCCGGAGGTACTAAGTTGCTCCCTCAAAGGAGTAAATTTGATAGGATTTTGTAGTGCAAAACTTGTCGGTGTTTTTTTCTCAAACTTCAAGGTTCTACCCCAAACTGCCCCAAAAAGTGCTTCGGTTGGGTTGAATACCTTGGAGTAGACACAGCATGTTGTGAAGAGACCAACTGAAGTCAATTGCTACCCCAAGGAGGCCAATTCCATGGGATTGTGACGGTTCACACTTTTCAGAACGTTTTCATAATCTTCGTGCTTCTACCCTGAACTAGCTTGAATGGAGTTTCAATGGGATCAATTCATTTGAATGCACAAGAAATGTCATTAGGATGCCGGAGGTACTAACTTGCTCCCTCAAAGGTGCAAATTTGATAGGATTTTGTCATGTAAAACTTGTCCGGGTTTTTTTCTCAAACTTCAAGGTTTTACCCAAAACTGTCCCAAAAAGTGCTCCGGTTGGGACGACTACCTTGGAGTGTACACAGCATGTTGTGAAGAGACCAAATGAAGTCAACTGCTCCCCTAAGGAGGCCAATTCCATAGGATTTTGACGGTTCACACTTTTCAGAACATTTTTAGAAACCTCGTGCCTCTACAGTGAACTAGCTTGAATGGAGTTCGAATGGGATCAATTCATTTGAATGCACAAGAAATGATATGAGGATGCCGGAGGTACTAACTTGCTCCCTCAATGGTGCAAATTTGATAGGATTTTGTAGTGCAAAACTTGTCGGTGTTTTTTTCTCAAACTTCAAGGTTCTACCCCAAACTGCCCCAAAAAGTGCTTCGGTTGGGTTGAATACCTTGGAGTAGACACTGCATGTTGTGAAGAGACCAAATAAAGTCAATTGCCCCCCCAAGTAGGCCAATTCCATGGGATTTTGGCGGTTCACACTTTTCAGAACATTTTCATAATCTTCGTGCTTCTACCCTGAACTGGCTTGAATGGAGTTCAAATGGGATCAATTCATTTGAATACACAAGAAATGTCGTGAGGATGCCGGAGGTACTAACTTACTCCCTAAATGGTGCAAATTTGATAGGATTTTGTAGTGCAAAACTTGTCAGTATTTTTTTCTCAAACTCCAAGGTTCTTCCCAAAACTGCCCCAAAAAGTGCTCCAATTGGGATGAATACCTTGGAGTAGACACAGCATGTTGCGAAGAGAGCAAATGAAGTCAATTGCTCCCCCATGGAGGCCAATCCCATGGGATTTTGATGGTTCACACTTTTCAGAACATTTTCATAACCTTCGTGCTTCTACCCTGAACTAGCTTGAATGGAGTTTGAATGGGATTAATTCATTTGAATGCACAAGACATGTCATGAGGATGCCGGAGGTACTAACTTGCTCCCTAGATGGTAAAAATTTGATAGGATTTTGTAGTTCAAAACATGTCCGTGTTTTTTTCTCAAACTCCAAGGTTCTTCCCAAAACTGCCCCAAAAATTGCTCCAGTGGGATGAATACCTTGGAGTAGAGACAGCATGTTGTGAAGAGACCAAATGAAGTGAATTGCTCCACCTTGGAGGCCAATGCCATGGGATTTTGACGGTTCACACTTTTCAGAACGTTTTCAGAATCTTCGTGCTTCTACCCTGAACTAGCTTAAATGGAGTTCAAATGGGATCAATTCATTTGAATGCACAAGAAATATCGTGAGGATGCCGGAGTTACTAACTTGCTCCCTCAAATGTGAAAATTCGATAGGATTTTGTAGTGCAAAACTTGTAGGTGTTTTTTTCTCAAACTCCAAGGTTCTACCCAAAACTACCCCAAAAAGTGCTTCGGTTGGGATGGATACCTTGGAGTAGACACAACATGTTGTGAAGAGACCAAATGAAGTCAATTGCTCCACCATAGAGGCCAATGCCATGGGATTTTGACGGTTCACACTTTTCAGAACGTTTTCATAATCTTCGTGCTTCTACCCTGAGCTAGCTTGAATGGAGTTCATGATAAGTGAACCCTTTTGGAACGCATCCAAAGAACCCAATTTTTTATGTATGACACCCGGATCTTTACTAAACAAGGAATACAAAGACTAAACAGCAAAGAAAAGAATAAAGACAAACGATAACAGAAGTAAAGAAAACTAAAAATAAAGAAATAAGATGGATAGATGTTGGTCTTGAGAAATAGAACCCAAGAGAACCGGTCTCTTGAACCCTAGTTCCGGTGACGCCACAAGGATTGACCAATTCCTTGATAAGTCATAGTATTCTCTCTAGTACTCAAAGAATCGCAAGAGGAAACTCACAAAAGTCTGAAACTTTAATCATTCAAATCTTAAAAACGTACATGAAAGTTAGCCTTAAGTAGGCAAGGTAAAATCTAACCTAATAAGCCTAGAAACCCTAATTAATTTAGGCTTAAGTAATCCTAATAGGATTAGGAGACTTTAGGCCCAAACAACACTCCTATTGGACCTAGGAAACTAATAAAATAAAGCCCTAAAATAAAATAACGAAAATTCATAAAAAATAATAAAATAATACCTAAACCCTTATAAACATGCCAACACATTAATGAAATCACATGTTTGGCACATGACATGTTTATTTACAATGTGAGCTATCAAAAAGACTATTATTTAACCAATTGGGCTTTATTAATTAACAAAGTTCAGCCCATAATTAATAAAAATGAAATTAACACTAATTAAGCCCAATAATACTTAAGTCACATGCTATTTTAGTGAAACACATGATCTTTTAAGTAATCTCTTCCAATGGGCTGCTTTTGGGCTTGAATCTTTCCAAGTGATAAGGCCTCCTACCATGTTCCTGAATTTGTCCAAGCCATCCTCCATCATTCCCTCCCTCTTTGAAAAGATTCGTCCTCGAATCTCCATAATCTACATTGAAGGAAAGGGAACGATTAAATGCATCAAATAAATTATATGGAGTATACTTACCTTTCAAGTTTGATTGATGCATCTGTGCTTTATTCCTTGCATAAATGTGAAGGACAACATTCTTCCTTGGCTTTGTGAACCAGAACATTGTTCCAATATCAGAAACCTTCACACCTTTAACTTGAATTTCATAAGACCTATCTTCAAGCATTGGTGGATAAGAAATTGAACTTATCTTTATAGCATATACACCAATGACCTGCAGCAAGTAGCTCAACAGAAACTCGACACAAGAATACTTAAATGGGACCATGATGTTAAGGGACACATAGGGAAATAAATAGAGACAAAATGGCACACAAGAAAACTCAATTAAAACCAAAGTATTAGAAAAACTAAGGAAGATAAAATCTGGACAGATTTGAACATAATACAATAATTGCAAAACCTGAAAAGATTTTGATAACATTAATGATGCACAATGATAGAACAAAGATGGAGATGTAATGACTAAAGGGACACCACACACTAACATAGAACTAGAAGAAGAGAATGAGTTGAATAGAAAATGGAACACAAAAGACTCATGAAGGTGAAATGGGATAAACCAACAAACAACCAAAAAGACACATAACCTATAAGACACACGATAAATATAAAACACAAAACAAATAGGGACTACTTCACAAATACATAAGAAATACAAAATACTATGATGATGAGATGGAATGACATAGAAGGATAAACTAGAGAAAGAATGCACTAAAGTAACTAATGAACTCATTATTGACTCATGCAATTTGGAATCAGAAGAAATTGCAGACTCAGGCAACAATGATGGATGACATAATTTAAAGAACTTAGAAATATAATGAGAAGGAAGAAGCAAACACAATGAAGACACATAAGAAAGATGAGATGAAGAAGGAAGGAGTTTTGTACAAACTACTTTAGGCTCACTTTCACTCTCATTCATCCTCAAACTCTCTTTTTCTTTTCTCTTTTTCCTCTTTTTCTTCCTCTTTTTCACTCTTTTCTCACTTCTCTTCTCTCTTACTCTTTCTGCATTCTTTTTATTTTTCTGGACACTTTCTTTCCTACATCTCTCTTTTCTTCTCTCATTTTTCCACTTTAGCTCACTTTGCAAGTTCTCATGATTTTCACACAAATGAATACATGGCAATAGTTTATGGACTTTTTCTAAAACATGATAACAGTTTCTATCATACCCATTCAAGCTAACATCATAGTCTAAATTTCCAATCACCATGTCAATATGCTCATTCACATCAACGCAATCATAAGATCTAATTTCCAAAGGAATCACACTATTAGCACTACTTGAAACTAATATGCTACCATCCAAAGAATTTTCCATCAAATCTTTAATAGCATATGAATATTTATTTTCAACTAAAGGATGCAAACAATGATAATTTTGCTCATAAGCACAAGCCATATTATTCAATTCCTTTTCCAATTGTGCTACAACATTATTTTCAATTTGCACACTAGAAGCACAACTAGAATCATCTAGGCTTTCTACCATAACACTATCAACATCTAGACCAATTCTCTTTTCAAGATTTAGTAAGATATCATGTTTAATCCCATTATTACAATTAATAACATTAAGCTCATCAAGATTCTTAAGTTCAACACATCCCAATTCAGATTCCAATTCAATAGTTCCATCACAAGGGATATCATCAATGCAAGTAACATCATTTATCTTAATAGAATTATCACATCTTAAATCACAAGAGACATTAATATCAGAGTTCTGAGGATCAGGCATACCTGTAGTGGATTCTCTCGTTACATCATCAGTTGTTGAAGTGGTAGCAATGTTATCATCCACTTGATCATCTTTCTCCATGTGGGAATCACATGAATCTTGGACCACAAGCATTTGCATCTCTTTGGAATGTTCAACCACACTTTTAGATTTGGATGACATGTATTTTTTTCTCAAGACTGCTCTCATTTCATTCCATGTTATAATGGAAGGTTCTCCATTTGTAGCTCGTCTAGTTTCCATCCGTTTCCACCATTTTTTTGTTGCTGCTATATATATATATTGCAGCAATAAATCTCACTTTTTTTTTCAGAATATTTTTTTTTTAATTTTTTTTTTCAGTTGCTGCTATGTTTTTTTTTTGCAGCAATCAATCTATCTTTTTTTTTTCAGATTTTTTTGAACAGTAACCCGAAACAGTAACTGTGAACAGTCTCAAAAACAGTTTTGGTGAACAGTGACGGGAACAGTAATCAAACAGTCCGGAACAGTATAGTGTACAGTGATGGAAAACAGTGTTCGGGTAAACAGTGAAAAACAAAACAGTACTGCCAAAACGGGACAGTACGAAACAGTGTTGATGAATAGTGAAATCCGCACGGTATGAATAGTGACGCAAAATTTTTTTTTTTGAAGCAACGAAGATGGATTGAAACAAGGAAACAAGTAAAATAGGGAACACACCTTGATTTGCAAACCAAAGCTCTGATACCAAATGATTAGTTAAACCATTTGGAACCCGTCCAAAGAACCCACTTTTTTGTGTATGATACCCGGATCTTTACTAAACAAGGAATACAAAGACTAAACAGCAAAGAAAAGAATAAAGACGAACGATAACAGAAGTAAAGAAAACTAAAAATAAAGAAATAAGATGGATAGATATTGGTCTTGAGAAATAGAACCCAAGAAAACCGGTCTCTTGAACCCTAGTTCCGGTGAAGCCACAAGGATTGACCAATTCCTTGATAAGTCATAGTATTCTCTCTAGCACTCAAAGAATCGCAAGAGAAAACTCACAAAAGTCTGAAACTTTAATCATTCAAATCTTAAAAACGTACATGAAAGTTAGCCTTAAGTAGGCAAGGTAAAATCTAACCTAATAAGCCTAGAAACCCTAATTAATTTAGGCTTAAGTAATCCTAATAGGATTAGGAGACTTTAGGCCCAAACAACACTCCTATTGGACCTAGGAAACTAATAAAATAAAGCCCTAAAATAAAATAACGAAAATTCATAAAAAAATAATAAAATAATACCTAAACCCTTATAAACATGCCAACACATTAATGAAATCACATGTTTGGCACATGACATGTTTATTTACAAGGTGGGCTATCAAAAAGACTATTATTTAACCAATTGGGCTTTATTAATTAACAAAGTTCAGCCCATAATTAATAGAAACGAAATTAACACTAATTAAGCCCAATAATACTTAAGTCACAAGCTATTTTAGTGAAGCACATGATCTTTTAAGTAATCTCTTCCAATGGGCTGCTCTTGGACTTGAATCTTTCCAAGTGATAAGGCCTCCTACCATGTTCCTGAATTTGTCCAAGCCATCCTCCATCAGTTCAAATGGGATCAATTCATTTGAATACACAAGAAATGTCGTGAGGATGCCAGATGTACTAACTTTCTCCCTCAATGGTCCAAATTTGATAGGATTTTGTAGTGTAAAACTTGTCGGTGTTTTTTTCTCAAACTCCGAGGTTCTTCCCAAAACTGTCCCAAAAAGTGCTCTGAGTGGGATGAGTAGCTTGGAGTAGACACAACATGTTGTGAAGAGACCAAATGAAGTCAATTGCTCCCCCAAGGAGGCCAATTCCATGGGATTTTGACGTTTCACACTTTTCAGAACGTTTTCATAATGTTCGTGCTTCTACCTTGAACTAGCTTGAATGGAGTTCAAATAGGATCAATTCATTTGAACGCCCGAGAAATGTCATGAGGATGCCGGAGGTACTAACTTTCTCCCTCAATGGTGCAAATTTGATAGGATTTTGTCGTGTAAAACTTGTCGGTATTTTTTTCTCAAACTCCAAGGTTCTTCCCCAAACTGCCCCAAAAAGTGCTCCGGTTGGGATGAATACCTTGGAGTAGACACAACATGTTGTGAAGAGACCAAATGAGGTCAATTGCTCCCCCGTGGAGGCCAATCCCATGGGATTTTGACGGTTCACACTTTTCAGAACATTTTCATAATCTTCATGCTTCTACCCTGAACTAGCTTGAATGGAGTTTGAATGGGATCAATTCATTTGAATGCACAAGAAATGTTGTGAGGATGCCGGAGGTACTAATTTGCTCCCTCGAAGGTGCAAATTTCATAGGATTTTGTAGTGCAAAACTTGTCGGTGTTTTTTTCTCAAACTCCAAGCTTCTTCCCAAAACTGCCCCAAAAAGTGCTCCGGTTGGGATGAATACCTTGGAGTAGACACATCATGTTGTGAAGAGAGCAAATGAAGTCAATTGCTCCCCCATGGAGGCTAATTCCATGGGATATTGATGGTTCATACTCTTAAGAACATTTTCATAATCTTCGAACTTCTACCCTGAACTAGCTTGCATGGAGTTCGAATGGGATCAATTCATTTGAATGCACAAGAAATGTCGTTAGGATGCCGTAGGTACTAAATTGCTCCCTCAAAGGTGCAAATTTGATAGGATTTTGTCATGTAAAACTTCTCGGTGTTTTTTTCTCAAACTCCAAGGTTCTACCCAAAATTGCCCCAAAAATTACTCCGGTGGGATGAATACCTTGGAGTAGAGACAGCTTGTTGTGAAGAGACCAAATGATGTCAATTGCTCCACCTTGGAGGCCAATGCCATGGGATTTTGACGGTTCACACTTTTCAGAACGTTTTCAGATTATTCGTGCTTCTACCCTGAACTAGCTTGAATGGAGTTCAAATGGGATCAATTCATTTGAATGCACAAGAAATATCATGAGGATGCCGGAGGTACTAACTTGCTCCCTAGATGGTGAAAATTTGATAGGATTTTGTAGTGCACAACTTGTCGGGGTTTTTTTCTCAAACTCTAAGGTACTTCCCAAAACTGCCCCAAAAAGTGCTTCGGTTGGGATGAATACCTTGGAGTAGACACAGCATGTTGTGAAGAGACCAAATGAGGTCAATTGCTCCCCCGTGGAGGCCAATCCCATGGGATTTTGATGGTTCACACTTTTCAGAACATTTTCAGAATCTTCGTGCTTCTACCCTGAACTAGCTTGAATGGAGTTTGAATGGGATCAATTCATTTGAATGCACAAGAAATGTTGTGAGGATGCCGGAGGTACTAATTTGCTCCCTCGAAGGTGCAAATTTGATAGGATTTTGTCGTGCAAAACTTGTCGGTGTTTTTTTCTCAAACTCCAAGCTTCTTCCCAAAACTGCCCCAAAAAGTGCTCTGGTTGGGATGGATACCTTGGAGTAGACACATCATGTTGTGAAGAGAGCAAATGAAGTCAATTGCTCCCCCATGGAGGCTAATTCCATGGGATATTGATGGTTCATACTCTAAAGAACATTTTCATAATCTTCGAGCTTCTACCCTGAACTAGCTTGAATGGAGTTTGAATGGGATCAATTCATTTGAATGCACAAGAAATATCGTGAGGATGCCAGAGTTACTAACTTGCTCCCTCAAATGTGAAAATTCGATAGGATTTTGTAGTGCAAAACTTGTAGGTGTTTTTTTCTCAAACTCCAAGGTTCTACCCAAAACTACCCCAAAAAGTGCTTCGGTTGGGATGGATACCTTGGAGTAGACACAACATGTTGTGAAGAGATCAAATGAAGTCAATTGCTCCCCCAAGGAGGCCAATTCCCTGGGATTTTGACGGTTCACACTTTTCAGAACGTTTTCAGAATCTTCGTGCTTCTACCCTGAACTAGCTTGAATGGAGTTCAAATGGGATCAATTCATTTGACTGCACAAGAAATATCGTGAGGATGCCGGAGTTACTAACTTGCTCCCTCAAATGTGAAAATTTGATAGGATTTTGTAGTGCAAAACTTGTCGGTGTTTTTTTCTCAAACTCCCAGGTTCTACCCAAAACTGCCCCAAAAAGTGCTTCGGTTGGGATGGATACCTTGGAGTAGACACAACATGTTGTGAAGATACGAAATGAAGTCAATTGCTCCCCCAAGGAGGCCAATTCCATGGGCTTTTGACGGTTCACACTTTTCAGAACATTTTCATAATCTTCGTGCTTCTACCCTGAACTAGCTTGAATGGAGTTCAAATGGGATCAATTCATTTGAATACACAAGAAATGTCATGAGGATGCCAGATGTACTAACTTGCTCCCTCAATGGTCCAAATTTGATAGGATTTTGTAGTGTAAAACTTGTCGGTGTTTTTTTCTCAAACTCCGAGGATCTTCCCAAAACTGTCCCAAAAAGTGCTCTGAGTGGGATGAGTAGCTTGGAGTAGACACGACATGTTGTGAAGAGACCAAATGAAGTCAATTGCTCCCCCAAGGAGGCCAATCCCATGGGATTTTGACGGTTCACACTTTTCAGAACGTTTTCATAATGTTCGTGCTTCTACCATGAACTAGCTTGAATGGAGTTCAAATAGGATCAATTCATTTGAACGCCCGAGAAATGTCATGAGGATGCCGGAGGTACTAACTTTCTCCCTCAATGGTGCAAATTTGATAGGATTTTGTCGTGTAAAACTTGTCGGTATTTTTTTCTCAAACTCCAAGGTTCTTCCCAAAACTGCCCCAAAAAGTGCTCCGGTTGGGATGAATACTTTGGAGTAGACACAGCATGTTGTGAAGAGACCAAATGAGGTCAATTGCTCCCCCGTGGAGGCCAATCCCATGGGATTTTGACGGTTCACACTTTTCAGAACGTTTTCATAATGTTCGTGCTTCTACCATGAACTAGCTTGAATGGAGTTCAAATAGGATCAATTCATTTGAACGCCCGAGAAATGTCATGAGGATGCCGGAGGTACTAACTTTCTCCCTCAATGGTGCAAATTTGATAGGATTTTGTCGTGTAAAACTTGTCGGTATTTTTTTCTCAAACTCCAAGGTTCTTCCCAAAACTGCCCCAAAAAGTGCTCCGGTTGGGATGAATACCTTGGAGTAGACACAGCATGTTGTGAAGAGACCAAATGAGGTCAATTGCTCCCCCGTGGAGGCCAATCCCATGGGATTTTGACGGTTCACACTTTTCAGAACATTTTCATAATCTTCATGCTTCTACCCTGAACTAGCTTGAATGGAGTTTGAATGGGATCAATTCATTTGAATGCACAAGAAATGTTGTGAGGATGCCGGAGGTACTAATTTGCTCCCTCGAAGGTGCAAATTTGATAGGATTTTGTCGTGCAAAACTTGTCGGTGTTTTTTTCTCAAACTCCAAGCTTCTTCCCAAAACTGCCCCAAAAAGTGCTCCGGTTGGGATGAATACCTTGGAGTAGACACATCATGTTGTGAAGAGAGCAAATGAAGTCAATTGCTCCCCCATGGAGGCTAATTCCATGGGATATTGATGGTTCATACTCTAAAGAACATTTTCATAATCTTCGAGCTTCTACCCTGAACTAGCTTGAATGGAGTTTGAATGGGATCAATTCATTTGAATGCACAAGAAATATCGTGAGGATGCCAGAGTTACTAACTTGCTCCCTCAAATGTGAAAATTCGATAGGATTTTGTAGTGCAAAACTTGTAGGTGTTTTTTTCTCAAACTCCAAGGTTCTACCCAAAACTACCCCAAAAAGTGCTTCGGTTGGGATGGATACCTTGGAGTAGACACAACATGTTGTGAAGAGATCAAATGAAGTCAATTGCTCCCCCAAGGAGGCCAATTCCCTGGGATTTTGACGGTTCACACTTTTCAGAACGTTTTCAGAATCTTCGTGCTTCTACCCTGAACTAGCTTGAATGGAGTTCAAATGGGATCAATTCATTTGACTGCACAAGAAATATCGTGAGGATGCCGGAGTTACTAACTTGCTCCCTCAAATGTGAAAATTTGATAGGATTTTGTAGTGCAAAACTTGTCGGTGTTTTTTTCTCAAACTCCCAGGTTCTACCCAAAACTGCCCCAAAAAGTGCTTCGGTTGGGATGGATACCTTGGAGTAGACACAACATGTTGTGAAGATACCAAATGAAGTCAATTGCTCCCCCAAGGAGGCCAATTCCATGGGCTTTTGACGGTTCACACTTTTCAGAACATTTTCATAATCTTCGTGCTTCTACCCTGAACTAGCTTGAATGGAGTTCAAATGGGATCAATTCATTTGAATACACAAGAAATGTCATGAGGATGCCAGATGTACTAACTTGCTCCCTCAATGGTCCAAATTTGATAGGATTTTGTAGTGTAAAACTTGTCGGTGTTTTTTTCTCAAACTCCGAGGATCTTCCCAAAACTGTCCCAAAAAGTGCTCTGAGTGGGATGAGTAGCTTGGAGTAGACACGACATGTTGTGAAGAGACCAAATGAAGTCAATTGCTCCCCCAAGGAGGCCAATCCCATGGGATTTTGACGGTTCACACTTTTCAGAACGTTTTCATAATGTTCGTGCTTCTACCATGAACTAGCTTGAATGGAGTTCAAATAGGATCAATTCATTTGAACGCCCGAGAAATGTCATGAGGATGCCGGAGGTACTAACTTTCTCCCTCAATGGTGCAAATTTGATAGGATTTTGTCGTGTAAAACTTGTCGGTATTTTTTTCTCAAACTCCAAGGTTCTTCCCAAAACTGCCCCAAAAAGTGCTCCGGTTGGGATGAATACCTTGGAGTAGACACAGCATGTTGTGAAGAGACCAAATGAGGTCAATTGCTCCCCCGTGGAGGCCAATCCCATGGGATTTTGACGGTTCACACTTTTCAGAACATTTTCATAATCTTCATGCTTCTACCCTGAACTAGCTTGAATGGAGTTTGAATGGGATCAATTCATTTGAATGCACAAGAAATGTTGTGAGGATGCCGGAGGTACTAATTTGCTCCCTCGAAGGTGCAAATTTGATAGGATTTTGTCGTGCAAAACTTGTCGGTGTTTTTTTCTCAAACTCCAAGCTTCTTCCCAAAACTGCCCCAAAAAGTGCTCCGGTTGGGATGAATACCTTGGAGTAGACACATCATGTTGTGAAGAGAGCAAATGAAGTCAATTGCTCCCCCATGGAGGCTAATTCCATGGGATATTGATGGTTCATACTCTAAAGAACATTTTCATAATCTTCGAGCTTCTACCCTGAACTAGCTTGCATGGAGTTTGAATGGGATCAATTCATTTGAATGCACAAGAAATGTTGTGAGGATGCCGGAGGTACTAATTTGCTCCCTCAAAGGTGCAAATTTGATAGGATTTTGTCATGTAAAACTTCTCGGTGTTTTTTTCTCAAACTCCAAGGTTCTACCCAAAATTGCCCCAAAAATTACTCCGGTGGGATGAATACCTTGGAGTAGAGACAGCTTGTTGTGAAGAGACCAAATGATGTCAATTGCTCCACCTTGGAGGCCAATCCCATGGGATTTTGACGGTTCACACTTTTCAGAACGTTTTCATAATGTTCGTGCTTCTACCATGAACTAGCTTGAATGGAGTTCAAATGGGATCAATTCATTTGAATGCACAAGAAATATCATGAGGATGCCGGAGGTACTAACTTGCTCCCTAGATGGTGAAAATTTGATAGGATTTTGTAGTGCATAACTTGTCGGGGTTTTTTTCTCAAACTCTAAGGTACTTCCCAAAACTGCCCCAAAAAGTGCTCCGGTTGGGATGAATACCTTGGAGTAGACACAGCATGTTGTGAAGAGACCAAATGAGGTCAATTGCTCCCCCGTGGAGGCCAATCCCATGGGATTTTGACGGTTCACACTTTTCAGAACATTTTCAGAATCTTCGTGCTTCTACCCTGAACTAGCTTGAATGGAGTTTGAATGGGATCAATTCATTTGAATGCACAAGAAATATCGTGAGGATGCCAGAGTTACTAACTTGCTCCCTCAAATGTGAAAATTCGATAGGATTTTGTAGTGCAAAACTTGTAGGTGTTTTTTTCTCAAACTCCAAGGTTCTACCCAAAACTACCCCAAAAAGTGCTTCGGTTGGGATGGATACCTTGGAGTAGACACAACATGTTGTGAAGATACGAAATGAAGTCAATTGCTCCCCCATGGAGGCTAATTCCATGGGATATTGATGGTTCATACTCTAAAGAACATTTTCATAATCTTCGAGCTTCTACCCTGAACTAGCTTGAATGGAGTTTGAATGGGATCAATTCATTTGAATGCACAAGAAATATCGTGAGGATGCCAGAGTTACTAACTTGCTCCCTCAAATGTGAAAATTCGATAGGATTTTGTAGTGCAAAACTTGTAGGTGTTTTTTTCTCAAACTCCAAGGTTCTACCCAAAACTACCCCAAAAAGTGCTTCGGTTGGGATGGATACCTTGGAGTAGACACAACATGTTGTGAAGAGATCAAATGAAGTCAATTGCTCCCCCAAGGAGGCCAATTCCCTGGGATTTTGACGGTTCACACTTTTCAGAACGTTTTCAGAATCTTCGTGCTTCTACCCTGAACTAGCTTGAATGGAGTTCAAATGGGATCAATTCATTTGACTGCACAAGAAATATCGTGAGGATGCCGGAGTTACTAACTTGCTCCCTCAAATGTGAAAATTTGATAGGATTTTGTAGTGCAAAACTTGTCGGTGTTTTTTTCTCAAACTCCCAGGTTCTACCCAAAACTGCCCCAAAAAGTGCTTCGGTTGGGATGGATACCTTGGAGTAGACACAACATGTTGTGAAGATACGAAATGAAGTCAATTGCTCCCCCAAGGAGGCCAATTCCATGGGCTTTTGACGGTTCACACTTTTCAGAACATTTTCATAATCTTCGTGCTTCTACCCTGAACTAGCTTGAATGGAGTTCAAATGGGATCAATTCATTTGAATACACAAGAAATGTCGTGAGGATGCCAGATGTACTAACTTGCTCCCTCAATGGTCCAAATTTGATAGGATTTTGTAGTGTAAAACTTGTCGGTGTTTTTTTCTCAAACTCCGAGGATCTTCCCAAAACTGTCCCAAAAAGTGCTCTGAGTGGGATGAGTAGCTTGGAGTAGACACGACATGTTGTGAAGAGACCAAATGAAGTCAATTGCTCCCCCAAGGAGGCCAATTGCATGGGATTTTGACGGTTCACACTTTTCAGAACGTTTTCATAATGTTCGTGCTTCTACCATGAACTAGCTTGAATGGAGTTCAAATAGGATCAATTCATTTGAACGCCCGAGAAATGTCATGAGGATGCCGGAGGTACTAACTTTCTCCCTCAATGGTGCAAATTTGATAGGATTTTGTCGTGTAAAACTTGTCGGTATTTTTTTCTCAAACTCCAAGGTTCTTCCCAAAACTGCCCCAAAAAGTGCTCCGGTTGGGATGAATACTTTGGAGTAGACACAGCATGTTGTGAAGAGACCAAATGAGGTCAATTGCTCCCCCGTGGAGGCCAATCCCATGGGATTTTGACGGTTCACACTTTTCAGAACGTTTTCATAATGTTCGTGCTTCTACCATGAACTAGCTTGAATGGAGTTCAAATAGGATCAATTCATTTGAACGCCCGAGAAATGTCATGAGGATGCCGGAGGTACTAACTTTCTCCCTCAATGGTGCAAATTTGATAGGATTTTGTCGTGTAAAACTTGTCGGTATTTTTTTCTCAAACTCCAAGGTTCTTCCCAAAACTGCCCCAAAAAGTGCTCCGGTTGGGATGAATACCTTGGAGTAGACACAGCATGTTGTGAAGAGACCAAATGAGGTCAATTGCTCCCCCGTGGAGGCCAATCCCATGGGATTTTGACGGTTCACACTTTTCAGAACATTTTCATAATCTTCATGCTTCTACCCTGAACTAGCTTGAATGGAGTTTGAATGGGATCAATTCATTTGAATGCACAAGAAATGTTGTGAGGATGCCGGAGGTACTAATTTGCTCCCTCAAAGGTGCAAATTTGATAGGATTTTGTCATGTAAAACTTCTCGGTGTTTTTTTCTCAAACTCCAAGGTTCTACCCAAAATTGCCCCAAAAATTACTCCGGTGGGATGAATACCTTGGAGTAGAGACAGCTTGTTGTGAAGAGACCAAATGATGTCAATTGCTCCACCTTGGAGGCCAATGCCATGGGATTTTGACGGTTCACACTTTTCAGAACGTTTTCAGTTTATTCGTGCTTCTACGCTGAACTAGCTTGAATGGAGTTCAAATGGGATCAATTCATTTGAATGCACAAGAAATATCATGAGGATGCCGGAGGTACTAACTTGCTCCCTAGATGGTGAAAATTTGATAGGATTTTGTAGTGCATAACTTGTCGGGGTTTTTTTCTCAAACTCTAAGGTACTTCCCAAAACTGCCCCAAAAAGTGCTCCGGTTGGGATGAATACCTTGGAGTAGACACAGCATGTTGTGAAGAGACCAAATGAGGTCAATTGCTCCCCCGTGGAGGCCAATCCCATGGGATTTTGACGGTTCACACTTTTCAGAACATTTTCAGAATCTTCGTGCTTCTACCCTGAACTAGCTTGAATGGAGTTTGAATGGGATCAATTCATTTGAATGCACAAGAAATATTGTGAGGATGCCAGAGTTACTAACTTGCTCCCTCAAATGTGAAAATTCGATAGGATTTTGTAGTGCAAAACTTGTAGGTGTTTTTTTCTCAAACTCCAAGGTTCTACCCAAAACTACCCCAAAAAGTGCTCCGGTTGGGATGAATACCTTGGAGTAGACACAGCATGTTGTGAAGAGACCAAATGAGGTCAATTGCTCCCCCGTGGAGGCCAATCCCATGGGATTTTGACGGTTCACACTTTTCAGAACATTTTCAGAATCTTCGTGCTTCTACCCTGAACTAGCTTGAATGGAGTTTGAATGGGATCAATTCATTTGACTGCACAAGAAATATCGTGAGGATGCCGGAGTTACTAACTTGCTCCCTCAAATGTGAAAATTTGATAGGATTTTGTAGTGCAAAACTTGTCGGTGTTTTTTTCTCAAACTCCCAGGTTCTACCCAAAACTGCCCCAAAAAGTGCTTCGGTTGGGATGGATACCTTGGAGTAGACACAACATGTTGTGAAGATACGAAATGAAGTCAATTGCTCCCCCAAGGAGGCCAATTCCATGGGCTTTTGACGGTTCACACTTTTCAGAAAATTTTCATAATCTTCGTGCTTCTACCCTGAACTAGCTTGAATGGAGTTCAAATGGGATCAATTCATTTGAATACACAAGAAATGTCGTGAGGATGCCAGATGTACTAACTTGCTCCCTCAATGGTCCAAATTTGATAGGATTTTGTAGTGTAAAACTTGTCGGTGTTTTTTTCTCAAACTCCGAGGATCTTCCCAAAACTGTCCCAAAAAGTGCTCTGAGTGGGATGAGTAGCTTGGAGTAGACACGACATGTTGTGAAGAGACCAAATGAAGTCAATTGCTCCCCCAAGGAGGCCAATTGCATGGGATTTTGACGGTTCACACTTTTCAGAACGTTTTCATAATGTTCGTGCTTCTACCATGAACTAGCTTGAATGGAGTTCAAATAGGATCAATTCATTTGAACGCCCGAGAAATGTCATGAGGATGCCGGAGGTACTAACTTTCTCCCTCAATGGTGCAAATTTGAAGGATTTTATCATGCAAAACTTGTCGGTGTTTTTTTCTCAAACTCGAAGGTTCTACCCAAAACAATCCCAAAAAGTGCTTTGAGTGGGATGAGTAGCTTGGAGTAGACACAGCATGTTGTGAAGAGACCAAATGAAGTCAATTGCTCCCCCAAGGAGGCCAATTCCATGGGATATACACGGTTCACACTTTTCATAATCTTCGTGCTTCTACCCTGAACTAGCTTGAATGGAGTTTGAATGGGATCAATTCATTTGAATGCACAAGAAATGTTGTGAGGATGCCGAAGGTACTAATTTGCTCCCTCGAAGGTGCAAATTTGATAGGATTTTGTCGTGCAAAACTTGTCGGTGTTTTTTTCTCAAACTCTAAGGTTATACCCAAAACTGTCCCAAAAAGTGCTCCGGTTGGGATGAATTCCTTGGAATAGACACAGCATGTTGTGAGGAGACCAAATGAAGTCAATTGCTCCCCCAAGGAGGCCAATTCCATGGGATATTCACGGTTCACACTTTTCAAAACGTTTTCATAATATTCGTGCTTCTACCCTGAACTAGCTTGAATGGAGTTTGAATGGGATTAATTCATTTGAATGCACAAGAAATGTTGTGAGGATGCCAGAGGTTCTAACTTGTTCCCTCAAAGGTGCAAATTTGATAGGAGTTTGTCGTGGAAAAGATGTCAGTGTTTTTTTCACAAAATCCAAGTTTCTACCCAAAACTGTCCCAAAAAGTGCTCTGAGTGGGATGAATACCTTGGAATAGACACAACATGTTGTGAAGAGACCAAACGAAGTCGATTGCTACCCCAAGGAGGCCAATTCCTTGGGATATTCACGGTTCACACTTTTCAAAATGTTTTCATAATCTTCGTGCTTCTACCCTGAACTAGCTTGAATGGAGTATGAATGGGATCAATTCAATTTAATGCACAAGAAATGTCGTGAAGATGCCGATGGTACTAACATGCTCCCTCAAAGGTGCAAATTTGATAGGATTTTATCGTGCAAAACTTGTCGGTGTTTTTTTCTCAAACTCCAAGGTTCTACGCAAAACTGTCCCAAAAAGTGCTCCGATTGGGATGAATACCTTAGAATAGACACAGCATGTGTTGAAGAGACCAAATGAAGTCAATTGCTCCCCCAAGGAGGCCAATTGCATGTGATTTTGCCGGTTCACACTTTTCAGAACGTTTTCAGAATCTTCGTGCATCTATAGTGAACTAGCTTGAATGGAGTTCAAATGGGATCGATTCATTTGAATGCACAAGAAATGTCGTGAGGATGCCGGATGTAGTAAGTTGCTCCCTCAAAGTTGCAAAATTTATAGGATTTTGTCGTGCAAAACTTGTCGGTGTTTTTTTCTCAAACTCCAAGGTTCTAGCCAAAACTGTCCCAAAAAGTGCTCCGGTTGGGATGAATACCTTGGAATAGACACAGCATGTGTTGAAGAGACCAAATGAAGTCAATTGGTCCCCCAAGGAGGCCAATTCCATGGGATTTTGATGGTTCACACTTTTCAGAACGTTTTCAGAAACTTTGTGCTATTGCTCTCAACTAGCTTGAATGGAGTTCAAATGGGATCAATTCTTTTGAATACACAAGAAATGTTGTAAGGATGCTGTAGGTACTAACTTGCTCCCTCAAAGATGTAAAATTGATAGGATTTTGTCCTGCAAAACTTGTCGGTATTTTATTCTGAAACTCCTAGCTTCTACAAAAAATTATCCCAAAATGTGCTCCGGCTGGGATGAATACCTTGGAATAGACACAGCATGTTATGAAGAGACCAAATGAAATCAATTGCTCCCCCAAGGAGGCCAATTCCATGGGATATTCACGGTTCACACATTTCAAAATGTTTTCATAATATTCGTGCTTCTACCCTGAACTAGCTTGAATGGAGTTTGAATGGGATCAATTCATTTGAATGCACAAGAAATGTTGTGAGGATGCTAGAGGTTCTAACTTGTTCCCTCAAAGGTGCAAATTTGATAGGAGTTTGTCGTGGAAAACTTGTCAGTGTTTTTTTCACAAAATCCAAGTTTCTACCCAAAACTGTCCCATAAAGTGCTCTGAGTGGGATGAATACCTTGGAATAGACACAACATGTTGTGAAGAGACCAAACGAAGTCGATTGCTCCCCCAAGGAGGCCAATTCCATGGGATATTCATGGTTCACACTTTTCAAAATGTTTTCATAATCTTCGTGCTTCTACCCTGAACTAGCTTGATTGGAGTTTGAATGGGATCAATTCATTTGAATGCCCAAGAAATGTTGTGAGGATGCCGGAGGTTCTAACTTGTTCCCTCAAAGGTGAAAATTTGATAGGAGTTTGTCATGGAAAACTTGTCGGTGTTTTTTTCACAAAATCCAAGGTTCTACCCAAAACTGTCCCAAAAAGTGCTCTGAGTGGGATGAATCCCTTGGAATAGACACAACATGTTGTGAAGAGACCAAATGAAGTCGATTGCTTTCCCAAGGAGGCCAATTCCATGGGATATTCACGGTTTACACTTTTCAGAACATTTTCATAATCTTCGTGCTTTTACCCTGAACTAGCTTGAATGGAGTTTGAATGGGATCAATTCATTTGAATGCACAAGAAATGTTGTGAGAATGCCGGAGGTACTAACTTGCTCCCTAAAAGGTGCAAATTTGATAAGATTTTGTCGTGCAAAACTTGTCGGTGTTTTTTTCACAAAATCCAAGGTTCCACCCAAAATTGTCCCAAAAAGTGCTCTGAGTAGGATGAATACCCTGGAATAGACACAGCATGTTGTGAAGAGACCAAATGAAGTCAATTCCTCCCCCAAGGAGGCCAATTCCATGGGATTCTGAAACTCAGATTCTTCCCAAAACATTCCCAAAAAGTGCTCCGGTTGGGATGAATACCTTGGAAAAGACACAACATGTGTTGAAGAGACCAAATGATGTCAATTGCTCTCCCAAGGAGGCCAAGTCCATGGGATTTTCATGATTTACACTTTTCAGAAACTTCGTGCTTCTACAGTGAACTAGCTTGAATGGAGTTCGAATGGGATCAATTCAATTTAATGCACAAGAAATGTCGTGAGGATGCCGATGATACTAACATGCTCCCTCAAAGGTACAAATTTGATAGGATTTTATCGTGCAAAACTTGTCGGTGTTTTTTTCTCAAACTCCAAGGTTCTACCCAAAACTGTCCCAAAAAGTGCTCCGATTGGGATGAATACCTTAGAATAGACACATCATGTGTTGAAGAGACCAAATGAAGTCAATTGCTCCCCCAAGGAGGCCAAGTCAATGGGATTTTGACGGTTCACACATTTCAGAACAATTTCAGAAACTTCGTGCCTTTACAGTGAACTAGCTTGAATGGAGTTCGAATGGGATCAATTCAATTTAATGCACAAGAAATGTCGTGAGGATGCCGGTGGTACTAACTTGCTCCCTCAAAGGTACAAATTTGATAGGATTTTGTCGTGCAAAACTTGTCGGTATTTTTTTCTCAAACTCCAAGGTTCTACCCAAAACTGTCCCAAAAAGTGTTCCGGTTGGGATGAATACCTTGGAATAGACACAACATGTTGTGAAGAAACCAAATAAAGTCAATTGCTCCCCCAAGGAGGCCAATTGCATGTGATTTTGCCGGTTCACACTTTTCAGAACGTTTTCAGAATCTTCGTGCATCTATAGTGAACTAGCTTGAATGGAGTTCAAATGGGATCGATTCATTTGAATGCACAAGAAATGTCGTGAGGATGCCGGATGTAGTAAGTTGCTCCCTCAAAGATGCAAAATTGATAGGATTTTGTCGTGCAAAACTTGTCGGTGTTTTTTTCTCAAACTCCAAGGTTCTAGCCAAAACTGTCCCAAAAAGTGCTCTGGTTGGGATGAATACCTTGGAATAGACACAACATGTGTTGAAGAGACCAAATGAAGTCAATGGGTCCCCCAAGGAGGCCAATTCCATGGGATTTTGACGGTTCACACTTTTCAGAACGTTTTCAGAAACTTTGTGCTATTGCTCTCAACTAGCTTGAATGGAGTTCAAATGGGATCAATTCTTTTGAATACACAAGAAATGTTGTGAGGATGCTGTAGGTGCTAACTTGCTCCCTCAAAGATTTAAAATTGATAGGATTTTGTCCTGCAAAACTTGTCGGTATTTTATTCTGAAACTCCAAGCTTCTACACAAAATTATCCCAAAATGTGCTCCGGCTGGGATGAATACCTTGGAATAGACACAGCATGTTATGAAGAGACCAAATGAAATCAATTGCTCCCCCAAGGAGGCCAATTCCATGGGATATTCACGGTTCACACTTTTCAAAATGTTTTCATAATATTCGTGCTTCTACCCTGAACTAGCTTGAATGGAGTTTGAATGGGATCAATGCATTTGAATGCACAAGAAATGTTGAGAGAATGCCAGAGGTACTAACTTGCTCCGAAAAAGGTGCAAATTTGATTAGATTTTGTCGTGCAAAACTTGTCGGTGTTTTTTTCACAAACCACAAGGTTCCACCCAAAATTGTCCAAAAAAGTGCTCTGAGTCGGATGAATACCTTGGAATAGACACAGCATGTTGTGAAGAGACCAAATGAAGTCAATTGCTCCCAAGAGGAGGCCAATTCCATGGGATTCTGAAACTCAGATTCTTCCCAAAACATTCCCAAAAAGTGCTCCGGTTGGGATGAATACCTTGGAAAAGACACAACATGTGTTGAAGAGACCAAATGAAGTCAATTGCTCCCCCACGGAGGCCAAGTCCATGGGATTTTCACGGTTTACACTTTTCAGAATGTTTTCAGAAACTTCGTGCTTCTACAGTGAACTAGCTTGAATGGAGTTCGAATTGGATCATTTCAATTTAATGCACAAGAAATGTCGTGAGGATGCCGGTGGTACTAACTTGCTCCCTCAAAGGTGCAAATTTGATAGGATTTTGTCGTGCAAAACTTGTCGGTGTTTTTTTCACAAACTCCAATGTTCTACCCAAAACTGTCCCAAAAAGTGCTCCGGTTGGGATGAATACCTTGGAATAGAAACAGCATGTTGTGAAGAGACCAAATGAAGTCAATTGCTCCCCCAAGGAGGCCAATTCCATGGGATTTTGATGGTTCACACTTTTCAGAACATTTTCAGAAACTTCGTGCTTCTGCTCTGAACTAGCTTGAATGGAGTTCGAATGGGATCAATTCATTTGAATGCACAAGAAATTTCGTGAGGATGCCGAAGGTTCTAACTTGTTCCCTCAAAGGGGTAAATTTGATAGGATTTTGTTGTTCAACACTTGTCGGTGTTTTTTTCACAAACTCCAAGGTTATACCCAAAACTGTCCCGAAAAGTCCTCTGAGTGGGGTGAATACATTGGAATAGGCACAGCATGTTGTGAAGAGACCAAATGAAGTCAATTGCTGCCCCACGGAGGCCAATTCCATGGGATGTTCATGGTTCACCCTTTTCAGAACATTTTCATAATCTTTGTGCTTCTACAGTGAACTAGCTTGAATAGAGTTCGAATGGGATCAATTCATTAGAGAGCACAAGAAATGTTGTGAGGGTGCCGGAGGCACAAACTTGCTCCCTCAAAGATGCAAAACTGATAGGATTTTGTCGTGCAAAACTTGTCGGTGTTTTTTTCTCAAACTCCAAGGTTCTAGCCAAAACTGTCCCAAAAAATGCTCCGGTTCGGATGAATTCCTTTGAATAGACACAGCATTTGTTGAAGAGACCAAATGAAGTCAATTGCTCCCCCAAGGAGGCCAATTCCATGGGATTTTGACGGTTCACACTTTTTCAGAATGTTTTCATAGTCTTTGTGCCTCTACGGTGGACTAGCTTGAATGGAGTTCGAATGGGATCAATTCATTTGAGTGCACAAGAAATGTCATGATGATGCCGGAGGTTGTAACTTGTTCCCTCAAAGGTGCAAATTTGATAAGATTTTGTCGTGCAAAACTTGTCGGTGTTTTTTTCTCAAACTCCAAGGTTCTACCCAAAACTCCCAAAAAGTACTCTGGTTGGGATGAATTCCTTGGAATAGACACAGCATGTACTGAAGAGACCGAATGAAGTCAATTGCTCCCCCAAGGAGACCAATTCCATGGGATTTTTACGGTTCACACTCTTCAGTATGTTTTCAGAAACTTCGTGCCTCTACAGTGAACTAGCTTGAATGGAGTTCGAATGGGATCAATTCATTTGAGTGCACAAGAAATGTCGTGATGATGCCGGAGGTTGTAACTTGTTCCCTCAAAGGTGCAAATTTGATACGATTTTGTCGTGCAAAACTTGTCGGTGTTTTTTTCACAAACTCCAAGGTTCTAGCCAAAACTATCCCAAAAAGTGCTCCGGTTGGGATGAATACCTTTGAATAGACACAGCATGTGTTGAAGAGACCAAATGAAGTCAATTGCTTCCCCAAGGTGGCCAATTCCATGGGATATTCACGGTTCACACTTTTCAGAACGTTTTCATAATCTTCGTGCTTCTACCCTGAACTAGCTTGAATGGAGTTTGAATGGGATTATTTCATTTGAATGAACAACAAATGTTGTAAGGATGCCGGAGATACTAATTTGCTCCCTCAAAGGTGCAAATTTGATAGGATTTTGTCGTGCAAATCTTGTCGGTGTTTTTTTCTCAAACTCCAAGGTTCTAGCCAAAACTGTCCCAAAAAGTGCTCCGGTTGGGATGAATTCCTTGGAATAGACACAGCATGTGTTGAAGAGACCAAATGTAGTCAATTGCTCCCCCAAGGAGGCCAATTTCATGGGATTTTGATGGTTCACACTTTTCAGAACGTTTTCATAATCTTTGTGCTTCTACAGTGAACTAGCTTGAATGGAGTTCGAATGGGATCAGTTCATTTGAGTGCACAAGAAATGTCATGAGGATGCCGGAGGCACTAAGTTACTCCCTCAAAGATGCAAAATTGTTAGGATTTTGTCGTGCCAAACTTGTCTGTGTTTTTTTCTCAAACTCAAAGGTTCTACCCAAAACTGTCCCAAACAGTGCTCCCGTTGGGATGAATTCGTTGGAATAGACACGGCAGGTTGTGAAGATACCAAATGAAGTCAATTGCTCTCCCAAGGAGGCCAATTCCATGGAATTTTGACGGTTCACACTTTTCAGAATGTTTTCATAATCTTAGTGCTTCTACAGTGAACTAGCTTGAATGGAGTTCAAATGGGATCAATTCATTTGAATGCACAAGAAATGTCGTGAGGATGCCGGGGGTTCTAACTTGTTCCCTCAAAGGTGCAAATTTGATAGGATTTTGTCGTGCAAAACTTGTCTGTGTTTTTTTCTCAAACTCTAAGGTTCTACCCAAAACTGTCCCAAATAGTGCTCCGGTTGGGATGAATTCGTTGGAATAGACACGGCAGGTTGTGAAGAGACCAGAAGAAGTCAATTGCTCTCCCAAGGAGGCCAATTCCATTGGATTTTTACGGTTCACACTTTTCAGAATGTTTTCATAATCTTTGTGCTTCTACAGTGAACTAGCTTGAATGGAGTTCGAATGGGATCGATTCATTTGAATGCACAAGAAATGTCGTGAGGATGCCGGAGGTTCTAACTTGTTCCCTCAAAGGTGAAAATTTGATAGGATTTTGTCGTGCAAAACTTGTCGGTGTTTTTTTCAGAAACTCCAAGGTTCTACCCAAAACATTCCAAAAAAGTGCTCTGAGTGGGGTGAATACCTTGGAATAGAGACAGCAGGTTGTGAGGAGACCAAATGAAGTCAATTGCTCCCCCAAGGAGGCCAATACCATGGGATATTCACGGCTCACACTTTTCATAATGTTTTCATAGTCTTTGTGCTTCTACAGTGAACTAGCTTGAATGGAGTTTGAATGGGATCAATTCATTTGAATGCACAAGAAATGTTGTGAGGATGCCAGAGGTTCTAACTTGTTCCCTCAAAGGTGCAAATTTGATAGGAGTTTGTCGTGGAAAACTTGTCAGTGTTTTTTTCGCAAACTCCAAGGTTCTAGCTAAAACTGTCCCAAAAAGTGCTCCGGTTGGGATGAATTCCTTGGAATAGACACAGCATGTTGTGAAGAGACCGAATGAAGTCAATTGCTCCCCCAAGGAGGCCAATTCCATGGGATATTCATGGTTCACACTTTTCAAAACGTTTTCATAATCTTCGTGCTTCTACCCTGAACTAGCTTCAATGGAGTTTGAATGAGATCAATTCATTTGAATGCACAAGAAATGTTGTGAGGATGCTGGAGGTTCTAACTTGTTCCCTCAAAGGTGCAAATTTGATAGGAGTTTGTCGTGCAAAACTTGTCAGTGTTTTTTTCACAAACTCCAAGGTTCGGCCCAAAACTGTCCCAAAAAGTGCTCTGAGTGGGATGAATATCTTGGAATAGACACAACATGTTTTGAAGAGACCAAATGAAGACAATTGCTCCCCCAAGGAGGCCAATTCCATAGGATATTCACGGTTCACACTTTTCAGAACGTTTTCATAATCTTCGTGCTTCTACCCTGAAGTAGCTTGAATGGAGTTTGAATGGGATCAATTCATTTAAATGCGCAAGAAATGTTGTGAGGAAGCCGGAGGTACTAACTTGCTCTCTCAAATGTGCAAATTTGATAAGATTTTGTCGTGCAAAACTTGTCGGTATTTTTCTTACAAACTCCAAGGTTCCACCCAAAACTGTCCCAAAAAGTTCTCTGAGTGGGATGAATACCTTGGAATAGACACAGCATGTTGTGAAGAGACCAAATGAAGTCAATTGCTCCCCCAAGGAGGCCAATTCCATAGGATTATGAAACTCAAAGATTCTTCCCAAAACATTCCCAAAAAGTGCTCCGGTTGGGATAAATACCTTGGAAAAGACACAACATGTACTGAAGAGACCGAATGAAGTCAATTGCTCCCCCAAGGAGGCCAATTCCATGGGATTTTTACGGTTCACACTCTTCAGTATGTTTTCAGAAACTTCGTGCCTCTACAGTGAACTAGCTTGAATGGAGTTCGAATGAGATCAATTCATTTGAGTGCACAAGAAATGTCGTGAGGATGCCGAAGGTTGTAACTTGTTCCGTCAAAGGTGCAAATTTGATAGGATTTTGTCGTGCAAAACTTGTCGGTGTTTTTTTCACAAACTCCAAGGTTCTAGCCAAAACTGTCCCAAAAAGTGCTCTGAGTGGGATGAATACCTTGGAATACACACAACATGTTGTGAAGAGACCAACTAAAGTCAATTACTCCCCCAAGGAGGCCAATTCCATGGGATTCTTAAACTCCAAGGTTCTACCCAAAACTTTCCAAAAAGTGCTCCGGTTGGGATGAATACCTTGGAGTAGACACAGCATGATTTGAAGAGACCAAATGAAGTTAATTGCTCACGCAAGGAGGCCAATTCAAAGGGATTTTGATGGTTCACACTATTCAGAACGTTTTCAAAAACTTCGTGCCTCTATAGTGAACTAGCTTGAATGGAGTTCAAATGGGATCAATTCATTTCAATGCACAAGAAATGTCGTGAGGATGCCGGATGTAGTAACTTGCTCCCTCAATGATGCAAAATTGATATGATTTTGTCGTGCAAAACTTGTCGGTGTTTTTTTCTCAAACTCCAAGGATCTACTCAAAACTGTCCCGAAAGGTGCCCCGGTTGGGATGAATACCTTGGAATAAACACAACATGTTGTGAAGAGACCAAATGAAGTCATTTGCTCCCCCAAGGAGGCCAATTCAATGAGATTTTGACGGTTCACAATTTTTCAGAACGTTTTCAGAAACTTCGTGCTTCTGCTATCAACTAGCTTGAATGGAGTTCGAATGGGATCAATTCTTTTAAATACACAAGAAATGTCGCGAGGATGCTGTAGGTACTAACTTGCTCCCTCAAAGATGTAAAATTGATAGGATTTTGTCATGCAAAACCTGTCGGTATTTTATTCTTAAACTCCAAGGTTCTACACAAAATTGTTCCAAAAATTGCTCCGGTTGGGATGAATACCTTGGAATAGACACAAAATGTTGTGAAGAGACCAAATAAAGTCAATTGCTCCCCCAAGGACACCAATTCCATGGGATTTTGCCGGTTCACACTTTCAGAACGTTTTCAGAAACTTCATGCATCTATAGTGAACTAGCTTGAATGGAGTTTGAATGGGATCAATTCATTTGAATGCACAAGAAATGTCGTGAGGATGCCGGATGTAGTAACTTGCTCCCTCACAGATGCAAAATTGATTGGATTTTGTCGTGCAAAACTTGTCGATGTTTTTTTCTCAAACTGCACGGTTCTACCCAAAACTCTTCCGAAAGGTGCTCCGAATGGGATGAATACCTTGGAATAGACAAAACATGTTGTGAAGAGACCAAATGAAGTCAATTGCTCCCCCAAGGAGGCTAATTCGATGGGATTTTGACGGTTCACACATTTCAGAACGTTTTCAGAAACTTCGTGCTTTTGCTCTCGACTAGCTTGAATGGAGTTCAAATGGGATCAATTCTTTTGAATACACAAGAAATGTTGTGAGGATGCTGTAGGTACTAACTTGCTCCCTTAAAGATGCAAAATTGATAGGATTTTGTCATGCAAAACCTGTCGGTATTTTATTCTGAAACTCCAAGGTTCTGCACAAAATTGTCCCAAAATGTGCTCCGGTTGGGATGAATTCCTTGTAATAGACACAGCATGTGATGAAGAGACCAAATGAAATCAATTGCTCCCCCAAGGAGGCCAATTCCATGGGATTTTGACAGTTCATACTTTTCAGAACGTTTTCAGAAACTTCGTTCCTCTATAGTGAGTAGCTTGAATGGAGTTCGAATGGGATCAATTGATTTGAATGCACAAGAAATGTCGTGAGGATGCCGAATGTAGTAACTTGCTCCCTCACAGATGCAAAATTGATTGGATTTTGTCGCGCAAAACTTGTCGGTGATTTTTTCACAAAATCCAAGTTTCTACCCAAAACTGTCCCATAAAGTGCTCTGAGTGGGATGAATAGCTTGGAATAGACACAACATGTTGTGAAGAGACCAAATAAAGTCAATTGCTCCCCCAAGGAGGCCAATTCCATGGGATTTTGCTGGTTCACACTTTTCAGAACATTCTTAGAAACTTCGTGCATCTATAGTGAACTAGCTTGAATGGAGTTCGAATGGGATCAATTCATTTGAATGCACAAGAAATGTCGTGAGGATGCCGGATGTAGTAACTTGGTTACTCAAAGATGGAAAATTGATAGGCTTTTGTCGTGCAAAACTTGTCAGTGTTTTTTTCACAAACTCCAAGGTTCTACCCAAAACTGTCCCAAAAAGTGCTCCGGTTGGGATGAATACCTTGGAATAGACACAGCATGTATTGAAGAGACCAAATGAAGTCAATTGCTCCCCCAAGGAGGCTAATTCCATGGGATTTTGACGGTTCACACTTTTCAGAACGTTTTCAGAAACTTCGTGCTTCTGCTCTCAACTAGCTTGAATGGAGTTCAAATGGGATAAATTCTTTTGAATACACAAGAAATGTCATGAGGATGCTGTAGGTACTAACTTGCTTCCTCAAAGATGCAAAATTGATAGGCTTTTGTCGTGCAAAACTTGTCGGTGTTTTTTTCACAAACTCCAAGGTTCTACCCAAAACTGTCCCAAAAAGTGCTCCGGTTGGGATGAATACCTTGGAATAGACACAGCATGTATTGAAGAGACCAAATGAAGTCAATTGCTCTCCCAAGGAGGCCAATTCCATGGGATTTTGACGGTTCACACTTTTCAGAACGTTTTCAGAAACTTCGTTCCTCTACAGTGAACTAGCTTGAATGGAGTTCAAATGGGATAAATTCTTTTGAATGCACAAGAAATGTCGTGAGGATGCCGGATGTAGTAACTTGCTCCCTCACATATGCAAATTTGATAGGATTTTGTCGCGCAAAACTTGTCGGTGTTTTTTTCACAAACTCCAAGGTTCTACCCAAAATTATCCCAAAAAGTGCTCTGGTTGGGATGAATACCTTGGAATAGACACAACATGTTGTGAAGAGACCAAATAAAGTCAATTGCTCCCCCAAGGAGGCCAATTCCATGGGATTTTGCCGGTTCACACTTTTCAGAACATTTTCAGAAACTTCGTGCATCTATAGTGAACTAGCTTGAATGGAGTTCGAATGGGATCAATTCATTTGAATGCACAAGAAATGTCGTGAGGATGCCGGATGTAGTAACTTGCTCCCTCACATATGCAAATTTGATAGGATTTTGTCGCGCAAAACTTGTCGGTGATTTTTTCACAAACTCCAAGGTTCTACACACAATTATCCCAAAAAGTGCTCTGGTTGGGATGAATACCTTGGAAAAGACACAACATGTTGTGAAGAGACCAAATAAAGTCAATTGCTCCCCCAAGGAGGCCAATTCCATGGGATTTTGCTGGTTCACACTTTTCAGAACATTTTCAGAAACTTCGTGCATCTATAGTGAACTAGTTTGAATGGAGTTCGAATGGGATCAATTCATTTGAATGCACAAGAAATGTCGTGAGGATGCCGGATGTAGTAACTTGCTCCCTCACATATGCAAATTTGATAGGATTTTGTCGCGCAAAACTTGTCGGTGATTTTTTCACAAACTCCAAGGTTCTACCCAAAATTATCCCAAAAAGTTCTCTGGTTGGGATGAATACCTTGGAATAGACACAACATGTTGTGAAGAGACCAGATAAAGTCAATTGCTCCCCCAAGGAGGCCAATTCCATGGGATTTTGCCGGTTCACTCTTTTCAGAACATTTTCAGAAACTTCGTGCATCTATAGTGAACTAGTTTGAATGGAGTTCGAATGGGATCAATTCATTTGAATGCACAAGAAATGTCGTGATGATGACGGATGTAGTAACTTGCTTCCTAAAAGATGCAAAATTGATTGGATTTTGTCGCGCAAAACTTGTCGGTGATTTTTTCACAAACTCCAAGGTTCTACCCAAAATTATCCCAAAAAGCTCTCTGGTTGGGATGAATACCTTGGAATAGACACAACATGTTGTGAAGAGACCAGATAAAGTCAATTGCTCCCCCAAGGAGGCCAATTCCATGGGATTTTGCCGGTTCACACTTTTCAGAACATTTTCAGAAACTTCGTGCATCTATAGTGAACTAGTTTGAATGGAGTTCGAATGGGATCAATTCATTTGAATGCACAAGAAATGTCGTGAGGATGCCGGATGTAGTAACTTGCTCCCTCAAAGATGTAAAATTGATAGGATTTTGTCATGCAAAACCTGTCGGTATTTTATTCTTAAACTCCAAGTTTCTACACAAAATTGTCCCAAAATGTGCTTCGGTGGGGATGAATACCTTGGAATAGACACAGCATGTTATGAAGAGACCAAATGAAATCAATTGCTCCCCCAAGGAGGCCAATTCCATGGGATTTTGACGGTTCACACTTTTCAGAACGTTTTCAGAAACTTCGTTCCTCTATAGTGAACTAGCTTGAATGGAGTTCGAATGGGATCAATTGATTTGAATGCACAAGAAATGTCGTGAGGATGCCGGATGTAGTAACTTGCTCCCTCACATATGCAAATTTGATAGGATTTTGTCGCGCAAAACTTGTCGGTGTTTTTTTCACAAACTCCAAGGTTCTACCCAAAATTATCCCAAAAAGTGCTCTGGTTGGGATGAATACCTTGGAATAGACACAACATGTTGTGAAGAGACCAAATAAAGTCAATTGCTCCCCCAAGGAGGCCAATTCCATGGGATTTTGCCGGTTCACACTTTTCAGAATGTTTTCAGAAACTTCGTGCATCTATAGTGAACTGGCTTGAATGGAGTTTGAATGGGATCAATTCATTTGAATGCACAAGAAATGTCGTGAGGATGCCGGATGTAGTAACTTGCTTCCTAAAAGATGCAAAATTGATTGGATTTTGTCGCGCAAAACTTGTCGGTGATTTTTTCACAAACTCCAAGGTTCTACCCAAAATTATCCCAAAAAGTTCTCTGGTTGGGATGAATACCTTGGAATAGACACAACATGTTGTGAAGAGACCAAATAAAGTCAATTGCTCCCCCAAGGAGGCCAATTCCATGGGATTTTGCCGGTTCACACTTTTCAGAACATTTTCAGAAACTTCGTGCATCTATAGTGAACTAGTTTGAATGGAGTTCGAATGGGATCAATTCATTTGAATGCACAAGAAATGTCGTGAGGATGCCGGATGTAGTAACTTGCTCCCTCAAAGATGTAAAATTGATAGGATTTTGTCATGCAAAACCTGTCGGTATTTTATTCTTAAACTCCAAGTTTCTACACAAAATTGTCCCAAAATGTGCTTCGGTGGGGATGAATACCTTGGAATAGACACAGCATGTTATGAAGAGACCAAATGAAATCAATTGCTCCCCCAAGGAGGCCAATTCCATGGGATTTTGACGGTTCACACTTTTCAGAACGTTTTCAGAAACTTCGTTCCTCTACAGTGAACTAGCTTGAATGGAGTTCGAATGGGATCAATTGATTTGAATGCACAAGAAATGTCGTGAGGATGCCGGATGTAGTAACTTGCTCCCTCACATATGCAAATTTGATAGGATTTTGTCGCGCAAAACTTGTCGGTGTTTTTTTCACAAACTCCAAGGTTCTACCCAAAATTATCCCAAAAAGTGCTCTGGTTGGGATGACTACCTTGGAATAGACACAACATGTTGTGAAGAGACCAAATAAAGTCAATTGCTCCCCCAAGGAGGCCAATTCCATGGGATTTTGCCGGTTCACACTTTTCAGAACGTTTTCAGAAACTTCGTGCATCTATAGTGAACTGGCTTGAATGGAGTTTGAATGGGATCAATTCATTTGAATGCACAAGAAATGTCGTGAGGATGCCGGATGTAGTAACTTGCTTCCTAAAAGATGCAAAATTGATTGGATTTTGTCGCGCAAAACTTGTCGGTGATTTTTTCACAAACTCCAAGGTTCTACCCAAAATTATCCCAAAAAGTTCTCTGGTTGGGATGAATACCTTGGAATAGACACAACATGTTGTGAAGAGACCAAATAAAGTCAATTGCTCCCCCAAGGAGGCCAATTCCATGGGATTTTGCCGGTTCACACTTTTCAGAACATTTTCAGAAACTTCGTGCATCTATAGTGAACTAGTTTGAATGGAGTTCGAATGGGATCAATTCATTTGAATGCACAAGAAATGTCGTGAGGATGCCGGATGTAGTAACTTGCTTCCTCACATATGCAAATTTGATAGGCTTTTGTCGTGCAAAACTTGTCGGTGTTTTTTTCACAAACTCCAAGGTTCTACCCAAAACTGTCCCAAAAAGAGCTCCGGTTGGGATGAATACCTTGGAATAGACACAGCATGTATTGAAGAGACCAAATGAAGTCAATTGCTCTCCCAAGGAGGCCAATTCCATGGGATTTTGACGGTTCACACTTTTCAGAACGTTTTCAGAAACTTCGTTCCTCTACAGTGAACTAGCTTGAATGGAGTTCAAATGGGATAAATTCTTTTGAATGCACAAGAAATGTCGTGAGGATGCCGGATGTAGTAACTTGCTTCCTCACATATGCAAATTTGATAGGATTTTGTCGCGCAAAACTTGTCGGTGTTTTTTTCACAAACTCCAAGGTTCTACCCAAAATTATCCCAAAAAGTGCTCTGGTTGGGATGAATACCTTGGAATAGACACAACATGTTGTGAAGAGACCAAATAAAGTCAATTGCTCCCCCAAGGAGGCCAATTCCATGGGATTTTGCCGGTTCACACTTTTCAGAACATTTTCAGAAACTTCGTTCCTCTACAGTGAACTAGCTTGAATGGAGTTCAAATGGGATAAATTCTTTTGAATGCACAAGAAATGTCGTGAGGATGCCGGATGTAGTAACTTGCTCCCTCACATATGCAAAATTGATTGGATTTTGTCGCGCAAAACTTGTCGGTGATTTTTTCACAAACTCCAAGGTTCTACCCAAAATTATCCCAAAAAGTTCTCTGGTTGGGATGAATACCTTGGAATAGACACAACATGTTGTGAAGAGACCAAATAAAGTCAATTGCTCCCCCAAGGAGGCCAATTCCATGGGATTTTGCCGGTTCACACTTTTCAGAACATTTTCAGAAACTTCGTGCATCTATAGTGAACTAGTTTGAATGGAGTTCGAATGGGATCAATTCATTTGAATGCACAAGAAATGTCGTGAGGATGCCGGATGTAGTAACTTGCTTCCTCAAAGATGCAAAATTGATAGGCTTTTGTCGTGCAAAACTTGTCGGTGTTTTTTTCACAAACTCCAAGGTTCTACCCAAAACTGTCCCAAAAAGAGCTCCGGTTGGGATGAATACCTTGGAATAGACACAGCATGTATTGAAGAGACCAAATGAAGTCAATTGCTCTCCCAAGGAGGCCAATTCCATGGGATTTTGACGGTTCACACTTTTCAGAATGTTTTCAGAAACTTCGTTCCTCTACAGTGAACTAGCTTGAATGGAGTTCGAATGGGATCAATTGATTTGAATGCACAAGAAATGTCGTGAGGATGCCGGATGTAGTAACTTGCTTCCTAAAAGATGCAAAATTGATTGGATTTTGTCGCGCAAAACTTGTCGGTGATTTTTTCACAAACTCCAAGGTTCTACCCAAAATTATCCCAAAAAGTTCTCTGGTTGGGATGAATACCTTGGAATAGACACAACATGTTGTGAAGAGACCAAATAAAGTCAATTGCTCCCCCAAGGAGGCCAATTCCATGGGATTTTGCCGGTTCACACTTTTCAGAACATTTTCAGAAACTTCGTGCATCTATAGTGAACTAGTTTGAATGGAGTTCGAATGGGATCAATTCATTTGAATGCACAAGAAATGTCGTGAGGATGCCGGATGTAGTAACTTGCTCCCTCACATATGCAAATTTGATAGGATTTTGTCGCGCAAAACTTGCGGTGATTTTTTCACAAACTCCAAGGTTCTACCCAAAATTATCCCAAAAAGTTCTCTGGTTGGGATGAATACCTTGGAATAGACACAACATGTTGTGAAGAGACCAGATAAAGTCAATTGCTCCCCCAAGGAGGCCAATTCCATGGGATTTTGCCGGTTCACTCTTTTCAGAACATTTTCAGAAACTTCGTGCATCTATAGTGAACTAGTTTGAATGGAGTTCGAATGCGATCAATTCATTTGAATGCACAAGAAATGTCGTGATGATGACGGAGGTTGTAACTTGTTCCCTCAGAGTTGCAAATTTGATAGGATTTTGTCGTGCAAAACTTGTCGGTGTTTTTTTCACAAACTCCAAGGTTCTACCCAAAACTGTCCCAAAAAGTGCTCCGGTTGGGATGAATACCTTGGAATAGACACAGCATGTATTGAAGAGACCAAATGAAGTCAATTGCTCTCCCAAGGAGGCCAATTCCATGGGATTTTGACGGTTCACACTTTTCAGAACGTTTTCAGAAACTTCGTGCATCTATAGTGAACTAGCTTGAATGGAGTTCGAATGGGATCAATTCATTTGAATGCACAAGAAATGTCGTGAGGATGCCGGATGTAGTAACTTGCTCCCTCACATATGCAAATTTGATAGGATTTTGTCGCGCAAAACTTGTCGGTATTTTATTCTTAAACTCCAAGTTTCTACACAAAATTGTCCCAAAATGTGCTTCGGTGGGGATGAATACCTTGGAATAGACACAACATGTTGTGAAGAGACCAAATAAAGTCAATTGCTCCCCCAAGGAGGCCAATTCCATGGGATTTTGCCGGTTCACACTTTTCAGAACATTTTCAGAAACTTCGTGCATCTATAGTGAACTAGTTTGAATGGAGTTCGAATGGGATCAATTCATTTGAATGCACAAGAAATGTCGTGAGGATGCCGGATGTAGTAACTTGCTTCCTCACATATGCAAATTTGATAGGCTTTTGTCGTGCAAAACTTGTCGGTGTTTTTTTCACAAACTCCAAGGTTCTACCCAAAACTGTCCCAAAAAGAGCTCCGGTTGGGATGAATACCTTGGAATAGACACAGCATGTATTGAAGAGACCAAATGAAGTCAATTGCTCTCCCAAGGAGGCCAATTCCATGGGATTTTGACGGTTCACACTTTTCAGAACGTTTTCAGAAACTTCGTTCCTCTACAGTGAACTAGCTTGAATGGAGTTCAAATGGGATAAATTCTTTTGAATGCACAAGAAATGTCGTGAGGATGCCGGATGTAGTAACTTGCTCCCTCACATATGCAAATTTGATAGGATTTTGTCGCGCAAAACTTGTCGGTGTTTTTTTCACAAACTCCAAGGTTCTACCCAAAACTGTCCCAAAAAGTGCTCCGGTTGGGATGAATACCTTGGAATAGACACAGCATGTATTGAAGAGACCAAATGAAGTCAATTGCTCTCCCAAGGAGGCCAATTCCATGGGATTTTGACGGTTCACACTTTTCAGAACGTTTTCAGAAACTTCGTTCCTCTACAGTGAACTAGCTTGAATGGAGTTCGAATGGGATCAATTGATTTGAATGCACAAGAAATGTCGTGAGGATGCCGGATGTAGTAACTTGCTTCCTAAAAGATGCAAAATTGATTGGATTTTGTCGCGCAAAACTTGTCGGTGATTTTTTCACAAACTCCAAGGTTCTACCCAAAATTATCCCAAAAAGTTCTCTGGTTGGGATGAATACCTTGGAATAGACACAACATGTTGTGAAGAGACCAAATAAAGTCAATTGCTCCCCCAAGGAGGCCAATTCCATGGGATTTTGCTGGTTCACACTTTTCAGAACATTTTCAGAAACTTCGTGCATCTATAGTGAACTAGTTTGAATGGAGTTCGAATGGGATCAATTCATTTGAATGCACAAGAAATGTCGTGAGGATGCCGGATGTAGTAACTTGCTCCCTCACATATGCAAATTTGATAGGATTTTGTCGCGCAAAACTTGTCGGTGATTTTTTCACAAACTCCAAGGTTCTACCCAAAATTATCCCAAAAAGTTCTCTGGTTGGGATGAATACCTTGGAATAGACACAACATGTTGTGAAGAGACCAGATAAAGTCAATTGCTCCCCCAAGGAGGCCAATTCCATGGGATTTTGCCGGTTCACTCTTTTCAGAACATTTTCAGAAACTTCGTGCATCTATAGTGAACTAGTTTGAATGGAGTTCGAATGGGATCAATTCATTTGAATGCACAAGAAATGTCGTGATGATGACGGAGGTTGTAACTTGTTCCCTCAGAGTTGCAAATTTGATAGGATTTTGTCGTGCAAAACTTGTCGGTGTTTTTTTCACAAACTCCAAGGTTCTACCCAAAAATGTCCCAAAAAGTGCTCCGGTTGGGATGAATACATTGGAATAGACACAGCATGTATTGACTAGACCAAATGAAGTCAATTGCTCTCCCAAGGAGGCCAATTCCATGGGATTTTGACGGTTCACACTTTTCAGAACGTTTTCAGAAACTTCGTGCATCTATAGTGAACTAGCTTGAATGGAGTTCGAATGGGATCAATTCATTTGAATGCACAAGAAATGTCGTGAGGATGCCGGATGTAGTAACTTGCTTCCTAAAAGATGCAAAATTGATTGGATTTTGTCGCGCAAAACTTGTCGGTGATTTTTTCACAAACTCCAAGGTTCTACCCAAAATTATCCCAAAAAGTTCTCTGGTTGGGATGAATACCTTGGAATAGACACAACATGTTGTGAAGAGACCAAATAAAGTCAATTGCTCCCCCAAGGAGGCCAATTCCATGGGATTTTGCCGGTTCACACTTTTCAGAACATTTTCAGAAACTTCGTGCATCTATAGTGAACTAGTTTGAATGGAGTTCGAATGGGATCAATTCATTTGAATGCACAAGAAATGTCGTGAGGATGCCGGATGTAGTAACTTGCTCCCTCAAAGATGTAAAATTGATAGGATTTTGTCATGCAAAACCTGTCGGTATTTTATTCTTAAACTCCAAGTTTCTACACAAAATTGTCCCAAAATGTGCTTCGGTGGGGATGAATACCTTGGAATAGACACAGCATGTTATGAAGAGACCAAATGAAATCAATTGCTCCCCCAAGGAGGCCAAATCCATGGGATTTTGACGGTTCACACTTTTCAGAACGTTTTCAGAAACTTCGTTCCTCTACAGTGAACTAGCTTGAATGGAGTTCGAATGGGATCAATTGATTTGAATGCACAAGAAATGTCGTGAGGATGCCGGATGTAGTAACTTGCTCCCTCACATATGCAAATTTGATAGGATTTTGTCGCGCAAAACTTGTCGGTGTTTTTTTCACAAACTCCAAGGTTCTACCCAAAATTATCCCAAAAAGTGCTCTGGTTGGGATGAATACCTTGGAATAGACACAACATGTTGTGAAGAGACCAAATAAAGTCAATTGCTCCCCCAAGGAGGCCAATTCCATGGGATTTTGCCGGTTCACACTTTTCAGAACGTTTTCAGAAACTTCGTGCATCTATAGTGAACTAGCTTGAATGGAGTTCGAATGGGATCAATTCATTTGAATGCACAAGAAATGTCGTGAGGATGCCGGATGTAGTAACTTGCTTCCTAAAAGATGCAAAATTGATTGGATTTTGTCGCGCAAAACTTGTCGGTGATTTTTTCACAAACTCCAAGGTTCTACCCAAAATTATCCCAAAAAGTTCTCTGGTTGGGATGAATACCTTGGAATAGACACAACATGTTGTGAAGAGACCAAATAAAGTCAATTGCTCCCCCAAGGAGGCCAATTCCATGGGATTTTGCCGGTTCACACTTTTCAGAACATTTTCAGAAACTTCGTGCATCTATAGTGAACTAGTTTGAATGGAGTTCGAATGGGATCAATTCATTTGAATGCACAAGAAATGTCGTGAGGATGCCGGATGTAGTAACTTGCTTCCTCACATATGCAAATTTGATAGGCTTTTGTCGTGCAAAACTTGTCGGTGTTTTTTTCACAAACTCCAAGGTTCTACCCAAAACTGTCCCAAAAAGTGCTCCGGTTGGGATGAATACCTTGGAATAGACACAGCATGTATTGAAGAGACCAAATGAAGTCAATTGCTCTCCCAAGGAGGCCAATTCCATGGGATTTTGACGGTTCACACTTTTCAGAACGTTTTCAGAAACTTCGTTCCTCTACAGTGAACTAGCTTGAATGGAGTTCAAATGGGATAAATTCTTTTGAATGCACAAGAAATGTCGTGAGGATGCCGGATGTAGTAACTTGCTCCCTCACATATGCAAATTTGATAGGATTTTGTCGCGCAAAACTTGTCGGTGTTTTTTTCACAAACTCCAAGGTTCTACCCAAAATTATCCCAAAAAGTGCTCTGGTTGGGATGAATACCTTGGAATAGACACAACATGTTGTGAAGAGACCAAATAAAGTCAATTGCTCCCCCAAGGAGGCCAATTCCATGGGATTTTGCCGATTCACACTTTTCAGAACATTTTCAGAAACTTCGTTCCTCTACAGTGAACTAGCTTGAATGGAGTTCAAATGGGATAAATTCTTTTGAATGCACAAGAAATGTCGTGAGGATGCCGGATGTAGTAACTTGCTCCCTCACATATGCAAAATTGATTGGATTTTGTCGCGCAAAACTTGTCGGTGATTTTTTCACAAACTCCAAGGTTCTACCCAAAATTATCCCAAAAAGTTCTCTGGTTGGGATGAATACCTTGGAATAGACACAACATGTTGTGAAGAGACCAAATAAAGTCAATTGCTCCCCCAAGGAGGCCAATTCCATGGGATTTTGCCGGTTCACACTTTTCAGAACATTTTCAGAAACTTCGTGCATCTATAGTGAACTAGTTTGAATGGAGTTCGAATGGGATCAATTCATTTGAATGCACAAGAAATGTCGTGAGGATTCCGGATGTAGTAACTTGCTCCCTCACATATGCAAATTTGATAGGATTTTGTCGCGCAAAACTTGTCGGTGATTTTTTCACAAACTCCAAGGTTCTACCCAAAATTATCCCAAAAAGTTCTCTGGTTGGGATGAATACCTTTGAATAGACACAACATGTTGTGAAGAGACCAGATAAAGTCAATTGCTCCCCCAAGGACGCCAATTCCATGGGATTTTGCCGGTTCACACTTTTCAGAACATTTTCAGAAACTTCGTGCATCTATAGTGAACTAGTTTGAATGGAGTTCGAATGGGATCAATTCATTTGAATGCACAAGAAATGTCGTGATGATGACGGAGGTTGTAACTTGTTCCCTCAGAGTTGCAAATTTGATAGGATTTTGTCGTGCAAAACTTGTCGGTGTTTTTTTCACAAACTCCAAGGTTCTACCCAAAACTGTCCCAAAAAGTGCTCCGGTTGGGATGAATACCTTGGAATAGACACAGCATGTATTGAAGAGACCAAATGAAGTCAATTGCTCTCCCAAGGAGGCCAATTCCATGGGATTTTGACGGTTCACACTTTTCAGAACGTTTTCAGAAACTTCGTGCATCTATAGTGAACTAGCTTGAATGGAGTTCGAATGGGATCAATTCATTTGAATGCACAAGAAATGTCGTGAGGATGCCGGATGTAGTAACTTGCTCCCTCACATATGCAAATTTGATAGGATTTTGTCGCGCAAAACTTGTCGGTGTTTTTTTCACAAACTCCAAGGTTCTACCCAAAATTATCCCAAAAAGTTCTCTGGTTGGGATGAATACCTTGGAATAGACACAACATGTTGTGAGGAGACCAAATAAAGTCAATTGCTCCCCCAAGGAGGCCAATTCCATGGGATTTTGCCGGTTCACACTTTTCAGAACATTTTCAGAAACTTCGTGCATCTATAGTGAACTAGTTTGAATGGAGTTCGAATGGGATCAATTCATTTGAATGCACAAGAAATGTCGTGAGGATGCCGGATGTAGTAACTTGCTTCCTCATAGATGCAAAATTGATAGGCTTTTGTCGTGCAAAACTTGTCGGTGTTTTTTTCACAAACTCCAAGGTTCTACCCAAAACTGTCCCAAAAAGAGCTCCGGTTGGGATGAATACCTTGGAATAGACACAGCATGTATTGAAGAGACCAAATGAAGTCAATTGCTCTCCCAAGGAGGCCAATTCCATGGGATTTTGACGGTTCACACTTTTCAGAATGTTTTCAGAAACTTCGTTCCTCTGCAGTGAACTAGCTTGAATGGAGTTCGAATGGGATCAATTGATTTGAATGCACAAGAAATGTCGTGACGATGCCGGATGTAGTAACTTGCTCCCTCACATATGCAAATTTGATAGGATTTTGTCGCGCAAAACTTGTCGGTGATTTTTTCACAAACTCCAAGGTTCTACACACAATTATCCCAAAAAGTGCTCTGGTTGGGATGAATACCTTGGAAAAGACACAACATGTTGTGAAGAGACCAAATAAAGTCAATTGCTCCCCCAAGGAGGCCAATTCCATGGGATTTTGCCGGTTCACACTTTTCAGAACATTTTCAGAAACTTCGTGCATCTATAGTGAACTAGTTTGAATGGAGTTCGAATGGGATCAATTCATTTGAATGCACAAGAAATGTCGTGAGGATGCCGGATGTAGTAACTTGCTTCCTCAAAGATGCAAAATTGATAGGCTTTTGTCGTGCAAAACTTGTCGGTGTTTTTTTCACAAACTCCAAGGTTCTACCCAAAACTGTCCCAAAAAGAGCTCCGGTTGGGATGAATACCTTGGAATAGACACAGCACGTATTGAAGAGACCAAATGAAGTCAATTGCTCTCCCAAGGAGGCCAATTCCATGGGATTTTGACGGTTCACACTTTTCAGAACATTTTCAGAAACTTCGTGCATCTATAGTGAACTAGCTTGAATGGAGTTCAAATGGGATAAATTCTTTTGAATGCACAAGAAATGTCGTGAGGATGCCGGATGTAGTAACTTGCTCCCTCACATATGCAAATTTGATAGGATTTTGTCGCGCAAAACTTGTCGGTGTTTTTTTAACAAACTCCAAGGTTCTACCCAAAATTATCCCAAAAAGTGCTCTGGTTGGGATGAATACCTTGGAATAGACACAGCATGTTATGAAGAGACCAAATGAAATCAATTGCTCCCCCAAGGAGGCCAATTCCATGGGATTTTGACGGTTCACACTTTTCAGAACGTTTTCAGAAACTTCGTTCCTCTACAGTGAACTAGCTTGAATGGAGTTCGAATGGGATCAATTGATTTGAATGCACAAGAAATGTCGTGAGGATGCCGGATGTAGTAACTTGCTTCCTAAAAGATGCAAAATTGATTGGATTTTGTCGCGCAAAACTTGTCGGTGATTTTTTCACAAACTCCAAGGTTCTACCCAAAATTATCCCAAAAAGTTCTCTGGTTGGGATGAATACCTTGGAATAGACACAACATGTTGTGAAGAGACCAAATAAAGTCAATTGCTCCCCCAAGGAGGTCAATTCCATGGGATTTTGCCGGTTCACACTTTTCAGAACATTTTCAGAAACTTCGTGCATCTATAGTGAACTAGTTTGAATGGAGTTCGAATGGGATCAATTCATTTGAATGCACAAGAAATGTCGTAAGGATGCCGGATGTAGTAACTTGCTCCCTCACATATGCAAATTTGATAGGATTTTGTCGCGCAAAACTTGTCGGTGATTTTTTCACAAACTCCAAGGTTCTACCCAAAATTATCCCAAAAAGTTCTCTGGTTGGGATGAATACCTTGGAATAGACACAACATGTTGTGAAGAGACCAGATAAAGTCAATTGCTCCCCCAAGGACGCCAATTCCATGGGATTTTGCCGGTTCACACTTTTCAGAACATTTTCAGAAAGTTCGTGCATCTATAGTGAACTAGTTTGAATGGAGTTCGAATGGGATCAATTCATTTGAATGCACAAGAAATGTCGTGATGATGACGGAGGTTGTAACTTGTTCCCTCAGAGTTGCAAATTTGATAGGATTTTGTCGTGCAAAACTTGTCGGTGTTTTTTTCACAAACTCCAAGGTTCTACCCAAAACTGTCCCAAAAAGTGCTCCGGTTGGGATGAATACCTTGGAATAGACACAGCATGTATTGAAGAGACCAAATGAAGTCAATTGCTCTCCCAAGGAGGCCAATTCCATGGGATTTTGACGGTTCACACTTTTCAGAACGTTTTCAGAAACTTCGTGCATCTATAGTGAACTAGCTTGAATGGAGTTCGAATGGGATCAATTCATTTGAATGCACAAGAAATGTCGTGAGGATGCCGGATGTAGTAACTTGCTTCCTAAAAGATGCAAAATTGATTGGATTTTGTCGCGCAAAACTTGTCGGTGATTTTTTCACAAACTCCAAGGTTCTACCCAAAATTATCCCAAAAAGTTCTCTGGTTGGGATGAATACCTTGGAATAAACACAACATGTTGTGAAGAGACCAAATAAAGTCAATTGCTCCCCCAAGGAGGCCAATTCCATGGGATTTTGCCGGTTCACACTTTTCAGAACATTTTCAGAAACTTCGTGCATCTATAGTGAACTAGTTTGAATGGAGTTCGAATGGGATCAATTCATTTGAATGCACAAGAAATGTCGTGAGGATGCCGGATGTAGTAACTTGCTTCCTCACATATGCAAATTTGATAGGCTTTTGTCGTGCAAAACTTGTCGGTGTTTTTTTCACAAACTCCAAGGTTCTACCCAAAACTGTCCCAAAAAGAGCTCCGGTTGGGATGAATACCTTGGAATAGACACAGCATGTATTGAAGAGACCAAATGAAGTCAATTGCTCTCCCAAGGAGGCCAATTCCATGGGATTTTGACGGTTCACACTTTTCAGAACGTTTTCAGAAACTTCGTTCCTCTACAGTGAACTAGCTTGAATGGAGTTCAAATGGGATAAATTCTTTTGAATGCACAAGAAATGTCGTGAGGATGCCGGATGTAGTAACTTGCTCCCTCACATATGCAAATTTGATAGGATTTTGTCGCGCAAAACTTGTCGGTGTTTTTTTCACAAACTCCAAGGTTCTACCCAAAATTATCCCAAAAAGTTCTCTGGTTGGGATGAATACCTTGGAATAGACACAACATGTTGTGAAGAGACCAAATAAAGTCAATTGCTCCCCCAAGGAGGCCAATTCCATGGGATTTTGCCGGTTCACACTTTTCAGAACATTTTCAGAAACTTCGTGCATCTATAGTGAACTAGTTTGAATGGAGTTCGAATGGGATCAATTCATTTGAATGCACAAGAAATGTCGTGAGGATTCCGGATGTAGTAACTTGCTCCCTCACATATGCAAATTTGATAGGATTTTGTCGCGCAAAACTTGTCGGTGATTTTTTCACAAACTCCAAGGTTCTACCCAAAATTATCCCAAAAAGTTCTCTGGTTGGGATGAATACCTTGGAATAGACACAACATGTTGTGAAGAGACCAGATAAAGTCAATTGCTCCCCCAAGGACGCCAATTCCATGGGATTTTGCCGGTTCACACTTTTCAGAACATTTTCAGAAACTTCGTGCATCTATAGTGAACTAGTTTGAATGGAGTTCGAATGGGATCAATTCATTTGAATGCACAAGAAATGTCGTGATGATGACGGAGGTTGTAACTTGTTCCCTCAGAGTTGCAAATTTGATAGGATTTTGTCGTGCAAAACTTGTCGGTGTTTTTTTCACAAACTCCAAGGTTCTACCCAAAACTGTCCCAAAAAGTGCTCCGGTTGGGATGAATACCTTGGAATAGACACAGCATGTATTGAAGAGACCAAATGAAGTCAATTGCTCTCCCAAGGAGGCCAATTCCATGGGATTTTGACGGTTCACACTTTTCAGAATGTTTTCAGAAACTTCGTGCATCTATAGTGAACTAGCTTGAACGGAGTTCGAATGGGATCAATTCATTTGAATGCACAAGAAATGTCGTGAGGATGCCGGATGTAGTAACTTGCTCCCTCACATATGCAAATTTGATAGGATTTTGTCGCGCAAAACTTGTCGGTGTTTTTTTCACAAACTCCAAGGTTCTACCCAAAATTATCCCAAAAAGTTCTCTGGTTGGGATGAATACCTTGGAATAGACACAACATGTTGTGAAGAGACCAAATAAAGTCAATTGCTCCCCCAAGGAGGCCAATTCCATGGGATTTTGCCGGTTCACACTTTTCAGAACATTTTCAGAAACTTCGTGCATCTATAGTGAACTAGTTTGAATGGAGTTCGAATGGGATCAATTCATTTGAATGCACAAGAAATGTCGTGAGGATGCCGGATGTAGTAACTTGCTTCCTCATAGATGCAAAATTGATAGGCTTTTGTCGTGCAAAACTTGTCGGTGTTTTTTTCACAAACTCCAAGGTTCTACCCAAAACTGTCCCAAAAAGAGCTCCGGTTGGGATGAATACCTTGGAATAGACACAGCATGTATTGAAGAGACCAAATGAAGTCAATTGCTCTCCCAAGGAGGCCAATTCCATGGGATTTTGACGGTTCACACTTTTCAGAATGTTTTCAGAAACTTCGTTCCTCTACAGTGAACTAGCTTGAATGGAGTTCGAATGGGATCAATTGATTTGAATGCACAAGAAATGTCGTGAGGATGCCGGATGTAGTAACTTGCTCCCTCACATATGCAAATTTGATAGGATTTTGTCGCGCAAAACTTGTCGGTGATTTTTTCACAAACTCCAAGGTTCTACACACAATTATCCCAAAAAGTGCTCTGGTTGGGATGAATACCTTGGAAAAGACACAACATGTTGTGAAGAGACCAAATAAAGTCAATTGCTCCCCCAAGGAGGCCAATTCCATGGGATTTTGCCGGTTCACACTTTTCAGAACATTTTCAGAAACTTCGTGCATCTATAGTGAACTAGTTTGAATGGAGTTCGAATGGGATCAATTCATTTGAATGCACAAGAAATGTCGTGAGGATGCCGGATGTAGTAACTTGCTTCCTCAAAGATGCAAAATTGATAGGCTTTTGTCGTGCAAAACTTGTCGGTGTTTTTTTCACAAACTCCAAGGTTCTACCCAAAACTGTCCCAAAAAGAGCTCCGGTTGGGATGAATACCTTGGAATAGACACAGCATGTATTGAAGAGACCAAATGAAGTCAATTGCTCTCCCAAGGAGGCCAATTCCATGGGATTTTGACGGTTCACACTTTTCAGAACGTTTTCAGAAACTTCGTGCATCTATAGTGAACTAGCTTGAATGGAGTTCAAATGGGATAAATTCTTTTGAATGCACAAGAAATGTCGTGAGGATGCCGGATGTAGTAACTTGCTCCCTCACATATGCAAATTTGATAGGATTTTGTCGCGCAAAACTTGTCGGTGTTTTTTTAACAAACTCCAAGGTTCTACCCAAAATTATCCCAAAAAGTGCTCTGGTTGGGATGAATACCTTGGAATAGACACAGCATGTTATGAAGAGACCAAATGAAATCAATTGCTCCCCCAAGGAGGCCAATTCCATGGGATTTTGACGGTTCACACTTTTCAGAACGTTTTCAGAAACTTCGTTCCTCTACAGTGAACTAGCTTGAATGGAGTTCGAATGGGATCAATTGATTTGAATGCACAAGAAATGTCGTGAGGATGCCGGATGTAGTAACTTGCTTCCTAAAAGATGCAAAATTGATTGGATTTTGTCGCGCAAAACTTGTCGGTGATTTTTTCACAAACTCCAAGGTTCTACCCAAAATTATCCCAAAAAGTTCTCTGGTTGGGATGAATACCTTGGAATAGACACAACATGTTGTGAAGAGACCAAATAAAGTCAATTGCTCCCCCAAGGAGGTCAATTCCATGGGATTTTGCCGGTTCACACTTTTCAGAACATTTTCAGAAACTTCGTGCATCTATAGTGAACTAGTTTGAATGGAGTTCGAATGGGATCAATTCATTTGAATGCACAAGAAATGTCGTAAGGATGCCGGATGTAGTAACTTGCTCCCTCACATATGCAAATTTGATAGGATTTTGTCGCGCAAAACTTGTCGGTGATTTTTTCACAAACTCCAAGGTTCTACCCAAAATTATCCCAAAAAGTTCTCTGGTTGGGATGAATACCTTGGAATAGACACAACATGTTGTGAAGAGACCAGATAAAGTCAATTGCTCCCCCAAGGACGCCAATTCCATGGGATTTTGCCGGTTCACACTTTTCAGAACATTTTCAGAAAGTTCGTGCATCTATAGTGAACTAGTTTGAATGGAGTTCGAATGGGATCAATTCATTTGAATGCACAAGAAATGTCGTGATGATGACGGAGGTTGTAACTTGTTCCCTCAGAGTTGCAAATTTGATAGGATTTTGTCGTGCAAAACTTGTCGGTGTTTTTTTCACAAACTCCAAGGTTCTACCCAAAACTGTCCCAAAAAGTGCTCCGGTTGGGATGAATACCTTGGAATAGACACAGCATGTATTGAAGAGACCAAATGAAGTCAATTGCTCTCCCAAGGAGGCCAATTCCATGGGATTTTGACGGTTCACACTTTTCAGAACGTTTTCAGAAACTTCGTGCATCTATAGTGAACTAGCTTGAATGGAGTTCGAATGGGATCAATTCATTTGAATGCACAAGAAATGTCGTGAGGATGCCGGATGTAGTAACTTGCTTCCTAAAAGATGCAAAATTGATTGGATTTTGTCGCGCAAAACTTGTCGGTGATTTTTTCACAAACTCCAAGGTTCTACCCAAAATTATCCCAAAAAGTTCTCTGGTTGGGATGAATACCTTGGAATAAACACAACATGTTGTGAAGAGACCAAATAAAGTCAATTGCTCCCCCAAGGAGGCCAATTCCATGGGATTTTGCCGGTTCACACTTTTCAGAACATTTTCAGAAACTTCGTGCATCTATAGTGAACTAGTTTGAATGGAGTTCGAATGGGATCAATTCATTTGAATGCACAAGAAATGTCGTGAGGATGCCGGATGTAGTAACTTGCTTCCTCACATATGCAAATTTGATAGGCTTTTGTCGTGCAAAACTTGTCGGTGTTTTTTTCACAAACTCCAAGGTTCTACCCAAAACTGTCCCAAAAAGAGCTCCGGTTGGGATGAATACCTTGGAATAGACACAGCATGTATTGAAGAGACCAAATGAAGTCAATTGCTCTCCCAAGGAGGCCAATTCCATGGGATTTTGACGGTTCACACTTTTCAGAACGTTTTCAGAAACTTCGTTCCTCTACAGTGAACTAGCTTGAATGGAGTTCAAATGGGATAAATTCTTTTGAATGCACAAGAAATGTCGTGAGGATGCCGGATGTAGTAACTTGCTCCCTCACATATGCAAATTTGATAGGATTTTGTCGCGCAAAACTTGTCGGTGTTTTTTTCACAAACTCCAAGGTTCTACCCAAAATTATCCCAAAAAGTGCTCTGGTTGGGATGAATACCTTGGAATAGACACAACATGTTGTGAAGAGACCAAATAAAGTCAATTGCTCCCCCAAGGAGGCCAATTCCATGGGATTTTGCCGGTTCACACTTTTCAGAACATTTTCAGAAGCTTCGTTCCTCTACAGTGAACTAGCTTGAATGGAGTTCAAATGGGATAAATTCTTTTGAATGCACAAGAAATGTCGTGAGGATGCCGGATGTAGTAACTTGCTCCCTCACATATGCAAAATTGATTGGATTTTGTCGTGCAAAACTTGTCGGTGATTTTTTCACAAACTCCAAAGTTCTACCCAAAATTATCCCAAAAAGTTCTCTGGTTGGGATGAATACCTTGGAATAGACACAACATGTTGTGAAGAGACCAAATAAAGTCAATTGCTCCCCCAAGGAGGCCAATTCCATGGGATTTTGCCGGTTCACACTTTTCAGAACATTTTCAGAAACTTCGTGCATCTATAGTGAACTAGTTTGAATGGAGTTCGAATGGGATCAATTCATTTGAATGCACAAGAAATGTCGTGAGGATGCCGGATGTAGTAACTTGCTTCCTCAAAGATGCAAAATTGATAGGCTTTTGTCGTGCAAAACTTGTCGGTGTTTTTTTCACAAACTCCAAGGTTCTACCCAAAACTGTCCCGAAAAGAGCTCCGGTTGGGATGAATACCTTGGAATAGACACAGCATGTATTGAAGAGACCAAATGAAGTCAATTGCTCTCCCAAGGAGGCCAATTCCATGGGATTTTGACGGTTCACACTTTTCAGAATGTTTTCAGAAACTTCGTTCCTCTACAGTGAACTAGCTTGAATGGAGTTCGAATGGGATCAATTGATTTGAATGCACAAGAAATGTCGTGAGGATGCCGGATGTAGTAACTTGCTCCCTCACATATGCAAATTTGATAGGATTTTGTCGCGCAAAACTTGTCGGTGTTTTTTTCACAAACTCCAAGGTTCTACCCAAAATTATCCCAAAAAGTGCTCTGGTTGGGATGAATACCTTGGAATAGACACAGCATGTTATGAAGAGACCAAATGAAATCAATTGCTCCCCCAAGGAGGCCAATTCCATGGGATTTTGACGGTTCACACTTTTCAGAACGTTTTCAGAAACTTCGTTCCTCTACAGTGAACTAGTTTGAATGGAGTTCGAATGGGATCAATTCATTTGAATGCACAAGAAATGTCGTGAGGATGCCGGATGTAGTAACTTGCTCCCTCACATATGCAAATTTGATAGGATTTTGTCGCGCAAAACTTGTCGGTGATTTTTTCACAAACTCCAAGGTTCTACCCAAAATTATCCCAAAAAGTTCTCTGGTTGGGATGAATACCTTGGAATAGACACAACATGTTGTGAAGAGACCAGATAAAGTCAATTGCTCCCCCAAGGAGGCCAATTCCATGGGATTTTGCCGGTTCACACTTTTCAGAACATTTTCAGAAACTTCGTGCATCTATAGTGAACTAGTTTGAATGGAGTTCGAATGGGATCAATTCATTTGAATGCACAAGAAATGTCGTGATGATGACGGAGGTTGTAACTTGTTCCCTCAGAGTTGCAAATTTGATAGGATTTTGTCGTGCAAAACTTGTCGGTGTTTTTTTCACAAACTCCAAGGTTCTACCCAAAACTGTCCCAAAAAGTGCTCCGGTTGGGATGAATACCTTGGAATAGACACAACATGTATTGAAGAGACCAAATGAAGTCAATTGCTCTCCGAAGGAGGCCAATTCCATGGGATTTTGACGGTTCACACTTTTCAGAACGTTTTCAGAAACTTCGTGCATCTATAGTGAACTAGCTTGAATGGAGTTCGAATGGGATCAATTCATTTGAATGCACAAGAAATGTCGTGAGGATGCCGGATGTAGTAACTTGCTTCCTCACATATGCAAATTTGATAGGCTTTTGTCGTGCAAAACTTGTCGGTGTTTTTTTCACAAACTCCAAGGTTCTACCCAAAACTGTCCCAAAAAGAGCTCCGGTTGGGATGAATACCTTGGAATAGACACAGCATGTATTGAAGAGACCAAATAAAGTCAATTGCTCTCCCAAGGAGGCCAATTCCATGGGATTTTGACGGTTCACACTCTTCAGAACGTTTTCAGAAACTTCGTTCCTCTACAGTGAACTAGCTTGAATGGAGTTCGAATGGGATCAATTGATTTGAATGCACAAGAAATGTCGTGAGGATGCCGGATGTAGTAACTTTCTCCCTCACATATGCAAATTTGATAGGATTTTGTCGCGCAAAACTTGTCGGTGTTTTTTTCACAAACTCCAAGGTTCTACCCAAAATTATCCCAAAAAGTGCTCTGGTTGGGATGAATACCTTGGAATAGACACAACATGTTGTGAAGAGACCAAATGAAGTCAATTGCTCTCCCAAGGAGGTCAATTTCATGGGATTTAAATTGTTAACACTTTTCAAAACGTTTTCTGAAATTTCGTGCCTCTGCACTAAACTAGATCACTTGGAGTTCGAATGGGTTAAGTTCTTTTGAATATGCAAGGAATATCATGAGGATTCCGGAGGTAGTAAAAGGTTCTGCCCAAAACTATCCCTAAAAGTGCTTAGGTTGGAATCAATACCTTGGAATAGACACAACATGTTGTGAAGTGACCAAATTACGCTAATTGCTCCCCTAAGGAGGCGAATTACATGGGATTTGGATTGTTCGCACTTTTCAGAACTATTTCAGAAACTTTGCTCGTCTGCACTGAACTAGATCAATTGGAGTTTGAATGGGTTCAATTCTTTTGAATACACAATAAATGTCATGAGGATGCCGGACTTACTAACTTGCTTCCTCAAAGATGCAAAATTGATAGGATTTTGTCGTGTAAAACATGTCGGTGCTTTTTTTGAAACTCCAAAGGTCCATCCAAAACTGTCCCAAAGAGTGTTTTGGTTTGGATCAATACCTTGGAATAGACACAACATGTTGTGAAGTGACCAAATTAAGCCAATTGCTCCCCCAAGGAGGCGAATTACATGGGATTTGGATGGTTCGCACTTTTCAGAACGTTTTCAGAAACTTTGTTCGTCTGCACTGAACTAGATCAATTGGAGTTTGAATGGGTTCAATAATTTTGAATGCACAAGAAATGTCGTGAGGATGCCAGACTTACTAACTTGCTCCGTGAATGATGCAAAATTGATAGGATTTTGTCGTGTAAAACTTGTCGGCGCTTTTACTGAGACTCTATGCTTCCTCCTAAAACTATCCCAAAACGTGCTTCGATTGGGATTAATACCATGGAATAGACATAACATGTTGTGAAGAGACCAAATGAAGTCAATTGCTCCCCAAAGGAGGCCAATTTGATGGGATTTTGACGGTTCATACTTTTCAGACCGTTTCCAAAAACTTTGTGCTTCTGCACTGAACTAAATCGAATGGAGTCCGAATGGGTTCAATTCTTTTGAATACACAAGAAATGTCATGAGGAAGGAAGAGGTACTAGCTTGCTCCACGAAATATGCAAAATTAATAGGATTTTGTCACGTAAAACTTGTCGATGCTTTTTCTAAAACTCCAATGTTCCATCCACAACTGTCCCAAAAAGTGCTTCGATTGGGATCAATGCCATGGAATAGACACAACATGTTTTGAAGAGACCAAATGAAGTCAATTGCTCCCTCAGGGAGGCAAACTTCATGGGATTTTGATGGTTCACACTTTTCGAAATGTTTTCAGAAACTTCGTGATTCTGCACTGAACAACATCGAAGGGAGTTCAAATGGGTTCAATTCTTTTGAATACACAAGAAATATTGTGCGGATGCTGGAGGTATTAACTTGCCCTGAAAGATGCAAAATTGATAGGATTTTGTCGTCTAAAACTTGTCGGTGCTTTTTCTGAAACTCCAAGGTTCTATCCAAAACAGTCCCAAAAAGTGGTTCGGTTGGGATCAATACAATGGAATAGACACAACATGTTGTGATGATACCAAATGAAGTCAATTGCTCCCCCAACGGGGCCAATTTCATTGGATTTTGACGGTTCATACTTTACAGGACTTTTTTCAAAAACTTCATGCTTCTGCATTGAACTAGATCAAATGGAGTTGAAATGGGTTCAATTCTTTTGAATTGACAAGAAATGTCATGAGGATGCCGTGTTAGTTAGGCTGACTTCCCAAGAGGAGGGTGAATTGGCCAACTTTTTTTAGAAACTTCATGCTTCCGCACTGAACTAGATTGAATGGAGTTCAAATGGGTTCAATTCATTTGTACACAGAAGAAATGTGATGAGGATGCCGGAGCTACTAACTTACTCCATCAAAGATTGAAAATTGCTAGTGTTTTGTCGTGTAAAACTTGTAGGTTATTTTTTTGAAACTCCATGGTTTCGTCCAAAATAGTCCCAAAAAGTGGTTTGGTTGGGATCAATACCATGGAATAGACACAACATGTTGTGACGATACCAAATGAAGTCCATTGCTCCCCCAACGAGGCTAATTTCATGGGATTTTGACGATTCACACTTTTCAGAGCTTTTTTCAAAAACTTCGTGCTTCTACACTGACTAGATCGAATGGAGTTCAAATGGGTTCAATTCTTTTGAACACAGAAGAAAAGTCATGAGGATGCCGGAGCTACTAACTTACTCCATCAAAGTTGCAAAATTGCTAGTATTTTGTCGTGTAAAACTTGTCGGTTATTTTTTTAAACTCTATGGTTTCGTCCAAAACAGTCCCAAAAAGTGATTCGGTTGGGATCAATACCATGGAATAGACACAAGATGTTGTGAAGAGACCAAATCAAGTCAATTGCTCCCCCAAAGAGGCCAATTTCATGGGATTTTGATGCCTCACACATTTCAGAACGTTTTCAGAAACTCCACGCTTCTGCACTGAACTAGATCGAATGGAGTTCCAATGGATTGAATTCTTTTGAACACACAAGAAATGTCGTGAGGATGACGGAGGTACTAACTTACTCCATCAAAGATGAAAAATTGATAGGATTATGTCGTGTAAAACTTGTCGGTTATTTTTTTGAAACTCCATGGTTTCGTCCAAAACAGTCCCAAAAAGTGGTTCGGTTGGGATCAATACCATGGAATAGACACAACATGTTGTGATGATACCAAATGAAATCAATTACTCCCCCAACGAGGCTAATTTCATGGGATTTTGACGGTTCTCATTTTTCAGAACTTTATTCAAAAACTTCGTGCTTCTAAGCTGAACTAGATCGAATGGAGTTCAAATGGGTTCAATTCTTTTGAACACAGAAGAAATGTCATGAGAATGCTAGAGCTACTAACTTGCTCCATCAAAGATGCAAAATTTCTAGCATTTTGCCGTGTAGAATTTGGCGGTGTTTTTTCTAAAACTCCAAGCTTCCGTCCAAAACTGTCCCACAAAGTGATTCGGTTGGGCTCAATACCATGGAATAGACTGAAGATGTTGTGACGATACCAAATGAAGTCAATTGCTCCCCAACGGGGCTAATTTCATGGGATTTTGACTGTTCATAATTTTCAGAACTTATTTCAGAAACTTCATGCTTCCGCACTGAACTAGATTGAATAGAGTTCAAATAGGTTCAATTCTTTTGAACACAGTAGAAATGTCATGAGAATGCCAGAGCTACTAACTTGCTCCATCAAAGATGCAAAATTGCTAGTATTTTGTCGTGTTAAACTTGTTGGTTATTTTTTTGAAAGTCTATGGTTTCGTCCAAAACAGTCCCAAAAAGTGCTTCGGTTGGGATCAATACCATGGAATAGACACAACATGTTGTGACGATACCACATGAAGTTAATTGCTCCCCCAACAGGGCTACTTTCATGGGATTTTGACGGTTCACACTTTTCAGAACTTTTTTCATAAACTTTGTGCTTCTGCACTGAACCAGATCGAATGGAGTTCAAATGGGTTCAATTCTTTTGAACACAGAAGAAATGTCATGAGGATGCTACAGCTACAAACTTGCTCCATCAAAGATGAAAAATTGCTAGCATTTTGCCATGTAGAACTTGGCGGTGTTTTTTTCTAAAACTCCAAGCTTCCGTCCAAAATTGTCCCACAAAGTGATTCGGTTGGGCTCAATACCATGGAATTGACAGAAGATGTTGTGACGATACCAAATGAAGTCAATTGCTCCCCAACGGGGCTAATTTTTATGGGATTTTGACGGTTCACACTTTTCAGAACTTTTTTCAGAAACTTCGTGCTTCCGCACTGAACTAGATTGAATAGAGTTCAAATAGGTTCAATTCTTTTGAACACAGAAGAAATTTCATGAGGATGCCGGAGCTACTAACTTGCTCCATCAAAGATGCAAAACTGCTAGTATTTTGTCGTGTTAAACTTGTCGGTTATTTTTTTAAACTCCATGGTTTCATCCAAAACTGTTCCAAAAAGTGATTCAGTTGGGATCAATACCATGGAATAGACACAACATGTTGTGACGATACCAAATAAAGTCAATTGCTCCCCCAACGGGGCTAATTTTATGGGATTTTGACGGTTCACACTTTTTAGAAACTTTGTGCTTCTACACTGAACTAGATCAAATGGAGTTCAAATGGGTTCAATTCTTTTGAACACATAAGAAATGTCATGTGGATGCCGGAGCTACTAACTTGCTCCATCAAAGATGCAAAATTGCTAGTATTTTGCCATGTAGAACTTGGCGGTGCTTTTTCTAAAACTCCATGCTTCGGTCCAAAACTGTCCCACAAAGTGATTCGATTGGGCTCAATACCATGGAATAGACACAAGATGTTGTGACGATACCAAATGAAGTCAATTGCTCCCCAACGGGGCTAATTTCATGGGATTTTGATGGTTCACACTTTTCAGAACTTTTTTCAGAAACTTCATGCTTTCGTACTGAACTAGATCGAATGGAGTTCAAAAGGGTTCAATTCTTTTGAACACGGAGGAAATGTCATGAGGATGCTGGAGCTACTAACTTGCTCCATCAAAGATGCAAAATTGCTAGTATTTTGTTGTGTAAAACTTGTCGGTTATTTTTTTGAAACTCCATGGTTTCGTCCAAAAGAGTCCCAAAAAGTGCTTCAGTTGGGATCAATACCATGGAATAGACACAACATGTTGTGACGATACCACATGAAGTTAATTGCTCCCCCAACGGGGTTGCTTTCATGGGATTTTGACGGTTCACACTTTTCAGAACTTTTTTAAAAAACTTTGTGCTTCAGCACTGAACTAGATCGAATGGAGTTCAAATGGGTTCAATTCTTTTGAACACAGAAGAAATGTCATGAGGATGCTGCAGCTACAAACTTGCTCAATCAAAGATGCAAAATTGCTAGTATTTTGCCTTGTAGAACTTGGCAGTGCTTTTTCCAAAACTCCAGCGATTCGTCCAAAACTATCCCACAAAGTGATTCGGTTGGGATCAATACCATGGAATAGACACAAGATGTTGTGAAGAGACCAAATGAAGTCAATTGCTCCCCCAAGGAGGCCAATTTCGGGGGATTTTGATGCCTCACACTTTTCAGAACGTTTTTAGAAACTCCGCGCTTCTGCACTGAACTAGATCGAATGGAGTTCAAATGGATTCAATTCTTTTGAATACACAAGAAACGTCGTGATGATGATGGAGGTACTAACTTACTCCATCAAAGATGAAAAATTGATAGGATTATGTCGTGTAAAACTTGTCGTTTATTTTTTTGAAACTCCATGGTTTCGTCCAAAATAGTCCCAAAAAGTGGTTCGGTTGGGATCAATACAATGGAATAGACACAACATGTTGTGACGATACCAAATGAAGTCCATTGCACCCCCAATGAGGGTAATTTCATGGGATTTTGATGGTTCACACTTTTCAGAACTTTTTTCAGAAACTTCATGCTTTCGCACTGAACTAGATCGAATGGAGTTCAAAAGGGTTCAATTCTTTTGAACACGGAGGAAATGTCATGAGGATGCTGGAGCTACTAACTTGCTTCATCAAAGATGCAAAATTGCTAGTATTTTGTTGTGTAAAACTTGGCGGTGTTTTTTCTAAAACTCCAAGCTTCCGTCCAAAACTGTCCCACAAAGTGATTTGGTTGGGCTCAATACCATGGCATAGACACAAGATGTTGTGACGATACTAAAAGAAGTCAATTGCTCCCCAACGGGGCTAATTTCCTGGGATTTTGACGGTTCACACTTTTCAGAACTTTTGTCAGAAACTTCGTGCTTCCGCACTCAACTAGATCGAATGGAGTTCAAATGGGTTCAATTCTTTTGAACACAGAAGAAATGTCATGAGGATGCCAGAGCTACTAACTTGCTCCATCAAAGATGCAAAACTGCTAGTATTTTGCCGTGTAGAACTTGGCGGTGCTTTTTCTAAAACTCCAAGCTTCCATCCAAAACTGTCCCACAAAGTGATTCGGTTGGGATCAATACCTTGGAATAGACACAACTTGGTGTGACGATACCAAATGAAGTCAATTGCTCCCCCAACGGGGCTAATTTCATTGGATTTTGACAATTCACACTTTTCAGAACTTTTTTCAGAAACTTCGTGCTTCTACACCGAACTAGATCGAATGGAGTTCAAATGGGTTTAATTCTTTTGAATACACAAGAAATGTCATGAGGATGACGGAGGTACTAACTTACTCCATCAAAGATGCAAAATTGCTAGCATTTTGCCATGTAGAACTTGGCGGTGCATTTTCTAAAACTCCAAGCTTTCGTCAGGCCCCACAAAGTGATTCGGTTGGGCTCAATACCATGGAATAGACACAAGATGTTGTGACGATACCAAATGAAGTCAATTGCTCCCCAATGGGGCTAATTTCATGGGATTTTGACAGTTCACACTTTTCAGAACTTTTTTCAGAAACTTAGTGCTTACGTACTGAACTAGATCGAATGGAGTTCAAATGGGTTCAATTCTTTTGTACACAGAAGAAATGTCATGAGGATGCCGGAGCTACTAACTTACTCCATCAAAGATGGAAAATTGCTAGTGTTTTCTCGTGTAAAACTTGTCGGTTATTTTTTTGAAACTCCATGGTTTCGTCCAAAACAGTCCCAAAAAGTGCTTCAGTTGGGATCAATACCATGGATTAGACACAACATGTTGTGACGATACCAAATGAAGTCAATTGCTCCTCAACGGGGCTAATTTCATGGGATTTTGACGGTTCACACTTTTCAGAACTTTTTTCAGAAACTTCGTGCTTCCGCACTGAACTAGATCGAATGGAGTTCAAATGGGTTCAATTCTTTTTTACACAGAAGAAATGTGATGAGGATGCCGGAGCTACTAACTTACTCCTTCAACGATGGAAAATTGCTAGTGTTTTGTCGTGTAAAACTTGTCGGTTATTTTTTTAAAACTCTATGGTTTTGTCCAAAACAGTCCCAAAAAGTGCTTCGGTTGGGATCAATACCATGGAATAGACACAACATGTTGTGACGATACCAAATGAAGTCAATTGCTCCCCAACCGGGCAAACTTCATGGGACTTTGACGGTTCACACTTTTTAGAACTTTTTTCAGAAACTTCGTGCTTCCGCACAGAATTATATCGAATGGAGTTCAAATGGGTTCAATTCTTTTGAACACAGAAGAATTGTCACAAGGATGGCAAAGCTACTAACTTGCTCCAACAAAGATGCAAAATTGCTAGTATTTTGCCATGTAGAACTTGGCGGTGCTTTTTCAAAAATTCCGAGGTTCCAACCAAAACTGTCCCACAAAGTGATTCGGTTGGCCTCAATACCATGGAATAGACACAAGATGTTGTGAAGAGACTAAATGAAGTGAATTGCTCCCCCAAGGTGGCCAATTTCATAGGATTTTGACGGCTCACACTTTTCAGAAGGTTTTCAGAAAGTTCGTGCTTCTGCACTAAAGTAGATCGAATGGATTTCAAATGGATTCAATTTTTTTGAATACACAAGAGATGTAGTGAGGATGCCGGAGGTATTAACTTGCTCCCTCAAAGATGAAAAATTGATAAGATTTTGTAGTGTAAAACTTGTCAGTTATTTCCCTGAAACTCCAAGGTTTCATCCAAAACAGTCCCAACAAGTGCTTTGGTTGGGACCAATACCATGGAATAGACACAACATGTTGTGACGATACCAAATGAAGTAAATTACACCACCAACGGGGCCAATTTAATGGGATTTTGATGGTTCACACTTTTTCATAACTTTTTTCAGAAACTTCGTGCTTCTACACTGAAGTAGATCGAATGGAGTGGTTTCAACTATTTTGAACACAGAAGAAATGTCATGAGAATGCTAGAGCTACTAACTTGCTCCATCAAAGATGCAAAATTAATAGTATTTTACTGTGCAGAACTTGGCGGTGCTTTTTCTGAAACTCAGAGCTTCCGTCCAAAACTGTCCCACAAAGTGATTCGGTTGGGATCAATACCATGGAATAGACAAAATATGTTGTGACGATACCAAATGAAGTCAATTGCTCCCCCAACGGGGCCAATTTCATGGGATTTTGACGGTTCACACTTTTCAGAACTTCTTTCGCAAAGTTCGTGCTTGTCCACTGAACTAGATCGAATGGAGTTCAAATAGGTTCAATTCTTTTGAACACAGAAGAAATGTCATGAGAATGCCAGAGCTACAAACTTGCTCCATCAAAGATGTAAAGTTGCTAGTATTTTGCCGTGTAGAACTTGGTAGGGCTTTTTCTAAAACTCCAAGCTTCCGTCCAAAAGTGTCCCACAAAGTGATTCGGTTGGGCTCAATACCATGGAATAGACACAAGATGTTGTGACGATACCAAATGAAGTCAATTGCTCCCCCAACGGGGTTAATTTCATGGGATTTTGATGGTTCACACTTTTTAGAACTTTTTTAAAAAACTTCGTGCTTCCGCACAGAATTAGATTGAATGGAGTTCAAATGGGTTCAATTCTTTTGAACACAGAAGAAATGTCATGAGGATGCCGGAGCTACTAACTTGCTCCATCAAAGATGCAAAATTGCTAGTATTTTGTCGTGTTAAACTTGTCGTTTATTTTTTTTAAAGTCCATGGTTTCATCCAAAACAGTCCCAAAAAGTGCTTCGGTTGGGATCAATACCATGGAATAGACACAACATGTTGTGACAATACGAAATGAAGTCAATTGCTCCCCCAACGGGGCTAATTTCCTGGGATTTTGACTGTTCACACTTTTCAGAACTTTTTTTAGAAACTTCGTGCTTCCGCACTGAACTAGATCGAATGGAGTTCAAATGGGTTCAATTCTTTTGAACACAGAAGAAATGTCATGAGAATGCCAGAGCTACTAACTTGCTCCATCAAAGATGCAAAATTTCTAGCATTTTGCCGTGTAGAACTTGGCGGTGTTTTTTCTAAAACTCCAAGCTTCCGTCCAAAACTGTCCCACAAAGTGATTCGGTTGGGCTGAATACCATGGAATAGACACAAGATGTTGTGACGATACCAAATGAAGTCAATTGCTCCCCCAACGGGGCTAATTTCATGGGATTTTGATGGTTCACACTTTTTAGAACTTTTTTCAAAAACTTCGTGCTTCCGCACAGAATTAGATTGAATAGAGTTCAAATGGGTTCAATTCTTTTGAACACAGAAGAAATGTCATGAGGATGCCGGAGCTACTAACTTGCTCCATCAAAGATGCAAAATTGCTAGTATTTTGTCGTGTTAAACTTGTCGGTTATTTTTTTTAAAGTCCATGGTTTCGTCCAAAACAGTCCCAAAAAGTGCTTCGGTTGGGATCAATACCGTGGAATAGACACAACATGTTGTGATAATACCAAATGAAGTCAATTGCTCCCCCAACGGGGCTAATTTCCTGGGATTTTGACTGTTCACACTTTTCAGAACTTTTTGCAGAAACTTTGTGCTTCCGCACTGAACTAGATTGAATAGAGTTCAAATGGGTTCAATTCTTTTGAACACAGAGGAAATGTCGTCAGGATGCCGGAGCTACTAAGTTGCACCTTGAATGATGCAAAATTGATAGGATTTTGTCGTGTAAAACTTGTCGGTGCTTTTTCTTAAACTCCAAGGTTCTGTCCAAAACAGTCCCAAAAAGGGCTTCAGTTGGGATCAATGCCATGGAATTGACACAACATGTTGTGATGATACCAAATGAAGTCAATTACTCCCCCAACGGGGCTAATTTCATGGTATTTTAACGGTTCACACTTTTCAGAACTTTTTTCAGAAACTTCGTGCTTCCGCACTGAACTAGATTGAATAGAGTTCAAATGGGTTCAATTCTTTTGAACACAGACGAAATGTCGTGAGGATGCCGGAGCAACTAAGTTGCTCCTTGAATGATGCAAAATTGCTAGTATTTTGCCGTGTAGAACTTGGCGGGGCTTTTTCTAAAACTCCAAGTTTCCATCCAAAACTGTCCCACAAAGTGATTCGGTTGGGCTCAATACCATGGAATAGACACAAGATGTTGTAACGATACCAAATGAAGTCAATTGCTCCCTAATGGGGCTAATTTCATGGGATTTTGACGGTTCACACTTTTCAGAACTTTTTTCAGAAACTTCGTGCTTCCGCACTGAACTAGATCGAATGGAGTTCAAATGGATTCAATTCTTTAGAATACACATGAAATGTTATGAGGTTGCCGGAGCTACTAACTTGCTCCCTGAAAGGTGCAAAATTGATAGGATTTTGTCATGAAAAACTTGTCGGTGCTTTTTCTGAAAGTCCAAGGTTCCGTCCAAAATAGTCCAAAAAAGTGCTTTGGTTAGGATGAATACTATGGAATAGACACAAAATGTTGTGATGAGATCAAATGAAGTCAATTGATCCCCCAACGGGGACAATTTCATGGGATTTTGACAGTTCACACTTTTCAAAATTTGTTCAGACCGTTCATGGTTCTGCGCTGAACTATATCGAATGTAGTTTGAATGGGTCCAATTCTTTTGAATCCACAAGAAATGTCCTAAGGATGTTGGAGGTATTAACTTGCTCCCTGAAAGATGAAAAATTCATAGGATTTTGTTGTGTAAAACTTGTCGGTTCTTTTTTCTGAAACTCCAAGGTTCCATCCAAAACTGTCCCAAAATGTACTTCAGTTGGGATCAATACCATGGAATAGATACAATATGTTTTGATGGGACCAAATGAAGTCAATTGCTCCCCTATGGAGATTAATTCTATGGGATTTTGAGGGTTCACACATTTCAGAACGTTTACAGAAACCTCATGCTTCTGCACTAAACTAGATTGAATCGACTTCGAATGGGTTCAATTCATTTTAATACATAAGAAATGTCGTGAGGATGTCAAAGCTACTAACTTGCCCCGCCAACGATGCAAAATTGATAGGATTTTGTCGTGTAATACTTGTCCGTGCTTTTTCTGAAACTCCGAGGTTCCATCCAAAACTGTCCAAAATGTACTAAATTTGGGATCAATACCATTGAATAGACACAACATGTTATGAGGAGACCAAATGAAGTCAATTGCTACCCCAAGGAGGCCAATTTCATGGGATTTTGATGGTTCACACTTTTCAGAACATTTTCAGAAACTCGTGCTTCAGTATTGAACTAGATCGAATGGAGTTCAAATGGATTCAATTCTTTTGAATACATAAGAGATGTCGTGAGGATGCCGGAGGTATTAACTTACACCATCAAAGATGAAAAATTGATAGGATTTTGTCATGTAGAACTTGTCGGTGCTTTTTCTGAAACTCCAAGGTTCCGTCCAAAATAGTCCCAAAAAGTGCTTCAGTTAGGATCAATACCATGGAATAGACACAACATGTTGTGATGAAAATAAATTAAGTCAATTGATCCCCCAACAGGGCCAATTTCATGGGATTTTGACGGTTCACACTTTTTAGAACTTATTTCTGCAACTTCGTGCTTTTGCACTGAACTAGATCGGATTGAGTTCGAATGGGTTCAATTCTTTTGAATACACAAGAAATGTCATGAGGATGTCAGAGCTACTAACTTGCTCCCTGAAAGGTGCAAAATTGATAGGATTTTGTCAAGTAAAAGTTGTCGGTGCTTTTTCTATAACTCCAAGGTTCCCTCCAAAACAATCCCATAAAGTGCTTCAGTTGGGATCATTACCATGGAATAGACACAACATGTTGTGAAGAGACCAAATGAAGTCAATTGTTCCCCCAATGTGGCCAAATTCATGGGATTTTGATGGTTCACACATTTCAGAATGTTTTCAGAAACTTCGTGCTTCTGCATTGAACTAGATCGAATGGAGTTCTAATCGGTCAATTCTGTTGAATACACCAGAAATATCGTGACGATACTGAAGGCATTAACTTGCTCCCTGAAAGGTGCAAAATTGATAGGATTTTGTCGTGTAAAACATGTTGGTGCTTTTTCTGAACTCCAAGGTTCCATCCAAAATAGTCCCAAAAAGTGCTTCGATTGGGATCAATACCATGGAATAGACACAACATGTTGTGAAGAGACCAAATTAAGTCAATTGCTCCCCGAATGAGGGCAATTTCATGGGATTTTGACGGTTCACACATTTCAGAACTTTTTCAGAAACTTCGTGCTTCTGCGTTGAACTATATTGAATGGAGTTCAAATGGGATCAATTTCTTTGAACACACAAGAAATGTCGTGTGGATGCCGGAGCTACTAATTTTCTCCCTCAAAGATGAAAAATTGATAGGATTTTGTCGTGTAAAACATGTTGGTGCTTTTTCTGAAACTCCAAGGTTCCATCCAAAACTGTCCCAAAAAGTGCTTCAGTTGGGATCAATACCATTGAATAGACACAACATGTTTTGAAGAGACCAAATGAAGTCAATTGCTCCCTCAACGGGGCCAATTTCATGGGATTTCGACAGTTTACACTTTTCAGAATGTTTTGACAAAACTTCATGCTTCTGCACTGAACTAGATTAAATGGAGTTCGAATTCATTCAATTCTTTTAAATACACAAGAAATGTCGTGAAGATGCCAGAGGTACTAACTTGCTCCCCCAGATATGCAAAATTGATAGGATTTTGTCGTGTAAAACTTGTTGGTGCATTTTTTGAAACTCCAGGGTTCGATCCAAAACTATCCCAACAAGTGCTTCAGTTGGGATTAATACCATGGAAAAGACACAACATGTTGTGACGAGATCGAAAGAACTCAATTGCTCCCCCAACGGGGCCAATTTGATGGGATTTTCACAGTTCGCACTTTTCGGAATGTTTTCAGAAAGTTCGCGCCTCTGCACTAAACTATGTCGAATGGAGTTCGAATGTGTTCAATTCTTTTCAATACAAAAGAAATATCTTAAGGATGCCAGAGGTACTAATTTGCTCCCTCAAAGATGAAAAATTGATAGGATTTTACCGTGTAAAAGTTGTCGGTGCTTTTTTTGAAACTCCATGATACGTGAACCCTTTTGGAACCAGTCCAAAGAACCACTTTGATACGTAAGACACTCGGATCTTTGTGAAACAAGGAACACAAAAACTAATAGCAAAGAAAATGAACAAAATGGACAAAAACAGTAGCAAAAGAAAATAATAATAGAGAAGATAAGAAGAATAGATGTTGGTCTTAAGAATTAGAACCTAAGAGAACCGGTCTCTTGAACCCTAGTTCCGGTGACGCCACAAGGATTGACCAATTCCTTGATAAGTCATAGTATTCTCTCTAGCACTCAAAGAATCGCAAGAGGAAACTCACAAAAGTCTTAAACTTTAATCATTCAAATCTTCCTAAAAAACGTACATGCAAGTTAGCCTTAAGTAGGCAAGGTAAAATCTAACCTAATAAGCCTAGAAACCCTAATTAATTTGAGCTTAAGTAATCCTAATAGGATTAGGAGACTTTAGGCCCAAACAACACTCCTATTGGACCTAGGAAACTAATAAAATAAAGCCCTAAAATAAAATAACGAAAATTCATAAAAAATAATAAAATAATACCTAAGCCCTTATAAACATGCCAACACATTAATGAAATCATATGTTTGGCACATGACATGTTTATTTACAAGGTGGGCTATCAAAAAGACTATTATTTAACCAATTGGGCTTTATTAATTAACAAAGTTCAGCCCATAATTAATAAAAACGAAATTAACACTAATTAGGCCTAATAATACTTAAGTCACATGCTATTTTAGTGAAGCACATGATCTTTTAAGTAATCTCTTTCAATGGGCTGCTCTTGGGCTTGAATCTTTCCAAGTGATAAGGCCTCCTACCATGTTCCTGAATTTGTCCAAGCCATCCTCCATCATTCCCTCCCTCTTTGAAAAGATTCGTCCTCGAATCTCCATAATCTACATGGAAGGAAAAGGAACGATTAAACGCATCAAATAAATTATATGGAGTATACTTACCTTTCAAGTTTGATTGATGCATCTGTGCTTTATTCTTTGCATAAATGTGAAGGACAATATTCTTCCTTGGCTTTGTGAATCAGAACATTTTTCCAATATCAGAAACCTTTACACCTTTAACTTGAATTTCATAAGACCTATCTTCAAGCATTGGTGGATAAGAAATTGAACTTATCTTTATAGCATATACACCAATGACCTGCAGCAAATAGCTTAACAGAAACTTGACACAAGAATACTTAAATGGGACCATGATTTTAAGGGACACATAGGGAAATAAATAGGGACAAAATGGCACACAAGAAAACTCAATTAAAACCAAAGTATTAGAAAAACTAAGGAAGATAAAATCTGGACAAATTTGAACATAATACAATAATTGCAAAACCTGAAAAGATTTTGATAACATTAATGATGCACAATGATAGAACAAAGATGGAGATGTAATGACTAAAGGGACACACACTAACATAGAACTAGAAGAAGAGAATGAGTTGAATAGAAAATGGAACACAAAAGACTCATGAAAGTGAAATGGTATAAACTAACAAACAACCAAAAAGACACATAACTTATAAGACACACGATAAACATAAAACACAAAACGAATAAGGACTACTTCACAAATACATAAGAAATACTAAATACTATGATGATGAGATGGAATGACATAGAAGGATAAACTAGAGAAAGAATGCACTAAAGTAACTAATGAACTCATTATTGACTCATGCAATTTGGAATCAGAAGAAATTGCGGACTCATGCAATAATGATGGATGACATAATTTAAAGAAGTTAGAAACATAATGAGAAGGAAGAAGCAAACACAATGAAGACACATAAGAAAGATGAGATGAAGAAGGAAGGAGTTTTGTACAAACTACTTTAGGCTCACTTTCACTCTCATTCATCCTCAAACTCTCTTTTTCTTTTCTCTTTTTCCTCTTTTTCTTCCTCTTTTTCACTCTTTTCTCACTTCCCTTCTCTCTTACTCTTTCTGCATTCTTTTTATTTTTCTGGACACTTTCTTTCCTACATCTCTCTTTTCTTCTCTCATTTTTCCACTCTAGCTCATTTTGCAAGTTCTCATGATTTTCACACAAATGAATACATGACAATAGTTTATGGACTTTTTCTAAAACATGATAACAGTTTCTATCATACCCATTCAAGCTAACATCATAGTCTAAATTTCCAATCACCATGTCAATATGCTCATTCACATCAATGCAATCATAAGATCTAATTTCCAAAGGAATCACACTATTAGCACTACTTGAAACTAATATGCTACCATCCAAAGAATTTTCCATCAAATCTTTAATAGCATATGAATATTTATTTTCAACTAAAGGATGCAAACAATGATAATTTTGCTCATAAGCACAAGCAATATTGTGCAATTCCTTTTCCAATTGTGCTACAACATTATTTTCAATTTGCACACTAGAAGCACAACTAGAATCATCTAAGCCTTTTAACACAACACTATCAACATCTGGATCAATTCTCTCTTCAAGATTTAGCAAGATACCATGTTTAATACGATTATCACAATTAATAATATTAAACTCATCGAGATTCTCAAGTTCAGCACATCTCAATTCAGATTTCAATTCAATTGTTCCAACACAAGGGATATCATCAATGTAAGCAACATTATTCATCTTACTAGAATTATCACATCTTAAATCACAAGGGATAATGTCAAAGTTTTGAGGATCAGGCATACCTGTAGTGGATTCTCTTGTTACATCATCAGTTGTTGAAGTGGTAGCAATGTCATCATCCACTTGATCATCTTCCTCCATGTGGAAATCACTTGATAGGATTTTATTGTGTAAAACTTGTTGGTGCATTTTTTGAAACTCCAAGGTTCGATCAAAAACTATCCGAACAAGTGCTTCGGTTGGGATTAATACCATGGAAAAGACACAACATGTTGTGACGAGGCCAAAAGAACTCAATTGCTCCCCCAACGGGGCCAATTTGATGGGATTTTCACAGTTCGCACTTTTCAGAATGTTTTCAGAAAGTTCATGCTTCTGCACTGAACTATATCAAATGGAGTTCGAATGGGTTCAATTCTTTTGAATACAAAAGAAATGTCGTGAGGATGCCAGAGGTACTAATTTGCTCCCTCAAAGATGAAAAATTGATAGGATTTTGCCATGTAAAAGTTGTCGGTGCTTTTTCTAAAACTCCAGGGGTCCATCCAAAATAGTCCCAAAAAGTGCTTCGGTTGGGATCAATACCATGGAATAGACACAACATGTTGTGCAGAGACCAAATGAAGTCAATTGCTCCCCGAACGTGGCCAAATTCATGAGATTTTGATGGTTCACAGTTTTCAAAATGTTTTCAAAAACTTCATGCTTCTGCACTGAACTAAATCGAATAGAGTTCGAATGGGTTCAATTCTTTTTAACGCACAAGAAATGTCTTGAGGATGTCGGAGCTACTAACTTGCTCCCTCAAAGATACAAAATTGATAAGATTTTGTCATGTAAAACTTGTCGGTGATTTTTCTGAAACTCCAAGGTTCCATCAAAAAGAAATGTCACGAGGATGCTGTAGGTACTGACTTGCGCTCTCAAGGATGGAAAATTGATAAGATTTTGTCGTGTAAAGCTTGTCGGTGTTTCTTCTGATACTAGAAAGTTCCGTCCAAAATTGTCCGAAAAAGTGCTTCTGTTTGGATCAATGCCTTGGAATAGACACAGCATGTTGTGAAGAGACCAAATGAGATCAATTGCTCCCCCAAGGAGGCCAATTTCAATGCTTTTTGATGGTTCACACTTTTTAGAATGTTTTCAGAAACATCGTGCTTCTGCTCTGAACAATATCGAATGGAGTTCAAATAGGATCAATTCTATTGAATACACAAGAAATGTCGTGAGGATGCTGTAGGTACTGACTTGCTCCCTCAAAGATGTAAAATTGATAGGATTTTGTCGTGTAAAGCTTGTCGGTGTTTCATCTGAAACTATAAGGTTTCGTCCAAAATTGTTTGAAAAAGTACTTTGGTTTTGATCAATGCCTTGAAATAGACACAGCATGTTGTGAAGAGACCAAAAAAAAGCCAATTGCTCCCCCAAGGAGGCTAATTTCATAGCATTTTGATGGTTCACACTTTTCAGAATGTTTTCAGAAACTTCGTGCTTCTGCTCTGAACAATATCAAATGCAGTTCAAATGGGATCAATTCTATTGAATACACAAGAAATGTCGTGAGGATGCTGTAGGTACTAACTTGCTCCCTCAAAGATGTAAAATTGAAAGGATTTTCTCACGGAAAACATGTCGTGTTTCATCTAAAACTACAAGGTTCCGCCCACGATTGCCCAAAAAGTGCTTCGGTTGGGATCAATGCCTTGGAATAGACACAGCATGTTGTGAAGAGACCATATGAAGTCAATTGCTCCCCCAAGGAGGCCAATTTCATTGCATTTTGATGGTTCACACTTTTAAGAAAGTTTTCAAAAACTTCGTGCTTCTGCGCTGAACAATATCAAATGCAGTTCAAATGGGATCAATTCTATTGAATACACATGAAATGTCGTGAGGATGCTGTAGGTACTGACTTGCTCCCTCAAAGATGTAAAATAGAAAGATTTTGTTGCGGAAAACATGTCGTGTTTCATCTGAAACTACAAGGTTCTACCCAAAATTGTCCGAAAAGTGCTTCGGTTGGGATCAATGCCTTGGAATAAACACAACATGTTGTGAAGAGACCATATGAAGTCAATTGCTCCCCCAAGGGGGCCAATTTCATTGGATTTTGACGGTTCACACTTTTTACAACGTTTTCAGAAACTTCGTGCTTCTGCGATGAACTAAATCAAATGCAGTTCAAAAGGGATCAATTCTATTGAATACACATGAAATGTCGTGAGGAGGCTATAGGTACTGACTTGCTCTCTCAAGGATGTAAAATTGATAGAATTTTGTTATGAAAGCTTGTCGGTGTTTCTTCTGAAACTAGAAGGTTCCGTCCAAAATTGTCCGAAAAAGTTCTTCTGTTTGGATCTATGCCATGGAATAGACACAGCATGTTGTGAAGAGACCAAATGAAGTCAAATGCTCCCCCAAGGAGGCCAATTTCAATGCATTTTGATGGTTCACACTTTTCAAAATGTTTTCAGAAACTTTGTGCTTCTGCGATGAACTATATCGAATGGAGTTCAAATGGGATCAATTCTTTTGAATACACAAGAAATGTCATGAGGATGCTGTAGGTACTTACATGCTGCCTCAAAGATGCAAAATTCACAGGATTTTGTTGTGTAAAGCTTGTTGGTGTTTCTTCTAAAACTACAAGGTTCCGCCCAAAATTGTCCGAAAAAGTGCTTCGGTTGGGATCAATGCCTTGGAATAGACACAACATGTTGTGAAGAGACCAAATAAAGTCAATTGCTCCCCCAAGGAGGCCAATTTCATTGGATTTTGACGGTTCACACTTTTCAGAATGTTTTCACAAACTTCGTGCTTCTGCTCTGATCTATATCGAATGGAGTTCAAATTTGATCAATTCTTTTAAATACACAAGAAATGTCATGAGGATGCTGTAGGTACTGACTTGTTCTCTCAAGGATGTAAAATTGAGAGGATTTTGTCGCGGAAAACTTGTCGGTGTTTCTTCTGAAACTACAAGGTTCCGCCCAAAATTGTCTGAAAAAGTGCTTCGGTTTGGATCAATGCCTTGGAATAGACACAGCATGTTGTGAAGAGACCATATGAAGTCAATTGCTCACCCAAGGAGGCCAATTTCATTGCATTTTGATGGTTCAGCCTTTTCTGAATGTTTTCAAAAACTTCGTGCTTCTGCTCTGAACAATATCAAATGGAGTTCAAAGGGGATCAATTCTATTGAATACACATGAAATGTCATGAGGATGCTGTAGGTACTGACTTGCTCCCTCAAAGATGTAAAATCGAAAGGATTTTGTTGCGGAAAACATGTCGTCTTTCATCTGAAACTACAAGGTTCAGCCCAAAATTGTCCAAAAAAGTGCTTTGGTTGGGATCAATGCCTGGGAATAGACACAGCATGTTGTGAAGAGACCATATAAAGTCAATTGCTCCCCCAAGGAGGCCAATTTCATTGGATTTTGATGGTTCACACTTTTTAGAATGTTTTCAGAAACTTCGTGCTTCTGCGATGAACTAAATCAAATGCAGTTCAAAAGGGATCAATTCTATTGAATACAAATGAAATGTCGCGAGGATGCTGTAGGTACTGACTTGCTCTCTCAAGGATGTAAAACTGATAGAATTTTGTTATGAAAGCTTGTCGGTGTTTCTTCTGAAACTAGAAGGTTCCGTCCAAAATTGTCCGAAAAAGTGCTTCGGTTGGGATCAATGCCTTGGAATAGACACAACATGTTGTGAAGAGACCAAATAAAGTCAATTGCTCCCCCAAGGAGGCCAATTTCATTGGATTTTGACGGTTCACACTTTTCAGAATGTTTTCACAAACTTCGTGCTTCTGCTCTGATCTATATCGAATGGAGTTCAAATTTGATCAATTCTTTTAAATACACAAGAAATGTCATGAGGATGCTGTAGGTACTGACTTGCTCTCTCAAGGATGTAAAATTGAGAGGATTTTGTCGCGGAAAACTTGTCGGTGTTTCTTCTGAAACTACAAGGTTCCGCCCAAAATTGTCTGAAAAAGTGCTTCGGTTTGGATCAATGCCTTGGAATAGACACAGCATGTTGTGAAGAGACCATATGAAGTCAATTGCTCACCCAAGGAGGCCAATTTCATTGCATTTTGATGGTTCAGCCTTTTCTGAATGTTTTCAAAAACTTCGTGCTTCTGCTCTGAACAATATCAAATGGAGTTCAAAGGGGATCAATTCTATTGAATACACATGAAATGTCATGAGGATGCTGTAGGTACTGACTTGCTCCCTCAAAGATGTAAAATCGAAAGGATTTTGTTGCGGAAAACATGTCGTCTTTCATCTGAAACTACAAGGTTCAGCCCAAAATTGTCCAAAAAAGTGCTTTGGTTGGGATCAATGCCTGGGAATAGACACAGCATGTTGTGAAGAGACCATATAAAGTCAATTGCTCCCCCAAGGAGGCCAATTTCATTGGATTTTGATGGTTCACACTTTTTAGAATGTTTTCAGAAACTTCGTGCTTCTGCGATGAACTAAATCAAATGCAGTTCAAAAGGGATCAATTCTATTGAATACAAATGAAATGTCGCGAGGATGCTGTAGGTACTGACTTGCTCTCTCAAGGATGTAAAACTGATAGAATTTTGTTATGAAAGCTTGTCGGTGTTTCTTCTGAAACTAGAAGGTTCCGTCCAAAATTGTCCGAAAAAGTGCTTCGGTTGGGATCAATGCCTTGGAATAGACACAACATGTTGTGAAGAGACCAAATAAAGTCAATTGCTCCCCCAAGGAGGCCAATTTCATTGGATTTTGACGGTTCACACTTTTCAGAATGTTTTCACAAACTTCGTGCTTCTGCTCTGATCTATATCGAATGGAGTTCAAATTTGATCAATTCTTTTAAATACACAAGAAATGTCATGAGGATGCTGTAGGTACTGACTTGCTCTCTCAAGGATGTAAAATTGAGAGGATTTTGTCGCGGAAAACTTGTCGGTGTTTCTTCTGAAACTACAAGGTTCCGCCCAAAATTGTCTGAAAAAGTGCTTCGGTTTGGATCAATGCCTTGGAATAGACACAGCATGTTGTGAAGAGACCATATGAAGTCAATTGCTCACCCAAGGAGGCCAATTTCATTGCATTTTGATGGTTCAGCCTTTTCTGAATGTTTTCAAAAACTTCGTGCTTCTGCTCTGAACAATATCAAATGGAGTTCAAAGGGGATCAATTCTATTGAATACACATGAAATGTCATGAGGATGCTGTAGGTACTGACTTGCTCCCTCAAAGATGTAAAATCGAAAGGATTTTGTTGCGGAAAACATGTCGTCTTTCATCTGAAACTACAAGGTTCAGCCCAAAATTGTCCAAAAAAGTGCTTTGGTTGGGATCAATGCCTGGGAATAGACACAGCATGTTGTGAAGAGACCATATAAAGTCAATTGCTCCCCCAAGGAGGCCAATTTCATTGGATTTTGATGGTTCACACTTTTTAGAATGTTTTCAGAAACTTCGTGCTTCTGCGATGAACTAAATCAAATGCAGTTCAAAAGGGATCAATTCTATTGAATACAAATGAAATGTCGCGAGGATGCTGTAGGTACTGACTTGCTCTCTCAAGGATGTAAAACTGATAGAATTTTGTTATGAAAGCTTGTCGGTGTTTCTTCTGAAACTAGAAGGTTTCGTCCAAAATTGTCCGAAAAAGTGCTTCGGTTGGGATCAATGCCTTGGAATAGACACAACATGTTGTGAAGAGACCAAATAAAGTCAATTGCTCCCCCAAGGAGGCCAATTTCATTGGATTTTGACGGTTCACACTTTTCAGAATGTTTTCACAAACTTCGTGCTTCTGCTCTGATCTATATCGAATGGAGTTCAAATTTGATCAATTCTTTTAAATACACAAGAAATGTCATGAGGATGCTGTAGGTACTGACTTGCTCTCTCAAGGATGTAAAATTGAGAGGATTTTGTCGCGGAAAACTTGTCGGTGTTTCTTCTGAAACTACAAGGTTCCGCCCAAAATTGTCTGAAAAAGTGCTTCGGTTTGGATCAATGCCTTGGAATAGACACAGCATGTTGTGAAGAGACCATATGAAGTCAATTGCTCACCCAAGGAGGCCAATTTCATTGCATTTTGATGGTTCAGCCTTTTCTGAATGTTTTCAAAAACTTCGTGCTTCTGCTCTGAACAATATCAAATGGAGTTCAAAGGGGATCAATTCTATTGAATACACATGAAATGTCATGAGGATGCTGTAGGTACTGACTTGCTCCCTCAAAGATGTAAAATCGAAAGGATTTTGTTGCGGAAAACATGTCGTCTTTCATCTGAAACTACAAGGTTCAGCCCAAAATTGTCCAAAAAAGTGCTTTGGTTGGGATCAATGCCTGGGAATAGACACAGCATGTTGTGAAGAGACCATATAAAGTCAATTGCTCCCCCAAGGAGGCCAATTTCATTGGATTTTGATGGTTCACACTTTTTAGAATGTTTTCAGAAACTTCGTGCTTCTGCGATGAACTAAATCAAATGCAGTTCAAAAGGGATCAATTCTATTGAATACAAATGAAATGTCGCGAGGATGCTGTAGGTACTGACTTGCTCTCTCAAGGATGTAAAACTGATAGAATTTTGTTATGAAAGCTTGTCGGTGTTTCTTCTGAAACTAGAAGGTTCCGTCCAAAATTGTCCGAAAAAGTGCTTCTGTTTGGATCAATGCTTTGGAATAGACACAGCATGTTGTGAAGAGACCAAATAAAGTCAATTGCTCCCCCAAGGAGGTCAATTTCAATGCATTTTGATGGTTCACACTTTTCAGAATGTTTTCAGAAACTTCGTGCTTCTGCGATGAACTATATCGAATGGAGTTCAAATGGGATCAATTCTTTTGAAAACACAAGAAATGTCATGAGGATGCTGTTAGTACTGACTTGCTGATAGAGTAAGGGCTGGGCATGGCTTGCAAGAATTCAAAGTTAAGAGCAAGGAATCAAAGCATTGAAATAATCCAAGAGCTCTACGGATTAGAGCCCATTCACTTGATTAAAGTTGTAGCCCAAAAGGAGCTTGTAGGTGTGATCATCAACTCCAAATTACAAGTTTCAGATCCAAGCCCAAGAGAAGCCCAATTAGAGAAGATTACTTAAGTGATCATGTGCCACTCATGTGATCAATTAAAAAGGAATCTTCTTTAAGCTAATTTATTTAGAATTTTCGTTTATTTTATTTTATTTTTAGAAATAAGCGCTTTTGGTCAAAGATTATATCTTGGAGATTAAGTTTTGGTTGTTTCCTATTTTAAAAATTTAGGTTCTAGAATTTTCTTTACTTTTCAGCAAAAAGGTGCCACCTTTAGGAGTGATTTGTAAGAATATTTTGTTTCCTTTTTTAGTTAGATTGTGGCATCTCCTTTAAGATTAGATATGATTATTTTCTTTGCTTTTATTGTAATTTTCATTTTTTATTTTAGCCTGGGGTTTTGGTTGCCTTATTTCTTTATATAAGGAGCCACCTATGTATTTTTAAAAAGACAAATGAATGAATAGTATGTTTTTGACAAAAACTTTGTGAGTTTTCATGTTCTCTTGGTGAGCTTGAGAGACTCTTTGGCATATCAAAGAGAGTGGTCTTCTCTTTGTGGTGTCTATAGCTAAGGTTTCAAGAAACAAGTTTTCTTGGGGTCTTGCTTCTTGACCAATAACTTCTATCCTTCCTATTCGTGCATTCTTCTGTTTATCTTTTCTGTTTGTTTAACGTGTTCTTGGTATTTTATTTGCTTCTCTTTGATCCTAGCACGATCCTTACGTTTCCCATTCGATTGAAGGTTCGTGAGACAAGTTCTACACGGGTTTTCTACCAAATGATGAAAGACCCAAGCGAAACTCGTCCGATTGAACCTTCAATGACTCGGAATGAACCACGGATCGTGCTAGAATCAAATAAGGACACACGAATAGCAAGAAAGCACAAGGAGAGGAAATATGTGAATCTGAAAATTAAGAACAAAATAATGCATGAAAATTCAAGAAAATAAGAAAGATATGTTGGTCAATGGGGTACGACCCTAAGAGAACCTGTCTCTTAGAACCCTAGCCTTGGGACGCCACAAAGGAAAACCACTCCTTTGATAAGTCTAAGAATTCTCTCAAGAACACAAGGATACAAGAGAAAAACTCACAAGAAAGAACATAAGTTCTAAAAATTCATTCTCATTAATCTGTCTTTTTAAAAATACATAGGTGGCTCCTTATATAAAGAAATAAGGCAACTAAAACCCCAGGCTAAAATAAAAAATGAAAATTACAATAAAAGCAAAGAAAATAATCATATCTAATCTTAAAGGAGATGCCACAATCTAACTAAAAAAGGAAACAAAATATTCTTACAAATCACTCCTAAAGGTGGCACCTTTTTGCTGAAAAGTAAAGAAAATTCTAGAACCTAAATTTTTAAAATAGGAAACAACCAAAACTTAATCTCCAAGATATAATCTTTGACCAAAAGCGCTTATTTCTAAAAATAAAATAAAATAAACGAAAATTCTAAATAAATTAGCTTAAAGAAGATTCCTTTTTAATTGATCACATGAGTGGCACATGATCACTTAAGTAATCTTCTCTAATTGGGCTTCTCTTGGGCTTGGATCTGAAACTTGTAATTTTGAGTTGATGATCACACCTACAAGCTCCTTTTGGGCTACAACTTTAATCAAGTGAATGGGCTCTAATCCGTAGAGCTCTTGGATTATTTCAATGCTTTGATTCCTTGCTCTTAACTTTGAATTCTTGCAAGCCATGCCCAGCCCTTACTCTATCATTCCCTCCCTCCTCGAAAGGATTCGTCCTCGAATCTCCATAATCTACATGGAAGGAAAGGGAACAATTAGAAGCATCAAATAGATAATAAGGACTATACTTACTATTTAAGCTTAATTGATGCATCTTTGCTTTAATCCGTCCATGAACTTGATGGAAATCATTCTCCCTTTGCTGTAAATTTGTTTTAAATGTTCGCCCAAGCCTTTGCAACCATAACATTGCTCCAGGGTCGAAAATCTTATTTTCAAGCATTAGTGAAGAAAATCTGGAATCTTTCTTCATATCTTTTTCACTAATATCCTGCCATAAAGAACTAGACACAAACTCGACACAACTAGACTCAAATGAAACCAAAGGGTTAAGGAAAACATGAAAGACAAAATTAGGAAAAAACATGACACAGAAAGACTCAAAAGAGACTAAGGTGGGACAATAATTATATGGGAACGATTCATGGGCTTCATCCAAAACACAAGAACAGTTTTTAACATGCCCATTAAAATCACCAATCACCATGTCAACATGCTCAATCTCATCAGTGTAATCATAAGAACCAATTTTCAATGATATCACATCATTATAGCTACTAGGAATTAGCATGCTCCTATCCAATGAATTTTCAATCAAATCACTAGCAACATGTAAAGCATTATATTCCTCTAAAAGTTGTAAACAATCATGGCCATTAATCTCATGAACACAAGCAACTTCATTATTTTCCAATTGTGCTACATCAAGATTTTCAATTTGCATATTAGAAGGACAACTTGAACCAAAGCTATCTAACTCAACATTAACAACATCTAGATCAATTTTCTCCATTACAAGTTGCAAAATTTTAATCTCATCTTCACATTCAACATTAGCTGCAACTAAATCTAATGACTCAACACAAGAGATATCATCACTAAAAGAGATTTGAGAGTTAGAAATACCTGTAGAGGATTCTCTTATATCATCATCATTGGTTGAAACTGCAACTTCTTTATCCACTTGAACTGTGAGAACTTGTACCTCTTCCAAATGTTCAACAACATTCTTAGCTTCAGGAGGGTGCAAATGTGATGATGCAAACTTTTTTCTCATGATTGTTTTCATCTCTCTCCATGTTGCAATAGAAGGCTCTCCTTTAATAGTGCGTCGACACTCCATTCGTTTCCACCAAGCAGCCACATTTTTACTAAATCTAAGGTATATACATTGCATCTTTTCCAACTCGGAGTAGTTACAACATTCAAATGCTTGACCAACTTTTCTTTCCCACTCCAAGTAAACATCAACATCTTTCTCACCATGGAACAATGGAATCTTTGATTTAATATCCTTAAAAGAAGAAATTTGCTTGCCTCTTTTAGGATGGACTTCTTTAATAATAGCTTGATCATGCCTTCTCTGAGATTTGGAGCAAGACTCTATGCTATCCAATTTAGCATTCAATTCATTCATTTGATCATTGAAAGTTTTGATTAGAGCTTTAAAATCAATTGCACTTTCTTTTCCAGCCATACTTAGAACCTGAAATGTGAGTAAAAACAAAGAGGAAAGAAATATGGACCTCACAAATCACTCTCTCACGTGTTTCCACTAAAAAAAAATTTATTAGCACTCGTGTTTCACACAAAACGATTGGCTTTTTCAATAATGTAAAATACTCTTGCCTTTTACCACTCAACTTGCTCCCTACAGTGTTCTTAATCAAATTCTAACAAGTCAAAAGGAGAAGTATGTATGAAGTGGCAATCTCAAAACTAAAGTCCCAAAATTCAAAGTTCTCAAAGAATCTAAAAAGGGACTAACTATCGTGAGGATGCTGTAGGTACTAACTATCTCCCTCAAAGATGTAAAATTGATAGGATTTTGTCGTGTAAAGCATGTCAGTGTTTCTTCTGAAAGTACAAGGTTCCGTGCAAAACTGTCCCAAAAAGTGCTTCGGTTGGGATCAATGCCTTGGAATAGACACAACATGTTGTGACGAGATCAAATGACGTCAATTGCTGCCCCAACAGGGCCAATTTCATTGGATTTCACGGTTTACACTTTTCAGAATGTTTTCAGAAACTTCCTGCTTCTGCACTGACCTATATCGAATGGAGTTCAAATGGGTTCAATTCTTTTGAATACACAAGAAATGTCATACGGATGCTAGAGGTATTAACTTGCTCTCTCAAAGATGCAAAATTTATAGGATTTTGTCGTGTAAAACTTGTCAGTGCTTTTTCTGAAACAGCAAGGTTCCGTCCAAAACTTGCCCAAAAAAGTGCTTCGGTTGGGATCAATACCTTGGAATAGACACAACATGTTGTGAAGAGACCAAATGAAGTAAATTGCTCCCCCAACGGGGCCAATTTCATGGGATTTCGACCGTTTACACTTTTCAGAATGTTTTCACAAACTTCGTGCTTCTGCACCGTACTATATCGAATGGAGTTCGAATCAGTTCAATTCTTTTGAAGACACAACAAATGTCCTTAGATATTGGTGGTATTAACTTGCTCCCTCAAGGAAGAAAAATTGATAGGATTTTGTCCTGTAAAAGTTGTCATTGCTTTTTCTGAAACTCCAAGGTTCCGTCCAAAACTGTCCCAAAAAGTGCTTCAGTTGGGATCAATACCATGGAATAGGCACAACATGTTGTGACGAGATTGAATGACGTCAATTGCTGCCCCAACATGGCCAATTTCATGGGATTTCTACCGCTTACACTTTTCGGAATATTTTTAGAAACTTCGTGCTTCTACACTAAACTATATCAAATGGAGTTTGAATGGGTTCAATTCTTTTGAATACACAACAAATGTCCTTAGGATACTGGACGTATTAACTTGCTCCCTCAAAAAAAATAATTGATAGGATTTTGTCATGTGAAAGTTGTTGTTGCTTTTTCTGAAACTCCAAGGTTTTGTTCAAAACTATCCCAAAAATTGCTTTGGTTGGGATCAATATCATGGAATAGACATAACATGTTGTGAAGAGACCAAATGAAGTTGATTGCTCCCCAAAGGAGGCCAATTTCATGGGATTTTGACGGTTCTCACTTTTCAGAACGTATTCAGAAACTTTGTGCTTCTGCACTGAACAAGATCGAATGGAGTTTGAATGGGTTCAATTCTTTTGAATACACAAGAAATATCATGAGGATGCCGGAGGTACTAACTTGCTCCCTGAAAGATACAAAATTGATAGGATTTTGTCCTGTAAAACTTGTCGGTAATTTTTGTGAAACTCCAAGGTTCCGTCCAAAACTGGACCAAAAAGTGCTTCGGTTGGGATCAATACAATGAAATAGACACAACATATTGTAAAGAGACCAAATGAAATCAATTTCTCTCTGAAGGCGGCCAATTTCATGGGATTTTGACGGTTCACACTTTTCAGAACGTTTTCAGAAACTTCGTGCTTCTGCACTGAACTAGATGAAATGGAGTTCGAATCGGTTCAATTCTTTTGAATACGCAACAAATGTCCTTAGGATACTGGGAGTATTAACTTGCTCCCTCAAAGAAGAAAAATTGATAGGATTTTGTCGCGTAAAAGTTGTCGTTGCTTTTTATGAAACTCCAAGGTTTCATCCAAAGCTGTCCCAAAAATTGCTTCAGTTGGGATCAATACCATCGAATAGACACAACATGTTGTGAAGAGATCAAATGATGTCAATTGCTCCCCCAATGGGGCCAATTTCATGGGATTTCGACTGTTTGTACTTGTCAAAAAGTTTACAGAAACTTTGTGCTTCTGCACCGAACTATATCGAATGAAGTTCGAATGGGTTCAATTCTTTTGAATACACAAGAAATGTCCTTAGGATGTTGCAGGTAGTAACTTGCTCCCACAAAGATGCAAAATTGATAGGATTTTGTTGTGTAAAAGTTATCGGTGCTTTTTCTAAAACCCCAAGGTTCCGTCAAAAACTGTCCCAAAAATTGTTTCGGTTGGGATCAATACCATGGAATAGATAGAACTGTTGTGATTAGACCAAATGAAGTCGATTGCTCCCCATAGGAGGCCAATTACATGGGATTTGGAAACTTTGTTCGTCTGCACTGAACTAGATCAATTGGAGTTTGAATGGGTTCAATAATTTTGAATGCACAAGAAATGTCGTGAGGATGCCAGACTTACTAACTTACTTCCTCAAAGATGCAAAATTGATAGGATTTTGTCGTGTAAAACTTGTCGGTGCTTTTACTGAAACTCTATGGTTCCACCTAAAACTGTCCCAAAAAGTGCTTCGGTTGGGATGAATACCTTGGAATAGACGCAACATGTTGTGAAGAGACCAAATGAAGTCAATTGCTTCCCCAAGGAGGCCAATTCCATGGGATTTTGACGGTTCACACTTTTCAGAACGTTTTAGTTTGAATGGGTTAAGTTCTTTTGAAAACACAAGGAATGTTGTGACGATTCTGGAGATACTAACTTGCTCCCTTAAAGATGCAAAATTGATAGGATTTTGCCATGTAAAACTTGTCGGTTCTTTTTATGAAACTCAAAGGTTTCGTTCAAAACTGTGCCAAAAAATGCTTCGGTTGGGATGAATATGTTGGAATAGACACAACATGTTATGAAGAGGCCAAATGAAGTCAATTGCTCTCCCAAGGAGGCCAATTTCATGGGATTTAAATTGTTAACACTTTTCAAAACGTTTTCTGAAATTTCGTGCCTCTGCACTAAACTAGATCAAATGGAGTTCGAATGGGTTAACTTCTTTTGAATATGCAAGGAATATCATAAGGATTCCGGAGGTAGTAAAAGGTTCTGCCCAAAACTATCCCTAAAAGTGCTTAGGTTGGAATCAATACCTTGGAATAGACACAACATGTTGTGAAGTGACCAAATTAAGTTAATTGCTCCCCCAAGGAGGCGAATTACATGGGATTTGGACTGTTCGCACTTTTCAGAACTATTTCAGAAACTTTGCTCGTCTGCACTGAACTAGATCAATTGGAGTTTGAATGGGTTCAATTCTTTTGAATACACAATAAATGTCGTGAGGATGCCGGACTTACTAACTTGCTTCCTCAAAGATGCAAAATTGATAGGATTTTGTCGTGTAAAACATGTCGGTGCTTTTTCTGAAACTCCAAAGGTCCATCCAAAACTGTCCCAAAGAGTGTTTTGGTTTGGATCAATACCTTGGAATAGACACAACATGTTGTGAAGTGACCAAATTAAGCCAATTGCTCCCCCAAGGAGGCGAATTACATGGGATTTGGACGGTTCACACTATTCAGAACGTTTTCAGAAACTTTGTTCGTCTGCACTGAACTAGATCAATTGGAGTTTGAATGGGTTCAATAATTTTGAATGCACAAGAAATGTCGTGAGGATGCTAGACTTACTAACTTGCTCCGTCAATGATGAAAAATTGATAGGATTTTGTCGTGTAAAACTTGTCGGTGCTTTCACTGAAACTCTATGCTTCCTCCTAAAACTATCCCAAAACGTGCTTCGATTAGGATCAATACCATGGAATAGACATAACATGTTGTGAAGAGACCAAATGAAGTCAATTGCTCCCCAAAGGAGGCCAATTTCATGGGATTTTGACGGTTCATACTTTTCAGACCATTTCCAGAAACTTCATGCTTTTGTCGGTTCTTTTTTTGAACTCTGAGGTTCCATTGAAAACTATCCCAAAAAGTGCTTCGATTGGGATCAATACCTGGGAATAGACACAACATGTTGTGAACAGACCAAAAGAAGTCAATTGCTCCCACAAGGACGCCAATTGCATGGGATTTTCATGGTTCACACTTTTCAGAACATTTTCAGAAACATCGTACTTCTGCAGTGAACTAGATCGAATGGAGCTCGAATGGGATCAATTCTTTTGAATGCACAAGAAATGTCGTGAGGATACCGGAGGTATTAACTTGCTGCCTTAAAGATGCGAAATTGATTGGATTTTGTTGTGTAAAACTAGCCAGTGATTTTTATGAAACTCCAAAGTTCCGTCCAAAATTGTGCCCAAAAGTGCTTTGGTTGGGATCAATACCAAGGAATAGACACAACATGTTGTGATGAGACCAAATGAAGTCAATTGCTCCCCCGACGGGGCCAATTTCATGGGATTTCGACTGTTCACACTTTTCTAAACGTTTTCAGAAACTTCATGCTTCTGTACTGAACTATATCGAATGGAGTTCGAATGGGCTCAATTCTTTTGAATACACAAGAAATGTCATGAGGATGCCGAAGGTATTAACTTGCTCCCTCAAAGATGAAAAATTGATAGGCTTTTGTCGTGTAAAACTTGTCGGTGATTTTTCTGAAACTCAAAGGTTCCATCCAAAATTGTCCTAGAAAGTGCTTCGGTTGGGATCAATACCATGGAATAGATGTAACATGTTGTGATGAGACCAAATGAAGTCAGTTGCTCCCCCAATGAGGCCAATTCCTTTGGATTTTGATGGTTCACACTTTTCAGAACATTTTCAGAAAACTTCGTGCATACGCACTGAACTAGATCGAATGGATTCAATTCTTTTGAATACATAAGAAATGTCGTGAGGATGCCAGAGGCACTAAGTTGCTTCTTCAACAATGCAAAATTGATAGGATTTTGTCATGTAAAACTTGTCGGTGCTTTTTCCGAACTCTAAGGTTCGATTGAAAACTGTCCCAAAAAGTGCTTCGGTTGGGATCAATACCATGGAATACTCATAACATGTTGTGATCAGACCAAAAGAAGTCAATTGCTCCCCCAAGGAGGCCAATTGCAGGGGATTTTGATGGTTCACACTTTTTGGAACGTTTTCAGAAACTTCATGCTTCTGCACTGAACTAGATCGAATGGCGTTCGAATGGGTTCAATTCTTTTGAATGCACAAGAAATGTCGTGAGGATGCAGGAGGTATTAACTTTCTCCCTCAAAGATGCAAAATTGATAGGATTTTGTTGTGGAAAACTTATCGGTTCTTTTTTCTGAAACTCCCAGGTTCCATCCAAAACTGTCCCAAGAAGTGCTTCGGTTGGGATCAATACCATGGACAGACACAAAATGTTGTGACGAGAGCAAATGAAGTCAATAGCTCCCCCAAGGAGGCCAATTTCATGGGATTTTAATGGTTCACACTTTTCTAAACGTTTTCTAAAACTTCGTGCTTCTGCATTGAACTAGATCCAATGAAGTTCGAATGGGTTCAATTCTTTTGAATACACAAGAAATGTCATGAGGATGCCGGAGGTATTAACTTGCTCCCACAAAGATGCAAAATTGATAGGCTTTTGTCATGTAAAACTTGTCGGTGATTTTTCTGAAACTCAAAGGTTCCATCCAAAATTGTCCTAGAAAGTGCTTCGGTTGGGAACAATACTATGGAATAGACGCAACATGTTGTGATGAGACCAAATGAAGTCAGTTGCTCCCCCAATGAGGCCAATTCCTTTGGATTTTGATGGTTCACACTTTTCAGAACATTTTCAGAAACTTCGTGCTTCTGCACTGAACTGGATCGAATGGAGTTTGAATGGGTTCAATTCTTTTGAATACACAAGAAATGTCGTGAGGATGCCGGAGGTACATACTTGCTCCCTCAAAGATGTAAAATTGATAGGATTTTGTCGTGTAAAACTGTTCGGCGATTTTTCTGAAACTCCAAGGTTCCGTCCAAAACTGTCCTAAAAAGTGTTTCGGTTGGGATCAATGCCATGGAATAGTCATAACATATTGTGTAGAGACCAAAAGAAGTCAATTGCTCCCCAAAGGAGGCCAATTTCATGGGATTTTGATGGTTCACTCTTTTCGAAATGTATTCAACAACTTTATGCTTCTGTACTGAACTAGATCGAATGGAGTACAAATGGGTTCAATTCTTTTGAATACACAAGAAATGTCGTGAGTATGTCGGAGGTATTAACTTGCTCCCTTAAAGTTTCAAAATTGATAGGATATTGTTGCGTAAAACTTGTCAGTGATTTTTCTGAAACTCCAAGATTCTGTCCAAAACAGTCCCAAAAAGAGCTTCGGTTGGGATCAATAAGATGGAATAGTCATAACATGTTGTGAAGAGACCAAATAAAGTGAATTGCTACCCAAAGGAGGCCAATTCCTTGGGATTTTGATGGTTCATGCTTTTCAGAATATTTTCAGAAACTTCGTGCTTCTGCACTGAACTAGATCAAATGGAGTTCGAATGGGTTCAATTCTCTTGAATGGACAAGAAATGTCGTGAGGATGCCGGAGGTATTGACTTGCTCCCTTAAAGATGCAAAATTGATAGGATTTTGTTGTGTAAAATTTATCGGTGCTTTTTCTGAAACTCCAAGATTCCATCCAAAACTGTCCCAAAAAGTGCTTCGGTTGGGATCAATACCATGAAATAGACATAACATATTCGGATGAGACCAAATGAAGTCAATTGTTCCCCAATGGAGGCCAATTTCACGGGATTTTGATGGTTCACACTCTTTAGAACATTTTCAGAAATTTCATGCTTCTGCACTGAACTAGATCGAATGGAGTTTGAATGGGTTCAATTCTTTTAAATACACAAGAAATGTCATAAGGATGCCGGAGGTATTAACTTGCTCTGTGAACAATGCAAAATTGAAGTAAATGGCTCCCCTAAAGAGGTCAATTCCATGGGATTTTGAGGGTTCACACTTTTCAGAACATTTTCAGAAACTTTGTGCTTCTGTAATGAACTAGATCGAATGGAGTTCGAATAGGTTCAATTCATTTGAATGCACAAGAAATGTCGTGAGGATGCCAGAGGTACTAACATGCTCCCCCAAAGATGCAAAATTGATAGGCTTTGCTCGTGTAAAACTTGTTGGTGATTTTGTCAAACTCCAAGGTTTCGTCCAAAACTGTCCCAAAAAGTGCTTCGGTTGGGATCAATACCGTGGAATAGACACAACATTTTGTTAGGCGATCAAATGAAGTCAATCACTCCACCAAAGAGGTCAATTCTGTGGGATTTTGAAGGTCACACTTTTCAGAACATTTTCAGAAACTGCATGCTTCTGCACTAAACTAGATCGAATGGAATTGGAATGGGTTCAATTCTTTTGAATACACAAGGAATATCGTAAGGATGCCGGAGGTATTGTTGAATCAAGAGTTTTGATGATTCCAAACTAACATTCAAAAGCTTGGATTGAAGATATCAAAGGATATCAAAGTACTTCAAGTGAAGAATTAGCTGCTAGATCTTCTGTAGGATCGTTTGTTATGTTCAAATGAGGGTAAAAGTTTTTGATTTTAAGAAAAGATGTTTTTAAACCATGATTTTGTGTTAAATCTTGACTTATTTGAAAAATACCCATAAACAGACAAAGTTTGAAAGTTTAAACTGAACTGTCATATTGGAAATTCGAACTTTGCCTTTGGAAATTCGAATTTCGAGTCAAAACTAATTTAGTCTGAAGAGTTGTCTCACTGTCAGATGAATTTTGATTATCCAAAGTTCAAATTTCCATCAAAGACTGAAAGAAGCTTTTCACTGACAGACGAACTTCACATCTCCAAAATTCGAATTTCAGATAAATTGCAGTTTGTGAAAATCAAAGAAATTCGTCTGAGATAATGTTGAAGCTAATCTGAAATCAAGATGAAATTGAGGTTGAAAAATGCTCTGTGACAGACGAACTTCGACTTTCCAACATTCGAATTTTCATATAAGTCTGAAAGGAGCTTCTTTGAAACAGATGAACTTTGAGTCTTCAAAATTTGAATTTCAGACAAAACACAACTTATGAAAATGGAAGAAATTCATCTGAAACAATGTTAAAGTTCATTTGAGATCAAGAATAATTTAAGTTTCAAAACTGCTTTCTGTCAGACGAACTTTGAACATTAAAATTCAAATTTCAGAAGCTAAGTTTGTGAGTCTGTTGGAATTAAATATTGACATACAAATGACAGAGCTTTGTAACTTCGAATGTTGAAGTTAGTCTGAAAAGAATCTTTCTGACAGACGAACTTCACTACTTCAACATTTGAATTTCGAAGAAAGTTAACTACTGTGCCTCTTTGAACGTTCTACAAACAGACGAATTTTGGGCTTCCAAAATTCGAATGTCGAAAGCACAGTAGAAAATTGAAAACACTGTTCACACTTAACCGAAAAACTTTCCTCTTGAAAATTCATATCTCACATTGTGAAAATGTTTTGTAAGTTTCAAAATTCGAATTTCACTTCATGAACAGACGAACTTCGTGCTGTAATGTTGAAAGCTTTAACCTTCGGTTCCTTCGAAATTTGTCTGTTGGCCAACCAAAATTCGAATTTCAGTATGTCAGAAACATTAAATGCGGTTGGTAAACGGATAGTTTTTCAGAGTAACTGTTGGATAACTTCCCCAACGAATAGATTTTGTCTCTAACGGACATTTGAGACCTAAATCTATAAATATAACATCATATGAAGTTGTGGGTAACGAATCAAACTTATATATACTGAAACTCTGGCAAATCAATTTCTCAAAAAGCTTTTACCCTCTCAACTTCAATATCTGTACTTCAACCTTCATATCTACTCTATTCAAGAGAGTTATATCTTTGTAAACAATCTACTCGTCATCTGGAAGATAGATTTACTTGTGAGGAAAAATCACAAGGGGATTGGGAAGCACATTGTAGAAGTGCTTAGAGAGATTGAGAAAGCTCCAGAAACAGAGCATACTCGTTGTACTGTGGCATTAGCAAGAAGCCCGTTGAATTCTTGCTGTATAGTGAAAAATCTCAAGAGTTGTCTTGAGGACTGGATGTAGGTCAAGTGGATCGACTGAACCAGGATAAATTACTGAGTCTTCTTCTTCTCATCTTTACTTTTCAGCTTGCTTTGTTTTATACGCTGCTTCCTTTACACTGTGCTATCTTCACATATTTTACTTTGTGCAGAAAAATTTCATTCTTCCCAATTCACCCCCCTCTTGGGAAGTCAGCCTTACTAACAAGTGGTATCAGAGCCCGGATTCCCATTCAAAGGATCTCACAGTCCGGGAATTAAGATGGCTGGCTTTGGAGAAAGCCTACTTCCTGAAGGGAACAACACCAATAGACCACCAAGCTTCAGTGGAGAACATTATGGGTACTGGAAGATAAGGATGCAGATTTACCTCCAATCAATTGATCTTGATATATGGTCAGTCATTGAGAAAGGAGATTTCGTCCCAATGACTCTAACTGAAGATGGAAGACACAAAGAGAAGCTAGAAGCAGAGTGGAATAAGGAAGACAGAAGGAGAGTCCTGCTAAATTTCAAAGCAAAGCATTGTTTAGTCAGTACCCTGAATCAGGACGAATTCTACAGAGTCTCACAATGCTCCTTTTTTATGACTCTTCAATGTTGGTTTGGAATCATCGAAACTTCTTAATTCAACATTCTCCCCCTTTTTGATGATGACAAAATAACTTACAAACTGGATTAGTACTTGGGTTTACTTTAGCAAGCTCCCCCTCAACGTATGCATTATATTACAAAAGATATCATAATAAACCATGTGAAGAGATTCAAAGAGCAAATCATTGTAACTTAGGAAATTTTTCAATTTAAACAAATGTTGCTTTTACAGAGACAGAATTAATCAAAGTTCTTCCAAATACACATAAGAGGTATAAAAGGCAAACAGTCAAAACAAACAACAGAAACACAAAGCATTAAATAGCACTACAAGAGGACTCAAGCCTAAGATCTAAACAAGTCTTCAATCACTTCTTCTTTAGCTTGGTCTTCTTGCTATACGTCTTCCCAAATGGCTCAGCAGCAAATTTTCCAATTTGCTTCTTCTTCTCCCCCTTTTTGGCATCATCAGGAAGGCCAACATGATCAATTGGAGGAGGAATCTGAGAAACTGGAATAGCTTGAAGTGGCACAGGAGCAAAAGGGATTTCGGGTTCAACTCGGGACTCAGTGCTTGGTTCCTCATCAGAGATTTCCAGCAGCTCTTGCAGTGCCTGCCTGGAAAGAGCCAGTTGAGCTCTCTGTTCCTCTGAAAGCCTATAAGCAGTGAGAGAAGAAGGAGCTAGATTATCAGAGCGAAACATTTCCTCAAGCCTTCTTCTTTGAGCTTGCAGGAGAGCATTGTGAGCATCTTCTTGCATAGCCTCATGAGGGCTTGTTTCTTGAAGTCCTTATTCTTCCAAACCATAGTCTAAGGGTGGACCAGGACTTGGTGTCCTCATTATTTCAGCAGGCTCAGCATCATCTAACGGACTTGGAGGCTTAGGAGTTAGAGAATGGATAGGCACAGAAGACCCTGGCTAAGGTGAAGCTGATGTGGCAGGAATTACACTTCAAATCTCTTCATAAGAATCAGCAACCACTTTCATGTTCTTTGCCAACTTCTGTATCTGATCTTGCAGATGAGCAAACTTGGCATTTTGCTCATCTCTGATGCTAAGAATAAGTGTAGACAGGCTGTCATACAATTCAGTGACCTTGGTTGGCTTGGCACGAGAGGAGGGAGTGGATGAAATATGAGTAGGCTTGGAGGGAGATGGGATAGGCGCAGAGGGCTAGGGGTAGGTCTGAAAGGAGCCTCAGATGTACCCTCTTGCTATAGGGAAGCACCTTCAACAATGAATAGATCTTCAGTTCTTCCTGCTCCCTTTCCAACCCATCTTCCTTCATCCTTCTCAATTCATATTCTTTGGAGTTCTTCCTCCTTGAAAATCTTCATGGGCTTTCCCTTCCCCTTTTCAAGATGCTGAATTCTGGCACATTGCAGAATTTTGGAGATGATAGCTGTATAGGGGAGTGTGAATTCTGGCATATTGAAGATCTTGATCATGCGTTGGAGTATGATATGTCCCATGTTGATCAGCTTTCCATGCATGATTGCAACCATGACATGTGCCTCTACCCTTGTTATCAAATTGAAGCTGCCTCCTTTATTGAATATGATCCTGGACACTATGTAGTGCAAGATCCTTACTTGAACACTGAGGTCTGTGGGCTTCAATACACTTATGGATGGCCAGTTTTCCTTTCTTTTGAACAATGTCCTCAGAATTGTACTTTTGTTGTAGTTCAGAAAGAGGCCACTCTCTTCATCAGTAGTATCTGCCTCATCCATGTATCTAGAGGCAGTGGTGTCAATCTTGAGGCCATCCTGCCCTGGGATCTCCAATACCTCATTGAACGTCTCATCAGTGAGCCAGATGGTCCTTGATCTTAGATTGACTGCCCACTTCTTCTTCTTGCTATTGTATTTTAAGGAGGTATACCAAGACTTCACTACCTCATCATCATACCTCTCCAATACTTCCAACAGATTCTTGTCTCTCATCATCCATATACCAGTATCAAAACTATTGGAGACCAAGAAATCCTCCAAGTTTACACAATATGGCTTGATTACCTTTTTGTTGGCAAACTTGGTGGAGTATTCCTCTTGAATCTGTGGAGTGCTCCATAATGGCAGTGTGGTAAGCTTATACTCTCCAAATTCAGTGCTTGAGGATGAAGTAGGAGCAACAGGTTCAGCAGCAACAGGAACAGGGACCGAAGGTTCTGCTACCTTTGAGGAAGATGGTCCAGCCTTCTTTGATTCTCCCTTGGGTGTGGATTTCTGGCATTTGGAAGGAGTTTCTTTGCTGGATTCGACCTTTCTCTTCGGTTTTTCTCCTTCCTTCGTGGCATATTGGGATTTAACTGAATGTTTTGGGCGAGCTTCTCCTTTACCAGCTCCTGGATTCTTGACTCTTGCAATTTTCATGGATGAATGTTGAAGAATAGAGCAAAGAATGGATTTAAAGTGTACGAAAGGAAGTTTAATCGGTGGGAAATGACGGCTTTTGTCAGAATTGAAGAGTATTGAAAGCAAGATTAGAACAAATTCAGAGAGAATAAGAATAGGGTTGCGTTTGTTCAAATGAAAACCGTCAGTTTTAACGTATGTAACCGTCTGACTGACAAATTTTGAAGGGTCAAAATTCAAACTTCAGGCAGTTACAAGTTAAACCATTCAGTAAAACTTACTGAAAGATGAATTTTCTTCAGAGAGTTCGTCTGATAGTGGCTTGGTTCAAATAATACAAGATGAACAGACAAACTTTGTCTCAACAAAGTTCGAATTTTGAAGAATGAACATCAAGCAGCAAACAAGCAACCAAACAATAGACAAATTAGCCATACAAAACTTCATCTTTCAAAGATTCAACATTGAGGAGCATGCTTCAACAGACGAATTTTAAGTTAGAAATTCGAATTTCTATTCTTTGTGAAAGTTACCCAACATTCGTATGTCAAGAGATAAGCATTAGTATAATCATCATGTTGGACAGTCATAACTTTGAAATTTTGTTCTTTAAAATTCGAATTTTGAAGGATCAACAGACGAATTTCGAGCCATCACCAAGAACTGTTCCTTCTAATAACAGGCCGAAGTTCATCTGTTGGGTATCTGAAATTCAAATGTTGACCATGCTGACCTCCTCAGAAACTTAATTTTTCACGGAAATTCGTCTAACACATAAGCAATATACAAATTTTAACTATAAAAACTTACAGATTTCATCCAGAAACTTAGAATTCTTGCCCTTTTCTTTACTTTTTGATTGTTCTATTCCAGTGTGCTCCATATTTTTGATTTATTGCCAATGAATCTTATGAGGAGCACCTGCAACTTAAATTAAACACACTCTGATGCTGAAGTTAGAATTAATTCAATGCTGATATATTTAAAAACAGAGTTGGATAAAGATTTAATTACAGTTCATTGGGATTTACCATACCCAATTCTCTTCTGATTTTGCAATATCTGTCTTCTGATAAAGGCTTTGTGAGGATGTCAGCAACTTGATCTTCTGTGGGGATGTATTCCAATCTAATTTCTCCTTTTAGAATGTGTCCCTTATGAAGTGGTGCCTAACTTCAATATGTTTTATCCTTGAATGCATGACGGGATTCTTTGTGATATTGATGGCACTTTGGTTGTCACACATTATTGGAATTTCTCTCAATTCAACCTTAAGATCTTCCAGTTGCTGTTTCATCCAGATGATTTGGGCACAACAACTTCCAGCTGCAACATACTCAGCCTCTGCTGTGGATAAGGCTACACTGTTCTGCTTTTTGCTAAACCATGAAACCAAGGATCCTCCAAGAAACTGACAAGTTCCACTTGTGCTTTTTCTGTCAGTTTTGGATCCTGCAAAGTCAGCATCAGTGTATCCTTTGAGATCTTCTCCATTGCCCTTTGGATACCAAAGACCCATCTGTGATGTTCCAATAAGATATCTAAAGATTCTTTTCACAGCAGCTGCATGGGTTTCTTTGGGACATGATTGGAATCTTGCACACATACAAACACTAAACATAATGTCAGGTCAACTGGCTATTAAGAACAGTAGGGATCCAATCATTCTTCTATACTGAGTTATGTCAAACAGTTTTCCTTTTTCATTCATATCCAGTTTGGTTACAGTGGCCATAGGTGTCCCCATTGGCTTGGCATTTTCCATTCCAAACTTTTTCAGCAATTCCTTCATATACATGGATTGATTGAGGAAGATACCATCATTGCACTGTCTGATTTGCAATCCAAGGAAGAAGTTGAGTTCACCCATCATGGACATTTCGAATTCCCCCTACATTAACTTAGAAAAATTCTTTCAAAGAGATTCATTAGTAGCACCAAATATAATATCATCAACATAGATTTGAACAATCAGTAAATCTTTGTTTTCTTTCTTAGTGAATAAAGTTGTATCTACTTTTCCTCTGTTAAACCCCTTGTCAGTTAGAAAACTACTCAATCTATCATACCATGCTCTAGGGGCTTGTTTTAAACCGTAAAGAGCTTTCTTCAGTTTATACACATGGTTTGGTTTTGCAGAATCCTCAAAACTCGGAGGTTGATCTACATAAACCTCTTCCATGATATATCCATTAAAAAAAGCACTCTTAACATCCATTTGATATAAAAAAAATATTTTTCATGCATGCATATGCTAATAGAATTCTAATTACTTCTAATCTAGCTACTGGAGCAAAGGTTTCTTCAAAATCAATTCCCTCTTCTTGATTATATCCTTTAACAACTAGTCTAGCTTTATTTCTGATGATTGATCCTGATTCATCAAGTTTATTTCTAAAAACCCATTTGGTACCTATGACAGGATGATTTTTGGGTCTAGGCACTAAATCCCAGACTTGATTTCTTTCAAACTGATTGAATTCATCCTGTATAACTACAATCCAATACTCATCAGTTAAGGCTTCCTTAGTACATTTAGGTTCAATTTGTGAGATGAAAGCACAATTAATCATTTGATCCCTTAACTGTTTTCTGGTTTTAACTTTCTCTTGAACATTCCCTATCACTTGATCAACAGAGTGATTCCTTTGATATCTCCAAGCTCTAGGGAGTTCTTGAGATATTTCTTCATCATTTTCTTCTTCAAAATTTCTCTCTTGAATATTTTCCTCTATATTAACAGATTCAGATATTTTTGGAGGTTCAATTATACCTTTATTAGAGATATCTAACTTTTTAAAGTTTGAAACAAGATCATCTTCATCAGAAACATGCTTAGAAGCAGTTTTATTTTCAATAAATACTACATGCACAGATTCCTCTACCGAATTAGACCTTTTATTAAAAACTCTAAATGCCTTACTTCTATTAGAATAGCCCAGAAATATACCTTCATCAGATTTGGGATCAAACTTATCCAGATTTTCTTTCCCATTGTTGTGAATGAAGCATTTGCACCCGAACACATGGAGATGTGACAAATTTGGCTTTCTTCCCTTGTACAGCTTGTATGGAGTCTTTCCAAGTATTGGTCTGATGTAGGCTCTATTTATGATGTAGCTTGCTGTATTTACTGCATTAGCCTAAAACACTTGAGATAGCTCCTTTTCATTTAGCATATCTCTAGCCATCACTCCAATGGTTCTGTTCTTCCTTTCTACTACTCCATTCTGTTGAGGAGTTCTTGGAGCTGAGAAGTTGTGATCAATTCCATGCTCATTGCAGTACTCTAGGAAGTATGAGTTTTTAAACTCTCCTCCATGATCTGACCTGATAGACACAATAAAAATACCTTTCTCATTTTTGCACTTTCTTAGCTAAGGTTACAAATGCATCAAAGGTATCACTTTTAGAAGAAAGAAATAATGTCCATGTAAATCTAGAGTAATCGTCCACAATTACAAGCACATACAGATTGCCACCTATGCTTTTTACCCTAGAAGGTCCAATTAAGTCCATATGCAGTAGTTCAAGTGGTCTAGTTGTGGTGAGTACATTTTTAGATTTGAAAGAGGATTTTGTTTGTTTTCCTTTTAAGCATGCATCACATTCTTTATCCTTTTCAAAAGCAATTTTTGGCAGGCCAGTGACTTGCTCGTTTTTAACCAATTTTGAAAGCTGATTCATGTTAACATGAGCTAATCTTCTATGCCATAGCCAACTATCATTGTCCTGACTAATTAAACAAACACAATCTAAGGGAGGAAGTTAATCAAGATCAATAGTATAGCAGTTACCATCCCTCTGAGCTTTGAGGATTACTTTGTGATCACTTTTTCTGATGACCAGGCAGAACTTTGAGTCAAACAGCACCCAATTTCTTTTTGTCACATGTTTAGCTCACACTCAGTAGATTATGGTTGAGGCCTATCACAAACAGCACCTCTTCAATGGATATGTCAGGATTCTTGCCCACAATGCCAATACCAACTATTTTGCCATATTGATCACCTCCAAGGGTCACCTTTCCTCCTTTCTTGTCTCTGAGGGTGATGAACTTCTCCTTGTCACCGGTCATGTGCCTTGAGCAGGCACTGTCCATATACCATTTGTTGCTCCTTTTAGCTTTGAGACAAACCTGCAAAACAGGGTTCAAGTTTTCCTTTTAGGTACCCAAATCTGTTTGGGTCCTTTTCTGTCAGTAGTCATTTCCCTAGATGCAGATGTACCTTTGGGAACCCATTTAACAGTTTTGTTTAGTTTATTTTTCTTCAAAGCACAAGAGCTAGAAATATGCCTCTTTTTATTACAGAAGTTATAGGTGGTAAAGGGACTGCTAGATTGAGAGGCAGGAAGAAAACAATGCAGATAATATTTTTGTTTTGCATGCCTTGATTGATTATATGATTCAATGTGAGGTGATGTATGATCTTTACTTTTATTTCCATTAGCATGCATAAAATGTCTCATGTATACATTCTGATTCTTCTTCCTAATCTTTTCTTTAACAGCATATAGATCATAGCCAAGTCCAGCTTTTCCTTGTGACATTCTTTGGCTTCCCATTAAAGCAAACAACATATTTTTTCCTCTAATAAGCCTAGACATGCTTTTTACTAAATATTCATTAGTTTGCTTTAGATCAATGCACGATTTACAGCAGATAGATTCAGCAATAGGTAGAGGTGCAATTTCAGAGATGTTGCTTTGAGATTCTAGTTTGTTAATCTTTTTCTTAGCTAGTTTTAGTTCTTTAGCAACTTTAACAAACTCATCATGCAGCTCATGAAATGCATCCAGTAATTCAGAATAGGAAGGTTTAGATTCATATACCTCTTCTTCTTGATCACTGCTGCATGGAAGTCCAGCTTCTTCAGAAGCAAGTGCCATCAAACAAATGTTGGCAATCTCATCTTCATCTTCTCCTTCCTCATCTGAGCTATTGCCCCAGATTGACGAGATGTAGGCTTTCTTCTTTTTCCCTTCGTCAGTAGCTTTCTTTTTTTTCTCTTGCTTCTTTAGGAATTGAGGACAATCTCATTTAATGTGTGCCTGCTTCTTGCACTCATAGCAAGTCACAAGTTCTTTTGCTTCTCTTTTGCTTTCTCCAGCTGCTTTCTTCTTGAAGATTCTCTTGTTTTGTGAGTCTATTGAAATGACATGAATGACATACGAAGGACAATGTTTACAAATTCGAATGTTGATGTAAGTCTGAAAAGAAGTCTCTCTAACAAATGAACTTCACTATTTGAAAATTCAGATTTTGAAGGAAATGAACTACTGTGCCTTTTGAGCCTGCTGCAGACAGACGAATTTTGGGGTTCCAAAATTTGAATTTTGAGGACACTGTAGCAAATTGAAAACACTGTTCACACTTAACAAAAAAACTTTTCACTTGGAAATTCGTATGTCACAACATGGAAACATTTTCTAAGTTTCAAAATTCAAATTTCACTTCATGAATAGACGAACTTCAGTATTTCAATGTTGGAAGCTTTAACCTTCGGTTCCTTCAAAATTCGTCTGTTGATCAACCAAAATTCAAATTTTAGTATGTCAAAATCATTAAATGCGGTTGGTTAACGAATAGTTTTTTAGAGTAACCGTTGGATAACTTCTCCAACGGATAGATTTTGTCTCTAACGAACATTTGAGACCTAAATCTATAAATATAACATCATTTGAAGTTGTGGGTAACGAATCAAACTTTGTATATACTGAAACTCTGCCAAATCTCTTCTCTAAAAGACTTTTACCCTCTTACTTGAATACTTGCACTTCAACTTTCATATTCACTCTATTCAAGAGAGTTTCACTTTGTAAACAATCTAATCTTCATCTGGAAGATAGATTTACTTATGAGGAGATATCACAAGGGATTGTAAAGCACATAGTGAAAGTGCTAAGAGTGATTGAGTGAGCTCTAGAAAACAAAGCATACACGTTGTACTGTGGCATTTGCAAGAAGCCGTTTAATTCTTGCAGTATAGTGGAAAATCTGAAGTGGTGACTTGGGGACTGGACGTAGGTCAAGTGGAGAGACCGAACCAGGATAAATATCTTAGTTTTTCTTCTCCCTATCTCTTCTCTCTTAGCTTATTGCTTTTATACTCTGTTTTTCATCATACCTTGCTTTCTTCATCATTTTCACTTTGTGCAGAAAATTTCTAATCTTCCCAATTCACCCCCCTCTTGGGAAGTCAGCCTAACTAACACTAACTTGCTCCCCGAAATATGCAAAATTGGTTGGATTTTGTTGTGTAAAACTTGTCAGTGATTTTTCTGAAACTCCACGGTTCCTTCCAAAATAGTCCCAAAAAGTGCTTCGGTTGGGATCAATACCATGGAATAAACACAACATGTTATGAAGAGACCAAATAAAGTGAATTGCTCCCCCAAGGAGGCCAATTTCTTGGGATTTTGACGGTTCACACTTTTCAGAAAGTTTTCAGAAACTTCGTGCTTCTGCACTGAACTAGATCAAATGGAGTTCGAATGGGTTCAATTATTTTGAATACACAAGAAACGTTGTGAGGATGCCGGAGGTACTAACTTGCTCCCTCAAAGATGAAAAATTGATAGGATTTTGTCATGTAAAACTTGTCGGTGCTTTTTCTGAAACTCCAAGGTTCCGCCCAAAACTATCCCACAAAGTAATTCAGTTAGGAACAATACTATGGAATAGACACAAGATGTTGTGAAGAGACCAAATGAAGTCAATTGCTCCCCCAACGGGGCCAATTTCATGGGATTTTGATGGTTCACGCATTTCAGAACATTTTCAGAAACTTCATGCTTCTGCGCTGAACTAGATAGAATAGAGTTCGAATGGGTTCAATTCTTTTGAATGCACAAGAAATGTCCTGAGGATGTTGGACGTATTAACTTGCTCCCTCAAAGATGCAAAATTGATAGGATTTGTCGTGTAAAAATTGTCGGTGCTTTTTCTGGAACTCCAAGGTTCCATCCAAAACTGTCCCACAAAGTGATTCGGTTGGGATCAATACCATGGAATAGACACAAGATGTTGTGAAGAGACCAAATGAAGTCAATTGCTCCCCCAAGGAGGCCAATTTCACAGAATTTTGACGGTTCAAACTTTTCAGAACTTCTTTCAGAAATTTTGTGCTTTTGCACTGAACTAGATCGAATGGAGTTCAAATGGCTTCAATTCTTTTGAACACACAAGAAATATCATGAGGATGTCGGAGCTACTAACATGCTCCACCAATGATGCAAAATTGATAGTATTTTACCGTGAAAAACTTGGCATTGCTTTTTCTAAAACTCCAAGGTTCCATCCAAAACTATCCCAGAAAGTGATTTGCTTGGGATCAATACCATCGAATAGACACATGTTGTGAAGAGACCAAATAAAGTCAATTGCTCCCCCAAGGAGGTCAATTTCATGGGATTTTGCCAGTTCACACTTTTCAGAACTTTTCTCAGAAACTTCATGCTTCTGCACAGAACTAGAACGAATGGAGTTCGAATGGGTTCAATTCTTTTGAACACACAAGAAATGTCGGGAGGATGCCGGAGCTACTAACATGCTCCATCAATGATGTAAAATTGATAATATTTTACCATGAAAAACTTGGCGGTGCTTTTTCTGAAAGTTCAAGGTTCCATCCAAAACAGTCCCAAAAAGTGCTTCAGTTGGGATCAATACCATGGAATAGGTACAATATGTTGTGATGAGACCAAATGAAGTCAATTCCTGCCCCATGGAAGCTAATTCCATGGGATTTTAAGGGTTCACACTTTCCAAAACATTTTCAGAAACATCGTGCTTTTGGACTGAACTAGATCGAATGGAGTTCTAATGGGTTTAATTCTTTTGAATACACAAGAAATGTCGTGAGTATGCCGGAGGCACTAACTTGCTCCCTGAAAGATGGAAAATTGATAGGATTTTGTCGCAGAAAAGTTGTCGGTGCTTTTTCTGAAACACCAAGGTTCCATCCAAAACTGTCCTAAAAAGTGCTCGGTTGGGATCTATACCATGTAATAGAAACAACATGTTGTGATGGGACCAAGTGAAGTCAATTGCTCCCCCAAGGAGGTCAATTCCTTGGGATTATGATGGTTCACACTTTTCAGAACATTTTTAGAAACTTCAAGCTTCTGCACTGAACTATATCGAACGGAGTTCAAATGGGTTCAATTCTTTTGAGTACACAAGAAATGTCGTGACTATGCCGGAGGTACTAACTTGATCCCTAAAAGATGCAAAATTGATTGGATTTTGTTGTCTAAAACTTGTCGGTGATTTTTCTGAGACTCCAAGGTTCTGTGCAAAATAGTCCCACAAAGTGCTTTGGTTGGCATCAATACCATGGAATAGACACAACAAATTGTGAAGAGACCAAATGAGGTCAATTGCTCCCCTAAGGAGGCCAATAACGTGGGATTTTGACGGTTCACGCATTTCAGAACATTTTAAGAAACTTCGTGCTTCTACGTTGAACTAGATCGAATAGAGTTCGAATGGGTTCAATTCTTTTGAATACACAAGAAATGTCTTGAGGATGTTGGAGGTATTAACTTGCTCGCTCAAAGATGCAAAATTGATAGGATTTTGTTGTGTAAAAATTGTCGGTGCTTTTTCTGGAACTCCAAGGTTCCATCCAAAACTGACCCACAAAGTGATTTAGTTGGCATCAATACCACGGAATAGACACAACATGTTGTGAAGAGACTAAATGAAGTCAATTGCTCCCCCAAGGAGGCCAATTTCATGGGATTTTGACGGTTCAAACTTTTCAGAACTTTTTCCAGAAACTTCGTGCTTCTGCACAGAACTGGATTGAATGGAGTTTGAATGAGTTCAATTCTTTTGAACACACAAGAAATGTCGGGAGGATGCTGGAGGTACTAACTTACGCCATCGAAGATGTAAAATTGATAGGATTTGGTTCTCTAAACCTTCATGGTGCTTTTTCTGAAACTCCAAGGTTCTGTCCAAAATAGTCCCAAAAAGTGCTTTGGTTGGGATCAATACCATGGAATAGACACAACATGATGGGATGATACCAAATGAAGTCAATTGCTCCCCCAACGGGGCCAATTTCATGGGATTTTGATGGTTCACACTTTTCAGAACTTTTTTCAGAAACTTCATGCTTCTGCACTGAACTTGATCGAATGGAGGTCGAATGGGTTGAATTCTTTTGAGTACACAAGAAATTTCGTGAGGATGCCGAAGGTACTAAATTACTCCATCAAAGATGAAAAATTGATAGGATTTTGTCTTCTAAAACTTGTTTGTGCTTTTTCTGACACTCCAAGGTTCTGTCCAAAATAATCCTAAAGAGTGGTTCGGTTGGGAGCAATACCACGGCATAGACACAATATGTTCTGACGATACCAAATGAAGTTAATTACTCCCCCAACGGTGCCACTTTCATAGGGTTTTGACGGTTCACACTTTTCAAAGCTTTTTTCAGAAACTTCGTGCTTCTGCACTGAACTAGATCAAATGGAGTTCAAATGGGTTCTATTCTTTTGAATACACAAGAAATGTCGTGAGGATGCCAGAGGTACTAACTTACTCCATCAAAGATGCAAAATTGATAGGATTTTGTCATGTAAAACTTGTCGGTTATTTTTCTGAAACTCCAAGGTTCTGTCCAAAACAGTCCCAAAATATGCTTCGGTTGGGATCAATACCATGGAATAGACACATTATGTTGTGACGATACCAAATGAAGTCAATTGCTCCCCCAACAAGGCTAATTTTATGGGATTTTGACGGTTCACACTTTTCAGAACTTTTTTGAGAAACTTCGTGCTTCTGTAATGAACTAGATTGAATGGAGTTTGAATGGGTTCAATTCTTTCGAAAACACAAGAAATGTTGTGAGGATGCTGAAGGTACTAACCTACACCCTCAAAGATAAAAAATTAATAGGATTTTGTCGTGTAAAACTTGTTGGTGCTTTTTCTAAAAGTCCAAGGTTCCATCCAAAACAGTCCTAAAAAGTGCTTCGGTTGGGATCAATACCATGGAATAGACATAACATATTATGACGATACCATATGAAGCCAATTGCTCCCCCAATGGGGCTAATTTCATGGGATTTTAATGGTTGACACTTTTCAGAACTTTTTTCAGAAATTTTGTGCTTTTGCAATAAACTAGATCGATTGAAGTTCAAATGGGTTCAATTCTTTTGAAAACACAGGAAATGTCATGAGGATGTCGGAGGTACTAACCCACACCATCAAAGATGAAAAATTGATAGGATTTTTCCATGTAAACCTTGGCGGAGTTTTTTCTAAAACTCCAAGGTTCCATCCAAAACAGCCCCCAAAAGTGCTTTGGTTGGGATCAATACCATGGAATAGGCAGAACAAGTTGTGAAATGACTAAATGAAGCCAATTGCTCCCCCAACAAGGCTAATTTACTGGGATTTTGACGGTTCACACTTTTCAGAACTTTTTTGAGAAACTTCGTGCTTCTGTACTGAACTAGATTGAATGGAGTTCGAATGGGTTCAATTCTGTTGAACACAGAAGAAATGTCATGAGGATGCCGGAGTTAGTAACTTACTCCATCAAAGATGGAAAATTGATAGGATTTTATCGTATAAAACTTGTCGGTGCTTTTTCTGAAAGTCCAAGGTTCCATCCTAAACAGCCTCAAAAAGTGCTTCGGTTGGGATCGATACCATGGAATAGACACAACATGTTGTGACGATACCAAATGAAGTCAATTGCTCCACCAATGGGGTTAATTTCAATGGATTTTGACAGTTCACACTTTTCAGAACTTTTTTCAGAAATTTTGTGCTTCTGAACTAAACTAGATCGAATGGAGTTCATATGGGTTTAATTCTTTTGAACACACAAGAAATGTTGTGAGGATGCCTGAGGTATTAACTTGCTCCTGTTAGCAAGGCTGACTTCCCAAGAGGGGGGTGAATTGGGAAGTTTGAAATTTTTCTGCACAAAGTGAAGTAAGCGAAGATATCACAGTATAATGAAAGCAATGTGTAAAACAGAGTAAGGTGAAAAATAAAGATAAGGAGAAATGAAGTCAGAGATTTATCCTGGTTCGGTCTATTCACTTGACCTACATCCAGTCCCCAAGACACCTCTTGAGATTTATCCACTATACAACAAGAATTTCAGTGGGCTTCTTGCTAAAGCCACAGTACATAGGTTTGCTCTGTTTCTGAGCTCTCTCAAACTCTTCAAGCACTTTCACTATGTGCTTCCCAATCCCCTTGTGAATACCCCTCACAAGTAAACATATCTTCCAGATGAAGAATAGATTGATTACAATGAAGTAACTCTCTTGTAAAGAGTGGATATGAAAGTTTAAGTACAAGTTTTGAAGTTAAGAGGGTAAAAGCTTTTGAGAAGAAGATTCAGTAGAAATTCGGTATATACAAGTTTGATTTGTTACCCACAACTTCAAATGATGTTGTATTTATAGATTTAGGTCTTAAATATCCGTTAGAGACTAAATCTATCCGTTGGGGACTTTATCCAACGGTTACTCTGAAAAACTATCCGTTTACCAACCGCATTTAATGTTTCTGACATACTGAAATTCAAATTTTGGTTGGCCAACAGATGAAGTTCGAAGGAACCGAAGATTAAAGCTTCCAACGTTACAGCACGAAGTTCGTCTGTTCATAAAGTGAAATTCGAATTTTGAAACTTACAAAACATTTTCACAATGTGACATACGAATTTTCAAGAAGAAAGTTTTCGGTTAAGTATGAACAGTGTTTTCAATTTTCTACAGTGCCTTCGAAATTCGAATTTTGGATCCCCAAAATTCGTCTGTTCATTGAACGTTTAAAGAGACACAGTAGATAACTTTCTTCGAAATTCGAATTTTGGAAAGGTGAAATTCGTCTGTCAGAGAAACTCTTTTCAGACTCATTTCATCATTCGAATGTTGCAAGTTCTTATCATTCGTATGTCAATGTTTCATTTCAATAGACTCAAGAACTTAGCTTCTGAAATTCAAATTTCAATGCTCAAAGTTCGTCTGTCAGAGAGCAGTTTTGAAACTGAAATCACTCTTGATCTCAGGTGAACTTTAACATAGTTTCAGACGAATTTCTTCAATTTTCTCAAGTTTTGTTTTGTTTGAAATTCGAATTTTGAAAACTCAAAGTTCGTCTGTTGTAAAGAAGCATCTTTCAGACTTATATGAAAATTCGAATGTTGGAACTTCAAAATTCGTCTGTCAGAGAGCATTTATCAAACTTAATTTCATTTTGATTTCAGATGCACTTTATCATAGTTTCAGACGAATTTCTTTGATTTTCACAAACTTCATTTTTCTTGAAATTCAAATTTTGAAAGTGTGAAGTTCGTCTGTTACAAAAGGCCTCTTTTCAGACTAGATGAAAATTCGAATTTTGAACAACCAAAATTCATCTGACAGAGAGCAGTCTCTTCAGACTTATTCAGTTTTAGCTCGAAATTCGAATTTCCAAAGGCAAAATTCGAATTTCTAACTTGACAGTTCAGTTTAAACTCTCAACCTTCGTCTGTTCAAAGGTGTTTTTCAAATATTAAAAGATTTAACACAAAATCAAAGTTTGAAAACATCTTTTCTTTAAATCAAAATCTTTTTCCCAATAATACCAAAAACTAAAGATCCTACAAGAGATCTAACAGCAAATACTCAGTAAATCTTCACTTGAAACAGTTTTGTTCTTCTTTGATATCTTCAATCCAAGCTCTTGAGAGTTGGTTTAAAATCATCAAAACTCTTGATTCAATATTCTCCCCCTTTTTGATGATGACAAAACAACTTACAAACTGGATTAGTACTTGGGTTTGCTTTCACAAGCTCCCCCTCAACATATGCATAAGATATCAACAGAATTAAGGCACAAAACTTAGCAACAAAGGGATCCATTCAATTAAACAAAAGTTGCTTATACAGAACCAAATAATGCAAAGTTCAAACATCAAAACTAGTCCAATCAACAAATTTCAAACAACAAAACTAGGTACAAAGTACAACAAGGATTTCCAATCATTTCTTCTTGGTCTTGGTCTTCTTGCTGTAGGATTTCCCTTTTCCTTTACCAGATTGCTCAGCAGCAATCTTTCCAGTTTGCCCAGCAGTTTGCCCAAACTTCTCCCCCTTTTTGACATCATCAGGAAGGCCAACAAAATCAGCCGGAGGAGGGATCTGAGAGACAGGAATAGCACGAAGGGGCACAGGAGCAAAAGGAATTTCAGCTGGGGGATCAGTGCTTGTTTCCTCGTCAGAGATTTCTAGCAGCTCCTGCATTGCCTGTCTGGTAAGAGCTAGTTGAGCCCTTTGTTCCTCTGTAAGACCATAGGCAGCTGGAGAAGAGGAAGCTGGTTGAGCAGGAGGAAACATTTCTTCCAGTCTTTTCCTCTGAGCTTCCAGTAAAGCATTGTGAGCAATGGCAACAAAGTCAACAACAGGTACAAGGCTCCTTTCTTTAGTGCTCACAACTTCTTGCATAGAGGAGCTTGAAATTGCTGCCACCAGTTTTTCAACTTGCTCAGATTCTTGAGTGGACAGAATTGATTCCTGAGCAACTTCTTGCATGGGCTCATGAGGACTTGTCTGCTGAAGTCCTTCTTCTTCTTCCAATCCATAGTCCAAAGGTGGACCAGGACTTGGTGTTCTCATTGCACCAGCACCATCTACATTATCATCATGTTCAGAGGAGGTAATCTCGAAGGGGCTTGGAGGCTCAGGAGTTGGAGATAGAGTAGGCTCAGGGACACCAGGCTGAGGTGGAGCTGAAGTGGTAGGAATAGCATTCCTTATTTCTTCATACGCATCAGCCACCACCTTCATATTCACAGCCAACTGATGGATCTGATCTTGTAGATGAGCAAATTTGGCATTTTACTCATCTCTTATGCTGAGAATGAGTGTTGACAGACTGTCAAACAGCTCAGTGACCTTTGTTGGCTTGGCCCGTGAGGAGGGAGTGGAAGGAGGTTGAGTGGGCCTGGAGGGAGATGGGATTGGCTGAGAAGGCTGAGATACTGATTTGCCAGGGGCTTCAGAGGTGCCTTCTTGTTGGAGGGAGGCATCACCAGCAAAGAACAGATCTTCAGATTTTCCTGCTCCCTTTCCAACCCATCTGCCTTCATCTCGTTCAATACCCATCCTTTGCAGTTCCTCTTCTTTGAATGCCTCAGTGAGTTTCCCTTTCCCCTTTTCAATGTGTTGAATCCTAGCATGCTGCAGGATTCTTGAAATAATTGCAGCATAGGGGAGTATGGAATCCTTCCTCTGATCCCTTGCCTTTATCATTCTCTGGAGGATGATATGACCCATGTTGATTAGCTTCCCACGAATGATAGCAGTCATCACATGAGCCTCTGCCCTTGTTATCAAATTGAAGCTGCCACCCTTGTTGAATATGATCCTGGACACTATATAGTGCAGGATCCTGACTTGTACACTTAGGTCTGTGGGCTTCAACAGATTAATTGTTGGCCTGTTATCCCTTCTCCTGAACAAGGTGTCCAAGATGGTGCTCTCTTTGTAGTACAGAAAGGATCCACCTTCTTCATCCTCTGTGCTTGCCTCATCCATGTATCCAGAGGCTGTAATGTCAATTTTTAGCCCATCTTGTCCTGGGATTTCCAGCACTTCATTGATTGTTTCATCAGCAAGCTAGATGGTCCTTGATCTCAAAGTGACCTCCTATTTCCTTTTCTTGCTGTTATATTGAAGAGAGGCATACCAAGTCTTCACTACTTCATCATCATATTTTTCAGCAATTTCCAACAGGTTTTTGTATCTTATCAACCATAATGCAGCATCAAAGTTGTTGGATATCAAAAATTGCTCCAAATTTACACAGTGAGGCTTGATTACCTTTTTGCTGGAAAACTTGGCAGAAAACTCTTATTGAATTTCAGGAGTGCTCCAAAGTGGCAATGTAGTAAGCTCAAATTCTCCAAATTGTGTAGAAGAGGAGGAAGCCACAGCAGTAGTATCACCCGAAGGAATTGCAGTTTTTGAAGAGGAAGGCCCAGTTTTCAGAGAATCTGCCTTGGATGATGATTTCTGGCGTTTAGAAGGGGTAGCTTTACTGGGTTCGGCCTTTCTTTTGGATTTTTCTCCTTCTTTTGTAGCATATTGGGATTTAACCGTTCTTTTTGGCCGAGTCCCAGCTTGTCCTGCTCCAGGGATCTTTACTCTCGCCATTTTTCAGTGGAATGATGTCAAGAAAGGGTTTATAGGATGCGAATAGAAGTTTAAACGGTGAAGAATGACGGTTTTTGGACAGGAGTTAAGAGAATTAAAGAAAGAATCAGAACGGATTCAGAGAGGTTACAGATAGGGCTGCGTCTGTTCTGAGGAAAACCGTAGCATTTAACGTGTGTAACCGTCTGACAGACGAATTTTGAGGGGCCAAAATTCAAACTTCGGGCAGTTACAAGTTAAACCGTTTAGCACAGCTTACTGACAGACAAATTTTCATCTTGAAAGTTCGTCTGACAGTGGCTTGAAACAAGCAATACAAGGACAACAGACGAATTTTGTTCCACCAAAGTTCGAATGTTGAATAGAAAAAGGCAGTTAACAATCAAACTATCAATCAATCAGTCGAATGAAGCAGGTAGAGCTGCATCTTTTAACAATTCAGCATGTAGGACATGATTCATCAGACGAATTTTGAACAGAAAATTCGAATTTTCTTACTATGTAAAGATTGTCCAACATTCGTATGTTAGGAAGTAATAATTTGTGTAGCAGTGCTGGACAAGCATAATTTTGAAATTTCTGATTTTGAAAATTCGAACTTTCAAGTTTCAACAGACGAATTTCGAGGCATTACAGAGAACTGTTCCAGGGCATAACAGGCCGAAGTTCGTCTGTTAGTGAACTGAAATTCGAATGTTGACCATATTGACCATGTCAGAAGCACATTTTATGAAGCAAAATACGTCTAACAGACATTAAAATGCGAATTTCATCTTTAAAAACTTACAGAATGGATCCAAAACTTAGGATTTAGATCTTTTATTCCATTTTCTGGTTGTTCCATTCTGACGTGCTCCAATCTTCAAGTTTATTGCCATTGATTTTCACAAGGAGCACCTGCACCTTAGATTAAACATACTCCGAAGCTCAAGTTAGAATTGATTCTGATATTGAAAATTTTAAGGACAGAATTGCATGAGAATATCTTACAGTTCATTGGGGTTTACCATTCCCAATTCTCTCCTTATTTTACAAAGTCTGTCTTCTGGCAGAGGTTTTGTGAGTATATCAGCAACTTGATCCTCTGTTGGGATGTACTCCAATCTGACTTCTCCTTTCAGAACATGATCTCTTATGAAGTGATGCCTGACTTAAATATGCTTTGTTCTTGAGTGCATGATAGGATTTTTGGTGATATTTATAGCACTTTGGTTGTCACACATGATTGGTATCTCTCTTATTTTGATCTCAAGATCTTCAAGCTGCTGTTTCATCCAGATGACTTGGGCACAACAGCTTCCAGCTGCAACATACTCAGCTTCTGCAGTAGATAAGGCTACACTGTTTTGCTTTTTGCTGAACCATGAAACTAGGGATCCTCCAAGGAACTGACAGGTTCCACTTGTGCTTTTTCTGTCAGTTTTAGATCCTGCAAAATCAGCATCCGTGTATCCTTTGAGGTCTTCTCCATTGCCTTTTGGATACCAAAGACCCATTTGTGATGTTCCAATAAGATATCTAAAAATTCTTTTCACAGCTGTTGCATGGGATTCTTTGGGGCATGATTGGAACCTTGCACACATGCAGACACTGAACATAATGTCAGGTCTGCTGGCAGTTAAGTACAGCAGAGATCCAATCATTCTCCTATACTGAGTAATGTCAAACATCTTCCCATTCTCATCCATGTCTAGTTTGGTTGCAGTAGCCATAGGTGTTCCCATTGGCTTGGCATTCTCCATCCCAAACTTCTTTAGCAGCTCATTTAGATACTTGGATTGACTGAGAAAGATACCATCATCAAGCTGTCTGATTTGCAGTCCGAGGAAGAAGTTAAGTTCACCCATCATGGACATCTCGAATTCTCCCTGCATTAACTCAGAAAATTTCTTGCAAAGATTTTCATTAGTAGCACCGAAAATAATATCATCAACATAGATTTGAACAATCAGTAAATCTTTATTTTCTTTCTTAGTGAATAAAGTTGTGTCAACTTTGCCTCTATTAAATCCTTTTTCAGTTAGAAAATTGCTCAATCTCTCATACCATGCTCTAGGGGCTTGTTTTAAACCATAAAGAGCCTTTTTTAGTTTATAAACATGGTTTGGTTTAGTAGAATCTTCAAAACCAGGAGGTTGATCTACATAAACCTCTTCCATGATATATCCATTTAAAAAGGCACTCTTTACATCCATTTGATATAGTAAAATATTTTTCATGCATGCATATGCTAGCAGTATTCTTATAGCCTCTAGTCTAGCTACTGGTGCAAAGGTTTCTTCAAAATCAATACCTTCTTCCTGATTATACCCTTTAGAAACCAGTCTAGCCTTATTTCTGATTATTGTTCCAGATTCATCCAGTTTATTTCTGAAAACCCATTTGGTACCAATAACAGGATGATTTTTGGGCTTGGGCACTAAATCCCAAACATGATTTCTTTCAAACTGATTTAGTTCATCTTGCATAGCTAAAATCCAGTAATCATCAGCTAAGGCTTCCTCAGCACATTTAGGTTCAATTTGAGAAATGAAAGCGCAGTTGAGCATTTGATCCCTTAACTGTTTTCTGGTTTTGACTTTCTCTTGAACATTCCCTATTACTTGATCAACAGGGTGATTCCTTTGATATCTCCAAGCTCTAGGGAGTTCTTGAGTTGTTTCTTCATTATTTTCTTCATCAAACTCTTGCTCCTGGACATCTTCCTCTATGTCAACAGATTCAGATATCTTTGGAGGTTCAGTTTTACTTTTGTCAGAAATTACCAGTTTTTCAAAATTGATAGTTAGATCATCCTCATGTTTTGAAACAGCTTCATTTTCAATGAAAACCACATGCACTGATTCTTCTACTATATTTGATCTTTTATTATAAACTCTATAAGCCTTACTCCTACTTGAATAGCCCAAAAATATACCTTTATCGGATTTGGCATCAAACTTACCCAGATTTTCTTTCCCATTGTTGTGAATGAAGCATTTGCACCCGAACACATGTAGGTGTGACAGATTTGGCTTTCTTCCTTTGTACAGCTCATAAGGAGTTTTTCCAAGGATTGGTCTGATGTAGGCTCTGTTTATGATGTAACTTGCTGTATTCACTGCATCAGCCCAGAACACTTGAGAGAGTTCCTTCTCATTCAGCATAGCTCTTGCCATTTCTCCAATGGTTCTGTTCTTCCTTTCCACCACTCCATTTTGTTGAGGAGTTCTTGGTGCTGAGAAGTTGTGGTCAATCCCATGCTCATTGCAGTACTCCAGAAAGTATGCATTTTCAAATTCTCCTCCATGGTCTGACCTGATAGACACAATAGAAATACCGTTCTCATTTTGCACTTTCTTAGCTAAGGTTACAAATGCATCAAAGGTATCACTTTTAGAGGAAAGAAACAATGTCCAAGTGAATCTAGAGTAATCATCTACAATTACAAGCACATACAGATTACCACCAAGACTTTTCACTCTAGATGGTCCAATTAAGTCCATTTGCAGCAATTCAAGTGGTCTTGTTGTTGTAATTATATTTTTAGATTTGAAGGATGCTTTGGTTTGTTTTCCTCTTAGGCATGCATCACATTCTTTATCCTTTTCAAAAGATATTTTAGGAAGACCAGTTACTAGCTCATTTTTAATCAGTTTAGACAATTGATTCATGTTGACATGAGCTAATCTCCTATGCCATAGCCAACTGTCATTATTCTGACTAATTAAGCATACAGAGTCCATGGGAGGAAGTTCATCAAGGTCAATAGTATAACAGTTACCTTCCCTTTGAGCTTTGAGGATTACTTTGTGATCACTTTTTCTGATGACCAGGCAAAACTTTGAGTCAAACAGCACCCAGTTTCCTTTGTCACAGGTCTGACTCACGCTTAGTAAGTTGTGGTTGAGGCCAATCACAAACAGCACCTCTTCAATGGATGTTTCTGGATTTTTTGCCCACAATTCCAATACCAATGATTTTGCCATATTGGTCACCTCCAAAGGTCATCTTTCCTCCTTTCTTGTCTCTAAGGGTGATGAACTTCTCCTTATCACCAGTCATGTGACTTGAGCAGGCACTGTCTATATACCATTTGTTGCTTTTCTTAGCTTTGAGACAGACCTGCAAAACAAAGTTTATGTTTTCCTTTTAGGTACCCAGATTTGCTTGGGTCCTTTTCGGTCAGTAAGTAATTCCCTAGATGCAGAGGCAACTTTGGGAACCCATTCAGTTTTCCTGCCTAATCCATTTTTCTTCAATGCACAAGAACTGGAAATATGTCCCTTTTTGTTACAGAAATGACAGGTAATGAATGGACTGCTTGATTGAGTGGTAGGAAGAAAATAATGCAGATAATACTTCTGTTTAGCATGCCTTGGTTGATCATATGTTTCAATGTGAGGTGATGCATCATTTTTCTTTTTATTATTGTTAGCATGCACAAAATGTCTCATATACATGTTCTGATTTTTCTTCCTGATCTTTTCCTTGACAGCACATGGATCATAGCCAAGACCAGCTTTTCCTTGTGATATTCTTTGGCTCCCCATCAAGGCAAACAACATATCTTTACCTCTAGTGAGTCTAGACATGCTTTTAACTAGATAATCATTAGTTTGCTTAAGTTCAGTGCATGAGGTGCAGCAAACAGATTCAGTAGGAGGTAAAGAGGCAATTTTAGAAACTATGCTTTGAGACTCCAGCTTAATTATCTTTTTCTTTGCTAGTTTTAGTTCTTTAGTAACTTTAATAAATTCATCATGAAGCTCATGAAATGCATCTAGTAATTCAGAATAGGAAGGTTCAGATTCATATACCTCTTCTTCCTGATCACTGCTGTGTGAGAGTGTGGCTTCTTCAGAAGCAAGTGCCATCAAACAAATGTTGGCAATCTCATCCTCATCTTCTTCTTCCTCATCTGAGCTGTTGCCCCATATAGATGAGATGTAGGCCTTCTTCTTCTTTCCCTTATCAGCAGCTTTCTTTTCCTTTTCTTGTTTCTTGAGGAATTGGGGGCAGTCCCACTTTTTGTGTCCCTGCTTCTTGCATTCATAGCAAGTCACATGTTCTTTTGTCTCTTTCTTGCTTTCTCCAGCTGCTCCTTTCTTGAAGAATCTCTTGTTCTTCTTTTTGCTGTAGAATCTTCCGAATTTTCTAACCATCATTGCCAGGGTTTCTTCATCCAGATCATCTCCTTCACCAGATTCTTCTTCCTTTTCATCAGCAGCTTTGAGGGCAAGGCCTTTCTTCTTTCTGTCCAGGCCAGCTTCCTTGAGCGCTTTGATTTTTCCTTCATATTCCTCAAGGCTTCCGAAGAGAGCTGTGACAGAAGTCATAGATTCTCCTCTGGCTTCTTCTATAGCTGTTACCTTGGGCTGCCATTCCAGAGGGAGAGCTCTGAGTATTTTTCTTACTTTCTCAGACTAAGTGTATTCCTTTCCCAGGCTTTTGAGTTGATTCACAATGAGGGTGAATCTTTTTTGTAGCTCCTTTATAGTTTCTCCTTCAGCCATTCTGAAGCTTTCATACTCCCCAATGCACGTGTTCAGTCTGTTCTCCCTGACTCCAGATGTTCCTTCATGAGCAATCTGCAGAGTATCCCACATTCCTTTTGCAGTGGTGCATTGCGAGACTCTGTAGAATTCATCTTGATTCAGGGCGCTGACTAAACAGTGTTTTGCTTTGAAATTCAGTAGGACTCTCCTTCTGTCCTCATCATTCCATTCTGCTTCCAGCTTCTCTTTGTGTCCTCCATCTTCAGTTAGAGCCATTGGAACGAAATCTCCTTTTTCAATAACTGACCAGATGTCAAGATCAATTGATTGGAGGTAGATCTGCATTCTCATCTTCCAGTACCCATAATGCTCTCCACTGAAGCCTGGTGGTCTGTTAGTATTGTTCCCTTCAGGGAGTATACTCTCTCCAAAGCCAGCCATCTTAATTCCCGGACTGTGAGTTCCTTTGTATGGGAATCCAGGCTCTGATACCACTTGTTAGCAAGGCTGACTTCCCAAGAGGGGGGGTGAATTGGGAAGTTTGAAATTTTTCTGCACAAAGTGAAGTAAGTGAAGATATCACAGTATAATGAAAGCAATGCGTAAAACAGAGTAAGGTGAAAAATAAAGATAAGGAGAAATGAAGTTAGAGATTTATCCTGGTTCGGTCTATTCACTTGACCTACATCCAGTCCCCAAGACACCTCTTGAGATTTATCCACTATATAGCAAGAATTTCAGTGGGCTTCTTGCTAAAGCCACAGTACATAGGTTTGCTCTGTTTCTGAGCTCTCTCAAACTCTTCAAGCACTTTCACTATGTGCTTCCCAATCCCCTTGTGAATACCCCTCACAAGTAAACCTATCTTCCAGATAAAGAATAGATTGATTACAATGAAGTAACTCTCTTGTAAAGAGTGGATATGAAAGTTTAAGTACAAGTTTTGAAGTTAAGAGGGTAAAAGCTTTTGAGAAGAAGATTCAGCAGAAATTCGGTATATACAAGTTTGATTTGTTACCCACAACTTCAAATGATGTTGTATTTATAGATTTAGGTCTTAAATATCCGTTAGAGACTAAATCTATCCGTTGGGGAAGTTATCCAACAGTTACTCTGAAAAACTATCCGTTTACCAACCGCATTTAATATTTCTGACATACTGAAATTTGAATTTTGGTTGGCCAACAGACGAATTTTGAAGGAACCGAAGATTAAAGCTTCTAACGTTACAGCACGAAGTTCGTCTGTTCATAAAGTGAAATTCGAATTTTGAAACTTACAAAACATTTTCACAATGTGACATATGAATTTTCAAGAAGAAAGTTTTCGGTTAAGTATGAACAGTGTTTTCAATTTTCTACAGTGCCTTCGAAATTCGAATTTTGGATCCCCAAAATTCGTCTATTCATTGAACGTTTAAAGAGACATAGTAGATAACTTTCTTCGAAATTCGAATTTTGGAAAGGTGAAATTCGTCTGTCAGAGAAACTCTTTTCAGACTCATTTCATCATTCGAATGTTGCAAGTTCTTATCATTCATATGTCAATGTTTCATTTCAATAGACTCAAGAACTTAGCTTCTGAAATTCAAATTTCAATGCTCAAAGTTCGTCTGTCAGAGAGCAGTTTTGAAACTGAAATTACTCTTGATCTCAGGTGAACTTTAACATAGTTTCAGACGAATTTCTTCAATTTTCTCAAGTTTTGTTTTGTTTGAAATTCGAATTTTGAAAACTCAAAGTTCGTCTGTTGTAAAGAAGCATCTTTCAGACTTATATGAAAATTTGAATGTTGGAACTTCAAAATTCGTCTGTCAGAGAGCATTTATCAAACTTAATTTCATTTTGATTTCAGATGCACTTTATCATAGTTTCAGACGAATTTCTTTGATTTTCACAAACTTCATTTTTCTTGAAATTCGAATTTTGAAAGTGTGAAGTTCGTCTGTTACAAAAGGCCTCTTTTCAGACTAGATGAAAATTCGAATTTTGAACAACCAAAATTCGTCTGACAGAGAGCAGTCTCTTCAGACTTATTCAGTTTTAGCTCGAAATTCGAATTTCCAAAGGCAAAATTCGAATTTCTAACTTGACAGTTCAGTTTAAACTCTCAACCTTCGTCTGTTCAAAGGTGTTTTTCAAATATTAAAAGATTTAACACAAAATCAAAGTTTGAAAACATCTTTTCTTTAAATCAAAATCTTTTACCCAATAATACCAAAAACTAAAGATCCTACAAGAGATCTAACAGCAAATACTCAGTAAATCTTCACTTGAAACAGCTTTGTTCTTCTTTGATATCTTCAATCCAAGCTCTTGGGAGTTGGTTTAAAATCATCAAAACTCTTGATTCAACAGCTCCCTCAAAGATGAAAAATTGATAGGATTTTGTCATGTAAAACTTGTCCGTTATTTTTTTGAAACTCCAAGGTTCCGTCCAAAATAGTCCCAAAAAGTGCTTCGGTCGGGATCAATACCATGGAATAGACACAACATGTTGTGATGATGCCAAATGAAGTCAATTGCTCCCCCAACGGGGCCATTTTCATGGGATTGGGATGGTTAACACTTTTCAGAACTTTCTTGAGAAACTTCGTGCTTCTGCAATGAACTAGATTGAATGGAGTTCAAATGGATTCAATTCTTTTGAATACACAAGAAATCTCGTGAGAATGCCGGAGGTACTAATTGGCTCCCTAAAGGATGCAAAGTTGATAGGATTTCGTCGTGTAAAACTTGTCGGTGATTTTTCAGAAACTCCAAGGTTCTGTCCTAAACAGTCCTAACAAGTGCTTCGGTTGGGATCAACACCATGGAAAAGACACAACATGTTGTGAAGAGACCAAATGAAGTCAATTGCTCCCTCAATGGGGCCAATTTCATGGGATATCGACAGTTTACAATATTTAGAACGTTTTCAAAAACTTCGTCCTAGTGCGCTGAACTAGATCGAATGGAGTTCAAATGGGTTCAATTCTTTTCAACACACAAGAAATGTCATGAGGATGCCGGAGGTACTAACTTACTCCATCAAAGATGAAAAATTGATAGGATTTTGTCGTCTAAAACTTGTCGGTGCTTTTCCAAAAAGACCAAGGTTCCATCCAAAACTGTCCCAAAAAGTACTTCGGTTGGGATCAATACCATGGAATTGGCACAACATGTCGTGACGATACCAAATGAAGTCAATTTCTCCCCTAACGGGGCGAATTTCATGGGATTTTGATGGTTCACACTTTTCAGAACTTTTTTCATAAACTTCGTGCTTCTGCACTGAACTAGATCGAATGGAGTTTGAATGGGTTCAATTCTTTTGAACATAGAAGAAATATCATGAGGTTGCCGGAGCTACTAACTTGCTCCATCAAAGATGCAAAATTGGTAGTATTTTGTCGTGTAAAACTTGTCGGTGCTTTTTCTGAATGTCCAAGGTTCCATCCAAAACCATCCCAAAAAGTGCTTCAGTTGGGATCAATACCATCGAATAGACACAACATGTTGTGAAGATACCAAATGAAGTCAATTGCTCCCCCAACGGGGCCAATTTCATTGGATTTTGACAGTTCACACTTTTTAGGACTTTTTTCAAAAACTTCGTGCTTCTGCACTGAACTAGATCGAATGGAGTTCAAATCTGTTCTATTCTGTTGAACACAGAAGAAATGTCATGAGGATGCCAGAGTTACTAACTTACTCCATCAAAGATAAAAAATTGATAGGATTTTGTCGTGTAAAACTTGTCGGTGCTTTTTCCGAAAGTCCAAGGTTCCATCCAAAACAGTCCCAAAAAGTGGTTCGGTTGGGATCAATACCATGGAATAGGCACAACATGTTGTGAAGAGACCAAATGAAGTCAATTGCTCCCCCAACGGGGCCAATTTTAGGGGATTTTGTCAGTTCACACTTCTCAGAACTTTTTTCTGAAACTTCATGCTTTTGCACTGAAGTAGATCGAATGGAGTTCGAATGGGGTCAATTCTGTTGAACACAAAAGAAATGTCGTGAGGATGCCGGAGTTACTAACTTACTCCATCAAAGATGAAAAATTGATAGGATTTTGTCGTGTAAAACTTGTCGGTGCTTTTTCTGAAAGTCCAAGGTTCCATCTAAAACAGTCCCAAAAAAAGTGCTTTGCTTGGGATCAATACCATGGAATAGACACAACATGTTGTGACGATGCCAAATGAAGTCAATTGCTCCCTCAATGGGGATAATTTCATGGGATTTTGACAGTTCACACTTGTCAGAACTTTTTCCAGAAATTTTGTGGTTCTGCACTAAACTAGATCGAATGGACTTCAAATGGGTTCATTTCTTTTGAAAACACAAGAAATGTCGTGACGATGCCGGAGGTATTAACTTGCTCCCTCAAAGATGAAAAATTGATAGGATTTTGTCAGGTAAAACTTGTTGGTGATTTTTCTGAAACTCCAAGGTTCTATCCAAAACAGTCCCAAAATATGCTTCGGTTAGGAACAATACCATGGAATAGACACAGTATGTTGTGACGATACCAAATGAAGTCAATTGCTCCCTCAACGAGGCCAATTTCATCAGATTTTGACTGTTCACACTTTTCAGAACTTTTTGAGAAACTTCGTGCTTCTGCACTGAACTAGATTGAATGGAGTTCAAATAGGTTCAATTCTATTGAACAAAGAAGATATGTCGTGAGGATGCTGGAGCTACTAGCTTGCTCCATCAATGATGCAAAATTGCTAGTATTTTGCCGTGTAGAACTTGGCAGTGCTTTTTCTAAAACTTCAAGGTTTCGTGCAAAACTGTCCCACAATGTGTTTTGGTTGCGATCAATATGATGGAATAGACACAACATGTTGTGAAGAGACTAAATGAAGTCAATTGCTCTCCCAACGGGGCCAATTTCATTGGATTATGATGGTTCAGACTTTTCAGAACGTTTTCAGAAACTTCGTGCTTCTGTATTGAACTAAATCGAATGGAGTTCAAATGGATTCAATTCTTTTGAATACGGAAAAAATGTCGTGAAAATGCCAGAGGTACTAACTAGCACCCTAATTGATGCCAGGTTGATAGGATTTTGTCGTGTAAAACTTGTCAGTGATTTTTCAAAAACTCCAAGGTTCTGTCAAAAACAGTCCCAACAAGTGCTTTGGTTGGGATCAATACCATGGAATAGACACAACATGTTGTGAAGAGACCAAATGAAGTCAATTGCTCCCTCAACGGGGCCAATTTTATGGGATATCGACAGTTTACAGTTTTGAGAACGTTTTCAGAAACTTCGTGCTACTGCACTGAACTGGATCGAATGGAGTTTGAATTAGGTCAATTCTTTTGAATACAGAAGAAATATCGGCAGGATGCCGGAGGTATTAACTTACTCCATCAAAGATGAAAAATTGATAGGATTTTGTCGTCTGAAACTTGTCGGTGCTTTTTCTGAAACTCAAATGTTTTGTCCAAAATAGTCCCAAAAAGTGCTTCGGTTGGGATCAATACCATGGAATAGACCCAACATGTTATGACGATACCAAATGAAGTCAACTGCTCCCCCAACGGGGCTAATTTCGTGGGATTTTGACTGTTCACACTTTTCAGAACTTTTTTCAGAAACCTCGTGCTTTTGTACTGAACTAGATCGAATGGAGTTCAAATGGGTTCAATTCTTTTGTACACACAAGAAATGTTGTGAGGATGCCGGAGCTACTAACTTGCTGCATCAGTGATGCAAATTTGATAGTATTTTACCATGTAAAACTTGTCGGAGTTTTTTCTAAAACTCCAAGGTTCCATCCAAAAGTGTCCCAAAAAGTTGTTCGGTTGGGATCAATACCATGGAATAGGCACAACATGTTGTGACGATACCAAATGAAGTCAATTTCTCCCCCAACGGGGCGAATTTCATGGGATTTTGATGGTTCACACTTTTCAGTACTTTTTTCAAAAACTTCATGCTTCTACACTGAACTAGATTGAATGGAGTTTGAATGGGTTCAATTCTTTTGAATACACAAGAAATGTTGTGAGGATGCCGGAGGTACTAACTTACTCCATCAAAGATGAAAAATTGATAGGATTTTGTCGTCTAAAACTTGTTGGTGCTTTTTCTGAAACTCCAAGGTTCTATGCAAAACAGTCCCAAAAGGTGGTTTGGTTGGGATCAATACAATGGAATAGACACAACATGTTGTGATGATACCAAATGAAGTCAATTGCTCCCCCAACGGGGCCAATTTCATTGGATTTTGACGGTTCACACTTTACAGGACTTTTTTTAGAAACTTCGTGCTTCTGCACTGAACTAGATCAAATGGAGTTGAAATGGGTTCAATTCTGTTGAATTCACAAGAAATGTCGTGAGGATGCCGTGTTAGGCTGACTTCCCAAGAGGGGGGTGAATTGGGAAGAGTAAAAATTTTCTTCACAAAGTTAAAAGGATGAAGAAAGCAGGGTATGATAGAAAAACAGAGTATAAAATAGTAAGCTAAGAGGGTAGTAATGGGGGAGAAGAAAAACTCAAATATTATCCTGGTTCGGTCTCTCCACTTGACCTACGTCTAGTCCCCAAGTCACCACTTGAGAGTTTCCACTATTCTGCAAGAATTCAGTGGGCTTCTTGCAAATGCCACAGTACAAAGTTTATGCTCTGTTTTCTAGAGCTCACTCAATAACTCTCTGCAATTTCACAAAGTGCTTCCCAATCCCTTGTGATATCCCCTCACAAGAAAATCTATCTTTCAGATGAAGATTAGATTGTTTACAAAGATTAAACTCTCTTGAATAGAGTGAATATAAAGGTTGAAGTACAAGTATTAAAGTGAGAGGGTAAAAGTCTTTGAGTAGAAGATTTGGCAGAGTTTCAGTATATACAAAGTTTAATTCATTACTCACAACTTCAAATGATGTTGTCATGTAGAACTTGGCGGGGCTTTTCCTAAAACTCGAAGCTTCCGCCCAAAGCTATCCCACAAAGTGATTCAGTTGGGCTCGATGCCAAGGAATAGACACAAGATGTTGTGACGATACCAAATGAAGTCAATTGCTCCCCCAATGTGGCCAAATTCATGGGATTTTGATGGTTTCAGAAACTTCATGCTTCTGCATTGAACTAGATCGAATGAAGTTCTAATCGGTCAATTCTTTTGAATACACCAGAAATATCATGAGGATGATGGAGGTAATAACTTTCTCCCTTAGAGATGCAAAATTGATATGATTTTGTCATGTAAAACTTGTCGGTTATTTTTTTGAAACTCAATGGATTCGTCCCAAAACAATCCCAAAAAGTGCTTCGGTTGGGATCAATACCATGGAATAGACACAACAAGTTGTGACGATACCAAATGAAGTCAATTGCTCCCCAACGGGGCTAATTTCCTGGGATTTTGACGGTTCACGCTTTTCAGAACTTTTTTCAGAAACTTCGTGCTTCCGCACTGAACTAGTTCGAATGGAGTTCAAATGGGTTCAATTCTTTTGAACACAGAAGAAATGTCTTGAGGATGCCAGAGCTACTAACTTGCTCCATCAAAGATGTAAAATTGCTAGTATTTTGCCGGGTAGAACTTGGCGGTGCTTTTTCTAAAATTCCAAGCTTCCATCCAAAACTGTCCCACAAAGTGATTCGGTTCGGCTCAATACCATAGAATAGACACAAGATGTTGTGACGAGACCAAATGAAGTCAATTGCTCCCCCAATGTGGCCAAATTCATGGGATTTTGATGGTTGACACATTTCAGAACGTTTCAGAAACTTCATGCTTCTGCATTGAACTAGATCGAATGGAGTTCTAATTGGCCAATTCTTTTGAATACACTAGAAATATCATGAGGATGATGGAGGTAATAACTTGCTCCCTTAGAGATGCAAAATTGATACGATTTTGTCGTGTAAAACTTGTCGGTTATTTTTTTGAAACTCCATGGATTCGTCCAAAACAATCCCAAAAAGTGCTTCGGTTGGGATCAATACCATGGAATAGACACAACAAGTTGTGATGATACCAAATGAAGTCAATTGCTCCCCAACGGGGCTAATTTCATGGGATTTTGACGGTTCATACTTTTCAGAAATTTCTTTAGAAACTTCGTGCTTCCGCACTGAACTAGATTGAATGGAGTTCAAATGGGTTCAATTCTTTTGAACACAGAAGAAATGTCATGAGGATGCTAGAGCTACTAACTTGCTCCATCGAAGATGCAAAATTGCTAGTCTTTTGTCGTGTTAAACTTGTCGGTTTTTTTTTAAACTCCATGGTTTCGTCCAAAACAGTCCCAAAAAGTGATTTGATTGGGCTCAATACCATGGAATGGACACAAGATATTGTGATGATACCAAATGAAGTCAATTGCTCCCCAACGGGGCTAATTTCATGGGATTTTGATGGTTCGAACTTTTCAGAACTTTTTTCAGAAACTTCGTGCTTCTACACTGAAGTAGATCGAATTGAGTTCAAATGGGTTCAATTCTTTTGTACACAGAAGAAATGTGATGAGGATGCCGGAGCTACTAACTTACTCCATCAAAGATGGAAAATTGCCAGTGTTTTGTCGTGTAAAACTTGTCGGTTATTTTTTTGAAACTCCATGGTTTCATCCAAAATAGTCCCAAAAAGTGCTTCGGTTGGGATCGATACCATGGAATAGACACAACATGTTGTGACAATACCAAATGAAGTCAATTGCTCCCCAACGGGGCTAATTTCATGGGATTTTGATGGTTCACACTTTTCAGAACTTTTTTCAGAAACTCCGTGCTTCCGCACTGAACTAGATCGAATGGAGTTCAAATGGGTTCAATTCTTTGGAACACTGAGGAAATGTCATGAGGATGCCAGAGCTACTAACTTGTTCCATCAAAGACGCAAAATTGCTAGTATTTTGTCGTGTAAAACTTGTCGGTTATTTTTTTTAAACTCCATGGTTTCATCCAAAACAGTCCCAAAAAGTGCTTCGGTTGGGATCAATACCATGGAATAGACACAACATGTTGTGACGATACCAAATGAAGTCAATTGCTCCCCCAACGGTGCTACTTTCATGGGATTTTGACAGTTCACACTTTTTAGGACTTTTTTCATAAACTTCATGCTTCTCCACTGAACTAGATCGAATGGAGTTCAAATGGGTTCAACTCTTTTGAACACAGAAGAAATGTCATGAGGATGCCGGAGCTACTAACTTGCTCTAACAAAGAAGCAAAATTGCTAGTATTTTGTGGTGTAGAACTTAGCGGTGCTTTTTCTAAAAGTCCAAGGTTCCATCCAAAACTGTCTCACAAAGTGATTCGGTTGGGCTCAATACCATGGAATAGACACAAGATGTTGTGATGATACCAAATGAAGTTAATTGCTCCCCCAACGGGGCTACTTTCAGGGGATTTTGACGATTCACACTTTTCAGAACTTTTTTCAGAAACTTCATGCTTCTCCAATGAACTAGATCGAATGGAGTTCAAATGGGTTCAATTCTTTTGAACACAGAAAAAATGTCATTAGGATGCCGGAGCTACTAACTTGCTTCAACAAAAATGCAAAATTGCCAGTATTTTGCCGTGTAGAACTTGGCGGGGCTTTTCCTAAAACTCGAAGCTTCCGCCCAAAGCTATCCCACAAAGTGATTCAGTTGGGCTCGATGCCAAGGAATAGACACAAGATGTTGTGACGATACCAAATGAAGTCAATTGCTCCCCCAATGTGGCCAAATTCATGGGATTTTGATGGTTTCAGAAACTTCATGCTTCTGCATTGAACTAGATCGAATGAAGTTCTAATCGGTCAATTCTTTTGAATACACCAGAAATATCATGAGGATGATGGAGGTAATAACTTTCTCCCTTAGAGATGCAAAATTGATATGATTTTGTCATGTAAAACTTGTCGGTTATTTTTTTGAAACTCAATGGATTCGTCCCAAAACAATCCCAAAAAGTGCTTCGGTTGGGATCAATACCATGGAATAGACACAACAAGTTGTGACGATACCAAATGAAGTCAATTGCTCCCCAACGGGGCTAATTTCCTGGGATTTTGACGGTTCACGCTTTTCAGAACTTTTTTCAGAAACTTCGTGCTTCCGCACTGAACTAGTTCGAATGGAGTTCAAATGGGTTCAATTCTTTTGAACACAGAAGAAATGTCTTGAGGATGCCAGAGCTACTAACTTGCTCCATCAAAGATGTAAAATTGCTAGTATTTTGCCGGGTAGAACTTGGCGGTGCTTTTTCTAAAATTCCAAGCTTCCATCCAAAACTGTCCCACAAAGTGATTCGGTTCGGCTCAATACCATAGAATAGACACAAGATGTTGTGACGAGACCAAATGAAGTCAATTGCTCCCCCAATGTGGCCAAATTCATGGGATTTTGATGGTTGACACATTTCAGAACGTTTCAGAAACTTCATGCTTCTGCATTGAACTAGATCGAATGGAGTTCTAATTGGCCAATTCTTTTGAATACACTAGAAATATCATGAGGATGATGGAGGTAATAACTTGCTCCCTTAGAGATGCAAAATTGATACGATTTTGTCGTGTAAAACTTGTCGGTTATTTTTTTGAAACTCCATGGATTCGTCCAAAACAATCCCAAAAAGTGCTTCGGTTGGGATCAATACCATGGAATAGACACAACAAGTTGTGATGATACCAAATGAAGTCAATTGCTCCCCAACGGGGCTAATTTCATGGGATTTTGACGGTTCATACTTTTCAGAAATTTCTTTAGAAACTTCGTGCTTCCGCACTGAACTAGATTGAATGGAGTTCAAATGGGTTCAATTCTTTTGAACACAGAAGAAATGTCATGAGGATGCTAGAGCTACTAACTTGCTCCATCGAAGATGCAAAATTGCTAGTCTTTTGTCGTGTTAAACTTGTCGGTTTTTTTTTAAACTCCATGGTTTCGTCCAAAACAGTCCCAAAAAGTGATTTGATTGGGCTCAATACCATGGAATGGACACAAGATATTGTGATGATACCAAATGAAGTCAATTGCTCCCCAACGGGGCTAATTTCATGGGATTTTGATGGTTCGAACTTTTCAGAACTTTTTTCAGAAACTTCGTGCTTCTACACTGAAGTAGATCGAATTAAGTTCAAATGGGTTCAATTCTTTTGTACACAGAAGAAATGTGATGAGGATGCCAGAGCTACTAACTTACTCCATCAAAGATGGAAAATTGCCAGTGTTTTGTCGTGTAAAACTTGTCGGTTATTTTTTTGAAACTCCATGGTTTCATCCAAAATAGTCCCAAAAAGTGCTTCGGTTGGGATCGATACCATGGAATAGACACAACATGTTGTGACAATACCAAATGAAGTCAATTGCTCCCCAACGGGGCTAATTTCATGAGATTTTGATGGTTCACACTTTTCAGAACTTTTTTTAGAAACTCCGTGCTTCCGCACTGAACTAGATCGAATGGAGTTCAAATGGGTTCAATTCTTTGGAACACTGAGGAAATGTCATGAGGATGCCAGAGCTACTAACTTGTTCCATCAAAGACGCAAAATTGCTAGTATTTTGTCGTGTAAAACTTGTCGGTTATTTTTTTTAAACTCCATGGTTTCATCCAAAACAGTCCCAAAAAGTGCTTCGGTTGGGATCAATACCATGGAATAGACACAACATGTTGTGACGATACCAAATGAAGTCAATTGCTCCCCCAACGGTGCTACTTTCATGGGATTTTGACAGTTCACACTTTTTAGGACTTTTTTCATAAACTTCATGCTTCTCCACTGAACTAGATCGAATGGAGTTCAAATGGGTTCAATTCTTTTGAACACAGAAGAAATGTCATGAGGATGCCGGAGCTACTAACTTGCTCTAACAAAGATGCAAAATTGCTAGTATTTTGTCGTGTAGAACTTAGCGGTGCTTTTTCTAAAACTCCAAGGTTCCATCCAAAACTGTCTCACAAAGTGATTCGGTTGGGCTCAATACCATGGAATAGACACAAGATGTTGTGATGATACCAAATGAAGTTAATTGCTTCCCCAACGGGGCTACTTTCAGGGGATTTTGACGATTCACACTTTTCAGAACTTTTTTCAGAAACTTCATGCTTCTCCAATGAACTAGATCGAATAGAGTTCAAATGGGTTCAATTCTTTTGAACACAGAAAAAATGTCATTAGGATGACGGAGGTACTAACTTACTCCATCAAAGATGAAAAATTGATAGGATTATGTCGTGTAAAACTTGTCGGTAATTTTTTTGAAACTCCATGGTTTCGTCCAAAACAGTCCCAAAAAGTTCTTTGGTTGGGATCAATACCATGGAATAGACACAACATGTTGTGACGATACAAGATGAAGTCAATTGCTCCCCCAACGAGGCCAATTTCATGGGATTTTGACGGTTCACACTTTTGAGAACTTTTTTCAGAAACTTCATGCTTCTCCACTGAACTAGATCGAATGGAGTTCAAATGGGTTCAATTCTTTTGAACAAAGAAGAAATGTCATGAGAATGCCAGAGCTACTAACTTGCTCCATCAAAGATGCAAAATTGCTAGTATTTTGTGGTGTAGAACTTGGCGGTGTTTTTTCTAAAACTCCAAGCGTCCATTCGAAACTATCCCACAAAGTGATTCGGTTGGGCTCAATACCACGGAATAGACACAACATGTTGTGATGATACCAAATGAAGTCAATTGCTCCCCAACGGGGCTAATTTCCTGGGATTTTGATGGTTCACACTTTTCAGAACTTTTCTCAGAAACTTCTTGCTTCCGCACTGAACTAGTTCGAATGGAGTTCAAATGGGTTCAATTCTTTTGAACACAGAAGAAATGTCATGAGGATGCCAGAGCTACTAACTTGCTCCATCAAAGATGTAAAATTGCTAGTATTTTGCCGTGTAGAACTTGGCAGTGCTTTTTCTAAAATTCCAAGCTTCCGTCCAAAACTGTCCCACAAAGTGATTCGGTTCGGCTCAATACCATGGAATAGACACAAGATGTTGTGACGAGACCAAATGAAGTCAATTGCTCCCTCAATGTGGCCAAATTCATGGGATTTTGATGGTTGACACATTTCAGAACGTTTCAGAAACTTCATGCTTCTGCATTGAACTAGATCGAATGGAGTTCTAATTGGTCAATTCTTTTGAATACACCAGAAATATCATGAGGATGATGGAGGTAATAACTTGCTCCCTTAGAGATGCAAAATTGATACGATTTTGTCATGTAAAACTTGTCGGTTATTTTTTTGAAACTCCATGGATTCGTCCAAAACAATCCCAAAAAGTGCTTCGGTTGGGATCAATACCATGGAATAGACACAACAAGTTATGACGATACCAAATGAAGTCAATTGCTCCCCAACGGGGCTAATTTCATGGGATTTTGACGGTTCACACTTTTCAGAACTTTTTTCAAAAACTTCGTGCTTCTACACTGAACTAGATCGAATGGAGTTCAAATGGAGTCAATTCTTTAGAATACACATGAAATGTTATGAGGTTGCCGGAGCTACTAACTTGCTCCCTGAAAGGTGCAAAAATGATAGGATTTTGTCATGAAAAACTTGTCGGTGCTTTTTTTGAAAGTCCAAGGTTCCATCCAAAATAGTCCCAAAAAGTGCTTCGGTTAGGATCAATACCATGGAATAGACACAAAATGTTGTGACAAGATCAAATGAAGTCAATTGATCCCCCAACGGGGCCAATTTCATGGGATTTTGACAGTTCACACCTTTCGGAATGTTTTCAAAACTTTCGTGGTTCTGCGCTGAACTATATCGAATGGAGTTTGAATGGGTCCAATTCTTTTGAATCCACAAGAAATGTCGTGAGGATGTTGGAGGTATTAACTTGCTCCCTTAAAGATGAAAAATTCATAGGATTTTGTTGTGTAAAACTTGTTGGTTCTTTTTTCTGAAACTCCAAGGTTCCATCCAAAACTGTCCCAGAATGTACTTCGGTTGGGATCAATACCATGGAATAGATACAATATGTTTTGATGAGACCAAATGAAGTCAATTGCTCCCCTATGGAGATTAATTCTGTGGGATTTTAAGGGTTCACACATTTCAGAACGTTTACAGAAACTTCATGCTTCTGCACTGAACTAGATCGAATCGACTTCGAATGGGTTCAATTCTTTTTAACACATAAGAAATGTCATGAGGATGTCGAAGCTACTAACATGCCCCACCAATGATGCAAACTTGATAGGATTTTGTCATGTAATACTTGTCGGTGCTTTTTCTGAAACTCCGAGGTTTCATCCAAAACCGTCCAAAATGTACTAAATTTGGGATCAATACCATCGAATAGACACAACATGTTATGAGGAGACCAAATGAAGTCAATTGATACCCCAAGGAGGCAAATTTCATGGGATTTTGATGGTTCACACTTTTCAGAACGTTTTCAGAAACTCGTGCTTCTGTATTGAACTAGATCGAATGGAGTTCAAATGGATTCAATTCTTTTGAATACACAAGAGATGTCGTGAGGATGCCGGAGGTATTAACTGACACCATCAAAGATGAAAAATTGATTGGATTTTGTCATGTAGAACTTGTCGGTGCTTTTTCTGAAACTCCAAGGTTTCATCCAAAAAGTCCCAAAAAGTGCTTCGGTTGGGATCAATACTATGGAATGGACACAACATGTTGTGATGAAAATAAATTAAGTCAATTGATCCCCCAACAAGGCCAATTTCATGGGATTTTGACGGTTCACACTTTTCAGAATTTATTTCTGCAACTTCGTGCTTCTGCACTGAACTATATCGGATTGAGTTCAAATGGGTTCAATTCTTTTGAATACACAAGAAATGTCGTGAGGATGTCGAAGCTACTAACTTGATCTCTGAAAGGTGCAAAAATTGATAGGATATTGTCAAGTAAAACTTGTTGCTGCTTTTTCTAGAACTCCAAGGTTCCCTCCAAAACAATCCCAAAAAGTGCTTCAGTTGGGATCATTACCATGGAATAGACACAACATGTTGTGAAGAGACCAAATGAAGTCAATTGTTCCCCCAATGTGGCCAAATTCATGGGATTTTGATGGTTCACACATTTCTGAATGTTTTCAGAAACTTCGTGCTTCTGCATTGAACTAGATCGAATGGAGTTCTAATCGGTCAATTCTGTTGAATACACCAGAAATATCGTGACAATACCGAAGGTATTAACTTGCTCCCTTAAAGATGCAAAATTGATAGGATTTTGCCGTGTAAAAGTTGTCGGTGCTTTTTCTGAAGTTGCAGGGGTTCGCCCAAAACAATTCCAAAAAGTGATTCGGTTGTGATCATTACCATGGAATAGACACAACAATTTGTAAAGAGGCCAAATGAAGTCAATTGCTCACTCAACGGGGCCAATTTCATGGGATTTCGATAGTTGACACTTTTCAGAATGTTTTCAGAAACTTCGTGGTTTTGCACTGAACTATATCAAATGGAGTTCGAATGGGTTCAATCCTTTTGAGTACAAAAGAAATGTCGTGAGGATGCCAGAGGTACTAACTAGCTCCCCCAGATATGCAAAATTCATAGGATTTTGTCGTGTAAAACATGTTGGTGCTTTTTCTGAAACTCCAAGGTTCCATCCAAAACAGTCCCAAAAAGTGCTTCGGTTCGGATCAATACCATGGAATAGACATAACATGTTGTGAAGAGACCAAATTAAGTCAATTGCTCCCCGAAGGAGGGCAATTTGATGGGATTTTGACGGTTCACACATTTCAGAAACTTCGTGCTTCTGCATTGAACTATATTGAATGGAGTTCAAATGGGATCAATTCCTTTGAACACACAAGAAATGTCGTGTGGATGCCGAAGCTACTAATTTTCTCCCTCAAAGATGAAAAATTGATAGGATTTTGTCGTGTAAAACATGTTGGTGCTTTTTCTGAAACTCCAAGGTTCCATCCAAAACTATCCCAAAAAGTTCTTCAGTTGGGATCAATACCATTGAATAGACACAACATGTTTTGAAGAGATCAAATGAAGTCAATTGCTCCCTCAACGGGGCCAATTTCATGGGATTTTGACAGTTTACACTTTTTCAGAACGTTTTGAGAAACTTCGTGCTTCTACTCTGAACTAGATTGAATGGAGTTCGAATTCGTTCAATTCTTTTAAATACAGAAGAAATGTCATGAAGATGCCAGAGGTACTAACTTGCTCCCCCAGATATGCAAAATTGATAGGATTTTGTCGTGTAAAACTTGTTGGTGCATGTTTTGAAACTCCAAGGTTCGATCCAAAACTATCCCAACAAGTGCTTCGGTTGGGATTAATACCATGGAAAAGACACAACATGTTGTGACGAGATCGAAAGAACTCAATTGCTCCCCCAACGGGGCCAATTTGATGGGACTTTCACAGTTCGCACTTTTTGGAATGTTTTTCAGAAAGTTCGCGCCACTGCACAGAACTATGATGAATGGAGTTCGAATGTGTTCAATTCTTTTCAATACAAAAGAAATGTCATGAGGATGCCAGAGGTACTAATTTGCTCCCTCAAAGATGAAAAATTGATAGGATTTTACCGTGTAAAAGTTGTTGGTGCTTTTTTTGAAGCTCGAGGGGTCCGTCCAAAATAGTCCGAAAAAGTGCTTCGGTTGGGATCAATAGCATGGAATAGACACAACATGTTGTGCAGAGACCAAACAAAGTAAATTGCTCCACGAACGTGGCCAAATTCATGGGATTTTGACGGTTCACACTTTTCAGAATGTTTCCAGAAACTTCATGCTTCTGCACTGAACTAGATCGAATAGAGTTTGAATGGGTTCAATTCTTTTGAACAGACAAGAAATGTCGTGAGGATGCCGGAGCTGCAAACTTGCTCCCTGAATGGTGCAAAATTGATAGGATTTTGTCGTGTAAAACTTATCGGTGCTTTTTTTGAAACTCCAAGGTTCCATCCAACACTGTCCGAACAGGTGCTTAGGATGGGATTAATACCATGGAAAAGACACAACATGTTGTGACGAGACCAAAAGAAGTCAATTGATCCCCCAACGGGGCCAATTTCATGGGATTTTGACAGTTCACACTTTTCGGAATATTTTAAGAAAGTTCGTGCTTCTACACTGAACTATATCGAATGGAGTTCGAATGGGTTCAATTCTTTTGAATACAAAAGAAATGTTGTGAGGATGCCAGAGGTACTAACTAGCTCCCCCAGATATGCAAAATTCATAGGATTTTGTCGTGTAAAACATGTTGGTGCTTTTTCTGAAACTCCAAGGTTCCATCCAAAACAGTCCCAAAAAGTGCTTCGGTTCGGATCAATACCATGGAATAGACATAACATGTTGTGAAGAGACCAAGTTAAGTCAATTGCTCCCCGAAGGAGGGCAATTTGATGGGATTTTGACGGTTCACACATTTCAGAAACTTCGTGCTTCTGCATTGAACTATATTGAATGGAGTTCAAATGGGATCAATTCCTTTGAACACACAAGAAATGTCGTGTGGATGCCGAAGCTACTAATTTTCTCCCTCAAAGATGAAAAATTGATAGGATTTTGTCGTGTAAAACATGTTGGTGCTTTTTCTGAAACTCCAAGGTTCCATCCAAAACTATCCCAAAAAGTTCTTCAGTTGGGATCAATACCATTGAATAGACACAACATGTTTTGAAGAGATCAAATGAAGTCAATTGCTCCCTCAACGGGGCCAATTTCATGGGATTTTGACAGTTTACACTTTTTCAGAACATTTTGAGAAACTTCGTGCTTCTACTCTGAACTAGATTGAATGGAGTTCGAATTCGTTCAATTCTTTTAAATACAGAAGAAATGTCATGAAGATGCCAGAGGTACTAACTTGCTCCCCCAGATATGCAAAATTGATAGGATTTTGTCGTGTAAAACTTGTTGGTGCATGTTTTGAAACTCCAAGGTTCGATCCAAAACTATCCCAACAAGTGCTTCGGTTGGGATTAATACCATGGAAAAGACACAACATGTTGTGACGAGATCGAAAGAACTCAATTGCTCCCCCAACGGGGCCAATTTGATGGGACTTTCACAGTTCGCACTTTTTGGAATGTTTTTCAGAAAGTTCGCGCCACTGCACAGAACTATGATGAATGGAGTTCGAATGTGTTCAATTCTTTTCAATACAAAAGAAATGTCATGAGGATGCCAGAGGTACTAATTTGCTCCCTCAAAGATGAAAAATTGATAGGATTTTACCGTGTAAAAGTTGTTGGTGCTTTTTTTGAAGCTCGAGGGGTCCGTCCAAAATAGTCCGAAAAAGTGCTTCGGTTGGGATCAATAGCATGGAATAGACACAACATGTTGTGCAGAGACCAAACAAAGTAAATTGCTCCACGAACGTGGCCAAATTCATGGGATTTTGACGGTTCACACTTTTCAGAATGTTTCCAGAAACTTCATGCTTCTGCACTGAACTAGATCGAATAGAGTTTGAATGGGTTCAATTCTTTTGAACAGACAAGAAATGTCGTGAGGATGCCGGAGCTGCAAACTTGCTCCCTGAATGGTGCAAAATTGATAGGATTTTGTCGTGTAAAACTTATCGGTGCTTTTTTTGAAACTCCAAGGTTCCATCCAACACTGTCCGAACAGGTGCTTAGGATGGGATTAATACCATGGAAAAGACACAACATGTTGTGACGAGACCAAAAGAAGTCAATTGATCCCCCAACGGGGCCAATTTCATGGGATTTTGACAGTTCACACTTTTCGGAATATTTTAAGAAAGTTCGTGCTTCTACACTGAACTATATCGAATGGAGTTCGAATGGGTTCAATTCTTTTGAATACAAAAGAAATGTTGTGAGGATGCCAGAGGTACTAACTTGCTCCCCCAAATATGCAAAATTGATAGGATTTTATCGTGTAAAACTTGTTAGTGCATTTTTTGAAACTCCAAGGTTCGATCAAAAACTATCCGAACAAGTGCTTCGGTTGGGATTAATCCCATGGAAAAGACACAACATGTTGTGACGAGACCAAAAGAACTCAATTGCTCCCCCAACGGGGCCAATTTGATGGGATTTTCATAGTTCGCACTTTTCGGAATGTTTTCAGAAAGTTCGTGCTTCTGCACTGAACTATATCGAATGGAGTTCGAATGGGTTCAATTCTTTTAAATACAAAAGAAATGTCATGAGGATGCCAGAGGTACTAATTTGCTCCCTCAAAGATGAAAAATTGATAGGATTTTGCCGTGTAAAAGTTGTCGGTGCTTTTTCTGAAACTCCAGGGGTCCATCCAAAATAGTCCCAAAAAGTGCTTCGGTTGGGATCAATACCATGGAATAGACACAACATGTTGTGCAGAGATCAAATGAAGTCAATTGCTCCCCGAACATGGCCAAATTCATGGGATTTTGATGGTTCACAGTTTTCAGAATGTTTCCAGAAACTTCATGCTTCTGCACTGAACTAGATCGAATAGAGTTCGAATGGGTTCAATTCTTTTGAACACACAAGAAATGTCTTGAGGATGTCGGAGCCACTCACTTGCTCCCTCAAAGATACAAAATTGATAGGATTTTATCGTGTAAAACTTGTCGGTGATTTTTCTGAAACTCCAAGGTTCCATCCAAAACTATCCCACAAAGTGCTTCGGTTCGGATCAATACCATGGAATAGACACAACATGTTGCGACGAGACCAAATGAAGTCAATTGATCCCCCAACGGGGACAATTTCATGGGATTTTGACGATCTACACAATTCATAATGTTTTCAGAAACTTCATGCTTTTGCACTGAACTAGATCGAATAGAGTTCGAATGGGTTCAATTCTTTTGAACACACAAGAAATGTCTTGAGGATGTCGGAGCTACTCACTTGCTCCCTCAAAGATACAAAATTGATAGGATTTTGCTGTGTAAAACTTGTCGGTGCTTTTTCTAAAACTCCAAGGTTCGGCACAAAACAGTCCTACAAAGTGCTTCGGTTGGGATCAATATCATGGAATAGACACAAAATGTTGCGACGAGACCAAATGAAATCAATTGCTCCCCCAACGGGGCCAATTTCATGGGATTTTGACGATCTACACATTTCATAATGTTTTCAGAAACTTCGTGCTTCTGCATTGAACTATATCGAATGGAGTTCAAATGGGTTCAATTCTTTTGAATACACAAGAAATGTCGTGAGCATGCCAAAGGTACTAACTTGCTCCCTCAGAGATGCAAAATTGATAGGATTTTGTCGTGTAAAACTTGTCGGTGCTTTTTCTAAAACTCCAAGGTTCGGCACAAAACTGTCCTACAAAGTGCTTCGGTTGGGATCAATATCATGGAATAGACACAACATGTTGCGACAAGACCAAATGAAATCAATTGCTCCCCCAACAGGGCCAATTTGATGGGATTTTGATGGTTCACACTTTTCAGAAATTATTTCAGTAAATTCTTGCTTCTGAACTGATCTAGATTGGATGGAGTTCAAATAGGTTCAATTCTTTTGAATGCACAAGAAATGTCGTGAGGATGTCGGAGCTACTAAGTTGCTCCCTCGGAGATGCAAAATTGATAGGATTTTGTCGTGTAAAACTTGTCGGTGCTTTTTTTGAAACTCCAAGTTCCATCCAAAATGGTCCTAAAAAGTGCTTTAGTTAGGATCAAATGCCATGGAATAGACACAACATGTTGTGATGAGACCAAATGAAGTCAATTGATCCCCCAACGAGGCCAATTTCATGGGATTTTGACGGTTCACACATTTCATACTGTTTTTAGAAACTTCGTGCTTCTGCAATGAACTAAATCGAATGGAGTTCAAATGGGTTCAATTCTTTTGAATACACAAGAACTGTCATGAGGATGCCAAAGGTACTAACTTGCTCCCTCAGAGATGCAAAATTGATAGGTTTTGGTCGTGTAAAACTTGTCGGTGCTTTTTCTGAAACTCCAAGGTTCCATCCAACACTATCCCAATAAGTGCTTAGGATGGGATTAATACCATGGAAAAGACACAACATGTTGTGATGAGACCAAATTAAGTCAATTGCTCCCCCAACGGGGCCAATTTCATGGGATTTTGATTGTTCACACTTTTCGGAATGTTTTAAGAAAGTTCGTGCTTCTGCACTGAACTATATCGAATGGAGTTCGAATTGGTTCAATTCTTTTGAACACACAAGAAATGTCGTGAGGATGCCGGAGCTACTAACTTGCTCCCTCAAAGATGCAAAATTGATAGGATTTTGTCATATAAAACTTGTCGGTGATTTTTCTGAAACACCAAGGTTCTATCCAAAACTATCCCACAAAGTGCTTCGGTTCAGATCAATACCATGGAATAGACACAACATGTCGGGACGAGACCAAATGAAATCAATTGATCCCATAACGGGGCAAATTTCATGGGATTTTGACGGTTCACACATTTCATAATGTTTTCAGAAACTTCGTGCTTCGGCACTGAACTATATCGAATGGATTTCAAATGGGTTCAATAGTTTTGAATACAAAAGAAATTTCATGAGGATGCCAGAGGTACTAATTTGCTCCCTCAAAGATGAAAAATCGATAGGATTTTACTATGTAAAAGTTGTCGGTGCTTTTTCTGAAACTCCAGGGGTCCGTCCAAAATAGTCACAAAAAGTGCTTCGGTTAGGATCAATACCATGGAAAAGACACAATATGTTGTGAAGAGACCAAATGAAGTCAATTAATCCCCCAACAGGTCCAATTTCATGGGATTTTGACGGTTCACACATTTCATAATGTTTTCAGAAACTTCGTGCTTCTGCACTGAACTATATCGAATGGAGTTCGAATGGGTTCAATTCTTTTGAATACACAAGAAATGTCGTGAGGATGCCAGAGGTACTAACTTGCTCCCTCAGAGATGCAAAATTGATAGGTTTTTGTCGTGTAAAACTGGTCGATGCTTTTTCTGAAATTCCATGGTTCCATCCAAAACTGTCCGAACAAGTGCTTAGGATGGGATTAATACCATGGAAAGGACACAACATGTTGTGACGAGACCAAATTAAGTCAATTGCTCACCCAACGGGGCCAATTTCATGGGATTTTGACTGTTCACACTTTTCGGAATGTTTAAAGAAAGTTCATGCTTCTGCACTGAACTATATCGAATGGAGTTCAAATGGGTTCAATTCTGTTGAATACACAAGAAATGTCCTGTGGAAGCTGGGGGTATTAACTTGCTCCCTCAAAGATGAAAAATTGATAGGATTTTGTCGTGTAAAAGTTGTCGGTGCTTTTTCTTAAACTCCATGGTTCCATCCAAAACAGTCCCAAAATGTGCTTCGGTTGGGATTATTACCATGGAATAGACACAACATATTGTGAAGAGGCCAAAAGAAGTTAATTGCTCCCTCATCGGTACCAATTTCATGGGATTTGAACTGTTTACACTTTTCAGAACGTTTGCAGAAACTTGGTGCTTCTGCACTGAACTAGATCGAATGGAGTTCGAATGGGTTCAATTCTTTTGAATACACAAGAAATGTACTGAGGATGTTGGAGGTACTAACTTGCTCCCTTAAAGATGCAAAATTGATAGGATTTTGTCGTGTAAAAGTTGTCGGTGCTTTTTCTGAGACTCAAAGGTTCCGTCCAAAACTGTCCCACAAAGTTCGGTTTGGATCAATACCTTGGAATAGGCGAAACATGTTGTGATGAGACCAAATGAAGTCAATTGCTCCCCCAACGGGGCCAATTTCATGGGATTTCAACAGTTTACACTTTTCGGAATGTTTTAAAAAACTTCGTGCTTCTGCTTTGAACTATAGCGAATGGAGTTAGAATTGGTTCAATTCTTTTGAATACATAAGAAATGTACTGAGGATGTTGGAGGTATTAACTTGCTCCCTGAAAGATGAAAAATTGATGGGATTTTGTTATGTAAAAGTTGTCGGTGTTGTTTCTGAAACTCCAAGGTGCCGTCCAAAACAGTCCCACAAAGTGCTTCGGTTGGGATCATTGCCATGGAATACACACAACATGTTGTGAAGAGACTAAATGAAGTTAATTGCTCCCTCATCGGTGCCAATTTCGTGGGATTTTGACTCCTCACACTTTTCAGAACATTTTCAGAAACTTTGTGCTTCTGCACTGAACTAGATCGAATAGATTTCGAATGAATTCAATTCTTTTGAATACACAAGAAATGTCATGAGGATGTCGGAGGTACTAACTTGCTCCCACAAAGATGCAAAATTGATAGGATTTTGTTGTGTAAAACTTGTCGGTGCTTTTCCCAAAACTCCAAGGTTCCGTCCAAAACTATTCCAAAAAGTACCGATTGGGATCAATACTATGGAATAGACACAACATGTTGTAAAGAGACCAAATGAAGTGAATTGGTGCCCCAACAAGGCCAATTTCATGGGATTTCGACAGTTTAGACTTTTCAAAACGTTGTCAGAAACTTTGTGCTTCTGCACTGAACTAGATCGAATGTAGTTCAAATGGGTTCAATTCTTTTGATAACACAAGAAATGTCGTGAGGATGCTGGAGGTACTAACTTGCTCCATCAGTGATGTAAAATTGATAGGATTTTGGCATGGAAAACTTGTTGGTGCTTTTCTTGAAACTCCAAGGTTCCATCCAAAACTGTTCCAAAAAGTTCTTCAGTTGGGATCAATACCATTGAATAGACACAACATGATGTAAGGTGGCCAAATGAAGTCAATCACTTCCCCAAAGATGCCAGTTCCGTGGGATTTTGAGGGTTCACACTTTTCAGAACATTTTCAGAAACTTTGTGCTTCTGCACTGAACTAGATCGAATGTAGTTCAAATGGGTTCACTTCTTTTGTATACACAAGAAATGTCGTGAGGATACTGGAGGTACTAACTTGCTCCGTCAATGATTCTAAATTGATAGGATTTTGTCATGCAAAACTTGTTGGTGCTTTTCCTGAAACTCTAAGGTTCCATCCAAAACAGTTCCAAAAAGTTCTTCAGTTCGGATCAATACCATTTAATAGATACAACATGTTGTAAGGAGACCAAATGAAGTCAACCGCTTTCCCAAAGAGGCCTGTTCCATGGGATTTTGAGGGTTCACACTTTTCAGAACGTTTACATGAACTTTGTGCTTATGCACTGAACTAGATCGAATAGATTTCGAATGAATTCAATTCTTTTGAATACACAAGAAATGTCATGAGGATGTCGGAGGTACTAACTTGCTCCCATAAAGATGCAAAATTGATTGAATTTTGTTATGTAAAACTTGTCGGTGTTTTTCTTGAAAATCAAAGGTTCCATCCCAAACTGTTCCAAAAAGTACTTCGGTTGGGATTAATACCATGGAATGGACACAACATGTTGTGAAGAGATCAAATGAAGTGAATTGCTGCCCCAACGGGGCCAATTTCATGGGATTTCAACAGTTTAGATTTTCAGAACGTTTTCAGAAACTTTGTGCATCTGCACTGAACTAGATCGAATGTAGTTCAAATGGGTTCAACTCTTTTGAATACACAAGAAATGTCATGAGGATGCTGGAGGTACTAACTTGCTCTGTCAATGATTCTAAATTGATAGTATTTTGTCATGCAAAACTTGTCGGTGCTTTTCTTGAAACTCCAATGTTCCGTCCAAAACTGTTCCAAAAAGTACTTCGGTTAGGATCAATACCATGGAATAGACACAGCATGTTGTGATGACACGAAATGATTACAATTGCTCCCCCAACGGGGCCTATTTCATGGGTTTTCAACAGTTTAGACTTTTCAGAATGTTTTCAGAAACTTTGTGCTTCTGCACTGAACTAGATCGAATGTAGTTCAAATGGGTTCAATTCTTTTGTATACACAAGAAACATCGTGAGGATGCTGGAGGTACTAACTTGCTCTGTCAATGATTCTAAATTGATAGGATTTTGTCATGCAAAACTTGTCGGTGCTTTTCCTGAAACTCTAAGGTTCCATCCAAAACTATTCCAAAAAGTCTTCGGTTCGGATCAATACTATTGAATAGACACAACATGTTGTAAGGAGACCAAATGAAGTCAACCGCTTCCCCAAAGAGGCCAGTTCCATGGGATTTTGAAGGTTCACACTTTTCAGAATGTTTACATAAACTTTGTGCTTCTGCACTGAACTAGATCGAATAGATTTCGAATGAACTCAATTCTTTTGAATACACAAGAAATGTCATGAGGATGTCAGAGGTACTAACTTGCTCCTACAAAGATGCAAAATTGATAGGATTTTGTTGTGTAAAACTTGTCGGTGCTTTTCCTAAAACTCCAAGGTTTCATTGAAAACTGTTCCAAAAAGTACTTCGGTTGGGATCAGTACCATGGAATCGACACTACATGTTGTGAAGAGACCAAATGAAGTGAATTGCTACCTCAACGGGGCCAATTTCATGGGATTTCGACAGTTTAGACTTTTTAGAACTTTTTCAAAAACTTTATGCTTCTGCACTGAACTAGATCGAATGTAGTTCAAATGGGTTAACCCTTTTTAATACACAAGAAATGTCGTGAGGATGCTATAGGTACTAACTTGCTCTGTCAATGATTCTAAATTGATAGGATTTTGTCATGCAAAACTTGTTGGTGCTTGTGCTGAAACTCCAAGGATCCATCCAAAACTGTTCCAAAAAGTACTTCAGTTGGGATCAATACCATGGAATAGACACAACATGTTGTGAAGAGACCAAATGAAGTCAATTGCTGCTCTAACGAGGCCAATTTCATGGGATTTCGACTGTTCACACTTTTTAGAACATTTTCAGAAACTTTGTGTTTCTGCACTGAACTAGATCGAATGTAGTTCAAATGGGATCAATTCTTGTGAATACACAAGAAATGTCGTGAGGATACTGGAAGTACTAACGTGCTCAATCAATGATGCAAAATTGATAGGATTTTCTCGTGAAAAACTTGTCGTTTATTTTTCTGAAACTCCAAGGTTCCATCCAAAACAGTCCCAAAAAGTGTTTCGGCTGGGATCAATACCATGGAATAGACACAACATGTTGTGAAGATACACAATGAAGTCAATTGCTCCCCCAACGAGGCCAAATTAATGGGATTTTGATGGTTCACACTTTTCAGAATGTTTACATAAACTTCGTGCTTCTGCACTGAACTAGATCGAATGGATTTCGAATGAGTTCAATTCTTTTGAATACACAAGAAATGTCTTGAGGATGTCACAGGTACTAACTTGCTCCCACAAAGATGCAAAATTGATAGGATTTTGTTGTGTAAAACTTGTCGGTGCTTTTCCCAAAACTCCAAGGTTCCGTCCAAAACTATTCCATAAAGTACTTCGATTGGGATCAATACTATGGAATAGACACAACATGTTGTAAAGAGACCAAATGAAGTGAATTGGTGCCCCAACGGGGCCAATTTCATGGGATTTCGACAGTTTAGACTTTTCAAAACGTTGTCAGAAACTTTGTGCTTCTGCACTGAACTAGATCGAATGTAGTTCAAATGGGTTCAATTCTTTTGATAACACAAGAAATGTCGTGAGGATGCTGGAGGTACTAACTTGCTCCATTAGTGATGTAAAATTGATAGGATTTTGGCATGCAAAACTTGTCGGTGCTTTTCTTGAAACTCCAAGGTTCCATCCAAAACTGTTCCAAAAAGTTCTTCAGTTGGGATCAATACCATTGAATAGACACAACATGATGTAAGGTGGCCAAATGAAGTCAATCACTTCCCCAAAGATGCCAGTTCCGTGGGATTTTGAGGGTTCACACTTTTCAGAATGTTTACATAAACTTCGTGCTTCTGCACTGAACTAGATCGAATGGATTTCGAATGAGTTCAATTCTTTTGAATACACAAGAAATGTCATGAGGATGTCCGAGGTACTAACTTGCTCCCACAAAGATGCAAAATTGATAGGATTTTGTTGTGTAAAACTTGTCGGAGCTTTTCCTAAAACTCCAAGGTTCCGTCCAAAACTGTTCCAAAAAGTACTTCGGTTGGGATCAATACCATGGAATAGACACTACATGCTGTGAAGAGACCAAATGAAGTGAATTGCTGCCCCAACAGGGCCAATTTCATGGGATTTCGACAGTTTAGACTTTTCAGAACGTTTTCAGAAACTTTGTGCTTCTGCACTAAACTAGGTCGAATGTAGTTCAAATGGGTTCAATTATTTTGATTACACAAGAAATGTCATGAGGATGCTGGAGGTACTAACTTGCTTCGTCAATGATTCTAAATTGATAGGATTTTGTCATGCAATACTTGTCGGTGCTTTTCCTGAAACTCCAAGGTTCCGTCCAAAACTGTTCCAAGAAGTACTTCAGTTGGGATCAATACCATTGAATAGACACAACATGTTGTGAGGAGACCAAATGAAGTTAATCGCTTACCTAAAGCGGCCATTTCTGTTGGATTTTGACTGTTCACACTTTTCAGAACTTTTTCAGAAACATCATACTTCTGCATAGAACGAGAACGAATGGAGTTCGAATGGGTTCAATTCTTTTGAATGCACAAGAAATGTTGTGAGGATGCCGAAGGTAGAAACTTGCTCAGTTAATGATGCAAAATTGATAGGATTTTGTTATCTAAAACTTGTCGGTGTATTTTCTGAAACACCATATTTCCGACAACAACTGTCCCAAAAAGTGCTTCAGTTGGGATCAATACCTTGAAGTCGACACAACATGTTGTGAAGAGACCAAATAAAGTCAATTGCTCCCGCAAGGAGGGCAATTTCTTGGGATTTTGAGGGTTCATAGTTTTCAGAACATTTTCATAAACTTCATGCTTCTGCACTGAACTTGATCGAACGGAGTTCGAATGGGTTCAACTCTTTTGAATACACATGAAATATCTTGAGGATGCCGAAGGTGGTAACTTGCTCCGTGGATGTTGTCGTGTAAAACTTGTCGATGCTTTTCTTGAATCTCCAAGCTTCCGTCTAAACTACCCTAAATAGTGCTTCGGTTAGGATCAAAACGTTGGAGTAGACACAACATGTTCTGAAGAGACAAAATAAAGTCAATTGCTCCCACAAGGAGGCCAATTTCTTGGGATTTTGAGAGTTCACACTTTTCAGAACGTTTTTAGAAACTTCATGCCTCTTGACTGAACTAGATCAAATGTAGTTTGAGTGGGTTCAATTCTTTTGAATACACAAGAAATATCGTGAGGATGTCGGAGGTACTAACTTGCACCCACAAAGATGCAAGATTGATACGATTTTCTCGTGTAAAACTTGTGGGTGCTTTTCCTAAAACTTCAAGGTTCCGTCCAAAACTATTCCAAAAAGTACTTCGGTTGGGATCAATACCATGGAATGGACACAACATGTTGTGAAGAGACCAAATGAAGTCATTTGCTACCCCAACGGGGCCAATTTCATGGGATTTCGACAGTTTAGACTTTTCAAAACATTTTCAGAAACATTATGCTTCTGCACTGAACTAGATCGATTGGATTTCGAATGAGTTCAATTCTTTTGAATGCACAACAAATGTTGTGAGGATGTCGTTGGTACTAACTTGCTCCCACAAAGATGCAAAATTGATTGAATTTTCTCGTATAAAACTTTTCGGTGCTTTTTCAAAAACTTCATGGATCCGTCCAAAACTGTCTAAAAAAGTACTTCGATTGGGATCAATACAATGGAATAGACACAACATGTTGTGAAGAGACCAAATGAACTCAATTGCTCCCCCAACGGCGCTAATTTCATGGGATTTTGACTGTTCCCGCTTTTCAGAACTTTTTCAGAAACTTCGTTCTTCTGCACTGAACTAGATCGAATGGAGTTCGAATGCGTTCAATTCTTTTGAAAACAAAAAAAAATGTGAGGATGCCGGAGGTAATACCTTGCTCCCTGAGATATCCAAAATTGATTGGATTTTGTCATGTAAAACTTGTCGGTGCTTTTTATGAAACTCCAAGGTTCCATCCAAAACTGTCCAAAAAAGTACTGCGGTTGGGATCAATAGCATGAAACAGACACAACATGTTGTGAAGAGACCAAATGAAGTCAATTGCTACCCTAATGGGGCCAATTTCATGGGATTTCGACTCTTCACACTTTTCAGAATGTGTTCAGAAACATAGTGCTTCTGAACTGAACTAGATCGAATGGAGTTCGAATGGGTTCAATTCTTTGGAATACATAACAAATGTCATGAGGATGTCAGAGGTACTAACTTGCTCCCTCAAAGATGCAAAATTGATAGGATTTTTGAACTGTAAAACTTGTCGGTACATTTTCTGAAACACCATATTTCCGCCGACAAGTGTCCCAAAAAGTGCTTCGGTTGGGATCAAAATGTTGGAGTAGACACAACATGTTGTGAAGAGACAAAATAAAGTCAATTGCTCCCACAATGGAGGCCAATTTCTTTGGATTTTGAGGGTTCACAATTTTTAGAACGTTTTCAGAAACTTCGTGCTTATGTACTGAACTAGATCAAATGGATTTCAAATGGGTTCAATTCTTTTGAATGCACAAGAAATGTTGTTGGAACTAACTTGCTTCCACAAAGAAGCAAAATTGATTTCATTTGCACGTGTAAAACTTTTCGGTGCTTTTTCTAAAACTCCAAGGTTCCATCTAAAACTGTTCAAAAAAGTACTTCTGTTGGGATCAATACCACGGAATAGACACAACATGTTGTAAGGAGACCAAATGAAGTCAATTGCTCCCCCAACGGCGCAAATTTCAGGGGATTTCAACTGTTCACACTTTTTAGAATGTTTTCAGAAACTTCGTTCTTCTGCACTGAACTAGATCTAATGGAGTTCGAATGGGTTCAATTATTTTCAATACAAAACAAATGTCATGAGAATGAAGAGGAACTAACTTGCTCCATCAATGATGCAAAATTGATAGGATTTTTGTACTGTAAAACTTGTCGGTGCATTTTCTGAAACACCATATTTCCGCCAACAAGTGTCCCAAAAAGTATTTTGGTTGGTATCAAAACGTTGGAGTAGACACAACATGTTGTGAAGAGACAAAACAAAGTCAATTGCTCCCACAAGGAAGCCAATTTCTTGGGATTTTGAGGGTTCACAATTTTCAGAACGTTTTCAGAAACTTCATGCTTCTGCACTGAAGAAGATCGAATGGATTTCAAATGGGTTCAATTCTTTTGAATGCACAAGAAATGTCGTGAGGATGTTATTGGTACTAACTCGCTCCCACAAAGAAGAAAAATTGATTCCATTTTCTCGTGTAAAACTTGTCGGTGCTTTTTCTAAAACTCCAAGGTTCCGTCCAAAACTGTACAAAAAAGTACTTCGGTGGGGATCAATACCATGGAATAGACACAACACGTTGTGAAGAGACCAAATGAAGTCAATGGCTATCCCAACGGGGCCAATTTCATGGGATTTTGACTGTTCACACCTTTCAGAATGTGTTCAGAAACACCATTCTTCTGCATTGAACTTGATCGAATGGAGTTCGAATGGGTTTCATTCTTTCGAATACACAACAAATATCCTGAGTATGTCGTTGGTACTAACTTGCTCCCACAAAGATGCAAAGTTGATTGAATTTTCTCGTGTAAAATTTTTCGGTGCTTTTTTTGAAACTCTAAGGTTCCATCCAAAACTATCCAAATAAGTACTTCCGTTGGGATCAATACCATGGAATAGACACAACATGTTGTGAGGAGACCAAATGAAGTCAATTGCTCTCCCAACGGTCCCAATTTGATGGGATTTTGACTTTCATAATTTTCAGAACATTTTCAGAAACTTCGTGCTTCTGCATTGAACTAGATCGAATGGAGTTCGAATGGGTTCAATTTTTTTGAATACACAACAAATGTCGTGAGGAGGTCGGAGGTACTAACTTGCTCCCTCAATGATGCAAAATTGATAGGATTTTTGTACTGTAAAACTTGCCGGTGCATTTTCTGAAACACCATATTTCCGCCAACAAGTGTCTGAAAAAGTATTTTGGTTGGTATCAAAATGTTGGAGTTGACACAACATGTTGTGAAGAGACAAAATAAAGTCAATTGCTCCCACAAGGAAGCAAATTTTTCAGAACGTTTTCAGAAACTTCAAGCTTCTGTATTGAACAAGATCGAATGGATTTCAAATGGGTTCAATTCTTTTGAATGCACAAGAAATGTCGTGAGGATGTTATTGGTACTAACTCGCTCCCACAAAGAAGCAAAATTGATTCCATTTTCTCGTGTAAAACTTTTTGGTGCTTTTTTCTAAAACTCCAAGGTTCCGTCCAAAACTGTCCAAAAAAGTACTTCTGTTGGGATCAATACCATGGAATAGACACAACACGTTGTGAAGAGACCAAATGAAGTCAATGGCTATCCCAACGGGGCCAATTTCATGGGATTTTGACTGTTCACACCTTTCAGAATGTGTTTAGAAACACCATTCTTCTGCACTGAAATAGATCGAATGGAGTTCGAATCGGTTCAATTCTTTTCAATACACAACAAATGTCGTGAGGATGTCGTTGGTACTAACTTGCTCCCACAAAGATGCAAAATTGATTCCATTTTCTCGTGTAAAACTTTTCGGTGCTTTTTCTAAAACTCCAAGGTTCCGTCCAAAACTGTCCAAAAAAGTACTTCTGTTAGGATCAATACCACGGAATAGACACAACATGTTGTGAGGAGACCAAATGAAGTCAATTGCTCCCCCAACGGCCCAAATTTCAGGGGATTTCAACTGTTCACACTTTTTAGAATGTTTTCAGAAACTTCGTTCTTCTGCACTGAACTAGATCTAATGGAGTTCGAATGGGTTCAATTATTTTCAACACAAAACAAATGTCGTGAGAATGAAGAGGAACTAACTTGCTCCATCAATGATGCAAAATTGACAGGATTTTTGTACTGTAAAACTTGCCGGTGTATTTTCTGAAACACCATATTTCCGCCGACAAGTGTGCCAAAAAGTGCTTCGGTTGGTATCAAAATGTTGGAGTTCACACAACATGTTGTGAAGAGACAAAATAAAGTCAATTGCTCCCACAAGGAAGCAAATTTCTTGGGATTTTGAGGGTTCACAATTTTTCAGAACGTTTTCAGAAACTTCATGCTTCTGTACCAAACAAGATCGAATGGATTTCAAATGGGTTCAATTCTTTTGAATGCACAAGAAATGTCGTGAGGATGTTATTGGTACTAACTCGCTTCCACAAAGAAACAAAATTGATTCCATTTTCTCGTGTAAAACTTTTCGGTGCTTTTTCTAAAACTCCAAGGATCCATCCAAACTGTCCAAAAAAGTACTTTTGTTGGGATCAATACCATGGAATAGACACAACACGTTGTGAAGAGACCAAATGAAGTCAATGGCTACCCAAACGGGGCCAATTTCATGGGATTTTGACTGTTCACACCTTTCAGAACGTGTTCAAAAATATCGTGCTTCTACACTGAACTTGATCGAATGGAGTTCGAATGGGTTCAATTCTTTTGGAATACACAACAAATATCCTGAGGATGCCGTTGGTACTAACTTGCTCCCACAAAGATGCAAAATTGATTGGATTTTCTCGTGTAAAATTTTTCGGTGCTTTTTTTGAAACTCCAAGGTTCCGTCCAAAACTATCCAAATAAGTACTTCGGTTGGGATCAATACCATGGAATAGACACAACATGTTGTGAGGAGACCAAATGAAGTCAATTGCTCCCCCAACGGTCCCAATTTCACGGGATTTCGACTTTCATAAATTTCAGAACATTTTCAGAAACTTCGTGCTTCTGCACTGAACTAGATCGAATGGAGTTTGAATGGGTTCAATTCTTTTGAATACAGAACAAATGTAGTGAGGATGTCGGAGGTACTAACTTGCTCCCTCAAAGATGCAAAATTGATAGGATTTTTGTATTGTAAAACTTGCCGGTGCATTTTCTGAAACACCATATTTCCGCCAACAAGCGTCTGAAAAAGTATTTTGGTTGGTATCAAAACGTTGGAGTTGACACAACATGTTGTGAAGAGACAAAATAAAGTCAATTGCTCCCATAAGGAAGCAAATGTCTGTGGGATTTTGAGGGTTCACAATTTTCAGAACGTTTTTAGAAACTTCATGCTTCGGTACTAAACAAGATCGAATGGATTTCAATTAGCTTCAATTCTTTTGAATGCACAAGAAATGTCGTGAGGATGTTATTGGTACTAACTCGCTCCCACAAAGAAGCAAAATTTATTCCATTTTCTCGTGTAAAACTTTTCGGCAATTTTTCTAAAACACTAAGGTTCCGTCCAAAACTATCCAAAAAAGTACTTCTGTTGGGATCAATACCATGGAATAGACACAACACGTTGTGAAGAGACCAAATGAAGTCAATGGCTACCAAAATGGGGCCAATTTCGTGGGATTTTGACTGTTCACACCTTTCAGAACGTGTTCAGAAACATCATGGTTTTGCACTGAACTAGATAGAATAGAGTTTGAATGGGTTCAATTGTTTTGAATATACAAGAAATGTCGTGAGGATGCCGGAGGTACTAACTTGCTCCATCAATGATTCAAAATTGATAGGATTTTGTCGTGTAAAACTTGTCGATGCTTTTGCTGAAACTCCAAGGTGTCGTCTAAAACTATCCTAAAAAGTGCTTTGGTTGGGATCAATACCATGGAATAGACAAAACATGTCATGAAGAGACCAAATGAAGTCAATTGCTCCCCAACGGGGCCAATTTAATGGGAGTTTGACTGTTCACACTTTCCAGAACATTTTCAAAAACTTTGTGCTTCTGCACTGAACAAGATCGAATGAGGTTCGACTGGGTTCAATTCTTTTCATTTCACAAGAAATGTCATGAGGATGCCGGAGGTATTAACTTCATCCCTGAAATATGCAAAAAAGATGGGATTTTGTCGTGTAAAACTTATCGGTGATTTTTCTAAAACTCCAAGGTTCCGTAAAAAATTGTGCCAAGAACTGCTTCGGTTGGGATCAATACCATGGAATAGACACAACATGTTGTGAGGAGACCAAATGAAGTCAATCGCTCCCCCAAAGAGGCTAAGTCTGTGGGATTTTGAAGGTTCACACTTTTCATTATGTTTTCACAAACTTCGTGCTTCTGCACTGAACTAGATCGAATGGAGTTCGAATGGGGTCAATTCTTTTGAATACATAACAAATGTCATGAGGATGTCATTGTTACTAACTTGCTCCAACAAAGATGCAAAGTTGATAGGATGTTGTCGTGTAAAACTTGTCATTGCTTTTTCTAAAACTCCAAGGTTCCATCCAAAACTGTCCAAAAAAGTACTTCGGTTGGGATCAATACCATGGAATAGACACAACATGTTGCGAGGAGACCAAATGAAGTCAATTGATCCCCCAACGGTGCCAATTTCATGGGATTTCGACTGTTCATACTCTTCAGAACTTTTTTAGAAACTTCGTGCTTCTGCACTAAATTAGATTGAATGGAGTTCGAATGGGTTCAATTCTTTTGAAAACACAACAAATGTCATGAGGATGTCGGAGGTACTAACTTGCTCCCTCAAAGATACAAAATTGATATGATTTTAGTATTGTAAAACTTGCCGGTGCATTTTCTGAAACACCATATTTCCGCCGACAAGTTTGCCAAAAAGTGCTTCGGTTGGTATCAAAACATTGGAGTAGACACAACATGTTGTGAAGAGACAAAATAAAGTCAATTGCTCCCACAAGGACGCCAATTTCTTGGGATTTTGAGGGTTCACACTTTTCATAGCGTTTTCAGAAACTTAGTGCTTCTGCACTGAACTTGATCGAATGGATTTCAAATGGGTTCAATTCTTTTGAATGCACAAGAAATTCCGTGAGGATATTATTGGTACTAACTCGCTCCCACAAAGAAGCAAAATTGATTCCATTTTCTTGTGTAAAACTTTTTGGTGCTTTTTCTAAAACTCCAAGGATCCATCCAAAACTGTCCAAAAAAGTGCTTCTGTTGGGATCAATACCATGGAATAGACATAACATGTTGTGAAGAGACCAAATGAAGTGAATTACTCGCCTATTGAGGCAAATTTCATGGGATTTTGAGGGTTCACACCTTTCAGAACGTTTTCAGAAACTTCATTCTTCTCCACTGAACTATAACGAATGGAGTTCGAATGGGTTCAATTGTTTTGAATATACAAGAAATGTCGTGAGGATGCTGGAGGTACTAACTTGCTCCATCAATGATGCAAAATTGATAGGATTTTGTCGTGTAAAACTTGTCGGTGCTTTTGCTGAAACTCTAAGGTGCCGTCTAAAACTATCCAAAAAAGTGCTTTGGTTGGGATCAATACCATGGAATAGACAAAACATGTCATGAAGAGACCAAATGAAGTCAATTGCTCCCCAACGGGGCCAATTTAATGGGAGTTTGACTGTTCACACTTTCCAGAACATTTTCAAAAACTTTGTGCTTCTGCACTGAACAAGATCGAATGAGGTTCGATTGGGTTCAATTCTTTTCATTTCACAAGAAATGTCATGAGGATGGCGGAGGTATTAACATCATCCCTGAAATATGCAAAAAAGATGGGATTTTGTCATGTAAAACTTATCGGTGATTTTTCTAAAACTCCAAGGTTCCATAAAAAATTGTTCCAAAAAATGCTTCGGTTGGGATCAATACCATGGAATAGACACAACATGTTGTGAGGAGACCAAATGAAGTCAATCGCTCCCCCAAAGAGGCCAAGTCTGTGGGATTTTGAAGGTTCACACTTTTCATTATGTTTTCAAAAACTTCGTGCTTCTGCACTGAACTAGATCGAATGGAGTTCGAATGGGTTCAATTCTTTTCAATACACAAGAAATATCGTGAGGATGCCGGAGGTACTAACTTGCTCCGTCAATGATGCAAAGTTGATAGGATGTTGTCGTGTAAAACTTGTCATTGCTTTTTCTAAAACTCCAAGGTTCCATCCAAAACTGTCCAAAAAAGTACTTCGGTTGGGATCAATACCATGGAATAGACATAACTTGTTGTGAAGAGACCAAATGAAGTCAATTGCTCCCCCAACGGGGCCAATTTCATGGGATTTCGACTGTTCACACTTTTCAGAACGTTTTCAGAAACATCGTGCTTCTGCACTGAACTAGATCGAATGTAGTTTGAATGGGTCCAATTCTTTTGAAGACACAAGAAATGTTGTAATCATGCCGGAGGAACTAACTTGCCCCCAAAAAGAAGCAACATTGATACGATTTTTTCGTGTAAAACTTGTCGGTGCATTTTCTGAAACACCAAGGTTCTATCCCAAACTGTCCCAAAAAGATCTTCGATTGGGATCAATACCATGGAATTAACATAACACATTGTGAGGAAACCAAATGAAGTCAATTGCTCCCTTAAAGAGGCCAAGTCTGTGGGATTTTCAGGGTTCATACTTTTCAGAACGTTTTCAGAAACTTTGTGCTTCTGCACGGAACTAGATCAAATGGAGTTCGAATGGTTCAATTCTTTTGAATACACAAGATATTTCCTGAGGATACTAGAGTTATTAAATTGCTCCGTCAATGATGCAAAATTAATAGGATGTTGTCGTTTAAAACTTGTCGGTGCTTTTTCTAAATCTCCAAGATTCCGTCCAAAACTGTCCGAGAAAGTGCTTCGGTTGGGATCAATGCCATGGAATAGACACAACATGTTATGGAGAGACTAAATGAAGTCAATTGCTCCCCCAAGGAGGCAAATTTCATGGGATTTTGAGGGTTCACACTTTTCAAAACGTTTTCAGAAACTTCGTGCTTCTACAATGAACTAGATGGAATGGAGTTTGAATGGGTTCAATTCTTTTGAATACACAAGAAATATCATGCAGATGCCAGAGTTACTAACTTGCTTCGTCAATGATGCAAAATTGATAGGATTTTGCTGTGTAAAACTTGTCGGTCCTTTTTCTAAAACTCCAATGTTACGTACAAAACAGTCCCAAAAAGTGCTTCGGTTGGGATCAATACCATTGAATAGGCACAACGTGTTGTGAAGAGACCAAATGAAGTCAATTGCTCCCCCAAGGAGGCCAATTTCATGGGATTTTAAGAGTTCACACTTTTCAGAATGTTTTCAGAAACTTCGTGCTTCTGCACTGAACTAGATTGAATGGAGTTCGAATGGGTTAAATTCTTTTGAATACACAACAAATGTCGAGAGGATACCGGAGGTACTAACTTGCTCCCTCAAAGATGCAAAATTGATATGATTTTGTGGTGTAAAACTTGTTGGTGTATTTTCTGAAACACCATATTTCCACCAACAAGTATCCCAAAAAGTACTTCGGTTGGGATCAATACGTGGGAGTAGACACAACATGCTTTGATGAGACCAAATCAAGACAATTGCTCCCACAAGGAGGCCAATTTCTTGGGCTTTTGACGGTTCACACTTTTCAGAATGTTTTCAGAAACTTCGTGCTTCTGTACTAAACTAGATCGAATGGAGTTCGAATGCGTTCAATTCTTTTGAATACACAACAAAGGTCATGAGAATGCCGGAGGAACTAACTTGCTCTATTAATGATGCAATGTTGATGGGATGTTGTCGTGTAAAACTTGTCGGTGCTTTTTCTGAAACACCAAGGTTCCATCCCAAACTGTCCCAAAAAGTGCTTTAGTTAGGATCAATACCATGGAATTGACACAACATGTTGTGAGGAGACCAAATGAAGTCAATCGCTCCCCCAATGAAATGCCGTGAGGACGTCGGAGGTACTAACTTGCTCCAAGAAAGATGCAAAATTGATTGGATTTTCTCGTGTAAAACTTGTCGGTGCTTTTCCCGAAACTCCAAGGTTTCATTCAAAACCATCCTAAAAAGTGCTTCGGTTGGGATCAATACCATGGAATTCACACATCATGTTGTGAGGAGACCAAATGAAGTCAATTGCGCCCCCAAGGAGACCAATTTCTTGAGATTTTGAGAGTTCACACTTTTCAGAACATTTTGAGAAACTTCATGCCTCAGCAATGAACTAGATCGAATAGAGTTCGAATGGGTTGAATTCTTTTGAATACACAAGAAATGTCATGACGATGCCAGAGGTACTAACTTGCTCCCAGAAAGAAGCAAAATTAATATGATTTTCTCTTGTAAAACTTGTCGGTGCTTACTCTGAAGCTCCAAGGTTCCATCCAAAACTGTCCCAAAAAGTGCTTCGTTTGGGATCAAAACCATGGAATAGACATAACATGTTGTGAAGAGACCAAATGAAGTCAATTGCTCCCCCAAGGAGGCCAATTTCATGGGATTTTGAGGGTTCACACTTTTCAAAAGTTTCTAGAAACTTCGTGCTTCTCCACTGAGCTAGATCGAATGGAGTACGAATGGGTTCAATTCTTTTGAATACACAAGAAATGTCGTGGCGATACCGGAGGTACTAACTTGCTCCCAGAAAGAAGCAAAATTAATATGATTTTCCCGTGTAAAACTTGTCAGTGCTTATTCTGAAGCTCTAAGGTTCCATCCAAAACTGTCCCAAAAAGTGCTTCGGTCAAGATCAATACCATGGAATAGACACAACATGTTGCGAAGAGCCAAATGAAGTCAATTGCTCCCCCAAGAAGGTCAATTTAATGGGATTTTGAGGGTCCATACTTTTCAGAACGTTTTCAGAAACTTCGAGTTTCTGCACTAAACTAGATCGAATGGAGTACGAATTGGTTCAATTCTTTTGAATACACAAGAAATGTTGTGAGGATGCCAGAGGTACTAACTTGCTCCCACATAGAAGAAAAATTGATACGATTTTCTATTATAAAACTTGTCGGTGCTTATTTTGAAGCTCCAAGGTTCCATCCAAAACTATCCCAAAAAGTGCTTCGTTTGAGATCAATACCGTGGAATAGACACAACATGTTATGAAGAGACCAAATGAAGTCAATTGCTCCCCCAAGGAGGCCAATTTCATGGGATTTTGAGGGTTCACACTTTTCAAAACGTATTTAGAAACTTCGTGCTTCTCCACTGAACTAGATCGACTGGAGTACGAATGGGTTCAATTCTTTTGAATACACAAGAAATGTCATGAGGATGCCAGAGGTACTAACTTACGCCCACAAAGAAGCAAACTTAAGACGATTTTCTCGTGTAAAACTTGTCGGTGCTTTTTCTGAAACACAAAGGTTCCATCCAAAACTATCCCAAAAAGTTCTTCGGTTAGGATCAATACCATGGAATAGACACAACGTGTTGTAAAGAGAGCAAATGAAGTTGATTGCTTCCCCAAAGAGGCCAATTTCCCGAGATTTCAACTGTTTACACTTTTCGGAACATTATCAGAAACTTCGTGTTTCTGGACCGAACTAGATCGAATGGAGTTTGAATGGGTTCAATTGTTTTGAATGCACAACAAATGTCGTGAGGATGCCGGAGGTACTAACTTGCTCCAACAAAGAAGAAAAATTGATAGAATTTTCTCATGCAAAACTTATTAGTGCTTGTTCTGAAGCTCTAAGGATCATTCCAAAATAATCCCAGAAAGTGCTTCGGTTGGAATCAATACCATGGACTAGACACAACATGTTGTGAAGAGACTAAATGAAGTCAATTGCTCCCCCAAGGAGACGAATTTCTGGGGATTTCGACAGTTTACACTTTTCGGAACATTATTAGAAAATTTGTGCTTCTGAACTGAACTAGATCGAATGGAGTTTGAATGGGTTCAATTCTTTTGAATACACAAGAAATGTCGTGAGGATGCCGGAGGTACTAACTTGCTCCCACAAAGAAGCAAAATTGATCGAATTTTCTCGTGAAAAACTTGTCGGTGCTTTTTCTGAAACTCCAAGGTTCCATCCAAAGCTGTCCTAAAAAGTGCTTTGGTCATGATCAATGCCAAGGAATAGACACAACATGTTGTGAAGAGACTAAATGAAGTCAATTGCTCCCCCAAGGAGGCAAACTTCATGGGATTTCGACTGTTTACACATTTTGAAACGTTTTCAGAAACTTCGTGCTTCTGCACTGAACTACATCGAATGGAGTTTGAATGGGGTCAATTCTTTCGAATGGGCAAGAAATGTCATGAGGATGCCGGAGGTACTAACTTGGTCCCTCAAAGATGCCAAATTGATAGGATTATCTCATGTAAAACTTGTCGGAGCTTTGTCTGAAACTCCAAGGTTCCGTCAAAAACTGTCCCAACAAGTGCTTCGGCTAGGATCAATGCCATGGAATAGACACAACATGTTGTGATGAGACCAAATGATGACAATTGCTCCCCCAACGGGTCCAATTTCATGGGATTTTGACGGTTCACACATTTCAGAACGTTTTTACAAACTTCGTGCTTCTGCACTGAACTAGATCAAATGGAGTTTGGATGGGGTCAATTCTTTTGAATGCAAAAGAAATGTCGTGAGGATGCCGGAGGTACTAACTTGCTCCCACAAAGAAGTAAAATTGATACGATTTTCTCGTGTAAAACTTGTCAGTGCTTTTTCTGAAGCTCAAAGGTTCCATCCAAAATAGTCCCATGAACTGCTTCAGTTAGGATCAATACCATGGAATAGACCCAACATGTTGTGAAGAGACTAAAGGAAGTCAATTGCTCCCCCAAGGAGGCCAATTTCTAGGGATTTTGACTTTTTACACTTTTCAGAACATTATCAGAAACTTCGTGCTTCTGCACTGAACTAGATCAAATGGAGTTCCAATGGGTTTGAATTGTTTTGAATACACAAGAAATTTCATGAGGATGCCTGAGGTACTAACTTGCTCCCTAAAAGATGCAAAATTGATACGATTTTGTCCTGTAAAACTTGTCGATGCTTTTTCTGAAAATCCAAGGTTCTGTCAAAAACTGTCCCAACATGAGCTTCAGTTGGGATCAATACCATGGAATAGACAGAACATGTTGTGATGAAAGCAAATGATGACAATTGCTCCCCCATCGGAGCCAATTTCATGGGATTTCGACGGTTCACACATTTCAGAACGTTTTCAGAAACTTCGTGCTTCTGCCCTAAACTATATCGAATGGAGTTTGAATGGGTTCAATTCTTTTGAATACATAAGAAATGTCGTGACGATACCGGAGGTACTAACTTGCTCCAACAAAGAAGTAAAATTGATGGGATTTTGTCGTGTAAATGTTGTCGGTGCTTTTTCTGAAACTCCAAGTTTCCATCGAAAATAGTCCGAAAAAGGGCTTCGGTTTGGTTCAATACCATGGAATAGACACAACACATTGTGAAGAGACTAAATGAAGTCAATTGCTCCCCTAAGGTTGCCAATTTCTGGGAATTTCAACTGTTTACGCTTTTCGGAACATTATCAGAACCTTCGTGCTTGTGAACTGAACTAGATCGAATGGAGTTTGAATGGGTTCAATTCTTTTGAATACACAAGAAATGTCATGAGGATGCCGGAGGTACCAACTTGCTCCCACAAAGAAGCAAAATTGACAGAATTTTCTCATGCAAAACTTATCAGTGCTTTTTCGGAAACTCCAAGATTTCGTCCAAAACTGTCCCAAAAAGTGTTTCGGTCGAGATCAATGCCATGGAATAGACACAACATGTTGTGAAGAGACTAAATGAAGTCAATTGCTCCCCCAAGGAGGCGAACTTCATGGGATTTCGACTGTTTACACATTTTGAAATGTTTTCAGAAACTTCGTGCTTCTGCACTGAACTAGATCGAATGGAGTTTGAATGGGGTCAATTCTTTTGAATACACAAGAAATGTCATGAGGATGCCGGAGGTATTGACTTGCTCCCTCAAAGAAACAAAATTGATACGATTTTATCGTGTAAAACTTGTCGATGCTTTTTCTGAAACTCCAAGTTTCCAGCCAAAATTGTCCCAACATGTGCTTCGGCCGGGATCAATAGCATGGAATAGACACAACATGTTGTGATGAGACCAAATGATGACAATTGCTCCCCCAACAGGGCCAATTTTATGGGATTTCGCAATTTACAGTTTTCAGAACATTTTCATAAACTTCGTGCTTCTGCACTGAACTAGATCGTATGGAGTTTGAATGGGGTCAATTCTTTTGAATGCTGAAGAAATGTCGTGAGGATGCTGGAGGCACTAACTTGCTCCATCAAAGAAGCAAAATTGATATGATTTTGTCATGTAAAACTTGTCGGAGCTTTTTCTGAAACTCCAAGGTTCCATCCAAAGCTATCCCAAAAACTTCTTCGATTGGGTTCAATACCGTGGAATAGATACAACATGTTGTGAAGAGACCAAATTAAGTCAATTGCGCCCCCAAGAAGGTCAATTTCATGGGATTTTGAGGGTCCACACTTTTTAGAACTTTTTCAGAAACTTCGTGCTTCTGCACTAAACTAGATCGAATGGAGTACGAATTGGTTCAATTCTTTTAAATACACAAGAAATGTCGTGAGGATGCTAGAGGTACTAACTTGCTCCAAAATAGAAGAAAAATTGATAATATTTTCTTGTGTAAAACTTGTCGGTGCTTTTTTTGAAACACTAAGGTTCCATCCAAAACTATCAGAAAAAGTTCTTCGGTTAGGATCATTACCATGGAATAGACATAACATGTTGTGAAGAGAGCAAATGAAGTCAATTTCTCCCCCAAGGTGGCCAATTTTTGGGGATTTCAACTGTTTACACTTTTCAGAACATTAATAGAAACTTCGTGCTTCTGAACTGAACTAGATTGAATGGAGTTTGAATGGGTTCAATTCTTTTGAATACACAAGAAATGTCGTGAGGATGCCGGAGGTACTAACTTGCTCCCACAAAGAAGCAAAATTCATAGAATTTCCTCATGCAAAACTTGTCAGTGCCTTTTCGGAAACTCCAAGATTTCATCCAAAACTGTCCCAAAGAGTGCTTTGGTCGGGATTAATGCCATCGAATAGACACAACATGTTGTGAAGAGACTAAATGAAGTCAATTGCTCCCCCAAGGAGGCCAATTTCATGGGATTTCGACTGTTTCCACTTTTTGAAACTTTTCAGAAACTTCATGCTTCTGCACTGAACTAGATCGAATGGAATTTGAATGGGGTCAATTCTTTTGAATGCACATCCCACACAGAAGAAAAATTGATATCATTTCGTCATGTAATACTTGTCGGTACTTTTTCTGAAACTCCAAGGTTCCATGCAAAACTATCCCAAAAAGTGCTTCGGTTGGGATCAATACCAAGGAATAGACACAACATGTTGTGAAGAGACCAAATGAAGTCAATTGCTCCCCCAACAAGGCCAATTTCCCTGGATTTTGACGGTTCACACATTTCAGAACGTTTTTACAAACTTCGTGCTTCTACACTGAACTAGATCGAATGGAGATTGGATGGGGTCAGTTCTTTTGAATGCAAAAGAAATGTCATGAGGATGCCGGAGGTACTAACTTGCTCCCACAAAGAAGTAAAATTGATACGATTTTCTCATGTAAAACTTGTAGGTGCTTCTTGTGAAGCTCAAAGGTTCCATCCAAAATAGTCCCATGAACTGCTTCGGTTGGGATCAATACCATGGAATAGACCCAACATGTTGTGAAGAGACTAAAGGAAGTCAATTGCTCCCCCAAGGAGGCCAATTTCTGGGGATTTTGACTTTTTACACTTGTCAGAACATTATCAGAAACTTCGTGCTTCTGCACTGAACTAGATCGAATGGAGTTCTAATGGGTTCAATTGTTTTGAATACACAAGAAATTTTGTGAGGATGCCGGAGGTACTAACTTGCTCCCTAAAAGATGCAAAATTTATATGATTTTGTCCTGTAAAACTTGTCGATGCTTTTCCTGAATCTCCAAGGTCCCATCCAAAACTATTCCAACCTATGCTTTGGGTGGGATCAATACCATGGAATAGACAAAACATGTTGTGATGAGACCAAATGATGACAATTGGTCCCCCAACGGGGCCAATTTCATGGGATTTCGACGGTTTACACTTTTTGGAACACTTTCAGAAATTTCATACTTCTGCACTAAAGTAGATCGAATGGAGTTTGAATGGGGTCAATTCTTTTCAATACACAAGAAATGTCGTGAGGATGCTGAAGGTACTAACTTGCTCCCTCAAAGATGCAAATTTGATAGGATTTTGTCATGTAAAACTTGTCGGAGCTTTTTCTGAAACTCCAAGGTTCCATCCAAAACTGTCTCAAAAAGTGCTTCGGTTGGGATCAATACCATGGAACAGACACAACACATTGTGAAGAGACTAAATGAAGTCAATTGCTCCCCCAAGGTTGCCAATTTTTGGGAATTTCAACTGTTTACACTTTTCGGAACATTATCAGAAACTTCGTGCTTTTGAACTGAACTCGATCGAATGGAGTTTGAATGGGTTCAATTCTTTTGAATACACAAAAAATGTCGTGAGGATGCCGGAGGTACTAACTTGCTCCCACAAAGAAGAAAAATTGATAGAATTTTCTCATGCAAAACTTGTCGGTGGTTTTTCAGAAACTCCAAGATTTCATCCAAAACTGTCCCAAAAAGTGCTTCGGTCGGGATCAATGCAATGGAATAGACACAACATGCTATGAAGAGACTAAATGAAGTCAATTGCTCCCCCAAGGAGGCCAACTTCATGGGATTTCAACTGTTTACACATTTTGAAACTTTTTCAGAAACTTTGTTCTTCTACACTGAACTAGATCGAATGGAGTTTGAATGGGGTCAATTCTTTTGAATGCACAAGAAATGTCATAAGGATGCCGGAGGAACTAACATGCTCCCACAAAGAAGCAAAATTGATATGACAATTGCTCCCCCAAAGGGGCCAATTTCACGGGATTTCGACGGTTCACACTTTTCAAAACTTTTTCAAAATCTTCGTGCTTCTACACTAAACTATATTGAATGGAGTTTGAATGGGTTCAATTCTTTTGAATACATAAGAAATGTCGTGAGGATGCCGGAGGTACTCACTTGCTCCCTCAAAGATGCAAAATTGATACGATTTTGTCATGTAAAACTTGTCGGTGCTTTTTTTGAAACACCAAGGTTCCATCCAAAACTGTCCTAACATTTGCTTCGGTTGGGATCAATACCATGGAATAGACACAACATGTTGTGATGAGACCAAATGATGACATTTGCTCCCCCAACAGGGCCAATTTCATGGGATTTCGATAGTTTACACTTTTTGGAACATTTTCATAAATTTCGTGCTTCTGCACTAAACTATATCGAATGGAGTTCGAATGGGTTAAATTCTTTTGAATACAAAAGAAATGTCGTGAGGATGCCGGAGGTACTCAGTTGCTCCCTCAATGATGCAAAATTGATACGATTTTGTCATGTAAAACTTCTCGGTGCTTTTTCTGAAACACCAAGGTTCCGTCCAAAACTATCCCAACATTTGCTTTGGTTCGGATTAATACCATGGAATAGACACAACATGTTTTGATGAGACCAAAGGATGACATTTGCTCCCCCAACAGCGCCAATTTCATGGGATTTCGACAGTTTACACTTTTTGCAACATTTTCATAAATTTCGTGCTTCTGCACTAAACTATATCGAATGGAGTTTGAATGGGTTCAATTCTTTTGAATACATAAGAAATGTCGTGAGGATGCCGGAGGTTCTCACTAGCTCCCTCAAAGATGCAAAATTGATACGATTTTGTCACGTAAAACTTGTTGGTGCTTTTTCTGAAACACCAGGGTTCCATCCAAAACTCTCCCAACATTTGCTTCGGTTGGGATCAATACCATGGAATAGACACAATATGTTGTGATGAGACCAAATGATGACATTTGCTTCCCCAACAGGGCAAATTTTATGGGATTTCGACAGTTTACACTTTTTGGAACATTTTCATAAACTTTGTGCTTCTGCACTGAACTAGTTTGAATGGGTTCAATTCTTTTGAATGCACAGGAAATGTCGTCAGGATGCCAGAGGTACTAACTTGCTCCCTCAAAGATGCAAAATTGATACGATTTTGTTTTGTAAAACTTGTCGGTGCTTTTCTGAAACTCCAAGGTTCTGTCCAAAACTGTCCCAACATGTGCTTCTGTTGGGATCAATACCATGGAATAGACAAAACATGTTGTGATGAGACCAAATGATGACAATTGGTCCCCCAACGGGGCCAATTTCATGGGTTTTCGACGATTTACACTTTTGGGAACATTTTCAGAAATTTCGTGCTGCTGCACTAAAGTAGATCGAATGGAGTTTGAATGGGGTGAATTCTTTTCAATACACAAGAAATGTCGTTAGGATGCCGGAGGTACTAACTTCCTCCCTCAAAGATGCAAAATTGATAGGATTTTGTCATGTAAAACTTGTTAGTGCTTTTTCTGAAGCTCTAAGGTTCCATCCAAAACAGTCCCAAGAAGTGCTTCGGTTGGGATCAATACCATGTAATAGACCCAACATAATGTGAAAAGACTAAAGGAAATCAATTGCTCCCCCAAGGAGGCCAATTTCGGCAGATTTTGACCTTTTACACATTTCAGAACATTATCATAAACTTCATGCTTCTGCACTGAACTAGATCGATTGGAGTTCGAATGGGTTCAATTTCGGCGGATTTTGATCTTTTACAAATTTCGCGAGGATGTCGGACGTACTAACTTGGTCCCTCAAAGATGAAAAAATTGATACGATTTTGTCGTGTAAAACTTGTCGGTGCTTTATCTTAAACTCCAAGGTTCCATCCACAATTGTCCTAACTAGCGCTTCGGTTAGGATGAATACCATGGAATAGACACAACATGTTGTGATGAGACCAAATAATGACAATTGCTCCTCTAACAGGGCCAATTTCATGGGGTTTTGACGGTTCACACATTTCATAATGTTTTCAGGAACTTAGTGCTTCTGTACTGAACTATATCATATGGAGTTTGAATGGGTTTAATTCTTTTGAACACATAAGAAATGCCGTGAGGATGCCGGAGGTACTAACTTGCTCCCTTAAAGATGCAAAATTAATACAATTTTGTCGTGTAAAACTTGTCGGTGCTTTTTCTGAAACTCCAACGTTCCGTCCAAAATTATCCCAACATGAGCTTCGGTTGGGATCAATACCATGGAATAGACACATCATGTTGTGATGACACCAAATGATGACCCTTGCTCTTCCAACGGGGCAAATTTCATGGGATTTCGAAGGTTTACCCTTTTCAAAAGATTTTCAGAAACTTCATGCTTCTCTACTGAGCTAGATCAAATGGAGTTTGAATGGGGTTGATTGTTTTGAATGCATAAGAAATGTTGTGAGGATGCTGGAGGTACTAACTTGCTCCCACAAAGAAGTTAAATTGATACGATTTTCTCATGCAAAACTTCTTGGTGCTTTTTCTGAAGCTCTAAGGTTCCATGCAAAACTGTCCCAACATATGCTTCAATTGGGATCATTACCATGGAATAGACACAACATGTTGTGATGAGACAAATTATGCCAATTGATCCCCCAACGGGCCCAATTCCATGGGATTTTGACAGTTTACGCTTTTCAAAACATTTTCAGAAACTTCGTGCTTCAGCACTGAACTAGATCAAATGGAGTTTGAATGGGTTCAATTCTTTTGAATACACAAGAAATGTCGTGAGGATGCCGGAGGTATTACCTTGCTCACTCAAAGATGCAAAATTGATACGATTTTATCGCGTAAAAGTTGTCGGTGCTTTTTGTGAAACTCCAAGGTTCTATCCAAAACAATCCGAAAAAGGGCTTCGGTTGGGTTTAATACCATGGAATAGACACAACATGTTGTGATGAGACCAAATGATGATAATTGCTCCCCCAACGGGGCGAATTTCATGGGGTTTTGACAATTCACACATTTCATAACGTTTTCAGAAACTTAGTGCTTCTATACTGAACTATATCATATGGAGTTTGAATGGGTTCAATTCTTTTGAATACATAAGAAATGCCGTGAGGATGCCGGAGGTACTAACTTGCTCCCTTAAAGATGCAAAATTGATACGATTTTGTCGTGTAAAACTTGTCGGTGCTTTTTCTGAAAATCCAAGGTTCCGTCAAAAACTGTCCCAACATGAGCTTCAGTTGGGATCAATACCATGGAATAGACAGAACATGTTGTGATGAAAGCAAATGATGACAATTGCTCCCCCATCGGAGCCAATTTCATGGGATTTCGACGGTTCACACATTTCAGAACGTTTTCAGAAACTTCGTGCTTCTGCCCTAAACTATATCGAATGTAGTTTGAATGGGTTCAATTCTTTTGAATACATAAGAAATGTCGTGACGATACCGGAGGTACTAACTTGCTCCCACAAAGAAGTAAAATTGATGGGATTTTGTCGTGTAAATGTTGTCCGTGCTTTTTCTGAAACTCCAAGGTTCCATCGAAAATAGTCCGAAAAAGGGCTTCGGTTTGGTTCAATACCATGGAGTAGACACAACATGTTGTGATGAGACCAAATGATGACAATTGCTCCCCCAACGGGGCCAATTTCATTGGATTTTGACAGTTTACACTTTTTGGAACATTTTCATAAATTTCGTGCTTCTGCACTGAACTAAATCGAATGGAGTTTGAATGGGGTCAATTCTTTTGAATGCACAAGAAATGTCGTGAGGATACCGGAGGTACTAACTTGCTCCCTCAAAGATGCAAAATTGATACGATTTTGTCGTGTAAAAGTTGTCGGTGTTTTCTGAAACTTCAAGGTTCTATCCAAAACAATCCGAAAAAGGGCTTCGGTTGGGGTCAATACCATGTAATAGACACAACATGTTGTGATGAGACCAAATGATGACAATTGCTCCCCCAACGGGGCCAATTTCATGGGGTTTTGACGATTCACACATTTCATAACGTTTTCAGAAACTAAGTGCTTCTGTACTGAACTATATCATATGGAGTTTGAATGGGTTCAATTCTTTTGAATACATAAGAAATGCCGTGAGGATGCCGGAGGTACTAACTTGCTCCCTTAAAGATGCAAAATTGATACGATTTTGTCGTGTAAAACTTGTCGGTGCTTTTTCTGAAAATCCAAGTTTCCGTCAAAAACTGTCCCAACATGAGCTTCAGTTGGGATCAATACCATGGAATAGACAGAACATGTTGTGATGAAAGCAAATGATGACAATTGCTCCCCCATCGGAGCCAATTTCATGGGATTTTGACGGTTCACACATTTCAGAACGTTTTCAGAAACTTCGTGCTTCTGCCCTAAACTATATCGAATGTAGTTTGAATGGGTTCAATTCTTTTGAATACATAAGAAATGTCGTGACGATACCGGAGGTACTAACTTGCTCCCACAAAGAAGTAAAATTGATGGGATTTTGTCGTGTAAATGTTGTCAGTGCTTTTTCTGAAACTCCAAGGTTCCATCGAAAATAGTCCGAAAAAGGGCTTCGGTTTGGTTCAATACCATGGAGTAGACACAACATGTTGTGATGAGACCAAATGATGACAATTGCTCCCCCAACGGGGCCAATTTCATGGGGTTTTGACTATTCACACATTTCATAACGTTTTCAGAAACTTAGTGCTTCTGTACTGAACTATATCATATGGAGTTTGAATGGGTTCAATTCTTTTGAATACATAAGAAATGCCATCAGGATGCCGGAGGTACTAACTTGCTCCCTTAAAGATGCAAAATTGATACGATTTTGTCGTGTAAAACTTGTCGGTGCTTTTTCTGAAAATCCAAGGTTCTGTCAAAAACTGTCCCAACATGAGCTTCTGTTGGGATAAATACCATGGAATAGACAGAACATGTTGTGATGAAAGCAAATGATGACAATTGCTCCCCCATCGGAGCCAATTTCATGGGATTTCGACGGTTCACACATTTCAGAACGTTTTCAGAAACTTCGTGCTTCTGCCCTAAACTATATCGAATGTAGTTTGAATGGGTTCAATTCTTTTGAATACATAAGAAATGTCGTGACGATACCGGAGGTACTAACTTGCTCCCACAAAGAAGTAAAATTGATGGGATTTTGTCTTGTAAATGTTGTCAGTGCTTTTTCTGAAACTCCAAGGTTCCATCGAAAATAGTCCGAAAAAGGGCTTCGGTTTGGTTCAATACCATGGAGTAGACACAACATGTTGTGATGAGACCAAATGATGACAATTGCTCCCCCAACGGGGCCAATTTCATTGGATTTTGACAGTTTACACTTTTTGTAACATTTTCATAAATTTCGTGCTTCTGCACTGAACTAGATCGAATGGAGTTTGAATGGGGTCAATTCTTTTGAATGCACAAGAAATGTCGTGAGGATACCGGAGGTACTAACTTGCTCCCTCAAAGATGCAAAATTGATATGATTTTGTCGTGTAAAAGTTGTCGGTGTTTTCTGAAACTTCAAGGTTCTATCCAAAACAATCCGAAAAAGGGCTTCGGTTGGGGTCAATACCATGTAATAGACACAACATGTTGTGATGAGACCAAATGATGACAATTGCTCCCCCAACGGGGCCAATTTCATGGGGTTTTGACGATTCACACATTTCATAACGTTTTCAGAAACTAAGTGCTTCTGTACTGAACTATATCATATGGAGTTTGAATGGGTTCAATTCTTTTGAATACATAAGAAATGCCGTGAGGATGCCGGAGGTACTAACTTGCTCCCTTAAAGATGCAAAATTGATACGATTTTGTCGTGTAAAACTTGTCGGTGCTTTTTCTGAAAATCCAAGTTTCCGTCAAAAACTGTCCCAACATGAGCTTCAGTTGGGATCAATACCATGGAATAGACAGAACATGTTGTGATGAAAGCAAATGATGACAATTGCTCCCCCATGGGAGCCAATTTCATGGGATTTTGACGGTTCACACATTTCAGAACGTTTTCAGAAACTTCGTGCTTCTGCCCTAAACTATATCGAATGGAGTTTGAATGGGTTCAATTCTTTTGAATACATAAGAAATGTCGTGACGATACCGGAGGTACTAACTTGCTCCCACAAAGAAGTAAAATTGATGGGATTTTGTCGTGTAAATGTTGTCAGTGCTTTTTCTGAAACTCCAAGGTTCCATCGAAAATAGTCCGAAAAAGGGCTTCGGTTTGGTTCAATACCATGGAGTAGACACAACATGTTGTGATGAGACCAAATGATGACAATTGCTCCCCCAACGGGGCCAATTTCATGGGGTTTTGACGATTCACACATTTCATAACGTTTTCAGAAACTTAGTGCTTCTGTACTGAACTATATCATATGGAGTTTGAATGGGTTCAATTCTTTTGAATACATAAGAAATGCCATCAGGATGCCGGAGGTACTAACTTGCTCCCTTAAAGATGCAAAATTGATACGATTTTGTCGTGTAAAACTTGTCGGTGCTTTTTCTGAAAATCCAAGGTTCTGTCAAAAACTGTCCCAACATGAGCTTCTGTTGGGATAAATACCATGGAATAGACAGAACATGTTGTGATGAAAGCAAATGATGACAATTGCTCCCCCATCGGAGCCAATTTCATGGGATTTCGACGGTTCACACATTTCAGAACGTTTTCAGAAACTTCGTGCTTCTGCCCTAAACTATATCGAATGTAGTTTGAATGGGTTCAATTCTTTTGAATACATAAGAAATGTCGTGACGATACCGGAGGTACTAACTTGCTCCCACAAAGAAGTAAAATTGATGGGATTTTGTCTTGTAAATGTTGTCAGTGCTTTTTCTGAAACTCCAAGGTTCCATCGAAAATAGTCCGAAAAAGGGCTTCGGTTTGGTTCAATACCATGGAGTAGACACAACATGTTGTGATGAGACCAAATGATGACAATTGCTCCCCCAACGGGGCCAATTTCATTGGATTTCGACAGTTTACACTTTTTGGAACATTTTCATAAATTTCGTGCTTCTGCACTGAACTAGATCGAATGGAGTTTGAATGGGGTCAATTCTTTTGAATGCACAAGAAATGTCGTGAGGATACCGGAGGTACTAACTTGCTCCCTCAAAGATGCAAAATTGATACGATTTTGTCGTGTAAAAGTTGTCGGTGTTTTCTGAAACTCCAAGGTTCTATCCAAAACAATCCGAAAAAGGGCTTCGGTTGGGGTTAATACCATGGAATAGACACAACATGTTGTGATGAGACCAAATGATGACAATTGCTCCCCCAACGGGGCCAATTTCATGGGGTTTTGATGATTCACACATTTCATAACGTTTTCAGAAACTTAGTGCTTTTGTACTGAACTATATCATATGGAGTTTGAATGGGTTCAATTCTTTTGAATACATAAGAAATGCCGTGAGGATGCCGGAGGTACTAACTTGCTCCCTTAAAGATGCAAAATTGATACGATTTTGTCGTGTAAAACTTGTCGGTGCTTTTTCTGAAAATCCAAGGTTCCGTCAAAAACTGTCCCAACATGAGCTTCAGTTGGGATCAATACCATGGAATAGACAGAACATGTTGTGATGAAAGCAAATGATGACAATTGCACCCCCATCGGAGCCAATTTCATGGGATTTCGACGGTTCACACATTTCAGAACGTTTTCAGAAACTTCGTGCTTCTGCCCTAAACTATATCGAATGTAGTTTGAATGGGTTCAATTCTTTTGAATACATAAGAAATGTCGTGACGATACCGGAGGTACTAACTTGCTCCCACAAAGAAGTAAAATTGATGGGATTTTGTCGTGTAAATGTTGTCCGTGCTTTTTCTGAAACTCCAAGGTTCCATCGAAAATAGTCCGAAAAAGGGCTTCGGTTTGGTTCAATACCATGGCGTAGACACAACATGTTGTGATGAGACTAAATGATGACAATTGCTCCCCCAACGGGGCCAATTTCATTGGATTTTGACAGTTTACACTTTTTGGAACATTTTCATAAATTTCGTGCTTTTGCACTGAACTAGATCGAATGGAGTTTGAATGGGGTCAATTCTTTTGAATGCACAAGAAATGTCGTGAGGATACCGGAGGTACTCACTTGCTCCCTCAAAGATGCAAAATTGATACGATTTTGTCGTGTAAAAGTTGTCGGTGTTTTCTGAAACTTCAAGGTTCTATCCAAAACAATCCGAAAAAGGGCTTCGGTTGGGGTCAATACCATGTAATAGACACAACATGTTGTGATGAGACCAAATGATGACAATTGCTCCCCCAACGGGGCCAATTTCATGGGGTTTTGACGATTCACACATTTCATAACGTTTTCAGAAACTAAGTGCTTCTGTACTGAACTATATCATATGGAGTTTGAATGGGTTCAATTCTTTTGAATACATAAGAAATGCCGTGAGGATGCCGGAGGTACTAACTTGCTCCCTTAAAGATGCAAAATTGATACGATTTTGTCGTGTAAAACTTGTCGGTGCTTTTTCTGAAAATCCAAGGTTCCGTCAAAAACTGTCCCAACATGAGCTTCAGTTGGGATCAATACCATGGAATAGACAGAACATGTTGTGATGAAAGCAAATGATGACAATTGCTCCCCCATCGGAGCCAATTTCATGGGATTTTGACGGTTCACACATTTCAGAACGTTTTCAGAAACTTCGTGCTTCTGCCCTAAACTATATCGAATGTAGTTTGAATGGGTTCAATTCTTTTGAATACATAAGAAATGTCGTGACGATACCGGAGGTACTAACTTGCTCCCACAAAGAAGTAAAATTGATGGGATTTTGTCTTGTAAATGTTGTCAGTGCTTTTTCTGAAACTCCAAGGTTCCATCGAAAATAGTCCGAAAAAGGGCTTCGGTTTGGTTCAATACCATGGAGTAGACACAACATGTTGTGATGAGACCAAATGATGACAATTGCTCCCCCAACGGGGCCAATTTCATTGGATTTCGACAGTTTACACTTTTTGGAACATTTTCATAAATTTCGTGCTTCTGCACTGAACTAGATCGAATGGAGTTTGAATGGGGTCAATTCTTTTGAATGCACAAGAAATGTCGTGAGGATACCGGAGGTACTCACTTGCTCCCTCAAAGATGCAAAATTGATACGATTTTGTCGTGTAAAAGTTGTCGATGTTTTCTGAAACTTCAAGGTTCTATCCAAAACAATCCGAAAAAGGGCTTCGGTTGGGGTCAATACCATGTAATAGACACAACATGTTGTGATGAGACCAAATGATGACAATTGCTCCCCCAACGGGGCCAATTTCATGGGGTTTTGACGATTCACACATTTCATAACGTTTTCAGAAACTAAGTGCTTCTGTACTGAACTATATCATATGGAGTTTGAATGGGTTCAATTCTTTTGAATACATAAGAAATGCCGTGAGGATGCCGGAGGTACTAACTTGCTCCCTTAAAGATGCAAAATTGATACGATTTTGTCGTGTAAAACTTGTCGGTGCTTTTTCTGAAAATCCAAGGTTCCGTCAAAAACTGTCCCAACATGAGCTTCAGTTGGGATCAATACCATGGAATAGACAGAACATGTTGTGATGAAAGCAAATGATGACAATTGCTCCCCCATCGGAGCCAATTTCATGGGATTTTGACGGTTCACACATTTCAGAACGTTTTCAGAAACTTCGTGCTTCTGCCCTAAACTATATCGAATGTAGTTTGAATGGGTTCAATTCTTTTGAATACATAAGAAATGTCGTGACGATACCGGAGGTACTAACTTGCTCCCACAAAGAAGTAAAATTGATGGGATTTTGTCTTGTAAATGTTGTCAGTGCTTTTTCTGAAACTCCAAGGTTCCATCGAAAATAGTCCGAAAAAGGGCTTCGGTTTGGTTCAATACCATGGAGTAGACACAACATGTTGTGATGAGACCAAATGATGACAATTGCTCCCCCAACGGGGCCAATTTCATTGGATTTCGACAGTTTACACTTTTTGGAACATTTTCATAAATTTCGTGCTTCTGCACTGAACTAGATCGAATGGAGTTTGAATGGGGTCAATTCTTTTGAATGCACAAGAAATGCCGTGAGGATACTGGAGGTACTAACTTGCTCCCTTAAAGATGCAAAATTGATACGATTTTGTCGTGTAAAACTTGTCGGTGCTTTTTCTGAAAAATCCAAGGTTCCGTCAAAAACTGTCCCAACATGAGCTTCGGTTGGGATCAATACCATGGAATAGATAAAACATGTTGTGATGAAAGCAAATGATGACAATTGCTCCCCCATCGGAGCCAATTTCATGGGATTTCGACGGTTCACACATTTCAGAACGTTTTCAGAAACTTCGTGCTTCTGCACTAAACTATATCGAATGGAGTTTGAATGGGTTCAATTCTTTTGAATACATATGAAATGTCTTGACGATGCCGGAGGTACTAACTTGCTCCCACAAAGAAGTAAAATTGATGGGATTTTGTCGTGTAAATGTTGTCGGTGCTTTTTCTAAAACTCCAAGGTTCCATCAAAAACAGTCCGAAAAAGGGCATTGGTTTGGTTCGATACCATGGAATAGACACAATATGTTGTGATGAGACCAAATGATGACAATTGCTCCCCCAACGGGGCCAATTTCATAGGATTTCGACAGTTCACACTTTTCATAACGTTTTTAGAAGCTTCGTGCTTTTGCACTAAACTAGATTGAATGGAGTTCGAATGGGTTCAATTCTTTTGAATACACAACAAATGTCGTAAGGATGATGGACGTACTAACTTGCTCCGTCAAAGAAGCAAAATTGATAGGATTTTGTCATGTAAAACTTGTCGGTGCTTTTTCTGAAACTCCAAGGTTCCATGCAAAACTGTCCCAAAATGTGCTTCGATTTTTATCAATATTCTGGAATAGACACAACATGTTGTGAAGAAACCAAATAAAGTCAATTGCTCCCCCAAAGGGGCCAATTTAATTGCATTTCGTCTGTTCACACTTTTCGGAATGTTTTTAGAAATTTCGTGCTTCTGCTCTGAACTAGATCGAATGGAGTTCGAATGGCTTCAATTCTTTTGAATACAAAAGAAATGTCGTGAAGATGCCAGATGTACTAACTTGCTCCCTGAAAGATGCAAAATTGATAGGATTTTGTAGTGTAAATCTTGTCGGTGATTTTTCTGAAACTGTAAGGTTCCGTCCAAAGCTGCCCCAAAAAGTGCTTTGGTTGGGATCAATACCTTGGAGTAGACACAACATGTTGTGAAGAGACCAAATGAAGTCAATTTTGCCCCCAAGGAGGCCAATTTCATAGGATTTGGATGGTTCACACATTTCAGAACATTTTAAGGAACTTCGTGCTTCAGCACTAAACTAGACCGAATGGAGTTCGAATGGGTTCAATTCTTTTAATTACACAAGAAATGTCGTGACGATGCCGGAGGTATTAACTTGCTCACTGAAATATGCAAAATTGATACAATTTTGTCCTGTAAAACTTGTCGGTGCTTTTCTGAAACTCCAATGTTATATCCAAAACTGTCCCAAAAAGTGCTTTGGTTGGGATCAATACCATGGAATAGACACAACATGTTGTGAAGAGACCAAATGAAGTCAATTGCTACCCCAAAGGGGCCAATTTCATGGGATTTTGTGGGTTCACACTTTTCAGAACATTTTCAGAAACTTTATGTTTTTTGCACTGAACTGGACCGAATGGAGTTCGAATGTGTTCAATTCTTTTTAATACACAAGAAATGTCGTGAGGATGCAGAAAGTATTAATTTGCTCTCTGAAAGATGTAAAATTGATAGGTCGTGTAAAATTTGTTAGTGTTTTTTCTGAAACTCAAAGTTTCCATCCAAAACAGTCCCAAAAAGTGCTTTAGTTGGGATCAATACCATGGAATAGACACAACATGTTATAAGCAGACCACATGAAGTCAATTGCTCCCCCAAGGAGGTCAATTTCATTGGATTTTGACGGTTCACACTTTTTAGAATGTTTTCAGAAACTTCGTGCTTCTGCTCTGAATTAGATCGAATGGAGTTCAAATAGATTGAATTCTTTTGAATACACAAGAAATGTCATGAGGAAACAAAAATCATTAATTTGCTCCATGAAAGATGAAAAATTGATAGGATTTTGTCATGTAAAACTTGTCGGTGATTTTTCTGAAACTCCAATTTTCCATCCAAAACAGTTCGAAAAAACGCTTCAATCGAGATCAATACCTTGGAATAGACACAACATGTTGTGAAGAGACCAAATGAAGTCAATTGCTCCCCGAAGTAGGCCAATTCCATGGGATTTTGACTGTTCACACTTTCCAGAATATTTTCAGAAGCTTCATTCTTCTGCTCTGAACTAGATCGAATGGATTCAATTCCTTTGAATACACAAGAAATGTCGTGAGGATGCTGGAAGTATTAACTTGCCCCCTGAAAGATGCAAAATTGATAGGATTTTGTCGTGTAAAACTTGTTGGTGATTTTTCTGAAACTCCAATTTTCCATCCAAAACAGTCCGAAAAAGCGCTTCAGTCGAGATCAATACCTCGGAATAGACACGACATGCTGTGAAGAGACCAAATGAAGTCAATTGCTCCCCCAAGTAGGTCAATTCCATGGGATTTTGACAGTTCACACTTTTCAGAACGTTTTTAGAAGCTTCGTTCTTCTGCTCTGAACCAGATCGAATGGAGTTCGAATGGATTCAATTCCTTTGAATACACAAGAAATGTCGTGAGGAGGCTGGAAGTATTAATTTGCTCCTTGAAATATGCAAATTGATAGGATTTTGTCGTGTAAAACTTGTCGGTGATTTTTCTGAAACTCCAATTTTCCATCCAAAACAGTCTGAAAAAGTGCTTCAGTCGAGATCAATATCTCGAAATAGACGCAACATGCTGTGAAGAGACCAAATGAAGTCAATTGCTCCCCTAAGGAGGCCAATTCCATGGGATTTTGACCGTTCACACTTTTCAGAACGGTTTTAGAAGCTTTGTTCTTTTGCTCTGAATTAGATCGAATGGAGTTCGAATGGATTCAATTCCTTTGAATACACAAGAAATGTCGTGAGGATGCTGGAAGTATTAATTTGCTCCCTGAAAGATGCAAAATTGATAGGATTTTGTTGTGTAAAACTTGTCGGTGATTTTTCTGAAACTCCAAGGCTCCATCCAAAACTGTCGCAAAAAGGGCGTCGGTTGGGATCAATGCCTTGGAATAAACACAACATGTTGTGAAGAGACCAAACGAAGTCAATTGCTCCCCCAAATGGGCCAATTTCATGGGATTTCGACTCTTCACACTTTTCAGAATGTTTTCAGAAACTTTGTGCTTTTGCACTGAACTGGACCGAATGGAGTTCAATTCTTTTGAATACACTAGAAATGTTGTGAGTATGCCAAAGATACTAGCTTGCTCCCTCAAAGATACAAAATTGATAGGATTTTGTCGCATAAAACTTGTCGGTACTTTTTCTGTAACTCCAAGGTTCTGCCCAAAACTATCCCAAAAAGTGCTTCGGTTGGGATCAATACCTTGGAATAGACACAACATGTTGTGAAGAGACCAAATGAAGTCAATTGCTCCCCCAAGGAGGCCAATTTCACGGGATTTTGACTGTTCACACTTTTCAGGACATTTTCAGAAACTTTGTGGTTCTACACTGAACCTGCTCGAATGGTGTTTGAGTGGGATCAATTCTTATGAGTAGACAAGAAATGTCATGTGGATGCCGGATGTACTAACTTGCTCCCTCAAAGATGCAAAATTGATAGGATTTTGTCATGTAAAACTTCTCGATGCTTTTTCTGAAACTCCAAGGTTCCACCCAAAACTGTCCCAAAAAGTGCTTCGGTTGGGATCAATACTCAATTAAAGGTGACTTTTGACTATCCCAAAATATAGTGTTCCCCATGTAGGAAACCTTAGTGGTCACACCGTTATATATAAGATATGCTTATGACTTGATCCATATAGATATCTTATGATGGGTCGATCCAGTGCCTATACTTTAACAGGAGCTTTTGATTTTGATTTGTATTTGCATACATAATTATCACATTATTATTAATCAAAATCATACTAGCCTTAATTCATCATTGTTCCCACAAAGGTGATTGACTAGGAACATTTAGGATAAAATAATTTATCCAAGGATATTATTATAATGAAAAACATTGAAAGAATATAATAATGTAAGAAAAAAATATCTTCTTTTTATTTAATGAAGTACAATGTTCATAATACAATGATTGGCTTAGGGCACATTCCCCAACATTTGTACGAATGGAATGAACCCTTAGTAGTAAACATAGTTCATGGCTTGTTTTCTTGGTGGTTTACAACCTCCCTTCTCAACTATGTATGAAACGCAGGTACATCATGTTGTCTATGATGATCTCGGGCCCAAAACAATCAGGAACGACATTGATATCTACTTGGGACCTTTGGTTAGGGAATTAAAGATGTTATGGGAGAAAGGTGTGGATGTGTTTGATGCATACCACAAAAAGTCTTTTATGTTGCATGCCATGATCTTCTACACAATCAGTGACTTCCCTATGCATGGTAACTTGTCTGGATATAGTGTTAAGGGCCACAAAGCATGCCCTATCTATGAAGAAGGGACATGCTACAATCATCTTCAACATGGAAAGAAGATTGTTTACCTTGGTCATTGAAAATTTCTAAAATGGCTTGCAAGAGTATGAAAAAGCTCTAGAGCCAATAACTGTAGAGCAAGTTTATCAACTAGTTAATGAAATCAATGTGATCTTCGGTAAGAACCAAAAGCTTGCAACTAAGAATAATTTCTGGAAAAAAGGTTTATCTTCTTTGATCTTCCATATTAGCATAGTCTTGATGTGATACACGTGGAGAAAAACGTGTGTGATAGTCTTATTGGAACACTTTTGAACATAAAGAGAAAGAGTAAGGATCGTGTGAATGCGAGACTGGACTTGGTTGAAATGGAAATACGTAATATCCCAAAATTTTACTAGATACTAATTAATGAAAGAGTAAGAAATAAACAATAACATGAAATGTGCAAGGAATTTGCGAAAATGGATAGCATTGTTTTGAGTGAAAAAGGGTAAAGAGGTCATTTTCCTCGGTTAGACTAAAAAATGAAAAATTATATTGTTTCCTCTAAAAAATTATGAAAATGACATCTCTGTCCCTAAATGCATAAAAATCACGTGGAGAAGAAGTTTAAAAGCCTTTGGAAAAAATTACACCTAATGACCTGAAAGTTTCAGAAATTATAATTTAACCCCAGGTTAGGGGCATTTTGTAATTATGTAAAATTACTGTCAAAATAAATCCCTTAATGAGAGAAGTCAAATGGTATATGGCATTGAGGGTTAATGCTCAAAGACAAACAAATAATCAATGCCGAGTGTCTAAAAGTAACTTAAAACTGATAAAGTAAATTATAGGGCCCACCGATGGTTAAAAGATAATCGGAACAGGATATGGGTCATATATAGATATTATTTGTGACAAGATAATTAAGAAAATATAAAAATAAAATTGGAATAGTCCTATAACCTAAAAATGCTAATTTACTATAAAAAGCAATTTTATCGGTATGGTTAAAAATTACTCGGTTCAAGATATATTTGGACCAGGAAAAATTGAGAAGCTTTGGACACTTAAAACACTCACTCTCTGCATGGAAAATGGGCAATTTGGGCAGCCTAGATTTTTGGAGAAAACTTCTCCAAGAACTTGGTGATTTTTGGCAAAAAAGTAACCATGGTCATTAACCATGATTAAGTATATCATTAAGCCACCTAATTAACTCCTTAATTACTTTGTTTCCTCTGCATATTCATGAGTTCCAGCAACAAAATAAAAGGGAAAAAAATCCAAGGAGAGATGAGAGAAAGAAGAAGAAGAAATCTATGAGAAATCCAAAAGCTCAAGTGGTAAGTTATCTTCCATCACTTCAAGCTTGCTATTTTGGTTAATTGAAGCATGATCCATGTAACACCTCTCTTATGGGCCCATTTCCAATGTATTTAATCCTTCCAAAGTCTATTTGTATCGTAGTAGGATCTTAATTCACAAAAAAAATGCCTTAATAAAATTTTTCCAACTTTGGGCACTATTCATTTAATCAAATTTATTTATTCCGATTAAATTTTTGAAAATCATAACTAAATCAATAAAAATCGTATGCATGTGATTCAAGTCTCTAAGTATAGCTTATAACTTTTTCTACATGGAAAAAATATAAGTCAGAGCAATGATAGTATTGATATGTACAGTAAACTCTATGAATTTTCACAGTTTATATGAAAATTGTAAAATAATCATTTTAATTAGGATTAAATATAAAAATCCGCCAAATATTACACACGCATCTAGTATGAGTGTTCTTTAGACCATTGGAGAGCTCTTCTTGTCCACTTTTAAACCATATACAGCATTTATACTTTAGACATCAAAAGTCCAAATAGTGGCATGTTTATTCTACATTGGTCAAGATGACCATTTATCTTACTACTTTGCCAAACAAAAGCCATAAAATATTTACATGGCCATACATCATTTTCATACTATACCATACTTTAGCTAAGACCTAAGACATCATAAAAACTTGAAGAAACATACTTAACATCACATTTACAAAATTACACAAAAGGTCAAAGCTCATGGCCATTGCTAGCATTATCAAGTTAATGGCCAAATTCTTTCTCCTTTCCTTTCTCTTCCTTGGTGGTCTTGCCATTGTTGCTACCTATTCATGGTTAATATTTGGGAGGGTGAAATTCAAAGAATCTCAGTAGTTAACACCTAACATTCCATCACATCATCGTATTAAGCATGAAAACATCAAGATAACACATTTTGAATACATTAACACATTTACGTCATATGAGTTCATAAAATTTTCTGCAGAGTTTCATTTTTAAAAATGGATATCCCGAGGTCTCAATGCCCCTCAATCAACTCAGACAATACACATAAACCATCTCAAAATATCATTGCAATCCTATGACAAGGCATAAAGCACATTGAAAACAAACACGATAACATAATGCTAGTATGAGAAATTAACTACCTTATGATGTTTCCTTGCTCTCCAAACTTGGTATGCCACTTCTTGAGCCTCCTAACACTTCCTTGAACCTAATTATATCATCATTTAATCCATTTAGCCACTGATTTTCGGAATTACATAAGACATTACTCACTAAAAGCCAAATTATTCACTTAGTTATCCTTTGATCTTTCTTTGTACAACACACATGTTTGTAAGGTTTTGGACCGTGGGGAATCCATTTTTGAGGTCAAAATCATGAAATTACAACTCTAAATACTCCCCCTGCTCTGACCGAAATTGTCTCAAAATGTTTGAAAAAAATTTCCTTCAAATCACTTCAAACCATCCATGGATTCATGCTTCTAGTGGTTAATCTAAGCTTTTCCCTAAGTTTAATGGTCTAAAACTCATTTATATTGCTAAATCACATATTGGTTGAAACCCTAAGATGGAAAGGAAGCAAACTAAACCATAGAACATGCTTTGAAAACTATAGATAGTAAGCTTAAGGTGGGTAGTATGCAAGCTTACCAATTTGTGCTTTACTTTTCCTTTGATTCGTCATCCTTCTTCCTCCCTTTTCTTGCATTTTTTCTGGTCTGTTTTGGGCTGCTGGTCACGCGTGAAATGGTAAGGAAAGAGAAGGGTTTAAGTGGTTAATTAAGTGGCTAATGATGTAGCTAATCATGGTTACTTTTTGCTAACTCTTAATTACTTTTTTTTTTACATACTTCTTCAAGAAGTATTCCAAAATAATATAATATTACTTTGTGTCACATGGCTGCAGAAAAGTCACGCATGGGAGAGCTTGAGGTGTCCAAAAATTGCCCAATTTTTCTGATCTAGATATACCTCAATTTAGGTACTTTTTAACTGTACCGATAAAACCGTCTTTACACTAATTTAGCATTTTTGGGATACAGGACTATTCTAATTTTATTTTTATATTTTCATAATTATCCTATCCCAAATGGTATATGTATATGTCCCATATCCTGACCTTATTTCTTTTTAACCATCGATAGGGCCCACGATTTACTTTATCTGTTTACTATTACTTTTAGACACTTGGCACTGATTATCTCTTTATTCTTGAACATTAACCCTCAATGCCATATACCATTAGACTATGAAATGCTTTTTCTAGAATTAGTTATGAATTTTCAAATTTCAATCGGCAAAGTGGAAACTATCATATGAACAGTAAACCAAAATTTTGGAAATTCCGATTTTCATTCTTATGTGATTCAAACTTAGGATCAAGCATAATCAGACTTAAAAGGAGTCTAATTCATGGGAAATTAGTCTAAAAGTAAGGTGTTACAATTAACCCTCAGTGCTATATAACATTGGACTTTTCTTGTTGAGGGCTTCGTTTTGACAATAATTTTACACATTTACAAATTGCCCTTGACCTGGGGTTAAATTATAATTTTTGAAACTTTTGGGTCATTAGGTGTAATTTTTACTAAGGCTTTTCTATTTCTTTCTCCCCTAATTTTAAATATTTTTGGGATGTGGATATCATTTTTATATTTCTTTAGGGGTAAAAATATAATTTTCTAATTTTCCTATTCACCTGGGAAAAATAATCTCTTTGCCCTATTTCACGCAAAACGGTATCTATCTATTTTTACGTTCCTTGTATATTTTGCATTATCATTAATTATGTCATCTTTTATCACTTAGTATCCAATAAAATTTTGGGATATTACAATCCATGGGTTAGTTTTCCTTCCTCCTTATATTAGGGTTTTGGCCAAATCAAGATTAAGCAAGAAAATGAGTTTTCCAACCATAAATCATAGGGGAAATGCTAGAATACTCATTTAAAACTTGAATATGGAAGTAGTTTGTTGTATAATGAAGTATAGCAATTTTCCTCCTATTTTCATGATTTTGGCCAGAATGGGTTTCCTATTTTGAGTTGGAATTTTAAGTTTTTTACCCCAAAAATGGATTCCTTGGGTCCAAATTAGTCAAGTGCAAGTATTTGATTCAAGAAAAACCCAAAGGAAACAAACATGAAAATTTTAGGGTTTAAGATGTATAGTCTTGTGTAATTCTAAAAATCAGTGGCTAAAATGCTTGAATGATGATATGGTTAGGTTCAAGGAAGTGTTGAAAGGTCCAAGAAGTGGTGTACCAAGTGTGGGAAGCTATGGAACTCACAAAGGTAGTTAATTTTCCTTACCTGCAATGTATTGTCATACTTGCTATCAATGTGTTTGATGCTTTGTCACATGAGTATAAAGCTGTTTTGTGATATTTCTATCATGTTATTTGAGTTTGTATGAGGTGTTTTGAGCCCTAGGATGTCCATTTTTCAAAACAGAACTCCTCCAAAATTTTTGTAAAATGTATATATTTCTAATGTGCCTATGTGATAGACTATGATTTCTTGATGTTTTCATGCTCAATGTGATAATATTATGGCATATTTGGGCATTAGCTACTGAGATTCTTTGAATCTCACCCTCCCACATATTAACCATGATTAGGAGGCATTCATGGCAAGACCACCAAGGAAGAGAAAGGAAAGGAGAAAGAGCTCGGTGTTTGAGTTGATATGGCTTGCAATGGCCATGAAATTTGACCTTTTATGTAAATTTGTAAATGTGATATTAAATCTGTTTCTTCAATTTTTTATGTTGCTTTAGATCTTAGTGAAAGTATGGTATGATATGAAGATGAAATATGGCCATGTAAATATTTTATAGCTTTTGTTTGGCAAAGTATTAGGATGTAAAGGGTTATTCTAACCACTACAAAGTGAACTGTTTGGAATTTTTGTAATGTAAAGTGTGAATGTTATATGTGGTTAAAAAATAGATAGAAAGGGTTTTAAAATGGTCCAAAGAACACTGAATATGGATCAGTGTATGAATCATAGTGAATTTTCAAATTTAGCCCAGAAAACTGGATTTTCAGAAATTGACCATATGAATAGTGAAATTTTATGAAATTAAATGTACTAATTGGCCAAGTAATTGCTCTGTTTTGATATTTTACCAATATAGAAAATATTTTAAACTATTTTTAGAGACTTGAATTACTTGCATACGATTTTTGTAGAATTAGTTATGATTTTCTAAAGTTCAGTTGGGAAAAAAGAATTTGGTTAAATGAATAGTACCCAAAATTTGGAAAATTTTATTATAACATTTTATGTGATTCAAGCTTCTAATTAAGTATAATTAGACTCTAATTAGGTCTAATACATGGAAAAATGGTCCTAAATCAAGGTGTTACAGAATACAAGCAAACTTAGCTCAATAGCCAGTAGCAAAGAGGACTTATTTGCCCCTAGCTTGTTATACATTTTCAAAAATGGAGAGAAAAAGTTTATGTTAGTGTTTACATGGTATCAAAGTGACATAAGGGTATTCTTCAAACATCAAGAGGCTTGTATCAATGAAAGATTTGAAATTAGTAGGCTTGAAGTCTCATGATTGTCATGTCTTGATGCAACAACTATTACCAGTGGTTATTCGTGACATATTGCCAAAAATATGAGACATACTATAACTAGACTATTTTTCTTCTTCAATGCTATATGTAGCAAAGTGATAGACCCTAAGAAGTTGGATGAATTGGAGAATGATGTAGTTGTTATTTTATGCTAACTTGAGATGTACTTTCCACTTTTTTTTTTGACATCATGATTCATTTAATTGTTATTGGTTAAAGCGATAAGGCTTTATGGTCCAATTTATTTTAGATGGATGTAGCCCATTTGAACGATACATAAAAATCCTAAAAGGGCATGTCAAGAATCCACACCAGCCTGAAGCATCTATTGTTGAAAGATATGTTGCAAAATAGGCTATTGAATTTTGAACTGAATACTTGTCAACAGCAGAAGCTGTTGGGCTTCCAAAGTCTTACCACGAGGGAAGAGGTGAAGGTAAGGGTACACGAGGGGGAAAAGTGAAAGGCATGGGTTGTGAAGAAGTGTTACAAGCATATTTATATATCTTGAATAACACTAACAAAGTTTAGCCTTACTTGACCATGCATAAAAACATTGTTAAGGAAAAGAATCCTTCGAAGAGTGATAAATGGTTGCTAAATGAGCATAACAAGACTTTTAGATGCTGGTTCTACAAACGGGTTATGAATGATGATAATATGTCTAATACACTAAGATGGTTAGCTGGTGGGTCTTGGTTTGATGCCTTATGTTGGAGTGGATATGACATCAATAGGTATTCATTATATACAAAAACCCAGGATGACAAGAGCACCATGCAAAATAGGGGGGTTATGGTAGTAGCTGAAGTGATGTATTTTTCTAGTTCGAAAGATAGAAACCTTATTTTGGCAGCCACATCATATTTCAGGGTTATTGAAGAGATATGGGAGGTTGAATACATAGCATTTTATAGTTCCCATTTTCAAATGCAAGTCAGTTGATAGTAATAATGTGTTAGGTTGGTTGGTCACCCAAGAGGGGGGTGAATTGGGTGATGCAAGATTTTCACTCTTTTTGGATCACAACCTAGTTTCACTAAGAGTGCAGTAAAACAGGGATAAATAGAGAGAGTTGTGTGTAGCAACTGAATAGAGAAGATGAAGAACAATACACAACAATTTATACTGGTTCAGCCTAACCACTTGGCCTACATCCAGTCCCCAAGCCACCACTTGGGATTTTCCACTATATCCCACAGGTTTGATCTGGGCACCTATGAAGCCTCAATACATTCCCACAAGTTTCAGTAGGCACTTGTGAAGCCACTCTCCCCACACCCTTACGAGATGTGTAAATCCCTTAGTGTTTCCCCACACTAAGATTCTACCTAGAATATGTAGAAAGAAATGTTTACAGAATGGAAACTCTCTTGAAGAGTAGATAATACATTGAAAGTTCACTCTATTGAGGTGGGTTTTTCAAACAATGCTGAGATAGAAAGATTTTACAAATTGTTGTAGCATTTTCGCATAAACTCTCTTAAGATTGTTACCCATAAGTTTAAATGATGTTCTATTTATAGTTTTGTAGTGTAATTAGACGTTAGATACAAGATCTAGCCGTTAGAGATGTTATCCAATAGTTACTCTGCAAAACTAGCCGTTTACCAACCACATTTAATATTTCTGACATTCTAAAATTCAAATTTTGGATGTTAACAGACAAATTTCGAAGATACCGAAAGTTGAAGATTTTAACGTCGAACTTCAAAGTTCGTATGTTATAAAACAAAGTTTGAATTTTCATCTTTAGAAGATATTTATATGTTGGAACATACAAATTTTCAAGTTTAAAATACTTCTGGTAAGTGTGAACAGTTGTTCCATATTGCTACAGTGCCTTCGAAGTTTGAATTTTGGTTCCCAAAATTCGTTTGTCAGTGAGCAACTCAATATGGCACAAGTTCTTCCTTTCGAAATTCAAATTTTGGATGTGGAAATTCATCTGTTGGTTATTCCAGAAGTATTTCTATGTTTTTGGATATTTGAAATTCGATTTTCAAAGTTAAAATTTATCTGTTATACTTGAAGTTCGTATTTTGGAAGCCAAAATTCGTCTGTTAGCTTTTCTGGAAGTATTTTCACATTCTGGTGTTTCGAAATTCAAATTTTGAAAGCCAAAATTCATCTATTAGGCTGGAATTTTGAATTTTAGAAGCTAAAATTCATCTGTCAGTGGCAAGCTCAACTTAGCACAAAGGTTCTCTGTGAAATTCTAATTTCGGAGGCCCGAAATTCATTTATCGGATGCGAAACCTTCGTAACTTCGAATTTTGTACTGTAGACAATTTTGTGAAAGCTACAAATCTCTCATTTTAACTCCAAATTAAGAAAATGACCTATGGTTGGAAAGCTCTTAATGTCTACTTTCAAATGCAGCAAGTTTCACACTAAAAAAAGAACGTATTCTATGAGATATGATTGAAATAATGATAAGAGGTCAAAACTAAAAATTCATATCTTACTACTCAGTTTTAAATGACCATAGCTTTTTCATATGACCTTTATTTTGAGTGAAATAACCTTCTTTGAAAATCTTATTAAGTCTAGTTTCATATGAAATAAGTTTTGCATCAAAGTCATATGTATTTTGAGAGATGTATTAAAAATACTAATCAAAGGTCAAACTTTAGATTCTTGAAAATCAGATTTGTTTAATCTAACTCATTTAAAACATATGGTAACAAGATTAAGTAATTTTCAAAGATTAATCTCACCTCAAGACCTAAGTGAAAATAAAATATACCTAGTCTTCAAATGTTGAGTTCCACTTCCACTTGATCATTTCCTTCTTGACATGCTCCCTCTGATCTTCCATTTTTGGGGCATCCTTTCTTTTCTTCTTTCTTGAGTGAGGCATGATATTGATTTCCATTTCTGTATTCCAATGCTCACTCTTCTTACTTGGACCAACCTATATTTAATATATTACACTTACAAACCAAGTAATTAGTCCAGTTTATATATCCAACTTATGTTATTCATTGTAAAAGTTTAATGGATATATTTACACATAGAATGATATATGTATTATAACCATAATTAAATACATGCTAATATGTATTCTACTTCTTTAAGGAACATTATATATGACAGATACATATAATATATTTGTTCCTTATTACTCTATATTTGTCATCATCAAAACTTATATTATACTGAACCTTACATAATGGTGTTCGAATAGATGAGTTAGGATGGTGGATCTTAGAAGGGTAGGATACATGGAGGAGCACTTTATCATGACAAACCAAGTGAAACAAATTTTTTATGTCATTGATCTAGTTGATAAAAGTGGTCTAGTATTCTCCAAGGGAAGAGATTGACCGCTAGTATCGAGGATGATGAATTTACTTTTGATATTGATGAAACCCCTCATTTTTCTTCAAGGCTACCTCAGCTAAGTGAAAAAGATGAAATAGATGATGTACATGCCATAAGACATGATCATCATGAAAGGATTTAGGAGAATATCCTTATATAGGATAATTTCTCCAAAGGTAATTTTTCTAGTTCATACACACACATATTCAAAGTTTAATTTTGCATACACATAAGGTTAATTTCATTTATTACTTTAATTTAATTTCATTTCAATGTACTTATATTTCTAATCTTATTGTCTAAATAAGGATATGGATTCTTCTAGCAACTTTAGTGATTTTGAGCAACCTATCACAAGAGCTAGCAAGATTTCTACAAGTAAAGGTACCACTAGTAGATGTACCATGACTATGAATTCATTAACCAAATCTTGAGGTGGTAAATAGAGATTACATGTTGACCTCAATGAGTGAGAGTATGAAAGACGCCATGAAAGGACTAAGTTTAAGAGTTATTTAGGAGATTTTACTCGTAGTAAAGTCAACATCTTGCTCCTTGTGTGGAAAAAAGTTCCATATTCTGTCAAAGACCAGATTTGGAAAGATATATTGTATAAACCTTTGTATTGATATATTTTTCTACATGATTTAATATAATATTACTCATTAATTACCAACTTAATTATACATATGTGTTAAATTGTATATTACTTATGACATTTTTCCTACTATAGCAATGAGAAAACACTGTTTAACAATTGTAGTGGAGCAGATTTAAAACAAGTCTCACTAGTAGATACATTTATGGTAAATTGAAGGGACAAAATCCATGTATCAAGTTGTTAGGTTTAATATAATATAACTTTTTATGATGACAAATATAGAGTAATAAGGAATAAATATATCATATTTGTCTAGCATATACATTGTTCCTAAAAGAAGTAAAATGTGTATTAGTATGTGATTAATTGTGTTTATACTGCATATATAATGCTATGCACTAATATATCTACTGTGCTCTTATATTGTATAATACTAGTTGGATATATAAGTTGAACTAACTACTCTACTTGTTAAGTGTAATATATTAAATGCAAAATTATGTAAGTATGAAGAGTGAGCATTGGAATAAAGAAATGGAAATCAATACCACGACTTACTCAAAGAAAAAGAAGAGAAAGGATCCTCCAAGAATTGAAGATTAGAAAGGAGCATGCCAAAAAGGAAAGGACCAAGTGAAAGTGGAGCTCAAGCATTGAAGACCTAGTTATTAGGTATATTTTGCTTTCACTTAGGTCTTAAGGTGGTTTTAATCTTTGAAAATTACTTACTCTTGTTACCATATGTTTTAAAGTGTTAGTTTAAGAAACTACCAATAACCTCGAGTGACAATGATATAAAAGGTAAGTGGACTTAAGGTAAAGAAAACAAATTCAAAGAAGAAAGAGATAGTCTTGTAAGTGCCATTCAAGCAAAGCTAATGTAGTTAGCTTATACTTAGTAAGAAGATTATACATATAATTAGTCTAAATTTATGAAAAGTAAAGAAAAGGAATGATGTTGGTGCTAATAAAGAGATTATAGTATGAATAAGAAAATAAAGTTATGAAGGTAAGGATGAGGACTAAGAATGGGTATGTTACATGGATATTTCCAATATCCTTTAGGTAAAATAAGATTATGATGTCCTAAATATTTCCCAACATGAAATGTATTAACCTGATCCTTCAAATGCTATGAATGAAAGAATGAGACCAAAGTGAGAAGTTGACTTTTAAGTCATACAGTTAAGGTATGGAAGTGTTCCTATAGTAAAAATGGTCTATAAATTGGAAAATAAACAGAAAGAAAGTATGAGGTACAAGTATATATCCAAATTCTGAGGATGAAATTTATTTTAAGAGGGAAGAAATTCTAATATCCCTAAAAGCTAAATAACTAAAAATGTATAAGGAATTCGTAAAATGGATAGACACCATTTTGCATGAAATAAGACAAAGAGATCATTTTTCTCAGTTAGACTAGAAAAATGAGAAATTATATTTTTCCCCTGAAAGTTAAGATAATTGTGTTTTAGCCCCTCAAGAATAAAAAAAATGTAACATGTGTGAATTTTGGGGAAAATTACAGTGAATGACCTAAAAGAATTAAATATACAAAATTAATTTGGCCTAGGGTCAAGGGTAATTTTGTAACTATATAAAATTAATGTCAAAAGGAAGCTCACGATGAGCTGAGTCCAATGATATATAGCATGGATGTTAACTGATTAAAAGAAAAGAAATAATCAGTGTAGAGTGTTTAAAAGTAACTTAATACTGATAAAGTAGTTTGTGAGCCCTATAGACAGTTAAGTTGACCAAGATAGATTTGGACCTCACACAGATATTATTTGGAACAGGATAATTAAGAAAATATAGATATAAATTTGAAATAGTCCTATATCTCTAAAATACTAATTTACTGTCAAAGTAATTTTATCGGTACCAGTAACAAGTATTTGATATAGGATATATCTGGATCAAGAAAAATATGTAGTATTTCGGACAATTTCTTCTCTCCCTTAGGCATCCATTCAACCCACATTTTTGTCTCAAAACTTCTCATGGAAGGTAAGGTTTTTGGAGAAAACTTCTTGAGGAAGTATTGAAAAGTAACCCAAATTGGTTAATTAAGGTAATTATGATTAACTAAGGTAATTAAGCCATTTAATCACTCTCTTCACTCCCATTTTTAAATGTGATCTACAGTACATGGGGAAAGAGAATCATTTTAATATTTGTTTGGAAAAACTTCCTTAAGAAGTATTTGTTTTTGGACAAAAAGTCTCAATGACACGGCAAATTTGAGACAAGTTTGATGCTTGTATTCATCCCTTCTTGGCTGACACATAAAGGAAAGAAAGAGGGAGGAAGAAGCCCAGAAATAAAAAAGGGAAAGAAAGGATAGGATACTTCGAGAAAGAAAGAAGAAAAGAAGAGAAGAAAGAATGCTATATTGAGATAAGATTTTCACTTAGTATTTTCATGGTTTCTAGCTTATGTTTCGCAGTGGTATGGCATGGTTTGTTTGAGTATTCCTCTCCTCCTTTTCAAGTAATAATTTCAGCCAAGCTAAGGATTTGAGGAAGGAAGAGTTTCTTTACAAGAAATTATGAGAAAACATGGAAAGGTTTTGAGAAAAGCAAGATTTCATGAGTATAAAGTAAGTTGCAAAGAAATTTCCTTTTCTCCCCTTATGCTATGAGTTTCGGCCAGTATGAAAGTCTATGAAGGAGTGAGTTTTTCATAAAACTAATGCCAAAAATGGATTTGTCACGGTGGAATTAGCTTAAGGAAAGTGATGGAATTAAGAAAAAGCTTAATATTAAGAGAGTGAAATTTTTAGGGTTTTAAGGTTCTTTATGAAACTACCCCTAGAATCAGTGGCTTAAGTAGTGATTTGATAATGTATTTAGATTTAAGGAAGCCTAAGAATGCTTGTGTAAGTGTTAAAAAGAGGTGGAACCAAAGGAAAAAGTAAGAGGGTTCACCAACGTAGCAACTTTCTCATTAAAGCATTATGTTATCTTATATAGTTTTTGAATGATTCATGACTTGCCATATTGTATATGTGATGTTTTGTGATTTTTTTGGCTGAGTTTATGAAGGGGTTTTGACTGGGATGTCCATTTTACAAAAGGAAACTATGCCAAAATTTGTATGAATTAATATGGCTTATTATGTTATAAAATGATTATTTGATGATTTCATAATATATGTGATGACATGTATGCTTATAATGATGTTGCTACTAAGATTCTTTGAATGTCATCCTATTCTAAATGACCAACATGATAAGTTCAAGTATGCAAGTATCCAAGGGAGGCGATGAAGCAAGAAGAAGAATTTTGATGTTTAGATTAATATTCCCAATTGCTTTATGTCACTTGCTATTTTTATATAAAATTGTGTACGAACATATGAGACTATACTTTCATGCTATCATGTGCCTCTATGTATGTTGAGATGTTTAGTACAATTTTGGAACAAGAACTAGGGATGTATATATATTAAAGAATTGATTTTGCAAAGATTAGGGATAGAAAAGGCCAATCTACCCTTGTTCAATAAACCGGCCATTTTTTAGAGGAAATTATGATTAATGTATGAATGTTATATATGATCTTAAATTTGATAGATCTAACTTTAAAATGGTCCAAAGAACACCTCTTTTTGACGTGTGTTGAAATTATTATGATTTTTCAAATTTGAGGTCAGAAAATTGAAAAGTAGAAAAATGACCAAAGAAATAGTAAAAGTCCACGAAATTTACTATATAAGTTAGCCCAATGAAGTTACTGTTTTATATTTTTTCCATTTATATCTGGATTTAATCTAATTTTAGGAACTTCTTAGTTATGAATTTCTGAAATTCAGTTGGTAAAATAGATTTACTAAGTGAATAGTACCACTAAATTTTGAAAAATTTTGTTTTAATGTTCTAGGTAATTTAAGTTTCTAATCATGATTAATGGATCTTAATTAAGGCCTAATACTTGAGAAATAAGATTAAATGAAGCTGTTACATCAAAATCCAATGAAATTGGCCTCTTTGAGGGATCAACTAAGTTCATCTGACATCCTCAAAATATTTTGAATCTATTCCAATGAATCGATCCCATTTGGAGCTCCTTTTGAGCTTGTTTTGGCTAGAAACACAAAGTTTCTGAAAATGCACCGAAAAGCTTCAACCAATACCTTGAATTTGGCCACTTTGAGTGAGTAATTGAGTTCATCTAATATCCTCACAACATTTTGAGCCTATTCCAAAGAATTGATCCTATTCAGAGCTCCTTTCAAGCTAGTTTTGTGTAAAAGCACAAAGTTTCTGAAAATGCACCAAAAAGCTTGAACTAACAAAATCCCATAAACTTGGCCTCTTCGAGGGAGTAATTATGTTGTTCTGTAATCCTCACAACATTTTGAGCCTATTCCAGAGAATTGATCCCAATCAAAGCTTCTTTTCTGCTAGTGTTGGGCAGAAACACGAAGTTTATGAAAATGCACTGGAAAGTTTCAATAAAAAAAACCCATGAAATTGGCCTCTTTAAGGGAGCAATTATGTTGATCTAGCATCCTTACAATATTTTGTGTCTATTCCAAAAAATTGATCCCAATGGAAGCTTCTTTTCAGCTAGTTTTGAGCGAAAGCACAAAGTTTCTAAAAATGAACCGAAAAACTTCAACTCACAAATTCCCATGAAATTGGCCACTTTGAGGGAGGAACTGAGTTCATCTATCATCCTCACAACATTTTGAGTCTATTCCATAGAATTGATCCTAATCAAAGCTCTTTTTAGGCAAATTATGGATAGAAGTACCAGGTTTGGTAAAATGCACCGAAAAGCTTCAACAACCAAAATCCTATGAATTTGGCATCTTTGAGGAAGCAATTTCTTTCATCTGGCATCCTCACAACATTTGAAGCATATTCCAAAGAATTGATCCCAATTGGAGCTTCTTTTGAACTAGCTTTGGGTAGAAGCATGAAGTTTTTGAAAATGTACTAAAAATCTTTAAAAAGCTCCTATGAAATTGCCATTGTTAAGGGGACAATTGTGTTTATCTAGCATCCTCAGAACCATTCTAGCCTATTCAAAAGAATTGTCTATATTGGAGTGCCTTTTGAGCTAGTTCTGGGTGGAAGCACGAAGTTTCTAAAAATGCATCGAAAAGCTTTAACCAACAAAATTGCATGAAATTGGCAACTTTGAGGGAGGAATTGAATTTATCTGGTATCCTCACAATATTTTAAGACTATTCTAAAGAATTTATATGAATCTAAGGTCTTTTTGGGCTAGTTTTGGGCTAAGTCATGAAGTTTGTAAAAATGCACAAAAAAGCTTCAAATTGGGCTCTTTGAGAGAGTAATTGAGTTCATTCGGTACCCTCAAAACATTTTGACCATATTCTAAAGAGTTGACCCCAATCAGAGCTCACTTTGAAATAGTTTTGGGAAGAAGCACGAAGTTTTCAAAAATGCATAGAAAAGCTTTAACCAAGAAAATCCCATGAAATTGGCCTCTTTGAAGGAGCAATTGAGCTCATCCAACATTCTTACAACATTTTGATCCTACTACAAAGAATTGATCCTGTTTGGACCTCCTTTTCAACTAGTTTTAGGCAAAAGCACAAAATTTCCGAAAATGCACCAAAAAGTTTCAACCAACAAAATCCTATGAAATTGGCCACTTTGAAGGGGCAATTGTGTTAGTTCAACTTCCTGACAACATTTTGAGCCTATTCCAAAGAAATGATCCTATCCAAAGTTTCTTTACAGCTTTTTTTTGCTAAAGCAAGAAGTTTCTAAAAATGCACAAAAAAGCTTCAACAAACAAAATGCTATGAATTTGACATCTTCGAGGGAGCAATTGAGTTCATCCAACATCCTCACCACATTTCAAGCATATTCCAATGAATTGATCCCAATGAATTGGGCAAAAACATAAAGTTCCCATAAATGCACCGAAATGCTTAAACAAACAAAATCATACAAAATTGGCATCTTTGAGGGGGCAATTGTAACCTTTCTTAAATATACTTTTCCCAAGTAGTACAGCATATTTAATGAAAAAAAAACAAAGTTACTATTCATTTGGCTACGAACTTTTATGGACGAACTTTGAAAGATCATAATTAATTCCAGAAAAGTTGTGTCGATATTATTCATGTTTCTAAATGAAGCCAAAAATATGATCTACGGGGTGAAAATATGAATATTATGTTTGACCGTGCCAATTTATATAGTTTAAAGTTAAAAGTGTACTTTACAAATGGTCAAAATTCATATTCTACGTTTTCTAGTCTAAATTAGAAAATTCATAGCAATTTGCATAGATATCCAAATCATGCATTCTTTGGCTTGTTGGAAAGCCCTATCTGTCTAGTTTTTGGAAATATATGACAATTCTAGCATATTCAAGTACATAGAAGTAAGGTGTTATACACAAAAATTCTAGGCTATTTGAAATAATTGATCCCAATTAGAGCTTCTTTTGAGCTAGTTTTGGGTAGAAGCATGAAATTTCTGAAAATGCAGAAAAAAGATTTAACCAAAAAATACCATGAATTTTGCATCTTTGAGGGGGCAATTAAGTTTATCTGGCAACCTCACGATATTTCAAGCCTATTCCAAAGAATTGACTAAAATTAGAGCTCCGTTAGAAATAGTTTTGGGAAAAAGCATGAAGTTTCTAAAAGTGCATTGAAATACTTTGACCAACAAAATCCCATGAAATTAACTTCATCCAGCATCCTCACAACATTTTGAGCTTACTAAATTAAATTGATCACATTTGAAACTCCTTTGAGGCTAGTTTTGGGCAGAAGTACAAAATTTCCAAAAATGCATTGGAAAACATAAAAAAAAAATCCCATGAAATTGGCCTCTTTGAAGGAGTAATTGTATTGATCTGGCATTCTTACAATGGTTTGATCCTCCTTTAAAGAATTGATCACAATCGAGGCTCTTTTTGGATTAGTTTTGTGTAAAAGCATGAAGTTTATGAAAATGCACTGAAAAGCTTCAACTAAAAAAATTCGAAGAATTTGGTATCTTTAAGCAAGAAAATGAGTTCATCCGATATCCTTATAACATTTTAAGCTTATTCCAAAGAATTGATCCCAATCAGAGCTTCTTTTGCGCTAGTTTTGGGCAAAAGCATAAAATTTATGTAAATGTTTCGAAAAGTTTAAATAAAGAAAATCCCATGAAATTTGCATCTTTGAGGGGGAAATTGAGTTTATCTAGCATCCTCACAACAATTCTAGTATATTCAAAAGAATTGATCCATATTGAAGCTCCTTAGTGCTAATTTTGGGTAGAAATATGAAGTTTCTAAAAATGCACTAAAAAGCTTCAACCGATAAAATCCCATGGAATTGGCTTCCTTGATGGAGCAATTGAGTTCATCCGGCATCCTCACAACATTTAAGCCTATTCCAAAGAATTAATTGCAATCAAAGATCCTTTTAGGCTAGTTTTGGGCAGAAGTACAAAATTTTTGAACGTGCATAAAAAATATTCAATGAACAAAATCCTGTGAATTTGGCATCTTTGGGGGAGTAATTGATAAAGAACAAGTAAACTCTCAACCATGGAGGTACAATGTCACCAAATACCCTATTCAAGGCATATAGGATCCAATGACAAGAGCTAAGACAAAAGCTATGAAAGAGGCCATTGCAAGGATTGGTCTAGGAGCTTAAGGAGAAAGAGCCAATTTATTTGGAAAACTTAGAGCAAATGGTGCCACCTTCCTTTCCAAAAAGAATGATAATTTATTTGGAGGTTCAATTTGAAGACCTTAAAGGCCCACCCTAAGTCCAAATAGAGGAGCTTGATTAAAATAAGTCATGTGCTTCATTAATGAGTCATTTGATTTTTTCTAGATTAGATTAGAATAGTTTTGATTTGTTTTCACTCATATATATGAGGCCAACTTAGGATTCAATTTAAAATTAAAAAAAAAAGACAAGCCTTATCTCTGAGGAACCATTTATCCTATTAGGATTAAGATTTCTATACTTATTTAAAGACCATGTAGTGACACTTTGCAAGTTAGATTTGAATAATATTTTGAGTGATTTCTCTCTTCAATTTCATGTAAGATTGTTAGGGTTCTTTATATTCTTCCTAGAATATGGATTCAATTTATCAAGAGAATTGACCAACTCTTGTGGCATCTTGTGTTTGGGGGTTGTTAGAGTTCCCTTTAGAGGTTCCATTCAGTTTCTCAATTGCCTTGGGTTGTTTCCATTATTTTTGGTTATTACTCTGAGTACTTGAGTTTCCTAAGACTTGTTCTTGGGAGGTTCACCATTCTTCTATTAGATTGCTAATTAGAGCAAAGAATGAGTTCAGGCATTCCTTCCTCTTGTTTGCCTTGTAAATGTGTAAAAGATTGAATGCATCAATATCTTCTCTTTCCTTTGAGTTTTGGGACAAATTATATTTCTAAGTTGAAGATTAGAATATGTGCTTTCACCTCGTTTTAATGGCATCCTAATCCGAATTTTGTATGAAAAGTTATACTTCATTAGATTCAACATGTCATCCTCCAAATTTCAGTTATGTTCATCTCCAAGTCACTAACATCTAGTTCATTCTCCTTATCCAAATCTCCAAATCTGTCCAAAATTTGTTTCTTTAGTAAAAAGTCGCCTTCTCTTATCCCAAGTATTATCTTTTTGTGTTCCTTCTTGTTCTCCTCCATATTTTATCTTGTACGTCTTCGTCTATCCAAATTTTTATCTTTTAATCATTCATTCTATTCTTCTTATCTCTCCCTCAAATTTTTCCATTCACTCTTAATATCCTATACACATAATTCTAGAATTTCATGTGCTTGATTTCTACCTGGATCTTGTGCATCTGATTGTGTCAATTTCTTGATATATACAATAAATTTCTAGAAATAGCTAGCTGGTCTTTTTGAAGGTTCTTGATCATCGATTAAAAAAAAGAAAAAGAAAGGTAGGAAAGAAAGAAAGATTGCTAAAAAAAGAAAAATTCCTAGAGATGAAAAGCAAAAAAAAAAAAAGAAAAAAAGAAAATTGAAAAGAAAGGCCAAAAAAAGAAAAAGATTTGATCTTGAAATTTGGCCCACACTTTAAACTAATTTATCTTGTGTCTAATGTGCTAATTCTCATTTCTTAGTGAGAGTTTTGATCTTGCACCATTTAACTCCTCCTTGAGTCTCCTATTTGTGTCTAGAGTCCTTGAGTTTTCCCTTCTTTGAATTCCTGAAGGCCCATTACTATCTTGAACATTTGATTACCCCTCAAACTAATTGATTCTCTTAACAAGTTATCTAATTCCATTAAGAGCACCATAAGCACCTTATAAGAGTAGTGAAAGGCAAGAGATATTTGTGAGATCATTATTAGAAAAAGCCAATAAAGAGCATAAACATAAGTAAATTTTTACACAAGAATTGAGTGAAACACATAAGAGAATGAAGTGAGTTTCCTAAATTTCAATTTCTCTTTGTTTTAATTCTTTATATAGGTTCTTACAACAATGATAGGAAATGAAATTGAAAGAAAAGCTGATCTGAAATTTATGATCAAAGCATTCCACAATGAACACAAAAACATCATAAATGATATGGCTGACATGAAATCTGAGATATGTAGGAAAAAGTCTAGAAGTAAAACCAATGATGAAGAAGAGCATGATTCTAAAAGGGTTCCAACTCAAAAAGCAAATCTTCCTCCAAGAAAGACAGTGATTTAGGAGGCGTCAAGCTTAAAATTCCCTTATTCCAAGGCAAAATGGATTATGACTTATATCTTGAATGGGAGAGGAAAGTAGAGCTCATTCTTTAATGTCATAACTACTTAAAAAAAAAAAGAAAGTGAAACTCATAGCTATTGAGTTTACTGGCTATGCTAGTGTTTGGTGAGATAAATTACAACATACTAGATGGAGGAATGATGAAGAAAACATAGCATAACATGAGAGCCATCGTGTGTAAGAGGTATGTCCCTTCTTATTACCATCATGATTTGCATACAAGATTGCAATAACTTGAACAAGGATCTATGAGCATTGAAGAGTGTCATAAAGAGATGAAGATGGCTATGATTTGAGCTGATGTTAATGAAGATCAAGAGCAGATAATGGCTCACTTCATTGGTGGATTAAGAATTGAAATCTAAGAAAGAATTGAGCTAGAACATTACTTGGATATAGAAAAATTGTTTCGTAAAGCTATTCACTTGGAGAAGCAATTGAAAAGCAAGAAAACTAACTATGTTCCTTGGAGAACTAATCCTCTCTTCAAGTGAAAAGAGTTAAGAACAAGAGAGAAAGATCAAAACTCCAAATCAGTCCAAAAGAATAAAGAAGACATAAAGATGAAGGCTTTTGCATCTAAAGGTACGTCTAAATCAAAATCCTTTTCTAAATCTAGTACCTTGTGTTGCTTTAAATGTCAAGGCTTTGATAATGGGTGAGTTGATAGTGGAGATTCTGATGATGATTCCTATGCTTTAGATGATATGTCTCTGATAGAATCTTGTTTAGATAATGAATATATTGATCCTGTACATGGAAATGCACTTGTTACTCAAAGAATTGTCTATTCTCAACCAAAAGATGAGGAATGTAATGATGAGCAAAGAGAATAGATTTTCTATACTAGATGCTTCATTCAAGACAAGGTATGTAGCTTAGTTATTGATGGTGGTAGTTACGCCAATGTTGCTAGTACTTTGCTTATGGAGCAACTTAGCTTGCCTGCTCTAAAACATCCAAAGCCTTACAATTTATGATGGCTAACTGATTGTAGTAAGATTAAAGTTACCAAGCAAGTTCAAGTATCATTTACTATTGGCAAATATCATGACAAGGTGTTATGTGATGTAGCACCTATGTATGCAAGACATCTACTTCTTGTCCATCCATGGCAATTTGATAGACGTGTGGCTCATGACGACAATAGAAATTTCTACTCCTTTGTGGTTAAAGGATGTAACATTGTACTTAGGCCTCTTAGACCAAGGCAAGCATATAAAGATCAACACAAAATTATAAGTGATTATAGAGAGAAAAGAGAAAAAAGAGAGGTATAAGAAAGAAAGATAAAGGAAAAATGCAGAAAAATGAAAAGAGTGGAAAGAATGTAAGGGAAAAGAAAAATAATGCTGAAAAAGAAAGAGGGAGTGAACAAAACAAGAGCTTGAGTTTGTTCATAGAAAAAGGATAGGTGAAGAGTGTACTAATGGCAAGAAATCTATATGCTTCTATATAAGGACACCTATTTTTCTACTATCGAGCTTGATACTTCTTTGTCTTCTAGTGTTATTTCTCTTTTGTAGGAATTTGATGATCATTCTTAGGAAGAAATTGGTTTGCCTCCTCTAGGAGGCATAGAACATAGAATTGATTTCATCCTTGGATCCACCATTCCAAACAAACTAGCATATAGAGCCAACCCCAAAGAAACCAAGGAGATCCAAAGGTAATTGGAAAACCTCATGAGGAAAGGTTTTGTGCATGAAAGTTTAAGCCCTTGGGCTGTACCTTTATTCTAATTATACAAGGTATGGCATTAACTTGAACTGTTAGAGATCAAAATACTACTTTTACTGGAACAATTTTAATAAAACGTACATATCTCTCATTATATAACTCCAATCACTACCAAATTAGTGGAATCTTAAACCTGAGATAGATATTTCTATTCATACAAACCAATGAATTTTTGGAGCTATGTACAATTTTATAATAGCTTTTGAAATTTCCAGTATCTATGATTTAAGCTTCCAGTTTTCCAGCTTATCCTGTTCTGAACCATAACTTTGAAAATATATTATAAATTGTGTACTAAGCCAAATTGAGTGATCTATGGCTCTTTAAAAATCTTATTTTGTCTACTTTATGAGTATATATAACACTCATAATCATCCCATGTTTGGTCTAACCAATAACTTGTCAACTTAACAAGGGTAAGAATAAGCTTTCTCATTCCTATACTTTGCAAATTAAACCTACATAATCATGCATAATTACATAGTTCACACCTCATACATAGATTAGTACATAATTTCATAGCATAGTATTGTAACTTGTAAATACCAAGTTATCTATCTTTATCTTCTTTACTCCTCTTGCACTCTCCTTGGCTTGCTTCATATCTTGACCCTAGCACATTGGTAATTTGAAAAGAATGAGATTCATGGAATCTTAGTTGTAATTACCCAATTATACAACCATATTATCATTCAGGTCATAGAAACATCTTGAAATCATACATCAAATATTTTAAAAATTCAATGCTATAATATTTCATAAAAATTTGATGGAGTTTCATTTTGAAAATTGGACATCCGGAGGTTATAAACCTCATCAAACAACTCAGCCAATCAATACAAATCATCACAAAACTTCATTACACACATATGGCAAAGCAATAACTTCATGAAAAATCAAATATGATAATATAAGCATAGATAGGTATATTACTACCTTATAGCCTTCCTTTGCTTTCTAATGAGCTTCAAACTTTGCATACCCTTCCTTTGGTCTTTAGACACTCTTTTAGATCCTATAGCATCACAAAATAATGCCATGATCCACTCATTATACAACCTCCCTCACAAAGTGGTAACTTTAACTCTAAAATTCTATATTGTCAATCATTGGGAATTTCCTGTACAACATGCTTGACTTAACCTATTCTGGACCCAAGGAATCATTTTTGGGGTCAAAATCACAAAACTCCCCTCCTATTTTGAAGCCCTTTCTAACTGAAATATTCAAAAAATTATAGAAAAACAATAACTCAACAATCTTGCAATTTAATGGCATATTCTTGCATCTTGAAGGATTTCTATGGCTTTTCATGGTGTAATTTCTTCATAACTGCATTTTCTCTCTCTACTCTCTCTCTAGTTCAAAACTTTTAGAGGTAAAATGGAGAGAAATAATCTATAAAACACTACAATAATCAAGTATATACAAGATAGTGGCCATAGAAACCTACCGTGGAAGTTTGGGACCTTGAGATTGCTTCTTCTTTTCTCCCTTTGAACTTCAAGTTTCAACCATTCTCTCCCTCTTTCTCCACTAGTTATGCATGCTTGGAGTGTTGAAGAAGATGAGTTATTACCTTAATTAAGTAATTAAAGGGATTAAGTTATAAAAGTTAACTTTGGTTACTTTAATTGTCAACTTTAGTTACTTTTTCTAAATAAAGCTTTTAACTAATTACATTGTGGTCCTATAGCTACTGTAGCATGCCGCTTATTGCATTCTTGGCCAAAAAATTGCTTTAACAACTTTTATGAATTAAAATACCTTTTACCGATTGAGTTCACCTGTACTGATTGACTATTTTTGCCGAAATTGTCATTAAATTGATACAGGATTATCCAATAATTACTTTTAGTCTAAAATATTATATTGATCCAAAATATATTTTAGCAAGGTTCACTGTTCTTGAATCACTACTGCCTTTTCTGCAGTTTGAAATAATCTTTATTGGGTAAAATATTAATATTAAACCCTAATTGTGCAATAAATATTATTTTAATCTTAATAAATTCCTTAATATATTCCATGGGGCTAGACTCACCAAGAGCTTTATTTTGACTATGAATTTTCATATTTTCAAAAATACCCTTGACTTGAGTAAATTTATAATTTTTAAAATTTTTGGGTTATTAGTGGTAATTTTACCAAGGCTTTTTGACTTTACTTCCATGTGACTTGTCTTGCCTAAGGGGCAAGTTGCAAAAATATTTTATTTCTTGAACCAAAAGTATAATTTTCTCATTTTTCTGTTTAACTGGGAAAAATAACATATTTGCCATCCTTACGCTTAATTATATCTTTCCATTTTTCTCAGTTACTCATGCATTTTACAATATCAACATTTTTTCCTTGGGCTTAAATGTAATATTCATATTTTGTTTCTAATATGGAAAATGACCGTTTTGCCCCTGAGCCGGGTCAAAAATATAATTTTTCATTCTTTCGAGCACATTTTCTTGTAGTTTTATGCAAAGAACAATTTTTCTATTATTTATTTTTCACTATTCATGTTAACTTTCAAATTAGTTTATCACTCAACTTAGACCTCTTGGCTATGCAATACTTATACCGTTGCGCTCAGCTCGAAACAAGCTTCCATTCAAGTGATATAATGTATATCTTCTGGTGTAAGTTTTGGAATTAATTCATGCTTAGGACCTTATAGAAAATTAATTCAAATTAAGAATTAAACATAACTTCTTCTAAAAAAAAGATGAGAAATTAATTCCTTCTAAAGCTCGAGTATATAACCATTTCGTCTTGCTTCGTTTCTCTTATTTCATTCATTTTATAACATCCTATAAAAATAAGGATATTTCACTTGGAAAATAGAGGGAAGAGGCAATGCTTAGTCAAGAAATGTGAGAAAAAGAGGAAGAGAGAAAAGGAAGAAGAAAAATCAAGGAAAAATTGGTAAGTGGCTACTTTATGATCTTGATGACTCCTAGCATAATTTCTTGGTTGTTTGAGATGATTTCCTTGAATTTCTTCCTTATTCACCCACTGTACAGTTTTGGTTTAAGCTCGTTTAACAAAGGGAAGGTGTTTTTGAACCATAAAATTATGAGAAAGCAAGATATGTGAGTTTTGAAGCAAGTAGTTGGAAAACCATTTTTCCTCTTCGGTAAAAATTTCAACTAGCTCAAAAGTGTGTCTTAAGGTTGGAATTTCATGATTTTGAAGCCAAAAATGGGTTCCTTATGGTGGAAAACCTTAGGAACAAGTATTTGTTTCTAGTTTTAGGGTTTCATTGAGACTTTATGAGCTAAGCCATGAAATCAGTAGCTTGAGCTAGTGTCTAATGTTGATATAGTCTTGAGGATGCCTAAGGAAACTAATGGAAGCATTGGATCCAAGAGTAAGGGCCAAAGAAATGCTTCAAGATAGCTAAGTTTCATTTTTATGCTTTATGTTCTATCATTGTGTTTATATGATGAAATTGTGTTGTCATATTGTGATTATGCTTTCTTTGATTGGTTTTGGCTGTAAACTAAGGGGTTTTATTCCTTGAGATATCCATTTTTTAAGTTGTTATGCTATTGAAATTTTTATGACCAATGTGCCAATTTATTGTTTGAATGTGATTGATGTGATTATATGTGATCATATATGAGTTTATTTGATATGATTGACATAATTGGATGGAATATAACTTGCTACTGAGATTGTCCCAATCTCATCCCCTCAAGTATCAATATGCTAGGCCCAAGCCACATCAAAGACATCAAGAAGCCAAGAGGATGGAACAGAAACATGGTGATTGTTCAAATTGTGACAATTATGAAGCATCATCTCAGCAATATGTATTAATATGACTCTATCATTTAGCATGGTTATGCTCCCTTGTGCATTACATTATGTTTAGTATGGAATAGGAATATGTTTTGATGATATAGTAGGCATGTGCAATTAGTTTCGCTAAGAGATTCTTATTATTGTCCAAGATGACCAACTATGAAATAAATAGGGCTAATCTATTCAAAATTGAGCATCCAGTATAAGTTTGATATATGTTCTAAAATTAGATAGAGTAAGCCTTTTATCAAGCTAAAAAACACCTAAACTGGGCATGTGTACAATTTATAGTGAATTTTTTAATATAAGGGTTAAAAGTGGACAATGCTAAGAAAGCTATGATTTTTACCATATGTACTATTTATTTTAAAAGGTAGTAGAAATTTGTACAGGACTCCCATAAATTTGTGGTATGTATGCATGGAAAGATCTATGTTTTGACTTTAACATGCCACTAGTTTGAGTTCAATTGGAGTTGTACAATGAGAGATATACAAGTTTTCCCAAGACTGTTCTAGTAAAAATGATGTTCTGATTCTTAGTGATTCAAATTGATGCTATTCCCTGTTTAAGCTAAATAAATGTACAAGAAAAATATGTTGTAAGTAGACATACAGAGCTTTCCAATGGCATAAATAATGCATGATTTGGCTTAGTATCGAGCTCTGTATGTCTACTTACAACATATTTTTCTATCTTAATCTATCACGTGATTTATGCTTCTAAATATGATCAATAGGCTATAATAAGATCTAATACATGAGTAATATAGTCATAAGTTAATGTGTTATAATTTCAAGGACTCGCTCTGCGGCCAATGATAAGCTCGTTATGGCAAGAGGCCCTTCTGTTTGAAAAATATTGAAGCTCCCAGTTTTGTTTGTTGTGGCGGCCCTGCTTCTCACCACAGCGTGGAGTGTTTCTACCTCTTTTTTATTCTTCCTCCATCATAGTTCTTTCAGTCCTGCTCATATCATCAAGTATACTTCCTATTAGTTTGAAACAAGTTTAAGATAGTGTAATGAGGGTTGTTATAATTTGGATTAAGATTAAGCACGGTAATTAGCAAAAAGTAACCTAGATTAGTGCTTGGTTAGTTGCCCATAAATACCCCCAACCTAAATGAAATTCACACAAGAGAAGAGAGAGGAAACTCTATCAAAATGGAGAGTAAAGAGGCAGCTAAGGTAAGGAAGATAAAGGACAAGAAAAATCGAAGGAATAGCAAGCAAATTCCAAGAAAATCGATAAGTATCTGACTTGAGATCTTTAAGTGCTTTGATATAGTTTCTTTGTTGTTTCACTTAGTTTTTATGGAGTTCTTTCCTTCACTAACCTCTATAAATTTCATTCAATTTGGCTTAGTTTTCATGGAGTTCTTTCTTCTGTTAACCTCTATAAATTTTGTTCAAGGCATGGTCTGGGTGAGGAATGATTTTTTTTAAAACCATAAAAGCATGAGAAAGTAAGAGTTTTTGTAAGAGAAAGCAAGTTAGGTCCACTTTAAGCAAGTTTTATGAAAAACTCATTCATTCTCTTAAGGTCAAAATTTTGGCCAGTATATTAAGTGATTCTAGAGTGGGAATTTCATTGTTTTGACCCCAAAATTGGATTTCCCTTGGCTAAAAAGCTTAAGAACGAATATATGTTTCAAGCTACAAGCTAAGATAAACAAGTTGGGATTTTAGGGTTTTATGTGAGCTTTAAGCTTTGTGCCATGAAATCAGTGGCTTGAGCCATTGTTTAATGTTGTCTAGGGACTTGTGGAATCCCAAGAAAGCAAGTGGGATCATTGAAAGCAAAGGGTATTGACAAGGGAAGTCATTAAAGGTATCTAAGTTTACATATTCTTGCTTATGTTATTTCATTGCTTTGCTTTGATGCAAATTGGTTGCCATATTGTAAATTATGACTTCTTGATAGGTTTTGGTTGCAATATGAAGGGTTTTATTCCCTAGGATGTCCATTTTCTAAACCGTCATAGTGTCAAAATTTTTATGACTTATATGGCAATTTGTTGATTTACGTGAATTAATGTGATTTTAAGTGATTATTATGTGAAATGAATAACATGATGCATGAATATAACTTGCTATTGAGATTGTCTCAATCTCATTCCCTCAAGCATCTCATAATATAGGTTTAAGAGATGGCAAGCTACCAAGAAGGCAAAGGACAAGGAGAGGGTTGTTGATAATTAACATTGTTATTGCCTTTGCCACTTGTATTTTTGTGATTTTATGTAAAATCATATATGAGATTGTAAAGCTATGTATTGCTACCATTATGCTCATTTGAGTCTCTTAAGATGCTTTAAGAATGGCATGAGCTAGTATGTAAAAGTTTGAGTGTTAAACATGATGTATACATACACTTATGCAAATGATGACATATTCTGGCCTTATTGCACACCTATGATCATACAACAATTGTTCACTCAAATTATCAAAAAACATATACATCTTATATATTTTTGGAAACTAGATAGACAGTGCTTTCCAACAAGCATATATCACATGATTTGGAGGTCTGTTCGATTTTATACCAATTTTTGAAATTAGGACAGAAAACCTAGAACATAAATTTTAACCATTTGTATAGTATATTTTTTAGCATTAAACTGTATAAATTTTCATGGTCAAACATTAGATTCATATTTTTCCCTTGTTAAGCATGTTTTAGCTTTATTTAGAGACTTAAATCAATTGATATGATTTTTCTGGAATTAATTATAATTTTTCAAAATTCGTTCAGAAAACTTTGGAGCCAAATAAACAATGAATTCATTGTTTTTCTATTTTGTCCAATTTGGTTTCTATGATGATTCAAGCCTCTAACATGAGTTATTTGCACATTAAATATGCTATAACACTATGGAAAAAGTATGATAAAGTAAGGTATTATAGAAGTCATTGTATGTGAGGCACTTCCTTGATGTGATACATATAGAAAAAATATATGTGATGGCATCATTGGTACGTTACTTAATATGCCAAGAAAGACCAAAGATAGCAAGAAGGTAAGGTTGGATTTGGTTGGTATGGGAATTAGAGAAGAATTGGCACTGGTGAAGGGGAAACAACATACTTACCTACCTCCGGCAGCTTATACTTTATCCAGAAAAGAGAAAATTGTTTTTTGTGAGTTCCATGATGGAATTAAAGTTCTAAAGAAGTATTCCTCAAATATTAGCTACCTTGTATCTAGAAAGACTTGAAGTTAAAAGGTATAAAGTCTCATGACTGCCATGTTTTGTTAGAGTATATGATGCCTATAGGCATACAAACTGATAGAGGATAGCTTGGACAAATTCAGGAATATGGTTGGAGGCCTTATCACTTGGAAAGATTGAAGCCCAAGAGAAGCCCATTGGAAGAGATTAATTAAAAGATCATGTGCTTCACTAAAATAGCATGTGACTTAAGCATTATTGGGCTTAATTAGTATTAATTTCGTTTTTATTAATTATGGGTTGAACTTTGTTAATTAATAAAGCCTAATTGGTTTAATAATAGTCTTTTTGATAGCCCACCTTGTAAATAAACATGTCATGTGCCAAACATGTGATTTCATTAATGTGTTGGCATGTTTATAAGGGCTTAGGTATTATTTTATTATTTTTTTTATGAACTTTCGTTATTTTATTTTAGGGCTTTATTTTATTAGTTTCCTAGGTCCAATAGGAGTGTTGTTTAGGCCTAAAGTCTCCTAATCCTATTAGGATTACTTAAGCCCAAATTAATTAGGGTTTCTAGGCTTATCAGGTTAGATTTTACCTTGCCTACTTAAGGCTAACTTTCATGTACGTTTTTAAGATTTGAATGATTAAAGTTTAAGACTTTTGTGAGTTTCCTCTTGCGATTCTTTGAGTGCTAGAGAGAATATTATGACTTATCAAGGAATTGGTCAATCCTTGTGGCGTCACTGGAACTAGGGTTCAAGAGACCGGTTCTCTTGGGTTCTAATTCTCCTAGACCAACATATCTTGTGTGCTTTCTTGATTATTCTCATCTTTATGTGTCTTTCTTCTTACTATTTTTCAATTTTCCAGTCTTTGTGTCCCTTGTTTTGCAAAGATCCGGGTGTCATACACATAAAAGTGGGTTCTTTGGACGGCTTCCAAAAGGGTTCACGTATCATTTGGCATAAGAGCTTTGGTTTACAAATCAAGGTGTGTTTCCTATTTTGCTTGTCTCCTTGTTTCAATCCATCTTCATTGCTTCAAAAAAAAAATTACGTCACTATTCATACCTGTACAGATTTCACTGTTCACCCAGCACTGTTTTGTACTGTTCCATTTTACCGGCACTGTTTCATTTTACTGTTCACCGAGCACTGTTTTTCCGTCACTGTGCATCGTACTATTCCGGACTATTTTTCTAAATTACTATTCCCCTTCACTGTTTCATGCACTGTTCATGGAACTATTTTCAAGTACTGTTCACGGTTACTGTTTCGGGTTATTGTTCAAAAATCTAAAAAAAAAAAGATAGATTGATTGCTACAAAAAAAATGAATATAGCAGCAACTGAAAAACAAGTGAGATTTATTGCTGCAAAAAAAATATATATATATATATATATATATAGCAGCAACAAAAAAAAAGGTAGTAAAAAAAACATTTTTTGATTAGATTTGATTTGAGTCTTGATTGACTTAATTTATCAACTTTGGTGGCAAGTCTCATTAAAATATCTATAATCTCTCTTTCATTCAGATTTCTTTCCTTATCAGTTCCTACAAATTGTCATCCTTCTTTGTTCTATTTCCTTCATATTTCTCTTGTTGGAAATTTCAGTTCCATTGTGTTCATTTTATGTTGGTTATTGTTTAATTAAATTAGGATCTTTGAGAACTTCAATTTTGAACTTTTGTTTTCTGTGATTGCCACTTCTTTAAAAACCAATTTCCTTTTGATTGAAGTTATGGTTTTAATTTAGCACTCTCATAAGAAAGCAAGCTTTGAGTGGAAAAAGGCAAGAGAGAAATTGCATCATATTTGAAAAAGCCTTGATTTAGTGTGAAACACGAGTGCATTTACATTATTTGAGTGAAACACGTGAGAGAGTGTGTGAGGTCCCTATTTCTTTCTCTTTGTTTTACACTAACATTTCAGATTGTAAACATGGCTGTTGGAGAAGTTGATCTTAAGGACTTTCAATGATCAAATTGAGGAAGTAAATGCAAAATTGGATCGCTTGGAGTTTCCTTTTAAAACCAAAGCAAGGCGTAATTCAAAGGTTCCAGCTCATACGGATGTTCTTAGTAAGATCAAACCGAAGATCCCACTATTTCATTATGAGAAAAATCCTGATGGTTACTTGGATTGGGAAAGAAAAGTTGAACAAGTCTTCGCATGTTGCAACTACTCCGAAATAGAGAAGGCACAATGTGCTTACCTTCGATTGGGTAAAAAGGTTGCTGCTTGGTGGAAACGGATGGAAACTAGACGAGCTACGAATGGAGAACCTTCCATTATAACATGGAATGAAATGAGAGCAGTCTTGAGAAAAAAATACATGCCATCCAAAGCTAAAAGTGTGGTTGAACATTCCAAGGAGATGCAAATGCTTGTGGTCCAAGATTCATGTGATTCCCACATGGAGAAAGATGATCAAGTGGATGATAACATTGCTACCACTTCAACAACTGATGATGTAATGAGAGAATCCACTATAGGTATGCCTGATCCTCAGAACTCTGATATTAATGTCTCTTGTGATTTAAGATGTGATAATTCTAGTAAGATAAATGATGTTACTTGCATTGATGATATCCCTTGTGATGGAACTACTGAATTGGAATCTGAATTGGGATGTGCTGAACTTAAGAATCCTGATGAGCTTAATGTTATTAATTGTAATAATGGGATTAAACATGATATCTTACTAAATCTTGAAAAGAGAATTGGTCTAGATGTTGATAGTGTTATGGTAGAAAGCTTAGATGATTCTAGTTGTGCTTCTAGTGTGCAAATTGAAAATAATGTTGTAGCACAATTGGAAAAGGAATTGCATAATATGGCTTGTGCTTATGAGCAAAATTATCATTGTTTGCATCCTTTAGTTGAAAATAAATATTCATATGCTATTAATGATTTGATGGAAAATTCTTTGGATTCAAGTAGTGCTAATAGTGTGATTCCTTTGGAAATTAGATCTTATGATTGCATTGATGTGATTGAGCATATTGACATGGTGATTGGAAATTTAGACTATGATGTTAGCTTGAATGGGTATGATAGAAACTGTTATCATGTTTTAGAAAAAGTCCACAAACTATTGTCATGTATTCATTTGTGTGAAAATCATGAGAACTTGCAAAGTGAGCTAGAGTGGAAAAATGAGAGAAGAAAAGAGAGATGTAGGCGAGAAAGTGTCCAGAAAAATACAAAGAATATAGAAAGAGTAAGAGAGAAGAGAAGTGAGAAAAGAGTGAAAAAGAGGAAGAAAAATAGGAAAAAGATAAAAGAAAAAGAGAGTTTCAGGAAGAATGAGAGTGAAAGTGAGCCTAAAATAGTTTGTACAAAACTCCTTCCTTCTTCATCTCATCTTTCTTATGTGTCTTCATTGTGTTTGCTTCTTCCTTCTCATTATGTTTCTAACTTCTTTAAATTATGTCATCCATCATTGTTGCATAATTCCGCAATTTCTTTTGAGTCTAAATTGCATGAGTCAATAATGAGTTCATTAGTTACTTTAGTGCATTCTTTCTCTAGTTTATCCTTCTATGTCATTCCATCTCATCATCATAGTATTTTGTATTTCTTATGTATTTATGAAGTAGTCCCTATTCATTTTACGTTTTATGTTTGTCGTGTGTCTCATAAGTCATGTGTCTTTTTGGTTGTTTGTTGGTTTATCCCATTTCACCTTCATGAGTCTTTTGTGTTCCATTTTCTATTCAACTCATTCTCTTCTTCTTGTTCTATGTTATTGTGTGCCCCTTTAGTCATTACATCTCCATCTTTGTTCTATCATTATGCATCATTAATGTTATCAAAATCTTTTCAAGTTTTGCATTTATTACATTATGTTCAAATCTGTCCAGATTTGGTCTTCTTTAGTTTTTCTAGTACTTTGGTTTTAAATGAGTTTTCTTGTGTGCCATTTTGTCCCTATTTGTTTCCCTATATGTCCCTTAACATCTTAGTCCCATTTAAGTATTCTTGTATCGAGTTTGTGTCTAGCTATTTACTGCAGGTCATTGGTGTATATGCTATGAAGAAAAGTTCAATTTCTTATCCACCAATGCTTGAAGATAGGACTTATGAAATTCAAACTAAAGGTGTGAAGGATTCTGATATTGGAACAATGTTCTGGCTCAAAATGCCAAGGAAGAATGTTGTCCTTTATATCCTTACAAGGAATAAAGCACAGATGCATCAATCAAACTTGAAAGGTAAGTATACTCCATATAATTTATTTGATGTGTTTAATCGTTCCTTTTCCTTCCATGTACATCATGGAGATTCGAGGATGAATCTTTTCAAAGAGGGAGGGAATGATAGAGGATAGCTTGGACAAATTCAGGAACATGGTTGGAGGCCTTATCACTTGGAAAGATTCAAGCCCAAGAGAAGCCCATTGGAAGAGATTAATTAAAAGATCATGTGCTTCACTAAAATAGCATGTGACTTAAGCATTATTGGGCTTAATTAGTATTAATTTCGTTTTTATTAATTATGGGTTGAACTTTGTTAATTAATAAAGCCCAATTGGTTAAATAATAGTCTTTTTGATAGCCCAACTTGTAAATAAACATGTCATGTGCCAAACATGTGATTTCATTAATGTGTTGGCATGTTTATAAGGGCTTAGGTATTATTTTATTATTTTTTTTATGAATTTTCGTTATTTTATTTTAGGGCTTTATTTTATTAGTTTCCTAGGTCCAATAGGAGTGTTGTTTGGGCCTAAAGTCTCCTAATCCTATTAGGATTACTTAAGCCTAAATTAATTAGTGTTTCTAGGCTTATTAGGGTAGATTTTACCTTGCCTACTTAAGGCTAACTTTCATGTACGTTTTTTAAGATTTGAATGATTAAAGTTTAAGACTTTTGTGAGTTTCCTCTTGCAATTCTTTGAGTGCTAGAGAGAATACTATGACTTATCAAGGAATTGGTCAATCCTTGTGGCGTCACCGGAACTAGGGTTCAAGAGACCGGTTCTCTTGGGTTCTAATTCTCCTAGACCAACATGTCTTGTGTGCTTTCTTGATTATTCTCATCTTTGTGTGTCTTTCTTCTTACTATTTTTCAATTTTCCAGTCTTTGTGTCCCTTGTTTTGCAAAGATCCAGGTGTCATACACATAAAAGTGGGTTCTTTGGACGGGTTCCAAAAGGGTTCACTTATCACAAACCATTTTGCCCAAAAAAGTATGAAGTATTATCACTAAACTATGTTTCTTTTTCAAGTCTATTTGTAGTAAAGTAATTGACCCTAGGAAGTTGCCAACATTGTAAAAACAAATTGTTGTCATTTTATGTGAGCTTGAGATATATTTCCCTTCTTTATTTTTTGACATGATGGTTCACCTAATAGTTTATCTCGTTAGGGAGACACAAATGCGTGGCCTTACTTATCTAAGATGGATGTACCCAATTGAGCATTACATAAAGATATTGAAAGGGTATGTGAATAATTGAAGTAGACCAAAGGGTTGTATTGTTGAAAGGTACGTAGTTAAAGAAGCTATAGAATTTTGTACCAAATATTTATCAAATGCCGACAACATTGAGCTTTTGATGTCTCATCACATGGGGAGAATAAGTGGGGAAGGAATTTAGGGAAGTGAAATAGTTAATATCTCAAGGACATAGTGGGAGCAAGCTCACCTAAATGTATTGCAAACTTTGATGTGGTTGAGAGATATGTGGAAATGCACAAGGAAAGAATTTGAAACTTAAATCCTAATAAAAATAAAGGTTGGATATCTAAAGAACACAATCAGATTTTCATAGATTGGTTAACAGATCACATTATTTCAAAGTTGGAGAGGAATCCCAATTCAATTTCAGAGAGGTTGAATTGGTTAGCCTATGGTCCAAGCATGCATGTACCTCTCTTACACTGGTTATCTCATCAATGGGTACTTATTTTATACAAAAGAGTAAGATGATAAGAGCATAATGGAAAATAGTAGGATAATCCTCATAGCTCAATCATTGCATATTTCCAGCGCCAAAGACAAAAACCTTACTTTTGCAAATATGTCATACTTCGGGGTAATTGAGCGAATATGGGAGTTGGAATACATCTCCTTCCGGATACCAGTCTTTAGTTGTAAGTAGGTTGGAAACAAGAATGGGCTTCAAGTTGATGATTCAGTATTCATTTAGGTGGATTTTAATAAACTAAGGTACAAGGATAAGTCTTTTATTTCAACATCCCAAGCACAATAGGTGTTTTTTGTCCTTGATCTTGCAAGTAAGAAGTGGTCCATTATTATGTGAATGAACAAAATAACTAACAACATAGATGATAATGAACACCTTAAAGATATGGATATTAAGGATGATCCTTTTCTCAAGGTATCATTTGATACTGATCCTAGTAGAGATGATAGTTAATATATGAGAGATAACCATCAAGAGGGGACTTTGATCATAAAGAAGGTATTTTTGATGTTTTATATTTCTTTGAGCATATATAATTATTTTATGTTTTAATCTTATTTTTTATGTATTATATTCACATTATTTTTTTTAATTTTATTGCAGATAAATGGTGTACCCTTCTGGTCATGATGATGATCATGGTGATAGGAGTAGTTTAAAGTCTACAACAATTTTATGAAGCAGCACTAGCGTGGCTTGACTATGATGAAAGAGGTGGGGCTAAAGATCCATGTACAGTGGAATAGTAAAGGCATTCCAATTAAGAAGGGTGGACACAAGTTAAGCAATTACATCGGGGTAGCAGTGAAGCTAAATGTTTCAATTTCCTATCCTTATAAGGATTGGAGAAAAGTCTCTGAGTCAGTAAAGAACAACATTTTCAAAGATATATCGGTAATTAACATAGTATGTTATTTTATCATTATGTTTGTATATATAGACTATAATATAGTGTGTCATTTTAATGTATGCTACAGTCTACTTTTGATATAAATAATAGTCACAGGTGTCATATATATATACAAAAGTCGGAGTTGCTATGCCAAATTTTGGTATATTTTTACCAGGTTCTTCATGAGAGATGAAGTAGGCAATATCCATAAGGACCAGCCTAAGTTATTTGAGATATACATATCACAAAAACAGTGGAATACTTTTATTTCTAGCCGTCTTGAGGAATCTTTTAAGTTAAAGCATTTCTCTTTGTTGTGATGTATGATTGGCTTTTTTGGACATGACAGGTATTTTGGTTGTTTTATTTATTGAGAAGAGAGGGCTTAGGACCCAGGAAATTCTAGATTTTAAGCTGTCATGCTGCCCTATTTTTTATAGACTAAAGCTAATTTTGGTGTACTATTTTATAGAAATTAAGTGAAGCCAATAGTGAGAGAGCCACGAAGTAGCAATACCCTTATAGAGTGGGTTGTCAAGGATACCATGGTATAGAGGAAAAGCTGGTACATGCTTCTATATGTTATTGGTTTGAATAGCTATTTCGTTCAAATACTAACACATTTGTTGTTTGTGTTCTTGCATAGAAATCAAAGGAGGGATCAAAAAAAGGGGAAATATAATGCCATGAAATATGGATAGAATCTTGAAAGAACAAATAACGGATAATTGACAATGAAAACATTCAGAGAGTTGTTAAGTCGATAGTTAGTATTACTGTATTATCTATTTTATTATTGAATGTATTTTCAAGTACTTCAATATCTATTTTATTATTATGTGATTGTTTCTCTCTCTTATAGGAATAATTCCCACAGTCCATACCTCAACCCAGTTAGGAAGGCTCATGGCAAGACATACTTAGGAAGGCACTAGGTTCCCTGAGTACCCTAGTCATGTTAGGGATGCAGGGTTTTGTTGGGAATTTCATTACACACGCAGTGGAAACTTATCAAGAAATTCCCTCCCATGGATTCGTCAATGTTGTTTAGATTGAGATGTAGAAAAAGAATTTACCTCCAATGTGTCTCTTGGTGTTCTTTTTCATTTCATCAGATCCTAGGAATTAACGTGACTGGTCAGCTCCCTCTACCGGTATGCACACGAACAGTGAGTCCAACTTGAACGGCGTGCTAGCATCTCTGTTTTTGAATATCCATACGCCCTCACTAGTCGTCCATACAGCCAATGTTTGTCATTCATCTGTACAGTCGTTGTTCATCATTCATTCGTATAGTCTCGCTCTACAAATGTACGGCCGCTCTCTCTTTAGGATGTTTCGAAATTGTGTTGATTATATATCAAATAATCCTAGTCTATATCAATATATAGATATGATTTGGTACTTGTTTAATTTAAATCAATAATTTAAACTAAATCAAATATTAATTAAATAGATTCGTTTGAATTTAAATTTATCTAATAGATTAAATTTAAACTAACTATCTAATCTATATCCAGAATCAAACCTAGATTTAATTTATCATATAAATCAAATTTAGATTATGACATTAGTTTAAATTTAAATCTATCATATATAATTAAATTTAAAGCTAATTCATTTAAAATAATTTGAACAATATATATATATTTTGAATTTTATAATATATATATCAAATATATATATAATTTAATCACCCTAAATTGAGTATTAAATTCACTGAATCTAGACACATTTTAGATTCAATGAATCTGGATATTCTAACTCAAGTTAGTCCGTTTTTGTGTGTGACCCTGTAAACCCATATGATATTGGCAGTAGGCTAATAACGCTATTGGACCCATAAGTTACAAGTGACCTCTAGCAAGACATTGTGACTACCCAAATCATATGAGATCGGTGATCCAATGTAACCTATCATATAACCTAATTACATCCCTTTTATCTTATGATATATAGGTTAAGTATGAGGCATGGAAACGTTATCCTTATTTTACTCGACCATCACTTTCTCGATCTTCGAGTAGAATGACAGAACAAATGGAAACTCTTTCATTCGAGCACAACCATGCATTTCTCAGTCTCACTCATCGAGGGGCCCAAATATATCTCTTCATTAATTAGAGAGAAAAATTTCATCTTGATCATTCATCTTCCTCCACACGAGTTCCATTATGCCTGATCATAGCCTTTATGATTTCCCGATTAAATGTGACTTTTGACTATGCCAAAATATAGTGTTCCCCATGTAGGAAGCCATGGTGATCTCAGGTCTGAGGGCTTAGTGACACGATTATATATGAGATATGCTTATGACTTGATCCATGCAGCTATCTCATGATGGGTCAATCCAGCGCCTATTCTCTAATAAGAGCTTATGATTTTGATTTGTATCTTCATATACAATTATCAATCAAAATCATACTAGCCTTAATTCATCATTGTTCCCACAAATATGATTGACTAGGGATATTTAGGATAAAATAATTTATCCAAGGATATTACTATAAAGAAAAATATGCAAACAATATAATAATGTAAGAAAAAAACACCTTTTTTTTTAGAATGAAGTATAATGTTCATAATACAATGATTGGCTTAGGGCACAATCTCCAACAAGTTTGCATCACATCTATAGCCTTCTTTGGGTCTCGTCAAAAATCATATGGCATAAAAGTTGCCCAATTTAAGGTAATTGTCTAGTAGCATCTTGAAGTTCAATTTAAGATGCAGGCCCAATTAGCTCAATTGACAGATATGGTCCTTTAAATGTAGTCAGAGAAGCAGCAAGAGGCAGTATCCATCCCTAGTGCCAAAGATAGCTACATTGTCACATCTCAGCATCTCCCTAAGGTAATTGCTTTCATTATTACCTTATTTAGAGTTAACTTTTTCCACCCATAATAAATTGCTTATTTTTTATGTATTGATTGGTCTAGGGTCAATTGTATTGTTAGTTATGGTTAGAACAACCTGCTGTGCGTGTGGTTGTAGAGGGGCATGTTCATAATACCTAGGGAGACATGCTTCATGATGCACTCCTTCCTGTCGGCCATCTCAAAGTATCAATTGATGTAGCTAGAGAGGAGGCTACTAGATTGCCAATTCCTATGGGGGACATGCAAAAAATAGGGATGGCACTAGGTAGCTTCATAGCATGGCCCGTACACCTTACCATTGCAACTCCACTTGTATAGGTATGTTAGTTGACACTGCACCATAATTTTCTATAATGAAATATTGATATGGTTAATCTTGAACTTACCCATTTTGTCACTTAGTTTAAGGGGAACTAAAAAGTGCAAAGGCTAGGTTAATCAAATGAATTAGTCTCAACTAGCGAAGAAACCACCTGAGCCTATAGTTCCAGACACTTTTCAAAAGATGCTTGCCAAGTTTCTACCCCATAAGCTTCAAGGGAACATTGACTTCCAAATAGCTTTTGATAAAAATAGTTATGCTAAAGGAAGTAGCTGAAAGTGTTAATGTTGAAGTTATGGGTTACATCATGAACCGTCAATGGATCAGGGTTGATATAATCTATTTTTATTTTTCACTTTAGGCTTTTGTATTAATCTATTTGTTTTATTATTCTATTTTTTTCTGTTTAAGGTACCTATACCAGACATTTTTGGTTTCTCATAATCTTATGAGTAGATTTATATTCATCTACTCCCAAGATATAGTGGCTCCTCAATATATCTTGTCTGATGCCAACATTACTACACAACAGCAACTAATTACGAATGTATTCAGTGCAAGGGTTGATAAGGATGTCTTATTCTTGATTCCTTATAATAATGTGTAAGTGATTGCTAAACTTTCAGTTTATGACTTATTCGATGTGAACTACTTATTTATAACTTTCTAATGAAGCTTATTATTTCTTTTATAGAACTCACTGGATGTTAATTGTGATCAATCCATTGGAATCAACCATATACTTTCTAGATCATTTGAATCAAGACCCAGAACATCATCAACAGATGATATGGATAATTAATAAGCAAGATTAATCATGTACTTTTGACATATTAGATTTTCTATAATTTTATTTGATAATTAAAAGTTTTGTTTATATATATTAACCTTTTTTATTTCTTATGGTTAATAGTGCTATGTCAATATTTTGGGCAATTTAGGGGTGTAGAAATAATAAGAAGGGTAAAATGGTGAAACCAATAGCTTCCTTATTATATAAATGGAATAAAATACTGGTATGTATAAATCAATATTCAATTAATTGTTGAGATTAACATTTCCTTATTATAATGAGTATAATTTTTCCGTTAGTGTCTGAAACAACCAAATAGTAATGATTGTGGAGACGATGTGATGCTTTTCATGAAAGATATTATCACACATGGTCAGAGCATAATCCCCAACATGGTATATAATTCCATTATATTATATTAATGTTGATACAATTTTACCTGTTTCACTTATGTATCTTGTATGATATTTTATTTGCAATATTTCCCTGATACCTATTATCCTGAGTACTCTGATGCTCAAATCACGGAATTAATTGAAGAATGGTGTAAGCACGTGCTATTTATCCTTAAATGCCAACTAAAGTCTATTTAGTAAAAAGATAAAAAATATAAATTTGCATTTATGATCTAAGCGCTAACTAAGGCTGGCACCTTACTTGGCGTTTCTTACAAGGTATTGGCCTTAGTTGAGTAAACGCCAACTAAGGTTATACCTTAGTTGGCATTTATCACAGAAATGCCAACTTAATTTGATACTTTCATTGGTGTTTATGATGTAAATGCTGACTAAAGTTGACCTTTGTTGGTGTTTAACAAACACCATCTAAGGTCCACCTTTTTATTGGAGCAAAAATAGTTAGCATTTCATAAATGCCAATAAAACCCAGATATAAATGCCAATAAAAGCTAATATTGGTGTGCTGAGTAGGAGAAGGTTGAGGTGAGGAAGGTGCCTGAGGTGAGCAAATAGGTTTAGTTTCTTGCTTTGTAGGGGGCTTGGCAACCTTTGGACGAAGGGTAGAAGTTGTGGCTTGTTCATTTCCATATAATTTTCAGCTATAAAACCTCAATTCCTTCTTTTCTCCTTGAATTTTATCCAGTGCCATTTCTACTCAATTAACTCTATCATCTATGGCCACTAGAATATAAAAAATCTTAGAGATGGCAGTTTTCAAGGTATCAATCTCCTTGAATATTACTCCCGTGATGGCAGTTTTCACATGATTTATCAGCATCTTCCTGAGTAACATGCTAAGGTGATTTTTGAAACTTCTAAGATTTTTGAGGTTAAGGAAGAGCAGACTGATTTAATGGTGCCTGAGAGTGAGTAGGTGAGGGTGAGCTCTTTCTTTTTGCAAATTTTCCCATAGTCTATTCCCCGTTTTCAAATTTTAAGCAGATTCTAGGCATATTTGGAGAGATAAACTCCATTGGAATATCTCTTTCTTTTCCTTCCAAATGCCAGATATTGTTGATTTTCAAGATTAGTGAGAATATGGCATATGGCTGCTCCTTAGATGCAGATTTTGCAACATCAGAGAACCTCTTAATCATTAAGTTTGCGACATCAATGGAGGTCAATCTAATCAAGCCAATCATAATCTTCAATTCTGTTTTAGTGAGATACCCAAAACTAAAACTTTTATTGACAATAATCCTCACAAGCAGATAATGAAGAACTCTAAACTTTATGGGCATGTCAGTAAGCTTAAGCTTATAATTCTCTGGGCTAGAGGTAGTTTCCGTAATAGTATTATATAGATAAGGCATATGATTCTACAAGCTCTAGTTTATCTTCAAATAAATCCAACCAATCTCTTAAAGCTTCAGGATTAACCACAAGTGTCTGGCCTCTAACTATAGTGGGAAACTCAATTTCTCTCTTTCCAAAGCTCATGCTACAAAAGAACATTCTAACCACAGACTCAGAGTAAGAAATTCTTAGTTCAAGCCATGAAGAAAATCTATCCAATATGTCAACTATATCAAACTTGTTCTTCAGTAAGAAATCAACTTTAACCTAGTATTAATTGCATAAGTTTCTCTTAGCAAACTTTTAATCGAATTTCTTTAGGTTATTGCTTAGAGATTAATTTTCACTAATGATACCTTCAAGTGGCAGTTCTACGATCCCAGTAACTGATGGAGCATGAGAAACCATGGCAGAGGTAGTAGGTTTAGATGTACCCGTGTGAGCGGAGGATTAAGCACCCTTTTGCACTTTCTTTCTTGAGTTTTTGCTGCTCTCTTCCTTTTGTTTTCTCTTCATAATCTTTTTAATAATCTCATCGTCATTTTGCTTTCTCATTTCAGTTCCACTCATGAGTACCGATCAAACTTTCCTCTTTAGCCTTTGTTTTTCTGCCTCTTCTTCTCTAGCCTTGTATAGTTCCTCTTTGATTACTCCTGCTTCTTCGAGTTTCTTGGCCATGGGCTCTGTTCGTGCCATTTTCATTCTATTAGGGCACATATTTTTTGTTGCAAATGAGTTTTGAGAGACCAACAATGAAGAGATGACACTTTGAATATCTAAATGGAATGGTAACTATTGAATTTGAGGTAAAGGGAGAGATGGTTGCGAGTTTGGCTCGAGAGTAATCGGTTGTAGTTCTTCATAATAGATGTATTGATTCGTTTAAAATCTAAATTATTGTGAGATAATCAATTCACGAGCTTTGAAGTTGTGGAATTAGGAATGACAAACAAAGTAATTGATTAAGGCAAAAAAAGAATAACATATACCTAGCTAAAGTAATCAATTATTCTGAGCAAAATAATCAGTTATCACGCTAGATAGATTAGTTATAAGCTCACCTAAAGAAACGATTAGAATAGACAAATAATCGATAGTAGTTAGCCACAGAAGCACTAAACATTACGATAATCAATTAAACAAGGTAAATTAATCGATTAGCATGTTAATGCATTAGAGAATCGATTATATGAAGTAAAATAATCCGTTACCTCAACAGGCAAGCTTCACAGTGATTAAAGGTGACTTGACAATTGCTTATATGTCACTTAATAATTGATTATAATTGTGTATAGTTGTTTTCCTTTTTAAATTAATCGATTCCTGTAAAGCATTTAAGTTAGTGAAGTATTTATTTAAAATAATCATCAAAACATGGATTTTAAAGAAAATTGAGAGATTACTTACAACTCACTTTACTATTCCCAATTCTCTTTGTATAAATAAAAATTGATCCTCTGGTGGTGGCTTTGTGAAAATATCTGCAAGTTGTTATTATGTAGGTACAAATTCCAAAGCAGCATCTTTCTTTTACACATGATCTCTCACAAAGTGTTGACTGATCTCAATGTCTTGGTCCTTGAGTGCGTTGCAGGATTTTTTGATATATTAATGGCACTTGAATTGTCACACTTGATTGGAATTTCTTCAAAGTCGAATCCCAAGTCTTCCGGTTATTATTCCCTCCATAGTACTTGAGTACAACAACTCCTAGCTACTACATACTCAACTTTAGCTGTTATTCTATTTTGTTTCTTGCTGAACCATGAGACAAGTGATCCACTAAGAAATTGGCATGTTCTATTGGTGCTCTTTCTATCAGTTCTGCTTTGAGCAAAATAAGCATTTGAGTATGCAATGAGTATTTGTCCACCACCTTTGGGATACCAGAGACCTATTTGGATTGTACTAACCAAGTATCTAATTCTCTTGACTACAGTGTTGTGTGATTCTTTTGGTGAGGATTGAAATCTTGCACACATACAAGCACTGAACAAAATATCAAGTCTACTGGCAGAAAGGTAAAGTAGAGAAACAATCATTCCTCTTACTTGGTGTTGTCAAAGGGCTTTCCTTTTTCATCTGCATTGATCTTCATGGTAGTACTCATTCACTACTACAAGAAACACCATTTTACATCTATTGTTTTGGACTTTTTATGGCTGTTCCCGAAGTAACGTAGAAGTTACAGACATAAAAAGTATAGCATTTTATGTCTGTTCAAAAATAGCTATAAAAAGTATGCCTTTTCACGACTGTTATTTTGTTAACAACTGTAGAAAGGTGACAAAAGCAACCATAGAAAGTAAGTTTGCCTTTTTATAACAAACAACTTTGTACAAATAGCCATAGAAAAGAAGCCCTTTCACATCTATTTTATCAAAAATAACCATAAATTGAAAATTTTTTTATATTAATGCCTTGTAGTTCCATACCCAAACCTATATTTACATCCAGAATGTACAAAATAACAAAGCAATTTTTATAGCAAAAAACTTAACTAGCTTTTTTACATCATAATAGCTACAGACAACATCTAAAACATTGTTCTAAACTACTCCGATCAATAAAAAATAATCTATGTGATAACAAAATATATTCAAATGAATCAAAGAAAAAATTCTAACCATATGTTTTGAATGTGGTCAGTTTCTTGCTAAAGAGATAGGGATGGTCATTATGGAAGTATTGCAAGTTTAAAACTTATACCAACACAACTCATATAGTAAGAAGTCATCAGGAACAAAAACTAAGTTATAGATAATATAATTACCTTATCCAATGAGTCAACAACATTACCAGTAATTATGTCATACATTTCTCTCATAACATAGTATCACACTCTGTTCCCCTAGGCTGGTAGCGAGACTAAAAATCTGCAAAGAAAATGAGCAAAATCAAAATACTTGGATTAATTTCCTTTAAGGTTAGGATAAAACTATATACGTATATTTGGGTATTTCTATTATGTTTTTTGGCCTCTTGCATGTGTTTCCCACCCTTTAATTGGTATGTCTTCTATAACATCTCCAAAAAGTTAGATAACTAAAAATGTATAGGGAATTTGTAAAAATAGGTAGACATCATTTTGTGTGAAATAGGGCAAAGAGATCTTTTTTCTTGGTTAGATGGAAAAAAGAAATATTATGGTTTTGTCCCTAAGAATTATGAAAATTACATTTATGTCCCTAAGCAGGGAAAATCTTGTGGAGGACAAGAGGTCAAATATTTTGGAGAAAATTACACCTAATGATCTAAAAATTTTAAAAATTATAAATTTACCCCAAGTCAAGGGTAATTTTTTAAAATATGCAATATTACTATGAAAACGAAGCTCTCAATGAGAGAAGTCCAATGGTTTATGGCATTGAGGGTCAATGTTCAAGAATGAAGAAATAATCAATGTCAAAGATTAAATAGTAACTTTATACCAATAAATCTGCCTTTTGATATGTAAAAGCTAAAAAGTCAAAAAGAAAAGCTATTGGACATCACAAAAGGATCTTCTTAAAGATAGTACAATAAAGTAATACTAGATACAAATTCACTTTAACCTTATATCAATAAAGGGAATTTACACTGTAAAAAGTAACTTTACTGGTCCAAGTATAAAGTAACCAACATAGGGTAATACTGGACTGGGAAAATTTTGCAGTGTCTTGGACAAGTATATCCTTCATTTAGGATACCACATGGCAGCCTTCATGTGCTCAAATTGCATGCTCAATGGTTAAGCAAAGGCTAACCAAAGTTAAGTAACCAAGGGTTGTTAGGTTAGCTAATCAGACAACTAACCTTGGTCAAGCACATTATAAATAACCTTCCTCCTCCCATTTGGACTAAATATTAAGCCAAGAAAAGAGAGAGAAGCTGCAGAAAAGAGAAAGAGAAGGCCAGCCATACGTGAGGAAGAAAAAGAAGAAGAAAAATGGAAAGAGAAAATCAAGGAAAAAATGGTAAGTTATCGTCTTATGATTCAAGTATCCTAGCATAGTTGTTGAGTTGTATGGTTTAGTTTTCTTGAAATTTCATATTCCCAAACCTCTATTCAGATCTGGCCTAAGCATGTTTAAGAGAGTGAAGATGTTTTTGAACCATAAATTGATGAGCAAGCATGAGATTTAACAAGAGAAAGCAAGATAGGTAAGATTGAAGCAAGTTTTATGAAAACCCATGTTTTTCCCAAGAAGGCAGAATTTTAGTCTGTATAAAAGGCAATATTAGAGTGGGAATATCATTAATTTGACCCCAAAAATGGATTCCCCACGGCCAAAAACCTTAAGAACAAGTATATGCTTCATGGTATAGGCTAAGATAGACAACTTAGACAATTAAGGGTTTTTAGAGTTTCATTTGAGCCATATGTGTTATGCTCTGGAATCAATGGTTTAAGCCATTGTTCAATGTCGTCTAGGGACTTGAGGAAGTTGGAAGAAGTTTCTACAACCATTGAAAGCAAAGGGTATAACCAAGGGAAGTCATCAAAGGTAGCTAAGTTTCATATTCTAGCTTTATGTTTTTTCATTGTCTTTCTATGATCAAATTGTGTTGCCATATTGCAATTGTGATTTCTTTGATTGGTTTTGGTTGTAAAATGAGGGGTTCTATTCCCCTGGGATGTCCATTTTCTAAGCCGTTATGCTGCCAAAATTATTATGATCAATGTGGCAATTTATTGTTTAAATGTGATTGATGTGATTAAATGTGATCAAATATGAGTTATTTGACATGATTGATATAATTATATGAAATGTAACTTGATACTGAGACTGCCCCCATTCTCATCCCCTTAAGTATCCCAAATGATTAAGCAAAAACAATGGCAAGGAGATCAAGGAGCCAAAGAGAATGAAGGAGAGAATGATGCTTGATGATGATTTCAAGCTATGATACCATATTTTGAAATAAAGTATAAAAATTATATATATGCATATGGATATGTATCCTTGTGCTATTAAGTTCTTTTGAGCATTATGAAATGTTTGGCATGGATTTAGAACTTGGAATGATCATGTGAGCTTGTTATGAATTCTACTTTGCCATGTTATATTGCTAGAAGTTCATTTTGTAGCAATGAAAGTAAAGTCAACACTGTTTGACCAAAATAGGGAAAATAGGTTAAGTGTCATATATGATCTTAAACTAGAGAGAACAATATTTCCAATGAGCTAAAGAACATTTCATTTGGATATGTGTACAAATTATAGTATATATTTGAAATTAAGGGTCAAAACTGGACAATAATGTAAAAGCTAAGAATTTCACTAAAAGTATGATTTAATTTGAAAGGTAATATAAAATAGTACTAAGCTCCAAAAATTCAGTGATTTATATGTGTAAAAAGATCTTAATTTTAAGTTTAATATGCCACTAGCTTGAGTTTAATTGGAGTTGTACAATAAGAGATATACATGTTTACCTATAACTGTTCCAGTAAGAGTGAGTTTCTGATCCTTAGTGATTTAAGGTAGAATCATGCTCTGCACAAGTTAAAATAAATATATAAGAAAAATATGGATATAATTAGTTATACATACCTTTCCAATGGCATAGAGATTGAATAATTTGTCTTAGTATAGAGTTAGATATGAATTTTTAAAGTTATGGCCAAAATCCTGGAAAAGAGAAAAATGATCATTTGAGCAATAGAAGTTTAAGTATTGAACTATATCAATTGGTGTAGTCAAATACAAGTTTCATATTTTTCCCTTGTATAGAATATTTCTAGGTTCATTTAGGGACTTGAATCATATTAACACCATTTTTTTGGAATTAGTTATGATTTTTCAAATTTCAGCTAGGAAAATGGATAATAGATGAATAGTAAATTTGAAAAAATTTTATTTTCAGATTTAATCCTTTTAATGATTCAAGCTTCTAAAATGGCTTAGTTGGATATTAGAAATGCTATACTACTTAGAAAAATGTATGATAAAGTAAGGTGTTATATCTTCATAGTCCTGTGATCAAATACATGAAAGAAAGTAAATTATAGACTAAAATCTATTTGATATGTCACATGTGTTCACAAACCAAAGTTTTACACAAATATATACTTACAAATGAACTACATCAAAAAAATCTTTGGATGCTTTTCCATCCTTTTTACTAGAGTTATTTTTCTTCTTTTTCTAGGAGTCATCTTCCTTGACTCTATAAGAATCAAACCAGTAGGCGGTGCACTGCTCGAGGCATAACACCCACAATGTCCAATGATTACTACAACATATCAATTAATGTTAATATCATATCCATCACATAAAGTCTGATCACTACTACTTATTTGTATATGATTTTCAGACTTATTACTCATAATGGACTAGCGCCAACCTACAAGGCTTAAGGCTCTCTACAATTGTATTTTCAATGTAATTTACTTGTCCCTCTCTCGAAGCCCCACACTTTGGATACGATATGGACAAAGGAATCCATATTTCTCATTTCTTCTCAATTGGGTGTAGTACTGGTCAAGAACCCTATCAAAGAAATAAAATAAAGATAAATGCATAGAAATGTAATTACTTAAAAATGCATAAATAGAGAGATGCATTAGTAATGAAAATAAACATACATGATCCAAAGGGATAGAATAGATATATCCTGGTATTGCATGTTTAGTAAATCAAAGACATCATTCTTTTCAATATAGATGTTATACGTGATAAATCCCACAATTCCAGGAGTCATTTCAATTTGAACAGAAACCTCATCACTAAATTATGAAACTTCTATCTTTAATCATGTTAATGATCCCATTTTTATGACTGCATGTGAGTCATCAGATTGAGATTGAGGCATTGAATCTAACGAATCATTCCCCTCACTCCTTCCCTAATTAAGTAAATAACAATGAATTTTAATCTCAAACTATGTATATATAATTAAAAATACAAGAGAATTATAAGGTTTTTGATACTTGAGGCATGGTTATTGTAACAAGCCTTTTAGGCCATAAAATAAAATTTCTTGGAGCTTGGGCTACTATTATAACCTCATCAAATGGAAATGGCACATGTGCATGAGGCTTAATGACATTTTCAACTGACACCTTTACTTGATCCTTTGGCATTTGATGGTTGTGGAAGGTTGACACTATGGTATAAACTTAACCTTGAGTTACAATGTGTCGCATGAGAACATCCAAAAATAGATGACATGCTACTTCCTCATTGGCAATATCTTTTGTGCTATAGACTACAGGAGAATGTGTCATCTTGATAGGCAGTTCCTGCATAAGTGGTTGCAAACCAACAGTCAAGAACATGGACAACATCACCTATCTCATGGCTTTTATCTTTGAATCCATTATCTAATGCATTCGAGCTTCTGTTTCCTCCATATTCTTATCCAATATTTGCTTCAACTTATGCTCGGACACAACTTGCTTCCGAGATCTAAAATATTCCTTTGTACCACTCCACATCCTATACCAAATGCTACTTGGGTGCTCATCCTTGCTTAAAGTAGTTGCCAAGATATCTTGCCTCCCACTTGGAATGAGTGATCCTTGAGATGCTTGCTCCTCAAGAGAATCCTATACCATACGGATAGCATATATATAATTAGCAATCTCACAATTAAAGTTACATAATTACTTTGATTATAATATACTTACAATCTTTTCGCCAACCACTTGAGCCTCGGGGGTGAAATATTGTCCATGCTTATTTCTTCTCACCCTCTTCCATTTCTGAGCATGATTTACAAAAGATAGAGGAGAATTACGAATGAATGTGTCTGAAATTATAGCTTCTTACCTTTTGATCAACTTCTCCTACATCATATTATGCTCCAGTAACTCATATCGTCTTGAGACAAGTTATGAGGGTAGACATTTAGCTTTTGCTTCGCTTGAGCAACCACTCTTCATTTTTGGTACAAATGAAACCAATAAAGTGTTAGTTACTACTCAATAATGCCATTTAAATATTAAAAATTACTAATTTAATTGCCTCAGCCTTAGGTGTTAGCTAACTCTCAACAAACTTCTTCCATGTCTCTTCATCTAAGTACTCATATGTGGTGCATGGATTCTTGTGCTTCAATGCACCATATATGTATCTGCAAGTAAGGTTTGATTTAAAGTCCTTCCATTACTTCCCTACTCTCTTTAATAATTTCTTCATTTTCTCCTTCGTAGCAAGAATGCTATAAGTGATCTACATAGTAGCATACTCATACAATGAAAATGACTAATATTATAATAAAATTGGAATAAAAATATATCAATTTAAAGTAATATACCAACATAGCATTCCAAATTTGCTTTGTGACATCTTTTTGTACTTTTTTCCCAATTAGGGAACAAGATACCGACTTTACTACAAGCCAAATCACCTAAAAAACATGCAAATTAAGTCCTTCCATTACGCCCTTCATAATATAACTCAGTGAGGTCAACATGTAGTTTCTATCCACTAAATTGAGCTTTGGTCACGGAACTCATCCTTATGGTGCCTCTTGTTTTAATCCCTCTATTAGTTGTACTCTTCTTAGCAATCTTGGTAGGCTACTCAAAATCACTAGAGGAATTGCTAGAGAAATCGCTAGAGGTATCCATGTGCCTATCTAGACAATAAACAAAATAATGTAAGTAAATTGAAATGATTTCAAAACAACACTTTGAATGTGTGTGTGGCCAAAATAACCATATGTTGGGATATTTTCCTAGATCCCTTCATGATATTCATGTCTTCTAGTATATACATCATCTACTTCATTTTCTTTAGCCAATAGAGGTAGCCTTGTAGAGAAAGGAGAGGTCTCATCAATATCATAAGTTGATTCACTATTCTCAGCATTAATAGTCTATGTTTCTCCTTGGAGAACAACAAACTACTTTTCATCAGTCATATTAACAACATAAAAAATTTATTTCACTTCATTTGCTAGGATAAAAGACTCCTCCTTATAACCTACCCTATCATGATCCACCAAGATAAACCCTAACTCATCTGTTCGAACACCATTGTTAATATCAACCTACTTGCATTTGAAAACAAGAACTTTGAATTCTATGGAGTCAACCACTCATATCTCTTCAATAACCCCAAAATATGATGTGGTTGCCAAAATAGAGTTTTTTTCTTTTGTTCTAGAAAAATGCATCATTTCTGCTGCCACCATAACACCATTGTTCTACATAGTACTATTGTCTTCCTGGGATTTTGTAGAGAATGAATACCTATTGATGTTATAATCACTCCAACATATGACCTCAAAGCATGGCTTATCGACTAACTATTTTATTGTATCAGAAACATTGTCATCATTCATAACTTGTTCTTTGAACCACAATTTAAAAGTCCTATTGTGTTCATTTACTAACCATTTATTGCTCTTCTGAGGGGTTTTTTTTCTGTGATAATGTTTTTATGCTTGGCTAAGTAAGGCTGAACTTCATCAATGTTATTTAAGATATATAGATATGCTTGTAGTACTTCTTCAGGACCTATGCTCTTTACTCTAAGCCCTTGTATACCCTTACTTGCACTTCTTCCTTTATGGCAGGAATTTGGAAGTCCAATGACTTTTATTGCTGACAAGTATTCACTACAAAACTCAATTGTCTCTTTAGTAACTTATCTTTCAACAATAAATGCTTCAAGCCAATGTGGATTCTTCATATATCCTTTCATGACTTTTATTTATCGCTTAAATGGGTACATCCACCTCAAATAAACAGGACTACAAAGCCTTATTTCTTTCACCAAATGAACCATAATGTCAAAAAATAATGGTGGAAAGTACATTTCAAGTTGGCACAAGGTAATAACAACATCCTTTTCCAATTCATCCAATTTATGGAGTTTGATCACCTCGCTACATATAGCATTGAAGAAGAAACACAATCTAGTTATAGTGTGTTTCACATTTTTTGGCAATATGTCCCGAATAGCTATTGCTAACAATTGCTGCATCAAGACATGGTAATCATGAGACTTCAAGCCTATTAGTTTCAAATCATTCATTGCCACGAACCTTTTGATATTCGAAGAATACCCTTGTGGTACTTTGATGCCATGTAAATACTCACAAAAACTTCTTCTCTATTTTTTGGACAATGTATAACAAGATGGAGGCAAATAAGTCCTCTCTCCCACTAGTTGTAGAGCTAAGTCTTCTTGTATTCTGATTTCAACTAAGTCTTTTCTTGCATTCACGCTATCCTTACTCTTCCCTATTATGTTCAAAAGTGTTTTGATAAGACTATCACACACATTTTTCTTAATATGCATCATATCAAGACTGTATCTAACCTTAAGATCATATTGCCAAAAAAGAAGGTTAAAGAAGATAGACCTCTTTTTCCATAAATTCTTCTCTGTTGCAAGCTTCTAGTTCTTACCAAAGATCATATTGATGTCTTTTACTCGTTGATAAACTTGCTCTACATTATTGCCTTCGGAGCATTTTCATACTCTTATAGGCCATTAAAAGCTTTCTTTAATCTATAATAAGGGTGGTGCCTTTTGAGAAATATTTGATGATCGAGGTAGATAGTTTTCTTTCCATGTTCAAGCTGTTTATGGCACACGCCATGTTCACAAATAGTGCATGTGTTGTGGCCTTTAACACTGTATCTAGACAACTTTTCATATACAGGGAAGTCATTTATCATGTAAAAGATCATGGTACGAAGCTTAAATGACATCTTGTGATATCCATCAAACACATCCATACCTTCCTCCCATAACACCTTTAAGTCCTCAATCAAAGGTCCCAAGTAAACTTCTATGTCATTTCCTGGCTGTTTTAGACCTAAAATCATCATAGACAACATGATGTATTTGCCTTTCATACACAATTGAGGAGGTACGTTGTAAACCACGCGAAGAATAGGCCATAAGCTATGCATACTTCTAAGGTTACCACAAGGATTCATTCTATCTATATAGAGTCTAAGCCTCAAATTTCTTTGCTCAAGGTCAATCAACAAATAGTTTATCGATTGTTTTCCATTGAGGAGAATCAGTTGGATGTCGAATCATTCTGTTGAATTTCCTCTCATCTGCATGCCATTTTAAGTTCTTTGCATCCTTTGCATTACCAAACAAACATTTGAACCTTGGTATTATTGGAAGATACCATAATACCTTTGAAGGATACTCCTTGACTTTGTAGCATGATGACCCGCATTTTGGACACACATGTAGTTCTTCATATTTATTTCTATACAATATGCAATCATTAAAGCAAGCATATATCCTTTTATACTTCATACCCATTGGGCAAAGGATTTTCCTCATCTTGTAGTTATGGTTCGGAAGTTCATTACCTTCTAGAAGCATATCTTTCAACAACTCAAGCAAACCAATGAAATTATTGTGGCTCCACCCATTTCTCACTTTCAAGTTGACCAATTTAGCATCGCTGACATCTGTGTATATTTACTGCACCCCAGGTATAAAGGCTTCTATGCAGCATTCCATGTGCTTGTTCAAAATACTCTACTACTACATCACGGATCATGTTCTCTATTTAATCATTCAAATCCACATTAACTTCCTCCTTTCCAAACACATTTAGCATTTCTGTTTCTCCATGCCTAGCTATTGTGTATAATTCTTATTGAACCCAAAACAAATTAGATAGTCTCTTATTTTTGCAATACTCAATCCCTTCCCATTCAAACATTTTACATAAGGACCATAAAACCTCTTGTTATTATCAGGGACATTTCTTTTAGCAAATTCTAGAAATTGCTCAACCCTATTCTCGTATTCATTACTAGTCCTTCTAGCATTTATCCAAATATGATCCATTACTACCAAACTAAATATCCATGAACGAATAAATCAAATTTGATGTATAAATCATCCAAATGCATATATAACTAATTGTATGAGGTAAATGGATAACCAAATCTCCAATCAATATAATGCTTAATCGAGCAGTAAACGGATTCATTTTGTTTTAGAAGTTTCACTCATATAGTGTTTTTCAAGGCCTTATTTTTAATCAAGATAGGGAGAAGGAACTAGATTCTAACAGCCCTCAATCTCAATTATGTAAGACCAGTCAACAATTCAAGTAATGCAGGAAGATAATTTGGTTATTGAAGTAGATCCTATTTGCTTATTGAAGTAGATCCTACATCAAGGTTTGATAACTATATATAATATGTTGTAGTCTACTTTTAATATTATTTGTAAAATATTAATCTTAACTTTTTTTCACAAATATGAGAATATAATTACTACAGTAACTGATAGATGTATTTTCAAGCTTGAATAGGATGGTTTTCAACTTCAAGTACTCATAGTAGCCATAATGCTACAATAGAAGAGAAATGACAAATGAAATATAACAAAACTAGTTGGTAATATGTACATAATCATAAAACTTTAATAAGAAAATGATATCAAAAGACCTTTAAGCTATACACAACTTGTTTCAATTAGTCTCTAACTTCAGTTATCCTAGAAGAAAAAAGTTGTTACACTTCTTCTAACTTCCAAAGAAGCATTAGAAATATATATATACACATACATGTTGAGGATGGATGAGTAGTTAATTCAAGAATCTTAGTGGCAATGGCAAAAGACTTTAATTCTTCAGTCCAAAAATACAAAAATTTATTTTAATTCCTTAGTTTTTTGTCATGCTATTTTTAAATGCATATTTCATAAGTCATTTTTTTAGACCATAATGTACTTTAAATTTTATTTAAAAAGACAACAACATAAAAAGAATCCTAAGCATATAAATCTATGTAATATGTACATATATCATATACCTGATAAGTCTGTAGAAAATCAAATGACTTATAATACCAAGGGAAAATCATAATAAAGGACCAATTAGAGGTAATAAAAAAGCAAAGAAAGCTTAGAGGTTTCAAAATTTATCTACTGTGACGCATTGTTGATGGAGAGGAAGTTTAAACTAGAATACTGAGAATGATTATGAAAGTTTGATTGCAAGAACTTAGCATATGCAAATTTGCCATATAATATTTACAGAGGAACAAAACCAATCCTAAACTTTTATTTTACCATCTAACATGGGAGGATGGGAGGAAGTAACTTCATCAAGAGATTCTTTAATTGATAGAAAACCAGTGGAAGATGACAAGGGGCATGCTTGAGGGACAAATCCTAATGTAAAATAAAGAGGATGAACTTCACAACATGTTCATCTTAAAGATTGAAAAAAAATACAGAGAATGTTGTGTTAGCCAAAGAATAAAACAAGAAATATGCCAATTGTCAAGTAGTAGCTAGCTGCACCCTTAAACCACGATAGAGGATGTCTTAGTCATGGTTCAAAAGGAGGGTTTGGACAAAGTCAAGAGCATGGTAGGAGGCTTTATGACTTGAAAAAATTGTTATACATGTTGGGGCCCAATTATTTGAGCAAGTTTATAGCCTACTTGAAGCTAGAGAGTTTAAAGAGTATTTCAATTTTATTAGTTTCAAATCTAAGCTCAAGTGAAGCCCATTGGAGGAGATTACTTAAAAGATGATGTGGTTAACTAACATAGCATGTAACTTAAGCATTATTGGGCTTAATTTGTTTTAATTTCATTTTTATTAATTATAGGCTAAACTATGTTGATTAATAAGGCTCAATTGGTCAATTAGTAGTTTTTTTGATAGCCCACCTTGTAAATGAGCATGCCATGTGCCAAACATGTTATTTCATTAATGAGATGACATGTTTATAAAGGCTTAGTTACTATTTTTATTCTTTTCTTATGAATTTTTGTTATTTTATTTTAAGGTTTTATTTTATTAGTTTCCTAGGTCCAATAGGAGTATTATTTGAGTCCACAGTCTCATAATCTCATTAGAATTACTTAAGCCCAAATTAATTAGTTTTTCTAGGCCTATTAGGTTAGATTTTACCTTGCCTATTTAAGGTTATCTTTTATGTGCATTTTTCAAATTTGGATCAATAAAATTTCAGACTTTGTGAGTTTCTCTTGTGTTCTTTGACTGCTAGAGCGAAACTATGACTTATCAAGGAATCCGCCATTCCTTGTGGCACCGAAACTAGAGTTCAAGAGATCAATTCTCTTGGGTTCTATCTCACCTAGACCAACATCTTGGTTTTGTTTCTAATTCGTTTTGCTTGTTGTATTCACCATTTCTACATTTTTCGTCATTCTTCTTTACACTCCATTTTGTAGTATCTCTTGTTTGCAACAATCCGGATGTCTAACACATAAAAGTGGGATCTTTGGACTGGTTCCATAAGGGTTCACCTATCATTTAGGATCAAAGTATGGTTTTACAATCAAGGTGTGTCCTTTTTATTTGTTCTTTTCCTTGTTTATTCTCAGATTTCAATTGTCCCTTATCCTTGTTTTTCTTCTTATTTGTGTTGTGTTTCTTTGTTTCTTTTGTGTTCCAAGTTTGTGCCTTTTCTCTCTTTTTGTCTTTTACTAGCTAAAACTTCTTCATTTTTCATATGACTTGTGTAAATCTCTTTCCATTCCTTTAATTCAAGTTGATGGCTGTTTTAGGTTTTGACTGAGAATTGTTCATAAATTTTAGTGGCTAACCCAGACTTGTTCTTCTGTCCAGAATTATTCAAAAATATAAAAAAAAATCAAATTTTATTTTGTTTCAATTTATTAGTTTTTGTCCAAGTAGTTTGATTGATTTGCCCAGATTAAAAAAAAACAAAAAAGAAAAGAAAAACATATGAAAGAAGAAGAGTGATTGATTGCTACCAAGAGAAAATAAGAGAATAGCAACTAAAAAAAAAGAGGATTAAAAAAAGGTGAAAAAAAAGGAATTTATTGGCTGAAATCATAATCTTGGAGATTTGATTTGAAGCATTAATGTGACAAGAATTCTAAAGAGAGATTTTACTTTCCTCCTTTTGATAAGCTTGGAATTCAAGTAGTTTGAGATTGACAGCTAATTGATTCATATCTTTGGTTTCCTTTTTTATAATTGGCACATATCTTGATTGATGTATTGATCATTATTTGTGATGATTTGATTTAATTCTTGAGCCTTATAATTTGTTTGGACGTTGACTTGAGATTTGGAGAAGAATCTTTGTGCCAAATTAAGGATCTTGATCACCAAGTTATATACTCTTTCCCAAATCCAAGTTTTTGGTGGTAAGTTTCTTTATATACTCTCTCCTATTTGATCTCTGCCCAGATTTTTGCATTTAGATTTTTGAATTTCCAAGTGTGTCCTTTATTCTAAGAGTACATGCCACTTCCTTCTTCTTTATTCCCAAATATTTTTGTTGTCTTTTCTAGTTGAAATAGCTACTGTTTCTTTGATTTCTAGCTTCTTTTCTTTCATTTTATTTGCTGGAAATTTAAGTTTTGTTATGTGTTTCTTGCTGGTTGGTCATACTTCTTTTAAATCCTTTGAGAAGTATAATTTTGAATTTTGGTTTTGTGATTGCCACTTCTTTAAAAATTGATTTCCTTTTGATTGTGGTTGTGGTTTTAATTTAACTTTCTCTTACGAAAGCAAGTTTTGAGTGGAAAAAGGAAAGAGAGTAAATTGCATCATTTTCTGAAAAAGCCTTTTAAGTGTGTAAAACATGAGTGAATTTGCATTATTTTTGAGTGAAACATGTGAGGGAGTAGTGAGTTCCGTTCTTGTTTATAGTTCTATTAGCTACTAACCATGTTAGGATTTCTAAGCTTTGCACCTCAAAAGAAGCCTTTCAAGAAAGTTTCCAATTGTGACCGAGACTTGAGAAAGATGAAGTTGAAGATTCCTTCTGTCCAAGGCAAAGATGATCCCAACCTCTATTAGGAATGGGAAAGAAGAATTGAGCTAGTGTTTGGTCATTACTACATCAATGAGGACAAAGTTGATCATGCGATCATTAGTTTTGCTGACCATATAGAAGTTTAGTGGGAAAGGTTTTACAAAACATGGATTGAATATGGATTTGAACCCATCACTTCATGGGAGGATATGAAAATTCTTTTGAGAAGAAAGTTTGGTTCTTTTCACAACCAACCTATGCCTAAGAGTAAAGATGAATATCCCAAAGAGATACATGTGTCTATGGAAGAGAATCCAACTCCTAATGCATGTGATTTCCACATGGAGAAAGATGATTGAGTGGAAGATGATATTGCTACCACTTCAACAACTGATGATAAAATAAGAGAATCCACTACATGTATGCCTAATCCTCAAAACTTTGATAATAATATCTCTTGTGATTTAAGATGTGATAATTCTTGTGAGATAAATAATATTACTTGCATTGATGATATCTCCTGTGATGGAACAATTGAATTGGAAGTTTGAATTGGGATGTACTGAACTTGAGAATCCCAATGAGTTTAATGTTATTAATTGTGATAATGGGATTAAATATGATATCTTGATGAATCTTGATGAGAATATTAATCTATAAGTTACTAGTACTTTTGATTCTAGCTATGTTTCTAATTTATAAATTGAAAATCTTGTTCTTACACAATTGGAAAATAAATTTCATGATTGTGCTAATGAGATGAACCATAAATGTGTGCAACTTTTACAAGAGAAACATGATTTATTTGTTGCTAATGATTTGGCAGAAAATTTTGTGGATAATGCTGTGATTCCTTTGGAAATTAGCTCTTATGATTGCATTGATGTTGAGCATATTGACATGGTAATTGGAGATTATGCTTTTGATTCTAACTTGAATAGGCATATTAATCTTTGTTCTTTTTGTATTGGAAAATGCCCATAAATCATTGCCATGTAATTTAGGTGAAACTTATGAAAAAAATAAAGAGTGAGCTTAAGAGGAGAAACATGAGTGGAAAAAGTAAGAATGATGGAAAAGAGAGAAGAAAAGAGAGATAAAAGAAAGAAAAACAAGCAAGTGGGAAAAGATTGAGAGAAGATTTAAAAGGAGAAAAAAAGAGAGAAAAGAGAAAAGAAAAAGAGAGTTTGAGGAAGAATGAAAGTGAAAGTGAGCTTAAAGTAATTTGTACAAAACTCCTTCCTTCTTCACCTCATCTTTCTTATATGTCTTCATTGTATGTTCTTCGTCCTTCTCATTTTGTTTTTCATTTCTTTGAATTATTCACAATTTCTTTTGATTCCAAATTGCATGAGTCCATTAGTTAATTTAGTGCCTTCTTTCTCTAGTTCATCCTTATATGTTTCATCTCATCTTCATCCTAGTATTTGGCATTCCTTATTCATTTGTGAAGTAGTCCTTGTTTGTTTCATGTTTCATGTTTCTTATTTGTCTCATAAGTCATGTGTCCTTTTGGTTCTTTGTTTGGTTTGTTTTATCCCCATCTTTTTTCTATCATTATGCATCATCAATTTTGTTGAAATCTGTCCAGGTTTTGTATTTATTGCATTATGTTCAAATCTTTTTTTGTCATGTTTTGTCCCCATTTCTTCTCATTTGTTTCCCCTAACATCTTGATTCCATCTGAGTCTTGTCTTGTTGAGTTTGTGTTCAAAAAATTGCTAAAGGTTATTGGTAAGATTGATACAAAGGAAAGTTCAAGCTTATGTTCGCTAATGCTAGAAAGCAAGACTTGTACCAATCCAAGTAATGAATTGCATAAGGTTTTTGATCCTAGAGAATGGTTGCAAAAGCTCAGAGAACAACTTAATGTCACATCAAACTTGCAACCAAGGAAGAATGTTGTTCTTCACATTCATGCAAGGAATAAAGCAAAGATACATCAATCAAGCTTGAAAGGTATGTTTCCTCCATATGATTTATTTGATGCATTTAATCATTCCCTGTGTTTCCATCTAGATTATGGAGATTCGAAGATAGAGGGAATGATAGATGATGCCTTCGTCATGGTTCAAAAAAAGGGCTTGGACAAAGACAAGAGTATGGCAAGAGGCTTTATGACTTGGAAAGATTGTTATACATGTTCAAATTATTTGAGCAAGTTTGCAACCCAATTGAAGTTAGAGAGTTTAAAGAGCATTTCAATTTTATAAGTTTCATATCTAAGCCCAAGTGAAGCCCATTGGAGAAGATTACTTAAAAGATCATGTGCTTCAATAAAATGGCATGTAACTTAAGTATTATTAGGCTTAATTTATTTTAATTTCATTTTTATTAATTATAAGTTAAACTATATTGATTAATAAGGCCCAATTAGTCAATTAGTATCCTTTTTGATAGCTCACCTTATAAATAAGCATGTCATGTGCCAAACATGTGATTTCCTTAATATGGTGGCATTTTTATTATTTTCTTATCAATTTTCATTATTTTATTATAGGGTTTTATTTTACTAATTTCCTTGGTCCAGTAGAAGTGTTATTTAAGTCCAAAGTCTCCTAATCTCATAAGGATTACTTGAGCCCAAATTAATTAAGTTTTCTAGGCTTATTAGGTTAGATTTACCTTACCTATTTAAGGCTATCTTTTATGTGCGTTTTTCACATTTGGATCAATAAAATTTTAGACTTTGTGAGTTTGTGTTGCATTCTTTGAGTGCTAGAGCAAAACTATGACTTATCAAGGAATCAATCATTCCTTGTGGTGTCACCAGAACTAGGGTTCAAGGGATTGGTTCTCTTGTGTTATGTTTCACCTAGACCAATATCTTTCTTTTGTTTCTAATTCATTTTGCTTGTTGTGTTCACTGTTTCTACATTTTTCATCATTTTTCTTTACTATCCATTTTGTAGTATCTCTTGTTTACAACGATCCGGGTGTCTAACACATCAAAGTTGGTTCTTTGGAATGGTTCCATAAGGGTTCACCTATCAAACCAACTAGAACTCCTATGGAATATATCAATAGAAAGAACTGTGTTGTCCTTCTTTGTTACAGAGTAAAGTAGACAACTATATATACAATGGTTGGTTGCATGATTAGCAAGAACTAGTAATGCAGAATACAAAGTATTTAGTTATGGGAGGAGACAATAGCAAATAATGAAATAGAAGCAATACTGAGCATTGTTCTATGACAACGGCCCCAAGGAATATTAAAGCCCAAGAAAGTAAACCCATTGTTGAATCAAGTGTTTTTGATGATTCCAAACCAACTGGAGCTTGGAAGGAAGATATCAAAGGTGTACAAGATATCTCAAGTGAAGAAATGCAGGAATCCAGGAAGAATTGGGAACAAAATAGTTTGTGGGATCTTTTACTGTATTCACATGAATAAAAGGCTTTGATTCTTCACCCAAATGTATTTAAAATGTGTTTTTCAACATATCGTATAATAACTTATGACATATTTGAAAAATACTCATTAACAGACAAATTTTGAAGTGTTAAACTTGTTATGTTACTTTAAAAATTTGAATTTTGATAACTGAAATTCGAACTTCAGATTGAAAATATGTAAGTCTGAAAAGAGATTCCTCTGATAGATGAATTTCAGCCTTTGAAAATTCAAATTTCAGGTAAAACACATACTGTGAAAAATGAAAAATTTGTTTGAAGGTAAGTCAAAGTTCATCTGAAAAGTGAAGTTTAAAAAGAGTTCCAAGTCTGTCCTATGACAGACGAACTTTGATTTTGAAAATTTGAACTTTGGAAAGATAGTTTATAAGTCTGTTCATATGCTATTCTGACAGGGGGTGAAAGGGAATTTAAAAATTGCATAGAAAACTACCTAAATTATGTTAAAAACTATTCTATTTGAAAGCATGTCTGAGTTTTGACCAGAACTATAAAAAAGAATGGTTCACATCCAAAATTTTGAGTGGATTAGCTACCAGTGTGGTGTACTGTCATGGGAATTGGGAAACATTATTGAAATGATGCCTTTACATCATACACATATGACCCCTTCCAAGCTCAAAACATCACATACACATACAACAACCAAACCTCATTCTTGGACAAGGAAAATCATGATTATATGACCTATTTGGGAGCTATAATCATAATGTCATTTTTATGGATAAGTAAAGTTCTTTTCATGTATAAACTGACATTTTCAACATAGAGGATAAACATTGTTCTTTTGGATCTCTTGATGTTCTGCTCTTTTTTTCTATTAGCAATAAATGGGAAGGTTAGGTCCAGAAAAGCAATTAAGAACAAAATGTATTTGATATCACATTCAAATGTTTGCTCACCATAAATGCTGGATCATGTCGACTATTAACAAATTTCTCACATGTCTCTTGATTAAGATACTTATACTTCTCACAAAGATTTTGGTCCCTCATCTTACCAAAAACATAAATACTTGTCAGTTTGCTCTTGAAGTCTTTCCATCATCCCCTTGCATATTGTAGTATCTTTGCCTTCACAACTTGAGTTTGAGGAATGCCATAAGTTAGCTACAAGGATGCATGTGAGGAAGTTAGCAATAAAATAGATAAAAAATATGTAAAACAGTAGATAATTATATAATTATTTACCAAGATAGCTTGCCAAAGTTGATCCTTCTCAATATCATCTACATGATCCTATTTTTTGATTAAGATGCTAATTTTTTAGCATGTCATAGTGCCAACAAAACTCTTAAACTGCTTAGATCCAGGCCTAGTTGGATTCCCTAATTCATCAAAGTTAACCTTCTTTCTATGGCCACCACCATGAGCTAAGGGAAACTCTTTCAATCGTGTGCCGCCACATCTACCTCTTTTACACTTACTACTTGAGGGATTCTCCATGTAGCTGTTAAGTGAACATGATAATTAAGGTTAGTGAATTGTAGATAAAATGTGATAATTGAACTAAGAAATGAAAATAGGCATATTGTAAATAAACCAAAAGAAATGAAAGCACATTGTAAATAAACCAAAATAAATCACATTGTAAATAAACCAAAACTCTACGTCTACCTCTAGTATTTCAAACTTTCTTATGTCTGGATATTCTCCCCTATCCCTTCTTCATGATCATTTCTTATGGCATGCACATCATCTACTTCATCATCTTCATTCCATTGAGGTAGCCTTGATGGAAAAGAGGAGTCTCATAAATATCAAAATTGGATTCATCAATCTCATTACTATTAGTCAGCCTTTTCCCTTGATGAACCACAGACCACTTTTTATCAACTAGGTCAGTGACATAAAATACTTGTTTCACTTGGACTGCCATGATAAAGGGCTCCTCTTTATAACCCTCCCCATTAAGATCCACCAAAGTAAATCTTAACTTATCTGTTCGAACCCCATTATTACTATCAACCCACCTACATTTCAAAACAGGTACTCTAAACTTAACATAGTCAACCTCTCATATGTCTTGAATAACACCAAAATAAGATATGCTTGCCAATACAGGATTTTTATCTTTTGAGCTTGAAAAATGCATTGATTCAACTACTACCATTACCCCATTATTTTGCATAGTGCTTTTATCATCTTGGGCTTTTGTATAGAAGGAGTACCCATTAATGTCATATCCACTCCAACATATGACCACAAAATGAGGCCCATCAGCTAACCACCTAATTGTATCAGAAGCAGTAATCTCCTTCCTTACCTGTTCATTGAACCATGACCTGAAAGTCCTATTGTGCTCATTTAGCAATCCTTTATCATTTTCCCATGGGTTCTTCTCCCTTACAATGTTTTTATGCTTAGCTAAGTAGGGATAAACTTCATTAGTATTATTTAGAATGTATAAATGTGCTTGTAGTACTTCTTCACGTGTGATGGGCTTCACTTTTACACCCTATGTACCCTTCCCTACAACTCTTATTCCCTCGTGGTGAGACTTAGGAAGTCCAATGGCTTCTACTTCTGACATATATTCATTACAAAACTCAACAACCTCTTCAGCAACATATCTTTGAACAATAGAGGCTTCAGGATGATGTGGGTTCTTCACATACCATTTTAAGATTTTCATGTATCGCTCAAATGGTACATCCACCATAAATAAACAGGGCCACACAATCTTATCTCTCTCACCAAATGTACAATTAAATGTACCATGATGTCAAAAAATGATGGTGGAAAGTACATTTCAAGTTGGCACAAGATAATAGCAATATCATTTTCCAATTCATCTAATTTTATAGGGTCAATGACTTTGCTACATATAGCACTGAAGAAGAAACAAAGTCTAGTTATAGTTTGTCTCACATTTTTAGGCATTATATCTTTGATAGCCACTGGTAATAGTTGTTGCATCAACACATGGCAATCATGGGACTTTAAGCCTACTAATTTTAAATCTTTCAATGACACAAGCCTTTTGACATTTGAAGAATATCCTTGTGGCACCTTAATGCCATGTAAACACTCACATAAACTTCTTCTTTCTTGTTTAGGCAAAGTATGACAAGCTAGGGGAAGATAAGTTCTCTTCCCTACTTGGAGTGGAGCTAATTCTACTCGTATTCCCATTGCAACTAAATCTTTTCTTGCTTTCGTAGTATCCTTGGTCTTGCCTTGCATGTTGAGAAGCGTTCCGTAAGACTATCACACACATTTTTCTCCACATGCATCATATCAAGACATTGTCTTACCTCAAGATGTTGATAACATGGAAGATCAAAGAAGATAGACCTCTTCTTCCATAAATTCTTATCAGTTGCTGATTTCTGGCACTTACTAAATATCACATTGATGTCTCTCACCCGTTGATAAACTTACTCTACAGTTAATGGCTTTGGAGCATTTTAATATTCTTGTAAGCCATTGAAAGCTTTTTTCAATCTACGATAATGGTGGTTTTGTCTTAGAAATCTTCTTTGACCAAGGTAGATGGTTTTCTTTCCAAATTCAAGTTGATAGTGGGATATACCTTCTTCACAGATGGGGCATGCATTATGCCCTTTAACACTATATCCAAACAAGTTTCCATATGTAGGAAAGTCATTTATTGTGCAAAAATCATGGCCTATAGCTTAAAAGTTTCCTTCTGATATGCATCAAACACATCCACACATTCCTCCCATAATAACTTCAAGTCCTCAATCAAAGGTGCCAAGTAAACATTTATGTTGTTTCCAGGTTGTTTTGGACCTGAAATCATCATAGATAACAAGATGTATTTGCGTTTCATACAAAGTTGAGGAGGTAGATTATAAATCACTAACAAAACAGGCCATGAGCTATGTTGACTGCTAAGATTGCCATAAGGGTTTATTCCATCAGTGCATAGTCCAAGCCTTAGGTTTCTTGGTTCATGGCGAAATTCAGGAAACAATTGATCAATTATATTCCATTGAGGAGAATCAGCTGGATGTCAAAGCTTTCCATCACATATCCTATCGTCAGCATGCCATCTCAAGTTCTTTGCTTCATTTGCATTAGCAAACAATCATTTGTGTTGAATCCAGTATTTTGATGATTCTAAACTAACTTTCTAGAGCTTGGAGAGAAGATATCAAAGGTGCACAAATGATCTCAAGTGGAGAAATTCAAGAATAGATGTAGAATCTACATCCATGTTTAAATTGAGTAAAAGACTTTGAATTGGTAAAAAGATGTTTTAAAACTATGATTCTATATTAATCCATGGAATATTTCAAAAACACTACTAACAGACAAAGTTTGAAATGTTTATACTGATATGCTATTTTGAAAATTCAAACTTTGGCTTTGGCAATTCGAATTTTGTATTGAAAATGAACAAGTCTGAAAAGAGCCTTCTCTGATAGACGAACTTTGACTACAAAAATTTGAATTTTGAATCTTGTCTGAAAAGAGCCTTCTCTGACAGATGAACTTTGGCTTTTGAAAATTCAAATTTCAGACAAAATACAACTTATGAAAAATGAAAAATTCATCTGAGGATATGTCAAAGTTCATCTGAAAACTGAGTTTGGAAAGAGTATCAAAATGGCTCACTGACAAACAAACTTTGAACATGAAAATTCAAATTTCAGAAACAAAGCTTGTGAGTCTGTTATGATGATATGTTGACATACGAATGATAGTATTCAGAAATTCAGACTTTGAAGTAAGTCTGAAAAGAGGCCTCTCTGACAGACGAACTTTGCATTTTGAAAATTCAAATTTCGAATACATGAACTATTGTGCCTTATTGAACTGCCCACTGACAGACGAATTTTTGGATATTAAAAATTCGAATTTCGAAGGCACTATAGCAAAATGGATCAACTATTCATACTTTCCAGAAGAACCTTAAACTTAAAAATTCGTATGTTCCAATATGGAAACATTTTTCAAAGATCAAAATTCAAACTTTGCTTCATGACAGACGAACTTCGAATGTTCAATGTTAAAGTCTTTAGCTTTCGGTTTCCACGAAATTCATCTGTTGACCAACCAAAATTTGAACTTTGAATGTCAAAAGCATTAAATGCGGTTGGTGAATGGATAGTTTTTCAGAGTAACCATTGGGTAACTTCTCCAACAGATAGATTTTGTCTCTAGCGTATAGTTAAGACCTAAATCTATAAATATAACATCATTTGAAGTTGTGGGTAATGATTTTAACATTGTACATACTGAAACTTTGTTAAATCATCAACTCAAAGTCTCTTACTCTCACATACTTCATTCTTTATACTCCAACTTTCATATACACTCTGATTAAGAGAGTTTATACATTGTAAACAATCTTATCTTCAGCTGGAAGAAAGATTTTCTTGTGAGGGGATATCATAAGAGATTAGGGAAGCACTTAGCTAGAGTGTAAAGAGAGAAAGTGTGAGTTCTAAAAATAGGGTGTCATAGCTATACTGTGGCATTTACAAGAAGCCCACTGAATTCTTACAAGATAGTAGAAAATCTTAAGTGGTGGCTTGAGGACTGGACATAGGTCAAGATTGAGAGACAGAATTAGGATAAATATCTATGTCTTCCCTTCTCTATTACTATTTTTACTTGTTATTCACTTATACTCTGTTTTACTGTCATCTTTGTTTTCTTCACTTCATTGACATTTTGCAGAAAATTTTAATCTTCTCAATTCACCCCCCTCTTGGGAAGCCAACATGTCTAACAATTTGAACCTTGGAATTATTGGAAGATACAATAACACCTTCGCAAAAGGCCCCTTAGAGATCACATCACAGCTAGCATCACCGTCCTCCTTTACTTTGTAGCACGATGCTCCACAAGTTGGACATACATGTAACCCTTCATTCTCATTTATATACAATATGCAGTCATTAGGGCAAGCATGTATCTTTTTATACTCTATACCCATTGGACACAAAATTTTCTTCCCCTCATAGTTACGACCTGGAAGTTCGTTACCATCTGGAAACATCTCTTTCAATAACTCAAGCAACTCTGTGAAACTCTTATTGCTCCACCCATTTCTCGCTTTCAAGTTGACCAATCTCAACACAGCTGACAACCTTGTATATTTTCTGCATCCCGGATAGAAAGGCTTTTTTCTGCATCATCACACAAACTATCATATACATGTGCTCGCTCAAAGCTCTCTACTCCAATATCATGGATCATATCCTCTATTCAATCAGCCATATCCACATCAACTTTATCATTTTGGGACACAGTAGATGTCTCTAATTCACCATGCCATATCCATCATGTATAATTCTTATTGAACCCGTCATAAATTAGATGGTCTTTTATTACCGCAACACTTAGTCGTCTCAAGTTTAAACATTTAACACAAGGACAATAAAATAATCCTTTATTATTAGGAACACTATTTTTTGCAAATTCTAGAAACTGGTCTACCCCATTCTCGTATTCGTCACTTGTTCATCTTGCGTTTATCCAACTACGATCCATAACTACCTAATCTAGACATCCATAAAACAACAAACCAAAACAAACAAATGCATAGCTATAGTTAGTTTACTTATTATTGGTCCAATTATAATTAATCTAAACATTCATCAAACCTTATAGATATAATCTAACTACAATTAACCAAATTAATTAATTAACTTATTTCTTCATATAATATTGTTCAAACATATTTATATTTGAACTCATTACAAGCTAATGGTAACACCACCCAGTTCAATTATAAAACCTATTTCATGAAGAAGAGGAATGATACCTATGATTGATTGAGCAGCAGATTGCAAAGAGAAGAGATCAATTAATCTTCGAATGACACAATTGCCTTGGAAAATCCTTGATTTGAAATGCAAGTGTTAGAAAAGAAAAATGCATTAGACAAAAAGCATTAGTCATATAGTTTATCAAGCATTTTTAATTTCCCTTATCTAAATCTCATTGCTAATATAAATGAAAATAAACCATGGTTGACAAATTATTTATTCTAGTAAACAAATCAGACACCAAAGATAAGAAGCATTTTAATTTTTTAATAGGCAGGGAAGATGGTACTGAAAAACTGAAGTTAGTCTAAAAGAGTCACCTTTGTTTATAGCAAAGATAATGACATATAACTAAAACATGAGTCAATGCACTGATCTGAGAGTGGAGTGAAGGGATATAATAGAGACTAAAGTATTGAGCTCTTCATTTATATTAATTTAGTATTGATATTACTCTAGATATATACAAGAATTGATATGCTACCTAAGGAATGTAAATAAAGGGTGATTAATTAAATGTAAATAAAGCAGCTGAATCATGATTTTTAATTAGTTATTTGAGCCACCGAGTCTCTCTCATGTCAATTCTTTTTTCATACTTATTTTCTTTTGGTTTTTTTGCAACCAAAGTTTTTACTTTTCTTTTTTGTTACGGATACAGGCTAGCTTAGTTGACCAAAGAGATCTATCTTAGTTAAGTTTTAGCATTATTATATGAGAGAGTCACTAGTACAAAATATCATTTCTATATCAGCAATCTAGATCGGTTATTTAAATAACCGATCTAAAAAATAATCTGGTGGCAATTTTGTAAATAAGTGTTATAAATTTAACTTTCTAGACCGGTGGTTTAAAATACCCAATTTAAAAAGTTGACCTAATTTCACTTCCCTTACCCATTTTCTTTTCCGTGGTGTCCCCATTTTCTTTTCCGCGGTGTTCCTCACTGAAGCTCGACTTCGTCCTCACCTTTGACCCCTACCACTCGATCCCCACCTCCCTTTGTTCTTTTCTCTGCAGCTCGTCCTTCAGCCTTCTTCAATCATTCCTTCCCTTCACATGTCTGCTCCGCATCTTGTCTTTCCTCAACTCGTCTGCTCCTCTGCTCCTCGTCTTGTCTTCGCAAAGTCCTTTGTTCATCAGTCCAAGCTCTGCACCAGAAGCCTTGAACTCGGAGTTGCTATAGCGATTTAGTTTTCACCTGTGCAACTAATGCCTTGAACTCAAACCTGTTCCTCACTCAAAGTCAGATTTTAGGTTTGGGAATGAAATTTTCCATACATGCATTTACTATTCATTTTCGGGTCATGTCCAGAACTAAGGAAAATTAAGGTTAACAGTTCAATAATGTGGCTTCTTCTTGTTTTATCGGTGCAGATTGGGGACCGTTCACTTAACCATCTTCATCGCATGCAATGTGGGAGATGTTGACTGTAATGTGTTCGACGAATTGTCCAATTCAAAAATGAAGACTTTGGCATATGGTCATTCCTCCCACTAAGCAAGTAGGACTCTGTTCTAGCCGTAAAGATGATGCCAGGTATTTTCGACACGTTTTGCTCTCCAATTATGTTGTATGCATGCCTTTTTTAAAGGGCATGTGCTGTATTGATACGCAACTCAGTGTGTGAAAACCCACATTGAACACGAGGAATTATTATATTGTAACACCTCATATGCCAAATTACCTCAAATGGAAATCCTAGTGCTTTGAGTCATTCTACACCATGAAACCCTTTAAGATGTCTTAATGTCAAGTTCCAAAAGCAGTGCTACCTCCCTAGCTAGTTTCTGCTTCCTTTATTATTGATTCTGATAAAAGATTCGAGGTTCCCTAGTTGAACCATATCACTGATTTTCATGTTCAAACAATCATCTTTATTGAGCTCTCAGTGGAAGTTTCTTTGAAATAGTCAAGCAAATATATGAACTGACCTACAAGTAATATATAGTAGAAAGTAAAAACCAGTAAGTTATGGTAGGAATTGCGTGAGGAAGGTTGAAGTTAAACAAACCCAATAATGCCATTATTTATTTATGCCCTTTCAAGACTTAACCTCTAAGTCTACACAAGTCCCTCCTTCCCATTTTTCATTTGTTATTTCTCGTAAATCCAAAGCCACCGTGAACAACACAAGAATACATGCATGCCTAGCTTTATACAAATTACGTGCCCAACCAAAAAACACATACTTACACAGCATCACACCACAACCGTGCATGACAAAGAATACAATGCACAACATTGCAATAACAAACTAAAAGCAAAACTTCTTGTGTGGTCACAAATTAAATCTTATATTTTCACCTTTAAACGTGCTCCATCTTGCATGATATTTTTTCCTCTTTATACTAACATTTAAGCTATCAGAACCCAAAAGTTCAACCATTTAGAACTTAGCTCACATACTAGATTTGCCAGTTGGGCATGAAATTAAGGGGGTTGCTTCCTGTTGAACTTTTGATTATCAATATTAATTATCATCAAATATTCAAAGGCTGCGTTTTTGTTCGCATCATATAAAGTCTAAAATTTTCGAACTCGTGCGCTTTTTCAAGACCTTTTGACTCATTTTCAGAGCAAACGGTAGGCAACTTCGGTGCAACTTGATAGATGTTTATTTAAAACAACTTGATGTTTTCTATAAATACAAAAAGACGTCTACTATAGATTACTATGTATATATGTAATGCTAGTTTAAGCTTAGGCATGGGTTTTGGTTGCTTGCTTTTGGGTTCTTCTTTGTCACTAGAAAACCAATGCATTTCAATTATGTGAGAGGACTGAAAAGGTTGTATAAATAGTAAATGCCATTATTGTATACTAAATGGTATTTTGAGAAGATGGTGGGACTATTGTTTAGAAGTAAGGAGAGAAAGCAGAGTATATAGTAACAGGGGATGCCAGCTGCAATCCAATCATGGTGGAGGGTATGTAGTAACTTAGGACCTATCTATCCACTTATCCAGCTTAAGGGCTGCTTTGGCGTGCTGAAAATGGTCCACTATACTACTCTTTTTACAACACATTACCCTACTCCTTGACATGGAATAGGACTGGGGACCTAAACAAATAATTTTGAAGATGGATGTATTGTCTTTTAAGGGTCTGTAATAGTGAACTTGATGCTCTTTGATTATGATTTTGCAGGATCAAAGGAAAGTTGTACAAAATGGTTAGCTTAAAAGATTAAACGACACTATGCAGATGTTGTTTTAAAGGTATTCCCTAGTACCAATGAAGCACTAGTGTATCTTTTTCGTGTGCGCCAGAGACTCTCAATGTACTTTACTATCAGTACATGCGGAAGAAGAAAAATTCAAACATGTACTACTCAAAATTAAATGGTTCAATTGAAATTAAATTAATGGTAATAAATTTGATAATATTTTAATTTTATATATTATAAAAAAATTAAAAATATTATTAATAAGTTTCATAATCTAATATTAAAATCTAAATAAGTTAATATTCATCTATAATTATATTTTAAATTTAAAATAGTCAATTAATATTATTTTTTCATATTATTTGTTAAATAAATTTATTATTATTAATAATTATATATTATAATAATACTTATACAATATTATAATATAGAAAGAAAAAAACTTATACAACTTGGAAGTAGTTTAAATACATATATAGGCCCCAAAACCCCCCCTTTCAAACAAAACACACACACACAACTTGTAAGTCTATGGACTCTACTACTTTCATATGCAGACGGTGACACACCCCGCACACCTCCCCCTTGTATGACACACATATCTTTTATACTGGTTAACTTAGCTTATATATGATAAGCATGCCTTGAAGTTTGCACATAGCTATGGTGCTCTTGGTGACTAACAAGGCATATAGATGCTTCATTTTCAAGATTCACAAAACTACAGTCCTTGTAAGTTTTAATTCATTTCAAGACATGCCTTTTAAGTTTAATTTTCTATCCATATTATTTGGCTTGAAAGGTTGTCAACTTATAAAATTTGCACTATGCTCCTCTAAATGATAACTCTTTTGTAGGGATTTATCATACAACAAACTGATTACAGCAGTGCCTAAATTTTTTTATCACAATTACCAAGTTTGAAATTCCTGTAAGTTTAATTTCTTAATACATATCTAGTTGCTATTAATAATTCCTATGTTAGTAAAACTATTGGAGGGCTATGATTGATTTATGATAATTAGTCTTTTATTGTAAAATTATTAGAGGTCAAACTTTTAGTAGAGACTTTGCAAACTTTATATGCAACCTATAGGATAAGAGTATTGTTTTAATTGTTTCAATGAGCATTTTATATGTGTTATGTTTTAATTTTTGAACTTGTTTTTTGAAATACTGTATTCTCACTTTTTTTGTTGGTTCTAAATATAGATGTTCATGGATTTAAGATATGTTTTATAAACTAGCAGACTTATACACAATTTTAGACATACTTGTTAGTTCAGAATCAATTTAATCTATGTTGTGCAAGGTGTAGAGTTGTTTATAATATACTCCAATCTCCTCTAGGTGGTCATGGATCGTATTTGGATGAACGCTAGACGAACGAGTGCTGAATATGAGAATGGGTTATGTTTCTGGAATTTGCTAGAAGAAATGTTCCTGACAATAATGGAAGGTTTTATTGCCCTTGTATCAAATGTTTGAACGAGAGGCGATTGAGTGTTGTGGAAATTAGAGATCATGTAATTTGTTATGGGTTCAATAAGAGATATACACGATGGACATGACATGGTAAATTTGAAATGTCTAGTGACTGCCAAAAGGGGGAAGTTGATCTAGATATAGATGATTAACTAGAGGACATGATTCGTGATGTTGGAGTTGAAGCCTTTGAGCGAGCACATATATATGATAGCTTGTGTAGTGACGCAGAGAAGCCTTTGTACTCTGGATGTACTAAATTTACACGGTTATCAGCTGTACTAAGATTGGTTAACTTGAAAGCGAAACATGGGTGGAGTGATAAGAGTTTCACGAATTTGCTTGAATTGTTGAAAATCATGCTTCCAGAAGGTAATGACTACCGGATCGTAACTATGAGGCAAAGAAAATATTATGCCCAATGGGTATGGAGTATAAAAATATACATGCTTGCCCGAATGACTGCATATTGTATAGAAATGAGTATGAAGGGTTACATGTGTGTCCAAAATGTGGGGCATCACGCTACAAAGTGAAGGAGGATGGTGATTCTAATTGTGATATGAACATTAAGGGGCCTCCTATGAAGGTGTTATGGTATCTTCCAATAACACCAAGGTTCAAGCGCTTGTTTGCTAATGCAAAGGATGCAAAGAACTTAAGATGACATGTAGATGAAAGGGTTTATGATGGAAAGCTTCAATATCTGGCTGATTTCCCTCAATGAAAGGTTATCAACCAATTGTTTCCTGACTTTGGTGGTGAGTCAAGAAACCTTAGGCTTGGACTGTGTACGTATGGAATGAACCCTTATGGCAACATGAGCAGTAAACATAGTTCATGGCCTGTTCTTTTGGTGATTTACAATCTACCTCCTTGGTTATGTATGAAACACAAGTACATCATGTTGTCAATAATGATTTCGGGCCCAAAATAGCCAGGAAACGACATAGATGTTTACTTGGGACCTTTGATTGCAGACTTAAAAATGCTGTGGGAGGAAGGTGTGGATGTATTTGATGCATTTTACAAGCAGACTTTTAAGATGCGTGCCATGATCTTTTGCACGATAAATGATTTTCCCGCATATGGAAACTTGTCTGGGTATAGTGTTAAGGGGCATAAGGCATGCCCTATATGTCAAGAAGGCACACACTATCATCAACTTAAGTATGAAAAGAAGACAGTTTACCTTGCTCATCAGAGATTTCTTCGACGGAACCACCCATATCATAGATTGAAAAAAGCTTTCAATGGCTTACAAGAGTATGAAGATACTCCGAAGGCATTAAATGTAGAGCAAGTTTATCAACGGGTGAAAGACATTAATGTTATCTTTGGAAGACTCAGAAACTTGCAACTGAAAAAAATTTATGGAAAAAGAGGTCTATCTTCTATGATCTTCCATATTGGCGAAGTCTTGAGGTCAAGCATAGTATTGATGTGATGCATGTGGAGAAAAATGTGTGTGATAGTCTTATCGGAATGCTTCTTAATATACAAGGCAAGACTAAGGATTGTGCGAATGCGAGAAATGATATGGTTGTAATGGGAATACGACAAGAGTTAGCTCCGCAACTAGTAGATAAGAGGACTTATTTGCCCCCAGCTTGTCATTCATTGTCCAAAAATGAGAGAAGAAGTTTTTGTGAGTGTTTACATGGTGTTAAAGTGCCCCAAGGATATTCTTCGAATGTTAAAAGGCTTGTGTCAATGAAAGATTTGAAATTAATTGGCTTAAAGTCTCATGATTGTCATGTCTTGATACAACAACTATTACCAGTGGCTATTCGCGACATATTGCCAAAAAAATTGAGACATACTATATAACAAGGCTATGGTTTTTCTTCAATGCCATATGTAGCAAAGTAATTGACCCTCAGGAATTAGATGAATTGGAAAATGATGCTGCTATTATCTTGTGTCAACTTGAGATGTACTTTCCACCTTCCTTTTTTGACATCATGGTACATTTAATGGTCCATTTAGTGAGGGAGATAAGGTTGTGTGGCCCTGTTTATTTACGATGGATGTACCCATTTGAGCGATACATGAAAATCTTAAAGGGGTATGTGAAGAATCCACATCGGCCTGAAGCATCAATTGTTGAAAGATATGTTGCTGAAGAAGTAGTTGAATTTTGTACTGAATACTTAACAGAAGCTGAAGCTGTTGGACTTCCAAAGTCTTGCCATGAGGGAAGAGGTGCTGGTAAGGGTACACGGGGGTTAAGAGTGAAAAGCATGGGTCGTGAAGAAGTACTACAAGCACATCTATACATTTTGAATAACACTGATGAAGTTCAGCCTTACTTGGCTACCCATAAAAGCATTATAAGAGAAAAAAACCCTCGGAAGAATGATAAATGGTTAGTGAATGAGCACAACAAGACTTTTAGATCATGGTTCAATGAACAGGTTATAAATGATGATAATGTATCTGATACAATAAGATGGTTAGCCGATGGGCCACACTTTGATGTTGTATGTTGGAGTGGTTATGACATCAATGGGTATTCCTTCTACACAAAGGCCCAAGATGACAAGAGTACTATGTAAAATAGTGGGGTTATGGTAGTAGCATAGTCAATGCATTTTTTGAGTTCAAAAGATAAAAACCTGGTATTGGCAGCCATATCTTATTTTGGAGTTATTGAAGAGATTTGGGAGATAGACTATACAAAATTTAAAGTGCCTGTTTTCAAATGTAAGTGGATGATAGTAATAATGGTGTCCAAATAGATGAGTTAGGATTTACATTGGTGGATCTTAATAGGGTAGGTTATAAGGAGGAGCCTTTTATCATGGTATACCAAGTGAAATAAGTGTTTTATGTCACTGATTTGGCAGATAAAAGGTGGTCAGTGGTTCTACAAGGGAAAAGGGTGATTGTTGGTGATGAGAATGATGAATCAAATTTCAATATTTGTGAGACTCCTTCTTTCTCATCGAAGCTACCTGAACTAAATGAAGAAGATGAAGTAGATGAAATACATGCCACAAGAGGAGATCATAATGAAGGGATATGGGAGAATAACCTTAAATAAAGTTTGAGTTAAGTTATTACTTATCTTATTTCATAGTTTATATAACAGTTTATAAAAATTAAGTTTGAATTTTGTTTGTTACTTATCTTATTTCATACTTTAATTATCTTCAATATGCTTACCTTATTATCTTATTATCTAAACAGGCACATGGAGAATCGTTCTAGTGACCAGTCTACTCATAATGATACTCAAAGTGGCCAAGCTCGTCAATCTACACGTAAAAGGGGCAGACGTGACACACATTTAAAGGAATTAACCCTCGGTCATGGTGGTGAACAAAGGATACATATTGAATTGGATGAGAGTTGGAATCCAATTGGGCCTAATGGGAAGAGGTTTAAAAGTTTTGTTGCCCTTTTAGGACGTAGTAAGGTGAGCATTTTAAAGAATGAGTGGGAAGATGTATCCAACAAGGTGAAGGATCAGATTTGGGAAACTATCACGGTATATCACTATATCAGCTATTATATTTATCAATACTATTATATCACTAACTTCTTTCTATATGTGTGTGTTGTAGCTCACTTATGATGTTCCTCCCAATCAATTGTTGAGGACAAAGTTGATTCAATATGCAGGGGAGTGATGGAAGGCCTTTAAGACCAGTCATACCAGTAGATATGTGTTCGGTAAGTTGAAGGGAGTAAATCCTTGTGAGGATTATCAATTTCTTGAAGAAGAGACTTGGCATCAATTTGTTGAAAGTCACTTGGGTAAAAAATTTCAGGTTAGTAAACCAAGAATGTGAAAATGAAATGGTTTTATTCATTATTGATTTTATTTACTTACTGTTAATAGGAGAAGAGACAAAAAGCTCAAGAGTTACAGGCGAAAAATGTTTACCCCCATAGATTGTCACATGGGGGTTATGACTTGCTTGAAGAAAAAATTATGAAAAAAAAATTGAAGGAGCGTGAAGATGGTCAAGGTGACTCATCCACTATGACTTCTCCTCCATCTCCACCCACTCATACTGAGAAATGGAAGCTTTTACGGCAAACAAAGGAAGGAGAGTATGTCACTGAGGAGGCTCGTGCGGTTGCTGAGAAGATTGTAAGTAATTTAGGACTAATCAAATTTATTATTTCACTTTAGTTATGCTTGCCCTTAATATGTTTGTTATTTGTATGTTACAGGATTCTCTCCAAGAATAGTACTCCCAAGGAAGCTTCACTCCTGTTGGAAGGAATGATATCTTGGCCACTGCTCTAGGGAAAATGGAGCACCCTGGCCATGTCAAGGGAGTTGGAAGAGGAGTAGGTATCAAACAGTACTTTGGATCAACTAAACATCATGGCTCAAGAATCATGACTCGAGATGAGATGGAAATGATGGTGGCAGCGCAGGTGGCAACACAAGTAGCAGCTATAAAGGATGAAGTGATGTCCTTATTTGGCGCAGCAGGGATACCATCACGGATAGACACATCCGTCCAAGGAACCAATTCTCCCATAGTTCAAAGCACAAAAGATAGTTGTATTCCTGACCTTGCATCAGAGGGTGTTCCTATCCAAGATAGTAGACAACCATGTGAGCTATATCTGGAGGATCCTCAAAGGTGATTAGTGGTCTATGGTAAAGTCTACAACTTGGGCTCAGTCATCCATCACCAAAAAATGAAGGACAATCAAGTGAGGGTAGTGGTTGAACGGGTTGAAGTTCCAGATACACCAGTACCATTCTCTAGTGAAGACGTGAACACAGTAGGGGAAGCCCTAAATACTTTTATTTTATGGCCAAAAGCACTTGTCCAGGTAATTCTATTATTACTAATTGTGTTTTACTCATACTTCATATAGCATGTAATCTATTTAATAATTATTTCACCATTTAGGAAACTACTACTTCAATGTGGCAATCCCAACCTTAGATGGATCCACTAACACGTCTATGTGTAGTGGCAATGAACATAAAAAATCCTGTCAAGGTTCATATGGATTTAGGGATTATAGATGATATAAAGGGTTACGACTTCTACATTTACCAGAGAGATGTGATGGAGCTACTCATAACTGATAAGTTGAACATATCGATCTTGCAATTGTTTGTAAAGTAAGTTTATTGTTATTTTTGGATGATGTCTAAGCATTTAATTCTTAAAACTCACATATTTAAATATTGTAGGTATCTCAATCACCTTTGCAACTTATCAGGAAAAAGTGATAAGTATGGTTTCATGTGCCCACAACACATCCAAAGGCAAGGTAACAAGACATCTAAAATATCATCCTACATCAAATCTAGGCTGAAAGAAGGCAACAAGCAATGTTTCCTTGCACCATATCATCAAGGGTAAGAAAAAAATTATAATTTACATGATATTGTGGCTGTGTAATTTATTCCTTATTTTGTAAGGATCATTGGTAGTTGATGGTTATTTCCCCTCAACAAAATGCTGTAACTTGGTTCTGCTCTGCATCGATGCCACCAAATGATGATTTCAAGGATATGATTGACACGTAAGTGTGTTCATGTAAATCTTTTTGTGATATTTATTATTATTACTTTGTAATATAATCCCTTGCATGCATTTGAACTTAGTGCTATAGGATCGAGTAAAGTCCTGCAGGGTCAGCATGCACATCAGCTGAAGAAGACTTCGTGGTTTTACCCAAAGGTAAGTAGTATGAACCTGAGGACTTTTTGCAACAAACTTTCACTCTTTTATGATGTTGGTCATTTTTTGTTTATTTGTGGTGTCAAAAACAAGTGGGAGACAAAGTGTGTGGATATTATGTGATGATATATATGTTCAATATCATCACTTCAGGAATTATTGAATCATTTGAAAAGGTAATTATAGCTTACAAAACTTAGTTTTGTTCCTTTGTGAGTTCATGTTTTGATAGGCTTTGAACTTATAGATATTCGACAATGAGGACTCCTTTTCTGATGAGGAAATTAAAGGCATTCAAAGGCGTTGGGCAAGCTATTTTCTGGAAACCACTTTGCTTTGAAGGTTAGATTTGGTTGCACAAACTTTCTAAATAAGTTTCAAATATGTGAGTGGAAACATGGCCATGCAATTGTAAATTACGCACCAAAAAATTTATGAACTTTGTCTTGATGTATGTTGTTATACTTTTAGGTTCACTAGAGTTGGCTAATTGATCTTATAGTAGTTGGTTTAGGTGGAATAAGTGGTGTTTTAATTTTGCAAATTAGGCTATTACCACTGCGTAAAGTGGAAGATATATAGATATATCTATATATCTATATATTCATATACATATATAATGGTGGTATCTCATTTTAGGGTATCTGGTTAGTTATTGTAAACAAAAGAATGGGGATTGATTTTTTTTGGGATCTCTTATTAGTTATAATGGAAGAGTTTCGTTCTGGCAAAAAAGAAAGAAAGAAGAGTTTCATATCAACAAAAGAGGTGTTAGTGATGATTAGATAAGTGGCAATTCAAAGCAGAATTTAATTTTTTTCCTTCAAGTATGGGAACTATTGATAAAGATGATGATTTTTTTCATTGACAAGAAGATAGAACATTGAGATTAAAACTCTAACTGATATAGATGTTTCTTTATGATCTTTGTGCAGGATGGACATTGAAATGAAAGCTATTTTGTTGGCCAACTATGTTCAAAAGAAAGCACGAGATTGGTCATGATAAGTTTTTGTTGTCTTGATGATTTTACGCTGTAATATTTTTAGGTTAATTTAAGGCATGATAGTCCTTTAAATTTGAAAGACATTGGGCTATTTGGTACGATTCTTTTTTTGTTTGTGCAGTGATGATGTTTAATAGATTGTAACTTATGCATAGAAAGTACATATGGTTCAAATTATAATGTGTTCTTAGTATTTGCTAGTTTGATTTACATTTTGAGTGTAAACAGGGATGATAAGTATAAAATTCAGTAAGTATATTTAAAAAAAATTTATGAGCACTTTCTAGATCGGTTATGAGTTATGACCGATCTAGAGAATTATATTTTCTAGATCGGTCATAACTCATAACCGATCTAGAAAGTGCTCTTAATTTGTTTTTGAATGACTTTTTAGACCGGGTTTTTAAAAAAAACTGATCTAGAAAATACTTTCTAGATCGGTCTAGAAAAAGCAAAATTTTCTACATCGGTCACTTCTATATCTGCACAAAAACCGATCTAGAAAGCATATTTTACCCGATCCAAAAAGTGCTCAGTGTAGCAGTGAGTAAATAAATTAATTCCTCTTTTGTCTTATGTCTAACAGTATTACTGCTTTGGGGTTAACTCTCTCCTTGGGCAAAACCTGTAACAGCACTAAAGAACTAGTTTAGTATATTACTAGGTCTAGAAACTTTTAGTTATTGGAAATGATATTCTAAATGTGATCTCTCATTGTGCCACTAGAAAACACCAAACTTACAGCTATAAAATAATTTCTTTAAAAAAGATTGAAGCAAAGGTTGGTAGCATTAAATACATAATATACAAATATTCCAATGTGATGAAGTATAATGTTGGGCTAGCTAGTTTTGAATTGAATGAGAGGAAATAATAATGTGGGGATGAAGTTTTCCAAGCACTATAGGAATCTATAAGCTAGCTTAGTTTGGTAATCTAACCAAAATTGAATAGATGCAAAGCATATACCTGAGCCACTCGATCAATTTCTAAAAGGAATAATGCCTTTCTTGTCTTAGGTGCTTTCACAAAAGGAATTTGTCAAATTTCTTATACCGGAAATGAAGAATAGAGTTTTTATGTTATTCCAATTATGTACACCCAATATGGTAAAATCTTATGAAAATCAACACACTTAAAATTCTCTTCCACTACAACACAAAAAATTCCACTTTTGTATGTGCAATTATACCAGGAATAATAGCGTATATAAAAATTATAACTTGACTTGCCAAGGCCAAGTGTTTAGAAGTGATTGACTTCAAGCTAAAAACCTGTCCAATTATTGAAAGCCAAAACAGTCATAAGAATCCAAAAGGACTCCTAAGACTACAAAGCCAAAACAGTGATCATTTACTTTGTTCCAACAGATCTCGTAAAAGAACTCCTAAGCCTAACACTAAAAAAAAGTTGAAAGTCCTAGCAAACAAGTGGTAGCTATGATCCTAGAGGTGCAATTGAACTCTATTCAGCATATGACATGAGCAATGTCCTCTTTAACCATTATAATTTAGAATCTTGATCAATCCATGTTCTTCACTATCCTCACCCACCCACTCCACCCCACCCCCCTCCCAAAAAAAAAAGTGAGCTCAAATCTTTTTAAACTCATCATTTAAAGTCAAACACAAATGATGAACCAATTTCATCATATATCACTTCATGCTTCATCATCAAATTCTAACCATGCAATTTCAATTATCGATTGTTCACTCTTTTTAATTACTAGTTATTGGTAAATTTCAAAATTTTCACAGGACATTATAATAAAACTATATCCAATTTAAATGTCCTATTATCTTATATATTGATTTGACATATTATGAGCAATCAAAAATAAAAGCGAGAGAGGAATTTATGTGAAGAGCAAATTTGTATGTATTACCTACTTCATGGTATTTTATTATAATTCAAGCATGTCCATTAACTTGTTCTTCTCTTACATGAAAAATACAAGATGCGGATTACAATTTCAGAAGTATCTTTGCATGGTACAAATTACAATCTTCAAAAAAAGATTTAGCTACTTTATTACTCCAATCTGATTGCTGGTTATCTATGTATCAGCTACATATAGCAGTCTTTGTACTTCAATGTACTAAAAGGTTATGTATCCTTGGGACAGTACCTACAGTTTTTGTACTTCGATGTATTAAAAGGTTATGTATCCTTAGGAAACTACCGGATTGTCATTTCTATATAATAATATTCACTGTGTGGCAAATGTCAATTGATTTTGAGCCACATATTTAAGGTTCTTAGTTTGATAAGTCAAAATTTTTTCATTGAAAGGAATGAGATAGAATATAATAATAATTCATGACTAGGAAACCATGGTTGCTCTGAATTTTTTTTTAAGCTTTACTGATTACACTTTGAATTATGGTACAGCATTTGAGTTAAGTGAACTGTCAAAACAAAATTCTATGATCATGCTTTAACATGATATAATAATTAGCCTTTAATTTTTTAATTAGCTCTTTTCCATATGCAGAGAGAATATTACATATCTATAGCATTGCTCACACCATTACAGAGTAAACTAAGCCCATATCATCTCAAAGGTATGAACTAGGAAAAGAGGGTTGAAAATGTAGCCAACATACCTATGAAATGGCCCAATGCAGCTAAAAGAGTTTGCTTCACTAACCCAATCTACAACATTGCCTGCAAATAATGACAATGATAATAATATTAATAATACTAAGAAGAAAGCCCACAAAATTATTTCAACAGAAATGCTGGCATTGCAACCTGAAGTAGACAAATTTAATATTGAGATTCACAGTTAGTTGTAGCAACAAAGAGTACTATGATGTGATTATTTTTCTTCTCTTGGCTGTTTTTACTAGATTCCAAAGGACATTTGGAAATAAAGGCAAATTAGTATCAAAGTCCAGCAAATAGCAACATTCTGTAATCAATATGAAAATCAAAATAAATCCCTCTTTTTTATTCTCATATCTTGTTACCTCCTTTTTTTGGGCCAATGCATTTCAATCGTTATGAGTGTTACAAATGAAGCCCAACACTTGCTTGATACATAGTACATTATGGGCCCTTAAAATCCATTGTGGAAGAAGCATGGGCCTTGTTAGGGCAAAGTGGATTAGAGTTCATATCTTGGGTTTCAATATTAGGTAGGTTAAAAGAAAATGACACCAGTGTGCCCTCAAGAGCTTTACAGTTTAATGTATGAATTAAATTTTGCATATGTAGTGCTAACAAAAATTGAATCCCAAAAAAGATGTAGTTTAGGTGTTATTAGTTACATTACATAGAGTTGTACCCCTTTTTCTAGTGAAGTGCTTGTCATGTCATGGGGTGATTGTGTTGTGGTTTTTTAAGGAATAGCTGATCGGGAAATTATTAGTTATGTTTTTCCAAGTTGGTTGGGAAGAAATTATCAATAAACATTGTGGATTGCAAGGGCATCAGTGGGGGGTTTGAGTAGATGGTCAACTCAGAACTTGAGAAAACAAAAACAATATTAGGGGATGACTGTGACATAGACTGAGTAAGAAAAAGCAAGCATGAGCCCTGTTCCTGATAGGCCAATATTTACTCTTCACTCAACCTCCCCTATTTGCATGTGTTAACTTCTAAACTCTAATATATTTTACAGTATCTCATCATCTCAAGTTTAACAGAATTACCTTCTTTTCACTCTTACAAACAACAGTTTAATTAAAGGCTCAAAAAGTAGGGTGTAAAATGCCTTTCATTCTTTCTTTTAATTAATTAACTAATTAATGTGGGTCGTTGTAATGTAGAAATCTAATGGCTTCTTATGGATACTTGTTTTAAGGGGAGTTTGTTTCTTCTAGTAAAGCAGGTTCGTTAATCCTACCTTCCAAGACATACTTGATTGATTAATTATATCTAGAGCAAAGAACAGAAAAATATTTTCAAGAAATTACCTCTTGCAGTCTCTTCTTCTTGGACTTCGATGAGATCTACTAGAAAAAGAACAGAAGGTGGAGAGGCGACCAATAACGCAACGGCAACGCGAAGCTAAAGATTGGAGAAGTAGTGACTTAGTGTTCAAGGACAAGGGATGATTGACGACCACCAGCGCAGGGGACTGATGAAACAGAAAAAGGAAGAATGAGGAGGAGGACAATGAAATTGGTTGCGACGACCACCAGCGAACGATGACTGGTACTCAAGGGTGGGGGAGGGACAATGATCAAGCTCTGTTTGGAGAAAGTGTGCCGGTCTCTGAGGGCGTTAAAGGTGAATGAGCTCTAATTAGGGCAAGCTTTGAGCCTTATGTCTTCGCTTTTCTCTCTTAAATTTTTTTTATTTTGGCTTTGGTTCTCTAAGCAATTGACATCACAAATACATTTTCTACTTCGGTTTCAAATAGAACCGACACTAATAACTTAATTAATATCAAATGATTTACAAAAATGCCACCAATCATTGTTTTATGTCGGTTCCTAATACAATCGACGTAAAAATTAGGACGTAAAATTAACTTTTTCTACTAGTGCTCCAAGCACATCTAGCAGTGATTGTGAAGATGAGGTATATGAATTTGAACCTTCCTATTCTGAATTGCTTGATGCATTTCATGATCTGTATGATGAGTTCATCAAAACTGCTAAAGAACTAAAGCAGGCTAAGAAAATTATTAGCAAGTTAGAATCTGATTGCCAAATCTCTACACTATATCTATGCATAAAACTAAATTTGCTTGCTGTATATCATGCATTGAACTAAAGCATACCAATGAATATCTTTTGAAAAGCATGGCTAGACTCACTAAGGGTAAAGATATGTTGTTTGCTTTGTTGGGAAGTAGAGAATTGCATAAGGAAAAGTTAGACATGGCTATGATCCTTGTGCAGTTAAGGAGAAGAATAAAAAGAAAAATCAAAATCTATATATGAGACATTATGTGCATACTGATGGACATCAAATGAAATGTCACACCTCAAAACGCATTGAATCTTATGTCGAACCAAAATATGTGAAACAAAAGTATTATCTGTATTGCTTTCTTCCTGCATCACAATCTAGTAGTCCCTTTACCACCTGTCACTTCTGTAACAAGAAGGGACATGTTTCTAGTTCATGTTTATTGAAGAAAAATGGACTTGGCAGGAACGTAGAATGGGTTCCCAAAGGTACATTTGTATCTAGGGAAAATGTCACTAACAAAAAAGGACCCATCCAAATTTGGGTTTCCAAAAGGAAAAACTGAATCTTGTTTTGAAGGTTTATCTTAGAGCAAGAAAAGGCAATAAATGGTATATGGATAGTGCTTGTTCAAGTCATATGACTGGTGATAAGGAGAAGTTCATCACCCTTAGAGATAAGAAAGGTGGAAAGCTGACCTTTGGAGGTGATCAATATGGCAGAATAGTTGGCATTGGTATTGTGGGCAAGAATCCTGAAACATCTATACAAGAGGTACTGTTTGTAGTTGGACTCAACCATAATTTGCTGAGTGTGAGTCAAACATATGACAAAGGAAACTGGGTACTGTTTGACTCAAAGTTCTACCTAGTCATTAGAAAAAGTGATCATATAGTAATGCTCAAAGCTCAAAGAGATGGTAACTGCTAGACCATTGATCTTGATGAACTTCCCTCCTTAGATTCTGTATGTTTAATTAGTAAAGATAATAATAGTTGGTTGTGCCATAGAAGACTGGAACATGCTAACATGAATCAACTGACAAAATTGATTAAGAATGATTTAGTCACTAGTTTACCAAAAGTCTCTTTTGAAAAGGATAAAGAATGTGATGCATGCCTCAAAGGAAAACAAACTAAATCATCATTCAAATCTAAAAATATAATCACCACATCTAGACCACTGCAATTGTTGCATATGGATTTGATAGGTCCATTTAGAGTAAAAACCATTAGTGGAAACTTGTATGTACTTGTAATTGTAGATGATTACTCTAGATTTACTTGGACTTTGTTTCTTTCTTCCAAAATTGAAACATTTGATGCATTTGTAACCTTGGCTAAGAAAGTACAAAATGAGAAAGGTATTTCTATTGTGTCTATCAAGTCTGATTATGGAGGAGAATTTGAAAACTCAAGCTTTCTAGAGTACTGTGAAGAGCATGGACTTGATCACAACTTCTCAGCACTAAAGACTCCTCAGCAAAATAAAGTGGTGGAAAGGAAGAATAGAACAATTGGAGAAATGGCCAGAGCAATGCTAAACGAAAAGGAGCTTCCTTAAGTTTTCTAGGTTAATACAGTGAACACAGCAAGCTAGATCATTAACCGAGCCTACATCAGACCAATTTTGGGGAAGACACCCTATGAGCTGTACAAAGGAAGGAAGCCAAACCTCTCACACCTGCATGTTTTTGGCTGTAAATGCTTCATTCACAACAATGGAAAAGAGAATCTGGGTAAGTTTGATGCGAAGTTAGATTAAGGTATGTTTCTTGGTTATTAAGTAAAAGTAAAGCATATACAGTTTTCAATAAAAAGACTAAAACTATAGAAGAATATGTGCATGTTGTTTTGATTGAAAATGAAACTATTTCCAAGCATGTCAATGATAAAGATAATCTTATTTCTAACCTTCAAAACTTAAATTATTTTGGAGAAGATAAGATTGAACCTCCAAAAAATCTGAATCTACTAATTTAGAGGAAGATATTAAAGAGAAAGATCTTGAATTTGAAAACAATGAGAAAATATCTCAAGAACTCCCAAGAGCTTGGAGATATCCAAGGAATCATCCAATTGATCAAGTAATTAGGGATGTTCAAGAGAAAGTTAAAACTAGAAGACAACTTAGGGATCAAATGAACAACTATGCTTTTATTTCTCAAATTGAACCTAAGTGTGTTGAAGAAGCCTAAACTGATGAATATTGGATACTAGCTATGTATGATGAACTAAATCAGTTTGAAAGAAATTAAGTTTGGGATTTAGTGCCTAGACCCAAAGATCATCCTATTATTAGTACTAAATGGGTTTTTAGAAATAAACTTGATGAATCAAGAACAGTCATTAGAAATAAAGCAAGATTAGTTGCCAAAGGATATAATCAAGAAGAAGGTATTGATTATGAGGAAACTTGGCCTATGCATGCATGAAAAACATAATGTTATATCAAATGGATGTAAAAAGTGCTTTCTAAATAGATATATCATGGAAGAGGTTTATGTTGATCAACCTCCAGGTTTTGAGGATTTAACACAACCAAACCATGTCTCTAAACTAAAGAAAGCTCTTTATGGCTTAAAACAAGCTCCTAGATCATGGTACAAAAAACTAAGCAACTTTCTAACTGAAAAGGGGTTTAATAGAGGAAATGTAGATACAACTCTATTTACCAAGAAAGAAAATAAAGACTTACTTATTGTTTAAATTTATATTGATGATATTATATTTGGTGCTACTAATGAATCTCATTGCAAGAATTTCTCTAAGCTAATGCAGGGTAAATTCGAAATGTCAATGATTGGTGAGCTTAACTTCTTCCTTGGACTGCAAATTAAGCAATATGATGATAACATCTTCCTCAATTAATGAAAATATCTGAAAGAGTTGCTGAAAAAGTTTGGCATGGAAAACGCCAAGTCAATAGGAACTCCTATGACTATTACAACAAAGCTTGATATGGATAAAGGAGAAAAGACCTTTGACATAACTCAATATAGGAGAATGATTGGCTCCTTGCTTTATCTAATAGCTAGTAGACCTGACATTATGTTCAGTATCTATATGTGTGCAAGGTTCTAATCATGTCTTAAAGAATCCCATGCAACAGCTGTGAAAAGAATTTTAAGATATCTAATTGGAACATCACAGATGGGACTTTGTTATCCAAAGGCCAATGGAGAGGAACTCATGGGATATACTGATACTAACTTTGCCAGATACAAAACAGATAAAAAAAAGCACAAGTGGAACGTGTCAGTTTCTTGGAGGATTCTTGGTCTCATGGTTCAGCAAGAAGCAGAACAATGTGGCTCTCCACAGCAAAAGCTGAATATGTTGCAGTTGATAGTTGTTGTGCTCAAGTCCTTTGGATGAAGCAGCAACTTGAGAATCTTGAAATTAAGATGAAGGAAATACCAATAAAGTGTGATAATCGAAGTGTTATTAACATCACAAAGAATCCTTTCATGCATTCAAGGACAAAGCATTTTAAAGTCAGACATCATTTCATGAGGGATCATGTTTTGAAAGTAGATATCAAATTAGAGTACATCCCTACTGAAGATCAAATTGACTAAGCCTTGTGTAGAAGATAGACACTACAAAATCATAAGGGAATTGGGAATGGTAAATCCGAATGAATTGTAATCAAATCTCTATTTGAATTTATTTAAAGTTTTCATGTCAAATTAATGCTCACTTTAGCATAGGAGTGTATTTAAGATGGTTTGCAGGCATTCTACATGTGCTTAGATGATAGAAAACTTGTATAATAGATCCAATCAGACTTGCTCAATAAAATGATGCTGAAGTAAGTTGAAAATTTGAACTTTCAAACCATATCTCTAAGTTCAAAAACTTGAAATTCGCATTTTAAATGATTATTAGACAAATTTCCATGTTGAATTGTGTTTTTGGATGAATTAGCATGCTCAATATTCAAACTTAGATGCTTATAAGACGAATTTCAATTGTTTACACATAGTAACAGTACTTGCATAACCTTCAAAATTCGTCTGTTGGTAGATAAAAATTCGAATTTCCAAAACTTAATGTGAATGATGACCTTGTTTAAAATTCATTTTATACGGATTTCCATATCTCAAAATATGAATTTTTAGAGACACTTTACAAAACTTTGAAATTTGAATTTTTGATCTCTAAATTCATTTGTTGAAATTTGCTTTCATGATAAGTCTCCAAAAGACAGACTTTCATATGTAAAATTTGTCTGTTACTTGTTCTGCTCATATTTTGCTGTTGTGTGAATTCGTGAAATTCGAACTTTGATGATTCAAAGTTTGTCTGTTTCTTCTTGTTCTTTAAACTCAGCTTCTGTCAGACAAATTTAAGATGAAAATTCGTCTATCAGAAAGCCTCCCCTTGTGGAATAACTTATAACTGCTCGAAATTTGAATTTTGACTCCCCAAAATTTGTCTGTTGAACGATTACAGACGTTAAACCAAAGGCCTCCCTCTAAATAGACGCAACCCTATTCATCTCTCTCTCAAGTCTATTTAAATTCTCTATTAAATTCCCATTAACTAATTCACGAATCCTCTTTTCCCACCGATTAAACTTCTTTTCGCACATTATAAATCCATTCCTTGCATCTTCCTGCATCATTCACCTACGAGAATGATGAGAGTTAAAAATCTGGAAGGGGAGTAAAGGCCAAGGAAAGTTGTCAAATCCTAATACGCCTCCAAGGAAGCTGAAACTAAGAAAAGGAGGGCGAATCTAGCAAGTGAACTCCTTTCAAGAAACAAAAATCAACTCCCGAGGCATATTCAAAGAAAACTGCTCTTACTCTGTTGAAGAAATCTGAGCCTGCTGTACCTATTGTTTCTATCCCTTCTACGTCTTCTTCCTCCTCCAACATTGAGTCTGGAGAATACAAGTTGACCATGCAACCATTATGGAGCAATGCTTACATTCTGGGAGAATATACTACTAAGTTTGTTCGTAAAAAGATAATTAAGCATCACTGTGTAAATATGGAAGACTTCCTTATTTCTAACAATTTTGATACTGGGCTATGGATGATTAGATACAAGAATTTGTTAGAAATTTTGGAAATATATGATGATGATGTTGTTAAGACCTGGTATGCCTACCTGAAGTACAATGGCAAGAAGGAAAAATGGGAAGTAAATCAAAGGTCTAGGATCATCTGGTTAACAGATGAGACCTTTAATGAGGTACTAGAGATCCTTGGGCAGGATGGATTGAAAATTGACATTTCTACCTCAAAATACATGGATGAAGATGAGGCTGTAGAAGAGGAAGGAGGTCCTTTCTTGAACTACAAAGAAAGCATCATACTGAACACATTGTTTAGAAGAAAAGAAAACAAGCCACCTCTGAGTTTGCTGAAGCCCACTAACCTCAGTGTCCAAGTAAGAATCTTACACTACATTGTGTCTAGGATTATTTTCAACAAAGGAGACAGTTTTAATCTGATCACCAGTGCTGAAGCACATGTGATGGCAGCAATCATACATGGCAAGCTAATCAATATAAGCCACATCATCCTCCAACACATGATCAAAGCAAGAGATCAGAGGAAAGATTCCACCCTGCCATATGCCTTAATCATCTCCAATATAATTCAATATGCCAAGATCCAAAATCTGGAAAAAGGAAAGGGGAAGCCTACTGAAATCTTTAAAGAAGAAGAACTAAAAAGGATGGGGATAGAAAAGAAAAATGGAAGATGGATTGGCAAGGGAGCTGGAAAGATAGAAGATCTATTCTTTCAAGAAGATGTCTCCCAGCAACAAGCGGGAACCTCTAAGGCTTCTCCAAAGTCCATGCCTCAACCTTCTCAGCCTGTCCCATCTCCATCCCAGCCCACTCAGACACATATACCATCCACTCCCTCAACTTGGGCAAAGCCAACCAAGATCACTGAGCTGTATGACAGCCTGTTTGCACTCATGCTGAGCATTAGGGATGAGAAAAATGCCAAATTTGCTCATCTACAAGATTAGATTCATTAGTTGGCAAAGAATATGAAAGTGGTTGTTGATGCATATGAGAACATCAAGAGTGTCATTCCCTCTACATTAGCTCCACCTCAGCTAGGATTCTCTGAGCCTGTCAGGTCTCCTACTCCTGAGCCTCCAAGTCCTTTTGTGCTAGCCTCCCCTGAACCAGTTGATGATGTACATGCTACTGAGGCTACTGGTACCATGGCCACTTCACAGGCCTCCAGTAATAAAGCAAGCCCTGGTCCTCTCTTGGACTATGGTGTAGAGGAAGAGGCTCCTCAAGAATCAAACTCCCATGAGCCTATTACTGATGATATTCAGGATTTAATTCTTTCTATTCAAGAATCTGAGCAAGTAAAGAAACTGGTCGCAACCATCTCTACTATACCATTCATACAAGCTGCCTTGAATGAGGAGAAAAGAATTGTACCCATATAGATCTTGCAGCCATTACCCATGATGCTTTTCTGCAAGCCCAAACACCGAGGCTTGAAGAAATGTTTCATCCTCCTACTCATGCTCCCTCACCTTTTCCTGCTTATGGTCTCTCAGAGGAACGAAGGGCTTAATTAGCTCTTTCTAGACAAGAAATGCAAGAGCTTCTCACTCATCTTATGAACAAGGACACTGAGCTTTGTTGAGATTGATGCCATGAGACATAGGTATGTAACCCTTCTTTGAATCTTGCATATTGAACATATGCAATACTTTGTTTATATGAGTGTACTGACTTAGGCTAATTATCCTCTTGGATCTATCCCTATAGATCCTAATCCCCCGAATATAGGTGGCTTCTCCTAAGTCCTTCATTGAGAAACACTTTCCTGACCAAGTCTTGACATTCTGGAAGGTAGGAATGTCATTCCCAATGAGTAAGATGCCATCAACATAAAGCACTAGAAATACAATTAATGCTCCCACTAACCTTCTTGTAAACACAAGGTTCATCAACATTTTGGATAAATCCAAACTCTTTGACTACTTCGTCAAAATGTTGATTCCAACTACAAGATACTTGCTTCAATCCATAAATGGATCTCTAAAGCTTGCAAACCTTCGCAGAATCTTCTGGACTTACAAAACCCTCAGGTTGTGTGATATACACATCCTCCAGTAGCTTTCCATTAAGGAATGCTGTTTTGACGTCCATTTGCCAAATCTCATAATCATAGAACGCTGCAATGGCAAGAAGGATCTTAACTGACTTAATCATGGTGACTTACGAAAAGGTTTCATCATAGTCTATACCATGAGTTTGCTTGAATCCTTTTGCAACCAATCGTTCTTTGAAGGTATGCACTTGGCCATCCATGTCAGTTTTCTTCTTAAAAACCCATTTGCACCCAATGGTTTTTATACCTTCAGGTGGGTCAATCAAGGTCCATACTTGATTGTCATACATGGATTGCATCTCAGACTTCATGGCATGTAGCCATTTTTTAGAGTCAGATCCCATTATGGCTTCTTGATAGGTGGTTGGCTCTTCTTGATCCAAGAGCAACACATCATGACTATCAGTTAAAAGAAATCCATATCTTTAAGGCATATGTTGTATTCTATCAGACCTTCTTGGGCCTTGTGCTACTTGAGTAGGCTCATTAACTTGTTGTGAGTCTTCTTGTTCTTCCATCTCTGGCTCAATTCGATTTTCTGGGTCTTGAACTTCTTTGAGATTTATTTTACTCCCACTGGTTCTTTTAGTGACAAACTCTTTTTCTAGTAAGATACCATTCCGAGAAATAAACATTTTATTCTCAGTGGGATTGTAGAAGTAGTATCACTTAGTTTCCTTGAGATATCCCACAAAAAGGCATTTTATAGATTTAGGTGCTAACTTATTTGAGGCTTGTTGCTTAACATATGCCTCGCATCCCCAAATCTTGAGAAACAACAAACTGGGCTTCTTTCCAGTCTATATCTCATATGGGGTCTTTTCAACCACCTTAGATGGAACACAATTTAGTGTGAATGTAGCTGTTTCTAAAGCATAGCCCGAAAAAGGATGATGGAAGATCTGTTTGACTCATCATGGAGTGAACCATATCTAATAGGGTTTGATTCCTCCGTTCAGAAACATCATTCAACTGTGGTATTCCCGATGGAGTTCATTGTGAAACAATTCCACAATTTCTAAGATGGTCAATAAATTCTTGGGTCAAATATTCACCACCTCGATGAAATCGAAGTGCTTTAATAGATTTGCCAAGTTGATTATGTACCTCATTTTGGAAACTTTTGAACATTTCAAAAGATTCAGATTCATGTCTCATTAGATGGATATATCCATATCTACTAAAGTCATCTATAAAAGTAATGAAGTACAGGTGACCACTTCTGGCAATTGTACTTAACGGACCACGTACATCTCTGTGTATTAGGCCCAATAAGTTAGTGGCCCTTTCACTATGTCTAGTAAAAGGTGCATTTGTCATCTTTCACAATAAACAAGATTCACAAGAGTCAAATGATTCAAAATCAAATGAATTGAGAGGTCTATCTTCATGGAGCTTTGAAATGCGTTTCTCATTTATGTGGCCTAGATGACAGTGCCATAGGTAGGTCAGATTCAAATCGTTTGACTTGATCCTCTTGGTAGATACGTTATAGATATATCCCTTATTAGGAGCTTTAAGATTCAAATAGTAATGTCCACCATGCAAATCTCCATCTGCATAAAAAGATGTCATTAAAATAAATAGAACATTTTTTACTCCTAATAATTGAAGTAAATCCTTCCTCATCTAAATCAGAAAGTAAAACAATGTTATGACTCAAAGCTGGAACATAATAGCAATTGTTCAAAACTAACAAAAGCCCACTGGGCAAAATTAATTTATAAGTGCCTACGGCTAAAGCAGCAACTCTTGCTCTATTTCCAACTCGTAGGTCTATTTCGCCATTTGTCAACTTCCTACTCCTTTTGAGACCTTTCATGTGTGTACAAATGTGAGTTCCACATGCAATATCTAATATCCATGTTGGAGAAGTAGAAAGACTAATTTCTATAACATAAATACCTGAAGTAATAGCCCCGCTATTCTTCTTTTATTTTAGATCTTCCTTGTAGAGCTCACAGTTCCTCTTCCAATGACCGGGTTCATTGCAAAAGAAACAGAGTCCTTCCTTAAGAGGCTTTGCCTTCTTGGCATTAGGCTTTGGTTTGGGGTTAGTCTTCGGCCTGTCTTGCTCCTTGGACTTGGTGTTTGGGCCTTTTCCCTTTCTCGTACCCTTACCTTTCTTGTTCATTCCTTTTTCTTTTTGAACCATGAAAATGCTGCTGATCTTTTTCTTGATGTTTTGCTTAGCAGTCTTAAGCATCGCATATAGTTTAGAAATTGATTTCTCCATGTTGTTCATATTGTAGTTCATGACAAACTGGTCATAACTCTCTGGGAGTGAGTTTAAGATCAAATCTATAGCTAACTCCTGAGTTATGGGAAATCCAAGCCTTTCAAGGTGATCAATGTAGCCTTTCATCTTCAACACATGAGAGCTAACTGATGCACCCTCAGTCATTTTGCACGAATGTAAGGCTTTCATGGTTTCAAACCTTTCTTGTCTTGCCTATTGTTGGAATATTTCCTTGAGATGCCCAATCATCTTATAAGCCTCCATATGTTCTCGATCTCTCTGAAGTTTTGGGATCATGGTGGCTAACATTAAGCATTCAACATCCATAGAGTCATTAAGATGCTTATTATAGGCATACTTTTGGGCTGTTGGAGCATTGGCTATGGGCTCCTCAGGAATGGGTTCATCTAAGACATATGACTTTCTTTCTTGCTTGAGAACAATTCTCAAGTTCCTAAACCAGTCAAGAAAGTTGGTCCCATTGAGTTTGTCCTTCTCAAGGACAGATTGCAATAATAGTACAGTAGAATTACTCGTCGACATTTTCTACAACAAAATATGCAAAATTAAATTAATAATTTCCTACTAAAAATTAACCCTCAATTTAGTTTAGTAGGCTAAGACCCATATTTCACCTAATTGTAAGTCCGCTTTGGCATGACGCTTAAAATTAAGTTATTTAGGCAGGTAACTTATTTACCAATTATATCACATGTAACTCTTAGATCTTTATGGGATCATGTCATCATATGACCCGGCATGTTTAATCACTTCTAATGCCTTGACAACCAAAACCGTTTTGATAGTCTCAATTAATTCAAACCATCATAAACCTTTATGAGTATCACCATTACCTAAACGGCCTCACTAATCTAACCTATGTGTATCCCACTTTGGTGGATCCTACATTTAAGTGATCAAAGCCTTGATAGGTGTTCATTAATAGGTGGAATTTAAACTTAAAATTTCATTCGAGGGATTTTATTATATTGTTGTTATTCATACATGTAGTCAACACATGAACATATATAAAAGTGTCATCCTATACATGCATATGTTCTCATCATAAAGCATAAAATAAATGTGTCATAATATGCCCCATCTAACCTATATCCTCCCAAGCCAATGAAAGGATTCTTCTAATATAACACTTATATACCAAAGAAACCTCGATTGAACATTTGAGGGGAGTGAGGTGAGAAGAGAATATACATCTAGAACATAGAGAGAGGCACGACACGTAAGCCATATTTAAAATTGCAAATTCATCCTAAGGCCATATCATGCATCATACCCATCCAATTCAGACAAACAAATCACAACATGTAACAAACATCTCATCTAATGAAAAGCCATAAACTTTGTGATTTTAACATTAAATCAGATTATGTTACGCTATGACTAGATAGCCATGGCAGTCCCGCTAGCCGATTAGTAGATGGGGTCAAGGGGCAGTGCCCCTTGTACGGTGCGGGGGCGAAGCCCCATGAAATTTTTTAAATTTTCACTCTTTTGAATCAGTGGCTACCTTAAGAAAAACCCCAAGGATTGATCAATCTCATTGAAAATCCATCCACCAGAATTGTTTTGCATATGCTGTTTTTCATCACGTCATGCAAAAAAAAATATATTTCACAAATATGTGAACGCGTCACATACGAAGACAGATTCACATACAAAAATCAAATCAGTCATATGAAAAATAGAAATGAATCCATACTAATGCGAAACATATTTTCAAACTCGAATTACATAGGATTATCTAATCGCGTCATGCAAAACAAAAATTGAATACATACGTATACGAAACAGATTCCTAAACCGATTGAGCACCCTCTATTCGCAACAACAGAATCTCATATACATATGCAAAAAACATATTCGCATCACATATGAAAATCACATGAATGTCATCATGTTATATATCAACATAAAATGAAATCATTTAAACATATTCACAATTGTTTCAAAAACCATGTTTCGCATAGATATATAACGTTAGATTAGAAACTGATTTGACGAATAGATTTTTCAAATACATATATCACATATATGAATGGAAAATTTGCATACGAAATTTGAAAACTGATTTGAAAAACCGAATTGGACAAATTGAGTTTGCATATATCACATATATACAATCATATACTTTAAGAACTCAATTTAAACAATCATTGACGTGGCTCTGGTACCACTGTTAGGAATTTCATTATACATGCAGAGGAAAAACTATAATAAATTCCCTCCCATGGATCTGTCAACGTTGTTTAGATTGAGATGTTGAAAAAGAATTTACCTCCGGTGCGTACCTTGGTATTCTTTTTCTTTTTGTTAGACCCCAGAAACTAACGCAATTGGTCAGCTCCCTCTATTGGTATCCACACAAATGGTAAGTCCAACTTGAACGGCATGCTAGCACCTCTGGTTGTGATGTTTGTACAATTCTGTACAAGTCCGAATGCCTTTGTTATTCGTCATTTGTCCGTACAATTTTTCTTTCTGAGTGTACAGCCTCTCTCTCTTTAGGGTAATTTGAATTCTATTGATTTTGTATCCTAGTCTATATCAATATATAGATAGGATTTGGTATTTTCGTAATTTAAATTAATAATTTAAACTAAATCAAATACTAATTCAAAAGATTAGTTTGAATTTAAATCTATCTAATAGATTAAATTTAAACAAACTATATAATATATATTCAGAATCAAATCTAGATTTAATTTATCATATAAGTTAAATTTAGATTATTAGTTTAAATTCAAATTTAGAATCCAATCTAAATCAAATTTAGATTGTAACATTAGCTTAAATTTAAATATATCATATAGAATTAAATTTAAAACTAATTAATTTGAACAATATATATATATTTCGAAATATATATCAAATATATAATATGTCAAACATATATATATATATCAAATTTTAATATATATGTCAAATATATATATAATTCTATCACCCTAAATTGAACATTAAATTCATTGAATCTAGACACTTTGAGATTCAATGAATCTGCACATTATAACTTGAGTTGGCTCATTTTTATATGTGACCCTGTAAGCCCATATGATGTTGGTAGTGGGCTAATAACACTATTGGACCTACAAGTCACAAGTGGCCTCTAGCAAGACATTGTGACTACCTAAATCATATGAGATTGGTGATCCGATGCAACGTATCATATAACCTGATCATATCCTTTTTGTCACATGATATATAGGTCAAGTATGAGGCATAGAAACGTCATCCTCATTATACTCGATTATCACTTTCTCGATCTTTGAGCAGACTAACAGAACAAATGGAAACTCTTCTATTCGAGCACGACCATGCATTTTCTCAGTCTGAGGCCTAGATATATCTCTCCATTAATTAGATGGAAAAATTCTATCTTGACCATTCATCTTCCTCCACACGAGTTCTACTATGCCCGATCATAGCCTTTATGTTCTCCCGATTAAAGGTGACTTTTGACTATGCCAAAGTATAATGTTCCCCATGTAAGAAGCCATGGTAATCTCAGGTCTGAGGGCTTAGTGACACGGTTACATATGAGATATGCTTATGACTTTATCCAAGCAGTTATCTCATGATGGGTCAATCCAGTGCCTATTCTCTAGCAGTAGCTTATGATTTTGATTTGTACCTTTATACATAATTATTACATAATTAGTAATCAAAATCATACTAGCCTTAATTTGCCATTGTTCCCACAAAGATGATTGACTAGGGATATTTAGGATAAAATAATTTATCCAAGGATATTATTATAAAGAAAAACATGCAAACAATATAATAATGTAAGAAAAAACATCTTCTTTTTCATAATGAAATACAATGTTTATAATACAATGATTGGTCTAGGGCACAATCTCCAAAAAAGTATTCCTAAAGTATTTCTATGAAAAATACTTTCCACTGTCAGCAAAAGATGAGAAGGAAATTGGATTCATTATGCTTCAACAAGGGGAAAATCAATTAGTGGATGAATATGTAGCTACTTTCATATAGTTGGCATGGTATTCTACTTATAATATTGAGATGATGAGAGGTGAAAGACTAAAAACTAGAATAAGGTTTGAAGCCAGCAATGAGAGAAAGGTCGCACCTATGAGAATCAGGGAGTTCAATAGCTAGTGGAGGTCAACAAGATAATAGAGAATCGAGTGAATCACAAGAGTTTTGTGACTGTTGCTCCAACCAATTTTAGAAGGATTGTCACTGAAGAGGGAGAATCAAGCAAGAAAAGGAAAAGGCCATGGAATAACAATAGTAGAAGAGGTAGAAGGGGAGGCAGAAGAGGAGGAGGATGATTTATACAAAGGGAAGTGTAGAAAGACATGCAAAGAGAAGCCCCAGTATGTGAACAATGTGGCAAAATGCGTGGTGAAGGTCATGTCTAGCTAGGTAGAATGTATGCTTCAGATATGGAAAACCTGGACACTTTGTCAAAGGTTGTAGAATAGAGATGGCGTGAACCAGACCTCAAGCACAAGGAAGGGTCTTTGTTCTTACGCAGCATGAGGCCCAACAATCAACTGATTTAATTAAAGGTACGATTAAAGTAAATGATTATCTTGTGTATGCCTTATTTGACTAAGGTGCTAGTCATTCCTTCATTTCCTATAAATGTACTAAAGGGTTAGATCTGATAATTACTAAGTTACCATATGATTTGCATGTATCCACACCCACTGATAACTAAGCCATCACATCTCATGTCTACATAAATTGTATTATACAATATGAACATTGTTGTACCACACTTGATCTTATATGCTTGCCATTTCTAGATATAGATGTTATAATAGTCATGAACTAGCTTTCTGCAAATAATATTATCCTCAATTGTAAAAACAAAGCCCTAATCTTTCTACCCCAAAATGTGTTCCAAATACTGAGACTAAGCTAAATTTCTTATCTACCGCTCAAGCTGAGAGATACTTGGGAAAAGGATGTCCAGCCTACTCAGTCTTCTTTTCAGTTAATATGGAAGTTGATGAAAAGATTGAAAAGATACTAGTGGTAAAGGAATTCCTAGAAGTATTTCCAAGGGATTTTAAAGACTCATCATCGGAAACAGATGTTGAATTTGCCATAGACTTAGCACCACGAACGGGCTCGAAATCTAAAGCACCATACAAAATGGCCCCACCTAAGTTAGTAGAGTTAAAGAAGCAAATTGAGGAGCTAATAGAAAAAGGATTCATTAGACTTAGTGTTTCTCCGTGGGGTGCTCTAGTATTATCTGTAAAGAAGAAATATGGAATCCTCCGATTATGTATTGATTATAGGGAACTAAACAAAGTAACAATAAAGAATAAATACACCTTACCTAGAATTGATGACCTGTTAACCCAGTTGTCTGGTGCCATTATGTTTTCACAAATTGATTTACAATCAGGGTATCATCAATTATAGGTCAAGGCAGAAGATGTTCTCAAGACTGCTTTTAGAACTTATTATGGGCATTATGAATTTTTAGTGATGCCATTTGGTTTGATGAATGCTCTAGCAATATTTATGGACTACATGAATTGGATTTTCTGGCACTACTTAGATCAATTTGTTGTGGTTTTTATTGATGATATATTAGTGTACTTCAAGTCTTTAGAGGAGCAAGAAATGCATTTGAGAATAGTTTTAATAGTTTTAAAAGAAAGTTATATGCTAAATTAAGCAAGTGTGAGTTTTGGCCCACATAGGTGCGATTCTTAGGGCATGTCATCTCCAAGGACGGGGTCGCAATACACCTGAGCAAGGTAGACGTTGTCCTAAAGTGGGAACGACCCAAGACCATAACCAAGATAAGAAGTTTTCTTAGTTTAGCTATCTATTATAGATGTTTCATACAAAACTTTTCTCAAATTGCATTACCGCTTACAAAGCTTACTCGAAAAGATAAAACTTTTGTATGGGATACAAATTGTGAAAATAGCTTTTATGAACTAAAGCACAAATTAACTACTCCACTTGTATTAACCATACCTAATCCCAAAGAAACTTTTGCACTTTATACAGATGCATGTAAGCACTAATTAGGTTGTGTATTAATGCAAGAAAGTAGAGTGGTAGCTTAAGCTTCTATACAATTGAAATCACGTGAAGAAAACTATCCAACTCATGATTTAATACTTGCGACTTTAGTGCATGCTCCTAAGATCTAGATATACCATCTTTATGGTGGAATAGTAGAAGTGTTTTATGACCACGAGCCTAAAATATTTACAAGATCAGAAAGAAACAAATATGAGGCAAAGATGCTAGATGGAGTTACTAAAAGATTACGATCATTCTATTAAATATCATCCAGAAAAAGCTAATGTAGTGGCTGATACATTGAGTAAAAATACTATTCACGTAGCCTATATGATGATTTATGAAATAAAAATGCTGGAAGATTACAGAGATATGTGTTTATTTTTATAGTTGCATGAGACCAGAATTGGCAATGAATTTTTATGAGATCTACTGAAAGCCCAACAAGATGATGAGTTCATGAAGGTAGTTAAAGATAAGTAAAGACATGGAGAAATGCAAGGACTTAATGTATCAGAAGATGGTCTAATGAGATTTCAAAAGATAGTCTATGTACCACCAGTAGCAGAGTTAAGAGAGAAGGTTTTGGCATTGGCACAATAGAGTAAACATACTATTCATCCAGGTATTACAAAAATGTACCATGATTTAAAGAAATTGTTTTGGTGGCCTAGTATAAAGAGGGATATTACTTAGTATGTGTCTAGATGCCTAGTGTGTCAAATAGGAAAGATAGAACACTAGAAGCCTATCAAAATGCTATATCCACTAAAGATCCCAGAATGGAAATTAGACAGTATTTCAATGGACATCATAATGGGATTACCTAGAACATCATCAGGATATGATGCGATCTGGGTAATAGTGGACAGGCTAATGAAGTTAGAATACTTCTTATCCATCAGGTCAACATATACACTGGATAGATTGTCACAATTGTATAAAAGAGATAGTAAGATTACATGAAGTGTTAAGCAGTATTATATAGAACCAAGATCTGAGATTTACTTCAAATTTCTGGAGAGCATTGCAGTAAGCCTTCAGTACTAAATTAAGATTCAGCACAGCATATCACCCCTAGATAGAGGGGCAGACAAAGAGGATGATTCAGACATTAGAGTAAATGCTAAGGGCTTGTGTGCTAGAGATGAATAGAAACTGGGATTTATACCTACTCCTGTCAAAATTTTCTATTAATAATAGCTATCATTCTAGTATTCAGATGTCACATTATGAAGCAATACATGGTAGGAAATGTAGGTCCTAAGATTGTAGACTTGACCACCAGGTAGATTGAAATGATAAGGAAGAAGCTACTAACGGCTTAAAGTAGGCAAAAGAGTTATGCAAATTGAAGAAGGAAGCCTAGGGAATTTGAAGTAAGAGACCATGTATTTCTTAAAGTATTTCCTACAATTGGGGTTGGTCGATCTCTCAAAATGAAAAAGTTTAGTCCCAAGCACATTGGACCTTTCGAAATCCTTTCAAAAGCTAGACTTATAGCTTATAAACTAACTCTACCACCAAACCTAAGTCAAATTCATAATGTTTTTTATGTCTCCCAATTAAAGAAATATCAACCGAACCCTTCACATATTATAGAATATAAATGTATTGACTTACAAAATAATCTTTGGTTTAATATATTATCTGAAAGAATAATATATTATCGAGTCAAATAGTTGAGGAACAAAGTCATTCCTCTAGTGAAGGTCGCCTGGAAAGGCCTATCTATAGAAGATGCAACAAAAAATATCCCGCACTGTTTACATAAGGTATATTTTAAATTTCGAAGATGAAATTCATTTTACGGGGGTAGAAATGTAATATCCCAAATTTTATTCAATATTAAGTAATGAAAGAGGAAACAATAAATGATAATATAAAATGTACAAGGAATTCATGATAATGGATGGACATTGTTTTAAGTAAAATATGGCAAAAAGGTCTTTTTCTAGATTGAATGAAAAAAATGAAAAATTTCAATTTTTCCCCCTATAAAATGTGATAATTGCATTTCAATATCCCTCAGGTGGAGAAGTCACATGAGATATGCATGTGAATATATTTTGGGAAAAATTATAGTTAATGACCCAAAAAGTTTCAAAAATTACAATTAACCCAGGTCAAGGGCAATTTTGTAAATATTAAAATTTTCTATCATAATGAAACTCGTAATGAGATGAGTCCAATGGTATATAGCATGGAGGTTAACTAATTAAAAATAAAGAAATAATCAGTGTCAAGTGTCTAAAAGTAACTTTATACCGATAAAGTAGATTGTGGGCCCCACATATGGTTAAAGGGTGACCGGGATAGGATATAAGCCTCACACGGATATTATTTAGCACAAGATAATTAAGAAAATATAAATACAAATCTGGAATAGTTCTGTAGCCTAAAAATGCTAATTTACTATAAAAAGTAGTTTTATCAATACAGTTAAAAATTAACCAGTTCAGGATACATATGAACCAGGAAAAATTGAGCAGTATTTGGACAGAAATGGCATGGGATTTTTGGTCAAAACTTCCTTAACAAGGTTTGGTCTTTTTTGTTACAAAAAGTAACTATAGTTAGGTTAATGATTTAATCATAATTAGCCAAGTCATTAAGAGATATAATTCTTCTCTTTCGTTTCCATTCTGAATGACACTCACAATAGCAAACATGGAGGAAGAAAGCATAAGAAAGAAACAGAGAAAGAAGAGAAAGCTTGAGGAAATTTCAAGGAACAAATTGTGGTAAGTTGATTTATGACCCTAAGCTTGTTATGTGGAGTATTAGGTGGTTGTTTCATGGAGTGTTTTCTTTCTCTACCCTCTCTTAAGATTTTTGCCAAGACCCTAAACCATGAAAGGAATGATTTTTGTTCACAAAACTTAGGGGAAATGCAAAACTAGTCACCTTAAGCATGAAAATGGTATTAGTTTGAGGTATTATGAAATATAGCAAAATTTCTCCATTTCCCCTATTTTTTGTTAGTTAGGGTTTATGTTTAGAGTTGAATTTCACGTATTTGACCCTAAAAATAGATTCCTTGGGTCCAACTAAGTTAAGTACAAGTGTTGATTTCAAGAAAATCTCAAAGGAAAGAAAAATGAGAATTTTAGGTTTTGTGAGTACTATATGGTATTGCTCTTGAAACCAGTGGCTAAAATGCCTATATGGTGTTATGATTAGGTTCAAGAAAGTTGTGGAAGGCTCAAGAAGTGTTGTACTAAGTGTGGGAAATTAGGGAATACTCAAAGGTAGTAAAGTTACCAATTTTTGCACTACGTTGTCTTTTATGATTTCTATGAGCATGATCACTAGTCACATGGTTGTTTTGATGATTTATGATTATTGGTTGAGCTAAATGAAGAGGTTTGTGACCTCTGGATATCCCATTTATGAACTGAAATACCGCCCAAGTTTTTTCATAGAATTATGTGATTTAATGTGTTCAAGTGATTATTGTTTCTTTATACGAACCTTATTGTTAAATGTGATAATATATATATGCTTCAATGGTAATTACTACTAAGATTCCTTGAATTTCACCCTCTAGAATGCTAACCATGTCTAGGAAATAACTATGGCAAGGCCACCAAGGAAGAGAAAGGAAAGGAGAAAGTGCTTGGTGATTAACATGTTGTTACTTACAATGGCCACGAGTTTTGAGCTTTTATGTAAATTGGAGAAAATGATGTTAAATCTGTTTCTTTAGGCCTTTAGGTATTAGAGAACGTATGACATAATATGAAGATAAATTTTGGCCATGTAAATATTTTATATCTTTTGCTTTGCAAAATACTTGGATGCAAATGGTTTTTCTGACCACTTGACACTACCCACCACAGTTTGGACATTTTGATGTATAATATAGAAATATTTTATATACTTAAAATGTAGACAGAAAGATCTTTCAAATGGTTTAGAGAGCACATCAATTGGATATGTGTACAAATTATAGTGATTTTCCAAACTCAGTTCCAAAAAACTAGATTTTCTTAAATTGACTAAATGGACAATAGGAATTCACAAAATTTACTGTACAAATTACCTTAGTCATTCTTTGTTTTATATTTTTTCCATGTAGGAAATCTTTCAAGTTATTTTTAGAGACTAAAATCACTAACATACAATTTTTGTGGAATTAATGATGGGTTTCTGAATTTCCATTAGTAAAAAGAATTTATACTAAATGAATAGTACCAAAATTTTGGAAAATTTTATTATGACATATTATGTGATTCAAGGTTCTAAGATGGTATAAATGGACCCTATAATGATTTAATACATGGGAAAAAGGTCAAAAATCAAGGTGTTATAGAAATTTATCTATCAAAGGCTTATTCCAACAAGATACAAAAGTTCTCACTTCGAAGCTCAAAGTTTGTCTTTAGAGGCTGTGACTTTGAACTTCACCAACAGTCAAATTTTAACTAAGTTTTATGTGAATTTTGCACACTTTCACTAACAATATTTAGTTTGAAATTTGAATTTCACAATCAAAATTCGTCTATTAGAGATAAAAACTTTGTAATTTTGAATTTCAACAAGTATGAATTTTGCACAAAATAAAGATGAATCATAAGCAAAATTCATGTTAGCTTAGAATGTTCAAATCTAAAAAACTTAAACTTATGCTAATATTTAGATTTACTTCATCTAACTCATTTAAGACATATGGTAACAAAATTAAGTAAATTTCAATGATTAAACTACCTCAAGACTTAAGTGAAAACAAAATATATTTAATAACTAGATCTTTGAAAGTTAAGCACCACTTTCACTTGGGCATTCCCATTGTTGGTATGCTCTCTTCTGATCTTCCATTGTTAGAACATCATTTCTCTTCTTCTTCTTTAAGTGAGACATGGTGTTAATTTTCCTTTCTTTATTCTATTGTTCACTCTTCCTTATTGAACAATCCTACATTTAATGTATTATACTTACAAACCAAGTAGTTTGTTCAATTTATATATCCAACTTGTACTATAAAGTATAAAAACATAGTGAATATATTAGTATATAGCATGATATATGCATTATAAATACAATTAAACACATGCTAATGTACATTTTACTTCTTTTAGGAACAATGTATCTGTTAAACAAATATGATGCATTGTTCCTTATTACTCTATATTTGTCATCATCAAAACATAAATTATATTAAACGTAACATTTTTTGCTATTACTATTTAACAAATAACCACAAAATACTTCACCAATCTCAACTATTTTTTTAAAAACCAATTAGAAAACTTTAGTTTCTTTTTTGAATTTTAAAACAAGTAAACATTGAGTTTTTTATGGCTCAAAACAACCGTAGAAAACTTGACCAGGTTTAAAAACCATTTAGAAAACTTGATTTTTTTTTATTTTAAAGAGTAAACATTGAGCTTTCTATGGCTGTGTTTTGTGTTTTATGTTTTGAAAAACAGCCATAGAAAGCTACTGTTTTTTTTAAAAAACAGCCGTAGAAAGTGTTAATTCATATGTTTTGATGATTCTAAAACAAATGAGCTTGGAAGATCCAATATCAAAGGAACACAAGTGAAATGAAGAACAAAGTTGGAGTTTCCTATGGATTGAAGAACTGTTTCACATACTTAAGGAAATTATCTATAAAAGAAAGCAGTTAAGCTTTGAATTTCAATTAACCCAATATTAAATGAGATGACTAATCGAATGATTAATTATTAGCTCATGATTTCAAAATGGTTTTCATGAAAAGTGTTAAATCAAGTGTTTTGATGATTCCAAACCAACTAGAGCTTGGAAGAAAGATATCAAAGGGCCACAAAAGATCTCAAGTGAAAAAATCCAAGAAAAATAAGTATAAGAATAGATATAAGATTTCTTATTGAATTCAAATGAGTAAAAGACTTTGATTTTGCAAGAGAATGTGTTAAAAATGTGTTTTTACGATAACTCATGAAGTATTTGAAAAATACCCACTATCAGACAAACTTTGAAATGTTAAACTTGATTTGTCACTTTGGAAATTTGAATTTTGGTATCTGAAATTTGAACTTCGGGGTGAAAATATGTTAGTCATAAAAGAGGTCCCTCTAACAGATGAATTTCATTTTTGAAAATTTGAATTTCAGGTAAAATACAAACTATGAAAAATGAAAAATTCGTCTAAAGATATATCAAAGTTCATTTGAAAATAAAGTTTAGAAAAAGTTCTAAGTTAGTTCTCTCATAGACAAACTTTGACTTTGAAAATGCAAACTTTGAAAAATTGTTTGCAAGACTATTATGATAATCTTTTGATATACGAGTTTTAGTATTCTGAAATTTGAACTTTGAAATTAGGTCTGATAAGAGATCTCTCTAACAAATGAACTTTGGTATATGAAAATTTGAATTTTGAAAAGAAGAACTATTGTACCATATTGAGCTGCCTACTGACAGACGAATTTTGGGCACCAAAATTCAAACTTTGAAGGCACTGTTGTAATATGGAACAACTGTTCATACTTACCAGAAGAACTTTAAACTTGAAAATTCATATGTTCCAACATAGAAACATTTGCCAAAGACGAAAGTTCAAACTTTGCTTTAGAACAGACAAACTTTGAGTTCCAACGTTAATATCTTTAGCTTATGATCTCTGCGAAATTCATCTGATGACACACCAAAATTCGAACTTTGAATGTCAGACACATTAAATATGGTTGGTGAACGGATAGTTTTTCAGAGTAACCATTGGGTAACGTCTCTAACAGCTAGATCTTGTCTCTAACGTATAGTTAAGACATGAATCTATAAATAGAACTTCATTTGAAGATGTGGGTAACGATACTACATTGTATATACAGAAACTCTGCTAAATTCTTAAGTCAAAGTCTTCTACTCTCACATACTTCATATCTTGTACTTCAACTTTCATATGCACTCTAAATTAGAGAGTTCAATTACTGTAATCAATCTTATCTTCATCTGGAAGAAAGATTTTCTTGTGAGTAGACTTCATAAGGGATTTGGAAAGCACTTAACTAGAGTGCAAAGAGTGGGATTGTAAGCTCATGGAACAGAGCATCAAGTTGTACTAAGGCATTGCAAGAAGCCCACCGAATTCTTACAAGATAGTGGAAAATCTCAAGTGGTAGCTTGAGGACTGGACATAGGTTAAGAGAAAGAGACCAAACTAGGATAAATATTTGTGTCTTCTCTTCCCTTATCTTGTTTTTCACTTGGTTATATTTTATACTTTGTTTTTACTGTTACTCTTACTTTCACCACTCTCTTATACTTTTACAAAAAAATTTAATTTTCCCAATTCACCCCCTCTTAGGAAGCTAACATATCTAAAAGTGGTATCAAAGCCTGGTTCCCCAAACTAAGGATCTAACAATCTGGGAAATTCAATGGTTGGCTTTGAAGAAAGTATTTTGCCTATGGGAAACGACACAAATAGACCACCTAACTTCGGTGGAGAACACTATGGGTACTAAAAGATGAAAATGTAAATCTATCTCCAGTCCATTGATCTGGACATTTGGTTTGTCATTCAAAAGGGAGATTTTGTCCCAATAAAGTTACAGGATGATGGGAAATACAAGGAAAAGCCAGAAGACGAGTGGAATGAGGAAGATAAGTGAAGAGTCCTATTGAACTTCAAGGCAAAACACTGCCTGGTCAGTGCACTAAACCAGGACAAATTTTACAGAGTATCATAATGTTCCACAGCCAAGCGTATGTGGGACACTCTAGAAATCGCTCATGAAGGAACCACTGGAGTAAGGGAGAACAAATTGAACTCCTACATTGGCGAGTATGAAAGCTTTAGAATAGTGGAAGGTGAGAGTATCAAAGAGCTGCAAAAGAGATTCACCCTCATTGTGAATCAACTAAAGAGTCTTCGCAAGGAGTATATTAAGCCAGAGAAAGTTAGAAAAATCCTTAGAGCTCTTCCTCTGGATTGGCAATCAAGAGTAACAGCAATAGAGGAAGCTAAAGGAGAGTCAATGGCTTCTGTCATAGCACTCTTTGGTAGCCTTGAAGAGTATGAGGGAAAAATAAAGGTTCTCAAGGAAGCAGGTCAAGATAGGAGAAAGAAGGGCCTTGCTTTAAAAGCTACAGAAGAAAATGAAGAAGAATCTGATGATGGCGATGAACTAGATGAAGAGACTCTAGCTATGATGGTCAGAAAATTTGGAAGGTTTTATAACAAGAAAAGAAACAAAAGATTCTTCAAGAAAGGAGCAGTTGGAGACAACAAGAAAGAAGGAAAAGAGCCTGTCACATACTATGAATGCAAAAAATAAGGGCATATCAAATGGGATTGTCCACAGTTCCTAAAGATGCAATAAAAGGAAAAGAATGCTACTGACAAGGGCAAGAAGAAAAGGGCATACATCTCATCAATCTAGGGCAACAGCTCAGATAAAGAAGATGATGATGAAGAAGAAATTGCCAATATCTGCTTGATGGCACTTGCATCTGAAGAAAACCCAAGCTCATCCAATAATGATCGTGAAGATAAGATTTGTCTTAGAGCAAGAAAAAGAAACAAATGGTATATGGACAATGCTTGCTCAAGCCATATGGATGGTGATAAAGAGAAGTTCATCATCCTTAGAGACAAGAAAGGAGGAAAGGTGACCTTTGGAGGTGACCAATATGGCAAAATAGTTGGCATTGGCATTTTGAGTAAAAATCCTGAAACATCTATAGAAGAGGTGCTGTTTGTGAATGGCCTCAACCACAACCTGCTAAGTGTGAGTCAGACATGTGACAAAGGGAACTAGGTACTGTTTGACTTAAAGTTCTGCCTAGTCATATGAAAAAGTGATCGTAAAGTAATCCTCAAAGCTTAAAGGGATGATAACTGCTGTACCATTGTTCTTGATGATGAACTTCCTTCCTTAGATTATGTTTGTTTAATTAGTCAAGAAAATGATAGTTGGTTGTGGCATAGAAGACTGTCACATGTTAACATGAACCGGCTATCAAAACTGATTAAGAATGATTTAGTCACTAGTTTACCAAAAATCTCTTTTGAAAATGACAAAGAATGTGATGCATACCTCAAAGAAAAACAAACCAAATCATCTTTCAAATCTAAAAATGTAGTCACCACATCTAGACCACTGCAACTATTGCATATGGATTTGATAGGTCCATCTAGAGTAAAACAACATTGGTGGAAACCTGTATGTTCTTGTGATTGTGGATGATTACTCTAGATTTACCTGGACTTTATTTCTTTCTTCCAAAAGTGAAACATTTGATGCATTTGTAATCTTGGCTAAGAAAATGCAAAATGAGAAAGGTATTTCTATTATGTCTATCAGGTCTGATTATGGAGGAGAATTTGAAAATTGAAGTTTTCTAGAGTACTGTGATGAACATAGAATTGATCACAACTTTTCAGCACCAAGGACTTCTCAGTAAAATGGAGTGGTGGAAAGGAAGAACAGAACAATTGGAGAAGTGACAAGAGCAATGCTGAATGAAAATGAACTCCCTCAAGTATTCTAGGCTAATGTAGTAAACACAGCAAGTTACATCATTAACAGAGCCTACATCAGATCAATTTTGGGAAAGACTCCTTATGAGTTGTACAAAGGAAGGAAGCAAAACCTTTCACATCTGCATGTATTCGGCTGTAAATATTTCATCCACAATATTGGAAAGGAGCATCTGGGTAAGTTGGTTGCCAAATCTGATGAAGGTATATTTCTTGGCTATTCTAGTAGGAGTAAAGCATATAAAGTTTTTTATAAAAAGAATAGATCAGTAGAAGAAACTGTGCATGTTGTGTTTATTGAAAATGAAACAGTTTTCAAGCATGTCATTGATGAAGATGATCTTATCTCCAACTTTAAGAACTTAAATCTTTCTAAAGATAAAATTGAACCTCCAAAAAATTTGAATCTACTAACATAGAGGAAGATATTCAGGAGAAAGATCTTATATATGAGAACAATGAGGAAATGTCTCAAGAACTCCCTAGAGCTTGGAAATATCAAAGGAATCATCTAGTTCATCAAGTGATTGGGGATGTTCAGGAGAAAGTTAAAACCAAAAAATAACTTAGGGATCAAATGATCAATTATACTTTTGTTTCACAAATTGAACCTAAGCGTGCTGAAGAAGCCTTAACTGGTGAGTACTAGATTCTAGCTATGCAAAATGAACTAAATTAGTTTGAACGAAATCAAGTTGGGATTTAGTGCCTAGACCTAAAAATCACCCTATTATTGGCACTAAATGGGTTTTTAGAAATAAACTTGATGAATCTGGAACAATCATTAGAAATAAAGCAAGATTAGTTGCCAAAAGGATACAATCAAGATGAAGAAGGTATTGATTTTGAGGAAACTTTTGCTCCAGTTGTAATATTGGAAGCAATTAGAATCCTATTAGCCTATGCATGCATGAAAAACATAATGTTGTATCAAATGGATGTAAAAAGTGCTTTTCTGAATGGTTATATCATGAAGGAGGTTTATGTTGATCAACCTCCAAGCTTTGAGGACTTAACAAAATTAAACCATGTTTATAAACTGAAAAAAGCTCTTTGTGGCTTAAAACAAGCTCTTAGAGCATGGAATGGAAGGCTAAGCAATTTTCTAACTGAAAAGGGATTCAATAAAGGAAAAGTAGATATAACTCTGTTTCTAAGAAAAAAAACAAACACTTACTTATTGTTCAAAATTATGTTGATGATATTATATTTGGTGCTACTAATGAATCTCTTTGTAAGAATTTCTCTAAGTTAATGCAGGGTGAATTTGAAATGTCAATGATGGGTGAGTTCAACTTCTTCCTTGGATTGCAAATTAAGCAATGTGATGATGGCATCTTCTTCAACCAATCAAAATATCTGAAAGAGTTGCTGAAAAAGTTTGGCATGGAAAAAGCCAAGTCAATGGGTACTCCTATGACTACTGCTACAAAACTTGATATGGATGAAGGAGAAAAAACCTTTGACATAACTCAATATAGGAGAATGATTGGATCCTTGCTATACCCAATAGCTAGTAGACCTGACATTATGTTCAATGTCTGTATGTGTACAAGGTTCCAATCATGTCCCAAAGAATCCCGTGCAATGGCTATGAAATGGATCTTCAGATATCTAATTGGAACATCACATATGGGACTTTGGTATCCAAAGGGCAACAGAGAAGAACTCATGGGATATACTGGTGTTAACTTTGCTAGATCCAAAAGTGACAGAAAAAGGACAAGTAGAACATGTCAGTTCCTTAGAGGATCCTTGGTTTCATGGTTCAGCAAGAAGCAAAACAGTGTGGCTTTCTCCACTGCAGAAGCTAAGTATGTTGCAGCTGGCAGTTGTTGGGGTCAAGTTCTTTGGATAAAGCAGCAGCTTGAAGATCTTGAGATTGAGATGAAGGAAATACCAATAATGTGTGACAATCAAAATGCTATCAACATCACAAAGAATCCTTTCATGCATTTGAGGACAAAGCATATTAAAGTTAGGCATCACTTTATAAGGGATCATGTTCTTAAAGGAGACATCAGATTGGAATACATCCCTACAAAAGATCAAGTTGCTGACATTCTGACCAAGCCTCTTGCAGAAGATAGACACTACAAAATCATAGGGGAATTGGGTATGGTAAATCCCAATGAACTGTAAGTAAGCCCTTATATACATATATTTAAAATTTATGACATAGGATTAATACTAATTTTAGTATTGGAGTGAGTTTTATATAAGTTGCAAGTGCTCTTCATAAGTCTAAGTGACAACAGATTTGTATAATGGAGCTAATTAGACCTGTACAATCAAAAGATGCTGAAGGAAGCCAAAAAGAAAAAATTCAAACTTCTGGATCTGTTGTGTAAGTTCAGAAATTTGAAATTCACATTTTAGATGATTATTAGACGAATTTCCATGTTGAATTGTGTTTTTGGAAGAATTAGCATGTTCAACATTTGAACTTAGATGCCCATCAGATGAATTTCAGTTAGCTACACATTGTAACAATTATCTCTTAACCCTCAAAATTCATTTGTTGAATAGTGGAAATTTGAATTTTAGAAACAAAATGCTAATATTGTCTCTGTTCAAAAAGATTGTTATACAAATTTCCATATCTCAAAATATGCATTTTAGAAACTCTTTTCAAAATTTTGAAATTAAAACTTCTAAATTAAAATTCGTCTATTGAAACATGCTCTCATAATTAGGTCTCTGTAAGATGAACTTTCTTAAGTAAAATTCTTTTGTTCTTTGTATTGTTCATGTTTGTTTATTGTTTGAATCTTGCGAAGTTTGAACTTTGTTGAAACAAAGTTCATCAGTTCACTTCTTGTTCTCAGAACTAAGCTTTTGTCAGATGAACGTCCAATTGAAAATTCATCTGTCAGTAAGCATATCCATATGGGTTAACTTGTAACTGCTCAAAATTCAAAATTTGACCTTTAAAGTTAGTTTGTTTAACGGTTACATACGTTAAAACTAAAGATCTCCCTTTGAACAGACGCAACCCTATTCGTCTCTCTCTCAAGTCTGTTCAAATCCTCTCTTCAATTCCCATTAACTTCGTTTGTGAATCTTCATTTCTCACCGATTAAACTTCTTTTGTCATCTTTTAAGCCCATTCTTAGCATCTTTCTGAATCATTCACCTATGAGAATGGTAAGAGTTAAAAATCCAGAAGTTGGGAAATGAGAGTCATGACCAAAGAGAACTGTCAAATCCCAATATGACTCTAAGGAGGGTGAAACTCAAAAAAGGAAGGGTAAATCTAGCAAGATAACTCCTTCCAAGAAGCAAAAAACAACTCCTAAAGCAGACTCGAAGAAATCTTCCCCTACTCCCTCAAAGAAATCTGAGCCTGCTGTTCCTGTTGCTCTTGTCTCTCCTGCCTCAACTTCCTCCTCCAGCATTGAATCTGGAGAGTACCAGTTGACCACACTGCCATTGTGGAGCAATACTCATATTCTGGGAGAGTATACTACAAAAATTTGTCAGTAAAAAGGTAATCAACTCTCACTGTGTAAATTTGAAAGACTTCTGATTTCTAACAACTTTGATGTCGGGCTTTAGATGATTAGATACAAGAATTTGTTAGAAATTTTGGAAAGATATGATGATGAGGTTATTAAGACCTGGTATGCCTCCCTAAAATACAATAGCAAGAAGAAGTGGGAAGTAAATCTAAGGTCAAGGACCATCTGACTGACAGATGAGACCTTCAATGAGGTACTAGAGATTCCAGAGCAAGATGGATTGAAAATTGACATCTCTGCCTCAAAATACATGGATGAAGTTGAGGCTGCAGAAGAGGAAGGAGGGCTTTTTTGAACTACAAAGAAAGTACAATTATGAACTCAGAAGAAAAGAGAATAGACCATATCTAAGTTTATTGAAGCCTACTGACCTCAGTGCCCAAGTAAGAATCCTATACTACATTGTGTCTAGGATTATTTTCAACAAATGCGGTAGTTTCAATCTGATCACAAGGGCTGAAGCACATGTAATGGCAGCAATCATGCGTGGCAAGCTAATCAATATGAGCCACATCATCCTCCAACGCATGATCAAAGCAAGAGATTAGAGGAAAGATTCCACCTTGCCATATGCCTTAATCATCTCCAAGATACTTCAATATGCCAAGATCCAACATCTAGAAAAAGGAAAGGGGAAGCCTACTGAAATCTTTAAAGAAGAAGAACTACAAAGGATGGGGATAGAAAAGAAGGATGGAAGATGGATTGGCACGGGAGCTGGAAAGATAGAAGATCTATTCTTTCAAGAAGATGTCTCCCAGCAACAAGCGGGAAGCTCTAAGGTTGCTCCAAAGTCTATGCCTCAACCTTCTCAGCCTATCTCATCTGCATCCCAGCCCACTCAGACACATATACCATCCACTCCCTCAACTTGGGCAAAGCCAACCAAGATCATTGAGCTGTATGACAGCCTTTCTGCACTCATGCTGAGCATTAAGGATGAGCAAAATGCCAAATTTGCTCATCTGCAAGATCAGATTCATCAGTTGGCAAAGAATATGAAAGTGATTGCTGATGCTTATGAGGATATCAGGAGTGCCATTCCCTCCACATCAGCTCCACCTTAGCCAAGATTCTCTGAGCCTGTCAAGTCTCCTACTCCTGAGCCTTCAATTCCTTTTGTGCTAGCCTCCCCTGAACCAGTTAATGATGTACATGCTACTGAGGCTACTGGAACCATGGCCACTCCATAAGCCTCCAGTAATAAAGTAAGCCCTGGTCCTCCCTTGGACTATGGCATGGAGGAAGAGGCTCCTCAAGAATCAAGCTCCCATGAACCTATTGCTGAGGATGCTTAGTATTCAATTCTTTCTATTCAAGAATTTGAGCAAGTGGAAAAACTGGTGGCACCTATCTCTACTGCACCATTCATATAGATCTTGAAGCCATTGCCCATGATGCTATTCTGCAAGCCTAAAGACTGAGGCTTGAAGAAATGTTTCATCCTCCTTGATGGGAGACACGTTAGGAACCTGTTCTAAGAGCATTTTTTTGATATAAGGATCGTGCAACTCAAGGAAAGATAAATTAAACACAAGAACAACAAAGAACAGAAACTAAAGAAAATTGACATGATGAAATAAGAAGACTGAACAAAATGTTGGTCAAAGGAAATAGACTCCAAGAGAACCCGTCTCTTGAATCCTAACCCCGGGACGCCACAAGGATCACCACTCCTTGATAAGTCCTCATTCTTTCTGGCACTCAAGGATAAGCAAGAAAGAACTCACTGAACAACAATAAAGTTGCTGAAAAGAAATTTATTCATTCATGTTGTGGTTTGCAAGAGTACAAGAGGTGCTTATTTATAGGCAAATATTAACCCACAAACTAACTCTAGTTTAGCCCACAAACCTAACCTTATTAAAGCTCAGTAATACAAAAAAGAAACCCTAAGTCAAAATGAGCATTTAATTCTAATTTTGAATTTGAAAAAGTTGGCTCCTCTTTAATGCATAAAGGAAAACAAATCAGATTTATGATTGTATGTTCTTTATTCAAAAAGGAAACAAATCAACTAAAATAATCATTAAAAACGTCACTTTTAGTGAGCACATGAGAAGCACATGGATTTTAAGTGAATCCTCCTTGTTGGGCTTTCTTCAAGTTGGGTTCTTTGACTATAATATGGCTCCATATTTTCAGCTTGCCTCTTTCTTTGTTTTGGGCCTCAAAATCATTGAAATGCAATGGTTCGATGTTATAATGTTTTGGATCAGCCCATTCATCGCTTTTATTCTAGCTCTAGTCATTGGTCCTCTAATGCCTTGAAGTGAGCCTTGAATTTGTTCATAGTCCATTGTTGCTCTTAGCTTGCCCTCATCATCAAATACTTTATGCCTCGATCATACTCTATCATTCCCTCCCTCCTCGACATGATTTGTCCTCGAATCTCCACAATCTATACGGAAAGAAAGAGAATGATTAAGAGCATCAAATATAAAATAGGGAGTATATTTACTTTTCGAGCCTGATTGATGCATCTTTTCTTCAACCCTTGCTTGAACTAGCGGTGTAATAATGACTCTTGGTTGCACATTCATCCCTTTTAATGTTTCATCTTTACATTCTTGCTTTCCAAACCAATCTCCAGGATCAAAAACCTTGTAATGACCATTAGTTTGAGTTGCATATGACTTGTTGTCATGCATTAGTGGATCAGAACTTGATTTTCCTTCCATAACATTCACACTAATAACCTGCAACAAAAAACTAGAGGTAAATTTGACACAACAAGACTTAAGGAAAATTGAGATTTTAGAGTAAACATATGGGATGAAAGCTGGGCAGATTTTCACATTATTTGCTAGGTTCAAAATTTGGAAAGATTTGACACCTGTGGATGGTGCACATTGAGAAAGATTTGACACCTGTGGATGGAATAAGAAGAGAATGTGTTATTGGATAGAAAATGGAACACACAAGATTCATGAAAATGAGATGGAAGAAACCAATACATAACCAAAAAGACATATGACTTATGAGACACACAAGAGACATAAAACATAAAATGAGTACAGACTACTTCACAAATGAATTGACAAAGCTTTTGATGAAAATGAAATGAAGTGACATAGATGGATATACTAGAGAAAGAAGACACTAAATGATCAAACTGACTTTCTTTCACACTAGATTCAAGAGGAATTGAGGACACATAACACATAGATAGACTAAATAAATTATAAGAATCAGAGATAAAGTAAGAAGGATTGAGAGGATGAAAAGAAGGAAATATGGAAGATATGAAGGAAGGAGTTGTAAAGAAACTACCTTAAACTCTCCTTCACTCAAACAACTCACAATTGCTTTTGCCTCATTATTCTCATCTTTTCTCAAACTCTCTTTTTCTTTTCTCTTTTCTCTCTTTTTCTTTCTCTTTTTCATTCTTCTCTCAACTTTCTTTTCACTCATTTGTTCTCCTCTTTTTTCAGTTTTCTGCACTCTTTCTTTTCTCACTTGTTTTTCACTCCTATTTTTACCACTCATATTCTTCTCACATTCATTTTTCCTTTCAAGCTCACTTTTGATTTTCTTGTGATTTTCATAGAATTGAATACAACGCATTTCATGGGCTTTCTTTTCTTCAAAAGAATAACTATCATCAAATAACCATGGATGCCCAAACACCATATCAACATGTTCAACTTCATCACATCCATGAGAACTAGTTTCTAATGGCGTAACAATATGAGTATCACTAGAAATATGCACACCACTATCAACAAAGTTCTTTATCACCTCACTAGTAACATCTAGAGCAGTTGTCTCCACTAACGGTGGTAAATGATCATGACCAATCCCATCAACAATATCATTAACATTTTCCTCCTTGGGATTCTCAAGAATATCATACTCTAATTCATTAGAAACATCATAAACACAAGGATTTTGAGAATTAGTACCTTCAAGAGTAGTTGATGTTGAGGAAGATATCTCCTCCATTTGATCCTTTTGCTCCAAATGAGAGTCACTAGAACTTGGAACTGAAATTTGTACCTTAGAAGTTTGCTCATTTCTACAAGTTGAAAGATACTCATAGAAGTAGTGGTATGGTGCATACTTTTGCTTCAAAATAAGCTTCATGCTATTCCAAGTATCACACTGTTTCTCTTCATGAAGGTGCTTTCTTTCAAATCGTTCCCACCAGATTTTGGCTTTTCCTTCTAAGTGAAGAGTAGCTAATTTCACTTTCTCATACTCGGAATACTGGCAGTCTTCAAACCGTTGTTCAATTCTTCCTTCCCACTCCAAGTACATATCAGGATCATTCTCTCCACAACATTTTGGGATGTTCAATTTAAAATTCTTTTTGCATGAAGAAACTTGCATGCTATCCAATTTCACATTCAACTTTTGGATTTGATCATTAAAAGCTCTCATTAAAACTTTAAGATCAAGTTTATCACCAGCCATGCTTAAAACCTAAAATGTTAGTGAATAGGAGACAAAGAAATGACCTTGCACACTCTTTCACGTGTTTCACTCAATAATGATGCAAATTCACTCATGTTTTGTACACTTTGAAGGCTTTTTTCCAGAAATGATATAATTACACTCTTGCCTTTTACCACTCACTCTTTCTTCCTATGAGAGTGCAAAATTGAATTTGAACTTAAATCAAGAAGCAATGTTTTAAGTGGCAATCTCAAAGTCAAAGATCAAAAAATTCAAATTCTCAAAAGAGTTTAAAATGATGGTGACCAACAAACAAAGATGGATTTTATATTTTTAGCAAAAGAAATTGAATTTTCCAGCCAAAAAAAGAAAAGAAAATGCTGGAAATTAAGATAATGAAGTGCACCAAAAGGAAGGAATTGACATTAGAGATTTGAACAGAACAAAAGGACAATAACAAATTAGGAAAAATAAGATAGGAAGTGATTTGGATAGAATTTACTAAAAGAGTAAAATTCTAAAAAGTAATATGAAAGCAACTTACCACCCAAGTGAAATGAACATAGACTCCTTTTGTGACTTGGGAACAAAACTTCAAATTTGGTAATTCAGAAACAAGCAACCCACAAATCAAGGGATGCAATTCCAGCTATTAATGCAAATCAATCCAAATGTAATTCAAACTTCAAAGGTGCTCAATTCTGGAATTTGTTTTTTCAGCCATCATATTTTTTTTGTACGATTTTTTTTTCACTATTGTTTTCTTTTCTTTCTTTCTTTTTTTTTGAAGCACCCACAATTTCTCTTTTTTTTTTATTTTTCTTTTTTTCAAATTTCTTTTTTTTTTCTTTTGAATAATCTGAACTACACAATGGACAAAAGCTAACAAATTGAAGCAACAATATTTCTTTTTTTTTCTAAATGAAAGACTCAAATCTGGAAATCACAAATTTTGGACACAAAATAAAAATGGAAAAAGATAACCAAGCCACCAAGAGAAAGAAGATCAATAAGGATGGTAAGATGGGAGATTGAGATGAAAATCAAGCCACAATATTAGAAGCAATGAACAAACTCAGATTTGACTAGAAAAGAGAAGAACATAAAAGAAAAATCTGGACAGCAAGAATGAACAGTACGGATGAACAGTGCTATGATTTTCTGGACAATAAGGAAGAATGGCATAAAACAGAGAAATGAAGCAACACAAAGACACACCTTGATTTGCAAGCCAAAGCTCTGATACCAAATGATGGGAGACACGTTAGGAACCTGTCCTAAGAGCATTTTTTTGATATAAGGATCGTACAACTCAAGGAAAGATAAATTAAACACAAGAACAACAAAGAACAGAAACTAAAGAAAATAGACACGATGAAATAAGAAGATTGAACAAAATGTTGGTCAAAGGAAATAGACTACAAGAGAACCTGTCTCTTGAATCCTAACCCCGGGACGCCACAAGGATCACCACTCCTTGATAAGTCCTCATTCTTTCTGGCACTCAAGGATAAGCAAGAAAGAACTCACTGAACAACAATAAAGTTGCTGAAAAGAAATTCATTCATTCATGTTGTGGTTTGCAAGAGTACAAGAGGTGCCTATTTATAGGCAAATATTAACCCACAAACCTAACCTTATTAAAGCTCATTAATACAAAAAAGAAACCCTAAGTCAAAATGAGCATTTAATTCTAATTTTGAATTTGAAAAAGTTGGCTCCTCTTTAATGCATAAAGGAAAACAAATCAGATTTATGATTGTATGTTCTTTATTCAAAAAGGAAACAAATCAACTAAAATAATCATTAAAAACGTCACTTTTAGTGAGCACATGAGAAGCACATGGATTTTAAGTGAATCCTCCTTGTTGGGCTTTCTTCAAGTTGGGTTCTTTGACTATAATATGGCTCCATATTTTCAGCTTGCCTCTTTCTTTGTTTTGGGCCTCAAAATCATTGAAATGCAATGGTTCCATGTTAATAATGTTTTGGATCACCCCATTCATCGCTTTTATTCTAGCTCTAGTCATTGGTCCTCCAATGCCTTGAAGTGAGCCTTGAATTTGTTCATAGTCCATTGTTGCTCTTAGCTTGCCCTCATCATCAAATGCTTTATGCCTCGATTGTACTCTATCACTCCTACTCCTACTCCCTCACCTCTTTCTGCTTATGGTCTCTCAGAGGAACGATGGCTCAATTAGCTCTTTCTAGACAAGAAATGCGAGAGCTTCTTCAGATCTCTGATGATGAGGAATTAAGCCCTGATCCTTCTGCACCTTTTCCAAAGCTTAATCTTGAACTACCTTTTGTTCTTGTGCCTCTTTGAGTTTCAATGTTAAAGTCTTTAGCTTACAGTCTCTACGAAATTCATCTGTTGACACACCAAAATTCAAACTTTGAATGTCAAATGCATTAAATACAGTTGGTGAATGAATAGTTTTTCAGAGTAACCGTTGGGTAACATCTCTAATAGCTAGATCTTGTCTCTAACGTATTGTTCAGACATAAATCTATAAATAGAACTTCATTTGAAGATGTGGGGAACGATTCTACATTGTATATATAGAAACTCTGCTAAATTCTTAAGTCAAAGTCTTCTACTCTCACATACTTCATATCTTATACTTCAACTTTCATATACACTCTAAATTAGAGAGTTCAATTACTATAATCAATCTTATCTTCATCTGGAAGAAAGATTTTCTTGTGAGTAGATTTCACAGAGATTTGTGAAGCATTTAACTAGAGTGCAAAGAGTGGGATTGTAAGCTTTTGGAACAGAGCATCTGATGAGGGCAAGCTAAAGGAAACAATGGGCCATGGAAAAATTCAAGACCCACTTCAAGGCATTGGAGGATTAATGACCAAAGCTAGGACCAAAGCCAAGAAGCAAGCCATAAATGGGTTGATCCAAAATATGATTAGCATGGAACCATTGTATTTGAATGATTTTGAGGCCCAAAATAATGAAAGAGGCAAGCTGAAAATGTGGAGCCAAATTATAGTCAACAAGCCCAACTTGGAGAAAGCCCAACAAGGAGAATTCACTTAAAATACATGTGCTTCTCATGTGTTCACTAAAAGTGACGTTTTTAATAAGTTTTATCAGGATTACTGTAGTCAATTTGTTTCCTATTGAATAAAAGGCATATAATGATCTAATTTGATGTCCCTTTATTTAGGAATAAGATTTCAGCATATTCTCTTCCTTTTTTGCATTAAAGAGGACCCAAGTTTTCAAAGACAAAATTAGAATTAAATGCTCCTTTTTGCTTAGGGTTTCCTTTTTGTATTAATTAGTATTAATAAGGTTAGGTTTGTGAGCTGAACTAGAGTTAGTTTGTAGGTTAATACTTGCCTATAAGTAGACACCTCTTGTACTTTTGCAAACACAACATGAATGAATGAATTTCTTTTTAGCAACTTTGTTGTTGTTCAGTGAGTTCTTTCTTGCTTATCCTTGAGTGCCAGAAAGAATGAGGACTTATCAAGGAGTGGTGATCCTTGTGGCATCCCAGAGTTAGGATTCAAGAGACAGGTTCTCTTGGAGTCTATTTTCTTGGACCAACATTTTGTTTTAGTCTTCTTATTTTCATTGTTTCTATTTTCTTTAGTTTTTGTTCATTGTTGTTCTTCATTATTCTTGTGTTCAATTCATATTTCCTGGAGTTGCATGATCCGTAACTCAAAGAGGGCTCTTAGGATGGGTTCCTAACGTGTCTCCATTGCAAGAAACCCACCGAATTCTTGCAAGATAGTGGAAAATCTCACGTGGTAGCTTAAGGATTGGACGTAGGTCAAGAGAAAGAGACCAAACCAGGATAAATATTTGTGTCTTCTCTTCCCTTATCTTGTTTTTCACTTGGTTATATTTTATACTATGTTTTTACTATCACTCTTGCTTTCACTACTCTTTTATAATTTTACAGAAAATTTTAATCTTCCTAATTCACCCCCTCTTGTGAAGCCAGCATATCTAACAAAAAGAAATATCTCATGAGGATAAAGCTTCAATGTCAAAATGATTCTAAGTATTCAATTGGTTTTCATGAACATGTTTTAGTTTATGGGGATAGTTTCTAAGTTACCCTGTTTTCAAGAAAATCTTTTGCCTTATTAACATAACCAATGAAGGTTATGGGGATAAAGACTCAATCTCAAAGCTTTTCTAAAGTCCATTCTTCAATTTCATGAAAAGGGATTGAGGTTATTTGCATAACATAGCTTGAAGACTAAGTTCTCAAGAGGTTATCTTGATAAGGTAGGCACCTTATTCGCATAACGAAGTGAACAGTGAAGAAAAATGGTATTGTTCAGCCCGTTATTCACATAACCTAGGAAGTTTATCCGCATAATGTGTGTCACAGAGCACTTGGACTCCTCGGGTAAACAGGTTATCCACATAACCAAGGGAGGTTATCCACATAACCTATATTTCAGAACACTTGAACTTTCCTTAGGTAAACAGGTTATCCGCATAACCTATATTTCAGAATACTTGAATTTTCCTTAGGTAAACAGGTTATCCGTATAACCTTGGGAGCACAAAAACTCAGTTTGAGAAAAATTTAACGATATCCTAATAATTGAGTGGGTTTTCAGGAAAATGATTTTGAGCTAAAACTTAGTCTTTCTGGGTGGTACGTTATCCGTATAACCTAACTAGGTTATCCACATAATGAAAAGCTTTACGTTGAAAACAAAGGCAAATAGTTACCCATTATTCACATAACCTGAGGAGATTATCCATATTGTTGAATCAAGAAGTTTTGATGATTCCAAATCAACTCTCAAGAGCTTGGAGTAAAAGATATCAAAGGTGCATAAAGAGTTCAAATGAAGAAATTCAGGAGAAATTTGTGCAAAATTTGTTGTTGGATGTTTAATTATGTTTAAATATGGGTAAAAGACTTTGATTTGATGAAAAGATATCTTAAAAACTTGATTTTTAAGTTAAATCATGAAATATTTGAAAAATACCCACCAACATACGAAGTTTGAAAAGTTTACATTGAATTGTCATATTGGAAATTCGAACTTTGGCTTTGGAAATTCGAATTTCGAGCTAAAACTGAATAAGTCTGAAGAGATGTCTCTCTGACAGACGAATTTTGATTTTCCAAAATTCGAATTTTCATAAGTATATGAAAGAAGCTGTTAAGTAATAGACGAACTTTGAGTTTTCAAAATTTGAATTTCAGACAAAATGCAACTTATGAAAACCAAAGAAATTCGTCTGAAACAATGTCAAAGTTCATCAAAAATCAAGATTATGTTGAGTTTCAAAATTACTCACTGATAGATGAACTTTGAACATGAAAATTTGAATTTCACAAGCTAAGGTTGTGAGTCTGTTACAATGACATATTGTCATACGAATGACAGTGCTTATAAATTTGAATGATAAAGTCTGAAAAGAGGTCTTTCTGACAGACAAACTTCACTCTTTTAAAATTTGAATTTTGTAGTAAATGAACTATTGTGCTGTTTGAGCCTGCTACGGACAGACGAACTTTAGAGTTCCAAAATTCAAATTTCGAGGGCACTGTAGCAAATTGAAAACACTGTTCACACTTAACAGAAAAACTTTCTTCTTGAAAATTCGTATGTCACAAAATAGAAACACTTTCTAAGTTTCAAAATTTGAATTTCACTTCATGAACAGACAAACTTCAGTAATTCAGCGTTGGAAGCTTTAACCTTTGGTTCTTTTGAAATTCGTCTGCTGACCAACCAAAATTCAAATTTTAGTATGTCATAAGCATTAAATGCGGTTGGTTAATGGATAGTTTTTCATAGTAACCATTAGATAACTTCTCCAACGGATAGATTTTGTCTCTAACGGACATTTGAGACCTAAATCTATAAATATAACATCATTTGAAGTTGTGGGTAACGAATCAAACTTTGTATATGTTAGGTTGACTGGTCACCCAAGAGGGGGGTGAATTGGGTGATGCAAGATTTTCGCTCTTTTGAATCAAAACCCAATTTCACTAAGAGTGCAGTAAAATAGGGATAAACAGAGATGGTTGTATGTAGCAGCTGAGTAGAGAAGATAAAGAATAATACACAATGATTTATACTGGTTAAGCCCAACCACTTGGCCTACATCCAGTCCCCAAGCCATCACTTGAGATTTTTCACTATATCTCACAGGTTTGATCCGGGCACCTGTGAAGCCTCAGTACATTCTCACAAGTTTCAGTAGGCACTTGTGAAGCCACTCTCCTCACACCCTTACAAGATATGTAAATCCCTTAGTGTTTCCCCACACTAAGATTCTACCCAGAAAAAGTAGAAAGAAATGTTTACAGAATGAAAACTCTCTTGAAGAGTAGATAATACAATAAGAGTTCACTCTATTGAGGTGGGTTTTTCAAACTATGCTGAAACAGAAAGATTTTACAAGTTGCAGCAGCATTTGCGCATAAACTCTCTTAAGATTGTTACCCATAAGTTCAAATGATGTTATATTTATAGTTTTGTAGTGTAATTAGACGTTAGATACAAGATCTAGCCATTAGAGATGTTACCCAACGGTTTACTCTGCAAAACTAGCCGTTTACCAACCTCATTTAATGAATATGACACACTGAAATTTGAATTTTGGATGTTAACAGACGAATTTCGAAGAGTCCATAAGTTAAAGTTTTTAGCGTTTAAGTTTGAAGTTCGTCTGTCCAAAGCTAAAATTCAAATTTTCATCTTAATAAATGTTTCTATGTTGGAACATTCGAATTTTGGAGTTTAAAGTTCTTCTGGTAAGTTTAAATAGTAATTCCATATTGCTATAGTGCCTTCGAAGTTCGAATTTTGGTTCCAAAATTCGTCTGACAGTGAGCAACTCAATATGGCACAAGTTCTTCCTTTCGAAATTCGAATTTTGAATGTGGAAATTCCTCTGTTAGTTGTTTCAGAAGTATTTTCATGTTTCAAAAATTGTGAAATTCGAATTAAATATAGTGGATATATTTACACATAGCATGGTATATGTATTATAACCATAATTAAATACAAGCTAATATGTATTTTACTTCCTTAAGGGACATTATATATGTCAGATACATATAATGCATTTCTTCCTTATTACTCTATATTTGTCATCATCAAAACTTATATTGTACTAAACCTTACAGTATATACTGAAACTCTGCCACATTTTCTACTCAAAGACTTTTACCCTCTTACTTCAATACTTGTACTTTAACTATCATATTCACTCTATTCGAGAGAGTTTCATCTTTGTAAACAATCTAATCTTCATCTGGAAGATAGATTTTCTTGTGAGGAGATATCACAAGGGATTGTAAAGCACTTTGTAAAAGTGCAGAAAGTGATTGAGTGAGCTTTAGAAAACAGAACACTGGCGTTGTACTGTGGCATTTGCAAGAAGCCCGTTGAATTCTTGCTGAATAGTGGAAAATCTCAAGAGGTGTCTTGGGGACTGGACATAGGTCAAGGGGAGAGATCGAACCAGGATAAATATAAGAGTTTTTCTTTTCTCTATCACTACTCTTTTATCTTATTGCTATATACTCTATTTTTCTGTCACACCTTTGTTTCTTCATTGTTTTCACTTTATGCAGAAAATTTTAATCTTCCCAATTCACCCCCCTCTTGGGAAGTCAGCCTAACTAACAAGTGGTATCAGAGCCTGGATTCCCATTCAAAGGATCTCAGTCTGGGAATTAAAATGGCTGGCTTTGGAGAAAGCATATTACCATAAGGTAACAATACAAACAGACCACCTGGATTCAGTGGAGAGTACTATGATTACTGGAAGATGAGAATGCAAATCTATCTCCATTCAATCGATCTGGACATCTGGTTAGTCATTCAGAAGGGAGACTTTGTCCCAGTGGCTTTAGAAGATGATGGAAAGTACAGAGAAAAGCCAGAAACTGAATGGAATGAGGAAGACAGAAGGAGAGTCTTGTTGAACTTGAATGCAAAACACTGTTTAGTCAGTGCCTTGAATCAAGATGAATTCTACAGAGTCTCACAATGCTTCACTGCCAAGGAAATGTGGGACACCCTGCAGATTGCTCATGAAGGAATAACTGGAGTTAGGGAAAATAAACTGAATACCTGCATTGGAGAATATGAAAGCTTCAGAATGGCTGAAGGAGAGACTGTAAAAGAGATTCACTCTCATTGTGAATCAACTAAAGATCCTGGGAAAGGAATACACTCAAACAGAGAAAGTAAGAAAGATTCTCAGAGCTCTCCCTCTGGAATGGCAACCCAAAGTAACAGCAATAGAGGAAGCTAGAGGAGAATCAATGGCCTCTGTCACAGTTCTATTCGGCAGCCTTGAGGAATATGAAGAAAAAATGAAAGCTCTCAAGGAAGCTGGACAAGACAGAAAGAAGAAAGGTCTTGCTCTCAAAGTTGCTAAAGAAAATGAAGAAGAATCTAATGATGGAGAAGAGCTAGATGAAGAAACTCTGGCTATGATGGTCAGAAAATTCGGAAGATTCTACAACAAGAAGAGAAACAAGAAAATCTTTAAGAAAGGAGCTGCTGGAGATAGCAAGAGGGAACAAAAAGAGCCTGTTACTTGCTATGAATGCAAAAAGCAAGGACATATCAAATGGGATTGTCCATAGTTCCTGAAGAAGCAAGAGAAAGAAGAGAAAGCTGCTGAAAAAGCAAGAAGAAGAAAGCTTACATCTCATCAATATAGGGCAACAGTTTAGGCGAAGAAGAAGATGATGAAGATGAAATTGCCAACATCTGTCTCATGGAACTTGCCTCTGAAGAAACTAAAATTCCATGCAGCAGTGACCAAGAGAATGAGGTATATGAATCTGAACCTTCCTATTCTGAATTACTGGATGCACTTCATGAGTTGCATGATGAGTTTGTTAAAGTTGCTAAAGAACTGAAACTAGCTAAGAAAAAGAATAACAAACTAGAATCTCAAAGCAACATCCCTGAAATTGCTCCTCTATTTATTGCTGAATCTGTCTGCTGTAAATCATGCACTGATCTAAAGCAAACTAATGAATATTTAGTGAAAAGTATGTCTAGGCTTACTAAAGGTAAAGATATGTTGTTTGCTTTAATGGGAAGCCAAAGAATATCACAAGAGAAAGCTGGACTTGGCTATGATCCATGTGTTGTAAAAGAAAAGATTAGGAAGAAAAATTAGAATATATACATGAGATATTTTGTGCATGCTGAGAGCAATAGAAAGAAAAATTATATGTCACCTCATATTGAATCATATAATCAACCAAGGCATGCAAAGCAAAAGTATTATCTGCACTGTTTTCTTCCTGCTTCTTAATCCAGCAGTCCCTTTACCACCTGTCATTTCTGTAACAAAAAGGGACATATTTCCAGTTCTTGTGCTATAAAGAAAAATGGACTTGACAGGAAGGTTAAATGGGTTCCCAAGGATATATCTGTATCCAGGGAAAAGACTACTGATAGAAAAGGACCCAAACAAATTTGGGTACCTAAAAGGAAAATATGAACTTTGTTTTGTAGGTCTGTCTCAAAGCTAAAAGAAGCAACAAATGGTATATGGATAGTGCCTGCTCAAGCCACATGACCGGTGACAAGGAGAAGTTCATCACCCTTAGAGACAAGAAAGGAGGAAGAGTGACCTTTGGAGGTGATCAGTATGATAGAATAGTTGGCATTGGCATTATGGGCAAGAATCCTAAAACATCCATTCAAGATGTGCTGTTTGTGATAGGCCTTAACCACAATCTACTGAGTGTGAGCCAAACATGTGACAAAGGAAATTGGATGCTGTTTGACTCAAAATTCTGCCTAGTCATCAGAAAAAGTGATCACAAAGTAATCCTCAAAGCTCAAAGGGATGGTAACTGCTATACTATTGATCTTGATGAACTTCCTCCCTTAGATTCTGTTTGTTTAATTAGTCAGGACAATGATAGTTGGCTATGGCATAGAGGATTAGCTCATGTTAACATGAATCAGCTTTCAAATTTGGTTAAAAATGAGCTAGTCACTGGCCTGCCAAAAATTGCTTTTGAAAAGGATAAAGAATGTGATGCATGCTTAAAAGGAAAACAAACAAAATCTTCTTTTAAATCCAAAAACATAGTCACCATTACTAGACCACTTGAACTACTGCATATGGACTTAATTGAACCTTCTAGGGTAAAAAGCATAGGTGGCAATCTGTATGTGCTTGTAATTGTGGATGATTACTCTAGATTTACATGGACATTTTTTCTTTCCTCTAAAAGTGATACCTTTGATGCATTTATAACCTTAGCTAAGAAAGTGCAAAATAAGAAAGGTATTTCTATTGTGTCTATCAGGTCAGATCATGGAGGAGAGTTTCAAAACTCATACTTCCTGGAGTACTACAATAAGCATGGAATTGATCACAACTTCTCGGCTCCAAGAACTCCTCAACAGAATGGAGTAGTAGAAAGGAAGAACAAAACCATTGGAGAGATGGCTAGAGTTATGCTAAATGAAAAGGAACTATCTCAAGTGTTTTGAGCTGATGCGGTAAATACAGCGAGCTACATCATAAATAGAGCATACATCAGACCAATCCTTGGAAAGACTCCATACAAGCTGTACAAGGGAGGAAAGCCAAATCTGTCACATCTCCATGTGTTTGGGTGCAATTGCTTCATTCATAACAATGGAAAGGAGAATCTGGGTAAGTTTGATGCCAAATCCGATGAAGGTATATTTCTGGGATATTCTAGTAGGAGTAAAGCATATAGCGTTTTCAATAAAAAGTCTAATTTGGTAGAAGAATCTGTGTATGTAGTATTTATTGAACATGAAACTGCTTCTAAACATGTTACTGATGAGAATGATTTGGTTTCAAACTTTAAAAGGCTAGATATTTCTGATGAAGGTAAAATTGAGTCTCCAAAAATATCTGAATCTATTAACATAGAAGAAGATATTCAGGAGAGGAATTTTGAAGATAAAAATATTGATGAAATGTCTCAAGAACTCCCTAGATCTTAGAGATATCAAAGGAATCATCCTGTTGATCAAGTAATAGGAAATGTTCAAGAGAGAGTTAGAACCAGAAAACAGTTAAGGGATCAAATGATTAATTGTGTTTTCATCTCGTAAATTGAACCTAAATGTACAGAGGAAGCCTTAGCTGATGAGTAATGGATTCTAGCCATGCAGGATGAATTAAATCAGTTTGAAAGAAATCAAGTCTGGGATTTAGTGCCTAGACCCAAAAATCATCCTGTCATTGGTACCAAATGGGTTTTTAGAAATAAACTTGATGAATCAGGGTCAATCATCAGAAATAAAGCTAGACTGGTTGCTAAAGGTTATAATCAAGAAGAAGGCATTATTTTTTAGGAAACTTTTGCTCCAGTAGCTAGATTAGAAGCAATCAGAATTCTATTAGCATATGCATGTATAAAAAATATTTTGTTACATCAAATGGATATGAAGAGTGCTTTTCTAAATGGATATATCATGGAGGAGGTCTATGTAGATCAACCTCCAGGTTTTGAGGATTCTGCAAAACCAAACCATGTGTATAAACTGAAGAAAGCTCTTTACGGTTTAAAACAAGCCCCTAGAGCATGGTATAAAAGATTGAGTAATTTTCTAACTGATAAGGGGTTTAATAGAGGAAAAGTAGATACAACTTTTTTCACTAAGAAAGAAAATAAAGATTTACTTATTGTTCAAATCTATGTTGATGATATTATATTTGGTGCTACTAATGAATCTCTTTGCAAGAATTTTTCTAAGTTAATGCAGGGGGAATTCGAAATGTCCATGATGGGTGAACTCAACTTCTTCCTCAGATTGCAAATCAGACAGTGTGATGATGGTATCTTCCTCAACCAATCTAAGTATCTGAAGGAATTCCTAAAGAAGTTTGGAATGGAAAATGCCAAGCCAAAATGCCAAGCCAATGGGGATACCTATGGCTGCTGCAACCAAACTGGATATGGATGAAAAAGGGAAAATGTTTGACATAACTCAGTATAGAAGAATGATTGGATCCCTACTGTACCTAACTGCCAGCAGACCTAACATTATGTTTAGTGTCTGTATGTGTGCAAGATTCCAATCATGTCCCAAAGAAACCCATGCAATTGCTATGAAACGCATCTTTAGATACCTCATTGGAACTTCACAGATGGGTCTTTGGTATCCCAAGGGCAATGGCGAAGATCTCAAAGGATACACTGATGCTGACTTTGCAGGATCAAAAACTGATAGAAAAAGCACAAGTGGAATATGTCAGTTTCTTGGAGGATCCTTGGTTTCATGGTTCAGCAAGAAGCAAAACAGTGTGGCCTTATCCACAGCAAAGGCTGAGTATATTGCAGTTGGAAGCTGTTGTGCCCAAATCATCTGGATGAAGCAGCAGCTTGAAGATCTTGAGATTGAGATGAAGGAAATACCAATCATGTGTGACAATCAAAGTGACATTAATATCACAAAAAATCCTATCATGCATTCAAGGACGAAACATATTGAAGTTAGGCACCACTTCATAAGGCATCATGTTTTGAAGGGAGAAGTCAGACTAGAGTACATCCCAACTGAAGATCAAGTAGCTGATATACTGACAAAGCCTCTATCAGAAGACAGACATTGCAAAATAAGAAGAGAATTGGGCATGGTAAATCCCAATGAACTATACGTAAATCCGTCTGTGATTCTGTTTTTAGATTTTCCAACATTGAATTAGTTCTAACTTTAGCATCGGAGTGTGTTTAATTTAAGTTGTAGGTGCTCCTCATGAGATTCAATGCCGATAAATCTAGAAAATGGAGCTTACCAGAATGGAATGATCAAAAATTGAAGAAAATGACAGATATTCTAAGTGTTTGGATCCATTCTGTAAGTTTCTAAGGCTGAAATTTTATATTGATTGTGCGTTAGATGAATTTCCTTGAAAAATTGAGTTTCTAAGGAAGTCAGCATGGTCAACATTCAAATTTGGATACCCAACAGACGAACTTCAGCCTGTTATAAGTTAGAACAGTTCTTGGTGAAGCCTCAAAATTCGTCTGTTGGCCCTTTAAAATTCAAATTTTAAAGAACAAAAAATTTCAAAGTTTTGTTTGTCCAACATGTGATTATACTAATGTTTATCTCTTAACATACGAATGTTGGAAGACTTTTACAAAATGTAGAAATTTTAAATTCCTAAGTTGAAAATTCATCTATTGAAACATGCTCCTCAATGTTGAATCTTTGAAAGATGAAGTTTTGTATGCTTAATTCGTCTGTTGTTTGGTGGTTTGATTGCTGTTTGATGTTTACTCTTTGAAATTCGAACTTTGTTGGAACAAAGTTCGTCTGTTCATCTTGTGTTGCTTGAACCAAGCCACTATCAGATGAACTTTCTGAAGAAAATTCGTCTGTCAGTAAGCTTTGCTGAATGGTTTAAATCTTAACTGCTCGAAGTTCGAATTTTGACCCCTCAAAATTCGTCTGTCAGGCGGTTACATACGTTAAAACCGACAGTTTTCAATTGAACAGACGCAACCTTATTCCTATTCTCTCTGAGTTTGTTCTAATCCTCCATTCAATGCTCTTCAATTCTGATCAAAAACTGTCATTTCCCACCGATTAAACTTCCTTTCACATCCTTTAAACCTGCTCTTTGCTCCATTCTGCAACATTCATCCGCGAAAATGGCTAGAGTTAAGAATCCAGAAGCTGGCAAAGGAAAGGCTCATCCAAAATGTTCAGTTAAATCCCAATATGCCACGAAGGAAAGAGAAAAGCTGAAGAGAAAGGCTAAATCCAGCAAAGGAACTCCTTCCAAATGCCAAAAAACCACACCCAAGGGAGAATCAAAGAAGGCTAGACCCTCTTCCTCAAAGACAGTAGAACCTTCGGTCCCTGTTCCTATCGCTACTGAACCTGTTGCTTCTACTTCATCCTCAAGTACTAAATCTGGAGAATATGAGCTTACCATACTGCCATTATGGAGCACTCCACAAATTCAAGAGGAATACTCCACCAAGTTTGCCAACAAAAAGGTAATCAAGCCACATTATGTAAACTTGGAGGATTTCTTGGTCTCTAATAGTTTTGATGCTGGTATATGGATGATGAGATACAAGAATCTATTGGAAGTATTAGAGCGATATGATGATAAAGTGATAAAAACTTGGTATGCCTCCTTGAAATACAACAGCAAGAAGAGAAAGTGGGAGGTCAATCTGAGATCAAGGACCATCTGGCTCTCAGATGAAACCTTGAATGAAGCGTTGGAGATCCCAGGGCAAGATGGCCTCAAGATTGACAGCACTGCCTTTGGATACATGGATGAGGTAGAAATTGCTGATGAAGAAGGTGGCCCCTTTCTAAACTACAAGGAAAGCACAATTCTGAGAACTTTATTCAAAAGAAGGGAAAACTGGCCATCCATAAACATATTGAAGCCCACAGACCTCAGTGTTCAAGTGAAAATCCTGTACTACATAGTGTCCAGGATCATATTCAACAAAAGAGGCACCTTCAATTTGATAACAAGGGTAGAGGCACATGTCATGGCAGCAATCATGCGTGGAAAGCTGATCAACATGAGATATATCATACTCCAACGTATGATCAAGGCAAGGGATCAGAGGAAGGACTCCACACTCTCCTATGCAGCTATCATTTCCAGAATTCTACAATATGCCAGAATTCAGCATCTTGAGAAGGGAAAGGGGAAGCCCATTGAGATCTTCAATGAGGAAGAACTGCAAAGAATGGGAATTGAAAAAGATGAAGGAAGATGGGTTGGAAAGGGAGCAGGAAGAACTGAGGATCTATTCTTTGTTACAGATGCCTCCCTATAGCAAGAAGGCACTTCTGAGGCCCCTGCAAGATCTGTACCTTAGCCCTCTCAGCCAGTTCCATCTCCATCCAAGCCTACTCACATTCCAGCCACTCCCTCCTCTCGTGCCAAGCCAACCAAGATCACTGAGTTGTATGACAGTCTATCTACACTCATTCTCAGCATCAGGGATAAGGAAAATGCCAAATTTGCTCATCTGCAAGATCAGATTCATCAATTGGCAACAAACATGAAAGTGTTTGCTGATGCTTATGAAGAAATTCGAAGTGCAATCCCTACCACATCAGCTCCACCTCAGCCAGGGTTTTCTGTGCCTATCCAATCTCCAACCCCTGAGCCTCCAAGCCCCTTCGAGCTAGCCTCTTCTAACCAAGATGTTGATATAGATGGTGCTGAGCCTGCTGGTACAATGAGGACACCAAGTCCTGGTCCAGCCTTGGACTATGGTTTGGAAGAAGAAGGTCTTCAGGAAACAAGCCCTCATGAGCCTATGCAAGAAGATGCTCAGGATTCAATTCTTTCCATTCAAGAATCTGAGCAAGTTGACAGACTGGTGGCAACCATTTCCACCTCTCCAGTGCAGGAGCGTGCTAGCAATGAAGAGAGAAGCATTGTACCTGTTGTTGATTATGAAGCTATTGCTCACAATGCTCTCTTATAAGCTCAGAGAAGAAGGCTTAAGGAAATGTTTCGTCCTGATGAACCAGCTCCTCCTTCTCTTGCTGATTATGGACTCTCAGAAGAACAAAGAGCTCAATTGGCTCTTTCCAGGCAAGCAATGCAGGAGTTGCTTGAGATCTCTGATGATGATGAAGAGACAAGTCCTGAGCTTTCTGAGCCTCCTACACCAGTTGAACCAGAAATCCCTTTTGCTCCCGTGCCACTTCAAGCCATTCCAGTTTCTTAGATCTCTCCTCCAGTTGATTTTGTTGGCCTTCCTGATGATGCCAAAAAGGGAGAGAAGAAGAAGCAAACTGGAAAATCTGCTGCAGAGTCATCTGGGAAGACATACAGTAAGAAGCCCAAGTCAAAGAAGAAGTGATTGATCAGACTTTAGGCTTGAGTCTTCATGTAGTACTATGTTTTGATTGTTTGGGTTGTTTGCATTCCGTATTTACTTTGTGTTTTGAAATTGTTTTAAGGAATTTTTACTTTAATTGGGTTCTGTAAAGCAACATTTATTGAAATGAATGAATTCCTTGGTTGCAATATCACTCCTTGAATCTCTTCACTAATGTGCTATATATGATATCTTTTAAAATATAATGCATATGTTGAGGGGGAGCTTGTTAAAGCAAACCCAAGTACTAATCCAGTTTGTAAGTTGTTTTGTCATCATCAAAAAGTGATGAAAGACCCAAACGGAACTCGTCCGATTGAACCTCCAATGACTCGGAATGAACCACGGATCGTGCTAGAATCAAATAGAACACACGAGACAAGAAGAAAACACAAGATAGATGAACACGTTAGACAAGAAAAATAGGATAATAAATCTGAACGAAAATAACAAGAAAATAGGAAAGATATGTTGGTCAATGAGATAAGACCCTAAGAGAACCCGTCTCTTAGAACCCTAGCTTTGGGACGCCACAAAGGAAAACCACTCCTTTGATAAGTCTATGAATCCTCTCAAGAACACAAGGGATACAAGAGAAAGCTCACAAGAAAAGAACATAAGTTCTAAAAATTCATTCTCATTAATCTGTCTTTTTCCAAAAGTACATAGGTGGCTCCTTATATAAAGGAATAAGGCAACCAAAACCCTAGGCTAAAATAAAAAATGAAAATTACAATGAAAATAGAGAAAATAATCAAATCTAATTAATCCTAAAGAAGATACCACAATCTAAATGAAAAAGGAAACAAAATATTCCTCAAATCAATCAAAAGGTGGCACCTTTCTTACTAAAGCTAATAGAAAATTCTAGAGCCTAAATTTTTAAAATAGGAAACAACCAAAACTTAATCTCCAAGATATAATCTTTGACCAAAAGCCCTTATTTCTGAAAATAAAATAAAATAAACGAAAATTCTAAATAAATTACCTTAAAGAAGATTCCTTTTTAACTGATCACATGAGTGGCACATGATCACTTAAGTAATCTTCTCTAAATGGACTTCTCTTGGGCTTGGATCTGAAACTCGTAATTTACAGTTGATGATCACACCTACAAGCTCCTTTTGGGCTACAACTTTAATCAAGTGAATGGGCTCTAATCCGTAGAGCTCTTGGATTATTTCAATGCTTTGATTCCTTGCTCTTAACTTTGAATTCTTGCAAGCCATGCCCAGCCCTTACTCTATCATTAAGTTTTGATGATTCCAAATCAACTCTCAAGAGCTTGGAGTAAAAGATATCAAAGGTGCACGAAGAGTTCAAATGAAGAAATCCTGGAGAAATCTGTGCAAAATTTGTTGTTGGATGTTTAATTATGTTTAAATATGGGTAAAAGACTTTGATTTGATGAAAAGATATCTTAAAAACTTGATTTTAAGTTAAATCATGAAATATTTGAAAAATACCCACCAACAGACGAAGTTTGAAAAGTTTACATTGAACTGTCATATCAGAAATTCGAACTTTGGCTTTGGAAATTCGAATTTTGAGCTAAAACTGAATAAGTCTGAAGAGATGTCTCTCTGACAGACGAATTTTGATTTTCCAAAATTTGAATTTTCATAAGTATCTGAAAGAAGCTGTTGAGTAACAGACGAACTTTGAGTTTTCAAAATTTGAATTTCAGACAAAATGCAACTTATGAAAACCAAAGAAATCCGTCTGAAACAATGTCAAAGTTCATTTGAAATCAAGACTATATTGAGTTTCAAAATTGCTCACTGACAGACGAACTTTGAACATGAAAATTCGAATTTCACAAGCTAAGGTTGTGAGTCTATTACAATGACATGTTGACATACGAATGACAATGTTTATAAATTCGAATGATAAAGTAAGTCTGAAAAGAGATCTCTCTGACAGACGAACTTCACTCTTTTAAAATTCAAATTTTGAAGTAAATGAACTACTGTGCTGTTTGAGCCTGCTACGGACAGATGAATTTTGGGGTTCCAAAATTCGAATTTCGAGGGCACTATAGCAAATTGAAAACACTGTTCACACTTAACAGAAAAACTTTCTTCTTGAAAATTTGTATGTCACAACATAGAAACACTTTCTAAGTTTCAAAATTTGAATTTCACTTCATGAACAGACAAACTTCAGTAATTCAGCATTAGAAGCTTTAACCTTCAGTTCCTTTGAAATTCATCTGTTGACCAACCAAAATTCGAATTTCAGTATGTCATAAGCATTAAATGTGGTTGGTTAATGGATAGTTTTTCATAGTAACCGTTGGATAACTTCTCCAACGGATAGATTTTATCTCTAACGGACATTTGAGACCTAAATCTATAAATATAACATCATTTGAAGTTGTGGGTAATGAATCAAACTTTGTATATACTGAAACTCTGCCAAATTTTCTACTCAAAGACTTTTACCCTCTTACTTCAATACTTGTACTTTAACTGTCATATTCACTCTATTCAAGAGAGTTTCATCTTTGTAAACAATCTAATCTTCATCTGGAAGATAGATTTTCTTGTGAGGAGATATCACAAGGGATTGTAAAGCACTTTGTAAAAGTGCAGAAAGTGATTGAGTGAGCTTTAGAAAATAGAGCACTGATGTTGTACTGTGGCATTTGCAAGAAGCCCGTTGAATTCTTGCTGAATAGTGAAAAATCTCAAGAGCTGTCTTGGGGACTGGACATAGGTCAAGAGGAGAGACCGAATCAGGATAAATATCAGAGTTTTTCTTTTCTCTATCACTACTCTTTTATCTTACTGCTTTATACTCTATTTTTCTGTCATACCTTGCTTTCTTCATTGTTTTCACTTTGTGCAGAAAATTTTAATCTTCCCAATTCACCCCCTCTTGGGAAGTCAGCCTAACTAACACATATAACCTCTGTCAGATGCATTTAATGCAGTAGGTGAACGACTATTTTACTGAGAGTAACAGCTAATCTTTATTTTCAATAGATAGTTTTACCCCAAGACTATAAATAGGACCTCATTTAAGTTGTTGGGTAATAAGAAGAACAATATACACGCCAAAACTCTGCTGATTCATTTAAAGCTTACCTACCCCTTTGTTTTACTCATTCATTGTATCTCAACTTTCATATCTACTCTTTTGAGAGAGTTTTCATTTTGTAAACATCTACACACTTGTAGAGAGTACTTAGTGTGAGATTACACTAAGGGAGATAGTCTTACTCTTGAGTGAGAAGAGTGAGAGAACTTGTTTCAGTCTAAAGTTCGTGTTGGTGTTGTACTGTGGTCATCGCAAGAACTCATTCAAATCTTGCAAGAGATAGTGAAAAATCTCAAGTGGTGACTTGGGGACTGGACGTAGATCAAGTGAAATAGACCAAGTCTGGATAAACTACTGAGTTCTCTTCCCTTTGCTCTTTATTTCTTATACTCTTTTTAGTTATCTTTTTAATATCACTATTATATTTTGTCTTTGCAAAAAAATTTCAATCTTCCCAATTCACCCCTTCTCTTGGGAAGCCAGCTGAGCTAATGGAAAGCTCTTCTACAACTACCTTAAAAAACCAAAAAATAAAACAAAAATAAAAACATTCTTTTTAATTGAAAATTTTTCTATGTCTAGTTTTCTGGAAAAAAAAAATCACAAAAACCTTCAAATTTGTTAATTTAAAAAATAAAACATTCCTTTCTAAAAAAATAAAATAAAAATACAATATTTTTATCTAAAACATTTGATTTTTTAATTTAAAATCTTATTCTTTTGATTTAAAATAATCTTTTTAAATTCAAAACCTTGACTTCATTTTATTTTTAAAAAAATAGAAATACTATTTTTATTGAAAAAGAAAATAAATATTCACTTTTTTACAATTATTATTTAATAAATAACCACAAAATACTTTACCAATTACGATTATTTTTTAAAAATCAGTTAGAAAGCTTGATTTTTTTTAATCTTAAAATAAGTAAACATTAATCTTTCTACCACTATTTTTTTAAACAACTATAGAAAGCTTGAGGTTTTTTTTTTATTAAAATGAGACCCTTTTGTGGTTGTTTTTTCAAAAACAGTCATAAAATGCTTTCTATATACAACTATTTTTTAAGAAACAACCATAGAGAGTGTAAATATTTTCCATTTATTTACAAAATTGCCATCAGTCAATTTTTTGTCTTTCTTTTAATAGACGTAAAATAGTTTTTTTGTAATAGTGATCAGAGTTCCAAGAGATTTTGCCTTGTCTTTTTCAAATTTCTTAAGGGTTCTTTTAAGTATTTGGTTTGACAGATTAAGATTTTGTCCATTTGTTGCTTGACTTATAGACTAAGAAAGAAATTGAGTTCTCCCATCATAGAGATTTCGAATTCTCCTTGCATAATTTTAGCAAACTGCTTGCAGAAGGATTCATTAGTAGCACCGAAGATAATATCATCACCATAAATTTACATAATAAGTAAATCTTTATTTTTAGCTTTAGTGAAGAGTGTAGTATCCACTTTGCCTTTAGAGAATCCCTTTTCTATTAAGAAGTTACTTAATCTTTCATATCATACTCTTGGTGCCTGTTTTAACTCTTAAAGAGCTTTCTTAAGTTTATAGACATGGTTTAGTTTTGTTAAGTCCTCAAATCCTCGAGGTTAGTCAACATAAACTTTTTCCATAATATATCCATTAAGAAATACATTCTTTATGTGATATTCTGGAATTTTTAATAGATATTCAAGGCTCAATATTTTAAAATGTATAAGAAATTTATAAAAATTGGTATACACCTTTTTATATAAAATAGGGCAAAGAGGTCAATTATCTCAGTTCGAAGGAAATGATGACTTTATCCCTGTGAAAAAGAAAAAGAAAAAATTATAAAAAGAAAAAAGAAAAAAAGGAAAGAAAAATTAAAGAATTTTGGGAAAAAAAGTACACCTAATGATCTGAAAGTTCTAAAAATTTGAAATTTGCCACGGGTCAAGGTCTCTTTTGTAAATATGAAAAATTATAGTTAAAATGAAGCTCTCAATGAACTAAGCCTAATGAAATATAGTATGGAATTTATTAAAATCAAAATAATATTATTGGGCATTTAAGTTTAAATATTAATATTTCACCAGATGAATGTCAATTTAGACTACAGGAAAAGGCCATATTGATTCAAGAAAAATTAGTGGGTTTTGCTAAAATATATTTTAGGTCAAGATAATAATTTTGGACTAAAAGTAATTATTGGATAATCTTGTACCAATTTAATGACAATTTTGGCAAAAAAATATTTAATCGGTATAGGTAAATTTAATTGGTAATAGGTATTTTGGTCTATTAAAGTTTAAGAAGCAATTTTTGGTCAAAAAAAGATAAACTATGTTTAAAAGCAGATATGGACACCAAGGGAATTTTCCTAAAAGCTTTTACAAAAAGAAAGGCCAAAAAGTCAAAAAAGAAAGTAATAAAGTTATTTTATGATATTATTATCCCATTAATTCACTTTAAGCCTTCATCTTCTTCACATAATGTAACATCTCTAAAAACTAAAATATCTAAATATCTATAAGGAATTTACGAAAACTAGCCAACACCATTTTGCATGAAAAATGGCAAAAACGTCATTTTTTCCAGTTAAATGAAAAAATGAGAAATTATGTTGTTAACCCTAGAAGTTAAGATAACTGTATTTTAGGCCCCCAAAATAAAAATCACGTGGGAATGCATGAGAATATATATTTTGGGGAAAATTATAGCTAATGACCCAAAAGAATTAAAAATTATAATTTGACCCCAGGTCAAGGGTTATTTTGTAAATAAACCAAATTACTATCAAAATGAATCTCTTGATGTGCTGAGTGCAATGATATATAGCATAAAGGTTAACTAATTAAAAATAAATAAATAATTAGTGCCGAGAGTCTAAAAGTAACTTAATACCGATAAAGTATATTATGGGCCCCATAGACGGTTAAGAGGGTGGTTGGGACAGGATTTGGGTCTTATACAGATATTGTTTGGGATAGGATAATTAAGAAAATATAGATATAAATTTGAAATAGTCATGTATCCCTAAAATCCTAATTTACTGTAAAAGTGATTTTATCGGTACCAGTAAAAAGTAACCAACACCGAGTATATCTGGATCAAGAAAAATATGTAGTATTTTGGAGATATTTTGGCATAAGTTGGCAATATTTTCAGCAGCCTATGTGCTGAAAATAAATATTTTATTATTTTATTCAAATACTTCTTGAAGAAGTATGCAGAAAGTAACCAAGGTTGGATTAAGTAAAGTAACCATGATTAGTCAAGTTAATCAAGAGGGTTAGTTACCCAAATTTTTCTCATGTTGGACACTACATAGCAGTTGCACACATGGGAGATAAGCATTATTTTATCAATTCCTAAAAACTACTTCTCATTCAAAGAAAAAAAAAAGAAAGCAAAACGTAACTAAGGTTAGTAACACGATTAAGCCATGTCATCAAATGAATTGGAGCCCTTTCCTTCCTTCATTCACATCTGAACTAGCATCCATATAGATAGAGAGTGAAAATTTCTAAGAGAAAGAAGGAGAGCAAAGCAAGGCCAAGAAAGCAAAAGTTGAGTGGTCAAGCATCAAGGTAAGCTTCGACCTCATGTTTTCAAGCTTCTAGTGAAGGTTTGATGGAGTTGTTTTCCTCCTCTTGCTTACTAAAGTTTCAACCATGAAAGAGAGTAGAGAGAGAAAGTTGAGCTAATGAAAAATAAACCAAGGAAAAGCTTCGATTTATTGCTAGAAGTATGATTTCACAAGTGGTTTGAAGAAAATCAAAGCAAATATTTTCTTCTATTTTCAAGCTCATTTTGGCCAGATTAGTAGGGAGAGCTAGAGATGGAATTTGGTAATTCTTAGGCCATATTTGGATTCTTCACGAAAAATTACATGGAATAGAGGTATTATTCATCATTTTTGAGGTAGGAATGAATTTTTGTTTTGGTTAATTAGGGTGTAATTATGTCCAAATTGAGAATTATGAGGAATTTCAATTATGGGAGTGATCTAATGGCTCCATTTGGATAGGTTATTGATATTAACATGTTATACATGTTGTATGGGTGAAATTAAGCCCAACATCAGATTGGGGAACCCCTTGAATTCAAGAAAATTACAAGCTAAAGTAAAGGTAATGATTATGTATATTTATGTTAAATCATGTATTTAATGTCTTTGCATTGTTGCCATGCTTGCTTGGTGATTTGAGACTAGAATGAATGTTATATAATGCTTGGAATTGTTATGGCCATATTGAATTCCTTACTTCAATTACCAAGTTTTGTGATGTATGTTGTACATGGCTATGTTAATGTAAGGTGAAGACTTGATAAGGGATTTGATGTATGCTATACATAATTGCTACTAAGGTTTGCGCAAAATCTTACCCCTTTTCCCATGATTCACCATGAATAAGTACAAGAGCTCTGATGGACAAAGGAAAGGAGAAAGAATGAATGTGAATTGTTATTTGTGCCTTTCTTATGTATGAAGTTGTAAAATACCGAATATTATGTTAATGTTATAGAAAATGTATGAGAATTTCCAGTTCTATGTGATATGAAGTTATGTTCTACCATGTTCTACCAAGTTTTATGCCAAAATGAGTTCATTTTGGCATGGGTTTTGGCAAGCAAATTGCAATATATGTTGAAACAGAGCATTTTCCAGATGTATCTATTTAGTTCATCCCTATTCTATACTTAATATGATGCTAGGTTTCTAGGATTTTTACACCAAATAGAGGGCATCTCAAGCTTTAAAATGACACCTAATTCATTCCATTTGGAGTCATGTAGAAAAAGTTATGATTTTTCAAATTTAAGGCAGAGATGCTGGAATTTGCAGAATGACCAAATAACTGGGGAAATTTGACGAATTCAACCGTATTAGTTGGCCAAATGAATGCATCTAGAATTATTTTTCTCATGTAAAGGATTTAAATAGCTTTAAGTGAACACTTGAATCACCTCAAAAGGATTTTTTAGAATTAGTTATGAATTATCAAAGTTAGTAAAAAATCTGAAAAAGGCACTAGCCAAGAAAAAGAAAAATTATTTTGTGATTTTTGATCTTCTAATGATTTAAGTGTATAAGAAATGATTCCAAATTGCATGTTTTCAAGTATGATTAAGTATAAAAGTAAGTTTGATACTTAGCATGCCAAAATAGAGGGAAAGAAGAAGGAGAAGTCGTGACTTAGTGGAAATGAAAGGAGAAGAGAAAAATCACAAGTTTGGTCCTAAAATTTCAAGGTATTATCCTATAACCATTTCCTTGTGCTTAGAAAATAAATCATATAAAAGCTTAGAAATGCTTTAAAATACAAGAATATGGCATTAGATTGCAAATTGATTGGGTAATTATTTTTCTACACTTTTCTGAAATTTTTTGCCTATTGAGGGTTTGAACAGGAAAAAAAACTTCATGATTTAAACCACAAAAATGGATTCCTTGGGTGCAAAATAAGTTAGAATAAGTGTGTTGTACAATAAATTCCTAAAGAATAACCATATAGATTTTTAAGGTTAAAGTGCCACTTTGAGAAGCAAGTCATGTAATTCTTGGATTGAGACTTGTTTTGATGATGTAATAGGGTTCCAATAGGCAATTGAAGATCAAGGAAAGAGTGTGCTAGGTTTGGGAAGATTTGGAAAGCCCTAAGGTAGTTATGTTACCATTTATGCCTATTATGTATGAGTTTGATTTCATTGATTCTTTGACTATGCCATGCTACATATTTGATATTTTGCATTGAAATTATGTTGTTGGCTACTGTTATGAAGAGTTTATGACTCTTGGATGTCCAATTTCTAAGGTGTTATCATGCCAAAAGTTTTATAAAAATGTATGGCATATTATGATAGAATGTTTTTCTCCTTGATGTTTCATAACATGCTATCATATTTTATGTGTATAAATGGATGTAACTACTGACTTAATCTCACCTCTTTCCAAATGTCCAACATTATAGGTTCACCTTATGGCAAGACTTCCCAAGAGGAGAAAGGGAAGGAGAAGTAAGTTACTAATTAAGATGAACTTGTTATGTTTAGTGTTTTGTTTGGAGTATCTTGCAAAAATGATGTGTACGGTTTTAATACTTTCTATGAATGTAATTATATCTATCTGGACCTAACATAATGTTATGTGCAAAGTAGAGACAAGAGATGGCTAGGAATGTAAATATTAAGGTGTATTTTGTCAAGCTATAGGAAGAAAATGGCCATTGTGACACTACTAAAAATTTCATGTACTATTTAGAAATTTTGGGGTTTAATTATGATTCCCTTACATCATTGGAAACTAGACATGAAGAGCTTTTCATAGACACCAAGATCACTCAATTTAGAGTTGTGTGTGAATTATGATAAATTTTCAAAATTATGACAAGAATCAAGAATTTTAAAAAATGACTATTGCTACAGTGAAGTTTATACGAATTTATTGTATAAATTGGTCAAGTATTTTCCCTGTTCAATATTTTTCCCATGTAGGGAATATTTTAAGCTATTTATGGAGCTTGAATCACCTCAACACAATTTTTCTTGATTTAGTTATGAATTTTCAAATTTCATCGAGTAAAATGAGATTAACCAATGGAATTGTACCCGGAAACTAAAAAAAATTGGTTTAAGTTATTTTATACAATCAAGTCTCTAATCATGCATTAGTGGGAAAAATATTGTTTTGTTTGGAGTAAGGGAAGAGTCTAATACCTAGGAAATGAGTCTAAATATGAGGTATAACATTTTTGGTATCGAAGCATAAGTTTCTGGCCTTCGATTAGTATAGTTACAAGGGAAATTATATAAATAAATATAGTTATAAAGGTTCTAGCCCTAGAAAAATAGGAATTCAATGAGACAAATGATGATCTGATCAGGTTTCAGAAAAGAGTATATGTTCCTCCAATAGCATAACTGAAGGAAAAGATACTAGCAGAGGCGCATCAAAGTAAACATACTATTCACCTAGGTATTACAAAAATGTATTATAATTTAAGGAAATTATTTTGGTGACCTGGGATGAAAAGTGATATTACCCAGTATGTGTCGAAGTGCTTGGTATGCCAAAAAAGTTAATATAGAACACTAGAAGCCAATAGGAATGTTACAGTCTTTTGATATGTTGAATCAAAAGTTTTAATGATTGCAAACAAGTAAAACTTGGAAAGGAGAATATCAAAGGAGTATAAAAAGACAAAGTGAAGAAATCCAGTGAAGATTTAGTTGTTAGGATTTCTCACTATGTACCAAGTAAAAAGTTTTGATTTTTACTTATTTATGTTTTCACATCACTTAAATGAGTAATTTCATAGTTATCCTATGTTAGCATATGTTAAAATTGAAAAATACTGACTAACAGATGAATTTTGTATTTGACTCGTGTATTTTGCGCAAAATTTTAACTTTGTTTAGTGAAATTTGAAGATACAGAGGTTTTATCTCTAATATACGAATTTCAGTTCTAAAATTCAAATTTCAAGTTAAGTATTATTAGTAAAAGTGTATAAAATTCATATGAAGCTTAGTGAAAATTTGAATGTTGGTGAAGTTCAAAGAGAGTTCAGAGTCACCTCCTTTGATAGACAAACTTTAGAATTCAAAGTGCGAATTTCAAAATGAGAACTTGTGAGTCTCGTTAGAGCATGCCTCTAACAAATAAGCTTTGTAGTTCAACATTCAAATTTCACAGAGAAAAACTTTGTGTCATGTTGAACATGCCTCTGACAGACAAATTTGAGTTTGTGAAATTCGAATTTCGAGTGCACTATGAAAATGCGAGACATAATATTTAATCTCAACAGATGCACTTCCAACATGAAAATTCATATGTTCTAACATGGGATATCCTTGAAAAACTCAAAATATGAATGTTACATTTGAACAGATGGATGTTAAAGTTCAACATTAAAATCCTTAACCTTTTGTCTCTGTGAAATTTGTTTGTTGAACCCCAAAATTTCAATTTTGGCATCAGACGCATTAAATGCTATTAGTTTGTAGTATTCTTATAATAGAACACGTGTATTATACTGAGGTATAGCAAGGAGCCCATTGAATTCATGCTGATAGTGAAAATTTCAAGTGGTGGCTTGGGGACTAGACGTAGATCAAGTGGATTGAACCGAATCAGGATAAATTTTTGAGTCGTCTTTTCTCTTATCTTACATTTATACTTATTTCCATTGTACGCTGTGTTTCTATAATCTTTTGCTTTCACTATCAACTTGTGTTTTTGCAGAAAAATCTTAAATTTCTCAATTCAACCCCTCTTGAGAAGCTAGCAATCCTAAGAAGTGGTATCAAAGTTTGGACTCCCAGCTGAAGGATTTTACCAATTGGGAGAACAAATGGCTAGCTTTGGAGAAAGCATATTACCAAAGGACAACAATACTAATAGAGCTCTAGACTTCAATGGAGGACACTATTGATACTTAAAGATGAGGATGCAAATATATCTTCAGTCCATAGACCTAAAGATCTGGTTAGTTATCAAGAGAGGTGACTTTGTGCTAAGGAAGCTACATGATGATGGCACATATAAAGACAAGCCTGAAGAGGAATGCAATGATGAAGACGGGAGAAGAGTTTTGCTAAACTTCAAAGCAAAAAACTACATGGTCAGTGCTCTTAACAAGGACAAATACAGAGTTTCTCATTGTTCCACAGCCAAATGAATGTGGGACACTTTAGAGATTGCATATGAAGGAACCACTGGAGTGAGAGAGAATAAGTTAAATTCCTGCATTGGTGAATACGAAAGCCTCAAAATGAGGGAAATAAAGAGTATCAAAGATCTGTAAAAGAGGTTCACTCTTATTGTGAACCAACTGAAAAGCCTTGAGAAGGTTAGAAAAATTCTCAGAGCCTTACTAATTGAATGGCAACCAAAGGTGACATCAATAGAAGAAGCTAGAGGAAAATCCATGACATCAGTCATAGCTCTCTTTTGAAGTTTCGAAGAATATGAAGGGAAGCTAAAAGCCCTTAAGAATCTTCTTCTAGTAAGAAAAAGGAAAGTTTGACTCTCAAAGTAAAATCAGAAGATGTTGATGATTCTGAAGAAGATGCCAATCTAGATGAAGAAACGATGGCTATGCTTGTGAGAAAATTTGGGAAAATGTATGGCAAGAAGAAATTTAGAAAGTTCATGAAGAAAGATGGAGCCACCAATAACAAGAAAGAAAATAAAGACTCGATCATATGCTATAAATGCAAGAAACCTAGACACATCAAATGGGAATGTCCTCCATTGGACAGGAAGCAAGGAAAAGACAAGAAGGTTGACAAAGGGAAAAAGAAGAAAGCCTTCATGTCATCATCTAGGGAGATAGCTCAGATGAAGAGGATGCAATAGAAGATGATGAAATTGCAAATCTATACTTAATGGCTCAAGATGCTGGAGAAGAAGAGAAAAATCATTACCAAGATAGTAATAGTGATTCTGAGGTAAATGTTTCTAAACCTTCCTACAAAGAACTGCATGATGCATTCAATGATTTAATGTCTGAATTTGTCAAAATGTCTAAGTAGTTGCATTTAGCTAAAAAGAAAATATGCAAACCTGAAAATGAATCTCATGCATCCTATACTACATCACAACCTTTTTCTTCAACCACTTTTGTTTGCACCTCATGCAGTGAGTTGAGAGATAAGAATGCTTATCTCTATAAGACTCTAACCAGATTCACTAAAGGGCAAGATATGCTGAAAGTGATACTGGGAACACAAATAGTATGTCAAAGCAAAACTAGCCTAGGATATGACCCCTGTGCTATTAAGAAAAAACTTAAATGCAAACAACAAAATCTTTTTCTGAGAAATTTTGTGCGTGCTGATGGCATTAAATCAACACAAAACATAGAGTTATTTCTGTACCTATAAGTCAGAAGGATTGATATTATCTACATTATTTTTAGACCTGCATCTCTTTCTTCTAGCCCCTTTTCCACTTACCATTTCTATCACAAGAAGGGTCATATATCTTCCTCTTGCGTATACAAGAAGAAAGGAAATGGCAATGGAATGAAATGGATTTCCAAAGGCACTTTAGTGCCTAAGGAAGGAACTAACAAGAAAGGAGCCAAGCAAATATGGGTACCTAAAAGAAAGAAATAAATCTATTTTGCAAGTGTGTCTCAAGGTTAAGAAAAGCAATAAATGGTATTAGATAGTGCCTGTTAGAGACACATGACTAGAGATAAAGAAAATCATTGTGCTGAGAGACAAGAAAAGAGGAATGATTACTTTTAGTGGTGACCAATCTGGCAAGGTGGTTGGCCTTGAAATCATGGGGAGAAACCTAGAAACATCAATAGAAGATGTACTGTTTGTAATTAGCCTCAACCACAATGTTCTGAGTGGGATCTGGATCCTCTGCTAATCGATAAGATTAGCAAAGATTACTAATCTCAAAAAATGACACCGTTTATTCATTTTAATCTCAACTATAAGCCCAATATAATCTTAACCCTCTACTTCACCTTTTCCTTATCTCCTATCCCAATTAGTTGAGGTAATATCAGTGCTATCTTCCTTTTCCTTATTCATTTACATGATGAACAATTCCTTCTTCCCTTTAATCTTCAACGACAACATAGAAGAGAGATCAAAGATGCCTTTTTTCCCCTTCCATCTTCGGCATCATAGAAGAGAGATTAAAGATTCCTTCGTCCCTTTCCATCTTTGATGGTAGCACAGGCAAGAGCTTGAAGAGATTCCTTCTTCCCTTTTTCATTCAACATCTATAAAGCCCATTCGACAAAGATTCTTCTTTCTTCCTTTTTGTTCTCCTCTATGATCCCATGAATCTTATGCCCATTGATGAGATAGCTTCCCTATCTAATGCCATTGAATTTGAATGCTTCTGTTTGTGATTTTGGTTTTATGCTAATTATATACTTTGATTGGTGATTGCTATTGAATTTGATTACATGCCTGTGCTTATAGTGGCAGTCGTTAGAATAGAAAAATAACCTAAGCACACTTACATTTTGCACACAAGAGAAAAAAATTGGTCTACCAATCAAACCCTGTCAAGTGCCTTCTATTTTCGGCCAATCTTCCCTTTCAAGCTAGCATTTTCATCTCTTTCCCATTTACAAAATAGAGCATAGTTGCAACTCTCTTTCAGAGGAAAAGGAGGGAAAGATTGTGTTAGCAAGGCTGACTTCCCAAGAGGGGGGGTGAATTGGGAAGTTTGAAATTTTTCTGCACAAAGTGAAGTAAGTGAAGATATCACAGTATAATGAAAGCAATGCGTAAAACAGAGTAAGGTGAAAAATAAAGATAAGGAGAAATGAAGTCAGAGATTTATCCTGGTTCGGTCTATTCACTTGACCTACATCCAGTCCCCAAGACACCTCTTGAGATTTATCCACTATACAACAAGAATTTCAGTGGGCTTCTTGCTAAAGCCACAGTACATAGGTTTGCTCTGTTTCTGAGCTCTCTCAAACTCTTCAAGCACTTTCACTATGTGCTTCCCAATCCCCTTGTGAATACCCCTCACAAGTAAACCTATCTTCCAGATGAAGAATAGATTGATTACAATGAAGTAACTCTCTTGTAAAGAGTGGATATGAAAGTTTAAGTACAAGTTTTGAAGTTAAGAGGGTAAAAGCTTTTGAGAAGAAGATTCAGCAGAAATTCGGTATATACAAGTTTGATTCGTTACCCACAACTTCAAATGATGTTGTATTTATAGATTTAGGTCTTAAATATCTGTTAGAGACTAAATCTATCCGTTGGGGAAGTTATCCAACGGTTACTCTGAAAAACTATCCGTTTACCAACCGCATTTAATGTTTCTGACATACTGAAATTCGAATTTTGGTTGGCCAACAGACGAATTTCGAAGGAACCGAAGATTAAAGCTTCCAACGTTACAGCACGAAGTTCGTCTGTTCATAAAGTGAAATTCAAATTTTGAAACTTATAAAACATTTTCACAATGTGACATACGAATTTTCAAGAAGAAAGTTTTCGGTTAAGTATGAACAGTGTTTCCAATTTTCTACAGTGCCTTCGAAATTCGAATTTTGGATCCCCAAAATTCGTCTGTTCATTGAACGTTTAAAGAGACACAGTAGATAACTTTCTTCGAAATTCAAATTTTGGAAAGGCGAAATTCGTCTGTCAGAGAAACTCTTTTCAGACTCATTTCATCATTCGAATGTTGCAAGTTCTTATCATGCGTATGCCAATGTTTCATTTCAATAGACTCAAGAACTTAGCTTCTGAAATTCGAATTTCAATGCTCAAAGTTCGTCTGTCAGAGAGCAGTTTTGAAACTGAAATCACTCTTGATCTCAGGTGAACTTTAACATAGTTTCAGACGAATTTCTTCAATTTTCTCAAGTTTTGTTTTGTTTGAAATTCGAATTTTGAAAACTCAAAGTTCGTCTGTTGTAAAGAAGCATATTTCAGACTTATATGAAAATTCGAATGTTGGAACTTCAAAATTCGTCTGTCAGAGAGCATTTATCAAACTTAATTTCATTTTGATTTCAGATGCACTTTATCATAGTTTCAGACGAATTTCTTTGATTTTCACAAACTTCATTTTTCTTGAAATTCGAATTTTGAAAGTGTGAAGTTCGTCTGTTACAAAAGGCCTCTTTTCAGACTAGATGAAAATTCGAATTTTGAACAACCAAAATTCGTCTGACAAAGAGCAGTCTCTTCAGACTTATTCAGTTTTAGCTCGAAATTCGAATTTCCAAAGGCAAAATTTGAATTTCTAACTTGACAGTTCAGTTTAAACTCTCAACCTTCGTCTGTTCAAAGGTGTTTTTCAAATATTAAAAGATTTAACACAAAATCAAAGTTTGAAAACATCTTTTCTTTAAATCAAAATCTTTTACCCAATTATACCAAAAACTAAAGATCCTACAAGAGATCTAACAGCAAATACTCAGTAAATCTTCACTTGAAACAGCTTTGTTCTTCTTTGATATCTTCAATCCAAGCTCTTGAGAGTTGGTTTAAAATCATCAAAACTCTTGATTCAACAGATTGAACATAAGTGAATTTCGAGGGAAATGATATAAAAGGAGGTATTTAGCAATTAATAAGTCAATGAAACACATTGTAGCTTAAGAAACAACATGTGTCTATTGATTTTATTAAAGCACAAAGTCATTTTTTAAGATTAGTAACTTTAAAGATTAGCAAAGGATTCAAATCCATGTCGAGTGTAAGCCAAACCTGTGACAAAGGCAACTGAGTTCTATTCCATTCTAAATCTTACCTAATCATCAGAAAAAGTGACCACAAAGTCATTCTCAAAGCGCAAAGAGATGGTAATTATTATACAGTTGATTTGGATCTAGTCTAGACTCAATATGCTTAATCAATAAAAATGATGAGAGTTCTATGGCATAGGAGATTAGCTCATGTTTGCACACATCAATTAAACAAGTTTATTAAAAATGAACTTGTTCTTGGATTACCTCATATCTCTTTTGAAAAGGACAGAGAATGTAATACTTGTCTTAAAGGGAAACAAATTATGTCCTCTTTTAAATCTAAAAAGGTTGTCTCTACATCTAAACCACTGCAATTGCTTCAAATGGACTTGATAGGTCTTAGTCGTATCAAAAGCATTAGTGGTAACCTATATGTTCTTGTTGTAGTTGATGACTATTCTAGATTTACCTGGACTTTATTTCTTTCCTCTAAAGATGAGACATTTGAGGCATTTCTAATCTTAGCTAAGAAAATCCAAAATAAGAAAGGCTGCTCTATTGTGAGTATTAGAACAGATCATGGTGGTGAGTTAAAAAATGCTTAATTTGCTGACTACGATGAAGAAAATGGAATAGAGAAAATCTTCTCCACTCTAAGAACACCTCAACAGAATGGAGTTTTTGGGAGGAAAAATAAAGTAGTAGAAGAAATGGCTCATACAATGGTGAATGAGAAAAGACTACCAAAGTACTTCTAGGCTGATGCAGTGAGTATATCATGCTACCTAATGAACAAAGTATACATCAGACCCATTCTTGGCAAAACCCCATATGAGTTATACAAGAGAAAGAAGCCCAACCTCTCTCTTCTTCATGTTTTTGGATACAGTTGCTACATACACAACAACAACAATGATAACTTCAGTAAGTTTGATGCCAAATTAGATGAAGGTACATTTCTTGGTTATTCAAACAGAAGTAAATCATATAGAGTATTTAATAAAAAATCTAAGATCATAGAAGATTCTATACATGTAGTATTCATTGTAAATAAAACTATTTTTAAACCTGACTTAGATGAGGATGAATTGATTTCTAGTTTTTAAAACATTAACCTTGTTAGATATGCTGGCTTCCCAAGAGGGGGAGTGAATTAGAAAGATTAAAATTTTCTGCAAAAGTACAAGAGAGTGGTGAAAGCAAGAGTAACAGCAAAAACAGAGTATAAAATATAACCAAGTGAAAAACAAGATAAGGGAAGAGAAGACACAAATATTTATCCTGGTTCGGTCTCTTTCTCTTGACCTATGTCCAGTCCTCAAGCTACCACTTGAGATTTTTCAATATCTTGCAAGAATTCATTAGGCTTCTTGCAATGCCTCAGTACAATTTGATGCTCTGTTCCAAGAGCTTACAATCTCACTCTTTGCACTCTAACTAAGTGCTTCTCAAATCCCTTATGAAATTCCCTCACAAGAAAATCTTTCTTCCAGATGAAGATAAGATTGATGACAGTAATTGAACTCTCTCATTTAGAGTGTATATGAAAGTTGAAATACAAGATATAAGGTATATAAGAGCAGAAGACTTTAACTCAAGAATTTAGTAGAGTTTCTGTATATATATTATAAAAATCGTTACCCACATCTTCAAATGAAGTTCTATTTATAGATTTATATCTTAATTATACGTTAGAGACAAGATCTAGGCGTTAGAGATGTTATCCAATGGTTAGTCTGAAAAACTATCCATTCACCAACCGCATTTAATGCGTTTGACATTCAAAATTTGAATTTTGGTGTGTCAATAAACAAATTTTGCAGAAACTATAAGCTAAAGACTTTAACGTTGTAACTCAAAGTTCATCTATTCTAAAGCAAAGTTCAAACTTTCATCTTTGGCAAATGTTTCTGTGTTGGAACATATGAATTTTCAAGTTTAAAGTTCTTCTAGTAAGTGTGAATAGTTATTCCATATTGCTACAGTACCTTCGAATTCGAATTTTGGTGCCCAAAATTTATCTGTCAGTGGGCATCTCAATATGGTACAATAGTTCTTCTTTTCAAAATTCAAATTTTCATATACCAAAGTTCCTCTGTCAAAGAGATCTCTTATCAAACCTAATTCAAAGTTTGAATTTCTAAATACTAATATTCGTATGTCAGAAGACTATCATAACAGTCTTGCAAACTAACTTTTCAAAGTTTGAATTTTCAAAGTCAAAGTTCATCTGTTAGAGAACTAACTTAGAACTTTTTCTAAATTTTACATTCAAATGAACTTTGTCATATTTTCAGACGAATTTTTCATTTTTCATAATTTTGCTTTATCTAAAATTCAAATTTTCAAGGATGAAATTCATCAGTTAGAGGGACCTCTTTTCTAACTAACATATTTTCACTCTAAAGTTCAAATTTCAGATACTAAAGTTTGAATTTCCAAAGTAACAAATCCAGTTTAACACTTCAAAGTTCGTCTGTTTACGGGTATTTTTCAAATACTTCATGAATTATCATAAAACCACATTTTTAAAACATTCTTTTGCAAGATCAAAGTCTCTTACTCATTTTGAATACAATAAGAAATCCTATATCTAATTTTATACTTGTTTTTCTTGGATTTCATCATTTGAGATCTTTTGTACACCTTTGATATCTTCCTTCCAAGCTCTAGTTGGTTTGGAATAATCAAAACACTTGATTCAATATTCTCCCCCTTTTTGATAATGACAAAATAACTTGTAAACTGGACTAGTACTTGAGTTTGTTTCAAAGAGCTCCCCCTCAACATATGCATTAAAATTTGAAGATAAGTGCATCATGTACAGCAGATCAACCTTATTAATTCATTCATAGGTTTAGTACAGAGATATGACATTGCAAACACAGAATTCAAAAGCAAGATTATCATTCATTTAAAAGAAAAACAATACTACAAGAAAGACCAACCGATCCTAAGATCTAATAACTTCTTGGGCTTGGGCTTCTTGCTGTAGGTCTTGCAGAAGGTTCTACAGTAGATTTTCTAGTTTGCTTGGATGACTTCTGCCCCTTTTTGGCATCATTAGGAATTTGAACATGTACAGCTGGAGGAGGGATCTAGGATACTGGAATTGCTTTAAGAGGCACAGGAACAAAATGCAAATCGGGATTAAGCTTTGGAAGAGGTCCAGAAGCTTCAGGGCTTGTGTCCTTATCATTAGAGACTTCAAGAAGCTCTTACATTTCTTGTCTAGAAACAGCCAATTGAGCCCTTCGTTCCTCCGAGAAACCATAGGCAAAAAGAGTTGAACGAGCAGGAGCAGGAGGACGAAATATTTCTTCAAGCCTTAATCTCTGGGCTTGCAAAATAGTATCATGGGCAATGGTTACTAGATCTACATAAGGTACAATACTTTTCTCCTCATTCAAGGTAGCCTGTATGAATGGTACGGTAGAGATGGCTACTCCCAATTTCTCCACTTGCTCAGATTTTTGAATAGAAAGAATTGAATCCTGAGCATCTTCAGCAATAGGCTCATAGGAGCTTGATTCTTGAGGAGCCTCTTCCTCCATGCCATAGTTCAAGGGAGGACCAGGGCTTGCCTTATTACTGGAGGCCTATGGAGTGGTCTTGGTGCCTGCAGCCTTAGTAGCATATACATCAACATCTGGTTCAGGTGAGGCTAGCACGAAAGGACTTGGAGGCTCAGGAGTAGGAAACCTGATAGGCTCAGAGAATCCTAGCTGAGGTAGAGTTGATGTGGAGGGAATGATACTCCTAATGTCTTCATATGCATCAGCAACCACTTTCATATTCTTTGCCAATTGATGAATCTAATTTTGTAGATGAGCAAATTTGGCATTTTGTTCATCCCTAATGTTCAGCATAAGTGCAGACAGGCTGTCATATAGCTTAGTGATCTTAGTTGGCTTTGCCTAAGTTGAGGGAATGGATGGCATATGTGTCTGAGTGGGCTGAGATGGAGATAAGATAGGCTGAGAAGACTAAGGCATGGACTTTAGAGTAGCCTCAGAGGTTCCTACTTGTTACTGGGAGGCATCTTCTTCAAAGAATAGGTCTTCTGTCTTTCCAGCTCCCTTGCCAATCCATCTTCCATCCTTCTTTTCTATCCCCATCCTTTGTAGTTCTTCTTCTTTAAAGATTTCAGTAGGCTTCCCCTTTCCTTTTTTTAGATGTTGGAACCTGGCATACTGAAGTATCTTGGAGATGATTGGGGCATATGATAGGGTGGAATCTTTCCTCTGATATTTTACTTTGATCATTTGTTGGAGGATGATGTGGCCCATATTGATTAACTTGCCATGCATGATTGCTACCATCACATGTGCTTCAGCCCTTATGATCAGAATGAAACTGCCTCCTTTATTGAAAATAATCCTAGACATAATGTAGTGAAGGATTCTGATTTAGGCACTGAGGTCAGTGGGCTTCAATCAAAATACCTAAAAGAGTTGCTAAAGAAGTTTGGGATGTAGAATGCTAAATCAATGGGAACTCTATTGGCCTCTGCTATAAAGCTTGATATGGATGAATGAGAAAAATCATCTGACATAACTCAATATAGAAGAATGATTGGTTCTTTGCTCCACCTAACAGCTAGTAGACCTTGTTGGGAATCTTGATACACACGCAGCAGAAAACATCACCAAAATCCCTCCCATGGATCTATCAACGTTATTTAAATTGAAATGTAAAAGAGAATGTTACCTTCAGTGCATGTCATTTTGGTGTTTTTTTTAGTTTTGGACCCCAGGAAATGACGCATCTGATCAGCTCCCTCTACCAGTATCCACACAAACAGTAAGTCTAACTCAAACAACGTTCTAGCACCTCTGTTTACAAACATCCATACGTTCTCTTTGTGTGTCACACCTGATCTTTGGATAGTTTTCCCATGAATATTGCCTCATTTGTATGCAGAAAAAAGATTCTAGAGAACTTGAACCAACTAAAAACCTCAAAACTGAAAATTTCATTTTTGTGCACTTTCACACTATTGAGCAGTAAATTTCATAAATTCATAATTAATTGCACAAAAAACATTTCACAATGGTTCAAGTCTCTAAAAATAGATAACATCCTGAATTTCATGACAAAAAATATAAAACTGGAATTTTGTTGAATCAATTCATACAGTTTATTTCTTTAATTTACTATTCATTCCCCAGTTTCTGTCCTGTTTCAGAGCCTCAAATTTAAAAATTCATTTATCAATATACACAAAGCTATTTCATGTTATCTTTATATCATTTGAAAGCTCTATATGTATACTTTCTATACATATTTATTTTGTATATTTATTTAACATGTACAATATAGAGCATCTTTTTAAATCCTCCAGGGTCAGGATAATTCTCTACTAGAGCAGTTTTGGAGAAATATACATAACTTCATTCATATAACTCCAAAAGCATTCAAACCAATGGTATATTAAATTCAAGACATAGTTCTTTCTATACCTATAACCACTGAATTTTTGGAGCACTATGCAAATTTTATAAATCCCTTAAATTTCAAATAGTATTCATAGTAAATTTACAGTTTCCAAAAAATGTCCAATTAGTCCTAATACTTCTTTAAAACCATAACTTAATTCATATATGGCTAAATGATATAAAACCTGCTTCCTCATAAAGCATATCATATCCTCTAACTAGAGGAACCATAATTTGACTCAATTCCTTTACCGTAACATTCTTGTACATTCCCAAATATTAACATGGTAGAACGGTATATAAGGGAATCATATATACTTTTGTAAATCTTAATATTATTTCATATTTGTATAACATCTAGCATGTTTACCCATACATCACATAGGATTATAATACATCACTTATACATAATCATGATATAATACATAAAGCATGCTTCATAATTTTCTCCTTCCTTTTGCTTTCCTTCATAGCCTTTCCATTACCTAGCATGGTTAGTAACTTGGGGGAATGAGATTGGGTATCTTAGTAGTAAATTTGCACATGCTTAAACACCATTACATTTCATAAAAACATTCATAACATTGCATAATTTTATTAAAAGTACATGAAAATACCATATTGGCTATAAAAATTTTAGCAGCATAACGGCTTAAAAACAGGATATCCCAAGCAAAACCCTGATTACATAAACAGCCAGCCAATCCAATAAATAATCAAAGCAACAACATAGTAACACAATCATTTCATAAAACATGCATAAAACATATTTGTGCAAAACATAAAGGTAATGCAAGAATACTACCTTGGAGCTTTACCCATTTCTCTTTAAACTTGAATCCACTTGCTTGGATCCTTTCCCAATCACTTCCTTACATCTTCCCAAGTCTAGAATAATCATATAACCATGCTAAGTCATTCAATTCCATGGCCAACTTCTTAAAGAATCCTTAAACCCTAAAACCTCATTTACTTTATCTTAGAGTTTTTCATAAGTCCAACACTTGTTTTTTACTATTTTGGACCCAAAGAATCCATTTTTAACATCAAAACAATGAAAATCCAACTTCGACTTATTCTTTCCTACTAACCAAAATAAGGTTTGGAGAGAAAGAAAGTGATTTTCAAAAGCTTGTTTTCAATCACACTAAAACTTGTTCCTTTGGTATTTTCTTACACTTTCTCTACAATTTCATGCAAGAAAACCTTTCTTTCCTCACATCCTTGGTCATGGATGAAATTCATAACATAAGAGGAGAGGAGAAACTCATTCCAACCAAGCCAAACTACCACAAACCTAAAGCAAAATCACTAGAGTTTAAGAGAGGAATTTTTTTGCATTTTTCTATTTCCTCTTTCTCCCTTGCTTTTCATGTTGCTTCCTTCCTTTCTTATGCTTCTGCTTCTGGTTCCTCTCTTTCCCTTATGTCTCACAGGTCCAAAACAAGGCCAAGAGGGAGTATATATAAAATTTTACATCCAATGAATTCTTGCCACCTAAAGTTCTTGAAGATTCTTAATATTTCATAGAAAATATTAAATAAATGCCATTTCATCATGTGTTGCTTGTTGAGCACGAATTTGGGGGCATTTTGGTCCAAAATATTGTACTTTTATTTATTCAAATATATCCTAGACCGATCTGGATAAATAAAGCTACTTTAGCAGTATATTTTACTATTATTTGGACACTGGTTATAACTATATTAGGATATAAAATTACCATAATATCCAATACCAATTGGTAAAAAATATGGGGCCCATGTACCTTTTTCTTACTTTATCTCCTTTTATGGGGCCCACAATGCCCTTTTTCCATGTACTATGTGGTTTTTTATGCTTAGCATAAAATTTTTCTTCACATAAATTCCATTAATTTTAGACCATTGTACCTTTGGATTCAAGTCATCACGAGCTTTGTTTTGACATTAAATTTGCATAATTTCGAAATTACCCTTAATTGGTAAAAATGCAATCTTCAGAACTTTCAGGTACTTTATTGTAATTTTCTCAAAATTTCTTTCTCTTTTCCTCTCCACGTTGAACTCACTTTTAAGGGACTAAAATGTAAAGATTCTTAATTCTTGGGACCAAAATATAATTTTCACATTTCTTCTTTAACTGGAAAAATAACCTATACGCCCTTTTTCTTGCTTAACAGTGTTTTTCTATTTTTCTTAATTACTTATATATTTTATGATATCAACATTTCTTTCCTTGGGATATAAGTGTAATATTCATGTTTTACTTCTAACATGGAAAATGACTATTTTGACCCTAAGTTAGGTCAAAAACATTATTATTAATTCTTTCGGGCACTTTCTTGTAATTTTACACAAAAACCAATGTTTTATTTCTTTTTCACTATTCACATTAACTTTCAAATTGGTCTATCTTTCAACCTTGATCTTCCAGGAACGCAATATTTATACAATTGCTCTCAGCTCGAGATGAGCTTCTATTCAAGTGATATATTTTATACTTTTGGAGTAAGTTCTAGAATTAATTTCTGCTTAGGACCTTATGAAAAATTAATTCTAATTAAGGATCAAATATAACTTCTTTTAAAAACAACATGGGAAATTAGTTCCATCTAGAGATTAAGCATGCAACTTCTCTGTTTCACTTTCTTTCCCATTTCCTCGTGCATTTTATGGCATCCCGTAAAAATAGGGATATTACACTGTGCGCCCATACACTTTCTCTCTCTACGTGTGTGGCCACTATCTCTCTAGAGTGCATAGAAACTCCCTATTAATTCAGTATCTAATAACCCTAGTTTATATCAATATATAGATAAAGTTTATTATTTGATTAATTTTAAATCAAACATTTAAATTAAATCAAATATTAATTAAATAGATTAGTTTAAATTTAAATCTATCTAATAGATTAAACATAAACTAACTATCTAATATATATCTAGAATCATATCCAAATTTAATTTGTCATATAAATTAAATTTAGATTATGACATTAGTTTAAATTTAAATCTATCACATAGAATCAAATTTAAAACTAATTCATTTAAATTAATTTAAATGATATATATATGTATATTTCAAAATAATATATGAAATATATCAAACATATATATATTGAATTTTATAATATATATTTATATCAAATATATATATTCATTTATAAAATTCATCTACCATAAACTGAACGTTAAATTCATTTAATCTAAATATATTTTAGATTCAATGAATCTGGACATTTTAGGTCAAGTTGGTCCATTCTTGTGTGCAACCCTATAGGCCTATATGAAGTTGGTAGTGGCCCAATGATAGTATTAGACTCACAAGTCATAAGTGGCCTCTAGCAAGATATTGTAACTACCTAAATCATATGAGATTGGTGATCTGATGCAACCTATCATATAACCCTATCACATCCCTTTTGTCTCACGATATATAAGTCAAGTATGAGGTATGGAAATGTCATCAAACGTCATCCTCATCTTACTCAACCATCACTTTCTCGACCTCCAAGTAGAGTGACAGAACAAATGAAAACTCTTCTATTCAAGCATGACCATGCATTTCTCAGTCTCATTCATCGAGGGGCCTAAATATATCTCTCTATCAATTAGAGAGACAAATTCCATCTTGAACATTCATCTTCCTCCACATGAATTCCACTATGCCCGATCATAGTCTTTATGTTCTTTTAATTAAAGGTGACTTTTGACTATGCCAAAGTATAGTGTTCCCATGTAAGAAGTCTTGCTGATCTTAGGTCTAAGGGCTCATGTAACTAACTGAAATTTGAATTTTGACCACTAAAATTCATCTGTCAAACGGTTACATAAGAAAAGTCAAAGGGTCATGCTTTAAATAGATGCAACCCTATTCGTATTTCAGCTAGAACTATTCCCCTTCTCTCTCAACTATTCTCAAATTCATTTAGTTAAACTTTACTTTCCACCAATTAAACTTCAAACTAAACCTCATGGACATCTTTGGAACTTCTCTCAACACAAATTTCTCACAAAAATGGTTAGAACAAAGAATGCCAATATCAGGAAAGAACAGAGTAGGCCCAAACATTTCACCAAGTCTCAGTATGCTTCAAAGGAAGGAGATACCCAGAAAAGAAAAGTCAAATCTAGCAAAGGAACACCATCAAAGAAGTAGAAAACACCATCCAAGTTAGAATCAAAGAAACCTATGGCTACTGCTCTTGCATCTAGGACACAGTCTGAGGAACTCCAGATGACCACAGAGCCTCTCTATAGCTCTAAACAAATCTTGAAGGAATTTACCACAAAGTTTACTGTAAAGAAGGTAATTTCTCCTCATTACACTAATTTGGAGCAATTTCTAGTTTCAAACAATTTTGATGTTGTGTTCTAGATGAGGAATTACAAGAATCTTATAGAAATTAAAGAAAGATACAATGATGAAGTAATCAAGACTTGGTATGCTTCCTCAAAGTATAATGACAAGAAGAAGAAGCAAAGTAACTCTTAGGTCTAGGAATCTATGGCTAACAAATAAAAATCTTGATTGGATTTTAGAGATTCCTGGACAAGCTGGATTTAAAATTGATATCTCCAACACCAAGTGCATTGATGAGGATGATGATGGAGATAAGGAAGGTGGGGAATATCTGAATTATAAAGAGAGCACAATTTTGTATGCACTCTTCAGAAGGTGGGTGAATAGGCCTCCCTTGAAAATTGTGAAGGCTTCTAACCTTAGTGTACAAGTAAGAGTCCTACGTTATATAGTGTCAAGGATCATTTTTAACAAGGGAGGAAGCTTTAATAAGATCACCAGGGCTGAAGGTCATGTAATGACAGCTTTCATTCAAAGAAAGGAGCTTAACTTGGGTCACATAATTTTTAGAGAATGATCAAGGCCAGAGACTAGTGAAAAAACTCCACTTTGCCCTATGCCTCCATAATTAACAAGCTTCTCAAATATGCCAAGATATAACACTTGGAGAAACGCAAAGGGAAGCATATGGAGGAATTTAAAGAAGAAGAATTAATGAGAATGGGGATAGAAAGAAGAGAAGGCAAATGGATTGGAAAGGAGGCTGGTAAATCTGAGGATCTATTTTATGACAAGGAAGAGCCACAACAACAAGAAAGTACCTTTGAGGCTGCTGCAACAATCCAACTTGAATCACAGCCAACCTAACCTTAGCCTAGATAGCAACCTAAACCTTCCATTCTAGCTACTTTAGGCACCTCTAATACTATACCAGAACTCTATGACTGCCTATTAGAAATAGTGCTGAGTATTAGGGAGGAACAAAATGTTAACTTTGCACACCTGTAAGCTCAAATAATTAACCTGGCCAAGAATCTCAGGGTGATTGCTGATGCCTATGATGATATTCAAAATTCTACTCCAACCACATTAGCACCACCTCAAACTGATGCCTTAGAACCCCTTAAATCTGTCTCTCGATAAATCCTAAGTCCTTTTTGTAATATCATAATATTTATAGGATGCCATAAAAAGCACAAAAACATGGAAATGGAAGTGAGAAGGAGAATTTATATGCTTAGTCTCTAGATGGAATTAATTTCCCATATTGTTTTTAAAAGAAGTTATTTTTGGTCTTTAACTAGAATTAATTTTTCATAAGGTCCTTAACAGAAATTAATTTCAGAACTTACCTTAGAATGTATACAATATATCACTTGAGTGAAAGCATGTCCTGAGCTGAGCACAATGGTATAAGTATTGCGTAGTCGGGTGGTTTAGATTGAGAAATAGACCAATTTGAAGATTAATGTAAACAATGTAAAAAGAAATAATAAAAAAATTGTTCTTTGGGAAAATTACAAGAAAGTTCCCAAAAGAATGAGTAATTATGTCTATGACTTAGCTCAAGGGCAAAATGGTCATTTCTCAGGTTAGGGAATAAAATGTGAAAATTTCTTTTAAGGCCCAAGGGAAAACTGCTAATAGCATAAAATATACAGAAAAATAACAAAAACCAAGGAACACAGAAAAAAAACAAAAAAGGGCACACCGGTCATTTTTCATGTTAGACCAGAAAATGAGAAAAATCATAATTTTTCCTATAGAAATGAAAATACATTACAAGGTAGTCCCCAAAAAGAAGGAATTTTGTTGCAAATTAGTCCTTAGAGAAAAATATGAAAAAAGACCCGAAAGTTTTAAAAATTATAAATTAGTCCTAAGTTAAGGGTATTTTTGTAAATATGAAAAATTATAATCAAAATGAAGCTCTTGATGAGCTAAAATCAATGGAATAATGTTTAGAAATTAATAAAGTTAGTATGAATTTATTATGGGTATTTAGAATAAAAGTCAGTATTATACTAATTAAAGGTTATTTTGGACTGCAGAAAAAAGGCAATACCAATTCAAGGACAGTGAATGGATCTTGTTAAAATATATTTTGGGTCAAGATAATGATTTTAGTCCAAAATTAATTTTTGGATAACCCTGTACCAATTTAGTGACAATGACGGCAAAAATATTTAAACGATATAGGTAAATTTAATCGGTAAAGATTATTTTGCCCCAATAAAATGCGTGAAGCAATTTTTGGTCAAAAATCTTGAAAAGTGACATGCTGCATCAGACTAGGACATGGAGGGAATTTAATTAAATGATTTTTGTAAAAACTTCCTTAAGAAGGCATGACCTTTTGGTCAAAAAGTGATTATGATTAAGGAAGTAATTAGTGAGATAATTAAGTAGCCAGTTATACCTTCTTTCCTCTCATTCTTTACGACACTTTCTGCAGAAATAAGAAAGAGAAACAGCCAAGGAAAAACCATGGAATAGAAGAGAGAAAAGAGAAGAGGAACTGAAGTTTGAAGATCAAGGCTTGGGAAATCAAGTATCAAGGTAAGATCTATGCCACCTCAAGCTTATTCCTTGAGTTGTTTGGTTTGATTTTATGAAGTATCCTTCTCTCCTTTCACCATGAAAGTTTCAGCCATGGAGGATTTAGAGAGAGAAAGTGGAGCTTTAACCAAATAAATATAGGAAAAGGTATAGAAAGGTGACTAAAAGCCTAAAATCACAAGTTATTGCAACTAGTTTCGAGTAAATATTTTCCCCCAATTTTTATACTATTTTTGGCCTAATTAGGATTTAATATGGAGGTGGAATTTCAGAATTTTGACCCCAAAAATGGATTCCTTGGGTCCAAAATAGATAAGTACAAGTGTGTTGTACAAAGAAAAACCAAAGGAAAGCAAAGTGAAATTTTAAGCTCAAGTATGCATACTTTATGAAAGAGGTCATTGAAACAGTGGCTAATGACCTTAAATTACATGTTTTAGAGTTCAAAAAGCTTGAAGAAGATCAAAGGAAAGGTTTACAAAGTTTGGAAGGCAAATGAATTCTATAAGGTAGTTAATTTCCCTTGCAATATGTTGTCATACTTATTTTCAATGTGAATGATGCTTTGTCATATGAGTATAATGTTGTTTTGAGATGATTTATTGTTATTGGCTAGGTTGATTGAGGGGTATTGAGACCCTAGGATGTCAACTTTTCTAAACAAAACTCTACCAAAAATTTTGTGGATTCGTATGACTTCAATATGCTAATGTGTTTGAAATATGTTTTCTTGATTTTTCATGCTTAATGTGATAATATGATGACATGTTTGGGTATTAGCTATTGAGATTCTTTGAATCTCATTCCTTCCAAATGCTAATCATGACTAGGTCAAGCAATGCAAGGAATTCAAGAAGAGCCAAAAGAAAGAAGGAAGAAATTGATGAATAATATATTATTGCAAGTATTAATGTTAATTCTCAATAATATGTATAAATTCATATGTTAAGGTTAGGTTATATATGTTGAGGTAAGTATGTTCCATGAGTTATCTTATGATGCTATGCATGAAGTTCGAGCATTGAAAGATGATGTATTATGTTTACGAAGTTTGGTTGTGCAAGTTATGACATGATTTTGGCCAAATTGACCAGTTGAGGTTAGAATAGAGGCCTTTTATTTGAAACAGGGCAACTAGGCTAAGTGATATACATGTTCTAAAAGTAGATAGAATAGGATTTTTGAAGAGCTAGAGAACATCCAAATTGGATAAATGTATGAATTATAATGAATTTTTGAAGTTAAGGTTCAAAACTGGACAGTATTAGAAAAACTAGAACTTACATTGTGAACATTAGATTTTTCAAAAGGCACTATAAAATCATGTATAGCTCCAAAAATTTAGTGATTTGGTTTTATGGAAAGCTATAAGTCTTGGGAAATGAATGCAGTAGTTTGAAAGCATTTGATCCTATAAAGAAGGAGTTATATAATTTTTCCTAAAACTGTTCCAGTAGAGTAGTGTTCTGACCCATAATAGTTAAGTTAATGTTATGCCTTATACAAGTTGAATAAATGTACAAGAAAAATATTTCTAGAAAATAGATTTACAGGGATTTCCAATGACATAAGGAATACATGAATTGGCTCAAGGTAAAGTGAGATATGAATTTTTAAAAGTAAGGCCAAAATCATGGGAAAGAGAAATTGACCAAATCTACAGTGATTTTTGGAAGAATAAACTGTACAAATTGGCCTAGTAAATGCTCTATGTTTTATTTTTCACATCTAGAGAGTGTGTCTAGATAATTTTAGAGACTTGAATCACTTCGATACAATTTTTGTAGAATTTGGCATGAATTTTCAAAATTCATCGGAGAAAATTGGAAAATGTAAGTAAACAGTACCATGAAAAATGAAAATTCAGTTTTAAATTTTATGTGATTAAAGCTTCTAATCAAGTTTAATTAGACTCTAATGAGGTATAATACATAGGAAAATAAACCTGAGTATAAGGTGTTACACTTTTGAAATAGGCTCTCTTGATGCTACTATTGCTGATGTTGCTATTCATCAGGCCTCAAGTAATGAAACTAGTCTTGCTCCGTCTCTGGACTATGTTGTAAAGGAGGAAGCCACTCAAGTAGAGGGCTCTCATGAGCTAATGATGGAGAATGTTGCTTAAGACTCAATTCTATCATCACAAGAGATTAAGCAAATGGAGAAGCTTCTTATAGGGCTCACCACTGCACCCATTATTCAAGCTGCTCTCAATGAGAAAAGGGGGATAGTGCCTTATATTGACTTTGCTACTATTGCACATGATGTTGTAGTGTAAGCTCAAAAACAAAGGCTAGATGAAATGTTTCCTCCACTTGCTCCTCAACCTCCATCCTCTGGATATGGCTCTTAGTAGAACAACGAGCTAGGTTGGCCAACATTTTAAGGGAGGCTTAAGAACTAACTTCAGGGGCTAACGATGATCTTCATCAAATACCTCCCTCAGTGCAATTTATTCTAGTTCCTCTTCAAGACATTCCTATAAATCAGATACCTCCTCCCTCTATACTGACTACTACTCTTGATGATGCCAAAATGGGGGAGAAGGAAACCACAAAAACTGGAGAATCTGGAGTTACAACCGCACAAACTGAAACAGGAAAATCTGGAGAAGCTAGGCAATTAGGAAAGACAAATGGCAAAAGGATTAAGCTCAAGGCTCGAAAGGAATGATAATTTACAAAACCTTAGAGCTTAGATCTTTTTAACACTCCTTAGGACTTTGTAGGATTTTGTGTTTTAGTGTGTTGTATTTCTTTTATATATGATCAATGTACTTGTTTGTATACTTGTTTGAATTTGGTTGAATCTCTGTACTAAACATGTTTGCATTTATGAAACCTGTTTCACATTTCCTTTTCTATTCTCCAAAATTTTCAACTCTGATTTATGTGCTATATTTATATTTTAATTATAATGCATATCTTGAGGGGGAGCTCTTAGAAGCAAACCCAAGTATTAATCCAGTTTACAAGCTATTTTGTCATCATCAAAAAGGTGGAGAATGTTGAATCAAAAGTTTTGATGATTTCAAACAATTAGACTTTAGAATGGAGAATATCAAAGGAGTATGAAAAGACAAAGTGAAGAAATTCAGTGAAGAATAAGTGAAGATTTAGATGTTAGGATTTTTTACTATATACACCGGCTAAAAAGCTTTGATTCTTATTTATTTATATTACCACAATACTTAAATGAGTAATTTCATAGTTATCCTATGTTAGCATATGTTAAAATTGAAAAATACTAACTAACAAATGAATTTTGTATTTGACTCATATGTATTTTGTGTAAAATTTGAACTTTGTTTAGTGAATTTCAAAGATATAGAGGTTTTATTTCTGATATACAAATTTCAGTTCTGAAATTCAAATTTGGGGCTAAGCATTGTTGGTGAAAGTGTACAAAATTTGTATGAAGCTTAGTCAAGATTTGATTGTTGGTGATGTTCAAAGAGAGTTCAGAGTCACCTCCTCTAACAAAAGAACTTTGGACTGTAAAGTACGAATTTCAAAGTGAGAACTTGTGAGTCTCATTAAATCATGCCTCTGACAGACAAATCTTGTGGTTCAACATTCGAATTTCACAGAGGAGAACTTTTGTGTCATGTTGAGCATGCCTCTGATAGGTGAATTTCAGCTTATAAAATTCGAATTTCGAGTGCACTATGAAAATGTGAGACAAACTGTTCAACCCTAATAAATGCACTTTCAATATGAAAATTTGTATGTTCTAACATGGGTTATCTTTAATCAACTCAAAATTTGAATGTCATATTTGAACAGACGAATGTTGAAGTTCAGTATTGAAATCCTTAACCTTTTGCCTCTACAAAATTCATCTATTGAACTCTAAAATTTAAATTTTGGCATAGTAGACACATTAAATGTTGTTGGTGAACAGCTATTTCTGTAGAGTAACCATTGGTTAAAGTTTCTAACAGTTAAATCTTGTGTCTAATGATTAGTTAAGTCACGAATCTATAAATAGAAATTCATTTGAAGTTGTGAGTAATGAATTAAAGTCTACTTTTGTCAAAACTCTGCTAAACCTCTGTGTCAAAGCTTTTTCATCCACTCACTTCATTTATTGAGCCTTAACTTTCATATCTACTTTATTATAGAGAGTATTCATTGTGTATAAAAATTTTTCTTCATTTGGAAGAAAGATTCTTTGTGAGGAGAATCACAAAGGGTATTAGGAAACATTTGTAAGAGTGTAAAGGCAGAAATTTTAGTGTTCTTAGAATAGAGCACATGTATTGTACAGAGACATAGCAAGGAGCCCGTTGAATTCTTCGTAATAGTGAAAATCTCAAGTAGTGGCTTGAAGAATGGGAGTAGGTCAAGCAGATTGGATTGAACCAAGATAAATTTCTGAGTCCTCTTTTCTTTTATCTTACATTTATACTTATTTGCATTGTACTCTATTTTTCCTGCAGGCTTTTTACTTTCACTATGAACTTATGTTTTTGTAGAAAAATCATAAACTTCCTAATTCAGCCCTTCTTGGGAAGCCAGCAATCTTCACAAAATATCCCCAAATGGAAGTGGGATATTATATCAATAGACTTCATCATGGGATTACCTAGAATGTCATCTAGACATGATGCTATCTGGGTTATAATGGACAAGCTAACAAAGTTAGCTTACTTCTTAGCCATAAAGTCAATGTCCACTTTAGACAAGTTGGTACAATTATATGTAAAAGAGATAGTAAGGTTACATGGAGTGCTAAGTAGTATTATTTTCGATCGTGATCCAAGGCTTACGTCGAATTTCTAGAAATCATTACAACAGGCCATAAGTACTAAATTGAGATATAGTACAACATATCATCTACAAACAGATGGACAAATTAAGTACCGTTCAGACATTAGTGGATATACTGAGGGCTTGTGTGCTTGAAATAAAGGGAAACTGAGATGTATACTTTCCATTAGCAGAGTCTACATATAATAACAGTTATCATTTTAGTATTCAGATGGCTCCTTATGAAGTATTATATGGTATGAAATGCAGGTCTTTATTGTGTTGGACTGAATTGGGCGAGAGACAGTTAATTGGTTCAGAAATTATTGAGCAGACCTCAAGACAAGTTGAAATGATAAGAAAGAAATTACTAACAGCCTAATGCAGGCAAAAGAGTTATGTAGATAAAAGGAGAAGGCCATTAGAATTCAAAATAGGAGATCATGTTTTCCTCAAGGTATCTTCTACAACTGGAGTTGGTTGGTCACTTAAGACTAAAATGCTTAAGTCCAAGTATATAAGACCTTTTGAAATTCTCTCAAAAGCTAAAAACCACCAAATTTGAGTCAAATACATGATGTTTTCCATATCTCCAACTAAAGAAATATCAGCTCGATCCTTCACACATTATAGAATATGTATGTATTGACTTACAAGATAATCTTTGCTTTAATGTTATACCTAAAAAGATTATAGATTATCGAGTCAAGCAGCTAAGGAATAAAGATAATCCTCGAGTAAAGGTGATCTAGAAGAGCTTAACCCCAAAAGAAGAAACCTGGGAGATGGAGTTAAATATGAGACAGAAGTATTTAGAAATATTTACTTGAGTTATGTTTTAAATTTTGAGAATGAAATTTATTTTAAGGGGGTAGAAGTGTAATATTCTAAAATTTTTATTGGATATTCAGGGCCTAATATTTTTAAATCTGTAAGAAATCTGAAAAAATAGGTTTACATTATTTTGCATAAAATAGGGCAAAGAGGTCAATTATTTCGATCAAAAGGAAAAAGAAAAATTATGATTTTAAGCCTGAAAAGAAAAAGAAAAAGAAAAAAGAAAAAAGAAGAAAAGGAAAGGCAACGGACGTGTGCATAAGAAGGTGAAAAAAGAATTTTGAAAAAATTACACCTAATGACCTAAAAGTTCTAAAATTTTTAAATTTACCCTGAGTTAAGGGTATTTTTATAAATATAAAAAATCATAGTACAAATGAAGTTTTCAATGAGTTAGGCCCAATGAAATATAGTATGGAATTTATTAAGATCAAAATAATATTGTTGGGCATTGAAGTTTAAATAGTAATATTTTACCTGATAAAAGTCGATTTAGATTGTAGAAAAATACAGTATTAATTCAAGAAAAATTAATGGGTCAAGCTAAAATATATATTGGATCAAGATAATGATTACCAAAATAAATGGTTGGATAATCCTCTACCAATTTAATAATAATTTCGACAAAAATACTCAATCAGTATGAGTAAATTTAATCGATAAATGATATTTTGGTTCATTAAAGTTTATGAAGCAATGCTTGGCCAAAAAAAGGTGAAGTACATATGAAAGTAGGTCTAGACACCAAGGGAATTTTCCTAAAAGCTTTTGCAAAAAGAAAGGCCAAAAAGTCAAAAAATAAAGTAATAAAGTTACTTTATGATATTATTATCCCATTAATTTACTTTAAGCCTTCATCTTCTTCACATAGCATGCCAAAATAGATAGCAAGGAGAGGGACAGGTCATGACTCAATGGAAGCAAAAAAAGAAGAGAAAAATCACAAGTTTGGTCCCAAAATTTCAAGGTATCATCCTATAACTATTTCCTTATGTTCTCTAGCAATTTTGAAGCATTTTAGTGTCAATTTTTCCTTTATTTTCCTACTAAAATTACACCTAGAGAGAGAAAGTTGAGCCATGAAGAAACTAAACCATAGAAAAGTTTAGGAATGCTCCAAGATGCAAGAGAATGGTATTATATGCAAATTGATCAGGTAGTTATTTTTCTACATTTTTCTGAAATTTTCTGCCTATTTAGGGTTTGAAAAGATTAGGAAATTTCATGATTTTGACCTCAAAAATGGATTACTTGGGTTCAAAATTGGTTAGAACAAGTGTGTTATACAAGAAATTCTCAAAGAATAACTACATAGATTTTTTATGTTAAAGTGGCATTTTGAGAATCAAGTCATGTAATTCATGGATTGAGACTTGTTTTGATGATGTAATAGGGTTCCAAAAGGCAATTGAAGATCAAGTCAAGAGTTTGCAAAGTTTGGAAAGATTTGGAAAGCCCTAACGTAGTTATGTTACCATTTATGCTAACTATGTACAAGTTTGATTTCATTGATTCTTTGGCTATGTCATGCTATGAACTTGCTATTTTTCATTGAAATTGTGTTGTTAGCTTCTGTTTTGAAGAATTTATGACTCTTGGATGTCCAATTTCTAAGGTGTTACCATGCCAAATTTTTATAAAAATGTATGGCATATTATGATAGAATGTTTTCCTCCTTGATGTTTCATAACATGCTATATTGTTTTATGTGTATAAATGGATGTAACTACTAATATTCTTTGAATCTTACCTCTTTTTGAATGTCTAAGATTATAGGTTCACCTTATGGCAAGACTTCCCAAGAAGAGAAAGGGAAGGAGAAGCAAGTTACTAATTAAGATGAACTTGTTATCTTTAGTATTTTGTTTGGAGTATCTTGCAAAAATAATGTGTATGATTTTAAGAATTTATATAAATGTAATTATGTTTATCTAGATTGAATATAATGTAATGTGCAAAGTAGAGATAAGAGATGGCCATGTATGTAAATATTAAGGTGTATTTTGTCAAGTTGTAGGATGAAAATGACAATTGTGACATTGCTAAGAATTTTGTGTATTGTTTAGAACTTTTGTGGTTTAATGTATGAGTACTTTTTATCATTTCAAGCAAGACATGAAGAGCTTTTCATAGACACTAAGATCACTCAATTTGGAGTTGTGTGTGAATTATGATGAATTTTCAAAGTTATGGTCAGAATCAGGAATTTTAAAAAATGACCATTACTACTGTGAAGTTTATATATTATTATATAAATTAGTCAAGTATTTGCCCTATTCAATATTTTTCCCTGGTATAGAATATTTTAAGCTATTTAAGTAGACTTGAATCACCTTAATGTCATTTTTCTTGATTTAGTTATGAATTTTTAAATTTCATTGAGTAAAATGAAATTAACCAAATGAATAGTACCCAGAAACTGAAAAAAATGGTTAAAATTATTTTATGCAATCAAGTCTCTAATAATGCATTAATGGACTAAAATGGAGTCTAATACATGGGAAATAAATCTAAATATGAGATATGACACTTCACAGCCTTTTGATATAATTTGATGTCTTTTATACAAGCTAAGGCTAATAGTATTCTTATAGCTTCCAATCTAGCAACTAGGGCATAAGTTTCCTAAAAGTCTATGCCTTCTTCTTGATCATAGCCTTTGGCAACAAGCCTTGTTTGTTTAGCACAATCATTCCAGATTTATTAAGTTTTTTTCTAAAAACCCATTTTGTGCCAATGATTGGTCTATCAGTTGGCCTAGGTACTGATCCCCAAACTTGGTTCCTCTCAAATTGATTGAGCTCCTCTTGCATGGCAATCACCCAATATTCATCTTTTAATACATCTCCTATGTTATTATGTTCAATTTGAGACATGAAACCACAATGATTAATTTGATCTCAACTAATTTCTTGTTCTTACCTGATGATGAACTTCACCAATCACTTGATTAATAGGATGACTCCCAAGATATCTCCAAGATCTAGGTATTTCATGATTTTCTTCATTATTATCGTGCTCCTGGACATTTTCTTTTATTTACATAGAGTCTAATATCCTTGAAGGTTGTTTTTATTCAAATTTCAATTATTTAAGTTAATTACTAGATCATCTTCATCTTTATTAGGGGATTCACCTAAGGATTTAGTTTCCACAAGCATTACATGTACTGACTCTTCAATTACTTGGGTTCTTTTATTATAAACTCTATATGCTTTACTTTTATTGGAATAACCAAGAAAGATACCTTCATCAGATTTTGAATCAAGCATATCCACATTATCCTTACTATTGTTGTGGATGTGGCACTTATAGCCAAAAACATGAAGACGTGAAAGATTTGGCTTCTTCCCTTTGTATAGCTCGTAGGATGTTTTGTTTGAGGATGATTCTCACATACGCTCGATTAATGATGTAACATGTCGTGCTATCTGCATCTGCCTAGAAGTATTTTGGCAATTTCTTCTCATTGGGCATTGCATGAGTCATCTCCTTAAGTGTTGTATTCTTTCTTTCAATGACCCTACTTTGCTATGGAGTTCTTGGAGCTGAAAAGTTATGTTCTATTCCATTTTCTTCACAAAACTCTAGGAAGATTGAGTTCTCAAATTCTCTTCCCTGATCTGACTTGATAGCTTTAATAGAACAACCTATCTCATTTTCCACTTTCTTTGCTAAGATGATAAATGTAGCAAACACTTTGTCTTTAGATGGAAGAAATATAGTCCATGTAAACTTTAAGTAAATCATCAACTATTACAAGAACATACAAGTTTCCACCAAAGCTCTTAACATGAGATGGACCAATCAAATCCATGTGGAATAATTGTAATGGTCTTAAAGTAGAGACTATATTCTTAGGTTTAAATGAAGACTTGATTTGCTTCCCTTGAAGACAAGCATTACATTCTCTATCTTTTTCAATAAAAATGTTAGGTAAACCAATAACTAATTCATTTTTGACTTGTTGATTAATTTGATTCATGTTAACATGAGCTAGTCTCTTATGCAATAGCCAAGATTCATCATTTTTACTAATTAAATAGATAGAGTCTAAGGAAGAAAGTTCATCTAAGTTAATAGTATATTAGTTACCATTCCTTTGAGCTCTGAGATTTTTCTTTTTGTTGCTTTTTCTAATGACCAAACATTCCTTTGAGCTGAATAGTAATTGGCTTTATCACATGTTTAGCTTACACTTTGGTGGTTGTGGTTGATTCTAATTGTAGCACCTCTTTTTGGGCCCATTACCCATATATTTAATCCTTCTAAAGTCCATTTGTATCGTATTAAGATCTTGAATCACAATAAATGCCATAATAAAATTTTTCCAACTTTGGTTACTATTCATTTAAACCCTTTTTTTGGAAAACTTCTAAACATCGTAACTAATTCAATAAAAATCATATGAGAGTGATTTAAGGCTCCATAGATAGATTAAAAAATTATCTACATGGGAAAAATGTCAATCAGACCAACTACTTGTCCAGTTAGTACAGTAAATTTCCTGAAGTTTTCACTATTCATATGGTAATTTCCTAAAATTCCAGTTTTCTGGACCAACTTTGAAAAATCACCATAATTCGTATACACAACCAATTTGAGCGTTATTTAGACCATTGGAAAGCTATTCCTATATACTTTTAAACCATATATATATATATCATTCATACTTCACATTACAACTATCTCAATAGGAGTGGGTTTCCTCCATAAAGGTCAAAATAACCATTCATATCCTAATGCTTAGCAAAACAAAAGTGATAAACATTTACATAACCATAATTCTTCTTCACATCATGCTATACCTTAATTAAGACTTAAAGAAACATGAAAATTTGAAGAAACATTTCCAACATTATCTTTACAAATTTACATAAAAGTTCCAGGTTTATAGCCCATGCTAGCATTGTCAGAGAAGCATCTCTTCAGACTTATTCAGTTTTAACTCAAAATTCGAATTTCCAAAGTCAAAGTTTGAATTTCCAACTGTTGAATCAAGAGTTTTGATGATTCCAAACTAACATCCAAAAGTTTGGATTGAAGATATCAAAGGAGATCAAAGTGCTTCAAGTGAAGAATTTCTGAGTATTAGCTGCTAGATCTTCAATAGGATCTTTTGTTATGTTCAAATGAGGGTAAAAGTTTATGATTTTAAGAAAAGATGTTTTTAAACCTTGATTGTGTGTTAAATCTTGACTTATTTGAAAAATACCCATAAACAGACAAAGTTTGAAAGTTTAAAATGAACTGTCATATTGGAAATTCGAACTTTGCCTTTGGAAATTCGAATTTCGAGTCAAAACTGAATAAGTCTGAAGAGTTGTCTCTCTGTCAGATGAATTTTGATTATCCAAAATTGAAATTTCCATCAAAGACTGAAAGAAGCTTTTCACTGACAGACGAACTTCACATCGTCAAAATTCGAATTTCAGATAAAATGAAGTTGTGAAAACCAAAGAAATTCATCTGACATAATGTTGAAGCTCATCTGAAATCAATATGAAATTGAGTTTGAAAAATGCTCTCTGACAGACAAACTTTGACTTTCCAACATTCGAATTTTCATATAAGTCTGAAAGGAGCTTCTTTGAAACAGATGAACTTTGAGTCTTCAAAATTTGAATTTCAGACAAATCACAACTTATGAAAATGGAAGAAATTCATCTGAAACAATGTTAAAGTTCATCTAAGATCAAGAATAATTTAAGTTTCAAAACTGTTTTCTGTCAGACGAACTTTGAACATTAAAATTCGAATTTCAGAAGCTAAGTTTATGAGTCTGTTAGAATGAAATATTGACATACGAATGACAGAGCTTTGTAACTTCAAATGTTGAAGTTAGTCTGAAAAGAATCTCTCTGACAGACGAACTTCACTACTTCAAAATTCGAATTTCGAAGAAAGTGAACTACTGTGCCTCTTTGAACGTTCTACAGACAGACGAATTTTAGGCTTCCAAAATTCGAATTTCGAAGGCACTGTAGAAAATTGAAAACACTGGTCACACTTAACCGAAAAACTTTCCTCTTGAAAATTCGTATGTCACATTGTGAAAATGTTTTGTAAGTTTCAAAATTCAAATTTCACTTCATGAACAGACGAACTTCGTGCTGTAACGTTGAAAGCTTTAACCTTCGGTTCCTTCGAAATTCGTCTGTTGGCCAACCAAAATTCAAATTTCAGTATGTCAGAAACATTAAATGCGGTTGGTAAACGGATAGTTTTTCAGAGTAACCGTTGAATAACTTTCCCAACGGATAGATTTTGTCTCAACGGACATTTGAGACCTAAATCTATAAATATAACATCATTTGAAGTTGTGGGTAACAAATAAAACTTGTATATACTGAATCTCTGCCAAATCAATTTCTCAAAAAGCTTTTACCCACTTAACTTCAATATCTGTACTTCAACCTTCATATCTACTCTATTCAAGAGAGTTATATCTTTGTAAACAATCTACTCTTCATCTGAAAGATAGATTTACTTGTGAGGGGAAAGTACAAGGGGATTGGGGAGCACATTGTAGAAGTGCTTAGAGAGATTGAGAAAGCTCCAGAAACAGAGCATACTCATTGTACTGTGGCATTAGCAAGAAGCCCGTTGAATTCTTGCTGTATAGTGGAAAAATCTCAAGAGTTGCCTTGAGGACTGGACGTAGGTCAAGTGGATAGACCGAACCAGGATAAATTACTGAGTCTTCTGCTTCCTATCTTTACTTTTCAGCTTGCTCTGTTTTATACATTGCTTCCATTACATTATGCTATCTTCACCCATTTCACTTTGTGCAGAAAAATTTCAATCTTCCCAATTCACCCCCCCTCTTGGGAAGTCAGCCTTGCTAACAAGTGGTATCAGAGCTCGGATTCCCATTCAAAGGATCTCACAGTCCGGGAATGAAGATGGCTGGCTTTGGAGAAAGCATACTTCCTGAAGGGAACAACACTAATAGACCACCAGGCTTTAGTGGAGAACATTATGGGTACTGGAAGAGGATGAGGATGAGATTGCCAACATCTACCTGATGGCACTTGCTTCTGAAGAAGCCGAACCCTCATGCAGCAGTGATCAGGAGGAAGAGGTATATGAATCTGGACCTTCCTATTCTGAGCTACTTGATGCATTTTATGAGCTTCATGATGAGTTTATTAAAGTTGTCAAAGAACTAAAACTAGCAAAGAGAAAGATTAATAAACTGGAATCTCAAAGCAACATTTTTGAAATCACCTCTCTACCTACTACTAAATCTGTTTGCTGTACTTCATGCATTGAACTCAAGCAAACTAATGATTACTTAGTAAAAAGCATGTCTTGGCTCACTAGAGGAAAAGATATGTTGTTTTCCTTGATGGGGAGCCAAAGAATATCACAAGGAAAAGCTTGTCTTGGCTATGATCCATGTGCTGTCAAGGAAAAGATTAGGAAGAAAAACCAGAATGCATACATGAGACATTTTGTGCTTGCTGAGAGCAACAGAAAGAAAGATCACATGTCATCTTGCATTGAAACATATAATCAACCAAAGCATACAAGACAAAAGTATTATCTACATTGTTTTCTTCCTACCACTCAATCTAGCAGTCCCTTCACTACCTGTCATTTCTGTAACAAAAAAGGACATATTTCCAGTTCTTATGCATTGAAAAAAAATGGACTTGGCAGGAAACTTGAGTGGGCTCCCAAAGTTGCATCTGCATCTAGAAAAAAATCTACTGACCAAGAAGGACCCAAGCAAATTTGGGTACCTAAAAGGAAAAAATAAACATTGTTTTGCAGGTCTGTCTCAAAACTAAGAAAAGCAACAAATGGTATATGGACAGTGCCTGCTCAAGTCACATAACTGGTGATAAGGAGAAGTTCATCACCCTTAGAGACAATAAAGGAGGAAAGGTGACCTTTGGAGGTGATCAATATGGCAAAATTGTTGGCATTGGCATTGTGGGCAAAAATCCGGAAACATCCATTGAAGAGGTGCTATTTGTGATTGGCCTCAACCACAATTTGCTGAGTGTGAGTCAGACCTGTGATAAAGGAAATTAGGTGCTGTTTGACTCAAAATTTTGCCTGGTCATCAGAAAAAGTGATCACAAAGTAATCCTCAAAGCTCAAAGGGATGGTAATTGTTATACTATTGATCTTGATGAACTTCCTCCCTTGGATTCTGTATGTCTAATTTGCCAGGATAATGATAGTTGGTTATGGCATAGGAGATTAGCTCATGTTAACATGAATCAATTGTCTAAACTGATCAAGAATGAACTAGTAACTGGCCTGCCAAAAATATCTTTTGAAAAGGACAAAGAATGTGATGCATGCATAAGAGGGAAACAAAATAAATCATCTTTTAAATCTAAAAATGTAGTTACCACAACTAGACCACTTGAATTGCTGCATATGGACTTAATTGGACCATCTAGGGTGAAAAGTCTTGGTGGTAACCTGTATGTGCTTGTAATTGTAGATGACTATTCTAGATTCACTTGGACATTATTTCTTTCCTCTAAAAGTGATACCTTTGATGCATTTGTAACCTTAGCTAAGAAAGTGCAAAATGAGAAAGGTATTTCTATTGTGTCAATCAGGTCCGATCATGGAGGAGAGTTCGAAAATGCATACTTCCTGGAATACTGCAATGAGCATGGGATTGACCACAACTTCTCAGCTCCAAGGACCCCTCAACAGAATGGGGTAGTAGAAAGGAAGAACAGAACTATTGGAGAAATGGCCAGAGCTATGCTAAATGAAAAGGAACTCTCTCAAGTGTTTTGGGCTGATGCAGTGAATACAGCAAGCTACATCATAAATAGAGCCTACATCAGACCAATCATTGGGAAGACTCCATATGAGCTTTACAAGGGAAGAAAGCCAAATCTGTCCCATCTCCATGTGTTCGGATGCAAATACTTCATTCACAATAATGGGAAAGAAAATCTGGGTAAGTTTGATGCCAAATCCGATGAAGGTATATTTCTGGGCTATTCTAGTAGGAGTAAGGCATATAGAGTTTATAATAAAAGATCAAATGTGGTAGAAGAATCTGTGCATGTGGTTTTCATTGAAAATGAAACTGTTTCAAAACATGTTACCAATGAGGACGATCTTACTTTTAACTTTGAAAAACTGGGCATTTCTGATAAAAGTAAAACTGAACCTCGAAAGATATCTGAATCTGTTAACATAGAGGAAGATATCCTGGAGCAAGAGTTTGATGAAGAAAATAATGAAGAAACATCTCAAGAACTCCCTAGAGCTTGGAGCTATCAAAGGAATCATCCTGTTAATCAAGTAATAGGAAATGTTCAAGAGAGAGTCAAAACCAGAAAATAGTTAAGGGATCAAATGCTCAACTGCGCTTTCATTTCTCAAATTGAACCTAAATGTGCTGAAGAAGCCTTAACTGATGATTACTGGATTTTAGCTATGCAAGATGAACTAAATCAGTTTGAAAGAAATCATGTTTGGGATTTAGCGCCTAGGCCCAAAAATCATCCTGTCATTAGTACCAAATGGTTTTTTAGAAATAAACTTTATGAATCTGAAACAATAATAAGAAACAAGGCTAGATTGGTTGCTAAAGGGTATAATCAGGAAGCAGGTATTGATTTTGAAGAAACCTTTGCACCAGTAGCTAGATTAGAAGCTATAAGAATACTGCTAGCATATGCATGCATGAAAAATATTTTACTATATCAAATGGATGTAAAGAGTGCCTTTCTAAATGAATATATCATGGAAGAAGTTTCTGTAGATCAACCTCCAGGTTTTGAGGATTCTACAAAACTAAATCATGTTTATAAACTGAAAAAAGCTCTTTATGGTTTAAAACAAGCCCCTAGAGCATGGTATGAGAGACTGAGCAATTTTCTAATAGAAAAGGGGTTCAATAGAGGCAAAGTTGACACAACTTTATTCACTAAGAAAGAAAATAAAGATTTACTAATTGTTCAAATCTATGTTGATGATATTATTTTCGGTGCTACTAATGAAACTCTTTACAAGAAATTTTCTGAGTTAATGCAGGGAGAATTCGAGATGTCCATGATGGGTGAACTTAACTTCTTCCTTGGACTGCAAATCAGACAGCTTAATGATGGTATCTTTCTCAATCAATCCAAGTATCTAAAGGAGCTGCTAAAGAAGTTTGGAATGGAGAATGCCAAGCCAATGGGAACACCTATGGCTACTGCAACCAAACTAGACATGGATGAGAATGGGAAGATGTTTGACATTACTCAGTACAGGAGAATGATTGGATCCCTGTTGTACTTACCTGCTAGCAGACCTGACATTATGTTCAGTGTCTGTATGTGTACCAGGTTCCAATCATGTCCCAAGGAAACCCATGCAACAGCAGTTAAGAGAATTTTCAGATATCTTATTGGAACATCACAGATGGGTCTCTAGTATCCAAAGGGAAATGGAGAAGATCTCAAAGGATACACTGATGCTGATTTTGCAGGATCCAAAATTGATAGAAAAAGCACAAGTGGAACTTGTCAGTTTCTTGAAGGATCCCTGGTTTCATGGTTTAGCAAAAAGCAAAACAGTGTGGCCCTATCCACTGCAGAAGCTGAGTATGTTGCAGCTGGAAGCTGTTGTGCCCAAGTCATCTGGATGAAGCAGCAGCTTGAAGATCTTGAGGTTAAAATGAAAGAGATACTAATCATGTGTGACAACCAAAGTGCCATAAATATCACTAAGAATCCTGTCATGCATTCAAGGACGAAACATATTGAAGTTAGGCACCACTTCATAAGGGATCATGTTCTGAAAGGAGAAGTTAAGCTGGAGTACATTCCAATAGAGAATCAAGTTGCTGATATAATCACAAAGCCTCTATCAGAAGACAGGCATTGCAAAATAAGGAGAGAATTTGGTATGGTAAATCCCAGTGAACTGTAAGTTATTCTTGTGCAATCTTGTTTTCAAAGGTTTCAACTTTAAGATTAATTCTAACTTTAGCACCGGAGTATGTTTAATTTAAGCTGTAGGTGCTCCTCACAAGATTCAATGGCAATAAACTTGAAGATTGGAGCACATCAGAATGGAACAACCAGAAAGTGAAGTAAATGATGAAAATTATGAGTTCTAGATCCATTCTGTAAGTTTTTGTAAAATGAAATTCAAATTTTAATGTGTGTTAGACGTATTTTGCCTCATAAACTGTGTTTTTGAACTAGTCAACATGGTCAACATTCGAATTTTAGTTGACCAATAGACGAACTTCGACCTATTAGCCTTGGAACAGTTCTCGGTGATGCCTCAAAATTCGTCTGTTGGATCTTTGAAGTTCAAATTTTCAAAAACAAAAATTTCAAAGTTATGTTTGTCCATCACTGTTGTACGAATTATCACTTCTTAAAATACAAATGTTGGACAACCTTTACAAAAGTTGAAAAATGCGAATTTTCAGTTCAAAATTCGTCTGTTGAATCATGTTCTTCATGTTGAATGCTTGAAAGATGAAGTTCTGCTTGCTTAATTCATCTCTTGGTTGATGTCTTGTCTGTTGCCTACTGTTTTCTCTTCAACATTCGAACTTTGTTGGTACAAAATTCGTCTGTTGTGCTTGTATTGCTTAATCCAAGCCACTGTCAGATGAACTTTCAGAAGAAAATTCATCTGTCAGTAAGCTTTGCTGAACGGTTTAACTTGTAACTGCCCGAAGTTCGAATTTTGACCTCTCAAAATTCGTCTGTCAGACGGTTACTTACGTTAAATCCGACGGTTTTCTCTTGAACAGACGCAACCCTATTCTTAACTCCTCTGAGTCTGTCTCAATTCTCTCATCAAGTCCCTTCAATTCTGACCAAAAACTGCCATTTTCCAACGATTAAACTTCCTTTCGCATCCTTTAAACCCATTCTAAGCCACATTCTGCAACATTCGTCCGAAAAATAGCAAGAGTCTAAAATCCTAATGCTGGGAAAGCTGAAGCCCGACCAAAGGGAATGTTAAATCACAATATGCCTCAAAGGAAGGAGAAAAATCAAAGAGAAAAGCCGAATCCAGTAAGGCAACTCCCACCAAACGCCAAAAGACTGCATCCAAAGCAGATTCTCAGAAAGCTGGACCCTTCACACCGAAAAGTGCAGACCCTTCGGTTCCAGTTTCTTCAAAAGCTGCTGCTGTTGCTTCCACTTCATCCTTCAGTACTCAATCTGGAGAGTACGAGCTTACCATACTGCCATTATTGAGCACTCTATAGATTCAAGAAGAATTCTCCACCAAATTTGCCAACAAGAAGGTAATCAAGCCACGTTGTGTAAATTTGGAAGATTTCTTGATCTCAAATAATTTTGATGCTGGTATATGGATGATGAGATACAAGAATCTGTTGGAAGTATTAGAAAGATATGATGACGAGGTGGTGAAGTCATGGTACGCTTCTTTAAAATACAACAGTAAGAAGAAGAAGTGGGCAATCAATCTAAGGTCAAGGACCATTTCGCTTACTGATGAGACATTCAATGAGGTGTTGGAGATACCTGGGCAAGATAGACTCAAGATTGATATCAATGCCTCTAGGTACATGGATGAGGCAAATATGGCTGATGAAGAAGGTGGTCCCTCTCTTAACTATAAGGAGAGTACTATTCTCAGCACATTGTTCTGAAGGAGGGAAAATTGGCCATCCATAAACCTGTTGAAGCCCACAGACCTCGGTGTTCAAGTGAGAATCCTGCACTACGTAGTGTCCAGGATTATATTCAACAAAAGAGGCAGCTTCAATCTGATAACAAGGGCAGAGGCACATGTCATGGCTGCAATCATGCGTGGAAAGCTGATCAACATGGGACACATCATACTCCAACGCATGATCAAGGCTAGAGATCTGAGGAAGGACTCAACACTTCCCTATGCTGCTATCATCTCCAGAATTCTGCAGTATGCTAGAATTCAGCATATTGAGAAAGGGAAGGGCAAGCCCACTGAAATATTCAAGGAGGAAGAACTGCAGAGGATGGGCATTGAAAGAGATGAAGGAAGATAGGTTTGAAAGGGAGCAGGAAGAACTGAAGATCTCTTCTTTGTTGAAAGTGCCTCCCTACAGCAAGAGGGTACTTCTGAGGCTCCTGCCAGACCTACCACTCAGCCCTCTGTGCCTATCCCATCTCCCTCAAAGCCCACTCACATTCCTTCCACTCTCTCCTCACGGGCCAAGCCAATCAAGATCACTGAGTTATATGACAGCCTGTCTACACTCATCCTCAGCATCAGAGATGAGCAAAATGCCAAATTTGCTCATCTGAAAGATCAGATCCAACAGTTGGCTGTAAACATGAAGGTGGTGGTTGATGCTTATGAAGAGATCAGAAGTGCAATTCCTGCCACTTCAGCTCCACCTCAACCAGGGTCATCTGTGCCTATCCACTCTCCAACTCCTGAGCCTCCAAGACCCTTCGAGATTGCCTCCTCTGACCATGATGATGATATAGCTGGTGCTGATACAATGAGGACACCAAGTCCTGGTCCACCCTTGGACTATGGATTAGAAGAAGAAGGACTTCAAGGACCAAGCCCTCAGGAGCTTATGCAAGAAGATGCTCAGGATTCAATTCTGTCTATTCAAGAATCTGAGCAAGTTGAAAGACTGTTTGCAGCTATCTCAACCTCTTCTATGCAGGAGGGAGCAAGCAATGAAGAGAGAAGCATTGTGCTTGTTGTTGATTATGAGGCCATTGCTCACAATGCTCTCCTGCAAGAACAAAGAAGAAGGCTTGAGGAAATGTTTCGTCCTGATGAACCAACCACTTCCTCTCTTGCTGCTTATGGGCTTTCAAAGGAACAGAGAGCTCAGTTAGCTCTTTCCAGGCAGGCAATGCAAGAACTTCTAGAAATCTCTGATGACGAACCAAGCACTGAGTCTCCTGTGGAACCAGAAATCCCTTTTGCTCTTGTCCCACTTCAAGCTATTCCTGTTTCTCAGATCCCTCCTCTTGCTGATTTTGTTGGCCTTCCTGATGATGCCAAAAAGGGGGAGAAGACTGGGCAAACTGGAAAGTCTGCTGCTGCTGAGCAATCTGGGAAAGGGAAAACGTATAGCAAGAAGACCAAGCCCAAGAAGAAATGATTGAACATTTGCTTAGAAATTAGGCTTGTGTCCTCTTGTAGTGTTTTGTGTTTCTGTTGCTCTTTTGAATGTTTGAATATTGGAACTTTGATTAATTTGGCTCTTGTATAGCAACTCTTGATTAAATGAATGGATTTCCTTGTTGTAATGTTTTGTGCATATTACTCTTTGAATATCTTCACTTGATCTGCTGTATATGATATCTTTTGAAACATAATGTATATGTTGAGAGGGAGCTTGTAAAAGCAAACCCAAGTACTAATCCAGTTTGTAAGTTATTTTGTCATCATCAAAAAGGGGGAGAATGTTGAATCAAGAGTTTTGATTATTCCAAACTAACATCCAAAAGCTTGGATTGAAGATATCAAAGGAGATCAAAGTGCTTCAAGTGAAGAATTTCTGAGTATTAGCTGCTAGATCTTCAGTAGGATCTTTTGTTATGTTCAAATGAGGGTAAAAGTTTATGATTTTAAGAAAAGATGTTTTTAAACCTTGATTGTGTGTTAAATCTTGACTTATTTGAAAAATACCCACAAACAGACGAAGTTTGAAAGTTTAAAATGAACTGTCATATTGGAAATTCGAACTTTGCCTTTGGAAATTCGAATTTTGAGTCAAAACTGAATAAGTCTGAAGAGTTGTCTCTCTGTCAGATGAATTTTGATTATCCAAAATTCGAATTTCTATCAAAGACTGAAAGAAGCTTTTCACTGACAGACGAACTTCACATCCTCAAAATTCGAATTTCAGATAAAATGAAGTTTGTGAAAACCAAAGAAATTCATCTGACATAATGTTGAAGCTCATCTGAAATCAAGATGAAATTGAGTTTGAAAAATGCTCTCTAACAGACGAACTTTGACTTTCCAACATTCGAATTTTCATATAAGTCTGAAAGGAGCTTCTTTGAAACAGACGAACTTTGAGTCTTCAAAATTTGAATTTCAGACAAATCACAACTTATGAAAATGGAAGAAATTCGTCTAAAATAATGTTAAAGTTCATCTGAGATCAAGAATAATTTAAGTTTCAAAACTACTTTCTGTCAGACGAACTTTGAACATTAAAATTCGAATTTCAGAAGCTAAGTTTGTGAGTCTGTTGGAATGAAATATTGACATACGAATGACAGAGCTTTGTAACTTCGAATGTTGAAGTTAGTCTGAAAAGAATCTCTCTGACAGACGAACTTCACTACTTCAAAATTCGAATTTCGAAGAAAGTGAACTACTGTGCCTCTTTGAACGTTCTACAGACAGACGAATTTTGGGCTTCCAAAATTCGAATTTCGAAGGCACTGTAGAAAATTGAAAACACTGGTCATACTTAACCGAAAAACTTTCCTCTTGAAAATTCGTATGTCACATTGTGAAAATGTTTTGTAAGTTTCAAAATTCAAATTTCACTTCATGAATAGACGAACTTCGTACTGTAACGTTGAAAGCTTTAACCTTCGGTTCCTTCGAAATTCGTCTGTTGGCCAACCAAAATTCGAATTTCAGTATGTCAGAAACATTAAATGCGGTTGGTAAACGGATAGTTTTTCAGAGTAACCGTTGAATAACTTTCCCAACGGATAGATTTTGTCTCAACGGACATTTGAGACCTAAATCTATAAATATAACATCATTTGAAGTTGTGGGTAACAAATAAAACCTGTATATACTGAATCTCTGCCAAATCAATTTCTCAAAAAAGCTTTTACCCTCTTAACTTCAATATCTGTACTTCAACCTTCATATCTACTCTATTCAAGAAAGTTATATCTTTGTAAACAATCTACTCTTCATCTGGAAGATAGATTTACTTGTGAGGGGAAATCACAAGGGGATTGGGGAGCACATTGTAGAAGTGCTTAGAGAGATTGAGAAAGCTCCAGAAACAGAGCATACTCATTGTACTGTGGCATTAGCAAGAAGCCCGTTGAATTCTTGCTGTATAGTGGAAAAATCTCAAGAGTTGCCTTGAGGACTGGACGTAGGTCAAGTGGATAGACCGAACCAAGATAAATTACTGAGTCTTCTGCTTCCTATCTTTACTTTTCAGCTTGCTCCATTTTATACGTTGCTTCCATTACACTGTGCTATCTTCACCCATTTCACTTTGTGCAGAAAAATTTCAATCTTCCCAATTCACCCCCCCTCTTGGGAAGTCAGTCTTGCTAACACCAACATAACAGTTCAATATAAACCTTTCAAACTTCGTCTGTTGGTGGGTATTTCTCAAATATTTCATGATTTAACATAAAATCAAGGTTTTAAAACATCCTTTCACCAAATCAAAGTCTTTTACCCATATTTAAGCATAACTAATCATCCTACAACAATTCTTGCACAGATTTCTCTAGAATTTCTTCACTTGAGCCTTTTGGGCACCTTTGATATCTTCATTCCAAGCTCTTGAATGTTGGTTTGGAATCATCAAAACTCTTGATTCAACACAAGAATCAATGATTTATAAGCTCAATTAATGTTACATTTAGGTTCAAGAAAGCTTATTTAAGTGTTTGGAAGAGGTATACCAAAAGTGAAAAGCAAAGACAGTTAATAAGGTAATATTTTCCCTGTTATGCATTATATTATTCTATGATGACTTTATGTTTTCTATGAATTGATTGATGCCATGAATGATGTTTTATGATGTCTCTTGAATGTTGGTTGAGTTGTTTGAAGGAGTTCATGGCCCCAAGATGTCCAAAATTTAAAAAAAACACTGCCAAAATTTTTATAAAATGTTGTGGCATTGTATGTTTTTATGAGAATCCATGATATTTCTATGAATTATTATGAAAATATGGTTGTATGATTGGATAATACTACTGAGATTCTTTTGAATCTCACTCTTTCAAATTGATAAATATGTTAAGCACAAGCAATGACAATGGACACAAGGGAGCTATAAAGGAAGAAAAGAAAAGTGATGCTTGATGTTAAAGTTCAAGTTATGAACCTATGTTTTGAGATATTATGTAAAATCTTGTAAATGCCTTGTGGTCTATATCTTTATGCTATTGTGATTCTTAAAGTACTATGAAATGTTATGTAAGGATTTGGAATAATGAATGGTGATGTAAATATGTTATGAAGCTTATTTTGCCAAAGTATGAATGAAAGGGCTCATTATAAATATCCTAGTAAAAACGTAGGTACTGATCATATGAAACAGGGTATGATGTATAAGTAGTATATGTAGTCTTAAAGTAGATGGAATAAGCTTTCCAAAGAGCAAAAGATCACTCAATTTGGCTAAGTAGACGAATTATGATAAATTTTTAAAATTAGGGTTCAGAATAGGACAAAATTGGGAAAACTGGAAGTTTTGATCATAGGTATTGTTTAATTTAGAAAGCGATATAAAATTGTCTAGAGCTCCAAAAATTCAGTGGCTCTAATTTGAGAAAATAACTATGGTTAGGTTTAATATGCCATTGATTTGGAAGCTATTGGAGCTATAAAATGAGAGATATTGATTTGGAAGCTATTGGAGCTATAAAATGAGAGATATGTAAGTTTTCCTAAAACTGTTTCATGTAAAGTTGAGTTTTGACCCTTAGAGGTTTAAGTTAATATCATACCCTGTGCAAGTTGAATAAATATACAAGAAAAATATATCTAGAAAGTAGACAAATAGGGTTTCAAACAACGTAAAGTATGCATGGATTTACTTAGAATAGAATGAGATATGAATTTTTAAATTTAGGGCCAAAATCCTGGGAAGTTAGAAAATGACCAAATCAAAAGTAAATTTTGTAAGATCCCAAGAAAGTTAAAATATCTAGAGATGTATAGGGAATTTGCAAAAACGAGTAGATACTTTTTTTGCGTGAAATAGGGCCAAAAGGTCATTTCTCCCAATTGAATAGAAAAATGAGAAAATTATATTTTTACCCTTAAAGAAGTTTAAAAATGACATTTATGTCCTAAAATCATAAAATTCACGTAGAGTCAAAGTGCAAAAGCCATTGGGGAAAATTACGCATAATGATTTAAAAGTTTCAGAAATTATACTTTGACCCTGGGTTAGGGGTAGTTTTGTAAGTATACAAAATTACTGTCAAAACAAAGCCCTCGAAGAGATAAGTCCAATGGTACATGGCACTAAGGGTTAATATTCAATGATAAAGAAATAATCAGTACCGAGTGTCCAAAAATAACAGTAAACAGATAAAGTAAATTGTGGGCCCCACGGGCAATTAAAAAGAAACCGGGACAGGATATGAGTCATACACAAATATCATTTGGGACAGGATAATTAAGAAAATATAAAAATAAAATTAGAATAGTCCTGTAGCCCAAAAATGCTAATTTACTATAAAAAACACTTTTATCGGTATGGCTAAAAATTACCCGGTTCGAGATATATTTCAACCAAGAAAAATTTAGCAGTATGGGGATACTCAAATACCTCTCTTAGGCGTGACATTAAGCAGCCCATGTGAGAGAAATGACAATATTTTATTATTTTCCAAGACTACTTCTTCAAGAAGTAGTTACTTTTGCTAATTGAAGATTAAAGTAAACTTGCCATGATTAAGTAGTTAATTAAATGATATAATTTTTTGATTTCCTTCTCATTTGGACGTCCAGCAGCTGAACACATGTGGGAATTTAATATTTTAATATTTGTTGGTAAAAACTTCCCTAAGAAGTATTGGTGTTGGACAAAAAGATCAATGACACATGGCAACTTTGGACACAAGTTTGATGTTGGCATTCATCCCTTCTTGGCCAACACATAGAGGAAAGAAAGAGGGAGCAAGAAGTCTGAAAAAATAGGAAAGAAAGGAGTATGAGGCATTGAGAAAGAATGAAGAAAAGAAGATAAGAAAGAAAGCTATATTGAGGAGAGATTTTCTCTTGGTATTTTCATGATCTTTAGCTTATGTTTTAGTGTGGTTTTGGTATGGTTTATTTGAGTACTCCTCTCCTCCCTCTCAAGTAATAATTTTGGTCAAACTAAGGGTTTGAGGAGGGAAGATTTTCTTTGCAAGAAATTATGAGAAAGCATGGAAAGGTTTTGAGAAAAGCAAGATTTCATGAGTATAAAGTAAGTTGCAAAGAAATTTCCTTTTCTCCCCTTGTGCTATGAGTTTCGGCCAGTATGAAAGTCTATGAGGGAGTGAGAATTTCATAATTTTGATGTCAAAAATGGATTCCCCATGGTGGAATTCCTTAAAGGCAAGTGATAGATTCAAGAGAAAGCTTAAGATGAAGCAAGTAGAAATTTTTAGGGTTTTGAAGTTCTTCATGAAGTAACCATTAGTTCAACTTGATTTATTTGATATTTAGTGATGTATTAGGGTTTGAGAAAGCTTAAGGATGTCGTTGGAAAGGTTGAACCAAAGAGAAAAGGAATAAAGTCTCATAAGGTAACAGTTATATTTTCTTGCATTATATTGTCATGTTAGATTCTATTGTGAATGATGACTTGCCATTTTGTTTTTGTGATGCTTGAGACTGGTTTTGGCTGTTTTTGTGAAAGGGATAGTGCTCGGGATATCCATTTTCTATGCCATTATAATACCAAAACTTTTATAAACAATATGGTGATTTATGCTTTGAAATGACTGTTATGATGTTTTAGAGATTTTATAGCATGCATGATAATGTAAATGTTTCAGATGTGACTAGCTAATGGGATTTCCAAAATCTCATCACCCAAATAATAACATGATAGTTCCAAGTTATGGAAGAAATCCAAGGGAGGCAAAGAGCAAGGAGAAGGATTTTAATCATTTACCTTATATTTACTATGATGTATTGTTTCTTTGTTAAATCATGTAAATTTTTATATGAAATTTTGAGGATGTGCTTGTATGCAATCAAATGCCTCTAAGTCTTTTAAGATGATTAGTACAAGTTTGGAACATGATTTGACTATCTGAAAATGTATGGAAAATTATTTTGGTAAGGTTAAGGGGTATAAGTGCCAATTCTGACCTCTATCCAGTTATACTATTATTGTCTGGATGAAATTTCAAAGAATATATAAATATTATATATATCCCCTTAAGGTACACAAATATATCTTTAAAATGGTTTAAATAACACCCCATTTTGAATTGTATACAAATTATAGTGAGTTTTAAAATCAGGGTTCAGAACAGGGCAAGAATGAGAAAACTGAAAATTGAAAAGTAAGTACTAGAAAATTCAAAAGGCAATATAAAATCATACAAAGCTCCAAATATTCAGTGGTTTATATGTATAAAAATTTCTATGTTTTAAGTTTCATATACCACTAATTTTAGGTAAATGGAGCTATATAATAGAAGATATGGAGTTTTTCCCAAAACTGTTATAGTAAGAGTTGGATTCTGACCCTTCACAGTTTAAGTTAATGTTATGCCCAGTGTAAGTGAAATAAATGTATAAGAAAAATATGTCTATAATTAGACATATATATTTTAAATGACATAGAGTATGCATGATTTGGTCATGGATCGAATGAAATATGATTTTTCAAATTTGAGGTTAGAAAACTGGAAGGTAGAAAACTGACCAAATACACAGTAAAGTCCATGAAATTCACTGTACAAATTGACCCAATGAAGTTATTGTTTCATATTTTTCTTGTGTATATCTGAATTTAAGATAATTTGAGAGACTTGAATCACCCTAAGATGAATTTTCTAGATTTAGTTATGAATTTTCAAAATTCATCGGGTTAAATGGAATTTGGCAAATGAACAGTACCCCAAATTTTGAAAAATTCTGTTTTTATTATATTGTGATTTTAGTCTCTAAACCATGATGAAAGGTATCGAAAATGATCTAATATATGAGAAATGGGCCCTAATATAAGGTGTTACAAATTTCATAGATTAAATTGTATGAATTAGTCCAATGAAACTGGTGTTTCTTATTTTTTTTTCCACTAAGATAATGTTTTTAGCTATTTATAGAGACTTGAATTACCTCCAAATAATTTTTTTAGAATTAGTTATGAATTTTCAAAATTCTATAGAGGTGGAAATTACCAAATGAGCAGTATTGAAATTTTTTAAAATTCTATGTTTGATTTTTATGTGATTCAAGCTACTAAACATGATTAATGGGCTATAATTAAGGCCAACTGCATGGGAAATAAGGTTCAAGATAAGGTGTTACAAAGGACACCTTAGGGATGGTTCAAAAGGAGAGCTTGAACAAATTTTCTTTTGGCTAACAAGCATGAACAAATTCAAGAATATGAGAATGAGGCTTTATCACTTGGAAAGATTGTTATACATGTTAGAACCCAATTATTTGAGCAAGTTTGTAGCCCAACTGAAGCAAGAGAGTGTGAAGAGTATTTCAAATTTATGTGTTTCTGATCCAAGTCCAAGAGTAACCAATTGCAGGAGAGTACTTAAAAGATGATGTGCTTTATTAAAAGAGCTTGCGACTTAGACATTAGTGGGTTTAATTTATTTTAATTTCATTTTTATTAATTATGAGTTAAACTTTATTAATTAATAAAGTCCAATGGGTTAATTAGTAGTCTTTTTGATAGCCTCCCCTGTAAATAGACATACCATATGCCAAACATGTGATTTCATTAATTTGTTGACATGCTTATAAGAACTTAGTTATTACTATTATTATTTTCTTTGAATTTTTGTCATTTATGTTTAGAATTTTATTTTATTAGTTTCTTATGTTTATTAAGATTGCTATTTGAGCCCAAAAGACTCCTAATCCTATTAGGATTACTTAAGTCCAAAATAATTAGGTTTTCTAGGTTCATTAGATTAGTTTTTCCATTGCCCATTTAAGGCCACATAATGTGAACATTTTTCATCATGATCAATGAGAATGAATTTTCTAAAATTATGTTCTTCTTTTGTGAGGCTTCTCTTGTTCCCATTTGTTTTTGAGAAACTTGGACTTATCAAAAGGCGTGGTTCCCCTTTGTGGTATCTTATTGCTAGGGTTCTAAGAGACGAGTTCTCTATATCTTGACCAATACATGCATCTTTTCTTCTTTCTCCTCTAAATTTCTTTGCTATTCTAACATTCTTATTTCTTTGTGTTTTATTTGCTTTCTTGTGGCGTTGTTTTTGATTTTAGCATGATCCATATTGCTTCCAAGTTGTTGAAGGTTTGTTGGAAGAGTTCAGCTTCGGTCTTTCATCATTTGGTATCAGAGCCTGGTTGTAATATTCCAATTTTTATGGGATAACAGAAAATGCATGAAAAGATGGGAGATGACGTCAGATGGTGATGTTGCATGCTCGGTCCTCAAATGGAATTAATTCCCCTTATGGTCCTTAGAAGGAATTATGTATGGTCATTAAATGAAATTAATTTTCCATAAGATCCTTAATTCGAAGTTCCTTTTGGGCTAATTTTGGGCTAAATCACTAAGTTTCTAAAAATGCACCAAAAAGGTTCAATTAAGGAAATCCCATGACATTGGCCTCTTTGAGGGAGCATTGAGTTCACCCGGTATCCTCACAACATTTTAACCCTATTCCAAAGAATTAACACCAAATGGAGTTCCTTTTAAGCTAGTTTTGGGTAGAAGCACGATGTTTCAAAAAATGCACCGTAAAGCTTCAACTAAAAAAGCTCATCAAATTGGCATCTTTGTGGGCCAATTGAGTTTATATGGTATCTTCAAAACATTTCTAACCTATTCAAACAAATTGATCTATATTGGAGCTCCTTTTGAGCTAGTTGTAGGCAAAAGCACAAAGTTTCTAAAAATGCATTGGAAATGTTCAGCCAACAAAATCCCATTGAATTGGCCTCTTTGAGGGAGCAATTGAGTTCATCTGGCATCCTCACAACATTTTAAAGCCTATTCTAAAGAAGTAATCTTAATTGAAGCTCCTTTTAGGATAGTTTTGGGTAGAAGAATAAAGTTTTCAAACATGCATCCAAAAGCTTTAACGAACAAAATCCCATGAATTTGGAAACTTTAAGGGAGCAATTGAGTTCATCCAGAAATTTCACAATATTTCAAGAGTATTCCAATGAATTGATCTCAATAATAGCTTCTTTTGAGCTAGTTTTGGGTAGAGGCATGAAGTTACCGAAAATACACTGAAAAGCTTCAACTAATGAAATCCCAACAAATTAGCATCTTTGAGAGGGAAATTGAGTTTATCTGGAATCCTCATGATAATTTTATCCTATCCAAAAGAATTGATCCTAATTCGAGCTCCTTTTGAGCTAATTTTGGATAGAAGCATGATATTTCTAGAAATATATTGAAAAGTTTTAACAGACAAAATCCCATGAAATTGGCCTCTTTGAGGGAGTAATTGAATTCATTTGGTATCCTCACAACATTTTAACCATATTCCAAAGAATTGATCATATTTGAAGCTCCTTTTGAGCTAGCATAAGGCAGAGGCGCAAAACTTCTGAAAATGCATCGAAAAGGTTCAACTAGCAAAATCCCATGAAATTGATCTCTTTGTGGAAGCAATTGCTTTGATCCAGCATCCACACAACATTTCAAGCCTACTCCTAAGAATTGACCCCAATCAAAACTCTTTTTGGACTAGTTTTGCTCATAAGCATGAAATTTATGAAAATGCACTAAAAAGCATGAACTAACAAAATCCCATGAATTTGGCATCATTGAGGGAGTAATTGAGTTGATCTTGCTTCCTCACAACATGTTAAGCTTACTCCAAAGAATTGATCCCAATTGGAGCTTCTTTTATGCTAATTTGGGACTGAAGCACGAAGTTTCTGAAAATACACTAAAAAGATTTAATTAATGAAATCCTAAGAAATTAGCATCTTTAAGGGGATGATTGAGTTTACTTGGCATCCTCATAATTATTCTAACCTACTATTCAAATGAATTGGTCCTAATTGAAGCTCCTTTTGAGCTAGTTTTTGGCAAAAGCACGAAGTTTCCAAAATGCATCGAAAAGCTTTGACTAGTGAAATCCCAAGAAATTGTCATCTTTGAGGGGGCAATTCAGGTTATCTAACATTCTCATAACAATTCTAGCCTATTAGAAAGAATTGATGCTAAATGGAGCTCTTTTTGTACTAATTTTGGGTAAAGCATGGTGTTTTCAACAATGCACTACAAAACTTCAACTAATGAAATCCTAAGAAATTAGCATCTTTGTGGGGGCAATTGAGTTTTACTGGAACCCTAATGACAATTATAGCCTATTCAAAAGAATTGATCCTGATTGGAGCTCCTTTTAAGCTAATTTTAGGCAGAAACACGAAGTTTTTAAAAAGGCACCTAAAAGCTTCAATTAAAGAAATCCATGAAATTGGCCTCTTTGAGGGAGCTTTGAGTTCACTCGGTATCCTCACAACATTTTGAGCTTATTATAAAGAATTGACCCCAATTGGAGCTTCTTTTGAGCTAGTTTTGGGTAGAAGCATGATGTTTCTGAAAATGCACTGTAAAGCTTCAACTAAAAAAATCCCATGAAATTGTCAACTTTGTTTGCTAGTTGAGTTTATCTGGTATCCTCACAATATTTTTAGCCTATTTAAAAGAATTGATCTATATTGGAGCTGCTTTTGAGCTAATAGTAGGCAAAAGCATGAAGTTTACAAAAATGCATCGAAAAGCTTCAACCAACAAAATTCCATGGAATTGGCCTCTTTAAAGGAGTAAATAAGTTCATTTGGCATCCTCACAACATTTTAAGCCTATTCTAATTAATTGATCTTAATTGAAGCTCCTTTTGAGCTAGTTTTGGGCAGAAAAATGAAGTTTCTGAACATGTACCAAAAAGCTTCAATGAAAAAAATCCCATGAACTTCAAAACTTTAGGGGAGCAATTGAGTTCATCCAAAATTTTCACAATATTTCAACCATATTCCAAATAATTGATCCCAATTTTAGCTTCTTTTGAGCTAGTTTTGGGCAGAGGCATGAAGTTTCCGAAAATGCACCGAAAAGCTTTAACAAACAAAATCCCATGAATTTTGAAACTTTAGGGGAGCAATTGAGTTCATCTAAAATTTTCACAACATTTTAACTGTATTCCAAAGAATTGATCCCAATCGTAACTTCTTTTGAGCTAGTTTTGGGTAGAGGCATGAAGTTTTTGAAAATACATTGAAAAACTTCAACCAATGAAATCCCATAAAATTGGCATCTCTAAGAGGGTAATTGAGTTTATCTAGAATCCTCAAGACAATTCTAGCCTATTTAGAATAATTGATCCCAATTGGAGCTCCTTTCGAGCTAATTTTGGGCAGAAGCACAACATTTCCATACATGCACCAAAAAGTTTTAAACAGTAAAATCCCATAAAATTGACTTATTTGAGGGAGCAATTGAGTTCATCTAGCATCTTCATAACATTTTAAGCCTATTCCAAAGAATTGATCCCATTTGAAGCTCCTTTTGAGCTTGTTTAGGGTAGAAGCACAAAACTTTTGAAAATACACCGAAAAGCTTCAACCAACAAAATCCCATGAAATTTGCCTCTTTGAGGAAGCAATTGTTTTGATCCGGTGTTACATCTTACATTTTTATGCTTTTCCCATTAAAAATATTTAGTTTTAATGTATGAAAAAAATCTTAGAAAACTTGAACCAATTGAAACTTTAAAACTTCCTAGAACTGTTTCTCGCAGCTTTTCAATTCAACAGTGGTCCAAGTCTCTAAAAATTGAACACATATTGAGTTGTGTGAGAAAAATATGAAACTCAAAAATGAACTCACAAATTAGTATAGTTTATGTTTATTTTCACATCCCTGTTTCTATCCGAAAATTGAACCTTAAATTTAAAAATTCATTGCTCATAAAATACGAAGCCATTTGGTTCATATGAGCATATTTGGAAATATTTGCATGTCTAATTTCTAATTATATTTATTTTATACATTTATTTTACTTTTAATGACCAGTGTACTAATTTAAACCTTCAAAGGTCAAAGACAACTTTCACTAGAGGAGTTTTGGTAAAACATAAATAACTACCATTAAATAAATCCAAATATAGTCAAACTAGTGTCATTTTGTTTCTAAGACATAGATCTATCATACATATAGACAACATAATTTTTTGAGATATATTTGATTTTATACAATAGTTTGAATCAGACAATACAAAATAGAACATTAACAGCTTTCAGCAAGGTTCCATCATCATTATTCCTCATGCTCCACATGCTTCCCTTTGCATGACTTGACCCTATCATTAGTTAACTATAGGTTGAGATTGGAAAATCTTAGTAGTCAACTTGCACATGCCATCATGTCATCACAGAAAAATTTTAAAGGATATAAAATATAACATACATTTATTAAATCATCAAAACTTTCATGTTGTCTAACAAAATTGACTAGCATAACAGCTTAGTAAATGTCCATTTTGAGACTTAGCTCTTAACATAAAATAGCCACCAATAATAAAAAACATTCACAACAGCAACATATCATTATTTACAAATCATAGTAATATATAAAACATTCATAAGCAATAACATTAAGCTAATAGCATTAGATCACTTCTTTGAACCTTGCTTGTACTTAGTTTTAGATCACTTCTTTAACTTAATTGAAGCCAATAGCATTATTAAACCTTAATTTAAATAAAAGAAGAAAGATACTCATAGAGATTAAGAGAAGAAGCTTACCCCTTGAAGACCTTCTTTAGCCTCCCTTTCCTTCCTCTCTTCCTTCCCCTTCCTTCTCTCTTCCTTTCCTTCCTTCTCTCTTCCTTTCCTTCCTTCTTTCCCTTTGTCTCTCTAACCTCATGCCAACATTCTCTCTTTAAGACCCCTATCGGTGTTGTAAAAATGAGCAAATGGCAAGGAGGGTTGAGAGGGTATTTATCGGAAGCTTGGGTGGATTGTTGCCATTAGATTGCTTTTGGATCTAAAGGCTACCAATTATTCTCCAATTGTTTGTTCCTTTTACCCATTTACCCTTGGATATTTTGAAGCATGAGAGAGAGTGGTGGAAGGGCGTTTTGGTCCTAAAATTTCATTCATTATAAGGGTGAGAAGAGAAATTACAAGTTTGCCATTTATCTGGTCTAGTTGATATTGGTTTGTGTACTTTTTTATCCAATTTTCTACTATATATTGTACTTTTTCTATTTACTTTATCTGTGAGACCTAGTAACTTTTCCTCTTTACTTTTTCATGTGAGGTCCACTTGTCTTGCTTACTTTTTACTATTCATCTTGCCTGGCATTTACTATTCATGTGGGACTCGCATTTTATCAAAATTTACATTTTTTTCTCTCCAAGCCCACATAATCAGTATTACTTGTACTTTTAGCCTGCACCGAAGTAATAAAATATTATTTTTATCTCTTCTATAAAATAACCATTTTGCCCTTACCTTTTGGCAAAATGACCATTTTGCTGTTTTACGCCTCTTTTTTACATTTTTTACAATATTTTGGGCCTTAAACCTATTTAATTAAATATCTAGGCTTCCCCAATCATTATAAATTAATCCTGAACAATTCAATATCATTCACAATATCATTTGGCCATAATATACATAATGAAAAATAGGGATGTTACATATGGCATCCTCACAACACTTCAAGCCTACTCCAAAGAATTGATCCTAATCGAAGCTCTTTCTTGACGAGTTTTGCTCAAAAGTATGAAGTTTATGAAAATGCTCTGAAAAGCATGAACTAACAAAATCTCATGAATTTGGCATCTTTGAGGGAGCAATTAAATTGATCCTACATCCTCACACCATTTCAAGCCTATTCCAAAGAATTGATCTCAATCGGAACTTCTGTTGCGCTAGATTAAGACAGAAACATGATGTTTTTAAAAATGCATCAAAAAATTTCAACTAATGAAATCCTAAGAAATTAGTATCTTTAAGGGCCTCAATTGAGTTTATCCAGCATCCTCACAATTATTCTAACTTATTCAAAAGAATTGGTCCTAATTGAAGCTCCTTTTGAGCTAGTTTTTTGGAAAAAGCATGAAGTTTCAGAAAATGCATCGAAAAGCTTCAACTTATAAAATCCCAAGAAATTGGAAACTTTGAGGGGCAAATGAGGGGTGAATGAGCTCCTTTTGAGCTAGTTTTTGGCAGAAGCACGATATTTCTGAAAACGCAACAAAAAGCTTCAACTAATGAAACCTTGAAAAATTGGCATATTTGCAGGGGAAATTGATTTTTTCTGTAATCCTCATGACAATTCTATCCTATTCAAAAGAATTGATCCCAATTGGAGCTTCTTTTGAGCTAATTTTGGGCAAAAGCACGAAGTTTTCAAAAATGCTCGGTAGAGCTTCAACCCAGAAAATCCCATGAAATTGACATTTATTAGGGAGCAGTTGAGTTTATTTGGCATCCTCAAAACATTTCAATCCTATTCGAAAGAATTTATCCCAATCAAAGCTTTTTTTGGGCTAGTTTTGGGCTGATGCAAGAACTTTCTAAAAATACATTGAAAAAATTCAATAGGCAAAATCCCATGAAATTAGCTATGATTAGGGAGCATTTGAGTTCAACCAACGTTCTCACAATATTTTGAACCTATTCCCAAGAACTGACTTCAATCAAGGCTCCTTTTGTGCTGAATGACGAAGTTTCTAAAAATGCACTCAAAAGCTTCCATTAAACAAATCCCATGACATTGGCCTTTTTGAGGGAGCATTGATTTCATTCAACATCGTCATAACATTTTGAGCCTATTCCAAAGAATTGACCCCCATTGGAGCACCTTTTGAGCTCATTTTAGGCAGAAGCACGATATTTCCGAAAATGCACCAAAAGCTTCAATGTAAAAATCCCATGAAATTGGCATCTTTGAGGGGCCAATTTTGTTCATCCAATATCCTCACAACATTTTCATCCCATTCCAAAGGATTGATCCCATTTGAAGCTCTTTTTGAGCCAGTTTTAGGCTGAATCACGAAGTTTCTAAAAATGCACCAAAAAGCTTCAATTAAAGAAATCTCATGAAATTGGCCTCTTTGAGGGAGCATTGAGTTCACTCCACATCCTCACAGCATTTTGAGCCTATTCCAAAGAAATGACCCCAATTAGAGCACATTTTGAGCTAGTTTTGGGTAGAAGCACAATGTTTCAAAAAATGCACTATAAAGCTTTAACTAAAAAAATCCCATGAAATTGGCATCTTTGAGGGGCCAACTTAGTTCATCCAGTATCCTCATAACATTTTCATCCTATTCTAAAGGATTGATCCCATTTGAAGCTCTTTTGAGCCAGTTTTAAGCTAAATCACAAAGTTTCTAAAAATGCACCAAAAAGCTTCAATTAAAGAAATCTCATGAAATTGGCCTCTTTGAGGGAGCATTGAGTTCACTCCACATTCTCACAAAATTTTGAGCCTATTCCAAAAGAAATGGCCCCAATTGGAGCAGCTTTTGAACTAGTTTTGGGCAGAAGCATGATGTTTCAAAAAATGCGCCGTAAAGCTTTAACCAAAAAAATCCCACGAAATTGGCATCTTTGTGGGCCAATTGAGTTTATCTAGTATCTTCACAACATTTCTAGTATATTCAAAAGAATTGATCTATATTGGAGCTCCTTTTGAGCTAGTTGTAGGCAAAAGCATGAAGTTTCCAAAAATGCACCAAAAAGTTTTGACCGACAAAATCCCATGGAATTGGCATCTTCTGTCAAACCTCACTTTCTTACATTATTTCCCATGTATAATAGCATATATGACGCTAAAATAAGCTAAAATAGAAGCTTGAATCATTAAAACATAAAATGAGAAATTTTCAAAACTTTTAAAATACTACTCATTTGGTAACCTGGTTTTTCTGACTAAACTTTTAAAAATCATAACTAATTCCAAGAAAATTGGATGAGGATGATTCAAGTCTCTAAAAATAGCTAAAAATATCACTACATAGAAAAATATGAAACTTGAACTTTACTAAGCTAATTTATACAATAAATTTGTCCAATTTTTACTAATCATTTGCTCAAAATTATTTTTCCAGATTTTCTGAGCCAAATTAAAAAATTCATAACAATTTGTATACTTATCCAAATCTCTATGTGTCTACTTTCTAAACATATATGATACTCATATAGAAAACTAAATCTTGAATGAACAGTAATCATATAACTAATTAGTGCTCAGAATTGGACAGTTTTACATACAATTTCCAAAAACTAAATATGTAACATACTTACATAATTCAAACTCTTCCAAAATATGTCCCTGATATCATGAACTCTAAAGGAACATTATGGGAGCAAGGCACAACTTCATCAAAACACATAATTTTATGCATAATTACAAGAAAACAAGTAAAAAAAGTGGCTATAAATCTAGTCATCACTAATCTTGTTCTTGCCTCTTGTCTTCTTGGAGATCTTGCCATCACTTGAATCTATAAGATTAGTGCTTAGGGAGTGAGATTTAGGAATCTCAGTAGCTAGTACATTTCATGCAAATATGTCATTCAAGTTTCATAAATATTTCACATACAATCACATAAACCATTAAAATACCATATTGTTAAGTAAAAATTTCGGTAGAGTTTTCCCTTAGAAAATGTACATCCTAGGAAATAAAACCCTTCATTTTACTATCAAAACCAATCATAAATTAACATAAGAATAATATGGCAACAAAATATAATCCTGGAAACAACAAAGAATAACATATTCCAATAAAATAAACCAAGCTACCTTTCGGTGAATCTTTGGACTTTTCTTTTTGAATCCAAGCTTTCACAAGCTTTCTTAAACTCCCACAAGTCCTAAAACATCATCCAATATCAACTTAATCAACTACAAGCAAGGGTTATCTTACAAAGTTTCACTCAACCCTAAAGTATCACTTAGTTTATCTTTGAGCTTTTTTTGAGTCCAACACTTGTTCTTAGCTAATTTGGACCCAACGACGTCATTTTTAAAACCTTGAAAATCCAACTCCTTTCCATCATACTAAACTAATTGAAATTTGGGGTTTGAGAGGAAAAAGAGGAACTTTGAAAACTTGCTTCAAAACCTTCCAAAACTAGTTTCTCTTGCGTTATCTCATGGTTTCTCAAAACTTTATGGCATAAAAACACTTCCTTCATTCCTTTAGACTTAAGGCAAAGTTAGGATAGGAAGATGAGAGAAGAGAGCTCAAAGAAACCATGGCAAACTACTCAAAAATCTGAGCTACAAACCATAGAAATCACAAGATGAAACTTACCTCACTTGGCTTTTCTTTCTTCTCTTCTTCTTTCTCTCTTCTCCTTCACATTTTTCCTCCTTTCTTATCTGTTTTTTATACTTCTTCCTCCCTCTTTTAAGCTTCAATAAGTCGATCATAAAGGGAATATGTAAAAAAAAATGCAACCAATCAATTTTTGCTGTTTTTCTTCTTGAGTTTTCTTGAAAATTCTCATGAAAATGACATAAATAATTAAATAATGTAATTTCTCCATGTGCACTTGTTGGTTACGAAATTAAGGGCATTTTTTCCCAAATGTGGGGCCCACATACCTTTTTCCTACTTTATCTACCTTTGTGGGGCAAACATTACCCTTTTTCAGCTCGCTATGCACTTTTTGATACATGGTATAAAAATTTTCTTCACATAAATTCCATTAACCTTAAACCATTATACATTTGGGTTCGGCTTGTCGTGAGCTTTATTTTGACATAAAATTTGCATAATTTCAAAATTACAGTTAAGTTGAGGTAAAATGCAATTCTTAAAACTTTTAGGCCCTTAATTGTAATTTTCCTCAAGGGCCAAATGCAAATAAATATTTTTCTAAGGACAAAATTATAATTTTTGAATTCCTTCGCCTTGACCCCAAATTTGACCTTTTTGCCCTTTTTTACATCTATTCACATGTAGCGGATTTTCCATAACCAATCACATTTTATTTTGTTTAAATTTTTTCAAGATATTACATCTTTGAGGAAGTAATTGAGTTTATCTAACATTCTCACAACATTTTGAACATATTCTAAAAGAATTAATCTTAATCGAAGCTCCTTTTGGGCTAGTTTTAGGCAGAAAAATGAAGTTTTTGAATATGCACCGAAGAGCTTCAAGGAAAAAAATCCCATGAATTTGGAAACTTTAGGGGAGGAATTGAGTCCATCTCAAATTTTCACAACATTTCATTCGTGTTTCAAAGAATTAATCCCAATATTCGCTTTTTTTTTATCTAGTTTTAGGTAGAGGCATGAAGTTTCCAAGAGTGCATTGAAAGGTTTTAACTAATGAAATCCCTAGAAATTGGCATCTTTGATAAGCAATTGAGTTTATTTGGAATCCTCATGACAATTCTAGCCCATTCAAAAGAATTGATCCCAGCTGGAGCTCCTGTTGAGCTAATTTTGGGCAGAAGCATGACATTTCCAGAAATACACCGAAAAGTTTTAATCAACAAAATCCCAGGAAATTGGCCTCCTTGAGGGAGCATTTAGTTCACTCGGCATTGTTACAACATTTTGACCCTATTCCAAAGAATTGAGCTCAATTGGAGCTTTTTTTAAGCTAGTTTTGGGCAAAAGCACGATTTTTCTAAAAATGCACTGTAAAGCATCAACTTAAAAATCCCATGAAATTGGCATCATTGAGGGGCCAATTAACTTTATCTAGTATCCTCACAAAGAATTGATCCTATTTAAAGTTCCTTTTGAGCTTGTGTTAGGCCAAATCGCAAAGTTTCTAAAAATGCACCAAAAAGCTTCAATTAAAGAAATCTCATGAAATTGGCCTGTTTCAGGGAGCATTGAGTTCACTCGACATCTTCACAATATTTTGAGCTTATTTAAAAAAATTGACCCCAATTGGAGAACCTTTTGAGCAAGTTTTGGGCGGAAGCACGATTTTTCAAAAAAAGCATTGTAAAGCTTCAACTAAAAGAATCCCACAAAATTGGCATATTTGTGGGCCAATTGATCTAGTATCCTCATAACATTTCTGGCCTATTCAAAAGAATTGATCTATATTGGAGCTCTTTTTGAGCTAGTTGCAGGCAAAAGTATGAAGTTTGCAAAAATGCACCGAAAACCTTCAACTGACAAAATCCCATGGTATTGGCATCTTCGAGGGAGTAATTTAATTCATCTGGCATCCTCACAACATTTTAGGCCTATTCTAAAGAATTGATCTTCATTGAAGCTCCTTTTAGGCTAGTTTTGGGAAGAAAAATGAAATATCTGAACATGCACCGAAATGGCTTAATGAACAAAATTCCATGAATTTGGAAATTTTAAGGGAGTAATTTAGTTCATTTGGAATTTTCACAACATTTCAACCGTACTCCAAGGAATTGATCCCAATGATAGCTTCTTTTGAGGTAGTTTTGGGTAAAGGCATGAAATTTCCAAAAATGCACTGAAAAGCTTCAACCAATGAAATCCTAAGAAATTGGCATCTTTGAGAGGAAAATTGAGTTTAGCTGGAATCCTCACGATAATTCTAGCCTATTCAAAAGAATTGACCCCAATTGGAGCTCTTTTTGATCTAATTTTGGGTAGAAGAACGACATATTTAGGAATACACTGAAAATTTTAACCAATAAAATCCCATGAAATTGGCCTCTGTTAGGGGAGCATTCAGTTCACTTGGCATCATCACAAAAATTTGAGCCTATTCCAATGAATTGACCCCAATTGTAGCTCCTTTTGAGCTAGTTCTGGGCAAAAACACAACCTTTGAAAATGCACCAAAAAGCTTCAACTAGGAAAATCCCATGAAATTGGCCTTTTCATCTGAAATCCTCACAACATCTTGAGCCTACTCCAAAGAATTGATCTCAGTTAAAACTATTTTTTTTACTAGTTTTGCTCAGAAGCATGAAGTTTCTGAAAATGCACTAAAAAGAATGAACCAACAAAATCCCATGAATTTGACTATGATCAGGGAGCAGTTGAGTTTATCTAGCATCCTCACAAAATTTCAATCATCTTCTAAAGAATTAATCCCAATCAAAGCTTTTTTTAGGCTAGTTTTGGGCTAAAGCAAGAACTTTCTAAAAATACGCTGAAAAGCTTCAATAGTCAAAATCCCATGAAATTGGCCATGATTAGGGAGCATTTGAGTTCAACCGGCATCCTCATAATATTTTGAGCCTATTCTAAAGAACTGACCCTAATCGAATCTCCTTTTGGGCAGAATCACGAAGTTTCTAAAAATACACTTAAAAACTTCAATTAAAGAAATCCCATGACATTGGCCTCTTTGAAGGAGCATTGAGTTCACTCGATATTGTCATAGCATTTTGAGCATATTTCGAAGAATTAACCCTAATTGGAGCTCCTTTTAAGTTTGTTTAAGACAGAAGCATGATGTTTTCGAAAATGCACCATAAAGCTTCAACATATAAATCCCATGAAATTGGCATCTGAGGGATCAATCTAGTACATCTAGTATGCTCACAACATTTTTAGCCTATTCCAAGGAAATGATCCCATTTAAAACTCCTTTTGAGTTAGTTATAGGTAGAAGCATAAAACTTTTGAAAATGCACTGAAAAGCGTCAACCTGTAAAATTCCATGAAATTGGTCTCTTTGAGGAAGCAATTCTTTTGATCTAGTATCATCACAATATTTCGAGCCGACTTCAAAGAATTGATCTCAATTGAAGCTCTTTTTGGGTTCGTTTGGGTCAAAAGAACAAAGTTTATGAAAATACACCGAAAAGGATCAACTAACAAAATCTCATGAATTTGCCATCTTTGAGGGTGCAATGAGTTCATCTGGCATCCTCAAAACATTTCAAACTGATTCAAAGAATTGATCCCTATCAGAGCTTCTTTTATGCTAGTTTTGGTAATAGCACGAATTTCCGAAGATACACCAAAAAGCCTTAACTAATGAAATCCCAATAAATTAGCATGCTTGATGGGGCAATTGAGTATATCTAGTATCCTCACAATAGTTCTTACATATTCAAAAGAATTGATCCAATTGGAACTCCTTTTGAGCTAGTTTACGGCAGAAGCATGAAGTTTTTGAAAATGCACCGAAAAGCTTCAACAAATGAAATCCTAAGAAATTGGCATCTTTGAGAGAGTAATTGAGTTCATTTGGCATGGTCACAACAATTCAAGCATATTCCAAAGAATTGATCCCAATCGGAGCTTCTTTTGCATTAGTTTTTGGCAGAAGCACAATGTTTCCAAAAACTCACTGAAAAGTTTCAACTAATGAAATCCTAAGAAATTAGCATCTTTGGGGGGGCAATTGAGTTTATCTAGTAGTCTCACAATAATTCTAGCATATTCAAAAGAATTCATGTATATTGGAGCTCCTTTTGAGCTAGTTGTAGATAAAAGCATGAACTATCCAAAAATGCACTGAAAAGCTTCAACCAACAAAATTCCATGGAATTGACCTCTTTAAGGGAGAAATTGAGTTCATCTGGCATCCTTACAACATTTTAAACCTATTCTAAAGAATCAATCTTAATCGAAGCTCCTTTTAAGCTAGTTTAGGGCAAAAAAATAAAGTTCCTGAATATGCACCGAAAAGCTTCAACGAACAAAATCCCATGAACTTGGAAACTTTAGAGGAGAAATTGAGTTTATATGGAATTTTCACAACATTTCAACTGTATTCCAAGGAATTGATCTCAATCGTAGCTTCTTTTTGAGCTAGTTTTGGGTAAAGGCATGAAGTTTTTGAAAATGCACCGAAATGCTTCAACTATTGAAATCCCAAGAAATTGGCATCTTTGAGAGGGTGATTGAGTTTATCTAGAATCCTTATGACAGTTCTAGCCCATTTAAAAGAATTGATCCCAATTAGACCTCCTTTTGAACTAATTTTGGGAAGAAGCACGACATTTCTAGAAATTCACCAAAAAGTTTTATTCAACAAAATCCCATGAAATTGGCTTATTTGTGGGAGCAATTAAGTTCATCCAGCATCTTCACAATATTTTAAGTCTATTCCAAAAATTGATCCCACTCAAAACTCCTCTTGAGCTAGATTAGAGCAAAAGGGCAAAAGAACAAAACTTTTGAAAATGTATTGAAAAGCTTGAACCAGCAAACTCCCATGAAATTGGTCTCTTTGAGGAAGCAATTGTTTTGATCTGACATCCTCACAACATTTTAAGCCTACTCCTAAGAATTGATCCCAATCAAAGCTCTTTTTGGACCAGTTTTGCCCAGAAGCATCAAGTTTATGAAAATGCACCGAAAAGCATGAACTAACAAAATCCCATGAATTTGGCATCTTTATTGGAGCAATTGAGTTTATCCTACATCCTCACAACATTTCTAGCCTATTCCAAAGAATTGATCCGAATCGAAGCTTCTTTTGTTTTAGTTTGGGATAGAAGCATGGAGTTTCTGAAAATACATTGAAAAGTTTCAACTAATGAAATCCTAAGAAATTAGCATCTTTTTAGGGGGCAATTGAGTTTTTATGGCATGCTCACAATTATTCTAACCTATTCAAAAGAATTGGTCCAAATTGAAGCTTCTTTTGATCTAGTTTTTGGCAAAAGCACGAAGTTTCTGAAAATGCTTTGAAAAGCTTAAACTAATGAAATCCCAAGAAACTGGCACCTTTTCAAGGGGCAATTGAGTTTATCTGACATCCTCATAACAATTCTAGCCTATTGGAAAGAATTGATCCCAATTGGATCTCTATTTGAACTATTTTTCGGCTGAAGTATGATGTTTCTGAAAATGCACCAAAAAGCCTCAACTAATTATTAGAGATTATGTCTTAGGCCAATCATTGTACTATGAACATTGTACCTCATTATGAAAAAGAAGGTGTTTTTTTTTCCTTTCATCACATCATTATATTGTTTGCATGTTTATCTTTATAATAATAATATCCTTGGATAAATCATTTTATCCTAAATGTCCCTTGTCAATCATCTTTGTGGAAACAATGATGAATTAAGGCTAGTATGATTTTGATTGATAATTATGTGATAATTATGTATTAAGATACAAATCATAATCATAAGCTCCTGTTAGGGAATAGGCACTGGATTCACCTATCATGAGATAGCTGCATGGATCAAGTCATAAGCATATCTCATATATAACTGTGTCACTAATCCTCAGACCTGAGATCACCATGGCTTCCTACATGGGGAATACTATACTTTGGTATAGTCAAAAGTCATCTTTAGTCGGGAGATCATAAAGGTTATGATCGGGTATAGTGGAACTTGTGTGGAGTAAAATGAATGGTCAAGATGGAGTTTGTCCCTCTAATTAATAGAGAGATATATCTGGGCCCCTCGATGAGTGAGACTGAGAAATGCATGGCCTTGCTCGAATGGAAGAGTTTCGATTTGTTTTGTTAGTTTGCTTAGAGATCGAGAAAGTGATGGTCAAGTAAGATGAGGATGATATTTTCATGCCTCATACTTGACCTATATCTCATGAAACAAAAGGGATGTGATCAGGTTATATGATTGGTTACATCGGATCACCGATCTCATATGATTTGGGTAGTCATAATGTCTTGCTAGAAGCCACTTGTGACTTGTGGGTCCAATAGTGTTATTAGTCCACTGCTAACATCATATGGGCTTACAGGATTGCATACAAGAACGGGTCAACTCAAGCTAAAATGTCAAGATTCATTAAAACTAAAATGTGTCTAGATTCAATGAATTTAACATTCAATTTATGGTTATTGAATTATATATATATATTTTATATATAATTCGAAGTATATATATATGTTTGATATTATATATATTTGATATATTATATTATTTACATTAATTTAAATATATTTGTTTTAAATTTAATTTTATGTGATAGATTTAAATTTAAACTAAAAATCTAAATTTGATTTATATGATAAATTCAATTTAGATTTCATTCTGGATATAGATTAGATAGTTAGTTTGGATTTCATCCGTTAGATAGATTTAAATTTAAACTATTCTATTTAAATAATATTTGATTTAATTTAAATATTGATTTGAAACTAAACAAATAGAAAATCCTATCTATATATTGATATAGACTAGGGATTATTATATATAGAATCAAGAGAGAGTTTTCATTCACCCTAGAGATTGAGCGGCTGTACACTCACACAGAAAGAGTGTACAGACAAACAGAGGATGTACGGACAAACATAGAATGTGCGGACATTTAGAAATTGAGATGCTAGCACACCGTTTGAGTTGGACTCACCGTTCGTGTGGATACCGGTAGAGGGAGCTCATTAGACACATTAGTTCTTGGGGTCCAACAGAATGAAAAGAACACCAAAGGCACATATCAGAGGTAAATTTGATTTAAGCAATGTTGATGGATCCGCGGGAGGGATTTTGGTGGAATTTTCTGCTGCGTGTGTACCAAAATTCCCAAGACTAATGAAATCCCAAGAAATTGGCATCTTTGATAGGGCAATGAGTTTAACTAGAATCCTCATGACAATTCTAGCCTATTCAGAAAAATTGATCCCTATTGGAGTCCTTTTGAGCTAACTTTGGGTAGAAGCACGAAGTTTTTGAAAATGCTTAGTAAAGCTTCAACCCAGAAAATCCCATGAAATTGACCATCATCAGGGAGTAATTGAGTTTATCTGGCATCCTCACAATATTAACATCCTATTTTAAAGAATTGATCCCAATCAACAATTTTTTTGGTCTAGTTTTGGGCTGAACAAGAACTTTCTAAAAATGAGCTGAAAAACTTCAATAAGCAAAATCCCATGATATTGGCTATTATCAGGGAGCATTTATGTTCAACTGGCATCCTCACAACATTTTGAACCTCTTCCAAAGAATTGATCCCAATCGAAGCTCCTTTTGGGCTGAATCACGAAGTTTTTAAAAATGCATTGAAAAGCTTTCAGTAAAGAAACCCACGAAATTTGCCTTTTTGAGGAAGCATTGAGTTCAATCGGCATCGTCACAATATTTTGAGCCTATTTCGAAGAATTGACCCTAATTTATGCTCCTTTTGTGCTAGTTTAAGGCAAAAGCACGATGTTTCCAAAAATGCACCATGAAGCTTCAACATAAAAATCCCATGAAGTTGGCATCTTTGAGGGCTAATTGTGTTCATCTAGTATCCTCACAACATTTTTAGCCTATTCCAAAGAACTGATCCCGGTTAAAGCTCCTTTTGAGCTAGTTTTAGGCTAAATCACAAAGTTTCTAAGAATGCACCGAAACATTTTGAGCATATTCCAAAAAATTGACCTTAATTAGAGCTCCTTTTGAGCTAGTTTTAGGCAAAACCACAATGGTTCGAAAAATGCACCGTAAAGCTTCAACTAAAAGAGTCCCATGAAATTGGCATCTTTGTGGGCTAATTGAGTTCATTTGGTATCCTTACAACTTTTCTAGCCTACTCAAATGAATTGATCTTTTTTGGAGCTCCGTTTGAGCTAGTTGTAGGAAAAAGCATGAAGTTTCCAAAAATGAACCGAAAAGCTTCAACTGACAAAATCCCATGGAATTAGGCTCTTCGAGGGAGCAATTGAGTTTATATGGCATCCTCACAACATTTTAAGTCTATTTTACATAATTGATCTTAATCGAAGCTCCTTTTGAGCTAGTTTTGGGCAGAAAAAATGAAGTGTTTGAACATGCACCGAAAAGCTTCAATGAACAAATTCCCACGAATTTGGAAACTTTAAGGGAGTAATTTAGTTCATCTGGAATTTTCACAACATTTCAACCATACTCCAAGGAAATGATCCCAATTGTAGCTTCTTTTGAGCTAGTGTTGGGTAGAGGCATGAAATTTCCTGAAATGCACTGAAAAGCTTCAGCCAATGAAATCCCAAGAAATTGGCATCTTTGCGAGAGCAATTGAGTTTATCTAGAATTCTCACAATAATTCTAACCTATTGAAAAGAATTGATCCCAATTGGAGCTACATTTGATCTAATTTTAGGTAAAAGAATGGCATTTCCGAGAATGCACCGAAAAGTTTTAACTAATAAAAGCCCATGAAATTGGCCTCTTTGAGGGAGAATTGAGTTTACTTAGCATCATTACAACATTTTGAGCTTATTTCAAAGAGTTGTCCCCAATTGGAGCTCTTTTTGAGCTAGTTTTAGGTAGAAACACAACTTTCGAAAATGTATCGAATGCTTCAACAAGCAAAATCTCATGAAATTGGCCTCTTTGAGGAAACAATTTTCTCAATTCAGTATCCTCACAACACTTTGAGCATACTCCAAAGAATTAATCCCAATTGAAACTCTATTTTGACTAGTTTTGCTTGGAAACATGAAGTTTATGAAAATGGACTGAAAAACATGAGCTAACAAAATCTCATGAATTTGGCATGTTTGAGGGAGCAACTCACAACATTTCAAGCCTATTCCAAAGAATTAATCCCAATTGGAGCTTCTTTTGTTTTAGTTTGGGACAAAAGCAGGAAGTTTCTGAAAATGCACCAAAAAGTTTCAAGTAATGAAATCCCAAGAAATTAGCATCTTTAAGGGGGCAATTGAGTTTATCTAGCATCCTCAGAATGATTCTAACCTATTCAAATAAATTGGTCCTAATTGAAGCTCTTTTTGAGCTAGTTTTTTGGCAAACGCACGAAGTTTCCAAAAATGCATCAAAAAGCTTCAACTAATAACATATCATGAAATTGGCAACTTTGAGTGGGAAATTGAGTTCATCTGACATCCTTATAACAATTCTAGCCTATAAGAAAGAATTGATCCCATTTGGAGCTCCTTTTGAGCTAGTTTTTGACAGAAGCATGATGTTTCCAAAAGTGCAATGAAAAGCTTCAACTAATGAAATCCCAAGAAATTGGCATCTTTGTAGGGTCAATTGAGTTTATTTGGAATCCCCATGACAATTCTAGCCTATTCAAAAGAATTGATCCCAAATGGAGCTCCTTTTGAGCTAATTTTGGGCAGAAGCACAAAGTTTTTGAAAATGCTCACTAATGCTTCAACCCAGAAAATCCCATGAAATTGAGCATTATAAGGGAACAGTTGAGTTTATCTAGTATCCTTATAACATTTCAATCCTATTCTAAAGAATTGATCCCAATCAAAGCTTTTTTTGGGCTGAAGTAAGAACTTTCTAAAAATACACTAAAAAGCTTTAATAGGCAAAATCTGATGAAATCGGCCATGATTAGGGAACATTTGAGTTCAACCAGCATTCTCAAAATATTTTGAGCCTATTACAAAGAACAGATCCCAATTGAAGCTCCTTTTGGGTTGAATTATGAAGTTTCTAAAAATGCACTTAAAAGCTTCAATTAAAGAAATCCCATGACATTGGCCTCTTCACGGTAGCATTCAATTAGCCCCTTCATGGAAGCATTGTGTTCACTTGGTGTTATCACAACATTTTGAGCCTATTCCAAAAAATTAACCCAATTGGAGCTCCTTTTGAGCTATTTTTAGGTAGAAGCAACTAAAAATGCACCATAAAGCTTCAACGTAAAAATCCCATGACATTGGCATCTTTGAGGGGCTAATTTAGTTCATCAAGAATTCTCACAACATTTTCAGCCTATTCCAAGGAAATGATCCCATTTGAAGTTCCTTTTGAGTTAGTTATGGTTAAAAGCACAAAACTTCTGAAAATGCATTGAAAAACTTCAATCAGTAAAATTCCAAATGGGTCTCTTTGAGGAAGCTATTGTTTTGATCTAGCATCCTTACTATAAATTGAACTTACTCCAAAGAATTGATACCAATCAAAGCTCTTTTTGGGCTAGTTTTTGTCAGAAGAACAAAATTTATTAAAATACACCGAAAAAGGATCATCTAACAAAATCTCATGAATTTTCATTTTCAATGAAAACCACAAGCACAGATTCTTCTACCACATTTGATCTTTTATTATAAACTCTATATGCCTTACTCCTACTTGAATAGCCCAAAAATATACCTTCATCAGATTTAGCATCAAACTTACCCAGATTTTCTTTTCCATTGTTGTGAATGAAGCATTTGCATCCGAACACATGGAGATGGGACAGGTTTGGCTTTCTTACCTTGTATAGCTCGTATGGAGTCTTCCCAATGATTGATCTGATGTAGGCTCTGTTTATGATATAGCTTGCTGTATTCACTGCATCAGCCCAAAACACTTGAGAGAGTTCCTTCTCATTCAGCATAGCTCTGGCCATCTCTCCAATAGTTCTGTTCTTCCTTTCCACTACCCATTTTGTTGAGGAGTCCTTGGAGCTGAGAAGTTGTGGTCAATCCCATGCTCATTGCAGTACTCCAGGAAGTATGCATTTTCAAACTCTCCTCCATGGTCTGACCTGATAGACACAATAGAAATACCTTTCTCATTTTGCCCTTTCTTAGCTAAGGTTACAAATGCATCAAAGGTATCACTTTTAGAGGATAGAAATAAGGTCCAAGTAAATCTAGAGTAATCATCCACAATTACAAGCACATACAGATTACCACCAAGACTTTTCACCCTAGATGGTCCAATTAAGTCCATATGCAGCAATTCAAGTGGTCTTGTTGTGGTAACTACATTTTTAGATTTGGAAGATGATTTAGTTTGTTTTCCTCTTAAGCATGCATAACATTCTCTATCCTTTTCAAAAGATATTTTTGGCAAACCAGTTACTAGCTCATTTTTAACTAGCTTAGATAGTTGATTCATATTCACATGAGCTAATCTCCTATGCCATAACCAGCTATCATTATCTTGACTAATTAAACATACAGAATCCTAGAAAGGAAGTTCATCAAGATCAATAGTATAACAGTTACCATCCCTTTGAGCTTTGAGGATTACTTTGGGATCACTTTTTCTGATGACCAGGCAAAACTTTGAGTCAAACAGCACCCAATTTCCTTTATCACAGGTCTGACTCACGCTCAGCAAATTGTGGTTGAGGCCAGTCACAAACAGAACCTCTTCAATGGATGTTTCTAGATTTTTGCCCACAATGCCAATACCAACAACTTTGCCATATTGATCACCTCCAAAGGTCACCTTTCCTCCTTTCTTATCTCTAAGGGTGATGAACTTCTCCTTATCACCAGTCATGTGACTTGAGTAGGCACTGTCCATATACCATTTGTTGCTCTTCTTAGCTTTGAGACATACCTGTAAAATAATGTTTATGTTTTCCTTTTAGGTACCCAAATTTGGTTGGGTCCTTTTTGGTTAGTAGATTTTTCCCTAGATGCATATGCAACTTTGGGAACCCATTCAACTTTCCTGCCAAGTCCATTCTTCTTCAAAGCACAAGAACTGGAAATATGTCCATTTTTGTTACAGAAATGACAGGTAGTGAAGGGACTGCTAGATTGAGAAGTAGGAAGAAAACAATGCAGATAATACTTTTGTCTTGCATGCTTTGGTTGATTATATGTTTCAATGCGAGATGACATGTGATCTTTCTTTTTGTTGTTCTCAGCATGCACAAAATGCCTCATGTATGCATTCTGGTTTCTCTTCCTAATCTTTTCCTTGACAGCACATGGATCATAGCCAAGACCAGCTTTTCCTTGTGATATTCTTTGGCTCCCTATCAGGGTAAACAACATATCTTTACCTCTAGTGAGCCTAGACATGCTTTTTACCAAGTAATCATTAGTTTGCTTTAGTTCAATGCATGAAGTACAGCAAACAGATTTAGCAGTAGATAGAGAGGTAACTTCAGAACTGTTGTTTTGAGATTCCAGTTTATTAATCTTTCTCTTTGCTAGTTTTAGTTCTTTAGCAACTTTAATAAAGTCATCATGAAGCTCATGAAATGCATCAAGTAACTCAGAATGGGAAGGTTCAGATTCATATACCTCTTCTTCCTGATCACTGCTGCATGAGGGTTCAGCTTCCTCAGAAGCAAGCGCCATCAGACAAATATTGGCAATCTCATCTTCATCCTCTTCTTCCTCATCTGAGCTGTTGCCCCATATTGATGAGATGTAGGCTTTCTTCTTCTTCCTTTTGTCTGCAGCTTTCTTGTCCTTTTCTTGCTTTTTGAGAAATTGAGGACAATCCCATTTGATGTGTCCCTGCTTCTTGCATTCATAGCAAGTCACGGGCTCTTTTACCTCTTTCTTGCTTTCACCAGTAGCTCCCTTCTTGAATCTCTTGTTCTTCTTCTTGCTATAGAATCTTCCGAATTTTCTGACCACCATAGCCAGAGTTTCCTCATCCAGCTCATCTCCTTCATCAGATTCTTCTTCCTTTTCATCTGCAGCTTTGAGAACAAGGCCTTTCTTCTTTTTGTCAACCCTAGCTTCCTTGAGAGCTTTAATTTTTCCTTCATACTCCTCAAGACTGCCGAAGAGAGCTGTGACAGAGGCCATTGATTCTCCTCTGACTTCCTCTATTGCTGTCACCTTAGGCTACCATTCCAGAGGGAGAACTCTGAGTATCTTTCTTACTTTTTCAGACTGAGTGTATTCCTTTCCCAGGCTCTTCAATTGATTCATAATGAGAGTGAATCTCTTTTGCAGCTCCTTTATAGTTTCTCCTTCAGTCATTCTGAAGCTTTCATATTCTCCAATGCATGTGTTCAGTCTGTTCTCCTTGACCCCAGTTGTTCCTTCATGTGCAATCTGCAGAGTGTCCCACATCCCTTTTGCAGTCGAGCATTGTTAGACTCTGTAGAATTCATCCTGATTCAGGGCACTGACTAAGCAATGTTTAGCTTTGAAATTTAGCAGTACTCTCCTTCTGTCTTCCTCATTCCACTCTGCTTCTAGCTTCTCTTTGTGTCTTCCATCTTCAATTAGAGCCATTGGGACAAATTGTCCTTTCTCAATGACTGACTAGATATCAAGATCAATTGATTGGAGGTAGATCTGCATCCTCATCTTCCAGTACCCATAATGTTCTCCACTGAAGCCTGGTGGTCTATTAGTGTTGTTTCCTTCAGGAAGTATGCTTTCTCCAAAGCCAGCCATCTTAATTCCCAGACTGTGAGATCCTTTGAATGGGAATCCGGGCTCTGATACCACTTGTTAACAAGGTTGACTTCTCAAGAGGGGGGTGAATTGGGAAGATTGAAATTTTTCTGCACAAGGTGAAATGGGTGAAGATAGCACAGTATAAAGGAAGTAATGTGCAAAACAGAGCAAGCTAAAAAAGTAAAGATGAGGAGAAGAAGACTCAGTAATTTATCCTGGTTCGGTCTATCCACATGACCTACGTCTAGTCCCCAAGACAACTCTTGAGATTTTTCAACTATATAGCAAGAATTCAACGGGCTTCTTGCTAATGCCACAGAACAAAGAGTATGCTCTGTTTCTGGAGCTTTCTCAATCTCTCTAAGCACTTCTACAATGTGCTTCCCAATCCCCTTGTGATTTCCCCTCACAAGTAAATCTATCTTCCAGATGAATAGTAGATTGTTTACAAAGATATAACTTCTTGAATAGAGTAGATATGAAGGTTAAGGTACATATATTGAAGTTGAGAGGATAAAAGCTTTTGAGAAGAAGATTTGGAAGAAATTCGGTATATACAAGTTTGATTTCTTACCCATAACTTCAAATGATGTTATATTTATAGATTTAGGTCTCAAATGTCCGTTAAAGACAAAATCTATCCGTTAGGGAAGTTATCCAACGGTTACTCTGAAAAACTATCCATTAACCAACCGCATTTAATGCTTCTGACATACTGAAATTCAAATTTTGGTTGGTCAACAGACGAATTTCAAAGGAACCAAAGGTTAAAGCTTCCAACGTTGCAGCACGAAGTTCGTCTGTTCATGAATTGAAATTCGAATTTGCAACTTACAAAATATTTTCACAATGTGACATACGAATTTTCAAGAAGAAAGTTTTTCTGTTAAGTATAAACAGTGTTTTCAATTTTCTACAATGCCTTCGAAATTCGAATTTTGGAAACCCAAAATTCGTCTATTCCTAGTACGTTCAAAAGGCACAGTAGTTCACTTTCTTCGAAATTTGAATTTTGAAAGAGTGAAGTTCGTCTGTCAGAGTAACTCTTTTCAAACTAACTTCAATATTCGAATGTTACAAGACTTTGTCATTTGTATGTCAATGTTTCATTTCAACAGTCTCAAAAACATAACTTCTGAAAATTCAAATTTTAATGTTCAAAGTTCATTTGTCAGAGAGCAATTTTGAAACTTAATATAATCTTGCTTTCAGATGAACTTTAACATTGTTTCAGACAAATTTTTTTAGTTTTCACAAATTGCATTTTGTCTAAAATTCAAAATTTGAAGACTTAAAGTTCGTCTGTTACAAAGAAGCTTCTTTTAGACTTATATGAAAATTTGAATGTTAGAAGGCCAAAGTTCGTCTGTCAGAGAGCATTTTCAAACTCAATTTCTTCTTGATTTCAAATGAACTTCAACATGATTTCAGACGAATTTCTTTGGTTTTCACAAATTGCATTTTATCTGAAATTCGAATTTTGAAGATGTGAAGTTCGTTTATCGTAAAAAGGCTTCTTTCAGACTTGGTAAAAATTCAAATTTTGGAAAACAAAAATTCGTCTGACAGAGAGACATCTGTTCAAATTTATTCAGTTTTAGCTCGAAATTCGAATTTCCAAAGGCAAAGTTCGAATTTCCAATATAACAGTTCAATTTAAACATTCAAACTTCGTCTGTTTGTGGGTATTTTTCAAATAAGTCAAGATTTATCATAAAATCAAGGTTTAAAAACATCTTTTCTTAAAATCAAAATCTCTTACCCTCATTTAAACATAACAAAAGATCCTACAGAAGATCTAGCAGGTATTACTCAGAAATTCTTCACTTGAAACACTTTGATCTCGTTTGATATCTTCAGTCCAAGCTCTTGGATGTTGGTTTGGAATCATCAAAACTCTTGATTCAACAAAAATGTAATTTCTTATTTTTTCCGTCCAACTAAGAAATATGATCTCTTTGCCCTATTTCACGCAAAATGGTGTTTGCTCATTTTTGCAAATTCCCTATGTTTCTTTAAATATTTTAGTTTTTTAGGGATATTACATCTTCAATGGAGCATTGAGTTTATCTGGTATCCTTACAATATTTTTAGCCTATTTAAAAAATTTACCCCATTTAGAACTTCTTTTAAGCTAATTTTTGGCAAAAGTACAAAGCTTCTGAAAATACACTACAAAGATTTACCTAAAAAATCCCATGAAATTGCCATTTTTTAGGGGCCAACTGAGTTTATTTGGTATCCTCTCAACAATTATAGCATATTAAACAAGATTGATTTATATTGGAGCTCATTTTGAGCTAGTTTTGGGCAAAAGTACAAAGTTTCAAAAATGTACAAAAAAGCTTCAAATGACAAAATCCCATGGAGTTCATCTGGTATCCTTATAACATTTGAAGCTGTAAGTGATACTAGCACCCAAGAGGTGGTGAACTAGGTGATATAGTATTTTTGCAAAAAAAATAGATTTAATAATTGTAAAGTGAGTGCATAAAAATAGAGTATATCAGGGATAAACGAAAGAGAGAAAATGCTATATTGATTTATCCTAGTTCAGTCGTCCACTTGACCTATAACCAGTTCTTAAGTCACTACTTCAAATTTTTCCACCATATCTTGCAAGATTCAAATGGGTTCTTGTAAAAACTGCTAGAGTACAACTCCAACTCGAACTTTGAGCTTAAAAAAAGTATTCTAACTCTTCTCATACAAGAGTAAGAATAGCTCTTTTATGTTTCTCACACTAAGTGTCTATTTGATTTCACTTCCACAAAGTAGTTTGGCACCAAAACCAAGTTTTCTTTTTTTTCTGTATGTTTGGGTGTCTCAACTAGATCACGTTAGAGCCATGATTTAGAAGATAAATGGAATTAAGGCAAAAGTAACTCCAATGTAGATTTTTCATTGGCTCGAACAAGGTTTGAAAATAAGTCATATAAAAATAGATATATAAAAATGAGAAAAAATAGTGAATATTGGAAAATAAAATTCCCATGACCTGTAAGAAAATGTTATATCAGATAGACTATGTTCCTAATTAAATAAATATAAATTAAATTTTAGTACAAAGAAATTAAATTAATCATGAGATAGAGTTTAAGCTCAATTTAGAGGAAATTGATTAAAATCATTCAAATATAATCACTTTTGTCCAAACCAATATTCAAATAAATAATTCAAACATAAGCATGTTAGTCTAAAACCAATTTTTATCATAACCACGTTATAAAACCAATTCTACCGAAACTTATTTTTTACTAACTGAAAACCAAATAGGCACTAAGTACTTCCTACAAGTATGCAGAAGTATACAAATCAAAGCGTGAAACTCTCTCAAAAGAGTAAATATGAAAGTTTAAGCACAAGAGTGAACTAAGCAGAAGGTACATAGACTTTAATGAATCAGAAATGGATTCTACAAATTTTTTGTATTAATGTGCTTATTAGTCTCTCAACTTGTTTAAATGAGGTTCTATTTATAGTTTGAGAGCCAAACTATCCATTAGAAACAAGAATTAGCTATTACTCTCAAAAGATAACCATTCACCTACCACATTAAATACATCTGGTAGAGTTTATAAGGATAACCTCCTTAGGTTATACGAATAATGGGTAATCATTGACTCTTAGTTTCAATGTTGGATATATGTTATGCAGATAACATACTTAGGTTATGCGAATAACGTTTATTTCAAAATGACTAAGTTTTAGCTTAAGAACATTTTCATGAAAATCTTCTTAGTTGTTCGAATGACGTCTCACAATCTTGGATACATTTGAGGATTATCAGTATAACCTCTTATGATGTTATTCCTTGTTTGAATAGTGTTCAATCAGCACAAACTAAGTTTTTGAAAAACACAAATTATCTGGATAACCTTCTTAGGTAATGTAAATAATGAGTTCAAAAGAAGGAAGTTCAAGTGCCATGTAATATATGTTATGCAGATAGCCTCCATTGCTTATGCGAATAACAGGCAACATAAAACTAGAGATTCTTATTATTAAGGTAAGTACCTTGTCAAGAAAAACAGTAAAACAGAAGCAATGACATGGTGTGGATCTTGATTATATGGATATATAACCTCAAACCTTTTCATGAAAACTAAGAGGAAACACTTGAAAACAACACAGGATTGAAAGTTTATCCCTATAACCTCAAGGGGTTATTCGCATAAGATGAAACTTTTCATGAAAACCATTTTGAAAACATTAAACACCAGTCACTAAGATAAGTGCCCCATTTAATATCAGGATAAGCACAATAAGTAACACCTACCTAAAGCTTAACTACCTTCTTTTACAAAGGAATTCCTAACAAGTATACATAAAAACTTGTAGGACTGTCTAACTTTGGTCTTCATATCACTTGTACTCCCTTGATATTTAATTTCCAAGCTCATTGTTGTTTTGAATAATCAAAACCATCTAAATTAACATTCTCCCTCTTTTTGATGATGACAAAACAACTTAAAATATTCATTAGTACTAGGGTTCAGATAAAGCTCCCCCTCAATTTATGCATAAATAAATAATGTTAGATATCGGTAGTGCATATATTATAAAAGCAAGAGAAAAGAAAAATAGATCAAAGATAGACAAGGAGCACTTTCAAGATCACAAAATGGTATTCACAAGATTTTACTCTATGAACAATCATTATGGCACAATTAGTTTACATACAAGAATAAAACATGTAAACATAAAGACACATCAAAGACCAGCTAATCCAATTCAATTAAGTCTTTTTTCCTACTTTCTTCCTTGGAGTAGTTTTCCTTTCTGCAGTCTTTTTCTTTCTTGTAGTCTTGTTTTCTTTCTCTTTCTCTTTTTTTCTCCTCTTTTTTGTTAGTAGCAACAGGGAAGTATTAAGCAGCTTCAACATCTATGCGAGCAATATCCTGATCAATTTTGGCTTTCCATTCCCTGATCATTTGAAGTCTTTCATCTACAGATAAAGGGAATGTGAGAGAAGGTGCTTCAACTAAGGATATAGGGACAGGTAGAACAGGTGGTGCAGGAGGCAAGGAAGGAGAAGAAATAATAGGCTTTTTGAGTTGCTTATGAGCTGGAGCAAAGAGTGTAGAAGGGAATATTGGTATAAAAGGGATATTAGACATGACTAGAGGAAGTACAAAAGTAGTGAGAGTAGGTGAATAATCATCATTTAAGGTAATGTTTACCACTTCCTGTACAACTGCCTCAGCTATATGGCTAATGCTCTCAAATGAAGTTGGAGTAAGTTGAGGAAGGAAGAGAGCATCAAGCTCCTGTTTACGTTGTTTGAAGAAAATTTCATGAAGGAAATCTCCCCCAGCTACAAGTATTAAAGCTTTTTCCTAATTCTAATTAGCTTCCTCCACTTGACTCCTTGTAGCTTAAGCAGACTCCATATTCTCATTATTATCAAGTCTATGTCCAAGTTAGGACCCAAACATCAATAATTGGAGACTTAATAGAAGTCTCAGGATAATTAGTAGTACCATCAAAAGTAGGTGGTGAGGGTTGAAGAGGTGATAAAGGTGGATGTGATACACTAGAAGCCATTTGTTGAAGCAGGAGTTTTACTTCCAAGGTGAGATTATCTATTTTGGTTTCAAACTTCTCTTACATTTCTGTAATAAGGTACCTAATATTTATAGAATCTTCTTTATTCTCTCTCTTAATGGCCATCACAATATGGTACAAGTTCTGGTATAAGGTAGGGATATCAGCAAGTGTAGAAAGATCAAAGGCTAGAAAAGCTTTAGGCTTATTTGATATAGGAATAGAGGAATGAGGTTCAAGGTGGGAAGGTTGTGAATGTTCAAGGGGTGAAGAGGAAGAGAAGCTGGAATCACTACCTTAATGACTTTCTGCTTCATCTTCTAGTTTAGAACCCGTTTTGCTTCTTTAATCTCTTTTCTTATCAACCCACCATCGATTTGTGAGAGTCATTCCCATCTTCTGTATTGCCTTCTCATAGAATTCCTCTAGAAGCAATGCAGGTCCTCTCTCAATATGTAGTATGTTATGATGCTTCAGAATTCTGAAGATGAGGTGCCCATATGGCAGTTGTGAATCCTGCCTGTAAGTTTAAGCCTTCCACATTCTCTATAAAATGACATCAAACAGGTTTATTGCCTTTCTTTTCACTAGAAATACCATACCTTGGAATTCTCCTCTTGATAGATAGTTGTATCCTCCACTTTTGTTGAAGAACATCCAGGATACAATGTAGTGGAAGACCATGTTCTCATTGCTTAGATAACTTGGAGCAATTTTTCCTTTAGGAGGCATATTTGCCTTTGTCTAAGCAGCCTGCACACAATAGTGCCCTATTTGTAATTTGCTTCTTCTTTATCATCTTTGTTAACATCTTAATCTTCATAGGGATATTTAATGCTGCCAATGTTCACTTTGATTCCTCCAGTGGGCAAATTTGATATCTTTGAAAAGAGATCAGGATGAAGAGCTATCCACTGCTTTCGTTGTCCAACTTCATACACTTTGGTTTCATTGTTTAACTTTAGAGAGTTATACCATGCTCATATAACCTTTTCATCATATTCTTCCTTCAATTCAATCAGACCTCTATAATTCTTAATTAGAGTTACAGTCACAAACTTATTTTTAACCAAGAATTCTTCAAGCTTAACAAAATTAGCTTTGACTACTTTTTGCTTCTTAAAATCAGTTTCATATGATTCCTTCAACACCCTTATACTGATCAATTTGTCTATAATTAGTTCTTGCTCAGATTCAGTGGCAGACAAACTTACTTGATTCTAGGTTGAGGCTTAAATTTTGGAATTCTTCCTAATCTTTATGTTTGAGGTTTCTTTGTAGGAACATTCAAACTAGGTGCAACCTTCCTTTTTAATTTGCTTGGAGATTTTATTGCATACTTGGACCTAACGTTACGTTAAGGTCATTTGCCTTGGCTTGCTGCTTTTTTTTTTTTACCATAATAGTGATTCTAGATACTTTGAGAGGATAAAACATGTTTAGGATAAATCGAAATGTGTTTTCAAGTCAAAGTTTTTTAGGGATTTTTGGGAAATTTTGAAGACTTTAAAGTTAATGGTTTGAGGTTTTCAGGATAGGGTTAGGTTTTTCACACAAGTGACTACTGAGAATAAAAGACTTCTATATATAGTCTTAACGTTATGCCATAACATAAGGGGGTTATACAAAAATCGTGCACCAAAAAATATACAAAAAGACTATTGTTTGCAATGTTATGCGGATAAGGTCCTTAGGTTATTCGTATAACCAAGCTAATAAGTAATTGAAGCAAACAAGATATAAGACTAGTTATTCGGATAAGCATCCCATGTTAACTTGAAAACGAGTTTCATAGAGAGCATGAAAACATGCAATCATGACGTTATCTAGATAACCTTGCCATCTTATATGAATAATGTTCTCACTTTGAGAACCACTTCTTTAGATGTAATGTTATGCGGATAAGATAGGTAGGTTATACAAAAGTCGACTATCACAAAACATATACAATAAAGCAAACAAGGCATGTTATACAATTAAGGTGATAACCTTATTCAAAAAACAAGTGTTACAAAGGCTATCACTTCACAAAAAGGTCTCGTTTTCGTGACAAGTTTCATACCTTATTCAAATACCCTTCAAAACAGAGACTATAAGCACCAAAAAATCAATTCATTTTCAGCATAAGGCTATGGGTTATGTGTATAAGCATATTAGAAAAACTCATAAATACTTACAGACCAGCTGTGTTATCCCTATAAGCCTTTTCTTTTCAGCATAACTCTATTCCAAAGTATAGTGTGCTTTATTTTTATAAGATTTTAATCCTTTTAAGCTTAAGGAGTACTTGTAAGACCAATTTCTAGATACTTCAATGCTTAAGTCTATATTTATATCAACTGAATCATAAGTTTAAAAAAATTTAGAAAGTGCTTACAACTCATTGGGATTTATCATTCTCAATTCTCTTCTTATGAAGTTGAATATATCTTCAACAAGAGGCTTGGTGAAGATGTTAGCTAGTTGATTTTCTGTTGGAACATACTCTAGGACTACATCTCCTCTCTGAACATGATCTCTAATGAAGCAATGTTAGATCTCTATATGCTTGGCTCTAGAGTGCATTAATGGATTCTTTGTGATATTGATAATATTGGAGTTATTACATTTAATAGGAACTTAATGTAAAATAACTCCAATGTCTTTCAATTGCTACTTCATCCAAAGAATTTGTGCAAATCAACTTCTGTTAGTTCAGATGGTTTTGACGATTCTAAACAAATGGGCTTGGAAATCCCATATCAAAGGAACTCAAGTAAATGAAGAACAAAATTAGAGTTTCCTGAAGATTGAAGAATTGTTTCACATATTTTAGGAAGCTATTTGTAAAAGAAGGTAGTTAAGCTTTGAATTTCAATTCACCCAATATTAAATGAGATATCTAAATGAATGATTAATGATTAGCTCATAATTTCAAAATGGTTTTCATAAAAAGAGCTACCTTCTGAGGATAAAGTTTTAATTTAAAAATGTTTTGCCTTATGCGTATAACCATTGAAGGTTATGAGGATAAAGACTTAATCTCAAAGCTTTTCAAAAGTTCATTCTTCAGTTTCATGAAAAGGGATTGAGGTTATCCACATAACACAACTTGGGGACCATGTTCTCAAGTTTGTCCAGGTGGTTATCCTGATAAAGTAGGTACCTTATTCGCATAAGGGAGTGAACAGTTAAGGCAAATTGTAGTGTATGACCCGTTATTCACTTAACCTGGGGAGGTTATCTGCATAACATGTGTCACAGAGCACTTAAACTCTTCTCTATTAAACAGGTTATCCATATAACCTAGGGATGTTATACATATAACATGTGTCATAAAGCACTTGGACTCTTCTTTGTTAAACAAGTTATCCGCATAACCTTGGCAGATTATCCTGATAACCTAAGTTTTACAAAACTCAGTTTGGGAATAACTCAATGTTATCCTAACAACTGAGTAGGTTTTCATGAAAATGTTTTTTGAGTTAAAACTTAGTCATTCTGGGAAGCATGTTATCCGCATTACCTAGTTAGATTATCCGCATAACGCAAGGACTACGTTGAAAACAAAAGTAAACAGTCACTCATTATTTGCATAACCTGAGAAGGTTATCCGCATAACCTTTGTCAGATGCTTTTAATGCTGTAGGTGAATGGCTATTTTTCTTAGAGTAATGGCTAATCTTTGTTTCCAATGGATAGTTTTGCTCCAAAATTACTGATTCTTTCAAAGCTTACCTACCCTCTGTTTAGCTCATGCATTGTACTTAAACTTTTATATCCACTCTTTTGAGAGAGAGTTTTCATTCTGTATATTTCTATACATTTGTAGATAGTACTTAGTATGATAATATACTAAGAGAGTTGTTCTTACTCTTAAGTGAGAAGAGTGAGAGAGGTTTGTACAGCTTAAAGTTCGAGCTGGGGTTATATTGAGGTCATTGCAAGAACCCATTCAAATCTTGCAAGAGATAGTGGGGAAATCTCAAGTGGTGGCTTGAGGACTGGATGTAAGTCAAGTGAAGTAGACTGAACCAGGATAAATTATTGTGTCCCCTTCTCATTGTTCTTTATTTCTTATACCCTATTTTTCAGTAATATGTTATTATCACTATTGTATTTCCTTTTCACAGAAATTTTCAAACTTCCTAATTCACCCCCCTCTTAGGAAGCCAGCTGAACTAACAACTTCCAGCAGCAACATATTCAGCTTTGGATCCATGATACAAAGATCAACCATGATACCAAAGATCTACCAAATAGTTGGTAGGTTCCACTTGTATTTTTTCGATTAGTTTTGGATCCAGCAAAGTCAGCATCTATATATCTAAGCAGCTCTTCTCTACAATATTATGGATAAAATAAACCCTTCTAAATAGTCTCTTTGAGATATCTGAAGATCCTTTTTACTGCTATTGCATGTGATTCCTTGGGAGATGCTTGAAATCTTGCACATATGCACACACTGAACATTACATTTGGTTTGCTAATTGTTAGATGTAATATCCCAAAATTTCACTGGATACTAGGTGGTAAAAGAGGATATAAGTGATGATAACGTAAAATGTGTAAGCAATTCGTGAAAATGGACAAACACTGTTTTGCGTGAAATAAGGCAAAGAGATCATTTTTCCCTGGTTGGATAGAGAAATGTGAAAATTATATTTTTGTCCCTAAAGAAATATAAAAATGACATCCATGTCCCAAAAGTATTAAAATTTACGTGGGAAAGAAATAGAAAAGCCTTGGAAAAAATTACACCTAATGACCCGAAAATTTCAAAAATTTTAATTTAACCCCAGGTCAAGGGCAATTTTGTAAATATGTAAAATTGCTGTCAAAACAAAGCCCTCAATGAGAGAAGTTCAATGGCATATGGCACTAAGGGTTAATGTTCAAGAATAAAGAAATAATCAGTGCCGAGTGTCCAAAAGTAATAGTAAACTGATAAAGTAAACCGTGGGTCCTATCGATAGTTAAAAAGAAATTAGAACTGGATATGGGTCATACACAGATACCATTGGGACAGGATAATTATGAAAATATAAAAGTAAAATTAGAATAGTCCTATATCCCAAAAATGCTAAATTAGTATAAAGACAGTTTTATCAGTACGGTTAAAAAGTACCCGGATTGAGGTATATCTGGATCAGAAAAATTGAGCAATTTTTGGACACCTCAAGCTCTCCCATGCGTGACTTCCTGTAGCCATGTGACACAAAGTAATATTATATTATTTTTGGAATACTTCTTCAAGAAGTATGTAAAAGAAAAAAAAGGGTAATTAAGGGTTAGCAAAAGTAACCATGATTAGCTACATCATTAGCTACTTAATTAACCATTTAAACCCTTCTCTTTCCTCACCATTCATGCATGACCAGAAGCCAAAACAAACCAGAAAAAAAAGAACAAAAGGAAGCAGAAAAGGAGGAAGAAAAGGAAGAGGAACCAAGGGAAAAATCAAAGCACAAATTGGTAAGCTTGCCTACTACTACTCTAAGCTTACTATCTATGGTTTTCAAAGCATGATTTATGGTTTAGTTTGCTTCCTTCCTATCTTAGGGTTTCAGCCAAAAATGGGATTTAGCAATAGGAATGAGTTTTGAACCATTAAACTTATGGGAAAGCTTAGATTGTCCACTAGAAGCATGAATCCATGGATGGTTTGAAGTAATTTGAAGGAAATCTTTTTCAAACATTTTGAGACAATTTCAGCCAGAACAGGGGGAGTACTTAGAGTTGTAATTTCATGATTTTGACCTCAAAAATGGATTCCCCATGGTCTAAAACCTTAAGAACAAGTATGTTGTACAAAGAAAGATCAAAGGAAAGCTAAGTGAAAAATTTGGGTTTTAGTGTTATGGTATTGTATAATTCCGAAAAACCAATGGTTAAATTGGTTCAATGATAATATTATTAGGTTCAAGGAAGTGTTAAGAGGCTCAAGAAGTGTCATACCAAGTTTGAAAAGCAAGGGAGCATCATAAGTTAATTAATTTCCCATACTGGCATTATGTTATCATAGTTGTTTTCAATGTGCTTTATGCCTTGTCATATGATTGCAATGATATTTTGAGATGATTTATGTGTCTTGGCTGAGTTGATTGAGGGGCATTGAGACCCCGGGATGTCCATTTTTCAAAATGAAACTCTGCCAAAAATTTTATGAATTCATATGACACAAATGTGTTAATGTATTCAAAATGTGTTATCTTGGTGTTTTCATGCTTAATGTGATGATTGTTAGCAAGGCGACTTTCCAAGAGGGGGGGTGGATTGGGAAGATTGCAATTTTTCTGCAGAAAGTGAAATTGGTGAAGATAGCACAGTATAAAGGAAGTAACGTATAAAACAGAGCAAGCTGAAAAGTAATGATGAGGAGAAGAAGACTCAGTAATTTATCCTGGTTCGGTCTATCCACATGACCACCTACGTCTAGTCCCCAAGACAACTCTTGAGATTTTTCAACTATATAGCAAGAATTCAACGGCCTTCTTGCTAATGCCACAGAACAAAGAGTATGCTCTGTTTCTGGAGCTTTCTCAATCTCTCTAAGCACTTCTACAATGTGCTTCCCAATCCCCTTGTGATTTCCCCTCACAAGTAAATCTATCTTCCAGATAAATAGTAGATTGTTTACAAAGATATAACTTCTTGAATAGAGTAGATATGAAGGTTAAGGTACAGATATTGAAGATGAGAGGGTAAAAGCTTTTGAGAAGATTTGGCAGAAATTCGGTATATTCAAGTTTGATTCATTACCCATAACTTCAAATGATGTTATATTTATAGATTTAGGTCTCAAATGTCCGTTAGAGACAAAATCTATCCGTTGGGGAAGTTATCCAATGGTTACTCTGAAAAACTATCAGTTAACCAACCACATTTAATGCTTCTGACATACTGAAATTTGAATTTTGGTTAGTCAACAGACGAATTTCGAAGGAACCGAAGGTTAAAGCTTCCAACGTTATAGCACGAAGTTCGTCTGTTCATGAAGTGAAATTCGAATTTTGAAACTTACAAAATATTTTCACAATGTGACATACGAATTTTCAAGAAGAAAGTTTTTCTGTTAAGTGTGAACAGTTTCTTCAATTTTCTACAGTGCTTTCGAAATTCAAATTTTGGAAACCCAAAATTCGTCTATTCCTAGTACGTTCAAAAGGCACAGTAGTTCACTTTCTTCGAAATTTGAATTTTGAAAGAGTGAAGTTCGTCTATCAGAGTGACTCTTTTCAGACTAACTTCAATATTCGAATGTTACAGGACTTTGTCATTCGTATGTCAATGTTTCATTTCAACAGTCTCAAAAACATAGCTTCTAAAAATTCAAATTTTAATGTTCAAAGTTCATCTGTCAGAGAGCAATTTTGAAACTTAATATAATTTTGCTTTCAGATGAACTTTAACATTGTTTCAGATGAATTTCTTTAGTTTTCACAAATTGCATTTTGTCTGAAATTCAAATTTTGAAGACTTAAAGTTCATCTGTTATAAAGAAGCTTCTTTCAAACTTATTTGAAAATTCGAATGTTAGAAAGCCAAAGTTCATATGTCAGAGAGCGTTTTTCAAACTCAATTTCTTCTTGATTTCAGATGAACTTCAACATTATTTCAGAAGAATTTCTTTGATTTTCACAAACTGCATTTTATCTGAAATTTGAATTTTGAAGATGTGAAGTTCGTCTGTCACAAAAAGGCTTCTTTCAGACTTGAATGAAAATTCGAATGTTAGAAAGCCAAAGTTCGTCTGTCAGAGAGCATTTTTCAAACTCAATTTCTTCTTGATTTCAGATGAACTTCAACATTATTTCAGATGAATTTCTTTAGTTTTCACAAACTGCATTTTATCTGAAATTCGAATTTTGAAGATGTGAAGGTCGTCTGTCGCAGAAAGGCTTCTTTCAGAGTTGGATGAAAATTCGAATGTGAGAAAGCCAAAGTTAATCTGTCAGAGAGCGTTTTTCAAACTCAATTTCTTCTTGATTTCAGATGAACTTCAACATTATTTCAGACAAATTTCTTTAGTTTTCACAAACTGCATTTTATCTGAAATTCAAATTTTGAAGATGTGAAGTTTGTCTGTCACAAAAAGGCTTCTTTTAGACTTGGATGAAAATTCGAATGTTAGAAAGCCAAAGTTCGTCTGTCAGAGAGCGTTTTTCAAACTTAATTTCTTCTTGATTTCAAATAAACTTCAACATTATTTCAGATGAATTTCTTTGGTTTTCACAAACTGCATTTTATCTGAAATTTGAATTTTGAAGATATGAAGTTCGTCTATCGCAAAAAGGCTTCTTTAGACTTGGATGAAAATTTGAATTTTGGAAAACAAAAATTCGTCTGACAGAGAGACATCTTTTCAAATTTATTCAGTTTTAGCTCGAAATTCGAATTTCCAAAGGCAAAGTTCGAATTTCCAATATGACAATTCAGTTTAAACTTTCAAACTTCGTCTGTTTGTAGGTATTTTTCAAATAAGTCAAGATTTATCATAAAATCAAGGTTTAAAAACATCTTTTCTTAAAATCAAAATCTTTTACCCTCATTTAAACATAACAAAAGATCCTACAGAAGATCTAGCAGCTATTACTCAGAAAATCTTCACTTGAAACACTTTGATCTCCTTTGATATCTTCAATCCAAGCTCTTGGATGTTGGTTTGGAATCATCAAAACTCTTGATTCAACATTCTCCCCCTTTTTGATGATGACAAAACTACTCACAAACTGGATTAGTACTTGGGTTTGCTTTAACAAGCTCCCCCTCAACATATGCATTATTTTTCAAAAGACATCATACACAGTAGATTAAGTGAAGATATTCAAAGGGGTAATAAGCTTTTAACATTGCAAACAATAAATGCACACATGTAATCAATTGTTGCTTTACAAAAACCAAATTAGTCAAAGTTTTAATACACAATACAAAATGCAAACAGAAACAGAAACACAAAGCACTACAAGAGGACTCAAGCCTAAGATTAAAACAAGTCTTCAATCACTTCTTCTTTGGCTTGGTCTTCTTGCTGAACATTTTCCCTTTCCCAGATGGCTCAGCAGCAGCAGACTTTCCAGTTTGCTCAATCTTCTCCCCCTTTTTGGCATCATCAGGAAGGCCAACAAAATCAGCCGAAGGAGGGATCTGAGAGATAGGGATGGCTCGAAGTGGCACAGGAGCGAAAGGGATTTCTGGCTGGACTTGTGCAGGAGGCTCAGGGCTTAGTTCATCATTATCATCAGAGACGTCAAGTAACTCCTGCATTGCCTGTCTGGAAAGAGCCAACTGAGCTCTTTGTTCCTCTGAAAGTCCATAGGCAGTAAGAGAAGGAGGAGTTGGTTCATCAGGACAAAACATTTCCTCAAGCCTCCTTCTTTGAGCTTGCAGGAGAGCATTGTGAGCAATAGCCTCATAATCAACAACAGGCACAATGCTCCTCTCTTCATTGCCTGCACCTTCCTGCTTAGAAGAGGTTGAGATGGCTACAACCAGTCTTTCAACTTGCTCTAAATCTTGAATGGACAGAATTGAATCCTGAGCATCTTCTTGCATAGGCTCATGAGGGCTTGTTTCTTGAAGTCCTTCTTCTTCCAATCCATAGTCCAAGGGTGGACCAGGACTAGGTGTCCTTATTGCACTAGCACCATCTATATCGTCATCATGGTCAGAGGAGTCAATCTCAAATGGGCTTGGAGGTTCAGGAGTTGGAGATTGGACAGGCACAGAGGACCCTGGCTGAGGTGGAGCTGAGGTGGTAGGGATTGCACTTCTGATCTCTTCATAAGCATCAGCCACCACCTTCATATTTACAGCCAACTGATGGATCTGATCTTGCAGATGAGCAAATTTGGTATTTTGCTCATCTCTGATGCTGAGAATGAGTGAAGACATGCTGTCATACAACTCAGTGATCTTGGTTGGCTTGGCCCGTGAGGAGGGAGTGGAAGGAGGGTGAGTAGGCTTGGAGGGAGATGGAATTGGCTGAGAAGGCTAAGGTACAGATCTACCAGGACCCTCAGAGGTGCCTTCTTGTTGTAGGGAGGCATCAGCAACAAAGAACAAATCTTCAGATCTCCCTACTCCCTTTCCAACCCATATTCCTTCATCTCTTTCAATGCCCATCCTCTGCAGTTCTTCCTCCTTGAATATTTTAGTGGGCTTGTCCTTCCCTTTCTCAATATGCTGAATTCTGGCATACTGCAGAATTCTGGAGATGATAGCAGCATAGGGGAGTGTTCAGTCCTTCCTCTGATCTCTAGCCTTGATCATGTGTTGGAGAATGAGGTGTCCCATATTAATCAGTTTCCCACGCATGATTGCAGCCATGACATGTGCCTCTGCCCTTGTTATCAAGTTGAAGCTGCCTCCTTTGTTGAATATAATCCTGGACACTATGTAGTGTAGGATCCTTACTTGACCACTGAGGTCTGTGGGCTTCAACGGGTTTATAGATGGCCAACTTTCCCTCCTTCTGAACAATGTGCTCAGAATAGTACTCTCCTTGTAGTTCAGAGAAGGACCATCTTCTTCATCAGCCATATCTGCCTCATCCATGTACCCAAAGGCATTGATATCAATCTTGAGTCCATCTTGTCCAAGGATCTCCAGCACCTCATTGAATGTCTCATCAGTAAGCCAAATGGTCCTAGACCTTAGATTGACTGCCCACTTCTTCTTCTTGCTGTTGTATTTTAAAGAGGCGTACCATGACTTCACCACCTCATCATCATATCTCTCTGATACTTCCAACAGATTCTTGTATCTCATCATCCATATCCTAGCATAAAAATTATTTGAGACCAAGAAATCTTCCAAGTTTACAGAATATGGCTTGATTACCTTCTTGTTGGCAAACTTGATGGAGTATTCCTCTTGAATCTGTGGAGTGCTCCAGAGTGGCAGTGTAGTAAGCTCGTACTCTCTAGATTGAGTACTAAAGGACGAAGTGGAAGCAACAGCAGCAGGTTCTGAAGGAACTGGAACTGAAGGTTCTGCAGTTTTCGGAGAGGAGGGTCCAGCTTTCTGAGCATCTGCTTTGGAAGCAGTCTTTTGGCGTTTGGTGGGAATTGCCTTACTGGATTCGGCTTTTCTCTTTAATTTCTCTCCTTCCTTCGAGGCATATTGTGATTTAACATTCCTCTTTGGTCGGGCTCCAGCTTTCCCAGCTTCAGGATTTTTGACTCTTGCCATTTTTCGGATGAACGTTGCAGAATGAGGCTTAGAATGGATTTAAATGAAGCGAAAGGAAGCTTAATCAGTGGGAAGTGGCAGTTTTTGGTCAGAATTGAAGGGAATTGATGAGAGAATTAGAACAGACTCAAAGGAGTTAAGAATAGGGTTGCGTCTGTTCTTTGGAAAACTGTCGGATTTAACGTAAGTAACTGTCTGACAGACGAATTTTGAGAGGTCAAAATTCGAACTTTGGGCAGTTACAAGTTAAACCGTTCAGCAAAGCTTACTAACAGACAAATTTTCTTCTGAAAGTTCGTCTGACAGTGGCTTGGAATAAGCAATACAAGCACAACAGACGAGTTTTGTTGCAACAAAGTTTGAATGTTGAAGAGAAAACAACAGGCAACAAACAAAACATCAACCAATAGACGAATTAAGCATGCAGAACTTCATCTTTCAAGTATTCAACATGAAGAACATGATTCAACAGACAAATTTTGAACTGAAAATTTGAATTTTTCAACTTTTGTAAAGGTTGTCCAACATTCGTATGTTAAGAAGTGATAATTCATATAATCAGTGATGGACAAACATAACTTTGAAATTTTTGATCTTGAAAATTTGAACTTCCAGGATTCAACAGATGAATTTCGAGGTATCACCGAGAACTGTTCCAAGGCATAACAGTACGAAGTTCGTCTATTGGTCAACTAAAATTCAAATGTTGACCACGTTGACCAGTTCAAAAACAAAATTTATGAAGCAAAATACATCCAACACACATCTAAAATATGAATTTCATCTTTAAAAACTTACAGAATGGATCCAGAACTTAGAATTTTTGTCATTTACTTCACTTTCTGGTTTTTCCATTCTGGTGTGCTCCAATCTTCAAGTTTATTACCATTGAATCTTGTGAGGAGCACCTACAACTTAAATTAAACATACTCTGATGCCAAAGTTAGAATTAACCTTTGAATGCAAGATTGCACGTGAATAACTTACAGTTCATTAGGATTTACCATACACAATTCTCTCCTGATTTTACAGTGCCTGTCTTCTGATAGAGGCTTTGTGAGTATATCAGCAACTTGATCCTCTGTTGGTATGTACTCCAATCTGACTTCTCCTTTCAGAATGTGATCCCTTATGAAGTGGTGTCTAACTTCAATATGTTTCATCCTTGAGTGTATGACAGGATTCTTAGTGATATTTATGGAACTTTGGTTGTCAAACATGATTGGTATCTCTTTCATTTTAACCTCAAGATCTTCAAGCTGATGCTTCATCTAGATGACTTGGGCACAACAGCTTCCAGCTGCAATATACTCAGCTTCTGCAGTGGATAGAGCCACACTGTTTTGCTTTTTGCTAAACCATGAAACCAGGGATCCTCCAAGAAACTGACAAGTTCCACTTGTGCTTTTTCTGTCAGTTTTGGATCCTACAAAATCAGCATCAGTGTATCCTTTGAGATCTTCTCCATTGCCCTTTGGATACCAAAGACCCATCTGTGATGTTCCAATAAGATATCTGAATATTCTTTTCATAGCTGTTACATGGATTTCTTTAGGGCATGATTGGAACCTTGCACACATACAGACACTAAATATAATGTCAGGTCTGCTGGCATTTAAGTACAGCAGGGATCCAATCATTCTTCTGTACTGAGTAATGTCAAACATCTTCCCTTTCTCATCCATGTCCAGTTTGGTTGCAGTAGCCATAGGTGTTCCCATTGGCTTGGCATTCTCCATTCCAAACTTCTTTAGCAGCTCCTTTAGATACTTGGATTGACTGAGAAAGATACCATCATCAAGCTGTCTAATTTGCAGTCCAAGGAAGAAGTTGAGTTCACCCATCATGGACATCTCGAATTCTCCCTACATTAACTCAGAGAATTTCTTGCAAAGAGTTTCATTAGTAGCACTGAAAATAATATCATCAACATAGATTTGAACAATTAGTAAATCTTTATTTTCTTTCTTAGTGAATAAAGTTGTGTCAACTTTGCCTCTATTGAACCCCTTTTTAGTTAGAAAATTGCTCTGTCTCTCATACCATGCTCTAGGGGCTTGTTTTAAACCATAAAGAGCTTTCTTCAATTTATAAACATGGTTTGAATTTGTAGAATCCTCAAAACCTGTAGGTTGTTCTACATAAACTTCTTCCATGATATGTCCATTTAGAAAGGCACTCTTTACATCCATTTGATACAGTAAAATATTTTTCATGCATGTATATGCTAGCAGTATTCTTATAGCTTCTAATCTATCTACTGGTGCAAAGGTTTCTTCAAAATCAATACCTTCTTTCTGATTATACCCTTTAGCAACCAATCTAGCTTTATTTCTGATTATTGTTCCAGATTCATCAATTTTATTTCTGAAAACCCATTTAGTACCAATAACAGGATGATTTTTGGGTCTAGGCACTAAATCCCAAACTTGATTTCTTTCAAATTGATTTAATTCATCTTGCATAGCCAAAATCCAGTATTCATCAGTTAAGGCTTCTTCAGCACATTTGGGTTCAGTTTGAGAAATGAAAGCACATTTGAGCATTTGATCCCTTAACTGTTTTCTGGTTTTGACTCTTGAACATTCCCTATTACTTGATCAACAGGATGATTCCTTTGATATCTCTAAGCTCTAGGGAGTTCTTGAGATGTTTCTTCATTATTTTCTTCATCAAACTCTTGCTCCTGGATATCTTCCTCTGTGTTAACAGATTCAGATATCTTTGGAGGTTCAATTTTACTTTTATCAGAAATGCCCAGTTTTTCAAAGTTGAAAGCAAGATCATTCTCATTGGTAACATGTTTTGAAACAGTTTCATTTTCAATAAAAACCACATGCACAGATTCTTCTACCACATTTGATCTTTTATTATAAACTCTATATGCCTTACTCCTACTTGAATAGCCCAGAAATATACCTTCATCGGATTTAGCATCAAACTTACCCAGATTTTCTTTCCCATTGTTATGAATGAAGTATTTGCATCCGAACACATGGAGATGGGATAGATTTGGCTTTCTTCCCTTGTACAGCTCGTATAGAGTCTTCCCAATGATTGGTCTGTTGTAGGCTCTGTTTATGATGTAGCTTGCTGTATTTACTGCATCAGCCTAAAACACTTGAGAGAGTTCCTTCTCATTTAGCATAGCTCTGGCCATTTCTCTAATAGTTCTGTTCTTCCTTTCTACTACCCCATTCTATTAAGGAGTCCTTAGAGCTGAGAAGTTGTGGTCAATCCCATGCTCATTGCAGTACTCCAGGAAGTATGCATTTTCAAACTCTCCTCCATGATCTGACTTGATTGACACAATAGAAATACCTTTCTCATTTTGCACTTTCTTAGCTAAGGTTGCAAATGCGTCAAAGGTATCACTTTTAGAGGATAGAAATAATGTCCAAGTGAATCTAGAGTAATCATCTACAATTACTAACACATACAGATTACCACCAAGACTTTTCACCCTAGATGGTCCAATTAAGTCCATATGCAGCAATTCAAGTGGTCTTGTTGTGGTAACTACATTTTTAGATTTAAAAGATGATTTAGTTTGTTTTCCTCTTAAGCATGCATCACATTCTTTATCATTTTTAAAAGATATTTTTGGCAGATCAGTTATTAGCTCATTTTTAACTAGCTTAGACAGTTGATTCATGTTCACATGAGCTAATCTCCTATGCCATAACCAGCTATCATTATCTTGACTAATTAAACATACAGAATCCAAGGAAGGAAGTTCATCAACATCAATAGTATAATAGTTACCATCCCTTTGAGCTTTGAGGATTACTTTGTGATCACTTTTTCTGATGACTAGGCAAAACTTTGAGTCAAACAGCACCCAATTTCCTTTATCACAGGTCTGACTCACGCTCAGCAAATTGTGGTTGAGGCCAATCACAAACAGCACCTCTTCAATGGATGTTTCCGGATTTTTGCCCACAATGCCAATACCAACAACTTTGCCATATTGATCACCTCCAAAGGTCACATTTCCTCATTTCTTGTCTCTAAGGGTGATGAACTTCTCCTTATCACCAGTCATGTGACTTGAGCAGGCACTATCCATATACCATTTGTTGCTCTTCTTAGCTTTGAGACAGACTTGCAAAACAATGTTTATGTTTTCCTTTTAGGTACCCAAATTTGCTTGGGTCCTTTTCGATCAGTAGATTTTTCCTTAGATGCAGATGCAACTTTGGGAACCCATTCAACTTTCCTGCCAAGTCCATTTTTCTTCAAAGCACAAGAACTGGAAATATGTCCCTTTTTGTTACCGAAATGACAGGTAGTGAAGGGACTGCTAGATTGAGAAGTAGGAAGAAAATAATGCAGATAATACTTTTGTCTTGCATGCTTTGGTTGATTATATGTTTCAATGCAAGATGACATGTGATCTTTCTTTTTGTTGCTCTCAGCATGCACAAAATGCCTCATGTATGCATTCTGGTTTTTCTTCCTAATTTTTTCCTTGACAGCACATGGATCATAGCCAAGACTAGCTTTTTCTTGTGATATTCTTTGGCTCCCATCAGGGTAAACAACATATCTTTACCTCTAGTAAGCCTAGACATGCTTTTTACCAAGTAATCATTAGTTTGCTTTAGTTCAATGCATGAAGTACAACAAACATATTCAGCAATAGGTAGAGAGGTAATTTCAGAATTGTTGTTTTGAGATTCCAATTTATTAATCTTTCTCTTTACTAGTTTTAGTTCTTTAGCAACTTTAATAAACTCATCATGAAGTTCATGAAATGCATCAAGTAACTCAGAATGGGAAGGTTCAGATTCATATACCTCTTCTTCTTGATCACTGCTGCATGAGGGTTCAGCTTCCTCAGAAGCAAGTGCCATCAGAGAAATGTTGGCAATCTCATCTTCATCCTCTTCTTCCTCATCAGAGCTGTTGCCCCATATTGATGAGATGTACGCTTTCTTCTTCTTCCCTTTGCCTGCAGCTTTCTTGTCCTTTTCTTTCTTTTTGAGAATTGAGCACAATCCCATTTTATGTGTCCCTGCTTCTTGCATTCATAGCAAGTCACGGGCTCTTTTACCTCTTTCTTGCTTTCACCAGCAGCTCCCTTCTTGAATCTCTTGTTCTTCTTCTTGCTGTAGAATCTTCCGAATTTTCTGACCACCATAGCCAGAGTTTCCTCATCCAGCTCATCTCCTTCATCAGATTCTTCTTCCTTTTCATCTGTAGCTTTGAGAGCAAGGCTTTTCTTCTTTTTGTCCAACCTAGCTTCCTTGAGAGCTTTAATTTTTCCTTTATACTCCTCAAGACTGCCAAAGAGAGCTGTGATAGAGGCCATTGATTCTCCTCTGGCTTCCTCTATTGCTGTCACCTTGGGCTGCCATTCCAGAGGGAAAGCTCTGAGTATCTTTCTTACTTTTTCAGATTGAGTGTACTCTTTTCCCAGGCTCTTTAGTGGATTCACAATGAGAGTGAATCTCTTTTGGAGCTCATTTACAGTTTCTCCTTCAGCCATTCTGAAGCTTTCATACTCTCCAATGCATGTGTTCAGTCTGTTCTCCCTGACCCCAGTTGTTCCTTCATGTGCAATTTGCAGAGTGTCCCACATCCTCTTTGCAGTGGAGCATTATGAGACTCTGTAGAATTCGTCCTGGATCAAGGCACTGACTAAACAATGCTTTGCTTTGAAATTTAGCAGGACTCTCCTTCTATCTTCTTCATTCCATTCTGCTTCTAGCTTCTCTTTGTGTCTTCCATCTTCAGTTAGAGTCATTGGGATGAAATCTCCTTTCTCAATGACTGACCAGATATCAAGATCAATTGATTGGAGATAAATCTGCATCCTCATCTTCCAGTACCCATAATGTTCTCCGCTGAAGCCTGGTGATCTATTAGTGTTGTTCCCTTCAGGAAGTATGCTTTCTGCAAAGCTAGCCATCTTAATTCCCGGACTGTGAGATCCTTTGAATAGGAATCCGGGCTCTGATACAACTTGTTAGCAAGGCTGACTTCCCAACAGGGGGGATGAATTGGGAAGATTGCAATTTTTCTGTACAAAGTGAAATTGGTGAAGATAGCACAGTATAAAGGAAGCAACGTATAAAATAGAGCAAACTGAAATGTAATGATGAGGAGAAGAAGACTCAGTAATTTATCCTGGTTCGGTCTATCCACTTGACCTACGTCCAGTCCCCAAGACAACTGTTGAGATTTTTCACTATACAGCAAGAATTCAACGGGCTTCTTGCTAATGCCACAGTACAACGAGTATGCTCTATTTTCTGGAGCTTTCTCAATCTCTCTAAGCACTCTTACAATGTGCTTTCCAATCCCCTTGTGATTTCCCCTCACAAGTAAATCTATCTTCCAGATGAAGAGTAGATTGTTTACAAAGATATAACTCTCTTGAATAGAGTAGATATGAAGGTTGAAGTACAGGTATTAAAGTTGAGAGGGTAAAAGCTTTTGAGAAGATTTGGCAGAAATTCGGTATATTCAAGTTTGATTCATTACCCATAACTTCAAATGATGTTATATTTATAGATTTAGGTCTCAAATGTTCGTTAGAGACAAAATCTATCCATTGGGGAAGTTATCCAACGATTACTCTGAAAAACTATCTGTTAACCAACCGCATTTAATGCTTCTGACATACTAAAATTCGAATTTTGGTTGGTCAACAGACGAATTTCGAAGGAACCGAAGGTTAAAGCTTCCAACGTTATAGCACAAAGTTCGTCTGTTCATGAAGTGAAATTCGAATTTTGAAACTTACAAAATATTTTAATAATGTGACATACGAATTTTCAAGAAGAAAGTTTTTCTATTAAGTATGAACAGTGTTTTCAATTTTTTACAGTGCCTTCGAAATTCAAATTTTGGAAACCCAAAATTCGTCTGTTCCTAGTACGTTCAAAAGGCACAGTAGTTCACTTTCTTCGAAATTTGAATTTTGAAAGAGTGAAGTTCGTTTGTCAGAGTGACTCTTTCCAGACTAACTTCAATATTCGAATGTTACAGGACTTTGTCATTCGTATGTCAATGTTTCATTTCAACAGTCTCAAAAACATAGCTTCTAAAAATTCGAATTTTAATGTTCAAAGTTCGTCTGTCATAGAGCAATTTTGAAACTTAATATAATTTTGCTTTCAGATGAACTTTAACATTGTTTCAGAAGAATTTCTTTAGTTTTCACAAATTGCATTTTGTCTGAAATTCGAATTTTGAAGACTTAAAGTTCGTCTGTTACAAAGAAGCTTCTTTCAGACTTATATGAAAATTCGAATGTTAGAAAGCTAAAGTTCGTCTATCAGAGAGTGTTTTTCAAACTCAATTTCTTCTTGATTTCAGATGAACTTCAACATTATTTCAGACGAATTTCTTTGGTTTTCACAAACTGCATTTTATCTGAAATTTGAATTTTGAAGATGTGAAGTTCGTCTGTCACAAAAAGGCTTATTTCAGACTTCGATGAAAATTCAAATTTTGGAAAACCAAACTCCATCTGACAGAGAGACATCTTTTCAGATTTATTCAGTTTTAGCTCGAAATTTGAATTTCCAAAGGCAAAGTTCGAATTTCCAATATGACAATTCAGTTTAAGCTTTCAAACTTCGTATGTTTGTGGGTATTTTTCAAATAAGTCAAGATTTATCATAAAATCAAGGTTTAAAAACATTTTTTCTTAAAATCAAAATCTTTTACCCTCATTTAAACATAACAAAAGATCCTACAGAAGATCTAGCAGCTATTACTCAGAAAATCTTCACTTGAAACTCTTTGATCTCCTTTGATATCTTCAATCCAAGCTCTTGGATGTTGGTTTGGAATCATCAAAACTCTTGATTCAACAATGATGTGATGGAATGTTGGGTGTTAACAATTGGGATTCTTTGAATCTCACCCTCCCAAATATTAACCATGAATAGGTAGTAACAATGGCAAGACCACCAAGGAAGAGAAAGAATAGGAGAAAGAATTTGGCCATTAACTTGATAAGTCTAGCAATGACCATAAGCTTTGACCTTTTGTGTAATGTCATAAATATGATGTTAAGTATGTTTCTTCAAGTTTTTATGATGCCTTAGGTCTTAGCTAAAGTATGTTATAGCATGGAAATGATGTATGGCCATGTAAATATTTTATGGCTTTTGTTGTCAAAGTAGTAAGATATAAATGGTCATCTTGACCTATGTGGAGTAAATATGCCACTATTTGGACTTTTGATGTATAAAGTATGAATGATGTGTATGATTTAAAAGTAGACAGGAAGAGCTCTCCAATGGTCCAAAGAACACTCAGATTGAATGTGTGAGCTATATTTGGTGGATTTTTATATTTAATCCCAATTAAAATGATTATTTTAGCAGTTTTCGTATAAATTGTGAAAATTCACAGAGTTTCCTGTACAGATCAGTACTATCATTGCTCTGACTTATATTTTTTCCATGTAGACAAAGTTATAAGCTATCCCTAAAAACTTGAATCACATGCATACGATTTTTATTGATTTAGTTATGATTTTCAAAAGTTTAATCGGAATAAATAAATTCGATTAAATGAATAGTGCTAAAAGTTGGAAAAATTTTATCAAGGCATTTATTGTGATTCAAGATCCTACTACGATACAAATAGACTTTGGAAGGATTAAATACATGGGAAATGGGCCCATAAGAGAGGTGTTACATTAAATATAGTAGAAATCCTATCATTCCTCTATATTTGGTCATGTCAAATGGATTTCCCTTTTTATCCATGTCAAGCTTTGTTGAAGTACTCATTGGGGTGCCAATTGTTTTTGCATTTTCCATCCCAAACTTCTTGAGAAGCTCTTTTACGTACTTTGTTTGACAGAGAAAGATTCCATCACTGTATTGCTTGATTTATAGTCCTATGAAGAATGTCAGCTCTCCCATCATTAACATTTCAAATTCTCCCTACAATAACTTAGTGAAATCCTTGCACAAATTTTCATTAGTAGCACCAAATATAATATCATTAACATAAATTTAAACAATAAGCAAATCTAAATTAACCTTCTTAGTGAAAAGAGTTGTGTCCACTTTTCCTAGTACGAACCCTTTTTAGTTGAGGAGTTGCTTAGTCTTTCATACCAAGCTCTAGGTGCTTACTTTAACCAGTATAATGCTTTCTTAAGTTTAAAGAAATGATTGGGCTTTATTAAGTCCTCAAAACTTGGAGATTGATCAACATACACCTCTTCCATGATATATTCATTAGGAAAAGCACTTTTAACATCCATTTGGTAAAGCTTGACACCTTTTATGCAAGCATAAGCTAGAAGTATCCTTATTACTTCTAATATTGCAACTGAAGCAAAAGTCTCTTTATAGCCTATGCCTTCTTCATCATTGTAGTCTTTAGCTACCAATCTAGCTTTGTTTCTTGTAATTACACCAGATTCATCAAGCTTGTTTCTAAATACCCATTTAGTTCCAATAACTGGATGATCATTAGGCCTAGATACCAAGTCTCAAACTTGATTCCTCTGGAACTAATTAAGTTCCTCTTGCTTTGCATTAATCCAATATTCATCACTTAATGCTTCGTCAATACAACTTAGATTTAACTTGAGAAATGAATGCAGAGTGATTAATCTGATTTCTGAGTTGATTTCTAGTTTGAAATTTTTCTTGAACATCTCCAATCACTTGGTCAATGGGATGCCTCCCTTGATAACTCCAAACTCTAGGAAGTTCTTGAGAGGTCTCCTTATTATCAGCCTCATCAATGTTTTTTCTTGAGTAACTTCTTCTATAGTAGTAGATTTTGATACTTTTGGAGGTTCATATTCACTATTATACAAATGTAATCTTTTGAAGTCATTAAGCAGATTTTCATTATCTGGGTCAGTTAGAGTCTTATTTTCAATGAACACTACATGCATGGACTCTTCTATGTCTTAGTCTTCTTATTAAATACTCTATATGATTTACTTTTATTTGAATAGCCGTGAAATATACTTTCATCTTATTTGGCATCAAACATACCCACATTATCTTTGCTGTTGTTATAGATGTAGCAAGTGTATCCAAAAACATGAAGATTAGAGAGGTTAGGCTTCTTTCCCTTATATGTCTTGTACGGAGTTTTGCCAAGAATGGGTTTAATGTAAGCTCTATTCATTAGGTAGCATACTGTATATATTGCAACAGCCTATGACTACTTTGGCAACCCTTTCTCATTCAACATTGCATGAGCCATTTCTTTTAGTACTCTATTTTTCCTTTCAATAACTCTATTATGTTGAGGTGTTCTTGGAGCGAAAAAGTTGTGCTTTATTCCATTTTCTTCACAATAGGCTGCAAATTGAGCATTTTTTAATTCTCCACCATGATCATCTCTTTGTGCTTTGAGAATAACTTTGTGGTCAACTTTTCTGATGACTAGCCAAAATTTGGAGTCGAATAGAACCTAGTTACCTTTGTCATAGGTTTGACTCATACTCAACAAGTTGTGATTAAGTCCTATCACAAACAGTACTTCTCCTATAGAAGTTTCTAGGTTTCTTTCCATGATTCCAATACCAACTTTGACAGACTGGTCACCACCAAAAGTAACCTTTGCTCCTTTCTTATCTCTCAACACAATAAATATTTCTTATTCTCCTATCATGTGTCTCAAACAAGCACTATCCATATGCCACTTGTTACTCTTAGGACATACTTGTAAAATAGATTTTAGTTTTCTTTCTTAGGTACCCATATTTGTTTAAGTCCTTTCTTGTTTGTTAGTTCATCCTTTAGGTACTGAAGTACCTTTAGGAACCTACTTCATTCCATTACTATTTCCTTCCTTCTTGTATGCACAAGAGGAGGATATATGACCCTTCTTGTTATAGAAGTGACAAGTAGAGAAAGGGCTAGAAGAAAGAGATGCAGGTTTGAAACAATGTAAGTAATATCTTTTGTTTTGATTTTTGTAAGCTGGAGATGCTTCTATGCTTTGGGTTGACTCATTGTAATTTGAATTCTCTTCAGCACGCACAAAGCCATGAAGCAAACCATGAATATGTTAATTAGTCAAAAAGCCCAACTTAGAGAAAGCCCAACAAGGAGAATTCACTCAAAATCCATGCGGTTCTCATGTGGTCACTAAAAGCGATGTTTTTAATAAGCTTTATTAGGATTATTTTAGTCAATTTGTTTTCTTTTGAATAAAGAGCATGTAAGGATCTGATTTGATCTCCCTTTTATTTAGGAATAGGATTTCAACATATTCTCTTCCCTTTAGCATTCAAGAGGAGCCAACTTTTTGAGAGTCAAAATTAGAATTAATTGCTCCTTTTTGTTTTAGCTTTTTTTTTGTGTTAATGAGCTAAACTTTGGTTAGGTTTGTAAGCAAAACTAGAATTAGTTTGTGGGTTAATATTTGCCTATAAATAGGCACCTCTTGTACTTTTGCACGCCACAATATGAATGAATGAATTTCTTTTTAGTAACTTTGTTGTTGTTCAGTGAGTTCTTTCTTGCTCATCCTTGAATGTCAAAAGGAATGAGGACTTATCAAAGAGTGGTGATGCTTGTGGCATCTCGGAGTTAGGATTCAAGAGACGGATTCTCTTGGAGCATTTTTCCTTTGACCAACATTTTGTTTCTTTCTTCATTGTCTCTATTTTTTTAGTTTTTGTTCATTGATGTTCTTCGTTATTCTTGTGTTCATTCATGTTTCTTTGAGTTACATGATCCCAAACTCAATGAGGGCTCTTAAGATGGGTTCCTAAAGTATCTCCCATCATTTGGTATAAGGGCTTTGACTTGCAAATCAAGGTGTGTTTTTGTTTTGCTTCCTTTCTCTTTGTTTCATTCAATTTTTCCTAGTTGTCTAGAAAATCGTAGTACTATTTGTCACTGTTCATACTTGCTATCCAAATTTTTCTTTTGTGTTCTTCTCTTTTATAGTCAAATCTAAGTTTGTTCATTGCTTCTGATATTGTGGCTTGATTATCATCTCAATCACCCATCTGTTTCATCCTTCTGTTTTGTGTTTCTTACCATCCTTATTGATCTTTCTCTTGGTGAATTGTGGTATTATCTTTCTCCATTTTTGTTTTGCTGTCCAAAATTTGTGATTTCTAGATTTGAGTCTTTCCTAAAAAAAAATCCTTGTTGCTACAATTTGTAAGCTTCTGTCCATTGTGTGATAGATTTGATTATTCAAAAAATAATTTGAAAAAAATTCAAAAAAAGGAGAAAATATAAAAAAGTAGTGAAAAAATGGTACAAAAAAAGAATTTAATGGCTGGAGAAAAGAAATTCCATAATTGAGCACCCTTGAAGTTTGAATTTGCTAATTGGATTTGATTTGGATTGATTTGCACTAATTATTGGAATTGCATCCCTTGATTTGTGGGTTGCTTATTTTTGAATTACCAAATTTGAAGCTTTTTGTTCCCAAGTTATAAAAGGAGTCTATATTTATTTCACTTGGGTGGTAAGTTGCCCTTATATTCTTTTTTCAGAATTTTGCTCTTCGAGTAAATTCTATCCAAACCCTTTCCTATCTTACTTTTCCTAATTTGTTGTCCTTTTGTTCTATTCAAATCTCTAACATCAATTTCTTTCTTTATTTCAGATTTGTTAGTCATCTAAAAATTCCTTCCTTTTGGTATACAAGTCATATCCTTCCTCTTATTATTTAGTGTGCTTTGTTGTCTTAATTTCCAATATTTTCTTTTCTTTTCTTAGTTGGAAATTCATTTCTTTTGCTGAAAACAGAAAGGCCATATTTGTTTGTTGGTTACTATCACTTTAAGTTCTTTTGAGAATTTCAATTTTGGATCTTTAACTTTGAGATTGCCACTTACAACATTGCTTCTTGATTTAAGTTTAGATTCAATTTTGCACTCTCATAGGAAGCAAGAATGAGTGGTAAAAGGCAAGAGTATAATTATATCATTTCTAGAAAAAGCCCTTAAAGTGTGCAAAACATGACTGAACTTAATCATTCTTGAGTGAAATATGTGAGACAATGGTCAGGTCCATTGCTCTTTGATTTGCACTAATATTTCAGGATCTCAAAACCATGCCTAGTAGTAATGAAACTCAAATTATAGATTTGGAGCTCTTCATGGACTCCATAAATGATCAAGTCAAGAAATTAAGTATGAGATTAGATGTGATAGCAGTTTCCCCTTCTCATTCTAAAACAAGTCAAGGAAAGAACCATATGATCTTTTTTGATAATGTTGAAGAAGAGGTGGGAACTGAATTTGAGGGGGAAGAGGTACAACCAAGAAGAGCTAGCCAAAATTGACATGTATTTAGACATAACCAAGAACATATGAAGGATCCCCTTTCCAATATAAAAATGAAGATTCCTTCCTTCCAATAGAAAGTTGATCCTGATGCTTACTTAGAGTGGGAAAGGCATGTGAAGCTTGTGTTTGAATGCAATTCATATATGAGGAAAGCAAGCTAAGATTGGTTGCTATTGAATTTACTAACTATGCTAGTATTTGGTGGAATCAATTGTGTACTATCAGGAGGAGAACTAGAAAAAGTCATGTTATGATATGGCATGAAATCAAGACATTTTTTGAGAAAATGATAAGTGGCTAATCATTACCATAGGGATGTACACATGAAGCTTCAGGAACTTAAACAAGGAGACATAAGTATAGAGGATTATTACTAGGAGCTGGAGATATCTATGATAAAGGCTAAAGTAGATGAAGATCCTGAGCAAACAATGGCAAGGTTCCTTAGAGGATTGAATCTAGAGTTGCTGTTAAGGTTGAGATGCAAAACTACCTTGATGTCGAGGGGTTATTGCATAAAGCCAATAAAGTTGAAAGGCACTTGAAGACAAAATAGAAAGTGAAGTCATATGGAAGTTACAACAAGGAAAATAAATCCTATGGCAGATCAAAGGAATACAAAGTATTTTCCAAATGGAAAGGTGAGCCTAAACCTAAGGAGAAGAACAAGTTGAAAGAATAGATTCCTACTTCCAAAGGTAAGTCTTCTAAATTTTCTTCTTTTGATTCTTCTAAAGTTAAATGTTTTAAATGTCAAGGGTTTGGTCATATTGCTTCACAATGTTCTACTAAAAGAACTATGATTACTCTTGAGAATGGTTGTGTGATTAGTGAAAGCAGTGATAAAGAAAGAAGGAGGCCGAACTAAACTCTAACGAAGATGATTTTGATGTGGAGATAGCTGAGGCTGTTGTAGGAGAAGTATTGGTATCCAAGCATGTTCATAACATACAACCAAAGGAGGGCCATGAGAGAAAGCAACATGAGAATTTGTTTCACACCAGATGCTTCATCAATAAAATGGTATGCAATCTTATCATTGATAATGGTAGTTGTACCAATGTAACTAGTGCCTTGTTAGTTGAGAAACTTGGCTTACCAACTTTTAAGCACCCTACACCTTATAATTTGCTATTGTTTAATGAAAGTGAGGATGCTAAGGTTACTAAGCAAGTGATTGTAGCATTTTCCATAGGTACCTATAAAGATAAGGTTTTATGTGATGTTGTACCTATACATGTTGGACACTTGTTACTTGGTAGGCCATGGCAGTATGATAGAAGGATTAAGTATGATGGTTACACTAAGAGGTACTCATTTGAGTTTAATAATAAGGCCATTGTGCTAGCACCTCTTAGTCCAGTGCAGGCTCTTAAAGACCAAAGAAGAATCACGCAAGAGGTAAAATGTAAGAAAAAGAAAAGAAAGAGCATGAGAAAGGAAGAAAACAAGTGAGCTGAAAAGAAAAGAACAAAGGATGAGTGTGAAAAAGAATAAGAGTGAAAAAATAAAAGTGACTTTGTTTGCTGGAAAAGGAAAAATCAAGAGAGCTTTGTTTTGTGAACCTTCCTTTGTACTTATGTACAAGGAAATGTATCTGACTATTTCTGATATAGATAACTCTCTTCCCTCTAGTGTTTTAAGCTTCTTGGAGGAATATAAGGAATTCTTCCTAAAGGAGATACCAGATGGGTTGCCACCAATAAGAGGCATTGAGCATAGGATTGACTTCATATTCGGAGAAACTATTTAAAAAAGGCCTGCATGTAGAGCAAATCCAGAGGAGACAAAAGAAATTCAAAGGCAAGTTGAGGAACTACTAAAAAAGGGGTTCGTGAGAGAAAGCCTTTATCCGTGTGTTGTTCCAGTCATTTTGGTGCCCAAGAAAGATGGCAAGTAAAGAATATGCATAGATGGTAACAACCCTCATTATATTGTCCTTAGCTAACCATGTGTCATTGGCATTATATGCAGAACCGGAGGGCTAGGATGGAGGAAAGAATCAAGTGGAAGAAAAATGAGCTCTACACTGCAGCAAGAAGTAGGGCCACCCCGGCGAGCGAGCTACAGATTCTGGAATATTTTTCTGGCCAGGCAATCGCGTTGCGGCAAACTAACCCCCCACCTCGATGCCATGCCTTAATTTCATTTAAATTAGAAACATTTTAGTTCAATCGAGAATGGGAGAGTGAGAGAGAAATCGAAGGAGAAAGAAGAAGCAGAGATAGGGTTCATGATTATCGGCCCTTGGGAGTGATTTCTGACCCCCTTGGAGCTTGCTAAATCATTGGTAAGTGATCTATACTCCTTCCTCTCCATTTTCTTCGGTTTTGAGTTGGGATTTTTCTGGTATATATTGGGATCTTTGGTTTTGGCCGAATCCCACCGATTAAAATGGATAAAATGAGATTTATGGAGTGTGATTTGGTGTGTGTGATCCTTGGGTATGAGTTTTAGAGGGTGTATGCATGATTTAAGCTTAACCCTAGGTTGAAATTGTTAGAGGGAGTATGGAATCTGAGGTGTGTATGGTTGGTTAGAATTTGAATGGGTTTTAGGAGCTTAATGATGCATGGAAAGGGTATTGGAACCTTGGGTTAGGCCACAGTGGTTGAATTATAGAATTTGGATATTTGGATTGTATATTAATTGAGGATTTTACGTTATTGTAAAGGTTGTTTAGTTGATCAGAGAAGTCTAGTCGTGGGATTGGCATTCAAGAAAGCTTGTGGAACTCATGTGCATGCGGTAGTGACAATTGAGGAAACCAAGTGTTTGTATTGTTGGTATGGTTTGTATTGTATAATGAGATATGATCGTATATATATGTATATATATGTTCCTTTTCATAGCATGATATTGGTTGTGTATGTGTATAGTTTTCTATATATTGTGGTATGCACGTGGCTAGTTGATATTGTTGAATCAAATGTTTTGATAATTCCAAACCAACCTTCCAGAGCCTGGAAAGAAAATATCAAAGGTGCACAAAAGATCTCAAGTGGAGAAATCCAAGAAAAACTAGCACAAGAATAGATATAGGATTTCTAACCTTGTTTAAATTGAGTAAAAGACCTTGAACTGGCAAAAGAATGTTTTAGAAATATGATTCTATGATAATTCATGGAATATTTGAAAAACACCTACTAACAGGCGAACTTTAAAGTATTAATGCTGATCTATTGCTTTGAAAATTCGAACTTTGCCTTCTGAAATTCGAATTTCAAATTGAAAATAAGTTAGTCAGAAAAGAGATTCCTCTGACAGACAAAATTTGAGTGCAGAAATTTGAACTTTGAATTAAGTCTGATAAGAGCCTTCTCTGACAGACTAACTTTGGGTTTTGAAAATTTGAATTTCTAATAAAACACAATTCATGAAAAATGAAAAATTCCTCTGAGGATATGTCAAAGTTCATCTGAAAGAAAAGTTTAAAAAGAGTTCCAAGTTAACTCACTGACAGACGAACTTTGATTTGAAAATTTGAATTTTAGAAACAAAGCTTGCAAATTTGTTATGATAATCTGTTGACATATAAATGTTAGTATTCAGAATTCGAACCTTGAACTAAGTCTAATAAGAGCTCTCTCTGATAGACGAACTTTGGCTTTTGAAAATAAGGATTTCGAAAAGATGAACTATTGTGCCTTATTGAGCTGCCCACTGACAGACAAATTTTGGGCACCGAAATTTGAACTTCGAAGGCACTGCAGCAATATGGAACAATTGTTCACACTTACCAGAAGAACTTTATACTTGAAAATTCATATGTTTCAACATAGAAACACTTTTCAAAGATGAAAATTCGAACTTTTCTTCATAACAGACAAACTTTGAAGTTCAACATTGAAGTCTTTAGCTTTCGGTCTCTGTGAAATTCGTCTATTGACTAACTAAAATTTGAACTTTTAGTGTCAGACACCTTAAATGTTGTTAGTGAATGGATAGTTTTTTAGAGTAACCATTAGGTAACGTCTCTAACAGCTAGATCTTGTCTCTAACGTATAGTTAAATAATAAATCTATAAATAGAGCTTCATTTGAAGTTGATGGTAGCGATTTTACATTGTATATATAGAAACTCTACTAAATTCATAAGTCAAAGCCTTTTACTTTCACATACTTCATTTTCTGTACTTTAACTTCATATGTACTCTAAATTAGAGAGTTCAATCATTGTAATTAATCTTATCTTCATCTAGAAGAAAGATTTTCCTGTGAGGAGATATCACAAGGGATTTGGGAAGTACTTAGCTAGAGTGCAAAGAGTGAGATTGTAAGCTCTAAGAACAGAGCATCAAGCTATACTGAGGCAATTGCAAGAAGCCCACTGAATTCTGGCAGGATAGTGGAAAATCTCAAGTGGTGGCTTGGGGACTAGACGTAGGTCAAGATAGAGAGATAGAACCAGGATAAACATTTGTGTCTTCCCTTCTCTTTTACTGCTCTAACCTTGTTATTTCTTTATACTCTATTTTTACTGTCACTTTTGCTTTCATTATTTTCTTGACTTTTGCAGAAAATTTTAATCTTTCCAATTCACCCCCTCTTGGGAAGCCAGCATATCTAACAAGTGGTATCAGAGTCCGAATTCCCAAACAAAAGATCTAATAGTCCAGGAAATTCAATGGCTAGCTTTGGACAAAGCATCATACCTGAGGGAAACAACACAAACAGACCACCTAGCTTCAGTGGAAAACACTATGGATACTGAAAGATGAGAATGAAAATCTATCTCCAGTCCATTGATCTGGACATCTGGTCTATTATCCAGAAGGGAGATTTTGTCCCAATGAAACTGCAGGATGATGGCAAATACAAGGAAAAGCTAGAGGACAAGTGGAATGAGGAAGATAAGAGAAGAGTCTTGCTAAACTTTAAGGCAAAACACTGCCTGGTTAGTGCATTAAACTAAGACAAATTCTATAGAGTATCGCAATGTTCCACAGCCAAGGGTATGTGGGATACTTTAGAAATCGCTCATGAAGGAACCATTAGAGTAAGAGAGAACAAATTGAACTCATGCATTGGTGAATACGAAAGCTTCTGAATGGTGGAAGCAAAGAGTATCAAAGAGCTACAAAAGAGATTCACCCTCATTATGAATCAATTAAAGATTCTTGGCAAGGAGTACACTCAGCTAAAAAAGGTCAGAGAAATCCTTAGAGCTCTTCCTCTGGAGTGGTAACCTAAAGTAACAGCAATATAGGAAGCCAGAGGAGAATCAATGGCCTCTGTCACAGCCCTCTTCAGTAGCCTTGAAGAATATGAGGGAAAGATAAAGGTTCTTAAGGAAATAGGACAAGATAGGAAAAAGAAGGGTCTTGCTCTAAAAGCTGCTAAAGTGAAAGAAGAAGAATCTGATGATGGAGATGAATTAGATGAAGAAACTCTGGCTATGATGGCCAGAAAATTTGAAAGGTTTTATAATAAGAAAAGAAACAAAAGATTCTCCAAGAAAGGAGCAGCTGGAGACAACAAGAAGGAAGGAAAAGAGCCTGTCACTTGCTACAAATGCAAGAAGCATGAGAAAGAAAAGAAAGCTGCTGACAAGGGCAAGAAAAAGAGGGCATACATCTCATCAATATGGGGCAATAGCTTAGATAAAGAAGAAGATAATGAAGATGAAATTGTCAATATCTGCTTGATGGCACTTGCATCTGAAGAAACTCAAATCCCATCCAACAGTGATCATGAAGATGAGGTATAAGAATCTGAACCTTCATATTCTAAATTACTTGATGCATTTCATGAACTGCATGATGAGTTCATTAAGACTACCAAAGAACTCAAATAGGCTAAGAAAAGGATTAACAAGTTAGAATCTCAGTGGAACATTTATGACACTGTATCTCTGCATAAAGCTAAATCTGCTTGCTATACATCTTGTATTGAATTAAAGCAAACCAATGACTATCTGTTGAAAAGTATGTCTAGACTTACTAAGGGAAAAGATATGTTGTTTGCTTTAATAGGAAGTTAGAGAATCACACAAGGAAAAGCTGGATTTGGCTATGATCCTTGTGCAGTAAAAAAAATATTAGAAAGAAAAATAAAAATTTGTATATGAGGCATTTTGTGCATGGTAATGGACATAAAAAGAAAGATCATATTTCAAGTCGTATTGAATCCTAAGTTCAACCAAAATATGTGAAATAAAAGTATTATCTACATTACTTTCTTCCTGCATCACAATCCAGCAGCCCCTTTACCACTTGTCACTTCTGTAACAAGAAGGGACACAATTCCAGTTCATGTGCATTAAGAAAAATGGACTTGACAGGAAGGTAAAATGGGTTCCCAAAGGTACATCTGTATCTAGGGAAAATGCCACTGATAGAAAAGGACCCAAGAAAATATGGGTACCTAAAAAGAAACTCTGAACTTTGTTTTGTAGATTTCTCTTAAAGCAAGAAAGAGCAACAAATGGTATATGGACAGTGCCTACTCAAGTCATATGACTGGTGATAAGGAGAAGTTCATTACCCTTAGAGACAAGAAAGGAGGAAAGGTGACCTTTGGAGATGACCAATACAACAAAATTGTTGGGATTGACATTATGGGCAAGAATCCTGAAACATTTATTGAAGAGGTGCTGTTTGTAATTTGCCTCAACCACAATCTGCTAAGTGTAAGTCAGACATGTGACAAAGAAAACTGGGTATTGTTTGACTCAAAGTTTTGCCTGGTCATCCGAAAAAGTGACCTCAAAGTAATCCTTAAGGCTTAAAGGGATGGTAATTGCTATACTATTGATCTTGATGAACTTCCTCCCTTAGATTCTATTTGTTTAATTAGTCAAGATAATGATAGTTGGTTGTGGCATAGAAGACTAGAATATGTTAACATGAACCAACTATCAAAATTGGTTAAGAATGAGTTAGTCACTGGCTTACCAAAAATCTCATTTGAAAAAGATAAAGAATGTGATGCATGCCTCAAAGGAAAACAAATTAAATCTTCTTTTAAATCTAAAAATGTAGTCACTATATCTAGTCCACTGCAACTATTGCATATGCATTTGATAGGTCCATCTAGAGTAAAAAGCATTAGTGGAAATCTATATGTTCTTGTGATTGTGGATGATTACTCTAGATTTACCTAGACCTTGTTTCTTTCTTCCAAAAGTGAAACATTTGATGCATTTGAAACCTTAGCTAAGAAAGTGCAAAATGAGAAAGGTATTTTTATTGTGTCTATTAGGTCTGATCGTGAAGAAGAATTTGAAAATTCATGTTTTCTAGAGTACTGTGATGAACATGGAGTTGATCACAACTTCTTAACTCCAAGAACTCCTCAGCAAAATGGAGTGATGGAAAGGAAGAACAGAACAATTAGAGAAATGGCAAGAGTAATGCTAAATGAAAAAGAACTCTCTCAAGTATTATGGGCTGATGCAGTAAACACAGCAAGTTACATCATTAATAGAGCTTGCATCAAACCAATTCTGGGGAACACTCCTTATGAGCTGTACAAAGGAAGGAAGCCAAACCTTTCACATCTGCATGTATTCGGCTGTAAGTGTTTCATCCACAACAATGGGAAGGAGAATTTAGGTAAGTTTAACACCAAATCTGATGAAGGTATATTTCTTGGCTATTCTAGTATGAGTAAAGCATATAGAGTTTTTAATAAAAAGACTAGATCAGTAGAAGAATCCGTGCATGTTATGTTTATTGAAAATGAAACAATTTCTAAGCATGTCATTGATGAAGATGATCCTATTTCAAATTTTAAGAACTTAGATCTTTCTGAAGAAGATAAGATTGAACCTTCAAAAATATTTGAATCTATTAACATAGAGGAAGATATTTAGGAGAAAGACTTTGAGAATAAGAATAATGAAGAAATATCTCAAGAACTCCCTAGAGCTTGGAGATATCAAATGAATCATCCTGTTGATCAAGTAATTGGGGGTGTTCAAGAGAAAGTCAAAACCAAAAAATAGTTAAGGGATCAGATGATCAACTGTGCTTTTATTTATCAAATTGAACCTAAGTGTACTAAAGAAGTCTTAACTGATAAATACTGGATTCTGGCTATGCAAGATGAATTAAATCGGTTTGAAAGAAATCAAGTTTGGGATTTAGTGCCTAGACCTAGAAATCACCCTATCATTGGTACTAACTGGATCTTTAGAAATAAACTTGATGAATCAGGAACAATAATTACAAATAAAGCAAAAATAGTTGCCAAAGGATATAATCATGAAGAAGATATTGATTTTAAGGAAACCATTGCTCTTGTTGCAAGATTATAAGCAATTAGAATCCTATTGGCCTATGCATGCATGAAAAACATAATGTTATATCAAATGATGTGAAAAGTGCTTTTTTGAATGGATATATCATGGAAGAAGTTTATATAGACCAATCTCTAGGATTTGAGGACTCCACAAAATCAAATCATGTTTATAAACTAAAGAAAACTCTTTATGGTTTAAACAAGCTCCTAGAGCATGGTATGAAAGACTAAGTAATTTTCTAATTGAAAAGGGGTTCAATAGAGGAAAAGTAGATACTACTTTGTTCACTAAAAAAGAAAATAAAGGCTTACTTATCATTCATATTTATGTTGATGATATTATATTTGGTGCAACTAATGAATCTCTTTGCAAGAACTTCTCTAAGCTAATGCAGGGTGAATTCGAAATGTCTGATGGGTGAGCTTAACTTCTTCCTTGGATTGCAAATTAAGCAATGTGGTGATGGTGTCTTCCTCAATCAATCAAAATATCTGAAAGAGTTACTGAAAAAGTTTGGCATGGAAAAAGTCAAGCCAATGGGAACTCCTATGGCTACTGCAACAAAGCTGGATATGGATGAAGGAGGAAAAACTTTTGACATAACTCAATATAGAAGAATGATTTGATCTTTGCTATACCTAACAGCTAGCAGACCTGACATCATGTTCGGTGTCTGTATGTGTGCAAGGTTCCAATCATGTCCGAAACAAACCCATGCAACTGCTGTGAAACGCATCTTCAAATATCTAATTGAAACATCACAGATGGGATTTTGGTACCCAAAGGACAATGGAGAAGATCTCATAGGATACACTGATGCTGATTTTGCTGGATCTAAAATTGACAGAAAAAGCACAAGTGGAACATGTCAGTTCCTTGGAGCATCTTTGGTTTCATTGTTCAGCAAGAAGTAAAACAGTGTGGCTCTATCTACTACAGAAGCTGAATATGTTGCTACTGGCAGCTATTGTGCTTAAGTCATTTGGATGAAGCAGTAGCTTGAAGATCTTGAGACTAAGATGAAGGAAATACCAATAATGTGTGACAACCAAAGTGCTATCAACATCAGAAAGAATCCTGTCATGCATTCAAGGACACAACATATTGAAGTTAGGCATCACTTTATAAGGGATTATGTTCTGAAAGGAGAAATTAGATTAGAATACATCCCTATAGAGGATCAAGTTACTGACATTCTGACAAAGCCCTTTTCGAAAGATAGACATTGTAAAATCAAAAGAGAATTGGGTATGGTAAATCCCAATAAACTGTAAATAAGTCCTTATATACATCTATTTTAGAATTTCTGACATTGAATCAATCCTAACTTTAGCACCGGAGTAAGTTTGATATGAGTTACAGGTGCTCCTCATAAGTTCAAAAGACAATAGATTTGTACAATGGAGCTAATCAGAAAGGCGTACTCAAAAGATGAAAAAGGAAGCCAAAAACTTAAGCATTTGGATCTGTTTTGTAAGTTCATAAAGTTAAAATTCGTATGTTAGATGTTTATTAGACAAATTTCCATGTTGAGTTGTGTTTTTGAAAAGTCAGGATGCTCAACATTTGAATTTAGATGCCCATCAGACAAATTTCAGTTGCCTACACACTGTAATAGTACTCCTTGTCCTTCAAAATTCATTTATTGAACAAAAGAAATTTGAATTTCAAAAATAAAATGCCAATATTGTCTTTGTTCAAAATGACTATTGTACGAATACCCATTTCTCAAAATACGCATTTTGAAAATCCCTTACAAAATGTTGAAATTCGAGCTTCTGAATCAAAATTCGTCTGTTGAAACATGCTCACATAATTGGGTCTTTAAAAGATGAATTTTCATAAGTAAAATTCATCTGTTACTTGTTTTGTTCATGATTGCTTTTTGCTTGGCTCTTTCAAAGTTTGAAATTTGTTGAAACAAAGTTCATCTGTTCTTTCTTTGTTCCCAGAATTAAGCCTCTGTTAGACGAACTTCCTAGTGAAAATTCATTTGTCAGAAAGCCTTGCTGAATGGATTAACTTGTAACTGCTCGAAGTTTGAATTTTGACCATTCAAAATTCGTCTATTCAGCGGTTACATATGTTAAAACTGAAGGTTGTCCTTTGAACAGACGTAACCTATTCGTCTCTCTCTCAAGTTTGTTTAAATTCTCTCTTTAATTCCCATTAACTCCATTTGTGAACCTTCATTTCTCACTAATTAAACTTCTTTTCACATCTTATACCATTCTCAGCATCTTTCTGAATCATTCCTCTAAGAGAATGGCGAGAGTCAAAAATCTAGAAGTTGATAAGGGAGAGTCACAGCCAAAGAGGTATGTGAAATCCCAATATGCCTCCAAGGAGAGTGAAACTCAGAAGAGAAAAGGTGAATCCAACAAGGCAACTCCTTCTAAGAGGCATAAAATTACTCCAAGAGCAGACTCGAAGAAATCTGCACCCTCTCCTTCAAAGAAAGTAAACCCTGTTGTTCCTGCTACTCCTATCATTGATGCTTCTTCCTCCTCCTCCAGCACTGAATATAAGCTAACCATACTGCCATTGCGGAGCAATGCTCATATTCTGGGAGAATACATTATCAAATTTGTCAGCAAAAAGGTAATTAAGCCTTACTGCATAAGTTTGGAAGAATTCTTGATTTCTAACAACTTTGATGCCAGGCTTTGCATGATAAGATATAAAAATTTGTTAGAAATATTGGAAAGATATGATGATGAGGTAGTCAAAATCTGGTTTGCCTCTCTGCAATTCAACAGCAACAAGAAAAAGTGGGAAGTAAATCTGAGATCAAGGACCATCTGGCTAACAGATGAGACCTTCAATGAGGTTTTAGAAATTCTAGGGTAAGATGGCTTGAAAATTGACATTACTGCCTCAAGGTACATGGGTGAGGTTGAAACTACAGATGAAGAAGGAAGGCATTTCCTGAACTACAAGGAAAGCATAATTCTAAACACTCTGTCTAAAAGAAAAGAGAATAGGCCTCTTCTAAGCTTGCTGAAGCCTACTCACCTTAGTGCTCAAGTTAGAATCCTACACTAATATTGTGTCCAGGATTATCTTCAATAAAGGAGGCAGTTTCAATCTAATTATATGGGCTGAAGCACATGTGATGGCAGAATCATGCATGAGAAGCTTATCAACATGGGACACATCATCCTCTAACGCATGATCAAGGCAAGAGATTAGAGGAAAGATTCCACCCTTCCATATGCAGCAATCATCTCCAAGATGCCTCAGTATGCTCGGATTTAACATCTCGAAAAAGGAAAAGGGAAGCCTATTGAAATCTTCAAAGAAGAAGAGCTATAAAGGATAAGAATAGAAAAGAAAGATGGATGATGGATTAGAAAGGAAGCTGGAAAAACTGAAGCTTTTTTCTTTGATGAAGATGCCTCCCTACAGCAAGAAGGAACCTCTGAGACTGCTCCAAGATCCATACCTCATCCTTCTCAGCGTGTCCCATCTCCATCTCAACCCACTCAAGCTCAAATACCATTCACTCCATCTACTCGAGCAAAGCCAACCAAGATCACTAACCTGTATAACAGTCTATCTGCACTCATACGTAGTATCAGAGATGAGCAAAATGCCAAGTTTACTCATCTTCAAGACCAGATACATCAGTTGGCAAAGAATATGAAAGTGGTTACTAATGTATATGAAGACATCAGGAGTGTCATTCCCTCCACGTTAGCTCCACCTTAGCCAGGATTCTCTAAACTTGTTATGTCTCCTACTCCTGAGCCTCCAAGTCCTTTTGTACTAGCCTCCCCTGAACCTGATAATGATGTACATGATACTGAGGCTGCTGGTACATTGACCACACCACGGCCTCTAGTAATGAGGTAAGTCCTGGTCCTCCCTTGGACTACGGACTGGAGAAAGAGGCTCCTAAAGAACCTAGCTCCTATAAGCCTATTCTTAAAGATGCTCAGGATTTAATTCTCTCTTCTTAAGAATCTGAGCAAGTTGAGAAACTAGTAGCAGCCATCACCACCTCACCATTCATGCAAGTTACCCTGAATGAAGAGAGAAGCATTGTGCCTTATGTTGATCTAGAGGCTATTGCTTATAATGCTCTCTTACAAGCTCAAAGATTAAGGCTTGAAGAAATATTTTGTTCTCTTGCTCCCTCACATGTTTCCACTTTTGGTCTCTCGAAGGCGCGAAGGGCTCAATTGGCTGTCACTAGGCAAGAAATACAAGAACTTCTTAAACTCTCTGATGATAAGGATTCTAGTTCTGAAGTTTTTTAGCCTTTGCCAAAGCTTAATCCAAATCTGCCCTTTGTTTATATGCCTCTTCAAGCAATTCCAGTGTCTCAGATCCCTCCTCCTGCTAATTTTGTACACCTTCCTGATGGTGCCAAAAAGAGGGAGAAGTTATCCGAGCAAACTAGAAAGTCTGCTACAAAGCTCTCTGCAAAGACCTACAACAAGAAGTCCAAATCCAAGAAATAGTGGCTAGAACTAAGGATTGCTTGGTCCTTCTTGTACTATTGTTTTTATTTTATGAATGATAAATCTTTGTTCTGAATTTTAGGATTGCCATCTTTGTATTGAAACCTTAAATGGATTAATGAATCTCTTTGTTTGATCTGCTAAACATGATATCTTATTTTTTGAATTATAATGCATATGTTGAGGGGGGGAGCTTGTTAAAGCAAACCCAAGTACTAATCCAGTTTGCATGTTATTTAGTCATCATAAAAAAGGAGGAGAATGTTGAATCATATGTTTTGATGATTCCAAACTAACCTTCTAGAGCTTGGAAAGAAGATATCAAATGTGCACAAAAGATCTCAAGTGGAGAAATCCAAGAAAAACTAGCACAAGAATAGATAGAGGATTTCTTACTTTGTTTAAATTGAGTAAAAGACCTTGAACTGGCAAAAGAATATTTTAGAAATATGATGCTATGATAATTCATGAAATATTTGAAAAACACCTACTAACAGACGAACTTTAAAGTGTTAATGCTAATCTGTTGCTTTGAAAATTTGAACTTTGCCTTATGAAATTTGAATTTCAAATTGAAAATAAGTTAGTCAAAAAAGAGATTCCTCTGACAGATGAACTTTAAGTGCAGAAATTTGAACTTTAGATTAAGTCTGATAAAAGCCTTATCTAACAAATGAACATTAGGTTTTGAAAATTCGAATTTATGATAAAACACAATTCATGAAAAATGAAAAATTCGTCTGAGGATATGTCAAAGTTCATCTAAAAGAAAAGTTTAAAAAGAGTTCCAAGTTAACTCACTGACAGACGAACTTTGATTTTGAAAATTTGAATTTTAGAAACAAAGCTTGCAAGTCTGTTATGATAATCTGTTGATATACGAATGTTAGTATTTAGAAATTCAAACATTGAACTAAGTCTGATAAGAGCTCTCTCTGATAGACGAACTTTGGCTTTTGAAAATTTGAATTTTGAAAAGATGAACTATTGTGCCTTATTGAGCTACCCACTGACAGACAAATTTTGGGCACCAAAATTTGAACTATGAAGGCACTGCAACAATATCAAACAACTATTCACACTTACCAGAACAACTTTAAACTTGAAAATTCATATGTTCCAACATAGAAACACTTTTCAAATATGAAAATTCAAACTTTTCTTCATAATAGATGAACTTTGAAGTTCAATGTTGAAGTCTTTAGCTTTCAGTCTCTGTGAAATTCATCTGTTGACTAACCAAAATTTGAATTTTGTGTGTCAGACGCATTAAATGTGGTTGTTGAATAGATAGTTTTTCAGAGTAACCATTGGGTAACGTCTCTAATGGCTAGATCTTATATCTAACGTATAGTTAAGACATAAATCTATAAATAAAACTTTATTTGAAGTTGTGGGTAACAATTTTGCATTGTATATACAGAAACTCTGCCAAATTCTTAAGTCAAAGCCTTTTACTTTCACATACTTCATTTTCTGTACTTTAACTTCATATATGCTCTAAATTAGAGAGTTCAATCATTGTAATTAATCTTATCTTCATCTGGAAGAAAGATTTTCCTGTGAGGAAATATCATAAGGGATTTGGGAAGCACTTAGCTAGAGTGCAAAGAGTGAGATTGTAAGCTCTAAGAACAGAACATCAAGCTGTGCTGAGGCAATTGCAAGAAGCCACTGAATTCTAGCAAGATAGTGGAAAATCTCAAGTGGTGGCTTGGGGACTAGACGTAGGTCAAGATAGAGAGATAGAACCAGGATAAAAATCTGTGTCTTCCCTTCTCTTTTACCACTCTTGCCTTGTTATTTCTTTATACTCTGTTTTTACTGTCACTTTTGCTTTCATTACTTTTCTGACTTTTGTAGAAAATTTAATCTTCCCAATTCACCCCCCTCTTGGGAAGCAAGCATATCTAATAGATATATGATGACTGTATATGTTATGTATGTATGATGAGTAGCATCCCCATACTATTACATGCAAACATGTCCATATGATGTTTGTGATGATGATATATATGTGTTTAAGGCATGTTGGCATGATATTGGCATCATCACTACACAATTACATAGTAAGAGATTGATAATAAGGTGATGATAATGATATAATAAAGATCCTTGTCACTAAATCCTCTCCTTGAAAGAGCTAGTTGGTAGTAGTTTTAGGCATGTACCTTCCCTAAATCACTACCAATTCACAGTGGCCTAGGGGAAGGAGAGCCACTGTCCGAGTCTAGTGTAACCGTTGGCCAGGTTGCATTAGGGTAAGGTGAGCTTAGTGATATCCTAGAATCGGTCTTCACTGACTGTTGGAAGGGAATCATCTATTGAAATGTCTTGTGATAATGACAACTCGTGGTTCTAGCCGAGTATGAGGGAGAACAAACATACCATTCATTAGCATTTCATTGCACCATGTACACGATTGTGTGGATTAGTATATATATATTGTGTGTGGTTGTTCCTAGTTACTGAGACTTTGTCTCACACCCCTTTCCCATGAACTAACATTTCAGGTAAAGGTTCTAGCACTAGTCTAAAGAAGACAAGGGAGTAGTTTCTTAGATGTGGGAATATCCAAGTTGTGGTAGTAGGTTGTATTATCTATATATGTATGCTAAGTAGGATAGTATGTTGTAATGGATATGAGGAGTTGGATAATTATAATGATATTCGAATGTGTATCTATGTTAATGTTATGATACTGAAGTGGAATGGTGTTGGATGTGATGTCTTATGATGCATGCATGGCATGGAGTGTTGTTGAGCCTGTATGGTAGTGTTTGTGAGCCCAAAGGCAGAATTTGGGCCTTGTTGATGTGTTTTGGGGCAAGTAGTCCATTATGTCCATTTGGGGTTGAAGGGGGTCAAATCTTAAAGGAGTGGTTCGTTTGAGGTGAAACCTTTTTAGACAAGTTGGTTAAGTTGATTAGGACTTGTGTGTATGGTCCTGAATGGTCAATTTGCCTTTGGTGGCAGATGGGAGTTGTGAGTGGTGAGTTTTGGTTGAAAAGTGGCTGAAACGGTATCGGGTGTCCAAAATCTCCATATGGAGATGGATTGAGGTGAAATTAGTGTCTATGGATAGATTGAGACAAGATTGGCTCTTAGGAGTTGGAATTAGGTCAATCAGAGGTTAGAGCATAAAGTTATGTGCATCGGAAGTTCCCCCCAAAAGTTGAACTTTGCTAATATAGCATCGATAAAAGGGCGGCAATATGCCAAGAAGCCAGGCAACAATGCTAGTGATTCTGAGAGCTCTAGAGCCATGGCGATACTGTAGCAGCCACAACCCTGTGTACTATTCCAGCTGTTCTGGTGTTTCTTGAAGTGTTTTGTGGTGTTTTCCACTGCTCTGATTTTCTGGAAGATAAATATGAGATGTTTGGGTTGTGTTTGGTTGGTTTTTTAAAGTTTCTAGTCAGATCGGAGGTGTTTGGGAGTAAGGTGTTACATTTTGGTATCAGAGCAATGGTTTGGGCCATTGTTTCTATTTGTGATAATACTTGGTATAACTTTAAATACATAGACTCATATATTCCCATTGCAATGCTAGTCTAGAACCAAATAATTGAATATGTTGTTGTTTGTGTGTAGGAGAAATGTCTCGTAGAGGAAGGTAGAGTAATAGTGATTTGATGAGGCAGATGCATGAGATGTTGACAGGCTTTAGTGACAAAGTGAATACTCTGGGGGAGACATTAAATAGAATACAGGAGCAAATGAATCAGTAAAATTATGGTGATGTGAGTGAAGAGGCAGGTATGTATGTGGATATGAATGATGAAGATGGCAATAATGCTGAGAATGAGAATGAGGTGGAGCCTGAAAGAGCCCCAAGTTCTAAAAGAAGGGGTATCTCTTTCCAATTAAAAGACTTTCGTAAGTTCAATTCCCCGGCTTTTGAAGGTACAATGGTTGTTGTATTGGCTGAGGAATGGGTAGAGCAACTGGAAAATATATTTAGTGTGATGGATTGCACCTCTGAACAAAAGCTGCAACTAGCTGTGCTTAAGCTTGAGAAGAAGGCTAAGCGTTGGTGGAGAAGTATTCTCCCAAGCGTTGAATCCATGAATGCCTCGATGACTTGGGAACAGTTCAAGGAATGGTTCTTTACATACTACTTCCCTCCAGCCCTAATGATGCAAAAGGAGGCCAAGTTTCTAGCTTTTCAGCAAGGGAATTTGTCAACAAATGACTACATTAACCAATTCCTGAATTTGGCAAAGTATTCCACTTATCTAAACAATTACCCCAATGATAGGTGGAAGGCTCAAAGATTGTTTGAGGGAGCCCGTCCAGAGATTAAGGAGCGGTTAGCGGTGGTTGAGTTGTGTCCTTTAAGGACTTATGTTCGAAGATGCATGTCCAATCTAGGAGAATGCAGGAGACAGAGGAAGAGAAGAGGAATTCAATGATCCGAGCCTTTTCCCACCTAGAACTTACTGGAGGTATAAGTAAAGAAAGTGGATCTAGTGGTAGTAGTGGTAGTGGAGGTTCTAGTGGAGGAAGAGTGTAACACCTCATACTTAGACTCGTTTCCCATGTATTAAACTATATTTAAGTCCATTAATACTTGATTAGAGACTTGATTACATAAAACAACTTAAACCAATTTATATCATTTCGAGTACCATTCTCTTGGTTAACTTCTTTTTACCTGGTGAACTTTGAAAATTCATAACTAAATCAAGAAAAATCATATTGACATGTTTCAAGTCTCTTAAAAGATTCTATACATGGGAAAAATGTTAAACAGGGAAATTACTTGGCCAACTTATACAGTAAATTCGTATTATCTGCACTGTAGCAATGGTCATTTTTGAAAATTTCTGATTCTGACTATAACTTTGAAAAATCACCATAAATCATACACAACTCCAAATTGAGTGATCTTTATGTCTATGGAAATCTACACATGTCTAGTTTCCGTACATATAAAATACTCATACATGAAACCACAAAATTTCTGACAGTATACGAAATTCTGAGCAGTGTCACAATGGCCATTTTCTTCCTACAACTTGTCAACATAGACCTTAATATGTACATACATGGCCATTTCTTGTCTTCACTTAAAACATTACATCATAGTAGATATAGATGAAAATAATTACATTCATGTAAAGTCTTAGAACCATACATATCATTTTCACAAGGTATTCCAAGCAAAGCACCAATGCAAGCAAATTCATTTTAATTAAGAGCTTGCTTTTCCTTCCCCTTTTCTTCTTGGGCAATCTTGCCATAGCTTGAACCTAAAATTGGTTAGACATTTGGAAAGGGTGAGATTCAAAGAATCTCAGTAGTAACTACTATCATGCACACATATCATCATATATATTGCAAGTATTTATCTAAAAGCACATCAAGCATGCAATCAAATCATTTTGGCATAATTCAGAATAGGAAGGTTCAGATTCATATACCTCATCTTCTTGATCACTATTGCATGGGATTTCAGCTTCTTCAGAGGCAAGTGCCATTAGACAGATGTTGGCAATTTCATCTTCTTTATCTTCTTCCTCATCTGAGCTATTGCCCCATATTGATGAGATGTAAGCTCTTTTCTTCTTGTCTTTGTCTGCAACTTTCTTTTCTTTATCTTGCTTCTTGAAGAATTGTGGACAATCCCATTTGATATGTCCCTGCTTTTTGCACTCATAGTAAGTGACAGGTTCTTTTACTTCTCTCTTGCTATCTCCAGCTGCTCCTTTCTTGAAGATTTTCTTGTTTCTCTTCTTGCTGTAGAATCTTCCAAATTTTCTGACCATCATAGCCAGAGTTTCTTCATCTAGCTCATCTTCATCATCAGATTCTTCTTCTTTCTCCTCAGCAGCTTTCAGAGCAAGACCTTTTCTTCTTTCTGTCTTGTCCTGCTTCCTTGAGAGCCTTCATTTTTTCTTCATACTCCTCGAGGCTACCAAAAAGAGCTGTGACAGAGGCCATTGATTCTCCTCTGGCTTCCTCTATTGCTATTACTTTAGGTTTCCATTCCAGAGGGAGAGCTCTGGGGATCTTTCTGACCTTTTCTATCTGAGTGTACTCCTTTCCCAAACTCTTCAGTTGATTCACAATGAGGGTGAATCTCTTCTGTAGCTCTTTTACATTTTCTCCTTCCGTCATTCTGAAGTTTTCATATTCACCTATGCAGGTGTTCAATTTGTTTTCTCTAACTCCAGTTGTTCCTTCATGAGCAATTTCCGAGGTGTCTCACATTTCCTTGGCAATGGAGCATTGTGAGACCCTGTAGACTTCATCTTGATTCAAAGCACTGACTAGGCAATGTTTGGCCTTGAAGTTCAGCAAGACTCTTCTTTTATCTTCCTCATTCCATTCAGCTTCTGGCTTCTCTATGTACTTCCCATCATCTTGCAATACCATTGGGACAAAATCTACTTTTTGGATGACAGACCAGATATCTAGATCAATGGACTGTAGATAGATTTGCATCCTTATTTTCTAGTAAACATAATGTTCTCCACTGAAGCCAGGTGGTCTATTTGTGTTGTTTGCCTCTGGTAGTATGCTTTCTCCAAAGCCAGCCATTGCAATTCCCAAAATGTAAAATCCTTTGATTGGGAATCTAGGATCTGATACCACTTGTTAGATAAGCTGGCTTTCTAAGGGGGGTGAATTGGGAAGATTAAAAATTTTTCTGCAAAAAGTCAAGAAAGTGAAGAAAGCAAAGTGTGATGGTAAAACAGAGTATAAATGAATAAACAGTAAAAGTAGCATTAGGGAAAAGAAGACCCAAATATTTATCCTGGTTCGGTCTCTCAACTTGACCTACGTCCAGTACCCAAGTCACCACTTGAGATTTTCCACTATTTTGCAAGAATTTAGTGGGCTTCTTACAAATGCCTCAGTACAAGGTTGATGCTGTATTTCTAGAGCTCACACTTTCATTATTTGCACTCTCACTATGTGCTTCCCCAATCTCTTGTGATATCCCCTCATAAGAAAATCTTTCATCCTGATGAAGATAAAATTGTGTACAACAAATAAACTCTCTTAATCAGAGTGAATATCAAAGTTAGAGTACAAAGTTTAAAGTATGTGAAAGTAATAGACTTTGAATATATGATTTGGTAGAGTTTCAGTATATACAAAGTAATTTCATTTACCACATCTTCAAATGAAGTTCTATTTATAGATTTCTACCCCAACTATATGTTAGAGACAAGATCTAGCTATTACAGATGTTACCCAATGGTTACTCTGAGAAACTATCCGTTTACCAATCACATTTAATGCTTATGATACTCAAAGTTCAAACTTCAGTTGGTCAACAGACAAATTTCACAGAAACTGAAAGCTACAGCCTTTAACATTAGACTCCTGAAGTTCATCTGTTATGAAGCAAAATTAAAATTTTCATCTTTAGAAAATGATTATATGTTGGAACATACGAATTTTCATGTTGAAAGTCTTTCTGTTAAGTGTGAACAGTAATTTCATTTTGCTACAGTGCCTTCGAAATTCAAATTTTGGAACCCAAAATTCGTCAGTCAGAAGCTGGTTCAATGAGGCACAATAGTTCATCAATTCAAAATTCAAATTTTCAGAAGGCAAAGTTTGTCTGTCAGAGAGACCTCTTTTCAGACTTACTTTAAAGTTCAAATTTCTAAATACTGTCATTCGTATGTCAACATATCATTATAACGGACTCACAAGCTTTGTTTCTAAAATTTGAATTTTCATGTTCAAAGTTCGTCTATCAGTGAGCAATTTTGAAGCCCTATCTAAACTTGGTTTCAAATGAACTTTGACATATTCTCAGACAAATTTTTCAATTTCCATAAGTTGCATTTTATCTGAAATTCAAATTTTCAAAAGCCAAAGTTCGTCTGTCAGAGAAAGCTCTTTTCAGACATGTATCAAAATTCAAATTTCTCAAGTCAAAATTCATCTGTCAGAGAAGCCTCTTTTCAGACTTGTTCATTTTCAATATGAAATTCAAATTTCAAAAGCCAAAGTTCGAATTTTCAAAACAGCAGATCATTATAAACCTTTCGAACTTCGTCTGTTGGTGGGTGTTTTTCAAGTATCCCTTGAATTAACATAGACTCAAGGTTTTAAAATATCTTTTCACCAAATCAAAGTCTTTTACTCAAATTAAAATGTTACTAAACATTCTACATCTATTCTTGCACTGATTTTTTTGGAATTCCTTCACTTGAAACCTTTTGTGCACCTTTGATATCTTTATTCCAAGCTCTTGAAGGTTGGTTTGGAATCATCAAAACACTTGATTCAACAATATTGATACTGACTTTGTTGGATTTAAGACTGACAGAAAAAGCACAAGTGGTACATGCTAATTTCTTTGAGGAGCCCTAGTCTCATGGTTCAATAAGAAGTAGAATAGTACGACTCTCTCCACAATAAAAGTTATGGAATACCTTCATTTAATCTTATTTCTCATGTATTAGGCCTTAATTAAGATCTGTTAATCATAATTAGAAGCTTAAATCACCTAGAAAATTAAAACAGAATTTTTCAAGATTCGGTGGTACTGTTTACTTAGTAAATCCATTTTACCAATCAAAATTTAGAAATTCATAACTAATTGTAGAAAAATCATATTGAGGTGATTCAAGTTCCTAAAATTAGCCTAAATCTAGATCTACTTGTTAAAAATATGAAATAATAAATTTAGTGGGCAAATTTTCACAATAGATTTAATGGACTTTTACTATTCCTTTGGTCATTTTTCTGACCTTAACTTTGAAAAATCATAATAATTTGGACACACATCCAAAAGAGGTGCTCTTGGACCATCTTAAAGTTCTATCTATCTGATTTAAGATCATATATAAAATTCTTAAATTCATCATAATTTTGTCTAAGTAGTGGCTGGTTTACTGAACAGGACTCAGATTGGCATTTTCTTTCCCTTAACTTTGTAAAATCAATTCTTTAACATATATACATCCCTAATACTTATTCCAAAATTTTACTAAACATCTCAACATACTTAGAGGCACATAATAGCATAAGTACAGTCTCATATGTTCATACACAATTTTATATAAAAATAGCCAAGTGACATAAAACAATTGGGAACATTAATCTAAACATCAAAATTCTTCTTCTTGTTTCATTGCCTCCCTTAGATTCTTGCATACTTGAACCTATCATGTTGGTCATTTAGGAGAGGATGAGATTCAAAGAATCTTAGTAGCAACATCACTATAAGCATACATGTCATCACATATATTATGAAATCATTAAATAATCATTTTATAACATAATAAGTCATATTAATTCATAAAAATTGTGGCAGAGTTTTCTTTTGTAAAATGGACATCCCAGAGTCAAAACCCCTTCATGAACTTAGCAAAACAATCACAAAACATTACATATATAATATGGCAAGTCATGAATCATTTAAAAACTATATAAGATAACATAATGCTTTAAGGAGAAAGTTGCTACCTTTGTGAATCCTCTTGATTTTTCCTTTGGTTCCATCTCTTTTTAACACTTCCACAAGCTTTCGTAGGCTTTCTCAAATCTAAATACATCATCAAATCACTACTTAAGCCACTGATTCTAGGGGTAGTTTCACAAAGAACCTTCAAACCCTAAAAATTTCACTTTCTTAATCATATGCTTTTTCTTAATTCCATCACTTGCCTTAAGCTAATTCCATCATGAAAAATCCATTTTTGCCATTAGTTTTATGAAAAACTCACTCCTTCATAGACTTTCATGTTGGCCAAAACTTTTATAGTAAATTACTTTTATAGTAAATTAGTAGTACCGATAAAATTACTTGTATAGTAAATTAGTATTTTAGGGATATAGGACTATTCCAAATTTATATCTATGTTTCCTTAATTATTTTGTCCCAAGCAATACCTATGTGAGGCCTATATCCTATCTTGGTCAATTTTTAACTATCTGTGACGCCTACAATCTACTTTATCGGTATTAAGTTATTCTTTGGACACTTGGCACTGATTATTTCCTTATTTTTAATCAGTTAACCTCCATGCTATATATCATTGGACTCAGCTCATTGCAAGCTTCATTTTGATAGTAATTTTGTATATTTACAAAATTACCCCTGACCTAGGGCTAAATTATAATTTTTAATTCTTTCAGGTAATTAGCTGTAATTTTTCCAAAAATTTGCATTAACGTGACTTTCTTGAGTGGCTAAAATGCAATGATCTTAACTTCTAGAAGCAAGACTATAATTTCTCATTTTTTGTCTAACTGGGAAAAATAACCTCTTTACTTTATTTCACGTAAAATGGTATCTGTCCATTTTCATGAATTCCTTTTATATTTTTAATTATTTAGCTTTTAAGGATGTTACAAACTAAATATATAGCTATTGGAAGTTACTTGAAATTGAGATGAAAGAAATACCTATCAAATGTGATAATCTCAGTGCCATCAACATCATGAGGAATCCAGTGATGTATTCAAAGACAAAGCACATTGAGATCAAACACTATTTCATAAGGGATCATATTCTAAAAAGAGACATTATATTAGAATTTGTCCATACTGATGATCAGCTTGCAGACATCTTAACTAAACCACTTCCAAAGGATAGGTATAGTAAAATCAGAAGAGAATTAGGAATGATAAATCCCAATGAGCTGTAAGCAATAATCTATCTTAATCTATCTCTTTTCTAAAGCTGATCTATTAAGTCACACAGTAACTTAAGCATCGGAGTATGTTTACGATGTTTTTCAGGTGCTCCTCATGAGGTTATAAGATGAGAAATCAAGATAATGGAGTATCTCAGACTTAGTTAAGCAACATTTACTGAAGAAATATGGAAATTCAAATGTTTAGCATCTGGCTGTAAGATCTATTCCCCTAAAATTCACATTTTGACTGCTGATAGATGAATTTTAATGCTCTATCTAGCTTATTAAATGACTTTGCATGGTTAAAATTCAAACTTTAAGCTTTAACAGTTGTATTTTAGTGCTTCACATGACATACTAGTGTTTTAGTTTACTCAAAATTTGTCTATTGATTAACTGAAAATTTTCTGCAAAAGTCAAGAGTGTGGTGAAGACAAAAGAGACAGTAAAATAGAGTATAAAAGAATAGCAATGTAAAAGCATTAAAGGAGAAGGGAAGACACAGATGCTTATCCTGGTTTAGTGTCTTTATCTTGACCTACGTCCAGTCCCCAAGCAACTACTTGAGGTTATCCATTATCATGCAAGAATTCAGTGGGCTTCTTGTAATTGTCTCAGTACAACTTTGATGCTCTGTTCTTAGAGCTTACAACCTCTTTCTTTGCACTCTAGCTAAGTTCTTCCCAAATCCTTTGTGATATCGCCTCACAAGAAAATCTTTCTTCCAGATGATTACAAAGAATGAACTCTTTAATTTAGAGTGTATATAAAAGTTGAAGTGCAAAAGAATGAAGTATCAGAGTAAGAGACTTTGAGTTGAAAATTTGACAGTTTCAGTATATATAATGTAAAATCGTTACCCACAACTTCAAATGTAGTTCTATTTATAGATTTATGTCTTAACTATTCATTAGAGACAAGATCTAGCCGTTAGAGACGTTACCCAACAGTTACTCTGAAAAACTATCCGTTCACTAACCGCATTTAATGCTTGTGACACTCAAAGTTCGAATTTTGGTTAGTCAACAGATGAATTTCAAAGATACCGAAAGTTAAAGACTTTAACGTTGAACTTTAAAGTTCATTTGTTATGAAGCAAAGTTTGAATTTCCATCTTTGAAGAATGTTTTAATATTGGAAAATATGAATTTTCAAGTTAAAGTTCTCCTTATAAGTGTGAACAATTGTCTCATATTGCTACAGTGCCTTCGAAGTTTGAATTTTGGTGCCCAAAATTTGTCTGTCAGTGGGCAGCTCAATAAGGCACAATAGTTCATCTTTTCAAAATTCGAATTTTCAAGATTCAAAGTTTGTCTGTCAGAGGGAGCTCTTATCAGACTTATTTCAAAGTTCGAATTTCTGAAAACCAACATTCGCATGTCAATAGATTATCATAATAAATTTGTAAGCTTTGTTTCTAAAATTCAAATATTCAAAATCAAAGTTCGTCTGTCAGTGAGCTAATTTTGGACTCTTTTTAAACTTCACCTTTAGATGAGCTTTGACATATCCTTAGACGAATTTTTCATTTTTATGAATTGTGTTTTATCAGAAATTCAAATTTTCAAAACACAAAGTTCGTCTGTCAGAGAAGTATCTTATCAGACTCATTCCAAAGTTCAAATTTATGCATTCAAAGTTTGTATATCAGAGGAATCTCTTTTCTGACTTACTTATTTTCAATTCAAAATTCAAATTTCAGAAGCCAAAGTTCAAATTTTCAAAGCAGTAGATCAGCTTTAACTCTTTAAAATTAGTCTGTTAGTGGGTGTTTTTCAAGTATTCCATAAATTAACATGGAATCAGATTTCTAAAAACATTCTTTTGCCAAATCAGAGTCTTTTACTCAACTTAAACATAGTAAGAAATCCTATATCTAATCTTGTGCTAATTTTACTTGGATTTCTTCATTTGGGATCTTCCATGCACCTTTGATATCTTCTTTCCAAGCGCTAGAAGGTTGGTTTGGAATCATCAAAATACTTGATTGAACATCCTTTGTATGTCAAGTCTCTGACAGATGAACTTCAAGATTGAAAATTTGTCTGTTAAGACATGTTCTCTATGTTATATAAGTAACGTAACTTACCAAAATTTGAATTTTGACCACCAAAATTTGTCTATCAAACGATTACATAAGAAAGCTCAATGGGCTATACGCTGAACAGATGCACCCTATTCAAACTTTAACCTCTACACTTCTCATTCTCTCTCAACCATTCTCAAACTCATTTGGTCAACCTTCATCTTCCACCGATTAAACTCTATATCAAACCTCATAAACACCTTTGGGGCATTTCTTGAAACATATTTCAAGAGAAAATGGTCAGAGTAAAGAACATCAATGTCAAGAAATAAGAGCAAAGGCCCAAATGATCTATCAAATCCTAGTATGCATTAAAAGAAGGCAACTCATAGAAAAGAAAAGAAGTGTCCAATAAGGGAAAACCATCAAAGAAGTAGAAAGCACGATCCAAGCCATAATCAAAGAAACGTATGGCTACTGCTTCTGCATCTAGCATAGAGTCTGAGGAACTCCAGATGACCATGGAGCCCCTTTGCAGCTCTAAACAAATTTTGAAGGTAATCACCAAAAAGTTTGCTACAAATGTAATCACTCCTCATTGCACTAATTTAGAGCAATTTCTGGTTTCAAAAAATTTTGATGCTAGATTCTAGATGAGAAATTATAAGAACCTTCTAGAGATTAAAGAAAGATATGATGATGAAGTAATCAAGACTTGGTATGCTTCATTAAAGTATAATGACAAGAAGAAGAAGTATCAAGTAACTTTTAGGTCTAGGAATCTATGGCTAATAGATGAAAATCTTAATGATGTTTTAGAGATTCCTGGACAAGGTAGATTTAAAATCGATATTTATACCACTAAGTACATGGATAAGTGTAACACCCTACCTCCTGACACCTTTCAGACTTGACCAAAAACTTCAAAATCCAACCAAATGCAACCCAAACATCTTGAAACAATTCCTAAAACTTCTGAATAGCGGAAACGAACCAAACGACACCAAAAACTAAGCTGGGGCTGCGACCACTACAGTGCTGTCGTGGCTCCAGCTTCCCTTGTTTTTACCATGTTACAGGACTGTGTGGTGCCACGGCCTACTTCCTGGTGCCGCGGCGCCCCCAGCTGGTTTTCTATACCAGTAAACTTAACCACCGGGGCAACTTTCTAACACACATAACTTTATGCTCCAACCTCTGATTAACTTGATTCCAACTCCTACAAGTCAATCTAGTCCCAATTTATTCATAGACACTAACTTTATGTTAATCCAACTCTATATGGAGGTTTTGGACTCTTGACACCATTTTGGCCACTTATTGACCAAAACTCACCACTCACTACCTCCAATTGCCTCCAAAGGCAAATGATCACACAAAGATCATTCATATAGGTCCAAAACCCCAAACCAACTTGTCCAAAGAGGTTTCACCTCGAAGGAACCACTCCTCTAAGATTTGACCTCCTTGAATCCCAACTTAACAAAACGGGCTACAAGCCCTAAAACACACCAACCAGGCCCAAAACCACTCTGGGTTCACAAACGCTAATATATTGACTTCTCAATATCCAAAATCATGTAACCATACATACAACATCCATAAAATTCATATCCATACATTCATTACAAAACATTCTATCATACTTAGCACAAGATACATATCCTAAAAACATATAAACTACATAGATCTAGTATCCCTGTGTCCGATGCTACTCACGTGTCTTCTCCGGACTAGTGCCAAAACCGTCACTTGAAAGGTTAGTTCATGGGAGAGGGGTGTAAGATAATGTCTCAGTTACCGGGAACAACCACATACAATATATATATACTGGCCCCCACAGTCATTCAATGCAATGCTAATGAATGGTATGCATGTTCTCCCTCATACACAGTTAGAATCACAAGTTATCATCATCACAAGGCATTTCAATAGCCATCATTATCTCATATCACATCATATCATCATCACCTCATCATCAATTTCTCACCATGCAATCATATGGCAATGATGCCAATGTCATGCCAACATGCCTCTACACACATATATACATCATTATCATCGCAAGCATCATATGGATATGCTAGCATCCAATGGTAAAGGGATGCTACACATCATACATACACTACATATACTATCATCACATATCAACTAGCCGTGCATACCATGATACGTAAAAAAACTATACACATACACAATCAATATCGTGGTATGAAAAGGAATATGCATATATATATATATACACATATATCAACATATAATCACATAAAACAAATACCCGGTTACCTCAAGTTGTCAATACCATGCTCACACAAGTTCCACAAGCTTTCTTGAATGCTAATCCCATGACTAGCCTTCTCCGAGTAGTCCAACAACCCTAACAATACCATAATACCTTAATTAACATAACATACAAAATATCCAAATTTCATAATTCAACCACTTTAGCCTAACCCAAGGTTTCAACACCTATTTCATGCATCATTAAGCTCCTAGGAACCATTCAAACACCAAACAATCCAATACACTTTGAATTCCCAAGAGCACTAACCAAAAATAACCTAGGGTTAAGCTCAAATCATGCATAAACCCTTCAAATATCACATCCAAGCAATAAGAACACTAATAAATACTTCCTTAACCCCATTTCATTCATTTCAATTGGTGGATTTCAGCCATAACCGAAGATCTAAACTTATAACCGAAAAACCCCAAGCTTCAACCGAAGAAAATGGAGAGGGAGGAGTAGAAATCACTTACCAACTTGAATCCAAGCTTCTAAAGTCCGAAAATCACTCCCAATGGCCGAAAACTCTAAACCCTAGCAGAGCTCTTCGTCACTCCCTCCAATTTCTTTCTTTTTGTTCATCTAAAATGATTCTGATTTAAACAAGATTCTTGATTCTCGCCGCAGCCTCAGAACACCTCGCCGTGGCTTCACCAGTTTTCAACTGGAAAGAGCCACTGGACACTCTCTCGCTGCTGCGTGGTACTCTTTCAGACTTCACTTGCCTTCCTCCATCTAATTTTCTCTGGTCCTACACACCATGCCAAAACAAAGTCATGAGGGGTGTTACACTCTCCCCTCCATATAAAAATTTTGTCCTCAAAATTTCAACTTTTACCTCAAGCAAAAATCTTTGGATACCTCCTTTGCATGGATTCTTCGGTCTCCCATGTGACATCATTGGATGTCAAGCTGCTCCATAGGACCTTTATCAACTTTATGGTCTTATTTCTCAACTGCTTCTCATTTACATCAAGAATCTGCAACGGCATGATCTCAAAAGTTAGATCCTCATCATCAATTATATGAGACAGATTCGGATGATACTTCTTGAGTTGAGACACGTTGAAAACATCGTGCAATCCAGCAAGATTAGGTGGTAGATATGAAAGTTAAGATACAATGAATGAGCAAAATAGAGGGTAGGTAAGCTTTGAATGAATTAGAAATTAAATCAGTGGAGTTTTGGTGTATTTTTTGTTTTTCTCATTACCCAACAACTTAAATGAGGTCTAATTTATAATTTTACGGTAGAACTATATGTTGGAAACAAAGATTGGCCATTACTCTCAGTAAAATAGCCGTTTACCTACCACATTAAATGCACCTGACATAAGTTATACGGATAATCTCCTCAAGTTATGCGAATAACGGGTAACTGTTTGCCTTTGTTTTCAACGTAGAGCTTTTGTTATATGGATAACCAAGCTAGGTTATGTGGATAACGTGTTACCCAGAATGATTAAGTTTTAGCTCAAAATCATTTTCATGAAAACCCACTCAGTTATTAGGATAACGTTAAGTTTTTCTCAAACTGAGTTTTTGTGAAACTTAGGTTATCAAGATAACCTCCCAAGGTTATGCAGATAACCTATTTTGCTAAAGAAGAGCTATAAGTTTTGTAATATAGGTTATGTAGATAACCTCCCTCAGTTATGTGGATAACCTGTTCACCTGAGGAAAGTTCAAGTACTCTGAAATATAGGTTATGTAGATAACCTCCCTAGGTTATATAGATAACCTTTTAATAGAGATGAGTCCAAGTGCTCTGTGACATACGTTATGTGGACAACCTCTCTAGGTTATGCGAATAACAGGCTGTACGATACCACTTGCCTTCACTGTTTACTTTCTTATGCAGATAAGGTGCCTAACTCATTTGGATAACCACTTGGATAGACTTGAGAACTTGATCCCTAAGCTTTATTATACATATAACCTCAATCCCTTTTCATGAAATTAAAGAATAAACTTTGGAAAAGCTTTGAGATTGAGTATTAATCCCTATAACCTTAAATGATTATGCGTATAAGGTAAAATATTTTTGTTGAAAATCATGGTAAACACTTAGAAACATCTTTGAAATTGAGACCTTATCCCTATAAGCAAAAACATGTTCAAGGAAATCAATTGAACACTTATAATCATTTTGAAATTGAAGCTTTATCCTTATAAGATAGTTCTTTTCATGAAAACCATTTTGAAATAATGAACTAATCATTAATCATTCAATTAGCTATCTCATTTAATATTGGGTTAATTGAAATTCAAAGCTCAACTATGTTCTTTTACAAATAATTTCTTAAACCATGTGAAACAACTCTTTAATCTTCAGGAAACTACAACTTTGTTCTTCATTTCACTTGTGTTCCTCTGATATTGGATCTCTAAGCTCATTTGTTTTCAAATCATCAAAACATTTGAATTAACAAATAGAACTAATCCTAGTCCATCTTTGGACTATGCTATAAAGGAAGAAGCCACTCAAGTAGAGGGCTCTCATGAGCCAATGATGGAGGAAGTTGCTTAAGACTCAATTTTGTCATCACAAGAGACTGAGAAGCAACTTGTTACAGATCTTACAACTGCACCCATTATTCAAGCTGCTCTCAATGAGTAAAGGGGCATCATGCCTTATATTGACTTTACTACTATTGCCCATGATGCTGTAATACAAGCTCAGAAGCAAAGGCTCGATGAAATGTTCCCTCCACTAGTACCTCAACCACCATTTTCTGGTTATGGACTATCATTGGAGCAATGGGCTAGGCTAGCTAACATTTGAAGGGTGGTTCACAAATTAACTTCAGTGTCTGATGATGAACTTCCTTAAATCCCTCCCTCAGTGCCATTTATACCAATTCATCTTCAGGCCTTTCCTATAGATTAGATACCTCTTCCCTCTGTCACTGCTCCTACTCCTGATGATGCCAAAAAGGAGGAGAAGGAAGCTGGACAAACTAAAGAAGCTACAGTTGGACAAACAGAAACTAGACAATATGAAGGTACTGGTCAATTAGGAAAAACTTATGGCATAAGGATTAAGCACAAGGCTAGAAAGGAATGACAAGCTGCAGAACCTTAGAGCTTAAATCTTTTTGAAAGATTTTGTGCTTCATTGTGATGTATTTCTTTTATATAATCAATGTACTTGTTTGTATACTTGTTTGAATTTGGTTGATCTCTGTACTAAACATATTTGCATTAATGAAACTTGTTTCACATTTCCTTTTCTATTCTCCTAAATTTTCAACTCTGATACATATGCTATATTTATATTCAAATTTTAATACATATGTTGAGGGGGAGCTCTTGGAAGCAAATCCAAATATTAATCCAGTTTGCAAGTTGTTTTGTCATCATCAAAAAATGGGGAGAAAGTTGAAGTAGAAGTTTTGATAATTTCAAATAACTAGAGCTTAGAAAGGAGAATATCAAAGAAGTATAAAGAGATAAAAGTGAAGAAATTCAGTTAAGAATAAGTGAAAATTTAGTTGTTAGGATTTCTTGTTAGGAATCTCGATACATGCACAGCTGAAAACATCATCAAAATATCTCGTGGATCCGTCAACGTTGTTTAAATTGAGATGTAGAAGAGAATAGCACCTTTGGTGTGTGTTGTTTTGGTTTTTTTTTTTCAGTTTCGGACCCTAGGAATTGATGAGTCTGATTAGCACCCTTTACCGGTATCCACATGAACGGTGATTCTAACTCGAACGACATGTTAGCACCTCTGTTTGCAAACTTCCGTATGTTCTCACTGTGCGTCCGTACATTTTCTCTCTTTAAGTGTGTAGTCGCTATCTCTTTAGGGTGGATAGAGAGTCTCTATTGATTTAATATCTAATAACCCTAGTCTATATCAATATATAGATAGAGTTTATTATTTGATTAATTTTAAATCAAATATTTAAATTAAATCAAATGTTAATAAATAGATTAGTTTAAATTTAAATCTATCTAATAGATTAAATCTAAACTAACTATCTAATCTATATCCAGAATCAAATCTAAATTTAATTTATCATATAAATCAAATTTAGATTATGACATTAGTTTAAATTTAAATCTATCACATAAAATTAAATTTAAAACTAATTCATTTAAATTAATTTAAATGATATATATATGTATATTTTGAAATAATATATCAAATATATCAAACATATATATATTTCAAATTTTATAAAATATATATCATATATATATATTTATTTATAAAATTCATCCACCATAAATTGAACGTTAAATTCATTTAATCTAAACACATTTTAGATTCAATGAATCTGAACATTTTAGCTTAAGTTGGTCCATTATTATGTGCAACCCTGTAGGCCCATATGATGTTGGCAATGGGCTAATGACACTATTGGACCTACAAGTCACAAGTGACCTCTACTAAGACATTGTGACTACCCAAATCATATGAGATCAATGATCTTATCCAACCTATCATATAACTATCACTTCCCTTTTGTCTCACAATATATGGGTCAAGTATGAGGCATGGAGACGTCATCCTTATCTTTCTCAACCATCACTTTCTTGTTCTTTGAGTAGACTGACAAAACAAATGTAAACTCTTCCATTCAAGCATGACCATGCATTTCTCAGTCTCACTCATCGAGGGGCCCATATATATCTTTCCATTAATTAGATGGACAAATTCCATCTTGATCATTCATCTTCCTCCACATGAATTCCACTATACCTGATCATAGCTTTTATGATCTCCTGATTAAAGTTGACTTTTGACTCTGTCAAAGTTTAGTGTTTCCATGTAAGAAGTCATGGTAATCTCATGTCTAAGGGCTCAATGACATGGTTATATATATGAGATATGCTTATGACTTGATCTATGCAGCTATCTCATGACGGGTTGATCCAGCTCCTGTTCCCTAACATGTGCTTATGATTTTGATTTGTATCTTCATACATAATTATCACATAATTATCAATTAAAATCAAACTAGCCTTAGTTCATCATTGTTCCCACAAAAAAAGATTGACTAGGGACATTTAGGATAAAATGATTTATCCAAGGATATTATTTTAAAGAAAAAACATGCGAACAATATAATAATGTAATAAAAGAAAAACACCTTCTTTTTCATAATGAAGTACAATTTTCATAATACAATGATTGGCCCTTGGCATAATCTCTAACATTTCTCTCTATCTACACTGGGTAAAAAGCTTTGATTGCTACTTATTTATGTTAACACAGTACTTAAATGAGTGATTTCATAGTTATCATATGCTAGTATGTGTTAAAATTGAAAATACTAACTCATAAATGAAATTTGTATTTGACTCATGTGTATTTTGTGCAAAATTCAAACTTTGCTTAGTGAAATTCAAAGATAAAGACGTTTTATCTCTGATAGATGAATTTCAGTTCTGAAATTTGTATTTTTAGCTAAGTATTATTGATGAAAGTGTGCAAAATTTGTATGAAACTTGTCAAAATTTGAATGTTGGTAAAGTTCAAAGAGAGTTCAGAGTCAACTCTTCTGACAGACGAACTTTGGACTTCAAAGTATGAATTTTGAAATAAGAACTTATGAGTCTTGCTAGAGCATGCTTCTAATAGACGAACTTTGTAGTTCAACATTTGAATTCCATAGATGAGAACTTTTGATAGAGATCAAGGAGGCATGTAACATCCCTAAGAGCCAAAACATCTAAATATCTATAAGGAATTCATGAAAATGGATAGGCAACATTTTACATGAAAAAGGGCAAAAAGGTCATTTTTCCCCATCAGATGAAAATGTGAAATTACATTTTTACCCCTAGAAGTTAAGATAATTGCATCTAAGCCCTCAAGAATAAAATTCATATGGTAATGCATTAGAATATATATTTTTGGGGAAAATTATAGCTAATGACTCAGAAGATTTAAAAATTATAATTTGACCCAAGGTTAAGGATAATTTTGTAAATATGTAAAGTTAATGTCAAATCGAAGCTCTTAACGAGATGAGTCCAATGGTATATGGCACTGAGGGTTAATGATTAAGGATAAAGAAATAATCAATGCTAAAAATTAAAAAGTAATTTTATACCGATAAAACTTCTTTTTTGCACATAAAAGCTAAAAAGACAAAAGGAAAAGCTATTGAACAATGCAAAAGGAGCTTTTTAGAGACAGGATAATAAACTAATTCTAGATACAAGTTTACTTTAATCCTGTACTCATAAATTGAGTTTATACAGCAAAAGGTAACTTTACCGGTCTAGGTATAAAGTAACCAATACAGAGTATTATTGGACCAGGAAAAATATGCAGTATTTTGACCAATTTTCTCTCTCTTGGACATGCATTGAATATTTAATATTAATTCCAAACTTAATATAGAAGTTTGCTCAACTAAGGTTAAAGTTAACCTAATCATGCAAATAAGTGGATTAAGCTTCTCACCTCATTTAAACGTCCAGATAGCTGCCCAAAGGAGAGAGAAGCAGCTGAAAACTGTCCCAAGAAAGAAGAAAGAAGACGTAGGAAAGAAGAAGAAGAAAGAAGAGAGTATTGGAAATCAACATAAGCTAAGCTTTTCCCTTGAATCCTTGAAGCTTTTGGTTCGAGTTTGTGTTGGTTTAGCAAAGTTTTCTTCTTGTCCTCTGTAGGTCTAGATTTCATCCAAGGTTTAGGAAGAGAGGGAACGTGATTTTCTTGCACAAAAATGAAGGGAAAGTGTAAGAAAATGTAAGAAAAGTAAGTTTAGGTATGTTTGAGACAAGTTTTATGAAAAACCAATATTTCCCCCTTTGTGGCATTTTTTGGTCAGCACATTAGGCCATCTTAGAGTAGGAATTTCATTATTTTGATGTCAAAAATAGATTCCCCATGATCCAAAACCTTTAGAACAACTATGGATGCAAGGAAAAACCAAAAGAATTGCAAAGTGAAATTTTAAGGGTTTGATGAGCACTTGGTGAACCAAGGCTATGAATCAGTGATTTATGTGCTTCATTGGTGCTATGTATAGGTTCAAAGAAGCTTAAGAATTTCAAAGAATAGGTGCACAAAGTTTGGAAAGGAAGGGAATACATTAAGGTAGTAATTTTACCATTTACTTGCATTATATATCTTACATGATTTCTATGAGTTTAATGATTTGCCATGTGATTATTTTGATGAATTGTGATGGTTGGCTAAGTTGAAATGGTTTATGACCTCTGAATGTCCATTTTATAAAATGAAACTCTGCCAAAATTTTTATGAAATTAATTGGCATATTATGATCAAGTGATGATTGATTGTTTTATAAAGCATTTATGATGATTGTGATGATATGTATGCTTGAATGGTAAATACTACTGAGATTTTTTAAATCTCACTCTCCCTAAATGACTAACTATGCTAGGAAAAAACCATGGAAAAAGGGTTAAGGAAGGAGCTAGACACATGAAGAAGATAATGATGAGTGGTTGATGATGTAAGTTATTATGTTAAGATGTGATCATTTGTATCAATTTATGGGTAGATGAGCAAAGCTGCCATTATTTGTTATTGTGTATTTCTAAGTTTCTCATTATGTTATGTATGAATGTGGTACAATGAATGATGATGTAAATATGATATGAAGCTCATTTCATCAAGGCATGAATGGAAATGTTCAATCTGAACATCCTAATAGAAACATAGGTATTGTCCATGTGAGACAGGGCAATTAGTTAATTAATATACATGTTCTTAAAGTACAAAAACAGAGCTTTAAATGGTCCAAAGAGCACCCCATTTGGATTAGTGTATGAATTATAAGAATTTTTCAAATTTAGGGTTTGGAATAGGACAAAATTGGAAAAACTGGAAACTAAAAGTTAGGTACTAGAAAATTCAAAAGAAAATATAAAATGGTATAGAGCTCCAAAAATTTAGTGCTTTATTGTATAGAAAGGTCTATGTTTTAAGTTTCATATGACATTGATTTGGAGGTAATTTGAGCTATATAATAGAAGATATAAAGGTTTTTCTAAAATTGTTCCAATGAAAGTTAAATTCTGACCCTTCACAATTTTACTTAGCACCATGCCCGGTGAGAGTAAAATAAATGTACAAGAAAAATATTTCTAGAAAATGATTTTTTTGGAAATAGAGTATGCACGATTTGGTCTAGAATAGAAGGAAATTTGATTTTTCAAAGTTATTGCCAAAATCAGAAATTTTCATAAATGACCAAATCTATTGTACTTTTTGAAGGAATAAACTATACTAACTGGCCTAGTATTTACTGTTAGGTTGGCTGGTCACCTAAGAGAGGGGTTGAATTGGGCGATGCAAGATTTTCATCCTTTTTGGATCACAATCCAAATGCACCAGATCTGCAGCAAAACAGGGATGAACAGAGAGAGTTAAGTGCAGTAAATGAATAGAGAAGATGAAGAGCAATACACAGCAATTTATACTAGTTTAGCCCAACCACTTGACCTACATCCAATCCCCAAGCCACCACTTGGGATTTCCACTATATCCCATAGGTTCGATTCGGGCACCTTGTTAGATATGCTGGCTTCCTAAGAGGGGGGTGAATTGGGAAGGTTAAAATTTTCTGCAAAAGTCAAGAGTGTAGTGAAGACAAAAGAGACCATAAAACAGAGTATAAAAGAATAGCAATGTAAGAGTAGTAAAGAAGAAGGGAAGACACAGATGTTTATCCTAGTTCGGTCTCTCTATCTTGGCCTATGTCCAGTCCCCAAGCAACTACTTGAGATTTTCTACTATCTTGTAAGAATTCAGTAGACTTCTTGCAATTGCCTCAATACAGCTTTGATGCTCTGTTCTTAGAGCTTACAACCTCTCTCTTTGCACTCTACCTAAGTGCTTCCCAAATCCCTTGTAATATCCCCTCACAAGAAAATCTTTCTTCCAGATGAAGATAAGATTGATTACAAAGAATAAACTCTCTAATTTAGAGTGTATATGAAAGTTGAAGTGTAAAAGAATGAAGTATGAGAGTAAGAGACTTTGAGTTGAGAATTTGACAGAGTTTCAGTATATACAATGTAAATTCGTTACCCACAACTTCAAATAAAGTTCTATTTATAGATTTATGTTTTAACTATTTGTTAGAGACAAGATCTAGCTGTTAGAAATGTTACCTAATGGTTACTCTGAAAAACTATCTGTTCACCAATCGCATTTTATGTTTCTAACACTCAAAGTTCGAATTTTGGTTAGTCAACAGACGAATTTCACAGATATTGAAAGTTAAAGACTTTAACATTGAACTTCAAAGTTCGTCTGTTTATGAAGCAAAGTTTGAATTTCCATCTTTGAAAAATGTTTCTATGTTGGATCATACGAATTTTCAAGTTAAAGTTCTTCTTATAAGTGTGAACAGTTGTCCCATATTGCTACAGTGCCTTCGAAGTTTGAATTTTGGTGCCTAAAATTCATCTATCAGTGGGCAGCTCAATAAGGCACAATAGTTCATCTTTTCCAAATTTGAATTTTCAAGATTCAAAGTTCGTCTGTCAGAGGGAGCTCTTATCAGACTTATTTCAAAGTTTGAATTTCTGAAAACCAACATTCGTATGTCAACAGATTGTCATAACAAACTTGCAAGCTTTGTTTCTAAAATTTGAATTTTGAAAGTCAAAGTTCGTCTGGCAGTGAGTTAATTTTGAACTCTTTCTATACTTCGCTTTCAGATGAGCTTTGACATATCATCAAATGAATTTTTCATTTTTATGAATTGTGTTTTATCAGAAATTTGAATTTTCAAAACACAAAGTTCGTCTGTTAGAAAAGTATCTTATCAGACTCATGCCAAAGTTTGAATTTCTGCACTTAAAGTTCATTTATTAGAGGAATCTTTTTTCTGACTAACTTATTTTCAATTCAAAATTCGAATTTCAGAAAGTCAAAGTTTGAATTTTCAAAGTAATAGATCAACTTTAACACCTTAAAGTTCGTCTGTTAGTAGGTGGTTGTCAAATATTCCATGAATTAACATGGAATCAGATTTCTAAAAACATTCTTTTACCAATCCAAAGCCTTTTACTCAAATTAAACAAGGTAAGAAGTTCTATATCTAATCTTGTGCTGATTTTACTTGGATTTCTCCATTTGGGATCTTCCATGCACCTTTAATATCTTCTTTCCAAGCTATGGTAAGTTGATTTGGAATCATCAAAACACTTGATTCAACATTCTCCCCCTTTTTGATGATTAAAAAATAACTTACAAATTGGATTAGTACTTGGGTTTGCTTTAAGAAGCTCGCCCTCAACATATGTATTATAATTCAAATAATAAGATATCATGCACAGCAAATCAATCATGAGAAAATCATTAATGCATTTATGATTCCAATAAAAAGATAGAACATTGCAATCATAAAATTCAGAACAGAGTTCAGAACAAGATTTATATATATAAAAAATACTAAAAGAAGGACCAAGCAATCCTAAAATCTAATCACTTCTTCTTGGACTTGGACTTCTTACTATAGGTTTGCCAGAAGGCTCTGCTGCAGCCTTTCCAGTTTGTTCGGACTTCTCCCCCTTTTTGGCATCATCAAGAAGGTGCACAAAGTCAGTAGGAGGAGGGATATGAGATACTGGGATTACCTAAAGAAGCACAGAAACAAATGGTAGATCTAGATTAAGCCTTGGCAAAGACTCAGAAGCTTCAAAATTAGACTCCTCATCATCAGAGAGTTCAAGAAGTTCTTACACTTCTTGCCTAGTGACTGCCAATTGAGCTCTTCGTGCCTTAGAGAGACCAAAAGTGAAAACAGGTGAGGGAGCAGGAGGGTGAAACATTTCTTCAAGCCTTATCCTTTGTGCTTGCAATAGAGTATTATGAGCAATAGCCTCTAGATCAACATAAGGCACAATGATTCTCTCTTTATTCAAGGCAGCTTGCATGAATGGCGAGATGGAGATGGCTGCCACTAGTTTCTCAACTTGCTCAGATTCTTGAGATGAGAGAATTGAATCCTGAGTAACTTCAGGAATGAACTCATGGGAGCCTGGTTCCAGAGGGGCATCTTCCTCCATTCCATAGTCCAAGGGAGGACCAGGACTGGCTTTATCACTAGAGGCTTATGGTGTGGTCCATGTGCAAGAGCTCCAGTGTCATGCACTTCATCATCAGGTTCAGGGATGGCTAGCACGAAAGGACTTGGAGGCTCAGGTGTAGGAGACATGACAGGCTGAGAAAATCTTGGCTAAGGTGGAGCTAATGTGGAGGGAATGGCACTCCTGATGTCTTCATATGCATCAACCACTACTTTCATATTCCTTGCCAACTGATGTATCTGGTCTTGCAGATGGGCAAACTTGACATTTTGCTCATCTCTGATGCTAAGCATGAGTGTAGACAGACTATCACACAACTCAGTGATCTTGGTTGGCTTTACTCGAGTAGAAGGAGTTGATGGAACTTGAGCTTGAGGGGGTTGAGATGGAGATGGAACAGGCTGAGAAGGTTGAGGTATGGATTTTGCAGTAGCCTCAGAGGTTCTTTCTTGTTGTTGGGAGGATTCCTCATCAAAGAAAAGGTCTTCAGTCTTTCCAGCTCCCTTTCCAATCCATCTCCTATCTTTCTTCTCTATTCACATCCTTTGCAGTTAGTTCTTCTTCTTTGAAGATCTCAGTAGGCTTCCCTTTTCCTTTCTCAAGATGTTGAATTCGGGCATACTGAAATATCTTGGAGATGATTGCTGCATAGGGAAGGGTAGAATCTTTCCTCTGATATCTTGCCTTGATCATGCGTTGGAGGATGATGTATCCCATGTTGATAAGCTTCCTAAGCATAATAGCTGCCATCACATGTGCTTCAGCCCTTGTAATCAGATTGAAACTGCCTCCTTCGTTGAAGATAATCCTGGACACAATATAGTGCAGGATTCTGACTTAAGCACTGAGGTCAGTAGACTTCAGCAAGCTTAGAGGTGGCCTGTTCTCTTTTCTTCTGAATAGAGTATTCAGAATTGTGCTTTCCTTGTAGTTCAAAAAAGGCCTTCCTTCTTCATCAGTGGATTCAGCCTCATCCATATACCTTGAGGCTGTAATGTTAATCTTCAGACTGTCTTGCCCTGGGATTTCTAACACCTCATTAAAGGTTTCACCTTTTAGCTAGATAGTCCTTGACCTCAGATTCACCTCCCACTTCTTCTTCTTGCTATTAAATTTCAGAGAGGCATACCAGGTTTTGACAACCTCATAATCATATCTTTCTAGTATTTCTAAAAAATTTTTGTATCTCATTATCCATTGCCTAGCATCAAAGTTGTTAGAAACTATGAATTCTTCCAGATTTACACGATGAGGCTTGATTACCTTTTTGCTGACAAATTTGGAGTTGTATTCTCCAAGAATATGAGCATTGCTCCATAATGGCAGTGAGGTCAGTTGATATTCTCTAGATTCAGTATTGGAGGAGGAAAAAGATGCAGCAGTAATAGGAGTAACCAGAACAGAGGGCTCTGATTTCTTTAAAGGAGAGGGTGCAGATTTCTTCGAGTTTGCTCATAAAGTAGTTTTCTGCCTTTAGGAGGGTGTTGTCTTGCTGGATTCGCCTTTTCTTTTCTAAGTTTCACTCTCCTTAGAGGCATATTGGGATTTTACAAACCTCTTTGGCCGTGACTCTCCCTTCCCAACTTCTAGATTTTTGACTCTTGCCATTCTCGATGAGGAATGATTCAGAAAGATGCAAAGAGTAGGTTTATAGGGTGTGAAAAGGAGTTTAATCAGTGAGAAATGAAGGTTCACAGACGGAGTTAATGGGAATTAAAGAGAGAATTTGAACAAACTTGAGAGAGAGACGAATAGGGTTACGTCTGTTCAGAGGATGACCTTCAGTTTTAACGTATGTAACTGCTGAACAGAAAAATTTTGAGAGGTCAAAATTTGAACTTCGAGCAGTCACAAGTTAAACCATTCAGCAAGGCTTGCTGACAGACGAATGTTCAGCTGGAAATTTGTTTGACAAAGACTTGGTTCTGAAAACAATATGTGAACAAATGAACTTTGTTTTAACAAAGTTCAAACTTCGAAAGAATCAGGCAATAAGCAATTATGAACACAACAAGCAACAGACAAACTTTACTTATGAAAATTCATCTTTCAGAGAACCAACAAGGTGAACATGTTACAACAGACGAATTTTGGTTTAAAAATTCAAATTTTAACATTTTGTAAAGAGTTTTCAACATGTGTATTTTGAGAACTGGAGATTTGTATATTATTCATGTTAAATACAGATAATATTTGCATTTCATTTTTGAAAATTCGAATTTCTGTTGTTCAATAGATGAATTTTGAAGGATAAAAGAGTACTGTTACAGTGAGCAGCCAACTGAAATTCATCTTATGGGCATCCAAATTCGAATGTTAGGCATGCTAACTTCACAAAAACACAGTTTAATCACAAAAATTCGTCTAACAAACATAAAAAAAAAGCAAATTTCAACTTCCTAAACTTACAAAATAGATCCAGATGCTCAAATTTCTTGCTCTCTTTTTCATCTTTTGATTGTGCCATCCTGATTAGCTCTATTGCACAGTTCTATTATCATTTGAACTTGTGAGGAGCACCTGCAACTTATATCAAACACACTCTGATACTAAAGTTAGGATTGATTCAATGTCAGAAACTTTAATTTAGATAGATACAAGGACATACTTACAGTTCATTGGGATTTACCATGCCCAATTCTCTTCTGATTTTACAGTGTCTATCTTTTGGAAGGGGCTTTGTCAGAATGTCAGCAACTTGATCCTCGGTAGGGATGTATTCTAATCTAATTTCTCCTTTCAGAACATGATCCCTTATAAAGTGATGCCTAACTTCAATATGCTTTGTCCTTGAATGCATGATAGGATTCTTTGTGATGTTGATCGCATTTTGGTTGTCTCATATTATTGGTATTTCCTTCATCTCAATCTCAAGATCTTCAAGCTGCTGCTTCATCCAAATAATGTGGGCACAACAGCTTCTAGTTGCAACATATTCAGCTTCTGCAGTGGATAGAGCCATACTGTTTTGCTTCTTGCTGAACCATGACACCAGGGATCCTCCAAGGATCTGACATGTTTCACTGGTACTTTTTTTGTCAGTTTTGGATCTAGCAAAGTTAGCATCAGTGTATCCAATGAGATCTTCTCCATTGTCCTTTGGGTATCAAAGTCCCATTTGTGATGTTCCAATTAAATATCTGAAGATGCGTTTCACAGTAGTTGCATGGGTTTCTTTGGGACATGATTGGAACCCTGCGCACATACAGACACTGAACATGATGTCAGGTCTGCTAGCTATTAGGTATAGCAAAGATCCAATTATTCTTCTATATTGGGTTATGTCAAAATTTTTTCCTCCTTCATCCATATTAAGCTTAGTTGCAGTAGCCATGGGAGTTCCCATTGGCTTGGCTTTTTCCATGCCAAACTTTTTCAATAGCTCTTTGAGATATTATGATTGGTTGAGGAAGATACCATCAGCACATTGCTTAATTTGCAGTCCAAGGAAGAAGTTAAGCTCACCCATCATTGACATTTCGAACTCACCTTGCATTAGCTTAGAGAAATTCTTGCAAAGAGATTCATTAGTAGCACCAAATATAATATCATCAACATAAATTTGAACAATAAGTAAATCTTTGTTTTCTTTCTTAGTGAACAAAGTAGTATCTACCTTCCCTCTATTGAATCCCTTTTTAGTTAGAAAGTTGCTTAGTCTTTCATACCATGCTCTAGGAACTTGTTTTAAACCGTAAAGAGCTTTCTTTAGTTTATAAACATGGTTTGATTTTTTAGAGTCCTCAAAGCCTGGAGGTTGGTCTATATAAACTTCTTCCATGATATATCCATTCAGAAAAGCACTTTTCACATCCATTTAATATAACATTATGTTTTTAATGCATGCATAAGCCAACAGGATTCTAATTGCTTCTAATCTTGCAACTGGAGCAAAGGTCTCTTCAAAATCAATACCTTCTTCTTGATTATATTCTTTGGCAACCAGTCTTGCTTTATTTCTTATTATTGTTCCTGATTCATCAAGTTTATTTCTAAAGACCCATTTAGCGCCAATGATAGGGTGATTTTTAGGTCTAGGCACTAAATCCCAAACTTGATTTCTTTCAAACTGATTTAATTCATCTTGCATGGCTAGAATCCAGTATTCATCAATTAAGGCTTCTTTAGTGCACTTAGGTTGAATTTAAGAAATGAAAGCACAGTTGATCATTTGATCCTTTAGCAGTTTTCTAGTTTTAACTTTCTCTTGAACATCCCCAATCACTTGATCAACAGGATGATTCCTTTGATATCTCCAAGCTCTGGGAAGTTCTTGAGATATATCTTCATTATTCTCATCCTCAAAGTCTTTCTCCTGAATATCTTTATCTATGTTAATAGATTCAGATATTTTTGGAGGTTCAATTTTACCTTCTTTAGAAATATCTAAGTTCTTAAAATTCAAAATAAAATCATCTTCATCAATGACATGCTTGGAAACTGTTTCATTTTCAATAAACACAACATGCATAGATTCCTCTATAGATTTAGTCTTCTTATTGAAAATTCTATATGCTTTACACCTACTAGAATAGCCCAGAAATATACCTTCATCAGATTTGACGTCAAACTTACCCAAATTCTCCTTTCCATTGCTATGGATGAAACATTTACAACTGAACACATGCAAATGTGAAAAGTTTGGCTTCCTTCCTTTGTACAACTCATAAGGAGTCTTCCCCAGAATTGGTCTGATGTAGGCTCTGTTAATGATGTAACTTACTGTGTTTACTGCATCTACCCAGAATACTTGAGAGAGTTCCTTTTCATTCAGCATTGCTCTTGCCATTTCTCCAATTGTTCTGTTCTTCCTTTCCACCACTCCATTCTGCTGAGGAGTTCTTGGAGCTGAGAAGTTGTGATCAATTTCATGTTCATCACAGTTCTCCAGAAAGCATGAATTTTCAAACTCTCCTCCATGGTCAGACCTGATAGACACAATAGAAATACCCTTCTCATTTTGCACTTTCTTAGCTAAGGTTGCAAATGCATCAAATGTTTCACTTTTGGGAGAAAGAAACAAGGTCCAGGTAAATCTAGAGTAATCAACCACAATTACAAGAACATACAAATTTCCACCAATGCTTTTTACTCTAGATGGACCAATTAGATCCATATGCAATAGTTGCAGTGGTCTAGATGTAGTGACTACATTTTTAGATTTAAAAGATGATTTAGTTTGTTTTCCTTTAAGGCATGCATCACATTCTTTGTCTTTTTCAAATGAGATTTTTGGTAAGCCAATGACTAACTCATTCTTAACCAATTTTGACAATTGGTTCATGTTAACATGTACTAATCTTCTATGCCACAACCAACTATCATTATCCTGACTAATCAAACAGATAGAATCTAAGGAAGGAAGTTCATCAAAATCAATAGTATAGCAGTTACCATCCCTTTAAGCCTTGAGGATTACTTTGTGATCACTTTTTCGGATGACCAGGAAAAATTTTGAGTTAAACAGTACCTAGTTGCCTTTGTCACATGTTTGACTTACACATAGCAGATTGTGATTAAGGCCAATTACAAACAGCACCTCTTCAATAGATGTTTCTGGATTCTTGCCAACAATGCCAATTCCAACTATTTTGCCATATTGATCACATCCAAAGGTCACCTTTCCTCCGTTTTTGTCTCTAAGGGTAAGGAACTTCTCCTCATCACCAGTCATGTGACTTGAGCAGGCACTATCCATATACCATTTATTGCTCTTTCTTGTTTTAAGACAGATTTGCCAAACAAAGTTCAGAGTTTCTTTTTAGGTACCCAAATTTGCTTGGGTCCTTTTCTGTCAGTGACATTTTTCCTAGATACAAGTATATCTTTGGGAGCCCATTTTACCTTCCTGTCAAGTCTATTTTTCTTCAATGCACATGAACTGGAAATATGTCCCTTCTTATTACAGAAGTGACAGGTGGTGAAAGGGCTGCTAGATTATGATGCAGGAAGAAAGCAATGCAGATAATATTTTGTTTCACATATCTTGGTTGATCATAGGATTCAATGTGGTTTGAAATATGATCTTTCTTCTTAGACCCATTAGCATGCACAAAATGCCTCATATACAGATTTTGATTTTTCTTTTTAATCCTTTATTTTACTGTACAAGAATCATAGCTAAGTTCAGCCTTTCCTTGTGTGATTCTCTGACTTCCCATTAAAGCAAATAACATATCTTTACCCTTAGTAAGTCTAGCCATTCCTTTTAGTAGATTGTCATTAGTTTGCTTTAATTCAATACATGATGTACAGCTAGCAGATTCAGATTTATGTAGAGATGTAATGTCAGAAATATTGCACTGAGATTCTAGCTTGTTAATCTTTTTCTTAGCCTATTTTAGTTCTTTAGCTGTCTTATTAAATTCATCATGCAGTTCATGAAATGCATCAAGTAATTCAGAATAGGAAGGTTCAGATTCATATACCTCATCCTCATGATCACTATTAGATGGATTTTGAATTTCTTTAGATGCAAGTGCCATCAAGCAGATATTGGCAATTTCATCTTCTTCTTCATCTAAGTTGTTGCCCCAGATTGATGAGAAGTATGCCCTCTTCTTCTTGCTCTTGTCAGCAGCTTTCTTTTTTTTCTCTTGCTTCTTTAGGAATTGTGGACAATCATAATGATATGCCCTTGCTTTTTGCATTCATAGTAGGTGACAGGTTCTTTTCCTTCTTTCTTGTTGTTTGCAGCTGCTCCTTTCTTGAAGAATCTTTTGTTTCTTTTCTTGTTGTAAAACCTTCCAAATTTTCTGACCATCACAGCCGGAGTTTCTTCATCTAATTCATTTCCATCATCATATTCCTCTTCTTTCTCTACAGCAGCTTTCAAAGCAAGACCTTTCTTTTTCCTGTCTTCTCGTGCTTCCTTGAGAGCCTTTATCTTTCCCTCATATTCTTCAAGGCTGCCAAAGAGAGCTGTGACAGAGGCTATTGATTCTCCCTGGCTTCCTCTATTACTATTACTTTGGGTTGTCATTCTAGAGGAAGAGCTCTAAGGAATTTTCTCACCTTCTCTGACTGGGTATACTCCTTTCCAAGACTCTTCAATTGATTTATAATAAGGGTGAATCTCTTTTTATAGCTCTTTGATGCTCTCTCCTTCCACTATTCTAAAGCTTTCATATTCACTAATACAGGAGTTTAATTTGTTTTCTCTTACTCCACTGTTCCTTCATGAGTGATCTCTAAAGTATCCCGCATACCCTTGGCTGTGGAATATTGTGACACTCTGTAGAATTCATCTTGGTTTAATGCATTGACCAGGCAGTGTTTTGCCTTAATGTTCAGCAAGACTCTTCTCCTATCTTCCTCATTCCACTCGTCCTCTGGCTTCTTCTTGTATTTTCCATCATCGTGTAGTTTTATTAGGATAAAGTCTCCCTTCTGGATGACAGACTATATGTCCAGATCAATGGACTGGAGATAGATCTGCATTCTCATCTTCTAGTATCCATAGTATTCTCCATTAAAGCCAGGTGGTCTATTTGTGTTGTTTCCCTAAGGTAGCATACTTTCTCGAAAGCCAGCCATTGAATTTCCCATACTGTTAGACCCTTTGTTTGGGAATCCGGGCTCTAATACCACTTGTTAGATATGCTGGCTTCCTAAGAGGGGGGTGAATTGGAAAGGTTAAAAATTTCTGCAAAAGTCAAGAGTGTAGTGAAGACAAAAGAGACCATAAAACAGAGTATAAAAGAATAGCAATGTAAGAGCTGTAAAGAATAAGGGAAGACACAGATGTTTATCCTAGTTCGGTCCCTCTATCTTGACCTATGTCCAGTCCCTAAGCAACTACTTGAGATTTTCCACTATCCTGCAAGAATTCAATTGGCTTCTTGCAATTGCTTTAGTACAGCTTTGATGCTCTATTCTTAGAGCTTACAACCTCTCTCTTTGTACTCTACCTAAGTGCTTCCTAAATCCCTTGTGATATCCCCTCACAAGAAAATTTTTCTTCCAGATGAAGATAAGATTGATTACAAAGAATAAACTCTCTAATTTAGAGTGTATATGAAAGTTGAAGTGTAGTAGAATGAAGTATAAGAGTAAAAGACTTTGAGTTGAGAATATGATAGTGTTTCAGTATATACAATGTAAATTTGTTACCCACAACTTCAAATGAAGTTCTATTTATAGATTTTTGTCTTAACTATTCGTTAGAGACAAGATCTAGCTGTTAGAGATGTTACCCAATAGTTACTCTAAAAAACTATCCATTCACCAACTGTATTTAATGCTTCTGACACTCAAAGTTTGAATTTTGGTTAGTCAACAGACGAATTTCGCAGATACCAAAAGCTAAAGACTATAATGTTGAACTTCAAAGTTCGTCTGTTTATGAAGCAAAGTTCAATTATCCATCTTTGAAAAATGTTTCTATGTTGGATCATACGAATTTTCAAGTTAAAGTTCTTCTTATAAGTGTGAACAATTGTCCCATATTACTAAAATGCCTTCGAAGTTCGAATTTTGGTGCCCAAAATTGGTCTGTCAGTGGGCAGCTCAATAAGGCACAATAGTTCATCTTTTCAAAATTCAAATTTTCAAGATTCAAAGTTCATCTGTCAGAGGGAACTCTTACCAGACTTATTTCAAAGTTCAAATTTCTGAAAACCAATATTCTTATGTCAACAGATTGTCATAACAGACTTGTAAGCTTTATTTCTAAAATTCAAATTTTCAAAGTTAAAGTTCGTCTGTCAGTGAGCTAATTTTGAACTCTTTCTAAACTTCACTTTCAAATGAGCTTTGACATATTCTCAAATGAATTTTTCATATTTATGAATTGTGTTTTATCATAAATTCGAATTTTCAAAACACAAAGTTCGTCTGTTGGAAAAGTATCTTATCAGACTCATGTCAAAGTTCGAATTTCTGCACTTAAAGTTCATCTATCAGAGGAATCTCTTTTCTGACTAACTTATTTTCAATTCAAAATTCAAATTTCAGAAGTCAAAGTTCAAATTTTCAAAGCAATAGATCAGCTTTAACACTTTAAAGTTCGTCTATTGGTGGGTGATTTTCAAATATTCCATGAATTAACATGGAACAGATTTCTAAAATCATTCTTTTGCCAGTCCAAAGCCTTTTACTCAAATTAAACAAGGTAAGAAGTATTATATCTATTTTTGTGCTGATTTTACTTGGATTTCTCCATTTGGGATCTTCCATGCACCTTTAATATCTTCTTTCCAAGCTTTGGTAGGTTGATTTGGAATTATCAAAACACTTGATTCAACAGACCTGTAAAGCCTCAGTACATCCCACAAGTTTCAGTAGGCACTTGTGAAGCCACTCTCCCCACACCCTTACAAGATGTGTAATCTCCCTTTGTGATACCCCATACTAAGTATCTACCTAAAATTTGTAGAAAGAAATGTTTACAGAATGAAAACTCCCTTGAAGAGTAGATAATACATTGAAAGCTCACTCTATTTAGGTCGGTTTTTCAAAGAATGCTGACACAGAAAGATTTTATGCATATGAATAGCATTTTCGCATAGATTCTCTTAAGGTTGTTTCCCATAAGTTTAAATGATGTTCTATTTATAGATTTATGGTGTAACTAGACGTTAGACACAAAATCTATCCGTAAGAGAAAAGTTCTAGCCATTTTTCTCAGAAAAATAATCGTTCACCTACTGCATTAAATGCGTCTGATAGAGGTTATGCAAATAGCGGGTGATCATTGGTTCCTGGTTTCATTGTTAAACTTTCATTATGTGGATAACCTAGCTAGGTTATGCGGATAACATTCATTCCAGAATGACTAAGTTTGTAGCTCAAAAACATTTTCTTGAAAACCTACTTAATTGTTTAAATAACGTCTCACAAACTTGGATACCTTTGAGAATTATTAGAATAACCTCTTAGGATGTTATTCCTGTTCAAACAACGTTTAATCATCACAAACTAAGTTTTTGAAAAACAATCAGCACAAACTAAGTTTCTGTAAAACATAGGTTATTAGGATAACCTCCCAAGGTTATGTTGATAACAAATTTAATAGAGGAAGGTCCAAGAGTACTGTACCATAGGTTATGCGAATAATCTCCCTAGGTTATGTGGATAACCTACACGTTATGCAGATAATCTCCCTAGGTTATCCTAATAACGGGTAGCATAGAACAAGTGACATTTACTGTTAGGCCCCTTATGCGAATAAGGTAAGAACTTTACCAGGAAATCGAGCTAGACAGAAGCAGGGACATGGTGCAGACCTTAGTTATGCAGATAACCTCATCTCTTTTCATGAAAATGAATAGAGAATACTTATAAACAACATTGAGATTGAGACTTTATCCCTATAACTTATGAATGTTATACGTATAAGGTAAAACTTTTCAAGAAAACCATTTTGAAAACATGAGCCAAACACAAAGCCAATTTGTTAGCCATTATTTTTCAATTCTAACTTATGTTAACATCATATTTACTTAATCTTACTTATTTAAAATATATGGTAACAAGATTAAGTAAATTTTCAAAGATTAATCCTACCTTAAGACCTATGTGAAAATAAAATATACCTAATGACTAAGTCTTCAAATGATGAGTTTCACTTCCACTTGGTCATTTCCTTCTTGGCATGCTCCCTTCTGATATTTAGTTCTTTGACACTTGAATTTTTCACATCTTGGAGCATCCTTTTACTTCTTCTTCTTTGAGTGAGTCATGATGCTGATTTTCTTTTTTTTATTCTAATGCTCAGTATTCTTTCATGGACAATCCTACATTAAATGTATTACAGTTACAAGCCAAGTAGTTAGTCCAATTTATATAGCCATCTTGTATTATACAATATAAGAGCACAGTGGATATATTAGTACATAGCATGATATATGCATAATAACCATAATTGAATACATGCTAATGCACATTTTACTTTTATAAGGAATATTATATATTTTAGACACATATGATACTTTTCCTCCTTATTTCTCTATATTTGTCATTTATATTATCTATTGTAAAAGTATAGTGTATATACTTGCACATAGCATGATATATATGCAATATAATCATAATTAAATACATGCTAATACACATTTTACTTCTGTAAGGAACATTATATATGTTAGACACATATGATACTTTTGTTCCTTATTTCTCTATATTTGTCATTATCAAAACTTATATTATATTAAACTTAACATTTGCTTTGTTTCCTATTTTTCCCACGTATAGAATCATTTTATTTATTTTTAGAGACTTAAATCACCCCAATATGATTTTTGTAGAATTAGTTATAAATTTTCAAAATTCGTCGAGTAAAATGGAAATGGCAATATGAACAATACCCGAGAATTAAGAAAATTTTGCTTTTGAAATTAAATTGATTCAAGCTTCTCTTCAAGCATATTTGGACTTTAAAATGATCTATACATGATAAATGGGCCCTAATATAAGGTGTTACAAGGTACATCAAACATTCTCAAGTGCTACCCATATGATCCCTCTTAAGTAAATTCTAGATCTTTTTTTTGTTAGATAATTTTGTTTACTTATTTATTTCTAATTTGTCAGTTTCCAATTTGTATTTTCTTGGCACCAAAGTTATTAATTAAATTTAAATTAGAAGAAATAAAATCTATTAGACATCCTTTAAGAGATTTCCTAGATTTAAATTAAAGAGCTTATCTAATAGTGTTAAGATTAGAACATCAATTTTATTATTTTTCTTTAAATTCTTGTATTTATTTTTAGGATTTTTATAATTAGACATATCTCGTAGATTTCATGGATCAACTAGGATTATTTGAGCCCCAAATATTCTTAGTTGTTTTAAAATTAGGTTTTTCTTATTTTGCTCATATCAAGGCATCTATGTAATGCATTTTCTGGAGTGAATATTGGAATAATATTATCATGAGTTTTTCAGTAAGGGTTTTCTGAATTATTTCTTTTCTCTTCCTTATTTTCTTTCTCTCTCCTTTTTTCCTCATTTGACCTACTGTGAAAAGTGATCAACCTTATGGGTATCGTTATAATTAGGGATTTAAAGACGAGTTCCTCTATAGTTCTAACAAATCATCTTCTGAATCTTTTAAGTCAAGTTCTTCAACAACTCTGTATTTTCTAGGTTTCTTAGGACAGGTCTCTAAGGGGTCCATATTTATTGGTATTAGAGCTTTGGTTCTGAAATTTAGGTTTATCCTTTCTTTCTTTTTCCACATTCTTCTTGGTTATTTTTCTCTTGTGTCTATCTTCATCTTCTTTGTTTTTCACCATCTTGTGTCTTATTTTGTGTTGCTTCTTATCATCATCTCACCACCTTCTCGATCTCCATCTTGTTCTCCTTGTCTTCTTCCATTTGTGTTTGTGAAGTTATTAGGGAAAAAAAGAAAGCTGAAAAAGGGGTAATAAAACAATATGAGTGCGATTACCTTTAGTTATATGGCAAAACAAAAGCATATATGGAGGTTGAAGCAAAAGAAGTGCATCCAAATTAATCCTAAGGTGATAGGAATTCGAGGATGAAACTTTTAGAGGAAAGGGGGAATGATAGAGATCAAGAAGGTATGTCAAAAATTCTCAAGCGCTTCTGATATAATTCCTTGCAAGGAAATTCTATGTCCTTTTTTTTGTTAGTTTCTTGTTTATTTGTTTGTTTACTTATTTTTATTTTGTTGGTTTCCAATTTGTATTTTCTTGGGACTAAAGTTATTAGTTAAATTTAAGTTAGAAGAAATAAAATCTATTAGATATACTTTAAGAGATTTCATAGATTTAAGTTAAATAGATTATCTAATAGTGTTAAGATTAGAACATCAATTTTATTATTTTTCTTTAAATTTTTGTTTTTATTTTTAGGATTTTTTATAATTCGATATATCTCTTAGATTTCCTAGATCTATTAGGATTATTTGAGCCCCAAATATTCTTAGGTCTTTTAAAATTAGGTTTTTCTTATTTTTCTTATGTAAAGACCTCTATGTATTTCTGGAGTGAATATTGGGATAATATTATTGTGAGTTTTTTCAGTAAGGATTTATTGAGTTATTTCTTTTCTCTCTCTTATTTTCTATTTCTCTCTCCTTTTTTCCTTATTTAATCTACTGTGAGGAGTGGTCAATCTTGTAGGCATTGTTATAGTTAGCAATCTAGAGATGAGTTCCTCTAGAGTCCTAACTGATCATCTTTTGAATCTTTTGGGTCATGTTCTTCCATAACTCTGTATTTTCTAGGTTTCTTAGGGCAAGTCGTCAGGGGTCTATATCAGTTGGCATCAGAGCTTTGGTTCCAAAATTTAGGTTTATCCTTTCTATTGGAAATTTAGGTCCAGCCTTGATGATTTGGTTATCCAAATAGGAGGCCCATTTACTATTGTATAATTTGTTAGCAAGGCTGACTTCCCAAGAGGGGGGTGAATTGGGAAGATTGAAATTTTTCTGCACAAAGTGAAATAGGTGAAGATAGCACAGTATAATGTAAACAACGTATAAAACAGAGCAAGCTAAAAAGTGAAGGTAAGGAGAAAAAGACTCAGTGATTTATCCTGGTTCGGTCTATCCACTTGACCTACGTCCAGTCCCCAAGACAACTCTTGAGATTTATCCACTATAGAGCAAGAATTCAACGGGCTTCTTGCTAATGCCACAGTACACGAGTATGCTCTGTCAAACTCTCTAAGCACTTTCACAGTGTGCTTTCCAATCCCCTTGTGATTTCCCCTCACAAGTAAATCTATCTTCCAGATGAAGAGTAGATTGTTTACAAAGATATAACTCTCTTGAATAGAGTAGATATGAAGGTTAAAGTACAGATATTGAAGCTAGAGGGTAAAAGCTCTTGAGAAGAAGTTTTGACAAAAATTCGGTATATACAAGTTAGATTCATTTTTCCACAACTTCAAATGATGTTCTATTTATAGTTTAAGGTCTTAAATGTCCGTTAGAGACAAAATCTATCCGTTGGGAAAGTTATCCAACGGTTACTCTGAAAAACTATCCGTTAACCAACCGCATTTAATGCTTCTGACATACTGAAATTCAAATTTTGGTTGGTCAATAGACGAATTTCGAAGGAACCGAAGGTTAAAGCTTTCAACGTTACAGCACGAAGTTCGTCTGTTCATGAAGTGAAATTCGAATTTTGAAACTTACAAAACATTTTCACAATGTGACATACAAATTTTCAAGAAGAAAGTTTTTCAGTTAAGTGTGAACAGTGTTTTCAATTTGCTACAGTGCCTTCAAAATTCGAATTTTGGAAGCCCAAAATTCGTCTGTCCATTGAACGTTCAAAGAGGCATAGTAGTTCACTTTCTTCAAAATTTGAATTTTGAAAGGGTGAAATTTGTCTGTCAGAGAGACTCTTTTCAGACTAACTTCATCATTCGAATATTGTAAGTTCTTATCATTCGTATGTCAATATTTCACTTTAACAGACTCAAGAACTCAGCTTCTAAAATTTGAATATTAATGTTTAAAGTTCGTCTGTCAGAGAGCAGTTTTGAAACTTAAATCATTCTTGATCTCAGATGAACTTTAACATTGTTTCAGACGAATTTCTTCCATTTTCATAAGTTGTGATTTGTCTGAAATTCGAATTTTGAAGACTCAAAGTTCGTCTGTTTCAAAGAAGCTCCTTTCAAACTTATATGAAAATTCGAATGTTGGAAAGTCAAAGTTCGTCTGTCAGAGAGCATTTTTCAAACTCAATTTTATCTTAATTTCAGATGAACTTTAACATTGTTTCAGACGAATTTCTTCTATTTTCTCAAGTTGTGTTTTGTCTGAAATTTGAATTTTGAAGATGCGAAGTTCGTCTGTCACTAAGAGGCTTCTTTCAGACTTGGATGAAAATTCAAATTTTGAACAACCAAAATTCATCTGACAGAGAGCCGTCTCTTCAGACTTATTCAGTTTTAGCTCGAAATTCGAATTTCCTGAAGCAAAGTTCGAATTTCCAACTTGACAGTTAAGTTTAAACTTTCAAACTTCGTCTGTTTGTGGGTGTTTTTCAAATAAGTCAAGATTTAACACAAAATCAAGGTTTGAAAACATCTTTTTCTTAAATCAAAATCTTTTACCCAATCACAACTAAAACTAAAGATCCTACAAAAGATCTAGCAGCAAATACTCAGAAAATCTTCACTTGAAGCACTTTGATCTCCTTTGATATCTTCAATCCAAGCTGTTGGATGTTGGTTTGGAATCATCAAAACTCTTGATTCAACATAATTAATGGGTGTTTTTTATTTATTAAAGGGAGACGCAATTAAGTGAGTTAAACAACCGCTTGAGATAGTGGATCATAACCACCTCCCTCATAACGGTTTTTTTTATTATTGGGCTCTATCATAGTAAGCCTGAGAGTATTGATTATTCTCTTGGTGTATTTTCTCTTGAAAGTATGGTATTTCTATATTGAATCAGTGAATATAGCCGGAGTCATGATTTTATTCCATCCGTGTGAGGTACTGCTATATGTCATTTTTCTTTCTTCAATGGAAGAATATCCTTGACTAGTATGTATTTCTTCCCACCTCTTTTATTTCATCATTGGTATCAGAGCCTCTTTGATTTCTAGACAAAAAGTTTTATCTGCTACTTATTTTGTTAATTATAACTTACCCTCTCTGAGTTCGAACATTTGCAATGGGTTAGGCTAGCTAACATCCGAAGGAAGGTTCAAGAATTAACATCAATGTCTAATGATGAACTTCCTCAAATCCCTCCCACAGTGTCATTTATACCAGTTCATCTTCAAGCCATTCCTATAGATTAAATACCTCTTCCCTCTGTCATTACTCCTGCTCCTGATGATGCCAAAAAGGTGGAGAAGGAAGCTGGACAAACTGGAGAAGCTACAGTTAGACAAACCAAAACTGGATAATATGAAGTTGCTAGTCAATCAGGAAAAACTTATCGCACGAGGATTAAGCTCAAGGCTAGAAAGGAATGACAAGCTATAGAACCTTAGAGCTTAGATCTTTTTGGGACACCTTAGGACTTTGTAGGACGTTGTGTTTCATTGTAATGTTTTTCTTTTATATGATCAATGTACTTGTTTGTATACCAATTTGAGTTTGATTGAATCTCTATACTAAACATATTTGCAATAATGAAACTTGTTTCACATTTCATTTTCTATTATCCTAAATTTTCAACTCTTATATATGTGCGATATTTATATTCAAATTTTAATGAATATGTTGAGGGGCAGCTCTTGGAAGCAAATCCAAGTATTAATCCAGTTTGCAAGTTATTTTATCATCATCAAAAAGGGAGAGAAAGTTGAATTAAAAGTTTTGATAATTCCAAACAACTAGAGCTTGGAAATGAGAATATCAAAGGAGTATAAAGAGATAAAAGTGAAGAAATTCAGTGATTCTTACAAGCGAAGATTTAGTTGTTAGGATTTTTCACTTTGTACACTAGGTAAAATGCTTTGATTTCTACTTATTTATGTTACCACAGTACTTAGATGAGTGATTTCATAGTTATCCTATGTTAGTATGTGTTAAAATTTAAAATAATAACTAATAAATGAAATTTGTATTTGACTCATATGTATTTTGTGCAAAATTCAAACTTTGGTTGGTAAAATTCAAAGATATAGAGGTTTTATATCTGATAGATGAATTTCAGCTCTAAAATTTGTATTTCGAGCGAAGTATTGTTGGTGAAAGTATGTAAAATTCATATGAAGCTTAGTCAAAATTCGAATATTGGTGAAGTTCGAAGAGAGTTTAGAGTCAACTTGTAACATCCCAAGAAAACTAAAATATGTAGCAATGTATAGGAATTATGCAAAAACGGATAGACACCGTTTTACGTGGAAAAGGGCAAGGAGGTCATTTTTCCCGGTTGAATGGAAAAATGAGAAAATTATATGTTTGCCCTCAAAGAATTATAAAAAGGACATCCATGTCCCAAAAGCATTGAAATGAATGTGGAGAAAGAAATAAAAAATTTTGGAGAAAATTACACCTAATGACCCGAAAGTTTCAGAAATTATAATTTAACCCCGGGTCAGGGGTAATTTTGTAAATATGCAAAATTACTGTCAAAATGAAGCTCTCGACGAGAGAAGTCCAATGGTATATGGCACTGAGGGTTAATGTTCAAGAATAAAGAAATAATCAGTGCCGAGTGTCCAAAAGTAACAGTAAACCGATAAAGTAAACTGTGGGCCCTACCGATGGTTAAAAAGAAATCGGGTCTGGATATGGGTCATATACAGATATCATTTGGGACAGGATAATTATGAAAACATAAAAATAAAATTAGAATAGTCCTGTATCCCAAAAATGTTAAATTACTGTAAAGACGATTTTATCGGTATGATTAAAAAGTATCCGGATTGAGGTATATCTGGATCAGGAAAATTGGACAATTTTTGGACACTTCTCTCTCTCTCCCATGCGTGACTTTTCTGCAGCCATGTGACACAAAGAATATTATATTATTTTAGGAATACTTCTTGAAGAAGTATGTAATAAAGTAATTGGGTATTAGCAAAAAAGTAATCATGGTTAAGCCATTTAATTAAGTCCATTAACCACTCACTTTTACACCATTCTGCACGCGTGAACCAGCAGCAAAACGAAAGAGAGAAAATGCAAGAAAGAAAGGAAGAGAGAAAGAGAGAAAGAAGAAGAGGAAAGCTCAAGGGAAATCAAAGGCACAAACTTTGGTAAGTTAATCTACCACCTTAGACTTGTTGTTGGTAGTATTTGGAGTATGATTCATGGATTAGTTTTCTTCTTCACTCTCTTAGGGTTTCATCCATGGCATGATTTAGCAAGGAAATGAGTTTACAAACCATAAATCATGGGGGAAATGCTAGACTACACATTTAAAGCATGAATATGCAAGTGGTTTGTTGTATAACAAAGTGTAGCAATTTTTCTTGAATTTCCCCGATTTTGGACGAGTTATTGTTCACACTTAGAGTTGGAATTTCATGTTTTTGATGCCAAAAATGAGTTCCTCATGGTGGAAAACCTTAGGAACAAGTGATAGTTTCATGAAATAGCTTAAGGTTAAGGAAGTGAAAATTTGAGGTTTTTGAAGTTAATTCGGAATGAATAGTAACCGAGTTAGAAATGGAATTTGGTCATTCTGAGGCCATATTTGGATTCCTCATGAAAAATTACATGAAATAGAGGTATAATTCATCATTTTTGAGTTAGAAATGAATTTTTGGTGAATTTTTAAAGAATTAGGGTTTCATGAATTGAAGAAAGTCATGGAACCATTAGTTTGAAGTTCTTATGAACTAACCCTTGGTTCAAGTTGATTTATTTGATATTTGGTGATGCACTAGGGTGTGAGAAAGCTTAAGGAAGTCCTTGAAATGGTTGAATCAAAGAGGAAAGACATAAAGTTTCATGAGGTAGCATAGTTACTTTTTCTCGCATTATATTGTCTTGCTATATTTGATTGTGAATGATGACTTGCCATATTGTTTTTATGATGTTTGAGACTGGTATTGGCTGATTTTATGAAAGGGATAGTGCCCGGGATGTCCATTTTGTATGCCGTTATAATGCCGAAATTTTTATAAACAATATGGTGATTTATGTCTTGAAATGATTATTATGATGTATTGAAGGTTGTATAGCATGCATGATAATGTAAATGTTTGAGATGTGACTAGCTACTGGGATTTCCAAAATCTCATCACCCAAATAATAACATGATAGGTCCAAGTTATGGAAGAAATCCAAGGGAGGCAAAGAGCTAAAGGAAAAGAGGAAGAGAATGATGAATGATATTATTATGCAAGTCTTGATGTTATGTTTTGGGAATTTGTATAAATTCGTATGAAAGGGGACAAATCCTGCTTGATGCCTTGAATATATTCTTTTAATTCCTCTATGATATTATGCATGAAATTGGAGCACTAAATGTCAATGTAAATGTGTTATGAAGCTTATCATGTAAGTTATGGCATAAGTTCATTGGAGATGACCAGTATTGATTTGAGTAGGGGAACTCTATCTGAAACAGAGTATCCTATAAAAGTATTATACATGCTTTTAAAGTAGACAGAACAAGCTTTTCATAGAGCTAAAGAGTACCTAAATTGGATAAATATATGAATTATAATGAATTTTTGAAATCAGGGTTTAGAACAGGGCAAGAAGGGGAAAACTGAAATCTGGAAAGTAAGTACTGAAAAATTTAAAGGATAATATAAAATTGTACAAAGCTCCAAAAATTCATTGGTTTATATGTATAAAAAGATCTATGTTTTGAGTTTCGTATGCCACTGATTTGAAGTTAATTGGAGCTATATAATAGGAGATATGGAGTTTTTCCCAAAACTGTTCCAGTAAGAGTCAAATTCTGACCCTTCATGACTTAAGTTAAAGTTATGCCCTGTGTAAGTAAAACAAATGTATAAGAAAAATATGTCATTAAGTATACATGTAGAGCTTTCAAATGACATAGAAGGAGATATAATTTTTCAAAGTTGAGGTCAGAAAACTGGAACATAGCAAATTGACCAAATAAACAGTAACATTCCACAAAATTACTGTACAAATTGGCCCAATGATGTTACTGTTTTATATTTTTTCCCATGTAGATCTGAATTCAAGATAAATTTAGAGACTTTAATCACCTCAAGATGAATTTTCTAGATTTAGTTATGAATTTTCAAAGTTCGTCGGGTAAAATAAAATTTGCCAAATGAACAGTACCCCGAATTTTGTAAAATTCTGATTTTATCATATTATGATTTTAGTCTCTAATCCATGATGAAAGACATCTAAAATGATCTAATACATGGGAAATGGGCCCTAACATAAGGTGTTACACAACTCTTCTGGCAGACGAACTTTAGACTTCAAAGTGTGAATTTTGAAATAAGAACTTGAGAGTTTCGTTAGAGCATGCTTTTGACAGATGAACTTTGTAGTTCAACATTCAAATTCTATAGATGAGAACTTTTGATAAAGATCAAGGAGGCACATCAAAGATTCCCAAGCGCTACCCATATGATCCCACTCAAGGAAATTCTAGGTCTTTTTTTTGTTAGATAATTTTGTTTATTTATTTATTTTCATTTTGTTGGGTTTCTAATTTGTATTTCCTTGGGGCCAAAGTTATTAGTTAAATTTAAATTAGAATAAAAAAATCTTTTATATATCCTTTAAGAGATTTTTGAGATTTAAATTAAAGAGATTATCTAATAGTTTTAAGATTAGAACATCAATTTTTTTATTTTTCTTTTAGTTTTAGTTTTTATTTTTAGGACTTTTATCAATTAGATATTTCTCTTAGATTTCCTAGATCTATTAGGATTATTTGACCGCCAAATATTCTTGGGAGTTTTAGAATTAGGTATTTCTTATTTGGCTTATATAAAGGGCTCTATGCAATGCATTTTTTGGAGTGAATATTGGAATAATATTATTATGAGTTTTTCAAAATGGATTTACTGAGTTATTTCTTTTCTCTCTCTTATTTTCTATTTCTCTCTCCTTTTTTCCTCATTTGACCCACCATTCAGGAGTGATCAACCATGTGACCGTCATTATAGCTAGGGATCTAGATATGAGTTTTACTATGGTTCTAACTGATCATCTTCTGAATCTTTTGAGTCAAATTTTTCCGTTACTCTGTATTTTCTAGGTTTCTTAGGACATGTCTCTAAGGGGTCCATATCAATTATTATTAGAGCTTTGGTTATGAAATTCAGGTTTATCCTTTTCTTTTTCTTTTTTTTTCATATTCTTCTTGGTTATTCTTTTTTTGTGTCCATCTTCATCTTCTTTGTTTTTCACCATCTTGTGTCTTATTTTGTGTTGCTTCTTATCATCATCTTACCACCTTCTCCATTTCCATCTTGTTCTCCTTGTCTTATTTAAATTATGTTTATGAAGTTATTAGGGAAAAAAGGAGAGCTGAAAAAAGGGGTAATAAAAAAATATGGGTGCTATTACCTTTAGATATATGGCGAAACAAAAGCATATCTAGAGGTTGAAGCAAAAGTAGTGCATCCAAATTAATCCTAAGGGGGTAAAGATTCAAGGATAAAGCTTTTTAAGGAAAGGGGTGTTAGATATACTGGCTTCCCAATGGGGGGTGAATTGGGAAGATTAAAATTTTATGCAAAAGTCAAGAGTGTGATAAAGACAAAAGTGACAGTAAAATAGAGTATAAAGGAATAGCAATGTAAAAGCAGTAAAAGAGAAGGGAAGACACTAATGTTTATCTTGGTTCGATCGTCTATCTTGACCTACTTTTGGTTCCCAAGCAACTACTTGAGATTTTCTACTATCTTACAAGAATTCAGTGGGCTTCTTGCAATTGACTCAGTACAACTTGATGCTCTGTTCTTAAAGCTTATAATCTCACTATTTGCACTCTAGCTAAGTGCTTCCCAAATCCCTTGTGATATCCCCTCACAAGAAAATTTTTCTTTCAGATGAAGATAATATTGATTACAAAGAATGAACTCTCTAATTTAGAGTGTATATAAAAGTTGAAGTGCAGAAGAATGAAGTACGTGAGAGTAAGAGACTATGACTTGAGAATTTGATAAAGTTTCAGTATATACAATGTTAATTCATTACCTACAACTTTAAATGAAGTTCTATTTATAGAATTATGTCTTAACTATTCATTACAGACAAGATCTAGCCATTAGAGATGTTGTCCAACGGTTACTCTGAAAAACTATCCGTTCACTAACCACATTTAATGCTTCTGACACTTAAAGTTCAAATTTTGGTTAGTCAACAGACAAATTTCGTAGAGATCGAAAGCTAAAGACTTTAACGTTGAACTTCAAAGTTCATCTGTTTATGAAGCATAGTTTGAATTTTCATCTTTGAAAAATATTTCTATGTTAGAATATACGAATTTTCAAGTTAAAGTTTTTCTGATAAGTGTAAACAATTGTCCCATATTGCTATAGTACCTTTGAAGTTCAAATTTTGGTGCCCAAAATTCATCTATCAGTGGGCAGCTCAATAAGACATAATAGTTCATCTTTTCAAAATTCGAATTTTCAAGATTCAAAGTTCATCTGTCAGAGAGAGCTCTTATCAGACTTAGTTCAAAGTTCAAATTTCTGAATACCAATATTCGTATGTCAATAGATTGTCATAACAGACTTGCAAGCTTGTTTATAAAATTTAAATTTTCAAAATCAAAGTTCATCTGTCAGTGAACTAATTTTGTACTCTTTTTAAACTTCACTTTTAGATGAGCTTTGTTATATCCTTAGATGAATTTTTCATTTTTATGAATTGTGTTTTATCAGAAATTCAAATTTTCAAAACTCAAAGTTCGTCTGTCAGAAATGGCTCTTATCATACTCATGTCAAAGTTTGAATTTCTACACTAAAAGTTCATCTATCAAAGGAATCTCTTTTCTGACTAACTTATTTTCAATTCAAAATTCGAATTTCAGAAGCCAAAGTTTGTATTTTCAAAGCAATAGATCAGTTTTAACACTTTAAAGTTCGTCTATTAGTGGGTGTTTTTCAAATATTCCATGAATTATCATAGAATCATATTTCTAAATCATTATTTTTAAAGTTGAAAGTCTTTTACTCAAATTAAACATAGTAAGAAATCCTATATCTAATCTTGTGTTGATTTTACTTAAATTTCTCCATTTGGGATCTTCCATGCACCTTTGATATCTTCTTTCCAAGCTCTAGAAGGTTAGTTTGGAATCATCAAAACATTTGATTTAAACAAGGGGGAGTGATAGAGATTATGGAGGTACGCCAAAGATTTTTAAATGCTTCCCATAGATTCCTTTTAAGGAAATTTTGTAATATCCCTATTTTTATGGGATGTTATAAAATGAATAAAAGATAAGAAACAAATCAAGATGAAAAGGCTGTATATAATCGGGTTTTAGAAGGAATTAATTTCTCATCTAATTTTCTGAAGAAGTTATGTTTGAACCTTAATTAGAATTAATTTTTCATAAGGTTCTTAGTAGAAATTAATTACAGAACTTACCCCAGAAAATATGTAATATACTACTTGAATGAAAGCCAGTTCCAAGCTGAGCATAATGGTATAAGTATTGCATTCCCGGGAGGTCCAGGTTAAGAGATAGACTAATTTGAAAGTCAATGTGAATAGTGAAAAAGAAATAATAAAAAAATTAGTCTTTAGATAAAATTACAAGAAAGTACCCCAAAGAATGGATAATTACATTTTTACCCGATTTAAGGGCAAAACGGCCATTTTTCAAATTAGAATTCGGAAGATTCTACAACAAGAAGAAGAACAAGAAATTCATCAAGAAGAGAGCAGCTGGTGAAAGCAAGAGAGGGAGAAAAGAGCCTGTGACTTGCTATGAATGCAAGAAGCAGGGACACATCAAATGGGATTGTCCTCAATTCCTCAAAAAGCAAGAAAAGGATAAGAAAGCTGCTGACAAAGGGAAGAAGAAGAAAGCCTACATCTCATCAATATGGGGCAACAGCTCAAATGAGGAGGAAGAGGATGAGGATGAGGATGAGATTTCCAACATCTGCCTGATGGCAATTGCTTCTGAAGAAGCCGAACCCTAATGCAGCAGTGATCAGGAGGAAGAGGTATATGAATCTGAACCTTCCTATTCTGAGCTACTTGATGCATTTCATGAGCTTCATGATGAGTTTATTAAAGTTGTTAAAGAACTAAAACTAGCAAAGAAAAAGATTAATAAACTGGAATCTCAAAGCAACATTTCTGAAATCACCTCTCTACCTACTACTAAATCTGTTTGCTGTACTTCATGCATTGAACTCAAGCAAACTAATGATTACTTAGTAAAAAGCATGTCTAGGCTCACTAGAGGAAAAGATATGTTGTTTGCCTTGATGGGGAGCCAAAGAATATCAAAAGGAAAAGCAGGTCTTGGCTATGATCCATGTGCTGTCAAGGAAAAAATTAGGAAGAAAAACCAGAATGCATACATGAGACATTTTGTGCATGCTGAGAGCAACAGAAAGAAAGATCACACGTCATCTTGCATTGAAACATATAATCAACCAAAGCATACAAGACAAAAGTATTATCTGCATTGTTTTCTTCCTACCACTCAATCTAGCAGTCCCTTCACTACCTGTCATTTCTGTAATAAAAAGGGACATATTTCCAGTTCTTGTGCATTAAAAAAAAATGGACTTGGCAGGAAACTTGAATGGGCTCCCAAAGTTGCATCTGCATCTAGAAAAAATCTACTGACCAAAAAGGACCCAAGCAAATTTGGGTACCTAAAAGGAAAACATAAACATTATTTTGCAGGTCTGTCTCAAAGCTAAGAAAAGTAACAAATGGTATATGGACAGTGCCTGCTCAAGTCACATGACTGGTGATAAGGAGAAGTTCATCACCCTTAGAGACAAGAAAGGAGGAAAGGTGACCTTTAGAGGTGATCAATATGGCAAAATTGTTGGCATTGGCATTGTGGGCAAAAATCCGGAAACATCCATTGAAGAGGTGGTGTTTGTGATTGGCCTCAACCACAATTTGCTGAGCGTGAGTCAGACCTATGATAAAGGAAATTGGGTGCTGTTTGACTCAAAATTTTGCCTGGTCATTAGAAAAAGTGATCACAAAGTAATCCTTAAAGCTCAAAGGGATGGTAATTGTTATACTATTGATCTTGATGAACTTCCTCCCTTGAATTCTGTATGTCTAATTAGCCAGGATAATGATAGTTGGTTATGGCATAGGAGATTAGCTCATTGTAACATGAATCAATTGTCTAAACTGATCAAGAACGAGCTAGTAACTGGCCTGCCAAAAATATCTTTTGAAAAGGACAAAGAATGTGATGCATGCATAAGAGGGAAACAAAATAAATCATCTTTTAAATCTAAAAATGTAGTTACCACAACTAGACCACTTGAATTGCTGCATATGGACTTAATTGGGCCATCTAGCGTGAAAAGTCTTGGTGGTAACCTGCATGTGCTTGTAATTGTAGATGACTATTCTAGATTCACTTGGACATTATTTCTTTCCTCTAAAAGTGATACCTTTGATGCATTTGTAACCTTAGCTAAGAAAGTGCAAAATGAGAAAGGTATTTCTATTGTGTCAATCAGGTCAGATCATGGAGGAGAGTTCAAAAATGCATACTTCCTGGAATACTGCAATGAGCATGGAATTGACCACAACTTCTCAGCTCCAAGGACTCCTCAATAGAATGGGGTAGTAGAAAGGAAGAATAGAACTATTAGGGAAATGGCCAGAGCTATGCTGAATGAAAAGGAACTCTCTCAAGTGTTTTGGGCTGATGCAGTGAATACAACAAGCTACATCATAAATAGAGCCTACATCAGACCAATCCTTGGGAAGACTCCATACGAGCTTTACAAGGGAAGAAAGCCAAATCTGTCCTATTTCCATGTGTTAGAATGCAAATGCTTCATTCACAACAATAGGAAAGAAAATCTGGGTAAGTTTGATGACAAATCCGATGAAGGTATATTTCTGGGCTATTCTAGTAGGAGTAAGGCATATAGAGTTTATAATAAAAGATCAAATGTGGTAGAAGAATCTGTGCATGTGGTTTTCATTGAAAATGAAACTGTTTCAAAACATGTTACCAATGAGGATGATCTTGCTTTTAACTTTGAAAAACTAGGCATTTCTGATTAAAGTAAAACTGAACCTCCAAAGATATCTGAATCTGTTAACATAGAGGAAGATATCCAAGAGAAAGAGTTTGATGAAGAAATTAATGAAGAAACATCTCAAGAACTCCCTAGAACTTGGAGATATCAAAGGAATCATCATGTTGATCAAGTAATAGGAAATGTTCAAGAGAGAGTCAAAACCAGAAAACAGTTAAGGGATCAAATGCTCAACTGCGCTTTCATTTCTCAAATTGAACCTAAATGTGCTGAAGAAGCCTTAACTGATGATTACTGGATTTTAGCTATGCAAGATGAACTAAATCAGTTTGAAAGAAATCATGTTTGGGATTTAGTGCCTAGGCCCAAAAATCATCCTATCATTGGTACCAAATGGGTTTTTAGAAATAAACTTGATGAATCTGGAACAATAATAAGAAACAAGGCTAGATTGGTTGCTAAAGGGTATAATCAGGAAGAAGGTATTGATTTTGAAGAAACCTTTGCACTAGTAGCTAGATTAGAAGCTATAAGAATACTGCTAGCATATGCATGCATGAAAAATATTTTACTATATCAAATGGATGTAAAGAGTGCCTTTCTAAATGGATATATCATGAAAGAAGTTTATGTAGATCAACCTCCAGGTTTTGAGGATTCTACAAAACTAAACCATGTTTATAAACTGAAGAGAAGCTCTTTATGGTTTAAAACAAGCCCCTAGAGCATGGTATGAGAGACTGAGCAATTTTCTAATAGAAAAGGGGTTCAATAGAGGCAAAGTTGACACAACTTTATTCACTAAGAAAGAAAATAAAGATTTACTAATTGTTCAAATCTATGTTGATGATATAATTTTCGGTGCTACTAATGAAACTCTTTGCAAGAAATTTTCTGAGTTAATGCAGGGAGAATTCGAGATGTCCATGATGGGTGAACTTAACTTCTTCCTTGGACTGCAAATCAGACAGCTTGATGATGGTATCTTTCTCAGTCAATCCAAGTATCTAAAGGAGCTGCTAAAGAAGTTTGGAATGGAGAATGCCAAGCCAATGGGAACACCTATGGCTACTGCAACCAAACTAGACATGGATGAGAATAGGAAGATGTTTGACATTACTCAGTACAGGAGAATGATTGGATCCCTGCTGTACTTAACTGCCAGCAGACCTGACATTATGTTCAGTGTTTGTATGTGTGCCAGGTTCCAATCATGTCCCAAGGAAACCCATGCAATAGCTGTGAAGAGAATTTTCAGATATCTTATTGGAACATCATAGATGGGTCTCTGGTATCCAAAGGGCAATGGAGAAGATCTCAAAGGATACACTGATGCTGATTTTGCAGGATCTAACACTTACAGAAAAAGCACAAGTGGAACTTGTCAGTTTCTTGGAGGATCCCTGGTTTCATGGTTCAGCAAAAAGCAAAACAGTGTGGCCCTATCCACTGCAGAAGCTGAGTATGTTGCAGCTGGAAGCTGTTGTGCCCAAGTCATCTGGATGAAGTAGCAGCTTGAAGATCTTGAGGTTAAAATGAAAGAGATGCCAATCATGTGTGACAACCAAAGTGCCATAAATATCACCAAGAATCCTGTCATGCATTCAAGGACGAAACATATTGAAGTTAGGCACCACTTCATAAGGGATCATGTTCTGAAAGGAGAAGTTAAGCTGGAGTACATTCCAACAGAGAATCAAGTTGTTGATATACTCACAATGCCTCTATCAAAAGACAGACATTGCAAAATAAGGAGAGAATTGGGTATGGTAAATCCTAGTGAACTGTAAGTTATTCTTATGCAATCTTGTTTTCAAAGGTTTCAACTTTAAGATTAATTCTAACTTTAGCATCGGAGTATGTTTAATTTAAGCTGCAGGTGCTCCTCACAAGATTCAATGGCAATAAACTTGAAGATTGGAGCACATCAGAATGGAACAACCAAAAAGTGAAGTAAATGATGAAAATTCTGAGTTCTGGATCCATTCTGTAAGTTTTTATAAAATGAAATTTGAATTTTAATGTGTGTTAGACATATTTTGCCTCATAAACTGTGTTTTTAAACTAGTCAACATGGTCAACATTCGAATTTTAGTTGACCAACAGACGAACTTCGGCCTATTAACCTTGGAACAGTTCTCGGAGATGCCTCGAAATTCGTCCGTTGGATCTTTGAAGTACGAATTTTCAAAAACAAAAATTTCAAAGTTATGTTTGTCCATCACTGTTGTATGAATTATCACTTCTTAAAATACGAATGTTGGACAACCTTTACAAAAGTGGAAAAATGCGAATTTTCAGTTCAAAATTCGTCTGTTGAATCATGTTCGTCATGTTGAATGCTTGAAAGATGAAGTTCTACTTGCTTAATTCGTCTATTGGTTGATGTCTTGTCTGTTGCCTACTGTTTTCTCTTCAACATTTGAACTTTGTTGGTACAAAATTCGTCCGTTGTGCTTGTATTGCTTAATCCAAGCCATTGTCAGACGAACTTTCAGAAGAAAATTCGTCTGTCAGTAAGCTTTGCTGAACAGTTTAACTTGTAACTGCCCGAAGTTCAAATTTTGACCTCTCAAAATTCATCTGTCAGACGGTTACTTACGTTAAATCCGACGATTTTCTCTTGAACAGACGCAACCCTTTTCTTAACTCCTCTGAGTCTGTTTCAATTCCCTCATCAAGTCCCTTCAATTCTGACCAAAAACTGCCATTTCCCACCGATTAAACTTCCTTTCGCATCCTTTAAACCCATTCTAAGCCACATTCTGCAACATTCGTCCGAAAAATGGCAAGAGTCAAAAATCCTGATGCTGGGAAGGCTGAAGCCCGACCAAAGAGGAATGTTAAATCACAATATGCCTCGAAGGAAGGAGAAAAATCAAAGAGAAAAGCTGAATCTAGTAAGGTAACTCCCACCAAACGCCAAAAGACTGCATTCAAAGCAGATTCTCAAAAAGCTGGACCCTCCACACCGAAAAGTGCAGACCTTTCAGTTCCAGTTTCTTTAGAAGCTGCTGCTGTTGCTTCCACTTCATCCTTCAGTACTCAATCTGGAGAGTACGAGCTTACCACACTGCCATTATGGAGTACTCCACAGATTCAAGAAGAATTCTCCACCAAATTTGCGAACAAGAAGGTAATCAAGCCATATTGTGTAAATTTTGGAAGATTTCTTGATCTCAAATAATTTTGATGCTGGTATATGGATGATGAGATACAAGAATCTGTTAGAAGTATTAGAAAGATATGATGATGAGGTGGTGAAGTCATGGTACGCCTCTTTAAAATACAACAGTAAGAAGAAGAAATGGGCAGTCAATCTAAGGTCTAGGACCATTTGGCTTACTGATGAGACATTCAATGAGGTGCTGGAGATACCTGGGCAAGATGGACTCAAGATTGATATCAATGCCTCTGGGTACATGGATGAGGCAAATATGGCTGATGAAGAAGGTGGTCCCTCTCTGAACTATAAGGAGAGTACTATTCTGAGCACATTGTTCAGAAGGAGGGAAAATTGGCCATCCATAAACCTATTGAAGCCCACAGACCTCGGTGTTCAAGTGAGAATCCTGCACTACGTAGTGTCCAGGATTATATTCAACAAAGGAGGCAGCTTCAATCTGATAACAAGGGCAGAGGCACATGTCATGGCTGCAATCATGCGTGGAAAGCTGATCAACATGGGACACATCATACTCCAACGCATGATCAAAGCTAGAGATCTGAGGAAGGACTCAACACTTCCCTATGCTGCTATCATCTCCAGAATTCTGCAGTATGCCAGAATTCAGCATATTGAGAAAGGGAAGGGCAAGCCCACTAAAATATTCAAGGAGGAAGAACTGCAGAGGATGGGCATTGAAAGAGATGAAGGAAGATGGGTTGGAAAGGGAGCAGGAAGAACTGAAGATCTCTTCTTTGTTGAAAGTGCCTCCCTACCACTCAGCCCTCTATGCCTATCCCATCTCCCTCAAAGCCCACTCACATTCCTTCCACTCCCTCCTCACGGGCCAAGCCAACCAAGATCACTGAGTTGTATGACAGCCTGTCTACACTCATCCTCAGCATCAGAGATGAGCAAAATGCCAAATTTGCTCATCTGCAAGATCAGATCCAACAGTTGGTTGTAAACATGAAGGTGGTGGCTGATGCTTATGAAGAGATCAGAAGTGCAATTCTTGCCACTTCAGCTCCACCTCAACCAGGGTCATCTGTGCCTGTCCACTCTCCAATTCCTGAGCCTGGTCATCTTGTCCAATTCCTTCGAGATTGCCTCCTCTGACCTTGATGATGATATAGATGGTGCTGATACAATGAGGACACCAAGTCCTGGTCCACCCTTGGACTATGGATTGAAAGAAGAAGGACTTCAAGGAGCAAGCCCTCATGAGCTTATGCAAGAAGATGCTCAGGATTCAATTCTATCTATTCAAGAATCTGAGCAAGTTGAAAGACTGGTTGCAGCTATCTCAACCTCTTATATGCAGGAGGGAGCAAGCAATGAAGAGAGAAGCATTGTGCCTGTTGTTGATTATGAGGCCATTGCTCACAATGCTCTCCTGCAAGAACAAAGAAGGAGGCTTGAGGAAATGTTTCGTCCTGATGAACCAACCACTTCCTTTCTTGCTGCTTATGGGCTTTCAGAGGAATAGAGAGCTCAGTTAGCTCTTTCTAGGCAGGCAATGCAAGAACTTCTGGAAATCTCTGATGAGAAACCAAGCACTGAGTCTCCTGTGGAACCAGAAATCCCTTTTGCTCCTGTCCCACTTCAAGCTATTCCTGTTTCTCATATCCCTCCTCCTGCTGATTTTGTTGGCCGTCCTGATGATGCCAAAAAGGGGGAGAAGACTGGGTAAACTGGAAATTATGCTACTGCTGAGCAATCTGGGAAAGGGAAAACGTATAGCAAGAAGACCAAGCCCAAGAAGAAATGATTGAAGATTTGCTTAGAAATTAGGCTTGTGTCCTCTTGTAGTGTTTTGTGTTTCTGTTGCTATTTTGAATGTTTGAATATTGGAACTTTGATTAATTTGGCTCTTGTATAGCAACTCTTGATTAAATGAATGGATTTCTTTGTTGCAATGTTTTGTGCATATCACTCTTTGAATATCTTCACTTGATCTGCTGTATATGATATCTTTTGAAACATAATGCATATGTTGAGGGGGAACTTGTAAAAGCAAACCCAAGTATTAATCCAGTTTGTAAGTTGTTTTGTCATCATCAAAAAGGGGGAGAATGTTGAATCAAGAGTTTTGATGATTCCAAACTAACATCCAAAAGCTTGGATTGAAGATATCAAAGGAGATCAAAGTGCTTCAAGTGAAGAATTTCTGAGTATTAGCTGCTAGATCTTCAGTTGGATCTTTTGTTATGTTCAAATGAGGGTAAAATTTTTTGATTTTAAGAAAAGATGTTTTTAAACCTTGATTGTGTGTTAAATCTTAACTTATTTGAAAAATACCCACAAACAGACGAAGTTTGAAAGTTTAAAATGAACTGTCATATTGGAAATTCGAACTTTGCCTTTGGAAATTCAAATTTCGAGTCAAAACTGAATAAGTCTGAAGAGTTGTCTCTTTGTCAGATGAATTTTGATTATCCAAAATTCGAATTTCCATCAAAGACTGAAAGAAGCTTTTCACTGACAGATGAACTTCACATCCTCAAAATTTGAATTTCAGATAAAATGCAGTTTGTGAAAACCAAATAAATTCGTCTGACATAATGTTGAAGCTCATCTAAAATCAAGATGAAATTGAGTTTGAAAAATGCTCTCTGACAGACGAACTTTGACTTTCCAACATTAGAATTTTCATATAAGTCTGAAAGGAGCTTCTTTGAAACAGACGAACTTTGAGTCTTCAAATTTTGAATTTCAGACAAATCACAACTTATGAAAATGGAATAAATTCGTCTGAAACAATGTTAAAGTTCATCTGAGATCAAGAATAATTTAAGTTTCAAAACTGCTTTCTGTCAGACGAACTTTGAACATTAAAATTTGAATTTTAGAAGCTAAGTTTGTGAGTCTGTTAGAATGAAATATTGACATACGAATGATAGAGCTTTGTAACTTCGAATGTTGAAGTTAGTCTGAAAAGAATCTCTCTGACAGACGAACTTCACTACTTCAAAATTCGAATTTCGAAGAAAGTGAACTACTGTGCCTCTTTGAACGTTCTACAGACAGACGAATTTTGGGCTTCCAAAATTCAAATTTCGAAGGCACTGTAGAAAATTGAAAACACTGTTCACACTTAACCGAAAAACTTTCCTCTTGAAAAGTCGTATGTCACATCGTGAAAATGTTTTGTAAGTTTCAAAATTCGAATTTCACTTCATGAACAGATGAAACTTCGTGCTGTAACGTTGAAAGCTTTAACCTTCGGTTCCTTCGAAATTCGTCTGTTGGCTAACCAAAATTCGAATTTCAGTATGTCAGAAACATTAAATGCGGTTGGTAAACGGATAGTTTTTCAGAGTAACCGTTGGATAACTTTCCCAATGGATAGATTTTGTCTCTAACGGACATTTGAGACCTAAATCTATAAATATAACATCATTTGAAGTTGTGGGTAACAAAATAAAACTTGTATATACTGAATCTCTGCCAAATCAATTTCTCAAAAAGCTTTTACCCTCTTAACTTCAATATCTGTACTTCAACCTTCATATCTATTCTATTCAAGAGAGTTATATCTTTGTAAACAATCTACTCTTCATCTGGAAGATAGATTTACTTGTGAGGGGAAATCACAAGGAGATTAGGGAGCACATTGTAGAAGTGCTTAGAGAGATTGAGAAAGCTCCAAAAACAGAGCATACTCGTTGTACTGTGGCATTAGCAAGAAGCCCATTGAATTCTTGCTGTATAGTGGAAAAATCTCAAGAGTTGCCTTAAGGACTGGACGTAGGTCAAGTGGATAGACCGAACCAGGATAAATTACTGAGTCTTCTGCTTCCTATCTTTACTTTTTAGCTTGCTCTGTTTTATACGTTGCTTCCATTACACTGTGCTATCTTCACCCATTTCACTTTGTACAGAAAAATTTCAATCTTCCCAATTCACCCCCCTCTTGGGAAGTCAGCCTTGCTAACATGTAAATCATTGGAAAGCAAGAAAATAGTTATTTTCCCTATTATGCTTAATGTTGTCATACTTTGTTTCCATGATAATATGACTATGCCATGTAGTTGTTTGAATGCTTTATGATGTATTTTCATTGTTGGCTGAATATTTGAAGGGTTTTATGACCCTAGGATGTCCATTTTACAAAGTGTTACCATGCCAAAATTTTTATGGAATTGTATGGCATAATATGAAGTTATGATTTTCATTGATGATTTTATGAAATGATATGATGATGTGAATGCATAATTGGGTGTAACTACTAAGATTCTTTGAATCTCATTCCTTTCCAAATATTAACTATGTTAGGGCGAGGACATGGAAGTATACATACAAATGCAAGGGAAATGAAGAAGACGATGGATAATTACTTGATTTTGCAAGTTATAATGTTAAGTTGAGAAAATATGTATCATATATGTATGAGATGAAATTCTGTAATTATACATGATTATGTTCCTTAAAGTCCTCTCACGATGTTATGTATGGATTTGGAATAATAAATATTGATGCATGAGGTTTATGAAGTTTATTATATGAGTTATGGCATAATTATAAACAAGATGACCAGTATTGATTTGAGCAGGGGAACTCTATTTGAAACAGAGTATCCTATATAAGTTTTATACATGCTCTTAAAGTAGACAGAACAAGCTTTTGATAGAGCTAAATAACACCTAAATTGGACAAATGTATGAATTATAATGAATTTTTGAAATTAGGATTCAAAACTGAACAGTATTGGAAAAACTGGAACTTACACTGTGAACATTGGATTTTTCAAAAGGCACTATAAAATCGTGTATAGCTCCAAAAATTTAGTGATTTGCATTTATGGAAAGCTCCAAGTCTTAGGAAACTAATTACACTAGTTTGAAACCATTTGGAACCATAAAGGAGTTATGTAATTTCTCCTAAAACTGTTCCAGCAGAGGTAGTGTTTTGATCCATAATAGTTAAGTTAGTGTTATGCCCTGTACAAGTTAAATAAATATACAAGAAAAATATTTATAGAAAGTAGACTCACAGGGATTTCATATGACATCAAGAATGTATGATTTGGCTCAGGATATAATGAGATATAAATTTTTAAATATAAGGCCAAAATCCTAGGAAAGAGAAAATGATCAAATGTATAGTAAATGTTTGAGAAATAAACTGTATGAATTAGTCAAGATAATTATATATTTCATATTTTTTTCATGTATAGAAGGTTTTTATCTAATTTTAGAAACTTGAATCACTATAAAATGATTTTTGTCTAATTAGTTATGAATTTTCAAAGTTCAGTTGGCAAAGTGGAAACTACCATATGAACAGTAACAAAAAATTTTGGAAATTCTGATTTTCATTCTTATGTGATTCACACTTAAGATAAAGTATAATCAGACTTAAAAGGAGTCTAATTCATGGGAAATGAGTCTAAAAGTAAGGTGTTACAAATTCTATGTCCTTTTTTTTGTTAGTTAGTCTTGCTTATTTGTTTGTTTACTTATTTTTATTTTGTTGATTTCCAATTTGTATTACCTTAGCACCAAAGTTATTAGTTAAATTTAAATTAGAAGAAATAAAATCTATTAGACATCCTTTAAGAGAATTCCTAGATTTAAATTAAAGAGATTATCTAATTATGTTAAGATTAGAATATCAATTTTATTATTTTTCTTTCAATTTTTGCTTGTAGTTTTAGGATTTTTATAATTAGACATATCTCATAGATTTCGTGGATCAATTAGGATTATTTGAGCCTCAAATATTCTTAGTCATTTTAAAATTAGGTTTTTCTTATTTTTCTTATATAAAGGGCTCTGTGTAATGCATTTTCTGGAGTGAATGTTGGAATGATATTATTATGAGTTTTTTAATAAGGATTTTTTTAGTTATTTCTTTTATTTCCCTTATTTTCTTTTTTTCTCTCCTTTTTCATCATTTGTCCTACCATGATGAGTGATTAACCTTGTAGGCATTGTTATAATTAGGGATCTAGAGACGAGTTTCTCTAGAGTCCTAACTGATCATCTTTTGAATCTTTTTGGTCATGTTCTTCCATAACTCTGTATTTTCAAGGTTTCTTAGGATATGTCTCTAAGGGCTCCATGTAAGTTGGCATCAAACCTTCAGTTCCAAAATTTAGGTTTATCCTTTTTTTTTTTCCATATTCTTCTTGGTTATTCTTCTCTTTTATCCATCTTCATCCTCTTTGTTTTTCACCATCTTGTATCTTCTTTTGTGTTACTTCTTATCATCATCTCACCACCTTTTCCATCTCCATCTTGTTCTCCTTGTCTTCTTCCATTTGTGTTTGTGAAGTTATTAGGGAAAAAAAAAAGAGCTGAAAAAAGGGGTAATAAAAAAATATGAGTGCAATTACCTTTAGATATATGGCTAAACAAAATGGTATATGGAGGTTGAAGCAAAATAAGTGCATCCAAATTAATCCTAAGGTGATAGCAATTCGAGGATGAAACTTTTAGAGGAAAGGGGGAATGATAGAGATCAAGAAGGTACGTCAAAAATTCTGAAGCGCTTCTGATATAATTCCTTGCAAGGAAATTCTATGTCCTTTTTTTGTTAGTTAATCTTGTTTATTTGTTTGTTAACTTATTTTTATTTTGTTGGTTTCCAATTTGTATTTCCTTCGCACCAAAGTTATTATTTAAATTTAAATTAGTAGAAACAAAATCTATTAGATATCTTTTAAGAGATTTCCTAAGTTTAAGTTAGAGTGATTATTTATTAGTGTTAAGATTAGAACATCAATTTTATTATTTTTCATTAAATTTTAATTTTAATTTTTAGGATTTTTTATAATTCGATATATCTCTTAGATTTGCTAGATTTATTAGGATTATTTGAGCCACAAATATTCTTAGGTCTTTTAGAATTAGGTTTTTTTTCTTTTGCTTATATAAAGGCCTCTATGTAATGCATTTTTTGGAGTGAATATTGGAATAATATTACTATGAGTTTTTCAGTAAGAGTCTAATGAGTTATTTCTGTTCTCTCTCTTATTTTCTATTTGACTCTCCTTTTTTCCTCATTTGACCTACCGTGAAGAGTGATTAACTATGTGAGCGTCGTTTTAGTGAGGGATTTAGAGACGAGTTTCTCTAGGGTTCTAACTGATCATCTTCTAAATCTATTCAGTAAACTTCTTCTGCTTCTCTATATTTTCTAAGTTTCTTATGGCATGTCCCTAAGGGGTCCATATCAGTTGGTATCAGAGCTTTGGTTATGAAATTCAAGTTTATCCTTTCTTTTTTTTTTTTCATATTCTTCTTGGTTATTCTTCTTTTCTGTCCATCTTCATCTTCTTTGTTTTTCACCATCTTGTGTCTTATTTTGTGTTGCTTCTTATCATCATCACACCACCTTCTCCATTTCTATCTTGTTCTCCTTGTGTTACTTAAATTGCGTTTATGAAGTTATTAGGGGAAAAAAGAGAGCTGAAAAAGGGGTAATAAAAAAATATGGGTGCTATTACCTTTAGATATATGGTGAAACAAAAGCATATATATGGAGGTTGAAGGAAAAGAAGAACATCCAAATTAATCCCAAGGTGGTAAACGTTCGAGGACAAAACTTTTAGAGGAAAGGGGGAATCATAAAGATCAAGAAGGTGTGTCAAAGATTCTCAAGCGCTTCCCAGTTAATTCTTCTCAAGAAAATTCTAGGTCCTGTTTTTGTTAGTTAATCTTTTTTATTTGTTTGTTTGCTTATTTTTATTTTGTTGATTTCTAATTTGTATTACCTTGGCACCAAAGTTATTAGTTAAATTTAAATTAGAAGAAATAAAACATATTAGTCATCCTTTAAGAGATTTCCTATATTTAATGTAAAGGGATTATCTAATTGTGTTAAGATTAGAATATCAATTTTATTATTTTTCTTTTAAATTTTTGTTTTTAGTTTTAGGATTTTTATAATTAGACATATCTCATAGATTTCATGGATCAATTAGGATTATTTGAGCCCCAAATATTCTTAGTTATTTTAAAATTAGGTTTTTCTTATTTTGCTTATATAAAGGGCTCTGTGTAATGCATTTTCTGGAGTGAATGTTGAACTAATATTATTATGAGTTTTTCAGTAAGAATTTTTTAAGTTATTTCCTATCTCTCCCTTATTTTCTTTTTCTCTCTCCTTTTTTCTTCATTTTGTTAGGTTGGCTAGTCATCCAAGAGGAGGGTTGAATTAGGTGATGCAAGATTTTTGCTCTTTTTGGATCACAACCCAATTTTACTAAGAATTCATCAAAATAGGGATAAACAGAGAGAGTTGTGTGTAGCAACTGAATAGAGAAGATGAAGAACAATACACAACAATTTATACTTGTTCAGCCCAACCACTTGGCCTACATCCAGTTCCCAAGCCACCACTTGGGATTTTCTACTATATCCCACAAGTTAGATCGGGGTACCTGTGAAGCCTCAATACATTCCCACAAGTTTCAGTAGGCACTTATGAAGCCACTCTCTCTACACCCTTACAAGATGTGTAAATCCCTTAGTGTTTCCTCACACTAAGAGTCTACCCAGAATATGTAGAAAGAAATGTTTACAGAATGGAAACTCTCTTGAAGAGTAGATAATACATTGAAAGTTCATTCTATTAAGGTGGGTTTTTCAAACAATGCTGAGATAGAAAGATTTTACAAATTGTTGCAGCATTTTCGCATAAACTCTCTTAAGATTGTTACCCATAAGTTCAAATGATGTTCTATTTATAGTTTTGTGGTGTAACTAGAAGTTAGATACAAGATCTAGCCGTTAGAGACGTTACTCAACGGTTACTCTGCAAAACTAGCTTATCATATACTGTGATGTGAGTTCCCATAATTCTTTAAATCAAATAAGATTCAATTGACAAAAAAGAAAGAAAATCGAAGAGGAAGAAGGATTCACTGCAAGGGTTTGCTTCGTTTAACCTAGGGGACCGATTCTTGGTCTCTAGAACCTTTAATCTTGGTTGGTATGCAAATCTATATCTATCCTCCTCTCTTTTCTCTTTGATTTTGGTGTTGAAATCCAAATTTATGCATGGGAATTCTTGTTTGATTGAATTCCACCTTTTAAAATGTGTGTAAATGGATTATTAAAGTGTGCTTTAGTGTTATTAAAGTTTAGGTGTAAGTTTTACGGGGATTATGCATGATTTGAGGGGAACCCAGGTTGATTATGGTTGAGATTGTTTGGAGTCCGAATTATATATTAATGATTATGATTGGGATGGTTATTTAGAGCTCATTGATATGTGTTTAAGTTGACGAAACCTCTATTAAAACTTAAATGGTTGAATTATGGATTTTGGTTAAATTATGCAATGTGTTAATTGAAGATATTATGATATTGTAGTAGTTGTTGGATTGAACAAAGGCTTTTAGCTTGTGATTGGTGTTGAGACAACTTCCTAAACCTGTGTATGTGGTGTTAGTAATTTATGGTAACCGGATATATATGTATGTGTGTTAAGTATTGCTTGTATGTCTATGTGTATATGCATGTTTCTTTTCATATCACAATGTTGTTGTGTGTATACGTGGCCTTTTTTGTATTGTGCTATGTACACGGTTAGGAAAGGTATGTGACTTTGATCGTTATCCCTTGTATATGATGTTGATAACATGGCGCTATATATGTATATGTAAGAATTATGAATATATCCATGTGATTACATGCTAGCATGACATTGATGACTATGATAAGGATGATGATTACATAGTAATATGTTTGCACGACATGGAACATCATCATCACATTGAGCATAGTGAGATATGGTGGATTAGGTGGTGATGATGAGAAGAGATATGATATGATAATGATATGATATGGTAATATGATGATAAATTCCTACCACTAAATCCTCTCCTATGGCAAGTAGTGCCAGATGGTAGTGGATTATACCTTCTCTAACTCACCACCAATTTAGATGCTCTAGGGGAACGAGAACCATAGTCCAAGCATTAGTGTGACCTTTGGCTGGGTTGCATTAGTGTGAGGTAAGCTTGGTGATGTCTTGGGATCAGTCTTCACCAAACTATTGGAAGGGAATCACCTATTGGAAATGTAGTGTGATGACGACAACCTATAGTTCTCGTCATGTTTGAGGGAGACATGCATTTAATGACATTATGCATTTGCATTGCATCATATGTATATATGTATAGGTTGTTGATATCTATTGTATGTGTGTGTTTTCTCAGTTACTGAGTCTTCGTTTCCACCCTCCATGACTAATATTTTAGGTGAAAAATTTGTACTGATCCGGAGAAGACTAAGGAGTTGCAAACCTCTCTGCTTTCAAGAATTACAAGTGTAACTGGTAGTTTTACCTTTCAATTTATGTATTATATTGTTCCAATTAGAGTTGTGTCCCTGTTTCATCTCTTCTAGGTATTCCTAGGAGAAAAATGATGTATGCGGTTATGTATTACATGACGATATTGATGGACTAATGATAATGGTATTTAGTTGCTTGCTATGTGTGGTTCATATGATCTAGACTATGGTATTGGTCAATGTGGTTAGGTGTATGTTTGTTTACAATTGCTATGCCTGATGGGTTGTGATGTGAGCCCAATATGGTTCTTGGGCCTTGTATGTGTGGTTTAAAGCTTATAGCCCTTTCTGTGGACTTGGGGTTCAAGGGGTTTAAACCTTGGAGGTGTGGTTTTCTCTAGGGTAAAGCCTTCTTGGACAAGTCATTTTTGTCAAATGGGACCTGTATGAATGGTCCATAGTTGTCAAGTTGCCTTTGGTGGTAGTTAGGGCATATAAGGTTTGAGTTTTGGTCAAAAGATAGTCAAAACGGTGTTAGGTGTGCAAAATCTCGATACAAATTTGAGTAAGATTAGTGTCTATAATTAGATGGGGATGAGAGCAACCTGCACGAGTTTGGATCAGGTCAATCGAAGATCAGAAAACAAAGTTGTGCACATAAGAAATTGGACAGAAAATCAGCAATTTGCTAATAGAGTTATTGATATGGGCGCCATGACACCGGAAGGTTGGCCATGGCGCCGACCTATTCTATTTCTTTGAGGCCGCGGTGGTTCTGTAGTAGGTCGCGATCCTAGACTCTATTCACCATGTTTGTGTTTTCTAGTGGTGTCATCTTAAGTAATGATATTGAGGTCTTTTGGGAGTAGGTCATTACATTTTAGTATCAGAGCAATGTTTCAGGCCATTGTTTCTATTTGTGGTAATACTGGGCATAGTTTCATTTGCATGGACTTGTATATTCCCATTGCAATACTAGTTCAAGGTCATATAACTGAACATGTTGCTACTTGTATATGAGAAAAGATATCTCACAAGGAAAGACAGAGAAATAGTGATTTGATAAGGCAGATGTATGAGATGTTAGCTGGTCTTTGTGACTAGGTGTATACCCAAGGGGAAACACTAAATAGAATGCAAGAGCAATTGAATCAACAAGGGTATGGTGATGTTAATGAGGAGATCGGTATGTATATGGATCTAAATGCTAAAAATGCTAATGATGAGGCTATGGTGGAGCCAAAAAGGGCCTTGAGAGCTGAGAGAAAGGGTATTTCTTCTCAACTCAAGGACTTTCAAATGTTCATGTTGGAGATTATGCCCCAAGTCAGTCATTGTATTGTGAACATTATACTTCATTATGAAAAAGAAGGAGTTTTTTCTTTTATTTCGTTGTTATATTATTTGCATGTTTTTCTTTAAAATAATAATATCCTTGGATAAATCATTTTATCCTAAACATCCCTAGTTGATTATCTTTGTGGGAACAATGATGAACTAAGGCTACAATGATTTTGATTAATGATTATGTGTTAATTATGTATGAAGATACAAATCAAAATCATAAGCACCTATTAGGGAACAGGCACTAGATTAACACATCATGAGATAACTACATGAATTAGATCATAAGCATATCTTATATATATAACCATGTCACCGAGCCCTCAAATATGAGATCACCATAGCTTCCTACATGAGGAACACTACTTTGTCATAATCAAAAGTCACATTTAATCGAGTGATTATAAAGGCTATGATTAGGCATAGTGAAATTCATGTAGAGGAAGATGAATGGTCAAGATTGAATTTGCCCCTCTGATTGATGGAGAGATATATCTAGGCCCCTTGATGAGTGAGACTGAGAAATGTATGGCCGTGCTCAAATGGAAGGGTTTCCATTTGTTCTATCAGTCTAGTCAGTGATCCAGAAAGTGATGGTCAAGTAAAACAAGGATGATGTTTCCATGCCTCAATACTTGATTTAGATATCGTGAGACAAGAGAGATGTGATAGGGTTGTATGATAGGTTGCATCAAATTACCAATCTTATATAATTTAGGTAGTCACAATGTCTTGCTAGAGACCACTTGTGACTTGTAGGTACAATTGTGCCATTGGCCCACCGCCAACATTCTATGGGCATGCAGAGTCGCACACAAGATAGACCAACTCGAGCTAGAATGTCCAGATTCATTGAACCTAAGATTAAATGAATTTAATGTTTAATTTAGGGTGGAGAAATTTTATAAATAAATATATTTGATATATATTTTATAAAATTTGAAATATATAAATATGTTAGATATATTATATATTTGATATATTAAATATATTTCAAAATATATATATCATTTAATTAATTTAAATGAATTAGTTTTATATTTGAATTCTATATGATATATTTAAATTTAAACTAATGTGATAATTTAAATTTGATTTATGTGATAAATTAAATTTAAATTTGATTATAGATTTAAATTAAATAGTTAGTTTAGATTTAATCGATTAGATAGATTTAAATTTAAACTAATCTATTTAATTAAGATTTGATTTAATTTAAATAATCATTTTTTAATTTAAGCAAATCAAAAACTCTTTCTATATAAGGATAGAGACTAGGGTTATTTAATATACAAATTTCAAAAAAAAGTCAACTGCCACCCTAAAGAGAAAATAGTAGCACACTTAGTGAGAGAAAGTGTACGAACGCACATAAAGAGAGAAGAGAGTCTTCATTTCCTCAAGTGTACATATGTTTGCGAACTTTGGTGCTAGCATGCCATTCGAGTTAGACTCACTGTTCATGTAGATACCTATAGAGGGAGTTGATAAGAAGCATTAGTTCCTAAGGTCTGACGTTACAAGAAGAACCTGAAAAGCCATATATCAAAGGTGAAATTCTTCTCTACAACTCGATTTAAGCAACATTGATGGATCCATGGGAGGGATTTGGTTATTTTATTTTGCTGTGTGTGTACCGAAATTCCCAATAGTGGTATCAAAGCCTAGTTGATGGTTGTTTAAATTGAATTCTTGTGTGAATTTGATTGCATATATGTGATATGTGTGCCAACTCTTTTTTTGTCCAAGTCGTTTTAAAACATGTTTTCAATTTGATTGTAAATCTATTATTCATATATGTGATATGTAATATCCCAAAGTTTCACTGGATACTAGGTAATAAAAGAGGACATAATTGATGATAACATAAAACGAAGCCCTCGACAAGAGAAGTCTAATGGTATATGGCATTGAAGGTTAATGTTCAAGAATAAAGAAATAATCAGTGCCGAGTGTTCAAAAGCAATAGTAAACCGATAAAGTAAAGCGTGAGCCCTACTGATGGTTAAAAACAAATCAGGTCAGGATATGGGTCATACACAGATACCATTTGGGATAAAATAATTATGGAAATATAAAAATAAAATTAGAATAGTCCTATAACCCAAAAATGCTAAATTAGTATAAAGACGGTTTTATCGGTACGGTTAAAAAGTACTCGGATTGAGGTATATTTGGATTAGGAAAATTGGGCAATTTTTGGACACTTCTCTCTCTCCCATGCATGACTTTTGCTGCAGCCATATGACTTAAGTAATATTATATTATCCTTTGTAATACTTCTTGAAGAAGTATGTGAAAAAGTAACCATGATTAGCGAAAAGTGACTTTAATTAATTAAGTGATTAGCCACTTAATTAAACCACTTAACCACTCATTTTCCACTTCATTTCACGAGCTCTTGTAGCGGCAAAAGACTAGAAGGAAACTGCAAGAGAGGGAGGAAAGAAGGAGAGAAAGAAAGAGGGAAAATCCAAGGAAATTCAAAGTACAAGTTGGTAAGCTTTAATACTACTACCTTAAGCTTACTATCTATGGTTTCCAAAGCATGATTTATAGTTTAGTTTGCTTCCTTTATACCTTAGGGTTTCAGCCAAATTGGGTTTTTAACATAGGAATGAGTTTTGGACCATGAAACTTAGGAAAAAGCATAGACTAGACACTAGAAACATGAATCCATGGATGGTTTGAAGTGATTTGAAGGAAATTTTTTTAATCATTTTGAGATAATTTTGGCCAGAATAGAAGAAGTATTTAGAGTTCTAATTTCATGATTTTGACCTAAAAAATGGATTCTCCATGGTCCAAAACCTTAAGAACAAGTATGTTGTGCAAAGAAAAAGCAAAGGAAAACAAAGTGAAAAATTTGGGTTTTAGTGTTATGGCATTGTATAATTCCAAAAAACCAATGGCTAAATTGGTTCAATGATGATATGATTAGGTTCAAGGAAGTGTTAAGAGGCTCAAGAAGTGGCATACCAAGTTTGGAGAGCAAGGGAGCATCATAAGGTAGTTAATTTCCCATACTAGCATTATGTTATCATGTTTGTTTTCAATGTGCTTTATGCCTTGTCATATGATTGCAATGATATTTTTAGATGATTTATGTGCATTGGATGAGTTGATTGAGGGACATTGAGACCCCGGGATGTCCTTTTTTCAAAACTAAATCCTGCCAAAAATTTTATGAATTCATATGACATAAATGTGTTAATGTATTCAAAATGTGTTATCTTGATGTTTTCATGCTTAATGTGATGATGTGATGGAATGTTGGGTGTTAACTACTGAGATTATTTGAATCTTACCCTCTCAAATATTAACCATGAATAGGTAGCAACAATGGCAAGACCACCAAGGAAGAGAAAGAATTTGGGCATTAACTTAATAATCCTAGCAATGGCCATGAGCTTTGACCTTTTGTGTAATTTTGTAAATATGATGTTAAGTACATTTCTTCAAGTTCTCATGATGCCTTTGGTCTTAGCTAAAGTATGGTGTGGTATGAAAAAGATATATGGCCATGTAAATATTTTATGGATTTTGTTTGGCAAAGTAGAAGATATAAATGGTCATCTTGACCTATGTAGAGTAAGCATGCCACAATTTGGACTTTATGATGTATAAAGTACGAATGATGTATATGGTTTAAAAGTAGACATGAAGAGCTCTCTAATGGTCCAAAGATCACTCAGATTGGGTGTGTGTACAATATTTGGTAGATTTTTATATTTAATCCCAATTGAAAGGATTATTTTGCAGTTTTCGTATAAATTGTAAAATTTCACAAAGTTTGCTATACAGATCAGTACTATCATTTCTCTGACTTATATTTTTCTCATGTAGACAAAGTTATAAGCTATCCCTAGAGACTTGAATCACATGCATACGGTTTTTATTGATTTAGTTATGATTTTCCAAAAATTAATCAGAATAAATAAATTCGATTAAATGAATAGTGCCCAAAGTTGGAAAAATTTTATCATGGCTTTTATTGTGATTCAAGATCCTACTATGATATAAATAGATTTTGGAAGAATTAAATACACGAGAAATGGGCCCATAAGAGAGGTGTTACATGATATATGTATACAAACTATGGGTGTTAAAAATACATTTTTGAATCTATCATTCATTTATCTGATATATGTATGCAAGAATCATGGATGCTCAATTTGGTTTCTAAATTTAATGTCATATATGCATGCGAAATAAGGATTTTGAATCGATTATGAATCTGTTTAAACAAATAGCGGGACCGCCATGGCTATCTAATCCTAGCACAACAAAATCTAGTTTAACACTAAAATCACAAAGTTTATAGCTTTTCATATTAGATGAGATGTTTGTGATATATGTGTTGTGATTTGTTTGTTTAAATTGGATGGGTATGGTGCATGATATAGCCCTAGGAAGATATTATGGTTTGTAATTTTAAATACGGCTTGCATGTCATGCCTTTCTCTATACTCTGGATATACATTCTCTTCTCACCTTGCTCCCCTCGAATGTTCAATCGAAGTTTCTCTATATATATAAGATTTTATCTTAGAAGAATCCTCGTATTAGCTTGGGAGGATACAAATTAGATGCGCCATATTATGACACATTTATTTTATGCTTTATGATGATATCATATGTATGTATGGGATGCTATCTTGATATATGATCATTTGATGACTAGATATCTGAATGACAACAAACTAATATATAAGATAAGATCCCTCAAATTTTAAGTAACAATGCCACCTATATATGAACACCTGTTAAGGCTTTGATCGTCTAAATGTAATATCCATCAAAGAAGGATACACTTAGGTTATCTTAGTGAGACAACTTGGGTAATGGTGATACTCATCAGGGTTCATAATGATATGACTTAATTGAGACTATCAAAACAGTTTTGGGTCTCAAGGCATTGGATGAGATTAAACATGTCGGGTCATATAATGACAGGATCCCATAAAGATCTAAGAGTTACATTCGATGTAATTGGTAAATAAGTTACCTATGCAAATAACTTAATTTTAAGCGTCTTGCCAAAGTGGACTTACAATTAAGTGAAATATGGGTCTTAGCCCACAAAACTAAATTGAGGGTTAATTTTAGTGGGAGATTATTAACTTGATTTTTCATATTTTGTTGTAGAAAAATGTCGACAAATAATTCTACTACACTTTCATTGCGATCCGTCCTTGAGAAGGACAAACTCAATGGGACCAACTTTCTTGACTGGTATAGGAACTTGAGAATTGTTCTCAAGCAAGAGAGAAAGTTATATGTCCTAGATGAACCCATTCATGAGGAGCCTGCTACCAATGCTCCAAAAGCCCAAAAGGATGCCCATAATAAGCATCTCAATGACTCTGTGGATGTAGGATGTCTGATGCTAGCCACCATGATCTTAGAACTTCAGAGAGATTTGGAACATATGGAGGCTAATGAGATGATTGTGCATCTTAAGGAAATGTTCCAACAACAAGCTAGGCAAGAAAGGTTTGAAACCACAAAAGCCTTACATTCCTGCAAAATGACTGAGGGTGCATCAGTTAGCGCTCATGTCTTAAAGATGAAAGGCTGCGTTGATCACCTTGAAAGGCTTGAATTTCCCATAACCCAAGAGTTAGCTACATATTTGATCATAAACTCACTCCCAGAGAGTTATGACTAGTTTGTCATGAACTAGAATATGAACAACACGGAGAAATCAATTTCTAAACTACATTTAATGCTTAAAACTGCTGAGCAAAACATCAAGAAAAAGCGAAGCACTATTTTAATGGTTCATAAAGGAAAAAGAATGAAAAAGAAAGCCAAAGGCAAGGAAAAGTGAAAAAGGTCCAAACAATAAGTCCAAGGAGTAAGACAAGTCCAAACCCAAACTGAAGCCTGAAGCTAAGAAGGCAAAGCCTCCTAAGAAAGGACTCTATTTCTTTTGCAATGAGCCCAGCCATTGGAAAAGGAACTGTGAGCTCTACATGGAAGATCTAAAGAAAAAGAAGAATAGTAGGGCTATTACTTCAAGTACTTATGTTATAGAAATTAATCTTTCTACTTCTCCTACATAGGTATTAGATACTGCATGTGGTACTCACATTTGTATAAATGTGTAGGGTCTCGAAAGGAGTAGGAAGCTGAAAAAGGGCAATATAGACCTACAAGTTGGAAATAGAGCAAGAGTTGCTGCTTTAGCTGTAGGAACTTATGAATTAGTTTTGCCCAGTGGACTTTTGTTAATTTTGAACAATAGCTATTATGTTGCTACTTGGAATCAGGACATTATTTCACTTTCTTATTTAGATAAGGAAGGTTTTGCTTCAATTATTGGGAATAATAAATCTCTATTTATTTTAATTATATCTTTTATGCGGATGGAGATTTGCATGGTGGTCATTATTACTTGATGCTCCCAATAATGAACATATCTATAACATAACTACCAAGAGGATCAAGTCAAATGATTTGAATTTGACCTACCTGTGGTACTATCGTTTAGGCCACATAAATGAAAAATACATTTCAAAGAATTTATCTAATGAGACATAAATCTGAATTTTTTGAAATGTTCAAAACTTTCCAAAATGAGGTACAAAATCAAGTTGGCAAATTTATTAAAGCACTTTGATTTGATCGAGGAGGTGAATATTTGAGCCAAGAATTTATGAACCATCTTAGAAATTGTGGAATTGTCTCACAATTAACTCCACCAGGAACACCACAATGGAACTGTGTTTCTAAATGAAGGAATTGAACCCTATTAGATATGGTTTGATCTATGATGAGTCAAACAGGTCTTCCACCATTCGTTTAGGGCTATGCATTAGAGACAGCTACATTCACACTAAATTGTGTTCCATCTAAGGTGGTTGAAAAGACCCCATAAAAGATATGGACCAGAAAGAAGCCCAATTTATGTTTTCTCATAATTTAGGGATGCGAGGCATATGTTGAGCAATAAGCCTCAAATAAGTTATCACCCAAATCTACAAAATGTTTTTTGTGGGGTATCCCAAGGAAACTAAGGGATATTACTTCTACAATCCCACTGAGAATAAACTATTTATTGCTCAGAATGGTATCTTTCTAGAAAGAGAGTTTATCACCAAAAGAACCAGTGGGAGTAAGATAAATCTCGAAGAAGTTCGAGAGACACAAAATCTCATTGAGCTAGAGATAGTAGAGCAAGAAGGCTCACAACAAGTTGATGAGCCTACTCAAATAATGCAGGGCCCATAAAGGTCTGATACAACACGACATCAACCTTAAAGATATGGATTTCTTTTAAGTAAAAGTTGTGATGTGTTGCTCTTGGATCAAGAAGTGCCAACCACCTATCAAGAGCTCGTAATGGGATTAGACTCAAAAAAGGGCTACAAGCCATGAAGTTTGAGATGTAATCCATGTATGGTAATCAGGTATGGACCTTGATTGACCCACCTAAAGGTATAAAAACCATTGGGTGCAAATGGCCTTTTAAGAAGAAAACCGACATGGATGGCTAAGTGCATACCTTCAAAGTAAGATTAGTTGCAAAAGGATTCAAGCAAACCCATGGTGTGGACTATGATGAAACCTTTTCACCAGTCACCATGATTAAATTAATTAGGATCCTTCTTTCCATTGCAGTGTACTATGATTATGAGATTTGTCAAATGGACGTCAAAACAACATTCCTTAATGGGAAGCTACTTGAGGATGTGTACATGACACAACCTAAAGGTTTTGTTCATCCAGAGGATTCTGGGAAGGTTTTCAAGCTTTAAAAATCCATTTATGGATTGAAGCAAGCATCTAAGAGTTGGAATCATCATTTTGATGAAATAGTCAAAGAGTTTGGATTTATCCAAAATGTTGATGAACCTTGTGTTTACAAGAAGTTTAGTGGAAGCACAATTCTATTTCTAGTGCTTTATGTTGATGACATTCTTCTCATTAGGAATGACATTCCTACCTTGCAGAATGTCAAAGCTTGGTTAGGAAAGTGTTTCTCAATGGAAGACTTAGGAGGAGCCATCTATATCCTAAGGATTATGTTCTATAGAGATAGATCCAAGAGGCTAATCAGCCTAAGTTAGAGCACTTACATTATGTATGCCATGTTGTGTAATTTCAGCAAAGCTCAGTGTCCTAGTTCACAAGATGAGTGAAAACACATGAGCAACATTCCATATGCCTCGGCAATTAGATCTATTATGTATGCCATGTTGTGTACTCTATAAGATGTCTCATATGTCTTAAACATGACTAGCAGATATTAGTCAGATCCAAGTGAGAATCACTGGACTGTTGTCAAGAATATCCTAAAGTACTTAAGAAGGATTAAGGATGTATTCTTGGTGTTTGGAGGATTAGATGTTAAGCTTGTTATAAATTGTTACACAGATGCAGTTTCCAATATAACAAGGATGATTCTAGTTCACAATCAGGATTTATATTCTGTTTGAATGGTAGAGAAGTAAGTTGGAAGAGTTCCAAGTAAAGCATTATAGCTAATTCTGAAACAAAAGCTAAGTACTAGCAGCATCAAATACAACTAAGGAAGCTGTTTGGATTAAGAAGTTTATCATTGAGCTAGGAGTGGTGCCTACCATCTCAAATCCGATAAATATGTTTTATGAAATAATGGTGCAATAGCATGGGCTAAAGAGCCTAGGACATATTAAAGAACCAAACAAATACTCAAGTGATATCATCTCACCAGAGAAATCATTGATAGGGGTGATATAAAGATATGCAAAATTCCAACTGATGATAATGTTGCTGATCCTCTTACTAAGCCGCTTGCACAGGTAAAGCATGAGCATCATGTTAGGTCAATGGGTATTAGATACATCAACAATTGGGTCTAGTGTAAGTGGGAGTTATGGAGATTGTGCCCTAGGCCAATCATTATAGTATGAATATTGTACTTCATTATTAAAAAAAGAGTTTTTTCTTTTATTTTATTATTACATTGTTTGCATGTTTTCTTTATAATAATAATATCCTTGGATAAATTATTTTATCCTAAAGATCCCTAGTCTATCATCTTTATGGGGACAATAATGAACTAAGGCTAGTATGATTTTGATTGATGATTATGTGTTAATTATGTATGAGATACAAATCAAAATCATAAGCATCTATTAGGAATAGGCGCTGGATCAACTCGTCATGAGATAGCTACTTGGATCAAGTCCTAAGCTAGCTCATATATATAACCATGCCATCGAGCCCTTAAACCTGAGATCACCATAGCTTCCCACATGAAGAACACTATACTTTGGCATAATCAAAAGTTACCATTAATTGGATGTTCATAAAGGCTATGATCGAGCATAGTGGAATTCATGCAGAGAAAGATGAATAGTTAAGATGAAATTTGTCCCTATGATTAATGGAGAGATATATTTGGGCCCTTGGCTGAAATTTGAAAAATCATAAATAATTCCAAAAAAATGGTATTAATATTATTCAAGTCTTTGAATGAAGCTAAAAAAATTATATATAAGAGAAAAATATGAAACTTGTATTTGATTGCACCAATTGATACAGTTTAATACTTAAACTTTCACTGTTTGAATGGTCAAAATATTAAGTTCCAGATTTTCTAGCTTGAGTTTGAAAATTAATTGCTCATTCTAACCTAAGCCAATTCATGGTTTCTTTACACCCTTAGAAAGCTCTAAAGGTCTACTTTACAGCCATATTTTTATTGTACATTTACTCCATACATACAGGGCATGGCATCAACTTGAAAAAAGAAGGGTCAAAACATCACTCTTACTAGAATAGTTATAGGAAATCATGCTTAACTCTCATTGTATAGCTCCAATTTCCTTCAATCTAGTAGCATATTAAACTTAAGATATTGATGTTTTCATACATGTAAGTCCCTGGAGTTTTAGAGCTATATACGATTTTATATCACTTTTCAAAATAGGTAATACTTATAGTAAAATTTATGGCTTTCACTTAACTATCCAGTCTTGACCCTTAACTTTAAAATTACACTATAAATTGTACATATATCCAAATTAAGTGTTCTTTAACTCATTGGAAAGTGTGTTCTCTCTACTTTTAAGCATATATAACACTTAACTTACTTGTCCTATTTCAGTTAAACAGTGTCAACTTTACTTTCATTGCTACAAAATGAGCTATTTTCAAGGCAATCATGGAAAATAGGCTTTATAACATGTTCACATGATCAATCCATGTTTCAAATCCATGCCAAACCTTTCATAATACTTATAAGGACATAATAGCACAATGTCACAGATCTGAAAACATATATATGGTTTTATACATAATTTCAAAATATATAATCATAACTTGAAGACATCATTAAACATCTTTCTCTTCTTCATTCTCCTTAGCTTTTTGGACTCCTTTGCCATAGCTTGTATCTAGTCATTTGGGATACTTGACGGGGTGAGATTGGAGGCAATCTCAGTAGCAAGTTTATTCATGCACCATGTTATTCATTTCACATAATGATTACTTAAAATCACATTAATTCACATAAATCAACAAATTGCCATATAAGTCAAAAAAATTTTGGCAGCATAACGGCTTAGAAAATGGACATCTTGGACAATAAAACCCTTCATAAAGCAGCCAAAACCAGTCAAGAAAACACAAGTCAAAATATGGCAACCAATATGCAACATTATAAAACAATGAAATAACATGAGCAAGAATATGTATACTGTTAGCAAGGCTGACTTCCCAAGAGGGGGGGTGAATTGGGAAGTTTGAAATTTTTCTGCACAAAGTGAAGTAAGTGAAGATATCACAGTATAATGAAAACAATGCGTAAAACAGAGCAAGGTGAAAAATAAGGATAAGGAGAAGAAAAGTCAGTGATTTATCCTGGTTCAGTCTATTCACTTGACCTACATCCAGTCCCCAAGACACCTCTTGAGATTTATCCACTATACAGCAAGAATTTCAGTGGGCTTCTTGCTAAAGCCACAGTACATGGGTATACTCTGTTTCTGAGCTCTCTCAAACTCTCCAAGCACTTTCACTATGTGCTTCCCAATCCCCTTGTGAATACCACTCACAAGTAAACCTATCTCCCAGATGAAGAATAGATTGATTACAATGAAGTAACTCTCTTGTAAAGAGTGGATATGAAGGTTTAAGTACAAGTTTAGAAGTTAAGAGGGTAAAAGCTTTTGAGAAGAAGATTCAGCAGAAATTCGGTATATACAAGTTTGATTCGTTACCCACAACTTCAAATGATGTTGTATTTATAGATTTAGGTCTCAAATATCCGTTAGAGACTAAATCTATCCGTTGGGGAAGTTATCCAACGGTTACTCTGAAAAACTATCCATTTACCAACCGCATTTAATGTTTCTGACATACTGAAATTTGAATTTTGGTTGGCCAACAGAAGAATTTCGAAGGAACCGAAGATTAAAGCTTCCAATGTTACAGCACGAAGTTCGTCTGTTCATGAAATGAAATTCGAATTTTGAAACTTACAAAACATTTTCACAATGTGACATACGAATTTTCAAGAAGAAAGTTTTTCGGTTAAGTGTGAACAGTGTTTTCAATTTTCTACAGTGCCTTCGAAATTCGAATTTTGGATCCCCAAAATTCGTCTGTCTATTGAACGTTTAAAGGGACACAGTAGATCACTTTCTTCGAAATTCGAATTTTGAGGTGGTGAAGTTCGTCTGTCAGAGAAACTCTTTTCAGACTAATTTCATCATTCGAATGTTGCAAGTTCTTATCATTCGTATGTCAATGTTTCATTTCAATAGACTCAAGAACTTAGCTTTTGAAATTCGAATTTCAATGTTCAAAATTCGTCTGTCAGAGAGCAGTTTCTGAAACTTAAATCACTCTTGATCTCAGGTGAACTTTAACACAGTTTCAGACGAATTTATTCATTTTCTCAAATTTTGTTTTGTTTGAGATTCGAATTTTGAAGACTCAAAGTTTGTCTGTTGCAAAGAAGCATCTTTCAGACTTATATGAAAATTCGAATGTTGGAAGTTCAAAATTCGTCTGTCAGAGAGCATTTTCTGAAACTTAAATCACTCTTGATCTCAGGTGAACTTTAACACAGTTTCAGACGAATTTCTTCATTTTCTCAAATTTTGTTTTGTTTGAAATTCGAATTTTGAAGACTCAAAGTTCGTCTGTTGCAAAGAAGCATCTTTCAGACTTATATGAAAATTCGAATGTTGGAAGTTCAAAATTCGTCTGTCAGAGAGCATTTTTCAAACTCAATTTCATTTTGATTTCAGATGCACTTTATCATAGTTTCAGATGAATTTCTTCGGTTTTTACAAACTTCATTTTACTTGAAATTCGAATTTTGAAAGTGTGAAGTTCGTCTGTTAGCAAAAGGCCTCTTTTCAGACTAGATGAAAATTCGAATTTTGAACAACCAAAATTCGTCTGACAGAGAGCCATCTCTTCAGACTTATTCAGTTTTAGCTCAAAATTCAAATTTCCAAAGGCAAAGTTCGAATTTCCAACTTGACAGTTTAGCTTAAACTTTCAACCTTCGTCTGTTTGTGGGTGTTTTTCAAATATTTGAAGATTTAACATAAATTTAACGTTTTAAAACTTCTTTTCTTCAAATCAAAATCTTTTACCCAGTTATAACAAAAACTAAGGATCCTACAAAAGATCTAACAGCAAGTATTCAGAAAATCTTCACTTGAGACAGTTTTGCTCTTGTTTGATATCTTCAATCCAAGCTCTTGAATGTTGGTTTGGAATCATCAAAACTCTTGTTTCAACATTCTCCCCCTTTTTGATGATGACAAAATAACTTACAAACTGGATTAGTACTTAGGTTCGCTTTCACAAGCTCCCCCTCAACATATGCATAAGATATCAACATATTTAAGGCACAAAACATTGCAACAAAGGGATCCATTCATTTAATCAAGAGTTGCTTATACAGAACCAAATAAAGCAAAGTTCAAACATCAAAACCAGTCCAATCAACAAATTCAAAACATAAATACACAATACAAAGTACAACAAGAGGACTTAAGCTAAATTTCCAATCATTTCTTCTTGGTCTTGGTCTTCTTGCTGTAGGATTTCCCTTTTCGTTTACCAGATTGCTCAGCAGCAGGCTTTCTAGTTTGCCCAGACTTCTCCCCCTTTTTGGCATCATCAGTAAGGCCAACAAAATCAGCCGGAGGAGGGATCTGAGAGACAAGAATAGCATGAAGGGGCACAGGAGCAAAAGGAATTTTAGGTTCAGCTGGGGGCTCAGTGCTTGTTTCCTCGTCAGAGATTTCCAGCAGCTCCTGCATTGCCTGTCTGGAAAGAGCTAGTTGAGCTCTTTGTTCCTCTGTAAGACCATAGGCAGCTAGAGAAGAGGAAGCTGGTTTAGCAGGAGGAAACATTTCTTCCAGCCTTCTCCTCTGAGATTCCAGTAGAGCATTGTGAGTAATGGCAACATAGTCAGCAACAGGTACAAGGCTCCTTTCTTCAGTGCTCATATCTTCTTGCATAGAGGAGCTTGAAATGGCTGCCACCAGTCTTTCAACTTGCTCAGATTCTTGAGTTGACAGAATTGATTCCTGAGCATCTTCTTGCATGGGCTCATGAGGGCTTGTATCTTGGAGTCCTTCTCCTTCCAATCCATAGTCCAAGGGTGGACCAGGACTTGGTGTTCTCATTGCACCAGCACCATCTATATCATCATTCTCATGGTCAGAGGAGGCAATCTCGAAAGGACTTGGAGGCACAGGGGATAGAGACAGAGTAGGCTCAGGGACACCAGGCTGAGGTGGAGCTGAAGTGGTAGGAATTGCATTTCTTATCTCTTCCAGGCATCAGCCACCACCTTCATATTTACAGCCAACTGATGGATCTGATCTTGTAGATGAGCAAATTTGGCATTTTGCTCATCTCTTATTCTGAGAATGAGTGTTGACAGACTGTCAAACAACTCAGTGACCTTTGTTGGCTTGGCCTGTGAGGAGGGAGTGGAAGGAGGGTGAGTAGGCCTGGAGGGAGATGGGATTGGTTGAGAAGGCTGAGGTACAGATTTGTCAGGGGCCTCGGAAGTTCCTTCTTGATGGAGGGATGCATCAGCAACAAAGAACAAGTCTTCAGATTTCCCTGCTCCCTTTCCAACCCATCGTCCTTCATCTTTTTCAATGCCCATCCTTTGCAGTTCCTCCTCTTTGAATGCCTCAGTGAGTTTCCCTTTCCCCTTTTCAATGTGTTGAATTCTAGCATGCTGCAGGATTCTTGAAATAATTGTAGCATAGGGGAGTGTGGAATCCTTCCTCTGATCCCTTGCCTTTATCATTCTCTGGAGGATGATATGACCCATGTTAATCAGCTTCCCACGAATGATAGCAGTCATCACATGAGCCTCTGCCCTTGTTATCAAATTGAAGCTGCCACCCTTGTTGAATATGATCCTGGACACTATATAGTGCAGGATCCTAACTTGTACACTTAGGTCTGTGGGCTTCAACAGATTTATTATTGGCCTGTTTTCCCTTCTCCTGAATAAGGTGTCCAAGATGGTGCTCTCTTTGTAGTTCAGAAAGGATCCACTTTCTTCATCCGCTGTGCTTGCCTCATCCATGTATCCAGAGGCTGTGATGTCAATTTTCAGCCCATCTTGTCCTGGGATTTCCAATACTTCATTGATTGTTTCATCAGCAAGCCAGATGGTCCTTGATCTCAAAGTGACCTCCCATTTCTTTTTCTTGCTGTTATATTGAAGAGAGGCATACCAAGTCTTCACTACTTCATCATCATATTTTTCAGCAATTTCCAACAGGTTTTTGTATCTTATCAACCATAATGCAGCATCAAAGTTGTTGGATATTAAAAATTGCTCCATATTTACACAGTGAGGCTTGATTACCTTTTTGCTGGAGAACTTGGCAGAAAACTCTTCTTGAATCTCAGGAGTGCTCCAAAGTGGCAATGTAGTAAGCTCAAATTCTCCAGATTGTGTAGAAGAGGAGGAAGCCACAGTAGCAGTATCAGCCGAAGGGACTGCGATTTTTGATGAGGAAGGCCCAGTTTTCTATGAATCTGCCTTGGATGATGATTTCTAGCGTTTAGAAGGGGTAGCTTTACTGGGTTCGGCCTTTCTCTTGGATTTCTCTCCTTCTTTTGTAGCATATTGAGATTTGACCGTTCTTTTTGGCCGAGTCCCAGCTTGTCCTGCTCCAGGGATCTTTACTCTCCATTTTTCAGTGGAATGAAGCAGAATGAGGTTAAGGAAGGGTTTATGGGATGCGAATGGAAGTTTAAACGGTGAAGAATGATGGTTTTTGGACAGGAGTTAAGAGAATTAAAGAGAGAATCAGAACAAATTCAGAGAGGTTACAAATAGGGCTGCGTCTGTTCTGAGGAAAACCGTAGCATTTAACGTGTGTAACTGTCTGACAGACGAACTTTGAGGGGTCAAAATTCGAACTTCGGGCAGTTACAAGTTAAAATCGTTCAGCACAGCTTACTGACAGATAAATTTTCATCTTGAAAGTTCATCTGACAGTGGCTTGAAACAAGCAATACAGGCACAACAGACGAATTTTGTTCCACCAAGATTCGAATGTTGAAAAGAAAAAGGCAGACAACAATCAAACTATCATTCAACAGACGAATTAAACATGCAGAGTTGCATCTTTTAATAACTCAACATGAAGGACATGATTCATCAGACGAATTTTGAACAGAAAATTTGAATTTTTCCACTATGTAAAGATTGTCCAACATTCGTATGTTAAGAAGTAATAATTTGTGTAGCAGTGCTGGACAAACATAACTTTGAAATTTCTGATTTTGAAAATTCGAACTTTCAAGTTTCAACAGACGAATTTCGAGGCATTACAGAGAACTGTTCCAAGGCTTAACAGGCCGAAGTTCGTCTGTTAGTGAACCGAAATTCGAAAGTTGACCATATTGACCATGTCAGAAGCACATTTTATGAAGCAAAATACGTCTAACACTCATTAAAATGCGAATTTCATCCTTAAAGACTTATAGAATGGATCCAAAACTTAGAATTTACATCATTCACTCCATTTTCTGGTTGTTCCATTCTGACGTGCTCCAATCTTCAAGTTTATTGCCATTGATTTTCACAAGGAGCACCTGCACCTCAAATTAAACATTCTCCGATGCTCAAGTTAGAATTGATTCTAATATTGAAAATTTTAAAGACAGAATTGCATGAAAATATCTTACAGTTCATTGGGGTTTACCATTCCCAATTCTCTCCTTATTTTACAAAGTCTATCTTCTAGCAGAGGTTTTGTGAGTATATCAGCAACTTGATCCTCTGTTGGGATGTACTCCAATCTGACTTCTCCTTTCAGAACATGATCTCTTATGAAGTGGTGCCTGACTTCAATATGCTTTGTCCTTGAATGCATGACAGGATTCTTGGTGATATTTATAGCACTTTGGTTGTCACACATGATTGGTATCTCTTTTATTTTAACCTCAAGATCTTCAAGCTGCTGTTTCATCCAGATGACTTGGGCACAACAGCTTCCAGCTGCAACATACTCAGCTTCTGCAGTAGATAAGGCCACACTGTTTTGGTTTTTGCTGAACCATGAAACTAGGGATCCTCCAAGGAACTGACAGGTTCCACTTGTGCTTTTTCTGTTGGTTTTAGATCCTGCAAAATCAACATCAGTGTATCCTTTGAGGTCTTCTCCATTGCCTTTTGGATACCAAAGACCCATATGTGATGTTCTAATAAGATATCTAAAAATTCTTTTCACAGCTGTTGCATGGGATTCTTTGGGGCATGATTGGAACCTTGCACACATGCAGACACTGAACATAATGTCAGGTCTGCTGGCAGTTAAGTACAGTAGGGATCCAATCATTCTCCTGTACTGAGTAATGTCAAACATGTTCCCATTCTCATCCATGTCTAGTTTGGTTGCAGTAGCCATAGGTGTTCCCATTGGCTTGGCATTGTCCATTCCAAACTTCTTTAGCAGCTCCTTTAGATACTTGGATTGACTGAGAAAGATACCATCATCAAGCTGTCTGATTTGTAGTCCAAGGAAGAAGTTAAGTTCACCCATCATGGACATCTCGAATTCTCCCTGCATTAACTCAGAAAATTTCTTGCAAAGAGTTTCATTAGTAGCACCGAAAATAATATCATCAACATAGATTTGAACAATCAGTAAATCTTTATTTTCTTTCTTAGTGAATAAAGTTGTGTCAACTTTTCCTCTATTAAACCCTTTTTCAGTTAGAAAATTGCTCAGTCTCTCATACCATGCTCTAGGGGCTTGTTTTAAACCATAAAGAGCCTTCTTCAGTTTATAAACATGGTTTGGTTTAGTAGAATCTTCAAAACCAGGAGGTTGATCTACATAAACCTCTTCCATGATATATCCATTTAAAAAGGCACTCTTTACATCCATTTGATATAGTAAAATATTTTTCATGCATGCGTATGCTAGTAGTATTCTTATAGCCTCTAATCTAGCTACTGGTGCAAAGGTTTCTTCAAAATCAATACCTTCTTCCTGATTATACCCTTTAGCAACCAATCTAGCCTTGTTTCTTATTATTGTTCCAGATTCATCAAGTTTATTTCTAAAAACCCATTTGGTACTAATGACAGGATGATTTTTGGGCCTCGGCGCTAAATCCCAAACATGATTTCTTTCAAACTGATTTAGTTCATCTTGCATAGCTAAAATCCAGTAATCATCAGTTAAGGCTTCCTCAGCATATTTAGGTTCAATTTGAGAAATGAAAGCGCAGTTGAGCATTTGATCCCTTAACTGTTTTCGGGTTTTGACTTTCTCTTGAACATTCCCTATTACTTGATCAACAGGGTGATTCCTTTGATATCTCCAAGCTCTAGGGAGTTTTTGAGTTGTTTCTTCATTATTTTATTCATCAAACTCTTGCTCCTGGACATCTTCCTCTGTGTCAACAGATTCAGATATCTTTGGAGGTTCAGTTTTACTTTTGTCAGAAATTCCCAGTTTTTCAAAATTGATAGTTAGATCATCCTCATGTTTTGAAACAGCTTCATTTTTAATGAAAACCACATGCACTGATTCTTCTACTATATTTGATTTTTTATTATAAACCCTATAAGCCTTACTCCTACTAGAATAGCCCAAAAATATACCTTCATCGGACTTGGCATCAAACTTACCCAGATTTTCTTTCCCATTGTTGTGAATGAAGCATTTGCACCCGAACACATGGAGGTGTGACATATTTGGCTTTCTTCCCTTGTACAGCTCATAAGGAGTCTTCCCAAGGATTGGTCTGATGTAGGCTCTGTTTATGATGTAACTTGCTGTATTCACTGCATCAGCCCAGAACACCTGAGAGAGTTCCTTCTCATTTAGCATAGCTCTAGCCATCTCTCCAATGGTTCTGTTCTTCCTTTCCACCACTCCATTTTGTTGAGGAGTTCTTGGTGCTAAGAAATTGTGGTCAATCCCATGCTCATTACAGTACTCCAGGAAGTATGCATTTTCAAATTCTCCTCCATGGTCTGACCTGATAGATACAATAGAAATACCTTTCTCATTTTGCACTTTCTTAGCTAAGGTTACAAATGCATCAAAGGTATCACTTTTAGAGGAAAGAAACAATGTCCAAGTGAATCTAGAGTAATCATCTACAATTACAAGCACATACAGATTACCACCAAGACTTTTCACCCTAGATGGTCCGATTAAGTCCATATGCAACAATTCAAGTGGTCTTGTTGTGGTAATTACATTTTTAGATTTGAAGGATGCTTTGGTTTGTTTTCCTCTTAGGCATGCATCACATTCTTTATCCTTTTCAAAAGATATTTTAGGAAGACCAGTTACTAGCTCATTTTTAATCAGTTTAGACAATTGATTCATGTTAACATGAGCTAATCTCCTATGCCATAGCCAACTATCATTATCCTGACTAATTAAACATACAGTATCCAAGGGAGGAAGTTCATCAAGGTCAATAGTATAACAGTTACCATCCCTTTGAGCTTTGAGGATTACTTTGTGATCACTTTTTCTGATGACCAGGCAAAACTTTGAGTCAAACAACACCCAGTTTCCTTTGTCACAAGTCTGACTCACGCTCAGTAAGTTGTGGTTGAGGCCAATCACAAACAGCACCTCTTCAATGGATGTTTCTGGATTTTTGCCCACAATTCCAATACCAATGATTTTGCCATATTGGTCACCTCCAAAGGTCACCTTTCCTCCTTTCTTGTCTCTAAGGGAGATGAACTTCTCCTTATCACCAGTCATGTGGCTTGAGCAGGCACTGTCTATATACTATTTGTTACTTTTCTTAGCTTTGAGACAGACCTACAAAACAAAGTTTATGTTTTCCTTTTAGGTACCCATATTTGCTTGGGTCCTTTTCGGTCAGTAAGTAATTCCCTAGATGCAGATGCAACTTTGGGAACCCATTCAGCTTTCCTGCCAAGTCCATTTTTCTTCAATGCACAAGAACTGGAAATATGTCCCTTTTTGTTGCAGAAATGACAGGTAATGAAGGGACTGCTAGATTGAGTGGCAGGAAGAAAACAATGCAGATAATACTTCTGTTTAGCATGCCTTGGTTGATCATATGTTTCAATGTGAGGTGATGCATCATTTTTCTTTTTATTATTCTTAGCATGCACAAAATGTCTCATATACGCATTCTGATTTTTCTTCTTAATCTTTTCCTTGACAGCACATGGATCATGGCCAAGACCAGCTTTTCCTTGTGATATTCTTTGGCTCCCCATCAAGGCAAACAACATATCTTTACCTCTATTGAGCCTAGACATGCTTTTAACTAAATAATCATTAGTTTGCTTAAGTTCAGTGCATGAGGTGCAGCAAACAGATTCAGTAGGAGGTAAAGAGGCAATTTCAGAAACTATGCTTTGAGACTCCAGCTTACTTATCTTTTTCTTTGCTAATTTCAGTTCTTTAGCAACTTTAATGAATTCATCATGAAGCTCATGAAATGCATCTAGTAATTCAGAATAGGAAGGTTTAGATTCATATACCTCTTCTTCCTGATCACTGCTGTGTGAGGGTGTGGCTTCTTCAGAAGCAAGTGCCATCAGACAAATATTGGCAATCTCATTCTCATCTTCTTCTTCCTCATCTGAGCTGTTGCCCCATATAGATGAGATGTAGGCCTTCTTCTTCTTTCCTTTATCAGCAGCTTTCTTTTCCTTTTCTTGTTTCTTGATGAATTGGGGGCAGTCCCACTTTATGTGTCCCTGCTTCTTGCATTCATAGCAAGTCACAGGTTCTTTTGTCTCTTTCTTGCTTTCTCCAGCTGCTCCTTTCTTGAAGAATCTCTTGTTCTTCTTCTTGCTGTAGAATCTTTCGAATTTTCTAACCATCATTGCCAGAGTTTCCTCATCCAGCTCATCTCCTTCATCAGATTCTTCTTCCTTTTCATCAGCAGCTTTGAGGGCAAGGCCTTTTTTCTTTATGTCCAGCCCAGCTTCCTTGAGTGCTTTGATTTTTCCTTCATATTCCTCAAGGCTGCCGAAGAGAGCTGTGACAGAAGCCATAGATTCTCCTCTGGCTTCTTCTATTGCTGTTACCTTGGGCTGCCATTCCAGAGGGAGAGCTCTGAGTATTTTTCTTACTTTCTCAGACTGAGTGTATTCCTTTCCCAGGCTTTTGAGTTGATTCACAATGAGGGTGAATCTCTTTTGTAGCTCCTTTACAGTCTCTCCTTCAGCCATTCTGAAGCTTTCATACTCCCCAATGCACGTGTTCAGTCTATTCTCCCTGACTCCAGATGTTCCTTCATGTGCAATCTGCAGAGTATCCCACATTCCTTTTGCAGTGGTGCATTGCGAGACTCTGTAGAATTCATCTTGATTCAGGGCACTGACTAAACAGTGTTTTGCTTTGAAATTCAGTAGGACTCTCCTTCTGTCCTCATCATTCCATTCTGCTTCCAGCTTCTCTTTGTGTCCTCCATCTTCAGTTAGAGCCATTGGAATGAAATTCCCTTTTTCAATGACTGACCAGATGTCAAGATCAATTGATTGGAGGTAGATCTGCATTCTCATCTTCCAGCACCCATAATGCTCTCCACTGAAGCCTGGTGGTCTGTTAGTATTGTTCCCTTCAGGAAGTATACTCTCTCCAAAGCCAGCCATCATAATTCCTGGACTGTGAGTTCCTTTGTATGGGAATCCGGGCTCTGATACCACTTGTTAGCAAGGCTGACTTCCCAAGAGGGGGGGTGAATTGGGAAGTTTGAAATTTTTCTGCACAAAGTGAAGTAAGTGAAGATATCACAGTATAATGAAAACAATGCGTAAAACAGAGCAAGGTGAAAAATAAGGATAAGGAGAAGAAAAGTCAGTGATTTATCCTGGTTCGGTCTATTCACTTGACCTACATCCAGTCCCCAAGACACCTCCTGAGATTTATCCACTATACAGCAAGAATTTCAGTGGGCTTCTTGCTAAAGCCACAGTACATGGGTATGCTCTGTTTCTGAGCTCTCTCAAACTCTCCAAGCACTTTCACTATGTGCTTCCCAATCCCCTTGTGAATACCACTCACAAGTAAACCTATCTCCCAGATGAAGAATAGATTAATTACAATGAAGTAACTCTCTTGTAAAGAGTGGATATGAAGGTTTAAGTACAAGTTTAGAAGTTAAGAGGGTAAAAGCTTTTGAGAAGAAGATTCAGCAGAAATTCGGTATATACAAGTTTGATTCGTTACCCACAACTTCAAATGATGTTGTATTTATAGATTTAGGTCTCAAATATCCGTTAGAGACTAAATCTATCCGTTGGGGAAGTTATCCAACGGTTACTCTGAAAAACTATCCGTTTACCAACCGCATTTAATGTTTCTGACATACTGAAATTCGAATTTTGGTTGGCCAACAGACGAATTTCGAAGGAACCGAAGATTAAAGCTTCCAACGTTATAGCACGAAGTTCGTCTGTTCATGAAGTGAAATTCGAATTTTGAAACTTACAAAACATTTTCACAATGTGACATACGAATTTTCAAGAAGAAAGTTTTTTGGTTAAGTGTGAACAGTGTTTTCAATTTTCTACAGTGCCTTCGAAATTCGAATTTTGGATCCCCAAAATTTGTCTGTCCATTGAACGTTTAAAGGGACACAGTAGATCACTATCTTCGAAATTCAAATTTTGAGGTGGTGAAATTCGTCTGTCAGAGAAACTCTTTTCAGACTAATTTCATCATTCGAATGTTGCAAGTTCTTATCATTCGTATGTCAATGTTTCATTTCAATAGACTCAAGAACTTAGCTTTTGAAATTCGAATTTCAATGTTCAAAATTCATCTGTCAGAGAGCAGTTTCTGAAACTTAAATCACTCTTGATCTCAGGTGAACTTTAACACAGTTTCAGACGAATTTATTCATTTTCTCAAATTTTGTTTTGTTTGAAATTCGAATTTTGAAGACTCAAAGTTCGTCTGTTGCAAAGAAGCATCTTTCAGACTTATATGAAAATTCGAATGTTGGAAGTTCAAAATTCGTCTGTCAGAGAGCATTTTCTTAAACTTAAATCACTCTTGATCTCAGGTGAACTTTAACACAATTTCAGACGAATTTCTTCATTTTCTCAAATTTTGTTTTGTTTGAAATTCGAATTTTGAAGACTCATAGTTCGTCTGTTGCAAAGAAGCATCTTTCATACTTATATGAAAATTCGAATGTTGGAAGTTCAAAATTCGTCTGTCAGAGAGCATTTTTCAAACTCAATTTCATTTTGATTTCAGATGCACTTTATCATAGTTTCAGACGAATTTATTCGGTTTTTACAAACTTCATTTTACTTGAAATTCGAATTTTGAAAGTGTGAAGTTCGTCTGTTAGCAAAAGGCCTCTTTTCAGACTAGATGAAAATTCGAATTTTGAACAACCAAAATTTGTATGACAGAGAGCCATCTCTTCAGACTTATTTAGTTTTAGCTCGAAATTCAAATTTCCAAAGGCAAAGTTCGAATTTCCAACTTGACAGTTTAGCTTAAACTTTCAACCTTCGTCTGTTTGTGGGTGTTTTTCAAATATTTGAAGATTTAACATAAATTTAACGTTTTAAAACTTCTTTTCTTCAAATCAAAATCTTTTACCCAGTTATAACAAAAACTAAGGATCCTACAAAAGATCTAACAGCAAGTATTCAGAAAATCTTCACTTGAGACAGCTTTGCTCTTGTTTGATATCTTCAATCCAAGCTCTTGAATGTTGGTTTGGAATTATCAAAACTCTTGTTTCAACATATACATAGCTACCTTTGGTGTTTGCACTTGGCATTCCTCTTCAAACCAAAGATTGTTCTAGCTTTACCAAGCTTCCTCAAGTCCCTAGGCATCAATAAACAATGGCTCAAGCCACTGATTTCATAGCTCAAAGCTTAAAGCTCACATAAAACCCTAAAATCTCAACTTGTTTATCATAGCTTGGAACTTGAAACATATACTTGTTCTTAAGGTTTTTGGCCATGAGGAATCCATTTTTGACATCAAATTAATAAAATTCCCACTCTAATTTGGCCTAATGATCTGACCAAAATTCTTCCTTAGAGAAAAAGAATGGGTTTTTCATAAAACTTCAAACTTTCCTGGATTGCTTCATTTGGTAAAATCTCATGCTTTCTCTAGATTTTATGGCTTAAAAACATCATTACTCACCCACACCATGCCTTGAACGAAATTTATAGAGGCTAGGGAAGGAAAGAACTCCATGGATCTACATCCAACAACATGATACTACAAGCTTAAGGTGGTAGAAGAATTTACCTTACACTTGAGCCTTGATTCTTCAAACTTTGTCTTCTCTTTTATTCTTCTTCTTCTACTTCTCTTTCTATCTTTTTTTCTTTCTATTTCATCTGCTCTTTCTCTTTCTCAAGTGTGAGTACCATGCAAGAGAGGAGAGATATGTAATAAGAGTGATTAAATTATGGTTTACCACTTAACCTTTGTTGGTTACCAAATACTTCTTCATTAAGCAAACTTCTTGGTCAAGTTTTGTAAAATAACAATAAAATATTCAATTGTAGCACATGGCTGCTGGAATGCCACGCCAAGGGAGAGATTTTGCTAAAATACTGCATATTTCTCCCCATCCAGTAATACCTTGTGTTGACTACTTTATACCTGGATTAGTAAAGTTATTTTTTGCAATATTAAATCACTTTAAGGATACAGGATATAACTATATTAGGATCTGTATTTATCTTAATATCATGTCCCAAATAGTCTAAATGTGGGGCCCACATACTTTCTTTTTACATTATCTGTCTTTTTGTGGGGCTTACAGTGGCTTTTTTTGTGTACTGTGCACTTTTTGCCACTCGGTACTAAATTTTTCTTTATCATTGAACATGAATTCTCAGTGCCATATACCATTAGACTAGTCTCATTGAGAGCTTCATTTTGACAATAATTTTGCATATTTACAAAATTACCCTTAACTTGAGACAAAATTATAATTTTTATTTCTTTCGGGTCATCAGCTGTAATTTTTCCCAAAATTTTTGATTTCATGCCACTTCACTTGGGGTTTTATGGTTAGGGATATAAACGTGATTTCCATAATTTTAGAGGCAAAAATGTAAATTCTCATCTTTCCATCTGACTGGAAAAATAATATATTTGCCTTATTTCACACAAAAGGTATTTGTCCGTTTTTACAAATTTTCTATACATTTTTAGTTATCTAGCTTTTTAGAGATGTTACAATAGGATTACATGATAGGTTGTATTAGATCACCAACCTCATATGATATGGGTAATCATAATGTCTTGCTAAAGGTCACTTGTGACTTGTAAGTATAATTGTGTTATTGGCCTACTACTAACATTATATAGACCTGCAGGGTTGCTTTCAAGAATAGACTAATTTGAGCTAGAATACCTAGATTCATTGAACCTAAAATTTGATAAATTTAACGTTCAATTTAGGGTGGATAAATTTTATAAATAAATATATTTGATATATATATTTTTCTTAAATTTGAAATATATATGTTAGATCTATTATATATTTAATATATTAAATATATTTTAAAATATATATATCATTTAATTAATTTAAATAAATTAGTTTTAAATTTGAATTCTATGTAATAGATTTAAATTTGATTTATATGATAAATTAAATTTAAATTTGATTTTAGATTTAGATTAAATAGTTAGTTTACATATAATCTATTAGATAGATTTAAATTTAAACTAATCTATTTAATTAAGATTTGATTTAATTAAATATTATTTTTTAAATTAATCAAATCAGAAACCCTATCTATAGAGACTAGGGTTATCTAATATACAATTTTTGAAAAAAAGTCTACTGCCAACTTAGAGAGAAAGTGGTCGCACACTTAGAGAAAGAAAGTGTATGGATGCAAATAAAGTGAGAAGAGAGTCTTTACTCCCTTAAGATTATGGACATTCATGAACTGTGATGCTAGCGCGCCATTCAAGTTGGACTTACTGTTCATGTGGATGCCAGAAGAGGAAGTTGATGAGAAGTGTCAATTTCTAAGGTTCGACAGTAAAAGAACCTAAAAAGCCACATATTAAAGGTAAAATTCTCCTCTACATCTCAATTTAAGCAACATTTACAAATCCATGGGAGGAATATGGTTGTTTTATTCTGCTATGTGTGTACCGAAATTCCCAACAGTTCAATACCTTGGCTTTCAAAGACAAAATGGATCTTATAACAACTGAAGAATCGATAGATCTGTTTGAGACTATATTTAGTGTCATGGACTGCACTTCTGAGCAAAGGGGGCAATTGGCAGTGTTTGAATTAAAGAACAAGGCTAAGTGTTGGTGAAGGAGTCTCCTATGGAGTATGAAAGCCATGAGAGCTCTAATGAACTAGGAAGCAGTTTAAGGAGAGATTCTTCGTGTTGAATCAAGTGTTTTGATGATTCTAATAACTAGAGCATGGATGGAAAATATCAAAGGAGTGTAAAAACATACAAGTGAAGAAATACAAGAAGAAATGGGTGAAGAATTAGTTGTTAGGATTTCTTACAATGTACACAAGGTAAAAGGCTTTGATTTTTACTTATTTAAACTCCCACAATGTTTAAACATGTGTTTTTCACATTATCGTATAATAACATATGTTAGATTTGAAAAACACTGACTAATAGACGAATTTTGAGTTATTAAACTTTATATATTTTGTTGGAAGTTCGAACATTTCTGACTGAAATTCAAAGTTCCAGAGGTACCACCTTTGACAGACAAATTTCAAGTGTTGAAATTCGAATTTCGAGTCAAGCATAGTTAAGCAAATGTGCAAAATTCGCCTGAAGTCATGTCAAAGTTTGCTTGATATTAAAATGTAAACTGAGTTCAAGATAGTCCCTCTGATAGACGAATTTTGGTTTTCAAAATTCGAATTTTGGAATAATGACTTGTAAATTTGATTAGAGGTGCTTCTAACAAACAAATTTTGAAAGTGCAAAATTTGAATTTCTCAAAATAGAACTTTTATGCTATGTTGAGCTTGTTACTGACAGACGAATTTTGGCTTCCCAAAATTCAAATTTTGAGTGCACTGCAAAAACATGAGACAACTGTTCACATTCAACAAATGTACTTTCAATATGAAAATTTGTATGTCTTAGCATGGGATATATTTGACAAAATCAAAATTCGAATTTCACTCTTGAACAGACGAATTTTGGAAGTTCAACATTAAAGTCTTTAGCTTATGGTCTCTGCGAAATCCATATGTTGGCACATAAAATTCAAATTTTAGTGTGTCAGATGCATTAAATGCAGTTGGTAAGCAGTAGTTTTGTAAAGTAACCATTGGGTAACGTCTCTAACAGGTAGATCTTATGTCTAACGTCAAGTTAAGTCACAAATCTATACATAGAACTTTATTTGAAGTTGTGGGTAACGAATTTATGCTGTAAATAATGAAAGTCTGCTGAAATCTTTAGTCAAAACATTTTACCCACTCACACTTCATTTTATTACACTTCAACTATCTCATTTACTCTGTATTAGAGAGTTTTTCATTCTGTACAAAATTTTTCTTCATCTAGAAGAAGGATTTTCTTGTGAGGGGTTTTCACAAGGGATTTAGGAAACACTTTATTAGAGTGCAGAGTGTAAATTTGAAAGCTTTTAAAGCAAAGCACAAGGCTATACTGTAGCATTACAAGGTGCTTACTGAATTCTTGTAAGATAGTAAAAAATCTCAAGTTATGGCTTGAGGACTGGACGTAGATCAAGTAGAGTAGACCGAACCAAGATAAATCTCTATGTCCTCTCCTTTTTTACCTTGCAATTGCTTTATATATTATGTACTTTGTTTTCTATAAACTTCTACTATCATAATTTTGTAGAAAAATTTTGAACTTTCCAATTCACCCCCCTCTTGGGAAGCCAGCAAACCTACCACTTTGCACATTATTTCCCTCCTACTTTGATGATGCAAAAAGAGGTTGAATTCCTAGCTTTCCAACAATGGAGTTTATCGGCTGATGATTTCATAGATCAACTCTTAAATCTAGCCAAATAATCCACCTACTTAAAGGTTCACCCTAATGATAGGTGCAAGGCTCAATGATTGTTTGAGGGAGCCCATCCAGAAATTAAGGAGTGATTGATAGTGGTTGAATTCACATTCTTCTAGGACTTATGTGTGAAGATGCATATTCTCTCACGTTAAATGCGTGAGACTAAGGAAGAGAGAAGAAATTCAATGATCCATGCCTTTTCTCATCTAGGACCTATCGAAGCTATTAGCAAAGGAAGTGGATCTGGTAGCAGTAATGGCAATGGTGGTTCTAGTAAGGGAGGAAGCCAGTACAATAGAGGCCATTTTGGTAGAGGTAAAGGCTGGTTTGGTCAAGTTCAGTTTAATAGAGGTCGGTTTGGCAGCGGGTAATTCTCTAAAGGAGGCTTTGACCAAGGGAGGTTTAGTCAGAATGAGTTTGCAAGAAGAGATTCAATTCTCTCTCAACAAAGTTCAAGTAGTGCCTCAACTCCTTGCACAAAAAGGAGAATGAATCATGGCGATTAACCGTGCCTGATATGCTACAGTTGCAAGAAGCTTGGTCATATGGAATACAGTTATCATGAACCAAAACATGATGAGGATGCAATGAGGAAGCCAATAATACCTAGATAAGTCTTTACCATAACCCGACATGAGGCAGATGTTGCACCTAATCTAATTTGAGGTAAACTCAAAACTTAATGATTTCTCTATTCATGCTTGTTTGATTTTGGTGCATCATATTCTTTTATATCTTTTCATTGTGCTTGGAGACTGGAATTGTGACAATTGAATTGCTTTTTGAATTGTTAGTTCCTACACCCACAAGGTTTTAATAAGAACTGTTCAAACTTGTCTACATTATGTGGTTCGTTTTAAATATCAAAGTACTAACTTGGATTTGATTTTTTTCCTGCTACAAGATATTGATGTTATTTTTAGGATGGATTAGTTGGAGGCAAATAATGCTGTCCTAGACTGTGCTCAGAAATCTATGTCATTGCCAATGAATATCCCTAGTGTTCAAGGGGTGAAAACATTTGTTTGTTCATTGCCTAAGTTAACAGGTATTTGTGAATAGGGTGCCAAGGATTTCTAGTTTTCTTCTCTGTGAAGGTGAATACAAAAGGAGGAATAGAAAGGTATCCGGTTATTTGCGAATGCCCTAATGTGTTTCTAAATGAGATTTCTGGTTTGCTGCCACCATGAAAGCTGGAGTTCTCTATTGATTTGGTGCTTAGAACAAGTCCCATTTCTAAGGCTCCACATTGAATGGCACCCTTTGAATTGAAAGAACTCAAAAAGTAGATTGAAGATTTGTTGAAGGGGGGTTTTATCAGACCAAGCATCTCGCCTTGGGGAGCTCCAATGTTGTTTGTTAAGAAAAATGATGGTAACATCAGATTATGGATTGATTATAGGCAGTTGAATAGGGTGATAGTCAGGAATAAATATCATTTACCCTAAATTGATGACTTTATTGATCAATTGACTAGTGCCTCAGTTATCTACAAAATTAATTTGTGGTCGGGATGCTATCAACTTTGGTTGCGCGTAGAGAATATGCCCAAAACATATTTTAGAACTCAATATGGGCATTATAAGTTCCTTGTGATGCCCTTTGGGTTAACCAATGCCTTGGCCATCTTCATGGATTATATGAACAAGGTATTTCAGCCGTATCTAGATAAGTTTGTAGTGGTCTTTAGATTGTATTACCAGTTTTACTGGATCACTAACTGTATGTCAAACTTAGTAAATGTGAGTTTTGGTCACAGGAGGTGAAATTCCTAGGTCATGTGATTTTTGAAGAAGGTGTAGCGATGGATCCTCACAAAGTAGAAGCAGTGTTAAATTAGGAAAGACCACAATCAGTGATAGAAAATCGTAGCTTTTTAGGGTTGGCCGGTCACTACCGAAGGTTCATTAAAGGATTTTCTCAGCTTGTTATTGTAAGGTTTAGTATAATATAAGTTTTGATGATGACAAATATAGAGTAATAAGGAACAAATTTCTCATATGTATCTAACATATATAATGTTCCTTAAAGAAATAAAATGTGTATTAGCATGTATTTAATTATGGTCATAATGTATATATCATGCTATGTGCAAATATATCCACTATACTTTTGCAATGAATAATATAGGTTGGACAAATAAACTGGATTAATTATTTTATTTGTAAGTGTAATAGATTAAATGTAGGTTGGTCCAAGTAAGAAGAGTAAGCATTAGAATACAGAAATGGAAATCAATATCATGCCTCACTCAAGAAAGAAAAGAAATGATGCTCCAAAAATGGAAAATCAGAATGGAGCATGCTAAGAAGGAAATGACCAAGTGGAAGTGGAACTCAACATTTAAAGACCTAGTCACTAGATATATTTTATTTTCACTCAGGTCTTGAGGTGGGATTAATCTTTGAAAATTAGTTAATCTTATTACCATATGTTTTAAATGAGTTAGATCAAGTAAATCTGAAGTTAGCATACATTAAAGTTGAAACACACTAACTGACTGACAAATTTTGAAGTTAATGCTTGAGTATTTTGTTGAAAATTCAAACTTTGGTAACTAAAATTCAAAGTTATAGAGATGTTACATCAGACAAATGAATTTCAGGTTGTTGAAATTTGAATTTTGAGTCAAGTATAATTTATGAAAAATGGAAAATTTGTCTGAAGTCATGTCTGGCAGACGAATTTTGATATCAAAATTTGAACTTTAGAATGAAACTCAATGATCTACAATTGCATTTGACTAGCTTAAGAAGTTTTGGCTATCAAGGTAATACATCCTTGCTTTTAAACATAGTGAAATCTGGTTTTCAAGAATCTAGAGTTTGACCTTTGATTAGTTTTTTTAAGATATCTCTCAAAATACATATGGCCTTAATGTAAAACTTATTTCATATGGAACTAGACTTAATAAGCTTTTCAAAGAAGGTTGTTTTACTCAAAATAAAGGTCATATGAAAAAGTTATGGTCATTTAAAATTGAGTAGTAAGATATCTATTTTTCAGTTTTGTCCTCTTATATTTATTTTGATCGTATCTCACAGAATACATTTGTATTTGAACATTTGAAAGTAGACATTGAGAACTTTCCAACCACAAGTCATTTGCTTAATTTGGAGTTAAAATAAGAGAGTTATAGCTTCTACAAAATTGTCTACAGTACAAAGTTCAAAGTTACGGAGGTTCTTCCACTAATAGATGAATTTTGGGCCTCCGAAATTCGAATTTTGAAGAGAACCTTTGTGCCATGTAGAGCTTGCCACTGATAGATGAATTTTGACTTCTGAAATTTGAATTTCAAGCATAATAGATGAATTTTGGCTTTGAAAATTTAAATTTTGAATCTCCAGAATGTGAAAACACTTCTGGAACAGCGAATAGACGAATTTTCATATCCAAAATTCGAATTTCCAAAGGAAAAACTTATGCCATATTAAGTTGGGCCCTGATAGACAAATTTTGGGCCTTCAAAACTGTAGCACCTTAAACTTTCATCCATTTCTCATGTATTAGACTCCAATTATGTCTATTATTGCATGATTAGAGACTTGATTACATAAAAATATGAAAACAGATTTTTCTAAAATTTCATGTACCGTTCATTGTGTCGTTTCCATTTTACTTGATAAACTTTGAAAATTCATAACTAATTGTAGAAAAATCATTTCATTGTGATTCAAATCTCTAAAAATAGATAAAAACCTTCTCTACATGAGAAAAATATGAAACAAAGAATTATATTGACCAATTCATACAGTTTATTTCTCAAACATTTACTGTACATTTAGTCAGTTTCTCTTTCCCAGGATTTTGGTCTTATATTTAAAAATTCATATATTATATCCTGAGCCAAATCATACAATCTTTATGTCATATGAAATCCCTGAATATAAAATTTTTAGACATATTTTTATTGTACATTTATTTTACTTTCACAGGGCATGATATTAACTTAAATCATAAAGGGTTAGAATTCCATTTTTGCTAGAACAGTTTTAGGAAAACCTCCATATCTCCTATCATATAACTCCAATTGCCTCCAAATCAGTGACATATGAAACTTCAAACATATATCTTTCTATATTTTATCTTTGAAAATATAATATAATACAAACCATTGAATTTTTGGATCTCTGCATTATTTTATATTATCTTTTAAATTTTCCAGTACTTAACTTTCAATTTCCAGTTTTCCCAATCTTTGCTTATTCTGAACCCTAACTTTGAAAAGTCACTATAATTTAACATATCACCAAATGGAGTGCTCTTTGCACCATTTTAAAGATCTACTTGTGTACTTTAAGAGAATATATATTACTTAAACTAGTTGCCCTATCTTACATGAACAGTACCTACGTATCTCTCAGGGTGTCCAAATTGTATATCTCCATTCATGTCTTGGCAAAATAAGCTTCATATCATATATACATCATTATTCATTGTACCATATTCATACATAATATCAAAAGGTATCTCAAGGAACATACTTGCATCAATATACATGATTCATCCTTTGCATACAAATTTATACCTATTATTAAAAATTAACATCAATCCTTGCAAGAACATAATTTCGACCAATTTCTTCCTCCTCTCTTTTGGCTCTTCATGAACTTTTTGCTTTGCTCGGGCTAAACATGGTAAGCATTTGGAAGGGATGAGATTCAAATAATCTCAGTAGTTACCACTAATCAAGCAAATATATAATCATATAATGCAAGCACAATTCATCAAATCATCATTCAAACATTTAGAATAATTTATGCTTAAACATTTTATAGAAATTTGGACAGGGTTTCCCCTTACATTTTGGACATCCCAGGGTCACAAAACTCTCAAAAAACTCAGCCAATATCAACAAATCATCATATAACATCATTGCAAACATTTGGTATAACATTAAAACCTTTGCAACTATATAACCATATAATGCAAGATTAGGTTAGTAAACTACCTTTTAATTTTCCAATCCTTTCCAAACTTTGCACACCTTTTCTTTAAACTTCTAACACTTCTTGGAACCCTATAGCATCACAAAACAAGGCCATTAGCCACTGATTTCATGATTCACTTCACAAAGTGCTTACTTGAACCATAAAATTTCATTTTGCAAAACACTTGGAATTCCTTGTACAACACCCTTGTTCTTACATAATTGGGACCCAAGGAATCCATTTTTGGGGTCAAAATCATGAAATTCTATTTCCTTTTCAAACCCTAAATAGACAGAAAATTTTAGAAATTTGTAGAAAAATAACTACCCGATTAATTTGCAATCTAATAGTGTATCCTTAATCATTTAAGCCTATACATTAATTTTCATGGATTAATTTCTTCATGACTTCATTTTCTCTCTCTACTCTCTCTTTAGGCAGAAAATTACAGAGGTAAAAGAGGAGAAAATACTCCATAAAATACCATAATACTCAAGTATGTAAAAGGTGGTGACCATAGAAATCTACCTTTGAAGTTTGAGGACCAAACTTTTCTTATTGCTCTTGCTTCTTGGATTCAATTTCTTTTCGTGCTTCTATCCTCTTCTTGCTACAGTTTCAGATGTGAATGGAGAAGAAGATGAACACTTAAAATGAGTTAAATGGATATTCGTATCATAAAGTCACTTTTTTACTTCCTTTTTTGACTTTTTGGCCTTTCTTATAAAAGCATTTTAATTAATTCCTTTTGTGTCCAATTCTGAATTCCAACGTGATTCACCTTCTTTTTTTTTGGCCAAAAAATGCTTCATAAACTTTAATAGACCAAAATACTCTTTACTGATTAAATTTACCAGTACCGATTGAGTATTTTTGCCAAAATTGTCATTAAATTGGTACAGGATTATCCAATAATTATTTTTGATCCAAAATATATTTTAGCAAGACCCTTTTACTTTTCTTGAATTAATATTGTCTCTTCCTGCAATTCAAATGGCCTTTATTGGGTAAAATATTAATATTAAACCCTAATTACCCAATAAATATTATTTTGATCTTAATAGATTCCTTGCTATATTCCATTGGGTCTAACTCATTGAGAGCTTCATTTTGATTATAATCTTTCATATTTACAAAAATGTCCTTAACCCGAGCAAATTTATAACTTTTGAAACTTTCGAGTCCTTAACTGTGAGTTTCCCCAAACTATGTTCATTTCCTCTCCACGTGAATTTCTTCCTTTAGGGACTAAATTGTAAGCATTTTTAGTTCTTGAGGCCAAAATATAATTTTCTTATTTTTTCATTTAACTTGAAAAAATGATCTTTGCCCTTCTTCACGATTAACAGTGTCTTTCAGTTTTTCCTATTTACTCATGTATTTTATGATATCAGCATTTTTTTCCTTGGAATTTAAATACAATATTTACATTTTTCTTCTAATCTGGGAAATGACATTTTTGCCCCTAAACTGGGTCAAAAATGTAATTATTCATTTTTTGGGCACTTTCTTATAATTTTACCCAAAGATCAATTTTTTTATTTTTTTTCACTATTCACATTAACTTCAAATTGGTCTATCTCTTAACCTGGACCTCCCGAGAACACAATACTTATATCGTTGCGCTCAGTTTAAAGCGGACTTTCTTTCAAGTGTATATTGCATATTTTCCAGGTTAAATTCTGAAATTAATTTCTACTAAGAATCTTATGAAAAATTAATTCCAATTAAGAATGAAACATAACTTCTTTTAAAAATTACATGAGAAATTAATTCTTTCCAAAACCTAATTATATATAGCATTTTTGTCTCTCTTCATTTCTCATCTTTTATTCATTTTATAACATCCTATAAAAATAGGGATATTACAAAAATTCAAATTTTGAAAGGAAGAATTTGTGCTATATTAAGCTAAGTTCTGATAGACAAATTTTGGGTCTCCAAAATTTGAATATCGAGAGTACTGTAACAATATGGAACAACTGTGAACACTTATCAGAAGCACTTCAAATTTGAAAATTCATATGTTCTAATATGGGAAATATTTGTCAAGATGAAAATTAGAATTTCACTTTTAAACAGACGAACTTCGAAGTTCAACGTTAAAGTCTTTAACTTATAATTTTTGCAAAATTCGTCTATTGACACCCCAAAATTCGAACTTTGGATGTCAGACACATTAAATGCGGTTGGCGAACGGCTAGTTTTGCATAGTAACCACTGGACAACATCTCTAACGAATAGATCTTCTATCTAATGTCTAGTTACACAAAAAATCTTTAAATAAAACATCATTTGAACTTATAGGTAACAATCTTAAGAGAATTTATGTAAAAATGCTGCAACAATTTGTAAAATCTTTTTATCTAGACGTTGTCTGAAAAACCCACCTTAATAGAGTAAGCTTTCAATGTATTATCTACTTTTCAAGAGAGTTTTCATTCTGTAAACATTTCTTTCTATATATTCTGGGTAGAATTTTAATGTGGGGAAACACTAAGGGATTTACACATTTTGTAAGAGTGTGGGGAGAGTGGCTTCACAAGTACCTATTGAAACTTGTGGGATGTACTGAGACTTCACAGGTGCCCAGATCAAACCTATGGGATATAGTGATAAATCTCAAGTGATGGCTTGGGGACTGGATGTAGGACAAGTAGTTGGGTTGAACTAGTATAAATTATTATATATTGTTCTTCATCTTCTATTCAATTACTGCACTCAACTTTCTCTGTTCATCCCTGTTTTGCTGCACACTTGGTGAAATTGGGTTGTGACTCAAAAAGGTCTAAAATCTTGTATCATCCAATTTACCCCCCTCTTGGGTGACCAGCTAACCTAACAATTGGTATCAAAGCTAGGACTCCTAGAAAAGGATCTAATCATCTGAGAGCCAAATGGCTAGTTTTGGAGAGAACATTCTTGTGTTTCCTCCCTCCATTTTTGATACTGGAAATAATGTACAGAATGGAGAGGAAAGAGAAGGATTAAGTGCTTAATTATATGGCTAATCATGGTTAGTAACTTAACCTAACTAAGGATAGTTTTTGGTGCCAAAAGTCAAGCATTCTAAGAGTAGTTTTGGACAAAAATTTGCAGCCCAAGTTGCCCAAATTGAATGCCTAGGAGAGAAGTTTGAGTGTCCAAAAAAATTGCTCAATTTTTTCTAGTCTAGATATATCCTGCATTAGGTAATTTTTAACTGTATCGATAAAACTGCTTTTTATAGTAAATTAGCATCTATAGGCTGCAGGACTATTCCAAATTTATATTTATATTTCCTTAATTATCTTGTCTCAAATGGTATTTGTGTGAGGCCTTTATCCTGTCCCGGTCGCCTTTTAATCGATTGTGGGACCCATAATCTGCTTTATTAGTATAAAGTTACTTTTTAACTTTCGGTATTGATTATTTTTTTCAACCTTGAACATTAACTCTCAGTACCATATACCATTGGACTTCTCTCATTGAAAGCTTCATTTTGATAGTAATTTTGTATATTTATAAAATTGCCCATAATCTGAGGTTAAATTACAAATTTTGAAACTTTCAGGTCATTAGGTGTAATTTTTTCCAAGGATTTTTCTATTTGTTGAATCAAGTGTTTTGATGATTCCAAACTAACATTCAAGAGCTTGGAATAAAAATATCAAAGGTGCACAAAAGGTTTCAAGTGAAGGAATTCTAGAAAAATCAATGCAAGAATAGATGTAGAATGTTTAGTAATGTTTTAATTTGAGTAAAAGACTTTGATTTGGTGAAAAGATGTTTTAAAACCTTGATTCTATGTTAATTCATGGTATATTTGAAAAACACCCACCAACAGACAAAGTTTGAAAGGTTTATACTGATATGCTATTTTGAAAATTCGAACTTTGACTCTAAAAATTCAAATTCCGTATTGAAAATGAACAAGTTTGAAAAGAGGCTTCTCTGACAGACGAATTTTGACTTGAGAAATTCGAATTTTGATACTTGTCTGAAAAGATCTTTCTCAGACAGACAAACTTTGGCTTTTGAAAATTTGAATTTCAGACAAAATACAACTTATGAAAAATGAAAAATTCGTCTGAGGATATGTCAAAGTTCATCTGAAAACTAAGTTTGGAAAAAACATCAAGATGGCTCACTGACAGATGAACTTTGAACATGAAAATTTGAATTTCAGAAACAAAGCTTGTGAGTCTGTTATAATGATATGTTGACATACAAATGACAGTATTCATAAATTCAAACTTTGAAGTAAGTCTGAAAAGAGGTCTCTCTGACAGACGAACTTTGCTCTTTGAAAATTTGAATTTCGAATAAGATGAACTTCTGTGCCTTATTAAACCAACTACTGACAGATGAATTTTGGGTTCCAAAATTTGAATTTCGAAGGCACTGTAGCAAAATAAAATTACTGTTCACACTTGACAAAAACACTTTCAACATGAAAATTCGTATGTTCTAACATAGAATCATTTTCTAAAGATGAAAATTTGAATTTTGCTTCATGACAGACGAACTTTGGGAGTTCAACGTTAAGGTTGTAGCTTTCAGTTTCTGTGAAATTCGTCTGTTGACCAACTGAAATTTGAACTTTGAGTGTCAGAAGCATTAAATATGGTTGGTAAACGGATAGTTTCTCAGAGTAACTGTTGGGTAACATCTCTAAAGGCTAGATCTTGTTTCTAACGTATAGTTGGGGCAGAAATCTATAAATAGAACTTCATTTGAAGATGTGGGTAACGATTTTAACTTTGTATATACTGAAACTCTGCCAAATCATCTACTCAAAGTCTCTTACTCTCACATACTTCATTTTTTGTACCTTAACTTTCATATACACTCTGATTAAGAGAGTTTATTTATTGTAAACAATCTTATCTTCAACTGGAAGAAAGATTTTCTTGTGAGGGGATATCACAAGGGATTGGGGAAGCACTCAGTGAGAGTGCAAAGAGAGAAAGTGTGAGCTCTAGAAATAGAGCATCAACGCTGTACTGTGGTATTTGCAAGAAGCCCACTGAATTCTTGCAGGATAGTGAAAAATCTCAAGTGGTGACTTGGGGACTAGACGTAGGTCAATTTGAGAGACCAAACTAGGATAAATATCTGAGTCTTCTCTTCCCTACTACTACTTTTATTGTTTATTCATTTATACTCTGTTTTACTATCACCCTCTGCTTTCTTCACCTTCTTGACGTTTTGCAGAAAACTTTTTAATCCTCCCAATTCGCCCCCCTCTTGGGAAGCCAACTTATCTAACACTATTCTCATTCCACGTAATTTTTTTTTAAATTTAGGTTTAGGGTTCCTGTTGATCCAATAAGGGAGAATTGAAGCCTATGCTTTAAGGCTATTAAAACCCATGAGGAGAACTACCTTACTCATGACCTTGAGCTAGTGGCTATTGTAATATCTCAATATGTTACTGGATATAAAGTAATGAAAGAGAAAGAAATAAATGATAACATGACATGTATAAAGAATTCACGAAAGCTGATAAACACTATTTTGCGTGAAAAATGGCAAAGATATCATTTTTCTTAATTAGATGAAAAAATGAAAAATTACATTTTTACCTCTAAAAAATTATCAAAATGACATCCATATCCCTAGAGTCATCAAATTCACGCCCAGTCAAAGTGCAAAAGTCCTTGGAAAAAATTACAACTAATAACCCGAAAGTTTCAAAAATTATAATTTAACCCAGGGTTAAGGGTACTTTTGTAAATATACAAAATTACTGTCAAAACGAAGCCCTTGATGAGAAAAGTCCAATGATCTATGGCACTGAGGGTTAATATTCAAGGATAAAGAAATAATTAGTGCTGAGTGTCTAAAAGTAATAGTAAACCGATAAAGTAAATTATAGGCCCCACTAATAATTAAAAGGTAACTGGGACAGGATATGGGTCATACATAGATATCATTTGGGACAAGATAATGAAGGAAATATAAAAATAAATTTGGAATAGCCCTGTAGCCCAAAAATGCTAATTTACTATAAAAAGCAGTTTTATCGGTACGATTAAAAATTACCCTATTCAAAATATATCTGGACTAGGAAAACTTGAGCAATTTTGGAAACTTAAACACCATTTATTGGTGTCTGAATTGGGCAGCTTGGGCAGCCAATTTTTGCCCCAAAACTTCCTAAAGAAATAGTTCATTTTTTGGTCAAAAAGTGAGTATGATTAAACTATATCATTAAGCCACTTAATTAAGTGCTTAATTACTCTCTTTCCTCCTCATTCATACGTTACCTTCTGTAGAAAATAGAAAGAGAAAGAGTGCTTCCAAACACAAGAGAGAAAGAGAGAAAAGTGAAGAAGAAAAGGGAAGAACCAAGCTAGAAACTTGAAGCAATCAAGATGCAAGTTATAGGTAAGCTCTCTAATCATTTCAAGCTAGTAGTTTCAAGTGATTTCATGGTGTTCTATTCTTCCCCTCCTCAAGTTCAGATCTGACCTAGGTTAAGAATATGAAAAGAGAAAGGTTTTCATGCAATAAATATGTGGAAAAGCATGAACTAGTTGAGAAAAGCATAATTTCAGAAGTAGTTGGATGATTTTCAAAACAAATCATTTTCTCTCCTTCTCTTGATATTTTTGGTTAGAACAGAATATCAATTTAGAGTTGGAATTTCATGTTTTTTATGCCAAAAATGAGTTCCTCATGGTTGAAAACCTTAGGAGCAAGTGTTGATTTCAAGAAGAAGCTTAAGATTAAGAAAGTGAAATTTTTAGGGTTTTGAAGCTTAACTTGAAATGAATAGTAACCATAGCTAGAGACAGAATTTGATAATTCTGAGGGCATATTTGGATTCCTTAGGAAAAATTACATGGAATAGAGGTATAATTCATTATTTTTTAGCTAGGAATAAATTTTTGGTGAATTTTTAAAGAATTAGGGTTTCATGAATACTTTTTGAAGAAAGTCATAGAACCATCAGCTTGAGTAGTTGTTTGATGATGTATTTAGGTTTGAAGAAGCCTAGTAAAGATTGTGGAAGTGTTAGAAAGAGGTGGAACCAAAGGAAAAGGCAAGAGGATTGACAAAGGTGGCATTATTTTCCTACTTGCATTATGTTATCATACTTGCTTTGAATATGTTTGATGCTTTGTCATATGATTTTACTGTTGCCTTGTGATGCTTTTATGATGTTGGCTGAGTTGAATGAGGGGCTTTGAGATCCTAAGATGTACATTTTTCAAAACAAAACTCTGTCAAAATTTTTGTGAAATCATATGACTTAAATGTGCAAGTGTATTTAATCAATGATTCTTCAATATTTTTATATAAATGTGATAATATGATTGCATGTATGGGTAATTACTATCAAGATTCTTTGAATCTCACTCCCCCTTAATGACTAACCATGCTAGGGAGAAACAACGGAAAAGAGCTAAGGAAGGAGCAAGAGGCATGAAGAAGAAAATGTTGAATTGTTAATTGTGTCTCGTTTTATATGATAAAATAGTGAATATTATGTTAATGATGTAGAAAATTTATGAGAATTTCCAGTTTTGGATATTGTGTTATGAAGTTATATTCTACCAAGTTTCATGCCAAAATGAGTTCATTTGCATGGGTTTTGGCAAGCAAATTACAATATAGATTGAAACATGGCATTTGCTAGATGTGTCTACTTTGTTTGTCCTTGTTCTATATTTAATGTGAGGATAGGTTTTTGGGAATTTTAGAATAGATAAAGGACATCTCAAGCTTTAAAATGACAGATAATTCACCCCACTTGGAGTTGTTCACAATTAATGGTGAAATTTCAAATTTAGGGTTCAGAATATGGCAATATTGGGAAAACTGGAACTGAAAGTTAAGTACTAGAAATTTCAAAAGATAACATAAAATCGTATAGAGCTCCAAAAATCAATGGTCTATATGTGTAAAAAGGTCTATGTCTTAAGATTCATATGCCACCGATTTGGAAGTGATTGGACTATAGAATAAGAGATATGTAAGTTTTCCCAAAACTGTCCCAGTAATAATAGTATTCTGACCCTTCACAATTTAAGTTTATGTTATGCCCTGTGTAAGCAAAATAAATATATAAGAAAAATATATCTATAAGTAGACATATATAGATTTCAAATACCTTAGAGTATGAACTATTTTGTCAAGAATTGAATGAAATATGATTTTTCAAAGTTGAGGTCAGAAAACTGGAAGGTAGAAAAATGATCAAATGAACAGTAAAAGTGCACAGATTTTACTGTATGAATTGGCCCAATGAAGTTATTGTTTTATATTTTTTCCATGTAGATCTAAATTTAGTAAAATTTTAAAGACTTGAATCACCTCAAGATGATTTTTCTAGATTTAGTTATTAATTTTCAAAATTCATCGGCTAAAATGGAAATTGCCAAATGAACGGTACCTGGGAAAATTGAAAGTTATGTTTTTATTATATTTTGATTCTAGCCTCTAAACCATGATGAAAGGTATCTAAAATGATCTAATACATGGGAAATGAGCCATAATATAAGGTGTTACAGCTATAGTGTTTTCCTTAAAGTTATGTAGACATTATCTCTATGGCCCTCAGTTTGACGTGTTTAGTGATCACAAAAGCTTGAAATATCTTTTTGATTAGAAAGAATTAAACATAAGGTAGAGGCGATGGGTGGAGTTTCTAAAAAATTGAGTTTTATTTCAAGTATCAACTTCGGAAAGCCAATGTAGTGGTAGATGCATTGAGCGGGAAGTCAATCCATATAGTAACCATGACGATAAGAGAACAACAACTACTCGAAACCCTAAGAGATTTGAAGTTATCCCTCAATGTGCACCTTGGAGTTCTAGTAGTGAGGTCTATTAATGTATTAAGTGGCTTGTTGAGGAACATTTGTTTTGCACCACTGGAGGATAACTATCTTTTAGGCATCTCGGGAACGGATTGAAATGGTAGAAACTCGGGACTTTGATATATTAAAAGATGGTATCATTCAGTACTGTGGTCAAATTTGTGTACTAAATGTTGCTGGGTTGCAGGAAATTATTCTAGAATAAGCTCGTAAGAGCAAGTATAATATTCACTCACTTACCACTAAGATATACCAAGATTTAAAGCAAGGGTACTAGTGGCCAAGAATGAAAAAGGACATCACAGAATATGTAGCCAAATGTCTAGTTTGTTAGAAAGTGAAGATAAAACACCAACTACCAGCAGGTTCATTACAACCTCTGGAGATTCCAAAGTGGAAATGGGACAATATCTCCATGGATTTTGTGATAAGGTTACTAAGGACCTCTTTAGGGTATAATGCAATATGGATGATTATGGATAGATTGATGAAATCGGCCTATTTTCTTCCAATTCGAGAGACCATTACCATACAGAAGTTAGCCCAATTGCATGTGAATAAAACTATAAGGCTGCGTGGGGTTCCAATGAGTATTGTGTCAGATAGAGACCCTAGATTTACATCAAGGTCCTTCAGAAAGCCATTGGGATGAGATTGAATTTTAGCACTACTTATCATCCTCAATTTGATGGGCAAACTGAAAGAACAATTCAAACTCTAGAACACATGCTGCGGGCTTATGTTCGAAAGAATAAAGGCAGTTGGGATCAATATCTACCATTGGTTGAATTTGCTTATAATAACAGTTACCACTTGGGCTTGCAAATGGCTCCTTACGAGCTTCGTATGGCAAAAAGTGTAGATTGCAGTTATGTTGGGTTGAACTTGGTGAGCAGAGTCTATTGGGCTCAGATATCGTGGACCAAACCTCTCACCAAATAGAGAGCATTTGACAAAAATTATGACCGCTTAGAGTCAATAAAAGAGTTATGCATATCGGAGGAAAAGACCCTTGGAATTTGATATAGGAGATCATGTCTTTTTAAAGGTCACTCCTACTACCGATGTTGGAAGATCAATTCGAGTGAAGAAGCTCACTCCTTGATATATAGGTTCATACCAAATTGTCAGGCAAATTGGGGCTATGGCATATTGGGTGATGCTACCGCCCAATGTCGCAGGATTACATGACATTTTTCACATGTCTCAACTTAAGAAGTACCATCTTGATCCATCTCACGTAATCAATGATGAGGAAGTTCAATTGTGAGAGGATCTAACTTTTAAAGTCATGCTACTGCAAATTATCAATGTAAAGGTGAAGTAGTTGATAAATAAGACTATCAAACTAGTGATGGTGTTGTAAAGAGATCTAGCATTGAATGATGTCATGTGGGGGACAGAGGAATCCAAGGGAGATATCCTGAGCTTTTTGCTCAAGGTATGTGTTTGAAATTTGGAGGAGAAAAGTTTTATATGGAGGGCAGAATATAATAACCCTTAATATACTATCGTAAACTTAGTCTTAAGCTAACGGTAAGTATACTTGATGTTATGTGTAGCACCAGAAGAATCAAGATAGAGGAAGGACAAAAAGAAGGTAGAAGCACTCCACCCCATGGCAAGAAGTAGGGTCACCGCGATGAACAAAACTTGGAGCTTTCATATTTTTCAAATAGAAGAGCCTCCTACCACGGCAAGCTTATCGTCCATTGCAGTGTGAGTCCCCAAAATTCTTTGAATTGAATGAGATTCAGTTGATAGAAAAGAAGGAAAATAGTAGAGGAAGAAAAAGGCTCTGCTAGGGTTTGCTTCCTCTAACCTTGGGGACTGATTCTTAGACTCTAGAACCTCCAATCATGGTTGATATACAAATCTATATCTATCCTCCTCATTTTTCTCTTCAATTTTGGTGTTAAAATCTGATTTAATGTATAGGGATTCTTGTTTGATTGAATTTCATCGATTGAAATGTGTATAAATGGATTATTGAAGTGTGGTTTAGTGTTATTGAAGCTTAGGTGTAAGTTTTAGAGAGATTATACAATATGTTAATTGAAGGGAGCCCTAGGTTGATTATAGTTGAGAATATGTGGAGTCCGAATTGTATGTGAATGATTATGATTAGGATGGTCATTTGGAGCTCATTGATATGTGTTTAAGGTGTTGGAACTTTGGGTAATGCCTAAATGGATGAATTAGGGATTTTTGTTAAGTTATGCAATATGTCAATTGAAGGTATTATGATATTGTAGTGGTTGTTGGAATGAACAAAGGCATTTGGCTCATGATCGGTGTTAAGATAACTTCCTAAACCCATGTGTGTGGTGTCGGCAATTTGAGGTAACTGGGTGTATATGTATGTGTGTTTGTTAGATATGCTGGCTTCCCAAGAGGGAGGTGAATTGGGAAGATTAAAATTCTCTACAAAATGTCAATAAAGTTAAGAAAGCAAATGTGACAGTAAAACAGAGTATAAGTGAATAACAAGTAAAAGTAGTAATAGAGAAGGGAAAACAAAGATGTTTATCCTAGTTCGGTCTCTCAATCTTGACCTACGTCCAGTCTTCAGGTCACCACTTGAGATTTTCCACTATCTTACAAGAATTCAATAGGCTTCTTACAAATGCCACAGTACAACTATGATACTCTGTTTTTGAAGTTCATACTTTCTCTCTTTGCACTCTAGTAAAGTGCTTCTCCAATCCCTTGTGATATCCCCTCACAAGAAAATCTTTCTTCCAGATGAAGATAAGATTGTTTACAATGGATAAACTCTCTTAATCAAAGTATATATGAAAGTTGGAGTACAAAGAATGAAGTATGTGAGAGTAAGAGACTTTCAGTTAATGATTTAGAAGAGTTTTAGTATATACAAAGTTAAAATCATTACCCACAACTTCAAATGATGTTATATTTATATATTTAGGTCTTAACTATACGTTAGAGACAAAATCTATCCATTGGAGTAGTTACCCAACGGTTACTTTGAAAAACTATTCGTTCACCAACAACATTTAATGCTTCTGACAATAAAAATTCGAATTTTGGTTAGTCAACAGACGAATTTTGTGGAAACTGAAAGCTAAAGACTTTAACGTTGAACATTCGAAGTTCATCTATCATGAAGCAAAGTTCGAATTTTGATCTTTAAAAAATGTTTCTATGTTGGAACATATGAATTTTCAAGTTTAAAGTTCTTCTGGAAAGTATGAATAGTTGTTCCATTTTTGCTACAGTGCCTTCGAAATTTAAATTTTGATACCCAAAATTTGTCTGTCAGTGGGCAGTTCAATAAGGCACAATAGTTCATTTATTCGAAATTCGAATTTTCAAAATGCAAAGTTCGTCTATCAGAGAGGCCTCTTTTCATACTTACTTCAAAGTTTGAATTTCTAAATACTATCATTCGTATGTCAAATTATCATCATAACAGACTCACAAGCTTTGTTTCTGAAATTCAAATTTTCATGTTCAAAGTTCATCTGTCAGTGAGCCATTTTGATGTACTTTCCAAACTCAGTTTTCAGATGAACTTTGACATATCCTAAGACTAATTTTTCATTTTTCATAAGTTGTATTTTATCTGAAATTCGAATTTTCAAAAGCCAAAGTTCGTTTGTCAGAGAAGATTCTTTTCAAACAAGATTCAAAATTCAAATTTCTACAGTCAAAGTTCGTCTGTCAGAGAAGGCTCTTTTCAGACTTGTTCATTTTCAATATGAAATTCGAATTTCCAAAGCCAAAGTTCGAATTTTCAAAATAGCAAATCGGTTTAAACATTTCAAACTTCATCTGTTAGTGGGTGTTTTTCAAATATTCCATGGATTAACATAGAATCATAGTTTTAAAACATCTTTTTGCCAATTCAAAGTCTTTTACTCAATTTAAACATGGTTGTAGATTCTACATCTATTCTTGTGCTAGTTTTTCTTGAATTTCTCCACTTGAGATCATTTATGCACCTTTGATATCTTCTGTCCAAGCTTTAGAAAGTTGGTTTGAAATCATCAAAACACTTGATTCAACAGTGTTAAGTGTTGGTTGTATGTTTATGTATATATGCATGTTTATTTTTATACCATGATATTGTTATATGTATGTGTGTCCTTTTTCACATCATGGTATGTACACGGCTAGGAAAGGTATGTGACTTTGATCCTTGTCCCTTGTATGTGATGTTGATAACATAGCACTATATATGTATATGTAAGAATTGTGAACATATCCATGTGATTACATGCTAGCATGACATTGATGATTATGACAAGGATGATGATTGCATAGTAATATGTTGGCGTGACATAGAATATCATCATTGCATTGAGCATAATGAGATATGGTGGATTGGATGATGATGATGAGATAGGATATGATATGACATGATATGAAGATAAATTCTTATCACTAAATCCTCTCCTATGGCTAGAAGAGCTAGGTGGGAATGGATTACACCTTCCCTGAATCACCACTAATTTAGGTGGTCTAGGGGAATGAGAGCCATGGTCCAGGTGTTAGTGTGACCTTTGGCTAGGTTATATTAGTGTGAGGTAAGCTTAATGATGTCCTGGAATTAGTCTTCACCGATTGTTGGAAGGCAATTACTTATTGGAAATGTTCTGTGATAATGATAGCCCATGGTTCTAACTGTATTTGAGGGAGACATGCTTACCATGACATTCTACATTTACATTGCACCATATGTATTTATGTATAGGTTATTGATATCAGTTGTATGTGTTTATTTTCCCAGTTATTGAGACTTTCTCTCACACCCTTTGTAGCTAGCATTTCAGGTGAAGACTCTGGTACTAGTCTGGAGAAGACCAAAGAGTCGTAGACCTCTCTGCTTTCGGGAATCACAAGAGTAACTGATAGTTTTTCCATTCAATTTATGTAATGTATTATGCCAAGTAAAGTTGTGTCCTTATTTAATCTATTCTAGGTATTCATAAGAGTATAATGATGTATATGGTTATGTATTGTATGATGATATTGATGCAATGATGATAATGGTATTTAGTTGCTTGATATATATGGTTCATATGATCTAAACCTCAGTATTGGTTAATGTGGTCAAGTGTATGTCTGTTTGCATATGCTATGCTTGATGGGTTTTGCTGTGAGCCCAATATAGTTCTTGGGCCTTGTGTGGTATGAGGTTTATAGCCCTTTTTATGGACTTGGGATTCAAGGGGGTCAAAACTCGAAAGAGTGGTTTCTTTGAGGTAAGACCTTCTTGAACAAGTTGTTTTTGTGAAATGGGACCTGTATGGATGGTCCATAGTTACCAAGTTACCTTTGCTGGCAATTGGGGCATTTAAGGTTTGAGTTTGGTCAAAAAGAGGCCAAAATGGTTTCGAGTGTCCAAAATCTCTATATGGAGATGGATTCGAGTGAAATTAGTGTTTATAGTTAGATGGGAATGAGAGTGACCTACAAGTATTAGAATCAAGTCAATCAAAGATCGGAACACAAAATTTTTGCGCATTTAAAGTTGGCCAGAAAATCAGCAATTTGCAGATAAAGTTACTGATATAGGCGTCACAATGCCAGAAGCTTGGCTGCAACGCTAACATATTTTGTTTGCCCTAGGCCACGACGATATTGTAGTAGGCCTCGGCCCCAAACTTTATTCACCATGTTTGTGTTTTCCAGTGGTGTCTGATGTCTTAAGTAGTGATTTTGAGGTCTTTTGGGAGTAGGTCATTAGCCACAACATTTCAAGCCTATAACAAACAATTGATGCCAATCAAAGCACTTTTTGTGCTAGTTTATGACAGAAGCACGAAGTTAATGAAAATACACCAAAAAGCTTCAACTAAAAAATCCTTGAATTTGGAACCTTTAGGGGAGCAATTGAGTTCATCTGACATTCTCACAACATTTTTAGGCATATGCCATGGAATTAATCCCATCGGAGCTTGTTTTTAGCTAGTTTTGGCATAAGCATAAAGTTTATGAAAATACACTAAAAATCTTAAACAAACAAAATTCCACAAAATTAGCATCGTTAAGGGGGAAATTGGGTTTATCTACCATCCTTACAACAATTCTAGCTTATTCAAAAGAATTGATCCCATTTGGAGCTCCATTTGAGCTAGTTTTAGGCAAAAGTATGAAGTTTGCAAAAATGCACTTAAAAGCTTCAACCAACAAAATCTAATGAATTTGGCATCTTTGAGGGGGAATTATGTTTATTTGGCATCCTCACCATAATTGTAGCCTATTCAAAAGAATTGACCCCACTCGGAGCTCATTTTGAGCTAGTTTTAGGTAGAAGCACGAAGTTTTCGAAAATACACTGAAAAAGCATAAACAAATAAAATCCCATGAAATTGGCATATTTAAGGAGTCATTTGTTTTTATATGCCATCCTCACAACAATTCTAGTATATTCTGTTGAATTAAGAGTTTTGATGATTCCAAACCAACACTCAAGAGCTTGGATTGAAGATATCAAAGGAGATCAAAGCTATTTCAAGTGAAGATTTTTTGAGTATTTGCTGTTAGATTTTTTGCAGGATCTTTAGTTTTAGCTATGATTGGGTAAAAGATTTTGATTTGAAGAAAATATGTTTTCAAACCTTGATTTTGTGTTAAATCTTGACTTATTTGAAAAACACCCACAAACAGACGAAGTTTGAAAGTTTAAACGTAACTGTCAAGTTGGAAATTCGAACTTTGCTTTGTGAAATTCAAATTTTGAGCTAAAACTGAATAAGTCTGAAGAGATGGCTCTCTGTCAGATCAATTTTGGTTGTTCAAAATTCGAATTTTCATACAAATCTGAAAGAAGTCTTTTTGGTAACAGACGAACTTCACACTTTCAAAAGTCGAATTTCAAGTAAAATGAAGGTTGTGAAAACCAAAGAAATTCGTCTGAAACTATGACAAAGTGCATCTGAAATCAAAAGAAATTGAGTTTGATAAATGCTCTCTGACAGACGAATTTTGGCTTCGCAACATTCGAATTTTCATCTAAGTCTGAAAGAAGTTTCCTTGAAACAGACGAACTTTGGATCTTCAAAATTCTAATTTCAGACAAAACAAAACTTGAGAAAATAGAAGAAATTCGTCTGAAACCATGTTAAAGTTCATCTGAGATCAAGAATAATTTAAGTTTCAAAACTGCTCTCTGACAGACGAACTTTGAACATTGAAGTTCGAATTTCAATAGCTATGTTTTTAAGTCTGTTGAAATGAAACACTGATATACGAATGACAAGTCTTGTAACATTCGAATGTTGAAGCTAGTCTGAAAAGAGTCTCTCTGACAGACGAATTTCACCCTTTCAAAATTCGAATTTCGAAGAAAGTGATCTACTGTGCCTCTTTGAACGTTCAATGGACAGATGAATTTTGGGCTTCCAAAATTCAAATTTCGAAGGCACTGTAGAAAATTGAAAACACTGTTCACACTTAACTGAAAAACTTTCCTCTTGAAAATTCGTATGTCACATTGTGAAAATGTTTTGTAAGTTTCAAAATTCGAATTTCACTTCATGAATAGACGAACTTCATGCTATAACATTGAAAGCTTTAACCTTCGGTTCCTTCAAAATTTGTCTGTTGACCAACCAAAATTCAAATTTCAGTATGTCAGAGGCATTAAATGCGGTTGGTTAACGGATAGTTTTTCAGAGTAACCGTTGGATAACTTTCCCAACGGATAGATTTTGTCTCTAACGGACATTTGAGACCTAAAACTATAAATATAATATCATTTGAAGTTGTGGGTAACGAATCTAACTTCTATATACCGAATTTCTGTCAAAACTTCTTCTTAAGAGCTTTTACCCTGTAGCTTCAATATCTGTACTTTAACCTTCATATCTACTCTATTCAAGAGAGTTATATCATTGTAAACAATCTACTCTTCATCTGGAAGATAGATTTACTTGTGAGGAAAAATCACAAGGGGATTGGGAAGCACATTGTATAAGTGCTTAGAGAGAGTGAGAAAGCTCCAGAAACAGAGCATACTCATGTACTATGGCATTAGCAAGAAGCCTGTTGAATTCTTGCTGTATAGTGGATAAATCTCAAGAGTTGTCTTGGGGACTGGACGTAGGTCAAGTGGATAGACCGAACCAGGATAAATCACTGAGTCTTCTTCTCCTTATCTTTACTTTTTAGCTTGCTCTGTTTTATACGTTGCTTCCCTTACACTGTGCTATCTTCACCCATTTCATTTTGTGCAGAGAAATTTCAATCTTCCCAATTCACCCCCCTCTTAGGAAGTTAGCCTTGCTAACAAGTGGTATCAGAGCCCGGATTCCCATTCAAAGGATTTTACAGTCCGGGAACCAAGATGGCTGGCTTTGGAGAGAGTATACTTCCTGAAGGGAATAACACTAACAGACCACCAGGCTTCAGTGGAGAGCATTATGGGTACTGGAAGATGAGGATGCAGATCTACCTACAATCAATTGATCTTGACATCTGGTCAACCATTGAAAAAGGAGATTTCGTCCCAATGGCTCTAACTGAAGATGGAAGACACAAAGAGAAGCTGGAAGCAGAGTGGAATGATGAAGACAGAACGAGAGTCCTACTGAATTTCAAAGCAAAGCATTGTTTAGTCAGTGCCCTGAACCAGGACGAATTCTACAGAGTCTCACAATGCACCACTACAAAAGGAATGTGGGACACTCTGCAGATTGCGCATGAAGGAACATCTGGGGTCAGGGAGAATAGACTCAATACATGCATTGGGGAGTATGGGAGCTTCAGAATGGGTGAAGGAGAAACTGTAAAGGAGCTCCAAAAGAGGTTTACTTTCATTGTGAATCAACTGAAGAGCCTGGGAAAGGAATACAATCAGTCTGAGAAAGTAAGAAAAATACTCAGAGCTCTCCCTCTGGAATGGCAGCCCAAGGTGACAGCAATAGAGGAAGCCAGAGGAGAATCAATGGCCTCTGTCACAGCTCTATTTGGCAGCCTTGAGGAGTATGAAGGAAAAATCAAAGCTCTCAAGGAAGCTGGGCTGGATAGAAAGAAGAAAGACCTTGCCCTCAAAGCTGCTGATGAAAAGGAAGAAGAATCTGATGAAGGAGATGAGCTGGATGAAGAAACTCTAGCTATGATGGTCAGAAAATTCAGAAGATTCTACAACAAGAAGAAGAACAAGAAATTCTTCAAGAAGGGAGCAGCTGGTGAAAGCAAGAGAGAGGGAAAAGAGCCTGTGACTTGCTATGAATGCAAGAAGCAGGGACACATCAAATGGGATTGTCGTCAATTCCTCAAAAAGCAAGAAAAGGATAAGAAAGCTGCTGACAAAGGGAAGAAGAAGAAAGCCTACATCTCATCAATATGGGGCAACAGCTCAGATGAGGAGGAAGAGGATGAGGATGAGATTGCCAACATCTGCCTGATGGCACTTGCTTCTGAAGAAGCCGAACCCTCATGCAGCAGTGATCAGGAGGAAGAGGTATATGAATCTGAACCTTCCTATTCTGAATTACTAGATGCATTTCATGAGCTTCATGATGAATTCATTAAAGTTGCTAAAGAACTGAAATTGGCAAAGAAAAAGATAAATAAGCTAGAATCTTAAAGCATAATTTCTAAAATTGCCTCTTTACCTACTACTGAGTCTGTTTACTGCACTTCATGCACTAAACTTAAGCAAACTAATGATTATTTAGTTAAAAGCATGTCTAGGCTCACTAGAGGTAAATATATGTTGTTTTCCTTGATAAGGAGCCAAAGAATATCACAAGGAAAAGCTGATCTTGGCTATGATCCATGTGCTGTCAAGGAAAAGATTAGGATGAAAAACTAGAATGTATATATAAGACATTTTGTGCATGCTCAGAGCAATAAAAAGAAAAATAATGCATCACCTCACATTAAAACATATGATCAACCAAGGCATGCTAGACAAAAGTATTATCTGTATTGTTTTCTTCCTGCTTCTCAATCTAGCAGTCCTTTCGCTACCTGTCATTTCTGTAACAAAAAGGGACATATTTCCAGTTCTTGTGCTTTGAAGAAAAATGGACTTGGCAGGAAAGTTGAATGGTTTCCCAAAGTTGCATCTGCATCTAGGGAAAAATCTACTGACCAAAAAGGACCCAAGCAAATTTGGGTACCTAAAAGGAAAACATAAACATTGTTTTGCAGGTCTATCTCAAAGCTAAGAAAAGTAACAAATGGTATATGGACAGTGCCTGCTCAAGTCACATGACTGGTGATAAGGAGAAGTTCATCACCCTTAGAGACAAGAAAGGAGGAAAGGTGACCTTTGGAGGTGATCAATATGGCAAAATTGTTGGCATTGGCATTGTGGGCAAAAATTCGGAAACATCCATTGAAGAGGTGCTGTTTGTGATTGGCCTCAACCACAATTTGCTGAGTGTGAGTCAGACCTGTGATAAAGGAAATTGGGTGCTGTTTGATTCAAAATTTTGCCTGGTCATCAGAAAAAGTGATCACAAAGTAATCCTCAAAGCTCAAAGGGATGGTAATTGTTATACTATTGATCTTGATGAACTTCCTCCCTTGGATTCTGTATGTCTAATTAGCCAAGATAATGATAGTTGGTTATGGCATAGGAGATTAGCTCATGTTAACATGAATCAATTGTCTAAACTGATCAAGAATGAGCTAGTAACTGGGCTACCAAAAATATCTTTTGAAAAGGACAAAGAATGTGATGCATGCATAAGAGGGAAACAAAATAAATCATCTTTTAAATCTAAAAATGTAGTTACGACAACTAGACCACTTGAATTGCTGCATATGGACTTAATTGGACCATCTAGGGTGAAAAGTCTTGGTGGTAATCTGTATGTGCTTGTAATTGTAGATGACTATTCTAGATTCATTTGGACATTATTTCTTTCCTCTAAAAGTGATACCTTTGATGCATTTGTAACCTTAGCTAAGAAAGTGTAAAATGAGAAAGGTATTTCTATTGTGTCAATCAGGTCAGATCATGGAGGAGAGTTCGAAAATGCATACTTCCTGGAGTACTGCAATGAGCATGAGATTGACCACAACTTCTCAGCTCCAAGGACTCCTCAACAAAATGGGGTAGTAGAGAGGAAGAATAGAACCATTGGAGAGATGGCCAAAGCTATGCTGAATGAGAAGGAACTCTATCAAGTGTTTTGGGCTGATGCAGTAAATATAGCAAGCTACATCATAAACAGAGCCTACATCAGACCAATCCTTGGGAAGACTCCATACGAGCTTTACAAGGGAAGAAAGCCAAATCTGTCCCATCTCCATGTGTTCGGATGCAAATGCTTCATTCACAACAATGGGAAAGAAAATCTGGGTAAGTTTGATGCCAAATCTGATGAAGGTATATTTCTGGGCTATTCTAGTAGGAGTAATGCATATAGAGTTTATAATAAAAGATCAAATGTGGTAGAAGAATCTGTGCATGTGGTTTTCATTGAAAATGAAACTGTTTCAAAACATGTTACCAATGAGGATGATCTTGCTTTTAACTTTGAAAAACTGGGCATTTCTGATAAAAGTAAAACTGAACCTCCAAAGATATCTGAATCTGTTAACACAGAGGAAGATATCCAGGAGCAAGAGTTTGATGAAGAAATTAATGAAGAAACATCTCAAGAACTCCCTAGAGCTTGGAGATATCAAAGGAATCATCTTGTTGATCAAGTAATAGGGAATGTTCAAGAGAGAGTCAAAACTATAAAACAGTTAAGGGATCAAATGCTCAACTGCACTTTCATTTATCGAATTGAACCTAAATGTGCTGAAGAAGCCTTAACTGATGATTACTGGATTTTAGCTATGCAAGATGAACTAAATCAGTTTGAAAGAAATCATGTTTGGGATTTAGTGCCCAGGCCCAAAAATCATCCTGTTATTGGTACCAAATGGGTTTTCAGAAATAAACTGGATGAATCTGGAACAATAATCAGAAATAAAGCTAGATTGGTTGCTAAAGGGTATAATCAGGAAGAAGGTATTGATTTTGAAGAAACCTTTGCACCAGTAGCTAGACTAGAGGCTATAAGAATACTGCTGGCATATGCATACATGAAAAACATTTTACTATATCAAATGGATGTAAAGAGTGCCTTTCTAAATGGATATATCATGGAAGAGGTTTATGTAGATCATCCTCCAGGTTTTGAGGATTCTACTAAACCAAACCATGTTTATAAACTGAAGAAAGCTCTTTATGGTTTAAAACAAGCCCCTAGAGCATGGTATGAGAGACTGAGTAATTTTCTAATTGAAAAGGGGTTCAATAGAGGCAAAGTTGACACAACCTTATTCACTAAGAAAGAAAATAAAGATTTACTAATTGTTCAAATTTATGTTGATGATATTATTTTCGGTGCTACTAATGAAACTCTTTGCAAGAAATTTTCTGAGTTAATGCAGGGAGAATTCAAGATGTCCATGATGGGTGAACTTAACTTCTTCCTTGGACTGCAAATCAGACAGCTTGATGATGGTATATTTCTCAGTCAATCCAAGTATCTAAAGGAGCTGCTAAAGAAGTTTGGAATGGAGAATGCCAAGCTAATGGGAACACCAATGGCTACTGTAACCAAACTAGACATGGATGAGAATGGGAAGATGTTTGACATTACTCAGTACAGGAGAATGATTGGATCCCTGCTGTACTTAACTGCCAGCAGACCTGACATTATGTTCAGTGTCTGTATGTGTGCCAGGTTCCAATCATGTCCTAAGGAATCCCATGCAACAACTGTGAAGAGAATTTTCAGATATCTTATTGGAACATCACATATGGGTCTCTGGTATCCAAAGGGCAATGGAGAAGATCTCAAAGGATACACTGATGCTGATTTTGCAGGATCCAAAACTGACAGAAAAAGCACAAGTGGAACTTGTCAGTTTCTTGGAGGATCCCTGGTTTCATGGTTCAGCAAAAAGCAAAACAGTGTGGCCCTATCCACTGCAGAAGCTGAGTATGTTACAGCTGGAAGCTGTTGTGCCCAAGTCATCTGGATGAAGCAGCATCTTGAAGAACTTGAGGTTAAAATGAAAGAGATACCAATCATGTGTGACAACCAAAGTGCCATAAATATCACCAAGAATCCTGTCATGCATTCAAGGATGAAACATATTGAAGTTAGGCACCACTTCATAAGGGATCATGTTCTGAAAGGAGAAGTTAAGCTGGAGTACATTCCAACAGAGAATCAAGTTGCTGATATACTCACAAAGCCTCTATCAGAAGACAGGCATTGCAAAATAAGGAGAGAATTGGGTATGGTAAATCCCAGTGAACTGTAAGTTATTCTTGTGCAATCTTGTTTTCAAAGGTTTCAACTTTAAGATTAATTCTAACTTTAGCATCGGAGTATGTTTAATTTAAGCTGCAGGTGCTCCTTACAAGATTCAATGGCAATAAACTTGAAGATTGGAGCACATCAGAATGGAACAACCAGAAAGTGAAGTAAATGATGAAAATTCTGAGTCTGGATCCATTCTGTAAGTTTTTATAAAATGAAATTTGAATTTTAATGTGTTAGACGTATTTTGCCTCATAAACTGTGTTTTTGAACTAGTCAACATGGTCAACATTCGAATTTCAGTTGACCAATAGACGAACTTCGGCCTATTAGCCTTGGAACAGTTCTCGGAGATGCCTTGAAATTCGTCTGTTGGATCTTTGAAGTTTGAATTTTCAAAAACAAAAATTTCAAAGTTATGTTTGTCCATCACTGTTGTACGAATTATCACTTCTTAAAATACGAATGTTGGACAACCTTTACAAAAGTTGAAAAATGCGAATTTTCAGTTCAAAATTCGTCTGTTGAATCATGTTCTTCATGTTGAATGCTTGAAAGATGAAGTTTTGCTTGCTTAATTCGTCTATTGGTTGATGTCTTGTCTATTGCCTACTGTTTTCTCTTCAATATTCGAACTTTGTTGGTACAAAATTCGTCTGTTGTGCTTGTATTGCTTAATCCAAGCCACTGTCAGATGAACTTTCAGAAGAAAATTCATCTGTCAGTAAGCTTTGCTGAACGGTTTAACTTGTAACTGCCCAAAGTTCAAATTTTGACCTCTCAAAATTCGTCTGTCAAACGGTTACTTACGTTAAATCCGACGGTTTTCTCTTGAACAGACGCAACCCTTTTCTTAACTCCTCTGAGTCTGTTTCAATTCTCTCATCAAGTCCCTTCAATTCTAACCAAAAACTGCCATTTGCCACCGATTAAACTTCCTTTCGCGTCCTTTAAACCCATTCTAAGCCACATTCTGCAACATTCGTCCGAAAAATGGCAAGAGTCAAAAATTTTGATGCTGGGAAGGCTGAAGCCCGACCAAAGAGGAATGTTAAATCACAATATGCCTCGAAGGAAGGAGAAAAATCAAAGAGAAAAGTCGAATCCAGTAAGGCAACTCCCACCAAACGCCAAAAGACTGCATCCAAAGCAGATTCTTAGAAAGCTGGACCCTCCACACCGAAAAGTGCAGACCCTTCGGTTCCAATTTCTTCAGAGGCTGCTGCTGTTGCTTCCACTTCATCCTTTAGTACTCAATCTGGAGAGTACGAGCTTACCACACTGCCATTATGGAGCACTCCACATATTCAAGAAGAATTCTCCACCAAATTTGCCAACAAGAAGGTAATCAAGCCACATTGTGTAAATTTGGAAGATTTCTTGATCTCAAATAATTTTGATGCTGGTATATGGATGATGAGATACAAGAATCTATTGGAAGTATTAGAAAGATATGATGATGAGGTGGTGAAGTCATGGTACTCTTCTTTAAAATACAACAGTAAGAAGAAGAAGTGGGCAGTCAATCTAAGGTCTAGGACCATTTGGCTTACTGATGAGACATTCAATGAGGTGCTGGAGATACCTGGGCAAGATGGACTCAAGATTGATATCAATGCCTCTGGGTACATGGATGAGGCAAATATGGCTGATAAAGAAGGTGTTCCCTCTCTGAACTATAAGGAGAGTACTATTCTGAGAACATTGTTCAGAAGGAGGGAAAATTGGCCATCCATAAACATGTTGAAGCCCACAAACCTCGGTGTTCAAGTGAGAATCCTGCACTACGTAGTGTCCAGGATTATATTCAACAAAGGAGGCAGCTTCAATCTGATAACAAGGGTAGAGGCACATGTCATGGCTACAATCATGCGTGGAAAGCTGATCAACATGGGACACATCATACTCCAACGCATGATCAAGGCTAGAGATTAGAGGAAGGACTCAATACTTCCCTATGCTGCTATCATCTCGAGAATTCTCCAGTATCCCAGAATTCAGCATATTGAGAAAAGGAAGGGCAAGCCCACTGAAATATTCAAGGAGGAAGAACTGCAGAGGATGGGCATTGAGAGAGATGAAGGAAGATGGGTTGGAAAGGGAGCAGGAAGAACTGAAGATCTCTTCTTTGTTGAAAGTTCCTCCTTACAGTAAGAGGGTACTTCTGAGGCTCCTGCCAGACCTACCACTCAGCCCTCTATGCCTATCCCACTCCCTCAAAGCCCACTCACATTCCTTCCACTCCCTCCTCACAGGCCAAGCCAACCAAGATCACTGAGTTGTATGACAGCCTGTCTACACTCATCCTCAGCATCAGAGATGAGCAAAATGCCAAATTTACTTATCTGCAAGATCAGATCCAATAGTTGGCTGTAAACATGAAGGTGGTGGCTGATGCTTATGAAGAGATCAGAAGTGCAATTCCTGCCACTTCAGCTCCACCTCAACCAGGGTCATCTGTGCCTATCCACTCTCCACTTAAGCTCATGAGGACACCAAGTCCTGGTCCACCCTTGGACTATGGATTGGAAGAAGAAGGACTTCAAGGACCAAGCCCTCATGAGCTTATGCAAGAAGATGCTCAGGATTCAATTCTGTCTATTCAAGAATCTGAGCAAGTTGAAAGACTGGTTGCAGCTATCTCAACCTCTTCTATGCAGGAGGGAGCAAGCAATGAAGAGAGAAGCATTGTGCCTGTTGTTGATTATGAGGCCATTGCTCACAATGCTCTCCTGCAAGAACAAAGAAGAAGCCTTGAGGAAATGTTTTGTCCTGATAAACCAACCACTTCCTTTCTTGCTACTTATGGGCTTTCAGAGGAACAGAGAGCTCAGTTAGCTCTTTCCAGGCAGGCAATGCAAGAACTTCTGGAAATCTCTGATGAGGAACCAAGCACTGAGTCTCTTGTGGAACCAGAAATCCCTTTTGCTCCTGTCCCACTTCAAGCTATTCCTATTTCTCAGATCCCTCCTCCTGCTGATTTTGTTGGCCTTCCTAATGATGTCAAAAAGGGGGAGAAGACTGGGCAAACTGGAAATTCTGCTGCTGCTGAGCAATCTGGGAAAGGGAAAACGTATAGCAAGAAGACCAAGCCCAAGAAGAAATGATTGAAGATTTGCTTAGAAATTAGGCTTGTGTCCTCTTGTAGTGTTTTGTTTTGAATGTTTGAATATTTGAACTTTGATTAATTTGGCTCTTGTATAGCAACTCTTGATTAAATGAATGGATTTCTTTGTTGCAATGTTTTGTGCATATTACTCTTTGAATATCTTCACTTGATCTGCTGTATATGATATCTTTTGAAACATAATACATATGTTGAGGGGGAGCTTGTAAAAGCAAACCCAAGTACTAATCTAGTTTGTAAGTTGTTTTGTCATCATCAAAAAGGGGGAGAATGTTGAATCAAGAGTTTTGATGATTCCAAACTAACATCCAAAAGCTTGGATTGAAGATATCAAAGGAGATCAAAGTGCTTCAAGTGAAGAATTTTGGAGTATTAACTGCTAGATCTTCAGTAGGATCTTTTGTTATGTTCAAATGAGGGTAAAAGTTTTTGATTTTAAGAAAAGATGTTTTTAAACCTTGATTGTGTGTTAAATCTTGACTTATTTGAAAAATACCCACAAACAGACGAAGTTTGAAAGTTTAAAATGAATTGTCATATTGGAAATTCGAACTTTGCCTTTAGAAATTTGAATTTCGAGTCAAAACTGAATAAGTCTAAAGAGTTGTCTCTCTGTCAGACGAATTTTGATTATCCAAAATTCGAATTTCCATCAAAGACTGAAAGAAGCTTTTCACTGACAGACAAACTTCACATCCTCAAAATTTGAATTTCAGATAAAATGCAGTTTGTGAAAACCAAAGAAATTCGTCTGACATAATGTTGAAGCTCATCTGAAATCAAGATGAAATTGAGTTTGAAAAATGCTCTCTGACAGACGAACTTTGACTTTCCAACATTCAAATTTTCATATAAGTCTGAAAGGAGCTTCTTTGAAACAGACGAACTTTGAGTCTTCAAAATTCGAATTTCAGACAAATCACAACTTATGAAAATGGAAGAAATTCGTCTGAAACAATGTTAAAGTTCATCTGAGATCAAGAATAATTTAAGTTTCAAAACTGCTTTCTGTTAGACGAACTTTGAACATTAAAATTCGAATTTCAGAAGCTAAGTTTGTGAGTCTGTTGGAATGAAATATTGACATACGAATGACAGAGCTTTGTAACTTCGAATGTTGAAGTTAGTCTGAAAAGAATCTCTCTCACAGACGAACTTCACTATTTCAAAATTCGAATTTCGAAGAAAGTGAACTACTGTGCCTCTTTGAACGTTCTACAGACAGACGAATTTGGGCTTCCAAAATTCAAATTTCGAAGGCACTGTAGAAAATTGAAAACACTGTTCACACTTAACCGAAAATCTTTCCTCGTGAAAATTCGTATGTCACATTGTGAAAATGTTTTGTAAGTTTCAAAATTTGAATTTCACTTCATGAACAGATGAACTTCGTGCTGTAACGTTGAAAGCTTTAACCTTTGGTTCCTTCGAAATTCGTCTGTTGGGCAACCAAAATTCGAATTTCAGTATGTCAGACACATTAAATGCGGTTGGTAAACGGATAGTTTTTCAGAGTAACCGTTGGATAACTTTCGCAACGGATAGATTTTGTCTTTAATGGACATTTGAGACCTAAATCTATAAATATAACATCATTTGAAGTTGTAGGTAACAAAATAAAACTTGTATATACTGAATCTCTGCCAAATCAATTTCTCAAAAAGCTTTTACCCTCTTAACTTCAATATCTGTACTTCAACCTTCATATCTACTCTATTCAAGAGAGTTATATCTTTGTAAACAATCTACTCTTCATCTGGAAGATAGATTTACTTGTGAGGAGAAATCACAAGGGGATTGGGGAGCACATTGTAGAAGTGCTTAAAGAGATTGAGAAAGATCCAGAAACAGAGCGTACTCATTGTACTGTGGCATTAGCAAGAAGACCGTTGAATTCTTGCTGTATAGTGGAAAATCTCAAGAGTTGCCTTGAGGACTGGACGTAGGTCAAGTGGATAGACCGAACCAGGATAAATTACTGAGTCTTCTGCTTCCTATCTTTACTTTTCAGCTTGCTCTATTTTATACGTTGCTTCCATTACACTGTGCTATCTTCACCCATTTCACTTTGTGCAGAAAAATTTCAATCTTCCCAATTCACCCCCCTCTTGGGAAGTCAGCCTTGCTAACACTTATCCTTTTCTGTCTCTCCTTTTTCCTTATCCTTTTATGTCTCTTCTTTCTCCCCATTTTTTAATCAACAATAAAGGGGATTTGAGCAACACCAACATTCATCCTAGCAATGTCCTGATCAAGTTTGGCCTTCCATTCCCTAATTCTTTAAAGTCTTTCATCCAAAGAAAGAGGAAGGGTAGACCGTTAGGCTGGAATAGTGGATACTGGTACTAGTCGAAGTGGCATACTTGCAGTAGCAGGAGGGACAGAAGTAAACATAAGAATGTACTGAATGTCAGGCATCACATGTGGAGGTGAGACTGTGGGAAGGGGTGCATGAGAGGGATCATAATCAGAGGCAATGGTGATGATTTCCTGCACAGTAGCCTCAACAAGATAATTGATGCCTTCAAAGGAGATAAGATTAGTGAGAGGAGGAAAGAAAGCATTAATCTCTTGTCTTCAGTGATGAAGATAGATTTGGTGAATGAAATCACCTTCAGGCAAGAGCACTAAGGCTCTGCTGAAATCATGAACAGCTTCTTCCTCAAGACCATAGTCCAGGTTAGGGCCCAGGTCCTCTGATAGAGTAGGTGATTGTGCAGAAGCAGTTGGTTCAGAGTATGTGGGAGGTGGTGGTTGGATTGGGGAAGAGGAAGGCTGAGGAATACCAGAAGCATGTTACTCACGTAGGAGTTTTACTTCTTGGGTGAGACTTTCAAATTTAGTCTTAAATCTCTCCTGCATCTCAATAATGAGATACCTACGATTAATCATGTCTTCTCTATGCTCTTTCTTAGTTGCCATGGCAATTTGGAACAGGTTTTGGTATAGTAAAGGAATGTCTCTAACTGTAAGCAAGTCAGTGGCTGGGATTTCATCTTGTTTGCTTAGAGTAAAGGTGGGTATATGAGGTTCAGGTTGTATGGATTAAGGTGGTTCAGTGGGTGTGAATGGAGACGAGCTGGAATCACCAACTGAAGAACTCTTTGTTGTAGATTTTGGCTCAGAATCTTCTTCACTGTCTCTTTTCTTATTAACCTATCTCCTATTCCCCAAACTCATTCCCATCTTTTACAGAACTTTCTCACTAAACTCTTCTGGGAGTAGTACAGGCCCTCTCTCAATGTGCAAGATGTTATGAAACTTCAAGATCTTGGTGATAATATGCCCAAATGGCAGCTGATAGTCCTATCTGTAGGTTCTTACTTTCCACATCCTCTGCAAGATGATATATACCACATTTACTAGTTTTCCCTTTATTAGTAGCATCATGACTTGAAATTCCCCTCTTGAAAGGTAATTGAAGCCCCCACTCTTGTTGAAGAACATGCGTGAGACAATGTAGTGAAGAATCCTTTTCTCAGCACTAAGGAGAGTTGGGGCTATTTTCCCTTCAAAAGGCACATTTTGCCTTTGCCTGAACAACCTTGATACAATTGTGCTCCATTTGTAATTAGCTTCTCCTCCAGTGTCTTCATTAATAACTTCATTTTCAGCAGGATACTTTAAGGTCCCAATGTTTACCCTTATTCCTTCAGTAAGCAGACTTAGAATTTTACACCACAAGTCAGGGTGCAGGGAAATCCACCTCTTTCTCAATCTTACTTCATACACCTTTGTGTCATGGTTAATTCTTAGAGTATTATACCAAGCACGTACAACCTTTTCATCATAATCCTTCTTCAACTCTATTAGTCCCTTATAGTTCTCTAATAGCCTAGCAGAATCAAATTTGCTTCTTATAAGAAATTCTTCTATTCTCACAAAATGAGGCTTGACTACCTTACACTTTTTGAAATCAGTCTCATATGATTCTTTTAAAATCGTTATACTAATCAGCTCATTTGTAATTAACGCTTCCTCAAATTCAGTAGTAGAAGAACTTACATGTAGACCAACCTGAGGTTTTGATTCAGGAATTTCCTTTGGCTTTGTTGTTCTGGGCTTCTTCGTTGGAATACTTGGCCTAACTTTAGCTCTTCTCTTTCCTTCACTGGGTGATTTCGAAGCATATTTTGATTTCATGTTATGCTGTGGATGTTCCCCTTGATTGCCACCCTTAGTCTTTGCCATATCAGTGATTCCAGATGATTTGGGAAGGTAAAAAAGGTTTAGAATTGACCGAAAGGAGCTTTGAGAGCAGGAAATTGAATGGCTTTTTGGAGATTTTGGAAAGCTTGAGGAGTACGATTGGAGGTTTTCATGATAGGGTTAGGTTTTGTGCACAAGGTTCTGTTGAAAATCAGAGAATCCTATATATAGTCTCAACATTGTGCCCATAATCTATGGACGTTATGCTGATAACAATTTTTAGGAAATGTAAGAGAAGCCAAAGATTGCTAGGTTATGTGGATAAGGTCCTTAGGTTGTCCGCATAACCAACTTGAGACAGAGGGGAAAAGAGAGAAGTTATCTGGACAAGCATACCACATTATCATAAAAAGAGGTTTCACAAAAGGTACACAAAAAGTATTGTACAGAGCAGGTTATCCGGATAACCTTGCTATCTTATACGAATAACGTTCATATTTTGGAAACTTCTTCTCTGGATGAAACATTATGCGGATAAGGTAGGCAGGTTATCCTGAAATTGAATTTCACAAAGCACATACAATGAAGCAAACAAGGCAAGTTATGCGTATAAGGTGGAGACCTTATTCGAATATCGAGTTTCATATAGGACAGAGGTTCACAAAAGGTATCATTTTCATGAAAATCTTCATACCTTATACGAATAACCTCAAATACAGAGACTATGCACACCAGAAAATCAACTCATTTTCAGCATAAGGCTATGAGGTTATGCAGATAACCCAATTTAAAAAGCTCATAAACACTTATTGATAGCAGTGTTATCCCCATAAGCCTTTTCTTTTCACCATAACTTCATTCTAACGTGTAGGATACTTCATTTCATCAAATTTTGAATATTTCAATTCAAGAAGTACCTGCAACACAAACTTCTAGATACTCCGATGCTTCAGTTAGTATTATTATTGACTGAATTATAATCTAAAGAAGGATTTTAGAAAATATTTATAATTCATTGGGATTTACCATTCCTAATTCTCTTCTGATTTTTCCATGTCTATCTTCTGTAAGTGGCATTTTGATTATCACACCTTATTGGGATTTCCTTCATCTTAATCTCAAGGTCTTCAGGTTGTTGCTTCATCCAAAGGACTTGTGCACAACAAATCCCTACTGCTACATACTCAGCTTCAGCTGTGGAGAGTGTTACACTGTTTTACTTTTTACTAAACCATGACACTGGAGAACCTCCCAGAAATCGGCATGTACTACTTGTGCTCTTTCTATCAAACTTTGATCCAGCAAAATTGGCATCTGTATAACTTATGAGTTCTTCTCCAATGCTTTTTGGATACTAGAGTCCCATTTGAGATGTACCTAGCAAGTATTTGAAAATCCTCTTTACAGCTGTTGCATGGGACTTTTTCGGACATGATTGGAACCTAGCACACATACAGACACTAAACATGATATCAAGCCTACTAGCAGTTAAATACAGTAAGGAAACAATCATCCTCTTATATTGAGTTATATCAAAGATTTTTCCTTCTTTATCCATGTCAAGCTTAGTTGCAGAGGCCATAGGAGTTCCCACAGGCTTAGCATTCTCCAATCCAAACTTCTTCAGCAGCTCCTTAAGATATTTTGACTAATTGAGAAAAATGCCATCATCATATTGTTTTATTTGCAATCCAAAGAAGAAGTTCAGCTCACCCATCATCGACATCTCAAACTCACTCTGCATTAACTCAGAAAAGTTCTTGCATAAAGACTCATTAGTAGCACCAAATATAATGTCATCAACATAAATTTGTACAATAAGTAGATCTTTATTTTCTCTCTTAGTAAACAAGGTTATATCAACTTTTCCTCTTTTAAAACCTTTTTCAATTAGAAAATTACTCAGCCTCTCATATCATGCTCTAGGAACCTGTTTCAACCTATATAGAGCTTTCTTTAGTTTATACACATGATTTGGTTTAGTTGAGTCCTCAAAACCTGGAGGTTGATCAACATAGACCTTTTCCAAGATATAACCATTCAAAAAAGCACTTTTCACATCCATTTGATACAACACAATATCTTTCATGCAAGCATAGGCTAAGAGAATCCTTATTGCTTCCAATCTTGCAACTAGAGCAAAAGTTTCCTCTTAATCAATATCTTCTTCCTAATTATATCATTTAGCCACTAATCTAGCTTTATTCCTTATTATTGTTCCTGATTCATCAAGTTTGCTCTTAAACACCCATTTGGTTCGAATAATAGGATGGTATTTAGGCTTAGGCACTATATCCCAGACTTGACTTCTTTCAAATTGATTAAGTTCTTCTTGCATAGCTAAAACCCAGTATTCATTAGTTAAAGCCTCTTCAATACACTTAGATTCAGTTTGATAAATAAATGCACAATTATTCATTTGATCCCTAAGTTGTTTACTGGTTTTAACTTTCTCTTGAAGATCCCCAATAACTTGATCAACTGGATGATTCCTTTGATATCTTCAAGCTCTAGGGAGTTCTTCAGATACTTTCTCATTTATTTCACATTCATTGTCTTTCTCCTAGATATCTTCCTCTATATCAGTAGATTCAGATACTTTAGGAGGTTTAATTTTATTTTCGACTGATACATTCAAATTCTTGAAGTTGGAAATTAGATCATCCTCATCTTCAGCATGCTTAGACATAGTTTCATTTTCAAGAAAGACAACAGGCACAAATTCTTCAATAGTTCTAGACTTCTTGTTGAACACCCTATATGCTTTACTTCTATTTGAGTAGCCAAGAAATATACCATCATTTGATTTGGCATCAAACTTACCCAGATTGTCTTTGTTATTGTTGTGAACATAGCAAGTGCATCCAAAGACATGAAAATAAGAGAGGTTGGGCTTCCTTCCTTTGTACAACTCATATGGAGTCTTCCCTAGCATGGGTCTAATGTGTGCTCTATTCATCAAGTAGCATGCTGTGCTTACTGCATCAGCCCAGAATTGTTTAGGCAATGTTTTTTCATTCAGCATTGCATAAGTCATCTCCTCCAACACTCTATTCTTTCTCTCTACCACTCCATTCTGTTGAGGAGCTCCTAGGGCTGAAAAGTTGTGCTCCACTCCATTTTCATCACAGTAGTAAGCAAATTTAGCATTCTCAAATTCTCCACCATGATCTGTTTTAATACATACAATAGAGCAACCTTTCTCATTTTGGATTTTCTTTGCTTAGATCAGAAGAGCATCATATTTTTCATCTTTAAAAGGAAGAAATAAAGTCCAGGTAAACCTAGAATAATTATCTACCACAACAAGTGCATACAAGTTTCCACCTATACTTTTAGTACGATTAGGACCTATCAAATCCATGTGAAGTAATTGCAAAGGTCTAATTGTAGAAATAATGTTTTTGGTATTGAATGAGGACTTTGTCTATTTCCCTTTAAGACAAGCATCACATTCTCTATATCTTTTCAAACTTAATGTTGGGTAGACCAAGAACAAGTTCATTTTTAATGAGTTTATTTAATTGATGCATGCTAACATGTGCTAGTCTCCTATACCACAGCCAACTATCATCATTTTCACTTATTAAGCATATAGAGTCTAAAGAAGGTAATTTATCTAAATCAAAGTATAACAGTTACCATCTCTTTCTACCTTAAGAATCACTTTACATGCACTTTTTCTGATGACTAGGCAGTAGTTGGAATCAAACAGAACCCAATTGCCTCTATCACAGGTTTGGCTCACACTCAACAGGTTGTGATTGAGTCCTATCACGAATAGAACTTCTTCAATTGATGTTTCTGGATTTCTTCCAACAATTCCAATCCCAACTATCTTGCTGGAATGGTTACCACCGAAAGTAACCTTTCCTCCTTTCTTATCTCTCAGCACAATGAATTTTTCTTTGTCTCCAGTCATGTGTCTTGAACAAGCACTATTCATGTATCATTTGTTGCTTTTCTTGGCCTTGAGACACACCTGTAAAACAAGTCCTTTCTTATTAGTGGAGGAATCTTTGGGAACCCATTTCATCCTATTGCCATTTCCTTCCTTCCTGAATATATAGTTGGAGGACATATGACTCTTCTTGTTACAGAAGTGACACGTGGAGAAAGGGCTAAAGGAAAAAGATGCATGTCTAAAATAATGACTATAATACTTATTCGTTTGATTTCTAGGAGCTAGGAATGGCTCTATGTTCTAAGTTGTTTTAAGGCCATTAGCATGCACAAAGTTTCTTAGGTAAAGGTTTTATTTCTTGGTTTTCAATTTCTCCTTGACCGCACATGGGTCATATCCTAGACTAGTTTTATTTTGACCCACAATTTTGTTTCCCAGTAATACTTTCAGCATGTCCTCACCTCTAATGAGTTTGGTCAGAGTCTTGTGTAGATAATTATTCTTATCTCTCAACTCAATGCATGAGACACAAACAGAGATGGGGGATGAAGAAAACTGTAAAGCAATGCAAGATGTATCAGACTCACTTTCAAGCTTGTGTATTTTCCTTTTAACTAGTTGTTTGGAAACTTTAAGAAATTCAGTCATTAGTTCATTAAATGCATCATGTAGTTCTTTGTAAGAAGGTTTAGAGTCATTTACCTCAGAATCCTTGTCACTGTCTCGGTTGTGATTCTTCTCCTTCTCTGCAACCTCTTGAGCCATCGGACTTAAGTTAGCAATTTCATCATCTCCTGCTGCTTCCTCTTCATCTGAACTGTCTCCCCAGATGGAAGATAGGAAAACTTTCTTCTTTTTCCCTTTATCAACCTTTTTGTCCTTCCCTTGCTTCTTGCTTAGCAAAGGACATTCCCATTTGACATGCCCAGGTTTCTTGTATTCATAGTATATGATAGAGTCTTTGTTTTCTTTCTTGTTGCTGGTAGCTCCATCTTTCTTTACAAATCTTTTGAATTTCTTCTTTTCATACATTTTGCCAAATTTCCTCACCAACATGGCCATCGTTTCTTCATCTAGCTCAGTATCCTCCTCTGAATCATCATCATCATTTGATTCTACTTTGAGAGCCAAACTCTTCTTCTTCTTGTTAGATAAAGTAGATGCCTTGAGAGCCTTCAGCTTCTGTTCATATTCTTCAAGACTCCCAAAGAGGGCAGTCACCTTCGGTTGCCACTCAATGGGAAAAGCTCTAAGAATCTTTCTGACTTTCTCAGACTGGGTGTATTCCTTTTCAAGGTTCTTTAGCTGATTCACAATAAGGGTGAATCTCTTCTACTGATCCTTGATATTCTCAACCTCTTTCATCTTAAAGCTTTCATATTCTCCAACGCATATATTCAGCTTATTTTCTCTCACGTTGGTTATCCTTTCATAAGCAATCTCCAGAGTGTTCCTCATGCCTTTGGCCATTGTACATTGAGACACTCTATAGAACTCATCATGATTGAGAGCACTGACCAGACAATGCTTAGTTTTAAAGTTGAGAAGGATCCTTCTCCTGCCCTCCTCGTTCCATTCCTCTTCAAGTTTCTCTCTGTATTTTCAATCGTCTTGAAGTTTCATCAAAACAAAATCTCCCTTTTGGATGACTGACAAAATATGAAAATCAATGGATTGAAGGTAACTGCATCCTCATCTTTCAATACCCATAATAGTCTCCATTGAAACCAGGAGGTCTGTTGGTATTATTTCCTTCTGGAAGGACGCCTTCACCAAAGCTAGCCATGTCTTCTCCCGGATTGTTAAATTCTTTAACTGGGAGTCCGGGCTCTGATACCATTTGTTAGCTTTGCTAGCATCCCACAAGGGGGCTGAATTGAGAAGATTGAAATTTTTCTGCAAAGACAAAATACATTAGTAATACTAAAAAGGTAACTGAAAACAATGTATAAGAAATAAAGAGTAAAGGGAAGATAACTTGGTAGTTTATTCTAGTTCGGTCTATTCCACTTGACCTGCGTCTAGTCCCCAAGCCACCACTTGGGATTTTTCCACTATCTCTTGCAAGATTTGAATGGGTTCTTACAATGACCGCAGTATAACACCAACCTAAACTTTGGACTGAAACAAGTTCTCTCACTCTTCTCACTTAAGAGTAAGACTATCTCCCTTAGTGTAATCTCACACTAAGTACTCTCTACAAGTGTGTAGATGTTTTATAGAATGAAAACTCTCTCAAAAGAGTAGATATGAAAGTTGAGATACAATGAATGAGTAAAACAAAGGGTAGGTAAGCTGTGAATGAATCAATAAATGAATCAGCAGAGTTTTAGTGTATATATTTTTTTTCTCATTCCTCAACAACTTAAATGAGGTCCTATTTATAGTCTTGGGGCAGAACTATCCATTGGAAACAAAGATTAGTCATTACTCTTAGTAAAATAGCCATTCACCTACCAAATTTAATGCATCTGACGGAGGTTATGAGGATAATCTCCTCAAGTTATGTGAATAATGGGTAACTGTTTGCCTACCTTATCAAGATAATCTCTTGAGAACTTAGCCTTCAAGCTATGTTATACGAATAATCTCAGTCCCTTTTCATGAAATTGAAGAATGGACTTTGGAAAAGCTTTGAGATTGAGTCTTTATCCCCATAACCTTCATTGGTTATGCTAATAAGGCAAAATATTTTCTTTAAAATAGGGTAAACACTTAGAAACTATCCCTATAAACTTAAACATGTTCATAAAAACCAATTGAATACTTTGAATAATTTTGACATTGAAACTTTATCCTTATGAGATACTTCTTTTCATGAGAACCATTTTGAAATCATGTGCTAATAATTAACCATTCAATTAGTCATCTCATTTAATATTAGGTTAATTGAAATTCAAAGCTCAACTACCTTCTTTTACAGATAATTTCCTGAAACATGTGAAACAACTCTTCAATCTGCAGGAAACTCTAACTTTGTTATTTATTTCTCTTGTGTTCCTTTGATATTCTATCTCCAAGCTCATTTGTTTTAGAATCATCAAAATATCTGAATTAACCAACCTTACATTAAGTACAGAATAAGGATGAACTAAGTAGATACATCTAAAAAATGCCTTGTTTGAATATATATTGCAATTTACCTGCCAAAACCCATGCAAATGAACTCATTTTGGCATGAAACTTGGTAGAACATAACTTCATATCATAAGATCCAGAACTGGAAATTCTCATACATTTTATACAATTTTAACATAATATTCACTATTTTACAAATTTACATAAAAGGTCAAAGTTTATGGCCATTGAAAGCCATATCAACTCAAACGTCAAGCTCTTTCTCCTTTCCTTTCTCATCCTTGGTGGCCTTGCCAATATTTACTTCCTAATCATGGTTAATATGTGGGAGGGTGAGATTTAAAGAATCTCAATAGCTAATACCCAAACATGGCATCATATTATCACTTTTTTCACAAATATATCACATAAACCTTGATTCATCACATAGGTACATTGAGACATATAAGTTTTACACAAATTTTGGCAAAATTTTGTTTTGAAACATGGGCATCCCAGGGCACAAAACCCCTTATACAACTCAGCCAATAACATAGAAATATCACAAAACAACATTCCATTCATATGCCATGGTGTCAAATATCAAAGAAACAATTATGACAATGTGATGCTAGTAAAGAGAATTAATTACTTTTGAGTGTTCAAAAGGTTCCCACATTGGGTGCACCACTTCTTGGGCCTTCCAACACTTCCTTGAACCTAGCCATATCATCATTTAAACACTTTAGCCACTGGTTTCAAGAGGAACATCATACATTGCACATTAAACCCTAAATTCTTACTTAGCTTTCCTTTGAGTTTTTCTTGAAACCAACACTTGTACTTAACTAATTTGGACCTAAGGAATCCATTTTTGGGGTAAAAACATAAAATTCCAACTCTAAATATGAACAGTAGCTGGCCAAAATTTAGAGGAAATTAAGGAAAATTGCTATGCTTCTTAGTTCATCAATCTACTTCCACATTTATGCTTTAAATAGGTGTTCTAGCATTGCCCCTACATTTAATGATTGAAAAACACATTTCCTTCCTTAATCATGACATGGCCAAAACCCTAAGGGAGTGAAGAAGGGAAACTACTCCATAAACCATGCATCAAACTTTACAAATAGCAAGCTTGAAGTAGGAAAGCAACTTACCACAAGTTGAACTTCCAAGTTCCCTTGAATTTCTTCTTCTTCTTTTTCTCTTTTCTCTCTTCTTTCTTGCATGTTTTCCCTTCTGGTTTTCTACTGGGAATGCTCATGAATATGCAGAGGAAAGAGAGTAATTAAGCACATAATTAAGTGGCTTAATGATATACTTAATCATGGTTAATGACCATGGTTACTTTTTGCCAAAAATCACCAACTTCTTGGAGAAGTTTTCTCCAAAAATGTAGGCTACCCAAACTGTCCATTTTCCACACAAAGAGTGAGTGTTTTAAGTGTCCAAAGTTGCTAAAATTTTCCTGGTCTAGATAGATCCTAAACCAGGTAATTTTTAACTGTACCGTTAAAACTGCTTTTTATAGTAAATTAGTATTTTTGGGCTACAAGACTATTCCAATTTTATTTTTATATTTCTTAATTATCCTGTCTCAAATGGTATCTATGTATAGCTCATATCTTGTCTTGATTTCTTTTTAACTGTTCGTAGGACCCACAGTTTACTTTATCAGTATTTAGTTACTTTTGGATACTCGACACTGATTATTTCTTTATCCTTAAATATTGACCCTCAGTGCCATATACCATTAGGCTTGTCTCATCAAGAGCTTTGTTTTGACAATAATTTTATATATTTACAAAATTACCCCTGACATGAGATTAAATTATAATTTTTGAAACTTTCGGGTCATTAAGTGTAATTTTTCCTAAGGGCTTTTCTCGGTTCATCCAGGTGATTTTTATAAAATTAGGGATATGGATGTCATTTGCATAATTCTTTAGAGGTAAAAACATAATTTTTAATTTTTTCATTGAACTAGAAAAAATAACCTCTTTACTTATTTCACGCAAAACGATGTCTACTCGTTTTTGCAAATTTTCTATGTATTTTTAGATATTTTAGTTTTCTTGGGATATTACAAAATTCTTGCTTGTAGTTGATTAAGTTGATATTGGATGATGTTTTAGGACTTGTGAAAGCTTAATAAAGCTTGTGGAAGCTTCAGTTCAAAAAGGAAAAATAAAGGATTACATAAGAGGTAACTTGGTTTATTTTATTATAATATATTATTCTTTGTTGTTTCCATGATTATATATTGTTGCCATATTATTCTTTTGTTGATTTGTGACTGGTTTTATCTGTAAAATGAGGGGTTTTATTCCTCGGGATATCTATTTCTAAGGGAAAACTTTGTCGAAATTTTTACTTAACAATATGGTATTTTAATGGTTTATGTGATTGCATGTGAAATATTTGAAAAACTTGAATGATATAATTGCATGAAATAAACTAGCTACTAAGATTGTATAATCTCACTCCCTAAGCATTAACATGATAGATCCAAGTGATGGCAAAGTCTTCAAGAAGACAAGAAGCAAGGAGAAAACCAGTGAAGACTAAAGTTTTAGCTAAACTTGTGATATAACCTTGCATTTTGTATAAAATATTATGTTAACCAATGAGGCTATGTGTTACTGCTCTTATAATTTCTTGAGTATCTTATGATGTTATAAATGTAGTTTGAACAAATTTGGGCTATGTATGAATGTTATGTATTTAGTTTTGGAAGTTGATATGCAAATTAGTCCATTATGTGCATTGAGAGTTCATGTGGTTACTACTCATTTGAAACTTAGCTTTCTATATAAATATTGTATCTGTTTGGAAAGTAGACAGAGAGGGCTTTCCATAGAGCTAAAGAACACCTAATTTGGACGTGTGTACTAGGAGTTATGAATTTCTGAAGATGGGTTAGAAAATCTGGAGAAATAATTTTAACCAAATGAATAATAGAAATTGAATGAATTTTTTGTATCAATTAGTTTATTTAAATTCCAATTGTATATTTTTTCCCATGTAGATAATGTTTTTATCTATTTTTAGAGACTTGAATCATTGTTATACAATTTTTCTGGAATTAGTTATAATTTTTCAAAGTTTAGCCGGGAAAACTAAGTTACCAAATTCATAGTGTCTTAAAAATTTGAATTTTTCTTATTTGATCTTTTAATGATTCAAACTTCCAAATTAGCTTATTTTAGCATTATGTATGCTATTATACATGGGAAATAATATAAGAGAGTAAGGTATGACATTTTTGGTATCAGAGTAAAGATTCAGGCAAAAGAAAAGTTTGAATCTATAGAAATTAGTTATTATTCCTTTAGATTGGAATAATTAATTATCTTTACTCTTGTGATTTGATGAGAGACAGGATATCTTCATTAGGCAATAGTGGTATTACTGAGCATTATGAAGGACTGAAGTTAGATTGGGATAAAAGCGTAAGATCTAATAATGTGTCAACTGAGAATCTTTGAGATACGAATTTCGGAGAAGGCACATCTCAGCCTAGGAATAAGCTAATAGCTCCAGTGCCTTTGCAAACTGTTCCTGCCCAAATTAGTCTCCCTCCTCAGCATGAAAGATGTGTGGAAGTAGCCAAAGATGTTGATTATAAGGCTGGCTTCCTATTAGACCTACAGAATAGCACTGATGGTGATTTTGATGTGGAGCACATAGTGTACCAGATAGTCTGAAAGTGCTTTAAAGATTGTGCTAAGTATTGTTCTAGCCCAAACCAGATCTTGGTGTTTCTGAATAAGACTATTCAGGCCAAGTTGTTCCTAGCTGACAAAGACCTTTAGTATCTAGAAAGGTTGTAGATTGACATAGTAGTAGGCCAGATTCCTCTGGATGAAGTATGGATTCCCATCTGAGCAAGATTGGAAGGTAGGGAATTTATGAATCTCGAGGAGTATGTAGAAATTTACACTACTGAGTCTAATGCTCGAGAACCTCAAATGGGACATATCAAAAGGCCAAGGGAACAACCCATAAATATTGAGTCAATGATGCCTCATGATGATACTTGTAAGATTCATAAGATTATGGCTAAGCGCTATGAGAATAGTTTTTAGAACTTTGAGGAATCACATATATTAGAGTTCTTGGATTTTGTTAATGAGGCAAGATACTATATGGAAGTTCATGGCCATCACTATTCTGAGCAGGCAAGGGTCGATGCCATCCTTAATGTGCTTTCTAATAAAGATGCCTATTGGGGACCCATGAAAGTTGAGCTTCAAAATAACTGGCTAGAACATATGCAACTGTGTGTTCATGAACCCGCACATAAAGAGCACCTAAAAATAGTAAATGAAGTTGAGGCCAATGGAGCAAGGCCACTAGAACAGGATTCGGAAAAAGATCCTGAAGAAAATCTTGAGGAAGCTCCTGCTAATTCAGAACTATTAGTTAGGCTGACTTCCCAAGAGGGGAGGTGAATTGGGAAGATTAAAAATTTTCTGCAAAATATCAAAAAGGTGAAGAATGCAATATATAGTGGTAAAACAGAGTATAAATGAATAATAGTGAAATTAGCAGAAAAGAGAAGAAGACTCAGAAATTTATCCTGGTTCGGTCTCTCCACTTGACTTACGTCCAGTCCCTAAGTCACCACTTGAGATTTTCCACTATTTAGCAAGAATTCAATGGGCTTCTTGCAAATTCCACAGTACAACATGAGTGCTCTATTTTCTAAAGCTCACTCAATCACTTTCTGCACTTTCACAAAGTGCTTTACAATCCTTTGTGATATCTCCTCACAAGAAAATCTATCTTCCAGATGAAGATTAGATTGTTTACAAAGATGAAACTCTCTTGAATAGAGTGAATATGACAGTTGAAGTATAAGTATTGAAGTGAGAAGGTAAAAGTATTTGAGTAGAAGATTTGGCAGAGTTTCTGTATATACAAAGTTTAATTCGTTACCCACAACTTCAAATGATGTTATATTTATAGATTTAGGTCTCAAATGTCTGTTAGAGACAAAATCTATCCGTTGGAGAAGTTATCCAACGGTTACTCTGAAAAACTATCCGTTAACCAACCGTATTTAATGCTTCTGACATAAATACAAATTTCGATTGGTCAATAGACGAATTTCGAAGGAACTGAAGGTTAAAGCTTCCAACGTTGAAATACTGAAGTTCGTGTGTTCATGAAGTGAAATTTGAATTTTGAAACTTAGAAATTGTTTCTATGTTGTGACATACGAATTTTCAAGAAGAAAATTTTTCTGTTAAGTGTGAACAGTATTTTCAATTTGCTACAGTGCCCTCAAAATTCGAATTTTGGAACCCCAAAATTCATCTGTCCGTAGCATGCTCAAGAAGCACAGTAGTTCATTTTCTTTCGAAATTCGAATTTTAAAAGAGTGAAGTTCGTCTGTCAGAGAGACCTCTTTTCAAACTTACTTCAACATTCGAATTTGTAAACACTATCCTTCGTATGTCATCATATCATTTCAACAGACTCATAACTTTAACTTCTGAAATTCGAATTTCCATGTTCAAAGTTCGTCTGTCAATGAGCAATCTTTAAAACTCAATATAATCTTGATTTCAGATGAACTTTAACATTGTTTTAGACGAATTTCTGCAGTTTTCATAAGTTTCATTTTGTCTGAAATTCGAATCTTCAAAACTCAAAGTTCGTCTGTTGCTCAACAGCTTCTTTCAGACACTTATGAAAATTCAAATTTTGGAAAATTAAAATTCGTCTGTCAAAGAAGCATCTCTTCAGACTTATTCAGTTTTAGCTCGAAATTGGAATTTCCAAAGCCAAAGTTCGAATTTCCAATATGACAGTTCAATGTAAACTTTTTAAACTTCGTCTGTTGGTGGGTATTTTTCAAATATTTCATGATTTAACATAAAATCAAGTTTTTAAAACATCTTTTCATCAAATCAAAGTCTCTTACCCATATTTACAACATAACTAATGATCCTACAACAAATCTTGCACAGATTACTCAGAACTTCTTCACTTGAAACATTTTGAGCTCCTTTGATATCTTCATTCCAAGCTCTTTGAATGTTGGTTTGGAATCATCAAAACTCTAGATTCAACAAGAACATGGTCCCAGAATCCCCTTGAGTGGCTATTTATAGTAATAGTTGATGTAAAATATGTGTGAGAATCATGATGGCTGCAAATTTTGTTTGTATAATAAAGTAGTCATGTTATAAAACTATAAAACATGTTAAAAGCTATGTAAACTAATATATATGAACTTTTGTACAAAGGTTATGTTATGAATAAAAGTAGTATGTTTTGTATATTATTTATGCGGTTGTTTTATATCTTGTGAAATTGGTTATTATTATAGATAAAATATGGATCATACAAGAAGGCGGGTTGAGACAGAAGTCCCTGAACAAGTGCCAAGGGACCAGCAGCTAATTGATCCATTACAAATTATTATGGAAAGGTTGGATCAACAACAATGAACCATAAAACAACTGCAATGTATTGTTGAGGCATAAAGATAGCATCAAGAAGTTGAAGAAAGACAGCAATAATAGCTTCTAGTACAACAACCCCAACAACAAGTGTTTCAAGTTGCACTAGTAGAACAGGCAGTTAGAAATGTTATTGAATTGGGAAATGAGTAGAATATATAGGAAATTTCAGGAAATATTAACCTCCTTCATTTGATGGTAGATTTGACATGGAAGCTGTTGAGGCTGGATATTAAGCCTAAAGAAACATTTCAAGTTAATGAAATGCAGCCCAGAGATGAAATCCTTACTTACCATATATGCTTGAGAAAGAAGCTGACAGATGATGGCGAAATACAGAATTGATCATGCAGGCTAGAAATATCCCTTTGACATGGGAAAATTTCCTTCAGCAATTTTAGGACAAATATTTTCCATGCTCAATATTAGATGAAAAAGAAGTAGAATTTATTACTTAAAGCAAGCAGAAGATCAGTCTATGGATGAATATGTGGCAACATTTGTCCAGTTATCTAGATACTCCACTTATCTCTAGCAACATGATGATGAGAGATAGAAAACTGAAAAACTGGAGAGAGGACTCAAGCCTGCCATCCACGAGAGAGTAGCTCTAATGCAACACCAAACTTTTAATGCATTGGTTGAAGTGAGCAGAATCACAAAGAACAGTTTGAACCATAAAGTTTTAATAGCTACTCCACCAACCAACACTAGAAAAGTTGTAGTTGCTACTATCGAAGGAGGGATAAATCAAAAAAGAAAACAACCTTGGAATGGAAACAATAGAAAGCCGAAAAGAGGAGGCAGAAAAGGAGGACCAAGTGGGCAAAGAGTTACTCAAACACTATTATGCAATCAATGTGGAACGGCTCATAGTGATAGAGTATGCTTTGCTAGGCAGAACGTATGTTTTAAATGCAGCAAAGCAGGATATTATGCTCGAGACTGCACAATGGAGGTCGCTAACACCAAACCTCAAACACGGGGGAGAGTCTTTGCTCTTACTCAGCAAGAGGCTCATGAGTCACATGATTTGATTAAAGGTACGATTAAGATTAATGATTATCTTGTAAAAGCTTTATTTGATTATGGTGCTAGCCACTCGTATATATCATATAACTATCCTAAAAGGCTGGGTCTAATGTTGCCTTATGATTTGCATGTTTCTACCCATACAAGCAATAAAGCTATGATCTCCTATATGTGTCTTAATTGTGTGATCCAACATCAACATTATTGTCTTACCATTGATTTGATTTGTATGCCTTTCCCTGATATTGATGATATCATTGGAATGAACTGGTTGTCTACCAATAATGTTCTCCTTGTTGGGAATTTCACTATACACATAGTGGAAAAACTATAAGAAATTCTCTTCCATGGATCTGTCAACATTGTTTAGATTGAGATGTAAAAAAAGAATTTATCTCCGGTGCGTCTCTTGGTGTTCTTTTTCATTTCATTAGACCCCAGGAACTAATGCGATTAGTCAGCTTCCTCTACCGGTATCCACATAAATGGTGAGTCCAACTCGAACGGCATGCTAGCACCTCTGGTTGTGATGTCCGTACAAGTCCATACGCCTTCACTATTCATCCGTACAGTTTTTGTTTCTGAGTGTGCGGCCACTCTCTCTTTAGGGTAATTTGAATTCTATCTATTCTGTATCCTTGTCTATATCAATATATAGATAGGATTTGGTATTTATTTAATTTAAATCAATAATTTAAACTAAATGAAATATTAATTAAATATATTAGTTTGAATTTAAATCTATCTAATAGATTAAATTTAAACTAACCATCTAATATATATCCAGAATCAAATCTAGATTTAATTTATCATATAAATCAAATTTAGATTATTAGTTTAAATTCAAATTTAGAATCCAATCTAAATCAAATTTAGATTATGACATTTGTTTAAATTTAAATCTATCATATAGAATTAAATTTAAAACTAATTAATTTGAACAATATATACATATATTTCGAAATATATGTCAAATATATATAATATATCAAACATATATAGATTTCAAATTTTAATAAATATATACATCAAATATATATATAATTCTATCACCCTAAATTGAACATTAAATTCATTGAATCTAGACACATTTTAGATTCAATGAATTTGGATATTTCAACTCGAGTTGGCCCATTTTTGTGTGTGACCTTGTAGGCCTATCTGATGTTGGCAGTGGGTTAATAACACTATTGAACCCACAAGTCACAAGTGGCCTCTAACAAGACATTGTGTCTACCCAAATCATATGAGATCGGTGATCTGATATAACCTATCATATAACCCGATCACATTCTTTTTGTCTCATGATATATAGGTCAAGTATGAGGCATAGACACGTCATCTTCATTTTACTCAACCATCACTTTCTCGATCTCTGAGCAGACTGACAAAACAAATGGAAACTCTTCTATTCAAGCATGGCCATGCATTTTCTCAGTCTCACTAATCTAGGGGCCTAGATATATCTCTCCATTAATTAGAGGGAAAAATTCCATCTTGATCATTCATTTTCCTCCGCACAAGTTCCACTATGCTTGATCATAGCCTTTATGATCTCCCGATTAAATGTGACTTTTGACTATGCCAAAGTATAGTGCTCCCCATGTAGGAAGCCATGGTGATCTCAGGTCTGAGAGCTTAGTGACACAGTTATATATGAGATATGCTCATGACTTGATCCATGCAGTTATCTCATGATGGGTCAACCCAGCGCCTATTCTCTAACAAAGCTTATGACTTTGATTTGTATCTTCATGCATAATTATCAATCAAAATCATACTAGATTTAATTCATCATTATTCCCACAAAGATGATTGACTAGGGATATTTAGGATAAAATAATTTATCCAAGGATATTATTATAAAGAAAAAATGCAAACAATATAATAATGTTAGAAAAAAAACCTTCTCTTTTTTTTTTATAATGAAACACAATTTTCATATTACAATGATTGGCAAGGGCACAATCTCCAACAACTCCCACTTGCACTAGGATCAATCATTGATGTATCTAATACCCATTGACCTAACATGACGCTCATGCTTTATCTGTAACACCTTAAATTAGGGCTCATTTTTCATGTATTAGATTATTTTAGATTCCTTTCATCATGGTTTAGATACTAGAATCATAATATAATAAAAACAGAATTTTTTCAAAATTTGGGGTACTGTTCATTTGGAAATTTCCATTTTACCCGATGAATTTTAAAAATTTATAACTAAATCTTGAGGTGATTCAAGTCTCTAAAAGTTTGTTAAATTCAGATCTAAATGGGAAAATATAAAATAGTAACTTCATCGGGATGTGTACAGTAAATTTCGTAGACTTTACTGTTCATTTGGTCATTTTTCTACCTTCCAGTTTTTTGAGCTCAAATTTAAAAAATCATATTTCATTCTATTTATGACCAAATCATGCATACTCTATGTCATTTAAAATATATATATGTCTACTTATAGGCATATTTTTCTTATACATTTATTTCACCTACAGAGGACATAACTTTAACTTAAATTATGAAGGGTTAGAATTCTACTATTACTAGGACAGTTTTGGGAAAACTTATATATCTCTTGTTCCATCACTCTAATCACATCCAAATCAGTGGCATATGGATCTTAAGACACAAATATTTTTATACATATAAACCACTAAATTTTTGGAGCTCTATAAGATTTTATGTTATCTTTTGAAATTTCCACTACTTAACTTTCAGTTTCCAGTTTTCCCAATATTATCCTATTCTGAACCATAACTTTGAAAATTCACCATTTATTGTACACAACTCCAAATGAGGTGAATTAGGTTTCATATTAAATATTGAAATTCCCTCTATCTAGTATAAAAATCCCATAAAACTAACCTCACACTTAGTATAGAACAAGGGTAAACTAAGTAGACATGTCTAGAAAATGCCTTGTTTCAATCTATATTGCAATTTGCTTGCCAAAACCCATGCAAATGAACTCATTTTGGCATGAAACTTGGTAAAATATAACATCATATCACAATTTCCAGAACTGGAAATTCTCATAGATTTTCTACAACATTAACATAATATTCACTATTTTACAATTTCATACAAAAGCAAGACACCAACAACCATTCACATTATAACATGATGGCTTGCAATATCATCCACTCATCATTAGCTTCTCCATGATATTAGCTCCTTCCTAAGCCCTTTTTCCATTGCTTCCCTAGCATGGTTAGTCATTAAAGGGGAATGAAATTCAAAGAATCTTAGTAGCATTATCCAGTCATACATATATATTATCACATTTCACATAGATCATCAAGCAAACTTATCAATTCATATAATGCCATAACAATTTTATAAAAATTTCAGCAGAGTTTCATTTTAAAAATCAGGCATTTTGGAGCTTTAAGCCCTTTAAACAACTCAATCAACAATTAGTGGACATCACAAAATATTAATCATGGCATCAAACAAGTCATAGAGTTCATAAACATTCATAAGACAATATAATGCATATAATGGAAAAATGCTACCTTTATGCTTCCACTTGCTTTTCCTTTGAGTTGTACCTCTTCCAAACACTTCTCCAAGCTTTCTTAGGCTTTCTCAAATCTAAACATATCATCAATTAGCTACTTAAGCAACTGATTCAAGGGGTAGTTTTATAAAGTCCCAATTAAACCCTAAAATTTCATTTTCTTCTCCTTTAGCTTTTTCTTGAAATCAATACTTGTTCCTAAGGTTTTCCACCATGAGGAACTCGTTTTTGGCATAAAAAACATGAAATTTCAACTCTAAATTGATGCTCTATTCTAATCAAAAATATCAAGAAAAAGGAGAGAAAATAATTTGTTTTGAAACTCACCCAACTACTTCCAAAATCATGTCCTAGGTTGTTAGTGTGGTGTTTCTCCTAAGTTTATTGCATCAAAATCCATTCCTTGCCTCCTCTAGGTTTGGCTGAAATATTAACATGGGAAGTAGAAGAGGAAGACTCCAAGAAACTAAGCTTAACTACTTAAAATTATAAGCTTAAGGTACTAGGAATCACTTACCAAATCCTTGAGTTCTTGGTCCATCAACTTCATCTTATCTTTCTCTTCTTCTTTCTCTCTTTTCTTTCTTTCTTTCTTGCATTTTCTATCTTTCCTTTTGCAATTGGAAGCGTCGGTCAGAATGAGGGTGAAAGAGAGGGATTATGTGGCCTAATTAGCTTTCTAATTTCACAATTAACCTGAATCACTTTTTGGTCCAAAAGTCAAAAACTTCCTTTACAAATTTTTGGCCAAAAATTCATGACTTCCTTATGAAGTTCTTGGCCAAAAATTCCAGCTACTCACATGCCTAAGGAGAGTGTTTTAAGTGTCCAAAATTGCTCACTTAAAACATCGGTGGGGTCTGCAGTTTACTTTATTAATTATCCTGTCCCAAATGGTATCTATGTATAGCCCATATCCTATCCCGGTTACCTTTTAATCATCGGTGGGGTCTGCAGTTTACTTTATTAGTTTACTGTTACTTTTAAACACTCGACACTAATTATTTCTTTATTCTTGAATATTAACCCTCAATGCCATATACCATTGGACTTCTCTCATCGAGGGCTTCATTTTGACAGTAAATTTACATATTTACAAAATTACCACTGACCTGGGGTTAATTACAATTTTTGAAACTTCCGGGTCATCAGGTGTAATTTTCCCCAAGGCATTTCTATTCCTCCTCCACGTGATATTTAATAATTTTGGGATATGGATGTTATTTTTATAATTTTGTAGAGGTAAAAAAGTAATTTCTTATTTTTCCGTCCTATCGAAAAAAATGACCTGTTTACCCTTTTTCACGCAAAATGGAGTCTGCCCATTTTTGCAAATCCCCAATATATTTCTAGATATTTTAACTTTCTTAGGATGTTACATTATCTATGCAAGTAGCTTAGTAAGAGGATCAACAACATTGTCATCAGTTAGTATTTTGCATATCTTTATATCACTCCTATCAATGATTTCTCTGATAAGATGATATTGCCTGAGTATGTGTTTGGTTCTTTGATTTGACCTAGGCTCTTTATCCTGTGCTATTGCGCCATTGTTGTCACAAAATAGATCTATCAAATTTGAGATGGTAGGCACCACTCCAAGTTTAGTGATGAACTTCTTGATCCAAACAGCTTCATTAGCTGCATCTAATGTTACTAGGTACTCAGCTTCTGTTGTAGAATTAGCCACAGTTCTTTGGTTGGAACTCTTTCAACTAAGTGCTCCACCATTCAAACATAATAGGAATCCTGATTATGATTTAGAATCATCTTTGTCAAATTGGAAACTTGCATCGGTGTAACTATTTGCAACTAACTCGTCTTCCAATCCTCCATACACCAAGAATACATCCTTAGTCCTTCTTAAGTACTTCAGAATATTCTTAACATCAATCCAGTGATTCTCACCTGGATCTGACTGATATCAACTAGTCATGCTCAAGGCATATGAGATATCTGGTCGAGTGCACAACATGGCATACATAATAGATCCAATTGCCGAAGCATATGGAATCTTGCTCATGAGTTTTCGCTCATCTGGTGAACAAGGACACTGAGCTTTTCTGAGATTGATGCCATGAGACATGGGTATGTAACCCCTCTGAGTCTTGCATACTATGCAGTACTTTGTCTATATAAGTGCACTGACTTAGGCCGATTAGCCTCTTGGATTTAGCCCTATAAATCCTAATACCTAGAATATAGGTGGCTTCTCCTAAGTCCTTCATTGAGAAATACTTTCCTAACCAAGTCTTGCAATTCTACAAGGTAGGAATGTCATTCCCAATGAGTAGGATGTCATCAACATAAAGCACTAGAAATACAATTGTGCTCCCACTAACCTTCTTGTATACACAAGGTTCATCAACATTTTGGATAAATCCAAACTCTTTGACTACTTCTTCAAAACATTGATTCTAACTACAAGATGCTTGCTTTAATCCATAAATGGATCTCTGAAGCTTGCGAACCTTCGCAGAATCTTCTAGAGGTACAAAACCCTTAGGTTGTGTCATGTACACATCCTCGAGCAGCTTTCCATTAAGGAATGCTGTTTTGACGTCCATCTACCAAATCTCATAATCATAGTACGCTGCAATGGCAAGAAGGATCCTGACAGATTTAATAATGGCGACTGGCGAAAAGGTTTCATCATAGTCTATACCATGAGTTTGCTTGAATCCTTTTGCAACCAATCATGCTTTGAAGGTATCTACTTGGCCATTCATGTCAGTTTTCTTCTTAAAAACCCATTTACAGCCAATGGTTTTTATACCTTCAGGTAGGTTAATCAAGGTCCATACCTGATTGTCATACATGGATTGCATGTCAGACTTCATGGCATGCAACCATTTTCCAGAGTCAGATCCCATTATGGCCTCTTGATAGGTGGTTGGCTCTTCTCGATCCAAGAGCAACACATCACGATTATTACTTCAAAGAAATCCATATCTTTGAGGCTGATGTGATGTCCTATCAGACCTTCATGGGCCTTGTGTTACTTGAGTAAGGTCATCAACTTGTTGTGAGTCTTCTCATTCTTCCATCTCTGGCTCAATGCTATTTTATAGGTCTCGAACTTCTTCGAGATTTATCTTACTCCTATTGGTTCATTTAGGGACAAGCTCTTTTTCTAGAAAGATACCATTCCGAGCAATAAACATTTTATTCTCTGTGGGATTATAGAAGTAGTATCCCTTATTTTCCTTGGGATACCCCACAAGAAGGCATTTTATAGATTTATGTGCTAACCTATCTGAGGCTTGTTGCTTAACATATGCCTTGCATCCCCAAATATCTAGAAAAGACAAACTGGGCTTCTTTCCGGTCTATATTTCATATGGGGTCTTTTCAACCGCCTTAGATGGAACACAGTTTAGTGTGAACGCAGTTGTTTCTAATGCATAGCCCCAAAAAGATGGTGGAAGATCTGTTTAACTCATCATAGATCAAACCATATCTAATAGGATTTGATTCCTCCGTTCAGAAACACCATTCTACTGTGGTGTTCCTGGTGGAGTTAGTTGTGAAACAATTCGACAATTTCTAAGATGGTCAATAAATTCTTGGCTCAAATATTCACCACCTCGATCAGATCGAAGTGCTTTAATAGATTTACCAAGTTGATTATGTACCTCATTTTGGAAAGTTTTGAACATTTCAAAAGATTCAGATTTATGTCTCATTAGATAGATATATCCATATCTACTAAAGTCATCTATAAAAGGAATGAAGTACAGGTAACCACTTCTGGCAGTTGTACTTAATGGACCACATACATCTATATGTATTAGGTCCAATAAGTCAGTGGCCCTTTCACTATGTCCAGTAAAATGTGTCTCTGTCATCTTTCCCAATAAACAAGATTCGCAAGTGACAAATGACTCAAAATCAATGAATTGAGAAGTCAATCTTGATGGAGCTTTGAAATACGTTTCTCATTTATGTGGCCTAGACGACAGTGCCATAGGTAGGTCGAATTCAAATCGTTTGACTTGATCCTTTTGGAAGATACACTATAAATATGTTCCTTATTAGGAGCTTCAAGGTTCAAATAATAATGACCACCATGCAAATCTCCATCTACATAAAAGATGTCATTAAAATAAATAGAACATTTTTTATTCCCAATAGTTGAAGTAAAACCTTCCTCATCTAAATAAGTGAAACAATGTTCTGACTCAAAGCTAGACATAATAGCAATTGTTCAAAATTAACAAAAGCCCACTTGGCAAAATTAATTCATAAGTGCCTACGGCTAAAGCAACAACTCTTGCTCTATTTTCGACTCGTAGGTCTATTTCGCCCTTTTTCAGCTTCCTACTCCTTTTGAGACCCTACACATTTGTACAAATGTGAGTTCCACATGCAGTATCTAATACCCATGTTGGAGAAGTAGAAAGATTAATTTCTATAACATAAGTAATAGCCCTGCTATTCTTCTTTTGTTTTAGATCTTCCTTGTAGAGCTCACAGTTCCTCTTCTGATGACCAGGTTCATTGCAAAAGAAACAGAGTCCTTCCTTAGGAGGCTTTGCCTTCTTGGCTGCAGGCTTGGGTTTAGGGTTGGGCTTGGGCTTGTCTTGCTCCTTAGACTTTTTGTGCGGGCCTTTTCCCTTTCCCTTACTCTTACCTTTCTTTTTCATTCATTTTCCTTTCTGAACCATTAAAACATTGCTGGGTTTTTTCTTGATGTTTTGCTTAGCAATTTTAAGCATCATATGTAGTTCAGAAATTGATTTCTCCATGTTGTTCATATTGTAGTTCATGACAAACTGGTCTTAACTCTTCGAGAGTGAGTTTAAGATCAAATCTGTAGCTAACTCCAGGGTTATGGTAAATCCAAGCCTTTCAAGGTGATCAATGTAGCCTTTCATCTTCAAAACATGAGAGCTAACTAGTGCACCCTCATTCATTTTGCAGGAATGTAAGGCTTTCGTGGTTTCAAACCTTTCTTGCCTTGCCTGTTGTTGGAACATTTCCTTGAGATGCTTAATCACCTCATAAGCCTCTATATATTCCAGATCACTCTGATGTTCTGGGATTGTGGTGGCTAACATCAGGCATTTGACATCCACGGAGTCACTAAGATGCTTATTATAGGCATCCTTTTGGGCTCTTGGAGCATTGGCTGCAGGCTCCTCAAGAATGGGTTCATCTAAGACATATCACTTTCTTTCCGGCTTGAGAATAATTCTCAAGTTCCTAAACCAGTCAAGAAAGTTGGTCCTTCTCAAGGATAGATCACAATGATAGTGTGGCAGAATTACTCGTCAACATTTTTTACAACAAAATATGCAAAATTAAATTAATAATTTCCTACTAAAAATTAACCCTCAATTTAGTTTAGTAGGCTAAGACCCATATTTCACCTAATTGTAAGTCTGCTTTGGTAAGACGCCTAAAATAAACTTATTTAGGTAGGTAACTTATTTACTAATTACATCACATGTAACTCTTAGATCTTTATGGGATCCTGTCATCATATGACCCGGCATGTTTAATCTCATCTAATGCCTTGAGACCCAAAACCATTTTGATAGTTTCAATTAAGTCATACCATCATGAACCTTTATGAGTATCACCATTACCCAAACTGCCTTACTAAGATAACCTAAGGGTATCCCACTTTGGTGGATCCTACATTTAATCGATCAAAGCCTTGACAGGTGTTCATTAATGGGTGGCATTTAAACTCAAAATTTAATTCGAGGGATTTTTTTATATTGTTGTTATTCATACATCTATTCATCACATGAACATATATATATAGTGGTGTAATCCCATACATGCATATGATCTCATCATAAAGCATAAAATAAATATGTCATAATATGGCCCATCTAACCTATATCCTCCCAAGCCAATGAAAGGATTGTTCTAATATAACACTTATAAAAGAAATCTCGATTGAACGTTCGAGGGAAGTGAGTTAAGAAGGGGATGTACATCTAGAATATAGAGAGAGACATGACAGGCAGGCCGTATTTAAAACTATAAATTCATCCTAGGGCCATATCATGCACCATATCCATCCAATTCAAACAAACAAATCACAACATGTAACAAACATCTCATCCAATGAAAAGCTGTAAACTTTGCAATTTTAACATTAAATCAAATTATGTTGCGCTACAACTAGATAGCCATGGCGGTCCTGCTACCCGGGTAGCGAGCGGGGTCAAGGGGCAGCGCCCCTTATAGGGTGGGGGTTGGAGCCCAACAAAATTTTTTTAAATTTTCACTCTTTTTGAATGAGTGGTAGCCTTAAGAAAAACCCCAATGATTTGTCAATCTCATTGAAAATCCATCCACCAGAATTGTTTTGCAAATGCTGTTTTTCATCACGTCTTGCACGAAAACATATATTTCACAAATATATGAACACGTCACATACGATGATAGATTCACATACAAAAATTGAATCAGTCATATGAAAAACATAAATGAATCCATATTAATATGAAACATATTTTCAAACCCAAATTAAATAGGATTATCTAATCGCATCATACAAAATAGAAACTGAATACATGCGTATACAAAATAGATTCCTAAACAGATTAAGCATCCTCTATTCGCAATAACAGATTCTCGTATACATATGCAGAAACATATTCGCATCACATACGAAAATCACATGAATCTCATCATGTCATATACCAACAGAAAATGAAATCATTTAAATAGATTCACAATTGTTTCAAAAACTATATTTCACATAGATATATAACGTAAGTTAGAAACTGATTGAGAAATAGATTTTTTAAATACATATATCACATATATGAATGCCAGATTTACATTCAAAATTGAAAACTGATTTGAAAAACCGAATTGGATAAATTGAGTTCGCAACATATCAAATACATGCAATCATATACTCAAGAACTCATTTTAAACAATCATTAACGTGGCTCTAATACCACTGTTAGGAATTTCACTATACATGCAGCGGAAAAACTATAAGAAATTCCCTCCCATGGATCCGTCAACGTTGTTTAGATTGAGATGTAGAAAAAGAATTTACCTCCGGTACGTCCCTTGGTGTTCTTTTTCATTTCGTTGGACCCCAGGAACTAATGCGATTAGTCAGCTCCCTCTACCAGTATCCACATGAATGGTGAGTCTAACTCGATCGGCATGCTAGCACCTCTAGTTGTGATGTTCGTACAATTCCGTACAGGTCAGTACAGTATCACACAAGTGTGAACAACTTCATACAAGTCCATACTCCTTCGCTGTTCATTGATACAATTTTTCTTTCTCAATGTGCGGCTGTTCTCTCTTTAAGGTAATTCGAATTCTATCTATTATGTATCATAGTCTATATCAATATATAGATAGGATTCGGCATTTATTTAATTCAAATCAATAATTTAAACTAAATCAAATATTAATTAAATAGATTAGTTTGAATTTAAATCTATCATTTAGAATTAAATTTAAAACTAATTAATTTGAACAATATATATTTCGAAATATATATCAAATATATAATATATCAAACATATATATATTTCAAATTTTAATATATATATCAAATATATATATAATTCTATCACCCTAAATTGAACATTAAATTCATTGAATCTAGACACATTTTAAATTCAATGAATCTGCACATTCTAGCTCGAGTTGGCACGTTCTTGTGTGTGACCCTGTAGGCCCATACGATGTTGGCAGTAGGCTAATAACATTATTGGACCCACAAGTCACAAGTGGCCTCCAATAAGACATTGTGTCTACCCAAATCATATGAGATCGGTGATCCGATACAACTTATCATATAACCCGATCACATCCCTTTTGTCTCATGATATATAGGTCAAGCATGAGGCATGGAAATGTCATCCTCATTTTACACGACCATCACTTTCTCAATCTCCGAGTAGACTGATAGAACAAATGGAAACTCTTCCAATTGAGTACAGTCATGCATTTTCTTAGTCTCACTCATCGAGGGGTCCAGATATATCTCTCCATTAATTAGAGGGACAAATTCCATCTTGATCATTCATCTTCCTCCACGCAAGTTCCACTATGCCTAATGATAGCCTTTATGATCTCCGGATTAAAGGTGACTTTTGACTATGCCAAAGTATAGTGTTCCCCATGTAGGAAGCCATGGTGATCTCAGGTCTGAGGGCTTAGTGACACAGTTATATATGAGATATGCTCATGACTTGATCCATGCAGCTATCTCATGATGGGTCAATCCAGTGCCTATTCTCTAACAGAGCTTATGACTTTGATTTGTATCTTCATACATAATTGTAAATCAAAATCATACTAGCCTGAATTCATCATTGTTCCCACAAAGATGATTGACTAGGGATATTTAGGATAAAATAATTTATCCAAGGTATTATTATAAAGAAAAACATGCAAACAATATAATAATATGAGAAAAAAAACACCTTCTCTTTTTTTTATAATGAAACACAATGTTCATAATACAATGATTGGCATAGGGCACAATCTCCAATACTCCTTGATTGTAGAAATAAAACACTGATCTTGCCTGATCCTTAAAATCTCTTATGTACTGAGACTAAGCTTAATTTTCTAATGATCACTCATGTTGAGAGATGCCTAGAGAAAGGATGTCAATATTATTTAGTTTTCTTTTCTGCAAGTGTTGAGGTAGAAGAAGGTATTGATGATATCCCAATAATAAGAAAATTTCCAGAGGTATTTCCAAAGGAATTTAGTGGTTTACCCTAAGAATGAGAGGTCAAGTTAACAATAAACCTAGTATTAGGAACAACTCCAAAATTGACTTGAAATCTAGATACCATCAGCTTCGGGTTAAGGCAAAGCATGTTCCTAAGGCTGCTTTACCCCCAAAATGAGAGGTCAAGTTAACAATAAACCTAGTACTAGGAACAACTCCAATTTCCAAAGCGTCGTATAGAATGGCACCAAATGAGATGACGGAGTTAAAGAATCACATTAGGGAGCTACTAGAAAAGAGATTTACCTAACCAAGTGTTTCTCCCTGGGGTGCTTCAGTGTTATTTGTGAAAAAGAAAAACGGTAGCCTTAGACTTTGCATTGACTATCGAGAGCTGAATAAAGTTATGATTAAAAATAAGTACCCATTGCCTAGAATTGATGATTTATTAGACCAGTTGGGGCATCTGTGTTTTCTAAAATTGACTTGAAATCTAGATACCATCAGCTTCGGGTCAAGGCAAAGCATGTTCCTAAGGCTGCTTTACCCCCAGAATGAGAGGTCAAGTTAACAACAAACCTAGTCCTAAGAACAACTCCAATTTTCAAAGCATCGTATAGAATGGCACCAAATGAGATGACAGAGTTAAAGAATCATATTGAAGAGCTACTAGAAAAGAGATTTATCAGACCAAGTGTTTCTCCCTAGGTTGCTTCAGTTTTATTTGTGAAAAAGAAAAATGGGAGCCTTGGACTTTACATTGACTATTGAGAGCCAAATAAAGTTATGATTAAAAATAAATACCCATTTCTTAGAATTGATGACTTGTTAGACTAGTTGGGGCATCTGTATTTTCTAAAATTGACTTGAGATCTAGATACCATCAGCTTTGAGTCAAGGCAAAGTATGTTCCTAAGACTGCCTTTTGAACTAGATATGGGCATTATGAGTTTTTAGTTATGCCATTTGTTCTCATAAATGCACCCACGATCTTTGTGGACTACATGAATCGGATATTTTGGCCATATTTAGATAAATTTGTTGTGGTCTTTATAGATGATATTTTAGTGTACTCTAAATCTTTAGTAGAGCACAAAATGCATTTGAGAATTATCTTAATAGTGTTGAAAGAAAAGCACATGTACGATCAGATTAGTAAATATGAGTTTTGGCTCACAAAGGTATGGTTTTTGGGGCATGTTATCTCTAAGGTTGGGGTTGTAATAAATGTTGAATCAATTTTGATGATTCTAAACAACTAGAGGTTGGAAGGAAAATATCAAAGGAGTGTAAGGGCATTCAAGTGAAGAAATCCATGAAGAAATATGTGAAGAATTAGTTATTAGGATTTCTCACTTTATACGCAGGGTAAAAGACTTTGATTTTACTTAAACTCGCACTACATTCAAATATGTGTTTTTCACATTACCCTATGTTGACATATGTTAAATTTGAAAAATACTAACTAATAGAAGAATTTTGAGTTGTTAAACTCCATAAATATCATTGAAAAGTTGAACTTTGCTAATTGAAATTTGAAGTTACAGAGATATCACCTATGACAGACAAATTTCAAGTGTTGAAATTCGAATTTTGAGTCAAGCACAGTTAAGCAAATATGTAAAATTCGTCTACAGTCATGTGAACGTTCGTTTGATATTTAAGTGGAAAAAGAGTTTAAAAAATGTCTCTCCAATAGATGAATTTTGAAAGAACAAAATTCGAATTTCTCAAAGTGGAACTTTTGTGCCATGGTTAGGCTGTCACTGACAGACAAATTTTAGCCTCCAAAAATTTGAATTTCGAGTGCACAGAAGAAACATGAGACAACTATTTACACTTAACAGATGCACTTTGAATATGAAAATTTGTATGTTTTAACATATGATATATTTGACAAAATCAAAATTTAAATTACACTATTGAACAAATGAATTTCGGAAGTTTAACATTAAAGTCTTTAGCTTATAATCTCTGTAAAATTCATCTCTTGGCACCCAAAATTCATATTTCAGTATGTTAGACGCATTTAATACGGTTGGTGAACAGCTAGTTTTACAAAGTAACCATTGAATAATGTCTCTAATAGTTAGATCTTGTATCTAACGTCTAGTTAAGCTATAAATCTATAGATAGAATTTCATTTGAAGTTCTAGGTAACCAATTTATGCTGTAAATACCGAAATTCTGCTAAAATCATTAGTCAAAGTTTTTTACTCACTTACACTTCATTTATTGCATAAGAAATTTGGGAAACACTTTATTAGAGTACAAAGTGTAAATTTGAAAGCTCTTAAAATAGAGCACAAGGTTATACTGTGGCATTGCAAGAAGCCAGCTAAATTCTTGCAAGATAGTGAAAAATCTCAAGTGATGGGTTGAGGACTGGACATAGATTAAGTGTAGTAGATTGAACTAGGATAAATCTCTATGTCTTCTCTTCTTTTATCATGCAATTACCTCTTATATTCTATACTCTATTTTCTGCAACTTTTACTATCACTACTTTATCATAATTTTGTAGAAAATTTTGAACTTCCCAATTCACCTCTCCTCTTGGGAAGCCAGCAAACCTAACAAGTGGTATCAGAGCCTGGATTCCTAACTGAAGGATCTAACAATCTACGAGAATATATGGCTAGCTTTGGAGAAAACATTCTTTCTGAATGAAACAACACCAACAGACCTCTTGGCTTCAATGGAGAATACTATAGATACTAGAAGATAAGGATACAGGTCTATCTCCAGTCCATTAATCTAGATATCTAGTCAGTCATCCAGAAAAGAGACTTTATCCTAATAAAGCCACAAGATAATGGCAAGTACAAGGAAAAGCTAGAGGAGGAATGGAATGATGAAGATAAAAGAAGAATCTTGCTTAACTATGAAGCTAAACACTACTTGGTCAGTGCACTTAACCAAGATGAATTTTACAAACTATCTTAATGTACCACAGCCAAAGGTATATGGGACACTCTAGAAATTTTTCATGAAGGAACAACTAGAGTCAGAGAAAATAAATTGAACTCCTACATAGGCGAATATGAAAGTTTTAGAATGAAGGAAGGTGAAAACATCAAAGATCTATAGAAAAGATTCACCCTCATTGTGAATCAAATGAAGAGTCTCGGTAAGGAGTACACACAGCCAGAGAAGCTCAGAAAATCCTTAGAGCTCTCCCTCTTGAATGGCAACTGAAAGTAATAGCCATAGAAGAAGCTAGAGGAGAATTAATAGTTTCTGTAACAACTCTCTTCAGCAACCTAAAAGAATATGAGGGCAAGATGAAAGCTCTTAAGGATGCTGGACAAAACAAGAAGAAAAAGGGTCTTGCGTTAAAAGCTGCAGAAGAAAGAGAATAGGATTCTGATGATAAAGAAGAATTGGATGAAGAAACTTTGGCTATGTTAGTCAAAAAATCTGGAAGATTCTATAGCAAAAAGTGAAATAAAAAGTTCTTCAAGAGAGGAGCAACTACATATAACAAGAAGAAAAGCATAGAGCCCATCACCTACTATGAGTGCAAGAAATAAGGGCACACCAAATGGGAATACGCACAATTTCTAAAAAAGCAGGAGAAAGAAAAGAAGCTGCTGACAAAGGTAAAAAGAAAAAGGCCTACATCTTATCAATCTGGGGCAACAACTCAGATGAAGAAGATGAAGATGAAGAAGAAATTGCCAACATATGTCTGATGGCACGTGCAACAGAACAAACTCGAAATTCATCTGATAGTGATCATGAAAATGAGGTAAATGATTCTAACCCCTCATATTCTGAACTACTTGCTGCATTTCATGATCTACATGATGAATTCATTAAAATTGTAAAAGAACTAAAACTAGCTAAGAAGAAGATTAGCAAGTTAGAATTAGATTGCAAAATGCCTAACATTGCATCCTCAACATTGAGTTGAATTTGCTTGTTGTGTATCATACATTGAACTAAAGAAAATTAATGAATATCTTTTCAAAAACCTAGCTAAACTCACCAAAGGTAAGGACATGTTATTTGCATTACTAGGATTTCATAAGGAAAAGCTGGACTTGTTTATGATCCTTATGCAATCAAGGAAAAGAATAAAAAGAAAAATCAAAATTTATACATGAGACACTTTGTGCATGCAAATGGACATAAAGAGAGAAGTTACAATTTGAAAGCCATTGAATCTTATATCCAACCCAAATTTGTGAAATAAAAATATTATCTGCATTGCTTTCTTCCTGGATCATAATCTAGCAATCCCTTTATCACTTGCCACTTCTATAACAAGAAGGGACAAATTTTTAGTTTATGTTAGTTAAAGAAAAAAGGGACTTGGCAGGAAGGTAGAATGGGTTCCAAAAGGTATATCTATATCTAGGGAGAATGCCACTGATAGAAAAGGAGGGAGAATTGGTTTTTCATGCAACTTGCTTCAATCCTGCAAAAAACCTTACTTCCTTACTTATACATGGTTTCTACCATGACTATTGCATGAAACTCACTTCTCTTCTACTCCTAAATATGGTCGAAACATAACATGAAAAGGGAAAGAGTAAAACTCCAAGAAACTAAGCTTAACTACTTAAGATCACAAGTTGGAGGTGGGCTAGAACAATTACCTTTCACTTGATCTTAGGTGGCTTCAAGTTCTCTTCCCAATATCCTTTTCGCTCTTGTGCTTAGAAGCTCTCATTCAACTTTGTAGTTGCTGAATGACATCCCAAATGAGAGAGAATGAGTGGTTAATTAGCTCCCTTAATCATACTTAAGTTGCCTAACCCAAGATTAATCAACTTGGATTACTTTTTCAATACTTGTTCAAGAAGTATTCTCCAAAAATCATGCCTTATTCAAGAAGTATTTTGGCCAAAAATATTAAAATATTAAATTCCCACATGTGGTCAGCTACTGGACGTCAAAATGAGAAGGGAATTGAGTAATTCTCTCATTTAATTAATTACTTAATTATGGAAAGATTAACATAATCTTTAATTAGCAAAAATAATTACTTCTTAAAGAAGTACTCTTGGAAAATAATAAAATATTGCCATTTCTCTCACATGGGCTACTGTAATTTGATGCTAACTTTGGGAGGGATTTATCCAAAATACCGTATATTTCTCTTAGTCCAGATATATCATGAACCGGTTAATTTTAACTGTACTGACAAAATCACTTTTTTTATAGTAAATTAGTATTTTAGAGATACAAGACTATTCAAAATTTATATCTATGTTTCCTTGATTATCCTATCACAAACAATATATGTGTGAAACCTAAATCCTATCCCAACCACCTTTTAACCTTTTGTGGGGCCCACAATCTACTTTATCAGTATTAAGTTACTTTTAAACACTCGACATTGATTATTTCTTTATTTTAAATCAATTAACCTCCATGCTATATATCATTGGAATCAACTCGTCCTAAGCTTTGTTTTGACAGTAATTTATATATCTACAAAATGACCCCTGACTTGGGGCCAAATTATAATTTTAATTCTTCTGGGTCATTAATCGTAATTTGTCCCAAAATATATATTCACATGCATCCCTACGTATTTTTACTCTTGAGGGTTAAAATGCAATTATCTTAACTTTTAGGGATAAAAACATAATTTCTCATTATTTCATCTGATCAAGAAAAATGACCTCTTTGACTTATTTCACGCAAAATGGTATTTGTCAATTTTTGCAAATTCTTTGTAGATCTTTAGATATTTTATGTCTTAGAGATGTTACAATATGGACCTTGGGCACTCCAATCTCATTTTTGGGATTTGGTTCCCCTAAGGGTTCATATCACTTTAAGCACATGTGGATAATTTAATTTCAAATTCTATTGAATTTAATCTCACATAAGGATGATTAAAAATGGGACAGATTTTGAAAGTGTAACAATTTTTTTAAAATTCATGAATGCCATTGTTAGATTCTAGATTGAATCTTTGTATCTTTCCTATATATGATTGATTTGTATCTTCATGTTTATGCTTGACAAGTTCGATGTCTACGCTTGCCCTAAGCTAGAATTTAGATAGCCATAGTACTAGAGATTTTTTTAATATAGATTTTTCTCATAGAAACTATCATTTACATTCTAATATGGTTTAAGGTAGTCTCTCAATTGGTGGAGGAATAATTTTTATTTCAAATAAGCTATAAATAAGGACAAATTGTGTGCGTTCAATTGAATTGATGGATTGGTAACTTTTATAATGTAGTTATTGGTTCTTTTGGGTGATAAGGTGGTTGAGTTTGAGCTGATGGGATTGGTAACTTTTCTAGTCTCAAAGCTTTCTAGATAGTCTTTAAATTCAAATGCAAAAAAATTAATAAAAGTTGTAACTTGGCTTCAGAACTGATGGCTGGGACATACTATGGAGAAGATTCCTACCATGGAGGTTGGATACAAGAATCTGCATGTAGAAGTAGAATGTAAGGTTATACAAGGGAAGCCACTCCCTGCTTTGTGGAACTCTACTGTAAGTTCCTTTTCAGTAAGTATGCTTCCTCCTTAAACTTATCTGCTCAATAGACTAGCCATTATGATGCAAAAACGGGTAAAAAACAAAAGATGTGGTTTAAGTGACAAGAAAAGATGATAAAAAACATGCATGTGGTTTATAAAAAAATCATATTACATTGATCCACCAAAGGATCAAGAAGTTATTTTTGGCAATTATTACTTAATTTTAAGCTAAAAATAAAAGGTGTCAATTACATTGATCCACCATACGAGAAAGAAGTTAGGGTCCAGATCAAATATTCTTCATTCTACCATACTAATCTTTATTTTTGGGAATCCAAGGTTAATTACTATATATATAATAAAGTTGACGTCCACTATGTCATTGCTTTGATTTAAATGCATTTGGATATAATTCTATGATTTTGTTCACCTTGTCATTTTTCTTTTTATTTAACTCCAACATTTGACACCTATTGGATATGGATCCTGCTTGTTTGATGTTTTATAATTTGTTCTTCCTGTTTATTTCCTATTTCTTTATACACTTGCTCCTTACGTTCTTGTGGCTCTATTGTTTGTTCTAATTAAGGACCTTGGCATGTAGCATCATACATGGCACATATAAGATATGATTGTTTCATTTTTTTTGTCTTTTTATTTCTTTTTCACCGTAAAAAGAAAAATGTGCTGATTTTGAGAAAAGCCCATAATGCTTTTTACCTCCTATTTCATTGTACAGTGATAGTAAACTTTCCATGCATGATTTTGGTCTTGAGTGAAGATACCCTTTGATGCCCATGAACACAAACTGACATACTTGATTTATTGCATATTGACATCAAAAAATAATTTAATTATATGCCATCTCTAGTTTTTTCACACAATAATGTCTATTTTGTTTCAATTGCACAATATACATTATAAATTAGGAAGTTGGTATGATTTCTTCCATTTTATGTATCTTATGTAGTGGTGGTTCTTTTAGGAAGATATAATGTGACTTGTGTAATATTCTAAAACTTTTACTAGATGTTCAAAATTTAATATTTTAAAATCCATAATAAAGTTGCAAAAATGGGTATACATCATTTTGTGTGAAAGAGGATAAAGAGGTCAATTATCTCAGCTGGAAGAAAAAAGTAAAAAATAACTATTTTGCCCCTAGAGAAAAGAAAAAGAAAAAGAAAAAAGGGAAAGGCGGTGGACATGTGTGTAAGGTGAAGAAAAATTAAAGAATTTTAGGAAAAATTACACCTAATGACTCGAAAGTTTAAAAAAATTTAAATTTACCCTGAATTAATGGCATTTTTGTAAATATGAAAAATTATAGTCAAAATGAAACTCTAAATGAGTTAAGCCCAATGGAATATAGTATAAAATTTATTAAGATCAAAATAATATTTATTAGGTAATTAGGTTTTAATATTAATATTTTACCCAATAAAAATAAGTTTAGATTGCAAAAAGAGGCATTATTAATTCAAGAAAAATTTGTGGGACTTGCTAAAATATGTTTTGGGTCAAGATAATGATTTTCGACCAAAAGTAATTATTGGATAATTTTGTACCAATTTAATGACAATTTTGGAAAAAAAAAACTCAATCGATATAGGTAAATTTAATCAGTAAAGGGTATTTTGGTCCATTAAACTTATGACACAATTTTGGCCAAAAAGAAGGTGAAGCAAGCTAGAAATTCAGAATTGGACACAAAAGGAATTAATTTAAATGCTTTTATAAAAAGAAAGGCAAAAAAGTCAGAAAATGAACTAATAAAGTTGTTTTATGGTACAATTATCACATTAACTCATTTTAAACCTTCATCTTCTTCCTCAAGCATGTCTAAACTACAACAAAGAGACAGTAAAAAAATTTTCAAGGGTAAGAAGCAAGAGCAAGAAACAAGTTTTGGACTTCAAACTTTCAAAGTAGGTTTTTATGGTCATTATTTTGTGCATATTTGAGTTTGGTGGGATTTCATGGAGTATTTCTCTTCATTTTGTTAGTTCAGCTGGCTTCCCAAGAGAGGGAGGTGAATTAGGAAGATTGAAATTTTTCTATAAAGATGAAATGCAATAATGATAATAAAAGATTACGGAAAACAGAGTATAAGAAATAAAGAGTAAAGGAAAGAAGACTCAATAGTTTATTCTAGTTCGTTCTATTCCACTTGACCTACGTCTAATCCATAAGCCACCACTTGGGATTTCTGCACTATCTCTTGCAATATTTGAATGGGTTCTTCCAATGACCGCAGTACAATACCAATCTAAACTTTGGACTAAAACAACTTCTCTCACTCTTCTCACTCAAGAGTAAGACTATGTTCCTTAGTGTAATCTCACACTAAGTACTCTCTACAAGTGTATAGATGTTTACAGAATAAAAAATCTCTCAAAAGAGTAAATATGAAAGTTGAGATACAATGAATCAGCAAAATAGAGGGTAAGTAACCTTTGAATGAATCAATAAATGAATCAACAAAGTTTTGGCGTGTATATTATTTTTCTCATTACCCAACAACTTAAATGAGGTCCTATTTATAGTCTTCGGGCAGAACTATCCGTTGGAAACAAAGATTAGCCATTACTCTCAGTAAAATAGTCATTCACCTACCGCATTAAATGCATCTGACAGAGGTTATACGGATAACCTCCTCAAGTTCTGTGAATAATAGGTAACTATTTGCTTTTGTTTTCTACATAGAGCTTTTTGTTATATGGATAACTTAGCTAGGTTATGCGGATAATGTACTACCCAATATGACTAACTTTTAGCTCAAAATCATTTTCCTGAAAACCCACTCAATATTAGGATAACATTAAGTTTTTCTCAAATTGAGTTTTTGTGAAACTTAGGTTATCAGGATAACCTCCCAAGGTTATGCGAATAACCCGTTTACCTGAGGAAAGTTTAAGTATTCTGAAATATAGGTTACACGAATAACCTCCCTTGGTTATGCGGATAACCTGTTTACCTGAGGAAAGTTCAAGTATTCTGAAATATAGGTTATACAGATAACCTCCCTTGGTTATGCGGATAACCTATTTATCAGAAGAGTCCAAGTGCTCTGTCACACACGTTATGCAAATAACCTCTCTAGGTTATGTGAATAATGGGCTGCACAGTATCACTTTTTTCACTGTTCACTTCGTTATGTGAATAAGGTGCCTACCTTATTAGGATAACCTCTTGAGAACTTAGTCTTCAAGCTATGTTGCGAATGACCTCAATCCTTTTTCATAAAATTGAAGAATGGACTTTGGAAAAGCTTTGGGATTGAGTCTTTATGCCCATAACCTTTATTGGTTATGCTAATAAGGCAAAATATTTTCTTGAAAATAGGGTAAACCCTTAGAAACTATCCCCATAAACTAAAACATGTTCATGAAAACTAATTGAATACTTAGAATCATTTTGAGATTGAAGCTTTATCCTCTTGAGATACTTCTTTTTATGAAAACAATTTTTAAATCATGAGCTAATAATTAATCATTTAATTAGTCATCTCATTTAATATTAGGTTAATTGAAATTCAAAGCTCAACTACTTTCTTTTACAGATAATTTCCTTAAGTATGTGAAACAGTTCTTCAATCAATAGAAAACTCCAACTTTGTTCTTCATTTCATTTGTGTTCCTTTGATATTGGATCTTCCAAGCTTATTTGTTTTAGAATCATCAAAACATCTAAATTAACACATTTATCCTCTAAAATTTTATATCTAGAGAGAAAAAAGAGAGAGAAAATGAAGCCATAGAAAAATCAAACCATAAAAAAGGATGTATAGGTCTTAAGCAATAAGATTATGCCATTTGTATGTAAGATTGTGGAATAAATATTTTTTTTCAATTTATGGAAATTTTCAGTCATTTATGGTTTTCTATATAGGAAGGGAATTTCATGATTTTCACCCCAAAAATGGATTCCTTTAGTCTAAAATAAGTTAGAACAAGTGTGTCGTATAAGAAATTCCCAAAGAATAATTACATAGATTTTTTAGGTTTAAGTGGCACTTTAAGAAGCAAGTCATGTAATACTTGGATTGAGACTTGTTTTGATGATGCAATAGGGTTTCAAAAGGCAATTGAAAATCAAGGAAAGAGTGTGCAAAGTTTGAAAAGACTTGGAAAGCCTTAAGGTAGTTATATTACCATTTATGCATATTATGTACTGTTGGGAATTTCACTACACACACAGCGGAAAAACTATAAGAAATTCCCTCCCATGGATCCATCAACATTGTTTAGATTGAGATGTAAAAAAAGAATTTACCTACAGTGCGTCCCTTGCTGTTTCTTTTCGTTTCCTCAGACCCTAGGGACAAATGCAATTGGTTAGCTCCCTCTACTGGTATCCACATGAACGGTGAGTCGAACTCGAATTACATGCTAGCACCTCTGGTTGTGATGTTTGTACAGGTTCGTACAATTTTTCTTTCTGAATGTACGACCGCTCTCTCTTTAGGGTAATTCGAATTCTATTGATTATGTATCATAGTCTATAGATAGCCTTCGGTATTTGTTTAATTTAAATCAATAATTTAAACTAAATCAATTATTAATTAAATAGATTAGTTTGAATTTAAATCTATCTAATTGATTAAATTTAAACTAACTATCTAATATATATCCTGAATTAAATCTAGATTTAATTTATCATATAAATAAATTTAGATTATTAGTTTAAATTCAAATTTAGAATCCAATCTAAATCAAATTTAGATTATGACATTAGTTTAAATTTAAATCTATCATTTAGAGTTAAATTTAAAACTAATTAATTTGAATTAATTTGAACAATATATATATTTTGAAATATATATCAAATATATTTAATATATCAAACATATATATATTTCAAATTTTAATATATATATATATATAATTCTATCACCCTAAATTGAACATTAAATTCATTGAATCTAGAAATATTTTAGATTCAATGAATCTGGACATTCTAGCTCGAGTTAGCCCGTTCTTGTGTGTGACCTATAGGCCCATATGATGCTGGTAGTGGGCTAATAACACTATTAGATCCATGTCATAAGTGGCATCTAGCAAGATATTGTGACAATCCAAATCATATGAGATTGGTGATCCGATGCAACCTATCATATAACCCGATCATATCCCTTTTGTCTCATAATATATAGGTCAAGTGTAAGGCATGGAACCATCATTCTCATTTTACTTGACTATACTTTCTAGATCTCCAAACAGATTGACAGAACAAATAGAAACTCTTCCATTCGAGCACGGCCATATATTTTCTCCATCTCACTCATCGAGAGGTCCAGATATATCTCTCCATTAATTAGAGGGATAAATTCCATCTTGACCATTCATCTTCCTCCACATGATTTCCACTATGCTCGATCATAGCCTTTATGATCTCCCGATTAAAGGTGACTTCTAACTATGCCAAAGTATAGTGTCCCTCATATAGGAAGTCATGGTGATCTCAGGTCTGAGGTGTAACGCCCCTCATGATATCTTTATTGGTTTTGTGTTTAGGATCAGAGGACGGATATGATTGAAGAGGAAACAGGAAAGGGACTTCGTGCCGCGGCGAGGAGCAGAGCCGCCGCAGCGAGAGGCTCCCAGAAGCGTTTTCCAAAATTCTATGGAGGAGCCCCGGCGAGAGTCGAGATTTTTGCTTAAAACCGAATCATTTTGGACGCTCGGACAGAAAAGAAACAAAAGGAAACCGAGGGAGATCGCGAGTTATTAATCCCGGTTTCTTGATTCATATTTGTATATATATATCTATATGGTTATGTGTTATTAATCCCGGTTACTGAGACATTGTCTCACCCCACCCTCTCCCATGACTAACCCTTTCAGGTGAAGGTTTTGGCTCTAGTCCGGTGAAGCAAAGAGAGTAGCTGTGTACGTGGGAAGTCTATGTAGTGTTTGTATTTTTGGTTAATGTATTATGTGCCAAGTAGGGTAGAAAGTGTGTATTGAATGTATGAGATTGACAGGATTGTTACGGATGAGTGTATGTTTGATTATGTTTTATGGAATGTGTTATGTTGGTGTGCTAAGAGTGTTAGGTGTGTGGAAGTTTATATGGTAATATTTGTGAGCCCGGAGTGGCTTGGGCCTGGTTGTTGTGTGTTAGGGCATGTAGCCCATCTTATCATGTTGAGGTTCAAGGGGGTCAAAACTCAGAGGAGTGGTTCCTTTGAGGTGAAACCTCTTTGGACAGGTTGGTTTGGAGATTTACGACCTATATGAATGGTCTCTGAGCGACCAGTTGCCTTTGTTGGCAATTGGAGATGGCTAGTGGTGAGTTTTGGTCAATAAGTGGCCAAAACGGTGTCAAGGGTCTAGAATCTCCATACGGAGTTGGATTGAGGTAAAAGTGGTGTCCTTGGATAGATGGGGACTAGATTGACTTGTAGGAGTTGGATTCGAGTCAATCGGAGGTCGGAGCATAAAGTTATGCGCGTCGGAAGTTCAGCCCAAAGTGTTGAAGTGCTGATGTGGGATATCAGAAGGGGGCGCCGCGGCGCCAGAAGTCCAGGCCGCGGCTCCAGACGTCCAGTAGCGAGGTATGTTTCTGAGGGAGCTGGAGCCGCGGCGGTACTATAGTGGCCGCGGCCCCAGCCTAAAATTTGGTAATTTGGGGTTCGTTTTGGCGGGTTTGAGGCTGTAAGATGTTGTTTTGGTATTGATTGGTTTGTATTTGATTGTATTTCGAGATATTGGGTGTTTATGGAGGTAGGATGTTACATTTTGGTATCAGAGCAATGGTTTTGGGCCATTGGTTCTGCTTGATGTACTACTTGGCACATAAAAAAAAATACATAGACTATATTCCCACTGCAATACTAGTCCAGAACCATATAATTGAATGTGTTGTGACTTGTGTGTAGGAAAATGTCTCGCAGAGGAAGAGGAAGACAGAGTAACAATGATCTTATGAGACAGGTGCAAGAAATGTTGGCCGGCATCAGTAACCAAGTTATTACTCAGGGGGAAGTATTGAATAGACTGCAAGAAATAATGGATAGACAAGAGCAGGGTGGAATGAATGAAGAGGCTGATATCTATGTGGATTTGAATGCAGGAGGGAATGAAAATGTGGTAGAGCCTGAGAGAGCCCCAAGGGTCAAAAGAAGGGGTATCTCTTCACAGTTGAAGGACTTTCGGAAGTTTGATCCCCCGGCTTTCGAAGGTACCATGGACGTTTCCCAAGCTGAGAATTGGATTGCACCTCGGAGCAAAGGGTGCAACTAGCGGCCTTTAAGCTGAAGAAGAAGGTCAAGCGTTGGTGGAGGAGTGTTGTTCCAAACACTGAAGCGATGAATCCTCCGATGACCTGGGAACAGTTTAAGGGACGATTCTTTGCGCACTACCTCCCTACAACCTTAATGATACAGAAAGAGGCGGAGTTTTTAGCCTTTCAGCAAGAAAGTTTGTCAGCAGATGAGTACATTGATCAGTTTTTAGACTTGGCCAAGTATTCCACTTATCTAAATAATCATCCTGATGATAGGTGGATGGCTCAAAGGTTGTTTGAGGGAGCCCACCCAGAGATTAAAGAGCGGCTGTCGGTGGTAGAGTTTATATCCTTTGAGGACTTATGTGCAAAGATTCGTGCTCTCTATAAACGAATGAAAGAGGCCGAGGAGTATCGAAAGAATTCCATGATTCGGGCATTTTCTCATCTAGGACCTACGGGAGGAATCAGTAAAGGTAGTGGTTCAGGAAGTGGTAGCAGCAGTGGCAGCACAGGTTCTAGTGGAGGAAGAGGTCGTCATAATCGAGGCCGCCATGGTAGAGGGAGAGGCAGGTTTGGACGAGATCAGTCCAATAGAGGTCGGTTTGGCAGAGGACCCTTTTATCGAGGTGGCTTTGAACAAGGGAGTTCTAGTCAGAGTGAGTATGCAGGGAAGGACTCCACCCCATCTTAATATGGTTCAGGTAGTGCATCGAATTTGTGCACAAGATGCGGGTTTAGCCATGGTGATCGTCCGTGTTTGATTTGTTATAATTATGGGAGACCGGGTCATATGTCGCGAAATTGTTGGGAGCCACGGCGTGATGATGCGACAAGGAGGCCCACGATGCCCGGACGAGTTTTCACCATCACTAGACAAGAAGCGGATGCAGCGCCTAACTTGATTAGAGGTAAACTTAAACTCAATGGTTACTCTATTCATGCTTTGTTTGACTCAGGTGCATCGCATTCCTTTATTTCTTTTGATTGTGCTCGGAGATTGGGTATTGTGGCAATGGAGTTGCCTTTTGAATTATCGGTAGCCACACCCACAGAAGTTTCATTGAGAACTGCTCAAGCTTGTTTGAACTGTGTGGTCCGTTTTGAACAACGAAGCACTACCCTGGATCTGATTTGTTTGCCATTGCAAGAGATTGATGTGATAATTGGGATGGATTGGTTAGAAGCGAATAATGCCATTCTTGACTGTGCTCGGAAGACTGTGTCCTTGCCAATGAACATCCCTAGTGTTAAAGGGGATGAGAATATGTGTTTGTCCTTCTCCCAAGCTGACAGGTATTTGAAGAAAGGATGTCAAGGGTTTCTGGTTTTCTTCTCTGTGAATGTGGATATGCAAGGTGGTGTCGAAAGATATCCGATTGTGAATGAATTTCCTGATGTGTTTCCAGAGGAGATTACTGGTTTACCCCCATCACGAGAACTGGAGTTTTCCATTGATTTGGTGCCTGGGACTAGTCCTATTTCGAAAGCTCCATATCGAATGGCACCATCTGAATTGAAAGAGTTGAAGAAGCAAATTGAAGAATTGTTGAAGAAAGGTTTTATCAGACCTAGTGTTTCACCTTGGGGAGCTCCAGTGTTGTTTGTCAAGAAGAAGGATGGTAGCCTCAGATTGTGCATTGATTATAGGCAGTTGAACCGAGTGACGATCAAGAATAAATATCCTTTGCCTAGGATTAAAGACTTGATTGATCAATTGGCAGGTGCCTCTGTATTCTCTAAAATCGATTTGAGGTCGGGATACCATCAATTGCGAGTACGTGTTGAGGATGTGCCTAAAACGGCATTTCGGACTCGATATGGTCATTATGAGTTTCTTGTGATGCCATTCGGGTTAACAAATGCCCCGGCTATCTTCATGGATTATATGAACAGGGTGTTTCGGCCGTATTTGGATAAGTTTGTGGTGGTTTTCATTGACGACATTCTAGTTTTCTCCAAGAGTGAGAAAGAGCATGCACATCATCTTCGGATTGTGTTGCAAGTATTGCAGGATCACCAACTGTATGCTAAGCTCAGTAAGTGTGAGTTTTGGCTACGGGAGGTGAAATTTCTGGGTCATGTGATTTCTGCAGAAGGTGTGGCTGTAGATCCTAGTAAAGTGGAAGCGGTGTTGAATTGGGAGAGACCTCAATCAGTGACGGAAATTTGGAGTTTTCTGGGATTGGCTGGATATTACCGAAGGTTCATTAAGGGATTCTCTCAGCTTGTTATACCATTGACTAGACTCACCCGTAAGGATCGATCTTTCATTTGGGATGACAGGTGTGAGAGAGCATTCCAAGAGCTGAAGGTTTGTCTGACGTCTACCCCAGTGCTCATTATCCCTAACCCATCAGAGCCGTTCACAGTTTATACGGACGCCTCTAAGAAGGGTCTAGGGTGTGTCTTGATGCAGCAAGGCAGAGTTGTGGCGTATGCTTCAAGACAGTTGAGGCCTCATGAGGAGAACTATCCTACTCATGACCTTGAGCTAGCAGCTGTAGTGTTTGCCTTGAAATTGTGGAGGCATTATCTCTATGGCGCTCAGTTTGAGGTATTCAATGATCACAAGAGTTTGAAGTATTTGTTTGACCAGAAAGAGTTGAACATGAGGCAAAGGCATTGGGTTGAGTTCCTTGTGGACTATGAGTTTGCTCTAAAATATCATCCTGGGAAAGCCAATGTAGTGGCAGATGCATTGGGTAGAAAGTCGATCCATATGGCCATGATGATGATGAGGGAGCAACAGTTGTTGGAAAGCCTAAGAGATATGAAGTTATCCATTAATGTCCATCCTGGAGTACTAGTAATGAGTTCCATCAGTGTAACAAGTGATTTATTGAGGAACATTTGCTATGCTCAGAGGGAAGATGACTATCTGTGGGGCATTCAGGACCAGGTTGAAATGGCAGAGACCCAGGACTTTGGTATTCTAGAGGATGGTATCATCAGGTATCGAGGTCGGATTTGTGTGTCAAACGTTGCAGAGTTACGTGAGATTATTTTAGAGGAAGCTCATAAAAGTAAGTACACTATCCACCCTAGTACCATTAAGATGTATCAGGATTTGAAGAAAGGTTATTGGTGGCCAGGCATGAAAAAGGACATCGCAGAGTTTGTGGCTAGATGTCTGATTTGTCAGAAGGTAAAAATTGAGCACCAATTGCCTGCTGGTATGTTGCAATCTTTAGAGATCCCGGAGTGGAAATGGGATAGCGTTTCCATGGATTTTGTGATGGGATTACCGAGGACCTCTTCAGGACACAATGCGATATGGGTGATTGTGGACAGGTTGACGAAGTCGGCCCATTTTCTTCCAATTCGGGAAACTATTTCAATGGAGAAGTTGGCCCAATTGTATATAAATGAGATAGTAAGGCTACACGGAATCCCGATAAATATTTTGTCAGACAGAGATCCCAGATTCACATCCAGGTTTTGGAAATCTCTCCAGAAAGCCATGGGTACAAAGTTGAGTTTCAGTACTGCTTATCACCCTCAATCTGATGGGCAGACTGAAAGGACTATTCAGACTCTAGAGGACATGCTGCGGGCATGTGTTCTGGAGAATAAAGGCAATTGGGATCAGTTTCTGCCGTTGGTTGAATTTGCCTACAACAACAGTTTCCACTCGAGTTTATAGATGGCTCCTTATGAAGCGTTGTATGGCAGAAAATGCAGATCACCGTTGTGTTGGGTTGAACTCGGTGAAAGGAGTCTTTTGGACCCAGATATTGTTGATCAAACCTCTCGGCAAATAGAGAGTATTCGCCAGAAGCTTCTTACTGCTCAGAGTCGGCAAAAGAGTTATGCGGATAGAAGGAGAAGACCATTGGAGTTTGATGTTGGGGATCATGTGTTTTTGAAGGTCACTCCTACTACTGGTGTTGGAAGATCGATTCGAGCCAAGAAGCTCACTCCGCGGTATATGGCTCCATATCAGATTTTAGAGAGAATCAGGCCAGTAGCGTATCGAGTGGCGCTACCACCTAATCTTGCAGGATTACATGATGTTTTCCATGTGTCTCAAATCAAAAAGTATCATCCGGATCCGTCTCATGTGATTGATGATGAGATAGTTCAAGTGCGAGAGGATCTGACTTTTAAAGTCATGCCGCTACAAATTCTAGATGTTAAAGAAAAGCAATTGAGAAATAAGACCATTAAGTTGATAAAAGTCTTATGGAGCGGTTTGACGTCAAATGATGTCACGTGGGAAACAGAAAAATCTATGCGAAGAAAGTATCCTGAGATTTTTGTGCAAGGTAAGAGTTGAAATTTTGAGGACGAAATTTTTATAAGGAGGGGAGAGTGTAACGCCCCTCATGATATCTTTATTGGTTTTGTGTTCAGGATCAGAGGACGGATATGATTGAAGAGGAAACAGGAAAGGGACTTCGTGCCGAGGCGAGGAGCAGAGCCGCCACGGCAAGAGGCTCCCAGAAGCGTTTTCCAAAATTCTATGGAGGAGCCGCGGCGTGAGGTATGAAGCCGCGGCGAGAGTCGAGATTTTTGCTTAAAACCGAATCATTTCGGACGCTCGGACAGAAAAGAAACAAAAGGAAACCGAGGGAGATCGCGAGAGAGCTGAGCTAGGGTTCGAATCTCCGGTGTCCAGGGGTGATTTCAGACCGAGGGAGTTTGGATCTAAGTTGGTAAGTTACTTCTACACCTCCCTCTCCGTTTTTGTTCGGTGGAAATATGGGGTTTTTGGTTTTGAGGTTGGGTTTTCGGTTTGTGACGAAATCCACCGATTGAAATGGTTTAAATGAGGTTAATAAAGTGTGTTTTGATGTTCTTGATGATTGGATTCGAGTTTGGAAGGGTTTATGTGTGATTTGAGCTTAACCCTAGGTTGTTTTTGGTTAGAACTCTTGGGAATCCGATATGTATGTGTTTGAGTAGTATTTGAAGGGTCCCTAAGAGTCTATTGATGCATGAAAGGGGTGTTGGAGCCTTGGGTTAGGCCTAAAAGTGGTTAAATTGTGATATTGTGATTGTGAGTATATTATGTTAATGGGAGAATTATGTATTATGAAGGTTATCTGGTTAGCTGTGTGGGGCTCAAGTGTATTGAAGTTCAAGAAAGCGTGTGGAACTTGCGTGAGCGCAGTATTGCCAACCTGAGGTAACCGGAGGTTTGTTTACGTGGTTTTATATGATAGTATATATCTATATATATGCACGTCTCTTTCATACCACGATAGTGATATGTTTGTGTGTTGTTATTATATATTGTGGTATGTGTATAGTAGATGATGTTTATGATGATACATTAGCATCACCACATGTTACTGTTACACCGAGATATATGACTGATAAAGTGGTGATGATGTGATGATGTATGATATATGATGATAAATGAAATTGTTAGGGAGAATAAGGTTGGAGTATGTGATATTGTATATGTTAGGGAGGATAAGGGTGGATTGTATGGGTTAGGGAGGATAAGGATGGATTATATGTATACATGTATTAGGGAGGATAAGGATGGGATATTTGTATATGTGTGTTAGGGAGGATAAGGATGGGTTCTGTGTATACTTGTGTTAGGGAGAATAAGGATGGAAGTCCCATAGAGGACGACATGCATATCATGCATTTTACATTGTATTCATATGTTACTTGATTCATATTTGTATATATATATCTATATGGTTATGTGTTATTAATCCCGGTTACTGAGACATTGTCTCACCTCACCCTCTCCCATGACTAACCCTTTCAGGTGAAGGTTCTGGCTCTAGTCCGGTGAAGCAAAGAGAGTAGCTATGTACGTGGGAAATCTATGTAGTGTTTGTATTTTTGGTTAATGTATTATGTGCCAAGTAGGGTAGAAAGTGTGTATTGAATGTATGAGATTGACAGGATTAATATGGATGAGTGTATGTTTGATTATGTTTTATGGAATGTGTTATGTTGGTGTGCTAAGAGTGTTAGGTGTGTGGAAGTTTATATGGTAATATTTGTGAGCCCGAAGTGGCTTGGGCCTGGTTGTTGTGTGTTAGGGCATGTAGCCCATCTTATCATGTTGAGGTTCAAGGGGGTCAAAACTCAGAGGAGTGGTTCCTTTGAGGTGAAACCTCTTTGGACAAGTTGGTTTGGAGATTTACGACCTATATGAATGGTCTCTGAGCGACCAGTTGCCTTTGTTGGCAATTGGAGATGGCTAGTGGTGAGTTTTGGTCAATAAGTGGCCAAAACGGTGTCAAGGGTCCAGAATCTCCATACGGAGTTAGATTGAGGTAAAAGTGGTGTCCTTGGATAGATGGGGACTAGATTGACTTGTATGAGTTGGATTTGAGTCAATCGGAGGTCGGAGCATAAAGTTATGCGCGTCGGAAGTTCGCCCCAAAGTGTTGAAGTACTGATGTGGGACATCAGAAGGGGGCGCCACGGCGCCAGAAGTCCAGGCCGCGGCGCCAGACGTCCAGTAGCGAGGTATGTTTCTGAGGGAGCTGGAGCCGCGGCGGTACTGTAGTGGCCGCGGCCCCAGCCCAAAATTTGGTAATTTGGGGTTCGTTTCCGCGGGTTTGAGGCTGTGAGATGTTGTTTTGGTGTTGATTGGTTTGTATTTGATTGTATTTCGAGATATTGGGTGTTTATGGAGGTAGGATGTTACATGAGGGCTTAGTGACACGGTTATATATGAGATATGCTTATGACTTAATCCATGCAGCTATCTCATGACGGGTCAATCCAGTGCCTATTCTCTAACAGGAGCTTATGATTTTGATTTGTATCTTCATACATAATTATCAATCAAAATCGTACTAGCCTGAATTCATCATTGTTCCCACAAAAATGATTGACTAGGAATATTTAGGATAAAATAATTTATCCAAGGATATTATTATAAAGAAAAACATGCAAGCAATATAATAATGTAAGAAAAAATACCTTCTTTTTTTTATAATGAAATACAATGATCATAATACAATGATTGGCCTAAGGCATAATCTCCAACAACTCGCACTTGCACTAGGCCTAATTGTTGATGTATCTAATACCAATTGACCTAACATGACACTCATGCTTTATCTGTGCAAGCGGCTTAGTAAGAGGATCAGCATCATTGTCATCAGTTGGTATTTTGCATATCTTTTTATCACTCCTATCAATGATTTCTTTGATGAGATGATATCGCCTGAGTATATGGTGGTTCTTTGATTTGACCTAGGCTCTTTAGCCTATGCTATTGCGCCGTTGTTGTCACAAAATAGATCTATCAGATTTGAGATGGTAGGCACCACTCCAAGTTTAGTGATGAACTTCTTAATCCAAACAGCTTCATTAGCTGCATCTAATGCTACTAGGTACTTAGCTTCTATTGTAGAATTAACTACAGTGCTTTGCTTGGAACTCTTTCAACTAATTACTACACCATTCAAACAAAATAGGAATCCTGATTGCGATCTAGAATCATCTTTGTCAAATTGGAAACTTGCATCTATGTAACCATTTACAACTAGCTCGTCTTCCAGTCCTCCACACACCAAGAATACATCCTTAGTCCTTCTTAAGTACTTCAGAATATTCTTAACATCAGTCCAGTGATTCTTACCTGGATCTGACTGATATCTACTAGTCATGCTCAAAGCATATAAGATATCTAGTCGAGTGCACAATATGACATACATAATAGATCCAATTGCCGAAGCATATGGAATCTTGCTCATGCGTTCTCGTTTATCTCCTGCACAAGGACACTGAGCTTTTCTGAGATTGATGCCATGAGACATGGGTATGTAACCCCTCTGAGTCTTGCATACTAAACCTATACAATACTTTGTCTATATAAGTGCACTGACTTAGGCCGATTAGCCTCTTGGATTTATCCCTATAAATCCTAATACCTAGAATGTAGGTGGCTTCTCCTAAGTCCTTCATTGAGAAACACTTTCCTAACCAAGTCTTGACATTCTGCAAGGTAGGAATGTCATTCCCAATGAGTAGGATGTCATCAACATAAAGTACTAGAAATACAATTGTGCTCCCACTAACCTTCATGTAAACACAAGGTTCATCAACATTTTGGATAAATCCAAACCCTTTGACCATTTCATGAAAACGTTGATTCCAACTACGAGATGCTTGCTTCAATCCATAAATGGATCTTTCAAGGTTGCAAACATTCATAGAATCTTCTGGATGTACAAAACCCTAAGGCTGTGTCATGTACAAATCCTCAAGCATATTTCCATTAAGGAATGTTGTTTAGACGTCCATCTGCCAAATCTCAAGATTATAGTACGCTGCAATGGCGAGAAGGATCCTGCCGGATTTAATTATGGCAACTGGTGAAAAGGTTTCATCATAGTCTATACCATGAGTTTGCTTGAATCCTTTTACAACCAATCATGCTTTGAAGGTATGCACTTGGCCATCCATGTCGGTTTTCTTCTTAAAAACCTATTTACACCCAATGGTTTTTACACCTTCAGGTGGGTCAATCAAGGTCCATACTTGATTGTCACACATGGATTGCATCTCAGACTTCATGGCATGCAACCATTTTTAAAAGTCAGATCCCATTATGGTCTCTTGATAGGTGGTTGGCTCTTCTTGATCCAAGAACAACACATCACGATTATCAGTTAAAAGAAATCCATATCTTTGAGGCTGACGTCGTGTCCTATCAGACCCTCGTGGGCCTTGTGTTACTTGAGTAGGCTCATCAACTTGTTGTGAGTCTTCTCATTCCTCCATCTCTGGCTCAATGAGATTTTATGGGTTTCAAACTTCTTTGAGATTTATCTTACTCCCACTGGTTCTTTTAGAAACAAACTCTTTTCTAGAAAGATACCATTTCGAGCAATAAACATTTTATTCTCAGTGGGATTGTAGAAGTAGTATCCCTTAGTTTGCTTAGGATACCCCACAAAAAGGCATTTTATAGATTTATGTGCTAACTTATTTGAGACTTGTTGTTAAACATATGTCTCATATCCCCAAATCTTGAGAAAAGACAAACTGGGCTTCTTTCACTACTACAAAAAATGATTTTTATATCGGTTATCTACATCGGTTAAAAAAAAACCGATATAAAATGATGACCGGTGGCAATTTTGTAAATAAATTTATAGCTTTACATCTTTTTACATCGGTTTTTTAATAAAACCGATGTAAATATGTTTATCCTAATAAAATTTATATTAATGGGAGTAAATAAAAATATAATTACATTACGCAATCTATTACAATATATTTCAAGATATTTTTTATTATTATTTAATTTTTATTTCGATTTTTAAGAGAAACTGATACAAACATGTCTTCATATTTTTTTCTATTTTCATATTTTTAGTACAGGATCAACTTAAATTTTCAATTGTATAGAAATATAATTTTCTTAAGAATTAAAATGATATATTAAAGTTAAATAAATAAAAATATGTAATACTATATGATTATAATTAGATTTTTATATTATAATATTTGTAAAGAAGTATAAATTAATATATTTTCATATATCTATATATGATATTTACATCATTTTTTTTTAAATCAATATAAATTTGAATTTCCGCGTAAATTATTTCCGCCCAACATATAAGAACTATATGATTATATTATATTTTTATATTACAATATATTAATTTTTTAATTAATAAAACTAAATAAAAATATGCAAGTAATATAAAAATATAGGATTATGATTAGATTTTTATATTAACATATTTATATACAAGTATGATTTATCATTTTACCAATGGAAAATGATTATTTATTATATTCATAATATTTATATCGGTTTTATATAAAAAACCGATGTAAAAATTTATACATCGGTTTTTTATAATAAACCGATGTAAATTTTCTCTCTTATGGATCATTTTCTTCCTTTTTTTTATATAAATTTTTTAAAAAAATTTACATCGGTTTTATATAAAAAACCGATGTAAAATTTTTAGTTTCTTTTTGTTTTTAAAATAAATTTTTCAAAAAAAATTTACATCGGTTTTATATAAAAAACCGATGTAAAACTTTTAGTTTTTATCTATTTCCCTCCCTTATCAGCTCTCGAAATTAAGTTTCAGATTTCAGCTCCCTCTAAACGCGGTCTTCTTCTTCGAGAACTACTCTTGGCTTGCCACTCCCACACTCGTCCATTTTCTCCATATCTCCATTGCCACCACACTACTTCCCTATCACACACGGCAGGCACCTCTCTCTTGAACGCCATTGCTATCCACACTCCTTCCCTCTCGCACTCGGCCTCACTTTCTCGATTGAAACCCATGAACAGTTCGAAGCTTCCTCCTACGCAATTGCCACCGTCATCCACTTTGCTCCCTCCATCAGTCTCTGTCACACACTCTACTCCCTCCATGGTCACCATTGTGCTCTGCCTCGACTCCCTCCATCGGTCTCTGTTTTTATCATTTGTGAGTTTTTTTTATATTATTTTTTCTTAATTTTTAGTTGAATTTATTTTTTAAATTTTTAGTTAATTTAATTAATTTCTATATTCATGCAAACACTCATCCTTTTAGTTTCTTTGTTCTAAAAATGAGCTTATTTTTTATTGGGGATTTTAGCCAAATCTATTAGCCCAAGAGTGCTTTTGTGCTCAAGGAAGTTTATTTTGTATTGATATTTTAATCTTAGTTGTTGGAGAATTTTTGGGAGATCTATTATTTAGAGGAGATTCAGCTATAATTTATATATAACTCAAAACATTAACGTATTTTATGAAAATTATGGAACTAATGCAAATGATTTATTTCTGGTAATTAAATTTTGGGGCTTGACTTCTCTTGAATATGGAAATTATAATATAGTTCTTTATAATTAAAGATACCTTGTGGATGCCAATCTTCTTTAAGTAATTATGGATTATTTCCTGAATTTTGTGTTTCAATTTTAGCTATTGTAGAACTATAGGGAGATCCAATATTTAGTGATGACTCTACCAAAATTGGATTTGTATCTTGCGAGCAAAATGAGTAAGTTTTTTTTTTTAATATCTTTATGATGAATAATCCACCTTTGGTAATGTTATCTGGGTGAAGTGTGTAAACTTGATTTGGTTACTTGAAATACTTTATGATTTATACTTGTATCTCCTATGTATAAAGCTTGATATTTCTTGTTTTTAGTTGCAAGTTATACATTTTTTCACCTGCTGTTTGTGAGAATTTTGTAAGTATGAAAATTATGTTACTGTAATCCATATATTTCTAATTGTCCTATTCCTTGAATTATTTGTGTTGAATATATGGTTATATACAATGACTTTGATATTTAAAGAAGAGTCTCTCAACTTTTTGTCCTATCAGATGGGGATACAGGAAGTGGAAGTATGAGTACTAATGTGGTGGTTACCTTTCTTACAATGAAGGATAATGACAAAGATGTAATGTTTTATTACTAGACCTGTATAATTGCTTTATTCTAGTTCTGTATTTTAGATATATAAATAAGATATGGAGACTTATATGTTTTACTACTAGAGCTAATTTATTTTAGTTTAGTATTTTGGGAATAGTTAAGGATATTTTAGTGTGATATTGGAAATATGATATTTAAGTATAAGACTTATATGAATTTTATAATTTCCATTAATTCTATTAAACCATTTTTTGGGATATAACTTTAGTAAAAGTTCACTTTAGATATATACTCAATAATTATTTTTGGCATTATAGCTATTATGGCTAGAAAATTTGCTCAGCTATTTTGAAAATTTGGTTGTAAATTCGGGTCTGAATATAAATTACACTTATTACGGCGAAAAAAAAGGTTCAAAGTTACATCGGTTTTTTAATATAACCGATATAAAAAGCATATTTTTCTATATCGGTTTTATATTAAAAACCGATGTAAAAGCAATTTTTTTACATCGGTTAAAAAACCGATATAAAAACATTTTTTCTATATCGCCTGCTTTTACATCACTTTTAAAACCGATTTAAAAAGTAAAAAATAACCGATGTAAATTGGGGTTCTGTTTAGTAGTGTTTCTAGTCCATATCTCATAACGGGTCTTTTCAACTGCCTTAGATGTAACACAGTTCAGTGTGAATGCAGCTATTTCTAATGCATAGCCCCAAAAGGTTGGTGGAAGGTCTGTTTGACTCATCATAGATCAAATCATATCTAACAGGGTTCGATTCCTCCGTTTAGAAACACCATTCCACTATGGTGTTCCCGGTGAAGTTAATTGTTAAATAATTCCACAATTTCTAAGATGATCAATAAATTCTTGGTTCAAATATTCACTACCTCGATCAGATCGAAGTGCTTTAATTGTTTTGCCAAGTTGATTCTGTACCTCATTTTGGAAAATTTTGAACACTTCAAAGGATTCAAATTTATGTCTCATTAGATAAATATATCCATATCTACTAAAGTCATCTATAAAAGTAATGAAGTACATGTGATCACTTCTGGCAGTTGTACTTAACAGACAACATACATCTGTATGTATTAGGTCCAATAAGTCAGTGGCCCTTTCACTATGTCCAGTAAAAGGTGCCTTTTGTCATCTTTCCCAATAAACAAGATTCGTAAGTGTCAAATGATTCAAAATCAAATGAATTGAGAAGTCCATCTTGATGGAGCTTTGAAATGCGTTTCTCATTTATGTGGCCTAGATGACAGTGCCATAGGTAGGTTGAATTCAAATCGTTTGACTTGATCCTCTTTGTAGATACATTATAGATATGTTCCTTATTGGGAGCTACAAGGTTCAAATAGTAATGACCACCATGCAAATCTCCATGCTCATAAAAGATGTCATTAAAATAAATAGAACATTTTTTATTCCCAATAATTGAAGTAAATCCATCCTCATCTAAATAAGAATGTGAAACAATGTTCTGAATCAAAGCTGGAACATAATAGTAATTGTTCAAAATTAACAAAAACCCACAGGGCAAAATTAATTCATACTTAGGGCATACGGCTAAAGCAGCAAGTCTTGCTCTATTTCCGACTTGTAGGTCTATTTCGCCCTTTTTCAACTTCCTACTCCTTTTGAGACCCTGCACATTTGTACAAATGTGAGTTCCACATGCAGTATCTAATACCCATGTTAGAGAAGTAGAAAGATTAATTTCTATAACATAAATACCTAAAGTAATAGCCCCGCTATTCTTCTTTTGTTTTAGATCTTCCTTATAGAGCTCATAGTTCCTCTTCCAATGACCAGGTTCATTGCAAAAGAAATGGAGTCCTTCCTTAGGAGGCTTTGCCTTCTTGGCATTAGGCTTGGGTTTGGGGATGCGCTTGGGCCTGTCTTGCTCTTTGGACTTGGTGTTTAGGCCTTTTCCCTTTCCCTTACCCTTACCTTTCTTTTTCATTCCTTTTCCTTTCTGAACCATTAAAACATTGTTGGGCTTTTGCTTGATGTTTTGCTCAGCCGTCTTAAGCATCGCATATAGTTCAGAAATTGATTTCTCCATGTTGTTCATATTGTAGTTCATGACAAACTGGTCATAACTCTCTGGGAGTGAGTTTAAGATCAAATCTATAGCTAACTCTTGGGTTATGGGAAATCCGAGCCTTTCAAGGTGATCAATGTAGTCTTTCATCTTCAAAACATGAGAGCTAATTGATGCACCCTTGGTCATTTTGCAAGAATGTAAGGTTTTCGTGGTTTCAAACCTTTCTTGCCTTGCCTATTATTGGAACATTTCCTTGAGATGCCTAATTATCTTATAGGCCTCCATACGTTCCAAATCTCTCTGCAGTTATGGGATCATGGTGGCTAACATCAGGTATCCAACATCCACATAGTCATTAAGATGCTTATTACAGGCATCCTTTTGGGCTCTTGGAGCATTGGTTGTAGGCTCCTCAGGAATGGGTTCATCTAGGACATATGACTTTCTTTCATGCTTGAGAACAATTCTCAAGTTCCTAAACTAGTCAAGAAAGTTGGTCACATTGAGTTTGTCCTTCTCAAGGACAGATCGCAATGATAGTGTAGTAGAATTACTCGTTGACATTTTCTACAACAAAATATGCAAAATTAAATTAATAATTTCCTACAAAAAATATCCTCAATTTAGTTTAGCAGGCTAAGACCCATATTTCACCTAATTGTATGTCTACTTTGGCAAGATGCTTAAAATTAAGTTATTTAGGTAGGTAACTTATTTACTAATTACATCACATGTAACTCTTAGATCTTTATGGGATCTTATCATCATATGACATGGCATGTTTAATCCCATCTAATGCCTTGAGACCCAAAACCATTTTGATAGTCTCAATTAAGTCATATCATCATGAACCTTTATGAGTATTACCATTACCCAAATTGTCTCACTAAGATAACCTAAGTGTATCCCACTTTGGTGGATCCTACATTTAGGTAATCAAAGCCTTAACAGGTGTTTATTAATAGGTGGCATTTAAACTTAAAATTAATTCAAGTGATTTTATTATATTGTTGTTATTCATACATGTAGCCATCACATGAACATATATAAAAGTGTCATCCCATACATGCATATGATCTCATCATAAAGCATAAAATAAATGTGTCATAATATGACCCATCTAACCTATATCCTCCCAAGCCAATGAAAGGATTCATCTAATATAACATTTATATACAAAAGAAACCTTGATTTTACATTCGAGGGGAGTGAGGTGAGAAAAGAATGTACATCCACAATATAGAGAGAGGCATCACATGCAGGCCGTATTTAAAACCACAAATTCATCCTAAGGCCATATCATGCACCATAGCCATCCAATTCAGACAAACAAATCACAGCATGTAACAAACATCTCATCTAATGAAAAGCTGTAAACTTTACAATTTTAACATTAAATCAAATTATGTTACACTACGACTAGATAACCATGGTGGTCCCACTACCCGGTTAGCGGGCAGGGTCAAGGGGCAGTGCCCCACAAAATTTTTTAAATTTTGACTCTTTTGAATGAATGGCTACCTTAAGAAAAACCCCAAGAATTCATCAATCTCATTGAAAATCCATCCACCAAAATTGTTTCCCATATGCTGTTTTTCATCACGTCATGCAGGAAAACATATATTTCACAAATATATGAACACGTCACATACGAAGACAGATTCACATATGAAAATTGAATCAGTCATATGAAAGATAGAAACGAATCCATACTAATACAAAACATATTTTCAAACCCGAATTACATAGGATTATCTAATTGCGTCATAGAAAACATAAATTGAATACATGCGTATACAAAACAGATTCCTAAACTGATTGAGCACCTTCTATTCGCAACAACAAATTCTCATATACATATGCAAAAACATATTCGTATCACATACAAAAATCACATGAATCTCATCACGTCATACATCAACAGAAAATGAAATCGTTTAAATAGAATCACAATTGTTTCAAAAACCATATTTCACATAGATATATAACCTTAGATTACAAAACCAATTTGAGGAATAGATTTTTGAAATACATATATCACATATATGAATGGTATATTTACATACGAAAATTGAAAACTGATTTGAAAAACCGAATTGGACAAATTGAGTTCACACATATCACATTTATGCAATCATATACTCAAGAACTCAATTTAAACAATCATTGACTTGGCTCTGGTACCACTATTGGGAATTTCACTACACAGACAGTGAAAAAATTGTAAGAAATTCCCTCACATGGATTCGTCAATGTTGTTTTGATTGAGATGTAGAAAAAGAATTTACCTCTAGTGCATCTCTTGGTGTTCTTTTTCATTTCCTTGGACCCTAGGAACTAACGCGATTGGTCAGCTCCCTCTACCGGTATACACAAGAACAATGAATCCAACTCGGACGACGTACTAGCACCTCTGGTAGTGATGTCCGTACAATTCCGTACAAGGCTGTACGCCTTTGCTGTTCACTATTTGTTCGTACAATTTTTCTTTCTGAGTGTACAACCGCTCTCTCTTTAGGGTATTTCGAATTCTATTCATTCTGTATCCTAGTCTATATCAATATATAGATAGGATTCGATATTTGTTTAATTTCAATCAATAATTTAAACTAAATCAAATATTAAATAAATAGATTAGTTTGAATTTAAATCTATCTAATAGATTAAATTTAAATTAACTATCTAATATATATTCAGAATCAAATCTAAATTTAATTTATCATATAAATGAAATTTCAATTATTAGTTTAAATTCAAATTTAAAATACAATCTAAATCAAATTTAGATTATGACAATAGTTTAAATTTAAATCTATCATATAGATTTAAATTTAAAACTAATTAATTTGAATTAATTTGAACAATATATATATTTTGAAATATATATCAAATATATAATATATCAAACATATATACATATATTTCAAATTTTAATATATATATATATAATTCTATCACCCTAAATTGAATATTAAATTCATTGAATCTAGACATATTTTAGATTTAATAAATCTGAACATTCTAGCTCAATTTAGCCCGTTCTTGTGTGTGACCCTGTAGGCCTATATGATGTTGGTAGTAGGCTAATAACACTATTAGACCCACAAGTCACAAGTGGCCCCTAGCAAGACATTGTGACAACCTAAATCATATGAGATCCGATGCAACCTATATTATAACCCGATCACATCCCTTTTGTCTCATGATATATAGGTCAAATATGAGGCATGAAAATGTCATTCTCATTTTACTCGACCATCACTTTCTCGATCTTCGATCAAACTAACAAAACAAATAGAAACTCTTCCATTCGAGCACGGCCATGCATTTTCTCAGTCACACTCATCGAGAGGCCTAGATATATCTCTCCATTAATTATGTTGAATCAAGAGTTTTGATGATGTTAAAACCAACACCCAAGAGCTTGGATTGAAGATATCAAAGAAGAACAAAGCTGGTTCAAGTGAAGATTATCTGAGTATATGTTGTTAGATCTTTTGTAGGATCTTTAGTTTTTGATATAATTGGGTAAAAGATTTTGATTTGAAGAAAAGATGTTTTCAAACTTTGATTTTATGTTAAATCTTTGAACATTTGAAAAATACCTTCAAACAGACGAAGGTTGAAAGTTTAAACTGAACTGTCAAGTTAGAAATTCGAACTTTGCCTTTGGAAATTCGAATTTCAAGCTAAAACTGAATAAGTCTGAAGAGACTGCTCTCTGTCAGACGAATTTTGGTGGTTCAAAATTCGAATTTTCATCTAGTCTGAAAAGAGGCCTTTTGTAACAGACGAACTTCACACTTTCAAAATTCGAATTTCAAGTAAAATGAAGTTTGTAAAAATCAAAGAAATTCGTCTGAAACTATGATAAAGTGCATCTGAAATCAAAACGAAATTCAGTTTGAAAAATGCTCTCTGACAGACGAATTTTGAAGTTGCAACATTCGAATTTTCATATAAGTCTGAAAGATGCTTCTTTACAATAGACGAACTTTGGGTTCTCAAAATTCGAATTTCAAGCAAAACAAAATTTGAGAAAACTGAAGAAATTCGTCTGTAACTATGTTAAAGTTCATCTGAGATCAAAAGTGATTTAAGTTTCAAAACTGCTCTCTGACAGACGAACTTTGAACATTGAAATTCGAATTTCAGAAGCTAAGTTCTTAAGTCTATTGAAATGAAACAATGACATACGAATGATAAGAACTTGCAACATTCGAATGACAAGATGAGTCTGAAAAGAGTTTCTCTGACAGACGAATTTTGCCTTTCCAAAATTCGAATTTCAAAGAAAGTTATCTACTGTGTCCCTTTTTAGTTCAATGAACAGACGAATTTTGGGGATCCAAAATTCGAATTTCGAAGGCACTGTAGAAAATTGAAAACACTGTTCATACTTAACCGAAAAACTTTCTTCTTGAAAATTCGTATGTCACATTGTGAAAATGTTTTGTAAGTTTCAAAATTCGAATTTCACTTTATGAACAGACGAACTTCGTGCTGTAACGTTGGAAGCTTTAATCTACGATTCCTTCGAAATTCTTCTGTTGGCCAACCGAAATTCGAATTTCAGTATGTCAGAAACATTAAATGCGGTTGGTAAACGGATAGTTTTTTTAGAGTAACCGTTGAATAACTTCTCCAACGGATAGATTTAGTCTCTAACGGATATTTGAGACCTAAATCTATAAATACAACATCATTTGAAGTTATGGGTAATGAATCAAACTTGTATATACTGAATCTCTGCTGAATTTTCTTCTCAAAAGCTTTTACCCTCTTAACTTCCAGACTTGCACCTAAACTTTCATATCTACTCCTTTCAAGAGAGTTATTTCATTGTAATCAATCTACTCTTCATCTGGAAGATAGATTTACTTGTGAGGGATATTCACAAGGGGATTGGGAAGCACACAGTGTAAGTGCTTGGAGAGTTTGAGAGAGCTCAGAAACAGAGCAAACTCGTGTACTGTGGCCTTTGCAAGAAGCCCATTGAAATTCTTGCTGTATAGTGGATAAATCCCAAGAGGTGTCTTGGGGACTGGATGTAGGTCAAGTGGAAGGACCGAACCAGGATAAATTACTGAGTCTTCTTCTCCCTATCTTTACTTTTCAGCTTGCTCTGTTTTACGCATTGTTTTCATTATACTGTGATATCTTCACTTACTTCACTTTGTGCAGAAAAATTTCAATCTTCCCAATTCACCCCCCCTCTTGGGAAGTCAGCCTTGCTAACAAATTAGAGGGACAAATTCCATCTTGACCATTCATCTTCCTCCACACGAGTTCCACTATGCCCGATCATAGCCTTTATGATCTCCCGATTAAAGGTGACTTTTGACTATGTCAAAGTATAGTGTTCCCCCATATAAGAAGCCATGGTGATTTTAAGTCTGAGGGCTTAGTGACACGGTTATATATGAGATATGCTTATGACTTGATCCATGCAGTTATTTCTGATGGGTCAATCCAGTGCCTATTCTATAACAGGAGCTTATGATTTTGATTTGTATCTTCATACATAATTATCACATAATTATCAATCAAAATCATAATAGTATTAATTCATCATTGTTCCCACAAAGATGATTGACCAGGGATATTTAGAATAAAATAATTTATCCAAGGATATTATTATAAAGAAAAACATGCAAACAATATAATAATGTAAGAAAAAACACCTTTTTTTTTCATAATGAAATACAATGTTCATAATACAATGATTGACCTTGGGCACAATCTCCAACATGTACAAGTTTGATTTCATTGATTCTTTGACCATGCCATGCTATGTATTTGATGTTTTGCATTTAAATTGTGTTGTTGACTACTGTTATGAAGAGTTTATGACTCTTTGATATCCAATTTTTAATGTGTTACCATGCCAAAATTTTTGTAAAAATGTATGGCATATTATGATGGAATCTTTTCCTCCTTGATATTTCATAACATGCTATGATGTTTTATGTGTATAAATGAATGTAACTACTGAGATTCTATGAATCTTACCTTTTTCCAAATGTCTAACTTTATAGGTTCACATTATGGCAAGACTTGCCAAGAAGAGAAAGGGAAAGAGAAGCAAGTTACTAATTAAGATGAACTTGCTATCTTTAGTGTTTTGTTTGGAGTTCTTGAATCAAGTGTTTTGATGATTTCAAACCAACCTTCAAGAGTTTGGAATAAAGATATCAAAGGAGCACAAAAGGTTTCAAGTGAAGGAATTGTAGAAAAATCAATGCAAGAATAGATGTAGAATATTTAGTAATGATTTAATTTGAGTAAAAGACTTTGATTTCGTGAAAAGATGTTTTAAAACCTTGATTCTATGTTAATTCATGGAATATTTGAAAAACATTCACCAACAGACGAGGTTTGAAAGGTTTATACTGATCTGTTGTTTTGAAAATTCGAACTTTGACTTTGGAAATTCGAATTTCATATTGAAAATGAACCAGTCTAAAAAGAAACTTCTCTGATAGATGAATTTTGACTTGAGAAATTTGAATTTTTATATGTGTCTGAAAAGAGCTTTCTCTGGCAGACGAACTTTGGTTTTTGAAAATTTGAATTTCAGATAAAATACAACTTATGAAAATTGAAAAATTCGTCAAAGAATATGTCAAAGTTCATCTGAAACCAAATTTAGATAGAGCTTCAAAATTGCTCACTGACAGACAAACTTTGAACATGAAAATTCGAATTTCAGAAACAAAGCTTGTAAGTCTGTTATAATGATATGTTAACATACGAATGACAGTATTCAGAAATTCGAACTTTAAAGTAAGTCTGAAAAGAGGTCTCTCTGATAGACGAACTTTGCCCTTTGAAAATTCAAATTTGGAATTGATGAACTATTTTGCCTCTTTGAACTAGCTTTTGACAGATGAATTTTGCGTTCAAAAATTCGAATTTCGAAGGCACTGTAGCAAAATGAAATTACTGTTCACACTTAACAGAAAGACTTTCAACATGAAAATTCATATGTTCCAACATAGAATCATTTTCTAAATATGAAAATTTGAATTTTGCTTCATAACAGACGAACTTTAGGAGTTCAACATTAAAGGCTGTAGCTTTCAGTTTCTACGAAATTCATTTGTTGACTAACTGAAATTCGAACCTTGAGTGTCAGAAGCATTAAATGCGGTTGGTAAATGAATAGTTTCTCAGAGTAACCGTTGGGTAACATCTCTAATGGCTAGATCTTGTCTCTAACGTATAGTTGGGGCAGAAATCTATAAATAGAACTTCATTTGAAGATGTGGGTAATGATTTTAACTTTGTATATACTGAAATTCTGCCAAATCATCTACTCAAAGTCTCTTACTCTCACATACTTCATTCTTTATACCTTAACTTTCATATACACTCTGATTAAGAGAGTTTATTTATTGTAAACAATCTTATCTTCATCTGGAAGAAAGATTTTCTTGTGAGGGGATATCACAAGGAATTGGGGAAGCACTTAGTGAGAGTGCAAAGAGAGAAAGTGTGAGCTCTAGAAACAGAGCATAAACATTGTACTGTGGCATTTGTAAGAAGCCCACTGAATTCTTGCAGGATAGTGGAAAATCTCAAGTGGTGACTTGGGGACTGGACATAGGTCAAGTTGAGAGACCGAACCAGGATAAATATCTGAGTCTTCTCTTCCCTACGACTACTTTTACTGTTTATTCATTTATACTTTGTTTTACCATCACCCTTTGCTTTCTTCACTTTCTTGATGTTTTGCAAAAAAAATTTAATCTTTCCAATTCACCCCCTATTGGGAAGCCAGTATATCTAACAAGTGGTATAAGAGCCCGGATTCCCTATCAAAGGATTTAACAGTTCTGGAAATACAATGGCTGGCTTTGGAGAAAGCATACTACCAGAGGGAAACAAAACAAATTGACTACCTGGCTTTAGTGGAGAACACTATGGATACTAAAAGAGGAGGATACAAATCTATCTTCAGTTAATTGATCTAGACATCTGGTTTGTCATCCAGAAGGGAGATTTTGTCCCAATGACATTGTAGGATGATAGAAAGTACAGAGAGAAGCGAGAAGCTGAATGGAACAAGGAAGATAGAAGAAGTGTCTTACTGAACTTCAAGACAAAACACTGCCTGGTTAGTGTATTAAATCAAGACAAATTCTACAGGGTCTCACAGTGCTCTACTGCCAAGGAAATGTGGGACACCTTGCAAATTGCTCATGAAGGAACAACTGGAGTTAGAGAAAACAAATTGAACACCTGCATAGGTGAATATGAAAGCTTCAGAATGATGGAAGGAGAAAGTATGAAAGAGCTACAAAAGAGATTCACCCTCATTGTAAATCAACTGAAGAGTCTGGGAAAGGAGTACACTCAGGCAGAAAAAGGTCAGAAAGATTCTCAGAGCTCTCCCTCTGGAATGGCAACCTAAAGTAACAGCAATAGAGGAAGCCAAAGGAGAATCAATGGCCTCTGTCACAGCTCTTTTTGGTAGCCTGGAGGAGTATGAAGGGAAAATAAAGGCTCTCAAGGAGGCAGGACAAGACAGAAAGAAGAAAGGTCTTGCTCTGAAAGCTGCTGAGGAGAAAGAAGAAGAATCTGATGATAGAGATGAGCTAGATGAAGAAACTTTCGCTATGATGGTCAGAAAATTTGGAAGATTCTACAATAAGGAGAGAAACAAGAAAATCTTCAAGAAAGGAGCAGCTGGAGATAGCAAGAGAGAAGTAAAAGAATCTGTCACTTGCTATGAGTGCAAAAAGTAGGGACATATCAAATGGGATTATCCACAATTCCTCAAGAAGCAAGAGAAAGAAAAGAAAGATGCAGACGAAGACAAGAAGAAAAGAACGTACATCTCATCAATATGGGGCAACAGCTCAGATGAGGAAGAAGATGATGAAGATGAAATTGCCAACATTTGTCTCATGGCACTTGCCTTTGAAGAAGCTGAAATCCCATTCAACAGGGATCAAGAAGATGAAGTATATGAATCTGAACCTTCTTATTCTAAATTACTGGATGCATTTCATGAGTTGCATGATGAGTTTGTTAAGGTTGCCAAAGAATTAAAGCAAGCTAAGAAAAAGATTAACAAACTAGAATCTCAATGCAACATCTCTGAAATTGCTTCTTTGCCTATTACTGAATCTGCTTGCTGTAAATCATGCATTGAATTAAAGCAAACCAAGGACTATCTAGTGAAGAGCATGTCTAGGCTTACTAAAGGTAAAGATATGGTGTTTGCTTTAATGGGAAGCCAAAGAATATCATAGGGAAAGGCTGGACTTGGCTATGATCCTTGTGCAGTCAAAGAAAAGATTAAGAAAAAGAATCAGAATGTATAAATGAGACATTTTGTGCATGCTAGTGGTAATAGAAAGAAAGAACATATTTCACAGCACATTGAATCTTATGATCAACCAAGGTATGCAAAATAAAAATATTATCTGCATTGTTTTCTTCCTGCATCTCAATCCAGCAGTCCCTTTACCACCTGTCACTTCTGTAACAAGAAGGGACAAATCACCAGTTCATGTGCTTTAAAGAACAATGGACTTGACAGGAAGGTTAAATGGGTTCCCAAAGGTACGTTTGTATCTAGGGAAAAGACTACTGACAGAAAAGGACCCAAGCAAATTTGGGTACCTAAAAAGAAAATATGAACTTTGTTTTGCAGGTTTGTCTTAAAGCTAGAAAGAGCAATAAATGGTATATAGATAGTACTTGCTCAAGTCACATGACTGGTGATAAGGAGAAATTCATCATCTTAGAGACAAGAAAGGAGGAAAGGTGACCTTTGGAGATGATCAATATGGCAAAATAGTTGGCATTGGCATTGTGGGGAAGAATCCTGAAACATCCATTGAAGAGGTGCTATTTGTAATTGGCCTCAACCACAATCCACTAAGTGTGAGTCAGACATGTGACAAAGGAAACTGGGTACTGTTTGACTCAAAGTTCTGCCTCGTCATCAGAAAAAGTGATCACAAAATAATCCTCAAAGCTCAAAGGGATGGTAACTGCTATACTATTGATCTTAATGAACTTCCTCTCTTAGATTCTGTATGTTTGATTAGTCAGAATAATGATAGTTGGTTGTGGCATAGAAGATTAGCACATGTTAACATGAATCAACTATCAAAACTAGTTAAAAATAATTAGTCACTAGCCTACCAAAAATTTCTTTTGAAAAAGACAAAAAATGTGATGCATGCCTAAGAGGAAAACAAACTAAATCTTCTTTTAAATCTAAAAACGTAGTCACCACAACTAGACCGCTAGAACTATTGCATGTGGATCTGATTGGTCCATCTATGGTAAAAAGCATTGGTGGAAATCTGGATGTGCTTGTAATTGTGGATGACTACTCTAGATTTACTTGGACACTATTTCTTTCTTCTAAGAGTGATACATTTGATGCATTTGTAAACTTAGCTAAGAAAGTGAAAAATGAGAAAGGTATTTCTATTGTGTCTATCAAGTCAGATCATGAAGGAGAGTTTGAGAATTCATACTTTCTGGAGTACTGTGATGAGCATGAAATTGATCACAACTTCTCAGCTCCAAGAACTCATCAACAAAATGGAGTAGTGGAAAGGAAAAACAGAACAATTGGAGAGATGGCTAGAAAAATGCTGAATAAAAAGGAACTCTCTCAAGTATTTTAGGCTGATGCAGTAAACATAGCTAGCTACATCATAAATAGAGCCTACATCACACCAATCCTTGGGAAGACTCCTTATGAGCTGTAAAAAGGAAGAAAGCCATATCTCTCACATCTACATGGGTTCGACTACAAGTGCTTCATCCACAACAATGGAAAGGAGAATCTGGGTAAGTTTGATGCCAAATCTGATGAAGGTATATTTATGGATTATTCTAGTAGAAGTAAGGCATATAGAGTTTTTAATAAGAAGTCTAAAATAGTAGAAGAATCTGTGCATGTAGTATTTATTGAAAATGAAACTGTTTCCAAACATGTCACTAATGAGGATGATCTTATTTCAAACTTTAAAAACTTAGATCTTTCTAATGAAGATAAAATTTAACCTCCAAAAGTATCTGAATCTGTTGACATAGAGGAAGATATTCAGGAGAAAAATTTTGAGAATGAAAATAATGAAGAAATATCTTAAGAACTCCCTAGAGCTTGGAGATATCAAAGGAATCATCCTGTTGATCAAGTGATAGGGGATGTTCAAGAGAAAGTTAAAACCAGAAAATAGTTAAGGGAGCAAATGATAAACTGTAATTTTATTTCTCAAATTGAACCTAAATGTACTGAAGAAGCCTTAACTGATGAATACTGGATTTTAGCTATGCAAGATGAGTTGAATCAGTTTGAAAGAAATTAAGTTTGGGATTTAGTGCCCAGACCCAAAAATCATCTTGTCATTGGCACTAAATGGGTTTTTAGAAATAAGCTTGATGAATCTGGATTAATAATCAGGAATAAAGCTAGACTGGTTGGCAAAGGATATAATCAAGAAGAAGGAATTGATTTTGAAGAAACCTTTGCTCCTGTGGCTAGATTATAAGCAATTAGAATTCTGTTAGCATATGCATACATGAAAAATATTATGTTATATTAAATGGATGTGAAAAGTGCTTTTCATAATGGATATATCATGGAAGAAGTTTATGTGGACCAACCTCCAGGCTTTGAGGACTCTATAAAACCAAACCATGTTTATAAACTGAGAAAAGCCCTTTACGGTTTAAAGCAAGCCCCTAGAGCATGGTATGAAAGGTTAAGTAATTTTCTAATTGAAAAGGGGTTAAACAAAGGAAAATTAGATATAACATTATTTACTAACAAAGAAAATAAAGATTTAGTTATTGTTCAAATCTATATTGATGATATTATATTCGATGCTACTAATAAATCTCTTTGCAAGAATTTTTCTAAGCTAATGCAAGGAGAATTCAAAATGTCCTTGATGGGTGAGCTCAACTTCTTCCTTGGATTGCAAATTAATCAATGTGATGATGGTATCTTTCTCAATCAATCCAAGTATTAGAAAGCATTGCTGAAAAAGTTTGGTGTAGAGAATGCTAAGCCAATGAGAGCACCTATGGCGACTGCAACCAAATTGGATATGGATGAAAAGGGTAAAATGTTTGACATAACCCAATATAGAAGAATGATTGGATCTCTGCTATACCTAACTGCTAGCAGACCTGACATTATGTTCAGTGTCTACATGTGTGCAAGATTCCAATCATGCCCCAAAGAAACCCATGCAACTGCTGTGAAACGTATTTTCAGATATCTAATTGGAACATCATAGATGGGTCTTTGGTATCCTAAGGGCAATGGAGAAGATTTGAAAGGATACACTGATGCTGACTTTGCAAGATCCAAAACTGACAGAAAAAGCACAAGTGGAACATGTCAGTTTCTTGGAGCATCCTTGGTTTCATGGTTTAGCAGGAAGTAAAACAGTGTGGCCTTATCCACGGTAGAAGCTGAATATGTTACAGCTTGAAGTTGTTGTGCCCAAGTCATCTGGATAAAACAGTAGCTTGAAGATCTTGAGATTGAGATGAAAGAAATACCTATAATGTGTGACAACTAAAGTGCCATTAACATCACAAAGAATCCAGTCATGCATTCAAGGACGAAGCATATTGAAGTTAGGCACTACTTCATGAGGAATCATGTTCTGAAAGGAGAAATCAGATTAGAATACATCCCAACAGAAGATCAAGTTGTTGACATCTTGACAAAGCCTCTGCCAGAAGATAGGCATTGTAAAATCAGGAAAGAATTGGGTATGGTAAATCCCAATGAACTGTAAGTAAATTTCTGTATCAGTCTGTTTTAGAATTTCTGACATTGATTTAATTTTGACTTTAGCATCAGAGTAAGTTTAATGTAAGTTGAAGGTGCTCCTCATGAGTTTAAATGACAATAGATCTGAAAAATGGAGCCAATCAGAATAAAACAGTCAAAAGGTGAAAGAGACAGCAAGAAATCTGAGTTCTGGATCCATTCTGTAAGTTTTTAAAGTTGAAATTCGCATTTTTGGTTGTGTGTTAGATGAATTAATTTCCTTGATAAATTGTGGTTCTGAACAAGTCAGCATGCTCAACATTCGAATTTATATGCCCATCAGATGAACTTTAGCTTGGTTTACATTGTAACAGTTCTCGGTGGTCCCTCGAAATTCATCTGTTGGTCTTTGAAAGTTTGAATTTTCAAAAATAAAAGTTTTAATGTTGTCTTTGTCCAACATGATGATTATACAAATGTTTATTTCTTAACATATGCATGTTGGAAAACCTTTACAAAGTGTAGAAATTCAAATTTCTGATTCAAAATTCATCTGTTGAAACATGCTCACAATGTTGAATCTCTGAAAAATGAATTTCCATAAGCATAATTCGTTTGTTGTTTGTTGCATTGATTATTGCTTGATGCTTGTTCTTTGAAATTCGAACTTTGTTGAAACAAAGTTCGTTTATTCATCTTGTGCTACTTGGACCAAGCCTCTGTCAGATGAACTTTCAAAAGAAAATTCATCTGTCAGTAAGTTTTGCTGAATGGTTTAACTTTTAACTGCTCAAAGTTTGAATTTTGACCCCTTAAAATTCTTCTATCCTGCAGTTACACACATTAAAACCAATGGTTTTCCTTTGAACAGACGCAACTCTATTCATCTCTTCTTTGAATTTGTTCAAATTCTCTCTTCAATGCTCTTCAATTCAGACCGTAAATCTTCTTTTCCCACCATTTAAACTCCTTTTTGCATCCTATAAACCTATTCTTAGCTTCATTCTGAATCATTCATCCACGAAAATGGCTAGAGTAAAGAATCCAGAAGTTGGAAAGAGAGAGGCATGGCCAAAGAGAACGGTTAAATTCCAATATGCCTCAAAGGAGGGTGAAAAACCGAAGAGAAAAGCCGAATCAAGCAAAGCAACTCCCTCCAAACGACAAAAAATAACTCCAAAGGCTGAATCAAAGAAAGCTGGACCTTCTTTACTAAAGAAAATAGAGCCTTCGGTTCCTGTTCCTGCTGCTGCTGTTGCTTCCACTTCCACCTCCAGTACTGAATCTGGAGAGTACCAACTCACAACAATGCCATTATGGAGCACTCCTCAAATTCAGGAGGAATACACGATCAAGTTTGTGAGTAAAAAGGTAATCAAGCCTCATTGTGTGAACATGGAAGATTTCTTATTCTCTAATAATTTTGATGTTGGACTATGGATACTGAGATATAAGAATCTGTTAAAGATACTGGAGAGGTATGATGATGAAGTGGTTAAGACATGGTATGCCTCCCTAAAGTACAACAGCAAGAAGAATAAGTGGGAAGTCAATATGAGATCAAGGACCATTTGGCTCAAAGATGAAACTTTGAACGAGGTGTTAGAAATTCTAGGACAAGATGGCCTTAAGATTGACATCATTGCCTTTGGGTATGTGGATGAGGCAAAGATGACTCATGAAGAAAGTTGCCCCTTTTTGAACTATAAGGAGTGCACAATCCTGAACACTTAATTCAAAAGAAAGGAGAATAGGCCACCAATAAGCTTGCTGAAGCCCACTGACCTCAATGCTTAAGTAAGAATCCTACACTATATAGTGTCTAGGATTATCTTCAACAAATAAGGTAGCTTCAATCTGATCATAAGGGCAGAGGCACATGTAATGGCAGTAATCATGCGTGGGAAGCTTATCAACATGGGACATCTCATTCTACAACGCATGATCAAGGCTAGGGATCAGAGGAAAGACTCTACACTTCCTTATACATCAATCATCTCTAGGATCCTTCAATATACCAGAATTTAGCATCTTGAGAAAGGGAAAGGAAAGCCTACTGAGATTTTCAAGGAAGAAGAGCTACAAAGGATAGGGATAGAGAAGAAAGATGGAGGATAGGTTGGAAAGGGAGCTGGAAAATCTGAAGATCTCTTCTTTGATGAAGATACCTCCTTACAGTAATAAGGTACCTCTGAGCCTCCTGCAAGACCTACACCTCAGCCTTCTCAGCCTGTCCCATCCCTATCTCGGCCTGCTCAAGCTCCAATTCATCAACTCCCTCCTTTCAAGCCAAGCCAACCAAGATCACTAAGTTGTATGACAGTTTGTCTATACTCATACTCAGCATCAGGGATGAGCAAAATGCCAAGTTTGCTCATCTGCAAGATCAGATCCACCAGTTAGCAAAAAACATGAAGGTAGTAGCTGATGCATATGAAGATATAAGGAGTGTCATTCCTGCCACATCAGCTCCACCTCATCTAGGATTCTATGAACCTGCTAAGTCTCCAACCCATGTGCCTCCAAGCCCCTTTGTGCTAGCATCTCCTGAGCCTGATGATGGTGTACATGACGCTGAGGTTGCTGGTACACTGAGCACACAACAGGCCTCCAGCAATGAAGCAAGTCCTGGTCTTTCCTTGGACTATGGCATGGAGGAAGAAGGCCCTTAGGATTCAAGCTCTCATGACCCTATTCCAACAAATGCTCAAGAGTCAATCCTGTCCCAACAAGAATCGGAGCAAGTAGAAAGATTAGTGGCAGTCATCTCCTCTTCACCATTCATGCAGGCTGCCCTAAATGAAGAAAGAAGCATTGTGCCTTTTGTTGATTTGGAAGCCATTGCACACAATGCTCTCTTGCAAGCTTAGAGAAGAAGGCTTGAAGAAATGTTTTCTCCTCCTGCTCCTTCATCAGTTACATATTATGGTTTCTCAGAGGAAAGAAGGGCACAATTGGCAGTTACAAGGCAAAAAATTTCTGAACTTCTTGAGATTTCTGATGATGAAGATGAAGACACAAGTTCTGAAGTTTCTAGGTCCTTGCCAAAGCTCAATCCAAAAATGCCATTTGTCCCTGTGCCTGTTCAAGCTATTCCAGTGTCTTAGATCCCTCCTCTTGCTGATTTTGTTCATCTTCCTGATGATGCCAAAAAAGGGGGAAAAAGTGAGCAAACTGGAAAGTCTGCTGCAGAGCCTTCTAGAAAAACTTATAGCAAGAAGACCAAGTCAAAGAAAAAGTGATTAGAACTTATGCTTCGGTCCTCTTGTCGTGCTGTATTATGTTTATGTTGTTTGTGTATTGTGTTTATGTATTCCTAATGTTTGTTGTTTCTTCTAAAGTGACATTTGATGAAATAAAGAATTCCTTGGTTGCAATGAACTGTTCTTATTGAACTTTGAATGAGTTAATAAATCACTTTACTTGATCTACTATACATGATATCTTTTAGATTATAATGCATATGTTGACGGGGAACTTGTTAAAGCAAACTCAAGTACTAATCCAGTTTGTAAGTTGTTTTATTATCATCAAAAAAGGGGAGAATGTTGAATCAAGTGTTTAGATGATTCCAAACTAACCTTCAAGAGCTTGGAATAAAGATATCAAAGGTGCACAAAAGGTTTTAAGTGAAGGAATTCTAGAAAAATCAGTGCAAGAATAGATGTAGAATATTTAGTAATGTTTTAATTTGAATAAAAGACTTTAATTTGGTGAAAAGATGTTTTAAAACCTTGATTCTATGTTAATTCATGGAATATTTGAAAAACACCCACCAACAGATGAAGTTTGAAAGGTTTATACTGATCTGCTGTTTTGAAAATTCAAACTTTGGCTTTGGAAATTCGAATTTCATATTGAAAATGAACAAATCTGAAAAGAGACTTCTCTGACAGACGAATTTTGACTTGAGAAATTTGAATTTTGATACGTGTCTGAAAAGAGCTTTCTCTGACAGGCGAACTTTGGTTTTTGAAAATTCGAATTTCAGATAAAATGCAACTTATGAAAATTGAAAAATTGATCTGAGAATATGTTAAAGTTCATCTGAAACCAAGTTTAGATAGAGCTTCAAAATTGCTCACTGACAGACAAACTTTGAACATGAAAATTTGAATTTCAGAAACAAAGCTTGTGAGTCTGTTATAATGATATGTTAACATACGAATGACAGTATTCAGAAATTCAAACTTTAAAGTAAGTTTGAAAAGAGGTCTCTCTGACATATGAACTTTGCCCTTTGAAAATTTGAATTTCGAATTGATGAACTATTTTGCCTCATTGAACCAGCTTCTGACAGATGAATTTTGGGTTCCAAAATTCGAATTTCGAAGGCACTGTAGCAAAATGAAATTACTATTTACACTTAACAGAAAGACTTTCAACATGAAAATTTGTATGTTCCAACATAGAATCATTTTCTAAAGATGAAAATTCAAATTTTACTTCATAGCAGACGAACTTCAGGAGTTCAACATTAAAGGCTATAGCCTTTTGGTTTCTGTGAAATTTGTCTATTGACCAACTGAAATTTAAACTTTGAGTGTCAGAAGCATTAAATACAGTTGGTAAACAGATAGTTTCTCAGAGTAACCATTGGGTAACATCTCTAACAGCTAGATCTTGTCTCTAACATATAGTTAGGGTAGAAATCTATAAATAGAACTTCATTTGAAGATGCACTACTACAAAAATAGGCTTTCTAGGTGGTTATTTTTGGCTTTTTTTGGTGGTTATGAACTGCCTTCTTTTGGAGTGCCATAAAAAGTAGTGATTTTAGTAGGCAGTTAATAACCGCCTACAAAAGTCCCATTTTGTAGGCGGTTATCTGAATAACCGCCTACAAAAGCCCTGCTTTTGTGAAAATAGGAGGACTTTTGTAGGCGGTCATCTATATAACGGCCTACAAAAACGGACTTTTGTAAGTGCTTATCTGTGTGACCACCTACAAAAGTGAACTTTTGTTAGCAGTTATTTATATAACTGCCTACCAAAAAATATCCATTTTTTTAACAAAAATATTTTGATACCAGGTTAAACTAGTATCAAAATATATGCAATCTACCAAACCCATTAACAGGAAAAAAATTACATTAATAAATATTTACAAATCAATATCAAATTTATTAATAAACCAAAAAAATTACACACACTAATTCACAAAAACAAAAAATAAAAAAGTAAAGCCTAGAATACAACCTAAACAATCAAGAAAAACACCTAACAAACTATAACAAGTAGCTTTATCTTTTATACATACCAAATATATATAGTTTTAACTGGTTAAAACAATTATGTCGGACGTCGAATAAATCTATTATTTGTCACACATCGAAAAAAATAAAATCATTCAAAATGACTATATAAAAATGAAAAGGAAAATCTAATCAAAAAATTCAAAGGATAGATTAAACAAAATGATCTACTCCCGCATCAATTCATTATAAGAGTACAGTTGACATACCAATGATTGCATCACGGCAAGAGACAATATATGTCGATAAATTTTCTATTCTCATGATTCCACTTATTGTACTGAAAAGTATTAGTACCTGAAAAAAGGCAACTTGTACACATCAAAATATGAACAAATAATATATTGAAGAGTTGCGTAAAATTATTATCATGGAATGAAGTCTGTTACTGGAGTTATCACCATTTGGATGATTATGGTAATGATTCAAAACACAAATTCAAGCATTTTTTTCAGCCCAAGATGTAACCAAAATAATAAAGGATTTATAGAAAATTTAAAAATAATCAAACCTAGAAGTATACATTTAGAGAATCTCAAGAAGAAAATGCAAGTCACTCAAATTTTAGAGCAGCATGGACCAAAGTTCTCTTTAACTAAATACATCTATATTTGGACTATTGAGCAATGGTGGTGTACTTGGTTCCCTATCCTTTTCAGACAGATTTGTCTTACGGAACAGTTAGGATTTGCCTTTAAAATTGACAAATCGATGTTCCTTTATTGAAGTTTAATCAAGAAAATAGGTCACAGTCTTGCCACTGCTAGATATCCAAGATCCCAATTAGAAGGCATTAAAACGCTCAACATCCATGCCCACTGAGCATTAGAACATAGTTAATTAAGATCTAACATATATATGCATATTTGTATGTATGATTGCATTTTTGTCAATAGTAACAAGACATGACAAAAATGTAAGTTCAAAATGCAAACCTTATTTCCAAACAGCGAGGCTGATGACTTTAACCCCAATCCTATCAGCTGTGAGGATTGCTTCCTCAATATGTTATTGATTCCCTTAGCAGCAAAGAGTATGAAATACTACAAAATATTGTTTTAGATAAAACCAAACATAGATGCAAGTTTTACAAATTAATATAGTTACAAGTTTCACTCAAATATATCTGAAATTGTGATAAAATATTGTTTCAGATAAAACAAATATAAATACCAACCTGAACTTAATTTGTCGTGTAATTCCCATGCTCTGTCATTAACTGTGTTGCCTAACGCATCAAAGAGAGCATGAGGAGGGCCTTTTGCAAGGCTTATAAAGGCACGTTTGTACCTGCAGCCTGCAGCCCTGTTTAGAACCGAATTAATAACTCCTTAATACCAGAAAAAGAAGACATTATTAGTTCCCTTGATCATTAAGCTAGTGCATAGTGTGTTAAAATTTAAGAGATCTACTTAAACTTAATTTTGATTGGGGTTAATTAGTGATAAACATGAGTGAGAATATATATGTAAAGACTAGCTATGAGGCCAGGCTAGGGGAGAAGGAGAATTATACAGTTTAGGACCACACATGCAATTCCAAATAGAGCTTCATCATGACTGATGCCTTACCTATCTTGTACAAAACAAGAAAAACAAAATCAATAAGATAGGGAAACATCAGAGAATTATCTCCCCTCTCTCTCATAATTGTTCTAGGTTTTTATTTTTTTCTTTGAGTGTTTCCTTAGCTTTATTTTTCATACATGAACCATAGATATGTATATATATTTACATTATTAGTTTTTGGTGAAATAAATAAGTGGGATTGATATAAGGTCGTCCATACTATCAGAGAGAAATGGCTCCAATAATACAGTGGATATGTGTACAGAAATAGAGCAGTACTCATGAGAGAGAATTAAATTAAAGGCAGAGAACAAAGAGAATATGTAGACACTTTCTCAGCCAAACAACATATAAAACAACGAAATTGAGATGCTTATACCACCAACAGATACAACAGCATAAATAATCTGCACACACAATGATACAAAAGTGAAATTGATTTCCTTCACACAATATATATATAACATCATACATACACTTGGCTTTTCAACTCTGAATACAACACAACACAGCGCATACACACACACACACTTATGAGCGATAATTAATTACTTCCACTAGAAAAGCTCATTCAAAGGATCATGGAAAACCCAAAAGGAAAAATAATAATAATCAATCCAGAATTCTGTTGATAGATGACTTACTAATTTGGATCCTTTAAAGTGAGAGCTGCTAAAGTTTCTGAAATTTAACACTAAATATTAGTACTGTACAAAATTATAAAGGCAGCCAAATTGTTCTACCTTAATGGTTCCGAAACAAAAGCACAAGGATCTTCAAAGCTTTTGAAGCTTTCAAATTCTTCTGTGACATATTTTGCAGCAAGGAATTTGGGAAAGTGATTTCAAATCATCAACAAATAATACTACTTCTTCCATGTTTTTTTCACACATGCTTCCACTTCTTAAAACTTCTTCCTTCGTTTTTGGTAATTACCTTATTGAGAGAATACTTACTCGAATGTTCCCTTTATTTGGATATCTTGCAAAGAACATTTTGCCTGTGCAGAAAACTTGTGCGAGAACGGGATATCTTGCTGCGTGTTTGATCTCAGCCATGACGACCTCGATAGCATTTGTATGCTTGCTCTCATTTACATTCACGGACGGGATCTTCCTTATCTCGTCTTCTTTCTCAGTCTCTGTCTTGATCGTGAGCTCGATTGCCGTTGGTGATGGCAACTTCACGGGATTTGGTGAGCCAGGGCACATAGGACGGACTGAGTCACAAAGGTTGAGGATAGAGTGACGGAGGTTGAGGATGGGTTCATGGAGGTGGCCGTCGAAGATGCGTCGAGGTAGAAAGGGCAAGGAGGCGGTCGAGAACATGACAAGGGAGGTAGGGCAAGAAGGTAGACTGTATTTACTAGGCAAGGAGGCTGTGTTCGAAGACAATGGATGACGGGAAGAAATATTTTGCAAATAAAAATAAAAAAAGGAAAAAGGAAAAAGAAGAGAGGGCGGTGATTGATATAACCGCATACAAAATAAATCTCTACATTGGCGTCTATTATTACGACCGCCTACATTTTATTTTGTTTTTTATTTTTAAAATTTATAAAATATATTTGTAGACGGTTATTAAAATAACCGTCTACAAAAATGTGATCTTGATAGACTTTTGTAGGCGGTTATTAAAATAACTGCCTACAAATCCCCTTCATCTTATTTTTATTGGCAGTTTTTTAAATAACCGCCAACAGTTGAGTGCAAACAAAAATCAAATATGGCGTAGTGATGTGGGTAACGATTTTAACTTTGTATATACTGAAATTCTGCCAAATCATCTACTCAAAGTCTCTTACTCTCACATACTTCATTCTTTATACCTTAACTTTCATATACACTCTGATTAAGAGAGTTTATTTATTGTAAACAATCTTATCTTCATCTGGAAGAAAGATTTTCTTGTGAGAGGATATCACAAGGAATTGGGGAAGCACTTAGTGAGAGTGCAAAGAGAGAAAGTGTGAGCTCTAGAAACAGAGCATAAACATTGTACTGTGGCATTTGCAAGAAGCCCACTGAATTCTTGCAGGATAGTGGAAAATCTCAAGTGGTGACATGGGGACTGGACATAGGTCAAGTTGAGAGACCGAACCAGGATAAATATCTGAGTCTTCTCTTCCCTACTACTACTTTTACTGTTTATTCATTTATATTTTGTTTTACTATCACCCTTTGTTTTCTTCAATTTCTTTACGTTTTGCAGAAAAATTTTTAATCTTCCCAATTCACCCCCCGTCTTGAGAATCCAGCTTATCTGACAGGAGTATCGTACAAAAATAATGTGCATGATTTTAGGACTTTATATGAATGTAATTATGTCTGTCTAGACCTAACATAATGTAATGTGCAAAGTAGAGATAAGAGATGGCCATGTATGTAAATATTAAGGCATACTTTGTCAAGTTGTAGGATGAAAATGGCCATTGTGACACCGCTGAGAATTTTGTATATTGTTTAGAAATTTTGTAGTTTAATGTATAAGTACTTTATATGATTTAAACCATACATGAAGGGCTTTTCGTAGATCCAAGATCACTCAAATTTGGAGTTGTGTGTGAATTATGATGAATTTTCAAAGTTATTGTCAGAATCAGGAAATTTAAAAAATGACCATTGCTACAGTGAAGTTTTTACGAATTTACTGTACAAATTGGTCAAGTATTTGCTCTGTTCAATATTTTTCCCTTGTAGAGAATCTATATTTTTGGAGATTTGAATCACCTCAATATGATATTTCTTGATTTAGATATGAATTTTTAATATTCACAGGGTAAAATGAGATTAACCAAAGGAATAGTACCTAGAAACTGTAAAAAAGAATTGGTTTTAAGTTATTCTATGCAATCAAGTCTCTAATCATGCATTGATGGACTAAAATAGAGTCTAATACATGGGAAATGAGTCCGAATATGAGGTATGACAACTTGTAGATTCTTCATATTTTCATTCTAGCAAAAACAACTCTCTAACATAAGAGCCAAGGTTGTGGTTTGGTCCAAATGGACAATACATTAGAGAGTTACCTTGTCCAAGCTGTCGGGGAAGGGGTTATACTTCTTGTATGGAGTGTGGAATGGAAAGATCAAGATCAGATTATCCAAAATGTAGTACGAAGGTATATGAAATTTGTTTCTATATAAACAAAGGTATAATGTACTTTAATGATAGGGAAGGGATTAGACTCCTTATTCTACATTAAAGGTGAAGACTTCAGTCTTCATTCTCTCAATGGAAATTCCTCAATTGAGTTGATTTAGGAATATTTGGTTTAGAAATTTGGAAGAGTCAGTCATCATCTATTTTATGATTTTCACATGATTGTTAGTTGTATGAAGTGTTACTTAGAGTAGTTCTTCAAAAGCATGGGTAGATATTTGAAGTTATGTTAGCAAGGCTGACTTCCCAAGAGGGGCATGAATTGGGAAGATTGCAATTTTTCTGCACAAAGTGAGATAAGTGAAGGTAGCACAGTTTTAAAGAAAGCAACGTATAAAACAGAGTAAGCTGAAAAGTAAAGATAGGGAATAGATGACTCAGTAGTTTATCCTGGTTCGGTCTATCCACTTGACCTACGTCCAGTCCTCAAGACAACTCTTGAGATTTATCCACTATACAGCAAGAATTCAACGAGCTTCTTGCTAATGCCACAGTACACGAGTATGCTCTGTTTCAGGAGCTCTCTCAAACACTCTAAGCACTTTCACAATGTGCTTCTCAATCCCCTTGTGATTTCCCCTCACAAGTAAATCTATCTTCCAGATGAAGAGTAGATTGTTTACAATGATATAACTCTCTTGAATAGAGTAGATATGAAGGTTAAAGTACAGATATTGAAGCAACAGGGTAAAAGCTCTTGAGAAGAAGTTTTGACAGAAATTTAGTATATACAAGTTAGATTCGTTACCCACAACTTCAAATGATGTTATATTTATAGTTTTAGGTCTCAAATGTCCGTTAGAGACAAAATCTATCCGTTGGGAAAGTTATCCAACGGTTACTCTGAAAAACTATCCGTTAACCAACCGTATTTAATGCTTCTGACATACTGAAATTCGAATTTTGGTTGGTCAACAGACGAATTTCGAAGAAACTGAAGGTTAAAGCTTTCAATGTTACAGCACGAAGTTCGTCTGTTCATGAAGTGAAATTCGAATTTTGAAACTTACAAAACATTTTCACAATGTGACATACGAATTTTCAAGAAGAAAGTTTTTCGGTTAAGTGTGAACAGTGTTTTCAATTTGCTACAGTGCCCTCGAAATTCAAATTTTGGAAGCCCAAAATTTGTCTGTCCATTGAACGTTCAAAGAGGCACAGTAGATCACTTTCTTCGAAATTCAAATTTTGAAAGGGTGAAATTCGTCTGTCAGAGAGACTCTTTTCAGACTAACTTCATCATTCGAATATTGTAAGTTCTTATCATTCATATGTCAATGTTTCACTTTAACAGACTCAAGAACTTAGCTTCTAAAATTCAAATTTCAATGTTCAAAGTTCGTCTGTCAGAGAGCAGTTTTGAAACTTAAATCATTCTTGATCTCAGATGAACTTTAACATTGTTTCAAACGAATTTCTTCCATTTTCATAAGTTGTGATTTGTCTGAAATTCGAATTTTGAAGACTCAAAGTTTGTCTGTTTCAAAGAAGCTGCTTTCAGACTTATATGAAAATTCAAATTTTGGAAAGTTAAAGTTCGTCTGTCAAAGAGCATTTTTCAAACTCAATTTCATCTTGATTTCAAATGAACTTTTACATTGTTTCAGATGAATTTCTTCTATTTTTCTTAAGTTGTGTTTTGTCTGAAATTCGAATTTTAAAGATGCGAAGTTCGTCTGTCACTAAGAGGCTTCTATCATACTTGGATGAAAATTCGAATTTTGAACAACCAAAATTCATCTGACAGAGAGCCATCTCTTCAGACTTATTCAGTTTTAGCTCGAAATTCGAATTTCCTGAAGCAAAGTTCGAATTTCCAACTTGACAGTTAAGTTTAAACTTTCAAACTTCGTCTATTTGTGGGTGTTTTTCAAATAAATCAAGATTTAACACAAAATCAAGGTTTGAAAACATCTTTTTCTCAAATCAAAATCTTTTACCAAACTAAAACTAAAGATCGTACAAAAGATCTAACAGCAAATACTCAGAAAATCTTCACTTGAAGCACTTTGATCTCCTTTGATATCTTCAATCCAAGCTGTTGGATGTTGGTTTGGAATCATCAAAACTATTGATTCAACATTCTCCCCCTTTTTGATGATGACAAAACAACTCACAAACTGGATTAGTACTTGGGTTTGCTTTCACAAGCTCCCCCTCAACATATGCATAAGATATCATATCCAACAGATTGAGTGAAGAGATTCAAGGCACAAAACATTGCAACCAAGAACATAATACATTTAATCAAATTGTTGCAATACATACTTCAATCAAAGATCAGTTCTCAAATCATCAAACAAACCAATACAATCAAACAACTAAAACAAGATAAACAAGAAGATTCAGCCTAAGATCTAAAATCAATCACTTCTTCTTTGGCTTAGACTTCTTGCTGTACGTCTTTCCTTTTCCAGATGGCTCAGCAGATTTTCCAGCTTGCTTAGTCCCAGTTTGCTTTATCTTCTCCCCCTTTTTGGCATCATCAGGAAGCCCAACAAAGTCCATTGAGGAGGAACCTGAGAGATAGGAACAGCACAAAGAGGGACAGGAGCAAAAGGAATCTCTGGCTGAACTGGTGCAGGGGGCTCAGCAGGCTCAGGGCTAGGTTCTTCATCATCATCATCATCAGAGACCTGAAGCAGCTCTTGCATTTCCTGCCTGGACAGAGCTAGTCGAGCTCTCTATTCCTCTGATAGCCCATAAGCAGCAAGAGGATGAGAGGCTGGTTCAGCAGGAGCAAACATTTCTTCTAGCCTTCTCCTTTGAGCTTGCAGTAGAGCATTGTGAGCAATGGCAAGATAATCAACAATAGGTACAATGCTCCTTTCCTCATTGCTTGCTTCTCCTGGCATAGAAGAGGTTGAAATGGCTGCAACCAGTCTTTCAACTTGCTCTGATTCTTGAATGGACAGAATTGAATCCGGAGCATCTTCTTGCATAGGCTCAAGAGGGCTTGTCTTCTGAAGTCCTTCTTCTTCCAATCCATAGTCCAGGGGTGGACCAGGACTTGGTGTCCTCATTGCACCAGCACCATCTGTATCATCATCATGGTCAGAGGAGGCAATCTCGAAGGGGCTTGGAGGCTCAGGAGTTGGAGAAGTAGGCTCAGGGATACCAGGGTGAGGTGGAGCTGAAGTGGTAGGAATTGCATTTCTTATTTCTTCATAAGCATCAGCCACCACCTTTATATTTACAGCCAACTTTGACATTTTGCTCATCCCGAATGCTGAGAATGAGTGTTGACAAACTGTCAAACAACTCAGTGATCTTGGTTGGCTTGGCCCGTGAGGAGGGAGTGGAAGAAGGGTGAGTAGGCCTGGAGGGAGATGAAATTGGCTGAGAAGGCTGAGGTATAGATCTTCCAGGGGCCTCAAAAGTGCCTTCTTGTTGGAGGGTAGCATCAACAGCAAAGAACAAATCTTCAGATTTCCCTACTCCCTTTCCAACCCATCTTCCTTCATCTCTTTCAATACCCATCCTTTGCAGTTCCTCTTCTTTGAATGCCTCTGTGAGTTTCCCTTTCCCCTTTTCAATGTGTTGAATCCTAGCATATTGCAGGATCCTTGAAATAATTGCTGCATAGGGGAGTGTGGAATCCTTCCTCTGATCCCTGGCCTTTATCATTCGCTGGAGGATGATATGATCCAAATTAATCAGCTTCCCACGTATGATAGCAGTCATCACATGAGCCTCTACCCTTGTTATCAGATTGAAGCTGCCACCATTGTTGAATATGATCCTGGACACTATGTAGTGCAGGATCCTCACTTGTACACTTAGGTCTGTGGGCTTCAACAGATTTATCGTTGGCCTGTTCTCCCTTCTTCTGAATAGGGTGTCCAAGATGGTGCTCTCCTTGTAGTTCAGAAAGGAGCCACCTTCTTCATCAGCTGTGCTTGCCTCATCCATATATCCAGAGGCTGTGATGTCAACTTTCAGCCCATCTTGTCCTGGGATTTCCAGCACCTCATTGATGGTTTCATCAGCAAGCCAAATGGTCCTTGATCTCAAGTTGACCTCCCATTTCATTTTCTTGCTGTTGTATTGAAGAGAGGCATATCAAGTTTTCACTACCTCATCATCATATTTTTCAGCAATTTCCAACAAAATTTTATATCTTATCAACCATATTACAGCATCAAAGTTGTTGGATATCAAAAATTGTTCCACATTTACACAGTGAGGCTTGATTACCTTTTTGTTGGAAAACTTGGTAGAGTACTCTTCTTGAATCTCAGGAGTGCTCCACAGTGGCAGTGTAGTCATTTCATACTCTCCAGATTCAGTACTGGAAGAGGCAGAGGGAGCAACAACAGGGACAAAAGGAACTGGAATTGAAGGTTCTGCAGTTTTTGGTGATGAGGGTCCTGCTTTCTGTGAACCTGCCTTGGATGATGATTTTTGGCGTTTGGAAGGAGTTGCCTTACTGGATTCGGCCTTTCTCTTGGATTTCTCTCCTTCCTTTGTAGCATATTGAGATTTGACCATTCTCTTTGGCCGAGTTTCAGCTTGTCTTGCACCAGGATTCTTCACTCTCGCCATTTCTTGGATGAATGATGCTGAATGTGGCTTAGAATTGGTTTATAGGATTCGAAAGGAAGTTTAAACGGTGAAGAATGATGGTTTTTGGACAGAAGTTAAGAGGATTGAAGAGAGGATCAGAACAGACTCAGAGGAGTTACAAATAGGGTTGTGTCTGTTCATTGGAAAACCATCGGATTTAACGTATGTAACCGTCTGACAGATGAATTTTGAGGGTTCAAAATTCGAACTTCAGGCAGTTACAAGTTAAACCGTTTAGCAAAGCTTACTGATAGACGAATTTTCATTCTGAAAGTTCGTCTGACAGTGGCTTGGAACAAGTAATACAAACACAACAGACGAATTTTGTTCCAACAAAGTTCGAATGTTGATGAGTAAACAGCAGGCAACAAACAAAACAACAATCAACAGACGAATTAAGCATGCAGAACTTCATCTTTCAAGCATTCACTCAAGAAGAACATGATTCAACAGACGAATTTTGAGCTGAAAGTTCGCATTTTTCAACTTTTGTAAAGGTTGTCCAACATTCATATTTTAAGAAGTGATAATTCGTACAACAGTGATGGACAAACATAACTTTGAAATTTTTGTTTTTGAAAATTCGAACTTCAAAGATCCAACAGACGAATTTCGAGGCATCACTGAGAACTGTTTCAAGGCTAATAGGCCGAAGTTTGTCTGTTGGTCACCTAAAATTTGAATGTTGACCATGTTGACTAGTTTAAAAACACGGTTTATGAGGCAAAATACGTCTAACACACATTAAGATACGAATTTCATCTTATAAAAACTTACAGAATGGATCCAGAACTCAAAATTTTCATCATTTACTTCATTTTCTGGTTGTTCCATTCTGATGTGCTCCAATCTTCAAGTTTATTGCCATTGAATCTTGTGAGGAGCACCTACAGCTTAAATTAAACATACTCTGATGCTAAAGTTATAATTAATCTTAAAGTTGAAACCTCTGAAAACAAGATTGCACAGAAATAACTTATAGTTCACTGGGATTTACTATACCCAGTTCTCTTCTTATTTTGCAATGCCTATCTTCTAATAGAGGCTTTGTGAGTATGTTAGCAACTTGATTTTCTGTTGGGATGTATTCCAATCTGACTTCTCCTTTCAGAGCATGATCCCTTATGAAGTGGTGCCTAACTTCAATATGTTTCATCCTTGAATGCATGACAGGATTCTTGGTGATATTTATGGCGCTTTGGTTGTCACACATGATTGGTATCTCTTTCATTTTAACCTCAAGATCTTCAAGCTGCTGCTTCATCCAGATGACTTGGGCACAACAGCTTCCAGCTGCAACATACTCAGCTTCTGCAGTGGATAGGGCCACACTGTTTTACTTTTTGCTGAACCATGAAACCAGGGATCCTCCAAGAAACTGACAAGTTCCACTTATGCTTTTTCTGTCAGTTTTGGATCCTGCAAAATCAGTATCAGTGTATCCTTTGAGATCTTCTCCATTGCCCTTTAGATACTAGAGACCCATCTGTGATGTTCCAATAAGATATCTAAAAATTCTCTTCACAGTTGTTGCATGGGTTTCCTTGGGACATGATTGGAACCTGGCACACATACAGACAGTGAACATAATGTCAGGTCTGCTGGCAGTTAAGTACAGCAGGGATCCAATCATTCTCCTGTACTGAGTAATGTCAAACATCTTCCCATTCTCATCCATGTCCAGTTTGGTTACAGTAGCCATAGGTGTTCCCATTGGCTTGGCATTCTCCATTCCAAACTTCTTTAGCAGCTCCTTTAGATACTTGGATTGACTGAGAAAGATACCATCATCAAGCTGTCTGATTTGCAGTCCAAGGAAGAAGTTAAGTTCACCCATCATGGACATCTCGAATTCTCCCTGCATTAACTCAGAAAATTTCTTGCAAAGAGTTTCATTAGTAGCACCGAAAATAATATCATCAACATAGATTTGAACAATTAGTAAATCTTTATTTTCTTTCTTAGTGAATAAAGTTGTGTCAACTTTGCCTCTATTGTACCCCTTTTCAATTAGAAAATTGCTCAGTCTCTCATACCATGCTCTAGGCGCTTGTTTTAAACCATAGAGAGCTTTCTTCAGTTTATAAACATGGTTTGGTTTTGTAGAATCCTCAAAACCTGGAGGTTGATCTACATAAACCTCTTCCATGATATAACCATTTAGAAAGGCACTCTTTACATCCATTTGATATAACAAAATGTTTTTCATGCATGCATATGCTAGCAGTATTCTTATAGCTTATAATCTAGCTACTGGTACAAAGGTTTCTTCAAAATCAATACCTTCTTCCTGATTATATCCTTTAGCAACCAATCTAGCTTTGTTTCTTATTATCGGTCCAGATTCATCAAGTTTATTTCTGAAAACCCATTTAGTACCAATAACAGGATGATTTTTGGGCCTAGGCACTAAATCCCAAACTTGATTTCTTTCAAACTGATTTAATTCGTCTTGCATAGCTAAAATCCAGTATTCATCAGTTAAGGCTTCTTCAGCACATTTAGGTTCAATTTGAGAAATGAAAGCGCAGTTGAGCATTTGATCCCTTAACTATTTTCTGGTTTTGACTCTCTCTTGAACATTCCCTATTACTTGATCAACAGGATGATTCCTTTGATATCTCCAAGCTCTAGGGAGTTCTTGAGATGTTTCTTCATTAATTTCTTCATCAAACTCTTGCTCCTGGATATCTTCCTCTGTGTTAACAGATTCAGATATCTTTGGAGGTTCAGTTTTACTTTTATCAGAAATGCCCAGTTTTTCAAAGTTAAAAGCAAGATCATCCTCATTGGTAACATGTTTTGAAACAGTTTCATTTTCAATGAAAATCACATGCACAGATTCTTCTACCACATTTGATCTTTTATTATAAACTCTATATGCCTTACTCCTACTAGAATAGCCCAGAAATATACCTTCATCGGATTTAGCATCAAACTTACCCAGATTTTCTTTCCCATTGTTGTGAATGAAGCATTTGCATCCGAACACATGGAGATGGGACAGATTTGGCTTTCTTCCTTTGTATAACTGGTATGGAGTCTTCCCAAGGATTGGTCTGATGTAGGCTCTATTTGTGATGTAGCTTGCTGTATTTACTGCATCAGCCCAAAACACTTGAGAGAGTTCCTTCTCATTCAGCATAGATCTGGCCATCTCTCCAATGGTTCTATTCTTCCTTTCTATTACCCCATTCTGTTGAGGAGTCCTTGGGGCTGAGAAGTTGTGGTCAATCCCATGCTCATTGTAGTACTCCAGGAAGTATGCATTTTCAAACTCTCCTCCATGGTCTGACTTGATTGACACAATAGAAATACCTTTCTCATTTTGCACTTTCTTAGCTAGGGTTACAAATGCATTAAAGGAATCACTTTTAGAGGAAAGAAATAATGTCCAAGTGAATCTAGAATAGTTATCTACAATTACAAGCACATACAGATTACCACCAAGACTTTTCACCCTAGATGGTCCAATTAAATCCATATGCAGCAATTCAAGTGGTCTAGTTGTGGTAAGAATATTTTTAGATTTAAAAGATGATTTAGTTTGTTTCCCTCTTAAGCATGCGTCACATTCTTTGTCTTTCTCAAAAGATATTTTTGGCAGGCCAGTTACTAGCTCATTTTTAACCAGTTTAGACAATTAATTCATGTTAACATGAGCTAATCTCCTATGCCACAACCAACTATCATTATCCTGACTAATTAAACATACAGAATCCAAGGGAGGAAGTTCATCAAGGTCAATAGTATAACAGTTACCATCCCTTTGAGCTTTGAGGATTACTTTGTGATCACTTTTTCTGATGACCAGGCAAAACTTTGAGTCAAATAGCACCCAGTTTCCTCTGTCACAGGTCTGACTTACGCTTAGCAAATTGTGGTTGAGGCCAATTTCAAACAGCACCTCTTCAATAGATGTTTCTGGATTTTTCCCCACAATGCCAATGCCAACGATTTTTCCATATTGATCACCTCCAAAGGTCACCTTTCCTCCTTTCTTGTCTTTAAGGGTGATGAACTTCTCCTTATCTCCAGTCATGTGGCTTGAGCAGGCACTGTCCATATACCATTTGTTGTTCTTCTTAGCTTTGAGACAGACCTGCAAAATAATGTTTATGTTTTCCTTTTAGGTACCCAAATTTGCTTGGGTCCTTTTTGGTCAGTTGATTTTTCCCTAGATGCAGATGCAACTTTGGGAACCCATTTAACTTTCCTGCCAAGTCCATTTTTCTTCAATGCACAAGAACTGGAAATATGTCCCTTTTTGTTACAGAAATGACAGGTAATGAAGGGACTGCTAGATTGAGTGGCAGGAAGAAAACAATGCAGATAATACTTTTGTCTTACATGCTTTGGTTCATTATATGTTTCAATGCAAGATAAATTATGATCTTTCTCTCTGTTACTCTCAGCATGCACAAAATGTCTCATGTATGCATTCTGGTTTTTCTTCCTAATCTTTTCCTTGACAGCACATGGATCATAGCCAAGTCCAGCTCTTTCTTGTGATATTCTTTGGCTCCCCATCAAGGCAAACAGCATATCTTTACCTCTAGTGAGCCTAGACATGCTTTTAATTAAATAATCATTAGTTTGCTTAAGTTTAGTGCATGAAGTGCAGCAAACAGATTCAGTAGTAGGTAAAGAGGTGACTTCAGAAGTATTGCTTTGTGATTCCAGTTTATTAATCTTTCTTTTTGCCAGTTTTAGTTCTTTAGCAATTTTAATAAACTCATCAGGAAGCTCATGAAATGCATCAAGTAACTCAGAATAGGAAGGTTCAGATTCATATACCTCTTCTTCCTGATCACTGCTGCATGGGGGTATGGCTTCTTCAGAAGCAAGTGCCATCAGACCAATGTTGGCAATCTCATCCTCATCTTCTTCTTCCTCATCTGAGCTGTTGCCCCATATTGATGAGATGTAGGCTTTTTTCTTCTTCCCTTTATCAGTAGCTTTCTTATCCTTTTCTTGCTTTTTTAGGAATTGAGGACAATCCCATTTGATGTGTCCCTGCTTCTTGCATTCATAGCAAGTCACAGGCTCTTTTCCCTCTCTCTTGCTTTCACCAGCTGCTCCCTTCTTGAAGAATTTCTTGTTCTTCTTCTTGTTGTAGAATCTTCCGAATTTTCTGACCATCATAGCCAGAGTTTCTTCATCCAGCTCATCTCCTTCGTCAGATTCTTCTTCCTTTTCGTCAGCAGCTTTGAAGGCAAGGCCTTTCTTCTTTCTGTCCAGCCCAGCTTCCTTGAGAGCTTTGATTTTTCCTTCATACTCCTCAAGGCTGCCAAAGAGAGCTATGACAGAGGCCATTGATTCTCCTCTGGCTTCCTCTATTGCTGTCACCTTGGGCTGCCATTCCAGAGGGAGAGCTCTGAGTATCTTTCTTGCTTTCTCAGACTGATTGTATTCCTTTCCTAGGCTCTTCAATTGATTCACAATGAGAGTAAACCTCTTTTGGAGCTCCTTTACAGTTTCTCCTTCAGTCATTCTGAAGCTTTCATACTCTCTAATACATGTGTTCAGTCTGTTCTCCCTGACTCCAGATGTTCCTTCATGTGCAATCTGCAGAGTCTCCCACATTCCTTTTGCAGTGGTGCATTGCGAGACTCTGTAGAATTCATCCTGGTTCAGGGCCCTGACTAAATAATGCTTTGCTTTGAAATTCAGTAGGACTCTCCTTCTATCTTTATCATTCCACTCTGCTTCGAGCTTCTCTTTGTGTCTTCCATCTTCAGTTAGAGATTGGGACGAAATCTCCTTTTTCAATGACTGACCAGATGTCAATATCAATTGATTCTAGGTAGATCTGCATCCTCATCTTCCAGTACCCAAAATGCTCTCAACTAAAGCCTGGTGGTCTGTTAATGTTGTTCCCCTCTGGAAGTATGCTCTCTCCAAAGCCCGTCATCTTAATTCCCGGGCTGTGAGATCCTTTGAATGGGAAACCGGGCTCTGATACCACTTGTTAGCAAGGCTGACTTCCCAAGAGGGGGGGTGAATTGGGAAGATTGCAATTTTTCTGCACAAAGTGAGATAAGTGAAGGTAGCACAGTTTTAAAGAAAGCAACGTATAAAACAGAGTAAGCTGAAAAGTAAAGATAGGGAATAGATGACTCAGTAGTTTATCCTGGTTCAGTCTATCCACTTGACCTAGGTCCAATCCTCAAGACAACTCTTGAGATTTATCCACTATACAGCAAGAATTCAATGGGCTTCTTGCTAATGCCACAGTACATGAGTATGCTCTGTTTCAGGAGCTCTCTCAAACACTCTAAGCACTTTCACAATGTGCTTCCCAATCCCCTTGTGATTTCCCCTCACAAATAAATCTATCTTCCAGATGAAGAGTAGATTGCTTACAATGATATAACTCTCTTGAATAGAGTAGATATGAAGGTTAAAGTACATATATTGAAGCAACAAGGTAAAAGCTCTTGAGAAGAAGTTTTGACAGAAATTCAGTACATACAAGTTAGATTCGTTACCCACAACTTCAAATGATGTTATATTTATAATTTTAGGTCTCAAAGGTCCGTTAGAGACAAAATCTATCCGTTGGGAAAGTTATCCAATGGTTACTCTGAAAAACTATCCGTTAACCAACCGCATTTAATGCTTCTGACATACTGAAATTCCAATTTTGGTTGGTCAACAGACGAATTTTGAAGAAACTGAAGGTTAAAGGTTTCAACGTTACAGCACGAAGTTCGTCTGTTCATGAAGTGAAATTCGAATTTTGAAACTTACAAAACATTTTCACAATGTGACATACGAATTTTCAAGAAGAAAGTTTTTCAGTTAAGTGTGAACAGTGTTTTCAATTTGCTACAGTGCCCTCGAAATTTGAATTTTGGAAGCCCAAAATTCGTCTGTCCATTGAACGTTCAAAGAGGCACAGTAGATCACTTTCTTCGAAATTCGAATTTTGAAAGGGTGAAATTCGTCTGTCAGAGAGACTCTTTTCAGACTAACTTCATTATTCAAATATTGTAAGTTCTTATCATTCGTATGTCAATGTTTCACTTTAACAGACTCAAGAACTTAGCTTCTAAAATTCGAATTTCATTGTTCAAAGTTCGTCTGTCAGAGAGCAGTTTTGAAACTTAAATCATTCTTGATCTCAGATGAACTTTAACATTGTTTCAGACGAATTTCTTCCATTTTCATAAGTTGTGATTTGTCTGAAATTCGAATTTTGAAGACTCAAAGTTTGTCTGTTTCAAAGAAGCTCCTTTCAGACTTATATGAAAATTTGAATTTTGGAAAGTTAAAGTTCGTCTGTCAGAGAGCATTTTTCAAACTCAATTTCATCTTGATTTTAGATGAACTTTTACATTGTTTCAGACGAATTTCTTCTATTTTCTCAAGTTGTGTTTTGTCTGAAATTCGAATTTTAAAGATGCGAAGTTCGTCTGTCACTAAGAGGATTCTTTCAGACTTGGATGAAAATTCAAATTTTGAACAACCAAAATTCGTCTGACAGAGAGCCATCTCTTCAGACTTATTCAGTTTTAGCTCGAAATTTGAATTTCCTGAAGCAAAGTTCGAATTTCCAACTTGACAGTTAAGTTTAAACTTTCAAACTTTGTCTGTTTGTGGGTGTTTTTCAAATAAATCAAGATTTAACACAAAAATCAAGGTTTGAAAACATCTTTTTCTCAAATCAAAATCTTTTACCCAATCACAACTAAAACTAAAGTTCCTACAAAAGATCTAACAGCAAATACTCAGAAAATCTTCACTTGAAGCACTTTGATCTCCTTTGATATCTTCAATCCAAGCTGTTAGATGTTGGTTTGGAATCATCAAAACTCTTGATTCAACAAGTTAGCTTTAGGTTTTTTGTGCTATCATGTTATTACTTTTAATTGAAATATGGTGATATGCAAAGGGGGCTTACTTTTATATAATATTTACTTTCAGTTATTCCAAATGCACATTACTACAAGGGAGGAACCTTTGATTTAAAGAAGGTGCTAGTCTCAATTTTCCATGTTAATGAGAAACATGAAGGTTTATTTGTTTCGACATTTCTAACTTTAATTTCAACTGCAGATTGTAGAATATGAAAAGTAGAATAAGGACGTCATTTCCATTATATGCTAAGTAGAATTTCTAAGTGGGAATCTAGCCCCTCAAAAGCTGAAGCCTATCTTTATATTTTTGCATTTTCTTTCTTTTGATATTGCTGTGTTGGGCTTTAGTTTATTATTGTTTTGCTGGTTTTTGATCTGTACACACAGTTTTATGTTTCCTCACATTAGCAAGGTTGTTTCTCTATTATTTGATCCAAATAATACTAGGAGCAAAGCTGTATGAATTTCAGTCCTTTAGTGTGTTAAATTGTGTATTGCAGGTACATTTGTGAAACAAAAGAAATTACTTTAAAGGAAACAAGACCAAAGATTCCAAGAGTGAGAATGTTTCCTTAAATCAAGAGAATTGTCCACTTTTAGGTTGGTTCCAACTCTATTTTGTGGCTGGTTTTATACCTGAAACTAATGCATGGAATTGTTATACAAGGGCCTCATGTGTTTTCATATTACGTTAAATGCTTTCCACACATGTGATCATAAGGAATGTGGTTGATCTCTAATCTCTGACTCCTACTATCTAGAATTGGACTAGGTATTGAGTCTCTATCTTTAATTATTAGCTTCATGAGCTAGTCCATGTAACATCCCTAAAATATTAGATAACAAAAAAATGCATAAGGAATTTATAAAAACGGGCAGACACCGTTTTGCATGAAATAGGGCAAAGAGGTTATTTTTCCCTATTGGATGAAAAAATGAGAAATTACATTTTTACCCCTAAAAATTATGGAAATGTCCAATTCGTGGGAAGAGAAGTCAAATATTTTGGCAAAAATTACACATAATGACCCGAAAGTTTTAAGAATTATAAATTTGTCCCTGGTCAAGGGCATTTTTGTAAATATAAAAAATTATAGTCAAAATGAAGCTCTCAATGAGCTAATACCATTGGAATATAGTATGGAATTTATTAATATCAAAATAATATTTATTGGGTAATTAAGATTTAATATTAATATCTTACCCGATAAATGTCGGTCTAGACTACAGGAAGAAGCAATATTCATTCAAGAAAAATGTGTAGATCTTATATTTGGATCAATTGGGATAAGTATATTATGGTAATTTTATATCCCCATATAGTTAAAATGGGTGTTCCAATAATAGTAAAATATATTGCTAAAGTAGCTTTATTTATCTAGACCGATTCATGATATATCTAGATAAGTAATTATCTAAAATTTTTAGACCAAAGTACCCTTAATTTAGTGCTCCATAAGCTTCACATCATAAAGTAACATTTTTTAATATTTTAAGTCACTTTCTAAGAAAATTCAAGAACATTAGGTGGCAAAATTTTATTGGTTGGAAAATTTTATAAATCCTCTCCTTTGGTTCATGTTTTGGCCAACCAAAGAAGCAAAGAAAGAGTGGAGAGAGGCCTGAAAAACAGCAAAGAAAGAAGAGAAAAACGTGAAGAAGAGGAAGAAGGAAAAAGAGAAGGAAAAATCAAGAAAAAGGTAAGAATTTTCCTTTTATATTCTAAGTAATTTTCCTTCAAGTTTTAGGTAGTTTGAAGTAGGTTAGCAAGGTTTTCTCCTTCTTCTCTTGGTGTTTAATTTTTGTCCTTAACATGGATTCATGAAAGGAAGTGGTTTCATGCAATAAATTAGAAGAAACCATGAGATAATGCAAGAAGAACAAGGTTTGGTATGTTTGGAAGTAAGAAAATGAAAATCACTTCTTTCCCCTTCCAATCCTTATTTCAATTAGTTTAATAAGATGGGAATCAGTTGGATTTTCATTGTTTTGATGGCAAAAATGAATTCCCCATGATGAAAACCTTCAAGACAAGGGTTGGCTCAAAGATAGAGCTTAAGATAAATAGTTTGGGAATTTCAGGGTGTCAAGAGTTTTGTGAGAGCCTTTTGTGATTAGCCATGAAATTAGTAGCTTGAGCATGTGTTTAATAATGTTTAGGGGCTTGAGGAAGCTTGGGAAAACTAGAGGAAGCTTTGGATTAAAGAGAAAAGTCAAGTGTGAGCACCAAAGGTAGCTAAGTTTCATATTCTTGCTTTATGTCCTTTCATTGTCTTTCTATGATTAAATTGTGTTGTCATATTGCAATTGTGATTTCTTTGATTGGTATTGGTTGTAAAATGAGGGGTTTTGTTCCCTGAGATGTCCATTTTCTAAGCCGTTATACTGCCAAATTTTTTATGACCAATGTGACAATTTATTGTTTAAATGTGATTGATGTGATTTTACGTGATCAAATATGAGTTTATTTGACATGATTGACATAATTGCATGGAATATAACTTACTATTGAGATTGTCCCCCAATCTCATCCCCTCAAGTATCCCAAATGACTAGGCACAAGCTATGGCAAAGGAGTCCAAAAAGCTAAGGAGAATGAAGAAGAGGAAGATGCTTAATGATGTCTTCAAGTTATGATTGTATATTTTGAAATTATGCATAAAACAATGTATATGCTTTTAGATCTGTGCCATTGTGCTATTATGTCTTTATGAGCATTATGAAATGTTTGGCATGGATTTGAAACATGGAATGATCATGTGAGCATGTTATGGAGTCTACTTTACCTTGTTATATTGCTGGAAGTTCATTTTATAGCAATGATAGTAAAGTAAACACTATTTGATAGAAACAGGGAAAGTAAGTCAAGTGTTATATGTGCTCTAAAAGTAGAGAGAACAAGCTTTCTAGACAGTGATGTGAAGGCTGCGAATTTTACTGAATATATTACTTCTTTTTGAAAAGTGATATAAAATCGTACAGAGCTCCAAAAATTCATTGGCTTATATTTATTAAAATATTTATCTTTTGAGGTTAATATACCACTGGTTTGAGTTCAATTGGAGCTTTACAATGAGAGATATACAAGTTTTCCCAAGACTGTTCCAGTAAAAGTGATGTTCTGATCCCTAGTAATTCAAATTGATACTGTACCATGTTAGACCAAATAAATGTATAATAAAAATATGAAGGTAAGTAGACATATATATCTTTCCAATGGCATATATAATACATTATTTGGCTCAGTATAGAGTTAGATATGAATTTTTAAACTTATGGCCAAAATCCTGAAAAAGAGAGAAATGACCATTTATACAGTGTAAGTTTGAGCAATAAATTGTACTAATTGGTCAGGTTAAATGAAATTTTCATATTTTTATCTTGTATATAATGTTTTTAGCTTCATTTAGAGACTTGAATCATATTGATACAATTTTTTTGGATTAAGTTATGATTTTTCAAATTTTGTCTAGAAAACTTGAGAACCAAATGAATAGGACCACTTTTTTTCATTTAAATATTTTGGTTCTATTATTGGTTCAAGCTCTTAATATGAGCTAATTGGATATTATACATACTATAATATATGGAAAAATATAGATAAAATTAAGGTGTTACAATCCATAATTAGTTCATTATTCTTGATCCAAAATTGTGCTATGGAGGATCAATCGTAAGCATTTGTTCCACTGATGACTGGAGTAAGAATAGAAGAATTTTAGGAGGTAAGACCCTATAGAAGATTATTGCTAGAATAGTTAAATTACAGGGACAGGAAAAAAACAAAATTTTAAATTTTTTTTTAAAAAAGAGGAGTTTTTGAAACTTTTGTTATAAAACCATTCTCTATAGTTTTGGGAACGTTTTAAAATCGTTCTTGAAGTCTACAAAAACGTTCCAAAATCTTAATTTCTACTTCGATTAAAAGTAGCCGACATAGAAAATTGACTTCTATGTCTCAATTCTAGAACTGACATAGAACTACTTCATTTCTATGTTGGCTAGATCTACGTCGCCTCCATAACTAACATAAATAATGAAAAATAACTAATGTAAAGATTTATTTTTGTAGTAATGTTGTCTTTCACAGTTTCTTTTTCTTGTATTTTGAAGCTTTCATATTGCTAGGTGAGTATGTTGATTCAATTTTCTTTGACTCCATTTGTTCCTACATGTGCAGCCTCAAGAGTTTCTCACATTTCTTTAGCTGTGTTGCAATTTGAGACTTTGAAGCACTTATCTTGACTTAAAGTGCTTACAATTACTATCTTTGCTTTACGGTTGAGTAGCATTTTTCTTTTGTCTTCATCATCCAATTCTTCCTTAGGCTTGGGAACTTCTTTACCGTGAATTGTTTCCTTTGGTTTATAGTTTCCTTCAGTGACTACACCCCAAATGTCTAGATCCAAAGCTTCAAAAAACAACTTCATCTTCATCTTCCAATAGGTATAGTTTTGTCCATTGAAGCTTGGTGGCTTGTTGAAGTTGGATCCTTCAAGTAAGATGCTATCACCGAATCCAAACATTAGCAACTTTTAGATTGTTAGATCTTTAATGAGAGTCTAAAGCTCAATACCAATTATTGAAAGGCTGAGCACATAAAAAGGGGTGAATTAGGTGATCTAAATTTTTTTCTTACCCAACATGAAGAAATAAATAAAAAAATAAAGTGGACAGAAAAACAAGCATAACAGAGTATATAAGGTGTAAAGAAATAAATAATGCAAATAGAGAAGACACAAGAGATTTGTCCTGATTTAATCTATATCACTTTACCTATATCGAGTTTCCAAGTTATCACTTGAAATTTTCATTATCTTCACAAGTTTTGAATGGGAACTTGCGAGCCTCAGTAGAATACTTTATTTTTCATGATCAAAAAATCTCTCCGTATAAGGAGTAATTTCACAAGCCACTCAAGATACCCTCTATCTTGAGTCTACCAAAAATGTAACACCTTAATTTTAGCTTCATTTCTCATGTGTTAGACTTTATTCAAGTCCATATGTACCATTAAAGGAGCTTGATTCACACAGAACAAAAAACAGTATTTTCATAAGAATTGGGTATTGTATATTCCATTTTCCTATTTGAAATTTGAAAATTCATAACTAAATCTAGAAAAATTATATAAAGGTGATTCAAGTCTCTAAAACTAGCTTTCCATACATAAGAAAAAATCTAGAAAAACATTCACTATATGGGAAAAAATGAGTCAGGTCACTTACTCGACCAATTCATACATTTTATTTCTTAGAATTTACTGTACATCCGGTCATTTTATGTTTTCCTAGGATTTTGGCCTCAACTTTAAAAATTCATATCTCATATCCTGAACTAAATCATGAAAACCTTATGTCATTTGAAATCCCCATATGTCTACTTTCCATATATATTTTTCTTTACATTTATTCTACTTGTACATGACATAGCATTAACTTAAACCTCTAAGGGTCATAATTCAAGTTCTACTAAGATAGTTTTAGGAAAACTTGCATTTTTCTCATTATATAGCTTCAATTACTTCCAAATTAAGGTCATATTAAACTTAAGATATAGACCTTTCTCATTATATTAAACTTACAAATCCGTATATGCAGACCATTAAAATTTGGAGCTCCAGATGATTTTATATCGTCTTTTAAAATAAACAATACCTAAGGTCAAAACTTTTAGTTTTCCAATTCTACCCAGTTCTAAACCCTAATTTCAAAAATTAATAATAATTCGCACACTCATCTAATTGAGGTACTCTGTGGACCTTTTTAAAGCTCTATCTATCTATTTTAAGAGCATATATAATATTCATACATAATTTCTCATTTCTTCCAAACAGTAACAAAATTACTACCCATAGGTCAGAGTAGTCATTTCTATCCGTTGACTTTGCAAAATAATGTCTTAACATATATACATGGCTATTTAATATTCCAAATGCATACATAACATCATGAGAAGATTTAAAGGGACATGATCATGCATCATAATAGAGTTTACATTTCATACATAAATTGATACACAATATTATAACATAGCTTTAAAACTTCTAAAATCACTTTGCTCATCATTGCCTTCTTCAGTCCTCTTGCTCCTTCTTTGACCTTTTCCATGATCTTGCCCTAGCATGGTTAGTAATTTAGGGAGGGTGAGATTCAAAGAATCTCAGCAGTTAACATCCATACATATATTCACATGATCACATTTTACAAGAAATCATCAAGAAATCTTTAAACAAACTCATTTCACATTTAGGTCATATGATTTTACAAAAATTTGATAGAGATTCATTTTGAAAAATAGATATCCCAGGGTCTCATAACCCCTCAATCAACTTACCCAGGGACAAAAGAACATCACATAACATTATTACAATCATATGACAAGGCATCAAATGCATAGAAAATAATTATGATAATATAGTGCAAGTAAGGTGATTAAGCTACCTTATGGAATTCCTTTGGTTTCCTCCCTTTGTTCATCCTTTCCTTAGCCCTCTACAACTCTGTTGGACCTATATATATCACCAATTAAGCACATAAACCACTGGTTCTTAGTCTTACATCACAAAGTGCTCACTAACACTTAAATTTTCATTTTGCAATCCTTTTGGTTTTTCTTTACTTCAATACTTGTTCTTAACGTTTTAGATCATGGGGAATCTATTTTTGGAGTCACAATCATGAAATTCATTCTTACTCCCACTATTCTAATCAAAATTTAAGGAAAATAGGAGGAAATGATTTACTTCAACATATATCAAACTATCCATGAATTCTTGCTTCTAGTGACTAGTCTAAGCTTTCCCCCATGTTTATTGTTTAAAAACACATCTTTTATTTCTTATAGAGCTTGGCCAATTAATCTATGGAGGATGGAGAAAGAAGATGACTCCATGAAACCAAACAAAACAAATCAAGAAAGTAGCTTGAAGTGATAGGAAATTTACCTAGTATCTTGATCTTCCACCATCAAGGTTTGGTCTTTTCTTTTCCTCTTCATTTTTCTCCTTCCTTATCTCACGTAACTCTCCCTTTCATTTCTGTTTCAAGCCAGTATTTTCCCCTTTTGAGCATGTTAGAGTCAGTCAAGAGAGAAGACAAGGAGGAGACAATAATAAAACTATGATCCAATCAATTTTTGCCATTTCCTCTTTCTTGCTTTTTTACCAAATACTTCTTTAAGAAGTATTCACAAAATTTAGTGAATAATGAATTCTCCCTCTTGACCAGCTGCTGAACATGTGAAAGGAAGGGAGAATCGGGATCAACTTGCTTAATTACTTACTTAATCATGACTTACTCATAATTAACGAACTTGAGTTATTTTAATGAAATAATTCACATTAGTCAATTAAATAAATTCCTTCCTTGTCCTGATCAGCTGGACATGCCATTCTTGAGGGTATTTTTGTTTAAAACTTGGTCAATAATTTTTACTCATTCCAATTAATTACTTTTTCTATAATTCATCATTTAATTTTTACCAGGTTATTCTAAACTTGATTTTGGACTAAATTTATTATTTTGATACCCAAATATATCTAAGAGAATCCACATTTTGTTTTATTTACCCGTCTACTTTTATGGAGCTCATAAACCTCTTTATCGATTTAAAAATTGCTTTTAAGCTTCAATTAGCGTTATAAATTCATACAAACTCAACAAAGATCTAAGTAGTCCATTTGATTTAGCTCATCAAGAGCTCCGTTTCGATAGAATTTCCAAAAATTTCAAAATTGCCCTTAACATGAGACAAAATTATAAATTTTAATTTTTTCGGACCCTTTTTTGTAATTTTCCTAGGCACCAAATCGCATTGAATTCTTCCTTTTTCAGGGACTAAATTGCATATAATTCTTTTTCCTTGAGGCTTAAATGAAATTTCACATTTTACTTTCTAACCTGGGAAAGGACCTTTTGCTCATGAGCTGGGTCAAAAATATAAATACTAATTCTTCTACATACTTTCTCATAATTTCCTATAAAGACCATTTTTTTAATGATTCCTTTTGTACTATCCATGCTATACTTTTACATTGGCCTATCTTTCAACTTTGACCTCATGGCTATGTAATATTTACATTGTTATGCTCAACTCGACACAAGCTTCCATTGAACAAGTTTATTGCATATTTTTTTTGCTTGATTCTGGAATTAATTCCTACTAAAGACCTTAAGGAAAATTAATTCCAATTAAGGACCAAATATAATTTATCTTAAGGACCATATGGGAAATTAATTTTGATGAATGACCGAGCATATGCAACTATCATCTTGCTTCCTTTTTCATCTTTTTTATGCTTTTTATGGTATCTTGTAAAAAAAAAGGGATATTACACAAAATGATAATGGAGTAAAGCTGAATGTTTTTCAGTAAATTATCCTCACTCAGAGGTAAATATGATACAACTAAAACACCGATGTGGTTGAGCTTATTTATGATCTAAGAACAGCAAAAAATCATATTAAAAATTTCATAATGCTCTCTCGTTCTTTTATGCATTAATGAACCACTATTTATAGGTGAAACTCATTAACTAGTTGTTGGCACAATTAATTTGCCATTACTCAGAGATTAATTGACTATTAAGGGTGCATTTAATGCTGACCTACTTAGATTAAGTGATTATGAGAAAGAAGTAATCAATTATGCTAAGTATATGTTGTCATTGTAACTTGTTTCACCATAAATTAAAATAACTATTTAAGCTAGAAGAAAACATTTTTAATATAGAGGAAGAGATTAAGTTCATTTTCTAGCTTCCCCAAAAATAAAGAATGACAAGATAAATGTAGCATCCCAAAGAGCTAGAATAACTAAAAATGTATAAGCAATTCGCAAAAACGAACAGATACCATTTTACATGAAAAAGAGAAAAAAGGTTATTTTTCCCAGTGTTACATCTCATATTTAGATTCATTTCTCATGTATTAGACTCTATTTTAGTCCATCAATGCATGATTAGAGACTTCATTTCATTAAACAACTTAAACCCATTTTTTTCATTTCTCGGGCACTATTCCTTTGGTTAATGTCATTTTACCTAACAAATTTTGAAAATTCATAACTAAATCAATAAAAATCATATTGAGGTGATTTAATTCTCCAAACATATCTCAAGCAATTCTATATAGGGAAAAAATATGAAATAGAGTATCCACTTGGCCAATTCATATGGTTTATTTTTCTAAAAAGTACTATAGCAGTGATCAATTTCTGAAAACCCTGATTTTGTCCATAAACTTAAAAAAATCACCATAAATCATACACAACTCCAAATTGAGTGATCTCTGTCTATGGAAATCTACACATGTCTAGTTTTTAAATATATAAAAAATTTATATATTAAGCATATCAAAGTCTGTACAGTACTTTGAATTCCCAACAGTGGTTAGAAAGGATCATGCAATCTTCCAACTTTCCAAAATACACACTAATATATACATACATAGCCATAACTTGCCTTTACCTTGCATGATACTCCATAGCAACCCCAGAGGAATATATTAACATGAAAACATAGCATGATCATATCCCATAAGATTTTACATAACATCTCATATAATAGTATTAACCTAAGTATCATTATCTTAAACATTAACTTGCTTCTCCTTGCCTTTCCTTTCTTAGGTAATCTTGCCATAACTTGAACCTAATAGTAGCAACCACCATCATGCTCACATATTATCACATATATTGCAAGTATTCATTAAAAAATACATCAAACATTCAATCAAATCATTTTGGCACAAATATTTTATAAAAATTTGGGTAGCACTTCCCCTTGTATTTGGACACATCCAGGGTCACATTACCCTTCAAACAATCCAACCAATAATTTCAAATCATCACAAAGACAACATTTCAACCATTAAACATGTCATTCAAACCAAGTAACGTCAATGACAATACATAAGTATACATAGGTGAGTTAACTACCTTTTTGCTTTCCAATGGTCTCCAAACTTTGCAAATCCTTTGCTTGATCTTCTAACAATCTTTTGGATCCTATAGCATCATAAAATAGTACTATTAACCATTGATTATACAATTTCCTTTACAAAGTGCTCACTTGAACTAAACTTTTTTACTTTGTTATCCTTACAACATTTCTTATACATCATACTTATTCTAACCTATTTTGGACCCAAGGAATCCATTTTTTGGGTTAAAATCATGAAATTCACTTTCCTTTTCAAACCCTAAATAGGCAGAAAATTTTAGAAAAATATAGAAAAATAACTACCTGATTAATTTCCAATCTAATGGCATATCCTTACATCTTGTGACCTATACTTCACTTTTCATGGATTAGTTTCTTCATAGCCTCACTTTTTCTCTCTTTTTTCTCTCTCTATACATCCATCAGAGTGGACAAAGAAGAAAGAATAAGCCATGAAAGCTTCTAAAACTACTTAGGTTCACACGAGGATAGTTGTAAGGAGTTACGTTGGAAATTTGAAGCCAAAACTTTGCCTTTTGCTTTGTCAATTCTCCCTAGGTTTTTCACAACTTCCTTTCCTCTTTCTCCACTAGTTCTATCGTGAATGAGGCTGAAGAAGATGAGTTAAATGGCTAACTCAAGTAATAAAATTAACCCAAGGTACTTTAATTTTCTAACTTTAGTTATTTTTTGTAAATTAAGCTTTTTGACAAATTCCATTTGTATCCCATTCTGTTGTCTGGACATGTCTACCCTTGTTTTTTTGGACAAAAATTGCTTCAATAAATTTTATGGACCAAAATACCCTTTAGGGATTAAATTTACCCGTATCGATTAAATATTTTTGTCGAAATTGTCATTAAATTGGTATAGGGTTATCCAAAGATTACTTTTGATCCAAAGTCATTAGCTTGATCTTAAATATATTTTAGCAAGGTTTAATCACTGTCCTTAAATCAGTACTGCCTTTTTCTGCAGTCTAAAATAATCTTTATCGGGTTAATATCGATTATAAAACCTTAGTACCTGAAATAAATTATTTTAATCTTAATAAATTTCATACTATATTTCACCAGGCGTAACTCATTGAGAGTTTCATTTTGACTATAATTTTTCATATTTACAAAATTTCCCTTAACTTAAGGTAAATTTATAAATTTTAAAACTTTTGGGTCATTAAATGTATTTTTTTCCCAAATTCATTCACACACGTCCACTATATTTGGCTTTTCTTTGTGTTTTTCTTTTTCTTTTTTTCTTTTTCGAAAGACAAAATAATTATTTTCTTCTTTTTCTTTTTAATCAAGATAATTAACCACTTTATCCTATTTTATGCAAATTGATACATATCCTTTTTTGTAAATTTCTTATAAATTTTAAAATATTGAGCCCTGAACATCTATAAAAAATTTCAGGATATTACACCTAGTCAAGTAGAAAAATCTAAAATTACATTTTTACCTTTAAAAGTTAAAAGAATTGCATTTTAGTCCCTAAGAGTAAAAATACGTGGGATGCATGTGAATATATATTTTGAGGAAAATTATAGCTACTGAACTAAAAGATTTAAAAATTATAATTTGGTCCCGGTCAGGGTAATTTTATAAATATGCAAAATTACTATAAAAACGGTGCTCACGGCAAGCTGAGTCCAAAGATATATATCATGGAGGTTAACTCATTAAAAGTAAAGAAATAATTAGTATCAAGTATCTAAAAGTAACTTTATACCGATAAAGTATATTATATGCCCCACAGATAGTTAAAGGGTAACCAGGACAAGATATGAGTAAAGAGATAATAAAATATTATTTGGAACAGGATAATTAAAGAAACATATATATAAATTTATAATAGTCCTATATCCCTAAAATGCTAATTTATTGTAAAAAGTAACTTTATTGGTATAGTTAGAAATTTACCGGTACTAGATATATTTGGATTGAGAAAAATACCAAGTATTTTGGCAAGATGTCCCCTCTCTTATTCATGCAAGTCAGTAGCCATGTGGGGGAAAATCCAATTATTTTAATATTTTATACAAATACTTCATGAAGAAGTATGTTAAAAGTAACCAAGATTGGATTAAGTTTAAGTAACCATGATTAAGCTAACCTCAAGTGGATTAATTCTCTTTCATCCCCATTTTGCACAACACAACCAGAAACTTCAACAAGAGAGAGACCTCCAAAAACTTAATAGAGAAGAGAGAAAAAGAGAAGGAGAAAGTGAAGACAAGTTGCAAAGCTTGTAGATTTAAGCATCAAGGTAATATTCTAGGCTTATTAGCTTGCATATGCAACGGATTCATGGTAGTTTCTTTGAGTTTTCTTTCTCCTCCCTCTCTAAAGATTTTGGCCAAGGCATAGGGTATGGAGAAAATGAGATTTCATCCACATAACTTAGGAGAAATACCTAACTAGTAGTTTAAAGCATGATTTTGAAGGTTGTTTGAAGTAATTTGAAATATAGCAATTTTTCTCCATTTCCCCTATTTTTGGTTAGTTAGGATTTATGTTTAGAGTTTGAATTTCATAATTTTGACCCCAAAAATGGATTCCTTGGGTCCAAATTAGTTAAGTACAAGTGTTGGTTTCAAGAAAATCTAAAAGGAAAGCAAAATGAGAATTTTAGGTTTTGTGAGTACTTTATGGTATTGCTCTTGAAACTAGTGGTTGAAATACTTAAATGATGTTATAACTAGCTTCAAGAAATTTTTGGAAGGCTAAAGAAGTAGTGTAGCAAGTGTGGGAAGCAAGGGAATACTCAAAGGTAGTAAATTTACCGATTTTTGCACTATGTTGTCTTTTATGATTTCTATGAGCATGATCACTTGTCACATGGTTTTTTTGATGATTTGTGATTGTTGGTTGAGCTAAATGAAGACGTTTCTGACCTCTTGATATCCCTTTTACAAACTGAAATGTTGCCCAAATTTTTATAGAATTATGTGACTTAATGTGTCTAAGTGATTGTTGTTTGTTTCTATAAACCATATTGTTAAATGTGATAACATATGTGCTTCAATGGTAATTACTGCTGAGATTCTTTGAATATCATCCTCCCACATGCTAACCATGCTAGGAAAAAACCATGGAAAAGGGCTAAGGAAGAGTTAGATGCATGAAGAAGATAATGAAGAGTGGTTGATGATACAGGTTATTATGTTAAGATGTGAACATTTGTATACATATATGTATAGATCACCGATGCTGCCATTATTTGTTATCATGTATTTCTAATTTTCTCATTATGTTATGTATGAATATGGTACTATGAATGATGATGTAATTATGATATGAAACTCATTTTGCCAAGATATGAATAAAAATGCTTAATCTAAACATCCTAATAGAAACGTAGGTACTGTTCACGTGTAGCAGGACAATTAGTTTAATTAATTTATATGCTTTGAAATAAATTTCCATAGAGCTCAAGAACACATAAATTGGATAAGTGTACCATTTATGGTGAATTTTCAAATTTAGGGTTTAGAACAAGTCAAGATTGGGAAAACTAGAAACTGAAAGTTAGGTACTGGAAAATTCAAATGACAATATAAAATCATACAGAGCTCCAAAAATTTAGTGGTTAAAGATCTATATTTTAAGTTTCATATGCCACTGACCTGGAGGTAATTAGAGCTATATAATAGAATAAATGGAGGTTTTCCCAAAACTATTCCAAAAAAAGTTGAATTCTGATGCTTCATAATTTAAATTAATCCCATACCCTGTGCAAGTGAAGTAAATGTATAAGAAAATATGTATAGAAAGTAGACATATATTATTCATGATTTGGTCTAAAATAGAAGGAAATATGATTTTTCAAATTTATTATCAAAATCAGGAATTTTCAGAAATGACCAAATCTCTTTTTGAAGGAATAAACTATACTAATTGGCCCAATATTTGCCATGTTGCTTATTTTTCCCACTAATAGAATCTTTTTGTCTATTTTTAAAGACTTGAATTACTTTAATGGAATTTTTGTATAGTTAGTTATAAATTTTTAAAGTTCATCGGGAAAACTGGAATTTGCCAAGTGAACAGTCCCTAAGAAAATTCAAAATTCTGTTTTTACTATATTTTGATTCTAGTTTCTAAAGTATGATGAAATACATCTATAATGATCTAATATATGGGGAAAAGGCCTGAAATCAAGGTGTTACAATAAACGTATTTAGGGATTATGAAGAAGTAATTGATTCTATTTGTAAAGAAAATCGATTATCGTAGAGGAAAACAAGAATGAAATAGAAGATAATCAATTTATTTTAGATATAACAGATTGGGTTGGGAAAATTTTTAAGTGAAAGCATGAGATAATTGATTAGGACTTTAAGAGTAATAGGTTAGATTTCAAACAAAGAGCATGCAATCTCATTGGTGAATTATAATTGATTATATATGAAAGTAACAGGTTATATAAGGCAATATATTCGATTAGATTTGAGAGTAATCAATTAGTTCATGGAATTGAAGTGTATCCAAAATGACTAAAGCTCAATTATTGATTTTTTTGAGTAAGCTAATCGATTATATCAGATAAGGATTAAACTAGATAGAAAATATTATTGATATAGTTGAATATAATGAGATATAATCGATTAGGTTGTTGAAAAAATGTAACTGACAGAAGCAAGAAATGATTGTTTGGAGAGGTTAATTGATAGATTAGCATGACAGTATGTAACTGGACAACAAGGATGATATAACCTATTACATAGACAAGGATAATCAATTATGTATAATGGATTTCAAGAGATTTGACATGAGGCTATAACTAAACATTCAAATCTTCCAAAATATTACCTTTTGAAAATAAAAAATGAATTGAACCACTTACTAAAGAATCTAGACTTGAATATTCTTCACTTGTGAACTTTATATTTTGTCTGTAAACCAAATATTTTTGTAAAACTTCTTCTCTAGATTTGTTATTATCAAAACATGGGATTGCTAACAAAACAAAACCCCATGAAATTGGCATCATTGAGGGGGTAGTTGAGTTTATCTGGCATCCTCAAAACAATTCCAGTCTATTCAAAAGAATTGATCCCATTTGGAGCTCCCACTGAGCCAGTGTTGGGCAGAAGCATGAAGTTTTTAGAAATGCACTTAAAAAGCTTCAACTAACAAAATCCCATGAATTTGGCATCTTTGAGAGGGAAATTAAGCTTATTTGGCTTCCTCACTATAATTCTAGCATATTCAAAAGAATTGACCCCAATTAGAGCTTCTTTTGAGCTAGTTTTGGGCAAAAACACATGAAGTTTCCAAAAATGCACCGAAAAACTTCAACCAACAAAATCCTATTAATTTGGCATCTCTAAGGGGGCATTTGAGTTTATCTGGTATCCTCACTACAATTCTAGCCAATTCAATAGAATCAACCCAATTTGGAGCTTCTTTCAAGCTAGTTTTGTGTAGAAGCATGAAACTTTCAAAAGTGCATTGAAGAGTTTAAATAAACAAAATCCCATGAAATTGGCATCATTGAGGAGCAATTGAGTTTATCTGGCATCCTCACCATAATTGTAACCTATTCAAAACAGTTGACCCTAATTGGAGCTCCTTTTAAGCTAGTTTTGGGTAGAAGCATGAAGTTCCTGAGAATGCACTAAAATGCTTCAACTAACAAAATCCCACAAAATTGGCATCTTTAAGGGGCAATTGAGTTTACCAAACATTCTCACAATAATTCTAACGTATTCGAAAGAATTATCCATATTGGAGTTCCTTTTAAGGTAGGTTTGGGTAGAAGCACAAAGTTTCCCAAAATGCACTGAAAAACTTTAACTGACAAAATCCCATGAATTTGCCATCTTTGAGGGAGCAATTGAGTTCATCAGATATCCTCACTACATTTCAAGCATATTCCAAGGAATTGACCCCTATTGGAGCTTCTTCTAAGCTAGTTTTACGTAGAATCAAAAAGTTTCTGAAAGTGCATCGAAAAGCTTCAACCAACAAGATCCCACGAAATTTGCATATTTTAGTGGGTAATTGAGTTAATCTAGCATCCTCACAACAATTCTAGACTATTCAAAAGAATTAATCCATGTTGAAGTTCCTTTTGAGCTAGTTTTGGGCAGAAGCATGAAGTTTCCAGAAAAGCACCGAAAAGTAATTCAGTTCATCCAGTATCCTCAAAAGATTTTAGGCCTACTCCAAAGAATTGATCTCAATCGAAACTCCTTCTAGGATACTTTTGGGCAAAAGCATGAAGTTTCTGAACATGCACCAAAAAGCTTTAACTGACAAAATCCCATAAATTTAGCATCTTTTGGGGAGCAATTGAGTTCTTCCAGCATTTTCATAGGATTTCATGCAAATTCTAAACAACCGATCCCAATCGAAGCTTCTTTTGAGCTAATTTTACATAGAAGCACGAAGTTTCTAAAAAAGTATTGAAAAACTCAAACAAACAAAATCCCATGAAATTGGCATCGTTAAGGGAGCAATTGCATTTATCTGGCATCCTCATAACAATTCTAGCATACTCAAAAGAATTGATCCCATTTGGAGTTCCTTTTGTGCTATTTTTAGCAGAAGCATAAAGTTGGTAAAATCCTTGAAAATTGGTAACTTTGAAGGGGTAATTGAGTTTATGAAACATACTCACAATAATTCTAACGTATTCAAAAGAATCATCCATATTGGAGCTCCTTTTAAGTTAGTTTTTAGTAAAACCATGAAGTTTCCCAAAATGCACCGAAAAACTTCAACCAACAAAATCCCAAGAATTTGGCATTTTGAGGGAGCAATTAAGTTCATTGGCATCCTCTCAAAGGAATTGGTCCTGATTGGAGCTCCTTTTGAGCTAGTTTTGGGCATAAGCATGAAGTTTCCGAAAATGCACTGAAAAGCTTCAACTAATGAAATCCTAAGAAATTTGCATCTTTGAGAGGCCAATTGAATTTATTTGACATATTCACAACAAAAGAATTCATCCCAATTAGAGCTCCTTTTGCGCTTGTTTTGAGCAAAAGCACAAAGATTCCAAAAATGCTCTGGAAAGCTTAAACCAACAAAACCCATGAAAGTGACTATCATCAGGGAGTAATTGATTTTATTTGTCATCCTCACAACATTTCAAACCTATTCTAGAGAAATGATCCTAATCAAAGCTCCTTTTGGGTTAGTTTTGAGCTGAAGCACAAAGTTTCAAAAAGTACACTGTAAAGCTTTAATTGATGAAATCCCATGAAATTGGCCATCATCAGGAAGCAATAGAGTTCATTTAGCATCCTCATAACATTTAGAATCTATTACAAAGAATTAATCCCAATCAAAAGTCCTTTTAAAATAGTTTTGGGATGAAGCACGAAGTTTCTGAAAATGCACCAAAAAGTTTGTAGTAACAAAATCCCATGAAATTGGCCTTTTCAAGGGTGAAATTGAGTTCATATGGCATTCTCACAATATTTTGAGTGTATTTCAAAGAATTGATCCTATTCAGAGCTCCTTTTAAGCTAATTTTGAGCAGAAGCACAAAGCTTTTGAAAATGCACTGAAAACCTATAACCAACAAAATCCCATGGGATTGGCATCTTTGGGGAACAATTGAGTTCATCTGGCATCCTCACAATATTTCAAGCCAATTCTAAACAATTGATCCAAATCAAAGCATTTTTTGGACTAGTTTTAGGCAGAAGCACGAAGTTTCTAAAAATGCACTAAAAAGCTTTAATTAACAAAATCCCCTGAAATGGGCCATCATCTGGGAGCAATTGAGTTCATCTAGCTTTCATATAGCATTTCAAGCCTATTCTAAAGAATTGACCCCAATTAGAGCTTCTTTTAAAATAATTTTGGGAAGAAGCATGAAGTTTGCGAAAATGCACCAAAAATTTTTAGCTCACAAAATCCCATGAAATTGGCCTCTTTGAATGGGCAATTAAGTTCATATGGCATTCTCACAATATTTCAAGCATTTTCCAAAGAATTGATCCTAATTAGAGCTTCTTTTGAGCTAGTTTCAGGCAAAAGCATGAAATTCCTATAAATGCACCATAATACATAAACAAACAAAATCTCATGAAACTGGCATAATTGAGGGGGCAATTGAGTAAATCCAGCATCCTCATAGTAATTCTAGCCTATTCTAAAGAACTAATCCCAATTGTAGATCCTTTTAAGCTAGTTATGGGTAGAAGCACGAGTTTCCCAAAGTACTTTGAAAAGCTTCAACCAAAAAAATTTTATGAATTTGGCATCTTTGAGGTGGGAATTAAGGTTATTTGGCACACTCACAATAATTCAAGCTTATTCAAAAGAATTGTTTATATTGGTGCTCCTTTTGAGCTAGTTTTGTCCAGAAGCACGAAGTTTCCTAAAAAGGATCGAAAAGCTTTGACTAACAAAATTCCATGAATTTGGTATCTTTGTGGGAGCAATTGAGCTCATCCGGCATCCCCTCAACATTTCAGGCATATTCCAAAGAATTAATCCCAAGTAGAGCTTCTTTTGAGTTAGTTTTGGGAAGAACTACATAGTTTCCAAAAATGGATTGAAATCCTTAACTAACAAAATCCCATGGTGTTGGCATCTTTGAGGGGCCAATTGAGTTTATGTGGCATCCTCACAATAATTCTAGTCTATTTAGAAGAATTGATCCATATTAGAGCTCCATTTTAGCTAGTTTTGTGCAAAAACATGACATTTTTTGAAATGCACTAAAAAGTTTCAAGCAACAAAATCCCATGAAATTGGTCTCATTGAGGGAGCAATTGAGTTCATCTGGTATCCTCATAACACTGTAAGCCTTTTCCTAGGAATTGTTTGCAATCGAAGATCCTTTTGGGCTAGTTTTAGGCAAAAGCACAAAATTTGTTAACAAGTACCTAAAAGATTCAATGAACAAAGTCCCATGAATTTGTCATCTTTAGGAGAGCAACTGAATTCATCAGGCATTTTCAAAATGTTTCGAGCATATTCAAAATGTTTTTAAAATACATTGAAAAGCTTAAACATACAAAGTCCCACTAAATTGGTATAATTGAGGGGGCAATTGATTTTATTTGGCATCCTCACAAAAATTCTAACTTATTCAAAAGAATTATCCTAGCTGGAGCTCCTTTTGAGCTAGTTTTATACAGAAGGATAAAGTTTCAAAAAATGCACCGAAAAGCTTCAACAAAAAAAATCCCAAAAAATTGGAAACTTTGAGGGGCCAATTAATTTTATCTAGTATCCTCACAACAAATCTAGCCTATTCAAAGGAATTGTTCACATTGGAGCTCCTATTGAGCTAGTTTTTAGTAGAAGCACGAATTTTTCCAAAATGCACAGAAAAGCTTCAATCGAAAAAATCCCATGAATTTGGCATCTTTGAGGGAGTGATTGAGTTCATCCGGTATCCCCTCAATTGATCCCAATTGGTGATTTATTTAACCTAATTTTGTGCAGAAACACGAAGATTCGAAAAATGCAGCAAAAAGATTCAACTAAATAAATCCCATGAAATTGGCCTCCATGATGGGAAAATTGAGTTTTTCTTGCATCCTCATAACAATTCTAGCCTTTCAAAAGAATTGATCCACATTAGAGCTCCTTTTGAGCTAGTTTTGGGCAGAAGCACAAAGTTTTCAAAAATATACCAAAAAGCTACAACAGACAAAATCCCATGGAAATGACCTCTTTGAGGGAGCAATTGAGTTCATCTGACATCCTCACAACATTTTGAGCCTATACCATAGAATTGATCCCATTTGGAGCTTCTTTTGAGCTAGTTTTATGCAGAAGTACAATGTTTCTAAAAATGCATTGAAAACCTTCAACCAACCAAATCCTATGGAATTGGCATCTTTGAGGGCCAAATTGAGTTCATCCAATATCCTCACCACATTTTGAGTATATTCAAAAGAATTGATCCTTATTAGAGCTCATTTAAGGCTAGTTTAGGGTGGAAGCACTAATTTTCATAAAAGTGCCGAAAAGGATCAACCAGCAAAATCTGATGAATTTGGCATTTTTGAGGGAGCAATTGAGTTTATCCAGCATCCTCACAATATTTCAAGCCTATTCTAAAGACGTGATATGAATCGAAGCTCTTTTTGTGCTAGTTTTGGGTACAAGCATGAAATTTTTGAAAATACATCGAAAAGCTTCAACCATTAAAATCCCATGATTTTGGCATCTTCGAGGGACCAATTAAGCTAATCTGGAATCCTTATAGCATTTTAAGCATATTCCAAAGAACTGATCTTAATCAAAACTTCTTTTGAGCTAGTTTTGGGCAGAAGCACAAAGTTTCTGAAAATACAATGAAAAGCTTAGACAAACAAAATCCAAAGAAATTGACATCATTGAGGGGAAATTGTGTTTATCTGGCATCCTCACAAATATTTTTGCCAATTCAAAATAATTGATCTCAATTGGAGCTCTTTTTGAGCTAGTTTTGAGCAGAAGCATGAATTTCCCTATATGCACCGAAAAGCTTCAAGCGGCAAAATCCCATGAATTTGGCATCATTGAGGAAACAATTGAGTTCAACCAACATCCTCTCAACATTTTAGGCATATTCCATAGAATTGATCCTAATCAGAGCTTCATTTGAGCTAGTTTTGGGAAAAAGTACGAGTTTCAGAAAATACACCGAAAGACTTAAACAAAAAAATACCCCATGAAATTAGCATCGTTGAGGGGGCAATAGAGTTTATGTAGCATCCTCACAAATACTATTGCCAATTCAAAAGACTTGATCCTAACTGGAGCTTCTTTTAAACTAGTTTTGAGTAGAAGCATGAGGTTTTCAGAAATATACTAAAAATCTTGAACTCACAAAATCCCACAAAATTGGCCACTTTGAGAGAACAATTGAGCTCATCCAACATCCTCACAATATTTCAAGCCTATTCTAAAGAATTTATCCAAATTGAAACTCCTTTTGGGCTAGTTTTACATAAAAGCACAAAGTTTTTTAGCATGCACAAAAATGCTTCAACTAAAGAAATCCCATGGGTTTGGCATCTTTGCCAATTAAGTTCATCAAGTATTTTCATAACATTTCAAGCATATTCTGAAGAATTGATCCCAGTTGGAGCTTCTTTTAAGCTAGTTTTGGGCAGAAGCACGACGCTGTTGAATATGCACCAAAAAACTTCAACTAATGAAATCCAAAGAAATTGGCATCTTTGAGAGAGCAATTAAGTTTATCTAACATCCTTACAATAATTGTAGCCTATTCAAAAGAATTAATCTCAATTGGAGCTCCTTTTAACCTGGATTTGGGCAAAAGCACGAAGTTTCCTAAAATACACCAAAAAAATTTCTACCTTCACAATCCCATGAATTTTGCATCTTTGAGGGATGAATTGAGTTGATCCAGCATTTCCTCAACACTTCAAGTGTATTCGAGACAATTGATCTTAATCGTTGCATTTTTTGAGCTAGTTTTGGATAGAAACATGAAGTTTCTGAAATTTCAATGAAAAGATTCAACTTAATAAACCCCACAAAATTGCCATCTTTGAGGGCGCAATTGAATTTATCTTGAATCCTTACAACAATTCTAGCCTATTCAAATGAATTGACCTAAAAGCATGAAGTTTCTGAAAGTACACTGAAAAGCTACAACTGACAAAATCCCATAAAGTTAGCCTCTTTGAGGGAGCAATTGAGTTCATTTGGCATCCTCACAACATTTTAAGCCTATTCCAAAGAGTTGATCCCATTTGGAGCTTCTTTTGAGCTAGTTTTGGGAAGAAACACAGTTTCCAAAAATGCACTAAAAACCTTCAACCTAAAAATCCCATGAAATTGGCATCTTTGAGGGAGCAATTAAGTTCATTCGGTATCCTCACAACATTTTAGGTCTATTCAACAGAATTGATCCTTATTGGAACTTTTTTTGGGCTCATTTTAGGTAGAAGCATGAATTTTCTGAAATGCACCAAGATGCTTCAACTACAAAATCCCAAGAATTTAGCTTCTTTAAGGGAGCAATTGAGTTCATCAAGCACCCACATAACATTTGAAGCCTATTCCAATGAATTAATTTCAATTGAAGTTCTTTTTGGACTAGTTTTGGGAGGAAGTACGAAGTTTCTGAAAATGCACCAAAAACATCAAGCCATTAAAATCATGTGAATTTGGCATCTTTAAGGGAGTAATTAAGTTCTTCTGGCTTTCTCACAACATTTCAAGCATATTTCAAAGAATTGACCCCAATCAAAGCTTTTTTTTGGCTATTTTTTGGTAGAAGCACGAAGCTTTTAAAAATGCACCGAAATGCATAAACAAGCAAAATTAGATTAAATTGGCATTGTTGAAGGGCCATTGCATTTACCTGGCATCTTCACAAATATTTTAGCTAATTCAAAATAATTGATCCTAATTACAGCTCCTTTTGAGCTACTTTTGGGCAGAAGCATGAAGTTCCTTATGTGCACCGAAAAGCTTCAACCGATAAAATCCCCTGCATTTGGCATCTTTGAGGGAGCAATGGAGTTTAACTGGCATCCTCTCAACATTTCAAGCATATTCTAAAGAAATAATCCCAATTGGAGCTTTACTGGAGCTAGTTTTTGGTAGAAGCAAGAAGTTCCTAAAAATGCACTAAAAAGCTTCAACCAACAAAGTCCCACAAAATTGGCATCTCTGAGTGGGAAATTGAGTCAATCTGGTATCCTAACAACAATTCTAGCCTATTCAAAAGAATTGATCTACATTGGAGCTAGTTTTGGGTAGAAGCACGAAGTTTCTAAAAATGCATCGAAAAGCTTCAATCGACAAAAACCAATGGAATTGACATCTTCGATGGACTAGTTCTATTCATGTGGCACCCTTATAACTTTTTAAGCTTATTCCAAAGAATTGATCCAAATCAAAGTTCTTTCTAGGCTATTATTGAGCAGAAGCACAAAGTTTTTGAACATGTACCAAAAAGATTCAACTAACAAGATGCCATGGATTTGGCATCTTTGGGGAAAAATTTCACTTAATCCATCATTTTTACAACATTTCAAGGGTATTCCAAAGAGTTGATCCCAATTAGAGGTTCTTTGGAGCTAGTTTTGGGCCAAAAAAATGAAGTTTCTAAAAATGCACCAAAAAGTTAAAACAAACAAAATCGCATGAAATTGGATTCATTGAGGGAGCAATTGAGTTTTTTGACTAACTCATAACAATTCTAGGCTATTCAAAAGAATTGATCCCATTTAGAGCTCCTTTTGAGCTAGTTTTTGGGTAGAAGCACAAAGTTTCTGAAAATACATCGAAAATCTTCAGCTAACAAATTTCCACAAAATTGGCAACATTGAGAAGGTAATTAAGTTTATCAGACATCCTCACAACAATTCTAGCCTATTCAAAAGAATTGTCTATATTGGAGTACCGATTGAGCTAGTTTTGGGCTGCAGCACGAAGTTTTTGAAAAATACATTGAAAGTATAAACAAACAAAATCCCACGAAATTGGCATCTTTAAGAGGCAATTGATTTTATCTGGCATCCTCACAACAATTCTAACCCATTCAAAAAGAATTGATCCCCATTGGAGCTCCTTTTGAGCTAGTTTTCGAAAGATGCATGAAGTTTCTAAAAATGCAATGAAAGGCTTTAACCAACAAAGTCCAACAAAATTGGCAACTTTGTGGGGGTAATTGAGTTAGTCTGGCATCGTTACAACAATTCTACCCTATTCAAAGGAATTGTCCATATTGGAGCTCCTTTTGAGCTTGTTTTTGGGTAGAAACACAAAGTTTCCAAAAATGTACAGAAAAGCTTAAACAAACAAAATCCCATGGAATTGGCATCTTGGGAGAGGAATTGAGTTCATTTGGTATCCTCAAACATTTTAAGACCATTCAAAAGAATTGATCCCTATTGGAGCTCTTTTTGGGCTATTTTTAGTAATAAGCATGAATTTTCTAAAAAAAAAGGCCAAAAATCTTAAACCTACAAAATCCCATTAATTTGCCATCTTTGGGAGAGCAATTGAGTTTACTCGGCAACCTCACAACATTTCAAGCCTATTCCAAGGAATTGATTCTAATTGAAGTTCTTTTTTGGCTAGTTTTAGGCAGAAGCATAAAGTTTTTCAAAATGCACTGAAAAGGTTCAACCTTTAAAATCTTGTGAATTTAGCATCTTTAAGGGAGCAATTGAGTTCTTCCAACATCCACATAACATTTCAAGCATATTCCGAAGAATTGAATCTAATCAGAGCTTTTTTCTACTAGTTTTGGGTATAACCATGAAGTTTCTAAAAATGCACCGAAATGGATAAACAAACAAAATCAAACAAAATTGGCAGCATTGAGGGGCAATTGCCTTTACTTAGCATCCTCACAAATCTGGCATCCTCACAACAATTCTACCATATTCAAAGAGTTGATCCCAATTAAAGGTTCTTTTGAGTTGATTTTGGGTAAAAGCACGAAGTTTTCTGAAAATGCATCAAAAAGTTAAAACAAACAAAATCCCATGAAATTGGAATCATTAAGGGATCCATTGTTTCTATTTGACATGTTCACATCAATTCTAGGATATTAAAAAAATTGATCCCATTTTGAGCTAGTTTTAGGCAAAAGCACAAAGTTTCTGAAGATGCAATGTAAAGTTTCAACTAACAAAATCCCTCAAATTTGACATTTTTTTTAGGGGTAGTTAAGTTTGTTTAGAATTGTCACTATGATCATAGCCAATTCAAAGTAATTGACCCCAATTATAGCTCCTTTTGAGCTAATTTTAGGCAAAACTATGAAGTTTCCAAAAATACACTTAAAAGCTTAAACAAATAGAATCCTATGAAGTTGGTATATTTGAGGGGCCAATTTAGTTTATCAAGCATCCTTACAATAATTCCATCCCATTCAAAAGATTTTATCCCAGTAGGAGCCCCTTTTGTGCTAGTTTTGGACATAACTATAAAGTTTTTGCAAATGCACCAAAATGCTTCAACTAACAAAAGCCCACAAAATTGGCATCTTTTAGGGACCAAATAAGTTTATCTGCCATCCTTACAACAATTCTAGCCTATTCAAAAGAATTGTCCTTATTGGAGCTCCTTTTGAGCTAGTTTTTTCCAGAAGCCTAAAGTTTCCCAAAATGCACTAAAAAGCATCAACTGACAAAGTCTCATGAATTTGACATCTTTTGAGGAAGCAATTGAGTTCATCCAGTATCCTCTCAACCTTTCAAGCATATTCCAAACAGTTGGTCCTAATCGAGGCTTTTATTGAGCCAGTTTTTGCTAGGTTTAATATAATAAAGTTTTGATGATGACAAATGTAGAGTAATAAGGAACACATGCATTATATTTTTCTAACATATATATTGTTCCTAAAAGAAGTAAAATATGTATTAGCATATGTTTAATTGTGTTTATAATGCATATATCATGTTATGTACTAATTGTTAGCAAGGCTGACTTCCTAAGAGAGGGGGTGAATTGGGAAGATTGAAATTTCTCTGCACAAAATGAAATGGGTGAAGATAGCACAATGTAAGGGAAGCAACGTATAAAACAAAGCAAGCTAAAAAGTAAAGATAAGGAGAAGAAGACTCAGTGATTTATCCTGGTTCGGTCTATCCACTTGACCTACGTCCAGTCCCCAAGACAACTCTTGAGATTTATCCACTATACAGCAAGAACTCAACGGGCTTCTTGCTAATGCCACAGTATACGAGTATGCTCTGTTTCTGGAGCTTTCTCACTCTCTCTAAGCACTTATATAATGTGCTTCCCAATCCCCTTGTGATTTCCCCTCACAAGTAAATCTATCTTCCAGATGAAGAGTAGATTGTTTACAATGATATAACTCTCTTGAATAGAGTAGATATGAAGGTTAAACTACAAATATTGAAGCTACAGGGTAAAAGCTCTTGAGAAGAAGTTTTGACAAAATTTTCAAGAAGAAAGTTTTTCGGTTAAGTGTGAACAGTGTTTTCAATTTGCTACAGTGCCTTCGAAATTTGAATTTTGGAAGCCCAAAATTCGTCTGTCCATTAAACGTTCAAAGAGGCACAGTAGATCACTTTCTTCGAAATTTGAATTTTGAAAGGGTGAAATTCGTCTGTCAAAGAGACTCTTTTCAGACTAACTTCATCATTCAAATATTGTAAGTTCTTATCATTCGTATGTCAATGTTTCACTTCAACAGACTCAAGAACTTATCTTCTAAAATTTGAACTTCAATGTTCAAAGTTCGTTTGTCAGAGAGCAGTTTTGAAACTTAAATCATTCTTGATCTCAGATGAACTTTGACACGGTTTTAGACGAATTTCTTCTATTTTCTCAAGTTTTTTTTTGTCTGAAATTCAAATTTTGAAGACTCAAGGTTCGTCTGTTTCAAAGAAGCTCCTTTTAGACTTATATGAAAATTCGAATGTTGGGAAGTCAAAGTTCGTCTGTCAGAGAGTATTTTTCAAACTCAATTTCATCTTGATTTCAGATGAACTTTAACATTGTTTCAGATGAATTTCTTCTATTTTCTCAAGTTTTGTTTTGTCTGAAATTCGAATTTTGAAGACTCAAAGTTTGTCTGTTTCAAAGAAGCTACTTTCAGACTTATATGAAAATTCAAATTTTGAAAAACCAAAATTCATCTGACAGAGAGCCATCTCTTCAGACTTATTCAGTTTTAGCTCGAAATTCGAATTTCCTAAAGCAAAGTTCGAATTTCCAACTTGACAGTTAAGTTTAAACTTTCAAACTTCATCTGTTTGTGGGTGTTTTTCAAATAAGTCAAGATTTAACACAAAATCAAGGTTTGAAAACATCTTTTTCTCAAATTAAAATCTTTTACCCAATCACAACTAAAACTAAAGATCCTACAAAAGATCTAACAGCAAATACTCAGAAAATCTTCACTCGAAACAACTTTGATCTCATTTGATATCTTCAATCCGAGCTCTTGAGTGTTGGTTTGGAATCATCAAAACTCTTGATTCAACAGGTAGTTATGTTGCTTTAATAAACATAGGAAAAAACTAAAGATCCTACAAAAGGTCTAACAGCAAATACTAAAAAAATCTTCACTTGAAATAACTTTGATCTCCTTTGATATCTTCAATCCTAGCTCTTGAGTGTTGGTTTGGAATCATCAAAACTCTTGATTCAACATTCTCCCCCTTTTGATGATGACAAAACAACTCACAAACTGGATTAGTACTTGGGTTTGCTTTCACAAACTCCCCCTCAACATATGCATAAGATATCATATCCAACAGATTAAGTGAAGAGATTCAAGGCACAAAACATTGCAACTTAGAACTTAATACATTTAATCAAATTGTTGCAATACATACTTCAATCAAAGATCAGTTCTCAAAACATCAAACAAACAAATATAATCAAACAACTAAAACAAGATACAACAAGAAGATTCAGCCTAAGATCTAAAATCAATCACTTCTTCTTTGGCTTAGACTTCTTGCTGTACGTCTTTCCTTTTCCAGATGGCTCAACAGATTTTCCAGCTTGCTTAGTCCTAGTTTGCTTTATCTTCTCCCCCTTTTTGGCATCATCAGGCAGCCCAACAAAGTCCATTGGAGGAGGAATCTGAGAGATAGGAACAGCACGAAGAGGGACATGAGCAAAAGGAATCTCTGGCTGAACTGGTGCAGGGGGCTCAGCAGGCTCAGGGCTAGGTTCTTCATCACCATCATCATCAGAGACCTCAAGCAGCTCTTGCATTTCCTGCCTGGAAAGAGCTAGTCGTGCTCTCTGTTCCTCTGATAGCCCATAAGCAACAAGAGGATGAGAGGCTGGCTCAGCAGGAGAAAACATCTCTTCAAGCCTTCTCCTTTGAGCTTGCAGTAGAGCATTGTGAGCAATGGCAAGATAATCAACAACAGGTACAATGCTCCTTTCCTCATTGCTTGCTTCTCCTGGCATAGAAGAGGTTGAAATGGTTGCAACCAGTCTTTCAACTTTCTCTGATTCTTGAATGGACAGAATTGAATCCTGAGCATCTTCTTGCATAGGCTCAAGAGGGCTTGTCTGCTGAAGTCCTTCTTCTTCCAATCCATAGTCCAGGGGTGGACCAAGACTTGGTGTCCTCATTACACCAGCACCATCTGTATCAACATCATGGTCAGAGGAGGCAATCTCAAAGGGGCTTGGAGGCTCAGGAGTTGGAGAAGTAGGCTCAGGGATACCAGGGTGAGGTGGAGTTGAAGTGGTAGGAATTGCATTTCTTATTTCTTCATAAGCATCAGCCACCACCTTCATATTTACAGCCAACTTTGACATTTTGCTCATCCCGAATGCTGAGAATGAGTGTTGACAAACTGTCAAACAACTCAGTGATCTTGGTTGGCTTTGCCTGTGAGGAGGGAGTGGAAGGAGGATGAGTAGGCCTGGAGGGAGATGGAATTGGCTGAGAAGGCTGGGGTACAGATCTGCCAGGGGCCTCATAAATGCCTTCTTGTTGGATGGAAGTATCAGCAGCAAAGAACAAATCTTTAGATTTCCCTGCTCCCTTTCCAACCCATCTTCCTTCATCTCTTTCAATACCCATCCTTTGCAGTTTCTCTTCTTTAAATACCTCTGTGAGTTTCCCTTTCCCCTTTTCAATGTGTTGAATCCTAGCATACTGCAGGATTCTTGAAATAATTGCTGCATAGGGGAGTATGGAATCCTTCCTCTGATCCCTTGCCTTTATCATTCGCTGGAGGATGATATGACCCAAATTAATCAGCTTCCCACGTATGATAGCAGTCATCACATGAGCCTCTACCCTTGTTATCAAATTGAAGCTGCCACCCTTGTTGAATATGATCCTGGACACTATGTAGTGCAGGATCCTTACTTGTACACTTAGGTCTGTGGGCTTCAACAGATTTATTGTTGGCCTGTTCTCCCTTCTTCTGAATAGGGTGTCCAAGATGGTGCTTTCCTTGTAGTTCAGGAAGGGTCCACCTTCTTCATCAGCTGTACTTGCCTCATCCATATATCCAGAGGCTGTGATGTCCACTTTTAGCCCATCTTGTCCTGGGATTTCCAGCACCTTATTGAAGGTTTCATCAGCAACCAAATGGTCCTTGATCTCAAGTTGACCTCCCATTTCATTTTCTTGTTGTTGTATTGAAGAGAGGCATACCAAGTCTTCACTACCTCATCGTCATATTTTTCAGCAATTTCCAACAGATTTTTATATCTTATCAACCATATTGCAGCATCAAAGTTGTTGGATATCAAAAATTGTTCCACATTTACACAGTGAGGCTTGATTACCTTTTTGTTGGAAAACTTGGTAGAGTACTCTTCTTGAATCTCAGGAGTGCTCTATAGTGGCAGTGTAGTCATTTCATACTCTCTAGATTCAGTACTAGAAGAGCCAAAAGAAGCAACAGCAGGGACAGAAGGAACTGGAACCGAAGGTTCTGCAGTTTTTGGTGAGGAGGGTCTAGCTTTCTGTGAATCTGCCTTGGATGATGATTTTTGGCGTTTGGAAGGAGTTGCCTTACTGGATTCGACCTTTCTCTTTCATTTTTCTCCTTCCTTCGAGGCATATTGTCACATAACAATTCTCTTTGGTCGGGCCTCAGCTTTTCTTGCTCCAGGATTTTTAACTCTCACTATTTCTTGGATGAATGATGCTGAAAGTGGCTTAGAATTGGTTTATAGGATGCGAAAGGAAGTTTAAACGGTGAAGAATGACGGTTTTTGGATAGAAGTTAAGAGAATTGAAGAGAGGATCAAAACAGACTCAGAGGAGTTACAAATAGAGTTGCATCTGTTCATTGGAAAACCGTCGGATTTAATGTATGTAACCGTCTGACAGACGAATTTTGAGGGGTCAAAATTTGAACTTCGGGTAGTTACAAGTTAAACCGTTCAGCAAAGCTTACTGACAGACGAATTTTCATCCTGAAAGTTTGTCTGACAGTAGCTTGGAACAAGTAATACAAACACAACAGACGAATTTTGTTCCAACAAAGTTCGAATGTTGATGAGCAAACAGTAGGCAACAAACAAAACAACAATCAACAGACGGATTAAACATGCAGAACTTCATCTTTCAAGCATTCAATCAAGAAGGACATGATTCAACAGACGAATTTTGAACTGAAAATTCGCATTTTTCAACTTTTGTAAAGGTTGTCCAACATTCGTATTTTAAGAAGTGATAATTCGTACAACAGTGATGGACAAACATAACTTTGAAATTTTTGTTTTTGAAAATTCGAACTTCAAAGATCCAAGAGACGAATTTCGAGTCATCACCGAGAACTGTTCCAAGGCTAATAGGCCGAAGTTCGTCTGTTGGTCAACTAAAATTCGAATGTTGACCATGTTGACTAGTTCAAAAACGCAGTTTATGAGGCTAAATACGTCTAACACTCATTAAAATATGAATTTCATCTTATAAAAACTTACAGAATGGATCCAGAACTCAGAATTTTCATCATTTACTTCACTTTCTGGTTGTTCCATTCTGATGTGCTCCAATCTTCAAGTTTATTGCCATTGAATCTTGTGAGGAGCACCTGCAGTTTGAATTAAACATACTCCGATGCTAAAGTTAGAATTAATCTTAAAGTTGAAACATTTGAAAACAAGATTGCACAAGAATAACTTACAGTTCACTGGGATTTACCATACCCTGTTCTCTTCTTATTTTGCAATACCTATCTTCTGATAGAGGCTTGTGAATATGTTAGCAACTTGATTCTCTATTGGGATGTATTCCAATCTAACTTCTCCTTTCAGAACGTGATCCCTTATGAAGTGGTGCCTAACTTCAATATGTTTCGTCCTTGAATGCATGACAGGATTCTTAGTGATATTTATGGCACTTTGGTTGTCACACATGATTGGTATCTCTTTCATTTTAACCTCAAGATCTTCAAGCTGCTGCTTCATCCAGATGACTTGGGCACAACAGCTTCCAGCTGCAACATACTTAGCTTCTGCAGTAGATAAGGCCACACTATTTTGCTTTTTGCTGAACCATGAAACCAGGGATCCTCCAAGAAACTGACAAGTTCCACTTGTGCTTTTTCTGTCAGTTTTGGATCCTACAAAATCAGCATCAGTGTATCCTTTGAGATCTTCTCCATTGCCCTTTGGATACCAGAGACCCATTTGTGATGTTCCAATGAGATATCTGAAAATTCTCTTCACAGCTGTTGCATGCGTTTCCTTGGGACATGATTGGAACCTGGCACACATACAGACACTGAACATAATGTCAGGTCTGCTGGCAGTTAAGTACAGCAGGGATCCAATCATTCTCCTATATTGAGTAATGTCAAATATCTTCCCATTCTCATCCATGTCCAGTTTGGTTGCAGTAGCCATAGGTGTTCCCATTGGCTTGGCATTCTCCATTCCAAACTTCTTTAGCAGCTCCTTTAGATACTTGGATTGACTGAGAAAGATACTATCATCAAGCTGTCTGATTTGCAATTCAAGGAAGAAGTTAAGTTCACCCATCATGGACATCTTGAATTCTCCCTGCATTAACTCAGAAAATTTCTTGCAAAGAGTTTCATTAGTAGCACCGAAAATAATATCATCAACATAGATTTGAACAATTAGTAAATCTTTATTTTCTTTCTTAGTGAATAAGGTTGTGTCAACTTTGCCTCTATTGAACCCCTTTTCAATTAGAAAATTACTCAGTCTCTCATACTATGCTCTAGGGGCTTGTTTTAAACCATAAAGAGCTTTCTTCAGTTTATAAACATGGTTTGGTTTTGTAGAATCCTCAAAACCTGGAGGTTGATCTACATAAACCTCTTTCATGATATATCCATTTAGAAAGGCACTCTTTGCATCCATTTGATATAGTAAAATGTTTTTCATGCATGCATATGCTAGCAGTATTCTTATAGCTTCTAATCTAGCTACTGGTGCAAAGATTTCTTTAAAGTCAATACCTTCTTCCTGATTATATCCTTTAGCAACCAATCTAGCTTTGTTTCTTATTATCGTTCCAGATTCATCAAGTTTATTTCTGAAAACTCATTTGGTACCAATAACAGGATGATTTTTGGGCCTAGACACTAAATCCCAAACATGATTTCTTTCAAACTGATTTAGTTCATCTTGCATAGCTAAAATCCAGTAATCATCAGTTAAGGCTTCTTCAGCACATTTAGGTTCAATTTGAGAAATGAAAGCGCAGTTGAGCATTTGATCCCTTAATTGTTTTCTGGTTTTGACTCTCTCTTGAACATTCCCTATTACTTGATCAACAGGATGATTCCTTTGATATCTCCAAGCTCTAGGGAGTTCTTGAGATGTTTCTTCATTAACTTTTTCATCAAACTCTTGCTCCTGGATATCTTCCTCTATGTTACAAGATTTAGATATCTTTGGAGGTTCAGTTTTACTTTTATCAGAAATGCCCAGTTTTTCAAAGTTAAAAGCAAGATCATCCTCATTGGTAACATGTTTTGAAACAGTTTCATTTTCAATGAAAATCACATGCATAGATTCTTCTACCACATTTGATCTTTTATTATAAACTCTATATGCCTTACTCCTACTAGAATAGCCCAGAAATATACCTTCATTGGATTTGGCATCAAACTTACCCAAATTTTCTTTCCCATTGTTGTGAATGAAGCATTTGCATCCGAACACATGAAGATAGGACAGATTTGGCTTTCTTCCCTTGTAAAGCTCGTATGGAGTCTTCCCAAGGATTGGTCTGATGTAGGCTCTGTTTATGATGTAGCTTGCTATATTTACTGCATCAGCCCAAAACACTTGAGAGAGTTCCTTCTCATTCAGCATAGCTCTGGCCATCTCTCCAATGGTTCTATTCTTCCTCTCTACTACCCCATTCTGTTGAGGAGTCGTGGTCAATCCCATGCTCATTGCAGTACTCCAGGAAGTATGCATTTTCGAACTCTCCTCCATGGTCTGACCTAATTGACACAATAGAAATACCTTTCTCATTTTGCACTTTCTTAGCTAGGGTTACAAATGCATTAAAGGAATCACTTTTAGAGGAAAGAAATAATGTCCAAGTGAATCTACAATAGTTATCTACAATTACAAGCACATACAGATTACCACCAAGACTTTTCACCCTAGATGGTCCAATTAAGTCCATATACAGCAATTCAAGTGGTCTAGTTGTGGTAACTATATTTTTAGATTTAAAAGATGATTTAGTTTGTTTCCCTCTTAAGCATACGTCACATTCTTTGTCTTTCTCAAAAGATATTTTTGGCAGGCCAGTTACTAGCTCTTTTTTAACCAGTTTAGACAATTGATTCATGTTAACATGAGCTAATCTCCTATGCCACAACCAACTATCATTATCCTGACTAATTAAACATACAGAATCCAAGGGAGGAAGTTCATCAAGGTCAATAGTACAACAGTTACCATCCCTTTGAGCTTTGAGGATTACTTTGTAATTACTTTTTCTTATGACCAGGCAAAACTTTGAGTCAAACAGCACCCAGTTTCCTCTATCACAGGTCTGACTAACGCTCAGCAAATTGTGGTTGAGGCCAATTACAAACAGCACCTCTTCAATGGATGTTTCTAGATTTTTCCCCACAATGCCAATGCCAACAATTTTGCCATATTAATCACCTCCAAAGGTCACCTTTCCTCCTTTCTTGTCTCTAAGGGTGATGAACTTCTCCTTATCTCCAGTCATGTGGCTTGAACAGGCACTGTCCATATACCATTTGTTGTTCTTCTTAGCTTTGAGACAGACCTGCAAAACAATGTTTATGTTTTCCTTTTAGGTACCCAAATTTGCTTGGGTCCTTTTTGGTCAGTTGATTTTTCCCTACATGCAGATGCAACTTTGGGAACCCATTTAACTTTCCTGCCAAGTCCATTTTTCTTCAATGCACAAGAACTGGAAATATGTCCCTTTTTGTTACAGAAATGACAGGTAATGAAGGGACTGCTAGATTGAGTGGCAGGAAGAAAATAATGCAAATAATACTTTTGTCTTGCATGTTTTGGTTGATTATATGTTTCAATGCAAGATGACATATGATCTTTCTTTCTATTATTCTCAGCATGCACAAAATGTCTCATGTATGCATTCTGGTTTTTCTTCCTAATCTTTTCCTTGACAGCACATAGATCATAGCTAAGACCAGCTTTTCCTTATGAAATTCTTTGGTTCCCCATCAAGGCAAACAACATATCTTTACCTCTAGTGAGCCTAGACATGCTTTTAACTAAATAATCATTAGTTTGCTTAAGTTTAGTGCATGAAGTGCAGCAAACAAATTCAGTAGTAGGTAAAGAGGTAATTTCAGAAACTATGCTTTGAGATTCCAGCTTATTTATCTTTTTCTTTACCAATTTCAGTTCTTTAGCAACTTTAATGAATTCATCATGAAGCTCATGAAATGCATCCAGTAATTCAGAATAGGAAGGTTCAAATTCATATACCTCTTCCTCCTGATCACTGCTGCATGAGGGTTCGGTTTCTTCAGAAGCAAGGGCCATCAGGCAGATGTTGGCAATCTCATCCTCATCCTCTTCCTCCTCATCTGAGCTGTTGCCCCATATTGATGGGATGTAGGCTTTCTTCTTCTTCCCTTTTTCAGCAGCTTTCTTATCCTTTTCTTGCTTTTTGAGGAATTGAGGACAATCCCATTTGATGTGTCCCTGCTTCTTGCATTCATAGCAAGTCACAGGCTCTTTTCCCTCTCTCTTGCTTTCACCAGCTGCTCCCTTCTTGAAGAATTTCTTGTTCTTCTTCTTGTTGTAGAATCTTCCGAATTTTTTGACCAGCATAGCCAGAGTTTCTTCATCCAGCTCATCTCCTTCGTCAGATTCTTCTTCCTTTTCATTAGCAGCTTTGAGGGCAAGACCTTTCTTCTTTCTGTCCAGCCCAGCTTCCTTGAGAGCTTTGATTTTTCCTTCATATTCCTCAAGGCTGCCAAAGAGAGCAGTGACAGAGGCCATTGATTCTCCTCTGGCTTCCTCTATTGCTATCACCTTAGGCTGCCATTCCAGAGGGAGAGCTCTGAGTATCTTTCTTACTTTCTCAGACTGATTGTATTCCTTTCCCAAGCTCTTCAGTTGATTCACAATGAGAGTAAACCTCTTTTGGAGCTCCTTTACAGTTTCTCCTTCAGCCATTCTGAAGCTTTCATACTCCCCAATGCACATGTTCAGTCTGTTCTCCCTGACTCCAGATGTTCCTTCATGTGCAATCTGCAGAGTATCCCACATTCCTTTTGCAGTGGTGCATTGTGAGACTTTGTAGAATTCATCCTGGTTCAGGGCACTGACTAAACAATGCTTTGCTTTGAAATTCAGTAGGACTCTCCTTCTATCTTCATCATTCCACTCTGCTTCGAGCTTCTCTTTGTGTCTTCCATCTTCAGTTAGAGCCATTGGGACAAAATCTCCTTTCTCAATGACTGACCAGATGTCAAGATCAATTGATTGTAGGTAGATCTGCATCCTCATCTTCCAGTACCCATAATACTCTCCACTGAAGCCTGGTGGTCAGTTAGTGTTATTCCCTTCAGGAAGTATACTCTCTCCAAAGCCAGCCTTCTTTGTTCCCGGACTATAAAATCCTTTGAATGGGAATCCGGGCTCTGATACCACTTGTTAGCAAGGCTGACTTCCCAAGAGGGGGGGTGAATTGGGAAGATTAAAATTTCTCTGCACAAAATGAAATGGGTGAAGATAGCACAATGTAAGGAAAGCAACGTATAAAACAGAGCAAACTAAAAAGTAAAGATAAGGAGAAGAAGACTCAGTGATTTATCCTGGTTCGATCTATCCACTTGACCTACGTCCTGTCCCCAAGACAACTCTTGAGATTTATCCACTATACAGCAAGAATTCAACGGGCTTCTTGCTAATGCCACAGTACACGAGTATGCTCTGTTTTTGAAGCTTTCTCACTCTCTCTAAGCACTTATATAATGTGTTTCCCAATCCCCTTGTGATTTCCCCTCACAAGTAAATCTATCTTCCAGATGAAGAGTAGATTGTTTACGATGATATAACTCTCTTGAATAGAGTAGATATGAAGGTTAAACTACAAATATTGAAGCTACAGGGTAAAAGCTCTTGAGAAGAAGTTTTGACAGAAATTCGGTATATACAAGTTAGATTCGTTACCCACAACTTCAAATGATGTTATATTTATAGTTTTAGGTCTCAAATATCCGTTAGAGACAAAATCTATCCGTCGGGAAAGTTATCCAACGATTACTCTGAAAAACTATCCATTAACCAACCGCATTTAATGCTTCTAACATACTGCAATTCGAATTTTGGTTGGTCAACAGACGAATTTCAAAGAAACCGAAGGTTAAAGCTTTCAACATTACAGCACGAAGTTCGTCTGTTCATGAAGTGAAATTCGAATTTTGAAACTTACAAAACATTTTCACAATGTGACATATGAATTTTCAAGAAGAAAGTTTTTCGGTTAAGTGTGAACAGTGTTTTCAATTTGCTACAGTGCCTTCGAAATTCAAATTTTGGAAGCCCAAAATTTGTCTATCCATTGAACGTTCAAAGAGGCACAGTAGATCACTTTCTTCGAAATTCAAATTTTGAAAGGGTGAAATTCGTCTGTCAGAGAGACTCTTTTCAGACTAACTTCATCATTCGAATATTGTAAGTTCTTATCATTCGTATGTCAATGTTTCACTTCAACAGACTCAAGAACTTATCTTCTAAAATTTGAACTTCAATGTTCAAAGTTCGTCTGTCAGAGAGCAGTTTTGAAACTTAAATCATTCTTGATCTCAGATGAACTTTGACACGGTTTCAGACGAATTTCTTCTATTTTCTCAAGTTTTGTTTTGTCTGAAATTCAAATTTTGAAAACTCAAGGTTCGTCTGTTTCAAAGAAGCTCCTTTCAGACTTATATGAAAATTCGAATGTTGGGAAGTCAAAGTTCGTCTGTCAGAGAGTATTTTTCAAATTCAATTTCATCTTGATTTCAGATGAACTTTAACATTGTTTCAGACGAATTTCTTCTATTTTCTCAAGTTTTGTTTTGTCTGAAATTCAAATTTTGAAGACTCAAAGTTTGTCTGTCAGAGAGCATTTTTCAAACTCAATTTCATCTTGATTTCAGATGAACTTTAACATTGTTTCAGACGAATTTCTTCTATTTTCTCAAGTTTTGTTTTGTCTGAAATTCAAATTTTGAAGACTCAAAGTTCGTCTGTTTCAAAGAAGCTACTTTCAGACTTTTATGAAAATTCAAATTTTGAAAAACCAAAATTTATCTGACAGAGAGCCATCTCTTCAGACTTATTCAATTTTAGCTCAAAATTCGAATTTCCTAAAGCAAAGTTCAAATTTCCAACTTGACAGTTAAGTTTAAACTTTCAAACTTCGTCTGTTTGTGGGTGTTTTTCAAATAAGTCAAGATTTAACACAAAATCAAGATTTGAAAACATCTTTTTCTCAAATCAAAATCTTTTACCTAACTAAAACTAAAGATCCTACAAAAGATCTAACAGCAAATACTCAGAAAATCTTCACTTGAAATAACTTTGATCTCCTTTGATATCTTCAATCCTAGCTCTTGAGTGTTGGTTTGGAATCATCAAAACTCTTGATTCAACACTAATATATCCATTGTGCTCTTATATTTTATAATATGAGCTTGATATATAAATTGGACTAACTACTTAGTTTGTAAGTGTAATACATTAAATGTAGGATTATCCAAGATAAAAGTGTAAGCATTGGAATAAAGAAAGGAAAATCAACATCATGTCTCACTTAAAAAAGAAGAAGAGAAAGGATGCTCCATAAATGCAAGATCAGAAGAGAGCATACCAAGAATGGGAATGACCAAGTGAAAATGGAGCTTAACTTTTGAAGATCTAGCTATTAGGTATATTTTGTTTTCACTTAGATCTTGTGATGGTTTAATCTTTGAAATTTACTTAATCTTATTATCATATATTCTACATGAGTTACATTAAGTAAATCCGAATGTTAGCATGAGTTTAAGCTTGTTAGATTTAACCATTTTAGATTAACAGAAAAAATTTGCTTATGACTCACTTTACCTGTTGAAATTTAAAGTTATAGAGTTTTCATCTTTGATAGACAAATTTTGATTGAGAAATTTGAATTTCAAACTAAGCATTGTTAGTGAAAGTATGTTAACTTTGCATGAAGTTTAGTTGAAATTTGATAGTTGGTGAAGTTCAAAATGAGTTCAAAGTCACAGCTCTGACAGACGAACTTTAAGGTTCAAAGTGCAAACATCAAAATGAAAACTTTTAGGTCTTATTGGAACAAGTCTCTGACAGATGAATTTCAATTTTGAAATTTGAATTTTGAGTGCATTGTGAAAACCTGAAGCAACTGTTCAAACCTAACAGACATACTTCCAACATGAAAGTTTGAATGTTCAAGCCTCGAGCTAACTTTGGAATTTTTATCATAGCTCAAAATTTGAATTTTTCCTGTTAAAATTCTAATTTCAAGGTTCAACTGTCAAACACATAACTATACTGACTCTACGAAATTTGTTTACTGAGCCTTAAAATTCAAATATTGATATATCAAATCCATTTAATGAGGTTGTAAAAAGGCTCTTTAGTAGAGTAATAGCTAGATCTCATGTCTAACGACTAGTTAAGCAACAAATCTTTAAATAGAACCTCATTTGAACTTATGGGTAATAAATTGAAGTGAGTTTTATGTCAAAATGCTGCTGCAATATATAAAATCTTTCCCTGTTAGCATTAAGAGTTAAACCAACCTCATTAGAGAGAGCTTCAATGTATTGTCAACTCTTAAAGAGAGTTTAATTTTTGTAATCTTTCTTTCTACAACTTCTAGGTAGAATCTTAGTGTAGGGAAATACTAAGAGAATTACACATCTTGTAAGGGTATAGGGAGAGTGCCTACTGAAACTTGTGGGATGTATTGAAGCTTCACAAGTGCCTGATCAAACTTGTAGGATATAGTGGAAAATCTCAAGTGGTGGCTTGAGGCCAAGTAGTTAGGTTGAACCAATATAAATCTCTGTTCATTGCTCTTCTTCTTTTCAATTCATTTAACTTATTTAATATACTTTGCTTATCTTTATTCTGTTGCATCTCTTAGTGAAGCTAGGTTGTTCTTCAAAAGTGGCAAAAATCTTGCAATACCCAATTTATCTCCCTTAGCTGACTAGCCAACCTAATAGTTTTAGGCAGAAACACAAAGTTTCCCAAAATGCATGGAGAAGATACAACTAAATGAATCCCATGAAATTAACATCTTTGAGGGGTTATCTGGCATCCTTACCACATCTGTACCCTATTCCAAAGAATTGATCCATATTAGAGCTCCTTTTGAGCTAATTTTGAGCAAAAGCACAAAGATTCTGAAAATATACTAAAAAGCTACAACCAATAAAATCCCATGGAATTGGCCTCTTTGAGGTAGCAATTGAGTTTATCTAGCATCATCATAATATTTTAAACCTATTCAAAAGAATTAATCCCATTTGGAGCTCTTTTTCAACTAGTTTTGAACAAAAGCACAAAGTTTTTGAAAATGCACTAAAAACATTTAACCAATAAAATCCCATGGAATTCGCATCTTTGAGGGAACACTTGAGTTCATCCATTATCCTCACAACATTTCAAGCCTATTAAAAAAAATTGATCCTTATTGGAGCTATTTTTAGGCTAGTTTGGGGTAGAAGCATGAATTTTCTGAAAAAGCACCAAAAAGCATCAAATAACAAAATCCTATGAATTTGGCATTTTTTTTAGGGAGCAATTGAGTTTATCTGGCATCCGCACAATGTTTCAAGCCTATTCCAAAGAATTAATCCTAATCAAAGCTTCTTTTGAGCTAGTTTTAGGCAGAAGCATGAAGTTTCTTAAAATGCACTGAAAAGCTTAAACGAACAAAATCCCACAAAATTGGCATCGTTGAGGGGCAATTGAGTTTATCCATCTTCCACACAAATATTTTAGCCAAGTCAAAAGAATTGATCCCAATTGGTGCTCCTTTTGAGCTAGTTTTGAGCAAAAGCACAAAGTTTCCCTATAGGCACCAAAAAACTCCCATCAATTTGGCATCGTTGAGGGAGCAATTGAGTTCAATTGGCATCCTCTCAACATTTCAAGTGTATCACAAGGAAATAAACCTAATCTGAGCTTCATTTGAGCTAGTTTTGTGCAGAAGCAAGAAGTTTCCAAAAAAAAACTGAAAAACATCAACAATCAATACCGCACAAAATTGTCATCCTTGAAGGAGCAATAGGGTTCATCTAGCATCCTCATAATATTTCAAGAATATTCCAAAGAATTGACTCCAATTTGAGCTTCTTTTGAGCGGAAGCATGAATTTCCGAAAAATGCACCAAAAAGTTTTGGATAACCAAATCCCCATAAAATTGGCATCGTTAAGGGGGTAATTGAGTTTATCTCGCATCATCACGACAATTCTAGCCTATTCAAAAGATTTTATCCTAATTGGAGCTCCTTTTGAGCTTGTTTTGGGCAGAAGCACAAAGCATCCGAAAATGTACAGAAAAGCTTTAACTAACAAAATCCCGTGAAATTGGCATTTTTGAGGGGTCAATTGAGTTTATCTGGCATCCTCACAACAATTCTAGCTGTTTCAGAAGAATTTATCCCAATTGGAGCTCCTTTTGAGCTAGTTTTGGGTAGAAGCATGAAGTTTTCAAAGATGCACTGAAAAGTTTCAATCGACAAAGTCCCATGGAACTGGCTTTTTTGAGGGAGTAATGGAGTTCATCCGATATCCTCACAAGATTGTAAGCCCATTCCAAAAAATTGATTCATGTCGAAGCTCCTTTTTGGCAAAACCATGATGTTTCTGAACATTCATCGAAAAGATTCAACCAACAAAATCCTATGTATATGGAATCTTTAGGGGAGCAATTGAGTTCATTCAATATTTTCACAATGTTTCAAGAGTATTCCAATGAATTGATCCTAATCGGAGCTTCTTTTTAACTAGTTTTACATAGAGGCACGAGATTTCCTAAAATGCACTAAAAACCTTCAACTAACAAAATCCCAAGAAATTAGCATCTTTGAGGTGGAAAATTAGTTTATCTAGCATCCTCACTATAATTCTAACCTATTAAAAAGAATTGACCCCATTTTGAGCTAGTTTTGGGCAGAAACACGAAGTTTCTGAAAATACATTGAAAAGTTTCAAATAACCAATTCCCCACAAAATTGGCATTATAAAGGAGGCAATTGACTTCGTTTGGCATTCTCACAATAATTCTAGCCTATTCAAAAGAATTTATCCTAATTGGAGCTCCTTTTGAGCTTGTTTTGGATAGAAGTACGAAGTTTCTAAAAATGCAAAGAAAAACTTTAACTAACAAAATCCCATAAAATTGGCATTTTTTAGGGGTCAATTTAGTTTATTTAGTATCTTTACAACAATTCAATCCTTTTTAGAAGAATTTATCCCAATTAGAGCTTCTTTTGAGCTAGTTTTGGGCAGAAGCATGAAGTTTCCAAAGATACACCAAAAAGCTTCAATCGACAAAATTGCATGGATTGGCCTTTTTGAGGGAGCAATTGAGTTTATCCAGCATCCTTACACGATTTTAAGCCTATTCCAAATATTTGATCCATGTTGAACCTTTTTTTGGGCAGAACCACAATGTTTCTGAACATTCATTGAAGATTTTCAAGTAACTAAATCCTATATGCATTTGGTTTTTTTGGGGAGCAATTGAGTTCATCTGACATTTTCACATTTCAAGGGTATTCCAATGAATTGATCGTTATCGGAGCTTCTTTTGAGCTAGTTTTACATAGAAGCATTAGGTTTCCTTAAATGCACCAAAAACCTTCAACTAATGAAATCTCAAGAAATTGGCATATTTGAGGTGGAAATTTAGTTTATTTGGCATCCTCACTACAATTCTAGCCTATTTAAAAGAATTAACCCCAATTGGAGCTCCTTTTAAGTTAGTTTTGGATAGAAGCATGAAGTTTCCAAAAATACACCGAAAAACTTCAACATACAAGATCCCATGGAATTGGCCATCATTAAGGAATAATTGAATTCATTCTGCATCCTCACAATATTTTGAGCCTATTTGAAAGAATTGATCCCAATCGGAGCTTCTTTTGAAATACTTTTGGGAAGAAGCACAAAGTTTTTTAAAATGCACTGAATAGCCATAACCAACAAAATGCCATGAAATTGACCATCATCAGGGAGCAATTGAGTTTGTGTCACACCTTAATTTAGGCTTATATTCCCATATTTTATAACTAATTTAAGTCCATTTAAGCATCATTAGAAGCTTGAATCAAACAAAAGCTAAACACAATTTTCAATAATGCTGGTATTATTCTCTTGGTAAAATCCATTTTACTGATTAAAGTTTAAAAATTCATAACTAAATCTAAAAAAACCATATTAGAGTGATTCAAGCATAGCAAATAGCCATAAACATTCTCTAGTTGGGAAAAATATGCAATAGAATAATTATTATGCCACTTTGTATTGTTTATTCTCCCAAAAATCACTGTAAATTTGGTCAGTTTCACTTTCCCAGAATTTTGACCTAAAATTTAAAAATTTATATCTCACTCTACCTTAAGCCAATTCATGAATTTTGTATGTCATTAGAAATCCCTGTATATCTATTTTTTTGGAAATAGTTTTCATGTACATTTATTCAACTTGTATAGGGCATGACATTAACTTCAACCATTAAGTGTTAGAACACTACTTCTACTGGAACAGTTATGGGAGAATTTACATAACTCTTTTACAGCTCCAAATGCTTTCAAACCAATGACATTTGTTTCCTAAGACTTAGAGATTTCCATAAATGTAATGAATTTTTTGAGCTATACATCATTTTATGGTGTCTTTTGAAAAATCTAGCATCTTCAATGAAATTTCTAGTTTTCTTTATACTATCCAATTCTAAACCCAAATTTCAAACATTCATTATAAATCATGTACTTAGCCAAAAAAGGGTGATATTTGACTCTTTGGAAAACTTATTCCATCTACTTTTAGGCTATATACAACATTTATATATAATACTTTGTTTCAAACAAAGATCCCTTGCTCTAATCACTGTTAATCATCTTGAACAAATTCATGCCATATCTTACATAACAAACCTAATAATTAATATACATCATCATTCATTACTTCAAATTCATCCATACATGATAGGTAACTCATAATAACATATTTAAAACTTCACATCAACCCAGCCCTCACATATAAACTTATACATGTTATTGATGCATAATATCAACACTTGTGTTATATTTCTCATCATATTCTTGCTCCTTCCCTTTGGCTCTTCTTGGACATTTTGCATTTCTTGACCCTAGCATATTTGTCATTTTGGAGAGGGTTGAGATTCAAAGAATTTCAATAGTTATACTCAATAATGCATTCATATTATCACATTATTTCATAAAGTCGTCAATGGAAATCATAAAATCATATTATGCCACACAATTTCATAAAAATTTTGATATGATAACACTTTGTAAAATGGACATCTTAGGGGTTATTAAACCCTTCAAACAACCAGTCAGCAAAGCAATTTCATCACAAATCATTCAAACAAGTAGATGGCATAGTCATATAATCATTTAATCAAAGCATGAAAACATTAGGCATAAAAGGGAAAATAACTATCTTTGGGCTTTCCAAATTTCGCCAAACTTTGAGGGCACTTTCTTCAATCTTTAGACACTTCTTGGTACACCATAGCTTCATAAAACATGGCTGTCAACCACCGATTACACAATCTTTTTCACAAGGTGCTCTCTTGAACTAAATATTCCATTTAGTTATCCTTTGAAAATCTCTTGTACAACATACTTGTCCTAGCCTATTTTAGACCCAAGGAATCCATTTTTTGGGTCAAAATCATTAAATTCTCTTCTTATCTCGAACCCTAAATAGGTTGAAAATTTCAGAAAATAGTATAAAAATATCTACTTGATGAATTTGCAAACCAATCACACATATTCATGCTTTCTAGGTCCTTTCTAAGCTTTTCTATGGATTGGTTTCTTCATAGCTCAACTTTCTCTCTCTTCTCTCTCTCTAGGATGAAAATTTCTGTACAAAAATATAGATAAATACTCCATGAAACACCACAATACTCAAGTAAGTATATACAAGGTAATGACCATAGAAATCTACTTTAGAAGTTTGAAGACCAAACTTTTCTTGTTGCTCTTGCTTCTTGGCTTTTATTTTTTTCATGCTATTCTCCCTTCCTTCTACAATTTCAGACATGCTGAAGAAGATGGAAATGACTTATGACTCAGTCTTTGATATTTTTAAAAAGTAACCATCAAAATAAATTATGGTTAATTATTTACCTTGGGTTACTTTTCATTAAAAATTTCACAAATTCCCTCCTTGTCCCCTCTAAAAATCAGACCCCACCTATGCTCTATTTTTGCCAAAAATTTCTTTAATAATTTTTATAGATGAATATACCCTTTACTGATTAAATTGATTCGTACAAATTAAATACTTTTAGTGTAATTGTCATTGAATTAGTTCAAGATTATCCAAAAATTACTTTTAGTTTAAAATCATTATTGTCACACCTGGAGATGCGACGCGAACAGCACGGGAAAAGAAAGAAAAAGGTGAAATCGGCCCACACGATGGGAGCCGATTTCGAGGGAATCGCCACCAAAATTTTGAGGGAAATTTTGGAAAACCGAAATAATTAAAAAAACAAAAAGGATAAGGATGGTCTGCAAATCAGAGTTGGGTTCGGGAGTATGATTGTGAGTGGGGAAGGTGTTAGGCACCCCCACAACACCTCGTTCCTAAGAACGGTTACCTTAGGTTGATCATGCAATTTTTATGGCTTTTAAAAATTATTTTGATTGCTCTTTTACCATTCACATGCACAAATAAATATAAAAATAAGAGAAATGTAAAAATGAAAATAAAGAATAAAATGAAAATATGAAAAGTTGGGAAAATAAATTAAGAGGAAAATGTTATTTATTTATAAAGGTGGACTTGACCCAGAATGAGAGTCTGGGGCCTACGTACTCTACGATAGGGATCAAAGTCGACGTAGTTCAGGCTAGAAATGCATGTCACTGGGTTGATGTTTTTTATTTTATATATTCTTGAAAAGGGAGGTTTATAGAAAATAATTTGTCTTTCCACAAAAAAAAAAATTATTATTCTTTCCACTAAGCAAAACATCAACCCTTTATTATTATTCTTTTATTATGAAAAGGTAGTAAAAATGAATAAATAAATCATGGAAGGAAAATAAATAATTTTTGGCAAGAATTATTTTATAAAAAAAAAGATAGAAAGCATTAAGAAGAATTCACAATATCTCACTATGTGTATTTCTTAAAAAGAAATAATCAACATATGTGGCAATTTTATCACTCACAAATTGCTGATTAATACTTAAACGTTCCCGGTGTTACCACTCGGAGTAGAAAAGTAACTGGCTTAAGGGATAAAAATTGAAAAAAAAAATAAAATTTACATAAATTATTTTTTATTTTCTTATTATAAAAAATAAAGGTGACCAAGATGACATAGAAGAAAATAATTTAAAAGAATTTAAAAATAAGACTTATATAGATATATATATATATTACTTGTTTATTATTATATACTATTTGAATTTTTTTTATTTTTATTTTTATTTTGGATTTCGCTTATTATTTATTTTTTTATTCCTTTCTTTTTCTTCTTCTTTTTTTTTTTTTACCAATCCTTATTGTAAAGATTTTGCAACATGACCCATGATGACCCCCCTTATTTTACGCAAAAACATTGCAGGCGATGAAAATCAGATGTTTACCAAACTGACCTTATGATGCATCAGATAAAAACATTGAAGGCAATAAAAATCAAATGCTGACCTTACGATGCATCCTTTCCACTAAGCAAAACAAATTGAAGAATTCAACCACAAACGTTATGTCACTATTCTAACTATTGTAGCAGTAGGACAACCAGAAATAAAACATTAAAAAGAGAGAAATGAGCCCACGATTATCAAAGGGCCAAACTGGTCAGTCACCACATTCCAAAATCAGATTCACTCCAATCTAAGTTATTACAAAATTATAGTACTTTATTAACACCAAACAGGAAAGATTCCAAGGGCATAGAAGGCTACACTCCCTCTGAATGAAGCAAAAGCTCATAACTCCACCAAATATATCAAGGTACAAGCAAACAATTTGTTTTCAGCTTCACCAATGCGTACATAGTGGTCTTAAGGGATAGACAGAACAAAACAAACAAGTAAATCATTATCCGCTTGATAGAAGACTTCGGCTAACTAGTAATAGGGTAGTCAAACTGATATTACAAACTGATATTACAGGAACAGAACCTAATTCATGGTCAAAACCCCTTCCCTTCAACAACCCCAAACAGTTTAAAAATAAAAACTGGCAAGCTTAATGAGTTGACTCTAGCCTGAACTTTTTCAACAAACCAAACCATCAAATTTGATAAGAAAACTTGACATCCTCAAATATAGTTTCCAGAACAAGATTCAATATTCAGAGCGTTTAAAAGACTAAAGCAAGGTTTTCCCCAGAGACAGAGCGCCAAATGATAATAGCTTAAACCAGATTTCCTATAAACAGAACGCTAAGAGGTCAAAGCAAAATCACAACACAGTGGATAACTAAAGACTAATACCATCAATAAAGCCAAGATCATCCCAGAAACACAGAGCATCACAGAAAGAGACAGTAGGCCATACTACATAATAAAAACTAAAAGAGAAAACTAAACTGACCCAAACGACAATGGTACTATGTCCTTGTCAATTTAACATGATAACAACAAAAAAAAAGGTCTCCAAACTCAGTGATTCACACAATAGAGTGTTCATGGTAGAATGAGAAAAATTATACCAAACTAATGTCTACACAAGTTGCAACCTCCTCGCATTTGAGGGTCCTCCTCTCCGTTCCCTTTCTCAGTCGCTTCTCAGGTTCCTCTTACGATGCCTTTGTTTCCTAGGATTTTGCGGTGTCCAAAAATATCTCCTCCCAAAAATCCACCGCACTGCTCCAATCCTTTCTACCTTTTATATAACTCTCGCGAGTGACTTACAAACTGAGCAATCAGGTGGGTGACTATTTTTTCCAGCTACTCACGTTCTCTGTTGCACCTTCGTCCCAAAATTTTTCACCTCTACTACCCAGCTGTACGGGGTACAGAGTAGTGGAGGGATTGTGTTGTGTGCGTCCAGCCCATATTCTCTGCCCCTGAAATTCGTACCTGAGTGCCTCAGACCCCTGCCTCGCAGATTCAAGTCTTTAACCCCTGCTCGGATTGGCTCTCCTTTCCTTGTGCCCTGCTTCACCGTGTGGTCCCCCCTCGGGCTCTGATTTCCTTTGGTGGTTCCCTCGAGTTTGTTCTCTTTCCCAGTCTGTACCTCCCTCTATTTTCTCTTCCATCGAGCCCTAGGGATCCCTCGGTTTCACCCCTCTGTTTCAGTCTCAGCAGCCTCTCTCCGCGGCTCTGCTTCTCGGCCTTCTCCGTGCCTCATTCCCTTGGTCTCAGCTTCACTGGACCCAAGCTCGCGACTCCCTCATCCCTGGTTCATCCTCCCTCTGATTTTTCCATCCACCGAGCCCTAAGGGCTCCCTCTGATTTCCTTCTCCACCGAGGCTTCCTCTTTCCCAGCTCCCCCTCCTCTATTCGTCTCATCTCCTCGCGGCTCCTTCTGGTTCGTGTCTTACATCCTCACCTGCGACTCTCTCTCCTCGTGTCTCCCTCTCTCACCTGGTTTAGACTACCTTGGTTTACCTCTCCCAAGCTCCCTCTGTCCTGCAGCCGCCCTAGCTCTTCCCCTTTTCTTTTTCTCGTGGTTCTCTGCTTCTCTCGTGGTCCCGCGGCTCCTCCTCATTCCCCATTTTCCCTTCCGAGCCCTAAGGGCTCCCTCTGCACCGAGCCCTAAAGGGCTTGGTCTGGACTGGCTCACGAGGCCTCCACTGGGCTCGTCAGCTTTTAGGCTGAAATGATTTCAGCCCAACAGGGTCCCTCCTTTTTTTTTTAAAACTTAGGTTTCAGCCCAAACTTGTTTTTTTTATTTATGTATTTCGAAATCGGGTTGAATTTTGGCCCCAAAGCTCCTTTTTTTTTATTTTTAATATTTCAGATTTTCGGCCCAAAATAATTTTAACTTAAATTAATTTAATTTTTTAATTAATTATTTATTTATTATTATTTTTTGCTTTGGTTCATTTATTTATTTATTTATTTTTTATCTATTTATTTATTATTTTTTTGTTTCTTTCTTTTTTTTCTTCTCTCTCTTTTTTTTAATGTTTTCTATTATTTATTTATTCATCTATTATTATTTTTTATAATTTTTATTTTTTATTATTATATTTATATATATTTTTAAAATTACCCGGACAAAATACGGTCTTCACAGTTGCCCCTCTTTACTAGTTTCTTGTATGAGAACGAGGAAAATGCAATTTTTGGAGCTCTCGCATAAGGAACGAGTAAAGATTAGAACACGAATTTTGTCAGTGCAAGACACATAAAGACTCACTTGCCCCTGACACAAAGATGTAATATGACATGAATTTAGGGCACATAAAACTCTATGGTAGGTATGAATGATTTAATGGTGTATGAATATTTTGATGCAAGACATCCAAGGCGAATGTGAACTGGGACTCGACCAAATAAATTGAATTATACTTTAGTAGATGCACAAATGAACAACTAACTTGAGCTAGGGTCAAACTAATGCAACATGCAATGATGTGACACAAATGAATAACTATGTCAACTAGACTGGGACTGATGTAATAGGCCGATGAAGTGAATGCTCACAAAAACAAGATATGATAACAAGATCCAAACAAAATAACATATTGATGAGCTGTCCTTCTTCATTTGTTTTCTAAGGAAGGAGATCATGAAATGATATTCATACTTAGAAACAAATGAAGAAAGAAACATGTATTTTGTTTGGGGGGCAAGGTGCATGAACAATAAAGACAATAAAAACAAAGATTAACTGACAGAATTTTAAGGGGTGCCTGCCGCTAGGTCAGGGCTTTGACATAATTTTAAATGATAGAAATTTAAAGGGTGCATGCAACTAAGTCAGGGCTTTGACAAAATTTAAATGACACAAATTTAAAGGGTGCCTGCAGCTAAGTCAGGGCTTTGATAGAATTTTAAAGGGCGCCTGCAGCTAAGTCAGGGCTTTGACATAGTTTTAAATGACAGAAATTTAAAGGATGCCTGCAGCTAAGTCAGGGCTTTGACAGAATTTAAATGACAGAAATTTAGAGGATGCCTGCAGCTAAGTCAATGCTTTGACATAATTTTAAATGACAAAAATTTAAAGGGCGCCGAGGTGACACCCGTCATGATGCAAGACTTGGAGTGCCTAAACAATACTTAGCTAGGCCTGTGACTCTCACTTCTGTTTATCCAGCGCTCACTAGATGCCAGTACAATGCCATCTCTTTTGTCTTCCCTCTCTTTTTCTTTTTCTTTCCCTGAGGTATAATGATCCCCTTTTGTCATGTATGCAAAATGGAGATTTCCTTTTTAGTCTTTCTTGATGATGTGCATGCAAAAATATTTGTGGAATGCGAAGTTCTTATTATTATTATTTATTATTATGACTATTTGCCCCAATTTGCACGAAATGGAAGATGTATGTAGAATGCCAATTATTGCCCCAATTTGACAAAATTTATTGTAACCACAATGTTAGAAATGTAATGAAATTGGGTTTTATCTTTCAATTTCCTTGTCTTGATGTAGAACTCCATTGCCCCTTGTGAAGGAATCCAGTTAACCCCACAACTCTTAAACTTGCCATGATCATAAGTGATACTAAAAAAGCCATCTTGCCTATTTCTATCTTTAGGTATTGTTGTGTCGTCCTAAAAGAACTTTTTCTCAATCAAATTCCATGAGCTTCCATTTTACTCCTTGTACTTAGCACCATTAGCGGGCAGTCACGATTACTCTCATGATGCATGCCATTAAGTAACATCTTTTTTTCTTTTTTTTCTTTTTTTTTTAGCTAAAATTTATTTGAGGAATAAATACAGCAACTTACCAGAGGGAAATCAATAATCAAAGAGGAAAACATACAGCAGCTTGTCAAGGGGAAGCAACAATCCAGGAATAAGAATAGAAAGATAGTTTATTAGGTGAACAAACCACTTGGATAGTAGATCTTGAAATAACCTGAAACTATAGATATTGATCTAGTAAAAATGAGAGGAAATGCCTTCACATTGGTCTCTTAAGCACCAAGTCGGATAACTTGCATTGCTTTTGGACACACCCTACAGTACGTCTGACTAAAGATTATGCCGCGCTTGTCATTTACCCCTATCAATTAACAGCTTAGAATCTCCTTTTACTTGCTCAGAAGATGATTTGCTCTTCCCTTTGCATGGGCTATTTTTCCGGTTTTCAACTTAGTGAGCTTCTTTTCTTCTTTTGTGCTCTAATTTTTGCCTAGGTTGCCTTTTTAGGTTTTCAACCTAACAAGCTTCTTTTTCTTTTCATGCTCTAATTTTTGCCTAGGTTGCCTTTCTAGGTTTTCAACCTAGCGAGCTTCTTTTCCTTTTCATGCTCTAATTTTTGCCTAGGTTGCCTTTCTAGGTTTTCAACCTAGCGAGCCTCTTTTCTTTTTCTTTTCTCTTTTTTTTTGTTTTTTTCTTTTTTTGCATTTTCTTAGGCATAATACCTCTTGACAGAGTCTGTATTGATAGGCCTCATTAATTCTTGCCCCTTGATGTCCATCAAAATAAGTGCACCTCTTTAAAAAGCTTGCTTTATCACACAAGGACCCTCATATGATAGGGCCCACTTCCCTCGATTGTCCTCTTGATTTGGAAAAATTTTCTTTAAGACTAAATCCCCTGGCTTAAACTCCCTAGGGCGAAGCCTTTTGTTAAACGCTCTGGCCATTCTCCGTTGATATAGCTGCCCATGACACATGGCGACCAATCTCTTTTCTTCAATCATATTCAATTGCTCATATCAGGTTTTGATCCAATCATCCTCCCCAATAGCTGATTCGACCATGACTCGCAGTGATGGGATTTCCACCTCAATCGATGTCACTGCCTCCATTCCATATACTAGAGAATATGGTGTAACTCCAGTTGATGTACGAGTTGTGGTACGATAACCATGGAGAGCATATGGGAGCATTTCATACCAATCCTTGTATGTGATGGTCATCTTAGCAATGATCTTTTTAACATTCTTGTTAGCAGCCTCCATTGCCCCATTCATCTGCAGTCGATAGGGAGCAGAGTTATGATGCTGGATCTTGAATTGCTCACAAAGCTTCCTTACTTCAGCACCATTCAAATTAGGAGCATTATCTGTAATGATCTTTTCTGGTAAACCATATCGACAAATGATGCATGATCGCAAGAAGCGAACAAAAGCCTTTTAGGTGACACTGGCAAGAGAGACGGCTTCGACCCACTTGGTGAAATAGTCAATAGCTACAAGTATGAAGCGATGACCATTTGTGGCTTTAGGATTAATAGGACCAATCACATCAATTCCCCACATGGAGAAAGGCCACGGGTCCACAAGGTTGTGTAGGGGGTGTGGTGGAGCATTGATTCGATCAGCATAGATTTGACATTTGTGACATTTTTTCACATATTCGATGCAATCTTTTTCCAGGGTCAACCAAAAATATCCACATCGTTGTATTTGTCTAGTCATAGTATGACCATTAGAATGAGTTCCACATATTCCATCATGAACTTCAGCCATCACCCTATTGGTTTCAGGCGAATTTATGCACTTGAGCAAGGTCCCATCATGAGCCCGTTTATACAAAACTTCCCCACTAAGGAAGAAGCTCATTACGAGACGCCGAAGGGTCTTCTTGTCATTATCTGTTGCCGCATCTGGATATTCTCTATCTTTGATGTAGGACTTAATATCGTGAAACTAAGGTTGCCTATCGGATTCCTCTTCTATACTCAAGCAATGGGCAGGAGTATTCCTTGCTTCAACATGGATCGGCTGAACGTGAATCCCACAATCTAGCTTACCATGACAGCGAGTGTTGCTAAAGCATCTGCAAACTGATTTTTATCATGAGTCATATGGGTAAACTTGATTTCATCAAACTCCTTGATCAATTCAGTCAAATAATTCTGGTAGGGGATCAACTTTGGGTCCTTCGTTTGCCATGCCCCCGTCACTTGATAGATTATGAGTGCTGAATCTCCAAAGACCTCAAGTTCTTTAACACCCAGAGCTAGGGCGGCTTGCAAACCACTGACACAAGCTTCATACTCTGCTACATTATTTGTGCATTCAAAATTAAGCTTAATGGCGACAGGAAATTGTTTCCCTTCAGGGGACACTATCACTGCACCTACCCCACATCCCTGCGTATTGGTGGCACCATCAAAGTACATTGTCCATTGGGCATCTTCCAACTTATCCTCAACAGTTAAGACATCTTCATCTGGGAATTGAAAGTCTAGTGGTGGACTCTCATTTAATGGGTTTCCAGCTAAATGGTCAGCGATGATACTTCCTTTAATTGACTTGCGAGTCACATACTTCACATCATATTCGGATAGTATTACTTGCTACTTTGACACCCTACCTGACACGTAAGGGCTTTCAAAAATATATTTAATCGGATCCAATCATGAGATCAACCAGGTAACATGATATAACATGTATTGTCTTAATCGTCGCATAACCCATACTAGTCCACAACATGTCTTTTCGATGACTGGGTATTGAGATTCACAATCATTGAATTTCTTACTCAGGTAATAAATGACATGCTCCTTTTTGCTAGATTTATCTTGTTGTCCTAACATTGCCCCCATGGAGGATGTCAAGATGGTTAGATAGAGGATTAATGGCTGACCTGGTGTTGGAGGTGCCAAAATAGGAGGGTTTGACAAATATTCCTTTATCTTCTCGAACGCTTACTAGCAATCTTCATCCCACTTCCCAGGATTTCCCTTTCTTAACAATTTAAATATTATCTCACAAGTGGCCGTCATATTTGCGATAAATCGAGCTATATAATTTAAATGGCCCAAGAAGCTTCGCACATCTTTTTCCGTTTGGGGTGGAGGCATATCACGGATTGCCTTTACTTTATCTGGATCGACTTCTATTCCTCTACTGCTGACGATGAAGCCTAAAACCTTACCAGCCATAACCCCAAACACGCACTTATTGGGATTCAATCGAAGCTTGTATTTCCGCAGCCTTTCAAATAATTTCCAAAGAATTGCCACGTGACTTTCTTCTTCTGCTAATTTTGCCACCATATCATCGACATAAACCTCAAGCTCTTTATGCATTATATCATGGAATAGTGCTACCATAGCTCGCTGATAAGTGGTACCTGCATTCTTTAGACCAAATGGCATCACTTTGTCACAAAACGTTCCCCATAGAGTAGTGAAAGTGGTTTTCTCCTTATTTACTGGGTCCATAGGGATTTGATTGTATCCTGAATACCCGTCCATGAACGAGTACCTATAACCCCTCGCCGTGTTATCCACTAGCACATCGATGTGCGGTAGAGGAAAATGATCCTTTGGACTGGCTTTGTTCAAATCCCGATAGTCCACACATCCTAATGCAGCTGTCCTTCTTAGGTACTGGTACTATATTTGCAACCCACTATGGGTATTTAGCAACATCTAAGAAACCAGCATCCCATTGTTTCTTCACTTCTTCTTTGATCTGAAGAGATGTCTCTGGACTTATTCTCCTTAGTTTCTGCTTCTTCGGTTTAATGTCAGGGAATAAGGGAAGTTTACGAGAAGCGATGTTGGGATTAAGCCCTGGCATATCTTGGTACGACCAAGCAAACACATCCAGATATTCCCGAAATAAATCTATCATATCCTTCTTCTCAGGATTATCAACTATCCTTACCTCTTTTTTATCTTCCTCAATTCCCATGTTGATCACCTCTATGATTTCTTCATGCAGGATGAAACCATTTTTGGAGGGTTCGATAAGCTTTGCAAATGCGAGGGGTAATTCAACTAGCGCGGCATTTTCTTCAGTCTCACCGTCAAACATATCCATAACAATGCAAGTGTCATCCCATTAGGGCTCTAGAACCTCTGTGTCAGACTGGAGTTCCGAGGATTCTAATTCCCTGGAAAGCAACAAACACAACAGAAGTAAACGATGAAGCAGGAAGTAGTACAAAGAATTATTTAGAAGAGGGGCCAACACAAAAGGATAAGAAGAAGAATAAAGTGAAATGAAAGAAAGAGTAGAATAAAGGGCCTGAAATAAAAGAGAGAAAGAGTGGAATAAAGAACATGAAATGTTGCTTTGCATTTAATCCTCAAATGTAAAAAGTGCCAAAAGCCAAAAGTACAAGATTTTCAAAAGAAAACATAATAAAAAATCTAGAATATTACTCTAATGACATGATATCAGGGATTATCTCAGATTCCCAGTTTTCTAGTGTTTTTCCAAAGGTATCCTGCTGAACCCAGCGTCCTTTTCCAAAACTTTCCCCTTCTTCCTCTGTTGTAGCAACGGAGTCATTCATGTTGACTATCTCAGAGGCTCGTGAGAAAGTTTCTTTAATATGAGGAACTTGTGATTTCCCTTGGCCTAACTTTGCTTGCTCAGCCAAATGAGTCTCTAAATGGGTATCGTATCCCACCCCTCGACGCCCCTGATTCCCTGGAAGCTTGATTGGTTCCTTCACCCCTTGTAATTTAGCTCCGAGCCCTTGTCCTTCCCTATACCCATCATGCTTCATTATCTTGGTGACTACTTATTGCACATCTCTACTTGGCTTGTCACCCTCTACAACCTCAAAACTGTGATAAAAATTACCACCTGTTCACTCTACATTTTCAACGTAAGGTACAGCACTTAGCTTGCTAATCATGAGTTCCTCTTCTCCCTTAATGATAACAAGTTAGCCGTCCTTGATGAATTTGATCCTCTGGTGTAGAGTGGATGGTATAGCCCAGCATCATGAATCCAAGGTTGTCCTAAGAGCATAGTATATGCCGCATCAATATCCATGACATGGAATTGCACTGAAAAGGTGCTTGGCCCAATCTCAAGTGGAAAATGGACCTCCCTAAATACTTCCCTTCTTGCTCCATCAAAAGCTCTGGCAATTAGATCACTACGCTCAATGGCGGATTCATTCATTGGAAGCTCTTGTAAAGTTGCTAATGGCAGGACATTGAGAGCTGATCCATTATCAATCAAGACCTTTGCTACTATGTACCCATGACATTTCAATGTAATATGAAGAGCTTTAGGTTGCCCTGCCAGAGCTTGAACAATTTCATCTTCAAAGAAAGTAATCTGAGTGGCATTTTTTACAACATTAACCATGTAAACTACTTTCTCAGGAGTTATGTCCGGACGCACATATGCAGTTTCTAATACCTTCTGGAGTGCCTTGCGATGGACTTCAGAGCTCATAATGAGGGACATCAAGGAGATTCGAGCTGGAGTCCTTGTGAGCTGCTCTACAATGTCATATTCACTATGCTTCATGATCTTTAAGAATTCATCAGTATCACCACTCTTGTTTGTCACCACCTTGGATCCTGAGCTTTCTCCTTCTCCTTGTTTGTTATTCGCTGCCTTATCATTTTCCTTCGAATAGACGCGACCACTCCTTGTAATCCCATTTATCAGATCCTGGTTATTGACTTCCACCACTGGTTCTTCACTAGTTTCTCCTCAGACTGCGAGAAGCTCAGTCCTCAGGCCATATTTCCAGGGTACCGCATGATTACTATCATATGGGAATGGTGCTGGTACATGAATAACCGCCATCGGCTGCTTTCGCATGTTGCTACCTGAGCGGTTGAGTTTATGACCAGGAGGGATCCTGTCGAGCTCGGCTTAAGTGCTGGCTTGTTGATGAATGAAGAATGAGATTTTGCTGTCTCTAAGAAGGGCAATTGCTCATTGCTTCCTGGAGTCGGAGCTTGTGTGTTGATCACAAGGAATGACCCCTTTGACCTGTCAATGAGTGGTAACCCGCTTTGTTTCTCCATCATGCATATGGATTTATCTCTTGATGCCCCCCTTTCAATTCTAATAATCCCGAACACCATCATCTTTCACACAACTTCCTTGAACACCTCACAACCCTCAATGTCATGACCTACATTCCCTCGGTGATACTCACAAGAGTAGGGACCATAATTGCCGATTATACCCAGCTTTTCCCCATCATAAAGGACATGCCCCGCTTCCTCAAGGTGATCAAATATTTTTTTCATAGTAAATTGGAGAGCATTTAGGTCTTTAATCAGCCTGACGTCTTCTTCAATAACACAGACCTGTTTCCCCTTGTCATGCTCCAGAAGGGGATTCGAGACTATATTCAGATTGCTGTCCCACCGTACACTGATATAATTATTATCCAAAAGATTTAACACGTTCTTCCGAAAAGCATCGCATCGATCGATTGAATGTCCCACCACTCCTATATGATATTCATAAGTCTCATTCAAATTATACCAAGTAGGGAAAGGTGGTTGCCAAGGTTTTACAGGATGAGGACCCATAAGCTTCTTTTCCACCAACTCCTTGAAAAGCTCTAATTTGGAGACATTGAAGTCAGGTAATGAGTGGTTATCTCTCGGGGGGTGCACGGCTTTGGAATCCATACTTGGGTGCAAGACATTCGTTTGCTGAATAGGATGAGGTGGTGGGACTGGTTGAGGATGTTGGATAGGTTGAGCAAAAGGGGCTCTAGATTGATAGGGAGCATGTTGCATGCGTACCCCAGGTGCAAAAGGTTTTGGATATCGGGGTTGTGAGCTATATGGAGGGTATTGTGGGTTATACGAAGGTCTAAGCGACTGTTGGTAAGGGTCTGATACATGATTCACATCGCCGTCTTTCTTTTTAACACCCTGTCCTTTCCTGTTTTTGGGGTATGCACTCTCTAACCTCCTATCCCGAATGTTAGTGTCAATCCTTTCACCTACCTCAATGAGGTCGGTGAAATATTTAGCATGGGTTCCCAGCATGATTTTGAAGTAGGGCTCTCCCAGCATATCAATAAAGTAAGAACACAACTCATGCTCCGTTAAAGGAGGTTGAACTTATGAAGCCAAGGCTCGCCAATGCTACGCGTACTCCTTGAATTACTCAGCAGATTTCTTCCTCAATCCTTTCAGCTGCTCCCTAGTAGGAGCTGAATTCAAATTGAATTGGTATTGTCTCATAAAGACATCCATCAGATCCCTCAATTTCTTTAGTCTAGAATGATCTAATTTCATAGACCAATGTAGAGCTGCCCTAGTGAGACTTTCATGAAAGAAATGGATGAGGAATTTCTCCTCCCTGGACCATACTGACATCCTGGTGCAGTATGTCTTTAGATGATAATGCGGGTCCCCATTACCATTATATTTGTTGAAGTCCAGGATCTTAAACTCTTTCAGAATAATCACATCTGGAGCTAGGCATAGTTCATCCAAATTGAGGGATTTATGCTCCATTACTCCCTGCAGTGCCCATAGTTGATCTCTCATTTCTGACACCTCCTCTTTCAAGCTGACCTTATCAGGGATTTCACCGCCATGAGAATACATATTATTGGGAGGTGGATTCTGAGCCACAAAGGCTGTGACGTTTTCTGGGTTATGGACATCGTGGGTATATGCATATCCCTGATCCCATTCCTGGAATTCTTGGCTACCGACCCCTGGGGTTGGGATAGGTGGAAGCCTGTTCTGATCATTGTCAGTTGCATCGGGTATCCCCTCCATGCTCATACCATGCGGTTGGGCAATATTGGCATTAACGTCATGCCTTCTCCCATTCGTGTTCATGCCCTGAAGCATTTTCATCATTTGTTCTATTTGAGTATGCGAGCCACTGAGCTGACCCTTCAAATTCCCTACTTCTTCCTCCAGTCTCCGTTCTACATCAGAGAGATGACTTTCCATTGCCATTACTTTTGTTCTTGCCCGAGTTAAATGGATTCTTTGCGGGCGATGTGTAAGGTTAACTGGATTCCTTTTAATCGGTGCAATGTTGTCCTACTTTCAAGAAAAAGAAAACAAATTAATTATTTTTATCTTCTCATTACTTAGGTACTAGTGAATTATAATAGGCGTTAGCATAAGTTTCTCGACAAAGTGACTTTGGATCCATGTCGGCATTCATCATAATTACCTACGAAAACTCCCTCAAGTCCTCCCCGATACATATTGTATTCGGGGAGTCGTGAGGTTGACAATCAATTCATAAGAACTCACGTTACTTTATAAATGATGTCTATAAATGGAGGGCACAGGTGGAATCAAAAGCTTTAATTTCATATGGTTCAATACATCATCATGGATCATAACTACATCACCAAGTATGAGCCAGAAATCTTAATTCTTTGACAAGTTCTTTACATAATGAAAAGAAATATGATATTTCTGCAGAAGTACTAAAGGGATGGAGTTTTTGTTCAGCTCACTCATAGATGTCGGAGAATTTGGGGATGCTTGAATTCACCAACGTAATTAGCCTTTTAGTGCGATCTCTCCACCTATCTGACTCCATTGCCCTTTCCGAATAAAGCACTCTCCAATTTTCCACTGCATCAGCATGTTGTTGCACTTGTTCAAGTAGCCTCTTGATTATAGCTAATGAATCCCCTCTAACGGCTGCTAACTCATTCACCTTATCCTCCAACTGCTTAGTGATCAGTTCCAACTTGTCGGATGAACTTTTTAATGGACGGAGTTCTTGAACTTCTTTCTCAAGTAGGTCCCTTTCTTTCACAGCTTGCATCAACCGCCTCTGACTATTCTTCATCCTTTGGTCATTCTCCTCCATATACATGTTCATATCCCTAATTGTTCGTTTGAGCTTCAGATTTTCCTCCTTCAATTTCTTCACCTCCAAGCTTACCTCACAAGCTTCTCGTTTCCTCATTTCCTTCACCGTCTCTTGTAATGCCGCATATTCATTATGCAGATGACTCCAAGCCTCTTTCCGTTCATTATTTGCCTTCGCTAGCTTTTCCAATTCTTCCTCCTTCTTTTGAAGCTGTCTGACTAAATCTTTGTTGACTTCCACCTTATTACCGTAGAGCAAATGATCAGGAGGTGCAAAAGTTGGGTTAACCCCTTTAATCCTTTCGGACAACCAGACTTGGTACTCTTCCGTGGCATAGATCCGACGTGCACCCAATTCCAACCACCCTTTATGTATTACTTTACTCCAAGCACTCACCACATTTGGACTTATCTTTATCGTCGAATCATCATGTTGGAAGTGCATCATGTGAACCACAGCTTCTGAGGGAGCCTTTTGTGGGAAGGCATATTGTCTTAGTAGCAACATTGGGTTATAATTTATCACCCCCCATGGCCCCATTAACGGCACATTTGGGAAGCCCCCAGAACAATAAATTATTTCCTCCTCCCACCACCATGCTAATCTCCAACGGATGCTTTCTGCTCTGAGCTGGCCAAAAACTTCGATCCACCCCTCACGATCACATTTGGTTTTTCCTTCCTGATTTCTGAATGATGCCAGAGGGGAAGAATTATCCTTTTCTCCTTCTTGGAGTCTTCTTCCGTACAAGTGATTCATAATCCATACATACAATAGTTGGAGACAGCATCTAATTCTCCCTCCCTTCTTAGCATGGCACAAACTCAAGGTCATATAAGTCTCTGACAATATTGTAGGTACTGGATTCACTTGATGATGCTCTACCATATGAAACACACTGATGGCGTGTCTATCAATCACCCCTTTTCAAATGGAAACAAAATTATCCCATAGATTATCATGGCGAGCACCCTGTTATAAACTATCCACTTCTCTTGTTCAGCCAGCTCTTTCAGACGTGTTTCCATAAACTCCCTCGAAACCCCTTCTACGCTCTTGGTAGAGATGAAGTGTACCTTGTCCACACTAACCTCCAAAAGCTTTGCTATCACTGTGTTCGATGCCACATATCCTGGGTATCTATAGACACGATCTCCCCTATTTAACGGTAAGCTTGAGAGCTCCCCATACTCTTCTATGGTCGGTGCCATCTGGAAATCTGGAAATGTGAAGCATCTCAAGGTGTCATCCCAATATTGTCCCAGTACAGAAAGCACTTGTGTCTGAACGGGTACATTGAGTAGCTCTAGTAAGTCCCCATATCTTTTCCTGAAGTCTGACAAGGGGTTACCCTTGATACGCCGAGAGAATTCCTTCAGACTATCAACCGACTCCACAACTACTTCCAACCTGAGCCCCTTCCCACCATAGGTTAACCCTATTGGCCTTGGATCCATGATCACTTTTGTGTTTTTAACTTATGCTAACTTTTCCTGATAATTCACCAGTTTCCTGAGCGAAGAAAAGAAAAAAAAAGGCAAAAAGAAGAAAAGATGAGATAAAAGCAACCATGAATTTGATTAGTTAAAATATCATTAGGCCCTCGTTTAACAGTCATGAAAGTTTCTCTCCTTAAAGATCCTTATTGAATTCCCAAGAAGACAGAAACGAGTCCTCGTATCGTGAAGGACAAGGTCTCTCCATGAATGAGGTATATAAAAATAATAGAGGACCTATTAATATGATAACCATTCTATTAATGCAAATTTTAATTACATGAAAAGAAAATGCATGAGACTGGATATGCTCCCCCGTGTCCTACATTAGGTGTATCCTATAGTATGATTCTTGGCTTTAACTGGCTGGGTTAACATCTAAGCCTCATCTACAATTGCGTGCAGGATTCGGGATGGTTCTATTTTCCACAAAGGTTTCCAAGTTACCCCTGTCATCAAGACAGGAACCCTATCCAATAAACTTAATCCTTTGAGAGCTTTGATAGCTCTTCCCAGAATAGGTAACAACTGGGTGAAATCTTCACAATGGTCTCTGGGAGCTTAATAGCCCCTCAAAGGCATTGTTACAAACTCCAACTATCCTAGGATACTCTCAGACCCGGGTATAGGGCCTATTATGTGTGTGAGGTTGGACGTGAAAGTGCCTAGTGTGTAAAGGGAGCATACAAACCTCATGACCCAAAGCATTACCCAAATCCCCCACCTGCAGATAAAACAGTACATAAAACAATGCACAAATAGATAACAGTCATCTACCCTAGGGTTTATTCTGCATATTATCTATCCTAGAACATGTTATTCAATTCAACAAATACATTTAAAAGCATGTGAACAGGCAAAATTACCAAGCATGTTATCTACCCTAATCATGTGAGGCGCAAACAACATTTAGATAAAAGAGCAGCCAAAATAAACATAAAGCCATAAAAAAAAACATAGTCAACCTATATAGGCTTGACTCTCAAACATCCCCAGTGGAGTCGCCAAACTATCACACCCAGAGATGCAACGCGAACGGCGTGGGAAAAGAAAGAAAAGGGTGAAATCGGCCCACACGACGGGAGCTGATTTCGAGGGAGTCACCACCAAAATTTTGAGGGAAATTTTGGAAAACCGAAATAATAAAAAAAAAAGGATAAGGATGGTCTGCAAATCAGAGTTGGGTTTGGGAGTATGATTGTGAGTGGGAAAGGTGTTAGGCACCCCCACAACACCCGTTCTGAAGAACGGTTACCTTAGGTTGATCATGTAATTTTTATGGCTTTTAAAAATTATTTTGATTGCTCTTTTACCATTCACATGCACAAATAAATATAAAAATAAGAGAAATGTAAAAATGAAAATAAAGAATAAAATGAAAATATGAAAAGTTGGGAAAATAAATTAAGAGGAAAATGTTATTTATTTACAAAAGTGGACTTGATCCAGAATGAGAGTCTGGGGCCTACGTACCCTACGATAGGGATCAAAGTCAATGTAGTTCGGGCTAGAAATGCGTGTCAATGGGTTGATGTTTTTTATTTTATATATTCTTGAAAAGAGAGGTTTATAGAAAATAATTTGTCTTTCCACAAAAAAAAATAATTTTTAGAATTGGTCGATGTGTTTTAATTTGTAAAAGACAGATTAGTTTTCATTATTTACTCTTTTCATTTATTTATATATTTTTTTGGTTTAATTAATTTCTAAAACAGAATATATATTTTTCTTCAATTTAGAAAATATGATTAAGATTATATGTAATTCGAACATTTTATTTTGATTTAAAAAAGAAATATTTGGAAACAATTTTGTTTTTGCAAAATAAAATCAATCGGCTCATGTGGCGACTTTATCACTTACAATATACCCATTGATACCTAAATGTCCATGGTGGTATCACTCGAGACAAAGAGGCACAAAAAGTTCAAAGAAATTTTTTTTTTTTACATATATATATTTTTTAAAATCCTTTTAACACCTAAACAAGGATTAAAAAAAAATGTGATCACTATGCATGTTTTGAAAAATAATAATCAGCATATGTGGTGACTTTATCACTCACAAGTTACTGATTAATACTTAAATACTCACGGTGTTACCACTCGGGGTGGATAAGCGAAACAGATAAGAACTTGGAAGAAAATGAATAACTTTGGTTCCCACCCTTTATTATTATTCTTTTATTATGAAAAGGTAGTAAAAATGAATAAATAAATCATGGAAGGAAAATAAATAATTTTTGGCAAGAATTATTTTATAAAAAAAAAAGATAGAAAGCATTAAGAAGAATTCACAATATCTCACTATGTGTATTTTTTAAAAAGAAATAATCAACATATGTGGCAATTTTATCACTCACAAATTGCTGATTAATACTTAAACGTCCCCGGTGTTACCACTCGGAGTAGAAAAGTAACTGGCTTAAGGGATAAAAATTGAAGAAAAAAATAAAATTTACATAAATTATTTTTTATTTTCTTATTGTAAAAAATAAAGGTGACCAAGATGACATATAAGAAAATAATTTAAAAGAATTTAAAAATAAGACTTACATAGATATATATATATTACTTGTTTATTATTATATACTATTTGAATTTTATTTATTTTTATTTTTATTTTGGATTTCGCTTATTATTTATTTTTTTATTCCTTTCTTTTTCTTCTTCTTTTTTTTTTAACCAATCCTTATTGTAAAGATTTTGCAACGTGACCCATGATGACCCCCCTTATTTTACGCAAAAACATTGCAGGCGATGAAAATCAGATGTTTACCAAACTGATCTTATGATGCATCAGATAAAAACATTGAAGGCAATAAAAATCAAATGCTGACCTTACAATGCATCCTTTCCACTAAGCAAAACAAATTGAAGAATTCAACCGCAAACGTTATATCACTATTCTAACTATTGTAGCAGTAGGACAACCAGAAATAAAACATTAAAAGGGGAGAAATGAGCCCACGATTATCAAAGGGCCAAACTGGTCAGTCACCACATTCCAAAATCAGATTCCCCCCAATCTAAGTTATTCCAAAATTATAGTACTTTATTAACACCAAACAGGAAAGATTCCAAGGGCATAGAAGGCTACACTCCCTCTGAATGAAGCAAAAGCTCATAACTCCGCCAAATATATCAAGGTACAAGCAAACAATTTGTTTTCAGCTTCACCAATGCGTACATAGTGGTCTTAAGGGATAGACAGAACAAAACAAACAAGTAAATCATTATCCGCTTGATAGAAGACTTCGGCTAACTAGTAACAGGGTAGTCAAACTGATATTACAAACTGATATTACAGGAACAGAACCTAATTCATGGACAAAACCCCTTCCCTTCAACAACCCCAAACAGTTTAAGAAATAAAAACTGGCAAGCTTAATGAGTTGACTCTAGTCTGAAACTTTTTCAACAAACCAAACCATCAAATTTGATAAGAAAACTTGACATCCTCAAATATAGTTTCCAGAACAAGATTCAACATTCAGAGCGTTTAAAAGACTAAAGCAAGGTTTTCCCCAGAGACAGAGCGCCAAATGATAATAGCTTAAACCAGATTTCCTATAAACAGAACGCTAAGAGGTCAAAGCAAAATCATAACACAGTGGATAACTAAAGACTAATACCATCAATAAAGCCAAGATCATTCCAGAAACACAGAGCATCGTAGAAAGAGACAGTAGGCCATACTACATAATAAAAAGTAAAAGAGAAAACTAAAGTAACCCAAACGACAATGGTACTACGTCCATGTCAATTTAACATGATAACAACAAAAAAAGGTCTCCAAACTCAGTGATTCACACAATGGAGTGTCCATGGTAGAATGAAAAAAATTATACCAAGCTAATGTCTACACAAGTTGCAACCTCCTCGAATTTGAGGGTCCTCCTCTCCGTTCCCTTTCTTGGTCACTTCTCAGGTTCCTCCTACGATGCCCTTACTTCCTAGGATTTTGCGGTGTCCAGAAATATCTCCTCCCAAAAATCCCCCCCACTGCTCCAATCCTTTCTACCTTTTATATAACTCTCGCGAGTGACTTACAAACTGAGCAATCAGGCGCGTGACTATTTTTTCCAGCTGCTCACGTTTTCTGTTACACCTTCGTCCCAAAATTTTTCACCTCCACTACCTTGGTGTATGGGGTACGGAGTAGTGGAGGGATTGTGTTGTGTGCATCCAGCCCGCATTCTTTGCCCCTGAAATTCATACCTGAGCACCTCGGACCCCTACCTCACAGATTCAAGTCTTTAACCCCTGCTCAGATTGGCTCTCCTTTCCTCGTGCCCTGCTTCACCGTGTGGTCCCCCCTTGGGCTCTGATTTCCTTTGGTGGTTCCCTCGAGTTTGTTCTCTTTCCCAGTCTATACCTCCCTCTGTTTTCTCTTCCATCGAGCCCTAGGGCTCCCTCGGTTTCACCTCTCTGTTTCGGTCTCAGCCGTCCTCTCCGTGGCTCTACTTTCTCGGCCTTCTCCATGCCTCATTCCCTTGGTCTCAGCTTCACCGGACCCAAGCTTGCGACTCCCTCATCCCTGGTTCATCCTCCCTCTGATTTTTCCATCCACCGAGCCCTAAGGGCTCCCTCTGATTTCCTTCTCCACCGAGGCTTCCTCTTTCCCAGCTCCCTCTCCTCTATTCGTCTCACCTCCTCGCGGCTCCTTCAGGTTCGTGTCTTGCATCCTCACCTGCGGCTCTCTCTCCTCGTGTCTCCCTCTCTCACCTGGTTCAGACTCCCTTGGTTTACCTCTCCCAAGCTCCCTCTGTCCTGCGGCCGCCCTAGCTCTTCCCCTTTTCTTTTTCTCGTGGTTCTCTGCTTCTCTCGTGGTCCCGTGGCTCCTCCTCGTTCCCCATTTTCCCTTCTGAGCCCTAAGGGCTCCCTCTGCACCGAGCCCTAAAGGGCTTGGTCTGGACTGGCTTACGAGGCCTCCACTGGGCTCGTCAGCTTTTGGGCTGAAATCATTTCAGCCCAACAGGGTCCCTCCTTTTTTTTTTTAAAAACTTAGGTTTCAGCCCAAACTTTTTTTTGTTTATGTATTTCGGACTCTGGGTCGAATTTTGGCCCCAAAGCTCCTTTTTTTTATTTTTAATATTTCAGATTTTGGGCCGAATCTCGGCCCAAAATAATTTTAACTTACATTAATTTAATTTTTTTAATTAATTAATTATTTATTATTATTTTTTGCTTTGGTTCATTTATTTATTTATTTTTTATCTATTTATTTATTATTTTTTTGTTTCTTTCTTTTTTTTCTTCTCTCTCTTTTTTTTTATGTTTTCTATTATTTATTTATTCATCTATTATTATTTTTTATTATTATATTTATATATATTTTTAAAATTACCCGAACAAAATACGGTCTTCACAATTATCTTGACCCAAAATATATTTTAGTAAGGTCCAATCACTATCCATAAATCAATACTGCCATTTTTTATAATCTAAAATAACCTTTATTGAGTAAAATATTAATAATAAGACTTTAATGCTCAATAAATATCATATTGATCTCATTAAATTTCAAATAGTTTTCCATTGGGCTTAGCTCATTGGGAACTCTATTTTGACTATAACATTTCGTATTTATAAAAATACCCCTAACATGGGATAAATTTATAATTTTCATAATTTTCAGGTTATTAGGTATAATTTTGCCCAAAAGCATTTTGGATTTTTTTCCCCATGTGCATCTCTTTCTTTTGGAGACTAAATTCCAAAGTAGTTTCATTTCTTGGGGCAAAATTACTATTTTCTCATTTTGCGTTCTATTTCTTTGCACATTTTATGATATCAGTATTTTTCCCTTGGGGCTAAAATGAAATTTTCACATTTTACTTCTAATATAGGAAATAACAATTTTACCCTTGAGTTGGGTCAAAAAATAATTATCTATTCTACTGGGCACTTTTTGGTAATTTTTTTCAAAGACTAATTTTTTTATTATTTCTTTGTGCACTATTTACAATGACTTTCAAGTTAGTCCATCTCTCAATTTAGACCTCCTGGTGATGTAAGACTTACATATTGCACTCAGTTTGAGATGATTTTTCATTCAAGTGGTATATTGCACACCTTCCAGGAAAAATTCTGGAATTAATTTTTACTTTGGACCTTATGGAAAAATAGTTCCAATGAAGGACTAAGCATAACTTCTTCTAAAAACAATATGTGAAATTAATTCCTTCTAGAGACTAAGCATGCAACTTCTCTATCTCACTTCTATTCCCATATTTTTATACATCCTATGACATTATGTAAAAATAAGGATATTACAGTTTATCCGGTATCCTCACAACATTTTGAGCCTATTTCAAAAAGTTGATCCCAATTGGAGCTCTTTTGAGCTAATTTTGGGCGAAAGTACGAAGTTTCTAAAAATGAACCGAAAAGATTAAACAAACAAAATCACATGAAATTGGCATCGTTAAGGGGGCAATTGCATTTATTTGGCATCTTCACAACAATTCCAGCCTTTTCAAAAGAATTGATCCTATTTGGAGCTCTTTTTGAGCTAGTTTTGGGCAAAAGCACAAACTTTCCTAAAATGCACCAGAAAGCTTCTACTAACAAAATCCCATGAAATTGTTATCTTGGAGGGGGAAATTGAGTCCATCCTGCATCCTCACAACAATTTTAACCTATTCAATAGAATAGTATATATTGGAACTCCTTTTAAGCAAGTTTTAGGCTGAAGCACGTATTCACCCAAAATGCACTGAAAAGGTTCAACAAACAAAGTCCTAGGAATTTGGCATCCTTGAGGGAGCAATTGGGTTCATCTAGTATCCTCAAATCAAGTCAAGCTTATTCAAAAGAATATATCTCAATTGGAGCCTTGTTTGACCTTGTTTTAAGCAGAAGCATAAAGTTTCCGAAAATTCACAAAAAAGCTTCAACTAACAAAATCCCATGAAATAAGCTTCTTTGAGGGGTCAATTGGGTTTATTTGGCATCCTTACAATAATTCTAGCCTTCTTAATAGAATTTACCTATATTGGAGCTCCTTTTGAGTTAGTTTAGGGCAAAATCATGAAGTTTCCAAAAATGCACCAAAAAAGTTCAATTGAAAAAATCCCATGTAATTAGCCTTTAAGGGAGAAATTGAGTTCATCTGGGAATCCTACATGATTTTAAGCCTACTCTAAATATTTAAGCCCAGGCAAACCTTCTTTTAGGCTAATTTTTGGCAGAAGCACGAAGTTTCTTAATGTTCAGCAAAAAGATTCGACCAAAAAAATCATATGCATTTGGTATCTTTGAGGGAGCAATTGAGTTGATCTAGCATTTTCACAACATTTCAAGAGTATTCCAATGAATTGATTCCACTAAGAGCTTCTTTTGAGCTAGTTTTTGGTAGAAGCATAATGTTTTCTAAAATGCACCAAAAAAGTTTTAACTAACAAAATTCCATGAAATCAGCCACCATCAGGGAGCAATTGAGTTCATCCTGCATTTTCACAACATTTCAAGAGTATTCCAATGAATTGATCCCAATAAGAGCTTTTTTTGAGCTAGTTTTAGGTAGATGCAGCAAAAATGCTTTAACCAACAAAATCCCATGAAATCAGCCATCATCAGGGGATAATTGAGTTCATCCTACATTCTCACAACATTTCAAGCCTATTCCAAAGAGTTGATCCCAATCAAAGCTTCTTTTGAGCAAGTTTTAGTCAAAAGCATGAAGTTTCTTAAAAGGTATCGGAAAGCTTAAACAAAAAAATCCCACAAAATTGGTAATGTTGAGGTGGCAATTGCATTTATTTGGCATCTCTATAGCAATTCCAGCCTATTCAAAAGCATTGATCACATGGAGCTTCTTTTGAGTTAGTTTTGGGCAGAAGTACGAAGTTTCCCAAAATGCACCGAAAAACTTCAACTAGCAAAATCCCACAAAATTGGCATCTTAGAGGGGAAATTGTCTTTATCTAGTATCCTCACAATAACTCTAGGTTATTCAAAAGAAATGTCCGTATTGGAGCTCCTTTTGAGCTAGTTTTAGTCAAAAGAACGAAGTTTCCCAAAATGCACCAAAAAAATTCAACTAACAAAATCCTAGGAATACGGTATCCTTCAGGGAGCAATCGAGTTGATTCAGTATCCTCACAACAATTCTAGCTTATTCAAAAGAATATATCTCAATTGTAGCTCCTTTTGAGCTTTTTTTTGGTAGAAGCATGAAGTTTCCGAGAATGCACCAAAAAGCTTCAACTAACAAAATCTCACGAAAAAGGCAACTTTAAGAAGGTAATTGTGTTTATTTGATATCCTCACAACAATTCTAGTCTATTCAAAAGAATTGTCCATATTGGAGCTCCTTTTAACCTACTTTTGAGTAGAAGCATGAAGTTTACCAAAATGCAATGAAAAGCTTCAACTGACAAAATCCCATTAATTTGGTATATTTGAGGGAGCAAGTGTGCTCATCCGACATCTTCTCAATATTTCAAGCGTATTTTAGATAATTGATCCCATTCAGAGTTTCTTTTGAGCTAGTTTTAGGTAGAAGCATGAAGATTCTGAAAATGCACCAAGAAACTTTAACAAATGAAATCCCAAGAAATAAGCATTTTTGAGGGGCCAATTGAGTTTATTTGATATCCTCACAACAATTCTAGCCTATTCAAAAGAATTAATCCCAATTAGAGCTTTTTTTGAGCTGTTTTGGGAAGAAGCACGACGTTTTTTAAAATGCACTGAAAAGTTTTAACTAATGAAATCCCAAGAAAAGGGCATTTTTTAGGGGGTAATTGAGTTTATCTAACATCATTATTACAATTCTAGCCTATTCAAAAAAATTTATCTCAATTAGAGCTCCTTTTGAGCTAGTTTAAGGCAGAACCATGAAGATTTTGAAAATGCTCTAAAAAGTTTTAACTAACAAAATTCCACAAAATTTACTATCATCATGGAGCAAATAAGTTTATCTGTTATTTTTAGAACATTTTGAGCCTGTTCTGAAGAATTAATCCTAATCAAATCTCCTTTTGGGCTAGTTTTGGGATGAAACACGAAGTTTTTAAAATTGCAATGAAAAGCTTCAATTAACAAAATCCTATGAAATTGGCTATCATCAGGGAGGAATTTAGTTTATCTAGCATCCTCATAACATTTTGAGCCTATTCCAAAGAATTAATCCCAATTGAAGATCCTTTTGAAACTGATTTACAAAGAAGCACAAACTTTTTGAAAATGCACTGAAAAGCTTCAATGAACAAAATCCCATGAAATTGGCATCTTTGAGTTGGCAATTGATAGAGGATGCCTTACTCATGGTTTAAAAGGAAGGCTTAGGCAAATTCAAGAGCATGGTAGGAGGCTTTATCACCTAGAAAGATTGTTATACATGTTGGAGCCCAATTATTTTAGCAAGTTTGTAGCCTAATTGAAGCTAGAGAGTTTGAAGAAAATTTCAATTTTACAAGTTTCAAATCCAACACAAGACAAGGAGGAGATTATTTAAAAGATCATGTGCTTCACTAAAAGAACTTGTGACTTATGTATTAGTGGGCTTAATTTATTTTAATTTCATTCTTATTAATCATGGGCTAAACTTTTATAATTAATAAGGCCCAATTGGTTAATTAGTAATCTTTTTGATAGCCTATCTTGTAAATAAATATGCCATGTGCTAAACATGTAATTTCATTAATGTGTTAGCATGTTTATAAGGGCTTAGGTATTATTTTCATTATTTTCTTTTAATTTTTGTCATTTACTTTTAGAATTTTATTTTACTAGTTTCTTAAGTCTATTAGGAGTGTTATTTGTGCCCAAAGTCTTCTAATCCCATTAGGATTACTTGAGCCAAATTAATTACTTTTCCTAGACTCATTAGGATAGATTTTCTCTTGCATATTTAAGGCTCTCTTTCATGTACGTTTTTGGAGATTTGGATCAATGAAGTTTTCAGACATTGTGAGTTTCTCTTACATTCTTTGAGTGCTAGAGCAAAACTATGACTTATTAAGGAATTGGTTAATCCTTATAGCGCCACCAGAACCAGGGTTCAAGAGACCAGTTCTCTTGGGTTCTACTTCTCAAGACCAACATCTACCCATCTTGTTTCTCTACTTTCTCTTTCTTTTATTGGTGTTCTTGTGCAGTTTTGTTCATTTTCTTTGCTATCCAGTTTTATGTTCCTTGTTTTGTGAAGATTAATGAAGTGGGTTCTTTGAACAGGTTCCATAAGAGTTCACCTATCATTTGGCCTTAGAGCTTAGGTTTGCAAATCAAGGTGTGTTTTCTATTTTGCTTCCTTTCTCTTTGTTTCATTTCATTTTTGTTGTTGTCTGAAAAATTATCATCACTATTTATTAGTACTGTTTGTCACTGTTCATCCATCATTGTTCATCACTGTTCATCATTACTGAATGTCATTGTTTCTATCCAGAGCAAATTAAAAAAGAATAATAATAAGAGATTAATTGCTACCAAGAAAAAAATGAATATAGCAACAAAAAAATAGTAAATAAATAAAGATTTGATTGGATTTGATTTGAGACTTGATTGATTGAAAAGGATTATACTTTTCTCAAGTGTTTCGACTTGAATTTCAAGTAGCATATTTTAGGCATGGATTTGATTCAAATCTTTCTTGATTGCCTTGTGATCTATTACATTAATTTGTTGGGGATTTCGCTACTCAATTAATATTGAGGCACTATTTCCTTTTTAAGAGAATTATATGGTTCTTACTCACCAAGTCATTATAATTTCCTCAATTTATCAACTTTGTGATCCTTATTTCACTTAAGTCCATTCCTTGTTTTTGCTTTGAGTAATACACCATATATCTTTTCTTTTCCTTTCAATTTTTCATTATTCCTTTTTGTATTTTCCAACTTCTTTCATTTGCTTCCTTGCTTTGTGTCTTTTTGTGTTGGTCACTACTTAATTGAATTAGGATCTTTGGGAACTCTAATTTTGATTTTTGGTTCTGTATTGCCACTTCTTTTAAAAAAATAAATTTCCTTTTAATTGAACTTGTGGTTTTAATTTAACACTCTCATAAGAAAGCAAGTTTTGAGTGGAAAAAGGCAAGAGAGAAATTGCATCATATCTGAAAAAGCCTTAACTTAGTGCGAAACACGAGTGCATTCACATTATTTGAGTGAAACACGTGAAGGAGTAGTGAGATCCTTTCTTCTTTACACTTTTGTTGGCTATTAAATATGTTGAGATTTCTAAGCTTTGCATCTCATAAGAAGTCTTTGAAAAAAGTTTCCAACTGTGACCAAAACTTAAGAAAGCCAAAGTTGAAGATTCCTTCTTTTCAAGGCAAAGATGATCCAAATCTCTATTGGAAATGGAAAAGAAGAATTGGGCAAGCGTTTGATCATTGTTGAATCAGAACTTTTGATGATTATAAAAAACTAGAGCTTGGAAAGGAGAATATCAAAGGAATGTAAAAGTATCAAGTGAAGAATCCAAAGAAGAAAATGAGAATACTTGGTTTTTAGGATTTCTACTTTTGTAATATGGGTAAAAAGCTTTGATCTTACTTCCTTTAACTAACCACAACTTCTGGATATGGTTTTTGGAAATTATCCAATGTTAGCACATGTTGGTTTTGAAAAATACTGACTAACAGATGAATTTTGTTTTTTAACTCTAAGTATTTTGTACAAAATTTGAACTTTGCTTTATGAAATTCAAGTATACAAAGGTTTCATCTATGACAGATGAATTTTAGTTATGAAATTCAAATTTTGGGCTAAGCATTGCAAATGAATATGTGCAAAATTCATCTAATAATTAGTCAAAATTTGAATGTTGTTGAAGTACAAAGTGAGCTTAAAGTTACTCTCTTTGACGGATGAACTTAGGACTTCAAAATTTTTATTTCAAAATGAGAACTTATGAGTCTTGCTAAAGCAAGTTTCTGGCAAATGAATTTTATAACTTAACATTTGAATTTCACAGAGGAGAACTCTTGCGCCATGTTGAACAAGCCTCTGATAGATGAATTTCATATTCCAAATTTTGAATTTCGAGTGCAATATGAAAAGATGAGACAACTGTTCAAACTTAACAGATGCACTTTGAATATGAAAATTCGTATGTTCCAACACGAGATAATTTTAACAAACTCAAAATTTGAATTTTCCTCTTAAACAAATATCTATTGAAGTTCAATGTTAAAATCCTTAACCTTCTGTCTCTATGAAATTCATCTATTGACACCCAAAATTTAAATTTTGGCATGTCAAACACATTAAATGTGGTTCGTGAATAATTATTTTTTTAAAGTAACCATTGGTTAATGTTTCTAACGGCTAGATCTTGTGTCTAACGGTTAGTTAAGGCACAAATCTATAAATAGAACTTCATTTGAAATTGTGGGTAACGAATCTAATCTTGTTTGTGAAAAACTATATCAAATTTCTGAGTCAAAGCATTTTACTCTCACACTTCATTTGTTATACCTCAACTTTCATATCTACTTTTATTTAGAGAGTTAATATTCTGTATAAAAATCTTTTCTTCATGTAAAAGAAGGATTCTTTGTGAGGGGAGTCACAAATGGAAGTAGGAAATACTTTGTAAAAGTACTGAGTGTAGAATTTGAGAGCTCTTAGTGTTAGATAAGCTGGCTTCCCAAGAGGGGGGTGAATTGGGAAGATTAAAAATTTTCTACAAAATGTCAAGAAAGTGAAGAAGCAAAGTATGATGGTAAAACATAGTATAAATGAATAAATTGTAAATGTAGCAGTAAAGAGAAGAAAACTCAGATATTTATCCTGGTTCGGTCTCTCCACTTGACCTACGTCCAGTCCCCAAGTCACCACTTGAGATTTTCCACTATTCTGCAAGAATTCAATGGGCTTCTTTCAAATGCCTCAGTACAAAGATGATGCTCTGTTTCTAGAGCTCACTCTTTCACTCTATGCACTCTTACTAAGTGCTTCCCCAATCCCTTGTGATATCCCCTCATAAGAAAATCTTTCTTCTAGATGAAGATAAGATTGTTTACAAAGATTAAACTCTCTTAAACAGAGTGAATATGAAAGTTGAAGTACAAATATTGAAGTGAGAGAGTAAGAGACTTTGAGTAGATGATTTGGTAGAGTTTCAGTATATACAAAATTAAAATCGTTACCCACAATTTCAAATGATGTTATATTTATAGATTTAGGTCTTAACTATACGTTAGAGACACAATCTATCTGTTGGAGAAGTTATCTAACGGTTACTCTGAAAAACTATCCGTTAACCAACCGCATTTATTGCTTCTAACACTCTGAAATTAGAATTTCAGTTGGTTTACAGACGAATTTCATAGAACCTGAAGACTAAAGACTTCAACGTTGAATAACTGAAGTTCGTCTGTCATGAAGCAAAGTTCAAATTTTGATCTTTGGAAAATTTTTCTATGTCGTGACATACGAATTTTCATGTTTGAAGACATTCTGTTAAGTGTGAACAGTATTTTCAATTTGCTACAGTGCCTTCGAAATTTGAATTTTGGAACCCCAAAATTTGTCTGTCCGTAGTTGGCTTACAAGGCACAGTAGTTCTTCTAATTCAAAATTCGAATTTTCAAAGGGCAAAGTTCGTCTGTTAGAAAGACCTCTTTTCAAACTTACTTCAAAATTCGAATTTACAAATATTGTCATTCGTATGTCACCATATCATTGTAACAGACTCACAAGCTTAGTTTCTGAAATTTGAATTTTCATGTTCAAAGTTCGTCTGTCAGTGAGCAATTTTGAAATCCAATCTAAACTTGGTTTTAGATGAACTTTGACATAATTTCAGATGAATTTCTTTAGTTTTCATAAGTTACATTTTGTCCGAAATTCGAATTTTCAAAACCCAAAGTTCATCTTTTATTGAATGCTCCTTTCAGAAACTTAACAAAATTCAAATTTTCTCAAGTCAAAATTCGTCTGTCAGAGAGACCTCTTTTCAGACTTGTTCATTTTCAGTACGAAATTCGAATTTCCAAAGCCAAAGTTCGAATTTCCAAGATGACAGATCAGTATTAACCTTTCAAACTTCGTCTGTTGGTGGGTGTTTTTCAAATATTCTATATTTTAACATAGAATCAAGGTTTTAAAACATCTTTTCACCAAATCAAATTCTTTTACTCAAATTAAAACATTACTAAACATCCTACATGATTCCTTGCTCTGATTTCTCCAGAATTCCCTCACTTGAACCTTTTGTGCACCTTTGATATCTTTATTCGAAGCTCTTGAAGGTTGATTTGAAATCATCAAAACACTTGATTCAACACTCAGAATAGAGCATAAGGTTGTACTGAGGCATTGCAAGGTGCCTATTAAATTCTTGCAAATAGTAGAAATCTCAAGTGTTGACTTGAGAACTAGACATAGGTCAAGAGGATCAGACCGAACCAGGATAAATTTATGAGTCCTTTCTTTCTTTCTCTTGCATTTACTTTCATTATTCACTGCACTCTATTTTCCTGTAAACTTTTGCTTTCACTGTGTAATTACTTTTTTGCAAAAAATTTTTAAACTTCTCAATTCACCCCCTTCTTTGTAAGCTAGATATTCTAACAAGTGGTATCAAAGCACGAACTCCTAACTAAAGGATTTGACCATCCGGGAGAATATATGGCTGGTTTTGGAGAGAACATCTTACCTGAAGGAAACAACACCAACAGACCTCTAGGCTTCAATGGAGAGCACTATGGATATTGGAACATGAGGATACAAGTATATCTTTAGTCCATAAATCTGGATATCTGGTCAGTCATCCAGAAAGATGACTTAATCTTGATAAAGCTACAAGATGATAGCAAATATACAGAAAAGCCTGAGAAAGAGTGTAATGATGAAGATGAGGGAAGAGTTTTGCTTAACTTCAAAGCAAAACACTACTTAGTCAGTGCTCTCAACTAGGACAAATTTTACGGAGTCTCCCAATGTTCCACAACCAAAGGAATGTGGGACATTCTGGAAATTGCCATGAAGGAACAAACATGTGATTTCATTAATGTAAAAAAATATGCCATCTGCCAAACATGTGATTTCATTAATGTGTTGGCATGTTTATAAGGGCTTAGGTATTGTTTTTATTATTTTCTTTTGAATTTTCATCTCTTTTTGAGAATTTTATTTTGCTAGTTTCTTAAGTCCATTAGGAGTGTTATTTGAGCCCAAAGTCTTCTAATCCCATCAAGATTACTTAAGACAAATTAATTAGATTTCCTAGCTCATTAGGTTAGATTTTCCCTTCGTAATTTAAGGCTCTCTTTCATGTATGTTTTTGGAGATTTGGATTAATGAAATTTCCAAACTTTGTGAGTTTCTCTTGCATTCTTTGAGTGATAGAGTGAAACTATGACTTATCAAAGAATTGATCAATTTATATGGTATTACTAGAACTAGGGTTCAAGAGACTAGTTCTCTTGGGTTTTACTTCTTAAGATTGACATTTATACATCTTGTTTATGTATTTTTGCATTCTTTCGCTACTGTTCTTGTGCGGTTTTATTCATTCTCTTTACTATCCAATTTCATGTTCTTTGTTTCACAAAGATCCGGGTGTTATATGCATCAAAGTGTCTTTGGACAAGTTCCATAAGGGGTCACCTATTAGCAATTAAGTAAATCCGACATCCTTACCAAAATTATAGACTATTCAAAAGAATTGATCCACATTTGAGCATCATTTGAACTAGTTTTGGGTAGAAGCATGAAAATTCTGAAAATCCGCTGAAAAGCTTCAATCAACAAAATCCCTTGGAATTGTCATCTTTGAGGAAGCAATTCAATTCTTCCAGTATCCTCAAAACATTTTTAGCCAATTCCAAAGAATTGATCCCAATCAAAGCTCCTTCCTACTACTTTTGAGCAAAAGCACGAAATTTCTAAACATGCATTGGAAAGATTCAACTAGCCTATTCCAAGCATATTCCAAAGAATTAATCCTAATTGAAGTTCTTTTTAGGCAAAAGCATGAAGTTTCTGAAAATACAAAGAAAAGCTTCAACCATTAAAAGCACATGAATGTGGCATCTTTCAGGGAGCAATTGAGTTCATCCGGCATCCTCACAACACTTCAAGTATATTTGAAAGAATTGATCCTAATGGAGCTTCTTTTGAGCTAGTTTTGGGCAAAAGCATGAACTTTCTGAAAATATACTAAAAAGCTTAAACAAACAATATCTTGTGAAATTAGCATTGTTATAGGGCAATTGAGTTTATCTCACATTCGCACAAATGCTTTAGCCAATTCAAAAGAATTGATCCCAATTGGAGCTCTTTTTGAACTAGTTTTTGGAAGAAGCATGATGTTTCCCAAAATGCACCGAAAGGCTTCAACTAACAAAATACCACGAAATTAGCATCTTTAAGGGTGGAATTGAGTTTATCTGGAATCCTCGCAATAATTTTAGCCTATTAAAATTTTTATAGGAGGTTCAAAAATTTTCTACAAATTTTTTGGTTTCGGGACTTTGTTCGATTTGCTGGCTTCCTAAGAGATGGGTGAATTGATAAGTTCAAAATTTTTCTGCAAAAACATGATAGAATAGTGATAGTAGAAGTTTTGCAAAAAAACAGAGTACATAGCAATAAAGCAATTGCAAGGTAAAAGAGGAAATAACACAAAAATTTATCCTAGTTTAGTCTGACCACTTGACCTACGTCCAGTCTTTAAGCCACCACTTGAGATTTCCCATTATCTTGCAAGAATTAAGTGGGCTCCTTGCAATGCCATAGAACAAACTAATGCTTTATTCTAAGAGCCTTTAAAGTTACACTCTGCACTCTTATAAAGTATTTCCTAAATCCCATGTGATAACCCCTTACAAGACTATCCTTCTTCTATATGAAGAAAATATTTTGTACATAATGAAAACTCTCTAATATAGAGTAAATGAGACAGTTGAAGTGCAGTAAATGAAGTGTAAGAGAGTAAAAGGCTCTGACTAAAGATTTTAGCAGAATTTCGGTATTTACAACATGGATTTCTTGCCCATAACTTCAAATGAAGTTCTATTTATAAATTTGTGTCTTAACTAGATGTTAGATACAAGATCTAGCTATTAGAGATATTACCCAATGGTTACTCTGCAAAACTATCCATTTACCAACCGCAATTAATGCGTTTGACACACTGAAATTCAAATTTTGGGTGCCAAAAGACAAATTTCGCAGAGACCATAAGCTGAAGTCTTTAACATTGAACTTCCAAAATTTGTCTGCTCAAGAGTGAAATTCGAATTTTGATTTTGTCAAATATATCCCATGTTAAAACAAACGAATTTTCATATCCCAAATATATCTATTGGATGTGAACAGTTGTCTCATATTTTTGCAGTGCTCTCAAAATTTGAATTTTGGTGGCCCAAAATTCATCTTCCAAAGCTTAACTCAATATGGCACAAGAATTTTACCTTTCAAAATTTGAATTTTACACATTCAAAAATTGTCTATCAAAGACACCTTTGAGCAAACTTACAAGTCTTCATTTTAAAATTCATATTTGAGATTTAAAATTCGTCTATTAGAGGGACTGTCTTTAAAATCTTTTTGTACTTTAATATCAGACGAATGTTGACATGACTTCAAATGAATTTTGCACTTTCCACTAACTATGCTTAACTTAAATTTCAAATTTCAATACATGAAGTTCATCTGTCAGAGGTGATATCTCTAAAACATTGAATTTTAGTTAGCAAAGTTTGAATTTTAATCAAAATATATAAGGTTTATCAATTCAAAATTTGTTTGTTAGTCAGTGTTTTTCAAATATAACATATGTTATCATAGGATAATGAGAAAAACACATTTAAATGCAGTGAGATTTTGAGCAAGTGAAAATCAAAGCCTTTTACCCCCATGTACATTATAAGAAATCCTAATGACTAATTCTTCACATATTTCTTCTTGGATTTCTTTACTTGTCTATTCTTATACTCCTTTAATATTATCCTTCCAAGTTCTAGTTGTTTAGAATCATCAAATCACTTGTAACATTCTCCCCCTTTTTCATGATAACAAAACAACTTGCAAGCTAGATTTGTACTTGGGTTTGCTTCTAAGAGCTCCCCCTCAATATATGCATTAAATTTTAAAGATAAATGCAACATATATATGAGAGTAGAAGGAAAAAGAGCTAAAGGAAAGAGATGCATGTTTGAAATAATGACTATAATATTATTCTTTTGATTTCTAGGAGCTGGGAATGACTCTATGTTTTGAGTTGTTTTAAGGCTATTAGCTTGCACAAAGTTTCTTAGGGAAAGGTTTTGTTTCTTGGTTTTCAATTTTTCCTTGACCACACATGGGTCATATCCCATACCTGTTTTGTTCTGACGTACAATTTGGTTTCCCAGTAATACTTTCAGCATGTCCTCACCTCTAGTGAGTTTGGTCAGAGTCTTGTGGAGATAATTATTCTTATCTCTCAACTCAATGCATGAAACACAAACAGAGGGGGTAAGAAGAAAACTATGAAGCAGAGCAAGATGTATGAGACTCACTTTCAAGCTTGTATATTTTCCTTTTAGATTGACTCAATTATTTGAACACCTTGGCAAATTTAGTCATTAGTTCATTAAATGCATCATGTAGTTCTTTGTAAGAAGATTTAGAGTCATTTACCTCAGAATCACTGTCACTGTCTCGGTTGTGATTCTTCTCCTTCTCTACAACCTCTTGAGCCATCAGACATAAGTTAGCAATTTCATCATCTCCTACTACTTCCTCTTCATCAGAACTATCTTCCTAGATGGAAGATGCGAAAGCTTTATTCTTTTTCCCTTTGTTAGCCTTTTCATCCTTCCCTTATTTCTTACTCAACAAAGGACATTCCCATTTGATATGCCCAGGCTTCTTGCATTCATAGCATATGATGGAGTCTTTATTTTCTTTATTGCTACTGGTGACTCTATCTTTCTTTGCAAATCTTTTCAATTTCTTCTTTCCATACATTTTGCCAACCTTCCTCACCAGCATGGCCATCGTTTCTTCATCTAGCTCAGCATCCTCCTCTAAATCATCATCATCATCTTATTCTACTTTGAGAGTCAAACTCTTCTTCTTCTTGTCAGATGAAGTAGATTCCTTAGAGCCTTCAGCTTCCCTTGATATTCTTCAAGACTCCTAAAGAGGGCTATCACAAATGTCATAGATTCCCCCCTAACTTCCTCTATTGTAGTCACCTTCGGTTGCCACTCAATGGGCAAAGCTCTGAGAATCTTTCTAACTTTCTTAGACTGGGTGTATTTATTTCCAAGGCTCTTATGCTAATTCACAATGAGGGTGAATCTCTTCTGTAGATTCTTAATATTCTCACCCTCTTTCATCTTGAAGCTTTCATATTCTCCAATGCACATATTCAGCTTATTTTCTCTCACGCCGGTTGTCTTATCATGAGCAATCTCCAAAGTGTCCCATATGCCTTTGACTGTTATACATTGAGACACACTGTAGAACTCTTCTTGATTAAGAGCACTGACTAGACAGTGCTTAGCTTTAAAGTTGAGCAGGACCCTTCTCCTATCCTCCTCGTTCCATTCCTCTTCAGGTTTCTCTCTGTATCTCCCATCGTCTTGTAGTTTTATCGGAACAAAATCTCCCTTCTGGATGATCGACCAAATATCCAGATCAATAGATTGAAGGTAAATCTACATCCTTATCTTCCAATACCCATAATGTTCTCCACTGAAATTAGGATGTCTGTTGTTGGTGTTGTTTCCTTCGTGAGGGACACCTTCACCAAAGCCAGCTATGTCTTCTCCTAGATTATTAGATCCTTTAACTAGGAGTCCAAGTTCTGATACCACTTGTTAGTTCAGCTGGCTTCCCAAGAGGGGGTGAATTGGAAAGATTGAAATTTTTCTGCAAAAATGAAATGCAATAGTGATACTAAAAGATTACAAAAAATAGAGTATAAAAAATAAAGAGTAAAGGAAAGAAGACTCAGTATTTTATCCTGGTTCGATCTATTCCACTTGACCTACGTCCAGTCCCCAAGCCACCACTTGGGATTTCTCCACTATCTCTTACAAGATTTGAATGGGTTCTTGCAATAACTGCAGTACAATACCAGCCTGAACTTTAAACTGAAACAAGTTCTCTCACTCTTCTCACTCAAGAGTAAGAATATCTCCTTTAGTGTAATCTCATATTGAGTACTCTCTACAAGTATGTGGATGTTTACAGAATGAAAGCTCTCTCAAAAGAGTAGATATGAAAGTTAAGATACAATGAATGAGCAAAACAGATGGTAGGTAAGCTTTGAATGAATCAATAAATAAATCAGTAGAGTTTTGGCATATATATTATTTTTCTCATTACCCAATAACTTAAATGAGGTCTTATTTATAGTCTTGGGGCAAAACTATTCGTTTGAAACAAAGATTAACCGTTACTCTCAGTAAAATAGCCGTTAACCTATCGCATTAAATGCATCTGACAGAGGTTATATGGATAACCTCCTCAGGTTATGTGAATAACGGGTAACTATTTGCCTTTGTTTTCAACGTAGAGCTTTTCATTATGTGGATAATCTAGCTAGGTTATACAGATAACGTACTACCAAAAATGACTAAGTTTTAGCTCAAAATCATTTTCCTGAAAACTCATTCAATCATTAGGATAACATTAAGTTTTTCTCAACTGAGTTTTTTTTAAACTTAGGTTATCAGGATAACCTCCCAAGGTTATGCGAATAACCCGTTTACCCGAGGAAAGTTTAAGTATTCTGAAATATAAGTTATGCGGATAACTTGTTTACCCAAGGAAAGTTCAAGTATTCTAAAATATAGGTTATGTGAATAACCTCCCTTGGTTATGCGGATAACTTGTTTACCCAAAGAGTCCAAGTGCTCTGTGACACACATTATGAGAATAACCTCCCTAGGTTATGCGAATAACGGCTATACAGTACCACTTTTTTTCAGTGTTCACTTCGTTATGCGAATAAGGTGCCTACCTTATCAGGATAACCTCTTGAGAACTTAGTCTTCAAGCTATGTTATGCGAATAACCTCAATCCCTTTTCATGAAATTGAAGAATGGACTTTGGAAAAGATTTGAGATTGAGCTTTACCCCTATAACCTTCATTAGTTATGCTAATAAGGAAAAATATTTTCTTGAAAACAGGGTAAACACTTAGAAACTATCCCCATAAAATAAAACATGTTCATGAAAATCAATTGAATACTTAGAATCATTTTGACATTGAAGCTTTATCCTCATGAGATGTTCCTTTTCATGAAAACCATTTTGAAATCATGAGCTAATAATTAATCATTCAATTAGTCATCTCATTTAATATTGGGTTAACTTAAATTCAAAGCTCAACTACCTTCTTTTACAAATAATTTTCTTAAGTATGTGAAATAGTTATTCATTCAACAAGAAACTTCAACTTTGTTCTTAATTTAACTTTTGCTTCTTTGATATTTCCATTTGATGTGCCCTTACTTCATGCATTCATAGCAGGTGATAGGCTCTTTGCTTTTCTTCTTGTTATTTGCAGCTGCTCCTTTCTTGAAGAACTTTTTGTTTCACTTTTTGCTATAGAATCTTCCAAATTTTTTGTCCAACATAGCCAGAGTTTCTTCATCCAGTTCTCCTTCATCATCAGAATCCTCTTTTCTTTCTTCTACAGCTTTTAACGCAAGATCCTTTTTCTTCTTATCTTGTCCAGTATCCTTGAGAGCCTTCATCTTACCCTCATATTCTTCCAAGCTGTCAAAGAGAGCTGTGACAGAAACAATTGATTCTCCTCAGTTTCTTCTATGACTGTTACTTTTAGTTGCCATTCAAGAGGGAGGGCTCTAAGGATTTTTCTGACCTTTTCTGGTTGTGTGTACTCCTTGCCTAGACTGTTTAGCTGATTCACAGTGAGGGTGAATCTTTTCTACCGATGTTTGATATTTTCAGCTTCATTCATTTTGAAACTTTCATATTTGCCTATGCAAGAATTCCGTTTATTTTCTCTGACTCCAGTTGTTCCTTCATGAGCAATTTCTAGAGTGTCCCACATAACTTTGGCTGTTGTACATTGAGACACACTATAAAATTTATCCTGGTCAAGTGCACTGACTAAGTAGTATTTAGCTTTGTAGTTGAGCAGTACTCTTCTTTTATCTTCATCATTCCATTCCTCCTTTGGTGTTTCCTTGTACTTGCCATCATTCTGCAACTTCATTGGGACAAAGTCTCCCTTTTGGATGACTTACCAATATTTAAGTCAACGGACTAAAGATAGATCTGCTTCCTCATCTTCCAGTATCCATAATGTTCTCCATCGTAACCAAGAGGTCTATTGGTGTTATTTTCTTTAGGAAAAATGTTTTCTCCAAAGCTAGCCATATATTCTCTCAAATTGTTAGATCCTTTAGTTGAGAGTTCAAGCTCTGATACCACTTGTTAGGTTTGCTGGCTTCCAAGAGGGGGTGAATTGTGAAGTTCAAATTTTTTTTGCAAAAATGTGATAAAATAGTGATAGTAGAAGTTTTGCAAAAAAAATAGAGTACATAGCAATAAAGCAAATGCAAGGTAAAAGAGGAAATGACATAGAAATTTATCCTAGTTTGATCTGACCAATTTACCTACATCCTTTCCTCAAGCCACCACTTGAGATTTTCCATTATCTTATAAAAATTTAGTGGGCTCCATGCAATATCACAGTATAAGCTGATGGTTTGTTCTAAGAGTCTTCAAAGGTATACTCTACACTTTTACAAAGTGTTTCCTAAATCCGTTGTGATAACCCCTCACAAGAATATTCTTCTTCCAGATGAAGAAAATATTTTGTACAGAATGAAAACTCTCTAATATAGAGTAAATGAGACAGTTGAAGTGCGGTAAATGAAGTGTGAGAGAGTAAAAGGCTTTGACTAAAGATTTCAATTGAATTTCGATATTTACAGCATAGATTTCTTGCCCAGAACTTCAAATGAAGTTCTATTTATAGATTTGTGTCTTAACTAAATGTTAGACACAACATCTAGCTATTAGAGATATTACCCAATGGTTACTTTGCAAAACTATCCATTCACCAACCGCAATTAATGCGTCTGACACATTGAAATTCGAATTTTGGGTGCCAACAGACAAATTTTGTAGAGACCATAAGCTGAAATCTTTAACGTTGAACTTTCAAAATTCATCTATTCAAGAATGAAATTTGAATTTTGATTTTGTCAAATATATCCCATGTTAAAACATATGAATTTTCATATCCAAAGTGCATCTATTGGATGTTAACAGTTGTCTCATGTTTCTGTAGTGCTCTCAAAATTCAAATTTTGGTGGCCCAAAATTCGTCTGTCAGAGCTTAACTCAACATGGCACAAGAGTTCTAGCTTTCAAAATTCCAATTTTGCACTTTTAAAATTTGTCTGTTAGAGATACCTCTAAACAAACTTACAAGTCTTCTTTCGAAAATTCAAATTTTGTGATTCAAAATTCGTCTGTCAAAGGGACTGTCTTTAAAATCTTTTTATACTTTAATATCAGATGAATGCTGACATTATTTTAGATGAATTTTGCACTTTCCATTAACTATGCTTAACTCGAAATTCAAATTTCAATACCTGAAATTTGTCTCTTAGAAGTGATATCTCTGGAACTTCGAATTTCAGTTAGTAAAGTTTGAATTTTGAACAAATTATACAAGGTTTATCAATTCAAAATTCATCTGTTAGTTAGTATTTTTCAAATCTAACATATGTTAACATAAGATAACGTAAAAAACACATATTTACATGCATTGGGAGTTTGTGCAAGTGAAAATCAAAGCCTTTTACCCTTGTGTACATTGTGAGAAATCCTAATGACTAATTCTTTACATATTTCTCCTTGGATTTCTTCACTTGTTTGTTCTTATACTCCTTTGATATCATCCTTCCAAGTTCTAGTTGTTGAGAATCATTAAAACACTTGATTCAACAAGTTCATCTGGCATCCTCATAACAATTCTAGCCTATGTAATAGAATTTATCCCAACTGGAGCTCCTTTTGAGCTAGTTTTGTGCAGAAGCATGAAATTTTTGGAAATGTATCGAAGAGCTTCAACTAACAAAATCCCACGAAATTACCCCCTTACAATTGAGTTCTTATAGCATCCTCATAACAATTCTAGCTTATTCAATATAATTTATCCCAATTGGAGCTCTTTTTGAGCTAGTTTCTGGTAGAAGCATGAAGTTTCCAAAAATGTACCAAAAAGTTTCAATCAACAAAATCTCAAGGAGCTGGCCTCTTTGAGGGAGTAATTGAGTTCATCCAGCATTCTCACATGATTTTAGTCTTATTCCAAATAATTGATCCCAGTCGAAGCTCCTTTTGAGTTAGTTTTGGGTATAAGCATGAAATTTCTAAATTATCGCCGAAAAGATTCAACCATCAAAATAGTATGAATTTGGCATCTTTGGCGGTTCATCAAGTATTTTCACAATTTTTTAAGAGTATTCCAATGAATTGATCCCAATCATATCTTCTTTTGAGCTAGTTTTGTGTAAGAGCATGAAGTTTCCAAAAATACATAAAAAAGCTTCAACTAATGAAGTCCTACAAAATTGGTATGTTTGAGCAGGCAATTGAGTTCATATGGCTTCCTCTCAAAATTTCAAGCATATTTAAAAGAATTGATCCCAATTGGAGCACCGTCTGAGCTTGTTTTGAGCAGAAGAACAAAGTTTCTGAAAATACACCAAAACCTTCAAGTAATAAATTCACATGAAAATTGGTATCTTTGAGGGGGCACTTAAGTTCATCCAGTATACTCTTAGTATTTCAAGCATATTCTAAAGAATTGATCCCAATTGAAACTCCTTTTGGATTAATTTTGGATAGTAGCATGAAGTTTCTGAACATTCACCGAAAAGATTCAACCATCAAAATGCTATGAATTTGGCATCTTTGGGGGTTCAATTAAGTGCATATGGTATTTTCACAACATTTCAAGAGTATTTCTGTGAATTGATCCCAATCGAAGCTTATTTTGAGCTAGTTTTATGTAGAAGCATGAAGTTTCCTAAAATGCACCGAAAAGCATCAACTGATGAAATCCTATGAAATTGGTATCTTTGAGGGGGCAATTGCATTCATTTGGCATCCTCACAATATTTCAAGCATATTCCAAAGAATTTATCCCAATCAGAGGTTCGTTTAAGCTAGTTTTGGGCAAAAACATGTTTCTGAAAATGTACCAAAAAGCTTAAACTAACAAAATCCCACAAAATTGGCATCATTGAAAGGGCAATTGAGTTCATCCAGTATCCTCATAACAACTGTCGCCTATTCAATAGAATTTATCCCAATTAGAGCTCCTTTTGAGCTAGTTTTGGTCAAATGCATGAAGTTTCCAAAAATAAATCATAGTATACCTTAAACTTTAACCTTATTTTCCATGTAATATGACATATTTGAAGTCCATTTAAAACATTTAGGTAACAAGAATCACTAAGGGAACCAAATAAAAAAAATTCAAATTTATTGTCATTCGGTATCCCATTTTTCTAGACCAAATTTGAAAAATCATAACTAATTTCATAAAAATCATATGAAGTTAATTCAAGTATCTAAAATTATCTTAAAACATCCTCTACATAGAAAAAATATGTAACTAGAATTTTAACACATCAATTTGTACAGAAAATCCCATAAAATTTTCCATTCATATGGTTAATTCCAGATTTTCTACCTTAAATTTGAAAATTCATATAAATTACATAGCTATCTAAATTAAGTTTTGTTTAGCTCTTTAGAAAGGTTATTCTATCTACTTTCTAGGTATATATAACATTTAGCTATTCTACCCTGTTTCATTCAATCAGTGCTAAGTTTACTAATTGATGCTCAATTTGGATAGTGTCATGCATAACTTTACAAAGCAATTTATATAACATGTATACATACTTAGAACTTGTCCAAACTAGGTACCAAACACCTTAACATACTTAGAGGCATATGAAAACATATAAACTTAGCCTCACAAATACATGTACAATTTTGTATAAATTAGCAAAGAGAAAATACATAATAGCAAATAAAAGTTTAATCTTCCAAATCCTTCTCCTTGCTCCTTGCCTTCCTTGGATCATTGTCACAATTTGAGCTATCATGTTAGTATTTTGGTGATGGGATTTTGGAAATCCCAGTAGCCAGTCACATCTCACACATTTACATTATCATGCATGTTTTAAAACTTCTTAACCATCATAAAAATCATATTAAGGCATGAATTACCATATTGTTCATAAAAATTTCGGCAGCATAATGGCTGAGAAAATGGACATCTTTGGCAATAGCCCTCTCATAAACATAGCTAAAACTAGTCTCAAACATCATAGAAACAACATAACAAATCATCATTCACAAAAAAATATAGCAAGATAATAAAATGTAAAAAAATGTAACTAAGCTTCCCTTGTGAAATGTCAGCCTTTTCTTCTTAATTTCAATCCTTCCAAGGACTTCCTTAACCTTCCTCAAACCCTAATACATCACCAAATACTAACTAAATCAATTGAACTAAGGGTTACTGTATAAAAACCTTAAACCCTAAAAATTTTGCTTTCTTTATCCTTGAGTTTTTCTTGAATCCAACACTTGTTTTTTACTAATTTCGACCTAAGGACTCCTTTTATAATATCAAAATCATGAAAATTCAAATTCTTCCCACACTATATCTTGGCCAAAAATTAAGGCATAGAAGGGAAAAATTGGTTTTTCATTTTCTTGCTTCCAAACGTACTCAAATTTGTTTCTTTCACCAAATCTCATATTTTCTCTAAACTTTATGATATAAAAACACCTCCTTCCTTTAATCTATGTCAATTCCAAAATTTAAGCAACATGGGGAGAGGAAGAGAACTTAAGAAAACCTCAATAAACTATTCAAAAACTCAAAGGAAACCACAAGAGATTACAAAAGGATTTTCTTACCAATTTTCCTTGAATTTTCTTCTTCTTTTTTCTCCTCTTGTTCTCCACGGTTTCTCCTTTCTTGCTCACTATTTTTAGCTGCTCTCCCTTCCTTTCTTTGCTGCCCTATATGTCCAAGAGGAGGGAGTATTTATAAAATTAGTAACCAATCAAAATTGCCATTTTGTTTTCTTGATTCTTCTTGAAATTTCAAGTAAACGTGAGAAAATAATAAATAATTTAATTTCTCCATGTGGAGCTTGGTTTGCACGAAATTGAGGGTATTTTGGTCTAAAAATTTTAAATATTTACTTATCTAAGTATATCCTGGACTGATCTGGACAAATAAAACTATTTTAGCAGTATATTTTACTATTATTGGGATACTATTTATAACCATATTAAGATATAAAATTACCAAAATATCCTATCCCAATTGGTCCAAATGTTGGGCCCATAAATCTTGTTCTTACTTTATCTACCTTTTGTGGGGTTCACGGTGCCCTTTTTCTGTGCACAATACAGTTTTTGATGCTCAGCATAGAATTTTTCTTCACACAAATTTTGTTAATCTTAATGCATTATACCATTGGGTTTGACTCATTGTAAGCTTTGTTTTGACATAAAATTTGCATAATTTTGAAATTACCTTAATTTGGGGTAAAAATGCAATATATGAAACTTTTGGGTATTTATTTGTAATTTGCCCTACAGATTGAATTGTAATAAATTCTTTATCTAGGGGCTAACATGTAATTTTTTTATTTTATTTCCTTGACCCAAAATTTGACCTTTTTCCCTTTTTCATATCTATTCACACCAATTTTTCTGATATCTCATTACATTTTACGGTATTTAAAAATTTTAGGATATTACATTTTCTCCCCTTTAATATAAATTTTGTCCTCAAAATTTAGATACATATCTTAAACAAATAACTCTGGGTACTGCTGTTTCATGTCAGCTTCCATTTCCCAGATTAACTCATCTAGAGTTAAACCTTCCCAAACCATTCTTACCAGAAAAATACTTTGTTTCTTGCTTGACTTAAAAATTAGCATTTTTCTCTAGTATTATTCATTCATTTAAAAGGTCTGGTTTGTACTTCTTGAATTGGGAAACTATCGAGGACATCATATATTGGTTTACTTTAGGGGTACTAAAATTTTTCATGTAACTATTTCATCATTTCTTTCTTAGTTCTCTTACCTTACCAATATCATAATCTTTCCATTGACACCTAACAATATACTTTTTAAACCATCTACATGAGAAATTTTCTGTGTAATCATAAGCTACTACACTAGCTTTGTCTAGATGACACCTAAAGGTCATTTCCATCCTCCTTTTCATTCTATTTTTCTTTACCTCAAGTTTAACTTGTCTCTCTTTCTAATAGTCACTTGAGGCTATTGTGGTTTCAATTACTCCTATGATAATACCATATAGATAGTAACTCAATATCTTGGGAGCATTAATTACCACTGTTATGAGTGGGAATAGCTCTTTCATCAAATTTCATCTTATAAAATATAGGCTACTACCTATCACTCACCCTGCTACATTGCTCATATTCTAATCCATACTTACTTCAAAAGAATTTATCCATATTGGAGCTCTTTTGAGCTAGTTTGCATAAGCATGAAGTTTCCAAAAATGTACTGAAAAGCTTCAATAAAAAAATTCCCATAGAATTGATCTCTTTGAGGGAGCAATTATGTTTATCTAACATCCATATAACATTTTGAGCCTATTCCAAAGATTTGATCCCAATCGAATCTCTTTTTGAGCTAGTTTTGGCAGAAGCATGAAGTTTCCTGAAATACTCCAAAAAGTTTTAACCAACAAAAGCTCATATAATTGGCCACTTTGAGGGAGCAATAGAGTTCATCCAACATCCTTACAACATTTCAAGTATATTCCATAGAATTGATCCTAATCGAAGTTTCTTTTGAACTAACTTTAGGCAGAAGCATGAAGTTTCTTAAAATGCACCAAAAAGCTTAAACAAGAAAAGTTCCACAAAATTGGCATCGCTAAGGGGGAAATTGAGTTTATCTAGCATCCTCACAACAATTCTAGCCTATTCAAGAAAGTTGTCCCATTTGTAGCTTCTTTTGAGTTAGTTTTAGGCAGAAGCATGATGTTTTTGAAAATGCACCAAAAATCTTCAACTAACAAAATCCCATGAATTTGGCATCTTTGAGGGGGCAATTAAGCTTATCTAGCACCCTCAACACAATTTCGGCCAACTCAAAAAAATTAAGCCCAATTGGAGCTCCTTTCGAGCTAGTTTTGGGTAAAAGCACAACATTTATGAAAATGCATTGAAAAGCATAAACAAACAAAATCCCATAAAATTGGCTTCTTTGATGGGGCAATTGAGTTTATTTGGCATCCTTACAATAATTCTAGCTTGTTCAAAAGAATTTATCCTAATTAGAGCTTCTTTTGAGCTTGTTTTGGACAGAAGCATGAAGTTTCCAAAAATGCAGTAAAAAGTTTCAACTAATAAAATCCCATGAATTTGGCACCTTTGAGAGGACAATTAGCTTTATATGGCATCCTCACATTCAGTATATTCAAAAGAATTGATCATAATTGGAACTCTTTCTAAGCTAGTTTTAGGAAGAAGCATGAAGTTTCTGAAAAGCTTCAACTAATGAAATCCCAAAAAATTGGCATCTTTGAGGGGGCAATTGAGTTTATCTGGCATCCTCACAACTTTTGGAGCCTATTCAAAAGAATTGATCCCAATCAAAACTCTCTTTACACTGAAGCATGAAGTTTCTTAAAATGCACTAAAAAGCTTCAATTAAGAAAATGCCATTACATTGGCCATCATCTAGAAGCAATTGAGTTCATCCAGTATCCTCATACACTACTACAGAAATAGGCTTTCTAAGCAGTTATTTTTGAGTTTTCTCGACAGTTATGAACCGCCTACAAAAGTCTCAAAAGGAGGACTTTTGTAAGCAGTTATACAAATAAACACCTACAAAAATGAGGCTTTGTAGGCTGTTATCTTTATAACCACTTACAAAGGTTATCCATTTTTTTAAAAAAAATATTTTGATATTGGATTACTGCAGTATCAAAATATTGTTAACTTATAAAACCCATTGACAAACAAATTATTATATCAAAAAATATCTTCAAATCAATATCAATTTTACTTATAAATCAAAGAAATTACACGCACTAATCGACAAAAGCAAAAAACAAAAAAAAAATAAAGCCTAGGATATACAACATAAACAATAAAAAAAACTAACATACAATCTACTAGAAACCATAAAAATAAACCAAAAGTAGCTTATAGCAAGGATTAACCAAACTGAGTCCAGAATCTTTGATCTTCTTGATATGAAAGCCTTCCTAAGATTGTTCCATACACCTAACATAATGCAACCCAAATTAGTTTGTCTCCCTTTGTTAAAAAGGGATCCAAAATGGTAAAGTCCAATAATTCTTGGAGATTGTGCCCTAGGCCAATCATTGTATTATGAATATCATACTTCATTATCAAAAAGATGGTGTTGTTTTTTCTTTTATTACATTATTATATTGTTTGCATATTTTTCTTTATAATAATATCCTTGGTTAAATCATTTTATCCAAAATGTCCCTAGTCAATTATCTTTGTGGGAATAATGATGAACTAAGGGTAGTATGATTTTGATTGATAATTATGAGTTAATTATGTATGAAGATACAAATCAAAATCATAAGCACCTATTAGGGAACATGCACTAGATTGACTCGTCATGAGATAGTTGCATGGATCAAGTTATAAGCATATCTCATATATATAATTGTGTCACTAAACCCTCAAACCTGATATCACCATGGCTTCCTACATGGGGAACATTGTACTTTGGCATAGTCAAAAGTCACCTTTAATCGGGAGATCATAAAGGCTATGATCGGGCATAGTGGAATTCAAGTAGAGGAAAATGAATGGTTAAGATGGAATTTGTCCCTCTAATTAATGGAGAGATATATCTGGGCCCCTCGATGAGTGAAACTGAAAAATGCATGGCCGTGCTCAAATGAAAAGGTTCCATTTGTCCTATCAGTCTACTCAAAGATCGAGAAAGTGATAGTCAAGTAAGATGAGAATGACGTTTCCACGCCTTATACTTGACCTATATATCGTGAGACAAAATGGATGTGATAGGGTTATATTATGGGTTGTATCGGATCTCCGATCTCATATGATTTGGGTAGTCACAATGTCTTGTTAGAGGCCACTTGTGACTTATGGGTTCAATAGTGTCATTAGCCCACTACTAACATCATATGGATCTGCAGAGTCACACACAAGAACAGGCCAACTCGAGTTAGAATGTCTAGATTCATTAAATCTATGATGTGCCTAGATTCAATGAATTTAACATTTACTTTAGGGTGGAGGAATTTTATAAATATATTTGATATATCTTATAACAATTTGAAATATATATGTTTAATATATATTATATATATTTGATGTATTAAATATATACTTCGAAATATACATATCATTTAATTAATTAGCTTTAAATTTAATTCTATGTGATGATTTAAATTTGAACTAATGTGATAATTTTGAATTTGATTTGTACAATAAATTAAATTTAGATTTAATTCTGGATTTAGATTAGATAATTAGTTTAGATTTAATCTATTAGATTTAAATTTAAACTAATCTATTTACTTAATATTTGATTTAATTCAAATAATTGATTTAAATTAATCAGATGTTAAACCCTATCTATATAATGATAGATCCTTGGGTTATTATATACAGAATTAAGAGAAGAGTTTTCATCCACCCTAAAGAGAGAGAGTGGCCGTAGACCTAGAGAGAGAAAGTGTACGGACACGCATAGAGAGAGAAGAAAGTCTTCACTACCAAACGTACAGATGTTCGTGAACATTGATGCTAGCATGCCGTATGAGTTGGATTGACTGCTTGTGTGGATACTGGTAGAGGGTGATGATCAAAAGCATCAATTCTTAAAGTCTAACGGTAGAGGAAGAACCTAAAAAGATATGCGTCAAAGGTAAAAATTCTTCACTACATCTCGATTTAAGTAACGTTGATGGATCCATGGGAGGGATTATGGTGATGTTATCCACTGCGCGTGTACCAACATTCCCAACAATAATTGCATGTTTCTACATAAAATCACTATGAACATGTCTACATCCACAACAAAACAAATGAACACAAGGTTGTTATTATGACTAGTAGCTACAAAACATGAATAGTAAGCCACCTTGAGTAAATACCAATCCAAACAATAAGATACTTTAATGATCCCCAATGTTTTCCTCACTTCCAAAAGACCAAATCAATAAGAGAGTACATATAAAAGCTTCTCAGGTTGCGAACTTAATATCATAAATACATGATTTGAAGAAAACTCACATGTAAGATTTTCCCTTGAAGATAATTGGAGGAGCAACTGATGCGTATATGCAAAAGCCAAGCCAATATGCAACTGATAGGAAAAACAAAGGAAACAAGTGATTAGCACTTCAGCTAGAGAAGACCAAATGTTTCGATGTAGTAGGCATGCCTAAAATATTTTATCTTGGTTAATTATAGCACATTGATTAGGGTAACTTTTTTTTTTATTGAATTAGGTACCTCTCCTACACAAACAAGAATTATACACCATATACTCAACATATAAATTAACTTCAGGAAAAAAAAATTAACTTATAAATCCTATTATTTAAAACATAGCTTATATATAATTTTTTTATTTTCATAGGAAACCCAATTAGTGGTAAAGATATATATATATACTGCCAAGGCCCAAGGACAAAAAAAAGCTTATGAATCCCATTATTTAGACATAAAATGTTGCTTTTTTGCCACAAAAGAATAATGTTACTTGAACAAAAAATCGTAATAATCATAACAGCTTAATGTAAATTAAAAAAAATAATCTAGAAGAAAATTCTTGCTAAAGATAATATCACCAATATGATATGATATTATAACCATAGAGAGTAGGTAAGAAAAAAAAACCCCCATTGATAACCCAAAGCATTCTTAAACAAACCAAGTAGAAACTCTTAAGACATGATCAAAGACATCTAGAGTAGGGGTTTCAAGAATTATTAAGAGCTGAGGAAATTTGGGATCAATCAATAATTGCAAAATGGATAAAGACTTGTTTTGTATTATTAAGAGCTGAGGAAATTTAGAATTAAAGTTACCTTTCTAAATACATTTTTGATTTCTTCTTTGCGACTCTATGATGTGGGCAAGAAAAACATGGCAATAGCATATTGTCCAGATGATGGAGAATTTAATTTGTATGGATTAAGCAGGGGGAAAATTTGATTTCTGCTTTAGTTTTATAATAATATTAATGATGATGTGATTTTGGAAAATAAATAAATATGGAGCAGATTGTAGAATGAAAATACATCAACAAAATAAAGCACATGCTGCTCAATAAAGAGAAGTATGTTCGACTAAAATAAATAAAAATACATGTTCTCAGTAAATAAAAAAGTATCGAATATGATAAAATAAGACCAATCTCAAACTTAAAGAATTGGAAAAATAAACTCCTTTAAGATGTTTGTAAAACTGATGAGGAAGAGCCACGTGAATTTCGACTCTATCTCCAGTCTTAAATTTTGCAACATGCATACCAACATCTCAACAACATAGGTCACCTACAAAAAAACAAAAACAACCATAGTCCCAAAAGATTAATTGAATACTTATATTAGAGTAAAAAAACTGAGGAAGAATTGTAGCTTAAGTTAAGACTTTGAACTCGATGGGGAAAAAACCACCACGAAAGCTTAAGGAGTTGCACCATTGAATCAACAAGCTATATCACCTTTAGTACTCACCAAAATAGTTTAATAACCAAGCAATTATTAATATGCAAAATATAACATCTCAAGAAAGTAAAAATATTTAGAAATATATAGGAAATTTGTTAAAATGGGTAGATACATTTTATGTAAAAAGGGATAAAGAGGTCATTTTTCCTAATTGAACTAAAAAATGAGAACATTATATTTTTACTCCCAAAGAATTATAAAAATGACATGCATGTCCTAAAATATAAATTCACATGGAGTCAAAGCGTAAAAGCTTTTGAGAAAAATTATACCTAATAACCTGAAATTTTCAGTAATTATAATTTAATCTCGAGTCAGAGGTAGTTTTATAAATATGTAAAATTACTGTCAAAATGAAGCTCTTGACGAGATGATACTAATGGCATATGGAACTGAGGGTTAATGTTTAAGAATGAAGAAATAATTAGTGCCGAGTATCCAAAAGTAACAGTAAATTGATAAAGTAATTATGGGGCCTATCGATGATTAAAAGGTAATCGGGAAAGGATATGGGCCATACATAGATATCATTTGGGATAGGATAATTAAAGAAATATAACAATAAAATTAGAATAGTGATGTAGCCCAAAAATACTAAATCACCGTAAAAAGCAGTTTTATCGGTACGGTTAAAAATTACTCAGTTCAAGATATATCTGGACTAGGAAAAAATTGAGCAATTTTGGACAATTAAACACTGCTTATTGGAGCCTTAATTGGGCAGCTTGGGCAGCTAATTTTTGCCCCAAAACTTCCTCAAGAAGGAGTTGAATTTTTGGCCAAAAAGTAACCTAGATTGATTAAGTGATAATCATGATTGACCTATATGATTAAGCCACTTGACCACCCATTTTCCACCCATTCTGCACGTTAACTTCCAGCAGAAAAATAGAAGAAGAAAAAAAGCAAGGGAGAAAAGAGAGAAGAAAGAAGAAGGAACTCAAGGGAATTGAAAGTTGAACCATTGGTAAGTTGCTTCTCTAGTTCAAGCTATTAGTTGTAAGGTTTGAAGCATGGTTCTTAGAGTAGAATTTCTTCCTCACTCCCTTAGGGTTTTGGTCAAACATGATTTAGCAAGGAAATGAGTTTCCAAACCATAGAACATAAGGGAAATGTTGGGATACTCATTTAAAGCTTGAATATGTTGGTAGTTTGAAGTATCATGAAGTATATCAATTTCCTCCTATTTTCCATGATTTTTTGCTAGATATTGTTCATGTCTAGAGTTGGGATTTCATGGAATTGACCCCAAAAATGGGCTCCCTATGGTCCAAAACCTTAGGAACAAGTATTGGATGCAAGAAAGACAAAATGGATAGCAAAGTGAAAAAGTTAGGGTTTAATTTGGAATGAATAGTAAGCATAGATAAAGATGGAATTTGGTAATTCTGAAGCCATATTTGGATTTCTCATGAAAAGTTACATGGAATAGAGGTATAATTCATCATTTTTGAGCTAAGAATGAATTTTTGGTAAATTTTTGAAGAATTAGGGTTTTATGAACACTTGTTGAAGAAAGTCATGAAACCATTAGCTTAAGTAGCTGTTTAATGATATGTTTAGGTTTGAGGAGGCCTAAGAAAGTTTGGAGAAGTGTTTGGAATAGGTAAAACTCAAAGGAAAAGCAAGTGGAAGCACAAAGATAGCAATTTATCTATTCTTGCCTTATATTATCATGTGATTTTCAATGAATTTAATGACTTGCCTATTGTTTGATATGATCATTTGTGATGCTTTGAGAATGTTGGCTGAGTTAATTGAGGGGTTTTAAGACCCTGGGATGTCCAAAATACAAAATGCAACTCTACTGAAATTTTTGTAAAATATTATGGCATAAATGTTTAAAAGTATTCACTTGATGTTTTATGATGATTATATACTTAATGTGATAAGATGATTGCATGAATGGTGATTGCTACTGAGATTCAATGAATCTCACCCTTCCAAAATGAAAATTATATTAGGTACAAGCAATGGAATTGAAGACAAGGGAGCCATGGAGCAAGAAAAGGGAATCAATGCTTGAATTGATAATTCAAGTTACGATATTGTATTTAAGGATGTTATGAAAAATCATGTATATGCCATGTGGTCTGTATGTCTATGCTATTATGATTCTTAATGTACTATGATATGTTTTGTATGGAATTGACGCAATAGATGATGCTGCAAAAAGGTTATGGAATTTATTTTGATAATTTAAGAATGGAAAGGCTCATCATAAGCAGTATGAGAGTATGTAGGTGCTGTTCATTTAAGATAGGGTATTTAGTGTAAATAATTTATATTCTCTAAAAGTATATTGAATAAGCTTTCCGTAAAGCTAAAGAACACCTAAATTGGATAAGTGTACAATTTATGGTGAATTTTCAAAATTAGGGTTAGAACATGGTAAGATTGGGAAAATTGAAAACTGAAATCTGGAAGTTAGGTACTGGAAAATTCAAAAGACAATATTAAATGGTATAGAGCTCTGAAAATTTAGTGGTTTATATGTATAAAAATGTCTATGTCTTAAGTTTCATATGCCACTGATTTGGAATTGATTGGAGCTTTAGAATCAGAGATATGTAAGTTTTCCCAAAACTGTTCCAGAATAGTAGTATTCTGACCCTTCACAATTTAAGTTACTGTTATGCCCTGTGTAAGTAAAATAAAATATATAAGAAAAATCTGTCTATAAGTAGACATATGTAGTTTTAAAATGACATATAGTATGCATAATTTGGTCATGAAAATAATATAATATGATTTTTCAAATTTAAGGTCAGAAAACTGGAAGGTAGAAAAATGACCAAATAAATAGTAAAAGTTCACAAACTTTACGGTATGAATTGGTCCAATGAAGTTACTGTTTCATATTTTTACCATGTAGACCTCAATTTAAGAAAATTTTAGAGTTTTGAATCATCTCAAGATGATTTTTTTAGACTTAGTTATGAATTTTCAAAATTCATTAGGTAAAATGAAAATTGCCAAATGAATAGTACATGAATTTTTTAAAAATTCTGTTTTTATTATATTATGATTCTAGTTTCTAAATTATGATGAAAGGCATCTTAATGATCTAATACATGGAAAATGAGCCCTAATATAAGATGTTACACTTTTTGATATTAGAGCCGAAGGTTTAGGCTCTCAAAGCATTTTATTTGGGCTAAAATATTTAAGTTTAGAGAAAGAAATATATTAATTATTAATTCCTTTGGATCAATTTCTTGATAATGATTGCTATTGTGTGTGGAGGCAGATAAGATATCTTTCTCAAATAATAGCTAGGATCCTGATCATGAGAAATGGATGATCCCTAAGTCAAAGATGGAAGAAAATGTTGAAAGCTCAAACAAGTTATCGATAGGAAGTTCGGACAAGTCCAAGGTGAACATTGGACCTCATCGATTAGATCTGAACTTAATAAAGAAGTCCCATTACAAGTTTTAGCTCTTCCTGCTCAAGTCCAGAAACCAAGAATGGTAGCTGTAGAAGGCAGAAACTACAAGGTTGAGCTTCTGCAAGATTTATACAATTCGGGTTTTGATGGTCCAATTCATATTAAAGATATGATCAGTCACCGGCCAGTTACAATTAACAATCAGGTAATCGCCCGGGAGGACTTTAGCCTTATACTTCCTTTTGATGATATTTATGAGACTAGAGAGGTTGTTACGCAAGTATACTGGGAAAACCAAGAACATTTTATAGAATCCAAAATGTTGACCTTCCTGGATAATGTTAGAGATACTAAGCAATCTCGAGAACCCTGAACTATTTTTATAAGGAGGTAGCCTGGATCAATGCAATGATAGATGTAATAGTAGATGACGAGTATTGGATACCTTTCAAGATTGTATTAAAGAGCTGGCATATTTGGAGGTAATCCGACTGGAACAAGAGGATCCTATAGACATAGAAAAGGAAGATTCCGAGGAGAACTTGGAAGAGAATCTAGAAGTGAATTTCAGTGAAGCTTTTATTGGAGGTGAAAGTAGCTCTTGTCCCTCTGGAATGAAATGATGAAAGATATCATGTGTAAATATGTATAAATGTATGAAAGTAAAGGACAATGATGACAGCAAATTTTGAGTGTATCATAAGCAGTCACAAGTAGAAAGTGTAATGAAATGATGATGTAATGAGATCATGAGGACTTATGTTCAAAGTTTACTCATGTAAATAAAGGTATTATGTTTATAAATGTTATATGAGTAGAAGGGTCATATGTTGTGAATTAATTATTATAAAAATAGAATGAAAATAAATTAAATGGTTCGCATTAGGAGATGAATAAGAGTAGAGACTTCTGAACAAGGAAGGACACCACAGGGTGATCCTTTGCAAGTTATTATAAATAGATGAGATCAGTAGCAAAGGATTATTGAAAAGTTACAGCAAACCATAGACACTCAGAGATAGCCTTAGGAAACCAGAGTTGAAATTTCATCTTTAAGGCAATATCAGCAGTAGGTACCCCAGGTTGTACTAATGAACCTGGTAGTGAGAACAAAAATTAATCATGCTAACCCATAACTTCTAATAGCTCAATTCTAGAAATGATGTCCTCCCTTATTTAATGAAAGATTTGATGTACAAATGGTAGAGGACTGGGTATTGAGTTTAAAAAAGTTTACCAGGTTAATGAGCTACTCCTCTGAAGTGAGAACCCAGTTAGCTACCTGTATGTTTAAGGAAAAAGGCAGATAGATGGTGACGTAATACTAAGTTGATCCTGCAAGCTCGGAACATATCCTTGACATGGAAATTATTTTTTTTTAATATTTTATAATAAATATTTCCTGCGATAAGTTAGAGATGATGATGAAGATGAGATCATTATGTTCTGACAAGTGATGGATTAGTCAATAAGTAAGTATGAAGCCACATTCATATAGTTAGTACAGAACTCCACCTAGTTATAATAGTATGATGATTAGAGGTGGAAGGCAGAAAAGCTAGGAAGAGATTCAAAGCCAGCCAACAGGAAAAAGAAAGTCCCAGTACGAAGTAGGTGATTTAATATGCTGGTAGAGGCTAACAGAATGACAAGACGTAATTTGAATTATCAAAGTTTTATGTCAGCTACCTAGTAAATGTTAGAGAAACTGCTGCTGACAAAAGTGAGAAAAGCATAAAGAGAATGAAGCGATGAAGTAATAGTAGCAGGAAAGAAAGATACTCATTTCGATGATAGTTGATGATAATGAAAATGAGAAGTAAATGTTAGATAAGCTAGCTTCCTAAGAGGGGGTGAATTGGGAAGATTAAAAATTTTCTACAAAAAGTCAAGAAAGTGAAGAAAGCAAAGGGTGATGGTAAAACAGAGTATGAATAAATAAACAGTAAAAGTAATAGTAGGGAAGAGAAGACTCTGATATTTATCCTGGTTCAATCTCTCAACTTGACCTACGTCGAGTCCCCAAGTCACCACTTGAGATTTTTCACTATTCTACAAGAATTCAGTGGGCTTCTTGCAAAAGCCTCAGTACACAGATGATGCTCTGTTTCTAGATCTCACACTTTCACTCTATGCACTCTCACTGAGTGCTTTCCCAATCCTGTGTGATATCCCCTCACAAGAAAATCTTTCTTCCAAATGAAGATTTTTAGTTAGGCTGACTTCCCAAGAGGGGAGGTGAATTGGGAAGATTAAAAATTTTCTGCACAAAGTGAAAAACAATGAAGAAAGCAAGGTATGACAGAAAAACAGAGTATAAAGCAGTAAGATGAAAGAGTAGTGATAGAGAGAAGGAAAACTCTAATATTTATCATGGTTCGGTCTCTCCTCTTGACCTACATCCAGTCCCCAAGACAACACTTGAGATTTTCCACTATTCAGCAAGAATTCAACGGGCTTCTTGCAAATGCCACAGTACAACGTGAGTGCTCTATTTTCTAAAGCTCACTCAATCACTTTCTGCACTTTCACAAAGTTCTTTACAATCCCTTGTGATATCTCCTCAAGTGATTATCTATCTTCCAGATGAAGATTAGATTGTTTACAAAGATGAAACTCTCTAGAATAGAGTGAATATGAAATTTTAAGTACAAGTATTGAAGTAAGAGGGTAAAAATCTTTGAGTAGAAGATTTGGTAGAGTTTCAGTATATACAAAGTTTGATTTGTTACCCACAACTTCAAATGATGTTATATTTATAGATTTAGGTCTCAAATGTCTGTTAGAGACAAAATCTATCCGTTGGAGAAGTTATCCAATGGTTACTCTAAAAAACTATCCATTAACCAACCATATTTAATACTTCTCACATACTGAAATTCGAATTTTGGTTGGTCAACAGACGAATTTCGAAGGAACCGAAGGTTAAAGCTTCCAACGTTGAAATACTGAAGTTCGTCTGTTCATGAAGTGAAATTCAAATTTTGAAACTTAGAAGGTGTTTCCATGTTGTGACATACAAATTTTCAAGAAGAAAGTTTTTCTGTTAAGTGTGAACAGTGTTTTCAATTTGCTACAGTGCCCTCAAAATTTGAATTTTGGAACCCCAAAATTCGTCTGTCTGTAGCAGGCTCAAATAGCACAGTAGTTCATTTACTTCAAAATTCAAATTTTAAAAGAGTGAAGTTCATCTGTCAGAGAGACCTCTTTTCAGACTTACTTTAACATTCGAATTTATAAACACTGTCATTCGTATGTTAACATGTCATTGTAACAGACTCACAACCTTAACTTCTGAAATTCAAATTTTCATGTTCAAAGTTCGTCTGTCAATTGGCAATTTTGAAACTCAATATAATCTTGATTTCAGATAAACTTTGACATTGTTTCAGATGAATTTCTTTAGTTTTCATAAGTTGCATTTTGTCTAAAATTCGAACTTTGAAAACTCAAAGTTCATATGTTACTCAACACCTTCTTTCAGATACTTATGAAAATTCTAATTTTGGAAAATCAAAATTCATTTATCAGAGAGACATCTCTTCAGACTTATTCAGTTTTAGCTCGAAATTCGAATTTCCAAAGGCAAAGTTCGAATTTCCAATATGACAGTTCAATGTAAACTTTTCAAACTTTATCTGTTGCTGGGTATTTTTCAAATATTTCATGATTTAACATAAAATCAAGTTTTCTAAAATATCTTTTCATCAAATCAAAGTCTTTTACCCATATTTAAACATAATTAAACATCCAACAACAAATTTTGCATAGATTTCTCCAGGATTTATTCATTTGAACTCTTTGTGCACCTTTGATATCTTTTACTCCAAGCTCTTGAGAGTTGATTTGGAATCATCAAAACTTCTTGATTCAATATTCTCCCCCTTTTTGATGATGACAAAACAACTTATAAACTGGATTAGTACTTGGGTTTGCTTTCACAAGCTCCCCCTCAACATATGCATTATATTTCAAAAGATATCATATACAGCACATCAGTGAAGAGATTCAAGGAGTGATATGTACAAATCATTGTAACCAAGGAATTTATTCATTTCAATACTTGTTGCTTTACAGAAACCAATTAAAGTAAAAAGTTCTTAAAACAATTTCAAAACACAAAGCAAATACAAAATGCAAACAACCCAAACAATCAAAACATAGTACTACACGAAGACTCAAGCCTAAAGTCTAATCAATTCTTCAATCACTTCTTCTTTGGCTTGGGCTTCTTGCTGTACGTCTTCCCAGATGACTCTGCAGCAGATTTTCCAGTTTGCTTCTTCTTCTCCCCCTTTTGGACATCATCAGGAAGGCCAACAAAATCAACTGGAGGAGGGATCTGAGAAACTGGAATGGCTTGAAGTGGCATAGGAGCAAAAGGGATTTCTAGTTCAACTGGTGTAGGAGGCTCAGAAAGCTCAGGACTTGTCTCTTCATCATCATCAAAGATCTCAAGCAACTCCTGCATTGCCTGCCTGGAAAGAGCCAATTGAGCTCTTTGTTCTTCTGAGAGTCCATGGCAGCGAGAGAAGAAGGAGCTGGTTCATTAGGATGAAACATTTCCTCAAGCCTTTTTCTCTGAGCTTGTAAGAGAGCATTGTGAGCAATAGCTACATAATCAACAACAAGCACAATGCTTCTCTCTTCATTGCTGGCACCCTCATGCATTGAAGAGGTGGAAATGGCTGCCACCAGTCTGTCAACTTGCTCAGATTCTTGAATGCAAAGAATTGAACCCTAAGCATCTTCTTGCATAGGCTCATGAGGGCTTGTTCTATGAAGTCCTTCTTCTTCCAAACCATAGTCCAAGGGTGGACCAGGACTTGGTGTCCTCATTATACTAGCAGGCTTAGCACCATCTATATCATCTTCTTGGTCAGAAGAGGCTAGCTCGAAGGGGCTTGGAGGCTCAGGGGTTGGAGATCGGATAGGCACAGAAAAACCTGGCTGAGGTGGAGTTGATGTGGTAGGGATTGCACTTTGAATTTCTTCATAGGCATCAGTAACAACTTTCATGTTCTTTGCCAACTGATGAATCTGATCTTAGAGATGAGCAAACTTAGCATTTTGCTCATCCCTGATGCTAAGAATGAGTGTAGACAGGCTGTCATACAACTCAGTGATCTTGGTTGGCTTGGCACGAGAGGAGGGAGTGGATGGAATGTGAGTATGCTTGGATGGAAATGGAACTGGCTGAGAAGGCTGAGGTACAGATCTTGCAGGGGCCTCAGAAATACCTTCTTGCTATAGGGAGGCATTTGTAACAAAGAATAGATCCTCAGTTCTTCCTGCTCCCTTTCCAACCCATCTTCCTTCATCCTTTTCAAATCTCATTCTTTGCAGTTCTTCCTCCTTGAAGATCTCAGTAGGCTTCCCCTTCCCCTTCTTAAGATGCTGAATTCTGGCATATTGCAGAATTCTGGAAATGATAGCTGCATAGGGGAGTGTGGAGTCCTTCCTTTGATCCCTTGCCTTGATCATGCGTTGGAGTATGATATGTCCCATGTTGATCAGCTTTACATGCATGATTACTGCCATGACATGTGCCTCTGCCCTTGTTATCAGATTGAAGCTGCCTCCTTTGTTGAATATGATCCTAGACACTATGTAGTATAGGATCCTCACTTGAACACTGAGGTTTGTGGGCTTCAACACGTTTATGGATGGCCAGTTTTCCTTTCTTCTGAATAAAGTTCTCATAATTGTGCTTTCCTTGTAGTTCAGAAAGGGGCCACCTTCTTCATCAGCAGTTTCTGCCTCATCCATGTATCCAGAGGCAGTGATGTCAATCTTGAGGCCATCTTGCCCTGGGATCTCCAACACTTCATTCAAGGTTTTATCTGAGAGCCAAATGGTCCTTAATCTCAGATTGACCTCCCACTTTTTCTTCTTGCTGTTGTATTTCAAGGAGGCATACCAAGTTTTTATCACTTCATCATCATATCGCTCCAATACTTCCAACAGATTGTTGTATCTCATCATCCATATACCAGCATCAAAACTATTAGAGACCAAGAAATCCTCCAACTTTATACAATGTGGCTTGATTACCTTTTTGTTGGCAAACTTGGTGGAGTATTCCTCTTGAATCTGTGGAGTGCTCCATAATGGCAGTGTGGTAAGCTCATATTCTCCAGATTCAGTACTTGAGGATGAAGTGGAAGCAACAGGTTCAGCAGCAACAGGAACAGGAACCGAAGGTTCTGCTGTCTTTGAGGAAGAGGGTCCAGCCTTCTTTGATTCTCCCTTGGGTGTGGTTTTCTGGCATTTGAAAGGAGTTTCCTTGCTGGATTCGGCCTTTCTCTTTGAATTTTCCCCTTCTTTGAAAGCATATTGTGATTTAATCGAACATTTTAGATGAGCCTCTCCTTTGCCAGCTTCTAGATTCTTAACTCTTGCCATTTTCATGGATGAATGTTGCAGAATGGGGCAAAGAATAGGTTTAAAGGATGTGAAAAGAAGTTTAAACGGTGAGAAATGACGGTTTTTGGTCAGAATTGAAGAGCATTGAATGGAGGATTAGAACAGACTCAAAGAAAATAGGAATAGGGTTGCGTCTGTTTTTTGGAAAACTGTCGATTTTAACGTATGTAACCGCCTGATAGAAGAATTTTGAAGGGTCAAAATTCGAACTTCGGGCTGTCACAAGTTAAACTGTTCAGCAAGGCTTACTGATAGACGAATTTTCTTGTGAAAGTTCGTCTGACAGAGGCTTGGTACAAGCAATACAGGATGAACAGACGAACTTTGTTCCAACAAAGTTCGAATTTTGAAGAGTAAACATTAAACAACAATCAAACCACCAAACAACAGATGAATTAAGCATACAAAGCTTCATCTTTCAAAGATTCAACATTAAGGAGCATGTTTCAATAGACGAATTTTCAAATTAGAAATTCGAATTTCTACACTTTGTAAAAGTTTTCCAACATTCGTACGTTAGGAAATAAACATTAGTATAATGACATGTTGGACAAACAAAACTTTGAAATTTTTGTTCTTAAAAATTCAAATTTTGAAGGGCCAACAGATGAATTTCGAGGCTTCACCGAGAACTGTTCCAACTTATAACAAACTGAAGTTCATCTGTTGGGTATCCAAATTCGAATGTTGACCATGCTGACTTCCTCATAAACTTAATTTTTTAAGGAAATTCATCTACCACACAATCAATATATGAATTTCAGCTTTAAAAACTTATAGAATGGATCCAGAAACTCAGAATATTTGTCATTTTCTTCAATTTTTGATCATTCCATTCTGGTAAGCTCCATTTTCTAGATGCATCAGCATTGAATCTCATGACGAGCTCCTGCAACTTAAATTAAACATACTCCGATGCTAAAGTTAGAACTAATTCAATGTTGGAAAATCTAAAAACAGAATTACAGACGTATTTACTTATAGTTCATTGGGATTTACCATGACAGTTCATTGGGATTTACCATGCTCAATTCTCTTCTTATTTTGTAATGTATATCTTCTAATAAAGGCTTTGTTAGTATATCAGCTACTTGATCTTCAGTTGGGATGTACTCTAGTCTGATTTATCCTTTCAAAACATGATCCCTTATGAAGTGATGCCTAACTTCAATATGTTTTGTCCTTGAATGCATGACAGGATTCTTTGTGATATTAATGGCACTTTGATTGTCACACATGATTGGTATTTCCTTCATCTCAACCTCAAGATCTTCAAGCTGCTGCTTCATCCAGATGATTTGGGCACAACAGCTTCCAACTGCAACATACTCAGCCTCTGCTGTGGATAAGGCCACACTGTTTTGCTTTTTGCTAAACCATGAAACCAAGGATCCTCCAAGAAACTGACATGTTCCAATTGTACTTTTTCTGTCAATTTTGGATCCTGCAAAGTCAGCATTAGTGTACCCTTTGAGATCTTCTCCATTTCCCTTAGGATACCAAAGACCCATCTGTGAAGTTCCAATGAGATATCTGAAGATACGCTCCACAACAGTTGCATGGGTTTCTTTAGGACATGATTGGAATCTTGCACACATACAGACACTAAACATAATGTCAGGTCTGCTAGCAGTTAGGTACAGTAGGGATCTAATCATTCTTCTGTATTGGGTTATGTCAAACATTTTTCCCTTTTTCATCCATATCCATCTTGGTTGCAGTAGCCATAGGTGTCCCCATTGGCTTGGCATTTTCCATTCCAAACTTCTTCAGCAATTCCTTCAGATACTTGGATTGATTGAGGAAGATACCATCATCACACTGTCTGATTTGCAATCCAAGGAAGAAGTTGAATTCACCCATCATAGACATTTTGAACTCCCCCTGCATTAACATAGAAAAATTCTTGCAAAGAGATTCATTAGTAGCACCAAATATGATATCATCAACATATATTAGAACAATTAGTAAATCTTTATTTTCTTTCTTAGTAAATAAAGTTGTATCTACTTTTCCTCTATTGAATCCCTTTTCAGTTAGAAAATTACTCAATCTTTCATACCATGCTCTAGGGGCTTGCTTCAAACCGTAAAGGGCTTTCTTCAGTTTATAAACATGGTTTGGTTTTGTGGAATCCTCAAAGCCTGGAGGTTGATCTACATAAACCTCTTCCATGATATATCCATTTAGAAAAGCACTTTTAACATCCATTTGATACAACAAAATATTTTTCATGCATGCATATGCTAGTAGAATTCTAATTGCTTCTAATCTAGCTACTGGAGCAAATGTTTCCTCAAAATCAATGCCTTCTTCTTGATTATAACCTTTAGCAACCAATCTAGCTTTATTTCTGATGATTGATCCTGATTCATCAAATTTATTTCTAAAAACCCATTTGGTGCCAATGACAGGATGATTTTCGGGTCTAGGCACTAAATCCCAGACTTGATTTCTTTCAAACTGATTTAATTCATCCTGCATGGCTAGAATCCAGTACTCATCAGTTAAGGCTTCCTCAGTACATTTAGGTTCAATTTGCGAGATGAAAGCACAATTAATCATTTGATCCCATAACTATTTTCTGGTTCTAACTCTCTCTTGAACATTCCCTATTACTTGATCAATATGATGATTCCTTTGATATCTCCAAGCTCTAGGGAGTTCTTGAGACATTTCTTCAATATTTTCATCTTCAAAATTCCTCTCCTAAATTTCTTCTTCTATGTTAATAGATTCAGATATTTTTGGAGACTCAATTTTACCTTCATCAGAAATATCTAGCTTTTTAAAAGTTTGAAACCAGATCATTCTCATCAGTAGCATGTTTAGAAGCAGTTTCATGTTCAATAAATACTACATGCACAAATTCTTCTACCAAATTAGACTTTTTATCGAAAACTCTATATGCTTTACTCCTACTAGAATATCCCAGAAATATACCTTCATCGGATTTGGCATCAAACTTACCCAGATTCTCCTTTCCATTGTTGTGAATGAAGCATTTGCACCCTAACACATGGAGATATGACATATTTGGCTTTCTTCCCTTGTATAGCTAATATGGAGTCTTTCCAAGGATTTGTCTGATGTAGGCTCTATTTATGATATAGCTTGCTGTATTTACTGTATCAGTCCAAAACACTTGAGATAGTTCCTTTTCATTCAGCATCACTCTAGCCATCTCTCGAATGGTTTTGTTCTTCCTTTCTACTACTCCATTCTACTAAGGAGTTCTTGGAGCTAAGAAGTTGTGATCAATTCCATGCTCATTGCAATACTCCAGGAAGTATGAGTTTTCAAACTCTCTTCCATGATCTGACCTGATAGACAAAATAGAAATACCTTTCTCATTTTGCACTTTCTTAGCTAAGGTTACAAATGCATCAAAGGTATCACTTTTAGAGGAAAAAAATAATGTCCATGTAAATCTAGAGTAATCATCCACAATTACAAGCACATACAGATTTCCACCTTTACTTTTTACCCTAGATGGTCCAATTAAGTCCATATGCAGTAGTTTAAGTGGTCTCGTTGTGGTGACTACATTTTTGGATTTAAAAGAAGATTTAGTTTGTTTTCCTTTTAAGCATGCATCACATTCTTTGTCTTTTTCAAAAGATATTTTAGGTAGGCCAGTGACTAACTCATTTTTAACCAGTTTAGAAAGTTGATTCATGTTAACATGAGCTAATCTTCTATGCCACAACCAACTATCATTGTCCTGACTAATCAATCAAATAGAATCCAAGGGAGGAAGTTCATCAAGATCAATAGTATAGCAATTACCATCCCTTTGAGCTTTAAGGATTACTTTATGATCACTTTTTCTGATGACTAGGCAGAATTTTGAGTCAAACAACACCTAATTTCCTTTATTACATGTTTGGCTCACACTCAGCAGATTGTGGTTGAGGCCTATCACAAACAGCACATCTTCAATGGATGTTTCAGGATTCTTGCCCACAATGCCAATGCCAACTATTCTGCCATACTGATCACCTCCAAAGGTCACTCTTCCTCCTTTCTTGTCTCTAAGGGTGATAAACTTCTCCTTGTCACCTGTCATGTGGCTTGAGCAGGCACTGTCCATATACCATTTGTTGCTCCTTTTAGCTTTGAGACAAACCTGCAAAACAAAGTTCATATTTTCCTTTTAGGTACCCAAATTTGTTTGGATCCTTTTCTGTCAGTAGTCTTTTCACTAGATACTGATGTACACTCGGGAACCCATTAACCTTCCTGTCAATTCCATTTTTCTTTATAGCACAAGAACTGGAAATATGTCCCTTTTTGTTACATAAATGACAGGTGGTAAAGGGAGTACTGGATTGAGAAGCAGGAAGAAAACAATGCAGATAATACTTTTGTTTTGCATGCCTTGGTTGATTATATGATTCAATGTGAGGTGACATATAATTTTTCTTTCTATTGCTCTCAGCATGCACAAAATATCTCATGTATATATTCTGATTTTTCTTCCTAATCTTTTCTTTTACAGCACAAGGATCATAGCTAAGTCCAGCTTTCCCTTGTGATATTCTTTGGCTCCCCATTAAAGCAAACAACATATCTTTACCTTTAGTAAGCCTAGACATGCTTTTCACTAAATATTCATTGGTTTGCTTTAGATCAGTGCATGATTTACACAGACAGATTTAGCAATAGGTAGAGGAACAATTTCAGAGATGTTGCTTTGAGATTCTAATTTGTTAATCTTTTTCTTAGCTAGTTTCAGTTCTTTAGCAACCTTAACAAACTCATCATGCAGCTCATGAAATGCATCCAGTAATTCAGAATAGGAAGGTTCAGATTCATATACCTCTTCTTCTTGATCACTGCTACATGGAATTTCAGCTTATTCAGAGGCAAGTGCCATTAGACATATGTTGGGAATTTCATCTTCTTCATCTTCTTCCTCATATGAGCTGTTGCCCCATATTGATGAGATGTAGGCTTTCTTCTTCTTGCCTTTATCAGTAGCTTTCTTTTCTTTCTCTTGCTTCTTTAGGAATTATGGACAATTCCATTTGATGTGTCCCTACTTTTTTCACTCATAGCAAGTCACAGGCTCTTTTGCTTCTTTCTTGCTGTCTCCAGCTATTCCTTTCTTGAAGATTTTCTTGTTTCTCTTTTTGCTGTAGAATCTTTCAAATTTTCTGACCATCATAGCCAGAGTTTCTTCATCCAGCTCATCTCCATTGTTCGATTCTTCTTCCTTTTCCTCAGCACTTTGAGAACAAGACCTTTCTTCTTTCTGTCTTGTCTAGCTTCCTTGAGAGCTTTCATTTTTCCTTCATATTCCTCAAGGCTGCCGAATAGAGCTGTGACAGAGGCTATTGATTATCCTCTGGCTTCCTCTATTGCTATTACTTTGGATTGCCATTCCAGAGGGAGAGCTATAAGAATCTTCCTTACTTTCTCTGTTTGAGTGTACTCCTTTCCTAGGCTCTTTAGTTGATTCACAATGAGAGTGAATCTCTTTTGTAGCTCTTTTACAGTTTCTCCTTCAGCCATTCTGAAGCTTTCATATTCTCCAATGCAGGTATTCAGTTTATTTTCCCTAACTCCAGTTGTTCCTTCATGAGCAATCTGCAGGGTGTCCCACATTTTCTTGGTAGTAGAGCATTGTGAGACTCTATAGAATTCATCTTGATTCAAGGGACTGACTAAACAGTGTTTTACCTTGAAGTTTAACAAGACTCTCCTTCTGTCTTCCTCATTCCATTCAGCTTCTGGCTTTTCTCTATACTTTCCATCATCTTCTAAAGCCATTGGGACAAAGTCTCCCTTCTGAATGACTGACCAGATGTCCAAATCGATTGACTGGAGATAGATTTGCATTCTCATCTTCCAGTAACCATAGTATTCTCCACTGAAGCCAGGTGGTCTATTTGTATTGTTCCCTTCTAGTAATATGCTTTCTCCAAAGCCAGCCATTTTAATTCCTGGACTGTGAGATCCTTTGATTGGGAATCCGGGCTCTGATACCACTTGTTAGTTAGGCTGACTTCCCAAGTTAGGGGTGAATTGGGAAGATTAAAAATTTTCTCCACAAAGTGAAAAACAATGAAGAAAGCAAGGTATGACAGAAAAACAGAGTATAAAGCAGTAAGATGAAAGAGTAGTGATAGAGAGAAGGAAAACTCTGATATTTATCCTGGTTCGGTCTCTCCTCTTGACCTACATCCAGTCCCCAAGACACCACTTGAGATTTTCCACTATTCAGCAAGAATTGAATGGGCTTCTTGCAAATGCCACAGTACAACGTGACTGCTCTGTTTTCTAAAGCTCACTCAATCACTTTCTGTACTTTCACAAAGTTCTTTACAATCCCTTGTGATATCTCCTCACAAGAAAATCTATCTTCCATATGAAGATTAGATTGTTTACAAAGATGAAACTCTCTAGAATAGAGTGAATATGAAAGTTTAAGTACAAGTATTGAAGTAAGAGGGTAAAAGTCTTTGAGTAGAAGATTTGGCAGAGTTTCAGTATATACAAAGTTTGATTCGTTACCCACAACTTCAAATGATGTTATATTTATAGATTTAGGTCTCAAATGTCCATTAGAGACAAAATCTATCCGTTGGAGAAGTTATCCAATGGTTACTCTGAAAAACTATCCGTTAACCAACCGCATTTAATGCTTCTGACATACTGAAATTTGAATTTTGGTTGGTCAACAGACGAATTTTGAAGGAATCGAAGGTTAAAGCTTCCAACGTTGAAATACTGAAGTTTGTCTGTTCATGAAGTGAAATTCAAATTTTGAAACTTAGAAGGTGTTTCCATGTTGTGACATACGAATTTTTAAGAAGAAAGTTTTTCTGTTAAGTGTGAACAGTGTTTTCAATTTACCACAGTGCCATCAAAATTCGAATTTTGGAACCCCAAAATTCGTCTATCCGTAGTAGGCTCAAACAGCACAGTAGTTCATTTACTTCAAAATTCAAATTTTAAAAGAGTGAAGTTCGTCTGTCAAAGAGACCTCTTTTCAGACTTACTTTAACATTCAAATTTATAAACACTGTCATTCGCATGTCAACATGTCATTGTAACAGACACACAACCTTAGCTTCTAAAATTTGAATTTTCATGTTCAAAGTTCGTTTGTCAATGAGTAATTTTGAAACTCAATATAATCTTGATTTCAGATGAACTTTGACATTGTTTCAGACGAATTTCTTTAGTTTTCATAAGTTGCATTTTGTCTGAAATTCAAACTTTGAAAACTCAAAGTTCGTCTGTTACTCAACAGCTTCTTTCAGATACTTATGAAAATTCTAATTTTGGAAAATCAAAATTTGTCTGTCAGAGAGACATCTCTTTAGACTTATTCAGTTTTAGCTCGAAATTCGAATTTCCAAAGCCAAAGTTCGAATTTCCAATATGACAGTTCAATGTAAACTTTTCAAACTTCATCTGTTGCTGGGTATTTTTCAAATATTTCATGATTTAACATAAAATCAAGTTTTCTAAAACATCTTTTCATCAAATCAAAGTCTTTTACCCATATTTAAACATAATTAAACATCCAACAACAAATTTTGCACAGATTTCTCCAGGATTTCTTCATTTGAACTCTTTGTGCACCTTTGATATCTTTTACTCCAAGCTCTTGAGAGTTGATTTGGAATCATCAAAACTTCTTTATTCAACTAAGATAAGATTGTTTACAATGAATGAACTCTCTTAATTAGAGTGTATATGAAAGTTTAAGTACAAATATTGAAGTATAAGAGTATGAGACTTTGAGTAGATGATTTAACAGAGTTTCAGTATTTACAAAGTAAAAAATCATTACCCACATCTTCAAATGAAGTTCTATTTATAGATTTCTGCCCCAACTATATGTTAGAGACGTTACCTAACGGTTACTCTAAGAAACTATCCATTTACCAACCACATTTAATGCTTTTGACATTCGAAGTTCGAATTTCAGTTGGTCAACAGACGAATTACGCAGAAACCGAAAGTTATAGCCTTTAACGTTGAACTTCTGAGGTTCGTCTGTTATGAGTCAAAATTTGAATTTTCATCTTTAGAAAATGATTGTATGTTGGAACATACGAATTTTCATGTGTAAAGTTGTTCTGTCAAGTGTGAACACTAAATTTCATTTGCTACAGTGCCTTCGAAATTCAAATTTTGGAATCCCAAAATTCATCTGTCAGAAGCTGGTTCAATGAGGCACAATAGTTCATAAATTCGAAATTCAAATTTTCAAAGGGCAAAGTTCATCTGTCAAAGAGACTTCTTTTCAGACTTACTTGAAAATTCGAATTTATGAGTATTGTCATTCGTATGTCAACATATCAACACAACAAACTTACAAGTTTTGTTTTTGAAATTCAAATTTACATGTTCAAAGTTCGTCTATCAGTGGGCAATTTTAAAGCTCTTTTTAAACTTGTTTTCAGATGAACTTTGACACATTCTCAGATGAATTTTTCAATTTTCATAAGTTGCATTTTGTCTAAAATTTGAATTTTCAAAAGCCAAAGTTCATCTGTCATTGAAAGCTCTTTTTAGATACGTATCAAAATTTGAATTTCTCAAGTCAAAATTCATCTGTCAGAGAAGCCTCTTTTCAAACTTGTTCATTTTCAATACCAAATTCGAATTTCCAGAGGCAAAATTCGAATTTTCAAAACAGTAAATCAGTTAAACCTTTCAAACTTCGTCTGTTGGTGGGTGTTTTTCAAATATTCCATGAATTAATATAAAATTAAAGTTTTAAAACATCTTCACCGAATTAAAGTCTTTTACTCAAATAAAAACATTACTAGACATTCTACATCTATTCTTGCACTGATTTCTCCAAAATTCCTTCACTTGAAACCTTTTGTACACCTTTGATATCTTTACTTCAAGCTCTTGAAGGTTAGTTTGGAATCATCAAAACATTTGATTCAACATTCTCCCCTTTTTTTATGATGACAAAACAACTTACAAACTGGATTAGTTCTTGGGTTTGCTTTCACTAGCTCCCCCTCAACATATACATTATAATCCAAAAGATACTATATATAGTTGATCAAGTAAAGAGATTTATTAACTCATTCAAAGTTTAACAAGAATAGATTATTGCGGCCAAGGAATTATTTTATTTCATTAAATGTCACTTTACAAGAAATAACAGTGCAACCAATTACATAAACACAGTACACAATAACAGAAACACAAAAACATCACTACAAGAGGACCCAAGCATAAGTTCTAATCACTTTTTCTTTGACTTGGTCTTCTTGCTATAAGTTTTTCTTGAAGGCTCTGCAGCAGACTTTCTAGTTTGCTCACTCTTCTCCCTTTTTTTGGCATCATCAGGAAGGTGAACAAAATTAGCAGGAGGAGGGATCTGAGACTGGAACAGCTTGAAAAGGCACAAGAACAAATGGCATTTCTAGATTGAGCTTTGGCAAGGACCCAGACACTTTAGAACTTGTGTCTTCATCTTCATCATCAGAAATCTCAAGAAGTTCAGAAATTTCTTACCTTGTAATGGCCAATTGTACCCTTCTTTCCTCCGAGAAACCAAGGTATATAATAGATGAGGGAGCAGGAGGAGCAAACATTTCTTCAAGCCTTCTTTTCTGAGCTTGCAAGAGAGCATTGTGTGCAGTGGCTTCCAAATCAACAAAAGGTACAATGCTTCTTTCTTCATTTAGGGCAGCCTACATGAATGGTGAAGTGGAGATGGCTGCCACTAATCTTTCTAGTTGCCCAGATTCTTGCTGGGACAGGATTGACTCTTGAGCATCTGCTTAAATGGGGTCATGAGGGCTTGAATCCTGAGGGCCTTCTTCTTCCATACCATAGTTTAAGGGAGGACCAGGAATTAGTGTGCTCAGTGTACCAACAACCTCAGTGTCATCTACAGCATCATCATGCTCAAGAGAGGCTAGCACAAAGGGGCTTGGAGGCTCAGGAGTTGGAGACTTTGCAGGCTGAGAGAATCCTGGCTGAGGTGGAGCTGATGTGGCAGGAATGGCATTCCGAAAATGTCTACATATGCATCAGTAACCACTTTCATATTCTTGGCCAACTGGTGGATTTGATCTTGAAGATGAGCAAATTGGCATTTTGCTCATCCCTAATGCTTAGTAGGAGTGTAGACAGACTGTCATATAACTCAGTGATCTTGGTTGGCTTGGCACGAGATGAGGGAGTAGATGAAATGTGAGCAGCCAGAGATGGAGATGGGATAGCTTGAGAAGGCTGAGGTGTAGGTCTTGCAGGAGCCTCAGAGGTACCTTCTTGCTATAGGGAGGCATCTTCATCAAAGAAGAGATCTTCAGATTTCCCTGCTCCCTTCCTAATCTATCTTCCATCTTTTCTTTCAATTCTCATTCTTTGTAGCTCCTCTTCCTTGAAAATCTCAGTGGGCTTCCTTTTCCCCTTCTCAAGGTGCTGAATTCTAGCATATTGTAGAATCTTGGAAATGATTACTGTATATGGAAGTGTAGAGTCCTTCCTCTGATCCCTGGCCTTGACCATGCATTAGAGTATGATATGACCCATGTTGATAAGTTTCCCATGCATGATTGCTGCCATTACATGTGCCCCTACCCTTGTGATCAAATTGAAGTTGCCTCCTTTGTTAAAAATAATCCTAGACACTATGTAATGTAGGATCCTTACTTGAGCACTGAGGTCAGTGGGCTTCAGTAAGTTTATTGTTGGCCTATTCTCCTTTCTTCTGAACAATGTGTTCAGGATTGTACTCTTCTTGTAGTTCAGAAAGGGGCCACCTTCTTCATCAGCAGTTTCTGCCTCATCCATATATCCTGAGGCAGTGATGTCAATCTTAAGGCCATCTGACCCTGGAATTTCCAATACTTCATTAAGAGTTTCATCTGTGAGTCAGATGGTCCTTGATCTCAGATTGATCTCCCACTTCTTCTTCTTGCTGTTGTACTTCAGGGAGGCATACCATGTTTTAACCACTTCATCATCATACCTTTCCAGTATCTCTAACAGATTCTTATATTTCATCATCCATAGACCAGCATCAAAATTGTTTGAGAATAAGAAATCTTCCATGTTCACACAATGAGGCTTTATTACCTTTTTGTTCACAAATTTGGTTGAGTATTCCTCCTGAATCTAAGGAGTGCTCTATAATGGCATTGTTGTGAGTTGGTATTCTCCAGATTCAATACTGAAGGAGGAAGTAGAAGCAGCATCAGCAGCAGTAGGAACAGGAACTGAAGGTTCTATTTTCTTCGATGAAGAAGGTCCAGCTTTCTTTGATTCTACCTTTGGAGTTGCTTTCTATCATTTGGAGGGAGTTGCCTTGCTTGATTTGGCTTTTCTCTTTAGTTTTTCACCCTTCTTTGAGGCATATTGGGATTTTACCATTCTCTTCGGTCATGCCTCTCCCTTTCCAACTTCTGGAATTTTTACTCGTGCCATTTTCGTGAATGAATGTTTTCAGAATGAAGCTGAGAATGAGTTTATAGGATGCGAAAAGGAGTTTAAACAGTGGGAAATGAAGATTTACGGTCAGAATTAAAGAGCATTGAAGAGAGAATTTGAACAAACTTGGAGAAGAGATGAATAGGTTTGCGTTTGTTTAGACGAAAACCGTTGGTTTTGATGTGTGTAACCCTAGGATAGACAAATTTTGAGGGGTCAAAATTTGAACTTCGAGCAGTTAAAAGTTAAACCAACCAGTAAAGCTTACTGACAGATGAATTTTGTTCTGAAAGTTTGTCTGACAGAGGCTTGGTTCAAGTAGCACAGGATGAACAGACGAACTTTGTTTGAACAAAGTTCGAATTTCAAAGAGCAGGCATTAAGAAAAGATTAATGCAACAAATAGCAGACGAATTATGCATATGAAAATTCATCTTTCAGAGATTCAGCATTATGAGCATGTTTCAATAGACAAATTTTGAATCAAAAATTCAAATTTCTACACTTTGCAAAGGTTCTGTAACATGCGTATGTTATGAAATGGACAATTGTATAATCATCATGTTGGACAAAGATAACATTGAATCTTTTATTTTTGAAAATTTGAACTTTCAAGGACCAACAGACGAATTTCGAGGGACCACCGAGAACTGTTCCAAGCTGAAGTTCGTCTGTTGGGCATCTAAATTCGAATGTTGAGCATGCTTACTCATTTAAAAACACAATTTATCAAGAAAATTCGTCTAACACACAACTAAAATGCGAATTTCAACTTTAAAAACTTACAAAATGGATCCAGAACTTAGATTCTTACTGTCTCTTTCTCCTTTTGACTGTTCCATTCTGATTTGCTCCATTTTTCATATCTACTGTCATTTAAACTCATGAGGAGCACTTGCAACTTACATTAAACTTTCTCCGATGTTAAAGTTAGAATTAAATCAATGTTAGAAATTCCAAAATAGATTGATACAGAAATTTACTTACAATTCATTAGGATTTACCATACCCAATTCTCTTCTAATTTTACAATGCCTATCTTCTGAAAGAGGCTTTGTCAATATGTCAGCAACTTGATCTTCTGTAGGGATGTATTCTAATCAGATCTCTCCTTTTAGAACATGCTCTCTCTTTTGAAGTGGTGCCTAACTTCAATATGCTTCGTCCTTGAATGCATGATTGGATTCTTTGTGATGTTAATGGTACTTTGGTTGTCACACATTATAGGTGTTTCTTTTATCTCAATCTCAAGATCTTCAAGCTGCTGCTTCATCCAGATGACTTGGGCACAACAGCTTCCAGCTGCAACATATTCAACTTCTGCTGTGGATAAGGCCATATTGTTTTGCTTCCTGCTAAACCATAAAACCAAGGATCCTCCAAGAAACTGACATGTTCCACTTGTGCTTTTTCTGTCAGTTTTGGATCCTGCAAAGTCAGCATCAGTGTATCATTTCAAATCTTCTCCATTGCCTTTAGGATACCAAAGACCCATATGTGATGTTCCAATTAGATATCTGAAAATACATTTCACAGCAGTTGCATGGGTTTCTTTGCGGCATGATTGGAATCTTGCACACATGCAGACACTAAACATAATGTCAGGTCCGCTGACAATTAGATATAACAGAGATCTAATCATTCTTCTATATTGGGTTATGTCAAACATTTTACCCTTTTCATCCATGTCTAGTTTGGTTGCAATAGCCATAGGTGTAACCATTGGCTTAGCATTCTCCATTCCAAACTTTTTCAACAATTCTTTTAGATACTTGGATTGATTGAGAAAGATACCATCATCACACTGCTTGATCTGTAATCCAAGAAAGAAGTTGAGTTCACCCATCATGGACATTTCGATTCTCCCTGTATTAGCTTAGAAAAATTCTTGCAAAGAGATTCATTAGTAGCATCAAATATAATATCATCAACATAGATTTGAACAATAAGTAAATCTTTATTTTCTTTCTTAGTGAATAAAGTTATATCTACTTTTCCTCTATTGAACCCCTTTTCAGTTAGAAAATTACTTAATCTTTCATACCATGCTCTAGGGACTTGCTTTAGGCCGTAAAATGCTTTCTTCAGTTTATAAACATGGTTTGGTTTTGTAGAGTCCTTAAAGCCTGGAGGTTGGTCTACATAGACTTCTTCCATGGTATATCCATTTAGAAAAGCACTATTCACATCCATTTGATATAACATAATATTTTTCATGCATGCATATGCTAACAGAATTCTAATTGCTTCTAATCTAGCCACTGGAGCAAAGGTTTCTTCAAAATCAATTCCTTCTTCTTGATTATATCCTTTTGCAACCAATCTAGCTTTATTTCTGATTATTGATCCTGATTCATCAAGTTTATTTCTAAAAACCCATTTGGTGCCAATGACAGGGTGTTTTTTGGGTCTGGGCACTAAATCTCAAACTTGATTTCTTTCAAATTGATTCAACTCATCTTGCATGGTTAAAATCCAATATTCATCAGTTAAGGCTTCTTTAGTACATTTAGGTTCATTTGAGAAATAAAAGCACAGTTTATCATTTGATCACTTAACTGTTTTCTGGTTTTAACTTTCTCTTGAACATCCCCTATCACTTGATCAACAGGATGATTCCTTTGATATCTCCAAGCTCTAGGGAGCTCTTGAGACATGTCTTCATTATATTCATCCTCAAAGTCTTTCTCTTTAATATTTTCCTCTATGTTAATAGATTTAGATATTTTTGGAGGTTCAATTTTACCTTTATCATATAGATCTAAATTTTTAAAGTTTGAAATAAGATCATCCTCATCAGTGACATGTTTGGAAACAGTTTCATTTTCAATGAACACTACATGCACAGATTCATCTACTAATTTAAACTTTTTATTAAAAACTCTATATGCCTTACTTCTACTAGAGTAGCCCAGAAATATACCTTCATCAGATTTGGCATCAAACTTACCCAGATTCCACTTTCCATTATTGTGGATGAAGCACTTGCAGCCGAACACATGTAGATGTGAGAGATTTGGCTTTCTTCCTTTGTACAGCTCATAAGGAGTCTTCCCAAGGATTGGTCTAATGTCGGCTCTATTTATGATGTAGCTTGCTGTGTTTACTGCATCAGCCTAGAATACTTGAGAGAGTTCCATTTCATTCAGCATTGCTTTAGTAATCTCTCCAATTGTTCTGTTCTTCCTTTCTACTACTCCATTGTGTTGAGGAGTTCTTGGAGCTGAGAAGTTGTGATCAATTCCATGCTCATCATAGTACTCCAGGAAGTATGAATTCTCAAACTCTTCTCCATGATTTGATCTGATAGATACAATAGAAATACCTTTCTCATTTTGCATTTTCTTAGTCAAGGTTACAAATACATCAAACATATTACTCTTAGAGGAAAGAAACAGTGTCCAGGTAAATTTAGAGTAATCATCTACAATTACAAGCACATACAGATTTCCACCAATACTTTTTACCCTAGATGGACAAATTAGATTCATATACTAGTGGTCTAGTTGTGGTGACTACATTTTTATATTTGAAAGAAGATTTGATTTGTTTTCCTTTTAGGCATGCATCACATTCTTTGTCTTTTTCAAAAGTGATTTTTGGTAAGCCAGTTTTGAAAGTTTTGAAAGTTATGAAAGTTAATTCATGTTTACATGAGCTAATCTTCTATGCCACAACCAACTATCATTATCCTGACTAATCAAACAGACAGAATCTAAGGGAGGAAGTTTATCAAGATCAATAGTATAGCAGTTACCATCCCTTTGAGCTTTGAGAATTACTTTATGATCACTTTTTCTGATGACCAGGCAGAACATTGAGTCAAACAATACCCAGTTTCCTTTGTCACATGTCTGACTCACACTTAGCAGATTATGGTTAAGGCCAATTACAAACAGCATGTCTTCAATGGATGTTTCAGGATTCTTCCCCACAATGTCAATGCCAACTATTTTGCCATACTAATCACCTCCAACGGTAACCTTTCCTTCTTTCTTGTCTCTAAGGATGATAAACTTCTCCTTATCACTTGTCATATGACTTGAGGTTGCACTGTCCATATACCATTTGTTGCTCCTTCTAGCTTTAAGACAAACCTGCAAGACAAAGTTCATACTTTCCTTTTAGGTATCCAAATCTGCTTGGGTCCTTTTCTATCAGTAGTCTTTTCCCTAGATACAGATGTACCTTTGGGAACCCATTTAACCTTCCTGTCAAGTCCATTTTTCTTTAAAGCACATGAACTAGAAATATGTCCCTTCTTGTTACAGAAGTGACAGGTTGTAAAGGGACTGCTGGATTGAGAAGCAGGAAGAAAACAATGCAGATAATATTTTTGTTTTGCATGCCTTGGTTGATTATATGATTCAATGTGATGTGACATATGATCTTTCTTTCTATTGCCACTAGCATGCATAAAATGTCTCATGTACACATTCTGATTTTTCTTCCTAATCTTTTCTTTTACAGCACAAGGATCATAGCCAAGTCCAACCTTTCCCTATGATATTCTTTGACTTCCCATTAAAGCAAACAACATGTCTTTTCCTTTAGTGAGTCTAGACATGCTTTTTACCAGATAGTCATTAGTTTGTTTTAACTCAATGCATGATTTACAGCAAGCAAATTCAGTATGCAGAGAAGCAGTTTCAGAGATGTTGCATTGAGATTCTAGTTTGTTAATCTTTTTCTATGCTTCCTTAAGTTCTTTGACAGTCTTGAAAAATTCATCATGCAATTCATGAAATGCATCCAGTAATTCAGAATAGGAAGATTCAGATTCATATACCTCATCCTCTTGATCACTGTTGGAAGGAGTTTCAGCTTCTTTAGATGCAAGAGCCATCATACAAATGTTAGCGATCTCTTCTTCATCATCTTCTTCCTCACCTGAGCTGTTGCCCCAGATTGATGAGATGTAGGCTCTTTTCTTCTTGACTTTAACTGCAGCTTTCTTTTCTTTTTCCTACTTCTTGAGGAATTGTGGGCAATCCTATTTAATGTGTCCCTGCTTCTTGCACTCGTAGCAGGTTACTGGTTCTTTTCCTTTTCTCTTACTATCTCCAGCTGCTACTTTCTTGAAGAATTTCTTGCTTCTTTTCTTGTTGTAAAATCTTCCAAATTTTCAAGCCATCATAGCCAGAGTTTCTTCATCTAACTCATCTCCAATGTCATACTCTTCTTCTTTCTCCTCAGCAGCTTTCAGAGCAAGACCCTTCTTCTTTCTGTCTTGTCTAACCTCTTTGAGAGCCTTTATCTTTCCTTCGTATTCCTCGAGGCTACCAAAGAGAGCTATGACAGATGCCATTGATTCTCCTCTGGCTTCCTCTATTACTGTGACTTTGGGTTGCCACTCCAGAGGAAGAGCTCTGAGGATCTTTCTGACTTTTTCTGTCTGAGTGTACTCTTTGCCCAGACTCTTTAGTTAATTCACAATGAGGGTGAATCTCTTTTGTAGCTCTTTTACGCTTTCTCCTTCTGCCATCCTGAAGCTTTCATATTCACCTATGCAGGTGTTCAATTTGTTTTCTCTTACTCCAGTTGTTCCTTTATGAGCAATTTGCAAGGTGTCCTACATTTCCTTAGCAGTGGAGAACTGTGAGACCTTGTAGAATTCGTCTTGATTCAATACACTGACCAAGCAATGTTTTACCTTGAAGTTTAGCAAAACTTTTCTTCTATCTTCCTCGTTCCATTCAGCTTCTGGCTTCTCTCTGTATTTCCCATCATCCTCCAATGCCATTGGGATAATCTCTCTTCTGGATGATGGACCAGATGTCTAGATCAATGGACTGGAGATAGATTTGCATCCTCATCTTCCAGTAACCATAGTGTTCTCCACTGAAGCTAGGTGGTCTATTTGTATTGTTTCGCTCTGGTAGTATGCTTTCTCCAAAGTCAGCCATTTTAATTCTCGGACTATAAAATCCTTTGATTGAGAATTCGGGCTCTGATACTACTTATTAGATAAGCTGGCTTCCCAAGAGGGGGGAGAATTAGAAAGATTAAAAATTTTCTGCAAAAAGTCAAGAAAGTGAAGAAAGCAAAGAGTGATGGTAAAACAGAGTATGAATGAATAAACAGTAAAAGTAATAGTAGGGAAGAGAAGACTCTGATATTTATCCTAGTTCGGTCTCTCAACTTGACCTACGTCCAGTCCCAAAGTCACCACTTGAGATTTTCCACTATTCTACAAGAATTCAGTGGGCTTCTTGCAAAAGCCTCATTACATAGATGATGCTCTATTTCTGGAGCTCACACTTTCACTCTATGCACTCTTACTGAGTGCTTTTCCATTCCCTTGTGATATCCCCTCACAAGAAAATCTTTCTTCCAGATGAAGATAAGATTGTTTACAATGAATGAACTCTCTTAATCAAAGTGTATATGAAAGTTAAGGTACAAATATTGAAGTGTGAGAGTAGGAGACTTTGAGTAGATGATTTGGCAGAGTTTCAGTATTTACAAAGTGAAAATCGTTACCCACATCTTCAAATGAAGATCTATTTATAGATTTCTGCCCCAACTATACGTTAGAGACAAGATCTAGCTGTTAGAGATGTTACCCAATGGTTACTCTGAGAAACTATCCGTTTACCAACCGCATTTAATGCTTCTGACATTCAAAGATTGAATTTCAGTTGACCAATAGACGAATTTCACAGAAACCGAAAGTTATAGCCTTTAATGTTGAACTTCCGAAGTTTGTCTATTATGAGTCAAAATTCAAATTTTCATCTTTAGAAAATGATTGTATGTTAGAACATACGAATTTTCATGTGTAAAGTTATTCTGTCAAGTGTGAACAGTAAATTTGATTTGCTACAGTGCCTTAAATTTGAATTTTGGAACCCCAAAATTCGTCTGTTAGAAGCTGGTTCAATGAGGCACAATAGTTCAAAAATTCGAATTTTGAATTTTCAAAGGGCAAAGTTCGTCTGTCAGAGAGACTTCTTTTTAGACTTACTTGAAAATTTGAATTTATGAGTATTGTCATTCGTATGTCAACATATCAATACAACAGACTTAGAAGCTTTGTTTCTGAAATTCAAATTTACATGTTCAAAGTTCGTCTGTCAGTGGGCAATTTTAAAGCTTTTTTTAAACTTGTTTTCAGATGAACTTTGACACATTCTCAGATGAATTTTTCAATTTTCATAAGTTGCATTTTGTCTAAAATTCAAATTTTCAAAAGCCAAAGTTCATCTGTCATTGAAAGCTCTTTTCAGATACGTATCAAAATTTGAATTTCTGAAGTCAAAATTCGTCTGTCAGATAAGCCTCTTTTCAGACTTGTTTATTTTCAATATGAAATTCGAATTTTCAAAGGCAAAGTTTGAATTTTCAAAATAGCAGATCAGTGTAAACCTTTCAAACTTCGTCTATTGGTGGGTGTTTTTCAAATATTCCATGAATTAACATAGAATTAAAGTTTTAAAACATCTTTTCACCGAATCAAAGTCTTTTTACTCAAATGAAAACATTACTAAACATTCTACATCTACTCTTGTACTGATTTCTCCAAAATTCATTCACTTGAAACCTTTTATGCACCTTTGATATCTATACTCCAAGCTCTTGAAGGTTGGTTTGGAATCATCAAAACACTTGATTCAACAGTAAATACGCCACCAACAAATAAGTTTAGTGATGAGATGTTTTCAGTAATAAATGAAAGCGGCCAGTAAGAAATGAATGATAGTAATAAGAGAAGTAGTTATGAGAAAAGAATCAATAAAGAGACTGATATATGATCAAGGAAAGTGGTTAATCAGCCCATAAACTATGATAATTTCAATGAGTTTGGGCTAGATGAATTATTTAATGAAGATGGTAGTTTCTTCTAACTAAACCAAGGACTCTAAATCTAAATAGATGTTAAAAGCATCTACGATGAATGTCATGTGGGATTTGGAAGATATGTTTTAGCTTTGTATTCCCTAAATATTGGATTAGAAGCAAAGAAATTTCTAGAAGGGCATCATGACCATAGGCTCCATAAGAGTTAATGGGTTGAACAAGAACTTAATGCCATAACCAGATTACATACTCTAGAATTGTATCAAGAGTTGTTCATAATTAAGTATACCATATTTTGGGAAATTGTCTCATTGCCTATATATCCTAGGCAGTATGTTATTGTAGAAAGAAGAAGTTGAAGCGTTAAAAGTCCAAGAAAAGGAATTAGAGAAGGATCCAAAAGAAGATCTCATGGAGATAATATATGACAATAATAAGTTTGCCATTAGTACTGAAACCCCGTAAGTTTAGTGTAACAAGAGATTATGCAAGTACAAAGTAATGCAAGTGTAGACCTAAGTTAAAGGAAGAATATGTATGTATGATGTGTAAGGTAAAAATTATGAAGCAACACAGGAGAAAATAGTGGCAGGTAATTTAGGGAATTATGAAACCTTGAGATGGTAGATTGCTAGTCTTGGTATGAAATCTAGCTATAGAAAGAAATGTTTTTGGCTGGAAGATCTCACAATAAATGAAATCTTTCGTCAACTGCCAAGGTGGGAAAAAGGGAGGTAACTCTTAGGGAAAAACGCAATTGAGCCAAGAAAGATGAAATCCTGCATATGATAAAGGCCACCAAGGCGAGGCAGATTAAAGGTAGTTCCTGGAGTGATACCCAAATGAGCCAAAAATGGTGAAAGGCCGAAGGCTAGATTCTAACTGTGTTAGTAAGAAACTTTTGAAAGGTTTAGAAATCTCCCTCAAGATGCCAAACCACTAATTAGCCTTGACTAAGCAAGTATGAAAGTCATGTAAGAAAACAATAAAGTAGAAATATGAGAAGTACTAAGGAGTAGAAAGTTAATGACCATTGTCTTAATATCATGAAGACCCCAACCCATAAAAGCCAAGAGAATTTAAAGGCTATGTTAAGATAAGTAAAAGTATTGGGTTTGGGAATATGTTTATACATGAAGGTAGAATGGTAAGTTGAGACTCTAAGTTAACACAAATTAGAGTAAAGAATGAAGAAGCAGTATAAGCGATGAATGAAAATGAAAATGGTGATGAGATGCCATTATTGGATAACAAACAATTGATAGAAGAAAGATGAAAATAGTGGTTGAATGGCCTAGAAATTAAAGTAGTAAAATATTTAGAGGTCATGCAGATAAGTTATAGCTCGAAAGGAAGCCATTGCCAGTATTGTATAAGACAAATTTTGGCATGAGTACAAGCAGAACCCCTAAGCATTTTATAGTTAAATGAGCTCAAGTGAGGAAATTATCAGGATGGTGACCTACTAAGAAGCATTGAAAGAAGAAGAAAATGTAAAGAGTAAGAAAAAAAAATGATGTGCTGATTGTTAACTAAGGGGCACTATGAATTATGATTATGTCATATAGTGAGGTTAAGGCACCTATTAAGATTATATGAGTAAAAGCATAAGTAATGTAATGGTAGTTCTCAAGAATGATGTGCTAAGGTACTCTGAGTTTGTAAAGGAACATAAAAGACAACTGAGAATATTTTTGAAAACTTTTAAATAAAATTATTAACTTACTATACTCAGGGAATGTAGCTCATGAAAGTAGGGTTAGTAGGTTATAGAAACTCTTAAAGAATCGTAGCAGATCCTAGTAAAGCAAATAAAGTTATGAGTGGGAGAAACCAAAAACCGGAATAAGATGAGAAATTTACTAAGTCTAGTAAGATGTTATAAAAAAATTTTATTGCGAAAAATTTTTCTCAGATTGTCTTACCGCTTAACTAGAAGAAAAGTTGTGCGAAAAGAGGTGAGAAATGAGTTGAAAGAGGCTAAACCTCCTCCCCTATGATGATTAGCCATGATCCAATGATGACCCTAGGGGTCTATGATAATGAAAGAAAGTATGGATCGGGACATGAGTAATCAAACATGGTTAAGTTGAGGATCGTAGCCTCTGTTTTATATAATAAATTTTTACGAAAAAATATATTCCCACAGATAGCAGCGGTGAGTAATGCTTTCAAGATAGGGAATGTGATAAGTTAAAGTGAGTTATAATCTCGATGGTTTTGCCATAGAAGTATTATACAAACACCAAGAACCTCAAGTGGCAATGAAATAAAGGAAAAGCAAACTTGAGGTAAAGAAAAAGAAAAGAAGAAAAAGATGGCCTTGTAAGTGCCATACAAGCAAAAATGTAGTCAGCTTATACTTAGTAGAAAGATTATTCATGTAAATAGCACAAAGTTATGAAAATTAAATAAAAGAAATGACGTCAGGTGCCAAAGAAGAGACTATAGCATGAATGAGAAAAGAAAGTTATGAAAGCAAGGATGATAATTAAGAATGGGTATGTTATATGAAATTTTCAAATACCCCTAAGGTAAAATAAAGTATGATGTCCTCGACATTTCCCAACATGAAAGATATTTGCCAGATCTTTCAAATGCTAAGAATGGAGGAATAAGACCAAAGTGAAAAGTTGACTTATAAGTCATATAATTAAGATATGAAAGTATTCTCCAAGTAAAAAGGTCTGGAATTGGGAAATAAATAGGAAGAAAGTATGAGATACAAGTATGTATCCAAATTTCTATGACGAAATTTATTTTAAGGGGAAAGAAATTGTAACATTCCAAGAAAACTAAAATATTTATAAATGTATAGGAAATTTGCAAAAACAAGCAGCCACCATTTTGTGTGAAAAAGGGCAAAGAAGTCGTTTTTCCCTATTGGAAGGAAAAATGAGAAAATTATATTTTTGTCCCCAAAAAATCATAAAAGTCATGTGGAGTCAAAGTGTAAAAGTCTTTGGGGAAATTACGCCTAAGACCCGAAAGTTTCAGAAATTATAATTTAACCCTAGGTCAGGGGAAATTTTGTAAATATACAAAATTACTATCAAAATGAAGTTGTTGATGAGATAAGCCTAATGGTATATGGTACTAAGGGTTAATATTTAAGGATGAAGAAATAATTAGTGTCAAGTGTCCAAAAGTAACAATAAACTGATAAAGTAAATTATGGGCCCCACCAATGATTAAATGGTAATCGAGACAGGATATAGGCCATACATAGATATCATTTGGGACAGGATAATTAAAGACATATAGAAATAAAATTGGAATAGTCTTGTAGCCCAAAAATGCTAAATTACTGTAAAAAGCAGTTTTATCGGTACAGTTAAAAATTACTCGGTACAAGATATATCTGGACTAGGTAAAATATTGAGCAATTTTCGACACTTAAACACCACTTATTGGCACCTGAATTGGGCAGCTTGGGCAGCTAATTTTTGCCCAAAACTTCCTCAAGAAGGAGTTGAATTTTTGGCAAAAAAGTAACCTAGGTTAATTAAGTGATAATCATGATTGACCTATATGATTAAGCCACTTAACCACCCATTTTCCACCCATTCTGCACGTTCAGTTCCAGCAACAAAATAGAAGAAAAAAATGCAAGGGAGAAGAGAGAAAAAAGAGAAGAAAGAAGAAGGAACTCAAGGGAATTGAAAGTTGAACCATTGGTAAGTTGCTTCTCCAGTTCAAGCTTGTTGGTTGTAAGGTTTGAAGCATGGTTCTCAGAGTAGAATTTCTTCCTCACTCCCTTAGGGTTTTGGCCAAACATGATTTAGCAGGGAAATGAGTTTACAAACCATATAACATAGGGGAAATGCTAGGATACTCATTTAAAGCTTAGATATGTTGGTAGTTTGATGTATCATGAAGTATATTAATTTCCTCCTATTTTCTATGATTTTTGGCCAGATACTATTCATGTTTAGATTTGGAATTTCTTCGATTTGACCCCAAAAATGGGTTCCCCATGGTCTAAAACCTAGAGAAAGACTAAATGGATAGCAATGAAAAAGTTAAGGTTTAATTTGGAATGAACATTAATCATATCTAGAGATGGAATTTGGTAATTTTGAAGCCATATTTGGTTTCCTCATGAAAAATTACATGGAATAGAGGTATAATTCATCATTTTTGAGCTAGGAATGAATTTTTGGTGATTTTTTGAAGAATTAGGGTTTCATGAACACTTGTTGAAGAAAGTCATGGAACCATTAGCTTGAGTAGATGTTTGATAATATGTTTAGGTTTGAGGAGGCCTAAGAAAGTTTGGAGAAGTGTTTGGAAGAGGTACAACTCAAAGGAAAAGCAAGTGGAAGCACAAAGGTAGCAATTTACCTATTCTTACATTATTTTGTCATGTGATTTTCAATGAATTTGATGACTTGCCTATTGTTTGATATGATCATTTGTGATGCTTTGAGAATGTTGGCTAAGTTAATTGAGGGATTTTGATACCCCAGAATGTCCAAAATACAAAATGAAACTCTACCGAAATTTTTGTAAAATATTATGGCATAAATGTTTAAAAGTATTCACTTGATGTTTTATGATGATTATACGCTTAATGTGATAATATGATTTCATGAATGGTGATTGCTACTGAGATTCAATGAATCTCACGCTTCCAAAATGAAAATTATATTAGGTACAAGCAATGGAATTGAAGACAAGGGAGCCATGGAGCAAGAAAAGGGAATCAATGCTTGAATTGATAATTCATGTTATGACATTGTATTTAAGGATATTATGAAAAATCATGTATATGCCATATGGTCTATATGTCTATGCTATTATGATTCTTAGTGTACTATGATATGTTATGTATGGAATTGACGTAATAGATGATGATGTGAAAAGTTCATGGAACTTATTTTGATAATTTAGGAATGGAAAGGCTCATCTTAAGCAGTATGAGAGAACGTAGGTACTATTCATGTAAGAAAGGGAATTTAGCTTAAGTAATTTATATTCTCTAAAATATATGGAATAAGCTTTCCATAGAGCTAAAGAACACCTAAATTGGATAAGTGTACAATTAATGGTGAATTTTCAAAGTTAGGGTTAGAACAGGGTAAGATTGGGAAAACTGAAAACTGAAATTTGGAAGTTAGGTACTGGAAAATTCAAAAGACAATTTTAAATAGTAAGAGCTCTAAAAATTCAGTGGGTTTACATGTATAAAATGGTCTATGTCTTAAGTTTCATATGCCACCGATTTGTAATTGATTGAAGCTATAGAATCAAAGATATGTAAGTTTTCCCAAAATTGTCCTAGTAACAGTAGTATTCTAATCCTTTACAATTTAAGTTAATGTTATGCCCTGTGTAAGTAAAATAAATATATAAGAAAAATATGTCTATAAGTAGACATATATATTTTTAAAATGACATAGAGTATGCATGATTTGGTCACAAATAAAATGTAATATGATTTTTCAAAATTAAGGTCAGAAAACTGGAAGGTAGAAAAATGACCAAATGAACAGTAAGTGTTCACGAATTTTACGGTATGAATTAGCCTAATAAAGTTACTGTTTCGTATTTTTACCATGTAGATCTAAATTTAAGAAAATTTTAGAGACTTGAATCACTTCAAGATGATTTTTCTAGACTTAGTTATGAATTTTCAAAGTTCATCGGGTAAAATGAAAATTGCCAAATGAAGAGTACCCAAATTTTTAAAAATTCTATTTTTATTATATTATGATTCTAGTTTGTAAATTATGATAAAAGGCATCTTAATGATCTAATACATGGGAAATGAGTCCTAATATAAGGTGTTACACAAAAGCAGGACAATTACTAGACAAACATGTACTATTGGGGAAAATATTTCCTTAATCTAAGTTACCAACCAATAGGCTAATAATGTGATCCAAGACCACAATGTTAGATTAAAAAGATAATTTTGATGATTTCTAAAACTTCTAGAGCTGAAAAGACTGATTCAAAGGGAGTCATAATCTTGGAAGAAGGTTGACCAAGTGAAGAAAGAACATGGAGCTTTGAAATGTGTGAAGAATTATGTGCTTTTATGTCCTTGTCTTAGATTTGAGGTGGTAAAGCTTTAAACTTACTTAATATTATTACCATCAATCATAAATGAGCATAAATTTGATATTTTGGTAGCAAGTTCAACCTTTTTAAACTTGTTTTCATAACAAAACTACCTTGTTCTACCATGCTTAGGTGAGTTTCTTGACAACCACTTTGTTTAGGACTTGTTCTTACTTGTGGTAAAGTGCTTGTCATACCAAGGACCTTAGGCTATCATGAAATTGTGGGATTTCACAATTTTATATTCACTATTATATAGCTTGTCACGACATCGTACTTAACTTGTTACAACAAAGCTTCGAAAAGGGAAATGAGGCCTCTCAGGTTCACCTCAATTTCTTAACAAGCCTCTTAGGTTGTCATGAAATCGTGGCTCTCTAGAAAGCAAGCTAACCTTTCTTCAGTTAGCTTGTCATAACAATACCCTCAGTTTGTCCTACCAAGGTAGACTTTCAAAAACCCAATTTTGATGGATTTAAGCTTGTCGTAAAAAGGAGTAACATCCTACGAACCTTGTTCTAACATAAAATTGTCCTTGAGTTGATAGTAACATCCTAGGAACCTTCAACCTTAGCTTTTGGGTTTCCTTGGGTTTAAAGCTTGTCCTAATAACTGTGGTTGGTTGTCATGAAATCGTCTCTGAGCTTTACTATTGAAACTTAGAATAATGGTCGATTTCCTGACAAAGTGCCTACCTTGTCATGACAACTTGGTTCAATGTTCAGAGATATGTCAATGGCTAGTTGGCTTGTCCTACTAACCTACCAAGATTGTCTTACCAAGCTTTGACGCGCATTAGATGTAGTAGGTAAACAGTAAAACAAGCTTAGTAACGGCTAGTTAATGTCTCAAATGGTTCGATTTCTCTAAAATCTATATATAAAACAACATTTAAGGTGATATGCAATAACTTAAAGTGAGATTACATCCAAACTTTGCTAAAATCCTCATTACTCACATTTAAAGCCTGACCTACCTCTTAGAGAGTCATAACTGCTCATCATTGTTCTATCCACCCTTAAAGAGAGATCTTATTTGTTGTAATCTTTCTTTCTACATTGGGTAGTAGTGTCTTAGTGTTGGGAAACACTAAGAAAGTTTGTAAACACACATGTTGGGTGTGAGAAGTGAGATTGAGTAGCTTTAGTTTGAGCTAAAAGTGTGCTACAGTTTTTGTAGGAACCCATTCAAATCTTGCAAGGATAGTAGACAAATTTTAAATGAAAGCTTGGAGACTGGATGTAGGCTATAACATTCCAAATTTGCATGAAAAAATACGATAAGAAGTGAGCCCAGTGATGTTACATGCTCGATCTTTAGATGGAATTAATTTTCTACATAGTCCTTAAGATAAATTATGCTTAGTTCTTAATTTGAATTAATTTTTCATAAGGTCCTTAGTAAGAATTAGTTCTAGAACTGAGCTAAAAAATATGCAATATACATGTTCAATCAAAGCTCATATTGAGCTAAGCGTAATGGTATAAATATTGTGTAGCCGGGAAGTTGAGGTTGAGAGATAGACCAATTTGAAGTTTGATGAAAAAAAATTATTAAAAATTGGTCTTCAAAAAAAATTACAAAGAAAGGCCCACAAGAATTAAAAATTATAATTTTTCCCTCAGTCAAGGGCACTTTCATAATTTTAAAAATTATTGTCAAAACAAAGCCCGCAATGAGACAAACTCAAAGGAACATTGCTTTGAAATTAATTTAGTCCATATGAATTTATAATTAACAATAAAAGTTGGAAAGTAAATATTATACCAAAGCAAGAAAATGCATTTCAAGTTGAAAAGGTTGATCGGCCTATAAGCTATGCTATGTAAATTTGGGCTAGCTAAGTTGTTTGGAGATAATAGTAGCTTCTCCCAACTAAAACAAGGATTCCAAATCCAAATGAATGATAGAATTATTCTCAAGAATGCCAGGATAGATTTGAAGGACAAGTTCAAGATCTAGATCTCCTTAATACTATATTAGAAGTAAAAGAATGTTTTAAAAGGGCATCATATCATTAGCTCCCTGAATGTGAATGGGTTAAGCTAGTACTTGATGCTATGTAGGCTATAAGGTAAGGAATGTTTCAAGAAATAATGCAAGGAGGATTTAATGAAGATATCATATGATATGATAAGTCTGATGCTAGTATAGAAACCCAGTAAGGTCAAAGCAATGATAATGTAATTATAGCCGAAATGTATATGTAGAAATGATGTATGGCTGCAAATTTTGAACGAAGCATGAATACAGCAGGATGCTAAATTGAAAATAATGAGGTAGAAAGACAAGGCGTCAAGGGATAAAGGCAATAAGGTGTTAAATTATTGCAACTATTAAGAAGAGACATAAGAATAGTTAAAACATGAAGAAATGTTCAATAAAGACAGACAACATAGAAATGACCTTGGTAGCAGTAAATGAAGGTACCCCTGATCCAGATCCCTATAAATAATCCCTAATTATCTGGATCAGCAACAATGGGAAGCTAGAAACCCCAATACTTCACTTATAATACAATAGTCTCAAGCAAGTTAGTATGTTCCTGTGAAACAAGCTGCATGGTAATTGGTTGAGTCACTAACCGCCAACATATAATTGCAAAAATTTAGAAAGTATCAATTGCCATCTTTTAATGGTAAATTTGATGTGCATGTTGTCAAGGATTAAATCAAAAACCTCGAGAAAATGTTCAAGATAATGGGCTACATGTCGGAAATGAAGGTTTTTACGGCAGTTTAAATGTTAGAAAACGAGCTAATTGTTAGTAGTAGAACATAGAGTAAATCATGCATACCAAAGGCATGCCATGGATTTGGGTAGTATACTTAGAATAATTTGAGAAAAATACTTTCCTGATCCATAAAGGGCGAAAAGAAGCAGAATTCATAATGGTATGCTAAAGTGGAAAAGAGCCAGTCAAGGAATACAAAGTAATGTATAATGAACTGGCTTGATACTCAATTTACCTTCCACAGTACAATGATAAGCAAAGAAGATAGAAAAGCTAAGAAGGGGCCTAAAGTTAGCCGTTAAAGAAAAGATACCTCGACGCAGATTCAAACTTTCAATTCATTGATCAAAGTAAGTAAAATCACTGGAAATAGTCTAAATCCCAAATATCTTATGCTAGCACCTTCAACTAATAATAGTAAGAAAGTGCAAAGAAAGGAAAAGTAAGAATAGAAATGAAGAAGCCTTAGAATAATACAGGATTAAGATGTAAGGAAAAAGAGTAGAAGAGGTAGACCAAGAAAGCTAGCCTTATTTAAATGTAGAAAGGCTTATGGCAGAAGTCTAAGATTAGCAAGATGAAATGGTGCTCCAATTATGGAAAGTCGTGATGATATACCCATGACAATATTATGGAAATGGCCAATTCTAGACCACAAGCACAAGGGGGAAGTTGTTGAGATGTTTCTTCATTAATTTCTTCATCAAACTCTTGCTCCTGGATATCTTCTTCTGTGTTAATAGATTCAGATATCTTTGGAGGTTCAGTTTTACTTTTATCAGAAATACCCAGTTTTTCAAAGTTAAAAGCAAGATCATCCTCATTGGTAACATGTTTTGAAACAGTTTCATTTTCAATGAAAACCACATGCACAGATTCTTCAACCACGTTTAATCTTTTATTATAAACTCTATATGCCTTACTCCTACAAGAATAGCCCAGAAATATACCTTCATCGGATTTGGCATCAAACTTACCCAGATTTTCTTTCCCATTGTTGTGAATGAAGCATTTGCATCCGAACACATGGAGATAGGACAGATTTGGCTTTCTTCCCTTGTAAAGCTCGTATGGAGTCTTCCCAAGGATTGGTCTGATGTAGGCTCTGTTTATGATGTAGCTTGCTGTATTTACTGCATCAGCCCAAAACAGTTGAGAGAGTTCCTTCTCATTTAGCATAGCTCTGGCCATTTCTCCAATAGTTCTGTTCTTCCTTTATACTACCCCATTCTATTGAGGAGTCCTTGGAGCTGAGAAGTTGTGGTCAATTCCATGCTCATTGTAGTACTCCAGGAAGTATGCATTTTCAAACTCTCCTCCATGATCTGACCTGATTGACACAATAGAAATACCTTTCTCATTTTGCACTTTCTTAGCTAAGGTTGCAAATGCGTCAAAGGTATCACTTTTAGAGGAAAGAAATAATGTCCAAGTGAATCTAGAATAGTCATCCACAATTACAAGCACATACAGGTTACCACCTAGACTCTTTACCCTAGAAGGTCCAATTAAGTCCATATGCAGCAATTCAAGTGGTCTTGTTGTGATAACTATATTTTTAGATTTAAAAGATGATTTAGTTTGTTTCCCTCTTAAGCATGCGTCACATTCTTTGTCTTTCTCAAAAGATATTTTTGGCAGGCCAGTTACTAGCTCATTTTTAACCAGTTTAGACAATTGATTCATGTTAACATGAGCTAATCTCCTATGCCACAACCAACTATCATTGTCCTGACTAATTAAGCACACAGAATCCAAGGGAGGAAGTTCATCAAGATCAATAGTATAACAGTTACCATCCCTTTGAGCTTTGAGGATTACTTTGTGATCACTTTTTCTGATGACCAGGCAAAATTTTGAGTCAAACAGTACCTAGTTTCCTCTGTCACACGTCTGACTCACGCTCAGCAAATTGTGGTTGAGGCCAATTACAAATAGCACCTCTTCAATGGATGTTTCTGGATTTTTCCCCACAATGCCAATGCCAACGATTTTGCCATATTGATCACCTCCAAAGGTCCCCTTTCCTCCTTTCTTGTCTCTAAGGGTGATGAACTTCTCCTTATCTCCAGTCATGTGGCTTGAGCAGGTACTGTCCATATACCATTTGTTGTTCTTCTTAGCTTTGAGACAGACCTGCAAAACAATGTTTATGTTTTCCTTTTAGGTACCTAAATTTGCTTGGGTCCTTTTTGGTCAGTAGATTTTTCCTTAGATGCAGATGCAACTTTGGGAACCCATTTAACTTTCCTGCCAAGTCCATTTTTCTTCAATGCACAAGAACTGGAAATATGTCCCTTTTTGTTACAGAAATGACAGGTAATTAAGGGACTGCTAGATTGAGTGGCAGGAAGAAAACAATGCAGATAATACTTTTGTTTAGCATGCCTTGGTTGATCATATGTTTCAATGTGAGGTGATGCATTATTTTTCTTTTTTCTGCTCTGAGCATGCACAAAATGTCTCATATATGCATTCTGGTTTTTCATCCTAATCTTTTCCTTGACAGCACATGGATCATAGCCAAGACCAGCTTTTCCTTGTGATATTCTTTGGCTCCCCATCAAGGCAAACAACATATTTTTACCTCTAGTGAGCCTAGACATGCTTTTAACTAAATAATCATTAGTTTGCTTAAGTTCAATGCATGAAGTGCAGCAAACAGATTCAGTAGGATGTAAAGAGGCAATTTCAGAAACTATGGTTTGAGATTCTAGCTTATTTATCTTTTTCTTTGCCAATTTCAGTTCTTTAGCAACTCTAATGAATTCATCATGAAGCTCATGAAATGCATCAAGTAACTCAGAATAGGAAGGTTCAGATTCATGTACCTCTTCTTCCTAATCACTGCTGCATGAGGGTGTGGCTTCTTCAGAAGCAAGTGCCATCAGACAAATGTTGGCAATCTCATCCTCATCTTCTTCTTCCTCATCAGAGCTGTTGCCCCATATAGATGAAATATAGGCTTTCTTCTTCTTCCCTTTGTCAGCAACTTTCTTTTCTTTTTCTTGCTTCTTGAGGAATTGGGGGCAGTCCCACTTTATATGTCCCTGCTTCTTGCACTCATAGCAAGTTACAGGTTTTTTTGTTTCTTTCTTGCTTTCTCCAGCAGCTCCCTTCTTGAAGAATTTCCTGTTCTTCTTCATGTTGTAGAATCTTCCGAATATTCTGACCATCATAGCTAGAGTTTCTTCATCCAGCTCATCTCCTTCGTTAGATTCTTCTTCCTTTTCATCAGCAGCTTTGAGGGCAAGGCCTTTCTTCTTTCTATCCAGCCTAGCTTCCTTTAGAGCTTTGATTTTTCCTTCATACTCCTCAAGGCTGCCAAAGAGAGCTGTGACAGAGGCCATTGATTCTCCTCTGGCTTCCTCTATTGCTGTCACCTTGGGCTGCCATTCCAGAGGGAGACCTCTGAGTATCTTTCTTACTTTCTCAGATTGATTGTATTCCTTTCCCAGGCACTTCAGCTGATTCACAATGAGAGTAAACCTCTTTTGGAGCTCCTTTATAGTTTCTCCTTCAACCATTCTGAAGCTTTCATACTCTCCAATGCACGTGTTCAGTCTGTTCTCCCTGACTCCAGATGTTCCCTCATGTGCAATCTGCAGAGTATCCCATATTCCTTTTGCAGTGGTGCATTGCGAGACTCTGTAGAATTCATCCTGGTTCAGGGCACTGACTAAACAATGCTTTGCTTTGAAATTCAGTAGGACTCTCCTTCTGTCTTCATCATTCCACTCTGCTTCCAGCTTCTCTTTGTGTCTTTCATCTTCAGTTAGAGTCATTGGGATAAAATCTCCTTTCTCAATGACTGACCAGATGTCAAGATCAATTGATTGTAGGTAGATCTGCATCCTCATCTTCCAGTATCCATAATGCTCTCCACTGAAGCCTGGCGGTCTGTTAGTGTTATTCCCTTCAGGAAGTATACTCTCTCCAAAGCCAGCCATCCATGTTCCCAGACTGTAAAATCCTTTGAGTGGGAATCCGGGCTCTGATACCACTTGTTAGCAAGGCTGACTTCCCAAGAGGGGGGGTGAATTGGGAAGATTGAAAGTTTTCTGTACAAAGTGAAATGGGTGAAGATAACACAGTGTGATGGAAGCAATGTATAAAGCAGAGTAAGCTGAAAAGTAAAGATAGGAAGTAGAAGACTCAGTAATTTATCCTGGTTCGGTCTATCCACTTGACCTACGTCCAGTCCTCAAGGCAACTCTTGAGATTTTTCCACTATACAGCAAGAATTCAACGGGCTTCTTGCTAATGCCACAGTACACGAGTATGCTCTGTTTCTGGACCTCTCTCAAACACTCTAAGCACTTTCACAATGTGCTTCCCAATCCCCTTGTGATTTCCCCTCACAAGTAAATCTATCTTCCAAATGAAGAGTATAAGATTTACAATGATATAACTCTCTTGAATAGAGTAGATATGAAGATTAAAGTACAGATATTGAAGTTGAGAGGGTAAAAGCTTTTGAGAAAAAGATTCAGCAGAAATTCGGTATATACAAGTTTGATTTTTGTTACCCACAACTTCAAATGTTGTTGTATTTATAGATTTAGGTCTCAAATGTCCGTTAGAGACTTAATCTATCCATTGGAAAAGTTATCCAATGGTTACTCTGAAAAACTATCCGTTAACCAACCGCATTTAATGCTTCTGACATACTGAAATTCGAATTTTGGTTGATCAACAGACGAATTTTGAAGGAATCAAAGGTTAAAGCTTTCAACGTTACAGCACAAAGTTCGTCTGTTCATGAAGTGAAATTCAAATTTTGAAACTTACAAAACATTTTCACAATGTGACATACGAATTTTCAAGAAGAAAGTTTTTCGGTTAAGTGTGAACAGTGTTTTCAATTTTCTACAGTGCCTTCGAAATTCAAATTTTGGAAGCCCAAAATTCGTCTGTTCCCAGTACGTGAAAAGGAGGCACAGTAGTTCACTTTCTTCGAAATTCGAATGTTGAAGAGTGAAGTTCGTCTGTCAGAGAGCAGTTTTGAAACTTAAATCATTCTTGATCTCGGATGAACTTTAACATTGTTTCAGACGAATTTCTTCTATTTTCTCAAGCTTTGTTTTGTCTGAAATTCAAATTTTGAAGATCCAAAGTTCTTCTGTTTCAAGAAAACTTCTTTCAGACTTGGATGAAAATTCGAATGTTGGGAAGTCAAAATTTGTCTGTCAGAGAGCATTTATCAAACTCAATTTCTTTTGATTTCAGATGCACTTTATTATAGTTTCAGATGAATTTCTTTGGTTTTCACAAACTTCATTTTACTTGAAATTCGAATTTTGAAAGTGTGAAGTTCGTCTGTTGCCAAAGAGACTTCTTTCAGATTTGTATGAAAATTCAAATTTTGAAAAACCAAAATTCGTCTGACAGAGAGCCATCTCTTCAGACTTATTCAGTTTTAGCTCGAAATTTGAATTTCCCAAAAGCAAAGTTCGAATTTCCAACTTGACAATTAAGTTTAAACTTTCAAACTTCATCTATTTGTGGTGTTTTTCAAATAAGTCAAGATTTAACACAAAATCAAGGTTTGAAAACATCTTTTCTTCAAATCAAAATCTTTTACCCAATCATAACTAAAACTAAGAATCCTACAAAAGATCTAACAGCAAATTCTCAGAAATCTTCACTCAAAACAACTTTGATCTCCTTTGATATCTTCAATCCGAGCTCTTGAGTGTTGGTTTGGAATCATCAAAACTCTTCATTCAACATATGCCATATATTTATATGAATGTTTTGGGATGATAGGTTGATTGAAGGGTTTTGTGACCCCTAGGATGTCCATTTTACAAAGTGTTACCATGCCAAAGTTTTTATGAAATATTATGACATAATATATTCTTATGACTTTATTGATGATTTTATGAAATGTTAATGATAATATGAATCCATGATTGGGTGTAACTACTGAGATTCTTTGAATCTCACCCTCTATAAATGACTAAATGCTAGGGCCAAGCAATGCAAGGTGTCCATGAAAGGTAAAGGAAAGGGGGAAGAGTAGGATGAATGATATTATTATGCAAGTTTTAAAGTTATGAGATTATGTATCAATTTATGTATGAGATGTAAATCTCGTTATGATACATGATCATGTCCTTTTAAGTTTTCTTATGATGTTATGTATGGATTTGGAAAATAAATGATGATGTATTATGTTTATGAAGTTTATTATGCTTAAGTATGGATGAAAAGATTCAATCTAAATACCCTGATAGAACATAGCTATTCATTTGAAACAAGACAATTAGTTTAAGGAATTTGTATGATCTGAAAGTAGATGGAATAAGCTTTCCATAGAGTTAAAGAACAACTAAATTGGATAAGTGTACAATTTATGATCAATTTTCAAATTTAGGGTACAAAAACAAAGCAAGATTGGAAAACTGGAACCTTGAACCTAGATACTGGAATTTTCAAAAGGTATTATAAAATCATACATAGCTCCAAAAATACATTGGTTTTTATGGAAATTTCTATGTCATAGCTTTAATATGCCACTAGTTTGAGTGCAATTGGAGCTATATAACAAGAGTTATACATATTTTTCTAAGATTGTTCTAGTTAAAGTTGAGCTCTGACCCCTATTGATTTAAGTTAATGCACTGCCTTATTCCAGTAGAACAAATGTATTAAAGAAATATTTATAAAAAGTAGACACATAGAGCTTTCCAAAAACATAGAGAATTCAAGATTTGGCATAGAATATCAAGAGATATGAATTTTTAAATATAAGACCACAACCTGAGAGGTTTCAAAATGACCAAATATGCAGTAAATATTTGAGAAATGAAATGTTTGAATTGATCTTGAGAATGCTCTATTTCAAATTTTTCTCATGTAGAGAATCTTTTTAGCTATTTTTAGATAATTGAATCACTTTGGGATGATTTTTCTAGAATTAGTTATGAATTTTCAAAGTTTGTTGAGTAAAATGGAAAATGCACAATGAACAATACCCAAAATAATGAAAATTTTGTTTTAATATTTTTACGCAATCAAATCTCTAATCATGCAATAATAAACATAATTAGAGTCTAATACATGAAAAATTGACATAAGTTTAAGGTGTTATGTTTTTTGTATTAGAGCTGAAGGTCTAGACTCATAGAGCAAAGATTTAGGCTAATCTTAGCAGAAAAATACATATTTTAAAGTTAAAGGATTTCCCCTTTAAATGTGAAAATGCTATTCCTTATAGAAATATGGCCTATGAATTCTTTAGTGGCATAAGAGATTAATCTCATGGATAGCTAAAGATAGTTGCGAGATTAGTTGAGGATTTTTTTTTTCAAATTAATTTACCTTAGGCCTTGAATCCTTTCAAAGTTTTATTGCAGTTAGATCCTATCAATAAAGAGATGACGTAGAATCACATAAAATTCTAGTAGGGTTCAGAGGTCGCAGTAGATCTCATGGTTGCAGTAGACTAATAATGAGATTGTAGTAGACCTTTACAAAGAATGAAATGATAAGCCTTACAGTAATGATAGTTCTTTGAAAGAGGATAACCTAGGATGATTTAGAAAGAGATGAAACTTCATTGATCAGTGTGAATACCGTATTTTGTCTAGGTCCCTTTAAAAAAATAAATAATTTCTTAATAAATATGAAAAGGAAAAAAAGTTTACATAAAATAAAATAATAATAATATCTCCCAAAGATTGCCATATCTTGGGGGAGTTATGATTTTCTCATTTTTAAGATTTTCATAAAACTAAAAAAGTAATAAAAAAAAAAAGGAAAAATCAAAGATTGTGATTTGATATCAAATTAATAATGAAAAAAAGAAAACAAATCAATCAATCTTATTGTGAATATCAAAGAAAAATAATAAAAGGAATTTTTGTGATTTTAGAGTATTCATTGAATGATTTACTTTTTGGCATTATAAATAAAAGTAAGATGAGAAGAGAGGCATCAACAAGAATAAAAAGAAAAAGAAGAAATTGAGAGAAAGAGAGAGGGCATGCGAGAGTGGTATATGAGAGTGAAGGAAAAGTTGAGAGTGGTTGTTGGTTTTTTGAATAAGGTTTACGGTAGGAAATTTCTTCCCTTCTTCATTCCATCTCATTGCATAGTTGAGGTTTTTTAAATGGTAGAATATTTTTTTTTAGAATGCGATCTACTACCTTCTCCTCTTGAATATTTCCATGGATCCCAAATTTGATATTTTGAGAGGTCCATGGAACAATTTATTCACACCGATAAACACCTCACAATAGGTGGAGGTATGCTTGGGATGTATTTTGTTTTCTTCTCTTCAATTTGTTTCTATGGACCCCAAAGTATGATATTTTGGTGAGGTCCTAGAGACAAATTACTCATCCATGAAAATCCCAAATAAGGATAGAAGCGTATTCTCGTTAATGATGGATAGATTTGTCATATTTTATCATAATCTATATTCCATAAGCCAATATGTATAACTATGTGATTATTGTTATGCTTGTCAAACATGTTGATTAAATTAGTGGAATGACACTCCATGATATTCTTTTTGGACTTAAACATTGTAATGAGTTTTTGTTATTTATTTCTTTCTTCTTATTTTTCTATTTATTTTTTTCCTTCTTTTCTTTCGTGTTTTCTTTCTTTCTTTTCTTTTTTTTCTTTTTCCCTTTCTTCCTTCTCGTTTCTTTTTTTTTTCTTTTCTTCTTTCTTTCCCTTCTCATTTTCTTTCTTTCTTTGTTTTCTTTTTTTATCTTCTTCTTTTTCTTTTCTTTTTTTGTTTTGTTTTGTTTTTTCCTTTCTTTCTTTTTTTTTCATTTTTTTCTAAAGATTAAGATATTAGATAATTACATCTTCTCTTTCAAGATCATGGAATTCAGTTGAAATATCTATCTTTCAAAGTTGTGGTAGAATGCACATATAGCTTTAAAGGAGGTAACTTTGATGTGCTTTATAATGATGATAGTTGAGTGATTTATTATATTATTCTTATTCCATCGTGCGATTATAATAATATGATGTTTTTTCATTAAATATATATATTTAAAGTTTTGCCTAGTGGGGTTTTTGGAACCTCTATTGATATTAAGGCTAATAAATTTACTGCGTGTTGCGATGTGCTTCTACTGGTATACTAATCAAATTTTATTTTTTATGAAATTATTTTTTAAACATTTTCTCAAATTTGATAAAGTTTTGCATAAAAATATTTCCTTAAATATAATTTTATAATATATTTTTAAGTTATTTTATGTAAGGTTTTTAGAAGCTTCCATAGATATATAAACTAGTTTGTGAACACATGGGGCTTTGGGAATCTCTGTAGATTTATTAACAAATAATAAATAAATAGTTAAATAATTTTTATATATAATATGTATAATTCAATTTTTGAAAATAACAAATATATATAATTTTTCTTAAAAAACACAAACCCATTGAGATGAGTTTTTACACCTAAACTACATGGGTTTTGATCCCTATATTGGGTACGTAGGCCCTAGACTCTTATTCTAGATCAAGTCTATCTATAAATCCATTTTATTTATTTATTTTTATTATTTTTTTATTTTCTTTAAATGAGTTTTATAATGGTAATTAAAATAATTTTAAGGCCACATTAATTTTGTATAATCAACTTTAGGTAACTGCTCTTATGAACGGGTGTTATAGGGTGCCTAACATCTTTCTTATGATGCGATTGACCCCCGAACCTTTTATGTTCCATAGACCATTTTTTTTTCTAAAAAAAAGGTTTTTTTTTTCAAAAGTTCCCTATTAAAAATTTTGGTGGCGACTCTACTTTATTTAATTTTTCATTTTTTTGGACAAAATCGGGTACGACAGCTTGGCGACTCCACTGGGAATTGTTTGAGTGTCAAGCATATATAAGTTGGTTCTACAAAATTTTGTGGCCTTAATTTTATTTTAATTACCTTTCCTTTTATTTATTTTTATTGTTTGTCTTATATGATTAGGATATATAATTTTATTTTATTAATTTTTTTTCTTTTACTATATGAATAATGTGCTTATTGTATATTGTTTTATATATTTCTCTTATTGTTATCTGCTTAGCAGATGAGGGTTGGGTAATTTGCAGGTCTCAGGTATGTATGATCTTCTTACACACTGAGCACTTACACATTTTCCTCACACACGTTTTTGGCCCTATACCCGGGTCCGTGAGTACCCTAGGCTAGTAAAGTTTGTAATGGTTTCCCTGTAGGGTTTTTGAAGCCCTAGGAGATTACTGTGAAGACTTCATCCAAGCAATTACCCATTTTGTAAAGTTGGTCCCCGTGGAACTTTTGAGTTTTCAGTGGATCAAACTTGCTAGTGGGGTCTTTTCCTTTATGGTAGGAGTAGCTTGGATACCTTATTAGGACAATAGGCCAACCCAAAAAACTGGCACATTGATAGATAAACCCTAGTAACTAACTAGTTAGTTAATACTCAATGTTCTTAGGCCTAGATATCCTTATACCCTAGGGCCTAACCCATGATAGGACAAAAAGGAGAGCATACTCTTCTCTATCATAGCGTATCATCATTAAAAAATAGGAAAGGGCGACACATTGTTGCCTTGCCACCAAAGTGTGTATCAAAATCTTTACATAGCATGGTACAATGCAATGATGGTGTATGCATTAGTAACCTAACGCTTGTCTATGGTCCCCGACCCTAATAGACCATGAGCCCCTTGCATTCCTCATGTTAAAAAATCTCACAAAGGAATAACCTTACAAGGATTAGAAATTTCTTTTTTTAGTTAGTGTGCTTATAAGCCAAAGTGATTCATTTTGATATGAAAGATATAATTAACAACTTCAAAAATTTGGTAGTGTTGACTTTTAGTAAGCTAATAGTTTCCCTTATGCTCATCAAGATGGGAATTTTTGCCAAATGGTTAAATCAGTTTCATTAGTCAACTATAAAAGGAAAACAATAATAAATAATAACTAAAAGCAAACTAAATTACCTTGGTAATATTCTATCAAATTTTAAGGATAAAGATTCTAAGGCATTAATCACGTTTGGATGTTGATCCTCCATCGGCTAAGTGTCATTAATAAATAATAACTTAAAATCAAACTAAATTACCTTAGTAATCTTCCATCAAAATTTAGGGATAAAAATCTTAACGCATTAATCATGTTGATCCTCCATTAGTTATGTGTCATTAATAAATAATAACTTAAAATCAAACTAAATTACCCTGGCAATCTTCCATCAAATTTTAAGGATAAAATTTTAAGGTATTAATCACATTTCGATATTGATCATTCGTTGATTAATTGTTGTTAAGAAATAATAAATAAAGGCAAACTAAATCACCATTGGTAATCTTCCATTAGATTTTAGGGATAAAATCTTAAAGCATTAATTACGTTGGGCCGCTAATCATTCATTAATTAAATATCATTAATAAATAATAACTCAAAATCAAATTAAATCACCATTGACAATTTTCCATCAAATTTTAGGGATAAGATCTTAAGGTATTAATCCGATTTAGATGTTGATCCTTCGTTAGTTAATTATCATTAAAAAATAATAAATAAAAGTAAATTGCCATTGACAATCTTCTATGAAATTTTAGATATAAGATCTTAATGCATTATCACATTTGGATATTGATCTTTTGGAGGTTAAGTGTCATTTCTATTTCCTTATGATGCAATAAACACCTAGTTGAGGTAAGAAATTCTCTTCCAATTTTTTTCAAAGGAAGTCTTGAGTAGCAAGTAAATATACGTGTCAAAGGATAAAATCCTGTTGACATTACTTATGTAGGGATTTTGATCCTTCACTAATTATTTGCTTTCCCACCATAATACAAATAAAATCTAGAGGAACGTGAGTTTTTGATCTTTTCCCAAAGGAATAAATTAGCTTGATAACATTCTAAAAGGGGCATACTCCTAAATGTATATAGCATGAGCATCATTAATGATATTAGGCACTTAATTTTCAAAAGGTATGAATAAAACAAAATCATAATTTCTTTTCTTAAGAACAATAAGCACCTAGAAGAAGAAGTAATTTTACACCTAAACTAAGTGTCAAAATTAATTAATAAAAAAAATAATGAAAAGACCTAAAAACAAAAACAAAGCAAAATGAAAAAAAACCCAAAAGTCTGATTGTCACATTAGTAGGTTTACAAAAATCATGACCTGAATTTGGAGAGATTGGTCTTCCATAAATTAACAAAATGTAATAAGGATATGAAGGGAAATAAACATTGCTAAATGTAGTCTACTAACATATTAACTAATCAGGTTTAAAACAACCAAGTCCTCTTGTCAATTTTAATTATTATAAGAGGCAGTAAAAGTTTAGATGAAAACAATGGTTCCTTGCTCCTAAACCTATCTAGTAAACTTACTTCCTGCTACCTATCATTCAAAAATCCAATCCATCCCTTAAACACACCTAAGCAAAGGCTCAAGATTCACACAATGCATTTATGATAATGGACCATAGGAACATAATTAATGCACCAGTCAATTCATCAATTGCATAACATAATGAGCATGCATTCACATGCATAATCATTTTGTATATCATGATAAATATTGTGAAATTTGTAGACGATAGGATTATTGGTTCCATGAGATGGGAAGTTAACATGAGCCTTTCGGTCAAAAAGGTTTTATTTAAGCTTCTTCATGACCATAAGAAAATTATCACTCATCTAAGCATGGAAAGAATAAGTTTCTTTGAGGGTTGTGGGACTTGCTCTTCTAAGACACTCATAAAAGATTAACCCAAAATAATATTTCCAATTCCAATCATACCTTTCACCTATAAGACCATTCTTTAAAAGAAGTGAATCTCTAATGTGTCATATCTTCATTAAACAATATGAAGATCTAGTACTAAAATTGACTTTATCGATGTTATAGTTATGTATTTCCATCTTTCCTCCTGCTAGTCTGTTCATCTTGTCAATTTCTTGGAAAGCATTCATCCCTTGTCATATTTTGTTCAAAATTCCAAATAAGAACACTTCAATTGATGTGAGAAATGGATGAAATCTGAAGCAAAATATGTTGCCTAGTTCTTTTTTCAAAAAAAAAAGAGAGAAAGAAAAAGATGAAAGAAAAAAAAGAAACTCCTACAAGCAAGTTTAGTCAAGGATATGAGGCATTTTTTTTTCCTTTCCAATCTTAAAGATACTCTAGTCACCTTAATTTGAGTTCTAACTTATTTTTAAGCTAAAAATTTTTATGTCAAAAAGAGATCAATTTTTCCTTTTTGCCTACCCCAAACATTACCTAACCATTTTCAGCTACTTTTTACTTTTAAAAACCTCTTTCTATCCCTTAATATTGATAAACCGAAAAGAAATAATAAGAATAATTACAAAATAAAAGTCCTAATGTTATAATAAAAGCCAAGCAAAAGATATTGGAAAAGTAAGCAAGAGAGAGATAATAGCAAAGTAAAATTCTCCCAAAAAAAGAAACAAAGCTCTTATGAAAAAAAAAGAAAAAATCCTCAAGCAAGTGACTCTCATTGAATAAGAAGTGAAAGTAGAATAAAAGATTTTTATTGAAAAAAAGTTCTTTCAACTGAAACTTTAAAAAAGCATCAAGTTTTACAAGATTGCAAGTTCCCCAAAGTAAATTTCTTATCATTGTCCCACATGAATAGTCAAGCCTTTGTAACTATTTTCATGGCACTGCCACCTTAATTATAGTCCCACAAGAATATTAGAGCCTTTGTAACCCTTCTCATTGTAGTCCCACCTTGATATTTGAGCCTTTGAAATCCTTATGTTTTTAACTTGCAATTCTCTCCTTTGTAACTACAACCTAAAATACCCTATCTTGGTAAGTAAGTTTCAGTGTAAAATCTTGTTAGGGAAGTATATGAAGTTGATTAGTGAAAGGATTGATAAGGGTGGGGTGTTTTTTTAATCTAATATCCTTTTATTTTCAAAAATGCATTCACCTACACCAAGTTACCAAACCCAAAAGTCCTTATTGAGATTTACCTTGTTTAAAAAAAATGGGATAGTTTTTTTATGAAAGATGGTTCTAAGTCCAAGGTAACTTAAATTGGTGCAGAAGGTAAAGCTCAGAGTAAAAATCTTTTACTCATATCAATTGTACTACTCTAAAAGGGAATATTCTAGCCAAGAAATATACTTCTCCCCATTTTCCCATTATTAAAAAAACATTTTAATTGCAGAATTTAGGGCATATCCCTAATTCCATCACTTCATCTCCATTTCACATTTTCGACATTCAAATAAAATGCTCCTAGTATAGGATTAGGGCATCTTTTCAGTTGCATTTCTTTGCATATCACCTGTATACTTTCAGAAAAGTGGACATTAACATAGAATATGAACATTTTCCAATTCTATCACATCATTTCCCATTCATTTTTTTTCTGAAGAAATCTTTATAGTAGAATTTGGGCATTTTCTAGTTCTATTACTCTATATCTATTCATCCAAAATCTCCTTCATGCAAATGGTCATATGTTTCATCATTTTTAACATTCCATTAAATTCAATTTCATGCATGACTACATAGACATTGTTTAATAAAGTAAGAGTAGGTCTTGGTCATTAACTTCTCAAGAATTAAAGATTAAAATTGACCAAAAAGGATGGTCATATCAAGCACATGGTATAAAATTAGGGCAAGGAAATTGTCTTGAAAAAAATGACTAAATGAGTTCATCTCGGTTATGAAAATTAAAACTATAGCTTTCTCGTGTTATTAATATCCATTTAGCCAAAGTATCTTCAAAAGTCATTCATTTGGATAAATTTCCTCATTAGGGTAAGTATTGACTTTCCTATTTTCATGTGATCAAGAATCCTTTATTCTTGTACATCAATTGCATCAAACATGACATGCATAAGTAGACACATTTTCCTTCTCCCCTCTATATGCATCAAGTAACTCATGTGTATCTACTTTGCACAAAATGATGAAGGTCTTTTTTTTTTATTGAAGGGGAATGTTTGCATCCATTTCATGATTGCATCAAAATAAACTCTCATCCATAATGGGGTAGAAAGGGAATCAAATTTGCACAACTCATACATCCTCCACTACATTAAAATAAAGGGGAAATGACACTTGGGGACCAAAAGTTTGAATTAAATACAGTAAGGGATTTTTTAGTTTTTTTTACTACTGAACATCACGAATTTACTACTACTTTGTTCTGTATTTACTACTGAAAAAATTGTAAGATCCCTTGCTGTATTTAATTTAAACTTTTGGTCCCCAACTGTCATTTCCCCTAAAATAAACCCCCATCTAGATTGGGGCAAACAAAAAAATAAAAAAATAAATCTTGCATCTTCCACTAATCATTCAATGAGCCTCATATAGATCGGAGAAAACAAAAATAAATCTTGCATCATACTTTTATCATTCATTTCATATATTGCATCAAAATAAGCTTCCATTTAGATTAGGAAAAACAAAAATTAAAAGGTAAATCTTGCATCTTTTACTGATCATTCAATGAGTATCCATCCATTTTTAGACTGGGGCAAATCATGCATTTTTTTTTATTCTTTATCCAACGAGTCTTTATTTGGACTAGGACAAATAAAAGTAAAAGAAAATCTTGCCTTATACATAAGCTTCCACCTAGACTAGGGCAAAAGAACAAAATCCATATAATGTGCATTATATATATGCAAGCATGGCACAAGACTGGGGCAAAATAAAATTTCAAAGTCTTCCCCCTTCCATTCATCATTCATAGCATACCTTGCGTTCATCCCCACTTGAATAGAGACATGTCTATCTTGTTTCCAAGTCAAAAGAGAAACTTTACATCCTTTACTCATCTTTCATATTTGGAAAAAAAATAAAGCAAGAGTATCTAGGTTTGAAAGTCCAATATCATTTTGCATACATCCTACACTTAATTCATATGCATTGCATATTAATATTGAAAAAGTTAGGCCCCTTTAAGGCACAATTCCAACTAGCCCCTCTTTTTCAAGGCCTTGTAATGATAGGCCTGAAAAGCCCAATTCTGGCTGGCCCCTTTTTTTCAAAGCCTTGTAAAGACAGGCTCCTCAAAGCCTAGTTCCAGCTGACCCCTCTTTCTCAAAGCCATGTAATGGCAGACCCCCTTAAAGCCCAGTTTTGGCTGGCCCTTATTTATCTTCAAACCTTGTAACGGCAGACCCCCTTAAAGCCTAGTTCCAATTGACCCCTCTTTTTCAAAGCCCTGTAATGGTAGACCCCTCAAATCCTAGTTCCGGCTGGCCCCTCTTTTTCAAAGCCCTAGAACGGCAGGCCCCTCAAAAGCCCAGTTCTGACTGGCCCCTATTATCTTAAAGCCCTATAACGGCAGTGTCCCTTAAAGCCCAATTCCGCCTGGCCTCACTTTTTCAAAGCCCTGAAATAGCAAGCCCCTTAAAAGCCCAGTTCTGGCTGGCCCATATTCTCTCAAAGCCCTGTAATGGTAGGCCCCCTTAAAGCTCAGTTCCGGCTAGCCCTACTTTTTCAAAGCCCTGTAATGACAGGCCATACAAAGTCCAATTTTGGATGGCCCCTCTTTTTCAATGCTCTGTAACAGCAAGGCCTCTCAAAGCTCAGTTTCAGTTGGCCCCTCTTTTTAAAAGCCCTGTAATGGTAGGCACCTCTTTTCCAAAGCCCTATAATGGTAGGCCCCCTAAAGCCCAGTTCCAACTGGCCTTTCTTTTCCAAAACCTTGTAATGGCAGGCTTCCACCAAAGTCCAGTCTTGGCTGGCACCTAAAGCCCTGTAACGTCAAGCATCCACCAAAGTCCTATGAAAATACACACATAATTATTGCCAAAGTCCAGTCTTGGCTAGTACCCAAAGCCCTGTAATGGCAAGCATCCACCAAAGTCCTATGAAAATAGGCATTTCACTATCTCCAAAGTCTAGACATGGCTGTGTTGGAAATTTCACTATACACACAGTGGAAAAACTATAAGAAATTCCCTCCCATGAATTTGTCAACGTTGTTTAGATTGAGATGCAGAAAAAGAATTAACCTCCGGTGCATCCGTTGGTGTTCTTTTTCGTTTTGTCGGAGCCCAGGAACTAACGTGATTGGATAGCTCCCTCTATCGGTATCCACATGAACGATGAGTCCAACTCGAACGGTGTGCTAGTACCTTTGGTTGTGATGTTTGTACAAGTCTGTACGCCTTCGCTGTTCATAGTTCGTTCATACAGTTTTTCTTTCTGAGTGTACGGCCGCTCTCTTATTAGGGTAATTCAAATTCTGTTGATTATGTATCCTAGTCTATATCAATATATAGATAGGATTCAATATTTGTTTAGTTTAAATCAATAATTTAAACTAAATCAAATATTAATTATATAAATTAGTTTGAATTTGAATCTATCTAATAGATTAAATTTAAACAAATGATCTAATCTATATCCAGAATCAAATCTAGATTTAATTTATTATATAAATCAAATTTAGATTGTGATATTAGTTTAAATTTAAATCTATCATATAGAATTAAATTTAAAATTAATTAATTTGAATTAATTTAAATAATATATATTTCAAAATATATAATATATTAAACATATATATTTCAAATTTTAATATATATATCAAATATACATATAATTCTATCACCCTAAATTGAACATTGAATTCATTGAATCTAGACACATTTTAGATTCAATAGATCTGGACATTCTAGCTCAAGTTAGCCCATTCTTGTGTGTGACCCTGTAGGCCAACAAGATATTAGCAATGGGTTAATAACACTATTAGATGCACAAATCACAAATGGCATCTAGCAAGGCATTGTGACTACCCAAATCATATGAGATCGGTGATTCAATGCAACCTATCATATAACCGGAGCACATCCCTTTGGTCTCATGATATATAGGTCAAGTATGAGGTATGGAAATGTCATTCTCATTCTACTCAACCATCACTTTCTTGATCTCTAAGAAGACTGATAGAACAAATGGAAACTCTTCCATTTGAGCATGACCATTCATTTTCTCAGTCTCACTCATCGAGGGGCCCAGATATATCTCTCCATTAATTAGAGGGACAAATTCTATCTTGACTATTTATCTTCCTCCACACGAGTTCCACTATGCCCGATCACAGCCTTTATGATCTCCCGATTAAAGGTGACTTTTGACTATGCCAAAGTATAGTGTTCTCCATATAGGAAGCCATGGTGATCTCAAGTCTGAGGGCTTAGTAACACGACTATATATGAGATATGCTTATGACTTGATCCATGCAACTATCTCATGACGGCTCAATCAAGTGCCTATTCTCTAATAGGAGCTTATGATTTTGATTTGTATCTTAGTACATAATTATCAATCAAAATCATACTAACCTTAATTCATCATTGTTCCCGAAAGATGATTGACTAGGGATAGTTAGGATAAAATAATTTATCCAAGGATATTATTATAAAGAAAAACATGCAAACAATATAATAATGTAAGGAAAAATACCTTTTTTTTATAATGAAATACAATGTTCATAATGCAATGATTGGCCAAGGGCACATTTTCCAACAGACTGGCACCTAAAGCCCTGTAACGGTAGGCATCCACCAAAGTCCTATGAAAATAGGCACTTCACTATTGCCAAAGTCTACTCTTGGCTAGAACCTAAATCCCTATAATGACATGCATCCACCAAAGTCCATTGAAAATAGGTACTTCACTATCACCAAAGTCCAGTCTTGGTTGACACCTAAAGCCCTATAACGGTAGGCATCCACTAAAGTCCTATGAAAATAGGCACTTCACTATCATCAAAGTCCAGTCTTGGCTGGCACTTAAAGCCTTGTTATGCTAGGCATCCACCAAAGTCCTTTCAAAATATTCACTTCACTATCAGTAAAGTCCAGTCTTGGTTGTCAACCAATTTCCATAACGGTTGGCATCCATCAAAGTCCTATGAAAATAGGCATTTCACTATTGCTAAAGTCAAATATTGGCTAGTACCTAAAGCCCTGTAACGGCAGGCATCCACCAAAGTCTTATGAAAATGGGCACTTCACTATCACTAAAATCTAGTCATGGCTGGCACCTAAAGCCCTGCAATGGCAAGCATCCACCAAAGTCATATGAAAATAGGCACTTTGCTATCACCAATGTCAAGTCTTGGCTGGCACCTAAAGGCTTGTAATGACAGGCATTCACCAAAATCCTATGAAAATAGGCATTTCACTATTACCAAAGTCCAGTCTTGCATGGCACCTAAGGCCCTGTAATAGCAGACATCCACCATAGTCTTATGAAAATAGGAACTCCACTATTGCCAAAGTCCAGTCTTGGCTGACACCCAATGCTCTTTAACAGCAGGCATCCACTAGAATCCTCTAAAAATAGACACTTCACTATCGTCAAAGTCCAACCTTGGTTGGCACCTAAAGCCTTGTAATGGCAAACATCCACCAAAGTCCTATGAAAATAAGTACTTCACTATCGCCAAAGTTCAGTCTTGGTTAGAACCTAAAGTTCTGTAATGGCAGGCATCCACCAAAGTCCTATGAAAATAGGCATTTCACTATCGCGAAAGTCCAGTCTTGGCTGGCACGTAAAGCCTTGTAACAACGAGCATCCACTAAAGTCATATGAAAATGGGCACTTCACTATCGCCAAAGTCTAGTCCTAGCTGGCACCCAAAGCCTTGTTAGGGACTTTGGTGGATTAAGATACAAATTATAATCATAAGCTCCGGTTTGGGAATAAGCGCTGGATTGACCTGTCATGAGATAGCTGTATGGATCAAGTCATAAGCATATCTCATATCTAACTGTGTCACTAAGCCCTCAGACCTGAGATCAACATGGCTTCTGTTGAATCAAGAAGTTTTGATGATTCCAAATCAACTCTCAAGAACCTAGAATGAAGATATCAAAGATGACCAAAAGACTCAAGTGAGGAAATTCTTGAGAAATCTGTGCAAGATTTGTTGTAGGATGTTTAATTATGTTTAAATATGGGTAAAAGACTTTGATTTGAGGAAAAGATGTTTTAAAAACTTAATTTTATGAAATATTTGAAAAATACCCATCAACAGACGAAGTTTGAAAAGTTTACATTGAACTGTCATATTGGAAATTCGAACTTTGACTTTGAAAATTCAAATTTCGAGCTAAAATCAAATAAGTCTTAAGAGATGCTTCTCTGACAGATGAATTTTGATTTTCCAAAATTTGAATTTTCATAAGCATCTAAAAGAAGCTGTTGAGTAACAGACGAACTTCAAGTTTTGAACATTCGAATTTCAGACAAAATGAAATTTATGAAAACTGAAGAAATTCATCTGAAACAATGTTAAAGTTCATCTGAAATCAAGATCCTATTGAGTTTCAAAATTGCTCACTCACAGACAAACTTTGAACATGGAAATTCGAATTTCAGAAGCTAAAGTTGTGAGTCTGTTAAAATAACATGATGACATATGAAGGGCAGTGTTTACAAATTTGAATGTTGAAGTAAGTCTGAAAAGAGGTCTCTCTGATAGACGAACTTCACTCTTTGAAAATTCAAATTTCGAAGGAAATGAACTACTGTGCCTTTTGAGCCTGGTACGGACAGAAGAATTTTGGGGTTCCAAAATTTGAATTTCGAGGACACTGTAGCAAATTGAAAACACTGTTCACACTTAACAGAAAAACTTTTCACTTGAAAATTCGTATGTCACAACATGGAAACATTTTCTAAGTTTCAAAATTTGAATTTCACTTCATGAACAGACGAACTTCAGTATTTCAACGTTGGAAGCTTTAACCTTCGATTCCTTCAAAATTCGTCTGTTGACCAACCAAAATTTGAATTTCAGTATGTCAGAAGCATTAAATGCAGTTGGTTAATGGATAGTTTTTCAGAGTAACCGTTGGATAACTTCTCCAACGGATAGATTTTGTCTCTAATGGACATTTGAGACCTAAATCTATAAATATAACATCATTTGAAGTTGTGGAAAATGAATCAAACTTTGTATATACTGAAACTCTGCCAAATATTCTTCTCAAAAAGACTTTTACCCTCTTACTTCAATACTTGTACTTCAAATTTTATATTCACTCTATTCAAGAGAGTTTCATCTTTGTCAATAATCTAATCTTCATCTAGAGGATAGATTTTCTTGTGAGGAGTTATCACAATGGATTGTAAAGCACTTTGTGAAAGTGCGGAAAGAGATTGAGTGAGCTCTAGAAAACAGAGCACTGATGTTGTACTGTGGCACTTGCAAGAAGCCCGTTGAATTCTTGCTGAATAGTGGAAAATCTCAAGTGGTGACTTGGGGACTGGATGTAGGTCAAGTGGAGAGACCGAACCAGGATAAATTTCTGAGTCTTCTTCTTTTTTCTGCCACTTTTACTATTATTTATTTACACTCTATTTTGCCTCCATATATTGCATTCTTCACCTCTTTGACATTTTGCAGAAAAGTTCAAACTTCCCAATTCATCCCCCTCTTGGGAAGCCCGCCTAACTAACAGCTTCCTACATGGGGAACACTATACTTTGGCATAATCAAAAGTCACCTTTAATTGGGAGATCATAAAGGCTATGATTAGGCATAGTGGAACTCATGTGGAGGAAGATGAATGGTCAAGGTGGAATTTGTCCCTCTAAATAATGGAGAGATATATATGAGCCCCTCAATGAGTGAGACTGAGAAGTGTATGGCTGTGCTCGAATGGAAGAGTTTCTATTTGTTCTGTCAGTTTGCTTAGAGATTGAGAAAGCGATGGTCGAGTAAAATGAGGATGACATTTCCATGCCTTATATTTGACCTATATATATCATGAGACAAAAGGGATATAATCAGGTTATATGATAGGTTGCATCGGATCACCGATCTCATATGATTTGGGTAGTCACAATGTCTTACTAGAGGCCATTTGTGATTTGTGCATCTAATAGTGTTATTAACCCACTGCTAACATCTTGTTGGCCTACAGGGTCACACACAAGAATGGGCCAACTTGAGTTAGAATGTCCAGATTTGTTGAATATAAAATGTGTCTAGATTCAATGAATTTAATATTCAATTTATGGTGATTGAATTATATATATATTTGATATATATATTATAAAATTTGAAATATATATGTTTGATATATTATATATTTGATATATATTATATTATTTAAATATATATATATATTGTTCAAATAAATTTAAACTAATGTTATGATCTAAATTTTATTTATATGATAAATTAAATCTAGATTTGATTCTGGATATAGATTAGATAATTAGTTTAAATTTAATCTATTAGATAGATTTAAATTCAAACTAATCTATTTAATTAATATTTGATTTAGTTTAAATTATTGATTTAAATTAAACAAATACCAAATCCTATATGTATATTGACATATACTAAGATAATTTGAAAAAGAATCAACACAATTTTGAATCACCCAAAAGAGAGCACGACCATAAACTCAGATTTCGAGACTATATGGACAAATTTTGAACAGCGGCTGTACAGATGAACAATGATGGCATACGGATGTATGTACATACACAAACAAAGGTCTAGCACACCATTCGAGTTGGACTCACTGTTTGTGTGAATACTGGTAGAGGGAGCTGATTAGTCGCGTTAGTTCCTGGGGGCTGACAAAACAAAAAAGAACACCAAGGGATGCACTGGAGGTAAATTCTTTTTCTACATCTCAATCTAAACAACATTGACAGATCCATGGGAGGGAATTTCTTGATAGTTTTCTGCTGCGTGTGTGCTGAAATTTCCAACAAATGGGCATTTCACTATCACCAAAGTCTAGTCTCGGCTGGCACCCAAAGCCCTGTAATGATAGGCATCCACCAAAGTAATATGGAAATAGGCACTTTACTATCACCAAAGTCCAGTTTTGGCTGGCACCTAAAGCCCTGTAACGGCAGGCATTCAGCAAAGTCCTATGAAAATAGGCATTTCACTATCGTTAAAGTCTAGTCTTGGTTGGCACCTAAAGCCCTGTAACAACAGGCATCCACCATAATTCTATGAAAATAGGTCTTTCATTATCGCCAAAGTCCATTCTTGGCTAGTACCCAAAGCCCTATAACGGCAGGGATCCTCCAAAATCTTATGAAAATAGGCATTTCTCTATTGTCAAAGTCTAGTCTTAGCTAGCACCCAAATCCTTATAATGGCAGGCATCCTCCAAATTCCTATGAAAATAGGCACTTCATTATAGCCAAAGTCCAGTCTTGGCTAGCACCTAAAGCCTTGTAATGGCAAGCATCCACTAAAGTCCTATGAAAATAGGCATTTCACTATCACCAAAGTCCCGTCTTGGCTAGCAACTAAAGCCTTGTAACAGCAGGCATCCACCAAAGTCCTATGAAAATAGGCACTTCACTATCACCAAGGTCTAGTCTTTGCTTGAATCTAAAGCCCTGTAACTGCAGGCATCCACCAAAGTCCTATGAAAATAGGCACTTTACTATCGCCAAAGTCTAGTCTTGGCTGGTACCTCAAGCACTGTAACGGCAAGCATTCACCAATGTCTTATGAAAGTAGGCATTTCAGTTCCATCTAACATTGCACTTTATTTTTTTTAATACCCAAACGTAATACATGTTTTCATCTTCACTTGCTCCTAAGTTGTGAATATCATATGACTTAGTCTTTTGATATTCTAGCTTGGTCACTAAGTAAAGGGGGGTATCTCATCAACATGACATTTTGTTTGGTAACTCCATTAAAATTAAGCCAAATAGCCCTCATTTGATGGTCCATCTTAAGTTCATATTGTTATAGTAAGAGTTTGGTCTTCATTACATCACATACATAGATGTTCATTCTTGTCCTTGTTGTGTCTAATCCATAGTTTTAAATGCACATTTTGAAAACCACTAAGGCATTGTTTTTGTTATCTCTTCAATACCGGGATAATGAACTAAGTCAAAAATCATATGCAAAACCTTTTTGAATGCCACGACTTAATTTGTGAGAAATAGGAATAGTTATCCAAGCTAACAAAATAGTATTTCTAAAGAAAATCTCTTGGTAATCATATCGACACAATGAGATGTGAGTCAGGAGGATCTGAAATTGAAATATTAAGAAAATAACAACCAAGAAAGGACTTAGAGAATATACCGTCACTACTAGTGAAATAAAGTGGAGATCTTTTATATGGTTGAAAATTCTAGTTGATTTTAGTGTGCTAAAATAAGTCAAGGACCCCTAAACATAATTGAGCATAATCAAATCCATAGGGGTTAAGCAATAAGGTTTGACACAGTTTGCAGATAGCTGGGTCCCTTAAGCATGCTGTTCAGGGCTCGATTCCTGGCCATGTGTATAGAAAAGATCTTGTCAGGAGAGGCAAATCCTACTTTGGTGATCTCAACACCTCGGAAAACCTACAAGAGTTAGCAAAAATAGGGTGGAATTTTATATACCCATGTTAGAGCTATAGTAGAATTTCCTTTCTGGACCCATAAAAATTTACCTTAAGGAAAATGAATTAGGTTAGAAAAATCCAAAAGGGAAATAAATGCATAAAAATATCCACTCCACTGGCTCAAGTTGTGTTTAGTAACCAGGGGTTTCACCAAAATATATTGTCTTTCCTGTCAAATAGTGTAGTATGAGCTATGAGTTTGCTAATAGCATCTTGTGCAGCAGGTTATGTAAACTTGAGTACCGGTGGTGCATCACCAATGTTTGATCCTCACGTTAAAAGAGTACATAATGGCCTAAGAAAGAAAATGTCCCCTATAAAAGTGAAGCACAAAATGTGCGGGGAAACTAAGAAAATCCTTAATAATTCCATTGCACTAGAATATGGGTCCAGGTAAGGTGGAATTTACTTCTTGCTTTAGGTGGGTATGTATTATTCTATTCTTACTACCTAATTCTAAAACAATTAAGGACATATAAATAAAAAGTTGAGTTCTTGATTTATTTGGGCACACTAGAGATACTAGAAACCATTCAATAATATCAATGACCCACGGGCTTAGGTAAAGTGATGGGAAATTTTGGATTCAGGTCTAATTTGATAACCAAAAGGGTTAATCTCAAATAATAATAAAAAAAAAGAAAAAGGACTCCTGATGACCACAAATGGTTCATGCATAACCAATTGGAATGCCTTTTAACATCAAAATTTTCAATTTGCTTGGCTAGCTATTTTCATTCACCACATACTGTGTACTCACACATGCCACAATTTATGACAAAATGGCTAGATGCCAAATCTCGAATGATCCTATGGCTTTTCGCTTTAGTGGCAAACACCCATATGGTGAAAAAGGAACAAAGTGAGGCTTCAAGTGACTTTTTAAAATTTTTTTTGAATGGACTAAACTAGCAAGCATATAGGTTGATCATTAGTCAGGTTATGAGGCAATCTAGTCACCTCATTGCATTGCGTGTATGGTAGCTTTAAATTCATACTAAGGCTAAGTCTAGTGGAATCTAGTGTCATCTTTGCATTACATGGATGGACAAAATGCGTGTTCTTATCTTTACTTGTTCCTTATGCCAGAACTTCAAAACCCACACCTTTTCTCTTTCTTACCTAAGAAATAAGTAAAGAGAGATAACTATGAATACTGTATTTTGTTTGGGTCCTTTCAAAAAAAATAAATAATTTCTTAATAAATATGAAAAGGAAGAAAAGTTTACATAAAATAAAATAATAAAAAAATAATAATGTCTCCCAAAGATTGCCAAATCTTGGGGAGTTATGTAACATCTTATATTAGGGCCCATTTTCTATATATTAAATCATATTAGATATCTTTCATCATAATTTAGAAACTAGAATCATAATATAATAAAAATAGAATTTTTCAAAATTCAGGGTACTATTCATTTAGCAAACTCCATTTTACCCGATGAATTTTGAAAATTCATAACTAAATCTAGAAAAATCATCTTAAAGTGATTCAAGTCTCTAAAATTATCTTAAATTTAGATATACATGAGAAAACTATGAAATAGTAACTTCATTGGGCCAATTTATACAGTAAATTTCGTGGACATTTACTATTCATTTGGTCATTTTTCTATCTTCCAGTTTTCTGACCTCAAATTTGAAAAATATTATTTCATTATATTCTGTTCTAAATTATGCATACTCTATGTCATTAGAATGCTCTGCATGTCTACTTATAGACATATTTTTATTATACATTTATTTCACTTACACAAGGCATAACTTTAACTTAAATCACGAAAGGTTAGAATTTAAATTTTACTAGAATAGTTTTGGGAAAAACTCTATATCTTCTATTATATAGCTCCATTTACCTCCAAATTAGTGGCATATGAAACTTAAAACATATACCTTTCTATAAATTTAAACCATTGAATTTTTGGAGCTATGTATGATTTTATATTATCTTTTGAATTTTCCAGTACCTAACATTCATTTTTCAGTTTTCTCATTCCTGCCCTGTTCTGAACCTTAATTTTTTAAAAATCACCATTAATTGTATACAACTCCAAATGGTGTGAATTAGATGTCATTTGAAAGCTTGACATGCCCTATATCTGGTATAAAAATCCCATAAACTAACCTCACATTAAGTACAGAACAAGGGCAAACTAAGCAGACACATCTGGAAAATGCCCTGTTTCAATCTATATTGCAATTTGCTTACCAAAACCCTTGCAAATGAATTCATTTTGGCATGAAACTTGGTAGAATATAACGTCATATCACAATATCCAAAACTGAAAATTCTCATACATTTTCTACAACAGTAACATAATATTCACTATTTTACAATTTCATACAAAAGCAAGACACCAATAACCATTCACATTATAACATAATGGCTTGCAACATCATCCACTCATCATTAGCTTCTCCATGACTTTAGCTCCTTCCTTAGCCCTTTTTCCATTGCTTCCCTAGCATGGTTAGTCATTAAGGGGGAATGAGATTCAAAGAATCTTAGTAGCATTATCCAGTCATACACATATATTATCACATTTCACATAGATCATCAAGCAAACTCATCAATTCATATAATGCCATAACAGTTTTATAAAAATTTTGGCAGAGTTTCATTTTGTAAATTATGTTAGATGAGCTGGTTTCCCAAGAGGGGGGGTGAATTGGGAAGATTAAAATTTTCTGCAAAAAGTCAAGAAGGTGAAGAAAGCAAAGTATGACAATAAAATAGAGTATAAATGAATAAACTGTAAAAGTAGCAATAAAGAGAAGAAAACTCAAATATTTATCCTGGTTCAGTCTCTCCACTTGACCTACGTCCAGTCCCCAAGTCACCACTTGAGATTTTCCACTATTCTGCAAGAATACAATAGGCTTCTTGCAAATGCCACAGTACAAAAATGATGCTCTGTTTCTAGAGCTCACTCTTCCACTCTATGCACTCTTACTAACTGCTTCTCCAATCCCTTGTGATATCCCCTCACAAGAAAATATTTCTTCCAGATGAAGATAAGATTGTTTGCAAAGATTAAACTCTCTTAGACAGAGTGAATATGAAAGTTGAAGTACAAATATTGAAGTGAGAGAGTAAGAGACTTTGAGTAGATGATTTGGCAGAGTTTCAGTATATAAACAGTTAAAATCATTACCCACAACTTCAAATATTGTTATATTTATAGATTTAGGTCTCAACTATATGTTAGAGACACAATCTATCCGTTGGAGAAGTTATCTAACGGTTACTCTGAAAAACTATCCGTTAACCAACTGCATTTAATGCTTCTGACATTCTGAAATTCGAATTTCAGTTGGTTAACAGACGAATTTCACAGAACCGAAGACTAGAGACTTCAACGTTGAATGCCCAAAGTTCATTTGTCATGAAGTGAAGTTCAAATTTTGATATTTGGAAAGTGTTTCTATGTTGTGACATATGAATTTTCAAGTAGAAAGTTTTTCTGTTAAGTGTGAACAGTATTCTCAATTTGCTACAGTGCCTTTGAAATTCAAATTTTGGAACCCCAAAATTCGTCTGTCCTTAGCTGGCTTATAAGGCACAGTAGTTCATCTTATTCGAAATTCGAATTTTCAAATGGCAAAGTTCGTCTGTCAGAGAGACCTCTTTTCAAACTTACTTCAAAATTTGAATTTACAAATGCTGTCATTCGTATGTTAACATATCAATATATCAGACTCACAAGCTTTGTTTCTGAAATTCAAATTTTTATGTTCAAAGTTCGTCTATCAGTGAGCAATTTTGAAACTCAATCTAAACTAGGTTTCAGATGAACTTTGACATAATTTCAGATGAATTTCTTTAGTTTTCATAAGTTTCATTTTGTCTGAAATTCGAATTTTCAAAACCCAAAGTTCGTCTGTTACTGAAAGCTCCTTTCAGACACTTATCAAAATTCAAATTTTCTTAAGTCAAAATTCATCTGTCAGAGAGTCTTCTCTTCAGACTTGTTCAATTTCACTATGAAATTTGAATTTCCAAAGCCAAAGTTCAAATTTTCAAGATGACATATCAGTATAAACCTTTCAAACTTCATCTGTTAGTGGGTGTTTTTCAAATATTCCATGATTTAATATAGAATCAAAGTTTTAAAGCATCTTTTCATCAAATCAAAGTCTTTTACTTAAATCAAAACGTTACTTAACATCCTACATAAATCTTTGCACTGATTTCTCCATGATTCCTTCACTTGAACCTTTTGTGCACCTTTGATATCTTTATTCCAAGCTCTTAAAGGTTGGTTTGGGATTATCAAAACACTTGATTCAACAAATTAGGCATTTTGGAGCTTCAAGCCCCTTTAAACAACTCAGCCAATCAATGGACATCACAAAATATTAATCATGGCATCAAACAAGTCATAGAGTTCATAAACATTCATAAGACAATATAATGCATATAATGGAAAAATGCTACCTTTATGCTTCCACGTGCTTTTCCTTTGAGTTATACCTCTTCCAAACACTTCTCCAAGCTTTCTTAGGCTTCCTCAAACCTAAACATATCATCAATTAGCTACTTAAGCCACTGATTCAAGGGGTGGTTTCATAAAGTCCCAATTAAACCCTAAAAAATTTCTCCTTTGGCTTTTTCTTAAATCAATACTTATTCCTAAGGTTTTCCACCATGAGGAACTCATTTTTGGCATAAAAAACATGAAATTATAACTCTAAATTGATGCTCCATTCTGACCAAAAATACCAAGAAAGGAGAGAAAATAATTTGTTTTGAAACTCGCCTAACTACTTCCAAAATCATGTCCTAGGTTGTTAGTTTGGTGTTTCTCCTAAGTTTATTGCATCAAAATCCATTCCTTGCTTCCTCTAGGGTTTGGCTGAAATATTAACATGGAAAGGGGAAGAGGAAGACTCCAAGAAACTAAGCTTAACTATTTAAAATTATAAGCTCAAGGTGGTAGGAATCACTTACCAAATCCTTGAGTTCTTGGTCCATCAACTTCGTCTTCTCTTTCTCTTCTTCTTTCTCTCTTTTCTTTCTTTCTTTCTTGCGTTTTCTCTCTTTCCTTTTGCAGCTGGAAGTGTTGGTTAGAATGAGGGTGAAAGAGAGGGATTATGTGGCCTAATTAGCTTACTAATTGCACAATTAACTTTAATCACTTTTTGGTCGAAAAGTAAAAAACTTCCTTTACAAGTTTTTGGCCAAAAATTCATGACTTCCTTAGGAAGTTCTTGGCCAAAAATTCCAGCTGCTCACATTCCTAGGGAGAGTGTTTTAAGTGTCCAAAATTGCTCAATTCTTCCTGGTCCAGAGATATCTTGAACCGGGTAATTTTTAACTGTACCGATAAAACTGCTTTTTATAGTAAATTAGCATTTTTGTGCTACAGGACTATTCCAATTTTATTTTTATATTTCCTTAATTATCCTGTCCCAAATGGTATCTATGTATGGCCTATATCCTATCTTGGTTACCTTTTAATTATCGGTGGGACCCACATTTTACTTTATCGGTTTACTATTATTTTTGGACACTTGACACTGATTATTTCTTTATTCTTAAACATTAACCCTCAGTGCCAAATACCATTGGACTTCTCTCATTGATGACTTTGTTTTGACAGTAATTTTGCATATTTACAAATTACCCTGACTCAGGGTTAAATTATAATTTGACACTTTCGGGTCATTAAGTGCAATTTTCCCCAAGGGCATTTCTATTTCTCCTCCACGTAATATTTAATAATTTTGGGACATGGATGTCTTTTTCATAATTCTTTAGGGGCAAAAATAGAATTTTCTTATTTTTCCGTTCAACTGGGAAAAATGACCTCTTACCCTTTTTCATGCAAAATGGTGTCTACCTATTTTTACAAATTCCCTATGCATCTCTAGATATTTTAACTTTCTTGGAATGTTACAAGTTATGATTTTCTCATTTTTGAGATTTGATATCAAATTAATAATGAAAAAAAGAAAACAAATAAATTAATCTTAATGTGAATATCAAGGAAAAATAATAAAAGAGATTTTTGTGATTTTAGAGCATGAATTGAATTATTTGCTTTTTGGCATTACAAATAGAAGCAAGATGAGAAGAGAGGCATCAATAACAATAAAAAGAAAGAGAAGAAATTGAGAGAAAGAGAGAGAGTACGCGAGAGTGGTATGAGAGCGAAAAAAAAGTTAAGAGTGGATGTTGGTTTTTTCAATAAGGTTTAAGGTAGGAAATTTCTTCCCTTCTTCTTCATTCCATCTCTTGCACAGTTGGGGTTTTTTAAATGGTAGAATATTTTTTTTAGAATGCGATCTACTATCTTCTCCTCTTCTTGAATATTTCCATAGATCCCAAATTTGATGTTTTGAGAGGTCCATGGAATAATTTATTCACACTGATAAACACCTTACAATAGATGGAGGTATGCTTGTGATGTATTTTGTTTTCTTCTCTTCAATTTGTTTCTATGGACCCCAAAGTATGATATTCTAGTGAGGTCCTAGAGATAAACTACTCATATCCATGAATATCTTCAATAAGGATAAAAGCATATTCTCGCTGATGATGGATAGATTTGTCCTATTTTATCATAATGTGTATTCCATAAGCCAATGTGTATAACTACATACTTATGGCTATGCTTGCCAAACACGTTAGTTAAATTAGTGGAATGACACTCCGTGATATTCTTTCAGACTTTAATATTGCAATGATTTTTTTTATTTATTTCTTTCTTCTCATTTTTTTATTTAATTTTTTCCTTCTTTTATTTCTTTTTTATTTTTTCCTTTCTTCCTTCTCGTTTCTTTTTTTTTTGTTTTTTTTCCTTCTTGTTTTCTTTCTTTCTTTGTTTTCTTTTTTTATCTTCTTCCTTTTCTTTTTTTTTCTTTTCTTTTCTTTTTTTGTTTTGTTTTGTTTTTTATTTTTTTATTTTTTTTTTTTAGTTTTTTTTTCTAAAGATTAAGAAATTAGATAATTACATCTTCTCTTTTAAGATCATGAAATTCAGTTGAAATATTTATCCTTCAAAGTTGTGTTAGAAGGCACATATAACTTCAAACGAAATAACTTTTATGTGCTTTATAATGATGATAGATAGGTGATTCATTACATTATTCTTATTCCTTGCGCGATTATAATAATATGATATTTTCTCATTAAATATGTATATATTTTTAAATTTTTGCCCGGTAGGGTTTTTGGAACCTCCGTGGATATTAGGATTAAAAAATTTACTGCGTTTTGCGATATGCCTCTGTTGGTATACTAATCAAATTATGTTTTTTTATGGAAAATATTTTTTTAAAGATTTTCTCAAATTTGATAAAGTTTTGAATAAAAATATTTCTTTAAATATAATTTTATAATATATTTTCAAGTTATTTTATGTGAGGTTTTTAGAAGCTTTCATAGGTATATAAATCAGTTAGTGAACACGTGGGGTTTTGGGAATCTCTGTAGATTTATTAACAAGTAATAAATAAATAGCTAAATAATTTTTATATATAATATGTATAATTCAATTTTTGAAAATAACAAATATATATAATTTTTCTTAAAAAATACAAACCCATTGAGATGAGTTTTTACACCATAACTACATAGACTTTGATCCCTATATTGGGTACGTAGGCCCTAGACCCTTATTCTAAGTTAAGTTTGTCTTTGTAAATAAATCCATTTTATTTATTTATTTTTATTATTGTTTATTTTCTTTATATGAGTTTTATAAAGGTAATTAAAATAATTTTAAGATCACATTGATTTTGTATAATTAACTTAAGGTAACCGTTCTTATGAACGGGTGTTACGGGGTGCTTAACACCTTGCTCATGACGCAATCAACTCCCGAACCCTTATTTTTCATGGATCATTTTTTTCTAGAAAAAAAAAAGGTTTTTCCAAAATTTCCCTTTTAAAAATTTTGGTGGCGACTCTACTTTATTTTAATTTTTTAATTTTTTGGGACAAAAATTAGGTACGACAATCAGCAACTAATATGAATGCTAACCTAAGGCTTCCTTCGAATGCTAAGCCACTGACTAGAAAGTAAGGAATAAATCATAGTAATGAAGAAAAGTAATGAAAAGCATAAAGCAAGTACCCCGCATATGTAATGAAGTAATATCAGTGGCACAATGTTTCCAATAATGAAAGAAAGATGACAATAAGTAATAAATGATAGTAATGAAGAAAAGTAATGAGAAAAGAGTTATTGGGGGAAAATTAATGTATAATTTAAATGAATGTATGTTGGAGAAGAAGAATGAGTAATAACCCAGGTGAAGGAAAATGGTCTGAGCCTAATCAGAGTCCTACAAAGGAAGACGTAGGATCTAAGATGACTGTATGATGATAGCTATATGATTATTGCTAAATAGAAGAATTACCTGAGTTTAAGAAGTGACTTAGTGGTCCTCTCAGGTATGGCCCTACCAGAGCAACTAAATGTACATCACGGTAAAGTATGAGTTATGCTAAGTAAGTTTGGACTAGAGGAATTATTTGAAGAGAAAAGTAGCTTCACCTAACCAAACCAAGGACTTCAAATTCAAAGGAACGATAGAACTATTTTAAGAATTGACAAGATAGATCTGAAAGACAAGTTTAATCTCTAGATCTCCTGAGTACTATGATAGAAGGAAAAAAATGTTTTGAAAGGTATAATGATCATTCCCTAGAACTGAATGGGTCGAGCCAGTAGTTGATGCTATATAGAATCATGTGCTATGAAAGTCTTAGAGGACAAATTGGAAAACAATCTCATGGGGATATTAGAAGACAATAGTAGTAAGTTTGATACCAGTATGAAAACCCCATATGTTCAGTATGATGATAAGAATGAAAGGTATATGTAGAAATGATGCACATCCATGGTTTTGAACCAAGTAGGTATGCAGTAAGATATTAAAGCAGTGAAGTAGAAAGACCAGGGGTTAAAGGATAAGGATGAAAGAAGTGGTTAATAGAACTTGTTAAGCACAATTATTAAATGCAAGATAAGAATGGTTGAGATATGAAGAGGTGTCCAGCAAAGATAGGTAGCATAAGCATAGACTTCTCAAATGGCCCTAGTGACAGTAAAGTGAGGTACCCCCAACTGAGATTCCCTATAAATGATCCTTATGGCCTAGATCAGTAGTAAAGGATTGTGAAGAGCAACTACGAGAGTTATTGCCCAAAAATAACAGGAAGAAGCCAGAGCCTATAATGTTCCACCTTTGCCGCAACAGTCTCAAGTAAATTAGTAAGCTAAATTTATCAGTCATTGATATATGGTTATGCAATATAAAATCTATCAACCGTCATCCTTGATGGTGAATTTGACGTGTAAAATGTTAAGGGATGGACTATGAGCCTAAAAAGATTTCTAAGACAATGGGCAGCACATTGAAAATGAAAGATTTTAATGGCAACATATAAGTTGAAGAATAATGTTAATTAAAGGAAGCATAATTTGTAAGAATTTGCTCTAATAAGAACAAGCTAGTCAATGAAAGTATAGTAAGGCATAACCAATTGGTTCAAAATTTGATGTACCCCTGTAGTATGATGATGAACAAGAAAAGGTGGAAAAGCTAGAAAAAGAGGCTTAAAGTAAACTATTAAAGAGAAGATGCCTAATACAAATTCAGACTTTTAATTCACTAATCAAAGTAAGCAAGATTAGTGGAAATAGCCTGAATCACGTGAATGTTTTACCTACATCTCCTACTACTATTAGTAAGAAAATTTTGCAGAAAGGAAAAGTAAGTAAGAATAAGGATAAGAAGCCTTGGAATAACATGAGATTTATAAAGCAAGGCAAAAGAGTAGAAGAGGTAGATCAAGCAACCCAGCTATATTTAAATACAGAAAGGCTCATAGCAGAAGGCCATGTTAAATAAGATAAAATGGTGCTCTAAGTATAGAAATCCGAGATGTTAAACTAGTGACAGTACTATGAAAATGGCTAATACCAAACCACAAGCATAAGGTAGAGTCTTTGTACTATCCCGATTTGAAGTCATAAGTCACCTGATTTCAGCAAAGGTATGATGTAGGTGCAAGCTATTCTTTTATAGTAGAGCTAAGAGGTCGGGTCTGGAGGTTATTATTATGTGATTTACATGTAAATGTTTTCATTAGCAGCAAGGCCATAATTTCCAATACCAATTTAAATAAGTATTAAAGAACCATAGTAAACACAACTGGCTTGTGTAAATAATCTCCTCTCAAACTGTAAGGAGAAGATGTTAATTATGCCTACCCCTGAATGTGTTAAGAGTAAGATAGATGATATACCAGTTGCTTAAGCTAGGTAAAGCTTGAAGAAGAATGTTAAGGATTGAACACAAGAAGTAATGTATGATTTAAAGTAGGAAGTTTGATAAAGATTCGAGACCTCTGTAATGGAAAGTTAGTAATGTGTTAACAATGTTTAAGACATGAGGTATGAATCTAAAAGTATAATGTATGAATAATGCTTAAGGTGTAAAGTGTGAGCCCAAGGTAATTGATTTGTGACAAGCAGTTAGTGAACTACGAAACCTAGAGATAGTTAATTGTTGAGCTTAGTATCAAATCTAGCTATAAAGAAAGTATTTCACTGAAAGATCTCATAACAAAAGAAATTCTCCCTCAACTGCCAAGGTGAGAATAAAAGGAGGTAGCTCTTGGGTAGAAGCTTAATTGAGCAAGCTCTTGGGAAGAAGCCCAAATGAGCCAAGAAAGATGAAATCCTCCATATGATGAAAGTCACCTGAGGTGATACCCAAATAAGCAAGAATCATGAGAGGCTGAGGGCTAGATTCTAGCTGAGTTAGGAAGAGACTTTTGAAGGGTTAAGAAGTTTCACTGAAATTGCCATATTACTTATTAACCTTGGCTAAGAAGCTAAAGAGGTTATATAAATGAGAACATAACGTTGAAGAGCAGAAAGTCAGTAACCACTACCTTAATGTTAGTTAGACTCTGACCCATAGAAAACCAAAAGAATCCAAAGGCTCTCATAAGAAAAGCAAAGTACAGGGTTCAGAGGTATATTCATACGCAAAGGTATAGTAATGAATTAAAGCTCTAGACTGATAAAAGTTAGAGTAAAAGGAAGCAATATAAGTATAAATAATAGATGAAAATGCGAATGATAACGAAACATCAATATGGGATGTTATGCCAAATGTTAAAGGAAGAAGCAAATAACGATTGAATGCCATAGAAATAAAGTAGTAAGTTATCTAGAGATCTCACGACAAGTTATGTCTTAGAAGAAAGCTTATTGCTGCATTCTCTAAGTCCAGCAGTGACATGAGTATAACAGAACCACTGAACATTTTGCAGTTAAACATGCTCGAGTGGGGGAAGTTTTAGGATGGTTGACCTATTGGGAAGAAATCAAGATTTAAGAAGAACAAAGGGTAGGAGGTGCAAATAGTTGAATGCAAGCACTATGAATAGAAGTTTGAACAGTTTATGATGGTATTAGATGATGACAATGAGAATGATGATATTTAAAGAACTCCAAATCTTTAAAAGACCATGAAAGATGTAATATCCTAGAATTTTTACTAAATGTTCAAGGCTCTATATTTCAAGATGCATACGGAATTTACAAAACGGGAATACATCATTTTACATGAAATAGGGTAAAGAGATCAATTATCTCAATTAGAAGGAAAAAGAAGAAAATGATGATTTTGCCCCTAGGAGAAAGAAAAAAAAAGGGAAACGAAACACGTGGACATAGGTGTGATAAAGAAAAGTTTATACATTTTGGAGAAAATTACACCTAATGCCTGAAAGTTTTAAAATTTATAACTATGCCCTAAGTCAAGGGTATTTTTGTAAATATAAAAAATTATAGTCAAAATGAAGCTCTCAATGAGCTAAGCCCAATGGAATATGTTAATTCATATGCTTTGATGATTCTAAACAACTTGGAGATTCAATATCAAAGGAACACAAGCAACATGAAGAACAAAGTTGGAGTTTCCTAAAGGTTGAAGAATTGTTTCACATATTTTTGGAAGTTATTTGCAAAAGAAGATAGATAAGCCTTGAATTTCAATTCACCTAATATTAAATAAGATGTCTAATTGAATGATTAATGATTAGCTCATGATTTCAAAATGGTTTCATGAAAAGAGCTATTTTATGAGTATAAAGTTTAAGTGTTCACTTTGTTTTCATGAAAGTGTTTTAGCTTATGGAGATAAAGTCTCAATTATAAAGATGTTTCTAAGTGTTTACCTTATTTTCATGAAAATGTTTTACCTTATGCATATAACCATTGAAGGTTATAAGATAAAGACTCAATCTTAAAGTCTTTCCAAGTGTCCATTCTTTGATTTCATGCAAAGGAGTTGAGGTTATCCGCATAACATAACTGGGCATCATGTTCTCAGGTCTATCTAGATGGTTATCCTGATAAGGTGGGCATCTTTTCATTTGCATTAGGGAGTGAACAGTGAAGGCTAATTGTACTGTATAGTCCGATATTCGCATAACCTAATGAGTTTATCCGCATAATGTGTGTCATAGGGCACTTAGACTCTTCTCGGTTAAACAGGTTACCCACATAACCTATGTTTCAACATCCTTGGACTTTCTTCAGATAAATAAGTTATCCACATAATCTATGTTACAGAACTCATGGCTCTTCTTCAGCAAAATAGGTCATCCGCATAATCTTGGAAGGTTATTCTGATAACCTTTACAAAAACTTAGTTTGAGAAAAAACTTAATGTTATCATAACAACTGAGTAGGTTTTCATGAAAATGCTCTTGAGCTAAAACTTAGTCATTCTAGGAAGCACGTTATCTGCATAACCTAGCAAGGTTATCAGCATAATGATAAGTTTATGTTGACAACAAGAGCCAATGGTCACCCGTTATTCGCATAATCTAATGTGGTTATCCGCATAATCTCTGTCAGATGCATCTAATGTGGTAGGTGAATGACTATTTTTCTGAGAATAATGGCTAATTCTTGTTTCCAATGGATAGTTTTGCTCTAAAACAATAAATAGGAGCTCATTTAAGTTGTTGAAGTAGAGAAAAAACATATATATGCCAAAACTCTGCAGAATTGATTACTAATTTATTCAAAGCTTACCGATCCTCTGTTTAGCTCATTCATTGTACTTAAATTTTCATATCCACTCTTTTGAGAGAGAGTTTTATATCTTGACCTGTATATTTCCACACACTTGTAGCTATCACTTAGTGTGAGGATACATTTGTTGGAGATTGTGACATAGGCCAATCATTGTATTACGAACATTGTACTTCAGTATGAAAAAGAAGGTGTTTTCCTTACATTATTATATTGTTTACATATTTTTCTTTATAATAATATCCCTAGATAAATTATTTTATCCTAAATATCCTTAGTCAATCATCTTTGTAGGAACAATGATGAACTCAGGCTAGTATGATTTTGATTGATAATTATGTATGAAAATACAAATCAAAATCATAAGCTCCTGTTAGAAAATGAGCTCTGGATCGGCTCATTATGAGATAGCTACATGGATCAAGTTATAAGCATATCTCATATATAACCGTGTCATGAAGCCCTCAGGCCTAATATCACCATGGCTTCCTACATGGGGAACACTATATTTTGGCATAGTTAAAAGTCACCCTTAATTGGGAGAACATAAAGGCTATGATCAGGCATAATGGAACTATAATTGTGTAGAAAGATGAATGATCAAGACAGAATTTGTCCCTATAATTAATAGAGATATATATCTGGGCCCCTCGATGAGTAAGACTGAGAAATGCATGGTCGTGCTTGAATGGAAGAATTTCCATTTGTTCTATTAGTCTGCTCAGAGATTGAGAAAGTGATGGTCGAGAAAAATGAGGATGACGTTTCCATGCCTCATACTTGACTTATATATCATGAGACAAAAGGGATGTGATCGGGTTATATAATAGGTTACATTGAATCTCCGATCTCATATGATTTGGGTAGTCACAATGTCTTGCTAGAGACCGCTTGTGACTTGTGGATCCAATAGTATTATTAGCCCACTGCTAACATCATATGAGCCTACAGGGTTGCACACAAGAACAAGCCAACTCAAGCTAGAATGTTCAGATTCATTGAATCTAAAATGTGTCTAGATTCAATGAATTTAATGTTCAATTTAGGGTGATAGAATTATATATATATATTAAAATTCAAAATATATATATGTCTGATATATTATATATTTAATATATATTATATTCAAAATATATGTATATTGTTCAAATTAATTCAAATGAATTAGTTTTAAATTTAATTCTATATGATATATTTAAATTTATACTAATGTCATAATCTAAATTTGATTTAGATTTGATTCTAAATTTGAATTTAAACTGATAATCAAACTTTGATTCATATGATAAATTAAATCTACATTTGATTCTGGATATAGATTAGATAGTTAGTTTAAATTTAATCTATTAGATAGATTTAAATTCAAACTAATCTATTTAATTAATATTTGATTTAATTTAAATTATTGATTTAAATTAAACAAATATCAAATTCTATCTATATATTGATATAGACTAGGGTACAGAATCAATACAATTTCAAATCACCCTAAAGAGAGAGCGCCTGTATACTCAGAGAGTGAGACTGTACGAACGAATGACAAATAGTGTACGGACGTACGGATGGTCACAACCAGAGGTGCTAGCATGCCGTTCGAGTTGAACTCAACGTTCATGTGGATACCGGTAGAGTGAGCTTACCAGTCGCGTTAGTTCCTGGGATTTGATGAAACAAAAAAAGAACACCAAGGGACGCATCAGAGGTAAATTCTTTTTTTTACATCTTAATCTAAACAACATTGAAAGATCCATGGGAGGGAATTTCTTGATAATTTTCCACTGTGTGTATGCTGAAATTGCCAACAATACTAAGAGATTTGCTTTTACTCTTGAGTAAGAAAAGTAAGTGTGTTTGTTCAGCTCAAAGTTCGAGCTGGGGTTGCATTGTGATTTTTGCAAGAACCCATTTAAATTTTGTAAGATATAGTGGAGAAATCCCAAGTGGTGGCTTGGGGGCTAAATGTAGGTTAAGTAGAGTAGACCGAACCAGGATAAATCATTGTGTTCTTCTCTCATTTACTTTGCAATTGCTCTTTATTTCTTATACTTTATTTTTTAGTAACTTTTTATTATCACTACTATATTTTACTTTCGCAGAAAAATCCAAACTTCCTAATTCACTCCCCCTCTTGAGAGCTAGCTGAACTAATAGAATAGAGTATAGAATTTATTAATATCAAAATAATATTTATTGGGTAATTTGGGTTTAATATTAATATTTTTCCCGATAGATATTAACTTAACTATTATGGGTCAGAACACTATCTCTGCTAGAATAGTTTTGGGAGAAATTACATAACTCCTTCTTTATAGCTCCAAATACTTTCAAACTAGTGGCATTAGTTTTCTAAGAATTAGAGCTTTCCAGAAATGAAAACCACTAAATTTTTGGAGCTTTGAAAAATTTTATATTGTATTTTAAAATTTCCAGTAGTCATGGCAAAAATTCCAGTTTTTCTCTACACTATCCTATTATGAACCATAACTTTGAAAATTCGCCATAAATTGTACACTTATCCAATTTAGATGTTCTTTCACTCTATGGAAATCTTATTCCATCTAATTTTTTTAACATACCTAACACTCATGTAGTATAACCTGTTCACATGAATAGTACCTTCGTAATTCTTAGAGTGTTCTAATTGAGCATTTCCAATCATAACTTAACAAAGTAAGCTTCATAGACAAAATACATCATCATTCATTGTACTAAATCCATGCATAATATTTCATAATGCTCTAATGATCACAATAGCATGGAGATACAGATTTAGTAGCATGTTCATAACTTTACATATCATTTCAAACTATAAGATCATAACTTGAGAGCAATATCATGCTTCATCATCATTTTTCTTTCTCCTTAGCACTCTTGACCACTTCTTGCCATAGCTTGAGCCTAGTCATGATGATCATTTGGAAGGGTGAGATTCAAAAATCTTAGTAGTTATATCCAATTATGCATTCACATCATCATATTATTTTATAAAATCATCAATAAAAATCATAACTTCATATTTTGCCATACAATTCTATAAAAATTTTAGCATGGTAACACTTTATAAAATGGACATCCTAGGGTCATAAAACCCTTCAAACAACCAACCAACCAACAGTGCAAATACATCACAAAGCATTCAAACAACTATATGGTATAGTCATATTATCATGGAAACACAATATGATTGCCTTCTTGACTTCCTTTGATTTCCTTCCTTTGTACACTCTTCCTTTGATCTTCAAACACTTTCTTGAACCCTAATATAACACAATTTAAGGTCATTAGCCACTAATTTGATGACCCCCTTCACAAAGTATACATACTTGGACTAAAAATTCCATTTTGCTTTTCTTAGGGTATTTCTTGTACAACACACTTGTATTTACATAATTTGGACCCAAGGAATCCATTTTCGGGGTCAAAAACTTGAAATTTCTTTCCTATATTAAACCTTAAATAGGCAGAAAATTTTCATAAATGGTAGAAAAATAACTACCTAATTAATTTACAATCCAATGGTATATCCTTAATCCTTGAAGGCTATACATCACTTTTCATGTATTAATTTCTTCATGGTTTCATTTTCTTCATGACTTTGGTTACTTTTGGCAAATAAAGCTTTTACAAAAATTCCCTTGGTATACCTTCTGCACTTCAATGTGCCTTGAGCTCATTTTTGGCCAAAAATTACTTTAATATTTTTTATGGACTAAAATATCATTTACCGATTAAATTTACCCTTACCGATTAAATATTTTTGTCGAAATTTTCATTAAATTGATATAGGGTTATTCATCAATTAATTTTAGTCCAAAATCATTATCTTAACCCAAAAGATATTTTACAAAGGTCCAATCACTATCCTTGAATTAGTACTGCCTTTTTCTGCAGTCTAAAATAACATTTATCAGGTAAAATATTAATATTAAACTCTAATAGCCCAATAAATATTATTTTGATCTTAATAAATTTCTTACTACATTTCATTGGGCTAGGCTCATCAAGAGCTTCATTTTGACTATACTTTTTCATATTTCCAAAAACACCCTTGACCTAGGGTAAATTTATACTTTTTTAAATTTTCGGGTCGTTAGGTGTATTTTTTCCCAAAGTTCTTTCTCTTTCCATTCTCATCATTAAGGGACTAAAATGTAGGATTCTTAATTCTTGGAGCCAAAATGTAATTTTCTCATTTTTTTCATTTAATCTAGAAAATAACCTATTTGCTTTTCTTCATGCTTAACGGTGTCTCTCTATTTTTCTCAGTTACTAATCCATTTTCTGATATCAAAATTTTTTTCTTGGAGCTTGAATTCAATATTTACATTTTATTTCTAATATGGGAAATAACCGTTTTGCCCTTGAGCTGGGTTAGAAACATAATCACTAATTCTTTCAGGCACTTTCTTGTACTTTTTCCTAAAGACCAATTTTTTATTATTTCTTTTTATACTATTCACATTAACTTTCAAATTGGTCTATCCCTCAACCTTGACCTCCCAACTACACAATACATATACCATTGCATTCAGCTTGGAGTGGGCTTTCATTCAAGTGGTATATTGTATATTTTCTTGGGTAAGTTCTGGAATTAATTTCTCATCTTAGTAGAAATTAATTCCAATTAAGGATCAAACATTACTTCTTCGAAAAATTATATTAGAAATTAATTCATTCTAAAGCCCGATTATAAATAGCCTTTTTGTCTCACTTCGTTTCTCATCTTTTGTTCATTTTATAAAATCCCATAAAAATAGGGATATTATAGAAATTTTCTTCTAGAGAGAGAAAGTTGAGAGAGAACATTGAGCCATCAAGAAACCAATCCATAGAAAAGCTTAGAAAGGACTTAGAAAGCATGAATATGTGATTGGTTTGCAAATTCATAGAGTAAATATTTTCCTACTATTTTCTGAAATTTTCTGTCTATTTAGGGTTCAATATAGGAAGGGAGTTTCATGATTTTGACCTCAAAAATGGATTCTTTGGGTCCAAATTATGTAAGAACAATGATGTTGTACAAAGGAAAATCAAGGGAAAACAAAAAGGAAATTTTAGTTCAAGTTGCCACTTTGTGAATGAGCTTAATGAATTAATGGCTCATGGTATTATTTCATGATGCTATAGGGCTCCAAGAAGTGTTTTAAGATCAATGGAAGTGTCCACAAAGTTTGGAGATCATTGGAAAATAAGAAGGTAGTCATTTTTCCTATTATGCTTAATGTCGTCATACTTTATTTTCATGATAATATGACTATGCCATATAGTTGTTTGAATGCTTTGCGATGAGTTTTCATTGTTGGCTGAATGTTTGAAGGGTTTTATAACCCTAGGATATCCATTTTATAAAGTGTTACCATGCCAAAATGTTTATGTAATTGTATGGCATAATATGAAGTTATGATTTTCATTGATAATTTTATGAAATGATATGATGATGTGAATACATGATTGGATATAACTACTGAGATTCTTTGAATCTCACCCTTCCAAATGATCATTATGACTAGGCCCAAGCTATGGTAAGAAGGGGTCAAGAGTGCCAAGGAGAAAGAAGAAAGAGGATGAAACATAATGTTGTTTTCAAGTTATGATCTAGTTGTTTGAAATGATATGTAAAGTTATGAGCATGTTAATAAATCTATATCTCCATGCTATTATGATCATTAAAGCATTATAAAATGTTATGTATGAATTTAGTACAATAAATGATGATGTATTATGTCTATGAAACTTACTTTGTTAAGTTATGATTGGAAATGCTCAAGTAGAACACTATGAGGATAATGAAGGTACTGCTCATATGAAACAGAGCATAATGCATGTGTTATGTATACTAAAAAATTAGATAGAATGAGGTTTCTATAGAGTGAAAGAACACCTAAATTGGACAAGTGTACAATTTATGATGAATTTTCAAAGTTAGGGTTCAGAACAGGATAGTATAGAGAAAAACTGGAACTTTTGCCATGAACATTAGAAATTTCAAAATGCAATAGAAAATCGTTCAAAGCTGCAAAAATTCTGTGGTTTGCATTTCTGGAAACATCTAAGTCTTAGGAAACGAATGCCATAGGTTTGATAGTATTTGGAGCTATAAAGAAAGAGTTATGTAATTTCTCCTAAAACTGTTCGAGTAGAAGTAGTGTTCAGACCCTTAATGATTCCATGCCCTGTACATGGTGAATAAATGTACAAGAAAAATATATCTAGAAAAAAGATATACAGGTCTTTTGGATGACATGGACAATGCATGATTTGGCTTAGGATATCATGAGATATGAATTATTAAAGATAAGACCAAAACCTGGGAAGTTTCAAAATGACTAAATGTAAGTAAATATTTGAGAAATAAACTGTGGGAATTGGTCAAGAGAATGCTCTATTTTATTTTTTGCCATGTAGAAAATCTTTTTAACTATTTTTAAAGACTTCAATTACTTTGAGATGATTTTTCTAGAATTAGTTACGAATTTTCAAAATTCGTCGGGTAAAATGGAAAATGCACAATGAATAGTACTAAAAAAAAAGAAAAATTTATTTTGATATTTTTATGCAATCAAGTCTCTAATCATGTAATAATGGATATAATTGGAGTATAATACATGAGAAATGGACTTAAGTATATGGTGTTACACTCAATATTTTCCCAATATGAAAAATATTGATCAGAGATTGCAAATGTTGTAGATTAGCAAAGAATACCAGAGCGAAGTGTTGATTATTAAATCAAACAAGTAAGAAAGAAAGTATTTCTCTAGTAAGAAATGGTCTAAAAATTGGGAAATGATAAGAAGGGGAAAGTGATGTGTAAAAATTAAGTAAAATTTTGATGACGAAATTTTAATGAGGGTGAAGAAATGTAATATTCCTATTTTTACGGGATGACATAAGATGCACAAAAAGATGGCAAAGGAAGTGAAATGAAAAATTTATATACTCGAACTTTAGAATGAATTAATTTCTCATCTAATTTTTAGAAGAAGTTATATTTGGCCCTTCATTAGAATTAATTTTTCATAAGGTTCTGAGTAGAAATTAATTCAAGAACTTACCCCAAAAAATATATAATATACCATTTGAATGGAAGCTTGTCCCGAGTTGAGTACAACGATATATATATTATGTAGTCGGGAGGTCTAGGTTGAGAGATAGACCAATTTGAAAGTCAATGTGAATAGTGCCAAAAGAAATAATAAAAAATTAGTCTTTAGGTAAAATTACATGAAAGTGCCTAAAAGAATGGATAATTACATTTTTTACCCAACTCAGGGACAAAACGGTCATTTCCCATATCAGAAATAAAATTTGAATATTGCATTTAAACCCTAATGAAAAAATGTTGACATCATAAAATTCATAAGTAACCAGGGAAAATAGAGAGATACCATTAAGCGTGAAGAGACGCAAAGAGGTCATTTTTCTAGGTTAAACAGAAAAATGAGAAAATTGTATTTTGACCCAATAGTTAAGAATCCTTGCATTTTAGTCACTTAAGAGTGAGTTCAACGTAAAGGAGGAAAAGAGAAAGAAGTTTTGGAAAAATTACACCTAATGATCGAAAGTTTCAAAAATTATAAATTTACCCAGGTCAAGGGTATTTTTATAAATACGAAAAATTTTAGTGAAAATGAAGCTTTTAATGAGTTAATCCCAATAGAATATAGTATAAAATTTATTAAGTTTAAAATAATATTTATTTAGTAATTTGGATTTAAATTAATATTTTACCCGATAAAAGATTATTTTAGACTGCAGAAAAAACAGTACTTAGTTAAGGACAGTGAATGGATCTTGCCCAAATATAATTTAGATCAAGATAATGATTTTAGTACACAGTAATTTTTGGATAATTCTGTACCAATTTAATGACAATTTCGGGAAAAAATATTTAATAGATACGGGTAAATTTAATTAATAAAGGATAAATTAGTCAATTAAATTTTATGAATTAATTTATGGCCAAAATTGAGCACAAGTGGCGTCTGACCAGCTAAAGAGGACACCAATAGAATTAATTCAAAAGCTTTTAAATTAAAGTAACCAAGATGAGGGAAAAAAGATTAACTATGACTAATTTTATCATATATCTCTCCTAAATTGACTTCGTTAGCCATTTGGTCATCTCTTCCAATCCCAAAACATGCCTGGTCCAGCAGCTTAAGAGGGAGAAAAACACAAAGAAACATGGAGGAAATAGGGAAGGCAAGAGGCATGTTAGGACTCTCGGTACACGAGCAGTGGAAAACATCACCAAAATCCCGCCCATGGATTCATCAACATTTTTTAAATTGAGATGTAGAAGAGAATATTACCTTCAGTGCGTGTCCTTTCGGTTTTTTTTTTTAGTTTCGGACCTTAGGAACGTACATGTCTGATCAGCTCCCTCTACCAGTATCCACACAAATGGTGAGCCCAACTCGAATGGCATGATAGCACCTCTATTTGCAAATGTCCATACGTTCTCTCTGTGCTTTCGTATGTTCTCTTTGTGTTCATACACTTTCTCTCTCTAAGTGTGCAGCCACTATCTCTCTAGGGTGGATAAAGACTCTCTATTGATTAAGTATATAATAACCCTAGTCTATATATCAATATATCGATAGGGTTTATTATTTGATTTAAATTAAATCAAATATTAATTAAATAGATTACTTTAAATTTAAATCTATCTAATAGATTAAATCTAAAATAACTATCTAATCTATATCCAGAATCAAATCTAAATTTAATAGATTAAATCTAAAATAACTATCTAATCTATATCCAGAATCAAATCTAAATTTAATTTATCATATAAATCAAATTCAGATTATAACATTAGTTTAAATTTATATCTACAACATATAATTAAATTTAAAACTAATTCATTTAAATTAATTTAAATGATATATGTATATGTGTATATTTAGAAATAATATATCAAATATATTAAACACATATATATTTCAAATTTTATAATATATATATCAAATATATATATTTATTTATAAAATTTATACACCATAAAATTGAATGTTAAATTCATTTAATCTAAACACATTTTAGATTCAATGAATCTGGACATTTTAGCTCAAAGTTAGTCCATTCTTTTGTGTGACCTTGTTGGCCCATATGATGTTGGAAGTGGGTCAATGACACTATTAGACCCATAAATCACAAGTAGTCTCTAGCAAGACATTGTGACTAACCAAATTATATGATATTGGTGATCTAATGTAACATATCATATAACCCTATCACATCCCTTTTGTCTCATGATATATGGGATAAGTGTGGCATGGAAATGTCATCATCATCTTACTTGACCATCACTTTCTCATTCTCCAAGCAGACTAACAGAACAAATGAAAACTCTTCCATTTGAGCACGGCCATGAATTTCTCAGTCTCACTCATTGAGGGGTCTAGATATATCTCTCCATTAATTAGAGGGACAAATTCCATCTTGACCATTCATCTTCCCCTATATGAATTCCACTACGCCTGATCATAGCCTTTATGATCTCCTAATTAAACTTGACTTTTGACTATATCAAAGTTTAAGGTTCCCATGTAAGAAGTCATGGTGATCTCAGGTTTGAGGGTTTAGAGATAGTTATATATATGAGATATGCTTATGACTTGATCTATGCAGCTATCTCATGACCGGTCAATCCAATGCCTGTTCCCTAATATGTGCTTATGATTTTGATTTGTATCTTCATATATAATTATCAATCAAAATCATACTAGCCTTAGTTCATCATTGTTCCCACAAAGATGATTGACTAGGGACATTTAGGATAAAATAATTTATCTAAGGATATTATTATAAAGAAAAAAATGCGAACAATATAATAATGTAATAAAAGAAAAAAACTTTCTTTTTTCATAATGAAGTGAAATGTTCATAATACAATGATTGGCCTGGTGCACAATCTCCAACAACTCCCACTTGTACTAGGCCCAATCATTGATATATCAATACCCATTGACCTAACATGATGTTCATGCTTTACCTGTACAAGCAGCTTAGTAAGAGGATCAGCAACATTGTCATTAGTTAGTATTTTGCATATCTTTATATAACCCCTAGCAATAATTTCTCTGATGAGATGATATCACCTGAGTTTGTGTTTGGTTCATTGATGTGACTTAGGCTATTTAGCCTGTGCTATTGCACCGTTGTTGTCACCAAACAGATCTATCAGATTTGAGATGGTAAGTATTGTTAGGTTGGTTGGTCACCCAAGAAGAAGGGTGAATTGGGTGATGTAAGATTTTTGTCCTTTTTGGATCACAATCCAAATTCACTAGATGTGCAGCAAAACAAGGATGAATCGACAGAGTTAAATATAGTAAATGAACAAAGAAGATGAAAAGCAATACACAGTAATTTATACTGGTTCAGGTCAACCACTTAGCCTACATCCAGTCCCCAAGCCACTACTTGGGATTTTCTCTATATCCCATAGGTTTGATCCGGGCACCTGTGAAGCCTCAGTACATCCCACAAGTTTCAGTAGGCACTTGTGAAGCCACTCTCCCTACACCTTTATAATGATGTGTAACACCCCTTAGTGATACCCCACACTAAGAATCTACCCAGAAAATAGTAGAGAAGATTGATTACAGAATTGAAACTCTCTTTTAGAGTAGATAATATAAAAGCTCACTCTATTAAGGTGGGTTTTTCAGAGAATGCTGACGAAGAAAGATTTTATGTATATGAACAGCATTTTCACACAAATTCTCTTAAGGTCATTGCCCAGAAGTTTAAATAATGTTCTATTTATAGATTTAAGGTGTAACTAGACATTAGACACAAAATTTATCAGCTAGAGAAAAGTTCTAGCCGTTATTCTCAGAAAAATAGCCGTTCACCTACCACATTAAATGCATCTAACAGAGGTTATGTGGATAACCTCCTCAGGTTATGCAAATAACGGGTGACTATTGGCTCTTGGTTTCAATGTTAAACTTTCATTATGCGGATAACCTAGCTAGGTTATGCGGATAACGTTTATTTCAGAATGACTAAGTTTTTAGCTCAAACATTTTCATAAAAACCTACTCAGTTGTTCAGATAACATTAAATTTTCTCACTCTAAGTTTTTGGAAAAACATAGGTTACCAGGTTAACCTTCCAAGGTTATACGGATAACGTTCATTCCAGAATAACTACGTTTTTGCTTAAAAACATTTTCATGAAAACCTACTTAGTTGGTCGAATAACGTCTCATAAACTTCGATACCTTTGTGAATTATTAGAATAACCTCTTAGGATGTTATTCTTTGTTCAGATAACATTTAATCATCACAAACTAAGTTTCTAAAAAACAATCACCATAAACTATGTTTCTGTAAAACATAGGTTATCAAGATAATCTCCCAAAGTTATGTTGATAACGAATTTAACAGGGGAAGGTCCAAGAGTACTGTAACATAAGTTATGCGAATAACCTCCTTAGGTTATCCTAATAACGGGCAGCACAGAACAAGTGACCTTTACTATTAGACCTCTTATGCGAATAAGGTAAGCACCTTATCAAGAAATCAAGCTAGACAGAAGCAGGGTCATGGTGCAGACCTTAGTTATGCAGGTAACCTCATCTCTTTCTATGAAAACGAATAGAAAACAATTAAAAACAACATTGAGATTGAGACTTTTTCTCCATAACTTCTGAATGTTATGTGCATAAGGTAAAACTTTTCATGAAAATCATTTTGAAAACATGAGCCAAACATAACCAATTTGTTAGCCACTATTTTTCAATTCTAACTTATGTTAACATCATATTTACTTAATCTAACTCATTTAAAACATATGGTAACAATAGTTAGTAAATTTTCAAAGATTAATCCCACCTCAAGACCTAAGTGAAAATAAAATATACTTAGTGACTAGGTCTTTAAATGATGAGTTCCACTTTCACTTGGTCATTTCCTGTTGAATCAAGAGTTTTGATGATTCCAAACTAACATTCAAGAGCTTGGATTGAAGATATCAAAGGAGATCAAAGTGTTTCAAGTGAAGAATTTCTGAGTAATAGCTACTAGATCTTCTGTAGGATCTTTTGTTATGTTTAAATGAGGGTAAAAGATTTTGATTTTAAGTAAAGATGTTTTTAAACCTTGATTTTATGATAAATCTTGACTTATTTCAAAAATACCCATAAACAGACGAAGCTTGAAAGTTTAAACTGAACTGTCATATTGGAAATTCGAACTTTGACTTTGGAAATTCGAATTTCGAGCTAAAACTGAATAAATCTGAAAAGATGTCTCTCTGTCAGATGAATTTTGGTTTTCCAAAATTCAAATTTTCATCCAAGTCTGAAAGAAGCCTTTTTGAGACAGACGAACTTCACATCTTCAAAATTCAAATTTTAGATAAAATGCAGTTTGTGAAAACCAAAGAAATTTGTCTAAAATAATGTTGAAGTTCATCTGAAATCAAGAAGAAATTGAGTTTGAAAAACGCTCACTGACAGATGAACTTTGGCCTTCTAACATTCGAATTTCCATATAAGTCTGAAAGAAGCTTCTTTGTAACAGACGAACTTTAAGTCTTCAAAATTCGAATTTCAAACAAAATGTAATTTGTGAAAACTAAAGAAATTCATCTGAAACAATGTCAAAGTTCATCTGAAAGCAAGATTATATTAAGTTACAAAATTGCTCTCTGACAGACAAACTTTGAACATTAAAATTCAAATTTTCAGAAGCTATGTTTTTTAGACTGTTGAAATGAAACATTGATATACGAATGACAAAATCCTGTAACATTCGAATATTGAAGTTAGTTTGAAAAGAGTCACTCTGACAGATGAACTTCACTCTTTTAAAATTCGAATTTCGAAGAAAGTGAACTACTGTGCTTTTTGAACGTACTAGGAACAGACGAATTTTGGGTTTCCAAAATTTGAATTTCGAAGGCACTGTAGAAAATTGAAAACACTCTTCACACTTAACAGAAAAACCTTCTTCTTGAAAATTCATATGTCATATTGTAAAAATATTTTGTAAGTTTCAAAATTCGAATTTCACTTCATGAACAGACGAACTTCGTGCTGTAACGTTGGAAGCTTTAACCTTTGGTTCCTTCGAAATTCGTCTGTTGACCAACCAAAATTCAAATTTCAGTATGTCAGAAGCATTAAATGCGGTTGGTTAACGGATAGTTTTTCAGAGTAACCGTTGGATGACTTCCCCAACGGATAGATTTTGTCTCTAACGGACATTTGAGACCTAAATCTATAAATATAACATCATTTGAAGTTATGAAATAGGAATCAAACTTGTATATACCGAATTTCTGTCAAATCTTCTTATCAAAAGCTTTTACCCTCTCAACTTCAATATCTGTACTTTAACCTTCATATCTACTCTATTCAAGAGAGTTATATCTTTGTAAACAATCTACTCTTCATCTGGAAGATAGATTTACTTGTGAGGGGAAATCATAAGAGGATTGGGTAGCACATTGTAGAAGTGCTTAAAGAGATTGAGAAAGCTCCAGAAACAAAGCATACTCGTTGTACTGTGGCATTAGCAAGAAGCCCATTGAATTCTTGCTGTATAGTGGAAAAATCTCAAGAGTTGTCTTGGGGACTGGACGTAGGTCAAGTGGATAGAGCGAACCAGGATAAATTACTGAGTCTTCTTCTCCTCATCTTTACTTTTCAGCTTGCTCTGTTTTGCACGTTGCTTCCCTTATACTATGCTATCTTCACCCATTTCACTTTGTACAGAAAAATTTCAATCTTCCCAATTCACCCCCCTCTTAGGAAGTCAGCCTTGTTAACAAGTGGTATCAGAGTCGGGATTCCCATTCAAAGGATCTCACAGTCCAGGAATTAAGATGGCTGGCTTTGGAGAAAGCATACTTCCTGAAGGGAACAACACTAATAGACCACCAGGCTTCAGTGGAGAACGTTATGGGTACTGGAAGATGAGGATGCAGATTTACCTCCAATCAATTGATCTTGATGAGTCAGTCATTGAGAAAGGAGATTTTGTCCCAATGACTCTAACTGAAGATGGAAGACACAAAGAGAAGCTAGAAGCAGAGTAGAATGAGGAAGACAGAAGGAGAGTACTACTAAATTTCAAAGCAAAGCATTGCTTAGTTAGTGCCCTGAATCAGGACGAATTCTACAGAGTTTCACAATGCTCCACTGCAAAAGGGATGTGGGACACTTTGCAGATTGCACATGAAGGAACAACTAGGATCAGGGAGAACAGACTGAACACATGCATTGGAGAGTATGAAAGCTTTAGAATGACTGAAGGAGAAACTGTAAAGGAGCTGCAAAAGAGATTCACTCTCATTGTGAATCAATTGAAAAGCTTGGGAATACACTCAGTCTGAAAAAGTAAGAAAGATACTCAGAGCTCTCCCTCTAGAATGGCAGCCCAAGGTGACAGCAATAGAGGAAGCCAGAGGAGAATCAATGGCCTCTGTCACAGCTCTCTTCGGCAGTCTTAAGGAGTATGAAGGAAAAATTAAAGCTCTCAAGGAAGCTGGGTTGGACAAAAACAAGAAAGGCCTTGCTCTTAAAGCTGCAGATGAAAAGGAAGAAGAATCTGATGAAGGAGATGAGCTGGATGAGGAAACTCTGGCTATGATGGTCAGAAAATTCGGAAGATTCTACAGCAAGAAGAAGAACAAGAGATTCTTCAAGAAGGGAGCAGCTGGTGAAAGCAAGAAAGAGGCAAAAGAGCCCGTGACTTGCTATGAGTGCTAAAAGTAGGGACACATCAAATGAGATTGTCCTCAATTTCTCAAAAAGCAAGAAAAGGACAAGAAAGCGGCAGACAAAGGGAAGAAGAAGAAAGCCTACATCTCATTAATATGGGGCAACAGCTCAGATGAGGAAGAAGATGATGAAGATGAGATTGCTAACATTTGTCTGATGGCGCTTGCTTCAGAGGAAGCTGAACCCTCATGCAGCAGTGATCAGGAAGAAAAGGTATATGAATCTGAACCTTCCCATTCTGAGTTACTTGATGCATTTCATGAGCTTCATAATGAGTTTATTAAAGTTGCTAAAGAACTAAAACTAGCAAAGAGAAAGATTAATAAACTGGAATCTCAAAACAACAGTTCTAAAATTACCTCTCTACCTACTGCTCAATCTGTTTGCTGTACTTCATGCATTGAACTAAAGCAAACTAATGATTACTTGGTAAAAAGCATGTCTAGGCTCACTAGAGGTAAAGATATGTTGTTTGCCCTGATGGGGAGCCAAAGAATATCACAAGGAAAAGCTGGTCTTGGCTATGATCCATGTGCTGTCAAGGAAAAGATTAGGAAGAGACACCAGAATGCATACATGAGGCATTTTGTGCATGCTGAGAGCAACAAAAAGAAAGATCACATGTCTTCTCGCATTGAAACATATAATCAAACAAAGCATGCAAGACAAAAGTATTATCTGCATTGTTTTCTTCCTACTTCTCAATCTAGCAGTCCCTTCACTACCTGTCATTTCTGTAACAAAAAGGGACATATTTCCAGCTCTTGTGCTTTGAAGAAAAATGGACTTGGCAGGAAAGTTGAATGGGTTCCCAAAGTTGCATCTGCATCTAGAAAAAAATCTACTGACCAAAAAGGACCCAAGCAAATTTGGGTACCTAAAAGGAAAACATAAACATTGTTTTGTAGGTCTGTCTCAAAGCTAAGAAGAGCAACAAATGGTATATGGACAGTGCCTGCTCAAGTCACGTGACTGGTGATAAGGAGAAGTTCATCACCCTTAGAGATAAGAAAGGAGGAAAGGTGACCTTTGGAGGTGATCAATATGGCAAAGTTGTTGGTGTTGGCATTGTGGGTAAAAATCCGGTAACATCCATTGAAGAGGTGCTGTTTGTGATTTGCCTCAACCACAATTTGCTGAGCGTGAGTCAGACCTGTGATAAAGGAAATTGGGTGCTGTTTGACTTAAAGTTTTGCCTGGTCATCAGAAAAAGTGATCACAAAGTAATCTTCAAAGCTCAAAGGGATGGTAACTGTTATACTATTGATCTTGATGAACTTCCTGCCTTGGATTCTGTATGTTTAATTAGTCAAGATAATGATAGCTGGTTATGGCATAGGAGATTAGCTCATGTGAACATGAATCAACTGTCTATGCTAGTTAAAAATGAGCTAGTAACTGGTCTGCCAAAAATATCTTTTGAAAAGGATAAAGAATGTGATGCATGCTTAAGAGGAAAACAAACTAAATCATCTTTTAAATCTAAAAATGTAGTTACCACAACAAGACCACTTGAATTGCTGCATATGGACTTAATTGGACCATCTAGGGTGAAAAGTCTTGGTGGTAATCTGTATGTGCTTGTAATTGTGGATGATTACTCCAGATTCACTTGGACATTATTTCTATCCTCTAAAAGTGATACCTTTGATGCATTTGTAACGTTAGCTAAGAAAGTGCAAAATGAGAAAGGTATTTCTATTGTGTCTATCAGGTCAGACCATGGAGGAGAGTTTGAAAATGCATACTTTCTGGAGTACTGCAATGAGCATGGGATTGACCACAACTTCTCAGCTCCAAGGACCCCTCAACGAAATGGGGTAGTAGAAAGGAAGAACAGAATAATTGGAGAAATGACCAGAGCTATGCTGAATGAAAAGGAACTCTCTCAAGTGTTTTGGGCTGATGCAGTGAATACAGCAAGCTACATCATAAACATAGCCTACATTAGACCAATCCTTAGGAAGACTCCATACGAGCTGTACAAGGGAAGAAAGCCAAATCTGTCCCATCTTCATGTGTTCGGATGCAAATGCTTCATTCACAACAAAGGGAAAGAAAATCTAGGTAAGTTTGATGCTAAATCCGATGAAGGTATATTTCTGGGCTATTCTAGTAGGAGTAAGGCATATAGAGTTTATAATAAAAGATCAAATGTGGTATAAGAATCTGTGCTTGTGGTTTTCATTGAAAATGAAACTGTTTCAAAACATGTTACCAATGAGGATGATCTTGCTTTGAACTTTGAAAAACTGGGCATTTCTGATAAAAGTAAAACTGAACCTCCAAAGATATCTGAATCTGTTAACACAGAGGAAGATATCCAAGAGCAAGAGTTTGATGAAGAAATTAATGAAGAAACATCTCAAGAACTCCCTAGAGCTTGGAGATATCAAAGGAATCATCCTGTTGATCAAGTAATAGGAAATGTTCAAGAGAGAGTCAAAACCAGAAAACAGTTAAGGGATCAAATGCTCAACTGCGCTTTTATTTCTCAAATTGAACCTAAATGTGCTGAAGAAGCCTTAACTGATGATTACTGGATTTTAGCTATGCAAGATGAACTAAATCAGTTTGAAAGAAATCATGTTTGGGATTTAGTGCCTAGGCCCAAAAATCATCCTGTCATTAGTACCAAATGGGTTTTTAGAAATAAACTTGATGAATCTGGAACAATAATAAGAAACAAGGCTAGATTGGTTGCTAAAGGGTATAATCAGGAAGAAGGTATTGATTTTGAAGAAACCTTTGTACCAGTAGCTAGATTAGAAGCTATAAGAATACTGCTAGCATATGCATGCATGAAAAATATTTTACTATATCAAATGGATGTAAAGAGTGCCATTCTAAATGGATATATCATGGAAGAAGTTTATGTAGATCAACCTCCAGGTTTTGAGGATTCTACAAAACCAAACCATGTTTATAAACTGAAGAAAGCTCTTTATGGTTTAAAACAAGCCCTTAGAGCATGGTATGAGAGACTGAGCAATTTTTTAACTAAAAAGGGGTTCAATAGAGGCAAAGTTGACACAGCTTTATTCACTAAGAAAGAAAATAAAGATTTGCTAATTGTTCAAATCTATGTTGATGATATTATTTTCATTGCTACCAATGAAACTCTTTACAAGAAATTCTCTGAGTTAATGCAGGGAGAATTTGAGATGTCCATGATGGGTGAACTCAACTTCTTCCTTGGACTGTAAATCAGATAGCTTGATGATGGTATCTTTCTCAGTCAATCCAAGTATCTAAAGGAGCTGCTAAAGAAGTTTGGAATGGAGAATGCCAAGCCAATGGGAACACCTATGGCTACTGCAACCAAACTGGACATGGATGAGAATGGAAAGATGTTTGACATTACTCAGTACAGAAGAATGATTGGATCCCTGCTGTACTTAACTGCCAGCAGACCTGACATTATGTTCAGTGTCTGTATGTGTGCAAGGTTCCAATCATGCCCTAAAGAAACCTATGCAACAGCTGTAAACAGAATTTTCAGATATCTTATTGGAACATCACAGATGGGTCTTTGGTATCCAAAAAACAATGGAGAAGATCTCAAAGGATACACTGATGCTGATTTTGCAGGATCCAAAACTGACAGAAAAAGCACAAGTGGAACTTGTCAGTTTCTTGAAGGATCCCTGGTTTCATGGTTCAACAAAAAGCAAAATAGTGTGGCCCTATCCACTGCAGAAGCTGAGTATGTTGCAGCTGGAAGCTGTTGTGCCCAAGTCATCTGGATGAAGCAGCAGCTTAAAGATCTTGAGGTTAAAATGAAAGAGATACCAATCATGTGTGACAACCAAAGTGCCATAAATATCACCAAGAATCCTGTCATACATTCAAGGATGAAACATATTGAAGTTAGGCACCACTTCATAAGGGATCATGTTCTGAAAGGAGAAGTTAAGCTGGAGTACATCCCGACAGAGGATCAAGTTGCTGATATACTCACAAAGCCTCTATCAGAAGACATGCATTGCAAAATAAGGAGAGAATTGTGTATGGTAAATCCCAGTGAACTGTAAGTTATTCTTGTGCAATCTTGTTTTTGAAGGTTAAGTCTAACTTTGGCATCGGAGTATGTTTAATTTAAGTTGCAGGTGCTCCTCACAAGATTCAATGGCAATAAACTTGAAGATTGGAGCACACCAGAATGGAACAACCAAAAAGTAAAGTAAATGACAAAAATTCTAAGTTCTGGATCCATTCTGTAAGTTTTTAAAGATGAAATTCGTATTTTAAATGTGTGTCGGATGTATTTTGCTTCATAAACTGTGTTTTTGAACTGGTCAATGTGGTCAACATTCGAATTTTAGTTGACCAACAGACGAACTTCGGACTGTTATGCCTTGGAACAGTTCTCGGTGATACCTCGAAATTTGTCTGTAGAATCCTGGAAGTTTGAATTTTCAAGATCAAAAATTTCAAAGTTATGTTTGTCCATCACTGTTATATGAATTATCACTTCTTAACCAACGAATATTGGACAACCTTTACAAAAGTTGAAAAATTTGAATTTTCAGCTCAAAATTCATCTGTTGAATCATGTTCTTCATGTTGAATACTTGAAAGATGAAGTTCTGCATGCTAAATTCGTCTATTGGTTATTGTTTTGTTTGTCGCCTGCTGTTTTCTCTTCAACATTCAAACTTTGTTGGAACAAAATTTGTTTGTTGTGCTTGTTTTGCTTGTTCCAAGCCTCTGTCAAATGAACTTTCAGATGAAAAATTCGTCTATCAGTAAACTTTGCTAAACAGTTTCACTTGTAACTGCCCGAAGTTCAAATTTTGACCCCTCAAAATTCGTCTATCAGACGGTTACATACGTTAAAACTGATGGTTTTCTCTTCAACAAACGCAACCCTATTCTTAACTTCTCTGAGTCTGTTCCAATTCTCTCATCAAATCTCTTAAATTCTGACCAAAAACTGCCATTTCCCATCGATTAAACTTCCTTTCGCATCCTTTAAACCCATTCTAAGCCTCATTCTGCGACATTCATCGGAAAAATGGCAAGAGTCAAAAATCTTGAAGCTGAGAAAGCTGGAGCCCGACCAAAGAGGAATGTTAAATCACAATATGCCTCGAAGGAAGGAGAGAAATCAAAGAGAAAAGCCGAATCTAGTAAGGCAACTCCCACCAAACGCCAAAAGACTGCATCCAAAGCAGATTCTCAGAAAGCTGGACCCTCCTCATCGAAAAGTGCAGAACCTTTGGTTCCAGTTCCTTCAGAAGCTGCTGCTATTGCTTCCACTTCATCCTTCAATACTCAATCTGGAGAATATGAGCTTACTACACTACCACTCTGGAGCACTCCACAGATTCAAGAGGAATACTCCACCAAGTTTGCCAACAAGAAGGTAATCAAGCCACATTGTGTAAATTTGGAAGATTTCTTGGTCTCCAATAATTTTGATGCTGGTATATGGATGATGAGATACAAAAATCTATTAGAAGTATTAGAGAGATATGATGATGAGGTGGTGAAGTCATGGTACGCCACTTTAAAATACAACAGCAAGAAGAAGAAGTGGGCAGTCAATCTAAGGTCTAGGACCATTTGGCTTACTGATGAGACATTCAATGAGGTGCTGGAAATCCCTAGACAAGATGGACTCAAGATTGATATTAACGCCTCTGGGTACATGGATGAGGCAGATTTGACTGATGAAGAAGGTAGTCCCTCTCTGAACTACAAGGAGAGTACTATTCTGAGCACACTGTTCAGAAGGAGGGAAAATTGGCCATCCATAAACATGTTGAAGCCCACAGACCTCAATGTTCAAGTGAGGATCCTGCACTACATAGTATCCAGGATTATATTCAACAAAGGAGGCAGCTTCAACTTGATAACAAGGGCAGAGGCACATGTCATGGCCACCATCATGCGTGGGAAACTAATTAATATGGGACACCTCATTCTCCAACACATGATCAAGGCTAGAGATCAGAGGAAGGACTCCACACTCCCTTATGCTGCTATCATCTCCAGAATTCTGCAGTATGCCAGAATTCAGCATATTGAGAAAGGGAAGGGCAAGCCCACTAAAATCTTCAAAGAAGAGGAACTGCAGAGGATGGGCATTGAAAGAGATGAAGGAAGATGGGTTGGAAAGGGAGCAGGGAGATTTGAAGATTTGTTCTTTGTTGCTGATGCCTCCTTACAGCAAGAAGGCACCTCTGAGGCTCCTGGCAGATCTGTACCTTAGCCTACTCAGCTAATTCCATCTCCATCCAAGCCCACTCATATTCCTTCCACTCCTTCCTCACAGGCCAAGCCAACCAAGATCACTAAGTTGTATGACAGCCTGTCTACACTCATTCTCAGCATCAGAGATGAGCAAAATGCCAAATTTGCTCATGTGCAATATCAGATCCATCAGTTGGCTGTGAACATGAAGGTGGTGGCTGATGCTTATGAAGAGATCAGAAGTACAATCCCTGCCACTTCAGCTCCACCTCAGCCAGGGTCATCTGTGCCTGTCCAATCTCCAACTCCTGAGCCTTCAAGCCCCTTCGAGATTGCCTCCTCTGACCATGATGATGATATAGATGGTGCTGGTACAATGAGGACACCAAGTCCTGGTCCATCCTTGGACTATGGTTTGGAAGAAGAAGGACTTCAAGAAACAGGCCCTCATGAGCCTATGCAAGAAGATGCTTAGGGTTCAATTCTATCAATTCAAGAATCTGAGCAAGTTGAAAGACTGGTTGCAGCCATTTCAACCTCTTCTATGCAGGAAGGTGTGAGCAATGAAGAGAGAAGCATTGTACCTGTTGTTAATTATATTGCCATTGCTCGCAATGCTCTACTGCAAGCTCAAAGAAGAAGGCTTGAAGAAATGTTTCCTCCTGCTGAACCAGCTTTTCCTTCTCTTGCTGTGTATGGGCTTTCACAGGAACAGAGAGCTCAACTGGCTCTTTCCAGGAAGGAAATACAAGAACTACTTGAGATTTCTGATGATGAAGAACCTAGCCCTGAGCCTGCTAAGCCTCCTGCACCAGTACAGCTAGAAATACCTTTTGCTCCTGTGCCACTTCGTGCTATTCCTGTTTCTCAGATCCCTCATCCGAGTGATTTTGTTGGCCTTCCTGATGATGCCAAAAAGGGGGAGAAGACTGGGCAAACTGGAAAGTCTGCTGCTGCTGAGCAATCTGGGAAAGGGAAAACATACAGCAAGAAGACCAAGCCCAAGAAGAAATGATTGAAGATTTGCTTAGAGTTTAGGCTTGAGTCCTCTTGTAGTGTTTTGTGTTTCTGTTGCTGTTTTGAATGTTTGAATATTGGAACTTTGTCCAATTTGGTTTTTGTATAGCAACTCTTGATTAAATGAATGGATTTCTTTGTTGCAATGTTTTGTACATATTACTCTTTGAATATCTTCACTTGATCTACTGTGCATGATGTCGTTTGAAAAATAATGCATATGTTGAGGGGGAGCTTGTTAAAGCAAACCCAAGTACTAATCCAGTTTGTGAGTTGTTTTGTCCTCATCAAAAAGGGGGAGAATGTTGAATCAAGAGTTTTGATGATTCCAAACCAACATTCAAGAGCTTGGATTGAAGATATCAAAGGAGATCAAAGTGTTTCAAGTGAAGAATTTCTGAGTAATAGCTGCTAGATCTTCTATAGGATCTTTTGTTATGTTTAAATGAGGGTAAAAGATTTTGATTTTAAGTAAAGATATTTTTAAACCTTGATTTTATGATAAATCTTGACTTATTTGAAAAATACCCACAAACAGACAAAGCTTGAAAGTTTAAACTGAACTGTCATATTGGAAATTCGAACTTTGACTTTGGAAATTCGAATTTCGAGCTAAAACTGAATAAATCTGAAAAGATGTCTCTCTGTCAGATGAATTTTGGTTTTCCAAAATTCAAATTTTCATCCAAGTCTGAAAGAAGCCTTTTTGAGACAGACGAACTTCACATCTTCAAAATTCAAATTTTAGATAAAATGCAGTTTGTGAAAACCAAAGAAATTTGTCTGAAATAATGTTGAAGTTCATCTGAAATCAAGAAGAAATTGAGTTTGAAAAACGCTCGCTGACAGACGAACTTTGGCCTTCTAACATTCGAATTTTCATATAAGTCTGAAAGAAGCTTCTTTGTAACAGACGAACTTTAAGTCTTCAAAATTTGAATTTCAGACAAAATGCAATTTGTGAAAACTAAAGAAATTCGTCTGAAACAATGTTAAAGTTCATCTGAAAGCAAGATTATATTAAGTTTCAAAATTGCTCTCTAACAGACGAACTTTGAACATTAAAATTCGAATTTTCAGAAGCTATGTTTTTGAGACTGTTGAAATGAAACATTGACATACGAATGACAAAATCCTGTAACATTCGATTTAAAAAGAGTCACTCTGACAGACGAACTTCACTCTTTCAAAATTTGAATTTCGAAGAAAGTGAACTACTGTGCTTTTTGAACGTACTAGGAACAGGCAAATTTTGGGTTTCCAAAATTTGAATTTCGAAGGCACTGTAGAAAATTGAAAACACTGTTCACACTTAACAAAAAAACCTTCTTCTTGAAAATTCATATGTCATATTGTAAAAATATTTTGTAAGTTTCAAAATTCGAATTTCACTTCATGAACAACTGAGTCATGATGTTGATTTTCTTTTCTTTATTCTAATACTCACACTTCTTTCTTGCACAATCCTACATTAAATATATTATACTTACAAGCCAAGTAGTTAGTCCAATTTATATATCCATATTGTATTATAAATATAAGAGCACAATGATATAATAGTACATAGCATAATATATACATTATAACCATCATTGAATACATGCTAATGCACATTTTACTTCTATAAGGAACATTATATATTTTAGACACATATGATACTTTTGTTCCTTATTTCTCTATATTTGTCATTTATATTATCCATTGTAAAAAGTAAAGTGGATATACTTGCACATAGCATGATATATATGCATTATAATCATAATTAAATACATGCTAATGCACATTCTACTTCTCTAAGGAACATTATATATGTTAGACACATATGATACTTTTGCTCCTTATTTCTCTATATTTGTTATCATTAAAACTTATATTACATTAAACTTAACAGTCTCCCCCTTTTTGATGATGAGAAATCACTAGTGAAAATATGCTTGATGAATGATTAACTCATATAATATAGTTCAATTTAGATAATTCCATATTTAAGCACATGCATATTTTTCACCTAACTTCTCACCCTATTTGACATCAACGAAAAGGTTTGAAGAATAACAAGTATTTTTTCTCCCCATGTTTGTAAGGTTGTACCAGTAAGCAAGGATGTCTGGGATTGTTTCAAGCACTTAGAAAAGCACAAACTGAAATGCAAATTATCATCAAAACTTATTATGCACTTCATGTTCAGATTATGCTAATTCTTATTGATATCAAAGTTGATACCAATTGTTACCAACCATTTTCAAAATTTATAATAATTGTTAGTGATATTAAAGTTGATATCAGTTGTTGCTTGAATCTATTATGATACCAAATGTCATGATGCTTTTTGTCAAGATGATCATGACATGCACACATCACAAGATGTATCTAAAAGTTAAAGAGTTGTTGATTTCTTCCTTTAGTATAAGGGAAAGATTAAGTAAACAAAACTCTTCTCAACAAAATGGGGTAAGCCAAAGTATAGATAATTTGATTTCAGAAAATGCTCCCCCTCAACCTATGCATTTCATATGATAAAACCAAGAAAGCACAATGCAATAGGTAAGCATGTTCATACAAGAGCAAATGATTGTGATTATTCTTTTAAACTAGAAAGAGCCTTTATGAAACCTTTACATGTATAATTATAAGCTCCCCCTAAGTATGAACATCTACTCAATTATGTATGCTTTTCATATCATTAATCAGCAAGCAAGGGAGATTATGAAAAGTAAACATGTTTGGTTATACAAATAAAGAAATAGACTTGCACAATATTGAACTTCACAGTAAGCATCAACAGAAATAGATAGTTCATTATTTGAATAAGGACCATACTTTATTTTAATAACCTTATATATATCAGCATCAACCAAGCATAAATGAAAATTTGTTAAGCACTTACAAATCAAGCTTGGTTAATAGCTAACTTCTTCCCTTTTTTAGTATGATACCAATTCAGTACATTAGATATTAGATCAATTCATAGGATTTCTGCACAAGTGACTACTGAAAATCAAAGGTTTCTATATATGGTCTCGACATTATACACATAACGTATGTGGGTTATGCGAGTAATGATCCTTAGAGAGTATTTGCAGGGGCATGGTTTGTTTGGGTTATGTGGATAAGGTCCTTCAGTTGTTCGCATAACCAAATTGAGACAGAAGAGAGAAGAGACGAGTTAACTAGACAAGCACCCCATGCTTTCATGAAAAGGAGTTTCGCAGAAAGTACACAAAACAATAAGTAATTAATATGTTATCTGGATAATCTTACCATCTTATGTGAATAACGTTCTCATTTTGGAAACCACTTCTCTAGATGCAATGTTATGCGGATAAGGTAGGCAGGTTATCCTGAAATCAAGTTTCATAAAGAACACATAAAGAAGCAAACAAGGCAGGTTGTGTGCATAAGGTGGAGATCTTATTTGAATATTAAGTCTCACAGAGGCTAGAGGTTCACAAAAGCTTTCATTTTCATGAAATACTCCACATCTTATTCGAATAACCTCAAATACAGAGATTATGCACACTAGAAAATCAGCTCACTTTCAGCATAAGGCTATTGAGTTATGCGAATAACCATATATGAAAAGCTCATAAACATTTACAAACCAGCTATGTTATCCCCATAAGCCTTTTCTCTTCATCATAACGCCATTTTAATGTGCAATGTACTTCATTTTGTTAGATTTTCACCATTTTAGATTAAGAAGTACTTACAAAACAAAGGAAAAATTCTTTTTCTTTCTTTGGTACCCTTTCTTACTTAGGTCCACTGTTGGTTAGTATAAATGTTTCAAAATTCATATTGGACCTAAGTTCTGTCTTATCCAAATATAATATATATAATGCAAGTAATTGAATAGGGTAAGAGTCAAAGGTTACCAAAGATCATTTTCTTGTTATTTTTGGCTTGTATGCAGTGTAATATTGATCTTATCTTCCTTTTGCATACAGGCCATTACTTCTTGCGGTTTTGCTCTTTCTCTTCTCAAGGTGAAAGATCTAATTTCCATTGAAGCTCTTTCCTTGAGATGAGTGAGAGGATTACTTCTCGTGCTTCTCCTTGTGATTCATAGTCGCAGTTTTGGAGTTTTGAGAAGCTTTCCTTTTTAGCATCATTTTTCTTCCACTAACCTGTTCTTCTTTCTTGGGCTCATTCGGCACAGATGAAACACTAGTAGAACATTTTGGTACCCACTTATTTCTAGGTCCAGGAGGGTTAATGGTATTCTTTGGAACCCATTTCATGCTTTTGCTCAAGCCACATTTCCTTGTATTGCACAGATGAACTATATGACCATTTTTACCACAATATGTGCATGATGGTGAGCTAGGCATTATAGTAGGCACAAAGAATTTCATACATTTATTTTTCTCCTTAGACTCACTCCTATAGTCAACACCCAATTTGTTAAACATATAATTTTGTTTGCTATGTGAAATCTCCAAGTTATCCTTCTCTTGGGTGAAATTGGTTATTACTTTAGTTAACTCCTCTTTTTCTTTAGCTAATATATCACATGAATCACAAGAGGAAGTGTGCGTATGGGTTTCACAGATATTTTCTAAATAATTTATTTTCTATTTAAGTGATTCCTTTTTAGTCTTTTCCAATTGTAATTCATTTTCTAAGGAAATCACTTTCTTTTTACTAAATGCAAGTGCTTTAGCTAATCTAATCCGTTTATCATACATTTCATTGTAAGCATCTTGCAACTCACCTATAGAAAATTTAGAATCATATTCAAAGTCATAATTTGATACCTCATTATTGGATAGTGCCATCAAGCATGGATAGGTATCTTCAACATCTTCATCTGAACTATTACCCCAGATTGCAGGGGTGTATGCCATTTTAGCTTTCTCATTTTTCTTCTCTGTATATCTTCCTCTTTGCCTCTTTGAGTGGTACTTCAGCTTACTTGCATGGCAGGAGTGTTTTTGTTTCTGAAGCTCCTTCTTTTTTATGTTAAGGAATCTGCTAAATTTGATGATCAATTGTTTTAACTCATCCTCCTCATCATCACTGCTGTTATCATTACTTTCATTATCAGTATCATCTTTTTCTGAGCTCTGTGATGTAGTAGCTTTAAACATTAGTATTTTTCCTTTGTTCTCCTGCTCCTATAGAAGGTCTAGTTTTCCTTCATGTTTAGCAAGGCTCCCAAATAGTGCAGTGACAGATTGATATGATTCTTCTCTCATTTTTTCAATGGCTGTCACTTTTGATTGCCATTCTTTGGGTAGAGCTCTGAGTATTTTACATACTTATTCTCTTTGTGTGTAGCTCTTCCTTAATACTGCCAAATGATTTACAATGTGAGAAAAACAAATTTGAAATTCTTTAATGTGCTCACCATTGTTCATCTTGCAGACTTCATATTCAGCTGTGAGAGAGCTAAGCCTATTCTCCTTGACTCCCTTAGTTCCTTCATAAGCAATCTCCAGAGCATCCTACATTTCTTTTATTGTGTTGCAATCTGACACTCTGAAGAATTCATCTTGTGAAAGAGCACTAACCAAGGAGTGCTTTGCCATGAAGTTTAGCAGGACACTTCGATTATCTTCACCATCCTATTTTGCTTCTAGCTTCTCTCTGTATGTGCCATCAATTTGGTTTTTCTTTGGCACAAAGTCACCCTTCTGTGTAATAGACCAAATGTTAAGGTATATGGATTGAAGATAAATCTGCATCCTCATTTTCCAGTATTTATAATGTTCACCATTAAAGCCTGGAGGTCTATTGATGTTATTCCCCTGTGGCAGAATGTTCTCTCCAAAGCCAGCCATTTTGCTCCTGGATTATTAGATCCTTTACTGGGAGTCCTAGCTCTCATACCAATTGTTAGGTTGGCTGGTCACCCAAGAGTAGGGGTGAATTGGGTGATGTAAGATTTTTACCCAATTTAGATCACAATCCAAATTCACTAGATGTACAACAAAATAGAGATGAACAGAGAGAGTTAAGTCTAGTAAATGAATAGAGAACATGAAGAACAATACACAGCAATTTATACTGGTTCAAACTAATCACTTAGCCTACATCCAGTCCCCAAGCCACCACTTGGGATTTCCACTATATCCCATAGATTTGATTTGGGTACCTATGAAGCCTCAGTACATCCCACAAGTTTCAGTAGGCACTTGTGAAGCCACTCTCCCCACACCTTTATAATGATATGTAACACCCCTTAATGATACCCCACGCTAAGAATCTACCCAGAAAATAGTAGAGAAGATTGATTGCAGAATTGAAACTCTCTTTTAGAGTAGATAATACAAAAGCTCACTCTATTGAGGTGGGTTTTTCAGAGAATGCTGACACAGAAAGATTTTATGTATATGAACAGCATTTTCAAATAGATTCTCTTAAGGTCGTTGCCCAGAAGTTTAAATGATGTTCTATTTATAAATTTAAGGTGTAACTAGACGTTAGACACAAAATTATCCGCTAGAGAAAAGTTCTAGCTGTTATTCTCAAAAAAATAGCCATTCACTTGCTACATTAAATGTATGTGACAAAGGTTATGCGGATAACCTCCTCAGGTTATGCGAATAACGGAGACCATTGGCTCTTGGTTTCAATGTTAAACTTTCGTTATGCGAATAACCTAGCTAGGTTATGCGGATAATATTCATTCCAGAATGACTAAGTTTTTAGCTCAAAAACATTTTCATGAAAACCTACTTAGTTGTTTGAATAACGTCTCACAAACTTGGATACCTTTGTGAATTAATAGAATAACCTCTTAGAATGTTATTTTTTGTTCGGATAATGTTTAATCATCATAATCTAAGTTTCTAAAAAACAATCACCATAAACTATGTTTCTGTAAAACATAGGTTATCAAGATAATCTCATAAAGTTATGCTGATAACGAATTTAACAGGGGAAGGTCCAAGAGTACTGTAACATAAGTTATGCGAATAACCTCCCTAGGTTATCCTAATAACGGGCAACACAGAACAAGTGACCTTTACTGTTAGGCCCCTTATGCGAGTAAGGTAAGCACCTTATCAGGAAATCGATCTAGATAGAAGCAGGGACATGGTGCAGGCCTTAGTTATGCGGATAACCTCATCTCTTTTCATGAAAACGAATGGAAAACACTTAAAAACAACATTAAGATTGAGACTTTATCCCCATAACTTCTGAATGTTATGCGCATAAGGTAAAACTTTTCATGAAAACCATTTTGAAAACATGAGCCAAACACAAAACCAATTTGTTAGCAGCTATTTTTCAATTCTAACTTATGTTAATATAATATTTACTTAATCTAACTCATTTAAAACATATAGTAACAAAATTAAGTAAATTTTCAAAGATTAATCCCACCTTAAGACCTAAGTGAAAATAAAATATACCTAGTGACGAGGTCTTCAAATGATGAGTTCCACTTCCACTTGGTCATTTCCTTCTTAGTATGCTGCCTTATAATCTTTAGTTCTTTGACACTTGAATTCTTCACATCTTGAAGCATCCTTTTCCTTCTTCTTTGAGTGAGTCATGATGTTACTCTTCTTCTATCTTCCTCATTCCATTCAGCTTCTGGCTTCTCTCTATATTTTCCATCATCTTCCAAAGCCATTGGGACAAAATGTCCCTTCTGATTGACTGACCAGATGTCCAGATCAATTGACTGGAGATAGATTTGCATCCTCATCTTCCAGTACCCATACTGTTCTCCACTGAAGCCAGGTGGTTTATTTGTGTTGTTGCCCTCTGGTAGTATGCTTTCTCCAAAGCCAGCCATTTTAATTCCCGGACTGCGAAATCCTTTGATTGGGAATCCAGGTTCTGATACCACCTGTTAGTTAAGCTAGCTTCCCAAGAGAGGGTGAATTGGGAAGCTTGAAAATTTTCTGCAAAATGTCAAGAAAGTGAAGAAAGCAAAGTATAGAAGGTAAAACAGAGTATAAGTAAGTAAAGTGTAATGACAGTTGGCTATGGCATAGGAGATTAGCTTTCAGAGCAAGACCTTTCTTTTTCTTTTCTTGTCCTGCTTCCTTGAGAGCCTTCATGTTTCCCTCATATTCTTCAAGATTACCCAAGAGGGCTGTGACTGAGGAAGAGCTCTAAGGATTTTTCTCATCTTCTCTGGCTGGGTGTATTCTTTGCCAAGACTCTTCAATTGATTCACAATAAGGGTGAATCTTTTTTGCAGCTCCTTGATGCTCTCTCTTTCTATCATTCTAAGGCTTTCGTATTCACCAATATAGGAGTTCGGTTTGCTGTCTCTTACTCCACTAGTTTCTTCATGAGTGATTTCTAAAGTGTCCTATATACCCTTGGCTATGGAACATTGTGACACTCTATAGAATTCGTCTTAGTTTAATGTACTGACCAGATAGTGTTTTACCTTAAAGTTCAGCAAGACTCTTCTCCTATCTTCCTCATTCTATTTGTCCTCTGGCTTCTCCTTGTATTTTCCATCATCCTACAACTTTATTGGGACAAAGTCTCCTCTCAGGATGAGAGACTAGATGTCTAGATCAATGAACTGGAGGTAGATTTGCATTCTCATCTTCCAGTATCCATAGTGTTCTCCATTAAAGCCATGTGGTCTATTTGTGTTATTTCCCTTAGGTAGTATACTTTCTCCAAAACCAGCCATTGAATTTTCCCGGACTGTTAGATCCTTTGTTTGGGAATCTGGGCTTTGATACCACTTGTTAGATAAGCTAGCTTCCCAAGAGGGGGTATATTGGGAAGACTGAAATTTTATGCAAAAGTCAAGCATATAATGAAGACAAACAAGACTGTAAAACAAAGTACAATATAATAGCAATGTAAGAGCAGTAAAGGAGAAGGATTGACATATATGTTTATCCTGGTTCGATCTCTCTATCTTGACCTACATCCGGTCCCCAAGCAACTACTTGAGATTTTCAACTATCTTATAAGAATTCAGTGGGCTTCTTGTAATTGCCTCAGTACAGCTTTGATGCTCTGTTCTTAGAGCTTACAAGTTCTCTTTCTGCACTCTAGCCAAGTGCTTCCTAAATCCCTTGTGATATTCCCTCACAAGGAAATCTTTCTTCTAGATGAAGATAAGATTAATTACAAAAAATGAACTCTCTAATTTAGAGTGTATATGAAGGTTTAAGTGTAGAAGGCTGAAGTATGAGAGTAAGAGACTTTGAGTCGAGAATTTGACAGAGTTTCAGTATATACAATGTTAAAATCGTTACCCATAACTTCAAATGATGTTATATTTATAGATTTAGGTCTTAACTATACATTAGAGACAAAATCTATCTGTTAGAGAAGTTACGCAATGGTTACTCTGAAAAACTATTCGTTCACCAACCGCATTTGATGCTTTTGACATTCAAAGTTTGAATTTTGTTTGGTCAATAGACGAATTTCATAAAGAACAAAAGCTAAAGACTTCAACGGTAAATTTCAAAGTTCGTTTGTTGTAAAGCAAAGTTCAAATTTTCATCATTGAGAAATTTTTCTTGTATTGGAACATATGAATTTTCAAGTTAAAAGTTCTTCTTAAAAGTGTGAACAGTAGTCCCATATTGCTACAGTGCCTTTGAAGTTCAAATTTTGGCGCCCAAAATTCGTCTGTCAGTGGCCAGCTCAATAAGGCACAATAGTTAATCTTTTCAAAATTCAAATTTTCAAAATTCAAAGTTCGTCTATCAGAGAAAACTCATATTAGACTTAGTTCAAAATTCAAATTTCTATATACCAATATTCGTATGACAATAGATTGTCATAACAGACTTGCAAGCTTTGTTTCTAAAATTCGAATCTTAAAAGTCAAAATTCATTTGTTAGTGAGCTAATTTTGGGTTCTTTCTAAACTTCACTTTCAGATGAACTTTGACATATCGTCAGACGAAATTTTCCTTTTTCATAAATTGTATTATATCAGAAATTTGAATTTTCAAACATTAAAGTTCGTCTGTCAAGAAGGGCTCTTGTCACACTTATGTCAAAGTTTGAATTTTGTTACTTAAAGTTCATCTGTCAGAGGAGTCTCTTTTCTGACTAATTCATTTTCAATCCGAAATTCGAATTTCAGAAGTCAAAGTTCGAATTTTCAAACCAATATATTAACTTTAAAACTTTAAACTTCGTTTGTTAGTCGGTATTTTTCAAGTATTCCATGTATTAACATGAAATCATCTTTCTAAAAACATTTCTTTGTTAATTCAAAGCCTTTTACTCAAATTAAACACAGTGAGTGTTCCTATCAAATCTTGTGCTGATTTAACTTGGATTTCTTCAATTGAGATCTTCCATACACCTTTGATATTTTCTTTCTAAGCTCTAGAAGGTAGGTTTGGAATCATCAAAACACTTGATTCAACAGTATTGGCATGTACAAGTTAACTACTGAGATTCCTCAATCTCATCCCCCTAGTTTCCCAATGTTAGGATCAAGCAATGGCAAAGGGAAGCATATTGGCATGGAGGATTAAGGATGCAAATTGTTTACTAGAAACTATTTTTGGGCTATGTTACTATCAATTTTTTAATTAATGTATAAATTCAAATATTGCTCCAAAAATTCCTACGTTTGTATATAGCAATGTCTTATGAACAATATGGTACCAGTTTGAATGCAATTGGAGTTGTATAATGAGAGTTATGCATGTTTTCCCAAAACTATTATAGTGAAGTTTATATTCGATCTTTGCAGGTTTATATTAGTACTTTGTCCAGTAGGTACGTACCTAATAAATGTAAAAAAATTATATGGTTTGAAAGTAAACACATTGCTAATGATTTAAGCATTGAATTGACTCTGTATACAATGAGATTTGAACATTTAAATTTATGGCTCAGATTTTGGACAAAAATTAGAAGTAAAAAAAGAATAGTAAATTTAATGAATAAACTGTATGAATCTAAGTGATAACTTTCTAATTTCATATTTTTCCCATGAAATTTAAGATGTGAAAGATTTTTAAAGACTTGAACCACTGTGAAATGAGTTTTTTACATTTAGTTATGATTCTTCAAAGTTTGTTGTGCAAATGACTATAACAATGCCAAAAAAACAATTTTTAGTAGTTTTAAGTTTTAAATTGATTTAGTTCTCTAAGAGCTTTTTCATGCTTTAAAATTAAGTGATTTATATGAGAAAGGTATTGAAATATAAGATGTAACATAAATACACTGGAAATTAAATATTTCCGAAAACATAGCTAGATAAATACGTAAGTACTTAATTGGAATTAACTTGTAATCGTAAATGTCCATGCCCAAACTTTTATTATTGAATTTCAAAATTGTCATTCCCTCCTTTCGTCCCTCGTTCCTCCTCCCTTCTCCCTTTAGTGGCTTGTCTAATGACTTTCCCATCAACTTTTTCTAGCGGTAGTGTTTTGTTTGTTAGGAATGTTGGCTTCTCAAAATGGGGGTGAATTGGAAAGTATGAAATTTTTCTTCAAAAATACAATATAGTAGTGAAAGCAAAAGTTTGTAAAAAAAGCAGAGTATAACAAAAATTGAATATAAGAGATAAGGGAAGAGAAGACCTAGTAATTTATTTGGGTTTTGTCCAATTTATTAGGGTTAATATAATATAAGTTTTTATGATAACAAATGTAGGGTAATAAGGAACATATGCATCATATATGTCTAACATATATAATGTTCCTTAAAGAAACAAAGTGTGCATTAGCATATATTTAATTGAGTTTATAATGCATATATCATACTATGTACCAATATATATTTATTGTGCTCTTATATTGTATAATACAAGTTAGATATATAAATTGGACTAACTACTTAGTTTGTAAGTGTAATATATTAAATGTAGGATGATCCAAGTAGCAAGAGTGAGCATTGGAATAAAGAACTAAAGATTAGAAGGGAGTATGCCAAAAGGAAATGACCAAGTGAAAGTGGAGCTCAAGCATTGAAGGCCTACTTATTAGGTATATTTTATTTTCACTTAGGCCTTGAGTTAGTTTTAATCTTCGAAATTTACTTAATTTTGTTACCATATATTTTAAACGAGTTAGATTAAGTAAATCTAATGTTAACTTATGTTAAAATTGAGAAATATTAGCTAACAGATGAATTTTTTGTTTGACTCATTTATTTTGTGCGAAATTCGAACTTTGCTTAGTGAAATTCGAAGTTATAGAGGTTTTATCTCTGACAGACAAATTTCAGTTCTAAAATTAGAATTTTCGAGTTAAGCACTGTTTGTGAAAGCATGCAAAATTTGCATGAAACTCAATTAAAATTCGAATGTTAGTGAAGTTCAAAATGAGTTCACTATCACTATCTCTGATAGACAAATTTTGGACTTCAAAGTGCAAATTTCAAAAAGAGAACTTGTGAGTCTTGTTTTAGCATGCCTTTGATGGACAAACTTTGCAGTTCAATAGTCAAATTTCAAAGAGAGAATTTTTGTAACTTGTTGAATGTGCCTTTGATAGACAAATTTTAGCTTTTGAAATTTGAATTTCAAATTGCACTATGAAAACTTGAGACAACTATTCAAACTATAATAAATGCACTTCTAGTATGAAAATTTGTATGAAGTAACATGTGTTAACTTTGACAAACTTGAAATTTGAATTTCACTTTATAACAGACAAATTTCTGAAGTTTAACGTTAAACACATAACCATGTTATCTTTGTGAAATTCACTCTGTAGAGTAACAGCTAGAACTTGTGTCTAACGGATAGATCTTGTGTCTAACATCTAGTTACACCACAAATCTATAAATAGAACCTCATTTGAAAATTTGGGTAATGAAATCAAGAGAGTTTGTGCCCAAAATGATGTTCTAATACATAAAATCTTTCTATGTCAGCATTCTTTGAAAAGCCCACATCAATAGATTGAACTTTCAATATATTGTCTACTCTTAAAGAGAGTCTCATTTCTATAATTATTCTTTTCTAGTACTTTTTGGGTAGAATCTTAGTGTGGAGAAGCACTAAGGGATTTTACACATCTAGTAAGAGTGTGGGGAGAGTGGCTTCACAAGTGCCTACTGAAACTTATGGAATGGACTGAGACTTCGTAGGTACCCGGATCAAACCTGTGGAATATAGTGGAAAATCTCAAGTGGTGGCTTGGGGACTGGATGTAGGTCAAGTGATTTGGGCCAACCTAGTATAAATTCTTGTGTCTTGTTCCTAATATTTTTTCTTCAATTACTGCACTTTACTCTCTCTATTCATCCCTATTCTGCTACACATTTGTTGAAATTGGGCTGTAATCCAAAAATGGGTGAAAATCTTGCATCACTCAATTCATCTCCTCTCTTGGATAACTAGCCAAACCTAATAATTCATATCAGAGCTTGGACTCCTATCCAAGGATCTAATCATCCAGGAGCAAGATGGCTGGCTTTGAAGAGAATATACTGCTATAGGGAAACAATGTCAACAAACCTCTAGGCTTTAATTGTGAGCACAATGCATACTAGAAGATGAGAATGCAAATATTTGTTCAATCTATAGACTTAGACATCTGATCTATCATTAAGAAAGGGGACTTTGTGCCAAAGAAGATGCAGAGTGATGGCATATACAGAGAGAAGTCAGAACGAGAAAGGGATAAAGAAGATAAGTGTAATATCTCTATTTTTATGAGATGTTATAAAATAAATAAAAGATGAGATACGAAGTGAGATGAAAATGCTATATATATACTCCGACTTTAGAAGGAATTAATTTTTCATCTAATTTTTAGAAGAAGTTATTTTTTATCTTAAATTGGAATTAATTTTTCATAAGGTCCTTAGCAAAAGTTAATTCCAGAATTTACCGCGGAAAATATGCAATATACCACTTGAATGAAAGTCCGCTCCAAGCTAAGTGCAACGGTATAAGTATCGCGTAGTTGAGAGGTTTGGATTGAGAGATAGACCAATTTGAAAGTCAATGTAAATAGTGCAAACAGAAATAATAAAAAATTGGTCTGTGGGTAAAATTACATTAAAGTGCCTAAAAGAATGGATAATTATGTTTTTGACTGGCTCAGGGGAAAAATAGTCTTTTCCTAGATTATAAGTAAAATGTGAATATTACATTTAAGTCCCAAGAAACAAAATGTTTATATCATAAAATGCATAAGGAATTTACAAAAATGGGTATACACTGTTTTACATGAAAAAAGGCAAAGAGGTGAATTATCTCGGTTGAAAGGAAAGATAAAAAGATGATGATTTTGCCCTTGGAAAAAGAAAATAAAAGAAAAAGAAAAAAAAAGAGGGAAGGCGATGGACACTCGAAGAAAAATTTATGATGTTTGGGAAAAATTACACTTAATGACTTAAAAGTTTTAAAAATTATAAATTTATCTCGAGTCAAGGTTATTTTTGGCAATATAAAAAATTATAGTCAAAAGGAAGCTCTCAATGAGCTAAGCCCAATGGAATAAAGTGTGGAATTTATTAAGATTAAAATAATATTTATTGAGTAATTAGAGTTTAATATTAATATTTTATCTGATAAAAATCAGTTTGGACTGTAAGAAGAGGCAGTAGTAACTCAAGAAAAATTACTGGGCCTTGCTAAAATATATTTAGGATCAAAATAATGATTTGGAACTAAAAGTAATTGTTAGATAATCTTGTACCAATATAATGATAATTTTGGTGAAAATACCCAATCAGTATGGGTATATTAATCGATAAAGAGTATATTGGTCCATAAAAATTATTAAAGCAATTTTTAGCCTGAAATGAAGATGTACCACATCTGAAACCATACCAGGACATTTGGTCAAAGTTTACCAAGATTAATTTGCCATTAGATCTCTTTCTTCTTAAGCATGGGTTAAGCCATTTGATCATCATTTTCTTGCTAAAACACGTCTGAAATAGAGGGTGGAGAGTGAGAAACATGAAGGAAAAAATTGGAGGAGGAAGAACACACAAGAAGCAAGCCAAGGTCTCAAAGGTTCAAGGTAAGTTTCTTTGGTTACTATCTTAGTTATGTCTAAGTTTTGTGAAGTTTCATGGAGTATTTGTCTCCATTCTTGCTCTATAAATGATGCCTAGAGAGAGAAGGAGGAAAGAGAAAGTGAGGCTATGAAGAAACTAATCCATAGAAAGTGAAATATAGGTCACAAGATGCAAGGTTATAGCATTGGTTTCAAAGTTTGATGAGTTGTTGTTTTTTTTTTTACAATTTTTCTTAATTTGTTGCCTATTTAAGTTTAAGATAGGAAGGGAATTTCAAGATTTTGACCCCAAAAATGGATTCCTTGAGTCTAAAATAGGTAGATACAAGTGTGTTGTACAAGGAGATCCAAATGGTTTGCAAAATGGAATTTTAGGTTAGTAAGCACACTTTGTGAAGGAGGTCCTAAGATCAGTGGTTAATGGCCTTAATTTGTGATGCATTAGGACTCAAAGAAGTGATAGGAGATCAAAAGAAATGTTTACCAAGTTTGGGGAGCAAAGGAAAAACTTAAGGTAGTTACTTTCCTTATCAATGCTATATGTTACCATTATTGTTTTCTTGATTTAATGAATATGCCATATATTTGTATGAATGTTTTGTGATGATATTGATTGGTTGGCTGGTTGATAAGAGGGTCTTGTGACCCTAGGATGTCAATTTTATAAGGTGTTACCATGCCAAAATTTTTATGAAAGTACTATGGCATAATATATTCTTGTGACTTTTATGGATGGATTTATGAAATGTTAATGATAATATGAATGCATGATTGGGTGTAACTACTGAGATTCTTTGAATCTCACTCTCCTTAAATGACTAACCATACTAGGGTGAAGACATGGAAGTGGCCAAAGAGAAAGCAAGAGAAATGAAGAAAATAGTGAAGAGTCATTGATTTTTCAAGTTATAATGCCATGATATGAGATTATGTATTAATTAATGTATGAGGTGTGGATTCTGAAATTATGCATATTTATGTTTCCTTAAGCTCCCCTATCATGTAATGTGTGCAAAAGGAGCAATGAATGTCGATGAATTATGTTTTTGAAGTTTATTATATGAGATAGCATGATTACATTCAAGATTGACCGGTAGTAGTTTGAATCGAGGTGCTCTATTCGAAACAGGTCCATTGGTATATGTAATATATATAGTTGAAAGTAGATAGAATAAGCTTTCCAAAGAGCTAAAGAACACCTAAATTGGATAAGAGTACAATTTATGGTGAATTTTCAAATTTAAGGTTCAGAACATGATAGTGTAAAGAAAAACTGGAACTTTGCCATGAACACTGGAAACTTCAAAATGCAATAGAAAATCATACAAAGCTCCAAAAATTTAGTGGTTTGCATTTCTGGAAACCTCTAAGTCTTATAAAACAAATGCCACAAGTTTGGTAGTATTTAGTGTTAGTTCAGCTAGCTTCCCAAGAGGGGGATGAATTGGAAAGTATGGATTTTTCTGCAAAAATGAAATATAGTAGTGATAATAAAAGTTGCTGAAAAATAGAGTATAGGATATAAAAAGAAATTGCAAAGTAAATGAGAAGAGGACACAGAGATTTATCCTGGTTCAGTCTACTCCACTTGATCTATGTCCAGTCCTCAAGCCACCACTTGAGATTTCTCCACTATATCTTGCAAGATTTGAATGTGTTCTTGCAAAAACCATAGTACAATTCCAGCTCAAACTTTGAGCTGACTAAAGCACTCTCACATTTCTCACTCAAGAGCAAGAATAAATATCTTAGTGTCTTCTCACACTAAGTGCTATCTACAATTGTGTAGAGAAATATAAATCAAGATATGAAAACTCTCTCTCAAAAGAGTGGATATGAAAATTTAAAGTACAATGAATGAGTTAAACAGAGGGTAGGTAAGCTTTGAATGAATCAGTAATTAATTTTGTAGAGTTTTGGCCTTTTTATGTTTTTCCTCATTACCCAACAAATTAAATGAGATCCTATTTATAGTTTTAGGGCAAAACTATCCATTAGAAACCAGAATTAGCCGTTGTTCTTAGAAAAATAGCTGTTCACCTACCACATTAAATGTGTCTGACAGAGGTTATGCGGATAACCTTATTAGATTATGCGAATAATGAGTGACCATTGGCTCTTTAGTTTCAATGTTATGTATTCATTATGCAGATAACCTGGCTAGGTTATGTGGATAACTTCCATTCCAAAAGAACTAAGTTTAAGCTCAAGAACATTTTCATGAAAATCTACCCAATTGTTCGGATAACGTTAAATTTTCTCAAACTAAGTTTTTGGAAAATATAGGTTATTAGGATAACCTCCCTTGGTTATGCGGTTAACCTATTTAATCGAGGAAAGTCCAAGGGTGCTGAAACATAGGTTATGCGGATAACCTTCCTAAGTTATGTGGATAACCTATTTAACAGAGGAGAGTCCAAGTGCTCTATAGCACATGTTATGTGGATAACCTCCCTAGGTTATGTGAATAACAGGCTGCAAAATACAAGTGGCCTTCACTGTTCACTCCCTTATGTGAATAAGGTAACCACCTTATCAGGATAACCACTTGGACAGACTTAAGGACATGGTGCACTTCTACGTTATGCAGATAACCTCAACTCTTTTCATGAAATTGAAGAGGGAACACTTAGAAAAGCTTTGAGATTGAGATTTTATCCTCATAACCTTCATTAGTTATGCGCATAAGGTAAACCTTTTCATGAAAACAAAGTGAGAACACTTAGAAGCAACTTTGAAATTGAGATTTTATCCTTATAGCCTTTAAATGTTATTCACATAAGGTAACTCTTTTCATGAAAACCATTTTGAAAATATAAGCTAATCATTAATCATGCAAATAGATGCCTTATTTAATATTGGGAGAATCAGAATTCAAAGCTTAACTACCTTTTTTTTAGAAATGAACTCCTAAAATATATGCAACAACTTTTCAACTTTCGGGAATCTCCAACTTTATTCTTCATATGACTTGTGTTCCTTTGATATTGGATTTCAAGCTCAATGTTATTTAGAATCATCAAAATCATCTGAATTAACTGTTGAATTAAGAGTTTTGATGATTCCAAACTAACATCCAAAAGCTTGGATTGAAGATATCAAAGCAGATCAAAGTGCTTCAAGTGAAGAATTTCTGAGTATTAGCTGCTAGATCTTCAGTAGGATCTTTTGTTATATTCAAATGCGGGTAAAAGTTTTTGATTTTAAGAAAAAATGTTTTTAAACCTTGATTGTGTGTTAAATCTTGACTTATTTGAAAAATACCCACAAACAGACGAAGTTTGAAAGTTTAAAATGAACTGTCATATTGGAAATTCGAACTTTGCCTTTGGAAATTCGAATTTTGAGTCAAAACTGAATAAGTCTGAAGAATTGTCTCTCTGTCAAACGAATTTTGATTATCCAAAATTTGAATTTCCAGCAAAGACTGAAAGAAGCTTTTCACTGACAGATGAACTTCACATCCTCAAAATTTGAATTTCGGATAAAATGCAGTTTGTGAAAACCAAAGAAATTCTTCTGACATAATGTTGAAGCTCATCTGAAATCAAGATAAAATTGAGTTTGAAAAATGCTCTCTGACAGACGAACTTTGACTTTTCAACATTCAAATTTTCATATAAGTCTGAAAGGAGCTTCTTTGAAACAGACGAACTTTGAGTCTTCAAAATTTGAATTTCAGACAAATCACAACTTAAGAAAATGGAAGAAATTCATCTGAAACAATGTGAAAGTTCATCTGAGATCAAGAATAATTTAAGTTTCAAAACTGCTTTCTGTCAGACGAACTTTGAACATTAAAATTTGAATTTCAAAAGCTAAGTTTGTGAGTCTGTTGGAATGAAATATTGACATACGAATGACAGAGCTTTGTAACTTCGAATGTTGAAGTTAGTCTGAAAAGAATCTCTCTGACAGACGAACTTCACTACTTTAAAATTTGAATTTCGAAGAAAGTGAACTACTGTGCCTCTTTGAACGTTCTACAGACAGATGAATTTTGGGCTTCCAAAATTCAAATTTCGAAGGCACTGTAGAAAATTGAAAATACTATTCACACTTAACCAAAAAACTTTCCTCTTGAAAATTCGTATGTCACATTGTGAAAATGTTTTGTAAGTTTCAAAATTCGAATTTCACTTCATGAACAGACTAACTTCGTGCTGTAACGATGAAAGCTTTAACCTTCGGTTCCTTCGAAATTCGTCTGATGGCCAACCAAAATTCGAATTTCAATATGTCAGAAACATTAAATGCGGTTGGTAAACGGATAGTTTTTCAGAGTAACCGTTGGATAACTTTCCCAACAGATAGATTTTGTCTCTAACGGACATTTGAGACCTAAATCTATAAATATAACATCATTTGAAGTTGTGGGTAAGAAATAAAACATGTATATACTGAATCTCTGCCAAATCAATTTCTCAAAAAAGCTTTTACCCTCTTAACTTCAATATCTGTACTTCAACCTTCATATCTACTCTATTCAAGAGAGTTATATCTTTGTAAACAATCTACTCTTCATCTGGAAGATAGATTTACTTGTGAGGGGAAATCACAAGGGGATTGGGGAGCACATTGTAGAAGTGCTTAGAGAGATTGAGAAAGCTCCAGAAACAGAGCATACTCATTGTACTGTGGCATTAGCAAGAAGCCCGTTGAATTCTTGCTGTATAGTGGAAAAATCTCAAGAGTTGCCTTGAGGACTGGATGTAGGTCAAGTGGATAGACCGAACTAGGATAAATTACTGAGTCTTCTGCTTCATATCTTTACTTTTCAGCTTGCTCTATTTTATATGTTGCTTCCATTACACTGTGCTATCTTCACCCATTTCACTTTGTGCAGAAAAATTTCAATCTTCCCAATTCACCCCCCTCTTGGGAAGTCAGCCTTGCTAACAAGTGGTATCAGAGCCCGGATTCCCATTCAAAGGATCTCACAGTCCGGGAATTAAGATAGCTGGCTTTGGAGAAAGCATACTTCCTGAAGGGAACAACACTAATAGACCACCAGGCTTCAGTGGAGAACATTATGGTTACTGAAAGATGAGGATGCAGATTTACCTCCAATCAATTGATCTTGATATATGGTCAGTCATTGAGAAAGGAGAGTTCATCCCAATGACTCTAATTGAAAATGGAAGACACAAAGAGAAGCTAGAAGTAGAGTGGAATGAGGAAGACAGAAGGAGAGTCCTGCTAAATTTCAAAGCAAAGCATTTTTTAGTCAGTGCCCTGAATCAGGACGAATTCTACAGAGTCTCACAATGCTCCACTGCAAAAGGGATGTGGGACACTCTACAGATTGCACATGATGGAACAACTGGGGTCAAGGAAAACAGACTGAACACATGCATTGGAGAGTATGAAAGCTTCAGAATGGCTGAAGGAGAAACTGTAAAGGAGATCCAAAAGAGATTCACTCTCATTGTGAATCAATTGAAGAGTCTGGGAAAGGAATACACTCAGTCTGAAAAAGCAAGAAAGATACTCAGAGCTCTTCCTCTGGAATGGCAGCCCAAGGTGACAGCAATAGAGGAAGCCAGAGAAGAATCAATGGCCTCTGTCACAGCTCTCTTTGGCAGCCTTGAGGAGTATGAAGGAAAAATCAAAGCTCTCAAGGAAGCTGGGCTGGACAGAAAGAAGAAAGGCCTTGCCCTCAAAGCTGCTGATGAAAAGGAAGAAGAATCTGATGAAGGAGATGAGCTAGATGAAGAAACTCTGGCTATGATGGTCAGAAAATTCGGAAGATTCTACAACAAGAAGAAGAACAAGAAATTCTTCAAGAAGGGAGCAGCTGGTGAAAGCAAGAGAGAAGGAAAAGAGCATGTGACTTGCTATGAATGCAAGAAGCAGGGACACATCAAATGAGATTATCCTTAATTCCTCAAAAAGCAAGAAAAGGATAAGAAAACTGCTGACAAAGGGAAGAAGAAGAAATCCTACATCTCATTAATATGGGGCAACAGCTCAGATGAGGAGGAAGAGGATGAGGATGAGATTGCCAACATCTTCCTAATGGCACTTGCTTCTGAAGAAGCCGAACCCTCATGCAGCAGTGATCATGAGGAAGAGGTATATGAATCTGAACCTTCATATTCTGAGCTACTTGATGCATTTCATGAGCTTCATGATGAGTTTATTAAAGTTGTTAAAGAACTAAAACTAGCAAAGAGAAAGGTTAATAAACTGGAATCTCAAAGCAACATTTCTGAAATCACCTCTCTACCTACTGCTAAATCTGTTTGCTGTACTTCATGCATTAAACTCAAGCAAACTAATGATTACTTAGTAAAAAGCATGTTTAGGCTCACTAGAGGAAAAGATATGCTATTTGCCTTGATGGGGAGCCAAAGAATATCACAAGGAAAAGCTGGTCTTGGCTATGATCCATGTGCTGTCAAGGAAAAGATTAGGAAGAAAAACCAGAATGAATACATGAGACATTTTGTGCATGCTGAGAGCAACAGAAAGAAAGATCACATGTCATCTTGCATTGAAACATATAATCAACCAAAGCATACAAGACAAAAGTATTATCTGCATTGTTTTCTTCTTACTAATCAATCTAGCAGTCCCTTCACTACCTATCATTTCTGTAACAAAAAGGGACATATTTCCAGTTCTTGTGCATTGAAAAAAAATGGACTTGGCAGGAAACTTGAATGGGCTCCCAAAGTTGCATCTGCATCTAGCAAAAAATCTACTGACCAAAAAGGACCCAAGCAAATTTGGGTACCTAAAAGGAAAACATAAACATTGTTTTGCAGGTCTGTCTCAAAGCTAAGAAAAGCAACAAATGGTATATGGACAGTGCCTGCTCAAGTCACATGACTGGTGATAAGGAGAAGTTCATCACCCTTAGAGATAAGAAAGGAGGAAAGGTGACCTTTGGAGGTTATCAATATGGCAAAATTGTTGGCATTCGCATTGTGGGCAAAAATCCGGAAACATCCATTGAAGAGGTGCTGTTTGTGATTGGCCTCAACCACAATTTGCTGAGCGTGAGTCAGACTTGTGATAAAGGAAATTGGGTGCTGTTTGACTCAAAATTTTGCATGGTCATCAGAAAAAGTGATCACAAAGTAATCCTCAAAGCTCAAAGGGATGGTAATTGCTATACTATTGATCTTGATGAACTTCCTCCCTTGGATTCTGTATGTCTAATTTGCCAGGATAATAATAGTTGGTTATGGCATAGGAGATTAGCTCATGTTAACATGAATCAATTGTCTAAACTGATCAAGAATGAGCTAGTAACGAGCCTGCCAAAAATATCTTTTGAAAAGGATAAAGAATGTGATGCATGCATAAGAAGGAAACAAAATAAATCATCTTTTAAATCTAAAAATGTAGTTACCACAACTAGACCACTTGAATTGCTGCATATGGACTTAATTGGACCATCTAGGGTGAAAACTCTTGGTGGTAACCTGTATGTGCTTGTAATTGTAGATGACTATTCTAGACTCACTTGGACATTATTTCTTTCCTCTAAAAGTGATACCTTTGATGCATTTGTAACCTTAGCTAAGAAAGTGAAAAATGAGAAAGGTATTTCTATTGTGTCAATCAGGTCAGATCATGGAGGAGAGTTCAAAAATGCATACTTCCTGGAATACTGCAATGAGCATGGGATTGACCACAACTTCTCAGCTCCAAGGACCCCTCAACAGAATGGGGTAGTAGAAAGGAAGAATAGAACTATTGGAGAAATGGCCAGAGCTATGCTGAATGAAAAGGAACTCTCTCAAGTGTTTTGGGCTGATGCAGTGAATACAGCAAGCTACATCACAAATAGAGCCTACATCAGACCAATCCTTGGGAAGACTCCATATGAGTTTTACAAGGGAAGAAAGCCAAATCTGTCCCATCTCCATATGTTCGGATGCAAATGCTTCATTCATAATAATGGGAAAGAAAATCTGGGTAAGTTTGATGCCAAATCCGATGAAGGTATATTTCTGGGCTATTCTAGTAGGAGTAAGGCATATAGAGTTTATAATAAAAGATCAAATGTGGTATAAGAATCTGTGCTTGTGGTTTTCATTGAAAATGAAACTGTTTCAAAACATGTTACCAATGAGGATGATCTTGCTTTTAACTTTGAAAAACTGGGCATTTCTGATAAAAGTAAAACTGAACCTCCAAAGATATCTGAATCTGTTAACACAGAGGAAGATATCCAAGAGCAAGAGTTTGATGAAGAAATTAATGAAGAAACATCTCAAGAACTCCCTAGAGCTTGGAGATATCAAAGGAATCATCCTGTTGATCAAGTAATAGGAAATGTTCAAGAGAGAGTCAAAACCAGAAAACAGTTAAGGGATCAAATGCTCAACTGCGCTTTTATTTCTCAAATTGAACCTAAATGTGCTGAAGAAGCCTTAACTGATGATTACTGGATTTTAGCTATGCAAGATGAACTAAATCAGTTTGAAAGAAATCATGTTTGGGATTTAGTGCCTAGGCCCAAAAATCATCCTGTCATTGGTACCAAATGGGTTTTTAGAAATAAACTTGATGAATCTGGAACAATAATAAGAAACAAAGCTAGATTGGTTGCTAAAGGGTATAATCAGGAAGAATGTATTGATTTTGAAGAAACCTTTGCACCAGTAGCTAGATTAGAAGCTATAAGAATACTGCTAGCATATGCATGGATGAAAAATATTTTACTATATCAAATGGATGTAAAGAGTGCCTTTCTAAATGGATATATCATGGAAGAAGTTTATGTAGATCAACCTCCAGGTTTTGAGGATTCTAAAAAACCAAACCATGTTTATAAACTGAAGAAAGCTCTTTATGGTTTAAAACAAGCCCCTAGAGCATGGTATGAGAGACTGAGCAATTTTCTAATTGAAAAGGGGTTCAATAGAGGCAAAGTTGACACAACTTTATTCACTAAGAAAGAAAATAAAGATTTACTAATTGTTCAAATCTATGTTGATGATATTATTTTCGGTGCTACTAATGAAACTCTTTGCAAGAAATTTTCTGAGTTAATGCAGTGAGAATTCGAGATGTCCATGATGGGTGAACTTAACTTCTTCCTTGGACTGCAAAATCAGACAGCTTGATAATGGTATCTTTCTCAGTCAATCCAAGTATTTAAAGGAGCTGCTAAAGAAGTATGAAATGGAGAATGCCAAGCCAATGGGAACACCTATGGCTACTGCAACCAAACTAGACATGGATGAGAATGGGAAGATGTTTGACATTACTCGGTACAGGAGAATGATTGGATCCCTGCTGTACTTAACTGCCAGCAGACCTAACATTATGTTCAGTGTCTGTATGTGTGCCAGGCTCTAATCATGTCCCAAGGAAACCTATGCAACAGTTGTGAAGAGAATTTTCAGATATCTTATTGGAACATCACAGATGGGTCTCTGGTATCCAAAGGGCAATGGAGAAGATCTCAAAGGATACACTGATGCTGATTTTGCAGGATCCAAAACTAATAGAAAAAGCACAAGTGGAACTGTCAGTTTCTTGGAGGATCCCTGGTTTCATGGTTCAGCAAAAAGCAAAACAGTGTGGCCCTATCCACTGCAGAAGCTGAGTATGTTGTAGCTGGAAGCTGTTGTGCCCAAGTCATCTGGATGAAGCAGTAGCTTGAAGATCTTGAGGTTAAAATGAAAGAGATACCAATCATGTGTGACAACCAAAGTGCTATAAATATCACCAAGAATCCTGTCATGCATTCAAGGACGAAACATATTGAAGTTAGGCACCACTTCATAAGGGATCATGTTCTGAAAGGGGAAGTTAAGCTGGAGTACATTCCAACAGAGAATCAAGTTGCTGATATACTCACAAAGCCTCTATCAGAAGACAGGCATTGCAAAATAAGGAGAGAATTGGGTATGGTAAATCCCAGTGAACTGTAAGTTATTCTTGTGCAATCTTGTTTTCAAAGGTTTCAACTTTAAGATTAATTCTAACTTTAGTATCGGAGTATGTTTAATTTAAGCTGCAGGTTCTCCTCACAAGATTCAATGGCAATAAACTTGAAGATTGGAGCACATAAGAATGGAACAACCAGAAAGTGAGGTAAATGATGAAAATTCTGAGTTCTGGATCCATTCTGTAAGTTTTTATAAAATGAAATTCGAATTTTAATGTGTGTTAGACGTATTTTGCCTCATAAACTGTGTTTTTGAACTAGTCAACATGGACAACATTCGAATTTTAGTTGACCAACAGACGAACTTCGGCCTATTAGCCTTGGAACTGTTCTCAGTGATGCCTCGAAATTCATCTGTTGGATCTTTGAAGTTTGAATTTTCAAAAACAAAAATTTCAAAGTTATGTTTGTCCATCACTGTTGTACAAATTATCACTTCTTAAAATATGAATGTTGGACAACCTTTACAAAAGTTGAAAAATGCGAATTTTCAGTTCAAAATTCGTCTGTTGAATCATGTTCTTCATGTTGAATGCTTGAAAGAAGAAGTTTTGCTTGCTTAATTCGTCTATTGGTTGATGTCTTGGCTGTTGCCTACTGTTTTCTTTTCAACATTCGAACTTTGTTGGTACAAAATTCGTCTGTTGTGCTTGTATTGCTTAATCCAAGCCATTGTCAGACGAACTTTCAGAAGAAAATTCGTCTGTCAGTAAGCTTTGCTGAACAGTTTAACTTGTAACTGCCCGAAGTTCGAATTTTGACCTCTCAAAATTTGTCTGTCAGACGGTTACTTACGTTAAATCCTACGGTTTTCTCTTGAACAGATGCAACCCTATTCTTAACTCCTCTGAGTCTGTTTCAATTCTCTCATCAAGTCCTTTCAATTCTGACCAAAAATTGCCATTTCCCACCAATTAAACTTCCTTTCACATCCTTTAAACCCATTCTAAGCCACATTCTGCAACATTCATCCAAAAAATGGCAAGAGTCAAAAATCCTGATGCTGGGAAGGCTGAAGCCCGACCAAAGAGGAATGTTAAATCACAATATGCCTCGAAGGAAGGAGAAAAATCAAAGAGAAAAGCCAAATCCAGTAAGGCAACTCCCACCAAACGCCAAAAGACTGCATCCAAAGCAGATTCTCAGAAAGCTGGATCCTCCACACTGAAAAGTGCAGACCCTTCGGTTCCAATTTCTTCAGAAGCTGCTGCTGTTGCTTCCACTTCATCCTTCAGTACTCAATCTGGAGAGTACGAGCTTACCATACTGCCATTATGGAGCACTCCACAGATTCAAGAAGAATTCTCTACCAAATTTGCCAACAAGAAGGTAATCAAGCCACATTGTGTAAATTTGGAAGATTTCTTGATCTCAAATAATTTTGATGCTGGTATATGGATGATGAGATACAAGAATCTGTTGGAAGTATTAGAAAGATATGATGATAAGGTGGTGAAGTCATGGTACGCTTCTTTAAAATACAACAGTAAGAAGAAGAAGTGGGCAGTCAATCTAAGGTCTAGGACCATTTGGCTTACTGATGAGACATTCAATGAGGTGCTGGAGATACCTGGGCAAGATGGACTCAAGAATGATATCAATGCCTCTGGGTACATGGATGAGGCAAATATGGCTGATGAAGAAGGTGGTCCCTCTCTGAACTATAAGGAGAATACTATTCTGAGCACATTGTTCAGAATGAGGGAAAATTGGCCATCCATAAACCTGTTGAAGCCCACAGACCTCGGTGTTCAAGTGGGAATCCTGCACTACGTAGTGTCCAGGATTATATTCAACAAAGGAGGCAGCTTCAATCTGATAACAAGGGCAGAGGCACATGCCATGGCTGCAATCATGCGTGGAAAGCTGATTAACATGGGACACATCATACTCCAATGCATGATCAAGGCTAGAGATCAGAGGAAGGACTCAACACTTCCCTATGCTGCTATCATCTCTAGAATTCTGCAGTATGCTAGAATTCAGCAAATTGAGAAAGGGAAGGGCAAGCCCACTGAAATATTCAAGGAAGAAGAACTACAGAGGATGGGCATTGAAAGAGATGAAGGAAGATGGGTTGGAAAGGGAGCAGGAAGAACTGAAGATCTCTTCTTTGTTGAAAGTGCCTCCCTACAGCAATAGGGTACTTCTGAGGCTCCTACCAGACCTACCACTCAGCCCTTTGTGCCTATCCCATCTCCCTCAAAGCCCACTCACATTCCTTCCACTCCCTCCTCGCGGGCCAAGCCAACCAAGATCACTGAGTTGTATGACAGCCTGTCTACACTCATCCTCAGCATCAGAGATGAGCAAAATGCCAAATTTGCTCATCTGCAAGATCAGATCCAACAGTTGGCTGTAAACATGAAGGTGGTGGCTGATGCTTATGAAGAGATTAGAAGTGCAATTCCTGCCACTTCAGCTCCACCTCAACCAGGGTCATCTGTGCCTATCCGCTCTCCAACTCCTGAGCCTCCAAGCCCCTTCGAGATTGCCTCCTCTGACCATGATGATGATATAGATGGTGCTGATACAATGAGGACACCAAGTCCTGGTCCACCCTTAGACTATGGATTGGAAGAAGAAGGACTTCAAGGACCAAGCCCTCATGAGCTTATGCAAGAAGATGCTCAGGATTCAATTCTGTCTATTCAAGAATCTGAGCAAGTTGAAAGACTGGTTGCAGCTATCTCAATCTCTTCTATGCAGGAGGGAGCAAGCAATGAAGAGAGAAGCATTGTGCCTGTTGTTGATTATGAGGCCATTGCTCACAATGCTCTCCTGCAAGAACAAAGAAGAAGGCTTAAGGAAATGTTTCGTCCTGATGAACCAACCACTTCCTCTCTTGCTGCTTATGGGCTTTTAGAGGAACAGAGAGCTCAGTTAGCTCTTTCCAGGCAGGCAATGCAAGAACTTCTGGAAATCTCTGATAAGGAACCAAGCACTGAGTCTCCTATGGAACCAGAAATCCCTTTTGCTCCTGTCCCACTTCAAGCTATTCCTGTTTCTCAGATCCCTCCTCCTGCTAATTTTGTTGGCCTTCCTGATGATGCCAAAAAGGGGGAGAAGACTGGGCAAACTGGAAAGTCTGCTGCTGCTAAGCAATCTGGGAAAGGGAAAACGTATAGCAAGAAGACCAAGCACAAGAAGAAATGATTGAAGATTTTCTTAGAAATTAGGCTTGTATCCTCTTGTAGTGTTTTATGTTTCTATTGCTATTTTGAATATTTGAATATTGGAACTTTGATTAGTTTGGCCCTTGTATAGCAACTCTTGATTAAATGAATGGATTTCCTTGTTGCAATGTTTTGTGCATATTACTCTTTGAATATCTTCACTTGATCTGTTGTATATGATATCTTTTGAAACATAATGCATATGTTGAGGGGGAGCTTGTAAAAGCAAACCCAAGTACTAATCCAGTTTGTAAGTTGTTTTGTTATCATCAAAAAGGGGGAGAATATTGAATCAAGAGTTTTGATGATTCCAAACTAACATCCAAAAGCTTGGATTGAAGATATCAAAGGAGATCAAAGTGTTTCAAGTGAAGAATTTCTGAGTATTAGCTGCTAGATCTTCAGTAGGATCTTTTGTTATGTTCAAATGAGGGTAAAAGTTTTTGATTTTAAGAAAAAATGTTTTTAAATCTTGATTGTGTGTTAAATCTTGACTTATTTGAAAAATACCCACAAACAGACGAAGTTTGAAAGTTTAAAATGAACTGTCATATTGGAAATTCGAACTTTGCCTTTGGAAATTCGAATTTCGAGTCAAAACTGAATAAGTCTGAAGAATTGTCTCTCTGTCAGACAAATTTTGATTATCCAAAATTCGAATTTCCATCAAAGACTGAAAGAAGCTTTTCACTGACAGACGAACTTCACATCCTCAAAATTCGAATTTTGGATCAAATGCAGTTTGTGAAAACTAAAGAAATTCGTCCGACATAATGTTGAAGCTCATCTGAAATCAAGATGAAATTGAGTTTGAAAAATGCTCTCTGACAGACGAACTTTGACTTTCCAACATTCGAATTTTCATATAAGTCTGAAAGAAGCTTCTTTGAAATAGACGAACTTTGAGTCTTCAAAATTTGAATTTCAGACAAATCACAACTTAAGAAAATGGAAGAAATTCATCTGAAACAATGTTAAAGTTCATCTGAGATCAAGAATAATTTAAGTTTCAAAACTGCTTTCTGTCAGACGAACTTTGAACATTAAAATTTGAATTTCAGAAGCTAAGTTTGTGAGTCTGTTGGAATGAAATATTGACATACGAATGACAGAGCTTTGTAACTTCGAATGTTGAAGTTAGTTTGAAAAGAATCTCTCTGACAGACGAACTTCACTACTCAAAATTCGAATTTCGAAGAAAGTGAACTACTGTGCCTCTTTGAACGTTCTACAGACAGATGAATTTTGGGCTTCCAAAATTCGAATTTCGAAGGCACTGTAGAAAATTGAAAATACTGTTCACACTTAACCGAAAAACTTTCCTCTTGAAAATTCGTATGTCACATTGTGAAAATGTTTTGTAAGTTTCAAAATTCGAATTTCACTTCATGAACAGACTAACTTCGTGCTGTAACGTTGAAAGCTTTAACCTTTGGTTCCTTCGAAATTCGTCTGATGGCCAACCAAAATTCGAATTTCAATATGTCAGAAACATTAAATGCGGTTGGTAAACGGATAGTTTTTCAGAGTAACCGTTGGATAACTTTCCCAACGGATAGATTTTGTCTCTAACGGACATTTGAGACCTAAATCTATAAATATAACATCATTTGAAGTTGTGGGTAAGAAATCAAACTTGTATATACTGAATCTCTGCCAAATCAATTTCTCAAAAAAGCTTTTACCCTCTTAACTTCAATATCTGTACTTCAACCTTCATATCTACTCTATTCAAGAGAGTTATATCTTTGTAAACAATCTACTCTTCATCTGGAAGATAGATTTACTTGTGAGGGGAAATCACAAGGGGATTGGGGAGCACATTGTAGAAGTGCTTAGAGAGATTGAGAAAGCTCCAGAAACAGAGCATACTCATTGTACTGTGGCATTAGCAAGAAGCCCGTTGAATTCTTGCTGTATAGTGGAAAAATCTCAAGAGTTGCCTTGAGGACTAGACGTAGGTCAAGTGGATAGACTGAACTAGGATAAATTACTGAGTCTTCTGCTTCCTATCTTTACTTTTCAGCTTGCTCTGTTTTATACGTTGCTTCCATTACACTGTGCTATCTTCACCCATTTCACTTTGTGCAGAAAAATTTCAATCTTCCCAATTCACCCCCCCTCTTGGGAAGTCAGCCTTGCTAACATTAACATTTAGAGCTATAAAGAAAGAGTTATGTAATTTCTCCTAAAAATGTTCCAGTAGAAATAGTATTCTGATCCTTAATGATTTAAATAGATTCCATGCCCTATACAAGGTGAATAGATGTACAAGAAAATTATATATAGAAAGAAGATATACATGGCTTTCCAATGACATGAAGAATGAATAATTTGGCTTAGGATATCATGAGATATGAATTTTTAAAGATAAGACCAAAACCTGGACATTTCAAAATGACCAAATATATAGTAAATATTTGAGAAATAAACTGTATGAATTGGCTTATAGAATGCTCTGTTTCATAATTTTTCCATGTATAAAATCTTGTTAGCTATTTTTAGAAGTTTGAATCACTTTGAGATGATTTTTCTATAATTAGGTATGAATTTTCAAAATTTGTCAGGCAAAATGGAAAAATGCACAATGAATAGTACCTAAAATAAAGAAAATTCCGTTTTGATATTTTTATGCAATTAAGTCTCTAATCATGCAATAATGGACATAATTGGAGTCTAATACATGGGAAATGGACTTAAGTATAAGGTGTTGCAATAAGAGAGTCTTGCTGAACTTCAAGGCAAAACACTCATTAATCAGAGCTCTTTTACAAGATGAATTCCTTAGAGTGTTAGATTGTAACACAGTAAAGGAAATATGGGATGCTCTGGAAATGGCTCATGAAGGAACCAAGGGAGTGAAGGAAAACATGCTCATCTATCTCACAGCTAAATATGAAGCCTTCAAGATGAATAATGGTGAGCCTATTAAAGAAATACAAATTTTTTTTACTCACATTGTTAATCATTTGGCAACTTTGGGAAAGAGGTACACACAAAGAGAATAATTATGCAAAATAATCAAAACTCTACCTAAAGAATGACAATAGAATGTGATAGTAATTGAAGAAACAAGAAAAGAATCATATCAATCTGTCACTAAACTGTTTGGGAGCCCTGCTAAACATAAAGGAAAACTAGACCTTCCATGGGAGTAGCAAAATAAAAGAAAAATGATACTGTCAATGCTACCACATCACAAAGCTTAGAAGATAATGATACTAATGATAAAAGTAATGATAGCAGTAGTGATGATGAGCAGGACGAGCTACAACAGTTGACCATCAAAATTTGACAAATTCCTCAACAACAAAAAGAAAGAGTTTCAGAAACAAAAGCACTTCTGCCTTGTAAATAAATTAAAGTACATTCAAAGAGGCAAGGAGGAAGATATGCAGAGAAGAAGAATCATAAAGCTAAAGTTACATATACCTCTCTAATCTGGGGCAGTAGTTTAGAGGAAGATGATGAGGATACCTATCTGTGCTTGATGGCTAGAACTTATGTCTAACAGATAGATCTTGTGTCTAATATCTAGTTACACCACAAAAATATAAATAGAACCTCATTTGGACTTATGGGTAACGAAATCAAGAGAGTTTGTGCCAAAATACTGTTCCAATACATAAAATCTTTTTGTGTCAGTATTCTTTGAAAACCCACCTTAATAGAGTAAGCTTTCAATATATCATCTACTCTTAAAGAGAGTCTCATTTCTGTAATCATTCTTTTCTACTATTTTATTGGTAGAATCTTAGTGTGAGGAAATACTAAGGGATTTTACACATCTTGTAAGGATGTAAGGAGAATGGCTTCACAAGTACCTACTGAAACTTGTGGGACGCACTGAGGCTTTACAGGTCTCGGATCAAACCTATAAGATATAGTGGAAAATCTCAAGTGGTGGCTTGGAGACTGGACGTTGGCCAAGTGGTTTGGGCTGAACTGGTATAACTTCTTAAGTGTTGTTCCTCATCTTCTCTCTTCAATTGCTATACGTTACTCTTTCTCTATTTATCCCTGCTCTGCTGAACATCTGATGAAATTGGGTTGTGACCCAAAAAGGGGTGAAAATCTTGATCATCTAAGTCACCCCCTCTTGGGTAACCAACCAAACCTAACATAATCTACTTGACCGACATTCAGTCCCCAAGCCATCACTTGAGATTTACCACTATTAGCAAGAATTCAGTGGGTTTTTTGCAATGCCATAGTACAACACTTGTACTCTATTGTAAGAACACAGAAAATTTCTCAATCCTCTTACTAGTGTTTCCCTTTATCCCTTTGTGAATCCCCTCGTAAAGAATCTTTCATCTAAATGAAGAAAAGATTTGTTATAGAAATGAATATTTTCTTAAACAGAGTAGATATGAAAGTTGAAGAGTAATAAAAGAAATGTACAGGTGAAAAGTTTTAACATTGAATTTCAATAGTTTTTGCATTATCAAACTTAAAATATGTTACCCACAACTTCAAATGAAGTTCCATTTATAGATTTGTGTCTTAACTAGCTATTAGACATAAGTTCTAGTCATTAGGTACATTAACCAACAATTACTTTTCAAAAAGAGTCATTGACCAACCTCATTAAATATGTCTGACACACTAAAATTCGATTATTATGGCTCAACAAATGAATTTCACATAAATGGAAAATTAAGTACTTTAACATTGAACTTCAAAATTCTTCTGTTACTGAGTGACATTTGAATTTCAAGTTTGCAAAAGATACTCTATGTTAGTTTGTGTAAATTTTCATATTGGAAGTACGTTGAAAAGATTGAATAGCTACCTCAAGTTTTCACATAGCACTTCAAAATTTGAATTTCAGAAATTAAAATTTGTCTGTCAGAGACATGTTCAACATGACACAAAATTTCTTCACTATGAAGTTCAAACTTTGAATTGCAAAGTTCATTTGTGAAATGTATGCTCTAACAAGACATACAAGTTTTCACTTCAAAGTTCACCCTTTGAAGCTCAAAGTTAGTCCGTTAGAGACTGTGACTTTGAACACATTTTGAATTTCACCAATAGTTGAATTTTAATTAAGCTTCATGTGAATTTTGCACACTTTCACTAAATATGCTTAGTCCGAAATTTGAATTTTAGATTCAAAATTTGTCTATCAGAGATTAAGGGCCTGTTTGATTCTGTTTTTAATAACAGTTTTTCTATTTTTGAAAGCAGAAAAATAAAAAAATTTGTTTGGTAAACCTGTTTTTTATAAACTGTTCTAAGAAACAGAAAAAATAAAAGAAAAAAAAACTCAGAACAACTTTAAGGTATTTTGTAGTTTTTGTTCTGAAAAACACAAGACAAGGTGAAAAACACCCACCTCTTTAATGGTAAAGTTATAAATTTTGAATAACTCATCTATCACTCACTAGTTATGATTTTGAGAACAACTTCAAACAAATTTTTTTGTTTTCTTATTTTTAAAACTTATTCTCGAAAACAGTTTTACAAAACTATTTTGAGAACAAGAATATAGAAAACACTGTCAAACAGGCCCTAAACCTTTGTAAGTTTGAACTTTAACAAGTAAAGTGTGAATTTTGTACAAAATAAGTATAAGTCAGGTAGCAAAATTCATTTGTTAACCAATATATCTTTATTTTAACACATGCCTGTTAGGTTGGCTAGTCATCCAAGAGAGGAGTGAATTGGGTGATGCAATATTTTTGCCTCTTTTGAAGTACAATCTAATTTCACCAAATGTTACAATAGAACAGGGATAAACAGAGTATAATAAAGGATATAGATGAAATAAAAAGATGAAGAATAAGATACAAGAATTTAAAACCACTTGACTTACATCCAATACTCAAGCAACCACTTTAGATTTTCACTATATCTCACAAGTTTGATCGGGCTCTTATGAAGTCTTCGTATGTCCCACAAGTTTAATTAGACACTTGTGAAGTTACTCTCCCCACACCCTTACAAGATGAGTAATTTGTAACACCTTACTTTAAAATACATTTTCCCATGTATTCTAGCATATTTATTGTCTATTTGAGTCATGTGAGAAACTTGAATCATCATAAGAACCAATTTTGATTAAATAAAAAAATTACTATTCATTTGCTTCATAGTTTTTTAGATGAATTTTGAAAAATTGTAAGTAATTCCAAAAAAATCTTATTGATGTGATTCAAGTGTCTATATAAAGCTTGAAACATGCTTTAGAGGGGAAAATTATAAAACTTACCTTTGACCGCACTAATTTGCACTACTTTTTGCTCAAATTACTACTATTCATATGGTCACAATTCAAGTTCTAGATTTATACCCTAACTTCAAAAATTCATAGCAATTCATGTAGACATCCAAATTAGGTTAGCTTGTTGGAAAGCCATGTCGATCTAGCTATAAAAAATATATAACACTTGTATTTTATTTTACATTTCTAATGAACACTAGCTGTTTTACTCACAGGTGCGCATATAAGCCAGTTTCTACCATACTTTGCAAAATACTTGTACACATGCCATACATTGTTCCAACTTGCTCATGCCATTGTCAAGACATCTTAAAAGACTTAAACTAACATAATGGTAGCAATGTATAGCTTTACAAATTTGCATAAGAATTTATACAAAATTATAAATAAGCTAATAGCAAAGGTAATAGCTAAATTAATCACCAATAGTCTTCTCCTTGCCCTTTGTCTTCTTGGTGGCCTTGCTATCTCTTGAACCTATATCATGGGGTGCTTAAGGGGATGAGATTAGGGATAATCTCAGTAGCAAGTCACATTTAATACATTATGACATTTAATTCACAAAATAGGTCACATTAAATCACTTTTGAACATCAAAGTACCACATTAGTCATAAAAATTTTGACAGCATAAAGGGTTAGAAAATGGAGATAACGGTAATTGAAACTGCTCATATTGAAGCCAAACCAATAAAGTAAAACACAATATACAATGTGGCAGCTCAAATTCATCAAAAAAATATCATATAAATATAGTGAAATCACATAAAGCAATAATTGGACTTTACTACCTCTCTGAAGTATTACTTGGTCTTTCACTTAAAACCAATTGTTTCACTTGCTTTCCTAGGCTTCATTAAGTCTCTAAACATCATCAAATAATTTATCAAGCCACTGGATTCGTGTCATTATACATATGACTTGTATGAAACCCTAGAAACCTTTAAAACTCAAATTTGTCTTAGGCATAATCTTGAAGCATATACTTGTTCTTAAGGTTTTTGGCCGTGGGGAATCTATTTTTGGTATCAAAACAATGAAATTTCCACTCTATGATTGTAACACCCTAAACTTAAGTCAATTTTCCATGTTTTAGACTCCAATTATGTCCATTATTGCATGATTAGAGATTTGATTGTATAAAAATATCAAAATAGATTTTTCTTTATTTCGGGTATTGTTCATTGTGCATTTTCCATTTTACCCGATGAAATTCAAAAATTCATAACTAATTCTAGAAAAATTATCTCATAGTGTTTTAAGTCTCTAATAATAGTTAAAAGATTCTCTTTCTGTGAAAAATATGAAACAGAGCATTTTCTAGACCAATTTGTACAGTTTATTTCTCAAACTTTTATGGTACATTTGGTCATTTTAAAACTTCCCAGTTTTTGACCTTATCTTTAAAAATTCATCTCTCCTGATATTCTGAGCCAAATCTTATATTCTCTATGTTGTTGGAAATCCATGTGTGTATACTTTTTAGAAATATTTCTTTTGTACATTTATTCTTTTGGAATGGGGTAGAACATTAACTTAAACCAATAGGGGTCAGAGCTCAACTTTAACTAAAATAGTCTTAGGAAAATATGTATAACTCTTATTATATAACTCCAATTGCACTCAAACTAGTGGCATATTAAAGCAAAGACATAAGAATTTCTATACATACAAACCAATGACTTTTTAGAGCTATGTACAATTTTATAATCCCTTTTGAATTTTCTAGTATCTTGGTTCAAGGTTCTAGTTTTCCAATCTTGCCCTGTTTTTAAACCCTAAATTTGAAAATTAACCATAAATTGTACACTTATCCAATTTAGGTGTTCTTTAACTCTATGTAAAGCTTATTCCATCTACTTTCAGATCATATAAATCACTTAAACTAATTGTCCTGTTTCAAATGAACAGTACCTATATTCTATTAGGGTATTCAAATTGAATCTTTTCATCCATACTTTAGAATAATAAACTTCATAAACATAATACATCATCATTCATGGTTCCATATCCATACATAACATCATATAAGATGCATAAAAGCATAAATATTCCAAATTATAGATTCATAGCACATTGCACGATTTTATACAAATTGCCAAATAATGCATCCAATTGGCTCAATAACCATGCTCCTCCTCAATCTTCTTAGCTTTACCATAATTCATGACATACCTTGGACCTATCATGGATAGTCATTTGGAAAGGGTGAGATTTATGGAATCTCAGTAGTTACCACCAATCAGGCAATTATATTATCATATAATGCAAGCATTCATCACCAATCATCATTCAAATATTTAGAATCATTTATGCTCAAACATTTTGTAGAAAATTGGACAGAGTTTCTCCTTACATTTTGGACATCCTGGGGTCACAAGACCCCTCAAATAACTCAGCCAATATCAACAAAACATCACAAAACATCATCACAAATATTTAGCAAAACATCAAAGCCATTGCAAACTATATAATAATATAATGCAAGATTAGGTTAGTAAACTACCTTTTTAGCTTTCCAATCCTTTCCAAACTTGGCACACTCTTTCTTTGACCTTCCAACACTTCTTTGGACCTAAACACATCATCATTTAAGCATTTTAGTCACTGGTTGAATGAGCTATATTATAAAGTGCTCACTAAGACCTTAAATTTCTATATTGCTATCTTTTGGTTTTTCTTTTAACCAACACTTGTTCTTACCTATTTTGGAACAAAAACTTGAAATTTCTTTCCTATTTAAAACCCTAAATAGGCAGAAAATTTTCATAAATTGTGGAAAAATAATTACTCCATTAATCTAACAATAAGTTGTATATTCTTGCATCTTAGGACATTTATAACTCTTTCCATGGTTTGATTTTTCCATGGTTTCACTTTCTCTCTCTACTCTCTCTCTAGGCAGAAATTTTCAGAGCAAAAATGGAGAGAAATACTCCATGAAAATCTCATTAAACACTTGGAGATACTACAAGATGATCATAGGAACTTACCTTGGGGTTTTTGTCACTTAACTTTGCTTCTTACTCTTGCTTCTTTGCTTCAAGTTTTTCATGCTCTTCCTCTCACTCCTTCTGCTATTTTCAGACGTAAATGAGGTGGAGAAGATGACTAAACCAAGCCTTAACCCAAAACTTAAGGAAATATATCAAATAGAATTTAATCATAATTAATTTTTAACTAATCCTTGGTTACTTTTCATTAAAACTTTTCACTTATTTTCCTTGGTGTCCTGGTTAGTTTCAGATATGGCTCTACTTCATTTTTTGCCAAAAAATTGCTTTAATAATTTTTATAGACCAATATACCATTTTTTGATTAAATTTACCCATACCAATTAAATATTTTTGTCAAAATTGTCATTATATTGGTAGAGGATTATCCAAAAATTACTTTTAGATTAAAATAATTATCTTGATCCAAAATATATTTGGGTATGGTCCATTTACTGTCCTTGACTTAGTACTACCTTTTTCTGCAATCTAAATTATCGGGTAAAAACTTAATAATAAAACTTAAATGCCCAATAAATATTATTTTGCTCTCATTAAATTCTATAATATACACCATTGGGCTAGACTCATTGAGAGCTTCATTTTAACTGTAATTTTTCATATTTCCAAAAATACCCTTGACTTGGGGCAATTTATAATTTTTAAAATTTTTGGGTCTTAGGTGTAATTTTCCCCAAACTTCTTGCTCTTTTCCTTATTCGAACTCCATCTTAAAGGACTACAATGCAAAGATTTTTTATTCTTGGGGACAAAATACAATTTTCTAATTTTTCCACTTGACCTAGAAAAATGACCTCTTTGCCCATATTCACACTTAACGATATCTCTCCATTTTTGTCAGTTATTTATATATTTACATTAACATATTTTTCCTTGAAGTTTAAATCTGGGAAATGATTGTTTTGACCTTAAATCGGGGAAAAAACCTAATTATCCATTCTTCCAAGCACTTTCTTGTAATTTTATCTAAATACCAAGTTTTTATGATTTTTTTTGTACTATTCACATTAACTTTCAAATTAGTCTATCTCTCAATCTAGACCTCCCAATTACTCAATACTTATATCGTTGCGCTTAACTCAGGATGGGCTTCCATTCAAGTAGTATATTAAATACCTACTGGAGTAAGTTCTGGAATTAATTTTTGTTAATGACTATATGGAAAATTAATTCTAACTAAGGACCAAATAGAACATCTTCTAAAAATTTGATGAGAAATTAATTCCTTCTAAAGCTCAAGCATATAACATTTTTGTCTTGCTTTGTTTCTCATCTTTTATTCATTTTATAATATCCCATAAAAATAGGGATATTATAAAGATGACCTTTTACACTGACTGAAATTCTGGTCCTAGAAAGAAAAATAGATTTTTCATAAACATGTTTCAAAACATACCTAACTTACTTTGTCTTGCAAAAGCTTACACTTTCTCATGCTTTTATGGTTTAAAAACATCATTTCTTGCCCAAACCATGCCTTGCACGAAATTTATATAGGTTGGGGAAGGAAGAAACTCCATGAAAACTAAGGTATACAGCATGAAACTATGATAAACTATTATAAATCACTTAAAAACATCATTCCTTACTCAAACCATGTCTTGCACAAAATTTACAGAGGTTGGGAATGGAAGAAACTCTATGAAAACCAAGGTATACAAATGTAGACATCTTATTGATTTTCTTGAAATTCTTTATATTTTTCTTCTATTTTCCCCTTCTCCTTCAAGTGCTACCACTTCCTTCTCAATTGTGCAGAGTTTTCCTTCTCTTTCAAGTGCCAAAGTGTCATCAAAATGGGCTAGGAGGGTATTTATAGTGGTTGCTAATTAATCTTACTTTTTGCTAATCGCTTGATTAAAGTTAATGACACCTTAGCCATTAAGTTGTCTTAGTCACTAAGCTTTGTTTTTGTCACATGGGAGCTGCCAAGTGGCACCATCTTGAGGGGTACATTTGTCCAAAATATAACATAATATTCCTAGTCTAGTAATACCTTGTGTTGGTTACTTTATACCTAAATTAGTAAAATTACTTTTGCAATATAAAATCACTTTATTGATATAGGAATAAAGTAAACTTATGTCTAATATTACTTTATTATTCTATATCTAAAAAGCTCCTTTTGTAGTGTCTAACAGCTTTTCTTTTTGACTTTTTAATTTTTCCAAATCAAAAAGTAGTTATATTGGTATAAAGTTACTTTTTAACCTTTGACATTGATTATTTTTTTATCCTTAATCATTAACACTCAGTGCTATATAGCATTAGACTTGTTTCATTGATAGTTTCATTTTGATAGTAATTTTACATATTTATAAAATTACCCTTGATCTGAGATAAAATTATAATGTTTTGTTTCGAGTCATTAGCTGTAATTTTCCCCCATAAAATTTTATACCTTCTTTCCTCATGATTTCTTTATGCTTGGGATTAAAATCTAATTATCATAATTTCTAGGAGTAAAAACGTAAATTCTCATTTTTCTGTCTGATCAAGAAATTTCAAGGTTCAACGTTAAACACATAAGTGTTGACTTTGCAAAATTTATTTGTTGAGCCCCAAAATTTGAATGTTGGTATGTCAAACACATTTAATGCGATTATTGAACAACTCTTTTTGCAGAGTAATGGCTAGAACTTATGTTTAATGAATATATCTTGTGTCTAACAACTAGTTAAGCTACAAATCTATAAATAGAACTTTATTTGAATTTATGAGTAATGAAGTTAAGTGAATTATATGCCAAAATACTGTTGCAATAGATTAAATCATTCTATGTGAGCATTCAAAGCTAAACTCACCTCCTTAGAGTAAGCTTCAATGTATTATACACTCCTCAAGAGAGTTTCTATTATGTAGTATTTTTTTCCACAATTTTGGGGTAAAATTTTAGTGCGAGGAAACACAAAGAATTACACATCTTGTAGGGTATGGGGAGATTGGGTTCACAAGTGCCCGGTGAAACTTGTGGGATGTATTGAGAATTCACAAGTGCTCCAATCAAACTTGTGGGCTATAGTGGAAAATCTTAAGTGGTGACTTGAGGACTGGACATAGGCCTAGTGGTTTGGGCTGAACCAGTATAAATCTTTGTGTGTTGTACTTCATCTTATCATTTTATCTATCCACTTCATCATACTCTGTTCATCCCTAATTTGCTACAACATTTTGTGAATTTGGGCTATACTTCAAAAGAGGCAAAATTCTTGTTAGATAAGCTGGCTTCCCAAGAGGGGTGAATTGGGAAGATTAAAAATTTTCTGCAAAAAGTCAAGAAAGTGAAGAAAACAAAGGGTGATGGTAAAACAGAGTATGAATGAATAAACAGTAAAAGTAATAGTAGGGCAGAGAAGACTCTAATATTTATCCTAGTTCGGCCTCTCAACTTGACCTACGTCCAGTCCCCAAGTCACCACTTGAGATTTTCCACTATTTTGCAAGAATTTAGTTGGCTTCTTGCAAATGCCTCAGTACATAGATGATGCTCTATTTCTAGAGCTCACACTTTCACTCTGTGCACTCTCACTGAGTGCCTTCCCAATCCCTTGTGATATCCCCTCACAAGAAAATCTTTCTTCCAGATGAAGATAAGATTGTTTACAATGAATAAACTCTCTTAATCAGAGTGTATATGAAAGTTAAAGTACAAATATTGAAGTGTGAGAGTAGGAGACTTTGAGTAGATGATTTCACAGAGTTTCAGTATTTACAAAGTAAAAAATAGTTACCCACATCTTCAAATGAAGTTCTATTTATAGATTTCTGCCCCAACTATATGTTAGAGACAAGATCTAGCCGTTGAGACGTTACCTAATGGTTACTCTGAGAAACTATCCATTTACCAACTGCATTTAATGCTTCTGACATTCAAAGTTTGAATTTCAGTTAGTCAACAGACGAATTTCGCAAAAACCGAAAGTTATAGCCTTTAATGTTGAACTTTCGAAGTTTTTCTGTTATGAGTCAAAATTCGAATTTTCATCTTTAGAAAATGATTGTTTGTTGGAACATACGAATTTCCATGTGTAAAGTTGTTCTGTCAAGTATGAACAGTAAATTCGATTTGCTATAGTGCCTTCAAAATTTGAATTTTGGAACCCCAAAATTCGTCTGTCAGAAGCTGGTTCAATGAGGCACAATAGTTCATAAGTTCGAAATTTGAATTTTCAAAGGGCAAAGTTTGTCTGTCAAAGAGACTTCTTTTCAGACTTATTTGAAAATTTGAATTTATGAGTATTATTATTCGTATGTCAACATATCAACACAACAGACTTACAAGCTTAGTTTATGAAATTCAAATTTACATGTTCAAAGTTCGTCTATCAGTGGGCAATTTTAAAGCTCTTTTTAAACTTGCTTTTAGATTAACTTTGACACATTTTCAGATGAATTATTCAATTTTCATAAGTTGTATTTTGTCTGAAATTTGAATTTTCAAAAGCCAAAGTTCGTTTGTCATTGAAAGCTCTTTTCAGACACATATCAAAATTCGAATTTCTCAAGTCAAAATTCGTCTGTCAAAGAAGCCTCTTTTCAGACTTGTTTATTTTCAATACGAAATTCAAATTTCCAAAGGCAAAGTTCGAATTTTCAAAATAGCATATCAATGTAAACCTTTCAAACTTCATCTGTTAGTGGGTGTTTTTCAAATATTCCATGAATTAACATAGAATTAAGGTTTTAAAACATCTTTTCACCAAATCAAAGTCTTTTACTCAGATTAAAACATTACTAAACATTCTACATCTATTTTTGCACTGATTTCTGCAAAATTCCTTCACTTGAAACCTTTTGTGCACCTTTGATATCTTTACTCTAAGCTCTTGAAGGTTGGTTTGGAATCATCAAAACACTTGATTCAACATTCTTCCCCTTTTTGATGATGACAAAATAACTTGCAAACTGGATTAGTACTTGAATTTGCTTTCACAAGCTCCCCCTCAACACATGCATTATAATCCAAAAGATATCATATATAGTATATTAAGTAAAGAGATTTATTAACTCATTCAAAGTTTAACAAGAATAGATTATTGCAACCAAGGAATTATTTTATTTCATTAAATGTCACTTTACAAAAAACAACTGTGCAACATATTACGAAAACACAGTACACAACAATAGAAACACAAAAACATCACTACAAGAGGACCCAAGCATAAGTTCTAATCACTTTTTCTTTGACTTGGTCTTCTTGCAATAAGTTTTTCCTGAAGGCTCTGCAGCACACTTTCCAGTTTGCTCACTCTTCTCCCGCTTTTTGGCATCATCAGGAAGGTGAACAAAATCAGCAGGAGGAGGGATCTGAGACACTGGAATAGCTTGAAGAGGCACAGGAACAAATGACATTTCTAGATTGAGCTTTGGCAAGGACCCAAACACTTCAGAACTTGTGTCTTCATCTTCATCATCAGAAATCTCAAGAAGTTCAAAAATTTCTTGCCTTGTAAATTCCAATTATGCCCTTCTTTCCTCTGAGAAATCGAGGTATGTAATAGATGAGGGAGCAGGAGGAGGAAACATTTCTTCAAGCCTTCTTTTCTGAGCTTGCAAGAGAGCATTGTGTGTAATGGCTTCCAAATCAATATAAGGCACAATGCTTCTTTCTTTATTTAGGGCAGCCTGTATGAATGGTGAAGTGGAGATAGCTGCCACTAATCTTTCTACTTGCTTAGATTCTTGCTGGGACAGGATTGACTCTTGAGCATCTGCTTGAATGGGGTCATGAGAGCTTGAATCCTGAGGGCCTTCTTCTTCCATACCATAGTCCAAGGGAGGACCAGGACTTGGTGTGCTCAGTGTGCCAGCAATCTCAGTATTATCTACAGCATCATCATGCTCAGGAGAGGCTAGCACAAAGGGGCTTGGAGGCTCAGGTGTTAGAGACTTAGCAGGCTCAAAGAATCCTGGTTGAGGTGGAGCTGATGTGGCAGGAATGGCATTCCAAATGTCTTCATATGCATCAGTAACCACTTTCATGTTCTTGGCCAACTGGTGGATCTGATCTTGAAGATGAGCAAAGTTGGCATTTTGCTCATCCCTAATGCTTAGTATGAGTGTAGACAAACTGTCATACAACTCAGTGATCTTGGTTGGCTTGGCACAAGATAGGGGAGTAGATGGAATATGAGCAGGCAAAGATGGAGATGGGACAGGTTGAGAAGGCTGAGGTGTAGGTCTTACAGGAACCTCAGAGGTATCTTCTTGCTGTAGGGAGGCATCTTCATCAAAGAAGAGATCTTCAGATTTTTCTGCTCCCTTCCCAATCCATCTTCTATCTTTTCTTTCAATCCCCATTCTTTGCAGCTCCTCTTCCTTGAAAATCTCAGTGGGCTTCCCTTTCCCCTTTTCAAGGTGCTGAATTCTAGCATATTGTAGAATCTTGGAAATAATTGCTATATAGGGGAGTATAAAGTCCTTCCTCTGATCCTTTGCCTTGATCATGCTTTTGAGTATGATATGACCCATGTTGATAAGCTTCCCACGCATGATTGCTGCCATTACATGTGCCTCTGCCCTTGTGATCAAATTGAAACTGCCTCTTTTGTTGAAAATAATCCTAGACACTATGTAGTGTAGTATCCTTACTTGAGCACTGAGGTCAGTGGGCTTCAGCAAGTTTATTGTTGGCTTATTCTCCCTTCTGTTGAATCAAGAAGTTTTGATGATTCCAAATCAACTCTCAAGAGCCTGGAATGAAGATATCAAAGATGACCAAAAGACTCAAGTGAGGAAATTCTGGAGAAATTTGTGCAAGATTCATTGTAGGATGTTTAATTATGTTTAAATATGGGTAAAAGACTTTGATTTGAGGAAAAGATGTTTTAAAAACTTAATTTTATGAAATATTTGAAAAATACCCACCAACAGACGAAATTTGAAAAGTTTACATTGAACTGTCATATTGGAAATTCAAACTTTAGCTTTGGAAATTCGAATTTCGAGCTAAAACTAAGTAAGTCTGAAGAGATGCCTTTCTGACAGACGAATTTTCTAATTCACACTTAACAGAAAAACTTTTCACTTGGAAATTCGTATGTCACGACATGAAAACATTTTCTAAGTTTCAAAATTCTAATTTCACTTCATGAACAGACGAACTTCAGTATTTCAACGTTGGAAGCTTTAACCTTCGATTCCTTCGAAATTCATCTGTTGACCAACCAAAATTCGAATTTCAGTATGTCAAAAGCATTAAATGCAGTTGGTTAACGGATAGTTTTTCAGAGTAACCACTGGTTAACTTCTCCAACGGATAGATTTTGTCTCTAACGGACATTTGAGACCTAAATCTATAAATATAACATCATTGGAAGTTGTGGGTAACAAATCAAACTTTGTATATACTGAAACTCTGCCAAATCTTCTTCTCAAAGACTTTTACCCTCTTACTTCAATAGTTGTACTTCAACTTTTATATTCACTCTATTCAAGAGAGTTTCATCTTTGTAAACAATCTAATCTTCATCTGGAAGATAGATTTTCTTATGAGGAGTTATCACAAGGGATTGTAAAGCACTTTGTGAAAGTGCAGAAAGAGATTGAGTAAGCTCTAGAAAATAGAGCACTGACGTTGTACTGTGGCACTTGCAAGAAGCCCGTTGAATTCTTGCCTGATAGTGAATAATCTCAAGTGGTGACTTAGGGACTGGACGTAAGTCAAGTGGAGAGACTGTAACATCCTACCTCCTGACACCTCCAAACTTAACCAAAAACTTCAAAATCTGACTCTACACAACCCTGACATCTCAAAACAACTCTTCCAAATACATAAACACAGTGAAAACAACTTAAAATATCCAAAAACTGGGCTGGGGCCACGGCCGCTACAGTACCACCGAGGCTCCGGCCTCCCCTGTCTCAACATCACTTCTGTCTCCTTTGGCACCGCGGCGTGCCTTCCCTCGCCGCGGCACCCCCTGCTGATATACCGTATCAGCAATTTCAACACTCCGGGGTGAACTTTTGACGCCTATAACTTTATGCTCCGACCTCCGATTGACTTGATTCCAACTCCTACAAGTCAGTCTAGTCCCAATCTAACCATAGACACTACTTTCATTCCAATCCAACTCCATATGGAGATTCTGGACCCCTGACACCGTTTTGGCCACTTGTTGACCAAAACTCACCATTAGCCACCTCCAATTGCCACGAAAGGCAACTAGTCGCTCAGAGACCATTCATACAGGTCCAAAACCCCCAAACCAACCTATCCAAAGAGGTTTTACCTCAAAGGAACCACTCCTCTGAGATTTGACCCCGTGGAACCCAACCTGACCAAATGGGCTACAGGCCCTTATGCTAACCAATAAGGCCCAACAACACTCTGGACTTACCAAAATTGTCACACATACTTCTCAACAACATTCAACCATACATACCACATACATAAACATCCATACATAGCCAGTCTCAATCATAACATTATCCATTACAAACCATGCTATCCTACTTGGCACAAGATACTAATACAACATACACACGCTACATAGACTATTCCCACGTACACAGCTACTCCCGCGTCTTCTCCGGACTAGTGCCAGAACCGTCACCTGAAAGGTTAGTTTATGGGAGGGGGGTGAGACAATGTCTCAGTAATCGGGAACAACCACACACACTAATATATATATACTGATCCACACAGTCGTGCAATGCAATGCTAATGAATGGTATACATGTTCTCCCTTATACACGGCTAGAACCACGAGCTATCGTCATCATAAGACATTCAATAGATGATTCCCTTCCAACAGTCGGTGAAGACCGATTCCAGGACATCACCAAGCTCACCTTACCCTAATGCAACCGGGCCAATGGTTACACTAGAGTTCGGACGTGGCTCTCCTTCCCTTGGACCATCACAAATTGATGGTGATTTAGAGAAGGTGCATCCCCAAATCCACAGTCACCTGGCTCCCCCTAGGAGGGGATTTAGTGACAAGGATATCATATCATATCATGTCCTCTGCCGCCTGGCTCTCCCATGGAGAGGATTTAGTGATAGGGATCTTTATCACATCATATCTCATCATCATCACCTCGTCATCCATTTCTCACTATGCAATCATGTGGTGATGATATCAATGTCATGCCAACATGCCTCTACATACATATATACATATACCATCATATCATATATCATATGGACATGCTAGCATGCAATAGTATGGGGATGCTACACATCATAACATATACAATCATCATACATCAACAAGCCGTGCATACCACGATATATAGAAAACCATACACACACACAATCAATATCGTGGTATGAAAAGGAACATGCATATACGTACATATACATATCAACATATAATCACATAAAACAAACATCCGGTTACCTCAATTGTCGTTACCACACACACACGAGTTCCACAAGCTTCCTTGAACTGTCCAGTACGCGTGAACCCCTCTCGCTTGGCCAACAACCTTTATCATGTCACAATTCTTCCATTAGCACAATATACCAACAAATCAAACCTCACAATTCCACCACATTAACCTAACTCAAGGTTCCAACACCCGTTTTATGCATCAATAAGCTCTTAGGGATTACTCAAACACCACACAACCTCAGACACCCTGAATTCCTAAGAGCCATTACCAAAGACAACCTAGGGTTAAGCTCTAAACACACATAATCCCTTCAAAACTCACATTCGAGTAACAAGAACCTCAAAACACACTTCCTTAACCCCAAAACATCCATTTCAATATGTGGATTTCACCCCAAACCTGAAATCCAACCATACAACAGAAAATCCCAAATTTCAACCGAAGAAAATGGAGAGAGAGGAGTAGGGAACGCTTACCAACTTGAATCCAAGCTCCCGATGGACGAGAATCACTCTGGGACACCGAAAATGCCGAACCCTAGCACTGCTCCTCGTCTCTCTGTGTCACTCCCTTCATTTCCTTTCTTTCTTTTGCGTCCGACTAATCCGGATTTAAACAATTTTTCTGACTCTCGCCGCGGCTCCAACACTCCTCGACGCGGCTCCACTAAATTTTCCAGAACAACACCACTAGAAAGCTTCTCACCGTGGCGGCCCTGCTCTTCGCTGCGGCGTGAAGCTCTTCCAGACTCCACTTGAGCCTTCCTCCGTCCTGATTCCTCCGGTCCTGAACACAATGCCAAGAAAAATATCATAAGGGGCATTACAGAGACTGAACCAGGATAAATTTCTGAGTCTTCTTCTCTTTTCTGCTACTTTTACTGTTATTTATTTATACTCTGTTTTTGCCTCCAGATATTGCATTCTTCACCTCTTTGACATTTTGCAGAAAAGTTTAAACTTCCCAATTCACCCCCCTCTTGGGAAGCCAGCCTAACTAACACCTTCTTCTGAACAATGTGTTTAGGATTGTGCTCTCCTTGTAGTTCAGAAAGGGGCCACCTTCTTCATCAGTAGTTTCTGCCTCATCCATATATCCTGAGGCAGTGATGTCAATCTTAAGGCCATCTTGCCCTGAAATTTCCAATACTTTATTAAGAGTTTCATCTGTGAGCCATATGGTCCTTGATCTCAGATTGACCTCCCACTTCTTCTTCTTACTATTATACTTCAGGGAGGCATACCATGTCTTAACCACTTCATCATCATACCTTTCCAGTATCTCTAACAGATTCTTATATCTTATCATCCATAGACCAGCATGAAAATTGTTTGAGAATAAGAAATCTTCCATGTTCACACAATGAGGCTTTATTACCTTTTTGCTCACAAATTTGGTCGAGTACTCATCCTGAATCTGAGGAGTGCTCCATAATGGCATTGTTGTGAGTTGGTATTCTCCAGATTCAGTACTGAAGGAGGAAGTGGAAGCAGCAGTAGCAGCAGGAATAGGAACTGAAGGCTCTGTTTTCTTAGATGAAGAAGGTCCAGTTTTCTTTGATTCTGCCTTTGGAGTTGCTTTCTGTCATTTGGAGGGAGTTTCCTTGCTTGATTCGGCTTTTCTCTTCAGTTTTTCACCCTCCTTTGAGGCATATTGGGATTTAACCTTTCTCTTCGGTTGTGCCTTTCCCTTTCCAACTTCTAGAATTTTTACTCGTGCCATTTTCGTGAATGAATGTTTCAGAATGAAGCTGAAAATAGGTTTATAGGATGCGAAAAGGAGTTTAAACGGTGGGAAATGAAGATTTACAATCAGAATTGAAGAGCATTGAAGAGAGAATTTGAACAAACTTGGAGAAGAGATAAATAGGGTTGCATCTGTTCATAGGAAAACCGTTGGTTTTGACGTGTGTAACCACAGGACAGACAAATTTTGAGGGGTCAAAATTCAAACTTTAAGCAGTTAAAAGTTAAACCATCTAGCAAAGCTTACTGACAGACAAATTTTCTTCTAAAAGTTTGTCTGACAGAGGTTTGGTTCAAGAAGCATAGGATGAATAGACGAACTTTGTTTGAGCAAAGTTTGAATTTCGAAGAGCAGGCATCAAGCAAAGATTAATGCAATAAGCAACAGACAAATTATGCATATGAAAATTCATCTTTCAGAGATTCAACATTATGAGCATGTTTCAACAGACTAATTTTGAATCAGAAATTCAAATTTCTACACTTTGTAAAGGTTCTCCAATATGCGTACATTATGAAATGGACAATTGTATAATCATCATGTTAGACAAAGATAACATTGAATCTTTTATTTTTGAAAATTTGAACTTTCAAGGAGCAACAGACAAATTTCGAGGGACCACCGAGAACTGTTCCAAGCTGAAGTTCGTATGTTAGGCATCTAAATTTGAATGTTGAGCTTGCTTGCTCGTTTAAAAAAAACACTATTTATCAAGAAAATTCATCTAACACACAACTAAAATGCAAATTTCAACTTTAAAAACTTACAGAATGGATCTAGAACTCAGATTTCTTGTTGTCTCTTTCACCTTTTGACTGTTCCATTCTGATTTGCTCCATTTTTCAGATCTACTGTCATTTAAACTCATGAGGAGCACCTACAACTTACATTAAACTTTCTCTGATGCTAAAGTTAGAATTAAATCAATGTCAGAAATTTCAAAATAGATTGATACAGAAATTTACTTACAGTTCATTGGGATTTACCATACCCAATTCTCTTCTGATTTTATAATGTCTATCTTCTGAAAGAGGCTTTGTCAAGATGTCAGCAACTTGATCTTCTATAGGGATGTATTCTAATCTGATCTCTCCTTTTAGAACATGATCTTTTATGAAGTGGTGCCTAACTTCAATATGCTTCATCCTTGAATGCATGATTGGATTCTTCGTGATGTTAATGGCACTCTCGTTGTCACACATTATAGGTATTTCTTTTATCTCAATCTCAAGATCTTCAAGATGCTGCTTCATCCAGATGACTCGGGCACAACAGCTTCTAGCTGCAACATATTCAGCTTTTGCTATGGATAAGGCTACACTGTTTTGCTTCCTGCTAAACCATGAAACCGGGGATCCTCCAAAGAACAGACAAGTTCCACTTGTTCTTTTTCTCTCAGTTTTGGATCCTACAAAGTCAGCATCAATGTATCCTTTCAAATCTTCTCCATTGCCTTTAGGATACCAAAGACCCATATGTGATGTTCCAATTAGATATCTAAAAATACGTTTCACAGCAGTTGCATGGGTTTCTTTGGGGCATGATTGGAATCTTGCACACATGCAAACACTGAACATAATGTCTGGTCTACTGGCAGTTAGGTATAGTAGAGATCCACTCATTCTTCTATATTGGGTTATGTCAAACATTTTACCCTTTTCATCCATATCCAGTTTGGTTGCAGTAGCCATAGGTGTTCCCATTGGCTTAGCATTCTCCATTCCAAACTTTTTCAACAATTCTTTCAGATACTTGGATTGATTGAGAAAGATACCATCATCACACTGCTTGATTTGTAATCCAGGGAAGAAGTTGAGTTCACCCATCATGGACATTTCAAATTCTCCATGTATTAGCTTAGAAAAATTCTTGGAAGGAGATTCATTAGTAGCACCAAATATAATATCATCAACATAGATTTGAACAATAAGTAAATCTTTATTTTCTTTCTTAGTAAATAAAGTTATATCAACTTTTCCTCTATTGAACCCCTTTTTAGTTAGAAAATTACTTAATCTTTCATACCATGCTCTAGGGGCTTGCTTTAGGCTGTAAAGGGCTTTCTTCAGTTTATAAACATGGTTTGGTTTTGTAGAGTCCTCAAAGCCTGGAGGTTGGTCTACATAGACTTCTTCCATGATATATCCATTTAGAAAAGCACTCTTCACATCCATTTGATATAACATAATATTTTTCATGCATGCATATGCTAATATAATTCTAATTGCTTCTAATCTAGCCACTGAAGCAAAGGTTTCTTCAAAATCAATTCCTTCTTCTTGATTATATCCTTTTGCAACCAGTCTAGCTTTATTTCTGATTATTGATCCTGATTCATCAAGTTTATTTCTAAAAACCCATTTGGTGCTAATGACAGGATGGTTTTTGGGTCTGGGCACTAAATCCCAAACTTGATTTCTTTCAAACTGATTCAATTCATCTTGCATAGCTAAAATCCAGTATTCATTAGTTAAGGCTTCTTCAGTACATTTAGGTTCAATTTGAGAAATAAAAGCATAATTTATCATTGGATCCCTTAACTATTTTCTGGTTTTGACTTTCTCTTGAACATCCCCTATCACTTGATTAACAGGATGATTCCTTTGATATCTCCAAGCTCTAGTGAGTTCTTGAGACATGTCTTCATTATATTCATTTTCAAAGTCTTTCTCCTGAATATCATCCTCTATGTTAATAGATTCAGAAACTTTTGGAGGTTCAATTTTACCTTTATCAGAAAGATCTAAATTTTTGAAGTTTGAAATAAGATTATCCTCATCAGTGACATGTTTGGAAACAATTTCATTTTCAATGAACACTACATGCATAAATTCTTCTACTAATTTAGACTTTTTATTAAAAACTTTATACGCCTTACTTTTACTAGAGTAGCCTAGAAATATATCTTCATCAAATTTGGCATCAAACTTACCCAGATTCTCCTTTCCATTGTTGTAGATGAAGCACTTGCAGCCGAACATATGTAGATGCGAGAGATTTGGCTTTCTTCCTTTGTACACCTCATAAGGAGTCTTCCTAAGGATTGGTCTGATGTAGGCTCTATTTATGATGTAGCTTGCTGTGTTTACTGCATCAGCCTTGAATACTTGAGAGAGTTTCTTTTCATTTAGCATTGCTCTAGCCATCTCTCCAATTGTTCTGTTCTTCCTTTCCACTACTCCATTTTGTTGAGGAGTTCTTGGAGCTGAGAAGTTGTGGTCAATTTCATACTCATCACAGTACTCCAAGAAAAATGAATTCTCAAACTCTCCTCCATGATTTGATCTGATAGACACAATAGAAATATCTTTCTCATTTTGCACTTTCTTAGCCAAGGTTACAAATGCATCAAACGTATCACTCTTAGAGGAAAGAAACAGTGTCAAGGTAAATCTAGAGTAATAATCTACAATTACAAGCACATACAGATTTCCACCAATGCTTTTCACCCTAGATGGACCAATCAGATCCATATGCAGTAGTTTTAGTGGTCTAGTTGTGGTTACTACGTTTTTAGATTTGAAAGAAGATTCGATTTGTTTTCCTTTTAAGCATGCATGACATTCTTTATCTTTTTCAAAAGTGATTTTTGGTCGGCCAGTGACTAACTCGTTTTTAACCAGTTTTGAAAGTTGATTCATGTTTACATGAGCTAATCTTCTATGCCACAACTAACTATCATTATCATGACTAATCAAACAGACAGAATCTAAGGGAGGAAGTTGATCAAGATCAATAGTATAGCAGTTACCATCCCTTTGAGCTTTGAGGATTATTTTGTGATCACTTTTTCTGATGACCAGGCAGAACTTTGAGTCAAACAGTACCTAGTTTCCTTTGTCACATGTCTAACTCACACTTAGCAGATTGTGGTTGAGGCCAATTACAAACAGCACCTCTTCAATGGATGTTTCAGGATTCTTTCCCACAATGCTAATGCCAACTATTTTGCCATACTGATCACCTCCAAAGGTCACCTTTCCTCCTTTCTTGTCTCTAAGGATGATGAACTTCTCCTTATCACCAGTCATATGACTTGAGCATGTACTGTCCATATACCATTTGTTGCTCTTTCTAGCTTTAAGACAAATCTGCAAGACAAAGTTGATACTTTCCTTTTAGGTACCCAAATTTGCTTGGGTCCTTTTCTGTCAGTAGTCTTTACCCTAGATATAGATATATCTTCCAGAACCCATTTAACCTTCCTATCAAGTCCATTTTTCTTTAAAGCACATGAACTAGAAATATGTCCCTTCTTGTTACAGAAGTGACAGGTGGTAAAGGGATTGCTGGATTGAGACGCAGGAAGAAAACAATGCAGATAATATTTTTGTTTTGCATGCCTTGGTTGATTATATGATTTAATGTGATGTGACATATGATCTTTCTTTCTATTGCCACTAGCATGCACAAAATGTCTCATGTACACATTCTGATTTTTCTTTCTAATCTTTTCTTTTACAGCACAAGGATCATAGCCAAGTCCAACCTTTCCCTATGATATTCTTTGACTTCCCATTAAAGCAAACAACATGTCTTTTCCGTTAGTGAGTCTAGACATGCTTTTTACCAGATAGTCATTAGTTTGTTTTAACTCAATGCATGATTTACAACAAGCAGATTCAATATGTAGGGAATCAGTTTCAGAGATGTTGCATTGAGATTCTAATTTGTTAATCTTTTTCTTTGCTTGCTTAAGTTCTTTGGTAGTCTTGACAAATTCATCATGCAATTCATGAAATGCATCCAGTAATTCAGAATAGGAAGGTTCAAATTCATATACCTCACCTCTTGATCACTGTTGGATGGAGTTTCAGGTTCTTCATATGCAAAAGCCATTAGACAGATGTTGGCGATTTCTTCTTCATCATCTTCTTCCTCATCTGAGCTGTTATCCCAGATTGATGAGATGTAGGCTCTTTTCTTCTTGACTTTGTCTGCAACTTTTTTTTCCTTTTCCTGCTTCTTGAGGAATTGTGGGTAATCCCATTTAATGTGTCCCTGCTTCTTGCAGTCGTAGCAGGTTACTGGTTCTTTTCCTTCTCTCTTACTATCTCTAGCTGCTCCTTTCTTGAAGAATTTCTTGCTTCTTTTCTTGTTGTAAAATCTTCCAAATTTTCTGACCATCATAGACAGAGTTTCTTCATCTAACTCATCTTCATTATCAGACTCTTCTTCTTTCTCCTCAGCAGCTTTCAGAGCAAGACCCTTCTTCTTTTTGTCTTGTCCAGCCTCTTTGAGAGCCTTTATCTTTCCTTCATATTCCTCGAGGCTACCAAAGAGAGCTGTGACAGATGTCATTGATTCTCCTCTGGCTTCCTCTATTGCTGTGACTTTGGGTTGCCACTCCAGAGAAAGAGCTCTGAGGATCTTTTTGACTTTTTCTGTCTGAGTGTACTCTTTGCCTAGACTCTTTAGTTGATTCATAATGAGGGTGAATCTCTTCTGTAGCTCTTTTATGCTTTCTCCTTCTGCCATCCTGAAGCTTTCATATTTACCTATGCAGGTGTTCAATTTATTTTCTCTTACTCCAGTTGTTCCTTCATGAGCAATTTGCAAGATGAAACCCTGTAGAATTCATCTTGATCTAATGCGCTGACCAAGTAGTATTTTGCTTTGAAGTTCAGCAAGACTCTTCTTCTATCTTCCTCATTCCATTCAGCTTCTGGCTTCTCTCTGTATTTCCCATCATCCTCCAATGCCATTGGGACAAAATCCCCCTTCTAGATGACGGACCAAATGTCCAGATCAATAGACTGGAGATGGATTTGCATCCTCATCTTCCAATAACCATAGAGTTCTCCACTTAAGCCAGGTGGTCTATTTGTGTTGTTTCCCTCTGGTAGTATGCTTTCTCCAAAGCCAGCCATTTTAATTCCTAGACAGTAAAATCCTTTGATTGGGAAACCTGGCTCTGATACCACTTATTAGATAAGTTGGTTTCCCAAGAGGGGGTGAATTAGGAAGATTAAAAAATTTCTGTAAAAAGTCAAGAAAGTAAAGAAAGCAAAGGGTGATGGTAAAATAGAGTATGAATGAATAAACAGTAAAAGTAATAGTAGGGAAGAGAAGACTCTGATATTTATCCTGGTTCGGTCTCTCAACTTGACCTAAGTCCAGTCCCCAAGTCACCACTTGAGATTTTCCACTATTCTACAAGAATTCAGTAGGCTTCTTGCAAATGCCTCAATACACAGATGATGCTCTGTTTCTAGAGCCCACACTTTCACTCTATGCACTCTCACTGAGTGCTTTCTCAATCCCTTGTGATATCCCCTCACAAGAAAATCTTTCTTCCAAATGAAGATAAGATTGTTTACAATGAATAAACTCTCTTAATTAGAGTGTATATGAAAGTTAATGTATAAATATTGAAGTGTGAGAGTAAGAGACTTTGGGTAGATGATTTGGCAGAGTTTCAGTATTTACAAAGTAAAAAATAGTTACCCACATCTTTAAATGAAATTCTATTTATAGATTTCTGCCCCAACTATATGTTAGAGACAAGATCTAGCTGTTAGAGATGTGACCCAATAGTTACTCTGAGAAACTATCTGTTTACCAACTGCATTTAATGCTTCTGACATTCGAAGTTCAAATTTTCAGTTGGTCAATAGACGAATTTCACAGAAACTGAAAGTTTTAGCCTTTAATGTTGAACTTTCGAAGTTTATCTGTTATGAGTCAAAATTCAAATTTTCATCTTTAGAAAATGATTGTATGTTGGAACATACGAATTTCCATGTGTAAAGTTATTCTGTCAAGTGTGAACAGTAAATTCGATTTGCTACAGTGCCTTCGAAATTGGAATTTTGGAACCACAAAATTCGTCTATCAAAAGCTGGTTCAATGAGGCACAATAGTTCATAAGTTCAAAATTCGAATTTTCAAAGGGCAAAGTTTGTCTATCAAAGAGACTTCTTTTCAGATTTACTTGAAAATTTGAATTTATGAGTATTGTCATTTGTATGTCAACATATCAACACAATAGACTTACAAGCTTTGTTTATGAAATTCAAATTTACATGTTCAAAGTTCGTCTATCAGTGAGCAATTTTGAAGCTCTTTTTACACTTGTTTTCAGATGAACTTTGACACATTTTCAGATGAATTATTCAATTTTCATAAGTTGCATTTTGTCTGAAATTTGAATTTTCAAAAGCCAAAGTTTGTCTGTCATTGAAAGCTCTTTTCAGACACGTATCAAAATTCAAATTTCTCAAGTCAAAATTTGTCTGTCAAAGAAGCCTCTTTTCAGACTTGTTTATTTTCAATATGAAATTCGAATTTCCAAAGGCAAAGTTCGAATTTTCAAAACAGCAGATCAGTGTAAGCCTTTCAAACTTCGTCTATTGGTGGGTGTTTTTTAATATTCCATAAATTAACATAGAATTAAGGTTTTAAAACATTTTTTCACCAAATCAAAGTCTTTTACTCATATTAAAATATTATTAAACATTCTACATCTATTCTTGCACTGATTTCTGCAAAATTCCTTCACTTGAAACCTTTTGTGGACCTTTGATATCTTTACTCCAAGATCTTGAAGGTTGATTTGGAATCATCAAAACATTTGATTCAACAATTCTTGCATAACCTAATTCATCGCGCCTCTTGGGTGACCAGTCAACCTAATATCAAACACAAATATTTATCCTAGTTTAGCCTCTTTACGTCTCCAACCTTCCATTTGAGATTTATCCATATTAGGTCTAATATAATATAAGTTTTTTGTTGAATCAAGTGTTTTGATGATTTCAAACCAACCTTCTAGAGCTTGGATAGAAGATATCAAAGGTGCACAAAAGATCTTAGGTGGAGAAATCCAAGTAAAACCAGCACAAGATTGGATATAGGATTTCTTAATGTATTTAAATTGAGTAAAAGACTTTGAACGTGCAAAAGGATGTTTTAAAAATATGATTCTATGATAACTTATAGAATATTTGAAATATACCCATTAACAGACGAAGTTTGATGTGTTAAAATTGATTTATTACTTTGAAAATTCAAACTTTGGCTTCTAAAATTCAAATTTTGAATTGAAAATATGTTAGTTAGAAAAGAGATTCCTCTGACAGATGAACTTTAAGTGCAAAAATTCAAACTTTGGATTAAGTCTAATGAGAGTCTTCTCTGACAGATGAACATTGGGTTTTGAAAATTTGAATTTCTGATAAAACATAATTCATGAAAGATGAAAAATTAGTCTGAGGATATGTCAAAGTTCATCTAAAAGTAAAGTTTAATAAGAGTTCCAACTTAGCTCACTGACAGACGAACTTTGATTTTGAAAATCCGAATTTCAGAAACCAAGCTTACAAGTCTGTTATGATAATTTGTTGACCTATGAATTTTAGCATTTAGAAATTCAAACTTTGAACTAAGTCTGATAAAAGCTCTCTCTAACAAATGAACTTTGGCTTTTGAAAATTTGAATTTCGAAAAGATGAACAATTGTGCCTTATTGAGCTGCCCACTGATAAACAAATTTTGGGCACCAAAATTCAAACTTTAAAGGCACTGTAGCAATATGGAACAACTGTTCACACTTACCAGAAGAACTTTAAACTTGAAAATTCGTATGTTCCAACACAGAAACATTTTTCAAAGAAGAAAATTCAAACTTTGCTTCATAGCAGACGAACTTCGAAGTTCAAGGTCAAAGTCTTTAGCTTTCGATCTTTGTGAAATTCATCTGTTGACACACCAAAATTCGAACTTTGAATGTCAGACGTATTAAATGCAGTTGGTGAATGGATAGTTTTTTAGAGTAACTATTGGGTAACGTCTCTAACTGCTAGATCTTGTCTTTAATGTATAGTTAAGACATAAATCTATAAATAGAACTTCATTTGAAGATGTGGGTAATGATTTTACATTTTATATACAAAAACTCTGCCAAATTCTTAAGTCAAAGTCTTTTACTCTCACATACTTCATTTTCTGTACTTCAACTTTCATATACAATCTAAATTAGGGACTTCAATCATTGTAATCAATCTTATCTTCATATGGAAGAAAGATTTTCTTGTGAGGGGATATCACAAGGGATTTAGGAAGCACTTAGCTAGAGTGCAAAGAATGAGATTGTAAGCTCTAAGAACAGAGCATCAAGTTGTACTGAGGCAATTGTAAGAAGCCCACTGAATTCTTACAAGATAGTGGAAAATCTCAAGTGGTGGCTTGGGGACTGGACGTAGGTCAAGATAGAGAGATCGAACCGGGATAAACATCTATGTCTTCCCTTCTCTTTTACTGCTTTTGCCTTTCTATTCCTTTATACTCTTTTTACTGTCACTTTTGCTTTCATCACTCTCTTGACTTTTCCAAAAAAATTTAATCTTCCCAATTCACCCCCTCTTGGGAAGCTAGCATATCTAACAAGTGGTATCAGAGCTTGGATTCCCAAACAAAGGATCTAACAATCTGGAAAATTTAATGGCTGGTTTTAGAGAAAGCATTCTACCTGAGGGAAACAACACAAACAGACCACCTGGTTTCAGTGGAGAACACTATGGATACTGGAAGATGAGAATGCAAATCTATCTCTAGTTCATTGATCTGGATATCTGGTCTGTCATCCAGAAGGGAGATTTTGTCCCAATGAAACTGCAGGATGATGGGAAATACAAGGAGAAGCCAGAAGATGAGTGGAAAGAAGAGGATAAGAGAAGAGTCTTACTGAATTTTAAGGCAAAACACTGCCTGGTCAGTGCATTAAACCAAGATGAATTCTACAAAGTATCACAATGTTTCATAGCCAAATGTATGTGGGATACTTTAGAAGTTGCTCATGAAGGAACCACTAGAGTAAGAGAGAACAAATTGAACTCCTGCATTGGTGAATATCAAAGCTTCAGAATGGTGGAAGGTGAGAGCATCAAAGAGTTACATAACACATTCACTCTCATTATGAATCAATTGAATAGTCTTAGCAAGGAGTATACTCAGCCAGAAAAGGTTAGAAAAATCCTTAGAGCTCTTTCTCTGGAGTGGTAACCCAAAGTAATAGCAATAGAGGAAGCCAGAGGAGAATCAATAGCCTCTGTAACAGCTCTCTTCGGTAGCCTTGAAGAATATGAGGGAAAGATAAATGTTCTTAAGGAAGCAGGTCGAGAAAGGAAAAAGAAGGGCCTTACTCTAAAACTATTGAAGAAAAAGAAGAAGAATCTAATGATGGAGATGAATTGGATGAAGAAACTCTGGCGAAGATGGTCAGAAAATTCGGAAGGTTTTACAACAAGAAAAGAAATAAAAGATTCTTCAAGAAAGTAGTTGGAGATAACAAGAAAGAAAGAAAAGAGCCTGTCACTTGCTATGAAAGCAAGAAGCAAGGGCACATCAAATGGGATTGTCCACAATTCATAAAGAAGCAAGAGAAAGAAAAGAAAGCTGTTGACAAGGTCAAGAAGAAAAGGGCATACATCTCATCAATATTAGGCAATAGCTCAGATGAAGAAGAAGATGATGAAGATGAAATCACTAATATCTGCTTGATGGCACTTGCATCTGAAGAAACTCAAATCTCATCCAACAATGATCATGAAGATGAGGTATATGAATCTGAACCTTCATATTTTGAATTACTTGATGCATTTCATAAACTGCATGATGAGATCATTAAGACTGCTAAAAAACTAAAACAGACTAAGAAAAGGATTAACAAGTTAGAATCTCAGTACAATATTTCTGACACTGCATCTCCGCATAAAGCTGAATCTACTTGCTATACATCATATATTGAATTAAAGCAAACCAATGACTATATGTTGAAAAGCATGTCTAGACTTACTAAGGGAAAAGATATGTTGTTTGCTATAATGAAAGTTAGAGAATCACACAAAGAGAAGCTAGACTTGGCTATGATCCTTGTTCGGTAAAAGAAAAAAATAGAAAGAAAAATCAAAATCTGTATATAAGGCATTTTGTGCATGCTAATGGACATAAAAAGAAAGATCATATTTCAAATCTTATTGAATCCTATGATCAATCAAAATATGTGAATCAAAAATATTATCTACATTACTTTCTTCCTGCATCACAATTCAGTAGTCCCTTTACCACCTGTCACGTCTACAATAAGAAGGGACACATTTCCAGTTTGTTATATATGCTGGCTTCCCAAGAGAGGGGTGAATTGGGAAGATTAAAATTTTCTGCAAAAGTCAAGAGTATAGTGAAGATAGAAGAGATAGTAAAATAGAGTATAAAAGAATATCAATGTAAAAGTAGTACAGAAGAAGGGTAGACACAGAAGTTTATCCTAGTTCGGTCTCTCTATCTTGACCTACATCCAGTCCCTAAGCAACTACTTGAGATTTTCAACTATCCTGCAAGAATTCAGTGGGCTTCTTGTAATTACCTCAGTACGACATTGATGCTCTGTTCTTAGAGCTTACAACTTCTCTCTTTGCACTCTAGCTAAGTACTTCCCAAATCCCTTGTGATATCCCCTCACAAGAAAATCTTTCTTTCAGATGAAGATAAGATTGATTACAAAGAATGAACTCTCTAATTTAGAGTGTATATGAAAGTTGAAGTGCAGAAGTATGAAGTATGAGAGTAAAAGACTTTAAATTGAGAATCTGACAGAGTTTCAGTAAATCCTTTGTTAAAATTGTTACCCACAACTTCAAGTGAGGTTTTATTTATAGATTTAGGTCTTAACTATATGTTAGAGACAAAATCTATTCATTAGAGAAGTTACCCAACAGTTATTCTGAAAAACTATCCATTCACCAACCGCATTTAATGCTTCTGACACTCAAAGTTCAAATTTTGGTTAGTCAACAGACAAATTTCAAAGATGTCAAAAGTTACAGACTTTAACATTGTGCTTCAAAGTTCATCTGTTATAAATCAAAGTTCGAATTTCCATTATTGAAAAACATTTCTGTGTTAGAACATATGAATTTTCAAGTTAAAGTTCTTCTTGTTAGTGTGAATAGTAGTCCCATATTGTTACAGTGCCTTCGAAGTTTGAATTTTGGTGCCCAAAATTCATCTGTCAGTGGGCAGCTCAATAAGGCACAATAGTTCATCTTTTCGAAATTTGAATTTTCAAGAGTCAAAGTTCGTCTGTTAGAGAGAGCTCTTATCAGACTTAATTCAAGGTTTGAATTTCTAAATACCAATATTCATATGTCAATAGATTGTCATAGCAGACTTGCATGCTTTGTTTCTAAAATTTGAATTTTCATAAGCAAAGTTCGTCTGTTAGTGAGCTCATTTTGGACTCTTTCTAAACTTTATTTTTCAGATGAACTTTAACATATCCTCAGATGAATTTTTCATTTTCATAAATTGTGTTATATCATAAATTCAAATTTTCAAAACTTGAAGTTCGTCTATCAAGAAGGGCTCTTGTCAAATTCATCTCAAAGTTTGAATTTCTGTACTCAAAGTTCATTTGTCAAAGGAGTCTCTTTTCTGACTAACTAATTTTCAATTTGAAATTCGAATTTCAGAAGCCAAAGTTCAAATTTTCAAAGCAATAGATCAACTTTAAAACTTTAAACTTCGTCTGTTACTGGGTGTTTTTCAAGTATTCCATGAATCAACATGGAATCATATTTCTAAAAACTTTCTTTTGCCAATTCAAACTCTTTTACTCAACTCAAACACAATAATAAATCCTATATCTAATCTTGTGCTAATTTTACTTGGATTTCTTCATTTGGGATCTTCCATGCACCTTTGATATCTTCTTTCTAAGCTCCAGAAGGTTAGTTTGGAATCATCAAAACACTTGATTCAACATTCTCCCCCTTTTTGATGATGACAAAATAACTTCCAAATTGTATTTGTACTTGGGTTTGCTTTAACAAGCTCCCCCTCAACATATGCATTAAATTTTAGAGGATAAGATATCTTGCACAGCAGATTACCCAAAAGAAAACCATTCATTCATTTATGTTTTTACAAGTTATGGCAATCATAACATTCAGAATATAGTTCAAAACAAAGAATTATGTCATTCAAAAAGAAATACAACGAGAAGTGCCAGTCCTAAGTTCTAATCACTTCTTCTTATACTTGGACTTCTTGTTGTAGGTCATGCCAGAGGACTCTGTTGCAGTCTTTCCAGTTTGCTCGGACCTCTCCCTCTTTTTAGCATCATTAGGAAGGTGAACAAAGTCAGTAGGAGGAGGAATTTGAGACACTGGAATTGCTTGAAGAGGCACAGAAACAAATGGCAGAACTCGATTAAACCTTGGAAAAGACTCAAATGCTTCAGAATTGGAGTCCTCATCATCATCAGAGAGTTCAAGAAGTTCTTGCATTTCTTGCTAGTGACAGCCAATTGAGCTCTTTGTGCCTTTGAGAGATCAAAAGTAGAAATAGGTGAGAGAGCAGGATGATGAAACATTTCTTCAAGCCTTAATCTTTGAGCTTGTAAGAGAGCATTATGAGCAATAGCCTCGAGATCAACATAAGGCACAATGCTTCTCTCTTCATTCAGGGCCACTTGCACAAAGGATAAAGAATGTATGATTTGGCTCAGGATATAATGAGATATGAACATTTCAATATAAGGCCAAAATCTTGAGAAAGAGAAAATGACCAAATGTACAGTAAATATTTGAGAAATAAACTGTATAAATTGGTCAAGATAATGCTATGTTTCATATTTTTTCCATGTATATAAGGTTTTTATATATTTTTAGAGACTTGAATCACTATGAAATTCTTTTTCTATAATTAGTTATGAATTTTCAAAGTTTAGTCGGTAAAGTGAAAACTACCATATGAACAGTAACAAAAAATTTTGAAAATTCTGATTTTCATTCTCATGTGATTCAAGCTTAGAATCAATTATAATCAGACTTAAAAGGAGTCTAATTCATGGAAAATGAGTCTAAAAGTAAGGTGTTACACAGCTGATCATCTGATCTCTTAGTTATTTTCTAATTTTAACTTTCTCTTGAACATTTTCAATCACTTGATCAACAGGAAGATTTCTTTGATATCTCCAAGCTTTGGGAAGTTTTTGAGATATACCTTCATTATTCTTATCCTCAAAGTCTTTCTCCTAAATATCTTTCTCCATGTTAATATATTCAGATATTTTTTGAGGTTCAGTTTTACCTTCTTCAGAAATATCTAAGTTCTTAAAATTTGAAATAAGATCATCTTCATCAGTAACATGCTTGGAAACTGTTTCATTTTCAATAAACACAACATGCACAGATTCCTCTACAGATTTAGTCTTCTTATTGAAAATTCTATATGCTTTACTTCTACTAGAATAGCCTAGAAATATAACTTCATCAGATTTGGTGTCAAACTTACCTAGATTTTCCTTTCCATTGTTATTCGCGAAACATTTACAACCAAACACATGTAGATGTGAAAGGTTTGGCTTCCTTCCTTTGTACAGCGCATAAGGAGTCTTCCCCAGAATTGGTCTGATGTAGGTTCTGTTTATGATGTAACTTGCTGTATTTACTGCATCAGCCCAGGATACTTGAGAGAGTTCTTTTTCATTTATCATTGCTCTTGCCATTTCTCCTATTGTTCTATTCTTCCTTTCCACTACACCATTCTGCTGAGGAGTTCTTGGAGCTGAGAAGTTGTGATCAATTCCATGTTCATCACAGTACTCCAAAAAGCAAGAATTCTCAAACTCTCCTCTATGGTCAGACTTGATAGACACAATAGAAATACCCTTCTCATTTTGTACTTTCTTAGTTAAGGTCACAAATGCATCAAATGTTTCACTTTTGGAAGAAAGAAACAAAGTCTAGGTAAATCTAGAGTAATCATCCAAAGTCACAAGAATATACAAATTTTCACCAATGCTTTTTACTCTAGATGGACCAGTCAGATCCATATGCAATAGTTGCAGTGGTCTAAAAGTGGTGACTAAAATTTAAGATTTAAAAGATGATTTGGTTTGTTTTCCTTTAAGGCATGCATCACATTCTTTATCCTTTTCAAAAGAGATTTTTGGTAAGCTAGTGACTAACTTATTCTTAACCATTTTTGACAGTTGATTCATGTTAACATGTACTAATCTTATATGTTACAACCAACTATCATTATTCTGACTAATCAAACAGACATAATCTAAGGAAGTTCATCAAGATTAATAGTATAATAGTTACCATCCCTTTGAGCCTTGAGGATTACTTTGTGATCACTTTTTTTGATGACCAGACAAAACATTGAGTCAAACAATACCCAGTTTCCTTTGTCACTGTCTGACTCACACTTAGCAGATTGTGATTGAGGCCAATTACAAACAGCACCTCTTCAATGGATATTTCAAGATTCTTCCCCACAATGCCAATGCCAACTATTTTGCCATATTGATCACCTCCAAAGGTCACCTTTCCTCCTTTCTTGTCTCTAAGAATGATGAACTTCTCCTTATCACCAGTCATGTGACTTGAGTAGGCACTGTCCATATACTATTTATTGCTCTTTCTAGCTTTAAGACAAACCTGCAAAACAAAGTTCATATTTTCTTTTTAGGTACCCAAATTTGCTTGGGTCCTTTTCTGTCAGTAGTCTTTTCCCTAGATACAGATGTACCTTTGGGAACCCATTTAACCTTCCTGTCAAGTCTATTTTTCTTTAAACCATATGAATTAGAAAGATCTCCCTTCTTATTACAGAAGTGACAGGTGGTGAAGGGACTGCTGGATTGAGATGCAGGAAGAAAATAATGCAGATAATATTTTTGTTTTGTATGCCTTGGTTGATCATAGGATTCAATGCAATTTAAGGTATGATCTTTCTTTTTATGCCAATTAGCATTCACAAAATGCCTCATATATAGATTTTGATTTTTCTTTTTAATCTTTTCTTCTACTGCACAAGGATTATAGCCAAGTCCAGCCTTTCCTTGTGTGATTCTCTGACTTCCCATTAAAGCAAACAACATATCTTTACCCTTAGTAAGTCTAGCCATTCCTTTGAGTTGATAGTCATTAGTTTGCTTTAATTCGATACATGATGCACAACAAGCAGATTCAGATTTATGCAGAGATGTAATTTCAGAACTACTGCACTGAGATTCTAGCTTATTAATCCTTTTCTTAGCCTGTCTCAGTTCTTTAGCTGTCTTAATAAATTCATCATGCAGTTAATGAAATGCATCAAGTAATTTAGAATAGGAAGGTTCAGATTCATATATCTCATCCTCATGATCACTGATGGATGGATCTTGAGTTTCTTCAGATGCAAGTGTCATCAATCAGATATTGGCAATTTCCTCTTTATCATCTTCTTCTTCATCTGAACTGTTGCCCCAGATTGATGAGATGTATGCCCTCTTCTTCTTGCTCTTGTCAGCACCTTTCTTTTCCTTTTCTTGCTTCTTTATGAATAGTGGACAATCTCATTTGATGTGCCCTTGTTTTTTGCATTGTAGGAGGTAATAGGTTCTTTTCCATCTTTCTTGTTGTCTAATGCTACTCCTTTCTTGAAGAATCTTTTGTTTCTTTTCTTGCTGTAAAATCTTCCAAATTTTCTGACCATCATAGCTAGAGTTTCTTTATCTAGTTCATCTCCATCCTTAGATTCTTCTTTCTTTTCTTCAGCAGCTTTCAGAGCAAGACCTTTCTTTTTCCTGTCTTGTCCTGCTTCCTTGAGAGCCTTTATCTTTCCCTCATATTCTTCAAGACTATCGAAGAGGGCTGTGACTTAGGCCATTGATTCTCCTCTGGCTTCCTCTATTGCTGTTACTTTAGGTTGTCATTCTAGAGGAAGATCTCTAAGGATTTTTCTCACATTCTCTGGCTGGGTGTACTCCTTGCCAAGACTCTTCAGTTGATTCACAATAAGGGTGAATCTCTTTTGTAGATCTTTGATGCTCTCTCCTTCCACCATTCTGAAGCTTTCGTATTCAACAATACAGGAGTTCAATTTGTTTTCTCTTACTCCATTGGTTCCTTCATGAGCGATTTCTAATGTGTCACACATACCCTTAGCTGTGGAACATTGTGACACTCTGTAGAATTTGTCTTGGTTTAATGCACTGACCAGGCAGTGTTTTGCCTTAAAGTTTAGCAAGACTCTTCTCCTATCTTCCTTATTCCATTCGTCCTCCGGCTTCTCCTTGTATTTTCCATCATCCTGTAGTTTCATTAGGACAAAGTCTCCCTTCTGAATGACAGACAAGATGTCTAGATCAATGGACTGAAGGTAGATCTGCATTCTCATCTTTCAGTATCCATAGTGTTCTCCATTAAAGCTAGGTGGTCTGTTTGCGTTATTTCCCTCAGGTAGTATACTTTCTCCAAAGCCAGCTATTGAATTTCCTAGATTGTTAGATCCTTTGTTTGGGAATTCGGACTCTAATACCACTTGTTAGATATGCTGGCTTCCCAAGAGGGGGTAAATTAGGAAGACTAAAATTTTCTGCAAAAGTCATGAGTATAGTGAAGATAAAAGAGACAATAAAATAGAGAATAAAAGAATAGCATTGTAAAAGCAGTAAAGAAGAAGGATAGACACAAAAGTTTATCCTGGTTCAGACTCTCTATCTTGACCTACGTCCAGTCCTCAAGTAACTACTTGAGATTTTCAACTATCCTGCAAGAATTTAGTGGGCTTCTTATAATTGCCTCAATACAGTATTGATGCTTTGTTCTTAGAGCTTACAACTTCTCTCTTTGCACTCTAGCTAAGTACTTTCCAAATACCTTGTGATATCCCCTCACAAGAAAATCTTTCTTCTAGATGAAGATAAGATTGATTACAAAGAATGAACTCTCTAATTTAGAGTGTATATGAAAGTTGAAGTACAGAAGTATGAAGTATGAGAGTAAAAGACTTTGAGTTGAGAATCTGACAGAGTTTCAGTAAATACTTTGTTAAAATCATTACCCACAACTTTAAGTGAGGTTTTATTTATAGATTTAGGTCTTAACTATATGTTAGAGACAAAATCTATCCATTAGAGAAGTTACCCGACATTTATTCTGAAAAACTATCCATTCACCAACCGCATTTAATGCTTCTGACACTCAAAGTTTGAATTTTGGTTAGTCAACAGACGAATTTTGAAGATGCCGATAGCTAAAGACTTTAACATTGAGCTTCAAAGTTCGTTTGTTATAAATCAAAGTTTGAATTTCCATTATTGAAAAACATTTCTGTGTTGGAACATATGAATTTTCAAGTTAAAGTTCTTCTTATTAGTGTGAATAGTAGTCCCATATTGTTACAGTGCCTTCGAAGTTTGAATTTTGGTGCCCAAAATTAGTCTATCAGTGGGGAGCTCAAAAAGGCAAAATAGTTCATCTTTTCAAAATTTGAATTTTCAAGATTTAAAGTTTGTCTATCAGGGAGAGCTCTTATCAGACTTAGTTCAAGGTTCAAATTTCTAAATACCAATATTCGTATGTCAATAGATTGTCATAACAGACTTGCAAGCTTTGTTTCTAAAATTTGAATTTTCATATGCAAAGTTCGTCTGTCAATGAGCTCATTTTGGACTCTTTCTAAACTTTATTTTTTAGATGAACTTTGATATATCCTCAGACGAATTTTTAATTTTCATAAATTGTGTTATGTCAGAAATTTGAATTTTCAAAACTTGAAGTTCGTCTGTCAAGAAGGGCTCTTGTCAAATTCATCTCAAAGTTTGAATTTATGTACTCAAAGTTCGTCTGTCAGAGGAGTCTCTTTTCTGACCAACTAATTTTCAATTCAAAATTCAAATTTCAGAAGCCAAAGTTAGTCACTGGCTTACCAAACATCTCTTTTGAAAAAGACAAAGAATGTGATGCATGCCTCAAAGGAAAACAAACTAAATCATCTTTTAAATATAAAAATGTAGTCATCACATCTAGACCACTACAACTATTACATATGGATCTGATAGATCCATCTTGAGTAAAAAGCATTGGTGGAAACCTGTAGTTCTTGTGATTATGGATGATTACTCTAGATTTACGTGGACCTTGTTTCTTTCTTCCAAAAGTAAAACGTTTGATGCATTTGTAACCTTAGCTAAGAAAGTGCAAAATTAGAAAGGTATTTCTATTTAGTCTATCAGGTCTGATCATGAAAGAGAATTTGAAAATTCATGCTTTTTGGAGTACTGTGATGAACATGGAATTAATCACAACTTCTCAGCTCTAAGAACTCCTCAGTAAAATGGGGTGGTGGAAAGGAAGGACAGAACAATTGGAGAAATGGCATGAGCAATGCTGAATGAAAAGGAACTCTCTTAAGTATTCTGGGCTAATGTAGTAAACACAACAAGTTATATCATTAACAGAGCCCACATCAAACTAATTTTGGGAAAGACTCCTTATGAGCTGTACAAAGGAAGGAAGCCAAACCTTTCACATTTGCATGTGTTTGGTTGTAAATGTTTCATCCACAATAATGGAAAGGAAAATCTGGGTAAGTTTGACGCCAAATCTGATGAAGGTACATTTCTGGGGTATTCTAGTAGGAGTAAAGCATATAGAGTTTTTAATAAAAAGACTAAACTAGAAGAAGAATCTGTGTATGTTGTGTTTATTGAAAATAAAACAGTTTACAAACATGTCATTGATGAAGATGATCTTATTTCAAATTTTTAGAACTTAGATCTTTCTGAAGAAGATAAAATTGAATCTCCAAAAATATCTGAATCTATTAACATAGAGGAAGACATTCAGGAGAAAGACTTTGAGGATGAGAATAATGAAAAAATATCTCAAGAACTCCCTAGAGCTTAGAGATATCAAAGGAATCATCCTGTTGATCAAGTAATTGGGGATGTTCAAGAGAAAGTTAAAACCAGAAAATAGCTAAGGGATTAGATGATCGACCGTGCTTTTATTTCTCAAATTAAACCTAAGTGTGCTGAAAAAGCCTTAACTGACGAATATTGGATTCTAGCTATGCAAGATGAATTAAGTTAGTTTGAAAGAAATCAAGTTTGGGATTTAGTGCCTAGACCTAGAAATCACTCTATCATTGGCACTAAATGAGTCTTTAGAAATAAACTTGATGAATGAGGAACAATAATTAGAAATAAAGCAAGACTAGTTGCCAAAGGATATAATCAAGAAGAAGGCATTGATTTTGAAGAGACCTTTGCTCTAGTTGCAAGATTAGAAGCAATTAGAATTCTGTTGGCATATACATGCATGAAAAATAATGTTATATCAAATGGATGTGAAAAGTGCTTTTCTAAATGGAAATATCATGGAAGAAGTTTATGTAGACCAACCTCCAGTCTTTGAGGGCGCTATAAAACCAAACCATGTTTATAAACTAAAGAAAGCTCTTTACGATTTAAAATAAGCTCCTAGAGCATGGTTTCAAAGACTAAGCAATTTTCTAACTGAAAAGGGGTTCAATAGAGGAAAAGTAGATACTACTTTGTTCACTAAGAAAGAAAGCAAAGACTTACTTATTGTTCAAATTTATGTTGATGATATTATATTTGGTGCTACTAATGAATCTCTTTGCAAGAATTTCTCTAAGCTAATGCAGGGTGAATTCGAAATGTCAATGATGGGTGAGCTTAACTTCTTCCTTGGATTGCAAATCAAGCAATGTGGTGATGGTATCTTCCTCAATCAATCAAAATATTTGAAAGAATTACTGAAAAAGTTTGGCATGAAAAAAGCCAAGCGAATGAGAACTCCTATGGCTATTACAACAAAGTTGGATATGGATGAAGGAGGAAAACCTTTTGACATAACTCAATATAGAAGAATGATTGGATCTCTGCTATACCTAACAGCTAGCAAACCTGACATTATGTTCAGTGTCTATATGTGTGCAAGGTTCCAATCATGTCCCAAAGAAACCCATGCAATTGCTGTGAAACACATCTTCAGATATCTAATTGGAACATCACAGATGGGACTTTGGTACCCAAAGGGCAATGGAGAAGATCTCATAGGATACACTGATACTGATTTTGCTAGATCCAAAACTAACAGAAAAAGCACAAGTGGAACATGTCTGTTCCTTGGAGGATCCTTGGTTTCATGGTTCAGCAAGAAGCAAAACAGTATGACTCTAACCACTGTAGAAGCTGAAAATGTTGCTGATAGCAGCTGTTGTGCTCAAGTCATTTGGATGAAGCAATAGCTTGAAGATCTTGAGATTTAGATGAAGGAAATACCAATAATGTGTGACAACCAAAGTGCTATCAATATCACAAAGAATCCTGTCATGCATTCAAGGACAAAGCATATTGAAGTTAGGCATCACTTTATAAGGGATCATGTTCAGAAAGGAGAAATCAGATTAGAATACATCTCTACAGAGGATCAAGTTGCTGACATTCTGACAAAGCCCCTTCCAGAAGATAGACATTGTAAAATCAGAAGAGAATTAGGTATGGTAAATCCCAATGAATTGTAAGTAAGTCCTTATACACATCTATTTTAGAATTTCTGACATTGAATCAATCTTAACTTTAGCATCAAAGTAAGTTTGATATGAGTTGCAGGTGTTCCTCATAAGTTCAAAAGATAATAGATCTGTACAATGAAGCTAATCAGAATGACACAATCAAAAGATGAAAAAGGAAGCAAAAAACTTAAGCATTTGGATCTGTTCTGTAAGTTTAGAAAGTTAAAATTCACATTTTAGATGTTTATTAGACGAATTTCCATGTTGAATTGTGTTTTTGAAAAGTCAGCATGCTCAACATTCAAATTTAGATGCCCATCAGACTAATTTCAGTTGGCTGCACAGTGTAACAGTACTCTTTTATCCTCGAAATTCCTCTATTGAACAATAGAAATTCGAATTTCAAAAATAAAATGCCAATATTGTCTTTGTTCAAAATGACTATTGTACGAATCTCTACTTCTCAAAATGCGCATTTTGGAAAATCCTGTATAAAATGTTGAAATTCAAAATTTTGAATCAAAATTCATCTGTTGAAACCCGCTCACATAATTGGATCTCTTAAAAACAAATTTTCATAAGTAAAATTTGTCTGTTACTTTTTTTGTTCATGATTGCTTATTGCCTGGCTCTTTCAAAGTTCGAACTCTGTTGAAAGAAAGTTTGTCTATTCATTCTTTGTTCCTAGAACCAAGCCTTTGTCAGACGAACTTCCTGGTGAAAATTTGTCTGTCAAAGAGTCTCGCTGGATGGATTAACTTGTAACTGCTCAAAGTTCAAATTTTGACCTCTCAAAATTCATCTACTTAGCAGTTACATATGTTAAAATCGAAGGTCATCCTCTGAACAGACGTAACCCTATTCGTCTCTTTCTTAAGTTTGTTCAAATTCTCTTTTTAATTCCCAATAACTCCCTTCGTGAACCTTTATTTCTCACTGATTAAACTTCTTTTTGCACCTTATAAACTCATTCTTAGCATCTTTCTGAATCATTCCTCTACGAGAATGGCGAGAGTCAAAAATCCAAAAGTTAGGAAGGGAGAGTCATGGCCAAAAAGGATTGTGAAATCCCAGTATGCCTCTAAGGAATCTAGCAAGGAAACTCCTTCTAAGAGGTAGAAAACTACTCCAAGAGCATACTCGAAGAAATCTACACCCTCTCCTTCAAAGAAAGCAGAATCTGTTGTTCTTACTACTCCTATCACTGCTACTTTTTCTTCCTCCTCCAGCACTGAATCTAGAGAATATCAGTTGACCACACTGCCATTATAGAGCAATGCTCATATTCTGGGAGAATACACTACCAAATTTGTTAGCAAAAAGGTAATCAAGTCTCACTGCATAAATTTAGAAGAATTCTTGATTTCTAACAACTTTGATACCGGGGTTTGGATGATAAGATATAAGAATCTGTTAGAAATACTGGAAAGATATGATGATGAGGTAGTTAAGACGTGGTATGCCTCTGTGTAATTCAATAATAAGAAGAAGAAGTGGGAAGTAAATCTGAGATCAAGGACCATCTGGCTAACATATGAGACCTTCAATGAGGTTTTAGAAATTCCAGGGCAAGATGGCTTGAAAGTTGACATTACTGCCTCATGGTACATGGATGAGGTTGAAACTGCAGATGAAGAAGGAGGGCCTTTCCTAAACTACAAAGAAAGCACAATGTTTATCCCTTTTGAAAAGAAAGCCTTCAAATCTGAAATAATCTTGAAAACCATGTTTTTCAGATGAATTCCAAATTTTCCCAAAATCAGAATCAAATTCATACAATCCCTTAAGCATCTCAAAACCAAGCAATCAAGTTTCTAAAGAAGTAAGAAGAGTATACCTGTGAGATAAAGCATCAGCTACCACATTCTCCTTACCTTTTTTGCGCTTGATCATATATGGAAAGGTCTTAATAAATTCCAACCATCAGGCATGCCTTTTATTCAACTTACCTTGTGACTTTAAGTACTTTAAACTCTCATGATCAGAATGTATGATAAATTCTTTAGGCCAAAGATAATGTTGCCAAGTCTTTAATGTTCTCTTTAAGGTATAAAGTTCTTTATCATAAGTGGAGTAGTTTAAAGGAAGACCGCTAAGTTTTTCACTAAAGTAAGTAATTGGTATATTATCTTGCATTAAGGTAGCTCCAATACCCAAACCAGATGCATCACACTCAACTTCAAAAACTTTGCTAAAATCTGGTAAAACAAGAAGTGGTGCATTAGTGAGTGTTTCTTTTAAAGTGTTGAAAGCTTTATCTTGTGCCTCACCCCATTTAAATGTGACATGCTTTTTAACTAACTCATTCAAAGGTGCTACTATAGATGAAATGGAAATATCTCACCTCATTAGCATTCTTTGGAGTAGGCCAGTCTTGAATTGCTTTAACCTTTTCCTTATCTAATTGGATTCCTTGAGCACCTACAATAAAACCAAGAAACACAACAAAATTCAAGCCAAAAAAACACTTTTAAATGTTTGCATAAAGCTTATTTGCTCTAAGAGTATTAAAGACTTCACACAAATGCCCTATGTGGTCTTCTAAGTTCTTGCTGTAGACTAAAATGTCATCAAAATAGACTCATGAATGTGCTAGGAGCGTTAGTTAAACTAAAAGGCATTACCAACCATTCATAAAGTCCAAATTTTGTCTTAAATGCAGTTTTCCACTCATCTTTTTCTTTCATTTGAATTTGATGATAACCACTCCTAAGATCAATCTTAGAAAACGATATAGAACCATGCAATTCATCAAGAATATCATCTAACCTAGATATAGGGTAGCAATACTTAACCGTTATTTTGTTGATAGCTCAGTAATCCACACACATATGCCATGATCCATCTTTCTTAGGAACTAGGATGACCGGTACAACACAATGGTTTAAACTTCCACGCATAAAGCCTTTTCTCATGAGCTCTTCCACTTGTCTTTGGATCTCATTAGTTTCTTTAGGGTTGACTCTATATGCTGGTTTGTTTGGAATGGTAGATTTGAGGATGAAATCAATTCTATACTCTATGCCTCTTAGAGGAGGTAAACCATTTGGAATTTCTTCTAGAAAAAGTTTACCAAAGTCCTGTAAAAGAGAAATAACACTAGAAGGCAAAGAAGTATCAAACTCATTAGTAGAAAAATAGGTGTCCTTGTACAGAAGCATAAAGACTTCTTGTCTTGCCATTAGTGCACTCTTCACCTCTCCTTTTTTTATGAACAAACTCAAGCTCTTGTTTTGTTCACTCTCTCTTTCTTTTTCTGCACTCTTTCTTTTCTCTTACATTCTTTATACTCTTTTCATTTTTCTACATTTTTCCTTTCTCTTTCTCTTTTTCTTTCTCATGCCTCTCTCTTTCTCTTTTCTCTCTATAGTCACTTATAATTCTGTATTGATCTTCATATGCTTGCATTGGCCTAAGAGGTCCAAGTACAATGTTACACCCTTCAAACACAAAGGAGTAGAAAATTCTATAGTTGTCATGAGTCACATGTCTGTCAAATTGCCATGGACAGCCAAGAAGTAGATGTCCTGCATACATAGGGGCTACATCGCATAATACCTTGTCATGATATTTGCCAAGTAAATGATACTTGAACTTGCTTGGTGACTTTCATCTCACCACAATCAGTTAGCCATTGCAAATTGTAAGGCTTCAGATGTTTTAGAGTAGGCAAATTTAGTTTCTGTACAAGCAAAGTACTAGCAACATTGGTGCAACTACCACCATCAATAACCAAGCTACATACCTTGTCTTGAATGAAGCATCTAGTATGGAAAATCTCTTCTCTTTGCTCATCATCATGTTTCTCATCTTTTGGTTGAGCATTGAGAATTCCTTGAGTAACAAGTGCATTACCATGTACAAGATCAATATATTCATTATCTAAACAAGATTCCATAGGAGGCATATCATCTAAAGCATGAGGATCATCATCAGAATCTTCACAAGAATCTTCGCTATTAACTCGCCCATTATCAAGGATAACCATGGTTCTTTTGTTTGGACATTGAGCAGAAATACGTCCAAAGCCTTGACATTTAAAGTAACGTAGGGTATTAGAAGAGGATTTTCATTTAGAAGTACCTTTAAATGTAAAAGCCTTCATCTTCACGTCTTCTTTATTCTTTTAGGCTGATTTGGAGTTTTGATCTTCATCTCTTGTTCTTGACTCTTTTCACTTGAAGAGGGGATCTTCTCCAAGGAACAGAGTTAGTTTTCTTGCTTTTCAGTTGCTTCTCGAAGTGGACAGCTGTATAAAGTAATTCTTCCATATCCAAATAATGTTCTAGCTTAATTCTTTCTAGAATTTTAGTTCTTATTCCACCAATGAAGCAGGCCATTGTCTGCTCCTCATCTTCATTAACATCAGCTCGGATTATAGCCATCTCCATCTCTTTATGATACTCTTTAATGCTTATAGATCCCTGTTCAAGTTTTTGCAATCTTGTATGCAAATCACGATGGTAATAGGAAGGGATATACCTCTTATGCATAATGGTTCTCATGTCACACCATGTGTCAATGGGTTCTTCACCATTCCTTCATCTAGTATGTTGTGATTTATCCCACCAAATACTAGCATAGCCAGTAAATTCAACAGCTGTGAGTTTCACTTTCTTTTCTTCTGAGTAGTTATAACATTAAAAAATGAGCTCTACTTTCCTCTCCCATTCAAGGTATAAGTTAGGATCCATCTTGCCTTGGAAGGATGGAATTTTAAGCTTGATGCCTCATAAATCATTGTCTCTCTTGGAGGAAGATTTGCTTTTTGAGTTGGAACCTATTTCAGATTTGTGCTCTTCCTTATCATTGGTTCAACTTCTGGACTTTTTCCAAGGCATCTTAGATTTCATGTCAACCATATCATTTTTTATGTTTTTGAGTTCATCACGGAATGCTTTGATCATGAATTTTAGATCAACTTCACATTCACTTTCACTTCCTATCATTGTTGCAAGAACTTGTATAAAGAATTAAAATAAAGACAAAATTGAAAGTTAGGAAACTCATTCCTTCTTCTTGCGTGTTTCATTCAATTCTTATGTAAAAATTCACTCATGTTTACACTCTTTATTGACTTTTTCTAACAATGATCTACCAAATATATCTTGCCTTTTACCACTCTTATAGGGTGCTTATTGTGCTCTTAATAGAATCAGATAACCTATCAAGACAATAAAGTTAGTTTGAGTGGCAATCAAATGTTCAATATAGCAAGGGACCTTCAAGAATTCAAAGGAGGGAAGACTCAAGGACTCTAGACACAAATAGGAGAAACTCAAGGAGAAGTTAAAAATGGTGCAAGATCAAAACTTTTCTTACCAAGATATGAGAATTAGCACACTAGACACGGGATAAATCAATTTAAAGTGTGATCCAACTTTTAAGGTTGATTCTTGCTGGTCAAGATCAAATTTTTTTCTTTTCTTTTTTCGTTTTGTTGGCCTTTCTTTTCTCTTTTCTTCTCTAGGCCTTTATCCTTTTTTTTTTCAACAATCTTTCTTTCTTTCTTGCCCTTTTTTTGTTAATCGATGATCAAGAACTTGCAAATAGACTAGCTAGTAATTCCTAGAATTTTATGGTATATATATCAAGAAAAGGATACAATCAGATGCACAAGATTTGGGTAGAATTCAAGCACAAGAAACTCCAGAATTATGTGTATACGATGTTGAGATTCAATGGAAAAATTTGAGGGAGAGACAAGAAGAATGGAATAAGTAACTAAGAGGCAAAAATATGGACAGAAGAAGATGCACAAGAAGAAAGTATTTGAGATAAGAGAGGGAGACATTTTTACCAAAGAAACAAATTGTGGATAGATCTGGAGATTTGAATGAGAAAAATGAAACAAATATTGGTGACTGAGCGATGACGTCTTGGATTCGATGAAGTATAACTTTTAGTACAAAACTCATATTAAGACATTGTTAAAATGAGGTGAAAGCATAGATTCTAAGCTTCAAGATAGACATATAATTCATCCCAAAACTTAAAGGATAAAGGACATTTTTATGTGTTCAAACTTTTAGATGTTCAGAAGGAAAACAATAGGATGGAATGCCTCAACTCAACCTTTGCTCTGATTACCAATCTGATAGAATAACAAGTGAACCTTCCAAGAATAAGTCTCAAGAAACTCAAGAACTTAGAGTAATAACCAAAAACAATGGAAGCAACCTAAGGCAATTGAGAGACCGAATGGAACCTCTAGAGAGAACTCTAACAACCCCAAACACAAGACGCCATAAGAGTTGATCAATTCTCTTGATAAGTTGAATCTGTATTCGAGGAACATGAAGAACCCTAACAATCTCACACAAAATTGAAGTGAGAAATCACTCAAAATATTATTCAGATCTAATTTGCAAAGTGGCACTACCTGGTCTTTAAATAAGAATAGAACTTCTAATCCTAATAGGATAAGTGATTCTTTTTAGATAAGCCTCATCCTTTTTTTTTATTTTAAATTCAAATTTTAATTAGATCCTAAGTTGGCCTCATAAATACAAGTGAGAACAAATCAAAACTAATCTAATCTAATTTGGAAAAAAATAAAATAAAAAATTCAAAATAAATTAAAAAGAATAAATCTAATCCTAAAGTCACATGACTCATTAATGGAGCACATGACTTCTTTTAATCAAGCTCTTCTATTTGGACTTGGGTTGGGCCTTTAAAAACTTCATATTGGGCCTCCAAATAAATGGTCATTCTTTTTGGACTAGAAGATGGCGCCATTTGCTCTAAGTCTTCTAAATAGATAGGCTCTTTTTCCTTAAACTCTCGGACCAATCCTTGCAAGGCCTCTTTCTTGGCTTTTGTCTTACCTCTTGTCATTAGGCCTCCTATTCCTTGTTTGGACACATTGGACCTCCATGATTGATCATGCCAATCAGTGCAGTTTAATCCGTGAAAATTACTATACATTTGGTCATTTTCACTTTCCTAGGGTTTTGGCCTTAATTTCCAAAATTCATATCTCCTTCTATCCTAATCCAAATTATGCATGCTTTAGGTCATTTAAAAACCCTATATGTCTACTTTTTAAATATATTTTTCTTTGTATTTATTCAACTTGTATAGGGCATGATACTAACTTAAACCATTAAGGGTCAGAATTCAACTTCTACTAAGATAGTTTTAGGAAAACTTGCATTTCTCTTACTATATAGATCTAATTATTTCCAAATCAGTGTATTAAACTTAAGACATAATACATACAAACCACTGAATTTTTGAAGCTCTACATGATTTTGTACTATCTTTTAAAATAAACAATACCTAAGGTCAAAACTTTTAGTTTTCCAACTCTGCTTAGTTTTGAAACCTAAATTCAAAATTTCATATCACACACTTATCTAATTGAGGTGTTCTTTAGACCATTTAAAAGCTCTATCTATCTACTTTTAGAACATGCAGAGCTTGCATACATTCATCAATATTTCATTCAAACAGTAATTCATTTACTTACTATGGATCAAAACTAGCTTTTCATTCTTGAACCATGTATATTCAATTCCATAACACGTATACATTACCATATTGGGCTCTAAATCCCTATATAACATTATAAGAAGTCTTGAAAGAACATAATAATGAAACAATTGCAATCTCATACATTCATATACCAATTTATACAATTTACACAAAATTATTGAGAAACATAACATAGTAGTCTCTAGTCTTCACCAGTCATCTTCTTGCCTTGGTCTTTTTTGCATCTTTGCCATGACTAGTCCCTAAGAATGTTAGTAATTTGGAAGGGTGATATTCAAAGAATCTTAGTAGTTACGCCCAATCATGCATTCGCATTATCATCAACAATTAATAAAATCATCAATACAAGTCATAAAAATATATTATGTCATAATGATTCATAAAAATTTTGGCACGGTAACACCTTATAAATTGGCTATCCTATAGTTACAAGACCCTTCAATCAACTAGCCAACAACAATAAACCATCACAAAACAATCAAATAAATATATGGCATAGTCATATATTTCATGAAAACAAAATATGATAATAATGAACATAAAGGGGCAATAACTGCCTTTATGGATTTCCTTTTCTTTGCATCTTTTATAGACCATTTTTTATGACTTCCCCAACTTCCTTGGACCTATACATAACATCAATGAAGCACATAAGCTACTGCCTTTATGGATTTCCTTTTCTTTGCATCTTTTATAGACCACTTTTTATGACTTCCCCAACTTCCTTGGACCTATACATAACATCAATGAAGCACATAAGCTACTGGTTTATGGTCTTACATCACAAAGTATTTATTAAACCCTTAACTTTTCACTTTGCAATCCTTTTGATTTTTCTTTGATTCAACACTTTCTTTAGGTTTTGGACCATGGAAATTCACACTCTATTCTAATCCTTGGTTTGACTGAAATTGACAAGAAAATGACAGAAAATGATTTAGTTTGCCATATTTCAAACTACTTGCATATTCATGCTTCAAATGACTAAACTAAGCTTTTCCATATGGTTATTTTACAAAAGCTCATCTCTCTCCCTCACCTATGCTTGTCTAATATCCATGGTGGACAAGAGGAGGAAAAGGACTCCATTTAGGCACCTTAAACCATGAGAAAATACAAGCTAGAGGTCAAGAAATCTTACCTAGTTGCTTGTTTCTCCAACCTTTGTTCCTTAGCTTGTACTTTCTCTTGTCCTTTTCTCTCTTGTCTCTCATGAGTTCGGCCTCTTGTTTCTGCAATTTGGATAGCTTCTTACTCACTTAAACCATCTTAACCCAAGTAGTGGAGAAAAGAGATGTAATGTGTAAATAGGAAAGTTGGTTACTTGACCACCTTGAGTTAATTCCATAAGATAATCCACTTAATTAATTGATCAAATCCCCTCCATGTCCCTTGGTCAGCCACATCATGCCATCTTAAGGGCTTTATTGTCCAAAAATGCTCCATATTTTTTAATAGTCCAAAATATCTTTTATTGATAAATTTTACTCGTACCAATTAATCATTTTTATCGTTACCGTCACTTAACTAGTACATAATTGTTCAAAATTCACTTTTAAACTAAAATCATTATTTTAATCCCCAAATTTATTTGTGAGGATTCATATCCTTATCTCTTCACCCATGTGCTTTTATGAGGCTTATAAACCTCTTTTTTGGATTAAAAATCGCTTTCAACCTTAAATTAGGAATTATGAATTTATATGAACTCAATTAACTTCTAAACTATCTCCATTGAGTTCAGCCCATTGAGAGTTTTGTTTTGATAGGATTTTCAAAAATTCCAAAATTCCCTTTGACTCGGGGCAAAATTATAATTTTTAATTCTTTCAGGTCAGTTTTCGTAATTTTTCATAGGGACTTAGTTGCAACAATTCCTTCCTTTTAAGGAAAAAATTGAAAATAATTCTTCTTCCTTGGGGCTGAAATAAAGTTTTCACATTTTATTTTCCAGCTTGGGAAACAACTGTTTTGCCTTTGAGTCAAGTAAAAAATGCAATTACTAATTCTTTCGTGTACTTCCTCATAATTTTTCCTAAAGACTAATTTTTTAATAATTCTTTCCATTATACTTTCAAATTGATCTATCTTTCAACCTAAATTTTTTAGCTATGCAATACTTATACTATTGCGCTTATCTCAACATGAGCTTTCATTCAATTGGTATAGTGCATAATCTTCAGTCTTGGAATTAAGTCCTGCTAAGGGCCATATGAAAACTTAATTCCAATTAAGAATCAAACATAATTTATTTTAAGAACCATATGGGAAATTAATTCTATTTAAGGACCGAACATGTAGCATCACCATCTTACTTCATTTCCCACCTTTTTCATATATTTTATGGTATCCCATAAATATTGGAATATTGTGTACCCACCACCTTAAATGTGGTTCAATATATAAATTTTAGAGAAATCTATCCATTAGAGACAAGAAATAATTGTTACTAAGCTTGCTTTAATGTTCAGTTGTTGCATTTAATGCGTATCAGAGCTTGGTATGACAAGCTAGGCAGGTTGGTAGAGAAATTACCTAGAGTAGTGAATAAATGTGAGGGAAATCTAGCTTGTGATGGCATGATTGATGGGATGGGAAGTGAGCCATGTGATAAGAGTAAAGAGGATAACATGCATTTTATTGAGCAAGAAGGTTGTATTCAGCATTCTGACTCTATTGATCTGGTTAATATTGCTAAATGTGTTGAGTCATCTGATTATAAGGATACTGGAGGTATTATTGGAGTTACTGATGTTATTAATCATGGTGATAGTATTGATTCTATCATTTTCATTGATCACTCTACTTGTATTGATGCTATTCTTTATTCTAGTGAGTCCATTGAATCTTGTGAACCTGTACATGTTGTTTATAATGATGATGATTCACATGATTCTAGATTGGAATTGAGATTTTTGCATGATAAGCATTATGCCATTGATAAACATTCACATGTGCTAGATGGTGATGACATGTTGGGTAGAGAGATTGATTCATACTTACATGATTCTACTTCTAACTTATCTACTCCTAGTATTGATTTTGTTTTTAAGCCTTTAATAGATTATTTTTGTAACATCCCCAATTTCTTTATGAATGGCATGAGTGTATTTGTCATGAAGTACCTTGAAATGGTGTTATTAGCATGATGGAAAAGATATTAGGTGAAGTGTATTGTTACAATGTTAGAAAGGGTAAAAGGGTGATTTCATAAACTTGGTCCTTGATTGGCATTAAATTTTTGTGTGGTTCCTAAGTGGAATTATGATTGGTCCTTTATTGATATAAAATGCAAATATGGTCCTTAGAGGTATTATATTTGAAAATTAATATTTAAATACATAATTAGGAACATGGATATTGTAATATACTAGATCCTGTTAGAAAAGTATATCGAGTCCAAAATAGAGTGGTCCAGTAATAAATTAGATTGCAAAAAGGTCCAGAAAGAGTAGTTATATGGGCCCCATAAATTCCAATTGAGTGGAAAAGTAAAGTAGACCTAAAGTAAAGGCTTTTGGACCAATTAGGAAAGACAATGGTAGGACCCACACTAGTGTATTTTGTATCACACAAAGAGACAAATAGTAAGAATAGATAAAGTAACGGATTGGGAAATTTATGTGGATGTAAAGCAAGCTAGGCAGTATTATTCTGGACCAAGTAAAATCAAGTAGATAGTAAACAAATCTCCCTCATTTAATTTTTTCTCTCCTCTTAGCCTAAAATATTGAGCTGTTTTAAGGGAATTATTTAATAAAAAATTTGGTGGAAATTTGTAGCTTCTTCAAGAAGGCCTTAAAGAAAAGACACTTGTAGGCCTCTTGACCATTAGATTTAGATTACAAAAATTAATGGTTGAGAATTAAAATGACAAGTGAATGGTCATCAAGAAATCAATAATGACCATTGGATCAGAAAGAGAATGAATGGTTGAGATTAAAAGCCATTGCCTATATATATGTGAGCTCATCTTCCCTCCCATTCTTCTCATTTTGGCCGAACAAGAGAGATAGTTTAGCAAGAGAGATAGCCTATAAAGAGAGCTAAAGAGAGAAGGAGGAAGCCAAGTTTGGAAGGAGATCTTAGTGGAGTAGCAAGAAACCAAGGCAAGGAAGAAGGTTTGAGGTAAGATTCTTCCCTAGGATTTAAGTTTATTTGCATAAGTTTTGATTAAGTTTAGCTAAAATTCTTCCCTTAATACCAAACATAAGTTTCATCCATGACAAGATTATGTGCTAGGGATATACTTCATAAAAGCAATAGTAGGAAAAGGATCCTCTAGTAGGATGTAATTCTATTTGCATGAGTTATACATAAGTTTGATGAAAATAGCTTCCCTTGTGTTAAGAAGGAAATTTCAACCAAGTCAAGAAATGATGTTAGCAGTAAGATTTTCATGAAACCAATGGTAAAAATGAATTTGTCATGCAAAAATGAGTAGGATTATGGCAAAGTTAATAAGAATAAGCTTGAGAAGCAAAACATGAATTTCAAAGCTTAGAGGTTCTTTAAGAAGGTTGCAAGTAGAATTAGTTCATTTAGTAAGTTCATTATCAAGATTCTAGGTCTTTAGAGGTAAAAGAAAGTGGTAGAATGAATTGGAACAAGTGAAAGCACAAAAAGAAGCCCTTATGGTAACAACTTTACATTTCTTACTTTTATGTTATTATAAGTAGTTGGTATAATATTATATTGTTGCCATGTTGTTGTTATTGCATTGTGATGTTGAATTTGCTTTGCTTGAGCTATGTGCTATGTCCCATATCTCAATTTTTTAAGGGAAAACTTTACTAAAATTTTTACTTGCCAACATGGTACATTGTTTTTAAATGAGTTCAATTATGTTTTTATGCTACTTGTTAATAATATATATGCTTGAAATGTTTGTTGCTTCCAAGATTGTATAATTTCACCCCCAAGCTACTAACCAGGATAAGAGCAAGCTATGCAAAGGATAAGGTGTAACATCCACTATTTCCTCTTATTTTGAAGTTCACACTTTGAAGCTCAAAGTTTGTCTGTCAAAGGCTGGGACTTTGAACTTCACCAACAATCAAATTTCAACTAAGTTTCATGCAAATTTTGCACACTTTCACTAATAATGCTTAGTTTAAAATTCGAATTTCACAATCACAAGTTGTCTGTCAGAGATAAAAACTCTATAACTTTGAATTTCAACAAGTGTGAATTTTGCTCAAAATAAATATGAATCATAAGTAAAATTCATCTGTTAGCCTAGAATGTTCAAATCTAATAAGTTTAAACTCATGCTAACATTAAAACTTACTTAATCTAACTCTTTCAAGACATATGGTAACAAGATTAAGTAAATTTTAGAGATTAACTCACATCAAGATCTAAGTGAAAACCAAATATACCTAATAGCCAGGTCTTCAAAAGTTTAACTCCACTTTCACTTGGCCATTCCATTCTTGGTATACTTCCTTCTAATTTTCAACTCTTGGAGCATCCTTTCTCTTATTCTTCTTTGAGTGAGACATGATATTGATATTTATTTTTTTATTCCAATGTTCACTCTTTCTACTTTTGACAATCCTACATTTAATGTATTATCCTTACAAACTAAGTAGTTACTCCAATTTATATATCCAGTTTGTATTATAAAATATAAGAGCACAGTGGAAATATTAGTACATAGTATGATATATGCTTTATAAACACAATTAAAAACATCCTATTGCATATTTTACTTATTTTAGGAACAATATATATGTTAGACAAATATGATGTATTTGTTCCTATTACTCTATATTTGTTATCATCAAAACTTATATTATATTAAACCTAACATAAATTATGTGTATAGATGAAAAGCTTTAACACAGAATTTCATCAAATTTTTTTCAATATTAGAATTAAATGTGTTACTTACAACTTCAAATGAAGTTCTATTTATAGATTTGTATTTTAACTAGTTGTTAGATACAAGATCTAGCCGTTAGAGACATTAACCAATGGTTATTCTACAAAAATAGACATTTACCAATTACATTAAATGTGTCTGACAAACCAATGTTTGAATTTTGGGGCTTAATAGATGAATTTCGCAAAGACAAAGGTTAAGTACTTTAATGTTGAACTTTAAAATTCATCTATTACCAAATAAAATTTGAATTTCAAGTTTGCAAAAGATGCCCCATATTAGTTTGTGCAAATTTTCATATTGGAAGTGCATCTGTTGGGTTTGCATAATTGCTTCAAGTTTTCACAAGGTACTTTGAAATTCAAATTTCATAAACTGAAATTCATTTATCAGAGGCTTGTTCCAACAAGACACAAAAGTTTTCACTTCGAAGTTCACACTTTGAAGTTCAAAGTTTGTCTATCAGAGGCTGTGACTTTAAACTCACTTTGAACTTCATCAACAATCGAATTTTAACTAAGTTTCATGCAAATTTTACACAATTTCATTAACTATGCTTAATCCAAAATTTGAATTTTAGATTCAAAACTTGTATATCAAAGATTAAACCTCTATAACTTCAAACTTTAACAAGCAAAGTGTGAATTTTTTACAATAAACATGAATCATAAGCAAAATTTGTCTCTTAGCCAATATACTTCAACTTTAATACATACTAATGCCAGATTTACTTAATCTAACTCATTTAAGACATATGGTAACAATATTAAGTAAATTTTAAAATCAAACCACCTCAAGACCTAAGTGAAAACAAAATATGCCTAATAGTTCTTCAAAAGTTAAACTCCACTTTCACTTGGTCATTCCATTCTTAGTATGCTTCCTTCTGATTATCAATTTTTGGAGCATCCTTTCTCTTATTCTTCTTTGAGTAGGATATGATGTTGATTTTTCTTTCTTTATTCCAATGCTCACTCTTCTTTTTTGGATAATCCTACATTTAATGTATTACACTTACAAACCAAGTAGTTAGTCTAACATATATATCCAACTTGTATTATAAAATATAAAAGTACAGTAGATATATTAGTACATAGCATGATAGATGCATTATAAGCATAATTAAACACATGCTAATGCACATTTTACTTCTTTTAGAAACAAAATATATGTTAGACAAATATGATGTATTTTTTCCTTATTACTCTACATTTTTTTCCTAACAAATACAAGTGTTGGTTTAAAGAAAAACCTCAAGGAAACTAATTTGGAAATTTTAGGTTTAAGTGAGAACTTTGTGATTAAGCTTCATAAATCAGTGGCATATATCCCTATATTAGATGTATTAGGGTTCAAGGAAGTGGTAGAAAGCTAAAGGAAAGGTATACAAAGTTTGGAAGGCAAAAGATTAGCATAAGGTAGTTAGTTTCCCTTACTTGCATTATATTGTCATCATTGTTTTCAATGTATTTGATGCTTTGTCATATGATTATATTATTGCTGTGTGATGTTTTATTATTCTTGGCTAAGTTGAATTAGGGGTATTGAGACCTCAAGATGTCCATTTTTCAAAGTGAAACTTTGTTGAAAATTTTATGAAATCATACAACTTAATTATGCCAAATTGATTGAATAAAGTATTCTTGATGGTTTTATGCTAAATTCTTTGAATCTCATTCCTTCCAAATGCTAACTATGATAGGGTCAAGCAATATAAGTGTTAGTTAGGCTGGCTTCCCAAGAGGGGGGTGAATTGAGAAGTTTGAACTTTTCTGCAAAATGTCAAAGAGGTGAAGAATGCAATATATAGAGGCAAAACACTGTTAAAGAGGATCTTGATTTCAGATGAACTTTAACATTGTTTCAGATGAATTTCTTCAGTTTTCATAAATTTCATTTTATCTGAAATTCGAATGTTCAAAACCTGAAGTTCATCTGTTACTCAACAGCTTCTTCTAGATGCTTATGAAAATTCAAATTTTGGAAAATCAAAATTCGTCTGTCAGAGAAGCATCTCTTTAGACTTATTCAGTTTTAGCTCGAATTCGAATTTCCAAAGCCAAAGTTCGAATTTCCAATATGACAGTTCAATGTAAACTTTTCAAACTTCGTCTGTTGGTGAGTATTTTTCAAATATTTCATAAAATTAAGTTTTAAAACATCTTTTCCTCAAATCAAAGTCTTTTACCTATATTTAAACATAATTAAACATCCTACAACGAATCTTGCACAGATTTCTGTAACATCCTAAAATTTTTATAGATATTCGATGGCTCAATATTTTGAAATCTATAAAGAATTTGCAAAAATGGATGTACATCATTTGGCATAAACTAGGATAAAGAGGTTAATTATCTCAGTTGAAAGGAAAAGTGAAAAAAATGACGATTTTGCCCCTGGAAAAAAAAAAAAGAGAACAGAAAAAGGAAAAAGGGAAAAAGAAAAAAAAAATAAATAAATAATAACAATAATAATAATAATAAAAGTCTCGGTGGACGCAGGAGAATGTTGAGGGAGAATTTATGAATTTTGGGGTAAATTACACCTGATGACCCGAAAGTTTTAAAAATTATAAATTAGACCCGGGTCAAGGGCATTTTTGTAAATATGAAAAATTATAGTCAAAGTGAAGCTCTCAATGTGTTAGACCCAATGAAATATAGTATGGAATTTATTAAGGTCAAAATCATATTTATTGGGTGATTAGGATTTAATATTAATATTTTACCCAATAAAAATCAGTTTAGACTGCAGAAAAAGACAGTATTGATCCAAGGACAATGATTGGACCTTGTTAAAATATATTTTGGGTCTATATAATGATTTTGGACCAAAATTAATGGTTGGATAATCCTGTACCAATTTAATGACAATTTTGGCAAAAATACCCAATCGGTACGGGTAAATTTAATCGGTAAAGGGTATTTTGGTCCATAAATATTATTTAAACAATTTTTGGCCAGAAGGAGGATGAAACACGTATGATTTGTGAATGGGACATGAAGGGAATTGTTGGAAAAGCTTTTTAAAATAAAAGTAAATGAAAATAGAAATAAAAGTAAATTAAGTTATTATATTATATAATTATCATCTTAAACCATCATTTCATCTTCCTCACGAAAACAAGACGTTGGTTCAGTGGCGAAGAAAGCCAGGAACGCGTGAGAGAGAGAGAGAGCAAAGGGGAAAAGAGAATATTGCAAGATTTATCCCAAAACTTCAAGGTATTATCTTACAACCCTTTCCTTGTACCTCCTAGCAATTTTTAGGTATTTTAATGGTTATTTTCCCTCTATTTTCTTACTGAAAGTTTCTACCAAGAGAGAGAGTAGAGAGAGAAAATGAAGGTATGGGAAAATTAAGCCATGAAAAGGGTTGTATAGGCCATAAGATGCAAGAATATATCATTAGATTACAAATTAATCGGTTATTTATTTTTCTATAATTTCTGATAATTTTCTGCCCAATTAGGGTTTATTATAGGAAGGTAATTTCAAGTTTTTGACCTCAAAAATGGATTCCTTGGGTCCAAAATAGGTTAGAATAAGTATGTTGTACAAGGAATGCATGATGGATAACAAAGTGCAAATTTTAGTTCAAGTGAGCACTTTGTGAATGAAATTGGATAATTAGTGGTTAATGGCATTATTTTATGATGATATAGGATACAAAGGAGTGTTAGAAGATCAAGGAAATAATTTGCAAAGTTTGGAGATTAGTGGAAAGCTCAAAGGTAGTTAACTCACCTATCTATGCTTATGTATTGTCATTGATGTTGCTTGGTTTGAATGATGTGTTTAATGTTTGGAATGTTGTCTTGTGATGATTTGGCATTGTTGGTTGGATTGTTTGAAGGGTAATGTGACCCTGGATATGTCCAAATACAAGGGGAAGTGCTGCCCAAATTTTTATAAAATGGTTATGCCAAAATGATTTGATTGCATGCTTAATGTGTTTTGAGATGAATACTTGCAATATATATATGATGATATGTGTGCATGATGGTAGTTACTACCGAGATTCTTTGAATCTCACCCCTCTCCAAATTTCTCCAATTTTAGGTTCAAGTTATGGCAAGATTACCCAAGAAAGGAAAGGCAAGGAGAAGTAAAGTAATGTTCAGGATAATGATACTTAGGTTGATACTATTATATGAGAGGTTATGTAAAACCTTATGGGAGATAATTATGCTATGCTTCCATGTTAATATGTTCCTCTAAGTTCTTATGGAGTATCATGTAAGATAAAGGCAAGTTATGGCTATTTATGTATATATGAGTGTGTATTTTGGAAAGTTGGGAGAATGCAAGAGACTTTTCTGAACATAGTTGAGAATTCGAAGTACTGTACATACCTCAATATGTTCAATGTATGAATGTTTTACATGTATGAAAACTAGACATGTGTAGCTTTCCATAGACACAAAGATCCCTCAATTTGGAGTTGTGTATGATTTATTGTGATTTTTCAAAGTTATGGTCAGAATTAGGAATTTTTAAAAATGACCATTGCTACAGTACATATAATACGAATTCACTGTATAATTGGGCCAAGTAACTTCCCTGTTCAACATTTTTCCCATGTATAGTATCTTTTAAGCTATATTTAGAGACTTGAACCACATCAATATGATTTTTCTTGATTTAGTTATGAATTTTCAAAGTTTACTGGGTAAAAAGAAGTTAACCAAGGGAATGGTACCCGAAATGAAATAAATTGGTTTAAGTTGTTTTATGTAATCAAGTCTCTAATCAAGTAATAGTGGACTTAAATATAGTTTAATACATGGGAAATGAGTGTAAGTATGAGGTGTTACAATTTCTCCAGAATTTCCTCACTTGAGTCTTTTAGTCATCTTTGATATCTTCATTCCAGGTTCTTGAGAGTTGATTTGGAATCATCAAAACTTCTTGATTCAACAACAAGGTGTCCAAGAAGAGCCAAAAGAGAGGAGGAAGAAATTGATGAATAATATGTTATTGCTAGTATTGATGTTAGTTCTTGATAATATGTATAAATGTATATGTAAAGGTCAAGTCATGTAGGTTGATGCAAGCATGTTCCTTGGGTCATCTTTTGATGTTATGTATGGAATTAAAACAATGAATGATGATGTGATATGTTTATGTAGCTTATTGTATAACCTATGGAATAATTTTATCCAAGATGGTCTATTAGTGATTAGAACAAAGGAACATTGTTCAAAATAGAGCATTTAGTATAAGTGTCATATATGCTCTGAAAGTAGATGATACAAGTTTTCCAAAGAGCTAAAGATCACCCCATTTGGCTAAGTATGTGAATTATAATGGATTTTTAAATTTTGGGGTCAAAACTAGACACTGTAGTAGAAACTAGAACTTTCACTATAGGTACTGGTTGTTTGAAAAGGTAGTATAAAATTGCATAGAGCTCAAAAAATTTAGTGGTTTGTATGCTTAGAAACCTTTAATCTTAAAAATGAAATGTCACTTATTTGAATGTAATTAAAGTTATAGAAGAAGAGTTATGTAAGTTTTCAAAAAACTATCTCAGTAAAAGTAGTATTCTGACCCTTAATAGTTTAAGTTAATTCCATGCACTGTACAAGTTGAATAAATATACATGAAAAGTCCAAAAATTATACATATGGGGCTTTCCAATGACATAAAATTGCATGATTTGACATAGAATAAAATGAGATATGAATTTTTAAATTTAAACCCAAAATGTTGGGAAAATATAAAATAATCATTTGAAAAGTAAATTCCGTGCAAAATGTTAGTTAAGCTGACTTCCCAAGAGGGGGGTGAATTGGGAAGCTTGAAAATTTTCTGCAAAATGTCAAGAAAGTGAAGAAAGCAAAGTATAGAAGGTAAAACAGAGTATAAGTAAATAAACTGTAAAAGTTGCAGTAAAGAGAAGAAAACTCATATATTTATCTTGGTTCAGTCTCTCCACTTGACCTACGTCCAGTCCCAAAGTCACCACTTGAGATTTTCCACTATTCTGCAAGAATTCAGTGGGCGTCTTGCAAATGCCTCAATACAAAGATGATGCTCTGTTTCTAGAGCTCACTTATTCACTCTATGCACTCTTACAAAGTACTTCCCAATCCCTTGTGATATTCCCTCACAAGAAAATCCTTCTTCCAGATGAAGATAAGATTGATTATAAGGATTAAACTCTCTTAAACAGAGTAAATATGATAGTTGGAGTACAAAATATTGAAGTGAGAGAGTAAGAGACTTTGAGTAGATGATTTGGCAGAGTTTCAGTATATACAATGTTAAAATCATTTTCCCACAACTTCAAATGATGTTATATTTATAGATTTAGGTCTCAAATGTCGGGTAGAGACAAAATCTATCCATTAGAGAAGTTATCCAACGGTTACTCTGAAAAACTATCCGTTAACCAATTGCATTTAATACTTCTGACACTCTAAAATTTGACTTTTCAGTTGGTCAATAGATGAATTTCATAGAAACCGAAGGTTAACATCTTCAACATTGAATGCTCAAAGTTCGTCTGTCATGAAGTGAAATTCGAATTTTGATATTTTGAAAATATTTCTATGTTGTGACATACGAATTTTCAAGTAGAAAGTTTTTCTATTAAGTGTGAACAATATTTTCAATTTGCTACAATACCTTCGAAATTTGAATTTTCAAAGGGCAAAGTTCGTCTGTCAGAGAGATCTCTTTTCAGACTAACTTCAAAATTCGAATTTGTAAATACTGTCATTCGTATGTCAACATATCATTGCAACAAACTCACAAGCTTAGTTTCTGAAATTCGAATTTTCATGTTCAAAGTTTGTCTGTCAGTGAGCAATTTTGAAATCCAATCCAAACTTGGTTTCAGATGAACTTTGACATAATTTTAGATGAATTTCTTTAGTTTTCATAAGTTACATTTTGTCTGAAATTTGAATTTTCAAAACCCAAAGTTTGTCTGTTACTGAAAGCTTCTTTCAGACACTTATCAAAATTCAAATTTTCCTAAGTCAAAATTTGTCTGTCAGAGAAGCTTCTCTTCAGACTTATTCAGTTTCGACAAGAAATTCAAATTTCCAAAGTCAAAGTTCAAATTTTCACTATGACAGATGAGTATTAACCTTTCAAACTTCATCTGTTGGTGGGTGTTTTTCAAATATTCCATGATTTAACATAGAATCAAGGTTTTAAAACATCTTCTCACCAAATCAAAGTCTTTTACTCAAATAAAACACTACTAATCATCCTACATCTATCTTTGCACAGATTTATCCAGAATTTCTTCACTTGAAACCTTTTGGGCACCTTTAATATCTTTATTCCAAGTTCTTGAAGGTTGGTTTGGAATCATTAAAACTCTTGATTCAACATTCTCCCCCTTTTTGATGATAACAAAATAACTTACAAACTGTATTAGTACTTGGGTTTGCTTTAACAAGCTCCACCTCAACATATGCATTATATTTCAAAAGTTATCATATGTAGTAGATCATGTGAAGAGATTCAAAGAATAATAAGTACAGATCATTGCAACCAAGGAATTCTTTCATTTTATCAAATGTTGCTTTACAGGAACCAATTTATGCAAAGTACTTAGAAATACACAAATCAAACACAAAACATAAACAACACAACAAACATCTGGAACTCAATACAGCACTACAAGAGGACTCAAGCCTAAATTCTAATCACTTTTTCTTTGGCTTGGTCTTCTTGCTGTAAGTCTTTCCAGATGGCTCAACAGCAGAATTGCCAATTTGCTTACTCTTCTCCCCCTTCTTGGCATCATCAGGAAGGTGAACAAAATCAGCCGGATTAGGGATTTGAGAAACTGGAATAGCTTTGAGGGGCACAGGAGCAAAACGCAGATGTGGACTAACTGATGGAGGAGGCTCAGAAGGCTCAGGGCTTGGATTCTCATCTTCGAAGACCTCAAGCAGTTCTTGCATCTCTTGTCTGAAAAGAGCTAATTGAGCCCTTTGTTATTCAGAAAGACCATATGCAGTGAGAGATGAAGGAGCAAGGTCATCAGAATGAAACATTTCTTCGAGCCTTCTTCTCTGAGCTTGCAAGAGAGCATTGCGAGCAATAGCTTCTAAATCAATAATAGGCACAATGCTCCTTTCTTCATTTCTGGCAACCTCCATGATTGATGAAGTAGAAATGGCTGCCACTAGTCTTTCTACTTGCTCAAATTCTTATTGGGACAAGATTGACTCTTGAGCATCTGCAGTAATGGGATCATGAGAGCTTGAATCCCGAGGTCCCTCTTCCTTCATGCCATAGTCCAAGGGAGGACCAGTACTTGGTTTGCTCATTGTACTAGCAGCTTCAGTGTCATCTACAGCATCATCATGCTTAGAAGAGGCTAGCTCAAATAGACTCGGAGGATCGAGAATTGGAGACAGAACAGGCTCAGAGAATCCTAGCTGAGGTGGAGCTGATGTGGCAGGTGCTGCACTCCGAATATCTTCATAGGCATCAGTAACCACTTTTATGTTCTTGGCCAACTGGTGAATCTGATCTTGCAGATGAGCAAATTTTGGTATTTTGCTCATCCCTGATGCTAAGTATGAGTGTAGACAGGCTGTCATATAACTCAGTGATCTTGGTTAGCTTGGCATGAGAGGAGGGAGTAGATGGAATGTGAGTAGGCTTGAATGGAGATGAGACAGGCAGAGAAGGCTGAGGTGTAGGTCTAGCAGGAGCCTCAGAGGTACCTTCTTGCTGTTGGGAAGCACCTTCAACAAAGAAGAGATCTTCAGATTTTCCTGTTCCCTTTCCAATCCATCTTCCTTCATTTCTTTCAATCCCCATTCTTTGAAGTTCCTCTTCCTTGAAAATCTCAGAGGGTTTCCCTTTCCCCTTCTCAAGGTGCTGAATTCTAGCATATTGTAGAATTCCAGAAATCATTGCTGCATAGGGGAGTGTGGAGTCCTTCCTCTGATCCCTTGCCTTGATCATGCGATGGAGTATGATATGTCCCATGTTGATGAGCTTTCCACGCATGATTGCTACCATCACATGTGCCTCTGCCCTTGTGATCAGATTGAAGCTGCCTTCCTTGTTGAATATGATCCTAGACACTATGTAGTGTAGGATCCTTACTTGAGCACTGACGTCTGTAGGCTTTAGCAAGTTTATGGTTGGCCTATTTTCCTTTCTTCTGAACAAAGTGTTCAAGATTGTACTTTCTTTGTAGTTCAGAAAGGGGCCACATTCTTCATTAGCAGTCTCTGCCTCATCCATGTACCCAGAAGCAGTGATGTCAATCTTAAGGCCATCTTGCCCTAGGATTTCCAACACTTCATTAAGAGTTTCATCTGTGAGCCAGATGGTCCTTGATCTTAGATTGACCTCCTACTTCTTCATTTTGCTGTTGTATTTCAAGAAGGCATACCATGTCTTAACTATTTCATCATCATACCTCTCTAATATCTCTAACAGATTCTTATATCTTAGCATCCATATTCCAGCATCAAAACTGTTAGAGACGAAGAAATCTTCCAAGTTCACACAATGAGGCTTGATTACCTTTTTATTAGCAAACTTGGTCAAGTATTCTTCCTGAATCTGAGGAGTGCTCCATAATGGCAGTATAGTGAGTTGGTATTCTCCTGATTCAGTACTGGAGGAAGAAGTAGAAGCAACAGCATCAGCAGCAGCAGGAACAGGGACTGAAGGCTCTACTTTCTTCGAAGAAGAGGGTCATGCTTTCTTTGATTAAGCCTTTGGTGTAGTTTTCTGTCGTTTAGAGGGAGTTGCCTTGTTTGATTTGGCTTTTTTCTTTCAGTTTTTCACCCTACTTTGAGGCATGTTAAGATTTGACGTCCTCTTTGGTTGTGCCTCTCCTTTTCCAGCTTCAGGATTCTTTACTCTTGCCATTTTCATGGATGAATGTTTTAGAATGAAGCTGAGATTGGGTTTATAGGGTGCGAAAATTAGTTTAAACGATGGGAAATGAAGATTTACGGTCAAAATTGAAGAGCATTCATGAGAGAATTTGAACAAACTCAGAGAGAAAAAGAGTAGGGTTGCATCTGTTCAGCTGAAAACCGTCGATTTTAACGTAAGTAACCGCATGACAGACGAATTTTGAGGGGTCAAAATTCGACTTCGAGTAGTTAAAACTTAAATTGTTCAGCAAAGCTTACTGACAAATGAATTTTCTTCTGAAAGTTTGTCTGAGAGTGGCTTGGTTCAAGCAACAAATGATAAACAGACGAACTTTGTTTCAACAAAGTTCAAATTTTGAAGAGTTAACAACAAGTAGCAATCAAATCAACAAACAACAGACAAATTATGCATATAAACATTCATCTTTCAGAGATTCAACATTATGAGCAAGTTTCAACAGACGAATTTTGAATCCGAAATTCGAATTTCTTTACTTTGTAAAGATTCTCCAACATTCGTATATTAAGAAATAATCATTTGTATAATCATCATGTTGGACAAACATAACTTTGAAATTTTTTCTTTTGAAAATTCGAACTTTCAAGGTCCAACAGACGAATTTCAAGGCATCACCAAGAACTATTCCAATGTATAACAAGCTGAAGTTCGTCTGTTGAGCATTCAAATTTGAATGTTGACCATGTTGTCTTGTTTAGAAACACAGTTTATCAAGGAAATTCGTCTAACACACAACTAAGATACGAATTTCAACATTAAAAGCTTACAAAATGGATCCAGAAACTCAGAATTTTTGCCATTTTCTTCACTTTTTGAATGTTCCATTCTGGTGTGCTCCATTTTTCAGATTTATTACCATTGAATCTCATGAAGAGCACCTGCAACTTAAATTAAATTCACTCCAATGCTAAAGTTAGAATTAATTTAGTGTTGCAAAATCTAAAAATAGAATTGCACACAGTATTTACTTATAGTTCATTGGGATTTACCATGCCCAATTCTCTCCTGATTTTGCAATATCTATCTTCTAATAGAGGCTTTGTCAAGATATCTGCAACTTGATCCTCTGTTGGGATGTATTCTAGTCTGATTTCTCCTTTCAAAACATGATCCCTTATGAAGTAGCGCCTAACTTCAATATGTTTTGTCCTTGAATGCATGACAGGATTCTTTGTGATGTTTATGGCACTTTGATTGTCACACATGATTGGTATTTCCTTCATCTCAACCTCAAGATCTTCAAGTTGTTGTTTCATCCAAATGATTTTGGCACAACAGCTTCCAGCTACAACATACTCAGCCTTTGCTGTGGATAAGGCAACACTGTTTTGCTTCTTGCTAAACCATGAAACCAAGGATCCTCCAAGAAACTGACATGTTCCACTTGTGCTTTTTTCTGTCATTTTTGGATCCTACAAAGTCAGCATCAGTGTATCCTTTGAGATCTTCTCCATTCCCCTTTGGATACCAAAGGCCCATCTGTGATGTTCCAATGAGATATCTAAAGATACGTTTCACAGTAGTTGCATGGGTTTCCTTGGGACATGACTGGAACCTTGCACACATACAGACACTAAACATTATGTCAGGTCTGCTGGCAGTTAGGTACAGTAGGGATCCAATCATTCTTCTATACTAGGTTATGTCAAACATTTTCCCTTTTTCATCCATATCCAGTTTGGTTGTTGTAGCCATAGGTGTTCCTATTGGCCTGGCATTCTCCACCCCAAACTTCTTTAGCAATTCCTTCAGATACTTGGATTGGTTGAGAAAGATACCATCATCACACTGCCTGATTTACAATCCAAGGAAGAAGTTGAGTTCACCCATCATGGACATTTTGAATTCTCCCTGCATTAGCTTAGAAAAATTCTTGCAAAGAGATTCATTAGTAGCACCAAATATAATATCATCAACATAAATTTGAGCAATAAGTAAATCTTCATTTTCTTTCTTGGTAAATAAAGTTGTATATACTTTTTCTCTGTTGAATCCCTTTTCAGTCAGAAAATTACTTAATCTTTCATACCATGCTCTAGGGGCTTGTTTTAAACCGTAAAGAGCTTTCTTCAGTTTATAAACATGGTTTGGTTTTGCAAAGTCCTCAAAACCTGGAGGTTGATCTACATAAACCTCTTCCATGATATATCCATTTAGAAAAGCACTCTTCACATCCATTTGATACAACAAAATATTTTTCATGCATGCATATGCTAATAGAATTCTAATTGCTTCTAATCTAGCTATTAGAACAAATGTTTCATCAAAATCAATGCCTTCTTCTTGATTATATCCTTTAGCAACCAATCTAGCTTTATTTCTGATTATTGATCCTGATTCATCAAGTTTATTTCTAAAAACCCATTTGGTGCCAATGACAGGATGATTTTTTGGGTTTAGGCACTAAATCCCAGACTTGATTTCTTTCAAACTGATTTAATTCATCTTGCATGGCCAAAATCCAGTATTCATCAATTAAGGCTTCCTCAGTGCATTTAGGTTCAATTTGTGAGATGAAAGCACAGTTAATCATTTGATTTCTTAACTGTTTTCTGGTTCTAACTCTCTCTTGAACATTACCTATCACCTGATCAATAGGATGATTCCTTTGATATCTCCAAGCTCTAGGGAGTTCTTAAGACATTTCTTCATTATTTTCTTCTTCAAAATCTCTCTCCTGAATATCTTCCTCTATGTTAATAGATTCAGATATTTTTGGAGGTTCAATTTTACCTTCATTAGAGATATCTAACTTTTTAAAGTTTGAGACAAGATCATTCTCATCAGTAGCATGTTTGGAAGCAGTTTTATTTTCAATAAATACTACATGCACAAATTCTTCTACTAAATTAGACTTTTTATTAAAAACTCTATGTGCTTTACTTCTACTAGAATAGCCCAGAAATATACCTTCATCAGATTTGGCATCAAACTTACCCAGATTTTCCTTCACATTGTTGTGAATAAAGCACTTGCAGCCAAACACATGGAGATGTGATAGATTTGGTTTTCTTCCTTTGTACAGCTCATAAGGAGTCTTCCCAAGGATTGGTCTGATATAGGCTCTATTTATGATGTAGCTTGTTGTATTCATTGCATCAGCCTAAAATACTTGAGAGAGTTCCTTTTCTTTCAGCATAGCTCTAGCCATCTTTCTAATTGTCCTGTTCTTCCTTTCTACTACTCCATTCTGTTGGGGAGTTCTTGGAGCTGAGAAATTGTGATCAATTCCATGTTCATTACAATACTCTAGAAAGTATGAGTTCTCAAACTCTCCTCCATGATCTGACCTGATAGACACAGTGGAAATACCCTTCTCATTTTGCACTTTCTTGGCTAAGGTTACAAATGCATCAAAGGTATCACTTTTAGAGGAAAGAAATAATGTCCATGTAAATCTAGAGTAATCATCCATAATACAAGCACATACAGATTTCCACCAATACTTTTTACCCTAGATGGACCAATTAAATCCATATGTAGTAGTTCTAGTGGTCTAGTTGTGGTGACTATGTTTTTGGGTTTAAAAGAAGATTTAGTTTGTTTTCCGCTTAGGCATGCATCACATTCTTTGTCCTTTTCAAAAGCAATTTTCGGCAGGCCAGTGACTAACTCATTTTTAACCAGTTTTGAAAGCTAATTCATATTAACATGAGCTAATCTTCTATGCCACAACCAACTATCATTATCCTGACTAATCGAGCGGACAGAATCTGAGGGAGAAAGTTCATCAAGATCAATAGTATAGCAGTTACCATCCCTTTGAGGTTTGAGGATTACTTTGTGATCACTTTTTTTGATGACCAGGTAGAATTTTGAGTCAAACAGTACCCAATTTCCTTTGTCACATGTCTGGCTCACACTTAGCAGATTGTGGTTGAGGCCAATCACAAACAACACCTTTTCAATGGATGTCTCAGGATTCTTGCCCACAATGCCAATGCCAACTATTCTACCATATTGATCACCTCCAAAGGTCACCTTTCCTCCTTTCTTGTCTTTAAGGGTGATGAACTTCTCCTTGTCCCCGGTCATGTGACTTGAGCAGGCACTATCCATATACCATTTATTACTCTTTCTAGCTTTGAGACATACCTCATCTTCTTGATCACTGCTGCATGAGATTTCAGCTTCTTCAGAGGCAAGAGCCATGAGATAGATGTTGGCAATTTCATCTTCATCATCATCATCTTCTTCATCTGAGCTGTTGCCCCATATTGATGAGATGTAAGCTCTTTTCTTCTTGCTTTTTTCTGCAGCTTTCTTTTCTTTTTCTTGCTTCTTGAGGAATTGTGGACAATCCCATTTGATATGTCCCTACTTTTTACACTCATATCAAGTGATAGGCTCTTTTGCTTCCCTCTTGCTATCTCTAGCTGCTCCTTTCTTGAAGATTTTCTTGTTTCTCTTTTTGCTGTAGAATCCTCCAAATTTTCTGACCATCATAGCCAAAGTTTCTTCAACGAGTTCATCTTCATCGTCAGATTCTTCTTCTTTTTCCTCAGCAGCTTTTAGAGCAAGACCTTTCTTCTTTCTGTCTTGTCCAGCCTCCTTGAGAGCTTTCATTTTTCCTTCATACTCCTTGAGGCTGCCAAAAAGAGCTGTAACAGAGGCCATTAATTCTCCTCTGGCTTCCTCTATTGCTGTTACTTTGGGTTGCCATTCCAGAGGGAGAGCTCTAAGGATCTTTCTTACTTTTTCTGTTTGAGTGTACTCCTTTCCCAGGCTCTTTAGTTGATTCACAATGCGGGTGAATCTTTTTTGTAGCTCTTTTACATTTTCTCCTTCAGCCATTCTGAAGCTTTCATATTCTCCTATGCATGTATTCAATTTATTTTCCCTGACTCTAGTTGTTCCTTCATGAGCAATTTGCAAGGTGTCCCATATTTCCTTGGCAGTAGAGCATTGTGAGACCCTGTAGAATTCATCTTGATTCAAAGCACTAACCAAACAGTATTTTGCCTTGAAGTTCAACAAGACTCTTCTTCTATCTTCCTCATTCCATTCAGCTTCTGGCTTCTCTCTGTACTTCCCATCATCTTCCAAAGCCATTGGGACAAAATCTCCCTTCTGAATGACTGACCAAATGTCCAAATCAATTGACTGGAGATAGATTTGCATCCTCATCTTCTAGTAACCATAGTTTTCTCCACTAAAGCCAGGTGGTCTATTTGTGTTGTTTTCTTCTGGTAGTATGCTTTCTCCAAAACCAGCCATTTTAATTCCCGGACTGTGAAATCTGATTGGGAATCCGGGCTCTGATACCACTTGTTAGTTAGGTTGACTTCCCAAGAAGGGGCTGAATTGGGAAGCTTGAAAATTTTCTGCAAAATGTCAAGAAAGTAAATAAAGCAAAGTATAGAAGGTAAAACAGAGTATATGTAAATAAACTGTAAGAGTTATAGTAAAGAGAAGAAAACTCAAATATTTATCCTGGTTTGATCTCTCCAGTTGACCTACGTCCAGTCCCCAAGTCACCACTTGAGATTTTCCACTATTTTGCAAGAATTCAGTGGGCTTCTTGCAAATGCCTCAGTACAAAGATGATGCTCTGTTTCTAGAGCTCACTCATTCACTCTATGCACTCTTACGAAGTGCTTCCCAATCCCTTGTGATATCCTCTCACAAGAAAATCCTTTTTTCTAGATGAAGATAAGATTGATTATAAGGATTAAACTCTTTTAAACAGAGTAAATAGGAAAGTTGGAGTACAAAATATTAAAGTGAGAGAGTAAGAGACTTTGAGTAGATGATTTGACAGAGTTTCAGTATATATAATGTTAAAATCGTTTTCCCACAACTTCAAATGATGTTATATTTATAGATTTAGGTCTCAAATGTCTGTTAGAGACAAAATCTATCCGTTGGAGAAGTTATCCTACGGTAACTCTGAAAAACTATCCGTTAACCAACCGCATTTAATACTTCTGACACTCTGAAATTCGAATTTTAGTTAGTCAACAGATGAATTTCACAGAAACCGAAGGTTAACATCTTCAACGTTGAATGCCCGGAGTTCGTCTATCATGAAGTGAAATTCGAATTTTGATATTTTGAACATGTTTCTATGTTGTGACATACGAATTTTCAAGTAGAAAGTTTTTCTGTTAAGTGTGAACAGTATTTTCAATTTGCTACAGTGCCTTCGAAATTCGAATTTTGGAATCCCAAAATTCGTCTGTTCGTAGCTGGTTTATAAGGCACAGTAGTTCATATTATTCAAAATTCAAATTTTCAAAGGGCAAAGTTCATCTGTCAGAGAGACCTCTTTTCATACTAACTTCAAAATTCGAATTTGTAAATATTGTCATTCGTATGTCAACATATCATTGCAACAGACTCACAAGCTTAGTTTCTAAAATTCAAATTTTCATGTTCAAAGTTCGTCTGTCAGTGAGCAATTTTGAAATCTAATCCAAACTTGGTTTCAGATAAACTTTGACAGAATTTCAGACGAATTTCTTTAGTTTTCATAAGTTACATTTTGTCTGAAATTCAAATTTTCAAAACCCAATGTTCGTCTGTTACTGAAAGCTTCTTTCATACACTTATCAAAATTCGAATTTTCTCAAGTCAAAATTCGTCTGTCAGAGAAGCTTCTCTTCAGACTTATTCAGTTTTGATACGAAATTCGAATTTCCAAAGGTAAAGTTTGAATTTTCACTATGACAGATGAGTATTAACCTTTCAAACTTCATCTGTTGGTGGGTGTTTTTCAAATATTCCATGATTTAACATAGAATCAAGGTTTTAAAACATCTTTTCACCAAATCAAAGTCTTTTACTCAAATAAAACACTACTAATCATCCTACATCTATCTTTGCACAGATTTATCCAGAATTTCTTCACTTGAAACCTTTTGGGCACTTTTAATATCTTTATTCCAAGCTCTTGAAGGTTGGTTTGGAATCATCAAAACTCTTGATTCAACACAAAATACTATATCAATTGCATGATTAAAGTTATGTTCCATATTTCTTCCTATTAAATGTTTTAAGTTATTTTTAGAGACTTGAATCACCCCCATATGATTTTTCTAGATTTAGTTATGAATTTTCAAAGTACACTAGGAAAAAGGGACTTAACAAATGAACAGTAACTCAGAAAATTAAATTTTTCTATGTTAGTCGCTTAAGTGATTCAAGCTAGTAAGATGGTATAAATGGACTCTAATAGGGTCTAAATTATGGGAACTATGGTCTAAAACTAAGGTGTTACAAGGGCAAAATGGTAATTTCATATGTTTGATCCTTAATTGAAATTTATTTCCCATATAGTCATTGGAAGGAATTATGTTTGGACATTAATTGAAATAAATTACAAATAAAGTCCTTGGTAAAAATTAATTCTAAAACTAAGGGTTATACAATATAACTATTGAATAGAAGCCCTTAACGAGCTGAATACAATTATATAAGTATTGGGTAGTCGGGAGGTCTTGATTGAAAAATAGACCGATTTGAAAAGATAGGATATTAAAGAGACAGGTGAGCCCCACGGGACACAAAAGTAAAAAGTTAGGGCCATATAAGTAAATATTTCTAACAGATAAAGCTAGACATTTAAAAACTTTAACCTGGTGTAATTTTATACTGCATATAGAGAGATATGGAAATATAGTATGTGATGCATAAAAAGATAGAAAAAGAAGTGAAATAGCAATTTCATAGCCCAAGAAAGTGTTAAAAATGAATTTGCAGCCTGGTCCCTGCAAAGTGAATTATTTGCAGTTTGGTTCTTAGGGAAACTTACAAGAAAGTACCCGAAAGAATAAATATTTACGTTTTTACCCCAGTCCAATTTGGTAAATATTAAAAATTTATATCAGACTAAAACTTGTGACATAATGAACACAATGGAATAGTGTATTGGGCTTAATAGGATCAATTTGGAGAAATTTAATTGCAGAATATATAGTGAAAAAGTAAAAGTACTATGGGCCCCACAAAAAGAAAGAAAAGTAAGAGGAAAAATATTTGAACCCCACATAGATAATTTTTGGAACAAAATATTAAAGTAAACATAAATCCAAATATAGTTTATTCTTGTATCCATAATGTCATACCTTATTTTCTTACATTATTTTCCATGTATAATAGCATATATGATGCTAAAATGAGCTAATTTATAAGCTTGAATAATTAAAAGATCAAATGAGAAAAATTCAAATTTTTAAAATACTATTTATTTGGTAACTTGGTTTTCCCGATTAAATTTTGAAAAATCATAACTAATTCTAAGAAAATTGTATAAGGATGATTCATATCCCTAAAAATAGCTAAAAATATTTCCTACATGGAAAAAATATAAACTAAAATTTAACTAAACCTGTTCATATAGAAAATCGTTCAATTTTTACTATTTATTTGGTCAAAATTATTTTTTTCAGATTTTCTAACCCATCTTCAAAAATTCATAACTCCTAGTACACATGTCCAAATCAGGTGTTCTTTAGCTCTTTGGAAAGTCCTTTCTATCTACTTTCCAACCATGTGCAACACTCATATAGACAATAGAGTTTCAAATGAACAGTAACCACATGAACACTCAATGCACATAATGGACAAATTTGCATATCAATTTCCAAAACTAAATACATAGCATAATTACATAGCCCAAACTTGTTCAAACTAAATTTTTAACATTTACAAGGCATTTAAAATTGATGGTAGTGAAGTATAGTTTCATAAATTCACACAATAATTTATACATAATAGCAAGGAATTGAGTCACAATTTCAACTAATATCTTCATGAACTTTCTCCTTGCCTCTTGTCTTCTTGGAGGACTTGCTATGACTTGAACCTATCATGTTAGTGGTTTCGGAGTGAGATTTGGAAAAATCTCAGTAGTTAGCTCATTCAATGCATTTATATCATACAAATTTCACAAAATTCTCATGTAATCACATAAAATCATCAAAGAACCATATTGTTAATGAAAATTTTGACTGAGTTTTTCCTTAGAAAATGGATATCACAAGGAACAAACCCCTTAATTTTTCAGTCCAAACTAGTCACAACACAACACAAGAATAATATGGGAATCAGATATAATCATAGAAACACTTTAGAAAAACATAAAGCAATAAAATGAACATAGCTACCTCTTATGTAATTCTTTGCTTTTTCACCTAGAACGAAAGCTTCCACTAGCTTTATTGAACTCTCGCAAGTCCCAAAATATCATTAAACATTCATTTGAACCACTAATTCAAGGAGCTATCTCACAAAGTGCCTCACAAATCTTAAAACTTCACTTAATTTATCTTAGGCTTTCTCTTGAGTCCATCACTTATTCTTAGCTAATTTGGACCCAAGGAATCCATTTTTAACATCAAATTATTGAAAATCCAACTCTTTTTCTATCCTAGGTCTGACCAAAAATCAGGGCATAAGGAAGAAAAAAATGAAATTTTCAAAACTTACTTCCAAACGTACCAAACCTTTTTCCTTTCACTTAATCTCATGCTTTCTCTTTAATTTGTGGCACAAACCCACTTTCTTTCCTAAATCCATATCAAGGCCGATCATGCAGCAAGGGAGGAGAAAAGGAATGCAAGAAAACAAACCCTAAAGCACTCAAAACTTGAAGAAAAATCATTAGAAGTTGAGAGAAGATTTTTACCTTTTTTCTTCTCTCTTTCTTCCTTGCTTTCTCCTTCTTTCCTTGCTGTCTTTTGCTACTCTCCAACTCTATTTCTTAGCCCTAAATTTCATTCAAGGCAAGGTCAAGAGGGAGTATATATAGAACTTTGCAACCAATGGCATTTTGACACCTAAAGCTTCTTGAAAATTCTTGATAATACATGGAAAATATTAAATTAATGGATCTCCTCATTTGCATATTGGTTTGCATGAAATTAAGGATATTTTTGCCCAAATGTGGGCCACATGCCTTTTTTTTTTTACTTTATTTGCTTTTGTGAGGCCCACAGTGCCATTTTTTATTAAATTATGTGCTTTTTGACACTAAGCATGAAAATTTTTTCACATAAATTCTGTTAACCTTAAATCATTGTACCATTGGGTTGGCCTCATCGTGGGCTTCATTTTGACATCAATTTTGCATAATTTTGAAATTACCCTTAAGTTGGGACAAAAATGTATTTTTCAAAACTTTCAGGCACATAGTTGTAATTTTACCCAGGGGTTGAATGCAAATAAATATTTTTCTACAGGTAAACAAGTAATTTTCAAATTTATTTTTTATCGCCATGTGCTTTTTGACACTATGCATGAAATTTTTTTTTTACGTAAATTCCGTTAACCTTGAATCATTATATCATTGGGTTTGCCTCATCGCGGGCTTCGTTTTGACATAAAATTTGCATAGTTTTGAAATTATCCTTAAGTTGGGGTAAAAATGCATGTTTCAAAACTTTCGAGCACTTAGCTGTAATTTTCCCTAATGGCTAAATGCAAATAAATATTTTTCTACAGGTAAAAAAGTAATTTTTGAATTTCTTTTCCTTGACCCCAAATTTGTCATTTTTGCCCTTTTTTACATCCATTCACATATGGCGGATTTTTCCATAACCCATTACATTTTAATTTATTTAAAGTTTTTTAGGATATTCCTTAGGAACAAGTCGTAGTCTAATGAAAAAAGATAAAATAAACTATACAAAAATTCAAGGTTCAAGTGAATCTTTATGAAGTAACCTCTTGAACCAGTAGTTTAAGTGAGTATTTGGTGATGTATTAGGACTTGGAGAAGTCCAAGAAAACTACTTGAAGCATTGGAATCAAGTTAGAAAACAAAGATAAGCAAACAAGGTAGCAAAGTTACTTTTCTTATACTTTATTATCTTGCCATGTTTAAAATGTTTCACGATGTGCCATATTATATATTTTGTTAGGTTTATTATAATATAAGTTTTGATGATGACAAATATAAAGTAATAAGAAACAAATGTATTATATTTGTCTAACATATATTTTTGTTCCTAAAAGAAGTAAAATGTGCATTAGCATGTGTTTAATTGTGTTTATAATACATATATTATGCTATATACTAATATATCCACTGTGCTTTTATATTTTTATAATATAAGTTGGATATATAAATTGGACTAACTACTTGGTTTATAAGTGTAATGCATTAAATATAGGATTGTCCAAGAAGGAAGAGTGAGCATCGAAATAAAGAAAGGAAAATCAATATAATGAAAATCAATATCATATCTCACTCAAAGAAGAAGAAGAGAAAGGATGCTCCAAGAATTGAAGATCAGAAGGGAGCATACCAAGAATAGAATGACCAAGTGAAAGTGGAGCTTAACTTTTAAAGACCTATTTATTAGATATATTTTGTTTTCACTTAAGTCTTGAGGTGGTTTAATCTTTAACATTTATTTAATTTTGTTACCATATGTCTTAAATGAGTTACATTAAGTAAATTTGAATGTTAGCATGAGTTTAAGCTTGTTAGATTTGAACATTCTAGGCTAACAGATGAATTTTGCATATGATTCATATTTATTTTGTACAAAATTTGTACTTTGCGTAATAAAGTTTAAACTTACAAAGTTTTCATTTCTAATAGACGAACTTTGAGTTTGAAGTTTGAACTTCGGGCTATTGGTGAAGTTTCAAAGTTGGGGTCTCTGATGGATGAACTTTAAACTTCAAAGTGTGAATTTCAAAGTGAGAACTTTTGTGTCTTGTTGAAACAAGCCTTTGATAGACGAACTTCAATCTCGGAAGTTCAAATTTTGAGTACATTGTTCAAACTTGAAGCAACTGCTCAAACCCAATAGATGCACTTCCAAATGAAAATTGGCACAAACTAACATGAGTTATCTTTTGCAAACTCCAAATTCGAATGTCATTTAGTAATAGATGAATTTTGAAGTTTAATGTTATAGTACTTAACCTTCTATCTCTAAGAAATTTATCTATTGAGCCCCAAAATTCAAATTTTCGTGTGTCAGACATATTTAATGCGGTTGGTGAATAGCTCTTTTTGTAAAGCAACTGTTGGTTAATGTGCCTAAAGGCTAGATCTTGTGCCTAACGACTAGATAATGACTAGCAATCCAAATGTGCCCTTATTATCTCTAAAGTTGGAGTACTCAACACTAGTACCAATATTGAGAATATCATCAAAATGACTAGCATGCTTAGTATGATCATCAATCAACACATTTATCCAACAAACATCGTGAGAATTTCTAGTAGAACCAAGAATATAAAATCTAATCACATAACTCACAAATTCCATAGATAAAGTCCTTGCATGAACATTTATTAATGCCCTAGTAGTGCTCAAGAATGGTTTACCCAATATAAGTGGAGACTTACCAGATCTAGTCATATGCTCAACCATGTCCAGCACATAGAAATTGGTAGGAAAGGTAGAGTCTTTTACCTTGACTAGGACATCTTCAAGCATACCTTTTGGATAAGCAAATTAAGCTCAACCATGTCCAGCACATAGAAATTGGTAGGAAAGGTAGAGTCTTTTACCTTGACTAGGACATCTTCAAGCATACCTTTTGGATAAGCAAATTAATGATCCATAAATTGAGCTATAAGCCTTATAGGCTTTAATTGACCACTCTAAATTTGAGAGAAAACTAATGTAGGCATCACATTAATCATAACTCCCAAGTCAGCCAAAGCATCAAAAAACTTAAGATTCCCAATACTGCATGGGATAAGAAACTTTTCGAGATCTCTACACTTATCAAGTATGGCTAACTGATAAAGAGATGAGACATTACCTCCAAGCTCAACCTTGTCATCAAATTTGTGCCTTTGCCTTGTAATGCATAGCTCTTTCAGGACATGAACATATTTAAGCACTTTTCTCACTAAACCAATCAATGGGATATTTATCTCCACATTCTTAAAAATCTCTAGGATCTCCTTAAACACCTCATTTTCCTTCTTCTTTTCTTTGGTTACCCTAGTAAGAAAGGGTACCACTTGCTTTCCTCCCTCCTCTTTCTTCTTTTCTTTGTCCACAATTGACGCTGCTTGTGTTTTTGCTAAAGTAGACTTACCTTTAACTATAGAAGAAGAGGTAGCATCAATATGCACCATAGGAACATCAACACGAGTAGTGGATACAATAGGAGTGTCAGAAACAACATTAGAGGTAATGGATACATTAACAGTAATAGGGTTATCTATAGGTGTGAGACCTATCCAAAGTGGATCAGAAAATGTCACTTTCTTGCTACTCCTCAAGGATGTAGTATGAAAACCACCAATAGCACTAGAACCGGGCTAAGCATCTTAAGATTAACAATGACCTGAGAAGGTAACTTTAGGAGCCTCAGGCATTGATGTCACTAATAGAATTGGCAAGTTAGCCAATTTGGGTTTAAAGTGTTTGAATCTCTTGTTGATGTTGAATGTATTTTTGTTGCCACATATCAAATTCTCAAGTTTCTAATTATTCTCCATTAGCATCTTCATCATAGTCTTGATATCATCATCTTGCTTTGGAGCTGCTTAGAAATGAACACTATGCCTGGTAAGTGTAACAAATGTAAAACTAGCTCTAGGAGAATACCTAGGTTGCTAAAACTGTGAACTACCTCCATATCTCAAGTAAGGATGATCCTCCATCCTAGATTATGGGTGGAAGAATATGGGTCATATCTCTAGGAACTCTGGTTCATCTGTCTAGATGTAAACATAGCACTACAATTAGCTTGATCATTCAAGTAAGGACATTGATCAATATGATATGTAACAAGTAAATATATTGAGCACAATGAACCAAACATACCAAGAGAATTTGTAGAAGCAACAGTTGAAGGAGTATAAGAACTTTGAGGAGTAGAGATGTAAGGTTGAGATGAATGAGAAGAACCCTGGACATGTAATGTAAAAGCGTCATCTTCTATACAAGAGAAGAAACTCTATCAAACTTACTTTCAATGCAATTATCCAGTCCATAAGGGACAATGTCATTAACATTTCTTATACTAACACTTTGTCTTTCACTAAACTGTTGATTGTTTTGTACCATTTTCTCAAGTAAATGCCAAGCTACAACAGGAATCAAATCTATCACTGAACTACTAGCTGCAAAATCAATAAGGTTCCTTTCTAGTGACAAGAGGCCTTCATAGAAATATTGAATCAACAAGTTCCTTTAGATTTGATGGTGGGGATAAGAAGTAAGTAAACGTTGAAAATGATCCTGATATTCATGCAAGGATTCACTAGTCATTTGCTTGATGCCACTAATTTCTTTCCTTATGCAAGATGTATGAACTGCCGATAATAATTTCTCTTAGAAAACTTTGTTCAATTGAGCCCAATATGTAATGAAATTTGGTGGAAGATATAATAGCCAATCATTTGTTGCACATTCAAGAGAGAAGATAAACACTCGCATTTTAATTTGGTCCTCCAAGATATCCTTTAGGCATATGGTGGAGCATACTATGTAAAATTGCATCAAGAACTTGTATGGACCTTCTCCTGCCAATCCATGGAATTTAGAAGCAAGTTAAGTAATCCAGATTTTAATTCAAAGTTAGCATAAATGGCAAGGCAGTTAAGAGACCAAGCCTGGAAATGTGCATTAGGAGAAGCTAGTTACCTAGCGATCTTATTATTCAAATCATTATTAACACCTTGAGCATTTATATTTCGTTCAACCATCTCAAATAAAGAATCTAATGAACTAACGAAATCAAGACTATCACTAATAATGAAGAATCACATGGGTCAACAATATTTAAAGAATCGGAAGATGAACTATTAGCTAAAGGAAAATTAGCTCTAATCCTTCTTTGTTGATGCAAATTTCTTTTAATCTCACAGATCAATGTCAAGCAATAAACCACATAAAGATAGAGTCATGCAACATCAAACAAGGAGAAATAAAGCTAAGAAACAAAGACAAGAAGTAAAGGAATCAAAAGGACACAAGAAAATGCAAAAATGGGTGAAAATTGAAAGAACTAGCTATAGAACACTGTAGAGCCACAACTATAATAGTTATTGGGGCTTAGGTATTATGGCTTGATCCTATGTGTCATGGCTTGGTTTGGTTCTAAGTAAAAATGGTCATGGGTTGGCTTAGAAAGTAAGTTAAGCAATCCAAATTTTAATTCAAAGTTAGCATTAATGGCAAGGTAATTAAGAGACTAAGCATGGAAATATGCATTGGGAGAAGTTAGTTGCTTAATGGTCCTATTATTCAAATCATTATTAACACCTTGAGCATTCATATTTCATTTAGCCATATCAAATGAAGAATCCAATGAACCAATGGAATCAAGACTATCACTAACAAATGAAGAATCACATGGCTCAACAATATTCAAAGAACCGGAAGAATAAGATGAACTACTAGCTAAAGGAAAATGAACTCTAATCTTTCTTTGTTGATGCAAAGTTCTTCTAGTCTCTGGATTAATGTCAAGCAATAAACCATGTGAAGATTGAGTCATGCAACATCAAACAAAGGGAAATAAAGCTAAGAAACTATGACAAGAAGTAAAGGAATCAAAAGGACACAAGAAAATATGAAAATCGATGAAAACATGAAGAACTAGTTGCAGAACATTGTGGAGTCATGGCTTGGGAAGTATAGCCACGACTATGATAGTTATTAGGGCCTAGGATCCATAGCCTGGTTTGGTTCTGAGTAAAAATGGTTGTGACTTGGCTCATGGCATTGCAGCTTGGTTCAAAACTGTATGGAAATCTAAAAAATAGAGCAAATTCAAAGAAAATTTGAAAAACTCAGTCGGAATGGACTGAACACAACCAAAATGATAAAATTTAGCAAGAATTGGATTATTTAAAAGCCTAGAAGTAATAACTAAAGATTCAAGAAAATTCCAATGATAATAAAAAAATCAAGCAAGTCAAGCCTCTTGGAAATAAAAAAGTTACCAATCAAGCAAGAACAAAGCAAGGCAATCAAGCAAGACACTTCAAATCACCAATTCAATGCTTATACACAATCAAGAACACTAAGAAAAGAATGCAAAATGCAAATGCAAAACTAAAAACACTACTTAAACTAACTAAACACAAACACTCATTACCTCCTCAGCAATGTCACATCCCATATTTTAGCACATTTCCTATGAATACTACATTATTTAGATGCGGTATAAAGGTTTCTAAGAACTTGAACCATTTGGAAACTCAAAACTATAAAAAAAAAATTATATGCACTTTTCCTTTAACTATGCAGTGAACTTGGGAAATTCATGACTAATGCACAAAAATCTTATCACATGGTTCAAGTCTCTAAAAATAATTCACATATTTAATATCATGGGAAAAATATGAAACTAGAATTTGGATGCATTAATTCATACAATTTATTTGTCTAACTTTACTGTTCATTTCTAACTACCAGTCTCTATCTAGAATCTAAGCTACAAATTTGAGAATTCATATCTCATAAACTATAGAGCCAATTTGTGCATTCTTTATATCATTATAAAGCTTTGAATGTCTTCTTTCTAACTATAAACTTTATACGTTTATTTTCTATGTACTAGATAGCATACTAATATAAAATGTCAAGGATTGAATATAACCTTTACTGGAATAGTTTTGGAAAAGCATGCATAATTCTTATTATGTTGCTCCAATTTTTAGATTTAATATAATATAAGTTTTGATGATGACAAATGTAGAGTAATAAGGAACAAATTTATCATATTTGTCTAACATATGTATTGTTCCTAAAAGAAGAAAAATATGCATTAGCATGTGTTTCATTATGTTTATAATGCATATATCATGCTATGTACTAATATAACCACTGTACTTTTATACTTTATAATACAAGTTGGATATATAAATTGGACTAACAACTTAGTTTGTAAGTATACTACATTAAATGTAGGATTGTTCAAGAAGGAAGGGTGAGCATTGAAATAAATAAAGGAAAATCAATATCATGTCTCACCTAAACAAGAAGAAGAGAAATGATGCTCTGAGAATGGAAGATTAGAAGGGAGCATACCAAGAATGGGAATGACCAAGTGAAAATGGAGCTTAACTTTTGAAGACCTAGCTATTAGGTATATTTTGTTTTCACTTAGGTCTTGAAGTGGTTTAATCTTTGAAATTTACTTAATCTTGACACCATATGTCTTAAATGAATTAGATTAAGTAAATACGGATGTCAGTATGAGTTTAAACTTGTTAGATTTGAACATTCTAGGCTAACAGATGAATTTTACTTATGATTCCTCTTTATTTTGTACAAAATTTACACTTTGCTTGTTGAAATTCGAAGTTACAAAGTTTTTATCTCTAATAGACAAATTTTGATTGTGAAATTCGAATTTCAAACTAAGCATTGTTTGTGAAATTGTGCAAAATTAGCATAAAGCTTAGTTGAATTTTGACTGTTGGTGAAGTTTAAAGAAAGTTCAAAGTTACAACCATTGATAGACAAATTTGAGCTTCAAAGTGTGAACTTCGAAGTGAGAACTTTTGTATCTTGTTGAAACAAGTCTCTGATAGGTAAATTTTAGTTTTGAAATTTAAATTTTGAGTACATTGAGTAAACTTGAAGCAACTATTCAAATCCAACAAATATTCTTCCAACATGAAAGTTTGAATGTTTAAGCCTCGAGCTAACTTTGGAATTATTATCATAACTTGAAATTCAAATTTTACCTACTGAAATTTGAACTTCAAGGTTCAATGTTAAACACATAACTATATTGACTGTGCAAAATTTGGCTATTGAGCCTTAAAATTCAAATGTTGATGTGTCAAATGCATTTAATGTGGTTGTTAAATAGCTCTCTTATAGAGTAATAGCTAGAACTTGTTTTTAACGACTAGTTAAGTCACATCTATAAATAGAACCTCATTTGAATATATGGGTATGAATTTAAGTGAGTTTTGTGCCAAAATGCTGCTACAATATATAAAATCTTTTTGTGTTAGCATTGAGAGTTCAACTCACCTCATTAGAGTAAGTTTTAATGCATTATCCACTCTTAAAGAATTTTTATTTCTATAATCTTTCTTTCTACAACTTCTAGTTAGAATCTTAGTACTTAGCTTACATCCAGTCATCAAACCTCTGGTCATGCAAATAAGCTGTGTATTGTTTAAAGCTACTACATCACAAAGCTTAGAAGATGATAATACTAATAATGAGAGTGATGATAGCAGCAGTGATCATGAGGAGGACGAGCTAAAACAATTGACAATCAAATTTCGCAAATTCCTCAAGATAAAAAACAAGGAGCTTCAGGAACAAAAACACTCCTGTCATGCAAATAAGCTGAAATATCATTCAAAGAGGCAAGGAGGAAGAAATACAGAGAGGAAGAATGATAAAGCTAAAGTTACATGCAACTCTGCAATTTGAAGCAATAATTCGGATAAAAATAATAAAGATATCTATCCATGCTTAATGGCTAAGGCCAATAATGAGGTATCAAACTCTGATTCTGAATCTAAATTTCAATTCTCTTTTGATGAGCTGCAAGATGCTTATAATGAAATGTATGATGAACTGATTGCATTAGCAAAAGCACTTGCACATCGCACGAATAAAGTGATTTCCTTAGAAAATAAATTAGAATTGGAAAAGAATGAAAATGAATCATTTACAAAGAAAATAATTGATTTAGAAAATAACTGTGAAACCCACACACATTTCCCTTATGATATATGTGATCGATTAAATAAAGAAAAAAAGGAGTTAATTTGTAATATCCCAAATTTTATAGAATATCAAGTAATAAAGAGGAAACAATAAATGATAATATAAAATGTATAAGGAATTTGTAAAAACAAATAGATACCGTTTTGCATGAAATAGGGTAAAGAGATCTTTTTCTTGATGGACAAAAAATGAAAAATTTCATTTTTTTCCCCTAAAAATTATGATAATTACATTTCAATCCCTCAAGTCGAAAAGTCATGTGGATATGCATGTGAATATATATTTTGGAGAAAATTACAACAAAAGACTTGAAAGTTTCAAAAATTATAATTTAACTTTGGGTCAGGGACAATTTTGTAAATATTAAAAATTAATGTCAGAATGAAGCTCATGACGAGCTGAGTCTAATAGTATATAACATGGAGGTTAACTCATTAAAAATAAAGAAATAATTAGTGCCGAGTGTCCAAAAGTAACTTTATATCGACAAAGTAGATTGTTGGCCCCACAGAAGGTTAAAGGGTGACTGGGGATAATATATGGGTCCCACACAGATACTATTTGGGATAGGATAATTAAAAAAATATAAATATAAATTTGGAATAGTCCTGTATCCCTAAAATACTAATTTATTATAAAAAGTGATTTTATCAATACCGGTAAAAAGCATCCGACACAAGGCATATTTGGACTAGAAAAAATATGTAGTCTTTGGAAAATTTTCCCTCTCTCCTAGGTGTTTGGACAGCTCACTTTTTCTAGCCAAAACTCTCAAAGAAGGCTTGAATTTTTGGCCAAACAACTTTTGAAAAAAGGCTTGACTTTTAGACAAAAAAAAATGATTAAGGTTAAATGATTAAGTAGAGAGCCCATTAGGCCATATAATCCTTCTCTTTCTCCTTCATTCTGAATGATATTCCCAGTTGTAAAAATGGAGCAAGAAAACACAAGAAAGAAAGAGAGAAAAGAGAGAAAGAGGAAGAGAAAGCTTAAGGAAAATTTTAAGACATAATTTGTGGTAAGTTGCTTTACTACCTAAGGCTTATTATTTGTAGGATTTGGTGGTTGTTTCATGGTGTGGTTTTTTCTCCTTTCTCCCTTAGAGTTTTAGCCAACCCTTAACTTGTCCAAGGAATGAGTTTTCATGCACCAAACTTGGGGAAAATGCTAAACTAGTCACCTAAAGCTTGAAAATGGTATTAGTTTGAGGTATTATGAAATATTGCAAATCTTCTCCATTTTCATTGATTTTTGGTCAGTTAGGGTTTGTATTTAGAATTGGAATTTTATGTTTTTGACTCCAAAAATGGATTCCTTGTGTCCAAATTAGTTAAGTACAAATGTTGGTTTTGAAGAAAATCTCAAAGGAAAGCAAAATTAGAATTTTAGGTTTTGTGAATGCTATATTGTATTGCTCTTGAAATTAGTGGCTAAAATGCTTCTATAATGTTATGATTAGGTTCAAGAATGTTGTGGAAAGCTCAAGAAGTGGTGTACCAAGTGTGGGAAGTAAGGAAACACTCAAAGGTAGTAAAGTTATCAATTTTTGCACTATGTTGTCTTTTAAGAATCCTATGAGCATGGTCACTTGTCACATGGTTGTTTTGATAATTTGTGATTGTTGGTTCAGCTAAATGAAGAGTTTTGTGACCTTTGGATATCCCATTTACAAACTGAATTGCTGCCCAATTTTTTTATAGAATTATCTAATTTAATATGTTCAAGTGATTATTGTTTGTTTATATGAACCTTATTGTTAAATGTGATAATATATGTGCTTGAATAGTAATTACTACTGAGATACTTTGAATTTCACTCTCCCATATGCTCACCATGTCTAGGAAACAACTATGGCAAGGCCACCAAGGAAGAGACAGGAAAGGAGAAACTACTAGGTGATTAACATGTTGCTACTTACAATGGCCATGAGTTTTGAGCTTTTATGTAAATTGGTGAAAATGATGTTAAATCTATTTCTTCAAGCCTTTAGGTTCCTTTAGGTCTTAGAGAATGTATGGTATGATATGAAGATAAATTATAGCCATGCAAATATTTTATATCTTTCGCTTTGCAAAATACTTGGATGCAAATAGTCATTTTCACCTCTTGAAAGTAAACCCACTACTGTTTCGACATTTTGATATATAATATATGAATTTATATATAGTTAAAAAGTAGACAGAAAGAGATTTCAAATGGTCTATAGAAAAGAAAAATTGGATGTGTGTACGAATTATAATGATTTTTCAAATTTAGCTTCAGAAAACTAGATTTTCTGAAATTGACCAAATGAACAGTAGGATTTCATGAAATTTACTAAATAAATTGGCCCAGCCATTTCTCTATTTTATATTTTTCCCATATAGGAAATCTTCTAAGCTATTCTTAGGGACTAGAATCACTAACATATAATTTTCATGGAATTAGTTATGATTTTCTGAAATTTAGTCAGTAAAAAAGAATTTATATCAAATGAATAATACCATAATTTTGGAAAATTTTATTATGACATATTATGTGATTCAAGTTTCTAATAAGATATAAATGGACCCTATAATGATTTAATATATGGGAAAAAGGTCAAAAATCAAGGTGTTACATAACTAAAGTCATAGTCAATTTCATCCAAGATAAAGATTAGTTGAATATTCCACTTGGCAAATAGAAATATGTATTTGACAAGTCGAGTGCTGGCTACATGAGTGAGTCAAAGAAAAAACGTAAATGCTGTTTGAAATTCTTTGTGCCTACTATAATGTCTAGCTCACCATTATGCATATATAAAGGTAAAAATGGGCATATTGCTTATCTATGCAATATAAGGAAAATGGTTTGAGTAAAAGCATGAAATGGTTTCCATAGAATGTCATTAACCGTCCTAGACCCAAAAGAAAGTGGGTACCAAAATGTTCTTCTAGTGTTTCGTGTGTGCATAATAAATCCAATAAGAAAGAATATGTTGGTGCAAGAAAGAAGTCACAAAAAAAGAAAGCTTCCCAAAACTCTAAAGCTGCAATTTTAAATCACAAGGAAAAGCATTGGAAGCAAGCCTCTTACTCATCTCAAGAAAGTAGCTCAAATAGAAATCAAATCACTCACCTTGAGAAGAGAAATAGCATAAGCTCAAGAAGCAATGGTCTATATGTAAAAGGGAGATATGCGCAATACTACAATGCATACATGCCAAAAATAATAAGCAGATAATCTTTAGTAACCTCTGTCACTTATCCTATTCAATTATTGGATTATATGTTATATTTGGGTAAGACTAAATTTTGATCCAATATGAATTTTAAAATGTTTAAACTAACCATTAGTGGACCCAAGTAAGAAAAGGGCACTAAAGAAAGAAAATAATATTTTTGTTTTGTAGGTACTCTTTGGGCTAAATGGTGAAAGTTTAATAAAGATGGAGCATCTAATGTTCTTAAATGAATTCATACTAAAAAGGGAAGGAGTTAGCTATTAACCAAGCTGGTTTGTAATTATTTAACTAGTTTTTAGATATGCTTAGTTAGTGCTGTTACTTGAGATTATCAAAATAAAGAGTGGTCCTTGTTCAAATGATGAGCTATCTAAATATGTTGGTGTTAACTGTGAAATCCAATGTTTACACAAGTCCATTTCTTTATTTATATAACCAAACTTGTGTGCTTTTCACAATTTCTCTTGCATATTGATTGATGATCTGAAATGCATGTATGTTTGAATAAATGCTCATGCTTAGGGGGAGCTTATAAATTTGTATGTAAAGGTTTTTTAAAAGCTCTTTTTAATTTAACAGAAAAATTTCAATCATAATGCTTGAATGCCTACATCATGTCTTGGTTTTATCATATGAAATGCACAGTTTAAGGGGAAGCATTTTCTGTAATTAATTTGCTTATGCTTTAGCTTACCTCATTTATTATGAAGAGTTTTGTTGCTTGGTCTTAATTTGCTAAATGGAGCAAATAATATTTCAACATCTCTCCTTGATCCTAAAGGAAGAAGACAACAACTCTTCAACTATGAGATACCTCTTGTGATATATGCATATCATGATCATTTTAACAAGAAGCATCATGACATTTGGTATTATAATAGTTTCAAGCAACAATTGGTATTAGTTTTGATATCATTAACAATTGGTATCAGTTTTGATATCAATAAAAATTGGCATCATCTAAACATGCAATGCACCATAAGTTTTGATGATGATTTGCATTTCAATTTGTGCTTCAGTAAGTGCTTGAAACAACTCTAAACATTTGTACTTATTGGCAAAATATCACAAATAGGGTGAGAAGAATTATGGGAGAATTTTTCTTCAAACCTTTTTTTTTATGTCAGATATGGGGAGAAGTTGTGTGAAAAATATGCATGTGCTTAATCTGGAACTATTTGAAATGAACTGCATTGTATTTTCTAATTATCATTAAGCATATTTTTCACTAGTGATTTGTCATCATCAAAAAGGGGGAGATTGTTAGATTTAATATACTAATATATCCATTGTGCTTTTATACTTTATAATACAAGTTAGATATATAAATTGGACTAACTACTTGATTTGTAAGTGTAATATATTAAATGTAGAATTATCTAAGAAGGAAGAGTGAGCATTGGAATAAAGAAAGGAAAATCAACATCATGTCTCACTCAAAGAAGTAGAAAAGAAAGGATGCTCCATAAATGGAAGATCAGAAGGGAACATACCAAGAATGGGAATGAGCAAGTAAAAGTGTAGCTTAACTTTTGAAGACATAGCTATTAGGTATATTTTTTTCCACTTAGGTCTTAAGGTGGTTTAATCTTTGAAATTTAATTAATCTTGTTACCATATCTTAAATGAGCTAGATTAAGTAAATATGAATGTTAGCATGAGTTTAAACTTGTTAGATTTGAACATTCTAGGCTAACAAATGAATTTTACTTATGATTCTTGTTTATTTTATGCAAAGTTCGCATTTTGCTTATTTAAATTTGTTGTTACAGGGCTTTCATCTCTAATAGACGAATTTTGATTGTGAAATTTGAATTTTGAATAATGCATTGTTAGTGAAAGTATGCAAAATTTGCATGAAGTTTAGTTGAAATTCGACTATTAGTGAAGTTCAAAGTGAGTTCAAAATCATAGCCTCTAGCAGATGAACTTTGAGCTTCAAAGTGTGAACTTTGAAGTAAGAACTTTTATGTCTTGTTTAAACAAGCATATGACAGATGAATTTTAGTTTTGAAATTTGAATTTCAAGTGAATTGTGAAAAATTATAGCAACTATTCAAACATACTTCAAATATAAAAGTTTGAATGTTCAGGCCTTGTGCTAACTTTGGCATTATTATCATAGTCCGAAATTCAAATTTTGCTTGCTTAAATCCAAATTTCAAGGTTCAATGTTAAACTTATAAATATGCTAACTTTGCAAAATTCATCCATTAAGCCTAAAAATTTGAATGTTGATGTGTTAGATGCATTTAATGCAGTTGTTAAATGGCTCTTTTGCAAAGCAACAACTAAAACTTGTCTCTAATGACTAGTTAAGCCACAAATATATAAATAGAACCTTATTTGAACTTATGGCTAGAGTTAATAAGCGTCTAGTACAATAGTGAGAGCCACAAGCTGCACAAGTGGAGCAAGCAGCTATAGCAGCTCTTGATAAGCAGAACATGATAGTGAATTTCAGGAAGCATCAGCCTCCTTTGTTTGATGGTAGGTTCGATGTACAAGCTGCAGAAGTCTGGGTGCTTAGCATGGAGAAGATTTTTAGGTTGATAAGATGCAACTCTGAGATAAAAGCAATGTTAGCCAGATAGATGCTCAAAAAAGAAGTTGATAGATGGTGGCAAAACACAGAGTTGATCATGCAGGCCAGGAATATTCCCCTAACTTGGGAAAACTTTATAGAGCATTCTATGATAAGTACTTTCCTCATTCAATAAGGGATGAGAAAATGGTCGAGTTTATCATGCTAAGACAAGCATATGATCAATCTGTTGACGGATATGTGGCAATGTTTATACAATTGGCCAAGTATTCCACCTATCTCCAACAATATGATGACGAGAGATGGAAAACTGAGAAGCTAGAGAGAGGACTAAAGCCCACTATTTGAGAGTGTGTAGCTCCGATGCAACTTAGAACTTTTAATGCCCTTCTTAGACCAAACTTTGACTGACTCTAGAATAGAAATCCTAATCACTATGGCCATGTTAACTCAAATCAATCCAAATAAAGTGCTTTAGATGATGATTAAGTAATTAATTGAAGAATCATTAAGGATAATTAAATCAAGTGAGGCTATAACTAGGTGTATTTTTGGAAAATGAAAAATAGGTGAATAGTACATAGAAATGGGTCTAACATGAATTGAAATCTAATCACATGGGATGGTTAATGACATTAAATGGATTATGGAATGGAAACTATAATATCCCTAAAATGTTAGAAAACTAAAAATGTATAAGAAATTTGTAAAAACAGGAAGACACCATTTTGCATGAAATAAAGTAAAGAGGTTATTTTTCCAGATTGGATAGAAAAATGAGTAATTACATTTTTGCCATTAAGAGTTATGGAAATGAAAATTTTGTCCCCATTCACGTGGGGAAGAGAAGTCAAATATTTAGGCAAAAATTACACCTAATGACCAAAAATTTTTTAAAATTATAAATTTATCTCGGGTCAAGGGTATTTTTGTAAATATGAAAAATTATAGTCAAAATGAAGCTCTCAATGAGCTAAGACCATTGGAATATAGTATGAAATTTATTAAGATCAAAGCAATATTTATTGGGTAATTATGATTTAATATTAATATTTTACCCGATAAAAGTCAGTCTGAACTGCAGGAAGAGGCAGTATTAATTCAAGAATAAATTATGGGCCTTCTATTTGGACCAATTGGGATAAGCATATTATGGTAATTTTATATCCCAATATAATTATAATTAGTATCCCAATAATAGTAAAATATATTGTTAAAGTAGCTTTAATTGTCCAGACCGGTCCAAGATATATCTAGATAAGTAAATATTTAAAATTTTTAGACCAAAATACCCTTCATTTTGTGCTAACCAAGCTGCACATGGGGAATTCCAATTATTTAATATTCATGTCATTTTTACATGAATTTTCAAGAACATTCAAGGGTGAGAGGAACAGCTGCACACACGAGGAAAGAAAGAAGAGAACGTGAGGAAGGAGAAGAAAAAGCAAAACATAAAATTCAAGAATGTTGAATCAAGTGTTTTGATGATTCCAAACCAACCTTCAAGAGCTTAGAGAGAAGATATCAAATGTGCACAAAAGATCTCAAGTGAAGAAATTCAAGAAAAACTAGCACAAGAATAGATATAGAATCTCTAACAGTGTTTAAATTGAGTAAAAGACTTTGAATGGGCAAAAAGATATTTTAAAACTATCATTTTATGTTAATTCATAGAATATTTGGAAAACACCCATCAACAGACGAAGTTTGAAATGTTAATACTGATATGTTGTTTTAAAAATTCAAACTTTAACTTTAGAAATTCGAATTTCGAATTGAAAATGAACAAGTCTGAAAAGAGCCTTCTCTGACAGACGAACTTTGACTACAAAAATTTGAACTTTGAAACAAGTCTGATAAGAGCCTTCTTTGACAGACGAACTTCAGCTTTTGAAAATTTAAATTTCTGACAAAACACAATTCATGAAAAATGAAAAATTCGTCTTAGGATATGTCAAAATTCATCTGAAAACAAAGTTTAAAAAGAGTTCCAAGATAGCCCACTGATAGATGAGTTTTGATATTGAAAAATTTGAATTTCAAAAACAAAGTTTGCAAGTCTGTTACAACAATCTGTTGTCATACGAATATTGGTATTTAGAAATTTGAATTTTGAACTAAGTCTGATAAGAGTTCTCTCTAACAAATGAACTTTGAATCTTGAAAATTCAAATTTTGAAAAGATGAACTATTGTGCCTCATTGAGCAGCCCACTGATAGATAAATTTTGGGCACCAAAATTCGAACTTCGAAGGCACTGTAGCAATTTGAGACTACTGTCCACACTTTTAAGAAGAACTTTTTAATTTGAAAATTCGTATGTTCCAACACAAGAAAAATTTCTTAATGATGAAAATTCAAACTTTACTTTACAACAGACGAACTTTGAAATTTAACGTTGAAATCCTTAGCTTTTTGTTTCTGCGAAATTCGTCTGTTGACCAACTAAAATTTGAACTTTGAATGTCAGAAACATTAAATGCGGTTGGTGAACAGATAGTTTTTTAGAGTAACTGTTGGGTAACTTCTCCAACGGATAGATTTTGTCTCTAACGTATAGTTAAGATGTAAATCTATAAAAATAACATCATTTGAAGTTGTGGGTAACAATTTTAACATTGTATGTACTGAAACTCTGTCAAATTCTCAACTCAAAGTCTTTTACCCTCATACTTTAGTCTTCTGCACTTAAACTTTCATATACACTCTAAATTAGAGAGTTCATTCTTTGTAATCAATCTTATTTTCATCCGGAAGAAAGATTTTCTTGTGAGGGAATATCACAAGGGATTTGGGAAGTACTTGGCTAGAGTGCAGAAAGAGAACTTGTAAGTTCTAAGAATAGAGCATCAAAGCTGTACTGAGGCAATTACAAGAAGCCCACTGAATTCTTGCAGGATAGTTGAAAATCTCAAGTAGTTGCTTGGAGACTAGACGTAGGTCAAGATAGAGAGACCAAACCAGGATAAATATATGTGTCAATCCTTCTCCTTTACTGCTCTTACATTGCTATTATATTGTACTCTATTTTACAGTCTTGTTTGTCTTCATTATACGCTTGACTTTTGCAGAAAATTTTAATCTTCCCAATTCACCCCCTTTTGGGAAGCCAGCTTATCTAATAAAGAAAAATAGGTAAATTCCTATTTATGATTTTTATGGTTCCTAATTTAGTTTTCAAGTGGTTTAGGCTAAGCTTTGAAGCTTCTCCTCTTCCTGTTTAGTTTCAGTTTGGATATGGATTTAAGAAAGGAAGTGGTTTTATGCAATAAAGTTTAGAGAAAGCATGAGATTTTTCTAAGGGAAACAAGTATGGTATGTTTTAAGTAAGTTTGTGAAAGAACCATTCTTTTTCCTTTGGAGCAGATTTTTGGCCAGATCATTTGAGTGTCTTAAGGTTGGAATTTCATTAATTTGATGGCAAAAATGAATTCCCCATGATGAAAAACCTTAAAGACAAGGGTTGGCTCAAAGATAGAGCTTAAGACAAAGAGTTTGGGAATGTAAGGGTAAGAGTTTTATGAGAGCTTTTTGTGATTAGCCATGAAATCAGTGGCTTGAGCATGCGTTTAATGATGTTTAGGGATTTGAGGAAGCTTTGGTTTAAAGAGGAAAGCCAAGTGCAAGCACCAAAGGTAGCTAAGTTTCATATTCTTGCTTTATGTTCTTTTATTGTTTTTCTATGATTAAATTGTGTTGCTATATTGCAATTGTGATTTCTTTGATTAGTCTTGGCTATAAAATAAGGGGTTTTATTCCCCGGGATATCCATTTTCTAAGTCGTTATGCTGCCAAATTTTTTATGACCAATTTGACAATTTATTGTTTAAATATGATTGATGTGATTAAATGTGATCAAATGTGAGTTATTTAACATGATTGACATAATTGCATGAAATATAACTTGCTACTGAGATTGCCCCCAATATCATCCCGTCAATCATCCCAAATGATAGGCACAAGCAATGTCAAGGAGATCAAGGAGCCAGAGAGAATGATGCTTGATGATAATTTCAAGCTATGATTCCATATTTTGAAATAATGTATAAAAATTATGTATATGCATATGGATCTGTATCCTTGTACTATTATGTTCTTATGAGCATTATAAGATGATTGGCATGGATTTGAAACATGGATTGATCATGTGAACATGTTATAAGGCCTATTTTCCATGATTACCTTGCAAATAGCTCATTTTGTAGCAATGAAAGTAAAGTTAACACTGTTTGACTGAAATAGGTAAAGTAAGTCAAGTGTATATATTATCTGAAACTAGAGAGAACAAGCTTTCCAATGAGCTAAAGAACACTTAATTTGGATATGTGTACAATTTATAGTATATTTTTGAAGATAAGGGTCAAAATTGGACAGCAAAGTAAAAGCTGCCAATTTCATTGTAAGTATCACTTACTTTTGAAAGGAAATATAAAATTGTACAGAGCTCCAAAAATTTAGTGGTTTACATGTTTAAAACGAGCTGTGTTTTAAGTTCAATATGCCACTAGTTTAAATTCAATTGGAGCTGTACAATGAGAGATATACAAGTTTTCCAAAGACTGTTCCAGTAAGAGTGAGGCAATGTCACATTGAAGCTTAATTGAGTGAGATTAATCATGTTTGATTTAATAAATCAAGATTTATACTAATTAGAGGATTTTTCATTTAAATAAGAATTCATTTTTCATTCCATTCATTCTCTCTCTTCCACTTACTATCTTCTTTTCTTTTCCATTTTCTTTTTATTCCATTTGACATTTCTATCCATACTATAACATCTTAGCATCTATGGACCTTTTCCATATTTCATACATCTTTTAGGACCATTTAGATAGGTTTTGGACACTTGGACTATTCAAAACTTAAAATAGAAAATTCACCATTTTCAGATACTGTTCATTTGGTAATTCCCTTTCATGGCTAAACTTTGAAAATTCATAACTAATTATAAAAAAATTATTTTGAGGTGGTTCAGTTTCAAAAAATAGCTCATTCAACACTACGCCAAAAATAGTTTTTCTTAGCACCTAATAGTTGGCAGTTCTAGGAAAAAATGCCAATAAAAATGCGGCAGGAACTTTTGTTGGCGGTTATAGAAATAACCACCAACAAAAGTTGACATTTTCTTGACGGTTATAATTATAATCGCCAACAAAAGTGTTGACCTCACTTTTGTTGGTGGTTATACAAATAGCCGCCAAGACAAGGTCAAACTTTTGTTGGCAGTTATACAAATAACCACCAACAAAAATTTCCCCTTATTTTTGTTGGCAGTTATACAAATAATGGCCAACAAAAATTCCCCCTCATTTTTGTTGGCAGTTATACAAATAAGCGCCAATAAAAGTCTTAGCAATTTATTTCATGAAAAGCACAAGACACGGATCAATAAGCATAGCCATTGATAAATACAGATCTAACGGTTCAGATTGATACTCCCCTACTTTTCTCTCTCTACACCAACTCTCTTACATTTCTCTCCCCCACGTGAACCACTTGTACCATTCCTCTTTCATCCTTCACCGACTTGTACCTTTCCCTCTTTCCTCCTTCTCTGCCATCCTTCTATCACCGCGAGATCCTTTCCTCTCTCCCTCATTCTTTCACACCCTCTTATCTTTTTTTTTTTTTTACTTTCTTCTTCTTTCATTCTTCCCTATCACTCTTGCCTCTTATTTTCTTGTTTCTTCCTTCCCCATCACTTTTATGAAAAAGACTTTCAGATATCATCTCTACTAAAGTCTTACAGGCTTTTTGAAATCGGCTCTTCTTTTACATGCGAGATTTGTATCATCAGGCATCCATTACCATTCCCCAACTCTTGAGCTGGTGAAGATGACGAAGTAAAGTAAGGTTGTGAAGTGCAAGGTGTGAAAAATGTCATCATCTAGAACGTAACTTCCACTTCTTCTACACTTTCAGCTCCACCACCCTCAAACTTGTAGTAACAATATTGTAACACTCCATTTTCAGCTCTCGTTAATGAGCTACTCTACACAATCACACAACTGGTAGATCAATTTACTTCCCTCAATTCTTCTTCCCAAAATATTTTTAGAATTAATTTTACATTTTCAATATTAGTTGGATATACTATAAATTTTGATTTTGGATATGTTTTAACTATTGAGTTTTGGATATTTAATTCTATATCTTGATAGTGAAAAAGGTTGGTGAGATTGTAAAACTATTAATTTTTTTTAAATTAGTAATTACGATGGTGGTTATTTAATATAACTGCCAACGTTATTCTATTCCTTGGGGGTTATAATAAATAACCGCCAAGGAATAGAAAAATTACACATTAAAGTTTAAAAAATAAATAAACTTTAGTTCGCGGTTATTTAATATAACCACCAAGGAAAGTGAATAAAAATAAAAAATTATTTTAAACAAAAAATAGTTTTTCTTTGCAGTTTTGTTATATAACCGTCAATGTAAGTGGACATTTGTTGGTGGTTTTAAACCACCAATGAAAACCTCAAGTTTTCTCGGCACTAAGATCATTGACGGTTCATAACTGCCAAGAAAGGCCAAAATAACTGCTAAGAAAAGCCTATTTTGGTGTAGTGTAGTCTTCTATATGGGAAAAGTAAGAAACTATAATTTATAGTGCCAATTCATACATTTTGTTTCATAAACTTTACTCTTCATTTGGTTAGTCTAAAACTGTTCAGATTTTGTCCATTAAAGTTGGCAAGCCATAACTTCCTTTTTACTTAACCAATTTAAGTGAAATTGGTCTTCTGAGATAGCTTATCATGTCTACAATTGAACATAGTGGCCACTCATCTTATGATTGTTCAACAAAGTTTTGCACACCATAACCTTTTCATGTATACCAAATTGTGCATTTATTAAATCATACATTGTAAATAGCATTCTAATTTCATTTCCAAAGGATGAGTCAATTACAAACTGTTTCTAAACATCACACTTAATCCTAGGGAACATGATCAGCATAATTCTTATAATCCTTACATCATTCATAATTTTACATAGAAAACATAACAATTAAACATTCTTCTCAAAATATAACATAATTTAGCTTCATCTTCATTCCTCCCTTCCTTGTTCTTTTCCTTTGCATGGCTTGATCGTATCATGGTTAGTAGCTTAGGGAGTGAGATTTATACATTCTCAGTATCAACAAAACATTTCAAACAATTATATCACTTACATGTAGTCAAAAAAACATCATGAAACTCATTTACAAACAATTTATCATATTAGCGAATAAAAATTTCGGCAGAGTTCCCCTTAGAAAATAGACATTGAAGGCTATGATCACAACTCAAACAAAACCAGTTTCAACAGCACAACACAATGGCAACAACATGGTAACAATATAACATCATAGAAATTACTCATAACAACATAAAAGCAAGAAATGAAAACCTGCAACCTTGTATCCATTTGTGCTTCCTAGCTTGTTCCAACTCAATCAAATACTTCCTTGGAGCCTAAAATCATAACAACATACTTACTAAATCATTTAATTCTACTTACCACTTTCTTAAAGGGTCTTTAGACTTTGAAAACCATATTTTACATCTTAAGCTTTTCCTTGAAATCTTTACCGCAATCCTACTCATTTTTGCATGAGGACTTCATTTTTACCATTTGTTTCATGAAAATTACATCCCTAATATGACTTATTGATTTGGCCAAAACTTATACATTGTCTTAGGGGAAGAGATTTTCATCAACCACAACTAAAACTCATGCAAACAAAGCTAAACCCTTAGAGAGAAATCTTACCCCAAGTTCCTCTTACTTTGATCTCTAATTACTTCTTCAAGATTATCCCTTGAACTCTTGCTTCTCCCTTCTTCCTCTCTTTATGGACACTTTCTCTCTCTAAACTCTCTCTCTCTTGGTCAGCCAAACAAGAAGAATAGGAGGGGGAGAAGAGCTCTTCCTATTTATAGACATTTGTATTAAATCTCAACCCTTGATTTGCTTGATGATCCAAGGGTTTGTATTCAATGACTTGGCGGCTAGTCATATAGCTTCTTTAAATCATAGCCATTGATTTTCAAGCCCTAGATTCGATGGTCATAAAACTTTCTTGCTTACTACACCAAATAGTCTTCTTCAAGAAGCCACAATTTTCTAGTCAATTTTTGAATAAATATATTCCCCAAAAATACATAATAATTTTGGCCACAAGAGGGAAGAGAGAGAAAAATATTTATTTTACTATCTACTTGATTTTACTTGGCCAAGAATGAAACCACAGCTTGCTTTATACCCACATAAATTTCCTGATCTTTTACTTTATCTATTCTTACTATTTGTCTCTTTATGTATGGCACGAAATATATTGGTGTCCTACAATTACCTTTCTTGATTGGTCCTAAAGTCTCATATGTGGGGCTCACTTACTTTTTCCGTTTGGTCAGAATTTATGGGGCTCACATAGTCTTTTTACTTTTTGACTTTGGTGGGGCCTACATAACTTTACTTTGTTTGTACTTTTTGCAATCCTCTTTACTCTTGGACTACTCCTTTTGAGCTTAGTATACTTTTCCAATTGGATCCAAGATATTAAAATATTCATATAATTTTTAATCATAATTTAAAATTATTTATAGCTAAAGGCCTAGACTAATTACAACTAAGGAAACACAACTTTCATTAAATTATGAAAATAGCCCAATTCATTTTTTACCACTTCTTCATTTTTTTAGTTTAACATCCCAAATTTTCTAGAGAAATATTACTGTATGCACAGAAAATGTGTAAATATAGAATAGGAAGCATAATTTGATGAAAAATGAGTGAAATGACAATTTTATATGTAAGGGTGTTAAGAAGAACAAATTTGTGGTATGGTCCCAATAAGAAAAATTATTTGCAGTTTGGTCCCTAAAAAATTTTTGCCAATAGGTCCCTGTAAAAAATTAATTTGCCATTTAGTCTCTCTAGGGGCAATTTTACGATTTTAAAAAATTTATGTCAAAATGGACCTCATGACATGTTAGACCCAATAGAGTAGTGTATTGAGTCCAAATGGATTAATTTGAAGAAAAATAGCCTACATAATACAATAAAATTATGCAAAAAAAGACAAAAGTACTATGAGTTCCACAAAAATTGAAAAAGTAAAAAGAAAAATATGTGGGCCTGCATTTATACTATTTGGGACAGGATATTTTATTAAATACAAATCCTAACATAGTTTAATCATGTATCTATAAAGCAACAAAATACTGCAAAGTAACTATATCTGTCTAGGCATAAAGTAAACCAGTACAGGACATAACTGAACTAAGAAAAATATACAATATTTTGGACACATGTCCCCTAATGTGGCATCATTTTTGCAGCATGTTTCTAAAGGGAATATTTTATTGTTTCTTTTGATTCTCATGAATCTTCAATAAGCACACTTGGTAAAAAGCTATGAAAATCGTTGATAAAAATATCCCTCTTGTCTCATCTACGCTGGCTTACTTACGCTAGCTTAAAAGAGGGAGAGAGTATGGCAAAATCACTTCAAGAAAGAGTGAGTGTTGTCACATCTTACATTCCTCTATCTTTCCCATGAATATAAACTTAACTTTGTCCAAAAAATCTAGTCTACAGAAAACTTGAACCTAAAACTATTTTGTGCTGCTTTTGTCCACTTGCATAACAATTTTTTAAAATTCATAACTAATTCCTTTAAACTCATTTTATAGTGGTTCAAGTCTCTTAAAATAGCTTACATTTTGAATTTCATGGGAAAAATAAGAAACTAAAATTTCATCACGTGAAATGGTATAGTTTATTCCAAAAAAGTTACTGTTCGCATTTCATTCCACTAAACTATCTAGTTTCATAGCATTAAATTTGATGTGTCATTTCTTTATACAGAACCAAAATGTTCAAACTTTATGCCATAAGAAAGCTTTGTTTGTCTAGCTTTAAAGCATGTGAACTTGTCATAATGATACTATTGTTATTGAGCCAGGGATCTGTTCAGAGCACTAGTATAATATATTGCTTCTAAATTGCACTAATTTGCAAAAACATTAATTTCTATCATTGTATAAATTCAATATATATTCAGTCAGTACCTAGATAGGAGCTAACACATAAAGGTACATGAAACCATAGTCCACAAAATATTTGGACAACAGTATGAATTTATACATGTTCTTATAACACAAGCAGCTACATCAATATATAAATTGTTCCCTAACAAAACATTTCTTAATTAAACAGTTTCTAAACTAGCCTTTCCTTCATTATTCTTCCTAGTTAAAAATCCTGCACTTGGAAAAGTTTGTTCCTAGCATTTGGAACTTGAGGATTGAGATTGGGCATCTCAATAGCGACATTATACATATAGTCATATCATCACATCAACTTTGAAAAAATTGTTAAAATTTCATAATTTTTCAAAAAAGTCAATAAAATCCATGTTACTTTTCAAATATTGGCATGACTTTCTCATTACATAAATAGGATATCCATAGTAAACATTTAAAACAGTCAATCATTCATAAAACATATATCATTCAACATGGAAATCTTGCAACAACAAGAGTAGTACAAGTCACTACTATAAAGCTTTAACCTTTCTTTAGTCTTTGCCTTAATCTTCACTTCCTTGCCTAACTTTGCCTTAAATCTTCAATTTCTTCCTTCCTCTTTAAGCTTTCCCATCCTTTTTTTTCCTCTTTCCTTTTCCTTCTTTCTTTCTCTCTTTCTCTCTTCTTTTCTTTCTTTCTATCTCTCTTTATGCCTTTTCTCTTTCTCTCTCTCTCTCTCTCTTTTTCACAGAAATTATGGGGAATGAAAGGAGTGGGAGTGGCCTTTATATAGGCTCCCAAAACTTGGTCTCCAAGTTATCCAATTTGCTTCCCAAGTCACTTTCCTTCCTTGTCAAGTTGTCTTCCGTTCCAAGCTAGCTTATGACATCATCTTCATGACATCATCTTGACTAATTATGACATCATAATTGGCACACTAAAATTCCATTTTTACCCATCCAATTTTGGCCAAGAGAGAAACTAGAGAAAAAATTTTTCCTTTTGAACCAAAATTCCCTTGCATTATCTATCTACATTCTTTTCCTCCAATTTCACATTCCTCATTTTTTTGCATTTTGGCATTTTGATATTTTCCCTTCCTAATTTCGAAATTATCATTTAATTTTCATAAAAATTCTGAAATTAATTACATTCAAGGAGCAACCTTACATTTATTTCCAGTCAAGGTCATATTTTCGTCTAAAGGTCTTAAGGAAACTTAATTCCAATTAAGGACCTATCTCCTCTGTACCTTATTACATCCCTATGCATAATAATCTAGGCATAAAAAATTTGGGATGTTACATGCGTGGCATGAGGAAAGAAGAAGATGAAAGAAGAGAAGAAAGCAAGCTATCTTGAGGTAAGATCTTCTCTTAATCTTCTAAGGTTTCCAGCTTGAGTTCTAGGTAGTTTAGTATGGTTTGTTTGGATTTTCTTCCTCTCCTCTTGATGTTCAATTTCAGCCAAACATGAGGGAAGGGGAAATGAAAGTACTTTTATGCATTAAAACCAAGAGGAAGCAAGAAAAAGTGCAAGAAAGCATGATTTTATGAGTTTAAACAAAGTTATAAGAAAAATCACTTCTTTCTACTTATATTATGTTTTCAGTCAGATCAAAGGGAGGGAAAGGAGTAGAAATTTCAAGAATCCAATGGTAGAAATGAATTCTACATGGTTGAATTACCTAAAGACAAGCCTTGATTTCAAAAGAAAAGCAAAAACAAAGAATATGAAATTTTAGGGTTTTATGATTCTTTAAAACTTGGCCCTAGGGATCAGTTGATTAAGTAAGTATTTGATGGTGTATCTAGTTTGAGGTAGCCTAAGGAGACATTTAGAATGATTGGAAAACAAGAGGAAAAGCTAAAGGTTTCCCAAAAGTAGCAAATTTTCATTTATTGCTTTATGTTATCTTGTAATGCTTTATGATGTGCTATGACTTGCCATATTGTTGTTTTGATTATTTGTGATTGGTTTTGTCTACCTCTAATGTGAGGGATTTCCCCGTGATATCTATTTTCTAAGGGGAAACTCTGCCAAAATGTTTATGTGACAATATGGTATTATATGTTTTATTATGATTTGCATAATGTTTTTAGCATGCTTGATGACATATAATTGCATAAATTAAATTGCTACTGAGATTTCTATAATCTCATCATCAAAATACTAACCATGATAGGGCCAAGTTATGGCAAAGACCAAGGCAAGGCTAAGGGCATTGAAGAAGAGTATGATAAATGAGCAAATTGAGAAAATTATAATGTGTTGCTTGTCATTTTGTATAAGATCTGTAATATGTTATAAATCTATAACCTGGTATGGTTATGTTTCTATGAACTTATGTGATGCTTAGTATGGGATTTGAATGAACTTACATGATGTATTATGGTTATAAAATTTATTATGCTAGTTATGGTACAAAAATGTCCAATTGGTAGGGTGTACAGTTAAATAGAGTGATCTATCTAAAATAGGGCTTAAGGTATAAGTGATATATATGCCTAGAAAGTAGACATCCCAAGCTTTCTAGGAAGCTAAAGAACACCTTAAATGGTTAAGTATAGAGTTAATTATGAATTTTTAAAGTTAATGGGTCAAAATTAGACAGTGTTGGAAAATTGAAAATTTTACTGTAAGTACTATTTATTTTGAAAAGCAGTATAAAATTGTACAGTGCTTTAAAAATTCAGTTACTTGTGTGTAAGGAAAGAGTTATGTCTTGAGAGTAATATGGCATTAGTTTGAATGCAATTTCAGTTATATAAAGAAAGATATGCATAATTTATTAAAAATGTTCTAGTGAAGATTATATTCTAATCCCAGTTGGTTTAAAATGATGCCTTGTTTTGTACATAGGAAATAAATGTATAAGATAAATATGTTTAGAAAGTAGATATGTAGAGCTTTCCACGGATGTAAAGAACGCATAGTTAGCTTAGAATAGAATGAGAAATAAATTGCCCAAATTTACAACTCAGAAATTGGATACAAATTTAAGCTAGAAATAAATAGTAAAATTCATACTAAATACTATACTAATTCACACGACCAGAGATTAGTATATTTTTGTCATGTAGAAAATGTTTTGAGCTATTTTTGGAGACTTAAATCAGCTCCATACAATTCTTTTAGATTTAGTTATGACTTCTCAAAGTTTAGTCTAGAAAATGGGGTGACCAAAGGAACAGTAACTATAAATTTTAAAATTTTCTATTTGGTTCTTCATGTAATTCAAGGCTCTAAAGTGACTTAACTAGACTTTATGTAAGGTATACTATATGAGAAATAAGGTTTAAAGTTAAGTTGTTACATTTTTTATGTCAGAGTCAAAGATTCAGGCGCTCAGAGTTAAAGAATTGAGCTATCAAAGTTAAGAGCTCAAGTATACTCCATTATATTGGATTGCAATGATTGTGTTATGTTTCCTCATAGGTAAGAGGAACTATATTATGCTTAAATATTCCTTATTAAAGTAAGGTCTTGAAATGTATTAATGGCCTAAGAGATTTAGTTTTGGGATTGTTTTAGTAATGAATTGAAGTGGTTAGCAAGAAATGAAAGATACTAATAAGTTTTACATGATTGAGGATATGTAGGAATGACTAACAACCCAAATACAAGAAATTGACCTGAGCCTAACCAGGATCTTATGGAGGAAACATAGGATCTAACATGACTTCCAATAATGTTAATTACATGGCAATCACTAACTGAAGGGATTATCTGCACCTAGAGAATGACCCTATAGCAATGGTCCCTTCACATATAGTTCCTCCAAAGCAAGTAATTGCACCTCTAGATGAAGAGGTTGATCAACCCTCTAACTATGTTAGTTCCAGTGAGTCTGGGCTAGCTAAATTATTTGGAGGGAATGATAGTTTCTTCCTATTAGACCAAGGACTCCAAATCCAATTGATTGTTGGAACTATTTTTTATGAATGTCAGGCTAAACTTGGAGGATTTGTTCAAGTTTTAGATTTTCTGAGTACCGTATTAGAAGTAAAGGAGTTCTTTGAAGTGCATCATGACCATAGGCTCCCTAAAAGTGAATAGGTTGAGCAAGTGCTTAATGCTATACCAAATCATAAGTTATAGAATCATATTAGGGAATTGCTTCAAGGTCGAGTGTTTCATACTTTGGAAGATTGTGTTATTGCCTACATGCTCCAAGCAGAATGCTATTGTGAAAAAGAAGTTAAGGTAATGGAAGTCTCTAAACAGGAGCTAGATAAGGATCTAGAAGAAGATCCAATGGAGATATAATGTGATAATGATAAGTCTAACATTAATACTGAAACCCCATAAGTCCAAGTATATGATGTATAATGTAAATATAGATAAAGTATATATATATAGTTGTGATATAATGATGTATTTTGACTAATGATGATATAATGAAAGAAGTAGGTAATGTTATTTGCTAAGTGTAATTAATTTATTATTTGCAATTGCTGAATGCAAGATAAGAATGGTTAAGACACGAAGAGTTCTTAGTAAAAACTGATAGCACAAGAACAGACTTCTTGAATGACTCTTGTAACAGTAAATGAAAGTACTCCTAATCCAAATCCACTACAAATGATCCTTGATCATCTAGATTAGCAACAGAAGACTATGGAGCAACTACTAGAGACGGTTAACACCCAAAGATAGCAGGAGGAAGTTAGAACCTCCAATGCTCCATGTAACATCCCATAATTACCAAAAGTGCTACCATATGTATAGAGATATGAAAATATGATATGAGATGCATTAAAAGATAGAAAAAGTAGTAAAATAGCAACTTTACAGTTAAGTGAAGCAACAAATATGAATTTGTAATCTAGTCCTGTAAAAATAATTATTTATAGTTTGGTCCTTGGGAAAAATTACAAAAAAAGACCTAAAAAATAAATATTTGCATTTTACCCCAGCGTAGGGGTAATTTCATAATTTTTAAAATTTATATAAAAATGGACCTTTTGATATACTAGACCAAATGAAATGATTTATTGAGTCCAAAAGAATTAATTTGGGAAGAATAGATACAAACCTAGATTAATCTTGTATCCATGAAGTGACAAAAGATTGCAAAAGTAACTTTATCAGTTTAAGCATAAAGTAACCAGCACAAGACATATCTGGGCTAGGAAAAATATGTAGTATTTTAGAGATATTTCTCCTTAAAGTGTCGTACTTATAGCTAGCCATGTGGGCAATTAGAATTTAATACTAATTTCTCAAGGAACTTAATGGAGAAGTATGCATAAACCAATCCAAGTTAACGCAAATAAACATGATTAGTTTTTACTATTAGATATCTCTCATCCAACTATTTTCCATGCTACATATGGAGTTTGAAAGATCAAAATTTACGAAGAAAAGAGGCAAGATGGAGTGAAGGGAGAAGAGAGAGAAAAGAGAGAGAAAAGAGAGAGCAAAGTTTGGAACTTGAAGTTCAAGTGGAAGGCGAGTTCCTTACCACCTCATGTTGGTTGCTTGAGTAGTTTGGCTTAGTTTCATGAAGTCCTCTCCTTCCTCTTCTCAAGCATGGATTTTGGTAAAGTCTAGGGAGTGAAAGGAATTGGGTTTTACGCAAGAAATGTGATGGAAAGCATGAATAAGTCATCTATAGTTTGGTTTTCAAAAGATTGGAGTAAGTTGCATGGAAAACAATTTCTACCTCCTTTAGAGTTCAGTTTGGCCAGAATATGAGGTAGATTTAGAGTTGGAATTTCATGATTTTGATGCTAAAAATGGAATCCTTAAGTTTAAATTAGCAAAGAATAAGTGTTGGTTTCAAGAAATATTCAAAGGATAACTATATGGAGTTTTTAGGGTTTATGATACTTTATGAAGGAACCACTTAAATCAGTAGCCTAAGTGGTTATTCAATGATATATTTAGGTTCAAGCAAGCTTGTGGCAGTCTTAAGAATTGGTGAAGTGAAGGGAAAAAGGCAAATAGGTTCACAAAGGTAGCAATTTACCATTTATAGCATTATGTTACCTTCTGATGTTTTCATAAACTCCATGACTTGCCATATTGCTATTTTGATGTCATGTGACTGTTTTGGCTGAGAATATGTAAGGGTTTCAACCCTGAGATGTCCATTTTCTATAAAGAAACTCTACCAAAATTTTTACGAATTAATATGACACAAATGTGAAAGTTTGATGTTTTCATGATATATGTGATAATATGTGAGTATAATTGGTGTTGCTATTGGGATTCTTTGGATCTCACCCTTTTAAATGACTAACATGCTTAGGGACGAGTTATGGTAAGACTTCCAAGAAGGAGCAAGACAAGGAAGAAGGAATTGATGATGAAAATGTCTTTGCTTGCAATGATAATCTATTTTGAGCAATTATGCAAATTATTATGGGTTGTGTTAAATCTTTATTATTAATTTATGATGTCCCTTTAAGTATTACATGATGTATGGTATGGTTTCGAGATAAGAAATCATGATGTAATTATAGTATGGAATTTATATTGTAATAAATGTGGATGTTAATGGTTATTTTGACACCCTGTTAGTAATAAAGCCAATATTTGGATGAAATAGAGGATTATGTATAAGTGATGTATATGCTTGGAAACTAGATAGAATAATATTTTTGTAAACCAATAAGCACCTTAATTGGCTATGTAAATGATTTATACTAACTTTTTAAATTTACAAGTCAAAACTGGATAGAGTTGGAAAATTGTAGGATTTTACCATATGTATTGCTTACTTTGAAAAATAGTATAAAATTATATAGGGCTCCAAAAATTTAGTGGTTTATATGTATGAAAAATATATGTTTAAGGTTTAACATGCCACTAGTTTGAATAAATTGGAGTTATGCATATTTTCCTAAAACTATTTCAGTAAAAGTTATGCTTGAACCTTAATGGTTTAAGCTAATGTTATGCAATGTTCAAGTTAAATAAATGTACAAGAAATACATATGGAGCTTTTCAAGGGTATCAAGAAAGCACAAATGGGCTCTGTATGGGATGAGATATAAATTTCCAAAGTAAAGGCCAAAAAACTGGATGGAAATTGACCATATAAATTGTGATTTTCTGTGCTAAATATTCTACTAATTGGCATGTTTAAGCTTCTTTTTCATATTTTTCCCACACATATAATGTTTTAATCTGTTTTCAAAGACTTGAATCACTTAAATACTATTTTTATAGAATTAGTTATGATTTTTCAAAGTTCAATCAGTAAAAGGGACTTACAAAAAGAACAGTAACTCAGAAAAATAAAATTTTCTATTTTAGTCCCTCAAGTGATTCATGTAACACCTTACTTTTAGCTTCATTTTCCATAAATTAAACTCCATTTAAGTTCATTTATACTTAATTAGAAGATTGAATCACTTAATTTTGTAAAACAAAATTTTCTATTAATTCAGTCATTGTTCATATGGTGTTTACCACTTTACCGATCGAAATTTGAAAAATTCATAACTAAATCTAAACAAATCATATTAAGGTGATTCAAGTCTCTAAAAATATCTAAAAACATTATCTTCAGGGAAAAAATATGAGTCAAGTTATTCACTAGAACAATTTGTAAAGTTTATTCTTTAAAATTTACTATACATTTGGTTATTGTTCACCTTTCTAGGATTTTACCCTTAATTATAAAAATTCATATCTCATTCTACCCTGATCCAATTCATACAAACTTTACCTCATTTGAAATCTCTATATGTATACCTTTTTGATCTATTTTTTTGTGCATTCATTCTACTTGTACAAACCATAAGATCAACTTAAACGTCTAAGGGTTAGAACTCAATTCTAACTGGACCAGTTTTAGGAAAACCTATATACCTTTCGTTATATAGCTCCAATTACTTCCAAACTAGTGACATCTTGAATCTAAGTCATATAACTTTCCATACATTTAAATCATTAAATTTTTTGAGTTCTGTATGATTTTATAATATCTTTTGAAATTTCCAATATTCATAAAAAAAGATACAGTTTTTCTTACACTGACTAGTTTTAATCCTCAACTTCTAAAATTCACCTTAAATTGCACACTTATCCAATTTAGCTGTGTTAAATCAAGTGTTTTAATGATTCCAAATCAACCTTCCAGAGCTTAGAAAGAAGATATCAAAGGTGCATGGAAGATCCCAAATGGAGAAATCCAAGTAAAATCAGCACAAGATTAGATATAGGACTTCTTACCTTGTTTAATTTGAGTAAAATGCTTTGGATTGGCAAAAGAACATTTTTAGATATCTGATTCCATGTTAATTCATGGAATATTTGAAAATCACCTACTAACAGATAAACTTTAAAGTGTTAAAACTGATCTATTGCTTTGAAAATTTGAACTTTGACTTCTGAAATTCAAATTTTGAATTGAAAATAAGTTAGTTAGAAAAAAGATTCCACTGATAGATGAACTTTAAGTGCAGAAATTCGAACTTTGGCATGAGTCTAATAAGATACTTTTCTAATAGAAGAACTTTGTGCTTTGAAAATTTGAATTTCTGATAAAACACAATTCATAAAAATAAAAAATTCATTTGAGGATATGTCAAAGCTTATCTGAAAGAGAAGTTTAGAAAGAGTTCAAAATTAGCTCACTGACAGACAAACTTTGACTTTGAAATTTCAAATTTTAGAAACAAAGCTTACAAGTCTGTTATGACAATATGTTGACAAATGAATGTTGGTTTTCAGAAATTCGAACTTTGAAATAAGTTTGATAAGAGCTCCCTCTGACAGACAAACTTTGAATCTTGAAAATTCAAATTTTGAAAAGATGAACTATTGTGCCTTATAGAGCTGCCCACTGACAAACGAATTTTGGGCACCAAAATTCAAACTTCGAAGGCACTGTAGCAATATGAAACAACTGTTCACACTTATCAGAAGAACTTTAACTTGAAAATTCGTATGAACCAACATAGAAATATTTTTCAAAGATGGAAATTTGAACTTTGCTTCATAAACAGATGAACTTTGAAGTTCAACGTTAAAGTCTTTAACTTTCAGTATATGTGAAATTCGTCTGTTGACTAACCAAAATTTGAACTTTGAGTGTGAGAAGCATTAAAAGTGATTGGTAAACGGATAGTTTTTCAGGGTAACCTTTGGGTAATATCTCTAAAGGCTAGATCTAGTCTCTAACAAATAGTTAAGACATAAATCTATAAATAGAACTTCATTTTGAAGTTGTGGGTAACGAATTTATATTGTATATACTGAAACTCTATCAAATTCTCAACTCAAAGTCTCTTACTCTTATACTTCATTTTTTTGCACTTTAACTTTCATATACACTCTAAATTAGAGAGTTTATTCTTTGTAATCAATCTTATCTTTATCTAGAAGAAAGATTTTCTTGTGAGGGGATATCACAAGGGATTTGGGAAGCACTTAGCTAGAGTGCAAAGAGAGAGGTTGTAAGCTCTAAGAACAGAGCATGAAAGCTGTACTGAGGCGATTGCAAGAAGCCCATTGAATTCTTGCAGGATAGTGGAAAATCACAAGTAGTTGCTTAGGGACTGGACGTAGGTCAAGATAGAGAGACCGAACTAGGATAAACATCTGTATCTTCAATTTTTCTTTACTGCTCTTACATTGCGATTGTTTTATACTCTGTTTTACTACCTCTTTTGTCTTCCTACACTCTAGACTTTTGCAGAAAATTTTAACCTTCCCAATTCACCCCCTTTGAGAAGCTAGCATATCTAACAAAGTGTTCTTTATCTCTGTGGAAATCATGATCCATATACTTTTAGAATATATAAATCATTTAACTAATTGCCCTATTTCACATGAATAATACCTACGTTTCTATCAGGTTATTGAAACTGAGCTTTTACATTCATATCTTGGCAAAATGAGCTTCATAACATGGCTACATCCTTATTCATTGTACCAAATTCATACATAACATTATGAGAAGACTTAAAGGGACATGTTCATGCATCATTACAAAATTTATACCTCAAATGTAAATTGGTACACAATCTCATAACCTAGTGTTAGAACTTGTAAAATCAAGTTGCTCATCATTGCCTTATTCATTCCTTTTGCTCCTTCTTTGGCTCTTTCCATTAACTTTCCTTAGCATGGTTAGTTATTAGGGAGGGTGAGATTCAAAGAATCTTAGTAGTTATTCCCATTCAAGCATTCACATTATCATGACATTTCATAAAATCATTAACAAAAGCCATAGAAACATATTATGTTATAATAATTTCATAAAAATTTTGGCAGGGAAACACCTTTTACAATGAACATCCTAGGGTCACAAAACCCTTCAATCAACTAGTCAATAATCTAATACCATCACAAAACATTCAAACAAACATATGGCCTATTCATTAAGACATGAAAAAAATTAATGATAACATAAAGCACTGAAAGGGAAAATTACTACCTTAGGAGTTTCCCTTGCATCCCAAGCTTTGAACACTCTTCCTTTGATCTTTTAACACTTCCTTAAATCATAATGTATAACAAATTAAGGCCATTAGAGTAACACCTTAAATTTAAGTACATTTCTCATGTATTAGACTCCAATGATGTCCATTATTGCATGATTAAAGACTTGATTGTATAAAAATATTAAAATAGATTTTTCTTTATTTTGTATACTGTTCATTGTGCATTTTCCATTTTACCCAACAAACTTTGAAAATTCATAACTACTTCTAGAAAAATCATCTCATAGTGATTCAAGTATCTAAAGATATTTGAAAAGATTATCTTTATGGAAAAAATATGAAATAGAGCATTTCCTTAGAGCAATTCATACAGTTTATTTCTCAAACATTTACTATACATTTAGTCATTTTGAAACCTCTCAGGTTTTGACCTTAGATTTAAAAATTTATATCTCCTGATATTCTGAGACAAATCTTGTATTCTCTATGTTGTTGGAAATCCCTGTGTGTCTAATAGTTATAAATATTTTTTTTGTACATTTATTCTACTAGAATAGGGTAAGGCATTAACTTAATCTAATAGGGCTCAAAGCTCAACTTTAACTGGAACAGTTTTAAGAAAATATGTATAACTCTTGTTATACTCCAATTGCACTCAAACTAGCAGTATATTAAAGATAAGACATGTATATTTCCACACATATAAGCCAATGAATTTTTGGAGCTATGTATGATTTTATAATACCTTTTGAAATTTCCAGTATCTTGGTTCAAGGTTCCAATTTTCCAATCTTGCCCTGCTTTTGAACCTTAATTTTGAAAATTCACCATAAATTATACACTTATCCAATTTATGTGATCTTTAACTTCTTTAAAAACTTGTTTTGTATACTTTCGGAGCATATATAACATGCCTATCAATTGCTCTATTTCGAACTAAATACCTCTATCCTAACTACTATTGATCATTATTGACATAGTTCCCACAATCAAATTTCATAAACATAATGCATCATCATTCAATGCTCCAAATCCACCCATATTATCATGCAAGGTTCATAAAAACATAACCATGCTAAGTTATAAAGTCATAACATTAGACATGATTTTATACAAATTCCTAGAATGATACATCACTATTGGCTTTATTTGCTCAAAAATCATGCTCCTCCTTTATCCACTTAGCTTTAACTTGATCTTTAACACACCTTGGCCTTATCATGGTTAGTCATTTGGAAATGGATGAGATTCACAGAATCTCAGTAGCAACCACTAAAATGCAATCATATTATCACATAATGCAAGCCATTATCATAAAATCCTCATTCAATCACATTAAAACTTTAACAATTTTATAAAAAATTGGGCAGAGTTTTCCCTTGAATTTTGGACATCCAAGGGTCTTAAAAGCCCTCAAATAACTCAGCCAATGCCAACAAACCATAACAAATCAACAATACAATCAATTGGAATATCATCAAAATCATTACAATCTATATGACAATATAATGCATGTGTAGGTTTAGTTACTACCTTTTAGCTTTCCAATGCTTTCCAAACTTTGTAAACTCTTCCTTTGGCCTTCTAACACTTCCTAGAATCTAATAGCATCACAAAATAATGCCATGAGCCACTCATTACATAACCTCCCTCACAAAGTGGCTACTTTAACTCAAACTCTATATTGTCAATCTTTGGGAATTTCTTGTACAACATGCTTGACTAAACCTATTTTGGACCCAAGGAATCCATTTTTTGAGTCAAAATCATGAAATTCCCTTTCCTTTCACAAACCCTAAATAGCAAAAAATAAACAAAATTGTAGAAAAATACTAACCCATCAAACTTTGAATTCAATGACATATTCTTGATCCTTGAAGCCTATGCATCCTTTTTCATCGATTGATTTCTTCATGGAACAACTTTCTCTCTCTACTCTCTCTCAAAAAATTTCAGTGATAAAAATGAGAGAGAATAGCCCACTAAACTCTTCAAAGGCTCAAGAGATCACAAGATAATGATCAAAAGAAATTACCTTGAGTTTTTTGGGACCAAACTTGTGATTTTTCCTTCTCCTTTTTGCTCTCTAAAAGTCACACCACTTTGCTCTCTTCTCCCTCTATTATAGACATGATGAAGTGAAGAAGATGAAGTGTTATGACTAAAAATGATATGTAGGCAATAAAGTGATTTAATTAAATCTTATCTTTAACTTTTAGTTGCTTTTTCTCTTAAAATCTTTTCACAAATTTCCATTTGTGTCCTTAAGCTATAACAGATGTGGCTCACTTCCTTTTTTAGCCAAAAATTGTTTCAATAATTTTTATAGGTCAAAATACCCTTTAGCGATTAAATTTACTCGTACCAATTAAATATTTTTGTCGAAATTGTCATTAAATTGGTACAAGATTATCTAAAAATAAATTTTGGAATAAAATTATTATCTTAATCTAAAACATATTTTGGCAAGGTCCAATCATTTTCCTTGAATTGGTATTGTCTTTTTCTGCAGTTTAAAATAACCTTTATCGGGTAAAGTATTAATATTCAAACATAATTACCCAATAAATATTCTTTTAATCTTATTAAATTTCATACTATATGCCATTGGGCTTAACTCCTTGAGACCTTCACTTTGATTATAATTTTTCATATTTCCAAAAACACTCTTGATGCGGGGTAAATTTATAATTTTAAAAATTTTTGGGTCATTAGGTGTAATTTTTCTCAAACTTCTTTCTCTTTTCCCTCCTAGTGAATTTCTTCCTTGAAGGACTAAATTGCAAGCATTGTTAGTTCTTTGGGTCAAAATATAATTTTTTCATTTAACCTAAAAAAATGACCTATTTACCCTTCTTCATACTTAACAATGTCTATTCATTTTTTCCACTTATTTATGTATTGTATATCAACATTTTTTCTTTTAGGCTTAAATGCAATATTTACATTTTACTTCGAATTGGAAAAAGACCATTTTGCCCTAAACTAAGTCAAAAAGTAATTATCCTTTCTTTTTGGCACTTTTATGTAATTTTACCTAAAGACTAATTTTTTTTATTATTTCATTTTGAACTATTCAGATTGACTATCAAATTGGTCTATCTCTCAACCCAAACCTCTCAACTACGCAATACTTATACCATTGCACTCAGCTTGGAGCGGGCTTTTATTCAAGTGGTATATGTTAAGTTTGCTAGCTTCCCAAGAGAGGGGATGAATTAAGAAGTTTAAAATTTCCTGCAAAATTAAAATACAGCAGTGATAATAAAAGTTCCTGAAAAATAGAGAATAGAATATAAAGAATAGTTGCAAAGTAATGTTAGCAGGGCTGACTTCCCAAGAGGGGGGTGAATTGGGAAGTTTGAAATTTTTCTGCACAAAGTGAAGTAAGTGAAGATATCACAGTATAATGAAAACAATGCGTAAAACAGAGCAAGGTGAAAAGTAAAGATAAGGAGAAGAGAAGTCAGTGATTTATCCTGGTTCGGTCTATTCACTTGACCTACATCCAGTCCCCAAGACACCTCTTGAGATTTATCCACTATACAGCAAGAATTTCAGTGGGCTTCTTGCTAAAGCCGCAGTACATGAGTATGCTTTGTTTCTGGAGCTCTCTCAAACACTCTAAGCACTTTCACAATGTGCTTCCCAATCCCCTTGTGAATACCCCTCATAAGTAAATCTATCTCCCAGATGAAGAATAGATTGATTACAATGAAATAACTCTCTTGTAAGGAGTGAATATGAAAGTTTAAGCACAAGTTTAGAAGTTAAGAGGGTAAAAGCTTTTGAGAAGAAGATTCAGCAGAAATTCGGTATATACAAGTTTGATTCGTTTCCCACAACTTCAAATGATGTTGTATTTATAGATTTAAGTCTCATATATCCGTTAGAGACTAAATCTATCCGTTGGGGAAGTTGTTCAACGGTTACACTGAAAAACTATCCATTTACCAACCGCATTTAATGTTTCTGACATACTGAAATTCAAATTTTGGTTGGCCAACAGACGAATTTTAAAGGAACCGAAGATTAAAGCTTCCAATGTTACAGCACGAAGTTCCTCTGTTCATGAAGTGAAATTCAAATTTTGAAACTTACAAAACATTTTCACAAAGTGACATACGAATTTTCAAGAAGAAAGTTTTTCGGTTAAGTGTGAACAGTGTTTTCAATTTTCTACAGTGCCTTCAAAATTCGAATTTTGGATCCCCAAAATTTGAATGTCCATTGAACGTTTAAAGGGACACAGTAGGTTACTTTCTTCAAAATTCGAATTTTAAAAGGGCGAAATTTGTCTGTCAGAGAAACTCTTTTCAGACCAATTTCATCATTCGAATGTTGCAAGTTCTTATCATTCGTATATCAATGTTTCATTTCAATAGACTCAAGAACTTAGCTTCTGAAATTCGAATTTCAATGTTCAAAGTTCATCTGTCAGAGAGCAGTAAATCACTCTTGATCTTAGGTGAACTTTAACATAGTTTCAGACGAATTTCTTCCATTTTCTCAAGTTTTGTTTTGTTTGAAATTCGAATTTTGAAGACTCAAAGTTCGTCTGTTGCAAAGAAGCATCTTTCAGACTTATATGAAAATTCGAATGTTGGAAGTTTAAAATTCGTCTGTCAGAGAGCATTTATCAAACTCAATTTCATTTTGATTTCACATGCACTTTATCATAGTTTCAGACGAATTTCTTTGGTTTTTACAAACTTCATTTTACTTGAAATTCGAATTTTGAAAGTGTGAAGTTCGTCTGTTAGCAAAAGGCCTCTTTTCAGACTAGATGAAAATTCGAATTTTGAACAACCAAAATTCGTCTGACAGAGAGCCATCTCTTCAGACTTATTCAGTTTTAGCTCAAAATTCGAATTTCCAAAGGCAAAGTTTGAATTTCCAACTTGACAGTTTAGCTTAAACTTTTAACCATCGTCTGTTTGTGGGTGTTTTTCAAATATTTGAAGATTTAACATAAAATCAAAGTTTGAAAACTTCTTCTTTTCAAATCAAAATCTTTTACCCAGTCATGACAAAAACTAAGGATCCTACAAAAGATCTAACAGCAAGTACTCAGAAAATCTTCACTTGAAACAGCTTTGCTCTCCTTTGATATCTTCAATCCAAGCTCTTGAATGTTGGTTTGGAATCATCAAAACTCTTGTTTCAACAAGTAAATGAGGAGAGGACACAGAGATTTATCCCGGTTCGATCTACTCCACATGACCTACATCCATTCCCCAAGCCACCACTTGAAATTTCTCCACTAATCTTGTAAGATTTAAATGGGTTCTTGCAAAAACCGCAGTACAACTTTAGCTCAAACTTTGGGCTTAATAGAAAACTCTTACTCTTCTCACTCACAAATAAGAACAAATCTCTTAGTGTTTTCTTATACTAAGTGCTAACTACAAGCATGTAGAAATATGCAAATCAGGGTATGAAATTATCTCTCAAAAGAATGGATATGAAAGTTTAAGAGCAATGAATGAGCTAAGCAGAAGGAAGGTAGGCTTTTAATAAATCAGTAATCAATTCTGCAAAGTTTTGGCATTCATATGTTTTTCCTCATTACCCAACAAATTAAATGAGGTCCTATTTATAGTTTTAGAGGAAAACTATCCGTTGAAAGCAAGAATTAGCCGTTATTCTTAGAAAAATAGTCATTCATCTACCACATTAAATGTGTCTGATAAAGGTTATGCAGATAACATTCTCAGGTTATGCGAATAATGGGTGACCGTTGGCTCTTAGTTTTAATGTTGGACTTTTGTTATGTGAATAACCTAACAAAGTTATACAGATAACGATCATTCCAGAATGACTAAGTTTCAGCTCAAGAACATTTTCATGAAAATCTACTTAGTTGTTCGAATAACATCTCACAAACTTGGATACTTTTGAGGATTATTAAAATAACCTCTTAGGATGTTATTCCTTGTTCGGATAACATTAAATCTCCACAAAGTAGGTTTTTGAAAAACATAGCTTCTCAGGATAACCTACCAAGGTTATACTGATAACATCTTGAACAGAAGGAGGCCCAAGAGCTCTATAACATACATTATGTGGATCACCTCCTTAGGTTATGCGAATAACAGGTAGTATAGGACAAGTGACCTTTACTGTTCACCCCCTTATGCGAATAAGGTAAATACCTTATCAGGATAATGAACTAGACAGACCCGAGGACATGGTGTAGGCCTTAGTTATGTGGAAAATCTCAACCCTTTTTATGAAAATGAAGAGTGAACACTTAGAAAAATATTGAAGTTGAGATTTTGTCCCCATAACTTCCAAGTGTTATGCACATAAGGTAGCCCTTTTTATTAAAACCATTTTAAGAACATGAGCTAATCATTAATCATTAAAGTAGATGCCTCATTTAATATTAGGATAAGTAGAATTTAAAGCTTAACTACCTTCTTTTACAAATGGATTCCTAAAAATGTGTAAAGACTCTTCAACCTTCGAGAATCTCTAACTTTAATCTTCATATGACTTGTGCTCCTTTGATATTTGATTTCCAAGCTCATTGTTGTTTAGAATCAACAAAACCAACTGAATTAACAATATATTGCATATTTTCCGGGGCAAATTCTGGAATTAATTTCTACTAAGAACCTTATGGAAAATTTAATTCCAATTAAATATCAAACATAACTTCTTCTGAAAATTATATGAGAAAATAATTCATTCTAAAACTTGATTATATATATAGCCTTTCCATCTCACTTTATTTCTCATCTTTGATTCATTTTATAACATCCCATAAAAATAGGGATATTACAATTAGCCATTGACTTCATGACCTCCTTCACAAAGATTGCATAAAACCTTAAAATTCCATTTTGCAAACCACTTGAAATTTCTTGTACAACACCCTTGTATCTACCTATTTTGGACCCAAGGAATCCATTTTTGGGGTCAAAATTGTGAGATTCCATTCCTAGAAAAAACCCTAATTTGAAAAAAAATTATGAAAAATTGGAAAAAAATAATTACTTCATTAAACTTGCAATAGCTTATAGATTCTTACTTCTTGGAACTTGTCTAAACTTTTCCCTAGGTTTATTTCACAAAACTCAACTGTCTCTCCAGACCTTACCATGCCTGAAGCTTAGAGGGTGAGAGGAGAGAAAAATCCTCCATGAATCAACCTTAAACTACATGGAAATAAAAGCTTAAGGTGGTTGAAGTAGTTACCTTAGAATTGAGCCTTCAATCTTTCTCCTTGGACTTCTCTTTTCTCTTCCTCTTTTCTCTCTTATTCTCTTAGGTTTTGTGAGGCTTTTCTTTCTCTTTTGTTGCAGAAATGTCAACCAACAAAAGCAAGGAGCAGAGAGAAATTGTTGTAAAGCACTAACCAATAATTTCTTGCCATTTTCTCATTTTTTTTCAAATACTTCTTAAAGAAGTATTCACAAAATCATTTAAATAATGAAATTCCCACATGGGTAGCTACCGAAGATGTTGAAATGGGAGGAGAATTGGACAATTAACTCACTTAATCACTTACTTAATCCTATTTTACCTTAATTAACCATTTTGGTTACTTTTAATTGCAAAAATCCCTTTAAATGAAATAAATAAATTCCCTCCATGTCTAGCAGTTGTGGTCATGCCATATTGAGGGCAAACTTGTCCAATAATTGCTCCATAATTTTTATTGGTCCAAAATAACATTTACCGATTAACTTTACCCATATTGTTTAAATTTTTTTGCCGTAATTCATTGTTTTATCAGTACCCGATTATTTTAGATTAACATTTAGACTAAATTCATTCTCTTGCCTCAACATATATTAGGTGGGATCCCCATACTATTCCTATCTTTATACTACATTTTATGGAGCCCACAATACCTTTTTCAATATAATATTTACCTTTCGAATTTCAATTCTCATCATAAATTCATTTTGACTCAATTAGCTTCTAAACAGTATTCCATTGAGTCCGGTTTGTCGAGACCTTCGCTTTCCTAGAATTCTAAAAATTCAAAAATTGCCCTTGACTAAGGGCAAAATTATAAGTTTTAATTCTTTCATGCCATTTGTTGTAATTTTTCCTGGGACTAAATTGCATATAATTCTTTTTCCTTGGGGCTAAAATGTAATTTTCACATCTTATTTTCCAGCTTGGGATATGACTGTTTTACCCTTAAGTTGGGTTAAAAACGCAAATTAGATTCCATTAGATACTTGTATTTTTCCCTAAAGACTAATTTTTTTAATAATTCCTTTTCATTAAACTTCAAATTAGCCTATCTTTCAACCTCGACCTCTCGGCTACATAATATTTATACCATTGCACTCAGCTTAAGATAGATTTCTATTCAACTGGTATATTGCATATTCTTTTCGGTTCAATTTTAGAATTAATTTCTGTTACTGACCTTTTGGAAAATTAATTCCAATTAAGGACCAAGCATAATTCCTCTTAAGAAATTGTATGGGAAATTAACTCCAATGAAGGACCAAGCATATGCAACTATCATCTTATTTCTTTTCGCATCTTTTCATGCACATTATAGTATCTTGGAAAAATAGAGATATTACAATTCAAGCTTCTAAACATGATCAAATGGACTTAAGTAAGGTCCAATACATGGGAAACATGGTCTTAAATCTATGGTGTTACACTCCGCCTATACTGTAGTAGCTTCAACCAAATCAGTAAGCTCCTGCAAGACAAGTTGCAGGGCAACTGGTTGAGTTCACCAACCACTAACATATAATTGCACAATTTAGAAAGCGTCACCTGCCATCCTTTCATGGTAAATTTGATGTGCAAGTTGCTGAGAATTGGATTATGAGCTTCTAAAAGATTTTCAAGATAATAGGCTACACGTCAGAAATGAAGGCCTTAATGGCAACTTATATGTTTAAAAAGGAGGCTGACCAATGGTGGTAGAATATAGAGCAAATTATTCAGGCACGAGGCATACCATTGACTTAGGAAGTATTCCTAGAACAATTCTATGAGAAGTATTTTCCTAGGTCTGTAAGAGATGAAAAGGAAGCGAAATTCAAAATGATTGACCATGATGAGAATAAGTCGATTTATGAATATGTAGCAAGGTATAATCAACTAGCTCGATACTTAACCTACCCTCGAACAGTATGATGATGAGCGATGGAAGACAAAGAAGCTAGAAACGGGCCTAAAGCTAGCAATCAGAGAAAAGGTTGCCCCAATGCAAATTCAAACTTTCAATTCATTGGTTGAAGGGAGTAGAATCATTGAGAATTGTCTAAATCACAAGTATATTGCTCTAGTACCTTCGGCCAATAATAACAGGAAAACTATGTAGGAAAGAGAAATAAGTAAGAATAAGGGTAAGAAGCTTACGAAAACAAAGGGGATTCAAGAAGTAGGGCAAAAAGGGTAGAGAAAGCGGATAGAGTAAGCTAGCTCCTATTGTGAAGAATACAGAAAAGCTCATTGCAGAAGGTCATGCTTAGCATGGCAGAATGTATGCTTTAAGTGAGGAAAGCCATGACATTATGCCCATGATTGTGCAATGGAGCTAGCCAACCTAGACTACAAGCACTAGGGAGAATCTTTGTGTTATCCCAGTACGAGGCCATAAGTCTCCTGATTTCATCATAGGCATTATCTAAGTAAATCATTATTTTGTTAAAGTATTGTTTGATTTTGGTGCAAGATGTTCTTTTATATCTCATAGCTGTGCTAAAAGTTAGGTCTAGAAGTTACTATTTTGCCATATGACTTACATGTGAATACCCTTATAGGAAACACAACCATAACCTCTATTATCTATCTAAATAAACCCCATAGCACCATAATAGATTTGATTTGTATGCCTTTCCTTGACATTGATGTGATTATTGGCATGAATTGGCTTTTTGCAAATAGTCTTTTCCTAGAGTATGAAAACAAAAAAAGAGAGATCTTGATTTTGCCTACCCCTGAAAATGCTTCATGTGCTAAGACTAAGCTAAATGTTATGTCAACCGCTCAAGCTGAAAGATGCTTAGGGAAAAGATATCAATGATATCTGGTGTTCTTTTCAGTGAATGTCGAGGTTAACATGAGAAAGGATAAATGGAAAAACTAATGTATGACATAAAGGAAAAAGTAAGACTGAATGTGCCTCTGTAAAGAAGGAGTATGGTTATTCAATGTAATTATGACATATAAGGCATGAAGCATGAGCTAAGGAATATGAGGATTATGGTAGGAAGTTACGAAACTAAGGAATCTTGAAGTGGTTGATTGCTAGGCTTAGTTTGAAATTTAGCTTTAGAATTAAAGTTCTTTGCCATAAGGTCTTATAATGAAAGAAATCCTCTATTACCTATTGAGGCAAGATAGAAAGGAGGTAGCTCTTACGATGATGAGACCTAATTGAGCAAAGAGATAAAATCTTCTATAAGATGAAAGTTACCAAGGCAAAGGGGAGGTAGCTCTTAGGGTGAAACCCAATTGAGCAAGAATAAATGATGGTGAGAGGCTGAGAGCTAGATTTTAACTAGATCAACAAGAGACTTTTGAAGGGTTAAGAAATTTCCTTAAGTTGTCAGACCACTAATTAACCTTGGCTAAGCACCTAAGAAGATTTTGTATGAGAATGGGTAGAGTAGAAATAATAACCACTGCTTTGATATTATTAAGACCCCAACCCACAAAAAGCCAAAAGGTTTAAAGGCTATGACAAGATAAGCAAGCATAGGGTTCGGGGGTATGTTTACACACAAAGGTATAGTGGTAAATTGGACCTTTAAGCTAGCAAAATGCTGAATTCTGGCATACTGAAGGATCTTAGAGATGATTGCTGCATAAGGAAGTGTGGAATCTTTCTTATGATCCCTAGCCTTGATCATGCATTGGAGAATGATATGTCCCATGTTGATAAGCTTCCCTCCCATGATTACTGCCATTACATGTGCCTCTGCCCTTGTGATCAGATTGAAGCTACCTCCTTTGTTAAAGATAATCTCAGACACTATGTAGTGCAGGATTCTCAAGTAAGCACTGAGGTTAGTGGGTTTCAGTAAGCTTATGAGTGGCATGTTCTCCTTTCTTCTGAACAAAGTGTTTAGGATTGTGCTCTCCTTGTAGTTTAAGAAAGGTCCACCTTCTTTATCAGCAGTCTCTGCCTCATCCATATACCCAGAAGCAGTAATGTCAATCTTCAAGCCATCTTGCCCTGGAATTTCTAACACCTCGTTAAGGGTTTCATCTGTTAGCCAGATAGTCCTTGATCTCATATTGACTTCCCATTTCCTCTTCTTGTTGTTGTATTTCATAGAGGCATACCAAGTCTTGACTATCTCATCATCATACCTCTCCAATATCTCTAACAAATTCTTGTATCTCATCGTCCAAAACCCAACATCAAAGTTGTTAGAGATTAAAAATTCTTCCATATTGACACAATGAGGCTTGATCACCTTCTTTCTTACAAACTTGGTCATGTACTCCTCCTGAATATGGGCATTGCTCTATAATGGCAATATGGTCAGCTCATATTCTCCAGATTCAGTACTGGAGGAAGTGGAAGCAATAGCAGCAGCAGCGAGAATCGAAGGCTCTGTTTTCCTTGGTGAAGATGGCCAAGATTTTTTTGAATCATCCTTTGGTGTTATTTTTTTCCTTTTGGAGGGGATTGCTTTGCTGGATTTGCCTTTTCTTTTTGGTTTCTCACTCTCTTTTGAGGCATATTGAGATTTAACGGTTCTCTTTGGCCTAGATTCTCCCTTTCCAACTTCAGGATTTTTCACTCTAGCCATTTTCGTGGTTGAATGATTCAGAATGAACCAAAGAATGTGTTTATAGGGTGCGAAGAGAAGTTTAATCAGTGGAAGATGAAGATTTATGGTCAGAATTAAAGGGTATTGAAGAGAGAATTTGAACAGACTCACGAAAGAGATGAATAGGGTTGCGTCTATTCACAAGATGACCTTTGGTTTTAACGTGTGTAACTGCATGACAGACGAATTTTGAGGGGTCAAAATTTGAACTTCAAGCAGTTACAAGTTAACCCATTCAGCAAAGCTTACTGACAGATGAATTTTCTTTTGGAAGTTTGTCTGACAGAGGCTTAGTTCAAATAGCAAAAAGATGAACAGACGAACTTTGTTCCAACAAAGTTCAAATTTTGAAGAACAGGCAGCAAGCAATTATCACTACAACAAACAACAGACAAATTTTAATTATGAAAATTCATCTTTCAGAGATTCAATAATGTGAGCATGTTTCAACAGATGAATTTTAAATCAGAAATTCAAATTTCAACATTTTTGTAAAGAGTTTCCAAAATGCGTATTTTGAGAAATGGAAATTCGTATAATCTTCATGTTGAACAAATATAATATTGGAATTTTATTTTCGAAAATTTGAATTTTCATAGACCAATAGACAAATTTCGAAGGACCACCGAGAACTGTTACAATGTAAAGCAAGCTGAAGTTTGTTTTATGGGCATCAAAATTCGAATGTTAAGCATGCTAACTTGTTCAAAAACACAATTTATCAAGGAAATTCGTCTAATACACATCTAAAATGTTAATTTTAACTTTATAAACTTACAGAATGGATCCAGAAACTCAGATTTCTAGCTTTCTTTTTCACTTTTTGACTGTTCCATTTTGGAGTGCTCCATTTTTTAGATTTATTGTCATTGAAACTTATGAGGAGCACCTGCAACTTAAATTAAACTTACTCCGATGCTAAAGTTAGAATTAAATCAATGTCAGAAATTCTAAAACAGATTTGCACAAGGATTTACATATAGTTCATTGGGATTTACCATACCTAATTCTCTTCTGATTTTACAATGCCTATCTTCTGAAAGAGGCTTTGTCAAAATGTCAGCAACTTGATCTTCTGTTAGGATGTATTCTAACCTGATTTCTCCTTTCAGAACATGATCTCTTATGAAGTGATGCCTAACTTCAATATGCTTTGTCATTGAATGCATGATAGGATTCTTTGTGATGTTAATGGCACTTTGGTTGTCACACATTGTTCGTATTTCCTTCATCTCTATCTTAAGATCTTCAAGCTACTGTTTCATCCAGATGACTTGGGCACAACAATGTCCAGCAGCAACATATTCTGCTTTTGCCGTGGACAAGGCTACACTATTTTGCTTCTTGCTAAACCACGAGACCAAGGATCCTCCAAGAAACTGACATGTTCCACTTATGCTTTTTCTATTAGTTTTGGATCCTGCAAAGTCAGTATCAGTGTATCCTTTTAGATCTTCTCCATTGCCCTTTGGATACCAAAGACCCATCTGTGATGTTCCAATAAGATATCTGAAGATACACTTCACAGCAGTTGCATGGGTTTCCTTGGGACATGACTGGAACCTTGCACACATATAGACACTAAACATGATGTCAGGTCTGTTGGCAGTTAGGTACAGTAGAGATCCAATCATTCTTCTATAGTGGGTTATGTCAAACATTTTCTCTTCTTCATCCATATCCAGTTTGGTTGTTGCAGCCATAGGTGTTCCCATTGGCTTGGCATTCTCCATCCCAAACTTCTTTAGCAATTCTTTCAGATACTTGGATTGATTAAGAAAGATACCATCATTACACTGCTTGATTTGCAATCCAAGGAAGAAGTTGAGTTCACCCATCATGGATATTTCGAATTCTCCCTACATTAGCTTAGAAAAATTCTTGCAAAGAGATTCATTAGTAGCACCAAATATAATATCATCAACATAGATTTGAACAATAAGTAAATCTTTATTTTCTTTCTTAGTGTATAAAGTTGTATCTACTTTTCCTCTGTTGAACTCCTTTTTAGTTAGAAAATTACTTAATCTTTCATACCATGCTCTAGGGGCTTGCTTTAATCCGTAAAGGGCTTTCTTTAGTTTATAAACATGGTTCGGTTTTGTAGAGTCCTAAAAGCCTGGAGGTTGGTCTACATAAACTTCTTCCATGATATATCCATTAAGAAAGGCACTCTTTACATCCATTTGATATAACATAATATTTTTCATGCATGCATATGCTAACAAATTTTAATTGCTTCTAATCTAGCCACTGGAGCAAAGGTTTCTTCAAAATTAATTCCTTCTTCTTGATTATATCCTTTTGCAACCAGTCTAGCTTTATTTCTGATTATTGATCCAGATTCATCAAGTTTATTTCTAAAAACCCATTTAGTGCCAATGACAGGATGATTTTTGGGTCTAGGCACTAAATCCCAAGCTTGATTTCTTTCAAATTGATTCAATTCATCTTGCATAGCTTTTAATCTAGTATTCATTAGTTAAGACTTCTTCAGTACATTTAGGTTCAATTTGAGAAATGAAGGCACAGTTTATCATCTGATCTCTTAACTATTTTCCAGTTTTAACTTTCTCTTGAACATCCCCAATTACTTGATTAACAGGATGATTCCTTTGATATCTCAAAGCTCTGGGGAGTTCTTGAGACATTTCTTCATTATTCTCATCCTCAAAATCTTTCTCCTGAATATCTTCCTCTATGTTAATAGATTCAGATATTTTTGGAGGCTCAATTTTATCTTCTTAAAAAAGATTTATGTTCTTAAAATTTGAAATAAGATCATCTTCATCAGTGACATGCTTAGAAATAGTTTCATTTTCAATAAACACCACATGCACAGATTCGTCTACTAATTTAGGCTTTTTGTTGAAAACTCTATATGCTTTACTCCTACTAGAGTAGCCCAGAAATATACCTTCATCAGATTTGGCATCAAACTTACCCAAATTATCCTTTCCATTGTTATGGATGAAGCACTTACAGCCAAATACATGTAGATGTGAGAGGTTTGGCTTGCTTCCTTTGTACAGCTCATAAGGAGTTTTCCCAAGAATTGGTCTGATGTAGGCTCTGTTTATGATGTAGCTTGCTGTGTTTACTGCATCAGCCCAGAATACTTGAGAGAGTTCCTTTTCATTCAGCATTGCTCTTGCCATCTCTCCAATTATTTTGTTCTTCCTTTCCACCACTCCATTTTGTTGAGGAGTTCTTGGAGCTGAGAAGTTGTGGTCAATTCCATGTTCATCACAATACTCCAAGAAGTATGAATTTTCAAACTCTCCTTCATGATCAGGCCTGATAGATACAATAGAAATACCTTTCTCATTTCATACTTTCTTAGCTAAGGTTACAAATGCATCAAACGTATCACTTTTAGAAGAAAGAAACAATGTCCAGGTAAATCTAGAGTAATCATCCATAATTACAAGAACATACAGATTTCCACTAATGCTCTTAACTCTAGATGGTCCTATCAGATCCATATGTAATAGTTGTAGAGGTCTAGATGTGGTGACTACGTTTTTAGATTTAAATGATGATTTAATTTGTTTTCCTCTTAGCCATGCATCACATTCTTTGTCTTTTTCAAAAGAAAATTTTGGTAGGCCAGTGAGTAACTCATTTTTAACCAATTTTGATAGTTGATTCATGTTAACATGTGCTAATCTTCTATGCCACAACCAACTATCATTATCCTAACTAATCAAACATACAGAATCTAAGGGAGGAAATTCATCAAGATCAATAGTATAACAGTTACCATCCCTTTGAGCCTTGAGGATTACTTTGTGATCACTTTTTGGGATGACTAGGTAGAACTTTGAGTCAAACAGTACCCAGTTTCCTTTGTCACATGTCTGACTCATGCTTAGCAGATTGTGGTTGAGACCAATTACAAACAGCACCTCTTCAATGGATGTTTCAGGATTCTTGCCCACAATGCCAATGCCAACTATTTTGCCATATTGATCACCTCCAAAGGTCACCTTTCCTCCTTTCTTGTCTCTAAAGGTGATGAACTTCTCCTTATCACCAGTCATATGATTTGAGCAGGTACTGTCCATATACCATTTGTTGTTCTTTCTAGCTTTAAAACAAACCTGCAAAACAAAGTTCATATTTTCTTTTTAAGTACCCAAATTTGCTTGGGTCCTTTTCTATTAGTAGTATCTTCCCTAGATATAGATGTACCTTTGGGAATCCATTTAACCTTCCTGTCAAGTCCATTATTCTTTAAAGTACATGAATTGGAAATATGTCCCTTCTTATTCAGAAGTGACAGGTGGTAAAAGAACTGCTGGATTGAGATACAAGAAGAAAGCAGTATAGATAATATTTTTGTTTTACATGCTTTGGTTGATTATAGGATTCAATATGTCATGTAATATGATCTTTCTTTTACTGCCACTAGCATGCACAAAGTGTCTCATATACACATTTTGATTTTTCTTCCTAATCTTTTCTTTTACTGCACAAGGGTCATAGCCAAGTCCAGCCTTTTCCTGTGTTATTCTCTGACTTCCCATTAAGGCAAATAACATATATTTTCCTTTAGTAAGTCTAGACATGCTTTTCACCAGATGGTCATTAGTTTGCTTTGATTCAATGCATGATTTACAACAAGCAGATTCATATACTGAGATTCAATATGCAGATAAGCAGTTTCAAAGATGTTATGCTGAGATTCTAACTTGTTAATCTTTCTCTTAGCTTGTTTGAGTTCTTTGGTAGTCTTAATGAACTCATCATGCAATTCATGAAATGCATCCAGTAATTCAGAATAGGAAGGTTCAGATTCATATACCTCATCTTCCTGATCACTGTTGGATGGAATTTCAGCTTCTTCAGATGCAAGTGCTATCAGACAGATGTTGTCAATTTCATCTTCATCATCTTCTTCTTCATCTGCATCGTTGCCCCAGATTGATGAGATGTACGCTCTTTTCTTCTTGCCTTTATCTGTAGCTTTCTTTTCTTTTTCTTACTTCTTGAGGAATTGTGGACAATCTCATTTGATATGTCCCTACTTCTTGCACTCATGGCAAGTGACAGGTTTTTTTCTTTCTTTCTTGCTATCTCCAGCTGCTCCTTTCTTGAAGAATATCTTGTTTCTTTTCTTGCTGTAAAATCTTCCAAATTTTCTAACCATCATAGCCATAGTTTCTTTATCTAGCGCATCTCCATCGTTAGATTCTTCTTCTTTCTCCTCAGCAGCTTTTAGAGCAAGACCCTTCTTCTTTCTGTCTTGACTTGCCTCCTTGAGAGCCTTCATCTTTCCCTCATATTCTTCGAGGCTACCGAAGAGGGCTGTGACAGAGGCCATTGATTCTCCTCTGACTTCCTCTGTTGCAGTGACTTTGGATTACTATTCTAGAGGAAGAGATCTGAGGATCTTTCCAACCTTCTCTGTCTGAGTGTACTCCTTGCCAAGACTTTTCAATTGATTCACAATGAGGGTGAATCTCTTTTACAGTTCTTTAACACTCTCTCATTCAACTATTCTGAAGCTCTCGTATTCTCCTATGCAGGAGTTCAATTTGTTTTCTCTAACTCTAGATGTTCCTTTGTGAGCAATTTTCAAGGTGTCCCACATATCCTTCACTGTGGAGCATTGTGAGACCTTGTAGAATTAGTCTTGATTTAATGCACTGGCCAAGCAGTGTTTTGCCTTGAAGTTCAGCAAGACTCTCCTTCTATCTTCCTCGTTCCATTCAACTTTTAGTTTTTCTCTGTACTTCCCATCATCCTTCAATACCATTGGGACAAAATCTCCCTTCTGGATGATGGACCAAATGTCTCGATCAATAGACTGGAGATAGATTTGTATTCTCATTTCCAAGTATCCATAGTGTTCTCCACTGAAGCCCGGTGGTCTATTTGTGTTGTTTCCCTCTAGTAGTATGCTTTCTCCAAAGCCAGCCATTGTATTTCCTGGAGTGTTAAATCCTTTGATTGGGAAACCGGTCTCTGATACCACTTGTTAGATATGTTGGCTTCCCAAGAGGGGGTGAATTGGGAAGATTAAAATTTTCTGCAAAACTTTTAAGAAAGTGAGGAAAGCAAAGGTGACAGTAAAGTAAAGTATAAATGAATAATCAGTAAAAGCAGTAATAGAGAAAGGAAGACACAAATGTTTATCCTGGTTCGGTCTCTCAATCTTGACCTACATCCAGTCCCCAAGCCACCACTTGAGATTTTCAACTATCTTGCAAGAATTCAATGGGCTTCTTGCAAATGCCACAGTACATCATTGATGCTCTATTTTTAGAGCTCACACTTTCTCTCTCTTTGCACTCTAGCTAAGTACTTCCCCAATCTCTTGTGATATCCCCTCACAAGAAAATCTTTCTTCCAGATGAAGATAAGATTATTTACAATGAATAAACTCTTTTAATCAGAGTGTATATGAAAGTTGGAGTACAAATAATGAAGTATGTGAGAGTAAGAGACTTTGAGTAGATGGTTTGGCAGAGTTTCAGTATATACAAAGTTAAAATCATTACCCACAACTTCAAATGATGTTATATTTATAGATTTAGGTCTTAACTATACGTTAGAGACAAAATCTATCTATTGGAGAAGTTACCCAATGGTTTCTCTGAAAAACTATCATTTGAAGTATCAAAATGCTCCTGACACTCAAAGTTCAAATTTTTGTTGGTCAACAGATGAATTTTGCAGAGACCAAAAGCTAAAGACTTCAACGTTGAACTTTCAAAGTTCGTCTGTTCATGAAGCAAAGTTCAAATTTTGATCTTTGAAAAATGTTTCTATGTTTGAACATATGAATTTTCAAGTTTAAAGTTCTTTTGGAAAGTATGAACAGTTGTTCCATTTTACTGCAGTGCCTTCAAAATTTGAATTTTGATACTCAAAATTCATCTGTCAGTGGGCAGTTCAATAAGGCACAATAGTTCATCTATTCAAAATTCGAATTTTCAAAATGCAAAGTTCGTCTGTCTGAGATGCCTCTTTTTAGACTTAATACAAAGTTTGAATTTCTGAATACTATCATTCATATGTCAACATATCATTATAACAGACTCACAAGCTTTGTTTCTGAAATTTGAATTTTCATGTTCAAAGTTCGTCTATCAGTGAGCCATTTTGATGTTCTTTCCAAACTCAGTTTTCAGATGAACTTTGACATATCCTCAGATGAATTTTTCATTTTTCATAAGTTACATTTTGTCTGAAATTCAAATTTTCAAAAGCCAAAGTTTGTCTGTCAGAGAAAGCTCTTTTCAGCCAAGTATCAAAATTCAAATTTCTCAAGTCAAAGTTCGTTTGTCAGAGATGGCTTTTTTTAGACTTGTTCATTTTCAATACAAAATTTGAATTTCCAAAGCCAAAGTTCTATTTTCAAAACAACATATCAGTATAAATATTTCAAACTTCGTCTGTTAGTGGGTGTTTTTCAAATATTCCATAGATTAACATAGAATCATAATTTTTAATGCATCTTTTTGCCAATTCAAAGTCTTTTACTCAATTTAGACATGGTTGTAGATTCTATATCTATTTTTGTGCTGGTTTTTCTTGAATTTCTCCACTTGAGATCATTTGTGCACCTTTGATATCTTCTCTCCAAACTCTAAAAAGTTGGTTTGGAATTATCAAAACACTTGATTCAATAGGAATGATATTGAGAAATTTTCTAAGTTTAGCAAGATGTTATGAAGGATTTCTTCCAAATTGTCTTACTACTTGATTAGAAAAGAAAGTTTTTGTGGGAAAGAAACTACAAAAAGAATTTTTATGAACTAAAGAGGCTAAACCTTCACCCTTGAATTTAGAATTCCTGATCCAAAGATGATTTATGTGGTTATAGCAATGAAAGTTAGTATGAATCAAGGTATCAGTAATGTAATAGGGTTGAGTTGACGTTAACAACCTATGTTTTATGTGAAAAATTTTATGAAAAAATCTGTTCCCACTCATAGTAGCAGTAATTAATGCTCTCGAAATACAGAGTTACTATATCTATGGTACCACGATAAAAGTACTTGAAATCACAACAGCCTCAGAGGAAAGATAGACTTGAGGTAAAGAAAAGAGTGTGAAAAACAAGGTTGAGATGACCTTATAAGTGCCATTTAGACAAAACTAATGCGGTAAGCTTATACCTTAGCAAAAATATTATTCATATAGGTAGTCTAAAGTTGCGAAGTGTAAAGAAATGAATGATATCATGTGCCAATGGAAAGACTATAGTGCAGACAAAGATAAGGAAATTATAAAAGTAAGGATGGGTATGTTATATGAAAGTTTTTAATAGTCCTAAAAGTAAGGCAAGTTTATGACGTTCTTGACATTTTCTAAGATAAAAAGTATTAGCCAGACCTGCTAGCATGTTATGAATGAACGGTTGATGTCAAAGTAAAATGCTAACTTTTTAAGTCATATAATTAAGAAATAGAAGTGCTTCTTTGGTAGAAATGGTCTGGAAATTGGGAGTGACAAGAAGGAAAGAAAGAGACACAAGTATTTAGCAAAAATTTTGAGGACAAAATTTATTTTAAGGGGAAGGAAAATATAACATCTTAAATTTTCTAGAGAAATATCACAGTATACACAAAAATGTGTAAATATAGTATGAGATGCAAAATTTGATGGAAAAATGAGTGAAATGGAAATTTTATATGTGAGGATATTGAGAAGAACAAATTTGCAGTATGTTCCCTACAAGAAAAATTGTTCATGATTTGGTCCCTCAAAAATATTTGTAAATAGGTCCCTACAAAAAATTTATTTGCAATTTTGTCCCTCAAGGGGCAATATCATAATTTTGAAAAATTGATGTCAAAATGGACCTCATGATATGCTGGAACCAATGGAATAGTGTATTGATTCCAAAGGGGTCAATTTGAAGAGAAATAGCCTGTAGAATACAGTAGAATTATGCAAAAAAAGATAAAAGTAGTATAAAGGTAGGCCCACAAAAATAGAAAAAGTAAAAAAGAAAACTATGTGGGCTCCACATTTATACTATTTGGGACATGATATTTAATTAAATATAGATCCCAATATAGTTTAATCATATATCCATAAAGTAACAAAATACTGCAAAAGTAACTTTATCTGTCCAAGCATAAAGTAAACCAGTATGGGACATATCTAGACTAAGGAAAATATGTAGTATTTTGGACACATGTACCCCTAATGTGACATCTTTTTTATAGCATGTGTCTAAAGGGAATATTTTATTATTTATTTTGATTTCTCATGAATCTTCAAGAAGCACACTTGGCAAAAAGCTATGAAAATTGTTGATAAAAATATCCCTCTTGTCTCCTCTATGTTGGCTGACTTAAGAAAGCTTAAAAGAGGGAGGGAGTGCAGTAAAAACACTCCAAGAAAGAGTGAGTGTTGTCACATTAATAACCTTAAATTTTTACCATTTTTATTCCCCTTATTTAAACATTTAATATTAAAATTTGGCTAATTTTATGTGATTTAGATAATATTTATGTAATTAGTCTTAATTTGAAATAAATGAGAATTTTGGGATTTTTTTTGAAATTAAACTTTAATTTTTATTTTTTTTAACTGCCAAATTATTCCAAAAAATTAATTCTTCCATTTTATTTTATTTTATTTAACAATTCTCAATTTGATTATGGGTCATTCATAGTTTAATTATGATTAAAGAAATTATTAGGAATTAACCCATTTAGGGGTAAACTTGTCAAAGAGCTTTGGAAGTTTATTTTTTATAATTTTATTTTTTTTATTTTTATCATTCTAACTCATAATTTTCTTTTAAATTGAGCATAAATTTCATCCCGCAATCAATTTAATATCCTTGGATTAAAATTTGATTTGATTTATGTTACATTTTATTTAATTGTGAATATAATCTATCTAATGTAATATTTTCTTGTAGGTCATGTTCCATGGACGTTGAAATTTTGAAGGGATGTTTTTGTCATTAGAATGGAGGAATTTTATGAAAAATTTATTTTCCTAGCTTTTCTAGTTTTCCTCATTTTTATTTATCTATTTGTATCTTACTTTATTTTCAATTGGTCCACGTCACCTTCCTAAGCCCAAATTCACTTAACCAAACACACCTTTAGCTTTCTTTCACTTTTAATTTCAAACCCTTCTTCTTCATTCAGAATAGATTGAGCTGCCACCTCCATTGCTATCTTATCTCTTTTACTTTGTCTCTCATTCTCTTGATTGTCTTCCACCATTTCTTTCTATTTCTCTTCAATTTCTATCACATCCCCATCATTCCCACACCAACTCTTGGTCATCCTCCATCTTTTCTAGCTTGAAGTCGCAACTCCTTCACATTCCTTTCTTCTCTTCTGCGCTTTACTCTCTCTCCACCGTCCTCCCTATTTTCCACCAACCCACACCATTTTTGGTCTTCCCTCCACCATTCCTACCCTCTTCTACCTTCATTTCACTAACAACCCACCATTTCTCCACCTCATCTTGCTGGGCCGTGGTTATCACACCATGGGAGACTAGGAGTTGTACAAGTTCATGGGTGTAATAGCCATTTTCCTCTTGGTTGCGGTCATGGGTCTTCATACTTCCACTAATTCCTCATGGCCAAAACTTCTTTATTTTCTCTTGGCATGATTTTTCTAGTTATGCAAGGCTAAACTTCTTGGTGGTCAACTGTGGAGGAGACAAAGGGGAATCATGCTTGGAGCTTAATGGGACCTAATTTGTTGTTTGGGATGTTTTCTAAATTATCCTCTTTTATTCTTGCAATTTTTATTCAAATTTAATCTAGGTCTTAACATGAATTTGTTGGAATTTGTTTTGGATAATTAGTGGATTGTTGAGACTTGTTGAATTGGCATTATATATATCAATTTGGATTAATTGAATGTTGATTTTAGTATGTTAACCTTGCTGTTCAGACTTGTTATGTTTGAATTTATGACCTAATTTGATGTTATTTTGATGTGTTCAATGGCAATTGAATTAATCTAAATGATGTTAAGTTAGGTGGATCATTATTGGTGCTTAAATTGCTTAGTTGGATTTAATTGAGTAATTAATTCTTATGTTTTAGGTCTAATTATTGAACTAATCAACATCTTAATTAAGTTAATTAATTTATTTAAACAAGTTTAGGTGGCATAATTGACACTAGGGTAGGCTATGGTTAATTAATCACTTAAATTAAGCTTAGTTGGTAAGTGTTTAATCAATTAGTTGATTTAATTAATCACATCCTGAACATAATAAAAAATTTGGATTGAGTTAGGAAGAGCCCAATTACCCTTTGTCAAGTCCATAGTTGACTACCTTTCAATTTATATATCCTTTCTATCCCTTAGTTTTCTAGTATTTATTTCATTTTAAGTAATTGTTTATTTCAATTTTCAATTTTAATTTTTAAATTAAAATCAAAACCTTCCAAATCTTAGTTGTAATTGGCATTTGCATATAGAGTAGCTTGCATTGCATCTCATAAAAAAAGGAAAAAAAATATAATTGCATTTCCATTAGTTTGTTAGCATTTTAATTTAGTAGTAATTAGTTTGCATTTTTAGTTGCATTTAGGTAGTTTAGTTTGCATATCATTTCATTTAAGACTAGTTTAGGATTAGCATTTTAGTTGCATTATAATTTAATTAGTTACATTTTTTTTATTGCATTTTAATTCAATTAATTTCATCTAGTTTTAATTTTAATAATTGCTTTGTTTAAAAAAATTAATTTAGATGCATCATTTTAACTTAAAAATTCGCATACTTTTGCTTACATATGCACCATTTTGTATGAAATCATCTCATATGTTATAAATCTGTAACTTAGTATGGTTATGTTTCTATGAACCTTATATGATGCTTAGTGTGGGATTTGGATGAAATTAAATGATGTATTATGGTTATGAAATTTATGTTGAATCAAGAAGTTTTGATGATTCCAAACCAACATTGAAGAGCTTGGATTGAAGATATCAAAGGAGCTCAAAAGTGTCTCTAGTGAAGAAAATTTTAGTAATCATTGCTAGGATTGTTGTAGGATCTTTTGTCATGGGTAAAAAACTTTGACTTTGTGGGAAAACGTTTTAAAACCTTGATTTTATGTTAGATTATGAAATATTTGAAAAATACCCACCAACAGACGAAGTTTGAAAATATTGCATTAAACTATCATGTTGGAAATTCGAACTTTGGCTTTGAAAATTCGAATTTTGAGTTAAAACTGAATAAGTCTGAAGAGATGTTTCTCTGACAGACGAATTTTGATTTTCCAAAATTCGACTTTTCATATGTGTCTGAAAGAAGCTGTTAAGCAATAGACGAACTTTGAGTTTTGAACATTCGAATTTCAGATAAAATACAACTTATGAAAACTGAAGAAATTCATCTGAAACAATGTTAAAGTTCATCTGAAATCAAGATTATTCTGAGTTTCAAAATTGCTCATTGACAGACGAACTTTGAACATGGACATTCGAATTTCAGAAGCTAAGGTTGTAAGTTTGTTGCAATGACATGTTGACATACGAATGACAGTGTTTGTAAATTCAAATGTCAAAGTAAGTCTGAAAAGTGGTCTCTCTGACAGAGGAATTTCACTCTTTGAAAATTCGAATTTCAATGTAAAATGAACTACTGTGCTTTCTGAGCCTGCTGAGAACAGACGAATTTTGGGACTCCAAAAATTCGAATTTCGAGGGCACTGTAGCAAAATTGAAAACATTGTTCACACTTAACAGAAAAACTCTTCTCTTGAAAATTTGTATGTCACAACATGGAAACATTTTCTAAGTTTCAAAATTTGAATTTCACTTCATGAACAGACGAACTTTAATATTTGAACGTTGGAAGCTTTAACCTTCGGTTCCTTCGAAATTCATCTGTTGACCAACCAAAATTTGAATTTCAGTATGTCAGAAGCATTAAATGCGGTTGGTTAATAGATAGTTTTTCAGAGTAACCGTTGGATAACTTCTCCAACAGATAGATTTTGTCTCTAACGGACATTTGAGACCTAAATCTATAAATATAACATCATTTGAAGTTGTGGGTAACGAATCAAACTTTGTATATATTGAAATTCTGTCAAATCTTCTTCTCAAAAAGCTTTTACCCTCTCAACTTCAATATATGTACTTTAACCTTCATATTTACTCTATTCAAGAGAGTTATATCTTTGTAAATAATCTAATATTCATCTGGAAGATAGATTTACTTGTGAGGGGACATCACAAGGAGATTGGGAAGCACATTGTGGAAGTGCTTAGAGAGATTGAGAAAGCACTAGAAAACAGAGTACAAGCTGTGTACTGTGGCATTTGCAAGAAGCCCATTGAATTCTTGCAGTATAGTGAAAAATCTCAAGAGGTGTTTTGGGGACTGGACGTAGGTCAAGTGAATAGACCGAACTAGGTTAAATTTCTGAGTATTCTTCTCCCTATCATTACTTTTTTAGTTTGCTCTGCTTATACGCTGCTTTCATTATACCTTGCTTTCTTCACCTATTTCACTTTGTGCAGAAAAATTTTTAATCTTTCCAATTCACCCTCCTCTTGGGAAGTCAGCCTAACTAACAATTTATAATGCTAGTTATGGCACAAAAATGTCCAATAGGTAGGCTGTATGGTTAAATAGATTTAATCTATCTAAAATAGGACTTATGGTATAAGTGATATATAGCCTAGAAAGTAGACATCCCAAACTTTCTAGGAAGTAAAAGAACACCTTAGATGGTTAAGTATAGAGTTAATTCTAAATTTTTAAAGTTAAGAGGTCAAAATTGGATAGGGTTAGAAAATTGAAAATTTTACTATAAGTACTATTTAATTTGAAAGATAGTATAAAATTGTATAGAGTTTCAAAAATTCAGTCAGTTATATGTAAGCAAAGATTTATGTCTTAAGAGTAATATGTCATTGGTTTGAATGCAATTGCAGTTATATAAAGAAATATATGCATAATTTATTAAAACTGTTCCAGTGAAGGTTATATTCTAACCTCAAATGATTTAAAATAATGTCCTGTTCTATATATATGAAATAAATATGTAAGATAAGTATGTTTAGAAAGTAGATATATAGGGCTTTCCAAGAATATAAAGAATGTATAGTTAGCTCAGAATAGAATGAGAAATAAATTGTCCAAATTTACAACTTAGAAACTAGATACAAATTTAAGCTAGAAATAAATAATAAATTTCATGCTAAATATTGTACCAATTGACCTGACCAAAGCTAAGTTCATTTTTTTTTCCATGTAGAGAATGTCTTGAGCTATTTTTATAGACTTGAGTCACTTTCATATGATTTTTCCATATTTAGTTATGACTTTTCAAATTTTAATCTAGAAAAAGAAGTGACCAAATGAACAGTAACCATAAATTTTAAATTTTTCTGTTTGGTTTCTCATTAGATTCAAGGCTCTAAAGTTACTTAAATGGACATTATATAAGGCATATTATATAGGAAATAAGGTTTAAAGTTAAGGTGTTACATCTACGGTCCAAAAATTCACATATTATGCTATTTAATCCACATCACTCATTATCTTTCTTTATCTTATCCCTAAATCCACATCATACATAATTTAATACACTGATAGAAATTTAGGGATATTACACGTGCCTTTAATTAAATAGACATTGGTTTCTATATTTTGGGTCATGGACATTTTCAAAAGAATACAATTTATATTTTCCTTTTTCATTTATTTTATTCTACCATTTTTTACCACTTATCAACTTGAATTTCTTTTCCTATTTTTCTACATAAATAGTACAAATTTTATTGCCATTTTTCTAGCCTTTGGATTGCATTCTTATCCTTCTTGAATGGCCTAAATTAATTCCCACATATTACTTTTATTTTGTAACAAAATACTTTAATTGTTTTATGCTATTTTGTAGGGATGAGTCTTTAAGACTACTTGGAGGCCAAGTCACAGGGCAAGTGAGGAAGATGAAGTCAAGAATAATCATACTATTTTATCATTTTCTTATTTATGTATTTTCATATTGGCTCCCTCATTTATTCTTGCACTTAATTTTCTCTAAATGAAAATACCTTTCCTTTCATCCACACCATCCACTTCTCTATTTATTCTAGACCCTCTATTATTTACCATAGTCAATAAACTTTACCCTAGTGTTACATTACCCTAGTTACCTCACTAACCCTAGTCACTTACTCCATTTGATCCTCACTTTCCATTTTCTTTCTTGATCACCAAGCACACATCCTTACAACTCATTTTCCTAAACCCTAACCACATCTAAACCCTAGGTAGAAAGACTGCCTAAAACATATCCTAGCCTCCATTTTCTCATTCTCATCTCCATTTTTGCCCATTTCCTTCCCCCTCTCTTTTTCCCACATTTTCCTTCATTTTCCTTTACCCATACCATATACACTTATTTCCACCATTCTCCACCACCATTTCTTCATAAAACCTCATTTTCTACCTTCTTCTCTTCATGGACGAAAATCTATCTCTAAGTTTGTGAGGTGGTTCAAGTGATGGAGGGATAGAGAAGCTTGTGGTGATTATGGAAGAGGGCTAGAAGCAAGGAGCTAGAGTTCATGAGCATCAAATTGGATTGGGGAGTGTTTTACTATTTTCATGCTTAGTTTCTTTTCTTTTCTTAAATCTAATGTTGATTCCATGGTGATGTTGATGTTAGATTTGAGTTTGGATTGGATATTGTTGACCTTAGTTATGATCTTGTATTAAGGATTTATTCTATGGTTAGGTAGATTTTTTATATGAGAATGTGATTAATGTTAGCAAAAACCTTTGTGATGGATTGTAATATGATTTGGATGGTTTCTAAGCATGATTTATGGTGTTAATTGGATGGATTTTGTGCTGTTTAGTGGCCGAAATTTTTGTTATTAATGGTCTAATCATGCAAGGTTAGAATGTGTTATGTGGTCATGCATAGCTTAGTATGTGCATTAATTAGGTAATTTGGTTAATTACTTAATTAATCTTTAGGTGATTAATAACCCTAATTTGCAGCAAGTTCATTAATCCGATTTGCATCTTAATTAATGGATTTAATTAACTTGAATAAATGGTCATGCATTAATCTAGTCTAGGGTTCCAAGCTAAATTAATTGTATTAGAGGTCTCTAGGTGACTAAGCCAATTAGATTCATTAATCACTATCCCTAATTAATATTTCTAACGGTCTTAAACAAGTAGCCTTGCAATTAGATTAGTTGGGAGGTTTGTTATAACATCCCAAGAAAGCTAAAATATCTAGAAATATATAAAAATTTTGTAAAAATGGATAAACACCGTTTTACGTGAAATAAGGCAAAGATGTCATTTTTCCCGGTTGAACGAAAAAATGAGAAAAGTATATTTTTACCCCTAAAGAAGATCAAAAATGACATCGATGTCCTTAAATTCATAAAAACTATGTGGGAAGGAAGAGAAAATCTCTTGGGAAAAATTACACCTAATGACCCAAAAGTTTCAAGCATTATAATTTAATCCCAGGTCAAAGTTAGTTTTGTAAATATGTAAAATTACTGTCAAAAAGAAGCCCTCAATGAGAGAAGTCCAATGGTATATGACACTGAGGGTTAATGTTCAAGAATAAAGAAATAATCTGTGCTAAGTATCCAAAAATAATAGTAAACCGATGAAGTAAATTGTGGGTCCCACGGACAATTAAAAAGAAACTGGGAGAGGATATGGGCCATACATAGATATCATTTGGGACAGGATAATTAAGAAAATATAAATATAAATATGGAATAATCCTGTAGCCCAAAAATGCTAATTTACTATAAAAAGCACTTTTATCGGTATGGCTAAAAAGTACCCGGTTCAAGATATATCTAGACTAGAAAAATTGAACAGTATCTGGACACTCCTCCTTCCTTATTTGGCGTTAATTTTCAGCATATTAGGCACATGATTTTTGGTCAAGGCAACTTCCTTACGAAGGTAAGCTTTTTGGTCACAAAAGTAACTATGGTTGAGCTAGCTTAGGTTAGGTTAAGACTAACCATGATTAGTCACTAATCTTAAGTGGATTAACCTCTTTCTCTTCTCTCACTTGGACGTGTTTCAGCAGCTGCAAACAGTGAGGGAGAGCTTCAAAATTTATGAAGAAAAAGAGAGAAAAAAGGAAATGAAGTGAAAGCAAAAGTTGAAAGCTTATAGTTTCAAGTTCCAAGGGTAAGTTCTATGCCTCCTAACTTGTGCAATTGAGAAATTTGGAATTGTTTCATGAAGTCTTCCTCTTCCTCCCACTGCCTTTGATTTTTGTTCAAACCCTAAAACACAGAAAGGATGAGTTTTTATGAGCCAAACTTAGGAGAAACACCAAACTAACAACCTAGAACATGATTTTGGAAGTAGTTGGATGATTTTCAAAGAAAATCATTTTCTCTCCTTTTCTTATCATTTTTGGCCAGAACAGAGGATTAGTTTAGAAATGGAATTTGGTAATTCTAAGGCTATATTTGGATTCCTCATAAAAAATTACCTATTCTTGCCTTATATTGTCACGTGATTTTCAATGAATTTGATGACTTGCCTATTGTTTGATATGATCATTTGTGATGCTTTGAGAATGTTGGCTGAGTTAATTGAGGGGTTTTGAGACCCCGGGATGTCCAAAATATAAAATAAAACTCTGCCAAAATTTTTGTAAAATATTATGGCATAAATGTTTAAAAGTATTCACTTGATGTTTTATAATGATGATGTACTTAATGTGATAATATGATTGCATGAATGGTGATTGCTACTGAGATTCTTTGAATCTCACCCGCTCTTCAATGACTAACCATGTGGGAGAACCAATGCAAAAGAGCTAAGGAAGGAGCAAAAGGCATGAAGAAGAAAATGATGAGTTGTTGATGTGCAAGTTGCCATGTTATGATATGAATTGTTATTTGTGCCTTATTTTATATGAAGTTGTAAAATAATGAATATTATTTTAATGTTGTAGAAAATGTATGATAATTTCCAGTTCTAGATTTTGGAATATGAAGTTATATTCTACCAAGTTTCATGCCAAAATGAGTTCATTTGTATGGGTTTTGGCAAGCAAATTGCAATATAGATTGAAACAGGGTATTTTCTAGATTTATCTGGTTAGTTTACCCTTTTTCTGTACTTAATGTGAGGTCAAGTTTATGGGATTTTTATAACAGATATAGGGCATCTCAAGCTTTAATATGACACCTAATTCACCCCATTTGGAGTTGTGTACAATAAATGGTGATTTTTCAAAATTAGGGTTCAGAATAGGCAATATTGAAAAAACTGGAAACTAAAAGTTAAGTACAGGAAAATTTAAAAGATAACATAAAATCATATAGAGATCCAAAAATTCAGTGGTTTACATGTATAAAAGTATCTATGTCTTAAGATCCATATGCCACTGATTTGGAAGTGATTGAAGTTATAGAACAAGAGATATGTAAGTTTTCCCAAAACTGTTCCAGTAAGAGTAGAATTCTGACCCTTCACAATTTAAGTTAATAATATGCCCTGTGTAAGTGAAATAAATGTATTGAAAAAATATCAATAAGTATACATGTAAAGCTTTCGAATGACATAGAGTATGCATAATTTGGAATAGAATAGAATGAAATATGATTTTTCAAAGTTGAGGTTAGAAAACTGGAAGATAGAAAAATGAGCAAATGAATAGTAAATATCCACGAAATTATTGTACAAATTGGCTCAATGAAGTTACTGTTTTATATTTTTTACATGTAGATCTGAAATTAAGAAAATTTTAGAGATTTGAATTACCTCAAGATGAATTTTCAAGATTTACTTATGAATTTTCAAAGTTCATCGGGTAAAAGAGAAATTGCTAAATAAACAGTACCCTGAATTTTGAAAAATTCTGTTTTTATTATATTATGATTTTAGTCTCTAAACCATAATGAAAGACATATAAAATGATCTAATACATGGAAAATGGGTCCTAATATAAGGTGTTACATTTGTGCTAAGTCATTTGCATGGTACTAGTACCATAGGGGTCTGAGGCGACTAACACTACTTGTTACATTAATTAACCAACTTCCATAATCCTAATTAATATTAATTGAAAGTGGAAGGCCCAAATTCCCAAGCCCAAATCCATGATCACAAACTATTTCATGCATTGTTGGTTGCTAGTTCATTCTCTTGTATTCATAGTTTAGATGTAGTTTGTAACGCCCCTCACGATATCTTTATTGATTTTGTGTTCAGGATCGGAGGATGTAGGACCGATATGGTTCAAGAGGAACTAGAAAGGGCTCCACACCGCGGCAAGGAGTAGCTCCGCCGCGGCGAGAGATCTTCCAGTGGCATTGTTCCGGATTAGTTGGTGGAGCCGCGGTGAGGTATGCTGGAGCCGCGGCGAGAGTTGGGAAATTTGTTTAAATCCGGATCAGTTCAGTCGAACGGAAAAGAAAGAAACGGAGGAAATAGAGGGAGACCGCGAGGAGCAGTGCTAGGGTTCAGGATTCCTGGCTTCTAGGAGTGATTTTCGGACCTCAAGAGCTTGGATTCAAGTTGGTAAGTGTTCTCTACTCCTCCCTCTTCATTTTCTTCGGTTGAAGTTTGGGATTTTCAGTGTTAAGGTTGGATTTCCGATTTGGGGTGCAATCCACCGATTGAAATGGATGATTTGAGGTTAATGGAGTGTGTTTTGGTATTCTTATTGGTTGGATGTGTGTTTGGAAGGGTTTATGTGCGATTTGAGCTTAACCCTAGGTTATTTCCGGTTAAGGCTCTTGGGAATCTGAAGAGTATGTGTTCGAGTAGTGTTTAAACGATCCCTGGGAGCTTATTGATGTATGATTGGGATGTTGGAGCCTTGTGTTAAGCCTAAAGTGGTTAAATTGTGATATTGTGATTATGGATATATTGTGTTAATGGGAGAATTATGTGTTATGAAGGTTAATTGGTTAACCGTGTGGGGCTCAAGCGTGTCGGTGTTCAAGAAAGCGTGTGGAACTTGCCTAAGCGTGGTATTGACAACCTCAGGTAACCGGGTGTTTATTTATGTGGTTTTATACGATAGTATGTATAGCTGTATATATATGCATGTCTCTTTCGTACCACGATAGTGATATGTTTGTGTGTTGTTATTATATATCATGATATGTGTATCGTAGATGATGTTTATGAGTATTGTGATGAGATATGTGATGAGGACATTGATGTGATATGATATGATGATCATGATGATTAGGAGGATACATTAGCATCACCACACGTTATTGTTACACTAAGATGTATGATGGATGAAGTGGTGATGATGTGATGACGTATGATATATGATGATAAATGAAATTGTTAGGGAGAATAAGGTTGGAGTATGTGACATTGTATATGTTAGGGAGGATAAGGATGGGTTATTTGTATATGTGTGTTAGGGAGGATAAGGATGGGAGTCCCAGAGAGGACGACATGCATATCATGCATTTTACATTGCATTCATATGTTATATGATTCATATTTGTATATATATATATGTTTATGTGTTGTTGATCCCGGTTACTGAGACATTGTCTCACCCCGCCCTCTCCCATGACTAACCCCTTTTAGGTGAAGGTTCTGGCTCTAGCCCGGTGAAGCCTAGAAAGTAGTTGTGTACGTGAGAAGTCTATGTAGTGTTTGTATTTTTGGATAATGTATTATGTGCCAAGTAGGGTAGAAAGTTGTGTATTGAATGTATTAGATGGCTAGGATTGTTATGGATGAATGTATGCTTGATTATGTATATGTGGAATGTATTATGCTAGTGTCTTAAGAGTGTTATGCTTTTGGAAATTGGTATGGTAGTATTTGTAAGCCCAAAGTGGTTTGGGGCCTGATGGTGGTGTTTAAGGGCCTATAGCCCGTATTGTCATGTTGGGGTTCAAAGGGGTCAGAACTCAGAGGAGTGATTCCTTTGAGGTGCAACCTCCTTGGATATATTGGTTTGGAGAGTTTGGACTATTGAATCAAGAGTTTTGATGATTCCAAACTAACATCCAAAAGCTTGGATTGAAGATATCAAAGGAGATCAAAGTGCTTCAAGTGAAGAATTTCTGAGTATTAGCTGCTAGATCTTCAGTAGGATCTTTTGTTATGTTCAAATGAGGGTAAAAGTTTTTGATTTTAAGAAAAGATGTTTTTAAACCTTGATTGTGTGTTAAATCTTGACTTATTTGAAAAATACCCACAAACAGATGAAGTTTGAAAGTTTAAAATGAACTGTCATATTGGAAATTCAAACTTTGCCTTTGGAAATTCGAATTTTGAGTCAAAACTGAATAAGTCAGAAGAATTGTCTCTCTGTCAGATGAATTTTGATTATCCAAAATTCGAATTTCCATCAAAGATTGAAAGAAGCTTTTCACTGACAGACGAACTTCACATCCTCAAAATTTGAATTTCAGATAAAATGCAGTTTGTGAAAACCAAAGAAATTCGTCTGACATAATGTTGAAGCTCGTCTGAAATCAAGATGAAATTGAGTTTGAAAAATGCTCTCTGACAGACGAACTTTGACTTTCCAACATTCGAATTTTCATATAAGCCTGAAAGGAGCTTCTTTGAAATAGATGAACTTTGAGTCTTCAAAATTTGAATTTCAGACAAATCACAACTTATGAAAATGGAAGAAATTCGTCTGAAACAATGTCAAAGTTCATCTGAGATCAAGAATAATTTAAGTTTCAAAACTGCTTTCTGTCAGACGAACTTTGAACATTAAAATTCAAATTTCAGAAGCTAAGTTTGTGAGTCTGTTGGAATGAAATATTGACATACGAATGACAGAGCTTTGTAACTTCGAATGTTGAAGTTAGTCTGAAAAGAATCTCTCTGACAGACAAACTTCACTACTTCAAAATTCAAATTTCGAAGAAAGTGAACTACTGTGCCTCTTTGAACGTTCTACAGATAGATGAATTTTGGGCTTCCAAAATTCGAATTTCGAAGGCACTGTAGAAAATTGAAAACACTGTTCACACTTAACAGAAAAACTTTTCTCTTGAAAATTCATATGTCACATTGTGAATATGTTTTGTTAGTTTCAAAATTCGAATTCCACTTCATGAACAGACGAACTTCGTGCTATAACGTTGAAAGCTTTAACCTTCGGTTCCTTCGAAATTCGTCTGTTCGCCAACCAAAATTTGAATTTTAGTACGTCAGAAACATTAAATGCGGTTAGTAAACGGATAGTTTTTCAGAGTAACCATTGGATAACTTTCCCAACGGATAGATTTTGTCTCTAACGGACATTTGAGACCTAAATCTATAAATATAACATCATTTGAAGTTGTGGGTAACAAAATAAAACTTGTATATACTGAATGTCTGCGAAATCAATTTCTCAAAAAAGCTTTTACCCTCTTAACTTCAATATCTGTACTTCAACCTTCATATCTACTCTATTCAAGAGAGTTATATCTTTGTAAACAATCTACTCTTCATCTGGAAGATAGATTTACTTGTGAGGGGAAATCACAAGGGGATTGGGGAGCACATTGTAGAAGTACTTAGAGAGATTGAGAAAGCTCCAGAAACAGAGCACACTCGTTGTACTGTGGCATTAGCAAGAAGCCCGTTGAATTCTTGCTGTATAGTGGAAAAATCTCAAGAGTTCCCTTGAGGACTGGACGTAGGTCAAGTGGATAGACCGAACCAGGATAAATTACTGAGTCTTCTGCTTCCTATCTTTACTTTTCAGGTTGCTCTGTTTTATACGTTGCTTCCATTACACTGTGCTATCTACACCCATTTCACTTTGTGCAGAAAAATTTCAATCTTCCCAATTCACCCCCCTCTTGGGAAGTCAGCCTTGCTAACAAGTGGTATCAGACACAAGATTCCTATTCAAAGGATCTCACAATCCGGGAATTAAGATGGCTGGCTTTGGAGAAAGCATAGTTCCTGAAGGGAACAACACTAATAGACCACCAGGCTTCAGTGGAGAACATTATGGGTACTGGAAGATGAGGATGCAGATTTACCTCCAATCAATTGATCTTGATATATGGTCAGTCATTGAGAAAGGAGAGTTCATCCCAATGACTCTAACTGAAGATGGAAGACACAAAGAGAAGCTAGAAGCAGAGTGGAATGAGGAAGACAGAAGGAGAGTCCTGCTAAATTTCAAAGCAAAGCATTATTTAGTCAGTGCCCTGAATCAGGATGAATTCTACAAAGTCTCACAATGCTCCACTGCAAAAGGGATGTGGGACACTCTGCAGATTGCACATGAAGGAACAACTGGGGTCACGGAAAACAGACTGAAAACATGCATTGGAGAGTATGAAAGCTTCAGAATGGCTGAAGGAGAAACTGTAAAGGAGCTCCAAAAGAGATTCACTTTCATTGTGAATCAATTGAAGAGCCTGGGAAAGGAATACACTCAGTCTGAAAAGTAAGAAAGATACTCAGAGCTCTCCCTCTGGAATGGCAGACCATGGTGACAGCAATAGAGGAAGCCAGAGGAGAATCAATGGCCTCTGTCACAGCTCTCTTTGGCAGCCTTGAGGAGTATGAAGGAAAAATCAAAGCTCTCAAGGAAGCTAAGCTAGACAGAAAGAAGAAAGGCCTTGCCCTCAAAGCTACTGATGGAAAGGAAGAAGAATCTGACAAAGGAGATGAGCTGGATGAAGAAACTCTGGCTATGATGGTCAGAAAGTTCGGAAGATTCTACAACAAGAAGAAGAACAAGAAATTCTTCAAGAAGGGAGTAGCTGGTGAAAGCAAGAGAGAGGGAAAAGAGCCTGTGACTTGCTATGAATGCAAGAAGCAGGGACACATCAAATGGGATTGTCCTCAATTCCTCAAAAAGCAAGAAAAGGATAAGAAAGCTGCTGACAAAGGGAAGAAGAAGAAAGTCTACATCTCATCAATATGGGGTAACAGCTCAGATGAGGAGGAAGAGGATGAGGATGAGATTGCCAACATCTGCCTGATGGCACATGCTTCTGAAGAAGCTAAACCCTCATGTAGCAATGATCAGGAGGAAGAGGTATATGAATCTAAACCTTCCTATTCTGAGCTACTTGATGCATTTCATGAGATTTATGATGAGTTTATTAAAGTTGTTAAAGAACTAAAACTAGCAAAGAGAAAGGTTAATAAACTGGAATCTCAAAGCAACATTTATGAAATCACCTCTCTACCTACTGCTAAATCTGTTTGCTGTACTTCATGCATTGAACTCAAGCAAACTAATGATTACTTAGTAAAAAACATGTCTAGGCTTACTAGAGGAAAAGATATGTTGTTTGCCTTGATGGGGAGCCAAAGAATATCACAAGGAAAAGTTGGTCTTGGCTATGATCCATGTGCTGTCAAGGAAAAGATTAGGAAGAAAAACCAGAATGCATACATGAGACATTTTGTGCATGCTGAGAGCAACAGAAAGAAAGATCACATGTCATCTTGTATTGAAACATATAATCAACCAAAGCATACAAGACAAAAGTATTATCTGCATTGTTTTCTTCCTACCACTCAATCTAGCAGTCCTTTCACTATCTGTCATTATTGTAACAAAAAGGGACATATTTCCAGTTCTTGTGCATTGAAAAAAAAATGGACTTGGCAGGAAACTTGAATGGGCTCCCAAAGTTGCATTTGCATCTAGAAAAAAATCTACTGACCAAAAAGGACCCAAGCAAATTTGGGTACCTAAAAGGAAAACATAAACATTATTTTGCAGGTATGTCTCAAAGCTAAGAAAAGCAACAAATGGTATATGGACAGTGCCTGCTCAAGTCACATGACTGGTGATAAGGAGAAGTTCATCACCCTTAGAGACAAGAAAGGAGGAAAGGTGACCTTTGGAGGTGATCAATATGGCAAAATTGTTGGCATTGGCATTGTGGGAAAAAATCCGAAAACATCCATTGAAGAGGTGCTGTTTGTGATTAGCCTCAACCACAATTTGCTGAGTGTGAGTCAGACTTGTGATAAAGGAAATTGGGTGCTGTTTGACTCAAAATTTTGCCTGGTCATTAGAAAAAGCGATCACAAAGTAATCCTCAAAGCTCAAAGGGATGGTAATTGTTATACTATTGATCTTGATGAACTTCCTCCCTTGGATTCTGTATGTCTAATTTGCCAGGATAATGATAGTTGGTTATGGCATAGGAGATTAGCTCATATTAACATGAATCAATTGTCTAAACTGATCAAGAATGAGCTAGTAACTGGCCTGCCAAAAATATATTTTGAAAAGGACAAAGAATGTGATGCATGCATAGAGGGAAACAAAATAAATCATCTTTTAAATCTAAAAATGTAGTTACCACAACTAGACCACTTGAATTGCTGCATATGGACTTAATTGGACCATCTAGGGTGAAAAGTCTTGGTGGTAACCTGTATGTTCTTGTAATTGTAGATGACTATTCTAGATTCACTTGGACATTATTTCTTTCCTCTAAAAGTGATACCTTTGATGCATTTGTAACCTTAGCTAAGAAAGTACAAAATGAGAAAGGTATTTCTATTATGTCAATCATGTCAGATCATGGAGGAGAGTTCAAAAATGCATACTTCCTGGAATACTGCAATGAGCATGGGATTGACCACAACTTCTCAGCTCCAAGGACCCCTCAACAGAATGGGGTAGTAGAAAGGAAGAACAGAGCTATTGGAGAAATGGCCAGAGCTATGTTGAATGAAAAGGAACTCTCTCAAGTGTTTTGGGCTGATGCAGTGAATACAGCAAGCTACATCACAAATAGAGCCTACATCAGACCAATCCTTGGGAAGACTCCATACGAGCTTTACAAGGGAAGAAAGCCAAATCTGTCCCATCTCCATGTGTTCGGATGCAAATGCTTCATTCACAACAATGGGAAAGAAAATCTGGGTAAGTTTGATGCCAAATCCGATGAAGGTATATTTCTGGGCTATTCTAGTAGGAGTAAGGCATATAGAGTTTATAATAAAAGATCAAATGTGGTAGAAGAATCTGTGCATGTGGTTTTCATTGAAAATGAAACTGTTTCAAAACATGTTACCAATGAGGATGATCTTGCTTTTAACTTTGAAAAACTGGGCATTTCTGATAAAAGTAAAACTGAACCTCCAAAGATATCTGAATCTGTTAACACAGAGGAAGATATCCAGGAGCAAGACTTTGATGAAGAAATTAATGAAGAAACATCTCAAGAACTCCCTAGAGCTTGGAGATATCAAAGGAATCGTCCTGTTGATCAAGTAATAGGAAATGTTCAAGAGAGAGTCAAAACCAGAAAACAGTTAAGGGATCAAATGCTCAACTGCGCTTTCATTTCTCAAATTGAACCTAAATGTGCTGAAGAAGCCTTAACTGATGATTACTGGATTTTAGCTATGCAAGATGAACTAAATCAGTTTGAAAGAAATCATGTTTGGGATTTAGTGCCTAGGCCCAAAAATCATCCTGTCATTGGTACCAAATGGGTTTTTAGAAATAAACTTGATGAATCTAGAACAATAATAAGAAACAAGGCTAGATTGGTTGCTAAAGGGTATAATCAGGAAGAAGGTATTGATTTTGAAGAAACCTTTGCACCAGTAGCTAGATTAGAAGCTATAAGAATATTGCTAGCATATGCATGCATGAAAAATATTTTACTATATCAAATGGATGTAAAGAGTGCCTTTCTAAATGGATATATCATGGAAGAAGTTTATGTAGATCAACCTCCAGGTTTTGAGGATTCTACAAAACTAAACCATGTTTATAAACTGAAGAAAGCTCTTTATGGTTTAAAACAAGCCCCTAGAGCATGGTATGAGAGACTGAGCAATTTTCTAATTAAAAGGGGGTTCAATAGAGGCAAAGTTGACACAACTTTATTCACTAAGAAAGAAAATAAAGATTTACTAATTGTTCAAATCTATGTTGATGATATTATTTTCGGTGCTACTAATGAAACTCTTTGCAAGAAATTTTCTGAGTTAATGCAGGGAGAATTTGAGATGTCCATGATGGGTGAACTTAACTTCTTCCTTGGACTGCAAATCAGACAACTTGATGATGGTATCTTTCTCAGTCAATCCAAGTATTTAAAGGAGCTGCTAAAGAAGTTTGGAATTGAGAATGCAAAGCCAATGGGAACACCTATGGCTACGCAACCAAACTAGACATGGATGAGAATGGGAAGATGTTTGACATTACTCGGTACAGGAGAATGATTGGATCCCTGCTATACTTAACTGCTAGTAGACCTGACATTATGTTCAGTGTCTGTATGTGTGCCAGGTTCCAATCATGTCCCAAGGAAACCCATGCAACAGCTGTGAAGAGAATTTTCAGATATCTTATTGGAACATCACAGATGGGTCTCTGGTATCCAAAGGGCAATGGAGAAGATCTCAAAGGATACACTGATGCTGATTTTACAGGATCCAAAACTGACAGAAAAAGCACAAGTGGAACTTGTCAGTTTCTTGGAGGATCCCTGGTTTCATGGTTCAGCAAAAAGCAAAACAGTGTGGCCCTATCCACTGCAGAAGCTGAGTATGTTGCAGCTGGAAGCTGTTGTGCCCAAATCATCTGGATGAAGCAGCAGCTTGAAGATCTTGAGGTTAAAATGAAAGAGATACCAATCATGTGTGACAACCAAAGTGCCATAAATATCACCAAGAATGCTGTCATGCATTCAAGGATGAAACATATTGAAGTTAGGCACCACTTCATAAGGGATCATGTTCTGAAAGGAGAAGTTAAGCTGGAGTACATTCCAACAGAGAATCAAGTTGCTGATATACTCACAAAGCCTCTATCAGAAGACAGGCATTGCAAAATAAGGAGAGAATTAGGTATGGTAAATCCCAGGTGAACTGTAAGTTATTCTTGTGCAATCTTGTTTTCAAAGGTTTCAACTTTAAGATTAATTCTAACTTTAGCATCGGAGTATGTTTAATTTAAGCTGCAGGTGCTCCTCACAAGATTCAATGGCAATAAACTTGAAGATTGGAGCACATCAGAATGGAACAACCAGAAAGTGAAGTAAATGAAGAAAATTCTGAGTTTTGGATCCATTCTGTAAGTTTTTATAAAATGAAATTCGAATTTTAATGTGTGTTAGACGTATTTTGCCTCATAAACTATGTTTTTGAACTAGTCAACATGGTCAACATTCGAATTTTAGTTGACCAACAGACGAACTTCGGCCTATTAGCCTTGGAACAGTTCTCGGTGATGCCTCGAAATTCATCTTTGGATCTTTGAAGTTCGAATTTTCAAAAACAAAAATTTCAAAGTTATGTTTGTCCATCACTGTTGTACGAATTATCACTTCTTAAAATACGAATGTTGGACAACCTTTACAAAAGTTGAAAAATGTGAATTTTCAGTTCAAAATTCATCTGTTGAATCATGTTCTTCATGTTGAATGCTTGAAAGATGAAGTTCTGCTTGCTTAATTCGTCTATTGGTTGATGTCTTGTCTGTTGCCTACTGTTTTCTCTTCAACATTCGAACTTTATTGGTACAAAATTCGTCTGTTGTGCTTGTATTGCTTAATCCAAGCCACTGTCAGATTAACTTTCAGAAGAAAATTCATCTGTCAGTAAGTTTTGCTGAACAGTTTAACTTGTAACTGCCAGAAGTTCGAATTTTGACCTCTCAAAATTCATCTGTCAGACGGTTACTTACGTTAAATCCGACGGTTTTCTCTTGAACAGACGTAACCCTATTCTTAACTCCTCTAAGTCTGTTTCAATTCTCTCATCAAGTCCCTTCAATTCTGACCAAAAACTGCCATTTCCCACCGATTAAACTTCCTTTCACATCCTTTAAACCCATTCTAAGCCACATTCTGCAACATTCGTCTGAAAAATGGCAAGAGTCAAAAATCCTGATGCTGGGAAGGCTGAAGCCCGACCAAAGAGGAATGTTAAATCACAATATGCCTCGAAGGAAGGAGAAAAATCAAAGAGAAAAGCCGAATCCAGTAAGGCAACTCCCACCAAATGCCAAAAGACTGCATCCAAAGCAGATTCTCAAAAAGCTGGATCCTCAACACCGAAAAGTGCAGACCCTTCAGTTCCAGTTTCTTCAGAAGCTATTGCTGTTGCTTCCACTTCATCCTTCAGTACTCAATCTGGAGAGTACAAGCTTACCACACAGCCATTATGGAGCACTCCACAGATTCAAGAAGAATTCTCCACCAAATTTGCCAACAAGAAGGTAATCAAACCACATTGTGTAAATTTGGAAGATTTCTTAATCTCAAATAATTTTGATGCTGGTATATAGATGATGAGATACAAGAATCTGTTGGAAGTATTAGAAAGATATGATGATGAGGTGGTGAAGTCATGGTATGCTTCTTTAAAATACAACAGTAAGAAGAAGAAGTGGGCAGTCAATCTAAGGTCTAGGACCATTTGGCTTACTGATGAGACATTCAATGAGGTGCTGGAGATACCTGGGTAAGATGGACTCAAGAATGATATCAATGCCTCTAGGTACATGGATGAGGTAAATATGGCTGATGAAGAAGGTGATCCCTCTCTGAACTATAAGGAGAATACTATTCTGAGCACATTGTTCAGAAGGAGGGAAAATTGGCCATCCATAAACCTGTTGAAGCCCACAGACCTCGGTGTTCAAGTGGGAATCCTGCACTACGTAGTGTCCAGGATTATATTCAACAAAGGAGGCAGCTTCAATCTGATAACAAGGGCAGAGGCACATGTCATGGCTGCAATCATGCGTGGAAAGCTGATTAACATGGGACACATCATACTCCAACGCATGATCAAGGCTAGAGATCAGAGGAAGGACTCAACACTTCCCTATGCTGCTATCATCTCTAGAATTTTGCAGTATGCCAGAATTCAGCATATTAAGAAAGGGAAGGGCAAGCCCACTGAAATATTCAAGGAAGAAGAACTACAGAGGATGGGCATTGAAAGAGATGAAGGAAGATGGGTTGGAAAGGAAGCAGGAAGAACTGAAGATCTCTTTTTTGTTGAAAGTGCCTCCCTACAGCAAGAGGGTACTTCTGAGGTTCCTGCCAGACCTATCACTCAGCCCTCTGTGCCTATCCCATCTCCCTCAAAGTCCACTCATATTCCTTCCACTTCCTCCTCGCGGGCCAAGCCAACCAAGATCACTGAGTTGTATGACAGCCTGTCTACACTCATCCTCAGCATCAGCTCCATAAGAGATCCAATAGTTGGCTGTAAACATAAAGGTGGTGGCTGATGCTTATGAAGAGATCAGAAGTGTAATTCCTGCCACTTCAGCTCCACCTCAACCAGGGTCATCTGTGCCTGTCCACTCTCCAAATCCTGAGCCTCCAAGCCCCTTCGAGATTGCCTCCTCTGACCATAATGATGATATAGATGGTGCTGATACAATGAGGACACCAAGTCTTGGTCCACCCTTGGACTATAGATTGGAAGAAGAAGGACTTCAAGGACCAAGCCCTCATGAGCTTATGCAAGAAGATGCTCAGGATTCAATTTTGTCTATTCAAGAATCTGAGCAAGTTGAAAAACTGGTTGCAGCTATCTCAACCTCTTCTATGCAGGAGGGAGCAAGCAATGAAGAGAGAAGCATTGTGCCTGTTGTTGATTATGAGGCCATTGCTCACAATGCTCTCCTGCAAGAACAAATAAGAAGGCTTGAGGAAATGTTTCGTCCTGATGAACCAACCACTTCCTCTCTTGCTGTTTATGGGCTTTCAAAGGAACAGAGAGCTCAGTTAGCTCTTTCTAGGCAGGCAATGCAAGAACTTCTGGAAATCTCTGATGAGGAACCAAGCACTAAGTCTCCTGTGGAACCAGAAATCCCTTTTACTCCTGTCCCACTTCAAGCTATTCCTGTTTCTCAGATCCCTCCTCCTGCTAATTTTGCTGGCCTTCCTGATGATGCCAAAAAGGGGGAGAAGACTGGGAAAACTGGAAAGTCTGCTGCTGCTGAGCAATCTGGGAAAGGGAAAACATATAGCAAGAAGACCAAGCCCAAGAAGAAATGATTGAAGATTTGCTTAGAAATTAGGCTTGTGTCCTCTTGTAGTGTTTTGTGTTTCTGTTGCTGTTTTGAATGTTTGAATATTGGAACTTTGATTAATTTGGCTCTTGTATAGCAACTCTTGATTAAATGAATGGATTTCTTTGTTGCAATGTTTTGTGCATATTACTCTTTGAATATCTTCACTTGATCTGCTGTATATGATATCTTTTGAAACATAATGCATATGTTGAGGGGGAGCTTGTAAAAGCAAACCCAAGTACTAATCCATTTTGTAAGTTGTTTTGTCATCATCAAAAAGGGGGAGAATGTTGAATCAAGAGTTTTGATGATTCCAAACTAACATCCAAAAGCTTGGACTGAAGATATCAAAGGAGATCAAAGTACTTCAAGTGAAGAATTTATGAGTATTAGCTGCTAGATCTTCAGTAGGATCTTTTGTTATGTTCAAATGAGGGTAAAAGTTTTTGATTTTAAGAAAAGATGTTTTTAAACCTTGATTGTGTGTTAAATCTTGACTTATTTGAAAATACCCACAAACAGACGAAGTTTGAAAGTTTAAAATGAACTGTCATATTGGAAATTCAAACTTTGCCTTTGGAAATTCGAATTTCGAGTCAAAACTGAATAAGTCTGAAGAATTGTCTCTCTGGCAGATGAATTTTGATTATCCAAAATTCGAATTTCCATCAAAGACTAAAAGAAACTTTTCACTGACAGACGAACTTCACATCCTCAAAATTCGAATTTCAGATAAAATGCAGTTTGTGAAAACCAAAGAAATTCATCTGACATAATTTTGAAGCTCGTCTGAAATCAAGATGAAATTGAGTTTGAAAAATGCTCTTTGACAGACGAACTTTGAATTTCCAACATTCGAATTTTCATATAAGCCTGAAAGGAGCTTCTTTGAAACAGACGAACTTTGAGTCTTCAAAATTCGAATTTCAGACAAATCACAACTTATGAAAATGGAAGAAATTCGTCTGAAATAATGTTAAAGTTCATCTGAGATCAAGAATAATTTAAGTTTCAAAACTGCTTTCTGTCAGACGAACTTTGAACATTAAAATTCAAATTTCAGAAGCTAAGTTTGTGAGTCTGTTGGAATGAAATATTGACATACGAATGACAGAGCTTTGTAACTTCGAATGTTGAAGTTAGTCTGAAAAGAATCTCTCTGACAGACGAACTTCACTACTTCAAAATTCGAATTTCGAAGAAAGTGAACTACTGTGCCTCTTTGAACGTTCTACAGATAGACGAATTTTGGGCTTCCAAAATTCGAATTTCGAAGGCACTGTAGAAAATTGAAAATACTGTTCACACTTAACCAAAAAACTTTCCTCTTGAAAATTCGTATGTCACATTGTGAAAATGTTTTGTGAGTTTCAAAATTTGAATTTCACTTCATGAACAGACGAAATTCGTGCTGTAATGTTGAAAGCTTTAACCTTCGGTTCCTTCGAAATTCGTCTGTTGGCCAACCAAAATTCGAATTTTAGTATGTCAGAAACATTAAATGCGGTTAGTAAACTGATAGTTTTTCAGAGTAACCATTGGATAACTTTCCCAATGGATAGATTTTGTCTCTAACGGATATTTGAGACCTAAATCTATAAATATAACATCATTTGAAGTTGTGGGTAACAAAATAAAACTTGTATATACTGAATGTCTGCAAAATCAATTTCTCAAAAAAGCTTTTACCCTCTTAACTTCAATATCTGTACTTCAACCTTCATATCTACTCTATTCAAGAGAGTTATATCTTTGTAAACAATCTACTCTTCATCTAGAAGATAGATTTACTTGTGAGGGGAAATCACAAGGGGATTGGGGAGCACATTGTAGAAGTACTTAGAGAGATTGAGAAAGCTCCAGAAACAGAGCACACTCGTTGTACTTTGGCATTAGCAAGAAGCCCGTTGAATTCTTGCTGTATAGTGGAAAAATCTCAAGAGTTGCCTTGAGGACTGGACGTAGGTTGTAACATCCTACCTCCTGACACCTCCGAACTTAACCAAAAACTTAAAAATCTGACCAAGCACAACCCTGACATCTCAAAACAACTCTTCCAATTCATAAACACAGCGAAAACGACACAAAAGCACCAAAAATTGGGTTGGGGCCGCGGCCGCTACAGTACCACCGTGGCTCCGGCTTCCCCTGTCTCAATATCACTTCTGTCTCCTCTGGCGCCGCGGCCTGCCTTCCCTCGCCGTGGCGCCCCCTGCTGATATACCGTATCAGCAATTTCAACACTCCGGGGTGAACTTCTGACGCGCATAACTTTATGCTCCGACCTCCGATTGACTCGAATCCAACTCCTATAAGTCAATCTAGTCCCCATCTATCCAAGGACACCACTTTTACCTCAATCCAACTCCGTATGGAGATTTTGGACCCTTAACTCCGTTTTGGCCACTTGTTGACCAAAACTCACCACTAGCCACCTTCAATTGCCACCAAAAGCAACTGGTCGCTCAGAGACCATTCATACAGGTCCAAAACCCCCAAACCAACCTGTCCAAAGAGGTTTTACCTCAAAGGAACCACTCCTCTGAGATTTGACCCCGTGGAACCCAACCTGACCAAATCGGCTACAGGCCCTTACGCAAACCAACAAGGCCTAACAACACTCTGGACTTACCAAAACTGTCACACATACTTCTCAACAACATTCAACCATACATACCACATACATAAACATCCATACATAGCCAGTCTCAATCATAACATTATCCATTGCAAACCATCCTATCCTACTTGGCATAAGATAATAATACAACATACACACGCTACATAGACTATTCCCATGTACACACCTACTCCCGCGTCTTCTCCGGACTAGTGCCAGAACCATCACCTGAAAGGTTAGTTTATGGGAGAGGGGGTGAGACAATGTCTCAGTAACTGGGAACAACAACCGCACACACACAAATATATATATACATATATCTCACACCAATCATGTATGCAATATGAAATGAATGACATGCATGTCGCCCTCATAGGGACTCCATCCTTATTCTCCCTAACACATATATCATCCATCCTTATCCTCCCTAACATATATACGTAATCCAACCTTATCCTCCCTAACATATATATAATCTAACCTTATCCTCCCTAACATATATACATAATCCAACCTTATCCTCCCTAAAATATATATATAATCCAACCTTATCCTCCCTAACATATATATAATCATCATACACCATACCACCATCACGTCATCACCACCACATCCACCATACATCACAGTCTCACAATGTCATGTGGTGATGCTCATGTATTATCATCATAATGTCATGTGTGTAACCTATCATATCATCATCACACATATCATCATCATAGTCATAACCATCATCTATCAGTATACATACCACGATATATATACAAATAGTACACACAAACACATCGATACCGTGGTATGAAAGAGACATGCATATATACACAAATACACGTACTATCATATAACATAATCAATACAATATAAACAAACACTCGGTTACCTCAATTGTCGTTACCACACACACATGAGTTCCACAAGCTTCCTTGAACTGTCCAGTACGCGTGAACCCCTCTCGCGTGGCCAACAACCTTTATCATGTCACAATTCTTCCATTAGCACAATATACCAACGAATCAAACCTCATAATTCCACCACATTAACCTAACCCAAGGTTCCAACACCCTTTTTATGCATTAATAAGCTCTTAGGGATTACCCAAACACCACACAACCTCAGACACCTTGAATTCCTAAGAGCCATTACCGAAGACAACCTAGGGTTAAGCTCTAAACACACATAATCCCTTCAAAACTCACATTCGAGTAACAAGAACCTTAAAACACACTTCCTTAACCCCAAAACATCCATTTCAATCAGTGGATTTCACCCCAAACTGGAAATCCAACCATACAACTGAAAATCCCAAATTTCAACCGAAGAAAATGGAGAGAGAGGAGTAGGGAACGCTTACCAACTTGAATCCAAGCTCCCGATGGACGAGAATCACTCTGGGACACCGAAAATGCCGAATCCTAGTACTGCTCCTCGTCTCTCTGCGTCGCTCCCTTTCTTTCTTTCGCGTCGACTAATCCGGATTTAAATAATTTTTCTGACTCTCGCCGCGGCTCCACCAAATTTTTCAGAACAACGCCACTGGAAAGCTTCTTGCCACGGCGGCCCTACTCTTTGTCGCGGTGTGGAGCTCTTTCAGACTCCACTTAAGCATTCCTCCGTCCTGATTCCTCCGGTCCTGAACACAATGCCAAGAAAAATATCATGAGGGACATTACATAGGTCAAGTGGATAGACCGAACCAAGATAAATTACTGAGTCTTCTGCTTCCTATCTTTACTTTTCAGCTTGCTCTGTTTTATACGTTGCTTCCATTACATTGTGCTATCTTCACCCATTTCACTTTGTGCAGAAAAATTTCAATCTTCCCAATTCACCCCCCTCTTGGGAAGTCAGCCTTGCTAACATGGACCTGTATGAATGGTCTCTGAGTGACCAGTTGTCTTTGGTGACAATTGAGGTTGGTTAGTGGTGAGTTTGGGGCCAATAAGTGGGCAAAACGGCATCAGGGGTCCAGAATCTCCATACGGAGTTGGATTGAGGTGAAAATGGTGTTTGTGGTTAGTTTGGGACTAGATTGACTTGTAGGAGTTGGAATCAAGTCAATCGGAGATCGGAGCATAAAGTTATGCGCGTCGGAAGTTTACCCCAAAACGTTGAAGTGCTAATATGGGATATCAGCAAGGGGGCACCGCGGCGCTAGTATCCAGGCTGCGGCGCTAGTGATGGCAGTAGCGAGGGAGAAACAGAGCAGGCCGGAGCCGCGGTGGTCCTTTAGCGGCCGCGGCCCAAGCCCAAAGTTTGCTAATTTGGGGTTCGTTTCCGCTGGTTTGAGGATGTGGGATGTTATTTTAAGTGGATTGGATTGTGTTTGGTTGTATTTCATGAGATTTTGGTTATAGTGGAGGTAGGATGTTACATTTTGGTATCATAGCTATGGTTTTGGGCCATTGTTTCTGCCTGATGTACTACTTGGCACATAATTGTGAATACATAGACTATGTTCCCACTGTAATGCTAGTCCAGAACCATATAATTGAATGTGTTGTGGTTTGTGTGTAGGAAATGTCTCGCAGAGGAAGAGGAAGATAGAGTAATAATGATTTCATGAGGCAAATGCAAGAAATGTTGGCTGGCATCAGTAACCAAGTAAACACTCAGGGGGAAGTTTTAAACAGGCTGCAAGAAAGAATGGATAGACAAGAGCAGGGTGGAATGAATGAAGAGGCTGACATCTATGTGGATTTGAATGCAGGAGGGAATGAAAATATGGTAGAGCTTGAGAGAGCCCCAAGGGTTGAAAGAAGGGGTATCAGCAAGGGCACGCCGTGGCACCAGTATCTAGGCCGCGATGCCAGTGATGATAGTAGCGAGGGAGAAACAGAGCTGGCCGGAGCTGCGGCGGTCCTGTAGCGGCCGCCGCCCCAGCCCAAAGTTTGCTAATTTGGGGTTCGTTTCCGCTGGTTTGAGGATGTGAGATGTTATTTTAAGCTGATTGGGTTGTGTTTGGTTGTATTTCGTGAGATTTTGGTTATAGTGGAGGTAGGATGTTTCATAGTTGTCTTGCATTTTCATTTAGTTTGATTTCATTGTGTTTTAATTAATCAAAACCCCCCTCTAGTTAATTAGTTCACTTTTTAATCATTTTATTAACAAACCTTAGCCAATTACATTGCCACTCCTCAGATTCAACCAAGCTTAACACTATACTATATTAATTAATTGAAACTTAGTTTAATTTGATTACCTCTACGGCATAGGTTGTAAGACTTTGGCATCGTTGCAGGGAGTTGGCTTCTGTAATTGTGTGACGATTGTTGATCAAGTGTTTGTTTAGTGTTTTTATGGTGTTTTTGTCTCTTTTTCTAATTTTTTCCAGATTTTAGTTAATTTTTGTGTGAATTTCTAATTTTTCCTTTTTTTTTACTTTATTTTTTCCTAATAATGTAAGCTTGATTTGTATGTTTTAGTTGTTTAATTGTGTTTTTAAGTGTTTGCCACATTCCATTTTCTAACATATTTCCCATGAATACTGCCTCAATTGGATGGAGTAAAGAGACTCCTAAGGACTTGAACTGGTAGAAAACTTAAAATTGCAAAAATCTATTTTTGTGCGTTGTTCATAATATTGTGTAGTGAACTTTGTAAAATACAGCTAAATGCAAAAAAAAACACATTTCACTATAGTTCAGGTCTCTAAAATTCATTCACATCTTGAATTTCATGGGGCAAACATGAAACTAGAGTATGGACGCGTCAATTTATACAGTTTATTCATCCAAGTTTACTGTTCATTTCCAGCTTCCAGATTTTGTCCAATTTCTGAGTCATAAATTTGAAAATTCATTTCTTATTCTATGCAAAGCCAATTCTTACATTCTTTATCTCATTTGAAAGCTCTAAATGTCTAATTTCAAAACATATAAACATTATACATTCTTTTGCACGTATTGTATAGAATATTATTTTAAAATCATCAAGGATTGAATAAAACCTTCACTAGAAGAGTTATAGGAAAACACACATAACTCACATTATAGCTCCAAACGTAATATTGCAATTTTTACAGGATACCATAAAATGCATGAAAAGATGGACAATGAAGTAAGATGATGATGTTACATGCTCAATTCTTAAATAAAATTAATTTTCCATATGGTTCTTAGAAGGAATTATGTCTGGTCATTAATTGGAATTAATTTTCCATAAGATCCTTAGTAGGAATTAATTCTAGAACTGAGCCAAATGTAATATACCAGTTGAAAGGAAGCATATGTCAAGCTGACTACAACGATATGAGCATTGCATAGCTAGGAGGTTTAGATTGAAAAATAGACCAATTTTGAAAGTGTAATGAAAAGAACTATTTAAAAATTGGTCTTTGCAGGACATTATGAAAAAGTACCCAAAAATAATCAGTATTTGTGTTTTTGACCTGGCTTAAGGATAAAATAGTCATTTCCCAAGTTGAAAAATAAAATGTGAAATTTCATTTTAGCCTCAAGGGAGAAGAATTATATGCAATTTAGTCCTTGAAAAGGAAGAATTGTTACTTTTAGGCTCTGTGAAAAAATTACAATAAAAGGTTCAAAAGAATTAAAAAATATAATTTTGCCCTAGGTCAAGAGCAATTTTATAATTATGAAAAATTATTGTCAAATAAAGTTGGTGATGAGCCAAACCCAAAGGAATACTACTTTGAAGTTAGTTAAGTTCATACGAATTTATAATGGGTGTTAAAGTTTGAAAGTTAAAATTAGACATAATAAAGGTTATTTTATATTGCAGAAAAAGCAATATATTGTTAGAGATTGTAATTGGACCTCACCCAGATATATCTTGAGCCAAAATAATGATTTTAGTTTAAAAGTGAATTTTGAACGATCTTGTACCAATTAAGTGATATATGGCAAAAAATGATTAATTGGTATAGGTAAAAGTTATCAGTAAAAAATATTTTGGTCCACTAAAAATTATGAAGTAATTTTTGCAAAAAAAAACCTCTTAAGTGGCATGATAGTGGCTAAAGGGATACCAAGGGAATTTATTTAATTGAATTAAGTGGATTATTGCAGAAGGAATTGACCAAGGTAGTTAACTAACCCTTGTGCACTATTCCCACATTACATTTCTTTCCTCAAGTGTTTGGGTTAAGTGGCTTATTAGTGAGTTTGAGGTCTGTAATTATAGACCAAAGGCAGCCAAGAATGAAGCAAATAAGAGAGAAAAGGAGAAGAGAAGAGAGATAGCTAAGAGCAAATCTTGCAGACACAAGTTCTTGGTATGGTTTCTAGGCTTCCTAGCTTGTGATTTCTCATGGTTAAGGTTGCTTCAATGGAGTTTTCTTCTCCCTCCATTCCTCCATGATTTTCAAACTTAACCTAGAGCAAGAAAGAAATGAGTTTTCAATCAATAAACATAGGGAAAAGCTTAGTTTAGTTACTTAAAGCATGATTAGGCAAGTGGTTTGAAGTATAGCAAGCTAAATATCTTTTCCCTATTTTATGCTTAACTTCAGTTAGACTAGGGTTTAATATAGAAAAGGAATCTCATGATTTTAACCCCAAAAATGGAATCCTTGGGTCCAAAATAGGTAGATACAAGTGTTTGTACAAGAAAAACTCAAAGGAAAGCAAAGTAGAAATTTTTAAATGAGGTCACGGAATCAGTGGTTTATGACCTTATATTATGATGTATTAGGGCCCAAGAAAGTTGTCAGAGACCAAGGAAAGAGTGCACAAAGTTTAGAAAGCAAGGAAGGCCACAAGGTACTAATATGCCTACTTATGCTAAGTTATTAAACTTGAATTTCATCAACTACTTGATATGCCATATATTTCTTATGATGCTTTGTGATTGATCGAGATCAAGAAGGCATTCCAAAGATTCTTAGGTGCCACTCACATGATTGCTTATAATGAGTTTTTAGATCCATTCTATTTAGATACTTTTATTTATTTATTTATTTTTATTTTGTTAGTTTCCAATTTGTATTTTTTGGAGCTAAATTTATTAGTTAAATTTACATTAAATAAAATAAAATATATTAGATATCCCTTAAGATATTTTCTAGATTTAAATTAAAAAGATTATCTAATAGTATTAGGATTAGATATTAATTTTATTATTTTTCTTTGAATTTTCTTTTTTTTATTAGGATTTTTTATAATTAGATTTATCTTTTAGATTTTCTAGATCTATTAAGATTATTTAGGCCCAGTTGTTTTAGAATTGGGGTTTTTCTTGTTTTGCCTATATAAAGGCCTCTATGTAATGCATTTTCTTCAGAGAATAGTGCAATAATATTATTGTGAGTTTTTCAGTAAGAATTTACTGAGTTATTTCTTTTTTCTCTCTCTTCTTTTCTCTCTCTCCTTTTTCCTCATCTGACCTACCGTGAGGAGTGATCAACCTTGTGGGTGTGGTATAGCTAGGGATCTAGAGACAAGTTCCTCTAGGGTTCTAACTGATCATCTTCTAAATCTTTTGAGTCAAGTTCTTTCGCTACTCTGTATTTTCTAGATTTTTAAGGGTATGTCTCTAAGGGGCCCATATCAGTGATGATTTGTGTTAATCAGCTAAGTTGTATATGAGATTTATGACCTTTGGATGTCTATTTTTCAAAACAAAACTCTACCAAACTTTTATGAAATATTATGGCTTAAATGTTTAAAGTGTTTGTTTAATGATTTCAAGATGTTTCTATGATTCACATGATTATATGATTGTGTGATTGGGTGACTACTACTGAGATTCCATGAATCTCATTCCTTCCAAATGCAACCATGTGTACGCCAAATCAAGTAAGGAGTACAAGAAAGGCAAAAAGGAAGAAGGAATGAAGTTGATAATGAAGCATGACTTATTTAAGAATATTACGGCAATTTATGATGTAATTTTGTATAAAAATGTTTATGAATGTATAAGGATGCCACTATTGGTTAACATGTGCCTTAAAGTCATCTTATGAAGTTATGTATGAAGTTTGAACAATGAATGATGAAGTAGACATGCTATGAGGCTTATCTTTCTAAATTATGAATGGAAAGGCTCAGTTTGAACATCTTGGTAGAAATGTTTGTACTATTCATGTGAAACTGACAATTAGATTAAGTGACTTACATGATCTAAAAGTATATGGAATAATCTTTCCATAGAGTCAAAGAACACTAAAATTGGATAAGTACACAATTTATGGTGAATTTTGGAAACAAGGGTTAAGAATTCGATAGTATTGGACAAATTAGAACTTACGCTATGAACACTGATTAATTTGAAAGGTAGTATAAAACTGTATAGAGCTCCAAAAATTTAGTAGTTTGCATATATGAAAATGACTCTGACTTAGGTTTAAGATGCCTTTAGTTTGGAAGTAATTAAAGCTATATAATAAAAGATATGTAAGTTTTCCTAAGGTTGTTCTAGTAGAAGTTAAGTTTTGACTCTTAATAATTTAAATTAGTGCCATGTGAAAATTGAATAAATATACAAGAAAAATATATTTAGAAAGTAGACATAAGGGGATTTCGCATGACATAAAGAATATATGTTTTGGCTTAAGATAGAATGAGATATGGATATTTAAATTAAGGCCAAAATCCTGGGAAATTGAAAGTGACCATTTGAACAGTAAATTTCGTGCTAAATACTATATCAATTGGCATGATGAAAGTCTTATTTCATATTTTTCCAATGTAGAAAATGTTTTAAACTCATTTGAAAACTTGAACCACCCCAATACAATTTTTTTGAAAATAGTTACGAATTTTCAAAGTTTGATCAGTAAAATGGAAAATATCAATTGAACAATATCCAAATTATTGAAAATTCTATTTTTAGTTTTAAATTGATTCAAGCTTCTAATCATACTTGAATGGACTCTATAATGGTCTAGAACATGGGAAAATATGTCTAAATTAAGGTGTTACAACAATTGTATTCAAACTAGTGCTATATTGTTCATAAGACATAGCTCTTTCCATTCTGTATGATTTTATATTTTGTTTCCAATCAAACAGTATTTACACTAAAATTATAGTTTCCAATAACTGTCTAGATTTTAACCCTTAACTTTGTTGAGCTATAACTTACATCATACTTAGCCAAATTGTACATAATCTATTTTCACCTTTTATCATAAAGCTCATCATATGCTCTAACTAGAGGAATCATACTGTCTTATTTCCCTTTATGTTAACATACTTTAACATTTTCAAATATTAACATATCATAACTTTCCAAATAAAGGGAATATACATAACTTTTCATTTCTCAACTTCATTTCATCATTCAACACCATCTAACATGCTTTTATACATCATATGGTTTCACTTTACAATATTTATACATAATCATAATATATTATACGAAGTATGCTTCATCATTTAAACATCATTACGATATGAACATGAACTTGTTTTTCCATCAATTTCTATTTCTTAGCTTTTCTCAATTGCTTTGTTTATACCTAGCATAGTTAGTAACTTGAGAGAATGAGATTGAGAAATCTCAGTAGTAAACTTGTATATGCTATTACATGATCACATCAAATTAAAAACATTCATTGCATTGCACAATTTCATTAAAGCATGAAAAAATACCATATTAGCTAATAAAATTTCAGCAGCATAATGGTTTAGAAATAAGACAACCTGGCCTTAGCCCTTACCAAATAAGTAGTCAGTCAATCAAGAAAACAAACATAGCAACAACATGGCCATATAATCATATCATAAAACATGCATAAACATTATTGTGCAATAACATAAAAGCAATGCAAGTAACTATTTGAAAGCTTTAATCTTTTCACTTTAAACTTGGATCTCACTTGCTTGAATCATTTCCTAATTACTTCCTTGCAACTTCCCAAGCCTAAAGACATCCAAAAACCATGCTAAATAAAGTGATTCTTCATGAGCTTTCTTAAAGTTCACTTTGAACCCTGAAAACTCATTTATCATAGACTTGACTTTTTCTTGAAATCATCACCTTTCCTTTACTAATTCATGCATGAGGAATCCATTTTTATCATTGGATTAATGAAATTCCAACTCCTTATGCCTTTTCTCTTCTTGGCCAAAGCTATCCCTTATGTAAGCAAGAGAAGTTGCATAAACTCATGAAATCCTTCTTCCTTATACCTAGGGCATACTTCCTTTTGGACTGATTTTATGAAAATACTATCCTTTTACATACTCTTTATCTTGGCCGAACCTAAACCCTAGGAGAGGAGAAGAGAAAACCCAACTATCCTATCTTGAACTTACGAAAAGTTAACTTAGAATCAAGGAAGAGACTTACCTCAAGCTTGTCTTCTTTCCTTCAAGCATGACTTCTTCGTTTCCTCCTTCTTCTTCCTCTCTTCCTCTCACTAAAATTTCAGCATTTTCTCTCTCTTCTTTCCTCTCAATATTTCATCCAAATGAGGGAGTATGCATACAAATTTATAAACTCACCAATCCTCCAAATTCATCCAAGTGTCTAATTATTTTGTGGTCTAAAATGATGTCTTCTCAAGGTATGTTACCAAAAATGATAAAATATTCATTTCCAAAATATGCATAAATTTTGACCAATAAGAAAAGAGGGAGAGACCTTTATATAATGCATTTTTCCTAGTTCAGATATATCCTGGACAGTTTTTGTCTGGACAGTTTCTTGGTGTTTTACAGTATATTGTAATTTTGTTTATTCCTTTATGCATACAGGAATACACTAGTTTAGGATCTACATTTATCTTTAATAACTATCCAAAACCGTATTTTATGTGTGACCCACATACTTTTCTATTTTACTTTTTCTGTATTTATGTGGCTCATAGTACTTCTTCTTTTTACTGTTAAATTTTATTGTATTTCACATTCTATATTGGTTCAAACTAATCCTTTTGAACTTAAAAGATTCTTCTAATAGGTATTGCGTGTCAAGAGGTTCATTTTGACATATATATCATGTTTCTACAATTTTCGGAATGAATTCCAATTATTGACTAAATTTGATATTTATTTCAGTTAAGGACCAAAATTTATTCCTTCTAAGAACAATGAAGAAAATTAATTCTTTCTAAGGATCAAACATGTAAAATTACCATTTTGCCCTTCACAGCATTTACGCAATATTTCACATGTGGTACCTTTTTCATCCCTGATTTTAGCACATTCTTATAAGGTACATCATAATCTTTCTTTTCTTACTTCTTATATCTTTCTCATTATTATGCTACTTCATTATTCAAGGGCTTACACCACTGTTATTGATTCCAAGGGAGAACATCCTTTTCCTCTAGCCTCTACTAACTTAGAGGTCCAGTTCATCACTAAGCCTTTGTGTTTACATTCCCTAACCCTATACTTTGTTTACATCATCATAGGCCTTGAAACTTTGAATTAAGGTTAATTGATATAAAGGCAGTGGTTACTTACTCTTTACTTGTGAACATTACTATTTTGTAACTTCCTTAGCTACTTTGTCACTATCATTCAGTAGTTTGACAACTTGAGGGAACTTCTTAATCTTTCAATAGTCTTTTGCTAGCTCAGTTAGAACCTAGCCTTTGGCTTCTCACCATCATTCATTCCTGTTCAATTAGGTTTCGTGTCCCAAAGAGTCACATCCCTTTGCTTTGCCTTGGTGACTTTCACTTTGTGGGGGATTTCATATACTCCTGCTCAATTAGGTGATGAGGGCAAGTAAGGACAATCAATGGACCATGGAAAAATTCAAGATCCACTTCAAGGCATTGAAGGCCCAATGATTAGAGCTAGATCTAAAGCTATAAAGCAAGTCATGAATGGATTGATCCAAACCATGATTGAGATGGAACCATTACATTTGGACAAGTTTGAAGCCCAAATTAGAGAAAGAGGCATCTTTGTCATGTGGAACCAAGTGCGAGATATAAATCCCAATTTGAAGAAATCCCAAATTGAGGAATTCACTTAATGATCATGTGCTCCTCATGTGCAACATTTTAAAGCTAATTTTTAAGATAATTTAAGTTTTTGTTTTCCTAAAATAAGTTTTTGAAATCTAGTCCATTTCTTGTATTAAGTTAGGCTCCTTTTTCAACTAGTACTTTTTGGCTTTAATAAGTTTCCTTTTAAATCAAATAGGTGCCACTTTCTTTGGAGAATTTTGGCACCCTTTTACCTTTTTTTCCTTCATTTTCCTTGGCTATTTTTCCTATAAATAGGCATCATTTGTAAGAGGCAAGACAAAATTGAATGAAATGAAATTTTCTTCCAAAAGCTTTGAGCTTGTCAGTTTCCCTCTTACTACCTTAACTGTAACAACCTTACTCCAAACACCTCCATACTTAACCAAGACTTCCATTATACAACCCAAACAACTCAAAACAACTCTCCAATACCTCAGAACAGCGAAAAAGAACCCAAAAAAAGGCTAAAAACTGGGCTGGGGCCACGACTGCTATAATGCAGCCGCGGCTCTAACCTCCCCTGTCTCAATAACGCTTCTGGAAACCTGGCGCCGCGGCGTCTCCTTGCTGATGAACCACATCAGCAACTTCAACATTTAGGCCGAATTTCCGACGCGTATAACTTTATGCTCCGACCTCCGATTGTCTTGATTCTAACTCCTACAAGTCAATTTAGCCCTAATCTAACTCTAGACACCACTTTCACTACAATCCAACTCCATATGGAGATTCTGGACCCCTGACACCGTTTTGGCCACTTATTGACCAAAACTCACCACTAACCACCTCCAATTGCCACCAAAGGCAACTGGTCACTCAAAAACCAACCATATAGGTCCAAAATCCCTAAATAGACTTGTCCAAAGAGGTTTCACCTCAGAGGAACCACTTCTCTAAGATTTGACCCCCTTGAACTCCAACTTGACAAACGGGCTATAGGCCCTAAAATACACCACCAGGGCCCAAAAGCACTCAAGGCTCACCAGCACAACCATTCCGACACCCCAACAGCCAACACTATGAAGATCGACACAACAGGCATACACAACACAATCATACCACATACATACAACCATCTGATAACATCATACATCCAATACAAAACCTTCTATCCTACTTGGCACGAGTTACATTATCCAAATTACAAACATTACATAAACTATTCCCACGTACATAGCTACTCCTGCGACTTCTCCGGACTAGTGCCAGAACCGTCACCTGAAAGGATTAGTCATGGGAGATGGGAATGAGACAACGTCTTAGTAACCGGGAATAACCACACACAATATAATATATATATGTACTGACCTACATAGTCGTGTAATGCAACGCTAATGAATGGTATGCATGTTCTCCCTTATACACAGCCAGAACCACAAGCTGTCGTCATCATAAGACATTTCAATAGATGATTCCCTTCCAACAGTCGGTGAAGACCGATTCCGGGATATCACCAAGCTCACCTTACCCTAATGCAACCGGGCCAATGGTTACACTAGAGCTCGGACCATGGCTTTCCTTCCCCTGAACCAATACAAATTAATGGTGATTTAGGGAAGGTGCATCCCCAAATCCACTGCCACCTGGCTCTCCCAAGGAGAGGATTTAGTCACAGGGATATCATATCATATCATGTCCTCTGCCGCCTGGCTCTCCCATGGAGAGGATTTAGCGACAGGGATCTGTATCACATCATATCTCATCATCATCACCTCGTCATCTATCTCTCACTATGCAATCATATGGTGATGATGTCAATGTCATGCCAACATGCCTCTACACACATATACATATACGTATATCATCATATCACACATCATATGGACATGCTAGCATGTAATGGTATGGGGATGTTACACATCATGACATATACAATCATCATCTATCAAGAAGCTGTGCATACCACGATATGTAGAGAAACCATACACACACACAATCAATATCGTGGTATGAAAAGGAACATGTATATACGTACATATAGATATATTAACATATAATCACATAAAACAAACATCCAGTTACCTCAAGCTGTCAATACCACGCTCTTATGAGTTCCACAAGTTCTCTTGGACACCAATCCCATGACTAGCTTCCTCCAAGTAATCGCATAACCTTAACAATACCACAAATCTCAAATAACCAAACATACCAATATCCAAACATCACAATCCAGCCAATTAAGCATAACCCAAGGTTCCAACAACTCTTTCATTCAACAACTAGCTCCTAGGACCCATTCAAGCACCACACAAATCCATACCACTAAGATTCCTCACACTTCCAACCAAGAACAACCTAGGGTTAAGCTCTAAACACACATAATCCCTTCAAAACTCACACTAAAGCAATAATAACACTGAAACACACTTCATAAACCCCAAGACATCCATTTCAATCGGTGGATTTCATCACAAACCGGAAATCTAACCTCACAACCAAAAATCCCAAATCCAACAGAAGAAAAGTGAATAGGGAGGAGTAGGGAACACTTACCAACTTGAATACAAGCTCCCTCAGTCCGAAAATCACTCCAAACCGCCAAAAATCGCAAACTCTCACAGAGCTCTCGAAATCTCCCTCCGTTTCTTTCTTTCTGATCGACTGAAATGATTGGTTTTAACCAAAAAATCACGATCCTCGCTATGCCTCCAGGCTCCTCGCCGCGGCGCCACCATTAAATTTCCAAAAAATACTACTGGACATCACTCGCCGCGGTGGACCTTCTTCAGGCAGCGACGTAGAGCTCCTCTAGACTCCACTTTGAGCTTTCTTTGTCCTGTTTTCCTCCGATCCTGAATACAAAACCAAGAAAAATCATGAGGGGTGTTACATTAAGTGCTAGGGAGGATTGTTGACTTATCAAGGAGTGTAGTCTCTCCTTGTTACATCATTCAGCAAGAATTCAAGGGACTGGCTCTTTTGGGTTTAAGCTTGTTCGACCAAATACTTAATCTTCTAAAATGTTGTTTCCCTTGCTTTGTTGTTTTCTTTATATTGTTTATGTTCTTGTTTCATGCGTTGTTATCCTTGCTTTGCAAACAAATCCATGTGTTTCTCCTTTAAAGTTAGTTCCTTTGGACAGGTTCCAGGGAGTCTCTTATCACTAGGTCTCAATCCCAAGAGTCAACTCCCTTTTATCTCGCCTTAACAACTTATGGAGGATTTCTTTCATACTCTCTTATAAGATCTTTTGGCCAATAACTTTCATTCTAGAGCTAGATTTCATACTAAGCCTAGCAATCAACTATCTCAAAATTTTATAATTCCCTAATGGCCTACCATAATCCTTAAATTCCTTGACCTCATGTTTCTTTTCTTTCAAACATCTTACTCTTTCATTACAAAGGCATTTAATCTTTCTTTAAACATTGCCTTAATGATGGATATTTTCTTTTCTTATAGCCTTGAAAGCACGGATGTTATAATGTTGGTAATTAGGTTTGGTAATTTTTATATTTTGCTTAGTGATTTAGAATTTTTAATTTAGCTTAATCTTTGTTAATCTTTGATTAATGTCGGTCTTGGTCCTTAATTGTCATGTTTTGCTTAGTTGTGTTGATTAATTGACTTATTAACCCTTTGACCTTTAACATTTGACTTGTCAATTTTGACTTTTCCAAATTTTCTTAATTTTTTAGACTTTATTTTTCCTTATGTTTCCATGTGTTTTCTTTGTGATTTATTTGTTCCTTTGTGTCTGCTAGTGCTAGAAATTAGGTTGTATGATTTTTCTTTAGTGTTTTGTGATTAGGATTTGTTAATCTTGATTAATGAGGTTAATTAGTGCTTAATCATGATTAGTGTGTTTTGTTAGTCTTTCTTCTTGTTTTTAATTATTCATGTTTCTTTGTGTCTATTAGTGTTAGAAACAAGTTGCCATGAAAATCTATTATTCTTTTTGCTATGAAATTTGCTCTCTTTCTCTCTGTCTCTCACACACTCAACTTTCCTCTCTACTGCCATCAAATTAATCCCAAAAAAGATGTGTGTGTATGGCGACCAATCGTGGGCTTATTATAACATTCCAAACTTTATGCCAAGGTTATTATGCATAGGGCAAAGAAGTGATTTGACCTTAACTAAAATTAAGTTTTTCTAAGGTTCTTAGAAGGAAATATGTTAGGTTCTTGATTGGAATAAAATGCAAGCTTGGTCCTTGAATGTAATTAATTTTGAAATTTTTATGAAAATTAAAGGATAATTTTGAAATTAATATGGGAGCATATTGAGATGCCAAAATGGAAGAAATTAAGGAATGTGATTAGGAGGAAAAGATCATGTAAGGACATTTTGGTTCAAAAGAAGAATTTTTCTCTTTAGTTTCTCTCTATACATGCCTAAAGGGTTTTATTGGAAAAGGAAATTGTTATCTGTCATTAGTCTCTCTCTTGGCCAAAATGTAAGGGGCAAAAGTGGAAATTTACCATGTAAATATGATGTCATAATTTGGCAAGGACATGATGTCATAAATAGACAACTTGGACAAGAAGTAGAAAGACTTGCAAGACAAGTAATAGCTACTTGGAAGAGAAGGAAATTGATTTGCACGCCAAGATTAGAGGGAGTATAAAAGGCAACCACTAATTCCTTCATTCCCCACACTTGGCCGAAGAGAATTGAGAGGAGAAGAGAGAGGAAGGCATGAGAAAAAGAGAGAAAGAGACCGAGAGAGAGAGAGAGAGAGAGAAAGAAAGAAAACCAAAGGAGGAGAGAAAGAAAGAAGAAAATTATATGGTTGAAAACTAGACATGAAGAGCTTTCTATAGATACAATGATCATTCAATATAGAGTTGTTTGTGATTTATTGTGGATTTTCAAATTTTTGGTCAGTTACAGGAAATTTTTAAAATGATCATTGCTATAGGGATTTTTGGTTGAATTTATTGTACATATTGACCTAGTAATTACACAATTTATTTTTTTTTTCATGTAGAGAATCATTTTATGTATTTTTAGAGACCTAATTCACCTTAAGATGATTTGTGTAGAATTAGTTATGAATTTTAAAGTTCGTCAGGAAAATAGATCAAGCCACGTAAACAGTACTTGATTATTTTAAAAATTATTTTTTGATGTTAAAGTGATTCAAGCTTCTCTTCAAGCACTTTTGGACACCACTAAGGTTTAATACATAGGAATTGGCCCTAACATAAGGTGTTACAATTTGCTTGAGAGGTCTGATAAGCTATTTCAGGATCATCTCCTATTTTGACTTTTAGGATTCATCCACCTTATTTTGACCTAGGAGGAGGGGAGGAAGACAAGCAAGATTCCCCTGCCATTTATGCCCTAATCCCTCTTCATCTCAGATTTGAAGAAGCATAATCACCACCCAAATCGTAGGCACTATGACCTCGCTAAAGAAAGTTGGAAGGAAAAGAATGCAAAAGAGGGGAAAGTAAGTTGAATGGCTAGAATTTGAAAGCCTAAAGGAATCCTTCTATTCCATCCACCATCATTTTAGTATAGGTACTGAAAATGATCTCATCTCTTATGCTTTATATGTCAACAGATTTCTAAATCTTGATTTCACTCCACACTCTAGTTTAAGTTTTTTTTTTAAATTACAAATTTCCCTATTATGGTTTGGTAGCTACTAAAGAACAGTTTGTGATTATCGATGAGCTAATCAAGTCTATTTTGATAGGGTGTCTCTCTTTAATTTTATTATGTTGACTTATTGTTGGTTTGTTTTTGGAGAATGACTTTGTTTCAATTTTTTACTTTGATAGGTCTGTTGGGAATTTCGGTATACATGCAGCAAAATAAAATAACCGAATCCCTCCCATGGATCTGCCAATATTGCTTAAATCGAGATGTAGAGGATAATATTACCTTTGATATTCAATTTTTCATGTTCTTTTTCTATCGTCATACCTTGGGAACTAATGCACCTGATTAGCTCCCTCTACCGGTATCCACAAGAATGGTGAGTCCAATTCAAACGGCATGCTACCACCACTGTTGATGAACATTCGTATGCTTGAGGCCTATGTGCGTCAGTACACTTTCTCTCTCTAAGTGTGTGGCCACTCACTCTCTGTAGGGTGGGAGGAGACTCTCTTAATTCTGCATATAATAACCCTAATCTCTATCATTATATAGATAAGGTTTATCATTTGATTAATTTAAATCAATTATTTAAATTAAATCAACTATTAATTAAATAGATTAGTTTAAATTTAAATCTAAACTAACTATCTAATCTAATTCTAGAATCAAAGCTAAATTTAATTTATCATATAAATCAAATTCAAACTATCATATTAGTTTAAATTTAAATCTATCATATATAATTAAATTTAAAACTAATTTATTTAAATTAATTAAATGATATATACAACCAAAACAATAAGATTATTCACCACTAGATTGAAGCCATAAGAGAAATAAAAAAAATGTATGGCACAATCTCAGTAAATACCATTTTTTATTAATGAAGGGTTATAATGTATATAAAACAGTGGGACAAAACATAGGGCTATAATAAATATCTTTTTTGCTAAGGTATCTGTTAGCAAGGCTGACTTCCCAAGAAGGGGGGTGAATTGGGAAGGTTGAAATTTTTGTCTAGTCCTCAAGGCAACTCTTGAGATTTTTCCACTATACAACAAGAATTCAACGGGCTTCTTGCTAATGCCACAGTACAATGAGTATGCTCTGTTTCTGGAGCTTTCTCAATCTCTCTAAGCACTTCTACAATGTGCTCCCTAATCCCCTTGTGATTTTCCCTTACAAGTAAATCTATCTTCCAGATGAAGAGTAGATTGTTTACAAAGATATAACTTTCTTGAATAGAGTAGATATGAAGGTTGAAGTACAGATATTGAAATTAAGAGGGTAAAAGCTCTTGAGAAGAAGTTTTGACAGAAATTCGGTATATACAAGTTAGATTCATCACCCACAACTTCAAATGTTGTTGTATTTATAGATTTAGGTCTCAAATATCCGTTAGAGACTTAATCTATCCGTTGGAGAAGTTATCCAATGGTTACTCTGAAAAACTATCCGTTAACCAACCGCATTTAATGCTTCTGACATAATGAAATTCGAATTTTGGTTGGTCAACAGACGAATTTCGAAGGAACCGAAGGTTAAAGCTTCCAATGTTGAAATACTGAAGTTCGTCTGTCCATGAAGTGAAATTCAAATTTTGAAACTTACAGAACATTTTCACAATGTGACATACGAATTTTAAAGAGGAAAGTTTTTCGGTTAAGTGTGAACAGTGTTTTCAATTTTCTACAGTGCCTTCGAAATTCGAATTTTGGAAACCCAAAATTCGTTTGTCTGTAGAACGTTCAAAGAGGCACAGTAGTTCACTTTCTTCAAAATTCGAATTTTGAAGTAGTGAAGTTCGTCTGTCAGAGAGATTCTTTTCAGACTAACTTCAATATTCGAATATTGTAAGTTCTTATTATTCGTATGTCAATATTTCACTTCAACAGACTCAAGAACTTAGCTTCTAAAATTCGAACTTCAATGTTCAAAGTTCGTCTGTCAGAGAGTAGTTTTGAAACTTAAATCATTCTTGATCTCAGATGAACTTTAACATGGTTTTAGACAAATTTCTTCTATTTTCTCAAGTTTTATTTTGTCTGAAATTCAAATTTTGAAGATCCAAAGTTCGTCTACTTCAAGGAAACTTCTTTCAGACTTAGATGAAAATTCGAATGTTGGAAAGTCAAAGTTCGTCTGTCAGAGAAAAGCTTCTTTCAGTCTTTGATGGAAATTCGAATTTTGGATAATCAAAATTCATCTGACAGAGAGACAACTCTTCAGACTTATTCAGTTTTGACTCGAAATTCGAATTTCCAAAGGCAAAGTTCGAATTTCCAATATGACAGTTCATTTTAAACTTTCAAACTTCGTCTGTTTGTGGGTATTTTTCAAATAAGTCAAGATTTAACACACAATCAAGGTTTAAAAACATCTTTTCTTAAAATCAAAAACTTTTACCCTCATTTGAACATAACAAAAGATCCTACTGAAGATCTAGCAGCTAATACTCAGAAATTCTTCACTTGAAGCACTTTGATCTCCTTTGATATCTTCAATCCGAGCTCTTGAGTGGTGGTTTGGAATCATCAAAACTCTTGATTCAACAGTATCATGGTTGTAGTACCTGTATCCTCATCTTTTGAGGCTGAAGCATAGCAACCTTCATCATCTCTTTTCAATTTTGTAGCACCCTCTGTCCCTTTGGCACTATCTCTAACCACTATCAACCTCTCTCTTCATCCTCTCTTACCATTCTTTTTTCCCCTTATATTTGATTACTTGCTTACTTGACTCACTCATTCTTTGTCTTCACTCTCTATCTTTACCCATCAAAATCTTCTTTCTTTCATTTTTTTCCTTATTTCAGATTTCATTTTTTGTTTTTCCTCCCTATCAATCTTCAATATCTCCCCTTACTAGCCAATATCCATTGAAAATCCCTTTTTCTTTTCAAAATATGATTTTATTCTTATTTCTTCCCTATCAATCTGCAGTTTCTCCTTCATTCTGTTCGATACTAATAACCTACAATGTTTCTTAATTTAAATTTCAAATTTCTTCAACCTTATGGATCAACAGATCACAGAGCCTTGATGTTATGATTTATGGATGATTATGAAGTTGTCATAATTTGTTTTAATTGTGAGTTTAATTTTCATATATTTTAATTGGTCTATTGGTATATTGTTGTCATTATGAATTATATGAAATATATTTTAGATATTTAATGTACTAAGCTCTACATTATGTTAGCTTTGTACAAAACTATGATCAAGCATTTTGAAGCCTTTGTCACTACAAGTACAATGCACACTATAAAAACTGCAAAATATATTTAATTGTTAAGAAGTTGCTTTGAAATTTAGTAGTGAAAATTATAGGCATTGAACATATAACCTATATCTTAACAGGATCACAACAAGAGCAAGTAGACCTGCAGTATATGTCCAATATTATAGGTAAAAACAAATGAACTAGTGTTAAATACGTAAAGGCATAGTGGTAAGATGAATCTCTGAGCTAGTAAAGCCTAGAGTAAAAGAAACAATAAGTTATCTAGAGGTCAAATAGATGAGTTATGGCTTAAAAGGAAGCCTAATACCATATTCTCTAAGTCCAAGAATGGCAAGAGTGCATCAGAACCCCTTAGCACTTCACAATTAAGCTTGCACAAGTTAGGGAAATTTTATGATAGGTGACCTATTGGGAAGTATAAGAAAGAGGAAGAAAAATGTGCCGATAGTTAAAAGTGGGTACTATGAATAAGGATGATATCAATTAGTCATACTAAGGCACCTATTAGGCTATATGAATAAAAGATGAATAGTTTATTGTGATCACTTATTATATGCTAAAAGTACTATGAATCTTTAGAGGAGCATGAAAGACAACTAAGAATTTTTACGAGTAAAAATAAAAACTTGTTGAACTTAATTGATAGGAGCTTGGCTCCAGAAAAATACAATTAGTAGGTTACAGATTCTCCCATATTGATCATAGTAAATAAAGCAAGTAGAGTGAGGAAATGGGAGAGACAGAACACTGTAATCAAGATGAGAGGTCTCTGAGTTTAGCAAGATGTTATGAAAGTTTCTCTCAGTCTATCATACTGCATAGTTAGAAGAGAAAGCTTTTGTGAGAAATGGATAATGAAATGAATTGTTATGAGCTAAAGAGACCAAACCTCCTCCCTCGAAATAATTATTCTTGATCCAATAATGACCCTAAGGGTCTATAATAATTAAAGTAAGCACAGATTAGGGTATGAGTAATGTAATAAGGTTGAGTGGCAGGTAATAGCCAAAGTTTTATATGATAATTTTTATGAAAAGCTTGTTCCCATTTATATACAGCGGTAAGTAATGCTCTCAAAAAATGGAGTTGCTAAGAGTTGTTATAGTTAGTATTAGTTGTTATATCTATGGTATTTAAATGTTTGAGGTCACAATAGCCTCAAGTAATTAAGAGATAAAAGAAGGGTTAGACTTGAGGTAAAGAAAAGAAAAGAAAAGTAAAGATGAGATGACTTGTAAGTGTCATCTATGCAAAGTTGATATGATAAACTTATACCTAAGTAGAAAGATTATTCATGTAGATAGTCTAAAGTAATGAAAGGAGAGGAATGAATGATGTCAGGTGCCAATGAAGGGACTGTAGTATGAAGAAGATAAGAGAGAGTTATGGAAGTAAGAATAAGGATGTTAGGAATGAAAATTTTCAATACCCCTAAAGTAAAGATAATCTATGATGTCCTCACATTTCCCAGTTCAAAGAGTATGAACTAGACCTTTCAAATAACATAAATGAATAAATGATATTATAGTAAAATATTGGCTAATAAGTCAAGTAAGTAAGAAATGGAAGTATTCCTTTGGTAAAAGTGGTCTGAAAATTGAGAAAATAAATAAAAAAAATATGAGATACAAGTATGTATCCAAATTTCAAGGATGAAATTTATTTTAAAGGGAAGGAAATTGTAACATCCCTAAGAAGATAGATAACTAAAAATGCATAAGGAATTCACGAAAAATTGACAGACGCCATTTTACATGAAATAGGACAAAGAGGTCATTTTTCCCAATCAGACAGAAAAATGAGAAATTAAGTTTTTGTCCCTAGAAATTATGAAAATTATAATTTGGTCCCCAAGCATAAAATATCACGTGGGGAAGAAAAGAGAAAAGATTTTGGAAAAAATTACAACTGATGACCTGAAAGTTTTAAATATACAAAGTTACTGTCAAAACAAAGCTCTCGATGAGATAAGTCCAATGATCTATGGCACTAAGACTTAATATTTAAGGATAAAGAAATAATCAGTGCTAAATATTAAAAAGTAATTTTTTACTGATAAACTAACTTTTTGATCTGCAAAAGCTAAAAAGTCAAAAGAAAAAACTATTTGACACTGTAAAATGAGCTCTTTAGAGATAGGATAATAAAGTAATGTGAGACACAAGTTTTCTTTATTCATGTTCCAATAAAGTGAAATTACATTACAAAAGTAACTTTACCGATCCAAGTATAAAGTAACCAACACAGGGTATTACTGACTGGGAAAATTATGCAGTGTCTTGGAGATAATAACTCACTAAAATGGTGCCACCTCAGCTACCCATGTGCAGAAAATGAAGCCTTAATTGTTAAGAAAACTTAAAGGTTAAGTTTTGGTTAATGTTAATCAAGGTGATTAACAAAAAGTAACTACAATTAGTTGCCTATAAATACTCCCCCTTGCTTGAACGAAAATCACACATCAAAGAGAGGAAAAACTCTGCCAAAATGAAGGGAGAAAGGTAGCCAAGTGAAGTACGAAAAAGGAGAAGAAATAGGGAAGAAGAAAAACCCAAGGGAAGTCAGTAAAAGCTAGTTCATGACTTTGATGATTTCTAGCCTGGTTTTTGGGTAGTATAAGCTAGTTCTTTTGAATTTTATCCTCCTCTTCATGGTGACCATTTTTGTCCTAGGCATGTTTAAGGGAGGAATGATGTTTTTGAACTATAAACTTGTGAGAAAGCATGAGTTTTTGCTAAAAAAGTAAGCTTTAGCATGATTGAAGCAAGTTTTGAGAAAATCTCATTTTTCCTCTTTAAGGAAGAATTTTCATCAGAGAATTAGGCCATCGTAGAGTGAAAATTTCATTAATTTGATGCCAAAAATGGATTCCCCATGGCCAAAAACCTAGAGGACAAGTGTTGGCTCAAAGATAAAGCTTAAGATGAAGAAAATGGATTTTCTAGGGTTTCAATGAAATTTTATGATTTAACTATGTGTTTTAGTCGATTGAGTGAAAGTTTAATGATGCTTAGGGACTTGAGAAAGCCTAAGAAGGTAAGTGAAACTGTTGGTTTCAAGAGGGAAGCCAAGTGATACTCCAAAGAGGCAACTAAGTTTCATATTCTTGCCTTATGTTCTTTCATTGTCTTTCTATGATCAAATTGTGTTGCCATATTGTAATTGTGATTTCTTTAATTGGTTTTGGCAGTAAAATGAGAGGTTTTATTCCTTGGGATGTCCATTTTCTAAGATGTTATGTTGCCAAAATTTTTATGACCAATGTGGCAATTTATTGTTTAAATGAGATTGATGTGATTAAATGTGATCAAATGTGAGTTATTTGACATGATTAACATAATTGCATGAAATGTAACTTCTACTAAGATTGTCCCAACCTCATCCCTTCAAGTATCCCAATTGATAGGCTTAAGCTATGGCAAGGAGATCAAGGACCCAAGGAGGAAGAAGAAGGGATTAATGCTTGACTTTTATAATTCAAGTTATAAGTTTTTATTTGATGAATTTAATGTAAAATTGCACATGAACTTATGAGATTGTTCCTGCTTATTGTCATGTACCCCTAAGTCTCTTATGAAGTTATAAATATGGTTTGGACAAGTTTGAAGTAAGTACATATTGTATAACAATGGTTTTAAAGCTTATAATGCAAGTTTGTCCAAAATGACTAGTTATGAAAGAAATAAGGGTACTCTATTCAAGACAGAGCACCTAGTATGAGTGTTATATATGTTGGAGATTGTGCCATAGGAAAATCATTGTATTATGAACATTGTACATCATTATGAAAAAAAAAGGTGTTTTTTCTTTTATTACATTGTTTGCATATTTTTTCTTCGTAATAATATCCTTCAATAAATCATTTTTTATCCTAGATGTCCCTAGTCATTCATCTTTGTAGGAACAATGATAAACTAAGACTAGTATGATTTTGATTGATAATTATGGATTAATTATGTATAAAGATACAAATCAAAATCATAAGCACCTGTTAGAGAACAGGCACTGGATCGACCTGTCATGAGATAGCTGTATGGATCAAGTCATGAGCATATCTCATATATATAACAGTGTCACTGAGCCCTCAGACCTGAGATCACCATGGCTTCCTATATGCAGAACACTGTACTTTGGCATAGTCAAAAGTCACATTTAATCGGGAGATCATAAAGGCTATGATCAGGCATAGTGAAATTCATGTAGAGGAAGATGAATGGTCAAGATAGAATTTGTCCCTTTAATTAATGGAGAGATATATATATATCTGAGCCCTCGATAAGTGAGACTAAGAAATGCATGGTCTTGCTTAAATGAAAGGGTTTCCATTTGTTTTTTCAGTCCACTGAGAGATCAAGAAAGTGATAGTCGAGAAAGATGAGGATGACGTTTCCATGCGTCATATCTGACCTATATATCATGAGACAAAAGTGATATGATAAGCTTATATGATAGGTTGTATTGGATCACCAATCTCATGATTTGAGTAGTCACAATGTCTTGTTAAAGGGTACTTGTTGTTGAATCAAGTGTTTTTGATAATTCCAAACAACTGGAGCTTGAAAGGAAGATATCAAAGGTGTACAAAAGATCTCAAGTAAGAAATCCAAGAAAAATGAGTATAAGATTAGTTTGTACAATTTCTCATTATATTCACATGAGTAAAAGACTTTGATCTTGCACACAAATATTTTTAAAATGTGTTTTTCAATAATCTTATGTTAACTCATGATATATTTTAAAAATACTCACTAACAGATGAATTTTGAAGTATTAAACTTTATATGTTATCTTGAAAATTTGAACTTTGAAAGCTAAAATTCGAACTTACAAAGTTGTTGCCTCTTACAGACAAATTTCATAATGTTAAAATTCGAATTTCGAGTAAAGCACAACTTGTGAAAACTAAAAAATTCATCTGAAGATATGTAAAAGTTCATCTGAAAATGAAGTTCAAAAAGAGTGTCAAGTTAGTCCTCTGACAGGCGAACTTTAGTTTTGAAAATCCAAACTTTGGACGAACAATGTGTAAGTCTGTTCAGGTGTCCCTCTGACAGACGAACTTCAACCTTATGAAATTCAAACTTTGGTATAAGTCTGATAAAAGTTACTCTCTGACAGACTAACTTTGATTTATGAAAATTTGAATTTTGAAAAGAAGAACTTTTGTGCTATATTAAGTTGCTCACTGATAGACAAATTTTGGGCACCAAAATTCAAATTTTGAATGCACTGCAGCAATATGAAATAACTGTTCACACTCTTTAGAAGAACTTTAATCTTGAAAAGTCGTATGTTCCAACATGGAAACATTTGTCAAAGAGGAAAATTTGAATTTTGCCTTCGAACAAAAGAACTTTGAAGTTCAACGTTAAAGTCTTTAATTTATGGTCTTTGTGAAATTCATCTCTTGATACCCCAAAATTCAAATTTTGGATGTTAGACGCATTAAATATGGTTGGTGAATAGATAGTTTTGCAGAGTAACTATTGGGTAATGTCTCTAACATATAGTTAAGACATAAATCTATAAATATAACTTTATTTGAAGATGTGAGTAATGATTTTACATTGTATATACTGAAACTCTGTCAAAATCTTCTATCAAAGTCTTTTACTCTTCCACACTTCATAAACTGTACTACAACTGTCATATATACTCTATATTAGGGAGTTTATTTGTTGTAAACAATCTTATCTTCATCTGGAAGAAAACTTTTCTTCTGAGGGAACTTCACAAGGGATTTGGGAAGTACTTAGCTAGAGTGCAGAAAGAGAGATTCTAAAATCTTGGAATATAGCATAAAGCTGTACTGTGGCATTGCAAGGAGCCCACTGAATTCTTACAAGATAGTGAAAAATCTCAAGCGGTAGCTTGAGGACTGGACGTAGGTCAAGAGAAGGGGACCAAACCAGGATAAATTCTTGTGTCCTTCTTCTTATACTTTGCTTATTATCTCATTATATTTTGCACTCTATTTTTTTGTATATTTTGCTTTCACTGCTCTATTATACTTCTGCAGAAAATTTTCAAACTTCCTAATTTACCCCTCTCTTAGGAAGTCAGTAGAACTAACAAGTGGTATTAGAGTCCAATTTCCCAAGCAAAGATCTAACAATCAAGGAAAATCAATGGCTAGCTTTGGAGAAAGTATCTTACTAAAGGGAAACAACACAAATAGACCTCCTGGCTTCAGTGGAGAGCATTATGGATACTGGAAGATGAGAATGCAAATCTATCTCTAGTCCATTGATTTGGATATCTAGTCAGTCATCCAAATGGGGGATTTTGTCCCAATAAAGTTGCAGAATGATGGAAAATACAAAAGAGAAGCTAGAAGATGAGTGGAATGAGGAAGATAAGAGAAGAGTCCTACTGAACTTTAAGGCAAAACACTGCTTGGTCAGTAAACTTAACTAGGATGAATTCTATAAAGTGTCGCAATGTACCATAGCCAAGGCTATGTGGGACACTCTAGAAATTGCTCACGAAGGAACTACTAGAGTAAGGAAGAATAAGTTGAACTCCTACATTGGTGAGTATGAGAGCTTCAGAATGGTGGAAGGTGAGAGCCTCAAAAAAATGCAAAAGTGATTCACTCTCATTGTAAATCAACTAAAGAGTCTTGGCAAGGAGTACACATGGCCAAAAAAGGACAGAAAAATCCTTAGAGCTCTTCCTCTGGAATAGCAACCAAAAGTGACAGCGATTGAAGAAGCCAGAGGAGAGTCAATAACTTCTGTCACAGCACTCTTCGGTAGTCTTGAGGAGTATGAGGGTAAAATGAAAGCTCTCAAGGAAGCTGGTCAAGACAAGAAGAAAAAGGGTCTTGCATTGAAAGCTGCAGAAGAAAAAGAAGAAGAGTCTAATGATAAAGAAGACCTGGATGAAGAGACTCTAGCTATGTTAGTTAGAAAATTCAGAAGGTTTTACAACAAGAAAAGAAATAAAAGATTCTTCAAGAAATGAGTAGCTACAGACAACAAGAAAGAAGGTAAAGAGCCTATCACCTGCTATGACTGCAAAAAGTAAGGGCACATCAAATGGGATTGTCCTCAATTCCTAAAAAAGTAGGAAAAGGAAAAGAAAGCTGCTGACAAGGGCAAAAAGAAAAAGGCATACATCTCATCAATCTGGGGCAACAGCTCAGATGAAGAAGATGAAGATGAGGGAGAAATTTCCAACATCTGCTTGATGGCACTCACATTTGAAGAGACTCTAAGCTCATCCAGTAGTGATTATGAAGATGAGGTATATAAATCTGAACCTTCATATTCTTAATTGCTTGATGCATTCCATGATCTGCATGATGAGTTTATTAAGACTGCAAAAAACTAAAACTGGCAAAGAAAAAGAATAGCAAGTTAGAATCTGATTGCAAATTATCTAACACTGCATCTCTGCATGAAACTGAATCTATTTGCTGCACATCATGTACTGAACTAAAGAAAAACAATGAATATCTTTTGAAAACCTTGGCTAAACTTACTAAGGGTAAAGATATATTGTTTTCCTTATTAGGAAGTCAAAGAATTGCACAATGAAAAGTTAGACTTGGTTATGATCAGTGTATAGTTAAGGAAAAGAATAAAAAGAAAAATAAAAATCTGTATATGAGACATTTTGTGCATGCAGATGGACATAAAAAGAAAAGTCACACTTCAAAATGTATTGAATCCTATATCCAACCAAAATATGTGAAATAAAAGTATTATCTGTATTGCTTTCTTCCTGCATCACAATCTAGTAGTCCCTTTACCACCTATCACTTTTGTAACAGGAAGGGACATATTTCCAATTCATGTTTGTTGAAGAAAAATGGATTTGATAGGAAGGTAGAATGGGTTCCCAAAGGTACATCTGTATCTAGGGAAAATGCCAATGACAGAAAATGACCCAAGCAGATTTGGGTACCTAAAAAGAAAAACTGAACCTTGTTTTGCAAGTTTGTCTTAGAGCAAGCTAAAACAACAAAAGGTATATGGACAATGCTTGCTCAAGTCATATGACTAGTGATAAGGAGAAGTTCATCACCCTTAGAGACAAGATAAGAGGAAAGGTGACCTTTGGATGTGAGCAATATGGCAGAATAGTTGACATTGGTATTATGGGCAAGAATCCTGAAACATCTATAGAAGAAGTGCTGTTTGTAGTTGGACTCAACCACAACCTGCTCAGTGTGAGTTAGACATGTGACAAAAGGAACTGGGTACTGTTTAACTCAAAGTTCTGCCTGGTCATCTGAAAAAGTGATTGTAAAGTAATCCTCAAAGCTCAAAGGGATGGTAACTAATATGCCATTGATCTTGATGAACTTCCCTTCTTAGATTCTGTATGTTTAATTAGTAAAAATAATGATAGTTGGTTGTGGCATAGAAGACTAGCTCATGTTAACATGAACCAATTAACAAAATTAATTATGATTTGATCACTGGTTTACTAAAAATCTCTTTTAAAAAGGATAAAGAATGTGATGCATGTCTCGAAGGGAAACAAATTAAATCATCATTCAAATCTAAAAATGTAATCACCACATCTAGACCACTACAATTATTGCATATGGATTTAATAGGTCAATCTAGAGTAAAAAGTATTGGTGGAAATTTATATGTGCTTGTAATTGTAGATGATTACTCTAGATTTACCTAGACTTTGTTCCTTTCCTCTAAGAGTGAAACATTTCATGCATTTGTAACCTTGTCTAAGAAAGTGCAAAATGAGAAGGTATTTCCATTGTGTCCATCAGATCTGATCATGGAGGAGAATTTGAAAACTCAAACTTTCTGGAATACTGTGAAGAGCATGGAATTGATCACAATTTCTCAGCAGAATGGAGTGGTGGAGAGGAAAAATAGAACCATTGGAGAAATGGCCAAGGCAATGCTGAATGAAAAGGAGCTTCCTCAAGTTTTCTGGGCTAATGCAGTAAACACAGCAAGCTATATCATTAATCGAGCCTACATCAGACCAATTATGGGGAAGACACCCTATGAGCTGTACAAAGGAAGGAAGTCAAACCTCTCACACATACACATATTCGGCTACAAATGCTTCATTCACAACAATGGAAAAGAGAATCTGGGTAAGTTTGATGCCAAATTAGGTGAAGGTATATTTCTTGGCTATTCAAGTAGAAGTAAGGCATATAGAGTTTTCAATAAAAAGACTAAACCTATAGAAGAATCTATGCACGTTGTGTTTATTGAAAATGAAACCGTTTCCAAATATGTCGTTGATGAAGATGATCTTATTTCCAACTTAAAGAACTTGAATCTTTCTGGAGAAGATAAAAATGAACCTTCAAAAATATCTGAATTTGCTCATGTAGAGAAAGATATTCAGGAGAAAGATATTGAATTTGAAAGCAATGAATAAATGTCTCAAGAACTCCCTAGAGCTTGGAGATATCAAAGGAATCATCCAGTTGATCAAGTGATTGGGGATGTCCAAGAGGAAGTTAAAACTAGAAGACAATTTAGGGATCAAATAAACAACTGTACATTCATTTGTCAAATTGAATCTAAGTGTGCTGAAGAAGCCTTTACTGATGAATATTGGATACTTGCTATGTAAGATAAACTAAATCAGTTTGAAAGAAATCAAGTTTGGGATTTAGTGCATAGGCCTAAAGATCATCTTATTATTGGAACTAAATGAGTTTTTAGAAATAAACTTGATGAATCAGGAACCATCATTAGAAATAAAGCAAGATTACTTATCAAAGGATATAATCAAGAAGAAGGTATTGACTATGAGGAAACTTTTTCTTCAATTTCAAAATTAGAAGCAATAAGAATCCTCTTAGCTTATTTATGCATGAAAAACATAATGTTATATCAAGTGGATGTAAAAAGTGCTTTTCTGAATGGATATATCATGGAAGAGTTTTATGTTGATCAATCTCCAGGTTTTCCGGACTTAACAAAAACAAACCATGTTTATAAACTGAAGAAAGCTCTTTATGGATTAAAACAAGCTCTTAGGGCATGGTATGAAAAAGCAAGTAATTTTCTAATTGAAAAGGGATTTAATAGAGGAAAAGTAGATACAACTTTATTCACCAAGAAAGAAAATAAAGACTAACTTATTGTTCAAATTTATGTTGATGATATTATATTTGGTGCTACCAATGAATCTCCTTGCAAGGATTTCTCTAAGCTAATGCAGGGTGAATTCGAAATGTCAATGATGGGTGAGCTCAACTTCTTCCTTGGACTGCAAATTAAGCAATGTGATGATGGCATCTTCCTCAATCAATCAAAATATCTGAAAGAGTTGTTGAAAAAGTTTGGCATGGAAAATGCCAAGTCAATGGGGACTCCTATGGCTACTGCAACAAAGCTTGATATGGATGAAGGAGGAAAGACCTTTGACATAACTCAATATAGGAGAATGATTGGCTCCTTACTATATCTAACAGTTAGTAGACCTAACATTATGTTCAATGTTTGTATGTATGTAAGGTTCCAGTCATGTCCCAAAGAATCCTATGTAACAGCTGTGGAAAGAATTTTTAGATATCTAATTGGAATATCACAGATGGGACTTTGGTATCCAAAAGGCAATGAAAAGGAACTCAAGGGATATACTGATGTTGACTTTGCTGGATCCAAAACTAACAGAATAAGCACAAGTGGAACGTGTCAAATGTTTGGAGGATCCTTGGTCTCATGGTTTAGTAAGAAACAAAATAGTGTGGCTCTCTCCATGGCAGAAGCTGAATATGTTGCAACTGGAAGCTTTGTGCTCAAGTCCTTTGGATGAAGTAGTAACTTGAAGATCTTGAGATTGAGATGAAGGAAATACCAATAAAGTGTGATAATCAAAGTGCTATCAACATCACAAAGAATCCTGTCATGCATTCAAGGACAAAGCATATTAAAGTAAGGCATCACTTTATAAGGGATCATGTTTTCAAAGGAGACATCAAATTGGAATACATCCCTATTGATGATCAAATTGTAGATATTTTGACTAAGCCTCTTGCAGAAGATAAACACTACAAAATCAGAAGAGAATTGAGAATGGTAAATCCCAATGAGTTGTATGTAAGCCCTTATATACATCTATTTAAAGCTTCTAACATTGAATAAATACTAACTTTAGCATCAGAGTGTGTTTGAGATGTGTTGTAGGTGCTCCACATGGGATTAGATGATAACAAATCTGTATACTGGAGCTAATCAGATCTGCACAATCAAAAGATGCTAAAGGAAGGTGAAAATTCAAACTTTCAGAGCAAATATGTAAGTTTATAGTTTTGAAATTCTCATTTCAAAGAGTTATTAGACGAGTTTCCTTGTTGAATTGTGTTTTTAAAGGAATTAGCATGCTCAATATTCGAGCTTAGATGCTCATCAGATGAACTTCAGTAACTTACACTTTGTAACAGTACCTTCATAACCCTTAAAATTCATCTGTCGGATGATGGAAATTCGAATTTCTAAAATTTAATGTGAATGATGACCTTGTTCAAAATGCACTTTATACGAATTTCCATATCTCAAAATATGTATTTCAGAGACACTTTACAAAACTTTGAAATTCGAATTTTTGATCTCTAAATTCGTCTATTGAAATATGCTTTCATGCTAAGTCTCTGTAAGACGAACTTTCATAGGTAAAATTTGTCTGTTGCTTGTTTTGTTCATGTTGTTTGTTGTGTGAAATTGTGAAATTCATACTTTGATGATTCAAAGTTCATCTATTACTTCTTGTTCTTTAAACTCAGCTTCAATAAGATGAACTTCAAGATGAAAATTCATCTGTCAGTAAGCCTTTCCTTGTGGGATAACCCATAAATGCACAAAATTTGAATTTTGACCCCTCAAAATTCATCTGTTGAATGGGTACAGATGCTAAAACCAAAGGTCTCCCTCTGAGCAGATGTAACCCTATTCGTCTCTCTCTCAAGTCCGTTCAAATTCTCTCTTAAATTCCCATTAACTTCATTCACAAATTCTCTTTTCCCACCGATTAAACTTTTTTTTGCACCTTATAAACTCATTCCCTACATCTCTATGCAACATTCATCTATGAGAATAGCAAGAGTTAAGAATCCAAAAGTTGGGAAAGGGGAGTCAAGACCAAAGAGAGCAGTCAAATCTCAATGCACCTCTAAGGAAGGTGAAACTCAGAAAAGGAAGGGTGAATCTAGTAAGGGAACTCCTTCCAAGAAACAAAAAATAACTCCTAAGGCAGATTTGAAGAAAACTGCTCCTGCTTCCTCGAAGAAACCTGAGCTTACTGTACCTGCTACTCTTATTCCTCCTAATTCTTTTTCCTCCTCCAGCTCTAAGTCTGGAAAATTCCAGTTGACCACGCAACCATTATGGAGCAATGCTTATATTCTGGGAGAATATACTACCAAGTTTGTCAGTAAAAAGGTAATTAAGCCTCACTATGTAAATATGGAAGAATTCCTTATTTCTACCAATTTTGATGCTAGGCTATGGATGTTGAGATACAAAAACTAGTTAGAAATTATGAAAAGATATGATGATGAAGTTGTTATGACTTGGTATACTGCCCTGAGGTACAATGGGAAGAAGGAAAAATGAGAAGTAAATTTAAAGTCAAGAACTATCTGGCTAGCTGATGAGACTTTCAATGAAGTGCTAGAGATCCCTGGGCAAGATGGGCTGAAGATTGACATTGCCACCTCAAAGTATATGGATGAGGATGAAGCTGCAAATGAGGAAGATGGTTCTTTCTTGAACTACAAAGAAAGTACATGTTGAATACCCTGTTTAGAAGGAGTGAAATAGACCTCCTTTGAGTTTGCTAAAGCCCACTGATCTCAGTACCCAAGTCAGAATCCTACACTACATTATGTCTAGGACTGTATTCAGCAAAGGGGGAAGTTTCAATCTAATCACAAGGGCTGAAGCACATGTGATGACTGCTATCATGCATGGGCAGCTGCTAAACATGGGATATATTATCCTTCAACACATGATCAAAGCTAGAGATCAGAGGAGAGATTCCACTCTGCCCTATGCCTCAATCTTCTCCAAGATATTTCAATATGCCAGAATTCAACATTTAGAGAAAGGAAAAGGAAAGCCCATTAAGGTGTTTAAAGAAGAAGAATTGCAGAGAATGGCCATTGAAAAGAAATATGACAGATGGGTTGGAAAAGGAGATGGGAAGTCAGAAGACTTATACTTTAAGAAAGATGGCTCCCAACAACAAGCAAGAACCTCTGAGGCTATTCCACCTTCACAGTCCACACCTCAGCCTTCTCAACATGTTTCATCTCCATCTCAGCCCACTCAGACACCTGTACCATCCACTCCTTCCACCTCAGCTAAGCCAACAAACATCACTGAGTTGTATGATAGCCTATCTGCACTCATGCTAAGCATCAAAGATGAGCAAAATGCTTAAGTTTGCTCATCTGTAAGATCAGATTTTCCAATTGGCAAAGAATATGAAAGTAGTTGCTGATGCATACAAGGGCATCAGAAGTACTTTTCCATCTACATCAACTCTACCTCAGTCAGGACCCTCTAAGCTTGTCAGGTCTCCTTCTCCTAAACCTCTAAGTCCATTTGAGCTAGCCTCCCCTAAACTAGATGATGATGTACATGCTACTAAGGCTGCTGGCACTTTGGCCATTCCACAGGCCTCCAGTAATAAGGCAAGCCGTGGTCCACCCTTGGACTATGGCATAGAGGAAAAGGATCCTCAAGAACCAATCTCCCATGAGCCTATTGTTGAAGATGCTAAAGATTCAATTCTTTCTACCCAAGAATCTGAGCAAATAGAAAAACTTGTAGTAGTCATAACTACTGCATTCAAGCTGCTTTGAATAAAGAGAAAAGCATTGCACCATACGTGGATCTAGTTGCTATTGCGCATGATGCTATTTTGCAAGCCTAAAGGCTGAGGCTTGAAGAAATATTTCATCCTCCTGCTCTTACACCTTCACCAATTTCTGCCTATAGTCTCACAGAGGAAAGAAGGGCTCAACTAGCTCTTTCTATACAAGAGATGCAAGAGCTTCATGAGGTCTCTGATGATGCAGAAGCAAGCCCTGAAGCTTCTACACCTCTTCCTCAGCTTAACCCTGAACTACCTTTTGTCCCTGTGCCTCTTCGAGCTATTCCAGTATCCCAGATACCTCCTCCTACTATACATGTTCAAGTTCCTGATGATGCCAAAAAGGGGGAGAAGTCATCTGAGCAAACTAGGAAAATTGCCGCAGAATCATCTGGCAAGACCTCCAGAAGTCTTTCTTGTATTGTTGTTTATATTTTATGTATCTCCTTTATAATGAGTGACAATCTTGTCTTTGAATTATGTGTTTGCAATGTCATATATCTGTACTAAAACTTTGGATGAAATCAATGGGATTATCTATTTTTCCTTCTGATTTGTTGTACATGCTGAACTTATCTTTGAATTTTAATGCATATGTTGAGGGGGAGCTCTTAGAAGCAAACCCAAGTACTAATCCAGTTTGCAAGTTGTTTTGTCATTATTAAAAAGGGGGAGAATGTTGAATCAAGTGTTTTTGATGATTCCAAAACAACTGGAGCTTGGAAGGATGATATCAAAAGTGTACAAAAGATCTCAAGTGAAGAAATCCAAGAAAAATGAGTATAAGATTAGTTTGTAGGATTTCTCATTGTAATCACATGAGTAAAAGACTTTGATCTTGCACACAAATGTTTTTAAAATGTGTTTTTTAACAATCTTATGTTCACTCATGTTATATTTGAAAAATACCCACTAACAGATGAATTTTGAAGTGTTAAACTTCATATGTTACCTTAAAAATTCAAACTTTGAAAGCTAAGATTTGAACTTACAAAGTTGCTGTCTCTGACAAACAGACGAATTTTAGACTATTAAAATTTTAATTTCGAATAAACCACAACTTGTGAAAACTAAAAAATTCGTCTAAAAATATGTAAAAGTTCATTTGAAAATGAAGTTCAAAAAGAGTGTCAAGTTAGTCCTCTGATAGACGAACTTTAGTTTTGAAAATCCGAACTTTGGAGGAACAATGTGTAAGTCTGTTCAGGTGTCCCTCTGACAGATGAACTTTGGTCTTCTGAAATTCAAACTTTGGTCTAAGTCTAACAAAAGTTACTCTTTGACTGACTAACTTTGATTTCTCAAAATTCAAATTTTCAAAAGAAGAACTTTTGTGTCATATTAAGTTGCTCACTGACAGACAAATTTTGGGCAACAAATTCAAATTTTGACTGCACTGCAGCAATATGAAACAACTGTTCACACTCTTCAGAAGAACTTTAATCTTGAAAATTCATATGTTCCAACATGGAAACATTTGTCAAAGATGAAAATTTGAATTTTCCCTTTGAACAGACGAACTTTGAAGTTCAACGTTAAAGTTTTTAACTTATGGTCTCTGTGAAATTTGTCTATTGACATCCCAAAATTCAAATTTTGGATCTCAGACTCATTAAATGCGGTTGGTGAACTGATAGTTTTACAGAATAACCATTGGGTAACGTCTCTAATGGCTAAATCTTGTTTCTAACGTATAGTTAAGACATAAATCAATAAATAGAACTTTATTTGAAGATGTGGGTAACGATTTTCCAATGTATATACTGAAACTCTGTTAAAATCTTTTATTAAAGTCTTATACTCTTCCACGCTTCATAAACTGTGCTTCAACTGTCATATATACTCTACATTAGGAAGTTCATTTGCTGTAAGCAATCTTATCTTCATCTGGAAGAAAGATTTTCTTGTGAGGGAACTTCACAAGGGATTTGGGAAGCACTTAGCTAGAGTGCAGAAAGAGAGATTCTAAACTCTTGGAATAAAGCATAAAGCTGTACTGTGGCATTGCAAGGAGCCCACTGAATTCTTACAAGATAGTGGAAAATCTCAAGTGGTAGCTTGAGGACTGGACTTAGGTTAAGAGAAGGGGACCAAACCAAGATAAATTCTTGTGTCCTTCTTCTTATACTTTGCTTATTATCTCATTACATTTTGCACTCTATTTTTTTGTATTTTTGCTTTCACTGCTCTATTATACTTCTGCAGAAAATTTTCAAACTTCCCAATTCACCCCCCTCTTGAGAAGCCAGCAAAACTAACCCTTGTAACTTGTGGATCCAATAGTATCATTGGCCCACTGCTAACATCATTTGGGCCTACAGGGTCACAGACAAGAACGGATCAACTCGAGGTAGAATTTCTAGAATCATTGAACCCAAGATATGTCTAAATTCGATGAATTTAACTTTAATTTAGGATAAAAGAATTTTATAAATATATTTGATATATTTTATAAAATTTGAAATATATATATGCTTGATATATATTATATGTATTTGATATATTAAATATATATTTTGAAATATTTATTATATATATATCATTTAATCAATTTAAATGAATTAGTTTTAAATTTAATTCTATGTGATAGATTGAAATTTAAACTAATCTATTTAATTAACATTTGATTTAAATTAATCAAATAATAATAAACCCTATCTATATAGTAATAGAGACTAGGGTTATTATACACAGAATTAATAGAGTCTTCTCCTACCCTAGAGAGAGCAACCGCACGCTTAGAGAAAGAAAGTGTATGGACGCAAAGAGAGAGAAACGTATGGATATTCATGAACAATGGTGCTAGCACGCCATTCGAGTTGGATTGACTACTTGTGTGGATACCAGTAGAGGGTGCTAATCAGAATTGTTAGTGCCTAAGGTCCAACGGTAGAAGAAGAACCTCAAAAGACACATGTCAAAGGTAAAATTCTTCTCTACATCGTGATTTAAGCAACATTGATGGATCCAAGAGAGGAATTTCATTATGTTATTCCATTGCACATCTACTGGGATTTCCAACAACATATGCTCTAAAAGTACACAGAGTAAGCTTTTCAAAAAGCCAAAGAGCATTTAAATTGGTCATGTATACGATTTATAGTATATTTTTGAAGTTAAGGATCAGATTTGGACAGTAGTGTGGAAATTGAGAATTTCATTGTAAGTGTCATTCACTTTAAAAAGGCTGGATAAAATCATATAGAGCTCTAAAAATTCAGTGGTTTTTATACATAATATGAATGTCTTAAGTTTAATATGTCACTAATTTGAGGTGATTGGAGCTATGTAATGAGACTTATACATGTTTTCCCATAATTATTCCAGTAAAAGTGAGGTTCTGACCTTTAGTGATTTAAATTAGAATCATGCCTTACACAAGTTAAATAAATATATAATAAAAATATAACTGTAAGTAGACATATAGAGCTTTCCAATGGCATATAAAATGCATGTTTTGACTCACTATAGAGTTAGATTTGAATTTTTAAATTTATGGCCAAAATCCTAGAAATTGAGAAGTGACCATTCGAACAGTAGAATTCATGCAAATAACTGTACTAATTGGAACAACTAGAATACTGTATTATATTTTTTCCATGTAGGTAAGATTTCAAGTTATTTTTAGAGACTTGAATCACATTGATGTGATTTTTTTACAATTAGTTATAAATTTTTAAATTTCACCAGGGAAATATTACCAAATGAATAGTAACTCGGGGAAAGAAAATTTTCTATCTTAATCTATCATGTGATTTAAGTTTCTAAATATGATCAATGGGCCATAGTAAGATTTAATATATGGGTAAAATGGTCATAAGTTAAGGTGTTACATAAGTTTAAGTGCTGCTAATAATTTAGAAAGGGTGATGGACAAGAGAATCATTCAGTGGATGTTAACTCTCCATCAAATAGGTTGGTAAATTTATTTCTTTCACTTCAATATCTCTATTGTACCTATAAGAATATACACTTAATGCATACTTATGCAAAGAGTTTATATGTGTGCATGTGTGTGACCTTGTTTCGTTCACGTATATTCATGTTCGGCCTCAACGTGCTTCTCATTGAGAGGACATTGTTTTTTCATAAGAAGCTAGAGAACTTGGCACAACTATGGTATATTCTAGCCATTTATGCTTGGGTAGATAATGATGTTGGCTATTGTCATGGTGAGTGTTGGATTTTTTTCTTTTTCCTCGGCCAACAAGGTGAGTGCTGCATGACTATAGAAGATCTAATTTGGTTAGATTTATCTAATACATGGGAATAATAAAGACCATAAACTAATTTCTTTAAAATATCAAGAAAGAAAATTGAGAGATGTAACACCTTAAATTTACCCTCATTTCCTATGTATTAGACTTCAATTATATCTACATGATTAGAGACTTGATTACATAAAATATATTCAAACAAAATTTTCTTTATTGCGGGTATTGTTCATTGTACATTTTCCATTTTACTTGACAAATTTCAAAAATTCATAACTAATTCTAGAAAAATCATCTCAGAGTGATTCAAGTCTCTAAAAATAGAGAAAATAATTTTATACATGGAAAAAATATGAAACAGAGCATTCTATTGATCAATTTATACATTTTATTTTTCAAAATTTACTATACATTTGGTCATTTTGAAACTTCCCAAGTTTTGGCCTTATTTTAAAAATTCATATCTCATGATATCCTATTCCAAACTATTCATTCTTTGTCATTGGAAAGGCCTGTATCTCTACTTACTAGATATATTTTTCTTGTATATTTATTCTACTGGAATAGGATAGGGAATTAACTTAAATCATTATGAGTCAGAACTTTACTTTTATTGAAACAGTTTTAGAAATACATGCATATCTCTTATTGTATAGCTCTAATTACTTCTAAATCAATGGCATATTAATCTTAGGACATAGAGATTTCCATACATGTAAACCAATGAATTTTTGGAGCTCTACACGATTTTATATTGCCTTTGAAAATATCAGTACTTACAATAAAATTCGCAGCATTCCTGCTTACTGTCCAGATTTCAACCCTAAATTCAAAATTTCACTATAAATCATACACTTGTCCAATTTAAGTGATCTTTATCTCTTTGGAAAGCTTATTGAGTCTACTTTCAGAACATGTATAACTCTTAAAAAGCTTCATAAACCTCATCAATCAACATTTATTATTCCAAATCCACACATAACATCATAAGAGGACTTTAAGGAACATAATCATGTATAATTACAGAATTTCATCTCATACTTAACATGGTACATATTTTCTTAACTTGACATTACAACTTGCAAAATTAAGTAATTCTCCATCATCTTCCTTATTTCCCTTGCATTTGTTTGAATACTTCCATATCCTTGCCCTAACATAGTTAATATTTGGAAAGGAATGAGATTCAAAGAATCTCAGAAGTTATACCCAATTATGCAAGCATATTATCATAACATCTCATAAAAAAAAATCATCAATGGTAATCATAAAATCGAATTTTTATTATGCCATACAATTTCATAAAAATTTTGGCATGGTAACACCTTAGAAAATGGACATTCTAGGGTCATAAAACCCTTCAAACAACCAGCCAATAATTCAAATTTATCACAAAGTATCCAAACAAATATATGGCATAGTTATAGAATCATGAAAATCAGGCATGATAACATTAGGTATAAATGGGAAAATAACTGCCTTCTAGCTTTCCAATGATCTCCAAACTTTGTGGACACTTCCATTGATCTTAAAACACTTCTTGAAACCCTATAGCATCAAAAAATAATGCCATGAACCACTTATTCATTAAGCTCATTTACAAAGTGGCATACTTGAACTAAAAATTCCATGTTGTTTTCCATTGATTTTTCTTTGTACAACACAATTGTTTTTGCATAATTTAGACCCAAGAAATCCATTTTTGGGGTCAAAATCATGAAATTTACTTCCTAATTCAAACCCTAAATAGGCAAAAATTCATAAAAATGTAGAAAAATATCTACCTGATTAATTTGCAATCAAATGGCATAATCTTGTTGCTTAAGACCTATACATCCTTTTTTATGGTTTGGTTTTTCCATGGCTTCACTTTCTCTCTCATCTCTCTCTCTAGGCAGAAATTTTTAGAGGCAAAGCAAAGAGAAATACTCTATGAAGCTTCACAAAACTTAGACATAACCAAGATAGCTGTAAGATATGCTGGCTTTCTAAGAGGCGGTGAATTGGGAAGATTAAAATTTTTTGCAAAACTTTAAGAAAGTAAGGAAAGCAAAGATGACAGTAAAACAAAGTATAAATGAATAATTTGTAAAAGCAGTAATAGAGAAGGGAAGACACAGATGTTTATCCTGGTTCAGTCTCTCAATCTTGACCTCCGTTCAGTCCTCAAGCCACCACTTGAGATTTTCAACTATTCTTGCAAGAATTCAGTGGGCTTCTTGAAAATGCCACAATACAACATTGATGCTGTGTTCTTAGAGCTCACACTTTCTCTCTTTATACTCTAACTAAGTGCTTCCTCAATCCCTTGTGATGTCTCCTCACAAGAAAATCTTTCTTCCAGATGTAGATAAGATTGTTTACAATGAATAAACTCTCTTAATCAGAGTGTATATGAAACTTGGAATACAAAGAATGAAGTATGTGAGAGTAAGAGACTTTTAGTTGATGATTTGGAAGAGTTTTAGTATATACAAAATTAAAATCGTTACCCATAACTTCAAATGATGTTATATTTATAGATTTAGGTCTTAACTATATGTTAGAGAAGTTACCCAACGGTTACTTTGAGAAACTATCCATTCACCAACCGCATTTAATGCTTCTGACACTCAAAGTTCAAATTTTGGTAGGCCAACAGATGAATTTTACAGAGACCGAAAGCTAAAGACTTCAATGTTGAACATTCAAAGTTCATCTGTTATGAAGTAAAGTTCAAATTTTGATCTTTGGAAAGTGTTTCTATGTTGGATCATACACATTTTCAAGTTTAAAGTTCTTCTGGAAAGTATGAACAGTTGTTCCATTTTGTTATAGTGCCTTCGAAATTCAAATTTTGACACTCAAAATGCATCTGTTAGAGGGCAGTTCAATAAGGTAAAATAGTTCATCTATTCGAAATTTGAATTTTCAAAATGCGAAATTTGTTTGTCAGAGAGAGCTCATTTCAGACTTAATACAAAGTTCAAATTTTTGAATACTATCATTCGTATGTCAACATATCATTATAATAGACTTACAAGCTTTGTTTCTGAAATTCAAATTTTCATGTTCAAATTTCGTCTGTCAGTGAGCCATTTTGATGTTCTTTCCAAACTTAGTTTTCAGATGAACTTTAACATATCCTCATATGAATATTTCATTTTTCATAAGTTGTATTTTGTATGAAATTCGAATTTTCAAAAGCCAAAGTTCATCTGTCAGAGAAGGCTCTTTTCAGACTTGTTCATTTTCAATGCAAAATTCGAATTTTCAAAGCCAAAGTTCAAATTTTCAAAACATCATATCAGTATAAATGTTTCAAACTTCATCTATTAGTGGGTGTTTTTCAAATATTCCATGGATTAACATAGAATCATAATTTTAAAGCATCTTTTTGCCAATTCAAAGTCTTTTACTCAATGTAAACATGGCTGTAAATTCTACATCAATTCTTGTGCTGATTTTTCCTGAATTCCTCCACTTGAGATCATTTGTGCACCTTTGATATCTTCTCTCCAAGCTCTAGAAAGTTAGTTTGGAATCATCAAAACACTTGATTCAACAATAGTAACCAAAGAAGCTTACATTGGAAGTTTGGAACCAAACCAAAACCTATAGCCTTCTCATTTCTCCTTCTCTTTTCCATGTTTTCTCTCCCTCTTCTTCTACTAGTTCAGACATGTTTAGGGCTAAGGAAGATGAGTTTAGTGGCTGATTTGGGGTGGTTAAGTGATTTAAGTCATAAACTAACCTCAGTTACTTTAATTTTTAACTTGAGTTACTTTAATTTTAATAAAGCTTTTAAAAAATTCCCTTTGTATCCCACTCATCATTTTAGACGGCGTTTCACTCCCTTTGTGGCCAAAAATTTCTTCATAAAGTTTAACGGACTAAAATACCCTTTATTAATTAAATTTACCTGTATCGATTAAGTATTTTTACCAAAATTGTCATTAAATTGGTACAGGATTATCCAACATATACTTTTAGTCCAAAATCATTATTTTGATCCAAAATATATTTTAGCAAGACTCACAAATTTTTCTTGAATTACTACTGTCTCTTTTTACAGTTCAAACTGAATATTAAACCTAAATTACCCAATAAATGTTATTTTAATTTTAATAAATTTCATACTATATTCCATTGGGCTTAGCTAATTGAGAGCTTAACTTTGACTATAATTTTTCATATTTCTAAAAATACCCTTGACCTAGGTTTTATAATTTTTAAAACTTTCAAGTTATTAGATGTAATTTTTCCCAAACTTCTTTCCCTTTTCCTCTTTGCGTGAATTTCTTCCTTAGGGATTCAATTGCAAGCATTCTTAGTTCTTGGCGTGAAAATACAATTTTCTCATTTTTTTATTTAACATGGAAAAAAAACATCTTTGGCCTACTTCAGCTTAACAATGTTTCTCCGTTTTTTCCAGTTACTTATATATTTTATGATATTAACATTTTTTTCATTGGGGTTTAAATGCAATATTCATATTTTACTTCTAATATGGGAAATGACTATTTTGCCCCTGAACCAGGTAAAAATATAATTATCCATTCTTTTAGGGTACTTTTATGTAATTTTAACCAAAGATCAATTTTTTATTATTTCTTTTTGCATTATTCACATTGATTTTTATATTGGTCTATCTCTCAATCTAGACCTCCCGAGAATGCAATACTTATATCGTTGCGCTAAGCTCGAGACGAGCTTCCATTTAAATGTTATATTGCATATTTTCTGAGGTAAGTTTTGGAATTAATTTCTGCTAAGACCTTATGGAAAATTAATTCCAATTAAGGACTAAACATAATTTCTTTTGAAAATTAGATGAGAAATTAATTCCTTCTAAAACCCGATTATATATAACGTTTTTGTCTCACTTTGTTTCTCATCTTTTATTCTTTTTATAACATCCTATAAAAATAGGGATATTACAAGAGAGGGGTAGAGATTACGTACCTTTTCAGTACGTTAATCTATTGACTTCATCCCTACTTGTCAGATCTTCTCAATCTTTTGTTCCATACAGCTTTGATCAAAATCACAGACAAACTCTAATTGTTGTTCACAGCAGATAGCACTGAACACAGAGAGAATCAGAGAACCAGATGAATGAGGGGAAAAGAATTGAATAATCTCATCTCAAGTGTAATTCCTCCTTATATATAAGAGTTTTATGGGTCAATGGGTCAGCCCATCAATGGGTGGCCAATCCAAAATTTCATATAATCAAACTAGGCAATGATAGAATAAATTTTTCGGTATTTTTAACATTGTACAATTCTGGGCAGGAATGAGTGATCTATGCTCCCTTATGATAATGCTTTGGGAAGATAAAGTAATGCCTTTTGGTGCCTTGAACGTCTAATATGAAGATTGGTAAATTTTTTATCCCTAGATATATAAAGCTACAAATTTTATTAATTAGTATTATATTTGAAGTATTCATTTCAACTTGATATATATGATTTTATCCTTTGTGTGCTTTTGTCTTGAATTCTTAAAGCAAGGGAATTTCAGATGCACTGATAGTTTTGTTGGTGTGGAGTCACAACTCATTACTTTAGCTTCAATTACTCAAGTCCTTGATCCAAAACTTTATAAACATTTGCGTATTATCTAGAATTTCTTAAAGATGTCCAAGTCTTGATTAGATGGACTTTGATTATTTTGTATTGTCTTTTCCTTTTTGTAATAATGTTGAGCGATTGTTTAGATATTATTTATAATGCTGAGAGATAATTTAGAGATTCTTTTTCTATTGCTTTGATTAGTTTGTAATGCTAAGGGATGTCTTATATTACTATAAATTGTAAGATGATACATTGATAAGTAATGGAATTATTTTTTAACTTTATATAACATCTTATACTTATACCCATTTCTCATGTATTAAATTCTAATTATGTCTATTATTATATGATTAGAGACTTGATTGAATAAAAATAGTAAAACAGAATTTTTTTCAATTAACAGATGCTGTTCATTTGGTTAATTCCATTTTACCTATTGAATTTTGAAAATTCATAACTAATTCTATGAAAATTATATTAAAATGATTCAAGTCTCTAAAAATAGCTAAAAACATTATTTACAAGGGAAAAATTAGAAACATAGCACTTTATGGCCCAATTCATATAGTTTATTCCTCAAACATTTATTGTACACCTGGTCATTTTGAAACTTCCTAGGTTCTACCCTTATATTTTAGAACTCATATCTCATGATATCCTGAGCCAAGTCATGCATTCTTTGTGTCATTGGAAAGTCCTATGTATCTACTTTTTAGACATATTTTCCTTTTACATTTATTCTACTAGAATATGGCAAGGCTTTAACTTAAATCAATAGGGGTCAGAGCTCAACTTTAACTAGAACAATTTTAATAAAACTTACATATCTATCATTATATAGCTCCAACTACTACCAAATCAGTGGTATCTTAAACCTATAACATAGAGCTTTCCATAAAATCAGTGAATTTTTAGAGCTCCTATAACACCTTATATTTTGCCCATTCCTCCATGTATAGATCATTTTAAGTCCAAATATGATTGAAGAGAAGCTTGAATCAATTTAATTTCAAAATCAGAATTTTCAATTTACTCGGGTACTGTTTGCTTGGTAAATTTCATTTTTCCTAACGAAATTTGAAAATTTATAACTAAATTTAAAAAAATTATGTTGGGGTAATTCAAGTCTCTGAACATAACTAAACAAATTATATACAAGGGAAACAAAAGCAACAAAGCAAATACTAGGCCATTCAATACAGTTTATTCCTTCAAAAAGTACTATAGATTTGGTCATTTCTGAAAATTCCTAAAATGGACAATAATTTTGAAAAATCATATTTTCTTCTATTCTAGACCAAATTGTACATACTCTATATCATTTGAAAGCTCTATATGTATATTTTGTAGAAATATATTTCTTGTACATTTATTTCATTTGCACAAGGCATACATTAACTTAAATTGTGAAGGGTCAGAATTTAACTTTCACTTAAACAGTTTTGGGAAAATCTCAATATCTTCTATTATATAGCTCCAATTACCTCCAAATCAATGGCATGTGAAACTTAAAATATAGAACTTTCTATACATATACCTACTGAATTTTTAGAGTTTTGTATGATTTTATCTTATCTTTTCAAATTTCCAATACCTAACTTTCAGTTTCCAGTTTTCCCAAGCTTACCCTGTTTTGAACCCTAATTTTTGAAAAATCACTATAATTTGTACACAACTTCAAATGGGGTGCTCTTTGGACCATTTTAAATATCTATCTGTCTAATTTTAGAGCATATATAACATTTGTACATTCTTCATAATTTCATCTAAACAGTAGTTGGTTTACTGAACCAGGGTCAGATTGGCCTTTTCTATCACATAACTTTGTAAAATCAATTCTTTAACATATCTACATCCATAGTTCTTGTTCCAAAATTGTGCTAACATGTCAACATACATAGAGGCACATGATTGCATGAAAGTACAGCCTCATATGTTGATACACAATTTTATATAAAATAGCCAGTTGACATAAAATAATTGGAAACAATATTCTAAACATAAGAAATTCTTCTTCTAGCTTCCTTGCCTCCCTTGAATCCTTGCATACTTGAACCTATCATGTTGGTCATTTTGAGAGAGTGAGATTCAAAGAATCTCAGTAGTTACACCCCATTCATACAATCATGTTATCACAAAATTCATGGAAACATAAAAAAAATATCAATTTATCACTTGAAACTTTTAATGCCATAACATTTCATAAAAATTTTGGATGAGTTTCATTTTGAAATTTGGACATCCGAAGGTTATAAATATCATCAAACAACTCATCAAATCATCACAAAGCATCATTATACACATATGGCATATAACAAATTCAAGAAATTCAAGTTTGATAACAATAAGAATAAATAGGTAAATTACTACCTTCAGGCTTTCCCAACTTTTCCAAACTTGGTGGACACGTCCTTTGGCCTTTAGACACTTCTTGAAACCCTATCACATCATAAAATAAGGCCATATACCACTGGTATTGAATCAAGTGTTTTGATAATTCCAAACTAACTAGAGCTTGGAAGGAAGATATCAGAGGTGCACAAAAGATCTCAAATGAAGAAATCCAAGAAAAACAAGTATAAGATTAGATATAGGATTTTTTATTGTATTCAAAAAGAGTAAAAGGCTTTGATCTTGCAAGAGAATGTTTTGAAAATGTGTTTTTATGATAATTCATCAAGTATTTGAAAAATACCCACTATCAGATGAATTTGAAGTGTTAAACTTGATTTGTTGCTTTGAAAATTTGAACTTTGGTATCTGAAATTCAAACTTCAGAGCAAAAATATGTTAGTCAGAAAAGAGGTCCCTCTAATAGACGAATTTTATCTTTGAAAATTCAAATTTTGGGTAAAACACAAACTATGAAAAATGAAAAATTCATCTGAAGATATGTCAAAGTTCATCTGAAAGTGAAGTTCAAAAAGAGTTCTAAGTTAGTCCTATGATAGACGAACTTTGAAGTTGAAAATTCAAATTTTGGAAAGATAGTTTGCAAGTTTGTTATGATAATCATTTGACATACGAAGTTTAGTATTCAAAAATTTAAACTTTGAATTAGGTCTGATAAGAGGCCTCACTGATAGACGAACTTTGGTATTTGAAAATTTGAATTTCGAAAAGAAGAATTATTGTACCATATTGAGCTGCCCACTGACAGATGAATTTTGGGCACCAAAATTTGAACTTCAAAGGCTAGCAATCTGGAACAATTGTTTACACTTACCAGAAGAACTTTAAACTTAAAAATTTGTATGTTTCAACATAAAAACATTTGCCAAAGATGAAAGTTCGAACTTTGCTTTAGAGTAGACGAACTTTGAGTTTCAACGTTAAAGTCTTTAGCTTACGGTCTTTGTGAAATTTGTCTGTTGACATACCAAAATTCGAACTTTGAATGCCAGACACATTAAATCCGATTGGTGAATGGATAGTTTATCAGAGTAATCATTGGGTAACGTCTCTAATGGCTAGATCTTGTCTCTAACGTATAGTTAATACGTAAATCTACAAATAGAACTTCATTTGAAGATGTGAGTAATAATTTTACAGTGTATATACAGAAACTCTGCTAAATTCTTGAGTCAAAGTGTTCTACTCTTATATACTTCATATCTTGTACTTCAACTTTCATATATGCTTTAAATAAGAGAGTTCAATTACTGTAATCAATCTTATCTTCATCTGGAAGAAAGATTTTCTTGTGAGGGGATTTCACAAGGGATTTGGGAAGCACTTAGCTAGAGTGCAAAGAGTGGAATTGTAAGCTCTTGGAACAAAGCATCAAGTTGTACTGAGGCATTGCAAGAAGCCCACTGAATTCTTGCAAGATAGTGAAAAATCCCAAGTGGTAGCTTAAAGACTGGACGTAGGTCAAGAGAAAGAGACCATACCAGGATAAATATTTGTGTCTTATCTTCCCTTACCTAGTCTTTCACTTGGTTATATTTTATACTCTGTTTTTACTGTCACTCTTGCTTTCATCACTCTCTTATACTTTTGCAAAAAATTTTAATCTTTCCAATTCACCCCCCTTAGGAAGCCAGCATATCTAACAATTGATATTAGAGCCCGGACTCCCAAACAAAGGATCTAACAATCTAGGAAATTCAATGGCTGGCTTTAGAGAGAGTATTCTACCTGAGGGAAACAACACAAATAGACCACCTAGCTTCAGTGGAGAACACTATGGATACCGGAAGATAAGAATGTAAATCTATCTCTAGTCTATTGATCTAGACATCTAGTCTGTCATCTAAAAGGGAGATTTTGTCCTAATGAAGTTGCAGGATGATGGGAATACAAGGAGAAGCCAGAAGATGAGTGGAATGAGGAAGATAATAGAAGAGTCTTACTGAAGTTCAAGGCAAAACACTGCCTAGTCAGTGCATTAAACCAGGATGAATTCTACTAAGTATCATAATGTTCCATAGCCAAATGTATGTGGGACACTCTAGAAATTGCTCATGAAGGAACCACTGGAATAAGGGAGAACAAATTGAACTCGTGCATTGGCGTGTATGAAAGCTTCAGAATGGTGGAAGGTGAGAGTATCAAAGAGCTGCAAAAGAGATTCACCCTCATTGTGAATCAACTAAAGTCATGGCAAAGAGTACACTCAGCCAGAGAAAGTCAGAAAAATCCTTAGAGCTCTTCCTCTAGATTGGCAACCAAAAGTAACAGCAATAGAGGAAGCTAGAGGAGAGACAATGACTTCTGTCACAACACTCTTCAATAGTCTTGAAAAGTATAAGGGGAAAATAAAGGCTCTCAAGGAAGCAGGTCAAGACAAGAAAAAGAAGGGACTTGCTTTAAAAGCTGCAGAAGAAAAAGAAGAAGAATCTGATGATGGCGATGAACTAGATGAAGAGACTCTAGCTATGATGGTCAGAAAATTCAGAAAGGTTCTACAACAAGAAAAGAAATAAAAGATTCTTCAAGAAAGGAGCAGTTGGAGACAACAAGAAAAAAGGAAAAAAGCCTATCACATTCTATGAATGAAAAAAGCAAGGGCACATCAAATGGGATTGTCCACAATTCCTGAAGAAGCAAGAAAAGGAAAAGAAAGCTGTTGACAAGGGCAAGAAGAAGAGGGCATGCATCTCATCAATCTTGGGCAATAGCTCAGATGAAGAAGATGATGATGAGGAAGAAATTGCAAATATCTACTTGATGGCACTTGCATCTGAATAAACTCCAAGCTCATCCAGTAGTGATAGTGAAGATGAGGCATATGAATCTGAACCTTCCTATTCTAAATTACTTGATGCATTTCATGATCTACATGATAAGTTCATTAAGATTGCTAAAGAACTAAAATAGGCTAGGAAAAAGATTAGCAAGTTAGAATCTAATTGCAAAATTCCTAACATTACATCACTACACAAAGTTGAATCTGCTTGTTGTACATCATGTATTGAACTGAAGCATAATAATTAATATCTGTTGAAAAGCATGGCTAGACTTACTAAAGGCCAAGATATGTTATTTACTTTAATGGGAAGTTAGAGAATTGCACAAGGAAAAGTTGGACTTGACTATGATCCTTGTGAAGTCAAAGAAAAGATTAAAAAGATAAATCAAAATTCGTATATGAGGCATTTTGTGTATGCTGATGGACAAGAAAAGAAAAATCACACTTCAAAACGCATTGAATCCTACGACCAACCAAAATATGTGAAACAAAAGTATTATCTGCATTGCCTTCTTCCTGCATCACAATCTAGCAGTCCCTTTACCACCTGTCACTTCTGTAACAAGAAGGGACATGTTTCCAGTTCTTGTTTATTGAAGAAAATGGACTTGACAATAAGGTAGAATGGGTTCCCAAAAGTACATTTATATATAGGGAAAATGCCACTGACAGAAAAGGACCTAAGCAAATTTGGGTACCTAAAAAGAAATTCTGAACCTTGTTTTGCAGATTTGTCTTAGAGCAAGAAAAAGCAACAAATAGTATATGGACAGTACTTGCTCAAGCCATATAACTGGTGATAAGGGGAAGTTCATCATCCTTCGAGACAAAAAAGGAGGAAATGTGACATTTGGAGATGACCAATATGGCAAAATAGTTGGCATTAGCATCGTGGGCAAAAATCCGGAAACATCTATAAAGGAGGTGCTGTTTGTAATTGGCCTCAACCACAACCTACTAAGTGTGAGTTAGACATGTGACAAAGGGAACTGGGTATTGTTTGACTCAAAGTTTTGCCTGGTCATCCGAAAAAGTGATAGTAAAGTAATCCTTAAGGCTCAAAGGGATGGTAACTGTTATACCATTGATCTTGATGAACTTCCTTCCTTAGATTCTATTTGTTTAATTAGTCAAGATAATGATAATTGGTTGTGGCATAGAAGACTCACACATGTTAACATGAACCAGCTATCAAAATTGATTAAGAATGATTTAATCACTGGTTTACCAAAAATCTCTTTTGAAAAGGACAAAGAATGTGATGCATGCCTCAAAGGAAAACAAGCCAAATCATCTTTCAAATCTAAAAATATAGTCACCACATCTAGACCACTGCAACTATTGCATATGGATTTGATAGGTCTATCTAGAGTAAAAAGCATTGGTGGAAACCTATATGTTCTTGTGATTGTGGATGATTACTCTAGATTTACTTGGACTTTGTTTCTTTCCTCCAAAAGTGAATCATTTGATGCATTTGTGATCTTGGCTAAGAAAGTGTAAAATGAGAAAAGTATTTCTATTGTGTCTATCAGACCTGATCATGGAAAAGAATTTGAAAACTCAAGTTTTTTGGCGTACTGTGATGAACATGGAATTGATCACAACTTCTCAGCACCAAGGACTCCTCAGCAAAATGGAGTGCTGGAAAGAAAGAATAGAACAATTGGAGAAATTGAAAGAGCAATGCTGCATGAAAAGGAACTCCCTCAAATATTCTGGGCTTATGCAATAAACACAGCAAGTTAAATCATTAACAGAGCTTACATCAGACCAATTCTAGGGCAGACTCCTTATGAGTTGTACAATGGGAGGAAGCCAAACCTTTCACATCTGCATGTATTCAGCTGTAAATGTTTCATCCATAATAATGGAAAGGAGAATCTGGGTAAGTTTGATGCCAAATCTGATGAAGGTATATTTCTTGGCTACTCTAGTAGGAGTAAAGCATATAGAGTTTTTAATAAAAAGACTAGATCAGTAGGAGAAACTGTGCATGTTGTGTTTATTGAAAATGAAACAGTTTCCAAGCATGTCATTGATAAAGATGATCTTATCTCCAACTTTAAGAACTTAAATCTTTCTGAAGAAGATAAAATTGAACCTCCAAAAATATCTGAATCTACTAACATAGAGGAAGATATTCAGGAGAAAGATCTCGAGTATGAGAATAATAAGGAAGTATCTCAAGAACTCCCTAGAGCTTGGAGATATCAAAGGAATCATCCAGCTGATCAAGTGATTGGGGTTGTTCAGGAGAAAGTTAAAACCAGAAAATAACTTAAGGATCAAATGATCAATTGTGCGTTTATTTCTCAAACTAAACCTAAGTGTGCTGAGGAAGCTTTAACTGATGAGTACTGGATTCTAGCTATGCAAGATGAACTAAATCAATTGAAATAAATCAAGTTTGAGATTTAGTGCCTAGACCTAAAAATCACCCTATTATTAGCACTAAATGGGTTTTTAGAAATAAACTTGATGAATCAGGAACAATCATTAGAAATAAAGCAAGATTAGTTGCCAAAGGATATAATCAAGAAGAAGGTATTGATTTTGAAGAAACTTTTGCTTCAATTGCAAGATTGGAAGCAATTAGAATCCTATTGGCCTATGCATGCATGAAAAACATAATGTTGTATCAAATGGATGTAAAAAGTGCTTTTCTGAATGGATATATCATGGAGGAGGTTTATGTTGATCGACCTTCAAGATTTCAGGACTTAACAAAACCAAACCATGTTTATAAACTGAAGAAAGCTCTTAATGGATTAAAACAAGCTCTTAGAGCATGGTATGAAAAGGTAAGTAATTTTCTAATTGAAAAGGGATTTAATAGAGGAAAAGTACATACAACTTTATTCACCAAGAAAGAAAATAAAGACTTACTTATTGTTCAAATTTATGTTGATGATATTATATTTGGTGCTACCAATGAATCACTTAACAAGAATTTCTCTAAGCTAATGTAGGGTGAATTCGAAATGTCAATGATGGGTGAGCTAAACTTCTTCCTTGGACTACAAATTAAGCAATGTGATGATGGCATCTTCCTTAATCAATCAAAATATCTGAAAGAGTTGTTGAAAAAGTTTGGCATGGAAAATGCCAAATCAATAGGGACTCCTATGGCTACTGCAACAAAGCTTGATATGGATGAAGGAGGAAAGACCTTTGACATAACTCAATATAGGAGAATGATTGGATCCTTACTATACCTAATAGCTAGTAGACCTGACATTATGTTCAGTGTCTGTATGTGTGCAAAGTTCCAATCATGTCCCAAAGAATCTCATGCAACGACTATGAAACGAATCTTTAGATATCTAATTGGAACATCACAAATGGGAGTTTCGTATCCAAAGGGCAATGGAGAAGAACTCATGGGATATACTAATGCTTACTTTGCTGGATCCAAAACTGACAGAAAAAGCACAAGTGGAACATGTCAGTTCCTTGGAGAATCCTTGGTCTCTTGGTTCAGTAAGAAGCAGAACAGTGTGGCTCTCTCCACTGCAGAAGCTAAATATGTTGCAGCTGGCAGCTGTTGTACTTAAATCCTATGGATGAAGCAGTAGCTTGAAGATCTTGAGATTGAGATGAAGGAAATAGCAATAATGTGTGACAATCAGAGTGCTATCAATATCACAAAGAATCTTGTCATGCATTCAAGGATAAAAGCATATTGAAGTTAGGCATCACTTTATAAGGGATCATGTTCTGAAAGGAGGTATTAGGTCAGAATACATCCCTACCGAAGATCAAGTTGCTGACATTCTGGCCAAGCCTCTTGCAGAAGATAGACACTGCAAAATCAGAAGGGAATTGGGTATGGTAAATCTCAATGAACTGTAAGTAAGCCCTTATATACATCTATTTAAAATTTCTGACATTGGATAAATACTAACTTAAGCATCGGAGTGAGTTTGATATAAGTTGTAGGTGCTACTCATAAGTCTAAGTGATAACAGATCTGTATAATGGAGCTAATCAAACCTGCGCAATCAAAAGATGTTGAAGGAAGCCAAAAAATTCAAACTCCTGGATCTATTCTGTAAGTTCAGAAATTTGAAATTTACATTTTAGATGATTATTAGATGAATTTCCTTATTGAATTGTGTTTTTGGAAGAATTAGCATGCTCAAAATTTGAACTTTGATGCTCATCAGAAGAATTTCAGTTGGCTACACACTGTAACAGTTCTCTCTTAACCCTCCAAATTTGTCTGTTGAATAGTGGAAATTTGAATTTCAAAAACAAAATGCTAATGTTGTCTCTATTCAAAAAGATTGTTATACGAATTTCCATATCTCAAAATACGTATCTTAAAAACTCTTTTCAAAATTTTGAAATTCGAATTTCTAAATCAAAATTTGTCTATTGAAACATGCTCTCAAAATTGGCTCTTTCAACAAAGTCCGTCTGTTCACTTCTTATTCTCAGAACTAAGCTACTGTCAGACGAACCTCCAAATGAAAATTCATCTGTCAGTAAGCATCTCCGTTTGGGTTAACTTGTAACTGCTCGAAATTCAAATTTTGACCCTTCAAAATTTGTCTGATTAATGGTTACATACATTAAAACTGAAGGTCTTCCTCTGAACAGACGCAACCCTATTCATCTCTCTCTCAAGTCTATTCAGATTCTTTCTTAAATTCCTTTCATTTCAGTTCATGAATCTTCATTTCTTACCGATTAAACTTCTTTTCGCACCTTATAAACGCATTCTTAGCATCTTTCTGAATCATTCATTTACGAGAATGGCAAAAGTTAAAAATCCAGAAGTTGGGAAAGGAGAGTCACGACCAAAAAGAACTGTCAAATCTCAATATGCCTCCAATGAGGGTGAAACTCAGAAAAGAAAGGGAGAATCTAGCAAGACAACTCCTTCCAAGAAGCAGAAAACAACTCCTAAAGCAGACTCAATGAAATCTGTTACTACTCCCTCGAAGAAATCTGAGCCTGCTGTTCATGTTGCTCCTGTCTCTCCTACCTCATCTTCCTCCTCCAGCAATGAATCCAAAGAATACCAGTTAACCACACTGCCATTGTGGAGTAATGCTCATATTCTAGGAGAGTATACTACTAAATTTGTCAGTAAAAAGGTAATTAAGCCTCACTGTGTAAATTTGGAAGACTTCCTGATTTCTAACAACTTTGATGCCGGGCTTTGGATGATTAGATACAAGAATTTGTTAGAAATTTTGGAAAGATATGATGATGAAGTTATTAAGACCTGGTACGCCTTCCTAAAGTACAACAATAAGAAGAAGAAGTGGGAAGTAAATCTAAGGTCAAAGACCATGTGGCTGACAGATGAGACCTTTAATGAGGTACTAGAGATTTCCGGGTAAGATGGATTGAAAATTGACATCTCTGCCTCAAAATATATGGATGAAGCTGAGGCTGCAGAAGAGGAATGAGGCCATTCTTGAACTACAAAGAAAGTACAATTCTGAACACTTTGTTCAGAAGAAAGAAAACAGGCCACCTATGAGTTTGCTAAATCCCATTGACCTTGTAACATTCCTAAAATATTAGATAACTAAAAATGCATAGGGCATTTGCAAAAACAGGTAAACACCATTTTACTTGAAATATGGCAAATAGGTCATTTTTCCTGATTGGACGGAAAAATGAGAAATTACATTTTTGACCCTAAGAATTATGGAAATGATAATTTTGTCCCTAAGAATATAAGAATTCACATGGGGAAGAAAAGTCAAATATTTTAGCAAAAATTACACCTAATGATCTTAAAGTTTTAAAAATTATAAATTTACCCCGGGCCAAGGGTAATTTTTTAATATGCAATATTACTGTCAAAACAAAGCTTTCGATGAGAGAAGTCTAATGGTATATGGCACTGAGTGTTAATATTTAAGGATGAAAAAATAATCAGTGCCAAATGTTAAAAAGTAACTTTATATCGATAAAGCTGCTTTTTTATCTGTAAAAGCCAAAAAGTCAAAAAGAAAGACTATTGGACATCACAAAATAAACTTTTAAAAGATAGTATATTAAAGTAATACCAGATACAAATTCACTTTAATCTTATATCAATAAAGTGAATTTATACTGCAAAAAGTAACTTTACTAGTCCAAGTATAAAGTAACCAACAAAGGGTATTACTGGACTGGAAAAAATTATGTAGTGTATTGAACAAGTGTACCCCTTATTAGGACGCCACATGTCAGCCCATGTGTCCAAATTGGAAGCCTTAATGGTTAAGAAAAGGGAAGACATAATGATTAAGTTTTCTTAGTTAATCATGATTAGCCAAAAAGCAAGTGTGATTAGTGGCATATTATATATACTCCCTCATGACTTGGCCGAACAAACACTAGAGAGTAAGAGGAAGGAGTGGTCTACAAAGTTGAGAGAAAGGAGGGAGCACGTGAAGGAGGAAAGAAAAAGAGAAGAAAAATAAGGAAGAAAGGCAAGGAAAATTGGTAAGCAAAGCTCTTGTGTTCTTTAAGTGTTCTAGGATAGTTTCAAAGCTCTATGAGTTAGTTCCCTTGAAATTTTCTCTCCTTCAACCACTATTCTAATCTGGCCAAGCATGATTAATGGGAAGCAAAGTTGTTTTTAAACCATAAAATCAAGAGAAAGCATGAGATTTTACTAAAGGAAACAAGTATGGTATGTTTTCAGCAAGTTTGTGAAAGAACCATTCTTTTTCCTTTGAAGCAGATTTTTGACCAGATCATTTGAGTGTCTTAAGGTTGGAATTTCATTAATTTGATGGTAAAAATGAATTTCCCATGATGAAAAATCTTAAAGACAAGGGTTGGCACAAAGATAAAGCTTCAGATAAAGAGTTTGGGAATTTAAGGATGAGAGCTTTTTGTGATTAGCCATGAAATCAGTGGCTTGAACATGTGTTTAATGATGTTTAAGGACTTGAGGAAGCTTGAGAAAACTATAGGAAGCCTTGCTTTAAAGAGGAAAGCCAAGTGCAAGCACCGAAGGTAGATAAGTTTCATATTCTTGCTTTATGTTCTTTCATTGTCTTTCTATGATTAAATTGTAATGCCATATTGTAATTGTGATTTATTTTATTGGTTTTGGCTGTAAAATGAGGGGTTTTATTCCTCAGGATGTCCATTTTCTAAGCTGTTATATTGCTGAAATTTTGATGACCAATGTGGCAATTTATTGTTTAAATGTGATTGATGTGATTAAATGTAATCAAATGTGAGTTATTTGACATGATTGACATAATTGCATGAAATGTAACTTGCTACTGAGATTGCCCCAATCTAATACCCTCAAGTATCCCAAATGACTAGGCACAAGCTATGGCAAAGGAGTCCAAAATGCTAAGGAGAATGAAGAAGAGAAAGATGCTTAATGATGTCTTCAAGTTATGATTGTATATTTTGAAATTATGTATAAAATCATGTATATGCTTTTAGATCTGTGCCATTGTGCTATTATCTCATTATGGGCATTATGAAATGTTTGGCATGGATTTGAAACATGGAATGATCATGGGAGCTTGTTATGAAGTCTACTTTTCCATGTTATATTGCTAGAAGTTCATTTTGTAGCAATGAAAGTAAAGTTAACATTGTTTGATAGAAACAGGGAAAGTAAGTCACGTGTCATATATAATCTGAAAGTATAGAGAACAAGCTTTCCAATGATCTATAGAACATGTAATTTGGATATATGTACGATTTATAGTGTAATTTTAAATTTGAGGATGAAAATTGGACAATGATGTGAAGGCACCAAATTTTACTAAATATATTACATCTCTTTGAAAAGTAATATAAATTTGTACAAAACTCCAAAAATTCAATGGTATACATTTATGAAAATATTTATGTTTTGAGGTTATTTTGCCACTAGTTTGAGTTCAATTGAAGCTGTACAATGAGAGATATACAAGTTTTCCCAAGATTGTTCCAATAAAAGTGATGTTCTAATCCTTAGTGATTCAAATTGATGTTGTGCCCTGTCTAGGCTAAATAAATATATAATAAAAATATAGATGTAAGTAGATATGCATAGATTTGCAATGGCATAGAGAATGCATGATTTGGCTCAGTATAGAGTTAGATGTGAATTTTTAAAATTATGGCCAAAATCCTAGAAAAGAAAAAAAAAGACCATTTGAATAGTAGAAGTTTAAGTATTAAACTGTATCAATTGGTGCAGTTAAATAAAATTTTAATATTTTTCCATTATATATAATATTTCTACATTCTTTTAGAGACTTGAATCACATTAATACCATTTTTCTAGAATTAGTTTGATTTTTCAAATTTTAGCTAAAAAAAATGGATAATACATGAACAGTTAATTTGGAAAAATTTTATTTTTTAGATTTAATCCCTTTAATGATTCAAGCTTCTAAAATGGCTTAGTTGGACATTAGAAATACTATACTACTTGGGAAAATGTATGATAAAGTAAGGTGTTACAAACCTCAGTGCCCAAGTCAGAATCCTACACTACATTGTGTCGAGGATTATTTTTAACAAAGGGGGCAATTTCAATCTGATCCTAAGGGCTGAAGCACATGTGATGGCAGCAATCATGCGTGGCAAGCTAATCAATGTGGGCCACATCATCCTCCAATGCATGATCAAAGCAAGAGATTAGAGGAAAGATTTCACCCTACTATATGCCTCAATCATCTCCAAGATACTTTAGTATGCCAGGATTCAACATCTAGAAAAAGGAAAAGGAAAACCCACTGAAATCTTTAAAGAAGAAGAACTACAAAGGATGGAAATAGAAAAGTAGGATGGAAGATGGATTAGCAAGGGAGCTAGAAAGATAGAAGATATATTTTTTGAGGAAGATGTCTCCCAGCAACAAGCGGGAACCTCTAGGCTGCTCCAAAGTCCATGCCTCAACCTTCTCAGCCTATCTCATCTCTATCCCAGCCCACTCAGGCACATATGCCATCCACTCCCTCAACTTGGCTAAAGCCAACCAAGATCACTGAGCTGTATAACAACCTGTCTACGCTCATGCTGAGTATTAGGGATGAGCAAAATGCCAAATTTGCTCATCTGCAAGATCAAATTCATTAGTTGGCAAAGAATATGAAAGTGGTTGCTGATGCATATGAGGACATCAGGAGTGTCATTCCCTTCACATCAGCTCCACCTTAGTCAGGATTCTCTGAGCCCGTCAAATCTCCTATTCCTGAGCCTCTAAGTCCTTTTGTGCTAGCCTCCCCTGAACCATATGATGATGTACAGGCCATTAAGGCTACTGGCACCATTGCCACTCCATAGGCTTCCAGTAATGAAGCAAGCCCTAGTCCTCCCTTGAACTATGGCATGAAAGAAGAGGCTCCTCAAGAATTAAGCTCTCATGAGCCTATTACTGAAGAAGCTCAGGATTCAATTCTTTCTATTCAAGAATTTGAGCAAATGGAGAAATTGGTGGTAGCAATCTCTACCGCACCATTCATACAAGCTATCCTAAATGAGGAGAAAAGCATTGTACCTTATATAGATCTAGCAGCCATTGCCCATGATGCTATTTTGCAAGCCCAAAGATAGAGGCTTGAAGAAATGTTTCGTTCTCCTGCTCCTGCTCCCTCACCTATTTCTGCTTATAATCTTTCAGAGGAACGAAGGGCTCAATTGACTCTCTCTAGACAAGAAATGCAAGAGCTTCTTGAGATCTTTGATGATGAGGAATCAAGCCTTGATGCTTCTGCAGCTCTTCCAAAGCTTAATCCTGAACTGCCTTTTGTTCCTGTGCCTCTTAGAGTAATTCCAGTATCCCAGATACCTTCTCTTGCTGTACATTGTTAGATTCCTGATGATGCCAAAAAGGGGGAGAAGTCATCGGAGCAAATTGGCAAATCTGCTATAGCACCATCTGGCAAAGCCTACAGCAAGAAGTCCAAGCCCAAGAAGAAGTGGTTAGATCTTAAGCTTGCTTGGTCTTTCTTGTAGTATTGGTTTTCTTTTAAATGAATGATAATCTTGCTTTTGAATTCTGTGTTTGCAATGTCATATCTCTGTACTAAAACTATAAATAAATCAATAAAATTCCCTATGTTGATCTGTTGTACATGATGCACTTATCTTCAAATTTTAATGCAAAAGTTGAGGGGGAGCTCTTTGAAACAAACTCAAGTACTAATCCAATTTACAAGTTGTTTTGTCATCATCAAAAAGGAGGAGAATGTTGAATCAAGTGTTTTGATAATTTCAAACTAACTAGAGCTTGGAAGGAAGATATCAGAGGTGCACAAAAGATCTTAAGTGAAGAAATACAAGAAAAACAAGTATAAGATTAGATATAGGATTTCTTATTGTATTCAAAAAGAGTAAAAGGATTTGATCTTGCAAGAGAATATTTTAAAAATGTGTTTTTATGATAATTCATGAAGTATTTGAAAAATACCCACTATCAGATGAATTTTGAAGTATTAAACTTGATTTGTTACTTTGAAAATTTGAACTTTGGTATCTGAAATTCAAACTTCGGAGCAAAAATATGTTAGTCAGAAAAGAGGTCCCTCTAATAGACGAATTATATCTTTGAAAATTTGAATTTTGGGTAAAACACAAACTATGAAAAATAAAAATTCATCTAAAGATATGTCAAAGTTCATCTGAAAAGTGAAGTTCAAAAAGAGTTGTAAATTAGTCCTCTGACAGACGAACTTTGAAATTGAAAATTCAAACTTTGGAAAGATAGTTTGCAAGTTTGTTATGATAATCTTTTGACATATGAAGTTTAGTATTCAGAAATTCGAACTTTGGATTAGGTCTACTAAGAGGTCTCTCTGACAGACAAACTTTGGTATTTGAGAATTTGAATTTCGAAAAGAAGAACTATTGTACCATATTGAGCTATCCACTGACAGATGAATTTTGGGCACCAAAATTTGAAATTCAAAGGCACTGTAGCAATATGGGACAACTATTCACACTTACCAGAAGAACTTTAAACTTAAAAATTCGTACGTTCCAACATAGAAACATTTGCCAAAGATGAACGTTCAAACTTTGCTTTAGAACAGATAAACTTTCAGTTTCAACGTTAAAGTCTTTAGCTTACGGTCTCTGTGAAATTCTCCTGTTGACACACCAAAATTTGAACTTTGAATGTTAGACGCATTAAATGTGGTTGGTGAACGGATAGTTTTTCAAAGTAACCATTAGGTAACGTCTCTAATGACTAGATCTTGTCTCTAATGTATAGTTAAGACATAAATCTATAAATAGAACTTCATTTGAAGATATGAGTAACGATTTTACATTGTATATACAGAAACTCTGCTAAATTCTTGAGTCAAAGTGTTCTGCTCTCACATACTTCATATCTTGTACTTCAACTTTCATATATACTCTAAATTAGAGAGTTCAATTATTGTAATCAATCTTATCTTCATCTAGAAGAAAGATTTTCTTGTAAGGAAATTTCACAAGGGATTTGGGAAGCACTTAGCTTGAGTGCAAAGAGTGGAATTGTAAGCTTATGGAACAGAGCATCAAGTTGTACTGAGACATTGCAAGAAGCCCACCGAATTCTTACAAGATAGCGGAAAATCTCAAGTGGTAGCTTGAGTATTGGACATAGGTCAAGAGAAAGAGACCGAACCAGGATAAATATTTGTGTCTTCTCTTTCCTTACCTTGTCTTTCACTTGGTTATATTTTATACTCTATTTTTATTGTCACTCTTACTTTCACCACTCTCTTATACTTTTGCAGAAAATTTTAATCTTCCCAATTCACCCCCCTCTTGGGAAGCCAGCATATCTAACAACTGGTTCATGGTTTAACTTCACAAAGTACTCATAAAACCTAAAATTTCCATATTGCTTTCCTTTTGGTTTTTCTTGAAATCAATACTTGTTCTTGACTAATTTGGACCTAAGGAATCCATTTTTGAGGTCTAAATTATGAAATTCCAACTCTAGGAAGAAACCCTAACTAACCAAAAATCACTTGGAAAAAAAATAGAAAATGATACATTTTGATTTTCTTCAAGCTACTACAACTTTCATGCTTAAGGTTACTAGTTTAGCATTGCCCCCAAGTTTGGTGCATGAAACTTATCTTTTTCCCCTAGCCAATGGTTTGGCCAAAACCCTTAGAGTGAGAGGAGGAAAACCACACCATGAAACAATATCAAATACTTCAAATAACAAGCTTAGGGTAGTAGAAACCTTACCAAATCCTTGAGTCTTTAACTGCCTTCTTGCTTTTTCTTTTTCTCTCTTCTTCTTTCTCTCTTTCTTTCTTGTGTTTTCTTTATTTGTTTTTGCTACTATAATGTCATTCAGAATAGATAGGAAAGAGAGGGATTATATGGCTTAATTACTCACTAATTACTCAATTAACATTAATCACCTTTTTTACCCAAAAGTCAAGCCTTCTTCAACAAGTTGTTTGACATGCCTTCCATGAGAAGTTTTGGACAAAAATAATGGGCTATATTGACTTCCAAGAGGGAGAAGAAATTATCCAAATATTGCTTAATTTTTCCTGGACCAGATATATCCTAAATCGATTAATTTTTAACTGTACCGATAAAGTCACTTTTTACATTAATTTAGTATTTTAGGGATACAGGAATATTCCAAATTTATATCTATGTTTCCTTAATTATCCTGTCCCAAACAATATTTGTGTAAGGCCCAAATCATATCTTTGTTACCTTTTAACTGTTTGTGGAGCCCATAATCTACTTTATCAGTATTAAGTTACCTTTGGATATTTGGCACTAATTATTTCTTCATCTTTAAATATTAACCCTTAGTGCCATATACCATTAGGCTTGTCTCGTTGAGAACTTTGTTCTGACAGTAATTTTACCTATTTACAAAATTACCCCTACCCGAGTTAAATTATAATTTTTGAAGCTTTCAGGTTATTAGTTGTAATTTTCTCCTAAGTTATATTTACTTGCATATGCCACATGACTTTTATTTTTGGGGCTAAAATGTAATTATCATAACTTCTAGGAATAAAAACATAATTTCTCATTTTTCATTAGGCTGGAAAAATGACCACTTTGCCCTTTTCACGCAAAATGGTGTCTGCCCATTTTCACAAATTCTTTATAGATATTTAAATATTCTAGCTCTTAGGGATGTTATAGCTCCACACAATTTTATGTTGTCTTTTAAATCAATCATAACCTATAGTGGAAATTGCAATTTTTCTCATATTTCCCTATTCTGAACCCTAACTTCAAAAATTCATAACATTTTGCACACACATCTAAATGAAGTGCACTTTGAACCATTTTAAAACTCCTTGTCTACTTTAAGAGCATATATAGACATACACAAAATGCCCTACTTTGAATGGTGTACCTCTGTTCTAATCTCAGTTAGTAATCTTGGACAAAATCATATTATAACTCATCAAAATAAACTTTATAAACCTAAAACTTCATCATTCATTGCTCCAAATCTACACATAACCTCATGTAAGGATCATAAAATCAAAACTATGCAAGGTTACAAGTTCATAGCATAATACATGATTTTATACAATTTACCAAAATAATAATACATCATTGGTGCTATGTATAGGTTCAAGGAAGCTTAAACAAGCCAAAGAATAGGTGCACAAAGTTTGGAAAGGAAAGGAATACATTAAGGTAGCAATTTACCTATTCTTGCCTTATATTGTCATGTGATTTTCAATGAATTTTATGACTTGCCTATTGTTTGATATGAATATTTGTGATGCTTTGAGAATGTTGGCTGAGTTAATTGAGGGGTTTTGTGACCTCGGGATTTCCAAAATACAAAATGAAACTCTACCAAAAATTTTGTGAAATATTATGGCATAAATGTTTAAAAGTATTCACTTGATATTTTATGATGATTACATGCTTAATGTGATAATATGATTGCATGAATGGTGATTGCTACTGAGATTCTTTGAATCTTACCCCCCTTCAATGACTAACCATGCTAGGGAGAACCAATGCAAAAGAGCTAAGGAAGGAGCAAAAGGTATGAAGAAGAAAATGATGAGTTGTTGATGTGCAAGTTGTCATGTTATGATATGAATTGTTATTTGTGCCTTGTTTTATATAAAGTTGTAAAATAGTGAATATTATGTTAATGTTGTAGAATGTAACACCCCTCATGTTATTTTTCTTGGCTTTGTGTTTAGGACCGGATAAAACAAGATGAATGAAGGCTCAAGTGGAGTCTGGAAGAGCTCCACACCGCGGCGAGAACCTTTCCAGTGGCATTGTTCCGGATGAACGTGGTAGAGCTGCGGCGAAGTGTGTTGGAGCCATGGCGAGAGTCGAGAAATTTGTTTAAATCCAGATCAGTTCAGTCAGATGGAAAAGAAAGAAATGGAGGAAACCGAGGGAGACCGCAAGGAGCAGTACTAGGGTTTGAGATTTTCGATGTCTCGGAGTGATTTTCAGACCTCAAGAGCTTGGATCTAAGTTGGTAAGTGTTCTCTACTCCTCCCTCTCCATTTTTCGTCGATTGAAGTTTGGGATTTTCGGTGTTAAGGTTGGATTTCCGATTTGGGGTGAAATCCACCAATTGAAATAGATGTTTTGAGGTTAATGATGTGTGTTTTGATATTCTTGTTGCTTGGATGTGAGTTTTGAAAGGTGTATGTATGATTTGAGCTTAACCCTAGGTTGTTTTCAGTTAAGGCTCTTGGGAATCCGAAGTGTATGAGGTTGTGTAGTATTTGAGTGATCCCTAAGAGCTTATTGATGCATGAAAAGGGGGTTGGAACCTTGGGTTAGGTTAATGTGGTTGAATTGTGATGTTTGGTTATATGGTGTTTTGTGTTAATGGAAGAATTGTGGCATTGTTAAGGTGGTTGGCCAATCGAGAGGGGTTCACGTGTATTGGACAGTTCAAGGAAGCTTGTGGAACTCGTGTGTGTGTGGTAACGACAATTGAGGTAACCGGGTGTTTGTTTATATAGTACTGATTATGTTATATGATAGTATGTATATTTGTGTATATATGTATGCTTCTTTCATACCACGATATAGGTGTGTTTGTGTGTACTGTTTTTATATATCGTGGTATGTATACAGTTAGATGATGATTATGTTTATGATGATGAGATATATGATGATGACGTTGATATGATATGATATGATGCATACATGATATTATGATGATGATGATATGATGATACATGGCATCACCACATGACATTGTGAGACCGTGATGTATGGTGGATGGAGTGTTGATAATGTGATGGTGATTTGATGTACGATGATATATATATGTTAGGGAGAATAAGGTGAGATTATATATGTTAGGGAGGATAAGGATGGATTATATACATTTGTTAGGGAGGATAAGGAGGGATGATGTATGTGTTAGGGAGGATAAGGATGGAGTCCCTGTAAGGACGACATGCATACCATTCATTTTACATTACATTCGTGTATTACATGATTTATATGTGTGTATATATATGTCTATGTGTTATTGATCTCGGTTACTAAGACATTGTCTCACCCCCTCTCTCATAAACTAACCTTTCAGGTGACGGTTCTGGCACTAGTCCGGAGAAGACACGGGAGTAGCTGTGTACGTGGGAATAGTCTATGTAGAGTGTGTATTTTGTATTTGTAATTGTGCCAAGTAAGGTAGAAGGTTTTGTAATAAAGGAATGTTATGGTTGAGGCTGGTTATGAATATATGTATGTTCATGTATGTGGTATGTATGGATGTATGATTTTGGATGTTGAGAAGTCTGTATGTTAGTGTTGGTGAGCTCAGAGTGGTTTTAGGGCTTTGTTGATTTGTTTAAGGGCCTATAGCCCATTTGGTCAAGTTGGGTTCCAAGGGGTAAAATCTCAGAGGAGTGGTTCCTTTGAGGTGAAGTCTCTTTGGACAAGTTGGTTTGAGGGTTTTGGACCTTTATGATTGGTTGGTAAGCATCCTTTTGCCTTCAGTGGTAATTGGAGGTTGTTAGTGGTAAGTTTTGGTCATTAAATGGTCAAAACGGTGTTGAGGGTCCTGAATCTCCATATGAAGTTAGATTGAGGCAAAATTGGTGTCTTTTGATAGATGGGGACTAGATTGACTTGTAGGAGTTGGAATCAAGTCAATCAGAGGTCGGAGCGTAAAGTTATGTGCGTCGGAAGTTCGCCTGGAAAGTGGAAATTGCTGATATGGGATATCAGCATGGGGCGCCACGGCTCCAGAGTCCAGGCCGCGACGCCAGTGGATCCAGAAGAGATGAAGAAATAGAGGAGGCCAGAGCCGAGGTGATACTGTAGGGGCCGTGGCCCCCAACCCAATTTTTGGTGGTTTTGTGGTAGTTGCTGCTGTTTTTGAGGCATTGGAGAGTTGTTTTAAGGTATTGTGGGTTGTGTTTGGTTAAATCTTGAAGTTTTAGGTCATGTCAGGAGGTGGCAGGAGGTAGGATGTTACATAGAAAATGTATGATAATTTCCAGTTCTGGATGTTAGAATATGAAGTTATATTCTACCAAGTTACATGCCAAAATGAGTTCATTTGCATGGGTTTTGGTAAGTAATTTGCAATATAGATTGAAACAGGGCATTTTCCAGATGGTTCTACTTAGCCTTGTTCTGTATTTAATGTGAGGTTAGGTTTCTGGAATTTTTAAACTACATAGAGGACATGTCAAGCTTTAAAATGACACCTAATTCACACCATTTGGAGTTGTATATAATTAATGGTGATTTTTCAAAGTTAAGGTTCAGAACAGGGCAGGAATGGAAAAACTGAAAACTGAAAGTTAAGTACTGAAAAATTTAATAGATAATATAAAATCATACATAACTCCAAAAATTCAGTGATTTAAATGTATGTTTTAAGTTTCATATGCCACTAATTTGGAGGTAAATGGAGCTATATAATAGAAGTATGGAGTTTTTCCCAAAACTGTTCCAATAAAATTCGAATTCTGACCCTTCATGATTTAAGTTAAAGTTATGCCCTATGTAAGTGAAATAAATGTATAAGAAAAATATGTCTATAATAGACATGCAGAGCTTTCGAATGACATAGAGTATGTATAATTTGGAACATAATAGAATGAAATATGATTTTTCAAAGTTGAGGTCAGAAAACTGAAAGATAGAAAAATGACCAAATGAATAGTAAATATCCACAAAATTTACTGTACAAATTGGCCTAATGAAGTTATTTTTTCATATTTTTCCCATGTATATATGAATTTAAGATAATTTTAGAGACTTGAATCACTTCAAGATGATTTTTGTAGATTTAGTTATGAATTTTCAAATTTCATCGGGTAAAATGGAGTTTGCCAAATGAACAGTACCTTGAATTTCGAAAAATTCCATTTTTATTATATTATGATTCTAGTTTCTAAATTATGATGAAAGACATCTAATATGATCTAATATATGAGAAATGTGCCCTCATATAAGGTATTACACTTTGATCTTTTGACAAACCCTATAGGATCATAAAACATGGCCACAAGCCACTGATTGTATCATCCCCTTCACAAAGTGGCATCTTGAACCTTAAAATTCTATTTAGTTATTCTTAGGAAATTTCTTTTACAACACACTTACCTTAACCTATTTTGAGCCTAAGGAATTCATTTTTAGGGTCAAAATCATGAAATTCCATTCTTAGTTCAAACCTTAATTCAGCCAAAAATAGGAGAAAATTGTAGAAAAATAATTACTCCATAGATCAAACAATAACTTGTATATTCTTGCATCTTAGGACACTTACAACTCTTTTCTTGGTTTGGTTTCTTCATGGCTCAATTTTATCTCTCTACTCTCTCTCATGCTGAAAATTACAAAGGTGAAAGAGGAGAAAATACTCCATGAAAACCATCACAAACACTTAGATATGCAAGAAAATGACCATAGAATATTACCTTGAAAATTTTAGAACCAAACTTTACTTCTTGCCTTCCCTATGTTTCTCCTTATTTCCATGAGTCCTTCTCCCTTTCAGCTGTTGGTTCAAACATGTATTAGGCAATAAGATGATGTCCAAATGGCTAACCCAAGGTAATTAAGAAAGATATGTAATAAAATTAACCACAGCAATTTTTTTTAACTAATCTTGGCTACTTTTCATTAAAGCTTTTCAATAAATTTCCATGGGTGTCCCATGGTCTGGTTTCATATGCCACTCATGCTATTTTTTTTGCCAAAAATTACTTTAATAATTTTTAAGGATCAATATACTATTTACTGAGTAAATTTACCTGTGCCGATTAAATATTTTTCCCAAAATTATCATTAAATTGGTACAAGATTATCCAAAAATTAATTTTAGTCTAAAATTATTATCTTAATCTAAAATATATTTTATCAAGGTTCTTTCAGTATCCTTGAATTGATACTGCCTTATTCTACGATGTGAACTGACTTTTATTACGTAAAATATTAATAATAAATATTTAATGCCTAATCAATATTCTATTATTCTCATTAAATTTTATACTATATTCCATTGGGTTAGGCTTATTAAGAGATTTATTTTGACTATAATTTTTCATAGTTACAAAAGTACCCTTGACTCAAGTTAAATTTATAATTTTTGAAATTTTTAGGTTATTAGGTGTACTTTTATCCAAAAATATTTTGGCTTCCTTTACCCTACATTTCCTTCTTTTGAGGAAATTACAAAATATTTTCATTCCTTGGGGTAAAATTACTATTTTCCCATTTTTGTTCTATCATGGAAAAAATGACATTTTGCCATTTTCTATTTTTTTGTATCTTTCCATTTTCGTTGTTTCTCTATATATTTTACAACATCATTATTTTTTCCTTAGTGGTTAAATTAAGTTTTCACATTTTACTTCTTATATAGGAAATAACCATTTTACCCCTGAGTCAAGTAAAAAGTAATTACACATTCTTTTGGGCACTTGCTGGTAATTTTTCCAAAGATCAATTTTTTTTATTTCTTTTTTACTATTCACATTAACTTTTAAATTGATTTATTGCTCAACCTAGACCTTCCGATGACAGAATACTTATATTGTTGCACTCAGCTCGAGATAAGCTTCCATTCAAGTAGTATATTGTATTTCTTCCAGGGTAAATTTTGGAATTAATTTTTTCTTTGAACCTTATGGAAAATTAATTCTAATTAAGGACCAAACATAACTTCTTCTAAAAATAATATGGGAAATTAATTTCATCTAGGGATCGAGCATGGAACTTTTTCGTCTCACTTCCTTTCCCATTTTTTTGTGCATTTTATGGCATCCCATGAAAAATACGAATATTACACTTTTTATTAAAAAAAATAGTGTAGTTGTATGTAGTAGGGGAAGTAAGGAAAAATTCAAAAATTATATGCTTTTTTTCTTTTAAATAAGGGCCTTTTATGTCTGTTTATTTAATAATAGACGTAGACCTTTATGACTATAATTCAAAAAACAAACATTAAAGGCCTAGCCTTTGACGTCTGTTCTTCCAAAAACAAGTGTAAAAGGCCTAGCTGCATAAAAGGCCTAGCCTTTTAAAAAGTGTAACTTTTTTATGTCTCTAGCTTCTACATCTCTTAGAAAATAGATATAAAATGTCCAAAATAATAGACATAAAAAAGGGTTATTTTGTAGGAGTGAATGCACAAATAAATGTAGTATAATAATGCCGCCTAGGTTGTTTTGGATCAAAATGGTCACTGTAACATCCTTACTTTTATGGGATGTCATACAATGCATGAAAAGATGTGAAAGGAAGTAAGTTATGGCATTTTATGCCATAAAATGCCATAAAATGCAGCCTAGCCCTTGAATGGAATTAATTTCCCATATGGTTCTTAGAAGGAATTACGCTTTATCCTTAATTGGAATTAATTTTTCATCAGGTTCTTAGTAAAAATTAATTTTAGAATGGAGCTAAAAAAGGTATGCAATATCCCAGCTGAATAGAAGCCCGTCTCGAGTTAAGAACAATAGTATAAGTATTACGTAACTAGGAGGGCAAGGTTGAAAGTTAGACTAATTTGAAGTTTGATGAAAAAGAATTAATTAAAAATTGGTCTTTGGCAGAAAATTACAAGAAAGTATCTAGAAAAATAAATATTTGCATTTTTGACTTGGCTTGAGGGCAATTTCATAAATATAACAAAACTACGGTCAAAGCAGAGATTTCGATATACCGAACTCAATGGTATATTGCATGGAAGTTAATTGACTAAGAATTAGAGAAAACCAAAAGTCATAGCTATATGTGAAAAGGGACAAAATGGTCATTTTTCATATAGAAGGAAAAATAAGAAAATTATATCTTAGCTCTAAGGGAAAATAATTATATGCAATTTAATCCTTAAAAAGGGAGAATTGTTGCAATGAAGTCCCTAAGAAAAATTACGAAAAAAGAGCCTGAAAGAATTACAAATTATAATTGTGCCCTAAATCAAGGAGAATTTTGTAAATATTAAAAATTACTATCAAATCGAAGCCCTAGACGAGCTGAGTCCAATGATACATAGCATGGGGGTTAATTGATTAAAAATAAAGACATAATCAATGTTGAGTGTCCAAAAAGGTATGTAAGCCCCACAAATGGCAAAAAGGAGAATGGATCAATATGTGGACCTCACATAGATACTGTATAAGACATGATAATTAATATAACATAGACAAAAATTAAAAATATCTGGTACAGGATATCTTGTAAGTGATTAAATATCACAAAAAGTAAGTGATTAAAAATCAGAAAAAGTAATTTTATTGGTCCCAGTAAAAAATATCTAGTATAGAATATATCTGGATTCAGAAAAATCTATAGTATTTGGATACTTTTTCCCTCCCAATTGACATCAATTTTCATAACATTAGGCATGTGATTTTTGTCCCAAGTTACTTCTTGAGGAAGGCTTTATATTTTGGCCAAAAAGCAACAGGTTGATTAGTTGAAGGAAGCAATGATTAGGCAAGTTAATTAAGCAAGTTAATCTCACTTTCTTCTCTCATTTCAAACATGGTCAACTACTTCCATATGAGGGAATTGGAATATTTAACTGGTTTTTAAAAATACTTCTTAATGAAGTTGTTGTTTTTGGAAACCAAAGTCAAGGCAAAGTTTACCATGATTAATTGACAACATGGACTTCTTATGTTCTCTTCCTCATTTGGCAGACCAAGTGGTATGAAAATAGAGAGAGAGAAGAGCTCCAAGATAAACAAGAGAAAACCTAAGAAAGAAGAGAGAAAAGAGAAGAGGAAAGGAAAGACAAGGAAGAAAGCTTAGAGAATCAACCATCAAGGTAAGTTTCTATGATTCTAAGCTTGTAGTTTCAAGAAGTTTAAGTTAGTTTCATGGAGTTTCCTCCTTCCTCCTTTCAAGTCTTGATTTCGGTCAAACCATAGGACATGAGGAAGATGAGTTTTCAAGCATAAAACCTAAGGGAAACCATGAACTAACCACTTTGTAGCATGATTTTGGAAGTAGTTTGGTGATTTTTAAAACAAATCATTTTCTCTCCTTTTCTTTTATTTTGAGCCAGAATAGGTCATCACTCTAAATTTGGAATTTTATGTTTTTGATGCCAAAAATGGATTCCCCGTAGTCCATCACCTTATGTACAAGTATTGGTTCAAAGAGAAACCAAAAGGAAATCAAAATGAAATTTTAAGGGTTTATGAGCACTTTGTGATTTAGCTTCAAGAATCAGTAGCTTATGTGCTCCCATGATGATATATTTAGGTTCAAGGAAGCTTGGGGAAGTGTTTGGAAGAGACAAAACTCAAAGGAAAAGAAAAAGGAAGCGTAAGGGAGTTAATGTACCTATTCTTGCTCTATATTGATATGTAATATTCAATGGTTTTGATGATATGTCTAGTATTTATAATGATGTTTTGTAATGAATTGCTATTATTGGTTGAGTTGTTTGAGAGCTTTTTGTGACCCTGGGTTGTCCAAAATACAAAATGAAACTATGCCAAAATTTTTACAAAATGACAAGGCATAATGTTATCTAATGACTGAATGATGTTTCCATGATATTTTCTTTGTATTGTGTTATAATATGATTGTTAGGTTTAATATAATATAAGTTTTGATGACAACAAATGTAGAGTAATAAGGAACAAATGCATCATATTCGTTTAATATATATATTGTTCCCTAAAGAAGTAAAATGTGCATTAGCATGTATTTAATTATGTTTACAATGTATATATCCTGCCATGTACTAATAATATATCCAATGTGCTCTTATGTTTTATAATACAAGTTGGATATATAAATTGGACTAACTACTTGGTTTTGTAAGTGTAATGCATTAAATGTAGGATTGTCTAAGTAGGAAGAGTGAACATTGAAATAAAGATAGGGAAATCAAGATCATGTCTCACTCAAAGAAGAAAAAGAAAAAAGATGCTCCAAAAATTGAAGATCAAAATGAAGCATGCTAAGAATGGAATAACCAAGTGAAAGTGAAACTCAACTTCTAAAGACCTAGCTATTAGGTATATCTTGTTTTCACTTTGGTAATGAGGTGGTTTAATCTTTGAAATTTACTTAGTCTTGTTACGATATATTTTAAACGAGTTAGATTAAGTAAATTAGATGTTAGCATGTGTTAGAATTGTGAAATATTAAGCAATAGATGAAATTTTGCTTATGATTCATGTTCATTTTATGCAAAATTCACACTTGGCTTGTTGAATTTTGAAGCTACAGAGATTTTATCTCTAATAGATAAATTTTGAATCTGAAATTTGAATTTCGAGCTAAGCATAATTAGTAAAAGTGTACAAAAGTCGCAGAGGCTTGAACATGCCTCCGATAGACGAATTTTAGTTTATGAAATTCCAATTTCAAATAAAAGTCATAGAGGTTTGAACATGCCTTAATAGACGAATTTTGGTCTCTAAAATTCGAATTTTGATCTTTGAGATTCTAATTTTGATCTCTGAAATTCTAAATTCAAGGTGCATTGTGAAAACTTGTACTAACTATTCAAACCCAACAGACACACTTCTAATATGAAAATTCATATGAACTAACATGAGGTATCTTTTGCAAACTCGAAATTCAAATGTCACTTTGTAAAAAAGAATTTCAAGGTTCAACGTTAAACACATAACTATGCTGATTCTGCGAAATTCATCTAGTGAGCCTCAAAAATCAAATTTTAGTATGTCAGATGCATTTAATGAGGTTGTTGAACAGCTCTTTCTGCAAAGTAACAACTAGAACTCATCTCTAACGATTAGTTAAGCCACAAATCTATAAATAGAACCTCATTTGTACTTATGAAAAATGAATTAAAGTAATTTTTGTGCCAAAATGCTATTGCAATTTATAAAATCATTATGTATGATCATTCTAAGTTAAAACCACCTCATTAGAGTAAGCTTCATGTATTATCTACTCTAAAAGAGAGTTTCTATTCTATAATCTTCTCTTCTATATTTTCTTTGTAGAATCTTAGTGTGGTAAAACACTAAGGGATTTACATATCTTGTAAGGATATGGGAAGAGTGACTTCATAAATGCTTACTGAAACTTGTGGGATATATTGAGGCTTCACAAGTGCCCGGATTAAACTTATGAGATATAGTGAAAATCTCAAGTAGAGGCTTAAGAATTGGACATAGGCTAAGTGATTGGGCTGAACTAGTATAAATCTCTGTGTATTGCTCTTCACCTTCTCTCTTCAATTGTTTTAATTAATTCTTTCTATTTATCCCTATTTTACTGCATCTCATGGTGAAATTGGGTTATGCTTCAAGAAGGGAAAAATCTTGCATTACCTAATTTACCCCCTCTTAGGTGACCAGCCAAACCTTACAATTGGTATCAGAACTTAGACTCCTAACAAAGGATCTAATCATCTGAGAGCAAGATGGCTGGCTTTGGAGAGAATATGCTACCATTGGGGAACAACACCAATAAACCTCCAGGCGTTAATGGTGAACACTATGAATTCTGGATAATGAGAATGCAAACATATCTTTAATCCATAGACCTAGACATCTGGTCTGTTATGAAGAAGGGAGATTTTGTGCAAAAGAAGATGCAAGACGATTGCACATATAAAAAGAGCAAGTATGCAAATAAGTTGAGTTACATATCTTCAATCCTTGGTCAGTGTTCTAAATCAAGATGAGTCCTATAGTGTTCTAATCATCTAGCAACTTTGGGAAAGAGTTACATACAAAAATCAAAAATATGCAAAATACTCAAAGCTCTACCCAAAGAATGCCAACCAAAAGTAACAGTAATTGAAGAAACAAGAGGAGAATCATACCAGTCTATCATTGTACTATTTGGAAGCCTTCTTGAACATGAAGGAAGGCTTGACCTTCTGTAGGAGTAGTAAAATGAAGAAAAGACACTGATGTTCAAAGTTACTACATCACAGAGCTCAGAAAAAGATGATACTGATGATGAAAGTGATGATAGCAGCAGTAAAGATGAGAAGGATGAGCTGAAATTGTTGACCATCAAATTTGGCAGATTCTTCAACATAAAAAAGAAGGAGCTTCAAAAACAAAAGTACTCTTGCCATGCAAATAAGTTGAAGTACTTTTCAGATGTGTAGAGAAGAAAAGTGAAAATATTAAAGTGGCATATACCTTTGCAATCTAGGCTAATAGTTCGGATGAAGATGATGAGGATACCTATCCATATTTAATGGCTAAGATTGATGATGAGGTATTAAATTCTAACTCTGAATCTGATTCTATTTTTTTTCATTATAATATACTTATAATGAAATACATGATGAATTGATTAGTTAGCAAAAACACTTCCACACAGTAATAAGAAAGTGATTTCCTTAGAAAATGAATTAGAATTGGAAAAGAATGAAAAGAAATCACTTAAAAAGAAAATAGATGAGTTGAAAAATATTTGTAAAACCTACACGCACACTTTGTTTTGTGATTCATGTGAAAGATTAAATAAAGAAAAAGAGGAGTTAACTCAGGTCATAGCCAATTTCACCCAAGGCAAAGACAAGTTGAATATTTCACTTGGCAAATAGAACCGTATATTTGACAAGTTGGGTGTTGGCTACATGAGTGAGTCCAAGGAGAGAAATAAATGCTGTTTGAAATTCTTTGTGCTTACTATAATGCCTAGCTTACCATCATACACATATTGTGGTAAAAGGGACATGTAGCTCCTATGTGCAATATCAAGAGAAATGGTTTAAGCAAAGGCGTGAAATGGGTTCCAAAGAATACCACTAATCCTCTTGGACCCAAAAACAAGTTGGTACCAAAATTTTCTTCTAGTATTTCATGTGTGTAGAATAACTCCAAGAAGAAAGAACATATTGGTGCAAGGAAGGAGTCACTAAAAAGAAAAGCTTCTAAAAAATCTAAAGCTTTGAAAACAAACCTCTCACCTATCTCAAGGAAGGACCACAAATGGAAATCAAATTACTTACCTTAAGAAGAGAAAGAGCATAAGCTTAAAAAGCAATGGCTTATATGCAAAAGGGAGACATGAGCAATACTACGATGCATGCAAGCCAAAATTAACACAACTACAAAATATCACTTCTACATCTGTAATCTAGATCAGTTATTTAAATAACCGATTTAAAAAAATGATTGTGGTATTTTTGTAAAAAAAATTTTCAAGTTAGAACTTTCTAGATCGGTGATTTCAAATAACCAATCTAAAAATAAATTTCTAGAGGGTAAAATTAAATATAAATAAATTATTTTTTAGTCTCCCTCCTAAACTAGTTTTATTCTTAGCAACGGAGAGAGCTCACAGCTGGCCAAAAGAAACCCCAGCAAAGATAGAGGAACATTTGATGGTGAAGAAGGAAGAAAACTCCAAGGTATCTCGGTGTGACGGCATACACGCATCGGAGGTGTCTCGGAGATGAAATTGGATGGTGGCATCTCTGTGAAGAAGATGCTATTCAGTAGATTAACTTAGGTAATTTCTTGGTTCTTATAGTGACCCTGTTTCTGCTTAAGCCTCACCATTTTTTGCTCCATAATAGGTTCATTTCTATTTGATTTGTAGGAATTTTACATATTAGTCCCGTCGTGTGCCATCATTGTCTCCACCATCGGAATCCCTAAACTCGCTGTCATAGCCATTTTGTTTTCTCCGCCATCGATGCCCTACTTTCTCCAGATATGTGTGTGATTTTTATTTAATTCTTGCTAATCTTTTCTGTGGCCAATCAAAGCTGAAAAAATTCCACCATGATTTCCATGGAGAGAGGAAGCTTCTCTGCCCTGAGATTGGCAAATTTTGTGCTCAGAGTTTTATCGTCCTAAAGAATAACATTTAGATTGGGAATCTCATCAATAGGTTTCATCTCAGGTACCAATCAATTAGCATCCCCTCTGGTTGGTTTATAATTTGGATTAATACAGTGATAAGTCATAGAGTTGAAAATCTGTATCTATGTTTTCCATCTGGTCATAAATTTAACATGGAGTTTCCCTCTTGCATTTTCAACTCTAGTGCCATTATGATTTTAAAATTGAGAGGTGGGGTTACCTTGAAGCCTTTTTCTGCTGTGAATTTGTCTTCCCTTGAAAGCTTGCATTTGGAAGAAGTTAGATTTCCAGATTTGAAAAGCGTGGCATTTTTTCTTTCTGGAAGCTTTTCAAATCTGGAATGTGCTTGAAGCCTTGACACTAAAAGGTTTACATGTAAATGACTGTTCAACACATGGCATTTGAGAGTTGACAAATTTGGTCTCAGCAAATATTCGACCCTCACTTTTCCCGTTGAAAGCTTTTTCCAACGTTAAATGTCTAATCTTTGAGGTACATATGACAGTAAGTATATATATGCTATTTGTTTTCTTTCTAAAATGTATAGAGTTTTAAGATTGTTTTGGTCTTTCTCATGCAGGTTATTTGTATACCTAAGAATGATACTCCCACGTTTCACAATGTCACCTACTTGAGATTTACATGCTGCTTTGCTCTGGACTGGACTTAGATAGTGAACTATCTACAAAACTTCCTGAAACTTGAAACTTTTGTCATTGAAAAGGTTTGTTGATTTTAACTAAATTTTGTGTGAATTACTTTTCTAAGTTAGATTTCTAACTTTTGTGTGGGTGGTCAGCTTGTTAGTGGCTCTTTTGATCTTTTTGGTAAGGACAGGATGATGGAACCAGTTATAGATGATGGTCCTCAATGTGTTTCATCTCACCTCAAGAAATTTCATCTTTATAAGTACAAAGGATATGCACTTGAGTTGGAGTTGGTAAAATTTATTATGATATATATTCATATTTATCCTTTTTCTAGCTATATATATATATATATTTTTTATTTTAGACATGTGACTTGAGCATTATTATTCTTGATCTCTTTATTCTTTTCCTTTATAATAAATCCAAACAGGTTGTGCAACTAAAAAATTGTTCAAGCTTAACCAAAGTCTATTTCACATGGTGATCAAAGAGTGCATGATTAGTCTTTTATGTAGTTGCTAGTGGTTATATAATGATGGAAATATGCCCCTCTGACTGCTACGAATTGATCACTTATGTTTTCTTTCCGGTTGTATTTTTGCTAAGGATTATGGATTATTTGTGGCATCATGATTTTAGATTGTACTTTCCTGATACACAATAAATCAAGCCCACCATGTTGCTTATAATGGTATCTTTTCCAAGCATTCTATACAAAATCTCTAGTTGTTTTGTGTCACAAATTTTATAGTGTCTTCAATACAATAGGCCTATTTAATTAAGATTATATCATAACTCGTAAGGGGTTTTTTGGTACTGTGTTCCTTAATAGGTACAATGCCATGGTTTTTGGAGCCCTATCAACAATAAAAGATGTCAATGGATTTGACCTTAATGCCATAGTTTCATCGAGGTCAGATGAAGAATATTTTTATTTGTTATTGTACTAGACATATTCTTAGTCAAGCCTATAATTTCTATTATGGTTATGATAATATTTTAATATTTTAAGGATCAAAGCTTAGGTATAAATATACAATCATCATGTGGTTGTTTAGTTGGTTCTTAATCTCATCCACAAGTTTGCTCAAAAATCTATGGCGGAAATCTGAATGGATATTGGGTTGTCTGATTTATAAGTCTTGAAAGACACGTGCAACTTAGACTAGTATTTTATATCTATTTACCAACCTAAATGATTTCTTTGAGATACATCTTAATGGAATATTGAACTTAAGGAAATAATATTCATTGATCTTTAAAATTATATGCTTACTATCTTATATGACAATTTTTTTGTTCTAAAATAAAAAAAATAATCTACCCAACTTTCAAATTTGAAGAATGAAGTAGTGGTGTCTTCTTAATGTCTGTTGTTGAAGTCATTATAAGTGCTAAGTTATGCAAAATTGCTTTAGTACATGAGCATGTACATATAATTTATTTGGCTTTGTCTTGGATATTGATATTGGTATCATTATATTGATTAGAATGGATAAGGAATTGGTGTTAGTATATTGGGAATTAAATTGGAATTGAGTTTGCTGAAATGTATATTTCTTGATGTAATATATGTATTTTTTCTTCCTATCATCATCAGGTTCAGTTAGATTGCAAATATGCAATCACAATTTTTTTTGTAAAAAAGAATGATACTTTCTAGATCGGTTTTTTGCTTCTAACCGATCTAGAATGTCATAAAAATTGTTTTTTAGCACTTTCTAGATCGGTTATGAGTAATAACCGATCTAGAAAGTAGAACTTTCTACATCTACCAGTTCTACATCTATATTGGAACCGATCTAAAATGTCAATTTTAACCGATCTAGAAAGTGTTTTGTGTAGTAGTGAAATCTGATCAAGATAAATTATTTGATATGCTTAATTTGAATCATACTGAAAAGAGAAGAAGTTAGCTATTAACCAAGCTGGCTTGTAACTGTTTAACATATTTTCAGATATGCTTGGATGATGCTATTATTTAAGGTTATTAAAATAAAGTATGGTCCTTTTTCAAGTAATGAATTATCTGAATATGATAGTACTTACTATGAAGTTTAATGTTTGTACAAGTCCATTTCTTTATTTATATAACTAAACTTATGTGTTTTTCAAAATTTCCTGTGCATACTGATTTTGATTTTAGCAATAATCTAAAAAGCATGTATACTTGAAAAAATGTTCATGCTTAGGGGGGAGCTTATTACTTTGCATATAAAGGTTATTAAAAACTCTTTTTTATTTTAAAAGGAAATTTCAATCATATACTTTTGTATGAACATGCTTATTTGATGCATTCTGCTTTCTTGGTTTTACCATATGGAATGCATAGTTTAAGGGGGAGCATTTTCTATAATTAATTTGCTCATACTTTAAATCACCTCATTTTAAAGTGAAGAGTTTTATTCCTTGGTCTAAATTTTTTAAAGGAAGCAAATGATATTTCAACATCTCTCGTTATTTCTATAATTATATTGTTTCTTATAGAAGTAAAATGTGCATTAGCGTTATTTAATGATATTTATAATGTATATATCATGTCATATACTAATATATCCACGGTGCACTTATATTTTATAATACAAGTTGCAAATATAAATTAGACTAATTACTTGATTTGTAAGTGTAATATATTAAATGTAGGATTATCCAAGTAGGAAGTGTGAGCATTGAAATAAAGAAAAGGAAATCAAGATCATGTCTCACTTAAAGAAGAAGAAGAAAAAGGATGCTCTAAGAATTAAAGATCAAACGGAAGTATACTAAGAAAGGATGACCAAGTGAAAGTGGAGCTCAACTTTTGAAGACCTAGCTATTAGGTATATCTTGTTTTCATTTAGGTCATGAGGTAGTTTAATCTTTGAAATTTACTTAATCTTGTTACCATATATTTTAAATGAGTTAGATTAAGTAAATCAGATGTTAACATGTGTTAAAATTGAGAAATATTGGCTAACAGATGAATCTTGCTCAGGATTCATGTTCATTTTCTGCAAAATTCGCACTTTACTTGTTGTAATTTAAAGTTACAAAGTTTTTATCTTTGATAGATGAATTTTGAATTTGAAATTTGAATTTTAGGCTAAGCATAGTAAGTGAAAGTATAAAAAAGTTGCAAAGGTTTGAACATGCCTCTGATAGATAAATTTCGGTCTCTGAAATTCTAATTTCAAACAAAAGTCATAGAGGTTTAAACATGCCTCTAATAGATGAATTTTAGTCACTGATACATGAATTTTGGTCTCTAAAATTTTAATTTCGAAGTACATTGTGAAAACTTGAAGTAACTGTTCAAACCTAATAGATATACTTCCAATATGAAAATTCGTATGAACTAACATGAGGTATCTTTTGCAAACCTGAAATTCGAATGTCACTTTGTAACAGACAAATTTTAATGTTCAACGCTAAACACATAACTATGCTGACTCTACAAAATTTGTCTATTGAGCCTCAAAATTCAAATTTCGGTATGTCAAATGTATTTAATGGGGCTGTTGAATGGCTCTTTCTGTAGAGTAATAGCTAGAACTTGTGTTGAACGGATAGATCTTGTGTCTAACAATAGTTAAGTCATAAATCTATAAATAGAACCTCATTTGAACTTATAGGAAATGAATTAAAGTAAATTTTGTGCTAAAATGCTATTGTAATTTATAAAATCATTCTATGTGAGCATTCTAAGTTAAAACCACCTTATTAATGTGAGCTTCAATGTATTATCTATTCTAAAAGAGAGTTTCTATTTTATAATCTTCTCTTCTACATTTTCTGGGTTGAATCTTAGTATGGAAAAACATTAAGAGATTTACACATCTTGTAAGGGTGTGGGGAGAGTGGCTTCACAAGTGCCTACTGAAACTTATGGGATGTATTAAAGCTTCACAAGTGCCTGGATCAAACTTGTGAAATATAGTGAAAATCTCAAATGATGGCTTGAGGACTAGACATAGGCCAAGTGGTTGGGCTAAACCAATATAAATCTTTGTGTATTGCTTTTCATTTTCTCTCTTCAATTGCTTTGCTTAATTCTCTCTATTAATTCATGTTCTACTGCATCTCTTGGTGATATTGGGATGTGCTTCAAAATGGGCAAAAATCTTGCATCACTCAATTCACCCCTCACTTGGGTGACTAACTAATCTTTACAATGGTTGCATGAATGGTGATTGCTACTGAGATTCTTTAAATTTCATTCCTCCAAAATGATCATGATGCTAGGGCAAAGTAATACAAGGAGTTCAAGAGGAGCCAAAGAAGAGAAGAAAGACATGGATAAATAATTTGATTATGCAAGTTGTGATGTTAAGTTTTGATAACATGTATAAATTTCTATGTAATAGCTAAACATTGTTTGTGTTGAATCAAGTATGTTGATTATCCCAAACCAACCTTCAAGAGCTTGGAATAAAGATATCAAAGGTGCACAAAAGGTTCAAGTGAAGGAATCATGGAGAAATCAGTGCAAAGATTTATGTAGGATGTTAAGTAATATTTTGATGTGAGTAAAAGATTTTGATTTGATGAAAAGATGTTTTAAAACTTTGATTCTATGTTAAATCATGGAATATTTGAAAAACACCCACCAACAGACGAAGTTTGAAAGGTTTATACTGATCTATCATCTTGAAAATTTGAACTTTGGCTTTGAAAATTCGAATTTCGTAGTGAAACTGAACAAGTCTGAAGAGAAGACTATCTGACAAACGAATTTTGACTTGAGAAAATTCAAATTTTGCTAAGTGTCTAAAAGGAGCTTTCAATAACATATGAACTTTGGCTTTTGAAAATTCAAATTTTAGACAAAATGAAACTTATGAAAAATAAAGAAATTCGTCTGAAATTATGTCAAAGGTCATCTGACACCTAGTTTGGATTGGGTTTCAAAATTGCTCACTGACAGACGAACTTTGAACATGAAATTCAAATTTCAGAAACAAAGCTTGTGAGTCTGATATATTGATATGTTGACATACGAATGACAGTATTTGTAAATTCAAATTTTGAAGTAAGTTTGAAAAGAGGTCTCTCTGACAGACGAACTTTGCCATTTGAAAATTCAAATTTCAAATTAAATGAACTACTGTGCCTTATAAGCCAGCCACGGACAAACGAATTTTGGGGTTCCAAAATTTGAATTTCAAAGACACTGTAGGAAATTGAGAATACTGTTCACACTTAACAGAAAAACTTTCTACTTGAAAATTTGAATGTCACAACATAGAAACACTTTCTAAATATCAAAATTCAAACTTCACTTCATGACAGATGAACTTTGGGCATTCAACGTTGAAGTCTCTAGTCTTCGGTTCTGCGAAATTCATCTGTTAACCGACTAAAATTTGAATTTCAGAATGTCAGAAGCATTAAATGCGGTTGGTTAACGGATAGTTTTTTAGAGTAACCGTTAGATAACTTCTCCAATGGATAGATTGTGTCTCTAATGTATAGTTGAGACCTAAATCTATAAATATAATATCATTTGAAGTTGTAGGTAACGATTTTAACTATGTATATACAGAAACTCTGTCAAATCATCTACTCAAAGTCTCTTACTCTCTCACTTCAATATTTGTACTTCAACTTTCATATTCACTCTGTCTGAGAGAGTTTAATCTTTGTAAACAATCTTATCTTCATCTGGAAGAAAGATTTTCTTGTGAGGGGATATCACAAGGGATTGGGGAAGCACTTAGTAAGAGTGCATAGAGTGGAAGAGTGAGCTATAAAAACAGAGCATCATCTTTGTACTGTGGCATTTGGAAGAAGCCCATTGAATTCTTGCAGAATAGTGAAAAATCTCAAGTGGTGACTTGGAGACTGGACGTAGGTCAAATGGAGAGATCGAACCAGGATAAATATCTGAGTTTTCTTCTCTTTACTGCTACTTTTACAGTTTATTCATTTATACTCTATTTTACTATCATACTTTGCTTTCTTCACCTTCTTGACTTTTTGCAAAAAATTTTAATCTTCCCAATTCACCCCCTCTTGGGAAACCAGCTCATCTAACAAGTGGTATCAGAGCCCGGATTCCCAATCAAAGGATTTTACAGTTTGAGATTTAAAATGGCTGGTTTTGGAGAAAGCATACTACCAGAGGGCAACAATACAAATAGACCACCTGGCTTCAGTGGAGAACACTATGGTTACTGGAAGATGAGGATGCAAATCTATCTCCAGTCAATTGATCTGGACATCTGGTCAGTCATTCAGAAGGGAGATTTTGTCCCGATGGCTTTAGAAGATGATGGGAAGTACAGAGAGAAGCCAGAAGCTGAATGGAATAAGAAAAATAGAAGAAGAGTCTTGCTGAACTTAAAGGAAAAACACTGTTTGGTCAGTGCTTTGAATCAAGACAAATTCTACAGGGTCTCACAATGCTCCACTGCCAAAGAAATGTAGGACACCTTGCAAATTGCTCATGAAGGACCAACTGGAGTCAGGGAAAATAAACTGAATACATGCATAGGTGAATACAAAAGCTTTTGAATGGCTGAAGGAGAAAATGTAAAAGAGCTATAGAAAAGAATCACCCTCATTATGAATCAACTAAAGAGTCTGGGAAAGAAGTACACTCAAACAGAAAAAGTCAGAAAGATCCTCAGAGCTTTCCCTCTGGAATGACAACCCAAAGTAACAGCAATAGAGGAAGCCAGAGGAGAATCAATGTCCTCTGTCACTGCTCTTTTTGGTAGCCTCGAGGAGTATGAAGGAAAAATGAAGGCTCTCAAGGAAGCTGGACGAGACAGAAAGAAGAAAGGTGTTGCTCTAAAAGTTGTTGATGAGAATGAAGAGGAATCTAACGATGGAGATGAGCTAGATGAAGAAACTCTGGCTATGATGGTCAGAAAATTTGGAAGATTCTACAGCAAGAAGAGAAACAAGAAAATCTTCAAGAAAGGAGCAGCTGGAGAGAGCAAGAGGGAAGCAAAAGAACCTATCACTTGTTATGAGTGTAAAAAGCAGGGACATATCAAATGGGATTGTCCACAATTCCTCAGGAAGCAGGAAAAAGAAAAGAAAACTGCAGAGAAAGGCAAGAAGAAAAGAGCTTACATCTCATTAATATGGGACAATAGCTCAGATGAAGAAGAAGATGATGAAGATGAAATTACCAACATCTGTCTCATGGCACTTGCCTCTGAAGAAGCTGAAATCCCATGTAGCAATGATCAAGAAGACGAGGTATATGAATCTGAACCTTCCTATTCTGAATTACTGGATGCATTTCATGAGCTGTATGATGAGTTTGTTAAGGATGCTAAAGAATTAAAGCAAGCTAAGAAAAAGATTAACAAACTAGAATCTCAATGCAACATCTCTGAAACTGCTTCTCTACCTATTGCTGAATCTGCTTGCTGTAAATCATGCATTGAACTAAAGCAAACTAATTAATATCTAATGAAAAGCATGGTTAAGCTCACTAAAGGTAAAGACATGTTATTTGCTTTAATGGGAAGCCAAAGAATATCACAGGGAAAGGCTGGACTTGGCTATGATCCTTGTGCAGTCAAAGAAAAAATTAAGAAAAAGAATCAGAATGTATATTTAAGACATTTTGTGCATGCTAGTGGCAATAAAAAGAAAGAACATAATTCTCAGCATGTTGAATCTTATGGTCAACCAAGGCGTGCAAAACAAAAATATTATCTGCATTATTTTCTTCCTGCATCTCAATCCAGCAGTCCCTTTACCACTTGTCACTTCTGTAACAAGAAGGGGTATATTTCTAGCTCATGTTCTTTAAAGAAAAATGGACTCGATAGGAAGGTTAAATGGGTTCCCAAAGGTACATCTGTATCTTGGGAAAAGACTACTGATAGAAAAGGACCCAAGCAAATTTGGGTACCTAAAAGGAAAATATGAACTTTGTTTCGCAGGTCTGTCTCAAAGCTAGAAAGAGCAATAAATGATAGATGGACAGTGCCTGCTCAAGTCACATGATTGGTGACAAGAAGAAATTCATCACCCTTAGAGACAAAAAAGGAGGAAAGGTGACCTTTGGAGGTGATTAATATGGTAGAATAGTTGGCATTGGCATTGTGGGCAAGAATCCTGAAACATCTATTGAAGAGGTGCTATTTGTGATTGGCCTCAACCACAATCTGCTAAGTGTGAGCTAGACATGTGACAAAGGAAACTGGGTACTGTTTGACTCAAAATTATGCTTGGTCATCAGAAAAAGTGATCACAAAGTAGTCCTCAAAGCTCAAAGGGATGGTAACTTCTATACTATTGATCTTGATGAACTTCCTCCCTTAGATTCTGTTTGCTTGATTAGTCAGGATAATAATAGTTGGTTGTGGCATAGAAGATTAGCTCATGTTAATATCAATCAGCTTTCAAAACTGGTTAAAAATGAGTTAGTCACTGGCCTACCAAAAATTACTTTTGAAAAGGACAAAGAATGTGATGCATGCCTAAGAGGAAAACAAACTAAATCTTCCTTTAAACCCAAAAACGTAGTCACCATAACTAGACCACTAGAACTACTGCATATGGATCTAATTGGTCCATCTAGGGTAAAAAGCATTGGTGGAAATCTGTATGTACTTGTAATTGTGGATGATTACTCTAGATTTACATGGACATTGTTTCTTTCCTCTAAAAGTGATACCTTTGATGCATTTGTAACCTTAGCCAAGAAAGTGCAAAATGAGAAGGGTATTTCCATTGGGTCTATCAGGTCAGATCATGGAGGAGAATTTGAGAACCCATACCTTCTGGAGTATTGTAATGAGCATAGAATTGATCATAACTTCTCAGCTCCAAGAACTCCTCAACAGAATGGAGTAGCAGAGAGGAAGAACAGAACAATTGGAGAGATGGCTAGAGCTATGCTGAATGAAAAGGAACTCTCTCAAGTTTTCTGGGCTGATGCAGTAAACACAGCAAGCTACATCATAAATAAAGCCTGCATCAGACCAATCCTTGGGAAGACTCCTTATGAGCTGTACAAAGGAAGAAAGCCAAATCTCTCACATCTCCATGTGTTCGGCTGCAAGTGCTTCATTCACAATAATGGAAAGGAGAATCTGGGTAAGTTTGATGCCAAATCTGATGAAGGTATATTTTTGGGCTATTCTAGTAGAAGAAGGCATATAGAGTTTTTAATAAAATGTCTAAATTGGTAGAAGAATCTGTGCATGTAATATTTATTGAAAATGAAACTGCTTCCAAACATGGTACTGATGAGGATAATCTTGTCTCAAACTTTAAAAAGTTAGATATCTCTGATGAAGGTAAAACTGAACCTCCAAAAATATGTGAATCTATTAACATAGAGGAAGATATTCAGGAGAGAGATTTTGAAGATGAAAATAATGAAGAAATGTCTCAAGAACTCCCTAGAGCTTGGAGATATCAAAGGAATCATCCTGTTGATCAGGTGATAGAGAATGTTCAAGAGAGAGTTAAAACCAGAAAACAGTTAAGGGATCAAATAATTAATTGTGCTTTCATCTCACAAATGGAACCTAAATGCACTAAGGAAGCCTTAACTGATGAATACTGGATTTTGGCTATGCAAGATGAGTTAAATCATTTTGAAAGAAATCAAGTCTGGGATTTAGTGCCTAGACCCAAAAATCATCTTGTCATTGGCACCAAATGGGTTTTTAGAAATAAACTTGATCAATCAGGATCAATAATCAGAAATAAAGCTAGACTGGTTCCTAAAGGATATAATCAAGAAGAAGGTATTGATTTTGAGGAAACCTTTGCTCCAGTAGTTAGATTAGAAGCAATTAGAATTCTGTTAGCATATGCATGCATGAAAAATATTTTGTTGTATCAAATGGATGTGAAGAGTGCTTTTCTAAATGGATATGTCATGAAAGAGGTTTATGTAGATCAACCTCTAGGTTTTGAGGACTCTGCAAAACTGAACCATGTTTATAAACTAAAGAAAGCTTTTTACGGTTTGAAACAAGCCCCTAGAGCATAGTATGAAAGATTAAGTAATTTTCTGACTGAAAAGGGGTTCAACAGAGGAAAAGTATTTACAACTTTATTTACTAAGAAAGAAAATAAAGATTTACTTATTGTTCAAATTTATGTTGATGATATTATATTTCATGCTACTAATGAATCTCTTTGCAATAATTTTTCTAAGCTAATGCAGGGAGAATTCGAAATGTCCATGATGGGTGAACTCAACTTCTTCCTTAGATTGCAAATGAGGCAGTGTGATGATGGTATCTTTCTCAACCAATCCAAGTATCTAAAGGAATTGCTAAAGAAGTTTGGGATGGAGAATGCCAGGCCAATGGGAACACCTATGGCTACAACAACCAAACTGGATATGGATGAAAAAGGGAAAATGTTTGACATAATCCAGTATAGAAGAATGATTGGATCCCTACTGTACCTAACTACCAGCAGACCTAACATCATGTTTAGCCTCTGTATGTGTGCAAGATTCCAGTCATGTCCGAAGGAAACCCATGCAACTGCTATGAAGTGTATCTTCAGATATCTTATTGGAACATCACATATGGGTCTTTGGTATCTAAAGGGCAATGGAGAAGATCTCAAAGGATACACCGATGCTGACTTTGTAGGATCCAAAACTGACAGAAAAAGCACAAGTGGAACTTGTCAGTTTTTGGAAGGATCATTGGTTTCATGGTTTAGCAAGAAGCAAAACAGTGTGGCCTTATCCACAGCAAAGGCTGAATATGTTGCAGCTAGAAGCTGTTGTGCCCAAATCATCTAGATGAAACAGCAGCTTGAAGATCTTGAGGTTGAGATAAAGGAAATACCAATAATGTGTGATAACCAAAGTGCCATAAACATCACAAAGAATCCTGTCATGCATTCAAGAATAAACATATTGAAGTTAGGCACCACTTCATAAGGGATCATGTTTTGAAAGGAGAAATCAGACTAGAGTACATCCCTACAGAGGATCAAGTTGCTGATATCTTGACAAAGCCTCTATCAGAAGATAGACATTGCAAAATCAGGAGAGAATTGGGTATGGTAAATCCTAATGAACTGTAAGTAAATATCGTGTGCAATTCTGTTTTTAGATTTTCCAACACTAAATTAATTCTAACTTTAGCATCGGAGTGAATTTAATTCAAGTTGCAGATGCTTTTCATGAGATTCAATGGTAATAAATCTGAAAAATGGAGCACACCAAAATGGAACAATCAAAAAGTGAAGAAAATAGCAAAAATTCTTAGTTTCTGGATCCATTCTGAATTGAAATGCATATCTTAATTGTGTGTTAGACGAATTTCCTTGATAAATTGTGTTTCTGAACAAGTCAGCTTGGTCAACATTCGAATTTAGATGCCTAACAGACGAACTTCAGCTTGTTAAACATTTAAACAGTTCTACAGTGATCCCTCGAAATTTGTCTGTTGGATCTTGAAAGTTTGAATTTTCAAAAGTAAAAGTTTCAAAGTTATGTTTGTCCAACATGATGATTATACAAATGATTATTTCTTAACATACGAATGTTGGAGAATCTTTACAGAGTAAAGAAATTTGAATTTTGGATTCAAAATTCGTCTGTTGAAACTTGCTCATAATGTTGAATCTCTGAAAGATGAATGTTTATATGCATAATTCGTCTGTTGTTTGTTGATTTGATTGCTACTTGATGTTAACTCTTCAAAATTCAAACTTTGTTGAAACAAAGTTCGTCTGTTTATCTTATGTTGCTTGAACCAAACCACTGTCAGATGAACTTTCAGAAGAAAATTCATCTGTCAGTAAGCTTTGCTGAACGGTTTAACTTTTAACTGCTCGAAGTTCAAATTTTGACCCCTCAAAATTCATCTGTGAGGCGGTTACTTACGTTAAAACCAATAGTTTTCAACTGAATAGACGCAACCCTACTCTTTTCTTCCCTGAGTCTGTTCAAATTCTCTCTTCAATGCTCTTAAATTCTAACTGAAATTCTTCATTTCCCACCATTTAGACTTTTTTTCGCATCCTATAAACCCAATCTCTGCTTCATTCTGAAACATTCATCCATGGAAATGGCAAGAGTAAAGAATCCTGAAGCTGGAAAAGGAGAGGCACGACCAAAGAGAACAGTCAAATCCCAATATACCTCCAAGTAGGGTGAAAAATCGAAGAGAAAAGCCGAATCAAGCAAGGCAACTCCCTCCAAATGACAGAAAACTACTCCAAAGGCTGAATCAAAGAAAGCTGGACCCTCTTCTTCAAAGAAAGCAGAGACTTCGGTCCCTATTCCTGCTGCTGATACAGTTGCTTCCACTTCCTCCTCTAGTACTGAATCTGGAGAATACCGACTCACAACAATGCCATTATGGAGCACTTCTCAGATTCAGGAAGAATACTTAACCAAGTTTGCGAGTAAAAAGGTAATCAAGCCTCACTGTGTGAACTTGGAAGATTTCTTGGTCTTTAATAGTTTTGATGCTGGAATATGGATGCTAAGATATAAGAATTTGTTAGAGATATTAGAGAGGTATGATGATGAAGTGGTTAAGACATGGTATGCCTCCTTGAAATACAACAGCAAAAAGAAGAAGTGGGAGGTCAATCTGAGATCAAGGACCATCTGGCTCACAAATGAAACTCTCAATGAAGTGTTGGAAATCCCAAGGCAAGATGGCCTTAAGATTGACATCACTACTTCTGGGTACATGGATGAGGCAGAGACTGCTGATGAAGAAGATGGCCCCTTTCTGAACTACAAGGAAAGCACAATCCTGAACACTTTATTCAAAAAGAAAGGAGAATAGGCCAACCATAAACTTGCTAAAGCCCACAGACCTCAGTGCTCAAGTAAGGGTCCTACACTACATAGTGTCTAGGATCATCTTCAACAAAGGAGGTAGCTTCAATCTGATTACAAGGGCAAAGGCACATGTGATGGCAGCAATCATGCGTGGAAAGCTCATCAACATGGGACATCTCATACTTTAGCGCATGATCAAAGCAAGGGATCAAAGGAAAGACTCCACACTCCCCTATGCAACAATCATTTCCAGAATTCTACAATATGCTAGAATTCAGCACCTTGAGAAGAGGAAAGGGAAGCCTACTGAGATTTTCAAGGAAGAGGAACTTCAAAGAATGTGGATTGAGAGAAATGAAGGAAGATGGATTGGGAAGGGGGCAGGAAAATCTGAAGATCTCTTCTTTGTTGAAGATGCCTCCCTACAACAAGAAGGTACCTCTGAGGCTCCTGCAAGACCTACAACTCAGCCTTCTCTGACTGTCCCATCTCCATCTAAGCCTACTTACATTCCATCTACTCCCTTATCTCATGGCAAGCCAACCAAGATCACTGAGTTGTATGACAGCTTGTCTACACTCATACTTAGCATCAGGGATGAGCAAAATGCCCAATTTGCTCATCTGCAAGATCAGATTCACCAGTTGGCCAAGAACATGAAAGTGGTTGCTGATGCCTATGAAGATGTTTGGAGTGCAATACTTACCATATCAGCTCCACCTCAGTCAGGATTCTCTGAGCCTATTCGGTCTCCCACTCCTGAGCCTCTAAGTCCCTTTGAGCTAGCCTTTTCTGAGCATGATGATGCTGTAGATGATACTGAGGCTACTGGTACAATGAGCACACCAAGTCCTAGTCCTCCCTTGGACTATGGCATGGAGGAAGAGGGTGCTCGGGATTCAAGCTTTCATGAGCCCATTACAGTAGATGCTCAAGAATCAATCTTGTCCTAGCAAGAATCTGAGCAAGTAGAAAGATTAGTGGCAGTTATCTCTACTTCATCAATCATGGAGGTTGCCATAAATGAAGAAAGGAGCATTGTGCCTGTTGTTGATTTGGAAGCTATTGCTTGCAATGCTCTCTTGCAAGCTCAGAGAAGAAGGCTTGAAGAAATGTTTCGTTCTGATGACCTTGCTCCTTCATCTCTCACTGCATATGGTCTTTCAGAAGAACAAATGGCTCAATTGGCTCTTTCCAGACAAGAGATGCAAGAACTACTTGAGGTCTCTAAAGATAAGGATCCAAGCCCTGAGCCTTCTAAGCCTCCTCCATCAGTTAGTCCACATCTGTCTTTTGCTCTTGTGCCACTCAAAGCTATTCCAGTTTCTCAAATCCCTCCTCCGGCTAATTATGTTCACCTTCATGATGATGCCAAAAAGGGGCAGAAGAGTAACCAAACTGGCAAATCTACCGCTAAGCCATCTGGAAAGACTTATAACAAGAAGACCAGGTCAAAGAAGAAGTGATTAAAACTTAGGCTTGGGTCCTCTTGTAGTGTTTTGTTATGTTTCTGTTAATTGTGTTTTGTGTTTATGTTTTTCGGACTTGTTTTTCGAACTATTTTGCATCTGTAAAGCAATGTTTGATGAAATGAAAGAATTCCTTGGTTGCAATGATTTGTTCCTATTAATCTTTGAATCTCTTTACTTGATCTACTACATATGATATCTTTTGAAATATAATGCATATGTTGAGGGGGAGCTTGCTAAAGCAAACACAAGTACTAATCCAGTTTGTAAGTTGTTTTGTCATAATCAAAAAGGGGGAGAATGTTGAATCAAGTGTTTTGATGATCCCAAACCAACCTTTAAGAGCTTGGAATAAAGATATCAAAGGTGCACAAAAGGTTCAAGTGAAAGAATCATGGAGAAATCAGTGCAAAGATTTATGTAGGATGTTAAGTAATGTTTTGATTTGAGTAGAAGACTTTGATTTGATGAAAAGATGTTTTAAAACTTTGATTCTATGTTAAATCATGGAATATTTGAAAAACACCCACCAACAGACAAAGTTTGAAAGGTTTATACTGATCTGTCATCTTGAAAATTCAAACTTTGGCCTTGGAAATTCGAATTTCGTAGTGAAATTGAACAAGTCTGAAGAGAAGACTCTCTGACAAACGAATTTTGACTTGAGAAAATTCAAATTTTGATAAGTGTCTGAAAGGAGCTTTCAGTAATAGACGAACTTTGGGTATTGAAAATTCAAATTTTAGACAAAATGAAACTTATGAAAACTAAAGAAATTTGTCTGAAATTATGTCAAAGGTCATCTGAAACCTAGTTTAGATTGGGTTTCAAAATTGCTCACTAACAGACAAGCTTTGAACATGAAAATTCAAATTTCAGAAACAAAGCTTGTGAGTCTGATATATTGATATGTTGACATACGAATGACAATATTTGTAAATTCGAATTTTGAAGTAAGTTTGAAAAGAGGTCTCTCTGACAGATGAACTTTGCCATTTGAAAATTCAAATTTCGAATTAGATGAACTACTGTGCCTTATAAGCCAGCTATGGACAGACAAATTTTGGGGTTCCAAAATTTGAATTTTGAAGGCACTGTATGTTAGCAAGGCTGACTTGGGGGTGAATTGGGAAGATTGAAAGTTTTCTACACAAAGTGAAATGGGTGAAGATAACACAGTGTTGAAAGCAATATATAAAGCAGAGCAAGCTGAAAAGTAAAGATAGGAAGTAGAAGACTCAGTAATTTATCCTGGTTCGGTCTATCCACTTGACCTACGTCCAGTCCTTAAGGCAACTCTTGAGATTTTTCCACTATACAGCAAGAATTCAACGAGCTTCTTGCTAATCCCACAGTACATGAGTATGCTCTGTTTCTGGAGCTCTCTCAAACACTCTAAGCACTTTCACAATGAGCTTCCCAATCCCCTTGTGATTTCCTCTCACAAGTAAATCTATCTTCCAGATGAAGAGTAGAAGATTTACAATGATATAACTCTCTTGAATAGAGTAGATATGAAGATTAAAGTACAGATATTGAAGTTGAGAGGGTAAAAGCTTTTGAGAAAAAGATTCAGCAGAAATTCGGTATATACAAGTTTGATTTGTTACCCACAACTTCAAATGTTGTTGTATTTATAGATTTAGGTCTCAAATGTCCGTTAGAGACTTAATCTATCCATTGGAGAAGTTATTCAACGGTTACTCTGAAAAACTATCCGTTAACCAACCGCATTTAATGCTTCTGACATACTGAAATTTGAATTTTGGTTGATCAACAGACGAATTTCGAAGGAACCGAAGGTTAGAGCTTTCAACGTTACAGCACGAAGTTCATCTGTTCATGAAGTGAAATTCGAATTTTGAAGCTTACAAAACATTTTCACAATGTGACATACGAATTTTCAAGAAGAAATTTTTTCGGTTAAATGTGAATAGTGTTTTCAATTTTCTACAGTGCCTTCGAAATTCGAATTTTGGAAGGCCAAAATTCGTCTGTTCCCAGTACGTGAAAAGGAGGCACAGTAGTTCACTTTCTTCGAAATTCGAATGTTGAAGAGTGAAGTTCGTCTGTCAGAGAGAAGTTTTGAAACTTAAATCATTCTTGATCCCAGATGAACTTTAACATTGTTTCAGATGAATTTCTTCTATTTTCTCAAGTTTTGTTTTGTCTGAAATTCGAATTTTGAAGATCCAAAGTTCGTCTGTTTCAAGAAAACTTCTTTCAGACTTGGATAAAAATTCGAATGTTGGGAAGTCAAAATTCGTCTGTCAGAGAGCATTTATCAAACTCAATTTCTTTTGATTTCAGATGCACTTTATCATAGTTTCAGATGAATTTCTTTGGTTTTCACATAGGAGATGTGACCCTTAGTGAGTGGACAAGTTTCTATTTGGACCAAATAGGAGATGATATATGAATTTATAGATGCTCATAAATTGTATAGAATAAGCTTTCCAAACAGATATACAACACTTATTTTGGACAAGTAACCGGTTTATGATGAATTTATAAATTTAAGGGTCAAAAACTAGATAGGAATGTAAAATTGAGATTTTTACTAGAAGTATAATTCATTTTAAAAGATAGTATAAAATCATGTAGAGCTCCAAAAATTCAATGGTTTATATATATATAGAAAGATCTAAGTTTTATGTTTAAGATGGAAGTAATTGGAGCAATATAATGAGAGCTACATGAATTTTCCTAAAACTATTCCAATAAATGTTAAGTTCTGATCCTTAATGATTTAAGTAAATGATATGCCATGTTCCAATAGAATAAATATACATTAGATAAGTAGCGTTTTCAAATAACATAAAGAGTGCATGATTTGTCTCAAGGAATAATGAGATATGAATTTTTATATTTAAGGCCAAAGTCCTGGCAAGGTGAAAAATGACTAAACGTATAGTAAACTTTAAGGAATACACTGTATGAATTTGCCTAGTGAATAATCTTATTCATATTTTTTCCATATGGAGAATGTTTTCCACTATTTTTAGAGACATAAATCACCTTCATATGATTTTTGTAGTTTTAGTTATGAATTTTCAATTTCGACAAGTAAAATGGAAAATACCAAATGAACAATACCCAAAATCTTTGAAAATTCTTATTTTCATTTCTAAGTGATTCAAGTTCCTAATCAAGTACAAATGTGTTAGATATGCTGGCTTCCCAAGAGGGAGGTGAATTGAGAAGATTAAAATTTTCTGCAAATGTCAAGAGAGTGATGAAGCAAAAGTGACAGAAAAAAACAGAGTATAAAGGAATAGCAAGGTAAAAGCAGTAAAAGAGAAGGGAAGACATAGATGTTTATCCTGGTTTAGTCTCTCTATCTTGACCTACGTCCAGTCTCTAAGTCACCACTTGAGATTTTTCACTATCTTGCAAGAATTTAGTGGGTTTCTTACAATTGCCTCAGTACAACTTGATGCTCTGTTCTTAAAGCTTACAATCTCACTTTTTGCACTCTAGCTAAGTGCTTCCCAAATCCCTTGTGATATCCCCTCACAAGAAAATATTTCTTCCATATGAAGATAAGATTGATTACAATGATTGAACTCTCTAATTTAGAATCTATATGAAAGTTGATGTACAGAAAATGAAGTATGTGAGAGTAAGAGACTTTGACTTAAGAATTTGGCAGAGTTTTTGTATATACAATGTAAAATCATTACCCACATCTTCAAATGAAATTCTATTTATAGATTTATGTCTTAACTATACGTTAGAGACAAGATCTAGCCATTAGAGACGTTACCCAACGGTTACTCTGAAAAACTATCCATTCACCAATCGCATTTAATGCGTCTAACATTCAAAGTTCGAATTTTGGTGGGTCAACAGACGAATTTCACAGAGACCAAAAGCTAAAGACTTTAACATTGAACTTCAAAGTTCATCTGTTCTAAAGCAAAATTCAAATTTTCAACTTTGACAAATGTTTCTATATTAGAACATACAAATTTTCAAGTTTAAAGTTCTTATGGTAAGTGTGAACAGTTGTTTCATATTGCTACAGTGCCTTCGAAGTTCAAATTTTGGTGCCCAAAATTCATCTGTTAGTGGGTAGCTCAATAAGGCATAATAGTTCATATTTTCAAAATTCGAATTTTCAAAAGCCAAAGTTATTATGTCAAAGAGAGCTCTTACCAGACTTAATTCAAAGTTCGAATTTCTAAATACTAAAATTCATATGTCAACAGATTATCATAACAGACTTGCAAGCTTTGTTTCCAAAGTTCAAATTTCCAAAACCAAAGTTCGTCTATCATAGAACTAACTTCAAACTCTTTTAAAACTTTACTTTCAGAAGAACTTTGACATATCCTCAGAAGAATTTTTTATTTTTCATGATTTGTGTTTTACCAGAAATTTGAATTTTCAAAACTCAAAGTTCATCCGTTAGAGAAAGCTCTTATCAGACTATATTCAAAGTTTGAATTTCTAAAATCAAAGTTCATCTGTCAGAGGAATCTCTTTTCTGACTAGCTTGTTTTCAATACGAAATTCGAATTTCAAAAGCCAAAGTTTGAATTTTCAAGGCAACAGATTAGTTTTAACACTTTAAAGTTCATCTGTTAGTGGGTGTTTTTCAAATATTCTATAGATTATCATAGAATTATATTTTTAAAACATTTTTTTGCAAGTTCAAGGTCTTTTACTCAATTTAAACACAGTAGGAAATCCTATATCTAATATTGTGCTAGTTTTTCTTGGATTTATCTACTTGAGATCTTTTGCGCACCTTTGATATCTTCTTTCCAAGCTCTAGATGGTTGGTTTGGAATCATCAAAATACTTGATTCAACAAAATGGACTTAAAGGAAGTCCAATACATGAAAAATGAAGCTATAAGTAAGGTGTCACAATCACTACATGAATCAAAAATTAATAATATGGGTTGATATGACTCATTAAATGGTGTATGGAATGGTAGCCCTCAAGAAAAACTCACAAGAAATCTCATGAAAACTCTAATTTAATCACCCGATAAAGCATAATTGAGCATATAATTAACCTAGATTAGTGGAAATGACTCCAATAGAAAGAAATAAGCCATGAATCAGTAGATTATGAATTAATAGCACAAAATAAGAGTAAATCCAAGGATTTAACACATTTTTCTTTGAAACATCCAAAATCAGCTATAATTCAAAAATGCTCTAAAAACCCTAAAATAGCCCAAAATCAAGTGATAAAATGCAAGATTTATGGGATAAAAATATGGTAGAATCTAGTCACATCAATTACCCCACACTTAACTTTTGTACTTCAAGGGAAAAGCACTACAAAATCCAAGGAAAACCTATGAAAAACAAAGGAAAAGCAAAGAAAACACAAGGATTGGTATAATCAAAACACTAATGCAAATCATATCATCACATCCACCCATGCAGAACAAATTAACATGCATCATTGATAAGTCTCACATTTTTACATTATTTTTATTCCCATACTTAGGTTTTTATAGTGTGATTTTGATAAATGTTGGGCACTTAAGTGTAATTTTCATATTTTAGCTAGATTTGGTGTTTAATGGAATTTGGGGTTAAAATCATGGGATTAGGCTCATTTTGTGTTGATTATTCATATTTCATGTTTTTAGGGCTTTATTCTTTCTATCAGAGTCATTTCTACTAAAATTAGATTAATCAAGTACTTGATTAAGCCTAATTAGGTAATTAATTAAGGGATTTTAGGGTTAAATATTGTAGTTTTCTTTGGGGAGTTACCATTCCATTCATCCATTGACATTTCCTACCATCTTGTGTCATTAGTTTTTCACTTACGTTGAACTTAAAAATTCACTTTTACTCCATTCTACCCCTAGTTAAAGGCTCACTTCATTCTAATTTTAATTTTAATTTTCTTTAATGATTTTGGATCTAATAATCTAACTGTTGTCTTAAGCACTTATTAAACATAATCTTAGCTATTAAGGTTGGCCAAAGTCATTAAGCATTGCAAATTAGAAAGGGTCAAAGTTTGGTCAACCAAGTACATTTTTATTATTTTTCTTGAAAGCCTAATTTCTCCTTATTTTCTTAGAATTTTTAATTTCTTTCTTTTGAATTAATTTCAGAATATTTTCCCTCATTTTTAGGTTTAATTTTCATGAATAATTGGGATCCTAATCATGGTTGAATTGTGATTATGAAATTAGACCTAAGTTTTATGAAATCATGTTACAGGCTTTACATTGTTACATTTACTCTTTCTTGTAATGTTCTTTAATAGGTCTTGGGGCATGCCATGTGATAAGATTGCTTGTCAAAATAGTCTTAAGTGGTGCCAAAACGCCCTCTCATTTGTGTTGAATCAAGTGTTTTGAGGATTCCAAACCAACTTTCAAGAGCTTGGAGTAAAGATATCAAAGGTGCACAAAAGGTTTCAAGTGAAGGAATTCTGGAAAAATCAGTGCAAGAATAGATGTAGAATGTTTAGTAATGTTTTAATTTGAGTAGAAGATTTTAATTTGGTGAAAATATGTTTTAAAAACTTAATTCTATGTTAATTCATGAAATATTTGAAAACACCCACCAATAGACGAAGTTTGAAAGGTTTATACTGATCTGATAGGTTAAAAATTCGAACTTTAGCTTTGGAAATTCGAATTTTGTATTGAAAATGAACAAGTCTGAAAAGAGGCTTCTCTAAAAAATGAATTTTGACTTGAGAAATTCGAATTTTGATACGTGTCTGAAAAGAGCTTTCAATGACAGACGAACTTTGGCTTTTGAAAATTCGAATTTCAGATAAAATGCAACTTATGAAAATTGAAAAATTTGTCTAAGAACATATCAAAGTTCATTTGAAAACAAGTTCAAAAAGAGCTTTAAAATTGCTCACTGACAGACGAACTTTGAACTTGAAAATTTGAACTTCAGAAATAAAGCCTATGAGTCTGTTGTGTTGATATGTTGACATACGAATGATAATATTCAGAAATTCGAATTTTAAAGTAAGTCTGAAAAGATGTCTCTCTGACAGACGAACTTTGCCCTATGGAAATTCGAATTTAGAATTGATGAACTATTGTGCCTCATTGAATCAGCTTCTGACAGACGAATTTTGGGGTTCCAAAATTTGAATTTTGAAGGCATTGTAGCTAATTGAAATTATTGTTCACACTTAACAAAACGACTTTAAACATGAAAATTTGTATGTTTCAACATAGAATCAATTTCTAAAGATGAAAATTTGAATTTTGCTTCATGATAGATGAACTTCGGGAGTTTAACGTTAAAGACTTTTCAGTTTCTGCAAAATTCGTCTGTTCAACAACTGAAATTCGAACTTTGAGTGTCAGAAGCATTAAATGCGGTTGGTAAATGGATAGTTTCTCAGAGTAAATGTTGGGTAACATCTCTAATGGCTAGATCTTGTCTCTAACGTATAGTTGGGGCAGAAATCTATAAATGGAACTTCATTTGAAGATGTGGGTAACGATTTTACTTTGTAAATACTGAAACTCTGCCAATTCATCTAGTCAAAGTCTCCTACTCTTACTTACTTCAATATTTGTACTTTAACTTTCATATACACTCTGATTAAGAGAGTTTATTTATTGTAAACAATCTTATTTTCATCTAGAAGAAAGATTTTCTTGTGAGGGGATATCACAAGGGATTGGGAAAGCACTCACTGAGAGTGCAAAGAGTGAAAGTGTGAGCTCTAGAGACAGAGCATCATCTGTGTACTGAGGCATTTGCAAGAAGCCCACTGAATTCTTGCAGAATAGTGGAAAATCTCAAGTGGTGACTTAGGGACTGGACGTAGGTCAAGTTGAGAGACCGAACCAAGATAAATATCTAAGTCTTTTCTTCCCCACTACTACTTTTACTGTTTATTCATTTATACTCTGTTTTACCATCACTCTTTGCTTCCTTCACTTTCTTGATGTTTTGCAGAAAAATTTATAATCTTCCCAATTCACCCCCTCTTGGGAAGCCAGCTTATCCAACAATTTGTCCACATCATCACCTAATTACACGTCACATTATACATAAACCCTATTTGTTTCTATCTTCACATCATCACTATGTCTCTTTTATCTTATTCACCCATCCACTTAGTGTAACACCCTACCTCCAAGCACCTCCAGACTCGACTACAAACTTCAAAATTCAACCAAATGCAACCTAAATATCTTAAAACAACTTCCCTAAACTTCAAAACAATGGAAACAAACCAAATGACACCAAAAACTAGGCTGGGGCCGTGGCCACTACAGTACCGTCGTGGCTCCAGATCTCCCCTATCTCACCATGCTACTGGACTTCGTGGCTTCGCGGCCTGCTATCTAGTGCAGCAACGCCCCCTGCTGGTTTTCTATACCAGCAAAGTTCAACCATCGGAGTGAACTTCCGATGTGCATCACTTTATGCTCTGACCTTCGATTAACTTGATTCCAACTCCTACAAGTCAATCTAGTCTCAATCCATCTATAAACACCACTTTCACCTCGATCCAACTTTGTATAGAAATTCTAGACCCTTGGCACCTTTTTGACCACTTATTGACCAAAACTCACCACTAAACACCTCCAATTGCCACCAAAGGCAAATGGTAACTCAAAGACCATTCCTATAGGTCCAAAATCCCCAAACCACCTTATCCAAAGAGCTTTCATCTTAAAGGAACCACTCCTCTAAGATTTAACCACCTTGAACTCTATTTGACAAATTGGGCTACAGGCCTTACAACACACCAACAAGCCCTAATACCACCCTTGGGCTCACAAACACCATCAACCAGCATAAATAACACATACAACACAATTCCACATACATAACCAACAACATCCGTGTCATACATTCATTACAAAACCTTCTATCCTACTTGGCACAAGATACATATCCAAATTACACATGTACTACATAGGCCTAGTATTCCCAAGTCCGATGCTACTCCCTCAGCTTCTCAGCACTAGTGCCAGAACTGTCACCTGAAAGGTTTGTTCATGGGAGAGAGGTGTGAGACAATGTCTCAGTAACCGTGGACAACCACACACATATACATATACATATATCTCATACAATCCATGAATGCAATGTGAAATGAATGGAATGCATGTCTCCCTCAGAAACAGCTAGAACCACAGGCTGTCATCATAATAAGACATTTCATATAGGTAATTCCCTTCCAATAGTAAGTGAAGACTGATTCTGGTACATCACCAAGCTCACCTTACACTAATGCAACCCAGCCAAAGGTTACACTAGTGTTCGAACAGTGGATCTCCTTCACCTAGACCACCTCGAATTGGTGATAATTTAAGGAAGGTATATAGGTAATTCCCTTCCAATAGTAAGTGAAGACTGATTCCGGTACATCACCAAGCTCACCTTACACTAATGCAACCTGGCCAAAGGTTACACTAGTGTTCGAACAGTGGATCTCCTTCACCTAGACCACCTCAAATTGGTGATAATTTAGGGAAGGTACATTCTGCCTATAGGGGAGGATTTAGCGATAGGGATCTCATCTTTATCCTCCCTAATCATATCTCATATCATCATATTTCATATCGTATCGTCATCACCACCCAATCCACCATATATCACAATCTCACAATGCTATGTGGTGATGCTCATATCATCATATAATCATCATCATCATATGTCACAATATCATGCATGCATCATGTTATGTCACATTAACACCATCTCTAATCATCAACATAATTATCATCTAGCTGTGTGAATACCACGATATATAGAAAATAATACATATAAATACATCTATATCCTGGTATGAAAGAAACATGCATATATATATAAATATACGTACTATCATACTATACAAATAATACAATAAAAATAAACACCGGTTACCTCAAGTGTCAATACCACACATGTGGATTCCGCGAACTTCTCTAGTTGTCCAACATGCTTGAACTCGTCTTAGGCTACCAAACAACCTTCACAATATCATAATTCTTCAATTAACCACAATATACCATTAAACCAAACATCATAATTCAATCAATTTAGCCTAACCCAAGATGCCAACACCACTTTCATGCATCATTAAGCTCATAGGAACCATTCAAAAGCCAAACAATCCCATACGCTTTAGATTCCCAAGATTCCTAACCAAAAACAACCTAGGGTTAAGCTCAAATCATGCATAAACCCTTCAAAACTCATATCCAAGCAACAAGAACACCAAAACACACTTCCTTAACCCCATATCATCCATTTCAATCATTGGATTCCGTCCTAAACTGAAAATCCCAACTTATAACTGAAAAACCCCAAATTTAAACTGAAGAAATTAGAGAGGAAGGAGCAAGGATCACTTACCAATGTGAATCCAAGCTTCCAAGGTCCCAAAAACACTCCCAATAGCCGGAAATCTCAAAACCTAGTATTACTCTCGCGTTCTTCTCCATCCTCCCTTCGTCTCTTTCTTTCTGTTCGTTTGAAATGTTTTTGATTTAAACTAGAAACCTGAGTCTCACCGCGGCCTCAGATAAGTCCACCGCGGCTCCACTATGTTTCAGCTGAAACAATGCCACTGGACTTGCTCTCTCCACGGCGGCCCTGTTTCTTGCCGTGGCGTGGAGCTCTTTCAGACTCCACTTGAACCTTCCTTCATCCTATTTCCTCCGGTTCTGCACATAATGCCAAAACAAAGTCATGAGGGGTGTTACACTCTCCCCTTCATATAAAAATTTCATCCTCGAAATTTTAACTCTTAACTCAAGCAAAAATCTCTAGATACTTCCTTCGCATAGATTCTTTCATCTCCCACATGACATCATTGGATGTCAAGCTACTCCATAGGATCTTTATCAACTTAATGGTCTTATTTCTCAACTGCTTCTCTTTTACATCAAGAATTTGCAATGGCGTGACATCAAAAGTTAGATCCTCTTGTACTTGAACTACCTCGTCATCAATTATATGAGACAGATCCGGATGATACTTTTTGAGTTAAGACACATGGAAAACATCATGTAATCCAGCAAGATTAGGCGGTAGCACCACTCGACACGCTACTAGCCTACAATCAATTTAGCCTAACCCAAGATGCCAACACCACTTTCATGCATCATTAAGCTCATAGGAACCATTCAAAAGCCAAACAATCCCATACGCTTTAGATTCCCAAGATTCCTAACCAAAAACAACCTAGGGTTAAGCTCAAATCATGCATAAACCCTTCAAAACTCATATCCAAGCAACAAGAACACCAAAACACACTTCCTTAACCCCATATCATCCATTTCAATCATTGGATTCCGTCCTAAACTGAAAATCCCAACTTATAACTGAAAAACCCCAAATTTAAACTGAAGAAATTAGAGAGGAAGGAGCAAGGATCACTTACCAATGTGAATCCAAGCTTCCAAGGTCCCAAAAACACTCCCAATAGCCGGAAATCTCAAAACCTAGTATTACTCTCGCGTTCTTCTCCATCCTCCCTTCGTCTCTTTCTTTCTGTTCGTTTGAAATGTTTTTGATTTAAACTAGAAACCTGAGTCTCACCGCGGCCTCAGATAAGTCCACCGCGGCTCCACTATGTTTCAGCTGAAACAATGCCACTGGACTTGCTCTCTCCACGGCGGCCCTGTTTCTTGCCGTGGCGTGGAGCTCTTTCAGACTCCACTTGAACCTTCCTTCATCCTATTTCCTCCGGTTCTGCACATAATGCCAAAACAAAGTCATGAGGGGTGTTACACTCTCCCCTTCATATAAAAATTTCATCCTCGAAATTTTAACTCTTAACTCAAGCAAAAATCTCTAGATACTTCCTTCGCATAGATTCTTTCATCTCCCACATGACATCATTGGATGTCAAGCTACTCCATAGGATCTTTATCAACTTAATGGTCTTATTTCTCAACTGCTTCTCTTTTACATCAAGAATTTGCAATGGCGTGACATCAAAAGTTAGATCCTCTTGTACTTGAACTACCTCGTCATCAATTATATGAGACAGATCCGGATGATACTTTTTGAGTTAAGACACATGGAAAACATCATGTAATCCAGCAAGATTAGGCGGTAGCACCACTCGACACGCTACTAGCCTAATTCACTCCAGAATTTGGTATGGACCTATATACCGTGGAGTGAGCTTCTTCGCTCAAATCGATCTTCCAACACCAATAGTAGGAGTGACCTTAAAAAACACATGAACTCCCGCATCAAACTTCAATGGTCTCATCCTCCTGTCCGCATAACTCTTCTGTCAACTCTGAGTTGTAAGAACCTTCTGACGAATACTCTCTATTTGTCAAGAGGTTTAATCCACAATATCTGGGCCCAAAAGACTCCTTTCACTTAGTTTAACCTAACATAATGGTGATCTGTACTTCCTACCATACAACGCTTCATATGGAGCCAATTACAAACTCGAGTGGAAACTGTTGTTGTAGGCAAATTCAACCAACGGTAGAAACTGATCCCAATTGCCTTTGTTCTCTAGAACACATGCCTGCAGCATGTCCTCCAGAGTCTGAATTGTCCTTTCAGTCTGCCTATCAGATTGAGGGTGATAAGCAGCTCTAAAGAGATTCCCAAAACCTAGATGTAAACCTAAGATCTCTGTCCGACACAATAGTCATTAGGATTCCATGTAGTCTCACAATCTCATTCACATAACTAGGCTAACTTCTTCATTGAAATAGTCTCCCGAATCAGAAGAAAATAGGCCGACTTCGTCAACCTGTCCATAATAACCCATATTCCATTGTGTCCTTAAGAGGTCCTTGGTAATCCCATCACAAAATCCATGGAAACGCTATCCCACTTCCATTCTGGGATCTCCAACGATTGCAACGTACTTGTAGGCAATTAGTGCTCAATCTTTACCTTATGATAGATTAGACATCTTGCTACATACTCTGTGATGTCCTTTTTAATACCTGGCCACCAATAACCATGCTTCAGATCTTGGTATATCTTGGGGGTACCTAGGTGAATAGTGTACCTACTCTTATGAGCTTCTTCGAAAATAATTTCCCGCAACCCCGCAACATTTGGCACACAAATTCGACCACGGTACCGGATGATACCATCCTCCAAAATATCAAAGTCTTGGGTCTCCGCCATTTCAATTTATTCCTGAATGCCCAAAAGATAGTCATCCTCCAACTGAGCATAGCAAATGTTCCTCAACAAATCGCTTGATACACTGATGGAACTCATTACTAGTACTCCAGGATGGACATTAATGGATAACTTCATATCTCTCAGGCTCTCTAGCAACTATTGTTCCCTTATCATCATTGTGGCCATATAGATCGACTTTCTACTCAACATATCCGCCACAACGTTAGCTTTCCCAGGATGATACTTCAAAGTAAACTCATAGTCCACCAGGAACTCAACCCAATGCCTTTGCCTCATGTTCAACTCTTTCTGATCAAACAGATATTTCAAACTTTTGTGATCACTAAACCCCTTGAACTGAGCACTATAGAGATAATGCCTCAACAATTTCAAGGAAACACTACAGCCACTAGCTTAAGGTCATGAGTAGGATAGTTCTCCTCATGAGGCCTTAACTGCCTTAAAGCATACGCCACAACTCTGTCTTGCTGCATCAAAACACACCCTAGATCCTTTTTAGAGGTGTTCATGTGAACAGTGAATGACTCTGATGGGTTAGGGATAATGAGCATTAGGGTGGACATCAGACAAACCTTTAGCTCTTGGAATGCTCTCTCACACCTGTCATCCTAAATGAAGGATCGATCCCTTCAGGTGAGTCTTGTCAATGGCATAACAATCTGAGACAATCCCTTTATGTACGTTCGGTAGTATCCAGCCAATCCCAGAAAACTCCAAATTTTAATCACCGATTGCGATTTCTCCCAATTCAACACCGCTTCCACTTTTCTAGGGTCTACTGCCACTCCTTCTACAAAAATCACATGACCTAAAAATTTCACCTCCCGTAGCCAAAACTTGTATTTACTACGCTTAGCATACAGTTGGTGATCCCGCAATACTTGCAACACAATTCGAAGATGGAGGTCATGCTCTTCCTCACTCTTGGAGTAGATCAAAATGTCATCAATAAAAACCACCACAAATTTATCCAAATACGGCCGAAACACCCTGTTCATATAGTCCATGAAGATTGTTGGGGCATTGGTTAACCCGAATGGAATCACAAGAAACTCATAATGACTATATTGAGTTCGAAATGCCGTTTTAGGCACATCTTCAACACGTACTTGTAATTGATGATATCCTGACCTCAAATCGATTTTAGAGAAAACAAAGGCACCTGCCAACTAATCAATCAAGTCTTCAATCCTAGGCAAAGGATATTTATTCTTGATCATCACTCGGTTCAGTTGCCTATCATCAATACACAATCAGAGGCTACCATCCTTCTTCTTGACAAACAGCACTGGAGCTCCCCAAGGCGAGACACTTGGTCTGATAAAACCCCTTTTTAACAATCCTCAATCTGCTTCTTGAGTTCCTTCAATTCAGACTATGCCATTTGATACGGAGCCTTCGAAATAGGACTTGTTCCAAGCACCAATTCAATGGAAAACTCCAATTCTAGTGATGGTGGCAAACTAATGCTCTCCTTGGGAAATATATCAAGGTATTCATTCACAACCGAGTATCTTTTGACACCTCCTTCCATATCCACGTTAACAAAGAAGAAAACCAGAATCCCTTGACATCCTTTATTCAGATACCCGTCAGCTTGGGCAAAGGACAAACAAACATTCTCCTCCCTCTCAACACTAGGGATATTCATTGGCAAAGACACAATCTTTTGAGCACAGTCAAGAATGGCATTATTCGCCTCAAACCATTCCATCCCAATTATCACATCAATCTCTGGCAACGGCAAACAGATTAGATCTAAGGTAGTGATTCGATGCTCAAAATGAACCACACAATTCAGACAAGTTTGAGCAATTCTTAATGAAACTCCCGTGGGCATGGATACTGACAACTCAAAAGGCAACTCCATTGCCACAATACCCAATCTCTGAGCACAATCAAAAGAAATAAAGGAATGCAATGCACCTAAGTCAAACAAGGCATGAATAGAATAACCATTGAGCTTAAGTTTACCTCTAATCAAGTTAGGCGCTACATCTGCTTCCTATCAGATGATGGCAAAGACTCGTCCGGGCATCGTGGGCCTCCTCATCACATCTTCATGCCTTGGTTCATGACAACCTCATGCAATATGTCCTGGTTTCCCACAATTAAAACAAATCAAGCACAGACCATCACCATAGCTAAACCCACATTTTGTGCACGGATTTGATGCACAACCTGAACCATACTAGGATGGAGCTAAATATCTCCTTATATACTCGCTCTGACTGGAACTTCCTTGCTCAAATCCTCCTCTATAAAAGGGTCCTCTGCCAAACCGACCTCTATTGGATTGATCTCTGCCAAACCTACCTCTTCCTCTACCATGGCGGCCTCTATTATGGTGACCTCTTCCTCTACTAGAACCTATACTACCTGAACCACTTCCTTTACTAATTCCTCCTATAGGTCATAGGTGAGAAAAGGCCTGCATCATGGAATTCCTTCTATTCTCCTCGGCCTCCTTCATCCATCTGTATAGGGCACGTATCTTCGCACATAAGTTTTCAAAGGACATAAACTCCACCACAGATAGCCACTCTTTAATCTCTGGGTGGGCTCCCTCAAACAACCTCTGAGCCATCCACCTATCATCAGGGTAATTATTTAGATAAGTGGAATACTTGGCTAAGTCCAGAAATTAATCAATATAGTCATTCACCGATAAATTCCCTTGCTGAAAAGCTAGGAACTCAGCCTCCTTCTACATCATTAGGGCTGGAGGGACGTAGTGTACAAAGAACCATTCCTTAAAATAATCCCAATTCATATGAGGATTCATCGTTTCAACACTTGGGAGAACACTTCTCCACCAATGCTTAGCCTTCTTTTTAAGGTTAAATGCCGCCAGTTGCACCCTTTGCTCCGAGGTGCAATCCATTACACTGAAGATGTTCTCTAATTATTTTATCCAATTCTCAGCCTGTGAAACATCCATGGTACTTTCAAAAGCTAGGGGATTGAACTTCTGAAAGTCCTTTAACTGTAAAGAGATACCCCTTCTTCCAACTCTTGGGGCTCTCTCAGGCTCCACCACCTTTTCATTCTCATCCTCTCCTGCATTCAGATCCACAAACATGCCAGCCTCTTCATTCACATCACCTTGTTCCTGCCTATTCATCTGCTCTTGCAACCTGTTCAATGTCTCCCCCTGAGTATTTACTTGATTACTGAGGTCAGCCAATATCTCATGCATCTGCCTCATGAGATCACTGTTACTCGGTTATCCTCTACGAGATATTCTTCCTACACACAAGCAACAACACATTCAATTATATGGTTTTGGACTAGCATTACAGTGGGAATATAGTCTATGTATTTAAAATTGTGCCAAGTAGTACTTCAAGAAGAAACAATGGCCCAAAACCATTACTCTAATGCCAAAATGTAACACCCTACCTCTAAACACCTCTAGACGCGACCACAAACTTCAAAATTCAACCAAACACAACCCAAACATCTCAAAACAACTTCCCAAAACTTTAGAACAGTAGAAACGAACTAAACAAAAAAACTGGGTTGGAACCGCGGCTACGGCCGCTACAATACCGCTGCAACTCCAGACCTCCCCTGTCTCACCATGCTACTAGACTTCGTAGCACTACGGCCTGCTAGCTGGTGCAGCGGTAGCCCCTGCTAGGTTTTGATACCAGCAAACTTCAACCACTGGGATGAACTTCTGACACACATAACTTTATGCTTCGACCTCCAATTAACTTGATTCCAACTCCTACAAGTCAATCTAGTCCCAATCTATCCATAAACACCACTTTCACCTCGATCCAACTCCGTATGGAAATTCTAGATTTCTAACACCATTTTGGCCACTTATGGACCAAAACTCACCACTAACCACCTCCAATTGCCACCAAAGGCAAATGGTCACTAAAAGACCATTCATACAGGTCCAAAACTCCCAAGCCACCTTGTCCAAAGAGGTTTTATCTCAAAGGAACCACTCCTCTGAGATTTGACCCCCTTGAACCCCATTTGACAAATCAGGCTACAGGCCCTCAAACACACTAACAAGCTCCAATACCACCCTTGGGCTCTCAAACAACATCAACCAGCATACATAACACATACAACACAATTCCACATACATAACCAACAACATCCATGTCATACATTCATTACAAAACCTTCTATCCTACTTGGTACAAGATACATATCCAAATTACACATGTACTACATAGACCTAGTATTCCCATGCCTGATGCTACTCCTTTGGCTTTTTAGGACTAGTGCTAGAACTATCACCTGAAAGGGGTGTGAGACAACGTCTCAATAACCAGAGACAACCATACACACATATATATACATATATCTCATACAATCCATGAATGCAATGTGAAATGAATGGAATGCATGTCTCCCTCGCACACAGCTAGAACCATGGGCTGTCATCATAACAGGACATTTCATATAAGTAATTCCCTTCCAATAGTCGGTGAAGACTGATTCTGGGACATCACCAAGCTTACCTTACACTAATGCAACCCGGCCAAATGTTACACTAGTGCTCGGACCATGGCACTCCTTCCCCTGGAGCACCTCAAATTAGTGGTGATTTAGGGAAGGTGCAATCCACTGCCGCCTGGCTCCCCTAGCCATAGGGGAGGATTTAGCGATAGGGATCCCATCCTTATCCTCCCTAATCATATCTCATATCATCATATTTCATATTATCATATATCATATCATATCGTCTTCACCACCCAATCCACCATATATCACAATCTCACAATGCCATTTGGTGATGCTCATATCATCATATAATCATCATCATCATATGTCACAATGTCATGCATGTATCATGTCATGTCACATCAACATCATTATCTGTAATCATCATCATAATCATCATAGTCATCATAATCATCATAGTCATCATAATCATCATCTAGCTATGTGCATACCACGATATGTAGAAAACAGTACACATAAACACATCTATATCGTGGTATAAAAGAAACATGCATATATATATATACGTACTATCATGTCATACAAACAAACACCCGTTGACCTCAAGTGTCAATACCACACACACAGATTCCACAAACTTCTTGAGTTGTCTAACACACTTGAACCCCTCTCAGGCTACCAAACAACCTTCATAATATCATAATTCTTCAATTAACCATAATATACCATTAAACCAAACATCACAATTCAACCAATTTATCCTAACCCAAGATTCCAACACCTCTTTCATGCATCATTAAGCTCCTAGGAACCACTCAAACACCAAATAATCCCATACACTTCAGATTCCCAAGAGCCCTAACCAAAATAACCTATGGTTAAGCTCAAATCATGCATAAACCTTTCAAAACTCACATCCAAGCAACAAGAACATCAAAACATATTTTCTTAACCCTATATCATCCATTTCAATTAGTGGATTCCATCCTAAACAGGAAATCCCGACTTATAACCGAAAAAATCCCAAATTTAAATAGAAAAAATTAGAGAGGGAGGAGTAAGGATCACTTACCAACACGAATCCAAGCTTTTAAGGTCCGAAAATCAATCCCAATGGCCAGAAATCTCAAACCCTAGCATAGCTCTCGCGTTTTTCTCCGTCGCTCCCTTCGTTTCTTTCTTTCTTTCTATTCGTCCAAAATGTTTCTGATTTAAACTAGAAACCCGAGTCTTGTTGCGGCCTTAGATAAGTTCGTCACGGCTCTACCGTGTTTCAACTGAAACAATGCAACTAGACTTGCTCTCACCGCGGCAGCCCTGCTTCTCATCACGACGTGGAGCTCCTTCAGACTCCACTTGAACCTTCCTTCATTCTGTGTCCTCCGGTTCTACACATAATGTCAAAACAAAGTCATGAGGGGTGTTACACGTAGGCTCCATTTTAGCCCTATTTTGACACTTCATGTCCACCTCATTAATCTCCACTGTCCTTCTCAAAATCTCCCTCATGAACACCCTAAACCTAGCCATAGAATCATATTCAATTAAGCCCTCTCATTTTATATCTCCACCTTTCTTTTTCACTCTCTCTTCTTGTTCTTATCTCCTCTCTTTGTTTCTGCAAGTCACAACACCTCTCCTTTATTAATCTTTGACTTTTCCTTCATTTGCATACCATTCCCTCACTTCTTTCCATCACCCTGACCTTGCCTCTCACTTATTTCACCAACCACACTTCATTTCTTCTCTTGCTTGTCTTAACCGAAAAGATCGCCATAGGAGCTTGAGATTTCAATTTGTGAGCTATAGTTTCTCCACAATTTCATCATCATCAAGATAATGGTTTTCATCATTTCTACACCCAATTTTGTCATAACCAAAAGCTTTCTTTCCTCTCTTGGTGAAATTCTTGATTTGATGCAAGCCTAAGAGATTGGTGAATCATCTATGGTGCTACTTTGAAGCTTTGGGATGTTCTCTCACTCTCTCCTCATCTTTTTCTTTCAATTTCCATTTATTTTGTACTAGGGTTTTAGGTTGAAATTGATCAAATTTGTAATGAGACTGATGTTTGATTATTGAGACTTGTTGGCATTGATTAGTATACATTTGTTTTTTATTAATCCATGTTGATTTGAGTTTGTTCTACCCTCTGTCCAGATCTGCAATTTTCAAATTTATAGCTTGATTTAATGTTAATTAGGTGAAATCAATGGTAATTGATTTGATGTAGTTGATGCTAAGTTAGCTGGAACATAATTGTTGCTTAAATTACTTGATTAAGTTTAATTAGGCAATTAATTATTAATTTACAAATATGATTAATTAGATAAATCAACATGTTAATTAAGTTAATTAATTGAATTAGGCATAATTAAATATATTTGGTTAGGTATTACTGTGATGTAAGCTTAATTATGCCTAGAATTGGACCTAGATTATTAGTTGTCTAATTTAGTTACTTGCTTAGTTAATTACATCCCAAGCATAATTAATCATTTGATTAGGTAAGAATAGGCCCAAGTTGTTATGTCTTATATTTTAACATCTTTTCCCTAAAAAATGTTTACTTTTAAAGCATAAAAAGGCTCTTCGAAAGCTTGAACCAATTTAAAATTTAAAACTGTTAAAAACTCTTTAGGATTTACAATTCATTGCACAACAAAATTTCAAAAATCATAACTAAATGTGTAAAAAACATTTCATAGTTGTTCAAATTTCTAAAAATTGTTTTCATCTTAAACTTCACAAAAAAAGAAAAAGAAATTGCGATAACATTGCTCACAGTTATACAGTTTAACCACTAAATTTTACAATTCATTTTTTACTCCCAGTTTCTGTTCAAATCTAAGCCTTAAATTTAAAAATTCATTTCTTATAAAATACAGAGCTATTTCATGCATTAGAAAAATTTATGTGTCTACTTTCTAGCTATATTTACTTTGTATATTTATTCTACTTGTGCAAGACAAAGCATTATTATAAACCATCAGGCATTAGAACTTTCTTTCAATGAAACAATCTTTGGAAATCATGCATAACTTCTATTATATAAATCCAAATACATCTAAGCCATGCGATATTGTTCTTAGTACATAGCTCTATCCATCCATATAGACCACTGAATTTTTAGATGCATTTTCAAATTTATACAATCATTCAAAATAGATAGTATTTACAAAAAAAAAACAATTTCTGACAAGGTTCCATCATTCTTCATGCTCCATGTGCTTTCCTTTACCATAACTTGACCCTATAATTGGGGAACTATGGGGTGAGATTTGGGGAAATCTTAGTATCCAACTTGCACATTCCATCATCTTATCACAATACATTTGAAAACATATAAATCATAATGTACTTTCATGAAACATTAAAAATATCTATGTTGTCTAACAAAATTCTAGCAGTATAACAATTTAAAAATTGGACATCCTGGACTTAGGCCTCATCATAAAAATAGCCACCAATCATGAAAAAAAGTCATAACATTGCATATCATGTTAACATATAAAACATCATTTAGCAATAATATAAAAGCAAGAGACTAACTTGGAGCTTTACTAACTTTACTTTCATGTTAATTTTTCCTTTAACTTCAGATCACTTCCTTGGCTTGATTAAAGCCTATTGACATCAATAAACCTTATCAATTAACTTGTTATCTCAATGAAGGCTTAATATGCATTAGTGAGCCTAAACTTTTGACATTATGCAAACCAAATTCTATTATGGATCCTTAAACTTTTCTTGACTATTTTGCATGCTACAAACATAATGGAAGCATTGGTTTCATGAAAAACTTTCTCCCTCTATCACCTCTCACTTTGGCTGAAACATGGTCTCTACAAATCCCTAATTGGAAACTCCAATCTTTCATGCATTCCATGCATCATTTAGCATCACAAACTCATTTCAAAAATTGATTAAATGAAATACAACACTTTGCCTTCAAACCTTAGCTTTGGCCAAGACTTAAGGATCATGGAGGGAAGAGAAAGAATGCTTCAAACTCTAACTAAAATGGAACTAAATGAATGAGGAAGAGCTCTAGAAAACATTATAGAAGAACTCTTACCTCTTAGAGCCTTCACCTTGCCTTCCTTCCCTTCCTCTTTCTCTTTCTTTCTTCCTCTCTACCTCACTCTTCACTTTCATCCTTTCCTCTCTCTTTCTCTCTTTACACATCCTCTTTCTCTCTCTCTAACCTTAGTAAGACTTCTTGCAAATGAGCAAAGAGGATGGAGCGGTGATGGGGTATTTATAGGGAATTTAGTTGAACTTGGACCCTTGAATTTGCTTTTGATCCAAAGGCTCAAGATTATTCTTGAATTGTTTAAGTTTCTTTGCCCATTTGCCCTCGGATATTTTGCCATTGTGAGAGGAGTATTATAGTATTCTGAAATTTTTAGATAGCATAAAATGTAATGAGATATAAGAAAAATTTATGTGCATGAATAGATGTGAAAAAGGGCAAAAAGGCCAAATTTTAAATCAAGGAAATGAAATATAAAAATTACATTTTAGCCGCTAGAGAAAGAATTTATTGCATTCTAGTCCCTAGGGAAAATTACAGCTAAGCACTCAAAAGTTTCAAAAATTACATTTTCCCCAATTAAGGGTAATTTTGAAATTATGCAAATTTTATGTCAAAACAAAACTTTTGATGAGCTAAACCCAATGGTATAATGCATTAAGGTTAACAAAATTTATGTGAAGAAAAATTTCATGTCATGCATCAAAAAGTGTATACTAGGCCCCACAAAAAATTTTTTAAAGTAAGAAAAAGATATGTAGGCCCCACATTTGGACCAATTGGGATAGGATATTATGGTATTTTTGTATCCCAACATAGTTAAAACTGGTGTCCCAATAATGGTAAAATATACTGCTAAAGTAGTTTTATTTGTTCAGACTAGTCCAAGATATATTTGGATAAATAAAATTACAATATTTTTAGACCAAAATGCTCTCAATTTCGTGACATATGCTGCAAGTGGGAGAAATTGCATTAAATTAATATTTTCATGAATTATCAAGAATGTTTTAGAAACTTTTGGTGTCAAATTTTGATTGGCCACAATTTTCTATATATACCCCTCTTTCCTTCTTGCTTTAGCCAACCAAAAGGAGCAAAGAAACAGTGGGAAGAAGTCTGAAAACAGCCAAGAAGGAAGAGGAAGGAAGGAAGAAAAAAGCAGGAAGAAATTCCAAGAAAAATCGATAAGAATTTTCTTCCTTGATCTCTTGTGATTTCCTTCAAGTTTCAAGTAGTTTACTATGGTTTGGCATGAGTTTCTCCTCTCTTCTTATGTAGTAAATTTCTTACAAGACATAAGGGTAAGGGACAAAGTGTTTTTCTTGCATGAAACTTGAAAGAAAGTGTGAGAAAATGCAAGAAAAGTAGATTTCAGTGTGTTTGGAAGCAAGTTTTGAAAAATCTCATTTTCCCTCTTAAGCCCCTGATTATTGGCCAAGGTGTAGAGTGAAATGGAGTTATATTTTCAAGGTTTTGATGTTAAAAATGAGTTGCTTAGGTCCAAATTAATAAAGATCAAGTGTTGGATTTAAGAAAAGGTCACAGATAAACTAAGTGAAATTTTAGGTTTTAGTGAAACTTTGTAAGACAACCCTTATTCCTAGTTGATTAAGTGGATATTGATTGATGCTTGAGGACTTGTGGGAGTTAAAGAAAGCTGTGGAAGCTTTGATTCAAGAAGACAAGTTCAAAGATTCACTAAAAGGAAGCTATGTTCATTTTATTGCTTTATGTTTTTCTACATTTTTTCTATGATTGTATCTTGATGCCATATTGTTCTTGTGTCGCTTTGTGACTGATTTTGGTTGTAAAATAAAGGGGTTAATTCTCTAGAGTATCCATTTTCTAAGGGGAAACTCTTCCAAAATTTTTATTTGACAATATAGTTCTTTGATGACTTTATGTGATTACATATGAATTTTGTGAAACTTGTATGACACAATTGCATTGAATGAGCTAGCTACTGAAATTTTCCCAAATCTCACTCCCCAAGCACTAACATGATAGGTCTAAGTGATGGCAAAGTCTCGAAAAAACAAGAAGCAAGGAGAAAGCTAGTGAAGACTAAAGTTTTAGCTGAATTTGCAATATATTACCTTGCATTTTGTATAAAATATTATGTTAGCCCATGAGGCTATGTGTTACTGCCTTTATGGTCTCTTGAGCGTCTTATGATGTAATGAATCTAGTTTAGACAAGTTTGGGCTATGTATGAATGTTATGATGTTGTTTTGAAATTTGGAATACAATACTATCCAATATGAGTACTGGATGGTTATATGATTACTGTTTATTTGAGATTTAGTTTTCTATATAAGTGTTACATATCTTTGGAAATTAGACACAAAAATCTTTCCAAAGAGCCAAAGATCACTTGATTTAGATGTGGATGTAGAAGTTATGAATTTTTTAAAATGGGTTGAAAAATCTAGAAAAATAATTTTGACCAAATGAACAGTAAAACTTTGACAAATTTACTATACAAATTGACTCAGTAGAGTTCAAGTTTCATCTTTTTCCCATGTAGCAAATGTTTTTAGTTATTTTTATGGACTTGAATTTATGATTTTTTTGGAATTAATTATGATTTTTCAAAGTTTAACCAGAAAATTTGGGTTACCAAATAAATAATGATTTAAAATTTAAAATTTTTCTCATTAGGTCTTTTAATAATTCAAGCTCTTAAATTAGCTCATTTAGGCATTATATATACTATTATACATTGGAAATAATATAAGAAAGTAAGGTATGACAAGTATGGAGGGAAATTTTTGTCCACTTTTTCCCTCTCATTTTCGGTTTCCAAGAGCAAGAGAGTGTGTACTTTTTACTCTTTTGCAGATCAATTTGACTATGGTTTGTGTACTTTTATCTAGTTTTCTCTAATATCCTATACTCTTTTCTATTTATTTTGTTCCACAACCTTTTTCTCTTTACTTTTTCAAGTGAAGTTCACTTTTCTTATTTACTTTTTACTATTCACCTTCTCCAGTATTTACTATTTATATGGGACCCAAATTTTACAGTACTTGTACTTTATCCTCTTTGGACCCATATAACTAGTATCACTTGTACTTTTAACCTGCATTGGAGAATTATAATATTGTTCTCTCTCTTTACTTTTGTAAAATTACCATTTTACCCTTACCTTTTAGCAAAATGACCATTTTGCATTTTTAAGCCTCTTTTTTGATATTTTCATGATATTTTGGGCCTTTAACCCATTTAATGAACTTTCTAAACATACCTAATCATCATAAATCAATTCAGAATATTTCCATTTCATTTCATATCATCATTTATTTCTGCAATTACATACAGAAAAATTTTGGATGTTACACAAATACCTTTTTCCGAGCCCATAGTTGATTCACTATTCCATTTCATTCTCTTGTTTGCCTCTTAGTCTTCTATTGTGTGGTCGACATAGTCTTCCATTCTCTTTCTTTTCCCTTAGATTTCGTTTTCCATACCGCCCTGCTAAAAAACAATTCTTAGTTAAATTAGGTCATTAGCATTTCATATTAGTTGCATAATCTAGGTTAATTACATTGCATACATTTTGCATACATATTCAAGCATAGCATTGATAAACTTTCACACACTTCCTCTCACATTCATTTAAGTCATTACATTCTTGCATTTCATATTCCATTTAGTTGTGCAGATCATCTATATTCTTGCATTAGCATCTTAGTTTTGTATTTAGGTTATTTAGTCTAGATTAGAATAAACCTCTAATTCATACAGGTCCCATTGGTTACCTCCGGAGTGAAACGACCTAGGCTACACTCTATACTGCAAATCATTTGCATCCTAGTCTATTAATTTGTACAACCCTTGACATGGTTCTCAATTATACAATCCAAGTATCCGGGCAAGAGAATTAATCAAGGTTTTCCAAGCTAATAGTCCTTACAAGAGAGAGATATAGGTATAAGTGAATCACTCACTCAAGTGTCTAGATCAAGTGTTTAGCCTCAATTCATCTCTCTACTTGGCTCCTTTCCATAAGCTTGGAAACCATCTGGACTTTCCTTAACTCAAGGGTCAAATACATACAAAGAACAAGAAGACTTTTATTTAGGATGGCTAGAGCTAGAAAAAGAAGGGGATCACATATAAAAAGAAAAGAAAATAACAAAGCAAACAAACAAATGATAGTTGAAATATCTAGCAATTAAGAACTCAAAATGAATTAGAATAGAATGATACAAACTACCTAGGCCTTATTCCTATGCAAAATGAAAATGAAACAACTAAGCAACAATCTTTCTTTTGCTTTTATTTTTCCTTTTCTCATTATTTTTTTTACTAGTTGGGTAACTATACTTTTCACCCCAACTTTTTATTCACATTATTTTCTTTCTTTATTTTTCTTTTTCACAACTTTTCTTTCTATTTTTTTCTCTTTTCTTGCTAAACAAACGAAAATAACAAAACAAGAGAATAAATAACATAGTGGTCATGATGAATGAACAAGTAGAATGCAATCATCCGATCTATAATGATGTATGTCCCTAACAACTAGATAATTCAACCAACCAAAAGGTAGGGAAAGAAATGAACAATGCATGAACAAATGTCTATGGGTGTAAGAAGGAAATAATCAAGGCTCAAAAGGCTAAACAAGGGATATAAAATGTAAATGAGATAGCTATTTTGGCATGGCTAAAATATGCATGAAACAAAAACCTTTATCTTGTCAATGTGATACATATGACAAAATGTAGTCTCAAGTAATATGTGAAGCCAAGTTCTAGATTGGAAACCAAAATAGAAAGGTACACATAAGAAATGAACAACAAGGCCTTATGTCTCACAAAAGGTAATTGACTTTTCACCTAGAATCCTTAGACAAAAAAACTTGCCATCCAACTCAGAAAAACATTATACACATCAAATTACTTTTCAAGTTAGGATATTCAAACAAATATCAATAAAAGTATGCAACTCTACCATGCAACTATGAAAAATTTTTATGGTTTTTCAAAAAATTTTCCTCAAAAACAACAAAAACACAGGAAAAGTCTACCTAAAACCAACAAAACAACTAAAAAGGAAAAACAAAACCTAAATCCCTCCCCCACACCTAAATAATACATTGCCCTTAATGCAACAATGATAAAAAATGAATCAACCAAGACAAACCAACAATCTAGCAATCCAACAAAGATATCAACAATCAAGTCCAACAAAAGAATCTATCCAGTCTAGCCAGTTAATGTGGCCATATTTATCATGTTTTTATCCCCTAAATCTAGTATTTTCATCATATTATTTTGGCTATTTTGTGGTTTTTATTGCATTTTCATCTTTTAGTTGGTTTTGATTAGTTTGTAGAAAAATGTGTTAAATCATTGGTTTTAAGCATATTTTGTGATATTTTATTATATTCCATGGACTTGATGACTAATTCTTTCCATCAGTGCATTTTCCACATTGACTGGGTAACTTAGTGCTTGATTTAGGCTTTATCAAGTGATTAATTAGGGTTACTTTGAGATTTTGGGTGAGATTTTTCTAAGGAATTTCCATTCCATTATCCATTTAATGTCATTAACCATATATGATTAGATTTTCACTCTTGTTGAACCCATTTTTATGCACTATGCACTTATTTTTCACTTTCTAAAAATACCCCCAATTATAGTCTCTCTTGAAATTAATTTTAATTTTCCTTACTAATCTTAATTACCTAATCATCACCTAGATCACTTAATTAGAATTAATTTGATTTACCAAACTTGGCCAGAGTGACTAGGATTTTTATTCTAAAGCCGGTCAAAGTTTGGTCAATGAAAGACATTTAGTTAACTTTCCTAGGAAGCCTATTTTCTTAAGGATTTTTCTTGCTTCCTTTTGCATATAATTTTCAGAGTATTTTCCCCTTCATTTTGATGATTGACTTTGTGCTATATGGTCCTTTTAAGTGGAGATATTGAATTAATTTCATTAGTCCATGGTTTTATGCACATAGTATACATTATTATATTTTATGACCAAGGTACTTTAATGTGTCACATTTTTATGTGTTGGCCATGTCCCATGGGAAAGGATATGAAGGATATTGAAGACAATTTAAATGGGCAATTTTGTAAGATTGGAAATTATATTATTTTCTAATTCCATTATTTGCCAAATATCTCAAATCCTAAGCCACTTAGATTGGAATTAAGAGCTAGGATCAATTCTAACACTTCATATCCTTATTTGAACTTGGAAAAGGATCAAGGGGGATCTAATTCAGATCTTTATAGCTTCCATTTCATGCTCCCTCCATTCTCGCTTACTCTTCCATTTTTCTTCAGCCATCTTCTCATATTCTTGCCATTTTTTTTATCAAATTCCATTAATCATTTGCCAATTTCTTCCAATTCCTCACCATTTCATCTCTTCACTACCATTTTTCTACTTAAACTTCATTCAAATCTCTCCCAATTAGGTCTAAAATGAACTGGAATCAAGGTGGATCATCTACAAAATTCTTGATGTTGATTTGAAAGAACAAAGCTCATATAAGGCAAAATCAAGCTATAACTCCTTGATTTCTTCAATCTAGCTCATGATTCATGTGATGATCTACTTCTATAACTTTGATTCAACTTGTTCCATGGTTGAGGAATGAGATTTGGTGGCTAATCTTCAATGGTGCTCGGGAGGATGTTATGAAGGCACAAGAGCTTACATGTCTACAAAGGCGAACTTCTACTATACTCTCTTTCTATCTTTCTACCTAGTTTAGCTTTGAATTTTTCTTTTATTATAGGTTAGAATGATGGATTGGAATTGATATTTTCTAGTTATTGGATTATATGAGACCTCTCCATTTGAGAGTACATTAGTTGATGTAATTGGATTGATAATCTTATGCTAATATCATGACAATTTTTCAACTTACTATACTCTTGTTTCTAGCTTTCATTTGGTTATCTTGAATACATGGTTAATGGATTAGGATAACTAAATTGATGTTTTAGATGATTATATGGTCAGTTGTTAATGAATTTGGGGTAGAATGACCAAAACATGACAATGGATTCAATAGAAATTCAATTGTTCAACCTAAAGCTTGGAATTGAATAATGCCTTCCAAGTGTGTGACTAATTGCTTAGGTGAAATTGACATATAATAATGGCTAAGTCTAGCAATTGAAATAAAGGCTTTCAATTGGGTTAAACATTTCCATTATTAAGCCAATCTTTCAAAATTCCCTTATAGAATTCTTTAAAGCCTTGTGATTAATATCTTTCCAAGTGAAATTGAAGATTATCACATCCATTTGCATTGTTAAGAACACTTCCACTTTTCCAATTTTGAGTTCTTCTCTTAGGTTTTCATTGTCATTCCCTTAGTTTTAGAGCATTATTCTCTTGCACTTTAATTGAATCAAATCCCTCTTTCATAACCTTAGCTTTAGGTCATTATATTGCATTTCGTTTAAGAAGCATTCCATCATCTAAATCATTCCACAAACATCTTAATTCACTCATTCCATTTAACATTCACTCATCTTTAGTTCATTAGTTTTGCATTTAGGTAGTTAGAGTAGTAGCATTCTAGGATTTACCCTTGAATCTAATGAAGTTTGCATTCTTAATTGTGCAACTTGAACTTTGTTGGTCATTGCTCCTTGTTAGGTGAGAAACGACCTAGGATTGTCCTTATACTACATTACTTTTCATCCTAGTTCAATTGAGATTAACCTCACGATCAAGTTTGGTTTCACTAGCCAGTCCAATATGTCCAATAAGAGTATAGGACAAATGTGAATAAAGATGTAGAAAAGGAAAGAGACAACCTAACTATAGAGGAACACGGAGGTTAAGCTCCTCATTTTTGTGCTAAGGAACCTTCTTAAAGTATAGCTTGACTTGGTGCCCATTTGCTCTAAATCTCACATTACTCATTGCATCATGAAGCTTTATGACACCAAAATGAAACACTCAGGATACCGTGTATAGTCCCTCCCTCCTCAATCTAAGCTTGTCATGTAGCAACTTCATGTAAGACTTGTACAAGAGTACCTTGTCACCCTCAAAGAACTCCTTTCAAATGATGACTCAGTTGTGAAAGGCTTTGGCTTTCTCTTTGTATAATTCAGAACTCTCACAAGCATCCCTCCTCAATTCATCATGCTCCTGCAATTGTAGCTTCCTCTCAAGACCTGCCTCATATAATGTCAAATGACACTACTTTACTGCCTAATAAGAACAATGCGCAATCACAATCGAAAGGTGGCATGCCTTGCCAAATACAACCCAAAAATGACTTATCCTAATCGGGGTCTTCTAGGCATTCCTGTATGCCCAAAGGCATCATCCAACAACTTGCTCCAATTTTTCCTATTTGGCCACATCGTCTTCTTTAAAATAAACTTCACCTCATGGTTAAATATCTCCACCTATCCATTAGTCTGAGGATGATAGTGAGTAGCAACTTTAAAGATCATGCCATACTTGCTCAATAATTTCCTCATAATCCTGTTACAAAAGTGAATCCTTGGGTTGCTAATGATAGCGCAAGGCACACCGTACCTGGGAAAGATATGTGACCTAACAAAGTAAATAACTATAGAAGCATCATTAGTCTTAGCAAGGAGAGCCTCAACCCACTTTGAAACATAGTTAACAACAAGAAGAATATAGGAGTAGTCAAAAGAACACAAAAAGCATCCTATAAAATCCAAACCTAAACATTGAATCTCTCACAAAACAACACAAGAACCTAGGGCATCTCATTCCTCCTAGACAAATTACCCATATATTGACAACATTCATCCCTTTGACAAAAATCATAAGTATCATGGAATATAGTGGGCCAAAATAATCGAGAATCAAGCACTTTCCTAGTAGTACATCTAGATACAAAGAGATCATCACATGTGAGTGTATGACAAAAATCTAACACAATCAAACTCATGATCCAGCATACACAGCCTAATGACTTGGTCACTACATAGATGCCACATATCATGATCTTCCTAAGTGTAATACTTGACCTTAGTCTTAAACTTAGCTATCTGATGCCTATTAATGCTAGAAGGAAAAACAGATGCAATGTAATTAACAAAACTAGCATACCGTGGGGTACATATATGAATAGCACACAACCTATCATCAAGGAAATCATTAAAGGGTAAAGAAAGTGATATTGACAACTCATGTTGTTCGGGAAATCAAATTAAACTAGGTTTCAATTAATAATATAGTATAGTGTCAATCTAGAATAAATTCGAGAAGTGGCAATGTAATTAGTTAAGATTAATTATTCAAGTGATTAAAAAGCAAATTAATTAACCAAAAGAGGGTTTGATTAATTAAAATACAGTGAAATTAAACTAAATAAAAATGCAAGACAAATGCAACTAAACTATGAATGCAAGAGAATGTACTAGTAACCAATAATGCCTGAAAGAGTGGTGATCATGTATTTGGGCTTGGAAATTTGGGCCTTCCTCATTCAATGAATGTTAATTAGGATTAGGAAAGTTGGTTAATTATTGCAACTAATTAGTCTTAGTCACCTCGAACCCTTATGGTGCAAGTACCATGCAAATGACTTAGCTCGTGTTAGATAAAATGAAAATCTTGATGATTTCCAAAACACCTAGAGCTGCACGGAATATATCAAGGAAGTACAAAATTGAAAGAAAGAGGTTTACTAAGTGAAGGATGGAGTTCATTATAATATTGTTCTTTAATGAATATCATAAAATGTTGAATCAAGAGTTTTGATGATTCCAAACCAACACTCAAGAGCTCGGATTAAAGATATCAAAGGAGATAAAAGTTGTTTTGAGTGAAGATTTCTGAGAATTTGCTGTTAGATCTTTTGTAGGATTCTTAGTTTTAGTTATGATTGGGTAAAAGATTTTGATTAGAAGAAAAGATGTTTTCAAACCTTGATTTTGTGTTAAATCTTGACTTATTTGGAAAACACCCATAACAGACGAAGTTTGAAAGTTTAAACTTAACTGTCAAATTGGAAATTCGAACTTTGCTTTGGGAAATTTGAATTTCGAGATAAAACTAAATAAGTCTGAAGAGATGGCTCTCTGTCAGACGAATTTTGGTTTTTCAAAATTCGAATTTTCATACAAATCCGAAGGAAGTCTCTTTGGTAACAGACGAACTTCACACTTTCAAAATTCGAATTTCAAGTAAAATGAAGTTTGTGAAAACCAAAGAAATTCGTCTGAAACTATGATAAAATGCATCTGAAATCAAAAGGAACTGAGTTTGATAAATGCTCTCTGACAGACGAATTTTGACTTCCCAACATTCGAATTTTCATCCAAGTCTGAAAGAAGTTTTCTTGAAACAGACAAACTTTGGATCTCCAAAATTCGAATTTCAGATAAAACAAAACTTGAGAAAATAGAAGAAATTCGTCTGAAACAATGTTAAAGTTCATCTGAGATCAAGAATGATTTAAGTTTCAAAACTGCTCTCTGACAGACAAACTTCACTCTTCAACATTCGAATTTCAAAGAAAGTGAACTACTGTGCCTCCTTTTCACATACTAGGAACAGACGAATTTTGGGCTTCCAAAATTCGAATTTCGAAGGCACTGTAGAAAATTGAAAACACTGTTCACACTTAACCGAAAAACTTTCTTCTTGAAAATTCGTATGTCATATTGAGAAAATGTTTTGTAAGTTTCAAAATTCGAATTTCACTTCATGAACAGACGAACTTCGTGCTTTAAAGTTGAAAGCTTTAACCTTCGGTTCCTTTGAAATTCATCTGTTGATGAACCAAAATTCGAATTTCAGTATGTCAGAAGCATTAAATGCGGTTGGTTAATGGATAATTTTTCAGAGTAACCGTTGGATAACTTTTCCAACGGATAGATTAAGTCTCTAACGGACATTTGAGACCTAAATCTATAAATACATCAACATCTGAAGTTGTGGGTAACGAATCTAACTTGTATATACTGAATTTCTGTCAAAACTTCTTCTCAAGAGCTTTTACCCTCTAGCTTCAATATCAGTACTTTAACCTTCATATCTACTCTATTCAAGAGAGTTATATCTTTGTAAACAATCTACTCTTCATCTGGAAGATAGATTTACTTGTGAGGGGAAATCACAAGGGGATTGGGAAGCACACTGTGAAAGTGCTTAGAGAGTTTGAGAGAGCTCAAGAAATAGAGCATACTCATGTACTGTGGCATTAGCAAGAAGCCCGTTGAATTCTTGCTGTATAGTGGACAAATCTCAAGAGTTGTCTTGAGGACTGGACGTAGGTCAAGTGGATAGACTGAACCAGGATAAATCATTGAGTCTTTTTCTCCTTACCCTTACTCTTCAGTCTGCTCTGTTCTATACGTTGTTTACATTATACAGTGCTATCTTCACCCATTTCACTTTATGCAGAAAAATTTCAATCTTCCCAATTCACCCCCCCTCTTGGGAAGTCAGCCTTGCTAACAAGTGGTATCAGAGCCCGGATTCCCACTCAAAGGATTTTACAGTCCGGGAACAAAGATGACTGGCTTTGGAGAAAGTATACTTCCTGAAGGGAATAACACGAACAGACCACCAGGCTTCAGTGGAGAGCATTATGGATACTGGAAGATGAGGATGCAGATCTACCTACAATCAATTGATCTTGACATCTGGTCAGTCATTGAGAAAGGAGATTTAGTCCCAATGACTCTAACTGAAGATGGAAGACACAAAGAGAAGCTGGAAGCAGAGTGGAATGATGAAGACAGAAGGAGAGTCCTACTGAATTTCAAAGCAAAGCATTGTTTAGTCAGTGCCCTGAACCAGGATGAATTCTACAGAGTTTCGCAATGCACCACTGCAAAAGAAATGTGGGATACTCTGCAGATTGCACATGAGGGAACATCTGGAGTCAGGGAGAATAGACTGAACACGTTCATTGGAGAGTATGAAAGCTTCAGAATGGCTGAAGGAGAAACTGTAAAGGAGCTCCAAAAGAGGTTTACTCTCATTGTGAATCAGTTGAAGAGCCTGGGAAAGGAATACAATCAATCTGAGAAAGTAAGAAAGATACTCAGAGCTTTCCCTCTGGAATGGCAGCCCAAGGTGACAGCAATAGAGGAAGCCAGAGGAGAATCAATGGCCTCTGTCACAGCTTTCTTTGGCAGCCTTGAGGAGTATGAAGGAAAAATCAAAGCTCTCAAGGAAGCTGGGCTGGACAGAAAGAAGAAAGGCCTTGCCCTCAAAGCTGCTGATGAAAAGGAAGAAGAATCTAACGAAGAAAATGAGCTGGATGAAGAAACTCTGGCTATGATAGTCAGAAAATTCAGAAGATTCTACAACAAGAAGAAGAACAGGAAATTCTTCAAGAAGGGAGCTGCTGGAGAAAGCAAGAAAGAAACAAAAGAACCTGTAACTTGCTATGAGTGCAAGAAGCAGGGACATATAAAGTGGGACTGCCCCCAATTCCTCAAGAAGCAAGAAAAAGAAAGAAAGTTACTGACAAAGGGAAGAAGAAGAAAGCCTACATTTCATCTATATGGGGCAACAGCTCTGATGAGGATGAGATTGCCAACATTTGTCTGATGGCAATTGCTTCTGAAGAAGCCACACCCTCATGCAGCAATGATCAGGAAGAAGAGGTACATGAATCTGAACCTTCCTATTCTGAGTTACTTGATGTATTTCATGAGCTTCATGATGAATTCATTAGAGTTGCTAAAGAACTGAAATTGGCAAAGAAAAAGATAAATAAGCTGGAATCTCAAACCATAGTTTCTAAAATTGCTTCTTTACCTCATACTGAATCTATTTGCTGCACTTCATGCACTGAACTTAAGCAAACTAATGATTATTTAGTTAAAAGCATGTCTAGGCTCACTAGAGGTAAAGATATGTTGTTTGCCTTGATGGGGAGCCAAAGAATATCACAAGGAAAAGCTGGTCTTGGCTATGATCCATGTGCTGTCAAGGAAAAGATTAGGATGAAAAACGAGATTGCATATGAGACATTTTGTGCATGCTCAGAGCAGTAAAAAGAAAAATAATGCATCACCTCACATTGAAACATATGATCAACCAAGGCATGCTAAACAAAAGTATTATCTGCACTATTTTCTTCCTGCCACTCAATCTAGCAGTCCCTTCATTACCTGTCATTTCTGTAACAAAAAGGGACATATTTCCAGTTCTTGTGCATTGAAGAAAAATGGATTTGGCAGGAAAATTAAATGGGTTCCCAAAGTTGCATCTACATCTAAGGAAAAATCTACTGACCAAAAAGGACCCAAGCAAATTTGGGTACCTAAAAGGAAAACATAAATATTGTTTTGCAGGTCTGTCTCAAAGCTAAGAAGAGCAACAAATGGTATATGGACAGTGCCTGCTCAAGCCACATGACTGGAGATAAGGAGAAGTTCATCACCTTTAGAGACAAGAAAGGAGGAAAGGTGACCTTTGGAGGTGATCAATATGGCAAAATTGTTGGCATTAGCATAGTGGGCAAAAATCCGGAAACATCCATTGAAGAGGTGCTATTTGTGATTGGCCTCAACCACAATTTGCTGAGCATGAGTCAGATGTGTGACAGACAAAACTGGGTGCTGTTTGACTCAAAGTTTTGCCTGGTCATCAGAAAAAGTGATCACAAAGTAATCCTCAAAGCTCAAAGGGATGGTAACTGTTATACTATTGATCTTGATAAACTTCCTCCCTTGGATTCTATGTGCTTAATTAGTCAGGACAATGATAGTTGGTTGTGGCATAGGAGATTAGCTCATGTGAACATGAATCAATTGTCTAAACTGGTTAAAAATGAGCTAGTAACTGGCCTGCCAAAAATATCTTTTGAGAAAGACAAAGAATGTGACGCATGCTTAAGAGGCAAACAAACTAAATCATCTTTTAAATCTAAAAATATAATTACCACAACAAGACCACTTGAATTGCTGCATATGTACTTAATTGGACCTTCTAGGGTAAAAAGTCTAGGTGGTAACCTGTATGTGCTTGTAATTGTGGATGACTATTCTAGATTCACTTGGACATTATTTCTTTCCTCTAAAAGTGATACATTTGATGCATTTGTAACCTTAGCAAAGAAAGTGCAAAATGAGAAAGGTATTTCTATTGTGTCAATTAGGACAGTCCATGGAGGAGAGTTTGAAAATGCATACTTCCTGGAGTACTGCAGTGAGCATGGAATTGACCACAACTTCTCAGCTCCAAGGACTCCTTAACAAAATGGGGTAGTAGAAAGGAAGAACAGAACTATTGGAGAAATGGCCAGAGCTATGTTGAATGAGAAGGAACTCTCTCAAGTGTTTTGGGCTGATGCAGTAAATACAACAAGCTACATCATAAATAGAGCCTACATCAGACCAATCCTTGGGAAGACTCCATACGAGCTTTACAAGGGAAGAAAGCCAAATCTGTCTCATCTCCATGTGTTCGGATGCAAATGCTTCATTCACAACAATAGGAAAGAAAATCTGGGTAAGTTTGATGCCAAATCCGATGAAGGAATATTTCTGGGCTATTCTAGTAGGAGTAAGGCATATAGAGTGTATAATAAAAGATCAAATGTGGTAGAAGAATCTGTGCATGTGGTTTTCATTGAAAATGAAACTGTTTCAAAACATGTTACCAATGAGGATGATCTTGCATTTAACTTTAAAAAACTAGGCATTTCTGATAAAAGTAAAACTGAATCTCCAAAGATATCTAAATCTGTTAACACAGAGGAAGATATCCAAGAGCAAGAGTTTGATGAAGAAATTAATGAAGAAACATCTCAAGAACTCCCTAGAGCTTGGAGATATCAAAGGAATCATCCTGTTGATCAAGTAATAGGGAATGTTCAAGAGAGAGTCAAAACCAGAAAACAGTTAAGGGATCAAATGCTCAACTGCGCTTTCATTTCTCAAATTGAACCTAAATGTGCTGAAGAAGCCTTAACTGATGATTACTGGATTTTAGCTATGCAAGATGAACTAAATCAGTTTGAAAGGAATCATGTTTGGGATTTAGTGCCTAGGCCCAAAAATCATCCTGTTATTGGTACCAAATGGGTTTTCAAAAATAAACTGGATGAATCTGGAACAATAATCAGAAATAAGGCTAGACTGGTTGCTAAAGGGTACAATCAGGAAGAAGGTATTGATTTTGAAGAAACCTTTGCACCAGTAGCTAGACTAGAGGCTATAAGAATACTGCTAGCATATGCATACATGAAAAACATTTTACTATATCAAATGGATGTAAAGAGTGCCTTTTTAAATGGATACATCATGGAAGAGGTTTATGTAGATCAACCTCCAGGTTTTGAAGATTCTACTAAATCAAACCATGTTTATAAACTGAAGAAGGCTCTTTATGGTTTAAAACAAACCCCTAGAGCATGGTATGAGAGACTGAGCAATTTTCTAACTGAAAAAGGGTTTAATAGAGGCAAAGTTGACACAACTTTATTCACTAAGAAAGAAAATAAAGATTTACTGATTGTTCAAATCTATGTTGATGATATTATTTTCGGTGCTACTAATGAAACTCTTTGCAAGAAATTTTCTGAGTTAATGCAGGGAGAATTCGAGATGTCCATGATGGGTGAACTTAACTTCTTCCTTGGACTGCAAATCAGACAGCTTGATGATGGTATCGTTCTCAGTCAATCCAAGTATCTAAAGGAGCTGCTAAAGAAGTTTGGAATGGAGAATGCCAAGCCAATGGGAACACCTATGGCTACTACAACCAAACTAGACATGGATGAGAATAGGAAGATGTTTGACATTACTCAGTATAGGAGAATGATTGGATCCCTGCTGTACTTAACTGCCAGCAGACCTGACATTATGTTCAGTGTCTGTATGTGTGCCAGGTTCCAATCATTTCCTAAGGAAACCCATGCAACAGCTGTGAAGAGAATTTTCAGATATCTCATTGGAACATCACAGTTGGGTCTCTAGTATCCAAAGGGCAATGAAGAAGATCTCAAAGGATACACTGATGCTGATTTTGCAGGATCCAAAACTGACAGAAAAAGCACAAGTGGAACTTGTAAGTTTCTTGGAGGATCCCTGGTTTCATGGTTCAGCAAAAACCAAAACAGTGTAGCCCTATCCACTGCAAAAGCTGAGTATGTTGCAGCTCGAAGCTATTGTGCCCAAGTCATCTGGATGAAGCAGCAGCTTGAAGATCTTGAGGTTAAAATGAAAGAGATACCAATCATGTGTGACAACCAAAGTGCCATAAATATCACCAAGAATCCTGTCATGCATTCAAGGACGAAACATATTGAAGTTAGGCACCACTTCATAAGGGATCATGTTCTGAAAGGATAAGTTAAGCTGGAGTACATCCCAACAGAGAATCAAGTTGCTGATATACTCACAAAGCCTCTATCAGAAGACAGGCACTGCAGAATAAGGAGAGAATTGGGCATGGTAAATCCCAGTGAACTGTAAGTTATTCTTGTGCAATCTTGTTTTCAAAGGTTTGAACTTTAAAATTAATTCTAACTTTAGCATTGGAGTATGTTTAATTTAAGCTGCAGGTGCTCCTCACAAGATTCAATAATAATAAACTTGAAAATTGGAGCACATCAGAATCGAACAACCAGAAAGTGAAGTAAATGATGAAAATTCTGAGTTCTGGACTCACTCTGTAAGTTTTTAATAAGATAAAATTCATATTTTAATGAGTGTTAGACGTATTTTGCCTCATAAACCGTGTCTTTTAACTAGTCAACATGGTCAACATTCGAATTTTTGTTAATCAACAGACGAACTTCGGCCTATTAGCCTTGAAACAACTCTCGGTGATGCCTCGAAATTCGTCTGTTGGATCTTTGAAATTCAAATTTTCAAAAAAAAAAAAAAGCAAAAATCTCAAAATCATGTTTGTCCATCACTGTTGTACGAATTATCCCTTCTTGAAATACGAATGTTGGACAATCTTTACAAAAGTTTAAAAATGCGAACTTTCAGTTCGAAATTCATCTGTTGAATCATGTTCTTCATGTTGAATACTTGAAAGATGAAGTTGTGCATGCTTAATCCGTCTGTTGATTATGGTTTTGTTTGTTGCCTGCTGTTTGCTCATCAACATTCAAACTTTGTTGGAACAAAATTCGTCAGTTATGTTTGTTCTACTTGTTCCAAGCCACTGTCAGACGAACTTTCAGAATGAAAATTCGTCTGTTAGTAAGCTTTGCTGAACGATTTAACTTGTAACTGCCTGAAGTTCGAATTTTGACCCCTCAAAATTCGTCTGTCAGACGGTTACATATGTTAAATCTGACAATTTTCCAATGAACAGACGCAACCCTATTTTAAACTCCTCTGAGTCTGTTCTGATCCTCTCTTCAATCCTCTTAACTTCTGTCCAAAAATCGTCATTCTTCACCGTTTAAACTTCCATTCGCATCCTATAAATCAAATCTAAGCCACATTCAGCATCATTCAACACAAAAATGGCGAGAGTGAAAATTCCTGGAGCAGGAAAAGCTGAGGCTCGGCCAAAGAGAACGGTCAAATCCCAATATGCTACAAAGGAAGGAGAGAAATCCAAGAGAAAGGCCGAACCCAGTAAATCTATCCCTTCCAAATGCCAGAAACCTTCATCTAAAGTAGAATCTTAGAAAGCAGGACCTTCCTCACCAAGAACTCCAGAACCTTCGATTCCAGTTCCCTCTGTCTCTGCTGTTGCTTCCTCCTCTTCTACTGAATCTGGAGAATATGAAATGACTACACTGCCACTGTGGAGCACTCCTGAGATTCAAGAAGAATACACTACCAAGTTTTCCAACAAGAAGGTAATCAAACCTCACTGTGTGAATATGGAACAATTCTTAATATCTAACAACTTTGATGCTGGAATATGGTTGTTAAGATATAAGAATCTGTTGGAAATTGCTGAAAAATATGATGATGAGGTAGTAAAGACCTGGTATGCCTCTCTTCAATACAACAGCAAGAAAATGAAATGGGAGGTCAACTTGAGGTCAAGGACCATTTGGCTTGCTGATGAAACCTTCAATGAAGTGCTGGAAATTCCAGGACAAGATGGGCTGAAAATTGACATGACAGCCTCTGGGTATATGGATGAGGCAAGCACAGCTGATAAAGAAGGTGGATCCTTTATGAACTACAAGGAGAGCACCATCTTGGACACCCTATTCAGGAGAAGGGAGAATAAGCCTACCATCAATCAGTTGAAGCCCACAGACCTCACTGTACAAGGATCATGCACTACATAGTGTCCAGGATCATATTCAACAAGGGTGGTAGCTTCAATTTGATAACAAGGGCAGAGGCTCATGTGATGACTGCTATCATACGTGGGAAGCTGATTAATTTGGGTCATATCATCCTCCAGCGAATGATAAAGGCAAGGGATCAGAGGAAGGATTCCACACTCCCCTATGCAGCAATTATTTCAAGAATCCTGCAGTATGCCAGGATTCAACACATTGAAAAGGGGAAAGAAAAACTCACAGAGGCATTTAAAGAAGAGGAACTGCAAAGGATGGGTATTGAAAGAGATGAAGGCAGATGGGTTGGAAAGGGAGCAGGGAAATCTGAAGATTTGTTCTTTGCTGCTGATGCTACCCTCCAACAAGAAGGCACTTCTGAGGCCCCTGGCAAATCTGTACCTCAGCCTTCTCATCCAATTCCATCTTCCTCCAGACCTACTCACCCTCCTTTCACTCCCTCTTCATAGGCCAAGCCAATCTAGATCACTGAGTTGTTTGACAGTTTGTCAACACTCATTCTCAGCATTAGGGATGAGCAAAATGCCAAATTTGCTCACCTACAAGATCAGATCCATCAGTTGGCTGTGAACATGAAGGTGGTGGCTGATGCTTGTGAAGAGATAAGAAATGCAATTCCTACCACTTCAGCTCCACCTCAGCCTGGTGTCCCTGAGCCTACTCTATCTCCAACTCCTGAGCCTCCAAGCCCCTTCGAGATTGCCTCCTCTGACCATGATGTTGATACAGTTGGTGCTGGTGCAATGAGGACACCTAGTCCTGGTCCACCCCTGGACTATAGATTGGAAGAAGAAGGACTTCAGCAGACAAGCCCTCTTGAGCCTATGCAAGAAAATGCTCCGGATTCAATTCTGTCCATTCAAGAATCAGAGTAAGTTGAAAGACTGGTTGCAGCCATTTCAAACTCTTCTATGCCGGGAGAAGCAAGTAATGAGGAAAGGAGCATTGTACCTGTTATTGATTATCTTGCCATTGCCCACAATGCTCTGCTGCAAGCTCAAAGGAGAAGGCTGGAAGAAATGTTTGCTCCTGCTGAACCAGCCTCCCATCCTCTTGCTACTTATGGGCTATCAGAGGAACAGAGAGCTCGGCTAGCTCTGTCCAGGCAGGAAATGCAAGAGCTACTTGAGGTCTCTGATGATGATGATGATGAAGAAAATAACCCTGAGCCTACTGAGCCCCCTGTACCAGTTCAGCCAGAGATTCCTTTTGCTCCTGTCCCTCTTCGTGCTGTTCCTATCTCTAAAATTCCTCCTCCAATAGACTTTGTTGGGCTTTCTGATGATGCCAAAAAGAGGGAGAAGATAAAGCAAACTGGGACCAAGCAAGCTGGAAAATCTGCTAAGTCATCCGGGAAAGGAAAGACCTACAGCAAGAAGTCTAAGCCAAAGAAGAAATGACTGATTAGATCTTAGGCTGAATCTTCTTATTGTATTTTGATGTGACTGATGAATTTGTTTTGATAATTATTCTCTATGTTTTAAGAACTGATCTTTGATTAAAAGTATGTATTGCAACCATTGATTGAATGAATGAACTTCTTAGTTGCAATGTTTTGAATCTCTTCACTTAATCTGTTGAAAATGATATCTTATGAACTGTAATGCATATGTTGAGGGGGAGCTTGTGAAAGCAAACCCAAGTAACTAATCCAGTTTGTGAGTTGTTTTGTCATCATCAAAAAGGGGGAGAATGTTGAATCAAGAGTTTTGATGATTCCAAACCAACACTCAAGAGCTCGGATTGAAGATATCAAAGGAGATCAAAGTTGTTTTGAGTGAAGATTTCTGAGAATTTGCTGTTAGATCTTTTGTAGGATTCTTAGTTTTAGTTATGATTGGGTAAAAGATTTTGATTAGAAGAAAAGATGTTTTCAAACCTTGATTTTGTGTTAAATCTTGACTTATTTGGAAAGTCACCCATAACAGACGAAGTTTGAAAGTTTAAACTTAACTGTCAAATTGGAAATTCGAACTTTGCTTTGGGAAATTCGAATTTCGAGCTAAAACTGAATAAGTCTGAAGAGATGGCTCTCTGTCAGACGAATTTAGGTTTTTCAAAATTCGAATTTTCATACAAATCTGAAAGAAGTCTCTTTGGTAACAGACGAACTTCACACTTTCAAAATTCGAATTTCAAGTAAAATGAAGTTTGTGAAAACCAAAGAAATTCGTCTGAAACTATGATAAAATGCATATGAAATCAGAAGAAACTGAGTTTGATAAATGCTCTCTGACAGACGAATTTTGACTTCCCAACATTCGAATTTTCATCCAAGTCTGAAAGAAGTTTTCTTGAAACAGACGAACTTTGGATCTCCAAAATTCGAATTTCAGATAAAACAAAACTTGAGAAAATAGAAGAAATTCGTCTGAAACAATGTTAAAGTTCATCTGAGATCAAGAATGATTTAAGTTTCAAAACTGCTCTCTGACAGACGAACTTCACTCTTCAACATTCAAATTTCGAAGAAGTGAACTATTGTGCCTCCTTTTCACGTACTGGGAACAGATGAATTTTGGGCTTCCAAAATTCGAATTTCGAAGGCACTGTAGAAAATTGAAAACACTGTTCACACTTAACCGAAAAAATTTCTTCTTGAAAATTCGTATGTCATATTGAGAAAATGTTTTGTAAGTTTCAAAATTTGAATTTCACTTCATGAACAGACGAACTTCGTGCTTTAAAGTTGAAAGCTTTAACCTTCGGTTCCTTCGAAATTCGTCTGTTGATAAACCAAAATTCGAATTTCAGTACGTCAGAAGCATTAAATGCGGTTGGTTAACGGATAATTTTTTAGAGTAACCGTTGGATAACTTTTCCAACGGATAGATTAAGTCTCTAACAGACATTTGAGACCTATATCTATAAATACATCAACATCTGAAGTTGTGGGTAACGAATCTAACTTGTATATACCGAATTTCTGTCAAAACTTCTTCTCAAGAGCTTTTACCCTCTAGCTTCAATATCAGTACTTTAACCTTCATATCTACTCTATTCAAGAGAGTTATATCTTTGTAAACAATCTACTCTTTATCTGGAAGATAGATTTACTTGTGAGGGGAAATCACATGGGATTGGGAAGCACACTGTGAAAGTGCTTAGAGAGTTTGAGAGAGCTCAAGAAACAGAGCATACTCGTGTACTGTGGCATTAGCAAGAAGCCCGTTGAATTCTTGCTGTATAGTGGACAAATCTCAAGAGTTGTCTTGAGGACTGGACGTAGGTCAAGTGGATAGACCGAACCAGGATAAATCACTGAGTCTTTTTCTCCTTACCCTTACTCTTCAGTCTGCTCTGTTTTATACGTTGTTTACATTATACAGTGCTATCTTCACCCATTTCACTTTGTGCAGAAAAATTTCAATCTTCCTAATTCACCCCCTCCTCTTGGGAAGTCAGCCTTGCTAACATAAAATGTATAAGAAAATAGAAAAATTTGAGACACAAAGTTAGATATGAAAAAGAGTAAAAAAGGCAATTTTCTAGGTTAGAAAGGAAAATGAGGAAATTTTATTTTAGCCCCTAGAAAAAAATTCTATGTAATTTAGTTCTTAAAAAGAAAGAATTGTATATAATTAGTCCCTAAAGGAAATTATAAGAAAGGGCCTAAAAGAATTAAAAATTATAATTTTATCCCGTTAAGGGCAATTTCATAAATATTAAAAGGTACTGTCAAAATGAAGCTTGCGACATGACAGACCTAATGTTGTGCTGCATAGAGATTACTTAATCTAATGTTAAAAAAAAATTAGTGTTGATCGTCAAAAAGTAATAGTACATAAAAAAAGGAGATTATGGGCCCCACAAAAAGTAAAAAGGTGTTAGGAAAAACATGTGAACCATACATAGATACTGTTTGGGATAAGATATTAAATTAAATATAGATACAAATTTAGAATAATCCTATATCTATAAAGCAACAAAATATTGCAAAAAATAACTTTATCAGTGCAAGTAAAAAGTAATCATTATGGGATATATCTGGAGTGGGAAAAATAAGTAGTATTTTGGCACTCTCTTCCTCCTAAGTGCTGTCACATTTGAGCATGCGAGAAAATTGGGAATACTTCTTGAAGAAGTAGGAAAAAAGTAACTAGAGTTAGCTCAACCAAGGTTAAGTAAATTAACCATGATTTTAAGTGAGTTAATTGTCTCTCTCCTCTCATTTAGGATGCCATTTGCAGCAGCAAGGATTAGAGAGAGAAGATCCAAAATACACAAGAATGAAGAGAGGAAAAGAGAAGGCAAAGTTCAATGATCAAGAGTTCAAGTACTTGGTGAATTTTCCTACTACCTTAAGCTTGTAGTTTCTTATAGTTTGAAGTGGTTTCCTGGAGTGTTCTTCTTCCTCTCCTCATGCTAAAATTTTGACCAAACCTTAGGTTTTGTTAGAGGTGAGTTTTCATGCATCAAAGTAAAGAGAAACCTTGAACTAGTGACTTAAATCATGATTTTGAGAATCGTTGGAAGCTTTGCAAAGAAAATAATTTTCTTCCATTTTCATGCATATTTTAGCCAAAATAAGGGTTCTATTTAGAGTGGGAATTTCATGATTTTGATGCCAACAATAGAATCCTTAGGTCTAAATTATCTAAGAATAAGTGTTGGTTTTAAGAAAAACCTAAAAGGATAGTTATATGAAAATTTAGGGTATAGTGAGAACTTTATGGAGCATCATCGTGAATCAGTGGCTTATGTCCTTGAATGATATTGTATTTAGGTTCAAGAAAGTTATAGAAATCTTAGGAAGAGGTGTACCAAGAAGGAAAAGCAAAGGAAGTCTTAAAGGTAGCATTTTGCCATTTTTGCATTATATTATCTTATGTCGTTTCTATGAACTTGACTTGCCATATCGATTTGTTGATATTTTGCAATTGTTTGGCTGAGTTAATTAAAGCCAATGTTTGGATGAAATATTGTAGTGTAACATCCTAAATTACATGAAGAATGCCATTGTATATACAAAAATATGGAAATGTGGCATGAGGTTATGAAAAGATGGAAAAAAAAAGTGATGGTAATTTCACCTGCTTGATTCTTAATTAGAATTAATTTCCTATATGTGTAAGGTTTGTATGGTCACCTAAGAGGGGGTGAATTGGGTGATACAAGATTTTCGTCCTTTTTGAAACACAACCTAATTTTACCAAGGGATGCAATAGAACAGGGATGAATAAAGAGAATTAAGTAAAGCAATTAAAGAAAGAAGATGAAGAGCAATACACTGTTAGCAAGGCTGACTTCCCAAGAGGGGGGGTGAATTGGGAAAATTGAAATTTTTCTACACAAAATGAAATGGGTGAAGATAGCACAGTGTAAGGGAAGTAACGTATAAAACAGAGCAAGCTAAAAAGTAAAGATAAGGAGAAGAAGACTCAGTGATTTATCCTAGTTCAGTCTATCCACTTGACCTACGTCCAGTCCCCAAGACAACTCTTGAGATTTATCCACTATACAGCAAGAATTCAACGGGCTTCTTGCTAATGCCACAGTACACGAGTATGCTCTGTTTCTTGAGCTTTCTCACTCTCTCTAAGCACTTATACAATGTGCTTCCCAATCCCCTTGTGATTTCCCCTCACAAGTAAATCTATCTTCCAGATGAAGAGTAGATTGTTTACAATGATATAACTCTCTTGAATAGAGTAGATATGAAGATTAAAGTACAGATATTGAAGCTACAGGGTAAAAGCTCTTGAGAAGAAGTTTTGACAGAAATTCGGTATATACAAGTTAGATTCGTTACCCACAACTTCAAATGATGTTATATTTATAGTTTTAGGTCTCAAATGTCTGTTAGAGACAAAATCTATCCATTGGGAAAGTTATCCAATGGTTACTCTAAAAAACTATCCGTTAACCAACCACATTTAATGCTTCTGACATACTGAAATTCGAATTTTGGTTGGTCAATAGACGAATTTCGAAGAAACTGAAGGTTAAAGCTTTCAACGTTACAGCATGAAGTTCGTCTGTTCATGAAGTGAAATTCGAATTTTGAAACTTACAAAACATTTTCACAATGTGACATACGAATTTTCAAGAAGAAAGTTTTTCAGTTAAGTGTGAACAGTGTTTTCAATTTTCTACAGTGCCTTCGAAATTCGAATTTTGGAAGCCCAAAATTTGTCTGTCCATTGAACGTTCAAAGAGGCACAGTAGATCACTTTCTTCGAAATTCGAATTTTGAAAGGGTGAAATTCATCTGTCAGAGAGACTCTTTTCAGACTAGCTTCAACATTCGAAAGTTACAAGAGTTGTCATTCGTATGTTAGTGTTTCATTTCAATAGACTTAAAAACATAGCTACTGAAATTCAAATTTTAATGTTCAAAGTTCGTTTGACAGAAAGCAGTTTTGAAACTTAAATTATTCTTGATCTCAGATGAACTTTAACATTGTTTTAGACGAATTTCTTCCATTTTCATAAGTTGTGATTTGTCTGAAATTCGAATTTTGAAGATGTGAAGTTCGTCTGTCACTAAGAGGCTTCTTTCAGACTTGGATGAAAATTTGAATTTTGGAGAATCAAAATTCATCTGACAGAGAGACATCTCTTTAGACTTATTCAGTTTTAGCTCAAAATTCGAATTTCCAAAGGCGAAGTTCGAATTTCCAACATGACAGTTCAGTTTAAACTTTCAAACTTCGTCTGTTTGTGGGTATTTTTCAAATAAGTCAAGATTTAACACAAAATCAAGGTTTGAAAACATCTTTTTCTCAAATCAAAATCTTTTACCCAATCACAACTAAAACTCAAGATCCTACAAAAGATCTAACAGCAAATACTCAGAAAATCTTCACTTGAAACAACTTTGATCTCCTTTGATATCTTCAATCCAAGCTCTTGAGTGTTGGTTTGGAATCATCAAAACTCTTGACTCAACATTCTCCCCCTTTTTGATGATGACAAAACAACTCACAAACTGGATTAGTACTTGGGTTTGCTTTCACAAGCTCCCCCTCAACATATGCATAAGATATCATATCCAACAGATTAAGTGAAGAGATTCAAGGCACAAAACATTGCAACTAAGAAGTTCATTCATTCAATCAATGGTTGCAATACATACTTCAATCAAAGATTAGTTCTCAAAACATCAAACAAACAAATACAATCAAACAACTAAAATAAGATACAACAAGAAGATTCATCCTAAGATCTAAAATCAATCACTTTTTCTTTGGCTTAGACTTCTTGCTGTACATGTTTCCTTTTCCAGATGGCTCAGCAGATTTTCCAGCTTGCTTAGTCCCAGTTTGCTTTATCTTCTCCCCCTTTTTGGCATCATCAGAAAGCCCAACAAAGTCCATTGGAGGAGGAATCTGAGAGATAGGAACAGCACGAAGAGGGACAGGAGCAAAAAGAATCTCTGGCTGAATTGGTGCAGGGGGCTCTCAGGGCTAGGTTCTTCATCACCATCATCATCAGAGACCTCAAGCAGCTCTTGCATTTCCTGCCTAGAAAGAGCTAGTTGTGCTCTCTGTTCCTCTGATAGCCCATAAGCAGCAAGAGGATGAGAGGCTGGTTCAGCAGGAGAAAACATTTCTTCAAGCCTTCTCCTTTGAGCTTGCAGTAGAGCATTGTGAGTAATGGCAAGATAATCAACAATAGGTACAATGCTCCTTTCCTCATTGCTTGCTTCTCCCGGCATAGAAGAGGTTGAAATGGCTGCAACCAGTCTTTCAACTTGCTCTGATTCTTGAATGGACAGAATTGAATCTGGAGCATCTTCTTACATAGGCTCAAGAGGGCTTGTCTGCTGAAGTCCTTCTTCTTCCAATCCATAGTCCAGGGGTGGACCAGGACTTGGTGTCCTTATTGCACCAGCACTATCTTTATCATCATCATGGTCAGAGGAGGCAATCTCGAAGGGGCTTGGAGGCTCAGGAGTTGGAGACAGAGTGGGCTCAGGGATACCAGGCTGTGGTGGAGCTGAAGTGGTAGGAATTCCATTTCTTATTTCTTCATAAGCATCAGCCACTACTTTCATATTTACAGCCAACTGATGGATCTGATCTTGCAAGTGAGCAAATTTGACATTTTGCTCATCCCGAATGCTAAGAATGAGTGTTGACAAACTGTCAAATAACTCAGTGATCTTTGTAGGCTTGGCCTGTGAGGAGGGAGTGGAAGGAGGATGAGTAGGCCTGGAGGGAGATGGAATTGGCTGAGAAGGCTGAGCTACAGATCTGCCAGGGGCCTCAGAAGTGCCTTCTTGTTGGAGGGAAGCATCAGCAGCAAAGAACAAATCTTCAGATTTCCCTGCTCCCTTTCCAACCCATCTTCCTTCATCTCTTTCAATACCCATCCTTTGCAGTTCCTTTTCTTTGAATGCCTCTGTGAGTTTCCCTTTCCCCTTTTCAATGTGTTGAATCCTAGCATACTGCAGGATTCTTGAAATAATTGCTGCATATGGGAGTGTGGAATCCTTCCTTTGACCCCTTGCCTTTATCATTCGCTGGAGGATGATATGACCCAAATTAATCAGCTTGCCACGTATGATAGCAGTCATCACATGAGCCTCTGCCCTTGTTATCAAATTGAAGCTACCACCCTTGTTGAATATGATCCTGGACACTATGTAGTGCAGGATCCTTACTTGTACACTTAGGTCTGTGGGCTTCAACAGATTTATCGTTGGCCTGTTCTCCCTTCTCCTGAATAGGGTGTCCAAGATGGTGCTCTCATTGTAGTTCAGGAAGGGTCCACCTTCTTCATCAGCTGTACTTGCCTCATCCATATATCCAGAGGCTGTGATGTCAACTTTCAGCCCATCTTGTCCTGGGATTTCCAGCACCTCGTTGAAGGTTTCATCAGCAAGTCAAATGGTCCTTGATCTCAAGTTGACCTCTCATTTCATTTTCTTGCTGTTGTATTGAAGAGAGGCATACCAAGTCTTCACTAACTCATCATCATATTTTTCAGCAATTTCCAACAAATTTTTATATCTTATCAACCATATTGCAGCATCAAAGTTGTTGGATATCAAAAATTGTTCCACATTTACACAGTGAGGCTTGATTACCTTTTTATTGGAAAACTTAGTAGGGTACTCTTCTTGAATCTCAGGAGTGCTCCACAGTGGCAGTGTAGTCATTTCATACTCTCCAGATTCAGTACTGGAAGAAGCAGAAGAAGCAACAGTAGGGACAGAAGGAACCGGAACTGAAGGTTCTGCAGTTTTCGGTGAGGAGGGTCCTGCTTTCTGTGAATCTGCCTTGGATGATGATTTTTGGCATTTGGAAAGAGTTGCCTTACTGGACTCGGCCTTTCTCTTGGATTTCTCTCCTTCCTTTGAGGCATATTGTGACTTAACATTCCTCTTTAGTCGGGCCTTAGCTTTTCCTGCTCCAGGATTTTTGACTCTCGCCATTTCTTGGATGAATGATGCTGAATGTGGCTTAAAATTGGTTTATAAGAAGCGAAAGGAAGTTTAAACGGTGAAGAATGATAGTTTTTGGATAGAAGTTAAGAGGATTAAAGCTAGTTTGAACTTTCAGAGGAGTTACAAATAGGGTTGCGTCTGTTCATTGGAAAACCGTCGGATTTAACATATGTAACCGTTTGACAGATGAATTTTGAGGGGTCAAAATTCAAACTTCGGGTAGTTACAAGTTAAACCGTTCAGCAAAGCTTACTGACAGACAAATTTTCATCTTGAAAGTTCGTCTGACAGTGGCTTGGAACAAGTAATACAAACACAACAGACGGATTTTATTCCAACAAAGTTCGAATGTTGATGAGCAAACAGCAGGCAACAAACAAAACAACAATCAACAGACGAATTAAGCATGCAGAACTTCATCTTTCAAGCATTCAATCAAGAAGAACATGATTCAATAGACGAATTTTGAACTGAAAATTTGCATTTTTCAACTTTTGTAAAGGTTGTCCAACATTCGTATTTTAAGAAGTGATAATTCGTACAACAGTGATAGACAAACATAACTTTGAAATTTTTGTTTTTGAAAATTCGAACTTCAAAGATCCAACAGACGAATTTCGAGGCATCACCGAGAACTGTTCCAAGGCTAATAGGCCGAAGTTCGTCTGTTGGTCAACTAAAATTCGAATGTTAACCATGTTGACTAGTTCAAAAACACAGTTTATGAGGCAAAATACGTCTAACACTCATTAAAATACGAATATCAACTTATAAAAACTTACAAAATGGATCCAGAACTCAGAATTTTCATCATTTACTTCACTTTCTGGTTGTTCCATTCTGATGTGCTCCAATCTTCAAGTTTATTGCCATTGAATCTTGTGAGGAGCACCTGCAGCTTGAATTAAACATACTCCTATGCTAAAGTTAGAATTAATCTTAAAGTTGAAACCTTTGAAAACAAGATTGCACAAGAATAACTTACAGTTCACTGGGATTTACCATACCCAGTTCTCTTCTTATTTTGCAATGCCTATCTTCTAATAGAGGCTTTGTGAGTATGTCAGCAACTTGATTCTCTGTTGGGATGTATCCCAATCTGACTTCTCCTTTCAGAACGTGATCCCTTATGAAGTGGTGCCTAACTTTAATATGTTTCGTCCTTGAATGCATGACAGGATTCTTGGTGATATTTATGGCACTTTGGTTGTCACACATGATTGGTATCTCTTTCATTTTAACCTCAAGATCTTCAAGCTGCTGCTTCATCCAAATGACTTGGGCACAACAGCTTCCAGCTGCAACATACTCAGCTTCTGCAGTGGATAGGGCCACACTGTTTTGATTTATACTGAACCATGAAACCAGGGATCCTCCAAGAAACTTACAAGTTCCACTTGTGCTTTTTCTGTCAGTTTTGGATCCTGCAAAATCAGCATCAGTGTATCCTTTGAGATCTTCTCCATTGCCCTTTGGATACCAGAGACCCATCTATGATGTTCCAATAAGATATCTAAAAATTCTCTTCACAGCTATTGCATGGGTTTCCTTGGGACATGATTGGAACCTGGCACACATACAGACACTGAACATAATGTCAGGTCTGCTGGCAGTTAAGTACAGCAGGGATCCAATCATTCTCCTGTACTGAGTAATGTCAAACATCTTCCTATTCTCATCCATGTCCAGTTTGGTTGCAGTAGCCATAGGTGTTCCCATTGGCTTGGCATTCTCCATTCCAAACTTCTTTAGCAGCTCCTTTAGATACTTGGATTGACTGAGAAAGATACCATCATCAAGCTGTCTGATTTGCAGTCCAAGGAAGAAGTTAAGTTCACCCATCATGGACATCTCGAATTCTCCCTGCATTAACTCAGAAAATTTCTTGCAAAGAGTTTCATTAGTAGCACCGAAAATAATATCATCAACATAGATTTGAACAATTAGTAAATCTTTATTTTCTTTCTTAGTGAATAAAGTTGTGTCAACTTTGCCTCTATTGAACCCCTTTTCAATTAGAAAATTGCTCAGTCTCTCATACCATGCTCTAGGGGCTTGTTTTAAACCATAAAGAGCCTTCTTCAGTTTATAAACATGGTTTGGTTTAGTAGAATCCTCAAAATTTGGAGGTTGATCTACATAAACCTCTTCCATAATATATCCATTTAGAAAGGCACTCTTTACATCCATTTGATATAGTAAAATGTTTTTCATGCATGCATTTGCTAGCAGTATTCTTATAGCTTCTAATCTAGCTACTGGTGCAAAGGTTTCTTCAAAATCAATACCTTCTTCTTGATTATATCCTTTAGCAACCAATCTAGCTTTGTTTCTTATTATCGTTCCAGATTCATCAAGTTTATTTCTGAAAACCCATTTGGTACCAATAACAGGATGATTTTTGGGCCTAGGCACTAAATCCCAAACTTGATTTCTTTCAAACTGATTTAGTTCATCATGCATAGCTAAAATCCATTATTCATCAGTTAAGGATTCTTCAACACATTTGGGTTCAATTTGAGAAATGAAAGCGCAGTTGAGCATTTGATCCCTTAACTATTTTCTGGTTTTGACTCTCTCTTGAACATTCCCTATTACTTGATCAACAGGATGATTCCTTAGATATCTCCAAGCTCTAGGGAGTTCTTGAGATGTTTCTTCATTAGTTTCTTCATCAAACTCTTGCTCCTGGATATCTTCCTCTGTGTTAACAGATTTAGATATCTTTGGAGGTTCAGTTTTACTTTTATCAGAAATGCCCAATTTTTCAAAGTTAAAAGCAAGATCATCCTTATTGGTAACATGATTTGAAACAGTTTCATTTTCAATGAAAACCACATGCACAGATTCTTCAACCACTTTTGATCTTTTATTATAAACTCTATATGCCTTACTCCTACTAGAATAGCCCAGAAATATACCTTCATCGGATTTGGCATCAAACTTACCCAGATTTTCTTTCCCATTATTGTGAATGAAGCATTTGCATCCGAACACATGGGGATGGGACAGATTTGGCTTTCTTCCCTTGTGCAACTCGTATGGAGTCTTCCTAAGGATTGGTCTGATGTAGGCTCTGTTTATGATGTAGCTTGCTATATTTACTGCATCAGCCCAAAACACTTGAGAGAGTTCCTTCTCATTCAGCATAGCTCTGGCCATCTCTCCAATGGTTCTATTCTTCCTTTCTACTACCCCATTCTGTTGAGGGGTCCTTGGAGCTGAGAAGTTATGGTCAATCCCATGCTCATTGCAGTACTCCAGGAAGTATGCATTTTCAAACTCTCCTCCATGGTCTGACCTAATTGACACAATAGAAATACCTTTCTCATTTTGCACTTTCTTAGCTAAGGTTACAAATGCATCAAAGGTATCACTTTTAGAGGAAAGAAATAATGTCCAAGTGAATCTAGAATAGTCATCTACAATTACAAGCACATACAAGTTACCACCAAGACTTTTCACCCTAGATGGTCCAATTAAATCCATGTGCAGCAATTCAAGTGGTCTAGTTGTGGTAACAATATTTTTAGATTTAAAAGATGATTTAGTTTGTTTCCCTCTTAAGCATGCGTCACATTCTTTGTCTTTCTCAAAAGATATTTTTGGCAGGCCAGTTACTAGCTCATTTTTAACCAGCTTAGACAATTGATTCATGTTAACAAGAGCTAATCTCCAATGCCACAACCAACTATCATTATCCTGACTAATTAAACATACAGAATCCAAGGGAGGAAGTTCATCAAGCAATAGTATAACAGCTACCATCCCTTTGAGCTTTGAGGATTACTTTGTGATCACTTTTTCTGATGACCAGGCAAAACTTTGAGTCAAACAGTACCCAGTTTCCTCTGTCACAGGTCTGACTCACGCTCAGCAAATTGTGGTTGAGGCCAATTACAAACAGCACCTTTTCAATGGATGTTTCTGGATTTTTCCCCACAATGCCAATGCCAACGATTTTGCCATATTGATCACCTCCAAAGGTCACCTTTCCTCCTTTCTTGACTCTAAGGGTGATGAACTTATCCTTATCTCCAGTCATATGGCTTGAGCAGGCACTGTCCATATACCATTTGTTGTTCTTCTTAGCTTTGAGACAAACTTGCAAAACAATCATTATGTTTTCCTTTTAGGTACCCAAATTTGCTTGGGTCCTTTTTGGTCAGTAGATTTTTCCCTAGATGCAGATATAACTTTGGGAACCCATTCAACTTTCCTGCCAAGTCCATTTTTCTTCAAAGCACAAGAACTGGAAATATGTCCCTTTTTGTTACAGAAATGACAGGTAGTGAAAGGACTGCTAGATTGAGAAGCAGGAAGAAAACAATGCAGATAATACTTTTGTCTAGCATGCCTTGGTTGATCATATGTTTCAATGTGAGGTGATGCATTATTCTTCTTTTTAATGCTCTGAGCATGCACAAAATGTCTCATATATGCATTCTGGTTTTTCATCCTAATCTTTTCCTTGACAGCACATAGATCATAGCCAAGACCAGCTTTTCCTTGTGATATTCTTTGGCTCCCCATCAAGGCAAACAACATATCTTTACCTCTAGTGAGCCTAGACATGCTTTTAACTAAATAATCATTAGTTTGCTTAAGTTTAGTGCATAAAGTGCAGCAAACAGACTCAGTAGTAGGTAAAGAGGCAATTTTAGAAACTATGCTTTGAGATTCCAGCTTATTTATCTTTTTCTTTGCCAATTTCAGTTCTTTAGCAACTTTAATGAATTCATCATGAAGCTCATGAAATGCATCCAGTAATTCAGAATAGGAAGGTTCAGATTCATATACCTCTTCCTCCTGATCACTGCTGTATGAGGGTTCGGCTTCTTCAGAAGCAAGTGCCATCAGGCAGATGTTGGCAATCTCATCCTCATCCTCTTCCTCCTCATCTGAGCTGTTGCCCCATATTGATGAGATGTAGGCTTTCTTCTTCTTCCCTTTGTCAGCAGCTTTCTTATCCTTTTCTTGCTTTTTGAGGAATTAAGGACAATCTCATTTGATGTGTCCCTGCTTCTTGCATTCATAGCAAGTCACAGGCTCTTTTCCCTCTCTCTTGCTTTCACCAGCTGCTCCCTTCTTGAAGAATTTCTTGTTCTTCTTCTTGTTGTAGAATCTTCCGAATTTTCTGACCATCATAGCCAGAGTTTCTTCATCCAGCTCATCTCCTTTGTCAGATTCTTCTTCCTTTTCATCAGCAGCTTTGAAGGTAAGGCCTTTCTTCTTTCTGTCCAGCCCAGCTTCCTTGAGAGCTTTGATTTTTCCTTCATACTCCTCAAGGCTGCCAAAGAGAGCTGTGACAGAGGCCATTGATTCTCCTCTGGCTTCCTCTATTGCTGTCACCTTGGGCTGCCATTCCAGAGGGAGAGCTCTGAGTATCTTTCTTACTTCCTCAGACTGAATGTATTCCTTTCCCAGGCTCTTCAGTTGATTCACAATGAGAGTAAACCTCTTTTGGAGCTCCTTTACAGTTTCTCCTTCAGCCATTCTGAAGCTTTCATACTCCTCAATGCACGTGTTTAGTATGTTCTCCCTGACTCCAGATGTTCCTTCATGTGCAATCTGCAGAGTATCCCACATTCCTTTTGCAGTGGTGTATTACGAGACTCTGTAGAATTCATCCTGGTTCAGGGCACTGACTAAACAATGCTTTGCTTTGAAATTCAGTAGGACTCTCCTTCTGTCTTCATCACTCCACTCTGCTTCCAGCTTCTCTTTGTGTCTTCCATCTTCAGTTAGAGCCATTGGGACGAAATCTCCTTTTTCAATGACTGACCAGATGTCAAGATCAATTGATTGTAGGTAGATCTGCATCCTCATCTTCTAGTACCCATAATGCTCTCCACTGAAGCCTGGTGGTCTGTTAGTGTTATTCCCTTCAGGAAGTATACTCTCTCCAAAGCCAGCCATCTTTGTTCCCGGACTGTAAAATCCTTTGAATGGGAATCCGGGCTCTGATACCACTTGTTAGCAAGGCTGACTTCCCAAGAGGGGGGGTGAATTGGGAAGATTGAAATTTTTCTGCACAAAATGAAATGGGTGAAGATAGCACAGTGTAAGGGAAGCAACGTATAAAATAGAGCAAGCTAAAAAGTAAAGATAAGGAGAAGAAGACTCAGTAATTTATCCTGGTTCGGTCTATCCACTTGACCTACGTCCAGTCCCCAAGACAACTCTTGAGATTTGTCCACTATACAGCAAGAATTCAATGGGCTTCTTGCTAATGTCACAGTACATGAGTATGCTCTGTTTCTTGAGCTCTCTCAAACTCTCTAAGCACTTTCACAGTGTGCTTCCCAATCCCCTTGTGATTTCCCCTCACAAGTAAATTTATCTTCCAGATGAAGAGTAGATTGTTTACAATGATATAACTCTCTTAAATAGAGTAGATATGAAGGTTAAAGTACAGATATTGAAGCTACAGGGTAAAAGCTCTTGAGAAGAAGTTTTGACAGAAATTCAGTATATACAAGTTAGATTCGTTACCCACAACTTCAAATGATGTTATATTTATAGTTTTAGGCCTCAAATGTCCGTTAGAGACAAAATCTATCCGTTGGGAAAGTTATCCAACGGTTACTCTAAAAAACTATCCATTAACCAATCGCATTTAATGCTTCTGACATACTGAAATTCGAATTTTGGTTGGTCAACAGACAAATTTTGAAGAAACCGAAGGTTAAAGCTTTCAACGTTACAGCACGAAGTTCGTCTGTTCTTGAAGTGAAATTCGAATTTTGAAACTTACAAAACATTTTCACAATGTGACATACGAATTTTCAAGAAGAAAGTTTTTCGGTTAAGTGTGAACAGTGTTTTCAATTGGATCTCTGCTATACCTAACTACCAGCAGACCTGACATCATGTTCAGTGTCTATATGTGTGCAAGGTTCCAATCATGTCCCAAAGAAATCCATGCAACTGCTGTGAAACACATCTTCAGATATTTAATTAGAACTTCACAAATGGGACTTTGGTACCCAAAGGGCAATGGTGAAGATCTCATTGGATACACTGATGCTGACTTTGCTAGATCCAAAACTGACAAAAAAAGTACAAGTGGAATGTGTCGGTTCCTTGGAGGATCACTGGTGTCATGGTTCAATAAGAAGCAAAACAGTATGGCTCTATTTACGGTAGAAGTTGAATATGTTGCAGCTGGTAGCTGTTGTGCCCAAGTTGTTTGGATGAAGCAGCAACTTGAAGATCTTGAGGTTAAGATGAAAGAAATATCAATAAAGTGTGACAACCAAAGTGCTATTAATATCATAAAGAATCCTGTCATGCACTCAAGGACAAAGCATATTGAAGTTAGGCATCACTTTATAAGGGATCATGTTCTGAAATGAGAAATCAGATTAGAATACATCCCTAATGAGGAACAAGTTGCTGACATTCTGACAAAGCCCCTTCTAGAGGATAGACATTATAAAATCAGAAGAGAATTGGGTATGGTAAATCCCAATGAATTGTAAGTATATACTAATACTTATCTTAATTAAAGTTTCTGACATTGAATCAATCCTAACTTTGGCATTAGAGTGTGTTTAATATAAGTTACAGGTGCCCCTCACAAGTTCAAATGATATCAGAACCATATAATGGAGCTGATCTAGATGACATAGTGAAAAGATGAAGAAGAAATCCAGAAATTTGAGCATCTAGATCTATTCTGTAAGTTCAGAAAGTTGAAATTTCACATTTTAGATGTTTTGTTAGACGAATTTCCATAATTAAACTGCATTTTCATGTAGATGTATGCTTAACATTGGAATTTGAATACCCATTAGACAAATTTCAGTTGGCTACTCACTGTAACAGTACTCTTCTATCCTTCGAAATTCATCTGTTGAACACCGAAATTCGAATTTTGAAAAATAAAATACAAATGCTATCTCTGTTCAACATGACCATTATATGAGTCCTCATTTCTCAAAATACGCTTGTTGAAGATTCTTTACAAAATGTTAAAATTTGAATTTTTGAATCAAAATTCATTTGTTATAACATGCTCACTTTATTAATTCTCTGAAAGACGAATTTTCATTAGTAAAGTTTGTCTGTTTCTTGTTTTGTTCATGCTTGTTCATTATCTAATTCTTTCAAAGTTTGAACTCTGCTGGAGCAAAAGTTCATCTGTTCATGCATGCCTTCCTGAACCATGCTTCTGTTAGATGAACTTCCAAAAGAAAATTCGTCTGTTAGTAAGCGTAACTGAATGGGTTAACTTGTAACTGCTTGAAGTTTGAATTTTGACCTGTCAAAATTCCTCTGTTAAGGGGTTACATACGTTGAAACCGAAGATTATCCTCTGAATAGACGCAACCCTATTCGTTACTATCTCAAGTCTATTCTCATTCTCTCCTTAATTCCCATTAACTCCATTCAAAAATCATCATTTTTCATCGATTACACTCCTTTTCGCACCCTATAAGCTCACTCTCTGCATCTTTTCAAATCATTCCTCATTTAAAATGGCAAGAGTGAAGAATCCAGAAGTTGGGAAGGGAGAGTCACGACCAAAGAGGTCTGTAAAATCCTAATATGCCTCAAAGGAGAGTGAAACACAAAAAAGAAAAGGCGAATCTAGCAAGACAACACCCTCCAAAAGGTAGAAAACTACTTCAAAAGTAGACTCAAAGAAATTTGCACCCTCTCCTTCGAAGAAAGCAGAACCTTCTGTTCCTAATACTCCTATCACTACTGCATCTTCTTCCTCCTCCAGCACTGAATCTGGAGAGTATTAACTGACCTCACTACCACTGTGGAGCAATGATCATATCCTTGGTGAATACACTTCCAAATTCGCCAGCAAAAAGGTAATCAAGCCTCACTACGTAAATTTGGAAGAATTCCTAGTTTCTAACAATTTTGATGCTAGGCTATGGATGATAAGATATAAAAATCTGTTGGAAATACTGGAAAGATACGATGATAAGGTAGTAAAAACATGGTATGCCTCTCCGCAGTTTAATAGCAAAAAGAATAAGTGGGAGGTGAATCTGAGATCAAGGACCATCTGGTTAACAGATGAAACCTTTAATGAGGTTTTAGAGATCCTAGGGCAAGATGGTTTGAGGATAGACATTACAGCCTCAAAGTATATGGATGAGGCTAAAACCACTGATGAAGAAGGAGGGCCTTTTCTGAACTACAAGGAAAGCATAATTCTGAACACACTATTTAGAAGAAAAGAGAACAGGCCACCTCTAAGCCTGCTAAAGCCTACTGACCTCAGTGCTCAAGTCAGAATCCTACACTATATTATGTCTAGGATTATCTTTAACAAAGAAGGCAGTATCAATCTAATCACAAGGGTTGAAGCACATGTGATGGCAGCTATTATACGTGGGAAGCTCATCAACATAGGACACATCATCCTCCAACGCATGATAAAGGCAAGAGATCAAAGGAAAGATTCCACCCTTCTCTATGCAACAATCATCTCCAGGATACTTCAGTATGCATGAATCTAACATCTTGAAAAAGGAAAAAAGAAGCCTACTGAAATCTTCAAAGAAGAAGAGCTACAAAGGATGGGAATAGAGAAGAAAGATGGAAAATGGATTGGAAAGGGAGCTGGAAAGTCTGAAGACCTCTTCTTTGGTGAGGAAGCTTCCCAACAGCAAGACAAAACATCTGAGGCTACTGTAAAATCCAGACCTCAGACTTCTCAGCCTGTGTCATCTCCATCTCAGCCTCCTCAAGCTCAAGCACCATCAAAGCCAACAAAGATGACAGAGTTGTATGACAGTCTGCCTACACTTATACTTAGCATTAAAGATGAGCAAAATGCCAAGTTTGCTTATCCACAAGATCAGATACACCAGTTGGTAAAGAACATGAAAGTGGTTGCTGATGCATATGAAGACATAAAGAATGCCATTCCTTCCACATCAGCTCCACCTAAGCCAGGATTCTCTGAGCTTGTCATGTCTCCTACACCGGAGCCTCCAAGTCCTTTTGTGCTAGTATCCCCTAAACCTGATGATGTAATGCATGATACTGAAGCTATTGGTACATTATCCACACCACAAGTCTCCAATGATGAGGTGAGTCCTGGTCCTTCCTTGGACTATGGAATGGAGGAAAAGGCATCTATGGAACCAAGCTCCGATAAGCCCATTCCTGAAGTTGCTCAGGAGTCAATTCTTTCATCCTAGGAATCTGAGCAGGTTGAGAAACTAGTGGGAGCAATCACCAATTCACCATTCATGCAAGCTGCCCTGAATAAAGAAAGAAGCATTGTGCCTTATGTTGATCTAGAGGCCATTGCACACAATGCTTTCTTGCAAGCTCAAAGACAAAGGCTTAAAGAAATGTTTCACTCTCCTGCTCCTGCTCCCTCATCCCTCTCTGCATATGGTCTCTCAGAGGAACAAAGGGCTCAATTAGCTCTTTCTAGACAAGAAATACAAGAGTTTCTTGAGATTTCTGAATATGAAGATCCAAGCCCTGAGCCCTCTGAACCTCTTTCAAGACTTCATCTAGATCTGTCATTTGCTCCTGTGCCTCTTCAAGCAATTCTAGTATCCCAAATTCCTCCTCCTGCTGATTTTGTACAACTTCCTATTAATGCCAAAAAAGGGGAGAAGTCTGGGCAAACTGGAAAGACTGTAGCTGAGCCTTCTGGCAAGATTTATAGCAAAAAGTTCAAGCCCAAGAAGCAGTGATTAGATCTTAGGATTGCTTGGTCCTTCTTGTAATTTTGTTTTATGAATCTTTGTTCTGAACTCTATTTTGAATTTTATGGTTACCATCTTTGTATTGAAACTTTGAATGAATTAAACTCTCTATTTAATTTGATGCACTTGATATCTCATCTTATGAATTATAATGCATATGTTGAGGGGGAGCTTGTTGAAGCAAACCCAAGTACTAATCCAATTTGCAAGTTGTTTTGTCATCATTAAAAAAAGGGAGAATGTTGAATCAAGTGTTTTGATGATTCCAAACCTACCTCCTAAAACTTGGAAAGAAGATATCAAAGGTGCATGGAAGATCTCAATAGAAGAAATCCAAGTTAAATCAACACAAGATTTGATATAGGAACACTCATTGTGTTTAATTTGAGTAAAAGGCTTTGAATTGACAAAGAAATGTTTTTAGAAAGATAATTTCATGTTAATACACGGAATACTTGAAAAATACCCACTAACAGACGAAGTTTAAAGTTTTAAAGTTGATATATTGGTTTGAAAATTCAAACTTTAGCTTCTGAAATTCAAATTTTGGATTGAAAATGAGTTAGTTAAAAAAGAGACTCCTCTGATAGACGAACTTTGAATAACAAAATTCAAACTTTGACATGAGTCTGACAAGAGCCCTTCTTGACAAACAAACTTTAATGTTTGAAAATTCAAATTTCTGATATAACACAATTCATGAAAAAGAAAAAGTTCGTCTGAGGATATGTCAAAGTTCATCTGAAAGTGAAATTTAGAAAGAATCCAAAATTAGCTCACTGACAGATGAATTTTGACTTTGAAAATTCGAATTTTAGAAACAAAGCTTGCAAGTCTGTTATGACAATCTGTTGTCATACGAATATTGGTATTCAGAAATTCAAATTTTGAACTAAGTCTGATAAGAGTTCTCTCTGATAAACGAACTTTGAATTTTGAAAATTCAAATTTCAAAAAGATAAACTATTTTGCCTTATTGAGCTAACCACTGACAAATGAATTTTGGGCACCAAAATTTGAACTTCGAAGGCACTGTAGCAATATGGGACTACTGTTCACACTTTTAAGAAGAACTTTTAACTTGAAAATTTGTATGTTCCAACACAAGAAAAATTTCTCAATGATGAAAATTCGAACTTTGTTTTACAACAGACGAACTTTGAAATTTAACATTGAAGTCTTTAACTTTTGGTCTCTGTGAAATTCGTCTGTTGACCAAACAAAATTCAAACTTTGAATGTCAGAAGCGTTAAATGCGGTTGGTGAACGGATAGCTTTTCAAAGTAACCATTGCGTAACTTCTCAAACGGATAGATTTTGTCTCTAACATATAGTTAAGACCTAAATCTATAAATGTAACATCATTTGAAGTTATGGGTAACGATTTTAACATTGTATATACTGAAACTCTATCAAATTCTCAACTCAAAGTCTCTTACTCTCAGACTTCAGCCTTTTGCACTTAAACCTTCATATACACTCTAAATAGAGAGTTTATTCTTTGTAATCAATCTTATCTTCATTTGGAAGAAAGATTTTCTTGTGAGGGAATATCACAAGGGATTTGGGAAGTACTTGGCTAGAGTGTAGAAAGAAAACTTGTAAGATCTAAGAATATAGCATCAAAGCTGTACTGAGGCAATTACAAGAAGCCCACTGAATTCTTGTAGGATAGTTGAAAATCTCAAGTAGTTGCTTGAGGACTGGACATAGGTCAAGATAGAGAGACCGAACTAAGATAAACATCTGTGTCAATCCTTCTCCTTTATTGCTCTTACATTGCTATTATATTGTACTCTATTTTACAGTCTGGTTTGTCTTCATTATATGCTTGACTTTTGCAGAAAATTTCAATCTTCTTAATTCACCCCCCTCTTGGGAAGCCAGCTTATCTAACAAATACATCATCACATTTTTGAAAGCATAGAAAACCTTGAATGCTTTTATAAAACATATAAAATATCCAAATTTTAGTAGTATAACGGCTTAAAAAGAAGATATTTTGAGCTTAGCCTCCATCAAATAAACAGTCAACTAGTCTCAAAAATACTCATAGCAACAACATTGCAATATTTTCATAACAAATTGTCATGTAAAACATCATTAGCAATAACATAAGGACAAGGGTAAGAGACAACCTTGATGCTTTAACATCTTTATTTCAACCTTGCTTTTCACTAGCTTTAGCTTACTTCTTCAACTTGTTTAGAGCCTAACAACATCAATAAACCTTACTAAACATCTTGCTAGCATCATTTGAATTCCTATATGCATAGTTGACCATAAACTTTGACATTATACAAACCAATTTCTATAATAAATCCCTTAACCTTTTTTGGCTATTTTGCGTTCTAGGAACTCATTGGAACAATTAGTTTTTATCAAAATCCAACCCTAAGGGCACCAACACACCTTGGCCGAGACACCCTCAATAGAAAACCCAAATTTGAAAACTTGATTCCAACATCATTCTAGCATGCATCCAAACCTTTACTCACCATCAGAAACTCATTGCAATGATTGCCAAAATGTAACACAAAACTTTGCTTCGTAGACCCTACTTAGCCATGGTTTAGGGACCTTGGAGGAAGAAAGAAAATGCTTCAAACCCTAACCCAAAATCATGCTAAGCTAAAGGGAAAAGAAGCTAAAAGAGAGTGGAAAAGAAAAGCACTTACATTTGAGCTTGAAACCTGAGCTTCCTTCCTCTTCCTCTCTCCTCTCTTCACGCCAACAAACTCCCTCCTACACCCTCTTAGTGTTGTGAATGAGCAAGGGAACTGGGAGGGGGTTGGCCTCTATTTATAGGCACAAGGAGTATTTTTGGCCCTTGGATTTGTTTTTGATCCAATGGTTTGAGATTAATTTCCATTAATTTATGCAACTTTATCCTTTTTGTAACATTTCAAAAAAGTTACAATATCTAGAAATGCATAGAAAATTTGTAAAAATGGGCGGACACCATTTTGTGTTAAATAGGGTAAAAAGATCATTTTTCCTGATTAGATGGAAAAATGAGAAATTACATTTTTGTGCTTAAAGAAGTATAAAAATGACATCTATATCCCTAAGTATAAAAAATCACACAGAATGAGAGTGCAAAAGTCTTTGGGGAAAATTACACCTAAAGACTCAAAAGTTTTAAAAATTATAATTTAACTCCGGGTCAAGGGTAATTTTGTAAATATGTAAAATTACTGTCAGAACGAAGCCTTGAATGAGAGAAGTCCAATGGTATATGGCACTGAGGGTTAATGATTAAGGACAAAGAAATAATCAGTGACGAGTATCCAAAAGTAACTTTATACCGATAAAGTAAATTGTAAGCCCCACAGATAGTTAAAAAGTAACCATGACAGGATATGAGTCACACACATATGCCATTTGGGATAGGATAATTAAGGAAATATAAAAATAAATTTGGAATACTTCTGTAGACAAAAAATGTTAGTTTACTATAAAAAGTAGTTTTATTGGTATAGTTAAAAATTACTCGATTCAGGATATATCTGGACCAGAAAAAATTGAGCAATATTTGCACAATTTTTTCTCTCTCCTAGGCATTTGGATAGATCAGTTTTTTGGCTAAAACTTCTCAAAGAAGGATTTAATTTTTGGCCAAACAACTTCTTGAGGAAGTCTTGACTTTTTGACCAAAAATTGATTAAGGTTAAGTAAGGTAATTAGTGAGTGATTAAGCCACATAATCCCTCTCTTTCCTAACTATTTTGAACAACACATTCAGTAGCAAAACAAAGAAAGAAAACACAAGAAAGAAAGGGAGAAAAGAGAGAAGGAAGAAAAGAAAGCTTGAAGACAAGTTGAAGCTTGAAGTTTAAAGATCAAGGTAAGTGTGCCATCCCTTCAAGCTAGTTTCTTGAGTTGTATAGTGTGGTTTCATGGAGTTTTCTCCTTCCTCTCCTCACGCTAAGATTTCAACCAAACCCTAGAGGAAGCAAGGAATGGATTTTGATGCAATAAACTTAGGAGAAACACTAAACTAACAACCTAGAACAAGATTGTGGAAGTAGTTGGATGATTTTCAAACAAATCATTTTCTCTCCTTTTCTTGTCATTTTCGGCCAATACAAAGGGTTAGTTTAGAGTTGGAATTTCATGTTTTTGAATCGAAAAATGAGTTCCTCATGATGGAAAATCTTAGGAACAAGTATTGATTTCATGAAAAAGTCAAAGGATAATGACATGAAATTTTAGGGTTTCATGAACACTTTATGAAGAAAGTCATGGAACCATTAGCTTGAGTAGTTGTTTGATGATGTGTTTAGGTTTGAGGAAACTTAAGAAAGATTTTGAAAGCATTTGGAAGAGGTAGAACTCAAAGGAAGAAGCTAGAGGATTCACAAAGGTAGCATTTTACCAAGTTATGTATTATATTGTCATATTTGATTTCTATGAATTTATTGCTTTGCCATATCATTGTGTTGATGTTTTATGATGATTATATGTTGTTGGATGAGTTGATTAAGGGTTATGTGATCCCAGGATGTCCATTTTCTAAATGAAACTTTGCCAGAATTTTTATAAAATAATATGGCACCATATATTTTAATGAAATTCATTGATGATTTTATGAATGTCCTTGATGATATGATTGCATGATTAGGTAATAGTTATGAGATTGTTTGAATCTCATTCTTCCAAATAACCAACCATGTAGGGAAAAACCATGGAAAAGAGCTAAGGAAGGAGCAAGAGGCATGAAGAACATAATGATGAGTTGTTGATGTGTAAGTTATCATGTTATAATGTGAATTGTTATTTGTGCCTTGTTTTTGCATGAAATTATAAAATAGTGAATATTATGTTAATATTGTAGAAAATGTATGAAAATTTTCAGTTTTATATTTTGTGATATGAAGTTATGTCATACCAAGTTTCATGCCAAAATGAGTTCATTTGCATGGGTTTTGGTTAGCAAATTGCAATATATATTAAAATAGGGTATTTTCCATATGTATCTATTTAGTTTGTCCCTGTTCTATACTTAATGTGAGGTTAGGTTTCTAGGATTTGTACACGAAATAGAGAACATCCCAAGCTTTAAAATGACACCTAATTCTCTCCATTTGGAGTCATGTAGAAAAAAGTAATGATTTTTCAAAGTTAGGGTTCAGAACAGGGCAAGATTGGGAAAACTGGAATCTGAAAGTTAGGTATTGGAAAATTCAAAGGATAATATAAAATATTACAGAGCTCCAACAATTCAATGGTTTGTGTGTATAGAAATTTATATGTTTTAAGTTTCATACACCACTGATTTGAAGGCAATTGGAGCTATATAATAGAATATATGTAGTTTTTCCCAAAATTGTTCCGGTAAAAGTCAAATTCTAACACTTTGTAAACTAAGTTAGTGTCATGCCCTATGAAAGTAAAATAAATATACAAGAAAAATATGTCTAGAAAGTAGACATATAGAGATTTCAAATGACATAAAGTATGCACAATTTGGTCCAGCATAGAATGAAATATGATTTTTCAAATTTGAGGTCAGAAAATTAGAAGATATAAAAATAACCAAATGAATAGTAAAAGTCCACAAAATTTACTATACGAATTGGCCCAATGAAGTTACTATTTCATATTTTTTCCATGTAGATCTGGATTTAATATAATTCTAGGAACTTGAATCACCTCAATATAATATTTCTATAATTAGTATGAATTTTCAAAGTTCGGTCAGTCAAATGGTTTTGCCACATGAATAATACCACCGAATTTTGAAAAATCTGTTTTGATTTTCTGGGTGATTTAAGCCTCTAATTATGATTAATGAATCATAACTAAGGCCTAATACATGGGAAATAGATCTTAATATAAGGTGTTATACTTTTGTCCACTGGTATTTTATCCCTTGTGAGAGAGGTGTGGGAGGGCATTTTTGTCCATCAAATCGCTCCAAAATTTTAGTCACATCAAGGGAAGAGAGAGAAATTATTATCTTGCATTTTATAGATCTAATTGACTTCGAGTTGTATACTTTTATCTAGGTTTCTCATTGCACCATGTATTCTTTCTTTGTACTTTATCTGTGGGGTCCACTACTTTTTCTCTTTATTTTTTCACATGAGGTTCATTTATCTTTATTTTTTACTATTCATCTTACTTGGTGGGCATTTATTATTCACTTGTGACTTGCATACTACTGTACTTGTATTTTTTTCTCTCCGATCCTACATATCATGTAGCACTCATACTTTACGTTGCACTAGAGGTTTATAATATTATTTTCTCTCTTTACTTTTATAAAATAATCATTTTTCCCTTATCTTTTAGTAAAATGACTGTTTTGCCCTTTTAAATCTTTTTTTTTTTCATGCTATTTTAGGCCTTGAAACATCCCTAATCATCACATATCAATCCAAAACAATTTCATATAATTTCAATCATCATCTAATTATTACAGAAATATGGGAATGTTACAATTTATTTGTCTTCTTCCAATGTAAATTTTAATAGACTAAAAATATACTTTTTTTTTTAAAGGAATGACAATTATAGACTAGTGCAATTCAGGTTATATATATACACACATGTATTAGATAAAAGTGTGCTAAACCAAAGCATTTTAGTTCAATTGGTAGGTTGTACAAGGTTAGCAAAAAGCTTTTAGTTTGAGTACTTAGAATGTAGCTTTGCCACCACAAATTTGTCAATTCGATTTGGATTATTTTGAATCCAATGGGTTGAAGAATAGCTTATGGTTTCATGAAAAAAAAAAGAGCTAATCCTCGCTGACATGTCCATGGACCCCACTACTTTCATTTTGGATCGTCCGCGATAACTATCATATAATTTGCACTTATCTCCCCGTCTGAACGCTCGAGCTAGCCGATAAGTGGAACTCGATCGATTTATCCCCATCAATTCGGCAAATGGATGGGGGTTCGCTGCTTAGTTCATTGTCCACACCTTCATCCTCTGCAACTCACACAAACTTTAAGCCACAATTCATTCTCAGCCTCCAACGCACTTCTTTTCATTGTTCTTCTTCAGTATTTATCCCGCAATTCCTATATAAATCCAACAATTCCCCGTCCCAAAACAGCTCATCGATCGTTTCCCCTAGAACCTCTCTCCGCAGTTCGGCGTTTGCGGTCGAAGAAACTCTAGTCAAAACCAATGATTCTTTATCAAAAATGTCTGCTCGAGAAATTCTGCCCAAGATTGATAAAAGTGGGAGGTTTTGCAGTCCTAGAGCCGCCAGAGAACTTGCTCTGTAAATTCTTCGTTCCAATCTCTTTATTTAAGTTTTCATGTGCATTTCCTTAGTTAATAGAGTTTGTTAAACAAAAGTTTCGGGTATACAGGTCCATAATTTACGCCGCCTGTTTAGAAGGGTCGGACCCAGTTCGGCTATTTGAGAAACGTATGAACGCGCGGCGAGGTACGGTCCTTATTTGATATCTTTGCTTTCTCCTTGTAACTTGTGAATTATGGGTTCAAGACCGGTGCTGATTTAGATTTATAGTTAAAGTTGTTAGCGCCCGTAATTGTGCAGAACTCGGCTATGATTTTGACAAGGAGAAGTTACTAGAATATAATCACATGAGCTTTGGAGGGCCACCTGTTACTGTTGAATCAGTCGAAGAGGCTAATGAGCTGCTGCAGACAAATGAGAAGGAGTCTGCCATTGGTAATAGATCAGTGTTTTTTTTTTATAATTTGAATGGTTGTAGTTTTTTGAAACTCACTAGAAATTAAAAAGTGGGCTCAAACAAGATTACAATTGCTTGGTCAATCTCCTTCTAGTTCTCATTGCTTCATTGCCTTTATATCTAACATACAAGAATTGTCAATCTAGTAGGTTGCAAATTGTAAATTTGATGTCTTCTGCATAATTTCATGACGCAATATATATTCAGTTAATTTTGATCTGCTGGTGAAGTTACATTTGCTTCAGTCAGTCATTTTGATGGTTCTTTTGCCCTAACTGTATTTAAAGCAAGCCATAGTAACAACAATATTGAGTTTTCATGATGTTTCAAGCTTGAAAGTTCTTGCGTGTTCATGTTATTAGGTCTCAGGATAATAATATCAAATTTATACTTTTATAGACACTAAAATGTATCTTTACATGTGGTCAATTTTTTATTCTCAGTTCAGGATATGGCTATATGATGTTCTAAGTTGGCCCTGTCATGGTATTTCTTTAGGCTGGTGATATTAGGCAAGAAATTTGTGTTTGACTAGATTGTAAAACCCTTTACAAGATTCCACTTAACTAGTAGGATGAATTGTTTTCTATATTCTTTTTAATAGTAAGCATATATAACCTGGATTTGTTTCAAAACCCTACTACATCAGGCACTTTATATTACTGGAAAAACCCATTACCTTTTATTTTAATTTTGCCTAGTAAAGTTATTATAAATTTAGTTCAATTTTCTATATTATGTCACTTTATTTTATTATAAAAGATGCCCCTGTGGTTTTAATTTCTTGCCTAAATTTAAATTTCTCTTTTTTATAATAGATATATTCTGTATCAAAGATTTAATATATAAAGCACTTGTAATTTGATCACTTTCCTTTCTTTTGTAAATACTCTTTTCAGACTGGTTTTAATCTGTTAATTTTCTGTATGCCAGAAGCAGAAGTTCTTGCAGCTCCTCCAAAGCTAGTATATAGCAAACTTATTTTGAGGTAACACATACAAAATCCAATACTTTTTAACAAAAGCTTTTCATCCGCACCACTCATTACTGCAAAATAACACCGTTTTGTGTGCTAGTGAGTCAAAGGAGAATGACCGACCTTCATGCTTTATCTGCAGGTTTGTGAGGAAATTATTGGTTGCTGTTATGGATAAATGGGATAGTCACGTTCTTGTTATTAACAAAGTCGTCCCAGAAGATTGGAAGGTCTCACAAATATGATAGAAAATGTGCTCAAAATTTAAATTATCTTGCAAAACTTCATTCATGCAATTTGTGTGCATCATTTTTTCTTTTAGGTGGAATACTTCTGTCGTAATAATTTTGCTAAACCTCAGTTATATGTTCTTAAATGTTCCTCTTGAACATCCCTAGAAAGATGCCTCCAGAAGAAGACAATGCTTCTTTTGTCCCCTTATATTTCTCTAATTGTCATCATTGGGAACACTCTTTAATTTGACAATTTGAATGGCATGATACAGCAATGAGTATCTCGATGAGTTGGCAACGAGAACAATATATGTCATGTAAGAACAGTTCAACCTGAACTTCTAAGCTCACTGAGGCTTAGCTGATTATTTGTGCTTCCCTCTTTTATCATTTGTCTATCCTATCTCCAATTATTATACATCTAATGAAGTTGCATGTCAAATTGTTGGTCTGAACTCTTCTCTCCATTGCATTTTGCTTAATTTTTCTGTTTCTTTTATTTTGATGAAATGAGTGTTCTTTTCTTGTCAGTGATATGTATTTATAATCAAACCACCAAGTTAGGAAAAAATAAATAATTAAAGTTGCTGTAATATCTTGTACAATTTGCACTAGCTCATTTTCCTGTTCTTTTGGATGATATGCATAAAATTTCTCATCTACACCATTTACCTGTGACCTATATTAATAGAATAACCATGAGTGGGCTTTGTGAGAGGGTCAGCTTTTCTCTTTCATTGAGCCTGTCCTTCCCCTTGCTTCAACTTAAATTCAGAAGATGAAGCTCATCCTATGAAAAGGCAAGGAGGCGGGTACCCTTAGCAGATCACTATTGTTATTGACCTAGAACTATGAACCTTTTCATTTGATAACTTTGGTGAATTCCTCATCTGCTGCTTTATGTTTCATTACCTGCAAACATTCCCAAGCAGAAGAAAATGGCAAAATCTACACTGCATGCACTGAATATGGCTCTGTTGTTGAAAATACTACCTTCAGTTAACTCAAACAATTAGATCTCAATGTTTTTTTCTGTTTTTACTCTTCTGTATTCATTTTCATTAGTGCAGTGGCTGCCTTTGGCAAATGCAAGGCCAAGTGTTGACAATTTACCTCTGCTTTACCCCTTACTCTTGTGCCTTAATGAAATAGATAATTTGTGACTATTATTTTCTTTGCTAACGCCTGTACTAGTTTTCATCTTGTTTATTGATGCATTTCAGAATGAGCCAGCAGGTAGGATATTGGAGCTTTCTATTCTTCACTTGGCAGTTACTGAAATTGCGGTGCTTGGCACAAGGCACCAAATCATCATTAATGAGGTATCTTTTACTACTATTTTTTATTATTATTATTATTATTCTGTTGCTGCTGCTGCTGCTGCTACAACTATTATTTTATATTTTATTACAGCATCCTTTTCTGTCAACTCTTTTCTGACTGGTTACTAATTGAGTTTCTCTAATCCACTTAAGGTTTCATTTTTTACCACCAGTCGTGTCAATTTGGTCCCTGTATTGTCCCCCATGTGCGCCATTGATTAAGCATTTGGGTTTTGAAATGAAACAAATGGGTCAATATATCTTCTTACTTGTTAGCAATGGGATTTATATTCTAGTTTGGTCTTGCATCACATGGTAGTGAAATTTATAATGGGTCACATAATCAGGTACAGTATTAAAAAAACTGCGTCAGTTCATTTTTAACATATTTTACATGGTAGCTAATAAGGGATTATATTAATTACACTTCAGGAGAAAATTGATACAATTGGTTTATAGATCAAAATGAACTAGCTAAACTAGTGAAAAACTTGTAAGAATATGTCAAATTATTTTTTAACTTTTTCAAAATTTTATAGTTAAGATAAAATAGCATCATTTGTAGTACAAAATAGCATTATATTTTGGATACATTTATTTTTTCTGTATTGTAATATTATTTGAGCACTATTATAGTTCATTATTACTAATAATTATACATTTCCTTTATAAATACTCCCTCCGTTCCTTAATATAAGGGACAATTGAAGGAGTTTTCGTATTTTAAAATATAAGGGACATATGGGGTATGTCTGGTGTATTTAATGACTTTTTTCAAAAATACCCCTAATTAAGATGGTACAATTTCAATATAATTCATTTGTATTAATTGCATGATGGAAGAGTTATTAACATTAAATGAAGGTATTTTTGGAAACTACTTTATATTTCAGACAAATTTATTACTTTTCTTGGTATGTATGATTTTGTCTTTTGTCCCTTATATTAAGGAACAGAGGGAGTAATAAAATGATGGATTATTAGTTGACTATTTTGAATTTAAAATATAATTATGGATGAATATTAACATATTTAAATTTAAATATTAAATCATGAAACTTATTAGTTATATATATTTTTTAATTTTCTATATGATATGAAATATATAAATTAAAAATATATTAATTTTATTACTACTGATTCAATTATTATTGATTGGTTCAATAACAAGTCGGGTTTTGAAAACATTGTCTGATAGGCTAAAAACAACTAATTAGTGGTTTATCTGTTTGCTCTTCTTTTAGGTGGTGTTTGGTGTGTAAACATTTTGCTTTTCCAAGTATTTATTATTGAAACACTTTTTTATGAAATATTTGAGTATAAAATAATAAAAAAGTCTAAAAGATTTCTGTATTATGCTTGTCTTAACAAAGGCGTGATTTTTTTTTTTTCAAGATATCACAATTCAGCCCAATTTGTATCTCTATAGAAAGAGATTTCCTTTCCTTCTTATATATTTGTAATATCTATTATATCTTTGTAATCATCATTCGAATAATTTTTATCACTTTTTATATATTTTTTAAAAAAGAATAAGGGCATCATTTTCATCTTCAGAATTTTTTTATTCAATTTTATTGAATATTAAAGGAGTCTATCTTTTTTCTTAATTATTTGGAGGGGCGAGTGAATGTGAAGGAATAGTCTTACTGCCATAACTTGTCATTTCTGATATATGGCTGTTTTGAAGGCGGTGGATCTTGCAAAACGGTTTTGTGATGGAGCAGCCCCTCGTATCATTAATGGGTGTCTCCGGACATTTGTAAAAGATATGGAGCAAATGCGATTAGCGGAGACATCTCGCAGTAGAGATGAAGGGTTTCGTTGACTTAAATGTATTCATTGCTCTTGGATACCGGTCTATCTTCTCACTGTTAAAATTCTCAGGGAGAGGATTAGGAATAGCGGGGAAGGTAATTTGAGAACTCCAATTTTTGTCAGATTCTTGTTTTTATTTGCATATATTACTGGTTGGACGTGGAAGACAAAGGAAAGGGACTAATGCGAGAAGCAGGGAGCAGTCTACCCGACCAAATTCCATTTAAATACCAATCAAAAAAGATATTTTTAAAAATGTGCCACAATTCACATAATTTAAAAAAAAAATTTCATTTACAAGTGAAAATAGTATATTTGCAAGTGAATAGAAAAATTTACAGAAATTAGTTTGCAAACAAGCTAATTTTATTTGTAAATATATTATTTTCACTTGTAAAAAAGGAGGTTTTTTTTTAAATTAGGTGAATTGTGATATTTTTGAAGAAATATTTTCTTTCATTAGCATTTAAGTGGAATTTTCCGAACATCTAAACATGCATATGTTTTGGTACTCATTGGTTTTTAATTTCTGTCGCTCTGGTGTGATACTCCTTAAACCTAAGGACTTCTCGTATTCTGAAATCTTACCCTGTAGAAAGCTATCAAAGTAAGCTGAATTTATCAGACGGTTTGTTTAATGTTTGACCTCTATTGTTATTTATATGTTACTTTTAACTTTCAAAAAAATTGTTTAGAGTTAACTAGAGTGTTTGAAAATTTAAAAAATTGCCAAAATTTGTTCATATTACACTCATTAAATTATTTGTTGAATCATGATTGTATCTCTCATTATTTCTTATCGTTATACATGTTGTGGGTAAAATTGAAAAAATATTTAATATTTTTTAAAATATTGTTTGGCGACTTATAATTTGAATAAATTAAAAGCTTCTAGATCATATCTTATAATTAGGAGCAAAGGAATTAATTAGGTGCATTGAGATGACTAATTCTTAAAAAGAAAAAAAAAATTAGTAGGATCATATTTCATTAACAAGCTTGCATAATGAGGCAATTTATTCTCCTCATGTATTATGTGGCATCAATATCTTAAAGCACATTTGGTATATAGAATAATTTTTGATAAAATGAGAATAGGAACAAAATTAGGAACATGAATAGAAATGGACATAGGAATGATTTGAACTTTAAAATGGGCATTTGGTATGATAGAAAAGAATAGGAATATTTGAAAATAAAAAGAAAAAAAAATAATTATATGACCAGGATGCCTTTAACCAAATTCTTTTTAGGTCATCTCCTCTGGCTTTCTTATTCATCATTTGCTATTTCACATCATCACCAGCAACTTAGGTTTGAACCTAGATGCCTTCACCTACAAAAGTGGTAGCTGGTCTCACCATGCTATCTTAATTTACTTTTATCATTGGTGGATTTGAGGACGTAGAAGGAACAAGATTAATGAAGAAGGAGGATTGAGAACAAATAAGATCGAACACTGAAGAGATGTTGTAGGAACATAAGAATATTGTCAGATGATCAACAAGCAATTCATGGTGGTTGGCATTTAAGGTGGTGATAGATCTATGCCAAATATCTGTGAGGTCATCAATGGTGGGGGAGAGTGAATGGAGAAGGAGCAGTGGTGGGGAGAGTGAATGGAGAATAGGGAGGGGGAGAGTGGCCATTGGTTGTCAGTTGTCAGCGGTGATAAATGTAATATTCTAGAATTTTTACTGAATATTCCATGTTTAATATTTTAAAATCTATAAGAAATTTGTAAAAATGAGTAACACCATTTTGTATGAAATAGAGTAAAGAGGTCAATTATTTTAGTTGGAAGGAAAAAGGAGAAAATAATGATTTTACCCTGAAAAAAAAAAGAAAGAAAAAAAAAGCTGTCTCGAGAGAATTTGAGAAAATTACACCTAATGACCCGAAAGTTCTATAAATTATAAATACCTTGGGTTAAGGGTATTTTTATAAATATAAAAAGTTATAGTCAAAATAAAACTCTCAATGAGCTAAATCCAATGGAATATAATATAAAATTTATGAAGATTAAAATAATATTTATTGGGTAATTAAGATTTAATATTAATATTTTATTCAATAAAAATCAGTTTAGACTCCAGATGAGGCAATATTAATTCAAAACAAATTAGTGGATTTTGCTAAAATATATTTTGGGTCAAAATAATGATTTTGGACCAAAAGTAATTATTGGATAATCTTGTACCAATTTAATGATAATTTCAGCAAAAATACTTAATTGGTACAGGTAGATTTAATCGGTAAAGAGTATTTTAACCCATTAAACTTTATGAGGTAATTTTTGGCCAAAAAGATGGTTAATCACGTCTGATTTGCTGAGTGGGATATAAAGTGAATTTTTGGAAAAGTTTTTACTAAAAGTAACCCAAGTTACTTTAATTATTAACTAAACTTATTTATTATTAGATATTTATCATTTTAAGTCATCTTAGTCATCATCCTTAGCCATATTCATGACAGAAACAGTGACAAAAGGGGGAGAGAAGTCGTAGAATAGAGGAGAGAAGAAGACAAGGGAAAAGGACTTGGTTTGGTTTCAAACTTCCAAGGTAAAATTCTATTACCATTTTTTGGTGTTCCCTTGAGTTTGGAAGAGTTTTAGGGCTTATTCTCTCCTATTTTTCCACTGAAAATTTCTACCTAGAGAGAGAAAGGAGAGAGCAAATTGAACCATAGAAAAATCAAACCATGAAAAGTATTGTATAGGTCTCAAAATGCAAGAGTATGCTATTAAATTTCAAGTTTGTTGGATAAATATTTTTCTATAATTTATGGTAATTTTCTGCCTATTTAGGGTTTGAATTAGAAAGGGAATTTCATGATTTTGACTCCAAAAATGGATTTCTTGAGTCTAAATTATGTAAAAACAAGTGTGTTGTACAAGTAAGTCCAAGTGGAAATGAAGTTAGAAATTTAGGGCTTTTGTTGCACACTTTATTATAATGACCCAAAAATCTGTGGGTAATGTCATTGTTTTATTATACAATAGGATCTAAAGGAGTGTTAAAAGGCTAAAAGAAGTCTTCACAAAGTCTTGAGTTTATTGGAAAACTTGAATATAGTTAACTAACCCTATTATACATATATATTGTTATTGTTGCCATTATGCTTACTTGATGTATTGTTGATTGAAATGATGTTTTGTAATAGATTGGATAAATTGGACGTGTTGTTTGAAGGGTATTTGACCTTGGAAATGTCTATATTTTAAGGGGAGATGTTGCCCAAATTTTTAGAAATTATTTGTGCACGATTGACTTTAAATGAAAGTTTAATGCATTTTTCATGAAAATTTGCAATGTATGATGATATATGAGCATATATGGTAGTTGCTATTGAGATTATTTGAATCTCACCTCTTTTCAAATGTCTAACATTATAGATCCAAGTTATGACAAGACTTCCCAAGAGGCAAAATGAAAAGAGAAGGAGATTGCTCATTAAGATGAATTTGCTTTTTTTAGTGTTTTGTTTGGAGCATCTGGCAAAAATGATGTATATGATTTTAGGACTCTATTTGAATGTAATTATGTCTATCTAGATCTAACAAAATGTAATGTAACATGAAATGGCCATGTATGTATATATTAAGGTGTATTTTGCAAAGTTGAATGATGTAAGTGGCCATTTTGAGCACTGTTGGAAAATACATGTACTGTATGGACCTTCTGATGAATAATACATGAATACTTTATATGGCTGTAAACTAGACATGAATATATTTCCATGGACACCCAGATCACTCAAATTGGAGTTGTGTGTGAATTATGCTGAATTTCCAAAATTGTGTTAGAATCAGGGATTTTCAGAATTTGACCATTGTTATAGTATTTTTTAGAAAAATAAATTGTATGAATTGACCAAGTAGATACTCAGTTGCATATTTTTCCAATATAGAGAATCTTTTAAGCTATGTTTAAAGACTTGAATCATATTAATATAATTTTTCTATATTTAGTTATGAATTTTCAAATTTCATAAGGAAAAATGAGATTTACCAAATGAATAGTACCCAAAAATAAAAAAAAATTGCTTTACGTTATTTTATGTAATCAAGTCTCTAATCAAGTATTAATGGACTTAAATGTAATCTAATACATGAGAAATTAGTCTAAATATGAGATATGACAAGAAAGGGTAAAAGTGACAAATAGCCACACCAAAAAAATAAGTGGAAGGCATCAACATTCCCATGATTGATCGAGATTTGGCCGTTACCTAGTTTAAGGGAATCACCTAACCCCATCAATAACCATTACCCCATACCAAACACATGAATTTATTCATTCCCTCACATATTCCCATTCCCTCATACCAAAGAGGGCCTAAGGGTTTTTTTTCAACAACCATCCTTGCATCATCTTAATTTTCCATTAATGTGGGAAGTATAAAAGAGCTTTTACAACATCCTAGATATCTATATCTATTATATATATAGTAAAGTATAATCCAAGTGAACAATGTTAGTTAGGTTGGCTTCCCAAAGGGGGGTGAATTGGGAGGCTTGAAAATTTTCTGCAAAATGTCAAGAAAGTGAAGAAAGCAAAGTATAGAAGATAAAACAGAGTATGAGTAAATAAACTGGAAATGTTACAGTAAATGGACGAAAACTCATATATTTATCCTGGTTCAGTCTCTCCACTTGACCTACGTCCAGTCTCCAAGTCACCACTTGAGATTTTCCACTATTCTGTAAGAATTCCGTGGGTTTCTTGCAAATGCCTCAGTACAAGTTGATGCTCTGTTTCTAGAGCTCACTCATTCACTCTATGCACTCTTACAAAGTGCTTCTCAATCCCTTGTGATATCCCCTCACAAGAAAATCTATCTTCCAGATGAAGATAAGATTGTTTACAAAGATTAAACTCTCTTAAATAGAGTAAATATGAAAGTTAGAGTACAAAATATTGAAGTGAGAGAGTAAGAGACTATGAGTAGATGATTTGGCAGAGTTTCAGTATATACAAAGTTAGAATCATTACCCACAACTTCAAATGATGTTATATTTATAGATTTAGGTCTCAAATGTCCGTTAGAGACAAAATCTATCCGTTGGAGAAGTTATCCAACGGTTAGTCTGAAAAACTATCCGTTAACCAACCACATTTAATGCTTCTGACATATTGAAATTCGAATTTTGATTGGTCAACAGACAAATTTCACAGAAACCGAAGGTTAACAGCTTCAACGTTGAATGCCCAAAGTTCGTCTATCACGAAGTGAAATTCGAATTTTGATATTTGGAAAATATTTCTATATTGTGACATACAAATTTTCAAGTAGAAAGTTTTTCTGTTAAGTGTGAACCGTATTTTCAATTTGCTACAGTGCCTTCGAAATTCAAATTTTGGAACCTCAAAATTCATTTGTCCGTAGTTGGTCTATAAGGCACAATAGTTCATTTAATTCAAAATTCAAATTTTCAAAGGGCAAAGTTCGTCTGTCAGAGAGACCTCTTTTCAAACTAACTTCAAAATTCGAATTTATAAATATTGCCATTCGTATGTCAACATATCATTGCAACAAACTCACAAGCTTAGTTTTTGAAATTCGAATTTTCATGTTCAAAGTTCGTCTGTCAGTGAGCAATTTTGAAATGCAATCCAAACTTGGTTTCAGCTGAACTTTGACATAATTTTAGACGAATTTCTTTAGTTTTCATAAGTTTCATTTTGTCTGAAATTCAAATTTTCAAAACCCAAAGTTCATCTATTATTGAAAGCTTCTTTTAGACACATATCAAAATTCAAATTTTCTCAAGTCAAAATTCGTCTGTTAGAGAAACCTCCCTTCAGACTTATACAGTTTCAATGCGAAATTCGAATTTTCAAAGCCAAAGTTCGAATTTCCACTATGACAGATTGGTATTAACCTTTCAAACATCATCTGTTGGTGGTTGTTTTTCAATTATTCCATGATTTAACATAGAATCAAGGTTTTAAAACATCTTTTCACTAAATCAAAGTTTTTTACTCAAATAAAACACTACTGAACATCCTACATCTATCTTTGCACAGATTTATCCAGAATTTCTTCACTTGAAACTTTTTTGGCACATTTGATATCTTTGTTCCAAGCTCTTGAAGGTTGGTTTGGAATCATCAAAACTCTTGATTCAACAAACAGTAATCACAAGTGAACAATTTTTCTTCCTATTATGATGGGCCTATTAAATTTAATATAATATAAGTTTGATGAAAATAAATATAGAGTAATAAGGAAGAAATGCATTATATTTGTCTAACATATATATTATTCCTAAAAGAAGTAGAATATGTATTATCATGTGTTTAATCATGTTTATAATATTTATTATGTTATATACTAATATATCTACTATACTTTTATATTTTATAATAAAAATTTGATATATAAATTGGACTAACTACTTGGTTTGTAAGTGTAATACATTAAATGTATGATTGACCAAGAAGGAAGAGTGAAAATTGGAATAAAAAAAGGAAAATCAATATTATATCTCACTTAAAGAAGAAAAAGAAAAAGAATGCTTTAAGAATGGAAAATCAGAAAGGAGCATACAAAGAATGGGAATGACTAAGTGAAAGTGGAACTCAACCTTTGAAGATCCAGCTATCAGGTGAATTTTATTTTCACTTAGGTCTTGAGGTAGTTTAATCTTTGAAATTTACTTAATCTTGTTACCATATGTTTTAAACAAGTTAGATTAAGTAAATCTAATATTAGCATGTGTTAGAATTAAGAAATATTGGCTAACAGATGAATTTTTCTAATGATTCATGTTCATTAAGTGCAAAATTCGCACTTTGCTTGTTTAAATTCGAAGTTATATAGGTTTTATGATAGAGTAAGGGCTGCGCATTATTTGCAAGAGTTTGGAGAGAAGCATGGACAACTTAGAAGACTTGATCAAAGTGCTGAATTCAAAGCCCAAGCTTGGAGACATAGAGATCCATTATAAGGTTTAGGTGGGCTAAAGTCAAAAGCAAGGAATGAAGCATTGAAGTGATCCAAGAACTCTATAGACTAGAGCTCATTCAATTGATTAAAGTTGCAGTCTAAAAGGAGCTTGTAAGTGTGATCAGTAACTCCAAAATACAAGTTTCAAATCCAAGCCCAAGAGGAGCCCATTGGAGGAGATCACTTAAAAAATCATGTGCTTCACTAAAAGAGCATGTGACTTAGGTATTAATGGGCTTAATTTATTTTAATTCCATTTTTATTAATTATGGGCCAAACTTAAGTGATTAATAAAGCTCAATTGGTCAATTAGTAGTCTTTTTGGTAGCCCACCTTATAAATAAACATGATATGTGCCAAATATGTAATTTCATTAATGTATTGGCATATTTATAAGGGTTTAGGCATTATTTTTATTATTTTCTTTGAATTTTTTTCATTTATTTTTAGAATTTCATTTTTAGTTTCTTAGGTCCATTAAGAGTGTTACTTGAGTCCAAAGACTCCTAATCTCATTAGGATTACCTGAGTCACCAATAATTAGGTTTTCTAGGCTCATTAGGTTAGTTTTTTCCATTACCTATTTAAGGCCATATGTTGTGAATCTTTTACAGCATATGGATGAGAATGAATTTTGCAAAACTTATGTTCTTCTTTTGTGAGGCTTCTCTTATTCCCTTGTGTACTTGAGAAACTCTTTGACTTATCAAAGGAAGTAGTTACCCTTTGTGGCGTCCCGTGGCTAGGGTTCTAAGAGATAAATTCTCTTAAGGTCTTCCCTTGACCAATACATCTATCCTTTCTTCTCTCATCTCAATTTTGTCTAGCATATTGTGTTTCTTTTCTGTTCTAACGTTCTTTTTCTTTATGTTTTATTTGCTATCTTGTTGCATCATTCTTGATTGTAGCACAATCTATATTGCTTCGGAGTTTTTGAAGGTTCATTGGACGGGTTCCAAGCAGGTCTCTCATCATTTAGTATCAAAGCTTTGGTTTGCTAGCAAAAAAATCCAAGCTTCACCCAAGAGGGAATGGTCCATTCCAAGTGCTGGAAAGGATCAACGATAATGCATAGAAAATTGATTTGCCTAGTTCTTATGGAAATATAAGTGCCACTTTTAATATAACTAACCTCTCTCTTTTTGATGTTTTAGATTCGAGGATGAATCCTTTCGAGGAGGGAGGGAATGATGGAATATGAGCTAGGCTTGATCAAGAGAAGGATTTTGGACAAAATATTCAAGAGCGTGGAGGACTTGAAAAGCATGAACAAGTGGTTGGACAAGGAACCCACAGATGGAACAAGAAAGGTCCTTTGCAAGGAATGGATGAACCTATGATAAGAGCAAAGACTAAGGCAATGAAGCAAGCTCTCAATGGATTGATTCAAAAATTAATTGAATAAAAGCCCATCTACTCAGTCCAATTTTTAGCCCAAAGAGCTTCAAGAGGCGTGTTCTTCATGGCTAGTAAGCTAGAAAGTAATCCAAGCCTAACAAGAAAGGCCCAAATAGAGGAATACTTAAAGGAGCATGTGTCAAGCTTGTGACCATTTAAGTAGTGTTCTTTTATTAAATAAATTAGCAATTTTTGTTTTTTATTATGTTAATTCAGAAATAAGGCCTTTTGACCATTAGTTTCCTATTTTGAATTTATTTGTGGGGATTTTATTCATATTTGTTTTATTTCCCACTTTCTTTAGGAGTAGTGGCACCATCTTTTAGGATTGTTTAGAATAAATTATTTCCTATTTTATCACAAAAGAAGGTGCCTTTTTCAGTTCTGAATATTCTAGAATTAAGTCTAGGGTTTCTTTTTCTTCTTTTCTATAAATAAGGCATTATGTACCAAGAATTAGGCAGATGAATGAACAATACAAATTTCTCTTAATTTTTGTGAGTTTTTTTATTCTCTTGGTGAGCTTGGGAGACTTCATAACATATCAAAGAGAGTGATCATCTCTTTGTGGTGTCTTACTTCTTGACCAACAACTTCTATTCTTCCTATTCATGCATTCTTCTTTGTTTATCTTTTCTATTTATTTAACGTGTTCTTGGTGTTTTGCTGCTATTTCATTTGGTTCTCTTTGATCCTAGCAGAATCCCTACATTTCCCAATTTGATTGAATATTTGTGAGACAAGTTCTACATGGGTTTTTTTCATCATTAAAATGATGAAAGACTTGCTTGGAACCTGTCTAATGAACCTCTAACGACTTGGAAATTGCCCAGGAATGTGCTAGAACCAAGCAAGGATGCACGAATAGCAAAGAAAGCATGAAAAAAGGAAATGTATGAATCTAAAAATTAACAAGAAATAACACACGAAAATAATAAAAAATAGGAAATTTATATTGGTCAATGAGATAAGATCCTAAGAGAACCCATCTCTTAGAATACTAGCCTTGGGATGCCACAAAGGAAAACCACTCCTCTGATAAGTCTAAGAATCATCTTAAGAACAAAGGGATACAAGAGAAAACTCACAAGAAAAGAACTAAAGTTCTGAAAATTTATTCTCATTAATCTCTTTATCCCCAAATGCACCCACACCCAACCTCTAGGCTTGAACACAATTGTTCTTCAGCCTTTATTAGCTTGTTGAGTATATTGCTCATTATTCCTCTCAATGTTTGCTCTAACCTTGGCATAGAATTCTTACACAAACTTAGCTTTCTTTTCACCATCAAGATTAGAAAACTCATTAGAAGGCAAAGGAAGAATATCCAAAGGAGTCAGTGGGTTAAAGCCATAAACAATCTCAAAAGGAGAAAAACTAGTAGTATACTACACAGCACGGTTATAAGCAAACATAATGTGAGGCAAATACTTTTCCCAATTCTTAAGATTCTTTTAAATTATAGCACGCAACAAAGTAGACAATGTTTGATTCACAACCTTAGTTTGTCCATCGGTTTAGGGATAAGCAACCATAGAAAACAACTTAGTTCCTAGGTTTTTCTACAATGTCCTCTAAAAGTGACTTAGAAATTTAACATACCTATTACTAACTATAGTTGTAGGGAATCCATGCATTCTAACAATCTTCTTAAAAAACAAGTTAGCAATGTGAACAGCATCATGAGTTTTAGCACAAGCAAGAAAATGTGCCATTTTACTAAATCTATCCATAACAACAAAAATGCTATCTTTCCCACTAAGGGACCTAGGCAAACCCAAGACAAAATCCATAAATATATCAATCCAACGATGAGGGGGAACAAGTAAGGGGGAATACAAGCCATGTGCATGCACCTTAGATTTTGCATGTCTACATGTAATGTACTTATTGCATATAGCAACAGCATCTTTTCTCATGTGAGGCTAATACAAATGCTCATGCAATATGGTTAACGTCTTTTCGACACCAAAATGACCTATTAAACTACCACCATGGGTCTCTTTCACATGCAGCTCATGCATAGAGCAATGAGGATTACATAATCTTTGCCTCTTGAAAAGAAATCCATCAAAAATATAATAATCATCAAATCCATGTTTTTCATATAATTTCCAAATCTCAGCAAAATCAACATCATTCTCATACAAGCTTACATAGAAGTTATCAAAGAGTACCTCCTAGACAAAGCATCAGCATTAACATTCTCTTTGCTTTGTTTATGCTTAATAACATAAGGAAATGTTTCAATAAACCCAAGCCATTTAGCATGCATCTTATTCAACTTATTTTGAGATTTCAAGAACTTAAGATTCTCATGATCAGAAGGAATGACAAATTCTTTCGGCCACAAATAATGTTGCAAAGTCTCTAAAGTTCTTTTCAATGCATACAATTCCTTGTCATAAGTTGAATAGTTCAAATATGCACCACTTAGTTGCTCACTAAAATATGCAAAAAACCTAGAATCTTGCATTGACACAGCACCAATACCAATTCTAGACACATCACATTCAATCTTAAACACTTTAGAGAAATCAAGAAGTATAAGAAAAGGGGCATTTGTTAATCTATCTTTCAAGGTACTACCTTTTGGGATTCACCCCACTTAAAAGTTACATTCTTTCTTACCAAATCATTCAATGGGGTAGCAATGGTTGAGAAGTCTTTCACAAACCTACAATTGAAGCTAGTAAGTCCATGGAAACTTCTCACCTTATTGGCATTTTTTGGCATAGGCCACTCATGTATTGCCTTAACTTTCTCCTCATCCACATGCAAACCATCAAAACTTCAACAAAACTGAGAAACAGAACAATATCTAAGTAAAAAATACACTTCTCTAAATTTGCAAAGTGTCTATTTTCCCTCAAAATCGCAAACATATCATACAAATGTATCACATGCTCATCTAGACTCTTAGAATACACAAGAATGTCATCAAAATAAACAACAACAAACTTGCCAATAAAAGGATGAAAGACATGGTCCATAAGGCTCATAAAAGTACTAGGAGCATTGGTTAATCCAAAGGGCATAACCATCCACTCATATAAACCAAATTTAGTCTTAAATGCACCCTTCTACTCATCTCTCTCTTTCATTCTAATCTGATGATATCTACTCCTAAGATCTATTTTGGAAAATAAACATGCACCATGTAATTCATCTAACATATCATCTAAATGAGGAATGGGATATCGATACTTAACTGTGATTTTATTGATGGTGTGGTAGTCCATGCTTCTAAAACTAAAGCAAGGCATAATCCAAAGGTTCCTGGTACACAAATGTTTATAGTAACATCAAACCAAAGATCCCACTATTTCATGGCAAGAAAAATCCAGATGTTTACTTGGATTGGGAAAGAAAAGTTGAACTTTCCTTTACATGTTGTAACTACTTTGAAATAAAGGAGCTATAATGTGCTTACCTTTGATTGGGTAAAAAGGTTGCTTCTTGGTGGAAATGGATGGAAAGTAGATGATCTTTGAATGGAGAACCTTTCATTAGAACATGGAATGAAATAAGAGTAGTCTTGAGGCAAAAATACATGCCATCCAAAGCTAGAAGTGTTGGTGAACACCTTGTGGTGTTGCAAGTTGTTGTTGAAGATAATCCAACTTCTAGAGCATGTAATTCCCACTTGGAGAAAGTTAATCAAGTGAATGATAAAGTTGCTGCTACTTCAACGTTGGTTGTTGAGATAAAAGAGTTGTTAATACTTAAAGGTATGCTTAACTCTCAAACCTCTTGTGATGATATTTCTTGTGCTAAAGTAGCAAACTTAGGATGTGTTAGTCCTAGTAAGTTGAATCATGTTGATGATATTTCTTGTGTTAAATCAATTGAATTGGAAATTAAATCTCAATGTGTAGAACTTGAGAATCCCAATGAGTTAATCCCAATGAGCTTAATGTTATTAATTGTGATAATGGGATAGAACATGATACCTTGTTGAATCTTAAAGAGAAAATTGATCTAGATATTGATAGTGTTATGGTAGAAAACTTTGATGATTCTAGTTGTGCTTCAAGTATGCAAATTAAAAATAATATTGTAGCACAATTGAAAAATGAATTTCATGAAGTTGCTTGTGCTTATGAGCAAAATTATCATTGTTTGCATCCTTTTGTTGAGAATCATGATTCATATATTGTTAATAATTTGATGAAAAATTCTTTGAATAGTAGCATTCTAGTTCCTAGTAGTGCTGATGATGTGATTTCATTGGAAATTAGGTCTTATGATTACATTGATGAGATTGAGCATGTTTACATGGTGATTGAAAATTTTGATTATGGAGTTAATTTGATTGGACGTGATAGCAATAGTTCTTTCGTACTAAAGATAGCCCATGAATCATTATTATGTAATCATTTGTGTGAAAGGCATGAGAACTTGAAGAGTGAGCTAGAGTGGAAAAATAAGAGTAGTAGAAATGAGAGAGTAATAAGAGAGGAAATGTCCAAAAAATTACTGTGAGTGGAAAAAGAGTGCATGAAAAGAAGATTGAGAGAAAAGTGAAAATGAGAAAGAAAAAGAGAGAAAAGAGAAATAAAAATAATAGTGAGCAAAGAGTTGAGAGTAACAAGGTAAAAAGCATTGTGAGTTGCTCTAATCTTCTTCATCCCCCATATGTCACTTCATTTCATCTTCTTTGCCCATCTTACTTTGTTTCAAATTTTCATAATTTATTTAATCCATCTTCATTGCATGAGTTTTTGGTTCATCGAGAATCCATTGTGAAATTGAACCAAATTCATAATTTGGTGTCTTTCTTTAGTCCATGCATTCATGTCTTTCCCTCTCATTCTCATATTGTGTTCTTACTTCATGATTCTTATGTGTTTCATACGTCATATGTAGTTAAGGTTATTTGTTGGTATGTTCCATCTCATCTTCATCATTCTTGTATGTTCCATCTTCTATCTAGTAAGTTGTTTTCATATGTTCATATTTGTGATACCTTGTTCATTGTGGTAATATGTACCCCTCTAGTGAATTATTCTCCCTTTTTTTCTTATCATTTGCATGTATTTTATTCATCTCCTTTTGTTTCCATCAATTCCTTTCCTTCATGTTTGATTTCATCTATTGTGTTTAGCCATGTGTATCAAGACATTTCTTCTCCATCATTGTTCTTTCAATGTGCATCATCAAGAAGTGGCAAAAGACAACCTCCAGATTTCAAATTTAATGAATATTGTTCAAATCTATCCAGATTTTGTGTTCCTTGGTTTTTTTAATGTTTTCATTTTAAGTGAGTCTTGTTGTGTGTCGTTTTGTCCCTATTTCTTTCTCTATGTGTCCTCTAACATCTTGGTTCCATTTGAGTCTTGTTGGGTTAAGTTTGTGCCTAATTATTTGTAGTAGAATATTAGTGCGATTGATTTAAAGGAAAGTTCAAACTTTTCTACACCAATACTTGAAAATAAGATATTTGACCTAGGAGCAATGTTATGGTTGGAAAGGCTTAGAGGAATATTTCAAACAAATTTACAGCCAAGGGAGAGTGATCTCCTTCATGTTCATGGAAGGATTAAAGCAAAGATATTTCAATCAAGCTTGAAAGGTAAGTATACTTCTTATGATCTATTTGATGCTTGTAATCGTTCCCTTTCTTTTCATGTAGATTATGGAGATTCGAGGACAAATTCATTTGAAGAGGGAGGGAATGATAGAGTAAGGGCTACACATGACTTGCAAGAGTTTGGAGAGAAGCATGGAAAGGTTGGAAGACTTGATCAAAGTGCTAAAAATAAAACCCAAGTTTGGAGAGATAAAGATCTATTGCAAGGTTTAGGTGGGCTAAAGTCAAGAGTAAGGAATTGAAGCATTGAAGTGATCCAAGAACGCTATGGATCAAAGCTCATTCATTCGATTAAAGTTGCAGCCCAAAAGGAGCTTGTTAGTGTGATTATCAACTCCAAAATATAAGTTTCAAATCCAAGCCCAAGAGGAGCCCATTGGAGGAGATTACTTAAAGGATCATGTGCTTCACTAAAAGAGCATGTGACTTAGACATTAATGGGCTTAATTTATTTTAATTTCACATTTACTAATTATGTGTTAAACTTAAGTGATTAACAAAAGCCCAATTGGTCAATTAGTAGTCTTTTTTATAGTTTACCTTGTAAATAAACATGTTATGCGCCAAACATGTGATTTCATAAATGTGTTGGTATATTTATAAGTTTTAGGCATTATTTTTATTATTTTCTTTGAATTTTTTTCATTTATTTTTAGAATTTCATTTTATTAGTTTTTTAGGTCCATTAAAAGTGTTACTTGAGTCCAAATACTCCTAATCCCATTAGGATTACTTGAGCCTAAAATAATTAGGTTTTCTATGCTCATTAGGTCAGTTTTTTCCATTGCCTATTTAAGGCCATATGTTGTAAACGTTTTTTAGCATATGAATGAGAATGAATTTTACATAACTTATGTTCTTCTTTTGTGAGGCTTCTCTTGTTCCCTTGTGTGCTTGAAAAACTCTTTGACTTATCAAAGGGAGTAGTTACCCTTTGTGGCGTCCCGTGGCTAGGGTTCTAAGAGACATGTTCTCTTAGGGTCTTACCTTGACCAATACATCTATCCTTTCTTCTTTCTCATCGCAATTTCATCTAGCATATTGTGTTCCTTTTCTGTTTTAATGTTCTTCTTTCTTTGTGTTTTATTTACTGTCTTGTTACGTCATTCTTGATTCTAGCATGATTCATATTGCTTTCGAGTTGTTGAAGGTTCGTTGGACGGGTTCCAAATGGGTCTCTCATCATTTTATCTCTGATAAACGAATTTTAATATGAAATTCAAATTTTGAGTTAAGCATAGTTATTGAAAGTGAACAAAAGTTGCAGAGGCTTGAACATGCCTTTGATAGATGAATTTTAGTCTCTAAAATTCTACTTTCGAACAAAAGTCACAGAGGTTTGAACATACCTTTAATAGATGAATTTTGATCTATAATAGATGAATTTCAGTCTTTGAAATTCTAATTTCGAAGTGCATTGTGAAAACTTAAAATTACCATTCAAATCTAACAAACACACTTCCAATATAAAAATTCGCATGAACTGACATGAGATATCTTTTTCAAACTCAAAATTGGAATGTTGCTTTGTAACAGACGAAGTTGAAGATTCAACGTTAAGTACATAACTATGCTGACACTGCGAAATTCGTCTATTAAGCCTCAAAATTTGAATTTTCGTATATCAGATGCATTCAATATGGTTGTTGAACGGCTCTTTCTACAGAGTAATGACTAGAACTTATGTCTAACAGATAGATCTTATGTCTAATGAATAGTTAAGCCACAAATCTATAAATAAAACCTCATTTGAACTTATGGGTAACAAATTAAAGTGAGTTTTGTACCAAAATGCTGTTGTAATTAATAAAATCATTTTGTGTGAGCATTCTAAGTTAAACCACCCCATTAGAGCGAGCTTCAATGTATTATTTACTCTAAAAGAGAGTTTCTATTCTAGTATATTCTTTTACATTTTTTGGGTAGAATCTTAGTATGGGGAAACACTAAGAGATTTACACATCTTATAAGGGTGTGGAGAGAGTGGCTTCACAAATGCCTACTGAAACTTATGCATGTTCTGAGGCTTCACAAGTACCTGGATCAAACTTGTGAGATATAATAAAAATCTCAAGTGATGGGTTGAGGACTAGACATAGGCCAAGTAATTAGGCTGACTAGTATAAATTTGTGTCTTGCTCTTCATCTTCTCTCTTCAAGTGCTTTACTTAATTCTCTCTGTTCATCCTTATTCTACTGTATCTCTTAGTGAAATTGGGCTATGTTTCAAAAAGGGTGAAAATCGTGCATCATCCAATTCAGCCCCCTCTTGGGTGACCAGCAAAAACTTACAATTGATATTAGAGCTTGGACACCCTACAAAGGATTTAATCATCCAGCAGCAAGATGGCTGGCTTTGGAGAAAATACACTGCCACAGGGGAACAATATCAACAAACTTCCAGACTTAAGTGGTGAACACTATGGATACTAGAAGATGAGAATGCAAATATATCTTCAATTTATAGACCTAGACATCTAGTCTATTATAAAAAAGAGAGATTTTGTGCCAAAGAAGATGCAGGACAATGGCACATAGAGAGAGAAAGCAGAAGAAGGGTGGAATGATGAATAAAAGCAAAGAGTTTTGTAGAACTTCATAGCAAAACACTCCTTAGTTAGTGCTTTAAATCAAGATAAGCTCTACAGAGTATCAGATTACAACACAGCTAAAGAAATATGGGATACTCTAGAGATTACTCATGAAATAACTAAGGGAGTGAAGAAAAATAGACTCAACTCTCTCACTACAGAATATGAAGCTTTCAAGATGAACAATGGTGAGCCTATTAAAGAAATGCAAATTTATTTTACTCACATTGTTAATTGTTAGGTCTGCTGGCTTCCCAAGAGGGGGTGAATTGGGTAGTTTGAAAATTTTCTGCAAAGTATAAGATAGCTATGAAAGCAAAAGTAGCAAAAAAACAGAGTGCAAAATATAACAAAGAAGTAAACAAGGTAAAGAAAGGAAATATACAGAAATTTATCCTTGTTCGGTCTCTTTCTCTTGACCTACATCTAGTTCTCAAGCTACCACTTGAAATTTTTCACTATCTTGCAAAAATTCGATGGGCTCCTTGCAATGTCACAGTACAATTTTATGCTATGTTCCAAGAGCTTACAGTTTCACTCTCTGTACTCTAACTAAGTGCTTCCCAAATCCCTTATGAAGTCTCCTCACAAGAAAATCTTTCTTCCAGATAAAGATAAGATTCTTTATAATAAGATAAACTCTCTAATTTAGAGTATGTATGATAGTTGAAGTACAATATATGAAGTGTGTGAGAGTAGAAGGCTTTGACTAAAGAATTTGATAGAGTTTCAGTATATACAACGTATAATTGTTACCCACACCTTCAAATGAAGTTCTATTTATAGATTTATATCTTAACTATACATTAGAGACAAGATCTAGCTGTTAAAGATATTACCCAATGGTTACTCTGCAAAACTATCCGTTCACCAACCACATTTAATGCGTTTGACATCCAAAGTTTAAATTTTGGGATGTCAACAGACAAATTTCGAAAAGACCATAAGTTAAAGACTTTAACGTTGAACTTCAAAGTTCGTCTATTCAAAGGTAAAATTCAAATTTTCATGTTGACAAATATTTCTCATGTTGGAACATATGAATTTTTAAGGTTAAAGTTCTTTTGATAAGTGTGAAAAGTTATTCCATATTGCTACAGTGCATTTGAAGTTCAAATTTTGATGTCCAAAATTTGTTTGTCAATAAGCAACTCAATATGGCACAAAAGTTCTTTTTTTCAAAATTCAAATTTTAAGCCTTCAAAGTCCGTTTGTCAGAGAGTCCTCTTTTCAGACTTTTTTGCTTTCATTCTAAAGTTTGAATTTCTGAAGACCAAAGTTCATTTGTCAGAGGGACACCTGAACAGACTTATGCATTATTTCTCTAAAGTTTGAATTTTCAAAACCAAAGTTCGTTTATCAGAGGACTGACTTAGAACTCTTTTTAAACTTTACTTTCATATGAACTTTGACATATCTTCAAACAAATTTTTCATTTTTCACAAGTTGTGCTTTACCCAAAATTTGAATTTTAATAGTCTGAAATTTATCTGTTAGAGACAACATCTTTGTAAGTTCAAATTTCAACCTCCAAAGTTTGAATTTTCAAGGTAACATATGAAGTTTAACTATTCAAAATTCATCTGTTAGTGAGTATTTTTCAAATATATCGTAAGTTAACATAGGATTGTTGAAAAACCCATTTTAAAAATATTTAGGTGAAAGATCAAAGCCTTTTACTAATGTGAATATAGTGATAAATCCTACAAACTAATCTTGTACTCATTTCTTGCTGGATTTCTTCACTTGAGATCTCTTGTACACCTTTAATATCTTCCTTCCAAGCTTCAGTGGTTTGGAATCATCAAAAACACTTGATTCAACATTAATCATCTAACAGCTATGGGAAAGAGCTTCACACAAAGAGAGCAAGTATACAAAATGCTTAGAGCTGTACCTAAGGAATGGCAACTAAAAGTGCCAGCTATTGAAGAGACAAGAGAAAAATCATATCAGTCTATCATTGTACTGCTTGGAAGCCTTGCTAAACATGAAGAAAGACTTGACTTTCTATGAGAGTGGCCAGAATGAAGAAAAGACACTAATGTTCAAAGCTACTACATCATACATCTCAGAAGAAGATGATATTGATGACGAAAGTGATGACAATAGTAGTAAAGATGAGGAGGATGAGCTGAAATAGTTAACCATTAAATTTGGTAGATTCTTCAACATCAAAAAGAAGGAGCTTTAGAAACAAAAGCACTCTTGTCATGCAACTAAGCTGAAGTACTTTTCAAATAAGCAAGGAGAAAGATATGCAGAGAAGAAAAGTGAAAAGGCTAAAGTGGCATATACCTTTGCAATTTGGGGCAACAGTTTGGATGAAGATGATGAGGATACCTATCCTTGCTTAATGGCTAAGACTGATGATGAGATATTAAATTCTAACTCTGAATCTGATTCTGATTTTTCTTTTGATGACTGAGAAATACTTATAATGAAATGCATGATAAGCTGATTAGATTAGCCAAAGCACTTGTACATAGTAAGAAGAAATGATTTCCTTAGAAAATGAATTAGAACTGGAAAAGAATAAAAATGAATCACTTAAAAAGAAAATAGATAAGTTGAAAAATATCTGTGAAACCCATACACACTTCCTCTTGTGATTCATGTGAAAGATTAAATAAAGAAAAAGAGGAGTTAAATAAGATCATAGCCAATTTCACCCAAGGCAAAGATAAGTTGAATATTTCACTTAGTAAACAGAATTGTGTATTTGACAAGTTAGTTGTTGGCTACATGAGTGAGTCTAAGGAGAGAAATAAATGCTGTTTGAAGTTCTTTGTGCCTACTATAATGCCTTGCTCACCATCATGCACATACTGTGGTAAAAATGGGCATATAGCTCATCTATGTAATATAAGGAGAAATGGTTTAAGCAAAGGTATGAAATGGGTTCCAAAGAATACCACTAACCCTCCTGAACCCAAAAACAAGTGGGTACCAAAATGTTCTTCTAGTGTTCATGTGTATAGAACAAATCGAAGAAGAAAGAGGATATTGAAAATGAAAGCTTCTCAAAACTCTAAAGCTGCAATTGCAAATCATAAGGAGAAGCATTGGGGGCAAACCTCTTGCCCATCTAAAGAAATGATCTCAAACAAAATTTAGATCACTCACCTTGAGAAAAGACAGAGTAGATGCTTGGATACTAGTGTGATAAATGTAAAGAAGAAAAATGAACAACTAAACAATTAAGTCAAGCAGAAGATCACAAGATGATTTTTGGTAATCTATATTACTTACCCTATTTACTTATTGCATTATATATTTAGGTAAGACTGAATTTATATCCAATATGAATTTTAAAATGCTTAAAGTAACCATTAGTGGACCCAGGTCAGAAAGGATGCCAAAGAAAGAAAAAGATATTCCTTTTTGTTTTGCAAGTACTCTTTGAGCTAAATTCTGAAAGTCTGATAAAGATAGAGTATCTGATGTGCTTAAATGGATTCATACCTAAAAGAAAAGGAGTTAGCTATTAACCAAGCTAGTTTGTAAGTGTTCAACAAGTTTTCAGATATGCTTGGTTGGTGCTGATACATGAAGTTATTAAAATAAAGTATGATACTTTTTCAAATAATGAGCTATCTAAATATGTTGGTGCTTACTAAGAAGTTCAATGTTTGTACAAGTCCATTTCTTTATTTGTATAACCATACTTGTCTGCTTTTCTTAATTTCTCTTGCTTACTGATTAATAATCTGAAAAGCATGTATATTTGAATAAATGTTCATACTTAGGGGGAGCTTATAACTTTGCATGTAAAGGTTTTTTTTCTTAAAAAAAAAGACTCCTTCTAATTTAAAAGAAAAATCTCAATCATGTACTTTGGTATGAACTTACTTATTTGTTGCATTGTGATTTCTTAGTTTTATCATATGAAATGCAAAGGTTGAGAGGAACCATTTTCTATAATTGATTTATTTATACTTTAGCTTACCTCATTTATTGTGAAGAGTTTTGTTGCTTGACCTTAATTTTCTAAAAGGAGCAAATGATGTTTCAATATCTCTCCTTGCTCCTAATAGAAGAAAGTAACAACTCTTCAACTCTAAGATACCTCTTGTTATGATATCATGATCATCTTAACAAGAAACATCACAACATTTGGTATCATAATAGTTTCAAGCAACAATTAGTATTAGTTTTGATATCAGTAACAATTGGTGTCAGTTTTGATATCAGTAACAATTAGCATAATTTGAACATGCATTACACAATAAGTTTTCATGATGATTTGCATTTCAGCTTGTGCTTTAGTATGTGTTTGAAACAACTCTAGACATCTATACTTATAGGTACAACCTCACAAATAGGGCGAGAAGAATTGTGGGAGAATTTTTCTTCAAACTTTTTTGTTGATGTCAAATAGGAGGAGAAGTTGTGTGAAAAATATATATGTACTTAATTTGGAAATAATTGAGATAAACTGTATTATAAGTATTAATCATTCGTTAAGCATATTTTTCACTAGTAATTTGTCACAATAAAAAAGTGTGAGATTGTTAGCTTTAATATAATATAAGTTTTGATGATGACAAATGTAAAGTAATAAGGAAAAATGCATCATATTTGTCTAACATATATATTGTTCCTAAAAGAAGTAGAATGTGCATTAGCATGTGTTTAATCGTGTTTGTAATACATATATCATGCTATGTACTAATATATTCACTATGCACTTATATTTTATAATACAAGTTGGATATATAATTTGGACTAACTTCTTAGTTTTTAAGTGTAATACATTAAATGTAGGATTAACCAAGAAGGAAGAGTGAGTATTGGAATAAAGAAAGAAAATCAATATCATGTCTCACTTAAAGAAGAAGAAGAGAAAGGATGCTCCAAGAATTGAAGATCAGAAAGGAGCATACCAAGAATGGGAATGACCAAGCGAAAGTAGAGTTCAAGCATTGAAGACCTAACTATTAGGTATATTTTATTTTCACTTAGGTCTTGATGTGGTTTAATCTTTGAAATTTACTTAATTTTGTTATCATATGTTTTAAATAAGTTATATTAAGTAAATTTGATGTTAGCATGTGTTATAATTGAGAAATATTGGCTAACAGAAGAATTTTGCTTATGATTTATATTCATTTTGTGCAAAATTTGGACTTTACTTGTTGAAAGTCAAAGTTACAAAGGTTTTATCTCTGATAAATGAATTTTGAATTTGAAATTCGAATTTTGAGCTAATTATAGTTAGTAAAAGTGAACAAAAGTTGTAGAGGTTTGAACATGCCTTTAATAGACGAATTTCGGTCTATAATAGACAAATTTCAGTCTTTGAAATTCTAATTTTGAACAAAAGTCATAGAGGTTTAAACATGTTTTTGATAGATGAGATTCAATCTCTGAAATTCTAATTTTGAATTGCATTGTGAAAACTTGAAGTAACTGTTCAAACCCAATAGACACACTTCCAGTATAAAAATTTGTATGAACTAACATTAGGTATCTTTTGCAAACTTGAAATTCAAATGTCACTTTGTAACAGATGAATTTCAAGGTTCAACACTAAACACATAATTATGCTGACTCTGCAAAATTTGTCTATTAAGCCTCAAAATTTGAATTTCAGTATGTTAGACACATTTAATGCGGTTGTTAAATGGCTATTTCTGCAGAGTAATGGGTAGAACTTGTGTCTAATGAATAGATCTTGTGTCTGACAATTAGTTAAGCCATCGATTTATAAATAGAATCTCCATCTATCCTCTCAAAGGATGAGGTGTATAGTGATTTGAAGTGTATAGTAATGGAAGGATGGAAAGTGAATGGTTCTATGACAAGCTAGCTATTCTTTTCCTTCTTCAGGGTTATTGAAACAGAAAAAAAAATCTTTATGTGGACCCCACATCTTTTCATATATTTTTCTAATTTTTTAGTTGTTTTGATCATATTTTCACACCCTCTTCTTTCTCTCATCTCTTTGAAACTTTTTTCAGGGCTTTTTTCTAGGATTTTTGAAGACAAAATATCTTGATGTGAGAACTAGGGGAGGGATAATGTAGAGAGAGATAAAGAGTGGGTACAAAAGGGAGAAAAAGAAAAACTCAAGGGAGAGAGATAAAGAAAATATGAGAGGGAGAAAGTAGAACAGTATAAGGGAGAGAGAAATCACTGGAAAAATTCTCAAATCACATAATCCAAGTTTTTCTGACAATTAAGTAATGAAACTCTTATTTATAGAGTCCAAATTCTATTCTAGTTAGAATTTTAAAAGGATAAAATAATTTAAATTTAACAAAAGATAAATATTAAATTAAACTATATCCTAAAATATAAGATAAAAGATAAATCTAAACAAAATAATTAAATCCTAAAAAATAAAATAAATTCAGAATAAATTAAATCTAATATAATCCTAAATATTTTATGATAGAGATGAGTAATCTAATTATCCATTCTCTATCAAATCTTTATGTGGGTGCCACATCTTTTTAGGTGTGCAATAATGGGAAGTGAATAGTTCAACTTTTTATCAGGATTTTTTTTTATTTTAAAAAACAAAAATACTTCGTGTGGACCCCACAACTTTTTATATATTTTTCTAATTATTTTTAATTCCTTTTTCTTATATTTTCACTTATTTTCACACCCTCATCTTTGTAAGGTTTAGTATAATATAAGTTTTAATAATGACAAATATAAAATAATAAGGAACAAATGCATCATATGTATCTGACATATATAATGTTCCTTAAAGAAGTAAAAAGTGCATTAGCATGTATTTAATTATGGTTATAATGTATATATATATCATACTATGTGTAAATATATCCACTGTACTTTTACAATGAATAACATAAATTGGATATATAAATTGGACTAACTACTTGGTTTGAAAGTGTAATATATTAAATGTTTGTTAGTCCAAGTAAGAAGAGTGAGCATTGGAATGCAGAAATGGAAATTAATATCATGCCTCACTCAAGAAAGAAGAAAAGAAAGGATGCTCCAAAAATGGAAGATCAGAAGGGAGCATGCCAAGAAGGAAATAATCAAGTGGAAGTGGAACTCAACATTTGAAGACCAAGTCACTAGGTATATTTTGTTTTCACTTAGGTCTTGAGGTGAGATTAATCTTTGAAATTACTTAATCTTGTTACCATATGTTTTAAATGAGTTAGATTAAGTAAATCTAGTGTTGGCATATGATAGATTTGAAAAACTCTGACTGACAGATGAATTTTGAGAAGTTAAAATTCTTATGCTTTGTTAAAATACGAACTTTGCTAACTGAAATTTGAAGTTCCAAAGATATCACCTCTGACAGATGAATTTCAAGTGTTGAAATTTGAATTTCGAGTCAAGCATAGTTAGTAAAATGTGTAAAATTTGTCTGAAGCCATGACAAAGTTCGTCTGATAATTAAGCACTAAAAGGGTTCAAAAACATTCCCTCTGATAGACGAATTTTGGATTTCAAAATTCAAACTTTAAGTATAACAGACGAATTTTGGCTTTCAAAATTCGAATTTCAAATCTCCAGAATGTGGAAATACTTCTGGAACAGCCAACAGACGAATTTCCACATCCAAAATTCGAATTTCAAAAGAAAGAACTTGTGCCATATTGAGTTGGTCACTGACAGACGAATTTTGGGAACCAAAATTCGAACTTTGAAGGCACTGTAGCAATATGGAACAACTGTTCACACTTACTAGAAGAACTTTAAACTTGAAAATTCATTTGTTCGAACATAGAAACATTTGTCAAGATGAAAATTTGAATTTCAGTTTTGAACAGACGAACTTCGAAGTTCAACGCTAAAGACTTTAACTTATGGTCTCTTCGAAATTCATCGGTTGACATCCAAAATTCAAATTTCAGAATGTCAGAAACATTAAATGTGGATGGTAAATGGCTAGTTTTGTAGAGTAACCATTGGGTAACGTCTTTAACAGCTAGATCTTGTATCTAATATCTAGTTACACCATAAATCTATAAATAGAACATCATTTGAACTTATGGGTAACAATCTTAAGAGAGTTTATGCAAAAATACTGCAACAATTTGTAAAATCTTTCTATCTCAGCATTGGTTGAAAAACTCACCTCAATAGAGTGAACTTTCAGTGTATTATCTACTCTTCATGAGAATTTTCATTTTGTAAACATTTCTTTCTACATATTCTGGGTAGAATCTTAGTGTGGAGAAACACTAAGGGATTTACACATCTTGTAAGGGTGTGAGGAGAGCGGCTTCACAAGTGCCTACTGAAACTTGTGGGAATGTACTGTGTAATATCCCTATTTTTATGGGATGTTAGAAAATGAATAAAAAGATGAGAAACGAAGTGAGACGAAAATGTTTTATATAATCGGGCTTTAGAAGGAATTAATTTCTCATCTAATTTTCTGAAGAAGCTATGTTCGGTCCTTAATTGGAATTAATTTTTCATAGGGTCCTTAGCAGAAATTAATTCCAGAACTTACCCCGGAAAATATGTAATATACCACTTGAATGAAAGGCCGCTCCAAGTTGAGCGTAATGGTATAAGTATTGCATGCCCGGGAGGTCTAGGTTGAGAGATAGATCAATTTGAAAGTTAATGTGAATAGTGAAAAGGGAATAATAAAAAAATTGGTCTTTGGGTGAAATTACAAGAAAGTGCCCAAAAGAATGGATAATTATATTTTTGACCCGGTTCAGGGGTAAAATGGTCATTTTCCATATTTGAAGAAAAATATGAATATTGCATTTTAAATCCCAAGGAATAAATTTTGATATCATAAAATGCATGAGGAATTGGGAAAAATGGAGAGACACCGTTAAGCGTGAAAAAGAGCAAAGATGTCATTTTTCCTGGTTGGACGAAAAAATAAGAAATTATATTTTTACCCCTAAAGAATTATGAAAAGGACATCCATGTCCTTAAAGTGATAAAAATTACGTGGGAAGAGTATTAGAAATGTCTTGGGAAAAATTACACCTAATGACCCGAAAGTTCTAAAAATTATAAATTAGCCCCGGGTCAAGGGCATTTTTGTAAATATAAAAAATTATGGTCAAAATGAAGCTCTCAATGAGTTAGACCCAATGAAATATAGTATGGAATTTATTAAGGTCAAAATCATATTTATTTGGTGATTAGGATTTAATATTAATATTTTACCCAATAAAAGCCAGTTTAAACTGCAGAGAAAAGGCAGTATTGATCCAAGGACAATGATTAGACCTTTCTAAAATACATTTTGGGTCTAGATAATTATTTTGGACCAAAAGTAATGATTGGATAATCTTGTATCAATTTAATGACAATTTTGGCAAAAATACCCAATCGGTAAGGGAAAATTTAATCGGTAAAGGGTATTTTGGTCCATAAATATTATTTAGGCAATTTTTGGCCAGAAAGGGGATGAAAAACGTGTGATTTATGAATGGGACATGAAGGGAATTGTTGGAAAAGCTTTTTAAAAGAAAAGTAAATGAAAATAGATAAAAAGGTTAATTAAGTTATTATATGATATAATTATCATTTTAAAACACCATTTCATCTTCCTCACGAAAAGAAGACGCTGGTTCAATGGAGAAGCAACCCAGGAACGCGTGAGAGAGAGAGAGCAAAAGGGAGAAGAGAAAATCACAAGATTTGCCCCAAAACTCTAAGGTATTATCTTATAACCCTTTTCTTGTGTCTCCTAGCAATTTTGAGGGATTTTAATGATTATTTTTCCTCTATTTTCTTGCTGAAAGTTTCTACCTAGAGAGAGAGTAGAGAGAGAAAATGAAGGTATGGAAAAACTAAGCCATGAAAAGGGTTATATAGGCCATAAGGTGCAAGAATATGTCATTGGATTACAAATTAATCGGTTAGTTATTTTTCTATAATTTATGATAATTTTCTGCCCAATTAGGGTTCATTATAGGAAGGGAATTGCAAGTTTTTGACCTAAAAAATGGATTCCTTGGGTCCAAAATAGGTTAGAATAAGTATGTTGTACAAGGAATGCATGATGGATAACAAAGTGCAAATTTTAGTTCAAGTGACCACTTTGTGAATGAAATTGGATAATTAGTGATTAATGGCATTATTTGATGATGCTATAGGATCCAAAGGAGTGTTAGAAGATCAAGGAAAGGGTTTGCAAAGTTTGGAGATTAGTGGAAAGCTCAAAGGTAGTTAACTCACCTATCTATGCTTATGTATTATCATTGATATTGCTTGGTTTGAATGATGTGTTTAATGTTTGGAATGTTGTCTTGTGATGATTTGGTATTGTTGGTTGGATTGTTTGAAGGGTAATGTGACCCTGGATATGTCCAAATACAAGGGGAAGTGCTGCCCAAATTTTCATAAAATGGTTATGCCAAAATGATTTGATTGCATGCTTAATGTGTTTTGAGCTGAATACTTGCAATATATATGATGATATGTGTGCATGATGGTAGTTACTACTGAGATTCTTTGAATCTCACCCCTCTCCAAATGTCTAACCAATTTTAGGTTCAAGTTATGGCAAGATTACCCAAGAAAGGAAAGGCAAGGAGAAGCAAAGTAATGTTCAAGATAATGATACTTAGGTTGATACTATTATATGAGAGATTATGTAAAACCTTATGGGAGATAATTATGCTATGCTTCCATGTTAATATGTTCCTCTAAGTTCTTATGGAGTATCATGTAAGATAAAGGCAAGTTATGGCTATTTATGTATATATGAGTGTGTATTTTGGAAAGTTGGGAGAATGCAAGAGACTTTCCTGAACATAGTTGGGAATTCGAAGTACTGTACATACCTCAATATGTTTAATGTATGAGTGTTTTATATGTATGGAAACTAGACATGTGTAGCTTTCCATAGGCATAAAGATCACCCAATTTGGAGTTGTGTATGATTTATGGTGATTTTTCAAAATTATGGTCAGAATCAGAAATTTTCAAAAATGACCATTTCTACAGTACATATAATATGAACCTACTGTATCAGTTGGCCGAGTAACTTCCCTGTTCAATATTTTTCCCATGTATAGAATCTTTTAAGATATATTTAGAGACTTGAACCATGTCAATATGATTTGTCTTGATTTAGTTATGAATTTTCAAAGTTCACCGGGTAAAAAGAAGTTAACCAAGGGAATGGTACCCGAAATGAAATAAATTGGTTTAAGTTCTTTTATATAATCAAGTCTCTAATTAAGTAATAATGGACTTAAAGATAGTTTAATACATGGGAAATGAGTCTAAGTATGAGATGTTATATTTTTGGTATCAGAGCTGAAGGTCTTGGCTCTTAGAGCAAAGATTTAAGTTAATCTTTGCAGGAAAATACATTATTTAAAATTAAAGTATTTCCCCTATGGTGTTAAAGTACTCTTCCTTATGGAAAACTAGCCTAAGCATATTCTAGTGGCATAAGGGATTAGTCTTAAAGGTAATTAATTGTAGTTGCTAGATTAGTTGAGGATGTTTTACATATTATTTATTTACCTTAGGTCTTGAATTCTTTCAGAGTTAGATCGCAGTTAGATCCTATCAGTAAAAAGATGATGTAGGATCACAGAGGATCCTAGTAGGGCTTAGAAATCGCAGTAGATCTCATGGTCGCAGTAGACCAATAATGAGGTTACAGTAGACCTCCACAGAGAATGAGATGATGGGCCCTACAGTACTGATAGTTCTCTGAAAAAGGATGACCTAGGATGATTTTAGAAAGATATGATGCCTCATTAATCAGCAGCTAATATGAATGTTCACCTAAGGCTTTTCTCGAATGTCCAGCCACTAACTCGAAAGTAGCAAAGAAATGTGATGATGGGTGATGATAAGTTGAAAGGTAAATACCCCACATATGAAATGAAAGTGGTATCAGTGGCAAAATGTTTTCAATGATAAATGGAAGAGGCCAGTAAGGAATAAATGATAGTAATGAAGAAAAGTAATGAGAAAAGAGTTCATAGGGGAAAATTAGTGTATAATTTAAAAGAATGTAAGTTACAAAAGGAGAATGAGTAATAACCCAGGTGAAGGAAAATGGCCTGAGCCTAATCAGAGTCCTATAAAGGAAAATATAGGATCTAAGATGAATATATAATGATAGCTGTATGATGATCATTAAATGGAAGAAATACCTGAGTTTAAGAAGTTACTTAATAATAGTGGTCCTCTTAGGTATAGCCATACCAGAGCAAATATATGCACATCAAGTTAAGGAAGGTGAACAATCTATGAGCTGTGCTAAGTAAGTTTGGGCTAGAGGAATCATTTGAAGAAAAAAAAAAGTAGCTTTGCCCAACTAAACCAAGGACTCCAAATCCAAAGGAATAATAGAACTACTTTAAGAAATGTCATGATAGATCTGGAAGACAAGTTTAATTTCTAGATCTCGTGAGTACTATGATAGAATCAAAAGAATGTTTTGAAGGGCATCATGATCATCGGCTCCTTGGAAGTGAATGGATTAAGCCAGTAGTTAATGCTATATAGAATCATGAGCTATGAAAGTTTGAGAGAATGAAAACAATAGCAGTAAGTTTGATGCCAGCATGGAAACCTCAAAAGTTCAGTATGATGATAAGGATGAAAAGTATATGTGGAAGTAATGCACAGCCATGGTTTTAAGCCAAGTAGATATGTAGTAAGGTATTAAAGTAGTGAAGTAGTCAATGAAACTGGTTAAGTGCAATTATTAAATGTAAGATAACAATGGTTAAGATATGAGAAGGTGTTCAACAAAGATAGGTAGCACCAACATGGACTTCTCAAACGACTTAGTGACAGTAAAGAAAGGTACACCAACTGAAATTCCCTATAAATGATCCTTATGGCCTGGATCAGTAACAAAGGATTGTGAAGAGCAAATACAAGATAGAGTTATTACCCAGAAACAAAGGAAGAAGCTAGAGCTTATAATGCTCCATCTACAATAGTCTTAAGCAGATTAGTGAGCTCCTATGGAATAAGCTGCCAAGCAACTAGTTGAATTTATCAATCATCAACATATGGTTATGTAATATAGAATGTATCAACCATTATCTTTGATGATGAATTTGATATGCAAAATATTGAGGGATTGACTATGAGCTTGAAAAGATTTCTAAGACAATGGGTGGCACATTGGAAATGAAAGAATTTGATGGCAATATATAAGTTGAAGAATAAGGTTGATTAAAGGAAGTGAAATTTATAAGAATCTACTCTAATAAGAACGAGCTGGTCAATGAAAGTATAGTAAGGCATAACCAATGGGCTCGAAATTTGACGTACCTTTAGTAGTACGATGATGAACAAGAAAATATGGAAATAGTCTGAATCATGTGAATGTTTTACCAACATCTTCAACTACCATTAGTAAGAAAATTTCAGAGAAAGGAAAAGTAAGTAAGAATAAGGATAAGAAATCTTGGAATAACATGAGATTTATGAAGTAAGGCAAAAAGAGTAGATGAGGTAGACCAAGCAAGCTAGCTCTGTTTGAATACAGAAAGGCTCATGGCAGAAGGCCAAGTTTAGTAAGATAAAATGGTGCTTCAAGTATGGAAAGCCAATATGTTAAACTTGTGACAGTATTATGGAAATGGCCAACACCAGACCAAAAGCACAAGGGAAAGTCTTTAACATGGTGCTGAAAGGTTGGGTCTAAAAGTTATTATAATATGATTTATATGTGAATCTTTTACTATATGCAGGGCCATAATTTCCATTGTCAGTCTGAATAAATATTGAAGCACAACGGTAAGCACGAATTGGCTTTTTGTACATGATTTCCTCTTAGATTGTAAAAAGAAGATATTGATTGTGCCTACCCTGAAAATGTTCCATGTGCTTAGATTAAATCATATGTTATACCCATTGTTCAAGTTGAGAAGAGCTTGTGGAAAGATGTTGAGTATAGACATAAAAGTTGAGGTATGATTTAAAAGAGAAAGTTTGATAAGGATTCAAGGCCTCTATAATGGAAAGTTAGTAATGTGTTGACAATGCTTAAGACATGAGGTATAAATCTAAAGTAAAGTATAAGCCTAAGGGTTTAGTGATAAGCAGTTAGGGAACTATGAAACCTAGAGATAGTTAATTGTTGAACTTAGTATAAAATCTAGCTATAAAGAAAGTACCTAGCCGAAAGATCTCACAATGAAAGAAATCCTCTATCAGCTGCCAATGTGAGAATAAAGGGAGGTAGCTCTTGGGTAGAAGCCCAATTGAGCAAGCTCTTGGGAAGAAGCCCAATTGAGCAAAGAAAGATAAAATCCTCTATATCATGAAAGTCACCGAGGCGAGGTAGAGGAGAGATAGCTCCTGGGGTGATGCCCAAATGAGCAAGAATGGTGAGAGGCTAAGAGCAAGATTTAAACTAAGCTAGCAAAAGACTATTGAAGGGTTAAGAAGTTTCCCTGAATTGCCACATCACTGATTAACCTTGGCTAAGAAGTTAAAGAGGTTATAAAGATGAATAGAATGTTAAAGAGCAAAAAGTCAGTAACCACTACCTTAATGTCTGTCAGACTCTAACCCACAGGAAGCCAAAAGAATTCGAAAGCTCTGGTAAGAAAAGAAAAGTACAGGGTTTGGAGGTATGTTTATATGCAAAAGTATAGTGGCAAATTAAAGCTCTAGACTGATAAAAGTTAAAGAACAAGGAAGCAATATAAGTATGAATAATAGATGGAAATGAAAATGATACAGAACTGTCATTATAAGATGTTTTGTTAGATGTTAAAAGAAGAATTGAATGTTGTGGAAATAAAGCAGTAAGCTATCCAAAGGTCCCACAGACGAGTTATGGCTTAGATGAAAGCCTATTACTAAATTCTCTAAGTCTAATAATGGTATGAGTAAAGCAAAACCCCTTAGCATCCTCCAGTTAAGGTTGCTTGAGAGGGAGAAATTTTAAGATGGTTGGCCTACTGGGAAGTAATAAAGATGTAATAAGTATGAAGGGTAAGATGTGCAAATAGTTAATGTGCACACTATGAGTCTTACTAAAGCACCTGTTACAATATGAATAGAAGTATGAACAATATATGGTGGTCAGGTAATGATGATGCTTAAATAACTCCAATTCTTTGAAAGAGCATGAAAGACAACTAAAAATTTTTGAAATGTTGCAAAAGTAAAGACTTACTGAACTTAATAAATGGGAGCAAGGCTCCAAAAAGTATGGTTAGTAGGTTACAGAATCTCCTATAAGGATCGCAGTAGATCCTAGCAAAGCAAGTAATGTATGAGATGGGAGAGACCGAACCCCAGAATGAAATGAAAATTTTAATAAGTTCAGCAAGGAGTTATAAAAAAAAATTTCTCTCAGATGGTCTTACCGCGTAGTTAGAAAGAAAGTTTTGTGGGAAAAGATTTACAAAATGAGTTTTTATGAATTAAAGAGGCTAGACCTCCTCCCCTATGTTAAATGTTCCTGATCCAATGTGACCTAAAAGGTCTACAATAATGAAAAGTAAGAATGGTTTAGGGTATGAGCAATATATCGGGGTTGAGTTGAGGTGGTAGCCTATATTTTGAAAGATAAAATTTTTGTAAAGATGTATTTCCACTTATAACAGCGGTAATTAATGTTCTCAAGATACGGAGTTAGTACAAGCTATTATGTCTATAATACCACCATAAAGGTATTGAGACCACAGTAGCCTCAAGTGATCATGAAATAAAAAGAAAAGTTAAACTTGAGTATAGAAAGTAGAATGGAAGAAATGTTGAGATAACCTGAAAGTGTCATCTAAGCAGAGCTAATGAGATAAGCTCATGCCTCAATAGAAAAATTATTATGTGAATAGTCAGTCAAAGGTTATGAAAAGAATATAAAGTAAAAAGAAAAGTACAAATGGTTTTGTAAGTGCCATTCAACCAAAGCTAATACAGTAAACTTATGTTTTGGTAGAAAAGTTACTTACATGATTAGTTTTAAAGTTTGGAGAGATAAAGAAAAGAAAGATGTCAGATGCCGATAGAAAAATTATAACATGAAAAAGGATGAGGAAACATCATGACAGTACGAACAAGTATGTTATGTAGAAGTTATCAATGCCCTAAGATGAAGGGAATTGTGAGAGCAATAATGAATATATTTTATGGAAAGCTTCTCATACCCTTATAATAAGATAGATATATGATGTCTTTGATATTTTCCCAATGTGAAAAGTATTTGCCAGACTTTGCAAATGTAGTAGATTAGCAAAGAATACCAGAGTGAGGCAATGACTATTAAATAAACAAGTAAGGAAGAAAGTATTCCTCTACTAAGAGATAGTCTGGAATTGGCGAAATGATAAGGAGAGAAAGCGATGTGTAAGAATTCAGCAAAATTTCGAGGACGAAATTTTAATTAAGGGGGGAAGAAATGTAATATCCCTATTTTTATGGGATGTTAGAAAATGAATAAAAAGATGAGAAACGAAGTGAGACGAAAATGTTTTATATAATCGGGCTTTAGAAGGAATTAATTTCTCATCTAATTTTCTGAAGAAACTATGTTCGGTCCTTAATTGGAATTAATTTTTCATAGGGTCCTTAGCAGAAATTAATTCCAGAACTTATCCCGGAAAATATGTAATATACCACTTGAATGAAAGGCCGCTCCAAGTTGAGCGTAATGGTATAAGTATTGCATGCCCGGGAGGTCTAGGTTGAGAGATAGATCAATTTAAAAGTTAATGTGAATAGTGAAAAGGGAATAATAAAAAAATTGGTCTTTGGGTGAAATTACAAGAAAGTGCCCAAAAGAATGGATAATTATATTTTTGACCCGGTTCAGGGGTAAAATGGTCATTTCCCATATTTGAAGAAAAATATGAATATTGCATTTTAAATCCCAAGGAATAAATTTTGATATCATAAAATGCATGAGGAATTGGGAAAAATGGAGAGACACCGTTAAGCGTGAAAAAGAGCAAAGATGTCATTTTTCCTGGTTGGACGGAAAAATAAGAAATTATATTTTTACCCCTAAAGAATTATGAAAAGGACATCCATGTCCTTAAAGTGATAAAAATTACGTGGGAAGAGTATTAGAAATGTCTTGGGAAAAATTACACCTAATGACCCGAAAGTTCTAAAAATTATAAATTAGCCCCGGGTCAAGGGCATTTTTGTAAATATGAAAAATTATGGTCAAAATGAAGCTCTCAATGAGTTAGACCCAATGAAATATAGTATGGAATTTATTAAGGTCAAAATCATATTTATTTGGTGATTAGGATTTAATATTAATATTTTACCCAATAAAAGCCAGTTTAAACTGCAGAGAAAAGGCAGTATTGATCCAAGGACAATGATTAGACCTTTCTAAAATATATTTTGGGTCTAGATAATGATTTTGGACCAAAATTAATGATTGGATAATCCTGTACCAATTTAATGACAATTTTGGCAAAAATACCCAATCGGTAAGGGAAAATTTAATCGGTAAAGGGTATTTTGGTCCATAAATATTATTTAGGCAATTTTTGGCCAGAAAGGGGATGAAAAACGTGTGATTTCTGAATGGGACATGAAGGAAATTGTTGGAAAAGCTTTTTAAAAGAAAAGTAAATGAAAATAAATAAAAAGGTTAATTAAGTTATTATATGATATAATTATCATTTTAAAACACCATTTCATCTTCCTCACGAAAAGAAGACGCTGGTTCAGTGGAGAAGCAAGCCAGGAACACATGAGAGAGAGAGAGCAAAAGGGAGAAGAGAAAATCACAAGATTTGCCCCAAAACTTCAAGGTATTATCTTATAACCCTTTTCTTATGTCTCCTAGCAATTTTGAGGGATTTTAATGGTTATTTTCCCTCTATTTTCTTGCTGAAAGTTTCTACCTAGAGAGAGAGTAGAGAGAGAAAATGAAGGTATGGAAAAACTAAGCCATGAAAAGGGTTATATAGGCCATAAGGTGCAAGAATATGTCATTGGATTACAAATTAATCGGTTAGTTATTTTTCTATAATTTATGATAATTTTCTGCCCAATTAGGGTTCATTATAGGAAGGGAATTGCAAGTTTTTGACCTAAAAAATGGATTCCTTGGGTCCAAAATATGTTAGAATAAGTATGTTGTACAAGGAATGCATGATGGATAACAAAGTGCAAATTTTAGTTCAAGTGAGCACTTTGTGAATGAAATTGGATAATTAGTGGTTAATGGCATTATTTGATGATGCTATAGGATCCAAAGGAGTGTTAGAAGATCAAGGAAAGGGTTTGCAAAGTTTGGAGATTAGTGGAAAGCTCAAAGGTAGTTAACTCACCTATCTATGCTTATGTATTATCATTGATATTGCTTGGTTTGAATGATGTGTTTAATGTTTGGAATGTTGTCTTGTGATGATTTGGCATTGTTGGTTGGATTGTTTGAAGGGTAATGTGACCCTGGATATGTCCAAATACAAGGGGAAGTGCTGCCCAAATTTTCATAAAATGGTTATGCCAAAATGATTTGATTGCATGCTTAATGTGTTTTGAGCTGAATACTTGCAATATATATGATGATATGTGTGCATGATGGTAGTTACTACTGAGATTCTTTGAATCTCACCCCTCTCCAAATGTCTAACCAATTTCAGGTTCAAGTTATGACAAGATTACCCAAGAACGGAAAGGCAAGGAGAAGCAAAGTAATGTTCAAGATAATGATACTTAGGTTGATACTATTATATGAGAGGTTATGTAAAACCTTATGGGAGATAATTATGCTATGCTTCCATGTTAATATGTTCCTCTAAGTTCTTATGGAGTATCATGTAAGATAAAGGCAAGTTATGGCTATTTATGTATATATGAGTGTGTATTTTGGAAAGTTGGGAGAATGCAAGAGACTTTCCTGAACATAGTTGGGAATTCGAAGTATTGTACATACCTCAATATGTTTAATGTATGAGTGTTTTATATGTATGGAAACTAGACATGTGTAGTTTCCATAGGCATAAAGATCACCCAATTTGGAGTTGTGTATGATTTATGGTGATTTTTCAAAATTATGGTCAGAATCAGAAATTTTCAAAAATGACCATTTCTACAGTACATATAATATGAACCTACTGTATCAGTTGGCCGAGTAACTTCCCTGTTCAACATTTTTCCCATGTATAGAATCTTTTAAGCTATATTTAGAGACTTGAACCATGTCAATATGATTTGTCTTGATTTAGTTATGAATTTTCAAAGTTCACCGGGTAAAAAGAAGTTAACCAAGGGAATGGTACCCGAAATGAAATAAATTGGTTTAAGTTCTTTTATATAATCAAGTCTCTAATTAAGTAATAATGGACTTAAATATAGTTTAATACATGGGAAATGAGTCTAAGTATGAGATGTTATATACTGAGGCTTCACAGGTGCCTGGATCAAACTTGTGGGATATAGTGAAAAATCCCAAATGGTGGCTTAGGGACTAGATATAGGCTAAGTGGTTGGGTTGAACCGGTATAGATTGTTGTGATTGTTCTTCATCTTCTCTATTCAGTTGCTACACATAACTCTCTCTGTTTATCCCTGTTTTGCTGCACTCTTAATGAAATTAGGTTATGATCCAAAAAGAGCGAAAATCTTGCATCACCCAATTCTCCCCCGTCTTGGGTGACCAGCCAACTTAACAATTGGTATCAGAGAAAGGACTCTCAGCAAAGGATCTAATCATCCGGGAGCAAAATGGCTGGTTTTGGAGAGAACATACTACCACAGGGGAACAATGTCAATAGACCTCTAGGCTTCAATGGTGAACACTATGGATACTGGAAGATGAGGATGCAGATTTATCTTCAATCCATAGACCTAGATATCTGGTATGTTATACAAAAGGGTGACTTTGTGCCAAAGAAAATGTAAAATGATGGCACATACAGAAAGAAGCCAGAAGCAGAGTGGGATGGTGTGGATAAGTGAAGAGTTCTGCTAAACTTCATGGCAAAGCACTCCTTGGTCAGTGCACTTTCACAAGACGAATTCTTTAGAGTGTCAGATTACAACACAGTAAAGGAAATGTGGGATGCTCTGGAGATTGCTCATGAAGGAACCAAGGGAGTTAAGGAGAACAGCTCAGGTCTTTCACAGTTGAATATGAAGCCTTCAAGATGAACAATAGTGAGTCTATTAAAGAATTTCAAATTCGTTTTACTCATATTATTAATCATCTGGCAGCTTTGGGAAAGAGCTATACACAAAGAAAGCAAGTATGTAAAATACTCAGAGCTCTACCCAAAGAATAGCAACTGAAAGTGACAGCTATTGAAGAAATAAGAGGAGAATCATATCAATCTGTCACTGCATTGTTTGGAAGCCTTGCTAAACATGAAGGGAGACTAGATCTTCTATGGGAGCAGCAAAATAAAGGAAAAATGCTTATGTTTAAAGCTACTACATCACAGAGCTCAGAAGATGATGACACTGATGATGAAAGTGATGATAGCAGCAGTGATGATAAGGAGGATGAGCTAAAAGAGTTAACCATCAGATTTGGAAAATTCCTCAAAATAAAAAAGAAGGAGCCTCAGGAACAAAAGCACTCTTGCCATGCAAATAAGCTAAAGCACCAGTCAAAGAGGCAAGGAGGAAGATATGCAAAAAAGAAAAGTGAAAAGCTAAAGTGGCATATACCTCTGCAATCTGGGGCAATAGTTCAGATGAAGATGATGAGGATACCTATCCATGCTTGATGGCACTATCCAATGATGAGGTATCAAATTCTGACTCTGAATCTAATTCTGAATTCTCTATTGATGAGTTGCAAGTTGCTTACAATGAAATGCATGATGAATTGATTAGATTAGCTAAAGAACTTGCACTCAATAAAAAGAAAGTGATTTCCTTAGAAAATGATTTGCAATTTGAAAAGACTGAAAAGGAATCACTTAAACAGAAAATAAATGATTTAGAAAATATCTGTGAAACCTATACACGCACTTCCTCTTGTGTTACATGTGATATATTAAATAAAGAAAAAGAGGAATTGACTAGAGTAATAGCCAATTTCACCCAAGAAAAGGATAAGTTGAATATTTCATTTGGTAAACAGAATTCTAAGTTTGACAAGTTGGGTGCTGGCTATAGGAGTGAGTCCAAAGGGAAAAATAAATCCTGTTCGAAATTCTTTGTGCCTAATGTAATGCCTAGCTCACCATCATACACATATTGTGGTAAAAATGGTCATATTGCTTATCTATGCAGCATAAGAAAAAATGATTTGAGTAAAAGCATGAAATAGGTTCCAAAGAATATCACTAACCCTCCTAGACCAAGAAATAAGTGGGTACCAAAATTTTCTTCTAGTGTTTCATGTCTACAGAACCAATCCAAGAAGAAAGAATACATTGGTGCAAGAAAGAGGATGCTGAAAAGGAAAGCTTCTCAAAACTCCAAAACTACAACCGCAAATCACATGGAGAAGCACTGAAAGCAATTCTCTCACTCATATGAAGGAAGCAACTCAAATGGAAACCATACTACTTATCTTGAGGAGAGAAAGAGCATAAATTCAAGAGGCATTGGCATGTATGCAAAAAGAAGACATGAGGAATACTACACTGCATACAAGCTAAGAATAACAAGTAAATAATCTTTGGTAACCTCTGATCCTTACCCCTTTCAATTATTGCATTATATATATATAATTGGGTAAGATTGAACTCTGGTCTCATATGTAATGAAAAATGTTCAAATTGACCTTTAGTGGATCAAAGTCAGAAAGGGTACCAAAGAAAGAAAAAAGATTGTCCCTCTTGCTTTTGCAGGTACTCCCTGAGCTAAATGGTGAAAGCCTCATAAAGATGGAGTATCTTATGCACTCAATTGGAATCATATTGAAAAGGGAAGAAATTAGCTATTAACCAAACTGGTTTGTAAGTGTTTAACAAATTTTCATATGATGCTATTATTTGAGGTTATTAAAATAAAGTATGGTCCTTGTTCAAATGATGAATTATTTCAATATGATGGTGCTTACTAAAAAGTTCAGTATTTGCACTAGTCCATTTCTTTATTTGTATAACTAAACTTGTGTACTTTTTAAAATTCCCCTTGTATACTGATTTTGATTTAAGCCACTATTTGAAAAGCATGTATATTTGAACAAATGCTCATACTTAGGGGGAGCATGTAAATTTGCACGTAAAAGTTTTTAAAAGATCATTCTGATTTTAAAGAAAAACTTGAATCATAATACTCACATCATGTACAGATTGACTGAACATGCTTATTTGATGCATTATACTTTCTTGGCTTCATCATTATGAAATGCATAGGTTGAGGGGGAGCATTTTTTGAAATTAAGTTGTTTATGCTTTAACTTACCTCATTTTACTATGAAGAGTTTTGTCGCTTAGCTCTAATCTGCTAAAGGGAGCAATGATGTTTCAACATCTCTCCTTGATTATAAAGGAAGAAGGTAACAACTCTTCAAATTTGAGATACCTCTTGTGATGCTTGAATATCATGATCATCTTGACAAGAAGCATAATAACATTTAGTATCATAATATTTTTCAAGCAACAACTGATATTAGTTTGAATATCACTATCCATTGGTATCAATTTTGAAAATAATTGGTAACAATTGGTATCAATTTTGATATCAGTAAAAATTAGACATAGTCTGAACATATAGTGTATAATAAGTTTTGATGAAAATTTACATTTTAGTCTATGTTTTTATGTGTCCTTGAAACATCCCAGACTTCTATGTTTACTGGTACAACCTTACAAATAAAGGGAGAAGAAATACTTGTTATTCTTCAAACCTTTTTGTTGATGTCAAATAGAGGGAGAAGTTGTGTGAAAAATATGCATATACTTAATGTGGAATTATCTGAATTAAACTACATTATATGTGTTAATCATTTATTAAGCATATTTTTCACTAGTGATTTGTCATCATAAAAAAGGGGGAGATTGGAAGGTTTAGTATAATATAAGTTTTCAAGATGACAAATATAAAATAATAAGGAACAAATGTATCATATGTATTTGACATATATAATGTTCCTTAAAGAAGTAAAAGGTGCATATCATGTATTTAATTATGGTTATAATGTATATATATCATACTATGTGCAAATATATCCACTGTACTTTTACAATGAATAACATAAGTTGGATATATAAACTGGACTAACTACTTAGTTTCGAAGTGTAATATATTAAATGTAGGTTGGTCCAAGTAAGAAGAGTGAGCATTGGAATGCAGAAATGGAAATCAATATCATGCCTCACTCAAGAAAGAAGAAAAGAAAGGAAACTCCAAAAATGGAAGATCATAAGGGAGCATGCCAAGAAGGAAATGACTAAGTGGAAGTGAAACTCAACATTTAAAAACCTAGTCACTAGGTATATTTTGTTTTCACTTAGGTCTTGAGGTGGGATTAATCTTTGAAATTACTTAATCTTGTTACCATATATTTTAAATGAGTTAGATTAAGTAAATCTGGTGTTAGCATATGTTAGATTTAAAAAACTCTAACTGACAGACGAAATTTGAGAAGTTAAAATTCTTATGCTTTGTGAAAATACAAACTTTGTTGACTGAAATTTGAAGTTCCAGAGATACCACCTTTGACAGACAAATTTCAAGTGTTGAAATTTGAATTTCGAGTCAAGCATAGTTAGTAAAATATGCAAAATTCATCTGAAGTCATGACAAAGTTCATATGATAATTAAGCACTAAAAGGGTTCAAAAACATTTCCTCTAATAGATGAATTTTGGATTCCAAATTCAAAATTTAGAATAAAACTCAATGATTTACAATTACATTTGATTAAATCAAGAAGTTTTGGGTATCAAAATAACATATCCTTACTTTGAAACATAGTGAAATATAATTTTCAAGAATCTAGAGTTTGACCTTTAATTAGTATTTTTAGTACATCTCTCAAAATACATATAGCTTTGATATAAAACTTATTTCATATGAAACTAGACTTAATAAGCTTTTCAAAGAAGGTTATTTCACTCAAAATAAATGTCATATGAAAAAGCTATGGCCATTTAAAGTTGAGTAGTAAAATATGAATTTTTAGTTTTGACCTCTTATCATTTTTTTGATTATATCTCACAGAATATATTTGTTTTTGAAGTAAAACTTCTTTCATTTGAAATTAGACACTGAGAGCTTTCCAACAATAGGTCATTTGTTTAATTTGGAGTTAAAATGAGAGAGTTATAGCTTCTGTAAAATTGTCTATAGTGCAAAGTTCGAAGTTACAAATGTTCCGCCTTCGATAGACGAATTTCGGACCTTCGAAATTTGAATTTCAAAGACAATTTTTGTGTTATGTTGAGCTTACCACTGATAGATGAATTTTGGCTTTCAAAATTTGAACTTCAGGTCTAACAGACAAATTTTAGCTTTCAAAATTCAAATTTCGAAACTCTAGAATGTGAAAATACTTCTAGAATAGCCAATAGACGAATTTTCATATCTAAAATTTGAACTTCAAGTATAACAGATAAATTTTGCCTTTCAAAATTTGAATTTCAAATCTCCAGAATGTGGAAATTGTTGAATCAAGAGTTTTGATGATTCCAAACCAACATTCAAGAGCTTGGAATGAAGATATCAAAGGTGCCCAAAAGGCTCAAGTGAAGAAATTCTGGAGAAATCTGTGCAAGAATTGTTGTAGGATGATTAGTTATACTTAAATATGGGTAAAAGACTTTGATTTGGTGAAAGGATGTTTTAAAACCTTGATTTTATGTTAAATCATGAAATATTTGAAAAATACCCACCAACAGATGAAGTTTGAAAGGTTTATATTGAACTGTCATGTTGGAAATTCGAACTTTGGCTTTGGAAATTTGAATTTTGAGTTAAAATTGAATAAGTCTGAAGAGATGCTTCTCTGACAGATGAATTTTGATTTTCCAAAATTCAAATTTTCATAAGTATCTGAAAGAAGCTTTTGGCAACAGACGAACTTTGGGTTCTGAAAATTCAAATTTCAGACAAAATGCAACTTATGAAAACTAAAGAAATCTGTCTGAAATAATGTCAAAGTTCATCTGAAATCAAGATTATATTGAGTTTCAAAATTGCTCACTGACAGACGAACTTTGAACATGCAAATTTGAATTTCAGAAGCTAAGGTTGTGAGTCTGTTACAATGATATGTTGACATAAAAATGACACTATTTATAAATTCGAATGTTAAAGTAAGTCTGAAAAGAGGTCTCTCTGACAGATGAACTTCACTCTTTGAAAATTCGAATTTTGAAGTAAATGAACTACTGTGCTTTTTGAGCCTGCTGGGAACAGACGAATTTTGGGGTTTCAAAATTTGAATTTCAAAGGCACTGTAGCAAATTGAAAATACTGTTCACACTTAATAGAAAAACTTTCCACTTGAAAATTCATATGTCACAACATGGAAACATTTTCTAAGTTTCAAAATTTGAATTTTGCTCCATGAACAGACGAACTTCAGTATTTCAACATTGGAAGCTTTAACCTTCGGTTCCTACCAAATTTATCTGTTGACCAACTGAAATTCGAATTTCAGTATGTCAGAAGCATTAAATACGGTTGGTTAATGGATAGTTTTTCAGAGTAACCGTTGGATAACTTCTCCAACGGATAGATTTTGTCTCTAATGAATAGTTGGGATCTAAACATATAAATACAACATCATTTGAAGTTGTGGGTAACGAATTAAACTTTGTATATACTGAAACTCTGCCAAATCTTCTACTCAAAGACTTTTACCCTCTCACTTCAATACTTGTACTTCAACCTTCATATTCACTCTATTCAAGAGAGTTTAATCTTTGTAAATAATCTAATCTTCATCTGGAAGATAGATTTTCTTGTGAGGGGATATCACAAGGGATTGGGAAGCACTTTGTGAAAGTGCAGAGAGTGATTAAGTGAGCTCTAGAAAATAGAGCATAAACTTTGTACTGTGGCATTTGCAAGAAGCCGACCGAATTCTTGCAGTATAGTGGAAAATCTTAAGTTGTGACTTGGGGACTGGGTGTAGGTCAAGTGGAGAGACCGAATCAGGATAAATATCTGAGTTTTTCTTCTCCCCATTACTACCTTCTTAGCTTACTATTTTATACTCTGTTTTTCTATCATACCTTGCTTTCTTCATCCTTTTCACTTTGTGCAGAAAATTTTAATCTTTCCAATTCACCCCCCCTCTTGGGAAGTCACTCTAACTAATAGAAATACTTTTAGAACAGCCAACAAACGAATTTTCACATCCAAAATTCAAATTTCGAAAGGAAGAACTTGTGCCATATTGAGTTGCTCACTGACAGACGAATTTTGGGAATCAAAATTTGAACTTCGAAGGCAATGTAGCAATATGGATCAACTGTTCACACTTACCAGAAGAACTTTAAATTTGAAAATTCATTTATTCCAACATAGAAACATTTGTCAAGATGAAAATTTGAATTTTAGATTTGAACAGACGAACTTCAAAGTTCAACGCTAAAGACTTTAACTTATGGTCTCTTCGAAATTCGTCTGTTGACATCCAAAATTCGAATTTCAAAATGTCAGAAACATTAAATGTGATTGGTAAACGGATAGTTTTGCAAAGTAACCATTGGGTAACATCTCTAACGGCTAGATCTTGTATCTAACATTTCGTTACACCATAAATCTATAAATAGAACATCATTTGAACTTATGGGTAACAATCTTAAGAGAGTTTATGTGAAAATGCTGTAACAATCTCAGCATTGGTTGAAAAACCCACCTCAATAGAGTGAACTTTCAATGTATTATCTACTCTTCATGAGAGTTTTCATTTTGGAAACTTTTCTTTCTACATATTCTGGGTAGAATCTTAGTGTGGGGAAACACTAAGGGAATTACACATCTTGTAATGGTGTGAGGAGACTAGCTTCACAAGTGCCTACTGAAACTTGTGGGAATGTATTGAGGTTTCACAGATGCCCGGATCAAACCTGTGGGATACAGTGGGAAATCCCAAGTGGTGGCTTGGGGACTGGATGTAGGTCAAATGGTTAGGCTGAACCAGTATAAATTGTTGTGTATTATTCTTCATCTTCTCTATTCAGTTGCTACACACAACTCTCTTTGTTTATTTCTATTTTGCTGCACTCTTAGTGAAATTGGGTTATGATCCAAAAAGTGCGAAAATCTTGCATCATCCAATTTACCCCCCTCTTTGATGACTAGCCAACCTAACAATCTTTCTCTCAATTTTAAAAATCTATTTGCAATTAAAAAAATTCCATTCCTAAATTGCTCTCTTCCTCCTTTGTCTTTCCTATTTCACCCTCCATCCTCTCTTTCTCTCTTTCCTAAATGTATCTTTTCTTCTTCCGCCTTCCCTTGGTAGATCCTACTATCTTTTGATAACCACAAAATATCAAACCAAAAAAAATCTAATTGATTCAAAAAAAAACAAAACTTTATTTATTAATTTATTTATGATATATATATATAGAGGTTAATTTAACAAATGTATAAAAAAAGTCTCGCACATTTAACGTTTAATTAAAAGCATAACTAGTATTGCACCCGTACAATGCATAAATTATTCAAGTTTTCATAAAGGAAAAAATAATATATATATATGTAATTTTAATGCAAAAATTTTGTTAATCTTTGTCAATTCTAAATTTGATTGACATTTGTTATTGAAACAAATTTGTCTATATGTGATGTACAGTTTTTTTGGTAAGTGCAATGAAAAATTCAAATTCTAAGCCATTATATATTGGATATAAATATATCAACATAAAAAGTAGACAAAATATAATTAAATTAAATTATTGAAAACTTCTCTATAAATAATATTAAGAGTCATATTTGTTGGTTTTACATCCATGACAAGAATTAATATTTTCAGTCCCTTTGTGCCACATACTCTCAATATAGCAACATACAAATCATGTGTAAAATACAAGCCTTAAAAGGTATAGCCCAATATTGCATTAGTCTTGACGTTGACTTCTTGTAGTACAATTAATTGTGTACCATTATATAGGCCTAACAATTTATCAATATTTCTCAACACATACTATCAAGTTTTGCATCTTAATTTTATCATTTGTGCAAAGTCCAAAATATGTAAATGTGATAAAAATAATATGTGAATGAATATGCGTGAGAAAAAAAACAAAAGTAACATGTATAGTTATTTTTAAAACTATTTTCTTGACGTCTTTTTTTTTTTGCAACAATTTTTTTTAACATTCTTCAAACATATTGACATGGTTATGGAACTAATGAAAATTAAACTTTAAAAATTGATTTGCAATATAACGTGAACTAAGTTATTTCCCAAAGAACCAATTGAGTTACTTAATTAAATCAAGAATAAAGTAAAATAAAATTAATTAAAACAATCAATTAAAAATTAGGGGTTTAGAAATTAAATTCAATTAATTAACTAAAATAAAATTAATTATTGAAGTAATTAAAGAAATGACAAGACTAAATAAGTATAACTGGTCATAAATCAATTTCCTGATGTAAAATCTTCGTCACCATTTCTTTTAGTTTGTTAATCTGATTCAGTTTAACATCTTGATATTTTAATAAAAATTTCTCTAAATAATTATCTAGAGATTAAGCCACTACTAATGTTATAATTAACTGAAATCTCAATTAATATATAACATAGCACTAACCTCAATACAAAGTATACCAAAAATAAAGCTTAAATAATTATTTAAATAGAGTTAGAACATCCTATTATTATTGAAATCAATCAATTACAATAATCAAACTTCTTAGATTAAACCTTAAACTCAAATTCATACAACTTGATTAACTCTAATTCATAGCAAGCAAGGTAGCATAAAAATAGAGGAAGAAAATATGGATGAACTAAAATAAATCAAATTAGAAAATTATATTAAAGTCAAGCTTCAATCATAGCATCTGGTTCATAATTTGTAATTTGATTATAGGAAGAAAATTAGTGACCTATAATTTTAAGATGAAGAACCCAATAGAAGAAGCAAGATCGATCATGGAGGCTGTGAGAAAACAATGAAGAGAGATGAAGTCCTCCCTCCTCTGTGCGGCGCCTTCCTTCCTTTCCTTTTTTTTTTTGGTATTTCCTTCTGCCTCTGCTTCCACCCACTCCTTTCTTTTCTTTTTCCAATGCCGCGCCCAGTGACCCAATTCTCCCCTTCCTCCTTTTTCAGCCTCCACCGTGTTTGTGTATATATATTTGCCTCCTTCTCTGTTTTCCTTTTCTTTTCAGCACGGACAACGCTAAACCCTTCCTTTTATTTTAATATGATGGCTAAACTATCCTCAAATACCCTATATTTTTTTATTAAAAACATCTTAGATTAAAACTACCTATAAAGACCCAAAATTAAATGTTTATAAATTTACTTTTAAAAGTAAAAATAAAAACTAAAATAAATAAATTTCAAAAGATATCTCCATTTATGTCTAAAATTGTTCATTTCTAATTGCAATTTGTCTTCAAAAAGAATCTCTATGTAATCAGCGTAAAATAAAATAAAATTCAGTAGATACATTGTGAAAAAATATAGAATAGGAATTTAAATCAAGATTGAATTAATAAATCAAGTAAATCCAATTAATTCCAATTTAATGAAAACTAACATAAATTACATTCAATTAACCTCTAATAATTTGCACAAAATAAAATAATAGTTAATATCCACAATGTGTAAAAAGATTAAAAGAGAATTTTAAACATAAAATTGAAACATTAATCAAATAAATCCAATTAATCCAAACTTAGCTAATAAAATAAAATGTAGTTCAAATACTCTTAATTAGACAAAATTTATTAATAAAAAAACTAAGTAATGAGGATAAAAATATATAAAAATTTGATTTATCATATACCTAGGATTTACATGTGTATATTATATACACACACACACATTAACTCTTCATGTCTATGGAGGCAACATTTACGGGTTCATATGTTCCCCCAATGATGTTGAGTTCATATCAAATTTTATTTGATTTGCCGTTAAAGAACAATTTTTTTTTTAAATGAATTGATTTGTTTAGATGGTGAAGAAAATAAAGATGAAAAGGAGTTTCTTTTTTCTTTTACAATAAAAGAGAAAAAAGAGATTAGATTTTTAAATATTAAATATTTTCAAATAATTGATAGTGGGGATTGCATTAATGTTTTTTTAGAGAATATACACATTGTCATTCCAAATCTTCAAATTGATCTCATTGATTTTTTTATTACAGATAACAACAAATACTCACTCACCTACCCATCCACTCACACACCTAAGATGACAACTTGTCATCATCAGAACTTGATCCCATGACCTCCCTCTATTTAGGGAGTATTGGTGTCATTAGGTCATTAGGCCAATCACATGTTCATTGATTTGGACGATTGTGATTATATTGAAAACCTTGATTCTATGTTAAATCATGGAATAATTGAAAAACACCCACCAACAGATGAAGTTTGAAAGGTTTATATTAAACTTGTTGAATCAAGAGTTTTGATGATTTTAAACCAACACTCAAGAGCTTGGATGGAAAATATCAAAGAAGAACAAAGCTGTGTCAAATGAAGATTTACTGAGTATTTGCTGTTAGATCTCTTATAGGATCTTTAGTTTTTGATATGACTGGGTAAAAGATTTTGATTTGAAGAAAAGATGTTTTCAAACTTTGGTTTTATGTTAAATCTTTGAATATTTGAAAAACACCTACAAACAGACGAAGGTTGAGAATTTAAACTGAACTGTCAAGTTAGAAATTCGAACTTTGCTTTTGGAAATTCGAATTTCGAGCTAAAACTGAATAAGTCTGAAGAGACTGCTCTCTGTCAGACGAATTTTGGTTGTTCAAAATTCGAATTTTCATCTAGTCTGAAAAGAGGCCTTTTGTAACAGACGAACTTCACACTTTCAAAATTCGAATTTCAAGTAAAATGAAGTTTGTAAAAACCAAAGAAATTCGTCTGAAACTATGATAAAGTGCATCTAAAATCAAAATGAAATTAAGTTTGAAAAATGCTCTCTGACAGACGAATTTTCAAGTTCCAACATTCGAATTTTCATATAAGTCTGAAAGATGCTTCTTTACAACAGACGAACTTTGAATCTTCAAATTTCGAATTTCAAACAAAACAAAACTTAAGAAATTGGAAGAAATTCGTCTGAAACTATGTTAAAGTTCACCTGAGATCAAGAGTGATGTAAGTTTCAAAACTGCTCTCTGACAGACGAACTTTGAACATTGAAATTCGAATTTCAGAAGCTAAGTTCTTAAGTCTATTGAAATGAAACATTGACATACGAATGATGAGAACTTGCAACATTCGAATAATGAAATGAGTCTGAAAAGAGGTTCTCTGACAGACAAATTTCGCATTTCCAAAATTCGAATTTCGAAGAAAGTTATCTACTGTGGCCCTTTAAACGTTCAATGGACAGACGAATTTTGGGGATCCAAAATTCGAATTTCGAAGGCACTGTAGAAAATTGAAAACATTGTTCATACTTAACCGAAAAACTTTCTTCTTGAAAATTCGTATGTCACATTGTGAAAATATTTTGTAAGTTTCAAAATTCGAATTTCACTTCATGGACAGACGAACTTCGTGCTGTAACGTTGGAAGCTTTAATCTTTGGTTCCCTCGAAATTCGTCTGTTGGCCAACCAAAATTCGAATTTCAGTATGTCAGAAACATTAAATGCGGTTGGTAAACGGATAGTTTTTTCAGAGTAACCGTTGAATAACTTCTCCAACGGATAGATTTAGTCTCTAACGGATATTTGAGACCTAAATCTATAAATACAACATCATTTGAAGTTGTGGGTAACAAATAAAACTTGTATATACCGAATTTCTGCTGAATCTTTTTCTCAAAAGCTTTTACCCTCTTAACTTCCAAACTTGTACCTAAACTTTCATATCTACTCCTTTCAAGAGAGTTACTTCATTGTAATCAATCTACTCTTCATCTGAAAGATAGATTTACTTGTGAGGGATATTCACAAGGAGATTTGGAAGCACATAGTGAAAGTGCTTGGAGAGTTTGAGAGAGCTCAAAAACAGAGCAAACTCGTGTACTGTGGCCTTTGCAAGAAGCCCATTGAAATTCTTGCTGTATAGTTGATAAATCCCAAGAGGTGCCTTGGGGACTGGATGTAGGTCAAGTGGAAGGACCGAACCAGGATAAATTACTGAGTCCTCTTCTCCCTATCTTTACTTTTCATCTTGCTCTGTTTTACGCATTGTTTTCATTATACTGTGATATCTTCACTTACTTCACTTTGTGCAGAAAAATTTCAAACTTCCCAATTCACCCCCCCTCTTGGAAAGTCAGCCTTGCTAACAAGTGGTATCAGAGCCCGGATTCCCATACAAAGGAACTCACAGTCCGGGAATTATGATGGCTGGCTTTGGAGATAGTATACTCCCTGAAGGAAACAATACTAACAGACCACCAGGCTTCAGTGGAGAGCATTATGGGTACTGGAAGATGAGAATGCAAATCTACCTCCAATCAATTGATCTTGACATCTGGTCAGTCATTGAAAAAGGGGATTTTGTTCCAATGGCTCTAACTGAAGGTGGAGGACACAAAGAGAAGCTGGAAGCAGAATGGAATGATGAGGACAGAAGGAGAGTCCTACTGAATTTCAAAGCAAAACATTGTTTAGTCAGTGCCCTGAATCAAGATGAATTCTACAGAGTCTCACAATGCACCACTGCAAAAGGAATGTGGGATACTTTGCAGATTGCTCATGAAGGAACATCTGGAGTCAGGGAGAACAGACTGAACACGTGCATTGGGGAGTATGAAAGCTTCAGAATGGCTGAAGGAGAAACTGTAAAGGAGCTACAAAAGAGATTCACCCTCATTGTGAATCAACTCAAAAGCCTGGGAAAGGAATACACTCAGTCTGAGAAAGTAAGAAAAATACTCAGAGCTCTCCCTCTGGAATGGCAGCCCAAAGTAACAGCTATAGAAGAACCCAGAGGAGAATCAATGGCTTCTGTCACAGCTCTCTTCGGCAGCCTTGAGGAATATGAAGGAAAAATCAAAGCACTCAAGGAAGCTGGGATGGACAGAAAGAAGAAAGGCCTTGCCCTCAAAGCTGCTGATGAAAAGGAAGAAGAATCTGATGAGGGAGATGATCTGGATGAAGAAACTCTGGCAATGATGGTTAGAATATTCGGAAGATTCTACAGCAAAAAGAAGAACAAGAGATTCTTCAAGAAAGGAGCAGCTGGAGAAAGCAAGAAAGAGACAAAAGAACCTGTGACTTGCTATGAATGCAAGAAGCAGGGACACATAAAGTGGGACTGCCCTCAATTCCTCAAGAAACAAGAAAAGGAAAAGAAAGCTGCTGATAAGGGAAAGAAGAAGAAGGCCTACATCTCATCTATATGGGGCAACAGCTCAGATGAGGAAGAAGAAGATGAGGATGAGATTGCCAACATTTGTCTGATGGCACTTGCTTCTGAAGAAGCCACACTCTCACACAGCAGTGATCAGGAAGAAGAGGTATATGAATCTGAACCTTCCTATTCTGAATTACTAGATGCATTTCATGAGCTTCATGATGAATTCATTAAAATTGCTAAAGAACTGAAATTAGCAAAGAAAAAGATAAATAAGCTGGAGTCTCAAACCATAGCCTCTGAAATTGCCTCTTTACCTCCTACTGAGTCTGGTTGCTGCACCTCATGCATTGAACTTAAACAAACTAATGATTATCTAGTTAAAAGCATGTCTAGGCTCACTAGAGGTAAAGATATGTTGTTTGCCTTGATGGGGAGCCAAAGAATATCACAAGGAAAAGCTGGTCTTGGCTATGATCCATGTGCTGTCAAGGAAAAGATCAGGAAGAAAAATCAGAATATGTATATGAGACATTTTGTGCATGCTAACAATAATAAAAAGAAAAATAATGCATCACCTCACATTGAAACATATGATCAATCCAGGCATGCTAAACAGAAGTATTATTTGCATTGTTTTCTTCCTACCACTCAATCTAGCAGTCCATTCATTACCTGTCATTTCTGTAACAAAAAGGGACATATTTCCAGTTCTTGTGCATTAAAGAAAAATAGGCTAGGCAGGAAAACTGAATGGGTTCCCAAAGTTACCTCTGCACCTAAGGAATTACTCACTGACCGAAAAGGACCCAAGCAAATTTGGGTACCTAAAAGGAAAACATAAACTTTGTTTTGCAGGTCTGTCTCAAAGCTAAGAAAAGCAACAAATGGTATATAGACAGTGCCTGCTCAAGTCACATGACTGGTGATAAGGAGAAGTTCATCATCCTTAGAGACAAGAAAGGAGGAAAGGTGACCTTTGGAGGTGACCAATATGGCAAAATCATTGGTATTGGAATTGTGGGCAAAAATCCAGAAACATCCATTGAAGAGGTGCTGTTTGTGATTGGCCTCAACCACAACTTGCTAAGTGTAAGTCAGACCTGTGACAAAGGAAACTGGGTGCTGTTTGACTCAAAGTTTTGCCTGGTCATCAGAAAAAGTGATCACAAAGTAATCCTCAAAGCTCAAAGGGAAGGTAACTGTTATACTATTAACCTTGGTGAACTTCCTCCTCTGGACTCTGTATGTTTAATTAGTCAGAATAATGATAGTTGGTTATGGCATAGGAGATTAGCTCATGTCAACATGAATCAATTATCTAAACTAATTAAAAATGAGCTGGTAACTGGTCTTCCTAAAATATCTTTTGAAAAGGATAAAGAATGTGATGCATGCCTAAGAGGAAAACAAACCAAAGCATCCTTCAAATCTAAAAATGTAATTACAACAACAAGACCACTTGAATTGTTGCATATGGACTTAATTAGACCATCTAGAGTGAAAAGTCTTGGTGGTAATCTGTATGTACTTGTAATTGTAGATGATTACTCTAGATTCACCTGGACATTGTTTCTTTCCTCTAAAAGTGATACCTTTGATGCATTTGTAACCTTAGCCAAGAAAGTGCAAAATGAGAAAGGTATTTCTATTGTGTCTATCAGGTCAGACCATGGAGGAGAATTTGAAAATGCATACTTCCTGGAGTACTGCAATGAGCATGGGATTGACCACAACTTCTCAGCACGAAGAACTCCTCAACAGAATGGAGTGGTGGAAAGGAAGAACAGAACCATTGGAGAGATGGCAAGAGCTATGCTGAATGAGAAGGAACTCTCTCAAGTGTTCTGGGCTGATGCAGTGAATACAGCAAGTTACATCATAAACAGAGCCTACATCAGACCAATCCTTGGGAAGACTCCTTATGAGCTGTACAAAGGAAGAAAGCCAAATTTGTCACACCTCCATGTGTTCGGGTGCAAATGCTTCATTCACAACAATGGGAAAGAAAATCTGGGTAAGTTTGATGCCAAATCCGATGAAGGTATATTTTTGGGCTATTCAAGTAGGAGTAAGGCTTACAGAGTTTATAATAAAAGATCAAATATAGTAGAAGAATCAGTGCATGTGGTTTTCATTGAAAATGAAGCTGTGTCAAAACAAGAGGATGATCTAACTATCAATTTTGAAAAATTGGGAATTTCTGACAAAAGTAAAACTGAACCTCCAAAGATATCCGAATCTATTGATATAGAGGAAGATGTCCAGGAGCAAGAGTTTAATGAAGAAAATAATGAAGAAACAACTCAAGAACTCCCTAGAGCTTGGAGATATCAAAGGAATCACCCTGTTGATCAAGTAATAGGGAATGTTCAAGAGAAAGTCAAAACCAGAAAACAGTTAAGGGATCAAATGCTCAACTGCGCTTTCATTTCTCAAATTAAACCTAAATGTGCTGAGGAAGCCTTAACTGATGATTACTGGATTTTAGCTATGCAAGATGAATTAAATCAGTTTGAAAGAAATCATGTTTGGGATTTAGTGTCCAGGCCCAAAAATCATCCTGTTATTGGTACCAAATGGGTTTTCAGAAATAAACTGGATGAATCTGGAACAATAATCAGAAATAAGGCTAGACTAGTTGCTAAAGGGTATAATCAGGAAGAAGGTATTGATTTTGAAGAAACCTTTGCACCAGTAGCTAGACTAGAGGCTATAAGAATACTGCTAGCATATGCATGCATGAAAAATATTTTACTATATCAAATGGATGTAAAGAGTGCCTTTTTAAATGGATATATCATGGAAGAAGTTTATGTAGATCAACCTCCTAGTTTTGAAGATTCCACTAAACCAAACCATGTTTATAAACTGAAGAAGGCTCTTTATGGTTTAAAACAAGCCCCTAGAGCATGGTATGAGAGATTGAGCAACTTTCTAACTGAAAAAGGGTTTAATAGAGGCAAAGTTGACACACCTTTATTCACTAAGAAAGAAAATAAAGATTTACTGATTGTTCAAATCTATGTTGATGATATTATTTTCGGTGCTACTAATGAAACTCTTTGCAAGAAATTTTCTGAGTTAATGCAGGGAGAATTCGAGATGTCCATGATGGGTGAACTTAACTTCTTCCTTGGACTGCAAATCAGACAGCTTGATGATGGTATCTTTCTCAGTCAATCCAAGTATCTAAAGGAGCTACTAAAGAAGTTTGGGATGGAGAATGCCAAGTCAATGGGAACACCTATGGCTACTGCAACCAAACTAGACATGGATGAGAATGGGAAGATGTTTGACATTACTCAGTACAGGAGAATGATTGGATCTCTGCTATACTTAACTGCCAGCAGACCTGACATTATGTTCAGTGTCTGCATGTGTGCAAGGTTCCAATCATGTCCCAAAGAATCCCATGCAACAGCTGTGAAAAGAATTTTTAGATATCTTATTGGAACATCACAAATGGGTCTTTGGTATCCAAAAGGCAATGGAGAAGACCTCAAAGGATACACTGATGCTGATTTTGCAGGATCTAAAACTGACAGAAAAAGTACAAGTGGAACCTGTCAGTTCCTTGGAGGATCCCTAGTTTCATGGTTCAGCAAAAAGCAAAACAGTGTAGCCTTATCTACTGTAGAAGCTGAGTATGTTGCAGCTGGAAGCTGTTGTGCCCAAGTCATCTGGATGAAACAGCAGCTTGAAGATCTTGAGATCAAAATAAAAGAGATACCAATCATGTCTGACAACCAAAGTGCTATAAATATCACCAAGAATCCTATCATGCACTCAAGAACAAAGCATATTGAAGTCAGGCATCACTTCATAAGAGATCATGTTCTGAAAGGAGAAGTCAGATTGGAGTACATCCCAACAGAGGATCAAGTTGCTGATATACTCACAAAACCTCTGCCAGAAGACAGACTTTGTAAAATAAGGAGAGAATTGGGAATGGTAAACCCCAATGAACTGTAAGATATTTTCATGCAATTCTGTCTTTAAAATTTTCAATATCATAATCAATACTAACTTGAGCTTCGGAGTATGGTTAATCTGAGGTGCAGGTGCTCCTTGTGAAAATCAATGGCAATAAACTTGAAGATTGGAGCACGTCAGAATGGAACAACCAGAAAATGGAGTAAATGATGTAAATCCTAAGTTTTGGATCCATTCTGTAAGTTTGTTAAAGATGAAATTCGCATTTTAATGTATGTTAGACGTATTTTGCTTCATAAAATGTGCTTCTGACATGGTCAATATGGTCAACATTCGAATTTCAGTTCACTAACAGACGAACTTCGGACTGTTATGCCCTGGAACAGTTCTCTGTAATGCCTCGAAATTCGTCTGTTGACACTTGAAAGTTTGAATTTTCAAAATCAGAAATTTCAATATTATGTTTGTCCATCCTTGCTACACAAATTATTACCTTCTAACATGCGAATGTTGGACAATCTTTACATAGTAAGAAAATTCAAATTTTCAGTTCAAAATTCGTCTGTTGAATCATGTCCTACATGCTGAATTGTTAAAAGATGCAGCTCTGCCTGTTTAATTCGTCTGTTGTCCTTGTATTGCTTGTTTCAAGCCACTGTCAGACGAACTTTCAAGATGAAAATTCATCTGTCAATAAGCTGTGCTGTACGGTTTAACTTGTAACTGCCCGAAGTTCAAATTTTGACCCCTCAAAATTCGTCTGTCAGACGGTTACACACGTTAAATGCTACGGTTTTCCTCAGAACAGACGCAGCCCTATCTGTAACCTCTCTGAATCCGTTCTGATTCTTTCTTTAATCCTCTTAACTCCCGTCCAAAAACCGTCATTCTTCACCGTTTAAACTTCCATTCGCATCCTATAAACCCTTTCTTAACGTCATTCTGCTTCATTCCACTGAAAAATGGCGAGAGTTAAGATCCCTGGAGCAGGACATGCTGGGACTCGGCCAAAGAGAACGGTTAAATCCCAATATGCCACAAAAGAAGGAGAAAAATCCAAGAGAAAGGCCGAACCCAGTAAAGCTATCCCTTCTAAACGCCAGAAATCATCATCCAAGGCAGATTCTCTGAAAACTGGGCCTTCCTCTTCAAAAACTGCAGTTCCTTCGGGTGATACTGCTGCTGTGACTTCCTCCTCTTCTACACAATCTGGAGAATTTGAGCTTACCACATTACCACTTTGGAGCACTCCTGAGATTCAAGAAGAGTTTTCTGCCAAGTTTTCCAGCAAAAAGGTAATCAAGCCTCACTGTGTAAATTTGGAGCAATTTTTGATATCCAACAACTTTGATGCTGCATTATGGTTGATAAGATACAAAAACCTGTTGGAAATTGCTGAAAAATATGATGATGAAGTAGTGAAGACTTGGTATGCCTCTCTTCAATATAACAGCAAGAAAAGAAAATGGGAGGTCACTTTGAGATCAAGGACCATCTGGCTTGCTGATGAGACAATCAATGCAGTGCTGGAAATCCCAGGGCAAGATGGGCTGAAAATTGACATTACAGCCTCTGGATACATGGATGAGGCAAGCACAGAGGATGAAGAAGGAGGATCCTTTCTGAACTACAAAGAGAGCACCATCTTGGACACCTTGTTCAGGAGAAGGGAAAATAGGCCAACAATAAATCTGTTGAAGCCCACAGACCTAAGTGTACAAGTCAGAATCCTGCACTATATAGTGTCTAGGATCGTATTCAACAAGGGTGACAGCTTCAATTTGATAACAAGGGTAGAGGCTCATGTGATGACTGCTATCATTCGTGGGAAGCTAATCAACATGGGTCATATCATCCTCCAGAGAATGATAAAGGCAAGGGATCAGAGGAAGGATTCCACACTCCCCTATGCTGCAATTATTTCAAGAATCCTGCAGCATGCTAGAATTCAACACATTGAAAAGGGGAAAGGGAAACTCACTGAGGCATTCAGAGAAGAGGAACTGCAAAGGATGGGTATTGAACGAGATGAAGGCAGATGGGTTGGAAAGGGAGCAGGGAAATCAGAAGATCTGTTCTTTGCTGCTGATGCCTCCCTCCAACAAGAAGGCACCTCTGAGGCCCCTGGCAAATCTGTACCTCAGCCTTCTCAGCCAATCCCATCTCCCTCCAGGCCCACTCACCCTCCTTCCACTCCCTCCTCACGGGCCAAGCCAACAAAGATCACTGAGTTGTTTGACAGTCTGTCAACACTCATTCTCAGCATAAGAGATGAGCAAAATGCCAAATTTGCTCATCTACAAGATCAAATCCATCAGTTGGCCATGAACATGAAAGTGGTGGCTGATGCTTATGAAGAAATAAGGAATGCTATTCCTACCACTTCAGCTCCACCTCAGCCTGGTGTCCCTGAGCCTACTCTATCTCCAACTCCTGTGCCTCCAAGCCCCTTCGAGATTGCCTCCTCTGACCATGATGATAATGTAGATGGTGCTGGTGCAATGAGAACACCAAGTCCTGGTCTACCCTTGGACTATGGATTGGAAGAAGAAGAAGAACTTCAGCAGACAAGTCCTCATGAGCCCATGCAAGAAGTTGCTCAGGAATCAATTCTGTCCACTCAAGAATCTGAGCAAGTGGAAAAACTGGTGGCAGCCATTTCAAGCTCCTCTATGCAAGAAGATGTGAGCACTGAAGAAAGAAGCATTGTACCTGTTGCTGACTATGTTGCCATTGCTCACACTGCTTTACTGGAAGCTCAGAGGAAAAGACTGGAAGAAATGTTTCCTCCTACTAAACCAGCTTCCTCTTCTCTTGCTGCTTATGGGCTATCAGAGGAACAGAGAGCTCGGCTAGCTCTGTCCAGGCAGGAAATGCAAGAGCTACTTGAGATCTCTGATGATGATGTTGAAGCAGATAACCCTGAGCCTGATGAGCCCCCTGTACCAGTTCAGCCAGAGATTCCTTTTGCTCCTGTCCCTCTTCGTGCTGTTCCTCTCACTCAAATACCTCCTCCAATGGACTTTGCTGGACTTCCTGCTGATGCCAAAAAGGGGGAGAAGATAAAGCAAACTGGGACTAAGCAAGCTGGAAAATCTGCTGAGCCTTCTGGAAAAGGAAAGACTTACAGCAAGAAGTCTAAGCCAAAGAAGAAGTGATGTTTTTAGATCTTAGGCTGAATCTTCTTGTTGTATCATGCTTTGAATTGATTGGTTAATTTTCTGGGAACTGCTCCTTAATTGGAATATGTATTGTAACAGTTTGATTATATATATTATGTTCTTGGTTGCAATGTTTTGGGCTTTGAATCTCTTCACTTAATTTGTCGTTTTGATATCTTATGCATATGTTGAGGGGGAGCTTGTGAAAGCAAACCCAAGTACTAATCCAGTTTGTGAGTTGTTTTGTCATCATCAAAAAGGGGGAGAATGTTGAATCAAGAGTTTTGATGATTTTAAACCAACACTCAAGAGCTTGGATGGAAAATATCAAAGAAGAACAAAGCTGTGTCAAATGAAGATTTACTGAGTATTTGTTGTTAGATCTCTTATAGGATCTTTAGTTTTTGATATGACTGGGTAAAAGATTTTGATTTGAAGAAAATATGTTTTCAAACTTTGGTTTTATGTTAAATCTTTGAATATTTGAAAAACACCTACAAACAGACGAAGGTTGAGAATTTAAACTGAACTGTCAAGTTAGAAATTCGAACTTTGCTTTTGGAAATTCGAATTTCGAGCTAAAACTGAATAAGTCTGAAGAGACTGCTCTCTGTCAGACGAATTTTGGTTGTTCAAAATTTGAATTTTCATCTAGTCTGAAAAGAGGCCTTTTGTAACAGACGAACTTCACACTTTCAAAATTCGAATTTCAAGTAAAATAAAGTTTGTAAAAACCAAAGAAATTCGTCTGAAACTATGATAAAGTGCATCTAAAATCAAAATGAAATTAAGTTTGAAAAATGCTCTCTGACAGACGAATTTTCAAGTTCCAACATTCGAATTTTCATATAAGTCTGAAAGATGCTTCTTTACAACAGACGAACTTTGAATCTTCAAAATTCGAATTTCAAACAAAACAAAACTTAAGAAATTGGAAAAAATTCGTCTGAAACTATGTTAAAGTTCACTTGAGATCAAGAGTGATGTAAGTTTCAAAACTGCTCTCTGACAGACGAACTTTGAACATTGAAATTTGAATTTCAGAAGCTAAGTTCTTAAGTCTATTGAAATGAAACATTGACATACGAATGATGAGAACTTGCAACATTCGAATAATGAAATGAGTCTGAAAAGAGGTTCTCTGACAGACGAATTTCGCATTTCCAAAATTCGAATTTCGAAGAAAGTTATCTACTGTGGCCCTTTAAACGTTCAATGGACAGACGAATTTTGGGGATCCAAAATTCGAATTTCGAAGGCACTGTAGAAAATTGAAAACACTGTTCATACTTAACCGAAAAACTTTCTTCTTGAAAATTCGTATGTCACATTGTGAAAATATTTTGTAAGTTTCAAAATTCGAATTTCACTTCATGGACAGACGAACTTCGTGCTGTAACGTTGGAAGCTTTAATCTTTGGTTCCCTCGAAATTCGTCTGTTGGCCAACCAAAATTCGAATTTCAGTATGTCAGAAACATTAAATGCGGTTGGTAAACGGATAGTTTTTTCAGAGTAACCATTGAATAACTTCTCCAACGGATAGATTTAGTCTCTAACGGATATTTGAGACCTAAATCTATAAATACAACATCATTTGAAGTTGTGGGTAACAAATAAAACTTGTATATACCGAATTTCTGCTGAATCTTTTTCTCAAAAGCTTTTACCCTCTTAACTTCCAAACTTTTACCTAAACTTTCATATCTACTCCTTTCAAGAGAGTTACTTCATTGTAATCAATCTACTCTTCATCTGAAAGATAGATTTACTTGTGAGGGATATTCACAAGGAGATTTGGAAGCACATAGTGAAAGTGCTTGGAGAGTTTGAGAGAGCTCAAAAACATAGCAAACTCGTGTACTGTGGCCTTTGCAAGAAGCCCATTGAAATTCTTGCTGTATAGTGGATAAATCCCAAGAGGTGCCTTGGGGACTGGATGTAGGTCAAGTGAAAGGACCGAACCAGGATAAATTACTGAGTCCTCTTCTCCCTATCTTTACTTTTTAGCTTGCTCTGTTTTACGCATTGTTTTCATTATACTGTGATATCTTCACTTACTTCACTTTGTGCAGAAAAATTTCAAACTTCCCAATTCACCCCCCCTCTTGGAAAGTCAGCCTTGCTAACAAAACTGTCATCTTGGAAATTCAAACTTTGACTTTGGAAATTCGAATTTCGTGTTTAAATTGAATAAGTCTAAGGAGATGGTTCTTTGACAGACGAATTTTGACTTGGGAAAATTAGAATTTTGATAACTGTCTGAAAGGAGCTTTAAGCAACAGATGAACTTTGGGTTTTGAAAATTCGAATTTTAGACAAAATGAAACTTATGAAAACTAAAGAAATTCGTCTGAAATTATGTCAAAGTTCATCTGAAACTAAGTTTAGATTGGATTTCAAAATTGCTCACTGACAGACGAACTTTGAACATGAAAATTCAAATTTCAGAAACTAAGCTTGTGAATCTGTTAAAGTGATATGTTGACATACGAATGATAGTATTTATAAATTCAAATTTTGAAGTTAGTCTGAAAAGAGATCTTTCTGACAGACAAACTTTGACATTTGAAAATTCAAACTTTGAATCACATGAACTACAATGCCTTACAGACCAGCTACGGATAGACGAATTTTGAGGCTCCAAAATTCGAATTTCGAAGGCACTATAGCAAATTGAAAATACTGTTCACACTTAACAGAAAAACTTTCCACTTGAAAATTCGTATGTCACAACACAAACATTTTCCAAATATCAAAATTTGAATTTCACTTCATGACAGACGAACTTCGGGCTTTCAACGTTGAAGCTGTTAACCTTCAATTTCTGTGAAATTCGTCTGTTGACCAACCGAAATTTGAATTTCAGTAAGTCAGAAGCATTAAATGCGGTTGGTTAACGGATAGTTTTTCAGAGTAACCGTTGGATAACTTCTCCAACGGATAGATTTTGTCTCTAACGAATAGTTGGGACTTAAATCTATAAATACAACATCATTTGAAGTTGTGGGTAACAAATTAAACTTTGTATATACTGAAACTCTGCCAAATCTTCTACTCAAAGACTTTTACCCTCTCACTTCAATACTTGTACTTCAACCTTCATATTCACTCTATTCAAGAGAGTTTAATCTTTGTAAACAATCTAATCTTCATCTGGAAGATAGATTTTCTTGTGAGGGGATATCACAAGGGATTGGGGAGCACTTTGTAAGAGTGCACAGAGAGATAGAGTGAGCTCTAGAAACAGAGCAACATCTTTGTACTGAGATATTTGCAAGAAGCCCACGGAATTCTTGTAGAATAGTTGAAAATCGCAAGTGGTGACTTGAGGACTGGATGTAGGTCAAGTGGAGAGACCGAACAAGGATAAATTACTGAGTCTTCTTCTCTTTACTGCCACCTTTACAGTTATTTGTTTATACTTTATTTTACCATCATATATTGCTTTCTTCACCTTCTTGATATTTTGCAAAAAATTTTTAATCTTCCCAATTCACCCTCTTCTTGGGAAGCCAGCTAATCTAACAAGTGGTATCAGAGCACGGATTCCCAATCAAAGGATCTCACAGTCCGGGAATTAAAATGGCTGGCTTTGGAGAAAGTATATTACTAGAAGGTAACAACACAAATAGACCACCTGACTTGAGTGGAGAACACTATGGGTACTGGAAGATGAGGATGCAAATCTATCTCCAGTCAATTGATCTGGATATTTGGTCAGTCATTCAGAAAGGAGATTTTGTCCCAATGGCTTTGGAAGATGATGGAAAATACAGAGAGAAGTCACAAGTTGAATGGAATGAGGAAGATAGAAGAAGAGTCTTGCTGAATTTCAAGGCAAAACACTGTCTGGTCAGTGCTTTGAATCAAGACGAATTTGACAGAGTCTCCTAATGCTCCACTACCAAGGAAATGTGGGACACCCTGCAAATTGCTCATGAAGGAATAACTGGAGTCAGGGAAAACAAACTAAATACATGCATAGGAGAATATGAAAGCTTCAGAATGGCTGAAGGAGAGAATGTAAAAGAGCTATAGAAAAGATTCACCCTCATTGTGAATCAACTAAAGAGCCTGGGAAAGGAGTACACTCAAACAGAGAAAGTCAGAAAGATCCTCAGAGCTCTCCCTCTGGAATGGCAACCCATAGTAACAGCAATAGAGGAAGCCAGAGGAGAATCAATGGCCTCTGTCACTGCTCTCTTTGGCAGCCTCGAGGAGTATGAAGGAAAAATGAAAGCTCTCAAGGAAGCTGGACAAGACAGAAAGAAGAAAGGCCTTGCTCTCAAAGTTGCTTAAGAAAAAGGAGAAGAATCTGACGATGGAGAGGAACTTGATGAAGAAACTCTAGCTATGATGGTCAGAAAATTTGGAAGGTTCTACAGCAAAAAAAGAAACAAGAAAATCTTCAAGAAAGGAGCAGCTGGAGATAGCAAGAGGGAAACAAAAGAACCTATCACTTGCCATGAATGCAAAAAGTAGGGACATATCAAATGGGATTGTCCACAATTTCTCAAGAAGCAAGAAAAAGAAAAGAAAGCTACAGACAAAGGCAAGAAGAAAAGAGCTTACATCTCATTAATATGGGGTAACAGCTCAGATGAAGAAGAAGATGATGAAGATAAAGTTGCCAACATCTGTCTCATGGCACTTGCCTCTGAAGAAGCTGAAATCTCATGCAGCAGTGATCAAGAAGATGAGGTATATGAATCTGAACCTTCCTATTCTGAATTACTGGATGCATTTCATGAGCAGCATGATGAGTTTATTAAGATTGCTAAAGAATTGAAGCAAGCTAAGAAAAAGATTAACAAACTAGAATCTCAATGCAACATTTCTGAAATTACTCCTCTACTTATTACTAAATCTGTTTGCTGTAAATCATACATTGAACTAAAGCAAACCAATGAATATCTAGTGAAAAGCACGTCTAGGCTTACTAGAGGTAAAGATATGTTGTTTGCTTTGATGGGAAGTCAAAGAATATCACAAGGAAAAGCTGGACTTGGCTATGATCCTTGTGCTATAAAAGAAAAGATGAGGAAGAAAAATCAGAATGTATACATGAGACATTTTGTGCATGCTGATGGAAATAGAAAGAAAGATCATATGTCGCATCACATTGAATCATATAATCAACCAAGGCATGCTAAACAAAAATATTATCTGCATTGTTTTCTTCCTGCTTCTCAATCAAGCAGTCCCTTTACCACCCGTCACTTCTGTAACAAAAAGGGACATATTTCTAGCTCATGTGCTTTAAAGAAAAATGGACTTCACAAGAAGGTTAAATGGGTTCCCAAAGGTATATCTGTATCTAGGGAAAAGACCACTGACAGAAGAGGACCCAAGCAAATTTGGGTACCTAAAATGAAAACATGAACTTTGTTTTGCAGGTCTGTCTCAAAGCTAGAAAGAACAATAAATGGTACATGGACAGTGCCTGCTCAAGTCACATGACTGGTGATAAGGAGAAGTTCATCACCTTTAGAGACAAGAAAGGAAGAAAGGTGACCTTTGGAGGTGATCAGTATGGCAGAATAGTTGGCATTGGCATTGTGGGTAAGAATCCTAAAACATCCATTGAAGAGGTGCTGTTTGTGATAGGCCTCAACCACATTCTGCTGAGTGTGAGCCAAACATGTGACAAAGGAAACTGGGTACTGTTTGACTCAAAATTCTTCCTAGTCATCAGAAAAAGTGATCACAAAGTAATCCTCAACGCTCAAAGGGATGGTAATTGTTATACTATTGATCTTGATGAACTTCCTCCCTTAGATTCTGTTTGCTTGATTAGTTAGGATAATGATAGTTGGCTATGGCATAGAAGATTAGCTCATATTAACATGAATCAGCTTTCAAAATTGGTTAAAAATGAGCTAGTCACTGGTCTGCAAAAATTGCTTTTGAAAAAGACAAAGAATGTGATGCATGCTTAAGAGGAAAGCAAACTAAATCTTCTTTTAAACCCAAAAACGTTGTCACCACAACTAGACCACTAGAACTACTACTGTATATGGACTTAATTGGTCCATCTAAGGTAAAAAACATTGGTGGAAATTTGTATGTGCTTGAAATTATGGATTATTACTCAAGATTTACATGGACATTGTTTCTTTCCTCTAAAAGTGATACCTTTGATGCATTTGTAACCTTAGCCAAGAAAATGCAAAATGAGAAAGGTATTTCTATTGTGTCTATCTGGTTAGATCATGGAGGAGAATTTGAGAACTCATACTTTATGGAGTATTGCGATGAGCATGGAATTGACCACAACTTCTCAGCCCCAAAAACTCCACAACAGAATGTAGTAGTAGAAAGGAAGAACAAAACTATTGGAGAGATGGCTAGAACTATGCTAAATGAAAAGGAACTCTCTCAAGTATTTTGGGCTGATGCAGTGAATACAGCAAGCTATATCATAAATAGAGCCTACATCAGACCAATCCTTGGGAAGACTTCTTATGAGCTGTACAAGGGAAGAAAGCCAAATCTATCACATCTTCATGTATTCGGCTGCAAATACTTTATTCACAACAATGGAAAGGAGAATCTGGGTAAGTTTGCTGCCAAATTTGATGAAGGTATATTTCTGGGCTATTCTAGTAGAAGTAAGGCATATAGAGTTTTTAATAAAAAGTCTAAATTGGTAGAAGAATCTGTGCATGTAGTATTTATCAAAAATGAAATTGCTTCTAAACATGTTACTGATGAGGATGATCTTGTTTCAAACTTTAAAAGGTTAGATATCTGTGATAAAGGTATAATTGAACCTCCAAAAATATTTGAATCTATTAATATAGAGGAAGATATTCAGGAGAGAGATTTTGAAGAATAAAATAATGAAGAAATATCTCAAGAACTCCATAAAGCTTGGAGATATCAAAGGAATCATCCTGTTGATCAAGTGATAGGGAATATTCAAGAGAGAGTTAGAACCAGAAAATAGTTAAGGGATCAAATGATTAATTATGCTTTCATCTCACAAATAGAACCTAAATGTACTGAGGAAGCCTTAACTGATGAGTACTAGATTTTGGCTATGCAGGATGAATTAAATCAGTTTGAAAGAAATCAAGTCTGGGATTTAGTACCTAGACCCAAAAATCATCCTGTCATTGGTACCAAATGGGTTTTTAGAAATAAACTTGATGAATCAGGATCAATCATCAGAAATAAAGCTAGACTGGTTGCTAAATGATAAATTCAAGAAAAAGGCATTGATTTTGAGGAAACCTTTGCTCCAGTAGCTAGATTAGAAGCAATTAGAATTCTATTAGCATATGCATGCATGAAAAATATTTTGTTATATCAAATGGATGTGAAGAGTGCTTTTCTAAATGGATACATCATGGAAGAGGTTTATGTAGATCAACCTCCAAGTTTTGAGGATTCTACATAATCAAATCATGTGTATAAACTGAAGAAAGCTCTTTACGATTTGAAACAAGCCCCTAGAGCATGGTATGGAAGATTGAGTAATTTTCTAACTAAAAAGGGATTCAACAGAGGAAAAGTAGATACAACTTTATTCACTAAGAAAGAGAATAAAGATTTACTTATTGTTCAAATCTATGTTGGTGATATTATATTTGGTGCTACTAATGAATCTGTTTGCAAGAATTTTTCTAAGTTAATGCAGGGGGAATTCGAAATGTCCATGATGGGTGAACTCAACTTCTTCCTTGGACTGCAAATCAGGCAATGTGATGATGGTATCTTCCTCAACCAATCCAAGTATCTGAAGGAATTGCTAAAGAAGTTTGGAATGGAAAATGCCAAGCCAATGGGAACACCTCTGGCTACTAAAACCAAGTTGGATATGGATGAAAAGGGGAAAATGTTTGATATAACTCGATATAGAAGAATGATTGGATCCCTACTATACTTAACTGCCAGCAGACCTGACATTATGTTTAGTGTCTTTATGTGTGCAAGATTCCAATCATGTCCCAAGGAAACCCATGCAACAGCTGTGAAGAGAATTTTCAGATATCTTATTGGAACTTCACAGATGGGACTTTGGTATCCAAAGGGCAATGGAGAAGATCTCAAAGGATACACTGATGCTGACTTTGCAGGATCCAAAACTGACAGAAAAAGCACAAGTGGAACATGTCAGTGTCTTGGAGGATTCCTAGTTTCATGGTTTAGCAAGAAGCAGAATAGTGTGGCCCTATCCACAGCAGAGGCTGAGTATGTTGCTGCTGGAAGCTGTTGTGCCCAAATCATCTGAATGAAACAGCAGCTTGAAGATCTTGAGGTTAAGATGAAGGAAATACCAATCATGTGTGACAACCAAAGTGCCATTAATATGACAAAGAATCCTGTCATGCATTCAAGGACAAAACATATTGAAGTTAGGCACCACTTCATAAGGGATCATGTTTTGAAAGGAGAAATCAGACTAGAGTATATCCCAACAGAGGACCAAGTTGCAGATATCTTGACAAAACCTCTATCAGAAGATAGACATTGCAAAATTAGGAGAGAATTGAGCATGGTAAATCCCAATGAACTGTAAGTAAATCCGTGTGCAATTCTGTTTTTAGATTTTCCAACATTGAATTAATTCTAACTTTAGCATTGGAGTGAGTTTAATTTAAGTTGTAGGAGCTCCTCATGAGATTCAATGGGAATAAATCTGAAAAATGGAGTACATGAGAATGGAACAATCAAAAAGTGAAGAAAAGGGCAGAAATTCTGAGTTTCTGGATCCATTCTGTAAGTTTTTAAAGTTGAAATTCGTATATTAATTGCATGTTAGATGAATTTCCGTGAAAAACTAAGTTTCTGAGGAAGTCAGCATGGTCAACATTCAAATTTAGATGCCCAACAGACGAACTTCAGCCTGTTATACGTTGGAACAATTCTCGGTGATACCTCGAAATTCATCTGTTAGATCTTGGAAGTTCAAATTTTCAAAAGTAAAATTTCAAAGTTATGTTTGTCGAACATGATGATTATACTGATGTTTATCTCTTAACATACGAATGTTGGAAAACTTTCACAAAGTAAAGAAATTCAAATTTCTGATTTAAAATTCGTCTGTTGAAACATGCTCCTCAATATTGAGTCTTTGAAAGATGAAGTTTCTTATGCATAATTTGTTTGTTGTCTGGTGATTTGATTGATGTTTGATGTTTACACTTCAAAATTTGAACTTTGTTGGAACAAAGTTCGTTTGTTTATCTTGTATTGCTGGAACCAAGCCACTGTCAGATGAACTTTCTGAAGAAAATTCATCTGTCAGTAAGCTTTACTGAATAGTTTAACTTTTAACTGCTCGAAGTTCAAATTTTGACCCCTCAAAATTTGTCTTTCAGGTGGTTACTTAGGTTTAAACCGATGGTTTTTAACTGAACAGACGCAACCCTACTCTTTTCCTCTCTGAGTCTGTTTAAATCCTCTCATCAATGCTCTTAAATTCTGACCTAAAATCTTCATCTCCCACCATTTAAACTAATTTTTGCACCCTATAAACTCAATCCTTGCTTCATTCATTCTGAAACATTCATCCATGGAAATGGCAAGAGTAAAGAATCTTGAAGCTAGAAAAGGAGAAGCACGACCAAAGAGGGCGGTCAAATCACAATATGCTACCAAGGAGAGTGAAAAACCAAAGAGAAAGGCCGAATCAAGCAAGGCAACTCCTTCCAAACGTCAGAAAACTACACCAAAGGGTGAATCAAAGAAAGCTGGACCCTCTTCCTAGAAGAAAGCAGAACCTTCGGTCCTTGTTTCTGCTGCTGCTGAGACTGTTACTTCCACTTCCTCCTCAAGTACTGAATCTAGAGAATATCAACTCACTACACTGCCATTATGGAGCACTCCACAGATTCAAGAGGAATCTACCAAGTTTACCAATAAAAAGGTAATCAAGCCTCATTGTGTGAACTTGGAAGCTTTCTTAGTCTCAAACAGTTTTGATGCTGGAATATGGATGTTGAGATATAAGAATCTATTAGAGATATTGGAAAGGTATGACGATGAAGTGGTAAAGACATGGTATGCCTCCTTGAAGTACAACAGCAAGAAGAAGAAATGGGAGGTCAATCTGAGATCAAGGACCATTTGGCTCACAGATGAGATTCTCAATGAAGTACTGGATATCCTAGGGTAAGATGGCCTTAAGATTGACATCACTGCCTCAGATACATGGATGAGGTAGATACTGCTGATGAAGAAGGTAGCCCCTTTCTGAACTATAAGGAGAGCACAATCTTGAACACTTTGTTTAGAAGAAGGGAGAATAGGCCAACCATAAACTTGCTGAAGCCTATAGACCTCAGTACTCAAGTGAGGATCCTACACTACATAATGTCTAGGATCATATTCAACAAAGGAGGCAGCTTCAATCTGATAACAGGGGCAGAGGCACATGTCATGGCAGCAATCATGCGTGGAAAGCTCATTAACATGGGACATATCATACTTCAACGCATGATCAAGGCAAGAGATCAGAGGAAGGACTCCACACTCCCCTATGCAGCTATCATTTCTAGAATTCTGCAAAATGCTAGAATTCAGCATCTTGAGAAGGGGAAAGGGAAATCCATTGAGATATTCAAGGAGGAGGAACTTCAAAGGATGGGAATTGAAAGAAATGAAGGAAGAACGATTGGGAAGGGAGTAGGAAAATCTGAAGGTCTTTTCTTTGTTGAAGGTGCCTCCCAACAGCAAGGTACCTCTGAGGCTCCTGCCAGACCTACACCACAGCCTTCTCTGCCTGTGCCATCTCCATCCAAGCCTACTCACATTCCATCTACTCCCTCATCTCGTGCCAGGCCAACCAAGATCACTGAGTTGTATGACAGCTTGTCTACACTCATTCTTAGCATCAGAGATGAGCAAAATGTCAAATTTGCTCATCTGCAAGATCAGATTTATCAGTTGGCAAAGAATATGAAAGTGGTTACTGATACCTATGAAGATATTCGGAGTCTACTTCCTGCCACATCAGCTCCACCTCAGCCAGGGTTCTCTGTGCCTGTTCAGTCTCCAACTCCTCAGCCTCCAAGCCCCTTTGAGCTAGCCTCTTCTGAGCATGATGATGATGTAGATGGTGCTGAGCCTATTAGTAGAATGAGGGCACCAAGTCCTAGTCCACCCTTAGACTATGGTTTGAAAGAAGAAGGACCTCAGGAAATAGGCCCTCATGAGCCCATTCCAGAAGATGCTCAGGATTCAATTCTTTCCACTCAAGAATCTGAGCAAGTTGAAAGACTAGTGGCAGCCATTTCTACTTCATCAATATTGGAGGTTGCCAGTAATAAAGAGAGAAGCATTGTGCATGTTGTTGATTTTGAAGCTATTGCTAGCAATGTTCTCTTGCAAGCTAAGAGAAGAAGGCTTAAGGAAATGTTTCATTTTGATGACCCTGCTCCTTCATCTCTCTCTGCATATGGTCTTTCAGAAGAACAAAGAGCTTAATTGGCTCTTTCCAGGTAGGAGATGCAAGAACTGCTTGAGGTCTTTGATGATGAGGATCCAAGCTCTGAGCCTCATCTACCTTTTGATCCTGTGCCCCTCAAAGCTATTCTAGTTTCTCAGATCCCTCCTCCGGCTGATTTTGTTCACCTTCCTGATGATGCCAAAAAGGGGGAGAAGAGTAAGCAAACTAGCAAGTTTGCTGTTGAGCCATCTGGAAAGACTTATAGCAAGAAGACCAAGCCTAAGAAGAATTGATTAGAACTTAGGCTTGAGTCCTCTTGTTGTGCTGTAAAGAAGAAGTGATTAGAACTTAGGCTTGAGTCCTCCTGTAGTGCTTTTTTTAGTTTAAGTTTTAGATGCTTGTTTGTATTCTGTGTTTGTATTTTGTGTTTAATTTGTGTATTTCGAAGAACTTTGCATAAGTTTGTCTCTCTGTAAAGCAACATTTGATTAAATGAAAAAATTTCTTGGTTGCAATGATTTGTTCTTTGAATCTCTTCACATGATTTACTATATATGATATCTTTTGAAATATAATGCATATGTTGAGGGGGAGTTTGTTAAAGCAAACCCAAGTACTAATCCAGTTTGTAAGTTATTTTGTCATCATCAAAAAGGGGGAGAATGTTGAATCCAGAGTTTTAATGATTCCAAACCAACCCTCAAGAGCTTGGAATAAAGATATCAAAGGTGCCCAAAAGAATTCAAGTGAAGAAATTCTGAAGAATCCGTGAAAGAATAGATGTAGGTTGTTTGATAGTGTTTTATTTGAGTAAAAGACTTTAATTTGGTAAAAAGATGTTTTAAAATCTTGATTCTATGTTAAATCATGAAATATTTGAAAAACACCCACCAACAGACAAAGTTTGAAAGGTTTATATTAAACTGTCATATTGGAAATTCGAACTTTGGCTTTGAAAATTTGAATTTCGTGTTTAAACTGAATAAGTCTAAGGAGATGGTTCTCTGACAGACGAATTTTGACTTGGGAAAATTCGAATTTTGATAAGTGTCTAAAAGGAGCTTTAAGCAACAAACGAACTTTGGGTTTTGAAAATTCGAATTTCAGACAAAATAAAACTTATGAAAACTAAAGAAATTCGTCTGAAATTATGTCAAAGTTCATCTGAAACTAAGTTTAGATTGGATTTCAAAATTGCTCACTGACAGACGAACTTTGAACATGAAAATTCAAATTTCAGAAACTAAGCTTGTGAATCTGTTAAAGTGATATGTTGACATACGAATGATAGTATTTATAAATTCAAATTTTGAAGTTAGTCTAAAAAGAGGTCTTTCTGACAGACAAACTTTGACATTTGAAAATTCAAACTTTGAATCACATGAACTACAATGCCTTATAGACCAGCTATGGATAGACGAATTTCGAGGCTCCAAAATTCGAATTTCGAAGGCACTATAGCAAATTGAAAATACTGTTCACACTTAACAGAAAAACTTTCCACTTGAAAATTCGTATGTCACAACACAAACATTTTCCAAATATCAAAATTCGAATTTCACTTCATGACAGACAAACTTCGGGCTTTCAACTTTGAAGCTATTAACCTTCAGTTTCTGCGAAATTCATCTGTTGACCAACTAAAATTCGAATTTCAGTATGTCAGAAGCATTAAATACGGTTGGTTAACGGATAGTTTTTCAGAGTAACCGTTGGATAACTTCTCCAACGGATAGATTTTGTCTCTAATGGATATTTGAGACCTAAATCCATAAATATAACATCATTTGAAGTTGTGGGTAACGATTTTAACTTTGTATATACTGAAACTCTGTCAAATCATCTACTCAAAGTTTCTTACTCTCTCACTTCAATATTCTGTATTTCAATTTTCATATTCACTCCATTTAAGAGAGTTTAATCTTTGTAATCAATCTTGTCTTCATCTGGAAGATAGATTTTCTTGTGAGGGGACACCACAAAGAATTGGGGAGCACTTTATAAGAGTGCATAGAGAGATAGAGTGAGCTCTAGAAATAGAGCAAAATCTTTGTACTGAGGCATTTGCAAGAAGCCCACGGAATTCTTGTAGAATAGTTGAAAATCTCAAGTGGTGACTTGAGGACTAGACGTAGGTCAAGTGGAGAGACCAAACAAGGATAAATTACTGAGTCTTCTTCTCTTTACTGCCACCTTTACAGTTATTTGTTTATACTTTATTTTACCATCATATATTGCTTTCTTCACCTTCTTGATATTTTGCAGAAAAGTTTTAATCTTCCCAATTCACCCTCTTCTTGGGAAGCCAGCTAATCTAACAAGGACCCTTGCATAAAACAGCCAAACCAATCTCACAACATCATAACAACAATATGGCAATGGGATTATAACATAGAAACAATATACAATAACATAAAGCAAGAAATAGACTATGCTGCCATTATTGCTTTCCTTTGCCTTTCAACTTGATTCCATTGCTCTCACTCTCTTTTCCTTTGAGTTGTGCTTCTTCCAAACACTTATTTAAGCTTCCTTAGACCTAAACATAACACCAATGAAGCATATAAGCCACTGGTTCTTGGTCCAACTTCACACAATGCTCACTAAACCCTTAAATTTTCTCTTTACTTTCTTCTTAGTTTTTCTTTGAACCAATGGTTGTTCTTAAGGTTTTGGAACATGGGGAACTCATTTATGGCCTTAGAATCATGAAATTCTAGCCCTAGCATGCACCTCTATTTAGACCAAAAATCATGAGAGAAATGGAGAAATTTATTTTCTATGAAACACTTCCTAAACTTCATGGAATCATGCTTTGGGTGGCTAAATCATACTTTGGCTTAACTTTGATGCATGAAAACCTAATTCTTTTCATTTTCCTAACATAGGCCAGATTTAAACTCGAGAAGAGGAAGAGTGAAACTCCATGAAATCACTTGAAACTACTAGCTTGAAATGATTAGAGAGCTTACCTATCACTTGCATCTTGATTGCTTAAAGTTTCAAGCTTGGCTCTTCCTTCTTCTTCTTCACTTAGGCCAAGCCATTTTTATTCTTTCTTGAACAGACTTTGAGCTCTCTCTCTCTCACTTCGAGCAGTATATTGGTCATGCAAGAAGGGGCAAAAATAGCCACCTCACCAACTCACTCAACTTTGGTATACTTTGTCTTGACTTTAGTTAGGAAAAAGCAAATACTTCTTTGAGAAGTAGTATAAAAAAATAATATTAAAATCCAAGTTATCACATGGTTTCAGCTGCTGGACGTCCAAAATGAGGAGAGAGAAGGGAATTATCTCAGTTAATGACATGGCTTAATTAACTTGCTAATTCCCATCGTTAATCACACGTACTTTTTGACCAAAATGGCAAGCCTTCTTGAGCAAGTTTTGGGATAAAAATCACATGCCCATTATGCTGAATTCTCACTTCAATAAGAGGGAGATGAGTGTCCAAAAGTTTCTCTATAATATTATGGACCAAAATACCCTTTACCGATAATTTTGACCTGTATTGATTAATACTTTTGCCGTAATTGTCACTAAATTGGTATAGGATTATCCAAAAATTACTTTTAGATTAAAATCATTATCTTACCCCAAACTATATTTGGATAAGGTCTATTTACTATCCTTGACTCGATATTGCTTTTCTGCAGTTTAAATAACCTTTATTGGGTAAAATATCAAATTTTACTCCAATTACCCATAATAAATTTATTTTGACTTTATTAAATACCAATAAGCATTCCATTGGGTTTAGCTCAGCAAGAGCTTCATTTTGACTATAATTTTTCATATTTACAAAAATACCCTTAACTTGGGACAAACTTATAATATTTGAAACTTTCAAGTTATTAGGTGTAATTTTCCCCAAACTTCTTTCTGTTTTCCCTTTCACATTGAATTCATTCATAAGGGACTAAATTGCAAGAACTCTTAATTATTGGGGCCAGAATATAATTTTCTCATTTTTTCATTTAACCTAAAAAAGTGAACTCTTTACCCCTGATCATGCTTAACGATATCTCTCCATTTTTCCCAGTTACTTATTCATTTCAAGACCGTTTTGCCCTTAAGCCAGGTTGAAAATGTAATTATCCATTCTTTTGAGCATTTTCTTGTAATTTTACCCAAAAACCAATTTTTTATTATTTTTTTCTCACTATTTACATTAACTTTTAAATTGATCTATCTCTCAATCTAGACCTCTCGGCTACACAATACTTATACCATTGCACTCAGCTAAGGACGAGCTTCCATTCAAGTGGTATATTCCATATTTTTCAAGATAAATTTTGGAATTAATTTCTGCTAAGGATCTTATGAAAAATCAATTCCAATTAAGGACCAAACATAACCTCTTCTGAAAATTAGATGGAAAATTAATTACTTTTAAAGCCCGATTATATATAGTCTTTTCGTCTCACTTTGTTCTTCATCTTTTATTTATTTTATAATATTCCATAAAATTAGGAATATTATAATAGTTTAGTTATATATAAAAAAATTAAGGATAGATGTAATTATATATTTAAAATTAAATAATTATCACGTCTTCCAAAATGCTGGAGAAGCTCAACATTTGATTTCATAGTTTCATATGTCAATAATAATCAAAAGCACGCACCCAAGAAACACGAAGGACTTGATCTTGCAACTAAATATATAAAATATTATGGAAAAAAATCTTTTATATGTCCCACATTGGAGAAAATAATTCATTCAAAACATGAGTATATAAAAATGAAAAAGAAAATCCAATTCAACATTTCAAAAGATAGATATGCATTTTAGATGATGAGTCATTAAAATGTTAACCATAATCTAAAAAGAAAATGCAGCGCTGTACAATATTCATAACTCAAATGACTTTAATATCTCACTTCATGGTGATTTGTTATATTTCTACAAGCATGTTGTGGCTTATGGATTGTGAACAAGCTTTGTAATATCCTCAATTTTTTCTGGATATCATAAGATATCTTGAAAAAGGTAAAATTCGAGACATAGAATTTGATGGAATAATGGATAAAATAGAAAATTATATGATAGGATCTTAAAAAGAAACATTTTTGCAAAATGATCCTTGTAAGAAAATTATTTGCAGTTTGATCCCTAGAAAATATTACAAAAAGGACTCAAAAGGATAGTTATTTGCAATTTGATCCTTCTTAGGGGCAACATTGTAATTTCAAGAAATTTATGTCGAAATGGGCCTTTTGACATATTGGACCTAATAGAATAATGTATTGAGTAAAAAAAAAATCAATTTGGAATGAAATTGGCTGCAAAACATGGTATAATTTTGCAGAAAAAGACAAAAAGTTCTTTAGGCCTCGTAAATAAAGAAAAAATAAAAGTAAAAGTTTATGAGTCCCACATTAATACTGTTTAGTATAGGATATTAAATTAAAAGCAAATTCAAATATACTTATATCCTGTATCCATAAAGTAATAAAATGCTACAAAAGTAATTTTATCTATCCAGGCATAAAGTAAACCAATGTAGGACATATCTGGACTAAGAAAAATATACGGTATTTTGGAGATATTTTCCCTTCAAGTGGCAGCACCTATTCAATGTTTGTGGGATTACAATATGTTATTGTTTTTCATGAAACTTATAGAGAATTCAAGAAGCACACTTGGCAAAATTATATGGTTTTGTTCTTTTATATATACTCCCTCTCTTGACCGACCTTGGCATAGGAAAAGAGAAGAGTGGGCAGCTGAAAACCTCCATGGAAAGAAGAGGAAGATGTGAGGAAAGAAGAAAGAGAGAAAGCCAACTTAAGGTAAGTTTTCCTCTTGAATCCTTAAACTTTTTAGTTCAAAATTTTAGGTAGTTCAAGATGGTTTAGTGAAATTCTTCTCTTCTCCTTTCTAAGTTGAATTTTTGGCTATGGCAAGGGTTGAGGGAGGAAGTGTTTCTTTGCAAGAAAATCATGAGAAAACATGAGAAAGTTCAAAGAAAGTAAGATTTCATGGGTTTTGAGAAAAGTTGCAAAGAAATTCCTTTCTCCCCTTAAACTAAGAATTTCAGCTAGTATAGAAGTCCATAAAGGAGTAAGATTTTCATGAAAAGAGTGCCAAAAATAGATTTCTCATGGTGGTTTTAGCATAAGATAAGCGTTGGAATCAAGAAAAATCACAAGATAAACTATATGGTATTTTTTGTTGAATCAAGAGTTTTGATGATTCCAAACTAACATCCAAAAGCTTGGATTGAAGATATCAAAGGAGATCAAAGTGCCTCAAGTGAAGAATTTCTGAGTATTAGCTGCTAGATCTTCTGTAGTATCTTTTGTTATGTTCAAATGAGGGTAAAAGTTTTTGATTTCAAGAAAAGATGTTTTTAAACCTTGATTTTGTGTTAAATCTTGACTTATTTGAAAAATACCTATAAACAAACGAAGTTTGAAAGTTTAAACTGAACTGTCATATTAGAAATTCGAACTTTACCTTTGGAAATTCGAATTTCGAGTCAAAACTGAATAAGTCTGAAGAGTTATCTCTCTGTCAGATGAATTTTGATTATCCAAAATTCGAATTTCCATCAAAGACTGAAAGAAGCTTTTCACTGACAGATGAACTTCACATCTCCAAAATTCGAATTTCAGATAAAATGCAGTTTGTGAAAATCAAAGAAATTTGTCTGAGATAATATTAAAGCTCATCTGAAATCAAGATGAAATTAAGTTTGAAAAATGCTCTCTGACAGATGAACTTTGACTTTCCAACATTCAAATTTTCATATAAGTCTGAAAGGAGCTTCTTTGAAACAGACGAACTTTGAGTCTTCAAAATTCAAATTTCAGACAAAACACAACTTATGAAAATGGAAGAAATTCGTCTGAAACAATGTTAAAGTTCATCTGAGATCAAGAATAATTTAAGTTTCAAAACTGCTTTCTGTCAGATGAACTTTGAACATTAAAATTCGAATTTCAGAAGCTAAGTTTGTGAGTCTGTTGGAATGAAATATTGACATACGAATGACAGAGCTTTGTAACTTCGAATGTTGAAGTTAGTCTGAAAAGAATCTCTCTGATAGACAAACTTCACTATTTCAACATTCGAATTTCGAAGAAAGTGAACTACTGTGCCTCTTTGAACGTTTTACAGATAGACGAATTTTGAGCTTCCAAAATTCGAATTTCAAAGGCACTGTAGAAAATTGAAAACACTGTTCATACTTAACCGAAAAACTTTCCTCTTGAAAATTCGTATGTCATATTGTGAAAATGTTTTGTAAGTTTCAAAATTTGAATTTCACTTCATGAACAGACGAACTTCGTGTTGTAACATTGAAAGTTTTAACCTTCGGTTCCTTCGAAATTCGTCTGTTGGCCAACCAAAATTTGAATTTCAGTGTGTCAGAAACATTAAATGCGGTTCCCTAACGGATAGATTTTGTCTCTAACGGACATTTGAGACCTAAATCTATAAATATAATATCATTTGAAGTTGTGGGTAACGAATCAAACTTGTATATACTGAAACTCTGCCAAATCAATTTCTCAAAAAGATTTTACCCTCAACTTCAATATCTGAACTTCAACCTTCATATCTACTCTATTCAAGAGAGTTATATCTTTGTAAACAATCTACTCATTATCTGGAAGATAGATTTACTTGTGAGGGGAAATCACAAGGGGATTGGGAAGCACATTGTAGAAGTGCTTAGAGAGATTGAGAAAGCTCCAGAAACAGAGCATACTCATTGTACTGTGGCATTAGCAAGAAGCCCGTTGAATTCTTGCTGTATAGTGGAAAAATCTCAAGAGTGGTCTTGAGGACAGGAGGTAGGTCAAGTGGATAGACCGAACTAGGATAAATTACTGAGTCTTCCTCTTCTCATCTTTACTTTTCAGCTTGCTCTATTTTACACGCTGCTTCCTTTACACTGTGCTATCTTCACATATTTTACTTTGTGCAGAAAAATTTCAATCTTCCCAATTCACCCCCCCCTCTTGGGAAGTCAGCTTACTAACAAGTGGTATCAGAGCTCGGATTCCCATTCAAAGGATCTCACAGTCTGGGAATTAAGATGGCTGGCTTTGGAGAAAGCATACTTCCTGAAGGGAACAACACCAATAGACCACCAGGCTTCAGTGGAGAACATTATGGGTACTGGAAGGTGAGGATGCAGATTTACCTCTAATCAATTGATCTTGATATATGGTCAGTCATTGAGAAAGGAGATTTCATCCCAATGACTCTAACTGAAGATGGAAGACACAAAGAGAAGCTAGAAGCAGAGTGGAATGAGGAAGACAGAAGGAGAGTCCTGCTAAGTTTCAAAGCAAAGCACTGTTTAGTTAGTGCCTTGACTCAGGACGAATTCTATAGAGTCTTATAATGCTCCACTGCAAAAGGGATGTGGGACACTCTGCAGATTGCACATGAAGGAACAACTGGGGCCAAGGAGAACAGACTGAATACATGCATTGGAGAATATGAAAGCTTCAGAATGACTGAAGGAGAAACTGTAAAGGAGCTGCAAAAGAGATTCACTCTCATTGTGAATCAATTGAAGAGCCTGGGAAAGGAATACACTCAGTCTGAAAAAGTAAGAAAGATACTCAGAGCTCTCCCTCTGGAATGGCAGCCTAAGGTGACAGCAATAGAGGAAGCTAGAGGAGAATCAATGGCCTCTGTCACAGCTCTCTTTGGCAGCCTTGAGGAGTATGAAGGAAAAATCAAAGCTCTCAAGGAAGCTGGGCTGGACAGAAAGAACAAAGGCCTTGCCCTCAAAGCTGCTGATGAAAAGGAAGAAGAATCTGACAAAGAAGATGAGCTGGATGAAGAAACTCTAGCTATGATGGTCAGAAAATTTGGAAGATTCTACAACAAGAAGAAGAACAAGAAATTCTTCAAGAAGGGAGCAGCTGGTGAAAGCAAGAGAGAGGGAAAAGAGCCTGTGACTTGCTATGAATGCAAGAAGCAAGGACACATCAAATGGGGTTGTCCTCAATTCCTCAAAAAGCAAGAAAAGGATAAGAAAGCTGCTGACAAAGGGAAGAAGAAGAAAGCCTACATCTCATCAATATGGGGCAACAACTCAGATAAGGAGGAAGAGGATGAGGATGAGATTGCCAACATCTGCCTGATGGCACTTGCTTCTGAAGAAGCTGAACCCTCATGTAGCAATGATCAGGAGGAAGAGGTATATGAATCTGAACCTTCCTATTCTGAGCTACTTGATGCATTTCATGAGCTTCATGATGAGTTTATTAAAGTTGTTAAAGAACTAAAACTAGCAAAGAGAAAGATTAATAAACTGGAATCTCAAAGCAACATTTCTGAAATCACCTCTCTACCTACTGCTGAATCTGTTTGCTGTACTTCTGCATTGAACTTAAGCAAACTAATGATTACTTAGTAAAAAGCATGTCTAGGCTCACTAGAGGAAAATATATGTTGTTTGCTTTGATGGGGAGCCAAAGAATATCACAAGGAAAAGCTAGTCTTGGCTATGATCCATGTGCTGTCAAGGAAAAGATTAGGAAGAAAAACCAGAATGCATACATGAGACATTTTGTGCATGCTGAGAGCAACAGAAAGAAAGATCACATGTCATCTTGCATTGAAACATATAATCAACCAAAGCATACAAGACAAAAGTATTATCTGCATTGTTTTCTTCCTACCACTCAATCTAGCAGTCCCTTTACTACCTGTCATTTCTGTAACAAAAAGGGACATATTTCCAGTTCTTGTGCATTGAAGAAAAATGGACTTGGCAGGAAAGTTGAATGGGCTCCCAAGGTTGCATCTGCATCTAGGGAAAAATCTACTGACCAAAAAGGACCCAAGCAAATTTGGGTACCTAAAAGGAAAACATAAACATTGTTTTGCAGGTCTGTCTCAAAGCTAAGAAAAGCAACAAATGGTATATGGACAGTGCCTGCTCAAGTCACATGACTGGTGATAAGGAGAAGTTCATGACCCTTAGAGACAAGAAAGGAGGAAAGGTGACCTTTGGAGGTGATCAATATGGAAAAATTGTTGGCATTGGCATTGTGGGTAAAAATTCGGAAACATCCATTGAAGATGTGCTATTTGTGATTGGCCTCAACCATAATTTGCTGAGCGTGAGTCAGACCTGTGATAAAGGAAATTGGGTGCTGTTTGACTGAAAATTTTGCCTGGTCATCAGAAAAAGTGATCACAAAGTAATCCTCAAAGCTCAAAGGGATGGTAATTGTTATACTATTGATCTTGATGAACTTCCTCCCTTGGATTCTGTATGTTTAATTAGTCAGGATAATGATAGTTGGTTATGGCATAGGAGATTAGCTCATGTTAACATGAATCAATTGTCTAAACTAATCAAGAATGAGCTAGTAACTAGCCTGCCAAAAATATCTTTTGAAAAGGACAAAGAATGTGATGCATGCATAAGAGGGAAACAAAATAAATCATCTTTTAAATCTAAAAATGTAGTTACCACAACTAGACCACTTGAATTGCTGCATATGGACTTAATTGGACCATCTAGGGTGAAAAGTCTTGGTTCTAACCTGTATGTGCTTATAATTGTAGATGACTATTCTAGATTCACTTGGACATTATTTCTTTCCTCTAAAAGTGATACCTTTGATGTATTTGTAACCTTAGCTAAGAAAGTGCAAAATGAGAAAGGTATTTCTATTGTGTCTATCAGGTCAAACCATGGAGGAGAATTTGAAAATGCATACTTCCTGGAGTACTGCAATGAGCATGGGATTGACCACAACTTCTCAGCACCAAGAACTCCTCAACAAAATGGAGTGGTGGAAAGGAAGAACAGAACCATTGGAGAGATGGCTAGAGCTATGCTGAATGAGAAGGAACTTTCTCAAGTGTTCTGGGCTGATGCAGTGAATACAGCAAGTTACATCATAAACAGAGCCTACATCAGACCAATCCTTGGGAAGACTCCATACGAGCTATACAAGGGAAGAAAGCCAAATTTGTCCCATCTCCATGTGTTCGGATGCAAATGCTTTGTCCACAACAATGGGAAAGAAAGTCTAGGTAAGTTTGATGCCAAATCTGATGAAGGTATATTTCTGGGCTACTCTAGTAGGAGTAAGGCATATAGAGTTTATAATAAAAGATCAAATGTGGTAGAAGAATCTATGCATGTAGTTTTCATTGAAAATGAAACTGTTTCAAAACATATTACCAATGAGGATGATCTTGCTTTCAACTTTGAAAAACTGGGCATTTCTGATAAACGTAAAACTGAACCTCCAAAGATATCTGAATCTGTTAACACAGAGGAAGATATCTAGGAGCAAGAGTTTGATGAAGAAATTAATGAAGAAACATCTCAAGAACTCCCTAGAGCTTGGAGATATCAAAGGAATCATCCTGTTGATCAAGTAATAGGAAATGTTCAAGAGAGAGTCAAAACCAGAAAAACAGTTAAGAGATCAAATGCTCAACTGCGCTTTCATTTCTCAAACTGAATCCAAATGTGCTGAAGAAGCCTTAACTAATGATTACTGGATTTTAGCTATGCAAGATGAACTAAATCAGTTTGAAAGAAATCATGTTTGGGATTTAGTGCCTAGGCCCAAAAATCATCCTGTTATTGGTACCAAATGGGCTTTCAGAAATAAACTTGATGAATCTGGAACAATAATCAGAAATAAAGCTAGATTGGTTGCTAAAGGGTATAATCAGGAAGAAGGTATTGATTTTGAAGAAACCTTTGCACCAGTAGCTAGATTAGAAGCTATAAGAATACTGCTAGCATATGCATGCATGAAAAATATTTTACTGTATCAAATGGATGTAAAGAGTGCCTTTCTAAATGGATATATCATGGAAGAAGTTTATATAGATCAACCTCCAGGTTTTGAGGAATCTACAAAAACAAACCATGTTTATAAACTGAAGAAAGCTCTTTATGGTTTAAAACAACCCCCTAGAGCATGGTATGAGAGACTGAGCAATTTTCTAATTGAAAAGGGGTTCAATAGAGGCAAAGTTGACACAACTTTATTCACTAAGAAAGAAAATAAAGATTTGCTAATTGTTTAAATCTATGTTGATGATATTATTTTTGGTGCTACTAATGAAACTCTTTGCAAGAAATTCTCTGAGTTAATGCAGAGAGAATTCGAGATGTCCATGATGGGTGAACTTAACTTCTTCCTTGGACTACAAATCAGACAGCTTGATGATGGTATCTTTCTCAATCAATCCAAGTATCTAAACGAGCTGCTAAAGAAGTTTGGAATGGAGAATGCCAAGCCAATGGAAACACCTATGGCTACTGCAACCAAACTAGACATGGATGAGAATGGGAAGATGTTTGACATTACTCAGTAGAGAAGAATGATTGGATCCCTGCTGTACTTAACTGCCAGCAGACCTGACATTACGTTTAGTGTCTGTATGTGTGCCAGGTTCCAATCATGTCCCAAGGAAACCCATGCAACAACTGTGAAGAGAATTTTCAGATATCTTATTGGAACATCACATATGGGTCTCTGGTATCCAAAGGGCAATGGAGAAGATCTCAAAGGATACACTGATGCTGATTTTGTAGGATCCAAAAACTGACAAAAAAAGCACAAGTGGAACCTGTCAGTTTCTTGGGGGATCCCTGGTTTCATGGTTCAGTAAAAAGCAAAACAGTGTGGCCCTATCCACTGCAGAAGCTGAGTATGTTGCAGCTGGAAGCTGTTGTGCCCAAGTCATCTGGATGAAGCAGCAGCTTGAAGATCTTGAGGTTAAAATGAAAGAGATACGAATCATGTGTGACAACCAAAGTGCCATAAATATCACCAAGAATCCTGTCATGCATTCAAGGACGAAACATATTGAAGTTAGGCACCATTTCATAAGGGATCACGTTCTAAAAGGAGAAGTTAAGCTGGAGTACATCCCAATAGAGAATCAAGTTGCTGATATATTCACAAAGCCTCTATCAGAAGACAGACATTGCAAAATAAGGAGAGAATTGGGTATGGTAAATCCCAGTGAACTGTAAGTTATTCTTGTGCAATCTTGTTTTCAAAGGTTTCATCTTTAAGATTAATTATAACTTTAGCATCGAAGTATGTTTAATTTAAGCTGCAGGTGCTCCTCACAAGATTCAATGGCAATAAACTTGAAGATTGGAGCACATCAGAATGGAACAACCAGAAAGTGAAGTAAATGATGAAAATTCTGAGTTCTGGATCCATTCTGTAAGTTTTTAAATGAAATTCAAATTTTAATGTGTGCTAGATGTATTTTGCTTCATAAACTGTGTTCTTGAACTAGTCAACATGGGCAACATTCGAATTTTAGTTGACCAACAGACGAACTTCGGCCTATTATATCTTGGAATAGTTCTCGGTGATGCCTCGAAATTCGTCTGTTAGATCTTGGAAGTTCGAATTTTCAAAAACAAAAAATTTCATAGTTATGATTGTCCATCACTGTTATACTAATTTTCACTTCTTAACATACGAATGTTGGACAACCTTTACAAAAGTTGAAAAATGCGAATTTTTAGTTCAAAATTCGTCTGTTGAATCATGTTCTTCATGTTGAATGCTTGAAAGATGAAGTTCAGCTTGCTTAATTCGTCTATTGGTTGATGTCTTGTCTATTGCCTGCTGTTTTCTCTTCAACATTCAAACTTTGTTGAAACGAAATTCATCTGTTGTGCTTGTATTGCTTAATCCAAGCCACTGTCAGACGAACTTTCAGAAGAAAAGTCGTCTGTCAGTAAGCTTTTCCAAAAATTTGTCTATCAGACGATTACAGACGTTAAATCCGACGGTTTTCCAAAGAACAGACACAACCATACTCTTAACTCCTCTGAGTCTGTTCCAATTCTCTCATCAATTCCCTTCAATTTTGACGAAAAACTGCCTTTTCCCACCAATTAAACTTCCTTTGGCATCCTTTAAAACCCACTCTAAGCCACATTCTGCAACACTCATCCTAAAAATGGCAAGAGTTAAAAATCCTGATGCTGGGAAAGCTGAAGCCCGACCAAAGAGGAATGTTAAATCACAATATGCCTCGAAGGAAGGAGAGAAATCAAAGAGAAAAGCCGAATCCGGCAAAGCAACTCCCACCAAATGCCAAAAGACTGCATCCAAAGCAGATTCTCAGAAAGCTGGACCCTCCTCACCAAAAAGTGCAGAACCTTTGGTTCCAGTTCCTTCAGAAGCTGCTACTGTTGCTTCCACTTCATCCTTCAATACTCAATCTGGAGAGTACGAGCTTACCACACTGCCATTATGGAGCACTCCACAGATTTAAGAAGAATACTCCACCAAATTTGCCAACAAAAAGGTAATTAAGCCATATTGTGTAAATTTGGAAGATTTCTTGGTCTCCAATAATTTTGATGCTGGTATATGGATGATGAGATACAAGAATCTGTTGGAGGTATTGGAGAAATATGATGATGTAGTGGTGAAGTCATGGCATGCCTCTTTAAAATACAACAGCAAAAAGAAGAAGTGGGCAGTCAGTCTAAGGTTTAAGACCATTTGGCTTACTAATGAGACATTCAATGAGGTGCTGGAAATCCCTAGGCAAGATGGACTCAAGATTGATATCAATGCCTCTGGGTACATGGATGAGGCAAATATGGCTGATGAAGAAGGTGGTCCCTCTCTGAACTATAAGGAGAGTACTATTCTGAGCACACTGTTCAGAAGGAGGGAGAATTGACCATCAATAAACCTGTTGAAGCCCACAAACCTCAGTGTTCAAGTGAGGATCCTGCACTACATAGTGTCCAGGATTATATTCAACAAAGGAGGCAGCTTCAACTTGATAACAAGGGTAGAGGCACATGTCATGGCTGCAATCATGCGTGGGAAACTAATTAATATAGGACACCTCATACTCCATGATCAAGGCTAGGGATCAGAGGAAGGACTCCACACTCCCTTATGCTGCTATCATCTCCAGAATTTCGCAGTATGCCAGAATTCAGCATCTTGAGAAGGGAAAGGGCAAGCCCACAGAGATATTCAAGGAGGAAGAACTACAAAGAATGGGCATTGAAAAGGATGAAGGAAGATGAGTTGGAAAAGGAGCAGGAAGAACTGAAGATCTCTTCTTTGTTGAAGGTGCCTCCCTACAGCAAGAGGGTACTTCTGAGGCTCCTGCCAGACCTACCACTCAGCCCTCTGTGCCTATCCCATCTCCCTTAAAGCTCACTCACATTCCTTCCACTCCCTTCTCACGGGCCAAGCCAACCAAGATCACTGAGTTGTATGACAGCCTGTCTACACTTATTCTCAGCATCAGAGATGAGCAAAATGCCAAATTTGCTCATCTGCAAGACCAGATCCATCAGTTGGCTGTAAACATGAAGGTGGTGGCTGATGACTATGAAGAAATCAGAAGTGTAATTCCTGCCACTTCAGCTACACCTCAGCCAGGGTCCTCTGTGTCTGTCCATTCTCCAACTTCTGAGCCTCCAAGCCCCTTCGAGATTGCCTCCTCTGACCATGATGATGATATAGATGGTGCTGATGCAATGAGGACACCAAGTCCTGGTCCACCCTTGGACTATGGATTGGAAGAAGAAGGACTTCAAGGACCAAGCCCTTATGAGCCTATGCAAGAAGATGCTCAGGATTCAATTCTGTCTATTCAAGAATCTGAGCAAGTTGAAAGACTGGTTGCAGCTATCTCAACCTCTTCTATGCAGGAGGGAGCAAACAACGAAGAGAGAAGCATTGTGCCTGTTGTTGATTAGGAGGCCATTGCTCACAATGCTCTCCTGTAAGAATAAAGAAGAAGGCTTGAGAAAATGTTTCATCCTGATGAACCAGCCACTTCCTCTCTTGCTGCTTATAGGCTGTCAGAGGAACAGAGAGCTCAGTTAGCTCTTTCCAGGCAGGCAATGCAAGAACTTCTGGAAATCTCTGATGAGGAACCAAGCACTGAGTCTCCTGTGGAACCAGAAATCCCTTTTGCTCCTGTCCCACTTCAAGCTATTCCTGTCTCTCAGATCCCTCCTCCTGCTGATTTTGTTGACCTTCTTGATGATGCCAAAAAGGGGGAGAAGACTGGGCAAACTGGAAAGTCTGCTGCTGCTGAGCAATCTGGGAAATGGAAAACGTACAGCAAGAAGACCAAGCCCAAGAAGAAATGATTGAAGATTTGCTTAGAAATTAGGCTTGAGTCCTCTTGTAGTGTTTTGTGGTTCTGTTACTATTTTTCTGTTACTGTTTTGATTGTTTGCATTAGAACTTTGATTAATCTGGCTTTTGTATAGCAACTCTTGATTAAATGAATGGATTTCTTTGTTGTAATGTTTTGTACATATTACTTTTTGAATATCTTCACTTGATCTGCTGAATATGATATCTATTGAAACATAATGCATTTGTTGAGGGGGAGCTTGTAAAAGCAAACCCAAGTACTAATCCAGTTTGTAAGTTGTTTTGTCATCATCAAAAAGGGAGAGAATGTTGAATCAAGAGTTTTGATGATTTCAAACTAACATCCAAAAGCTTAGATTGAAGATATCAAAGGAGATCAAAGTGCCTCAAGTGAAGAATTTCTGAGTATTAGCTGCTAGATCTTCTGTAGGATCTTTTGTTATGTTCAAATGAGGGTAAAAGTTTTTGATTTCAAGAAAAGATATTTTTAAACCTTGATTTTGTGTTAAATCTTGACTTTTTGAAAAATACCCACAAACAGACGAAGTTTGAAAGTTTAAACTGAACTGTCATATTAGAAATTCAAACTTTGCCTTTGGAAATTTGAATTTCGAGTCAAAACTGAATAAGTCTGAAGAGTTGTCTCTCTGTCAGACGAATTTTGATTATCCAAAATTCAAATTTCCATCAAAGACTGAAAGAAGCTTTTCACTGACAGACGAACTTCACATCTCCAAAATTCGAATTTCAGATAAAATGCAGTTTGTGAAAATCAAAGAAATTCGTCTGAGATAATATTGAAGCTCATATGAAATCAAGATGAAATTAAGTTTGAAAAATGCTCTCTGACAGACGAACTTTGACCTTCTAACATTCAAATTTTCATATAAGTCTGAAAGGAGCTTCTTTGAAACAGACGAACTTTGAGTCTTCAAAATTCGAATTTCAGACAAAACACAACTTATGAAAATGGAAGAAATTCGTCTGAAACAATGTTAAAGTTCATATGAGATCAAGAATAATTTAAGTTTCAAAACTGCTTTCTGTCAGACTAACTTTGAACATTAAAATTCAAATTTCAGAAGCTAAGTTTGTGAGTTTGTTGGAATGAAATATTGACATACGAATGATAGAGCTTTGTAACTTCGAATGTTGAAGTTAGTCTGAAAAGAATCTCTCTGATAGATGAACTTTACTATTTCAACATTCGAATTTCGAAGAAAGTAAACTACTGTGTCTCTTTGAACGTTTTACAGACAGATGAATTTTGGGCTTCCAAAATTCGAATTTCGAAGGCACTGTAGAAAATTGAAAACACTGTTCACACTTAACCGAAAAACTTTCCTCTTGAAAATTCATATGTCACATTATGAAAATGTTTTGTAAGTTTCAAAATTCGAATTTCACTTCATGAACAGACGAACTTCGTGCTGTAACTTTGAAAGCTTTAACCTTCAGTTCCTTCGAAATTCGTCTGTTGGCCAACCAAAATTCAAATTTCAGTGTGTCAGAAACATTAAATGCAGTTGGTAAACGGATAGTTTTTCAGAGTAACCGTTGGATAACTTCCCCAACAGATAGATTTTGTCTCTAACGGACATTTGAGACCTAAATCTATAAGTATAACATCATTTGAAGTTGTGGGTAACGAATCAAACTTGTATAGACCGAACCAGGATAAATTACTGAGTCTTCCTCTTCTCATCTTTACTTTTCAGCTTGCTCTGTTTTACACGCTGCTTCCTTTACACTGTGCTATCTTCACATATTTTACTTTGTGAGGAAAAATTTCAATCTTCCCAATTCACCCCCCTCTTGGGAAGTTAGCCTTACTAACATTTTTAAGGTTTTAACGTACTTTATATAACAACCTTTGATTCTAGTTGATTTAGTTAGTATTTAATGTTGTTTTAGGACTTGAGAAAGTTCAAGAAAGTGTGTGGAAGGTGTGAAACCAAGTGGGAAGCCCAAAAGTATCACAAAGGTAGCAAATTTCTAGTTCTTGCTTTATGTTATTTTACTATGTTTTATGATATGTTATGAAATGCTATATTGTTGTTTTGATGATAGGTGGCTATTTTGACTGAATATAATGTAGGGGTTTTACCCCAAGATGTCCATTTTCTTACATGTTATGTTCCTGAAATTTTTATAGAAACAATATAGCATTTTATGCCATTATATGTTTATGTGATGTTTTATGTCATAAATAATAGTATGAATGTATGAAATAGATTTGCTACTGTGATTTCCAAAATCTTATCATTCAAATACTAACATGATAGGCCCCAATCATGGCAAGAATGCAAGGTAGATGTAACACCTTACTATTTGATCGCATTTTCAATGTATTAGACTCTTACTAAACCCAATTACTCATGTTTAGAAGCTTGAATTGCTTAAGGGACCAAAATAGAAAATTTTTTTCTAAACTATTATTCATTTGGTAAGTCCTTTTTATTGATCGAATTTTGAAAAATTATAATTAAATGTAGAAAAATTATGTCAATGTGATTCAAGTCCTTAAAAATAGCTTAAAATCATATCAACATGGGAAAAATATGAAACAATAACTTTAACATGCTACTTTGCATAGTAAATTTTGTGAATTTTACTAGTTATATGGTCAATTTCCTACTTTCCAGATTTCTAGCACCAATTTTAAAAAACCATATCTCTTAGCTACATGTCCAAATTAGATTTTATATAGTTTCTTGAAAAGCTCTACTTGTCTTGTTTTTGAGCATATATAACACTCATGTGGAATACTTTGTCTCAAATAACATATCTCTATCCTAATCAAGACTGCTCAAAATGGACAATTTTACTCATTAAATACCAAAACCATTTTTATACCATATATTCATAGTTAAAACTTATCCAAAATTGTTCTCAACATTACAAGAGACCTAAAGGAATATGATGACAGCAAAACATAGCCTCATAAAAGCACATATGATTTTATACAAAATAACAAGAAAAAATGATGAAATAGTCATTAAAATTGTAATCATCAATAATCTTCATTTGCCTTCTTGGAGGTCTTGCCATCACTTGAACCTAGCAATTTGAACTTGGGGTGATGAGATTAAGACAATCATTGTAGCAAGTTTATTTCAAGCAGTTATATCATTCAAATATCGTAAAATTCACATATAATCACATAAAACATCAAAATATTATATCGTTAAATAAAAATTTTTTCAGAGTTTTTCCTTAGAAAATGATATCCCAAGGAACAAATTCCTTCATTTTACAGCTAAAAACAGTCACAAAAGGTCACAACAATAATATGGCAACAATATTTCGTCATAGAAACATCATGGAAAAACATAAGGCAAGAAATGAAACTTTGCTAACTTTTGGTATACTTGGGGCTATATCCCTTGATTCCAATGCTTCCACTTACTTCCATAGTTTTCCCTATGTCTTAAAACAACATTAAATACTAGCTAAATCAACAAAAGCAAAGGGTTGGTTCATATAGTCTTAAACAAACCCTAAAAACTCATATAATTATACTTTGCCTTTTTCATGAAACCTATACTTGTTCTTAAGGTTTTTCACCTTGAGAAATCCATTTTTAACGTCAAATCCATGAAAACCCCACTCTTTCCTACACTTCTAAGCTAGCTAAAATCAGGGTAAGAAAGAGGAAAGAAAGGATTTTTTCAAAAACTTGTTCGAAACATTTCTAAACTTACTTCTCTTGTATCTCATGCTTTCTTTCAAGTTTCATGCAAGAAAATATTTCTTCCCTCTATCGTTTGCCTTGGCCAAAATCTGGACTTAGAGAGGAAGAGAAGAAAAATCACTTAAACTAGCTTAAACTACTTAAATTTCATGCTTGAAACCTTAAAGAATCAAAGGAGAATATCTTACCTTTTTCATGAATTTTTCTTTATTTTCTTCTTCCTTCTTCTTTTCTACGTGTTCCTCTCTTTCTCTTGGTGTATGTAGCTTCTTCTCTCTCCTTTTTGTATGCACCAAGTGGGCTAGAGGAGGGAGTATATATAGACAAACCAAAATCACCAAAAGTTGCCATGTGTTATTCTTGAACTTTCATGAAAAATGAAGAAATAATAAAATAATACAACTTCCTCATTTGCAGCAATTTGGACACCACTTTAGGGGAGATATTTTCCAAAATAATACATATATTTCTTAGTCCAAATATGTTTTATACTGTTTGTTCTATACCTGGATAAATAAAGTTACTTTTGTAGTATTTTATTACTTTATGAATATAGAATATAACTATATTTGAATATACTTTTAATTTAATATCCTTTCCTAAATAGTATAAATGTGAGGTCCACATGCTTTTCTTTCTACTTTATCTATTTTTTGTGAGGCCCACAATATTTTTTCTTTGATTTATGCATTTTACTAAACTCGACCATTAATTTTTCTTCAAATTGATTTTGTTAACTTCAATGCATTATTTTATTGAGTTTGACATGTCAGAAGCTTTGTTTCAACTCTAATTTTATATATTTATGAAATTGCTCCTAGGAGGGATCAATTGTAATTTTTGATTCTTTTGGGTCATTTTCTATAATTTTTCCAAGGACTAACATGTAACTTCTGTGTTTTATTTTCATGACTTGGAAAATGACCTTTTTACCATTTTTCACATATATTCTTGTATCTCAGATTTTACAACATACACATTTTATGATATCTAAGCAATTGAGATGTTACGGGAGATAGAGCAAGGAGAAGGAATATGATGATTAGAGTTTTATTCGCAATTATGCTATGTTTCTTTGCAATTTCATGTAAAATTATGTATGAGTTTATAAGCCTGTGCTTTTATGTTACCTTATGCCTCTAACTACTGTGAGAACTTTGGTACAAAGTTTAGACATTTTGAATGATGTAAATAAGTTATAACATGCATTTTACAAAGTTATGCCAAAAATCTATTCATTTTAAGTAGTACATGTTTAGGCAAACACTGTTTAGTTGAAATAGGGTATAACAAACAAGTGTTATATATGCTTGAAAAGTATACAAGTAGTGCTTTCCAGAAAGTTAAAGAACACTTAATTTGCTTAAGTGTAGTAAAAGATATGAATTTTCAAAATTGAAGCAGAAAATTGGAATTTACCATTTGAATAGTGATTTTCGTGCTAATTCCTATACAAATTGGCACATTAAAGCTATTGTTTCATATTTGTCCCATGTAGATAAGATTTTAAGCTATTTTTAGAAACTGAATCATTGTCATACAATTTTTTTTGAATTAGTTATGAGTTTTTAAATTTAATCCAGAAAAATGGGATACCAAATGAACAATAACTTTAAGAATTTTTATTTTTCTGATTTGGCCCCTATAATGATTCATGCTTCTAAAATGGTTCATTTGAGAATTTGATGTGCTATAATACATGGGAAAATAAGTACAAAAAGTTGTTGAATCAAGTGTTTTGATGATTCTAAACTAACCTTCAAAAGCTTGGAATAAAGATATCAAAGGTGCACAAAAGGATTCAAGTGAAGGAATTCTAGAAAAATCAGTGCAAGAATAGATGTAGCATGTTTAGTAATGTTTTAATTTCAGTAAAAGACTTTGATTTGGTAAAAAGATGTTTTAAAACCTTGATTCTATATTAATTCATGGAATATTTGAAAAACACCCACCAACAGACGAAGTTTGAAAGGTTTATACTGATCTGCTGTTTTGAAAATTCGAACTTTGGCTCTGGAAATTCAAATTTCGTATTGAAAATGAACAAGTCTGAAAAGAGACTTCTCTGACAGATGAATTTTGACTTGAGAAATTTGAATTTTGATACGTGTATGAAAAGAGCTTTCTCTAATAGACGAACTTTGACTTTTGAAAATTTGAATTTCAAATAAAATGCAACTTATGAAAATTGAAAAATTTGTCTGAGAATATGTCAAAGTTCATATGAAAACAAGTTTAAGAAGAGCTTTAAAATTGCTCACTGACAGATGAACTTTGAACTTGAAAATTCGAATTTCAGACACAAAGCTTGTGAGTCTGTTGTGTTGATATGTTGACATACGAATGACAAAATTCAGAAATTTGAACTTTAAAGTAAGTTTGAAAAGAGACTTCTCTGACAGACGAACTTTGCCCTTTGAAAATTTGAATTTCGAATTGATGAACTATTGTGCCTCATTGAACCAGTTACTGACCGATGAATTTTGGGGTTCCAAAATTTGAATTTTGAAGGCACTGTAGTAAATTGAAATTACTGTTCACACTTAACAGAACAACTTTAAACATGAAAATTCATATGTTCCAACACAGAATCATTTTCTAAAGATGAAAATTCGAATTTTGCTTCATAACATACGAACTTTAGGAGTTTAACGTTAAAGGCTATAGCTTTAGGTTTCTGTGAAATTCGTCTATTGACCAAATGAAATTCGAACTTTGACTGTCAGAAACATTAAATACGGTTGGTAAATGGGTAGTTTCTCAAAGTAACCGTTGGATAACATTTCTAACGGCTAGATCTTGTCTTTAACGTATAGTTGGGGCAGAAATCTATAAATAGAACTTCATTTGAAGATGTGGGTAATGAAATTACTTTGTATATACTGAAACTCTGCCAAATCATCTATTGAAAGTCTCTTACTCTCACATACTTCAAACTTTGTACACAATCTTATCTTCATCTGGAAGAAAGATTTTCTTGTGAGGGGATATCATAAGGGATTAGGAAAGCACTTAGTGAGAGTACAAAGAGTGAAACTGTGAGCTCTAAAAATAGAGCATCAACTTTGTACTAAGGCATTTGCAAGAAGCCCACTGAATTCTTGCAGAATAGTGGAAAATCTCAAGTGGTGACTTGGGGACTGGATGTAGGTCAAGTTGAGAGACCAAACCAGGATAAATATCTGAGTTTTCTCTTCCCTACTGCTACTTTTACTATTTATTCATTTATATTCTATTTTACCATCATACCTTGCTTTCTTCACTTTCTTGATGTTTTACAGAAAGATTTTTAATCTTCCCAATTCACCCACCTCTTGGGAAGCTAGCTTATATAACAAGTAGTATCAGAGCCTGGATTCCCAATCAAAGGATTTTACAGTTCGGGAATTACAATGGCTAGCTTTGGTGAAAGCATACTACTAGATGGAAACAACACAAATAGAACACTTGGCTTCAGTGGAGAATACTATGGTTACTGGAAGATGAGGATGCAAATCTATCTCTAGTCCATTCATCTGGACATCTGGTCTGTCATCCAAAAAGGAGATTTTGTCCCAATAGTATTACAAGATGATGGAAAGTACAAAGAAAAGCTAGAAGCTGAATGGAATAAGGAAGATAAAAGAAGAGTCTTGCCGAATTTCAAGGCAAAACACTGCTTGGTCAGTGCTTTAAATCAAGATGAATTCTACAGGGTCTCATAATGCTCAACTGCCAAGGAAATGTGGGACACCTTGCAAATTGCTCATGAAGGAACAACTGGAGTTAGAGAAAAAACTGAACACCTACATAGGTGAATACGAAAGCTTTAGAATGGCTAAAGGAGAGAGTGTGAAAGAGCTACAGAGGAGATTCAACCTCATTGTGAATCAACTGAAGAGTCTGGGAAAGGAGTACACTCAGATAGAAAAAGGTCAGAAAGATTCTCAGAGCTCTCCCTCTGGAATGGCAACCCAAAGTAACAGTAATAGAGGAAGCCAAAGGAGAATCAATGGCCTCTATCATAGCTCTTTTTGGTAGCCTCGAGGAGTATGAAGGAAAAATGAAGGCTCTCAAGGAGGCAGGACAAGACAGAAAGAAGAAAAGTCTTGCTCTGAAAGCTGCTGAGGAGAAAGAAGAAGAATCTGACGATGGAGATGAGATAAATAAAGAAACTCTAGCTATGATGGTCAGAAAATTTGGAAGATTCTACAGCAAGAAAAGAAACAAGAAAATCTTCAAGAAAGGAGTAGCTAGAGATAGCAAGAGAGAAGCAAAAGAACCTGTCACTTGCTACGAGTGCAAAAAGCAGGGACATATTAGATGGGATTGTCCATAATTCCTAAAGAAGCAAGAGATAGAAAAGAAAGTTGCATACAAAGGCAAGAAGAAAAGAGCTTACATCTCATCAATATAGGGCAACAGCTCAGATGAGGAAGAAGATGAAGAAGATAAAATTACCAACATCTATCTGATGGCACTTACCTCTGAAGAAGCTGAAATCCCATGCAACAATGATCAAGAAGATGAGGTGTATGAATATGAACCTTCCTATTCTGAATTACTGGATGCATTTCATGAGTTGCATGATGAGTTTGTTAAGGTTGCCAAAAAATTGAAGCAAGCTAAGAAAAAGATTAATAAACTAGAATCTTAATGCAACATCTCTGAAATTACTTTCGTGCCTATTGCTGAATCTGCTTGCTGTAAATCATGTATTAAATTAAAGCAAACCAATGACTATCTAGTGAAAAGCATGTCTAGGCTTACTAAAGGTAAAGATATGTTGTTTGCTTTAATGGGAAGCCAAAGAATATCACAGGGAAAGGCTAGACTTGGCTATGATTCTTGTGCAGTCAAAGAAAATATTAAGAAAAAGAATCAAAATGTATATATGAGACATTTTGTGCATGCTAGTGGCAATAGAAAGAAAGAACATATTTCACGACACATTGAAACTTATAATCAACCCAGGCATGTAAAACAAAAATATTATTTGCATTGCTTTCTTCCTGCATCTTAATCCAGCAGTCCCTTTACCACCTGTCACTTCTATAACAAAAAGGGACATATTTCCAGTTCATGTGTTTTAAAGAAAAATGAAATTAACAGGAAGGTTAAATGGGTTCCTAAAGGTACATCTGTATCTAGGGAAAAGACTACTGATAGAAAAGGACCCAAGCAAATTTAGGTACCTAAAAAGAAAATATGAACCTTGTTTTGCAGGTTTGTCTTAAAGCTAAAAGGAATAACAAATGGTATATAGACAGTGCCTGCTCAAGCCATATGACTGGTGATAAGGAGAAGTTCATCACCCTTAGAGATAAGAAAGGAAGAAAGGTGACCTTTGAGGGTGATCAGTATGGTAGAATAGTTGGCATTGGTATTGTGGGCAAGAATCCTGAAACATCCATTGAAGAGGTGCTGTTTGTAATTAGCCTCAACCACAATCTGCTAAGTGTGAGCCAGACATGTGACAAAGGAAACTGGGTACTATTTGACTCAAAGTTCTGTCTGGTCATCAGAAAAAGTGATCACAAAATAATCCCCAAAGCTCAAAGGGATGGTAACTGCTATACTATTGATCTTGATGAACTTCCTCCGTTAGATTCTGTCTGTTTGATTAGCCAGGATAATGATAGTTTCTTGTGGCATAGAAGATTAGCTCATGTTAGCATGAATTAACCATCAAAACTGGTTAAAAATGAGTTAGTCACTGGCCTACCAAAAATCACTTTTGAAAAAGAAAAAGAATGTGATGCATGCCTAAGAGGAAAACAAACTAAATATTCCTTTAAATCTAAAAATGTAGTCACCACAACTAGACCACTAGAACTATTGCATATGGATCTGATTGGTCCATCTAGGGTAAAAAGCATTGGAGGAAATCTGTATGTGCTTGTAATTGTGGATGATTACTCTAGATTCACCTGGACACTGTTTCTTTCTTCTAAGAATGATACGTTTGATGCATTTGTAACCTTAGCTAAGAAAGTACAAAATGAGAAAGTTATTTCTATTGTGTCTATCAGGTCAGATCATGGAGGAGAGTTTGAGAATTCATACTTCCTGGAGTATTGTGATGAGCATGGAATTGATCACAACTTCTCAGCTCCAAGAACTCCTCAACAAAATAGAGTAGTAGAGAGGAAGAATAAAACAATTGGGGAGATGGCTAGAGCAATGCTAAATGAAAAGGAACTCTCTCAAGTATTCTGGGCTGATGTAGTAAACACAGCTAGTTACATCATAAATAGAGCCTACATTAGACCAATTCTTGGGTAGACTCCTTATGAGCTGTACAAAGGAGGAAAGCCAAATCTCTTACATTTACATATATTCGGCTGCAAGTGCTTCATCATCAACAATGGAAAGGAGAATCTGGGTAAGTTTGATGCTAAATCTGATGAAGATATATTTCTGGGTTATTCTAGTAGAAGTAAGGCATATAGAGTTTTTAATAAGAAATCGAAATTAGTAGAAGAATCTATGCATGTAGTATTTATTGAAAATGAAACTGTTTCCAAACATGTCACTAACGAGGATGATCTTATTTCAAACATTAAAAACTTAGATCTTTCTAATGAAGATAAAATTGAACCTCCAAAAGTATCTGAATCTGTTGACATAGAGGAAGATATTCGGGAGAAAGATTTTGAGAATGAAAATAATGAAGAAATGTCTCAAGAACTCCTTGGAGCTTGGAGATATCAAAGGGATCATTCTGTTGATCAAGTGATAAGGGATGTTTAAAAGAGAGTTAAAACCAGAAAACTGCTAAGGGATCAAATGATAAATTGTGCTTTGATTTCTCAAATTGAACCTAAATGTACTGAGAAAGTCTTGATGAATACTGTATTTTAGCTATGCAAGATGAGTTGAATCAGTTTGAAAGAAATCAAGTTAAGGATTTAGTGCCCAGACCCAAAAATCATCCTGTAATTGGCACTAAATGGGTTTTTAGAAATAAACTTGATGAATCAGGATCAATAATTAGAAATAAAGTTAGACTGGTTGCAAAAGGATATAATTAAGAAGAAGGTATTGATTTTGAAGAAATCTTTGCTCCAGTGGCTCGATTAGAAGCAATTAGAATTCTGTTAGCATATGCATGCATGAAAAAATATTATGTTATATCAAATGGATGTGAAGAGTGCTTTTCTTAATGGATATATCATGGAAAAATTTTATGTAGACCAACCTCCAGGCTTTGAGGACTCTACAAAACCAAACCATGTTTATAAATTGAAGAAAGCCCTTTACGGTTTAAAGCAAGCCCTTAGAGCATGGTATGAAAGGTTAAGTAATTTTCTAACTGAAAAGGGGTTTAATAGAGGAAAAGTAGATACTACTTTGTTCACTAAGAAAGAAAATAAATATTTACTTATTGTTCAAATCTATGTTGATGATATTATATTCGGTGCTACTAATGATTCTCTTTGCAAGAATTTTTCTAAGCTAATGCGGGGAGAATTCGAAATGTCCATGATGGGTGAACTCAACTTCTTTCTTGGATTGCAAATTAAGCAGTGTGATGATGGTATCTTTCTCAATCAATCCAAGTATATGAAAGAATTGCTGAAAAAGTTTGGGATGGAGAATGCTAAGCCAATGGGAACACCTATGGCTACTGCAACCAAACTGGATACGGATGAAAAGGGAAAAATGTTTGACATAACCTAGTATAGAAGAGTGATTAGATCTCTACTATACCTAATTGCTAGCAGACCTGACATCATGTTTAGTGTCTATATGTATGCAAGGTTCCAGTCATGTCCCAAGGAAACCCATGCAACTGCTGTGAAGTGTATCTTCATATATCTTATTGGAACATCATAGATGGGTCTTTGGTATCCAAAGGGCAATGGAGAAGATCTCAAAGGATACACTGATGCTGACTTTGCAGATCCAAAACTGACAGAAAAAGCACAAGTGGAACTTGTCAGTTTCTTGGAGGATCCTTGGTTTCATGGTTTAGCAGGAAGCAAAACAGTGTGGCCTTATCCACGGTAGAAGCTGAATATGTTGCAGCTGGAAGCTGTTATGCCCAAGTCATCTGGATGAAACAGTAGCTTAAAGATCTTGAGATAGAGATAAAAGAAATACCTATAATGTGTAACAACCAAAGTGCCATTAACATCACAAAGAATCCAATCATGCATTCAAGGACGAAGCATATTGAAGCTAGGCACCGCTTCATAAGAGATCATGTTCTGAAAGGAGAGATCATATTAGAATACATCCCTACAGAAGATCAAGTTGCCGACATCTTGACAAAGCCTCTTTCAGAAGATAGGCATTGTAAAATTAGAAGAGAATTGCGTATGGTAAATCCCAATGAACTATAAGTAAATTTCTGTATCAATCTGTTTTAGAATTTCTGATATTGATTTAATTCTAACTTTAGCATCGGAGAAATTTTAATGTAAGTTGTAGGTGCTCCTCATGAGTTTAAATGACAGTAGATCTGAAAAATGGAGCAAATCAGAATGGAACAGTCAAAAGGAGAAAGAGACAGCAAGAAATCTGAGTTCTGGATCCATTCTGTAAGTTTTTAAAGTTGAAATTCGCATTTTAGTTATGTGTTAGATGAATTTCCTTGACAAATTGTGTTTTTGAATGAGTCAACATGCTCAACATTAGAATTTAGATGCCCAACATATGAACTTCAGCTTGGTTTACATTGTAACAGTTCTCAGTGGTCCCTCAAAATTCGTCTGTTGGTCCTTGAAAGTTCAAATTTTCAAAAATAAAAGTTTCAATGTTATCTTTGTCGAACATGGTGATTATACAAATGTCTATTTCTTAACATACACATGTTGGAGAACCTTTACAAAGTGTAGAAATTCGAATTTCTGATTCAAAATTTGTCTGTTGAAACATGCTCATAATGTTGAATCTCTGAAAGACAAATTTTCGTATGCATAATTCGTTTGTTGTATGTTGTATTTATTGTTGCTTGATGCCTGTTCTTCAAAATTTGAACTTTGCTGAAATAAAGTTCGTCTGTTCATCTTATGCTGCTTGGACCAAGCCTCTGTTAGATGAACTTTCAAAAGAAAATTCATCTGTCAGTAAAGCTTTGCTGAATGGTTTAACTTTTAATTGCTCGAAGTTTGAATTTTGACCCCTCAAAATTCATTTGTCAGGCGGTTACACACGTTAAAATTGACGGTTTTCCACGGAACAGACGCAACCCTATTCATCTCTTCTCTGAGTCTGTTCAAATTCTCTCTTCAATGATCTTCAATTCTGACCATAAATCTTCATTTCCCACCATTTAAACTCCTTTTTGCATCCTATAAACCTATTCTCAGCTTTATTCTGAAACATTCATCCATGTAAATGGCAAGAGTAAAGAATCTAGAAGTTGGAAAGGGAAAGGCACGACCAAAGAGAACAGTCAAATCCCAATATGCCTCAAAGGAGGGTGAAAAACCAAAGAGAAAAGCTGAATCAAGCAAGGCAACTCCCTCCAAATGACAGAAAACAACTCCAAAGGGTGAATCAAAGAAAGCTGGACCTTCTTCACCGAAGAAAACAGAGCCTTCGATTCCTGTTCCTGCTGCTGCTGCTGCTGCTGTTGCTTCCACTTCCTCCTCCAGTACTGAATCTGGAGAATACCAACTCACAACAATGCCATTATGGAGAACTCCTCAGATTTAGGAGGAATACTCAACCAAGTTTATGAGTAAAAAGGTAATCAAGCCTCATGGTGTGAACATGGAAGATTTCTTATTCTTTAACAATTTTGATGCTGGACTATGGATGCTAAGATATAAGAATCTGTTAGAGATACTGGAGAGGTATGATGATGAAGTGGTTAAGACATGATATGCCTCCTTGAAGTACAACAGCAAGAACAAGAAATGGGAGGTCAATCTGAGATCAATGATCATCTAGCTCACAAATGTAATGAAGTATTGGAAATCCCAGGGTCAGATGGCCTTAAGATTGACATCACTACTTTTGGGTATATGGATGAGGCAGAGACTGCTGATGAAGAAGGTGGACCATTCCTAAACTACAAGGAGAGCACAATCCTGAACACTTTGTTCAGAAGAAAGGAGAATAGGCCACCCATAAGTTTGCTGAAGCCTACTGATCTTAGTGCTCAAGTGAGGATCCTACACTACATAGTGTCTAGGATTATCTTCAACAAAGGAGGTAGCTTTAATCTGATCATAAGGGTAGAGGCACATGTAATGGAAACAATCATGCGTGGGAAGCATATCAACCTGGGACATATCATTCTCCAACGCATGATCAAGGCAAGGGATCAGAGGAAAGACTCTATACTCCCCTATGCAGCAATCATTTCCAAGATTCTACAATATGCTAGAATTCAGCACCTTAAAAAGGGGAAAGGGAAGCCCACTGAGATTTTTAAGGAAGAAGAGCTACAAAGAATAGGGATTGAGAGAAAAGATGGAAGATGGATTGGAAAGGGAGCAGGAAAATCTGAAGATCTCTTCTTTGATGAAGATGCCTCCATACAGCAAGAAGGTACCTCTGAGGCTCCTGCAAGACCTACACCTCAACCTTCTTAGCCTGTCCCATCTCTATCTCTAGTTGCTCACATTCCATCTACTCCCTCCTCTCGTGCCAACCCAACCAAAATCACTGAGTTGTATGACAATTTATCTACATTCATACTAAGCATCAGGGATGAGCAAAATGCCAACTTTACTCTTCTACAAGATCAAATCCACTAGTTGGCCAAGAACATGAAAGTGGTTGCTGATGCATATGAAGACATTCGGAATGCCATTCCTGCCACATCAGCTCCACCTCAGCCAGGATTCTCTGAGCCTGCTAGGTCTCCAACTCCTGAGCCTCCAATCCCTTTTGTGCTAGCCTCTCCTGAGCATGATGATGTTGTAGATGATACTGAGGTTGCTGGCACACTGAGCACACCATGTCTTGGTCCTCCCTTGGACTATGGTATGGAAGAAGAAGGCCCTCAAGATTCAAGCTCTCATGACCCCATTCCAGCAGATGCTCAAGAGTCAATCCTATCCCAGCAAGAATCTGAGCAAGTAGAAAGATTAGTGGCAGCCATCTCCACTTCACCATTCATGTAGGTTACCCTAAATGAAGAAAGGAGCATTGAGCCTTTTGTTGATTTTGAAGCCATTGCATATAATGCTCTCTTGCAAGCTCAGAAAAGAAGGCTTGAAGAAATGTTTCCTCCTCCTGCTCCCTCATCTGTTACATATTATGGTTTCTCAGAGGAAAGAAGGCCACAATTGGCAGTTACAAGGCAAGAAATTTCTGAACTTCTTGAGATTTCTGATGATGAAGATGAAGACACAGGTTTAGAAGTTTCTGAGTCCTTGCCAAAGCTCAATCTAGAAATGCCATTTTGTCTCTGTGCCTCTTCAAGCTATTCTAGTGTCTCAGATCCCTCCTCCTGTTGTTTTTGTTCACCTTCCCGACGATGGTAAAAAGGGGGAGAAGAGTGAGCAAACTGGAAAGTCTGCTGCAGAGCCTTCTGGAAAAACTTACAGTAAGAAGATTAAGTCAAAGAAAAAGTGATTAGAACTTATGCTTGGGTCCTCTTGTTATGCTATATTATGTTTCTGTTGTTTGTGTATTGTGTATCTGTATTCTGTAATGTATTGCATTGTTGTTTCTTGTAAAGTGACATTTAATGAAATGAAAGAATTCCTTGGTTGCAATGATCTGTTCTTGTTAACTTTGAATGAGTTAATAAATCTCTTTACTTGATCTACTATACATGATATCTTTTGGGTTATAATGCATATGTTGAGGGGGAGCTTGTTAAAGCAAACCCAAGTACTAATCCAATTTGTAAGTTGTTTTGTCATCATGAAAAAGGGGGAGAATGTTGAATCAAGTGTTTTGATGATTCCAAACCAACCTTCAAGAGCTTGGAATAAAGATATCAAAGGTGCACAAAAGGATTCAAGTGAAGGAATTCTAGAAAAATCAGTGCAAGAATAGATGTAGCATGTTTAGTAATGTTTTAATTTCAGTAAAAGACTTTGATTTGGTAAAAAGATGTTTTAAAACCTTGATTCTATATTAATTCATGGAATATTTGAAAAACACCCACCAACAGACGAAGTTTGAAAGGTTTATACTGATCTGCTATTTTGAAAATTCGAACTTTGGCTCTGGAAATTCGAATTTCGTATTGAAAATGAACAAGTCTGAAAAGAGGCTTCTCTGACAGATGAATTTTGACTTGAGAAATTTGAATTTTGATACGTGTAATAAAAGAGCTTTCTCTAATAGACGAACTTTGACTTTTGAAAATTTGAATTTCAGATAAAATGCAACTTATGAAAATTAAAAAATTTGTCTGAGAATATGTCAAAGTTCATATGAAAACAAGTTTAAGAAGAGCTTTAAAATTGCTCACTGACAGACGAACTTTAAACTTGAAAATTCGAATTTCAGACACAATGCTTGTGAGTCTGTTGTGTTGATATGTTGACATACGAATGACAAAATTCAGAAATTTGAACTTTAAAGTAAGTTTGAAAAGAGGCTTCTCTGACAGACGAACTTTGCCCTTTGAAAATTTAAATTTCGAATTGATGAACTATTGTGCCTCATTGAACCAGTTACTGACCGACGAATTTTGGGGTTCCAAAATTTGAATTTCAAAGGCACTGTAGCAAATTAAAATTACTGTTCACACTTAACAAAACAACTTTAAACATGAAAATTCGTATGTTCCAACATAGAATCATTTTCTAAAGATGAAAATTCGAATTTTGCTTCATAACATACGAACTTCAGGAGTTCAACGTTAAAGGCTGTAGCTTTCGGTTTGTGCGAAATTAGTCTGTTGACCAACTAAAATTTGAACTCTGAGTGTCAAAAGCATTAAATGCGGTTGGTAAACGGATAGTTTCTCAGAGTAACCGTTGGATAATATCTCTAACGGCTAGATCTTGTCTCTAACATATAGTTGGGGCAGAAATCTATAAATAGAACTTCATTTGAAGATGTGGGTAACGAAATTACTTTGTATATACTGAAACTCTGCCAAATCATCTATTAAAAGTCTCTTACTCTCACATACTTCAAACTTTGTACTCCAACTCTCATATTCACTCTGATTAAGAGAGTTTATTTATTGTACACAATCTTATCTTCATCTAGAAGAAAGATTTTCTTGTGAGGGGATTTCACAAGAGATTGGGGAAGCACTTAGTGAGAGTGCAAAGAGTGAAAGTGTGAGCTCTAGAAACAGAACATAAACTTTGTACTGAGGCATTTGCAAGAAGCCCACTAATTTCTTGCAGAATAGTAGAAAATCCCAAGTGGTGACTCGGGGACTGGATGTAGGTCAAGTTGAGAGATCGAATCGGGATAAATATCTGAGTCTTCTCTTCCCTACTGCTACTTTTACTGTTTATTCATTTATACTCTGTTTTACCATCACACCTTGCTTTCTTCACTTTCTTGAAGTTATGCAGAAAAATTTTTAATTTTTCCAATTGACCCCCCTCTTGGGGAGCCAGCTTATCTAACAAAAGTAAGGTATGACAAACCTCAACAAGATTTGCAGTTGATATGGCATTACATGCTTCCATTACTACACACAAAAAAAAAAAAGCTTCCATCAGCTCATAGAACTTAGTAATTCATATCTACTTATGAAACTTGCTTATAGGATAAAATTCCTTAGAAATATAGCCAAAAATCATCAACATCAATAATCATGTTTATAGGATGATCGTAATACAATTTATATACCTTGTTAAGATTATTAAAAATGTTCTGCAAAGGATACAAAAATAACGATTATTAGTAATAGCACAATCAAACCAAATGATTTACTCCTACAAAAATTCATCAAAAGAGTATAGTTGACATACCAGATACTTATTTTCTCATTAATACAGGTATTGTGCTGAAAAGGATTAGTACCTAAAAAGGGCAACTTATATACGTCTAAAAAGAAACAAATAAATAAATTGAAGAGTTCCATAAAATTATTATAATGGAATGAAGAAGTCCCTTATAGAAAATTTAAACATTATTAATCATATTCTTACAAAAAATAATTGGTGGGAGTCTTTGCTCACCTTTTTTTCGATCTTGTGTTGAGAATACTTTGTATGTGCAAAACACAAACTTTTTGGTTATTATTTAAAGAACATCATATATATATATACCTATATTGTAGAATTTATAGTAATAATCATATTAGAGGTTAATATAAAAACACACACACACACTATGATCTACAACAATGCATCAAATAATAAAAATCAATGAAAATACCACCAAACTTGAGCCTTGTAAATGACCAGGAATATGCACTTCTGTGGAATTGATCTCTCATTTCTTCATAAAAGGACAACAAAAAATTTAATTCTCATTGCATTGAGAACATTGTAGGCAATTTAAGATACACATTCATTATATTGAAAAAGATTCACCCATTATAGGTTTATATAGAGGGGATTGTCCTTGGTCACTTTTGGCTATTAATTTAATGATATTAATCATAATTAAAAGGAGATTGATTGGTAATTCAAAATAAAAAAGAAAACTAGAAACAAATTAAATAGGACTTGACTGCAAATTTCTCAACTATATGCAAATTGACACAATATGGTACAAAATCAAATAGCATTTATGATCCTAATTAAATTCTTCAAATTTGCATTATAGACTTCCGACATGCCACCCCAATGTACTTTGTTTTTGTTGAATCATGAGTTTTGATGATTCCAAACCAACATCCAAGAGCTTGGATTGAAGATATCAAAGGAGATCAAAGTGTTTCATTTGAAGATTTTCTGAGTAATAGCTGCTAGATCTTCTGTAGGATCTTTTGTTATGTTTAAATAAGGGTAAAAGATTTTGATTTTAAGAAAAGATGTTTTTAAACCTTGATTTTATGATAAATCTTGACTTATTTGAAAAATACCCACAAACAGATGAGGTTTGAAAGTTTAAACTAAATTGTCATATTGGAAATTCGAACTTTGCCTTTGGAAATTCGAATTTCGAGTTAAAACTGAATAAATCTGAAAATATGTCTCTTTGTCAGACGAATTTTGGTTTTCCAAAATTCGAATTTTCATCCAAGTCTGAAAGAAGCCTTTTTGCGACAGACGAACTTCACATCTTCAAAATTCGAATTTCAGATAAAATGCAGTTTATGAAAACCAAAGAAATTCGTCTGAAATAATGTTGAAGTTCATCTGAAATCAAGAAGAAATTGAGTTTGAAAAACTTTCTCTGACAGACGAACTTTGGCTTTCTAACATTCGAATTTTCATATAAGTCTGAAAGAAGCTTCTTTGTAACAGACGAACTTTAAGTCTTCAAAATTCAAATTTCAGACAAAATACAATTTGTGAAAACTAAAGAAATTCATCTGAAACAATGTTAAAGTTTATCTGAAAGCAAGATTATATTAAGTTTCAAAATTGCTATCTGACAAACGAACTTTGAACATTAAAATTCGAATTTTTAGAAGTTATGTTTTTGAGACTGTTGAAATGAAACATTGACGTACGAATGACAAAGTCCTGTCACATTCGAATATTGAAGTTAATCTGAAAAGAGTCACTCTGACAGACGAACTTCACTCTTTCAAAATTCAAATTTCGAAGTAAATGAACTACTATGCTTTTTTAGCCTGCTGGGAACAGATGAATTTTGGGGTTCCAAAATTCGAATTTTGAAGGCACTGCAGCAAATTGAAAATACTATTCACACTTAACAGAAAAACTTTCCACTTGAAAATTCATATGTCACAACTGTTAGCAAGGCTGACTTCCCAAGAGGGGGGGTGAATTGGGAAGTTTGAAATTTTTCTGCACAAAGTGAAGTAAGTGAAGATATCACAGTATAATGAAAGCAATGCGTAAAACAGAGTAAGGTGAAAAATAAAGATAAGGAGAAATGAAGTCAGAGATTTATCCTGGTTCGGTCTATTCACTTGACCTACATCCAGTCCCCAAGACACCTCTTGAGATTTATTCACTATACAGCAAGAATTTCAGTGGGCTTCTTGCTAAAGCCACAGTACATAGGTTTGCTCTATTTCTGAGCTCTCTCAAACTCTTCAAGCACTTTCACTATGTGCTTCCCAATCCCCTTGTGAATACCCCTCACAAGTAAACCTATCTTCCAGATGAAGAATAGATTGATTACAATGAAGTAACTCTCTTGTAAAGAGTGGATATGAAAGTTTAAGTACAAGTTTTGAAGTTAAGAGAGTAAAAGCTTTTGAGAAGAAGATTCAGCAGAAATTCGGTATATACAAGTTTGATTCGTTACCCACAACTTCAAATGATGTTGTATTTATAGATTTAGGTCTTAAATATCCGTTAGAGACTAAATCTATCCGTTGGGGAAGTTATCCAACGGTTACTCTGAAAAATTATCCGTTTACCAACCGCATTTAATGTTTCTGACATACTGAAATTTGAATTTTGGTTGGCCAACAGACGAATTTCAAAGGAACCGAAGATTAAAGCTTCCAACGTTACAGCACGAAGTTCGTCTGTTCATAAAGTGAAATTTGAATTTTGAAACTTACAAAACATTTTCACAATGTGACATACGAATTTTCAAGAAGAAAGTTTTCGGTTAAGTATGAACAGTGTTTTCAATTTTCTACAGTGCCTTCGAAATTCGAATTTTGGATCCCCAAAATTCGTCTGTTCATTGAACGTTTAAAGAGACACAGTAGATAACTTTCTTCGAAATTCGAATTTTGGAAAGGCGAAATTCGTCTGTCAGAGAAACTCTTTTCAGACTCATTTCATCATTCGAATGTTGCAAGTTCTTATCATTCGTATGTCAATGTTTCATTTCAATAGACTCAAGAACTTAGCTTCTGAAATTCAAATTTCAATGCTCAAAGTTCGTCTGTCAGAGAGCAGTTTTGAAACTGAAATCACTCTTGATCTCAGGTGAACTTTAATATAGTTTCAGACGAATTTCTTCAATTTTCTCAAGTTTTGTTTTGTTTGAAATTCGAATTTTGAAAACTCAAAGTTCGTCTGTTGTAAAGAAGCATCTTTCAGACTTATATGAAAATTCGAATGTTGGAACTTCAAAATTCGTCTGTCAGAGAGCATTTATCAAACTTAATTTCATTTTGATTTCAGATGCACTTTATCATAGTTTCAGACGAATTTCTTTGACTTTCACAAACTTCATTTTTCTTGAAATTCGAATTTTGAAAGTGTGAAGTTCGTCTGTTACAAAAGGCCTCTTTTCAGACTAGATGAAAATTCGAATTTTGAACAACCAAAATTCGTCTGACAGAGAGCAGTCTCTTCAGACTTATTCAGTTTTAACTCGAAATTCGAATTTCCAAAGGCAAAATTCGAATTTCTAACTTGATAGTTCAGTTTAAACTCTCAACCTTCGTCAGTTCAAAGGTGTTTTTCAAATATTAAAAGATTTAACACAAAATCAAAGTTTGAAAACATCTTTTCTTTAAATCAAAATCTTTTACCCAATTATACCAAAAACTAAAGATCCTACAGGAGATCTAACAGCAAATACTCAGTAAATCTTTACTTGAAACAGCTTTGTTCTTCTTTGATATCTTCAATCCAAGCTCTTGAGAGTTGGTTTAAAATCATCAAAACTCTTGATTCAACAACAACATGGAAACATTTTCTAAGTTTCAAAATTCGAATTTTGTTCCATGAACAGACAAACTTTGGTATTTCAATGTTGGAAGCTTTAACCTTCGGTTCCTATGAAACTCGTCTGTTGACCAACCGAAATTCGAATTTCAGTATGTCAAAAGCATTAAATGCGGTTGGTTAATGGATAGTTTTTCAAAGTAACCATTGGATAACTTCTCTAACGGATAGATTTTGTCTCTAACGAATAGTTGAGACCTAAATCTATAAATACAACATCATTTGAAGTTGTGGGTAACGAATTAAACTTTGTATATACTGAAACTCTGCCAAATCTTCTACTCAAAGACTTTTACCCTCTTACTTCAATACTTGTACTTCAACCTTCATATTCACTCTATGCAAGAGAGTTTAATCTTTGTAAACAATCTAATATTCATTTGAAACATAGATTTTCTTGTGAGGGGATATCACAAGGGATTGGGAAGCACTTTGTGAAAGTGCAGAGAGTAATTGAGTGAGCTCTAGAGAGTAATTGAGTGAGCTCCAGAAAACAGAGCATAAACTTTGTACTGTGGCATTTGCAAGAAGCCCACGGAATTCTTGCAGTATAGTGGAAAATCTCAAGGGATGACTTGGGGATTGGACGTAGGTCAAGTGGAGAGATCGAACCAGGATAAATATATGAGTTTTTCTTCTCCCCATTAGTACCTTCGTAGCTTATTGTTTTATACTCTGTTTTTCTATTATACCTTGCTTTCTTCATCCTTTTCACTTTGTGCAGAAAATTTTTAATCTTCTCAATTCACCCCCCTCTTGGGAAGTCAGCCTAACTAACAGTTAGCTCTTAACCCTAGTTGGTTAGCCCTCCATCTCTTGACTTCATCTCTAAGAACTATTCCTAACCCTTCATCCTTACAATCCAGTCCCTAACCCTAACTGTTGGTGGTAACACACAAAAGCCCTATAATGAAGGTCACTCAGCAAACCTTTCCAATACCAACATCTATCATATTCTTCTTCTCAATTTTCTCTTCTTTTCTCTCATTTTTCTTCACTTCATACCATCTCCTCTTTCTACCTTCCATTTCCTCAATTAAACTACCATTCCTCTACCATATTCCATATCTCTACCACCTTTTACTTCTATTTCTACCATCTTTTAACCATCTTTGTTTTTCCTTTGTGGCTGAGGTATCCACCATGGTTCTTGGAGGAGTTTTGGGCATGATAGAGCAATAGGAGGCTTGTGGTGATCATGTAGCAAACAAGGGATGCTATAGGCTAGAGATCTTGGGTAAGCATTGATGGATTTGTTGAGTCTACCTTTTCTATGCTCACTTTCTTTTATATTCTTACATTTTGTTTAATTCCTTGGTCTAGGGTTAGATTAGATGTTTGATTGTAATTTTGAACATTTTAATATTGGTTATTTTCTTTTGGATATTCGTACTTTGTTAAGGTGAATTTGACACTTGGCTTGTAATCAATGTTAATATGGTCATTGGTATGAATGAAAATATGTCTAGATGATGTTTTGACCATGGTTTTGGTGTTGATTAGATGTGATTTTTGTTGGTATTGGATGCTGTAATTTTGTCCCTCTTATGTCCAAGCATGCTAGATTTAATTATGTGAATGGTAATTGTGTGACTAAGACTAGTATATGTGCTTAATGATCTAATTAGATTGTTAAGTACTTAATTAGTTAATCAAGTAATTAGGCCTTAGTTACAGTAATTAATTAAGTCTAATTAGGCTTAATTAGTGAAGATAATCATAATTAATAATGGCATGTTAATTAACTTAGGGTAATGGTAAGCTAATTGTATGTTAATTGTACCTAATGGTAGTTAGGTCATTAATCTCAATTAGTCTCATTAATTAAGCATGATTTCCTTAATCCTAATTTATCATTAATGAATGAGGAAAGCCCTTAATCTCTCAGTAACTCCATGATTGCCACACTTATGTTAATTGGTTGTTAGTTTATGCCTCTTTTAATTGCTAGTTATTTGTCTATCTTAGCCTTTTACTTTGTTAACTTTATTGCACATAAATTTTGTTTAAAAGATTTCTCTTCTCTTCTTTGTTCTAACCCTTTATCACACTTCTTGATCAATTCTAATAGCCAATTCCTTGTATTCAACCTTGGTTCCCAATATGCTATATCCTAAACTGAGTTAGTTTGATTGCTCTATGACAAGCTTGCCAAGATTATTTCGCAATACATAAAAAGGCATACTACAGTATAGGCATTACATCAAGTTTTATTATGAAACCAGTGATATGAGTGATAAATTGGTTTAAAAGTTGAAAATGAATTAGAGAATGCAAAAAAGACTTAGGGCTTGGGAAAGAGTAGCAACCATATTCAAAGAATGCTTCAACATCTTCATAAAGTTAAACCCCTAAATCTTGATCTTGACGGAATCAAGAAAGTGGCCTATTCTTTACTACATAGGTTGAAGGATAAAATCATAGTTTGAGACTTGATAGATGTGTTAGAATAGCTAGCTTCCTAAGAGAGGGATGAATTGGGAAGTTTAAACATTTTCTGCAAAAATGTAATTTCACAATGAAAGCAAAAGTTTATAGAAAAACAGAGTGCATTGAAAATGAAAGTAAATGCAAGAGAAAGGAAGTAAGGACTCAGAAATTTATCTTGATTTGGTCTGATTCACTTGGCCTATGTCTAGTCCCCAAGTCACCACTTAAGATTTTCACTATCTGCAAGAATTCAATGGGTTTCTTGTAATGCCTTAGTACAGGCTCATGCTCTGTTCTTAGAACACTCAAATTCTATACTCAACACTCTTACAAGTGTTTCCCAATTCCCTTTATGACTCCTCTCACGTAGAATCCTTCTTCTAGATGAAGAAAAGATTTTTACACAGAATAAATACTCTCTAAAATAGAGTGGATATAAAAGTTGAAGTACAATAAATGTGGTATAAGGGTGAAAAAGCTTTGTCTAAAAAATTTAACAGAGTTTCAGTAAAAACAAACTTTAATTCGTTACCCACAACTTTAAATGAAGTTCTATTTATAGATTTGTGGCTTGACTAGTCACTAGACACAAGATCTAGTTGTTAGAAATTTTAACTAATAGTTACTCTGTAGAAATAACCGTTCACCAACTGTATTTACTGCTTTTGACATGCCAAGATTTTAATTTTTGGGTACCACAGATGAATTTCATAGAGACAGAAGGTTAAGAATTTTAACGTTAAACTTCAACATTCGTCTGTTCAAGAATGAAATTTGAATTTTGAGTTTGTAAATATTATCCTATGTTAGAATATACGAATTTTCATATTAAAAGTGTATTGTTGAGTTTGAATAGTTGTCTCATGTTTTCATAGTGCACTCAAAATTTGAATTTTAAAAGATGAAATTCGTCTGTTAGAGGCTTGTTTAACATGGCTTTAAAGTTCTCCTCAATGAAATTTGAATTTTTAACTACAAAGTTCATCGGTCAGAGGCATGCTCTAATGAGACTCACAAGTTCCAAATTGAAAAGTCGCATTTTAAAGTCCAAAGTTTGTCTGTCAAATAAGGTGACTCTGAACTCCTTTTGAACTTCATTAACATTCAAATTTTGACTGAGTTTCAGATGAATTTTACACACATTCACTAACAATGCTTAGCCCAAAATTCAAATTTCACAACTGAAATTCATCTATCAGAGGCAAAACCTCTATAACTTCGAATTTCACAAAGCAAAGTTTGAATTTTGCACAAAATAAGTGAGTCAATAGCAAAATTCGTCTGCTAGCTAATATGTCTCAATTTTAACACAAGTTAACATTTAATAACTTTCAAATAAGATATTTAAACACTGTGGTAACTTAAAAGAAGTAAAGATCAAAGCTTTTTACCCATATTACAAAAGGAGAAATCCTAACAATTAAGTCTTCTCATGTTCTTCATTGGATTTCTTTACTTGATTCTTTCACATTCCTTTAATATTCTTCTTTTCAAACTCTAGTTGTTTGGAATTATCAAAACTTCTAATTTAACAAGATGCAAATAGACCAACGTCATAAGGAACATAATTGATTACTTAGATAACTCACTCTAACCATGAACATGAAAGAACCAATCCACACAACAGTGCACCTAGGCCAAAGAAAGAATTGGAGGCTTTGTGAATTTAAATAACCAATTTAATATGGTAGATTGACAAAACAAGGCTTCAAGATGGCTATTTATAGATTGGAGTTGTGCAAAATTTTCTTGAAATCAAAAAAATTCTTCACTTAATTATTTTTTTAAATCTAGAAAAATTAAAAAAAGTATTGTTTCCCAAAATTCTACTAAAATCAAGCGAAATATGTAATATATGAATTTTTACTGAATATCAAATAATGTAAAAGATAAAAATAGAGGATATTCTAAAATGCATATAGAATTATAGAAAATGGAGAAAAACAGACCGAAAAGTGCAAAAAGTCATTTTCTGGATTAGAACAAAAAAGGAAAAATTGTAGTTTTACCCAAGAAAAAAGAATTTTACGTGATATGGTCCTGAAAAGAAATAACTTTATTCAATTTAATCCTTGGGAAAATTTTCAAGTCAGGACAGAAAGAAAAATTATAATTTTATCTTAGGTTAAGGGAAATTTGGGATTTTTTGGAAATCCTGTCAAAATAGTGCTTTCGATGAGCCAATTTCAATGGAATATAGTTTAGAAGTTAATTGAGTTTGTATGAATTTATAATTCAAATTTAAGTTCAAAAGTAATCTTTAATCCGAAAAAGAAGTTTGTTAGCTCCATAAAATCAGACAGGTGAAGAGAACAAATGTGGATCCTCACAGATAAATTTAGGGATTAAAATAATAAATTTAGTCCAAAATCAAATTTAGAACAATCATGTACTAATTAAATGATAATTATGGTGAAAATATTTAATTGGTATGGGTAAATTTTATCGGTAAGGGTTATTTTGGATAAAAAGTTATGAAGCAATTTTTGACCAAAATACCCCTCAACTGGAATGACCAAGGTTGAGTGGACATGGAGGGAATTTTATCATTTTATTTTAAGTGGATTTTTTATTAAAATTAACCAAGTTGATTAATTAACCAAATTTTACTATTCACTCATTTGAGATCTCTCCTCTCCACCTTGGGTTAAGCCTTCTAAAACACTTCTTTCTCTTCATTTGATCAGCCAAAATAGAAAAGAAAGGGGAGAGAAAGAGCTTAACAACCAAAAAAGAGAAGAGAGAAAAGGATAAGCTAGAAGTAAAGTTCCAAGGTTAGTTCTTATGCTTCCATGCTCGTGTTTCCATATAGTTTAAGGATATAGTATGAAGTATTTTCCCTCCTCTTTCACCATAAAAGTTTTGGCCATGGTTAGGGCAGAGAGAAAATGAAGCTTTCACCAAATAATTAAAGGAAAAGGATAGAATAGGTGACAAGAAGCTTGAAATTACAAATTATTGCATGATTCATGAAGCAAATCTTTTTGTTCAATTTTCTCCATTTTTGGCTAGACCTAGGGTTTAGGATAGCGATGAAATTTCAAAATTTTGATCCCAAAAATGCATTCCTTGGGTCCAAAATAAGTAGAAATAAGTGTGTTGTACAAGAGAAAATCAAAGGAAAAAAAGGTGAAAATTTAGAGTTCAAGAGAGCACTTTGTGAACAAGGTCATGTAATTGGCGACATATGAACTTATTTTATGATGCAATAGAATCTGAGGGAGTGTTAGAGTATAAAAGGACATGTATACAAAGTTTGGAAAGCAAAAGGTTTGCCTAAGGTAGTTATTTACCATTTCATGCTTTGTATTATCATACTTGAAATTTCATGAAATTATTATGATGCCATATGATTGTCTGAATGATTTGTGATGAAATTGCATTGTTGGCTGGTTGTTTGAAGGGTCTTGTGACCCTAGGATGTCTATTATGCAAGGTGTTCCCATGCCAAAATTTTTCTGAAAATGTAATGGCATAATATATTCTTATGCTTTTTATTGATGATTTTGAGAAATGTAATGATAATATGAATGTATGATTGGGTATAACCATTGAGATTCTTTGAATCTCATTCCTTTCCAAATATTCATTATGTTAGGTCCAAGTCATAACAAGATTACCCAAGAGGAGAAAGGAAAGATAAAGCAAATTGTTGATTAACAAGAATTTACTTTCCTTGATCTTTTGTTCGGAATATTTGTGTAAAATAATGTCCTAGTGCTTGGTCTGTATCTTTAATTAATAATGTCTCTTTAGGTTCTATCCAATGTATAACATAAAATGAGAACAAGCTATGGCCATGTATTGACTTTATGGACTTTATTTTGCAAAGTTACGGTATGTGATTTGACCTTGTGACCACTGTTTGGAAATTCAATTACTGTTTGGACTTTTTAATGTTGAATATATGAGTGCTATATATGTATGTAAATTAGGAAAAATATCTTTATTTTGGTCAAAGAGCACTCAATTTGAATAACTATACAATTTTATATGATTTTTCAAATTTGGTCCAGAAATAAGGAATTTCAGAAAATGACTAAATGAACAATAATTAATTTCAAAATTTATTGTTGTAATTGGTCAAGTCAATGCTCTGATTAATATTTTTTCCAGGTAGAAAATGCTTTTGTCTATTTGTAAAGACTTAAATCACTTGCATAAGATTTTTATAGAATTAGTTATGATTTTCTAAAATTCGCTCGGGAAAATGAGATTTACCAAATAGTGACCAAATCTTGGAAAAATTTATTATGGTATTTTATGTGATTCAAGCTATCAAATGGATTTAATAGACTTAAATGTGATCTAATATATGGGAATTAAGCCTAAAGGTCCAGATATTACATTTTTTGTATCAAAGAAAGGTTTAGGCTCTCAAAGCATTGAATTTAGATTAGAATGTGTTAAGTTTTGCAAGGAATTCTGAAAAATTCATTTGAGACAGTCTATTAAGTAGTTATTATTGTGGAACAAATGTTTGCATCGACAAGCAGCTCAGTTGTGGGCTTACTTGTGGAGCCTAAGTTTGTACTATAAGGATATTATGGTGATGAAAGCATGGGCTCAAATAGTATGCCATCAGGTAGTATTACAGCGATGCCTTTTGAGATATGACTATCTCACAGAAGCCTGTCGCACTAGAGCCAGTGTAGGTAGACCTCATTATGGAGAAGCATTTACATGAAAGAGAGGTAGAGGTATTTGAAGATGTGGATTTTGGATATAGGTATTCTGATGGACCCAAACAATAACCTTGATGACAGACCAGCAGACATTGAGTATATTGTTTACCGAATCATACATGGGTAATCTAAGGGGTATGGGGCATACTCTAAGGGACCAGACAAAGTGTTGGCTTTTATGATCAAGGTATCATAAGTTCAATGATTCTTAGAAGAACAAGGGATTAGTTACCTTGAGAAAATTTAGATTGACACTCTGGTTAATGAGATACTGAACGATGAGTTTTAGACTACCATTAAAGCAGAGTTGGAAGGAAGAGAATTCTAGAACTTGGCAAAGTGTGTTGAATTTTATTATTATGAAGCAAAGGTTAAGAAAAAGAGATAAGAAGAAAAAGAGAAGAAGAAAAAGGATAAAGGGAAGTTATTAACAAGGCTGACTTCCCAAGAGGGGGGTGAATTGGGAAGATTGAAATTTTTCTGCACAAAGTGAAATGGGTGAAGATAGCATAGTATAAGGGAAGCAACGTGCAAAACAGAGCAAGCTGAAAAGTAAAGATGAGGAGAAGAAGACTCAGTAATTTATCCTGGTTCGTTCTATCCACTTGACCTACGTCCAGTCCCCAAGACAACTCTTGAGATTTTTCCACTATACAGCAAGAATTCAACGGGCTTCTTGCTAATGCCACAGTACAACGAGTATGCTCTGTTTCTGGAGCTTTCTCAATATCTTTAAGCACTTCTACAATGTGCTACCCAATCCCCTTGTGATTTCCTCTCACAAGTAAATCTATCTTCCAGATAAAGAGTAGATTGTTTACAAAAATATAACTCTCTTCAATATAGTAGATATGAAGGTTAAAGTACAAATATTGAAGTTGAGAGGATAAAAGTTTTGGGGAAGAAGATTTGGTAGAAATTCGGTATATACAAGCTTGATTTTGTTACCCATAACTTCAAATAATGTTATATTTATAGATTTAGGTCTCAAATATCCGTTAGAGATAAAATCTATTCGTTGGGGAAGTCATCCAACGGTTACTCTGAAAAACTATCTGTTAACCAACCGCATTTAATGCTTCTGACATACTGAAATTCAAATTTTGGTTGGTCAACAGACGAATTTCGAAGGAACCGAAGGTTAAAGCTTCCAACGTTACAGCACGAAGTTTGTCTGTTCATGAAGTGAAATTCGAATTTTGAAACTTACAAAATATTTTTACAATATGATATACGAATTTTCTAGAAGAAGGTTTTTCTGTTAAGTGTGAACAGTGTTTTCAATTTTCTACAGTGCCTTCAAAATTCAAATTTTGGAAACCCAAAATTCATCTGTTCCTAGTACGTTCAAAAAGCACAGTAGTTCACTTTCTTCGAAATTTGAATTTTGAAAGAGTGAAGTTCGTCTGTCAGAGTGACTCTTTTCAAACTAACTTCAATATTCGAATGTTACAGGATTTTGTCATTCATATGTCAATTTTTTATTTAAACAGTCTCAAAAACATAGCTTCTGAAAATTCAAATTTTAATGTTCAAAGTTCGTCTGTCAGAGAGCAATTTTGAAACTTAATATAATCTTGCTTTCAAATGAACTTTAACATTGTTTCAGACGAATTTCTTTAGTTTTCACAAATTGCATTTTGTCTGAAATTCAAATTTTGAAGACTTAAAGTTCGTTTGTTACAAAGAAGCTTCTTTCAAACTTATATGAAAATTCGAATGTTAGAAGGCCGAAGTTCGTCTGTTAGCAAGTATTTTTCAAACTCAATTTCTTTTTGATTTCAGATGAACTTCAACATTATTTTAGACGAATTTCTTTGGTTTTCACAAACTGCATTTTATCTGAAATTAAAATTTTGAAAATGTGAAGTTCATCTATCTCAAAAAGGCTTCTTTCAGACTTGGATGAAAATTCAAATTTTGGAAAACCGAAATTCATCTGACAGAGAGACATCTTTTCAGATTTATTCAGTTTTAGCTCGAAATTCGAATTTCCAAAGTCAAAGTTCGAATTTCCAATATGACAGTTCAGTTTAAACTTTCAAGATTCGTCTGTTTATGGGTATTTTTCAAATAAGTCAAGATTTATCATAAAATCAAGGTTTAAAAACATCTTTACTTAAAATCAAAATCTTTTACCCTCATTTAAACATAACAAAAGATCTAGCAGCTATTACTCAGAAATTCTTCACTTGAAACACTTTGATCTCCTTTGATATCTTCAATCCAAGCTCTTGAATGTTGGTTTAGAATCATCAAAACTCTTGATTCAACAGAAGTAACCAATAGTAGAGAGTTTTGAGCTTCCTGAGATACCAAATTTTGATGCGTTAGAAGTGGCTGAGATCATGACAGAATTGTTTATAGAGAGTCACAAGAGTTATTGGGATACCCCGATCATTACTTTCTTGGATGCAATACAGGCTTCTAGAGATTATTAGGAGTTCTAGGGCCATCATTTCTTTGAGCCTACCTGGATAGATGCAGTCATCACCATACTACTAGATGACGATGACTACTAGAGGCCGGTGAAGGAGCAACTTATATGTGAATGGCCTGAGAACCTACATTAATGCATTCTAGTGCTAGTGTATCGAGAATGACTGAGATTGGAGATGGAGGATACAAAGTATATAGAAATTGTTCACATCGAGCTTGAGTCACATGAGCACTCGATAGAGGGAGAACATGAGGAAGGTCCAGTGCAAGGACTAGAGGAAGATCCAAAAGAAGATCCAGAGGAGGATCCTATATCTGCTTATCTTTTAGATAGTCCTAGTTCTCTCAGGTATTAGTCGAGATGTATCAATTGTGAGTATGTATGTATGTAAAGAATTTTGATTGACCATAAATTTTTGAGTGTAATATATGTGCAGTCATAGATAGTATGATTAGTAGAAAGAATTGATGTATATGTGGATCTAAATGAAGTATGTATAATGTTAAGTTATGAGAATAAAATGTTATGTTTATGTGTATATACAAGTGTGATCTTTGAGAATTATTGCTATATGTTCCTGCTATCATTTATTTAATCTATAAGATATAAATGACTCATACAAGAAGACAAGCAAGACAAGTAACTCCTGAGCAAGGAGGAGCCCCACAACGAGTTGACACATAATAGGTTGATCGATTATAGGTTATTATGAATAGGCTGGATTAATAACAGAGAATTATTGAGGATCAGTAGAGAACTATCGCAGCTTAAAGGCAACGTCTTGAAGTTAGGAATGAAGAATCAGTTCCAAGGCCACCACAACCAGTGGAACCCCCAGTTGCGGTAGTAAACCAAGCTACAATAGATTTTACAAATAAGCAAAATGTTATAATTTAGTTCCAAAAACACCGTCCCCTATCTTTTGAAGGGAAATTTGATGTTCAAATTGTAGAGGACTGGATCTTAAGCTTAGAAGAGATATTCAGGTTGATGGTTTGTACTTTCGAGATGAAAGCCCTACTAGCTACCTATATGTTTGAGAAAAAACTAGATCACTCATGGTGGAATATAAAGTTGATGCTACAGGCCCGTTATATGCCTCTAACATGGGAAGTATTCTTGGAGTAATTTTATGATAAGTATTTTCCACAGTTAATGAGAGATGAGAAGGAAGCTAAATTTATTATGCTCTCACAAGATGAAAATTAATCAGTAGATGAGTATGTAGTTACCTTCATACAATTGGCATGGTATTCTACCTACTTGCAGCAGCATGATGATGAGAGATGGTAAACTAAGAAGCTGGAATGAGGCTTGAAGCCAGCCATAAGAGAAAAGATTGCACCAATAGGATCAGAGAGTTCAATAAGCTGGTAGAAGTTAGTAGAATAACAAAGAATGATATGAATCATAAGAGTTTTATGACTACTACCCCAACTAATGCTAGAAGGGCTACTTTCAAAGAAGGAGAATTGAGCAGGAAAAGGAAAAAAAACCCTAGAACAGTAATAGTAGAAGAGGTAAAGGGGGAGGTAGAAGATGTGAATGACGAGTCATGAGAGAGATATGCAGAGGGAAGTCCCACTGTGCGAGTAGTACGGTATGATACATGGTAGGAGACTATGTCTAGCTGGACAAAATGTATGCTTCGAATGTCGGAACCTGGGTACTTTGCCAATGACTGTAGAGTAGAGATAGATCAAATCAAACCTCAAACACAAGGAAGGGTCTTCACTGTTACTCAGTAAGAGGGCCGATAATCACTTAATCTAATTGAAGGTATGATTAAAGTAAATAATTATCTTGTATATGCCTTGTTTGATTAAGATGCTAGTCACTCAGTCATTTCTTATAAATGTGCTAAAGGGTTGGGTTTGATAATTACTATGTTACCATATGATTTGTGTCTTTCCACACCCACTGGTAACCAAGCTATCACATCCCATGTTTGGTTAAATTGCATTGTCTAGTATGATTACTATTGCACCACAATAGATTTGATATGTTTGGTTTTTCTAGATATAGAAGTCATTATAAGCATGAATTGGCTATTGCAAATAATGTCTTCCTAGACTAGGAAAACAAAGACCTAATCCTGCCTACTCCCAAAAGTGTCTCATGTATTGAGACTAAACTAAATTTTATACCAACTGCTCAAACTGAGAGATGCTTGGGGAAAGGATGTCAAGCCTACCTAGTCTTCTTTTTAGTCAATGTAGAAGTTGATAAGGGGATTGAAAGGATACCGGTGGTAAGGGAGTTTCCAGAAGTATTTCCAAAGGACATTAAGGATTTACCACTCGCGCCAGAGGTAGAATTTGCTATTGATCTAATTCCAAATTTAGGACTAATATCAAAGGCATCATATAGAGTAGTCCCACTTGAATTGGTAGAGTTAAAGAAGTAGATAGAGGAGCTACTAGAAAAGGGATTTATTAGACCTAGTGTTTCTCTATAGGGTGCTCTAGTATTATTTGTTAAAAAGAAAAAGAGGAGTCTTTGACTATACATTGACTATTAGGAACTGAACAAAATTACAATAAAGAATAAGTATTTGTTACCTAGAATTGATGACTTGCTAGATCAAATGGCTGATGCCAATATGTTTTTGAAAATTGACTTAGGATCAGGCTATCATCAATTATCGGTAAAAGCAAAAGATATTCCAAAAACTACATGAAAATTGACTTAGGATCAGGCTATGAATATTATGAATTTTTAGTGATGACATTTAGTCTGACAAATGCTCCAACAATTTTTATGGACTACATGAATAAGATTTTCTTGCCGTACTTTAGATCAATTCGTTGTGGTCTTTATTGATGATATACTAGTGTACTCCAAATCTTTAGAGGAGCATGAAATATGTTTGAGAATTATCTTGACAGTTTTGAAAGAAAGGAAGCTATACGCTAAACTGAGCAAGTATGAGTTTTGGCTCATAAGGTATGGTTCTTAGGGCATTTTGTCTCCAAGGATTGGGTTGCAGCAGACTTGAGCAAAGTAGATGCTATTCTAAAGTGTAAGCAACCTAAGATCATAACCGAGATAAGAAGTTTCCTTAGTTTAGTCGGCTACTACAGATGTTTTATTCAAGACTTTTCTCAAATTGTATTGAGCTTACCAAGCTCACGCGGAAAGATAAACCTTTTGTGTGGGATATGAATTATGAAAATAATTTTAATGAACTAAAGTACAGGTTAACCACTTCACTTGTATTAAACATACCTAATCCTAAAGAACCATTTGTGCTTTATATAGATGCAAGTAAGTATCGATTAGGTTATGTTCTAATATAGGATGATAGAGTGATAGCTTATGCTTCTAGATAGTAGAAAACACATGAAGAAAATTATCCTACTAATGTGGTTTCTATATAACTGTAAGGAATTTACAAAAACAGACAGATACCATTTTGCATGAAAAAGAGCAAAGAGGTCAATTTTCCTGGTCAAATGGAAAAAATGAGAAATTATGTTAGTTCCCTTAGAAGTTAAAATAACTGCATTTTAGCCCCCTCAGAATAAAAATCATGTGGGGATGCATGAGAATATATATTTTGGGAAAAATTATGGCTAATGACCCAAAAGAATTAAAAATTAAAATTTGGCCTTAAGTCAAGGGTAAATATGTAAAATTATTGTCAAAATGAAACTCGTGATGAGCTCAGTTCAATGATATATAGCATGGAGGTTAATTGATTAAAAAAACAGAAATAATTAGTGTCGAGTGTCCAAAAGTAACTTAATATTGATAAAGTAGATTGTGGGCCCCATAGACAGTTAAAAGGTGAACTGGACAGGATTTGGGCCTCACACAAATATTGTTTGGGACAAGAAAATTAAGGAAACATAAATATTAATTTGGAATAATCCTGTTTCCCTAAAATACTAATTTACTATAAAAAGCAATTTTATCAGTTCCGGTAAAAAGTATTTGACACCGGATATTTGGATCAGGAAAATTTGAGTAGTATTTGGACAATTTTTCCTCTCTCATTGGCATCTAGACAGCTCAAATTTTTGGCCCAAAACTTCTCAAGGAACGCATGAATTTTGGCCAAACAACTTGTTAAAGAAGGCTTGACTTTTTACACCAAAAAGTGATTAAAATTAAGTGAGTAATTAGTGAGTTAACTAGGCCAAATGAACACTCTCTTTCCTCCTCATTCAGGCGTGAGTTTCTCCAAAAAATAGAAAGAGAGAGAGCTTCCAAAATCTAAGAGAGAAGAGAGAAAAAGAGAAGGAGAAAGTGAAGACAAGTTGCAAACCTTGAAGGTTTAAGCATTAAGGCAATATTCTAGGCTTATTTGCTTGTATATTCAAGGGGTTCATGATAGTTTCTTTGAGTTTTCCTTCTCCTCCCTCTCTAAAGATTTCAGCCAAGGCATAAGGTATGGAGAAAATGAGTTTCCATCCACCAAACTTAGGAGAAACACTAAACTAAGAACCTAGAACATGATTTTGGTAGTAGTTCGAAGTATTTCAAAAGGAATTATTTTCTTCATTTTCTCCATAAATTTTAGTCAGTTAGAATTTGTTCCTAAAGTTCAAATTTCATAATTTGGACTCCAAAAATGGATTCCTTGGGTCTGAATTAGTCAAGAACAATTGTTGATTTCAAGAAAAACCAAAACCAAAGCAATATGCAAATTTTAGGTTTTATGAGTATTTTGTGAAGTTGAAGCATGAACTAGTGACATATGACCTCATTTTATGATGTGATAGGGTTCCAAGAAGTTTCTAAAGGCCAAAGGAAGTGTCCACAAAGTTTAGAAAAGTTGGGAAAGCTTAAAGGTAGTTATAATCTTATTTATGCCTATTGTTATCAACTTGAGTTTTTATATTTCTTTGATTATGCCATGCTTTGAATTAAATGATTTGTGTTGGAAATGTGTTATTGGCTGATTGTATGAAGGGCTTATGACCCTTGGATGTCCAATTTTTAAAGTGTTACCATGCCAAAATTTTTATGACATAGTATGACATATTATGATTTCACGGTTTCCAATGATTGTTTATGAAATGTTATTATGATATATGTGCTTGAATGGTTGTAACTACTGAGATTCTTTGAATCTCACTCTCCCTAAATGACTAACCATGCTAGGAAAATACCATAGAAAATGGCTAAGGAAGGAGCAAGATGCATGAAGAAGATAATAATGAGTGGTTGATGTTGCAAGTTATTATGTTATAATGTGATCATTTGTATCAATATATGTGTAGATGAGTGATGCTTCCATTAATTGTTATAATGTATTTCTGAGTTCCTCATTATTTTATGTATGAATGTGGAACTATGAATGATGTTGTAATTATGATTTGAAGCTCATTTTACCAAGATAGGAATGGAAATGTTCAATTTGAACATCCTAATAGAGACATAGGTATTGTTCATTTGAGACAAGGCAATTATTTAAGTAATATATATGCTCTTAAATTACATAAATAGAGCTTTTAAATGGTCAAAGAGCACCCCATTTGGATTTGTGTACGAATTATAGTAAATTTTCAAATTTATGGTTCAAAAATAGGGCAAGATTGGGAAAACTGGAAACTGAAAGTTAGGCATTGGAAAATTCAAAAGACAATATAAAATTACACAGAGCTCTAAAAATTCAGTGGTTTTATGTATAGAAAGGTCTATGTTTGAAGTTTCATATGACACTAACTTGGAGGTGATTGGAGCTATATAATAGAAGATATTAAGGTTTTCCAAAACTTTTAGTAAAAATTGAATTCTAACCCCTCATGATTTATGTTAATGCCATGCCTTGTGAAAGTGAAATAAATATACAAGAAAAATATGTCTAGAAAGTAGACATATAGAGCTTTCAAATTACATAGAGTATTCATGATATGGTCTAGAATATAATGAAATATGATTTTTCAAATTTACTGTCAAAATTAGGAATTTTCAGAAATGACCAAATCTACAGTAGTTTTTGAAGGAATAATCTGTACTAACTGGCCTAGTATTTTCTCTATTCCCTATTTTTTCATCTATATAATCTTTTTATCTATTTTTAGAGACTTGAATCACCCCAAGATTATTTTTTTAGATTTAGTTATGAATTTTCATAGTTCATTGGGTAAAATAGAAATGGCAATATGAACAGTACCTGAGAAAATTGTAAATTTTGTTTTTTAAATTAAATTGATTCAAGCTTCTCTTCAAGTATTTATGGACTCAAAAATGATCTAATATATGGGAAATGAGCCTTAACATAATGTATTACACTTTTTGGTATCAGAGCCGAAGGTTTAGCCTTTCAGAGCATTATATTTTGGCTAAAATAGTTAAGTTTAGAGAAATGAGTATATTAATTATTAGTATTCCTTTGGATAAGTTTATTAACAAGGATTGTTATTGTGTATTGAGATAGATAAAATATTTTTCTCAAACAATAGCCGGGATCCTAACTATGAAAGATGGGTGATCCCTAAGCTAGAGATGGAAAAGAAGGATGAAAGTATTAGCTTAAATCAGTTACCGATAAAAAGTTCAGAGGAGCCCAATGTTAATGATGGACCTCATCCAACTATTAAAGCAGTCCTGTCCCAAATTGTTTTAACTCTTCCTGTTCAACTCCAGAAACCAGGAATAATAGCTGCAGAAGGTGGGGACTATAAGGCTGAGTTTGTACAAGATTCATTTAATTTAGGTTTTGATGGTGTAATTAATATTGGGGATAAAATAAATCACTAGCCAGCTACAATTAACGACCAGGTAATGGCTTTAGAAGACTTTAGCCCCATACTTCCTTTTGATGATACCTTCGAGATTAAAGAGGTTGTTACGCAACTATACAGGGAAAGCTAGGAGCATTTTATATAATCTAGAATTTTTACCTTCCTGGATGAAGTTAGAGATGCTAAGCAATCCATGGAATCCCTAAACTACTTCTATGTGTTTGCTTAGTATGCCAGAGGATAAAGATAGAGCATCATAAGCTGGCCAGAATGCTACTACCTCTAAAGATCCCAGAGTGGAAATATGATAGTATTTCAATGGATTTTATAATGGGATTGCCTAGAACGTCATTAAGATATGATGCGATTTGGGTAATAGTGAACAAGCTAACAAAGTCAGCATACTTCTTAACCATAAAGTCAACATATACCTTGGTCAGATTGGCATAATTATATGTAAAAAAGATAATGTGGTTACATGGAGTATTAGGTAGTATAATTTATGACCAAGATCCATGGTTCACTTCAAATTTCTGGAGATCATTGCAGCAAGCCCTAGGTACTAAGTTAAGATTTAACACAACATATCACCTACAAACAGATGGGAAAACTGAAAGAATGATCCAAACATTGGAAGATATGCTGAGGGTTTTTGTATTAGAAAAAAAAAAGACTCGGATGTATACCTACCATTGGCATATAACAACAGTTATCATTGGCTCCATATCAAGTCCTTTATGGTTAGAAGCACAGGTTCCCATTATGTTGGCCGGAATTGAATGAAAGGTAATTGATAAGTCCTGAGATCGTAGACCAGACTTTGAGACAAATTAAAATGATAAAGAAGAAGCTATTAATATCTCAAAGCACACAAAAGAGTTTTGCAGATAAAAGGAGCAAGCCGTTGGAGTTGTTAGGATTATTGGCTTCCCAAGGCGGTGAATTAGGTAGTTCAAAATTTTTCTGCAAAAATATAAGTTCTTAGTGAAAGCAAAAGCTTGTAGAAAAATAGAGTGCAATAAAAAATGAATGTAAATTAGCATCAAATAAATGATATTCCCACTCTAAGATGGCCTTTTATATAGATTGAAATTATGCTCTCTTAAGAAAAGCTTGGGTTTTCTCAAAACTTGCTTCAAAACATACCTATCTTGCTTTCTCTTGTAAAAACTCATGATTTCTTATCATTTTATGGTTTAAGAATAACTTTCCTTCCATAAATAATCTTAAGCTGAAGCTAACAGCAAGTGGAGAAAAAAAAACTTCAAGAAAACCATCTCAAACTACCAAGAAATCAAGCTAGAACTCATCAAAATCACAAACTAGCAACTTACCAATTTTCTTGGATTTTCTTCACTATTTTTCTTCCATTTTCTCCTTGCTTCTCATGGCTGCCTTCACCTCTCACTAAATTACAGACCACTCTCTCTCTCTTGCTTGTGCTTGGACATGCAAAATTGTGGGTGTGAAGGGTATTTATAATGGCTATTAATCATGCTTACTTTTGTTAATCATGATTAATTAAGAAAACTTAATTATTACATCTTCTCTTTTCTTAACCATTAAGACTTCAAACTTAGTCACATGGGCTGCCAAGTGGTGCCATTCTAGTGGAGTATGATCTACAAAATACTACGTAATTTTTGCCGGTCTAATAATACCCTATATTGGTTACTTTATACCTAAACCGGTAAAGTTACATTTTGCAATATTAAACCACTTTATGAGTAAAGGATTAAAGTAAACTTGTATCTAGAATTAGTTTATTATCCTGTCTCTAAAAAATTCCTTTGGCAGTGTCTAATAGTTTTTCTTTTCTATTTTTTAGCTTTTGCAGATCAAAAAACAGCTTTGTCAGTATAAAGTTACTTTTTAATCTTTGGCACTTTATTTCTTTATTCTTAATCATTAACCCTCAGTATCATATACCATTGGATTTGTCTTATTGAGAGCTTCGATTTGATAGTAATTTTGCATATTTACAAAATTTCCCTTGATCTAGGGCCAATTTATAATTTTTAAAACTTTCAGGTTATTAGCTGTAATTTTTCCCATAACTTTTATCCTTTATTCTCCGCGTAATTTTTTATGCTTTGGGACATAAGTATAGTTTTCATAATTTCTAGGGGTAAAAACATAATTTTTTATTTTTTGGTCCGACTAGAGAAAATGACTTCTTTACTCTATTTTATGCAAAACGATGTCTATTTATCTTTGTAAATTCCTTATGCATTTCTAAATATTCTAACTTTTTAGGGATGTTACAATTCCCTCCCCTTTAAAATAAATTTTATCCTCAAAATTTAGATACATACTTGTATATCATACTTTCTTTTTATTTATTTCCCAATTTCTAGGCTACGTTTACCAGAGAAATACTTCCATTTCTTACTTACTTGACTTATCAATCAATATTTTACTCTGGTATCATTTATTCATTTATGGCATTTGAAAAGTCTAGTTCATACTCTTTGAACTAGGAATTGTGAGAACATCATAAACTGTCTTTACTTTAAGGGTATCGGAAATTTTCATTCCTAACATCCCCATTCTTACTTTTATAACTCTCTCTTATCTTGTTCATACTATAGTCCCTTCATTAGCACCTAACACCATTCATGTCTCTTCTTTCGAAATTTTAGGCTATAGACATGAATAATCTTTCTGCTTAAGCATAAGCTTATCACATCAACTTTACTTAGATAACACTTAGAAAGTCATCTCATCTTTCTTTTCATTTTGCTTTATGTACCTCAAACTCAACTTTTCTCTTATCTCATGTCTACTTAAGGCTATTGTGATCTCTTCTATGGTAGTACCATAGATATAATAACTCATATTAATCTATAACAACTCTTAGTAACTCTGCTTTATGAGAGCATTACTTACTGCTGCTATAAGTCGGAACATGTTTTTTGTAAAAATTATCATATAAAACTTTGGCTATTATCTACCACTCAATCCTATTACATTACTCGTACTTGATTCATGCTTATTTTAATTATTATAGACCCCAGGGTCATTATTGGATCAAGATTAATCATCTTAGGGGAGGAGGTTTAGCCTCTTTATCTTATAAAAACTCATTTCATAATCCATTTCCCACAAAAACTTTCTCTTCTAACTAAGCGGTAAGACATCTTGAGAAAAATTTTTCATAACATCTTGCTAAACTCGGAGACCTCTCATCTCTATTACAGTGTTTGGTCTCTCACATTTCATAACTTTACTTGCTTTACTAGGATTTACTGCAACTCATATGGGAGATTCTATAACCTGCTAACCATACTTTTCTAGAGCCCGGCTCCTATCTACTAAGTTCAGCAAGTTTTTTGCTTTTACTCGTAAAAATTCTCAGTTATCTTTCATGCTCTTCTAAAGATTCAGAGTACTTTTAACATGTCATCAGAGATCACAATAAACTATTCATCTTTTATTCATGTAGCATAATAAGTGCCTTAGTATGATTAATTTGTATCATCTTGATTCATTGTGCCTACTTTTAACTATCGGCACATTTTTCTTCCTCTTTCATATACTTCCTAGTAGGTCACCTATCCTAGTATTGCTCTCACCCAAGCACGCTTTACTGTAAAATGCTGAGGGGTTCTACTGCACTCATGCCACTCTTTGGACTTAGAGAATGCTACATTGGGCTTTCTTTTAAACCATAACTTATTTGTGTGATCTTTAGATAACTTACTACTTTTAACACTAAGGCATTCAATCCCTAACTTGTACTGTTCTTTCTACTCAAGCCTTTACTAGCTCAGAGATTAACCTTACCACTATGCCTTGACTTATGACATACCCTCGAACCTTGTACTTTGCTTAACTGATCATAGCCTTTAAAATCTTTTAGCTTTTTTTGAGCTGGGGTCTAAATAATATTACGACAGTGGTTAATAACTTTTTGCTCTTCAATATTTTTGCTTTGTCTGTTCTCATACATAAATTTTCTTAGCTATTTAGCCAAGGTCAATTAGTAGTCTAGCAGTCTAAGGAAAACTTTTCTACCCTTCAAAAGTCTCTTGCTAGCCCAATTAGGATTTAGCCTCGGCCTCTCACCATTACTCATTCTTTCTCAATTAAGCGTCACCCCAGGAGTCACCTTCCATTACTTTGCCTTGGTGACTTTCATCTGATGGAGGATTTCATCTCTTTACTCAATTGGACTTCTCCCCAAGAGCTACCTCCTTTTTACATCACCTTGGCAATTAATGGAAGATTTCATTCACTATGAGATCTTTTGGCCATGAACTTTCTCATAACTATATTTAATGCTAAGCTTAGTAATCAACTATCTCAAGGTTTTGCAGTTCCCTAATTACTTGCCACTATTTTCACCTTAGGCTAACACTTCAAACCTCATGCCTTAAACATTATAAATACATTACTAACTTTCCATTGTGGAGGCATTGAATCTTATCAAACTTTCTCGTTTGAATCATACATCAACTTTCATGTCTATTCTTAACATTATTCTTCAAGCATTTCTCAACTTAAGCTATCAGCATAACATTTAACTTAATCTCAACACTTGGAACTCCTTCAGGGGGTAGGCAAAATTATTATCTTGCTCTTACAATCTGGCAGGAGTTTTTCTATAAAAAGCTGGTTCATGCTAATGTTCACATCATTACCAAGGAAAGGCATACAAACCTTTGTATTGCTATGGTGCTTATTTAGACAAACAATGGAGATTATAGCCCTTTTTATATCAAGATATTCTCATATAACTTATATAATTGTAATCTCTTGACTCAGCCTTTTACATCATTATAAAACATAAAATATAAACTTGCACCTGAATTGCACCTATACTAACGTCAGGAGACTTACAGGCCTTATCATGAGATTAGCACAAAGACTTTTTCTTGTGCTTATGGTTTGGAGTTGGCCACCTCCATTGTGCAGTCACGGGCATAATGTCCCAACTCTCTATACTCAAAGTACATATTCTTCATTGCTAAGCATAGCCTTCTACTATGAGCCTTTCTGCATTCTTAAAAATAAGAGATAGCTTACTCAACTATCTCCTCTATGCTTTTTGCCTTGTTTCTTAAATATTTCAAGGTTACTTACCCTTACTTACTTTCCCTACCTTTGTAGTTTTCCTCCTATTGTTAGTTGAAGATGCTAGTGCAATATGCTTGTGATTCGTACTATTCTTAGTGATTATACTCACATTGATTAGTGAATTAAAAGTTTGAAACTGCATTGGGTAACATTTCTCTTCTTGATACTTTAAGTCCCTTCTAGCTTTTACCCTTACTTAACATCATACTGATATAGGCAAGTGGGGTATCGAGCTAGTTGATTATGTAAGGTTTAGTACAATATAAGTTTTGATGATGACAAATATAGAGTAATAAGGAAGAAATGCATTATATGTATCTAACATATATAATGTCCCTTAAGGAAGTAAAATACATATTAGCTTGTATTTAATTATGGTTATAATACATATATCATGCTATGTGTAAATATATCCACTGTACTTTTACAATGAATAATATAAGTTGGATATATAAACTGGACTAACTACTTGGTTTGTAAGTATAATATATTAAATATAGGTTGGTCCAAGTAAGAAGAGTGAGCATTGGAATACAGAAATGGAAATCAATATCATGCCTCACTCAAGAAAGAAGAAAAGAAAGGATGCTCCAAAAATGGAAGATCAAAAGGGAGCATGCCAAGAAGGAAATGACCAAGTGGAAGTGGAACTCAACATTTGAAGACCTAGTCACTAGGTATGTTTTATTTTCACTTACGTCTTGAGCTGGGGTTAATCTTTAAAAATTACTTAATCTTGTTACCATATGTTCTAAATGAGTTAGATTAAGTAAATCTGATGTTAGCTTTGAAAAACTCTGATGACAGACAAATTTTGAGAAGTTAAACTTCATATACTTTGTGAAAATATGACTTTGCTGACTGAAATTTGAAGTTCCAGAGATATCACCTCTGACAGACGAATTTCAGGTGTTGAAATTCGAATTTCGAGTCAGGCATAGTTACTGAAATATGATTTTCAAGAATTTAGAGTTGACCTTTGCTTAGTATTTTTAATATATCTCTCAAAATATATATGTCTTTGATGTAAAACTTATTTCATATGAAACTAGACTTAATAATCTTTTTAAAGAAGGTTATTTCACTCAAAATGAAAGTCATATGAAAAAGCTATGGTTATTTAAAGTTGAGTAGTGAGATATGAATTTTTAGTTCTGACCTCTTATCACTATTTCGATCATATCTCATAAAATACGTTATTTTTTTAAGTGAAAATTATTTCATTTGAAAGTAGACATTTAGAGCTTTCCAACCATAGGTCATTTTCTTAATTTGGAGTTAAAATGAGAGAGTTATAGCTTCTGCAAAATTATCTACAGTGCAAAATTCGAAGTTACGTTGGTTCCGTTGCGACAGACGAATTTCGGGCCTCCGAAATTCGAATTTCGAAGAGAACCTTCATGCAGAATTGAGCTTGCCATTGACAGACGAAGTTTGACAGTGGAAATTCAAACTTCAGGTCCAACAGATGAATTTTCACTTTTAAAATTCGAATTTCGCGATTTCAGAAACGTGAAAATACTTCTGAAACAACTAACAGACGAATTTCCACATTCAAAATTCGAATTTCGAAAGGAAGAACTTGTGCCATATTGAGTTGCTCACTGTCAGACGAATTTTGGAACCAAAATTCGAACTTCGAAGGCACTATAGCAATATGGAATTACTATTTAAACTTACCAGAAGAACTTTAAACTCCAAAATTCGAATGTTCCAACATAGAAACATTTATTAAGATGAAAATTCAAATTTCAGCTTTGGACAGATGAACTTCAAACTTAAACGCTAAAAACTTTAACTTATGGACTCTTCGAAATTCATCTGTTAACATCCAAAATTCGAATTTCAGTGTGTCAGATTCATTAAATGAGGTTGGTAAACGGCTAGTTTTGCAGAGTAAACCGTTGGATAACATCTCTAACGGCTAGATCTTGTATCTAACGTCTAATTACACTACAAAACTATAAATATAACATCATTTGAACTTATGGGTAACAATCTTAAGAGAGTTTATGCGAAAATGCTGCTGCAACTTGTAAAATCTTTCTGTTTCAGCATAGTTTGAAAAACCCACCTCAATAGAGTGAACTCTTAATGTATTATCTACTCTTCAAGAGAGTTTTCATTCTGTAAACATTTCTTTCTACATTTTCTGGGTAGAATCTTAGTGTGGGGAAACACTAAGGGATTTACATATCTTGTAAGGGTGTGAGGAGAGTGGCTTCACAAGTGCCAACTGAAACTTGTGAGAATGTACTGAGGCTTCACAGGTGCCCGGATCAAACCTGTGAGATATAGTGAAAAATCTCAAGTGGTGGCTTGGGGACTAGATGTAGGCCAAGTGGTTGGGCTGAACCAGTATAAATCATTGTGTATTGTTCTTTATCTTCTCTACTCAGCTGCTACACACAACCATCTCTGTTTATCCCTGTTTTACTGCACTCTTAGTGAAATTGGGTTGTGATTCAAAAGAGCGAAAATCTTGCATTACCCAATTCACCCCCCTCTTGGGTGACCAGTCAACCTAACAGATTATACTTTATGACATATTCAATAACTAACTCATTCTCATCTTAGCGAATCATTACAATTCCACTTCCTTTTATCTTTTAAAGACTAGGGAAAATACTTCTTATTGAACTATTCTAAAACTATTTCCCAACAAAGTGACCTTTACCTAGTTAGCTAATTCTGTGTTCTACCATCATTAGTTAGCCTCATTTACCATTAAGCTTTCATTTATGATGTGTAGCCCATTATCTTGGAAATCTTTTTAGGACTTACAATCTACTTTTCAGCAACTTGGATGTCAAATTTACCATCAAAGGATGAAAGCTAGCACTTAAACAATAGTATATTGGTGGCTAGTACTCTCAACCAATTGCCTTACAGCTTATCCTGCAGGAACTTATTGACTTACCTGAGGTTACTATGATAAAGACGGGACCTTAAGGGCTCTAGCTTTCTCCTTGTTGTCTCTAAGCATTAACTATCTATTATAGCTACTCAATAGTCAACTGATACTAGTCCTGATGATTAAGAATCACTTGCAAGGGATCTAGACTGGGAGTACATTCATTTACAGCATTTGAGAGATATGTGCTTGTATTGTTAGCCTTTGCTGAGCACCTTTTCGTATCTTAACAACTCTTATTTTGCAATTAAAAATTGCGATTAATAACAATTTGAACTCCACAATTACATTAGCTATTACTTTCATTATATAATCACTAGTCATGATACATAATCATGCATCGACCTCTAGTCACTTTCTTTACTAACCTTAAGTTAGCATCTTGCTGTATATACATTACTGTACTTCATTCATGCTTATTGTCATGACACTGACTTATGGGGCTCAAGTACTATTGTCAATCTTATCATTGCCATCCGTTATCTCTATTGCATCATTTTCTAGATTCTCTTCTAAGACTTCTATTGCCTCAACTTTTCTTCTTGAAGGTACTCTACTTGGAGCGTTCAAGCAATGACACAGTCTTTCAAAGTGTGAAACACTCAATCTTGAGGGAACTTCTTGATACGATTCCCAAACTCTTAACCCGATATGGTATGAAGTACTAGTTGAACCCATTCACTTGCAGGGAGCTTATAATCATAATGCTCTTCTAATAATCTCTTTGCTTCTAATGCTAGACTTAGAAAAACTTGAACATATGCTTCAAATCTATCATGACATTCATCATAGATAGCTTTAACAATCTTTTAGATTTGGAGTCCTTGGATTAGTTTGAGAAAGCTACTTGCTTAATCTAAATAGTACAGTTAGCCCAAATTCGCTTATTATAACTCATGGCTGACCTACTTCTTCACCTAGAGATGTGTATTTGTTGCTTGCTCTAAAAGGACTACACCTGAAGGGACCAATACTATAGGTTACTTCCTGGATTCAAGCAATAGTTCCATTTAGTGACTACTACATGACTGTCATCATTGAAAATCTCATTGGATCTTATGTCTTCCCTTCATAGGATATTAATTAGGCTTAAGCCAAATTCTTGCACTTGGGTGTTGTTAGGAATTTCAGCATACATGCAGTGGAAAACTATAAAGAAATTCCCTTCTATGGATTTGTCAATGTTGTATAGATTGAGTTGTAGAAAAATAATTTACCTCCGATGCGTCCCTTGGTGTTATTTTTCGTTTCGTTAGATCCCAGGAACTAACGCAACTAGTCAGCTCCCTCTACTGGTATCCACCGAAAGGTGAGACCAACTCGAATGGCGTGCTAACACCTCTGGTTGTGAACGTTCGTATGTTCGTATGCCTGTATGCTGTTTGCCTGTACAACCACTCTTCATTGTTTGTCCGTACAGTCTCACTCTCTGAGTATACGACTGCTCTCTCTTTTGGGTGATTCGAAATTGTGATGATTATGTACCCTAGTCTATATCAATATATAGATAAAATTTGATATTTGTTTAATTTAAATCAATAATTTAAACTAAATCAAATATTAATTAAATAGATTAGTTTGAATTTAAATCTATCTAGTAGATTAAATTTAAACAAACTATCTAATCTTTATCCAGAATCAAATCTAGATTTAATTTATCATATAAATCAAATTTAGATTATTAGTTTAAATTCAAATTTAGAATCAAATCTAAATCAAATTTAGATTATGACATTAGTTTAAATTTAAATCTATCATATAGAATTAAATTTAAAACTAATTCATTTGAATTAATTTGAACAATATATATATTTCGAATATAATATATATCAAATATATAATATATCAAACATATATATATTTTGAATTTTAATATATATATCAAATACATATATAATTCTATCACCCCAAATCGAACATTAAATTCATTGAATCTAGACACATTTTAGATTCAATGAATCTGGACATTATAGCTCGAGTTGGCCTGTTCTTGTGTGTGACCTTGTAGGTCCATATGATGTTGGCAGTAGGCTAATACTACTATTGGACCCACAAGTCACAAGTGGTCTCTAGCAAGACATTGTGACTACCCAAATTATATGAGATCGGAGATCCGATATAACCTATCATATAACCTGATCACATCCATTTTGTCTCATGATATATAGGTCAAGTATGAGGCATGGAAACATCATCCTCATTTGACTCGACCATCACTTTCTTGATCTTCGAGCAGACTGCTAGAACAAATGGAAACTCTTTCATTCGAGCACGACCATGCATTTCTCAATCTTACTCATTGAGGGGCCTAGATATATCTCTCTGTTAATTAGAGAGATAAATTCTATCTTGATCATTCATCTTCCTCCACACGAGTTCCACTATGCCCGATCATAGCCTTTATGATCTCCCGATTAAAGGTGACTTTTGACTATGCTAAAGTATAGTATTCCCTATGTAGGAAGCTATGGCGATCTCAGGTTTGAGGGCTTAGTGACATGTTATATGTGAGATATGCTTATGACTTGATCCATGCGGCTATATCATGACGGGTCGATCTAGCTCTTATTCTCTAACAGGAGCTTATGATTTTGATTTGTATCTTCATACATAATTATCAATAAAAAATATACTAGCCTTAATTTATCATTGTTCCCACAAAGATGATTGGCTAGGGACATTTAGGATAAAATAATTTATCCAAGGATATTATTATAAAGAAAACATGCAAACAATATAATAATGTAAGGAAAAACACCTTTTTTCATAATGAAATACAATGTTAATAATACAATGATTGGCCTAGGGCACAATCTCCAATAGGTGTTTCTCATTTCTCTTTTCTAACTTACCTTTCTTTATATATTAGTTTTCTCCATTGATTCTTTTCATAACTACTTTTCTTCATTATCACCATTTATTCCTTTCTGGCCTTTTACATTCATTACTAAAAACATCTTACCACTGATCTCATTTTCTATGTAGGATACTTGCTCTTTCTACTCATTATCAACCTACCATCACATCTCTGAGTTACTTTCTAGTCAGTGGCTTGTCATTAGAGAAAAGTCTTAGGTAAACTTTCACACTAGTTGCTAATTAATGAGATTTCATATCTTTCTAAAATTAACCCAAGCCATTATCAGAATTGTAGAGCTACCAATCTTTCTTATCTCATTCTCTTTAAAGGTCTACTACAACCTCATGGTTGATCTGCTGTGACCATGAGAATTACTGTGATCTCTGAGCCCTCTTAAGATTTTTAGTGACCCTAATATCTTTTTACTGATAAGATCTAACTTTGAAAAGAGTCAAGACCTAAGGAAAACACACTCTGAAAAAATCCTTAACTAATCCAGCAACTATCATAAGCTATCATCAAGACTAATCTCATATGTCACTAAAATAGTCTTAGGCCAGATTTCTCAAAAGGAATATATCTTATATTCAAAGGAGAAACTATATTTAAGACAATTACTTTCCTCTCTCATTGCAAAAATTTGCCCATATATTTACTTTGATACAAAAAATGTAACACCTTAACTATAAACCACATTACCCATGTATTGGACCTTATTATGTTCCATAGAACATGTTTAGATCCTTGAATCACATGATAGATTATGTTCTATATATTATAGCTTTTTAGGGATATTACATAGGTTCTTTGTTTTCCCTTTTGTTGCTTGTTCTTGCTCCTTTATGAAGAACTTCTTGCTTCTCTTTTTGTTATAGAATTTTCCAAATTTTCTTACTAGTATTACAAGAGTTTCTTCATCCGGATCTTCTTCATCATCAAAATTTTCTTCTTCTTCTTCTATAACTTCAAGTGCTAGACTCTTCTTCTTCTTTTCTTGGCTTGCATCTTTGAGAGCCTTCATCTTGCCCTCATATTCTTCGAGGCTACCAAAGCGAGTTGTGACAAAAGTCAATGATTCTTCTTTGACTTCTTCTATGGCTATCACCTTTGGTTGCCATTCAATAGGTAAGGCTTTGAGAATTTTTCTGACTTGTTCAAGTTAAGAGTTTTCCTTCCCAAGACTTTTCAGTTAGTTCACAGTGAGAGTGAACCTCTTATGCAGATCCTTGATACTCTTTCCTTCCCTAATCCTGAAGCTTTCATACTCATCAATGCAAGAGTTTAATTTGTTCTCTCTCACTCTAACGGTTCCTTCATGTGTAATCTCTAGAGTGTCCTATATTTCTTTGGCTGTTGAACAATGAAAGACTCTGTAGAATTTGTCTTGGTTGAGAGCCCTAACCAAGTAGTGTTATGCTTTGAAGTTTGCAAAACTCTTCTCTTGTCTTCATCGTTCCATTCCTCTTCAAGCTTTTCTTTGTATATGCCATTATTATGTAGCTTTATAGGCACAAAGTCACTTTTCTTGATAACTGACTAAATCTCCAGGTCTATGGACTGAAAATATATTTGCATCCTCATTTTCCAATATCCATAATGTTCTCTACTGAAACTTAGATGTCTGTTAGTATTATTGCTCTATGGTAATATGCTTTCTCCAAAACTAGCCATTTGTTCTCCTAGATGGTGAAATCTATCAGCTAGGAGTCCAAGTTCGGATACCACTTGTTAGGATTGTTAGCTTCCAAAGAGGAGGTGAATTGGAAAGTTCAAAATTTTTCTGCAGAAATGTAAGTGCATAGTGAAAGCAAAAGCTTGCAAAAGAACAAAGCATAGTGAAAATGAATGTAAATGCAAGATAAGGGAAAAGAGGACTTAGAAATTTATCCTGGTTCGGTCTGATTCACTTGACCTACGTCCAGTTCTCAAATCACCACTTGAGATTTTCACTATCAGCAAGAATTCAACGGGCTCCTTGCAATGCCTTAGTACAGACGTGTGCTATGTTCTTAGAATACTCAAACTTTGCACTCAACACTCTTACAAGTATTTCCCAATACCCTTTGTGATTTTTTCACAAAGAATCTTTCTTTCAGATGAAGAAAAAATTATATACAGACTGAATACTCTTTAGAATAGAGTGGATATGAAAGTTAAGGAACAATAAATGGTATATGTGGGTGAGAAAGCTTTGGCATAGAAATTGCGTAGAGTTATTGTAAAGATAAGCTCAAATTCATTATTCACAACTTTAAATGAAGTCCTATGTATAGATTTGTGACTTAACTAGTCGTTTTACATAAGATCTAGTCATGAGAAACTTTAACCAATAGTTCCTCTACAGAAATAACCGTTCACCAACCACATTTAATGCGTTTGACATGCCAAAATTCAAATTTTGGGGCTTAACAGATGAATTTCACAGAGATAGAGGGTTAAGAATTTCAACGTTGAACTTCAACAGTCATCTGTTCAAATGTGACAATCGAATTTTAAGTTTGTCAAAGATATCTCATGTTAGAACAAATGAATTTTTATATTGAAAATGCATCTGTTGAGTTTGAACAGTTATCTCATGTTTTCATAGTGCACTCGAAATTCAAATTTCAGAAGCTGAAATTTGTCTGTCAAAGACTTGTTCAACATGACAGAATAATTCTCCTCTATGAAATTCAAATGTTAAATTATAAAGTTTGTCTATCAGAGGCATGCTCTAATGAGACTCATAAGTTTTCATCTCAAAATTTGTATTTTAAAGTCCAAAGTTTGGCTGTAAGAGGAGGTGACTCTAAACTCTCTTTGAAGTTTACCAACATTCGAATTTTGACTGAGTTTCATACAAATTTTGCACACATTCTCTAACAATACTTAGCTTGAAATTTGAATTTCATAGTTGAGATTCATCTGTCTGAGATGACACCTCTGTATATTCGAATTTCACCAATTAAAGTTCAAATTTTACATAAAATACACATGAGTCAATAGCAAAATTCATCTGCTAGTCAGTATTTTTCAAATTTAACATATGCTAACATAGGATAATTGTGAAATTACTTGTTTAAGTGTTGTGACAATATGAATAAGTGAGAATCAAAGCTTTTTACCCAGTGTCCATAGTAAGAAATACTAACAACTAAATCTTCACACATTCTTCATTGGATTTCTTTACTTTGTCATTTAATACTCCTTTGATATTCTCCTTTCCAAACTCTAGTTGTTTGGAATCATAAAAACTTTTGATTCAATATAAGTCTGAAGTAGGAGTCCACGTATTCCTCAGAATATCTCTTGCAATTAGGGTTAGTCGATCTCTTAAATTGAAAAAGCTTAGTCCCAAGTACATTAGACCTTTCAAAATCCTTTCTAAAGCCAAACTTGTAGCTTATAAACTAGCCTACCACTTAACTTGAGCCAAATACATGATGCATTCCATGTCTCCTAGTTAAAGAAATATCAGCTAAACTCTTCACATATTGTAGAATATGGATGCACTGACTTAGATAATCTTTGCTTTAATGTATTGCCTAAGAAAATTATAAATTGTTGAGTTAAACAACTGAGGAACAAAGACATTCCTATAGTAAGAGTGGTTTGGAAAGGCTTATCTTCAGAAGAAGCAACTTGGGAGATAAAAGTAGTTATGAGATAGAAGTATTTAATATTGTTTACATAAGGTATGTTTTAAATTTCTATGATGAAATTTATTTTAAGGAGATATAAATGTAATATCCTAAATTTTTACTTAATATTAAATAATGTAGAACGTAAAAATAGAGGATATTCTAAAATGCATATAGAATTACAAAAAATAGAGAGGCATAAAAAAAGACGAAAAAGGGTAAAAATGTCATTTTTAGGATTAGAATAGAAAAGGAGAAAATTATAGTTTGCTCCAAAAAGTAAGAATTTTATGCCTTATAGTTCTAAAAAGAAAGAATTTTATTCAATTTAGTGCTTAGGGAAAATTACAAGTTATGACCTGAAAGAATTAAAAATTATAATTTTGGAATTTTTGGAAATCCTATCAAAACAGAGCTCTCAATTAGCTTAATTCAATGGAATACAATTAAGAAGCTAATAGAGTTCATATGAATTTATAATTCTAATTTAATTTTAAAAGCAATTTTCAATCAGAAAAAGAGGTTTATGAGCTCCATAAAAACATATGTGTGAAGAGAATAGGATGTGGAACCTCATTGATAAGCCAAGTTCCAAGGTGAAATCTTATGCTTCCAAGCTTGTGTTTCCATGTAGTTTAAGGTTGTAGTATGAAGTATTTTCTCTCCTCTTCCACCATGAAAGTTTCAGCCATGGTAAGGGAAGAGAGAGAAAATGAAGCTTTCATGAAATAATCAAAGGACAAGGGTAGAATATGTGACAAGAAGCAGGAAATCGCAATTTATTGCATGATACATGAAGCAAATCTTTTTCTTCATTTTTTCTCCATTTTTAGCCAAACCTAGGGTTTAGGATAGAGATGGAATTTTGAAATTTTGACCAGAAAAGTGCATTCCTTGGGTCCAAAACAAATAGAAACAAGTGTGTTGTACAAGAGAAAATTACAGGAAAACAAAGTGAAAATTTAGGGTTCAAGAGAGCACTTAGTGAGCAAGGTCATGTAATTGGTGACTTCTAACCTTATTTTATGATGTAATAGGATCCAAGGGAGTATTAAAAGACAAAAGGAAAGTTGTACAAAGTTTGGAAAGTAAAGGAATTGCCTGAGGTAGTTATTTACCCTTTTATGCTTTGTATTATCATACTTGAAGTTTCATGAAATTATTGTGATGCCATATAATTGTATGAATGATTTGTGAGGAAATTACATTGTTGGATAGTTGTTTGAAGGGTCTTGTGACCCTAGGTATTCATTTTACAAGGTGTTCCCATACCAAAATTTTTATGAAAATGTTATGGCGTAACATATTCTTATGCTTTTTATTGACAACTTTAAGAAATGTGATGATAGTGTAAATACATGATTGGATATAACTATTGAAATTTTTTGAATCTCATTCCTTTCCAAATGTTCATTATGTTAGGTCCAAGTCATGGCAAGATTTCCCAAGAGGAGAAAAGAAAGGAGAAACAAATTGTTGATTAAAATGAATTTACTTTCCATGATCTTTTGTTTGGAATAGCTGTGTAAAATAATTGCATGGTGCTTGGTTTCTATCTTCAAGTAATCATGTCACTTTAGGTCCTATCCAATGCACAACACAATATGAGAACAAGTTATGGCCTTTATTTTGCAAAGTTATGGTATGTAATTTGACCTTGTGACCATTGTTTGGAAATTGGGTTACTGTTTGGACCTTTTCATGTCTATTATATGAGTGTTATATATTTATGGAAATTAGACAGAAAGAACTTTAATTTATTGAAAGAGCACTCAATTTGAATAACTGTACAATTTTGTATGATTTTTCAAATTTGGTTCAGAAATCAGGAATTTCATAAAATGATCAAATGAAAGGTAATTAATTTCAAAATTTACTGAAGCAATTAATCAAGTCAATGCTTTGATTTATATTTTTGCCATGTAGCAAATGTTTGTATCTATCTTTTAAAACTAAATCACTTTTGTACAATTTTTATAGAATTAGTTATAATTTTCTAAAGTTCACCTAGTAAAATGCGATTCACCAAATGAATACTGACCAAATCTTGGAAAAATTTATTATGTATTTTATGTGATTCAAGCTATGAAATGGATTTTAATGGGCTTAAATATGATCTGATACATGGGAATTAAACCTAAAGGTCAAAGTATTACAAAATACAAGTCAAAGTCTTTTTGAAAACATAATAACTAAAAATTTTGAAACTAAGTTAAGAATTAGGAACCTAATTGATCTAATTGGAGAACAAGTTTGAGCCATCTAAGACTTATTTGAGCTATCCAAAATTTCATTTTAACTTGCTTATCATGTCCGCCAACTCCCTTAGACTCTCTAAGCATTCACTTGGGTTTGAATGAGTAAAAATATGACCTAAATTGCCTCCTCCATGCATGTTAGTATTAATGTCATTGACCTTCAATGCATTAAAATGGACTCCAATTGCATTTTTCAACCTCCTAAACCTATTTTTGTTGTTGGACCCTCCAATACTAATTCCTTTCTCCATTTGTTCTTGATTATACATATTCATGAAATAGCCATCTTGGTTCTTATCAAATCTGCTCCCTATTCTCCATTACTTTAGCCAAGATTCTTGATATTATGAAATTATGGGAAGTCCTAATTTTGACATTTATGTTGATGGAAAAATGACTTTATAATTTAGAGATTTATAAAGGTAATGAGTTACATTTTCAAGCTCGTATTGTATTTTTGTGGTGTTGTATGTGAATGCAAATTTGGGTATTTGAATTGTTTGAGCTAAGAACACTCAAATTGGTATGTTAGAACCATTAAAATCATTGGGCAACTGTTATTTTAGAAAATGTGATTGTGTCTTACATATCTATTGTGTATCTTTATGTATTATGGTTAAATTGGCATTGTGAATGATTGTGTAGTGTTAGGAACTCTTCGTGAAGGTTTACAAATTATTGGAAGTCATTGGTAAAATGTTTGATGTAATATACTTCCTTTCATTTACAGTGATGGCTCAACATATGATTATATGCAAGTAGTTTATTGTGTTTGACTATGTACATGTGTATTATAATCCATGTGGTTATTGCAAAATGGTAAGATAGGCTAGTAGCCTACTCACTATTGGTTGCATGGCAAAAGGTGGAATGGATTGATTTTTGGCTATTCACTAAATTTTAATCAAGATAATAGTTATAAAAGGTGAATCAATTTGCCTTTATCTTAAATAAATGATATTTTACATGGCCCTTATATGTGTATATTTTGTTAAGATGTTCTTGTCATATGCATGTTTATTTTAAAGTTTGTGATTAGACATTTTGTCCTTTATTATTAATACTATTATTTCTCCTCTATTATTTAATATTTTTTAGGTAAAGACTCTAGCTTAAGCAAAAAGAAGTAACTTGAGAATTGGATTCCCATCTATCTCTTTGAAGGAAGCTTTTATTTACCTTTTGATATATTTTGATATGCTTGTAGAATGCATCATAATTATGGTTATTGCCCAGTATAAGGTTTTAGGTTCTTTTTTTATATGTTGTAATGACTTGTGGACTTTTCATTTGGGATGCTTGGTGTGATGAATACAAGGGTATTTAATGATCATGGTGAGTTATGTTCCTGATCTTTTGTGTAGTTATTAGAATAGATTCAATTCGTATGTCTTTTTTCTTGTCATCCACAAATCTATTAGGCTGATTTTATGTGATGATTGTGAGTTCAACTTGTGTCTAGCATTGTGTTTGGATTGTGGGCTTTGATTGTTGATAGAATTGTGCTTTGTGGACTTGGATTCATATGGTTGACAAGCACAAATAAATGCATACATGTGAGTAGTTAGACAATGGCATGGGATATTTTTTTTAATAAAGAAGGAAAATATTAACAAAAGAATACCAAGAATACAAAGAGAGACGGCCTCACTGTAAAATACCGGTTAAGGCAACTCCAAAAAAAAAAAAACAAAATAGTACAAAAGAATCATTATAGAATAATAGTATAAAAGCCTAACATATGAGAGACTTGCATGGTTGTACGAGTGTATTTTGCTATAGTATGGACAGTTAGCACTATGTCATCTGAATGAAATAACTCAAAATATTCTTTGATTTTTAACACTCCAAAGTTTCCAGCACATCAATCCAAAAGTAATTTTCCAATCAATATTGACATGTTCACCCTTGATATTGGTGAGGATCCATTCTTTAAGAGCTCTAAGGAAGAAATTAGGTTGGATATTTGACATCTTGTTGAAGAAGCAATTAAAATACAAGGTTGAAATTAAAAACTTATAGTAAAGAGTAATTAATGTAACATCCCGTAATTCCTAAAAAAGCTACTATATGTATAGAGATATGAAAATATGACACAAGATGCATAAAAATATGGAAAAAGAAGTGAAATGGTGATTTCACATTCCAAGGTTTTAATAAAAACGAAATTGCAATTTAATCCCAATAAGAAAAATATGTGCAGTGTGCCCCTAGGGAAAATGATGAAAAAGGACCCGAAAGAATAAATATTTGCTTTTTTGCCTCAATCCAGAGGTAGTTTTGTAAATATTAAAAATTTATGCTAAACTGAAACTTATGATATATTGAACCCAATAGAATAGTACATTTGGCTTAACAGAATCAATTTGAAGAAAAATTGATGGTTGAATATCAAAAAAATAACAGTATAAAGGAAAAGGTATTGTAAGCCCCACAAAAATTGAAAAAAAGAAAGATAAGTATGTGGACCCCATATAAATATTTTTTGGGACAAGGTAATAAGATAAACATAGATCCAAGTATAGTTTAATCTTATATCCATAAAGTAACAAATAATATAAAAGTAACTTTATTGCTCCAGGTAAAAAGTAACCTACATAGGATGTAAAAAGTAACTTTATCAGTCCTTGGAAAAGTATGCAATATTCTGGAGATATTTTCTCCCTAGTTGGCGCCGCCTCCTTGCTGCACATAGGGAAATAGAATTTAATATAAATTGTTGAGGAAAATTAATCAAGAAATTTTACTTCAACTCAACCAAAGTTTAGTTAATTAACCATGATTAAGTACCCCTATTTGACCTCTCTCATCTTGGTTGAATCAGTGTTGCATAAGGAGAGTTAAAAGCTCAAGAATTTGAGAGGGAAGAGAGCAAGTTTTGAAGACTTGAAGTTTAAGTGCAATGTAAGATATTCCATAACTTTAAGCTAGTTTCCTTAGTAGTTCAAGATGGCTTCATGAAGTTCTCTTCTTCCCCTTCTCAAGTTGAGTTTTGATTAGATGCAAGAGTGTGAAAAGAAATGAGTTTTCATGTTAGAAACATGATAGAAACCATAATATAGTTGAGAAAACAAGGTTTTGCAAAGGTTTGAGATAAATTGCATGAAAATCATTTCTTCCTCCTTAGAGACAAATAAAGAGAGTGAGTTAGAGTAGGAATTTCATGATTTTGATGCCAAAAATAGAATCCTCATAGTGGAAATCCTTTAAAAGAAGTCTTGGTTTTATGAAAAAGGCAAAGAATAACTAAATGGATTTTTAGGGCTTTATTGGTTCTTTATGAAACACCACCATGAATCAATGGTTCAAGTGAGTATTTAATGTTGTATTTAGGTTCGAGAAAACTTGTGGAAGTCCTAGAAAAAAGTGAACTCAAGAGGAATAAAAGAGGTAGCAATTTTCCTTTTATTGCATTATGTTGTCTTGTAATGTCTATTAACGATTCATGAATTGCCATGTTGTTATTTTGATGATTTGTGATTGTTTTGGCTGAGAATATGTAAGGGTCTTAACCCTGTGATGTCCATTTTCTAAGAAAAAACTCTATAGAAATTTTTATGAACTAATATAGCACATTATGTTCTAATATATTTCCTTGATGATTATGTGACTTAAATGATAACATGTATGTATAAAATGATATTACTATTGAGATTCTTTGAATCTCATCATTTCCAAATGACTAACATGTTAGGCACAAGTTACGGCAAGGCCACCAAGAAAGACCAAGGGAGGGAAGAAGAGATTGATGACTAAAATGTTAATATTATCTATGGTCTTTTATTTGGAATTATTATGTAAATTCATGTATGTTATTTTAGATCTATATTTTGAGACCCTTATGTCCCTTTAGGTTTCACATGATGTATGGTATGTCTTTGGGACAAGAAATGATGATGCATGTATGTTATGGAATTTATTTTGCAAAGTACATAGATGTGAATGGTCATTTTGACACCCTGATGGTAATATAGCTACTTTTTGGACGAAACAGAGGGTTATGTATTAGTGCTATATATGCCTGAAAACTATACAGAATAAGCTTTCTAAGGATCTAAAGAGAACCTAAATTGGATAAGTGTACCATTTTATATGAATTTTCAAATTGGTCCCAGAAAGCTGAAAAACAAGGGAATGACCAACTAAATAGTAAAATTCATGTAATTTATTGTGCAAATTGGCATGACCAAAGTTTGTGTTTTTATTTTTTCCACGTGAAAAATGCTTTAAAATTTTTTTAGAGGCTTGAATCATGTTGATACAATTTTTCTACATTTAGTTATGAATTTCTGAAATTCAATCAGTAAATTTGTTTTGCCAAATGAAGAGTACCACCAAATTTTTAAATTTCTGTTTTGGTTCTTTAATTGACTCAAGCTTCTAATCATGATTATATGGACTTAAATATGATCTAATATATGGGAAATAAGACCCAAAGTTAAGGTGTTACAATTAACCTAGGTTGTGATTTGAAGAAGCACATATTATGCCTTAGTTTATAAGGTAATTCAAGTGAAAAGGAAGCAAGTTATTGATGCAAATTTTAAAATTTAAAGGATCAAAAATAGGGGTTTAGTATTGCAAGAATGAAATAAAGTGAAAATCAAACTAACACTAATGCAAGAGAACTAGAATGCAAACTAAAATCATTAAGGCCAAAATTAATTAATGCAAACCCAAATACAACTAGAATATGAGATGGAATGAAATGGAAAGATGCAAATGTATGCAAGTGAGTGTGTTTAGTGATTAAGTGATGAAATACAATATCCTACAACCAGATGCGAATGGCCAAACTTATTATAGCTAAGAAGTGGTGTTTTGTTGAATCGAAATACAATGAAAATGTAAGCTAGAGACAAACAATGGCTAACAACTAGAGAATAAGAGCTAAGAATGAATGCTAACAAACCTAAGAGAATGAGAATGATAATGGCAATTGAATGTGTATGTATGTATGCATCAAAATATAGCAACCCTCACTTGGGCAAAGGAGGGGGCATATCACAAGATTTCCAAGACTTCTTAATGAGGACAATAATGAACTAGTATGATCAAGTGTCAAGTGAGTAACCTTAACAATCCTCTAAGTGTAAGTGCAAGTAAAATAACATAGAACAAGCTACACTAGTATATGCAATTCATCAAACATCCACTGGGCATTATATAATCACACATTATTTAAGACTAATTGAATTGCATGTTAATGACATAGACTTGGATGAACTTTATATAATCCATAATCTTCAATTCCATTCAAAATATCCAACCAAACATCAATAATTAACATTTATAGTTCATTAACAATGCAATTAAAGAAACTAATCCAAGATCAAGGCAGGATACCATGAAGGCCAAAAATGATATTGCCATTAAGCTCAAGAAATTCAAACCCAAGCATTGTCTTAAATAAATTCAAACCTAAACATACATTCATCCTAGACCATAGAAATATCACAAGCCTAATCAATTAGGAGAAATGTACAACTAGATGAAACATTGTAAAAAAATAATTATCCTCTTGAAGATCTAACTTGCTACATGAATCTTTAGGCTCTCCTCTATGCCCTCTCATGAAAGCTACCACTTGAATGTAAGAAATGGCAAGAGGAAAGGGAATAATTAGTGCAAAGTGGATTGGATGCAGGAAAAAGGGTGTTTCAATGGAGAAAAAGTGAGGAAAAATTTATGAATTTTCTATGTAAGTTATGATTTTTCCTAAAAAGCTCAAAGAAAAGAAAAGAAATTTATGGAGAAAATGTTAGGAACAGAGAAGATATAAGAGAGAGGGGGAGAAGTGAGAGTGTGTGAAAGTGAGGAGGAACTTGTTGGTTTTAGGGGAGAAGAGAAGAGAGAGGAAGACCGAGGACATTTTTGTTTTCAAGAAATTCTAACCCTAGATGTAAGAGATCAAGCCCTAGAAAATCAGATAAATAAACAAAAAAAGAAAATCATGAATTTTCTTCCACCCAAACTTCAACTCATGCCCCTTTAAAATGTCAACAAGGTCTTGCATATCCTTCAATGGCCCTTGACCAACACATAAAAATATTACATACTAAAGTACCAAGGTCATATAAAATAATGTGTATAAAATGCAACCAAAACCATGGTCTACGCAAATAAATCAATTAAACCACTAAATTAAAGCATATGGGACAAATTCCGTCACACCTTAACTTCTAAGGACCTTTCCCATGTTTAAGACATGTATATGGACCATTTAGGCAGGATTTGGAAACTTGTACTAGCAAAAATCTTGAAACAGAAAATTTCATTTCTAGTTATTATTCATTTGGTAACCTTCAATTTTTTACTGAACTTTGAAAAATCATAAATATTTATAGAAAACTCATTTTGAGATGGTTCAAGTTCAAGATTAAAGCTATTTCAATTCTCTACATGGAAAAAATAAGAAACTAAAAATCTATTGTACCAATTGATATAGTTTATTTCGTGAACTTTGTTGTTTATTTGGTCACTTTCCATTTTCCAGTTTTTGGTCCATCAACATAACTTGTTAATTCATATGTTTTAATGATTCTAAAACAAATGAGCTTGGAATATCCAATATCAAAGGAACACAAGTGAAATGAAGAACAAAGTTAGATTTCCCGTTGATTGAAGAACTATTTCACATACTTAAAGAAATTATTTGTAAAAGAAGATAGTTGAGCTTTGAATTTCAATTAACCTAATATTAAATGAGATGACTAATTGAATGATAATTATTAGCTCATGATTTCAAAATGGTTTTCATGAAAAGAAGTATCTCATGAGGATAAAGCTTGAATGTCAAAATGATTCTAAGTATTCAATTGGTTTTCATGAACATGTTTTAGTTTATGGGGATAGTTTCTAAGTGTTTACCCTATTTTCAAGAAAATATTTTGCCTTATTAGCATAACCAATGAAGGTTATGGAAATAAAGACTCAATCTTAAAGCTTTTCAAAGTCCATTCTTCAATTTCATGAAAAGGAATTGAGGTTATTCGCATAACATAGCTTGAAGACTAAGTTCTCAAAAGGTTATCCTGATAAGGTAGGTACCTTATTCGCATAACGAAGTGAACAGCGAAGAAAAGTAGTACTGTGCAGCTTGTTATTCACATGACCTAGGGAGGTTATTTGCATTACATGTGTCACAAAGTACTTGGACTCCTCGGGTAAACAGATTATCTGCACAACCAAGGGAGGTTATCCATGTACCTATATTTCAGAATACTTGAACTTTTCTCAGGTAAACAGGTTATCAGCATAACCAAGGGAGGTTATCCGCACAACCTATATTTCAGAATACTTGAACTTTTCTCAGGTAAACAGGTTATCCGCATAATCAAGGGAGGTTATCCGTATAACCTATATTTCAAAATAATTAAACTTTCCTTGGGTAAGCAGATTATCCGTATAACCTTGGGAGGTTATCTTGATAACCTAAGTTTCATAAAAACTCAATTTGAAAAAAACTTAACGTTATCCTAATAACTGAGTGGGTTTTCAAGAAAATGATTTTGTGCTAAAACTTAGTTATTCTAGGTAGTATGTTATTTGTATTACCTAGCTAGGTTATCCGCTTAATGAAAAGCTCTACATTGAAAACAAAGGCAAACAATTACCCATTATTCACATAACCTAAGGAGGTTATCTGCATAACCTCTATCAGATGCATTTAATGCGGTAGGTGAACGGCTATTTTACTGAGAGTAACGGCTAATCTTTGTTTCCAACGGATAGTTCTACCCCAAGACTATAGATAGGACCTCATTTAAGTTGTTGGGTAATGAGAAAAACAATATCCATGCCAAAACTCTGCTGATTCATTTATTGATTTATTGAAAGCTTACCTACCCTTTGTTTTGCTCATTCATTGTATCTTAACTTTCATATCTACTCTTTTGAGAGAGTTTTCATTCTATAAACATCTACACACTTCTAGAGAGTACTTAGTGTGAGATTACACTCAGGGAGATAGTCTTACTCTTGAGTGAGAAGAGTGAGAGCACTTGTTTCAGTCTAAAGTTTGAGCTGGTATTGTGCTGCAGTCTTTGTAAGAACCCATTGAAATCTTGCAAGAGATAGTGGAGAAATCCTAAGTGCTGGCTTGGGGACTGAATGTAGGTCAAGTGGACTAGACTGAATTAGGATAAACTACTGAGTCTTCTTTTATTTACTCTTTATTTCTTATTCTCTATTTTCTGTAATTTTTTAGTATCACTATTGCATATCATCGTTGCAGAAAAATTTCAATCTTCCCAATTCACCCCCCTCTTGGGAAGCTAGCTGAACTAACAAGTGGTTTTAGAGCTCAAACTCCAAGTTAAAGGATCTAACAATTAGGGAGAAGACATGGTTGGCTTTGGTGAATGAGTCCTTCCGGAAGGAAACAACACTAACAGACCTCCTGGTTTCACTAAAGAACATTATGGATATTGGAAGATGAGGATGCAAATTCATCTTCAATCCATTGGTTTGGATATTTGGTCGGTCATCTAGAAGGGACATTTTGTTTTGATGAAACCACAAGACGATGGGAAATACAGAGAGAAACCTGAAGAGGAATGCAATAAGGAGGATAAGAGAAGGGTCCTTCTCAACTTTAAAGTTAAGCACTGTCTGGTCATTGCTTTCAATCAAGATGAGTTCTACAGAGTGTCTCAATGTACAACAGCCAAAGGCATGTGAGACACTTTGGAAATTGCTCATGAAAGGAAAACTGGTGTGAGAGAAAATAAGTTGAATACGTGCATTGGAGAATATGAAAGCTTCAAGATGAAAAATGGTAAGAATATTAAAGATCTGTAGAAGAGATTTACCCTCATTGTGAATCAGCTAAAGAGCCTTGGAAAGGAATACACCTAGTCTGAGAAAGTTAGAAAGATTCTCAGAGCTTTGCCCATTGAGTGGCAACTGAAGGTGACTGCAATAAAGGAAGCTAGGGGGGAATCTATGACATCTATGGCAACCTTCTTTGGGAGTCTTGAAGTATGAAGGGAAGTTGAGAGCTTTCAAGGAATCTACTTCATCTGACAAGAAGAAGAAGAGTTTGGCTCTCAAAGTAGAATTAGATGATGATAATAATTCAGAGGAGGATGCTGAGCTACATGAAGAAACGATGGCCATGCTGGTGATGAAAATTGACAAAGTATATGGAAAGAAGAAATTCAGAAGACTTGCAAAGAAAGATGGAGCCACGAGTAGCAAGAATGAAAACAAAGACTTCATCATATGCTATGAATACAAGAAACCTGAGCATATTTAATGGGAATGCCATTTACTAAGTAAGAAACAAGGGAAGGACAAAAAGGCTGATAAAGGGAAAAAGAAGAAAGCTTTCGTATCTTTCATCTGGGGAGATAGTTCAAATAAAGAGGAAGTAGCAGGAGATGATGAAATTGCTAACTTATGTCTGATGGCTCAAGAGGTTGTAGAGAAGGAGAAGAATCACAACCAAGACAATGATTGTGATTCTAAGGTGAATGACTCTAAACCTTCTTATAAAGAACTACATGATGCATTTAATGAACTAATGACTAAATTTGTCAAAGTGTCTAAACAACTGAGTCAAGCTAAAAGGAAAATACACAAGCTTAAAAGTGAGTCTCATACATCTTACACTGCTTCACAGTTTTCTTCTTCCCCCACCTCTATTTGTGTCTCATGCATTGAGTTGAGAGATAAGAATAATTATCCCAACAAGACTCTAACCAAACTCACTAGAGGTGAGGACATGTTGAAAGTATTACTGGGAGACCAAATTATAGGTCAGAACAAAACTGGTCTGGGATATGACCTATGTGCGGTCAAGGAGAAATTGAAGACCAAGAAACAAAACCTTTACCTGAGAAACTTTGTGCATGCTAATAGCCTTAAAACAACTCAGAACGTAAAGTCATTCCCAGCTCCTAGAAACCAAAAGAATAAATATTATAGTCATTATCTCAGACATGCATCTCTTTACTTTGGTCCTTTCTCCACTTGCCACTTCTATAACAAGAAGGGTTATATGTCCTTCAACTGTATATTCAGGAAGAAAGGAAATGGCAATGGGATGAAATAGGTTCCCAAGGATTCCTCCACTAACAAGAAAGGACCTAAGCAAATATGGGTACCTAAATGAAAGAACTGAAACTTGTTTTACAGGTGTGTTTCAAGGCCAAGAAAAAGCAATAAATGGTACATGGACAGTGCTTGTTCGAGACACATGACTGGAGACAAAGAAAAATTTATTGTGCTGAGAGATAAGAAAGGAGGAAAGGTTACTTTCGGTTGTGACTAGTCCGGCAAGATAGTTGGGATTGGAATTGTTGGAATAAATTCAGAAACATCAATTAAAGAAGTTATGTTTGTGGTATGACTCAATCACAACCTGTTGAGTGTGAGCCAAACCTGTGATAGAGGCAAATGGGTTCTGTTCAATTCCAACTACTCTCTTGTCATCAGAAAAAGTGATTGTAATATGATTGTTAAGGCAGAAAGAGATGGTAACTGTTATACTATTGATTTAGATGAATTACCTTCTCTAGACTCTATATGCTTAATAAGTAAAAATGATGATAGTTGGTTGTGACATAGTAGACTAGCACATGTTAGCATGCATCAATTAAATAAACTCATTAAAAATGAACTTGTTCTTGGTCTACCCAATATTAAGTTTGAAAAGGATAGAGAATGTGATGCTTGTCTTAAAGGGAAATAGACAAAGTCCTCATTCAATACCAAAAATATTGTTTCTACAACAAGACCTCTACAATTACTTCACATGGATCTGATAGGTCCTAATCGTACTAAAAGTATAGGTGTAAACTTGTATGTACTGGTTGTGGTAGATGATTATTCTAGGTTTACCTAAACTTTATTTCTTCCCTCTAAAGATGAAACATATGATGCTTTTATAATGTTAGCCAAAAAAATCCAAAATGAAACAGGTTGCTTTATTATATGTATTAGAACAGATCATGGTGGAGAATTTGAGAATGCTAAATTTGCTGACTACTGTGATGAAAATGGGGTGGAGCACAACTTCTCAGCCCCAAGAACTCCTCAACAGAATGGAGTGGTGGAGAGAAAGAATAGGGTGTTAGAGGAGATGGCTTATGCAATGTTGAATGAAAAGGGATTGCCTAAACAATTCTGGGCTGATGTAGTAAGAACAACATGCTACTTGATGAATAGAGCATAAATTAGACCCTTGCTAGGGAAGACTCCATATGAGTTGTACAAAGGAAGGAAGCCTAATCTCTCTCATCTTCATGTCTTTAGATGCAATTGCTATGTCCACAACAACAACAAAGACAATCTAGGTAAGTTTGATGCCAAATTAGATGAAGTTATATTTCTTAGCTACTCAAATAGAAGTAAAGCATATAGGTGCTCATCAAGAAGTCAGAAAGTGTTGAAAAGTCTGTGCATGTTGTCTTTCTTGAAAATAAAGCTATGTTTAAGCATGATAGAGATGAGGATGATCTAATTTCCAGCTTCAAGAATTTGAATGTATCAGTAGAAAATAAAATTGAACCTCCTAAAGTATCTGAATCTGCTGATGTAGAGGAAGATATCTAGGAGAAAGATAATGAATGTGAAATAAATGAGAAAGTATCTCAAGAACTCCCTAGAGCTTGGAGATATCAAAGGAATCATCCAGTTGATCAAATTATTGGGGATGTTCAAGAGGAAGTTAAAACTAGAAGACAATTTAGGGATCAAATGAATAATTGTGTATTTATTTCTCAAACTGAACTTAAGTGTACTGAAGAGGCTTTAACTGATGAATACTGGGTTTTAACTATACAAGAAGAACTTAATCAGTTTGAAAGAAATCAAGTTTGGGATTTAGTGCCTAAGCCTAAAAACCATCCTATTATTGAAACCAAATGGGTGTTTAAGAACAAACTTGATGAATTAGGAACAATAATAAGGAATAAAGCTAGATTAGTGGCTAAAGGATATAATTAGGAAGAAGGTCTTGATTATGAGAAAACTTTTGCTCCAGTTGCAAGATTGGAAGCAATGAGGATTCTCTTAGCCTATGCTTGCATGAAAGACATTGTGTTGTATCAAATGGATGTGAAAAATGCTTTTCTAAATGGGTATATCATAGAAGAGGTCTATGTTGATCAACTTCCAGGTTTTGAGGACTCAACTAAGCCAAATTATGTATATAAACTAAAGAAAGCTTTATATGGGTTAAAACATGGTCCTAGAGCATGGCATAAGAGACTGAGTAATTTTCTGATTGAAAAAGATTTTAAAAAAAAGGAAAAATTGATACAACCTTGTTCACTAAAAGAGAAATAAAGATTTACTCATTGTACAAATTTATGTTGATGATATTCTATTTGGTGCTACTACTGAATCTTTGTGCAAGAACTTTTCTGAGTTAATGTAGAGTGAATTTGATATGTCGATGATGGGTGAGCTGAACTTCTTTCTTGGATTGCAATTCAAAAAATGTGATGATGGTATCTTTTTTCAATCAATCAAAATACCTCAAGGAGCTACTAAAGATGTTTGGAATGGAACATGCTAAACCTATGGGAACTCTTACGACCTCTACAACTATGTTGACATGGATAAGGAAGGAAAACTCTTTGATATAACTCAATTTAGGAGAATGATTGGTTCCTTGTTGTATTTAACTGCTAGTAAGCCTGACATCATGTTTAGTGTTTGTACATGTGCTAGGTTCTAATCATGTCCCAAAGAGTCCCATGCAACAGCTGTAAAGAGGATTTTCAGATACTTACTGGGTACATCTCAAATGGGACTCTGGTATCCAAAAGGCATTGGAGAAGAGCTCGTAAGTTGTACAGATGCAGATTTTGCAGGATCCAAGACTGATAGAAAGAACACAAGTGGAACATGCCAATTTCTGGGAGGCTTTCTAGTGTCATGGTTCAGTAAAAAGCAAAATAGTGTAGCACTCTCCACAGCTGAAGCTGAGTATATAGCAGTAGGGAGTTGCTGTGCACAAGTCCTTTGGATGAAGCAACAACTCGAAGATCTTGAGATTGAGATGAAGGAAATCCTAATAAGGTGTGATAATCAAAGTGTCATCAACATCTCAAAGTATCCTGTTATGCATTCAAGGACAAAACATATTGAAGTTAGACATTACTTCATAAGAGATCATGTGTTGAAAGGTGATGTCAAGTTAGAGTTTGTTCCTACTGAAGATCAGCTTGCTGACATCCTAATAAAGCCACTTGCAAAAGATAGACACAAAAAAATCAGAAGAGAATTAGGAATGGTAAATCCCAATGAGTTATAAGTGTTCTCTAAAATTCTTCTTAAGGTTATAATTCAATCAATAATAATACTAACTAAAGAATCAGAGTATCTAGAAGCTTGTTTTGCTGGTACTTCTTGATTTGAACTAATCAAAATTTGATGAAATGAAGTATCCTGTATGTAAGAATGAAGTTATAATGAAAAGAAGAGGCTTATGGGGATAACACGGCTATCTGTAAGTGTTTATGAGCTTTTCAAAATTGGTTATCCACATAATCTCATAGCCTTATGCTAAAAATGTGTTATTTTCTGGGGTGGATAGTCTCTGTATTTGAGGTTATTCATATAAGGTATGAAGATTTTCATGAAAATGAGACCTTTTGTGAACCTCGAAGCCTTTGGGGAACTCGATATTTGGATAAGGTCTCTACCTTATGCGCATAAGCTACCTTGTTTGCTCCTTTGTATGTGTATTGTGTGATTTGATTTCAGGATAACCTGCCTACCTTATCAACATAACATTACTTCTAGAGAAGAAGTTCCCAAAGTGAGAACGTTATCCACATAAGATAGCAAGGTTATCCGGATAACCTACTCTGTGCAATACTTTTTGTGTGCCTTTTCTAAAACCTCTTTTCATGATAACGTGCTATGCTTGTCCAGATAAATGCTCTCTTCTCCCCCTGTCTCAAGTTAGTTATGCGGACAACCTAAGGACCTTATCCGTATAACCTAGCAATTCGTGGCTTCTCTTACATTTCCTAAAGCTTGTTATCCACATAACCTCTATAGTTTATGCGTATAACCTTGAGACTATATATAGGATTCTCTGCTTTTTAGCAGAACCTTGTGCGGAAAACCTAACCCTATCCTGAAAACCTCCAATCGTACTCCTTAAGCTTTCCAAAATCTCCAAAATTCCATCTATTTTCCTACTCTCAAAACCCTTTCCGAGCAATTCTAAACTACTTTTATCTTCCCAAATCATCTAGAATCATTGATATGGCAAAGACTAAGGGAGGCAATCAAAGCAAACGGCCACAGCGTAATGTAAAGTCCAAATAAGCTTTGAAATCATCAAGTCAAGGGAAGAGAAAAGCTGAATCTAAGTTGAGTAATCCGATAAAGAAGCCCAGAACACCAAATCCAAAGGGAATTCTAGAATTTGAACCTCAGGGTGACATTCACGTAAGTTCTTCTACTACTGAGTCTGAGGAAGCTTTAATTACATAAGAACTTATTAGAATAAGGTTTTTGAAGGAGTCATATGAGGCTGATTTTAAGAAATGTAAGGTAATCAAACCTTTCTTTGTTAGAATAGAAGAATTCCTCATGAGAAATAAGTTTGATTCTGCTAGGCTGCTAGAGAAATATGGAGGATTGATAGAGTTGAAAGAGGATTATGATGAGGTTGTATGTGCTTGGTATAATTCTCTGAGAATTAACCATGACACAAAGGTGTATGAAGTAAGATTGAGAAAGAGATGGATTGCCTTGCACCCTGACTTGTTGTGTGAAATTCTAAGTCTACCTACTAGAGGAATAAGGGTTAACATTGAGAATTCAAAGTATCCCCCTGAAATTGAAGTTGTAAATGAAGACAATAGGAATGAAGCCAATTAAAAATGGAGCATAATAGTCTCAAGGTTGCTTAGGCAAAGACAAAATGTGCCTTCTGAAGGGAAAATTGCCCTAACTCTTCTGATTGTTGAGAATAAGATTCTCCACTACATTGTCTCTTGCATGTTCTTCAACAAGAGTGGAGGCTTCAATTATTTGTCCAGAGGAGAATTCCAAGTCATGCTATTGTTGATAAAGGGTAAACTAGTGAATGTGGTGGATATCATTCTACAGAGGATGTGGAAGGCAAGGAACTACAGACAGGACTCACAGTTGTTATTTGGGCATATTATCACCAAGGTTCTGAAATTTCACAACATCATGCATCTTGAGAGAGGGCCTGTACTACTTCTAGAAGAATTATGTGAGAAAGTCTTGCAGAAGATGGGGATGCACTTGGAGAATGGTAGATGGGTTAGCAAGAAGAGGGATACTGAAGAAGGGTTTGAGTCCACAATTGCCTCAAAGAGTCTTACAGTTGGTGATTCCAGTTCCTCTCCATCGAAACCCTCTGAACCATCTCAATCCATGCAATCTGAGCCTATACACCTTCTCCCACTTAGAGCAAACTTGATAAAATCCCAGTCACTAACCTTCCTATTCCCTCAAACATTCCTACCCTGTACCAAAATTTGTTTCAGATTGCCATGGCTACTAGGAAAGAGCATAGAGAAGACATGATTAATCTTGGGTATCTCATCACTGAGATGCAGGAGAAATTTGAGACAAGATTTGAAAGTCTCACCCAAGAAGACTAAATTTGAGACCTATTTTATTTTGGTTGGTTTGCTATGATTTTGCCAATGTACTTGTAATGAATATTTATAATACAATGTATTTCTTTCTGTGAACCTTGTTTATCCTTGATGTTCTCCTTCAGTGAACTTCACTTTTTCTTGATGTTCCTTGTTTTGGAAATGTGCATTACATTATTTGACTTTATTTAAACTATGCACATGCTGAGGGGGAGCTTCATGCAAACCAAAGTATTAACAATAAGTTTAAATTGTTTTGTCATCATCAAAAAGGGGGAGAATGTTAATTTAGATGTTTTGATGATTCTAAAACAAATGAGCTTGGAAGATCCAATATCAAAGGAACACAAGTAAAATGAAGAACAAAGTTGGAATTTTCTGTTGATTGAAGAACTGTTTCACATACTTAGGGAAATTATCTGTAAAAGAAGGTAGTTGAGCTTTGAATTTCAATTAACCCAATATTAAATGAGATGACTAATTAAATGATTAATTATTAGCTCAAGATTTCAAAGTGGTTTTCATGAAAAGAAGTATCTCATAAGGATAAAACTTCAATGTCAAAATGATTCTAAGTATTCAATTGGTTTTCCTAAACATGTTTTAGTTTATGGGGGTAGTTTCTAAGTGCTTACCCTGATTTCAAGAAAATATTTTGCCTTATTAGCATAACCAATGAAGGTTATAGGGATAAAGACTCAATCTTAAAGCTTTTCAAAGTCCATTCTTCAATTTCATGAAAAGGGATTGACGTTATTCGCATAACATAGCTTGAAGACTAAGTTCTCAAGAGGTTATTCTGATAAAGTAGGCACCTTATTCGCATAACGAAGTGAGCAGTAAAGAAAAGTGGTACTGTGCAGCCCGTTATTCATATAACCTAGGGAGGTTATCCACATAACTTGTGTTACAGGGCACTTGGATTCCTCGGGTGAATGGGTTATCTGCATAACCAAGGGAGGTTATCTACATAACTTGTATTTTGGAATGCTTGAACTTTCCTCGGGTAAATAGGTTATCCGCATAACCAAGGGAGGTTATCCACATAACCTATATTTCAGAATACTTGAACTTTCCTTGGGTAAACAGGTTATCAGCATAACCAAGGGAGGTTATTCACATAACCTATATTTCAGAATACTTGAACTTTCCTCAGGTAAACAGGTTATCCACATAACCTTGGGAGGTTATCCTGATAACCTAAGTTTCACAAAAACTCAATTTGAGGAAAACTTAACATTATCCTAATAACTGAGTGGGTTTTTAGGAAAATGATGTTGAGCTAAAACTTAGTCATTCTGGGTAGTACATTATCCGCATAAACTAGCTAGGTTATCCGCATAACAAAAAGATATACATTGAAAACAAAGGCAAACAGTAGCCCGTTATTCGCATAATCTAAGGAGGTTATTTGTATAACCTCTTTCAGATGCATTTAGTGCAGTAGGTGAATAGCTATTTTACTAAGAGTAATAGCTAACCTTTGTTTTCAATAGATAGTTCTACCCCAAGACTATAGATATGACCTTATTTAAGTTGTTGGGTAATGAGAAAAAAAATATACACACCAAAACTCTGCTGATTCATTTATTTATTTATTCAAAGCTTACCTACCATCTGTTTTGCTCATTCATTGTATCTTAACTTTCATATCTACTCTTTTGAGAGAGTTTTCATTCTGCAAACATCTACACACTTGTAGAGAGTACTTAGTGTGAGATTACACTAAGGGAGATGGCCTTACTCTTGAGTGAGAAGAGTAAGAGAACTTCTTTCAGTCCAAAGTTCAGGCTGTTATTGTACTATGGTCATTGTAAGAACCCATTCAAATCTTGCAAGAGATAGTGGAGAAATTTCAAGTGGCGGCTTGGGGACTGGATGTAGGTCAAGTGGAGTAAACCGAACTAGGATAAACCATTGAGTCTTCTTTCCTTTACTCTTTATTTCTGATACTCTATTTTCTGTGATATTTTAGTATATCTATTGCATTTTATCTTTGCAAAAAAATTTCAATCTTCCCAATTTACCCCCCTCTTAGGAAGCCAGTTGAACTAACATAACTCACTCTATACTTGACCAATTTAGGTATAATCTATCTTGTTGGAGAGCTTAATTTATTCTAAACTGGAGGCATTGAATTCGCATTCATAGGATCAATCATGTAATCAATGGTTTTCATCAAACTTTAGTACTTCCACTTATTCCATTTAAGAGATCATGCTTAAACATAAAATCTGAACTTCATTACTTAACTTTAGTTATACTTCAAACCAATCCCAAAACATCATGTTATACCATAATAAGCATGTTCAACATATTGAAACATAGATCATAAGTCATTCAATATTTCTACATAACTTGAGTAATAATCAAAATATCTTTCAAAAGTTTAACATAAAGCCTGTTCCTTTTCATGTTCCATGTCCTTTGGTTTTCTCTAATGGATGACTTGATCCTAAACATTGTTAGTAACTTGGGGATAAGTTTTATGAAAATCTTAGTAGCAACAAAACATCTCAAGCATATGATGGCATAATCAAGCAGTCATAAATCATATTTATTTTCACAACTTTTACCATGTTGGTTGAATGAAAATTTTGATATAATCTCCCTGCAAAACTGCACATCCATTGCCATGACAACAATTGAACAAAGACCAATTGAATATAACAACATATCAAACAACATGGCAACAATATCAACATTATAACTACACCATCATAAAAAGCAAGAAATAGTTAAGTTTTTACCTTAATGGAAATACTAACTCCTTTGCTTTCAAACTTTGTTCAGCTTAGCCAAATACTTGACTTCCCGAAGCCTAAAATCACAATAATACACTTCTAAAACATCTATAACTACTAAAAATCATTAAAGTAAAAGTTTAGGTTTCCAAAATTAACCTCAATTCTTAACCATATTCCTACTCATTTATACAGGAGGAAACTATTTCTACCATTAGTTTCATAAAAATGAAAAACCCAGCATGACTTCTTGGTTTGGTTGAAAATCAACTATTAGGCTAGGATATGGATTTTCATCAAAACTCATGCAACTAACAATAGATTCAAGTAAAAGATCATTATCTTATGCTTTTCGTCACTTGCTTTTCCTTGATCTAACACTTCTTCCTTCAAGATCTCTTCTCCAAATCCTTCTTTCAAGAAAGTAAGGCCATAGAAATGAAACTTTAGATGCAAGGAACAACTTTTTGAAGAGATTCAAGGCTTAAAGGTTAAAGGGATAACATGAACGTAGAGTTTCTCCTCTTTTCCTTTCCAAGAACCAAGAACACTCTTGGTTTCCTTCTTTCATTCTAAAAGTCAACCAAGAGGAAAAGAATGAAAGGGAGGAAGAGTTTCTGTTATTTATGGACAAATTCATGCAATCAACATGTGACACTTGGATACCATTACCTCCCTTCATCATGATCAAGTTTTCTTTTCATCATGAGTAGCCACTTGTCTTTCTTCTTTTCCAACCACTTGCCAGTTTCTCCATGGAGTTGTTAAGTTGGCTAGTCACCCAAGAGGAGAGGTGAATTGAGTGAAGCAAGATTTTCACCCTTTTTGGATCATAACCCAAATTCACCAGAAGTGGAGTAAAATAGGAATGAACAGAGAGAGTAAAGTACAACAACTAAATAGAGAAGATAAAAGGCAAGACACAAGTATTTATCCTGATTCAACCCAACCACTTGGCTTACATCCAGTCTTCAAGTCACCACATGAGATTTTCCACTATATCCCATAGGTTTGATCTGGGCACCTGTGAAGCCTCAGTACTTCCCACAAGTTTCAGTAGATACTTGTGAAGCCACTGTCCCCATACCCTTACGAGATGTGTAATCCCCCTTAGTGATACCCCACACTAAGAATCTTCCCAGAAATTATAGAAAAGAATGAATACAGAATAAAAACTCTTTCTTAGAGTAAATGAAACATTGAAAGCTCACTCTATTAAGGTGGGTTTTTCAAATGATGTTGATATAAAAAGATTTTATGTATATAAATAGCATTTACGCATAAACTGTTTTAAGATTGTTACCCATAGGTTCAAATGATATTCTATTTATAGATTTGTGGTGTAATTAGATGTTAGACACAAGATCTAGCCATTAGAGACGTTACCCAACAGTTACTTTACAAAACTACCCATTCACCAACCGCATTTAATGTGTCTAACATCCAAAGTTTGAATTTTGGGGTGACAATAGACGAATTTCGCAAGACCATAAGTTAAAGTCTTTAACATTGAACTCCAAAAATTCGTCTGTTTAAAAGTGAAATTTGAATTTTGATTTTGACAAATATTTCTCATGTTAAGACATACAAATTTTTATGTTCTAAGTGCATCTATTGAGTGTGAATAGTTATTTCATATTTCTGCAGTATTCTCGAAATTTGAAATTTGGAGAACCAAAATTTGTCTATCAGAGCTCAGCTCAATATAGCACAAATTCTTCCTTTTAAAACTCAAATTTTGGAGGCCCAAAATTTGTCTATCAAAGCTCAGCTCAATATGGCATAAGTTCTTCCTTTCGAAATTCAAATTTTGGATGTGAAAATTCGTCCATTGGCTGTTCCAGAAGCATTTTCACATTTTGGAGATTCAAAATTTAAATTTTGAAAGTCAAAATTCATCTGCTAGACTTGAAATTTGAATTTCAGAAGCCAAAATTCATCTATCAATGGCAAGGTCAACATGGACAAAGGTTCTCTTCGAAATTCAAATTTTGGAGGCCCGAAATTTGTCTATCAATGGCAAAATCTCTGTAACTTCAAACTTCTCTCATTTTAACTCCAAATTAAGTAAATGACCTATGGTTAGAAAGCTCTTAGTGTCTACTTTTAAATGAAAAAGTTTTACTTAAAAAATAAATGTATTCTGTGAGATATGATGAAAATAATAATAAGAGGTCAAAAGTAAAAATCCATATCTCACTACTCAAATTTAAATGACCATAGCTTTTTCATATGACCTTTATTTTGAGTGAAATAACCTTCTTTGAAAAGCATATTAAGTCTAGTTTCATATGAAATAAGTTTTACATCAAAGCCATATGTATTTTGAGAGATGCCTTAAAAATACTAATCAAAGGTCAAACTCTATATTCTTGAAAACTAGATTTCACTATGTTTAAAAGCAAGGATGTATTAATTTGATAACCAAAATTTCTTGAGCTAATCAAATGCAATTTTAAATCATTGAGTTTCATTCTAAAATTTTGAAATCCAAAATTTGTCTGTTAGAGGGACTAATTTTGCACTGTTTTGCACTTTAATATCAGACAAACTTTGATATAACTTCAGACAAATTTTCAATTTTTCACAAATTATGCTTGACTTGAAATTTGAAGTTCAACAACCTGAGATTTGTCTGTCAGATGTAACATCTCTGTAACTTCAAATTTCAATTACCAAAGTTCAAATTTTCAATAAAATACTCAAGATCAAGTTCAAAATTCATCAGTCAGTTGGTGTTTTTCAACTTTGATATATGCTAACATCATATTTACTTGATCTAACTCATTTAAAATATATGGCAACAAGATTAAGTTATTTTCAAAGATTAATCCCACCTCAAGGCCTAAGTGAAAACAAAATATACCTAGTGACTGGGTCTTCGAATGTTGAGTTCTACTTCCACATGGTTATTTCCTTTTTAGCATGCTTCTTTTTGATCTTCTATTTTTGGAGCATCCTTTCTGTTCTTCTTTCTTAAGTGAGACATGATATTGATTTCCATTTCTATATTTCAATGCTCACTCTTCTTACGTAGACCATCATATATTTAATCTATTACACTTACAAACCAAGTAGTTAGTCCATTTTATATATCCAACTTATATTATTCATTGTAAAAGTACAATGGATATATTTGCACATAGCATGATATATTCATTATAACCATAATTAAATACACACTAATGCATATTTTACTTCTTTAAGGAGCATTATATATATCAGATTATATGATGCATTTGTTCCTTATTACTCTCTATTTGTCATCATCAAAACTTATATTATACTAACCTTTACAATTCCCCCTTTTGATAATGACAAATCACTAGTAGAAAATATACTTAATAAATGATTAACATATATAATGTAGTTTAATTCAGATAATTCTAGATTAAGCGTACTCATATTTTTCACACAACTTCTCCCCCTATTTGACATCAACAAAAAGGTTTGAAGAAAAACAAGTATTTCTTCTCCCCTAATTTTTAAGTTTATACTAGTAAGCATAGATGTTTGGGGTGTTTCAAGCACACATAATAAAACAGACTGAAATGTAAATCATCATCAAAACTTACTTTGCACTGTATGTTCAGGTTATGTCAAATTTTACTAATATTAAAATTGATACCAATTATTACCAATCATCTTCAAAATTGATACTAATTGTTGGTGATATTCAAAACTAATATCAGTTGCTGCTTGAAACTAGTATGATACCAAATGTTATGATGCTTCTTGTTAAGATGATCATGATATGCACACATCACAAGAGGTATATCAAATTTATTGAATTGTTGCCTTCTTCCTTTAGGATCAAGGAGAGATGTTGAGACTTCAGTTGCTCCTTTCAGCAAGTTAAGATCAAGCAACAAAACTCTTCATAATAAAATGAGGTGAGCATAAACAACTTAATTTTAGAAAATGCTCCCCCTCAAGCTATGCATTTCATAATGATAAAGCCAAGACAGCATAATGCATCAAATATGCATGCTTAAACAAAGACACATGATGTAGAAAATTAAGCATTATGATTGAAAATTTTCTTTTAAATCAAAAAGAGCTTTTGAAAAATCTTTTCATGCAAAGTTATAAGCTCCCTCTAAGCATGAGCATCTATGCATGCTTTTCATATCATTTATTAGTAGACATGAGAAATTATGAAAATCAAACATGTTTGGTTACACCAATAAAGAAATACACTTGTCCAAATATTGAACTTCACAATAAGCATCAACAAATTTAGATGGTTCATTATTTGAACAAGGATCATACTTTATTTTAATAACCTCAAGTAATAACACCAATCAAGCATATATATGAAAACTTGCTAAACACTTACAAACCAAGCTTGGTTAACAACTAATTTATTCCCTTTTCTAGTATGATTCCAATTGAGCACATCAGATGCTTCATTTTTGTGAAGCTCTCACCATTTAGCTCAGGGAATATCTTTTTCTTTCTTTGGTACCCTTTCTGACTTGGGTCCACTAGAGGTCAGTTTAAACATTTTACAGTACATATAGAACTAGAGTTCAATCTTACCCAATTGTATATATGTATAATGCAATAATTGAATAGGGTAAGTGACAGAGGTTACTAAAGATTATTTCCTTGTTATTCTTGGCTTGTATGCAGTGTAGTATTGCTCATATTTTCCTTTTGCATACAGGCCAATGCCTCTTGAGTTTCCACTCTTTCTCTTCTCAAGGTAAGTGGTATGGTTTCCATTTGAGTTGCTTCCTTAAGAGGAGTAAGAAGATTGCTTCTAGTGCTTTTCCTCATGATTTGTAATTGTATCCTTAGAGTTTTGAGAAGCTTTCATTTCCAACATCCTTTTTCTTGCACTAATATGTTCTTTCTTTTTAGATTTGTTTTGCACACAAGAAACACTAGAAGAATATTTTGGTACCCACTTATTTCTGGGTCTAGGAGGGTTAGTGGTATTCTTTGGAACATATTTCATGCTTTTACTCAAACCACTTTTCCTTATACTGCACAGATAAGCAATATGACCATTTTTACCATAATATGTGCATGATGGTGAGCTAGGCATTACAATAGGCACAAAGAATTTTGAACAGGATTTATTTTTCCCTTTGGACTCACTCCCATAGCTAGCACCCAACTTGTCAGACACACAACTCTGTTTGCCAAGTGAAATATTCAATTTATCTTTGCCTTGGGTGAAATTGGCTATTACCTTAGTTAATTCCTCTTTTTCTTTAGTTAATCTATCGCATGAATCACAAGAGGAAGTGTATGTATGGGTTTCACAGAAATTTTCTAAATCATTTATTTTCTGTTTAAGTGATTCCTTTTCAATATTTTCCACCAAGTATTGAATGAAAACATCTTCTGTTATCTCACCCTAGAAGGTTTAGCCATGAGGGATTGTGAGAGAGAGAGATTTTGTCTTACATTATGCTTTATTTTTCTTGATGAAGAATGGTGTAACATGGCTCATTGTTATCCACTTATTTTTCTATCTTTAATTTTTGAAAATCCCTCCATTTTTCTCTCCATTTATGGCATCACTTGTCTTGATATTGGATCCCACAAGAAGTCTTCTCTAATTAGGCTCTAGGGTTAACTGTTGGGCCCAATAACCTTTTAGGCTTGGTGGATATCATATAACCCAATAAATTTTCTTTAACTTTTTCAATATTCCACATTATTTTTTACTTCTCTTTTGGACACAATAAATTCACCTAGTAAGGCCCAATTTTCTAAAATATTTATCTTAATTTAATTCTTGTTGAAAATAAAATTAAAAATATTTCTAGTTAAAGACCCAAAATTATTACACATTAGAACCCAAACTTTTCATTAATTACCAATTAAGGAGAAACTTGTGAAAATTACTATTTTGCCCTTTCAAAGGTCCAACAAAGAAATATCACCTAATTTTGTGTAATATCTTTTCTATCCATGCCTATTTTACATCATGTCCGAAATAAAACATGATAAAATCACTTACGGTTTAGATAGTATTTGGAGGATACAATGAAGGAAAATAAATTTAAGATGAAAGGAAAAGAAAGAGAAAAGAAATCCTAAGAAAATAAAAAGAAATAAAAATTCCAAGACACTTGACCAAATTACCACAAGATGGGTTAAACTTTAATGGAAAAAACAATCTTTTGGTCCCTCAACTTTACACTAAATTTCATTTAAGTCCCTTAACTTTGTTTTATTTCTTTTTAATCCTTTAATTTTTAAAATATAATAAAAAATTTTCCAATCACTAATGCTGTTAACTAGGTTATAGAAAATGCTAACATAGAATTATTCAATGTTAGCATGTTAATCTTTGCTACCAAATTTTAATTAAATTAAAAATTTAAAAATAAATAATTACAAATAATGTACTTTTAAACAAAACCTCAATATTGAATTTTTTTGCCATAAAAAAAAGTTGGATAAATATGTAAGCACTAGAAAATACTTTGTCAATATCTAAGAATGATTTGTCAGTATTTTCTACTAATATAGTTAACGGAGTTAGTTATAGAGAACATTTTAATTGTATTTTGAGACTTAAATGATTAAAAAGAAACAAAATAAAGTTAAAGAATCAAAATGAAACCTGGTGTAAAGTCAAGGGACCAAAAATATACTTTTGCCTAGAGAGGTAATTGTTCACTTTGACCTATCTTAACATCAATGATCATGTTTAATTATGTGTTTAATAAGTGTGTGAGGTAATTAGGATCAAAATCACTAAGAATAATTATAATGAAATCCAAACATGTATAATAGGGGTATCTTGGGAAAGTGAAAGAAAGGGGGCGAATTAGTGATTTTTAGGAGTCAATATGAAAATGATGGGGAATGCTAAGAAATATCAAATAGATGAAGCAATGGAAAATCCTAAACATATTCCCATTGGAAGTCATATAAAAGTCTCATAATTAATCACCTAATTAAGCATGATTAAGCACACAACTAACATACAAGTCATGGAATCAAGCAAGAAAAGGAAGAATTAGCCCTTGGATTAATGAAACTACAAAGACAAACGCAAAAATGTTACAAATTCCAAGAATTAATCCAAATTTCCACTTGCTTGGTAAAACTGACTATTGTTAACTACAACAACAATAGCAATAACAACATTAGCCTTATCACATTAAGTTAGGTCAGCTATATGGAACATACAATGTCAATGGGCTCTATTAATACCATTTCTTCAAATAAATTATTTATCAAGAGATCTCGTATTATAACCTCTCTTAGTGTCTTTCTTGATCTCTCTTTATACCATTTTATATGGCTAAAAGCCATCTAATCAACTCAACCTATGTATTTTTATAGCTAGTCCTAAGCCTAGGTAAAGGAGGAAGATTGTGTTAGGTTCTTGACAGCCAACGTAAAACCTTATCAAATCTCTACGAAATTGATCAAGGGCTATTGTTACAAATCTTAATCATAAAAATTAACCAAAATCAAGTAACAAAACACCTAGATATAAGAGATAAAAAGACAGTAAAGTTGTGACTCACTAACAATCGTGTCATTGGGGATAGTACAATTCAAAATTTAAACTAGGTGCAAGAAAATGATAACAAGTGGTGGATGCAACCTAGGTCTTCTCTCAAAGAAGGTAATTTGAGAATGTGAATAACACAAAGCATGTATTCTAAGACAAGTATAATGCACTAAACTAAAATGAAATGTAAGGATTTAGATGAATGCAAGATTAGATTACTAAATGATTGCAAATAAAAGTATCGAATATGTATGGAAATATATGGAAGTGATGGTGAATGTGTGTATAAGTGTATAGAATATGAATGGAAAGTTGTATGGAATGAGTGTGGATGCAATGCAATGCTCTATCTAATATGTGAACCGAAAATAAACTCTACTTAAAGGCAAAGATGGATGTGTAAATGGTTGCAGGAGAATGTATGCAAATTATGCAAGCTAGCCTAATCTAAGTATGTAGGCCGAAACTAGTGTGATAGAGAGTGGAAGTATATACAAGTGAAAGTGTGAATAAATGGTAATAAAAAGTAGTGAATGAGAGATTAAGTAGGTAACTAGTCTTGGCCGAAAATCAACTAAAAGGAATGCTAACCTAAGATGCAATTAAAATGCAATGTGTAATAATAAAGTGTGTATGTATGTAGGTGAAATATGGATGAGTAAATGCAAGCAAACTAGGGCAAGGTGGAATGAGATGCAATGCTATGTATATCCTTATATGTGTAACATCCCCAATTTTCTGAATACTACAATATGCATGAAAATGTGATATGTTAACATGTGATATATTATTTGAATGAAAAGAAAGCAAAATGGCAATTTCATAAGCTTGGACCTTAAAAGAAATCTCTTTGCAATTTGGTCCTTGATTAGAAACTATTTGCAGTTTAGTCTTTTAAAAAAATTTATTTCGAAATTGGTCCTTCGAGGGGAATTTGAAAGATGCAATATACTTGTCAAAATGGATCTTATGATATGCTAAACCTAATTAAATGGTGTATTGAGTCCAAAAGAATCAATTTTAAAAAAAATAGATTGCAGAATACTGTAAAATAAACAGTACAAAGAAAAAGGTACTATGGGTCCCACAAATACAAATAAAGTAAAAAAAAGTAAGTGGGCCCCACATAAATATAGTTTGGGACAATTAATTAAATTAAATGCAGATCCTAAATTAGGGCAATCCTCTCTATATAAAAGAATAAACGGTATTGTAAAAGTATTTTTAACTGTCCACACAAAAAGTAACTAGTACGGAATATAACTGAATTAGGAAAAATATGTTATATTAAGGACACTTCCTCTCCCATGATTGGACAAAATTTAAGCATGTGAGGGAAAGGTTGTTTTATCAATTATGATTTCATGGATGATGTTTCTTGAGGGACACTTGAACAAGTTTTTAAGGAATATGGTAACTTTATATTTTCTCCCTCCTTTGGCCGACATAACAAGAGAAAGAGAGGAAGTGTGTAGAAAAATTTGGAGAGGAATAGAGGAGATTGTGAGGAAGAAAAAGGAGAAATAGAAAGAAGCAAGCTTGAAGGGTTCAAGAGTGTAATATTTGGCATTATATAAGATATTAAATGAGGTAGTATGATAAAACAAAGAATATTTTAAAATGTGTCTAGAATTACAGAAAATGGAGAGACATAGAAAAGAGCAAAAAGGACAATTTTTCATATTAGAATTAAAAAGGTGACAATTATAATTTTGCCTTTGCAAAATGCTCCCTAAAAGTATGAATTAATATAATTTTACTCCTAGGAATGAAATTCCTTGCACTCTAGTCCCTTGAAGAAGGAAATTCACGTGGAAGAGTTAAATGGAAATAGGTTTTGGGGAAAATTACAACTAATACCTGAAAGTTTTAAAAATTGTAATTTTATCCTAGGTCAGAGGTAATTTTGAAAATTATGAAATTATAGTCAAAACGAAACTCTTGATGAGTAGGATTCAATGGAATACTACTTGGAAGCTAATTGAATTTGAATAAATTTATTATGAAAATTAGAGATTAAAGTGTATTAAGTACCAAAAAAGGAATCAATAGCTCTATTAGGTGTAAAAATTGTCCAGAAAAATTATGAGGACCTTACATTTAAATATTTTTGGACCAAGGAAAAGAGTTTAGCTCAAAAGTAAATTTAAAATAATCCTATACTAATTAAATGACAATTATGGAAAAAACATTCAATCGGTATGAGAAAATTTAGTTAATAAAGGATATTTTGGTCTACAAAAATTATTAAAACAATTTTTGGCCAAGAATTGAGGTGTAGCATGTCTAAAATGCTAATTGGGATACAATGGGAATTAGTCAAAAAACTTTGTTGAAAAAGTAACTAATGTTGGTTAAAATTGGCCTTGATTAATTCTTTTTATTAGTTATCTTTCTATTAAAGCTTGGTTAAGTCATTAATCACCATTTGCTTCTCTCCATTCATGCACAAATAGTAGAGAAGAAAGGGGGGAACTCATGAAACTCAAGGAGGAAACAAGACAAAGCAAAAAAACAAAGGTTGACTCTCAAAATCTCAAGGCAACATCTTAAGATTAGACTATTGTGTTTCTAAATGCTTGAGGAAGCTTTTATGGATTATTTTCTCTCTTTTCACCTCTGAAATTGTCACATAAAGAGAGAAAATGAGTCATGTGAAAACCAAACCATAAGAAGGGATCTATAGGTCTTAAGGTACAAGAATATGCCATTTGTTTACAAGTTTGTTAAGTCTATATTTTTCTACAATTTCTTCAAATTTTTTTGCCAATTTAGGTTTTGAGATTGGAAGGGAATTTCATGATTTTTACACTAAAAATGGATTTCTTGGATCCAAAATAGGCTAATACATGTGAGTTGTACAAGAAATTCCAAACAAGTAGCTATATGGAATTTTTAGGCCAATGTGCACATTTTGTGAAGGAGGTGGTACAGCCAGTGGCTAATGGCTATGTTGTATGATGTTATAGGGCTCCAAGAAGCATTTAAAGATAAAGGAAAGAGTATTCAAAGTTTTGAAAAAATTGGAAAGCTCAAAGGTAATTTATCCTATTATGCCTAATGTTATCAAAGTTGTTTTTCATTATTCTTTGCATATGCCATAAACTTGTTTAAATGTTTTGTGATGTGATTGTGATGTTGGCTGGTTGTATGAAGGGTTTTATTACCCTAAGATGTCCATTTTACAAAGTATTATCATGCCAAAATTTTTATGAAATTGTATGGCATATTATGATTTGATGATTTTCTTTGATGGTTTTGTGAAATGATATGATAAATATGTGTATGCTTGGATATAACTATTGAGATTCTTTGAATCTCATCCCTCTCCAAATATTTTATCATTTTAGGTACAAGTCATAGCAAGGTTGCTCAAGAAATCAAGGGCAAGGAGAAACAAGTTAATCTACAAGATTTTGATGCTTAAGTTGGTCTTTATGTATGAAATGTTATGCAAAATTTTATGGAACATGATTATGCTGTACCTTTAGGTTAACATGTTCCCTAGGGTTTCATATGATGTATCATGTATAGTTGAGACAAGAAATGACCATGTACGTATATATTAAAGTGTATTTTGTATGGTTGAAGGATGTAAATGGCCATTGTAACCACTATTGAGAAATATGTATACTATATAGATTTTTTATGTTTAATGTGTGAGTATTTTATATGGATGTAAAATAGACATTAAGGTTTTCCATAGATACCAAGATCACTCATTTTGATTTATGTGTGATTTATGGTGAATTTTCAAAATTATGGTCAGTTATAGTGATTCTAAAAACTGACTATTGCTATAGTACTTTTTAGGAAAATAAACTATACATATTGGTCAAGTAAATATCTACTTATTTTTCCCACTTATATAATCATTTTAGCTATTTTTAGAGGCTTGAATCACTTTGATACGATTTTCATAAAATTAGTTATAAGTTTTAAAAGTTTGTCGAGTAAATTGAATTTTGTCTAGTGAATAGTACCCAAATTTCAAGAAAATTCTGTTTTTATTTCAAATTGATTCAAGCTTCTCTTTAAGTATAATTGAACACTATTAAGGTCCAATACATGGGAATTTGGCCCTAATATAAGGTGTTACAAAGAGCAAGTTTAAGGTTGTTAATTCAGATGGATTTGATGATTCTAAACAACATTGAGTTTGGTAATCCAATATCAAAGGAACACAAGTCATGTGAAGAATAAAGTTAGAGTTTACTGGAGGTTGAAGAGTTGTTTCATTTATTTTAGGAATCCATTTGTAAAAGAAGATAGTTAAGCTTTCAATTTTGCATGTCCTAATATTAAATGAGGAATCTATTTGATTAATTAATGATTAGGTCCTATTTTCAAAATGATTTTCGTGAAAAGAGTTATCTTATGCATATAACTAATGAAGGTTATGGGGATAAAGTCTCAATTTCAAAAGTTGTTTATAAGTGTTCTCACCTTATTTTCATGAAAATGTTTCACCTTATTTGCATAAGTAATGAAGGTTATGGGGATGAAGTCTCAATCTCAAAGCTTTTCTAAGTATTCCCTCTTCGATTTCATGAAAAGGGTTAAGGTTATCAACATAATGTAGATGTGCACCATGTCCTCAGGTCTGTCCAAGCGGTTATTCTGATAAAGTGGTTATGTTATTCGTATAAGGGCGTAAACAGTGAAGGCCACTTGTACTATGCAACCCGTTATTTACATAACACATAGAGGTTATTCGCATAACGTGTGTTACGGAGCACTTAGACTCTTCTTTGTTAAATAGGTTATCCACATAACCTAAGGAGATTATCCGCATAACTTATGTTTCAATACCCTTGGACTTTTCTCGGTTAAATAAATTATCCACATAACCTAGGGAGGTTATCCCCATAACCTATGTTACAGAACTCATGGTCTTTCTTCAGCTAAATGGTTTCTCCTCATAACCTTGGAAGGTTATCCTGATAACCTGTGTTTTACAAAAACTCAGGTTGAGAAAAACATAACGATTATTCAAACAATTGAGTAGATTTTCATAAAAATGTTCTTGAGCTAAAACTTAGTCATTCTGAGATGAACGTTATTCATATAACATAGGCAGGTTATCTGAATAACAAATTCATAATGTTGAAACAAAGAGCTAGCAGTCACCCGTTATTCACATAACCTAAGGAGGTTATCCGCATAACCTCTGTCAGATGCATTTAATGTGGTAGGTGAACGGATATTTTCTAAGAGTAATGGCTAATCCTTGTTTCCAATGGATAGTTTTGCTCTAAAACTATAAATGGGACCTCATTTAATTTGTTGGGTAATGAGGAAAAACATAAAAATGCCAAAACTCTGCAGAATTGATTACTGATTCATTCAAAACTTACCTACCATTTGCTTAGCTCATTTATTATACTTAAACTTTCATATCTACTCTTTTAAGAGAGAGTTTTCATATTGTGATTTGTATATTTCCACACACTTGTAGATAGTACTTATGTGAGAATACACCAAGAGAGTTGTTCTTACTCTTGAGTGAGAAGAGTGAGAGTCTTGTATAGCTCAAAGTCCAAGCTGGGGTTGTACTGCGGTTTTTATAAGAACCGATTCAAATCTTACGAAGGATAGTGGATAAATCTTAAGTGGTGGCTTAAGGACTGGACATAGGTCAAGTGAAGTATCCCGAACTAGGATAAATCACTATGTCCTCTTCTCATTTGCTTTGCTATTGCTCTTTATTTCTTATACTCTATTTTTCAGTAACTTGTTATTATCATTACTACATTTCATTTTCGCAGAAAAATCCAAACTTCCCAATTCACCCCCTCTTGAAAAGCCAACTGAACTAACAAGTGGTATCAGAGCTCGGACTCCCAATTGAAGGATCTAACAATCTTGGAGCCTACATGTCTGGCTTTGGTGAAGGCAATCTTCCCAAAGGAAACAATACTAACAGACCTCCTAACTTCAGTGGAGAGCATTATGGATAATGGAAGATAAGGATGCAAATCTATCTTCAGTCTATTAACTTGGATATTTGGTTGGTCATCCAAAAGGGAGAATTTATCCCTATGAAATTGTAAAATGACGGGAAGTACAGAGAGAAACCTGAAGAGGAATGGAACGAGGAGGATAAAAGAAAGGTCCTTATCAACTATAAAGCCAACCACTACTTGGTCAATGCCCTCAACCAAGATGAATTCTACAGGGTGTCCTAATGTATAACAACCAAAGGTATGTGGGGCACTCTAGAGATTGCTCATGAAGGAACAACCGGGGTGAGAGAAAATAAATTGAATTCATGAATAGGTGAATATGAGAGCTTTAAGATGTAGGAGGGTGAAAAAATCAAGGATCTGCAAAAGAGATTCACTCTTATTGTGAATTAGTTGAAGAGCCTTGGGAAGGAATACACTAAATCTGTTAAAGTCCGAAAAAATCTTAGAGCTTTGCCCATTGAATGGCAACCAAAAGTGACGGCAATAGAAGAAGCTAGAGGGGAATCAATGACATCTGTGTTAGCAAGGCTGACTTCCCAAGAGGGGAGTGAATTGGGAAGATTGAAATTTCTCTGGACAAAATGAAATGGGTGAAGACAGCACAGTATAAGGGAAGCAACATATAAAACAGAGCAAGCTAAAAAGTAAAGATAAGGAGAAGAAAACTCAGTGATTTATCCTGGTTCGGTCTATCCACTTGACCTACGTCCAGTCCCCAAGACAACTCTTGACATTTATCCACTATACAGCAAGAATTCAACGGGCTTCTTGCTAATGCCACAGTACATGAGTATGCTCTGTTTCTGGAGCTCTCTCAAACACTCTAAGCACTTTCACAATGTGCTTCCCAATCCCCTTGTGATTTCCCCTCATAAGTAAATCTATCTTCCAGATGAAGAGTAGATTGTTTACAAAGATATAACTCTCTTGAATAGAGTATATATGAAGGTTAAAGTACAGATATTGAAGTTGAGAGGGTAAAAGCTTTTGAGAAGAAGATTCAGCAGAAATTCAGTATATACAAGTTTGATTTGTTACCCACAACTTCAAATATTGTTGTATTTATAGATTTAGGTCTCAAATGTCCGTTAGAGACAAAATCTATCCGTTGGGAAAGTTATCTAACGGTTACTCTAAAAAACTATCCGTTTACCAACCGCATTTAATGCTTCTGACATACTGAAATTCAAATTTTAGTTGGTCAATAGACGAATTTCGAAGGAACCGAAGGTTAAAGCTTCCAACATTGAAATACTGAAGTTCGTCTGTCCATGAAGTGAAATTCGAATTTTGAAACTTACAAAACATTTTCACAATGTGACATACGAATTTTCAAGAAGAAAGTTTTTTGGTTAAGTGTGAACAGTGTTTTCAATTTGCTACAGTGCCCTCGAAATTCGAATTTTGGAAGCCCAAAATTCGTCTGTCTGTAGAACGTTCAAAGAGGCACAGTAGTTCACTTTCTTCGAAATTTGAATGTTGAAGAGTGAAGTTCGTCTGTCAGAGAGACTCTTTTCAAACTAACTTCATCATTCGAATATTGTAAGTTCTTATCATTCGTATGTCAATGTTTCACTTCAACAGACTCAAGAACTTAGCTTCTAAAATTCGAACTTCAATGTTCAAAGTTCGTCTGTCAGAGAGCAGTTTTGAAACTTAAATCATTCTTGATCTCAGATGAACTTTAACATGGTTTCAGACGAATTTCTTCTATTTTCTCAAGTTTTGTTTTGTCTGAAATTCGAATTTTGAAGATCCAAAGTTCATTTGTTTCAAGGAAGCTCCTTTTAGACTTATATGAAAATTTGAATGTTGGGAAGTCAAAATTCGTCTATCAGACAGCATTTATCAAACTCAATTTCTTTTGATTTCAGATGCACTTTATCATAGTTTCAGACGAATTTCTTTGGTTTTCACAAACTTCATTTTACTTGAAATTCGACTTTTGAAAGTGTGAAGTTCGTCTGTTACCAAAAAGACTTCTTTCAGATTTGTATGAAAATTCGAATTTTGAACAACCAAAATTCGTCTGACAGAGAGCCATCTCTTCAGACTTATTCAGTTTTAGCTCGAAATTCGAATTTCCTAAAGCAAAGTTCGAATTTCCAACTTGACAGTTAAGTTTAAACTTTCAAACTTCGTTTGTTTGTGGGTATTTTTCAAATAAGTCAAGATTTAACACAAAATCAAGGTTTGAAAACATCTTTTTCTCAAATCAAAATCTTTTACCCAATCACAACTAAAACTAAAGATCCTACAAAAGATCTAACAGCAAATACTTAGAAAATCTTCACTTGAAACAACTTTGTTCTCCTTTGATATCTTCAATCCGAGCTCTTGAGTGTTGGTTTGGAATCATCAAAACTCTTGATTCAACAATCTATCATAGCCCTCTTTAGAATCCTTGAAGGATATGAAGGGAAGCTAAAAGCCCTTAAAGAATCTACATCTTATGACAAGAAAAAGAAAAGCCTAGCTCTCAAAGTAGAATCAGATGATGATGATGATTCAGAAGAAAATGCTAAGCTAGATGAAGAAATAATGGCTATGCTGGAAAGAAGATTTGATAAAATATGTGGAAAGAAGAAACTCAGAAGATTTGCAAAGAAAGATGGAGCCACCAATAGCAAGAAAGAGAACAAAGAATCCATCATATGCTATGAATGCAGGAAACCTGGGCATATCTAATAGGAACACCCTCTGCTGAACAAGAAACAAGGAAAGGACAAGAATGATGACAAAGGCAAATGAAGAAAGCCTTCATACCCTCTATCTGGGGAGATAGTTCAGATTAAAAGGAAGCAGTAGAAGATGATGAAATTGCCAATCTATGCCTAACGACTCAAGAAATTGCAAAGAAGGAGAAGAATCATAAACAAAATAGTGACAACAATTCTGAGGTAAATGATTCTAAACCTTCCTACAATAAACTGCATGATGCATTCAATGATCTGATGGCTAAATTTGTCAAAGTATCTAAACAATTGAGTCAAGCTAAAAAGAAAATACATAAGCTTGAAAGTGAATCTCATACATCTTGCACCACTTCATAGTTTTCTTCAGACAAAATACAACTTATGAAAAATGAAAAATTCATCTGAGGATATGTCAAAGTTCATCTGAACACTAAGTTTGGAAAGAACGCCAAAATGGCTCACTGACAGATCAACTTTGAACATGAAAATTTGAATTTCAGAAACAAAGCTTGTGAGTATGTTATAATGATATGTTGACATACGAATGATAGTATTCAAAAATTTGAACTTTGTATTAAGTGTGAAAAGAGGCCTCTCTGACAAACAAACTTTGCATTTTGAAAATTCAAATTTCGAATAGATGAACTATTGTGCCTTATTGATATGCCCACTGACAGATGAATTTTGAGTATCAAAATTCAAATTTCAAAGGAACTATAGCAAAATGGAACAACTGTTCATACTTTCCAAAAGAACTTTAAACATGAAAATTTGTATGTTCCAACTTAGAAACATTTTTCAAAGATCAAAATTTGAACTTTACTTCATGAACAGACGAACTTTGAAAGTTCAATGTTGAAGTCTTTAGCTTTTGGTCTTTGTGAAATTCATTTGTTGACCAACCGAAATTCAAACTTTGAGTGTAAAGAGCATTAAATACAGTTGGTGAATAGATAGTTTTTCAAAGTAACCGTTTGGTAACTTCTCCAATGGATAGATTTTGTCTCTAACATATAGTTAAGACTAAATCTATAAATATAACATCATTTGAAGTTATGGGTAATGATTTTAACTTTGTATGTACTGAAACTCTACCAAATCATCTACTCAAAGTCTCTTACTCTCACATACTTCATTATTTGTACTTCAACTTTCATATACATTCTGATTAAGAGAGTTTATTTATTGTAAATAATCTTATCTTCATCTGGAAGAAATATTTTCTTGTGAGGGGATATCACAAGGGATTGAGGAAGAACTTAGCTAGAGTACAAAGGGAGAGAAAGTGTGAGCTCTAAAAATAGAGGATCAACACTGTACTGTGGCATTTGCAAGAAGCCCACTGAATTCTTGCAAGATAATTGAAAATCTCAAGTGGTGGCTTGGGGACTGGACGTAAGTCAAGATTGAGAGACCGAACTAGAATAAACATCTATGTCTTCCCTTCTCTATTACTGCTTTTACTGATTATTCATTTATACTCTATTTTACTATCACCTTTGCTTTCCTCACTTTCTTAAAGTTTTGTAGAAAATTTTAATCTTCCCAATTCACCCCCTCTTGGGAAGCCAGCATATCTAATAAATGGTATCAGAGCCCAGTTTCCCAATCAAAGGATTTAACAGTCCAGGAAATACAATGGCTGGCTATGGAGAAAGCATACTACCAGAGGGAAACAACACAAATTGACCACTGGGCTTTAGTGGAGAACACTATGGATACTAGAAGATAAGGATGCAAATCTATCTCTAGTCCATTGATTTGGACATTTGGTCCATCATCTAAAAAGAAGATTTTGTCCCAATGGTATTGTAGGATGATGGGAATTACAGAGAAAAACCAGAAGCTAAATAGAACGAGGAAGATAGAAGGAGAGTCTTTCTAAACTTCAAGGCAAAACACTGCTTTGTCAGTGTATTAAATCAAGATGAATTCTACAGGGTTTCACAATGCTCCACAGCCAAGGATATGTGGGACACCTTGGGAATTGCTCACGAAGGAACATCTGGAGTTAGGGAAAGCAAATTGAACTCCTGCATAGGAGAATACGAGAGCTTCAGAATGGTTGAAGGAGAGAGTGTCAAAGAACTGCAAAAGAGATTCACCCTCATGGTGAATCAATTGAAAAGTCTTGGCAATGAGTACACTCAGACAGAGAAGTTCAGAAAGATCCTCAGAGCTCTTCCTCTGGAATGGCAACCCAAAGTAACTGCAATAGAGGAAGCCAGAGGAGAATCAATGGCCTTTGTCATAGCCATCTTCAGTAGCCTCGAAGAATATAAGGGAAAGCTGAAGGCTCTCAAGGAGGCAGGTCAAGACAGAAAGAAGAAGGGTCTTGCTCTGAATGCTGCTGAGGAGAAAGAAGAAGAATCTGACGATGGAGATAAGCTAGATGAAGAAAATCTAGCTATGATGGTCAGAAAATTTGGAAGAATTTACAAACAAGAAAAAAAACAAGAAATTCTTCAAGAAAAAAGTAGCTGGAGATAGCAAGAAAGAAGGAAAAGAACCTGTCACTTGCTACGAGTGCAAGAAGCAGGGACATATCAAATGGGATTGTCCATAATTCCTCAAGAAGCAAGAAAAAGAAAAGAAAGCTGCAGACAAAGGCAAGAAGAAAAGAGCGTACATCCCATCAATCTGGGGTAACAGCTCAGATAAAGAAGAAGATGAAATTGCTAACATCTGTCTGATGGCACTTGCCTCTAAAGAAGCTGAAATCCCATCCAACAGTGATCAAAAAGATGATGTATATGAATCTAAACCTTCCTATTCTGAATTACTGGATGTATTTCATGAATTGCATGATGAGTTCATTAAGACTGCTAAAGAACTCAAACAAGCTAAGAGAAAGATTAACAAGTTAGAATCTCACCATAACATCTCTGAAACAGCTTATCTGCATATTGTTGAATCTGTTTGTTGTAAATCATGTATTGAATTAAAGCAAACCAATGACTATCTGGTGAAAAGCATGTCTAGACTTACTAAAGGAAAAGATATGTTATTTGTCTTAATGGGAAGTTAGAGAATAACACAGGGAAAGGCTGGACTTAGCTTTGACCCTTGTGCAGTAAAAGAAAAGATTAGGAAGAAAAATCAAAATGTGTATATGAGACGTATTGTGCATACTAGTGGCAGTAAAAAGAAAGATCATATTACACGACATATTGAATCCTATGATCAACCAAACCATGTAAAACAAAAATATTATTTGCACTGCTTTCTTCCTCTATCTCAATCCAGCAGTCATTTTACCACCTGTCACTTCTGTAACAAGAAGGGACATTATTCTAGTTCATCTACTTTAAAGAATAATGGACTTGATACGAAGGTTAAATGGATTCCCAAAGGTACATCTGTATCTAGGGAAAATACTACTGACAGAAAAGGACCCAAGCAAATTTGGGTACCTAAAAAGTAAATATGAACTTTGTTTTGCAGGTTTGTCTTAAAGCTAGAAAGAATAATAAATGGTATATAGACAGTGCCTGATCAAATCATATGACTGGTGATAAGGAGAAGTTCATCACCCTTAGAGACAAGAAAGGAGGAAAGGTGACATTTGGAGGTGATCAATATGACAAAATAGTTGGCATTGGCTTTGTGGGTAAGAATCCTGAAACATCCATTGAAGAGGTGCTGTTTGTAATTGGTCTCAACCACAATCTGCTAAGCATGAGTCAGACATGTGACAAAGGAAACTAGGTACTATTTAACTCAAAGTTCTGCCTAGTCATCCAAAAAAGTGATCACAAAGTAATCCTCAAGGCTCAAAGGGATGGTAATTGTTATACTATTGATCTTGATGAACTTCCTCCCTTAGATTCTGTATGTTTGATTAGTCAGGATAATGATAGTTGGTTGTGGCATAGAAGATTAGCACATGTTAACATGAATCAACTATCAAAACTGGTTAAAAATGAGTTAGTCACTGGCCTACCAAAAATTTCTTTTGAAAAAGACAAAGAATGTGATGCATGCCTAAGAAGAAAACAAACTAAATCATCATTTAAATCTAAAAACATAGTCACCACATCTAGACCTCTGCAACTATTGCATATGGATCTGATAGGACCATCTAGAGTTAAGAGCATTGGTGGAAATCTGTATGTTCTTATAATTGTGGATGATTACTCTAGATTTACCTGGACATTGTTTCTTTCTTCTAAAAGTAATACGTTTGATGCATTTATAATCTTAGCTAAGAAAATGCAAAATGAGAAAGATATTTCTACTGTATCTATCTGGTTTGATCTTGGAGGAGAGTTTGAAAATTCATACTTCCTGGAGTATTGTGATGAACATGGAATTGATCACAACTTCTCAGCTCCAAGAACTCCTCAATAAAATGGAGTGTTAGAAAGGAAGAACAGAAAAATTGGAGAGATAGAAAGAGCAATATTGAATGAAAAGGAACTCTCTCAAGTATTCTGGGCTGATGTAGTAAATACAGCAAGCTACATCATAAATAGATCCTACATCAGACCAATTCTTGGGAAAACTCCTTATGAGCTGTACAAAGGAAGAAAGCTAAACCTCTTACATCTACATGTATTCAGCTGCAAGTGCTTGATCCACAATAATGGAAAGGAGAATTTGGGTAAGTTTGATGTCAAATCTGATGAAGGTATATTTCTGGGCTACTCTAGTAAGAGTAAAGCATATAGAGTTTTCAGCAAAAAGTCTGAATTAGTAGAAGAATCTATGCATGTGGTGTTTATTGAAAATGAAACTATTTCTAAGCATGTCACTGATGAAGATGATCTTATTTCAAATTTTAAGAACTTAGATCTTTCTAAAGAAGATAAAATTGAACCTCCAAAAATATCTGAATCTATTAACATAAAGGAAGATATTCAGGAGAAAGATTTTGAGGATGAGAATATTGAAGAAATGTCTCAAGAACTCCCTAAAGCTTGGAGATATCAAAGGAATCATCATGTTAATCAAGTAATTGGGGATGTTCAAGAGAAAGTTAAAACCAGAAAATAGTTAAGATATTAGATGATAAACTGTGCCTTCATTTCTCAAATTGAACCTAAATGTACTAAAGAAGCCTTAACTGATAAATACTGGATTTTAGCTATGCAGCATGAATTGAATCAATTTGAAAGAAATCAGGTTTCGGATTTAGTGCCTAGACCCAAAAATCATCCTATCATTAGCACAAAATAGGTTTTTAGAAATATACTTGATGAATCTGGATTAATAATCAGAAATAAAGTTAGACTAGTTGCAAAAGGATATAATCAAGAAGAAGATATTGATGTTGAAGAAACCTTTGCTCCAGTAGCTAGATTAGAAGCAATTATAATTCTATTAGCATATGCATGCATGAAGAACATTATGTTATATCAAATGGATGTAAAGAGTGCTTTTCTTAATGGATATATCATGGAAGAAGTTTATGTAGACCAACCTCCAGGCTTTGAGGATTCTGTAAAATCAAACCACGTTTATAAATTAAAGAAAGTTCTTTACAGTTTAAAATAAGCTCCTGTAAGGTTAAGTAATTTTCTAACTGAAAAGGGGTTTAACAGAGGAAAAGTATATACTACCTTATTCACTAAGAAAGAATATAAAGATTTACTTATTGTTAAAATTTATGTTGATATTATATTCAGTGCTACTAATGAATCTCTTTGCAAGAATTTTTTTAAGCTAATGTAAGGAGAATTCGAAATGTCAATGATGGGTGAGCTCAACTTCTTCCTTAGATTGCAAATCAAGCAATGTGATGATGGTATCTTTCTCAATCAATCCAAGTATCTGAAGGAATTGCTGAAAAAGTTTGGCATAGAAAAGGCTAAGCCAATGGGAACAACTATGGCTACTGCAACCAAGCTTGATATGGATGAAGGAGGAAAAATGTTTGACATAACTCAATATAGAAGAATGATTGGATCTCTGCTATACCTAACTGCTAGCAGACCTGACATCATGTTTAGTGTCTGTATGTGTGCAAGGTTCCAGTCATGTCCCAAGGAAACCCATGCAATTGCTGTGAAGCGTATCTTCAGACATCTTATTAGAACATCACAGATGGGTCTTTGGTATCCAAAGGGCAATGGAGAAGATCTCAAAGGATACACTGATGCTGACTTTGCAGGATCCAAAATTGACAGAAAAAGCACAAGTGGGACATGTCAATTTCTTGGAGGATCCTTAGTCTCATGGTTTAGCAAGAAGCAAAACAGTATAGCCTTGTCCACAGCAGAAGTTGAATATGTTGCTGCTGGAAGCTGTTGTGCCCAAGTCATCTAGATGAAATAGCAGCTTGAAGATCTTGAGATTGAGATGAAGGAAATACCAATAATGTGTGACAACCAAAGTGCCATTAACATCACAAAGAATCCTGTCATGCATTCAAGGACAAAGCATATTAAAGTTAGGCACCACTTCATAAGGGATCATGTTCTGAAAGGAGAAATCAAATTAGAATACATCCCAATAGAAGATCAAGTTGCTGACATTTTGACAAAGCCTCTTTCAGAAGATAGGCATTGTAAAATTAGAAGAGAAATGGGTATGGTAAATCCCAATGAACTGTAAGTAAATCCTTGTGCAAATCTGTTTTAGAATTTCTGACATTGATTTAATTCTAACTTTAGCATTGGAGTAAGTTTAATTTAAGTTGTAGGTGCTGCTCATAAGTTTCAATGGCAATAAATCTGAAAAATGGAGCACTCCAGAATGGAACAGTCAAAAAGTGAAAAAGAAAGCTAGAAGTCTAAGTTTCTGGATCCATTCTGTAAGTTTATAAAGTTAAAATTCGCATTTTAATGTGTTTTAGATGAATTTTCTTGATAAATTGTGTTTTTGAACAAGTCAGCATGCTTAACATTCGAATTTTGATGCCCATCAGACGAACTTCAGCTTGCTTTACATTGTAATAGTTCTTAGTGGTCCTTCAAAATTTGTCTGTTGGTCTATGAAAATTCAAATTTTTTAAAATAAAATTCCAATATTATCTTTGTTTAACATGAAGATTGTATGAATTTTCATTTTTCAAAATACGCATGTTGGAAACTCTTTACAAAAATGTTGAAATTTGAATTTCTAATTTAAAATTCGTCTATTGAAACATGCTCACATTATTGAATCTCTGAAAGATGAATTTTCATAATTCAAATTCATCTGTTGTTTGTTGTATTAATAATTGCTTGCTGCCTGTTCTTCAAAATTCAAACTTTGTTGGAACAAAGTTCATCTATTCATTTTTTTGCTATTTGAACTAAGCCTCTGTCAGATGAACTTCCAAAAGAAAATTCATTTGTCAGTAAGCTTTGCTGAATGGGTTAACCTGTAACTGCTCGAAGTTTGAATTTTGACCCCTCAAAATTCGTCTGTCATGTGGTTACACAAGTTAAAATCAAAGGTCATCCTCTGAACAGAAGCAACCCTATTCATCTCTTTCGTGAGTCTGTTCAAATTCTCTCTTCAATACCCTTTAATTCTAACCGTAAATCTTCATCTTCCACCAATTAAACTTCTCTTTGCACCCTATAAACACATTCTTTGCTTTATTCTGAATCATTCAACCACGAAAATGGCTAGAGTGAAAAATCCTGAAGTTGGAAAGAGAGAATCTCAGCCAAAGAGAACTGTGAAATCTCAATATGCCTCAAAGGAGAGTGAGAAATCGAAAAGAAAAGGCAAATCCAGCAAAGCAACCCCCTCCAAAAGGCAGAAAACAACACCAAAGGCTAATTCAAAGAAATCTGGGCCATCTTCACCGAGGAAAACATAGTCTTCGGTTCCTGCTGCTGCTGTTGTTGCTTCCACCTCCTCCAGTACTGAATCTGGAGAATACGAGCTGACCACATTGCCATTATGGAGCAATGACCATATTCAGGAGGAGTACATGACCAAGTTTGTAAGCAAGAAGATAATCAAGCCTCACTGTGTTAATATGGAAGAATTTTTAATCTCTAACAACTTTGATGCCGGGCTTTGGAAGATGAGATACATGAATTTGTTAGACATATTGGAGAGGTATGATGATGAGATAGTCAAGACTTGGTATGCCTCTCTGAAATACAACAGCAAGAAGAGGAAATGGGAAGTCAATTTGAGATCAAAGACCATCTGGCTAATAGATAAAACCCTTAACGAGGTGTTAGAATTTCCAGGGCAAGATGGCTTGAAGATTGACATTACTGCTTCTGGGTATATGGATGAGGCAGAGACTGCTGATGAAGAAGGTAGACCTTTCTTAAACTACAAGGAGAGCACAATCCTGAACACTTTGTTCAGAAGAAATGAGAACAGGCAACCCATAAGCTTGCTGAAGCCCACTGACCTTAGTGCTCAAGTGAGAATCCTGCACTACATAGTGTCTAGGATTATCTTCAATAAAAGAGGTAGCTTTAATTTGATCACAAAGGGTAGAGGCATATGTAATGGCAGCAATCATGCAAGGGAAGCTTATTAACATGAGACATATCATTCTCCAACGCATGATCAAGGCTAGGGATCAGAGGAAAGACTCCACACTTCCTTATGCAGTAATCATCTCTAAGATCCTTCAGTATGCCAGAATTCAGCATCTTGAGAAAGGGAAAGGGAAGCCTACTGAGATTTTCAAGGAAGAAGAGCTGCAAAGGATGGGGATAGAGAAGAAAGATGGAAAATGGATTGGAAAGGGAGCTGGAAAATCTGAAGATCTCTTCTTTGAAGATGCCTCCCTACAGCAGGAAGGTACCTCTGAGGTTTCTCCTAGACCTACACCTCAGCCTTCTCAGCTTGTCCCATCCCCATCTCGGCCTGCTCAAGCTCAGATTCCATCTACTCCCTCCTCCCGTGCCAAGCCAACCAAGATCACCGAGCTGTATGATAGTTTGTCTACACTCATACTCAATATCAGGGATGAGCAAAATGCCAAGTTTGCACATCTGCAAGATCAGATCCACCAGTTGGCCAAGAACATGAAAGTGGTTGCTGATGTATATGAAGATATTCAGAGTGCCATTCCTATCACATCAGCTCCACCTCAGCCAGGATTCTCTGAGCCTATAATATCTGCAACACCTGAGCCTCAAGTCTATTTGAGCTAGCCTCTCCTGTTCCTGATGATGCTGCACAGGATACTGAGGCTGCTAGCATATTGAGTGCACCATAGGCCTCCAGCAATGAGGCAAGTCCTGGTTCTCCCTTGGACTATGGCATGGAGGAAGAACGTCCTCAGGAACCAAGCTTTCATGAGCTTATTCCAGCAGATGCTCAAGAGTCAATTCTTTCACATCAAGAATCTGAGGAAGTTGAGAGACTTGTGACAGCAATCACCACTTCACCATTCATGCAAGCTGTCCTGAATGAAGAAAGGAGCATTGTGCTTATGTTGATTTGGAAGTCATTGCACACAATGCTCTCTTATAAGCTCAGAGAAGAAGGCTTGAAGAAATGTTTCGTCCTCCTGGTCCCTCACCTGTTTCATCTTATGGTTTCTCGGAGGCACGAAGGGCTCAATTGGTAGTCACAAGGCATGCAATTTATGAACTTCTTGAAATCTCTGATGAGGATGAGGACACAAGTTCTAAAGTTTTTGGATCCTTGCCAAAGCTCAATCCAGACCTGTCATTTGTCTCTGTGCCTCTCCAAGCTATTCTAGTATCTCAGATTCCTCCTTCTACTGATTTTGTCCACCTTCCTGATGATGTAAAAAGGGAGAGAAGATATCTAAGCAAAATGGGAAGTCTGCTGGCACGAGCTACAGTAAGAAGTCCAAGTCAAAGAAATACTGTCTAGTACTTATGGTTGCTTGGTTCTTCTTGTAGTGCTGTATTGTGTTTTTCTGTATTGTGTTCTTATTATATCTTGTAAAGTGACTTTTTGATGAAATGAAAATTTCTTTGTTCTGATCTCTATCCTTGTGTTGAACTTTGAATGAATTAATTAATCTCTTTGCTTGATCTATTATACATGATATCTGTTGAATTACAACGCATATGTTGAGGGGGAGCTTGATAAAGCAAACTCAAGTACTAATCCAATTTGTAAGTTGTTTTGTCATCATCAAAAAGGGGGAGAATGTTGAATCAAGGGTTTTGATGATTGCAAACCAACTTTCCAGAGCTTGGAGAGAAGATATCAAAGGTGCACAAATGATCTCAAGTGGAGAAATTTAAGAAAAACCAGCACAAGAATAGATGTAGAATCTACAACCATGTCTAAATTGAGTAAAAGACTTTGAATTGGCAAAAAGAAGCTTTAAAATTATGATTCTATGTTAATCCATGGAATATTTGAAAAGCACCCACTAATAGACAAAGTTTGAAACATTTATACTGATATGTTGTTTTGAAAATTTGAACTTTGGCTTTGGAAATTCGAATTTCGTATTGAAAATGAACAAGTCTGAAAAGAGCCTTCTCTGATAGACGAACTTTGACTTGAGAAATTCAAATTTTGATACTTGTCTAAAAAGAGCTTTCTCTGACAGACAAACTTTGGCTTTTGAAAATTCAAATTTCAAACAAAATACAACTTATGAAAAATGAAAAATTTGTTTGAGGATATGTCAAAGTTCATCTGAAAACTGACTTTGGAAAGAACATCAAAATGACTCACTGACAGACGAACTTTGAACATGAAAATTCAAATTTCAGAAACAAAGCTTGTGAGTCTGTTATAATGATATGTTGACATACAAATGATAGTATTCAGAAATTCAAACTTTGTACTAAGTCTGAAAAGAGGCCTCTCTAACAGACGAACTTTGCATTTTGAAAATTCAAATTTCGAATAGATGAACTATTATGCCTTATTGAACTGCCCACTGATAAACAAATCTTGAGTATCAAAATTCAAATTTCAAGTATCAAAATTCGAATTTCGAAGGCACTGTAGCAAAATGGAATAACTGTTCATACTTTCCAGAAGAACTTTAAACTTGAAAATTCGTATGTTCCAACATAGAAACATCTTTCAAATATCAAAATTTGAACTTTGCTTCATGAACAGACGAGCTTCGAAAGTTCAATGTTGAAGTCTTTAGCTTTCAATCTCTACGAAATTCGTCTGTTGACTAACCGAAATTCGAACTTTGAGTGTCAGTAGCATTAAATGCGGTTGGTGAACGGATAGTTTTTCAAAGTAACCGTTAGATAACTTCTCCAACGGATAGATTTTGTCTCTAACGTATAGTTAAGACCTAAATCTATAAATATAACATCATTTGAAGTTGTGGGTAATGATTTTAACTTTGTATATACTGAAATTCTGTCAAATCATCTACTCAAAGTCTCTTACTCTCACATACTTCATTATTTGTACTCCCACTTTCATATACTCTCTGATTAAGAGAGTTTATTCATTGTAAAAAGAAAGATTTTCTTATGAGGAGATATCACAAGGGATTGGAGAAGCACTTGGCTAGAGTGCAAAGAGAGAAAGTGTGAGCTCTAAAAATAGAGCATCAACGCTGTACTGTGGCATTTGCAAGAAGTCCACTAAATTCTTGCAAGATAGTTGAAAATCTCAAGTGGTGGCTTGGGGATTGGATGTAGGTCAAGATTGAGAGACCGAACCAGGATAAACATCTGTGTCTTCCCTTCTCTATTACTGCTTTTACTGATTATTCATTTATACGTTGTTTTACTGTCACCTTTGCTTTCCTCACTTTCTTAAAGTTTTGCAGAAAATTTTAATCTTCTCAATTCACCCCCCTCTTGGGAAGCCAGCATATCTAACATCATGCATTAAGTTGAGAGATAAGAACATTTATCTCCACAAGACTCTAACCAAACTCACTAGAGGTAGGACATACTGAAAGTATTACTGGGAAATCAAGTTGTAAGTTAAAACAAAACTGGTCTAGGATATGACCCATGTGTGGTCAAAGAGAAACTAAAAAATAAGAAACAAAATCTTTGCCTGAGAAATTTTGTGCATGCTAATAACATTAAACCAGCTCAGAGTATAAAGTCATTTCCAGCCCCTAGAAATTAGAAGGACAGATACTATCATCATTATTTTAGACATGCATCTCTTTCCTCTTGCCTTTTTCTCTACTTGTTACTTTTGTAACAAGATGGGTCATATGTCCTCCACCTGTATATACAGGAAGGAAGGGAATGATAATGGAATGAAATGGGTTCCCAAGGATTTCTTTGCTAACAATAAAGGACCCAAACAAATATGGGTACCAAAAAGAAAGAACTGAAAACTATTTGTAGGTGTCTTTCGAGGCAAAGAAAGGCAACAAATGGTACATGGATAGTGACTGTTCAAGACACATGACTAGAGACAAAGAAAAATTCATTGTGCTAGGAGATAAGAAAGGAGGAAAGGTTACTTATGGTGGTGACCAGTCTGGCAAGATAGTTAGCATTGGAATTGTTGGAACAAATTGAGAAAAATGAATTGAAGAAGTTCTATTCGTGGTATGGCTCAGTAATAACTTATTGAGTGTGAGCCAAACATATGATAGAGGCAACTGGGTTCTATTTTATTCCAACTGCTGTCTAGTCATCAAAAAGAGTGATTGTAAAGTTATTCTCAAGGTAGAAAGAGATGGTAACTATTACAGTATTGAATTAGATGAATTACCTGCTCTAGACTCAATATGCTTAATAAGTGAAAATGATAATAGTTGGCTATGGTATAAGAGACTAGTACATATTAGCATGCATCAATTAAACAAACTCATTAAAAATGAACTTGTTCTTGGATTACCCATCATCAAGTTTGAAAAAGATAGGGAATGTAATACTTGCCTTAAAGGGAAACAAACAAAGTCCTTATTTAAAACCAAAAATATTGTCTCTACATTAGACCACTGCAATTACTTCACATGGATTTAATAGGTCCCAATCGTACTAAGAGTATTGGTGGTAACTTGTATGTACTTGTTGTAGTAAATGATTATTCTATATCTACTTGGACTTTATTTCTTCCCTCTAAAGATGAAACATATGATGCTTTTCTAATCTTAGCTAAGAAAATCCAAAATGAGAAAGGTTGCTTTATTGTATGTATTAGAACAAATCATGGTGGAAAATTTGAGAATGCCAAATTTGTTGACTATTGCAATAAGAATGGAGTAGAGAACAACTTCTGAACTCCAAGAACACCTCAACAAAATGGAGTTGTGGAAAGAAAGAATAGAGAATTGGAAGAAATGGCTCATGCAATGCTGAATGAAAAGGAATTGCCTATGCAATTCTTGGCTGATGCAATGAGCACAACATGCTACTTGATGAATATAGCATACATCAAACCTATCCTAGGTAAGACTCCATACGAGCTATACAAGGGAAAGAAGCCCAACCTTTCTCATCTTCATGTCTTTGGAAGCACTTACTATATCCACAACAATAGCAAAGAAAATCTAGGTAATTTTGATGCCAAATCAAATGAAGGCATATTTCTTGGCTACTTAAATAAGAGTAAAGCGTATATGGTGTTCAACAAGAAGTCTAGAACTATTGAAGAATCTGTGCATGTGGTTTTTCTTGAAAATGAAACTGTGTCTAAGCATGCTAAAGATGAGGATGATCTAATTTCCAGCTTTAGGAACTTGAATGTTTCTAAAGAAAATAAAATTGAACTCTTAAAATATCTGAATCTGCTGATGTTGAGGAAAATATTCAGGAGAAAGATAATGAATGTGAAATCAATGAAGAAATATCTCAAGAACTCCCTAGAGCTTGGAGATATCAAAGGAATTTTCCAGTTTATCAAGTTATTGGGGATGTTCAAGAGAAAATTAAAACCAGAAGACAACTTAGGGATCAAGTGAATAATTGTGGATTTATTTCTCAAATTGAACCTAAGTGTACTGAAGATGCTTCAATAGATGAATATTAGATTCTAGCTATGCAAGAAGAACTTAATCAGTTTGAAAGAAGTTAGGTTTGAGATTTAGTGCCTAAGCCCAAGAACCACCCTATTATTGGAACTAAATGGGTTTTTAAGAATAAACTTGATGAATCAAGAACAATAATAAGGAATAAAGCTAGACTAGTGGCTAAAGGATATAATCAGGAGGAAGGCATTTATTATAAGGAAACTTTTGCTCCAATTGCAAGATTGGAAGCAATAAGGATTCTCTTAGCTTAAGCATGTATAAGAAATATTGTGTTAGATCAAATGGATGTAAAAAGTGCTTTTGTGAATGATTATCTCATGGAAGAGGTTTATGTTGATTAACCTCCAGGTTTTCAGGACTTACTAAACCAAATCATGTATATAAACTGAAGAAAGCTTTACATGGCTTAAAACAGGTACCTAGAGCATGGTATGAGAGACTGGGTAATTTTCTTATTGACAAGGGTTTTAACAAGGGAAAAGTTGATACAACCATGTTTACTAAAAGAGAAAATAAAGATTTTCTCATTGTACAAATTTATATTGATGACATTATATTTGGTGCTACTAATGAGTCTTTGTGCAAGAACTTTTCTAAGTTAATGTAGAGTGAATTTGAAATGTCAATGATGGGGGAGCTGAACTTCTTCATTAGACTGCAAATCAAACAAAGTGATGATGGTATCTTCCTTAATCAATTAAAATATCTCAAGGAGCTGTTGAAGAAGTTTGGAATGGAATATGCTAAACCTATGTGAACTCCTATGGCCTGTGCAACTAAACTTGATATGGATGAAGAGGGAAAACTCTTTGATATAACTCAATATAGGAGAATGATTCTTCCTTACTATACCTAACTATAAGCAGACCTGACATCATGTTTAGTGACTGCATGTATTCTAGGTTCCAATCATGTCCCAAAAAGTCCCATGCAACAGCTGTGAAGAGGATTTTTAGATACTTGCTGGGAACATCATAAATATGACTTTGGTAACGAAAAGGAAATGGATAAGAGCTCATAAGTTACACAAATGCTAACTTTGCAGGATCCAAAACTGATAAAAAGAGTACAAGTGGAACTTGTCAATTTTTGGGAGGTTCTCTAGTGTCATGGTTCAGCAAAAAGTAGAATAGTGTAGCTACAGCAAAAGCTAAATATATAGCTGTAGGCAGTTGTTGTGCTCAAGTCCTTTGGATGAAGCAGTAGCTGGAAGATCTTGAGATTGAGATAAAGGAAATACCAATTAAATGTGATAATCAAAGTGCCATCAACATCACAGAGAATCCTATCATGTATTCAAGGACAAAGCACATGGAAGTAAGACATCACTTCATAAGGGACCATGTTTTGAAAGGAGATGTCAAGTTGGAGTTTGTTCCTACTAAAGATTAGCTTGTAGACATTTTGAAAAAACCACTTGCAGAAGATAGACATGGTAAAATCAAAAGAGAACTGGGAATTGTAAATCCCAATGAGTTATGAGTATTTTCAGAAATTTCTCTTAAATTTATGATTCAGTTGATATTAATACTAATTTAAGCATCAGAGAATCTAGAAATTTGTTTTGCAGGTACTTCTTGATTTGAAATAGTGAAAGTCTGATAAAATGAAGTTCCCTACATGTTGAAATGAAGTTATGATGAAAAGAAAAGGCTTATAGGGATAACACAACTATTTGTAAGTGTTTATGAGTTTTCTAATATTCTTATGCACATAACCCATAGCCTTATGCTGAAAATGAATTGATTTTCTAATATCTTAAGGTCCTATGTTTGAGATTATTCAAATAAGGTATGAGGCTTTTCATGAAAATGAGAGCTCATATGAATTCCTGATCTCTATGAAGCTCGATATTCGAATAAGATTATCACCCTATGCACATAACTTGCCTTGTTTGCTTCATTATATGTGTTCTGTGAAAATTGATTTCAGCATAACCTGCTTACCTTATCTGCATAGCATTACATCCATAAAAGTAGTTCCCAAAGTAAGAGTATTATTTGCATAAGATGGCAAGGTTATCTGGACAACATATTGTTTGCCAATTTTCTGTGTGCTTTTTGTGAAACTCTTTTTCATGATAACTTGGGGTGCTTGTTTGAATAACTCTTCTCTTCTTCTTTCTGTCTCAACTTGTATTAACTCGGTTATACAGACAACCTAAGGATCTTATCTTGCTAACCCAGCAAACTGTGCCCCTGCATATACTCTCTGAAGCTCGTTATTTGCATAACCTCCATACGTTATGCACATAACATCGAGACTATATATAAGAACCTTTGATTTTTAGCAGTCTCTTATGCAGAAAAAAATAGCCCTATCTTGAAAACCTCTATTCGTACTCCTCAAGTCTTCCAAAATCTTCCAAGCCCCTTCTAATTCCTTGAGAATAAATCACATTCCGGCCTACTTTAAACACCATTCACCCTATCATATCATCTGGAATCACTGCTATGGCTAAAACTAAGGAAGGAAATCAAGGCGAACGACCACAGTATAACGTGAAGTCAAAATATGCAATGAAATCACAAGCGTAGGGAAAAGGAAAGCTGAATCTGGCCTGAATGCTCCAATAAAGAAGCACATAACACAAAAATCAAAAGAAGTTCCAAAATCTGAGCCTCAAATTGACACTCACATAAGTTCGTCTACAACTGAATTGAGCAAGCTCTAATTATAGATGAGTTAATTAGTATAAGGGTGTTGAAAGAGTCGTATGAGGCTGATTTTAAGAAGCGTAAAGTAGTTAAACCACATTTTGTTAAATTGGAAGAATTTCTTATTGGGAATAAGTTTGAAACTATGGGGTAACTTGAAAACTATAGAGGCTTAATAGAATTGAAGAAAGAATATGATAAGGAGGTTGTGCATGCATGGTACAACTCTTTAAGGATAAACAATGAGACAAAAGTGCATGAAGTTAGACTGAGAAAAGGTGGATAACACAGCATCCTGATTTGCTTTCTGAGATTTTGAACTTGCACACTGGAGGAATCAGAGTAAACATTGATATAACAAAGTATCCCTTTAATGATCAAGATGTTAATGAAGACAATAGAGAGGAAGCAAACTACAAATTGAGCATAATTGTGTTTAAACTACTCAAGCAAAGGTAAAATATGCCTTATGAAGGGAAAATTGTTCCAAGTCATCAAGTATTGAGAACAGGGTCCTCCACTACATTGTATCATGAATGTTCTTCAACAAAAGTGGAGGATATTACTACCTATCTAGAGGAGAATTCCAAGTTATGGTGCTGTTGTTGAAGGGAAAACTAGTAGACTTAATAGACATCATCCTACAGAGAATGTGGAAGGCAAGGACATACATGCAGGACTCACAATTGCCTTATGGGCCTCTCATCACCAGAATCTTGAAGTATCACAGCATTCTACATTTTGAGATAGGGCATGTATTGCTTCCAGAAGAGTTCAATGAGAAGGCAGAAGATGGGGATGACTATGACAAAAGACAGATGGATTGACAGGAAAAGGGGTACTGAAGAAGGTGAAACAGGTTCTGAATCAGTAGATGCTGCAGAGAGTCATAAAGACAGTGATTCCAATTCCTCTTCCTCCTCACCTACTGAGCCACAATAGCTTTTGTACCCTAAACCTCATACCTCTACTCCTACACCAATTAAACCTGATGAATTCACAATTATTGAGCTACCTACACCTTCTAACATGCCAACCTTATATCAGAATCTATTTCCGATAGCAATGGCCACCAAGAAGGAACACAGAGAAGATATCATCAATCTTGGGTTCCTCATTGCTAAAATGCAAGAGAAATTTGAAACTAAGATAGAAAACCTTACCCAAGAAGTAAAACTCCTATGTGAACAAATAACCTCTGGTGTTCCTCAGCCTTCCTCATCACCTCTCCAATCAACTCCTCTTATATATACTGGCACTATTGTTTTTCCTGAGACTTCTATGAAGTTTCCACTTGCTGATGTAGACATTCCCTCTACCTCTAAGTCTCCTGCTCTATCTGAGGATTTGGGTCCTAATTTGGACTATGGACTTGATGATAAGGATTCTGCTTAAATGGTGGAAACTGATCAAAATCAGGAAAGGCCTTAGTACCTGTAGTTGGAGAAGACTTCCTTCACCAAGTCTTCCTGAAACACCGGAGACAAGAAATTAATACTCTCTTCCCTCCTTCACCCGATCCAATTTCCTTTGAGGGCTTTAGCTATCTAGCTAAGGTAGCTGTGCAAGAAGTGATAACCATTCCCTTAGGTCCTGATCCCTCTCCTGCTCTTCATCCTACTGTCTTACCTCCTCCTGTGATGCTAGAAATTCCTTTTATCCTAGTGTTTCCTTTTACTCCTCCTATTCATACTGATGTGCCACTCCGGTCTATCTTAGTGTCCTCCATTCCAGCTTTTTCTTCCACATTCCTTCTTTCTCTAGATGAAAGAGGGAATACCTTATCAGGGAATGGAAGGTCAAACTTGATCAGGATATTGCTTGAATAGATGCTGGAGCCACTCAAATCCCTCTATTTGTAGATGACAAAAAGGGGAAGAAAGAAGAGTGATAAGTGAACCCTTATAGAACTTGTCCAAAGGACCCACTTGAAGCAAATGACACTCGGATCGTTGCAATTATAAGGAACGCAAAAACTGAAAAATAGAAATAGCAAGAAGAAAACACAAAAGATATGTTGGTCGAAGTGAATTAGAACCCAAGAGAAACGGTCTCTTGAACCCTAGTTCCGGTGATGCCATAAGGATTAACCAATTCCTTGATAAGTCATAGTTTGATCATAGCACTCAAAGAACGCAAGAAAAACTTACGAAAGTCTGAAACTTTAATCATTCAAATCTGAAAAACGCACATGAAAGTTAGCCTTAAATAGGCAAGGTAAAATCTAACCTAATAAGCCTAGAAAACCTAATTAATTTGGGCTCAAGTAATCCTAATAGGATTAGGAGACTTTAGGCCCAAACAAAACTCCTATTGGGCTTAGGAAACTAGTAAAATAAAACCCTAAAATAAAATAATGAAAATTCGTAAGAAAATAATAAAATAAGACGTAAGCCCTTATAAACATGCCAACACATTAATGAAATCACATGTTTGACACATGACATGTTTATTTACAATGTGGGCTATCAAAATGACTATTATTTGACCAATTGGGCTTTATTACTCAACATAGTTCAGCCCAGAATTAATAAAAATGAAATTAAAATAAATCAAGCCCACTAATGCCTAAGTCACTTGCTCTTTTAGTGAAGCACATGATCTTTTAAGTAATATCCTCTAATGGACTCATCTTGGGCTTAGATCTGAAACTTGTATTTCGGAGTTGATGATCTCACTTAAGCTTAGGCTTTATGTTCAGCACCTTGATCAAGTCTTCCAAGCTCTCCATGCTCTTTTCCAAATTTACAAGTCATGCTTAGCCTTTACTCTATCATTCCCTCCGTCCTCGAAAAGATTTGTCCTCGAATCTCCATGATCTACATGGAAAGAAAGGGAACAATTAAAAGCATCAAATAGATAATAAGGAGTATACTTACCTTTCAGACTTAATTGATGCCTTGTGGCTTTGATCTTCACATAAACTTGGAAGACAATATTCTTCCTTGGTTGCAAATTTGTTTTAAATGTTCTTCTAAGCTTTTGCAACCAATCTCTAGGATCAAAAACCTTACTATGCAATCCATTTGTTTGAATTACATTCAACACATTTTCATGGATTGGAAAACAAGAGCTTGCATCAACCTCACTCAAAACCTGTAACAAATAGCTAAACACCAATTCGAAACAATGAAATTTAAATGGAACCAAGGTGTTGGTGGATTCATGGGGAATGATATGGGGACAAAACTTGACACAAAGGGACTTAATTGAAACCAAGGCATGAGAAGACAAAGATAGAGAAGTAATGACTAAAGGAGCACATATTAACATAAAACCAAATGAAGGGAATGAACTAGAAAGAGAATGGAACATAATAGACTTATGTGGATGAGATGGGACGCAATGCCAATAATGGAGCATGAAAGCACATGACTTATGAAACACACAAGTAGCTAAGAAAGAAACACATATCATATGAGACTCACATAACACATAAAATATGAAATGAATTAGAGGGATACAAGAAGCAATTTGAGGAGACAAAACAAATAGGGATGAAATGGAAAGACATAGATGGATGAACTAGAGAAAGAAGACACTAAATTATCAAATAGACTTATTATCACATTTGACTCAATAGGAACTAAGGTTTCATAACAAAAAGTAGGACGAAATAAACTACAAAAATCAGAAACTAAGTAAGAAGGACAAAGAAGATGAAGTGAAGGAACATAAGAAGAGGGAAGAAGTTTAGTGAAACTAACCTTATTCTCACTCTCTCTCAAACAACTCTCAACTATCTTTCCACTCTTATCTTTTTTCTCTCTCTCATTTCTCTTTTCTCTCTTTTTCTTCCTCTTTTTCTTTCTTTTCTCACTTTTCTTCTCACTCACTCCTCTTGCACTTTTGACATTTTTTTGGACTTTTACTCTCTTATTTCTCTCTTTTCTTCTCTCATTCCTACAACTCTTATTTTTCCACTCTAGTTCATGGGCTTTTTCCAAAACATGATAACAATTTCTATCATACCCATTCAAGCTAACATCATAGTCTAAATCTTCAATCACCATGTCAATATGCTCAATCTCATCAATGCAATCATAAGATCTAATTTCCAAAGGAATCACACTATTAGCACTACTAGAAACTAGCATGCTACCATCCAAAGAATTTTCCATCAAATCATTATCAACATATGAATCATGATTTTCAGCTAAAGGATGCAAACAATGATAATTTTGCTTATAAGCACAAGCAATATCATGAAATTATTTTCCAATTGTGCTATAACATTAATTTCAATTTGCACACTAGAAACACAACTAGAATCATCTAAACTTTCTACCATAACACTATCAACATCTAGATCAATTCTCTCTTCAAGATTTAGCAAGATATCATGTTCAATCTCATTATCACAATTAATAACATTAAACTCATTGGGATTCTTAAGTTCAACACATTCCAATTCATATTCCAATTCAATTTTTCCATTACAAGGGATATCATCAATACAAGCAACATCATTTATCTTACTAGAATTATCACATCTTAAATCACAAGAGATATTAATATCAGAGTTTTGAGAATTAGGCATACCTATAGTGGATTCTCTTATTCCATCATTAGTTGTTGAAATGGTAGCAACATCATCATCTACTCGATCTACTTTCTCTAAGTAGGAATTACATCAATCTTGGACCATGGGCATTTACATCTCCTTGGAATGGTCAACCACACTTTTAGCTTTGGATGGCATGTATTTTTGCCTCAAGACTGCTCTCATTTCATTCCATGTTATAATGGAAGGTTCTCCATTCGTAGCTCATCTAGTTTCCATTCTTTTCCACCAAGTAGCAACCTTTTTACCCAATCAAAGGTAAGCACATTGTGCCTTCTCTATTTTGGAGTAGTTGCAACATGTGAAGACTTGTTTAACTTTTCTTTCCCAATCCAAGTAACCATCAGGATTTTTCTCATCATGAAATAGTGGGATCTTCAGTTTGATCTTGCTAAGAATATTCATGTGAGCAGAAACCTTTGAATTACATCTTACTTTAGTTTTAGAAGAAAACTCCAGGCGATCCAATTTTGCATTCACTTCCTTAATTTGATCATTGAAAATCCTTAATAAAGCCTTGAAATTAACTTCTCCAATAGCCATTTTTATAATATGAAATGTTAGTGTAAAACAAAGAGAAAAAAAAGGGACCTCACACACATTCTCACGTGTTTCACTCAAATAATGCAAATACACTCGTGTTTCACACTAAATCAAGGCTTTTTTTCAACTATGATGCAATTTCTCTCTTTCCTTTTTCCACTCAAAGCTTGTTTTCTTATGAGAGTGCTAAATTAAAACCACAACTTCAATCAAAAGGAAATTGATTTTAAAGAAGTGGCAATCACAGAAAACAAAAGTTCAAAATTAAAGTTCTCAAAGATCTTAATTTAATTAAGTAATGACCAACAAAATGAGCACTAAGGAACTAGATGATAGAAATTTAAGTGCTAAAAATCAAAGAAAAACAGTAGCAAATAGAACAAAGAAGGATGAAAATTAGGATGGAAATTGATAAGGAAAGAAATTTGAAGGAAAGACAAATTATAGATATTTAATAGGACTTGCCACCAAAGTTGATAAATTAAGTTAAAAAGTCTCAAATCAAATCCAATCAAACAATTTTTTTTTGGGTTTTTGTTTACTTTTTTTTTTCTGTCGCTGCATTATACTTTTTTTTTTGCAACAATCAATCTCTCTTTTTCTTTTTCAGATTTTTAAAAATTTTTTTTGCTGCAATTATTTTTTTATTTCTTTTGATAATGAACAGCAACATGAAACAGTGACCGTGAACAGTAATTCAAAACAGTTTGGTGAACAGTACACGAACAATGATGGTGAATAGTAATCATGAGACAGTTACCGAAAGAGTCGATGTACAGTACCGAAATAGTTTTTGGTGAATAGTTATAAACCGTATAGATGAACAATGCTAAAAAATTCCTGAAACAATGAAAATGGAATGAAATAAGGAAAGAAGCAAAACAAAAAAAATACACCTTGATCTACAAACCTAAGTTCTAATGCCAAATGATAGGTGAACCCTTATGGAACTCATCCAAAGAACCCACTTGAAGCAAATGACACTCGGATCGTTACAATTACAAGAAACGCAAAAACTGAAAAATAGAAATAGCAAGAAGAAAACACAAAATATATGTTGGTCGAGGTGAATTAGAACCCAAGAGAACTGGTCTCTTGAACCCTAGTTTCGGTGATGCCACAAGGATTGACCAATTCCTTGATAAGTCATAGATTCATCATAGCACTCAAAGAACGCCAAAGAAACTACAAAAGTCTGAAACTTTAATCATTTAAATTTGAAAAACGTACATGAAAGTTAGCCTTAAATAGATAAGGTAAAATCTAATCTAATAAGCTTAGAAAACCTAATTAATTTAGGCTCAAGTAATCCTAATAGGATTAGGAGACTTTAGGCACAAACAAAACTCCTATTGGACTTAAGAAACTAGTAAAATAAAATCCTAAAATAAAATAATGAAAATTCATTAGAAAATAATAAAATAAGATGTAAGCCCTTATAAACATGCCAACACATTAATGAAATCACATGTTTGGCATATGATATATTTATTTACAATGTGGGCTATCAAAATAACTATTATTTGACCAATTGGACTTTATTACTCAACATAGTTCAGCCCAGAATTAATAAAAACAAAATTAAATTAAATCAAGCCCACTAATGCCTAAGTCACATGCTCTTTTAGTGAAGCACATGATCTTTTAAGTAATATCCTCTAATGGCCTCATCTTAGGCTTGGATCTGAAACTTGTATTTTGGAGTTGATGATCTCACTTAAGCTTGGGCTTTATGTTTAGCACCTTGATCAAGTCTTCCAAGCTCTCTATGCTCCTTTCCAAATTTGCAAGTCATGCTTAACCCTTACTCTATCAAAGAGAAAGAAGAGGAAGAAAAAGAGAAGAAAACTAAGAAAAAAAAAGTCCACCCCATCAAAGAAAAAGACTTAATTGGACTTGTGGTTGTTGCTTTCCTGTGTGCTTATATGTTTTCCTACAGTTATTGTTTTTGTTTTAATGTTGTTGATATGTAATCTCTCTATATTGTAATGACAGTTTATAATACTATGAATACCTTTGTGTGATCACTGTTCATTCTTGGTTTACTCTGCTTCTCTCTTTCCTCTGAAAACATGTGCATTGCATTATCTAACTTTACTTACACTATGCATATATTGAGGGGGAGCTTTATGCAAACCCAAGAACTAATGAATCTTTTAAGTTGTTTTGTCATCATCAAAAAGGGAGAGAATATTAATTCAGATAGTTTTGATGATTCTAAACAATATTGAGCTTAGAAACCAAATATCAAAGGAACATAAGTCATATGAAGAATAAAGTTGGAGTTTCCTGGAGGTTAAAGAGTTGTTTCATATATTTTATGAATTTATTTGTAAAAAAAGGTAGTTAAGCTTTCCATTTTGTGTGTCCCAATATTAAATGAGGCATCTATTTGATTAATTAATGATTAACTCATGTTTTCAAAATGGTTTTCATGAAAAGAGTTACCTTATGCATATAACTAATGAAGGTTATGGGGATAAAGTCTCAATTTCAAAGTTGTTTCTAAGTGTTCTCAACTTGTTTCCATGAAAAGGTTTCACCTTATTCACATAAGTAATAAAGGTTATAGGAATAAAGTCTCAATCTCAAAGCTTTTCTAAGTATTCCCTCTTCGATTTCATGAAAAGGGTTGAGGTTATCCACATAACGTAAATGTGCACCATGTCCTCAGGTCTATCCAAGTGGTTATCCTAGTAAAGTGGTTACCTTATTCACATGAGGGAGTGAACAGTGAAGGCCACTTGTACTGTACAACCCGTTATTCGTATAACCTAGGGAGGTTATCTGCATAATGTGTGTTACAAAACACTTGGACTCTTCTCTATTAAATAAGTTATCCGCATAACCTAAGGAGATTATCTATATAACATATGTTTTAGTACCCTTGGACTTTCCTCGGTTAAATAAATTATCCGTATAACCTATGTTACAGAACTTATGGTCTTTCTTCAGCTACATGGGTTCTCCTCATAACCTTAGGAGGTTATCCTGATAACCTTAGTTTTACAAAAACTCAGGTTGAGAAAAACATAACGATTATTCGAACAACTAAGTAGATTTTCATGAAAATGTTCTTGAACTAAAACTTAGTCATTCTGAGATGAACGATATTCCGCATAACCTAGGTAAGTTATCTGAATAATGAATTCATAACATTAAAACTAAGAGTCAATAGTCACCCGTTATTCACATAACTTAAGGAGGTTATCCGCATAAAAATCTGTCAGATACATTTAATGCAGTAGGTGAATGACTATTTTTCAGAGAGTAACGGCTAATCCTTGTTTTCAACGAATAGTTTTGCTCTAAAACTATAAATAGGACCTCATTTAATTTGTTGGGTAATGAGGAAAAACATAAAAATGCCAAAACTCTGCAGAATTGATTACTGATTCATTCAAAGCTTACCTACCATTTGCTTAGCTCATTTATTATACTTAAACTTTCATATCCACTCTTTTAGAGAGTGTTTCCATACTATGATTTGTATATTTCTACACACATGTAGAGAGTACTTAGTATGAGAATACACTAAGAGATTGGTTCTTACTCTTGAGTGAGAAGAGTGAGAGAGTCTTATTTAGCTCAAAGTCTGAGCTGGGATTGTACTGTGGTTTTTGCAAGAACCCATTCAAATCTTGCAAAGGATAGTAGAGAAATCTCAAGTGGTAGCTTGAAGATTGGACATGGGTCAAGTAGAATAGACCGAACCAGGATAAATCACTGTGTCATATTCTCATTTACTTTGCTATTGTTCTTTATTTCTTATACTCTGTTTTTCAGTAACTTTTTATTATCACTACTATATTTCATTTTTGTAGAAAAATCCAAATTTCCTAATTCACTCCCCTCTTAGAAAGCTAACTGAACTAACAAAGGTAAGTTCTCGTTCAACTTCAAACTAGTTTTCCATAAGTTTAAGATAGTTTGGTTGTGTTTTCTCCTCCTTCTCTTTGAATATAAATTTCAGCCAAGCATGGGAGGAGGAAAGGGAAGTGCTTTTATGCATAGAAATTAAGAGAAAGCATGACTAGTTTTAAAGAAAGTGTGTTTTCATGAGTTTGAAGCAAGTTGCAAAGATATTCCTTCTTTCCTCTTCAAGTAGCGATTTTAGCCAAGAGAGAAAGTGGGGAAGGAGTTGGAATTTCATGTAACTAATGTTAGAAATGGATTCCTCATGGTGGAATTAGTTAAAGACAAGTAGTATTTGTTAAAGAAAGACTAAAATAAAGAATATGAGATTTTAGGGTTTTGTGTTTCTTTAAGCGTTGGCTCTTGGAATTGGTTAATTTAGTAAGTGTTTAATGATGTATTTAGGTTTGGGATAACTCAAGGAAGCATTAGGAGAGATTGAATCCAAGGGAAAAAGCAATAAGTTTCATAAAGGTAGCAATTTTACATTTCTTGCTTTATGTTATCTGGTTGTGTTTTATGATATTTATAACTTTCCATATTGTTGTTTTGATGATTCGTGACTGGTTTTGACTAAATTTAATGTAAGGGTTTTGCTTAGGATGTCCATTTTCCAAGAAGAAACTCTATCAAAATTTTTATGTAACAATATGGTATAATGTGTTTTAACATGCCTTGATTGATGTTTTATGCACAAATGATATCATGTATAGTGGAATCTACTTTGCTACTAAGATTTCCCTAATCTTATCATTCCAAATACTAAAATTATAGGGCCAAGCTAGGAAAGGATTCATGAAAGACAAAGAGCAAGGAGAAGGATAATTATGATTAGAATGTTATTTGCCGTAATGTTTTGTTTCTTTGTCCTTTTATGTAAAATTTTGTATGAATTTATGAGGCTGTATGTGGTCATATTCCTTTAAGTACCTTATGATGTTATGTAAGGATTATGAACAAGTTTTGGCAATGTAAGTATCTTATAAAGTTAGTTTTGCCAAGTGATGTCCAAAACTATTTCTATTAGCATGTTGAGAAAGTTATTTATATGTCTGGAAAGAAGGCATAACATGTAAGTCATTTATATGTTTGGAAAGTACATAGAATGAACTTTCTAGAAAGCTGAAGCACATCTTAATTGGTTAAGTATGGAGAAAGTTATGAATTCTTAAGTTTGAGGGAGAAAGTTATGAATTCTTAAAGTTGAGGTAGAAAATCTAGAAAGTTAAGAATTGACTATATGAATAGTAAAATGTGTGCTAAATACTATATGGATTGGCACGTCAAAAAGTTTATTGCATATTTTCCCTATGTATAGAATGTTGTAAGCTATTTTTAGAGACTTGAATCACCTTTATATGAATTTTATAGAATTAGTTATGATTTTCCAAAGTTTAGTTGGAGAAATAGATAACCAAATGAACATTACCATCAAAAAATTTTATTTTTCTATTTTGATCCCTCTTGTGATTCAAGCTTATAAAATAAGGCAAATGGAAATTATATAAGGTGTAATAATGGGAAATAATATAAGAAGATAAGGTATTACAATATGAGGCTGAATCTTACAGGCTATAAATAGGGGTTTTTGTTGTCTTGAAATGTAATGGAAAATGCAAGCTAAACTACAAATGAACTTAGCTAACACTAAGACTAAGAACTAAGATGAATGCTAGCAAAATCAAGAGAATGAAAATGTGTGTATATGAATACATAAAAATGTGGCAACTTCCCATTAAACATGAGAGACAGAGAGCATATCACAAGATTCTTAATGATTTGTCAAGAGAACAATACAAGAATTAGTGCAATTAGGTGTCATTCAAGTGAACAATTCAATCCTCTTAGTGTAAGTGTAAGGCAAATAAAATAGTGTAAGGTAACACTAGTCTATACAATTCATCAAACACCTACCAGGCATCACACATTCACACACTAGTTAAGTAAAGTTGGACTGCATACAAGAGCCCAAGTTTGGTAGAAATCAATATAATCCTTAATCATCAAATTCCAAGCAAAGTATACTTCCAATCATCAAGAATTATCAACCATAACTCATTAACAATGTAATTAAAGAAACTGAATCAAGATCAAGGGAGAGACATAGCTTGGTCAAATAGATCATTGCCATTAATAATCAAAATATCAATTCAATTATACAAAAATAATATTCTACAATAGGTTTGGGGATTACAATCCATTGTTTGTCAAGAATCAAAACCCTAAACTACATTCCAATTTAGATCATAGAACTATTATAAGCCTTATTTATTAGGAAGAAAGGTAGAAGTAGAAGAGAAAGAGTTAAGAAATTGATTATCCTCTTGAAGAACTAGGTGGTTCAATGAATCTTCAACTCCTCCATGCTCTCTTGGAAATCTCCACCTTTACTTCTTAGCCTTCCATGGAATTTGCCACTTCCAAGCTTTAATCCATCAACCTTTCCATGAAAATAGCAAGAGAGGAAGATTTAATTAGGGGAATGACGTGTGGGAAAATGAATGGGTTATCAAAGAAAGTGAGAGATCTTTTTTAGAGAAGCCAAAGAAAAGAAAGAAAAATCTATAAATAGAAAATGTGAGAAGAGAGAATAAGAGAAAGGGAGTAAGGGACGAAAATTCCAGATCTAAAAAATGAAAGAGCGTGAGACAAGTTTAGGAAGAGGGAAGAGAGAGAAAGGCAAGGGAAATGGTCCTAGGATTTGAGATAAATAAAAAAATAATAAAATGATGAATTTATTTCCACCCAACCTTCCACTCTTGCCCTTGGAAAATGTCCACAAGGTCGTGCAAGTCCTCCCATGGTCCTTCAACCTACACATAAAATGTGATACATTAAAGTACCTAGGTCATAAAATATAATGCGCATAAAATATAACCAAGACCATAGTCCATGCAAATTAATTAATTAAACCATTAAACCAAGACATGTTGGACAAAAATCAAGTGGTAAGAAGGAGAGAAAATAAACTCAAGATGAATGGAAAAGAAAGGAAAAAAGAAATCCTAAGAAAATAGCAAAAAAAATGGAAATTCAAGACACTTGACCAAAATGCCTCTAGAGGGATTAATTTTTAATCCTTTCTAGAATTGAATTTTTAATCACAAAATCCCATCTTAACATCAATGAACATGTTTAATTATGTGTTTAATACAAGTGTGAAGTGATTAGGGTAAAAATTATTAAAGATAGTTAAAATGAAATCCTAGTGAGTATGTATGGTAGGGGTATTTTGGGAAAGTAAAAATTGGAAGAGAATTAGTATTTTTGGGGTTCGACATGAAATTAAAATAAATGATGGCAAATAGTAGGTAATTTCCAATGGATGAAGTAATGGTGAGTCACACATATAATCACTTATGAAATCATATAAAAATCCCATAATTAAACCACAAATCCCATGGATTAATGGGTAAAGAAAGATAATTACAAAAACACCACAAATCCTAAGAATTAACCTATTAACCCTTTTGCTTCTTTAACTATCTCATTATATTCTTTGACTTTAGATTCTTCCCCTGTAGTTTTTGCTTTACTTAATGTGTTTATACTAACTTTTCCTTTGTCTTCTTTACTGAACTTTTCTATTTTTTTATTTATCTCTGCTAAAATATCTTCTATTGTCTTAGTATTTTTATATCTTATTTCCCATTTTCCTAGAATGATCTTTTTATCTTCTTCTAAAGGTATTGCTTCATATGGGTTTTGATGGATCTATTTGATTTTCAATTAAGGGTTGATTTGGTTTGTCTTCTACGTTTGTTTCTACCTTATTTAATTGTTGTTTTGTTTGTATAATTATTTTGTTGTTGTATTTTCTATATTCCTTTATTCCTATGGGTTTGTAAGTTTCAATGGTGAAGCTATTATCTCATTTTCTGCTACCCTTATAGTTATTTCTTCTAGAAGGGATGAATAGAGGTAACACAATGATTATCTCTACATTTCCAATTTCTTGTTATAGTTGTGGTGGTGTTAATTGAAAGATTTTCTTGATGAAAATGATTAAATATTTCTTTACTAAAGGTGTACATTTTTAACCATTGGAAAAAATAAATTTCTTTCCTTATGTCTTCTATTTTTCTTTAGTATTCTTCCCTTATTTTATTTATTTCTTCTTCATGAAAGTTATTAAAGAACCATTCTCATTCTTCTTTATGTTGTGGTGACATTAATTCTTTTCTTATTATTTCTTTATTTATATTGTATATTCTTCCTTTCTTATTACCATAAATGATGCTTTCACCAAATCCCTTGGTATTCTCTGGGTTGAAATTCTCTATCTATTTCTGTTTGGGTTTCAAAGTTATTAGAGGTTTCTAGTTCATATAGAGGTTTAGGTATTCTTGAACTAAAGTCTACTCCCTTTAATTTATAATCTTTTTATGAGTTATCTATCGAATTTCATGCTTTTGTATACTATATTTGATGGAGAACAAGTGAACTTTCAATCATGGAGATCCAATGTGCCCAAAGACCCTCTTCAAGGAGTAGGAGGCCCAATGACAAGAGGTAGGACAAAAGCCATGAAAGAGGCCTTACAAGGATTGGTCCAAGAGCTTAAGGAGAAAGAGCCCATCTATTTGGAAGACTTAGAGCAAATGGAGCCACCTTCTAATCCAAAAAGAATGATCATTTATTTGGAGGCCCAATTTGAAGATCTTAAAGGCCCAATCCAAGTCCAAATAGAAGAGCTTGATTAAAGGAAGTCATGCGCTTCATTAATGAGTCATGTGACTTTAGGATTAGATTTATTCCTTTTTAATTTATTTTGAATTTTCGTTTTATTTTTGATTTGATTTTTTCCAGATTAGATTATATCAGTTTTTGATTGGTTCTCACTTGTATTTATGAGGCCAACTTAAGATTTAATTCAGATTTGAATTTAAAAGGATAAGCCCTATCTATAAGGAATCAATTATCCTATTAGGATTAGGATTAGGATTTCTATTATTATTTATAGACCATATGGTGTCACATTGCAGATCAGATTTGAATAATATTTTGAGTGATTTCTCTCTTCAATTTCGTGTGAGATTGTTAGGGTTCTTCGTGTTCTTCCTAGAATACAGATTCGACTTATCAAGAGAATTGACCAACTCTTGTGGTGTCTTATGTTTGGGGTTGCTAGAGTTTTCTCTAGAGGTTCCATTCGGTCTCTCAATTGCATTGGATTGCTTCCGTTGTTTTTGGTTATTACTCTGGGTTCTTGAGTTGCCTAAGACTTTTTCTTGGGAGGTTCACCCTACTTCTATCAGATTGGTAATCAGAGCAAAGGTTGAGTTCAGGCGTTCCATCCTCTTGTTTTTCTACTGAACATCTAAAAGTTTGGATGCATCAAAATGTCCTATATCCTTTGAGTTTTCGGACAAATTTTATGTCTATCTTGATGCTTAGAATCTGTGCTTTCACCTCGTTTTAACGGCATCCCAATCCGAGATTCGTACGAAAAGTTATACTTGATCGGATCCAAGACGTCATCTCCCAGTCACCAACATCTGTTTCATTCTTCTCAAATCTCCACATCTGTCCATAATTTATTTCTTTGGTTCTTGATCAAAAAGAAAAAAAGAAAAGAAAGGCCAACCAAAAAAAAAAAAAAGAGAAAACAAAGGCCAAAAAAAAAAAGAGAGAAAAAGATTTGATCTTGAGCAGCAAGAATCAATCTTGAAATTTGGCTCACCCTTTAAATTGATTTATCTTGTGTCTGGTGTGCTAATTCTCATATCTTAGTAAGAAAAGTTTTGATCCTGCACTATTATTTGTGTCTACAGTTCTTGAGTCTTTCTCTCCTTCGAATTCTTAAAGGTCCCTTGCTATCTTGAAACATTTGATTGCCACTCAAACTAACTTGATTCTCTTGACAGGTCATCTGATTCCATTAAGAGCACCATAAGCACCTTATAGGAGTGGTAAAAGGCAAGAGAGATTTGTGAGATCATTATTAGAAAAAGCCAATGAAGAGTGCAAACACGAGTGAATTGTTATACAAGAATTGAGTGAAACACGTGAGAAGAGGGAGTGAGTTTCCTAACTTTCAATTTTTCTTTCTTTTAATTCGTTCTACAGGTTCTTGCAACAATGACAGGCAATGAAAGTGACGGTGAAGTTGATATGAAATTCTTGATCAAAGCATTCCGTGATGAACTCAAAAACATCAGAAATGATATGGCTGACATGAAATCTGAGATGCGTTCGAAAAAGTCCAGAAGTAGAACCAATGATGAAGAAGAGCATGATTCTGAAACAGGTTCCAACTCAAAAAGCAAATCTTCCTCCAAGAAAGACAATGATTTAGGAGGCATCAAGCTTAAAATTCCCTCATTCCAAGGTAAAATGGATCCTGACTTATACCTTGAATGGGAGAGGAAAGTAGAGCTCATTTTTGAATGTCATAACTACTCAGAAGAAAAGAAAGTGAAACTTGCAGCTGTTGAGTTTACTGGCTATGCTAGTGTTTGGTGGGATAAATTACAGCGTACTAGAAGAAGGAATGGTGAAGAACCCATTGACACATGGCGTGACATGAGAACCATTATGCGTAAGAGGTATATCCCTTCCTATTACCTTCGTGATTTGCATACAAGATTGCAAAAACTTGAACAGGGATCTATGAGTGTTGAAGAGTATCATAAAGAGATGGAGATGGCTATCATCCGAGCTGAGGTTAACGAAGATGAAGAGCAGACAATAGCCCGCTTCATTGGTGGATTAAGAATTGAAATCTGTGAAAGAATTGAGCTAGAACATTACTTGGATATGGAAGAATTGCTTCATAAAGCTGTCCACTTGGAGAAGCAATTGAAAAGTAAGAAAACTAACTCTGTTCCTTGGAGAACTAATCCTCTCTTCAAGCGAAAAGAGTCAAGACCAAGAGAAGAAGATCAAAACTCCAAATCAGCCCAAAAGAATAAAGAAGACGTGAAGATGAAGGCTTCTGCATTTAAAGGTACTTTTGAATCAAAATCCTCTTCTAAATCTAGTACCTTGCGTTGCTTTAAATGTCAATGCTTTGGACATATTTCTGCTCAATGTCCAAACAAAAGAAACATGATTATCCTTGATAATGGGCGAGTTGATAGTGAAGATTCTTGTGAAGATTCTGATAATGACCCTCATGCTTTAGATGATATGCCTCCTTTAGAATCTTGTTCAGATAATGAATATACTGATCCTGTACATGGTAATGCACTTGTTACTCAAAGAATTCTCAATGCTCAACCAAAAGATGAGAAACATGATGATGAGCAAAGAGAAGAGATTTTCCATACTAGATGCTTCATTCAAGACAAGGTATGTAGCTTGGTTATTGATGGTGGTAGTTGCACCAATGTTGCTAGTACTTTACTTGTGGAGAAACTGAACTTGCCTACTCTAAAACATCCAAAGCCTTACAATTTGCAATGGCTAACTGATTGTGGTGAGATGAAAGTCACCAAGCAAGTTCAAGTATCATTTACTATTGGCAAATACCATGACAAGGTGTTATGCGATGTAGCACCTATGTATGCAGGACATCTACTTCTTGGTCGTCCATGGCAATTTGACAGACGTGTGACTCATGACGGCTATAGAAATTTCTACTCCTTTGTGTTTGAAGGGCGTAACATTGTACTTAGGCCTCTTAGGCCAACGCAAGCATATGAAGATCAATACAAAATTATAAGTGATTATAGAGAGAAAAGAGAAAAAGAGAGGCATGAGAAAGAGAAAGAAGAGAAAGAGAAAGGAAAAATATAGAAAAATGAAAAGAGTGGAAAGAATGTAAGAGAAAAGAAAAACAGTGTAGAAAAAGAAAGAGAGAGTGAACAAAACAAGAGCTTGAGCTTATTCATAGAAAAAGGAGAGGTGAAGAGTGCACTAATGGCAAGACAAGAAGTCTTTGTGCTTCTGTACAAGGACACCTATTTTTCTACTAACAAGCTTGATATTTCTCTGCCTTCTAGTGTTATCTCTCTTTTGCAGGAATTTGATGATCTTTTTCCGGAAGAAATTCCAAATGGTTTGCCTCCTCTAAGAGGCATAGAACATAGAATTGATTTCATCCCTGGATCTGCCATTCCAAATAAACCAGCATATAGAGCCAATCCTGAAGAAACTAAGGAGATCCAAAGACAAGTAGAGGAGCTCATGAGAAAAGGCTTTGTGCGTGAAAGTTTAAGCCCTTGTGCTGTACCAGTCATCCTAGTTCCTAAGAAAGATGGATCATGGCGAATGTGTGTGGATTGCTGAGCTATCAACAAAATAATGGTTAAGTATCGCTACCCTATCCCTAGGCTAGATGATATGCTTGATGAATTGCATGGTTCTGTATTGTTCTCTAAGATTGATCTTAGAAGTGGTTATCATCAAATTCGAATGAAAGAAGGAGATGAGTGGAAAACTGCATTTAAAACGAAATTTGGACTTTATGAATGGTTGGTAATGCCTTTTGGATTAACTAATGCTCCTAGTACATTCATGAGTCTTATGAATCATGTCTTCCGTTCATTCATAGGAAAGTTTATTGTGGTTTATTTTGATGACATTTTAGTCTAAAGCAAGAATTTAGAAGACCACATAGTGCATTTGCGTAAAGTCTTTAATACTCTTAGAGCAAATAAGCTTTATGCAAACATTCAAAAGTGTTCCTTTTGCATGGATTCTGTTGTGTTTCTTAGTTTTGTTGTGGGTGCTCAAGGGATCCAAGTAGATGAAGAAAAGGTTAAAGCAATTCAAGACTGGCCTACTCCAAAGAATGCTAATGAGGTGAGATCTTTCCATGGCTTAGCTAGCTTTTATAGGAGGTTTGTTAAAGATTTTTCATCTATAGCAGCACCTTTGAATGAGTTAGTTAAAAAGCATGTCACATTTAAATGGGGTGAGGCACAAGAGAAAGCTTTCAACACTTTAAAAGAAAAACTCACCAATGCACCACTACTTGTTTTACCAGATTTTAGGAAAGTTTTTGAGGTTGAGTGTGATGCATCTGGTTTGGGTATTGGAGCTGTCTTAATGCAAGATAATAGGCCAATTGCTTACTTTAGTGAAAAGCTTAGTGGTCCCACGTTAAACTACTCCACTTATGATAAAGAACTTTATGCCTTAAAGAGAACTTTAGAGACTTGGCAACATTATCTTTGGCCTAAAGAATTTATCATACATTCTGATCATGAGAGCTTAAAGTACTTAAAGTCACAAGGTAAGTTGAATAAAAGACATGCCCGATGGTTGGAATTTATTGAGACCTTTCCATATGTGATCAAGCACAAACAAGGTAAGGAGAATGTGGTAGCGGATGCTCTATCTCGCAGGTATACTCTTCTTACTTCTTTACAAACTCAATTGCTTGGTTTTGAGATGCTTAAGGGATTATATGAATCTGATTCTGATTTTGGGAAGATTTGGAATTCTTGTGAAAAACATGGTATTCAAGATTATTTCAGATTTGAAGGCTTTCTTTTCAAAAGAGATAAACTTTGTATTCCTTCTTGTTCAATGCGTGAATTACTTTTGAAGGAAGCTCATGGTGGTGGTTTAATGGGCCATTTTAGCATTGATAAAACTTTAAGTGTGTTGCATGAACATTTCTTTTGGCCTGCTATGAGGCGTGATGTTGTTGTTTTGTGTGATAAATGCATAATATGCAAACATGCTAAATCAAAGATTAAACCGCATGGATTGTATTCCCCACTCCTTGTTCCTAACCAACCTTGGACTGATATATCTATGGATTTTGTGTTAGGGCTCCCTAGGTCTCAAAATGGAAAAGATAGCATCTTTGTTGTTGTGGATAGATTTAGTAAAATGGCACATTTTATTGCATGCTCTAAGACTAATGATGCTGTTCATATTGCTAATCTATTCTTTAAAGAGATTGTGCGATTGCATGGTTTACCAAGAACAATTGTGAGTGATAGGGATGTAAAGTTTCTTAGTCATTTTTGGAGAACTCTTTGGAATAAACTTGGAACTAAACTTTTGTTTTCTACAATTGCACATCCACAAACTGATGGGCAAACAGAAGTAGTAAATAGGACACTCACTACTTTATTGCGTGCAATCATTCAAAAGAATTTGAAAAACTGGGAGAGTTGTTTGTCTCATATTGAATTTGCATATAATAGAGTTGTTCATTCCACTACATCTTATTCTCCCTTCGAGATTGTGTATGGATTTAATCCTTTGACTCCCTTAGATCTTTTTTACCTTTGCCTATGCATGAAAGAACTAACCTTGATGGCAAGGAAAAAGCTAAGTTTGTGCAGGAACTTCATGCTAAAGTTCGAGCCAATATAGAAAGGAGGAATGAACAATATGCTCAGCAAGCAAACAAAGGCCGAAGGCGAGTTGTATTCAACCCTGGAGATTGGGTTTGGGTACACTTGAGAAAGGAAACGTTTCCAGCACAAAGGAAATCTAAGCTGCAATCGAGAGGAGATGGTCCTTTTCAAGTCCTGGAAAGGATTAATGACAATGCCTACAAGATTGACTTGCCTAGTTCCTACAGCAATGTTAGTGCTACTTTCAATGTTTCAGACTTGTCCTTGTTTGATACTACAGATTCGAGGACGAATCCTTTCGAGGAAGGAGGGAATGATGGAGAACAAGTGAACTTTCAATCATGGAGATCCAATGTGCCCAAAGACCCTCTTCAAGGAGTAGGAGGCCCAATGACAAGAGGTAGGACAAAATCCATGAAAGAGGCCTTGCAAGGATTGGTCCAAGAGCTTAAGGAGAAAGAGCCCATCTATTTGGAAGACTTAGAGCAAATGGAGCCACCTTCTAATCCAAAAAGAATGATCATTTATTTGGAGGCCCAATTTGAAGATCTTAAAGGCCCAATCCAAGTCCAAATAGAAGAGCTTGATTAAAGGAAGTCATGCGCTTCATTAATGAGTCATGTGACTTTAGGATTAGATTTATTCCTTTTTAATTTATTTTGAATTTTCGTTTTATTTTTGATTTGATTTTTTCCAGATTAGATTATATCAGTTTTTGATTGGTTCTCACTTGTATTTATGAGGCCAACTTAAGATTTAATTCAGATTTGAATTTAAAAGGATAAGCCCTATCTATAAGGAATCAATTATCCTATTAGGATTAGGATTAGGATTTCTATTATTATTTATAGACCATATGGTGTCACATTGCAGATCAGATTTGAATAATATTTTGAGTGATTTCTCTCTTCAATTTCGTGTGAGATTGTTAGGGTTCTTCGTGTTCTTCCTAGAATACGAATTCGACTTATCAAGAGAATTGACCAACTCTTGTGGCGTCTTATGTTTGGGGTTGCTAGAGTTTTCTCTAGAGGTTCCATTCGGTCTCTCAATTGCATTGGATTGCTTCCGTTGTTTTTGGTTATTACTCTGGGTTCTTGAGTTGCCTAAGACTTTTTCTTGGGAGGTTCACCCTACTTCTATCAATATTAGCTTTCAGTTAGGTAGACTAGAAGAGGATACAGTTCTACTAAACATTTCATAAGTAATATCTCCTTCTAAATTTCTAACTATTTTTCCCAATTCCATTTTTTCTGAAGGTTCTAGCTTGGTTAATTTGGTAAATTTCCAATTAGTTGGAATATTTATTTCTTTATACTTTAATCTCCTAGGAATCATAACTATAGTTTTGGAGGGATCTCCTATTTCTATAGCATAGATTATCCTTTAGGAGACTCCTTAAAAACTTTGAAATTTTGATGAGTTTTTTGTAACTTGAACATAATTCTATATTTTATAGCCATAAAGGTAGTACCTTTTTCAAGACCTTTCCAATCCTACTTCTATAACCAAAGCTTCCCTACAAACATCATCGTTTAATCCCGTGACATAACTAGGAAAACAGTCAAAGTATACTGGCCCCTCATGTAGGTTTGTTTGAATTTTTCCTACTATGGATTCATGAAAATTTACTTCATGTCTTCTATCTCTTAAACATATAAATATTGGTTTTTCTAATCTTAATATGAAATTAGGTTTTATTGCTACCTGTATCATACATATATACATCCAATTGTATTTATCTTTAAATTTCTTTATTTTCTCGGCTGGGATCATATATATCATTTGTCTTCTTTGTTTATTCTATTTCCTTTTCGATGGTCTGGGTTACATAAGAAAAATCAAATGTGGTAGATTTATACATCTCTTCTTTCTTGAACATTGGCATAGCCCAATTAGTTAATACTTCTTGTAGACTTAGCTTAGTTATTTAACTTTCATTATTTATATGACTAGCTTCATTTATTTCTTCATCTGATTCTTCATTTTTCAGTTTTATTTGACTATAAGCTAAGAATTTTGAGAGTTATTCTTTCTCATATATCTTTTTTCAGATCCTAAAATCCTTTTAAACTAACTCATGCAACTACTCCTATAATGGATTTGACTACCTCTTTTTTCTAAGTTTGATAAGAACACCAGGCTAATCTCATGGGCTAACTAATTGCCGGATCTGGCCTATCAGGCTTACAATGTTTCCACCCAGATAGAAAGGTACAATTGAACTTTATCATAGAAATAATGCTATAAAATAATTTAAAAGAATGCATGGCTCTTATACTAATATAAGATAAAGAACTTAAATAAACAAGAGAAGCAAAAATGATATTAGAAGATTCCACTCTCATGATTTACCACCACCAGGGAAAAAGGGGCAACCTTACATATGTAGTTGGATGATTTTCCTTCGCTCTACTAATGGAGCTAAGCAACTTATGAAAAAGTGGATTGAGGAACTTCACATTCAGACACGGTCTAAGACCAAGAAATCTAATGATCAAGTTTCTTTTAACTTGGCTTTGATGAAGGCTGCTAAAGAGGTCTATAACGTTTGTGAACATACATATGTCCATTTTGCTTAGTTTCTTGTTTAGTCTGTATATTAATTATACTAATAACTAATATAAGAAGTAAGCATACTTATTTTTTAAAAGAACACTTTGATTTGTTAATAAGGATTTAAGTTTGTATTATTAGTATTTAAAGGGCTATACTTATTATGAAGTCATTGATTCTATGGTTTGTCAGCAAATTCTTGATAATGGACTTCCTATCCGATGATAGTAGAGTGATTGGAATCCTGCAAGTATACAAGGTCGATCGTAGTAATAAAAAGTCTAGAGTATTCCAGAGTCGAACCCAATGGAGGTTATGAAATCTATCAATTCATAATTTTTAATCCAAGAGAACAATTAACAATTCGAAGGAGAAAATTAGAAAATTAAGATGAAGCAAATAATTCATTTTGTAGATTAATTCAGTCACTAGAAGTGTCAAGGGATCGAGATCGGGGTTCACCTATCAGAATAACTCAAATTACTTTTTTTATTAGACTCTAAGCAATTATAGTGACACTTTTTTCTTTTATGTCCTAATCACCTCTCGGTCAATTAGTCCTTATTTAATTAGAGTTGAATTCACTCTCGTGTAACTCACTCATCTAGCCAAACCATGAAGCTACAATCAAGTCATCGCAAATTCTTAGATCTATCTCTAGTCTAGTTATCTATGTTTGTCATCTTAAGTCTAGGCTTACTCTTCTCCTTTCGGTACTTAAAGTTTGCCTACAAATTAGATTCTATGATGGCCAGTCACAAAATCGATATCCAAATAAGGAAGACAAACATAATTATAAATGATTCAATCAGATATACATAAAAATTCCAAAGTCATAATCAAAATCATTAGATAAGTTAATCCTAATCAGGCTACATCCCTACCCCTGACTGGGAATTTAGTAATCCATAAATTTAATCATCTTAACAAGGTTCAATTCCCAAATCATAAACAAACAAAGCTAAAGATACAAGTAGAAGAGAGGAAACTTGAAGATTGCCCCAGAACTCCCTTAATCCCTTACTTTCATTGTCTCCTGGTCTCTTCTAGTTGCTCCAAAAGCATAAGAATTGTTCTCTAGCCTCCAGATGTGCAACTGAACTCCCTCTCATGTTTCTACCGTGTCTCCTTATATAGAAAAAAGTCTAGAAGCCCATAAAAGCCCGAGAATTCACTAAAATATGTTAAAATTAAGTCTGCCTCTCAAATAGAGCCAGTGCTGAGTCCATATTAATTTCCTTCATCAGGTACTAGCTCAATGTGCCTTTTACCTAGTTTGTGAGGCCACTTGGTGCCGGGTGAGTGCTTTCTTGGAGGACCCGGTGCCAGGTCCTCTAGTAATTTTGTTGCTTCTTCGCCTCCTCAACCATCCGTGGGTAAGGAAATTAGTGGGGATAGGTGGCTACATAAACCAACATTTTTCTAATTCTTTTTGGCTCTAAGTAGCTCAAAAATCCTCATAAACATTCCTGTGATACAAATATATCCAAATTATGTAGAATTATGCCAAAAAGTATCAAATTACAATATTTAAAGCTGAAAATAGATACAAAATATATGTATTTTATATGTATAAAATAGACACATCAAACTGTAATATGGAAGATATTTGTTCAATGAAAAATAAGTAAAGTATATGTAGCTTTCTTCCTTAATAGAAAAGCAGAAAACATGAATTACTCTTCCATGCCAACTCAAGACTAAATCATTCATTTCTTTTTCCTGGGTTAAAGAACGACCATAAGAGGAATCTTTTTTGTCACTAGGAGGATGTGTTTCTTGGTCATTCATGATCAACAACAGACTCAAAAGTCCTCTTATGAATGAAATGCTAAATTACAATTCTCATCTAGTTATCTTTGTGATTGTAGTTCTCAAGTGTTATAGCTAGGTCTACTTCAATGGTTCTCATATGTGTGCTAGTAGTAGGATGATCCTAAATCTCATATAATAGTTAGTTTAATATTATGATTCAGTTCATTTTCCACTAGGAGAGAGTCAGTGGATTTTATTGAGAAATTGTCAAAATGGAACTCCTAAAGAATTGAGTTTGTTGTTTAGAAGTCGCAGTTTATTATTATTTGTAAGTCACAATTTTCTTTCATTAGCTTTGTGAAGGAATTTATTTTGTTTGTAATTAAATTCTTATTTTAGAACACTATACTACTATAGTATATGTGTGCGCAAGACTTCCCACTCTTCAAATTCTTGCTACTGATTCATCATAGAAAATCTAAGTTGAAGATATTTTTGTCTTCTTCATGTGTTTATGTCTGCAACTTTTTGTAGGTGGATGTCTACCTACTGCCCTAGGATATATTCCCAATAGGCAGGTTATATTTCAAGAACAAGACATGAGTTAAGAAGACTAAAGGAAACCATGTTATAATTCACAACAACTATATCATAGGTTTTGAGAAGAAGACAAAGCGATTTCACACCTACGGCCTTTGGCTAGTGGATGATCATGCCCATAAGTCCCCACTTGGTAGATTATGATTCATAAGAGATCTATGCCTACTATAACACCTAGACCTTAAGCTCAATTCCTATGTAAAAGATCATAATTAAGTCCATTTATGCCCAAAAAAGTTGAAAACAAAATTTTCATGACCTTGGACTATTCATTTGGCTCTTTTCTATTTTACCAGCCAAAGTTCAGAAATTCATAAGTAATTCTACAAAAATTGTATCCAAGTGATTCAGTCTCTAAAAAGAGCTAAAAATATTGTCTACATGGAAAAAAAATAAGAAACAAAGCATTGGCTGAGCCTATTGATATAGTAAATTTCGAGAATAATTATTGTTCATTTGGCCATTTTCTAAAATTTTAGTTTTTGAGCTTAAATTTGAAAAATCATATAAAATTGTATAGACATCTAAATTTAGTGTTCTTTCAAGCATTTTAAATGTCTTCCTATCTAGTTTCCATCCATATATAACATTCATATATTCCACAAAAAAAGGTCTAAACAGTGTTAGGTTTACTAACTAAAGGTCAAAATGATCATTTACATCCTATAACATAGCAAAATAAAAGCCATAAAGCACATATATGTCCATAATTTGTTCTCTTATCATGTTATACATTAAATAGAACCTAAAGGGATATCATCATCTTGATGCACATACTTAACACTAAACATGTGAATTTACACAATAACTTGAAATAAAATACTATGGCAAGTAAAGTCATCTTAGTCAACAATTTTTTTTCCCCTTTCCTTTCTCCTCCTTGGTAGCCTTGCCATATTGTGTTCCTAGACATGTTTAGCATATGCAAGGGTGAAATTCATTGAATCTCAGTAGCAATTACCTATACATGTAATCATATTATCACACTTAACATGAAAACATCAAAGAATCAAGTATCAAATGTTAGCAAGGCTGACTTCCCAAGAGGAGGGGTGAATTGGGAAGTTTGAAATTTTTCTGCACAAAGTGAAGTAAGTGAAGATATCACAGTATAATGAAAGCAATGCGTAAAACAGAGTAAGGTGAAAAATAAAGATAAGGAGAAATGAAGTCAGAGATTTATCCTGGTTCGGTCTATTCACTTGACCTACATCCAGTCCCCAAGACACCTCTTGAGATTTATCCACTATACAGCAAGAATTTCAGTGGGCTTCTTGCTAAAGCCACAGTACATAGGTTTGCTCTATTTCTGAGCTCTCTCAAACTCTTCAAGCACTTTCACTATGTGCTTCCCAATCCCCTTGTGAATACCCCTCACAAGTAAACCTATCTTCCAGATGAAGAATAGATTGATTACAATAAAGTAACTCTCTTGTAAAGAGTGGATATGAAAGTTTAAGTACAAGTTTTGAAGTTAAGAGGGTAAAAGCTTTTGAGAAGAAGATTCAGCAGAAATTCGGTATATACAAGTTTGATTTGTTACCCACAACTTCAAATGATGTTGTATTTATAGATTTAGGTCTTAAATATCCGTTAGAGACTAAATCTATCCGTTGGGGAAGTTATCCAACGGTTACTCTGAAAAACTATCCGTTTACCAACCGCATTTAATGTTTCTGACATACTGAAATTTGAATTTTGGTTGGCCAACAGACGAATTTCAAAGGAACCGAAGATTAAAGCTTCCAACGTTACAGCACGAAGTTCGTCTGTTCATAAAGTGAAATTTGAATTTTGAAACTTACAAAACATTTTCACAATGTGACATACGAATTTTCAAGAAGAAAGTTTTCGGTTAAGTATGAACAGTGTTTTCAATTTTCTACAGTGCCTTTGAAATTAGAATTTTGGATCCCCAAAATTCGTCTGTTCATTGAACGTTTAAAGAGACACAGTAGATAACTTTCTTCGAAATTCAAATTTTGGAAAGGTGAAATTCGTCTGTCAGAGAAACTCTTTTCAGACTCATTTCATCATTCGAATGTTGCAAGTTCTTATCATTCGTATGTCAATGTTTCATTTCAATAGACTCAAGAACTTAGCTTCTGAAATTCAAATTTCAATGCTCAAAGTTCGTCTGTCAGAGAGCAGTTTTAAAAACTGAAATCACTCTTGATCTCAGGTGAACTTTAACATAGTTTCAGACGAATTTCTTCAATTTTCTCAAGTTTTGTTTTGTTTGAAATTCGAATTTTGAAAACTCAAAGTTCGTCTGTTGTAAAGAAGCATCTTTCAGACTTATATGAAAATTCGAATGTTGGAACTTCAAAATTCGTCTGTCAGAGAGCATTTATCAAACTTAATTTCATTTTGATTTCAGATGCACTTTATCATAGTTTCAGACGAATTTCTTTGATTTTCACAAACTTCATTTTTCTTGAAATTCGAATTTTGAAAGTGTGAAGTTCGTTTGTTACAAAAGGCCTCTTTTCAGACTAGATGAAAATTCGAATTTTGAACAACCAAAATTCGTCTGACAGAGAGCAGTCTCTTTAGACTTATTCAGTTTTAGCTCGAAATTCGAATTTCCAAAGGCAAAATTCGAATTTCTAACTTGACAGTTCAGTTTAAACTCTCAACCTTCGTCTGTTCAAAGGTGTTTTTCAAATATTAAAAGATTTAACACAAAATCAAAGTTTAAAAACATCTTTTCTTTAAATCAAAATCTTTTACCCAATAATACCAAAAACTAAAGATCCTACAAGAGATCTAACAGCAAATACTCAGTAAATCTTCACTTGAAACAGCTTTGTTCTTCTTTGATATCTTCAATCCAAGCTCTTGAGAGTTGGTTTAAAATCATCAACACTCTTGATTCAACATTCTCCCCCTTTTTGATGATGACAAAACAACTTACAAACTGGATTAGTACTTGGGTTTGCTTTCACAAGCTCCCCCTCAACATATGCATAAGATATCAACAGAATTAAGGCACAAAACTTAGCAACAAAGGGATCCATTCAATTAAACAAAAGTTGCTTATACAGAACCAAATAATGCAAAGTTCAAACATCAAAACTAGTCCAATCAACAAATTTCAAACAACAAAACCAGGTACAAAGTACAACAAGGATTTCCAATCATTTCTTCTTGGTCTTGGTCTTCTTGCTGTAGGATTTCCCTTTTCCTTTACCAGATTGCTCAGCAGCAGTCTTTCCAGTTTGCCCAGCAGTTTGCCCAGACTTCTCCCCCTTTTTGACATCATCAGGAAGGCCAACAAAATCAGCCGGAGGAGGGATCTGAGAGACAGGAACAGGAGCAAAAGGAATTTCAGCTGGGGGATCAGTGCTTGTTTCCTCATCAGAGATTTCCAGCAGCTCCTGCATTGCCTGTCTGGTAAGAGCTAGTTGAGCCCTTTGTTCCTCTGTAAGACCATAGGCAGCTGGAGAAGAGGAAGCTGGTTGAGCAGGAGGAAACATTTCTTCCAGTCTTTTCCTCTGAGCTTCCATTAAAGCATTGTGAGCAATGGCAACAAAGTCAACAACAGGTACAAGGCTCCTTTCTTCAGTGCTCACAACTTCTTGCATAGAGGAGCTTGAAATTGCTGCCACCAGTTTTTCAACTTGCTCAGATTCTTGAGTGGACAGAATTGATTCCTGAGCAATTTCTTGCATGGGCTCATGAGGACTTGTCTGCTGAAGTCCTTCTTCTTCTTCCAATCCATAGTCCAAAGGTGGACCAGGACTTGGTGTTCTCATTGCACCAGCACCATCTACATTATCATCATGTTCAGAGGAGGCAATCTCGAAGGGGCTTGGAGGCTCAGGAGTTGGAGATAGAGTAGGCTCAGGGACACCAGGCTGAGGTGGAGCTGAAGTGGTAGGAATAGCATTCCTTATTTCTTCATACGCATCAGCCACCACCTTCATGTTCACAGCCAACTGATGGATCTGATCTTGTAGATGAGAAAATTTGGCATTTTGCTCATCTCTTATGCTGAGAATGAGTGTTGACAGATTGTCAAACAGCTCAGTGACCTTTGTTGGCTTGGCCCGTGAGGAGGGAGTGGAAGGAGGTTGAGTGGGCCTGGAGGGAGATGGGATTGGCTGAGAAGGCTGAGGTACTGATTTGCCAGGGGCCTCAGAGGTGCCTTCTTGTTGGAGGGAGGCATCAGCAGTAAAGAACAGATCTTCAGATTTTCCTGCTCCCTTTCCAACCCATCTGCCTTCATCTCGTTCAATACCCATCCTTTGCAGTTCCTCTTCTTTGAATGCCTCAGTGAGTTTCCCTTTCCCCTTTTCAATGTGTTGAATCCTAGCATGCTGCAGGATTCTTGAAATAATTGCAGCATAGGGGAGTGTGGAATCCTTCCTCTGATCCCTTGCCTTTATCATTCTCTGGAGGATGATATGACCCATGTTGATTAGCTTCCCATGAATGATAGCAGTCATCACATGAGCCTCTGCCCTTGTTATCAAATTGAAGCTGCCACCCTTGTTGAATATGATCCTGGACACTATATAGTGCAGGATCCTGACTTGTACACTTAGGTCTGTGGGCTTCAACAGATTAATTGTTGGCCTGTTATCCCTTCTCCTGAACAAGGTGTCCAAGATGGTGCTCTCTTTATAGTACAGAAAGGATCCACCTTCTTCATCCTCTGTGCTTGCCTCATCCATGTATCCAGAGGCTGTAATGTCAATTTTTAGCCCATCTTGTCCTGGGATTTCCAGCACTTCATTGATTGTTTCATCAGTAAGCCAGATGGTCCTTGATCTCAAAGTGACCTCCCATTTCCTTTTCTTGCTGTTATATTGAAGAGAGGCATACCAAGTCTTCACTACTTCATCATCATATTTTTCAGCAATTTCCAACAGGTTTTTGTATCTTATCAACCATAATGCAGCATCAAAGTTGTTGGATATCAAAAATTGCTCCAAATTTACACAGTGAGGCTTGATTACCTTTTTGCTGGAAAACTTGGCAGAAAACTCTTCTTGAATTTCAGGAGTACTCCAAAGTGGCAATGTAGTAAGCTCAAATTCTCCAGATTGTGTAGAAGAGGAGGAAGCCACAGCAGTAGTATCACCCGAAGGAATTGCAGTTTTTGAAGAGGAAGGCCCAGTTTTCTGAGAATCTGCCTTGGATGATGATTTCTGGCGTTTAGAAGGGGTAGCTTTACTGGGTTCGGCCTTTCTTTTGGATTTTTCTCCTTCTTTTGTAGCATATTGGGATTTAACCGTTCTTTTTGGCCGAGTCCCAGCTTGTCCTGCTCCAGGGATCTTTACTCTCGCCATTTTTCAGTGGAATGAAGTGGAATGACGTCAAGAAAGGGTTTATAGGATGCGAATGGAAGTTTAAACGGTGAAGAATGACGGTTTTTGGACAGGAGTTAAGAGAATTAAAGAAAGAATCAGAACGGATTCAGAGAGGTTACAGATAGGGCTGCATCTGTTCTGAGGAAAACCGTAGCATTTAACGTGTGTAACCGTCTGACAGACGAATTTTGAGAGGCCAAAATTCGAACTTCGGGCAGTTACAAGTTAAACCGTTTAGCACAGCTTACTGACAGACGAATTTTCATCTTGAAAGTTCGTCTGACAGTGGCTTGAAACAAGCAATACAAGGACAACAGACGAATTTTGTTCCACCAAAGTTCGAATGTTGAATAGAAAAAGGTAGTTAAAAATCAAACTATCAATCAATCAGTCGAATGAAGCAGGTAGAGCTGCATCTTTTAACAATTCAGCATGTAGGACATGATTCATCAGATGAATTTTGAACAGAAAATTCGAATTTTCTTACTATGTAAAGATTATCCAACATTCGTATGTTAGGAAGTAATAATTTGTGTAGCAGTGCTGGACAAGCATAATTTTGAAATTTCTGATTTTGAAAATTCGAACTTTCAAGTTTCAACAGACGAATTTTGAGGCATTACAGAGAACTGTTCCAGGGCATAACAGGCCGAAGTTCGTCTGTTAGTGAACTGAAATTCGAATGTTGACCATATTGACCATGTCAGAAGCACATTTTATGAAGCAAAATACGTCTAACATACATTAAAATGCGAATTTCATCTTTAAAAACTTACAGAATGGATCCAAAACTTAGGATTTACATCTTTTATTCCATTTTCTGGTTGTTCCATTCTGACGTGCTCCAATCTTCAAGTTTATTGCCATTGATTTTCACAAGGAGCACCTGCACCTTAGATTAAACATACTCCGAAGCTCAAGTTAGAATTGATTCTGATATTGAAAATTTTAAGGACAGAATTGCATGAGAATATCTTACAGTTCATTGGGGTTTACCATTCCCAATTCTCTCCTTATTTTACAAAGTCTGTCTTCTGGCAGAGGTTTTGTGAGTATATCAGCAACTTGATCCTCTGTTGGGATGTACTCCAATCTGACTTCTCCTTTCAGAACATGATCTCTTATGAAGTGATGCCTGACTTCAATATGCTTTGTTCTTGAGTGCATGATAGGATTTTTGGTGATATTTATAGCACTTTGGTTGTCACACATGATTGGTATCTCTCTTATTTTGATCTCAAGATCTTCAAGCTGCTGTTTCATCCAGATGACTTAGGCACAACAGCTTCCAGCTGCAACATACTCAGCTTCTGCAGTAGATAAGGCTACACTGTTTTACTTTTTGCTGAACCATGAAACTAGGGATCCTCCAAGGAACTGACAGGTTCCACTTGTGCTTTTTCTGTCAGTTTTAGATCCTGCAAAATCAGCATCCGTGTATCCTTTGAGGTCTTCTCCATTGCCTTTTAGATACCAAAGACCCATTTGTGATGTTCCAATAAGATATCTAAAAATTCTTTTCACAGCTGTTGCATGGGATTCTTTGGGGCATGATTGGAACCTTGCACACATGCAGACACTGAACATAATGTCAGGTCTGCTGGCAGTTAAGTACAGCAGAGATCCAATCATTCTCCTGTACTGAGTAATGTCAAACATCTTCCCATTCTCATCCATGTCTAGTTTGGTTGCAGTAGCCATAGGTGTTCCCATTGGCTTGGCATTCTCCATCCCAAACTTCTTTAGCAGCTCCTTTAGATACTTGGATTGACTGAGAAAGATACCATCATCAAGCTGTCTGATTTGCAGTCCGAGGAAGAAGTTAAGTTCACCCATCATGGACATCTCGAATTCTCCCTGCATTAACTCAGAAAATTTCTTGCAAAGAGTTTCATTAGTAGCACCGAAAATAATATCATCAACATAGATTTGAACAATCAGTAAATCTTTATTTTCTTTCTTAGTGAATAAAGTTGTGTCAACTTTGCCTCTATTAAATCCTTTTTCAGTTAGAAAATTGCTCAATCTCTCATACCATGCTCTAGGGGCTTGTTTTAAACCATAAAGAGCCTTCTTTAGTTTATAAACATGGTTTGGTTTAGTAGAATCTTCAAAACCAGGAGGTTGATCTACATAAACCTCTTCCATGATATATCCATTTAAAAAGGCACTCTTTACATCCATTTGATATAGTAAAATATTTTTCATGCATGCATATGCTAGCAGTATTCTTATAGCCTCTAGTCTAGCTACTGGTGCAAAGGTTTCTTCAAAATCAATACCTTCTTCCTGATTATACCCTTTAGCAACCAGTCTAGCCTTATTTCTGATTATTGTTCCAGATTCATCCAGTTTATTTCTGAAAACCCATTTGGTACCAATAACAGGATGATTTTTGTGCCTGGGCACTAAATCCCAAACATGATTTCTTTCAAACTGATTTAGTTCATCTTGCATAGCTAAAATCTAGTAATCATCAGTTAAGGCTTCCTCAGCACATTTAGGTTCAATTTGAGAAATGAAAGCGCAGTTGAGCATTTGATCCCTTAACTGTTTTCTGGTTTTGACTTTCTCTTGAACATTCCCTATTACTTGATCAACAGGGTGATTCCTTTGATATCTCCAAGCTCTAGGGAGTTCTTGAGTTGTTTCTTCATTATTTTCTTCATCAAACTCTTGCTCCTGGACATCTTCCTCTGTGTCAACAGATTCAGATATCTTTGGAGGTTCAGTTTTACTTTTGTCAGAAATTACCAGTTTTTCAAAATTGATAGTTAGATCATCCTCATGTTTTGAAATAGCTTCATTTTCAATGAAAACCACATGCACTGATTCTTCTACTATATTTGATCTTTTATTATAAACTCTATAAGCCTTACTCCTACTTGAATAGCCCAAAAATATACCTTCATCGGATTTGGCATCAAACTTACCCAGATTTTCTTTCCCATTGTTGTGAATGAAGCATTTGCACCCGAACACATGGAGGTGTGACAGATTTGGCTTTCTTCCTTTGTACAGCTCATAAGGAGTTTTTCCAAGGATTGGTCTGATGTAGGCTCTGTTTATGATGTAACTTGCTGTATTCACTGCATCAGCTCAGAACACTTGAGAGAGTTCCTTCTCATTCAGCATAGCTCTTGCCATTTCTCCAATGGTTCTGTTCTTCCTTTCCACCACTCCATTTTGTTGAGGAGTTCTTGGTGCTGAGAAGTTGTGGTCAATCCCATGCTCATTGCAGTACTCCAGAAAGTATGCATTTTCAAATTCTCCTCCATGGTCTGACCTGATAGACACAATAGAAATACCTTTCTCATTTTGCACTTTCTTAGCTAAGGTTACAAATGCATCAAAGGTATCACTTTTAGAGGAAAGAAACAATGTCCAAGTGAATCTGGAGTAATCATCTACAATTACAAGCACATACAGATTACCACCAAGACTTTTCACTCTAGATCGTCCAATTAAGTCCATATGCAGCAATTCAAGTGGTCTTGTTGTTGTAATTACATTTTTAGATTTGAAGGATGCTTTGGTTTGTTTTCCTCTTAGGCATGCATCACATTCTTTATCCTTTTCAAAAGATATTTTAGGAAGACCAGTTACTAGCTCATTTTTAATCAGTTTAGACAATTGATTCATGTTGACATGAGCTAATCTCCTATGCCATAGCCAACTGTCATTATTCAGACTAATTAAGCATACAGAGTCCATGGGAGGAAGTTCATCAAGGTCAATAGTATAACAGTTACCTTCCCTTTGAGCTTTGAGGATTACTTTGTGATCACTTTTTCTGATGACCAGGCAAAACTTTGAGTCAAACAGCACCCAGTTTCCTTTGTCACAGGTCTGACTCACGCTTAGTAAGTTGTGGTTGAGGCCAATCACAAACATCACCTCTTCAATGGATGTTTCTGGATTTTTGCCCACAATTCCAATACCAATGATTTTGCCATATTGGTCACCTCCAAAGGTCACCTTTCCTCCTTTCTTGTCTCTAAGGGTGATGAACTTCTCCTTATCACCAGTCATGTGACTTGAGCAGGCACTGTCTATATACCATTTGTTGCTTTTCTTAGCTTTAAGACAGACCTGCAAAACAAAGTTTATGTTTTCCTTTTAGGTACCCAGATTTGCTTGGGTCCTTTTCGGTCAGTAAGTAATTCCCTAGATGCAGAGGCAACTTTGGGAACCCATTCAGTTTTCCTGCCTAATCCATTTTTCTTCAATGCACAAGAACTGGAAATATGTCCCTTTTTGTTACAGAAATCATAGGTAATGAATGGACTGCTTGATTGAGTGGTAGGAAGAAAATAATGCAGATAATACTTCTGTTTAGCATGCCTTGGTTGATCATATGTTTCAATGTGAGGTGATGCATCATTTTTCTTTTTATTATTGTTAGCATGCACAAAATGTCTCATATACATGTTCTGATTTTTCTTCCTGATCTTTTCCTTGACAGCACATGGATCATAGCCAAGACCAGCTTTTCCTTGTGATATTCTTTGGCTCCCCATCAAGGCAAACAACATATCTTTACCTCTAGTGAGTCTAGACATGCTTTTAACTAGATAATCATTAGTTTGCTTAAGTTCAGTGCATGAGGTGCAGCAAACAGATTCAGTAGGAGGTAAAGAGGCAATTTCAGAAACTATGCTTTGAGACTCCAGCTTAATTATCTTTTTCTTTGCTAGTTTTAGTTCTTTAGCAACTTTAATAAATTCATCATGAAGCTCATGAAATGCATCTAGTAATTCAGAATAGGAAGGTTCAGATTCATATACCTCTTCTTCCTGATCACTGCTGTGTGAGAGTGTGGCTTCTTCAGAAGCAAGTGCCATCAAACAAGTGTTGGCAATCTCATCCTCATCTTCTTCTTCCTCATCTGAGCTGTTGCCCCATATAGATGAGATGTAGGCCTTCTTCTTCTTTCCCTTATCAGCAGCTTTCTTTTCCTTTTCTTGTTTCTTGAGGAATTGGGGGCAGTCCCACTTTATGTGTCCCTGCTTCTTGCATTCATAGCAAGTCACAGGTTCTTTTGTCTCTTTCTTGCTTTCTCCAGCTGCTCCTTTCTTGAAGAATCTCTTGTTCTTCTTTTTGCTGTAGAATCTTCCGATTTTTCTAACCATCATTGCCAGGGTTTCTTCATCCAGATCATCTCCTTCATCAGATTCTTCTTCCTTTTCATCAGCAGCTTTGAGGGCAAGGCCTTTCTTCTTTCTGTCCAGGCCAGGTTCCTTGAGTGCTTTGATTTTTCCTTCATATTCCTCAAGGCTTCCGAAGAGAGCTGTGACAGAAGTCATAGATTCTCCTCTGGCTTCTTCTATAGCTGTTACCTTGGGCTGCCATTCCAGAGGGAAAGCTCTGAGTATTTTTCTTACTTTCTCAGACTGAGTGTATTCCTTTCCCAGGCTTTTGAGTTGATTCACAATGAGGGTGAATCTCTTTTGTAGTTCCTTTATAGTTTCTCCTTCAGCCATTCTGAAGCTTTCATACTCCCCAATGCACGTGTTCAGTCTGTTCTCCCTGACTCCAGATGTTCCTTCATGAGCAATCTGCAGAGTATCCCACATTCCTTTTGCAGTGATGCATTGCGAGACTCTGTAGAATTCATCTTGATTCAGGGCCCTGACTAAACAGTGTTTTGCTTTGAAATTCAGTAGGACTCTCCTTCTGTCCTCATCATTCCATTCTGCTTCCAGCTTCTCTTTGTGTCCTCCATCTTCAGTTAGAGCCATTGGAACGAAATCCCCTTTTTCAATAACTGACCAGATGTCAAGATCAATTGATTGGAGGTAGATCTGCATTCTCATCTTCCAGTACCCATAATGCTCTCCACTGAAGCCTGGTGGTCTGTTAGTATTGTTCCCTTCAGGGAGTATACTCTCTCCAAAGCCAGCCATCTTAATTCCCGGACTGTGAGTTCCTTTGTATGGGAATCCGGGCTCTGATACCACTTGTTAGCAAGGCTGACTTCCCAAGAGGGGGGTGAATTGGGAAGTTTGCAATTTTTCTGCACAAAGTGAAGTAAGTGAAGATATCACAGTATAATGAAAGCAATGCGTAAAACAGAGTAAGGTGAAAAATAAAGATAAGGAGAAATGAAGTCAGAGATTTATCCTGGTTCGGTCTATTCACTTGACCTAAATCCAGTCCCCAAGACACTTCTTGAGATTTATCCACTATACAACAAGAATTTCAGTGGGCTTCTTGCTAAAGCCACAGTACATAGGTTTGCTCTATTTCTGAGCTCTCTCAAACTCTTCAAGCACTTTCACTATGTGCTTCCCAATCCCCTTGTGAATACCCCTCACAAGTAAACCTATCTTCCAGATGAAGAATAGATTGATTACAATGAAGTAACTCTCTTGTAAAGAGTGGATATGAAAGTTTAAGTACAAGTTTTGAAGTTAAGAGGGTAAAAGCTTTTGAGAAGAAGATTCAGCAGAAATTCGGTATATACAAGTTTGATTTATTACCCACAACTTCAAATGATGTTGTATTTATAGATTTAGGTCTTAAATATCCGTTAGAGACTAAATCTATCCGTTGGGGAAGTTATCCAACGGTTACTCTAAAAAACTATCTGTTTACCAACAGCATTTAATGTTTCTGACATACTGAAATTCGAATTTTGGTTGGCCAACAGACGAATTTCGAAGGAACCGAAGATTAAAGCTTCCAACGTTACAGCACGAAGTTCGTCTGTTCATAAAGTGAAATTCGAATTTTGAAACTTACAAAATATTTTCACAATGTGACATACGAATTTTCAAGAAGAAAGTTTTCGGTTAAGTATGAACAGTGTTTTCAATTTTCTACAGTGCCTTTGAAATTCGAATTTTGGATCCCCAAAATTCGTCTGTTCATTGAACGTTTAAAGAGACATAGTAGATAACTTTCTTCAAAATTCGAATTTTGGAAAGGTGAAATTCGTCTGTCAGAGAAACTCTTTTCAGACTCATTTCATCATTCGAATGTTGCAAGTTCTTATCATTCGTATGTCCATGTTTCATTTCAATAGACTCAAGAACTTAGCTTCTGAAATTCGAATTTCAATGCTCAAAGTTCGTCTGTCAGAGAGCAGTTTTGAAACTGAAATCACTCTTGATCTCAGGTGAACTTTAACATAGTTTCAGACAAATTTCTTCAATTTTCTCAAGTTTTGTTTTGTTTGAAATTCGAATTTTGAAAACTCAAAGTTCGTCTGTTGTAAAGAAGCATCTTTCAGACTTATATGAAAATTTGAATGTTGGAACTTCAAAATTCGTCTATCAGAGAGCATTTATCAAACTTAATTTCATTTTGATTTCAGATGCACTTTATCATAGTTTCAGACGAATTTCTTTGATTTTCACAAACTTCATTTTTCTTGAAATTCGAATTTTGAAAGTGTGAAGTTCGTCTGTTACAAAAGGCCTCTTTTCAGACTAGATGAAAATTCGAATTTTGAACAACCAAAATTCGTCTGACAGAGAGCAGTCTCTTCAGACTTATTCAGTTTTAGCTCGAAATTCGAATTTCCAAAGGCAAAATTCGAATTTCTAATTTGACAGTTCAGTTTAAACTCTCAACCTTCGTCTGTTCAAAGGTGTTTTTCAAATATTAAAAGATTTAACACAAAATCAAAGTTTGAAAACATCTTTTCTTTAAATCAAAATCTTTTACCCAATAATACCAAAAACTAAAGATCCTACAAGAGATCTAACAGCAAATACTCAGTAAATCTTCACTTGAAACAGCTTTGTTCTTCTTTGATATCTTCAATCCAAGCTCTTGAGAGTTGGTTTAAAATCATCAAAACTCTTGATTCAACATCAAACACATTGACACATTTCGGTCATATGATTTTACAAAAAATTTTGATAGAGTTTTTGTTTTATAAAATGGACATTCCAGGGTCTCAATACTCCTCATTCAACTTAGCCAACAACATAAAAACATCACATAGTAATATTACAATTATATGACAAAGCATGAAATATTTAGTAAGCAAATATGGTAACATTGTGTAAGTAAAGGGAATTAACTATCTTTTACAACTTCTTTGCCTTCCAAGCTTTGTACACCTTTCCTTTGGCTTTCCAGAACTTTCTTGAACCCTAATGCATGACAAAGTAAGGTCATAAGCTATTGTTGTCATGACCTTCTTCACAAAATATGAACACTAACCCTTAAAATTCTATATATTTCCTTTCAACCAATACTTGTATTTACCTAATTTAGACCCAAAGAATCTATTTTTGGGATTAAAATTTTTAAATTCCTTCTTTATCCTAAACCCAAGTTTGGCCAAAAATAAGGGGAAAATTGAAGAAAAATATTTGCTTCACAAAACTTGCATCAATTTGTGGTTCCATGCTTTATTCACCTAGTTTGTATTTTTTGCATCAACTTGTGGTTCCATGCTTTATTCACCTAGTTTACATTTTTTCCAATGTTTATTTGGCAAAAGCTCAACTTTATCTCTCTAACCTACCATGGCCAAAATCTTAAGGAGGAGAGGAGAGAAAAGGCTTCATAAGACCTTCACTAACTACTTGAGAATACAAGCTTAGGAGCATGAGAACTCACCTTGGTGCTTGTGGCTTCAGCCTTTGCTTTTAGGTTTTCCTTTTCTCTCTTCTTTTCTTAGGTTTTTGTCATGCTTTCTCACTCTTTTCTCTTCTGCTTTGGCTGAACAAATGGAAAGGAAGAATTTTTTTAAATTACTTAACCACACATCTTGAGGAACGATATCAAATGCATAAATAGTAATCCATAGTTAGTTAACTACATTGGTAAATCTTTAATGAAACAATTCAGTTAATTCAATTAATTAAATGCCTTTAGTGTCCCTTCAGCCACTATCACTCTACTCCAATGGTATTATTGTCCAAAAATTGCTCCATAATTTTAACAATCCAAAATAACCTTTATTGATAAATTTTACTCATATCAACTAAATACTTTTGTTGTAGTTGTCATTTAATTGGTATAGGATTATTGTAAATTTAATTTTGCACTAAATTCATTTCCTTACCCCAAAATATATTTATGTGGGGTCCACATACTGTTCCTATCACTTTACTACATTTTTGTGGGGTCCACGATTCCTTTTTCAGTATATTATTTACTTTTCGATATTCGATTTTAATCATAAATTTATACGAACTCAATTAGCCTTTAAGCAGTATTCCATTGAGTCTGACTCATCTCAAACTTTGTTTTGACAGTAATTTGAAAAAAAAACTATGAAATTATTCTTGACTTGAGGTTAAATTATAATTTTTAATCTTTTCTCATAATTTTTTCCAGGGACTATATTGCACTAACTTCTTCCTTTTTTAAGGACTAAATTGCATTGAATTCTAATTTTTGGGACAAAAATATAATTTTCTCATTTTCTTGTCAAACCTGGAAAAATAAGCTTTTTGCCTTTTCTCGATTTTAGCTGTATCTATCCGATTTTTGCAATTCTACATGCATTTTCTGTTAGTCTGTACTATTTTCCTCTACGTTATATGATATCCAATAAAATAGAGATATTACAACTATTGTACGCTTGGATCCAAAGCATTTTGATTCCATTGGTGCCTTTGTCTGATCTACTCATCCACCTTATGTTATAGATGTTGAGAGCTGCTTCTATCCAATCCGCTAATCCACCTTACATGGTAGATGTTGAGAAAAAGAAATTCTAAATGTCTTTAACTGAAAATATAGTGCATTGGCTCCTTGATGGTTTCTCAGGGACTAATGAACATCACCCATCCAATCATGGGTTGGCAAATTAATATTGTCTAGATAGAATCTTGAGCAAGTAAGGTCTACAAAAACTTCATTGGTCACGTTGATCAAAAATAGGTATACAAGAATGTCTGAGTTAGGCTTTATTGATAATTGTTTATCCCTTTTAATTTACTTGAATTACAATTATTTTCGGGATTGGTTTGCTTGAAAATGTCTCTCTTCCCCATGGAAGTGAATTGCAATTCAGGCAAAACCATTATGCATCAAGTATAGCTTCTACTTAAATTAGGTGACTGGTTTTCACTTTGGTTTTTGTTTTGACCAGACAAAAAGGTAGTTCACAACATTTGTAGATTCTTTTGGTTCCCAAAGTTGTAATTCATGGTGTATGCTTGTCTGAAATTTTTGCCTAGTTAGTTAGCTAATGTGAAATTGCGTCACATATTGATTGACAAACCTAGACTGATGTAAAAATGAAGCCAAATCCAACTGACTAATTTACTCTCTATTTAATGCATTAAAAAAAAGAGAAATAAAATTTAGAATAAAATAAATGATTTTGAAGATAAAAATTAACTATTGTGTATTTGCTTTAAAAAAATAAAAAAAATTATTTAAAGAAAACTAGGCATGTATAAGGTATGTGTGTATCCGATTCAATAAAATTGTCAAATATAAAAATATAGGATATGATACATTTATGTTATGTATATAAATTCATAAAAAATTTAATAAAATATACAAAACCATAATTGCAATTAAGAAAATGCAAAACACATAAAACCATTAATGTTTCACCTGAAAATTTCACTAATATAACCATACTTTACTATTATAAATGTATAGTTGCATATTGTGAAACGCCTGCTATTAAAATGACATTAATCTCATCTTTTCTCTTGCCATCATTTGTAAAGAGAACAACATGAACATTTGGTTTATCACGAGATAAGACTACCATTTTTGAAACTCTAATGCTATCAAAGTTATCTCATATGTCCTCACTAATATCCCACATCTCCTTGCTCATATTTTTTAGTTTTCCGAGCTATGAGTAGCAAATTAGTATGAACATAAACCAAATCTTCCACTCTTTTAGGATTCAATTTGTTTCTTTTCATTAAATGGATAAATGAGTAGGAATTCTAAGAAATCCTATAGTGTATAAAAGAAATCTATTTCCAATTTTTTATTAGTAAGTAAATATAATATTTAATTTAATTTCATAAAAAATGCCTTGAGGTATCTACTAAAGTATTGAACTATATCGACTTAGATCCTATAAATATCAAATAAATATAGAAAATTCAATTTTATTTTTATTTTTAATTAAAAATTGGACACTTCTCAAATATATATATGAGAAGTATCATCATGTATCAATATCAAAAAAGTATTCGTTACAAGTATGTTAAGCAATTTAAAGTATCGTTGCTTCATATAAGATGTAGAACTTTTTTTTATATAGACCATAGGATGCAGGAGTTAATTCTTTATGTTTATTGTGATTTTATTTTTTATATAACTCAACAAAAAAATTAAAAATCAATTTAAAATCACTATTGTGACAATTCATTGAGGTAGTATTAATTGAAAATTAAATATCACTACGCCAATTTGTGGCTTTAATGGCGCTCAAAAGTTGGTGTTTATCAAATAAATGCTAACTAAATTTGGATGCTGGAAAAAAGTTGGCGTTTATATAGATAAATGCTAAATTATACAAAGATTTCTATGGCATTTATATGTTTAAACGCCAAGTAAAGCTCCTGAATTTTTTTTTTAAATTTTTTCCTTAAATTTTTAGTTGGCATTTAATATATAAACACTATCTATATATTTTAGGTGGTGTTTATATTTTAAATGCCAAGCAAAGTTGCCAAATTTTTTTTAAAATTTTTTTAAAAATTTTTAGTTGGCATTTATATTTTAAAGGCCAGCTAAAATCGAATTTTAGATGGCGCTTACATATTAAACACCAAGGAGAGTTCCAGAATTTTTTTTTAAATATTTTTTGTAAATTGTTAGTTGGCGTTTAATATGTAAACACCATCTATAATATTTTAGTGGTGTTTATATTTTAAACGCCAAGCAAAGGTGCAGAATTTTTTTTTAATTTTTAGTTGGCGTTTAAAATTTAAACGCCATCTATATGATTTTTAGTTAGCGTTTAAAATTTAAACGCTAACTAAGTTATTTAAAAAACCTTTTGAACCCTAACATCGCGTGTGCTTTGAGTTGTTCCGTCTTTATTCCCACTGTGTGCTCTGAATCCCTTCCTCTGCCATAGCACTTCAGGGACAGCTCTTCGACCACCACGTGATCAAAGTTTACACGCTTTCCTCCTCCACCACGGCTGTGCTCCTCATAAATCCTATTCAACCTGAAGGTTGAAGCTGAGTCCCCTACTGTCAGAGGACCACGAACTCGCTTGATCTTGAAACCTCTCCCAGTCAACGGTCAAGGTGAATGGAGTGAAAGAGGCCCAGTTCCATTCTCTCTAATGAACTCGAAATCCCTACCAGTTCCAACGGCGAATGACAGCCATCTTTGAGGTAACCCCATTGTCCCACTAACGCTCTCTTCCTCCTTGCTCTCTCTGCCTATTCTATGTTTTTAAACCCTATTTTCATTTGTCATTTTGTCTATCCATTGAGGTAACAAGTTCAGATTAGGTTTTCATACCAAGCTTTGTGTGAGATTAGCTCAATTGGCATATGCTACAGCAATAAGCTCTTATGCAAAAAAGGTATATAGCAATTTGTTTATAATTAAAATGCTTATATATCAACTTACAATACTAAGTTAGCTTTAGTATAATTTCAAATATATATGCACAAGTGATGTATATCCTTATAAATGTTGTCTTGAAAGTCACAGCATTGAAGTTTCTGAGATTAGTATATCTGCCTCTGTGCCTTTTGATGGCCATTCTTTCACAATGCGTCTATAACAATCAACTCTATGTGTGCATATATATATGTTGTTATAATCTTATAAAATTCAAAAAAGAAGAAAATGGTGATTCTTGGTGCCCTTGAGGATGCATTTAGTTTAAGGAACATCATGGCCTAGCTGGATATTTATAGTGTGAGTTTTATTAATGAGTTCATCGTGGACTTGTAGTTGATATTTATGTTAGCTAATATTTCTTGGGATTGCAAGATTTTGAGCGTGAAACTCTACAAATTAGGAACCCAAATTCAATTTTCCTTGTATCTGGAGAAGAGGACGTCCTTAGTATTGCATTGAGTTCTCTATTGCATTACAAGACTATTAGGCTGCTTATTTACATCAACTTTGTATACCTCTTTAGTGTTTTCAATTATACTTACTAGACTAACAAACACTAAGGATGGAGCTTCGTATAATATTGGGTTTTGGTTTTATTATTTTCTAGCATGCCAGGGATTATGAACTATAATTTGTTTTCATTATTTTTCAGGTAAGAAAGTAGAGTTTGGTTGAACTCTATTTCAGATATATCTCCCCACTGAACCTACATTGCATAACACTTGCTTCTGATAATATATTGAGTATGACAGATGATTTTTTTTTGGTTTTTTCAAAACTAATATATCAAAAATGATTTTATGTACATTGTCTCCTATATTGGTGCTAAATGAGGCTTTGATTAAGGGAATCAAGTGTTTAAGGGAATGATAAGAGAACAGATTCTTGGAGGTTTATTATATATATATACACTAATTGTTTGCCCTGAGTTGCTGCTACTAGTTTAATTATTGAACTGCATAGAATGATTACAGTGATGGTAGTCAAGTGGTGTATTAATTTTTTTTCAAAAAGTGCTTAATAAATTTCACATAGTCAATTTGTCTATAATCTTGCTTTTATTTCCTATTAGGTTAATCTCTATGCTACATGAACACTTATAGATTAGTTTCTATAAATTATATTTTTCTTGCGTGTTGTCTTTGCTTGCAAGTCTTTTCCATTGGCACATTGCTTCCCTTTAGGCAATTTATATGATTCTCTTACTTTGTTTTTCTTCCTATTCAGTCCAAATACAAGTTGGTCGCTCAAAGTAATTTGTTGAATTCAGAATTCAGATATTGTTGAACCTCGAGGTTGGTGAGTTTTTCTATGCAACAAAATTTGAACTCTTGCACCATAATTTAAACTCTTGTTTCAATCATAATTGGCTATGGCTTGTTCTTTCTGTATGAGTCAATTGTGTGTCAACATGTTAAAAGTGGTCTCCTAGTGAGGGTCCGAGGGTCTGAAGATTTATCAAAACAAAATCTGTATGTAAAATGCAACATTTTTATACTGCTGCCATACTGTGTATTATCTTCTTGATTCTATTGTCATCACTCACCATTGGTTATTTAATTTTAATCAACTTTATCTAGTAATTATGGCTATCAAGTGTATTTTTTTTAATCATTCCAGTTGTTGTAGCCTTTCTTTTCTACAAATTAAACTTGTCACATCTTATTCTATTGCCCAATCATGTTATTAATTAAATAGTTCAATTCATTGATTTCCCATACTTCAAATATATAGGTGACATGATAATATTCCAAAGATAGTGCTAGCGATACAGGTATGGCTTAGCTTTCAATGTTAATGAGTTTTTGTAATATGACCAAAAAGCATAACCATGCATATACATGACTGTGTATACTTGAAACCAGGGAGTTGTCTACTTTGAGTTTGATTGCTAGTGCTAATTAATAGATTTTTCAAACAAAGAAATGCTAATTCTACAGAGTCAACTAGGAAAAAAAAGTATTACAAGGACATTTAAACTTTTAAAAAGCTTACAAAAGAACAAAGCAACAAACTTTAAGCTTCAAACTTAAAAGTAGCTAGCCGGTATAATGTATATGACAAACACGATGTGAACTCAAAACCTTACTACCCTGCTGCTACAAATTTTATATATAATAAGAAGAATATGCACATACTCCTATATATATATTCCTACCCATTAATTAATTCTCAACTTACCTAATCCCATCTTCTCTTCAATTTTCTTGTGTTTACATCTATATCTCTAGCTCCTCAACGTTCAAATGGTGTGGTCCATTAGGGTACGTTATGTGCTTCGTAAACTGCTGCTGTTCAAGCTACCTTAGTTCCTCAATCAGTAATTAATTAAACTATATATATATATATCTTTTCTTACTCATACATGCATATATGTGTTAGTTATGCTGGCTTCCCAAGAGGGGGGTGAATTGGGAAGATTAAAATTTTCTGCAAAACTTTAAGAAAGTGAGGAAAGCAAAGGTGGCAGTAAAACTGAGTATAAATGAATAATCAGTAAAAACAGTAATAGAGAAGGGAAGACACAGATGTTTATCCTGGTTCGGTCTCTCAATCTTGACCTACGTCCAGTCCCCAAACCACCACTTGAGATTTTCCACTATCTTGCAAGAATTTAGTGGGTTTTTTATAAATGCCACAGTACAACATTGATGCTCTGTTTTTAGAGCTTACATTTTCTCTCTCTTTGCACTCTAGCTAAGTGCTTCCCTAATCCCTTGTGATGTCCCCTCATAAGAAAATCTTTCTTCCAGATGAAGATAAGATTATTTATAATGAATAAACTCTCTTAATCAGAGTGTATATGAAAGTTTGAGTACTAAGAATGAAGTATGTGAGAGTAAGAGACTTTGAGTAGATGATTTGGAAGAGTTTCAGTATATACAAAATTAAATTCATTACCCACAACTACAAATGATGTTATATTTTTAGATTTATGTCTTAACTATACGTTAGAGACAAAATCTATCTTGGAGAAGTTACCCAACGGTTACTTTGAAAAACTATCCATTCACCAACCACATTTAATGCTTTTGACACTCCAAGTTCAAATTTTGGTTAGTCAACAAACGAATTTCGCAGAGACCGAAAGCTAAAGACTTCAACATGGAATATTCAAAGTTCGTCTGTCATGAAGAAAAGTTCAAATTTTGATCTTTGAAAATGTTTCTATGTTGGAACATACGAACTTTCAAGTTTAAAGTTCTTCTGGAAAGTATGAACAATTGTTCCATTTTGCTACAGTGCCTTCGAAATTCGAATTTTGATACTCAAAATTCGTTTGTCAGAGGGCAGTTCAATAAGGCACAATAGTTCATCTATTTGAAATTCAAATTTTCAAAATGCAAAGTTCGTCTGTCAGAGAGGTCTCTTTTCATACTTAATATAAAGTTTGAATTTCGGAATACTATCATTCATATGTCAACATATCATTATAACAGACTTACAAGCTTTGTTTTTGAAATTCAAATTTTCATGTTCAAAATTCGTCTGTCAGTGAGCCATTTTGATGTTCTTTCCAAACTTAGTTTTAAGATGAACTTTGACATATCCTCAGACGAATTTTTCATTTTTCATAAGTTGTATTTTGTCTTAAATTTGAATTTTCAAAAGTTAAAGTTCATCAGTTAGAGAAAGCTCTTTTCAAACAAGTATCAAAATTCAAATTTCTCAAGTCAAAATTTGTCTGTCTGAGAAGGCTCTTTTTAGACTTGTTCATTTTCAATGCGAAATTTGAATTTCCAAAGCCAAAGTTCAAATTTGCAAAACAGCATATCAGTATTAATGATTCAAACTTCGTCTGTTAGTGGGTGTTTTTCAAATATTCCATGGATTAACATAGAATCATAATTTTAAGGCATCTTTTTGCCAATTCAAAGTCTTTTACTCAATTTAAACATGGCTATAGATTCTACATCTATTCTTGTGCTAGTTTTTCCCGAATTCCTCCACTTGAGATCATTTGTGCACCTTTGATATCTTCTCTCCAAGCTCTAGAAAGTTGGTTTGGAATCATCAAAACACTTGATTCAACAATATGCATGTACCACCAAATTATTTTGTGGGTGACCTTCATTTAACTTGTTGCTTCACTTCTATGAAGGTGTCATTAGTGCGCTTGTTTCAGATTGACATAATTTACAGTGCTAGCCCTTCAGATTATCTACTTTCTCTGAGGTATGCTTCCTCATTATGTTTATGTAAAATTTTTGTATTAGTTAGCTAAGTTAGGTGACTTGATAAGTGGTTAATGCTATGGTTATAATAGTTAGCTGAATTCGAACTGAAAGTCATGAAATTTGGTTGAAATGTGTTGTGTTTTTTGAGTAGATGGCTAAAAGCCTGGGCAACTCTTGTTCTTAAGTTGTTATGCTGTCGATTTGTCTTTAAAAGTTATGATTTAGAAAATGAAAAGCTATGGATAGTTGATTTGGATGGTTGGCAACATATAATTGGAACTCCTTTTTTGTCTATGTTGTTGAATAGTTTTGCTAGTTAAGGACTTGAAGAGTAACATACGCTTTAATAAATCAGAAAGTAAAGTTAGGAAAAACAAAGAATGGTAGTACAATTAATGAATGTAGTTTTTTTTAAGTAGCATGAATATTAATGTATTAATCATAGGGCTATGGTATTTAATCCATATGAAAAAACGTGACTTGTAAGTTGGTGTTGTAGAATTATTAGGAGGCTCAACTTTTAAAGGAAGCTTTGCCGAAATTTATACACAAGTTATAAAAGGATACACAACTTAATAAAAGTATGGATTGGAAATGGATGTCTGCTAATCATTTAACTCATGAATATTGGGATAGAGTGAAAGAGTTTGCTAGGTTTGTAGTTAAGCATGCTAATAACCCCGAAAAAATTATATGTCCTTGCTTGAATTATTGCTATAGGAGGCTAGTTAATGCAACTGACTTGGAATCACATTGAATTTGTAATGGAATTGATCAAAATTACACAAGATGGACAAGGCATGGTGAGATGAATAATGATTATAATAGTAATAGGTATAGTGGGAGCTCTAGATCAAATGATTTCAACACAAGTACATTCGAGGCCGATTGTCTTGAAGAGATGACCAATGTGATTGAGGATGAACTTATGGATTGTCCGGAGATGTTTGATAGGTTAAAGAGGGATGCAAAAAACCATTGTACTCTGGATGCATTAAGTTCACGATATTGTCAGCAGTGTTGAAGCTATACAACTTGAAAGCAGGCAATAGATGGAGTGATAAGAGCTTCACATAATTGCTTGCACTTTTGAAGGATATACTGCCAGAGGATAATGACCTTCCTAGCCAAAAATATGAGGCTAAACAAATGCTAAGCTCTATTGGGATAAGCTATCAGAGGATACATGCTTGTCCTAATGATTGCATTTTATTTCAAAATGAATTTGCATCATTAGACAAGTGTCCTAAATGTAATGCCCCACAATGTAAGAAGAAAGAAACGAGTCCAGTGAAGGTAGTATGGTATTTTCTCATCATACCTAGATTTAGACACATGTACAACAGTGTGGAGAATCCGAAGCTCTTGACATGGCATGCAAATGAAAGAATTAAAGATGGGAAGCTTAGACATCCTGCAGATTCTCCGTAATGGAAATTAATGGATCGTGACTATGAAAACTTTGGGGCAGAAGATAGAAACCTATGCCTTGCATTATCTATTGATGGAATGAACCCGCATGGTATGCAGAGTAGTACTCACAGTACATGGCCCGTGATTTTGGTGATTTATAACTTGCCTCTGTGGCTATGCATGAAACGAAAATTCATGATGTTGTCTTTGTTAATTTCTAGACCTAAACAACCCAGAAATGATATAGATGTATTCTTGGCTCCACTAATTGAAGACTTGAAGCTATTATGGGAGAGTGGTGTGGAGGTGTATGATGGGTATAGGGAGGAATCATTCAATTTGAGAGCTATGCTCTTTGGTACAATCAATGATTTTCCAGCATATGGAAATTTGGCTGGATACAGTATCAAAGGAGAATTTGGTTGCCCTATATGTGAAGAAGGCACACAATCCATTCGGTTGGAACATGGTGGGAAATTTGTCTTTCTTGGACATTGGATATTTTTGCATCAGGGACATTTATAGAGGGTGGAGAAAAGCATTTGATGGGAATATATACGAAGGAGAACCTGCGCTGTTAAGCAGTGAGGACCTATTTCAAAAGGTACAACATTTGAATAACAACTTCAGGAAACCTTTTGTGAGACACCTTGGGACAAGTAGGTGGAAGAAAAGGTCAATTTTCTTTGAATTGTCACATTGGAAGTCCTTGTATGTGAGGCACTTCCATGATGTGATGCACATAGAAAAAAAATGTATGTGATAGCATTATTGGTACATTACTCAATGTGAAGGGAAAGACCAAAGATGGTAAGAAGGCGAGATTGGATTTGGTTGCTATGGGAATTAGAGGAGAATTGGCACCGATCAAGGAGAAATGACGTACTTATCTACCTCCAGCTGCTTGTATCTTATCTAGAAAAGAAAAAATTGCTCTTTTTGAATTCCTTGATGGAGTTAAAGTTCCGGAGGGGTACTCATCAAATATTAGGAACCTTGTATCTATGAAAGACTTGAAGCTAAAAGGCCTAAAGTCTCATGATTGTCATGTTTTGATGAAGCATATGATGCCGGTGGGTATACGATCCATTTTGCCAAAAAAGGTGCGAGGGACAATCACGAAACTATGTTTCTTTTTCAAGTTTATTTGCAGCAAAGTCATTGACCCTAGGAAGTTGCCTACATTGCAAAGACAAATTGTTGTCACTTTGTGTGAGCTTGAGATGTATTTCCTGCCTTCATTCTTTGACATGATGGTTCACCTAACAGTATACCTTGTTAGGGAAATACAAATGTATAACCTAGCTTATATGAGATGGATGTACCCGATTGAGCATTACATGAAGATATTGAAAGGGTATATGAAAAATCGAAGTAGACCAGAGGGATGTATTATTGAAAGGTACATAGCTGAAGAAGCTATTGAATTTTCTACTGAATACTTATTGAATGTTGATAACATTGGGCTTCCGAGGTCTCGTCACTTGGGAAGAACAAGTGGTGAAGGGATTCGAGGAAGTGAAATAGTTAGTATCTCTAGGACACAGTGGGAGAAAGCTCACCTGTATGTCTTGCACAACTCGGATGAGGTTGATGAATATGTGGAAATGCACAAGGAGAGAATTAGAACCTTGAACCCCAATAAGAATGAGAGTTGGATTTTGAAAGAACATAATCGACTTTTTATACATTGGTTCCAAGATCACATTATATTGGAGTTGGAGAGGAATTCTAGTTCAGTTTTGGACAGGTTGAAACAGTTAGCTATGGGTCCAAGCATGTATGTACTCTCTTACACTGGTTATTTTATTAATGGGTACACATTCTATACAAAAAAACAAGATGATAAGAGCATAATGCAAAATAGTGGGATAACTCTTATCGCTCAATCAATGCATATATCTAGTGTCAAAGACAAAAACCCTATTTTTGCACCCATGTCATACTTTGGGGTAATTGAGCACATATAGGAATTGGACTACATCTCATTCCGGGTACCTATCTTTAGTTGTAAATGGTTTGACAACAACAATGGCCTTCAAGTTGATGATTCAGGGTTCATTCAAGTGGATCTTAATAGGGTGGGGTATAAAGATAAATCTTTTATTTTAGCATCTCAAGCTTAACAAGTGTTTTTTTGTCACTGATCCTGCTAATAAGAAGTGGTTCATTGTTATGCTAACGAACAAAATAATTGACAACTTAGATGATGGTCAAGACTATCAAGGTGCAGATATTGAGGATAATCCTTTTCATGAGACATCACTTGATACTGATCCTGGCGGAGATGATACCCTTTATGTGAGAGATAACCATCAAGAAGGTACTTGGATTTGGAAAAGAGGACGAATTAGTCAACATCTGAAAAGAAAGAGGAAAAGGTTTGAATTACTCAATATATTTTATTGTTTGCCTTAGTTTGAATTTTATTTCCTTCGACATGTATAATTTTGTGATGTTTTATTATTTGTTTTTATGTTTTATATTTCATTTAAATTCTTTTTCCATCTTTGATATCATACAAGTTTGTTGGAATTTTATTGTAGGTAAATGGCATCCCCTTCAGATCACGATGATGATCATGGTGGTGGTGATGGTCAAGAAGAGCTACAGAAAGATATCAAAAAATACCAGTGTGGCTTAACTAGGTTGAAAGAGGTGATACGCGCCCGAGATACTCACCAGAAGATTCATATAGAATAGAATCACAAAGGCAATCCAATACGAAAGGGTGGACAAAAATTGAGCAGCTACATTGGGGTCACTGTGAAGTTCAAGGTTCCAATCTCCCTTCCACACAAGGATTGGAGGAAAGTCCCTGATACTGTGAAGAATAACATTTTTGAAGTTATAGAGGTAATAATATAGTATATCATTTGATTATAATGTGTGTAGATATATACAAATAATAATTCTTTTCGGTAATGCATGTTGTAGTCTACTTTTGACATAAATAATAGTCATAGGCATCACATATATATGAAGGCTGGAGTGGCACTATGAAATTTCTGGTCCATTCTTACTAGATTCTTCCTGAGAGATGAAGTAGGTAACTTTCTTGGTCATCCACCTCAGTTGTTTGAGTTGTACATTACACAAGAACACTGGGATGCTTTTGTTGCGAGGCATCATGAAGAATCTTTTCAAGTAAATCATTTCTCTCATTGTTGTTCTTCATTTAATTTTAATACATATATTTAATCATTGAATAAAATTTTGGTCTGGTGTGTGCATTAATAACATAGTATGTCATTTCATTATAATTTCATTGCGAGTTTTTTGTTAGACTAAACCTAATTATATGTACCTCATCTTAGTTTTTGTTAGACTAAAGCCAATCTTGTGCATTACTTTATAGAAATTAAGCCAAGCTAATAGTGACAGAGCCAAGAAGCAGCAATACCGGTCATCAAGGATACCACGGTATAGAAGATAAGATGGTACATGCTTTTATAGCTTATTTTTCTATGAATGACACTTCTGTTCAAATACTTACACATTTACTTATTTGTCATCATACATAGCAATCAAAGGAGGGGTTAGAAGGGAGGTAAATCGAACGCCATGAGCTATGGATAGAATCTCGTAAGAATAAGGATGGGATAATTGACAATGAAAAAGTTCAGAAATTTATTAAGCCTATAGTTAGTATTATTGTATTATATATTTTATTTACATATATATTTTCAAATACTTATTATTCAGTTGCAAATATTTATATTTTATTTATCTTCTTTCCACATAATGAACTCTCCAATTACATGCCTCAAGCTAGTGAGGAGGAAAGTGTTAGGCAGGATATACTTGGTAAGGCATTGGGGGTCCCTGAGTATCCTAGTCGTGTTAGGGGTGCAGGGTTTGGTGTGACACACAAAGCCTTTTTTGGGCCTCGATCATCATTAGATGCTACAAAGGTTGCCCAATTAGAGGCTATTGTTCAGGAACAACATCAGATTCAATCTCAGATGCAGCTCCGATTAGCTGAATTGATGAACATGGTGCTTCAACTACAAGGAACACAAGGGACACCACTAGCGGCGGCTAATGCCAAAGATAGTTGCACTGTTAACCCTCAGGAACTCCCTCAGGTAATTACTATCATTAACAAGTTAAGTGATAATTTTTTTACCCCTAATAAATGGTTGATTTCTAATGCATTGATTGGAATAGGGTCAATCACATTGCCAATTATGGTTAGATACACCTAATATCCCTGAAGAGATGTGCATGGTTATATAGGGATATGTGCATAATATCCCTGAAGAGATGCTTCACAATGCACCTGTACCTGCGAACCATCTAAAAGTATCGATTGAGGTAGTTAGGGAGGAGGGTGCTAGGTTGCCTGTTCCTATGGGGGACATGGAAATAATAGGAATGGCATTGGGCAGCTTTATAGCATGGCCCACATACCTCATCACTGCTGCTCCATTAGTACATGTATGTTAGTTGATAGTGTGTAAGACTCTTTGTATCACGTTGCTACATGACTCAGACCCTTTTAGACCAGCTGTGGCTTTACGTTTTGATGTTTGTGGTAACTAAAAGGACTAAAATATCACATTCTGTGCTGTACTCTTTCTAATATTTGCCTCCCAAGTATTTACAAATTCTTCTAGTTGTATTGATGAATAAGGGTTGAATTGGGTGGATTTTCTGTTAACTGTATCTATATGGAAATAATAAGACTTAAGAGTTTGTTAATAATATAACCAAAAGAAAAGCCATAGATGTTTCATGCAATGGTTGTTTTATGCTTTTAGCTCTAGTGTACACTTTCAAAGACAAACTAGATGTCTGCTATCCATTTGTTAACATGTATCTTTAGTTCTGATGTTATACTAAATTGATACTAGATGTATTGAATGAGCCACTAGATACTAAGGTTGTGTTTAGAAGACCTATAGAGATATACTATTGTTCTGTGTATGATCTTTATGTGAAATTTCATAACATGATTACCATTGGAAATTGTGATAAACAAAATTTTGAAAAATGATAATGTGAGCCTTTTGAAATCATATGCATTCCTCCCAAATAACTCTCTTCTCTTTCTTCACCCTAACTTTTGAAATCATATTAAGGTGGTTAATCTCAAAATTTCCCACTTCGTTGCTTAGTTGAAGGGGAAGAGTAATGTCCGAGGGTCAAGACAATCAAAGGAATCAGTAGCTCCACCACTCATGTAACCACCCAAGCATACAGTTCTAGATACATTTCAAAGGATGATTGTCAAGTTTCTACCATATTTGCTTAAGGGCAAAGTCGAAAAACGTGTGAAATTTGACAAGAACGTTTATAATAAGGTAGTATTTGAAAGTATCAATGCTGAAATTGTTGATTACATCATCCATCGGAAGTGGATCGGGGTTGCGAATGTTAACTTGTACATAAGGTACTTCATATTAATCTATTTGTTTTATTTTTTTTCACTTTAGGCTTTCATATTAACCTATGTTGTTTTTTATTTTGTTTCTATTCAAGATACATCTACAAGACATTATTGGTGCCTTGTAATCTTACAAACAAATTTATATTCATCCATCCTGAAGAGGTAGCTGCTTATGTTCCAAAATTGCCGAATAGTAAGATTACTTAACAGCAACAATTAATTGCGGATGCATTCACTGCAAAGGCTGACAAAGATGTCTTATTCTTGGTTCCATATCATAATTTGTAAGTAAACTTTCAAATTTTCATGTATTTGACGTCATCTGCTTAATTATAATTTGCTAATGACACTGGTTATTTTTTTCATAGCGGACACTAGATGTTAATTGCAAGCAATCCATTGGAGCTGACTATCTATTTTTTGGATCCTTTGAATTACGATTCGGAACTTCACAAACAAATGATGGGGATAATTAATAAGTAAGAATAATATATTTATTTTTGATGTACTTAATGTTTCACACTTATAATAATTCAAATTAGGTTTTGCTCAATCTAACCTTTCTTATATTTTATGGTTAAATAGTGATATGTCAATATTTCGAGTGGCCCGGGGGTGTTAAGATAATCATAAGGGAAAAATAGTCAAACCCTTAGCTTCCTCGTTATATAAAAGGAAGAAGATACGGATATGTATAAATTTATATTCAATCAACAATTGTTGAGATTAACATTTTTGTATTATATAATTAATATAATTTTTCTCTTTAGTGTCCAAAACAATCAAATGATAATGACTATGGATACTATGTGATGTTATTCATGAAGGATATCATCACACATGTGTTGAATCAAGAGTTTTGATGATTTTAAACCAACTCTCAAGAGCTTGGATTGAAGATATCAAAGAAGAACAAAGCTGTTTCAAGTGAAGATTTACTGAGTATTTGCTGTTAGATCTCTTGTAGGATCTTTAGTTTTTGGTATAATTGGGTAAAAGATTTTGATTTAAAGAAAAGATGTTTTCAAACTTTGATTTTGTGTTAAATCTTTTAATATTTGAAAAACACCTTTGAACAGACGAAGGTTGAGAGTTTAAACTGAACTGTCAAGTTAGAAATTCGAATTTTGCCTTTGGAAATTCGAATTTCGAGCTAAAACTGAATAAGTCTGAAGAGACTACTCTCTGTCAGACGAATTTTGGTTGTTCAAAATTCAAATTTTCATCTAGTCTGAAAAGAGGCCTTTTGTAACAGACGAACTTCACACTTCCAAAATTCGAATTTCAAGAAAAATGAAGTTTGTGAAAATCAAAGAAATTCGTCTGAAACTATGATAAAGTGCATCTGAAATCAAAATGAAATTAAGTTTGATAAATGCTCTCTGACAGACGAATTTTGAAGTTCCAACATTTGAATTTTCATATAAGTCTGAAAGATGCTTCTTTACAACAGACGAACTTTGAGTTTTCAAAATTCGAATTTCAAACAAAACAAAACTTGAGAAAATTGAAGAAATTCGTCTGAAACTATGTTAAAGTTCACCTGAGATCAAGAGTGATTTCAGTTTCAAAACTGCTCTCTGACAGACGAACTTTGAGCATTGAAATTCGAATTTCAGAAGCTAAGTTCTTGAGTCTATTGAAATGAAACATTGACATACGAATGATAAGAACTTGCAACATTCGAATGATGAAATGAGTCTGAAAAGAGTTTCTCTGACAGACAAATTTCACCTTTCCAAAATTCGAATTTCGAAGAAAGTTATCTACTGTGTCTCTTTAAACGTTCAATGAACAGACGAATTTTGGGGATCCAAAATTCGAATTTCGAAGGCACTGTAGAAAATTGAAAACACTGTTCATACTTAACCGAAAACTTTCTTCTTGAAAATTCGTATGTCACATTGTGAAAATGTTTTGTAAGTTTCAAAATTCGAATTTCACTTTATGAACAGACGAACTTCGTGCTGTAACGTTGGAAGCTTTAATCTTCGGTTCCTTCGAAATTCGTCTGTTGGCCAACCAAAATTCGAATTTCAGTATGTCAGAAACATTAAATGCGGTTGGTAAACGGATAGTTTTTCAGAGTAACCGTTGGATAACTTCCCCAACGGATAGATTTAGTCTCTAACGGATATTTGAGACCTAAATCTATAAATACAACATCATTTGAAGTTGTGGGTAACGAATCAAACTTGTATATACCGAATTTCTGCTGAATCTTCTTCTCAAAAGCTTTTACCCTGTTTACTTCAAAACTTGTACTTAAACTTTCATATCCACTCTTTACAAGAGAGTTACTTCATTGTAATCAATCTATTCTTCATCTGGAAGATAGGTTTACTTGTGAGGGGTATTCACAAGGGGATTGGGAAGCACATAGTGAAAGTGCTTGAAGAGTTTGAGAGAGCTCAGAAACAGAGCAAACCTATGTACTGTGGCTTTAGCAAGAAGCCCACTGAAATTCTTGCTGTATAGTGGATAAATCTCAAGAAGTGTCTTGGGGACTGGATTTAGGTCAAGTGAATAGACCGAACCAGGATAAATCTCTGACTTAATTTCTCCTTATCTTTATTTTTCACGTTACTCTGTTTTACGCATTGCTTTCATTATACTGTGATATCTTCACTTACTTCACTTTGTGCAGAAAAATTGCAAACTTCCCAATTCACCCCCCTCTTGGGAAGTCAGCCTTGCTAACAAGTGGTATCAGAGCCCGGATTCCCATACAAAGGAACTCACAGTCCAGGAATTAAGATGGCTGGCTTTGGAGAGAGTATACTCCCTGAAGGGAACAATACTAACAGACCACCAGGCTTCAGTGGAGAGCATTATGGGTACTGGAAGATGAGAATGCAGATCTACCTCCAATCAATTGATCTTGACATCTGGTCAGTTATTGAAAAAGGGGATTTCGTTCCAATGGCTCTAACTGAAGATGGAGGACACAAAGAGAAGCTGGAAGCAGAATGGAATTATGAGGACAGAAGGAGAGTCCTATTGAATTTCAAAGCAAAACACTGTTTAGTCAGCGCCCTGAATCAAGATGAATTCTACAGAGTCTCGCAATGCACCACTGCAAAAGGAATGTGGGATACTCTGCAGATTGCTCATGAAGGAACATCTGGAGTCAGGGAGAACAGACTGAACACGTGCATTGGGGAGTATGAAAGCTTCAGAATGGCTGAAGGAGAAACTATAAAGGAGCTACAAAAGAGATTCACCCTCATTGTGAATCAACTCAAAAGCCTGGGAAAGGAATACACTCAGTCTGAGAAAGTAAGAAAAATACTCAAAGCTCTCCCTCTGGAATGGCAGCCCAAGGTAACAGCTATAGAAGAAGCCAGAGGAGAATCTATGACTTCTGTCACAGCTCTCTTCGGAAGCCTTGAGGAATATGAAGGAAAAATCAAAGCGCTCAAGGAAGCTGGCCTGGACAGAAAGAAGAAAGGCCTTGCCCTCAAAGCTGCTGATGAAAAGGAAGAAGAATCTGATGAAGGAGATGATCTGGATGAAGAAACCCTGGCAATGATGGTCAGAAAATTCGGAAGATTCTACAACAAAAAGAAGAACAAGAGATTCTTCAAGAAAGGAGCAGCTGGAGAAAGCAAGAAAGAGACAAAAGAACCTGTGACTTGCTATGAATGCAAGAAGCAGGGACACATAAAGTGGGACTGCCCCCAATTCCTCAAGAAACAAGAAAAGGAAAAGAAAGCTGCTGATAAGGGAAAGAAGAAGAAGGCCTACATCTCATCTATATGGGGCAACAGCTCAGATGAGGAAGAAGAAGATGAGGATGAGATTGCCAACACTTGTTTGATGGCACTTGCTTCTAAAGAAGCCACACTCTCACACAGCAGTGATCAGGAAGAAGAGGTACATGAATCTAAACCTTCCTATTCTGAATTACTAGATGCATTTCATGAGCTTCATGATGAATTTATTAAAGTTGCTAAAGAACTAAAACTAGCAAAGAAAAAGATAATTAAGCTGGAGTCTCAAAGCATAGTTTCTGAAATTGCCTCTTTACCTCCTACTGAATCTGTTTGCTGCACCTCATGCACTGAACTTAAGCAAACTAATGATTATCTAGTTAAAAGCATGTCTAGACTTACTAGAGGTAAAGATATGTTGTTTGCCTTGATGGGGAGCCAAAGAATATCACAAGGAAAAGCTGGTCTTGGCTATGATCCATGTGCTGTCAAGGAAAAGATCAGGAAGAAAAATCAGAACATGTATATGAGACATTTTGTGCATGCTAACAATAATAAAAAGAAAAATGATGCATCACCTCACATTGAAACATATGATCAACCAAGGCATGCTAAACAGAAGTATTATCTGCATTATTTTCTTCCTACCACTCAATCAAGCAGTCCATTCATTACCTGTCATTTCTGTAACAAAAAGGGACATATTTCCAGTTCTTGTGCATTAAAGAAAAATGGATTAGGCAGGAAAACTGAATGGGTTCCCAAAGTTGCCTCTGCATCTAGGGAATTACTTACTGACCGAAAAGGACCCAAGCAAATCTGGGTACCTAAAAGGAAAACATAAACTTTGTTTTGCAGGTCTGTCTCAAAGCTAAGAAAAGCAACAAATGGTATATAGACAGTGCCTGCTCAAGTCACATGACTGGTGATAAGGAGAAGTTCATCACCCTTAGAGACAAGAAAGGAGGAAAGGTGACCTTTGGAGGTGACCAATATGGCAAAATCATTGGTATTGGAATTGTGGGCAAAAATCCAGAAACATCCATTGAAGAGGTGATGTTTGTGATTGGCCTCAACCACAACTTACTAAGCGTGAGTCAGACTTGTGACAAAGGAAACTGGGTGCTGTTTGACTCAAAGTTTTGCCTGGTCATCAGAAAAAGTGATCACAAAGTAATCCTCAAAGCTCAAAGGGAAGGTAACTGTTATACTATTGACCTTGATGAACTTCCTCCCATGGACTCTGTATGCTTAATTAGTCTGAATAATGACAGTTGGCTATGGCATAGGAGATTAGCTCATGTCAACATGAATCAATTGTCTAAACTGATTAAAAATGAGCTAGTAACTGGTCTTCCTAAAATATCTTTTGAAAAGGATAAAGAATGTGATGCATGCCTAAGAGGAAAACAAACCAAAGAATCCTTCAAATCTAAAAATGTAATTACAACAACAAGACCACTTAAATTGCTGCATATGGACTTAATTGGACGATCTAGAGTGAAAAGTCTTGGTGGTAATCTGTATGTGCTTGTAATTGTAGATGATTACTCTAGATTCACTTGGACATTGTTTCTTTCCTCTAAAAGTGATACCTTTGATGCATTTGTAACCTTAGCTAAGAAAGTGCAAAATGAGAAAGGTATTTCTATTGTGTCTATCAGGTCAGACCATGGAGGAGAATTTGAAAATGCATACTTTCCGGAGTACTGCAATGAGCATGGGATTGACCACAACTTCTCAGCACCAAGAACTCCTCAACAAAATGGAGTGGTGGAAAGGAAGAACAGAACCATTGGAGAAATGGCAAGAGCTATGCTGAATGAGAAGGAACTCTCTCAAGTGTTCTGGGCTGATGCAGTGAATACAGCAAGTTACATCATAAACAGAGCCTACATCAAACCAATCCTTGGAAAAACTCCTTATGAGCTGTACAAAGGAAGAAAGCCAAATCTGTCACACCTCCATGTGTTCGGGTGCAAATGCTTCATTCACAACAATGGGAAAGAAAATCTGGGTAAGTTTGATGCCAAATCCGATGAAGGTATATTTTTGGGCTATTCAAGTAGGAGTAAGGCTTATAGAGTTTATAATAAAAGATCAAATATAGTAGAAGAATCAGTGCATGTGGTTTTCATTGAAAATGAAGCTGTTTCAAAACATGAGGATGATCTAACTATCAATTTTGAAAAACTGGTAATTTCTGACAAAAGTAAAACTGAACCTCCAAAGATATCTGAATCTGTTGACACAGAGGAAGATGTCCAGGAGCAAGAGTTTAATGAAGAAAATAATGAAGAAACAACTCAAGAACTCCCTAGAGCTTGGAGATATCAAAGGAATCACCCTGTTGATCAAGTAATAGGGAATGTTCAAGAGAAAGTCAAAACCAGAAAACAGTTAAGGGATCAAATGCTCAACTGCGCTTTCATTTCTCAAATTGAACCTAAATGTGCTGAGGAAGCCTTAACTGATGATTACTGGATTTTAGCTATGCAAGATGAACTAAATCAGTTTGAAAGAAATCATGTTTGGGATTTAGTGCTCAGGCCCAAAAATCATCCTGTTATTGGTACCAAATGGGTTTTTAGAAATAAACTGGATGAATCTGAAACAATAATCAGAAATAAGGCTAGACTGGTTGCTAAAGGGTATAATCAGGAAGAAGGTATTGATTTTGAAGAAACCTTTGCACCAGTAGCTAGACTAGAGGCTATAAGAATACTGCTAGCATATGCATGCATGAAAAATATTTTACTATATCAAATGGATGTAAAGAGTGCCTTTTTAAATGGATATATCATGGAAGAAGGTTTATGTAGATCAACCTCCTGGTTTTGAAGATTCTACTAAACCAAACCATGTTTATAAACTAAAGAAGGCTCTTTATGGTTTAAAACAAGCCCCTAGAGCATGGTATGAGAGATTGAGCAATTTTCTAACTGAAAAAGGATTTAATAGAGGCAAAGTTGACACAACTTTATTCACTAAGAAAGAAAATAAAGATTTACTGATTGTTCAAATCTATGTTTATGATATTATTTTCGGTGCTACTAATGAAACTCTTTGCAAGAAATTTTCTGAGCAGGGAGAATTCGAGATGTCCATGATGGGTGAACTTAACTTCTTCCTTGGACTGCAAATCAGACAGCTTGATGATGGTATCTTTCTCAGTCAATCCAAGTATCTAAAGGAGCTGCTAAAGAAGTTTGGGATGGAGAATGCCAAGCCAATGGGAACACCTATGGCTACTGCAACCAAACTAGACATGGATGAGAATGGGAAGATGTTTGACATTACTCAGTACAGGAGAATGATTGGATCTCTGCTGTACTTAACTGCCAGCAGACCTGACATTATGTTTAGTGTCTGCATGTGTGCAAGGTTCCAATCATGCCCCAAAGAATCCCATGCAACAGCTGTGAAAAGAATTTTTAGATATCTTATTGGAACATCACAAATAGGTCTTTGGTATCCAAAAGGCAATGGAGAAGACCTCAAAGGATACACGGATGCTGATTTTGCAGGATCTAAAACTGACAGAAAAAGCACAAGTGGAACCTGTCAGTTCCTTGGAGGATCCCTAGTTTCATGGTTCAGCAAAAAGCAAAACAGTGTAGCCTTATCTACTGCAAAAGCTGAGTATGTTGCAGCTGGAAGCTGTTGTGCCCAAGTCATCTGGATGAAACAGCAGCTTGAAGATCTTGAGATCAAAATAAGAGAGATACCAATCATGTGTGACAACCAAAGTGCTATAAATATCACCAAAAATCCTATCATGCACTCAAGAGCAAAGCATATTGAAGTCAGGCATCACTTCATAAGAGATCATGTTCTGAAAGGAGAAGTCAGATTGGAGTACATCCCAACAGAGGATCAAGTTGCTGATATACTCACAAAACCTCTGCCAAAAGACAGACTTTGTAAAATAAGGAGAGAATTGGGAATGGTAAACCCCAATGAACTGTAAGATATTCTCATGCAATTCTGTCCTTAAAATTTTCAATATCAGAATCAATTCTAACTTGAGCTTCGGAGTATGTTTAATCTAAGGTGCAGGTGCTCCTTGTGAAAATCAATGGCAATAAACTTGAAGATTGGAGCACGTCAGAATGGAACAACCAGAAAATGGAATAAAAGATGTAAATCCTAAGTTTTGGATCCATTCTGTAAGTTTTTAAAGATGAAATTCGCATTTTAATGTATGTTAGACGTATTTTGCTTCATAAAATGTGCTTCTGACATGGTCAATATGGTCAACATTCGAATTTCAGTTCACTAACAGACGAACTTCGGCCTGTTATGCCCTGGAACAGTTCTCTGTAATGCCTCGAAATTCGTCTGTTGAAACTTGAAAGTTCGAATTTTCAAAATCAGAAATTTCAAAATTATGCTTGTCCAGCACTGCTACACAAATTATTACTTCCTAACATACGAATGTTGGACAATCTTTACATAGTAAGAAAATTCAAATTTTCTGTTCAAAATTCGTCTGATGAATCATGTCCTACATGCTGAATTGTTAAAAGATGCAGCTCTACCTACTTCATTCATCTGATTGATTGATAGTTTGATTGTTAACTGCCTTTTTCTATTCAACATTCGAACTTTGGTGGAACAAAATTCGTCTTTTGTCCTTGTATTGCTTGTTTCAAGCCACTGTCAGACGAACTTTCAAGATGAAAATTCGTCTGTCAGTAAGCTGTGCTAAACGGTTTAACTTGTAACTGCCCGAAGTTCGAATTTTGGCCCCTCAAAATTCATCTGTCAGAACGTTACACACGTTAAATGCTACGGCTTTCCTCAGAACAGACGCAGCCCTATCTGTAACCTCTCTGAATCCGTTCTGACTCTTTCTTTAATTCTCTTAACTCCTGTCCAAAAACCGTCATTCTTCACCGTTTAAACTTCCATTCGCATCCTATAAACCCTTTCTTGACGTCATTCTACTTCATTCCACTGAAAAATGGCGAGAGTAAAGATCCCTGGAGCAGGACAAGCTGGGACTCGCCAAAAAGAACGATTAGATCCCAATATGCTACAAAAGAAGGAGAAAAATCCAAAAGAAAGGCCAAACCCAGTAAAGCTACCCCTTCTAAATGCCAGAAATCATCATCCAAGGCAGATTCTCAGAAAACTGGGCCTTCCTCTTCAAAAACGGCAATTCTTTCGGGTGATACTACTGCTGTGGCTTCCTCCTCTACTACATAATCTAGAGAATTTGAGCTTACTACATTGCCACTTTGGAGCACTCCTGGAATTCAAGAAGAGTTTTCTGCCAAGTTTTCCAGCAAAAAGGTAATCAAGCCTCACCGTGTAAATTTGGAGCAATTTTTGATATCCAACAACTTTGATGCTGCATTATGGTTGATAAGATACAAAAACCTGTTGGAAATTGCTGAAAAATATGATGATGAAGTAGTGAAGACTTGGTATGCCTCTCTTCAATATAACAGCAAGAAAAGGAAATGGGAGGTCACTTTGAGATCAAGGACCATCTGGCTTGCTGATGAAACAATCAATGAAGTGCTGGAAATCCCAGGACAAGATGGGCTAAAAATTGACATTACAGCCTCTGGATACATGGATGAGGCAAGCACAGAGGATGAAGAAGGTGGATCCTTTCTGTACTACAAAGAGAGCACCATCTTGGACACCTTGTTCAGGAGAAGGGATAACAGGCCAACAATTAATCTGTTGAAGCCCACAGACCTAAGTGTACAAGTCAGGATCCTACACTATATAGTGTCCAGGATCATATTCAACAAGGGTGGCAGCTTCAATTTGATAACAAGGGCAGAGGCTCATGTGATGACTGCTATCATTCGTGGGAAGCTAATCAACATGGGTCATATCATCCTCTAGAGAATGATAAAGGTAAGGGATCAGAGGAAGGATTCCACACTCCCCTATGCTGCAATTATTTCAAGAATCCTGCAGCATGCTAGGATTCAACACATTGAAAAGGGGAAAGGGAAACTCACTGAGGCATTCAAAGAAGAGGAACTGCAAAGGATGGGTATTGAACGAGATGAAGGCAGATGGGTTGGAAAGGGAGCAGGAAAATCTGAAGATCTGTTCTTTGCTGCTGATGCCTCCCTCTAACAAGAAGGCACCTCTGAGGCCCCTGGCAAATCAGTACCTCAGCCTTCTCAGCCAATCCCATCTCCCTCCAGGCCCAATCAACCTCCTTCCACTCCCTCCTCACGGGCCAAGCCAACAAAGGTCACTGAGCTGTTTGACAGTCTGTCAACACTCATTCTCAGCATAAGAGATGAGCAAAATGCCAAATTTTCTCATCTACAAGATCAGATCCATCAGTTGGCTGTGAACATGAAGGTGGTGGCTGATGCGTATGAAGAAATAAGGAATGCTATTCCTACCACTTCAGCTCCACCTCAGCCTGGTGTCCCTGAGCCTACTCTATCTCCAACTCCTGAGCCTCCAAGCCCCTTCGAGATTGCCTCCTCTGAACATGATGATAATGTAGATGGTGCTGGTGTAATGAGAACACCAAGTCCTGGTCCACCTTTGGACTATGGATTGGAAGAAGAAGAAGGACTTCAGCAGACAAGTCCTCATGAGCCCATGCAAGAAGTTGCTCAGGAATCAATTCTGTCCACTCAACAATCTGAGCAAGTTGAAAAACTGGTGGCAGCAATTTCAAGCTCCTCTATGCAAGAAGTTGTGAGCACTGAAGAAAGGAGCCTTGTACCTGTTGTTGACTTTGTTGCCATTGCTCACAATGCTTTACTGGAAGCTCAGAGGAAAAGACTGGAAGAAATGTTTCCTCCTGCTCAACCAGCTTCCTCTTCTCCAGCTGCCTATGGTCTTACAGAGGAACAAAGGGCTCAACTAGCTCTTACCAGACAGGCAATGCAGGAGCTGCTGGAAATCTCTGATGAGGAAACAAGCACTGATCCCCCAGCTGAAATTCCTTTTGCTCCTGTTCCTGTCTCTCAGATCCCTCCTCCGCCTGATTTTGTTGGCCTTCCTGATGATGTCAAAAAGGGGGAGAAGTCTGGGCAAACTGCTGGGCAAACTGGAAAGACTGCTGCTGAGCAATCTGGTAAAGGAAAAGGGAAATCCTACAGCAAGAAGACCAAGACCAAGAAGAAATGATTGGAAATCCTTGTTGTACTTTGTACCTGGTTTTGTTGTTTGAAATTTGTTGATTGGACTAGTTTTGATGTTTGAACTTTGCATTATTTGGTTCTGTATAAGCAACTTTTGTTTAATTGAATGGATCCCTTTGTTGCTAAGTTTTGTGCCTTAATTCTGTTGATATCTTATGCATATGTTGAGGGGGAGCTTATGAAAGCAAACCCAAGTACTAATCCAGTTTGTAAGTTGTTTTGTCATCATCAAAAAGGGGGAGAATGTTGAATCAAGAGTTTTGATGATTTTAAACTAACTCTCAAGAGCTTGGATTGAAGATATCAAAGAAGAACAAAGCTGTTTCAAGTGAAGATTTACTGAGTATTTGCTGTTAGATCTCTTGTAGGATCTTTAGTTTTTGGTATAATTGGGTAAAAGATTTTGATTTAAAGAAAAGATGTTTTCAAACTTTGATTTTGTGTTAAATCTTTTAATATTTGAAAAACACCTTTGAACAGACGAAGGTTGAGAGTTTAAACTGAACTGTCAAGTTAGAAATTCGAATTTTGCCTTTGGAAATTCGAATTTCGAGCTAAAACTGAATAAGTCTGAAGAGACTGCTCTCTGTCAGACGAATTTTGGTTGTTCAAAATTCGAATTTTCATCTAGTCTGAAAAGAGGCCTTTTGTAACAGACGAACTTCACACTTCCAAAATTCGAATTTCAAGAAAAATGAAGTTTGTGAAAATCAAAGAAATTCGTCTGAAACTATGATAAAGTGCATCTGAAATCAAAATGAAATTAAGTTTGATAAATGCTCTCTGACAGACGAATTTTGAAGTTCCAACATTTGAATTTTCATATAAGTCTGAAAGATGCTTCTTTGCAACAGACGAACTTTGAGTTTTCAAAATTCGAATTTCAAACAAAACAAAACTTGAGAAAATTGAAGAAATTCGTCTGAAACTATGTTAAAGTTCACCTGAGATCAAGAGTGATTTCAGTTTCAAAACTGCTCTCTGACAGACGAACTTTGAGCATTGAAATTCGAATTTCAGAAGCTAAGTTCTTGAGTCTATTGAAATGAAACATTGACATACGAATGATAAGAACTTGCAACATTCGAATGATGAAATGAGTCTGAAAAGAGTTTCTCTGACAGACGAATTTCACCTTTCCAAAATTCGAATTTCGAAGAAAGTTATCTACTGTGTCTCTTTAAACGTTCAATGAACAGACGAATTTTGGGGATCCAAAATTTGAATTTCGAAGGCACTGTAGAAAATTGAAAACACTGTTCATACTTAACCGAAAACTTTCTTCTTGAAAATTCGTATGTCACATTGTGAAAATGTTTTGTAAGTTTCAAAATTCGAATTTCACTTTATGAACAGACGAACTTCGTGCTGTAACGTTGGAAGCTTTAATCTTCGGTTCCTTCGAAATTCGTCTGTTGGCCAACCAAAATTCGAATTTCAGTATGTCAGAAACATTAAATGCGGTTGGTAAACGGATAGTTTTTCAGAGTAACCGTTGGATAACTTCCCCAACGGATAGATTTAGTCTCTAACGGATATTTGAGACCTAAATCTATAAATACAACATCATTTGAAGTTGTGGGTAACGAATCAAACTTGTATATACCGAATTTCTGCTGAATCTTCTTCTCAAAAGCTTTTACCCTCTTTACTTCAAAACTTGTACTTAAACTTTCATATCCACTCTTTACAAGAGAGTTACTTCATTGTAATCAATCTATTCTTCATCTGGAAGATAGGTTTACTTGTGAGGGGTATTCACAAGGGGATTGGGAAGCACATAGTGAAAGTGCTTGAAGAGTTTGAGAGAGCTCAGAAACAGAGCAAACCTATGTACTGTGGCTTTAGCAAGAAGCCCACTGAAATTCTTGCTGTATAGTGGATAAATCTCAAGAGGTGTCTTGGGGACTGGATGTAGGTCAAGTGAATAGACCGAACCAGGATAAATCTCTGACTTCATTTCTCCTTATCTTTATTTTTCACCTTACTCTGTTTTACGCATTGCTTTCATTATACTGTGATATCTTCACTTACTTCACTTTGTGCAGAAAAATTGCAAACTTCCCAATTCACCCCCCCTCTTGGGAAGTCAGCCTTGCTAACAACATGGTCATAGCATAATCCTAGGTATGGTATGTATTTTATATTTACATTAATGCTTATAAAGTTTTTCCAATTTCACTTATGTAAATTTTTTTAATTTAGAGTACTTCCCTGACACCTCTTATTCCGAGTACTTTGATACGTAAATAGAGGAACTCATCGAAGAGTGGTGTAAGTTCATCCTTGATAAGTGCCTATGAATAAAGAGGTAAATTTAACTTGTTTTTATTATGAATAACTTTGTGAAAAAATTGATCTAGATAATGTCAATATATAACATTTGCTTATATGGTGCAGGTGTGGATGTTGTGAAGGAAAGGTGAAGCATCAAAAGATAAGGTTGTAGTAAGGGAACAGCAAGAGAAGGTGATAATTTTGGTGGACATGCTTTTATGCTAACTTGTGGGAAAACTAAGGAGGAATTTGTAGTTTTGGACATATTCTTTGTAGTATATTGTTGGTAGTTTTTGGACATGTTATTCCTGTTAGTTTTGGACACATTGCTTTTGTTGTTATAGTTGTTTAAAACTTGAGTATATTTTTGTAAGTATAGTTTATATCTTAGTTGTTCAAAAAAGTTTGTCTTAGTTTTGTTGAAAATAATATAAGAAACTGTCTTGGTTGTTGATGATGCTTGCTGGACATATATTAGAAACTGTCTTAGTCATTGATGATACTTGCTGGACATATATTAGAAACTGTCTTAGCTGGACATATATTAGAAACTGTCTTAGTCGTTGATGATGCTTTCTAGGCATATATTAGAAACTGTCTTAGTTGTTGATGATGCTACTGGGATATACTGATTGGGAAAAAAATACATGTTCTATGCTTGCTATAGGTTATAAGTATAGGTTTAAAGAGTAGTAAAATTAAAAAACAAATATTTCATTAGCATTTTACTAGAAACGCCAACCAAATTATTCAAAAATGGAAAAAATTGGTGTTTAAAGGGGAAACGCCAACTAAAGTCAGACTTTAATTGGCATTTAATGTGGAAACACCAACTAAAGTCAGACTTTAGTTGGCGTTTATCTGTTGAACGCCAACTAAAGTCTTACTTTAGTTGGCGTTTCTTAAACGCCAACGTTTTTGTATGATTTTCATCAGCATGTTATTAAATAGCGTTTTAAAAATGCCAATAAAGGTAAAAAAACAAATGCCAACTATTCCCAATTTTGGCGTAGTGTATGCACATATAACTTTTAGTAATTTGACGGCAAACATTATTTTTTCAAACACAAACTTTCAACCCAAAACATTTCAAAATTCTAATAATAGACCAAAGGTCTTTAAGTGATAAAAAATGAAATTGAAGTTACCAAAATCCTGAAAAGCAATGTAAAAAATTTGACAAATCATTGTCGAATTTGGGAAAATAAATGTAAAAATCCCTGCAGTTCTTTTTTTCTTTTTGTTTTGCATAAAATCTTGGAAGATCAATGTGAAAAATTTAACCAATGTCAAACTTGAGTTAGTGTAAAATCCAAAAAAATGAGAAGTGAACTTTTTTGTTTATTTTTGTTGTTTTGTATATAATTTTAAAAGATTAGTGTGAAAATTTTAACTCATTTTTTGGGATTTTAAATAGAACAATGAAAACAAACTAAAATATTTTACTTCCATAGATTTTACATTGATCTTCTTGAATTTGACACCTGTTAGAATTTCCACACTGATCTTCTAAGATTTTACATAGACTAATAAAAATGAACATAAGGGATGTTACATTGATCTCCTACTATTTTTTTTTTGTTTGCTTCAGCGATCTCATGATTAATCAATGGCATTTGAAGCATGACTATGCTAAAGGGAAAATTCAATGCACTTTGTTCTCTTAGGAAGGCTCTTCTTTTTATTAGAACACAGGAAGTGATTAACGATCCTTTGCTCTACCCCATATTGTGCTTCCTTCAAACATAAAGCTACAAGGATATGCTTGAAAGAAGAATCACTCCTCCAGCTCACCTATTTAGTTGATGATATTTTAGTTTGGCTTCATGATTTTATGTTGTTTGAACTTTTTTAATTTTTAATACTATATTTGGCTTATTCCTAAAAAAATAAAATAAAATTTTAAAACATTTTGGTTTAAAATTGTAATTAATTTATTATTTTTGTCCTAATCGATAAATGTAAAATGCCCAACTAATAAGTAAAGCATTCATTAACTCAACTGGAATTCCTAACAGGTCAATTACAAGTCGTTAGCAGGTTCCATGGTAACCCTAAAGGTGATAATTGTTAACAAGGCTGACTTCCCAAGAGGGGGTGAATTGGGAAGATTGAAATTTTTCTGCACAAAGTGAAATGGGTGAAGATAGCACAGTATAAGGGAAGTAACGTGCAAAACAGAGCAAGCTAAAAAGTAAAGATGAGGAGAAGAAGACTCAGTAATTTATCCTGGTTCGGTCTATCCACTTGACCTACGTCCAGTCCCCACGACAACTCTTGAGATTTTTCCACTATACAGCAAGAATTCAACGGGCTTCTTGCTAATGCCACAATACAATGAAAATGCTCTGTTTCTGGAGCTTTCTCAATCTCTCTAAGCACTTCTATAATGGGCTTCCCAATCCCCTTGTGATTTCCCCTCACAAGTAAATCTATCTTCCAGATAAAGAGTAGATTGTTTACAAAGATATAACTCTCTTGAATAGAGTAGATATGAAGGTTAAAGTACAAATATTGAAGTTGAGAGGATAAAAGCTTTTGAGAAGAAGATTTAGCAGAAATTCAGTATATACAAGTTTTATTCGTTACCCATAACTTCAAATGATGTTATATTTATAGATTTAGGTCTCAAATGTCTGTTAGAGACAAAATCTATCCGTTGGGGAAGTTATCCAACGGTTACTCTGAAAAACTATCCGTTAACCAACCGCATTTAATGCTTCTGACGTACTGAAATTCAAATTTTGGTTGGTTAATAGACGAATTTCGAAGGAACCGAAGGTTAAAGCTTCCAACGTTACAGCACGAAGTTCGTCTGTTCATGAAGTGAAATTCGAATTTTGAAACTTACAAAATATTTTCACAATGTGACATACGGATTTTCAAGAAGAAAGTTTTTTTTGTTAAGTGTGAACAGTGCTTTCAATTTTCTACAGTGCCTTCGAAATTCGAATTTTGGAAACCCAAAATTCGTCTGTTCCTAGTACGTTCAAAAGGCACAGTAGTTCACTTTCTTCGAAATTCAAATTTTGAAAGATGTGAAGTTCGTCTGTCGCAAAAAGGCTTCTTTCAAACTTGGATGAAAATTCGAATTTTGGAAAACCAAAATTCATCTGACAGAGAGATATCTTTTCAGATTTATTCAGTTTTAGCTCAAAATTCGAATTTCCAAAGGCAAAGTTCGAATTTCCAATATGACAGTTCAGTTTAAACTTTCAAACTTCATCTGTTTGTGGGTATTTTTCAAATAAGTCAAGATTTATCATAAAATCAAGGTTTAAAAACATCTTTTCTTAAAATCAAAATATTTTACCCTCATTTAAACATAACAAAAAATCCTACAGAAGATCTAGCAGCTATTACTCAGAAATTCTTCACTTGAAACACTTTGATCTCCTTTGAATCTTCAATCCAAGCTCTTGGATGTTGGTTTGGAATCATCAAAACTCTTGATTCAACAATAACCAATATTTTTTGTAAGAAGAAGATCCAACATTTTTTTACCCAATAAAATAAAATAAATAGATAAGCAACACTTGCTCGACCAATCATTTTATTTTACTAGCTACTCCCTTCAGTTTTTAATATAAGTCACATTCAACTAACTTATTGAAATTAAGGAAAGTTTGTTATAACATTAAAATTCTCTTAAAACTAATATGATTTCTATCTTTACCCCTAATGAATATTACTGCAAATTCAAACAATTCACTTTCTCTCTTACTCATAAATAAAGGCATTTTGAAAATATAACAATTAATACTTCTAAAACTCATGGAAGGTGACCAATATTTAGGACCACAAAAAGTTTATAAAATGTGACTAATAAAAAAAATTGAAGGGAGTAACATCTTTCAGTCCAAAAAAATGTTTTTTTCTAGGGAGAATTATAATTAGGGCCCAGTACAGTAAATTAAATTAAAAAAAAAAGACTTTAACCGCATAAAAGTGTTAAAATTTGGAACACTAAATAGTAAAACTGGGAGAATGAGTAATAACATGTCCTATTTTGTAATAAATTTGCTATTTTGGTCTTTAATTGTAATTTTCCCAAATTTTCTAATATTTCAAATTCAAAAAGGAAAAAAAATGCTCTGCTATTTGAGAGCGTAAACTATAGTAATTTTAGCTTTATATATATATATATATATTAGATTTTATAAGAAATTATTTAATTTTTTATATTTAACTAGAGTTGGTCTTAAACATTTACATGGAACACAAAATGAGTCACATGGTTTATAAATAACATGCTTTCTATGCTATTTATGTTTGATATTTTTATTTATATTAATATATATATTTAAATTAGTTAAGAAATTTTTTAAATTAATTTTATACACAATATGTTTTTTAAATTATTTTTCTATCAAGAAAATGATTGTAATATCATATAACATAAAAGCTTAATTTTATTAAAGACAAATAATAAAAATATTAAAATTCATCTAAAAATAAACCCACAATGATGTAGAATGTTGCAATGGTGTTAAGAGAATATAGAAGTGGAAGAAGCAGACATCTTTGGAATATTGGGGTTTGAAAATATGAAGGTTAGGAGAATATAGAAGTAGAAGAAGCAGACAACGGTTTCTACTTTCCTCAATCTATTATATATATAAAAGTAAGTAACCTGTACAAACATCTTTGGAATGATTTTGGTGATTCGAATGGGCTTTGCTGTGATTTTGGGCTTCGGAGTTAGGTTTGTTGAGTAGATTGGTCACCCAATGAGGGTGAATTGGGTGTTTCAATTTTTTCATCCTTTTTGAGGAATAATCCAAACATCACAAAAAGCACTAAAAACAGGGGTGAACAAAGGAGATGATGAAGAGATGAAAAAAGATCAACACATAAACAATTTATCCTAATTCAGTCTAACCACTTCACCTATATCTAGTCCCCAAGCAATCTGCTTGAAACTTTTCACCATATCCTACAAGTTTGATCCAGGTACTTGTGAAACCACTTTACAACCCAGACTCCTTCTTAAAGTTTGTCTCTCTCCCACACCTTCCTTGGTGCGATTACAAATTCCCCTCAAGAAAATCCTCCCTTGAGTATCCCTTCTAGATCACCTAGAGAATTCCTCATAGAGAAAATATTAATACAAATAAATATTTTATCAAAAAATTGATAAATGCATCGAAGCTTATAGAGTGTAGTTGAGAGTGTTTGATTGAGAAAAAAATCAGTTATAGTAATAAAACAATTTCATAACATTATTCTCTCTTTCTCAACCTAAATGAAGCTCTATTTATAGGTGGAAATAGTTAATTATTCATTACACATAATTAACTAGTCATTAGTCTGAAGAACTAGCTGTTGAACTAGCTATTGCAAGCATTTTACTGAGATAATTGATTATGCTACGAAAATCTAATCGATTATGATGTAATTGATTATCGTGTGATTCAAGGCTATTCCTAGTAACATAACCACAAGCATAAATTCATCTCTATTTAAGTCAATTGATTGAGTTTAATAACAAAGAAGAAAGTAAGTTCATCAATTAATTGAGTCAAGAATAATTGGTTAATAAGGAATTTGAAAGGTTAGGAAACATAATCGATTGTGTTTCAGAATATAACAAGTTATCAAAGGAAAATAAGTTTGAGAAGTAAAATAACTGATTATATTTGAGAATGTAACATACTAGATTTCAAATAGAAGGCTTGCACACTCGTTTTGAAGAGATAATTGACTATTTAAGGATACTATAGATTATATGAAGTAATATAACTAATTAGATGTGAATGTAATTGATTAGGACATAAAAGAAGCATAATAGGAAAGCCTAGAATTACGATAATGGATTAATTTGAGGAGGTAATCAATTACATCAAAAAAGATGAAAGCTACATAGGAATAACAGTTGATATAATCGATTAAGTGCAGATATAATCGGTTAAGGTGCTAAACATAGTTAAGCTAACTTATAAAAAAGAACAATAATCGATTGTTTTGATAGGGTAATCAGTTATACTAATAAGAAAGCATGTGTTGAATCAGAAGTTTTAATTATTCTAAACAACTAGAGCTTGGAAAGGAGAATATCAAAGGAATGTGAAAGAATCAAGTGAAGAAATCCAAAGAAGAACATGAGAAGACTTAGTTTTTAGGATTTTTACTTGTGTAATATGGTAAAAAGCTTTGATCTTACTTTTCTTAATTGACCACAATGTCTAGATATGTCATTTGGAAAGTTATCATATGTTAGCATATGTTAGTTTTGTAAAATAATGACTAACAGATGAATTTTGGTCCTTAACTCATAAATATTTTATACAAAATTTGAACTTTGCTTAAAAAAATTTGAATACACAGAGGTTACATCTCTGACAAACAAATTTCAGTTACAAAATTTGAATTTCGGGCTAAGCATAGTAAATGAATATGTACAAAATTCATATGATGCTTAGTCAAAATTCGAATGTTATTGAAGAACAAAGTGAGTTTAAAGTTACTCTCTTTGATAGACAAACTTTGGACTTAAATTTGTATTTCAAAATGAAAACTTATTAGTCTTGTTAGAGCAAGTTTCTAACAGATGAATTTTATAACTTAACATTCAAATTTCACAGAGGAGAACTCTTGTGCCATGTTGAACAAGCCTCTAACAAACGAATTTTAGATTTTGAAATTTGAATTTCTAGTGCACTATGAAAACATGAGGCAACTGTTCAAACTCAACAAATGCATTTTGAATATGAAAATTCATATGTTCTAATATGTGATAATTTTAACAAACTCAAAATTCGAATTTCCCTCTTGAATAAACTTCTATTGAAGTTCAACATTAAAATTCTTAACCTTCTATCTCTATGAAATTCATCTGTTGACACCTAAAACTTCTCAGCTTTATGGAGTACTATGAAAAACATGGAATTGATCACAACTTCTCAGCTCCAAGAATACCCCAGCAAAATGGTGTGGTAGAGAGAGAGAACAAAACCTTAGGAGAAATGGCAAGAGCAATGCTAAATGAAAAAAAGCTTCATTAATACTTTTGGGCAGATGTTGTGAACACAACAAGTTACATCATCAATAGAGCTTACATCACACTATGTCAGAGTTACATTTAGTAGATGCTCAAAAGTTGGCGGTTGTTTGAAGAAACACATACAAAAATGAAGCAGTAAAGATTTGTTGGCCGTTATTAAAATAACCGCCCACAGAAGTATTATTTAGTTAATTTGTCAAAGACTTTAGTAGGCGGTTTTAGCTGGAACCGCCTACCAAAGTCCTTTAGTTTAACTAAATAGGCGGTTTCATTTGGAACCGCATACTATAATCATAATTTTCAGGGCTGAGGTTTCACAACGTTTTCATTCATAATTATTTTTCTGCCCGATCGAACTCTTCCTCTCTCTCAAGTACAAGGTAAAGCACTGCCTCCATCGAGCTATTTCCTCTCATCCTCGACATCTCCCTCCACTTGCATCGTCCTTAGGCTCCATCGTCCCCCTATAAAGGAGAGGTGGCTGGCGACGATACCAACCGACGGAGCAAAGGTCTTGACCTTCTTTTCACTTCTTCTTTGTATCACATACCTTCCCTCTTTCTCCCTTACTTCTAGGTATCTCCCAACCTTTGCCCTCCTTTTCTCCTACTAATTTCTCTTTGCATCACTAAATCTGAGTTCTTGTTTGTAAATCGCTACTAATTTTGGATTTCTAACATTCTGTAATGAGAATGAATCCTTGTCAACAATCTCCAACGTTCAGAGTCCCCACACCAAGCTGTCAATGCCCGAGTTCGTGCAAGTTCTATGGCTCGTTCTCATCTTGTAGATTGCTCAGTATTTTTGTTCCTTAGTCCCTTATTTTTGGATTGGTGACTTACCTTATTCTCTTTTCTATTTCAACTGTATGGTCACTTTTTCTCGTTTGTTGACACTGAAAGTGAGAGGTGCTATGAACAGATTTAGATAGAAAAAGAAGATGAGAGGGATCTGTGTATTATTAATGACAAGAAAGGGACTAAGAGGCGATTATAATTTTTTTTCCCACTGGTTACGAATCAAACTTGTGTAACCATTCTTTGATTGCAATTCTTGATTATTAATTTAAAATCTTCAATTGTGGTTGCCTTTGTAGATTTTACTGTTTAATTTGTATTGGTAGTTGCATTTAGCATGTAGGTTTTGGATCAGGAACTTGACCAATCTATAGATGAGGAGGCATGAAGGCTCAAAATTATGTACTGAGAAAAAGTAAGATGCAACCACTCATTTAAGATTCTCCATATATAATATTATTTCTCTTGTTGACATGCACAGAGTTTGATATAATTTTGTTAAAGAAATTGCAACATATAACTCCATATTAGGTTGCTTGCTACTGCACAAAAGTAACTAATTGAAATGTCATAGAAGTCAAAAAATGACTTTGCACTTATTTTTTGTATTGCTTTCTTGGAACCTACCTAGCTTGATGCCATCATTTCCAAGTGCATTCATTTGAGCTGTTACAATACAAGTTATCAATGATGTTTACATGGATGCTTTTACTATAGAATGAGTTTGAGAGTTCATTAATTTGTAGACCAAAACACTTCTTTGCCTAATAACTGATTATTGTTCTGGTGGATAGCTATTCCTGCTTCTAGACTAATAGCAAACAAAGGTTCTCAAAGAAGATGCAACCAGGTAAATTATTCCACTACTGAAAACAGGGTGTTGATTAATACCAAGTTCTTTTCATCTTTATTTGGTCCACTGTTATTGTTATGGACTTTATTAAATAGATGTTAATACTTAGTACCCACTTTTAATGCTAGGAATCCTTTTACAATTATGCAACTTTGTATTTGCATATACTTTCCTTGAACTGACATAAATGTAATAACGATTATAGGTTTTATGCTACTGAGGTAATGGTTGCACTAGAGTTCCTCCATTGTCAAGTTAGGCTCTTATTCATTAAATCTCATATACATATGTATTACAAGATGATGATTTCTATTGTTACATTCTCTTTTAACTTATAGAACTGTATGATAACTTGGGAAATGCTTAGTCTGGTGACCTTTAGTAAACTGACCAAGCTACAACTATCTGTAGACATATTAGCAAAATTTTCCCTGTGAACAAAGGCATAAAACATAGCCCTTCTAGTACTCATTGAGCTAGTGCTAGTGCTATTCTCGTAAGTGATAGTGGTTTATGAATACCTTAGTAAAAGTGGGGTCAACATATTGTAAATGTTTCCTTACTATCCATAATCTCAATTTTTAATTTATTTTGAACAAAATTTTAAAACATTGCATGCTTATTTCTCTCTGTCTTTCTCATTGTAATACCATCTATATTTTCAAAGAACCTAAGTAAGATGTGTGATAGATGAAATTATGGTATTTACTACTTCAAGCTAATTGTTGAATAGTTTCCAGTAGTATTTGTTAACAAGGCTGACTTCCCAAGAGGGGGGGTGAATTGGGAAGATTGAAATTTTTCTGCACAAAGTGAAATGGGTGAAGATAGCACAGTATAAGGGAAGCAACGTGCAAAACAGAGCAAGCTGAAAAGTAAAGATAAGGAGAAGAAGACTCAGTAATTTATCCTGGTTCGGTCTATCCACTTGACCTACGTCCAGTCCCCACGACAACTCTTGAGATTTTTCCACTATACAGCAAGAATTCAACGGGCTTCTTGTTAATGCCACAGTACAACGAGTATGCTCTATTTCTGGAGCTTTCTCAATCTCTTTAAGCACTTCTACAATGTGCTACCCAATCCCCTTGTGATTTCCCCTCACAAGTAAATCTATCTTCCAGATGAAGAGTAGATTATTTACAAAGATATAACTCTCTTGAACAGAGTAGATATGAAGGTTAAAGTACAGATATTGAAGTTGAGAGGATAAAAGCTTTTGAGAAGAAGATTTGGCAGAAATTCGGTATACACAAGTTTTATTTTTTTTTTACCCATAACTTCAAATGATGTTATATTTATAGATTTTGGTCTCAAGTGTCCGTTAGAGACAAAATCTATCCGTTGGGGAGTTATCCAATGGTTACTCTAAAAAATTATCCGTTAACCAACCGCATTTAATGCTTCAAACATACTGAAATTCGAATTTTGGTTGGTCAACAGACGAATTTTAAAGGAATCGAAGGTTAAAGCTTCCAACGTTACAGCACGAAGTTCGTCTGCTCATGAAGTGAAATTCGAATTTTGAAACTTACAAAATATTTTCACAATGTAACATACGGATTTTCAAGAAGAAAGTTTTTCTGTTAAGTGTGAACAGTGTTTTCAATTTCCTACAGTGCCTTCAAAATTTGAATTTTGGAAACCCAAAATTCGTCTGTCCTTAGTACGTTGAAAAGGCACAGTAGTTCACTTTCTTCAAAATTCGAATTTTGAAAGAGTGAAGTTCGTCTGTCAGAGTGACTCTTTTCAGACTAACTTCAATATTCGAATGTTACAGGACTTTGTCATTCGTATGTCAATATTTCATTTCAACAGTCTCAAAAACATAGCTTTTAAAAATTCGAATTTTAATATTCAAAGTTCGTCTGTCAGAGAGAAATTTTGAAACTTAATATAATCTTGCTTTCAGATGAACTTTAACATTGTTTCAGATGAATTTCTTTAGTTTTCACAAATTGCATTTTGTCTAAAATTCGAATTTTGAAGATGTGAAGTTCGTCTGTCGCAAAAAAGCTTCTTTCAGACTTGGATGAAAATTTGAATTTTAGAAAACCAAAATTCATCTGACAGAGAGACATCTTTTTAGATTTATTTAGTTCTAACTCGAAATTCGAATTTCCAAAAGCAAAATTCGAATTTCCAATATGACAGTTCAGTTTAAACTTTCAACCTTAGTCTGTTTGTAGGTATTTTTCAAATAAGTCAAGATTTATCATAAAATCAAGGTTTAAAAACATCTTTTCTCAAAATCAAAATCTTTTATCCTCATTTAAACATAACAAAAGATCCTACATAAGATCTAGCAGCTATTACTCAGAAAATCTTCAAATGAAACACTTTGATCTCCTTTGATATCTTCAATCCAAGCTCTTGGATGTTGGTTTGGAATCATCAAAACTCTTGATTCAACATTCTCTCCCTTTTTGATGATGACAAAACAACTCACAAACTGGATTAGTACTTGGGTTTGCTTGAACAAGCTCCCCCTCAACATATACATTATTTTTCAAAAGACATCATGCACAGTAGATCAAGTGAAGATATTGAAGGAGTAATATGTACAAAACATTGCAACAAAGAAATCCATTCATTTAATCAAGAGTTGCTATACAAAAACCAAATTAGACAAAGTTCCAATATTCAAACATTCAAAACAGCAACAGAAACACAAAACACTACAAGAGGACTCAAGCCTAATTTCTAAGCAAATCTACAATCATTTCTTCTTGGGCTTGGTCTTCTTGCTGTACCTTTTCCCTTTCCCAAATTGCTCAGCAGCAGCAGACTTTCCAGTTTCCCCAGTCTTCTCCCCCTTTTTGGTATCATCAGGAAGCCCAACAAAATCATCTGGAGGAGGGATCTGAGAAACAGGAATGACACGAAGTGGCACAGGAGCAAAGGGTATTTCTGGCTGTACAGGTGCAGGAGGCTCAGCAGGCTCAGGGCTAGGTTCTTCATCATCAGAAATCTCAAGTAGTTCTTGCATTTCCTTCCCGGAAAGAGCCAGTTGAGCTCTCTATTCCTCTAAAAGCCCATAGGTAGCAAGAGAAGGAGGAGCTGGTTCATCAGGACAAATCATTTCCTCAAGCCTCCTTTTTTGAGCTTGCAGGAGAGCATTGTGAGCAATAGCCTCATAATCAACAATAGGCACAATGCTCCTCTCTTCATTGCCTGCTCCTTCCTGCTTAGAAGAGGTTGAAATGGCTGCAACCAGTCTTTCAACTTACTCTGATTCTTGAATGGACAAAATTGAATCCTGAGCATCTTCTTGCATAGGCTCATGAGGGCTTGTTTCTTGAAGTCCTTCTTCTTCCAATCCATAGTCCAAGGGTGGACTAGGACTAGGTGTCCTTATTGCACCAGCACCATCTATATCATCATCATGGTCAGAGAAGGCAATCTCAAAGGGGCTTGGAGGCTCAGGAGTTGGAGATTGGACAGGCACAGATGACCGTGGCTGAGGTGGAGCTGAAGTGACAGGGATTGCACTTCTGATCTCTTCATAAGCATCAGCCACCACCTTCATGTTTACAGCCAACTAATGGATCTGATCTTGCAGATGAGCAAATTTGGCATTTTGCTCATCTCTGATGCTGAGAATGAGTGTAGACAGGCTGTCATACATCTCAGTGATCTTGGTTGGCTTGGCCCGTGAGGAAGTAGTGGAAGGAGGGTGAGTAGGCTTGGAGGGAGATGGAATTGGCTGAGAAGGCTGAGGTACAGATTTGCCAGGAGCCTCAGAGGTGCCTTCTTGTTGTAGAGAGGCATTAGCAACAAAGAACAAATCTTCAAATCTCCCTGCTCCCTTTCCAACCCATCTTCCTTCATCTCTTTCAATGCCCATCCTCTACAGTTCTTCCTCCTTGAATATTTTAGTGGGCTTGCCCTTCCCTTTCTCAATATGCTGAATTTTGGCATACTGCAGAATTCTGGAGATGATAGCAACATAGGAAAGTATTGAGTCCTTCCTCTGATCTCTAGCCTTGATCATGCGTTGGAGAATGAGGTGTCCCATATTAATCAGTTTCCCACGCATGATTGCAGCCATGACATGTGCCTCTGCCCTTGTTATCAAGTTGAAGCTGCCTCATTTGTTGAATATAATCCTGGACACTATGTAGTACAGGATCCTCACTTGAACACTGAGGTCTGTGGGCTTCAACAGGTTTATGGATGGCCAATTTTCCCTCTTTCTAAACAATGTGCTCAGAATAGTACTCTCCTTGTAGTTCAGAGAGGGACCACCTTCTTCATCAGTCAAATCTGCCTCATCCATGTACCCAGAGGCATTGATATCAATTTTGAGTCCATCTTGCCCAGGGATTTCCAGCACCTCATTGAATGTCTCATCAGTAAGCCAAATGGTCCTAGACCTTAGATTGACTGCCCACTTCTTCTTCTTACTGTTGTATTTTAAAGAAGCGTACCATGACTTCAACACCTCATCATCATATCTCTATAATACTTCCAACAGATTCTTGTATCTTATCATCCATATACCAGCATCAAAATTATTTGAGACTAAGAAATCTTCCAAGTTTACACAATGTGGCTTGATTACCTTCTTGTTGGCAAACTTGGTGGAGTATTCCTCTTGAATCTGTGGAGTGCTCCAGAGTGGCAGTGTAGTAAGCTCGTACTCTCCAGATTGAGTACTGAAGGACGAAGTGGAAGCAACAGCAGCAGTTTTTGAAGGAACTGGAATCGAAGGTTCTGTACTTTTCGGTGAGGAGGGTCCAGCTTTTTGAGAATCTACTTTGGATGTAGTCTTTTGGCGTTTGGTGGAAGTCTCCTTCCTTCGAGGCATAATGTAGCAGAATAAGGCTTAGAATGGGTTTAAAGGATGCGAAAGGAAGTTTAATCGGTGGGAAATGACAGTTTTTGGTCAGAAATTAAGAGATTTGAAGAGAGAATTGGAACAGACTCAGAGGAGTTAAGAATAGGGTTGCGTCTGTTCAAGAGAAAACTATCGGTTTTAACGTATGTAACCGTCTGACAGACGAATTTTGAGGGTTCAAAATTCAAACTTTGAGCCATTACAAGTTAAACCGTTTAGCAAAGCTTACTGACAGATGAATTTTCATTTGAAAGTTTGTCTGACAGAGGCTTGGAACAAGCAAAACAAGCACAACAGACGAATTTTGTTCCAACAAGTTTCGAATGTTGAAGAGAAAAATAGCAGGAAACAAACAAAACAACAACCAATAGACGAATTTAGCATGCAGAACTTCATCTTTCAAGTATTCAACATGAATAACATGATTCAACAGATGAATTTTGAACTGAAAATTTGAATTTTTCAACTTTTATAAAGGTTGTCCAATATTCGTAGGTTAAGAAGTGATAATTCATATAATAGTGATGGACAAACATAACTTTGAAATTTTTGATCTTGAAAATTCGAACTTCCAGGATTCAACAGACGAATTTCGAGGTATCACCGAGAACTGTTCCAAGGCATAACAGTCCGAAGCTCATCTGTTAGTCAACTAAAATTCGAATGTTGACCATGTTGACCAGTTCAAAAACACAGTTTATGAAGCAAAATACGTCCAACACACATTTAAAATACGAATTTCATCTTTTAAAAACTTACAGAATGGATCCAGAACTTAGAATTTTTGTCATTTACTTTACTTTCTGGTTGTTTCATTCTGGCGTGATCCAATCTTCAAGTTTATTGCCATTGAATCTTGTGAGGAGCACCTACAACTTAAATTAAACATACTCCGATGTCAAAGTTAGACTTAACCTTTGAAAATAAGATAGCATGAGAATAACTTACAGTTCACTGGGATTTATCATACCCAATTCTCTCCTTATTTTGCAATGCCTGTCTTCTGATAGAGGCTTTGTGAGTATATAAGCAACTTGATCCTCTGTTGGGATGTACTCCAGCTTAATTTCTCCTTTCAGAACATGATCCCTTATGAAGTGGAGCCTAACTTCAATATGTTTCGTCCTTGAATGCATGACAGGATTCTTGGTAATATTTATGGCACTTTGGTTGTCACACATGATTGGTATCTCTTTCATTTTAACTTCAAGATCTTCAAGCTGCTGTTTCATCAAGACGATTTGGGCACAACAGCTTCTAGCCACAACATACTCAGCTTCTGCAGTGGATAGGGCCACACTATTTTGCTTTTTGCTGAACCATGAAATTAGGGATCCTCCAAGAAACTAACAAGTTCCACTTGTGCTTTTTCTGTCAGTTTTGGTTCCTGCAAAATCAACATCAGTGTATCCTTTGAGATCTTCTCCATTGCTTTTTGGATACCAAAGACCCATATGTGATGTTCCAATAAGATATCTGAAAATTCTTTTTACAGCTGTTGCATGGGTTTCTTTGGGGCATGATTGGAACCTTGCACACATACAGACACTGAACATTATGTCAGGTCTGCTGGCAGTTACGTACAACAGGGATCCAATCATTCTTCTGTACTGAGTAATGTCAAACATCTTTCCATTCTCATCCAAGTCCAGTTTGGTTGCAGTGGCCATAGGTGTTCCCATTGGCTTGGCATTCTCTATTCCAAACTTCTTTAGCAGCTCCTTTAGATACTTGGATTGACTGAGAAAGATACCATCATCAAGCTATCTGATTTGCAGTCCAGGGAAGAAGTTGAGTTCACCCATCATGGACATCTAGAATTCTCCCTGCATTAACTCAGAAAATTTCTTGCAAAGAGTTTCATTAGTAGCACCGAAAATAATATCATCAACAAAAATTTGAACAATTAGTAAATCTTTATTTTCTTTCTTAGTGAATAAAGTTGTGTCAACTTTGCCTCTATTGAACCCCTTTTCAGTTAAAAAATTACTCAGTCTGTCATACCATGCTCTAGGGGCTTGTTTTAAACCATAAAGAGCTTTCTTCAGTTTAAACACATGGTTTGGTTTTGTAGAATCCTCAAAACCTGGAGGTTGATCTACATAAACTTCTTCCATGATATATCCATTTAGAAAGGCACTCTTTACATCCATTTGATATAGTAAAATATTTTTCATGCATGCATATGCTAGCAGTATTCTTATAGCTTCTAATCTAGCTACTGGTGCAAAGGTTTCTTCAAAATCAATACCTTCTTCTTGATTATACCCTTTAGCAACCAATCTAGCTTTATTTCTTATTATTGTTCCAGATTCATCAAGTTTATTTCTGAAAACCCATTTGGTACCAATAACAGGATGATTTTTAGGTCTAGGCACTAAATCCCAAACTTGATTTCTTTCAAATTGATTTAATTCATCTTGCATAGCCAAAATCCAGTATTCATCAGTTAAGGCTTCTTCAGCACATTTGGGTTCAGTTTGGGAAATGAAAGCGCAGTTGAGCATTTGATCCCTTAACTGTTTTCTGGTTTTGACTCTCTCTTGAACATTTCCTATTACTTGATCAACAGGATAATTCCTTTGATATCTCTAAGCTCTAGGGAGTTCTTGAGATGTTTCTTCATTATTTTCTTCATCAAACTCTTGCTCCTGGACATCTTCCTCTGTGTTAACAGATTCAGATATCTTTAGAGGTTCAGTTTTACTTTTATGAGAAATGCCCAGTTTTTCAAAGTTAAAATCAAGATCATTCTCATTGGTAACATGTTTTGAAACAGTTTCATTTTCAATGAAAACCACATGCACAGATTCTTCTACCACATTTGATCTTTTATTATAAGCTCTATATGCCTTACTTATACTAGAATAGCCCAGAAATATACCTTCATCAGATTTAGCATCAAACTTACCCAGATTTTCTTTCCTATTGTTGTGAATGAAGCATTTGTATCCGAACACAAGGAGATGGGACAGATTTGGCTTTCTTCCCTTGTACAGCTCGTATGGAGTCTTCCCAAGGATTGGTCTGATGTAGGCTCTGTTTATGATGTAGCTTGCTGTATTCACTGCATCAACCCAAAACACTTGAGAGAGTTCCTTCTCATTCAGCATAGCTCTGGCCATCTCTCCAATAGTTCTGTTTTTCCTTTCTACTACCCCATTTTGTTGAGGGGTCCTTGGAGCTGAGAAGTTGTGGTCAATCCCATGCTCATTGCAGTACTCCAGAAAGTATGCATTTTCAAACTCTCCTCCATGGTCTGACCTAATAGACACAATAGAAATACCTTTCTCATTTTGTACTTTCTTAGCTAAGGTTACAAATGCATCAAAGGTATCACTTTTAGAGGATAGAAATAATGTCCAAGTGAATCTGGAGTAATCATCCACAATTACAAGCACATACAGATTACCATCAAGACTTTTCACCCTAGATGGTCCAATTAAGTCCATATGTAGCAATTCAAGTGTTCTTGTTGTGGTAACTACATTTTTAGATTTAAAAGATGATTTAGTTTGTTTTCCTCTTAAGCATGCATCACATTCTTTATTCTTTTCAAAAGATATTTTTGGCAGACCAGTCACTAGCTCATTTTTAACTAGCTTAGACAGTTGATTCATGTTCACATGAGCTAATCTCCTATGCCATAACCAGCTATCATTATCTTGACTAATTAAATATACAGAATCCAAGGAAGGAAGTTCATCAAGATCAATAGTATAATAGTTACCATCCCTTTGAACTTTGAGGATTACTTTGTGATCACTTTTTCTGATGACCAGGCAAAACTTTGAGTCAAACAGCACCCAATTTCCTTTATCACAGGTCTGACTCATGCTCAGCAAATTGTGGTTGAGACTAATCACAAACAGCACCTCTTCAATGGATGTTTTCGGATTTTTGCCCACAATGCCAATACCAACAACTTTGCCATATTAATCACCTCCAAAGGTCACCTTTCCTCCTTTCTTATCTCTAAGGGTGATGAACTTCTCCTTATCACCAGTCATGTGACTTGAGCAGGCACTGTCCATATACCATTTGTTGCTCTTCTTAGCTTTGAGACAGACCTGCAAAACAATATTTATGTTTTCCTTTTAGGAACCCAAATTTGCTTGGGTCCTTTTTGGTCAGTAGATTTTTTTTTATATGCAAATGCAACATTGGGAACCCATTCAACTTTCATGGTAAGTCCATTTTTCTTCAAAGTACAGGAGCTGGAAATATGTCCCTTTTTGTTACAGAAATGACAGGTAGTGAAGGGACTGCTAGATTGAGAAGTAGGAAGAAAACAATGCAAATAATATTTTTGTCTTGCATGCTTTGTTTGATTATATGTTTCAATGCAAGATGACATGTGATCTTTCTTTCTGTTGCTCTCAGCATGCACAAAATGCCTCATGTACGCATTCTGGTTTCTCTTCCTAATCTTTTCCTTGACAGCACATGGATCATAGCCAAGACCAGCCTTTCCTTGTGATATTCTTTGGCTCCCCATCAGGGCAAACAACATATCTTTACCTCTAGTGAGCCTAGACATGCTTTTTACTAAGTAATCATTAGTTTGCTTTAGTTCAATGCATGAAGTACAGTAAACAGATTGAGCAGTAGTTAGAGAGGTAATTTCAAAACTGTTGTTTTGAGATTCTAGTTTATTAATCTTTCTCTTTACTAGTTTTAGTTCTTTAGCAAATTTAATAAACTCATCATAAAGCTCATGAAATGCATCAAGTAACTTAGAATGGGAAGGTTCAGATTCATATACCTTTTCTTCCTGATTACTGCTGCATGAGGGTTTAGCTTCCTCAGAAGCAAGTGCCATCAGACAAATGTTGGCAATCTCATCTTGATCCTCTTCTTCCTCATCTGAGCTGTTGCCCTATATTGATGAGATGTAAGCTTTCTTCTTCTTCCTTTTGTCTGCCGCTTTCTTGTCCTTTTCTTGCTTTTTGAGAAATTGAGGACAATCCCATTTGATGTGTCCCTACTTCTTGCATTCATAGCAAGTCACGGGCTCTTTTGCCTCTTTCTTGCTTTCACCAGCTGCTCCCTTCTTGAAGAATCTCTTGTTCTTCTTCTTGCTGTAGAATCTTCCGAATTTTCTGACCATCATAGCCAGAGTTTCCTCATCCAGCTCATCTCATTCATCAGATTCTTCTTCCTTTTCATCTGCAGCTTTGAGAGCAAGGCCTTTCTTCTTTTTGTCCAGCCCAGCTTCCTTGAGAGCTTTAATTTTTCCTTCATACTCCTCAAGACTGCCGAAGAGAGCTGTGACAGAGGCCATTGATTCTCCTCTGGCTTCCTTTATTGCTGTCACCTTGGGCTGCCATTCTAGAGGGAGAGCTCTGAGTATCTTTCTTACTTTTTCAAACTGAGTGTATTCCTTTCCCAGGCTTTTCAATTGATTCATAATGAGAGTGAATCTCTTTTGCAGCTCCTTTACAATTTCTCCTTCAGTCATTCTGAAGCTTTTATACTCTCCAATGCATGTGTTCAGTCTATTCTCCCTGACCCCAGTTGTTCCTTCATGTGCAATCTGCAGAGTGTCCCATATCCCTTTTGCAGTGGAGCATTGTGAAACTCTATAGAATTCGTCCTGATTCAGGGCACTGACTAAGCAATGCTTTACTTTGAAATTTAGCAGCACTCTCCTTCTGTCTTCCTCATTCCACTCTGCTTCTAGCTTCTCTTTGTGTCCTCCATCTTCAGTTAGAGTCATTGGGACAAAATCTCCTTCCTCAATGACTGACCAGATATCAAGATCAATTGATTGGAGGTAGATCTGCATCCTCATCTTCTAGTACCCATAATGTTCTCCACTGAACCTTGGTGGTCTATTAGTGTTGTTCCCTTCAGGAAGTATGCTTTCTCCAAAGCCAGCCATCTTGATTCCCGGACTGTGAGATCCTTTGAATGGGAAACCAGCCTCTGATACTACTTGTTAACAAGGCTGACTTCCCAAGAGGGGGGTGAATTGGGAAGATTGAAATTTTTCTGCACAAAGTGAAATGGGTGAAGATAGCACAGTATAAGGGAAGCAACGTGCAAAATAGAGCAAGCTGAAAAGTAAAGATGAGGAGAAGAAGACTCAGTAATTTATCCTAGTTCGGTCTATCCACTTGACCTACGTCTAGTCCCCAGGACAACTCTTGAGATTTTTTCACTATACAGCAAGAATTCAAGGGGCTTCTTGCTAATGCCACAGTACAACGAGTATGCTCTGTTTCTGGAGCTTTCTCAATCTCTTTAAGTACTTCTACAATGTGCTACCCAATCTCCTTGTGATTTCCCCTCACAAGTAAATCTATCTTCCAGATGAAGAGTAGATTGTTTACAAAGATATAACTCTCTTGAATAGAGTAGATATGAAGGTTAAAGTACAGATATTGAAGTTGAGAGGATAAAAGCTTTTGAGAAGAAGATTTGGCAGAAATTCGGTATACACAAGTTTTATTTTTTTTTACCCATAACTTCAAATGATGTTATATTTATAGATTTTGGTCTCAAGTGTCTGTTAGAGACAAAATCTATCCGTTGGCGAGTTATCCAACGGTTACTCTGAAAAATTATCCGTTAACCAACTGCATTTAATGCTTCTGACATACTGAAATTCAAATTTTGGTTGGTTAACAGACAAATTTCTAAGGAACCGAAGGTTAAAGCTTCCAACGTTACAGCACGAAGTTCGTCTGTTCATGAAGTGAAATTCGAATTTTGAAACTTACAAAATATTTTCACAATGTGCCATACGAATTTTCAAGAAGAAAGTTTTTCTGTTAAGTGTGAATAGTGTTTTCAATTTTCTACAGTGCCTTCGAAATTCGAATTTGGAAATCCAAAATTCGTCTGTTCTTAGTACATTCAAAAGGCACAGTAGTTCACTTTCTTCAAAATTCAAATTTTGAAAGAGTGAAGTTCGTCTGTCAGAGTGACTCTTTTCAGACTAACTTCAATATTCGAATGTTACAGGACTTTGTCATTTGTATGTCAATGCTTCATTTCAACAGTCTCAAAAACATAGCTTCTAAATATTCGAATTTTAATGTTCAAAGTTCGTCTGTCAGAGAGCAATTTTGAAACTTAATATAATCTTGCTTTCAGATGAGCTTTAACATTGTTTCAGATGAATTTCTTTAGTTTTCACAAATTGCATTTTGTCTAAAATTTGAATTTTGAAGACTTAAAGTTCGTCTGTTACAAAGAAGCTTCTTTCAGACTTATATGAAAATTTGAATGTTAGAAAGCCAAAGTTCGTCTATCAGAGAGCATTTTTCAAACTCAATTTCTTCTTGATTTCAGATGAGCTTCAACATTATTTCAGACGAATTTCTTTGGTTTTCAGAAACTGCATTTTATCTGAAATTCGAATTTTGAAGATGTGAAGTTCGTCTGTCGTAAAAAGGCTTCTTTCAGACTTGGATGAAAATTCGAATTTTGGAAAACCAAAATTCGTCTGACAGAGAGACATCTTTTCATATTCATTCAGTTCTAACTCGAAATTTGAATTTCCAAAAGCAAAGTTTGAATTTTCAATATGATAGTTCAGTTTAAACTTTCAACCTTAGTCTGTTTGTGGGTATTTTTCAAATAAGTCAAGATTTATCATAAAATCAAGGTTTAAAAACATCTTTTCTCAAAATCAAAGTCTTTGGGGAGTCTGTAAAAACATGATTAGAATTGAGAGGCAATGTCAACATGAATGATGATTTTGACATCTTGAATATAAAAAATAGGTCGGTTACTACTTTGCTCCAAGTCGCAAGCCTTACGCTAATAGTTGGATTATTACTGGCCTCATATATGAGGTTGAAGGATCTCTAATCTCAAGGTAACTATAAGTTTCTTCTGTGCTGGTATACCACTTTTGACGCATGATTGTGTAAAATATCAACCATTGTTAATATTTGATATGTTCAATTTCATTGGCAATTATATTATTTTCCTTTCTCTGTCGCATTTTTCTTCAAGGCAAGGACCTGATGATGGTGCATAATGTTTAATCTAATTGTTGTCCCTGTTACAACTTTATCAAATTCCAGCTAATACTTTTTTATTTTTGTTTCTTTCTATTATACTTATTTTATGGTAAGCACAACTTGAATCATCATTATATATAAAACTTGAATAAAAATCACTTTGGAATTCCTGTCAACCTCACAAAATCTATGTTACTACTCACTAATACTGAAAAGGTCTATATAGCTTGATTAGTCATGTACATATTTTTTAACCATATCTTCTTTCTATTTTATTATCCTTGCTTAAAATTATCTATTTGCCGATGCTTCTAGTAGCCAACTATCCATGTTACTATTCACTAATTTTAAAGTCGTACATGTTCTCCAGTGTATCACTATCACTTTTGGATGTGAGGGACTTGGCTTTGTTGTGCAGTTATATTAGTTTATATAATATTATGAACATGCAATTGTGTACTACTCTCTTGGAATTTGTTGACAGTGTTTCTTTGTTGCTTCCAGTTTAGTCTCACTAGTTTCCTATCTTTACTATCATCGTTAATTGACCCAAACTTTATTTATTTATTTTTTTGGTTTACGGCCATGAGATTCCAATTGTGTGTCATTATGTCGACTGAATTCTATTGTTTGAGTCTTGGGTTCTCTTATTCTTAGTTGGATTATTTATCATAGTTATGTTTACTTGAGTCTTAATTAAGTTTGGGTTTCTAGTCTTAGTTGAATTCAGTTTAATAATATAGCTGATTTTTATGACAGAGCTGCTCTTAAATTTGCTGACATATTAGCTAAAAATGTGTGCAAACACATGCTAAGGCTATTTGCTTTGCATATGGATAGACATGTGATAGTAGGCTTTCAAATCTAATTTAGCATCTATAACAGCATGACTTAAGATAAAGCCAAAGTATGACCATTTGAGAAGTGACTCATAGGCTTTTTAATCTAAATTTTCTCCCAAAAAAAGAGCGGTCATAAGGATATAGAATCTGTCTTTTTTCATTATGTATACTTCTTTAAGTATTATAATAACAGTTTTGTTCTTAGCTTGTTTTGTCCTTTGGTACGCTAACTTTCTTTGGTTATAGATTCATATTGTAAGTTTATAATGAAAAGACTACAGCTTGCATGTTAAAGCAATCCTAAAGCCATGTATTAGGATTACAAAGTTGTGTGCTTAATCTCTCGAACTAAATAAAACTGGTGCTTAACATTAAAGCTTCACACATTGTAGCTTAGGCACCATATAAAGGCTTAACTTTAGTTTGGGTAAGCTAATAATTTGGTCCCTAATTATAAGATCTATTTACTTTTAGACTCCAAAAATTAGTGAATTCTTGTCAATCCCCAAAAATAAGTAGTTGAATGCATATTATCTGTGAGCAGTAGAAAGACATGGAATGGATTAGTGAATTATTAGCAAGTTATGACTACCATGATTATAAGGATGATCAGAATTTACCATATGAGATCCTTTACCTTTTTCTAATTCTCTTAAGTTGAAAAATAAAGTGGACAAAACCTTAAGGAATAGTGAGATGAGATCTGAAAGTGCACTGCTGCAATCATTATCTGTTTGTTATTTGTTGGAGGTGCTTAAAACATTCCAATGTGCATATAGGAATTTTGCTAATATCCTTATATATAGTGTAATATTTCCTGTTCCTGTTCCTCCACTGACAACTTAAACAATGGGAGTGAAAGGAATGTAAGCCAAATAGCCTTCTAGTCTTGCACAAAATGCATGTTAAAGTAGGTGATACAGTGAAAGTAGTATCTAGACGTGAAAAAGGTAAAGTTGGAGAGATTACTAAGGTCTTCAAGCATATATAACAACTTAGTCAACTTCATAACATTATGTCCTTGTAAGTATAGTTTGATATGTAGTCCTCGTTATGCCTTTGTTAATACAGGTTAAAGAGTATTTTATGGTATTGGAAATAGATGTATACAACCATTTGTTTTTTCTGTATTTCACATGTAAACTGAGGTGCATTATCTTAAACTGCAGTCATTTTATTGTTATTCTGATTGTTCTTTTTTTTAAAATTCACTTTTAATTAGGCCTTCAAGAAAAATATTGAACTTTTGCTATTGTTTGTGGTTCTTTTCTTGTTTCTCAATCATCCTATTTAGATACATTAATTATGGTTTTAATTTATTTTCAATCACATTTTGTAACATATGGTGGTGTTGTATCAATGACAGAGCTCATAAAGGAAGAAAGCATGGAGAAAAGGACGAAACAAAAGGGAGTACAAAAGAAGAGTCAATGCCAGAGTGTTGAGACATGATGAGTGGAGGTGGGGCCATTGCTTAAGGGAGACAAAGAATGGATCACCATCTAGGTGATAATTTTGATTCTTAAAAAGGTGTGATTTGGTGGTGCCAGATGGTTTTATTTGATACACAAACATGCTTAGTTGTCATAGATCATCCCCTAACTTGGCTCTTATTTCATGGAAAAGATTTTAAATTTGTTTTGGTGAGATAAAATTACAATTTTCTTTTTTGTTAGGTTGTATGTTAGGTATTTTTCTTAATTGTTTAGGCTATATCTTAGGCTTTGTTTTTTCTATTTTTGTGGATTAGTGTGTGTAATTTCTTTGTTTTATTAATTAAATTGATATTGATTTGTAAATATAATTTTTTTATGGGTTTAGTATGTTGCATATATTTTAATACTGAATTAATTCAGTATCCAAATATTTTTTTTTTTAAAAATTGGATACCCTTTGTAGGCGGTTATTAGAATAACCACCAACAAAAGTAAACTTACGTGGGCGGTCATTCAAATAACCGCTTACAAAGGTGAACTTTTGTAGGCGGTTATTTAGACAACCGCCTACAAAGTGGACTTTAGTAGGCGGTTATAACCGCCTACAAAAAAGGTCCCCTTATATTGACACTCGCATAGTAAGTGGTTCATAACCGCCAACAATAGTTAAAACTAACCGCCTACAAAACCCTTTTTTGGCGTAGTGTCAAACTAATTTTGGTGAAGACACCTTATGAACTCTACAAAGGAAGAAAGTCAAATCTCTCACATCTACATGTGTTTGGATACAAATGCTTCATCCATAACAATAGAAAAGAGAATCTGGGTAAGTTTGATGTCAAATCAGATGAAGGTATATTCTTTCACTATTCTAGTAGAAGTAAAGTATATAGGGTATTTAACGAAAAGTCTAGGACCATAGTGTTGGAGATTGTACCCTAGGCCAATCATTGTATTATGAATATTGTACTTTATTATAAAAAAAAGGTGTTTTTCCTTTTATTACATTATTATATTGTTTGCATGTCTATCTTTATAATAATATCCTTGGATAAATCATTTTATCCTAAATATCCCTAGTCAACCATCTTTATGGGAACAATGGTGAATTAAGGCTAGTATGATTTTGATTGATAATTATGCGATAATTATGTATTAAGATACAAATCATAATCATAAGTTCCTATTAGGGAATAAGTACTGGATCGACCTATCATGGGATAGCTGCATGGATTAAGTCATAAGCATATCTCATATATGACAGTGTTACTAAGCCCTTAGACATTGAGATCACCATGGCTTCCTACATGGGGAACACTATACTTTGGCATAATTAAAAATCACCTTTAGTTGGGAGATCATAAAGGCTATGATCGGGTATAGTGGAACTCATGTGGAGGAAGATGAATTGTCAAGATGGAATTTATCCCTCTAATTAATGGAGAGATATATTTTGGCCCCTCGATGAGTGAGACTGAGAAATGAATAGCTATGCTCAAGTGGAAGAGTTTCCATTTATTTTGTCAGTTTGCTCGGAGAGCGAGAAAGTGATGGTCGAGTAAAATGAAGTTGTCGTTTCCATGCCTCATACTTGACCTATATATCATGAGACAAAAGGGATATGATCGGATTATATGATAAGTTGCATCGGATCACTGATCTCATATGATTTTGGTAGTCACAATGTCTTGCTAGAGGCCACTTGTGACTTGTGGGTCCAATAGTGTTATTAGCCCACTACCAACATCATATGGGCCTACAAGGTCACACACAAGAATGGGTCAACTGGAGCTAGAATGTCCAGATTTATTGAATCTAAAATGTGTATAGATTCAATGAATTTAATGTTCAATTTAGGGTGATTGAATTATATATATATTTGATATATATTATAAAATTTGAAGTATATATATTTGTTTAATATATTATATATTTGATATATATTATATTATTTCAAAAAATATATATTATTCAAATTAATTTAAATAAATTAGTTTTAGATTTAATTCTGTGTGATTTAAATTTAAACTAATGTTGTAATCTAAATTTATATTAGATAGTTGGTTTAGATACTATTGTAATATTCCAAAATGTCACTGAATACTAAGTAATGAAAAATGACATAATCAATGATAATATAAAATATACAAGAAATTCATGAAAATGAACAGTCACTATTTTGCGTGAATAAGGGCAAAGAGGTCATTTTTTTCAGTTGGGAGGAAAAATGAGAAAATTATATTTTCACCCCTAAAAATTATAAAAATAACATCCACGTCCCAAAATATATAAAAATAATGTGGGAAAGAAATAGAAAATTTCTTTGGAAAAATTACACCTAATGACCTAAAAGTTTCAAAAATTATAATTAACCCTAGGTCAAGGGCAATTTTGTAAATATGCAAAATTACTGTCAGTACGAAGTCCTCGATAAGAGAAGTCCAATGGTATATGGCACTGAGAGTTAATGTTCAAGAATAAATAAATAAAGTGCCAAATGTCCAATAGTAACAGTAAACCGTTAAACTAAATTGTGGGCCCTACCAGTGATTAAAAGGTAATCGGGAGATGATATGAGCTATACACATATAACATTTGGGATAAAATAATTAGGGAAATATAAAAATGAAATTGGAATAGTCCTGTAGCCCAAAAATGCTAATTTATTATATAAAACGGTTTTATCGGTAAGGTTAAAAATTACCTGGTTCAAGATATATATGAACCAGGAAAAATTGAGCAGGTTGGACACTCAAAGCCCTCTCATTAGACGTGAAAATGGGGTAGCATGGGCAGCATATTTTTTTGGAAAACTTCCTCAAGAAGTAGTTGATTTTTTGGCTAAAAAGTAACTTTAGTTAGTTTAGCTAATTAAGCGTAATTAGCCACATCATTAACCACCTAATTAAGTCATCTAATTACCCTTTTTCTTCTGCACATTCACAACCATTTCCAGCAGCAAACTGAAGGGAAACAAACGTAAAGAAAGAAGAGAGAAAGGGAGAAAGGAGAAGAGGAATTTCAAGGTAAAATTGAAAGCTTAAGTTGGTAAGGTTATCTTCTATCACTCTAAGCTTGCTACCTATGGACTTTAAAGCTTAGTTTATGGTTTAGTTTTTCTTTTTCCTCACCTTAGGGTTTCAGCCATGTCATGGATTTAGCAAGAAAATGGGTTAATTAGCCATTAAACTTAGGGAAAATCTTAAACTAACCACTAGAAGCAAGAATCCATGGCTAGTTTGAAGTGTTTTGAAGAAAATATTTTTCTTCCATTTTATGTCATTTTTGGTCTGAATAGGGGGAGTATTAGAGTTGGAATTTCACAATTTTGACCTCAAAAATGGATTCCCCATGGTCCAAAACCTTAAAAACAAGTGTGTTGTACAAAGAAAGATCAAACGAAAGTAAAGTGAAAAATTTATGGTTTAATGAGCATAGTATTGTATATTCAAACAATTAATGGTTAAATTGATTAAATGATGATATGAATAGGTTCAAGGAAATGTTAGGAGGCCCATGAAGTGGCGTACCAAGTGTGGGAACCATTAGAACACATAAAGGTAGATAATCCTCTTTACTAACATTACATTGTCATTATTGTTTCTTTAATATTTGACACTGGCATATATATGAAATGTTGATTTGTGATGTATCTATGTGGTTTTCTAGGTTGTATGAGGGGTTTTGAGCCCCGGGATGTCCATTTTACAAAATGAAACTCTGCTAAAATTTTTATCAAATGCATATGTTTCCAATGTGCCTATGTGATGAACTATGGTTTCTTGATGTTTTCATGCTCAATGTGATGATATGATGGCATGTATGGGATTTATCTACTGAGATTCTTTGAATCTCACCCTCCCACATACTAACCATGATTAGGTAGTAACAATGGCAAGACCACCAAGGAAGAGAAAGGAAAGGAGAAAGCATTTGACCATTAGCTTGATAATGCTAGCATTGGCCATGAATTTCAAGCTATTATATAAATTTTTAAATGTGATGAAAAACATGTTTCTTCAAGTTTTTATGTTACTTTAGGACTTAGTGAAATAATGGTATAATATGAAGATGATATATAGCCATGTAAATATTTTATAGCTTTGTTTGGTAAAGTAGTAGGATACAAATGGTCATTCTGACCTATACAGAGTGAACATGCCATTTTTTGGACATCTTGATATATAAAGTATCAATGTTATATATGTTTGAAAAGTAGACAGACATATCTTTAAAATGAACTAAATATCACTCAATTTGGATGTGTATATTAATTATGGTGATTTTTCAAATTTAGCCCAGAAAACTGGAATTTCAGGAATTTACCACATGAACAGTGAAAAATTCACAAAATTCAATGTACTAATTGGCCAAGTCGTTGCTTTGATTGATATTTTTTCCATGTAGATAATGTTTTAAGCTATCTATCAAGACTTGAATCACTCTCATATGGTTTTTATTGAATTAGTTACGATTTTCTGAAGTTTTCCAAAACAGAAGAAAAAGGGAATTGAATGAATAATACCATTTAAATTGATTAAATTGATTATATTATTTTATTGTGATTCAAGCTTCTAATTAACTATAGTTGGTCTCTAATAAGGTCTAATACATGGAAAACGTCCTTGATAGACGTGTTACAATTATTCTATTAGATAGATTTAAATCTAAACTAATCTATTTAATTTAAATAATTGATTTAAATTAATCAAATAATAAACCTTGTCCATATAATTATATAGTTTAGGGTAAAAATAAAATCAAGAGAGATCACTTACCCTAGAGATTGAGCAACTGCACACTCACACAGAGAAAATGTACGGACGAATGGAGGCTATACAGAGGAACAACAAAGCTGTATGGAAATACAACAAGACTGTACGGATGAACAGCGGGACTATATAGACAAATAGTGAAACTGTATGGACAAACAGTGGAATTGTATTGATGAATGGACATTCGCAAACAGAGGTATTAGCACACCGTTCAAGTTGGACTCACTGTTCGTGTGGATACCGATAGAGGGAGCTGATCAGACGCGTCAATTCCTGGGGTCCGACAGTAGAAAAAGAACACTAAAGGGATGCACCAAAGGTAAAATTCTTTTCTATATCTCAATCTAAACAATATTAACGAATCTATGGGAGGGAATTTGGTGGAGTTTTAGCTGTGTGTATACCGAAATTCCTAACAGTGGTATCAAAACCACATCAATGGTTATTTAAATTGAGTTCTTGAGTGAATATGATTGCATATATATGATATGTGTGTGAATTATATTCTATCTAATTCATCTGAATCTAATATCTATATGCATGTGAACTATGGATTTTAGAATCGATTGTGAATCTATTTCTGTTTTCATATATTACATGGTCAGATTAAAATTTGTCTTTGTTTCGAACATGACGTGATTCAAATTTGTTTTGTGTATGATACATTTTTCAAATTCGTTCTATATGTAATACATTTTCAAATATGTTTTGTATATGATGCGAAACATGTTTGGTGGATGCTATTAGAATCAATATTAGTGGGATCATTGACTATCTAATCCCAGTGCAACATAATCTAATTTAACACTAAAATCACAAAGTTTACAGGTTTTCATATTAGATGAGATGTTTGTGATATGCATGATGTGATTGGTTTAATTTGGATGACTATGGTGCATGATATGGCCCTAAGATGATATTGTGGTTTTAAATATGGCCTGCGTGTTGTACCTCTCTATATATTCTGGATGTACATTCTTTTCTCACCTCACTCCCCTCGGATGTTCAATCGAGGTTTCTTTATGTATATAAGTGTTATATTAGAAGAATCCTTTCATTGGCTTGGGATGATATAGGTTAGATGGGTCATATTATGACACATCTATTTTATGCTTTATGATGAGATCATATGCATGAATGCGATGCCACCATTATATATGTTCATGTGATGACTAGATGTATGAATAACAACAACATAATAAAATCCCTTGAATTAAATTTTAAGTATAAATGTCACCCATTTATGAACACCTATCAAGGCCTTTGATCACCTAAATGTAGGATCCACCAAAGTGGGATACACTTAGGTTATCTTAGTAAGGCAGTTTGGGTAATAGTGATATTCATAAAGGTTCATGATGGTATGACTTAATTAAGACTATCAAAACGGTTTTGGGTCTCAAGGCATTAGATGGGATTAAACATGCCAGGTGATTTGATGACAGGATCCCATAAAGATCTAAGAGTTACATGTGATGTAATTGGTAAACTAGCTACCTACCTAAATAACTTAATTTTAAGCTTCTTGCCAAAGCGGACTTACAATTAAGTGAAATATGGGTCTTAGCCAATTAAATTGAATTAAGGGTTAATTTTTAGTAGGAAATTATAATTTTATTTTGCATATTTTGTCATAGAAAATGTCGATGAATAATTCTGCTACACTATCATTGCAATCTATCCTTGAAAAGGACAAACTCAATAGGACCAACTTTCTTGACTGGTTTAGGAACTTGAGAGTTGTTCTCAAGTAGGAAAGAAAGTAATTTGTCCTAGATGAACCCATTCCTAAGAAGCCTGCAACCAATGCTCCAAGAGCCCAAAAGGATGCTCATAATAAGCATCTCAATGACTATGTGGAATGCCTAATGCTAGCCATCATGATCCCATAACTTTAGAGAGATCTAGAATATAAGGAGGCTTATGAGATGATTGTGCATCTCAAGGAAATGTTCCAATAACAAGTAAGGCAAGAAAGGTTTGAAACCATGAAAGCCTTACATTCCTGCAAAATGACTAAGGGTGCATCAGTTAGCTCTCATGTTTTGAAGATGAAAGGCTACATTGATTACCTTGAATGGCTCGGATTTTCCATAACCCAAAAGTTAGCTACAAATTTGATCTTAAATTCACTCCTAAAGAGTTATGACTGGTTTGTCATGAACTACAATATGACCAACATGGAGAAATCAATTTCTAAATTGCATGTGATGCTTAAAACTGCTGAGCAAAACATCAAGAAAAAGCCAATTAGTGTTTTAATGGTTCAGAAAGGAAAAGGAATGAAAAGGAAAGGCAAGGGTAAGGGAAAGGGAAAAGGCCTAGACAATAAGTTCAAGGAGCAAGATAAACCCAAGCCCAAACCCAAACCCAAGCCTGAAGCCAAGAAGGCTAAGACTCCCAAGAAAAGACTCTATTTCTTTTGCAATGAACTTGGTTATTGGAAGAGGAACTATGAGCTAGACAAGGAAGACATAAAGAAAAAGAAGAATAGTGTCATACCTTACATTCTTAATTTGTTTCCCATGTATAATAGCATATATGATGCTAAATAAGCTAATTTAGAAGCTTGAATCATTAAAAGATTAAATAAGAACAATTCAAAATTTTAAATTACTATTCATTTGGTAATTCGATTTTCCCGGCTAAACTTTGAAAACCCATAACTAATTCTACAAAAATCATAAGAGGATGACTCAGGTTTCTAAAAATAGCTAGAAACATTTCCTACATGGGAAAAACTATACAACTGGAACTTAATTGAGCAATTTATTCCAAAAATTTGTCTAATTCTACTATTCATTTGGTCAAAACTACTTTTCCAAATTTTTTGAGCCATCTTAAAAAATTCATAACAATTTGTATACTTATCCAAATTAAGTGATATTTGGCTCTTTGGAAAGTTCTCTATGTCTACTTTTAGGCATGTATAACACTCATATTAAAAACTAAATTTTGAATGAACAGTACCCATATGACTAATTAGTGTGCATAATGGACAAATTTGCATACCAGCTTCCCAACTAAATACATATAATCATTACATAGCCCAAACTTGTTCAAATTAAGTTTTTAACATTACAAGGTACTTAAAATAGCATGATGGTAGCAAAGCATAGCTTCATGAAAATACATATGATTTCATATATAATTACAAGAAAACAAACAGCCAAGGTAGTTATAAATCTAATCATCATTAATCTTCACCTTGCCTCTTGTCTTCTTGGAGGTCTTGCCATCACTTGAACCTATCATGTTAGTGTTTCAGGGTGAGATTTGGAAGGTAGCTAGTTTATTTCATGTAGATATATCATTCAAGTTTCACAAACATTTCTCATATAATCACATAAATCATAAAAAAACCATATTGTCAAGTAGAAATTTTGGCAGAGTTTCCCCTTAGAAAATAGACATCCCAGGGAATAAAACCCCTAATTTGATAGCTAAAACCAGTCACAAAAACAACACAAGTACAATATGCAGTAAGATATAATCATGGAAACAACAAAGAATAACATATTGCAATAAAATAAACCAAGCTACCTTTTGTGTATTCTTTTGCTTATCCTCTTTGAACCAAAGCCTCCACATTCCACAAGTCCTAAAACATGATTCAATATTCACTAAATTATTTGAATCAAAGGGTTTCCTCATCAAGACTCGCTTGAACCCTAGAATTTCATATAGTTTATCTTAAGCTTTTTCTTGAGTCCAATACTTGTTCTTAGATAATTTAGACCTAAGGAATCTTTTTTTAGCATCAAAACAATGAAAATCCAACTCCTTCCCATCATATTTAATTGACCAAAATCTGACTTGTAGGGAGAGAAATTTGTTTTTCTCAAAACTTGCTTAAATCATACTATACTTACTTCCTTTTGCAAAATTGCATACCTAATCATGATTTTATAGCTTTAAAACAACTCCCCATGCTTCAAACTTAGACCAAAATTGTACAGAGATGAAGAAGAAAATATTTCATGGAAACTTAAGCTAAACAACCAAGAAAAGGTACTAGAGCACATGGAAATCAATAGAAAAACACTTACAAATTTGTCTTCCTTCCTCATGTGGCTGCCCTTCCTTCTTCAATTTGAAGACTTCTCTTCCTTTCTTCCTTGCTATATGGTCGGCCAAGACATGGGAAAGGAGGGAGTTTATATAAAACTCATAAACCAATAGAAATTTGCCACCAAAGCTTCTTGATTTCTCTTGCAAATTCATAAAAATATTAAATTAATACCATTTTTTCATGTGCATCTTGTGGAGCACGAAATAGGGAGTATTTTGGTCTAAAAATATTGTAATTTTATTTATCCAGATATATCTTGAACCGGTTTAGACAAATAAAGCTACTTTAACTGTATATTTTACTATTATTGGGATACTAATTATAATTATATTAGGATATAAAATTACCATAATATACTTATCTCAATTGGTCCATATATAAGAGCTACACATTTTTCTTGAATGAATACTGCCTCTTCATACAGTACAGACTGATTTTTATCGGGTAAGATGTTAATATTAAATTCTAATTACCCAATAAATATTATTTTGATCTTAATAAATTCCATACCATATTCTATTGGTTTTATCTCATTGAGAGCTTCATTTTGACTATAATTTTTTATTTTTACAAAAATGCCCTTGACCCGGGATAAATTTATAATTTTTAGAACTTTCACATCATTAGGTGTAATTTTCCCTAAAATTTATAATTTTTTCTTCACTCTTGCTTGACGTCCACTACCTTCTTCTTCGTCTCCCTTTTTCTTTTTTTTATTTCCTTTTTCTTTTCTTTTTCTAGGGGCAAAATAGTTATTTTCTCCTTTTTCCTTCCGACCAAGATAATTGGACCTCTTTACCCTATTTTATGCAAAATGACATATACCGATTTTTGGAAATTCCTTATATATTTGAAAATATTGATCCTTAAATATTGAGGGAAAAATTTCAGGATATTACAAATAGCGGGGCTATTACTTCAGGTATTTATGTTATAGAAACTAGTCTTTCTACTTCTCCTACATGAGTATTAGATACTGCATGTGGAACTCACATTTGTACAAATGTGCAGGATCTCAAAAGGAGTAGGAAGCTAAAAAATGGCAAAATAGACGTATGAGTCAGAACTAGAACAAGAGTTGCTACTTCAGCCATAGGCACTTATGAATTAGTTTTGCCCAGTGGGCTTTTGTTAATTTTGAACAATTGCTATTATGTTCCTGCTCAGAGTCAAAACAGTGTTTTACTTTCTTATTTAGATGAGGAAGGCTTGACTTCAATTATTGGGAATAAAAAATGTTCTATTTATTTTAATGACATCTTTTATGCAGATGGAGATTTGCATGGTGGTCATTACTATTTGAACCTTAAAGTTCCTAATAAGGAACATGTCTATAACGTAATTACTAAGAGGATCAAGTCAAACGATTTGAATTCGACCTACCCATGGCATTGTTGTCAAAGCCACATAAATGAGAAACGCATTCCAAAGTTCCATCAAGATGGACTTCTCAATTCATTTGATTTTGAGTCATTTGACATTAGCGAATCCTGTTTATTGGGAAAGATGACAAAGGCACCTTTTACTGGGCATAGTGAAAGGGCCACTAACTTATTGGGTCTAATACGTACTGATGTATGTGGTCCGTTAAGCACAACTGCCAGAAGTGGTCACCTATACTTCATTACTTTTATAGATGACTTTAGTAGATATGGATATATCTATCTTATGAGACATAAATCTGAATCTTTTGAATTGTTCAAAACTTTCCAAAATAAGGTACAGAATCAACTTGGAAAATCTATTAAAGCACTTCAATCTGATCGAGGTGGTAAATATTTGAGCCAAGAATTTATTGACCATCTTAGATTGTGGATTTATTTCACAATTAACTCCACCAGGAACACCACAATGTAATGGTGTTTCTGAATGAAGGAATCGAACCCTATTAGATATGATTTGATCTATGATGAGTTAAATAGATCTTCCACCATCCTTTTTGGGCTATGCATTAGAAACAACTGTGCTCACACTAAACAGTGTTTCATCTAAGGCAGTTGAAAAGACCCCATATCAGATATGATGAGTCAAATAGATCTGCTAGTTTGTCTTTTTTCAAGATTTGGGGATGCGAGGCATATGTTAAGCAACAAGTCTCAAATAAGTGAGCACTCAAATCCGTAAAATGCTTTTTTTGTGGGGTATCCCAAGGAAACTAGGGGATACTACTTCTACAATCCCACCGAGAATAAAATGTTTATTGCCCAGAATGATATCTTTCTAAAAAAAGTTTGTCTCTAAAAGAACCAATGGGAGTAAGATAAATCTCGAAGAAGTTTGAGAGCCACAAAATCATATTAAGCCAGAGATAGAAGAACGAGAAGCCTCACAACAAGTTAATGAGCTTACGCAAGTAACACAAGGCTCAAGAAGGTCTGATAGAACATGACATCAGTCTCAAAAATATGAATTTTTTTTAATTGATAGTCGTGATGTGTTGCTCTTGGATCAAGAAGAGCAAACCACCTATCAAGAGGCCATAATGGGATCTGACTCTGAAAAATGGCTGCATGCCATGAAGTTTGAGGAATTTGTTAAATAAGTTGGCTTCCCAAGAGGGGGTGAATTAGGAAGTTTAAAAATTTTTCTACAAAACGTCAAGAAAGTGAAGAAAGCAAAGGGTGATAGTAAAACAGAGTATAAATGAATAAATAGTAAAAGTAGTAGTCGAGAAGAGAAGACTCTGATATTTATCCTGGTTTGGTCTTTGAACTTGACCTACGTCCAGTCCCCAAGTCACCACTTGAGATTTTCCACTATCCTGCAAGAATTCAGTAGGCTTCTTATAAATGCCACAGTACAACGTTGATGCTCTATTTTTAGAGCTCACACTTTCTCTCTTTGCACTCTCACTAAGTGCTTCCCCAATCCCTTGTGATGTCCCCTCACAAGAAAATCACTCTTCCAAATGAAGATAAGATTATTTACAATGAACAAACTCTCTTAATTAGAGTGTATATGAAAGTTAAAGTACAAAGAATGAAGTATGTGAGAGTAAGAGACTTTGAGTTAATGATTTTGCAGAGTTTCAGTATATACAAAGTAATTTTCGTTACCCATATCTTCAAATAAAGTTCTATTTATAGATTTCTGCCCCAACTATAAGTTAGATACAAGATCTAGCCATTAGAGATGTTACCCAATGATTACTCTGAGAAACTATCCGTTTACCAACCGCATTTAATGCTTCTGACACTCAAAGTTTGAATTTCAGTTAGTCAACAGACAAATTTTGCAGAAATCGAAAGCTATAGCCTTTAACTTTGAACTCCCAGTGTTCATCTATCATGAAGCAAAATTCAAATATTCATCTTTAGAAAATGATTCTATGTTGGAACATACGGATTTTCATGTTGAAAGTCTTTCTGTTAAGTGTGAACAGTAATTTCATTTTCCTACAGCGCCTTCAAAATTCAAATTTTGGAACCCAAAATTCATCTGTCAGTAGCTGGTTTAATAAGGCACAGTAGTTCATCTTATTTGAAATTTGAATTTTCAAAGGGTAAAGTTTGTCTGTCAGAGAGACCTCTTTTTAGACTTACTTCAAAGTTTGAATTTATGAATACTATCATTCTTATGTCAACATATCATTATAATAGACTCACAAGCTTTGTTTCTGAAATTCGAATTTTCATGTTCAAAGTTCATCTGTCGGTGAGCAATTTTGAAGCTCTATCTAAACTTGGTTTCAAATGAACTTTGACATATTCTCAGACGAATTTTTCAATTTTCAGAAGTTGCATTTTATCTGAAATTCGAATTTTCAAAAGCCAAAGTTCACCTGTCAGAGAAAGCTCTTTTCAAACACGTATCAAAATTTAAATTTCTCAAGTCATTACAGCCAAGGAATTCTTTCATTTCATCAAATGTCACTTTACAAGAAACAACAAAACATTATAGAATCCAGAAACACAATACACAAACAACAGAAACATAATACAACACTACAAGAGGACCCAAGCAAAAGTTCTAATCACTTTTTCTTTGACATGGACTTCTTGCTGTAAGTTTTTCCAGAAGGCTCTGTAGTAGACTTTCCAATTTGCTCACTCTTCTCCCCCTTTTCGGCATCATCGAGAAGGTGGACAAAATCAGTAGGAGAAGGGATCTGAGACACTGGAACAGCTTGAAGGGGCATAGAGACAAATGACAGATCTGGATTGAGCTTTGGCAAGGATCCAAAAACTTCAGAACTTGTGTCCTCATCTTCATCATCAGAAATCTCAAGAAGTTCAGAAATTTCTTGCCTTGTAACTGCCAATTGTGCCCTTCTTTCCTCTGAGAAACCATAATATGTAACAGGTGTTGGTGTAGGAGGACGAAACATTTCTTCAAGCCTTCTCCTCTGAGCTTGTAGAAAAGCATCATGTGTAACGGCTTGCAAATCAACATATGGCACAATGCTCCTTTCTTCATTTAGAGTAGCCTACATGAGTGGAGAAGAGGTGAGGGTTGCCACCAGTCTCTCAACTTGTTCAGATTCTTGATGTGAAAGGATTGAACCCTGAGCATCTATTGGAGTAGGCTCATGAAAGCTTGATTTCTGAGGACCTTCTTCCTCCATGCCATAGTCTAAGGGAGGACCAGGACTTGTCTCATTGCTGGAGGCCTAGGGTGTGCTCAGTGTACCAGCAACCTCAGTGTTATGTACACCATCATCAGGCTCAGGAGAGGCTAGCACAAAGGGGCTTGGAGGCTCAAGAGTTGGAGACTTAGCGGGCTCAGAGAATCCTGGCTGAGGTGGAGCTGATGTGGCAGGAATAGCACTCCTTATATCTTCATATACATCAGCAACCACTTTCATGTTCTTGGCCAACAGGTGTATCTGATCTTGCAAGTGAGTAAACTTGGCATTTTGCTCATCCCTAATGCTGAGTATGAGTGTAGACAAACTGTCATACAACTCAGTGATCTTGGTTGGCTTGGCACGAGAGGAGGGAGTTGATGGAATTGGAGCTTGAACAAGTCAAGATGGGGATGGAATAGGTTGAGAAGGCTGAGGTGTAGGTCTTCGCAAAGCCTCAGAAGTACCTTCTTGTGGCAGGGAGGCATCTTCATCAAAGAAGAGACCTTCAGATTTTCCAGCTCCCTTTCCAATCCATCTTCCATCTTTCTTCTCTATCCCCATCCTTTGCAACTCTTCTTCTTTGAAGATCTCAATAGGCTTTCCTTTCCCTTTCTCAAGATGCTGAATTCTGGCATATTGAAGGATCCTAGAGATGATTACTATATAAGGAAGTGTAGAGTCTTTCCTCTGATCCCTAGCCTTGATCATGTATTGGAGAATGATATGTCCCATGTTGATAAGCTTTCCACGCATGACTACAGCCATTACATGTGCCTCTGCCCTTGTGATCAAGTTGAAGCTACCTCCTTTGTTGAAGATAATCCTAGACATTATGTAGTGTAGGATTCTCACTTGAGCACTAAGGTCAGTGGGCTTCAGCAAGCTTATGGGTGGCCTATTCTCCTTTCTTCCGAACAAAGTGTTCAGGATTGTGCTCTCTTTATAGTTCAAAAAGGGGTCACTTTGTTTATCAGCAGTCTCTGCCTCATCCATATACCTAGAGGCAGTGATGTTAATCTTAAGGCCATCTTGCCTTGGAATCTCTAACACCTCGTTAAAGGTTTTATCTGTTAGCCAGATGGTCTTTGATCTCAAATTGACCTCCCACTTCCTTTTCTTGCTATTGTATTTCAGAGAGGCATACCACGTCTTGACTACCTTATCATCGTACCTCTCCAATATCTCTAACAAATTCTTGTATCTCATTATCCAAAGCCCGGCATCAAAGTTGTTAGAGATTAAAAATTCTTCCATATTGACACAGTGAGGTTTGATTACCTTCTTGCCCACAAACTTGGTCGTGTATTCCTCCTAAATGTGAGCATTACTCCATAATGGCAATGTGGTTAGCTCATATTCTTCTGACTCAGTACTGGAGGAGGTGGAAGCAGCAGCAGTAGGAACAGGGACCGAAGGCTCTGTTTTCTTCGGTGAAGAAGGCCCAGCTTTCTTTGATTCAGCCTTTGAAGTTGTTTTCTGCCATTTGGAGGAAGTGGCTTTGCTTGATTCACCTTTTCTTTTCGCTTTCTCACTTTCCTTTGAAGCATATTGGGATTTCACGGTTCTCTTTGGCCCAGACTCTCCCTTTCCAACTTCTGGATTTTTCACTTGAGCCATTTCCGTGAATGAATGATTCAGAATGAGGCTGAGAATGTGTTTATAGGATGCGAAAAGGAGTTTAAATAGTGGGAATGAAAATTTACGGCCATAATTGAAGAGTATTAAAGAGAGAATTTGAACAGACTCAGAGAAGAAATAAATAGGGTTGCATCTGTTCAGAGCAAAACCGTTAGTTTTAACATAAGTAACCACCTGACAGATGAATTTTGAGGGGTCAAAATTTGAACTTTGAGCAGTTAAAAGTTAAACCATTCAGCAAAGCTTACTGACAGATGAATTATCTTCTGAAAGTTCATCTGACAGAGGGTTGGTCTAAGCAGCACAAGATGAACAGACGAACTTTGTTTCAGCAAAGTTCAAATTTTGAAGAACAGGCATCAAGTAATAAACAACACAACAAACAACAGATGAATTATGCTTATGGAAATTCGTCTTTCAGAGATTTAACATTGTGAGCACGTTTCAACAAACGAATTTTGAATCAGAAATTCGAATTTCAACACTTTGTAAAGGTTTTCCAACATGCGTATGTTGAGAAATAGAAATTTGTATAATCATCATGTTGGATAAAGATAACATTGAAACTTTTATTTTTAGAAAATTCGAATTTTCATAGACCAACAGATGAATTTCAAGGGACCATCGAGAATAGTTACAATGTAAACCAAGCTGAAGTTCGCCTGATGGCATCAAAATTTGAATGTCAAACATGCTGACTTGTTCTAAAACACAATTTTTCAATGAAATTTGTCTATTACACATCTTAAATGCTAATTTTAACTTTATAAACTTACAGAATGGATTCAGAAACTCTGATTTCTAGCTTTCTTTCTCACTTTTTGACTTTTTCCATTTTGGAGTGCTCCATTTTTCAGATTTACTGTCATTAAACCTTATGAGGAGCACCTACAACTTAAATTAAACTCACTCTGATGCTAAAGTTAGAATTAAATTAATGTCAGAAATTCTAAAAACAGATTTGCACAAGGATTTACTTGCAGTTCATTGGGATTTACCATACCCAATTCTCTCCTAATTTTACAATGTCTATCTTCTGATAGAGGCTTTGTCAAGATGTCAGCAACTTGATCTTCTGTTAGGATGTATTCTAATCTGATCTCTCCTTTCAGAACATGATCCCTTATGAAGTGGTGCCTAACTTCAATATGCTTTATCCTTGAGTGCATGACAGGATTCTTTGTGATGTTAATGGCACTTTGGTTGTCACACATTATAGGTATTTCTTTCATCTCAATTTCAAGATCTTCAAGCTGTTGTTTCATCCATATGACTTGGGCACAACAGTTTCCAACTGCAATATATTCAGCTTCTGCAGTGGATAAGGCCACACTGTTTTGCTTCTTGCTAAACCATGAAACCAAGGATCCTCCAAGAAACTGACACGTTCCACTTGTGCTTTTTCTGTCAGTTTTGGATCCTGTAAAGTCAGTATCAGTGTATCCTTTCAGATCTTCTCCATTGCCCTTTGGATACCAAAGACCCATCTGTGATGATCCAATAAGATATCTGAAAAATATGCTTCACAGCTGTTACATGGGTTTCTTTAGGAAATGATTGGAACCTTGCACACATATAGACACTGAACATGATATCAGGTCTGCTGGCAGTTAGGTATAGCAGTGATCCAATCATTCTTCAATACTAGGTTATATAAAACATTTTCCCCCTTCATCCATATCTAGGTTGGTTGCAGTAGTCATAAATATTCCCATTGGCTTGGCATTCTCTATCCCAAACTTTTTCAGCAATTCTTTCAGATACTTGGATTGATTGAGAAAGATACCATCATCACATTGCTTAATTTGCAATCCAAGGAAGAAGTTGAGCTCACCCATCATGGACATTTCGAATTCTCCCTGCATTAGCTTAGAAAAATTCCTGCAAAGAGAGTTATTAGTAGCACCAAATATAATATCATCAACATAGATTTGAACAATAAGTAATTCTTTATTTTCTTTCTTAGTGAATAAAGTTGTATCTACTTTTCCTCTGTTGAACTCCTTTTCAATTAGAAAATTACTTAACCTTTCATACCATGCTCTAGGGGCTTGCTTTAAACTGTAAAGGGCTTTCTTCAGTATATAAACATGGTTTAGTTTTGTAGCATCCTCAAAGCCTGGAGGTTGGTCTACATAAAATTCTTCCATGATATATCCATTAAGAAAAGCACTCTTCACATCAATTTGATATAGCATAATATTTTTCATCCATGCATATGCTAACATAATTCTAATTGCTTCTAATCTAGCCACTGGAGCAAAGATTTCTTCAAAATCAATTCCTTCTTCTTGATTATATCCTTTGGCAACCAGTCTAGCTTTATTTCTGATTATTCATCTAGATTCATCAAGCTTATTTCTAAAAACCCATTTAGTGCCAATGACAGGATGATTTTAGGGTCTGGGCACTAAATCCTAAACTTGATTTCTTTCAAACTGATTCAACTCATCTTGCATAGCTAAAATCCAGTATTCATCACTTAAGGCTTCTTCAGTACATTTAGGTTCAATTTGAGAAATAAAAGCATAGTTTATCATTTGATCCCTTAACTATTTTCTGATTTTAACTTTCTCTTGAATATCCCTTATCACTTGATCAACATGATGATTCCTTTGATATCTCCAAGCTCTAGGGAGTTCTTGAGACATTTCTTCATTATATTCATCCTCAAAGTCTTTCTGCTGAATATCTTCCTCTATGTTAATAGATTCAGATATTTTTGAAGTTTCAATTTTACCTTCATCAGAAAGATCTAAATTTTTAAAGTTTGAAATAAGATCATCCTCATTAGTGACATGTTTGGAAACAATTTCATTTTCAATAAATACTACGTGCACAGATTCTTCTACTAATTTAGACTTCTTATTAAAAACTCTATATGCTTTACTTCTACTAGAATAGCCCAGAAATATACCTTCATCAGATTTAGCATCAAACTTATCCAAATTCTCCTTTCCATTATTGTGGATGAAGTACTTACAGCCAAATACATGTAGATGTGATAGGTTTGGCTTCCTTCCTTTATATAGCTCATAAGGAGTCTTCCTAAGAATTGGTCTGATGTAGGCTCTATTTATGATGTAACTTGCTGTGTTTACTACATTAGCCCAAAATACTTGAGAGAGTTCCTTTTTATTCAGCATTGCTCTAGCCATCTCTCCAATTGTTCTATTCTTCTTTTCCACCACTCCATTTTGCTGAGGAGTTCTTGAAGTTTGAGAAGTTGTGATCAATTCCATGTTCATCACAGTACTCCAGGAAATATGAATTCTTAAACTCTCCTCCATGATCTGATCTGATAGACACAATAGAAATACCTTTCTCATTTTTCACTTTCTTAGCCAAGGTTATAAATGCATCAAACGTCTCACTCTTAAAGGAAAGAAACAGTGTCCAGGTAAATCTAGAGTAATCATCCACAATTACAAGCACATATAGACTTCCACCAATGCTTTTCACCCTAGATGGACCAATCAGATCCATATGCAATAGTTCTAGTAGTCTAGTTGTGGTGACTACATTTTTAGATTTAAAAGAAGATTTAGTTTCTTTTCCTCTTAGGCATACATCACATTCTTTGTCTTTTTCAAAAGTGACTTTTGGTAGGCTAGTGACTAACTCATTTTTAACTAATTTTGATAGTTGATTCATGTTAACATGAGCTAATCTTCTATGCCATAACTAACTATCATTATCCTGGCTAATCAAACAGACAGAATCTAAGGGAGGAAGTTCATCAAGATCAATAGTATAGCAGTTACCATCCCTTTGAGCTTTGAGGATTACTTTGTGATCACTTTTTTTGATGACCAGGCAGAACTTTGAGTCAAACAGTACCTAGTTTCCTTTGTCACATGTCTGACTCATGCTTAGCAAATTGTAGTTGAGGCCAATTACAAACAACACCTCTTTAATGGATGTTTCAGGATTCTTCTCCACAATGCCAATGCCAATGCCAACTATTTTGTCATATTAATCACCTCCAAAGGTCACCTTTCCTCCTTTCTTGTCTCTAAGAATGATGAACTTTTTCCTTATTACCGGTATGTGACTTGAGCAGGCACTGTCCATATACCATTTATTGCTCTTTCTAGCTTTCAGACAAACCTGCAAAATAAAGTTCATATTTTCTTTTTAGGTACCCAAATTTGCTTGGGTCCTTTTTTGTCAGTAGTCTTTTCCCTAGATACAGATGTACCTTTGGGAACCCATTTAACCTTCCTGTCAAGTCCATTTTTCTTTAAAGCACATGAACTAGAAATATGTCCCTTCTTGTTACAGAAGTGACAGGTGGTGAAGGGACTACTAGATTGAGATGCAGGAAGAAAACAATGCAGATAATATTTTTGTTTTGCATACCTTGGTTGATCATAAGATTCAATGTGCCGTGGAATATGTTCTTTCTTTCTATTGCCACTAGCATGCACAAAATGTCTCATATATACATTCTAATTCTTTTTCTTAATCTTTTCTTTGATTGCACAAGGATCATAGCCAAGTCCAGCCTTTCCCTATGATATTCTTTGGTCTCCCACTAAAGCAAACAACATATCTATACCTTTAGTAAGCCTAGACATGCTTTTCACTATATAGTCATTGGTTTGCTTTAATTCAATGCATGATTTACAGCAAGCAGATTCAGTAGTATGTAGAGAAGTAATTTCAGAGATGTTGCATTAAGATTCTAGTTTGTTAATCTTTTTCTTAGCTTGCTTCAATTCTTTGGCAGTCTTAACAAACTCATCATGCAACTCATGAAATGCATCCAATAATTCAGAATAGGAAGGTTCAGATTCATATATCTCATCTTCTTGATGACTGTTGCATTGGATTTCAGCTTCTTCAGAGGCAAGTGCCATCAAACAGATGTTGGCAATTTCATCTTCATCATCTTCTTCCTTATCTGAGCTGTTGCCCCATATTGATGAGATGTACCATATTTTCTTCTTGCCTTTGTCTGCAGCTTTCTTTTCTTTCTCTTACTTCTTGAGGAATTGTAGATAATCCCATTTGATATGTCCCTGCTTTTTGCACTCATAGCAAGTGATAGGTTCTTTTACCTCTCTCCTGCTATCTCCAGCTGCTCCTTTCTTGAAGATTTTCTTCTTTCTCTTCTTGCTGTAGAATCTTCCAAATTTTCTGACCATCGCAGCCAGAGTTTCTTCATTTAGCTCATCTCCATCGTCAGATTCTTCTTCTTTCTCCTCAGCAACTTTCAGTGCAAGACCTTTCTTCTTTCTGTCTTGTCCTGCCTCCTTGAGAGCCTTTATTTTTCCTTCATACTCCTTGAGACTACCAAAAAGAGTTGTGACAGAGGCCATTGATTCTCCTCTGGCTTCCTCTATTGCTGTTACTTTGGGTTGCCATTCTAGAGAGAGAGCTCTGAGGATCTTTTTGACCTTTTCTGTTTGAGTGTACTCCTTTCCCAGACTCTTTAGTTAATTCACAATGAGGATGAGTCTCTTCTATAGCTCTTTTACACTTTCTCCTTCCACCATTCTGAAGCTTTCGTATTCACCTATGCAGGTGTTCAATTTGTTTTCTCTAACTCCAGTTATTCCTTCATGAGTAATTTGCAAGGTGTCCCACATTTCCTTGGTAGTGGAGCATTGTGAGACCCTGTAGAATTCGTCTTGATTCAATGCACTGACCAAGCAGTGTTTTGCCTTGAAGTTCAGCAAGACTCTTTTTCTATCTTCCTCGTTCCATTTAGCTTATGGCTTCTCTCTGTACTTCCCATCATCCTGCAATGCCATTGGGACAAAATCTCCCTTCTGGATGATGGACCAGATGTCCAAATCAATTAACTAAAGATAGATTTGCATCCTTATCTACCAGTATCCATAGTATTCTCCACTGAAGCCAACTAGCCTATTTGTGTTATTTCCCTTTAGTAGTATGCTTTCTCCAAAGCCAGCCATTGCATTTCCCAGACCGTTAAATCCTTTGATAGGGAATCCGGGCTCTGATACCACTTGTTAGATAAGCTAGCTTCCTAAGAGGAGAGTGAATTGGGAAGATTAAAACTTTTTCTGCAAAATGTCAAGAAAGTGAAGAAAGCAAAGGGTGATAGTAAAACAGAGTATAAATGAATAAATAGTAAAAGTAGTAGTCGGGAAGAGAAGACTCAGATATTTATCCTGGTTTGGTCTCTCAACTTGACCTACGTCCAGTCCCCAAGTCACCACTTGAGATTTTCCACTATCCTGCAAGAATTCAGTGGGCTTCTTGCAAATGCCACAGTACAACGTTGATGCTCTATTTTTAGAGCTCACACTTTCTCTCTTTGCACTCTCACTAAGTGCTTCCCCAATCCCTTGTGATGTCTCCTCACAAGAAAATCATTCTTCCAAATGAAGATAAGATTGTTTACAATGAACAAACTCTCTTAATCAGAGTGTATATGAAAGTTAAAGTACAAAGAATGAAGTATATGAGAGTAAGAGACTTTGAGTTGATGATTTTGCAGAGTTTCAGTATATACAAAGTAATTTTCGTTACCCATATCTTCAAATAAAGTTCTATTTATAGATTTCTGCCCCAACTATATGTTAGAGACAAGATCTAGCCGTTAGAGATGTTACCCAATGGTTACTCTGAGAAACTATCCGTTTACCAACCGCATTTAATGCTTCTAACACTCAAAGTTTGAATTTCCATTACTCAACAGACGAAATTCACAGAAACCGAAAGCTACAGCCTTTAATGTTGAACTCTTGAAGTTCGTATGTTATAAAGCAAAATTCAAATTTTCATCTTTAGAAAATGATTCTATGTTGGCACATTCGAATTTTCATGTTTAAAGTCATTCTGTTAAGTGTGAACAATAATTTCATTTTGCTACAGTGCCTTCAAAATTTGAATTTTGGAACTCAAAATTCGTCTATCAGTAGCTGGTTTAATAAGGCACAGTAGTTCATCTTATTCGAAATTCAAATTTTCAAAGGGTAAAGTCCTTCTGTCACAGAGATATCTTTTCAGACTTACTTCAAAGTTTGAATTTACGAATACTGTCATTCATATGTCAACATATCATTATAACAGACTCACAAGCTTTGTTTCTAAAATTTGAATTTTCATATTCAAAGTTTATCTGTCAGTGAGTAATTTTGAAGCTCTATCTAAACTTAGTTTCAGATGAACTTTGACATATTCTCAGATAAATTTTTCAATTTTCATAAGTTGCATTTTATCTGAAATTCGAATTTTCAAAAGTCAAAGTTCATCTGTCAGAGAAAGCTCTTTTCATACACGTATCAAAATTTTAATTTCTGAAGTCAAAATTCGTCTGTCAGAGAAGCCTCTTTTTAGACTTAAGTCAAAATTTGAATTTTCAATACGAAATTCGAATTTCCAAAGCCAAAGTTTGAATTTTCAAAATAGCATATCAGTATAAACCTTTCAAACTTCGTATGTTAGTGGGTGTTTTTTAAATATTCCATGAATTAACATAGAATCAAGGTTTTAAAACATCTTTTCACCAAATCAAAGTCTTTTACTAAAATTAAAATATTACTAAACATTCTACATCTATTCTTGCACTGATTTTTCTAGAATTCCTTCACTTGAAACCTTTTGTGCACCTTTGATATCTTTATTCCAAGCTCTTGAAGGTTGGTTTGGAATCATCAAAACACTTGATTCAATAGAATCCATGTATGACAATAAGGTATGGACCTTGATTGACCCACCTGAAGGTATAAAAACCATTGGGTGCAAATGGGTTTTAAAGAATAAAACTAACATTGATGGCCAAGTGCATACCTTCAAAGCATGATTGGTTGTAAAAGGATTCAAACAAACTCATGGTATAGACTATGATGAAACCTTTTCACCAGTCGCCATGATTAAGTCAGTCAGGATCCTGCTTGCCATTGCAGCATACTATGATTATGAGATTTGGCATATGGATGTCAAAACATCATTCCTTAATGGAAAACTGCTTGAGGATGTGTACATGACAAAACCTGAGGGTTTTGTACAACCAAAAGATTCTGCAAAGGTTTGCAAGCTTCAAAGATCCATTTATGGATTAAAGCAAGCATCTCATAGTTGGAATCAATGTTTTGACGAAGTAGTCAAAGAGTTAATAGGAACTCCAATGGCCACTGCTACAAAGCTCGATATGGACGAAGAAGGAAAACCATTTGACATCACTCTACATAGAAGAATGATTGGTTCCTTCCTATATCTAATGACTAGTAGATCTAACGTCATGTTCAGTGTCTGCATGTCTATAAGATTCCAATTGTGTCCTAAGGAGTCACATGCAATAGTTATGAAAAGAATATTTAGATATCTACTTAAAACACTTCAGATGAGACTTTGGTATCCAAAGGGCAATGGATAAGAGCTTATTGGATATATTGATGCAGGCTTCGCTAGATCCAAGGTTGATAGAAAAAAACACAAGTAGCACATGCCAAATTCTTGAAGGATCTCTAATCTTATGGTTTAGAAAGAAGAAGAATGGTGTAGCTCTTTTCATTGCAAAAGTTGAATACATAGTAGCCGGAAGCTATTGTGCTCAAATTCTTTGGATGAAATAGCAACTAGAAGATCTTGGAATTATGTTAAAGGAAGTTCCTATCAAGTATGACAATCTCAATGCCATCAACATCACAAAGAATGCATTCAAGGATGAAGCATATTAAGATAAGACATCATTTCATTAGACATCATGCTAAAAAAGGAGATATTATCTTCGAGTTTATGTTTAATCCAGAGTTTTGATGATTCCAAACCAACCCTCAAGAGCTTGGAATAAAGATATCAAAGGTGCCCAAAATAATTCAAGTGAAGAAATTCTGGAAAAATATGTGCAAGAATAGATGTAGGATGCTTAGTTATGTTATAATTTGAGTAAAAGACTTTGATTTGGTGCAAAGATGTTTTAAGACCTTGATTCTATGTTAAATCATCGAATACTTGAAAAACACCCACCAACAGACGAAGTTTGAAAGGTTTATATTAAACTCTCATCTTGGAAATTCGAACTTTGGCTTTAGAAATTCGAATTTCATACTGAAACTGAACAAGTCTGAAGAGATGCCTCTCTGACAGACAAATTTTACCTTAGGAAAATTTGAATTTTGATAAGTGTCTGAAAGGAGCTTTAAGCAACAGACAAACTTTAGGTTTTGAAAATTCGAATTTAAGACAAAATGAAACTTATGAAAACTAAAGAAAATCGTCTGAAATTATGTCAAAGTGCATCTGAAACCAAGTTTAGAATGAATTTCAAAATTGCTCACTGACAGACGAACTTTGAACATGAAAATTTGAATTTCAAAAACTAAGCTTGTGAGTCTGTTAGAATGATATGTTGACATACGAATGACAGTAATTATAAATTCGAATTTTGAAGTTAGTCTGAAAAGAAGTCTCACTGACAGACGAACTTTGCCCTTTGAAAATTTGAATTTTGAACTATATGAACTACTGAGCCTTATAAACCAGCTATGGACAGATGAATTTTGGGGTTCCAAAATTCAAATTTTGAAGGCACTGTACCAAATTGAAAATACTGTTCACACTTAATAGAAAAACTTTCCACTTGAAAATTCGTATGTCACAATACAGAAACATTTTCCAAATATCAAAATTTGAATTTCACTACATGACAGACGAACTTCGGGCATTCAACGTTAAAGCTGTTAACCTTCGGTTTCTTCGAAATTCGTCTGTTGGCCAACTGAAATTCAAATTTCAGTATGTCAGAAGCATTAAATACAGTTGGTTAATGGATAGTTTTTCAGAGTAACCGTTGGATAACTTCTCCAACGGATAGATTTTGTTTCTAACGGATATTTGAGACCTAAATCTATAAATATAACATCATTTGAAGTTGTGGGTAACGATTTTAAATTTGTATATATTGAAACTCTGCCAAATCATCTGCTCAAATTCTGTTACTCTCTCACTTCAATATTTGTACCTCAACTGTCATATTCACTCTATCTAAGAGAGTTTATTCTTTGTAAACAATCTTATCTTCATCTGGAAGATATATTTTCTTGTGAGGGGATATCACAAGGGATTAGGAAGCACTTTGTAAGAGTGCATAGAGTGATTGAGTGAAGCTCTAGAAACAGAGCAACATCTTTGTACTAAGGCGTTTACAAGAAGCTCACGAAATTCTTGCACAATAATGGAAAATCTCAAGTGCTGACTTGGGGACTGGACGTAGGTCAAGTGGAGAGACCGAACCAGGAAAAATTTTCTGAGTCTTCTTCTCTTTACTGTCACCTTTACAGTTATTTTTTTATACTCTGTTTTACCATCATATGTTACTTTCATCACCTTCTTGATATTTTGTAGAAAATTTTTAATCTTCCCAATTCACCCCCCTCTTGGGAAGCCAGCTAATCTAACAAGTGGTATCAGAGCCTAGTTTCCCAATCAAAAGATTTCACAATCCAGGAATTAAAATGGATGGCTTTGGAAAAAGCATATTACCAGAAGGCAACAACACAAGTAGACCACCTGGCTTCAGTGGAGAACACTATGGGTGCTGGAAGATGAGAATACAAATCTATCTCCAGTCAATTGATCTAGACATCCGGTCAGTCATTCAGAAGGGTGATTTGTCCCAATGGCTCTGAAGATGATGGAAAATACAGAGAGAAGCCGGAAGCTGAATGGAATGAGGAAGATAGAAGAAAAGTCTTGCTGAACTTCAAGGCAAAACACTGTTTGGTCAATGCTTTGAATCAAGACAAATTCTACAGAGTCTCCCAATGCTCTACTGCCAAGGAAATGTGGGACACCCTGCAAATTGCTCATGAAGGAACAACTAGAGTCAGGGAAAATAAACTAAATACATGCATAAAAGAATATGAAAACTTCAAAATGGCTGAAGGAGAGAATGTAAAAGAACTACAGAAGAGATTCACCCTCATTGTGAATCAACTAAAGAGCCTGGGAAAGGAGTATACTCAAATAGAAAAAGTAAGAAAGATCCTAAGAGCTCTCCCTCTGGAATGGCAACCCAAAGTAGCAGCAATAGAGGAAGCCAAAGGAGAATCAATGGCCTCTATCATAGCTCTCTTTGGTAGCCTTGAGGAGTATGAAGGAAAAATGAAGGCTCTCAAGGAGGCTGGACAAGACAGAAAGAAGAAAGGTCTTGCTCTCAAAGTTGTTGAGGAAAAAGAAGAAGAATCTGATGATGGAGAGGAACTCGATGAAGAAACTCTAGCTATGATGGTTAGAAAATTTGGAAGATTCTACCCCAATCTTAGGAAGCCAGCTAATCTAATAGTTTGTCCTAACATAAGATTACCTGGCAGATATCTTGACTAAACTACTTCTAGAAGATAGATATGAAAAAATCATTAGAGAATTAGGAATGATTAATCCCAATGAGCTGTAAGCAAGCTTCTATCTTAATCTCTTTATTTTCTGAGTTAATGTGTTAAATCATATACTAACTTAAACATCAAAGTATTTATAAAATAGTTGCAGGTACTCCTTATGAGCTTACAATATGAGAGATCAAAATGATGAAGTAACAACCTCTGCTAAAGAAATATGAAAATATGAATTTTTAGCATCTGTTTGTAAGTTTTACTTTTCATAATTCATATTTCAATTGCCAATACATGAACTTCCATGATTTATTTGTCATATTGAGTGACTTTGACTGTTTGAAATTCAAACTTTGGCCTTTTAACAATTGAATTTCAGTGTTTCATTTGCTATACTTGTATTTCTAGCTACTCAAAATTCATTTTTTGACTTCTTAAAATACAATTTGTGACTATTTGAATGTGTATGGGTTATATCTGCTTATGTACAACCTTCAAACTTTAATGATTCAATATTCACACTTCAGACAATTCTTCATAAAGTCTTGAAATTTGAATTTCGAATCCCGACATTCATCTGTTAGACCTCATGTGTTTGCATGCTTTTTATTGAGACTTTGAAATTCAAACTCTGTGGATACAAAGTTCATATGCTGAAGCTTCTATTCATGTTAAGTCTCTGATAGTCATATTTCAAGGTTAAAATTCAGCTATTAATGTATTTTCCATGAGGTAAGTCCTTGATAGTCAAACTTTAAGATTGAAAATTCATTTGTCAAAGTAGTTTCTATGTTATGTGGGGAACGTAACCACTCAAAATTTGAATTTTGGCCCCCAAAATTCATTTGTCAAACAGTTACAAAAGAGGATTCAGAGGGTCAGACATAAACTTATTCACATTTCAATCATTACAACTCTCATTTTCTCTTAACCAATCTTAAATTCCTTCAGCCAAACACCATTTTCACCAATTAAACTTAAAATCAAACCCTCAAAACACCATCGGAGCATTCCTCAAAGTAAATCTCTCTGAGAAATAGTGAGAGTAAAGAATACAAATGTTGGCGCAGAATAAGAAAAGCCTAAAAGAACAACAAAGTCTCAGCATGCCACGAAAGAAGATGGTGCTCAAAGACAAAAGCCTAAATCAAGCAAAGAAACACCTTTTAAGAAGCAAAAAATAGTATCAAAGGCAAAATTAAAGAAGCATGTACCAACTTCAACTACTAATTCTAAGGAATTAGAGATAACTATAAAGCCTCTATATAGTTCTGATCATATCCTGAAGGAGTTCACAATAAAATTTGATGCAAAGAAGGTAATTACTCTTCATTGCACCAGTTTGGAACAATTTCTTATATCAAATGATTTTGATGCTGGAATCTGGTTGGGGAAGTACAAAAACCTTTTAGAGGTAAAGGAAAGGTATGATGAAGAAGTGATCAAGACTTGGTATGCCTCTTTAAGATTCAACAGGAAAAAGGAAAAATATCAAGTCACTCTCAGGTCTAGGGATTTGTAGTTGACAAACGAGAACATTAATGATATTCTAAAAATTCTTGGACATAATGGGTTTAAGATCGATATTTTTGCCACCAAGTAGATGGTGGAGAATGATGAAGTAGAAGAAGAGGGAGGAGAATAATTGAACTATAAGGATACAACAATCTTGAACTCAATCTTCAGAAGGAGAGAAAATAGGCCTCTCCTAGAAAAGTTCAAGCATTCATATCTCAGTGTACAAATGAAGATCCTGCACTACATAGTATCCAAAATCATTTCCAACAAGGAAGGCAGCTTTGATCTGATCACTAGGGTTGAAGCTCGTGTAATGACAGCCCTAATCCGACAAAAAGGGCTTAACATTGGAAATATCAGTCTTCAAAGAATGGTAAAGGCTAGAGATTAGAGGAAGGATTCTACACTGCCATACACCTTGATCATCACCAAATTTCTCAAGTTTACTAAGATCCAAAACTTAAATAAAATCAAAGGAAAGCCCATAGAAGAATTCAAAGAGGAAGAGCTGATAAGGATGGGCATAGAGAAAAAGAAGGGCAAAAGGGTTGGAAAGGGTGTTGGTAGAACTGAAGACTTCTTTTATGAAAGAGGAGAGCCAATTCCACAACAACAGGAAGTTACTTTTGAGGCTGCTTCATCTACTCAACCTAAACCATAGCCTACCCAATCTCAAAGCACCTAGCAACCTAAACCCTCTATTCAATCCTACTACAACTTGGCCAAACCTAACACCATACTAGAGCGATATGATTGTTTATTTAAAATGATCATGAGTGTTAGGGATGAATAGAACACCAAGTTTACAAGACTACAATCCAAATGACTGATCTAGCCAAAAACTTCAAAGTTGTTGTTAATGCCTATAATGACCTATGAACCTCTATACCATCTGCATCAGCACCATAACAGCTTGGTTCTTCTAATCCTCACAAGTCTAACTCCCCACATATCTCAAGTCCTTTAGAAGAAGGCCCTTCTATAGCTGCTATTAGTCCTCTTATTTTTAGCAATAGTACTAACCCAGGTCCATCTCTAGACTATGGTATGGAGAAAGCCAAAGTTACTTAAGTGGAGAGTTCTTATGAGCCCATTATCGAGGAAACTTCTCAGGAATCAATTCTTCCAACCCAAGAAGCAAGTGTAGATAGCAGAATTTAATATTTTTCATAACATCATCTAGTCATACATACATGCATGAAAAATGGGGATGTTACAGAAAAGGATTTACTTTCCCCATGGTGGTTTTATGGATGCTATGAAAATAGGTCAGACTTCCTAGGGTTGGTTTAGTCTTTTAGCTGGCAGATCTTTCACTACACCAAAAAAGGGAACAATTGGCATTTATTTGTTGCCTTAATTGATGTTTCAAAAATGCCAACTATTCTAGTGCTAATAAAAATAAGGGACTTTAGTTGACATTTGTCCACTTTAGTTGGTGTTTATGCTAAAAACACCAACTAAAGGAGAAACTTTAGTTGGCGTTTATACCACAAACATCAACTTTTCTTTTTTTTAAAAAAAAAAAGAATTTTGTTGGCATTTATTTATATAATTGCCAACAAAAGCCAATATTTAAAAAAAATACACTTATATATATGTAACTTTATTGAACTCATTGAAAAAAAAAACATATCTTACATTAAAAATTATACATTCTATTAATTTAATTACAATTCAATTAACAAAACAATTTTATAGTTTAATTTCTAGCATACCAACAATAATTCCTAACAAAAAAATCTCATACTTACATACGAAAAAATCATTTTAGTTGTGCAGGTACCTACACTTAGTTTATCTATACTCTTATCTCTTTGTAGGTATCTTAATTTTTCAGTGAATAGCTCCAAATTGAACACAACTGATGAAAGAGAATACCCCTAATATGAAAATACAGTGCCAATATAGAGAATGATAAGTATATAAAGAATAAGGTGAACCTAATAATATTTCTTCTCCCTTGGCATAATAAAGACCTCCCTTGACAAAAAATGAAGATGGAAAGAGGGGAAACAAAATAAAGAGGACCATAAACAATCCAAAGAATAAGGTAAATATATAGTACTACTTACCAATATTCCTAGTTCCTACTTCCGTATAAATATATTTTAAAATCAAATACATTGAAAAGAATGGAAGTTTTAACAAGAAGATGAACCACAAATTAACTAATGGCTACTAGAAAAACAATTTGAAAACACATCCACATCCATTTCAAGCCACTTCTATGCTTTCACAATAACTTCCAACTTCACCTAGTAGGCTTTGCTGGAGCCCTTTTGCTTTTGAATTATGTAACTACCACATTACCATAGGGTAACAAGAAATTAGTCATTTGAGTAACTTAAGAGGGATCAATTCATTTATCAAACCCAAATTAAACAAAAGTGCAAGGTGATATTGGAAACTTACATTTTCTTTATCAATCTCTAGTAAATTAGATGTTCTAACTTCTCTAGAACAAGATATACACCTGATGTCAAGAACCTATGAAAATAAAAAATAAATTAGTCTCCAAATCAAATCTTGCTCTATATATATATAAACCAAAATAGAGGCCTACCTTACAGGACAAATCAAAATGCATCAAGATGACCTTAACAATTTTTAGTGTCTTGTTAATGCTTTAATGCACCCTTCAAATTGAATGTGTTTTTATCCATCAAATGCCAAAACATATTAAGGAAATGGAAAAGAAATGTAAAACCCTAATCACTCTTTATCCAACTGAAATCATTGACTAAATCATCTTAGCTAAAAAAACAGAGAGAAAAATAAGGATTACAAGAATTGATTATAGGCATTCCGTATAAAATACCAGTCTCAAGGACAAATTCCGTTAAAACTAAAAAGAGAATAGCCTATAGTCATATTCAATTAAAAAGAGGAAAATGGCAAACTAGATTTAGGAAATAGCAAAAACACACCGATCCCCAAGAAGGGAAATAGCAAACTAGATCTGGAAAGGGTATGGATAGTAGAGAACTCGAGAGGAAGAAATGGTGCTATCTGAGGACAATGTTGAGGAGGATCTAGTAAAGCAGTGAGTAGAGTGAAGCTGATGAGCTTCCTAAGAAGTAGATCGAGCAATGATGAGATGCTCAGCAAATGTTTGAGAAAGTGGAGTGATGACAAATACTTAGCGAATGACCCTTCCTAGAAGCATATTGTGCTAGGGCATAGTGGCAGCGATGTCATAGGAGTTTGTGAGAGCTAGGGCACAAATGATGAATGGAGTAATGGAGGTTGAGGGAGATCATCTTGAGAAAATGGAAGGAAGGAGGAGGAGCTGGATGAAGAGCAGAGCTTGGTGCATTCGAGAGAGAAATAAGGGAGAAGAAGTTGGTCTTTGAAAATATACATGAGAAGTAAGGGCTTTAGTATAGCTTCTTGTTGGCATTTACTAAAAAACACAAAAGAAAAAGAAAAAGAAATGTTGTCTTTGGCATTTTCCTATTGAAACGCAAACTTTAGTCTCAAACAAAAGATGGCGTTTATAAAACAAATGCCAACTCTAATAAGACATTAGCTGGAATTTCTCTAAAAATATCAACTATTACTTTTATATTTTTATTAATTTGTAAATCACATTAGTTGACATTTCTTTATAAATGCGAACTAATGTTTAAATATTTTTATTTCTTTAATTTCTAAATCATGGTAGTTGGCATTTCAACTAAAATACCAACTTTAGTTGGCATTTATTATGGAAATGCCAACAAAAGTACTTCGTATCCCATTTTAATTAGTGTTTTCATAAGAAACACCAATTATTGAGTGTCAATAAATTCCCAAATTGGTGTAGGATTTGTTGCATAATATTGTTTTTTGGCGAGTTGGAAATAGGCCTTGTATTGATTTCTGGTGTAACACCTAAAATTTAGACCATATTTCCCATAATTGAACCTCACATAAGTACATTTAATCACATTTCAAAGCTTCAATCATATAAGGGACCAAAACAGGAAAATTTAAAACTTTTGGTTACTATTCATTTGGTCGCTCCATTTTCCAAACTGAACTTTAAAAATTCATTACTAAATTTACAAAAATCATATGGAAGTGATTCAAGTCTCTATTTTCTTCATGGGAAAAATATGAAATAGGACTTTAATTGTGCCAATTGATACAGTATTTAGCACGAAAATTATTATTCAAATGGTCATTTTATACTTCTTTAGAATTTTGGCCTTAATTTTGAGAATTTATTTCTCATTCTAAACTGAACCAATTTATACATACTTTATATCATTATAAGGCTCTACATGTCTACTTTCAATATTTATTTATCTTGTATATTTATTTTACTTGAATAGGGTATATCATTAACTTAAACTATTAAGGATCAAAACATAACTTCTACTAAAAAAAATTAAGAAAAACATGTATAACTCTCATTATATAGCTCCAATTGCATTCAAACCAGTGGTATATTAAACTTAAAATATATCTCTTTCCATACAAAAACCACTTAATTTTCAGAGTTTTGTATGATTTTATCCTACTTTTTAAAACATGCAGTACCTATGGTAAAAATTTACAATTTCCAATTTAGGTGTACTTTAAAAATTGTATACTTTAAAAACTTAACTTTAAAAATTCATCATAAATTGTATACATGTCCAATTTAGGTGCTATTTGGCTATTTGAAAGCTTATTCTATCTACTTTTAGAGCATATATAACACCTATATGAGTTGTTTTGTTTTGGTCAAGTGTTGATTTTACTTTCAATGCTACAGAATGAACTTTTTGCATTATAACATGGCAAAGTAAACTTTATAACATGTTTACATTATCATTTCATGTTCCAAATCTATACCATACATTTCATAATGTTCAAAAGGACATAATAGCACAGAGATATAAATGTACAAGCATGCATATAACATAAACTTCTTCAAATACAAACTTATGGCTTAAGCTATAAAATCAAGCATCAATTCCTTCATCTTCTTCCTTAGCTCTCTGAACTCCATTGCCATAGCTTGTGCCTAACTTGTTGATACTTGGGGTGGTGAGATTTTGAAAATCTTAGTAGCAAGCCACATTTCACGCATTATATTATCAAGCAAGTCATGAAAACAACATAAAAATCATATGAAAACATACAATTCCATATTGTTCGTAAAAAATTTTGGCAACATAGCGACTTAGAAAACGGACATTCTAAGCATGAAACCTCTCATTTAAACAGCCAAAACAATCGACAATCATCAAATAAACAATATGGCACATCACGAAGTTTTAACATAGCAAGATAACAATAAAGTACAAAAATGAGAACTTAGATACCTTGAAGCGTTTCTTTAGCTTTTTCTCCTAAATCCAATGCTTACACTAGCTTTCTTAGGTTTTCCCAAGACCTATAACAACATCAAGAATCCACTTGAGCTACTGGTTCTATGGTTTCCTTCATAAAGTTTCACTGGAATCCTAAAAACTCATATAATTATCCTTTGTATTTTTTTTTTAATCTAACACTTATTATTTACTAATTTGGACATAAGGATTCCATGTTTGACATTATAGCTTGGCTAAAAATCAAGGCATAGAAGGGAAGAATTGGTTTTTCATTTTCTTGCTTCCAAACACACCTTAACTTGTTTCTTTTTGTATTATCTCATGCTTTCTCTTAAATTTAAGGCATGGAATCACTTCTTCCTTCACTTCCATGCTTAGACCAAAACTGAATTTAAGGAGAAGGAAAAGAAGACTTTGCTATTCTACCACAAAACTACCACAACTTGAACTAGAATTCATAGAAGATCAAGAGAAGAATTTCTCACCTTTTTCCTTAAAATTTCCTTCTCTTTTTCTTCCTCTTCTTCACCTCACATTGCTCCCTCTTCCTTGGTTGTTTAGACTACTCTCCCTCCCTTTCTCAAATGTATGTGTCGGCCAAAGAGAGAAGAGATTAAATAAAGTCACCAACCTTGGTTAATTATCCAACTATGGTTGAGTTAAAGCAAAACTTAACCATTAAGTTTGGCAAGAAAACAATATTTAATCCAATTACAACATATGCATGATTAGGTGGCACCATGTGGGAAGAAAATTTCTCCAAAATTCTGCATATCTTTTCTAGCCCAGATACAACCTATTTTAGTTACTTTATACTTGAACCAATAAAGTTACTTTTGCAGTATTTTGTCACTTTATAAGGAATTAACGTTAACTTGGATCTATATTTACTTTATTATCCTGTCCCAAAAAGCACTGATGTGGGGTCCACATGCTTTTCTTAATTCTCTTTTGCTTTTTGTAGGGCCCATAAATCCTTTTTTCTTTGTACTGTTACTTTTACAATATCCGGCCACTGATTTTTCTTCATATTGACTTTGTTAACCCTAATGCACCATTCCATGGAGTTCAATATATCATAAACTTCAGTATGACAAATTTTTAATATTTATATAATTGCCCCTAAGTGGGTTCAAAAACACAAATATTTAATTTTTGGGTACTTTCTCATAATTTTCCCTATGGACCAAACTTTAAATAATCTTTTTGTAGGGACTAGATTAAAAATTCATTTTTAATTGATCCCTAGACTGTGAAATTGCTATTTTACTTCTTTTTCCATCCCTTCATGCATTTCACATCTTACTTCCATATCCCTATCCATGTAATGGTCTTTTCCTAGGAAATTGAAGATGTTACATCTGGCATGATCCTTGGATACCTTCATTACCAAATTATTGTTTGATTTCTTTGCCTCCATGTGATTTTATAGCAGGTCTTGTAGTAGCAGATTATATAACTAATGGAAAATGGAATCTTGCTCCTATTTAGCATCTCTTATCTCAGGACGAGTTACAAGCTATTCAAATTATTCCTCCTTTGGTGCATGGAGAAGCAAACATTCTATGCTAGTCTAAGGCAGAGATGGCTTGTTTACTATCAAGCAGGCTTACCAGGTGGCTAAATCTCTTGCATGTGATGATAAGCATCCATAACAAAGGCCTTCATCTAGGGTTGATCATAAGACATAGAAAGTGTTGTGGAATTTGAGAGTTCCACCAAAGGTACGCAATTTTTTGTGGAGAATGTGTATGGGGTCTTTAACAACCAGGGAGAATTTATGGAAGTAAAATTGATGTGTTTTCCTAGTTGTCTTTGTTGTACTATAGAAGTTGAAACCATTGAACATTTATTTTTATCATGCCACTAGGTTCAATTGGTTTGGCTTGGATGTTCTCTTGTTATGCGCATTTGTCCTCTATCAATTACTTGTATGGATACATGATTATTGCAATTATGGCATGATCTCAGTTTAGATCCTTAAAATTGTGCCTTGGTTGCTAATTTGTGTTGGTTTATTTGGAAGGCACGTAATGCTTTGGTGTCTGATGGGACACCCCTTGACCCTGAACATGTGATACACTCTGCCACTTCTTTTCTTGAGGATTATTAGGAACACAATTGCTGATTGAAACTGTAGATGATGCTACTGCTATTGATATTCCTATCAATTCTTCATGGTGTCCCATACCTATAGGATTATTAGACTTAACACTGATGGTAGTTTTCAAGGGCTTGGTAATCCTGGCATTGGTGCTTTATTATGAAATCACCTAGGATAGGGTTTGAAATTGAGAAGTAGAAGATGCTTAGCAATAACCAGTTTCGTGGCAGAACATTTAGCAACATTATCAAGATTGTACATGGCACGATCTTTGCCATTGCAACATATTTTAGTGGAATCTGATTGTCTCCTGTTGGTGCAAGCCATTCATAATGGTACATTGGGACCAGAATGGGAAAGCTCTGTCTATGTTGAAGATATTTCAACCATTTGCAACACTTTCACTACTTGCTCACTTAACTACATTCTGATGATTGCTAACTAGGTGGCTAATTGGCTCACTAGTATTTGTCAAAGTGGGATATGTTTGTCTGTTAGGGATATTTATCCCCCATCCTCCTTATCTAGTATTCTTATTGTTGATTATAATGATTGTATTAGTCATAGATTTGTAGTGACTACTAGAACCTTGTAATACTTTATTTGGATTAGTGCATTACATTTTCCGACAAAAAAAATTATAATTATAATTATATCATTGTGGAAAAACCTTTTATATTTTACAGGAATATGCATAGAATTTTTTTTTTGACATACCTAGAAAGCTTTAAAAATAAAAAGTCCAACTAATAAGTTAAGCATTCCTTGGCCCAATTGGCATTCTTGATGGGCTAAATATAACCAGGTTGAATGGTGGCCCTAAAAGATAGAAAGAGATAGCCAATACCTTTTCACCCAAAATAAATAAATAAATAAAGTGGTGACAGTACTTAGTCACTCCAACATCTTTTAGTCCAAAGAAAAACATTCTAGTATTTCAAAGTAAAAAAAAAATGTTTTGCAATTTAAGAGCATAAATTGTACTCATTTTTTGGCTCTTTAAATTTATTGGGTTTTTTAAAACAATATTCACTGAAATTTTAATTTGTACATATAATTTTTAATAATTTGACTATAAAAATTATTTTTTAAACACAATAGTATTGATCCAAAAACATTATCAAATAATTTCGTTGAACATAAAGTGCATTTTTTGTGGAGCCTTTTTTACGGTACTTCCATTAAAAAACAAGTCCCAAAATAAGTAAAAATACACAGCAATGTTATACAGACACATAGGCTTCTATTTAGATGTGTTCACAAAAATTTTGTAAATATACAAATTAGTTTATAAAAATAAAATCTTTACATATTAGATTTGTATAAATCATAAAAGTGACCTTAAAAACTAAATTGCAATAAACTTATAACTTTTACAAACCAATGTGGATATTCATTAATTATATTATAATTATAACTTAAAAAAAAAAAACAAAGGTTTGAAAGCAAACAACTTCCAAGTATCAAATAATTGTTATGTTGGAAAGAAGTAGTAGCTGCCCACCCCAGTACCAACCTAAACCGATTTGATTAAATCAATTGTACTAAATAGACAAACAACATGTGATTCATGGCAGCTGTATTTGGACACTTCTTTTTTGAAAGACAGATAGGAGCTACCTCTAAAGTATCAAATAGTTATCCCAAATAACTATTAAATTGGTTCCTTTAAATTTTTTTTTTCAATCTAAAAAGAAGGAAAACAATTTGAGAGAAAAATTAATATAAAAATAAAGAAATTAAAAAGCCACATGAGGCTAGTCTGTTATATCTATATAAATTTAGGTGGGATTGGTGGAAATATGGAGTGCCATGTCAGTGAGAAATTCTAGAGGGCCACGTCAGCAAGGATTTATGAAAAGGAAATGTAATTCTAGACTAATTGTAATTAACTGCATTTTGAGAATTAGTGATTCAATAACTGGTCATTTAATTGGAGTTAATTTGCTATGAAGAATTGATAGTGACATTTATATGGTTTAAATGTTAAACGTATTTCTTTTAATTTAATTTGTGTTTATGATAATTTTTCTTTTTAATAATTTGTGTCCTCTACGGTATCTTTAATTTTTGTTTTGAGAAACAGCATCATTAATTTTTCATTTTGATAATGTGTGAACATGGATTTAACTAGATATTCATAGTGTTGTTGATAAATATTCAAATTTTTGTTCAATTCAATTATTTTTCCATTTAAATATAATGAGTCTAATATTTGGATGATGATTTTCATTTTTTTTTTAATTTAAACATCTTTTTGCCTTTTTTTTCCATTTTATATCAATATAAATCATGATTTTTTTTTTGGTCAGTACTATGGCTATCCTCCAGTCAATAGCTGAAAATTAATCCTACAAGATGTAAAGATCACCAAAATGAATGTTGTCTTTTTCAATAAGGCATTTTGCATACACACAACCAAGATTTCTCCTTTAATTACTTGTGAAAGTCAATTATTATTTTGTCTATTTTTTAATTCTAAATCAATAAAAATCATTTAAATATAAGATATTTAATGTGTGATTGGTAATTTTTCAAAGTTGCTTTTAAAATCATTATTTTCTTCACTTTATTAGTTTAAATTTATAATCAACAAAATCAATCATTAAATTTTTAATCAATATAATAAATCATTTTCATTAAATTCCTTATGGAATGCTATAATTAATTTTGTTTGCAATCATATCTAGTAACTGTTGCCAATCATACTATAAATCCATAGGTTGTTAGTGCAAGGTACTTAGTTCTATACCCGCATTTCGTTTCTTTGTTAAAGACTGTCCCATGATTTCAATCTTTTCCTTTTTTTTTTAATTCCACATAATGGTTGTTGGAATTGATTCTATACCCCTCTTGATTTGTTTTTTTTTTCTTTGTAATTTTTCAGGATCGTGATGATGAATGAACTTCAATTATGATGTAGTATCATGATATTTAATTTTTTTTAGTTTGTTGTATTTTTTCAGTTTCCTTTCATTCCTTTTCTTAATGATGTCTGATTAATCAACGTTTATCAAGTTGGTTTTCTTGTAGTCTCGATGGACACAACAATGGACATTTTTATATCAAACATTGATTCGAGCCAAAATGTAATATGTTGTTAGAATTAGTTCCAATAACCATTATGTGGAATTAGTTCTTCATCTAGGGTTTGAATCTAAATTAGTGAGTATATACATTCATTTGATTCAAATGGTAGTTACATTGTTGAAGTTTAAGGGAGAATGTTGGATTCTTTTATGTGGTATAGGTTATCTTCATGTACATGTAGAGCATTGGTTCATGAGAAGTCCCCCGTGGTTATGGTTGAATGTTAAAGCACTTATGTAAATTGACTTTGCATTTAAGGTACTAGTTAGAACTATTTTCAAAGTAGCTATGGTAGTTATTTGTTATAGAGTTTAGCATATACGTAACATTTAGATAGTGTTAAAACCATGTAGAGCATCAAATCAAGTAATATTCTAATGAATGCAGTTGAATTAGAAGCATCTCCATTGTTGCATGAATTCCGTTTCTTTGACAAAACTCTTAGGATGGCATGAATTAGTTTAATGATGCATCAAGTAATATTCCTATTCTAATCAACTATAATTGTTAGTAGGAAAAAAATAAGGGAAAAGGAGGAGGGGGAGATAAAAGATCACATGAAAGAGTATAGGGCCAAGCATAAAGGTGACTTAGGGTACAAGGCTATTAGGAAGTGCAATGCTGCAGCTTTGGATGCATGGAATAAGTTATCAGAGGATGTAAGGGACCAATACAAGGGAATGACATCTCACAAACAAGATCAAGGATAAGGAAGATCATATGGCTCAATATCAAATGTGGTATGATGTGATATGAGTAGATTCTATAGAAATTGTGTTTGTATGGCTAAGATTTATGTTAAGTAAAAATAGCAATGATTAATGTGTAGGTATCATTACAAACATAATGTTCTCCAAGCCAATTTGCTAAGCTCGTGAAGTTTGTAAGCATAGACACATTAAGAAAGAAGGTGGAGAGGATGTTCTTCAGGAGGCTATTAGACATTCGGTGCACACATATTGATCAATATTTGTGTGCATATTTGGTACAAGCTATTGACCCTCCAATTTCAACAATGTACATTAGAGGAAGGCAAAGAGCTATAGGGGTGTGTGATATGAATGCACTAATGGGCATACCTAAGCATGGAGAGCCTGTGGAAATGGATGTGTATATTGATGTGCTGGCAAAACTAGAGGGGGAGTTTTTAGGAATGAGCTACACTGAACTAAAAAGTATGATTGAATCAGAAAATTACAATGATCAGTTTGACATTTTTGTTCTTATTGTATAGTCTAGGAACATTGTTGAGTCCTACATCTAGTGGAAGTATTAGTGATCACCTATTGAGGATTGTGTGTAACAAAAGGGCACTCCCTAGTTATTTTGATTGGTCATCCTTTATGGTGGTAGAATTTATCAAGGAGGTTATAGGGTTTAAGTAGGCGTTAGAAGTTGGGGCAACCAAGAAGAATGTGGGTAGATACTTGTACCTTCTAATGGTAGGTTATTGTTTCACATTTTCATACACACTATCACATTTATATGAACTAATCCATTGGTTGAATTTGATTAATATGAATTTTATTGGACTTGTTCATATTTTTTTTCCACAACTTCTCATTAGGTCTTGATCCTATACCCTTCCCTTCTGATATGTTGGGGCATTGGAATGATAAGACTGTGAGGAATAAGGTTCATCAGGAAAGGGAAAGCAACCATGGCATCTTGTATGTGCCTCTCATGTTGTCTCATTGTAGCACATCTAAAGCATGAACTGATGATAATATATTCTATGACTCGGTACGTGAATGACTAATTTGTATTTTCATTCATTTACTGACTTTTCTTTTGTACTTGGATGTAATGTCATGATGTAGGAGGTGAGAGTTCTCTGTGGTTGGTTGTTGAGCAAGTTCAAGTATGACCTCATTGATAAGCTTATAAAGTTTCAAGTGAAAAAGGATGGTGAGGCCATTATGGGAGAGATCAAGCTTCAAGAAGGAGATTAATAGGAAGAGAAGCAGCATTAAGACCATGATACAGTGGGGAGAGGAAGGGTGGGATACGAATACTCACCTTCAGTGCAAGAGGTTTTCCTAGAGTAAAATAGGTTTGTAATTAAGTTTACTAGAGAATGCATTGATAAGGTCCAAGAGGCTAATGATGAAGATCGGGTAGATGATCAATCAGACCAGGTGGGTAGTAGAGACCATGATCATGTTTATGTGGAGGAAGGAAAATAGTTGGTGATGTTGAGAAGGTTAAAGAGGGCAAGGAAACTTATGTTAGGTTTAATATAATATAAGTTTTGATGATGACAAATGTAGAGTAATAAGGAACAAATATATCATATGTGTCTAACATATATATTATTCCTTAAAAAACTCAAATGTACATTAGCATGAATTAAACTATATTTATAAAGCATATATCATGATATGTACTGATATATCCGTTGTGCTCTTATGTTTTATAATACAAGTTGGATATATAAACTGAACTAACTACTTGATTTATAAGTGTAATACATTAAATATAGGATTGTGCAAGTAAGACGAGTGAGCATTGGAATAAAGAAAGGGAAATCAACATCATGTCTCAATTAAAGAAAAAGAGGAGAAAGGATGCTCCAAAAATGGAAAATCAGAAGGGAGAATACCAAGAATGGGAAAGACCAAGTAAAAGTGGAATTCAATTTTTGAAGACCTAGTTATTAGGTATATTTTGTCTTCATTTAGGTCCTAAGGTGGTTTAATCGTTGAAATTTACTTAATCTTGTTACTATATGTTTTGAATGATTTAGATTAAGTAAAATTAATGTTAACATATGTTAGAATTGAGAAATATTGGCTAACAGACAAATTTTGTATCTAACTCATATTTATTTTGTGTAAAATTCAAACTTTGCTTAGTAAAATTCAAAGTTACAAAGGTTTTATCTTTGACAAACGAATTTTAGTTCTAAAATTTGAATTTTCGGCAAAGCATTGTTAGTGAAAGTATGCAAAATTCGCATGAAGCGTAGACAAAATTCAAATGCTAGTGAAGTTCAAAGTAAGTTCAAAGTCACCTCCTCTAACAGATGAATTTTGGATTTCAAAATGCAAATTTCAAAATAAGAACTTGTAAGTCTCGTTAAAGCATACCTCTAACAGACGAACTTTGCAGTTCAACAATTGAATTTCGAAAAGAGAACTTTTGTATCAAGTTGAAAGTGCCTTTAACAGACAAATTTTAGCTTATGAAATTTGAATTTCAAGTGCATTGTGAAAATGTGAGACAACTATTTAAACTCAACAGATGTACTTCCAATATGAAAATTCAAATGAACTAACATGGGTTAACTTTGGCACACTCGATATTCGAATATCACTCTGTGACAAATGAATTTCTAAAGTTCAATGTTAAACACATATGTGTCACCTCTATTTAGGACAATTTTTCCATGTATTAGCCATCATTAGAGTCCAATTACACCTAATTAGAAGCTTGAATCACATAAACTGTCATAATAAAATTTTCCAAATTTCGGGTACTATTCATTTAATCAAATTTCTTTTTCTTGACTAAATTTCAGAAAACCATAACTAATTCAATAAAAATCATATGGAAGTGATTCAAGTCTCTATGGATAGTTTAAAAGAATTTCTACATGGGAAAAATATAAATCAGAGCAATTACTTGGCCAATTTTCACAGTAAATTTCATGGACTATTACTATTTATTTGGTCATTTTTCTATGTTCCAGTTTTCTGACCTCAAATTTGAAAAATCATATTTCATTCTATTCTATACCAAATTATGCATACTCTATGTAATTTGAAAGCTATATATGTATGCTTATAGATATATTTTTCTTATACATTTATTTCACTTCACTTACACAGGGTATAACATTAACTTAAATCACAAAGGGTCAGAATTCAACTCTTACTGGAACAGTTTTGGGAAAACATTCATATCTTCTATTATATCGCTCCAATTACCTCCAAATTAGTGGCATATGATACGTAAAACATATATATTTCTATACATACAAATCACTAAATTTTTGGAAATCTGTACGATTTTATATTATCTTTTAAATTTTCCAGCACCTAACTTCTAGATTCCAGTTTTCCCAATCTTGCCCTGTTCTAAACCATAACTTTGAAAAATAATTATAATTTGTACACAACTCCAAATGGGGTGTTCTTTGGACCTTTTAAAGATCTATCTGTAGACTTTATATATAATATTTACATATTCTTTGAAATTTCATCCAAACAGTAAAAGTATAACTGGACAGAGGTCAAAATGAACACTTATATCCCTTAACCTTACCAAAATAATTTTCCTTATATTTTTAGATGGTCAAATCATGTTCCAAACTTGTATTAAACATCTCAAGAGGCTTAGAGGCATTTGATAGCATACAAGCAAAACCTCAAAATTTAACATAAAAATTTATATGATTTAGCAAATAGACAATGCATCATAGTAAATAAATCATAAAAATCCTTCTCCTTGCTCTTTGCCTCCCTTGGATTTCTTCCATAACTTGGACCTATCATGTTAGTATTTGAGTGAAGAGATTTTGGAAATCCCAGTAGCTAGTCACATCTCAAGCATTTACATCATCATACATGCTATAAAACCTCATAAACATCATAAAAATCATTTCAAGGCAAAAATCACCATATTGTTTATAAAAATTTCAGCATTATAACGGTTTACAAAATAGACATCCCGAGCACTAGCCCTTTCATAAAAACATCCATAACCAGTCTCAAGCATCATAAAAACAATATGGCAAGTAATCATTCACAATAGAATATAGCAAGACAATATAATGCAAGAAAAGGTACCTATGCTACCTTATGAAACTTTATGTCTTTTCTCTTTGATTCAACCTTTCCAAGGAATTCCTTAAGCTTTCTCAAACCCTAATGCATCACCAAATATCAAATAAATCAACTTGAACTAAGGGTTGCTTCATAAAGAACTTCAAAACCCTAAAAATTTAACTTTCTTAATCTTAAGCTTTTACTTGAAATCAATACTTGTTCATAAGGTTTTCCACCATGAGGAACTCATTTTTCGCATAAAAAAACATGAAATTCCAACTCTAAAGTATGCCATGTTTTGACCAAAATCAAGCTTGAGAGAGGAGAAAGAGGATTTTCTTTGTAATTTACTTTAATATCATGAAATCATATTTTTCTCAAGTAGTTCATGTCTTTTCCCAAATTTATTACATGACAACCTTTCCCCTTTCCCTTCTCCTAACTTGGCCAAAATATAGCTTAGAGGAGAAAGAAGAAAGACTCATCTTATTCATCCCAAACTACCAAGAACTCAAAACAAAGATCACTAGAATTTGGAGGAAGAAATCTTACCTTTGGCCTTGATTTTCCTCTTCTCTTTCCTTCTCCTTCTTCCTCTTGTTTTCCTTATTCTTTCTTGGTGTTTTTCACTATTTTGCTGCTGGAAATCACACCTAATGAGGAGGAAAGAGAGTGTCTATTTTTCCTAATTAACTCACTAATTACCTTACTTAAAGCCTTAATCATTTTTGGTTTAAAAGTCAAGACTTCTTTAACAAGTTTTTGGCCAAAAATCTCATGCCTTCCTTGAGAAGTTTTGGGACAAAAATGTAGGCTGCACACACACCTAAGAGGGGTATTTGAGTGTCTCCATGCTGCTCAATTTTTTTTGGTCCAAATATATCTTGAGCCGAGTAATTTTTAACAGTACCGATAAAACTGCTTGTTACAGTAAATTAGCATTTTTGGGCTACAGGACTATTCCAATTTTATTTTTATATTTCCTTAATTATCCTGTCCCAAATGATATTTGTGTATGGCCCATATCATGTCCCGGTTTCTTTTTAACTGTCCGTGGGGCCCACAGTTTACTTTATCAATTTGCTGTTATTTTTGGACACTTGGTACTAATTATTTCTTTATCCTTGAACATTAACCCTTAGTGCCATATACCATTAGACTTCTCTCTTCTAGGGCTTCATTTTGACAGTAATTTTACATATTTACAAAATTACCCTTAACTTGGGGTTAAATTATAATTTCTGAAACTTACAGGTCATTAGGTGTAATCTTTCCCAAGGACTTTCTAACTTCTTCTCCACTTGATTTTAATGACTTCAGAGACATGGATGTCATTTTGATAATTCTTTAGGGGCAAAAATATAATTTTCTCATTTTTCCATCCAACTGGAAAAATGATCTCTTTGTCCTTTTTCATGAATTTCCTATACATTTCATGTTATGTTTTATTTTTTACTCTTTCATTACTTAGTATTAAGTGAAATTTTGGGATATTACAACATAACTATCCTGACTCAACGAAATTCGTCTAATGAGCCCTGAAATTCGAATGTTGCAATGTCAGACATATTTAATGCGCTTGGTTAACGGCTCTTTTTGTAAAGTAACATCTAGAACTTATGTCTAACAGATAGATCTTATGTCTTACTTCTAGTTAAGCCACAAATCTATAAATAGAGCCTTATTTGAACTTATGGTAATGAAATTAAGAGAGTTTTGTGCTAAAATCCTGCTCCAACACATAAAATCTTTTTACATCAACATTCATAGTTAAACCCACCTCATTAGAGTGAGATTTCAATGTATTATCTACTTTATAAGAGAGTTTTCATTTTGTAATCATTATTTTCTACAATTTCTGGGTAGAATCTTAGTGCGGGGAAACACTAAGGTATTTACACATCTTGTAAGAGTATGGGAAGAGTAGCTTCACCAATACCTACTTAAACTTGTGGGATGTACTGAGGCTTCACAAGTGCCCGAATAAAACTTGTAGGATATAGTAAAAATCTCCAAGTAGTGACTTAGGGACTGAACATAGGCAAAGTGGTTTGGGCTGAACCAAGATAAATTCTTGTGTTTGATCCTTCAATTTATTATTTTACCTATATCCTTCATCACTTTCTATTCATCCCTATTCTGTTTGGATTGCTGGCTTCCCAAGAGTGGGGCAAATTAGGAAGTTTGTGATTTTCTGCAAACACAAAAGTTCACAGTGAAAGCAAAAGCTTGCAGAAAAATAGAGTATAATGAAATTGAATATAAATGTAAGAAAAAAGAAGAGAAGACTCAGAGATTTATCCTGATTTGATCTAATCCACTTGACCTACGTCTAGTCCTCAAGTCACCACTTGACCTACATCCAGTCCTCAAGCCACCCTTGAGATTTTCACTATCAGCAAGAATTGAACGAACTTCTTGCAATGCCTCAGTATAAAACACATGGTCTGTTCAAAGAACACTGAAATTTCTCACTCAATACTCTTATAAGTGTTTTCTAATACCTTTTGTAATTCCTCTCACAAAGAATCTTTCTTCTAGATGAAGAAAAGATTTTACACTGAATGAATACTCTCTAGAATAGAGTAGATACGAAAGTTATGGCATAATAAATGTAGCTTTCACACAGAAATTTAGCAGAGTTATTGTAAAGATAGGCTTAAATTCATTATCCACAACTTCAAATAAAGTTCTATTTATTGATTTGTGACTTAACTAGTCGTTAGACAAAAGATCTATCCGTTAGAGACTTTAACCAACCATTACTCTGTAGAAATAGCTGTTCACCAACCGCATTTAATGTGTCTAACACACAAAAATTCAAATTTTGGGGGTTCAACAGATGAATTTTGCAAAGACAAAGGGTTAAAGACTTTAACGTTGAACTTTGACATTCGAATTTCGAGTTTGTCAAAGATATCCCATGTTAGATCATACAAATTTTAATATTGAAAGTGCATCTATTGAATTTGAATAGTTGTTTCACATTTTCACAGTGTACTCAAAATTTGAATTTCAGAAGCTAAAATATGTCTATTAGAGGCATGTTCAACATGGCACAAAAGTTCTCCTTTGTGAAGTTCAAATGTTAAGCTACAAAGTTCGTTTGTTAAAGAAATGCTCTAACAAGACTCAAAAGTTCTCAATTTGAAATTCACACTTTGAGGTCCAAAGTTCATCTATTAGAGACAATGAAAGTGAGCTTACTTTGAACTTCACCAACATTTAAATTTTAACTAAGCTTTATGTGAATTTGCATATTTTCACTAATAATGCTTAGCTCTAAATTTGAATTTCAGATCCGAAATTCAAATTTCAGTCCTGAAATTCATCTGTCAGAGATAAAAACTCCATAACTTCAAATTTCACTAAGCAAAGTTTGAATTTTGCACAAAATAAACATGAGTCATATACAAAATTTGCCTTTTAATCAATATTTTTTCAATTTTAACACATACTAATATAGGATAACTATGAAATAACTCATTCAAGTTCTGTGGTAACAAAAATAAGTAAGAATTAAAGATTTTTACCCAGTGTATATAATGAAAAATCCTAGAAACTAAATCTTCACTTGTTCTTCACTAGATTTCTTCACTTTATCTTTTCATACTCCTTTGATATTCTCCTTTCCAAGCTCTAGTTGTTTGGAATCATTAAAACTTCTGATTCAACATGTTCTACTGCATCTTTTGGTGAAATTGGGTTGTGCTTCAAAAAGGGTGAAAATTTTGTATCACCCAATTCACCCCCTTCTTGGGTGACAAGCCAAACCTTACAACCTATGAAGTCATCACCATTTGTGTATAAGTCAATTGGGAGAGGGAGAGATGGTGAGAGGCATAGTTTATATAAAAAGTATGTAGGTCGAGCATCCCCCAAGGAAGTGGAGAAGACAATCATCAACATCAACGGATAGTTTGTGACGCAAGCTGAAATGCGTTCCCTTAGGTATACATAATGGCTCATTGATGGTGTAGGTTGTTGTGTTTATAGTATTTAGGATAATCATTGCACACTAACCTTCACTTGACTATTGATGTTTGTTATTACATAGTGTGTCAGTTATTGCTGAAACTCTTATTTCTGAACAACTAGACTCATATGGTGAGGCCCAAATGCACATATTTGATGCATAATTTATGGTAACTAAATGGATGTTTGATCAATTTAATTTCTTGGTTTGCATTGTGATTGATTTTTGTGTAGCATTGTAATTTCAAAGAAGATAAAGATTAAGGCCCCTAAAAAATGGCAAATTAGGGAGAGCATATGTTACTTTGACCAAGAGGAAGTAGGATGCAACATCACTGATTGCGACTTCGTCTTTGTGCCAGTGGTGGATAAATGTCATTAGTGGTGTTATGCAATTCAGCCCAAGTGAATGGAGTTTCACCTTCTTGGTTCCATGATAGGAATGAGTTGAGTTGACAATGCAGTGTACAATAGATGATCATGGCTATCAAAGTAGAATTATCTTGTACTAAATTACTTTTTTCTTCAAACATGCACATCCCTGATTATTTGTTTGTCATAATTAATGTTTCAAGAAGGACAATTTCATGAAAATATTTGGAGATCAAGCCAGATGTGTATGCAAGATCCCTACCAATGGCACTTAGATTATGAGTTATTCCTCAGCAAGAAAACTTGTTTGACTGTGGCATGCATATAATCATATATCTAAAGGAGTGGGACAACACTAGTAAGTTAGGATAGGAGCACAAGACAATGCCTTCATGTACTCAAGTAAGTGTTGCTATTGCAGTGTATTCATCAATGCTCCAATGTCCTCGTGTATTTTCTGTTATAGTTAATGTGGTATCTATTATTGGGATTTCATGCAGGAGGAGAAGAGGCAGATGAGAGTTAATGTGGTATGGTGGTTGATGAATTATCCAAAGAATGCAATGAGGGATCAAGTGATTGCATGGGCAAGTAAGAACGGTCGTAGGAAGTGCAGAAGGTTGAAGAAGACATAGTATCAAGCATGTTGTGATTGTATGTCATGTTTTGTGTAGATGATAACTATTTGTTTTGTTGTATTTATATTTTTGGGAGGGAGAGGGGTTAAGAACTACAGATTTGTCAATGTGCACAATTTTGTCCCAATAGGCAGCAAATCTATGCATGTAATGGCTGGTTAAACCTATTTGGTTGAGTTATAAGCATGTATATATTACACCTTGGCGCACTTTGCAAGTATATGTATTTTTCAAGTTAACAGACAAACATCACTATTGCAACTGATACTATAGCTATGAGAAAATCAATTGACCAATCAAATAATTGAACATAATTTGTCTTATCTGATAGTTGACTGATTTTAATTGTGATCAAGAGATGTACAATGAGTTGGGGGAATTACTAAGAACTTGCAAAATTAGTCGACCAATGAAAGAAGTAAACATAATTTGAATGATCTGATAGTTGACCAATTTTTAAAGTGCACATGAGCTGTACAATCAGTGGGCAGAGTTACTCCCAACTTGCAAATCTGGTCAACCAATGAAAGCTTTGAACATCATTTGTCTGATCTGATAGTCGACCGATTTTTATTGTGCACTTCAAACGTACATTGTGGCAGGTGGAGTTGCTCCCACTTTGCAAAATTGGTTGACTAATAAATGAATTAGACACTTTTTTCCCTGATCTACCAGCCAACCGATTAATTTTGATTTTTCACAAGTTCATTAGTTTTCAATGTGGGTATGAATTTGCGCAAATCAAACATGAATTGATACAATATTAAGCTAAATTTTTAGGAAGTTATGTTTTTCAATGCCTAGCTAATTTTTCCAACCAATATATGAATTTTTCCAATGCCCACCTGAATTTTGCAAGTTTATATTACAAAGAGATGAAATTTGTAATTATAATAATTCTACAACCCTAGCCTAAAATTTTTCAAAATGGAGTTGAATTTTAGCAAGTTTATATTTTTCAAAGCTTAGATGAATTTTTACAAGATAAATATGAATTTATGTAACATCAAGCTGCAATATTTTTAAAAGTTGAATTTTTACAAGCTAAATATGAATTTCATAATTTTCAAGGTCGACATGAATTTGAGCAAGTTAAATGTGATTTTTTGCTATACTAAACTGAAATTTTTACTTTCCAAAAATTTACAAGTTAATCATGAATATTTTCAAGAGAGAGTTGAATTTTTACAAGTTCCTAATTTTCAAGGTCGACATGAATTTGAGCAAATCAAGTGTGATTTTTTTACAATACTAAGCTGAAATTTTTATTTTCCAAAATTTTACAAGCTAAGCATGAATATTTTCAAGAGAGAGTTGAATTTTTACAAATTTCTAATTTTCAAGGTCAACATGAATTTGAGCAAGTCAAGTGTGATTTTTTGCAATACTAAGATGAAATTTTTATTTTCCAAAATTTTACAAGCTAAGCATAAATATTTTCAAGAGAGAGTTGAATTCTTACAAGTTTCTAATTTTCAAAGTCAACATGAATTTGAGCAAGAAGTCTGATTTTTTGTAACACTAAGCTGAAATTTTTATTTTCCAAAAATTTACAAGCTAAGCATAAATATTGTCAAGAGAGAGTTGAATTTTTACAAGTTCCTAATTTTCAAGGTCGACATGAATTTGAGCAAATCAAGTGTGATTTTTTACAAAGCTGAAATTTTTGTTTTCCAAAAATTTACAAGCTAATCATGAATATTTTCAATAAAAAGTTTAATTTTCACAAGTTTCTAATTTTAAAGGTCAATATGGATTTGAGCAAGTCAAGCATGATTTTTTCTAACCTGTGACTAAAAAAGTTCAAGTAGAAATTGAATTTTTACATTTTTGAAAATTTTTAGATTCATTATGATTAATTATAAGAGGGGGATGACTTTTTTCAGACCAAAAAATCACCTTTGATTTTGAACTTGGGCTGAGGTTTGCATTCGCATTCATCTTTTTGCCCTACATCTTGCATCTTCGCCACCACTACTTTCCTTTTATCAAACATTATCATTGCTCCGAGTTGCTTCGAGAAATCCAAATCCATGGTGAAGGGTAAGGGAAAACATCGTGCTTGCATGAAGCACGCACTACCTTCTGCATCCTCATTGTCCCTGCCCCCCCGATATGAGTCCAGGGATGAGGAAGAATGATACTTGGAGGCATGTGCTCCCTTATCAGCATATCCATTTCCCCTTCCTTTAGGCTGAAATATTTGACATTTGACATAGGTTGGCACCATACAAGAAATTCCTAAACCTGGCAATGCATTATACTCCCAAAGTTGTTCGTGTATTTTACTTAAACCTAACATTTGATTAGGAACAAACAAAGATTATGACTTAAGTTAAGGGGGTTTTGATGGAATTGACTGCAAAACACTCACTGAAATTCTTAAGCCACCAAATGCTGATGAACTGAGTTTCAGTGAGAAGCTATCATCTGTGAGAAGTCTAAAGGGATATGACCGTAGGAAGTATATTGCTACACTGATAAGAGTGAGTGAGATTGTTGAGGGCTATGAATTTCAACCTGTCAATCTCTATCCTCAAGAGAAGGTCCTACAGTATATTGTTGCCCATTCTTCTTCTAATAAGTTTGAGAGTTTCAAAACTTGCAAAGAAGTAGAGATTATGATGATATACTACTTGAGGGAGGGAATGGAGTTCAACCTATCATTCTTCATACTGAATCTTATGGTTGCATGTGTTAATTCAAATGTTTTGATGATTCTAAAACAAATAAGCTTAGGAGATCCAATATCAAAGGAACACAAGTGAAATAAAGAACAAAGTTGGAGCTTTCTATTAATTGAAGAACTATTTCACACATACTTGAGGAACTTATCTATAAAAGAAGGTAGTTGAGCTATGAATTTCAATTAACCCAATATTAAATGAGATGATTAATTGAGTGATTAGTTCTTAACTCATGATTTCAAAATGATTTTCAAGAAAAGAGATATCTAATGTGGATAAAGGTTCAATCTCAAACTGATTCTAAGTGCTCAATTTGTTTTCATGCAAAATATTTTAGCTTATAGGAATAAAATCTCAATTTCAAAGATGTTTCAAAGTGTTTATCTTATTTTCAAGATAATATCTTACCTTATACGCATAACAATTTGAGGTTAAGGGGATAAATACTCAATCTCAAAGCTTTTCCAAAGTCCATCCCTCAATTTCATGAAAAGGGATTGAGGTTATCTGCATAACATAACTTGGAGATTGAGTTCTCAAGCCTCTCTAGGAGGTTATCTTGTAAGGTAGGGATCTTATTCACATAACAAGGTGAACAATGAACAAAAGTGGTACTATGTAGCCCGTTATTCGCATAACCTAGGTAGGTTATCCACATAACATGTGTCATGGAGCACTTGCACTGCTTGAGTAAAACAGGTTATTCGCATAACCAAGGGAGGTTATTTGCATAACCTATATTTCAGAATACTTGAACTTTCCTCTGGTAAAGCAAGTTATCCCCATAACCTTGGGAGGTTATCTTGATAACTTAAGTTTCATGAAAACTCAGTTTGAGAAAAACTTAATGTTATCCTAAAAAGTAAGTGGGTTTTCAGGAAAATGATTCTGAGCTAAAACTTAGTCATTCTAGGTAGTATGTTATCCGCATAGCCTAGCTAGGTTATCCGCATAACCTAGCTAGGTTATCCGCATAACGGAAAGCTCTATGTTGAAAAACAAGCAAATAGTTACCAGTTATTCATATAAACTGAGGAGGTTTATCCGCATAACCTTTGTCAGATGCATTTAATACGTTAGGTGAACGGCTATTTTATTAAGAGTAACAACTAATCTTTGTTTCCAATGGATTGTTCTGTCCTAAGACTATAAATAGAACTTCATTTAAGTTATTTGATTATGAGAAAACATTTTACACGTCAAAACTCTACTAATTCTTTTATTAATTCATTCAAAGCTCAACTACCATATGTTTTGCTCATTCATTGTATCTCAACTTTCATATCTACTCTTTTGAAAGAGTTTTCATTCTATAATATATCTAAACACTTTAAGAGAGTACTTAGTATGAGATTACACTAAGGGAGATAGTCTTACTCTTGAATGAGAAGAGTGAGAAAACTTGTTCAAGTCTGAAGTTCGAGCTGGTGGTGTTGTACTGCGGTCATTGCAAGAACCCATTCAAATCTTGAGAGAGATGGTGGAAAAATTCAAAGTGGTGGATTGGGGTAGAGGAAGACTAAGGAATACCAGAAGCAAGTTGTTCATGCAGGAGTTTCACTTATTGGGTGAGACTTTCAAATTTAGTCCCAAATTTCTCCTGCATCTTAGTAATGAGATACCCAAGATTAATCATGTCTTCTCTGTGCTCTTTCCTGGTGGCCATGGCTATCTGGAATAGATTTTGGTATAGTGAAGGAATGTCTATAGGTGTAGGCAAGTCAGTGGCTGGGATTTCATCTGGTTTGCTAGGAGTAGTAGTAGGTGTATGAGGTTCAGGTTGCATGATTTGAGGTGCTTCAGAGGGTGTGGATGGAGAGGAAATAGAATCACCAACTGAAGAATCCTTTGTGGTAGTTGTTGGCTCAGAACCTTCTCCGGTGTCCCTTTTCTTATCAACCCATCTCCCATTCTCCAGACTCATTCCCATCTTTTGCAGGACTTTCTCACTTAACTCTTCTGGAAGTACTGTAAGCTCTCTTTCAATGTGTAATATGTTATGAAACTTTAGGATTTTGGTGATAATATGACCAAATGGCAATTGTGAATCCTATATGTAGGTCCTTGCCTTCCACATCCTCTGTAAAATAATATCCATCATATTCACTAGTTTACCCTTTATCAACAGCAGCATGACTTGGAACTCTCCTCTGGATAGGTAATTGAAGCCTTCACTCTGTTAAAAAACATGCGTGAGACAATGTAGTGAAGAATCCCGTTATCAACAGTCAGAACTGATGGGGGTAATTTTCCCTTTAGAAGGCACATTTTGTCTTTGCCTAAGCAGCCTTAAGACTATTGTGCTCCATTTGTAATTGGCTTCATCCCTATTGTCTTCATTTATAGCTTTATTTTTATGGGGATACTTTGAATTCTTAATGTTCACCCTATTCCTCAAGTAGGAAAATTTAGAATTTCACAGAGTAAGTCAGGGTGCAGGGCAATCCATCTCTTTCTTAATCTTACTTCCAGCACCTTCGTGTCATGGTTAATTCTCAAAGAATTATACCAAGCACGTACAACCTCTTCATCATAATCTTCCTTCATCTCTATTAGACCCTTATAGTTTTCTACCAGCCCAGCAGAATCAAACTTGTTTCTTACAAGAAATTCTTCTATTTTCACAAAATGAGGCTTGACTACCTTACATTTCTTAAAATCAGCCTCATATGACTCCTTCAAGATCCTTATGCTAATAAGTTCTTCAGTAATTAAAGCTTCCTCAGACTTAGTAGCAGAAGTACTTACGTGAGTGTCACCTTGAGGTCCAAATTCTGGAATTCCTTTTAGCTTTGGTGTTTTGGGCTTCTTTGTCGGTTACTTGGTTCAGATTCAACTTTTCTCTTCCCTTGACTTGGTGATTTTGAAGCATATTTGGACTTCACATTGTGCTGTGGTCTTTCGCTTTGATTGCCACCCATAGTTTTTGGCCATAGTAGTGATTCCCAATGGTTTGGGAAGATAAAGGTTATCTAGAATTACTCGAAAAGGGTTTTGAGAGAAGGAAATAGAATGGGATTTTGGAGATTTTGTAATGCTTGAGGAGTATGATTGGAGGTTTTCAAGATAGGGTTAGGTTTTCCGCACAAGGTTCGGTTGAAGAATAGAGAATCCTATATATAGTCTTGAGGTTATGCGCATAACCAATAGACGAGATAACGATCTTTAGGAAATGTAAGAAAAGCCACGGGTTGCTAGGTTATGTGGATAAGGTTCTTAGGATGTGCGCATAACCAACTTGAGAGAAAGGAGATAAAGAGAGAAGTTATACGTACAAGCATACCACATTATCATGAAAAGAGCTTTCACAAAAGGCACACAAAAAGTTTTCCACAGAACATGTTATTCGGATAACCTTGCTGCCTTATGTGGATAACGTTCTCACTTTGGGAACTTCTTCTCTGGAAGTAACGTTATGCGGATAAGTTAGGCAGATTATCTTGAAATCGAAGCACACAAAACATATACAAAGGAGGGAACAAAGCAGCTTATACGTATAAGGTAGAGATCTTATTCGAATAACGAGTTCCTCAGCAGCCAGAGATTCACAAAAAGGTCTTATTTTCATGAAAATCATCATACCTTATGCGAATAACCTCAAATACAGATACAATGCACATCAGAAAATCATCTCATTTTCAGCATAAGACTATGAGGTTATATGGATAACCAAATTTAAAAAGGTCATAAACACTTACTGATACCCATGTTATCCCCATAAGCCTCTTCTTTTCACCATAATTCATTCTAATTGTGCAGAATACTTCATTTCATTAGATTTTGAACATTTCAAATCAAGAAGCACCTGCAAAACAAACTTCTAGATACTCCGATGCTTAAGTTAGTATTCTTATTGATTGAATCATAATGTAAAGAAGTGTTTCAGAACATACTTACAATTCATTGAGATTTACCATTCCTAATTCTCTTCTGATTTTTCCATGTCTATCTTCTGCAAGTGGCTTTGTCAGGATATCAGCAAGCTGCTGTTCAGTAGGAACAAATTCCAGCTTGACATCACCTCTCAAAACATGATCTCTTATGAAGTGATGTCTTGCTTCAATATGTTTTGTCCTTGAATCCATAATAGGGTTTTTTGAGATGTTGATGGCACTTTGATCATCACACCTTATTGGAATCTCCTTCATCTCAATCTCAAGGTCTTCAAGTTGTTGCTTCATTCAAAGGACTTGTGCACAACAACTCCCTATTGCTACATACTTAGCTTCAACTGTGGAGAGTGCTACACTAGTTTGCTTTTTACTGAACCATGACACTAGAGAGCCTCCCAGAAATTGGCATGTTCCACTTGTGCTTTTTCTATCAATCTTGGATCCAGCAAAATCTGCATCTGTATAACTTTCGAGCTCTTGTCCAAACCCTTTTGGATACCAGAGTCCCATTTGAGATATACCCAGCAAATATCTGAAAATTCTTTTTACAGCTGTTGCATGGGACTCTTTGGGACATGATTAGAACCTAGCACATATACAAACACTAAACATGATGTCAGGCCTACTAGCAGTTAGATACAGTAGGGTTCCAATCATCCTTCTATATTGAGTTATATTAAAGAGTTTTCCTTCTCCATCCATGTTTAGCTTAGTTGCAGAGGCCGTAGGAGTTCCCATAGGTTTAGCATGTTCCATTCCAAACTTCTTTAACAGCTCCTTGAGGTATTTTGATTGATTGAGGAAGATGTCATCATCACATTGTTTGATTTGTAATCTAAGAAAGAAATTCAGCTCACCCATCATTGCTATTTCAAACTTACTCTACATCAACTCAGAAAAGTTCTTACACAAAGATTCATTAGTACCACCAAATATTATGTCATCAGCATAAATTTGTACAATGAGTAAATCTTTATTTTCTCCTTTTGTAAACAGAGTTTTTCTGTTAAGTGTGAACAGTATTTTCAATTTCCTACAGTGCCCTCGAAATTCAAATTTTGGAACCCCAAAATTCGTCTGTCCGTAGCATGCTCAAGAAGCACAGTAGTTCATTTTCTTTTGAAATTCAAATTTTAAAAGAGCGAAGTTCGTCTGTCAGAGAGACCTCTTTTCAGACTTACTTCAACATTCGAATTTGTAAACACTATCCTTCGTATGTCATCATATCATTTCAACAGACTCACAACTTTAGCTTCTGAAATTCGAATTTCCATGTTCAAAGTTCGTCTGTCAGTGAGCAATCTTTGAAACTCAATATAATGTTGATTTCAGATGAACTTTAACATTGTTTTAGATGAATTTCTTCAGTTTTCATAATTTTCATTTTGTCTGAAATTTGAATGTTCAAAACTCAAAGTTCGTTTGTTGCTCAACAGCTTCTTTCAGATACTTATGAAAATTGGAATTTTGGAAAATCAAAATTCGTCTGTCAGAGAAGCATCTCTTCAAACTTATTCAGTTTTAGCTCTAAATTTGAATTTCGAAAGCCAAAGTTCAAATTTCCAATATGACAGTTCAATGTAAACTTTTAAAACTTCGTTTGTTGGTGGGTATTTTTCAAATATTTCATGATTTAACATAAAATCAAGTTTTTAAAACATCTTTTCATCAAATCAAACTCTTTTACCCATATTTAAAATATAACTAATGATCCTACAACAAATCTTACACAGATTACTCAGAACTTCTTCACTTGAAACATTTTGAGCTCCTTTGATATCTTCATTCCAAGCTCTTTGAATGTTAGTTTGGAATCATTAAAACTCTAGATTCAACATTCTCCCCCTTTTTGATGATGACAAAACAACTTTCAAACTGGATTAGTACTTGGGTTTGCTTTAGCAAGCTCCCCCTCAACATATGCATTATATTTCAAAAGATATCATATATAGCACATCAGTGAAGAGATTCAAGATGTGATAAGTACAAATTATTGCAACCAAGGAATTCATTCATGTCAATAATTGTTGCTTTACAGAAATCGATTAAAGTAAAAAGTACTTCAGAAACCAATTTCAAAACACAAAGTACAAACAATCAAACAAAACAAACATCAGAAACTCAATACAGCACATCAAGAGGACTCAAGCCTAAGTTCTAAGCAGTCCTTCCATTACTTCTTCTTTGGCTTGGTCTTCTTGCTGTACGTCTTCCCAGATGGCTCAGCAGCAGATTTTTCAGTTTGCTTCTTCTTCTCCCCCTTGTTGGCATCATCAGGAAGGCCAACAAAATCAACCGGAGGAGGGATCTAAGAAACTGGAATGGCTTGAAGTGGCACAGGAGCAAAAGGGATTTCTGGTCCAACTGGTGCAGGAGGCTCATAGGACTCAGGACTTGCTTCTTCATCATCATCAGAGACCTCAAGCAACTATTGCATTTCCTGCCTGGAAAAAGCCAATTGAGCTCTCTGTTCCTCTGAAAGTCCATAAGCAGCAACAGAAGAAGGAGCCGGTTCATCAGGACGAAACATTTCTTCAAGCCTTCTCCTCTGAGCTTGCAGCAGAGCATTATGAGCAATAGCTTTGAAATCAACAACAGGCACAATGCTCCTTTCCTCATTTAGGGCAGTCTGCAGGAATGGTGAAGCAGAGATGGCTGCCACTAGCCTTTCAACTTGCTCAGACTCTTGAGTGGAAAGAATTGATTCCTGAGCATTTACTGGAGTAGGCTCATGAGGACTTGTTTCCTGAAGACCCTCTTCTTCTATGCCATAGTCCAAGGGTGGACCAGGACTTGATGTCCTAATTGCACCAGCAGTATCAGTATTATCAACATCATCATGCTTAGAGGAAGTTATCTCGAAGGGGCTTGGAGGCTCAGGGGTTGGAGATTGAACAGGCACAGAGAACCCTGGCTGAGGTGGAGCTGATGTGGCAGGAATTGTACTTCTAATATCTTCATATGCATCAGCAACCACTTTCATGTTTGTGGCCAACTGGTGAATCTGATCTTGTAGATGAGCAAATTTGGCATTTTGCTCATCTCGGATACTGAGTATGAGTGTAGACAAGCTATCATACAACTCAGTGATCTTGGTTGGCTTGGCACGAGAGGAGGGAGTGGAAGGAATATGAGTAGGCTTGGATGGAGATGGAACTGGCTGAGAAGGCTGAGGTACAGATCTTGCAGGGGCCTCAAAGGTGCCTTCTTGCTGTAGGAAGGCATCTGTAACAAAGAATAGATCTTCAGTTCTTCCTGCTCCCTTTCCAACCCATCTTCCTTCATCCTTTTCAATTCCCATTCATTGCAGTTCTTCCTCCTTGAAGATCTCAGTGGGCTTTCCCTTCCCTTTCTCAAGATGCTGAATTCTGGCATATTGTAGAATTCTGGAGATAATAGCTGCATAGGGGAATGTGGAGTCTTTCCTCTGATCCCTTGCCTTGATCATGCGTTGGAGTATGATATGTCCCATGTTGATCAGCTGTCCACGCATGATTGCTGCCATGACATGTGCATCTGCCCTTGTTATTAGATTGAAGCTGCCTCCTTTGTTGAATATGATCCTGGACACTATGTAGTGTAGGATTCTCACTTGAACACTGAGGTCTGTGGGCTTCAGTAAATTTATGGTTGGCCTATTTTCTCTTCTTTTGAATAAATTGTTCATGATTGTGCTTTCCTTGTAACTCAGAAAGGGGCCACCTTCTTCATCAGCAGTATCTGCCTCATCCATGTATCCAGAGGTAGTGATGTCAATCTTGAGCCTATCTTGCCCTGAGATCTCCAATACCTCATTAAACGTCTCATTAGTGAGCCAGATGGTCCTAGATCTCAGATTGACTGCCCACTTCTTCTTCTTGCTATTGTACTTTAGGGAGGCATACCAAGACTTCACTACCTCATCATCATGTATCTCTAATATCTCCAACAAATTCTTATATCTCAACAACCATATCCCAGCATCAAAGTTGTTAGAGATTAAAAATTCTTTCAAGTTCACACAATGTGGCTTATTACCATTTTGTTTGCAAACTTGGTTGAATATTCTTCCTGAATCTGTGGAATGCTCCATAATGGCAGTGTAGTAAGTTGATATTCTCTAGATTGAGTGCTTGAGGATGAAGTGGAAGCAACATTCTCAGCAACTGTAGGAATAGGGACCGAAGGGTCTGCTTTCTTTGGTGAGAAAGGTCCAGCTTTCTTAGAATCAGCCTTGGGTGTAGATTTTTGAAGTTTGGAAGGAGTTCCCTTGCTGGATTCGGTCTTTCTCTTTGGTTTTTCTCCTTCCTTGATGGCATATTGTGATTTGACCGAACGTCTTGGACAAGCCTCTACTTTGCCAGCTTCAGGATTCTTGACTCTTGCCATTTTCGAGGATGAATGTTGCAGAATGGAGCAAAGAATAGGTTTAAAGGTGCGAAAGGAAGTTTAATCAGTGGGAGATGATGGTTTTTACTCAGAATTGAAGAGCATTGAATGGAGGATTAGAACAGACTTAGAGAGAATAGGAATAGGGTTACGTATGTTCAAATGAAAACCGTCGATTTTAACATATGTAACCGCCTGACGGACAAATTTTGAGGGGTCAAAATTTGAACTTCAAGCAGTTAAGAGTTAAACCGTTCAGCAAAGCTTACTGACAGACGAATTTTCTTTAGAAAGTTCATCTGACAGTGGCTTGGTTCAAGCAACACAAGATGAACAGACAAACTTTGTTCCAACAAAGTTCGAATTTCGAAGGGTAAACATCAAACAGCAATCAAATCAACAAACAACAGACGAATTAAGCAAAAAAAAGAAACTTCATCTTTCAAAGATTCAACATTGAGGAGCATGTTTCAACAGACGAATTTTCAAATTAGAAATTCGAATTTCTACACTTTGTAAAAGTTTTTCAACATTCGTATGTTAAGAGATAAACATCAGTATAACCACATGTTGGACAAACAAAACTTTGAAATTTTTGTTCTTGAAAAATTCTAATTTTGAAGGGCTAACAGACGAATTTCAAGGCTTCACCGAGAACTGTTCCAGCTTATAACAGGCTGAAGTTCATCTGTTGGGTATCCAAATTCAAATGTTGACCATGCTGACTTCCTCAGAAACTTAGTTTTTCACGAAAATTCATCTAACACATAATTAATATACGAATTTCAACTTTAAAAACTTACAAAATGGATCCAGAAACTCAGAATTTCTGCCTTTTCCTTTACTTTTTGATTGTTTCATTCTCATGTGCTCCATATTTCAGATTTATTCGCATTGAATCTCATGAGGAGCTCCTGCAACTTAAATTAAACTCACTCCGATGCTAAAGTTAAAATTAATTCAATGTTGGAAAATCTAAAAACAGAATTGCACACGGATTTACTTACAGTTCATTGGGATTTACCATGCCCAATTCTCTCCTGATTTTGCAATGTCTATCTTCTGATAGAGGCTTTGTCAAGATATCTGCAACTTGGTCCTCTGTTGGGATATACTCCAGTCTGATTTCTCCTTTCAAGACATGATCCCTTATGAAGTGGTGCCTAACTTCAATATGTTTTATCCTTGAATGCATGACAGGATTCTTTGTGATATTAATGGCTCTTTGGTTGTCACACATGATTGGTATTTTCTTTATCTCAACCTCAAGATCTTCAAGCTGCTGCTTCATCTAGATGATTTGGGCACAACAGCTTCCAGCTGCAACATACTCAGCCTCCGCAGTGGATAAGGCCACACTATTTTGCTTCCTGCTAAACCATGAAACTACGGACCCTCCAAGAAGCTAACATGTTCCACTTGTGCGTTTTCTGTCAGTTTTGGATCCTGCAAAGTCAGTATCAGTGTACCCTTTAAGATCTTCTCCATTGCCCTTAGGATACCAAAGACCCATCTGTGAAGTTCCAATGAGATATCTGAAGATACGCTTCACAGCAGTTGCATGGGTTTCTTTGGGACATGATTGGAACTTTGCACACATACAGACACTAAACATAATGTCAGGTCTGCTAGCAGTTAGGTACAATAGGGATCCAATCATTCTTCTGTACTGGGTTATGTCAAACAATTTCCCCTTTTCATCCATATCTAGTTTGGTTGCAGTAGCCATAGGTGTCCCTATTGGCTTGGCATTTTCCATTCCAAACTTCATCAGCAATTCCTTCATATACTTGGATTGATTGAAGAAGATATCATCATCACACTATCTGATTTGCAATCCAAGGAAAAAGTTGAGTTCACCCATCATGGACATTTTGAATTTCCCCTCCATTAACTTAGAAAAATTCTTGCAAAGAGATTCATTAGTAGCACCAAATATAATGTCATCAACATAGATTTGAACAATAAGTAAATCTTTATTTTCTTTCTTAGTAAATAAAGTTGTATCTACATTTCCTCTGTTGAACCCCTTTTGAGTTAGAAAATTACTCAATCTTTCATACCATGCTCTAGGGGCTTGCTTCAAACCGTAAAGAGCTTTCTTCTGTTTATAGACATGGTTTGGTTTTGTAGAATCCTCAAAACCTGGAGGTTGATCTACATAAACCTCTGCCATGATATATCCATTTAGAAAAGCACTTTTCACATCCATTTGATATAACAAAATATTTTTCATGCATGCAAATGCTAGTAGAATTCTAATTGTTTCTAATATAGCTACTGGAGCAAAGGTTTCCTCAAAATCAATGCCTTCTTCTTGATTATAACCTTTAGCAACCAATCTAGCTTTATTTCTGATGATTGATCCTGATTCATCAAGTTTATTTCTAAAAACCCATTTAGTACCAATGACAGGATGATTTTTGGGTCTAGGCACTAAATCCCAGACTTGATTTCTTTCAAACTGATTTAATTCATCCTGTATGGCTAGAATCTAGAACTCATCAGTAAAGGCTTTCTTAGTACATTTAGGTTCAATTTACGAGATGAAAGCACAATTAATCATTTGATCCCTTAATTATTTTCTGGTTCTAACTCTCTCTTGAATATTCCCTATTACTTGATCAACAGGATGACTCCTTTGATATCTCTAAGCTCTAGGGAGTTCTTTGTTGAATCAAGAGTTTTGATGATTCCAAACCAACACTCAAGAGCTCGGATTAAAGATATCAAAAGAGATCAAAGTTGTTTCAAGTGAAGATTTTCTGAGTATTTGCTGTTAGATCTTTTGTAGGATCTTTAGTTTTAGTTGTGATTGGGTAAAAGATTTTGATTTGAGAAAAAGATGTTTTCAAACCTTGATTTTGTGTTAAATCTTGACTTATTTGAAAAACACCCACAAACAGATGAAGTTTGAAAGTTTAAACTTAACTGTCAAGTTGGAAATTCGAACTTTGCTTTAGGAAATTTGAATTTGGAGCTAAAATTGAATAAGTTTGAAGAGATGGCTCTCTGTTAGACGAATTTTGGTTGTTCAAAATTCGAATTTTCATACAAATCTGAAAGAAGTCTTTTTGGTAACAGACGAACTTCACACTTTCAAAAGTCGAATTTCAAGTAAAATGAAGTTTGTGAAAACCAAAGAAATTTGTCTGAAACTATGATAAAGTACATCTGAAATCAAAAGAAATTGAGTTTGATAAATGCTCTCTGACAGACGAATTTTGGCTTCCCAACATTCGAATTTTCATATAAGTCTGAAAGGAGCTTCCTTGAAACAGACGAACTTTGGATCTTCAAAATTTGAAATTCAGACAAAACAAAACTTGAGAAAATAGAAGAAATTCGTCTGAAACCATGTGAAAGTTCATCTGAGATCAAGAATGATTTAAGTTTCAAAATTGCTCTCTGACAGACGAACTCTAAACATTGAAGTTCGAATTTTAGAAGCTAAGTTCTTAAGTCTGTTGAAGTGAAACATTGACATACGAATGATAAGAACTTACAATATTCGAATGATGAAGTTAGTCTGAAAAGAGTCTCTCTGACAGACGAACTTCACTCTTCAACATTCGAATTTCGAAGAAAGTGAACTACTGTGCCTCTTTGAACATTCTACAGACAGACGAATTTTGGGCTTCCACAATTCGAATTTCGAGGGCACTGTAGCAAATTGAAAACACTGTTCACACTTAACCAAAAAACTTTCTTCTTGAAAATTCGTATGTCACATTGTGAAAATGTTCTGTAAGTTTCAAAATTTGAATTTCACTTCATGGACAGACGAACTTCAGTATTTCAACGTTGGAAGCTTTAACCTTCAGTTCCTTCGAAATTCGTCTGTTGACCAACCAAAATTCGAATTTCAGTATGTCAGAAGCATTAAATGCGGTTGGTAAACGGATAGTTTTTCAGAGTAACCGTTGGATAACTTTCCCAACGGATAGATTTTGTCTCTAACGGACATTTGAGACCTAAATCTATAAATACAACAACATTTGAAGTTGTGGATAACAAATCAAACTTGTATATACCAAATTTCTGCTGAATCTTCTTCTTAAAAGCTTTTACCCTCTCAACTTCAATATCTGTATTTTAACCTTCATATCTACTCTATTCAAGAGAGTTATATCTTTGTAAACAATCTACTCTTCATCTGGAAGATAGATTTACTTGTGAGGGGAAATCACAAGGGGATTGGGAAGCACATTGTGAAAGTGCATAGAGTGTTTGAGAGAGCTCCAGAAACAGAGCATACTCGTGTACTGTGGCATTAGCAAGAAGCCCATTGAATTCTTGCTGTAGAGTGGATAAATCTCAAGAGTTGTCTTGGGGATTGGACGTAGGTCAAGTGGATAGACCGAACAAGGATAAATCACTGAGTTTTCTTCTCCTTATCTTTACTTTTTAGCTTGCTCTGTTTTATACGTTGCTTCCCTTATACTGTGCTGTCTTCACCCATTTCATTTTGTCCAGAGAAATTTCAATCTTCCCAATTCACCCCCTTCTTGAGAAGTCAGCCTTGCTAACAAGTGGTATCAGAGCCCGGATTCCCATTCAAAGGATTTTACAGTCTGGGAACAAAGATGGCTGGCTTTGGAGAGAGTATACTTCCTGAAGGGAATAACACTAACAGACCACCAGGCTTCAGTGGAGAGCATTATGGGTACTGGAAGATGAGGATGCAGATCTACCTACAATCAATTGATCTTGACATCTGGTCAGTCATTGAAAAAGGAGATTTCGTCCCAATGACTCTAACTGAAGATGGAAGACACAAAGAAAAGCTGGAAGCAGAGTGGAATGATGAAGACAGAAGGAGAGTCCTACTGAATTTCAAAGCAAAGCATTGTTTAGTCAGTGACCTGAACCAGGATGAATTCTACAGAGTCTCGCAATGCACCACTGCAAAAGAAATGTGGGATACTCTGCAGATTGCACATGAAGGAACATATGGAGTCAGGGAGAACAGACTGAACACGTGCATTGGGGAGTATGAAAGCTTCAGAATGGCTGAAGGAGAAACTGTAAAGGAGCTCCAAAATAGGTTTACTCTCATTGTGAATCAACTGAAGAGCCTGGGAAAGGAATACAATCAGTGTGAGAGAGTAAGAAAGATACTCAGAGCTCTCCCTCTGGAATGGCAGCCCAAGGTGACAGCAATAGAGGAAGCCAGAGGAGAATCCATAGCCTCTGTCACAGCTCTCTTTGGCAGCCTTGAGGAGTATGAAGGAAAAATCAAAGCTCTCAAGGAAGCTGGGCTGGATAGAAAGAAGAAAGGCCTTGCCCTCAAAGCTGCTGATGAAAAGGAAGAAGAATCTGATGAATGAGATGAGTTGGATGAAGAAACTCTGGCTATGATGGTCAGAAAATTTGGAAGATTCTACAACAAGAAGAAGAACAAGAAATTCTTCAAGAAGGGAGCAGCTGGTGAAAGCTAGAGAAAGGGAAAAGAGCCTGTGACTTGCTATGAATGCAAGAAGCAGGGACACATCAAATGGGATTGTCCTCAGTTCCTCAAAAAGCAAGAAAAGGATAAGAAAGCTGCTGACAAAGGGAAGAAGAAGAAAGCCTACATCTCATCAATATGGGGCAACAGCTCAGATGAGGAAGAAGAAGATGAGGATGAGAATGCCAACATTTGTCTGATGGCACTTGCTTCTGAAGAAACCACACCCTCATGCAGCAGTGATCAGGAAGAAAAGGTATATGAATCTGAACCTTCCTATTCTGAGTTACTTGATGCATTTCATGAGCTTCATGATGAGTTTATTAAAATTGCTAAAGAACTAAAACTGGCAAAGAGAAAGATTAATAAACTGGAATCACAAAGCAACACTTCTGAAATCACCTCTCTACCTACTGCTGAATATGTTTGCTGCACTTCATGCACTGAACTTAAGCAAACTAATGATTATTTAGTTAAAAGCATGTCTAGGCTCACTAGAGATAAAGACATGTTGTTTGCCTTGATAGGGAGCCAAAGAATATCACAAGGAAAAGCTGGTCTTGGCTATGATCCATGTGTTGTCAAGGAAAAGATTAGGAAGAAAAACCAGAATGCATACATGAGACATTTTGTGCATGCTGAGAGTAACCGAAAGAAAGATCATATGTCATCTTGCATTGAAACATATAATCAACCAAAGCATGCAAGACAAAAGTATTATCTGCATTGTTTTCTTCCTGCCACTCAATCTAGCAGTCCCTTCATTACCTGTCATTTCTGTAACAACATGCGACATATTTCCAGTTCTTGTGCATTGAAGAAAAATGGACTTGGTAGGAAAGTTAAATGGGTTCCCAAAGTTGCATCTGCATCTAGGGAAAAATCTACTGACCAAAAAGGACCCAAGCAAATTTGGGTACCTAAAAAGAAAACATAAACATTGTTTTGCAGGTCTGTCTCAAAGCTAAGAAGAACAACAAATGGTATATGGACAGTGCCTGCTCAAGCCACATGACTGGAGATAAGGAGAAGTTCATCACCCTTAGAGACAAGAAAGGAGGAAAGGTGACCTTTGGAGGTGATCAATATGGCAAAATCATTGGCATTGGCATTGTGGGGAAAAATCCAGAAACATCCATTGAAGAGGTGCTGTTTGTAATTGGCCTCAACCATAATTTGCTGAGCGTGAGTCAGACCTGTGACAGAGGAAACTGGGTGCTGTTTGTCTCAATTTTGCCTGGTCATCAGAAAAAGTGATCACAAAGAAATCCTCAAAGCTCAAAGGGATGGTAACTGTTATACTATTGACCTTGATAAACTTCCTCCCTTGGATTCTGTATGTTTAATTAGTCAGGATAATGATAGTTGGTTGTGGCATAGGAGATTATCTCATGTTAACATGAATCAATTGTCTAAATTGGTTAAAAATGAGCTAGTAACTGGCCTGCCAAAAATATCTTTTGAGAAAGACAAAGAATGTGACGCATGCTTAAGAGGGAAACAAACTAAATCATCTTTTAAATCTAAAAATATAGTTACCACAACTAGACCACTTGAATTGCTGCACATGGATTTAATTGGACCATCTAGGGTGAAAAGTCTTGGTGGTAACCTGTATGTGCTTGTAATTATAGATGACTATTCTAGATTCACTTGGACATTATTTCTTTCCTCTAAAAGTGATACCTTTGATGCATTTGTAACCTTAGCTAAGAAAGTGCAAAATGAGAAAGGTATTTCTATTGTGTCAATCAGGTCAGATCATGGAGGAGAGTTCAAAAATGCATACTTCCTGGAATACTGCAATGAGCATGGGATTGACCACAACTTCTCAGCTCCAAGGACCCCTCAACAGAATGGGGTAGTAGAAAGGAAGAACAGAACTATTGGAGAAATGGATGTAAAGAGTGCCTTTCTAAATGGATATATCATGGAAGAAGTTTATGTAGATCAACCTCCAGGTTTTGAGGATTCTACAAAACTAAACCATGTTTATAAATTGAAGAAAGCTCTTTATGGTTTAAAACAAGCCTCTAGAGCATGGTATGAGAGACTGAGCAATTTTCTAATAGAAAAAGGGTTCAATAGAGGCAAAGTTGACACAACTTTATTCACTAAGAAAGAAAATAAAGATTTACTAATTGTTCAAATCTATGTTGATGATATTATTTTCGGTGCTACTAATGAAACTCTTTGCAAGAAATTTTCTGAGTTAATGCAGGGAGAATTCAAGATGTCCATGATGGGTGAACTTAACTTCTTCCTTGGACTGCAAATCAGACAGCTTGATGATGGTATCTTTCTCAGTCAATCCAAGTATTTAAAGGAGCTGCTAAAGAAGTTTGAAATGGAGAATGCCAAGCCAATGGGAACACCTATGGCTACTGCAACCAAACTAGACATGGATGATAATGCGAAGATGTTTGACATTACTCAGTACAGGAGAATGGTTGGATCCCTATTGTACTTAACTGCCAGCAGACCTGACATTATGTTCAGTGCCTGTATGTGTGCCAGGTTTCAATCATGTCCCAAGGAAACCCATGCAACAGTTGTGAAGAGAATTTTCAGATATCTTATTGGAACTTCACAGATGGGTCTCTGGTATCCAAAGGGCAATGGAGAAGATCTCAAAGGATACACTGATGCTGATTTTGCAGGATCTAAAACTGACAGAAAAAGCACAAGTGGAACTTCTCAGTTTCTTTGAGGATCCCTGGTTTCATGGTTCAGCAAAAAGCAAAACAGTGTGGCCCTATCCACTGCAGAAGCTGAGTATGTTGCAGCTGGAAGCTATTGTGCCCAAGTCATCTGGATGAAGCAGCAGCAGCTTGAAGATCTTGAGGTTAAAATGAAAGAGATACCAATCATGTGTGACAACCAAAGTGCCATAAATATCACCAAGAATCCTGTCATGCATTCAAGGACAAAACATATTGAAGTTAGGCACCACTTCATAAGGGATCATGTTCTGAAAGGAGAATTTAAGCTGGAGTACATTCCAACAGAGAATCAAGTTGCTGATATACTCACAAAGCCTCTATGAGAAGACAGGCATTGCAAAATAAGGAGAGAATTGGGTATGGTAAATCCCAGTGAACTGTAAGTTATTCTTAGGCAATCTTGTTTTCAAAGGTTTCATCTTTAAAATAAACTCTAATTTTAGCATCGGAGAATGTTTAATTTAAGTTACAGATGCTCCCACAAGATTCAGTGGAAATAAACTTGAAGATTGGAGCACATCAGAATGGAACAACCAGAAAGTAAAGTAAATGATGAAAAGTCTAAGTTCTGGATCTATTCTGTAAGTTTTTAAAGATGAAATTCGTATCTTAATGTGTGTGAGACGTATTTTGCTTCATAAACTGTGTTTCTGAACTGGTCAACATGGTCAACATTCGAATTTCAGCCAACTAACAGACGAACTTCGGCCTATTAGCCTTGGAACAGTTCTCGGAGATGCCTCGAAATTCGTCTGTTGGATCTTTGAAGTTCAAATTTTCAAAAACAAAAATTTCAAAGTTATGATTGTCCATCACTGTTGTACGAATTATCACTTCTTAAATATGAATGTTGGACAACCTTTACAAAAGTTGAAAAATGCGAATTTTCAGTTCAAAATTCGTCTGTTGAATCATGTTCTTCATGTTGAATGCTTGAAAGATGAAGTTCTGCATGCTTAATTCATCTGTTAATTGTTGTTTTGTTTGTTGCCTGCTGTTTGCTCATCAACATTCGAACTTTGTTGGAACAAAATTCGTCTGTTGTGTTTGTATTACTTGTTCCAAGATACTGTCAGACAAACTTTCAGGATGAAAATTCATCTGTCAGTAAGCTTTGCTGAACGGTTTAACTTGTAACTGCCCGAAGTTCGAATTTTGACCCCTCAAAATTCGTCTGTCAGACGGTTACATATGTTAAATCCGACGGTTTTCCAAAGAACAGACATAACCCTATTTGTAACTCCTCCAAGTCTGTTCTGATTCTCTCTTCAATCCTCTTAACTCCTGTCCAAAAACCGTCATTCTTCACCGTTTAAACTTCCATTCGCATCCCATAAACCTATTCTTAGCCACATTATACATCATTCAACTCGGAAATGGCGAGAGTGAAGAATCCTGGAGCAGGACAAGCTAAAACTCAGCCAAAGAGAACGGTCAAATCTTAATATGCTACAAAGGAAGGAGAGAAATCCAAGAGAAAGGCCGAACCCAGTAAAGCTACCCCTTCCAAACGCCAGAAATCTTCATCCAAAGTAGAATCTCAGAAAGCTGGACCCTCCTCTTCAAAAAGTGTAGAACCTTCTGTCCCTACTGTTGCTTCTTCTGCTTCTTCCAGTACTGAATCTGGAGAATATGAAATGACTACACTGCCACTGTGGAGCACTCTTGAGATTCAAGAAGAGTACTCTACCAAGTTTTCCAACAAAAAGGTAATCAAGCCTCACTGTGTAAATGTGGAACAATTTTTGATATCCAACAACTTTGATGCTGCAATATGGTTGGTAAGATATAAAAATCTGTTGGAAATTGCTGAAAAATATAATGATGAGGTAGTGAAGACTTGGTATGCCTCTCTTCAATATAACAGCAAGAAAGTGAAATGGGAGGTCAACTTGAGATCAAGGACCATTTGGCTTGCTGATGTAACATTCAACGAGGTGCTGGAAATTCCAGGACAAGATGGGCTGAAAATTGACATCACAGCCTCTGGGTATATGGACGAGGCAAGCACAGCTGATGAAGAAGGTGGCTCCTTTCTGAATTACAAAGAGAGCACCATCTTGGACACCTTATTCAGAAGAAGGGAGAATAGGCCAACAATAAATCTGGTGAAGCACACAGACCTCGGTGTTCAAGTGAGGATCCTGCACTACATAGTGTCCAAGATCATATTCAACAAAGGTGGAAGCTTCAATCTAATAACCAAGGCAGAGGCTCATGTAATGACAGCAATCATGTGTGGAAAGCTGATCAACATGGGACACATCATACTCCAACGCATGATCAAGGCTAGAGATTAGAGGAAGGATTCCACACTCCCCTATGCAGCAATTATTTCAAGAATCCTGCAGTATGCTAGGATTCAACACATTGAAAAGGGGAAAGGGAAACTCACAGAGGCATTTAAAGAAGAGGAACTGCAAAGGATGGATATTGAAAGAGATGAAGGAAGATGGGTTGGAAAGGGAGCAGGAAAATCTGAAGATTTGTTCTTTGCTACTGATGCTTCCCTCCAACAAGAAGGCACTTCTGAGGCCCCTGGCAGATCTGTACCTCAGCCTTCTCACCCAATTCCATCTCCCTCCAGGCCTACTCACCCTCCTTCCACTCCCTCCTCACGGGCCAAGCCAACCAAGATCACTGATCTATTTGACAGTTTGTCAACACTCATTCTCAGCATTCGGGATGAGCAAAATGTCAAATTTGCTCACTTACAAGATCAGATCCATCAGTTGGCTGTGAATATGAAAGTGGTGGCTGATGCTTATGAAGAAATAAGAAATGCAATTCCTTCCACTTCAGCTCCACCTCAGCCTGGTATCCCTGAGCCTACTCTGTCTCCAACTCCTGAGCCTCCAAGCCCCTTCGAGATTGCCTCCTCTGACCATGATGATGATATAGATGGTGCTGGTGCAATGAGGACACCAAGTCCTGGTCCACCCCTGGACTATGGATTGGAAGAGGAAGGACTTCAACAGACAAGCCCTCTTGAGCCTATGCAAGAAGATGCTCCGGATTCAATTCTATCCATTCAAGAATCAAAGCAAGTTGAAAGACTGGTTGCAGCCATTTCAACCTCTTCTATGCCAGGAGAAGCAAGCAATGAGGAAAGGAGCATTGTACCTGTTGTTGATTATCTTGCCATTGCTCACAATGCTCTGCTGCAAGCTCAAAGGAGAAGGCTGGAAGAAATGTTTCCTCCTGCTGAACCAGCTTCTCATTCTCTTGCTGCTTGTGGCCTTTCAGAGGAACAGAGAGCTCAACTAGCTCTTACCAGGCAGGAAATGCAAGAGCTGCTTGAGGTCTCTGATGATGATGGTGATGAAGAACCTAGCCCTGAGCCTGCTGAGCCTCCTGCACCAGTTCAGCCAGAGATTCCTTTTGCTCCTGTCCCTCTTCGTGCTGTTCCTCTCACTCAGATTCCTCCTCCAATGGACTTTGTTGGGCTTTCTGATGATGCCAAATAGGGGGAAAAGATAAAGCAAACTGGGACCAAGCAAGCTGGAAAATCTGCTAAGTCATCCGGGAAAGGAAAGACATACAGCAAGAAGACTAAGCCAAAGAAGAAGTGATAATTTTAGATCTTAGGCTGAATCTTCTTGTTGTATCTTGTTTTAGTTGTTTGATTGTATTTGTTTGTTTGATGTTTTGAGAACTGATCTTAAATTGAAATATGTATTGCAACAATTTGATTAAATGTATTATGTTCTTGGTTGCAATGTTTTGGGCTTTGAATCTCTTCACTTAATCTGTTGAAAATGATATCTTATGAACTGTAATGCATATGTTGAGGGGGAGCTTGTGAAAGCAAACCCAAGTACTAATCCAGTTTGTGAGTTGTTTTGTCATCATCAAAAAAGGGGAGAATGTTTAATCAAGAGTTTTGATGATTCCAAACCAACACTCAAGAGCTCGGATTAAAGATATCAAAAGAGATCAAAGTTGTTTCAAGTGAAGATTTTCTGAGTATTTGCTGTTAGATCTTTTGTAGGATCTTTAGTTTTAGTTGTGATTGGGTAAAAGATTTTGATTTGAGAAAAAGATGTTTTCAAACCTTGATTTTGTGTTAAATCTTGACTAATTTGAAAAACACCCACAAACAGACGAAGTTTGAAAGTTTAAACCTAACTGTTAAGTTGGAAATTCGAACTTTGCTTTAGGAAATTTGAATTTTGAGCTAAAACTAAATAAGTCTGAAGAGATGGCTCTCTGTCAGACGAATTTTGGTTGTTCAAAATTCGAATTTTCATACAAATCTGAAAGAAGTCTTTTTGGTAACAGACGAACTTCACACTTTCAAAAGTCGAATTTCAAGTAAAATGAAGTTTGTGAAAACCAAAGAAATTCGTCTGAAACTATGATAAAGTGCATCTGAAATCAAAAGAAATTGAGTTTGATAAATGCTCTCTGACAGACGAATTTTGGCTTCCCAACATTCGAATTTTCATATAAGTCTGAAAGGAGCTTCCTTGAAACAGACGAACTTTTGATCTTCAAAATTTGAATTTCAGACAAAACAAAACTTGAGAAAATAGAAGAAATTCGTCTGAAACCATGTTAAAGTTCATTTGAGATCAAGAATGATTTAAGTTTCAAAACTGCTCTCTGACAGACGAACTTTGAACATTGAAGTTCGAATTTTAGAAGCTAAGTTCTTGAGTCTGTTGAAGTGAAACATTGACATACGAATGATAAGAACTTACAATATTCGAATGATGAAATTAGTCTGAAAAGAGTCTCTCTGACAGACGAACTTCACTCTTCAACATTCAAATTTCGAAGAAAGTGAACTACTATGCCTCTTTGAACGTTCTACAGACAGACGAATTTTGGGCTTCCAAAATTTGAATTTCGAGGGCACTGTAGCAAATTGAAAACACTGTTCACACTTAACCAAAAAACTTTCTTCTTGAAAATTCGTATGTCACACTGTGAAAATGTTCTGTAAGTTTCAAAATTCAAATTTCACTTCATGGACAGACGAACTTTAGTATTTCAACGTTGGAAGCTTGAACCTTCGGTTCCTTCAAAATTCGTCTTTTGACCAACGAAAATTCGAATTTCAGTATGTCAGAAGCATTAAATGCGGTTGGTAAATGGATAGTTTTTCAGAGTAACCGTTGGATAACTTTCCCAATGGATAGATTTTGTCTCTAATGAACATTTGAGACCTAAATCTATAAATACAACAACATTTAAAGTTGTGGGTAACAAATCAAACTTGTATATACCGAATTTCTGCTGAATCTTCTTCTCAAAAGCTTTTACCCTCTCAACTTCAATATCTGTACTTTAACCTTCATATCTACTCTATTTAAGAGAGTTATATCTTTGTAAACAATCTACTCTTCATCTGGAAGATAGATTTACTTGTGAGGGGAAATCACAAGGGGATTGGGAAGCACATTGAAAAAGTGCTTAGAGTGTTTGAGAGAGCTCCAGAAACAGAGCATACTCGTGTACTGTGGCATTAGCAAGAAGCCCGTTGAATTCTTGCTGTATAGTGGATAAATCTCAAGAGTTGTCTTGGGGACTGGACGTAGGTCAAGTGGATAGACCGAACAAGGATAAATCACTGAGTTTTCTTCTCCTTATCTTTACTTTTTAGCTTGCTCTGTTTTATACGTTGCTTCCCTTATACTGTGCTGTCTTCACCCATTTCATTTTGTCCAGAGAAATTTCAATCTTCCCAATTCACCCCCCCTCTTGGGAAGTCAGCCTTGCTAACATTCTTGAGACATTTCTTCCATATTTTCATTTTCAAAATTCCTCTCCTGAATATCTTCTTCTATGTTAATAGATTCAGATATTTTTGGAGACTTAATTTTACCTTCATCAGAAATATCTAACTTTGTGAAGTTTGAAACAAGATCATTCTCATCAATAGCATGTTTAGAAGCAGTTTCATGTTCAATAAATACTACATGCACAGATTCTTCTACTAAATTAGACCTTTTATTGAAAACTCTATATGCTTTACTCCTACTAGAATAACCCAAAAATATACCTTCATCAGATTTGGCATCAAACTTACCCAGATTCTCCTTTCTATTGTTGTGAATGAAGCATTTGCAGTCGAACACATGGAGATGTGACAGATTTGGCTTTCTTCCCTTGTACAGCTCATAAGGAGTTTTCCCAAAGATTGGTCTGATGTAGGCTCTATTTATGATGTAGCTAGCTGTATTCACTGCATCAGCCCTAAATACTTGAGAAAGTTCCTTTTCATTCAGCATAGCTCTAGCCATCTCTCCAATAGTTCTGTTCTTCCTTTCTAATACTCCATTCTGTTGTGGAGTTCTTGGGGCTGAGAAGTTGTGGTCAATGCCATGCTCATTGCAATACTCTAGAAAGGATGAGTTCTCAAATTCTCCTCCATGATCTAACCTGATAGACACAATGGAAATACCTTTCTCATTTTGCACTTTCTTGGCTAAGCTTACAAATGCATCAAAGGTATCACTTTATCCTATGCTTTTTACCCTAGATGGTCCAATTAAGTCCATATGCAGTAGTTCTAGTGGTCTAGTAGTGATGACAACATTTTTGGGTTTAAAAGAAGATTTAGTTTGCTTTTCTCTTAAGCTAGCTCATTTTTAACCAATTTTGAAAGCTGATTCATGTTAACATGAGCTAATCTTCTATGCCATAGCCAACTATCATTGTTCTAACTAATTAAGCAAATAGAATCTAAGGGAGGAAGTTCATCAAGATCAATAGTATAGTAGTTACCATCCCTTTGAGCTTTGAGGATTACTTTGTGATCGCTTTTTCTGATGACTAGGCAGAACTTTGAGTCAAACAGTACCCAATTTCATTTGTCACATGTTTGCCTCACACTCAGCAGATTGTGGTTGAGGCCTATCACAAACAGCACCTCTTCAATAGATGTTTCAGGATTCTTGCCCACAATGCCAATGCCAACTATTCTGCAATACTGATCACCTCTAAAGCTCACTTTTACTCCTTTCTTGTCTCTAAGGGTGATGAACTTCTCCTTGTCACCGGTCATGTGGCTTGAGCAGGCACTGTCCATATACCATTTATTGTTCTTTCTAGCTTGGAGACAGACCTGCAAAACAAAGTTCAAGTTTTCTTCTTAGGTACCCAAATCTGCTTGGGTCCTTTTCTGTCACTAGTCTTTTCCCTAGATACAGATGTACCTTTGGGAAGCCATTTAACAGTTTTGTCAAGTCCATTTTTCTTTAAAGCAAAAGAGCTAGAAATATGCCCCTTTTGTTACAGAAGTGGCAGGTGGTGAAAGGACTGCTAGATTGAAAGGTAGGAAGAAAACAATGCAGATAATATTTTTATTTTGCGTGCCTTGGTTGATTATATGATTCGATGTGATGTGACATATGACCTTTCTTTCTATTTCCATCAGCATGCACAAAATGTCTCATATATACATTCTGATTTTTCTTCCTAATCTTTTCTTTAACAGCACATGGATCATAGCTAAGTCCAGCTTTTCCTTGTGATATTCTTTAGCTTCCCATTAAAGCAAACAACATATCTTTACCTCTAGTAAGTCTAGACATGCTTTTTACTAGATATTCATTGGTTTGCTTTAGTTCAATGCATGTTTTATAGCACACAGATTCAGCAATAGTTAAAGAAACAGTTTCAGAAATATTGTGCTGAGATTCTAGTTTGTCAATCTTTTTCTTAGCTTGCTTCAGTTCTTTAGCAACCTTAGCAAACTCATCATGCAGCTCATGAAATGTATCCAGTAATTCAGAATAGGAAGGTTCATATTCATATACCTCATCTTCTCGATCACTACTGCATGGGATTTCAGCTTCTTTAGATGCAAGTGCCATGAGAGAGATGTTGGCAATTTCATCATCATCATCTTCTTCTTCATCAGAGTTGTTACCCCATATTAATGAGATGTAAGCTCTCTTATTCTTGCCTTTGTCTGTAGCTTTCTTTTCTTTCTCTTGCTTCTTCAGAAACTGTGGATAATCCCATTTGATATGTCCTTGCTTTTTGCACTCATAGCAAGTCACAGGCTCTTTTGGTTCCCTCTTACTATCTCCAGCAGCTCCTTTCTTGAAGATTTTCTTGTTTCTCTTCTTGCTGTAGAATCTTCCAAATTTTCTGACCATCATTGCCAGAGTTTCTTCATCTAGCTCCTCTCCATCGTCAGATTCTTCCTCCTTTTCTTCAGCACCTTTGAGAGCAAGGCCTTTCTTCTTTCGGTCTTGTCCAGCTTCCTTGAGAGCTTTGAGTTTTCCTTCATACTCCTCAAGGCTGCCAAAGAGAGCTGTGACAGAGGCCATTGATTCTCCTCTGGCTTCCTCTATTGCTGTTACTTTGGGTTGCCACTCCAGAGGGAGAGCTCTAAGGATCTTTCTGACTTTCTCTGTTTGAGTGTACTTATTTCCCAGGCTCTTTAGTTGATTCACAATGAGGGTGAATCTCTTCTGTAGTTCTCTAACACTCTCTCTTTCTGCCATTCTGAAGCTTTCATATTCTCCTATGCATGTATTTAGTTTGTTTTCCCTGACTCCAGTTGTTCCTTCATGAGCAATTTGCAGGGTGTCCCACATTTCCTTGGCAGTGGAGCATTGGGAAACTCTGTAGAATTCGTCTTGATTCAAGGCACTGACCAAACAATGTTTTGCCTTCAAATTCAGCAAGACTCTTCTTCTGTCTTCTTCATTCCATTCAGCTTCTGGCTTCTCTCTGTATTTTCCATCATCTTCCAAAGCCATTGAAACAAATCTCCCTTCTGAATAACTGACTAGATGCCTAGATCAATTGACTGGAGATAGATTTGCATCCTCATCTTCCAGTACCCATAGTGTTCTCCACTGAAGCCAGGAGGTCTATTTGTGTTGTTGCCTTCTGGTAATATACTTTCTCCAAAGCCAGCAATTGTAATTCCCGGACAGTGAGATCCTTTCATTGGGAATCTGGGCTCTGATACCACTTGTTAGTTAGGCTGACTTCCCAAGAAAGTGTGAATTGGGAAGATTAAAAATTTTCTGCAAAACATCAAAGAGGTGAAGAATGCAATATATAGTGGTAAAACAGAGTATAAATGAATAATAGTAAAAGTAGCAGAAAAGAGAAGAAAACTCAGAAATTTATCCTGGTTCGGTCTCTCCACCTGACCTACATCCAGTCCCCAAGTCACCACTTAAGATTTTCCACTATTCAGCAAGAATTCAACGGGCTTCTTGCAAATGCCACAGTACAACGTGAGTGCTCTGTTTTCTAATGCTCACTTAATCACTTTCTACACTTTCACAAAATGCTTTACAATCCCTTGTGATATCTCCTCACAAGAAAATCTATTTTTCAGATGAAGATTAAATTGTTTACAAAGATGAAACTCTCTTGAATAGAGTGAATATGACAGTTGAAGTATAAGTATTGAAGTGAGAAGGTAAAAGTCTTTTAGTAGAAGATTTGGCAGAGTTTCTATACATACAAAGTTTAATTCGTTACCCACAACTTCAAATGATGTTATATTTATAGATTTAGGTCTCAAATGTCCGTTAGAGATAAAATCTATCCGTTGGAGAAGTTATCCAATAGTTACTCTGAAAAACTATCCATTAACCAACAGCATTTAATGCTTCTGACATACTGAAATTCGAATTTTGGTTGGTCAACAGACAAATTTTGAAGGAACCGAAGGTTAAAGCTTCCAACATAGAAATACCGAAGTTCGTGTGTTCATGAAATAAAATTCAAATTTTGAAACTTAGAAATTGTTTCTATGTTGTGACATACGAATTTTCAAGAAGAAAGTTTTTCTGTTAAGTGTGAACAATATTTTCAATTTGCTACAGTGCCCTTGAAATTCAAATTTTGGAACCCCAAAATTCGTCAGTCTGTAGCATGCTCAAGAAGCACAGTAGTTCATTTTCTTTTGAAATTCGAATTTTAAAAGAGTGAAGTTCGTCTGTCAGAGAGACCTCTTTTCAGACTTACTTCAACATTCGAATTTGTAAACACTATCCTTCGTATGTCATCATATTATTTCAACAGACTCACAACTTTAGCTTTTGAAATTCGAATTTCCATGTTCAAAGTTCGTCTGTCAATGAACAATCTTTGAAACTCAATATAATCTTGATTTCAGATGAACTTTAACATTGTTTCAGATGAATTTCTTCAATTTTCATAAGTTTCATTTTGTCTGAAATTTGAATGTTCAAAACTCAAAGTTCGTCTGTTGCTCAACTGCTTCTTTCAGAGACTTATGAAAATTGAAATTTTGGAAAATCAAAATTCTTCTGTCAGAGAAGCATCTCTTCAGACTTATTCAGTTTTAGCTCGAAATTCGAATTTCCAAAGCCAATGTTCGAATTTCCAATATGATAGTTCAATGTAAACTTTTCAAACTTCGTCTGTTGGTGGGTATTTTTCAAATATTTCATGATTTAACATAAAATCAAGTTTTTAAAACATCTTTTCATCAAATCAAAGTCTTTTACCCATATTTAAAACATAACTAATGATCCTACAACAAATCTTGCACAGATTACTCAGAACTTCTTCACTTGAAACATTTTGAGCTCCTTTGATATCTTCATTCCAAGCTCTTTGAATGTTAGTTTGGAATCATCAAAACTCTAGATTCAATATCATCAAGTTTGTTCTTAAACACCCATTTGGTTCCAATTATAGTGTGGTTTTTTTGGGCTTAGGGACTAGATCCAAGACTTGACTTCTTTCAAATTGATTAAGTTCTTCTTGCATAGCTAAAATCCAGTATTCATCAGTTAAAGCTTCTTCAGTATACTTAGGTCCAATTTGAGCGACAAATGCACAATCGTTAACTTGATCCCTGAGTTATCTTCTGATTTTAACTTTCTCTTAAACATCCCTAATAACTTGATCAACTGGATGATTCCTTTGATATCTCCAAGTTTTAAGGAGTTCTTAAGATACTTCCTTATATATTTTACATTCATTATCTTTCTCCTGGATATCTTCCTTTACATTAGCAGATTCAGATATTTTAGGTTCAGTTTTATTTTCTTCAGACACATTCAAATTCTTGAAATTGGAAATTAAACCATCATCATCATCATTAGCATGCTTAGACAGAGTTTCATTTTCAAGAAAAATCACATGCACAGATTCTTCAATAGTTCGAGACTTCTTTTTGAATACCTTATATGCTTTACTTCTATTTGAGGAGCTAAGAAATATACCTTTATCTGATTTGGCATCAAACTTACCCAGATTATCTTTATTGTTGTTGTGGACATAGCAAGTGCTTCCAAAGACATGAAGATGAGAGAGGTTGGGCTTCCTTCCTTTGTACAGCTCATAAGGAGTTTTCCCCAGTATGGGTCTAATGTATGCCCTATTCATCAAGTAGCATGTTGTGCTTATAACATCAGCCCAGAATTGTTTAGGTAATCCTTTTTCATTCAGCATTGCATGAGCCATCTCCTCCAACACTTTATTCTTTCTCTCCACAACTACATTCTGTTAAGGAGTTCTTGGGGTTGAGAAGTTGTGCTCCACTCTATTTTCATCATAGTAGTTGGAAAATTTGGCATTATCAAATTATCCACCATGATCTGTTCTAATACATACAATAGAGGAACCTTTCTCATTTTGCATTTTCTTGGCTAAGATCAGAAAAGCATCGTATGTTTCATCTTTAGAGGGAAGAAATAAAGTCCAGGTGAATCTAGAATAATCATCTATCACAACGAGTACATATAAGTTTCCACCAATACTTTTAGTATGATTAGGACCTATCAAATCCATGTGAAATAATTGTAGAGGTCTTGTTGTAGAAACAATATTTTTGGTTTTGAATGAGGACTTTGTTAGTTTCCTTTTAAGGCAAGCATCACATTCTCTATCCTTTTCAAACATAATGTTGGGTAGGCCAAGCACAAGTTCATTTTTAATGAGTTTATTCAATTGATGCATGCTAACATGTGCTAATCTCCTATGCCACAGCCAACTATCATCATTTTTACTTATTAAGCATTTAGAGTCTAGAGAAGGTAATTCCTCTAAATCAATAATATAACAATTACAATTTCTTTCTGCCTTGAGAATCACTTTACGATCACTTTTTTCTGATGGCTAGGCAGTTGTTGGAATCAAACAGAACCCAGTTGCCTCTATCACAGGTTTAACTTACACTTAGCAAGTTATGATTGAGTCCTATTAGGAACAGGACTTCCTCAATTGAAGTTTCTGGGTTTCTTCCAACAATTCCAATCCCAACTATCTTGCTGAACTGGTCACCACTGAAAGTAACCTTTCCTCCTTTCTTATCTCTCAACACAATGAATTTTTCTTTATCTCCAGTTATATGTCTTGAACAAGCATTGTCCATATATCTTTTGTTGCTTTTCTTAGCCTTGAGACACACCTGTAAAACAAGTTTCAGTTCTTTCTCTTAGGTACCTATACTTACTTGGGTCCTTTCTTGTTAGTGGAGGTATCCTTGGGGACCCATTTCATCCCACTGCCATTTTCTTCCTTCCTAAACATACAGTTGGAGGATATATGATGCTTCTTGTTGCAGAAGTAGCATGTGGAGAAAGGGCTAGAAGAAAGAGATGCATGTCTTGAATAGTGACTATAATATTTGTTCTTTTGATTTTTGAATCTAGAGTTTTGATGATTCCAAACCAATATTCAAAGAGCTTGGAATGAAGATATCAAAGGAGCTCAAAAGGTTTCAAGTGAAGAAGTTCTGAGTAATCTGTGCAAGATTTGTTGTAAGATCATTAGTTATGTTTTAAATATGGGTAAAAGACTTTGATTTGATGAAAAGATGTTTTAAAAACTTGATTTTATGTTAAATCATGAAATATTTGAAAAATACCCACCAACAGACGAAGTTTCAAAAGTTTACATTGAACTGTCATATTGGAAATTTGAACTTTGGCTTTGGAAATTCAAATTTTGAGCTAAAACTGAATAAGTCTGAAGAGATGCTTCTCTGACAGACAAATTTTAATTTTCCAAAATTCCAATTTTCATAAGTCTCTGAAAGAAGCTGTTGAGCAACAGACAAACTTTGAGTTTTGAACATTCAAATTTCAGACAAAATGAAACTTATGAAAACTAAAGAAATTCGTCTGAAATAATGTTAAAGTTCATCTGAAATCAAGATTATATTGAGTTTCAAAGATTGCTCACTGACAGACGAACTTTGAACATGGAAATTTGAATTTTATAAGCTAAAGTTGTGAGTCTGTTGAAATGATATGATGACATACGAAGGACAGTGTTTACAAATTCGAATGTTAAAGTAAGTCTAAAAAGAGGTCTCTCTGACAGACGAACTTCACTCTTTTAAAATTCGAATTTCAAAAGAAAATGAACTACTGTGCTTCTTGAGCATGCTACGGACAGACGAATTTTGGGGTTCCAAAATTCGAATTTCGAGGGCACTGTAGTAAATTGAAAATATTGTTCACACTTAATAGAAAAACTTTCTTCTTAAAAATTCGTATATCACAACATAGAAACAATTTCTAAGTTTCAAAATTTGAATTTCACTTCATGAACAGACGAACTTCAGTATTTCAACGTTGGAAGCTTTAACCTTTAGTTCCTTCGAAATTTTCTGTTGACCAACCAAAATTCAAATTTCAATATGTCAGAAGCATTAAATGCGGTTGGTTAACGGATAGTTTTTCAGAGTAACCGTTGGATAACTTCTCCAACGGATAGATTTTATCTCTAACGGACATTTGAGACCTAAATCTATAAATATAACATCATTTGAAGTTGTGGGTAATGAATTAAACTTTGTATATACAGAAACTCTACCAAATCTTCTACTCAAAGACTTTTACCTTCTCACTTCAATACTTGTACTTCAACTGTCATATTCACTCTATTCAAGAGAGTTTCATCTTTGTAAACAATCTAATCTTCATCTGGAAGATAGATTTTCTTGTGAGGAGATATCACAATGGATTATAAAGCACTTTGTGAAAGTACAGAAAGTGATTGAGTGAGCTCTAGAAAATAGAGCACTCATGTTGTACTGTGGCATTTGCAAGAAGCTAGTTGAATTCTTGCTGAATAGTGGAAAATCTCAAGTGGTGACTTGGGGACTGGACGTAGGTTAAGTGGAGAGACCGAACCAGGATAAATTTCTGAGTCTTCTTCTCTTTTCTGCTACTTTCACTATTATTCATTTATACTCTGTTTTACCACTATATATTGCATTCTTCACCTCTTTGATATTGTGCAGAAAATTTTTAATCTTCCCAATTTACCCCCCTCTTGGGAAGTCAGCCTAACTAACAGGAATGACTCTATGTTCTGAGTTGTTTTACGGCCGTTAGTATGCACAAAGTTTCTCAAGTAAAGGTTCTACTTCTTGACTTTTAATTTTTCTTTGACTGCACATGGGTCATATCTTATACCAGTTTTGTTTTGACTCACAATTTGATTTCCTAGTAATACTCTCAGCATGTCCTCACCTTTAGTGAGTTGGGACAGAGTCTTGTGGAGATAATTATTCTTATCTCTCAACTCAATGCATGAGACACAAATAGAGGCGGATGAAGAAGAAAACTGTGAAGCAGTGCAAGACGTATGAGACTTACACTCAAGCTTGTGTATTTTGTTTTTGGCTTGACTTAGTTGTTTAGACATTTTGAAAAATTCAGCCATCAGTTCATTAAAGGTATCATGTAATTCATTGTAAGAAGGTTTAGAGTCATTTACCTCAGAATCATTGTCACTGTCTTGATTGCAACTCTTCTCCTTCTCAGCAATCTCTTGAGCCTTCAGACATAGGCTAGTAATCTTATCATCTCCTGCTGCTTCCTCTTCATCTGAACTATCTCCCCAGATGGAGGATACAAAAACTTTCTTCTTCTTCACTTTGTCAACCTTTTTGTCTTTCCCTTGTTTCTTGCTTAGTAAAGGACATTCTCATTTGATATGTCCTTGTTTCTTGCATTCGTACCATATGATCTTTCTTGCTGCTGGTGGCTCCATCTTTCTTTGCGATCCTTCTGAATTTCTTCTTTCCATACATTTTACCAAATTTCCTCACCAGCATGGCCATGGTCTCTTCATCTAGCTCAGCATCCTCCTCTGAATCATCATCATTATCTGATTCTACTTTGAGAGCCAAACTCTTCTTCTTCTTGTCAGATGAAGTAGATTCCTTGAGAGTCTTCAACTTCCCTTCATATTCTTCAAGACTTCCAAAAAGGGCCGTCACAGATGTCAAGATTCCCCGCTAGCTTCCTCTATTGTAGTCACTTTCAGTTGCCACTCAATGGGCAAAGCTCTGAGAATCTTTCTAGCTTTCTCAGACTAGGTGCATTCCTTTCCCAGGCTCTTTAGCTAATTCACAATGAGGATGAATCTCTTCCAAAGATCCTTGATATTCTCATTCTCTTTCATCTTGAAGCTTTCATATTCTCCAATGCAAGTATTCAGTTTATTTTCTCTTATGCCAGTTGTTCCTTCATGAGCGATCTCCAGAGTATCCCACATGCCTTTGACTGTTGTACATTGAGACACTCTGTAGAACTTTGATTGAGAGCACTGACCACATAATGCTTAGCTTTAAAGTTCAGAAGGACCCTTCTCTTATCCTCCTCATTCCATTCCTCTTCAAGTTTCTCTTTGTATTTCCTATCGTCTTGTAGTTTCATCAGAATAAAGTCTCCCTTCTGGATGATCGACCAAATATCCAAATTAATGGATTGAAGGTAAATTTGCACCCTCATCTTTCAATACCCATAATGTTCTCCACTGAAACCAAGAGGTTTGTTGGTGTTGTTTCCTTCCGGAAGAATGCCTTCACCAAAGCCAGTCATGTCTTCTCCCGAATTGTTAGATCCTTTAACTAGGAGCTCAGGCTTTGATACTACTTATTAGTTCAGCTGGCTTCCCAAGAAAGGGTGAATTGTGAAGATTGAAATTTCTCTTCAAAGATGAAACACAATAGTGATACTAAAAGGTAACTGAAAGCAGAGTACAAAAGATAAAGAGCAAAGGGAAGAGAACTCAGTAGTTTATCCTAGTTCGGTCTATTCCACTTGACCTACGTCCAGTCCCCAAGCCACCACTTGGAATTTTTCACTATCTCTTGCAAGATTTCAATGGGTTCTTGTAATGACCGCAGTACAACACCACCAGTCCAAACTTCGGACCTGAACAAGTTTTCTCACTCTTCTCACTCAAGAGTAAGACTATCTCCCTTAGTATAATCTCACACTAAGTACTCTCTACAAGTGTTTAGATATTTTACAGAATGAAAACTCTCTCAAAGAGTAGATATGAAAGTTGAGATACAATAAATAAGTAAAACAGATGGTAGTTGAGCTTTGAATGAATTAATAAATGAATCAACAGAGTTTTGGCGTGAATTTTGTTTTTCTCTACTGTAATAACTTAAATGAGGTCCTATTTATAGTCTTGGGGCAGAACTATCCATTGGAAACAAAGATTAGCTGTTACTCTCAATAAAATAGCCGTTCACCTACCATATTAAATGCATCTGACAGAGGTTATACGGATAAACCTCCACAAGTTATGCGAATAAAGGATAATTATTTTCTTTTGTTTTCAACATGGAGCTTTCGTTATGTGGATAACTTTGCTAGGTTATGTGGATAACTTACTACCCAGAATGACTAAGTTTTAGCTCAGAATCATTTTCCTGAAAACCCACTTTGTTATTAGGATAACGTTAAGTTTTTCTCAAACTGAGTTTTCGTGAAGCTTAGTTTATAGGATAACCTCCCAAGGTTATATGGATAACCTATTTACCTGAGAAAAGTTCAAGTATTCTGAAATAAAGGTTATGCGGATAACCTTCCTTGGTTATGCGGATAACCTATTTACCCGAGGATAGTTCAAGTATTTTGAAATATAGGTTATGCGGATAACCTCTCTTGGTTATGCAGATAACCTGTTTACCCGAGGAGTCCAAGTGCTCTGCGACACATGTTATGCGGATAATCTCCCTAGGTTATGCGAATAACGGGCTACACAGTTTCACTTTTCTTCACTGTTCACTTTGTTATGCGAATAAGGTGCCTACCTTATCAGGATAACCTCCTGGACAGACTTGAGAACTTGATCCCTAAGTTGTGTTATGCGGATAACCTCAATCCCCTTTTCATGAAATTAAAGAATGAAATTTAGAAAAAGCTTTGAGATTGAGTCTTTATCCACATAACTTTAAATAGTTATTTGTATAAGGAAAGATATTATCTTGAAAACAAGGCAAACACTAAGAAACATCTCTGAAATTGAGATCTTATCCCCATAAACTAAAATATTTTCATGAAAACCAATTGACCACTTAGAACCAGTTTGAAATTGAAGCTTTATCCTTATTAGATAACTATTTTCTTGAAAATCATTTTGAAATCATAAGCTAATAATTAATCATTCAATTAGTTATCTCATTTGATATTAGTTAATTGAAATTCAAAACTCAACTACCTTCTTTTACAGATAATTTCCTTAAGTTTGTGAAACGATTCTTCAATCAACAGGAAACTCCAACTTTATTCTTCATTTCACTTGTGTTCCTTTGATTTTGGATCTTCCAAACTCATTTGTTTTAGAATCATCAAAACATCTGAATTATTAATACTAATAGGAAAACATCCTCACAACCAGTCGACCAATTTTCCACCCATGGGACTGATAGAGAATTGATCTCATAGGTGCACTATGAGTTCAAGGTACCATGAAGAAATAAGTTGACAGGTTCAGAGTTCAACTAGAAGACCTAACAGAGGGCAATTACATAATCATGACATAATTCACTTTAGCCATATTAGGTTTAATTACAAAGTCACCTGTGTGGATGCAAGGTTCTGAATTTGTACATTTTAGTGAATAATTGACATTATCGTATTGCACCAATGAGATGCTTGCATTCTAAATATATATACTAAGAGAATTGATCATTGCCATTGGAAACTACACAATGATATTAAGAAGCTTTACTTCCAACCTAAAGCAACTATACAACCCCATTACCCAAAAAATATATATGGGGTGAATCAAAATATATATGGACTATATACAACAAGATGTATAATCTAGGCTGCCTATATCAAAAAGGTGTAAGTGTCCTAGCCACAAGGTATAGGCAAAGAAGGCATGGTCATGCAGGGTTTGGATTCTGACACCTTCTTCGACTATGCCCAAGCTCTCAGCACTGACCATATCTGTACAGTGTCTTATTCTGAAATTAGGACTCCCTTCAAGCTATGCAAGGTCTACTGGGACGTCACCTGGTGGTTGGAGGCGTAAGGAAAACTTGGGACATAAATTCATCATCTGTCAACTCATTTACTATCAGGACGTCATGTGTCTCAATTGAAACCATGATTGTATTATATATCCATTATTGGGTTGTCAATAGATAGTAGTCCTCAACATAGCTATAAACATTGCCATTGACAAGTTTGATTGTAGAACATGCATGAGACATGTAATTCCCATCTGTTGCCAAGCATGGAAAGTTATTGAATCAAGTGTTTTGATGATTCCAAATAACTAGAGCTTGGAAGGAGAATATCAAAAGAGTGTAAGAGCATACAAGTGAAGAAATCCAAGGAGAAATGTGTGTAGATTTAGTTATTAGGATTTCTCACAATATACAAGGGGTAAAAGGCTTTGATTTTTACTTAATTAAGTTCCCACTGCATTTAAGCAAGTGTTTTCATAGTTATCCTATGTTAACATATGTTAGATTTTGAAAACACTAACTAATAGATGAACTTTGCTATTAATTTTGATATGTTTTCTGTAAAATTTGAACTTTGCTTGCGAAAATTTGAAGTTCCAGAGTTATCATCTCTGACAGATGAATTTCAAGTTTTGAAATTCGACTTTCAAGTAGAGCATAGTTAGCAAAATGTGCAAAATTCATCTAAAGTCTTGTCAAAATTTGAATGATATTAAAGTGCAAAAGAGTTCAAAGACAATCCCTCTAACAAACGTATTTTGGATCTCAAAATTCAAATTTTGAAATTAGAACTTATGAGTCTTGTTAAAGCATGTCTTTGATAGATGAATGTTGAAATGCAAAATTCAAATTTCGCAGAGTAGAACTTTTGTACCATGTTGAGCTAGCCCCTGACAAACGAATTTTGACTTATAAAATTCAAAGTTTCACTTATAAAATTCAAATTTTAAGTGCATTGCAAAAACATGAGATAACTCTTCATACTCAACAGATACACTTTAAATATGAAAAATTCATATGTCTTAAATGGGATACATTTGACAAATTCAAATTCAAATTTTACTCTTGAACAGACGAATTTTGGAAGTTCAACATTGAAGTCTTTAACTTATGGTTTCTGTGAAATTTGTCTGTTGAAACCCAAAATTTGTATTTCAATGTGTTAGATGCATTAAATACGGTTGGTGAATGGCTAATTTTATAGAGTAATCATTGGTTAACATCTCTAATGGCTAGATCTTGTGTCTAATGACTAGTTTAGTCACAAATCTATAAACAGAACTTCATTTGAAGTAGTGGGTAACGATTTTGTGCTGTAAATACCGAAACCTTGCTGAAATCACTAGTCAAGGCCTTTTATTTCTCATACTTCATTTACTGCTCTTCAACTGTCATATTTACTCTGAGTTCTTAGAACAAAGCATAAGCTTGTACTATTACATTGCAAGGAGCCCATTAAATTCTTGCTAGATAGTGAAAAATCTTAAGTAGTGGCTTAAGGACTAGATGTAGGTCAAGTGGATCAGATCAAACCAGGATAAATTTCTGTGTCCTCTCCTCTTTTACCTTGCATCTGCTTTATTCGTTCTGTACTCTATTTTCTACAAACTTCTACCATCACTGTTACATCACGTTTTTGCAGAAAAATTTTGAATTTCCTAATTCATCTCCCTCTTGGGAAGCCAGCAATCCTAATAAGTGATATCAGAGACTGGACTCCTAACTGAAGGATCTAAACATCCGAGAGAATATATGGCTAGCTTTGAAGAGAACATCCTACTTGAAAGAAACAACACCAACAAATCTCCAAGCTTAAGTGGAAAGCACTATAGATACTAGAAGATAAGGATGCAGATATATCTCTTGTCCATTGATCTAGATATCTGGTTAGTCATCCAGAACGGTTACTTTGTCCCTATAAAACTTCATGATGATGGCAAATATAGAGAGAAGCCTCAGGAGGAATGGAATGATGAAGATATGAGAAGAGTTTTGCTCAACTACAAAGCAAAACACTGCCTAGTTAGTGTTCTCAACCAGGATAAATTTTACAGAGTGTCTCAATGTACCACAGATAAAGGCATATGGGACACTCTGGAAATTGCTCACGAAGGAACAACTGGAGTAAGAGAGAACAAATTAAATTCCTGCATTGGAGAATATGAAAACTTCAGGATGAAGGAAGGAGAAAGTATTAAAGATTTGCAGAAAAGGTTCACACTCATTATGAATTAGTTAAAGAGTCTTGGTGAGGAACATACTCAGCCAGAAATGGCAAGAAAATCCTTAGAGCTCTTCCTCTTGAAGGCAACCGAAAGTAACAACTAGTGGAGAATCAATGGCTTCTATCATAGCTCTCTTCGGCATCCTTGAAGAATATGAGGGCAAGATGAAAGCTCTCAAGGATAATGGACAAGACAAAAAGAAACAAGGTTTGGCATTAGAAGCTATAGAGGAAGGAGAAGAGGATTCTGATGATGAAGAAGAGCTAGATGAAGAAACTTTGGCTATACTAGTGAGAAAATTTGGAAGATTCTATAGTCAAAAGTGAAATAAGAAGTTCTTGAAGGAGGGAACAGCAACAAACAATAAGAAGGAAATCAAAGAGCCCATCACTTACTATGATTACAAGAAGCAAGGGCACATCAAATAGGAATGCCCACAATTCTTGAAAAAGTAGGAGAAAGAAAAGAAAGCTATTGATAAAAGCAAAAAGAAAAGGCCTACATCTCATTAATCTAGGGCAACAACTCAGATGAAGAGGATGAAAATGAAGAAGAAATTGCCAACATATATCTGATGGCACGTGCAATAGAAGAAACTCAGAATTTATATGATAGTGAGCATGAAAATGAGGTAAATGACTCTGACCCCTCCTATTCTGAACTACTTGATGCATTTCATGATTTGCATGATGAATTCATTGAAACTGCAAAAGAACTAAAACTAGCTAAGAAGATTAGTAAGCTAGAATTAGATTGCAAGATGCCTAACATTGCATCTCAACATAAAGTTGAATCTGCCTGCGGTGCATCATGTATTGAACTAAAGAAAAACAATGAATATCTTCTCAAAAGTCTGGCTAAACTTACCAAAGGAAAAGACATGTTATTTGTATTGCTAAGTAGTTAGAGGATTGCACAAGGAAAAGCTAGTCTTGGTTATGACCTTGGTGTAATCAAAGAAAAGAATAAAAAGAAAAATCAAAATTCATATATGAGACACTTTGTACATGTAGATGGACATAAGAAGAAAAGTAATAATTTGAAAACTATTGAATCTTATGCCCAACCCAAATATGTGAAGCAAAAATATTATCTGTATTACTTTCTTCCTGCATCATAATCTAGCACTCCCTTTATCACCTACCACTTTTGTAATAAAAAGGGACATATTTCCAATTCATATTGGTTAAAGAAAAATGGACTTGGCAGGAAGGTAGAATGAGCCCCCAAAGATACATCTGTATCTAGGGAGAATGCCACTAATAGAAAAAGACCCAAACAGATTTAGGTACCTAAGAAGAAAGACTGAACCTTCTTTTGTAGGTATGTCTTAAAGCTAGCAAGAGCAACAAATGGTATATGGACAGTGCATGCTCAAGACATATGACTAGTGATAAGGAAAATTTCATCACCCTCAAAGACAAGAAAAGAGGAAAAGTAATCTTTAGAGGTGACCAATACGGTAAAGTAGTTGTTATTAGCATTGTGGGCAAGAATCCTGAAACATCCATAGAAAAAGTGTTGTTTGTAGTTGGCCTCAACCACAACTTGCTGAGTGTGAGTCAAACATGTGACATGGAAATTGGATATAGCTTGACTCAAAATTCTGCCTAGTCATCCGAAAAAGTGATTGCAAGGTAATCTTCAGAGCTCAAAGGGATGGTAACTACTATACCATTGATATAGATGAATTTCCTACTTTAGATTTTGTATATTTAATTAGTAGAGATCATGAAAGTTGGTTGTGGCATAGAAGACTGGCACATGTTAACATGAACCAACTAAACAAATTAATTAAAAATGAATTAGTCACTGGATTACCAAAAATTTCTTTTGAAAAAGACAAAGAATGTGATGAATGTCTCAAAGGGAAACAAACTAAGTCATCTTTTGAGCCTACAAATGTCATCACTACATCTAGACCACTGCAATTGCTACATATGGATTTGATAGGTCCATATAAAGTAAAAAGCATTGGTAGGAATCTGTAAGTGTTAGTAATTGTAGATGATTATTCTAGATCTATTTGGACTTTGTTTCTTTCCTCCAAAGATGAGACATTTGATGCATTTGTAACCTTAGCCAAGAAAGTGCAAAATGAGAAAGGCATTTCTATTATGTATATCAGGTCTGAACATAGAGGAGAGTTCAAAAATTCAACCTTCTTGAAGTACTGTAAAGAACACATAATTGATCACAACTTCTCAGCTCCAAGAACACCTAAGCAAAATGGAGTGGTGGAGAGGAAGAATAGGACATTGGGAGAAATGGCAAGAGTAATGCTGAATGAGAAAGAGCTTCCTCAATATATCTGGGCTGATCCAATGAACACAGCAAGCTACATCAAAAATAGAGCCTACATTATCACATCTCATACTTAGACCCATTTCCCATGTATTATACTCCATTCAAGTCCATTAATGCATGATTAGAGAGTTGATAGCATAAAATAACTTAAACCAATTTTTTCACATTTTTGGGTACTATTCCTTTGGTTAATTTTATTTTATCCAACGAATTTTGAAAATTGATAACTAAATAAGGAAAAATCATATTGTGGTGATACAAGTCTCCAAAAATATTTTAAAAGATTCTATACATGGTAAAAATAGTTAAAATGGAAAATACTTGACCAATTTGTACAAAAAATTCATATAAACTTCACCATAGCAATGGTCATTTTTGAAAATTCCTCATTCTGACCATAATTTTGAAAAATAACCATAAATCATACACAACTCCAAATTGAGTGATCTTTATGTCTATGGAAAGTAACACATATCTAGTTTTTAAACATATAAAACACTCATATATTAAAGATATCAAGGTCTATATAGTACTTCGAATTCCCAACAATGTTCAGAAAGCTCTCATGCATTCTTCCAACTTTCCAAAAGACACTAATATATACATACATACCCATAACTTGCCTTTATCTTACATGATACTCCATAACAAACCTAGAGGAACATATTAACATGAAAACACAGCATGATCATGTCCCATAATATTTTACATAACATCTCATATAATAGTATCGACCTAAGTATCATTTTCTTGAACATTAACTTGCTTCTCCTTGCCTTTCCTTTCTTGGGCAATCTTGCCATAACTTGAACCTGAAATTTGCTAAACAATTGGAAAAGGATGAGATTCAAAGAATCTCAGTAGTAACCACCATCATGCTCACATATCATCATATATATTGCAAGTATTCATCTAAAGACACATCAAGCATGCAACCAAATCATTTTGGCACAACTACTTTACAAAAATTTGGGCAGCGCTTCCCCTTGTATTTGGACACATCCAGGGTCACATTACCCTTCAAACAATCCAACCAACAATGTCAAATCATCACAAGATAACATTTCAAATATTAAACACATCATTCAAGTCAAGCAACATCAATGACAATACATACTTATACATAGGTAAGTTAACTACTTTTGGGCTTTCCAAACCTTTCCAAGCTTTGTACACTCTTTATTTGATCTCCTAAAATTCTTGGAATCCTATAACATCATAAAGCAAGGTCATCCATTAGTTGCATGACCTTAGTCACAAAGTGTGCAATAAGCCCTAAACTTTTCACTTTGATTTCCTTTGAGTTTTTATTGTACAACACACTTATTTCTACCATTTCAGGACCCAAGGAATCTATTTTTGGGGTCAAAATCATGAAATTACCTTCCTATATTGAACCCTAATTAGGCAGAAAATTACTATGTATTGTAAAAAAATAACTACCCAATTAATTTGCAATCTAATAGCATATTCTTGCATCTTATGACCTATACATCCCTTTTTATAGCTTGGTTTCTTCATAACTCCATTTTCTCTCTATACTTTCTCTCTCTATATGTCCATGATAGTGGGCAAAGAAGAAAGAATAAGCCATGAAAGCTCCTAAAACTACTTAGGTTCACAAGAGGATAGTCATAAGAAGTTACCTTCAGGTTTTGAGCCAAAATCTTTGGCTTTTTCTTCTTCCTTTTTCCTCTAGCTTTTCACAAGTTCACGCTCCCTTCTCACTCTATTTCAGTTGTGCTTGGCTGGTGAAGATGATGAGTTATGAGCTTAAACAAGGTAATTAAAGGGTAATAAGTCATAAAAGTAACCATAGTTAATTTACTTTCCAACTTTAGTTACTTTATGTAATAAAAGCTTTCCAATATTTCCTTTTTTGTGCCAATACTGTTTCAGGCGTGGTTATCCTTAGTTTTTGGCCAAAAATTACTTCAAAAGTTTTTGTGGACCAAAATATCCTTTACCGATTAAATTTACCCATACCAATTAAATATTTTTACCAAAATTGTCATTAAATTGGTACAGAATTATCCAACGATTACTTTTGGTCTAAAATCATTATCTAGACCCAAAATATATTTTAGTAAGGCCCACAAATTTTTTCTTGAATTAATATTGCATCTTCCTACAATCCAAACTGACTTTTATCGGATAAAACATTAATATTAAATCCTAATTACCCAATAAATATTATTTTAACTTTAATAAATTCCATACTATATTTCATTGGGTCTAACTCATTGAGAGCTTCATTTTAACTATTATGTTTCATATTACAAAAATGCCCTTGATTCGGGGTCAATTTATAATTTTTAAAACTTTTAGGTCATTAGTGTAATTTTTCCCAAAATTCATAAATTTTTCTTCATGGTTCTTGACGTATGTCGCCTTTATTATTATTATTAATTTTTACTTTTACTTTTTTTTCTTTTTCTTTTTCTTTTTTTCTTTCCAAGGCAAAATTGTCATTTTCTCTTTTTACATTTCATCTGAAACAATTAACTTCTTTGCCTTATTTCATGCAAAATGATGTATACCCATTTTTGTAAATTTCTTACATATTTTAAAATATTGAGTCTTGAACATCCCAAAAAAATTCTAGGATATTATATTAACCAATTCTCGGGAAGACACCTAATGAGTTCTACAAAGGAAGGAAGTCAAATCTTTCACACCTGCATGTGTTTGGATGCAAGTGCTTCATCCACAACAATGGAAAAGAGAATCTAGGTAAGTTTGATGTTAAATCAGATAAAGGTATTTTCCTTGGCTATTCTAGTAGAAGTAAAGCATATACGGTGTTCAACAAAATGTCTAGAACCATAAAAGAATGTGTGCATATAGTCTTCATTGAAAATGAAACTGTTTCTAAACATATCTTAGATGAGGATAGACTAATATCTAGTTTCAGGAACTTGAACCTTTCTTAAGAAAATAAAACTGAACCTCCAAAAATATTAGAATCTACTGATGTAGAGAAAGATATGGAATTTGAACATAATGAAGAAAATTCTCAAGAACTCCCTAGAGCTTGGAGATATCAAAGGAGTCATCCTGTTGATCAAGTGATTGGGGATGTTCAAGAGAATGTCAAAACTAGAAGACAACTTAGGGATCAAATAAATAATTGTGCATTTATTTCTCATATTGAACTTAAGTGCACTGAAGAAACTTTAATAGATGAATACTGGATTTTAGCTATACAAGAAGAACTGAATCAATTTGAAGGAAATTAAGTTTGAGATTTAATACCAAGGCCTAAGGATCATCCAATTATTCAAATTAAATGGGTATTTAGAAATAAACTTGATGAGTGAAGAACAATAATTAGAAACAAAGCTAGGTTAGTAGCTAAAGGATACAATCAAGAGGAAGGCATAGATTATGAGGAAACTTTTTCTCCAGTTGCAAGATTAGAGGCAATAAGAATTCTCTTAGCCTATACATGTATAAAAGACATAATGTTATATCAAATAGATGTAAAGAGTGCTTTCTAAATGGTTATATCATGGAAGAGGTTTATGTTAATCAACCTCTAGGTTTTGAGGACTCAACAAAGCCAAATCATATATATAAACTTAAAAAGCTCTCATGGCTTAAAATAGGCACCCAAAGGATGGTATGAAAGGCTAAGTAACTTTCTAATTGAAAAAGGATTTAATAGAGGAAAAGTTGATACAATATTGTTTACTAAAAAGGAAAATAAAGATTTGCTCATTATTCAAATTTATATTGATGAAATCATATTTGGTGCTACTAATAAATCTCTTTGTAAGAATTTCTCTAAATTAATGCAGAGTGAATTTGAAATTTCAATTATGGGAGAGCTTAACTTCTTCTTTAGACTACAAATTAAACAATGTGATGATGGCATCTTCCTCAATCAATCAAAGTATCTAAAAGAGCTGCCAAAGAAATTTGGAATGGAAAATGCTAAACTAATGGGAACTCCTATGGTCACTGCAATAAAGCTTGATATGGATGAAGAAGGAAAGCCATTTGATATAACTCAATAATATAGAAGAATGATTGGTTCCCTATTATACCTAACAGCAAGTAGACCTGACATTATGTTCAATGTTTGTATGTATACAAGGTTTCAATCATGTCCCAAAGAGTCTCATGCAATAGCTGTGAAGAGAATTTTTAGATATCTAATTAGAACATCACATATGGGTCTTTGGCATCCAAAGGGCAATGGAGAAGAGCTCATAGGATATTTTGATGTTGACTTTGCTTGGTCTAAAACTGATAGAAAGAGCACAAGTGGAACGTGCCAATTTCTGGGAGGATCTCTAGTTTTATGGTTCAGCAAGAAACAGAATAGTGTAGCTCTCTCCACAGTAGAAGCTGAATATATAGTTGCTAGAAGCTGTTGTGCTCAAGTTCTTTGGATGAAGCAGCAACTTGAAGATCTTAAGATTGAAATGAATGAAATACCAATAAGATATGATAATCAAAGTGTTATAAACATCACAAAGAATTCAATCATGCATTCAAGGACAAAACACATTGAAGTTGGACATCACTTCTAATGGGACTATGTTTTGAACACAGATATCATGTTAGAATTTGTCTCTACTGAAGATTAGATTGCAGATATCTTGACCAAACCACTTCTAGAGGACAGATACTATAAGATAAGAAAAGAATTAGGAAATGAACTGTAAGCAAGCCTCTAACTGAATCTATTTACTTTCTAAAGTCAAGATATTAAAATTTATAATAACTTAAGCATTAGAGTATGTTTAAGATGTTTTGCAGGTACTCCTCATGGGTTTAAATGATAGGAAAATTAATATAATGGGGTATATCAGACTTGCTCAATTAATAGCTGCTGAGGAAAACATAAAAATTTGAACTTTTTAGCCTTTATCTGTAAGTTTAATCATGTAAAATTCGCATTTTGGATCCTGTTAGACAAATTTCCATGCTAGATTATGATTTTGAATGAGTTGGCATGCTTAAAATTCGAACTTAAGTACTAAACAGACATATTTCAGTGCCTCACATGTTGTTACAGTACTCTCAAGTTATTCAAAATTCGTCTATTGATTAGTTGAAATTTGAATTTTGAATACTCGCTTAAGTGTTCACTGTGTTCATATATGCAACATTCAAATTTTTGGTGATTCAAAATTCAAATTTCAAAAGTTTCTTCACAAAATATTAAAATTTGAATTTTGAACCTTAAAAATTCTTCTAATGAACCTTTCTTGCTTGTTTGCACTTAGATAAAGATATTAAAATTCTAACTTTAGGAACATAATATTCGTCTATTGAAGCATCTATTGATGAAGAGTCTCTGTTAAATGAATTTCAGAGCTGAAATTCGTCTGTTAAATGTCTCCTTTTTGTTTGCCTCATGATTGAACTCTCAAAATTTGAACTTTGATGACTCAAAGTTTGTCTGTTGAAGAGTATATCCATAACTAAGGCTCTAATAGACGAACTTTAAGAATGAAAATTCATCTGCCAGATAGTTTCTCTGTGATAAGTAGGCAACATAACTAGAGGGTCACGTTCTGAATAGACACAACCCTATTCCTCTCTCTCTCAAAGTTGTTTGCCTCCTCTCTTAATTTCTCATTAATTCCTTCGGTGAATCTTCATTTCCCACCGATTAAACTCCTACCTGATCCATATAAACCCTTTTCTGAGCACTTCTCGTCTTCAATCTATCACAAAAATGGCAAGGTTTAAGAATCCTAACATTGGAAAAGAGGAGTCCAGACCCAAACGAGCGGTCAAGTCTCAATATACGCCTAAAGAAGGAAAAACAAAGAAGAGAAAGGGCAAATCCAGTAAGGGAACTCCTTCCAAAAAGCAGAAAACAACACGTAAGGCCGAATCGAAGAAACCAACCCCTGTTGTTTCCACTTCCAGCACCGAGTCAGAGGAACTGTAGTTAACTACAGAACCTTTGTGCAGCACTAACCAAATATTGGAGAAATACACCACAAAGTTTGTGAACAAAAAGGTAATAACCCCTCATTGTACCAACTTAGAAGATTTTCTAGTGTCCAACAATTTTGATGTCGAGATCTGGCTGGTTAAATATAAGAATTTGTTGGAAATAAAGGAAAGGTATGATGATGAGGTAATAAAGACGTGGTATGCTGCCTTATCATTCAACAATAAAAAGAAGAGATGGTAGGTTAACCTCAGGTCCAGGACTCTGTGGCTCTCTGATAAGACCATCAATGAAGTATTGGAGATCCTTGGACAAAAGAGATTCAAAATTGACATCACCACTTCTAGATACATGGATGAGGATGAAGAAGCAAAAGAGGAAGGTGAAGAATTCCAAAACTACAAAGAGAGCACAGTCCTGAACACTTTATTCAGAAGATATGAGAACAGGCCTCCTTTGAATCTTGTGAAGCCCTCAAATTCAAGTGTCCAAGCTAGAGTCTGGCACTACATAGCGTTAAGGATCATCTTTAACAAAGGAGAGAGCTTTAATTTGATTGCAAGGGCTGAGGCTCATGTGATGACTGTACTAATATGTGGAAAGCTGCTGAATCTAGGCCATATCATCTTCCAATGTATGATCAAGGCAAGGGATCAGAGAAAAGATTCCACCTTACCCTATGACTCCACCATTACTAAGATGCTTCAGTATGCAAAAATTCAGCACTTGGAGAAGGGAAAAGGAAAGCTAGCTGAGGTATTCAGGGAAGAAGAGTTGATAAGGATGGGGATCAAAAGGAAGGAAGGGAGGTGGATTGGCAAAGGTGCAGGAAAATCAGAAGATCTGTTCTATAAAGAAGGATAGTCACAGCAGCAAGAAGGGACTTTGAGGCTATTCCACACACTCAACCTTCACCACAACCATCCTAACCTATTTCTCCTCCACCACAGCCCACTTAGCCACCTCAATCCTCCACTGCATCCACTTGGTCCAAGTCAACCACAATTACTGAGTTGTATGATAATCTATCCTCTTTAATGTTGAGCATCATAGAGGAACAGAACGCTAAGTTTGCACACTTAAAAGATCAAATCACTCAACTGGCCAAGAATCTAAATGTGATTGTTGATGCCTATGAAGACATCAGAGATACTATCCCTACCACATCAGCACCACCTCAACTTGGACCTTCTGAACCCACTGAGCCTGTCTCTCCTGAACCTTCAAGCCCTTTTGAATTACAATCCCCTGAGCTTGCTGCTATAGATGCTACTACTGAGGGTATTGGCACTACCGTTACTGCACAAGCCTCAAGTAATGAAACAAACCCTAGTCTACCTCTGGACTATGCCATAGATGAAGAGGTCATTCAAGAAGAAGGCTCTCATGAGCCTGTGATGGAGGACATTTCTCAGGAATCAATCCTGCCAGCTCAGGGCAAATGGAAAAACTACTTGTAGCTATCACCTCTACCCCAATCATCCAAGCTACACCAAATGAGAAGAGAGGCCCTCGTGCCTTATGTGGATATTGCTGCCATTGCACATGACGCAATAGTGTAAGCTTAGAAGAAAAGACTTGATAAAATGTTTCCTCTTCCTACTCCTCAACTTCCATCTCCTAAATATGGTCTATCATTGGAGCAAAGAGCCAGACTGGCCAACCTTCAAAGGAAAGTTCAAGACATAGTCTCCAATGCTGAAGAAGATCTCCTGAGATACCTTTATCAGTGTCATTCATACATGTCCCTCTTCAAGCTATTCCCATGTCACAAATCCCTCCTCCCTCTATGCAAGCTTCAACCCTTGATGATGCCAAAAAGGGGGAGAAGAAAGATGAGCAAATCGGGAAGTCTGAAGTTGGGCAATCTGGCAAAACATATGGTAAGAAGAAGATCAAGCTCAAGACCAAGAAGGAGTGACAAGCTAGAGATACTTAGAGCTTAGACCTTAGGGGTGTGTAATTCTACATCTTTTGTAGCATCTCATGTACCTAAATGTTAATCCCACAATGCCATGTACTTGCTTCGTGTTTTAATTAAATCTATATCATGAACTTTAACTGAATCAATACAATATGCTTTCATATTTTCCTTCTATTCTCTTACATGGGATGTATTTATCTTGGATCTTTAATGTATATGTTGAGGGGGAGCTCTTAGAAGCAAACTCAAGTACTAATCCAATTTGCAAGTTGTTTTGTCATCATCAAAAAAGGGGAGAATGTTGAATCAAGTGCTTTGATGATTCAAAACAACTAGAGTTTAGAAGGAGAATATCAAAGAAGTGTAAAAGCATATAAGTGAAGAAATCCAAAGAGAAATGTGTGTAGACTTAGTTATTAGGATTTCTCACAATGTACAAGGGGTAAAAGACTTTGATTTTTTACTTAAGTTCCCACTGCATTTAAACAAGTGTTTTGATAGTTATCCTATATTAACATATGTTAGATTTTGAAAACACTAACTAACAGACGAACTTTGATGTTAATTCTGATATGTTTTGTGCGAAATTTGAACTTTGCTTGCTAAAATTCAAAGTTCCAGAGTTATCATCTCTAACAGACAAATTTCAAGTTCTAAAATTTGAATTTCAAGTAGAGCATAGTTGGCAAAATATGCAAAATTCATCTGAAGTCTTATTAAAATTCGAATGATATTAAAGTGCAAAAAAAGTTCAAAGTCAATCCCTCTCACAGATGAATTTTAAATCTCAAAATTCAAATTTTGGAATAAGAACTTATGAGTCTTGTTTGAGCATGTCTCTGACAGATGAATATTTAAATGCAAAATTCCAAGCAATTTTTGTACCATGTTGAGCTAGCCACTGACATACGAATTTTGACTTATAAAATTCTAATTTCGAGTGTATTGCAAAAACATGAGACAACTATCCATACTTAACAAATGGAATTTAAATATGAAAATCCATATGTTTTAACATGGGATATATTTGACAAATTCAAAATTTGAATTTCACTCTTGAATAAATGAATTTTGGAAGTTCAATGTTGGAGTTTTTAGCTTATGGTATCTGCAAAATTCGTCTATTGACACCCAAAATTTGAATTTCAGTGTATCAGATGTATTAAATGCGGTTGGTGAACGGCTAGTTTTGTAAATTAACCATTGGTTAACATTTCTAACGACTAGATCTTGTGTCTAACGACTAGTTTAATCACAAATCTATAAATAAAACTTTATTGGAAGTTGTGGGCAATAATTTTGTGCCATAAATACTGAAATCTTGCTAAAATCACTAGTCAAAGCCTTTTATTTCTCACACTTCATTTACTGCACTTCAACTATCACATTTACTTTGAGTTAGAAAGTTTTCTTTCTGTATAAAATCTTTTTTTCATCTGGAAGAAGGAATTTCTTGTGAGGGGTTTTCACAAGGGATTTGGGAAATACTTTGTAAGAGTGCAGAGTGTAGATTTGAGAGGTCTTAGAATAGAACACAAGCTTGTACTGTGGCATTGTGAGGAGCCCACTGAAGTTTGCAGACTATACTCTATTTTCTGCAAACTTCGACCATTGATGTTTTATCATATTTTTGCAAAAAAATTTTTAACTTCCCAATTCATCCCTCCTCTTGGGAAGCTAGCAATCCTAACACAAGTGCATTGCCTCAATCAAAGATTCACCCTCGCATCCCCTGAACCAATACATACTAGTGTCAAATCCACTTCATAATGTTCTGCTTCCATTGTCTTTGCCCGCATTATATGTTCTTGCAGCTTTGCTTTTGTCCTAGGGCCCACTCCATTCTTCCACTTTGCCATGCCAATCTTCATATAGCTTTCTTACAAGCTTATCTCTATGCTGATTTACAAAAGCACATATAGTATGCTTTGTTGAATCAAGTGTTTTGATGATTCCAAACCAACCTTCAAGAGCTTGGAGTAAAGATATCAAAGGTGCACAAAAGGTTTCAAGTAAAGGAATTTTGGAGAAATCAGTGTAAGAATAGATGTAGAATGTTTAGTAATGTTTTAATTTGAGTAAAAGACTTTGATTTGGTGAAAAGATGTTTTAAAACCTTGATTCTATGTTAATTCATGGAATATTTGAAAAACACCCACCAACAGATGAAGTTTGAAAGGTTTATACTGATATGTTGTTTTGAAAATTCGAACTTTGGCTTTGAAAATTCGAATTTCGTATTAAAAATGAACAAGTCTAAAAAGAGGCTTCTCTGACAGACGGATTTTGACTTGAGAAATTCAAATTTTGATAGTGTCTGAAAAGAGCTTTCTCTAACAGACGAACTTTGGCTTTTGAAAATTCAAATTTCAAATAAAATGCAACTTATAAAAATTGAAAAATTCATTTGAGAATATGTCAAAGTTAATCTAAAAGCATGTTGGAAAAGAGCTTTAAAATTGCTCATTGACAGACGAACTTTGAACATGAAAATTCGAATTTCAGAAACAAAGCTTGTGAGTCTGTTATAATGATATGTTGACATACGAATGACAGTATTCAGAAATTTGAACTTTAAAGTAAGTATGAAAAGAGGTCTCTCTAACAGACGAACTTTGCCCTTTCAAAATTCAAATTTTGAATTGATGAACTATTGTGCCTCATTGAACCAGCTTCTGACAGACGAATTTTGGGGTTCCAAAATTTGAATTTCGAAGGCACTGTAGCAAATCGAATTTACTGTTCACACTTGACAGAACAACTATACACATGGAAATTCGTATGTTCCAACATACAATCATTTTCTAAAGATGAAAATTCGAATTTTGACTCATAACAGACAAACTTTGGAAGTTTAACGTTAAAGGCTATAACTTTTGGTTTCTGTGAAATTCATCTGTCAACTAACTGAAATTCGAACTTCGAATGTCAGAAGTATTAAATGTAGTTGGTAAACGGATTGTTTCTCAGAGTAACCATTGGGTAACTTCTCTAACGGCTAAATCTTGTCTTTAACGTATAGTTGGGGTAGAAATCTATAAATAGAACTTCATTTGAAGATATGGGTAACTATCTTTACTTTGTAAATACTGAAACTCTGTCAAATCATCTACTCAAAGTCTTCTACTCTCACACTTCAATATTTGTACTTTAACTTTCATATACACTCTGATTAAGAGAGTTTATTCATTGTAAACAATGTTATCTTCATCTGGAAGAAAGGTTTTCTTATGAGGGGATATCACAAGGGATTGGGAAAGCAATCAGTGAGAGTGCATAGAGTGAAAGTGTGAACTCTAGAAAGAAAGCATCATCTGTGTACTGAGGCATTTGTAAGAAGCCCACTGAATTCTTGCAGAATAGTGGAAAATCTCAAGTGGTGACTTGGAGACTGGACGTAGGTCAAGTTGAGAGACCGAATCAGGATAAATATCAGAGTCTTCTCTTCCCTACTATTACTTTACTGTTTATTTATTCATACTTTGTTTTATCATCACCCTTTGCTTTCTTCACTTTCTTGACTTTTTGTAGAAAATTTTTAATCTTCCCAATTCAGTCCCCTCTTGGGAAGCCAGCTTATCTAATATGCTTTCTCTCCTTGACAATCTAGGTATTGAAAGACTCCACCAAGTTTGTTGTAATATTATCCTACCTCAGAAACAGAAAGCATGACAGTGCCTATCTATCAATGTCACCATTAGTCTCAAGCCATTATGCTAGCTCTGAGCTGAATGCCCATAAGTTAGTCATGTCATTATCGAAGTCACACCGAATCCTAGCATATGCTATAGCATCCAACATATGTAATGCATCCTTCTTTGTGTCTTCAGTACCCCTTCCTTTCCCATGATATATCTTTTTGAACTTAGAGCTGAAATTGTTTTTGATATGCCTATAACAAAATGCATGCCTCTCACCTCCAAATATTATATTGATAGCAAAGATAATTGCATCATGGCGATTTGACACAATTGTCACCTCAACTGACCCCACTATCTCCTTCAAATACTCCATGAACTAGGTCCATTCTAGGACATTCTCAGTACTAACAATTGCATATGCCATTAGGTACATATTGCTACCAGCATCATATTCAACAGCTGAAAGCAAAATCCCCTTGTACGATCCACTCAAGTATGTACCATCAACATAAAGCACAAGACGGAAGCCAATCAAGAAACCATGTATGCAACAACCATAAGCAATGAACAACCGCTGAAATTGATCTTCACTTTTAGCTTCCCACTTTGAAACCATTCCATCATTAACCTCCTTCAAACAATCACACACCTAAGGGATCAACATGTCTGAGTCTTTTGGATTACCATGAATGCCCGCAATTGCTTTCTCTTTGGCCCTCCAAGCTTGTATGTAACTCACAGCTAACTCATACTCCTAGTGCAGGTCACACCTTACTTCATGAATTGATTTGTCAGGCATCCCCCTTGTGTCATTGATGATTAACCCAACTATTAAGTTAGCTCTTACCTTTTGCCCCACAAATAGATTGTCTTAGGCAAAGTGTGTGTGCATGTTTTTAAAGGTTCTGATCCGAATGATTGTTGATGAGCTTCCTATTCCATATGTAGTTACCTCCCACTTGCATCCATTAACCTTGCACTTTGTACTAATCCTTTGTGCATTATTGTCAGTGAATTTTAAACCAAATTTGTTTGTAGGGATAAACTTGTATAATGCTACTTTAAATTCCCTCACATTTAGAAAAATCTTCCCCCAAAACCAATCAATAAATGTTGCCACTCTGTAGCAGTCATATGAGGGCTTAGTGTAGGAACACTTTAGACAGCACATGGCAAGGGCTCTACCAACTGCAACTCTAATGAAGCCTCTGGTTGTGCCTTCTTTGGCTATGCCCTGCATTATGAAGGCAAGAAATTTCATTATCAAGTCTCTACCATCTCGTAACCACTATAGTAAACAATTAGGTGTTCATAGCCACTTACTCTTCTACATATTTAATCAATGCTTTACTTCATTCTCTAATTTTATTTCTTTTCATAGCAATATAAATGTGTGCACAGTCATCATTGAATTTCATTAGATTCCCAATAGCCTCATCACCAACAAGGTCTACAAGAACACTTGGATCAAATTTCACAGTATAATATAAACCAACACCTTCTATTTCATGTACTGTACTTGATGCTATTAGGTGCCTCAGTTCATCTTCTGAAATTCCCTCTCTGACCTTTCTTTCAACAACCCTCCTTCCTTCATAATGAGGCCTCCCTTCTATGTCCTTTGCAACATCTCTCCCTGTATGAAATAAACAAAATATTTCTTTCCAATGTCTTGTTGACATTATTTGTATACACTTGCACAATAGTAACATTGTACTTAAAAATCCATTCTCTCAATCAACAATTACCTAGGTCATTAAAATATTTTAGTTACAATCCATACTAAACTTATGGAAATTTCTACATTAAACCCACATTACATATCCATTAAATGGACAAAATAACCTTATCTAAGCTATACAGAGAAATGTACTATTAGTAAGAAATGTATTCTTACCTTTAAAAATAGGGGGCTTCAACTAAGGCAAAAGAACAGGGAGGATCAAGCGAGGAGGAGGCTTTGATTTCAACACCAAGATCAACCTATAGTACCCCAAACCCATGAGTAAAAAACACATAATTGAGGGTGGGAAAGAACGAAAAAGAAGATGAAGAGAAGGAACGAAGCTTGCTCTGTTTTTTCCTTACTTCTGCACAAAATCTCCCACCTCCCTCTTTCATTCTTTCTTACTAAGGACATTTCAATAAATGTCCCTCATTCCAATTTAAAAAAAAAAAAAGAACTAGAGGTCTCAAATGTAATTTTCTCTTAATGCATGAAAATGTAAATAAGTTTAATGGCATGAATGAAAATGTAATTGTCCTAAAAAAATATATGTATAATTTTAAACATTATATAAATATGCTTTATGAGAATATAATGACGTAACAAATGATTAGTGTGATTTTCTTAATAAAATATTTATATTATAATTACAAAATATACATATATATATATATACAACTTGCAATACGATATTCAATCATTTGGAGTATACATTTCTTATAATAAGTAAAAGATTTAATTCCAACAAATTCTGCTTGAATTTGACATCAAAACTAACGAATTTGTTTAATAAATAACTAATGAATTTTGGGTGTTTCAATTCGTCCATGGTAAAAAGTGGAACAAGAAAATTTGTGTCAATTATGATCAACCTTAAAAATTTTTAAGCATTTCTTTTTAAACTGAAATTTGTAAGCTTGAAACTAATCATTTTAGAAGAGAACCAAACAAATTTCTTCATATATCTCAAACTCTGATAAGAGAACAAAAAAAAATGTCTCTTTCAAGCGGCTCTTGGATTCTAACAGATAAATTTCTTTTCTACTTATTTGATCCCCTTTCTTGTGGAAATGGTATCTTTTGATGCCATACAATATACTAATTGGTTAGCTATAAGGGGTCATAAACTAGAAAATAGCATGGTCATTTTGTTTGAACCACCTTATGCATTATCATTTTCGTACAGCTTCTCCTTTTAGTGAATTAAAAGAAAAAATGTGGTTTTGATAGTGAGTTTCAAATTCCATACGTACATCATCAATTAAAATTATATATCTAACCTAAATCATTATTAATCATGTGTCATTGAAATTGTTATCATTTAAATGTCCTCCAAAATTATTAAATTGGTCAATTTGGATTTCATTTAATTTTGATGAGAATATATATTTTAAAATTGATTATTTAGAAATTAATTACAATTAAATTATTATGATTTAATATGATTCAAAATCTTAAAATATATATCAAATCATTATTAATTAAAGTTGACAGACATTTGAGTTATGGAAAATACTAAAAATCAAATTAAGAAGATAGAATACAAAAATTTTCATATAAATTTAAATGGGAAAATTTATATAAATCTAATAGAAGATCAAAGTCTTTGCAATGTTGAATTATATATGCCACAGTGGATAATTATATATGCCACAGTGGATGAGAGACTATAAACACAACACCCAATGTGATGTATGGATAGATTTTCAATAATTTAATTTCATTTAATGATTTTTGTCTTTCCACTTTATGTTGATATAATTATATCCAATATATTGAATTATCATCTTATACACTACAGCAGAAAAGAGCTTCCTTATTGGTTAAAAGTAGTAATCCTTTGAGTTTCAAACCGCAAAAGATTTAGACACTAGAAAAATTTCTTTGCACTTATTTGCTACAACCACAAAGGAAATCAATTAATTGTGATTTAATAATATATTAGAAAAACACTTTCCTTAGCAGTTATGACAAGAAATCGCAAAGGTAAGCTAACTTTTCTTTGCGGTTGTTTCCTATAGCCACAAAGAAAAGTGGTCAATTAATTTTTTTAAAATTATTAATCAACACTTTTCTTTGCAATTGTTTCAACAAATGCAAAAGAAAGTTATATTCTTTTTTTAATTCATCAAAATTTCACTTTCCTTTGCATTTCCTTAATATGTGTTCTAACATTATTAATTACAATTTGAAAATTTGTGTGTCATTAACTGTTCATTTACTTTTATTTATTGCTGATTGACTCTTCTGTTGTCAAAAAAAGCATTATTACAAGAATCTTACTCCTTTCGATCCTTAAGATAATATCATTTTAATTGAATTACGTAGATTAAGAAAGAGAGATAAAGTTAGTTAACTACCTCGATTTCTCCAAAAATCACAATATTTTTTTTAAAATTATCATTATTTAATCTCTTTCTCTCGCACTCTTTAAGATACATTAAATAGAGATATTTTTTAAAATGTATAATAAATATTATCTCATATATTAAAAAATCATATTGTTAGATATGCTGGCTTCCCAAGAGGAGGGTGAATTGAGAAGATTAAAATTTTCTACAAAAGTCAAGAGAGTGATAAAAGCAAAAGTAAAAGTAAAAACAAAGTATAAGAGAATAGCAAAATAAAAATAGTATAAGGGAAGAGAAGATACAGATGTTTATCCTGGTTCGGTCTCTTTATCTTGACCTACGTCCAGTCCTCAAGCTACTACTTGAGATTTTCCACTATCTTGCAAGAATTCAGTGGACTTCTTGCAATTGCCTCAGTACAACTTGATGCTCTGTTCCAAGAGCTTACAATCTCACCCTTTGCACTCTAACTAAGTGCTTCTCAAATCCCTTGTGATATCCCCTCACAAGAAATTCTTTCTTCCAGATGAAGATAAAATTGATTACAGTGATTAAACTCTCTAATTTAGAGTGTATATGAAAGTTGAAGTACAGAATATAAAGTATGTGAGAGTAGAAGACTTTGAATCAAGAATTTAGCAAAGTTTCAGTATATGCAAAGTAAAATCGTTACACACATCTTCAAATAAAGTTCTATTTATAGATTTATGCCTAAACTATACGTTAGAGATAAGATCTAGTCGTTAGAGACGTTACCCAATGGTTACTCTGAAAAACTATCCATTCATCAACCGTATTTAATGCATCTAACACTTAAAGTTCGAATTTTGGTGTGTCAACAAACGAATTTCACAGAGACCGAAAGCTAAAGACTTTAACGTTGAACCTCGAAGTTCGTTTGTTATAAAGCAAAGTTCAAATTTTCATCTTCGGAAAATGTTTCTATGTTGAAACATACGAATTTTCAAGTTTAAAGTACTTTTGGTAAGTGTAAACAGTTGTTCTATAATGCTACAGTGCCTTCGAAGTTCGAATTTTGGTGCCCAAAATTCGTCTGTCAGTAGGCAGCTCAATAAGATACAATAGTTCTTCTTTTCAAAATTTAAATTTCAAAAGCCAAAGTTCATCTATCAGAGAGAGCTCTTATCAGACTTAATTCAAAATTCAAATTTCTAAGAACTAAAATTCATATGTTAAAAGATTATCATAACAGACTTGCAAGCTGTGCTTCCAAAGTTTGAATTTCCAAAATCAAAGTTCGTCTGTCAGAGAACCAACTTAGAACTCTTTCTAAACTTTACTTTCATATGAACTTAGCCATTTCCTAAGACAAATTTTTCATTTTTCACAATCTGTGTTTTATCCAAAATTCAAATTTTTAAAAATCAAAGTTCGTCTATCAGATAGAGCTCTTATCAGACTTAATTCAAAATTCAAATTTCTGGAATCAAAGTTCGTCTATTAGAGGAAGCTCTTTTCTAACAAACATGTTTTCACTCCAAAGTTCGAATTTCAGATTCTAAAGTGTGAATTTTCAAAGCAGTAAAACAATTTAACACTTCAAAATTCGTCTGTTAGTGGGTCTTTTTCAAATATTTCATGAATTATCTTAAAATCACATTTTTAAAACATTGTTTTACAAGTTCAAAGTCTTTTACTCAAATTAAACACAATAAGAAATCCTATATCTAATTTTGTGCTGGTTTTTCTTGGATTTCTCCACCTGAGATCTTTTGTATACCTTTGATATCTTCTTTCCAATCTCTAGTTGATTGGTTTGAAATCATCAAAACACTTGATTCAACACATATATTTAGAATTAGGGTAAAAGCCCTATATTTAAAACAGGAGGGATTATATTTGAATCCATTATAATTTTTATTCTCTTTTATTATTTTTGATTTGGTAGGAATAATTATTAAATGTAATTATAATAGTTAAATAAAATTGTTTTGATTTGGTTAGCATTAATAGTATATTTTCTTGCTAATAGTTTGACTTTAATAAATAAAATTTTTTTGTTTTAAATTAATAATTACGGCAATAATATTAGTAAGAATGATTGCTGTAATTATTAATTTAAATCGTCGTCATCATCATCATTATTATTATTATGAGATTACATTTATAATGCGTCGATTTTTTAATACCTTTTTCTGTAAATGTTTCTAATATCTTTTTCTGTAAATTTTTCCAATCAATTATTTAGTATTTTTATTTCCAATTTATATTTACTTATAATTTTTAATCTTTGATTTCAAATGTGCATTAAATGCTTTAATTAGCCTTTCATACCCTATCAATTTTATTAAATACATTTTCAAATTTCAAAATCAATAATCAATTGATTAATTATATATATAGTTTATAAAATTTCACATTTAAAATGGCATCAAATATCGTACTAGGACTTCTCAATATATATGGCCATTTGTATTGAAAATATCATTACATTTCTCTGCACTTTTTTCCTTTCTTCGCTTATCCCTCCATCTTTTTGCGCGATTCGTTTTTTTTTTTTTAGATTAATTTTCATTCACTTTATTTTGTTGATTTCTTCCCTTGCAAATGATTCTTTTCTTTAAATTTTAATTTCAATTCATGATTATTTAGCTTCTAACTGATGGAAATAATTCAAAGGTGCTCCAATGGATTTTTGCAAGGTGGACATTAGGTAACTCATTTCTCATGTGATGACATCTTCGATATTAGTTTTTTTTTTTCTGGAATCATTTGTAATACTTGTTTCCTTTTATTTTTATTAGTGATATAGACCTCTGCAAAGTGCTATTGGTGAGGGAATGACTGAAGGGATAATTCGGATAGTCACTTTTCTTATTGCAAGTTTTCTAACTATCCAACTTGTGTTACTTTGTTTGTTTTCAGCTCTATGTAAATTATGCCATTAGAAAGGATATCAAACAGTTCTAACAATGAATACGTTGTTGGAGAAGAAGATACTGATGAATGTTATAACGTGCAAACTAAATCATCAAAGTTGAGGCCTAGCCTTTATCTACATCAAATAACACCTTACACACAAAGAATAAAGAAGAGAGAAAGAGATCTTAGGAGAGTTGTGTCTATTGATGTTTCTGAGCACCTCTATTTATAATTAGGAAAACACATCTTTCACAATCTCTATATTTATGAAATGGATTTGATTATCTATCAAATCAACATAAAATCGAGAATATACTTTAAAAAAAACAGATTATTCTCTCATTAATATCCAAAAAGATATTGGGTTTTATGAAAAAGAAATTGACCCATCAAAGGTCTTCAAATAAGTCCAACAATGCCAAATAAAAATAACAAATGTTTGTGGGGGTGTTTTAGGGCCCATTTGATTCAATTATAAAGGGTTTAAGTAATGTAATATAATATAGTATAATATAACATGATGTAATGATTACATAGGTATTTGTTTAGTTTAATCTTTCAATTGTAGGAAATAAATTTACTTTTTATGTTTAATTAAACAAAGATAATTAGGAAAAAGTTTAAATTGCCAACAAAGTGATAGCACTAGGTGGTGATGGAGATGCCGGCACTGGTGGTGCTTGACCGATGGCTTGGATGGTTCGGCCCCAAAAAGAAAAAAATTAATGATTAAAATTAATTAAACATAAATTTATTTTTTATGTTTAATTAATCATACTTAAGTTTTATATCAACAAAAATTTGGATAGACATATGAACAATAACTAATTAGAAGTAAAAAGTTATATACTATTATACTATAAAAGTAATTCTTATAAAAATTAGCGAATAAAATTAATTCGCCCCTTAACGTAAATGGCTCAGGATATGAATTCATTACAATGATTAGCTATCCTTTTAAAAGTAATATTATTGACTAATAAAGAATTGTTTATTTTAATATTTTTTAAATTTTCTCAATTTTATAGTTAAGTTTGAAGGTGTTCAAAATTGATCTAAACCTATTAAACCGAATCGAATTAAGCCAAACCGACCTGAACCGATCCAAATCAAACTTAAATGAAGTCTATTTTAGTCTTTTCACTTTTGAAAATGATCCAGTTTGGTTTGATTTAGTTTTAGATATTTGGAATCTGAACCAAATCAAATCAAGCCTATTAATATTTTTTAATATAACTATAATATATTTATTTAATAGATTTTTTATTTAATACATTTTATATTTATATTATACTCAATAACATATGTCTCTTGGACCATAAACTCATGAATAAGATTATAAGATATTTATTAGATAAGGAGAAAAAATATAAATTAATGTATTTTTATAAATAATCATGTGAAAAAATATGCAAAAAATTTTTACATAAAAAATTGATGTTTTAGTAAATTATTTAGATATAATTTGTAATCATAAAGTATTTATATGGTACCTATTTAATTTAATTTTTGGAAAATGATGCTAGTTTTTTTTAAAAAAATTATTTTAGTATAATTATCGAACTGAACTAAATTATTTTGGCTTTCTTCCTTTGTACAGCTCATAAGGAGTCTTCTCAAGGATTGGTCTGATGTAGACTCTATTTATAATGTAACTTGCTGTGTTTACTGCATCAGCCCAGAATACTTGAGAGAGTTCATTTTCATTCAGCATTGCTCTAGTCATCTCTCCAATTGTTCTGTTCTTCTTTTCCACCACTCCATTTTGCTAAGGAGTTCTTGGAGTTGAGAAGTTGTGATCAATTCCATGCTCATCACAATACTTCAGGAAGTATAAATTCTCAAACTCTCCTCCATGATCTGACCTGATAGACACAATAGAAATACATTTCTCATTTTGCACTTTCTTAGCTAATGTTACAAATGCATCAAACGTATCACTCTTAGAAGGAAGAAATAGTGTCCAGATAAATCTAGAGTAATCATCCACAATTACAATCACATACAGATTTCCACCAATGCTTTTTACCCTAGATAGACCAATCAGATCCATATGCAATAGTTCTAGTGGTCTAGTTGTGGTGACTACATTTTTAGATTTAAAAGAAGATTTAGTTTGTTTTCCTCTTAGGCATGCATCACATTCTTTGTCTTTTTCAAAAGAAATTTTTGGTAGGCTAGTGACTAACTCATTTTTTAACCAGTTTTGATAGTTGATTCATGTTAACATGTGCTAATCTTCTATGTCACAACCAACTATCATTATTCAAACTAATCAAACATACAGAATTTAAGGGAGGAAGTTCATCAAGATCAATAATATAACAGTTACCATCCCTTTAAGTTTTGAGGATTATTTTGTGATCACTTTTTTCTGATGACCAAGCAGAAGTTTGAGTCAAACAGTACCCAGTTTTCTTTGTCACATATCTAGCTCACACTTAGCAGATTGTGGTTGAGGCCAATTACAAACAGCACCTCTTCAATTGATGTTTCAGGATTCTTCCCCACAATAACAATGCCAACTATTTTGTCATATTGATCACATCTAAAGGTCACTTTTCCTCCTTTCTTGTCTCTAAGAATGATGAACTTCTCCTTATCACCGATCATGTGACTTGAGCAGATGCTGTCCATATATCATTTATTGCTCTTTCTAACTTTAAGACAAACCTGCAAAACAAAGTTCATATTTTCCTTTTAGGTACCCAAATTTTCTTGGGTCTTTTTCTATCAGTAGTCTTTTCCCTAGATACAGATGTAACCTTGGGAACTCATTTAACCTTCCTGTCAAGTTCATTTTTCTTTAAAGTACATGAATTGGAAATATGTCCCTTCTTGTTACAGAAGTGACAGGTGGTAAAGGAACTGCTGGATTAAGATGCAGGAAGAAAGCAATGCAGATAATATTTTTGTTTTACATGCCTTGGTTGATCATAAGATTTAATGTGCCGTGAAATATGTTCTTTCTTTCTATTGCCACTAGCATGCACAAAATGTCTCATATATACATTCTGATTCTTTTTCTTAATCTTTTCTTTGACTGCACAAGGATCATAGACAAGTTCAGCCTTTCCCTGTGATATTCTTTGGCTTCCCATTAAAGCAAACAACATATATTTACCTTTAGTAAGCCTAGACATGCTTTTCACTAGATAGTCATTAGTTTGATTTAATTCAATACATGATTTACACCAAGCAGATTCAACAATAGGCAGAGAGGTAATTTTAGAGATATTGCATTGAGATTCTAGTTTATTAATCTTTTTCTTAGCTTGCTTCAATTCTTTGGCAACCTCAACAAACTCATCATACAACTCATGAAATGCATCCAGTAAATCAGAATAGGAAGGTTCAGATTCATATACCTCATCTTCTTGATCACTGTTGCATGAGATTCCAGCTTCTTCAGAGACAAGTGCTATCAGGCAGATGTTGGCAATTTCATCTTCTTCCTTATCTAAGCTGTTGCCCCATATTGATGAGATGTAAGCTCTTTTCTTCTTGCCTTTGTCTGCAACTTTCTTTTCTTTCTCTTACTTCTTGAGAAATTGTGGACAATCCCATTTGATATGTCCCTGCTTTTTGCACTCGTAGCAAGTGACAGGTTCTTTTACTTCTCTCTTGCTATCTCCAGCTGCTCCTTTCTTGAAGATTTTCTTGTTTCTCTTCTTATTGTAGAATCTTCCAAATTTTCTGACCATCATAGCCAGAGTTTCTTCATTTAGCTCATCTCCATCATCAGATTCTTCTTCTTTCTCCTCAGCAGCTCTCAGAGCAAGACCTTTCTTCTTTTTGTCTTGTCCTACCTCCTTGAGAGCCTTCATTTTTCCTTCATACTCCTTGAGGCTACCAAAAAGAGCTGTGACATAGGCCATTGACTCTCCTCTGGCTTCCTCTATTACTGTTACTTTGTATTGCCATTCCAAAGGGAGAGCTCTGAGGATCTTTCTGACCTTTTTTGTCTGAGTGTACTCCTTTCCCAGACTCTTCAGTTAATTCATAATGAGAGTGAATCTCTTCTATAGCTCTTTTACACTTTCTCGTTCTGCCTTTCTGAAGCTTTCGTATTCACCTATGTAGGTGTTCAATTTGTTTTCTCTAACTCTAGTTGTTCCTTCATGAGTAATTTGCAAGGTGTCTCACATTTCCTTGGCAGTGGAGTATTGTGAGACCCTGTAGAATTCATCTTGATTCAAAGCACAGACCAGGCAGTGTTTTGCCTTGAAGTTCAGTAAGACTCTTCTTTTATCTTCCTTGTTCCATTCATCTTCTGGCTTCTCTCTGTACTTCCCATCATCCTGCAATACCATTGGGACAAAATCTCCTTTTTGGATGATGGACCAGATGTCCAGATCAATGAACTGGAGATAGATTTGCATCCTCATCTTCTAGTAACCATAGTGTTCTCCACTGAAGCCAGGTGGTCTATTTGTGTTGTTTTCCTCTGGTAGTATGCTTTCTCCAAAGCCAGCCATTGTAATTCCCGTACTATAAAATCTTTTGATTGGGAATCCAAGCTCTGATACCACTTGTTAGATAAGCTGGCTTCCCAAGAAGGGGGGTGAATTGGGAAGATTAAAAATTTTTCCACAAAGCGTCAAGAAAGTGAAGAAAGCAAAGTGTGATGGTAAAAAAGAGTATAAATGAATAAACAATAAAAGTAGCAGTAGGGAAGAGAAGGCTCAGATATTTATCTTGGTTCAGTCTCTCAACTTGACCTACGTCCAGTCCCCAAGTCACCACTTGAGATTTTCCACTATTCTGCCAAAATTCAGTGGGCTTCTTGCAAATGCCTCAGTACAAAGCTGATGCTCTGTTTCTAGAGCTCACACTTTCACTCTTTGCACTCTTACTAAGTGCTTCTCCAATCCCTTGTGATATCCCCTCACAAGAAAATATTTCTTCCAGATGAAGATAAGATTGTGTACAACAAATAAACTCTCTTAATCAGAGTGAATATGAAAGTTAGAGTACAAAGTTTGAAGTATGTGAGAGTAAGAGACTTTGAATAGATGATTTGGCAGAGTTTCAGTATATACAAAGTAATTTCGTTACCCACATCTTCAAATGAAGTTCTATTTATAGATTTCTGCCCCAACTATACATTAGAGATAAGATCTAGCCATTAGTGATGTTATCCAACGGTTACTCTGAGAAACTATCCGTTTACCAACCACATTTAATGCTTCTGACACTCAAATTTCAAATTTCAGTTGGTTAACAGATGAATTTTGCAGAAACTGAAAATTACAGCCTTTAACGTTGAACTCCTGAAGTTCGTATGTTATGAAGCAAAATTCAAATTTTCATCCTTAGAAAATGATTCTATGTTGTAACATACGAATTTTCATGTTGAAAGTCTTTCTGTTTAGTGTGAACAATAATTTCATTTTGCTACAGTGCCTTCGAAATTCGAATTTTGGAACCCAAAATTCGTCTGTTAGAAGCTGGTTCAACGAGGCACAATAGTTCATCAATTCGAAATTCGAATTTTCAAAGGGCAAAGTTTGTCTGTTAGAGAGACCTCTTTTTAAACTTACTTTAAAGTTTGAATTTCTGAATACTATCATTCGTATGTCAACATATCATTATAACAGACTCATAAACTTTGTTTCTGAAATTCGAATTTTCATGTTCGAAGTTCATCTATCAGTGAGCAATTTTGAAGCCCTATCTAAACTTTGACATATTTTCAAGCAAATTTTTCAATTTTCATAAGTTGCATTTTATCTGAAATTTGAATTTTAAAAAGCCAAAGTTCCTCTGTCAGAGAAAGCTCTTTTTAGACACGTATCAAAATTCGAATTTCTCAAGTCAAAATTCATCTGTCAGAGAAGTCTCTTTTCAGACTTGTTCATTTTCAATACAAAATTCGAAATTTCCAAAGTCAAAGTTCGAATTTTCAAAACAGCATATCAGTATAAACCTTTCAATTTCATCTGTTAGTGGGTGTTTTTCAAATATCCCTTGAATTAACATAGAATCAAGGTTTTAAAACATCTTTTCACCAAATCAAAGTCTTTTACTCAAATTAAAATATTACTAAACATTCTACATCTATTCTTGTACTGATTTTTCTAGAATTTCTTCACTTGAAACCTTTTGTACACCTTTGATATCTTTATTCCAAGCTCTTGAAGGTTGGTTTGGAATCATCAAAACACTGGATTCAACACTATCCACTATTTTCGACGGGAAGGAAATATAACTAAATTTTGACAATGTCTAGAGAATGTAGATTCCTTGGATGATCTATGTTTTACTAATTTCTTAAACATGTATTATAGATAGAAGTTGGTTTTCCAATTATGCTAATGAAAAATATTGACAAATTGGGCTTGTACAATGATGCATGATTGTATGAATTTTTTGTTGCTTAATCAATTTGACTTAGTCAAGGATGTCTAATCAATTTAAGTATTCAAATATTAATAAATATTGAAGTTGTCTAAAATCTAATCAATTGGAATTAATCAGGTTTATGTTACTTTTCATTAAATAAATTTAAATTTAGTAATTGTATCAAAGTTTAAATATTTTTATATTCAACATTAAAAAATATTACGAACAATAATTTTTCAACTAAAATATAGACTTTCTTGATTTAAATTGTATTAGCTCTAAATTTATTATAGCTATAAAATTTATCTAAAAAATTAATAATTTAAATTTAACCTAAATCACAATTTTTTGAAATGAATTATAGGTTACAAATGCTGAGTACTTTTCAATTAAATTTTATTTGTATATATTATCCTATAAATAGATTGATTGATGATGATATTTTTTAATATTCTACGTAATTTCATGTATTTTATATGTCTATAGAAATATTGTACAAAATATTCACATATACTTACTTTAATTTGAATGGAATTACAAAAAATATTAATTTTTAAATTTATATAAATAAATATTTAAAATAAAGAGAATTATAAAATAACAGCATTCATTTAAAATTTAGATTTTGAAATAAAAAGTATTAAATGTGAGAACATGTATGGGCCCAACACAGGCCAAAATATATTCGAGCACTTTTTAGTGGCTCGAAATTTTCTTTTCCCACATCAAATGTTATGCATAGATGTTCAATAATTTAAATGAATGTTTTTTTAATTTTTTTTAGTTATAACATTTTTTTACCATTTGATGTAACGAGTAATTCAACATTATTTATAGAGAGTTTTACAGTAATATATATTCATGATATATTTAAATTCTATTTATATGTTTAGTTTGGTACATATTTTGTCATAAATTTTTATTTTTTTTACTTATACATAATTTTTTTTAACTGTCATCCATGTTTGATGGTTTTGTCCAATCCTATAAGTTCATTTCGAAAAAAAAAATTCTAAGTAATTGTATTATAATTGTAAACATTCATACTAAAATTTTTTATTTCTAAAAAATCCCATGCATTGCACGAGTGTATAATTAGTTTAAGTAATAAAGGCAAGATGAAGTATGAAGAAAGGTTAACATTGAAATCCTCACCATGTAATAAAAAAATGCATAAAATACTTTTATTACAATAATTAAACAGGTTTCTTTATATGTTGCGTGAAGTTATAAACACCTCCTAAATTGCGCTGTCATGATTTATGAATAAAGCAATTTACTATAAATTTGATATTAATCATATTATATAAGGATGAGAAGGGCTTTTTGAGCATAAAATAAGAACAAAAATAAAAAAAAATACCGAAATATGATATGTCAGAAAATATTTGTCAAAATATAACATACAAAATCGACTAGTGACAAAATGACTCGAGTTCATACAAAGAAGTCAAACAGTTAACTATGCGATTTTAGATCTAACAATTTTTTTTAATAAAAAGGTAAGTGCATGGCCATCCATGCGACTTACATCTTCACAATTTCTAAGAAAGAAAAGCCGCACGGCCATCCATGCGACTTTGCCTTTATTTTTTTTAAATAATTTATTTTTTAGTTGTTGAATTATTTAAATAGGTTCTCTAATCCTATTTAAATTACAAATATTTTCTACTATACTCGATCAACTTTCTACGATGTCTAAATGAGCTTCCACCATTTCCAAATATGATTCTTTGTAGGAAATATTTTGTATAGAGATCTGCAATTATCTTTTTACATTAAATAATTATTAAGAAGATATAAATTTAATTAAAAGTACAATAAATATTAATTACTAATTAATTATGTTTGTATAAGTATTATCCCAAATTTTTTCATCCCTAAACTTATATTATATATACATATTTTGTTTTGTAAACATTCAAATATTATATTAAAGTTGCATAAAGAGGCAAAAAATCTTTGTATGGTCCGTTAATTTTTATGATTGGAATTAAGAAAAAAAAGAATGAAATATGACATGTTAGACAATAGGTATTTTTGAGCATAATATAATAAAAAATTACTAAAATATGATATGTTAAACAATATTTACCAAAATATAACAAATAAAGTCGATTAGTGGCAGTGCATTTTGATTCTATACACACAAGTCTCTGATTCTATTTATAAAGTGTTGTTGACTAATAAATGAATATTAAGGAAAATTACTTATACTCAAAAAGTTTTAAAAAATTAAGATAAGTGAACAAATAATTGATATATTATTAAAAAATAATGATTAGTCAATAAATTTTAACAAATATTTAATAAAGAATGTTGGCTTTTTATTTTTGTTGAATAATCATTTAAAAGGTGTCAATTTAATTAAAAGTTAAACAAATGCTAATTAATAATTAACTAGTAATAAGTAAATAATAATGATTAGAAATAAAAAACACTATAATGAAGTAGCAAATTGAATGATAAGGCTTAACTTAAGCAAAAAAAGATGTGATTGTGGAGAGTTCCAGACAGAAAAGTATCCTAATTAACAAAAATAATGAAGTAGCAAATTGAATGATAAGACTTAACTTAAGTTAAAAAAAATATGATTGTGAAGAGTTCCAAGCAGTAAAGTATCTATGTATGCATGTAATTACTATATGTGCTCATGTAGGCATTGGCTCTTTACAATTTTTTATCAGCTAATTATTAAATTTATATTTTATTTCTAATCATTATTATTTACTTATTATTAGTTAATTATTAATTAGTATTTGTTCAACTTTTAATTAAATTGACGTCTTTTTAATAATTATTCAACAAAAAGAAAAAGCCAACATTCTTTATTTAATATTTGTTAAAATTTGTTGACTAATCATTATTTTTTAATAATATATCAATTATTTGTTCACTTATGTTAATTTTTTTAAAACTTTTTTAGTATAAGCAACTTTCTTTAATATTCATTTACTAATCAACAACATTTTATAAATAAAATCAGAGACTTATATGTATAGAGTCAAAATGTACGTCCACTAGTCAATTTTGTTTGTTATATTTTAGTAAATATTGTTTAACATGTCATATTTCAGTAATTTTTTATTATATTATGCTCAAAAATACATATTGTCTAACATGTCATATATCGTTCTTTTTTTTCCTTAATTTCAATCATAAAAATTAATGTACCATATAAGGATTTTTTGCCTCTTTATGCAACTTTAATATGTTATTTGAATATTTAAAAAATAAAACATGTGTATATAATGTAAGTTTAGGGATAAGAAAAATTGTGACAACAATTATACAAATATAGTTAATTATTAATTAATATTTGTTGCACTTTTAATTAAATTTATATCTTCTTAATAATTATTTAATATAAAAAAGATAATTTCATATCCTTTGACAAAATATTTCCTATAAAGAATCATATTTGAAAATTGTGGAAGCTCACTTGAATAGGATAGGAATTTGATCTGAGTATAGTAGAAAATATTAGTCATTTAAATAGGATCAAAGAATTCATTTAAATAATCTAACAACTAAAAAATAAATTATTTTTCAAAAAAAAAAGGCAAAATCACATGGATGACCATGTGACTTACCTTTTTATGAAAAAAAAATTATTAGGTCTGAAATTGCATAGTTAGTTATTCGACTTCTTTGTATGAACTCAAGTCACGTCACTAATCGACTTTATATATTATATTTTGATAAATATTTTTTGATATGTAATGTTTAGGTAATTTTTTTACTTTTTTGTTATTTTATGCTTAAAAAACTGACAAGAGGTCAGTTCTTTTACTTGCCAACGACAAAAAGTTACCTATTTAATTGGTCTTTTCCACCTTTATTAGCAAAAACAAATTGGCCTTTGCCGTTTGGCCTCATTAAGTCAGATTATTTTCTGAAAAGGGCGGAGGAAAGACATATAATTTTGATAAAAATAATAATACCCATATTTTTTACACAATATATATTTTACAGTTTAATTTAATTTAAAATTTTTCACCAATAGATGCTAATTTTAATGGAAGGGTCACGATTGTTTAAACATGATATTTCAAGTTCAAAACCTTCTGAATGTATAAACTCTTCTACGAGAGTTCTCCTAAATGGAAATCAATTATAACTCAATTTAAATTAATTAAAGTTCAAAGTGGCGATTGAATACCAAATAGTTATTAAAAAAAATTATCAGAACCATGTCAACTAGACATAAGTACATATTTTTCACTTTTTTTTTAAATTTGGGGCTATTTATTTTGATAACAAGCTAAAATTGAATAAAAACATAAAACGAATTTTCCGTATATATTTTTAAATATATATATATATAATTCCCATCAGATTGTGGAGGAAATATTGCAATTTATGAAAATTCAAGGAGCTTTCTTAGAGCCAATGGTATCTTTGAGAAAACGATTGCCTCACAAAATCACAATTCATTTCGACTGTCATCGTGCATATTAAATATATCATATTTAATATTCTATTAAAAGATTCTCATAAATATATCATTTAATTTTTCATTAAATTTAAATATAATCAACATCAATATAAATAATCAAATTTATAACAATATGCACTATCCACTATTCATTTTATAATGTCCACCCACCTCTAGTTTTTTTTCTTTTATATATATATATATATTTGTGAGTATTACTTCAAATTAAACTTATATGATACTTCTAAAAGCTAATAATATAATATTAAATTATAAAAATAGTATATTTATTATATTTTAATTAAAATATGAAAAATTAGATAGAACTAAAGTGATGCCATGCATTTACTAGAAGAGGTGTTTTATAATGTTGAGAAAACCGGATTGATTACTGGATGAACCGAGATACCAGTTTAAGATTTAATGGTTAGATTAGGGTCAAACTGGGGTTGGATTGGCCCTATTAAATTAATATATTTTATTTTAGACTAATTCTTTTAAATGAGAATGAGTAAAAATATAAATATAAAAATTAATTTTAAATCAACCAATAATAATAAAGTTAAAGCAAAATTTAAAATTAAAAAAATAATAAAAGATAAAAATACAACGACAACAACAACAATATTAGTATTATCCCACCAAGTGGGATTAGCTACATGGATCATATGACACCAATGGACTCCATCAAATACCATTTCTTCAGATAAATCATTTATCAAGAGGTCACGCCTTGTAACTTCTTTTAGTGTCCTTCGTGGTCTTTCTCTACGCCTTTTAATATGACTCCAATCCATTTGATCAGCTCTCCATACTGGTTCATCTTGTCATCTTCTTTGTACATGCTTAAACCGCCTTAAACGATTTTTCACCATTTTTTCTTCGATAGGTGCTACTCCGATTTTCCCTTGTATATAATCATTCAGTATCTTATCCATTCTTATATGACCACACATATTCATCTCAATATTCTCATCTCTGCTACTCACATTTCATGCTCTTGTTACCCATTCAAAACTCAACATTCACTGTTATATAGCATTGCTAGCCTTATAGCAGTTTAATAAAATTTCCCTTTAAGTTTAGTAGGCAACTTACGGTCACAAATAACTTCAAAAACTTTTCTTTACTTTAACCACCCAACTTGTATTCTATGCATAACATTCTTATCAATTTCACCATCACTCTGTAAAATCGATCCCAAATACTTGAACTTTGACACTTCTGGAATGTTTGTTTTCTAATTTTTACCTCTAAATCATTTCTCGCTAGCCTAATATTAAATTTGCAACACATATATTCCATTTTACTTCTATTTAAGCGGAAACCTTTTGACTCCAAAGTGTGTCTCCATAACTCAAGTTTAGAGTTGAGCTCTTCTTTTGAGTCCTCAATTAAGACTATATAATCCACAAAAAGCATACACTTAGGAATTTTCTCCTGTATATGTTCTGCTCGAACATTCAAAACCAAATCAAACAAATATGGACTCAAAGAAGATCCTTAATGTAAACCTATCCTTATAGAAATGTTCTTTGTCTCACCTCCAGGAGTTCTCATAGTTAAAATAAAAATATAATTTAAAAAATATAAAGAAGCAAATATTTAATTAAATATGTTGTAATTTAAAATTTTAATTTAAAAATAATAATAAATTTGTAGGTTTTTAACATTTTTTCCCCATTTGGGGTCTATCTAGTGCCTACAGAGCATGATTTATTATTATCTATTTTCTATATTGTTAGGTTTGGTAGGTCACCCAAGAGAGGAGATGAATTAGGTGATGCAAGATTTTTGCCTTTTTGAAGCACAACCCAATTTCACTAAATGTGCAGAAAAACAAGGATGAACAAAGAGAGAGTAAAGTATAACAATTGAAAAGAGAAGATAAAGAGCAAGACACAAGAATTTATACTGGTTTAGTTCAAACTACTTAGTCTACGTTCAATCCTCAAGCCACCACTTGAGATTTTCCACTATATCTCATAGGTTTGATTTGGGCACCTATGAAGTCTCAGTACATCGCATAAGTTTCAGTAGGTACTTCTGAAGCCACTCTCCTCACACCCTTACAAGATGAGTAAAATCCCTTAGTGTTTCCCCACACTAAGATTTTACCGGGAAAATAGTAGAAAAGAATGATTACATAAATGAGACTCTCTTTAAGAGTAGATGATACATTGAAATCTCACTCTATTGAGGTGAGTTTTTTAAAGAATACTGATATAAAAAAATTTTATGTATTGGAATAGTATTTTGGCATAAACTCTCTTAAGATTATTTTTTATGATGACAATCTCCCCCTTTTTTATGATGGCAAATCACTAGTGAAAAATATGTTTAATGAATGATTTACACATTTAATGTAGTTCAATTCAAATAATTCCAAATTAAGCACATGCATATTTTTCACACAATTTCTCCCCTATTTGACATCAACAAAAAAGTTTTAAAAAAAATTCTCCCACAATTCTTCTCTCCCTATTTGTGAAGTTATACCAGTAAACACAGATGTCTAGAGTTATTTCAAACACATACTAAAGCACAAACTGAAATGCAAATCATCATCAAAACTTATTATGCACTACATATTCAGATTATGCCAATTTTTGCTGATATCAAAATTAATACCAATTATTGATGATATTAAAACTAATATCAGTTATTGCTTGAAATTATTATGATATCAATTGTTATTATGCTTCTTGTTAAGAAGATTATGATATATATACATCACAAGAGGTATCTAAGAGTTGAAGAGTTGTTGTTTTTCTTCCTTTAGGATCAATGAGAAATTAAGCAACTAAAACTCTTCACAATAAAGTTGGGTGAGTTAAAGTGTAAATAATTTGATTTCAGAAAATGCTCCCTTTCAATCTATGCATTTCATATTATAAAACCAGAAAGCACAATGCACCAAATAAGTATATTTATACAAGAGCACATGATTGAGATTTTTCTTTTAAATCAAAAGAGCTTTTGAAAACCTTTTCATGCAAAGTTATAAGCTCCTCTTAAGTATAAATATCTATTCATACATGCATGTTTTTCACATCATTAGTCAGTAAGCAAGAGAAACTATGAAAATCAAACAAGTTTGGTTATACAAATAAAGAAATGGACTTGTATAAATATTGATCTTCACAATAAGTATCAACAAATTTAGATAGTTCATTATTTGAACAAGGACCATACTTTATTTTAATAGCCTCGTGTATCAGCACCAACTAAGCATATTCAAAGACTAGTTAAACACTTACAAACCAGCTTGGTTACTAACTAGTTTCTTCATTTTTTAATATAATTCCAATTGAGCACATCAAATATTCCATCTTTGTGAGGCTTTCATCATTTAGCTCAAGGAATGACTACAAAAATAAAGGGAATATCTTTTTCTTTCTTTAGTACCTTTTTTTACTGGGGTCCACTAATAGTTAGTTTAAACATTTTATAGTACATATAGGACCAGAGTTCAATCTTACCCAATTATATATATATAACGTAATAATTGAAAAGGGTCAGGGTCATAGGTTACCAAAGATTATTTCCTTGTTATTTTTGGCTTGTATGCAGTGTAATATTGCTCATGTCTCCCTTTTGCATGCATGCCATTACCTCTTGAGCTTCTGCTCTTTCTCTTCTCAAGGTAAATAGTTTAGTTTCCATTTAAGCTGCTTCCTTGAGAGGAGTAAAAGGTTTGCTTCCAGTGCTTCTCTTTGTGATTTGTAATTGTAGCCTTAGATTTTTGAGAAGCTTTTCCTTTTAGCATCCTCTTTCTTGCACCAATATGTTATTTCTTCTCGAATTTGTTTTGCCAACATGACACACTAGAAGAACATTTTGGTACCCACTTGTTCTTGGGTCTGGGAGGATCAGTGGTATTCTTTGGAACCCATTTCATGTTTTTACTTAAACCAATAAGCACAAATAAGCAATATGACCTTTTTTACCACAATATGTGCATGATGGTGAGTTAGGCCTTGCAATAGGCATAAAGAATTTCAAACAGCTTTTACTTTTCTCCTTGGGCTCACTCATATAGCCAACACCCAGCTTGTCAAACACACAATTCTGTTTTCCAAGTGAAATATTTAACTTATCTTTGCCTTGGGTGAAATTGGCTATTACCTTGTTAACTCTTCTTTTTCTTTAATTAATCTATCACATGAATCAAAAGAGAAAGTGTGTGTGTGGGTTTCACAGATATTTTCTAAATCATTTATTTTTTGCTTAAGTGATTCCTTTTCATTCTTTTCAAATTTTAATTCATTTTCTAAGGAAATCAATTTCTTTTGACTATGTGTAAGTACTTTTGCTAATCTAATTAGTTTATCATGCATTTCATTATAAGTATCTTGCAACTCATCAGAAGAATTATCTATATCAGATTCAGAGTCAGAATTTGATATCTTATCATTGGTTTTAGCCATCAAGCGCAAATAGGTATCCTCATCATTTTCATCTGAACTGTAGCCCTAAATTGCAGAGGTGTATGCCACTTTAACTTTCTCATTTTTCTTCTTTGCATATCTTCCTCCTTGCCTTTTTGAGTGGTTCTTTAGCTTATTTGCATGGTAGGAGTGCTTTGTCTCTGAAGTTCCTTCTTTTTCACGTTGAGGAATCTGCCAAATTTGATAGTCAACTGTCTCAGCTCGTCCTCCTTATCATTACTGCTGCTATCATCACTTTCATCTATTGAAACAAGAGTTTTGATGATTCCAAACCAACATTCAAGAGCTTGGATTGAAGATATCAAAGGAGAGCAAAGCTGTTTCAAGTAAAGATTTTCTGAGTACTTGCTGTTAGATCTTTTGTAGGATCCTTAGTTTTTGTCATGACTGGGTAAAAGATTTTGATTTGAAGAAAAGAAGTTTTCAAACTTTGATTTTATGTTAAATCTTCAAATATTTGAAAAACACCCACAAACAGACGATGGTTGAAAGTTTAAGCTAAACTGTCAAGTTGGAAATTCGAACTTTGCCTTTGGAAATTCGAATTTCGAGCTAAAACTGAATAAGTCTGAAGATATGGCTCTCTGTCAGACGAATTTTGGTTGTTCAAAATTCAAATTTTCATCTAGTCTGAAAAGAGGCCTTTTGCTAACAGACGAACTTCACACTTTCAAAATTCGAATTTCAAGTAAAATGAAGTTTGTAAAAACCAAAGAAATTCGTCTGAAACTATGATAAAGTGCATCTGAAATCAAAATGAAATTGAGTTTGATAAATGCTCTCTGACAGACGAATTTTGAACATCCAACATTCGAATTTTCATATAAGTCTGAAAGATGCTTCTTTGCAACAGACGAACTTTGAGTCTTCGAAATTCAAATTTCAAACAAAACAAAACTTGAGAAAATGGAAGAAATTCGTCTGAAACTATGTTAAAATTCACCTAAGATCAAGAGTGATTTACTGCTCTCTGACAGACAAACTTTGAACATTGAAATTCGAATTTCAGAAGCTAAGTTCTTGAGTCTATTGAAATGAAACATTGACATACGAATGATAAGAACTTGCAACATTCGAATGATGAAATTGGTCTGAAAAGAGTTTCTCTGACAGACGAATTTTGCCCTTTTAAAATTCGAATTTTGAAGAAAGTAACCTACTGTGTCCCTTTAAACATTCAATGCACATTCGAATTTTGGGGATCCAAAATTCGAATTTCGAAGGCACTGTAGAAGATTGAAAACACTGTTCACACTTAATCGAAAAACTTTCTTCTTGAAAATTCGTATGTCACTTTGTGAAAATGTTTTGTAAGTTTCAAAATTCGAATTTCACTTCATGAACAGACGAACTTCATGCTGTAACGTTGGAAGCTTTAATCTTCGGTTCCTTCGAAATCCGTCTGTTGGCCAACCAAAATTCGAATTTCAGTATGTCAGAAACATTAAATGCGGTTGGTAAACGGATAGTTTTTCAGTGTAACCGTTGAATAACTTCCCCAACGGATAGATTTAGTCTCTAACAGATATATGAGACCTAAATCTATAAATACAACATCATTTGAAGTTGTGGGTAACGAATCAAACTTGTATATACCGAATTTCTGCTGAATCTTCTTCTCAAAAGCTTTTACCCTCTTAACTTCTAAACTTGTACTTAAACTTTCATATTCACTCCTTACAAGAGAGTTATTTCATTGTAATCAATTTATTCTTCATCTGGGAGATAGATTTACTTATGAGGGGTATTCACAAGGGGCTTGGGAAGCACATTGTGAAAGTGCTTAGAGTGTTTGAGAGAGCTCCAGAAACAGAGCATACTCATGTACTGCGGCTTTAGCAAGAAGCCCACTGAAATTCTTGCTGTATAGTGGATAAATCTCAAGAGGTGTCTTGGGGACTGGATGTAGGTCAAGTGAATAGACCGAACCAGGATAAATCACTAACTTCTCTTCTCCTTATCTTTACTTTTCACCTTGCTCTGTTTTACGCATTGTTTTCATTATACTGTGATATCTTCACTTACTTCACTTTGTGCAGAAAAACTTCAAACTTCCCAATTCACCCCCCCTCTTAGGAAGTCAGCCCTGCTAACAAGTGGTATCAGAGCCCAGATTCCCACTCAAAGGATTTTACAGTCCGGGAACAAAGATGGCTAGCTTTGGAGAGAGTATACTTCCTGAAGGGAATAACACTAATAGACCACCAGGCTTCAGTGGAGAGCATTATCGATACTGGAAGATGAAGATGCAGATCTACCTACAATCAATTGATCTTGACATCTGGTAAGTCATTGAGAAAGGAGATTTCATCCCAATGACTCCAACTGAAGATGGAAGACACAAAGAGAAGCTGAAAGCAGAGTGGAATGATGAAGACAGAAGGAGAGTCCTACTGAATTTCAAAGCAAAGTATTGTTTAGTCAGTGCCCTGAACCAGGATGAATTCTACAGAGTCTCGCAATGCACCACTGCAAAAGGAATGTGGGATACTCTGCAGATTGCATATGAGGGAACATCTGGAGTCAGGGAGAACAGACTGAACACGTGCATTGGAGAGTATGAAAGCTTCAGAATGGATAAAGGAGAAACTGTAAAGGAGCTCCAAAAGAGGTTTACTCTCATTGTGAATCAGCTTAAGAGCCTGGGAAAGGAATACAATCAATCTGAGAAAGTAAGAAAGATACTCAGAGCTCTCCCTCTGGAATGGCAGCCCAAGGTGACAGCAATAGAGGAAGCCAGAGGAGAATCAATGGCCTTTGTCACAGCTCTCTTTGGCAGCCTTGAGGAGTATGAAGGAAAAATCAAAGCTCTCAAGGAAGCTAGGCTGGACAGAAAGAAGAAAGGCCTTGCCCTCAAAGCTGCTGATGAAAAGAAAGAAGAATCTGACGAAGGAGATGAGCTGGATGAAGAAACTCTGGCTATGATGGTCAGAAAATTCGGAAGATTCTACAACAAGAAGAAGAACAGGAAATTCTTCAAGAAGGGAGCTGCTGGAGAAAGCAAGAAAGAAACAAAAGAACCTATAACTTGCTATGAGTGCAAGAAGCAGGGACATATAAAGTGGGACTGCCCCCAATTCCTCAAGAAGCAAGAAAAAGAGAAGAAAGTTGCTGACAAAGGGAAGAAGAAGAAAGCCTACATTTCATCTATATGGGGCAACATCTCTGATGAGGAAGAAGAAGATGAGGATGAGATTGCCAATATTTGTCTGATGGCACTTGCCTCTGAAGAAGCCACACCCTCATGCAGCAGTCATCAGGAAGAAGAGGTACATGAATCTGAACCTTCCTATTCTGAGTTACTTGATGCATTTCATGAGCTTCATGATGAATTCATTAGAGTTGGCAAAGAACTGAAATTGGCAAAGAAAAAGATAAATAAGCTGGAATCTCAAACCATAGTTTCTGAAATTGCCTCTTTACCTCCTACTGAATCTGTTTGCTGCACCTCATGCACTGAACTTAAGCAAACTAATGATTATTTAGTTAAAAGCATGTCTAGGCTCACTAGAGGTAAAGATATATTGTTTGCCTTGATGGGGAGCTAAAGAATATCACAAGGAAAAGCTGGTCTTGGCTATGATCCATGTGCTGTCAAGGAAAAGATTAGGAAGAAAAATCAGAATGCGTATATGAGACATTTTGTGCATGCTGAGAACAATAAAAAGAAAAATGATGAGTCACCTCACATTGAAACATATGATCAACCAAGGCATGCTAAACAAAAGTATTATCTGCATTATTTTCTTCCTACCACTCAATCTAGCAGTCCATTCATTACCTGTCATTTCTGTAACAAAAGGGGACATATTTCCAGTTCTTGTGCATTGAAGAAAAATGGACTTGGCAGGAAAGCTGAATGGGTTCCCAAAGTTGCATCTGTATCTAGGGAATTACTTACTGACCGAAAAGGACCCAAGCAAATTTGGGTACCTAAAAGGAAAACATAAACTTTGTTTTGCAGGTCTGTCTCAAAGCTAAGAAAAGCAACAAATGGTATATAGACAGTGCCTGCACAAGCCACATGACTGGTGATAAGGAAAAGTTCATCACCCTTAGAGACAAGAAAGGAGGAAAGGTGACCTTTGGAGGTGACCAATATGGCAAAATCATTGGTATTGGAATTGTGGGCAAAAATCCTGAAACATCCATTGAAGAGGTGCTGTTTGTGATTGGCCTCAACCACAACTTACTAAGCGTGAGTCAGACTTGTGACAAAGGAAACTGGGTGCTGTTTGACTCAAAGTTTTGCCTGGTCATCAGAAAAAGTGATCGCAAAGTAATCCTCAAAGCTCAAAGGGATGGTAACTGTTATACTATTGACCTTGATGAACTTCCTCCCTTGGACTCTGTATGTTTAATTAGTCAGGATAATAATAGTTGGCTATGGCATAGGAGATTAGCTCATATTAACATGAATCAATTGTCTAAACTGATTAAAAATGAGCTAGTAACTGGTCTTCCTAAAATATCTTTTGAAAAGGATAAAGAATGTGATGCATGCCTAAGAGGAAAACAAACTAAATCATCCTTCAAATCTAAGAATGTAATTACCACAACAAGACCACTTGAATTGTTGCATATGGACTTAATTGGACCATCCAGGGTGAAAAGTCTTGGTGGTAATCTGTATGTGCTTGTAATTGTAGATGATTACTCTAGATTCACTTGGACATTGTTTCTTTCCTCTAAAAGTGATACCTTTGATGCATTTGTAACCTTAGCTAAGAAAGTGCAAAATGAGAAAGGTATTTCTATTGTGTCTATCAGGTCAGACCATGGAGGAGAATTTGAAAATGCATACTTCCTGGAGTACTGCAATGAGCATGGGATTGACCACAACTTCTCAGCACCAAGAACTCCTCAACAAAATGGAGTGGTGGAAAGGAAGAACAGAACCATTGGAGAGATGGCAAGAGCTATGCTGAATGAGAAGGAACTTTCTCAAGTATTCTGGGCTGATGCAGTGAATACAACAAGTTACATCATAAACAGAGCCTACATCAGACCAATCCTTGGGAAGACTCCTTATGAGCTGTACAAGGGAAGAAAGCCAAATATATCACACCTCCATGTGTTCGGGTGCAAATGCTTCATTCACAACAATGGGAAAGAAAATCTAGGTAAGTTTGATGCCAAATCCGATGAAGGTATATTTTTGGGCTATTCAAGTAGGAGTAAGGCATATAGGGTTTATAATAAAAGATCAAATATAGTAGAAGAATCAGTGCATGTGGTTTTCATTGAAAATGAAGCTGTTTCAAAACATGAGGATGATCTTACTATCAATTTTGAAAAACTGGGAATTTCTGACAAAAGTAAAACTGAACCTCCAAAGATATCTGAATCTGTTGACACAGAGGAAGATGTCCAGGAGCAAGAGTTTGATGAAAACAACTCAAGAACTCCCTAGAGCTTGGAGATATCAAAGGAATCACCCTGTTGATCAAGTAATAGGGAATGTTCAAGAGAAAGTCAAAACCAGAAAACAGTTAAGGGATCAAATGCTCAACTGTGCTTTCATTTCTGAAATTGAACCCAAATGTGCTGAAGAAGCCTTAACTGATGAATATTGGATTATGGCTATGCAAGATGAATTAAATCAATTTGAAAGAAATCAAGTTTGGGATCTAGTGCCCAGACCCAAAAATCATTCTGTTATTGGAACTAAATGGGTCTTCAGAAACAAACTTGATGAATCTGGAACAATAATCAGAAATAAAGTGAGACTGGTTGCTAAAGGGTATAATCAGGAAGAAGGTATTGATTTTGAAGAAACCTTTGCACCAGTAGCTAGACTATAGGCTATAAGAATACTACTAGCATATGCATGCATGAAAAATATTTTATTATATCAAATGGATGTAAAAAGTGTCTTTCTGAATGGATATATCATGGAAGAAGTTTATGTAGATCAACCTCCAGGTTTTGAGGATTCTACAAAACCTAACCATGTTTATAAATTGAAGAAAGCTCTTTATGGTTTAAAGCAGGCCCCTAGAGCATGGTATGAGAGACTGAGCAATTTTCTGACTGAAAAGGGGTTTAACAGATGCAAAGTTGACACAACGTTATTTACTAAGAAAGAAAATAAAGACTTACTAATTGTTCAAATTTATGTTGATGATATTATTTTTGGTGCTACTAATGAGGCTCTTTGCAAGAAATTTTCTAAGTTAATGCAGGGAGAATTCAAGATGTCTATGATGGGTGAACTCAACTTCTTCCTTGGATTGCAAATTAAACAGCAAGGTGATGGTATCTTTCTTAGTCAATCCAAGTATCTAAAGGAGCTGCTAAAGAAGTTTGGAATGGAGAATGCAAGCCAATGGGAACACATACGGCTACTGCAACCAAACTGGATATGGATGAGAATGGGAAGATGTTTGACATTACTCAGTACAAAAAAATGATTGGATCCCTACTGTACTTAACTGCCAGTAGACCTGACATTATGTTCAGTGTCTGCATGTGTACAAGGTTCCAATCATGCCCCAAAGAATTCCATGCAACAGCTGTGAAAAGAATTTTTAGATATCTTATTGGAACATCACAGATGGGTCTTTGGTATCCAAAAGGCAATGGAGAAGACCTCAAAGGATGCACTGATACTAATTTTGCAGGATCTAAAACTGACAGAAAAAGCACAAGTGGAACCTGTCAGTTCCTTGGAGGATCCCTAGTTTCATGGTTCAGCAAAGAGCAAAACAGTGTGGCCTTATCTACTGCAGAAGCTGAGTATGTTGCAGCTGGAAGCTATTGTGCCCAAGTCATCTGGATGAAACAGCAGCTTGAAGATCTTGAGGTCAAAATAAAAGAGATATCAATCATATGTGACAACCAAAGTGCTATAAATATCACCAAGAATCCTATCATGCATTCAAGGACGAAACATATTGAAGTTAGGCACCACTTCATAAGAGATCACGTTCTAAAAGGAGAAGTCAGATTGGAGTACATCCCAACAGAGGATCAAGTTGCTGATATACTCACAAAACCTCTGCCAGAAGACAGGCTTTGTAAAATAAGGAGAGAATTGGGAATGGTAAACCCCAATGAACTGTAAGATATTTCTGTGCAATTCTGTCTTTAGAATTTTCAATATTAGAATCAATTCTAACTTGAGCATCGGAGTATGTTTAATTTGAAGTGCAGGTGCTCCTTGTGAAAATCAATGGCAATATGCTTGAGGATTGGAGCACGTCAGAATGAAACAACCAGAAAATGGAGTAAATGATGTAAATTCTAAGTTTTGGATCCATTCTGTAAGTTTTTAAGATGAAATTCGCATTTTAATGTGTGTTAGACGTATTTTGCTTCATAAAATGTACCTTTGACATGGTCAATATGGTCAACATTCGAATTTCAGTTCACTAACAGACAAACTTCGGCCTGTTATGCCTTGGAACAGTCCTCAGTAATGCCTCAAAATTCGTCTGTTGAAACTTGAAAGTTCGAATTTTCAAAATCAAAAATTTCAAAGTTATGTTTGTCCAGCACTGCTACACAAATTATTACTTCTTAACATACGAATGTTGGACAATCTTTACATAGTTGAAAAATTCGTCTGATGAATCATGTCCTTCATGTTGAATTATTGAAAGATGCAGCTCTGCATGTTTAATTCGTCTGTTGATTGATAGTTTGATTGTTGTCTGCCTTTTTCTTTTCAACATTCAAACTTTGGTGGAACAAAATTCGTCTGTTGTGCCTGTATTGCTTGTTTCAAGCCACTGTCAGACGAACTTTCAAGATGAAAATTCGTCTGTCAATAAGCTGAACTGAATGGTTTAACTTGTAACTGCCCGAAGTTCAAATTTTGACCCCTCAAAGTTCATCTGTCAGACGGTTACACATGTTAAATGCAACGGTTTTCCTCAGAACAGACGCAACCCTATTTGTAACCTCTCTAAATCTGTTCTGATTCAATCTTTAATCCTCTTAACTCCTGTCCAAAAACCGTCATTCTTCACTGCTTAAACTTCCATTCGCATCCCATAAACCTTTCCTTAACCTCATTCTGCATCATTCCACTGAAAAATGGCGAGAGTAAAGATCCCTGGAGCAGGACAAGCTGGAACTCGGCCAAAAAGAACGGTCCAATCTTAATATGCTACAAAGGAATGAGAGAAATCCAAGAGAAAGGCCGAACCCAGTAAAGCTACCCCTTCCAAATGCCAGAAATCATCATCCAAGGCAGATTCACAGAAAACTGGACCTTCCTCATCAAAAACTGCGGTCCCTTCGGCTGATACTGCTACTGTGGCTTCCTCCTCTTCTACACAATCTGGAGAATTTGAGCTTACTACACTGCCACTTTGGAGCACTCCTGAGATTCAAGAAGAGTTTTCTGCCAAGTTTTCCAGCAAAAAGGTAATCAAGCCTCACTGTGTAAATATGGAGCAATTTTTGATATCCAACAACTTTGATGCTGCTTTATGGTTGATAAGATACAAAAACCTGTTGAAAATTGCTGAAAAATATGATGATGAAGTAGTGAAAACTTGGTATGCCTCTCTTCAATATAACAGCAAGAAAAAGAAATGGGAGGTCACTTTGAGATCAAGGACCATCTGGCTTGCTGATGAAATAATCAATGAAGTGCTGGAAATCCCAGGACAAGATGGGCTGAAAATTGACATCACAGCCTCTGGATATATGGATGAGGCAAGCACAGCTGATGAAGAAGGTGGATCCTTTCTGAACTACAAAGAAAGCACCATCTTGGACACCTTATTCAGGAGAAAGGAAAACAGGCCAACAATAAATCTGTTGAAGCCCACAGACCTAAGTGTACAAGTCAGGATCCTGCACTATATAGTGTCCAGAATCATATTCAACAAGGGTGGCAGCTTCAATTTGATAACAAGGGCAGAGGTTCATGTGATGACTGCTATCATACGTGGAAAGCTGATTAACATGGGTCATATTATTCTCCAGAGAATGATAAAGGCAAGGGATCAGAGGAAGGATTCCACACTCCCCTATGCCGCAATTATTTCAAGAATCCTACAGCATGCTAGAATTCAACTCATTGAAAGGGGAAAGGGAAACTTACTGAGGCATTCAAAGAGGAGGAACTGCAAAGGATGGGCATTGAAAGAGATGAAGGACGATGGGTTGGAAAGGGAGCAGGGAAATCTGAAGACTTGTTCTTTGTTACTGATGCATCCCTCCAACAAGAAGGAACTTCCGAGGCCCCTGGCAAATCTGTACCTCAGCCTTCTCAGCCAATCTCATCTCCCTCCAGGCCTACTCACCCTCCTTCCACTCCCTCCTCATGGGCCAAGCCAACAAAGGTCACTGAGTTGTTTGACAGTCTGTTAACACTCATTCTCAGCATAAGAGATGAGCAAAATGCCAAATTTGCTCATCTACAAGATCAGATCCATCAGTTGGCTATAAATATGAAGGTGGTGGCTGATGCCTATGAAGAGATAAGAAATGCAATTCCTACCACTTCAACTCCACCTCAGCCTAGTGTCCCTGAGCCTACTCTGTCTCCATCCCCTGTGCCTCCAAGTCCCTTCGAGATTGCCTCCTCTGACCATGATGATGATGAGATAGATGGTGCTGGTGCAATGAGAACACCAAGTCCTGGTCCACCCTTGGACTATGGATTGGGAGAAGAAGGACTCCAAGATCCAAGCCCTCATGAGCCCATGCAAGAAGATGCTCAGGAATCAATTCTGTCAACTCAAGAATCTGAGCAAGTTGAAAGACTAGTTGCAGCCATTTCAAGCTCCTCTATGCCAGAAGATGTGAGCACTGAAGAAAGGAGCCTTGTACCTGTTGTTGACTATGTTGCCATTGCTCATAATGCTCTACTGGAAGCTCAGAGAAGAAGGCTGGAAGAAATGTTTCCTCCTGCTAAACCAGCTTCCTCTTCTCTAGCTGCCTATGGTCTTACAGAGGAACAAAGAGCTCAACTAGCTCTTTCCAGACAGGCAATGCAGGAGCTGCTGGAAATCTCTGACGAGGAAACAAGCACTGAGTCCCCAGCTGAACCTGCAATCCCTTTTGCTCCTGTGCCCCTTCGTGCTATTCCTGTCTCTCAGATCCCTCCTCCGGCTGATTTTGTTGGCCTTCCTGATGATGTCAAAAAGGGGGAGAAGTCTGGGCAAACTGGAAAGCCTGCTGCTGAGCAATCTGGGAAAGGAAAAGGGAAATCCTACAGCAAGAAGACCAAGTCCAAGAAGAAATGATTGGAGATTAGGCTTAAGTCCTCTTGTTGTACTTTGTACTGTGTATTTGTATTTTGAATTTGTTGTTTGAACTGGATTTGATGTTTGATCTTTGCTTAATTTGTTTCTGTACAAGCAACTCTTGATTAAAATGAATGGATCCCTTTGTTGCAATGTTTTGTGCCTTAAATCTGTTGATATCTTATGCATATGTTGAGGGGGAGCTTGTGAAAGCAAACCTAAGTATTAATCCAGTTTGTAAGTTGTTTTGTCATCATCAAAAAGGGGGAGAATGTTGAAACAAGAGTTTTGATGATTCCAAACCAACATTCAAGAGCTTGGATTGAAGATATCAAAGGAGAGCAAAGCTGTTTCAAGTGAAGATTTTCTGAGTACTTGCTGTTAGATCTTTTGCAGGATCCTTAGTTTTTGTCATGACTGGGTAAAAGATTTTGATTTGAAGAAAAGAAGTTTTCAAACTTTGATTTTATGTTAAATCTTCAAATATTTGAAAAACACCCACAAACAGACGATGGTTGAAAGTTTAAGCTAAATTGTCAAGTTGGAAATTCGAACTTTGCCTTTGGAAATTCGAATTTCGAGCTAAAACTGAATAAGTCTGAAGAGATGGCTCTCTGTCTGATGAATTTTGGTTGTTCAAAATTCAAATTTTCATCTAGTCTGAAAAGAGGCCTTTTGCTAACAGACGAACTTCACACTTTCAAAATTCGAATTTCAAGTAAAATGAAGTTTGTAAAAACCAAAGAAATTCGTCTGAAACTATGATAAAGTACATCTGAAATCAAAATGAAATTGAGTTTGATAAATGCTCTCTGACAGACGAATTTTGAACTTCCAACATTCGAATTTTCATATAAGTCTGAAAGATGCTTCTTTGCAACAGACGAACTTTGAGTCTTCAAAATTCGAATTTCAAACAAAACAAAACTTGAGAAAATGGAAGAAATTCGTCTGAAACTATGTTAAAGTTCACCTAAGATCAGGAGTGATTTACTGCTCTCTGACAGACGAACTTTGAACATTGAAATTCGAATTTCAGAAGCTAAGTTCTTGAGTCTATTGAAATGAAACATTGACATACAAATGATAAGAACTTGCAACATTCAAATGATGAAATTGGTCTGAAAAGAATTTCTCTGACAGACGAATTTCGCCCTTTTAAAATTGAAATTTTGAAGAAAGTAACCTACTGTGTCCCTTTAAACGTTCAATGGACATTCGAATTTTGGGGATCCAAAATTTGAATTTCGAAGGCACTGTAGAAAATTGAAAACACTGTTCACACTTAACCGAAAAACTTTCTTCTTGAAAATTCGTATGTCACTTTGTGAAAATGTTTTGTAAGTTTCAAAATTCGAATTTCACTTCATGAACAGACGAACTTCATGCTGTAACGTTGGAAGCTTTAATCTTCGGTTCCTTCGAAATCCGTCTGTTGGCCAACCAAAATTCGAATTTCAGTATGTCAGAAACATTAAATGCAGTTGGTAAACGGATAGTTTTTCAGTGTAACCGTTGAATAACTTCCCCAACGGATAGATTTAGTCTCTAACAGATATATGAGACCTAAATCTATAAATACAACATCATTTGAAGTTGTGGGTAACGAATCAAACTTGTATATACCGAATTTCTGCTGAATCTTCTTCTCAAAAGCTTTTACCCTCTTAACTTCTAAACTTGTACTTAAACTTTCATATTCACTCCTTACAAGAGAGTTATTTCATTGTAATCAATTTATTCTTCATCTGGGAGATAGATTTACTTGTGAGGGGTATTCACAAGGGGATTGGGAAGCATATTGTGAAAGTGCTTAGAGTGTTTGAGAGAGCTCCAGAAACAGAGCATACTCATGTACTGCGGCTTTAGCAAGAAGCCCACTAAAATTCTTGCTGTATAGTGGATAAATCTCAAGAGGTGTCTTGGGGACTGGATGTAGGTCAAGTGAATAGACCGAACCAGGATAAATCACTGACTTCTCTTCTCCTTATCTTTACTTTTCACCTTGCTCTGTTTTACGCATTGTTTTCATTATACTGTGATATCTTCACTTACTTCACTTTGTGCAGAAAAACTTCAAACTTCCCAATTCACCCCCCTCTTGGGAAGTCAGCCCGGCTAACATCATCATCAGTATCATCATCTTCTGAGCTTCATGATGTATTGGCTTTGAACATCAACATTTTTTCTTTGTTTTGCTGCTCCCATAGAAGGTTTAGTTTTCCTTCATGTTTAGCGAGGCTCCCAAACAGTGCAGTGACAAACTGATATAATGTTCTTCTTGTTTCTTCAATCACTGTCACTTTTAGTTGTCATTCTTTAGGTAGAGCTTTGAGTATTTTGCATACTTACTCTCTTTGTATGTAGCTCTTCCCCAAAGCTGCCAGATGATTAACGATATGAGTAAAATGAATTTTCATTTCTTTAATAGGCTCACCATTGTTCATCTTGAAGACTTCATATTCAGCCGTGAGAGAGCTAAGCATGTTTTCCTTCACTCCCTTGGTTCCTTCATGAGTAATCTCTAGAGCATCCCACATTTCCTTTGCTGTGTTGCAATCTGATACTCTAAAGAATCCATCTTGTGAAAGAGCACTAACTAAGGAGTGTGTTGCCTTAAAGTTCAGCAGGACTCTACGCTTATCATCATCATCTCATTCTTCTTCTGACTTCTCTCTGTATGTTCCATTATTCTGCATCTTCTTTGACAAAATCTCCTTTCTTGATGACAGATCAAATTTCTAGGTTTATGGATTGAAGAAATATTTACATCCTCATCTTCTAGTATCCATAGTGTTCACCATTAAATACTGGAGATCTATTGACATTGTTCTCCTGTGGCAGTATATTCTCTCTAAAGCTAGCCATCTTACTCCTGAATGATTAGATTCTTTACTAGGAGTCTAAGCTTTGATACCAATTGTTATGTTTGGCTAGTCACCCCAGAGGGGAGTGAATTAGGTGATGCAAGATTTTCGCCCTTTTGAAATACATCCCAATTTCACTAGATGTGCAGAAAACAAAGATGAATAGAGAGAGAGAGTAAAGTACAATAATTGAAAAGAGAAGATGAAGAGCAAGACACAAAAATTTATATTGATTCAGCCCAAACCACTTGACCTATATCCAGTCCTCAAGCCACCATTTGAAATTTTTCATTATATCTCACAGGTTTGATCTGGGCACCTGTGAAATCTCAGTATATTCGACAAGTTTCAGTAGGCACTTGTGAAGCCACTCTCCTCACACCCTTACAAGATGTGTAAAGTCTCTTAGTATTTCCCCACACTAAGATTCTACCGGGAAAATAGTAGAAAAGATTAATTACAGAAATGAGACTCTCTTTAGGAGTAGATGATAAATTGAAAGCTCATTCTATTGAGGTGGGTTTTTTAAAGAATATTAACATAGAAAAATTTTATATATTGGAATAGTATATTGGCATAAACTCTCTTAATATTGTTTTTGCATAAGTTCAAATGAGGTTCTATTTATAGATTGATGGCTTACCTAGGCATTAGACACAAGATCTATCCGTGAAACATAAATTCTAGCTGTTACTCAGCAAAAAGAGTCATTCACCAATTGCATTAAATGCATCTGTCTTTCCAAAATTTGAATTTCATAGTTCAATAGATGAATTTTGTAGAGATAACATAGTTATGTGTTTCACATTGAACTTTAGAAATTCGTCTGTCATAAAGTAAAATTCAAATTTTGAGTTTGTCAAAGTTAACCCATAGTAGTTCATGCGAATTTTCATACTGGAAGTGCTTCTGTTGAAGTTTAAACAGTTATCTCCAGTTTTCACAGTGCACTTCGAAATTCGAATTTTAGAAGTTAAAATTTGTCTATCAGAGGCACATTCAACATGATGCAAAAGTTCTTTCTTAGTAATTTGACTGTTGAACTACAAAATTTGTCTATCAGAAGCATGCTCTAACGAGACTCACTAGTTCTCATTTTAAAATTTGTACTTCAAAGTCCAAAATTTGTCTGTGAGAGATAGTGACAGTGAACTCATTTTGAACTTCACTAACATTCGAATTTTGACTAGGTTACATAAGAATTTTGCACACTTTCATTAACAATACTTAGTCCAAAATTCAAATTTCAAAACTGAAATTCGTCTGTCAGAGATAAAACCTCTGTAACTTCGAATTTCACTAAGTAAAGTTTGAATTTTGCACAAAATAAATGAGTCAAATATAAAATTCGGCTGTTAACTAATATTTCTTAATACTAACATATGCTAACATTAGATTTATTTAATCAAACTCGTTTAAAACATATGGTAACAAAATTAAGTAAATTTCAAAGATTTAAACCACCTTAAGACCTAAGTAAAAATAAAATATACCTAATAACTAAGTCTCCAATGCTTGAGCTCCACTTTCACTTGATTATTCTCTTCTCGATATACTCCTTTCTGATTTTCAATTCTTGGAGCATTCTTTCTCTTCTTCTTCTTTGAGTGAGACATGATGTTGATTATCAGTTCTTTATTCCAATGCTCACTCTTCTTATTTGGACAATCATACACTTGATGTTTCATACTTACAAACTAAGTAATTAGTCTAATTTATATATCCAATTTTTATTATAAACCATAAAAGCATAGTGGATATATTAGTGAATAACATGATATATGCATTATAAATATAATTAAATACATGCTAATGTACATTTTACTTCTTTAAGAAATAATATATATATTATACAAATGTGATACATTTGTTCCTTACTACTCTACATTTGTCATCATCAAAACTTATATTATATTAAACCTAACATATCTTACTATTGTAAGGTTTAGTATAACAAGTTTTGATGATGACAAATATAAAGTAATAAGGAACAAATGCATCATATGTATCTGGCATATATAATGTTCTTTAAAAAAGTAAAATGTGCATTAGCATGTATTTAATTATAGTTATAATGTATATATCATGCTATGTGCAAATATATCCACTATACTTTTACAATGAATAACATAAGTTGGATATATAAACTGGACTAATTACTTGGTTTGTAAGTGTAATATATTAAATGTAAGTTGATCCAAGTAAGAAGAGTGAGTATTGGAATACAAAATGGAAATCAATATCATGCCTCACTCAAGAAAGAAGAAGAGAAAGGATGCTCCAAAAATGTAAGATCAGAAGGGAGCATGCCAAGAAGGAAATGACCAAGTGGAAGTGGAACTTAACATTTAAAAACCTAGTCACTAGGTATATTTTGTTTTCACTTAGGTCTTGAGGTGGGATTAATCTTTGAAAATTACTTAATCTTGTTACCATATATTTTAAATGAGTTAGATTAAGTAAATCTGATGTTAGCATATGTTAGATTTGAAAAACTCTGACTAACAGACGAATTTTGAGAAGTTAACTTCACATACTTTGTGAAAATATGAACTTTGATGACTGAAATTTGAAGTTGCAAAGATATCATCTCTGACAGACGAATTTCAAGTGTTGAAATTTGAATTTCGAGTCAAGCATAGTTAGTAAAATGTGCAAAATTCGTCTGAAGTCATGACAAAGTTCGTCTGATAATTAAGTACTGAAAGGGTTCAAAAACATTCCCTCTGATAGATGAATTTTGGGTTTCAAAATTTGAACTTTAGAATAGAACTTAATGATTTACAATTGCATTTGATTAACTCAAAAAGTTTTGGGTATCAAAGTAACATATCCTTACTTTTAAACATAGTGAAATCTGATTTTCAAGAATCTAGAGTTTGACCTTTGATTAGTATTTTTAAGACATCTCTCAAAATACATATGAGTTTGATGTAAAACTTATTTCATATGAAACTAGAATTAATAAGCTTTTCAAATAAGGTTATTTCACTCAAAATAAAGTTCATATGAAAAAGCTATGGTCATTTAAAATTGAGTAGTGGGATATAGATTTTTAGTTTTAACCTCCTATCATTATTTTGATCATATCTTATAGAATACGTTTTTTTTTAAGTGAAACTTCTTGAATTTGAAAGTAGACATTGAGAGCTTTCCAACCATAGGCATTTTTTTTAATTTGGAGTTAAAATGAGAGAGTTATAGCTTCTACAAAATTGTCTATAGTGCAAAGTTCGAAGTTATAAAGGTTCCGCCTCCGATAGACGAATTTCGGGCCTCCGAAATTCAAATTTTGAAGAGAACTTTTGTGTCATGTTGAGCTTGCCACTGACAGACGAACCTTGGCCTTTGAAATTCAAACTTTAGGTCTAACACATGAATTTTGGCTTTCAAAATTTGAACTTCGAAAGTCCAGAATATGAAAATACTTCTAGAAAAGCCAACAGACATGTTTTGACATTTAAAATTCAAACTTCAAGTATAACAGAGGAATTTTGGCTTTGAAAATTCAAATTTCAAATCTCCAGAATGTGGAAATACTTTTGGAACAGCCAATAGATGAATTTTCACATCCAAAATTCAAATTTCGAATGAAAGAACTAGTGCTATATTGAGTTGCTCACTAATAGATGAATTTTGGGCACCAAAATTTGAACTTCGAAGGCACTGTAGGAATATGGAATAACTGTTCCTACTTACCAGAAATATTTTAAACTTGAAAATTCATATGTTCCAACATAGAAACATTTGTCAAAGATGAAAATTTGAATTTTGCTTTAGAACAGACGAACTTCAAAGTTTAACGTTAAAGTCTTTAACTTATGGTCTTTGTGAAATTCGTCTGTTGACACGCAAAATTTGAATTTTAGAAGTGTCAACACATTAAATGTGGTTGGTGAATGACTAGTTTTACAGAGTAACTGTTGGGTAACGTCTCTAATGGCTAGATTTTATGTCTAACGTCTAGTTACACCACAAATCTATAAATAGAACATCATTTGAACTTATGGGTAACAATCTTAGGAGAGTTTATATGAAAATACTGCAACAATTTGTGAAATCTTTCTATCTCAACATTGTTTGAAAAACTCACCTCAATAGAGTGAGCCTTCAATGTATTATCTATTCTTTAAGAGAGTTTTCATTTTCTAAACATTTCTTTCTACATATTCTGGGTGGAATCTTAGTGTAGGAAAACACTAAGGGATTTACACATCTTGTAAGGGTGTGGGGGGAGTGGCTTCACAAGTGCCTCCTGAAACTTGTGAGATGTACTGAGGCTTCACAGGTGCCCAAATCAAACTGTTGAATCAAGCATTTTGATGACTCCAAACTAACCTTCAAGAGCTTGGAATAAAGATATCAAAGGTGCACAAAAGGTTTCAAGTGAAGGAATTCTAGAGAAATTAGTGCAAGGATAGATGTAGAATGTTTAGTAATGTTTTAATTTGAGTAAAAGACTTTGATTTGGTAAAAAGATGTTTTAAAACCTTGATTCTATGTTAATTCATGGAATATTTGAAAAACATCCACCAACAGACGAAGTTTGAAAGGTTTACACTGATTTGCTGTTTTGAAAATTTGAACTTTGGCTTTGAAAATTCAAATTTCGTGTTGAAAATGAACAAGTCTAAAAAGAGGCTTCTCTGACAGACGAATTTTGACTTGAAAAATTTGAATTTTGATATGTGTCTGAAAATAACTTTTTCTGACAGACGAATTTTGGCCTTTGAAAATTCAAATTTTAGATAAAATGCAACTTATGAAAATTGGAAAATTCGTCTGAGAATATGTCAAAGTTCATCTGAAATCAAGCTAAGATTGGGTTTCAAAATTGCTCACTGACAGACGAACTTTGAATATGAAAATTCGAATTTCAGAAACAAAGTTTGTGAGTCTATTATAATGAAATGTTGACATATGAATGACAGTATTCATAAATTCACATTCTGAAGCAAGTCTGAAAGAGGTCTCTCTGACATATGAACTTTACCCTTTCAAAATTTGAATTTTGATTTGATAAACTATTGTGCCTCAGTAAATCAGCTTCTGACAGACGAATTTTGGGGTTCCAAATTTGAATTTCGAAGGCACTGTAGCAAATTGAAATTACTGTTCACACTTAACAAAATAACTTTGAACATGAAAATTCGTATGTTCCAACATAGAATCATTTTCTAAAGATGAAAATTCAAATTTTGCCTCATGACAGACGAACTTCGAGAGTTCAACGTTAAAGGCTGTAACTTTCGGTTTCTGTGAAATTTGTCTGTTGACTAACTGAAATTTGAACTATGTGTTAGATTAGCTGGCTTCCCAAGAGGGGGGTGAATTGGGAAGATTAAAAATTTTCTGCAAAATATCAAGAAGGTGAAGAAAGCAATATATGATGATAAAACAGATTATAAACAAATAATTGTAAAGGTGAAAGTAAAGAGAAGAAGACTCAGTAATTTATCCTGGTTCGGTCTCTCCACTTGACCTATGTCCAGTCCCCAAGTCACCGCTTGAGATTTTCCACTATTCTATAAGAATTCAATGGGCTTCTTGCAAATGCCTCAGTACAAGGATGTTGCTCTATTTCTAGAGCTTCACTCAATCACTCTATGCACTCTTACAAAGTGCTTCCCTATCCCTTGTGATATCTCCTCACAAGAAAATCTATCTTCCAGATGAAGATAAGATTGTTTACAAAGATTAAACTCTCTTAAATAGAGTGAATATGAAAGTTTGAGTACAAATATTGAAATGAGAGAGTAAGAAACTTTGAGTAGAAGATTTGACAGAGTTTTAGTATATACAATGTTAAAAATTGTTACCCACAACTTCAAATGATGTTATATTTATAGATTTAGATCTCAAATATCCGTTAAAGACAAAATCTACCGTTGGAGAAGTTATCCAACGGTTACTCTGAAAAACTATCCGTTAACCAACCGTATTTAATACTTCTGACATACTGAAATTCGAATTTCAGTTGGTCAATAGACAAATTTCAAAGAAACCGAAGGTTAACAGCTTCAACATTGAATGCCCAAAGTTCGTCTGTCATGAAGTGAAATTCGAATTTTGAAGTTTGGAAAATGTTTCAGTGTTGTGACATATGAATTTTCAAGTAGAAAGTTTTTCCATCAAGTGTGAACAGTATTTTCAATTTGTTACAGTACCTTCAAAATTCGAATTTTGGAACCCCAAAATTCGTCTGTCCGTAGCTGGTTTACAAGGCTCAGTAGTTCTTATAGTTCAAAATTCGAATTTTCAAAGGGCAAAGTTCGTCTGTCAGAGAGACCTCTTTTCAGACTAACTTCAAAATTCAAATTTATAAATACTGTTATTCGTACGTCAACAAATCATTTTAACAGACTCATAAGCTTAGTTTCTGAAATTCGAATTTTCATGTTCAAAGTTCGTCTGTCAATGAGCAACTTTGAAACTCAATCTAAACTTAGTTTTAGATTAAATTTTACACAATTTCAAACGAATTTCTTTAGTTTTCATAAGTTTTATTTTGTCTGAAATTTGAATTTTCAAAACTCAAAGTTCATCTGTTGCTTAAAGCTCCTTTCAGACACTTATCAAAATTCGAATTTTTCCAAGTCAAAATTTGTTTATCAAAAAACCATCTCCTTAGACTTATTCAGTTTAAACACAAAATTCGAATTTCCAAAGCCAAAGTTTGAATTTCCAAGATGACAGTTTAATATAAACCTTTCAAACTTCGTCTGTTGATGGGTGTTTTTCAAATATTCCATGATTTAACATAGAATCAAGGTTTTAAAACATCTTTTTACCAAATCAAAGTCTTTGACTCAAATAAAATACTACTAAACAACCTACATCTATTTTTGCACAGATTCTTCAGAATTTCTTCACTTGAATTCTTTTGGGCACCTTTGATATCTTTATTCCAAGCTCTTGAGGGTTGGTTTGGAATCATCAAAACTCTGGATTCAACACTTTGAGTGTCAAAAGCATTAAATGCGGTTAGTGAACGGATAGTTTCTCAGTATAAATGTTGGGTAACGTCTTTAACGGCTAGATCTTGTCTCTAACGTATAGTTGAGGTAGAAATCTATAAATAGAACTTCATTTGAAGATGTGGGTAACGAAATTACTTTGTATATACTGAAACTCTGCCAAATCATCTACTCAAAGTCTCTTACTCTTACATACTTCATTCCTTGTACCTTAACTTTCATATTCACTCTTATTGAGAGAGTTTATTCTTTGTAAACAATCTTATCTTCATCTCAAAGAAAGATTTACTTGTGAGGGGATATCACAAGGGATTGGGGAAGCACTAAGTGAGAGTGCAAAAAGTGAAAGTGTGAGCTCTACAAATAGAGCATCAACTTTGTACTGAGGCATTTGTAAGAAACCCACTAAATTCTTATAGAATAGTGGAAAATCTCAAGTGGTGACTTGGGGGCTGGACGTAGGTCAAGTTGAGAGACCGAACCAGGATAAATATCTGAGTTTTTCTCTTCCCTACTGCTATCTTCATTGTTTATTTATTCATACTCTGTTTTACCATCATACTTTGCTTCCTTCACTTTCCTTCTTGACGTTTTGCAGAAAAAGTTTTAATCTTCCCAATTCACCCCCCTCTTGGGATGCCAGCTTATCTAACACAAATCTGTGGGATATAGTGGAAAATCCCAAGTGGTGGCTTAGGAACTGGATGTAGGTCAAGTGGTTAGGCTGAACTAGTATAAATTGTTGTGTATTATTTTTCATCTTCTTTATTCAGTTGCTACACACAACTCTCTCTATTTATCCCTGTTTTGCTGCACTCTTAGTGAAATTGGGTTGTGATCCACAAAAAGTAAAAATCTTGTATCACCCAATTCACCTCCCTCTTGGGTAACCAGCCAACCTAACAACTATTCATATAATCTTGTATTTAAGTATAATAAATAAATAATATTTTTTGCCAACAAATAATAAATAAATAATACTCTTATATGTTTTGTCCTTTGGATATTATGGGGTTGTTTGACAATGTTTTCTATTTTATTGTTCTCAAAACGGTTTTATAAAACTGTTTTCGAGAATAAGTTTTGAAAACAAGAAAATAAAAAGAATCTGTTTGAATAATTGTTCTCAAAATCATAACTAGTAAGAGATAGATGAGTTGTTCAAAATTTATAATTTTATCATTAACGAGGTGGGTGTTTTTCACCTTTTCTTGTATTTTCCAGAACAAAAACTGTAAAACACTTGAAAGTTATTCTAAGTTTTCTGTTCTTTTGTTTTTTTGTTTCTCAGAACAGTTTATAAAAAACAAGTTTATCAAACAAGTTTTTTTATTTTTTTTGTTTTCAAAAACAAAAACTGTTTTTAAAAACAGAACCAAACAGGCCCTATATTATCCTTTCTAAATATAATACTAATATATACTTTGAAATATTTTGATGGCAGGCGGGTGAGGGTAGGAAATCGTGAAAATATTTTCTTTCAAAGCTCATCGCTATTTTTCCTTTCAGCATGTTGCTTTGTTTTCACTATTTCACTTTGCTTTTCAAATCATTTTGGATTCATCCCTTTTTGTTCATCTCATCTCTCTTCCCTGTCTTCTTTTCTTCATCTTTAAATCCTCATCTTTTCTCTTCATTTATCTTCTTCTTCTTGTTGATATCGGAAAAATATCTAAACCACTAACACCATCACAAAAGCACAATTGCAGATCTGGAGGTTGCTGGGCAAGTCAAAATATCTGATATCCAGGTTTGTAGGTTGCTGGGCAATTCAAAATATTTGAGATCCAGGAAACATTCATCTTCTTTAAATTTTCTTTTTGCTTTGATTTTGATCATCTTCTCTCTTCCTCTTTCTTCTTATTCTCACCATTTTTCTTCAACTACACTTCCCTCTTGTCAGTGTCAAGAAAGAAAAATTTTCATGTGGTATTGTTTTGTATGGCTCAGTGTAGATAGACTGGATGAACTGAACAACCCATTCGTTTTTCCAATTTTAGCTAGTTTAAGGCCAAGTTCACTAGTTCTTGAGCAATTTTTTAAAGACTTGGATTGGGGTTTTATTTTTTATTTTTTTAAACAGGCAAAATAGTTAACCCAATTTTCATAACATTGCTTTTTTTCTACATCTTGACTGCATCTTACAAGAATCATTTTATAAAAGAACCAAAAAAAAATTAAATACATAACTCATGAAGGTGGTTTAAAAATGTGAGAGAACAATAAGGATGTACAAGACATTAAGAACTCTGGACTTATAAGAGTTCAAAATAAGCTCAATTGCAACAATTCATATTGGCTCTTATAAAGGATCAATCTTCCTGCTTACTTTCTCCAGTCCATATTATAAGATATTTTGTATAAGAAGTTTCAAATCTAAAATATAGGGTATTGAATATTTTTCTTTCCATTTTATATTTGTATTTAATTCTTCCCTACTCCTTATTTATATTCATACAATAATAATAGAATGAAGCATTTAATAAGGATAAAATAGAAAATATTGATACTTTTTACATTAATTTTAGGTGAAAAGTAATTTCTTAATATGTTGTAATTGATACAGAATATCTTATAATATAGATCAGAGGGAGTAATTACAAAGAATTTACCTTTTCTTTCACTACCTTAAAAATATTAGTCCTTATTAAAAAGCTTGATAGTAATAAACTCTGCATTTTTTTTATATTCTTGATTGTCGACACCACTTTTTTTTTTTTGTGAAAGTTGATTAATTGACTGATTGTTAACTTTATAAACTATTTTCCCATGTTCTTTTTATAAATAATTTCTAACTACTTCACATAAATAAAAAAAGTTAGTTATTTTTTTAAAATTTAAAAAAAAATTAAATATTTATTTTTTATTCATATTTATTATAATAATACAATTCATATTAAATAATATTTTCAATTATTATTAAGTTATAAAATGTTAGACCACTTAAAAGAAAATTAAAAATATTATTAATTGACCAATTGAAAGTATTTCTTCCCTTCAAAATGTCCAATAATAATTTATAAGAAAAAATAAATAATAATAAATAAAATAAAAAAAATTGATTAAATATTACAAAATTTCTAATAAAAAATTATAAAAAACTTGTAAAAGGTCCATCGTAAAAAGAATAGGAAGAATTATGTCCCAGTGAGCTTGTTACAATTTTAACAAATCTAAATTACTGCTTCAAACACGTCTCGTCTTTTCTTCGACCAGAGCACGTCCCTTGTCACGTCTGCTTTTTCTGCCAACAGTGTCACTTTCCAAGGCCGATGGAAAGCACTTATCAGTAGTAATAACTAATTACAGTATCACATGATATAATTGATAAATAATTAGATTTTTTAAATATATTATTTTAAATTTAATTTTTAACTGTATATATAAAATTTTTTTTATTATTAGAAATAAAATTTATTTTAATAATTTCTATATTTATAAAAAGTTAGTCATTTTCTATTGACAAATAATTCTCTTAATACTAAAAATATACTAATTATAGTGGATTTGGACATTAATTTTAAGATTTATTATATCTTCATGAATTCGAAAATAATATGGTTTTTCTTAATTTTATATTTTGTTTGAAATTCATATTTTATTATTATGCTCATTATATTTTTTATTTCTTATATATCTTTGAATATTTTTTTTATTATGAACTATGAGTATTTCTTAATCTTATTTGAGATACTGTGAAAAATAAAAAATATATCTCTTCTAAATAAATTTTTGTACAAAAGCTGTGAACATTCACTTGCTTAAGACTTTGTTTGGAATGAGAGAAAAATAAGAGGAGAAAAATACTATAAAGGAAAATAAGGATGAACTTAAACAAAAAGGTGTTTAGGTTCTTTTTTATTTTTTCTCTAAATTTTTCTCTCCCTTCTATTTTTCTCTCATCAAAACAGAGGGTAAAATGTTAAGAAATAAAAATTCTTATCACTTATATGCTAATCTAAGTTGACAATTTTATTTATATATATTTGTATATGTATGTGCATATATATATATATACATGGAGAGAGAGAGAGAGCGAGGGTGAATTTCAGGAATGTGAATTGATTTGTATTTTGTTTAACCGAGATTATCAGCCATGGTGGTGGCCTCCATGTGCATCCCTCTCCAATTGGGTTTTGCATCTAACCAACTCTATAATGCTTAAATCCTTACAGTTAAACTATGTGACTTTCCTCACGCCTCCCTCATCACTCTCTCTATCACTAATCACTGTATATGTTGTCTCTATTTGTTTTTTAAGTGTAGGAAGTTAAAAAAAATTAAAAAATACGTATAAAAATAAAATTAATATTTATATTTAATATAAAAATTCTAACAAGTTGCACTTTATATATATATAAGTCATAAATATTGTGACTCATTTTTCAACTTTGATGCAATGCATGAAACTCAACCTAGTTTTATATATTTTATTTTATAGATGAAATATATGTTTTGAACAGAGCATATTATTTTGGGATTTATGCGTAAATAAATGGACCCCTATAGCTATCTTTTATAAAGCCCTTATTTGCCTACTGGAACTCACAACTTGTCAAGTGAAAACACTCTTGTTATCTTCTAATTACTCTAATTTATTTAAATTTTAAATTTAATTCTTTATATAATTTTAAAAATAGTCCTTATAAAAGATCAATATAAAATATAAAATTCATAACACATCACATTATTCATATAGTTACTATACATTTTTGTAGCACAAAGGGCATCCCAATTGATAACTCATAACTAATCCTTTCAAGGCATAGGAATTATCAAAATATATTTTATCTTTTTTAAAAAATATTTTTTACACACGTAATCAGGAAGTTATGCTACAATTTATTGTTTAAACCCTACATATAATATGAGAAAACTAAAGTAAATCTCCTATTATACTATATATAAAATAAATGAATCATATTATTCATGACACATAAAATAGTACGATATGTTTAAAATTTTTTATTATAAAAATAAAATTTTAATCAAACCATATGGTTTCTGAAAAGTCATATTTTATATTCTAATTACTTTGGGTCAAGAATAATTTATGTTTTATACAAAGAAAAAGAGAAACGATAAACTTCCACATAATTTTTTTTAAATAACAAAATGATAATGATTATTATGACAAAGCGGCATGAAAATTGTGGTCGCAAGTTCAGCTGAAATCATCAGACTAATGCAAAAGCAGCCCCCTTTCAGTGACTCTCGCGCGGGTGCCACCTGGCAGCCGCTCGTGCATGTCACGGGTTAATCGATCGAGCAAAGCCGCCGCCGTCACCACCACAAGCTCTGCGTCTAGTGGTGACCTTGAGATTGAGAAGCGGTAGGACAAATCATTATTCAAGCTCTGCTCTACCTGTTCCTCCTCCTCGAATCCACCATGACTTTCCCAATTAACAAATGCTTCAAATCTCGCGAACCCTTCCACCACTTGCTGCTCCTCGATTTTGATCCTTCACTGCCTCTTCTGCTTCTACTTTTGTGTTTTCTGGTGATTCTCATTTGTTTTCTTTTGCAACTTGTGGCATCCGGATGATGTTATCTCAAAAAACAAAGGGGTTGAAGTTTTGATGGCGGATTTCTCGTGTGTACGTCGGTGTGTGTTTTGGGTCGCAATCAAGTGTTCCATCTAGTTATGTTTCTGACTAGTTCAGAAGCTTTGAAACGACTGATTTGTTTTATCATAATGATCTATATCAATATATCTTATCAAAGGAGGATCCAACGTTTATTGATCCTAGCACTCTGCTCGTGCCGCCGTCGACCTTCCGTTTCCTTTTTTTTTTTTTATGTCCCACATGCATGGTAAAAATAACAGTAAAAGACCCAAAAAAATAACAAAAAATGACCCAAATAAAATAAAGATTCGATTAAGTGGCTAAGGTATAATAATACTGGACAAAAACCAAACTAACTATTTTTTTTAGATACAGCAATTAATTTTTGTAGCTCAAAGAAAGGAAAGTAGTTGAAAATTAAAGGTGACCGCTTATTTGATAAATAATTTTGTGGTAAGATAAATTGTAAGTTTAGTCTTTCATTGATATTGTTTATTATAAAATTTGTTCTTTTATTATTTTTTTCTTTAATATCAACAACCACTTTTTCATTAGATATATTTTCATCATTTCTTCTTGTATCTTTTTCTTTTTCTTACAATTATCACTATTAAATTACCTTTTTTTCACGTATAAAAATAGATCCAAAGTTTTAAATTTAACAAAATTTAATTATTAAATTATCTAAATACTCTTTATGGAATAACAACGTTATATGATTGAAGAAAAATATCAAAACCTGGATGCGATGGTGTTAAATTTTTGGAGTTGAGTGTCAAATAACATGATTTTTTTAATAGTTGTAAATGATGAGTTAAATTTTATCCTTTGCTGTAAAACAGGAGAAGATTAATGTCAAATCTCGGAATGACAGTGTCAAATGATTGATGATGAATGTAAAAAAAAATGAAGAATGAGACTTTAATTTGAATGGGGTCATTTTAAGAAGTTATTTTAAATTCCTGACAAATTTAATACTCTCAACTCCTTTTTTTAGTTTAGATAAATTTAGTTATTTGTATTTTATATGTAAAAGGTTTCTTATGAATTCAAGTTAGTTTTTTAATATGTGCCCAGTCTAACATTTCCATCATATAATTTCTTAAGAATTCAAAATACTTTTCTGATACTCTACAATACTTTATTTTCATGTATAAAATACAAATAACTAATTCACATAAAAGAAAAATAGTTGAGAGTATTAAATTTGTTAAAATTTAAGAATATATATATATATCTATATATAGATATAAAAAGCGTGATACTATAATAAATTAAATACTTAAAAAATCAGAATTTTCTTAGTATATTTAAAAATGGATTTTTATTTGGAATCCTTAATGTTATTGTTCCAATTTAATGTCATTAATATTATTATAAATAGTATTATTATTGATATCAATATTAATCTTTATTTTTTTTGTATTTCTCATATATGAATATTTTTTAATATTGGGAGCTTTTGGATTATTTCACAAACTTGTAGCATTTTGCTTCAACCAAAATTTCAGATGGAATTGGAAAAATCAAACCTCCACATTTCAATTAATTGGTCTAATTCAATATATTTTGTATAAGAAATCTCCAAATTAATAGTGCATGTAAATGTATAAATATCCCTAATTGAAAAAAAAATTGAAAGTATATTTTTTAATATATAGGCTTGGAACCTTATGAAATGTGCATGGACTCTATATATATATATATATATACACTTTTGAGACAAAAAAATGAAAAATAAGTCATACAATTTTCCAAGGATTGACGTTTAGGGGTGAGGCAGAACAAATAAAGCTAAGATGTGAAAACATACAAATTGATTGAAAAAAATATATAATAAAGTAAATTCATGAAAGTTGCCTGGCAGAATAATTATTTTGATATCAGTGTCAGTGTCAGTATGAGGTTTGAAAATTTGTTAATTAATAAATAATTTTATTCTCTATACATACTTTACATACACATGCTTTTTTTAATTTTTTTCACAAAAATAATAGGAAAGGACCCACTTCAATTACAAATTTATTAATCATACAAAATATATATTTTTTTCTAAAATATTTTGAAGTGACATCTATTATGCTTTCTGCATATAAAGCTCCTTTCTTTTTCTTTTCCACGCATTTCTGCAATGCAATAACTGTAACGTCAGAAGTTTATTTCAATCTGCTTTGTGGTTATATTAAATCTGCACCTTTTTACTTTTCTTTCCTCCGCTTTATCTTTCCTTGCTCAGATCTTGATGCTTCTTCATTGATGACATGCTACCTTTTTCCCTACCTCTTCTTTATCTGCTGCTATGTCCACATCTTTATCCTCCATCGACCCCCACCCATGTTCATTTTCCACCGGCAAATTTCTTGCTTCTTGGTGATCGGTAGAGAAAGGACGCCTCTTCCCTACACTCTGAGATACACACAAAGATGGCGACAATGACAACACACAGGACAACGGTTATAGCAATGCATTCAAGCAATATGCACAAGACGCAGTGATCGGAATAGATATGCAAAGCTTCCAATCCCACCAAGGAGTCAGTGGTTAGATTGTCTGATGATGATGGTGATCGGTGCTCGGTGTCAGCGACCTTCTTTCTCTCCAGTGCTCTCTTTCCTTCTGCTTATATATATATATATTATGTATCGCAAAAATTTTAAAATATAAAAACTTTCCTCATCCCAACCGTAACTGAATGACAGTGCATACTGGGTTGAGATCGGAGCGAAAGACTGGGTTGCGCGGGAGAAGTTCCCTTTCTCTTTCCTCGTATCAATTGTTTACCATCGCCAATGAGATAAGGGGCATCATTGATAATCATCACTAGTGAGACCTGTGGCATTGAGATCAACCTCTTCAGTTTGCTTTTGGGTCTTCATGGGTCAGTGGTCATTGGTTTGTTTCATGGGTCGCTGGCCATCAATTCCACATCACCAACACCACTGAATCTTCCTCCTTTGGCAAAACCCACCTTTATTTGATCAACGATGTGAGTTTCCATTTTTCCTTTTCTTCCTTATTTTAATCAAGCAATTGATCGACGATGATGTTTGTGTGATGTTATGGATTATTGTATTTATGAATCAGTTTTGCCATATATTTGAACTTTTGTCCACTAGAAAGTATCCAATTCTTGTTGAAACTAGATTTTTTTTTAATTGTTTCCAACATATTTCATTTATGTTTGTTTAGTCAGTTATGTATAGCATTGACACGTAACTGGAGGCTATTTTATACAATATTCTATTCTTCTTTGTCCCTATTAGTTTTGCTTTGAAATATCAAGATTTCTTTCACTTTTCAAATTATACCTCGATTTGTAGTGATAAAATTGTTTTTCTTAAATTATTATGATTAAAGATAAAGATTAAATATTTTAGAGACTATAAAATAAGCCATGGGATTCATTCCTTAAAATGAAGTGTTCCTTTATCTTCCTGCTTCATATACTTATGGTGATATCAGAGTTGCATAAAGCTAATATTCTGAATCTCTTTGTTACAAGAACTGCTTTCCTTTCTCCCATTCTGACATGGACAGCAGTAATGTGAAACATTATGGAGCTGAAAAGTGAAATGTCCTCAATGGTGATTTGAATAGTATATTACAGGTTAATATGCTCAAATCTCTCTTTAGGGAAAAAATTGATTTAGACCTTGATGGTGCAAATCGATTCCAACAATATTGATTTATTTTTATAATTTTTGGCTTTTGAGATGCGAGATTGATTTACACTTCTTTGTTGTCATTTTGATTTGATCAATAAGTGAAAGTTCTATAGATTTATTTTGGGGAAAGAAATAAAGAGGGGTAGATTTCTAATGAAAATGTCAACTTCTCATTCATGTGTACTAAGAATTTCATCTTTTAACTACTTGCTCGAAAGCCAATTTGCTCTTTGCTTTGTGCCTGGCTTCGATAAAGATTATATCGAACTTGACATAGTATTCATTAACTATGTTCTTGGAAAGGAGTAGCCTATTGTGTATTAGGAATTTGTTACAAAAAACTTTAGCACTTGTAAGTGCCTTAATGGTGACAAAAAGGGAGCAAGAGCAATTAGGCTCCACTCTTGAATAGTAATGATACAAGCATCTTAGAAAGTAACATACAAGTTAACTATATGTGATATAATGGTTATGGCTCTAAATGTAAAAATACCTCAATTGGATGGAAAAATGAATATATCCATTTTCAATCCTAGAGGGACGATGCATGAGTATTTTTGGTGGATGTTAAGTGACTTTTATTTATTTTTAGTCAAGTGTTTTGGCAGGCACATGTGCTAAAACAATCCTTCCTTTAAAGTACAATTGAATTGATTTCATGTGCTTTCACAAGTTACTCTTTTTTTATTCTTCCTTTAAAGTATAAATCATAAACATAACTAATGTTCAGGACTTTTTAGTTCTCACAAGTTACACGTGTGTGGGCACATCTTAGGATTTTCACGATAATGGTGGCGTGATATAGAATACTGTACTCCATTAATACCACAAGACTGCATTATAAAGTTCCAAAATATATTAACACTATTTCAGCTTCATAATTTTGGACATTTGATAATGTATGGAAAGTACCGGTAATAGAGGTAGCAAGATATTTGTATAAATTTCCAAATATATTATACTTGATAATATTGTCTCTCATATCTACTATCTAATTCTTTTTCATGTATTATTGGAGCATATGGGGATTGGCATTAGGAATCTTGAAGCTCAAAACAAAGATTGTAATTTTTATGACAATGGCACTTACAAGTTAGCTGTTGCAGCGTAGAACAATGCCTCATTTGTCCAATACCTTCATGACATCTAAGATTTGCATGATAATTTGATTCATTCAACCATAAAATTTAGAGAGGTGTATATGGTATCCTATAAAAAAATGCCCCTTTTTTTAATTTAGGATAAATCCTCCATTATTATTCACTATATAATATAATATTCATACCTTGTATTATGAGTAAGGAGGTTGTGAGTGTTGGAATTACAATTTTTGAGGTGTCCAAGCTTTCCTATATATATAGCGGGGTAGAAGAGGTGTGAGAAATATGACGAGTTTATTAAAATGGATATATGTGATCATTGACTTTGGGGTGAATATATTAAAAAATTTATAGCCCTCTTACTTCCTTTCCCTTCAGCACCCATTAGCACGTGGATAATGGGTGCACCCCTGCAATGCATGGGTACTCATGACGCCGTCGGCCTTCCACTCCTTTGTTCAGTTTATCCTCATTTCATTTAATTAATAATTAATTTAATTTTCCTCCACTTTTGTCCCATATATTTGCCCTCTTTTTCCGCCATATATTGTGAAGTCCATGAAAGTCAAGGTTGATGGCTCCATTTCCAAGGAAAGGATTACTACTTTATTGTATACTAATAATTAATGGAGATGATAATTTAATAATTAATTATTATTTTTATGTATAAAAACTTTGATAAATTTATAGATATGAGTGAGATTTGGAGTGTATAAGGCTCGTATAATTTTTTCCCTTCATGACAAAATTGCCTCTTTATTTAATCATGTTAAATTCTCCATTATTATTCACTTAATTAATGGAGATGATAATTAATAATTAATTATTATTTTTGTGTAAAAACTTTGATAGATTTATCTATAATTTATATCTATAAATCTATCAAAGGAAGATCAAATTATCACTGTTTTATGTATTGTGCTTGTGACACCGTCCTCCTTCCGTTTCTACATTTAGTTTGACCTGTTTTCATTTAATTTAATTTAACTCTAGTTTTACGCCATACATTTGCCCTCCTTTTCCGCCAAGTACTGCGAAGCCCACGAAAGTCAAGGTTGGTGGCTCCACTTATGAGAAAAGAGTCGCTACTTTATTCTATATTAATGATGATGATAATTTAATAATTAATTATTATTTTTATGTTTAAAAAATGCTCCTTTTTTTATTTAGTATCATTGAAGTTGTTAGAGATAAATGGGTAAACAATTGGTGATGGGTAAAATTTGGACAAGTATATATGGTAATGTATAATTTTTTCCCGTTATAAAAAAAATTGCCCCTTTTTTTAATTTAGTTTAAATCCTTCATTATTATTCACTATATAATATAATATTCACACCTTGTAGCATGAATACGGAGGTTGTGAGTGTTGGTTTTACAATTTTTGAGGTATGTAAGTTTTCCTATGTATATAGTGGGGCAGAAGGAATGAGTTGGAGGTGTGAGAAATATAACGAGTTTATTAAAATATATATATATATATGATCATTGACTTTGTGGGAATGATGTGGTACAATAATCATCATGATGTCAGTGTCAGTTTGAAATTGTTGCCCTTATTGGCTATTATGTTGTTTCATTTTTGTGATATTTTCCATTTTGATAGGAAAGAATAAGTATGCATTGCACACATAATAGATTATATCAGACACTACAAATATCACTTCAACTCTACATAACATTTATAGAAAAATTTTACCCTTAATCCCCTACCTATTCTCCTCTCTTTTTAATTTCCTAGCTTAAGAAGTCTTAGGCATTAATACCATATTTAGAATTTATTTTACATAATTTCTTTATCTAGGAAAAAAATTTCCAACTAATTTATTAAAATTCCCAATCAGAATATAAAAAAAAAAAGCTTAAACCTGAATGGTTTCATCCCAATTGCTATTTAAACTAATTAGGTCTAGCTATTATCTTTTCAAACATCTATACCATATTGATTTACATCAAAACTATCCAGTCATTTGAGAATAAACAATTTGTTTAAAAATAAAATAAAATCTATCAACAAGTTAAAATTAAAGAAGTTCTTTTTCTGCTAGCTAACCACGTAACATAGCTATAATCACAATAAAGAATGATGTCAAAAAATACAATCATATACACCAAAGAAAAGCAATCCATCTAAATAGCAAAATTAAATAAGCATTACAACTAAATAACAATGGAAATAACTCTAACTTTTTTATTGCACTTTCATACTTCCTAATACTTATCAAACTTTTTAATAACTTTTTTAAAAGAGTCAAAACCCATAATTAATTAATAGTTCATGATTAATTAACCATTCATGAGTACACCTAAAGAAAAAAAAACATAGATAATTGGATCGCCTTTTCATCAAACAACTTTCCAACTCCGTGGCCCCAATTGAAACAATCTCCCAACCAAGTAGACAATAACAATTATCACAATAACCTTATCAACATAGCAATGGAGAATAAGAAAAAAACAAAGGGCCTCCCTTATCCACGAGCCCACACGATGCGCGGGCCTGCCCCTCTAGTTATTTTGATAGTAAGTTGCTTTTCATCTTTTCCAAAAAATAAATCTCATTTCGATGGTGGTTCAAAGGATGTTTTGTATCACATGAGGGTGAGGGGTATGTATAGAATTTTATTTTTAGAATACTTTTTGAAAAATCCTACCCTGGTGGATTTCTATTGACTTGGCAAGTCAACACTTATTAATGAGGAAAATTTATCAAGATGATTTTAAATAAGAAACATAGTACCAAAATGCTATAAAAGCTAAACATTTTACTAATATATTGCAAGTAATCTCAGTTTGGTGGATGCCAATTTGAATTAATCAAGTTTTGTTTTATTTTTTCTAAATAAAATAATGAAAAAAAATTTCAACTCAACCCATTTTTAAAAATTTTCAATCCCATTACAAACTTTTATAATTGGAAAAGGTTATTTAAAAGGAAAAAATAAAAATAAATACCACCGGAAAAAATTACAAAAATATACCTGAAACTTACAAAATTAAAATAACATATCAAGGTACTAAATTGTAAATATTGTTATCATGCGAAAAGATCATTTTGCCCCTCTCTCTTTTTTCTCCTCCCCACCCTCCGTCCCTCCCAATTCTCCCTCTCTCTCCTCCTTCCTCTCTTTTCACAAAGCAAATCTGACAAGAAGCCACCCAGATCCTTCGTCTCCCCATTCCTTCCTCCATTGTCTCCCTCCTTCACAGTCCCTATGCCGAGATAAAGATTTAGATTTGTCACCCATTGTCTCTTCCTTCAACTCGCAACCTATGGCTCAAATTCATTGGTCTTCATCATTGGTGCCGTCATCTCCCTCCATCACCTTCATCTTCTCCATCTTCTTCTTCCTTTGTCTTCATCTTCTTCTTCCTCCATGCCTTCATCTTTTTTGGATGTTTTTCTTTTCTTAATTTTGGTTTGCTAGTTTGAAATATTGTAGATATGATGATTTGCAACTTTCAAAAAACTTTGAAACATATATAGACCAGTTGTCATAAGTGAATCAATTGTAGATTTATGTAGATCAGTTGCAAATTTGTGAGTTTTTTTTTTCTAATCTTCACTTAAAAATGTACATGTATTGGTTTTGAATTAGTAGCAAATCTAGGTAAAATATTTGTAAATTTACGTATAATGATTATAAATTATCAATTGTCAGTTATAATTATCGATTATCAGTTGCAAATAGATGATGATGGACTATTAAAGAAGGGTCCCTCTAATGGTCGACCAGATCAAAATAGTGTCTGATCTGGTTGACCATAAGAGGAACCCCTTTAATGGTCAACTATTGCCTCAATTACAAATTTATCAGCGTCCATTGTAGATTTACCAACGTCTATTGTAAATTACCAGAATTACCAGATATCAGTTGCAAATAAATATAGTTATGTTAAAACAAAATCATATAAAAATTACAAAAGAAAAATTTTTGGTAGAAAGGGTAGAACCGTAATTTTACGTGATAAAAATATTTACCATTAGATATCTTGCTACTTCATTGTAAATATAAAAGTTTAATGTATTTCTTTGTAAATTTTTGTCTCATGTGGTATTATCTGTAATTTTCCCTATCTAAATTCCAGTAATAAATATAACAATTAAGTAATGATTGAAAATAAATAATTGAGTTATGATTAACCAATTTCCATAATTATTGAACAATGATAAAAAAAAAAAGAGATGATTAAGTATGTTCTCTTGTGTTCGATTCTTTGCTATGTGTATAGAAAAGATCTCTTTGATTCCATAAAAAAAAAAAGACTTCGTTGGGAGTGCCAAAACCCACTTCAATCATCTTTACACCTCGAAAGAATTAATTTTTCACTATTAGTTATGGAGTACCTTAGTGTTAAAAAAAATAGAGATGATTAAGTAGTAGTAATGTTTAATAAAAAAGAATGAACAAACATTATTAGAAATTGACTAAATACGGAGAATAACTTAAAGAAAAAAATTTATTAATTATTAATTATCTTTATTAATTAATAATAAACCAACAAATTATAATTAATAATAAACAATTAAGATTAGAATTGGTTAATAAATAAGTAGTGATTAAATAAGTATAAAAATAGGTAAATAATAAAAAAATTAATAATAGAATACAATAAATTAATTAATTAGTCATTATTTTATTTCAATTAATAAAGTCAAATTTTTAAAACCTTTGAAAAAAAATTTTCCTTGAAAAAAGTTGTCTGTCCTGTATATAATGACTTCTTTTGTCACTTCTTAGTATCTTTCTATCATGTTACCCTCACCCCTGTTTTGTAGATCCTTCATGTTGAAGTTCTAGTGACTCAGTGGTAGGTAAGCTTAGTGGAGTATTTATATCTAATATAGAAGACTCAATAGAAGGAATTGATTGCTAAGAGTAATGAAAATAATATTACCAAGGCTATTCTTTTCAAAATGTAAATATCATCGAAGTAAGTTTTGTCTCTTTCAATAAGGTCTTTTCCATTTACATGGCCAAAAATCAAATCCAGGACAATATGTTTAAAAGACTCAACTATCTACTAACTATGTCAGAGCTTTATTGGTAATTTATTAATTTCTTTCTATTGCTAACGTTATAGAATCAGTTAAATAAAAAAAAAATTCTTCATTCTCTTGGCTGCCTTAACAAGGAAGGATCTAGTCTTTTCAGCTTACTCATGCCAAGACTTAGCCATATGGAAGGCCCCTAAACTCTTTCCCTTATATGTGGTTGCAAGGGCATGGGGAGTCAAAGGTTGTTGTCTCATCACCACTTCAAAGGGACTCTTTCTTATGGACATGCTCCTCTGCAAGTTGTAAGAGAATTAGGCCACATCAAGCAACTTAGCCTAGTCCTTCTGGTTGGCACTCACAGAATGCCGGAGATAACACTCTAACAAAGCATTCAACTATTCCGTCTGCCCATCCGTCTGAGGGTGAAAGCTAGTGGAGAAATGCAATTCTATCCCCAAGAGCTCAAAAAGCTCAGTCCACAGTTTACCCATGAATTGGGGATCTCGGTCACTAATGATAGTCTTAGGTAATCCCCAAAACTTCACCATGTTCTTGAAGAATAGGCAAGCCACTTCCTCTATTGTACAGTTTGTCAGGGCTGGAATGAAAGAACCCTACTTCGAGAATCGATCCACCACTACCATGATGGAACCAAACCTCTCGAACTTAGGTAATTCTGAGATGAAATCCATAAAGATACTCTCCCACGGTTGGCTTGGTGTAGGCAACGGCTCTAACAATCTTGTGGGGAGTTAGTTATCTATCTTGTCATATTGGTATACAAGACAAGTCTTCACATAGACCTCCACATCATCGCTCATGTGAGGCCAATAGTAGGCAGTTTCCAACAATGCCAACGTCAGCCTCTTTCCTGGATGACCAGTCCATTTACAGTCATGACACTCCTTGATCAAGTCCTTCCTTAAGTTGTCCCACTTGGGAACAAAGAGTCTTCTCCCCACAGAGAAGTCTATCCTCAATCCAAAATCTTAGTTTTACCCTCCTTAGCCAACTCCACAATCTACTGGGCTAGGGGGTCTTGAGTAATGCCTTCCTTGATCTTAGTGATCAAGTCCCCATTGGCTTGACTTACAACTGCCAATTTAGCCTTCCTAATTAAGGCATCAACTATAACATTTGCTGTTCCTGGCTTATTCTCCATCATATAATCAAACTCAGCTAAGAAATCTTGCCACCTTGCTTGCTTAGGGGTGAGCTTCTTCTGACTTTGGAAGTAATTGGTGGTGATATTATTGGTCTTGATCACAAACCATGCCCCTAGTAAGTAATACCTCCAAGTGCGCAAGCAATGTACCATGTCCATCATCTCCTTCTCTTACATCGTGTACCACCTCTCAGTGTCATTAAGCTTGCGACTTTCAAAAGCAACAGGGTGCCTCTCTTGTATCAAGGCCTCTCCTATAGCAATGTCAGAGGCATCGGTGTGCACCTCAAAAGGTTTGGTGAAGTCCAGGAGAGCTAACACAGGTACCACTATCACTGCCATCTTTAGCTCCTCAAAAGCTTTCTGGCATTTCTCAATCCATGCCCATGGCTTGTTCTTCTTTAATAACTCAATGAGAGGGGTTGCCTTCATAGAGTAGCCCTTAATGAACCGCTTATAGTAGTTAACCAGTCTAAGGAAAGATCTCAACTCTACCACTCGAGTTAGAGGCTCCCACTCTTTGATAGCTTGAACCTTCTTCTCGTCCATGCTCAAAGTCCCTTGGGATATGACATGCCCAAGGAAGTTCACCTCTTTCTTTGTAAAGGAACACTTCTCCTTCTTCACATACAATTCATTCTCGTGTAGGGTCTTGAACACGGCTTGTAGGTGCTTAACATGCTTCTCCAATGAGTTACTATATACCACCATGAACCGATCAAGATATGGATGGCAGACCTTGTTCATGATAATGCAAAACATGGTCGATGCGTTGGTTAGTCCGAAAGGTATCACCAACCACTCAAAAGACCCATAGCGTGTGACACAAGTAGTCTTGGGTTCATCTCCTTCGGAAATTTGAACTTATTGATACCCAAACCTCAAGTCTAACTTGGAGAAGTACCTTGCCTTCCCTAACCTGTCAAACAAGTCAGCTATCAAAGGAATAAGATACTTGTTCTTGATGGTTACCTTGTTGAGAGCTTGGTAGTTGATACATAACCACAATGATCCATCATGCTTCTTCTGGAACAAGATCGGCATCCCATAAGGTGCCTTGGATGGTTGTATGTATCCCGCATCAATCAACTCCTTAAGTTGCTTTCACAATTCCCTTAGTTTTGGCAGTGCCATCCTATATGGTGCCATGGCTGATGGCTTAGCTCCTGGTTCCAACTTGATCCTGTGATCCACCTCTTGGCGAGGTAGGAGTTTTTTTTGGTAGCTTCAGTGGCATCATGTCATGGTTCTCCTCTAGAACCTGCTAGATGATCAAGGGAAGATCTTCCCTCATCTTCTCCTCAAGATCTACCTCCTTTAGGAATGCTAGGTATGTAACTTCTCCCCTCTTGAAGCCTTTCTTTATTTGCATAGCTAATAACTAATTCCTGCTCGGACCACTAGCTGTAGGTATCATGGCAGCAACTCCTTGTTCTAGGACACACAAGGCATTGTGGTAGGGTATAAGGAAGATGTTATACTTTCTCATGAACTCCTGGCGAAGCACTACTTTGTGATCATCCATTGGAATGACTGTGAGATCCACCTTGCCACTCTATGCTCCCAAGCACAATTCAACCCCTTGACTTATGCCATGAATTGGTTTAGGAGGAGAGTTAACAGCCTTCATCATTCCTTCTCCTGCCACAACCTTGAGACCAATCCTCTTGGCCTCCTCTGGAGCAATAAAGTTGTTCCCTACCCTTATATCCACCATGATTGAAACGAGCTTCCCATTCAGCTTTGCCTCCATATACATCAACCCCGTGCCTTTGGTGGGTGTAGGTGAGGGGTGAGGGCTTGTACTTCAAGGCATTAAGGAGTCAGAGGGAAGCCAACTCGGCACTTTCACCTTGTTTTGCCTCTCGTTCCTTAACAATGGTAGACAAGCTACCTAGCTTCGGGCAATCCTTTGTGCGGTGAGGACCCTTGCACACAAAGCAACTGATGTTGTTGTTGGAGTTCATTTTCTGATTGTCATACTTCTTTTGTGGTGGCTTATTGTCTCCACCCTTGTTCATACCCTTACCCTTATCTCCCCCATCTTTTCCTTGATTATTAGGTTTAGAAGACTTGGGTTTATAGGATTCACTCTTCTCCCTCTAGTAGTCAATAAGACTTTTGGCCACCGCTATAGCTTCGTTAATGTCCTTCACACTGTGGCATTGCAACTCATGCTTGGCCCAGTTTTGAAGGCCATCAATGAAGTGGAAGAGAAAATCCTCGCTGCTCAAGTTGGGGATTTAGAGTATCAAGGTTGTGAACTCCTTCACATAGTCAGATATAATGGTCTTATGCTTGAGTTCCCTCAGCTTCTTGCGTGCCTCATAAACCACGTTCTCTGGGAAGAATTGCCTTTTCAATTCCTTCTTAAAATCTTCCCAAGTATTAATGGTGCAAAGGCGTTTCTCCATGTCTGCATGATTTCTATGCCACCATAACATAGTATTATCAATAAAGAACAAGGAAGCAGTACATACCTTAGCTTGGTCATCGCTCAGCCCCAAGCTTTCTGCATAACTTTCCATTTGCCATAGGAAGTTCTATACCTCCTTAGCATCATGAACACCCTTGAACTCCTTTGGTTAGGGAAGATCTAGCTTCACTTCCCTTACTCCACTAGTTCAAGCTACTAGTGGGTTTCTCCCTTGGTTCTCCAAAGAAGTCTTGAGAGCATCCAGCTGCTATTGCATGGTTGTGATGGCATCCATCACATTTCTGTCTAGCATCTTTATAGCCTCAACATGTTGATCCTCAGAGTTATGAAGTTTCTCCATAGTAGCCTTGAGACCCTCAAGCTTATCCATGGTATGGGTCTCAAGGGTTGTGAAATCACCCTCAAGCTTCTCAACCTTGTTGGTTATCTCTAACAAGGCTTCCTCTAGGTGCTCAACTTGAACCGAAAGGGGAGCAAAGTCTTTGACCCTTACCTTGTTAGTGCTTCAACCTTCTTGCTCCCTTTGTAGATAGGTTGGGTCTCCTTACCTCATACCTTTTTAATGAGCACTCCTATCTTGTCCGATATCCTTGCCCACAGATCAAAGCTTGAACAAGGCTCTCTCAAACTAAAGCTTTGATACCATGTTGTCACAGTCTTAGAACTTTCTCTCCTTGAACCATGCCAGCCTTAGCTTGATCAACCCACTTGATCCCACGCTAAGTCAGCCAAACCCTCAAGTAGGCAAGACAAGCAAGCTAGAGAACACAAGAGCACTTAAGAGAACACACACACAAGAGAGAGTTTGGAAGAATTCTCAAGTGAACTCAAATCTTGGATGGTTACAAATGAGGAGGGAGGGGGTGTATATAGGCTCCCCTTGGTTCTAGAACTTTCCCATTTCCTCAATGGATGGTGGAGATCAATTCGATCTAACGGTCTACATTGACTCTCTAGATTCTTCCATTAGATATTTACATAGAATTCTCTAGAATATACAAGAGAAATACAATTCTACAAGATTCTAGAATTATCTACATTGTTCAAGAGAAATCAAGCCTCTTCAAGATGTCTTTGGAACATTTTGGAGGCTTCTAGTCAAACCTTGGGAGAAATTCATGACATGCGTCTGTGGTGGTAGTTCTATCAAACTTAATATGCAGATCACATTTTGCTCTTCTTACTTGAGCAGAGGATAAATTTCTTGCTACACACATAATTGAGAATAATTGTAGGATTGACCCTAATTAAAACAAAAAACTTAAAGTAGGGTGATTCTCTAAGATTTTTTTCATTATGGACCCAAATCCAATTCCTTTACTTGTTGATAGACTCACTTATATACTTTGCTTCTGTACAATAATGCCCCTAAGATGAATTGGCTTTGAGCCTGCAACATTTTTATCTATACCAGTTTTATATTCATCTAAGTAAATAGACTTCTTGTGACAATATATCTAATTTTCATCATTCAATAATTTTTATTTTATCATTCTTTATATTTTGCTTACGTGATCTCTTAATTGTTCTAGCACCTTGCATAAAAATGGAATAAAATCGGTTATATTTTCTATTCATGACAAAATCAACCACCTATAATACATGTAACACCAATATAGTCTAGAATATTTTTTTTAGAAAGCATATTTTAACAAACTCAACCTATCTTCTCTGCATATCTATAAAATGATATAATATTGAAGACTCTATATAAAATAGTGCTTTGTTCCTAGCATCACAAGAACCATGCGCCCCATAAGCTATCGTATCACTCCCACCATTTTCCATAGATTGGTTGCCCAATGCTTCTACATTTGTGGAATTTGCACCATGTCGCACTTGGCTACTAACTTGTCCAGGTACTGGTAAAATTATTATGGGAAGATTCAACTCCTGACAGATGACCCCCTGAATCTCTAGGTCCTTATCATCCATGCCTTAAAAAAAAAGAGTTATATTTAATGAACATATTTAATGTTAAAATTTTTTATCATTCAATATTTTTGTCAGTCAAAATAGCAAGTGAAGGAATGATAGAATGAATAATTACAAATATTTTGTCTTTTAGTAGCATGTATCATGATAATATCCAAGAAACAAAAATTTAAGCCATGAAAAATTTGAAGTCTTAAATTTAAAGTCAAGAAACAAATTAAAGTAATGAAAAATGACATTTGAGTTAATACACTACCTTGTCCAACATCACTTGGCTTATCTAAGAGCAAAAATAAGAATAAAGGGGAGAAGACATCCATTCACTAAGTATATTTGACCACTTTTGCTTAATCAAGTTTTTCAAGTTATTCACATTCCGCAATTTTCCATGGTATTAAAATGTCCAAGGTATACTTTCCTTACCATCTAGCTTCTAAATTTAAACATACAAGGTTTTTGGGCATATTTAGAATAATAGCTTCAATTGAAATTTCAGAATGGTAAAAATGAAAGGAGAAAAGATCATGAATTATATTCCATGATCTCTCTGGTCACCTAGAAACAAAAAATCGCACCATAATGTACATCCAATTTCTTCTAGTTTGTCTCAAGGTCATTTCAGCATCAAGTTATAGACATATCTTACACCAATTTTCACTCATTCAAGATTGCATTAAATTGAACATTTGGTAGTGGCAAAAGTTTGCATCAAACTCACTCATAATTATTATGCCAAAAGTGGCATAGGTGAAAGCAAAACTGGTTGCATTAAGGAAGTTATAAAGTAGCAGGGATTCCTGTAAACATTGATAAAGACAACTACAATCAGAATTCCAACATCATCAAGTGGATTACAATAGCTAGAATACGTGTAACAATTTTGCTTATTAGTAGAATTCCAAGTGATACAGGGGCAAGCAAGCACTAACACTTCAAATCATATAAGACAAAAGGTTATAGAATATATAGCTTGACACTTCAATTTTTATTTACTGACATGCATAACTTTCATAAATCACAAAATCTAGCTCTAATCTTCACATGGAAAATGACATACTCTAACCTATCTCAGTCCAATTGAAGAAGAAGTAAACAAATATATTAGAAACTGTAAATGAAGTATTACCTCCATTCTTGAACTTCCCTTTGTAGATAGCATCTCTACAGCATGGCTTCAATCCTCCTCTTGTCTACCAACAATTTTGAAGAAACAATATTCATTAGACTCGGTATCCCAACAAAGAATAGGTCCCCCAATGTAGTTAACTTAAAAGAGTATCTTCAATGGGGATATTTGGTATAAAATGCCATGGCAAGATTTGGCACCATCAAAATTTGATTCATAGGGGAGAAATATGCAATAAAAAAATAGTCACCTCCCTACTCATACTTTGATCAACACCCTCCTTTGAGACAATAGGAGTTTTATAAGATTTTATAATTATAGATCATTTACTTAGACTAAATTTTTAAATGAAATTACATGAAGAAATGATTATGGACTGCATATCTTCATGAGCATAACTAAAATGAACCATAACTTAGCATGTACATGAAAGAAGAGAATTAAAACTATAAAACTTTAATCAAACCAACATAAGTAATTTCATATAACAGCACTAAGAATACTCTACAACTACTAACAACAACAACAACAATATTAGCCTTATCCCACTAAATGGGGTAGGGTACATGGATCATACGATATTAATGGACTCTATCAAACATTATCTCTTTATATAAATCATTTATTAAGAGATCATGCCTTATAACTTCTCTTAGTGTCCTTCTTGGTCTCCCTATATGCCTTTTAATAGGGCTCCAAAACATTTGATCAACTCTTCTTACTAGCTCCTCTTGTCTTCTTCTTTATATATGCCCAAATTACCTTAAATGATTTTTCACCATTTTCTCCTCAATAGGTGCTACTCCAATTTTCCCTCGTACACAGTCATTACGTATCTTATCCATTTTTGTATGACCACACATCAATCTCAATATTCTCATCTCTACTACTCCCATCTTATACTCTTATTACCTTTTTAGAGCCTAACATTCACTACCATATAGCATCCTGACCTTATAACAGTCCGATAAAATTTCTTTTTAAGCTTAATAAGTACCTTCTAATTAAAAATAACTCTTAAACTTTTCTCCACTTTAACCACCCAACTTATATCTTATGCATAACATTCACATCAATTTCACCATCATTCTGTAAAATTGATCCCAAATACTTGAACTTTAACAATTCTGAGCTGGTTTGCTCTCTCATTTTACCTCTAAATCATTTCTAACTTGTCTCTTGTTAAATTTGCAATGAATATATTTTGTTTTACTTCTCCTCAAATAGAAGCTTTTTTATTTCAAAGTATGTCTCGATAACTCAAGTTTAGAGTTGACATCTTCTCTTGAGTCTTCAATTAAGACTATATCATCCATGAAAAGCATACACTTAGGAATTTCCTCTGTATATATTTTGTTAGAACATCCAAAACCAAATCAAACAAGTATGGACTCAAGAAGGATCCTTGATGTAAACATATCCTTATGGGAAAGTCTTGTCTCACCTTTAGGAGTTCTCACACTTGTTATTGGCCCCTCATACCTATCCTTTCTGGCTTGAATATAAGCTACACAAACACATTTCTTTTCCAATACTTTCCATAATACATCTCTCGATACTCTATCATAGGCTTTTTCCAAATCATTGAAAACCATATGCAAGTCTCTCTTTTTACTCCGGTATCTTTCAATCAAACTCCGTAATAAATAAATAGCATTTGTTGTAGACTATCTTAATATGAATTCAAATTGATTTTCTGAAATATGAGACTATTTTCTTAGTCTATGCTCAATCACTCTTTCCCAAAGTTTCATGGTATGACTCATGAGTTTTATCCCCTGATAATTAGCATAATTCTGAATATCCCCCTTGTTCTTGTATATGTGCACCAAAGTGCTCTTTCTCTATTCCTTTAGCATTTTCTTTGACCTTAAAATCTTGTTAAAAAACTTAGTTAGCCACAAAGTCTCCTTATCTCCTAAGCACTTACAAACTTCGATAGGAATACCATCAGGGCTAATAGCTTTACTATTATCTACTCTCTTAAAAGCTTATTTTACCTCTCTAACACAGATCCTATGCTAGAAACTCAAATTCAATTCAATTTCATAAGTTGTTAAACCTTCTGTATCACTAGTCATACCCAATCAATCATTGAAGGGCTTATAAAAATAGTTCTCCTATCTTTCTTTGATATCAGTATCAGTAACCAAAACTTTCCCTTCCTCTTCCTTAATGCATCTTACTTGATCCAAATCTCTTGACTTTCTTTCCCTATTCTTGGCAATTTTGTAAATCTTGTGTTCATCGTTCTTTGTTCCTAAATCTTGGTAGAATTCCTCAAAAACTTTAGATCGAACCTCGCTCACTGCTTCCTTAGTCTCCTTTCTCACTAAGTGATAACTCTTCCAATTTTTCTCATTATTGCACAAGTGTAAGGCTTTGAAACACTCCATTTTACGTTTAACCTTCTTTTGTGTAACACTTCCTTTATAGGCCCATTTCCCACATATATAACCATGCTAAAGTCTATTTATATCATAGTAGGATCTTGAATCACAATAAATGCCATAACAAAATTTTTCCAACTTTTGCACTATTCATTTAATCTAATTCATTTATTCCAATTAAACTTTAGAAATTGATAACTAAATCAATAAAAATCGTATGCATGTGATTCAAGTCTCCATGTGTAGCTTAAAACATTATCTACATGGAAAAAATATCAATCAGAGCAATTACTTGGCCAATTTGTACAGTAAATTTCGTGAATTTCTACCATTCATATGGTCAATTTCAGAAATTCTAGTTTTCTAGGCTAATTTTGAAAATTCACTATAAATCTTACACTCATCCTATTTGAGTGATCTTTGGACCACATAAAAGATCTTTCTGTCTAGTTTTTAAACATAGATAACATTTATACTTTATACATCAACCAGTCCATACTGTAGAACATTTATTTGATAGTGGTCAGAATGATCGTTTGTATCCTTATACTTACAATGCAAAAACTGTAAGATTTTTACATGACCATAATTCATCTTCATATCATGCCACACCTTAGATAGAACTTAAAGGAATATTAAAATCTGGAAGAAACTTATTTATCATCACATTTACCAATTTATGCAACAGATCAAAACACATGGCCGATGCTTTAATTATCAGGTTAATGGCCAAAGTCTTTCTCCTTTCTCTTCTCTTCCTTGGTGGACTTGCCATTGTTGCTACCTATTCATGGTTAATATTTGGGAGGGTGAGATTCAAAGAATATCAGTAACTAACACCCAACATGCCATCACATCATCACATTAAACATAAAAATATCAAGATAACACATTTTGCATACCTTAACACACTTTGAATGCATTATCACATTTGTGTCATATGAATTCATAAAAATTTTGGCAGAGTTTCGTTTTGAAAAATGGACATCCTGGGGTCTCAATGCCCCTCCAAAGACTAAGCCAATACACATAAATCATCTCAAAACATCATTGCAATCATATGACAAGGCATAAAACACATTGAAACAAACATGATAACATAATGCTAGTATGGGAAATTAACTACCTTATGATGCTCCCTTGCTTTCCAAACTTGGTCCACCACTTTTTGAGTTTTCCAAAACCTTCTTGAACCTATCCACATCATCATTGAACCAATTTAGCCATTGGTTTTTCAGAATTACACAATACTTTATATACTAAAACCCAAATTTTTCACTTTGTTTTCCTTTGCTTTTTCTTTGTACAACATACTTGTTCCTAAGGTTTTGGACCATGGGGAATCCATTTTTGAGGTCAAAATCATGAAATTACAAATCTAAATACCTCCCCTGTTCTGGCCGAAATTATCTCATAGTTATTAAAAAAAATTTCCTTCAAATCACTTCAAACCTTCCATGGATTCATGCTTCTAGTGTCTAGTCTATGCTTTCCCTTAAGTTTCATGGTCCAAAACTCATTCCTATGCTAAAACCCAATTTGGCTGAAACCCTAAGGTGTAAAGGAAGAAAACTAAACCATAAATCATACTTTAAAAACCATGGATAGTAAGCTTAGGGTAGTAACATAAAAGCTTACCGATTTGTGCTTCAATTTTGCTTTGACTCCTCTTCCTTTTCTTCCTCTTTTTCTCCTTCCTTTTCTTGCTTTTTCTTCCTCTGGTTTGGCTACTGGTTCACGTTTGCAAATGCAGAGGAAAGAAGGTAATCAAATGACTTAACTAGGTGGTTAATATTATGGCTAATCATGGTTAATTAACAAAAGTAACCATGATTACTTTTTGATCTCCTTCTTCAAGAAGTTTGCCTTCAAAAATCATTAAATAATTTGAACAATTGGCTGCAGCAAATCACGCATGAGAGAGAGAAAAATGTGTCCAAAAATTTGTCCAATTTTCCTTATCTAGATATACCTCAATCCAGATACTTTTTAATCGTACCAATAAAATCGTCTTTACAGTACTTTAACATTTTTGGGATACAGGACTATTCAAATTTTATTTTTATATTTTCATAATTATCCTGTCCCAAATGGTATCTGTGTATGGCCCATATCTAGACCCAATTTCTTTTTAACCATCGGTAGGGCCCACAATTTACTTTATCAGTTTACTATTACTTTTGGACACTCGGCACTAATTATTTCTTTATTCCTGAACATTAACCCTCAGTGCCATATACCATTGGACTTCTCTCATCGAGAGCTTCATTTTGACAGTAATTTTACATATTTACAAAATTGCCCTTGACCCGGGTTAAATTATAATTTGTGAAACTTTCGGGTCATTAGATGTAATTTTTGTCCAAAACTTTTTATTTCTTTCTGCACGTACATTTCAATGCTTTTGGGACATGGATATTCTTTTTATAATTCTTTGGGGGCAAAAATATAATTTTCTCATTTTTTCATTCAATCGAGAAAAATGACCTCCTTGCCCTTTTTCACACAAAATAGTGTCTGTCCGTTTTTGCAAAATCTCTATACATTTCTACATATTTTAGCTTTCTTGAGATGTTACAATTCCCTCCCCCTTAAAATAAATTTTGTCCTCGAAATTTGTATACATACTCGTATCACATTCTTTCTTTCTATTTATTTTCCAATTTCCCGACCATTTGACTAGAGGAATACTTTCATATCTTAATTATATGACTTAAAAGTCAACTTTTCACTTTAGTCTTACTCCTCCATTCATAGTATTTGAAAGATTTGGCATACCTTTCATGTTAAGAAATGTTGAGGATATCATAAACTTAGTTTACCTTCGGGGTATTGAAAATTCCATGTAACATATCCATTCTTATTCATCATCCTTGCTTTCATAACTTTCTTTTCTTATTCATACTATAGTCTTTTCATTGGTACCTGACATCATTCCTTTCCTTTATTTTTCATAACTTTATGCTATTTACATGAATAATCTTTCTATTAAGCATAAACTGACTACATTAGCTTTGCTTATATGGTACTTACAAGGCCATCCTTTTCTTCTTTTCTGTTTCCTTACCTCAAGTCCATTCATCCTTTATTTCATTATCACTCGAGGTTCTTGGTGTTCTCCTAATACTTCTATGTTATAATCATAGAGATTATAACTCATTTTAACTTATCACAACTCTGTATCTTGAGAGCATTATTTACCGTTGCTATCTGTGGGAATATATTTTTTTTATATAAAAATTTATTATATGAAACATAGGCTACTATCCTCAACTCAACCTCGCTTTATTATTCACACCTTGATCCATACTTTCCTTCCTTATTATTGACCCCTTGGGTCATCATTGGATTAAGATTAATCATCTTAGGGGAGGAGGTTTAGCTTCTTTCAATTCATAAAAACTCATTTCTTACCTCTTTTCCCACAAACCTTTCTTCTTAATCAAGCGGTAAGACAATCTGAGAAAAATTTTTTACAATAAAAATTTTTTTTTTATAATACCTTACTTGACTTAGTAAATCTCTCATCTTATTCCGGTTTTCGGTCTCTCCCACTCATAACTTTACTTATTAGGATCTACTGCGACCCTTGGGAGATTCTATAACCTACTAACCATACTTTCATGAGCTACATTTACTAAGTTTAGTAAGTCAATAATTTTATTAAAAATATTTTAAAAATTCTCAGTCATCTTTCATGCTCTTTCACCAATTCAGAGTACCTCAGCATTTCATTCTTGAGAACCACCATTATACTACTGATACTTTTATTCATGTAGTCTTAGCAGGTGCATTTGTAAGACTATTTGGCTTCATCATAACTTCATAGTGCCCTTATTTAACAATCAGCACATCTTTTCTTTCTTACCCTTTACATTTTCCTTATTTGAGCTCACTTAACTATTGAATGCTCAGGGCTCTGTATGTACTCATGCCAAAATTCGTCTTATATAATACTGTCAATGTGCTTCATTTCAAGCCATAACTTATCTACCTAACCTTTAAATATTTTACTACTTTAATTTCTAGGCCATTCCACCACTATTTTCATCTTTCTTCTATCAATTGTTTATTATCCAATAGTAGTATCTCATCACCATTTTCATTTCCATTCATTGCTTATACTGCTTCTTGCTCTTTGCTCTAGTTTTGTCAACTTAGATTCTCAACTTACCATTCTGCCTTTATGATAAACATATTCCCAAACCCAATACTTTTACTTATCTTAGCATAGCCTTTCGATTATCTTCGCTTTTATGGGTTTGGGTCTTAACGATATTAAGGCAGTGGTCATTGCTCTTTATCTCTTCTCATACTTCTACTTTATTGTTTTTATCCATAACTTCCTTAGCTGCTTAGTCAAGGTTAATTAGTGGTTTGGCATCTTAAGGGAGATTTCTCAACCCTTTAACAGTCTCTTGCTAACTTAGTTAGAATCCAGCTTTCGGCCTCTCACCATTTTTGGCTTATTTGGGTATCACCCCAAGAGCTACCTTTCATCAGCCTTGCCTTGGTGGCCTTTATCATATGGAGGATTTCATCTTTCTTGGCTTAATTGGGCTTCTTCCCAAGAGCTTGCTCAATTAGGCTTAAACCCAAGAGCTACCTCCCTTTATTCTCACCTTGGCAGCTAACGAAAGATTTCATTCATTGTGAGATCTTCCGGCCATAAACATTTCTTCCTATAGCTAGATTTCATACCAAGACTAGCAATCTACCATCTCAAGGTTTCATAATTCCCTAAAGTGCCTGCCACTATTTTCTCTTTTCTTGCTTCATAATTTTTACCTTGGACATCATACATACATATTCTTCCTGTAACTCATATCTATGTTTGCATTACTTTACACTTGCATCATATCTTGCTATACTGAACTTATGGGGTTTCAGTACTAATCGCAAACCTATTATTGTCATATTTTATCTCCATGGGATCTTCTTTTGGATCCTTCTCTAGTTCCTTTTCTGAGACTTTTGACATTTCAACTTCTTTCTACAATAACATATTGCCTAGAACATATAGGCAATGAAACAATTTCCCAAATATGATATACTTAATTATAGAACTTAAAATCTGGTTATGGCATCAAGTATTTGCTCAACCCATGAACTTTAAGGGAGCCTATAATCATGATGCCCTTCTAAAAATTTCTTCACTTCTAATCCAATACTTAGGGAATACACAGCTAAAACATATCCTCCAAATCCCATGTGACATTCATCATAGATACCTCTAACATCTATTTGGATTTGGAGTCCTTGGTTTAGTTAGAAGAAGCTACTATCTTCATTAAAGAATTCATCTCGCCCAGGCTCATTGGAAGTATCACAGCTTATGGGCTGATTAACCTCTTACCTTGATCATACATTAGTCTTCTTATTTCCTTTCTCATGACTATTTCTTTTTCTAACTTACCTTTCTTTATACCTTAGTTTCTCCCTACTGATTCTTTTCATAATTACTTTTTCTTCTCTCTCTCTCTCTCTCTTTTTTTCTATCATTCATTTCCTACTGACCTCTTTCATTTATTACTAAAAACATCTTGCCATTAGACTTATTTATAGGTGATGTACTTACTTTCATATCGTTGCCATCACCTACCATCACATTTCTTTGCTACTTTCGAATCAGTGGCTGGACATTCGAGAAAAGTCTTAGGTGAACGTTCATACTAGCTGCCGATTAATGAGGTTTCATATCTTTCTAAAATCATCATAGGTCATCCTTTTTCAGAGAACTATCAGTATTGTAGGGCTTATCATCTCATTCTCTGTAGAGGTCTACTGCAACCTCGTTATTGGTCTACTGCGACCATGAGATCTACTGCGATCTCTAAGCCCTACTAGGATCCTCTGTGATTCTACATCATCTTTTTACTGATAGGATCTAACTGCGATCTAACTCTGAAAGAATTCAAGACTTAAGGTAAATAAACAATATATAAAACATCCTCAACTAATCCAGCAACTACAATTAGCTATCCTTAAGACTAATCCCTTATGCCCCTAGAATATTCTTAGGCCAAATTTTCATGAAACGATACTTCATAGTTGTAGGGAAAACTATAATCGAGAAGAGTATCTTTCTTTTCTTGCTATGATTATTTCATAGCTTCATTCTCTTTCTGCTTTTCTTACATTTATTAGGTAGCAGACATAAAACTTTGATTATTCAAACTATTCCCCGTAATTCTGCTAACCTTTACTAGCATACTCAATTGCCTACTTCATATTAGGCCTTCCTTTTCCTGATGGCTGGCTTTATTCCTCTTCTTAACTTTTCTGTCTTCCACCTCTAGTCATCATACTATTATAACTAGGTGGAGTTCCGCACTAACTGTATAAAGGTGGCTTCGTACTTACTTACTGACTAATCCATCGCTTATCGGAACATACTGATCTCATCTTCTCTCCCATCTCTAACTGACTGCAAGAAATATTTATCGTAAAAGATTACAAAATAATTTCCGCGTCAAGGGTGTGTTCCGACTTGTAGGATCAACTCAGTATTAATCCACCATCTATCTATCTTTTTCTTAACTGCGTAAATAGATAGCTATAGGGCTTCCATTTCAAAGGAATAGCTCATTAACCTGAAAATGAGAGAGGACATCATTTCTAAAATTGAGCTATTACATACTGCAGATTAACATGATCAATTTTTATTCTCACTGCCAGGTTCATTAATACAACCTGGGGTACCTGTGGCTGATATTACCTCAAAGATGAAATTTCAACTATAGTTACTTGAAGTTGTTTATGAGTGTCTAAGGTTCGCTGTAATTTTTAAATAATCCTTTGCTGCTAATTTCCTTTATTCATAATAACTTGCAAAGGGTCATCCTCTGGTGTCTTTCCTTATTCAGGAGTCTCTACTCTTATTCGTCTCCTAATGCGAACCTTTTCATTCCTCTTCATTCCATTCTTATAATAATAAATTCACAATGTATGATCACTCTACTCATATAACATAATACATTTATTTACATGAGTAAACTTCGTACATAAATTCTTATGATCTCATTACATTATCATTTTATTATACTTCCTATTTATGACTGCTTATGATATACTCAAAACTTGCAGTCATTATTGTTCTTTACATTCATATATTAATCATACTCAGAGAACGTACATAAACATATTATTTTATTCACATAGTCACTATATGCATGCTTTCCTTCATAGCCCTTTCTACATCATCACACATCAGTCTTTCTATTCTACCTCTTATACTTTTTTATGACTGCTTATATATTACATATCAAAATTAGCAATCAGTCAGCATTCTTTACATATATACATATTCACATATGCATATAACCAACTATCATCTATGAGGAACTAGGACTGTCATGAATATAGGCTGACACCGAGTCCTCTTCCAGGTCCTTTTCTAGTTCTGGCTGTTCCTCATATTGTCCCTCTACCGGGTTCTCATGGTTCAGGAACTCTATAGGGTCAATCTCAGCCCGTTCCGTATTCACCAGTTCCATCCTCAGCTTTTCACGATGCCTCAATTCTCGAAGACATTCCTGAAAACTTACTGGCCATTCTCTTCTCATCTCATCCTTTACTATTGCCCAATAGTCCTCATCATCAGGCAATATGGTGAGGACCATATCTATCCATGCTGGCTCAAAGAATGGTTGGCCTCGAGATTCCATAAATTCTTTTGCATCACTTAACATATCAAAGAAAGTAGTCATTGGGGAGTCCCAATAACTTCGGAGACTTTCATTATAAAATCTAGCCACAATCTCCCATACTCTCTGAGCTTCATTAGTGGGAACTTGATGGGAGACACGTTAGGAACCTGTCCTAAGAGCCTTCTTTGATATAAGGATCGTGCAACTCAAGGAAAGATAAATTGAACACAAGAACAATGAAGAACAACAATGAATAAAAACTAAAGAAAATAGACACGATGAAATAAGAAGACTGAACAAAATGTTGGTCGAAGGAAGTAGACTCTAAGAGAACCCGTCTCTTGAATCCTAACTCCGGGACGCCACAAGGATCACCACTCCTTGATAAGTCCTCATTCTTTCTGGCACTCAAGGATAAGCAAGAAAGAACTTACTGAACAACAACAAAGTTGCTGAAAAGAAATTCATTCATTCATATTGTGGTTTGCAAGAGTACAAGAGGTGCCTATTTATAGGCAAATATTAACCCACAAACTAACTCTAGTTCAGCCCACAAACCTAACCTTATTAAAGCTCATTAATACAAAAAGGAAACCCTAAGTCAAAATGGGCATTTAATTCTAATTTTGAATTTGAAAAAGTTGGCTCCTCTTTAATGCATAAAGGAAAACAAATCAGATTTATGATTGTATGTTCTTTATTCAAAAAGGAAACAAATCAACTAAAATAATCATTAAAAACGTCACTTTTAGTGAGCGCATGAGAAGCACATGGATTTTAAGTGAATCCTCCTTGTTGGGCTTTCTTCAAGTTGGGTTCTTTGACTATAATATGGCTCCATATTTTCAGCTTGCCTCTTTCTTTGTTTTGGGCCTCAAAATCATTGAAATGCAATGGTTCCATGTTAATAATGTTTTGGATCACCCCATTCATCGCTTTTATTCTAGCTCTAGTCAATTGGTCCTCCAATACCTTGAAGTGAGCCTTGAATTTGTTCATAGTCCATTGTTGCTCTTAGCTTGCCCTCATCATCAAATGCTTCATGCCTCGATCGTACTCTATCAGAACTTTAGGAACTTCTACAATTGGCTGCTTCCCTGAATCACCCTTCTGTATCTTCTCCTTCTTAGCCTTCTTAACTTTCCCCTTTATCATATAATTCTTAACACAATGAGCTAAGTTTTGGTACTCCCTTCCTTCTAACTTTGCTTTAATGGGTGTCCAAAACTCATCGTCTGGTATTTCGTTGAGGAGGGTGGTGATCCAGATCGGCTCAGGGTATTCTGTTCCTGTTCCTTCTAGAAATGTCTTAACCTTTGACACTTTACTCATGAATGCCATTACTTGCTCTGGTCCCTTTGAGTAAACACCATATTTCTTTGAGTACTTATGTATGATCTGGTACACTATAAGTTCTACATCTGCCGGTCTATCATCCGGGATATTCTTAGGATCCAACATAAATCCTGCTCTGTAGTCCATATCTTCATATACCTCAACCGCCCTTTCCTATGGTAAGGCATCTACAGGAGGAACTGCCCGTATAGGCACTACTGGAATAGCCTCCTGTATTGGTTGGGGAATTCCAACTTCATACTGTCTTTCTTCTACATTCTCCATAGGAACCTTGTTGGAACCTATACTTTCCTCTTGATGGGGTACATCTGGTACCATCTCAGGCTCTTCATGAGCATCTATAACTGAGTTGTTACTTGTTGAAGACATATTTACTATCCTTCAATCACAATAACAACTAGTTAGTAGAATAATACTAAAGAACAATTTATTTATCACTATTCATTTTTTCCTAACTTAAACTATACTGGCCCATTACTATTGCTCTGAGAGCCTAAACCTTCGGCTCTGAGGCCCAAAACCTTTAGTTCTGATACCAAAAAGTGTAACACCTCCTTTATAGGCCCATTTCCCATGTATATAACCATGATAAAGTCTATTTATATCATAGTAGGATCTTGAATCACAATAAATGTCATAACAAAATTTTTCCAACTTTTGCACTATTCATTTAATCTAATTCATTTATTCCAATTAAACTTTGGAAATTGATAACTAAATCAATAAAAATCGTATGCATGTGATTCAAGTCTCCATGTGTAGCTTAAAACATTATCTACATGGGAAAAATATCAATCAGAGCAATTACTTGGCCAATTTGTACAGTAAATTTCGTGAATTTCTACCATTCATATGGTCAATTTCAGAAATTCTAGTTTTCTGGGCTAACTTTGAAAATTCACTATAAATCTTACACTCATCCTATTTGAGTGATCTTGGACTACATGAAAGCTATTTCTATCTAGTTTTTAAACATAGATAACATTTCTACTTTATACATCAACCAGCTCATACTGTAGAACATTCATTTGGTAGTGGTCAGAATGATCGTTTGTATCCTTATACTAACAATACAAAAATTGTAAGATATTTACATGACCATAATTCATCTTCATATCATGCCACACCTTAGCTAGAACTTAAAGGAATATTAAAATCTGGAAGAAACTTATTTATCATCACATTTACCAATTTATGCAACAAGATCAAAACTCATGGCCGATGCTTTAATTATCAGGTTAATGGCCAAAGTCTTTCTCCTTTCTCTTCTCTTCCTTGGTGGACTTGCCATTGTTGCTACCTATTCATGGTTAATATTTAAGAGGGTGAGATTCAAAGAATCTCAGTATTTAACACCCAACAAGCCATCACATCATCACATTAAACATAAAAATATCAAGATAACACATTTTGCATACCTTAACACACTTTGAATGCATTATCACATTTGTGTCATATGAATTCATAAAAATTTTGGCAGAGTTTCGTTTTGAAAAATGGATATCCCGGGGTCTCAATGCCCCTCCAAAAACTCAGCCAATACACATAAATCATCTCAAAACATCATTGCAATCATATGACAAGGCATAAAACACATTGAAACAAACATGATAACATAATGCTAGTATGGGAAATTAACTACCTTATGATGCTCCCTTACTTTCCAAACTTGGTCCACCACTTTTTGAGCTTTCCACAACCTTCTTGAACCTATCCACATCATCATTGAACCAATTTAGCCATGGGTTTTTCAGAATTACACAATACTTTATACACTAAAACCCAAATTTTTCACTTTGTTTTCCTTTGCTTTTTCTTTGTACAACATACTTGTTCCTAAGGTTTTGGACCATGGGGAATCCATTTTTGAGGTCAAAATCATCAAATTCCAACTCTAAATACCTCCCCTGTTCTTGCCGAAATTATCTCATAGTGATTAAAAAAAATTTCCTTCAAATCACTTCAAACCTTCCATGGATTCATGCTTCTAGTGTCTAGTCTATGCTTTCCCTTAAGTTTCATGGTCCAAAACTCATTCCTATGCTAAAACCCAATTTGGTTGAAACCCTAAGGTGTAAAGGAAGAAAACTAAACCATAAATCATGCTTTAAAAACCATGGATAGTAAGCTTAGGGTAGTAACATAAAAGCTTACCGATTTGTGCTTCAATTTTGCTTTGACTCCTCTTCCTTTTCTTCCTCTTTTTCTCCTTCCTTTTCTTGCTTTTTCTTCCTCTGGTTTGGCTACTGGTTCACTCATGCAAATGCAGAGGAAAGAAGGTAATCAAATGACTTAACTAGGTGATTAATATTATGGCTAATCATGGTTAATTAACAAAAGTAACCATGATTACTTTTTAGTCTCCTTCTTCAAGAAGTTTGCCTTCAAAAATCATTAAATAATTTGGACAATTGGCTGCAGCAAATCACGCATGAGAGAGAGAAAAATGTGTCCAAAAATTTGTCCAATTTTTCTTATCCAAATATACCTCAATCCGGATACTTTTTAATCATACCGATAAAATCGTCTTTATAGTACTTTAACATTTTTGGGATACAAGACTATTCAAATTTTATTTTCATATTTCCATAATTATTCTGTCCCAAATGGTATCTGTATATGGCCCATATATAGACCCAATTTCTTTTTAACCATTGGTAGGGCCCACAGTTTACTTTATCAGTTTACTATTACTTTTGGACACTCGGCACTAATTATTTCTTTATTCCTGAACATTAACCCTCAGTGCCATATACCATTGGACTTCTCTCATTGAGAGCTTCGTTTTGACAGTAATTTTGTATATTTACAAAATTGCCCTTGACCCAGGGTTAAATTATAATTTCTAAAACTTTCAGGTCATTAGGTGTAATTTTCTCCAAAACTTTTTATTTCTTTCTCCATGTACATTTCAATACTTTTGGGACATGGATGTCCTTTTTATAATTCTTTGGGGGAAAAAATATAATTTTCTCATTTTTTCATTCAACCGAGAAAATTGACCTCCTTGCCCTTTTTCACACAAAATAGTGTCTGTCCGTTTTTACAAAATCTCTATACATTTCTACATATTTAGCTTTCTTGAGATGTTACATTTTGCACAGTCTCATTCCACCACCAAGATTATTTATCTCTAGCTCTAAAACCTTTGGATTCACCCAAGACTGCTTTAGCGGTATCCTTGATCCTTTTAGCCATCTCATTCCACAAGATGTTAGCACTTCCTTGTGAGTTCTAATTACCTTCCTCCAATGTTTTTCTCATAAAGGTCAATTGTTGCTCACTTTTTAGTTGCCACCACTTGATCCGAGGATTTAAGACTTTTCAACTTTTCAATTTATGGCTCTTAGCCAGTATATCAAGGACCAAGACTCTATGCTGTTAAGTTAAGCTCTCACTAGGGATCACTTTTCAGTGTTTACAAGCTCTTCTATTTGAATTCCTTATGAAAAAGAAGTTAATTTGTGGCTTTTGAGCTTCACTCTTATATGTGACTAAATGCTCCTCCTGTTTCTTAAAACAAGTGTTCATAATTGTGAGGTTATAAGTGATTCAGAAATCAAGAATGGAATGCCCCTCCTCATTTAATTCTCCAAAACCAAAATTTCCATGAGCTCCTCCATATTGCTTTGTTTTTTTCCCACATGACTATTATGCTCCCCACCAATGAAAATCTTTTCATGGGAGGTCTCAAACCGAGCCCTCCAAATCTTCCTAAAATTTATCCTTAATTTGTACTTCTAACCCTACTTGAGGTATGTAAGCACTAATAACATTGAAAGTATCATGTCCAACAGTTAATTTTATAGATAAGATCCTATCTCCAATCTTTCTGACTCCCACCACATTCTTTTTCCAAACTTTGCCCACAATAATACCAACTCCACTCCTTGCTCTGACCTTCCCTGGGTACCAAAGTTTGAAACTAGTAGTGTTTATCTCTTTAGCCTTTTCTCCCACCTATTTAGTTTCTTGAAGACATAAGATGTTAGTTCTCCTTCAAATCATAACGTCCACTACCTCCATAGATTTACCTGTTAAAGTACCAATATTCAAAGATCTGAATCGAATCTTTTCTCCTGGGCTAACTTCTTTACCCACATCTGTCCAAAATGATATGGGAACCCTTACTCATTTAACACTATACCCGGGCGCTGATATAGCAGCTCTAACTCATTTAACACTGCATTCAAGCCATATAGTACGTTACTTCTGGGTAACGACCTAGTCTTAGCACAAAAATGTCTTTGATCCATATCATAGAGCTTTGACAGAATTTTATGTTGGCTGTCAAGGGCCTAACACAACCCTCCTCCTTTATCCGGGCTTGGGACCGGCTATGACACTATATAGGTGGAGTTAGTCTAGAACTACTAACAACATAAGAAATCCCGTATAATATTCTATAAAATGCATACAGTATAGACATTTGCGAAAAAGGCCACATTAAAACAACTTTGAAAGAGACCTAACTTTGGATGAGCCTGAGGGTTTTTGTTAGCGGCTGGTCCAATCTGCATTGGTCTTATTGAACATAATACACCTTGCATCTCAGTTATAGCTCTAATTTGTCCACTTTTATCTCCAAACCTAACAAAAACATAACCCTTTGTCCTCCAAGTGAGACTATTAATCACAATTTTGCACCTTTAACTAAGGGATGCCTAGACTAAAACATTTCCTCCAGCATGTAATCCATAACATTTGCAGCATAGTCTCTAACGAATATTCTATAATCTAGAGTATCATCATGCCACTTATCACTACCACTAAAAGTTGCCCAGTTCAATCAGAAGCTTTCCCCACCATTTGGCATGATGGTGTCATTCCATGTTTGAAGTATTCTCTCAATAGCTACCAGAGTGAAAAACTCAATAGAACTATAACCTTCAGATTGATTAGTTTGCTTATTTCAAACAACTTTCATTGAGGCCACCTGCAAGCAAATTTTCTTGTTCAGTTGAAAACCAGGAATCGCCAATAGGTTTCTGCACATTACAAGTATAAATAATACTTAATTCGTTGGAAATTAATTTTTTTATTCAACTTCAAATTAAAAAGCACGTACTAAATAAACAAATCCTAAGAGATTCCTCTCTCATCACTGCCACTGCATAGCCAATCCATCCCCTGAAATTCACTAATGATCTAAGATTATTCAAAAGAGCCAAATCTAGTTTCAAGATGAACCACAAGAAAATACAAAAAAGCCACCGAAACCTAAAAAAAAATCCTAGAATTTTATCGAGGCAACGTCCAGAGGGAAAGAGAAAAGGGTAATAAAGGTTAGCGAGTTTACCATTGAAGCATCATCTGCTCACATTGAGGGCATTCGCTGGCGACATCTAATGATGGCGATGGGATTCCATGATCTAGGTGCTGCCATGCTGTGAGGATAGAGGCGTCCTTTCTTTCTTGGTCACCAGCAAGAAAATTGCCTGTAGAAGATGAAGATAGGTGGGGGTTGGCGAAGGACGACAGGGTTGAGAGAAGATGAGAGCGGTGAGAAGATTGAAGATGGAGAGAGAAGATGATCAAACTTGAGGAGAAATTAGTAGAGAGTGAAAAAGGTAAAGAATGTGATGTTGGGTGAGACAGTGTAATATCCCCACATTTATGGGATATTATAAAATGAATGAAAGATAAAAAATGAAGTGAGACAAAAAGGCTATATATAATTGGGTTTTAAAAGGAATTAATTTTTCATCTAATTTTTAGAAAAATTTATGTTTGGTCTTTAACTGGAATTAATTTTTCATAAGTTTTTAGCAGAAATTAATTCTAAAACTTACTTAGGAAAATATGTAATATACCACTTGAATGAAAGCTCGCTCCAAGCTGAGCACAACGGTATGAGTATTGTACTCCCAGGAGGTCCAGGTTAAGAGATAGACCAATTTGAAGTTAATGTGCATAGTGAAAAAGAAATAATAAAAAATTAATCTTTGGGTAAAATTACAAGAAAGTGCCCAAAAATAATAATTATATTTTTGACCCGATTCATGGGTAAAATGGTTATTTCCTAGATTAGAATTAAAATATGAATAATTAATTGAAGGTCCAAAAATAAAAAGTTGACATTGTAAAATGCAAAAGGAGTTGGGAAAAACGGAGAGATACCGTTAAGTATGAAAAAGAGTAAATAGGTCATTTTTCCTAGTTAAACGGAAAAATGAAAAAATTATATTTAGACCCCAAGAATTAAGAATCTTTGTAATTTAGTCTCTTAAGAATGATTCAATGTGAAGGTTGAAAGAGAAAGAAGTTTGGGAAAAATAACACCTAATGGCCTGAAAGTTTCAAAAATTATAAATTTGTCACGGGTCAAGGGCATTTTTGTAAATATGAAAAATTATAGTCAAAATGAAGCTTTCAATGAGTTAAACCTAATAAAATATAGCAAAGAATCTATTAAGATTAAAATAATATTTATTGGGTAATTAGGGTTTAATATTAATATTTTACCCGATAAAAGTCAGTTTAGACTACAAGAAAAGGTAGTATTGATTCAAGGACAAGGATTGGACCTTGCTAAAATATATTTTTGATCAAAATAATGATTTTGGACTAAAAGTAATTTTTGGATAATCCTGTACCCGATAATGACAATTTTAGCAAAAATACTTAACAGGTACGGGTAAATTTAATCGGTAAAGGCTATTTTGGTCCAGAAAAATTATTGAAGCAATTTTTGGCTAAAAAAATAAGGTGAGCCACGTCTGAATCAGTTTATGGACACATGTGGAATTTTTCAAAAAGCTTTTTAAAAAAAAAAGTAATAAAAGTAGATAGAAAAGTTAACTAGATAATTATATGACATAATCATCATTTGAAAACATAACACTTCATCTCCCTCATGTCTCAAACACGCTGAACCAGTGAAGAAAAGACAGAAGAAGGCGTAGGAAAAGAAGGGAAAAGAAGACCAAGCTAGAGGACTTGTTTGGACCTAAAACTCTCAAGGGTTCCAAGAAGTGTTTTAAGATCAATGGAAGTGTTCACAAAATTTGGAGATCATTGGAAAGCAAGAAGGGCAAGGACATGGAAGTATTCAAACAAATGCAAGGGAAATGAAGAAGATGATGGAGAATTACTTGATTTTGCAAGTTATAATGTTAAGTTGAGAAAATATGTATCATGTATGTATGAGGTGAAATTCTATAATTATATATGATTATGTTCCTTAAAGTCCTCTTATGATATTCTGTGTGAATTTGGAATAATAAATGTTGATGCATGAGGTTTATGAAGTTTATTATATGAGTTATGACATAATTATGAATAAGATGACCAATATTGATTTGAGTAGGGGAACTCTATTTGAAACAGAGTATCCTATATAAGTGTTATACATGCTCTTAAAGTAGACAGAACAAACTTTTCATAGAGCTAAAGAACACCTAAATTGGATAAATGTATGAATTATAATGAATTTTTGAAGTTAGGATTTAAAACTGGACAGTATTGGAAAAACTGGAACTTACACTATGGACACTGAATTTTTCAAAAGGAACTATAAAATCATGTATAACTCCAAAAGTTTATTGATTTTCATTTATGGAAAGCCACAAGTCTTAGGAAATGAATGCCACTAGTTTGAAACCATTTGGAGCTATAAAGGAGGAGTTATGTAATTTCTCCTAAAACTATTCTAGTAACGGTAGTGTTCTGACCCATAATAGTTAAGTTAATGTTATGCCTTGTACAAGTTAAATAAATGTACAAGAAAAATATTTCTAAAAAGTAGACTCACATGGCTTTCCAATGACATAAGGAATGTATAAATTGGCTCAGGGTCGAGTGAGATATGAATTTTTAAATATAAGGCCAAAATCCTGAGGAAGAGAAAATGACCAAATTTACATTAAATGTTTGAGAAATAAACTGTATAAATTGGTCAAGAGAATGCTCTGTTTCATATTTTTCCCATGTACATAAGGTTTTTATCTCTTTTTAGAGACTTGAATCACTATGAAATTATTTTTCTAGAATTTATTATGAATTTTCAAAATTCAGTTGGCAAAGTGAAAGCTACCATATGAACAGTAACCGAAAATTTTGAAATTTCTAATTTTCATTTTTATGTGATTCAAGCTTAGGATCAAGTATAATCAGATTTAAAAGGAGTCTAATTCATAGGAAATGAGTCTAAAAGTAAGGTGTTCCAAAGAGAGTGAGCATAGTGGCATGCATGTGGCTATGAGAAATGGGTAGAGCAAAGAAGGGGAAGTTGAAAAAGATGCGTCTCATCATGATTTTCTAGCAGAGACTAATCCAAATTGGTTTCCAAGCTAGCACCCAAAAATACATGAAACAGATGTAACTACTCTCCTCCATTAAACTCACGTAACCTCTGTAACCCCTCCATAATTTCATAATAATGGAGTTGTAACTCCCAGGAACCCCTCCCTTGAGTTAATGTATTCGTTTAATTATCTTTACTGTTATGTTGCATCCTAGACATTATATATAGGACCCATGTATGAGAATGGAAGGCAATTTAGAAATCAATCAAGTTTCTTTTAAGTGAGTTGAGTGTTTTCCTTCATTTCTGTGCCATTTTGGTATCAGAGACCGGTGTGAGAGAGTCCAGAAGCCGAGAAGAGTAAGAGAGCAGTCGGAAAACAACCTGAAAGTGAGCAGCCGCCGCTGCCGCCACCGCCGCCGTCGGAATCAATTTCCGACCATTTTTCAGGAAAACGGACATCACCATCGAGCTCAAAAGGCCGGAAAACCTCTAACTCGAGATTTTCGCCATTGTTGGACACTCCACGCACTGTCGCCGGTGAACCACGTGCCGCACGCTTCTGCTGGAGGTTGAAGATGATAACGTCATCTGCCATATCATCCTGACCTGTCTAGTCAGCGACAGATCAACCATCCTGTGTTTGCCACGTGCCAGTTTTGCCATGTCATCCTGCCCAGTCAGCCAAACTTCTCAGATTTAGAGTTTGACCCCTAAACTTATCTGTAATTACATTTTGGCCCATATATTTTCAGTATTTATATTTTCACCCCTGATCTTTCCTAAATTATGTTTTCACCCCTTTATTTCCTAAAAATTTCAAATTTACCCCTAAATTTTTTTAAATTGCAATTTTTGCCTCACATTTTCTTAAAATTCCTTTTCCATCCCTATACTCCAACAAATTACCTTTTCACCCCTATACTTCTAATTATTTTTGCCTAAGTCCTAACCTTCCAGAAAAAGGCGAAAAAAAAAAATGCCTCCAAGATGCAGGAATGTATAGGATGTTGCAATGGACGAGATGAGACATCGAATACAAGAATTGGAAGCTACTATAGAATTACAGAGAGCTTTGCTAGAAACTCGTAGAGAAAATCCAGACGGTGATTCGGGTAGCAGTAGTTCGTCATCCACTGATAACCACCGCCGACCTCAACAACAACCATTCCACTCTAGTGACATTAAAGTAGACATTCCGGAATTTGAGGGAAGACTCCAGCCAGATGTGTTTGTAGATTAGCTTCAAACTGTTGAGCGAATATTTGAATACAAGGAGATTCCAGACAGACAAAAAGTCAAGATAGTCGCTCTTAAACTCAAGAAGCATGCTTCCATATGGTGGGAGAATTTCAAACGGAAGCGAGTACGAGAGGGAAAGTGCAAGATTGAGACTTGGGAGAAAATGAGACGACAGCTCACCAGGAAGTTTCTACCGGAGCATTACCACCAGGATAATTTTATCCAATTGCAGAATCTTTGACAGAGATCCTTGTCTGTAGAAGAATACACCAAAGAATTTGAAAAACTTATGATAAAGTGTGACATACAGGAAAAGGAGGAGCAAATGATAGCTCGTTATCTTGCAGGATTAAATGCTGACATCAGTTGTCCAGTCCAGCTTCAGCAATATTGGACTTCGGATTACATGATTTGCCTAGCCATCCATGTGGAGAAGCAAACGCCTAAGAGGTCTTCTTATCAACCTTCTTCCTCTAGGGGTTATTTTGAGGGTTGAAAGGCAGAATTTCAGCAGCCCGCTTCATCAGGCAAGCCGTAGCCTAGCACTACGCGCAAGTCTCCACCAAATACTGTCAAGGAATCTGGCTCTAAAGCACCCCGATGCTTTAAATGCCAAGGTTTTGGTCACATTACCTCAGACTGTCCTACTCGAAGGGTTATCACTATTAGGGAAGGGCAAGTTTATGAAGCACCTAATGAAGATGAAGAGGAGACTACATATTATGAGGCTGAACTAGTATATGACAAGGAGATTATGCCTGCAGATCAGGGAGAGGCTTTGGTTATCAAACGGAGTCTACATGCAGCTGTAGTTAAGGAAGAACCATGGCTACGACGCAATATTTTTCACACCCATTGCACTGCCCAAGGCAAAGTTTGTAATGTCATTATTGATAGTGGGAGCTGTGAAAATGTAGTGTCTGACTACATGGTGCAGAAGTTGAAGCTACCAACGCATGACCACCCGCATCCTTACAAGCTTCACTGGCTTAATACTGGAAGCGAGGTAAAAGTCTCTAAGCAATGCCTTGTTAATTTTTCTATTGGGAACAAATATTGTGACGATGTTTTGTGTGATGTTGTTCCCATGGATGCATGCCACCTTCTTTTGGGGAGGCCATGGCAATATGATCGATATGCTCTGCATGATGAATGTACAAACACCTACTCTTTCACTAAAGACGGTGTCAAGATCAAGCTAGCGCCTTTGCCGCCTAGTGAGATTCGCAAAGCCTCAACAGAAGCTAAGCCATTGGTGACTTTGATGACGAAAGAAGAGTTCAAGGTGAAAAAATTTGAAACCCAGACAATGAGTTTCATACTGGTACTCGAGGCAAACAATGAGTCCACCATCTCACCAGCAGTTATGCCCTTATTATCCAAGTTTCCAGACATGATAGCTGATGAGATACCACCTGGGTTGCCACCCATGCGAGACATATAGCACACCATTGATTTTGTTCCAGGAGCAGTCATTCCTAACAAGCCTGCTTATAGGATGAGTCCTCAAGAACATGCCGAAGTCTAGCGATAAGTTGAAGAGCTGTTGAAGAAAGGGCTAGTTCGGGAAAGTGTTAGTCCTTGTGCTGTACCTATTCTGCTAGTACCCAAAAAAGATGGGAGTTGGAGAATGTGCATCAATTGTCGAGCCGTTAACAAAATTACTATTAAGTATTGGTTTCCGATACCCCGGCTTGATGACATGTTAGACCAGCTGCATGGTGCCACTATTTTTTCCAAGATTGACCTTCGTAGTGGGTATCACCAAATTCGGATTCGTCCAGGAGATGAATGGAAGACCGCCTTCAAGACAAGAGATGGCTTGTATGAGTGGAATGTGATGCCTTTTGGACTAACCAATGCCCCTAGCACATTCACGCGCTTGATGAATTAGGTATTGCGACCTTTCACTGGAAAATTTGTTGTTGTTTACTTTGACGACATTCTTATTTACAACGAGAGTCAGGAAGAACACTTTGATCACTTACGGCAAGTTTTGCAAGCATTGCGAGACCAAAAGCTTTTTGCCGATCTAAAGAAGTGTATCTTTCTCGCCAATGAAGTTGTTTTCTTGGGGTACATCATCACTGCAGAAGGTGTTCGAGTTGATCCAAGTAAAGTTGAAGCCATTAATAGCTGGCCAGTTCCAAAATCTCTCCAGGAAGTTCGAAGCTTCCACGGATTAGCTTCTTTCTACAGGAGGTTCATTCGTAATTTTAGCTCTATTGTTGCACCCCTCACAGATTGCACCAAGGGAGACAAATTTCAGTGGACGGAACGAGCTCAAAGGAGTTTTGAGGAGCTAAAGAAGTGATTGATTGAAGCTCCCGTCCTAGTACTTACAAATTTTGACCAGGTGTTTGAGGTAAGCTGTGATGCCTCCAATACTGGAATTGGCGCTGTTTTAAGCCAGGAAGGTCATCCCATTGCCTTTTTCAGTGAGAAACTCAATGATGCAAAACTCAGGTATTCTACTTATGATAAAGAATTCTATGCCATTGTCCGAGCTCTGCAACATTGGAGTCACTATCTCCTGAACAAAGAGTTCATACTTTTTTCAGATCATGAAGCCCTAAAGTATTTGAACTCTCTACAAAAGATCAGTCGCAAACATGCCCGTTGGAGTGAAATCTTGCAGTCTTATCCCTTCCTCATTAAGCATAAGGCTGGGATTTTAAATTCTGTAGCTGATGCTCTTAGCCGTCGACATGTGTTACTAACAACAATGCAGGCCAAAGTTATTGGTTTTGATCTTGTCAAGGAGCTGTACCAGGATGACCCTGATTTCCGTGGAGTATGGGAAGCTACTACCGATCAATCGTTCCACCAGTATTACCGACATTATAGCTTTTTATTTCGAGGTAAAACTCTATGTATTCCTCAGGGTTCATTGAGAGAGGCGATAATTTGGGAAGCTCATGATGGAGGATTAGCTAGTCATTTTGGCAGAGACAAGACAGTTGATTTGGTTAAAGAGAATTTCTACTGGCCAAGACTTGAACGAGATGTCAACCGGCATATACGCGATGCCGAATATGTCATTTGGCTAAGACAAAAGGGCAAAATACAGGATTATACATACCACTGCCGGTTCCAGAAGCACCGTGGAAAGATGTGAGCATAGATTTTGTTCTTGGTTTACCCCGAACACAGAGGCAAAAAGATTCCATCATGGTTGTTGTGGATCGATTTTCGAAGATGGCCCATTTTATTCCATGTCAAAAGACCAATGACGCGGTGCAAGTTGCAGATTTGTACTTCAAAGAGATTGTTCGTCTCCATGGAATTCCAAAAACTATTACTTCTTATCGTGATGTTAAGTTTCTAAGCCACTTTTGGAGGACGTTATGGAAGAAGATGAGAACTAAAACTCCAATTTAGCAGCTCTGGCCATCCATAGACAGACGGACAAATTGAAGCAATTAACAGGATTCTTGGAAATCTTCTTCGGAGCTATGTTGAGAAGAATTTAAAACAATGGGATCTTGTTCTTGCACAGGTTGAGTTTGCTTACAACAACTCAATTAATCAAGCCATGGGGAGGTGTCCATTTGAAGTGGTTTATGGTAACCGTCCGCTTAGCCCATTGGATTTGACTCTTTCATCTGACAAGCAACATTATAGTGCTGATGCGGATCAAAGGGCTAAGGAAATCAAGAAGTTGCATGAACAAGTTCGTGAAAGAATCCAGAAGCAGAACTTCAAACTCAAGACACAGCGAGACAAGCATCGGAAGCAACCGATCTTTAATGTGGGAGACTTGGTTTGGATACATCTAAGAAAAGAGCGTTTTCCTAAACAACCCAATGCCAAGTTGTCTCCTAGAGCTGATGGTCCTTTCAAAATTGTACAAAAGATCAACAACAATGCTTATAAAGTTGAATTGCCTGGTGCTTATGGAGTTTCTGCCACTTTCAATGTTGCTGACTTGTTACCCTATCTGGAAGATGATGCTGACTTTGACTCGAGGGCGAGTTCCGTCCAACCCGGGGAGGATGAAACAGATGTAACTCCTCTTCTCCATTAAACTCACGTAACCTCTATAACCCCTCCATAATTTCGTAATAATGGAGTTGTAACTCCCGTAAACCCTCCCTTGAGTTAATGTATTCGTTTAATTATCTTTACTGTTATGTTGCATCCTAGACACTATATATAGGACCCATGTATGAGAATGGAAGGCAATTCAAAAATCAATCAAGTTTCTTTCAAGTGAGTTGAGTGTTTTCCTTTGTTTCTGTGCCAATACAACTCTGCCCAATCATGAACCGAGGGAGGAGGGGAATGCAGAAGACCAACGATCATAATGGGAGCAACAAATGGTGTATCAGAATCCCAAAAACATGATGATACACCTGCCAGCCTACCACATGCACGGTTTGACAATCAATAATGGCACACAACAAGAGAAAAAATGTCGGAGATGACACTACAGTATTAGGAACAGGAGAGAACAATGTTAGGAACAGTAAATCAACATGAAGCTTTGGTCTTTTTAATTGATGATTTAATTGAAATTGATGACAAAAAAATGACATCTAATTTTGTAAATCCCTCAAAAGCATCTTAGTCCTTAATTAAAGAAAATAATAAGAATGGGGGGATAAAATTACCCTTATAATTTCTTTAAGTAGAATGAATTAAATATATAAGTGAATTGAACTAATTTTCCAAGTGAATTAACCTAATTTTCTAAGTAGATTGAATTAATTTTCTAAATAGGTTGGACTAAATTTTGAAATGGAATGAACTAATTTTTCAACTGAACTGAACTAAATTTTTAAGTTGACTGAATTAAATTTTCAAATTGAATAAAATAATTTTCCAAATAGATTGAAGTAATTTCCTTTGTAGATTAAAATGAATTTCTGGGTAGATTGAACTAAATTTCCAAATGGAATCTCCACCTGAAAATTTAATTTAATTCACTTGGAAAATTAATTAATTCCACTTAAAGAATTAATTCAATCCATTTATAAATTTAGTTCAGTTCACATGAAATTTAGAGTTCAATTCACTTAAAAAATTAGTTTAATTCTCTTGGAAATTTAGTTTATTTTACTTAGAAATTTAATTCAATCTACTTAAAAAATTACTTCAGTCTATTTCAAAAATTAGTTAAATCCACTTACAAAATAAGTTAAATTAACTTGGAAAATTAGTTTATGTCATTTAGAAATTTACTTCAATCTACTTAGAAAATTAGTGAAATTCATTTGGAAATTTAATTCAACCCACTTAAAAAATTAGTTTAGCCTACTTAAAAATTTAATCCATTATAGTTGAAAAAAATTATAAGGGTAATTTTATCCATTTATTCTTATTATTTTTCTCTACTAAAGACCTAGATCCCTTAAAGAATTTAAAAAAAAATTAGAGGTCTTTTTTTTGTTAAAATCTTGTCATGATCCTAAAATATATTTTTCTCTTATTGTGACGCACCATTTAAAAAGAAAAATGGTGTGCAGTAGTTTCACGAGCTTCATCCATGTTCACCGGGTCACATCACAGAGGTGATTAAAAAAAACAAATCTCGGTTTCTGTCAATCAAGATATGAATTTCGGTGCTTGCAACGCTGAGATGCACTCGAAGTCTGGAAGAAAAAGAAAAAATCTCTGTAAATCAAACCGAGATCTATAAAAAATTGAAAAGAAAAAGAATGAATCCCGGTTTAACAATAGCCAAGATCTAGTAACTTAAAGCATTTCAGTTAATAATTTTAAACTTCAAGGAAATCGGAAATTTAATTTTTTATTCAATATATTTTAGTAAAAAAGCCTATTAATGACTACGATGAGTAATAGTTTAATACTTTTGTGTTGACGTCTATGTCCAAGCCATTTTTTTAATGGATCAGATGTTTATGGGAGGGTATGGTATGGGCTACTTTATGTGCTGGCCAGATTTCTGTTTGCAAAAAAGGTAGGACAACGATGAATATCCTGCTATCGACATTGAGGATCATTAGGTAATGGAACTGAAGATTTAGAAAACAGGTGATTTGTTCCCTAAAATTCTAAGAGATGAGGCGGTGGCTAGACTCTATGAACTTGGAAAGGTATCTAAGCTAAACTCCTTGATTTCCTTTGATGATTTTCCTACGTATATTGCAGATATTCATACTGGGACATGTGTATTTTGTGTTGCAAAGTTTCATATATTTGCTGAAAACCTCAATGTCTTCAAGTTTTGAAGTATGTCATTTTTCATTAATCTTTCATATTTTGCAATTTAGATAAAAAAGTTTGCCCTGTCAAAGCTTGTGCAATGACGTGAACCACAAGACAGATGTAAAGTTTTTTTTTGGGGTGCTTACTGTAGTTCTCCGATAAGAAATATAAAATTTGAACATGTTACAACTTTGCACTACAGTATTGACTCCTTAGAAAAGATTCTTCACATATATAATTCTATTGAAGAACCTGAGAGCGAAAAAACCTAAAAATTGAACGTAAGTCGTTTCCTGTAGTGAATTGCCATGACTTGTAGATTTTGACTAGCAGCTTTCACTATGTCTTCAAATACCAGTACTTGAAGGTTATGCCTATCCAGTGGCTGATTTACCATAAGACTGCACTTCATTCTTAACAGTTAATATTGCTGCCGGATGAACAGGTGAGTGATGCTAATGGCTATTTGGAGAGGACATTTTTGAGTCCTGCATCCATGAGGGTAATTAATCTCATTCAAAAATGGATGGAGGATGCTGGTTTGACAATGTTAGCTTTTTGACTTCTTCAACTTTAACATTTGCTTTTGAAAGGTTGACTGATGATTTTGCTTATCGTCAGGTGGGTGGATGATTTGGGGAATGTATATGGTCGAGCAGAGGGTGCAAATGCAGATGCTGAGGCTTTTTTGATTGGTTCTCACTTGGTGATGCATTTATATCATCAAAAACTTGTTTTATATTACCTTGACAACTGATGGAACTATTTTCATGCTGATCAATATTAATGGTTTCTTATTCCTTTGAATAGGATACTGTGGTTGATGCTGGGATGTTTGATGGATTACTTGGAATAATCTCTGCAATATCTGCATTAAAGGCTATGCATGTGGCTGGAAAGCTGGGAAAGCTAAGGCGCCCTGTTGAGGTTAGCTAAATAACTTCCTAGTTATAACCCTTTTAAGAGTAAGTTATGATATTCAAAGGTTAAATTAAAGTCTTGCTAGTGCATCCCATCTATGTTCCTTTTCACTTGTCAGTAAAGAACACTCAGTTGACAATTATTCTGCTTTGCGGCAATAAAATTCTTGGGGTTCAATTAACCTGGGTTAAAAAAGTCTCATTCCTATGAACTTAATTATAAATTTGAAAGCTTCCTAGGAGGGAAGAGAATTACTGTTAAATATATATTAGAGAGAGAATAATTGACTTGATGCATATGATATGTGAAGCAAAATATTACAAAGAAAAAGTTTAATTTTAATTTTCTATTGTATCTATTCAATTACAAAAATGCAACACTAGTTTGTGCTCATTAATAGTGATATACCCCTAGAAAAATCATTTCAAACGGTTTAAAGGGAAACATTGGACATTTCAGAAGCTAGGCTTCTATTTTGTTGATGTCATCTTATTCCTGTCCTTAAATTAGTGCTGCAGGTGATTGCTTTTAGTGATGAAAAGGGAGTGAGGTTTCAAACTACTTTCTTGGGTAGTGTTGCTATAGCCGGCACTTTACCGGCAATGGCTTTGAGGATATCTAACAAGAGGTTTCACCTGGTGACTACCTGGTTTTATCTTCAATGAAATTTCTTATATTGAATATGTCTATATATATATACATATCCCGTGACAATAGAAGATGCTCTTAACGAGAACAAAAGTCACAGAGGAAAGTCGTTCGAAGCTCAAGTATGACCCAACATCTGTTTGGGGATATGTTGAGGTATGACAGACATTTACTTTCTTCAACTATACAGCTGTTTTCCTCCATGATCTCAGCAGTATTCTACTTGAAAATTTATGTGCATGTCTTTTTCCCCATGCTGCAGGTTCACATTGAGCAAGGTCCTGTGCTAGAACGGTTTGGGTTCCCCCTTGGTGTGGTTAAAGGCATAGCTGGGCAGATACGATTGAAGGTGAACTCAGATATTTCTGCCTGAACTTTGTCTCAATGGCACTTATTAGAAAAGGATAATGTAAAACACGTGTTTCTGATTTAGTATTTGAATGTAAAAATAACACCAAAAGGAAATAAGGTATAGGCAGCATCAGAAAAGGGGGGTAAACCTCAAGAAAGGATTAACTTAACTCTAGTATAAATTTAAAAGGCCATGTAACACGAAGATGTCATGAATCAGGTATGAAACAGGAACTGTCTTGACACCGAGTTGAGCAAGGGTTCTGGATTTCACAAAGCAATACAGGAGTTACAGGAGTTCTTAGAGAAACTAGTTGGCACTAAGAAAAATGTACCAAAATGATACCACAAGCTAAATGAACTCAACTAGAATTGGGAGATTAATTTTAGTAAGCAGGACATTAGATGTCGTTAATTGTTTTATATTGAGGAATGCTGCTCAAAAACCCAATTGGGTCACAGAACTACATACCCCTGCACAAGGACTATTGGCTCTCTTCCGTTTGTCATATTAATGACCTGTGAATGTTGATTCAATGGCCTGGCCAGGGAAGTATTTTTTCCCCCAATTTTCTTGTCAAATTACATGGAGAATGGAAACCATTTGTCAGAAGATTAACAGAGTTTAATTGACGGGGTGTACTTAGGGTTCATTATTGAAAAAATAAATCTACATTTGAATACACCCAAAGTACATTCTGCCCCTGCCCAAACAATGGTGAGTTTAGAAGCATTTATTAGTTCCTTTCATTTGGTATGCTACTCCCACTTTCCTATACATTTAAACATTATAGGTTTATCCACAAGACGGCATGATTATCAGACTGATCTTGCAAGCAAAGCTTGGGTTTCTTGATGCATGTCAATGACAAGATGCAAACTTCTCACCAAATAAAATTTTATGATTATCAACCTCAAAAATCTTCACCATCAATGCTTGTGAAAGTATCTTTAATAGCAGGACCTTCCAAATGCTGATCATAATTTATGTCAGACTTACCAACTATGCAAGTTACAGTGAGAGGTTCACAAGGTCATGTCGGAACTGTCCCAATGTCTATGCGCCAAGACCCTATGGCTGCTGCTGCTGAATTGATTTTAGTTCTGGAAAGCCTCTGTAAAAATCCAAAACAGTACCTTTCTTATGATGGTCAGTGCGGTGATAATTCGGTGAAATCCCTTTCAAGTTCTTGGGAGAAATATCAGTATGGCCGAGTGCCAGTAATGTCATTACAGGCCAGGCAATAGCTAAATCTCTCAAACGCTGCTGACCTGAAGGAAGTCCAAGTGGGAGTGCCTTATATTCTTCTTTATTGCCAGTGTTAATACCCGTGATGACAATGTATGGAAATGTTGCAGGTCACGTATACCGTGGATGTACGAGCAATGGATGACACTGGGCATGAGGCTGTTATTTATGAATTATCTAGATGCATGTATCAAATATGTGACAAGCGTTCAGTTTCTTGTAACATCGAATATAAGGTATGAGCCATCATTTTTTTTATTGAACAGCACTATCAAAGACTACTTCAACTCCAAAGACATGGGTAGTTTTATTATAATCTAATGCATCTTCTTGCATGAAGACCACATTTGGCAGGCATAAAAGAGAGAAGAAGAGAGAAATTCTTGTGCAACATATTTGGCACACATTATTCAAACTTTGTATGGACCAAGAATAATATTTTTCATACAAGTCTCTTCTCCCTCTCATTCTTCATTTATATTTCGTTTAGAAACAATTTTTTTCTACTAAACATAGCCGAAAGTCTTGTGTTTGACATATAGACAAATTATGAATTTTCTATATCTCATGCTAGAACTTAAATTTTAATGGACAACAAAAATTGGACTTCGCATTTAGTTATGGAGGCTTTGATATCAAGTAAAAGACAATTTCAATGCCAAAAAGCTTATTCTCTTGATTGAAGTCCTTATTATAATAATCTCTAAGAAGTCTTATCAATGACTTGGTGTCTTCACCTTAGCATGATGCAGGTGCTGTGGCTCATGACTCTGAACTATGATCACAGTTTAAGTCTGCAGCCTACTCAGCACTCAAGAGGATGGAGGGTGACATTCAGGGTAAGGTGCTTGCCCTAATGAGTGGAGCAGGGCATGATACAATGGCTATGTTGTTGAATTAAGTGTTTTGATGATTTCAAACCAACCTTCTAAAACTTGGAAAAAAGATATCAAAGGTGCACAAAAGATCTCAAGTGGAAAAATCCAAGAAAAACCAGCACAAGATTAGATATAGAATTTCTTACTACGTTTAAATTAAGTAAAAGACTTTGAACTAGCAAAAAGATGTTTTAAAACTATGATTCTATGATAACCCATGATTCTTTGAAAAACACCCACTAACAGATGAACTTTAAAGGATTAATGCTGATCTGTTGTTATGAAAATTTGAACTTTGGCTTCTGAAATTCGAATTTTGAATTGAAAATAAGTTAGTCAAAAAAGAGATTCCTCTAACAGACGAACTTTGAGTGCAGAAATTCAAACTTTGACATAAGTCTGATAAGAGCCTTCTCTGATAGACAAACTTTGCTTATGAAAATTCGAATTTCTGATAAAACACAATTCATGAAAAATGAAAAATTCGTCTGAGGATATATCAAAGTTCATCTAAAAGTAAATATTAAAAAAGAGTTCCAAGTTAACTCACTAACAAATGAACTTTGATTTTGAAAATTCGTATGTTCCAACATAGAAACATTTGTTAAAGATAACAATTCGAATTTTGCTTTAGAACAGATGAACTTCAAAATTCAACGTTAAAGTCTTTAGCTTTCGGTCTCTGCAAAATTTGTCTGTTAACCAACCAAAATTTGAACTGAGTGTCAGATGCATTAAATGCGATTGGTGAATAGATAGTTTTTTAGAGTAACCATTGGGTAACATCTCTAATAGCTAGATCTTGTCTCTAGCGTATAGTTAAAACATAAATCTATAAATAAAATTTCATTTGAAGATGTGGGTAACGAATTTACATTATATATACAGAAATTCTGCCAAATTCTTAAGTTACAGTCTCCTACTCTCACATACTTCATTTTTTGTTCTTTAACTTTCATATACACTCTGAATTAGAGAGTTCAATCATCGTAATCAATCTTATCTTCATCTGGAAGAAATATTTTCTTATGAGGGGATATCACAAGAGATTTGGGAAGCACTTAGCTAGAATGCAAAAAGTGAGATTGTAAGCTCTAAGAACAGAGCATTAAGTTGCACTGGGGCAATTGCAAGAAGCCCACTAAATTCTTGCAAGATAGTGGAAAATCTCAAGTAATGGCTTGAAGACTGGACGTAGGTCAAGATAGAAAGACCGAACTAGGATAAACATCTATGTCTTCACTTCTCTTTTACAACTCTTACATTGTTATTCCTTTATACTCTGTTTTTACTGTCACTTTCGCTTTCATTACTTTCTTAACTTTTGTAGAAAATTTTAATCTTCCCAATTCACCCCCTCTTGGGAAGCCAACATATCTAATAAGTGGTATCAAAGACTGGATTCTCAAACAAAGGATTTAACAGTCTGGGAAATTCAATGGCTGGCTTTGGAAAAAGCATACTTCTTGAGGAAAACAACACAAACAGACCACCCGGCTTTAGTGGAGAACACTATAGATACTGGAAGATGAGAATGCAAATCTATCTCCAGTCTATTCATCAGGACATCTGGTCTGTCATCCAGAAAGGAGATTTTATTCCAATAAAACTGCAGGATGATGGGAAATATAAGGAGAAGCCAAAGGATGAGTGGAATGAGGAAGATAAGAGAAGAGTCTTGCTTAACTTTAACGCAAAACACTGTCTGGTCTGTGCATTAAACCAAGATAAATTCTATAGAGTATCACAATGTTCCACAGCCAAGGGTATGTGGGACACTTTAGAAATTGCTCATGAAGGAACCACTAGAGTAGGAGAGAACAAATTGATTTCCTGCATAGGTGAATATGAAAGCTTCAGAATGATAGAAGGAGAGAGCATCAAAGAGCTACAAAAGAGATTCACCCTCATTGTGAATCAATTGAAGAGTCTTGGCAAGGAGTACACTCAGCCAGAAAAAGTCAGAAAAATTCTTAGAGCTCTTTCTCTGGAGTGGCAACCCAAAGTAACAGCAATAGAGGAAGTTAGAGGAGAATCAATGGCCTCTGTCACAGCTCTCTTTGGTAGCCTTGAAGAATATGAAGGAAAGATAAAGGTTCTTAAGGAAGCAGGTCAAGACAGGAAAAAGAAGGGCCTTGCTCTAAAAGCTGCTAAAGAGAAAGAAGAAGAGTCTGATGATGGAGATGAATTAAATGAAGAAACTTTGGCTATGATGGTTAGAAAATTTGGAAGGTTTTACAACAAGAAAAGAAACAAAAGATTCTTCAAGAAAGGAGCAGCTGGAGACAACGAGAAAGAAGGAAAAGAGCCTGTCACTTGATACGAATGCAAGAAGCAAGGGTACATCAAATGGGATTATCCACAATTCCTAAAGAAGTAAGAGAAAAAAAAAAAGAAAGCTGCTGATAAGGGTAAGAAGAAGAGGGCATACATCTCATCATTCTGAGGCAACAACTCAGATGAAGAAGAAAATGATGAAGATGAAATTGCCAATATCTGCTTGATGGCACTTGCATCTGAAGAAACTCAAATCTCATCCAACAGTGTTCATGAAGATGAGGTATATGAATCTGAACCTTCCTATTCTTAATTACTTGATGCATTTCATGAACCGCATGATGAGTTCATTAAGACTGCTAAAGAACTAAAACAGGCTAAGAAAAAGATTAACAAGTTAGAATCTCAGTGTAACATTTCTGACACTGTATCTCTGTATATAGCTGAATTTGCTTGTTGTACATCATGTATTGAATTAAAGCAAACCAATGACTATCTGTTGAAAAGCATATCTAGACTTACTAAAAGAAAAGATATGTTATTTGCTTTAATGGGAAGTCAGAGAATCACACATGGAAAAGCTGGACTTGGCTATGATCCTTATACAGTAAAAGAAAAGATTAAAAAGAAAAATCAAAATCTGTATATGAGGCATTTTGTGCATGCTAATGAACATAAAAAGAAAGATCATATTTCAAGTCGTATTGAATCCTATGATCAACCAAAATATGTGAAATAAAAGTATTATCTGCATTGCTTTCTTCTTATATCACAATCCAGCAGTCCCTTTACCACCTGTCACTTCTGTAACAAGAAGGGACACATTTAGTTCATATGCATTAAAGAAAAATGGACTTGACAGGAAGGTAAAATGGGTTCCCAAAGGTAAATCTGTATCTAGGGAAAATGTCACTGACAGAAAAGGACCTAAGCAAATTTAGGTACCTAAAAAGAAACTTTGAACTTTGTTTTGCAGATTTCTCTTAAAGCAAGAAAGAGCAACAAATGGTATATGGACAATGCATGCTCAAGTCATATGACTGGTGATAAGGAGAAGTTCATCACCCTTAGAGACAAGAAAGGAGGAAATGTGACTTTTGGAGGTGACCAATACGGCAAAATAGTTGGTATTGACATTGTGGGCAAGAATCCTGAAACATCTATTGAAGAGATACTATTTGTAATTGGCCTCAATCTCAATCTGCTAAGTGTAAGTCAGACATGTGACAAAGGTAACTAAGTATTGTTTGACTCAAAGTTTTGTCTGGTCATCCGAAAAAGTGATTACAAAGTAATCCTCAAGGCTCAAAGGATGGTAATTGCTACACTATTGATCTTGATCAACTTCAATCCTTAGATTCTGTGTTTAATTAGTCATGATAATAATAGTTGGCTGTGGCATAGAAGATTAGCACATGTTAACATGAACCAACTGTCAAAATTGGTTAAGAATGAGTTAGTCATTGGCTTACCAAATATCTCTTTTGAAAAAAACAAAGAATGTGATGCATGCCTCAAAGGAAAACAAACTAAATCATCTTTTAAATCTAAAAATGTAGTCACCACATCTAGACCACTGCAACTATTGCATATGGATCTGATAGGTCCATCTAGATTAAAAAGCATTGGTGGAAATCTATATGTTCTTGTGATTGTGGATGATTACTCTAGATTTACTTGGACCTTGTTTCTTTCTTCCAAAAGTGAAACGTTTGATGCATTTGTAACCTTAGCTAAGAAAGTGCAAAATGAGAAAGGTATTTCTATTGTGTCTATGAAGTCTGATCATGCAGGAAAATTTGAAAATTCATGCCTTCTGGAGTACTGTGATGAACATGGAATTGATCAAAACTTCTCAACTCCAAGAACTCCTCAGCAAAATGGAGTGGTGGAAAGGAAGAACAAAATAATTGGAGAAATGGCAAGAGCAATGTTGAACAAAAAGGAACTCTCTCAAGTATTTTGGGCTGATGCAGTAAACATAGTAAGCTATATCATTAACAGAGCTTACATCAGACCAATTCTGGGGAAGACTTCTTATGAGTTGTACAAAGGGAGGAAGCCAAACCTTTCACATCTACATGTATTCGGCTGTAAGTGTTTCATCCACAACAATGGAAAGGAGAATTTGGGTAAGTTTGATGCCAAATCTGATGAAGGTATATTTCTGGGCTATTCTAATAGGAGTAAAACATACAGAGTTTTTAATAAAAAGACTAAATCAGTAGAAGAATCTGTGCATGTTGCGTTTATTGAAAATGAAAAAGTTTCCAAGCATGTCATTGATGAAGATAATCTTATTTCGAATTTTAAGAACTTAGGTCTTTCTGAAGAAGGTAAAATTGAACCTCCAAAAATATCTGAATCTATTAACATAGAGGAAAATATTCAGGAGAAAGAATTTGAGGATGAGAATAATGAAGATATATCTTAAGAACTCCCTAGAGCTTGGAGATATCAAAGGAATCATCCTATTGATCAAGTGATTGGGGATGTTCAAGAGAAAGTTAAAACTAGAAAACAACTAAGGGATCAGATGATCAACTGTGCTTTTATTTCTCAAATTGAACCTAAGTGTGCTGAAGAAGCTTTAACTGATGAATACTGGATTCTGGCTATGCAAGATGAATTAAATCAGTTTGAAAGAAATCAAGTTTGAGATTTAGTGCCTAGACCTAGAAATCACTCTATCATTGGCACTAAATGGGTCTTTAGAAATAAACTTAATGAATCAAGAACAATAATTAGAAATAAAGTTAGACTGGTTACCAAAGGATATAATCAAGAAGAAGGTACTGATTTTGAGGAAACATTTGCTCCAGTTGCAATATTATAAGCAATTAGAATCATATTGGCCTATGCATGCATAAAAAACATAAGGTTATATCAAATGGATGTGAAAAGTGCTTTTCTAAATGGTTATATCATGGAAGAGGTTTATGTAGACCAACCTCCAGGCTTTGAGGACTCTACAAAACCAAACCATGTTTATAAACTAAAGAAAGCTCTTTACGGTTTAAAACAAGCTCCTAGAGTATGGTATGAAAGGCTAAGCAATTTTTTAACTGAAAAGGGATTTAATAGAGGAAAAGTATATACTACTTTTTCACTAAGAAAGAAAACAAAGACTTACTTATTGTTCAGATTTACGTTGATGATATTATATGTGGTGCTACTGATGAATCTCTTTGCAAGAACTTCTCTAAGTTAATGCAGGGTGAATTCAAAATGTCAATGATGGGTGAGCTTAACTTCTTCCTTGGATTGCAAATTAAGCAATGTGATTATGGTATCTTCCTCAATCAATCAAAATATCTAAAAGAGTTACTGAAAAAGTTTGGCATGGAAAACGCTAAGCCAATGGGAACTCCTATAGCTACTGCAACAAAGCTGGATATGGATGAAGGAGGAAAAACTTTTGACATAACTCAATATAGAAGAATGATTGGATCTCTATTATACCTAACAGCTAGCAGACCTGACATCATGTTTAGTGTCTGTATGTGTACAAGGTTCCAATCATGTCTCAAAGAAACCCATGCAACTACTATGAAACGCATCTTCAGATATCTAATTGGAATATCATAGATGAGACTTTGGTACCCAAAGGGCAATGGAAAAGATCTCATAGGATACACTGATGCTGATTTTTCTGGATCCAAAATTGACAGAAAAAGCACAAGTAGAACATGTCAGTTCCTTGGAGGATCCTTGGTTTCATGGTTCAGCAAGAAGCAAAACAATGTGGCTCTATCCACTGCAGAAGCTGAATATGTTGCTGCTGGTAGCTGTTGTGCTCAAGTCATTTGGATGAAGCAGCAGCTTGAAGATCTTGAGATTGAGATGAAGGAAATACCAATAATGTGTGACAACTAAAGTGCTATCAACATCACAAAGAATCTTGTCATGCATTCAAGGACAAAGTATATTGAAGTTAGGCATCACTTTATAAGGGATCATGTCCTGAAAGGAGAAATCATATTAGAATGCATCCCTACAAAAGATCAAGTTGCTGACATTCTAACAAAGCCCCTTCTAGAAGATAGACATTGTAAAGTCAGAAGAGAATTGGGTATGGTAAATCCCAATGACTTGTAAGTAAGTCTTTATATACATCTATTTTAGAATTTCTGACATTGAATCAATCTTAACTTTAGCATCGGAGTAAGTTTGATATGAGTTACAAATGCTCCTCATAAGTTCAAAAGACAATAGATCTGTACAATGGAGCTAATCAGAATGGCACAATCAAAAGATGAAAAAGAAAGCCAAAAATTAAGCATCGAGATTTGTTCTGTAAGTTCAAAAAGTTAAAATTCGCATTTTAGATGTTTATTAGACGAATTTCCATGTTGAATTATGTTTTTGAAATGCCAGCATGCTCAACATTCGAATTTAGATGCTCATCAGATGAATTTCAGTTGGCTGCATACTGTAACAATACCCTTTTGTCCTTCGAAATTCATCTGTTGAACAATAGAAATTCAAATTTTTAGAAATAAAATGTCAATATTGATTTTGTTCAACACGACTATTGTACAAATCTCCATTTCTCAAAATACGCATGTTGAAAATTCTTTACTACATGTTGAAATTCAAATTTTTGAATCAAAGTTTGTCTGTTGAAACATGCTCACATTATTGGATCTCTGAAAGACAAATTCTCGTAAGTAAAATTCGTCTGTTGCTTGTTCTGTTCATGATTGCTTATTGCCTGATTCTTTCGAAGTTTGAACTTTGTTGAAACAAAGTTTGTCTGTTCATCCTTTGTTAATAGAACCAAGTTTCTGTCAGACAAACTTCCAGAAGAAAATTCGTCTGTTAGTAAGCCTCGCTGAATGGATTAACTTGTAACTGCTCGAAGTTCAAATTTTGACCTCTCAAAATTCATCTGTTCAGCGGTTTCATACCTTAAAACCGAAGGTCATCCTTTGAACAGACGCAACCCTATTCATCTCTCTCTCAAGTCTGTTCAAATTCTCTCTTTAATTCCCATTAACTCCGTTCGTGAACCTTCATTTCTCACCGATTAAACTTCTTTTCGCACCTTATAAACCTATTATTAGCACCTTTCTAAATCATTCCTCTACGAGAATAGCGAGAGTAAAAAATCCAGAAGTAGGGAAAGGAGAGTCATGGCCAAAGAGGTATGTGAAATCTCAATATGCCTCCAAGGAGAGTGAAACTCAGAAGAGAAAAGGCGAATCTAGCAAGGCAACTCCTTCTAAGAGGCAGAAAACTACTCCAAGAGCATACTCGAAGATATCTGCACCCTCTCCTTCGAAGAAAGCAGAACCTGCTGTTCCTGCTACTCCTGTCATTGCTGCTTCTTCTTCCTCCTCCAGCACTAAATCTGGAGAATGTCAGTTGACCACACAGCCATTATGGAACAATGCTCACATTCTTGGAGAATACACTACCAATTTTGTCAACAAAAAGGTAATCAAGCCTTACTGCATAAATTTGGAAGAATTCTTGATTTCTAACAACTTTGATACTGGGCTTTGGATGATAAGATATAAGAATCTGTTAGAAATACTGGAAAGATATGATGATGAGGTAGTCAAGACCTGGTATGCCTCTCTGCAATTCAATAGCAAGAAGAAGAAGTGGGAAGTAAATCTAAGATCAAGGACCATCTGGCTAACAGATGAGACCTTCAATGAGGTTTTAGAAATTCCAGGGCAAGATGACTTGAAGGTTGACATTACTGCCTCAAGGTACATGAATGAGGCTGAAACTGCAGATGAAGAAGGAGGGCCTTGCCTGAACTACAAGGAAAGCATAATTATGAACACGCTGTTCAGAAGAAAAGAGAACAGGCCACCTCTAAGCTTGCTGAAGCCTACTAACCTCGGTGCTCAAATTAGAATCCTACACTATATTGTGTCCAGGATTATCTTCAACAAAGGAGGCAATTTCAATTTGATCACAAGGGCTGAAGCACATGTGATGGCAGTAATCATGCGTGGGAAACTTATCAACATGGGACACATCATCCTCCAATGCATGATCAAGGCAAGAGATCAAAGGAAAGATTTTACCCTTGCATATGCAGCAATCATCTCCAAGATACTTCAGTATGCCCGGATCCAACATCTTGAAAAAGGAAAAGGAAAGCCTACTGAAATCTTCAAGGAAGAAGAGATGCAAAGGATAGGAATAGAAAAGAAAGATAGACAATGGATTGGAAAGGAAGCTGGAAAAACTGAAGATCTTTTCTTTAATGAGGATGCCTCCCTATAACAAGAAGGAACCTCTGAGGCTGCTCCAAGATCCATACCTCAACCTTCTCAGCCTGTCCTATCTCCATCTCAGCCCACTCAAGCTCAAATACCATCCATTCCATTTACTCGAGCAAAGCCAACCAAGATCACTAAGCTGTATGACAGTTTGTCTGCACTCATACTTAGCATCAGAGATGAGCAAAATGCCAAGTTTGCTTATCTGCAAGACCAGATAAATTAGTTGGCAAAGAATATGAAAGTGGTTGCGGATGCATATGAAGACATTAGCTCCATGTCAGCTTCACCTCAGCTAGGATTCTTTGAACCTGTTATGTCTCTTACTCCTGAGCCTCCAAGTCCTTTTGTACTAGCCTCCCTTAAACCTAATAATGTTGTACATGATACTGAGGCTACTGGTACATTGACCACACCACAGGCCTCTAGTAATGAGGCAAGTGCCGGTCCTTCCTTGGACTATGGCATGGAGGAAGAGGCCCCTTAGGAACCATGCTCTCATGATTTCATTCCTGAATATGCTCATGATTCAATCCTCTCTTCTCAAGAATCTGAGCAAGTTGAGAAACTGGTAGCAGCCATCATCACCTCACCATTCATGCAAGCTGCCCTAAATGAAGAAAGGAGCATTGTGTCTTATGTTGATCTAGAAGCCATTGCTCATAATGCTCTCTTACAAGCTCAAAGATTAAGGCTTGAAGAAATGTTTCGTCCTCCTGCTCCCTCACATGTTTCCACTTTTGGTCTCTCGGAGGCGCGAAGGCCTCAATTGGCTATCACCAAGCAAGAAATGCAAGAACTTCTTGAACTTTCTGTCGATGAGGACTCTAGTTCTGCAGCTTCTGAGCCTTTGCCAAAGCTTAATCCAAATCTGCCCTTTGTTTCTGTGCCTCTTCAGGCAATTCCAGTGTCTCAGATCCCTCCTCCTGCTGATTTTGTACACCTTCCTGATAATGCCAAAAAGGGGGAGAAGTTATCCGAGCAAAATAGAAAGTCTACTGTAGAGCCCTCTGGAAAGACCTACAGCAAGAAGTCCAAGTCCAAGAAGAACTGATTAGAACTTTAGAACTTAGGATTGCTTGGTCCTTCTTTTAGTATTGATTTTGTTTTATGGATGATAAATCTTTGTTATGAATTCTATGTTTGCCATCTTTGTATTGAAACCTTGAATGGATTAATGAATCACTCTGTTTGATCTGCTATACATAATATCTTATCTTTTGAATTATAATGCATATGTTGAGGGGGAGCTTGCTAAAGCAAACTCAAGTACTAATTCAGTTTGCAAGTTGTTTTGTCATCATCAAAAATGGGGAGAATGTTGAATCAAATGTTTTGATGATTCCAAACCAACCTTCTAGAGCTTGGAAAGAAGATATCAAAGGTGAACAAAAGATCTCAAGTGAAAAAATTCAAGAAAAACCAGCACAAGATTAGATATAGAATTTTCTACTATGTTTAAATTGAGTAAAAAACTTTGAACTAGCAAAAAAGATGTTTTAAAACTATGATTATATGATAATCCATTGAATCTTTGAAAAACACCCACTAACAAATGAACTTTAAAGGGTTAATGCTGATCTGTTGCTATGAAAATTCAAACTTTGGCTTCTGAAATTCAAATTTTGAATTGAAAATAAGTTAGTCAGAAAAGAGATTCCTCTGATAGACGAACTTTGAGTGAAGAAATTCAAACTTTGACATAAGTCTGATAAGAGCCTTCTCTGACAGACGAACTTTGCTAATGAAAATTTGAATTTCTGATAAAACACAATTCATGAAAAATGAAAAATTTGTCTAAGAATATATCAAAGTTTATCTAAAAGTAAAGATTAAAAAGAGTTCCAAGTTAGCTCACTAACATACAAACTTTGATTTTGAAAATTCAAATTTTAGAAACAAAACTTGCAGGTCTGTTATGATAATCTGTTGACATACGAATTTTAGTATTTAGAGATTCAATTTTGAACTTAGTCTGATAAGAGTTCTCTCTGACAGACGAACTTTGACTTTTGAAAATTCGAATTTTGAAAAGATGAACTATTGTGCCTTTTTGAGCTGTCCACTGACAGACGAATTTTGGGCACCAAAATTTGAACTTCGAAGGCACTGTAGCAATATGAAATAATTGTTCACGCTTACAAGAAGAACTTTAAACTTGAAAATTCGTATGTTCCAACATAAAAACATTTGTCAAAGATGAAAATCAAATTTTGCTTTAAAAAAGACGAACTTTGAAGTTCAACGTTAAAGTCTTTAGCTTTCAGTCTTTGTGAAATTCGTCTGTTGACCAACCAAAATTCGAACTTTGAGTGTCAAATGCATTAAATGCGGTTGATGAATGGATAATTTTTCAAAATAACCGTTGGGCAACATCTCTAATGGCTAGATCTTGTCTCTAACATATAGTTAAGACATAAATCTATAAATAGAACTTCATTTGAAAATGTGGGTAACGAATTTACATTATATATACAGAAACTTTGCCAAATTCTTAAGTTATAGTCTTTTACTCTCACATACTTCATTTTCTGTACTTCAACTTTCATATACATTCTGAATTAGAGAGTTCAATTATTGTAATAAATCTTATCTTCATTTGGAAGAAATATTTTCTTATGAGGGGATATCACAAGGAATTTGAGAAGCACTTAACTAGAATGCAAAAAGTGAGATTGTAAGCTCTAAGAACAGAGCATTAAGTTGTACTGGGACTATTGCAAGAAGCCCACTAAATTCTTGCAAGATAGTGGAAAATCTCAAGTAATGGCTTGAAAACTGGACGTAGGTCAAAATAGAGAGACTAAACCAGGATAAACATCTGTGTCTTCGCTTCTCTTTTACTATTCTTACCTTGTTATTCCTTTATACTCTATTTTTACTGCCACTTTTGCTTTCATTTCTTTCTTGACTTTTACAAAAAATTTTAATCTTCCCAATTCACCCCCTTCTTGGGAAACCAGCATATCTAACACGTCTCATTTAACCAAGGCTACATTACATCTCTCTTGTGTCTATCAAAGTTTATATGTAACTTCCCCAGCACGAAGTGACAATGAGTGTGAATTTGAACAGGTGGGAATGCTGTTTGTGCGATGTCGTGGAGGCATAAGTCACTCCCCAGAGGAACATGTGCTGGACAATGATGTTTGGGCAGCCAGTTCAGCAATCATGTCATTTCCGGAAACCTTATAATAAATTGTAAAGAGTAGTAATGAAGATTTAATGTGTAATTATTGGTTAATCCATTGAGTTTATTCGAGATGATACTGTTTCTTTAGTAGCTTATGTTTCCATGTCCTTTATGCGTAAGTTTGAGTTATTCTGCGATCATAGGTGGGCTCCTAATTTGCCACTTTTTCTTTGGAGATGTCTTCTGAAAAGCAAATATTGAATTATTGATAAAAGAAATGGGAGCAATTTGAGTGAAGACCTTACAAATCTGACATCATCAGACATAAACTAATTCCCTCAAAATATATACATTAATTTTACACGCATTAATTGACTTAACATTCTTCTTTCCATAATGACTACAAAATAACTTCCTGATTACATCTAATATAATGGGTTTAGGCTCTCAGATTTGTTAAAATAGAAAATGCAGTAAAAAAATAATTTTAACAAAAAAAATTTAGAATATTTCTATTTTGAAAGAATAAAAAATGAAATTATTGAATGATGATTACATAAGCATAATAAACATAACAAAAATTGGGAGAATGGGAATACCAAACGATGCTTGAGCATATCATTTTGCAAAAGAGGAAAATCTTTCTTTGAGCGAAATCAAGATTCAAGAAATTTAGAGTGATCAAATCAGTTTCAATGTTCTACCCCAAATAAACAACTCATCGCTCTTGCATACAATGTCAAATAGGAAAAAGGGGCAAGTTTGATAGGCCATTCATACATATGAGCTTTCCATCTTCACAAGCAAGCATTCCCTCTGATCGATGCATTATGTCCTCTTCACATTGATTTCACGTCAACAGCAAAAAGATGCACTAAAGAATTCTTCATAAGGTCTCAAGGAAATGAGCAAAGCTAGGGTACTTTGGCTCCCACCCTATTTCCTGACGAGTTCTTGAGTTGTTCAATCTCTTACCTAGAGGATCATCAGTTCCTGGAAATGACAAGGTAAAATGCAATCATTCATTCAGACTGAAAATATATCAAGAAAGAACACTTAGTTACAGTTGAAGTGATTATCTGAATCTTCAATAAAATTATGACATGAGAAAACTTTGTAAGGAACCACAAATGTAATACTGAGTTATGAAAACTATCAACAAATTATACCTTTAATCCAGAAAGTGGTGACAGACACTAGAAGAGCTTCACCCAGAAAATAATGACACTATGACAGCAAACCTCAGTTTCAGGTATAAATTTCACAACTCAATAAATAACTAACTGACCAGTGAATTTGCCAAATTTTTTACTGAATTTCCCACTTCTATTAATTAGGTCCATCAATTCTTGCCTGCAAACATAACAAGGACAGGGTAAATGCAGCCCGAGATATAAATAAATCAGAATAAGATTTGCAAGGTTACAGATATGGCATATAACCTAGATAAAGGATGATTATCACAACCCAAGAAAATCTTTCCACAAATCTTTTTCTTCAAGATTGCAACTGAGAGGGAAGCTGCATCCTGGAGTGGAAGTGTGCCAATGAGCATCATCTTTAACTCCATCAAAATAAACATTACTGAATTACTACAAATATGTGAAAGAATTATGGGAGAAAATATTGAAGCAGCTTCATGGCATGAAATCCACATACGAAAAAGAAATGGGAAGACTAAAATGAAGTTCATAGAATGTAGAAAAGTAACTAGTGATGAAATGAAAAATTGACCTCGTAATGTATAAGATTCAGGATGTAATCAGGACGACTATCTACAACGCCCTTTTCTAACCAGTAATTGTGTGCACCTCTATCAGCTTTGTGTAATTTGTCAAGGTTGGCAAGAGACACAAGCATAACAGCAATAAAAGCTCAGATTAAAGAATTCTTGTAATGCTAATATCTTGAATTCCGGAAAGGAAGGATATATAAAGCCCTGCCAGTCTTAGAACACAACCACCAAACTCCAGCACCACATTTTCGGCATTTAGAAGAATATCGGTCCTAGGGCTCCTCCCAATTGGCACAGCTGGAGTATCCTACAAAGAAGTGTATAAAATCCTATGTAAAGGAATATTAACAAACATCAAAGTATAATTGCACAAATCAAATCAATAAAAATAGTCTATTTTTTGGAAAGAGAATCCAATTCTTAATGCAGCCAATTATAGTGCCCTCCGTTCAAATTAAAAAAGAAAAAAAGATGGCCAACAAAATCTGATATCTGGATGAATGACCTACTTCATCACATGGTCCATTATCATTGCAATCATATGGAGCAGAACTTGATGTGAAAAGAAAGGAACCTTCACCATTCCAGCTTAATGCAGCTAGCCTGATTGATCAACAATCCATATCAATGTAAGAGTCCATAACAAGTAAGATAGTTGGAATTAATCTTGGAATTTTTTCTTCATGCTCAGTCATTGTCATTTTACTTCAGGCTGCTGAATAACCAAATTGTATCAATGAAGAAGATTTGGACCATCCAAGTTGATTTGGCCAGCCAATTTGATGTTATTACAGGAATATGATAAACTTAATCTGGAAAACTTTCAAATTACAGATATAAAAATAGATGCACTTAATAGACCCCTAAAAAAGATCAAGATTAAGAAAACAATGAGCAAGTCAGACTCTTTCATTTTTTTTCAATACAAAACTAAGTCAATGCAATGATGCAAAAGTAATTATGAATATTCTCTGACTAGTTCATCACTTTAGCATATGATCATTTTGTCAACAATATAAAATACACTGCACAATGGGTAAACAAATTTTGGACAGAAAATGCAGGTTCACTAGACATTAAGTGCCATACTAACTAACACTTCTAGACATAATTGGGACAGAATCTTAACACTTCTACAAAATCATGGAATGAATTCTGCTTCTCACCTGACATTGGCAGAATAGTTGGAGGTCCGGGAAGGTGGAGCACAATAAATAACATAGGGAAATTTTTTAGTAGCTTCTGTCCAGTTCAAAGATGGATTAATACACATTTGAGCCAATTCATCATCATGATCACTGGTCCTTGTCTGGCCATAAACTTCGCAATCTGGATTTTCCTGCAATGCACATAAATGAAGAGGGCCAAAAAATTTCACTGATTCACTCCTCCTCACCACAATATGATTAAAAAAACTCATAATCGAACAAGGTATTAACACAGATATAAAACGTGGCATGATACAATATAAACACAGTAACATGATAGCATGCAAGGGCAATTTAAATTTAAAATGTGGTCTCATACTTCATACGAGTATTTAAGTGATCCTTCATACCTAAAGACTATGGTTTTGAGGTATGGTCGCTTCATAGCTCAGTAATATACATTTGTCCTCATGCTATTTTAATCATCAAATTATCTCAAAGCAAAAAGAAATTTCTGCATGCAGGAACCATAATTGACACAGAGTCACAGAAATACGAAATAGTAGCACATTACCTCTTGCCATTTCTCTGCTACCAAGCGACCCAGAACTCCCGGTCCCACAATCAGCAGGTCATGTTGGCCTATTGATTTGGGATATGGAGGCTCCGATGACACCTGCAAGGAGGTCGCCCTTGGGATAAATGTTGCAGACTTTAATCTGATTCCCAAATTGAAACTTGCGGAGGCAGAGAAGAACAGATTTGGGAATTTAGAACTGAGGTAACCGACATTGTTGGAGAGGTTAGAGAAATGTAGAGAAGGATTTTGAGGTTTGAAAACGACGATTGTAGTGAAACACGAAGTGGTTCCCATCATACAGAGACTCGATTTTTGAAGAAAGGGATAGTCTTTTTGAGACTTTTTGATTGAAGTACTGAGACAGCAATCAAAAGAGAATGTTTATGCAGGTAGGGGTGAGCTTTTGGTCCATATGTTCGGTTCAGTGCGAAAACCAAATAACTGAAATAACAGGTATATTTTAACCAAACCTAACAGAAATTCCAGAAAAAACCGAACAGAACTGAACCGAATTATTTGGGTTCAGTTTGGTTTGGGCCAGTACAAGAGCCCAAACCTTTTTTTTCCTCTCCTGCAAACCCAAACCATAATTAAATCATAAATAAACTAAAAAAATACAATCCAAAGTTTAAAACCGTCCAAATCTGAAATAAACACGAATATGCGAACAAAAGGGAGCATTTTTAATATTTAAACAGCCTTACAATTAGGAATTAAAAAAAAATTAAAATGCATAAATATTGCCTTGCAAATCTGAAACTACTTCAACTTGTGATTAATTTGAAAGGCAGAACAGCAGTGATTGTACAAAATAAAAAATAACCACAATTTTTGCTAGAGAAAAGAATTAATTTGACACAGCTTTTAGCTTCAGCTTCCAAAGAGTCTACAACTTATCTCACTAGCTTATGGCTTCAGAATCAACGCAGACAGTACCAAAAGATACCCGAATTAGGATCAAGTATTTACTAATTTTTTTGCTACTGAAAATAAGTAGGTAATGCACTTAACTTATGGTGCAACAGAAAATCATCTATAATTCTACTTCATCATCCACCAAAATCCCCAAAATAAGTTTCCATTTAAGCACAGGTTATATAAGTACTAACATTGACTGCATCACTTCTACAATCAGAAATTATTAATTAACACAACTTCAATTCACACAAAGAGAAACCATTGCTGTGACTGCAAGTCAGAGTGTTTGATATTTGTTTGCGAATCCATAACTGAAATAACAGATTAATTTACCTTGAGTTAAACAGAAATGCAGAGAATGGAGACAGTAAGCTCGAAGTGAGAACGGACTCAAACTCAACAACGAAGAGGCCACTTGCTGCGAAATGCGCCACGATCACACAAATGGAGAGACGAGATGCAGTTGCTGTCTTGCAGAGAAGAACGGAGTCAGACAGAGAGCCGAGAGTCTGAGACGCGGAACGAAAGCGAGAACGAGAGCGGAGTCAGAGAACTGGGATTCTGGTTTCTGGGAGCGAGGCGGAGGCCAAGAGCAGAAAGGCGGAGGCTGGAGGGAGCGAGCGCCGACGCCTAGCGGTGTCCGGGAGGGGAGATGTGGGCACGTGAACGACGAATTTGGGGAAGAGGGATTAAGGGCTTCAGAAAGCCTCTGCTACTGCTCTGCTCGTGTCGATGTCCATACTCGGTGAAGAGCTGGTGAAATCTGGACCCAGTTTTAATTATCCAGATTTAAAGTTTTTTAATTTAATTTTTTTAAATATAATAATAAAATTAAATTAAATTTATATCATCCAGAGGATCCAGATCATGATGAGGAGATGGTACAGGTCACACCGAAAGTGAATTCGTGTGGATGTGGATGGGTATCTGGTAGTGGGAGTAACTAGTGGGTCCTTGAGTTTAGCAAGCTTGAGGTGCGTGGCTGGGCTGGTTGCTTTAAAGTTCATTAGGCGTGAGCCCAATTTGGACACTTTATAGTTTGTCGGCTGAGAAAAAAAAATGAGGAGACTATGTTTTTAAGAAAAAAAAGAATATATCTATATATTTATTAAGTTTTTGAAAAATACAATCGACACGAATCGAAATTACCAAAATGCTCTAAAAAGTTAACAGAACTTAAATAAAAAATTGAAATAACCGACCAAAATGCTCTAAAAAAATTATTTGGTTAGGTTCAGTAATTAAATTCAGTTTGGTTTTGCTCACCTACGTGATTACTTGCCAAAATTTTTGCCTAGCCAATCAGAACTTTGTATGTCATCCTCAAGACCAAGCGTAAGCTAGCAGGAAAAAAATGGCAAAATTGACCAAATCTATCTTAATGTGACAGTGTTCATTCATTCTTTTTTTTTTTTTTCCAACCAGATTTAATTGATTTTTGGATAAAATTAGATTTAATTGATTTTGTAAAGTGGAGAATTTATTTAATTTTTGACCCTGATGATGAATCTAGTTTACTTTGGTTTTGTTTTGTTCATATTGTTAAGTATTTTAGTTTTTTAGATATTTATTTTGTTAACTAATCTAATTATATATTTTTTATAAATTATTATTCCCCATCAATTTCATCAATCATCATAAAATATAAAAATTAAAACTAGTCAAACAATTTAATCGCTTATAATCTTATATATATTTTATAAAAAAAATAGTTATATCAATTCTCCAAAATCCAAATTCTACAATCTAAAAGACATAAACAAGTTCGAGAGTTTCAAAAAATAAATAAAAGTCTGATAAAAAGAAAATTTTGTCATTATTAGTCAATATCCATATACTATAATTAAATATAATAGAAATCTCTATTCATTTGACATCTCAAGTGACTTTTTGTTTTTCAATTTAAAAATATATGATATTAATCACGAAGTTTTTTTGTGAATATAGATGATTTTTAATTGTGGCTTTTAAATTTTAAACACAAAATTAGTAAACGATCCGTTTTGTTTATATTTTTTTTCTTGTAGTTTTATTAATTATTTAATTCTATCAAATTGTTTTGTAATTCTATTTGAGATTATTATTTTGATGAAATTTTACTAAATAATTTTTAATTCAATTTTTTATAAAATTTTGATATCTTAAATTAATTGAATGGTTTTTGAAGTGATGATTATATATAATTATTTTCAAAATCGATGATGTTTTATTCAAATCAGAAATTATATTATAAATGAACATTAATCGATGTTAGGATTTTTTTTATTCAATCTGATGATGTAAATTTTAAATATTTTTAATAATTTTCAAATAACATAGTAACTTTTTGAATCAATTAAACTAATTTTTAAATTTGTTAAGTAATTATCAATAAGTTACCACCTACTAGCAAATTGTGGAAAAAATATAGGAGAATCTTAGTGAATTTATCATTAACATTATATATAGATATTAATTTAAATTTTAATTATTTTTTATTTGAGTAATTAGTTTACCAATATAGATTTTTTTAAATATTTACAATTGCAATTGCATTTATAGTTATCTATTTTCTATTAGTTAAGTTGATATACACATATATGTAAATATATGTCTTTGAAACAATTTTCCTTGTATGATCTTCAACAAATATATTGATAACTCTTATAATTGCATATTATTTGGCATATTTTTCTTATTATTTGGAGAGTTATTAGATATATTTTAGTGAATTATTTAGTAATTACATGGAAAATATGCATGACTAGTTTCAAAGTTGTTGGAAAAAGATATTGATGGGTTTATGTGTTTTTGGATTGATTTATTGTCATTTGAGCTCAATAAATGCATATATTATTTTTAGGTAAATGTGGAAGAAGAATCAAGCCAAAAATTAATCCAAAAATATCAAAATATGAAGAAAATATAAAACTGATGTGATATCGCAATATGGAGCTGGGATATCGTGATACGAGGCTATTTGAAGACTTGAGCACCGTGTGTCATATGGAGCCAATATTGCGATACAGGTGTTATGATATCGCGATACAGATTTAATTTCCTAAAGTGCTACGTTTTGGTTCCTCAACTTAGGGCTTCTGATATGTTCCGTCTCCCACATCATTTCTGAGTTATTCTGGACCAAATGAGATGCAAGGAGATTGTTAGCAGGGCTGACTTCCCAAGAGGGGTGGTGAATTGGGAAGTTTGAAATTTTTCTACACAAAGTGAAGTAAGTGAAGATATCACAGTATAATGAAAACAATGCGTAAAATAGAGCAAGGTGAAAAGTAAAGATAAGGAGAAGAGAAGTCAGTGATTTATCCTGGTTCGGTCTATTCACTTGACCTACATCCAGTCCCCAAGACACCTCTTGAGATTTATCCACTATACAGCAAGAATTTCAGTGGGTTTCTTGCTAAAGCCGCAGTACATGAGTATGCTCTGTTTCTGAGCTCTCTCAAACTTTCCAAACACTTTCACTATATGCTTCCCAATCCCCTTGTGAATACCTCTCACAAGTAAATCTATCTCCCAGATGAAGAATAGATTGATTACAATGAAATAACTCTCTTGTAAAGAGTGGATATGAAAGTTTAAGTACAAGTTTAGAAGTTAAGAGGGTAAAAGCTTTTGAGAAGAAGATTCAGCAGAAATTCGGTATATACAAGTTTGATTCGTTACCCACAACTTCAAATGATGTTGTATTTATAGATTTAGGTCTCAAATATCCGTTAGAGACTAAATCTATCCGTTGGGGAAGTTATTCAACGGTTACTCTGAAAAACTATCCGTTTACCAACCGCATTTAATGTTTCTGACATACTGAAATTCGAATTTTGGTTGGCCAACAGACGAATTTCGAAGGAACCGAAGATTAAAGCTTCCAACGTTACAGCACGAAGTTCGTCTGTTCATGAAGTGAAATTCGAATTTTGAAACTTAAAAAACATTTTCACAATGTGACATACGAATTTTCAAGAAGAAAGTTTTTCAGTTAAGTGTGAACAGTGTTTTCAATTTTTTACAGTGCTTTCGAAATTCGAATTTTGGATCCCCAAAATTCGTCTGTCCATTGAACGTTTAAAGGGACACAGTAGATTACTTTCTTCGAAATTCGAATTTTGAAGGGGCAAAATTCGTCTGTCAGAGAAACTCTGTTCAGACTAATTTCATCATTCGAATGTTGCAAGTTCTTATCATTCGTATGTCAATGTTTCATTTCAATAGACTCAAGAACTTAGCTTCTGAAATTCGAATTTCAATGTTCAAAGTTCGTCTGTCAGAGAGCAGTTTTGAAACTTAAATCACTCTTGATCTCAGGTGAACTTTAACATAGTTTCAGATGAATTTCTTCCATTTTCTCAATTTTTATTTTGTTTGAAATTCGAATTTTGAAGACTCAAAGTTTGTCTGTTGCAAAGAAGCATCTTTCAGACTTATATGAAAATTCGAATGTTGGAAGTTCAAAATTCGTCTGTCAGAGAGCATTTATCAAACTCAATTTCATTTTGATTTCAGATGCACTTTATCATAGTTTCAGACGAATTTCTTTGGTTTTTACAAACTTCATTTTACTTGAAATTCGAATTTTGAAAGTGTGAAGTTCGTCTGTTAGCAAAAGGCCTCTTTTCAGACTAGATGAAAATTCGAATTTTGAATAACCAAAATTCGTCTGACAGAGAGCCATCTCTTCAGACTTATTTAGTTTTAGCTCGAAATTCGAATTTCCAAAGGCAAAGTTTGAATTTCCAACTTGACAGTTTAGCTTAAACTTTCAACCATTGTCTGTTTGTGAGTGTTTTTCAAATATTTGAAGATTTAACATAAAATCAAAGTTTGAAAACTTCTTTTCTTCAAATCAAAATCTTTTACCCAGTCATAACAGAAACTAAGGATCCTACAAAAGATCTAACAGCAAGTACTCAGAAAATCTTCACTTGAAACAGCTTTGCTCTCCTTTGATATCTTCAATCCAAGCTCTTGAATGTTGGTTTGGAATCATCAAAACTCTTGTTTCAACAGAGATAACTTGGGTTTGGATTTGGTGCTAGAGCTTACTTGAGTAGAAGATTCAAGAGAGATTTTGGCTTCTACACTAGTTTTCTCTATCCCCTTCCTCTCATTTGCACTTGTTTGGTGTTTTACTAGTTTATGTTTCAGATTTTATACTAGAATGTTGAACATTTGTTGCTAAACTCTTGCTCTAGGATTATTGTAGCTTTATTTATGGATTAATGTATGTTTTCTACTCTTTATTGCTATCTATTGGTATATATGTTTACTCATTTGTGCTCCTAAGGCTTCCATGTTGATTAGCCATCTATTTGGATTGATTTGGGTATTCTAATGGAGCCTAGAGATAGGAAAATTGGAATAGACCTTCAATTGGGTTATGTGGGAACTTGAAACTAGCATTTGTTGAGTGGATGGTTTCTCTAATGAGGTAAAGATACACTCCTTGGCCTCACATAGTCAAATTAGGTTTACTCTTAATGATGCTAATTAATTAACCTTGCTAGAGATTGTAGGTAAATTAATTAAGAAACTTTTTTTATATTGAGAGATGCTTTGAGGTAAAATAGAATTCTAGTCTAGCACTAAATACCATTGATTGCAATTAAGAGTAGGTAATTTATATACTATAAAATAAGTTTAGCAACAATAATCCTAGATTATCTCCCTTGTCTAGAATCACCACTAACTTATAACTTTAGTGTAGGTTTATTTTATATTTAATTTTATTCTTTGATTATTTGTGTTACTTAAATTAAGTGAAAGTGTAATAATTGATATTCAATCGGGTTTTTGAACCAAATCCTTGTGAGAATGATACTATATTCATTATTATATTACTTGTCTCGGCCTGTGCGCTTGCGGTATATGCTTGGTGGCGAACATATATGAACACTGGAAAACCAAATTTGATAAATGTTATATTTTATATTAATATTAATTAAGTTGCATTAAATTAATTACATGCTAAATTCAAATTTATATTGGGTTGAATAAAATCAAATAAAATTGAAATATGATAATATTAGTTGTTATTAATTTAGGGTGTTACGTATCACAAATGAATAATAACATTTGTTGCATTTAAATGATATAATTTTTGTTATAAATATAAAGGAAAATAGTTTATATCCGTAAGTTTAGAGTTTTTAATTAACTAATTTAAATATTCCATATTAAATCTTGTTTATTATATATGTGTGTGTGTGTGTGTGTGTGTGTGTGTGTGTGTGTGTTTTAAAAGAAAGAGCTAAATACCTTTTTATATCAAATATCTCGGTACAAGAAGATTCAAATTGCTCCTCTTCAAGCACATGTCAAATAATGTTTTTTTAGTATTTTATCTTAATATTGACCAGAATATCCCCAACATTATTTTTGTATAACATTATGTACTTTCTCCAATGTATAATATGATTCATATTTCATAAATTTCATAAATACCAAGGAAAGGAGTTAAAAGAGGATTAGCTAATTAAATTTGTCAAAAAAAAAATTGTAGTCCTTTCCTCCATTGCCCCTAATGAATACATTAAACTCTAATTGTTTTCTCTCACTTCTTAATTGAGACCAAGGGCAAAATAGAAAAAAAATATTAATGCATCATATAATACCTAAACATAACTTATATTTTGAATTAAAATAATTTTTTGAAACATGACTTACGTTATAAATTGGAGGGACTAAGTTTCAGTTTTTTCTCTATCCATATCAGTGTTGAAGATTGTGACCTAAGTCAATCATTGTATTATAAACATTGTACTTCATTATAAAAAAGAATGAGTTTTTTTTTTCATTTATTACATTGTTATATTATTTGGATATTTTTCTTTATAATAAAAATATTCTTAGATAAATCATTTTATCCTAAACATCTCTAGTAGATCATCTTTGTGGGAACAATGATGAATTAAGGTTAGTATGATTTTGATTGATGATTATGTATTAATTATGTATGAAGATACAAATCAAAATCATAAACACATGTTAGGGAACAGACGCTGGATCGACTCGTCATGAGATAGCTGCATGGATCAGGTCACAAGTATATCTCATATATATAACCGTGTCACCAAGTCTTCAAACCTGAGATCACCATAGTTTCTTACATGAGGAACACTGTGTTTTGACATAGTCAAAAGTCACCTTTAATTGGGTGATCATAAATGTTATGATCGGGTATAGTGGAATTCATGTAGAAGAAGATGAATGATTAAGATGAAATTTGTCTCTCTAATTAATGGAGAGATATATCTAGGCCCCTCGATGAGTGAGACTGAGAAATGTATGGTTGTACTTGAATGGAAGGGTTTCCATTTGTTTTGTCAATTTGCTCGGAGATCGAGAAAGTGATAGTCAAGTAAAATGAAGATGACGTTTCTATGTCTCATATTTGACCTAGATATCGTGAGACAAAAATGATATGATAGGGTTGTATTGGATCATCGATCTTATATGATTTAGGTAGTCACAATATCTTGTGGGTACAATAGTATCATTAGCCCACTATCAATTTCATATGGGCATGTAGGGTTGCACACAAAAACAGATCAACTCGAGCTATAATGTTTATATTCATTGAACCTAAAATGTGTTTAGATTCAATGAATTTAACATTCAATTTAGGAGGAATGAATTTTATAAATAAATATATTTGATATATAGTTTATAAAATTCAAAATATATATATACATTTGATATATTATATATTTATTTGATATATTAAATATATTTCAAAATATATATATCATTTAATTAATTTAAATAAATTAGTTTTAAATTTAATTCTATATGATAGATTTAAATTTAAACTACTGTGATAATTTAAATTTGATTTGTGTGATAAATTAAATTTAAATTTGATTTTAGATTTAGATTAAATAATTAGTTTAGATTTAATCTATTAGATATATTTAAATTTAAACTAATCTATTTAATTAAAATTTGATTTAATTTAAATAATTATTTTTTAAATTAATCAAATTAGAAACCCTATCTATATAAGGATAGAGATTAGGGTTATCTAGGATATAATTCAAAAGAGAGTCTCCTCCCACCCTAGAGAGAAATTCTGGCTGTATACTTTGAGAGAGAAAGTAACGGATGCACATAGAGAGATAAGAGAGTCTTCACTGCCCTCAAACATATGGATGTTTGTAAACAGTGGTGCTAGAATATCGTTCAAGTTGGATTCACTGTTCATGTGGATACCAGTACAGGAAGCTGATTAGAAGCATAAGTTCCTAAGGTCCGATGGTAGAAGAAGAACCTGGAAAGCCACATATCAAATGTAAAATTCTCCTCTACATCTCGATTTAAGTAACATTGACGGATCTATGGGAGGGATTCAATTGTGTTATTTTGCTGCGTGTATACCGAAATTCCCAACAATTAGTAATGGCAAGCCAAGGACCCTAAGTCAATGGAGGTGACCAAATCTAAAGGGATTTAGTCAAATAGTCTTTTAACTCTCTTCTTTACTAATTTGGGTTTTAGAAAAATAAAATAATATGCTTTATAAAAATTATTTGAGGGTTTGAATTAATTGAAAGATCACCTCATTTTTGTGTTTATAGATCTTAATAAAATTCTCACAAAAAATTTGAACAATGCAATCGAAAGAAATTTGAATCCATATATATATATATTTAGAACTTGAGTCTAGTGATGTAAAATATTAATGTTAGTAGTGTCAAAATACTAAAACTTAGGGATCTAACATGTGAATTTCCCAAATTGAGGAGTCTCAAGTGACCCCTAAAAATAGTATTAGGTTTTATTCACCTTATTTCCAATAGAAAATGATGGAATCCATGGGTGGATCTAAAAGTGGAATAGTATTATCCCAAAAGATCCACTTCAGGTAAAAGGCGACCTATTAACTAGAGGCAGGCTAGAGTCATGAAAGAAGCTATACTAGGTTTGATTAGAGATTAATAAAATGATAAGCTCAAGATATTTGAAGAAGAGACATCCTTACCTTTGGGCCTAAAGAGAATTGTTACATTGATTCAGATCCATAATATTAACATGGCCCAATTGGAAGGATAAATTAAGCTACTTAGGATTAGTTTAGGATAATATTAGATTTTATTTTAATTTTTTATATTTGAATTATTTTATTTATCTTATTCTTTTTGAATTTATTTGATTTAGATTAGGATAAATAATTTATGATTTCCTATTTGTATTCAAAGGCACCAATCATAGACTTAGATTTAATTTAATTTAGTTTGAATTATATTAAATAAAGCTTATCTTTATCTAATAGCTTTTAGAGTTTTTATTAGGATTTAGTTTTCTATTTATAGACCTTTGTAATGTCATTTTTCTTCAAATTAATTAATTCAGAGTATTTTCTACTTGTGAATTTGTCACTAGTTCTTCATGTTCTTCTTAAGAATACACCTGATTTATCAAGAGCGTGATATGCTCTTGTGGCATCTCATTAGGTTCTAGTTCGATTAATCTGTTTGAAGTCAAGCTTCCACGTTACTGTTCTTTATATTTTTTGGGGTTCCTAAAACAGGTTTCTCGAGGGGTTCATATCAGTTGGCATTAGAGCAAAGGCTGAGTTTAGACACCTTGTCCACATCATCATAAACATGTCATCTTCAATTTTCCAGTTGTTAGTTCTGCTGGCTTCTAAATAAGGGGGGTGAATTAGGAAGTTTGAAATTTTTTTGCAAAATGAAAAGAAAGTAGTGAAAGCAAAAGTTACAGAAAAATAGAGTGCAAAATGTAATAAGGCAATAAGTAAGGTATAAGAAGAAGGACACGGAGATTTATCCTGATTCGATCTCTTTCTCTTGACCCACTTCTAGTCCTCAAGCTACCACTTGAGATTTCCACTATCTTACAAGAATTTAGTGAGCTCCCTGCAATGCCACAGTACAACTTTATGTTCTATTTCAAGAGCTTAAAGTTTCACCCTTTGCACTCTAACTAAGTGCTTTCCAAATCCTTTGTAAAGCCCTCTCACAAGAAAATATTTCTTTCAGATGAACATAAGATTATTTGCAATAAGAAAAACTCTCTAATATGGAGTATGTTTAACAGTTGAAGAGCAATAAATGAGGTGTGTGAGAGTAGAAGGCTTTTAACTGAAGAATTTGACAATTTCAGTATACACAATGTAATTTTATTACACTTTCAAATGAAGTTCTATTTATAAATTTATGTCTTAAATACATGTTAGAGATAAGATCTAACCGTTAGAGATGTTACCCAATAGTTATTTTGTAAAACTAGCCATTCACCAACCGCATTTAATGCGTCTGACATCCAAAGTTTGAATTTTGGGGTGTCAACAGACGAATTTCACAAAGACCATAGGTTAAAGATGTTGAATCAAGAGTTTTGATAATTCCAAACCAACATTCAAGGGCTTGGAATGAGGATATCAAAGGAGCTCAAAATGTTTCAAGTGAAGAAGTTTTGAGTAATCTGTGCAAGATTTGTTGTAGGATCATTAGTTATGCTTAAATATGGGTAAAAGACTTTGATTTGATGAAAAGATGTTTTAAAAACTTGATTTTATGTTAAATCATGAAATATTTGAAAAATACCCACCAACAGACGAAGTTTGAAAAGTTTACATTGAACTATCATATTGGAAATTCGAACTTTGGCTTTGAAAATTCGAATTTCGAGCTAAAACTGAATAAGTTTGTAGAGATGCTTCTCTGACAGACGAATTTTGATTTTCCAAAATTCGAATTTGTTGAAACAAGAGTTTTGATGATTCCAAACCAACATTCAAGAGCTTGGATTGAAGATATCAAAGGAGAGCAAAGCTGTTTCAAGTGAAGATTTTCTGAGTACTTACTGTTAGATCTTTTGTAGGATCCTTAGTTTTTGTTATGATTGGGTAAAAGATTTTGATTTGAAGAAAAGAAGTTTTCAAACTTTGATTTTATGTTAAATCTTCAAATATTTGAAAAACACCCACAAATAGACGATGGTTGAAAGTTTAAGCTAAACTGTCAAGTTGGAAATTCGAACTTTGCCTTTGGAAATTCGAATTTTGAGCTAAAACTGAATAAGTCTGAAGAGATGGCTCTCCGTCAGACGAATTTTGATTGTTCAAAATTCGAATTTTCATCTAGTCTGAAAAGAGGCCTTTTGCTAACAGACGAACTTCACACTTTCAAAATTCGAATTTCAAGTAAAATGAAGTTTGTAAAAACCAAAGAAATTCGTCTGAAACTATGATAAAGTGCATCTGAAATCAAAATGAAATTGAGTTTGATAAATGCTCTCTGACAGACGAATTTTGAACTTCCAACATTTGAATTTTCATATAAGTCTGAAAGATGCTTCTTTGCAACAGACGAACTTTGAGTCTTCAAAATTCGAATTTCAAACAAAACAAAACTTGAGAAAATGGAAGAAATTCGTCTGAAACTATGTTAAAGTTCACCTGAGATCAAGAGTGATTTAAGTTTCAAAACTGCTCTCTGACAGACGAACTTTGAACATTGAAATTCGAATTTCAGAAGCTAAGTTCTTGAGTCTATTGAAATGAAACATTGACATACGAATGATAAGAACTTGCAACATTCGAATGATAAAATTAGTCTGAAAAGAGTTTCTCTGACAGACGAATTTCGCCCCCTCAAAATTTGAATTTCGAAGAAAGTAATCTACTGTGTCCCTTTAAACGTTCAATGGACAGACGAATTTTGGGGATCCAAAATTCGAATTTCGAAGGCACTGTAGAAAATTGAAAACACTGTTCACACTTAACCGAAAAACTTTCTTCTTGAAAATTCGTATGTCACATTGTGAAAATGTTTTGTAAGTTTCAAAATTCGAATTTCACTTCATGAACAGACAAACTTCGTGCTGTAATGTTGGAAGCTTTAATCTTCGGTTCCTTCGAAATTCGTCTGTTGGCCAACCAAAATTCGAATTTCAGTATGTCAGAAACATTAAATGTGGTTGGTAAATGGATAGTTTTTCAGAGTAACCGTTGAATAACTTCGCCAACGGATAGATTTAGTCTCTAACGGATATTTGAGACCTAAATCTATAAATACAACATCATTTGAAGTTGTGGGTAACGAATCAAACTTGTATATACCGAATTTCTGCTGAATCTTCTTTTCAAAAGCTTTTACCCTCTTAACTTCTAAACTTGTACTTAAACTTTCATATCCACTCTTTACAAGAGAGTTATTTCATTGTAATCAATCTACTCTTCATCTGGGAGATAGATTTACTTGTGAGGGGTATTCACAAGGGGATTGGGAAGCACATAGTGAAAGTGCTTGCAAAGTTTGAGAGAGCTCAGAAACAGAGCATACTCATGTACTACGGCTTTAGCAAGAAGCCCACTAAAATTCTTGCTGTATAGTGGATAAATCTCAAGAGGTGTCTTGGGGACTGGATGTAGGTCAAGTGAATAGACCGAACTAGGATAAATCACTGACTTCTCTTCTCCTTATCTTTACTTTTCACCTTGCTCTATTTTACGCATTGTTTTCATTATACTGTGATATCTTCACTTACTTCACTTTGTGTAGAAAAATTTCAAACTTCCCAATTCACCCCCCCTCTTCGGAAGTCAGCCCTGCTAACAGAATTTTCATAAGTGTCTGAAAGAAGCTGTTGAGCAATAGGCGAACTTTAAGTTTTGAACATTCGAATTTCAGACAAACTAAAACTTATGAAACCTGAAGAAATTTGTCTGAAACAATGTTAAAGTTCATCTGAAATCAAGATTATATTGAGTTTCAAAGATTGCTCACTGACAGACGAACTTTGAATATGGAAATTTGAATTTCAGAAGCTAAGGTTGTGAGTCTGTTACAATAACATGTTGACATATGAATGACAGTGTTTATAAATTCGAATGTTAAAGTAAGTCTGAAAAGAGGTCTCTCTGACAGACGAACTTCACTCTTTAAAAATTTGAATTTCGAAGTAAACGAACTATTGTGCTGTTTGAGCTTGCTACGGACAGACGAATTTTAGGGTTCCAAAATTCGAATTTTAAGGGCACTGTAGCAAATTGAAAAGACTGTTCACACTTAACAGAAAAACTTTCTTCTTGAAAATTCGTATGTCACAACATGGAAACACTTTCTAAGTTTCAAAATTCAAATTTCACTTCATGAACAGACGAACTTTAGTATTTCAACGTTGGAAGCTTTAACCTTCGGTTCCTTCGAAATTTGTCTGTTGACCAACCGAAATTCAAATTTCAGTATGTCAGAAGCATTAAATATGGTTGGTTAATGGATAATTTTTCAGACTAATCGTTGGATAACTTCCCCAACGGATAGATTTTGTCTCTAACGAATAGTTGGGACCTAAATCTATAAATACAACATCATTTGAAGTTGTGGGTAACGAATCAAACTTTGTATATACTGAAATTTTGCCAAATCTCCTACTCAAAGACTTTAACCCTCTTACTTCAATACTTGTACTTCAACTTTCATATTCACTCTATTCAAGAGAGTTTTATCTTTGTAAACAATCTAATCTTCATCTGGAAGATAGATTTTCTTGTGAGGAGATATCAGAAGGGATTGTAAAGCACTTTGTGAAAGTGCAGAAAGTGATTGAGTGAGATCTAGAAAACAGAGCACTGACATTGTACTGTGGCATTTGCAAGAAGCCCATTGAATTCTTGCTGAATAGTGAAAAATCTCAAGTGGTGACTTGGGGACTGGACGTAGGTCAAGTGGAGAGACCGAACCAGGATAAATTTCTGAGTCTTCTTCTCTTTTCTGCTACTTTCACTATTATTCATTTATACTCTGTTTTACTATCATATATTACATTCTTCACCTCTTTGATATTTTGCAGAAAATTTTTAATCTTCCCAATTCACCCCCTCTTGGGAAGCCAGCCTAACTAACAAAAGACTTTAACGTTGAACATCGAAGTTCATCTATTCAAAGGTGAAATTCAAATTTTCATCATGACAAATATTTCTCATGTTGGAACATACAAATTTTCAAGTTTTAAAGTTCTTCTGATAAGTGTGAACAGTTGTTCCATATTTCTACAGTGCACTCAAAATTTGAATTTTGGAGTCCAAAATTCGTCTGTCAGTGAATAACTTAATATGGCACAAAAGTTCTTTTTTTTTTTAAATTCAAATTTTTAGCCTTCAAAGTTTGTCTGTCAGAGAGACCTCTTATTAGACTTATATGCTTATATTTCAAAGTTCAAATTTTCAAAAATAAAAGTTTGTCTATCAGAGGGATGTCTGATCAGACTTGCACATTTTCATTCTAAAGTTAGAATTTTCAAAACTAAAGTTCATCTGTCAGAGGGACTGACTTTTATAACTCTTTTTACATTCTAATTTCAGATGAACTTTGACATAACTTTAGACAAATTTTTCATTTTTCACCAATTATGCTTGACTCAAAATTCAAATTTTAACAGGCTGCAATTCGTTTGTCAGAGGTAACATCTTTGTAACTTCGAATTTTGACTATCAAAGTTTGAATTTTCAAGACAACATATGAAGTTTAAGGGTTCAAAATTCATCTGTTAGTGAGTATTTTTTCCCATATATTGTAAGTTAACATAAGCGTGAACAGTTGTTCCATATTGCTACAGTGCACTTGAAATTTAAATTTTGGAGTCCAAAATTCGTCTATCAATGAGCAACTTAATATGGCATAGAAGTTCTTTTTTTTTTTTTTTGAAATTCAAATTTTGAGCTTTCAAAGTTTGTCTGTTAGAGAGACCTCTTATTAGACTTATATGCTTATATTCCAAAGTTCAAATTTTCAAAAATCAAAGTTTGTCTATCAGAGGAATGTCTGATCAGACTTGCACATTTTCATTCTAAAGTTAGAATTTTTGAAACTAAAGTTCATCTGTTAGAGGGATTGACTTAAAACTCTTTTTACAGTCTAATTTTAGATGAACTTTGACATAACTTCAAACAAATTTTTCATTTTTTACCAACTATGCTTGACTCAAAATTTGAATTTTAACATGCTGAAATTCGTTTGTCAGAGGCAACATCTTTGTAAGCTCGAATTTTGGCTATCAAAGTTTGAATTTTCAAGATAACATATAAAGTTTAACAGTCCAAAATTCATCTGTTAGTGAGTATTTTTTCAAATATATCATAAGTTAACATAGGATTGTTGAAAAACACATTTTAAAAAGATTTGGGTGAAAGATCAAAAGCTTTTACTTATGTGAATACTGTGAGAAATCCTACAAACTAATCTTGTACTCATTTCTTCCTGGATTTCTTCATTTGAGATTTCTTATACCCTTTTGATATCTTCCTTTCAAGCTCCGGTTGTTTAGAATCATTAAAACACTTGATTCAACATTCTCCCCATTTTTTGATGATAACAAAACAACTTGCAAACTGGATTAGTACTTGGGTTTGCTTCTAAGAGCTCCCCCTCAACATATGCATTAATGTTTAAAGTTTCAACAGTAAGTGCAGCATATACAGCAGATGGAAGATAGGGAATCTCATTCATTTAAAAGGTTCAATACAAAGATATGACATTGCAAACACAAAATTTCAAAGCAAGATAGTTATTACATTATAGAAAACATAAGCAAGCAGTACAAGTAAAACAAGCAACCCTAAGATCTAATCAATTCTTCTTGGGCTTAAATTTCTTATTGTAAGTCTTGCTAGATTGTCCTGCAGCAGTTTTCCCAGTTTGCTCAGATGTCTTCTCCCCCTTTTTGGCATCATCAGGGACTTGAACATGTATAGCAAGAGGAGATATCTATGTGATTGGAATAACATGAAGAGGAACAGGGACAAAAGGTAAATCAGGATTAATCTGAGAAAGAGGTACAAATTGTGGCGACTCAGGAAAGGCATCCTCAGTATCTTCAATGATTTCCTGAACTGCCTTCTTAAGGTTGCCAAACTTTGCCCTCTATGCTATGGTCATGCCATAGTGATGAGATGAGGGTTGAGGAACAAGCGGAGGAAACATCTCATCAAGTCTTAGTTTTTAAGCTTGCACAATGGCATCATATGCAATAGCTTCAACATCCCTGTATGGCATAAGGCTTCTCTCCTTATTCAGAGCAGCTTGAATAATGGGAGCAGAGGTGATGGCTGCTACAAGCTTCTCCATTTGCTCAGATTCTTGAGTTGATAGAATTGACTCCTGAGCATATTTAACAATAGGTTCATGGGAGCTTGCTTCCTGAGGAGCCTCTTTCTCCATGCCATAGTCCAAGGGTGGACCGGGGCTTGTCTCATTGCTGGAGACTTGTGGAATGGCCAACGTTCTAGTACCTTCAGCAACAGTATGTTCAGCAGGAGCAGGTTCAGGAGAGGCAAGCACAAATGGGCTTGGAGGTTCAGGAGTAGGAGACTTTGTAGGCTTAAAAGGTCCTGGCTGAGGTGGAGCTGATGTAGATGGAAAATCACTTTTGATGTCCTCATATGCATCAGCAACCCTAACTAAAATATCTGATCTTGTAGATAAGCAAACTTGGCATTTTGCTCATCTCTGATGCTCAGCATAAGTGCAGACAAGATGTCATATAACTCAATCATCTTGGTTGGCTTTGCTCAGGTGGAAAGAGTGGATGACACAGGTATCTGAGTAGGCTGAGATGGAGGAGAAACAGGCTGAGAAGGCTGAGGTGAGGGTTGTGAGGGTGGAGCAGCCTCAGAAGTTCCTGCTTGCTGTTGTGAGCCACCTTCCTCAAAGAACAAGTCTTCTGACTTCCCAACTCCTTTTCCAATCCATCTGTCATCTTTCCTCTCAATTGCCATCCTCTGCAATTTTTCCTCTTTAAAAACTTCAGTAGGCTTGCCTTTTCCTTCTTCCAGGTGTTGAATCTTGGCATACTGAAGTATTTTGGATATGATTAAGGCATAAGGCAAGGTGGAGTCTCTCCTCTGATCTCTTTTTTTGATCATGCATTGAAGGATGATATGGCCCATATTAATCAGTTTGCCACGCATGAGAGCAGTCATCATATGTGCCTCAACCCTTGTGATCAGATTGAAACTTCCCCCTTTGTTGAATATAATCCTAGACACAATGTAATGTAGGATTCTAACTTGAGCACTAAGATCAGAGGGCTTCAGTCAGCTTAGAGGAGGCCTATTCTCACGCCTTCTGAACAGGGTATTTAGCATTGTACTTTCTTTGTAATTCAAGAAGTGCCTTTCTCATCTGCAGTTTTATCCTCATCCATGTACCTTGAGGTGGTGATGTCAATCTTCATGCCATCTTGCCTAGGGATTTCTAGTACTTCATTGAAGGTCTCATCAGTTAGCTAGATAGTTTTAGATCTCAGATTTACCTCCCATTTTTCCTTTTTGTTGTTCTACCTCAGGGCAGCATACCAAGTTTTAACAACCTCATCATCTTATCTTTCCTTAATTTCCAACAAGTTTTTATATCTTATCATCAATAGCCCAATATCAAAATTGTTGGAAATAAGAAAATTCCTCCATATTTGTATAGTGAGACTTAATTACCTTCTTGTTGACCAACTTGGTGGTATATTCTCCCAGAATATGAGCATTGCACCATAATGGCTTCATGGTTAACTGGTATTCCCCTGTTTTAATACTGGAAGAGGAGGAAGAAGCAGAAGCAATAGGGGCAGTAGGTACATGTTTCTTTGAGGGAGTAAGTACAGGTTTCTTCGAATCTGCTTTGGGAGTAGTTTTTTGCTTTTTGGATGGAGTGCGCTTGCTAGATTCGCCTTCCCTCTTCTAAGTCTCACATTCCTTAGAGGCGTATTGAGACTTAACTGCCCTCTTTGGTCTGGACTCTCCTTTCCCAACTTTTGGATTCTTAACTCTTGCCGTTCTCGTAGATGAATGTTGTAGAAAGATGCAGGGAATGGGTTTATAGGGTGCGAAAAAAAGTTTAAATGGTGGGAAATGAAGATTCGTGAATGGACTTGATGGGAAATTAAGAGAGGATGTGAACAGACTTAAGAGAGAGATGAATATGATTACGTCTGTTCAGAGCGAGACTCTTAGTTTTAATTTCTGTAACTGTTTAACAGATGAATTTTGAGGGGTTAAAATAGGAATTTCGAGCAGTTACTAGTTAACCAACACAAGGAGGCTTTCTGCAGACGAATTTTCTCCATGAAGTTCGTATGATAGAAGCTAAGTTCAAGGAACAAATAGCAACAGACGAACTTTGATACATCAAAGTTTGAATTTTAGGAAATCACACAATAAGCAATCAGAGAATGAGAAAGGCAATAGACAAATTTTACTTATGAAAGTTCATCTTACAGAGACTTAACATGAAGGCATGTTTCAACAGACGAATTTAGAGATTCAAAAATTCAAATTTCAAAGCTTTGTAAAGAGTTTCTAAAATACGTATTTTGAGATATGGAAATTCACACAGAGAGCATCTTTTAGCAAAGTCATCATTCACATTGTATTTTTGAAATTTGAATTTCTATCATCCAACAAACGAACTTCGAGGGCTATGAAAGTACTGTAACAGCATGTAAGCTACCAAAATTCGTCTGATGAGAATCTAAGTTTGAATATTGAGCATGCTAATTCATTCAAAAACACAATTCAACATCGAAATTCATCTAATAACCTTTTAAAATGCGAATTTCAAGTTTCTGGACTTACAGATATGGTCTAAAAGTTCAATTTTTTAGCTTTCCTTCAGCATCTTTTGATTGTGCAGGCCTAATTAACTCCAGTAAACTGATTTGTTGTCATTTAAACTCATGTGGAGTACCTGTAACACATCTTAAACACACTCTGATGTTAAAGTTAGTATTAATTTAATGTCAGAAACTTTAAATAGATTTAAATAAAAGTTTGCTTACAATTCATTGGGATTTACCATTCCCAATTCTTTTCTGACTTTGCAGTTTCTATCTTCTGCTAGTGGCTTAGTTAGAATGTTTGAAATTTGATCTTCAATTGGGACGTATTCTAATTTGATGTCTCTTTTCAAAACATGATCCCTTATGAAGTGATGTCTTACTTCAATGTGCTTTGTCCTTGAATACATGACTGGATTCTTTGTGATGTTGATAGCACTTTGATTTTCACATTTTATTGGTATCTCCTTCATCTCAATCTCAAGATCTTCAAGTTACTGCTTCATCCAAAGGACTTGAGCACAGCAGCTGCCAGCTGCAACATACTCAACTTCTATTGTGGAGAGAGCTATATTGTTCTGCTTCTTGCTAAACCATGAAACCAGAGATCCACCAAAAAACTGACATGTTCCAGTTGTATTTTTCTATTAATTTTAGATCCAACAAAGTCAGCATTAGTATATCCAATGAGCTCTTCTCTATTGCCTTTTAGATACCAAAGTCCCATATGTGATGTTCCAATCAGTTATCTGAAAATTCTTTTCATAGCTGTTGCATGAGACTCTTTGGAACATGATAGGAACCTTGCACACATGCTGACACTAAACATAATGTCAGGTTTACTAGCTGTTAGATATAGTAGGGAACCAATCATTCTCCTATACTGAGTTATGTCAAATGGCTTTCCTTTCTTATCCATGTCAAGTTTTGTTACAGTAGCCATAGGAGTCCCCATTGATTTGGCATTTTCCATGCCAAACTTTTTCAGCAACTCCTTCAGATATTTTGAATGATTGGGGAAGATACTATCATCACATTGTTAAGCACACCCATTATTGACATTTACAATTCACTCTGCATCAAGTTAGAGAAATTCTTGGAAAGAGATTCATTAGTAGCACCAAATAAAATATAATCAACGTAAATTTGAACAATAAGTAAGTCTTTATTTTCTTTCTTAATGAACAAAGCTGTATCTACTTTTCCTCTATTAAATCCTTTTTCTGTCAAAAAATTACTTAGCCTTTCATATCATGCTCTAAGAGCTTGTTTTAAACCACAAAGAGGTTTCTTCAGTTTATAAACATAGTTTGGCTTTTTTGAGTCCTCAAAACTTGGAGGTTGATCAACATAAACTTCTTCCATGATATATCCATTCAAAAAAGCACTCCTTACATCCATTTGTGATAGCATTATCTCTTTCATGCATGCATAGGCCAAGAGGATTCTTATTGCTTCCAATCTTGTAACTGGAGCAAAAGTTTCCTCATAATCAATGCCTTCTTCTTGATTATATCCTTTGTCAACTATCTTGCTTTATTTCTAATGATTGTTCCAGATTCATTAAGCTTATTTCTAAAAACCCATTTAGTTCCAATAATAGGGTGATCTTTGGGTCTAGGCACTAAATCCCAAACTTGATTTCTTTCAAATTGATGTAGTTCATCTTGCATAGCTAGTATCCAATATTCATAAGTTAAGGCTTCTTCAGTACACTTAGGTTCAATTTGAGAAATAAATTGTTTATTTAAACCCTAAGTTGTATTCTAGTTTTAACATTCTCTTGAACATCTTTAATCACTTGATCAACTGGATGACTTCTTTGTATCTCCAAGCTCTAGGGAGTTCTTGAGAGATTTCTTCATTGTTTTCAAATTCAAGATCTTTCTCTTGAATATCTTCCTCTACATTAGTAGATTTAAACATTTTTGGAGGTTCAATTTTATCTTCTCCAGAAAGATTTACTTTCTTAAAGCTAGAAATGAGATCATCTTCATCAATGACATGCTTGGAAATAGTTTTATTTTCAATAAAAACAATATGTACAGATTCTTCTATGGTTCTAGTCTTTTTATTGAAAACCTTATATGCTTTACTTCTACTTGAATACCCAAGGAATATACCTTCATCTGATTTGTCATCAAACTTACCCAGATTCTCTTTACTATTGTTGTGAATGAAGTACTTGCAGCCAAATATATGCAGGTGTGAGAGGTTTGACTTCCTTCTTTTGTATAGCTCATAAGATGTCTTCCCCAGAATTGTTTGATGTAGGCTCTATTAATGATGTAGCATGCTGTGTTTACTGTATCAGCCCAGAAAACTTGAGGAAGCTCCTTTTCATTCAGCATTGCTCTAGCCATTTCTCCAATTGTTCTGTTCTTCCTTTCCACCACTTTATTTTGCTGAGGAGTTCTTGGTGCTGAGAAGTTGTGATTAATTCTATGCTCTTCACAGTATACAAAAAAGCTCGAGTTTTTGAATTCTCCTCCATGATCAGACCTGATAGACACAATGAAAATACTTTTCTTATTTTGCACTTTCTTAGCCAAGGTTACAAATGCATCAAATGTTTCAGTCTTGGAAGGAAGGAATAGAGTTCAGGTAAATCTAGAGTAATCATCTACAATCACAAGCACATACAAGTTTCCACCAATACTTTTTACTCTAGATGGACCTATGAAATCCATATGCAATAATTGTAGTGGTCTAGATGTAGTGATTACATTTTTAGGTTTGAATGATGATTTAATTTGTTTCCCTTTGAGGCAGGCATCATACTTTTTATCCTTTTCAAAAGGGATTTTTGGTAAATCAGTGACTAAATCATTCTTAATCAATTTTGTTAGTTGGTTCATGTTAACATGTGCCAATTTTTTATGCCACAACCAACTGTTATTATCTTTACTAATTAAACACACAGAATCTAAAGTGGGAAGTTTATCAAGATCAATAGTATAGTAGTTACCATCCCTTTGAGCTTTGAGAATTACCTTACGATCACTTTTTTGGATGACCAGGCAGAACTTTAAGTCAAATAGTACCCAGTTCCCTTTGTCACATGTCCGACTCACACTTAGCAAATTGTGGTTGAGGCCAACTACAAATAGCACCTCTTCTATAGATGTTTCATGATTCTTGCCCACATTTCCAATGCCAACTATTTTTCCATATTGGTCACATCCAAAGGTCACCTTTCCTCATTTCTTGTCTCTAAGGGTGATGAACTTCTCCTTATCACCAGTCATATGTCTTAAGCAAGCACCTTGAGAGCCTTCATTTTACCCTCATACTCTTCAAGACTACCGAAAAATGCTGTGACAAAAGCTATTGGCTTTGCTTTTCCTTCTTCTATTACTGTTACTTTTGGTAGTCATTACAAAGGAAGAGATCTAAGGATTTTTCTAACTTTCTCTTGTTGTGTGTACTCCTTGCCAAGACTCTACAGTTGATTCACAATAAGGATGAATCTCTTTAGCAGTTCTTTGATGCTTTCTTCTTCTATTATTCTGAAGCTTTCATACTCACTGATGCAGGAGTTCAATTTGTTCTCCCTTACTTCAGTAGTTCTTTCGTGAGCAATTTCTAGAGTATCCCACATTCCTTTAGCTGTGGAACATTAAGACACTCCATAGAATTTGTCCTGATTGAGAACACTGACCAGGCAATGTTTTGCTTTGTAGTTAAGACGGACTCTTCTCTTATCTTCCTTATTCCACTCATCTTCTGGCTTTTCTTTGTATTTGCCATCATCCTGAAACTTCATTGGGACAAAATCCCTTTTTTGGATGACTGACCAGATGTCTAGATTAATGGACTGGAGATAGATTTGCATTCTCATCTTCCAGTATCCATAATGCTCTCTATTGAAGCTAGGATGTCTATTTGTATTGTTTCTTTCTAGAAGAATACTATCTCCAAAGCCAGCCATTGAATTTCCCGGATGGTTAGATCCTTTACTTGGGAGTCTAGGCTCTGATGCTGGCTTCCCAAGAGGGGGGTGAATTAGGAAGTTTGAAATTTTTCTGCAAAATGAAAAGAAAGCAGTAGAAGCAAAAGTTGCAGAAAAACAGAGTGCAAAATGTAATAAGGCAATAAGCAAGGTATAAGAAGAAGGATGCAAAGATTTATCTTGGTTCAGCCTCTTCCTCTTGACTTATGTCTAGTTCTCAAGCTACCACTTGAGATTTTTTACTATCTTGCAAGAATTCAGTGGGCTCCTTACAATGCTATAGTACAACTTTATACTCTATTCCAAGAGCTTACAGTTTTACTCTTTGCACTCTAGTTAAGTGCTTCCCAAATCCCTTTTGAAGTCCCCTCACAAGAAAATCTTTCTTCTAGATGAAGATAAGATTTTTTGCAATAAGAAAAACTCTCTAATATAGAGTATGTTTGACAGTTGAAGAGTAATAAATGAGGTGCGTGAGAGTAGAAGGCTTTTGACTAAAGAATTTGATAGAGTTTCAATATATACAATATGATTTTATTACCTATACCTTCAAATGAAGTTCTATTTATAGATTTATGTCTTAACTATACGTTAGAGATAAGATCTAGCTATTAGAGATGTTACCCAATGGTTATTCTGCAAAACTAGCCTTTCACCAACTGCATTTAATGTATTTGACATCTAATGTTCAAATTTTGAGGTGTCAACAGACGAATTTCACAGAGACCATAGGTTAAAGACTTTAATGTTGAACTTCAAAGTTTGTCTGTTCAAAGGTGAAGTTTGAATTTTCATCTTGACAAATATTTCCCATGTTGGAACATACGAATTTTCAAGTTTTAAAGTTCTTTTGACAAGTGTGAACAGTTGTTCCATATTGCTACAGTGCACTTGAAATTCAAATTTTGGCATCCAAAATTTGTCTATCGTGAGCAACTTAATATGGCATAAAAGTTCTTTTTTTTCAAAATTCGAATTTTGAGCCTTCAAAGTTCGTCTGTTAGAGAGACCTCTTATTAGACTTATATGCTTACATTCCAAAGTTCAAATTTTTAAAAATAAAAATTCGTTTGTTAGAGGGATGTTTGATCAGACTTGCACATTTTCATTCTAAAGTTAGAATTTTCAAAACTAAAGTTCATCTGTTAGAGGGACTAACTTAGAACTCTTTTTGCACTCTAATTTCAGATAAACTTTGACATATCTTCAGACGAAGTTTTCATTTTTCACTAATTATGCTTGACTCAAAATTTAAATTTTAATAGGGTGAAATTCGTTTGTCAGAGGCAACATCTTTGTAAATTCGAATTTTGGCTATCAAAGTTTGAATTTTCAAGATAACATATGAAGTTTAACAGTTTAAAATTCGTCTATTAGTGAATATTTTTTCAAATATATCATAGGATTGTTGAAAAACACATTTTAAAAAGATTTGGGTGAAAGATCAAAGCCTTTTACTCATGTGAATACTGTAAGAAATTCTACAAACTTATCTTGTACTTATTTTTTCTTGGACTTCTTCACTTGAGATTTCTTGTACCCCTTTAGTATCTTCCTTACAGGCTCTGGTTGTTTAGAATCATCAAAACACTTGATTCAACACCAACAACCAAACACACCTTTCCTTCCTTAATTCTTAGCCAAACATGTCCTTAACTCAAATCTAAATCCAAATATGATTTTATTCCTTCTGTAAACTAGTACTCGCTCATGTTCTTGGCCTTCATTGCAACTTCAGAAACTCATCCTCCTTTTCTCTAAGTCAATTCAATCAGTGTGCATCTCCTCTCCTTCAACCCAGATTTAGCCTCCCTCAAATCATTAAGACAAATCAATCAGTCATCATCTTGCTTTCTCTTTCCCAGATGAAAATCGTCTTCATCCTTCATGTTCATCAAGCCTTCAATGCATCTTCCTTTGTTCTTCAAGTCGAGTCCATCTTCGTTTGTTCCTCTCTCAGATTCGTGTCCTCATCTTCCTTCAGGCCTATAGTTTGTTCATCCTTTCTACATATCTGAACCTACCTTTATCATCCTTGCATCAATTCATCTCACAAAAAGCATTAATCTCTGCTATGTCTTCATTATCACGCCATATTGACTCACCAGTGATGAAATTCATTGCTTGAAAGTGCCCTGCTGAATATTACTTGCTGCAATTGATTTATTGGGAAATTAGCCCTTTGCTGGAATTTTGATTTATTGAAAATAATTGTTGAAATTTTGCTGGGAAAAGTAAATTATTGAAAAAAAATCAAATTGTTGAAAATTTTTGTTGATCTTGGCTAATAAAAAGATTTAAAAAGGCCATAAAAAAAAGAAAGAAAAGAAAGAAAGGCCACACAATAATAATACTAAAAAAAAGGAAAAGGCCAACAATATAAGCTTGCCTATCATTGTTTTTGAGAATTGGCTCTTGAACTCTAGCATTTTATTTTTACCACTAGCTCTTGATTGGTAATAGTGATTCTATAAAGAACACCATAAAATATTAGTGTGAGTGGTAAAAGGCAAGAGAGATTCATGATTGAAAAAGCCAAATTAAGAGTAATACACAAGTGAACCAACTTTTTTTGAGTGAAACATGTGATAAGAGTGTGCGAGGTTCTTTTCTTTGTTTTTTAATTCTATTTTCAGGATGCTTGGAAGGAATAGAGGAAATGGTAATGAAGGTGAACAACGCCCAATAGACATGAAATTCTTGTGGAATTCTTTGAAAGCTGAATTAGCCAATATCAATAAGAGGTTAGATAGTGTTGAATCTGTTGCCAAAGGTGTTAGGTTTAATATAATATAAGTTTTAATAATGACAAATGTAGAGTAATAAGGAACAAATGCATTATATTTGTCTAATATGTTTATTGTTCATAAAAGAAGTAAAATGTACATTAGCATGTATTTAATTATATTTAAATGCATATATCATGCTATATAATAATATATCTACTATACTCTTATATTTTATAATACAAGTTGGTTATATAAATTGGATTAACCACTTGATTTGTAAGTGTAATACATTAAATATAATAATGTCCAAGAAAGAAGAGTGAGTATTGGAATGAAGAAAGGAAAATCAATATCATGTCTCACTCAAAGAAGAAGAAGAAGAGAAAGGATACCCTAAGAAAGGAAAATAAAAAAGGAGCATACCAAGAATGAGAATGACTAAGTGAAAGTGGAGCTCAACTTTTGAAGACCTAACTATTAGGTATATTTTGTTTTCACTTAGATCATGAGGTGGTTTAATCTTTAAAATTTACTTAATCTTGTTACCATATGTTTTGAATGAGTTAGATTAAGTGAATCTAATGTTAGTATCTATTAGAATTAAGAAATATTAGCTAATAGATGAATTTTGTATTTGACTCATGTTTATTTTATACGAAATTCAAACTTTGCTTAGTAAAATTCGAAGTCACAAATGTCTTATCTTTGATAAACAAATTTCGGTTTTAAAATTTGAATTTCAGTCTAAGCATGATTAGTAAAAGTGTTCAAAATTCGCATGAAACTTAGTCAAAATTTGAATATTGATGAAGTTCAAAGTAAGTTTAAAGTCACTTCCTTTGGGAGACGAACTTTGTACATCAAAGTGCAAATTTCAAAATGAGAACTTGTGAGTCTCATTAGTGCATACCTCTGATAGATGAACTTTGCAATTCAACATTCAAACTTTGAAGAGAGAATTTTTGTGTCATGTTGAATGTGCCTCTGAAGGATGAATTTCAGCTTTTGAAATTCAAATTTTAAAGTGCACTGTAAAAACTTAAGACAACTGTTCAAGTATAACAGGCGCACTTTCAATATGAAAATTCACATGAAACTAACTCGATTTATCCTTGGCAAACTTGAAATTCGATTGTCACTTAGTGACAGATGAATTTTGAAGTTTAACGTTAAATATATAACTATGCTGACTCTGTGAAATTCATCTATTGAGCCTCGAAATTCAAATTTTGGTATGTGAGATGCATTTAATGCGGTTGTTGAATGGCTTTTTTCCAGAGTCACGGCTAGAACTTGTGTTTAATGGATAAATTTTGTGTTAACGACTAGTTAAGTCATAAATCTATAAATAGAACCTCATTTGAATTTATACGAAACGAATTTAAGTGAGTTAAGTACCAAAATACTGCTGCATTAAAAAAAATCATTCTATATGAGCATTCAAAGATAAACCAACCTCAGTAGAGTGAGCTTCAATGTATTATCTACTCTAAAAGAGAATTTCTATTATGTAATCTTCTCTTGTACAAATTTCTGGGTGGAATCTTAATGTGGGGAATCACTAAGGAAATTACACATCTTGTAAGGGTGTAAGGAGAGTGACTTCACAAATGCCCAAATCAAACTTATGGTATATAGTGAAAATCTCAAGTGGTGGCTTGAGGATTAGACGTATGCCAAGTAGTTAGGGCTGAACTAGTATCAATTCTGGTGTCTTGCTTTTCATCTTCTCATTTCACCTATATCCCTTATTACACTCTATTCGTCCCTACTTTGCTACAACATTTGGTGAAATTTAGTTGTTCATCAAAAGGACAAAAATCTTGTATCACCCAATTCACCCCTTCTTCGGTGACCAGCCAGCCTAACAATTAGCATCAGAGCTTGGACTCCTAGCAAAGGATCTAATCATCTAGGAGCAAGATGGCTAGCTTTAGAGAAAATATACTATCACAGGGGAATAATATCAACAGACCTCTAGGCTTTAATGGTGAACACTATGGTTATTGAAAGATGAGAATGTAGATATATCTTCAATCTATAGACATTGACATCTAATCTGTCACAAAGAAAAGGGATTTTGTGCCAAAGAAGATACAAGACAATGACACATGCAGAGAGAAGTTAGAAAAGAGTGGAAAGATGGAGATAAGCAAAGAGTTTTACTAAACTTCAAGGCAAAATACTCCTTGGTTAGTGCTCTTTCACAAGATGAATTTTATAGAGTGTCAGATTGTAACACAACTAAGGAAATATAGGATATACTAGAGATTGCTCATGAAGGAACCAAGAGAGTGAAGGAAAACATATTCAACTCCCTCACAGCAGAATATGAAATGTTCAAAATGATTAATGATGAGTCTATTAAAAATTTCCAAATTTGTTTTAATCACATCATCAATCATCTGGCAGCTTTGCAAAAGAGCTACACACGGAGAGCAAGTTTGTAAAATACTTAGAGTTCTACCCAAAGAATGACAACCAAAAGTTATAACTATTGAAGAGAGAAGAGGAGAATCATATTTCAGTCTATCACTGTACTGTTCAAAAGCCTTACTGAACATGAAGGAAGACTTGACATTCTGTGAGAGAAAGAAAAGACACTGATGTTCAAAGCTACTACATCATAGAGCTCAGAAGATGATGATACTAATAATGAAAGTGATAATAGCAGCAGTGATGATGAGAAGGACGAGGTGAAACAGCTAACCATCAAATTGGCAGATTCCTCAATATAAAAAAGGAGCTTCAAGGACAAAAGCACTCCTACCATACAAATAAACTAAAGTACCATTCAAAGAGGCAAGGAGAAAGATATGCAGAGAAGAAAAAGTGAAAAAGCTAAAGTGGCATACACCTCTACAATCTGAGGCAATAGTTCAGATGAAGATGATGAGGATAGCTATCCATTCTTGATGGTAATATCCAATGATAAGGTATCAAATTCTAACTCTGAATCTAATTTTGATTTTTCTTTTGAAGAGATGCAAGATACTTATAATGAAATGCATGATAGACTAATTAGATTAGTAAAAGCACTTTCACATAATAAAAAGAAAGTAACTTCCTGAAAAAATAATATGAATTGAAAAAGAATGAAAATGAATCACTTAAAGAGAAAATAGCTGATTTGGAAAATATTTGTGAGACCCATACACATACTTCTCTTGTGATTCATGTGATAGATTAAATAAAGAAAAAGAGGAGTTCACTAATGTCATAAGCAATTTCACCCAAGGTAAAGAAAAGTTGAATGTTCCACTTGGCAAACAAAAAAGTATGTTTGACAAGTCGGGTGCTAACTACATAAATGAGTCTAAGGAAGAATATGCTTGATAAAAAATTCTTTGTGCCTACTGTATTACCTAGCTTATCATCATGCACATATTGTTGTAAAAAAGAGCATATAGCTCATTTGTGCAATATTAAGAGAAATTGGTTTAAGTAAAAGCATGAAATGGGTTCCAAAGAATACCACTATCCCTTTTGGACCTGAAAACAAGTGGGTACCGAAGTGTTCTTCTAGTATTTCATGTGTGTAGAACAAATCCAAGAAGAAAGAACATATAGGTGCACTAAGAACATATTGGTGCAAGAAAGAGGGTGCTGGAAAGTAAATCTTCTTAAAACTCTAAAGCTGCAATTGCAAATCATAAGAAGAAGCATTGGAAGCAAACCCCGTACTCATTTCATGGAAGTAGCTTAAATGGAAATCAAATTACTTACCTTGAGAAGTGAAAAAGCAGAAGCTTAAGAAGCAATGGTTTATATGCAAAAGGGAGACATGAACAATATTACACTTTTTACAAGCCAAATATAACAAGGAGATGATCCTTGGTAATCTTTGTCACTTACCCCATTCAATTATTGGATTATATGTTATATTTGGGTAAGACAGAACATTGGCCTAATATAAATTTTGAATTGTTAAACTGACTATTAGTGGACCCAAGTTAGAAAGGGTACTAAAGAAAGAGAAAGATATACTATTTGTTTTGTTAAACTGACTATAAATAATTTGATTTCAGAAAATGTTCCCCTTCAACCTATGCATTTCATATGATAAAACTAAGAAAGCACAATGCAACAGATAAGCATGTTTATTCAAAAGCACATGATTGAGATTTTTCCTTTAAACAAAACTTTTTATGCAAAGTTATAAGCTCCCTTTAAGTATGAACATCTATCCAAACATACATGCTTTTCTTATCATTAATCAAGAGAAATTATGAAAAGCAAATAAGTCTGGTTATACAAATAAAGAAATAGACTTGTACAAATATTGAATTTCACAGTAAGTATCAACAAATTTAGATAGTTCATTATTTGACCAAGGACCATACTTTATTTTAATAACCTCATGTATCAGCACCAATCAAGCATATATGAAAACTAGTTAAACACTTACAGACTAACTTGGTTATGTAAGGTTTAGTATAATATAAGTTTTGATGATGACAAATATAGAGTAATAAGGAACAAATGCATCATATGTATCTAATATATTTAATGTTCCTTATAGAAGTAAAATATGTATTAGCATGTATTTAATTATGGTAATAATATATATACCATGCTATGTGCAAATATATCCATTGTACTTCTACAATGAATAACATAAGTTGGATATATAAACTGGACTAACTACTTAGTTTGTAAGTGTAATATATTAAATGTAGGTTGGTCCAAGTAAGAAGAGTGAGCATTGGAATACAGAAATGGAAATGGAAATCAATATCATGCCTCACTCAAGAAAGAAGAAAAGAAAGGATACTCCAAAAATGGAAGATTAGAAGGGAGCATGCCAAGAAGGAAATGACCAAGTGGAAGTGAAACTCAACATTTGAAGACCTAGTCACTAGGTATATTTTATTTTCTCTTAGGTCTTGGGGTGGGATTAATCTTTGAAAATTACTTAATCTTGCTACCATATGTTTTAAATGAGTTAGATTAAGTAAGTTTGATGTTAGCATAAGTTAGATTTGAAAAACTCTGATGACAGACGAATTTTGAGAAGTTAAACTTCATATACTTTGTGAAAATATGAACTTTGCTGACTAAAATTTGAAGTTCCAGAGATATTACCTCTGATAGATGAATTTTAAGTGTTGAAATTCAAATTTCGAGTCAAGCATAGTTAGTGAAATCTGGTTTTCAAGAATCTAGAGTTTGACCTTTGATTAGTGTTTTTAATATATCTCTCAAAATACATATGGATTTGATGTAAAACTTATTTTATATGAAACTAGACTTAATAAGCCTTTTAAAGAAGGTTACTTTACTCAAAATAAAGACTATATGAAAAAGTTATGACTATTTAAAGTTGAATAGTGAGATATGAATTTTCAGTTTTGACCACTTATCATTTTTTTGATCATATCTCATAGAATACGTTTTATTTTGAAGTTAAAATTATTTCATTTGAAACTAGACATTTAGAGATTTCCATCCATAGGTCATTTGTTTAATTTGGAGTTAAAATGCGAGAGTTATGGCTTCTGCAAAATTGTCTATAGTGTAAAATTCAAAGTTATGTAGGTTCCATTGCCATAGACGAATTTCGGGCCTCCGAAATTCGAATTTTGAAGGGAAACTTCATACAAAGTTGAGCTTGCCATTGACAAAAAATTTTAGCTTTCAAAATTCAAACTTCAAGTCCAACAGACAAATTTTTGCTTTGAAAATTTGAATTTCGAAACACTAGAATGTGAAAATACTTCCAGAAAAGCTAACAGACGAATTTTGGCTTCCAAAATTCGAACTTCAAGTATAACAGACGAATTTTATCTTTGGAAATTTGAATTTGGAATATCCAGAAACACAGAAATACTTCTGGAACAATCAACAGATGAATTTTCACATCCAAAATTTGAATTTCAAAAGGAAGAACTTGTGCCATATTGAGTTGCTCACTATCAGACGAATTTTGGGAACCAAAATTCAAACTTTAAAGGCACTGTAACAATATGGAACAACTGTTCACACTTACCAGAAGTATTTTAAACTTGAAAATTTGAATGTTCCAACATAGAAACATTTGTCAAGATGAAAATTTGAATTTCAGCTTTGAACAGACGAACTTCGAAGTTCAACGCTAAAAACTTTAACTTATGGTCTCTTCGAAATTCATCTGTTAACACCCAAAATTCGAATTTTAGTATGTCAGAAACATTAAATGTCGTTGGTAAACGGCTAGTTTTGCAGAGTAAACCATTAGGTAACGTCTCTAATGGCTAGATCTTATATCTAACGTCTAATTACACCACAAAACTATAAATAGAACATCATTTGAACTTATGGGCAACAATCTTAAGAGAGCTTATGCGAAAATGTTGCTACAACTTGTAAAATCTTTCTATCTTAGTATTGTTTGAAAAACCCACCTCAATAGAGTGAACTTTCAATGTATTATCTACTCTTCAAGAGAGTTTTCATTCTGTAAACATTTCTTTCTACATATTCTGGGTAGAATTTTAGTGTGGGGAAACACTAAGGGATTTACACATCTTGTAAGGGTGTGAGGAGAGTGCCTTCACAAGTGCCTACTGAAACTTGTGAGAATGTCCTGAGGCTTCACAGGTGCCCGGTCAAACCTGTGAGATATAGTGGAAAATCTCAAGTGGTGTCTTGGGGACTGGATGTAGGCCAAGTGGTTGGGCTGAACCAGTATAAATCATTGTGTATTTTTCTTTATCTTCTCTACTCAGCTGCTGCACACAACCATATCTGTTTATCCCTGTTTTGCTGCACTAATAGTGAAATTGGGTTGTGATCCAAAAGAGTGAAAATCTTGCATCACCCAATTCACCCCCTCTCTTGGGTGACAAGTTAACCTAACAATTGGTGTCAGAGCTAGGACTCCCAGCAAAGGATCTAATCATCCGGGAGCAAAATGACTGGTTTTAGAGAGAACATACTGCCACAGGGGAATAATGTCAACAGACCTCTAGGCTTCAATGGTGAATACTATAGATACTGGAAGATGAGGATGCAGATTTATCTTCAATCCATAGACCTAGATATCTGGTCTGTTATAGAGGAGGGTAACTTTGTGCTAAAGAAAATGCAAAATGATGACACATACAGAAAGAAGCCAGAAGTAGAGTGGGATGGTATAGATAAGCGTAGAGTCCTGCTAAACTTCATGGCAAAGCACTCCTTGGTCAGTGCACTTTCACAAGACGAATTCTTCAGAGTGTCAGATTGCAACACAGCAAAGGAAATGTGGGATGCTCTGGAGATTGCTCATGAAGGAACCAAGGGAGTCAAGGAGAACAGGCTCAACTCTCTCACAGCTGAATATGAAGCCTTCAAGATGAACAATGGTGAGTCCATTAAAGAATTTCAAATTTGTTTTACTCACATTGTTAATCATCTGGCAGCTTTGGGAAAGAGCTATACACAAAGAGAACAAGTATGTAAAATATTCAGAGCTCTATCCAAAGAATGGCAACCAAAAGTGACAGCTATTAAAGAAACAAGAGGAGAATCATATTAATCTGTCACTGCATTGTTTGGAAGCCTTGCTGAACATGAAGGGAGACTAGACCTTCTATGGGAGCAGCAAAACAAAGGAAAAATACTGATATTCAAAGCTACTACATCACAGAGCTTAGAAGATGATAATACTGATGATGAAAGTGATGATAGCAACAGTGATAATGAGGAGGATGAGTTAAAAGAGTTGACTATCAGATTTGGCAAATTCCTCAAAATAAAAAAGAAGGAGCCTTAGGAACAAAAGCACTCTTGCCATGCAAATAAGCTGATGTACTAGTCAAAGAGGCAAGGAGGAAGATATGCAGAAAATAAAAGTGAAAAAGCTAAAGTGACATATACCTCTGCAATATGGGGTAATAGTTCAGATGAAGATGATGAGGATACCTATCCATGCTTGATGGCACTATCCAATAATGAGGTATCGAATTCTGACTCTGAATCTGATTCTAAATTCTTTGTTGATGAGTTGCAAGTTGCTCACAATGAAATGCATGATGAAATGATTAGATTAGCTAAAGAACTTGCACTCAGTAAAAAGAAAGTGATTTCCTTAGAAAATGATTTGCAATTTGAAATGACTAAAAAGGAATCATTTAAACAGAAAATAAATGATTTAGAAAATATCTGTGAAACCCACACAGACACTTCCTCTTGTGTTACATGTGATATATTAACTAAAGAAAAAGAGGAATTGACTAGAGTAATAGCCAATTTCATCCAAGAAAAGGATAAGTTGAATATTTCACTTGGCAAACAGAATTCTAAGTTTGACAAGTTGGGTGCTGGCTATAGGAGTGAGTCCAAAGGGAAAAATAAATCCTGTTCGAAATTCTTGGTGCCTAATGTAATGCCTAGCTCACCATCATGCACATATTGTGGTAAAAATGGTCGTATTGCTTATCTGTACAGCATAAGGAAAAATGGGTTGAGTAAAAGCATGAAATGATTCCAAAGAATATCACTAACCCTCCTGGACCTAGAAACAAGTGGGTACCAAAATTTTCTTCGAGTGTTTCATGTATACAGAACCAATCCAAGAAGAAAGAATACATTGGTGCAAGAAAGAGGATGCTGAAAAGGAAAGGTTCACAAAACTCCAAAACTACAACTATAAATCACATGGAGAAGCACTGGAAGCAATTCTCTCACTCATCTCAAGGAAGCAACTCAAATGGAAACCCTACTACTGACCTTGAGAAGAGAAAGAGCAGAAATTCAAGAGGCATTGGCATGTATGCAGAAAGAAGACATGAGGAATACTACACTGCATACAAGCCAAGAATAACAAGGAAATAATCTTTGGTAACCTCTGATCTTTACCCCTTTCAATTATTGCGTTATATATATATAATTGGGTAAGATTGAACTCTAGTCCCATATGTAATGAAAAATGTTCAAATTGACCTTCAGTGGACCCAAGTCAGAAAGGGCACCAAAGAAAGAAAAAGGATTTTCCCTTTTGCTTTTGCAGGTACTTTCTAAGCTAAATGGTGAAAGCCTTATAAAGATGGAGTATTTAATGCAATCAATTGGAATCGTACTGAAAAGGGAAGAAATTAGCTATTAACCAAGCTGATTTGTAAGTGTTTAAAAAATTTCATATATATGCTTGGTTGGTGCTATTATTTGAGGTTATTAAAATAAAGTATGGTCCTTGTTCAAATGATGAATTATTTAAATATGATGGTGCTTACTATAAAGTTCAATATTTGCACAAGTTCATTTCTTTATTTGTATAACCAAACCTGTGTGCTTTTCAAAATTCCCCTTGTATATTGATTTTGAACTAAGCCATGATTTTAAAAACATATATATTTGAATAAATGCTCATACTCAGGGGGAGCTTGTAAATTTGCATATAAAGGTTTAAAAAAAAATCTCTTTCTGATTTTAAAAGAAAAACTTGAATCATAATGCCTACATCATGTACTGATTGAATGAACATGCTCATTCGATGCATTATGCTTTCTTGGCTTTATCATTATGAAATGCATAGGTTGAGGGGGAGCATTTTCTGAAATTAAGTTGTTTATGCTTTAACTCACCTCATTTTACTATGAAGAGTTTTATTGCTTAGCTCTAATCTACTAAAGGGAGCAATGATATTTCAACATCTCTCCTTAATCATAAAGGAAAAAGGTAACAACTCTTCAAAACTGAGATACCTCTTGTGATGCTTGAATATCATGATCATCTTGACGAGAAGCATCATAACATTTGGCATCATAATACTTTTCAAGCAGCAACTGATATTAGTTTGACTATCACTATCCAATGGTATAAATTTTGAAAATGATTGGTAACAATTGGTATTAATTTTGATATCAGTAAAAATTAGACATAGTCTGAACATACAGTGTATAATAAGTTTTGATGATAATTTATATTTCAGTTTGTGTTTTTATGTGTGCTTGAAACAACCCAGACATCTATACTTACTGGTACAATCTTACAAATAAGGGGAGAAGAAATACTTGTTATTTTTCAAACTTTTTCGTTGATGTCAAATAGGGGGAGAAGTTGTGTGAAAAATATACATATGCTTAATCTGGAATTATCTGAATTAAATTGCATTATATGTGTTAATCATTTATTAAGAATATTTTTCACTAGTGATTTGTCATCATCAAAAAGGGGGAGAGTGTAAGGTTTAGTATAATATAAGTTTTGATGATGACAAATATAGAGTAATAAGGAACAAATGCATCATATGTATCTAATATATATAATGTTCCTTATAGAAGTAAAATATGCATTAGCATATATTTAATTATGGTAATAATGTATATACCATGCTATGTGCAAATATATCCATTATACTTTTACAATGAATAACATAAGTTGGATATATAAACTGGACTAACTACTTGGTTTGTAAGTGTAATATATTAAATGTAGGTTAGTCCAAGTAAGAAGAGTGAGCATTGGAATACAGAAATGAAAATCAATATCATGCCTCACTCAAAAAAGAAGAAAAGAAAGGATACTCCAAAAATGGAAGATTAGAAGGGAGCATGCCAAGAAGGAAATGACCAAGTGGAAGTGGAACTCAACATTTGAAGACCTAGTCACTAGGTATATTTTATTTTCACTTAGGTCTTGAGGTGGGATTAATCTTTGAAAATTACTTAATCTTGCTACCATATGTTTTAAATGAGTTAGATTAAGTAAGTTTGATGTTAGCATAAGTTAGATTTGAAAAACTCTGATGACAGACAAATTTTGAGAAGTTAAACTTCATATATTTTGTGAAAATATGAACTTTCCTGACTGAAATTTGAAGTTCCAGAGATATTACCTCTGACAGACGAATTTCAAGTGTTGAAATTCGAATTTCGAGTCAAGCATAGTTAGTGAAATCTGGTTTTCAAGAATCTAGAGTTTGACCTTTGATTAGTGTTTTTAATATATCTCTCAAAATACATATGGCTTCGATGTAAAACTTATTTTATATGAAACTAGACTTAATAAGCTTTTTAAAGAAGGTTACTTTAGTCAAAATAAAGATCATATGAAAAAGCTATGGGTATTTAAAGTTGAATAGTGAGATATGAATTTTTAGTTTTGACCTCTTATCATTTTTTTGATCATATCTCATAGAATACGTTTTATTTTGAAGTTAAAATTATTTCATTTGAAACTATACATTTAGAGCTTTCCAACCATAGGTCATTTGTTTAATTTGGAGTTAAAATGAGAGAGTTATGGCTTCTGTAAAATTGTCTATAGTGTAAAATTCGAAGTTACGTAGGTTCCATTGCGATAGACGAATTTCGGGCCTCCGAAATTCGAATTTCAAAGGGAACCTTCGTGCAAAGTTGAGCTTGCCACTGACAGACAAATTTTAGCATTCAAAATTCAAACTTCAGGTCCAACAGACAAATTTTGGCTTTCAAAATTCTAATTTCGATACACCAAAATGTGAAAATACTTCCAGAAAAGCTAACAGACGAATTTTGGCTTTTAAAATTCAAACTTTAAGTATAACAGACGTATTTTAGCTTTGGAAATTCGAATTTTGAATATCTAGAAACACATAAATACTTCTGGAACAACCAATAGATAAATTTTCACATCCAAAATTCGAATTTCGAAAGGAAGAACTTGTGCCATATTGAGTTGCTCACTGTCAGACGAATTTTGGGAACCAAAATTCGAACTTCGAAAGCACTGTAGCAATATGGAACAACTGTTCGCACTTACCAGAAGTATTTTAAACTTGAAAATTTGAATGTTCCAACATAGAAACATTTGTCAAGATGAAAATTTGAATTTCAGCTTTGAACAGACAAACTTCAAAGTTCAACACTAAAAACTTTAACTTACGGTCTCTTCAAAATTCGTCTGTTGACATCCAAAATTTGAATTTCAGTATGTGAAAAACATTAAATGTCATTGGTAAATGGCTAGTTTTGCAAAGTAAACCTTTGGGTAATGTCTCTAATGGCTAGATCTTGTATCTAACGTCTAATTACACCACAAAACTATAAATAGTATATCATTTGAACCTATGGGCAACAATCTTAAGAGAGCTTATGCAAAAATACTGCTACAACTTGTAAAATCTTTCTATCTTAGTATTGTTTGAAAAACCCACCTCAATAGAGTGAACTTTCAATGTATTATCTACTCTTAAAGAGAGTTTTCGTTCTGTAAACATTTCTTTCTACATATTCTGGGTAGAATCTTAGTGTGGGGAAACACTAAGGGATTTACACATCTTGTAAGGGTGTGAGGAGAGTGCCTTCACAAGTGCCTACTGAAACTTGTGAGAATGTCCTGAGGCTTCACAGGTGCCCGAATCAAACCTGTGAGATATAGTGGAAAATCTCAAGTGGTGTCTTGGGGACTAGATGTAGGCCAAGTGGTTGGGCTGAACCAGTATAAATCATTGTGTATTTTTCTTCATCTTCTCCACTCAGCTGCTGCACACAACCATCTCTGTTTATCCCTTTTTTGCTGCACTATTAGTGAAATTGGGTTGTGATCCAAAAGAGCGAAAATCTTGCATCACCCAATTCACCCCCCTTCTTGGGTGACCAGTCAACCTAACAGGTTTATGACTAACTCTTTCCTCTTCAGTATGATACCAATTGAGCACATTAGATACTCCATCCTTATCAGACTTTCACCGTTTAGCTCAAGAAGTATCAAAGATCATTTCTATGTTGGTTTTGGCTTGCATGCAGTGTAGTATTGCTCATGTCTCCCTTTTGCATACAGGCCATTGCCTCTTGATCTTTTGCTCTTTCTCTTCTCAAGGTAAGTAATTTGGTTTTCATTTGAGCTGTTTCCTTAAGATGAGTGAGAGGATTGCTTCCAGTGCTTCTCCTTGTGATTTGTAATTGCTGCTTTAGAGTTTTTAGAAGGTTTCCTTTTCAGCATCCTCTTTCTTGCACCAACATGTTCTTTCTTTTTAGATTTATTCTGCACATATGAAACACTAAAAGAATATTTTGGTGCCCACTTGTTTTTGGATCCAGAAGGATTAATGGTATTTTTTGAAGCCCATTTCATGCCTTTACTTAAACCATTTATCCTAATATTGAACAAATGAGCTATATACCCATTTTTACCACAATATGTGCATAATGGTAAGCTAGGCATTATAGTAGACACAAAGAATTTCGAACAACATTTATTTTTCTCTTTTGACTCACTCCTATAGCCGGCACCCAACTTGTCAAACACACAATTCTATTTGCCAAGTGAAGTATTTAACCTATCTTTGCCGTGGGTGAAATTGGCTATTAACTCCTCTTTTTCTTTAGCTAATCTATCACATGAATCACAAGATGAAGTGTGTGTGTGGTTCTAAATCATTTATTTTTTGTTTAAGTGATTCTTTTTTATTGTTTTCAAATTCTATTTCATTTTCTAAGGAAATGACTTTCTTCTTACTATGTACAAGTGCTTTTGCTAATCTAATCAGTTCATCATGCATTTTGTTAAAAGCATCTTATAATTCATCAAAAGAATTATCAGAATCAAATTCAGAGTCAAAATTTGATACCTCATTGTTGGTCTTAGCAATTAAGCATGGATAGGTATCCTCATCGTCTTTATCTGAACTGTTACCCTATATTGCATAGATGTATGTTACTTTTGCTTTATCATTTTTCTTCTCTACATATCTTCCTCCTTGTTTCTTTGACTGGTACTTCAGCTTATTTACATGACATGAGTGCTTTGTTTTTTGAGCTCTTTCTTTTTTATGTTGAGGAATCTGCCAAGTTTGATGGTCAATTATTTCAACTTGTCTGCCTTATCATCACTGCTGCTATCATCACTTTCATAATCAGTATCATCATCTTCTGAGCTCTGTGATATAGTAGCTTTGAACATTAACATTTTTCTTTTATTTTACTACTCCCACAGAAGGTCAAGTTTTCCTTCATGTTCAGTAAGGCTTCTGAACAATGCATTGACATACTGATATGATTCTCTTCTTGTTTCTGTTAACAAGGCTGACTTCCCAAGAGGGGGGTGAATTGGGAAGATTGAAACTTTTCTACACAAAGTAAAATGGGTGAAGATAGCACAGTATAGGGGAAGCAATGTGCAAAACAGAGCAAGCCGAAAAGTAAAGATGAGGAGAAAAAGATTCAGTAATTTATCCTGGTTCGGTCTATCCACTTGACCTACGTCCAGTCCCCAAGACAACTCTTGAGATTTTTCCACTATATAGCAAGAATTCAACTGGCTTCTTGCTAATGCCACAGTACGAGTATGCTCTATTTCTGGAGCTTTCTCAATCTCTTTAAGCACTTCTACAATGTGCTACCCAATCTCCTTGTGATTTCCCCTCACAAGTAAATCTATCTTGTAGATGAAGAGTAGATTGTTTACAAAGATATAACTCTCTTGAATAGAGTAGATATGAAGGTTAAAGTACAGATATTGAAGTTGAGAGGATAAAAGCTTTTGAGAAGAAGATTTGGCAGAAATTCGGTATATACAAGTTTGATTTGTTACCCATAACTTCAAATGATGTTATATTTATAGATTTAGGTCTCAAATGTCCGTTAGAGACAAAATCTATCTGTTAGGGAAGTTATCCAACGGTTACTCTGAAAAACTATCCGTTAACCAACGGCATATAATGCTTCTGACATACTAAAATTTGAATTTTGGTTGGTCAACAGAAGAATTTTGAAGGAACCGAAGGTTAAAGCTTCCAACGTTGCAGCACGAAGTTTGTCTGTTCATGAAGTGAAATTCGAATTTTGAAACTTACAAAATATTTTCACAATGTGACATACGAATTTTCAAGAAGAAAGTTTTTCTGTTAAGTGTGAACAGTGTTTTCAATTTTCTACAGTGCCTTCGAAATTCGAATTTTGGAAACCCAAAATTTGTTTGTTCCTAGTACGTTCAAAAGGCACAGTAGTTCACTTTCTTCGAAATTCGAATTTTGAAAGAGTGAAGTTCGTCTGTGCGAGTGACTCTTTTCAGACTAACTTCAATATTCGAATGTTAGAGGACTTTGTCATTCGTATGTCAATGTTTCATTTCAACAGTCTCAAAAACATTGCTTCTGAAAATTCAAATTTTAATGTTCAAAGTTCGTCTATCAGAGAGCAATTTTGAAACTTAATATAATATTGCTTTCAGATGAACTTTAACATTGTTTCAGGCGAATTTCTTTAGTTTTCACAAATTGCATTTTGTCTGAAATTCGAATTTTGAAGACTTAAAGTTCATCTGTTACAAAGAAGCTTCTTTCAGACTTATATGAAAATTCGAATGTTAGAAAGCCAAAGTTCGTCTGTCAGAGAGCGTTTTTCAAACTCAATTTCTTCTTGATTTCATATGAACTTCAACATTATTTCAGACGAATTTCTTTGGTTTTCACAAACTGCATTTTATCTGAAATTCGAATTTTGAAGATGTGAAGTTGGTCTGTCGCAAAAAGGATTCTTTCAGACTTGGATGAAAGTTCAAATTTTGGAAAACCAAAATTCGTCTGACAGAGAGACATCTTTTCAGATTTATTTAGTTTCAACTCGAAATTCGAATTTCCAAAGGCAAAGTTTGAATTTCCAATATGACAGTTCAGTTTAAACTTTCAAACTTAGTCTGTTTGTGGGCATTTTTCAAATAAGTCAAGATTTATCATAAAATCAAGGTTTAAAAATATCTTTTCTCAAAATCAAAAAATTTTACCCTCATTTAAACATAACAAAAGATCCTACATAAGATCTAGCAGCTATTACTCAGAAAATCTTCACTTGAAACACTTTGATCTCCTTTGATATATCCAAGCTCTTGGATGTTGGTGTGGAATCATCAAAACTCTTGATTCAACAGTTTCTTCAATAGCTGTCACTTTCAGTTGCCATTCTTTGGGTAGAGCTTTGAGTATTTTGCATACTTATTCTCTTTATGTGTAGCTCTTTACCAAAGTTGCTAGATGATTAACAATGTGAGTAAAACAAATTTACATTTCTTTGATAGGCTTACCATTATTTATCTTGAAGGCTTCATATTCTATTATGAGAAAGCTGAGCCTATTTTCCTTCACTCCCTTAGTTCCTTCATGAATAATTTCTAAAGCAGCCCACATTCCTTTTGTTGTGTTGTAATCTAACACTCTGAAGAATTCATCTTGTGAAAGAGCACAAAGCAAGGAGTGTTTTGCTTTGAAGTTCAACAGGACTCTTTGCTTATCTTCATCATCCTATTCTTCTTCTGACTTCTCTCTTTATGTGCCATCATTTTGCATCTTCTTTGGTACAAAATCTCCTTTTTTGATGACAAACCAGATTTATAGGTCTAGGGATTGAAGAAATATTTACATCCTCTTCTTCTAGTATCTATAGTGTTCACCATTGAAGCCTGGAGATCTGTTGACATTATTCTCCTGTGGCAATATATTCTCTATAACGCCAGGCATCTTACTCTTGGAAGATTAGATCCTTTGTTGAGAGTCCAAGCTCTGATATCAATTGTTAGATTTAGCTGGTCACCCAAGGAGGGGTAAATTGAGTGACGCAAGATTTTTACCCTTTTTAGATCACACCCTAATTTCACCTAGGAATGTAGGAGAATAGGGATGAACAAAGGGTGATAAAGTGAATTGAAGAACTGAGGAGATGAAGAATAAGACACTGGAATTTACACTGGTTCGGCTTTAATCACTTGGTAGATGTCTAGTCCCCAAGTCACCACTTGAGATTTTCCATTATATCCTATAGGTTTGATTTGGACACCTGTAAAGTCTTAGTACATCTCATAAGTTTCAATAGGCACTTGTGAAGACACTCGCCCCATACCCTTACACGATGTGTAAAATCTCTTAGTATTTTCCCATACTAAAATTCTACCTAGAAAATAGTAGAAAAGAATGATTACAAAAATGAGACTCTCTTTAAGAGTAGATAATACATTGAAAGCTCACCCTATTAAGGTGAGTTCAACTAATAATGCTGATAAAGAAAGATTTTATGTATTGAAACAGCATTTTAGCACAAACTCTCTTAAGATTATTACTCATAAGTTCAAATGAGGTTCTATTTATAGATTTGTGGCTTAAATAGATGTTAGACATAAGTTCTAGCCGTTACTCTACAAAAAGAGCCATTCAACAACCGTATTAAATGTGTCTGTCTTTTCAAAATTCGAATTTCAGGGCTTGATAGACGAATTTCGTAGAGTCAGCATAGTTATTTATTTAACATTGAACTTCAGAAATTTGTATGTCATAAAGTAAAATTCGAATTTCAAGTTTGCCAAAGTTAACCCATGTTAGTTCATGCAAATTTTCATATTGGAAGTGTATCTGTTAAAGTTTGAACAGTTGTCTCAAGTTTTCATAGTGCACTTTGAAATTCAAATTTTAGAACCTGAAATTCATATGTTAGAGGCACGTTTAACATGATAAAAAAGTTTTCTCTTCAAAATTTGAGTGTTAGATTGCAAAGTTCATCTATCAAAGGCATGCTCTAACAGGACTTACTAGTTCTCATTTTGAAATTCACACTTTGAATTCATTTTGAACTTCACCAATATTTGAATTTTGACTAAGTTTCATGTGAATTTTGCACACTTTCACTAAAAATACTTAGCCTGAAATTCAAATTTTAAAACTAAAATTCATCTGTTAGAGATAAAATCTCTGTAACTTTGAATTTCACTAAGCAAAGTTCAAATTTTGCATAAAATAAACATGAGTCAAACACAAAATTCATCTGTTAGACAATATTTCTCAATTCTAAAACTTGCCAACATCAGATTTAATCTAATTTGTTTAAAACATATGGTAACAAGATTAAGTAAATTTCAAAGATTAAAACCACCTCAAGACCTAAGTGAAAACAAAATATACCTAATAACTATGTCTTCAATGCTTGAGCTATACTTTCACTTGGTTATCTTCTTCTTGGCATGCTCTCTTCTAATCTTCAATTTCTTAGAGCATCCTTTCTCTTCTTTTTCTTTAAGTGAGACATGATGTTGATTCTCAATTTTTTATTCCAATGTTCAATCTTATTTGGACAATCCTACACTTGATGTATCATACTTACAAACCAAGTAGTTAGTCCAATTTATATATCTAACTTGTATTATAAACCATAAAAGCATAGTGGATATATTAGTGCATAGTATAATATATGCATTATGAACATAATTAGATACATGCTAATCCATATTTTACTACTTTAAGGAACAATGTATATTAGATAACTATAATCCATTTGTTCCTTATTGCTTTGTATTTGTCATCATCAAAACTTATATTATATTAATCCTAACAAGTTACATTTGCAAATCTCATTGCCATCGATGCTTCGAATGGCAAGAAAATTATTGATGATGATTCTCCTTCCACCTCTACATCACAAGATAAGTTTACTTTTACAAAAATACAAGTGATACCACAAGAAGAACAAAAGAAGTAAGAAGGGGAAGTGAGCTGACAAGTTCTACCTTTTCTTACTAGGGTAGCTAGGACTGAGAGAAAGAAGAAGGAAGCAGAGATGTTCAAGGAGATCTATGACATATTTAGGAAGGTGGTCATTAATATCCCATTAGTAGACATAGTTGAGCATGTGCTAAAATATGATAAGTTTTTGAAAGAGTTATGCAGTACAAAGAGAATGTTCAAGCAGGATGGTCAAGTCAATTTGGGAGCAGTAGTCTCATTGCTCTACTAGATGCCAATGCTAGTGAAGTGCAAGGATCCTAGTAGTTCCTTCATACCATGCACAATTGGTAACATTGAGTTCTCAAATGCTTTGGCACATTTAGGAGAATAAATCAATGTCATGCCAAAGTATATATACTCTCAGCTTAAAGGAGTTGATCTCAAGCCAACCAGTCTGATTGCCACCCTTACTGATAGAAGCTTTGTAGTCCTTAGAGGAGTCCTAGAGGATGTATTGATTAAGGTAAAAGATCTTATATTCCTTGTAAACTTCTATATGCTTGATATGGATGATAGTAGATTTAGGCAAAAGGAACTGTCTTCTTTGATTTTGGGTAGGCCTTTTCTTAAGACTACTAGAGTGGTTATAGATATGCATGCAGGTACTTTGCATTAGATAAGCTAGCTTCCCAAGAGGAGGGTGAATTAGGAAGATTAAAAATTTTTCTGCAAAACGTCAAGAAAGTGAAGAAAGCAAGGTGTGATAGTAAAACAGAGTATAAATGAATAAACAGTAAAAGTAGCAGTAGGGAAGAGAAGACTCAGATATTTATCTTGGTTCGGTCTCTCAACTTGACCTACGTCCAGTCCCCAAGTCACCACTTGAGATTTTCCACTATTTTGCAAGAATTCAGTGGGCTTCTTGCAAATGCCTCAGTACAAAGTTAATGCTCTGTTTCTAGAGCTCACACTTTCACTCTTTGCACTCTCACTAAGTACTTCCCCAATCCCTTGTGATATCCCTTCACAAGAAAATCTTTCTTCCAGATGAAGATAAGATTGTGTACAACAAATAAACTCTCTTAATCAGAGTGAATATGAAAGTTTAAAGTATGTGAGAGTAAGAGACTTTGAATAGATGATCTTGTAGAGTTTTAGTATATACAAAGTAATTTCATTACCCACATCTTCAAATGAAGTTCTATTTATAGATTTCTGCCCCAACTATACGTTAGAGACAAGATCTAGCCGTTAGAGATGTTATCCAATGGTTACTCTGAGAAACTATCTATTTACTAACCGCATTTAATGCTTCTGACACTCAAGGTTCGAATTTCAGTTGGTCAACAAATGAATTTCACAGAAACTGAAAGCTACAGCCTTTAACGTTGAACTCCTGAAGTTCATTTGTTATGAAGCAAAATTTGAATTTTCATCTTTAGAAAATGATTCTATGTTGGAACATATGAATTTTCATGTTTAAAGTCGTTCTGTTAAGTGTGAACAGTAATTTCAATTTGCTACAATGCCTTCGAAATTTAAATTTTGGAACCCCTAAATTCGTCTGTCAGTAACTGGTTCAATGAGGCACAATAGTTCATCAATTCAAAATTTAAATTTTCAAAGGGCAAAGTTTGTCTGTCAAAGAGACCTCTTTTCAGACTTACTTTAAAGTTCAAATTTCTGAATTTTTTCATCATATGTCAACATATCAACACAATAGACTCACAAGCTTTGTGTCTAAAATTCAAATTTTCAAGTTCAAAGTTTATCTATCAGTGAGCAATTTTAAAGCTCTTCTTAAACTTGTTTTCAGATGAATTTTGACATATTCTCAGACGAATTTTTCAATTTTCATAAGTTGCATTTTATCTGAAATTCGAATTTTCAAAAGCCAAAGTTCGTCTGTTAGAGAAAGCTCTTTTCAGACACGTATCAAAATTCGAATTTATCAAGTCAAAATTCATTTATCAGAGAAGCCTCTTTTTAGAATTGTTCATTTTCAATACGAAATTCGAATTTCCAAAGCCAAAGTTCGAATTTTCAAAACAGCAGATTAGTATAAACTTTTCAAACTTTGTCTGTTGGTGGGTGTTTTTCAAATATTCCATGAATCAACATAGAATCAAGGTTTTAAAACATCTTTTCACCAAATCAAAGTCTTTTACTCAAATTAAAACATTACTAAACATTCTACATCTATTCTTGCACTAATTTTTCTAGAATTCCTTCACTTGAACCCTTTTGTGAACCTTTGATATCTTTATTCCAAGCTCTTGAAGGTTAGTTTGGAATCATCAAAACACTTGATTCAATACTTTGACCATGGAATTTGCTCGTAATATCATTAAATTTGATGTGTTTGATTCTATGAGATACCCTTTTGATGATTGTGCTAAGTATTGGTCTTATTGATATACTTGTTGATGATGCTGTTGTGGACTTTAGAGATAGCATCCTTAGTAGATCATATGACATTGTTGATTTAGATGATTCTATCTCTTGTTCATGTTCTGAGATTGGTAATTGTGATACATGCATTGGTGCATATCATGTTGATGTTGATGTTTTCACTAATTTTATTGAGATTGCTAGACATGCTAAACATGATATTTCTATGCCTTCATATGTTAATAGTGGTTCTAGTAATCATTTGTCTACTACCTTTGCTGGCTCAGCTGGATTTTCTTAGTTATTTAGTGTGATTGATGCTATGGATAGAGTTGATTTGTCCTCAATGCCTAATTCAAAGTTGTTAATTAGAATTGATCATGTCTATACTAGATGCTTTAAGTTTACTAATATGGGTGATATGCATGCTCATGATGGTAGTCTTAGAGCATTACATGTTGATGATGATCCTAATGATATACATAGCTCTATTTCTATTTCTAAGAGAAATAGTAGCTCAGTAGATGTATATACTTTTGTAGCTAGTGTCCTTATTTCTATAGGTTTTGAGATTTCTGATTCGCATGATATTTTTTATGTTGGTGATACTAATGGCACCATTGTTTCTAATGATATTATTGACTATGATATGTCTCTTGTTTCCTCTGCAAGTATTATTACTGTTGATTCCAAAGTTGGGAAAGTTTCCTCTTTTGTTTATGCGTCTTTAGTGCAAGTTTCCAATTTAGACGATATTGACCTTAAGTCGCTTGTGCCTTCAATTGAGCAAGCTCTGGAGTTGGAGTTGAAGCTATTTGCTGACTCACTGAAGTATGTTTATTTTGAGGAGAGAGAAAAGGTACCAGTAATTATAGCAGTGATATAGCCATTGATGAGGAGTCCCGATTGCTAGAGATGTTGAAAAGAAAGAAGAAAGCCATTGGGTAGACTCTCATTGATATACCTAGGATTAGTCTTAATGTATGCATGCATCAGATATTGCTAGAGGATGGTGCCAAAGCTGTGACAGCCACAGACATGACTCAACCCTATGATTCTTGTTGTGGTAAAGAAAGAGGTTTCTAAACTTCTTTCTATAGGTTTCTAAACTAGGGTCCAGAATAGTTGGAGTATGTATAAACTATAAGAAACTAAATTCTGTGACTAAGAAGGATCTCTACCCTCTCTCGTTTATTGATCAGATTTTAGAAAGGCTTGCTGGTAGATCACATTACTATTTTCTAGATGGCTTTTCTAGTTATTTTAAAATTTGCATTGCATCAGAGGATCAGGATAAGACCATATTCACATGTATATTTGGAACCTTTGCATATAGACGCATGCCATTTGGCCTTTGTGATGCACTAGGAACTTTTCAGCATTGCATGGTTTCCATATTTTCTGATTTACTTGAGCATTGCATGGAGACTTTTATGGATGATTTCACTATCTATGGTGATTCTTTTGATGCATGCTCAGCTAGTTTGGATAAGGTTTTGAAAAGAGTCGTTGATTATAATCTTGTGCTTAATTTTGAGAAATGTCATTTCATGGTGGGAAAAGGCATTGTGCTTAGACATGTAGTGTCACATGATGGCATTGAGATTGAGGTGGATAGAGCTAAACTAGATATCATTGCATCTCTTCCATACCCTACATGTGTTTGTGATATGCGTTCTTTCTTAGGGCATGCTGGGTTTTATAGGAGATTCATTAAGGATTTTAGTAAGATAACATTGCCATTGTCTCGTTTATTATAGAAAGATATGGTGTTTGTTTTTGATGATGTTTATAGGTGTGCTTAGGATGAGCTGAAGAAAAGGCTCACTTCTCCTCCCATCATTCAGCCACCTAATTGGAGCCTTCCATTTGAGCCTATTTGTGATGTTCCAATTATACTTTGGGTGAAGTTTTGGTCTAAAGGGTGGACAAGAGATAGCACGTGATTGCTTATGCTTCAAGGACGTGAGATGTCTCCCAAGTAAATCACACCACCACAGAGAATAAGCTGTTTGCTATTGGCTTTGGGCTAAAGAAGTTCAAATCGTACATCCTTCATGCAAAGGTGATTGTCTTCACATACCATTCCACTATCAAGTACCTCTTCAGGGAGTTAGAATCCAAGTCCCAATTGATTAGATGGGTAGTATTGATTCAAGAGTTCGATGTGGAGATCCATGACAAGAGCAGTGCAGAGAATATGGTAGCTGATCACCTAAGTAGGATTGAGTCACCTTTAGTAACATCTTTTCTACCCTTAGATGATTTTCCTTATGATAGTGTGGTTGGTATGTCTGTCTCTTGGTTTGTTGACATTGCCAATTACTTAGTTGCATCTATTTTGCCTAATAACATGAACAAGCATCAATTAGATAAGTTTAGAAGAGATGCTAAGCATTATATTTGGGATGATCCAGATTTGTAGCATGTACAAAGTAATTAAGTGATTAGATGTTGTGTATCTCAGCGAGAGCATGAGTCCATATTGGATTTTTGTTGTACATTAGCTTGTGGAGGTCACTTTTCATCACAGCACACTGCTAGGAAAGTTCTACATTCTGGATTGTATTGGTCTACTCCGTTTAAGGATGTATATAAGTTTTGCAAGAGTTATGATAAGTGTCAGTACACTGGTAGTATCTCTAAGAGGAATGAAATGCCTTAACAACCTATAATGTTTTGTGAAATCTTTGATGTTTGGGTATTGATTTCATGGGCCCTTTCCCTGTTTGTTTTGGTTATTTATACATACTACTGGTTGTGGATTATGTTTCTAAGTGGGTGAAGGTGAAAGCCACTTGAATTGATGATTTCTCTGTAATTAAGTAGTGTAACATAAACTTGCAGGAAGCTGGAGCATAAAGAAAGCTACAACTGCAAGAGTTGGAGGAGCACCAGAGAGATTCATATGAGAGTTCTCAGATCTATAAAGAGAAAACCAAAGCATTCCATAACCAAGCTATTGCAAGAAAAGAGTTCCAAGAGGATGAGAAAGTTTTGTTATACAAGTCAAGGATGAAGATGTTGCATGGCAAGCTCCGGTCTAGATGGGAACGTCCTTACATAGTCTTCCGAGTCTTTCCATTCAGTATTGTGGAATTATATGATTCAGGAAGCAAGGCAAAGTTCAAGGTGAATAGGCATAAGCTCAAGCACTACCATGAGAGAGTACCTTGCCATGAGCACGAGAAGCTCTAGTTTTCAGACCCTCCTTGATCAGGTCTATTCTATCCTTTTCCCACCCTTTAGATTTTGCATTTATCCTCATTGTTGACTAGTATTGGATTGATTGGACTGCATGGCTGAATCATATTCTATTTGATTGCTTATATATTATTTATTGCATTACTGGTTGGTCTCTAGATTATTGTTTGGCCTAATGCATTGAGGACAATGCATGATTTTAAGTATGGGAGAGGGATTTCTTAGAAAAAGTAGGCTTTCTTTGTAGTTTTTATTTTGTGTTTTAGTTATTTTGTTTTGTTTTTGAATTTGAAAATTTTTTTGAAATTCATAAAAATTTGGTTTTTGATGTGAGAACTTGCATGCTAGTAGTAGCTAATGCATGACTATCTGGATAAGAAAGGTGTTTTGATTTGTATTGCATGTGTTAAACTTAGTGGCAAAGTGTTTAATTTAGGAAGTTTAAGTTGAAGGTTATTTACCTAGTGAGTTTTTTGGGCCTAATTTTCCATTCTTGAGTGTATCCATCCATTGAGTTCTTAATCTGGAACTCGGCTTATGTCTTGTTCAAGATCATATGCGTTGTTAGTTGCACTTGCATAGACATGATAAAGGCATTCATTTCTTGCATTAAACCCAAGGCCAAATAAGCTATCCCTTATTTGTTGATATATCCTTTGTTAGCCCCTTTGAGCCTAATGTTTATTCCTTTCTTATCCCAACCATTTCATGCATTAATATATTCTACCCTTTTTGTTGGACACTAGAGTTATTAAGAGCATGCATTTCATATCTAGGATGGATGAAGGTACATTGTCTACTTGTAAATTTGCCAAGTATTAGTGTTCTTTGCATAGCATTGCTTGTACAAGATAGTGTAGCTCTCTGTATTGTATATGGTTTAAAAGAAAAAAATCAAAAAATGGAAAAAATACAAAAATAAAAAAAGGGATGAGAAAAGTAAAAAAGAAAAGAACAGTTGTAGTTATTTGTTTGATTTTAGTGTCCTTTTGCATCATGGTAGATAACTAAGGCTTAGATATTGTGCTTAGTTCATTCTAGTTGCATCTTCTAGCTCATGGTAATTCTAAGTGTTTAGCATCCTATTTGTTTTGTCTTGTTTCCTCATTCCATTTCTTACATGTAAAAGTCCTTTTGATCTATGTGGTGTGATTGACCCTAGTAGTGGTGGAGAGCTTAGACATTTTCCAAGCTTATGGAAAGAGAGCTAATGTGAAGGAATTGAGGGTAAACACAAGCCACTTGAGTGAAAGAGCAAATCAGACACCATCCTATGTGAGGATCTTAGACTTCTAAATAACCTCGGTTAAGTTTCTTTGCCATGGTGTTTAATCCTACAATGTTTATTAACTTGCCTTGATTTAAAGGACATGATTGTATTAGATGATTACCTAGTTTGCTTGTTTCTCATGTCTCTTGTTTTCCTTTTGGTTTTCTTCTAATTTTCTTTGGCTTTTGTTCTACTTTGCCCCAGAGTGCAAAAAATTAAGTGTAAGGGAATAGATAACTCCTATATTTTCACTATTTTCATCTCCTACACTTAGTAGTTTTAATGATTAATTTCAGCTAATTTTGGATATTTAGATGATTTTCATGATTTAGTCGAATTTTGGATTTATGATAATTTTAGGATAACTTTTGAAAATTAAGTTTTAAATTTAATTATTTTCTATTTTACAAATTATTCCAAGGAATTAATTCTTCCAAGTTTATTCTACTTAATAATTCTCAATGTAATTATAGGTCATTATTACTTTAATTGTGATTAAAAATTCAATAAGAATTGACTCATATAAGGGTAAAATTATCAAAGAGCTTTAGAAATTTCTTTTTAGTGTTTTATTTCTTTTGTTTTTATTATTTTGAAACATAATTTTTCTCCAAATTGAGCTTAAACTTTACCCTATAATTAATTTAATTTCTTCGGACTAAAATTTAATCTGTATTTATTTAATTGAGAATATAACTATCTGATGTAATATTTTCTTACAAGTCATAGCCTATGGAGATTAAAATTTTGAAGGGGCATTTTGGTCATTAGATCGGAGGAATTTTATGAAAAATTTATTTCCCCAAATTTCCTATTGTTCCTCATTTTTAGCTATCCATTTGTATTTGACTTTATTTATAATTTACTAACCTCACTACTTGCAACCAATCATGGCCCTTGTCTTTTTATGTTTCTTAACTTCGTAAAACCCTTCTTCTGGAGTAACAGACGTCACCTCCTCTTTTCTTTTCCTTTCCTTTCAAATTTTCACCATTCAAAAACGCCTTCCACTATTTTCTAGTGAGTCCCACCATTCTCTCACACCAATTCCAAGCTCCCTCCTTCATTTTATAGCAGTCACCATCGATTCTTCCTCCCTCCTTCACTCTCTCTCTCCACCATCATCCACTTTTTTTTGTGTGGCACTCCTCCACACCGATGCCATTATTTTTAGTCCCACCATTCCCACCTTCCATAACCTTTAGTTCATCACTTGCTTTCATTCTCCACCTAGCTTGCACTTAATAGTAGGTGACTTCAAGGGATCTCAAAGTTCTGGCTGTGGCTTCTATGGTTGTAAGTAGTGGTGAGCTCGTGGCAATAGAGGAGTAGAGCTTGATGGTGATTTAACATAACTTGGAGTGACTACAATGGGCAGTGGACTTCAATTTGAGCTTCAACTAATTATTCCTTCCTCTTTCACTTTTCTATTTCAATTTTTAAGTTAAATTAGGATATGGTTCTTGAATATTTTGGTTTGAAATTGATATTTAATTGGTTGATTATTGATAGAAATTGATGGATCGTATTGAGACTAATTGTAATGGTGGATTGAAAGCTTGTATGGGTTGATATTTTGTTAATGTGAGACTATGTTATTTATGGCTAAATATGTACCTTGTCTCCTTTTGCCTTAGTTTTGAATTTGGTTGCTTAATTTAGCATTGTAGGTGTTAATTAGGTAACTTGATTCTTGATTGATGTTTTGGGAATATTAAAATTGATGTTGGTTAATGGACTTTGAAAGTTTAGGCCTCATTATGAATTTCATTATAGAGGCCATGCATACTTGATCAATTTGCCTCATTATCTTGCATGTTCGATGTATGATAAAATGTCTAGGTGTGTTGGCATTTTAGGAATTTTATCATGCATTCTATACTTGAGGAAATAATGGTTTTAAATAGTTGTGACAAATTAATCATGGTAATTGTCCAAGCTAAATACATTAATTGAGCCCAAATTGAACCCTCTCCAAGTTGTGCTAGGTCATCAGTCTTATACCATTGCATTTTTCATATCCTTTCATATCACTTTTGCATAATCATCTTTTTTTAAGTGTTAGTTCTTAGTATTAGTTAAAATTAATTAGGGTTTGATTTACTTTCCAATTACATTTTCAAGTCACAAACCCCCCAAAACTTGTAATTACTTAGTTTGCATATAGGTTAAGGTCATTTGCATTGCATTTTTATCTATACAGTATTTAGTTATTGCATTAATCTACTAGTATTTTAGTTAGCAATTTAGTTCATTTTAGTTTTCATTTTTAGCTCACTTTAACTCTTGCATTTTAGTTTTTAATTAGTTTGCATCTTGCGTTCTTAATTGCTTACTTTCTCTCCTAAGTAGGATTTATTCTAGTTACTCCGATGTAAAACGATCTAGGTTTGTGCTTTATAGTATATTATTTCATTGAATGTAGTTTTAAATTGAAATTTCTTACGACAAGGTCTTTTAGTCATCACATGAATCACAAGAGGATGTATGTCTATGAGTTTCACATATACTTTCTAACTCTTCCACTTTCTTTTTAAGTGATTTCTTTTCATCATTTCCTTTTTCTAATTCCTTCTCTAAGGAAATCACTTTTTTCTTACTTTGTGTAAGTGCTTTTACTATTACAATCATCTCATGATACATTTCATTGTAAACATTTTGCAATTCATCAAAATCAAAATTAGATTCAGAGATAGAAATTGATACCCCATTATTGAAGTCATCCATTAAGCATATATGAGCATGTTCTTCTTCTTCACCTGAACTACTGCTCTCATCATCATCATCATCACTACTATCATCTTCATCTTCAAATTCTTAATCAAATAAGGTGGCTTTGAACAAGAATAGCTTCATCTTATTTCACTCTACATTTAGTCGATGAAGCTTTTATTCATGTTCAATCAAGTTGCTAAAAAGTGTAGTTATTAAGCTCATTGATTCTCCTCTTGTTTCTTCAATAGTTGTCACCTTTAGTTGCAACTCTCTAGGTAAAGCCCACAGAATTTTTCTCACTTGTTTTCCTTGAGAGTACTTCTTCCCAAGTTGTTACGTCTTATAATTTAACATCTTTTCCATAAAAACTACTTACTTTTAAAGTATAAAAAGGTATTTGAAAGCTTGAACCAATTAAAAACTTAAAACTATTTAAAGTTGTTTTTTGCAGTTTTACAATCCCATCGATAGTGAAATTTCAAAAATCATAACTAATTGCACAAAAAATCATTTTATAATGGTTCAAGTTTCTAAAAATCATGCACATCTTAAATTTCATGGGAAATATATGAAACTAGATAAACATTGCTCATATTCATACAGTTTATCATATAAACTTTACTATTCATTTTCTAGTTCCAGTTTTTATTCAAAATCTAAGCCTTAGTTTTAGAAATTTGTATCTCAAAAACTATAGAGCTATTTTGTGCATACTTCATCATTGGAAAGCTTTATCTGTCTACTTTATAACTATTTATTTTGTACATTTATTTTACTCGTGCAGGACAAATCATCATTATAAACTATCAAGGGTCAAAAATTCCTTTCACTAGAGCAATCTCAGTAAAACATGCATAATTATAATTGCATAAATCCTAATATAGCCAAACTAGTGCTATATTTTTCCTGAGACATAGCACTATCTGTACAAAGAAATCACTAAATTTTTGAAGACACATTTGAATTTATACAATCATTCAAAGCAGATAGTATTTACAAAACCAAAAAAAGTTTTCAGCAAGGTTTCCTCATTATCATTCTTCATGCTCCACATGCTCCCCCTTACCATGACTTGGCACTATAATTGGGGAACTATGGGGTGAGATTTGGGAATCTCAGTAGTCAATTCGAACATACCATCATTGTTAGATTTGATGGCTTCCCAAGAGGGGAGTGAATTGGGAAGTTCAAAATTTTTCTACAAAAATGTGACGGAACAGTGATAGTAGAAGTTTGCAGAAAATAGAGTATAGAAGATATAAAGTAATTGCAAGGTAAGGAAGGAGAGGACATAGAAAATTTATCCTGGTTTGGTCTGATCCACTTAACCTACATCTAATCTTCAAACCACTACTTGAGATTTTTCACTATTTTGCAAGAATTCAGTGGGCTCTATGTAATGCCACAGTACAAGCTTATGCTTTGTTCTAAGAGCTCTTAAATCTACATTCTATACTCTTATAAAGTGATTCTAAAATCCCTTGTGAAAACCCCTCACAAGAAAATTCTTCTTCCAGATGAAAAAAAGATTTTATATAAAATGAAAAACTCTCTAATTCAGAGTAAATGAGATAGTTGTAGTGCAATAAATGAAGTGTGAGAGTGTAAAAGTTTTTGGCTAGAAATTTTAGTTGACTTTTAGTATTTACAGCATAAATTTGTTACCCACAACTTCAAATGAAGTTCTATTTATAGATTTGTGGCTAAACTAGCTGTTAGACACAAAATCTAGCTGTTAAAGACATTACCTAATGGTTACTCTGCAAAACTAGCCATTCACCAACCGCATTTAATGCGTCTGACACGCGGAAATTCAAATTTTGAGTGTCAACAGATGAATTTCATAGAGACCATAAGCTGAAGATTTCAATGTTGAACTTCCAAAATTCATTTGTTCAAAAGTGACATTCAAATTTTGATTTTGTCAAATATATCCCATGTTAAAACATACAAATTTTAGTGATTGTGGTTGGCTTGGACCAAGTGGATGGAGTAGAGGATTAAGGTGGCTGAGTGGGCTATGGTGGAGGAGAAATAGACTGGGATGGCTGTGGTAAAGGATGCATGTGTGGAATAGCCTTAGAAGTCCCTTCTTGCTATTGAGAATCACCTTCCACATAAAACAGGCTTCTAACTTCTCTGCACCCTCACCAATCCACCTTCCTTCCTTCCTTTCTATGCCCATCCTTATTAATTCTTCCCCCTTGAATACCTTAGTAGGCTTTCCTTTTCCCTTCTATAAGTGTTGGATCTTTGCATATTGAAGCATCTTGGTAATGATGGAGGCATAAGGCAAGGTGGAATATTTCTTTTGATCCCTTGCCTTGATCATATGTTGGAAGATGATATGGTCTAGATTCAGTAGCTTTCCATGGATGAGAATAGTCATCACATGAGCCTCAACCCTTGTAATCAAATGAAAGCTTCGTCTTTTGTTAAAGATGATCCTTGACACTATGTAGTGTAGGACCCTCGCTTGGACACTTAAATCAAAGGGCTTTACCATTCTCACGAGGGGCTTATTCTCACACTTTTTGAATATAGTGTTCAAGACTCCTTATAGTTTAGGAACTGTCTAGTCTCCTCTTCTGCTTCTTCATCCTCATCAATATATCTGGAGGTGGTAATGTCAATTTTGAATCCCTCTTGTCCAGGGATTTCCATAACATCATTGATAGTATCATTAGAGAGCCACAGAGTCCTGGACCTGAGGTTAACCTGCCATGGCTTCTTTGTTGTTGTATGATAGGGTAGCATACCACGTCTTAATAACCTCATCATCATACCTTTCTTTGATTTCCAACAAATTTTTATATTTGACTAGCCAGATTCCAACATCAAAATTGTTGGACACTAGAAAATCTTCTATGTTTGTACAATGAGGAATGATTTCCTTTTTTCTTATAAACTTCATGGTGTATTTTTCTAGAATCTAGACAGTGCTAGACAAAGGCTCAGTAGTAAATTACAATTCTTTAGACTCGGTGTTGGAAGAGGTAGGGACAATAGCAGGGACAGGTTTCTTCAAATCAGCCTTGGGAGTTGTTCTTTGCCTTCTGGATGGAGTTCCCTTGATGGATTTACCCTTTTTCTTCTTTGCTTCTACTTCTTTAGATGTATATTGAGATTTCACCACTCGTTTTGGTCTGGACACCTCTTTTCCTACGTTGGCATTCTTAACCCTTGCCATTTTCATGATGGGTTGGTGACAAGTGCTAAGAAGGGGCTTATAAGGACCTGGTACGAGTTTAACTAGTGGGAAATGAACATTCACCGATAGAATTAATGGGAAATTAAGAGAAGAGGTGAACAGCTTTGAGAGAGAGACGAATAGGGTTGCATCTGTTCAAAGTGTAAACTTTTGGTTCAACTAAAGTAACAGTCCAACAGAGAAATTTTGGGGGCCAAAATTTGAATTTCAAGCGGTTACGTTGACTACTATCACAAAGAAACTATCTGACAGACAAATTTTCATCCTTAAAGTTCGTTTATCAGTGGCTAAGTTATGGATATACTCTTTAATAGATGAACTTTGAGTCATTAAAGTTTGAATTTTGAGAGTTCAATAATGAGGCAAACAAGAAGGAGACATATAACAGACGAATTTCAGCCCTGAAATTCATCTAACAGAGACTTAACATTTATGCATACTTTAACAGATGAATATTATGTTCCTAAAGTTTGAATTTTAACCTCTTTATCTGAATGCAAACAAGCAAGAAGGGTTCATCAGATGAATTTTTAGGATTCAAAATTTGAATGTTAATACTTTGTGAAGAAACTTTTGAAATGTGAATTTTGAATCACCTAAAATTTGACTGTTGCACATTTAAACATTGTTAACACTCAAGCCAGTATTCAAAATTTGAATTTCAACCAAGCAACAGACAAATTTTGAACAACTAAAGAGTACTGTAACAACATGAGAGACATTGAAATATATCTGTTTAGCACTGAAGTTCAAATTTTAAGCATGCCAACTCATTCAAAATTGTAATCTAACATGGAAATTCGTTTAATAGCATTCAAAATTTGAAATTTACATAATTGAACTTACAAATTTGAGTGGAAAATTCGAATTTTCCAAGTCTTCATCACCATCTGTTGACTAAGCAGGTCTGATATACTCCATTATATTGATTTTTCTATCTTTTAAGCTCACAAGGAGTACCTACAAACCATCTTAAACATACTCTGATACTTAAGTTAGTATAATTTTTAACAACTTAACTTCAAAAAATGAAATAGATACAGTTAGAGACTTGCTTACAGTTCATTGGGATTTACCATTCCTAATTCTCTTCTGATCTTACAGCATTTGTCTTCTGGTAGTGGCTTAGTCAAAATGTCTGCAATCTAATCTTCAGTAAGGACAAACTCTAATATGATATCTCTTTTTAAAACATGGTCCCATATGAAGTAATGTCTAACTTTAATATGTTTTATCCTTGAATGCATGACAAGATTTTTTTGTGATGTGGATGGCACTTTGATTGTCACATCTAATTGGTATTTCATTCATCTCAATCTCAAGATCTTCAAGTTGATGCTTCATCCAAAGAACTTGAGTACAACAACTTCTAGCAGTTATATATTCAGCTTCAGCTGTGGAGAGAGCAACACTATTCTATTTCTTGTTGAACCAAGAAACTAGAGATCCTCCCAGAAATTAGCATGTTCCACTTGTGCTTTTTCTATCAGTTTTTGATGGAGCAAAGTTAGCATCATATATCCTATAAGCTCTTCTCCATTACCCTTTGGGTACCAAAGTCCCATCTGTGATGTTCCAATTAGATATATGAAAATTCTCTTCACAGCTATTGCATAGGACTCTTTGGGACATGATTGGAACCTTCTACACATGTAGACACTGAAGATGATGTCATGTCTACTTGCTGTTAGGTATAGCAAGGAAACAATCATTTTCCTATATTGGGTTATATCAAAATATTTTCCTCCTTCATCCATATCAAGTTTTGTTGCCATGGCCATAGGAGTTCATATTGACTTAGTGTTGTCCATTCCAAATTTCTTCAGCAACTCTTTCAGATACTTTGATTGATTGAGGAATATGCCATCATCACATTGTTTGATTTGCAATCCAAGGAAGAAGTTAAGCTCTCCCATCATAGACATCTCAAATTCACTTTGCATTAACGTAGAGAAATTCTTGCAAAGAGATTCATTAGTAGCACCAAATATGATATCATCAACATAATATGAACAATGAGAAAATATTTATTTTCCTTTTTAGTAAATAATGTTGTATCAACTTTTCCTCTATTAAATCCTTTTTAATTAGAAAGTTACTTAGCCTTTCATACCATGCTTTGCGTGCCTGTTTTAAGCCATAAAGAGCTTTCTTTAGTTTATAAACATGATTTGGCTTTGTTGAATCCTTAAAACCTAGAGGTTGATCAACATAAACCTCTTCCATGATATAACCATTCAGAAATGCACTCTTTACATCCATTTGATATAACATTATCTTTTATGTATGCATAGCTAAGAGAATTCTTATTGTTTCCAATCTTGCAACTAGAGCAAAAGTTTCCTCATAATCTATGCCTTCTTCCTGATTGTATCCTTTAGCTACTAACCTAGCTTTGTTTATGATAATTGTTCCCAATTCATTAAATTTATTCCTAAATACCCATTTAGTTCCAATCATTGGGTGATCCTTGGGCCTAAGCACTAAATCCAAAACTTGATTTCTTTCAAATTGATCAAGTTCTTCTTGCATGTCTAAAGTCCATTATTTATCTATTAAAGCATTTTCAGTATATTTAGATTCAATTTGAGAAATAAAATCACAATTGTTCATTTGAACCCTAAGTTATCTTTTGATTTTAACATTCTTTTAAACATCCCTAATAACTTGATCAATAAGATAACTCCTTTGATATCTCAAAGCTTTAGGGAGTTCTTGATAATCTTCTTCATTATCTTTCAGTTCCATATCTTTGTCCTGAATATCTTCCTCTACATTAGTAGATTCTGATATTTTTTGAGGTTCAATTTTATTTTTTTTCAGAGATATTTAAATTTTTAAGACTTGAAATTAGCTCATCCTCTTCTAACTCAGGTTGAGCAACAGTTTCATTTTCTATGAACACTACATGCACATACTGTTCTACTGTCTTAGACCTTTTGTTGAACACTTGATATGCTTTACTTTTGTTTAAGTAGCCAAGAAATATACCTTCATTTGACTTTGCATCAAACTTTCCTAACTTGTCCTTGCCATTGTTGTATATGTAGCAGGTACATCCAAAGACATGAAGATAAGAGAGGTTGGGCTTCTTTCCCTTGTATGGTTCGTCTGGGGTTTTGTCTAGAATGGGTCTGATGTAGGCTTTGTTCATCAAGTAGCATACTATGCTCACTGCATCAGCCTAGAAGTACTTTGGTAGTCATTTTTCTTTCAGCATTGCTTGAACCATTTCTTCCAATACTCTATTTTTCCTTTCCATAACTCTATTCTGTTGAGGTGTTCTTGGGGTAGAGAAGTTGTGCTCTATTCTATTCTTTTCAAAATAGTCAACAAATTAAGCATTTTCAAACTTACCACCATGATTTGTTCTAATACACAAAATAGAACAACCTTTCTCATTTTGGACTTTCTTAGCTAAGATGAAGAATGCTTCGAATGTTTCATCTTCAGAAGAAAGAAATAAGATCCAGGTAAATCTAGAATAATCATCTACTACAACAAGTACATATAAGTTACCACCAGTACTCTTAACACGGCTAGGACTTATCAAATCCATGTGAAGTAATTGTAGTGGCCTAGTTGTAGAGACAATATTTTTTTATTTGAATGAGGATTTTGTTTGTTTCCATTTAAGGCAAACATTACATTCTCTGTCTTTTTCAAAAGTGATTTTGGGTAGTCCAAGAACAAGTTCATTTTTAATAAGTTTATTTAATTGATGCATGCTAACATAAGCTAATCTCCTATGTCATAGCCAACTATCATCATTTTCACTGATTAAGTATATTGAGTCTAGAGTAGATATTTCATCTAAATCAACTATATAACAATTACCATCTCTTTGTGCCTTGAGAATGATTTTGTGATCACTTTTTTTGGTGACCTTACAGTAGTTGGAATCAAACAGAACCTAGTTACCTCTAACACACGTTTGGCTCACTCTCAGTAGGTTGTGGTTGAGTCCTATTACAAACAGAACTTCTTCTATTGATGTTTCTGGGTTTCTTCCAATAATTCTAATCCAACTATCTTGCTAGACTAGTCACCTCCAAAAGTAACTTTTCCTCCTTTCTTATCTCTTAGCATAATGAACTTTTCTTTGTCTCCAGCCATGTGTCTTAAGCAGGCACTATCCATATACCATTTGTTGCTTTTCTTGGCCTTGGGACATACTTGCAAAACATATTTTATTTTTTTTCTTTAGGTACCCATATTTGTTTGGGTTCTTTCTTGTTAGTTTTTCCCTCAGGCACTGAGGTACCTTTGGGAACCCATTTCATTTCATTGGCATTACCTTCCTTCTTGTATACACAAGAGGAGGATGTATAACCCTTCTTATTATAGAAGTGGCAAATGGAAAAAGAGCTTGACGAAAGAGATATAGGTTTAAATTAATGCAAGTAATATCTATCCTTTTGACTTTTTGTTGTAGGAAATGACTCAATGTTTTGTGTAGAATTTATGCCATTACCATGCACAAAATTTCTTAGATAAAAATTTTGTTTATTGTATTTCAATTTTTCTTTAACATCACATGGATCATATCCTATACCAACTTTGCTTTGACTAACTATTTGTGTTCCTAGTATTACTTTCAGCATATCTTGCCCTTTGGTGAACCTGGTTAAGGTCTTATGGAGATAAGCATTCTTATCTCTCAACTTACTACATGAGGTGCAAACAGAGGTAGTAAAAGGAGCAGATAGAGTTGTAGTACGAGACGCATGAGATTCATTTTTGAGTTTGCTTATTTTCTTTTTAGCTAAATGCAACTACTTAGATACTTTGACAGACTTAGACATTAAATCATTGAATGCACCATGTAGTTCATTGTAGGATGGTTTAGATTCATTTACCTCAGAATCAGTATCATTGTCTTGGTGAAGATTCTTTTCTTCTTCTGCTGCTTCTTGAGCCATTAAGCAAAGATTGGCAATTTCATCACCTTCTGCTGCTTCTTCCTTATCTAAGCTATCTCCCAAGATAGATGACATAAAGGCTTTCTTCTTTCTCCCTTTATCAGTCTTCTTGTTTTTCCCTTGCTTCTTGGCCAGCATGGGATAATCCCATTTAATGTGTCCAAGTTTCTTACATTCATAACATATGATAGAGTCTTTGTTTTCTTTATTGCTACTGGTGGCTCCATCCTTTTTTATGAACTTTTTGAATTTCTTCTTTCCATACATTTTCCCGGATTTCTTCACCAGCATGGCCATTGTTTCTTCATCAAGCTCAACATCTTCTTTAGAGTCATCATCATCTAAATCCACTTTAAGAGCTAGACTTTCCTTTTTCTTTTCCTGAACTGCCTCTTTGAGAGCTTTTATTTTGCCCTCATATTTCTCAAGGCTGCCGAAGAGTGTTGTGATCGAGGCCATTGATTCTCCTTGGCTTCCTCTATGGCAGTCACTTTTGGTTGCCACTCAATGGGTAGTACCCTTAGGATTTTCCTTACTTTTTCTGGCTATGTATACTCCTTGCCAAGGCTCTTTAGCTGATTCACAATGAGGGTAAATCTTTTGTGCAAATCTTTAATGCTTTCTGCTTCCCTTATCCTGAAGCTTTCATATTCTTTTATGCCAGAATTCAATTTTTTTTCTCTTACTCTAGTTGTTCCTTCATGGGCAATTTCCAGAGTAACCCATATTCCTTTAGCTGTCGTACATTAAGACACTTTGTAAAATTTATCCTGGTTGAGTGCACTGACTAGGCAATGTTTTCCTTTGTAGTTGAGTAAAACTCTTCTCCTATCTTCATCATTCTATTCCTCCTCAAGCTTCTCTTTATATTTGCCATCATCGTAGAGTTTCATTGGGACAAAGTCACATTTTTGGATGACTGACCAGATATCTAGATTAATAGATTAGAGATATATTTGCATCCTTATCTTCTAGTATCTATAGTGCTCTCCACTAAAACCTAGAGGTCTGTTGGTGTTATTTCCTTTAGGTAGGATGTTCTCTCTAAAGCCAACCATGTATTCTCCCAGATGGTTAGATCCTTCAAGAGGGAGTCTAGGCTCTGATACCATTTGTTAGGTTTGCTGGCTTCCCAAGGGGGGTGAATTAGAAAGTTCAAAATTTTTCTGCAAAAATGTGATAGAACCGTGATAGTAGAAGTTTGTAAAAATTAGAGTATAGAAGATATAAAGTAATTGCAAGGTAAAGAAGGAGAGGACACAGAAAATTTATCCTGGTTTGGTTTGATCCACTTGACTTACGTCTAGTTCTCAAGCTACCACTTGAGATTTTCCACTATCTTGTAAGAATTCAGTGGGTTCTTTGCAATGCCGCAATACAGGCTTATGCTATGTTCTAAGAGCTCTTAAATCTATACTCTGCACTCTTACAAAGTGTTTCCCAAATCTCTTGTGAAAACCCCTCACAAGAAAATCCTTCTTCCAGATGAAGAAAATATTTTATACAAAATGAAAAACTCTCTAATTTAGAGTAAATGAGATAGTTGTAGTGTAATAAATGAAGTGTGAAAGAGTAAAAGACTTAGATTATAGATTTTAGCAGACTTTCAGTATTTACAGCATAAATTCATTACCCACAACTTCAAATGAAGTTCTATTTATAGATTTGTGCCTAAACTAGTCATTAGACACAAAATCTAGCCGTTAAAGATGTTACCCAATGGTTACTCTACAAAACTAACCGTTCACCAACCGCATTTAATGCGTCTGACACACAAAAATTTGAATTTTGTGTGTCAACAGATGAATTTCGTAGAGACCATAAGTTGAAGACTTAACATTGAAGTTCCAAAATTCATCTGTTCAAGAGTGACATTCAAATTTTGATTTTGTCAAATATATCCCATGTTAAAACATACAAATTTTCATATCCAAAGTACATCTGTTAAGTATGAATAGTTGTCTCGTGTTTTTGCAAAGCACTCAAAATTCAAATTGGAGGCCAAAATTCGTCTGTTAGTGGCAAGCTCAACATGACACAAAAGTTCTGCTCTTTGAATTTTGCATTTCAACATTTGTCTGTTAGATACATGCTCTAACTAAACTTACAAGTTTCTATTTCAAAATTCAAATTTTGGAATCCAAAATTCATCTGTCAAAGGGACTGACTTTGGGCTCTTTTTGTACTTTAGTATCATTCGAATTTTGACAAGACTTCAAACGAATTTTGCATATATTGCCAACTATGCTTTACTTGAAATTCTAATTTCAGAACTTGAAATTCGTATGTCAGAGATGATAACTCTAGAAGTTTGAATTTCAGCAAGTAAAGTTCGACTTCTACACAAAACATTTTTAGAATTAACATCAAAGTTCATTTGTTAGTCAATGTTTTCAAATCCTAACATATGTTAACATAAGATAACTGTGAAAACACTTGTTTAAATGCAGTGGGAACATAATTAAGCAAAAACCAGAGCCTTTTACCCCATATATATTGTGAGAATCCTAATAAATAAATCTTCATACATTTCTTTTTGGATTTCTTCACTTGTATGCTCTTACACTTCTTTGATATTCTCCTTCTAAGCTCTAGTTGTTTGAAATCATCAAAATACTTGATTCAACAATCATATTATCACCTTATATATAAAAACATAGAAATCATAACATACTTTCATGAAATATTAAAAAACATAGAATTTTGGCAGCGTAATGGCTTAGAAAATAGACATCCCAGGCACTAAAAGCCTCTCATTTAAACAGCCAAAACAATTGACAATCATCAAGTAAACAATATGGCACATCATAAAGCTTTAACATAGCAAGATAACAATATAGTGCAAAAATGAGATCTTATCAACCTTGAAGCATTTCTTTGGCTCTCTAACTTGATTCCAATGCTTCCATTAACTTTCTTAGACTTTCCAAGTCCTACCACATCGCCATACACTAGCTTAGACCACTAATTTACTGACTTATAAAGTTTCTATTAAACCTCAAAAACTTATATAGTTTTTCTTTATCTTTTTCATGAAACCAATACTTGTTCCTAAGGTTTTCCTCCCTAAGGAACTTATTTTTTGTGCCAAATCCATAAAATTCCAGCTCTTTCATACTCCTATACACTGGCCAAAAATCAAGGTAGCACAGGAAAGAATGGATTTTTGAAAACTTGTTTCCAAACTTAAACTTGCTTTTCATGCACTTTCTCATATTTCCTTAATTTTCATGCAAGAAAAACACCTTCCCTTTCTTCCTATACTTCACACAAAATCTGGACTTAGAGGAAGAGGAGAAGAAAACTCTAATAAACCATACAACTTCTCCAAAACTAGCTTAGAAGCTTTAAGGATCAAAGATAGAAATTGCCTTGATTTTTGCCTAATTTTCTCCTTCCTTTTTCTTCCCTTCTCCCTCACGTTCCTCCCTTTTCCTTGACTGTCTAGCAACTCCTCTCTCTCCTTTCCTACGTGTGTGAGTCGGCCAAATGAGGGAGAGAATGAATAAGCCATCAACCATGGTTAATTTTCCAATTTAGGTTGAGTTAAGCATAAACTTAGCCATTAAGTTTTGTTGTAAAATAATATAAAATTCACTTCCAATATGTGCTACAATGAACACGCTGACTTCCAAAATACTCCATATTTTTCCAAATACAGATATATCCTGTGTGGATTACTTTATGTCGGGACTAGTAAAGTAACCGGGACCAATAAGGTTACATTTGCAGTATGTTATTACTTTATGAGCATATGATCAAGGTAAGCTTGAACCGGCATTTAATTTGTTATCCTGTCTCCTAAAACATTTATGTGGGGTCCACATAATTTTCTTTCTACATTTTCATTTTTGTGGGGCCCATAATAGCTTTATTTTTGCAGTAAACATTTTACAATTAAACTTCTTCCAAATTAAACCCATTAAGCCCAATGTAGTATTTCATTGGGTTCAAAATGTCATAAGCTTTCATATGACATACATTTTTAAGATTTACAAAATTACCCTTACACAGGATAAAAATGTAAATATTTCCTCTTTCGGGTACTTTCTGTAATATCATGATTTTTAATGGATATTTAATAATGTAGAGGGAAGGAATAGAAGAATCTTAAAATGTGAATAGAATTACCGAAACTGAAGAGAGAATGAAAAAGACGGAAACAAGCAAAAAGGCCATTTTTCCAATTTAAAGGAAAATTGAGCAATTTGTATTTTGGCCCAGGGAATAAGAATTCTTTGCAAAATGGTACCTAGAAGAAAGAATTTCATTCGTTTTAGTCCTTGGGTAAATTTCAAGAAAGGACCTAGAAGTTTTAAAAATTATGAATTTGAAAAATTATAGTTAAAATGAAGCTTTTGACAAGCCTAACTCAATGGAATAATGTATGACAGTTAGTTAGATCAAAATGATTTTATATTGATCATTTAAGCTATTACATCAATTTATAATGATCAAATGTTATTTTAGATTGTAGAAAAGGTAGTGCAGTATCCGGGACAGTAAATAGACCCTATCCAAATATATTTTGGGTGAAGAAAATGATTTTAGTCCAAAAGTAATTTTTGGATAATGCTATACCAATTTAATGACGATTACAATAAAAATAATTAATCAATGTGGGTAAAATTAATTGATAAATGGTATTTTGATCCATTAAAATTATTAAAGCAATTTTTGGCCAAAAAACTTTGCAAATGGCATCTGAATTGGTAAAGGGGATACTTGAGGAATTAATGGAAAAGCTTTAATAAAGTTAACCAAGTTTAGTCAAATAAACCAATATTACTATTCATCTACTAGTTCTCTTTCCTTTAGATCATAAGTTAAGCTTTCAAAGACCACTTCTTTACCTTCATTTCATTATGAAACAGAGAGCAAGTGAGAGAGGAAGAGCATGAAAACTTGGAGAGGAAAAGAGAAGCTTGTAGGCAAAGATTGAAGACAAAGTTATCAAGGAGAGCTTTTATGACTTTAGCTTGTGATCTCTTAAGCTTTAAGCTAGTTTCCATAGAGTATTTTCTTCTTTTTTCTCACTTTAAGGTTCAACCATGGTAACCCTAGAAAGACAAAGTTGAGCCATGGCCAAAGAAATGTAGGAAAAGGCAAGATAGGTTCTAGGAAGCATGAATATGTCACTAGATTGCAAGTTGTTAAAGTCTATATTTTTCCATAATTTTCTTAGATTTCAGGTCAAATTAAGGTTAGAAATAGAGGAGGAATTTCATGATTTTGACTCTAAAAATGGATTGATTGGGTCCAAAATAGATTGGAGCAAGTGTGTTGCACAAGAAATTTCTAAAGGAAAGCAAAGTGGATTTTTTGAGTTAGTAAGCTTACTTTGTGAATGAGGTCATACAATTAGTGGTTTATGACCTTGTTTTAAGATGCTATAAGGTTCCAAGAAGTAATAAGAGATCAAAGGAAGTGTGCACAAAGTTTGGAAGGAATTGGAAAGCTCCAAGGTAGTTAATGTTCTTTATATGCAATGTTATCATATTATATTCTTATGAAATTTGTGATTATGCCATATACTTGAATGATTGCTTTGTGATGTTTTTGCAATGATTGACTGGTTGATGATAATGTATGCATAAATGGACTACTTGAATTATGCTAAGTGTTATCATGCCATAATTTCTATGAAATTTAATGGCATAATTTGTTCTATTGATCTTTAATGGTTGATTTTATGAGTTGATGATGATAATGTATGTACAAATAGACTTAACTACTGAGATTCCATAAATCTCATTCTTTCAAAATGTTAAATGATTTAAGGATAAGTCATGGTGAGGTTGCCCAAGCAGATAGAGGCAAGGAGAAGCAAATTATTGATTAAGATGAACTTACTTTCCTTGATCTTTTGTTTGAATACTTGCATAAAATAATGTGTATGGTGATACATCTGTATCTTCATGTGATAATGTCACTTAAGATGTAATGTAATGTTTGTTATAATGTAAAGACAAGTTATGGACATGCTTGTACATATTGACTTTTATTTTGGCAAATCAAAGGATGTAAATGGTTAATATGACCCTATGTTAGAAACTATGGTACTGTTTATACTTCTTGTGGATAAATATATGAATGCTTTATATGTTAAAAACTATACAGAAAGAGATTTTCATAGGGTCAAAGATTAATCAATTTAGAGTTATGAACGAATTGTTATGATTTTTCAAATTAAGGGTCAAAATCAGGATTTTTAGGAAATGACCATTTCTATAGTAACTTTTGGAAAACTTAACTATAAAAATTGGCCATGTGATTGCTCCATTTCTTATTTTTACCATATATAGAATATTTTCAATTTTTGGAGACTTGAATCACCCCAATAAGATTTTTGTAGAATTAGTTATGAATTTTCAAAGTTTATTGAGTAAAATGAATTCGATCACATGAATTGTACCAGAAAATAAAAAAATTCTATTTTTGTTTCAAATTGATTCAAGCTTCTAAACTATGATAAAAGAACTATATAATCATCAAATGCATAGGAAATTGGGTCTAAGACTAAGGTGTTACATTTGTTGTATCAGAGTATAAGGTTCAAGCCCCCAGAATAATATGTTAGTATTAGCTTTGAAAGGAAATTACAATAAATAATACATTTATTTATTTCCTTTTAATTAGTTGTTATTGTGATTGGGTAGATGTTTGAACCCACAAATAGCTTATTTGTGGACTACCAACTGGAGCCCTATACAACGATAGAAGGATTACCTGGTGAAGAGAGTATAGGTTCAAATTTGATTTCCATGGGCGGTATTACTAGTATAGCATTCGAGATAGGTCCATCTTATTACGAGGTCATTGTTTTAAGAAATGAGCCTTGGGATTATGAGATACCTGTGGATGAGCCTTCTCATGAGCTAGGAGTTGAGGTATTTAAGGGTGTCGACTGGAAGACAGCTTTCCTTTTGGATCTGGACAACACCTCAGATGATAGACCACTTGATGGGGAATTGATAGTGCACAAGATTGTATGAAGGTACTCGAAGTACATAGCATATTTGGAGGGACTAGATAGAGTCATAGCCTTTATGAACATATTATCATAGGTCCAGCATTATCTAGAGGGACAAGGTAACAAATACCCTAAACAACTTTAGATTGATATTATGCTCAGGAAAATTCCAGATGATGAGTTTTAGACATCGATCAAGTCCAAGTTAGAAGAAAGAGAATATGAGAACTTGGCAGACTATGTTAGAGTATATTATGTTGAGGCAAATTTAAAGAAGAAAAAGAAAGAAAATAAGGAGAACAATAAGAAGAAAGATGAAGATAAAGGAAATAGCCAGCTTTAGCTCAGCTTGAGATTCCATATCTCTCCCATATGCCTACAAACCCAGGAAGTGCTCTGCTTGTGGTGGCTGATGTGGTTACTAGGATATATATTGAAAGTCACCACAGTTACTGGGATTCTCATATCATGACATTCTTGGATTCAATCAGAGATGTACATGAATTTATAGAGTCTAAGGGCTAAGAGTTCTTTGAGGCCGCTTGGATTGACATAATTCTTACTATACTGCTAGAGGATAAGGAGTATTGGGTATAGGTGAAAGAGGAGATCAAACGATAGTGGCTCAAGAGCTTTTATGAGTGTGTCTAGGAATTAATATATCATGAGAGGTTGAGGCTTGAGTTAGCAGACTCTGAGAGGACAGAGACAGACCCTGTAGAACTGTAGCCACTAGGGGATTCTATAGCGGAGGTTCAGGTGCCAGTGCAATGACAAGGACATGTACCTATTAAGGATCAAGGGTATGAGTCAAAGGAGAATTCGAAGGAGGATCCAGTATCAGCTTATCTCCTTATTAGCCCTAGTTCTACTTAGATTAGTTGTGGTGTTTGTGATTGCAAATATGTATATATGTGCAGAACTCTAATTGACTGCAATTTTGAGTATGATATATATAGGCAGTCATAAATAGTATAACTAGAAGAACAAAACTGATATATGAGTGACTATGAACATATCATGTACAAATTTTTTATATGTGAATAAAATATTATGTTCATATAAATGTGTTTTCTAAGAAACATTACTATAAGTTCATGATCTCAATTATTTTGTAGATATAAATGGCACATACAAGAAGGGAAACTAGAGCAGCCACTCCTCAACAGGAGGAGGTACAACAAGTTGATCCACTATAGATTATCATGGAAAGGCTGAATCAACAACAAAGAACAATTGAAAATATGCAGAGAACAATAGCAAATCAAAGACAGTCACAGGAGGCTAGAGTATATGAACCGCCTCTAAGGCCATAGTAGCAACCAAAACCACAAGCCAAATAAGTAAACCCATTAGCAGGTGTAACAACTAATTTTGCTCACAAGCAGAATGTGATAGCTTAGTTCAGAAACCAATATCATCCATCCTTTCAAGGAAAATTTGATGTACAAGCAGTAAAGGACTGGATATTGAGCCTAGAAAAGATATTCAGACTAAGGGGTTATGACACTAAAATGAAGGCTTTATTAGCCACTTTTATGCTAAAGAAAGAAGCCAATTGATGGTGAAACAATATAGAACTAATCATGCATGCTAGAAACATTCCGTGGGAGACATTCCTAGAGTACTTTTCTGACAAGTATATTCCACGGTCAGTTAGGGATAAAAAAGAAGCTGAATTCATTATGCTTAGGCATGCCGAGGACCAGTCAGTACACAAATATGTGGCAACTTTCATTCAGTTGTCCATGTATTCCACATATATGCAACAACACGATGATAAGAAGTAGAAGACAAAAAAGTTGGAAAGAGGCTTGAAGCCATCTATAAGAGAAAGGATTGCTCCAATGAGAATCTAAGAGTTTAATACACTAGTAAAAGTTAGCAGAATCACTGAAGAAAGCATGAATCATAGAAGTTTCATGTATGCTACCCCAGCTAATACTAAGAGAGCCACTTATGAAGAAAGAAAATCAAGTAGAAAAAGAAAGAAGCACCGGAACAATTCAAGCAAATGAGGTAGAAGAGGTGGTAGGAGATGAGGAAGAACCATGTAGAGGGAAGCTAGAGAAGTTCTAGTTTGTGATTAGTAAGGTAAAACTTACGGTGGAAGACCATGTCTAGCCCAGCAATATGTATGCTTCTGATGTGGCAAGGCCAAGCACTTTGCTAGGGATTGTAGAGTGGAGATGGCTTGTATCTGACTCTAAGAACAAGGAAGAGTCTTCGCTCTCATGCAGCATGAGGCCCAACAGTTACCTGATCTTAGAGAATATATGATTAAAGTTAATGATTATCTTGTAATACATGCCTTGTTTGATTTAGGTGCTAGTTGTTCATTCAAATCTAATAAGTGTGCTAAAGGGTTAGGTTTGAATATTATTGTGTTACCATATGACCTATATGTTTCCACCCCCATTAGTAACCAAGCCATTAATTCTCATGTTTGCTTAAATTGTATTGTCCAATATGAATATTGTTGCACCACACTAGATCTTATATGCATGCCATTCCTAGATATAGATGTCATAATAGGCATAAAGTGGCTTTCTGCAAATAGTATACTCCTAGACTGTAAGAACAAAGCCCTAATCCTGCCTACCCTAGAAGGTGTCCTAAATACTGAGACTAAGCTAAATTTCTTAACAATTGCTCAAGCTGAGAGATACTTGGTGAAAGGATATCAAGCTTATTTGGTTCTCTTCTCAGTAAATGTTGAAATATATGAGGGGATTGAAAAGATACCAGTGGTAAAGGAATTCCTAAAAGTATTCTCAAAGGACTTTAAAGATTGACCACCTAAGAGAAAGGTTGAATTTGCCATAGATTTAGTGCTAGGAATGGACCCGTTATCTAAATCACCATACAGAATGGCCCCACCTGAGTTGGCAGAGTTAAAGAAACAAATAGAAGAGATACTAGAAAAGGGTTCATCAGACCAAGTGTTTCTCCATAGGTGTTCTAATATTGTTTCTAAAGAAGAAAGATGGTTGACTCTGACTATGTATTGATTATAGGGAACTAAACAAGGTTACAATTAAGAATAAATACCCTTTTCCCAAGAATTGATGAACTATTATAACAATTGGCTAGTGTCACTATGTTTTTGAAAATTGATTTACGATTTGGGTATCATCAATTACAGGTTAAGGCAAATGATGTTCCCAAAACTGCTTTTCAAATATGCTATGGGCACTATGAGTTTTTAGTGATGCCATTTGGTCTAACTAATGCTTCAGTAATTTTTATGGACTACATGAATAAGATTTTCTGGACCATACTTAGATCAATTCATTGTGGTCTTTATTGATGATATACTACTGTAATCCAAATCTTTAGAGGAATATGAAATGTATTTGAGAATTGTTTTGACAGTTTTAAAAGAAAAGATGTAGTATGCTAAACTAAGCAAGTATGAGTTTTGTCTCATAGAGGTGGGATTCTTAGGGCATGTCATCTCTAAGGATGAGATCACAGTAGACCTAAGCAAAGTAAATGCTATCTTAGAGTAAAAGAGACCTAAAACCTTAACCGAGATAAGAAGTTTCCTAAGTTTAACTGGCTATTATAGACGATTTATTCAAAAAAATTTTGTTAACTCAGATGGTTTTGATTATTCAAAACAACAATGAGCTCGGAAATTAAATATAAAGGGAGCACAAGTGATATGAAAACCAAAGTTAGAAAATCTTTGAGTTTGAAGAGTTTTTGTGTACATTTGTTTGGAATCCCTTTGTAAAAGAAGGCAGTTAAGCCTTAAATGTTCTTATTCTGTTTATCCTGATATTAAATAGGGCATTTATATTAGTGATTAATGTTTAGCTCATGTTTTTAAAATGGTTTTCATGAAAAGGTTCATCTTATGCATATAGCCCTTTGAAGTTATGGGGATAAACTCTTAACCTTACATTATTTTCAAGTTTCCTTTTGGTTTTAATGAAAAGGTTTAAGGTTATCTGTATAACTGAAGGTCTGCACCATGTCTTTGCCTCTGTTTAGCTCATTTTTCAGATAACCTTGTTCGCATAAGAGGCTTAACAATCAGGATCAATTGTTCTGTGCTACCTGTTATCCACATAACCTAGGGAGGTTATCGGCATAACGTATGTTATTGAACACTTGGACCTTCTTCTATTGAACTCGTTATTTGCATAACCTTGAGAGGTTATTTGAATGGCTTGTGTTTTTCAAAAACTTAGTTTCTGCTGATTGATTATCTGAATAAGGAATAACATCCTAAGAGGTTATCCTGATAATCCTCAAAAGTATCTGAGTTTGTGAAACATTTTTTGAACAACTAAGAAGATTTTCATGAAAATGTTCTTAAGCTAAAATTTAGTCATTCTATGATGAGCATTATTCACATAACCTAAGCAGGTTATTTACATAACATATATCCAACATTGAAACTAAGAGCCAATGGTCACCTATTATTTGTATAATCTGGGTGGTTATCTATAGAACCTCTATTAGACGCATTTAATGTGGTGGGTGAACCATTATCTTTTCAATGTAACAGCTAGTTCTTGCTTTCAATGGATAGTTTGGCTCTCAAACTATAAATAGGACCTTATTTAAACTAGTTGAGAGAAGAAGATAAGTACATCAACTCCAAAACTCTGCAAAATTAACTTTTGATTCATTACAAAGTCCACCTACCTTTTGTTCAGTTCATTCATTGCTCTTAAACTTTCATACTTACCTTTTGAGAGAGCTTTAAGCTTTGATTTGTAAACTTCTACATATTTGTAGAAAATACTAGTGTGAGAAAACACTAAGAGAGTTATTCTTACTCTTATGTGAGAAGAGTGAGAGAGTTTTTTAAGCTCAAAGTTCAAGTTTGAATTGTATTGCAGTTTCTACAAAAACCCATTTGAATCTTGTAAGGTATAGTGGAGAAATCTCAAGTGGTGACTTATGGATTGGATATAGGTCAAGTGGAGGACTGAACCAGGATAATTCGGCTGAGCATTTTCTTTCTTTCTCTCTCTCTTTTGTTTGTCTCGATATACTCTATTTTTTTGCAATTACTTTACATATTTTAAATTCCCTTATTTTCAAAAAATTTTATATCTCCCAATTCACCCCTTTTGGGTGCTAGCTTTACTCACATTTTATCAAATTGCATTGCCACTTACTAAACTTACTCGAAAAGATAAACATTTTCTGTGAGATAAGAATTGTGAAAATAGTTTTAATAAATTAAAGTGCAGGTTAACTACTCCACCTGTATTAACCATTACCTAATCCCAAAGAACCCTTTTTGCTTTATACAGATGTAAGTAAGCACGGGGTTAGGTTATGTTCTAATGCAGGATGGTAGAGTGGTAGCTTACGCTTCTAGACAATTGAAATCTCATTAAGAAAACTATCCTACTCACAATTTATAACTTGTAGCCATTGTACATGCTCAAAATATCTTGAGACATCATCTCTACAATGGGACCGTAGAAGTGTTTTGTGACCATAAAAGTTTCAAGTATTTAGAAGATCTGAAAAAGTTAAATGCAAGGCAAAGACGTTGGATGAAATTATTAAAAGATTACAATCATTCTATCAAATACCATCCAGGAAAAACTAATATAGTGGCTGATGCATTAAGTAGAAAGACTATCCATGTGGCCTATATGATGATTTATGAAATGAAAATGCTAGAAAATTACAAAGACGTGCCTATTTCTTTAATTACATGAGACCAAGATTGGCATAAATTTTTGCAAGATTTAATGAAACCATAATAGAATGATAAGTTCATAAGTATGGTTAAATTAAAGATGAGTTAAAGAGAAATGCAAGATTTCAACAAATCAACTCATGGTCAAATAAGATTTCAAAAGACCACATATGTTCTAGCAGTAGCTGATACTGGTAGAGGCACATCAAAGTACACTATTCATCTAGGCATTACAAAAATGTATCATGATTTAAAGAAACTGTTTTGATGGATGGGATGAAAATTGATATTACTTAATATGTGTCTAAGTGTTTAGTGTGCCAAAAAGTAAAAGTAGAGCACCAAAAGCTAGCAGGAATGTTATAGCCCCTTAAAATTCCCAAATGGAAGTGGGACGGTATATCAATGTATTTTATCATTAGATTACCAAGGATCTCATTAGAATATAATGCTATCTGGGTAATAGTGGACTAGGTAATGAAGTCAGTTTACTTCTTAGCCATAAGGTCAATGTTTACTTCAGACAAATTGGCACAATTGTATGTTAAAGAGAGAGTAAGACTACACAGAGTGTCAAGTAGTATTTGTTAGCAAGGCTGACTTCCCAAGAGGGGGGTGAATTGGGAAGATTGAAATTTTTCTGCACAAAGTGAAATGGGTGAAGATAGCACAGTGTAATGGAAGCAACGTATAAAACAGAGCAAGCTAAAAAGTAAAGATAGGAAGCAGAAGACTCAGTAATTTTTCCTGGTTCGGTCTATCCACTTGACCTACGTCCAGTCCTCAAGGCAACTCTTGAGATTTTTCCACTATACAGCAAGAAATCAACGGGCTTCTTGCTAATGCCACAGTACAACTAGTATGCTCTATTTCTGGAGCTTTCTCAATCTCTCTAAGCACTTCTACAATGTGCTCCCCAATCCCCTTGTGATTTCCCCTCACAAGTAAATCTATCTTCCAGATGAAGAGTAGATTATTTACAAAGATATAACTCTCTTGAATAGAGTAGATATGAAGGTTGAAGTACAGATATTGAAGTTAAGAGGGTAAAAGCGTTTTTGAGAAATTGGTTTGGCAGAGATTCAGTATATACAAGTTTTATTTTGTTACCCACAACTTCAAATGATATTATATTTATAGATTTAGGTCTCAAATGTCCGTTAGAGACAAAATCTATCCGTTGGGAAAGTTATCCAACGATTACTCTGAAAAACTATCCATTGACCAACTGCATTTAATGTTTCTGACATACTGAAATTCAAATTTTGGTTGGCCAACAGACGAATTTTGAAGGAACCGAAGGTTAAAGCTTTCAACGTTACAGCACGAAGTTCGTCTGTTCATGAAGTGAAATTCGAATTTTGAAACTTACAAAACATTTTCACAATGTGACATACAAATTTTCAAAAGGAAAGTTTTTCAGTTAAGTGTGAATAGTGTTTTTGAATTTTCTACAGTGCCTTCGAAATTTGAATTTTGGAAGCCCAAAATTCGTCTGTCTGTAGAACGTTCAAGGAGGCACAATAGTTCACTTTCTTCGAAATTCGAATTTTGAAGTAGTGAAGTTCGTCTATCAGAGAGATTCTTTTCAGACTAACTTCAACATTCGAAGTTACAAAGCTCTGTCATTCGTATGTCAATATTTCATTCCAACAGACTCACAAACTTAGCTTCTGAAATTCGAATTTTAATGTTCAAAGTTCGTCTGACAGAAAGCAGTTTTGAAACTTAAATTATTCTTGATCTCAGATGAACTTTAACATTGTTTCAGACAAATTTCTTCCATTTTCATAAGTTGTGATTTGTCTGAAATTCGAATTTTGAAGACTCAAAGTTTGTCTGTTTCAAAGAAGCTCCTTTCAGACTTATATGAAAATTCGAATGTTAGAAAGTCAAAGTTCATCTGTCAGAGAGCATTTTTCAAACTCAATTTCATCTTGATTTAAGATGAGCTTCAACATTATGTCAGACGAATTTCTTTGGTTTTCACAAACTGCATTTTATCTAAAATTTGAATTTTGAGGATGTCAAGTTCGTCTGTCAGTGAAAAGCTTCTTTCAGTCTTTGATGGAAATTCAAATTTTGGATAATCAAAATTCGTCTGACAGAGAGACAACTCTTCAAACTTATTCAGTTTTGACTCGAAATTCGAATTTCCAAAGGCAAAGTTCGAATTTCCAATATAACAGTTCATTTTAAACTTTCAAACTTCGTCTGTTTGTGGGTATTTTTCAAATAAGTCAAGATTTAACACACAATCAAGGTTTAAAAACATCTTTTCTTAAAATCAAAAACTTTTACCCTCATTTGAACATAACAAAAGATCCTACTGAAGATCTAGCAGTTAATACTCAGAAATTCTTCTCTTGAAGCACTTTGATCTCCTTTGATATCTTCAATCCAAGCTTTTGGATGTTAGTTTGGAATCATCAAAACTCTTGATTCAACATTCTCCCCCTTTTTGATGATGACAAAACAACTTGCAAACTGGATTGGTACTTGGGTTTGCTTTTACAAGCTCCCCCTCAATATATGCATTATGTTTCAAAAGATATCATATACAACAGATCAAGTGAAGATATTCAAAGAGTAATATGCACAAAACATTGCAACAAGGAAATCCATTCATTTAATCAAGAGTTGCTATACAAGAGCCAAATTAATCAAAGTTCCAATATTCAAACATTCAAAACAGCAGCAGAAACACAAAACACTACAAGAGGACACAAGCCTAATTTCTAAGCAAATCTTCAACCATTTCTTCTTAGGCTTGGTCTTCTTGCTATACGTTTTCCCTTTCCCAGATTGTTCAGCAGCAGTAGACTTTCCAGTTTGCCCAGTCTTCTCCCCCTTTTTGGCATCATCAGGAAGGCCAACAAAATCAGTAGGAGGAGGGATCTGAGAAACAGGAATAGCTTGAAGTGGGACAGGAGTAAAAGGGATTTCTGGTTCCACAGGAGACTCAGTGCTTGGTTCCTCATCAGAGATTTCCAGAAGTTCTTGCATTGCCTGCCTGGAAAGAGCTAACTGAGCTCTCTGTTCCTCTGAAAGCCCATAAGCAGCAAGAGAGGATGTGGTTGGTTCATTAGGACGAAACATTTCCTCAAGCCTTCTTCTTTGTTCTTGCAGGAGAGCATTGTGAGCAATGGCCTCATAATCAACAACAGGCACAATGCTTCTCTCTTCATTGCTTGCTCCCTCCTGCATAGAAGAGGTTGAGATAGCTGCAACCAATCTTTCATCAGATTCTTGAATAGACAGAATTGAATCCTGAGCATCTTCTTGCATAAGCTCATGAGGGCTTGGTCCTTGAAGTCCTTCTTCTTCCAATCCATAGTCCAAGGGTGGACCAGGACTTGGTGTCCTCATTGTATCAGCACCATCTATATCATCATCATGGTCAGAGGAGGCAATCTCGAAGGGGCTTGGAGGCTCAGGAGTTGGAGAGTGGACAGGCACAGATGACCCTGTTTGAGGTGGAGCTGAAGTGGCAGGAATTGCACTTCTGATCTCTTCATAAGCATCAGCCACCACCTTCATGTTTACAGCCAACTGTTGGATCTGATCTTGCAGATGAGGAAATTTGGCATTTTGCTCATCTCTGATGCTGAGGATGAGTGTAGACAGGCTGTCATACAACTCAGTGATCTTGGTTGGCTTGGCCTGTGAGGAGGGAGTGGAAGGAATGTGAGTGGGCTTTGAGGGAGATGGGATAGGCACAGAGGGCTGAGTGGTAGGTCTGGCAGGAGCCTCAGAAGTACCCTCTTGCTATAGGGAGGCACTTTCAACAAAGAAGAGATCTTCAGTTCTTCCTGCTCCCTTTCCAACCCATCTTCCTTCATCTCTTTCAATACCCATCCTCTACAGTTCTTCCTCCTTGAATATTTCAGTGGGCTTGCCCTTCCCTTTCTTAATATGCTGAATTCTGGCATACTGCAGAATTCTGGAGATGATAGCAGCATAGGGAAGTGTTGAGTCCTTCCTCTGATCTCTTGCCTTGATCATGCATTGGAGTATGATGTGTCCCATGTTGATCAGCTTTCCACGCATGATTGCAGCCATGACATGTTCCTCTGGCCGTGTTATCAGATTGAAGCTGCCTCCTTTGTTAAATATAATCCTGGACACTATGTAGTGCAGGATTCTCACTTGAACACCGAGGTCTGTGGGCTTCAACAAGTTTATGGATGGCCAATTTTCCCTCCTTCTGAACAATGTGCTCAGAATAGTACTCTCCTTATAGTTCAGAGAGGGACCACCTTCTTCATCAGCCATATTTGCCTCATCCATGTACCCAGAGGCATTGATATCAATCTTGAGTCCGTCTTGCCCAGGTATCTCCAGCACCTCATTGAATGTCTCATCAGTAAGCCAAATGGTCCTAGACCTTAGATTGACTGCCCACTTCTTCTTCTTACTGTTGTATTTTAAAGAAGCGTACCATGACTTCACCACCTCATCATCATATCTTTCTAATACTTCCAACAGATTCTTGTATCTCATCATCCATATACCAGCATCAAAATTATTTGAGATCAAGAAATCTTCCAAATTTACACAATATGGCTTGATTACCTTCTGGTTGGCAAATTTGGTGGAGAATTCTTCTTGAATCTGTGGAGTGCTCCATAATGGCAGTGTGGTAAGCTCATACTCTCCAGATTGAGTATTGAAGGATGAAGTGGAAGCAATAGCAGCAGCTTCTAAAGAAACTGGAACCGAAGGGTCTGCACTTTTCAGTGTGGAGGATCCAGCTTTTTGAGAATCTGCTTTGGATGCAGTCTTTTGGCGTTTGGTGGGAGTTGCCTTACTGGATTCGGCTTTTCTCTTTGATTTTTCTCCTTCCTTCGAGGTATATTGTGATTTAACATTCCTCTTTGGTCGGGCTTCAGCCTTCCCAGCATCAGGATTTTTGACTCTTGCCATTTTTCGGATGAATGTTGCAGAATGTGGCTTAGAATGGGTTTAAAGGATGTGAAAGGAAGTTTAATCGGTGGGAAATGGCAGTTTTTGGTCAGAATTGAACGGACTTGATGAGAGAATTGAAACAGACTCAGAGGAGTTAAGAATAGGGTTGCGTCTGTTCAAGAGAAAACCGTCGGATTTAACGTAAGTAACCGTCTGATAGACAAATTTTGAGAGGTCAAAATTCGAACTTCGGGCAGTTACAAGTTAAACTGTTCAGCAAAGCTTACTGACAGATGAATTTTCTTCTGAAAGTTCATCTGACAGTGGCTTGGATTAAGCAATACAAGCACAACAGACGAATTTTGTACCAACAAAGTTCGAATGTTGAAGAGAAAAAGTAGGCAACAGACAAGACATCAACCAATAGACAAATTAAGCAAGCAGAACTTCATCTTTCAAGCATTCAACATGAAGAACATGATTCAAAAGACAAATTTTGAACTGAAAATTCGTATTTTTCAACTTTTGTAAAGGTTGTCCAACATTCGTATTTTAAGAAGTGATAATTTGTACAACAGTGATGGATAGACATAACTTTGAAATTTTTATTTTTGAAAATTCGAACTTCAAAGATCCAACAGACCAATTTCGAGGCATCACCGAGAACAGTTCCAAGGCTAATAGGCCGAAGTTCGTCTGTTGGTCAACTAAAATTCGAATGTTGACCATGTTGACTAGTTCAAAAACATAGTTTATGAGGCAAAATACGTCTAACACACATTAAAATTCAAATTTCATTTTATAAAAACTTACAGAATGGATCTAGAACTCAGAATTTTCATCATTTAATTCACTTTCTGGTTGTTCCATTCTGATGTGCTCCAATCTTCAAGTTTATTGCCATTGAATCTTGTGAGGAGCACCTGCTGCTTAAATTAAACATACTCCGATGCTAAAGTTAGAATTAATCTTAAAGTTGAAACCTTTGAAAACAAGATTGCACAAGAATAACTTACAGTTCACTGGGATTTACCATACCTAATTCTCTCCTTATTTTGCAATGCCTGTCTTCTGATAGAGGCTTTGTGAGTATATCAGCAACTTAATTCTCTGTTGGAATGTACTCCAGCTTAACTTCTCCTTTCAGAACATGATCCCTTATGAAGTGGTGCCTAACTTCAATATGTTTCGTCCTTGAATGCATGACAGGATTGTTGGTGATATTTATGGCACTTTGGTTGTCACACATGATTGGTATCTCTTTCATTTTAACCTCAAGATCTTCAAGCTGCTACTTCATCCAGATGACTTGGGCACAACAGCTTCCAGCTGCAACATACTCAGCTTCTGCAGTGGATAGGGCCACACTGTTTTGCTTTTTGCTGAACCATGAAACCAGGGATCCTCCAAGAAACTGACAAGTTCCACTTATGCTTTTTCTGTTAGTTTTGGATCCTGCAAAATTAGCATCAGTATCTTCTCCATTGCCCTTTGGATACCAGAGACCCATCTGTGATGTTCTAATAAGATATCTGAAAATTCTCTTCACAGCTGTTGCATGGGTTTCCTTGGGACATGATTGGAACCTGGCACACATACAGACACTGAACATAATGTCAGGTCTGCTGGCAGTTAAGTACAGCGGGGATCCAATCATTCTCCTGTATCGAGTAATGTCAAACATCTTCCCATTCTCATCCATGTCTAGTTTGGTTGTAGTAGCCATAGGTGTTCCCATTGGCTTGGCATTCTCCATTCCAAACTTCTTTAGCAGCTCCTTTAAATACTTGGATTGACTGAGAAAGATACCATCATCAAGCTGTCTGATTTGCAGTCCAAGGAAGAAGTTAAGTTCACCCATCATGGACATCTCGAATTCTCCCTGCATTAACTCAGAAAATTTCTTGCAAAGAGTTTCATTAGTAGCACCGAAAATAATATCATCAACATAGATTTGAACAATTAGTAAATCTTTATTTTCTTTCTTAGTGAATAAAGTTGTGTCAACTTTGCCTCTATTGAACCCCTTTTCAATTAGAAAATTGCTCAGTCTCTCATACCATGCTCTAGGGGCTTGTTTTAAACCATAAAGAGCTTTCTTCAGTTTATAAACATGGTTTAGTTTTGTAGAATCCTCAAAACCTGGAGGTTGATCTACATAAAATTCTTCCATGATATATCCATTTAGAAATGCACTCTTTACATCCATTTGATATAGTAAAATATTTTTCATGCATGCATATGCTAGCAGTATTCTTATAGCTTCTAATCTAGCTACTGGTGCAAAGGTTTCTTCAAAATCAATACCTTCTTCCTGATTATACCCTTTAGCAACCAATCTAGCCTTGTTTCTTATTATTGTTCCAGATTCATCAAGTTTATTTCTAAAAACCCATTTGGTACCAATGATAGGATAATTTTTGGGCCTAGGCACTAAATCCCAAACATGATTTCTTTCAAACTGATTTAGTTCATCTTGCATAGCTAAAATCCAGTAATCATCAGTTAAGGCTTCTTCAGCACATTTAGGTTCAATATGAGAAATGAAAGTGCAGTTGAGCATTTGATCCCTTAACTGTTTTCTGGTTTTGACTCTCTCTTGAACATTTCCTATTACTTGATCAACAAGATGATTCCTTTGATATCTCCAAGCTCTAGGGAGTTCTTGAGATGTTTCTTCATTAATTTCTTCATCAAACTCTTGCTCCTGGATATCTTCCTCTGTGTTAACAGATTCAGATATCTTTGGAGGTTCAGTTTTACTTTTACCAGAAATGCCCAGTTTTTCAAAGTTAAAAGCAAGATCATCCTCATTGGTAACATGTTTTGAAACAGTTTCATTTTCAATGAAAACCACATGCACAGATTCTTCTACCATATTTGATCTTTTATTATAAACTCTATATGCCTTACTCCTACTAGAATAGCCCAGAAATATACCTTCATCGGATTTGGCATCAAACTTACCCAGATTTTCTTTCCCATTGTTGTGAATGAAGCATTTGCATCCGAACACATGGAGATGGGACAGATTTGGCTTTCTTCCCTTGTAAAGCTCGTATGGAGTCTTCCTAAGGATTGGTCTGATGTAGGCTCTATTTGTGATGTAGCTTGCTGTATTCACTGCATCAGCCCAAAACACTTGAGAGAGTTCCTTTTCATTCAGCATAGCTCTGGCCATTTCTCCAATAGTTCTGTTCTTCCTTTCTACTACCCCATTCTGTTGAGGGGTCCTTGGAGCTGAGAAGTTGTGGTCAATCCCATGCTCATTGTAGTATTCCAGGAAGTATGCATTTTCGAACTCTCCTCCATGATCTGACCTTATTGACACAATAGAAATACCTTTCTCATTTTGCACTTTCTTAGCTAAGGTTACAAATGCATCAAAGGTATCACTTTTAGAGGAAAGAAATAATGTCCAAGTGAATCTAGAATAGTCATCTACAATTACAAGCACATACAGGTTACCACTAAGACTTTTCACCCTAGATGGTCCAATTAAGTCCATATGCAGCAATTCAAGTGGTCTAGTTGTGGTAACTACATTTTTAGATTTAAAAGATGATTTATTTTGTTTCCCTCTTTTGCATGCATCACATTCTTTGTCCTTTTCAAAAGATATTTTTGGCAGGCTAGTTACTAGCTCATTCTTGATCAGTTTAGACAATTGATTCATGTTAACATGAGCTAATCTCCTATGCCATAACCAACTATCATTATCCTGGCAAATTAGACATACAGAATCCAAGGGAGGAAGTTTATCAAGATCAATAGTATAACAATTACCATCCCTTTGAGCTTTGAGGATTACTTTGTGATCACTTTTTTTGATGAACAGGCAAAATTTTGAGTCAAACAGCACCCAATTTCCTTTATCACAAGTCTGACTCACGCTCAGCAAATTGTGGTTGAGGCCAAACACAAACAGCACCTCTTCAATGGATGTTTCCGGATTTTTGCCCACAATGCCAATGCCAACAATTTTGCCATATTGATCACCTCCAAAGGTCACATTTCCTCCTTTCTTGTCTCTAAGGGTGATGAACTTCTCCTTATCACCAATCATATGACTTGAGCAGGCACTGTCCATATACCATTTGTTGCTTTTCTTAGCTTTGAGACAGACCTGCAAAATAATGTTTATGTTTTCCTTTTAGGTACCCAAATTTGCTTGGGTCCTTTTTGGTCAGTAGATTTTTGTTCTAGATACAGATGCAACTTTGAGAGCCTATTCAAGTTTCCTGCCAAGTCCATTTTTTTTTCAATGCACAAGAACTGGAAATATGTCCCTTTTTGTTACAGAAATGACAGGTAGTGAAGGGACTGCTAGACTGACTGGTAGGAAGAAAATAATGCAGATAATACTTTTGTCTTGTATGCTTTGGTTGATTATATGTTTCAATGCAAGATGACATGTGATCTTTCTTTCTGTTGCTCTCAGCATGCACAAAATGTCTTATGTATGTATTCTGGTTTTTCTTCCTAATCTTTTCCTTGACAGCACATGGATCATAGCCAAGACCAACTTTTCCTTGTGATATTCTTTGCCTCCCCATCAAGGCAAACAGCATATCTTTTCCTCTAGGGAGCCTAGACATGCTTTTTACTAAGTAATCATTAGTTTGCTTGAGTTCAATGCATGAAGTACAGCAAACAGATTAAGCAGTAGGTAGAGAGGTGATTTCAGAAATGTTGCTTTGATATTCCAGTTTATTAACCTTTCTCTTTGCTAGTTTTAGTTCTTTAATAACTTTAATAAACTCATCATGAATCTCATGAAATGCATCAAGTAGCTCAGAATAGGAAGGTTCAAATTCATATACCTCTTCCTCCTGATCACTGATACATGAGGGTTCAGCTTCTTCAGAAGCAAGTGCCATCAGGCAGATGTTGGCAATCTCATCCTCATCCTCTTCCTCCTCATCTGAGCTGTTGCCCCATATTAATGAGATGTAGGCTTTCTTCTTCTTCCCTTTGTCAGTAGCTTTCTTATCCTTTTCTTGCTTTTTGAGGAATTGAGGACAATCCCATTTGATGTGTCCCTGCTTCTTGCATTCATAGCAAGTCACAGGCTCTTTTCCCTCTCTCTTGCTTTCACCAGCTGCTCCCTTCTTAAAGAATTTCTTGTTCTTCTTCTTGTTGTAGAATCTTCCGAATTTTCTGACCATCATAGCCAGAGTTTCTTCATCCAGCTCATCTCCTTCGTCAGATTCTTCTTCCTTTTAATCAGCAGCTTTGAGGGCAAGGCCTTTCTTCTTTCTGTCCAGCCTAGCTTCCTTGAGAGCTTTGATTATTCCTTCATACTCCTCAAGGTTGCCAAAGAGAGCTGTGACAGAGGCCATTGATTCTCCTCTGGCTTCCTCTATTGCTGTCACCTTGGGCTGCCATTCCAAAGGGAGAGCTCTGAGTATCTTTCTTACTTTTTTAGATTGAGTGTATTCCTTTCCCAGGCTCTTCAATTGATTCACAATGAGAGTGAATCTCTTTTGGAGCTCCTTTACAGTTTCTCCTTCAGCCATTCTGAAGCTTTCATACTCTCCAATGCATGTGTTCAGTCTGTTTTCCCTGACCCCAGTTGTTCCTTCATGTGCAATCTGCAGAGTGTCCTACATCCCTTTTGCAGTGGAGCATTGTGAGACTCTGTAGAATTCATCCTGATTCAGGGCACTGACTAAACAATGCTTTGCTTTGAAATTTAGCAGGACTCTCCTTCTGTCTTCCTCATTCCACTCTGCTTCTAGCTTCTCTTTGTGTCTTCCATCTTCAGTTAGAGTTATTGGGATGAACTCTCCTTTCTCAATGACTGACCATAAATCAAGATCAATTGATTGGAGGTAAATCTGCATCCTCATCTTCCAGTACCCATAATATTCTCCACTGAAGCCTGGTGGTCTATTAGTGTTGTTCCCTTCAGGAAGTATGCTTTCTCCAAAGCCAGCCATCTTAATTCCCGGACCGTGAGATCCTTTGAATGGGAATCCGGGCTCTGATACCACTTGTTAGTAAAGCTGACTTCCCAAGAGGGGGGTGAATTGGGAAGATTGAAATTTTTCTGCACAAAGTGAAATGGGTGAAGATAGCACAGTGTAATGGAAGTAACGTATAAAACAGAGCAAGCTGAAAAGTAAAGATAGGAAGCAGAAGACTCAGTAATTTTTCCTGGTTCGGTCTATCCACTTGACCTACAACCAGTCCTCAAGGCAACTCTTGAGATTTTTCCACTATACAGCAAGAATTCAACGGGCTTCTTGCTAATGCCACAGTACAACGAGTATGCTATGTTTCTGGAGCTTTCTCAATCTCTCTAAGCACTTCTACAATGTGCTCCCCAATCCCCTTGTGATTTCCCCTCACAAGTAAATCTATCTTCCAGATGAAGAGTATATTGTTTACAAAGATATAACTCTCTTGAATAGAGTAGATATGAAGGTTGAAGTATAGATATTGAAGTTAAGAGGGTAAAAGCTTTTTTGAGAAATTGATTTGGCAGAGATTCAGTATATACAAGTTTTATTTTGTTACCCACAACTTCAAATGATGTTATATTTATAGATTTAGGTCTCAAATGTCCGTTAGAGACAAAATCTATCCATTGGGAAAGTTATCCAACGGTTACTCTGAAAAACTATCCGTTTACCAATCGCATTTAATGTTTCTGACATATTGAAATTCAAATTTTGGTTGGCTAACAGACGAATTTTGAAGGAACCGAAGGTTAAAGCTTTCAATGTTACAGCACGAAGTTCGTCTGTTCATGAAGTGAAATTCGAATTTTGAAACTTACAAAACATTTTCACAATGTGACATACAAATTTTCAAGAGGAAAGTTTTTCAGTTAAGTGTGAATAGTGTTTTCAATTTTCTACAGTGCCTTCGAAATTCGAATTTTGGAAGCCCAAAATTCGTCTGTCTGTAGAACGTTCAAGGAGGCACAATAGTTTACTTTCTTCGAAATTCGAATTTTGAAGTAGTGAAGTTCGTCTATCAGAGAGATTCTTTTCAGACTAACTTCAACATTCGAAGTTACAAAGCTCTGTCATTCGTATGTCAATATTTCATTCCAACAGACTCACAAACTTAGCTTCTGAAATTCGAATTTTAATGTTCAAAGTTCGTCTGACAGAAAGCAGTTTTGAAACTTAAATTATTCTTGATCTCAGATGAACTTTAACATTGTTTCAGACAAATTTCTTCCATTTTCATAAGTTGTGATTTGTCTGAAATTCGAATTTTGAAGACTCAAAGTTTGTCTGTTTCAAAGAAGCTTCTTTCAGACTTATATGAAAATTTGAATGTTAGAACGTCAAAGTTCATCTGTCAGAGAGCATTTTTCAAACTCAATTTCATCTTGATTTAAGATGAGCTTCAACATTATGTCAGACGAATTTCTTTGGTTTTCACAAACTGCATTTTATCTGAAATTCGAATTTTGAGGATGTCAAGTTCGTCTGTCAGTGAAAAGCTTCTTTCAGTCTTTGATGGAAATTCGAATTTTGGATAATCAAAATTCGTCTGACAGAGAGACAACTCTTCAGACTTATTCAGTTTTGACTCGAAATTCGAATTTCCAAAGGCAAAGTTCGAATTTCCAATATAACAGTTCATTTTAAACTTTCAAACTTCGTCTGTTTGTGGGTATTTTTCAAATAAGTCAAGATTTAACACACAATCAAGGTTTAAAAACATCTTTTCTTAAAATCAAAAACTTTTACCCTCATTTGAACATAACAAAAGATCCTACTGAAGATCTAGCAGTTAATACTCAGAAATTCTTCTCTTGAAGCACTTTGATCTCCTTTGATTTCTTCAATCCAAACTTTTGGATGTTAGTTTGGAATCATCAAAACTCTTGATTCAACAGTATTGTATCAGACCATGATCCAAGGTTTACTTCCAATGTTTGGAGATTATTACAGCAAGCTCTAGGTACTAAATTGAGTTTTAATACAGCATACCACCCCCAAACAGATGGGTAAACTGAAAGAACAATTCAAATGTTAGAGGATATGCTAAGGGCTTATGCACTTGAAATGAAAAGAAATTAGGATGCATATTTACCATTAGTAGAATTTGCTTACAACAACAGTTATCATTCTAATATTCAAATGGTTCCATATTAAGCGATATATGGTAGGAAGTGCAGGTCCCTATTATGTTGAACTGAATTGAGTGAAAGGCAAATGATAGGTCCTGAGATCACAGACTAGACTTCCAAATAGATTGAGATGAAGAAGAAGAAGCTAATAAGGGCTCAAAGCAAACAAAAGAGCTATGTAGATAAAAAGAGGAAGCCGTTGGAATTTGAAATAGGAGATCATGTATTTCTCAAAATATCTCCTACAACTGGAGTTAGTCGGTCACTTAAAAATAAAAAGCTTAGTCCCAAGTACATGGGACCTTTCAAAATCCTCTCAAAAGCTGGACTTGTAGTCTATAAATTAGCCCTACCACACAATCTAAGTCAAATCTATAATGTCTTCCATATCTCCCAATTAAAGAAATATCAACCGGACCCTTCACATATTATAGAGTATGAATGCATTGACTTACAAGATATTCTTTGCTTTAATGTAATGCTTGAAAAGATAGTAGATTATTGAGTCAAGTAACTGAGGAACAAAGGCATTTCTCTAATGAAGGTAGCCTAGAAGGGCTTGACTTTAGAAGAAATCACCTAGGAGATGGAAGTAAAGATGAGAAAGAAATATCCACAGACATTCAAATGAGGTATATTTTAAAAATTTCAAGAATGAAAGTTATTTTAAGGGGGTAGAAATGTAATATCCTAATTTTTAATAGATATTAAATAATCTAAAAGGAAGGAATAGAAGATATCTTAAAATCCAAACAAAATTATAGAAAATGGAGAGAGATTGGAAAAAAGGGAAAAAGGCAAAAAGGTCATTTTGAAGTTAGACGAAAAAATAAGAAAATTATATTTTGGCCCAGGGAATAAGAATTATTTGCACAATGGTTCTTAGAATAAAGAATTTCAATCGTTTTAATCCTTGGGTCAACTTTTAAGAAAGGACTTGAAAGTTATAAAAATTATAAATTTTCCCGAGTCGAGGACATTTTTCTAAATATGAAAATTTATAATCAAAATGAAGCTTTTTGACCAGCCTAGCCCAATGTAATACTATATAGAAGTTACTTAGATCAAAATGATTTTATATTGAGCATTTAAGTTATTAGGTCAATTTATACCAATTAAAGATTATTTTAGACTACAGAAAAAGAAGTGTAGCATCCAGGATAGTAAATGAACCCTACCCAAATATAATTTGGGTCAACAAAATGATTTTAGTGCAAAAGTAATTTTTGGATAATCATATACTAATTTAATGATGATTACAATAAAAGTAATTAATCAGTATAGATAAAATTATTTGGTAAAGGGTATTTTGATCCATAAAAATTATTAAAGTAATTTTTGGCCAAAAAGCCTAGCAAATGGCTTGTGAATTGGTAGAGGGGATACTTGAGGAATTAATGGAACGGTTTTAATAAAGTTAACCAAGTTTAGTCAAATAAACTAATTTTACTATTCATCTATTAGTTCTCTATCCTTAAGATCATGATTTAAGCTTTCAAAGACCATTTCTTCACCTTCATTTTGGTCTGAAACAGAGGGCAAGTGAGAGGGGAAGAGTACAAAAACTTGGAGAGGAAAAGAGAAGCTTGTAGGCAAAGATTGAAGACTAAGTTATCAAGGTGAGTTTTTATAACTTTAGCTTGTCTTCTTTTAAGCTTTATACTAGTTTTCATAGAGTATTTTCTTCTTTTCTCTTACTTTAAGGTTCAACCATGATAACCCTAGAGAAAGAAAGTTGAGCCATGGCCAAAGGAATGTAGGAAAAGGCAAGATTAGGTTATAGGATGCATGAATATGTCACTAGATTGCAAGTTGTTGAAGTATATATTTTCCCACAATGTTCTCAAAATTTCGGTCAGATTAGGGTTAGAAATAAAGAAGGAAGTTCTTAATTTTGACCCTAAAAATAGATTCATTAGGTTTTCAGGAAATTTCAATTTGGAGTTTTGTATGAATTGTTATTATTTTTCAAAGTAAGGGTCAGAATCAGGAGTTTCAAGAAAATGACCATTTCTACAATAACTTTTGGAAAAATTAATTGTACAAATTAGCCTAGTGATTGCTCTATCTTATATTTATTAACTGTACAAAATGCCCATGTAGAGAATCTGTTTAGCTATTTTTAGAGATTAAATCATCCCAAGATGATTTTTTGTAAAATTAGTTATGAATTTTCAAAATTCGTCTGGTAAAATGAATTTGACCACATGAACAGTACCTGAAAATAAAGAAAATTATATTTGTTTTAAATTGATTCAAGCTTTAAATTATGGTGAAGGAACTCTATAATGGTCTAATGCATGGTAAATTGGGCCTATGACTAAGGTGTTACACTTTCTCATAATTTTCCCCAATGACCAAACTTTAAATAATTCTTTTTACAAGGACTGGGTTGCAAATTCATTTTAACTGTTTTATGAGGGCAAGTTAAGGGAAACAATGGGCCATGGACAAATTAAGGAATTGGAGGACCAATGACCAGAGCTACGACCAAAGCCATGAAGCAAGCCATGAATGTGTTGATCCAAAATATGATTAACATGGAACCATTGTATTTGAATGATTTTGAGGCCCAAAACAAAGAAAGAGGCAAGCGGAAAATGTGGCGCCAAATTATAGTCAACAAGCACAACTTGGAGAAGGCCCAACATGGAGAATTCACTTAAAATACATGTACTTCTCATGTAGTCACTAAAAGTGACGTTTTTAATAAGTTTTATTTAGGAATAGGATTTCAGCATGTTCTCTTTCTTTTTGCATTAAAGAGGAGCTAACTTTTCAATGTCAAAATTAAAATTAAATGCTTCTTTTTGCTTAGGGTTTCCTTTTTGTATTAATTAGCATTAATAAGGTTAGGTTTGTGGGCTGAACTAGAGTTAGTTTGTTGCTTAATACTTGCCTATAAATAGGCACCTCTTATACTCTTACAAACACAATATGAATGAATGAATTTCTTTTCAGCAACTTTGTTATTGTTCAGTGAATTCTTTCTTGCTTATCCTTGAGTGCCAGAAAGAATAAGGACTTATCAAGGAGTAGTGATCCTTGTGGCATCCCAGAGTTATGATTCAAGAGATAGGTTCTCTTGGAGTCTATTTCCTTCGACCAACATTTTTTGTTTCAGTCTTCGTACTTTCATTGTTTCTATTTTTTTCAGTTTTTGTTTATTCTTGTTCTTAGTTGTTCTTGTGTTCAATTCATGTTTCCTTGAGTTGCATGATCCTTAACTCAAAGAAGGCTCTTAGGACCGGTTCCTAACGTGTCTCCCATTATTTGGTATCAGAGCTTTGGCTTGCAAATCAAGGTGTGTTTCTATTGTTTCATTCCATTTTTTTCCTTGAATGTCCAGAAAATTGTAATACTTTTCATCTGTCACTGTTCATCATACTATTTGTCACTGTTTATGCTTGTTGTCCAGATTTTTCTTTTGTGTTTTTCTTTTTTCTAGTTAGATATGAGTTTATTCATTGCTTTTGATATTGTGGCTTGATTTTCATCTCAATCTCCCATCGATCTCATCCCTCTATTTTATGTTTCTTATCATCCTTATTGATCTTCTTTCTCTTGGTGGCTTGCATGGTTATCTTTCTCCACTTTTGTTTTGTTGTCCAGAATTTGTGATTTCTAGATTTGAGTCTTCCATTAAAAAAAAATTGTTGCTGTAATTTGTTAACTTCTGTCCATTGTGTGTTAGTTTAGATTATTCAAAAAAAAATCAAAAAAGGAGAAATTGTGAGTGCTGCAAAAAAAAAAGAAAGAGAAGAAAACAATAGTGAAAAAATCGTACAAAAATAAAGAGAAAATTTGATGGTTGAAAAAAAAAAATTTTTTCCAGAATTGAGCACATTTGAAGTTTGAATTTACCAATTGAATTTCATTTGGAATATTTGCATTAATTGTTGGGAATGCATCCCTTGATTTGTGGGTTGCTTGTTTCTGAATTACCAAATTTGAAGTTTTTTGTTCCCAAGTCACAAAAGGAGTTTATGTTCATTTCACTTCGGTGGTAAGTTGCTTTCATATTCCTTTTTAGAATTTTACTCTTCTAGTAAATTCTATCTAAATCCCTTTCTATCTTATTTTTCTTAATTTGTTGTTGTCCTTTTGTTCTGTTCAAATCTCTAATGTCAATTCCTTCCTTTTGGTGCGCTTCATTATCTTAATTTCCAGTATTTTCTTTTCTTTTCTTGGTTGGAAAATCCATCTTTGTTTGTTGGTTACCATCATTTTAAACTCTTTTGAGAATTTGAATTTTTGGATCTTTGACTTTGAGATTGCCACTTAAAACATTGCTTCTTGATTTAAGTTCAGATTCAATTTTGCACTCTCATAGGAAGCAAGAGTGAGTGGTAAAAGGCAAGAGTATAATTATATCATTTCTAGAAAAAGCCTTTAAAGTGTGCAAAACACGAGTGAACTTACATCATTCTTGAGTGCAACACGTGAGAGAGTAGTGAGGTCCATTGCTTTTTGAACTTGCATTAACATTTCAGGTTCTTGGAAACATGTCTGGTGGTAGTAAAACTCAAATCCCAGATTTGAAGCTCTTCATGGATTCCATAAATGATCAACTCAAGAAATTGAGTATGAGATTAGATGTGATGGAAGCTTCCCCTTCTCACTCTAAAACAAGTCAAGGAAAGCATCATATGATCTATTCTGATGATGGTGAAGAAGAGGTGGGAACTGAATTTGAGGAGGAAGAGGTGTAACCAAGAAGAGCTAGACAAATTTGGCATGCATTTAGACATAACCAAGAGCATAAGAAGGATCCCATTTCCAATATAAAAATGAAGATTCCTTCCTTCCAAGGAAAGTTGATCCTGATGCTTAGTTAGAGTGGGAAAGGCATGTGGAACTTGTGTTTGAATGCAATTCATATTCTGAGGAAAAGCAAGGTAAGATTGGTTGCTATTGAATTTACTGACTATGCTAGTATTTGGTGGAACCAGTTGTGTACTACCAGGAGGAGAACTAAAGAGGGTCCTGTTAGGATATGGCACGAAATGAAGACAATTATGAGAAAACAATATATGCCAAATCATTACCATAGGGATGTACACATGAAGCTTTAGAAACTAAAACAAGGAACCATGAGTATGGAGGATTATTACTAGGAGATGGAGATGTCCATGATAAAGGCCAATGTGGATGAAGATCCTGAGCAAACAATGGCAAGGTTCCTTAGAGGATTGAATCCAAATATTGCTGCTGAGGTTAAGATGCAAAACTATCTTGTGTGGAGGAGTTATTGCATAAAGCCATTAAAGTTGAAAGGCACAACAGAAAGTGAAGTCATATGGGAGTTCAAACAAGGAATGTAAATCCTGTGGTAGATCAAAGGAATATAATGTGTCTTCCAAATGGAAAGGTGAGCCCAAACCTGAGGAAAAGAACAAGTTGAAAGAATAGATTCCTAGTTCTATAGGTAAGTCTTCTAAATTTTCTTCTTCTAATTCTTCTAAAGTTAAATGTTTTAAATGTCAAGGGTTTGGTCATATTGCTTCATAATGTCCCACTAAAAGAACTATGATTGTTCTTGAGAATAGTTTGTGTGACTAGTGAAAGCAGTGATGAAGAAAAGAAGGAGGCTAAGATAAACTCTAGTGAAGATGATTCTGATATGGAGATAGCGGAGGCTGTTGTAGGAGAAGTATTGGTATCCAAGCATGCTCTTAACATACAACCAAAGGTGGGCCATGAGAGAAAGCAACGCGAGAATTTGTTTCATACTAGATGTTTCATCAATAACAAGGTATGCAATCTTATCATTGATAATGGTAGTTGTACCAATGTAGCTAGTACCTTGTTAGTTGAGAAACTTGGTTTACCAACTTTGAAGCATCCTACACCTTATAATTTGCTGTGGTTTAATGAAAGTGGGGATGCTAAGGTAACTAAATAAGTGATTGTAGCATTTTCCATAGGTCGCTATAAAGATGAGGTTTTATGTGATGTTGTACCTATGCTTGTTGGACACTTGTTACTTGGTAGGCCATGGCAGTATGATAGGAGGATTAAGTATAATGGTTACACCAACAGGTACTCATTTGAGTATGATAATAAGACAATTGTGCTAACATCTCTTAGTCCAATGCAGGCTCTTGAAGACCAAAGGAGAATCATGCAAGAGAGTAAAATGAAAGAAAAAGAAAAGAAAGAGCATGAGAAAGAAACAAAAGCAAGTGAGCTCAAAAGAAAAGAGCAAAGGAGCTTTGTGAATAAGAATGAGAGTAAAGAAACAAAAGTAACTTTGTTTGCTGGAGGAGGAGAAATCAAAAGCTTTGTTTTGTGATCCTTTGTACTTATGTATAAGGAAGTGTATCTAACTATTTCTAATTTAGATAACTCTCTTCCCTCTAGTGTTTTGAGCTTGTTGCAGGAATATAAAGAATTATTTCCAGAGGAGATACCAGATGGGTTACCCCTAATAAGAGGCATTGAGCATAGGATTGACTTCATCCCTAGAGCATTTATTCCAAATAAGCCTATGTATAGGGCAAATCCAGAGGAGACTAAGGAAATTCAAAGGCAAGTTGAGGAACTACTGAAAAAGGGGTTCGTGAAAGAAAGCCTTAGTCCGTGTGTTGTTCTAGTCATTTTAGTGCCCAAGAAAGATGGCAAGAGGAGAATGTGTGTAGATTGTCATGCCATCAACAAAATTACAGTTAAGTATCGATATCCCATTCCTCGATAAGATGACATGCTATATGAACTGCATGTTGCTCGTTTATTTTCAAAGATAGATCTTAGGAGTGGATATAATCATATTAGGATAAAAGAAGGGGATGAGTGGAAAATTGCTTTTAAGACTAAGTTTGGGTTGTATGAGTGGTTAGTCATGCCGTTTGGTTTGACTAATGCCCTTAGCACATTTATGAGTCTTATGAATCATGTTTTTCATCCGTACGTATGAAAGTTTGTTGTAGTTTACTTTGATGATATTTTGGTGTTCTCTAAGAGTGTTGAAGAACATGTTGAACATTTACGTGTTGTATTTGATATTTTATGTGAAAATAGACTCTTTGCCAATTTAGAGAAATGTTCCTTTTGTTTGGATTCTGTTATCTTCCTTGGTTTTGTTGTAGGTGCTAAAGGGATTCGAGTGGATGCAGAGAAAGTGAATGCTATTCGAGATTGGCCTACACCAAGGAATGCAAATGAAGTGAGGAGTTTCCATGGGCTTGCAAGTTTCTACCGGACATTTGTGCAGGACTTCTTAACCATTGCTGCACCTCTAAATGAGCTGGTAAAGAAAAATGTTATGTTTAAATGGGGTGAGGTACAAGAGAGGGTTTTTCAAACATTGAAAGAAAAGCTAACCAATGTACCTCTACTTATTCTTCCTAACTTTTCTAAGGTTTTTGAAGTTGAATGTGATGCTTCTGGTATTGAAATTAGTGCTGTTTTGATGCAAGAGGCTAGACCAATTGCATATTTTAGTGAGAAGCTTAGTGGTGCATGTTTGAATTATTCTACATACGATAAAGAGTTGTATGCACTAAAAAGAAACTTAGAACATTGCAACATTATCTGTGGTCTAGAGAATTTGTTTTGTATTATAATCATGAAAGTTTGAAATATCTTAAGACCCAGAATAAATTGAACAAAAGACATGCTGTTTGGCTTGAGTTTATTGAATCTTTCCCATATATTTTGAAACATAAGCATGGTAAAGGAAATAATGTTGCTGATGCATTATCTAGGAGATATAGTCTCATTACATCTATGCAAGCTAAGTTGATTGGTTTTGAATGCTTGAAAATCATGTATGAATGTGATGCTAACTTTGCTGAAAATTGAAAATTGTGTGAGAACCATGGTGTTGATGATTTCTATAGATTTGATGGATTATTGTTTAAGGGAAGTAAGCTATGTGTGTCTGTTTGTTCTATGCGTGAGCTTTTAATTAAGGAATCTCATGGAGGAGGTTTAATGGGTCATTTTGGGGTTGATAAGACTTTGGCTATGCTAAAAGATCATTTTTATTGGCCACATATGCATAAAGATGTTTCTGTGTGCGCTAAATGCATTGTGTGCAAGCATGCTAAATCTCAAGTGCATCCTCATGGATTATATACTCCTTTTCCTGTTCCTTCACATCCTTGGGTGGACATTTCTATGGATTTTGTGCTTGGATTGCCTAGGACCCCTGTTGGTAAGGATAGTGTATTTGTTGTGGTGGATAGGTTTAGCAAGATGGCTCATTTTATTGCTTGTTCTAAAACACATGATGTTGTCCACATCTTTGATTTGTTCTTTAAGGAGATAGTTAGATTGCATGGTTTACCCAGGTCCATTGTTAGTGATCATGATGTTAAATTCCTGAGTCATTTTTGGAAAACTTTGTGGGCTAAATTGGGAACTAAGCTTGTGTTTTCTACAGTTGCACGTCCCCAAACGGATGGGCAAACAGATGTCATAAATTGAACACTTTCTTTTTTATTGAGAGCTATATTGCATAAAAATCTTAAAAATTGGGAAAAGTGTTTACCTCATGTGGAGTTGGCATATAATCGAGCTGTGCATTCTACTACTAGTTATTCTCCTTTTGAAGTTGTCTATGGGTTCAATCCTTTGACTCCACTTGATATTCTTCCTTTGCCTATTACTGAGTTTGCTAACCTCGATGTTGAAAAGAAAGCTAAGTTTGTGGAGGACTTACATGCTAAGGTAAAAGTAAACATTGAGAGGAAATATGAGCAATATGTTCAACAGGCTAACAAAGGTCGCAGGAAGGTTGTCTTCGAGCCTGGAGATTAGGTGTGGGTTCATCTAAGGAAAGAGAGGTTTCCTGAACAAAGGAAATCCAAATTGCACCCAGCAGGCAATGGTCCTTTTCATGTTTTGGAAAGGATAAATAATAGTGCTTATAAAATTGATTTTCCTCATACTTATGGAAATGTAAGTGTAACCTTTAATGTGGCTGACCTCTCTCTTTTTGACATTTTATATTCGAGGATAAATCCTTTTCAAGAGGGAGGGAATGATGAGGGCAAGTTAAGGGAAACAATGGGCCATGAACAAATTCAAGACCCACTTCAAGGCATTGGAGGACCAATGACCAGAGCTAAGACCAAAGCCATGAAGCAAGCCATGAATGGGTTGATCCAAAATATGATTAACATGGAACCATTGTATTTGAATGATTTTGAGGCCCAAAACAAAGAAAGAGGCAAGCGGAAAATGTGGCGCCAAATTATAGTCAACGAGCCCAACTTGGAGAAGGCCCAACAAGGAGAATTCACTTAAAATACATGTACTTCTCATGTGGTCCCTAAAAGTGACGTTTTTAATAAGTTTTATTTAGGAATAGGATTTAAGCATATTCTCTTCCTTTTTGCATTAAAGAGGAGCTGACTTTTCAATGTCAAAATTAAAATTAAATGGTCCTTTTTGCTTAGGGTTTTCTTTTTTGTATTAATTAGCATTAATAAGGTTAGGTTTGTGGGCTGAACTAGAGTTAGTTTGTTGGTTAATACTTACCTATAAATAGGCACCTCTTGTACTCTTGCAAACACAATATGAATGAATAAATTTCTTTTCAGCAACTTTGTTGTTGTTCAGTGAATTCTTTCTTGCTTATCCTTGAGTGCCAGAAAGAATAAGGACTTATCAAGGAGTGGTGATCCTTGTGGCATCCCAGAGTTATGATTCAAGAGATGGGTTCTCTTGGAGTTTATTTCCTTTGACCAACATTTTTGTTTCAGTCTTCTTACTTTCATCGTTTCTATTTTTTTCAGTTTTTGTTCATTGTTGTTCTTCATTATTCTTGTGTTCAATTCATGTTTCCTTGAGTTGCATGATCCTTAACTCAAAGAAGGCGCTTAGGACGGGTTCCTAACTTGTCTCCCATCACTGTTTCATTGATTTGTGAAATTGCTACTTCACTTCTTTTTTTCATCTTTCTATTTATCCCATACTATACTTTCAAATTGGTATATTTTTCAATCTCGACCTCTCAGCTACCTAATACTTACACTGTTATACTCAGCTTGTCAAGAGCTTCTATTCAACAGGTATACTACATAACCTTTAGTTCTGGAATTAATTCCTACTAAAGATCTTATTTGCAATATATTTCAATTAAGGACCAAACTTAGTTCCTTTAAGGACCATATGGAAAATTAATTCCAATTAAAGACTAATCAAGTGAAATAACCATTTTACCCTTCGTAGCATTCACAAAATATTTCACGTGGTATCTTTTCCATATTTGCTTTAAATACATTCCTATTGGGCACATCATAGTTACATTTTGGACATAGCCCTAAAAGTCGGGATGTTACAATTATTTTCTTTCTTTGCTTTTCTAAAATAACTACATTGCCCTTACTTTGCCCTTACCTTTTGGCAAAATAACAGTTTTGCCCTCTAAGCCCCTTTTTGATATTTTTATGATATTTTGGGTCTCAAGCCTATTTAATTAAATTTCCTAACTTTCCCAAACATCATAAATTAATTCAGAAAATTTCATATCATTCATAGTACCATCTGATCATATTATACATATAGAAAAATATGGATATTACATAAGTACCTTGAGATAGTTGATGATGTGTGAGAATCTCCTTTACATGTATTTGAAAATTTCACCTTCCTTCATTATGAAGCTCTCTTATTGACTAGTGAAGGTGTTAATCCTATTCACTTTCACACCAATAGTGCCTTCATGTGCAGCTTCAAGAATCTCCCACATTTCTTTTACTGTGTTACTGCTAGAAACTCTGAAGAATTCTTCTTGACTTAAGGCATAGGTTATAGCTTGCTTGATCTTTCAGTTCAACTTTGCTTTTCTCAAATCCTCTTCATCCCATTCTATTTTGGGCTTGTCAACACTTCTTCTAATGATTTATGTGGGCTTGAAAACTCCATTAGTTATAATGTCCCATGCATCAAGATCAAGAGCCTCCAAAAATATCTTTATCTTTATCTTCTCGTATGTATAATTTTCATGATTGAAGCCTAGAGATTTGTTTATGTTGTAGCCAATTGGAAAAATGACATCTCCAAAACTAGCCATTTTCAACTCTCGAACAGTTAAATCCTTCTTGAGAGCCCAAGCTTTGATACCAATTGTTAGATAGGATGTTGACCTAAGAGGTTGTGAATTGAGTGTTATAAATTTTTGGCTTTATGAAGAACAACCTAACAACATCGAAAGAAGCACCAAAATAGGCATAAATAGAGCAAGATGAAGATATGAAGCTTGAGTTAGAAAAGAAGATCAAGATAGCAAGATTTATTCTTGTTCAACCCAACCATTTAACTTACATCCAATCCCAAAGTAATCCATTTGAAATTTTCCACTATCTCCCACAAGTTTGATTCAAGCACTTGAAGCTACAATACAACATAAGGGTTATCACACCCTATAAGATGTTATTACAATGCTTCTTTAGAGTTTCCCCACTCTAAGCAATCTACCTAAGTACAAAAGAAGTGTTTATAGAGGAAATCTCTCTCACAAATAATAGAATATTACAATGAAGCTCTAAAAACTCAAACAATAGAGCTTTTGCAAGATATGACTCAAAACTTGTGTTTCTCTCTTTAAAAAATTCAAAACCATGTTTATGACTAACATGATAGCTCATATATTTTTAGAAGCACTTAGAAAAGAGTTTGGAAGGTCATATTTATAGGCAAAGATCAAATATATATGTTACAAACAAAAACTAGCCGTTACTAGCCATTATGAGCTCATTATACTGTCTTAAAAGATTAAAAAGAACTTTCTTAAACTTTCAAGAACTATTCTAGAGCCTCTAGAGCTTCAACGAATGTTCAAGGTGTACTCAATGATCATTCAAGAGTAGTTTCAGTGAGTTTCTCAACTTCTGGAACTTTGATGAATGTTCAAGAGGAACTTTATGATCGTTCAAGAGTAGTTTTAGGGAGTTTCTTAACTTCTGGAACTTCAATTAATGTTCAAGAGGAAAGTCAAGAATGTTCAAGAGTTGTTCTAGAGCACTTCTCAAGTTTTAAGGCTTCGATGAACATTCAAGAGAAACACAATGGACATTCAAGAGTTTTAAACTCACAAACCCAGATGCTTGATCATTCTAGCTAGTTCAGCATGAACATTTAAGCCAGTGCAAAAAACTTTCAAATAGCATAACTTTCTCACTTTAAGTCCAAATCAAGCAAATGGCATATTGTTGGAAAGATCTAAATGTCTACTTTCAAATGAAAAAGTTTCACTTCTATATTCAATGTACTTTGTGCGATATGATCAAAAGAATTATAATAAATTAAAACTGAAATTCCATATCTCACTACTCAAATTCAAATAACTATAACTTTTTCATATGACCTTTATTTTAAGTGAAATAACCTTATTTGAAAATATGATTAAGTCTAGTTTCATATGAAATAAGTTTCACATCAAAACAACTTGTATTTTGAGACATATTTGAAAAAAACTAATTAAATGTCAAACTCTAGTTTTGAGAAAATCATAATTTCACTTTCTTCTGAAACAAAGGATGTGTCTTTTAATTTCCAAAACTTCTTGAGCCAATAAATTCAAATTTAGATCATTGAGTTTCATATAACGACTATTAGCCTATAATAAATATACCCATTTAAGTCCAAAGGCTATCTTGATGCAACCTAGCCTCCACATCTTCAATTCTTCAATTCTTGGAGCATTCTTTTTCATGTCTTTATGCTTGATGTATCTTTGAGTTGAGTATAATATTGATGATCCATTTCTTTACTTCAATGCTCACCCTCCTTTCCTTGGATAATCCTACATAAGAGTATTCAACTTACAAACCAAGTAGTTAGTCCATTTTCAATTTAGATGGAAAACATGATGTTGAATCAAGAGTTTTGATGATTCCAAACTAACATCCAAGAGCTTGAATTGAAGATATCAAAGGAGATCAAAGTGTTTCAAGTGAAGAATTTCTGAGTAATAGCTACTAGATCTTTTGTAGGATCTTTTGTTATGTTTAAATGAGGGTAAAAGATTTTGATTTGAGGAAAAGATGTTTTTAAACCTTGATTTTATGTTAAATCTTAACTTATTTGAAAAATACCCACAAAACAGACGAAGTTTGAAAGTTTAAACTGAACTGGCATGTTGGAAATTCGAACTTTGCCTTTGGAAATTCAAATTTCGAGCAAAACTGAATAAGTCTGAAGAGATGTCTCTCTGTCAGACAAATTTTGATTCTCCAAAATTCGAATTTTCATTAAAGTCTGAAAGAAGCCTTCTTTGAAACAAACGAACTTTAAGTCTTCAAAATTTGAATTTCAGACAAAATATAATTTGTGAAAACCAAAGAAATTCGTCTGAAACAATGTTAAAGTTCATCTGAAAGCAAGATTATATTGAGTTTCAAAATTGCTCTCTGACAGACGAACTTTGAACATTAAAATTTGAATTTCAGAAGCTATGTTTTTGAGACTGTTGAAATGAAACACTGACATACGAATGACAAAGTCCTGTAACATTCGAATATTGAATCTAGTATGAAAAGAGTCACTCTGAAAGACGAACTTCACTCTTTCAATATTCGAATTTCGAGGAAAGTGATCTACTGTGCCTCTTTGAACATTCTACAGACAGACGAATTTTGGGCTTCCAAAATTTGAATTTCGAAGGCATTGTAGAAAATTGAAAACACTGTTCACACTTAACCGAAAAACTTTCTTCTTGAAAATTCGTATGTCACATTGTGAAAATATTTTGTAAGTTTCAAAATTTGAATTTCACTTCATGAACAGACAAACTTCGTGCTGTAACGTTGAAAGCTTTAACCTTCAGTTCCTTCGAAATTCGTCTATTGACCAATCAAAATTCGAATTTCAGTATGTCAGAAACATTAAATGCGGTTGGTAAACGGATAGTTTTTCAGAGTAACCGTTGGATAACTTCCCCAACGGATAGATTTAGTCTCTAATGGATAGTTAGGACCAAAAATCTATAAATACAACATCATTTGAAGTTGTGGAGAGAGAATCAAACTTGTATATACCGAATTTCTGCCAAATCTTCCTCTCAAAAGCTTTTATCCTCTCAACTTTAATATATGTATCTTAACTTTCATATTTACTCTATTCAAGAGAGTTATATCTTTGTATACAATCTAATCTTCATCTGGAAGATAGATTTACTTGTGAGGGAAAATCACAAGGGGATTGGGAAGCACATTATAGAAGTGCTTAGAGAGATTGAGAAAGCTCCAGAAACAAAGCATACTCATTGTACTGTGACATTAGCAAGAAGCCCGTTGAATTCTTGCTGTATAGTGGAAAAGTCTCAAGAGTTGTCTTGGGGACTGGACATAGGTCAAGTGGATAGACCGAACTAGGATAAATTACTGAGTCTTCTTCTCCTTATCTTTATTTTTCAGCTTGCTCTGTTTTATACGTTGCTTTCATTACACTGTGCTATCTTTACCTACTTCACTTTGTGCAGAAATATTTCAGTTTTCCCAATTCACCCCCCTCTTGGGAAGTCAGCCTTGCTAACACATGATATATAAGATCTAATGTACACTAAGAAACATATCATGCGAACTTTTTGCTCCATTATTTGACATCATCAAAACTAATTATGTTGGTCACTAGACCTAACAAGTATGTCACTTAATTTCTAGTGAACCGGCATTTTCTATCAAAAATTTGTTTGCCTATTGTGTAGTGTATTATATATTGTTGAAAAAATGATCTTAAGTTAAAGTGATTATATAACAAGTCTTTTGCATTGTTGCACTGCTGACTTATGTATCAAAGAAAAAAAAACAGAGTTTGACATGCTGGTTATGTTCTTAATCTTGATCTTTTTTAGGGGTCTATTAAGTGCATCTATTTTTATACCTATAAGTTAAGAGTTTTCCTAATTAATTTTATCATATTCCTATAATAATATTGATTTACTGGCCAAATCAACTAGGATGATCAGTTCTCTTCATTTAAATAATTTGGTTATTTTGTAGTTTAAAATAAAATGACAATTACTAAGCAAAAGAAAAAATTGCAATGTTATTGTAGGTGTCTTACTTATTATGAACTCTTACATTGATATGGATTGTTGATCAATTAGGCTAGCCACATTAAGCTGAAATGGTGAAAGTTCTTTTCTTTTTACATCAAGTTTTGCTCCATATGATTGCAATGATAATGGACCATGTGATTAGGTAGGTCATACATCCAATTCGCTTTGATGGTACTTACTACTTCCCAAATAGTATCACCCGACAATGAAATCAGCAAATAATTAGTTCTGTGTAGCTCCAAAGGATTGATTTATGTAACAAGATCCACTTCACCATATGAACAAAAGAATTGATTTAGTTCAATCCCAATTGGGATTGGTTAGCAAGAAGTGTTAAAGAGTATAAATTTGAAGCAAAATGAATTGATTAATTCAAAAGTAGCGAAAAAAAAACAGTGAGGATTGAACACCTCAACAAGCCGAAGGCTTGATACCACATCTTGGATTCAGCCAAAAGCCAAGAACAGTGAAAGGTCATTCTTTACTCTTCTTTGTTCTAATTATATAATTGAACGTGAAAAATGGTGAATCTAGTCTCATTCACTGGTCGTTGCCTTATATTGCTTGACTACCGAATGACAGGTATCTTTATCTTCTTTTTTAATTTTTATAATTATTATTACTTTTCATTGTATAATGAATAATATATATTATTTTCTTCCTTAATAGTAATAATGTAGACATAAAATTACTTTTTTAAAACCAAGGTGTGGCACAGGTAGCACACTGTTAAATATACTGTTTAATTTGATTCTTAATTGTGTTTCTTAAATGTACTATTTAGGTTTGATTCTTAATTGTATGTATAGAAATGATCTTATTAAGAGAGGCAAAAACCTAATTTGATAAGGCAAAACATATTGTGGTGATCTTTAAGCCTTAAAAGAAATTAGTTTTTGGTTGTAAATTAAAAATACCTTAGTGGACACCAAAAAAAATTATTGCTAAAAATTTTATTGACATTGGTCTAGTTTTATTGTTTTAATTTTAAATAAAAATTAAACTAATGTTAATTTTGATTTCAATAAAAGTACATTAATCATAACGAATTTCTTAAAAGTTATTTTGACTTTGCTATTTGGACCTCGACTTCGAGGCGTAAAGATCATTAACGTAGGTTTTATCTCTCTCAACAAAATATTTTCAATACATATAAAAAATAAATTGAGTATCTAAAATTTTAATGAGCAACAAAATTATTTTAACAATCCATTTGAAAAAACAAAAAAAAAATTGTGACATCTGCAACGATCCATTCAAAAAGCGCTTAGTGTGAAGTCTAAACCCTCTCCATTTGCTATGTTGCTACTCCAGGGACAAACATATTTATATAGTTGCCCCCAGTAAAATTTTGGTTAAGTAAATACTATGATTTTTGTACATATATATATTGTATATTAATTTAATTTCCCTCATTTGTTAATAATATTACTTTTCAAGCTACCTAACTTTTTATTGAATATTTCTACATATTTAATATGTACATCATATATTTTTATTTTGCATATTATATATATTTACACATCACATATTTATATTTTGACTTTTTAAATCCAAATAATTCATTTTTTTGCATCTGATAAAGGTAAATTGATTCATTTAGCTCAATTTCATCCTTCATTCTCTTGTTGAACTTTAGCATTAAATTGTTAATTTGCAAATCATTTCATATATATATGCTTTGATAGTGCATTTTCAAAATTGGAGAAAATTAGTAATATTTCTATAAAACTTGTAAAGAGACGAAGAAAAAAGTTAAAGTATCGGTGGTGTATTTACTTTTAGTTGGTTTTAATACAAAAGTAACTACAATAGTTCAAAAAGCTTACTCCATACTACCAAGTATTTAGTTCAACTAGTAGGGGTTTATTAGTTTTGATTTTTCTCTGGTAAAAATATATATATAAAGAGAGAAATTTTTTTATTGAAAAATGACAAATAAATACTAAGGAAACTTTATAATACAAAAAACATTACTGGAACTTGCCTAATTACTATAAGATAGCTAATTAAAATTTAATTTTTTTTTGTGATGTTCCCCATTTGCCTTCCTTTTCTTGTTTCCTCCCTCCTCCTTCCAATGACTTTTTAGGCAGCAATGGTGTGGGGACTTTTTTAGCAACCTTGCAGAGACATTTTCTAGCAATGACAACTTTTCCAATGACCTTTCCTCCCTCCCTCCCTCCCTCCCAATGTTATCATAACTAGACCAAATATTGAATTGTATGAGACACTGATTCAAAGTTTAATGGTTCAACTAGAGTCAAACCAATATTAATTAAAATAATATATTTTAAACAATATATATGAAAAATAAAAAGAAATTTAGATTTCCTACCTTTAAGACCTAGGAAGCACAGATACGCCAAAAAGGCCAACGCACCCACACCTAGTGTGTATCCAGTACAAATACATGTATTGTGCGGATGCATCCATGCCCAAGACGTTTAGATATGCACTGAGCGGAACATAGTTATTTTTCCTCTTGTTTTTAAATAATTGAATCCCTATTATCAAGTGCAGAGGACCCTTCAAATACTGTCTTTCATGATTGGAGCTTGTGTTGGAGATTATGCCCAAGGCCAATCATTGTATTATAAACAATGTATTTCATTATGACAAAAGAAGGTATTTGTTTTACATTGTTATATAGTTTGCATGTTTTTCTTTATAATAATATCCTTAGATAAATTATTTTATCCTAAATATCCTTAGTCAATCATCTTTGTGGGAACAATGATGAATTAAGTCTAGTATGATTTTGATCGATAATTATGTATGACGATACAAATCAAAATCATAAGCTCCTATTAGAGAATAGGCGTTGGATTGACCCGTTATGAAATAGCTGCATGGATCAAGTCATAAGTATATCTCATATATAACCATGTCACTAAGCCCTAAGACCTGAGATTATCATGGCTTCTGACATGAGAAACACTATACTTTGACATAGTCAAAAGTTACCTTAAATCGAGAGATCATAAAGGCTATGATCAGCCATAGTGGAACTCATGTGGAGGAAGATGAATGGTCAAGATGGAATTTGTCCCACTAATTAATGGAGAGATATATCTGGGCCCCTTGATGAGTGAGACTGAGAAATGCATGGCTGAGCTTGAGTGGAAGAGTTTCCATTTGTTCTGTCAGTCTACTCAGAGATCAAGAAAGTGATGGTTGAGTAAAATGAGGATGACATTTTCATGCCTTATACTTGACCTATATATATATCATGAGACAAAAGGGATGTGATCGGGTTATATGATAGGTTACATCGGATCACCGATCTCATATGGTTTGAGTAGTCACAATGTCTTGCTAGAGGCCACTTGTGACTTGTTGGTTTAATAGTGTTATTTGGCCATTGTCAACATCATATAGGCCTACAGGGTCGCACACAAGAATGGATCAACTCGAGTTAGAATGAATTTAATATTCAATTTGGGGTGATTGAATTATATATATTATAAAATTTGAAATATATATATATGTTTGATATATTATATATATGATATATATTATATTATTTCAAAATATATATATATATTCTTCAAATTAATTTAAATGAATTAGTTTTAAATTTAATTCTATATGATAGATTTAAATATAAACTAATATCATAATCTAAATTTGATTTAGATTAGATTCTAAATTTGAATTCAAACTAATAATCTAAATTTGATTTATATAATAAATTAAATCTAGATTTGATTCTGGATATATATTAGATAGTTAGTTTTAATTTAATCTATTAGATAGATTTAAATTCAAACTAATCTATTTAATTAATATTTGATTTAGTTTAAATTATTGATTTAAATTAAACAAATATCAAATCCTATCTATATATTCATATAGACTAGGATACAGAATCAACACAATTTTTTGAATCATCCTAAAGAGAGTGTGGTCATATACTCAAAGAATGAGACTATATAGACGAATGATGAACAGCAATTGTACGGATGAACAAGGGTGCGGATGTACGAACTTCCCTACCAGAGGTGCTAGCACGCCGTTTGAGTTAGACTTACTGTTTGTGTGGATACCGATAGAGTGAGTTGACCAGTCACGTTAGTTCCTAGGGTCTGACAAAACGAAAAATAACACCAAAGGATGCACCGAAGGTAAATTCTTTTTCTACATCTCAATCTAAACAACGTTGATAGATCAATGGAAGGAAATTTCTTGATAGTTTTCCACTATGTATATGCTGAAATTCCCAACAGCTTGCTATATCAATTTCTAACTTCCTACCGTTTGTTCTTCATTTCGGTGAGTTGACAAACATTGCTCTGCTTTTTTGTCAGTTACCTTCATCTCTTGCTTTTTATACTTTCAGGTTTGTGCTATCTCTTATCCAATTTATATATAATATATAATTATAAACAATGGTTCTTTTTTGCTTTGTAACCTATGGTTTTTTAGATGTTCATTAATGAGCAGACCAATGGCTTTTGCATTAACCATATATCTTTGTTTTTTGTTTTTAAGTGATAGGTTGATTTCTAGCAAGCACACATATGTATTCTTTTTCTTTTTTAATAGTTTATGGACGGAGACAAATAAGTCTATGAATATTTAATTGCTAGTTTATCTATTTTTTTATTATATTATTATTAGTATTATAGTATACATTCTTTGAACTTTTTTTTATTGAATACATTCTTTGAATGTTTGAGCCAAAGTGATATATTTTATTAAAATTTAAAATATATATAATTTATTAGTATCTTGTATAAATCAATTTTTGTCATATATGTATTCAAATATTTGGTTATATTGTTATTGCAAAATATTGTTTAGAATTGTCGAATATAAATTAATGCACATGGCTTCTAGACCTTCTGGTACTGGTAGTTCAAGAAGTTTTGTTAGTGCTCAATATTGTTCTACTAATGAATTACAAAAAGAGGGAACTACTTTATGGATTTATGTCACTTTAGTAAATAGAAACAAAGAGGGAAAAATGTAAATGCAGGTGGAAATAAATATTGGAAATGTAATTATTTCAATTGTGAATTTATTGGGTCTTATTCTAGAGTTAAGTGGTACTTGTTAAGGATATTTGGTAAGGGAATTGCTATATGCTCAAAGGTTGATATTGATTCTTTAAATGAAATGCAAAAGATGCAAGAAGAAGTTGACAATAGAGCAAAACCAAAACAAGTGCCCATATCAGCCCTAGTTAAGGGCTTATCTCCTTTAAACCAAAGAGATACAATTCCTATTGAAAGTGAATATAATCTGGGGAAGAGGAGAGCATCATGTGCATTAGAACAAGCCTTTAACCAAGGAGCTAAAGAGAATTTACATGCTGAAATCATTAGAATGTTCTATATAGGGGGTTTGTCTTTTTATTTGGCTTGTAATCCATATTTTATTAGTGCATTTCAATATGCTGCAAATAACATGATTTTAGGATATAAACCTCTTGGTTATAATGTATTGTGAGGCCTTTTGTTGCAAAAAGAAGGGGCTAATGTTGAAAGGTTGCTTGAGCCAATAAAAGGAACTTGGACTAAAAAAAGGGTAAGTATAGTTATTGATGGTTGGATAGATGTACAATGGAGGCCATTAATTAATTTTATGGCTATATTTGTTGGGGTCCTATATTTTTTTTAAGGCATTTGATGGGTCTAAGAAATACAAAGACAAATTTTGTATAGCTAGCTTGATGTGTTAAGTGGTTGAAGAAGTCAAGACTCAAAATATGGTCCAAATAATTACTAATAATGCACTTGTTTGTAAAGCTGTAGGTAAACTTATTGAGGCTAGTATTCCTCACATTTTTTGGACACCATGTGTTGTGTATACACTTAATCTGGCCTTGAAGAATATATGTGTAGTGAAACACACAAAGGTAAACAAAATTGTCTACAAAGAATGTCATTGGATCACTCAAGTTTAAGATGATACAATGTTTATTAGAACTTTCATTATGGATCATTCTATGAGATTAGCTATTTTTAATGAATTTGTGCCATTGAAATTACTTGCCATAGCTGAAACTAGATTTGCCTCTACAATTGTGATACTTAAGAGACTTAGACTCATCAAAACTTCTCTTTGTACAATGGTTATTTGTAAAATATGGAATACTTATAAAGAAGATGATGTTGGAAAGACAACTATGGTTAAAGACTTAATTCTTGATGACTATCGGTAGGACAAGATTGATTACATTCTTTCTTTTACAAGACCAATTTATGATATGCTTAGGCTTCTTGATACAGATAAACCTACACTTCATTTGATTTATGAGAGGTGGGACTCAATGATAATGGAAGTGAAGGAATCAATTTACAAACATGAGAAGAAATTGCTTTTTGAGTATTCAAAATTTTTATGACATTATTTATGGAATTGTTAGACAAAGAGTTGCACACCTCTTCTCTATCTTGCTTATTCATTGAATCCTACGTAAGTAGCATTACTTATGTATGTTATTCATTGAAATTTTTAAATTTAAATTTACAGCAAACAAGTCTCACTAATGTTGTTATTTTTTGTCATATATTATATAGGTATTATACACCTCAATGGATTAATGGCGCACCAAATAGAGTTCCTTCACATAAAGATGTTGAAATATTAAACGAAAGGACAAATTGCCTTAAGAGTTACTTCAATGATCTTGAAGAGAGAAAGTTGGTCCTTCAAGAGTTTTTGAGGTTTTGTGGATCTTCAAAGTTATATTCATCATTTGATTCCTTACAAGATAGGAGGAACCAATAGCCTAAAGAGTGGTGGCTAAATTATGGCTCTTTCACACTTATTCTTCAAGGAATTGCATTGAAGCTTCTTACTCAACCATGCTCATCATCTTATTGTGAAAGAAATTGGAGCACTTATGCTTTTATTCATTCAATGAAGAGGAACAAGATAACTCCAAAAAGAGCAGAAGACATAGTTTATGTTCATACAAATCTTCACCTATATAGCAAGAAAGAGTGAAAAATATGTAAGGTTTAACATAATATAAGTTTTGATGATGAAAAATATAGGGTAATAAGGAACAAATACATCATATATGTCTAACATATATAATGTTCCTTAAAGAAGTAAAATGTGCATTAGCATATACTTAATTGGGTTTATAATGCATATATCATGCTATGTACCAATATATCCATTGTGCTCTTATAATGTATAATACAAGTGAGATATATATAAATTAGACTAACAATGTGGTTTGTAAATGAAAAGAGTAAGCATTGGAAGAAAAAAAGGGAAATCTATATCACGTCTTACTCAAGAAAAAAGAAGAGAAAGGATCCTCCAAGAATTGAAGATCAGAAGGGAGTATGCCAAGAATGGGAATGACCAAGTGAAAGTAGAGCTTAACTTTTGAAGAACTAGCTATTAGGTATTTTTTTTTCACTTAGGTCTTGAGGTGGTTTAATCCTGGAAATTGACTTAATCTTGTTGCCATGCGTTTTAAATAATTTAGATTAAATAAATCTGATATTAGCTTATGTTAGAATTCAGAAATATTGGCTAATAAACGAATTTTGCTATTGACTCATGTGTATTTTGTGCAAAATTCAAACTTTGCTTAGTGAAATTCAAATATACAGAGGTTTCCTCTTTGACAGACAAATTTAAGTTATGAAATTCAAATTTTGGGTTAAGTATTGTTAGTAAATGTGTGCAAAATTCATATGAAGCTTAGTTAAAATTTGAATGTTGATGAAGTTCAAAGAGAGTTCAAAGTCACCTCCTCTGATAGACAAATTTTGGACTTGAAAGCGCAAATTTCAAAATGAGAACTTGTGAGTCTCGTTAGACGATAACTCTAACAGATGAACTTTACAGCTCAACAGTCAAATTTTGAAGGGAAAACTTTTGTATCATGTTGAACGTGCCTCTCATAGAGGAATTTCAACTTCTAAAATTCGAATTTGAAAGTGTAGTATGAAAACTTGAGACAACTGTTCCAATAGATGCACTTTCAATATGAAAATTCACATGAACTAACATGGGTTAACTTTGGCAAACTTAAAATTTGAATTTCATATAGTGATAGATGAATTTTGGGTATTTCAACATTAAACACATAGCTATGCTGACTTTGCGAAATTTTATATTGAGCCTTAAAATTCAAATTTCAGTATGACAAACGCATTTAATGTGGTTGGTGAATGTCTAGAACTTGGGTGTAATGGATAGATCTTGTGTGTAACGCCTAGTTAAGTCACAAGTCTATAAATAGAACCCCATTTGAGCTTATAGGCAACAAATTTGAGTGAGTTTGTGCCAAAATACTGTTTTAATACAAAAAATCTTTCTGTGTCAGCATTATTAGTTAAACTCACCTCATAGAGTGAGCTTTCAATGTATCATCTACTATTAAAAAGAGTTTCAATTCTATAAACATTCTTTTCTAAAAGTTTTGGGTAGAATCTTAGTGTGGGGAAATACTAAGGGAAATTACACATCTTGTAAGGGTGTGGGGAGAGTAGTTTCACATGTACCTACTGAAACTTGAGGGATATACTGAGACTCCACAGGTACCTAAATCAAACATGTGGGATATAGTGAAAATCTCAAGTGGTGGCTTGAGGACTAGATGTAGGCTAAGTGGTTGGGCTAAACCAGTATAAATTCATGTGTCTTGCTCTTCATCTTCTCAACTCATTTGTCTTATTCAACATACTCTGTTTATCCTTATTTAGCTGCAACACTTGGGGAAATTGGTTGTGCTAAAAAAGGGTAAAAATCTAGCATCACCCTATTCACCCCCCTCTTGGGTGACCAATCAAACCTAACAAAATATTCTAGTGGACAAAGTAGAATGTGGGTTCTCAATGGAAATAGTTGGAAGCCATTTGATGGTGCTAGAAGCTGATAGAGTAAGGGGTTGAACATGACTTGCAAGAATTTGGAAGGAGCATTAAGAGCTTGGAAGATTGATCAAGGTGCAGAACAAAAAACCCAAGCCTAAGTGAGATCATTGGAGAAGCCCATTGGAGGAGATTACTTAAATGATCATGTACTTTACTAAAAGAGCATGTGATTGAGGCATTAGTGGGCTTAATTTATTTCAATTTCATTTTTTTTTAATTATGGGCTAAACTTAAGTGATTAATAAAGCCCAATCAATTAATTAGTAGTCTTTTTGATGGCCCAACTTATAAATAAACATGTCATGTGCCAAACATGTGATTTCATTAATGTGTTGGCATGTTTATAAGGACTTAGGCATTATTTTTATTATTTTCTTTGAATTTTCGTCATTTATTTTTATAATTTTATTTTATTAGTTTCTTAAGCCGATTAAGAGTGTTACTTGAGCCCAAAGACTCCTTATTCCATTAGGATTACTTGAGCCCAAAATAATTAGGTTTTCTAGGCTCATTAGGTTAGTTTTTCTATTGCTTATTTAAGGCCATATGTTGTGTACGTTTTAGAAGATGATGAATGATAATGAATTTTAAAGAACTTATGTTCTTCTATTGTAAGGCTTTTCTTGTTCCCTTGTGTGCTTGAGAAATTCTTTGACTTATCAAAGGAGTGATTCCCCTTTGTGGCGTCTCAAGGTTAGAGTTCTAAGAGATGGGTTCTTTTAGGGTCTTATCCCATTGACCAACACTTATCCCTTTTAACTTTATCTATTTTCTCTCATTGTTATTGTCTAGATGTGCTTGAATTTCAACATTAATTTCAACCCCCTTTTTTGTGAGTTTTTGGATGATTTATGAGTCAATCTTATAGCTTAGAATCTAAACTTTCATCTTGTTTTAGAAGCACTCAAATCTGAATTTTTGTTTGTGAGATACATTGAATTTAATAAAGTTCCGCATTTTAGAATTTCCAGTTCATGTTCTTCAATCTTCGTGCTGTCAATGGCTTTGTGCTTGATTCTAGCAAATCTTGGGGTGGCATTCAGATTGTCAAAGGTTCCTTGGATGGGTTTCAAGTGGGTCTTTCATCAGAAGCCTTGAAGTTGCAAATTTGTCTCTAGATGAACCAATTTTGGAGCAAGAATTTATAGGAAATTCTAGTAAAGTTGATAGAGAGAAGCATTAATTTAAATTGAAAGTTATAGCATTTATATGTTTTATCATTTATGACATTTTTCAAATTATTTTATTCATTTTATTTGTTAAATTGTTGACTATGCATATAAATATGTATGTATGTATATAAATATATAATTATATATATATATTCTTGCATCCATAGCTGAAAATTTTAGAAATTGTTGTACCCATCGTATTGTATTATATCACACTTGATACTCACACCCGTATTGATGCTTCATGGTTTAAGACTTTCCTAATTTTTCAATAATTAAAGATCCTAATATGAGGATGAAATGAAATAAAGCTATATATTAAAAATAATAAGCATTAAATGAAATATATTGAAAATAAACATATCTATAACGTATTAACAATAGTTGTTTAAACAAATTGTTAAAGTATATTCTCATCAACATATTAATAACACAATTTTAAATAAATTTCATGACTTAATTAAAGTCTCAAACTAAATAATAATTAATTACTAATTTATTATCAATTATAAACAAATTATTAATAAGTTTCATAGGTAAAATTAAAACTAAATAAGTTAATATTAATCCATATTCACATTTTAAGTTCAAAATAATCAACTAAAGATTCATTATTACACTATTTATTGAGTAAATATATAATTTTTAATAATCATATATTATAATAAAGCTTATATAATATTATAATATCTAAACATAAAATATTTTGTATTAAAAATGATGTTATTTTATTTTAAAAATTAAAACTAATTTTGGATAGGTTTACAACTAATTCCATCGATTTTTTACCAATTTGCACTGGTTCTAGAATCCTCCAGTCCTCTTTTTCTTCCAAATTGAACCTAGCACTAGTTCTCAATTCAACTAGCCAATTCAGTCCAATTTTGACAACATTGCCCCCTCTGTCTTCCTTCTTCCTTCCTCTGATGACTATTCCAGTAGTGGCAAGGTGACGATGACTAATTTTTTGACAACTTTCCCTATGTGACCTTTCTAGTAACTTTTTGGTGATGGCATTTTTTTCTAGCGGTAGTGACTACTTTTTCAACATTGATTATAACAATGAATGAGTATCCCTTACAAATACATGAAAATCCCTTGTAAATAAGCTGAGTTTTGGCAAATCAAAAAAAGTGTGTGATGGTCAACCATAAGGAAAGGGTCCCTCTGATGGTCGACTAGTGCAGAAGAAATGTCAATACAAATGATCAAGGAACACTAACAAATGAATCAAAGTAACTTGCAAATGGATTTCTTAGACCAAAATTGAGCCACATGGATATAACTTTTAGGATTAAAGTGCAATTCTACCCTTGAAATATTCTGCAAGGAGACATGGGTATTGTTAGGTTTGCTGGCTTCCCAAGAGGGGGTGAATTGGGAAGTTTGAAGCTTTTTGCAAAATTGAAATACAACAGTGATAATAAAAGTTGCTGAAAAATAGAGTATAGAATATAAAGAATAGTTGCAAAATAAATAAGGAGAGGACACAGAGATTCATCTTGATTTGGTCTACTCCACTTGACCTACGTCCAATCCTCAAGCGCCCACTTAAGATTTCTCCACTATATCTTGCAAGATTCAAATGGGTTCTTGCAAAAACCGCAATATAACTCCAGCTCGAACTTTGAGCCTAATAGAAAACTCTCACTCTTCTCACTCACGAGTAAGAACAAATCTCTTAGTGTTTTCTCACACTAAGTGCAATCTACAAGCATGTAGAAATATGCAAATCCAGGTATGAAATTCTCTCTCAAAAGAGTGGATATGAAAGTTTAAGAGCAATAAATGAGCTAAGCAGAAGGTAGGTAGGCGGTAGGTAGGCTTTTAATGAATCAGAAATCAATTCTGCAAAGTTTGGCATTTTTATGTTTTTCTTCATTACCCAACAAATTAAATAAGATCCTATTTATAGTTTTAGAGCAAAACTATCATTTGAAAGCAAGAATTAGCAGTTACTCTCAGAAAAATAGCCGTTCATCTGCTGAATTAAATGCGTCTAATAGAGGTTATGCGAATAACCTCCTCAAGTTATGCGAATAATGGGTGACCATTAGCTCTTAGTTTCAACATTAGACTTTTGTTGTGCGGATAATCTAGTTAGGTTATGTGGATAACGATCATTCCAGAATAACTAAGTTTCAGCTCAAGAACATTTTCATGAAAACCTACTCAGTTGTTCAAATAACATCTCACAAACTTGGATACCTTTGAGGATTATTAGAATAACCTCTTAGAATATTATTCCTTGTTTGGATAATATTAAATCAGCGCAAACTAAGTTTTTGAAAAACATAGGTTATCAGGATAACCTCTCAAGGTTATGTGGATAACCAATTTAATAGAATGAGGTCCAAGAGTTCTGTAACATAAGTTATGCGGATAACCTCTCTAGGTTATGCAAATAACGGGTAGCACAGGACAAGTGACCTTTACTGCTGTGCCCCTTATGTAAATAAGATAAGCACCTTATCAAGAAAATGAGCTTGACAGAGGTAAGGACATGGTGCAGGCCTTAGTTATATGGATAATCTTAAGCATTTTCATGAAAATGAATAGAGAATACTTAGAAACAACATTGGGATTGAGATTTTGTCCCCATGACTTATAAGCGTTATATGGATAAGGTAAAACTTTTCATGAAAACATTTGAAAACATGAGCTAAACATTAATCATTAAAATAGATGCCTCATTTAATATTAGGATAAGCAGAATAAGTAGCATTTAAAGCTTAACTACCTTCTTTTACAAATGGATTCCTAAAAATGTGTGTAAATACTCTTCAACCTTCAAGAATCTTTAACTTTGGTCTTCATATGACTTGTGTTCCTTTGATATTTGATTTCCAAACTCATTGTTATTTAAAATCATCAAAACCATATGAATTAACAGGTATCCTAAACAATTTTTTGGTGTAATCTTAGTCACCATGTTATAAAAACATTGCAATGTCTCCCTTTTGTTAATAAACGCAAATGTTGACTGTTATTTGATCAAGTTAATAGCAGAAGTGGTGTCTTACTAGACTGTTAGTAAGAGTATAGACCCACTTTTTTGAACATGCTATCAATAGAGCTGGCATCTTGCCAAATAAACCCCTTGATGAGGGGTATTTTGGATTGGACCCTAACTAATTTGTAACGGGAACAAGGAGAACAAAGGACTGAGCTGGAGTTAGCATGTGACTTAGCTTTTGAAGAGAACGAAGATGAGATTATTGTGGGATTTGGAACCTTTGTCAGTTTATAGGCAAGTAATTAGTTCTGATAGCAGTACTTAAATAGTGAAATGCCAAATGTAACCCTTGAATATTATTTGATTCCAAATAGTGAAATAGTTAAATTTGACCAGTTAAATGCTTTTACTATAAAGGAAAAATTGGTTTTATCCCATGATGGTTATAGAGAATTACTGAGATTGACTGGGGTAATTTTAATGGGAAAGAAGAATGGCAGGAGATGGTAAAGTAGACAATGACATTGTAGAGATGTGAGAAGAAAACAATATGGAAGATGATGTTATCGAGGTATAGGAAGAAGATGATGTGGAAGAAGATGAAGAGGGGATTGTGTTGAGAAATTAACTAAGAAAGTTGCAGAGGAAAATCATGCAAGTATAGCTCCACACATGAAGATGGCTGCTGAAGTTATGAGTATTTATAAAATGGCAAAGAAGTGTCAGAGAGAAACAAAGCTATTACTTTAGGGAGAGATGGATGTCGATGCAGATATTGATGGAGTAGGTAATGAAGGTGAGGGAATTAATGGTCAAGGAAATTAAGCTATTGCCAAAGAAGGATTAGAAAAAGGGAGAATGGTGGACAAATATTGAGGTGAATGAAGTTGAAGGCAATAATGGTGAGAATGGTCAAGGTAATAAAGTTGTTGGAAGGAGGATTAGAAGAAGGGAGGATGGTGGACAAATACTATGAGCGGAATGATGGTGAGGGAGATCATATTGTTAATAGTGACATTGAAATAGATGGAAATGAAGGTGATAGAATATGTTATGGAATAGGTGAAGTAAGGTGAATTAAAGAGATAAAGGTCGAGCACACAAATAATGTATGTGTAAGTGGACTTGACAATGAAGAGAATAATGGAGAAGGGGATGAGTCAAGAGGAAAAGCTGAGGAATTTGAATATGATGGTGAGGATGACTCAAAAGATGAAGATTTTGTGTACAATGAAGAGAGTGGTGAGGAATCTAACTTGGACTCTGGCCCAGAAGATGAGATTGGGCCTTTAGAGGAACAAAGAAGGCCCATTGAGTATGATGGATCATGCTAGGCATAACTTATATTGACAAAGAGGAAACTAAGAGGGGCATTGACAGCTATGCAATTACCAGAGGGTTAATATAAGGCTAAGTAAAAGCGAGCCATGCAGAATAAAGGCCATGTGTGAAAAAGGCTGAATCTATCAAATGAGAATTCAAGGCATAAATCTTGCATTAGGCTGAGTCTATCAAGCAAGAAATCAAGGGAGAATTCTTTCACTATATCTTAAATGTAGAAGACTTATATACTACACTTGATGATAGGGTTACTAGGGTACAACAATGTGTGGATGAGCTTAGAGGTTTTAAGCCCGAAAATCCTAATTACTATAAGATAGCCACCTACAAAAAATTTGGAAGTTCCTCACCACCTCAGTACAATCACAAAACCAAGTTTTCATCTAACAATCCAATTATTCTTAATGACTCTAGCCTAAGAGAAAATGGACAAAATGACACTGAGCAAGCTGAGCACAAGCAATCTAAGTTTGATACTCCCACTTTTGACTTAATGACTCTCACTCCAATGACCTTCATTAGACTTCCCTCCTCTTGTAACCACACATCCCTCTGACACATTACAAATCAGTTTCTCTTGATTCCACAGCTTTATCAAGTTCACCTTTATCCAAGAAGCTCCTTGTAATCACCATCAGTGATGATTACAAAATAGGGGAGATTAAGAAGGACAATACACTAGCTGATTCAGTTTGATTGATCCTTAGTAGTCATTTTTGAAAATTGTTTCAATTCTTGTGGTTATTTCTTACTTGTTATACGAACTTTTACCATGTTTATATTGTTATGTGAAATGTTACTATGTTTATACTTCATTCAATATTTAGATTTATTCATACAAAAGGGCTTTACTAGATGATAATGCATATTTCAATGATCTTTACTCCTCAAAATCCTTCCCATTGTAAAAAGCAATAGTGACATGCTAAAAAAAAAAACACAACATTCTTCCATTTGATTAATTAACTCCTATACATACAAAAGAAAAAGACCCATGACAAAAATAGAGATATAATTGCCATTCTAAACTTCTTCCCGCCTTTAAGTTCCACATCTATATTAGCTTGTCTCCTCTTCAACTTATTCAAATCCTCCATAATAGTATCAAGTTCTGTGTAACATCTCTATTTTTCATGTATGTATATTATGACCATATAATATTATAAATGATATTAAATTGTTATGGATTAAATTATGATATTTGGGAAAGCCTGGATATTTAATTAAATGGATTTAAAACCCAAAATATCCTAAAAATATCAAAAAAGGGCAAAACAATTATTTTGCTTAAAGGTAAGGGCAAAATGGTCATTTAACAATAGAAGAGAGAAAAATAATGTTATAATGCTCTTGATGCAGGTTAAAAGTACAAGTGATACTGGTTATGTAGGCCCAGAGAGGAAAAAGTACAAGTACGATAAAAAAGGTTGGTCCCATATGAATAGTAAATATTAGGGGAGATGAATGATGAAAAGTAAGCAGGACAAGTGAAGCCCACATGAAAAGTAAAGAGGAAAAGGCAATGGGTCCCACAGATAAAGTAAATAGGAGGAATACATAATTTATAAAAAACCTAGATCAAAAAGTACTCAAACTAGAGCTAAATTGACATGTTAAGTAAGATGTTCCCTCTTACTTCTCTTGGGAACCGAAATTGGAGGGGAAAAGTTGGATAAAAATGCCTTTTCACCACTCTCTCACATGGCCAAAATATCCTAGGGTAAAATGGTAAAGTGGCATTAAATATTGGAGGATATTTGCAAGCCATTGGATCCAAAGCAAATCTAATAGCCATAAACCTTCCAACTTTTCTATAAATAGACCTAAGCCCTCCCACTTTTCCTTGCTCATTTGTGAAGTTCTAAGAGAAATTAAGAGAGAGAGAAGTTAGTGTGTGGGAGAGTGAAAAGGAGAGAGAACCAAGAGTTAAGGGAGAGAAAGAGGAAGACGAAAGAAGAAAGAAGAAGGAAAGGAAGGCTAAAGGATATCTCGAAGAGGTAAACTTCTTCTCCTAATCTCTTCTAGTATTTTTTTTCTTTCATATAACATGCTTTAGATTAGGGTTTGAGGTAATTTCTTTTCCTTCCATGGTCTTATTGTGTCTTGGCCAAAGCTAGGGCTTTAAGGCAAAGTCTTGTAGTTCATTTAAATAATGTTTGGAACAATTTAATGAAGCTAAATTAGGCATGGAATGCATGAAAGATTTAAGTTTTCCTTTAGGGTTTATAAAAGGCCATTTTTAGTCAAAATAAGAAGAAAGGGAGGGAATGAGTTTTTGATGAAACCAATGCTTCCAATGGACTCCTTGCATACCAAATAGCGAAGAAATGTCAAGAGATTCATTATGAACTTGGTTTCTACAAAGTCAAGGTTTTAGGTCACCAAAGTATGCATAGTCTATATAATGTTATCAAGTTGTTAAGCAAGGTTTAGTGATATTAATTGGCTCTTATCAAGTCAAGGAAATGATCCAGGGAAGTAAGAACCAAACTTGAAAGAAAAGGAAGTAAAGCTTTAAGGTAGTAACTCTTGCTTTAAAGTTTTACATTAATACATTGCACTATATGTTCCAAACTATGTTACTTTGATATTTGGCTATGTTTTATGACTAGTTTGGTTGTTCCATGATAAGGGCAGCCCTAAGATGCCTATTTACTAAGCCATTATACTGCCAAAGCTTTTATTGCAGCATAGTATTTTGATTGTTTTCTAAAAGTATGTTTGAAAGCATAATGATTATACAATGTCTTTGTAATGTTTAAGCTAATGTGATGATGTGATATGCTTGAATTTTGTTACTACTAAGATGTCACCATCATATCCCCAAGTTTCCCTAACTATAGGGTCAAGTAATACTAAGGGGGAAAATGTAGCAAAGAGGATTGAAGAAGAAGATTGATGTAAAAGAAATTGTTTTGTCTATTTTGTACTGGCTAATTCAAACTATTATATAAAATCAAATATAGCTTAAAAAATTATGGTGTCTATATGTATGAATAGATCTATGTCTTAGAAATGAAATGACACTAGTTTGGTTGTATTTGGATTTATATAATGGTAGTTAGGCATGTTTTGCCAAGACTACTACAATGAAAGTATTTTTTGACTCCTGAAGATTTATGTTAATGCTTTGACCAGTAGAAGTAGAGTAAATATATGAAATAAATGTGTTAGAAAGTAGACATGTAAATCTTCCCAATATGCTAAGTATGCGTAAAATAACTTTATATTTAATGAGATATGAATTTTTAAATTTAAGGCTCAGATTTTGGACAAAAACTGAAACCAGAAAATGAACAGTAAAAGTGTATTTTAGCCTAAGAAACAAGAATTCCTTACAAAATGGTCCTTAGAATAAAGAATTCTAATCATTTAATCCCTGGGTAAAATTACAAGAAAGGACCTAAAAGCTTCAAAAATTATAACTTTCCTTAGGTCAAGGGCATTTTTATAAATATGAAAAATTATTGTCAAAATGAAGCTCTTAATGAGTTGAGCCTAATGGAATACTATTTAAAAGTTAATTTGATCTATATGATTTTATATTGGGCGTTTGGTTTCAAAGTTAAAATTTAACCAGATAAAGGTTATTTTAAACTGTAAAAAAAAATAGTACAATGTCAAGGACAGTGAATGAACCCTACTCAAATGTATTTTAGGTCAAGATAATGATGTTGGTTGAAAAGTAATTTTTTGGATAATCTTGTATCTATTTAATGACAATTACAACAAAAGTATTTAATCTGTGTGGGTAAATTTTATCGGTAAAGTTTATAAGGATCCATTAAAATTATTGAAGAAATTTTTTACCAAAGGTACTCCCAAATGGTGTGACATGAGCAGATTAGGACATGAGGGGAATCATTTCGAAGGCTTCATTAAAAGTAACCCAAATTAGTTTGTAAACTAATGTTATTATTCCCTTATCTCATCTATTTCCTCTAAACATTGGATTAAGTCATTTTAGCCTTCATTTTCCTCTTCAAAAACATCTAAAACAATAGTGGTAGGGTGAGAATTAGAGAAAAATTTTTGAAACCTAGAGGAAGAAGTAAGAAGCAATGTTAAAGTCTCAAGTGACAAAGGTAATGTTCTAAGGCCCCAGACTTGTATTCTTTGGTGCTTTAAGACATTTGTATGGAGTTATTTCTTCTTCTCTCTCACTTTAAAGTTCACCCATGGTAACCCTAGAGAGAGAAAGTTAAGCTATAAGGAAATAAAACCATGGAAAATTTTGGAAATGTCCTAAGAAGAAAGGATGTACAAGTTATTTAAGGTTTCATGAAGTAAATATTTTTCTACAATTTCATGGATTTTTTGTCAGTTTAGAGTTTGAGTTAGGATGCGAATTTCAAACTTTTGACCCCAAAAATGGATTCCTTGGATCCAAAATAGGCTAGACCAAGTGTGTTGTACAAAGATAAGCAAAAGGAGTGCAAAATGGATTTTTTCAATTAGTAAGCTTACTTTGTTGGAAAGCTCAAAAGTAGTTCACTACCCTATAATATTATTTTACTTTGTTTTTCATGAGTTTGTGATGATGCCATGTACTTGAAGGATTGTTTTGTGATGTTATTGCATTGTTGGCTGGTTTTTTGAAGAGTCTTGTGACCCTAGGGTGTCCATTTTAGAAAGCGTTATCATGCCAAAATTTTTATGAAATACAATGACATTATTGTTCTATTAATTTTTAGTGATGATTTTATGAATTGATGATGATAATGTATGCATATTTGGGTGTAATTACTGAGATTCTTTGAATCTCATCCCTCTCCAAATATTAATTCATTTTAGGCCCAAGTCATGGTAAGGTTGCCCAAGAAGACAAAGGCAAGGAAAGAGAAGCTAATGTATAAATTATTAATGCTTATGATGGTTTTGCTTTATGAACTTTTATGTAAAATCATATGGAACATGTTACTTTTGTACTTGCATGAAACCATGTTCCTTTAAGTCTTATGTAATCTATTTCAAAGTATGAGACCAAGTTATGTCAATGTATATGATGTATGAATCCTATATTGCAAGGTAAGTGAATGGAAAAGGTCATTCTGACCTCTATTGAGTGATTTGTATATTATTTAGGCATTTTGTGTTCAAACATATAAGTGCTTTATATGGTTGGAAACTAGATGGAAAGATATTTTCATAGATACAAAGATCACTCAATTTGGAATTAAGTATAAATTGTTATGGTTTTTCAAATTAAGGGTTAGAATCAGGATTTTCAGGAAAATTAACTATATGGATTGGACTAGTGATTGCTTTATTTCTTATTTTTCCCATGTAGAAAATCTTTTTGGCTATTTTTAGAGACTCAAATTACTCCAAGAATATTTTTTTAGAATTAGTTATGAGTTTTCAAATTTTGTTGGGTAAAATGAAGTTGGTAGAATGAACAGTACCTACGAAAATAAGAAATTCTGTTTTTACATTTATTTTGATTTAAACTCCTAAAATATGATGAAAGGACTCTATATTGGTCTAATACATGGGAAATTGGTCTAAAGTTAAGATGTTACACAAAAGGTCTAACTCTAACGTGGGATGTATTTTCTTGAACAGTTTTATGAGAAATATTTTTCTCGTTTAGTAAAGGATGAAAAAGAGGTTGGATTCATTATGACTCGACAAGCTGAAAACGAATTAGTTGAAGAGTATATTGCAAGGTTTATCTAGCTATCCTAATACTTTACCTACCTTCAGCAGCATGATGATGAATGGCGGAAGATGGAGAACTTGGAAAGGGGCCTAAAGGCAGCAATTAGAGAAAGAGTTGCCCCAATGTGAATTCAGACTTTTAACTCATTACTTTAAGTATGCAGAATTACAAAGAACAATTTGAATCATAAAAGCATTTACTAGCACCTCCAGCCAACACCAATAACAATAATAACAAGAAAGCTGCTATGGAAGGAGAAGCTAACAAGGGTAAAGGCAAGAAGCCCTAGAATAATAAGGGATTTAAAAAGCAAGGCAAGAAGGGAAAAAGAGGCAGACAAAAGAACCCAACTCTAGTATGCAATCAACGTGGGAAAACTTATGGTGGCATGCCATGCTTAGTCTAGTAGAATGATGTTTCAAGTGTGGTAAGCCATGACACTATGTTTGAAACTGCACAACAAAGGTGGCCAACCCCAGACCATAAGCATGGGGGAGAGTTTTTTGTAACACCTTGCTTTCATATATTATTTCTCATGTATTACAGCATATCTAAGGTCCAATTAAACCATTTTAGAAACTTGAATCATCAAAGGAACCAAATTATGAAAATAAAAATTTTCAAATTTTCTATTCATTTGGTATCCATTTTGCTAGTTGAATTTTGAAAAATCATAACTAATTTTAAAAAAATCATATCAATATGATTCAAGTCTCTAAAAATAGCTATAAACATGCTCTGCATGGGAAAAATATGCAACTTGAATTTTATTGGGCCAATTCATATAGTATATTGCCTGAAATTTATTGTTCAAATGATCAAAATGGTTTTTCCCAGATTTCCTGGTCTAACTTCAAAAATTCACAACAATTTGTATACTTAACCAAATCTAGTGCTCTTTAATTCATTGGAAAGCTTTCTAGGCATGTATAAACTTAGCCATTATATCCTGTTTCATCCAAACAGTGTTTGGATTACTAATTGATGCTCAAATTGGATAGTTTTATGTAGAACTTTGCAAAATAATTTATACAACATATTTATATACTCATATCTTGTCCAAACTATGTTCCAAACATCTCATCATACATATGCACATAATAATATAAAATTTCAACCTCATATATCTATGTACAATTTTACATAAATTAGCAAAGAGACAATATATTATATCAAACAAAAGTTAAATCATCAAAATCCTTCTCCTTGCTCTTTGCCTCCCTTGGTTTTCCTTCCATAACTTGAACCTATCATGTTAGCATTTGGGTGATGAGATTTTGGAAATCCCAGTAGCTAGTCATATCTCATATATTTACATTATCATGCATGGTATAAAACCTCACAAACATCATAAAAACCATATCAAGACATAAGCCACCATTTTATTCATAAAAATTTTGACAGCATAACAGCTTAGAAAATAGGTATCTTGGGCAAAAGCCCTCTCATAGAGACAGCCAAAACTAGTCTCAAACATTATGAAAACAATATGACAAGTCATCATTCAACAATAAAATATAGCAAGATAATAAAATGCAAGAAAATGTAATCATGCTACCTTTATGAAACCTTCAGCTTTTCTTCTTGATTTCAATCCTTCCAAGGACTTCCTTGAGCCTTTCGAAATCCTAGTACATCACTAAACACTAACTAAATCAACTAGAACCAAGGTTTACTTCATAAAGAACCTTAAAAACTATAAAATTTCATTTACTTTATCTTTGAACTTTTCTTGAATCCAAAACTTATTCTTTATTAATTTGGACCCAAGGTAATCATTTTTGGCATTAATTTCATGAAAATCCAACTTCTCCCTACACTATAGTCTGACCGAAATTTAGAACATGGAAGAGAAGAAGTGGTTTTCTCAAAACTTGCTTCAAAACATACCTAAGCTTACTTTTCTTACAAAATCCCATGCTATCTCTTAAATTTATGGAACAAAAACACTTTCCCTCCCACAAATCATGCTTGGCTGAAACTGGATCAGCTAGGAGAGAAGAGAAAATTTCATCCTAGCTAACCCAAACTACTTGGAAAATAGTCTAGAAGGCATAAGAATCAAAGTGATACACTTACCTATTTTTTCTTGGATTTTCCTCCTCTTTTTTCTTCTCTTTTTCTCCCACATGCTCTCTCCTTCTTTCTTGCTTTGCAGCAACTCCTCTCTTTCCTCTCTAACATGTATGTCATGCAATTGAAGGAGGAGAAGACTTAAGCATGCATAACCCAAATTAATGGCTAGGTTAAGTTACTTTTTGAAAACTTAACAATTAAGTTTTCTCATTAATAATTAAACAAGGAAGTTTTTTCTCATGTGAGCTGACATGTGGTGCCATATGGAGGGATTGTATTGTCCAAAATACTACACAATTTTTCTAGTTCAATTATGTCTTGTACCGATTACTTGATACTCGGGCCGATAAAGTTACTTTTTGTAGTATTAAATTACTTTATAGATACAAGATTAAAATAATTTTGTATGTGTTCTCTTTACTATCCTATGTCCTAAAACATTTATGTGGGGACTACATAATTTTCTTTCACTTTTTTAGATTTTTTTGGGGCTCGCAGTGCCTTTACTTTTGTAGTACAATTTTTACTGTATCCTGTAATTTAATTTCTTCTTAATTAACTCTGTTAAGCGCAATACACTATTTCATTGCGTTTAGTATGTCATAAACTTCACTCTGACATAAATTTTTAATATTTATAAAATTACCCTTGACCCATAGCAAAAATACAAATTTTCATTCTTTTGGATTCTTTTTGGTAATTTCCCCAAGGACTAAAATGTAAGAAATTATTTTACTCAGGAACAAAAATGTAATTTTCATATTTTACTTTCCTGACCTGGTAAAAGACCTTCTTGCCCTTTATCATCTTCATTGCTATATGTCAAATTTTATCAAATACTTCTATATTTCATGATATTCAGAAATTTTAGGAATGTTAGAGTTTTTGCATTATCCCAACACAAGAACCGTAAGTTACCTGATCTAATAGAATGTATGATTCAAGTAAATGATTATCTTGTTAAAGCCTTATTTGATTCAGGCGCAAGCCATTCTTTCATGTCTTATAATTGTGCTAAAAGATTGGGTCTAGAAGTCACTGTTTTGCCATATGACTTGCAAGTGACAACCCTAATTGGTAAAAAGGCCATAACCTCCAATCTCTGTTTAAATTATGTAGTCAAATAAAAACACTATAGTACCATAGTAGATCTGATTTGTATGTCTTTGCTTGATATTGATATGATCATTGCTATGAACTAGCTATCTACTAATAGTATTTTGCTAGACTGTAAGAATAAGTCCCTAAGCTTGCCTAACCCTCAACCTACCCTTGAAATGGAACCTTATACTGAGGCTAAGCTAAACTTCATAACAACCACTCAAGCTGAGAGATGCTTAAAGAATGGAGGTCAAGGAAACTTGGTATTCTTTTCAGCAAGCATAGAGGTAGAGGATGAAATCCATGATATACCTATTGCAAAGGAATTTCCTAAGGTATTTCCAAAGGAGTTTGGTAGATTGCCTCCAGAATGAGTGGTGGAATTCAGTATTGATTTGACACTTGCAGCAGGTTTGATCTCAAAGGAACCTTATAACCCTTAACGAGCTATCAAAGCTTAAGAGTCAAATTGAGGAGTTACTGAGAAAGAAATTCATCAAACCAAATGTATCTCCTTGTGGTGCTCCTATACTGTTCAAAAAGAAAAAGGATGGGAGCCTCTGACTTTCCATAGACTATAGAGAGATGAACAAAGTCACGATCAAGAACAAGTATCCATTGCCCATAATTAATGACTTGCTAGACTAATTGGTCAAAGCATGTGTATCCTCAAAGACTAATCTAAGATCTGGGTATCATAAGCTAAGGGTTAAAGTGAGGATGTCCTAAAGACTGCCTTCTGAACCAGATATGGGTATTACAAGTTTTTAGTTATGCCATTCGATCTCACTAATGCACCTACAATTTTCATGGACTATATGAATCAAATTTTCATGCCTTATTTACACAGATTTTTCATGGTCTTTATAGATGACATTTTAGTGTTCACCAAATCTTTAGCAAACCATGAAGTGCATCTAAGAATTGTCCTAACAATTTTAAAAGAAAATAGCCTCTATGTTAAACTCATCAAGTGTGAGTTCTAGCTTACAGAGGCATAGTTTTTAGGACACGTTATCTCCAAGAATGAGGTCACAGTAGATCCTAACAAAGTAGATATAATCCAAAAATAGGAGCCCAAATACATCATAGAGAAAAGAAGTATTCTAGGTCTAGCAAGCTATTACAGAAGATTTATCAAGGACTTTTCTCAAATTATGTTATCACTTACAAGGTTAACAAGAAAATAAAAACCATTTATGTGGGATAGAAATTGTGAAAAAGGTTTTCATGAATTAAAACTTAGGCTAACTTCTTCACCTGTGTTAATCCTACCCAATCCCCAGAAACCTTATGTGGTTTACACTAATGCTAACAAGTATGTGTTAGGATTAGTTTGGTCACCTATGAGAGGGGTGAATTGGATGATGTAAGATTTTTACCCTTTTTGGATTATATCCCAATTTCACCAAAAATGTAGCAAAACACGGATGAACAGAGAGAATTAAGTGCAGATAGATGAAATGTGAGAATGAAGAATCAAGCATAAAAATTTATACTGGTTCAGCCTAACCACTTGGCCTACGTCTAGAGCCTATTTTCCTTCACTCCCTTGGTTCCTTCATGAGCAATCTCCAGAACATCCTACATTTCCTTTGCTATGTTACAATCTAACACTCTAAAGAAAAACTCTCTAATACAGAGTAAATGTGATAGTTAAAGTGCAATAAATGAAGTGTGAGTGAGTAAAAGGCTTTGCCTAATGATTTCAACAGAATTTCAGTATATACAGCATAAAATCATTACCTACAACTTCAAATGAAGTTTTATTTATAGATTTGTGTCTTAACTATACGTTAGACACAAGATCTAGCCGTTAGAGACATTACTAATGGTTACTCTGAAAAACTAGCCATTCACCAACTGCATTTAATGCATCTGACACTCTGAAATTCGAATTTTGGGGTGTCAACAGACAAATTTCACAGAGACTATAAGCTAAAGGCTTTAACGTTGAACTTTCAAAATTCATCTATTTAAAAGTGAAATCCAAATTTTGGTTTTGACAAATATTTCCCATGTTAAGACATACGAATTTTCAAGTTTAAACTATATCTATTGAGTGTGAACAGTTGTCTCATATTGCTAAAGTATACTCGAAGTTTGAATTTTGGAAATCCAAAATTCGTCTGTCAGTGAGTAACTCAATATGGCACAAGAGTTCTACTTTTCAAAATTTGAATTTTGAACTTTCAAAATTCTTTTGATAAAGAGACCTTTAATCAAACTTACACGTTTTCAATTTAAAGTTCATATTTTGAAATCCAAAGTTTGTCTGTCAAAAGGACTAACTTTGAACTCTTTTTGCATTTTAATTTCAGACAAACTTTGACATAACTTCAGATATTCCATTTGTCACAAATTATACTTGACTCAAAATTTGAATTTCAATCAACTGAAATTCATCTGACATATGTAACATCTCTGTAACTTCAAATTTCAGCTGCCAAAGTTTGAATTTTCAACTATATGTATGGAGTTTAACAACTCAAAATTCATCTGATAGTCAATGTTTTTAAAATTTAGCATGATTTAACATAGGATAATTGAAAAACACATATTTAAAACCAGTGGGAGTGAAATCAAAGCATTTTAGTCTGTGTTCACTATAAGAAATCCTACAAACTAATTCTTTACTCATTTCTTCCTGGATTTCTTCACTCGAATGCTCTTACACTCCTTTAATATTTCCTTCTAAGGTCTAGTTGTTTGGAATCATCAAAACACTTGATTCAACATTCTCCCCCTTTTTAATGATGACAAAACAACTTCTAAACTAGATTAGTACTTGGCTTTGCTTCTAAGAGCTCCCCTTCAACATATGCATTAAAGTTTAAAGATAAGTACAGCATATATAGCAGAGCAGAAGGAAAATATGGAATCATAGTATTAATTCATTCAAGGTTCATTACAGTGATATGACATTGCAAGAATAACATTTCAAGACAAGATTATTATTTTAGTACAAGGGATATAGCAAACAAAAACAAGCAAAAACAAGTAAAAACCAAGCAACCCTAAGATCTAATCACTTCTTCTTGGGCTTGGACTTTTTGTTGTAGGTCTTGCCAGAATGTTTTACTTTAGTTTACTCAGTTTTCTTCTCCCTTTTTTGGCATCATCAGGGGCTTGAACATGCATAGCAGGAAGAGGAATCTATGATACTAGAATAGCATGAAGAGGAACAGGGATAAATGGTACTGAGGAGGAAATCTGAGGAAGAGCTGGTGAGTCTTCATCTCCATCATTTCCCTATCTGATACTTTGAGAAGTTCCTAGATGAATGGTACTTAATGTTAGCTAATCTAGCTTTTTGCTCCTCAGTCAGACCATATTTGTAAGCTGGCGATTGAGGAATAGAAGGAGAAAATATTTCATCAAGTCTTTGCTTCTGAGCTTGCACAATTGCATTCTGTGCAATGATAGCAACATCTACATAAGGAACAAGGCTTCTCTCTTCATTCAGTATAATTTGAATAATAGGAGCTGAGGTGATGGCTACAACAAGCTTTTCCATTTGCTCAGATTTTTGGAGTGACAAAATTGATTCCTGAGCATCTTCCATCATAGGCTCATGAGAATCTACTTCCTGAGGGGCCTCTTCCTCCATGCCATAGTCTAAAGGTGGACCAGGGCTTATCGTGTTGCTAGAGGCCTGTGGGGTAGCAGCAGTGTCAGCAGCCCCAGTGGTAGCATCTGTTGCAGTAGGCTCAGGGGATCCTAGTTTAAAAGGACTAGAAGGTTCAAGAGAGTAAGACTTGGTAGGCTCATAGGGTCTAAGCTGAAGTAGAGCTGATGTAGAGGGGATAGCACTTTTGATGTCTTTATAAGCATCACAAACCACTTTCATATTTTTGGTCAACTAAAAGATTTGATCCTGCAAGTAAGCAAACTTGGCATTTTGCTCATCTCTGAGAAACTGGATGAATCTGGAACAATAATTAGAAATAAGGCTAGACTGGTTGCTAAAGGGTATAATCAGGAAGAAGGTATTGATTTTGAAGAAACCTTTGCACCAGTAGCTAGACTAGAGGCTATAAGAATACTGCTAGCATACGCATGCATGAAAAACATTTTACTATATCAAATGGATGTAAAGAGTGCCTTTTTAAATGGATATATCATGGAAGAGGTTTATGTAGATCAACCTCCAGGTTTTGAAGATTCTACAAAACTGAACCATGTTTATAAATTGAAGAAAGCTCTTTATGGTTTAAAGCAGGCCCCTAGAGCATGGTATGAGAGACTGAGCAATTTTCTGACTGAAAAGGGGTTTAACAGAGGCAAAGTTGACACAACCTTATTCACTAAGAAAGAAAATAAAGACTTACTAATTGTTCAAATTTATGTTGATGATATTATTTTTGGTGCTACTAATGAGGCTCTTTGCAAGAAATTTTCTAAGTTAATGCAGGGAGAATTCGAGATGTCTATGATGGGTGAACTCAACTTCTTCCTTAGATTGCAAATTAAACAGCAAGGTGATGGTATCTTTCTTAGTCAATCCAAGTATCTAAAGGAGCTGCTAAAGAAGTTTGGAATGGAGAATGCCAAGCCAATGGGAACACCCATGGCTACTGCAACCAAACTGGATATGGATGAGAATGGGAAGATGTTTGACATTACTCAGTACAGAAAAATGATTGGATCCCTGCTGTACTTAACTGCCAGCAGACCTGACATTATGTTCAGTGTCTGCATGTGTGCAAGGTTCCAATCATGCCCCAAAGAATCCCATGCAACAGCTGTGAAAAGAATTTTTAGATATCTTATTGGAACATCACAGATGGGTCTTTGGTATCCAAAAGGCAATGGAGAAGACCTCAAAGGATACACTGATGCTGATTTTGCAAGATCTAAAACTGACAGAAAAAGCACAAGTGGAACCTGTCAGTTCCTTGGAGGATCCCTAGTTTCATGGTTCAGCAAAAAGCAAAACAGTGTGGCCTTATCTACTGCAGAAGCTGAGTATGTTACAGCTGGAAGCTGTTGTGCCCAAGTCATCTGGATGAAACAGCAGCTTGAAGATCTTGAGGTTAAAATAAAAGAGATACCAATCATGTGTGACAACCAAAGTGCTATAAATATCACCAAGAATCCTATCATGCATTCAAGGACGAAACATATTGAAGTTAGGCACCACTTCATAAGAGATCACGTTATGAAAGGAGAAGTCAGATTGGAGTACATCCCAATAGAGGATCAAGTTGCTGATATACTCACAAAACCTCTACCAGAAGACAGGCTTTGTAAAATAAGGAGAGAATTAGGAATGGTAAACTCCAATGAACTGTAAGATATTTCTGTGCAATTCTGTCTTTAGAATTTTCAATATTAGAATCAATTCTAACTTGAGCATCGGAGTATGTTTAATTTTAGGTGCAGGTGCTCCTTGTAAAAATCAATGACTAAAAGTTTTAAAAGATTGGAAAACTCCAGATTGGATCAACCAGAAAGTGAAGAGAATGACAATTATTGTAAGTTATGGATTCATTCTTTAAGTTTTAAGGTTGAAATTTGTATGTTGTTTGATTGCTAGATGAATTTCATTGATAATATGTGTTTTTGAACTGATCAACATGGTCAACATTCGAATTTTAGTTGACCAACAGACGAACTTTGGCCTGTTATGCCTTGGAACAGTTCTCAGTAATGCCTCGAAATTCGTCTGTTGAAACTTGAAAGTTCAAATTTTCAAAATCAGAAATTTCAAAGTTATGTTTGTCCATCACTGCTACACAAATTATTACTTCTTAACATACGAATGTTGGACAATCTTTACAAAAGTTGAAAAATTCGAATTTTCAGTTCAAAATTCATCTGATGAATCATGTCCTTCATGTTGAATTATTGAAAGATGCAGTTCTGTATGTTTAATTCGTCTATTGATTGATAGTTTGATTGTTGCCTGCCTTTTTCTTTTCAACATTCGAACTTTGGTGGAACAAAATTCGTCTGTTGAGCTTGTATTGCTTGTTTCAAACCACTGTCAGACGAACTTTAAGGATAAAAAATTTGTCTGTCAGTAAGCTGTGCTGAACAGTTTAACTTGTAACTGATCAAAGTTTGAATTTTGACCCCTCAAAATTCGTCTGTCAGACGGTTACACACGTTAAATGCAACAGTTTTCCTCAGAACAGACGCAACCCTATTTGTAACCTCTCTAAATCTGTTCTGATTCTCTCTTTAATCCTCTTAACTCCTGTCCAAAAACTATCATTCTTCACCATTTAAACTTCCATTCGCATCCCATAAACCTTTCCTTAACCTCATTCTGCATCATTCCACTGAAAAATGGTGAGAGTAAAGATCCCTGGAGCAGGACAATCTGGAACTCGGCTAAAAAGAACGGTCAAATCTCAATATGCTACAAAGGAAGGAGAGAAATCCAAGAGAAAGGCCGAACCCAGTAAAGCTACCCCTTCTAAACGCCAGAAATCATCATCCAAGGCAGATTCACAGAAAACTGGACCTTCCTCATCAAAAACTGCGGTCCCTTCGGCTGATACTGCTACTGTGGCTTCCTCCTCTTCTACACAATCTGGAGAATTTGAGCTTACTACACTGCCACTTTGGAGCACTCCTGAGATTCAAGAAGAGTTTTCTGCCAAGTTTTCCAGCAAAAAGGTAATCAAGCCTCACTGTGTAAATATGGAGCAATTTTTGATATCCAACAACTTTGATGCTGCATTATGGTTGATAAGATACAAAAACCTGTTGGAAATTGCTAAAAAAGATGATGATGAAGTAGTGAAGACTTGGTATACCTCTCTTCAATATAACAGCAAGAAAAAGAAATGGGAGGTCACTTTGAGCTCAAGGACCATCTGGCTTGCTGATGAAACAATCAATGAAGTGCTGGAAATCCCAGGACAAGATGGGCTGAAAATTGACATCACAGCCTCTGGATATATGGATGAGGCAAGCACAGCTGATGAAGAAGGTGGATCCTTTCTGAACTACAAAGAGAGCACCATCTTCGACACCTTATTCAGGAGAAGGGAGAACAGGCCAACAATAAATCTGTTGAAGCCCACAAACCTAAGTGTACAAGTCAGGATCCTGCACTATATAGTGTCCAGGATCATATTCAACAAGGGTGGCAGCTTCAATTTGATAACAAGGGCAGAGGCTCATGTGATGACTGCTATCATACGTGGAAAGCTGATTAACATGGGTCATATCATCCTCCAGAGAATGATAAAGGCAAGGGATCAGAGGAAGGATTCCACACTCCCCTATGCTGCAATTATTTCAAGAATCCTGCAGCATACTAGAATTCAACACATTGAAAAGGGGAAAGGGAAACTTACTGAGGCATTCAAAGAGGAGGAACTGCAAAGGATGGGCATTGAAAGAGATGAAGGACGATGGGTTGGAAAGGGAGCAGGGAAATCTGAAGACTTGTTCTTTGTTGCTAATGCATCCCTCCAACAAGAAGGAACTTCCGAGGCCCCTGGCAAATCTGTACCTCAGACTTCTCAGCCAATCCCATCTCCCTCCAGGCCTACTCACCCTCCTTCCACTCCCTCCTCATGGGCCAAGCCAACAAAGGTCACTGAGTTGTTTGACAGTCTGTCAACACTCATTCTCAGCATAAGAGATGAGCAAAATGCCAAATTTGCTCATATACAAGATCAGATCCATCAGTTGGCTGTAAATATGAAGGTGGTGGCTGATGCCTATGAAGAGATAAGAAATGCAATTCCTACCACTTCAGCTCCACCTCAGCCTGGTGTCCCTGAGCCTACTCTGTCTCCATCCCCTGTGCCTCCAAGTCCCTTCGAGATTGCCTCCTCTGACCATGATGATGATGATATAGATGGTGCTGCTGCAATGAGTACACCAAGTCCTGGTCCACCCTTAGACTATGGATTGGGAGAAGAAGGACTCCAAGATACAAGCCCTCATGAGCCCATGCAAGAAGATGCTCAGGAATCAATTCTGTCAACTCAAGAATCTGAGCAAGTTGAAAGACTAGTTGCAGCCATTTCAAGCTCCTCTATGCAAGAAGATGTGAGCACTGAAGAAATGAGCCTTGTACCTGTTGTTGACTATGTTGCTATTGCTCACAATGCTCTACTGGAAGCTCAGAGGAGAAGGCTGGAAGAAATGTTTCCTCCTGCTAAACCAGCTTCCTCTTCTCTAGCTGCCTATGGTCTTACAGAGGAACAAAGAGCTCAACTGGCTCTTTACAGACAGGCAATGCAGGAGCTGCTGGAAATCTCTGACGAGGAAACAAACACTGAGCCCCCAGCTGAACCTGAAATCCCTTTTGCTCCTGTGCCCCTTCGTGCTATTCCTGTCTCTCAGATCCCTCCTCCGGCTTACTTTGTTGGCCTTCCTGATGATGTCAAAAAGGGGGAGAAGTCTGGGCAAACTGGAAAGCCTGCTGCTGAGCAATCTGGGAAAGGAAAAGGGAAATCCTACAGCAAGAAGACCAAGTCCAAGAAGAAATGATTGGAGATTAGGCTTAAGTCCTCTTGTTGTACTTTGTACTGTGTATTTGTGTTTTGAATTTGTTGTTTGAACTGGATTTGATGTTTGAACTTTGCTTAATTTGTTTCTGTACAAGCAACTCTTGATTAAATGAATGGATCCCTTTGTTGCAATACTTTGTGCCTTAAATCTGTTGTTTTGATATCTTATGCATATGTTGAGGGGGAGTTTGTGAAAGCAAACCTAAGTACTAATCCAGTTTGTAAGTTGTTTTGTCATCATCAAAAAGGGGGAGAATGTTGAAACAAGAGTTTTAATGATTCCAAACCAACATTCAAGAGCTTGGATTGAAGATATCAAAGGAGAGCAAAGCTGTTTTGAAGTGAAGATTTTCTGAGTACTTGCTGCTAGATCTTTTGTAGGATCCTTAGTTTTTGTTATGACTGGGTAAAAGATTTTGATTTGAAGAAAAGAAGTTTTCAAACTTTGATTTTATGTTAAATCTTCAAATATTTGAAAAACACCCACAAACAGACGATGGTTGAAAGTTTAAGCTAAACTGTCAAGTTGGAAATTCGAACTTTGCCTTTGGAAATTCAAATTTCGAGCTAAAACTGAATAAGTTTGAAGAGATGGCTCTCTGTCAGATGAATTTTGGTTGTTCAAAATTCGAATTTTCATCTAGTCTGAAAAGAGGCCTTTTGCTAATAGACGAACTTCACACTTTCAAAATTCAAATTTCAAGTAAAATGAAGTTTGTAAAAACCAAAGAAATTCGTCTGAAACTATGATAAAGTGCATCTGAAATCAAAATAAAATTGAGTTTGATAAATGTTCTCTAACAGACGAATTTTGAACTTCCAACATTCGAATTTTCATATAAGTCTGAAAGATGCTTCTTTGCAACAGACGAATTTTGAGTCTTCAAAATTCGAATTTCAAACAAAACAAAACTTGAGAAAATGGAAGAAATTCGTCTGAAACTATGTTAAAGTTCACCTGAGATCAAGAGTGATTTAAGTTTCAAAACTGCTCTCTGACAGACGAACTTTGAACATTGAAATTTGAATTTCAGAAGCTAAGTTCTTGAGTCTATTGAAATGAAACATTGACATACGAATGATAAGAACTTGCAACATTCGAATGATGAAATTAGTCTTAAAAGAGTTTATCTGACAGACGAATTTCGCCCCTTTAAAATTCGAATTTTGAAGAAAGTAATCTACTGTGTCCCTTTAAACGTTCAATGGACAGACGAATTTTGGGGATCCAAAATTCAAATTTCGAAGGCACTGTAGAAAATTGAAAACACTGTTCACACTTAACTGAAAAACTTTCTTCTTGAAAATTTGTATGTCACTTTGTGAAAATGTTTTGTAAGTTTCAAAATTCGAATTTCACTTCATGAACAGACGATCTTCGTGCTGTAACATTGGAAGCTTTTATCTTCGGTTCCTTCGAAATTCATCTGTTGGTCAACCAAAATTCGAATTTCAATATGTCAGAAACATTAAATGCAGTTGGTAAACGGGTAGTTTTTCAGAGTAACCGTTGAATAACTTCCCCAACGGATAGATTTAGTCTCTAACGGATATATGAGACCTAAATCTATAAATACAACATCATTTGAAGTTGTGGGTAACGAATCAAACTTGTATATATCGAATTTCTGCTGAATCTTCTTCTCAAAAGCTTTTACCCTCTTAACTTCTAAACTTGTACTTAAACTTTCATATCCACTCTTTACAAGAGAGTTATTTCATTGTAATCAATCTATTCTTCATCTGGGAGATAGATTTACTTGTGAGGGGTATTCACAAGGGGATTAGGAAGCACATTGTGAAAGTGCTTCGAGTGTTTGAGAGAGCTCCACAAACAGAGCATACTCATGTACTGCGGCTTTAGCAAGAAGCCCACTGAAATTCTTGCTGTATAGTGGATAAATCTCAAGAGGTGTCTTGGGGACTGGATGTAGGTCAAGTGAATAGACCGAACCAGGATAAATCACTGACTTCTCTTCTCCTTATCTTTACTTTTCACCTTGCTCTATTTTACGCATTGTTTTCATTATACTGTGATATCTTCACTTACTTCACTTTGTGCAGAAAAATTTCAAACTTCCCAATTCACCCCCCCTCTTGGGAAGTCAGCCCTGCTAACAAGTGATATCAGAGCCCGGATTCCCACTCAAAGGATTTTACAGTCCGGGAACAAAGATGGCTGGCTTTGGAGAGAGTATAGTTCCTGAAGGGAATAACACTAACAGACCACCAGGCTTCAGTGGAGAGCATTATGGATACTGGAAGATGAGGATGCAGATCTACCTACAATCAATTGATCTTGACATCTGTTTAGTCATTGAAAAAGGAGATTTCATCCCAATGACTCTAACTGAAGATGGAAGACACAAAGAGAAGCTGGAAGCAGAGTGGAATGATGAAGACAGAAGGAGAGTCCTACTGAATTTCAAAGCAAAGCATTGTTTAGTCAGTGCCCTGAACCAGGATGAATTCTACAGAGTCTCACAATGTACCACTGCAAAAGGAATGTGGGATACTCTGCAGATTGCACATGAGGGAACATCTAGAGTCAAGGAGAACAGACTGAACACGTGCATTGGAGAGTATGAAAGCTTCAGAATGGCTGAAGGAGAAACTGTAAAGGAGCTCCAAAAGAGGTTTACCCTCATTGTGAATCAGTTGAAGAGCCTGGGAAAGGAATACAATCAATCTGAGAAAGTAAGAAAGATACTCAGAGCTCTCCCTCTAGAATGGCAGCCCAAGGTGACAGCAATAGAGGAAGCCAGAGGAGAATCAATGGCCTCTGTCACAGCTCTCTTTGGCAGCCTTGAGGAGTATGAAGGAAAAATCAAAGCTCTCAAGGAAGCTGGGCTGGACAGAAAGAAGAAAGGCCTTGCCCTCAAAGCTGCTGATGAAAAGGAAGAAGAATCTGACGAAGGAGATGAGCTGGATGAAGAAACTCTGGCTATGATGGTCAGAAAATTCAGAAGATTCTACAACAAGAAGAAGAACAGGAAATTCTTCAAGAAGGGAGCTGCTGGAGAAAGCAAGAAAGAAACAAAAGAACCTGTTACTTGCTATAAGTGCAAGAAACAGGGACATATAAAGTGGGACTACCCCCAATTCCTCAAGAAGCAAGAAAAAGAGAAGAAAGTTGCTGATAAAGGGAAGAAGAAGAAAGCCTACATTTCATCTATATGGGGCAACAGCTCTGATGAGGAAGAAGAAGATGAGGATGAGATTGCCAACATTTGTCTGATGGCACTTGCTTCTGAAGAAGCCACACCCTCATGCAGCAGTGATCAGGAAGAAGAGGTACATGAATCTGAACCTTCCTATTCTGAGTTACTTGATGCATTTCATGAGCTTCATGATGAATTCATTAGAGTTGGCAAAGAACTGAAATTGGAAAAGAAAAAGATAAATAAGCTGGAATCTCAAACCATAGTTTCTGAAATTGCCTCTTTACCTCCTACTGAATCTGTTTGCTGCACTTCATGCACTGAACTTAAGCAAACTAATGATTATTTAGTTAAAAGTATGTCTAGGCTCACTAGAGGTAAAGATATGTTGTTTGCCTTGATAGGGAGCCAAAGAATATCACAAGGAAAAGATGGTCTTGGCTATGATCCATGTGCTGTCAAAAAAAGATAAGGATGAAAAACCAGAATGCATACATGAGACATTTTGTGCATGCTAAGAGCAGTAAAAAGAAAAATAATGCATCACCTCACATTGAAACATATGATCAACCAAGGCATGCTACACAAAAGTATTATCTGTATTGTTTTCTTCCTGCCACTCAATCTAGCAGTCCCTTCATTACCTGTCATTTCTGTAACAAAAAGGGACATATTTCCAGTTCTTGTGCATTGAAGAAAAATGGACTTGGCAGGAAAGCTGAATGGGTTCCCAAAGTTGCATCTGCATCTAGGGAATTACTTACTGACCGAAAAGGACCCAAGCAAATTTGGGTACCTAAAAGGAAAACATAAACTTTGTTTTGCAGGTCTGTCTCAAAGCTAAGAAAAGCAACAAATGGTATATGGATAGTACCTGCTCAAGCCACATGACTGGTGATAAGGAGAAGTTCATCACCCTTAGAGACAAGAAAGGAGGAAAGGTGACCTTTGGAGGTGACCAATATGACAAAATCACTGGTATTGGAATTGTGGGCAAAAATCCAGAAACATCCATTGAAGAGGTGCTGTTTGTGATTGGCCTCAACCACAACTTGCTAAGCGTGAGTCAGACTTGTGACAAAGGAAACTGGGTGCTGTTTGACTCAAAGTTTTGCCTGGTCATCAGAAAAAGTGATCACAAAGTAATCCTCAAAGCTCAAAGGGATGGTAACTGTTATACTATTGACCTTGATGAACTTCCTCCCTTGGATTCTGTATGTTTAATTAGTCAGGATAATGATAGTTGGTTATGGCATAGGAGATTAGCTCATGTTAACATGAATCAACTGTCTAAACTGATTAAAAATGAGCTAGTAACTGGTCTACCAAAAATATCTTTTGAAAAGGATAAAGAATGTGATGCATGCTTAAGAGGAAAACAAACTAAATCATCCTTCAAATCTAAAAATGTAGTTACCACAACTAGACCACTTGAATTGTTGCATATGGACTTAATTGGACCATCTAGGGTGAAAAGTCTTGGTGGTAATTTGTATGTACTTGTAATTGTTGATGATTACTCTAGATTTACTTGGACATTATTTCTCTCTTCTAAAAGTGATACCTTTGATGCATTTGTAACCTTAGCAAAGAAAGTGCAAAATGAGAAAGGTATTTCTATTATGTCTATCAGGTCAGACCATGGAGGAGAATTTGAAAATGCATACTTCCTGGAGTACTGCAATGAGCATGGGATTGACCACAACTTCTCAGCTCCAAGGACCCCTCAACAAAATAGGGTAGTAGAAAGGAAGAACAGAACTATTGGAGAGATGACCAGAGCTATGCTGAATGAGAAGGAACTCTCTCAAGTGTTTTGGGCTGATGTAGTGAATACAGCAAGCTACATCATAAACAGAGCCTACATTAGACCAATCCTTGGGAAGACTCCATATGAGTTGTACAAGGGAAGAAAGCCAAATCTGTCCCATCTCCATATGTTCGGATGCAAATGCTTCATTCACAACAATGGGAAAGAAAATCTGGGTAAGTTTGATGCTAAATCCGATGAAGGTATATTTCTGGGCTATTCTAGTAGGAGTAAGGCATATAGAGCTTATAATAAAAGATCAAATGTGGTAGAAGAATCTGTGCATGTGGTTTTCATTGAAAATGAAACTGTTTCAAAACATGTTACCAATGAGGATGATCTTGCTTTTAACTTTGAAAAACTGGGTATTTCTGGTAAAAATAAAACTGAACCTCCAAAGATATCTGAATCTGTTAACACAGAAGAAGATATCCAGGAGCAAGAGTTTGATGAAGAAATTAATGAAGAAACATCTCAAGAACTCCCTAGAGCTTGGAGATATCAAAGGAATCATCCTGTTGATCAAGTAATAGGGAATGTTCAAGAGAGAGTCAAAACCAGAAAACAGTTAAGGGATCAAATGCTCAACTGCGCTTTCATTTCTCAAATTGAACCTAAATGTGCTGAAGAAGCCTTAACTGATGATTACTAGATTTTAGCTATGCAAGATGAACTAAATCAGTTTGAAAGAAATCATGTTTGGGATTTAGTGCCCAGGCCCAAAAATCATCCTATTATTGGTACCAAATGGGTTTTCAGAAATAAACTGGATGAATCTGGAACAATAATCAGAAATAAGGCTAGACTGGTTGCTAAAGGGTATAATCAGGAAGAAGGTATTGATTTTGAAGAAACCTTTGCACCAGTAGCTAGACTAGAGGCTATAAGAATACTGCTAGCATAAGCATGCATGAAAAACATTTTACTATATCAAATGGATGTAAAGAGTGCCTTTTTAAATGGATATATCATGGAAGAGGTTTATGTAGATCAACCTCCAGGTTTTGAAGATTCTACAAAACCAAACCATGTTTATAAACTGAAGAAGGCTCTTTATGGTTTAAAACAAGCCCCTAGAGCATGGTATGAGAGACTGAGCAATTTTCTAACTGAAAAAGGGTTTAATAGAGGCAAAGTTGACACAACTTTATTCACTAAGAAAGAAAATAAAGATTTACTGATTGTTCAAATCTATGTTGATGATATTATTTTCGGTGCTACTAATGAAACTCTTTGCAAGAAATTTTCTGAGTTAATGCAGGGAGAATTCGAGATGTCCATGATGGGTGAACTTAACTTCTTCCTCGGACTGCAAATCAGACAGCTTGATGATGGTATCTTTCTCAGTCAATCCAAGTATCTAAAGGAGCTGCTAAAGAAGTTTGGAATGGAGAATACCAAGCCAATGGGAACACCTATGGCTACTGCAACCAAACTAGACATGGATGAGAATGGGAAGATGTTTGACATTACTCAGTACAGGAGAATGATTGGATCCCTGTTGTACTTAACTGCCAGCAGACCTAACATTATGTTCGGTGTCTGTATGTGTGCCAGGTTCCAATCATGTCCCAAGGAAACCCATGCAACAGCTGTGAAGAGAATTTTCAGATATCTCATTGGAACATCACAGTTGGGTCTCTGGTATCCAAACGGCAATGGAGAAGATCTCAAAGGATACACTGATGCTGATTTTGCAGGATCCAAAACTGACAGAAAAAGCACAAGTGGAACTTGTAAGTTTCTTGGAGGATCCCTGGTTTCATGGTTCAGCAAAAAGCAAAACAGTGTAGCCCTATCCACTGCAGAAGCTGAGTATGTTGCAGCTGGAAGCTGTTGTGCCAAAGTCATCTGGATGAAGCAGCAGCTTGAAGATCTTGAGGTTAAAATGAAAGAGATACCAATCATGTGTGACAACCAAAGTGCCATAAATATCACCAAGAATCCTGTAAAGCATTCAAGGACAAAACATATTGAAGTTAGGCACCACTTCATAAGGGATCATGTTCTGAAAGGAGAAGTTAAGCTAGAGTACATCCCAATAGAGAATCAAGTTGCTGACATACTCACAAAGCCTCTATCAGAAGACAGGCTTTACAGAATAAGGAGAGAATTCGGTATGGTAAATCCCAGTGAACTGTAAGTTATTCTTGTGCAATCTTGTTTTCAAAGGTTTAAACTTTAAAATTAATTCTAACTTTAGCATCAGAGTATGTTTAATTTAAGCTGCAGGTGCTCCTCACAAGATTCAATGGCAATAAACTTGAAAATTGGAGCACATCAGAATGGAACAACCAGAAAGTGAAGTAAATGATGAAAATTCTGAGTTCTGGATCCACTCTGTAAGTTTTTAATAAGATGAAATTCATATTTTAATGAGTGTTAGACGTATTTTGCCTCAAAAACCGTGTCTTTGAACTGGTCAACATGGTCAACATTCGAATTTTTGTTGATCAACAGACGAACTTCGGCCTATTAGCCTTGGAACAGTTCTCGGTGATGCCTCGAAATTCGTCTGTTGGATCTTTGAAATTCGAATTTTCAAAAAGCAAAAATCTCAAAATCATGTTTGTCCATCACTGTTGTACGAATTATCACTTCTTGAAATACGAATGTTGGACAACCTTTACAAAAGTTGAAAAATGCAAACTTTCAGTTCAAAATTCGTCTGTTGAATCATGTTCTTCATGTTGAATACTTGAAAGACGAAGTTACGCATGCTTAATTCGTCTGTTGATTGTGGTTGTGTTTGTTGCCTGCTGTTTGCTCATTAACATTCGAACTTTGTTGGAACAAAATTCGTCTGTTATGTTTGTTCTACTTGTTCATAGCCACTTTCAGACGAACTTTCAGAATGAAAATTCGTCTGTTAGTTAGCTTTGTGGAACGGTTTAACTTGTAACTGCCCGAAGTTCAAATTTTGACCCCTCAAAATTCGTCTGTCAGACGGTTACACACGTTAAATGCAACGGTTTTCCTCAGAACAGAGGCAACCCTATTTGTAACCTCTCTAAATCTGTTCTGATTCTCTCTTTAATTCTCTTAACTCCTGTCCAAAAACCGTCATTCTTCACCGTTTAAACTTCCATTCGCATCCCATAAACCTTTCCTTAACCTCATTCTGCATCATTCCACTGAAAAATGGCGAGAGTAAAGATCCCTGGAGCAGGACAAGCTGGAACTCAGCCAAAAAGAATGGTCAAATCTCAATATGCTACAAAGGAATGAGAGAAATCCAAGAGAAAGGCCGAACCCAGTAAAGCTACCCCTTCTAAATGCCAGAAATCATCATCCAAGGCAGATTCACAGAAAACTGGACCTTCCTCATCAAAAACTGCGGTCCCTTCGGCTGATACTGCTACTGTGGCTTCCTTCTCTTCTACACAATTTCGAGAATTTGAGCTTACTACACTGCCACTTTGGAGCACTCCTGAGATTCAAGAAGAGTTTTCTGCCAAGTTTTCCAGCAAAAAGGTAATCAAGCCTCACTGTGTAAATATGGAGCAATTTTTGATATCCAACAACTTTGATGCTGCATTATGGTTGATAAGATACAAAAACCTGTTGGAAATTGCTGAAAAATATAATGATGAAGTAGTGAAGACTTGGTATGCCTCTCTTCAATATAACAGCAAGAAAAAGAAATGGGAGGTCATTTTGAGATCAATGACCATCTGGCTTGCTGATGAAACAATCAATGAAGTGCTGGAAATCCCAGGACAAGATCGGCTAAAAATTGACATCACAGCCTCTGGATATATGGATGAGGCAAGCACAGCTGATGAAGAAGGTGGATCCTTTCTGAACTACAAAGAGAGCACCATCTTCGACACCTTATTCAGGAGAAGGGAGAACAGGCCAACAATAAATCTGTTGAAGCCCACAGACCTAAGTGTACAAGTCAGGATCCTGCACTATATAGTGTCCAGGATCATATTCAACAAGGGTGGCAGCTTCAATTTGATAACAAGGGCAGAGGCTCATGTGATGACTGCTATCATACGTGGAAAGCTGATTAACATGGGTCATATCATCCTCCAGAGAATGATAAAGGCAAGGGATCAGAGGAAGGATTCCACACTCCCCTATGCTGCAATTATTTCAAGAATCCTGCAGCATACTAGAATTCAACACATTGAAAAGGGGAAAGGGAAACTTACTGAGGCATTCAAAGAGGAGGAACTGCAAAGGATGGGCATTAAAAGAGATGAAGGACAATGGGTTGGAAAGGGAGCAGGGAAATCTGAAGACTTGTTCTTTGTTGCTGATGCATCCCTCCAACAAGAAGGAACTTCTGAGCCCCCTAGCAAATCTGTACCTCAGCCTTCTCAGCCAATCCCATCTCCCTCCAGGCCTACTCACCCTCCTTCCACTCCCTCCTCACGGGCCAAGCCAACAAAGGTCACTGAGTTGTTTGACAATCTGTCAACCCTCATTCTCAGCATAAGAGATGAGCAAAATGCCAAATTTGCTCATCTACAAGATCAGATCCATCAGTTGGCTGTAAATATGAAGGTGGTGGCTGATGCCTATGAAGAGATAAGAAATGCAATTCCTACCACTTCAGCTCCACCTCAGCCTGGTGTCCCTGAGCCTACTCTGTCTCCATCCCCTGTGCCTCCAAGTCCCTTCGAGATTGCCTCCTCTGACCATGATGATGATGATATAGATGGTGCTGCTGCAATGAGTACACCAAGTCCTGGTCCACCCTTAGACTATGGATTGGGAGAAGAAGGACTCCAAGATACAAGCCCTCATGAGCCCATGCAAGAAGATGCTCAGGAATCAATTCTGTCAACTCAAGAATCTGAGCAAGTTGAAAGACTAGTTACAGCCATTTCAAGCTCCTCTATGCAAGAAGATGTGAGCACTGAAGAAATGAGCCTTGTACCTGTTGTTGACTATGTTGCTATTGCTCACAATGCTCTACTGGAAGCTCAGAGGAGAAGGCTGGAAGAAATGTTTCCTCCTGCTAAACCAGCTTCCTCTTCTCTAGCTGCCTATGGTCTTACAGAGGAACAAAGAGCTCAACTGGCTCTTTCCAGACAGGCAATGCAGGAGCTGCTGGAAATCTCTGACGAGGAAACAAACACTGAGCCCCCAGCTGAACCTGAAATCCCTTTTGCTCCTGTGCCCCTTCGTGCTATTCCTGTCTCTCAGATCCCTCCTCCGGCTGACTTTGTTGGCCTTCCTGATGATGTCAAAAAGGGGGAGAAGTCTGGGCAAACTGGAAAGCCTGCTGCTGAGCAATCTAGGAAAGGAAAAGGGAAATCCTACAGCAAGAAGACCAAGTCCAAGAAGAAATGATTGGAGATTAGGCTTAAGTCCTCTTGTTGTACTTTGTACTGTGTATTTGTGTTTTGAATTTGTTGTTTGAACTGGATTTGATGTTTGAACTTTGCTTAATTTGTTTCTGTACAAGCAACTCTTGATTAAATGAATGGATCCCTTTGTTGCAATACTTTGTGCCTTAAATCTGTTGTTTTGATATCTTATGCATATGTTGAGGGGGAGTTTGTGAAAGCAAACCTAAGTACTAATCCAGTTTGTAAGTTGTTTTGTCATCATCAAAAAGGGGGAGAATGTTGAAACAAGAGTTTTAATGATTCCAAACCAACATTCAAGAGCTTGGATTGAAGATATCAAAGGAGAGCAAAGCTGTTTTGAAGTGAAGATTTTCTGAGTACTTGCTGCTAGATCTTTTGTAGGATCCTTAGTTTTTGTTATGACTGGGTAAAAGATTTTGATTTGAAGAAAAGAAGTTTTCAAACTTTGATTTTATGTTAAATCTTCAAATATTTGAAAAACACCCACAAACAGACGATGGTTGAAAGTTTAAGCTAAACTGTCAAGTTGGAAATTCGAACTTTGCCTTTGGAAATTCAAATTTTGAGCTAAAACTGAATAAGTCTGAAGAGATGGCTCTCTGTCAGACGAATTTTGGTTGTTCAAAATTCAAATTTTCATCTAGTCTGAAAAAAGGCCTTTTGCTAACAGACGAACTACACACTTTCAAAATTCGAATTTCAAGTAAAATGAAGTTTGTAACAACCAAAGAAATTCGTCTGAAACTATGATAAAGTGCATCTGAAATCAAAATGAAATCGAGTTTGATAAATGTTCTCTGATAGACGAATTTTGAACTTCCAACATTCGAATTTTCATATAAGTCTGAAAGATGCTTCTTTGCAACAGACGAATTTTGAGTCTTCAAAATTCGAATTTCAAACAAAACAAAACTTGAGAAAATGGAAGAAATTCGTCTGAAACTATGTTAAAGTTCACCTGAGATCAAGAGTGATTTAAGTTTCAAAACTGCTCTCTGACAGATGAACTTTGAACATTGAAATTTGAATTTCAGAAGCTAAGTTCTTGAGTCTATTGAAATGAAACATTGACATACGAATGATAAGAACTTGCAACATTCGAATGATGAAATTAGTCTGAAAAGAGTTTCTCTGACAGACGAATTTCGCCCCTTTAAAATTCGAATTTCGAAGAAAGTAATCTACTGTGTCCCTTTAAACGTTCAATGGAAAGACGAATTTTGGGGATCCAAAATTCAAATTTCGAAGGCACTGTAGAAAATTGAAAACACTATTCACACTTAACCGAAAAACTTTCTTCTTGAAAATTCGTATGTCACTTTGTGAAAATGTTTTGTAAGTTTCAAAATTTGAATTTCACTTCATGAACAGACGAACTTCGTGCTGTAACGTTGGAAGCTTTAATCTTCAGTTCCTTCGAAATTCGTCTGTTGGCCAACCAAAATTCGAATTTCAGTATGTCAGAAACATTAAATGCGGTTGGTAAACGGATAGTTTTTCAGAGTAACCATTGAATAACTTCCCCAACGGATAGATTTAGTCTCTAACGGATATATGAGACCTAAATCTATAAATACAACATCATTTGAAGTTGTGGGTAACGAATCAAACTTGTATATACCGAATTTCTGCTGAATCTTCTTCTCAAAAGCTTTTACCCTCTTAACTTCTAAACTTGTACTTAAACTTTCATATCCACTCTTTACAAGAGAGTTATTTCATTGTAATCAATCTATTCTTCATCTGGGAGATAGATTTACTTGTGAGGGGTATTCACAAGGGGATTGGGAAGCACATTGTGAAAGTGCTTAGAGTGTTTGAGAGAGCTCCAGAAACAGAGCATACTCATGTACTGCGGCTTTAGCAAGAAGCCCACTGAAATTCTTGCTGTATAGTGGATAAATCTCAAGAGGTGTCTTGGGGACTGGATGTAGGTCAAGTGAATAGACCGAACCAGGATAAATCACTGACTTCTCTTCTCCTTATCTTTACTTTTCACCTTTCTCTATTTTACGCATTGTTTTCATTATACTGTGATATCTTCACTTACTTCACTTTGTGCAGAAAAATTTCAAACTTCCCAATTCACCCCCCTCTTGGGAAGTCAGCCCTGCTAACAGTTTTGATATCTTATGCATATGTTGAGGGGGAGCTTGTGAAAGCAAACCTAAGTACTAATCCAGTTTGTAAGTTGTTTTGTCATCATCAAAAAGGGGGAGAATATTGAAACAAGAGTTTTGATAATTCCAAACCAACATTCAAGAGCTTGGATTGAAGATATCAAAGGAGTGCAAAGCTGTTTCAAGTGAAGATTTTCTGAGTCCTTGCTATTAGATCTTTTGTAGGATCCTTAGTTTTTGTTATGACTGGGTAAAAGATTTTGATTTGAAGAAAAGAAGTTTCAAACTTTGATTTTATGTTAAATCTTCAAATATTTGAAAAACACCCACAAACAGACGATGGTTGAAAGTTTAAGCTAAACTGTCAAGTTGGAAATTCAAACTTTGCCTTTGGAAATTCAAATTTCGAGCTAAAACTGAATAAGTCTGAAGAGATGGCTCTCTGTCAGACGAATTTTGGTTGTTCAAAATTCGAATTTTCATCTAGTCTGAAAAAAGGCCTTTTGCTAACAGATGAACTTCACACTTTCAAAATTTGAATTTCAAGTAAAATGAAGTTTGTAAAAACCAAAGAAATTCGTCTGAAACTATGATAAAGTGCATCTGAAATCAAAATGAAATCGAGTTTGATAAATGTTCTCTGACAGATGAATTTTAAACTTCCAACATTCGAATTTTCATATAAGTCTGAAAGATGCTTCTTTGCAACAGACGAATTTTGAGTCTTCAAAATTCGAATTTCAAACAAAACAAAACTTGAGAAAATGGAAGAAATTGGTCTGAAACTATGTTAAAGTTCACCTGAGATCAAGAGTGATTTAAGTTTCAAAACTGCTCTCTGACAGACGAACTTTGAACATTGAAATTTGAATTTCAGAAGCTAAGTTCTTGAGTCTATTGAAATGAAACATTGACATACGAATGATAAGAACTTGCAACATTCGAATGATGAAATTAGTCTGAAAAGAGTTTCTCTGACAGACGAATTTCGCCCCTTTAAAATTCAAATTTCAAAGAAAGTAATCTACTGTCTCCCTTTAAACGTTCAATGGACAGACGAATTTTGGTGATCTAAAATTCGAATTTCGAAGGCACTGTAGAAAATTGAAAACACTGTTCACACTTAACCGAAAAACTTTCTTCTTGAAAATTCGTATGTCACTTTGTGAAAATATTTTGTAAGTTTCAAAATTCGAATTTCACTTCATGAACAGACGAACTTCGTGCTGTAACGTTGGAAGCTTTAATCTTCAGTTCCTTCGAAATTCGTCTGTTGGCCAACCAAAATTCGAATTTCAATATGTCAGAAACATTAAATGCGGTTGGTAAATGGATAGTTTTTCAGAGTAACCATTGAATAACTTCCCCAACGGATAGATTTAGTCTCTAACGGATATATGAGACCTAAATCTATAAATACAACATCATTTGAAGTTGTGGGTAACGAATCATACTTGTATATACCGAATTTCTGCTGAATCTTCTTCTCAAAAGCTTTTACCCTCTTAACTTCTAAACTTGTACTTAAACTTTCATATCCACTCTTTACAAGAGAGTTATTTCATTGTAATCAATCTATTCTTCATCTGGGAGATAGATTTACTTGTGAGGGGTATTCACAAGGGGATTGGGAAGCACATTGTGAAAGTGCTTAGAGTGTTTGAGAGAGCTCCAGAAACAGAGCATACTCATGTACTGCGGCTTTAGCAAGAAGCCCACTGAAATTCTTGCTGTATAGTGGATAAATCTCAAGAGGTGTCTTGGGGACTGGATGTAGGTCAAGTGAATAGACCGAACCAGGATAAATCACTGACTTCTCTTCTCCTTATCTTTACTTTTCACCTTGCTCTATTTTACGCATTGTTTTCATTATACTGTGATATCTTCACTTACTTCACTTTGTGGAGAAAAATTTCAAACTTCCCAATTCACCCACCTCTTGGGAAGTCAGCCCTGCTAACAGTTTTGATATCTTATGCATAAGTTGAGGGGGAGCTTGTAAAAGCAAACCTAAGTACTAATCCAGTTTGTAAGTTGTTTTGTTATCATCAAAAAGGGGGAGAATGTTGAAACAAGAGTTTTGATAATTCCAAACCAACATTCAAGAGCTTGGATTGAAGATATCAGAGAGCAAAGTTGTTTCAAGTGAAGATTTTCTGAGTACTTACTGTTAGATCTTTTGTAGGATCCTTAGTTTTTGTTATGACTGGGTAAAAGATTTTGATTTGAAGAAAAGAAGTTTTCAAACTTTGATTTTATGTTAAATCTTCAAATATTTGAAAAACACCCACAAACAGACGATGGTTGAAAGTTTAAGCTAAACTGTCAAGTTGGAAATTCGAACTTTGCCTTTGGAAATTCGAATTTCGAGCTAAAACTGAATAAGTCTGAAGAGATGGCTCTCTGTCAGACGAATTTTGGTTGTTCAAAATTCGAATTTTCATCTAGTCTGAAAAGAGGCCTTTTGCTAACAGACGAACTTCACACTTTCAAAATTCAGATTTCAAGTAAAATAAAGTTTGTAAAAACCAAAGAAATTCGTCTGAAACTATGATAAAGTGCATCTGAAATCAAAATGAAATTGAGTTTGATAAATGCTCTCTGACAGACGAATTTTGAACTTCCAACATTTGAATTTTCATATAAGTCTGAAAGATGCTTCTTTGCAACAGACGAACTTTGAGTCTTCAAAATTTGAATTTCAAACAAAACAAAACTTGAGAAAATGGAAGAAATTCATCTGAAACTATGTTAAAGTTCACCTGAGATCAAGAGTGATTTAAGTTTCAAAACTGCTCTCTGACAGACGAACTTTGAACATTGAAATTTGAATTTCAGAAGCTAAGTTCTTGAGTCTATTGAAATGAAACATTGACATACAAATGATAAGAACTTGCAACATTCGAATGATGAAATTAGTATGAAAAGAGTTTCTCTGATAGACGAATTTCGCCCCTTCAAAATTTGAATTTCGAAGAAAGTAATCTACTGTGTCCCTTTAAACGTTCAATGGACAGACGAATTTTGGGGATCTAAAATTCGAATTTCGAAGGCACTGTAGAAAATTGAAAACACTGTTCACACTTAACCGAAAAACTTTCTTCTTGAAAATTCGTATGTCACTTTGTGAAAATGTTTTGTAAGTTTCAAAATTCGAATTTCACTTCATGAACAGACGAACTTCGTGCTGTAACGTTGGAAGCTTTAATCTTCAGTTCCTTCGAAATTCGTCTGTTGGCCAACCAAAATTCGAATTTCAGTATGTCAGAAACATTAAATGTGGTTGGTAAACGGATAGTTTTTCAGAGTAACCGTTGAATAACTTCCCCAACGGATAGATTTAGTCTCTAACGGATATTTGAGACCTAAATCTATAAATACAACATCATTTGAAGTTGTGGGTAACGAATCAAACTTATATATATCGAATTTCTGCTGAATCTTCTTCTCAAAAGCTTTTACCCTCTTAACTTCTAAACTTGTACTTAAACTTTCATATCCACTCTTTACAAGAGAGTTATTTCATTGTAATCAATCTATTCTTCATCTGGGAGATAGATTTACTTGTGAGGGGTATTCACAAGGGGATTGGGAAGCACATAGTGAAAGTGCTTGGAAAGTTTGAGAGAACTCAGAAACAGAGCATACTCATGTACTGCGGCTTTAGCAAGAAGCCCACTGAAATTCTTGCTGTATAGTGGATAAATCTCAAGAGGTGTCTTGGGGACTGGATGTAGGTCAAGTGAATAGACCGAACCAGGATAAATCACTGACTTCTCTTCTCCTTATATTTACTTTTCCCCTTGCTCTGTTTTACGCATTGTTTTCATTATACTGTGATATCTTCACTTACTTCACTTTGTGCAGAAAAATTTCAAACTTCCCAATTCACCCCCCTCTTGGGAAGTCAGCCCTGCTAACAGGTTCTTCAAAAACTTTAGCTTCATTGTTGCACCACTTACAAACTACATTAAAGAAGTCAATGGACAAAGCAAGTCCAAAAAACTTTGAAGAACTGAAGAAGTGTTTGATAGAAGCACCTATGTCAGCCCTTCCAAACTTTGACCAAGTGTTTGAAGTCAATTTTGATGCTTCCAATGCTGGAATTAGTGCCGTTCTAAGCCAAGAAGGTCATCTGACTGGCTTCTTCAATGAAAAACTCAACAAGGGAAAACTCAAATACTCCACTTATGACAAGGAGTTATATGTCATTGTTAGAGCTTTACAACACTAGAGTCACTATTTAATGAATAAAGAGTTTATTCTCTACTTTGATCGTAAGGCCTTCAAGCATTTGAATTCTCAACAAAAGATCAGTCATAGACATGCCACTTGGAGTGAGTTCTTGTAGTTTATCTATTCTTTCTCAAACATATAGCTGGGACTTTGAACCTTGTAGCTGATGAGCTTAGTAGACATCATGCTTTGCTATCTACTCTTCAAGCAAAAGTTGTCTAATTTGAAGTCAACAAAGAACTATACCAAGATTACCCTAATTTTTGTGAAGCATGGGGTTCCATAAAGGCACAACCGTACAATAGTATCATAGGCATGAGGGTTTCTTATTTTGAGAAAAGACCCTATGGAGTCCTCAATGCTCATTATGGGAAGCAATTATCTGGGAAGCCCATAATGGAGGATTAGCATATTACTTTAGGTGAGATAAAATTGTGGCCCTCGTTAAAGAAAATTTCTATTGGCCAAGGCTTGAGAGAGATGTCAATAGACACATCTAAAGGTGCAAAGCTTGTCATTTGCCTAAGTTCAAAAGCCAAAACACTCATGCATGCATCTTCTTGTTACCTTGGTAAGATGTTCGTATGGATTTTATCCTTGACTACCTTCAACTCAAGGACAAGAAGATATCATAATGGTAGTTCTAGATAGATTCTCAAAGATGTCATGCTTTTATTTGCTGTTAAAAGATAAATCATTCTATTAAAGTTGCAGACTTATACTTCAAGGAAATTGTTCATCTTCATGCATTCTGAAAACTATCACTTTTAATCGAGATGTCAAATTCTTAAGTCACTTTCGGAGAACTTTATGGAAGAAAATGGGAACCAAGCTGCAATTCAATAGTGCTAACCATCCTCAAATAGATGTATAGACTAAAACAATTAACAAGATTTTGGGAAATCTTCTCCAAAGCTTTGTCAAGAAGAATTTAAAGCAATGGAACCTTATCCTTACCCAAGTTGAATTTTCTTATAACAAATCAATTAATCAAGCTACAGAAAAGCATTCATTTGAAGCGGTTTATGGTACTAGTCCACTTAGTTCTTTGGATTTGATTCCTTGACCTAATAAGCAATAACACGGTGCCGATGCAAAAGAAATCAAGAAGCTACATGAACAAGTTTGACAGCAGATTCAAAAGCAAAACTTGAGATACAAAACTCAACATGATAAGAATTGAGGGTAGTAAACTTTCAAAGTTGGAGACTTGATATGACCACATTTTACTACATTTTTATCCTCTAGATCTAGCATTTTTATCACATTTATTTGACTATTTTGTGATTTTAAGAGCATCTTTGTGTTTTAACTAATTTTGTGTAGTATGTGAAAAAATGTGTTAAATCCTTGGTTTTAAGTATACTTTGTGATATTTTATCATATTCCATGAATTTGGTTGTTGATTCTTTCCATCAGTGTATTTTCCACATTAATTTTCCAATTAAGTACTTGTTTTGCCTTTTTCTAGTGATTTAATAAAGGTTTTCTATATGATTATGGATGAGATTTTTTTTTATGGATGAGATTTTTTAAAGAGTTTCCATTCCAATATCTATTTAATGTCATTAACAATACCATGTTATTAGATTTTCATTCATGTTGAACCCATTTCCGCAGACTTTTAACCCATTTTTCACTTTCTCAAAATATCCCTAGTCATAGTCCCACTTGAAATTACATTTAATTATTCTTAAGATTCTTGGATTAATCAACTAATGATCATCTAGAATACTTAATTAGGATTAATTGGAGTTATCAAACTTGACCATAGTGATTAGGGCTTTCATTCCAGAGCCAGTCAAAGTTTAGTCGAAGAAGGGCATTTTAGTCACCTTTCCTAAGAAGTCTATTTTCTAGCTATTTTCTTTGGGATTTTTCTTTCTTTCTTTTGCATCATTTTGAGAGTGTTTTCCCCTGAATGTTAGTGATTAATTTTGTAATTATTCATGCCTAAATCATGCTTAAATTGATTTTATAATTTTAAACCTATTTTATATCATTTATGTTACATGAGTTTATGTGTCACATTTTGATCATTTTATGTAATATCTTTTCGTATGTCTTTGGGCATGGATATGTTGGCAAGCTAATAGGCTAATAGAGGTCATAAATTGCAAGAGGGAAGGAGGTCCACAAGTCCACACAAGCCATATCACATCCTAGTCATCACTCATTAATCCAACTAAGCACCTTTCATGGGAAATGACCTCTATACCTTTACCTTCTACTCAAAACACAAAAGCTTGACCACTTGGACAGATTTTCATTTCTGAATTTAGTCTCAATTTCATGCTCCATCTCTCCATTTTCTAGCTCCCATTCACTCTTTATTCTTTCATTTCATTTTCTCTCAATTTCTCACACAATCCTTCAATCAGTTTCTGCTTTCTCTTCTTCTCTTCCGTTTTTGGTCCATTTTATTGGAATAGCTGACTTCCCAAGAGGGGATTGAATTGGGAAGTTCAAAATTTTTCTACAAAAGAAAATGTAAGTTCACAGTGAAAGCAAAAATTTGCATACAAACTTAGTGCAGTGAAAATGAATGTAAATGCAAGATAAGGGAAGAAAGGACTCAGAAATTTATCCTAATTCGGTCTAATCCACTTGACCTACATGCAGTCCTCAATCTGCTACTTGAGTTTTCACTATCTGCAAGAATTTAATGAGCTCCTTGTAATGCCTCAGTACAGACTCGTGCTTTGTTCTTAGAACAGTCAAAATTTACACTTAACATTTTTTCAAATGTTTCCCAAATCCCTTTTATGACTCCCCTTACAAAAAATCATTTTTCCAAATAAAGAAATTTTTTTTACACAGAATAGATACTCTCTAGAATAGAGTGGATACAAAAGTTAAAGTGTAGTATATGTTGTGTGTGGGTAAAAAGGCTTTGACACAACAATTTAGTAGAATAATTGCAAAGATAAGCTCAAATTCATTGTTCACAGCTTCAAATAAAGTTTTGTTTATAGATTTATGACTTAACTAGTAGTTAGACACAAGATCTAGCCGTTAAAAACTTTAACCAATGGTCACTTTGTAAAAATAGCTGTTAACCAACCACATTTAATGCATCTGACATGCCAAAATTTGAATTTTAAGATACAACAGATGAATTTAACAGAGACAAAAGGTAAAAATTTTCAACATTGAACTTCAACATTCATCTATTTAAGTGTAACATTTGAATTTTGAGTTTGTTAAGGATATCCTATGTTAGAGCATACGAATTTTCATATCAGAAGTACATCTGTTGAGTTTGAACAGTTGTCTTATATTTTTATAGTGCACTCAAAATTGAAATTTCAGAAACTGAAATTTGCCTGTCAAAGGCTTGTTCAACATGGCCCAAAAGTTCTCCTCTATGAAATTCGAATGTTGAACTACAAAATTCATCTATCAGAGGCATACTCTAACGAGACTCACAAGTTCTCATTTTGAAATTCATATTTTGAAGTCCAAAGTTCGTCTATCAAAGAAGGTGACTCTGAACTCTCTTTGAAATTCATCAATATTCAAATTTTGACTAAGTTTCATACAAATTTTGCACATATTCACTAATAATGCTTAGCCCAAAATTTGAATTTCATAACTGAAATTCATCTATTAAAGATGAAACCTCTGTATATTCGAATTTTATCAAGCAAAGTTCAAATTTTGCATAAAATACACATAAGTCAATAGCAAAATTTGTTTATTAGTCAATATTTTTCCAATTTGACATATGCTAACATAGGATAACTGTGAAATTACTTATTTAAGTGATGTGACAATATGAATAAGTGAGAATCATAGCTTTTTACCCAGTGTACATGGTGAGAAATCTTAACAACTAAATCTGCACACGTTTTTCACTGGATTTCTTCACTTTGTCATTTGATACTCCTTTGATATTCTCCTTTCCAAGCTCTAGTTATTTGCAATCATCAAAACTTCTTATTCAACACATTCCTTCCCTTCTCTCCATTTCATTTCACTTTTATCTTGAGCATCCAAATCTAAACAAGTGCAGAAAGTTGAAGGAAAACTAGAGATTTAAATTGCTATTGAGGAAACTTTACTTGTAACCAAAATTGGCTTGTCTTTCACTTCTTCATGGATCCAATTCTTATTTCTTCTTCTTTTCTTGGCTTGGACAAAATTTTGATCATGGTAGCTTAAGATTGAAGTGGTGCTTTGCAATGAAGATAGGGAAGAAAGCCATGAGGAGCATTGGATTCATTGTCTACAAAGGGAACTTTCTTACTCTCTTACTATTTTCTTAGCTAGATTGATTTTGTGTTAGTTCTTTGGACTGAATCTTTATGTTAGGACTTGATTTAGCTATTTTCTTAGCTAGCTTGAAATTGAGATAGCTACTAGACATTGGATTTAATTTGATCAATTTCATTTGAGAGAGTTTATTTTGATGTAATTCAATCAGTATTATGTTATTAATGTCATATGAAATTTTCAACCAACATGTTACATGTTCTTGTCTTCAATGGTAGTTTAGCTATCTTGATTGTATGATTAGTAAATTAGGATGGTTAAATTGTTGTTTAGGATGAGATATATGATTGGTTGACATTGGTTTTGGGCTATAATGTCCAATTGCACAATTTAGGACTTAATAAAGTGACACACCTATCAAGTGTTTAAATAAATGTCAAGGAGAAATTTATCTGTTGTAATGGTTGAATTCTCACACTTAGGTAGAAGAACTTTGGTTGGGCTTAACATTCTCACTTTATTAAATCAATTCTTTTTCAAAATCCCTTATAGAATCATTTTAGCTCTTATGATTGACAAATTCTCTATTGACATTGGAAAGTATCACACTTAATTGATGATGATCTTAAATCCACTTCCTACCACTTTTCACATTCCAAATTATTTATTTCTCTTGTTAATTGTTCTGTTTTGCATTTCAAATTTCCTTTTACTTGAATTGAACTAAAAACCCCCAAATTTGCATTGTGTCTAGTGTAGAATTCATTGCATTTTTTAGTTAAGCATTCCTTAGACTTTCTTAATACGACCTTGGTTGGCTGCTATACTACATAGTAGTTAACTTAGTTATTAAATTGAGACCCTCACGATAAGGGCCGTCAAGACCTGGTATGGATCACCTATGGAAGTAATTATTTCCAAAACAACAAAATGCCAAGTTATAACCTAGAGCTTGATAGTCCATTCAAAATTGTGCAGAAGATCAACAATAATGTCTATAAGGTAATGCTTATAGAGTCTATGCTACATTTAATGTTGTAGACCTTTCACCATACTTTGAACATGATGTAAAGTTTAACTCAAGGGTGAGTCATGTCTAACCTAGGGAGGATGAAATAGAACAAATAATAACAACCCTATAACCCTTTCTTCTTGCAACTCCCATAACCTTTCTTCATGAACAAATTCCATAACCTCCTTCATAACTCCAAATAATGAGTTCTTGTAACCTTTCCATAGTAGCCATTTTGTTTTAAATTCTTGTTTATTACATGGCCTCTAAGACTAGTATAAATAGGCCACTTTGTTTTGTGTTGATCATCAAGCAAGTAACAAATTGTATATCCTCTCATTTAAGTGTTGTCCTCTAGCTTATAAGCCAATGATGTATGTCTATCAAGTTTTTGGCTAGAAAACAAGTTTGAAACCTTTAAGCTAAGTGCCAAAACTTCAGGATTATGCTTATTTAAGCTTAGTGGTAATAAAATTAAGTGAAATTAAAGCATTATCAACCACTTAACCTTAAATAAAACAAGAAAATAACCCAATAACTAGGTCTTCATTCATGTAGCTTCATGCTTTACTTGGTTGCTTGAAGATTTTGAACTTTTACTCCCTTGATATCTTTATTACCAAGCTCTAGTTATTTTGGAATCATCAAAATATGCATTTTGATTCAACATATAACACATCACTAAGGATGATCATCACTTAAATAAATCAATATGTTTTCTAAGAAGAACACAAGCAACAAGTAGATCTCACTAATTGAAAGAAAATTTGAAATATTATCGATGATAAGAATTGTGTGCACAAAAGAAGGCCTTTAAATAGGCAAAAGAACTCCTAAAGACACTTGGAATACTTGGAGTTCAAGTAATCCTAACAAATGTAGGAGATCTAAAAGAGATAACTAATATCCTAAAGGCCTAAAAATAAAAATGAAAATCCACTAAAAGAACAATAAATCATAATCCTAAAACTATTAGATAATCTCCTTAAACCAAAGAAATCTCCTTAAATTAAGGATCAAGCTTATCTAATAGATTTTATTTATCATAATTCGTTTTGGCCCTAAGGAAATACAAATTGGAAGCCACAAAATATCCTAATTTAATTTAAATCAAATCAAATCATAACAAATTTTAAAAAAAAGGTTGAAACAAAAAGATTATCCTAATCTAATTAAGTGGGGACGTGCGAGAACATTTTGTAATACCTTAACTTATAACCATATTACCCATGTATAAGATCTTATTATCGCCCATTGGATATGTTTAAAAGCTTGAATCATATGAGGGACCAAAACAGAAGAATTTAACTTTCAGTGTTACTGTTCATTTGGTAAATCCCATTTTTCTAGCGAACCTTGAAAAATCATAATTAAATCTAGAAAAAATTATATGAGGGTAATTCAAGTCTCTAAAAATAGCTTAAAACATTATCTACGTGGAAAAAATATGGAACATGACTTCAATCGTGCCAATTGATACAATATTTTGCACAAAATTAACTATTCAAATGGTCATTTTATATCTTCCCAGGATTTTAGTTGTAACTTTAAAAATTTATATCTCCTTCTATCCTGAGCCAACTTTTGCATACTTTGTCACTTGAAAGCCCTATATGTTTACTTTCTAGACATGTTTTTCTTATTCATTTATTCAACTTATATTGGGCATGGCACTAACTTAAACCATTAAGGGTTAGAATACTACTTTCCCTGGAACAGCTTTATGAAAACTTATATAATTCTTCTTCTATAGCTACAATTGCATTCAAACTAGTGGCATCTTAAACATAAGACATAGATCTTTTCATACATGTAAACCACTAAATTTTTAGAGCTCTATACTATTTCATATTCCTTTGAAAATTTCCAATGTTCACAGTGAATGTTCCAGTTTTTCCTACACCATCCTATTTTGACCCCTAACTTCAAAAATTCACTATAAATCATGTAGATAGCCAAATTAGGTGTTTTTTGGATTTTTTTAAAGTTTGTTTTGTCTTATTTCAAAGAATATATATATATCATACTAAATGCTCTATTTTGAATAGAGTACCCTTGTTTCAACTACTATTAGTCATTTCAAATAAAATCATGTCATGACTCACATAATGAACATCATAAACATCATACATTATCATTCATTGCTCCAAATCCATACATAACATGTCATAACAAAGGAGCACAGTAGCATAGAGGTACAAATTTAATATCATACATATGAATTTACACAAAGATTCATCAAAATAAGGGATCATTGCAAGCATCAACTTTTTAATCACCAGGCTTGCTCTTCTTTCCTTTCTTATCTTTGATAGTCTTGCCATATTAGGTTCCTAGACACGGTTGGCATAAGGGAGGGATGAGATTCATTGAATCTTGACAGTTATACCCAATCATGCAATCACATTATCATCAATATTACATGAAAAAATCAATGAGAATCATAGCAACATATCATCCCATAATATTTCTTAAAAGTTTTAGCAGAGTTTCATTTTGTAAAACATATATCCTAGGGTCATAAGAGCCCTCATACAACTCAGAAAACAATATTAAATCATCACAAAGCATTCAAACAAACATATGGCATAGCAACAAACTCATTAAAACTAAGCATAATAACATAAAGCATTAAAAGGGTAAATAATTACCTTAGAAGTTTCCCTTGCTTTTCACACTTTGTACTTCTTTTCCTTGACTCTCCATAACTTCCTTGAACCCTAATGCATCATAATTTAAGGTCATTAGCTACTGATTTCATGACCTTACACAAAAAGTATGCATAAAACCCTTAATTTTCTCTTTTGCATTTCCCTTGGATTTCCTTGTACACCATACTTGTATTAACCTATTTTGGACCCAAGGAATTCATTTTTGGGGTCAAAATCATAAAATTCTATTCAGATATCAAACCCTAGTCTGACAAAAAAATTCATGAAAATAGGAGGAAAAAATTTACTTCAAACTACTTGCAATAACTTATGATTTCATGCTCCTTCCGACTTTTCTATGGCTTTCCCTAGGTTTATTTCATCATAGCTCAACTTTTTCCCTCTAGAACCTTCGTGGCCAAAAATTTTAAGAGAGGAAAGGGAGAGAAAACTCCATGGAAACCCTACTAAAAGCTTAAGAACATAAGATAGAGATAGTAAAAGCTTACCCTAACAACTTGAGTTTCAACTTTTGCCTCTAACTTCTCCTTCTGCTCTCAAGTTTTTTAGTCACTTCCTCTCTCTTGTGGCTATTTTTTCTGATGTGAATGAAGAGGAATGAAAGCTGAATTTACTTAACTCAACACTTAGAGGAAAAAGATGTAATAAGGGAATAGTGACTTTTAGTTAACTAACCAAGTTTAGTTATATTTTCTTAAAGCCATTTGCATAATTCCTTCCAGTCCCAATCTACACATGTCATGCCATTTAGGGAGGATTTTTGGCCAAAAATTGCTTCATGCATTTTATTAGTCCAAAATAATTTTTACCAGTAAACTTTACCCGTATCGATTAAATATGTTTAGCATAATTGTCACTTAATTGATACAGAATTGTTCTAAATTTACTTTTGGACTAAATTCATTATTTTAATCCCCAAATTTATTTGTGAGGATCCATATTTGTAAGGTTTGGCTGGTCACCCAAGAGGGGGATGAATTAGGTGATGTAAGATTTTCGCCCTTTCTAAAGAACAGCCCAATTTTACTAAGAGATACAGTAGAATAGGGATGAACAAAGGGTGATGAAGGATATAGATGAAATAAAAAAATGAAGGATAAGCCACAAGAATTTATTCTGGTTCAGCCCAAACTACTTGGCCTATGTCTAGTCCTCAAGCCAACACTTGAGATTTTGACTATATCCCACAAGTTTGATCCGGACACTTGTGAAGCTTCAATACATCCCACAAATTTTAGTGGGTACTTGTAAAGCCACTCTCCCCACACCCTTACAAGATGTTTAGTTTCCCTTAGTATTTTCCCACACTAAGATTCTACCCAGAAATAGTAGAAAAGAATGTTTACAAAATGAAAACTCTTTCAGAGTAGATAATATATTAAAAGCTCACTCTAACAAGGTGGGTTTAATTATGAATGCTCACAGAGAAAGATTTTATGTATTAAAGTAGCATTTTGGAACAAACTCACTTTAATTCATTGCCCATAAATTCATATAAGGTTTTATTTATAGATTTGTGGCTTAACTAATTGTTAGACACAAGATCTTTCTGTTAGACACAAGTTCTAGTCATTACTATGCAGAAAGAGCCATTCAACAACCGCATTAAATGCGTCTAACATTCCAAAATTTGAATTTTGAGACTTAATAGATTAATTTCGCAAAATCAGTATAGTTATGTGTTTAATATTGAACCTTGAAATCCATCTATTACAAAGTTGTTAGGTTGGCTGGTCACCTAAGAGGGATGTGAATTGGGTGATACAAGATTTTTGCCCTTTTTGGATCACCACCTAAGTTTGCTAGATGTACAGCAAAACAGGTATGAACAGAGTGTGAAGAAGTTAGTGGATGAAATGAACAGATGATGAATAAGACACACGGATTTATCCTAGTTCAGCCTAACCACTTGGCCTACATCCAGTCCCCAAACCACTACTTGGGATTTTCCATTATATCCTACAGGTTTGATCTGGGTACCTATGAAGTCTCAGTACATCCCACAAGTTTTAGTAGGTACTTATGAAGCCACTCTCCCTACACCCTTACAAGATGTGTAATTTCCCTTAGTAATACCCCATACTAAGAATCTACCCAGAAAATAGTAGAGAAGAATGATTATAGAATTGAAACTCTCTTTTAGAGTAAATAATACATTGAAAACTCACTCTATTGAGGTACATTTTTCAAAGGATGCTGACACAAAAAGATTTTATGTATATAGATAGCATTTTCGCATAAACTTTCTTAAGATTATTACCCGTAAGTTTAAATGATGTTCTATTTATATATTTGTGATGTAACTAGATGTTAGACACAAGATCTATCCGTTAGAGACAAGTTCTAGCCGTTACTTTGCAAAAGAAGCCGTTCAACTACCGCATTAAATGTGTCTGATAGAGGTTATGCGGATAAACTCCTCTAGTTATGCAAATAATGGGTGGTCGTTGGCTCTTAGTTTTAATGTTAGACTTTCATTATGGAGATAACCTAGTTAGGTTATGCGGATAACATTCATTCCATAACAACTAAGTTTTAACTCAAGAATATTTTCATGAAAACCTACTAAATTATTTTAATAACATCTCACAAATTTGGATACCTTTGAGGATTATTAGAATAACCTCCTAGGATGTTATTTCTTATTCAAATAATATTTAATCAACACAAACTAAGCTTCTAAAAAACAATCAGCACAAACTAAGTTTTTGAAAAATATAGGTTATCAGGATAACCTCCCAAAGTTATGCTGATAACGAATTTAACATAGGTTATCAGCACAAACTAAGTTTCTGAAAAACATAGGTTCAGGATAACCTCCGAAGGTTATGCTGAAATCAAATTTAACATAGATTGTTAGCACAAACTAAGTTTCTGAAAAACATAGGTTATCAGAATAACCTCCTAAGGTTATGCTGATAACAAATTTAATAGAAGGAGGTCCAAGAGTTTTGTAACATACGTTATGCGGATAACCTCCATAGGTTATGCGAATAACGAGTTGTATAGTATACTTGGCCTTTACTGTTCACTCCCTTTTCAGGATAACTTGTTGGACAGAGCTGAGGACATGGTGGATACCTACGTTATGAGGATAACCTCAACCCTTTTCATGAAACTGAAGAGGGAACACTTAGAAAAGCTTTAAGATTAAGACTTTATCCTCATAACTTTTATAAGTTATGTGCATAAGGAAAAACTTTTCATGAAAACCATTTTGAAAACATAAGCCAAACACCAAATTCATTTGTTAGCCATTATTTCTTAATTCTAACCCATGCTAACATCATATTTACTTAATCTAACTCACTTAAAATATATGGTAACAAGATTAAGTAATTTTTTTAAGATTAATCCCACCTTAAGACCTAAGTGAAAACAAAATATACCTAGTGACTAGGTCTTCAAATGATGAGTTCCACTTCCACTTGGTCATTTCCTTCTTGGCATACTCCCTTCTGATCTTCAATTCTTAGACACTTGAATTCTTCACATCTTAGAGCATTATTTTCCTTCTTCTTCTTTGAGTGAGTCATGATGTTGATTTTCTTTTCTTTATTCCAATGCTCACTATTCATTCTTGGACAATCCTACATTTAATGTATTACACTTACAAGCCAAGTAGTTAGTCCAATTTATATATTCATCTTGTATTATACAATATAAGAGCACAGTAGATATATTAATACATAGTATGATATATGCATTATAACCATAATTAAATACATGTTAATGCACATTTTACTTCTATAAGGAACATTATATATGTTAGACACATATGATACTTTTGTTCCTTATTTCTCTATATTTATCATCATCAAAACTTATATTACAGTAAATCTAACAAAAGTCACATTCGAATTTCAAGTTTGAAAAAGATACCTCATGTTAATTCATGTGAATTTTCATATTGGAAGTATGTTTATTGGGTTTGAATAGTTATTTCAAGTTTTCATAATGCACTTCAAAATTAGAATTTTAGAGACCGAAATTCAAATTTCATATACCAAAATTCGTCTATCAAAGGTATGTTCAAACCTCTGCAACTTTTGTTCAAAATTAGAATTTCAAAGACCAAAATTCAAATTTCATAGACCAAAATTTGTATATCAGAGGCATGTTCAAACCTCTGCAACTTTTATTCACTTTCACCAACTATGCTTAGCTAGAAATTCGAATTTCATATTCAAAATTTGTCTATCAGAGATAAAACCTCTGTAACTTTGAATTTCAACATGCAAAGTGTGAATTTTGCACAAAATAAAGATGAATCATAAGCAAAATTGATTTGTTAGCCAATATTTCTTAATTGTAGTACATGCTAACATTAGATTTTCTTAATCTCACTTGTTTAAAACATGTAGTAACAAGATTAAGTAAATTCCAAAGATTAAACCACCTCAAGATCTAAGTGAAAATAAAATATACCTAATAGCTAGATCTTCAAAGGTTGAGCTCCACTTTCATTTGGTCATTCCCATTCTTGGTATGCTCCCTTTTGATCTTCCATTCTTGGAGTATCCTTTCTCTTCTTCTTCTTTGAATGAGACATGATATTGATTTTCCTTTCTTTATTCCAATGCCCACTCTTCCTTCTTGGATAATCCTACATTTAATGTATTACACTTACAAACCAAGTAGTTTGTCCAAATTATATATCAAACTTGTATTATAAAATATAAAAGCTCAATAGATATATTAGCACATAGTATGATATATGCACTATAAATACAACTAATCACATGTTAATGCTGACTTTACTCCTTTTATGAACAAAATATATGTTAGATAAATATGATGCATTTATTCCTTACAAATCTACATTTATCATCATCATCAAAACTTGTATTATATTAAACCCAACAACATCTTTTTCTCTTCACCCACCTACTTTTATGGAGCTCACAAACCTCTTTTTCGGATTAAAAATCGCTTTTGGAGTTAAGTTGAAATTATAAATTAATACAAACTCAATTCACTTATAAATTATATTCCATTGAGTTTGACTCTTCGAGAGCTCTATTTTGACAGGATTTCCAAAAATTCCAAAATTGTCCTTGACTAGGGCAAAATTATAATTTTTAATTCTTTCGAGCCCTTTTTTGGAATTTTTCCCAGTGACTTAATTACAACAATTCTTATTTTTTTAAGGATTAAATTACATATAATTCTTTTCCCTTAGGGATAAAAAGCAATTTTCACATTTTATTTTTCAGCCTGGGAAATGACCATTTTACCCTTGAGTCGGGTTAAAAATAAAAATATGAATTCTTCCAGGTACTTCCTCATAATTTTTCCCCAAGATCAAATTTTTAATAATTCTTTTCATTATACTTCCAAATTAGTCTATCTTTCAACCTCAACCTCCAGGCTACACAATGCTTATACTATTACGCTCAACTCAAGATGAGTTTAGCTTCCATTCAACAGGTATATTGCATTCGGCTCAGTTATAAAATTAATTCCTGCTAAAGACTTTATGAAAAATTAATTCCTGCTAAAGACTTTATGAAAAATTAATTCCTTTCGCATCTTTTCATACATTTTATAATATCCCATAAAAATAGGGATATTACACATTTCTTCTTATCACATGAGTTTTAATGAGTCACATGATTAATCCCATAAAGCACGCCTACTATAAGAGTATGTTCCCTAATCATGTGACTTTTTAATGAAGCACATGACTCAGGTCTTCAATCCCTGGGCAAATAACTTATTAATGAAGCACATGCCATTTTAAGTGATTTCTTCTCCATGTGGGAGTTTGGACTAGGCTTTCTTCTCCACTTGAGTTTAAAAAATGTTCCACTTTAAGGATAATTGAGGACCCAACTTGCATGGCCTAATTCAACATGCATTTAGACCCGAACATGTATGATTAAGGCCTCATTTGACTATTTTTTTATATAATAATGTCTTGGGCCTTCAATAAGTTGAAATAGACTCCAATTTGCTCTTGGAATATCACAAGTACTCCTTTTGTCACCAGCCTTCCCAAAGTTAAGGCCTCCACTTAAGTTGGATCATGCAACGTATTGAAAGAGCCTTTCAAGTTCACATAAAAAAATAATATAATACTTTAATAAATCCCTTTAACTCTATTAAATATTCCTTCTTCCTCTAAAATTATTTTATGGAATTATGTCCTTAAAAATTTAACCCATCTTAGGTTTAAGCTCCTCTTAATTCCTCTCTTAGCCATTCAATTATAAATCTCTCATATATATTATAAAATACCAAGTAATTAAATAGGGGAATAGATTATGGAATGTTACAATTAACTTATCGCATACATATCATATCTGATATTCATCAAATTTGTGCATCATATGATGTCGTTGTAGTGTAATTTGGGCTTAGCCCATTGTTGTTTAAAAGAACAAAAAAGAAGTAGAGAGAACTATTGCCTGTTTGGTTGCAAGAAATGCGCCCTAATCTATGAAAAAGAATACAAATTCAAATCATTTGAGCAAATGTGCTTGCTAAGAAAGAATGCAAGAATGCTGCAACGTGCTTGCTAAGAAATCTCTGATAGCTACGAAGTCTTTTTGCTTTTCAGATTCTATCCCTGAAGTCGTCAAGGAACTCACATCAAGATCGTTTGGTTATTCCATAAAAGAAAAAAAATGAAGGCTTTGACAATTATTGAGGGAATGGATAATGTGAGACAAAAATGCAATAATTCAATCTTTTTCGTCTTCCTCATCACCACAAGCTCTGACCACTACCCCTCTCCATGTCACACCCCATAATGCCTACTTTGTCCACCCAATGTCGTGCCCCTTTGTTAGTGTTGAACATCTAATAGTACATTTGATATATTGATGAGGAGATAGAATGGATTAGACTCTTGTGTGTTGGGGGGGGGACACTGCTCAGGTGTACATGTGTTTTGTCAATTTATGTTTGCATTATTGATCATTGTCAATTAACTCTTCCTTAATGAAAATATAATAATATTTACATTCTCTTTCACATTATCTATATGCATTATATCATCACCAAAAAGTTAAACTTTTTACGTTTATTTATAAATTTCTTAACGCAATTTTTTGAAAATTAATATTTCGGCTATATGTTTTATTTTTATTTTTTTTAGTTTTTCAAGATTTTTTTGTCATTAAAATCAATAATTAATAATGAACATTGAAAATTAAAAAAATGTACCTATATAATTGATAACTCATTCTGGATCCGTCCCCAATGGAATAAAGGTACCAAATCTCGAACCGGAAACACTAGGAAATGTTGAATAAGAACATTGTGAGCATTGATAGCACATTGACAGCAACTCTTCGTGATTCTAGCAACCCACATTCAGCCTAACAATTTTGGGCTTCTAATTCTTATTCTTCTTGCGTTTCATCACAACGTTCATCGTTAGCATTTGAATTTAGCCAAACTCGTCAGTTTCATTAATTAATGAACTCGTAAGTTGGCACGGAAACCAAAATGAACATTGTAAAAAAATGAACTCTATTTATTTTCTTTGATGTTCAGCACAAGGGGAATGGCCTCCTTTTATACTAGTTTCCAAAGGCATAAAATGTACAGAGTTTTAATGGAGTTTGATGAGCAATTATGGAAATTATTCAGGGGGTTATAGGAGAGGGGGTTACATGGAAGGGGGGTTACATAGAGGAGTTATGAACCATATGGGAGAGGGTGTTACATGGAAGAGGGGTTACAAGGAGGAGTTATAAACCATTTCATTCTCCCCGGGTTGGATGGAACTCGCCCTCGAGTCAAAGTCAGCATCATCATCCAGATAGGGTGATAAGTCAACAATGTTGAAAGTGGCAGAAACTCCATAAGCACCAGGCAATTCAACCTTATAAGCATTGTTATTAATCTTTTGTACAATCTTGAAAAGACCATCAGCTCTAGGAGATAACTTGGCATTGAGTTGTTTAGGAAAACGCTCTTTTCTTAGATGTATCCAAACCAAGTCTCCCACATTAAAGATATGTTGCTTCCAATGCTTGTCTCGCTGTGTCTTGAGTTTGAAATTCTACTTTTGGATTCTTTCATGAACTTGTTCATGCAACTTCTTGATTTCCTTAGCCCTTTGATCTGCATCAGAACTATACTACTACTTATCAAGTGAAGGGGTCAAATCTAGTGGACTAAGGGGACGAGTGCCCTAAACAACTTCAAACGGACACTTCCCAGTTACTTGATTAACAGAATTATTATAGGCAAATTCAACTTGAGCAAGAATGAGGTCCCACTGCTTCAAAGTCTTCCCTACGAAACTTAGAAAAAGATTTCCCAGAACTCTATTAATAGCTTCAATTTGACCATCCGTCTGTTGATGGCTAGCGCTGCTAAATTGGAGCTTAGTTCTCATCTTCTTCCATAGCGTTTGAAAAAAGTGGCTAAGAAACTTGACATCACAATCAGAGGTGATAGTGATAGAAAACTCGTGTAGAACTTGTCTCATGAACCTGCAATTGAATTGGGAAATGTAAGGATCGTGCTAGGATCAAAGAGAAGTAAATAAAACACTAAGAACACGTTAAACAAATAGGAAAGATAAACAAACAAGAATGCATGAATGGGAAGAACAGAAGTTGTTAGTTAAGAAGTAAGACCCCAAGAAAACTTGTTTCTTCAAACCTTAGCTAAAGACACCACAAAGAGAAGACCACTCTCTTTGATATGCCAAAGAGTCTCTCGAGCTCACCAAGAGAACAAGAAAACTCACAAAGTTTTAGTGAAAATGCACAATTCATTCATCTCTGATTTGCAAGTACAAAAGTGACATTCTTAAAGGAAAAGAAAGAAAAAACCCTAGCCCTAATTTGCTAAAAATAGTTTAGATCCTAAATCTTTTAGAATGGCACCACCTTACACAAAAATAAGACTAGATACATGCTGAATAAGTGTGCCCAAAAATAGGAAACAAAATCAAATCTGAAGAGATACTCACAAATAAATTCAAAATAGGAAACTAATTATCAAAACCTTATTTCTGAATTAAGTAATAAAAAAATGAAAATTGCTCATTTATTTAATAAAAGAACACTACTTAAATGGTCACAAGCTTGGCACATGCTCCTTTAAGAGAGTTCTTCTATTTGGGCCTTGTTTGTTGGGCTTGGATCAGTTTTTAGCATACTAGCCATGATGATCATGCCCCTTGAAGCCTTTTGGGCTGAAAATTGAGCTAAGTGGATGGGATTTTGTTCAATTACTTCTTGAATTCATCCATTGAGAGCTTGCTTCATTGCCTTAGTCCTTGCTCTTGTCATAGGCCCACCTATTCCTTGCAAAGGATCTTTCTTGTTCCATACTTGGGTTCCTTGTTCAATCACATGATCATGCCTTCCATGTCCACCAAGCTCTTGAAACTCCTCCCCTTTGATAAGCCTAGCTTGTGCTACATCAGATAGTCTTAGGAATGCCATGGATACGGACAATCTCTTTGAAGTACAAATCTACAACTTGAACTGCATCATTAGTTTTCTGGCATGGAATAAAATGGGCCATCTTTGAAAATTGATCCACAACAACCATGATAGAATCTTGTTGCCTCTGTGTTTGGGGTAAACCAAGAACAAAATCCATGCTCACATCTTCCCACGGCACTTCTGGAACCGGCAGTAGCATGTATAATCCTGTATTTTGCCCCTTGGTCTTAGCCAAATGACATATTCGGCATCGCTGAATATGCCGATTGACATCTCGTTCAAGCCTTGGCCAATAGAAATTCTCTTTGACCAAATTTGTTACTTAGGCTGACTTCCCAAGAGGGGGGTGAATTGGGAAGCTTGAAAATTTTCTGCAAAATGTCAAGAAAGTGAAGAAAGCAAAGTATAGAAGGTAAAATAGAGTATAAGTAAATAAACTGTAAAAGTTGTAGTAAAGAGAAAAAAACTCAAATATTTATCCTGGTTTGGTCTCTCCACATGATCTACGTCCAGTCCCCAAGTCACCACTTGAGATTTTCCACTATTCTACAAGAATTCAGTAGGCTTCTTGCAAATACCTCAGTACAAAGATGATGCTCTATTTCTAGAGCTCACTCATTCACTCTATGCACTCTTACAAAGTGCTTCCCAATCCCTTGTGATATCCCCTCACAAGAAAATCCTTCTTCTAGATGAAGATAAGATTGATTACAAGTATTAAACTCTCTTAAATAGAGTAAATATGAAAGTTGGAGTACAAAATATTGAAGTAAGAGAGTAAAAGACTTTGAGTAGATAATTTGGCAGAGTTTCAGTATATACAATGTTAAAATCATTACCTACAACTTCAAATAATATTATATTTATAGATTTAGGTCTCAAATGTCTGTTAGAGACAAAATCTATCCATTAGAGAAGTTATCCAACAGTTACTCTGAAAAACTATCCATCAGTTACTCTGAAAAACTATCCATTAACCAACCGCATTTATTGCTTTTGACACTCTGAAATTCGAATTTCAGTTAGTCAACAGACGAATATTGCAGAAACCGAAGGTTAACATCTTCAACGTTGAATGCCCAAAGTTCGTCTGTCATGAAATGAAATTCGAATTTTGATATTTTGAAAATGTTTCTATGTTGTGACATATGAATTTTCAAGTAGAAAGTTTTTCTGTTAAGTGTGAACAATATTTTCAATTTGCTACAGTGCCTTCAAAATTTGAATTTTAGAACCCCAAAATTTATCTGTCCGTAGCTGGTTTATAAGGCACAGTAGTTCATATTATTCAAAATTTGAATTTTCAAACGGCAAAGTTCGTCTGTCAGAGAGACCTCTTTTGCAGACAAACTTCAAAATTTAAATTTGTAAATGCTGTCATTCGTATGTCAACATATCATTGCAACAGACTCACAAGCTTAGTTTCTGAAATTTGAATTTTCATGTTCAAAGTTCGTCTGTCAGTGAGCAATTTTGAAATCCAATCCAAACTTGGTTTCAGATGAACTTTGACATAATTTCAAATGAATTTCTTTAGTTTTCATAAGTTACATTTTGTCTAAAATTTGAATTTTCAAAACCCAAAGTTCGTCTATTACTGAAAGCTGCTTTCAGACACTTATCAAAATTTGAATTTTCTCAAGTCAAAATTCGTCTGTCAAAGAAGCTTCTCTTCAGACTTATTCAGTTTCAATACGAAATTTGAATTTTCAAAGCCAAAGTTCGAATTTTCACTATGACAGATTAGTATTAACCTTTCAAACTTCATCTGTTAGTGGGTGCTTTTCAAATATTGCATGATTTAACATAGAATCAAGGTTTTAAAATATATTTTCACCAAATCAAAGTCTTTCACTCAAATAAAACACTACTAATCATCCTACATCTATCTTTGGACAGATTTATCCAGAATTTCTTCACTTGAAACCTTTTGGGCACCTTTAATATCTTTATTCCAAGTTCTTGAAGGTTGGTTTCGAATCATCAAAACTCTTGATTCAACATTCTCCCTCATTTTGATGATGACAAAACAACTTACAAACTGGATTAGTACTTGGGTTTGCTTTAACAAGCTCCCCCTCAACATATGCATTATATTTCAAAAGATATCATATATAGTAGATCATGTAAAGAGATTCAAAGAATAATAAGTACAGATCATTGCAACCAAGGAATTCTTTCATTTTATCAAATGTTGCTTTACAAGAACCAATTTATGCAAAGTACTTCAAAATACACAAATCAAACACAAAATATAAACAACACAACAAACATCTGGAACTCAATACAGCACTACAAGAGGACTCAAGCCTATTTTCTAATCACTTCTTCTTTGGCTTGGTCTTCTTCCTGTAAGTCTTTTCAGATGGCTCAGCAGCAGACTTGCCAGTTTGCTTACTCTTCTCCCCCTTTTTGGTATCATTAGAAAGGTGAACAAAATTAGCCGGAGAAGGGATTTGAGAAATTGGAATAGCTTTGAGGGGCACAGGAGCAAAAGGCAGATGTGGACTAACTGATAGAGGAGGCTCAGAAGGCTCAGGGCTTGGATTCTCATCTTCAAAGACCTCAAGTAATTCTTGCATCTCTTGTCTGGAAAGAGCCAATTGAGCCCTTTGTTCTTCTGAAAGACCATATTCAGTGAGAGATGAAGAAGTAGGGTCATCAGAACGAAACATTTCTTCGAGCCTTCTTCTCTGAGCTTACAAGAGAGCATTGCGAGCAATAGCTTCCAAATCAATAACAGGCACAATGCTCCTTTCTTCATTTCTGGCAACCTCCATGATTGATGAAGTAGAAATGGCTGCCACTAGTCTTTCTACTTGCTCAGATTCTTACTGGGACAAGATTAACTCTTGAGCATCTGCAGTAATGGGATCATGAGAGCTTGAATCTCGAGGTCCCTCTTCCTCCATGCCATAGTCTAAGGGAGGATCAGGACTTGGTGTGCTCATTGTACCAGCAGCCTCAGTGTCATCTACAGCATCATCATGCTCAGAAGAGGCTAGCTCAAATGGACTCGGAGGCTCAGGAGTTGGAGACAGAATAGGCTCAGAGAATCCTGGCTAAGGTGGAGCTAATGTGGCAGGTATTGCACTCCGAATATCTTCATAGGCATCAGCAACCACTTTCACGTTCTTGGCCAACTGGTGAATCTGATCTTGCAGATGAGCAAATTTGGCATTTTGCTCATCCCTGATGCTAAGTATGAGTGTAGCCAGGCTGTCATACAACTCAGTGATCTTGGTTGGCTTGGCAAGAGAGGAGGGAGTAGATGGAATGTGAGTAGGCTTGAATGGATATGGGACAGGCAGAGAAGGCTGAGGTGTAGGTCTAGCAGGAGCCTCAGAGGTACCTTCTTGCTGTTGGGAGGCACCTTCAACAAAGAAGAGATCTTCAAATTTTCCTGCTCCCTTCCCAATCCATCTTCCTTTATTTCTTTCAATCCCCATTCTTTGAAGTTCCTCTTCCTTGAAAATCTCAGTGGGTTTCCCTTTCCCCTTCTCAAGGTGCTGAATTCTAGCATATTATAGAATTCTGGAAATGATTGCTGCATAGGGGAGTGTGGAGTCCTTCCTCTGATCCCTTGCCTTGATCATGTGTTGGAGTATGATATATCCCATGTTGATGAGCTTTCCACGCATGATTGCTGCCATCACATGTGCCTCTGCCCTTGTGATTAGATTGAAGCTGCCTCCTTTGTTGAATATGATCCTAGACACTATGTAGTGTAGGATCCTTACTTGAGCACTGAGGTCTATGGGCTTTAGCAAGTTTATGGTTGGCTTATTTTCCTTTCTTCTGAATAAAGTATTCAGGATTGTACTTTCCTTGCAGTTCAGAAAGGGGCCACCTTCTTCATCAGCAGTCTCTGCCTCATCCATGTACCCAGAAGCAGTGATGTCAATCTTAAGGCCATCTTGCCCTAGGATTTCCAAAACTTCATTAAGAGTTTCATCTGTGAGCCAGATGGTCCTTGATCTTAGATTAACCTCCCACTTTTTCTTTTTGCTGTTGTATTTCAAGGAGGCATACCATGTCTTAACCACTTCAACATCATACCTCTCCAATATCTCTAACAAATTCTTATATCTTAGCATCCATATTCCAGTATCAAAACTGTTAGAGACCAAGAAATCTTCCAAGTTCACACAATGAGGCTTGATTACCTTTTTATTGGCAAGCTTAGTCGAGTATTCTTCCTGAATCTGAGGAGTGCTCCATAATGGCAGTGTAGTGAGTTGGTATTCTCCTGATTCAGTACTGGAGGAAGAAGTAGAAGCAACAGCATCAGCAGCAGCAGGAATAGGGACCGAAGGCTCTGCTTTCTTCGAAGAAGAGGGTCCTACTTTCTTTGATTCAGCCTTTGGTGTAGTTTTCTGTCATTTGGAGGGAGTTGCCTTGCTTGATTCAGCTTTTCTCTTCGATTTTTCACCCTCCTTTAAGGCATATTGAGATTTGACCGTCCTCTTTAGTCGTGCCTCTCCTTTTCCAGCTTCAAGATTATTTACTCTTGCCATTTTCGTGGATGAATGTTTTATAATGAAGCCGAGATTAGGTTTATAAGGTGCAAAAATTAGTTTAAATGGTGGGAAATGAAGATTTACTGTCAGAATTGAAGAGCATTGATGAGAGAATTTGAACAGACTTAGAGAGGAAAAGAGTAGGGTTGTGTCTATTCAGTTGAAAATCGTTGGTTTTAACGTCAGTAACCCCCTGACAGACAAATTTTGAGGGGTCAAAATTTGAACTTCGAGCAGTTAAAAGTTAAACCGTTCAGCAAAGCTTACTGACAAATGAATTTTCTTCTGAAAGTTCATCTGACAGTGGCTTGGTTCAAGTAACACAAGATAAACAGACGAACTTTGTTTCAACAAAGTTCGAATTTTGAAGAGTTAACAACAAGTAGCAATCAAATCAACAAACAACAGATGAATTATGCATATAAACATTCATCTTTTAGAGATTCAACATTATGAGCAAGTTTCAACAGACAAATTTTGAATCTGAAATTCAAATTTCTTTACTTTGTAACGATTCTCCAACATTCGTATGTTAAGAAATAATCATTTATATAATCATCCTGTTGGACAAACATAACTTTGAAATTTTTTCTTTTGAAAATTCGAACTTTCAAGGTCCAACAGATGAATTTCGAGGCATCATCGAGAATTGTTCCAATGTATAACAAGTTGAAGTTCGTCTATTGAGCATTCAAATTCGAATGTTGACCGTGCTGTCTTGTTCAGAAACACAATTTATCAAGGAAATTCATCTAACACACAACTAAGATATGAATTTCAACATTAAAAGCTTATAGAATGGATCCAGAAACTCGAAATTTTTGCCATTTTCTTCACTTTTTGATTGTTACATTCTAGTGTGCTCCATTTTTCAGATTTATTACCATTGAATCTCATGAAGAGCACCTACAACTTAAATTAAATTCACTCCAATGCTAAAGTTAGAATAAATTTAGTGTTGGAAAATCTAAGAATAGAATTGCACACGGTATTTACTTACAGTTCATTGGGATTTACCATACCCAATTCTCTCCTGATTTTGCAATATCTATCTTCTGATAGAGGCTTTGTCAAGATATCTGCAACTTGATCCTCTGTTGGGATGTATTCTAGTCTGATGTCTCCTTTCAAAACATGATCCCTTATGAAGTGGTGTCAAACTTTGATATGTTTTGTCCTTGAATGCATGACAGGATTCTTTGTGATGTTTATGGCACTTTGGTTGTCACACATGATTGGTATTTCCTTCATCTCAACCTCAAGATCTTCAAGCTGCTATTTCATCCAAATGATTTGGGCACAATAGCTTCCAGCTGCAACATACTTAGCCTCTACTGTTGATAAGGCAACACTGTTTTGCTTCTTGCTAAACCATGAAACCAAGGATCCTCCAAGAAACTGACATGTTCCACTTGTGCTTTTTCTTTCAGTTTTGGATCCTGCAAAGTCAGCATCAATGTATCCTTTGAGATCTTCTCCATTCCCCTTTGGATACCAAAAACCCATCTGTGATGTTCTAATGAGATATCTGAAGATACATTTCATAGCAGTTGCATGGGTTTCCTTGGGACATGACTGGAACCTTGCACACATATAGACACTAAACATGATGTCAGGTCTGCTGGCAGTTAGGTACAATAGGGATCCAATCATTCTTCTATACTGGGTTATGTCAAACATTTTCCCTTTATCATCCATATCCAGTTTGGTTGTTGTAGCCATAAGTGTTCCCATTGGCCTGGCATTCTCCATTCCAAACTTCTTTGGCAATTCCTTCAGATACTTGGATTGGTTGAGAAAGATACCATCATCACACTGCCTGATTTGCAATCCAAGGAAGAAGTTAAGTTCACCCATCATGGACATTTCGAATTCTCGCTGCATTAGCTTAGAAAAATTCTTGCAAAGAAATTCATTAGTAGCACCAAATATAATATCATCAACATAAATTCGAACAATAAGTAAATCTTTATTTTCTTTCTTGGTAAATAAAGTTGTATCTATTTTTCCTCTATTGAACCCCTTTTCAGTCAGAAAATTACTTAATCTTTCATACCATGCTCTAGGGGCTTGTTTTAAACCGTAAAGAGCTTTCTTCAGTTTATAAACATGGTTCGGTTTTGCAGAATCCTCAAAACCTGGAGGTTGATCTACGTAAATCTCTTCCATGATATATCCATTTAGAAAAGCACTCTTCACATCCATTTGATACAACAAAATATTTTTCATGCATGCATATGCTAATAGAATTCTAATTGCTTCTAATCTAGCTACTGGAGCAAAGGTTTCTTCAAAATCAATACCTTCTTCTTGATTATATCCTTTACCAACCAGTCTAACTTTATTTCTGATTATTGATCCTGATTCATCAAGTTTATTTCTAAAAACCCATTTGGTACCAATGATAGGATGATTTTTGGGTCTAGGCACTAAATCTCAGACTTGATTTCTTTCAAACTGATTTAATTCATTTTGCATAGCCAAAATTCAGTATTCATCAGTTAAGGCTTCCTCAGTGCATTTAGGTTCAATTTGTGAGATGAAAGCACAGTTAATCATTTGATCCCTTAACTGTTTTCTGGTTCTAACTCTCTCTTGAACATTCCCTATCACTTGATCAACAGGATGATTCCTTTGATATCTCCAAGCTTTACAGAGTTCTTGAGACATTTCTTCATTATTTTCTTCTTCAAAATCTCTCTCCTGAATATCTTCCTCTATGTTAATAGATTCAAATATTTTTGGAGGTTCAATTTTACCTTCATCAGAGATATCTAACTTTTTAAAGTTTGAGACAAGATTATTCTCATCAGTAGCATGTTTGGAAGCAGTTTCATTTTCAATAAATACTACATGCACAGATTCTTCTACTAAATTATACTTTTTATTAAAAACTCTATATGCTTTACTTCTACTAGAATAGCCCAGCAATATACCTTCATCAGATTTGGCATCAAACTTACCCAGATTTTTCTTCCCATTGTTGTGAATGAAGCACTTCCAGCCAAACACATGGAGATGTGAGAGATTTGGCTTTCTTCCTTTGTACAGCTCATAAGGAGTCTTCCCAAGGATTGGTCTGATGTAGGCTCTATTTATGATGTAGCTTGCTGTATTCACTGTATCAGCCCAAAATACTTGAGAGAGTTCCTTTTCATTCAGCATAGCTCTAGCCATCTCTCTAATTGTTCTGTTCTTCTTTTCTACTACTCCATTCTGTTGAGGAGTTCTTGGAGCTGAGAAGTTGTGATCAATTCCATACTCATTACAATACTCCAGAAAGTATTAGTTCTCAAACTCTCCTCCATGGTCTGACCTGATAAACACAATGGAAATACCCTTCTCATTTTGCACTTTCTTGGCTAAGGTTACAAATGCATCAAAGATATCACTTTTAGAGGAAAGAAATAATGTCCATGTAAATCTAGAGTAATCATCCACAATTACAAGCACATACAGATTTCCACCAATGCTTTTTACCCTAGATAGACCAATTAAATCCATATGCAGTAGTTCTAGTGGTCTAGTTGTGGTGACTATGTTTTTTGGTTTAAAAGAAGATTTAGTTTGTTTTCCTCTTAGGCATGCATCACATTCTTTGTCCTTTTCAAAAGCAATTTTTAGCAGGCTAGTGACTAACTCATTTTCAACCAGTTTTGAAAGCTGATTCATATTAACATGAGCTAATCTTCTATGTCACAACCAACTATCATTATCCTGACTAATCCAGCAGATAGAATCTAAGGAAGAAAGTTCATCAAGATCAATAGTATAGCAGTTACCATCCCTTTGAGCTTTGAGAATTACTTTGTGATCACTTTTTCTGATGACCAGGTAGAATTTTGAGTCAAACAGTACCTAATTTCCTTTGTCACATGTCTGGCTCACACTTAGCAGATTGTGGTTGAGGCCAATCACAAACAACACCTCTTCAATGGATGTCTCAGGATTCTTCCCCACAATGCCAATGCCAACTATTCTACCATATTGATCACCTCTAAAGGTCACATTTCCTCCTTTATTGTCTCTAAGGGTGATGAACTTCTCCTTGTCCCCGGTCATGTGACTTGAGCAGGCACTGTCCATATACCATTTATTACTCTTTCTAGCTTTGAGACATACCTACAAAACAAAGTTCATATTTTCTTTTTAGGTACACAAATTTACTTGGGTCCTTTTCTATCAGTAGTCTTTTCCCTAGATACAGATGTACCTTTGGGAATCCATTTAACCTTCATGTCAAGTCCATTTTTCTTTAAAGCACATGAACTAGAAATATATCCTTTCTTGTTACAAAAGTGACAGGTGGTAAAGGAACTGCTAGATTGAGAAGTAAGAAGAAAATAATGCAGATAATATTTTTGTTTTGCATGCCTTGGTTGATTATATGATTCAATGTGATGTGACATATGATCTTTCTTTCTATTGCTATTATCATGCACAAAATGTCTCATATACACATTCTGATTTTTCTTCCTAATCTTTTCTTTTACAGTACAAGGATCATAGCCAAGTCCAGCCTTTCCTTGTGATATTCTTTGGCTTCCCATTAAAGCAAACAACATATCTTTACCTCTAGTAAGCCTAGACATGCTTTTTACTAGATATTCATTGGTTTGCTTTAGTTCAATGCATGATTTACAGCAAGAAGATTCAGTAATAGGCAGAGAAGCAATTTTAGAGATGTTGCATTGAGATTCTAGTTTGTCAATCTTTTTCTTAGCTTTCTTCAATTCTTTAGCAACATTAAAAAACTCATCATACAGCTCATGAAATGCATCCAGTAATTCAGAATAGGAAGGTTCAGATTCATATACCTCATCTTCTTGATCACTGCTGCATGGGATTTTAGCTTCTTCAGAGGCAAGAGCCATGAGACAGATGTTGGCAATTTCATCTTCTTCTTCATCTGAGCTGTTGCCCCATATTGATGAGATGTAAGCTCTTTTCTTCTTGCCTTTTTCTGCAGCTTTCTTTTCTTTTTCTTGCTTCTTGAGGAATTGTGGACAATCACATTTGATATGTCCCTGCTTTTTACACTCATAGCAAGTGATAGGCTCTTTTGCTTCCCTCTTGCTATCTCCAGCTGCTCCTTTCTTGAAGATTTTCTTGTTTCTCTTTTTGCTATAGAATATTCAAAATTTTCTGACCATCATAGCCAGAGTTTCTTCATCGAGTTCATCTCCATCATCAGATTCTTTTTCTTTTTCCTCAGCAGCTTTTAGAGCAAGACCTTTCTTCTTTCTGTCTTGTACAGCCTCCATGAGAGCTTTCATTTTTCCCTCATACTCCTCGAGGCTACCAAAAAGAGCTGTAACAGAGGCCATTGATTCTCCTCTAGTTTCCTCTATTGCTGTTACTTTATGCTGCCATTCCAGAGGGAGAGCTCTGAGGATCTTTCTTACTTTTTCTGTTTGAGTGTACTCCTTTCCCAGGCTCTTTAGTTGATTCACAATGAGGGTGAATCTTTTCGATAGCTCTTTTACAATTTCTCCTTCAGCCATTCTGAAGCTTTCATATTCTCCTATGCATGTATTCAATTTATTTTCCCTAACTCCAGTTGTTCCTTCATGAGCAATTTGCAGGGTGTCCCACATTTCCTTGGCAGTGGAGCATTGTGAGACCCTGTAGAATTCGTCTTGATTCAAAGCACTGACCAAACAGTGTTTTGCATTGAAATTCAGCAAGACTCTTCTTCTATCTTCCATTCCATTCAACTTCTAGCTTCTTTCTGTACTTCCCATCATCTTCCAAAGCCATTGGGACAAAATCTCCCTTCTAAATGACTGACCAGATGTCCAAATCAATTGACTGGAGATAGATTTGCATTCTCATCTTCTAGTAACCATAGTGTTCTCCACTGAAACCAGGTGGTCTATTTGTGTTGTTTCCTTCTGGTAGTATGCTTTCTCCAAAACCAGCCATTTTAATTACCGGACTGTGAAATCCTTTGATTGGGAATCCGGTCTCTGATACCACTTGTTAGTTAGGCTGACTTCCTAAGAGGGGGGATAAATTGGGAAGCTTAAAAATTTTCTGCAAAATGTCAAGAAAGTGAAGAAAGCAAAGTATAGAAGGTAAAATAGAGTATAAGTAAATAAACTATAAAAGTTGCAGTAAAGAGAAGAAAACTCATATATTTATCCTGGTTCGGTCTCTCCACATGATCTACGTCCAGTCCCCAAGTCACCACTTGAGATTTTCCACTATTCTACAAGAATTCAGTAGGCTTCTTGCAAATACCTCAGTACAAAGATGATGCTCTATTTCTAGAGCTCACTCATTCACTCTATGCACTCTTACAAAGTGCTTCCCAATCCCTTGTGATATCCCCTCACAAGATAATTCTTCTTCCAGATGAAGATAAGATTAATTACAAGGATTAAACTCTCTTAAACAGAGTAAATATGAAAGTTGGAGTACAAAATATTGAAGTGAGAGAGTAAGAGACTTTGAGTAGATGATTTGGCAGAGTTTCAGTATATACAATGTTAAAATCGTTACCCACAACTTCAAATGATGTTATATTTATAGATTTAGGTCTCACAAGTCCGTTAGAGATAAAATTTATCCATTAGAGAAGTTATCCAACAGTTACTCTGAAAAAATATCCGTTAACCAATCGTATTTAATGCTTTTGACACTCTGAAATTTGAATTTCAGTTGGTCAACAGACGAATTTTGCAGAAACCGAAGGTTAACATCTTCAACGTTGAATGCCCGAAGTTCGTCTGTCATGAAGTGAAATTCGAATTTTGATATTTTGAAAATGTTTCTATGTTGTGACATATGAATTTTCAAGTAGAAAGTTTTTCTGTTAAGTGTGAACAATATTTTCAATTTACTACAGTGCCTTCAAAATTCAAATTTTGGAATCCCAAAATTCATCTGTCCGTAGCTGGTTTATAAGGCACAGTAGTTCATATTATTCAAAATTCGAAATTTCAATGGGCAAAGTTCGTCTGTCAGAGAGACCTCTTTTCAAACTAACTTCAAAATTTGAATTCGTAAATACTGTCATTCGTATGTCAACATATCATTACAACAGACTCACAAGCTTAGTTTTTGAAATTTGAATTTTCATGTTCAAAGTTCGTCTGTCAGTGAACAATTTTGAAATCCAATCCAAACTTGGTTTCAGATGAACTTTGACATAATTTCAAACGAATTTCTTTAGTTTTCATAAGTTACATTTTGTCTAAAATTTGAATTTTCAAAACCCAAAGTTCGTCTGTTACTGAAAGCTTCTTTCAGACAATTATCAAAATTTGAATTTTCTCAAGTCAAAATTCATCTGTCAGAGAAGCTTCTCTTCAGACTTATTCAGTTTCAATACGAAATTCGAATTTCCATAGCCAAAGTTCGAATTTTCACTATGACAGATTAGTATTAACCTTTCAAACTTCATATGTTAGTGGGTGCTTTTCAAATATTGCATGATTTAACATAGAATCAAGGTTTTAAAATATATTTTCACCAAATCAAAGTCTTTCACTCAAATAAAACACTACTAATCATCCTACATCTATCTTTGGACAGATTTATCCAGAATTTCTTCACTTGAAACCTTTTGGGCACCTTTAATATCTTTATTCCAAGCTCTTGAAGGTTGGTTTGGAATCATCAAAACTCTTGATTCAACAAAATCAACTGTCTTGTCTCTGCCAAAATGACCAGCTAATCCTCCATCGTGAGCTTCCCAAATTATCGCCTCCCTCAAAGAACCCTGAGGAATGCATAGGGTTTTACCTCGAAATAGAAACCCTTCATGTCGGTAATACTAGTGCAATGATTGATTGGCAGTAGCTTCCCATACTCCACGGAAATCAGGGTCATCCAGGTACAGCTCCTTGACAAGGTCAAAACCAATAAATTTGGCATGCATTGTTGTTAGCAAAACATGTCGACGGCTAAGAGCATCAGCTACAGAGTTTAAAATTCCATCTTTATGCTTAATGAAGAAGGATAAGACTGCAAGATTTCACTCCAACGGGCATGTTTTCGACTAATCTTTTGCTGAGAATTCAAATACTTTAGGGCTTCATGATCCAAAAAAAGTATAAACTCTTTGTTTAGGAGAGAGTGACTCTAATGTTGCAGAGCTCGGACAATGGCATAGAATTCTTTATCATAAGTAGAATACCTAAGTTTGGCATCATTGAGTTTCTCACTGAAAAAAGCAATGGGATGACCTTCCTGGCTTAAGACAGCACCAATTCTAGTGTTGGAGGCATCACAGCTAACCTCGAACACCTGGTCAAAATTTGGAAAAGCTGGGATGGGAGCCCCAGTCAATCGTTTCTTTGCTCCTCAAAACTCCTCTTAGCTTGGTCTGTCCACTAAAATTTGTCTCCCTTGGTGTAATCTATGAGGGGTGCAGCAATAAAGCTAAAATTGAGAATGAACCTTTTATAGAAAGAAGATAATCCGTGGAAGCTTCAAACTTTCTAAAGAGATTTTGGAATTGGCCAGCTATTAATGGCTTCAATTTTACTTGGATCAACTCGAACACCTTCTGTGGTGATGATGTACCCCAGGAAAACCACTTCATTAGCGAGAAAGATGCACTTCTTTAGATTGGCAAAAAGCTTTTGGTCTCGCAGTGCTTGCAAGACTTGCCGTAAGTGATTGAAATGTTCTTCCTGACTCTTGCTGTAAATAAGAATGTCATCAAAGTAAACAACAACAAATTTGCCAGTGAATGGTCACAATACCTGATTCATCAGGCGCATGAATGTGCTAGGGGCATTGGTTAGTCCAAAAGGCATCACATTCCACTCATACAAGTCATCTCTTGTCTTGAAGGTAGTCTTCCATTCATCTTCTAGCCGAATCTGAATTTGGTGATACCCACCACGAAGGTCAATCTTGGAAAAAGTAGTGGCACCATGCAGCTGATCTAACATGTCATCGAGCCGCGGTATTGGAAACTGATACTTGATAGTAATTTTGTTAACAGCTCGGCAATCAATGCACATTCTCCAACTCCCATCTTTTTTGGGTACTTGCAAAACAAGTATAGCACAAGGGCTAACACTTTCCAAACCAGCCCTTTCTTCAGCAGCTCTTCAACTTGTCGCTGGACTTCGGCATATTCCTGAGGACTCATCCTATAAGCAAGCTTGTTAGGAATGACTGCTCCTGGAACAAAATCAATTGCGTGCTGTATGTCTCGCATGGGTGGCAACCCGGGTGGTATCTCATCAGCTATCACGTCTGGAAACTTGGATAATAAGGACATAACTCCTAGCGATATGGTGGACTCACTGTTTGTCTCAAGTACTAGTATGAAACTCATCATCTAGGTTTCAGATTTTGTCACCTTGAACTCTTCCTTGGTCATCAAAGTCACAAATGGTTTAGCTTCTGTCGAGGCTTTGCTAAACTCACTAGGTGGTAGAGGTGCTAGCTTGATCTTGACACTGTCTTTAGTGAAAGAGTAGGCATTTGTACGTCCATCATGCAGAGCATATCGATCATATTGCCATGGTCTCCCTAAAAGAAGGTGGTATGCATCCATGGGAATAACATCACACAAAACATCGTCACAATACCTGTTCCCAAGAGAGAAAGTAATAAGGCATTGTTCAGAGACTTTTACCTCGCTTCCAGTATTAAGTCAATGAAGCTTGTAAGGATGCGGATGGTCGTGCATTGGTAGCTTCAATTTCTGCACCATGTAATCAGACACTACATTTTCACAACTCCCACTGTCAATTATGACATTACAAACTTTACCCTAGGCAATGCAACGGGTGTGAAAAATATTGCGTCATAACCAGGGTTCTTCTTTAACTACAGCTGCATGCAGACTTTGTCTAATAACCAAAGCCTCTCCCTAATCTGTAGGCGTAATCACCTCATCATATACCAGTTCAGTTTCATAAAATGTAGTCTCCTCTTCATCTTCCTCAGGTGCTTCATAAACTTGCCCTTCCCTAATGGTGACAATCCTCCGAGTAGTACAGTCTAAGGTGATGTGACCGAATCCTTGGCATTTAAAGCATCTGGGTGCTTTAGAGCCAGACTCCTTGGCAACATTTGGTGGAGGCTTACGCGTAGTGCTAGGCTGCGGCTTGCCTGAGGAATTAGGCTGTTGAAATTCTACCTTATGACCATCAAAATAACCCCTAGAGAAAGAAGGTTGAAAAGACCTCTTGGGTGTTTGTTTCTCAACACGGATGGCTAGGCGAATCACATCATCCAAAGTCCAATACTGCTGAAGCTGGAGTGGATGACTGATGTTAGCATTTAACCCTGCAAGATAACGAGCTATCATTTGCTCCTCCTTCTCTTGTATGTCACACTTCATCATAAGTTTTTCAAACTCTCTGGTGTATTCTTCTACAAACAAGGACCTCTATCAAAGATTCTGCAATTGGATAAAATTATCCTGGTGGTAATGTTCCGGTAGGAACTTCCTAGTGAGTTGTCGTCTCATTTTCTCATAGGTCTCAATCTTATGCTTTCCCTTGCGTACTCGCTTCCGTTTGAGGTTTTCCCACTATATGGAAGCATGCTTCTTGAGTTTAAGGGCAACAATCTTGACTTTCTGTCCGTCTAGAATCTCCTTGTTTTCAAATACTCGCTCAACAGTTTGAAGCCAATCTACAAACTCGTCTAGCTGGAGTCTTCCCTCAAATTCAAGAATGTCTACTTTGATGTCACTAGGGCAGAATGGTTGTTGTTGAGGACGGCGGTGGTTGTCAATGGATGACGAACTGCTGCTACCCCGAATCACCCTCTAGGTTTTCTCTGTGAGTTTCTAGCAAAGCTCACTGCATTTCTATGGTAGCCTCCAACTCTCGTATTTGACGTCTTATCTCATCCATCGCAATGTTCTATACATCCTGCGTCTAGGAGGCATTTTTTTTTTTTTTAGCTTTTTCTGCAAGGTTAGGACTTAGGCAAAAAAAATCAACAAGTATGGGAGAAAAAGGTAATTTTGTGGGCGTATAAGGGTGGAATGGGAATTTTAAGAAAGTTTGAGGTAGGACTGTAATTTTGGAAAAATATGGGGTCAAAATGGAATTTTAGAAAACTTTAGGGGTCAAAATGTAATTTTGAGAAAGATTGGGGGATGCCACTGAAATTTCAAAAAGTTTAAGGGCTAAAATGTAAATATGGAAAGTATAGGGGCACAAATATAAATATGGAAGAGTTTAGGGGTCAAATTGTAAATATGATAAGTTTGGCTTACTGGGCAGGGTGACGTGGCAGAAGTGACACGTGGCAGACACTGGGTAGCTGATCTATCGCTGACTGGACAGGTTAGGATGACGTGACAGATGACATCATAATCTTCAATCTCCAAGGCGCATGGACAGCGCGTGGGAGGAGCGTGATCTTCCGGTGGAGGCGCATGGGGTGTTAGACGGCGGCGAAACTCTCCAATCCGAGGTTTTCCGGTCTTCCAAACTCGATGGTGATGTCCGTTTTCTTGAAAAGTGATCGAAAATGGATTCCGACGGCGGCAGTAGTTGCTCACTTTCAAGTTATTCTCTAACAGCTCTCTCACTCTACTTGACTCTTGGACACTCGCTAACCAAGCTCTGATACCAAAATGGCACGAAAACCAAAAGGAACACTGCAAAAAAATGAACTCTATTTATTTTCTTCGATGTTTAACACAAGGGGAATGGCCTCCTTTTATACTAGTTTCCAGAGGCATAAAACGTACAGAGTTTTAATGAAGTTTGATGAGAAATAATGAAAATTATTAAGGCGGTTATGGGAAAGGGGGTTACATGGAAGGGGGGTTACACGGACGAGTTATGAACCGTATGGGAGAGGGGGTTACATGGAAGGGGGGTTACACGGACGAGTTATGAACCATTTCATAAGTGGCCACCAATTGTGGGTACTTTCTCTTCCCCGTCGCATTTTCAAACTTGCTTTTAGGAATTAGTGCAAAATGTGTTATCATTTCTATTCCTTCTTCCTTTTGGTAAGAAGATTTTTTTTTATAACATTTTTGTCTTTATTTGTTTTGGTGAATTGATTTATGGGATGTGAAGATTTTGTTAGTTTTCTGTGCTTATGCCTTTTGGTTTTCAAAATTAATGCATCTCTTTTTCTAATAATGAAAGAAAAATATCACCTTTTTATTTGCAGATTCGATGGGGTTCAATCATTGAAAGGGTATTGATAAAATTCAGAGTCCGTGGAATAATCTAAAAAAAACAATATATTTTCTGAATTTTAGAAATACAATGGATCCATTCCGGTGCTTTTCCTTGAATTTCTCTGGATGTTTCAAGAATCAAGGAATTAGAGTTCCAGACGGCATAAAAGCAAAATATCTTCGAGAAAGCCATGGCAACAAGGTATAGGTGTCATGTGCTCAGAAATAGTAAATCCCATTCCTATCATGAAAGTGGAGATCAAATGTCCATTATACTGGAGTGGATTTGTTGAAGAAAAAGGTGGCAGCGTCAACAGCAACGACAATCAGATGGGATAGAAACAGGTTGGGGATCCGGATCCGACTGGGCCCAGGCCCTCTACATTTGGGCCCCATCTTACCAGGCATGATGGGCAATCCAGAGCTTCTAAGGTGGGAAGAAACCCGGCCACTATTCTTCAATAGCTTGAAGGCATGGGAGCTGAAATATTGCCCAATGATAATAGTAATACTAATAGTTCAGAAAGCGAAGATCGCGAACGGGTAATCTTGGTTAATCATTTGAATCAAACTACCATTCGATCTGTAGGTGACTATTTGTTAGGGCATGGTTTGGAATTGTTTTTGCAACAACATTTGGTTGAGAATGATCCCAACAATAACGGAAGTCCTCCTGCGCAGAAGGAGGCCATTGAAGCCCTGCCTTGTGTAACAGTTTGTAAGAATTTGCAGTGTTGTGTGTGTCCGGATGATCTTGAGATTGGTTCTAAAGCAAGAGAGATACCTTGTAAACATCACTTTCATAGTGACTGCATTTTGCCCAGTGTGCAGGTCTCAATTGCTTGTGGATCATGAATGCAAACCACATTCCGATATGACTACCAATAATAGCAGTTACCAAGGGGAAAATGAAGAGGCAGATGGTGTGATGGCGGCTACTAAGATTTTCGTTTCCATTGCCTTTTAATGGATTCTTTTCTTCCTCCACCTCCATCTCTTCACCATCACCATCTTCTACTTCCAATGCAAACGTAACTGACGCTCCGGAATTACAAGTTTTATGTGCACAGCGTATGTCTCACCACTGCTATTAACAGGATCCTCATATTTATAAAACAAATCATAGGCACATTTTTCCTACACTATGGTCTTGGGGGCTTTACATAGACGCTCGATCTGGTGCTCGAATTGGATAAGGACAATAACTAGAATAAGTTGGGGCGGGGACCCCCAAGTGAGCTATTAAGTGCATGTTTGGTTCCCCTTTTACAAAAAGATATTATAGTTTTTAATCATAGTTTTATAAAAGATGTGTTTAACCAAACACAAATCAAACATAAACTGACATTTTGAAAAATAAAAAGTGGGTTAAACTGTGATTTTGGAAAAGGACGGGAAAAGTTACTTTCCTTTAACAAAACGTGGGTTTTGAAAAATGAGAAGTAAATTTACTCTATATTATACATCTAAAAGTGTTTTTAACCCTTATCATCTAAACAAATATTTTGTCAAACATACTTTTACAAAAAGAATATTCAAACATAACAACTTACAACAAATTTACTTTATCTAAACTTTATTTTTACAAACTTCATTTATCTTAACTTAATTTTACAAAATAAAGAACCAAACGGGGTAAGTTCCTTCTTGACGTAACACCAGTTAATGAAATGGGAGAGACGGGGAACTTTGTCAGGTCTGCCTCTAGTTCTGTGACGCCCTCTTTTCTATCCACTACTCAAAATGAACTTTACCAGTCTTTGGCTCCACCCAACCAAGGGAGAACACATAATCAAGCCAGGCCCTTACCCACCTGAATGGAATTCATTTCTAATCTTGCTAGCGTTGTTAGCATCTCACTTGCTGTACACGTACGAATGACATAAATCTAGTGTCTCCCAATTCTTGGATATTCTCATCCCTAATTTTCTTGAGCAAATGAATTTCTTCGACAGTATATGCAATTTATCATCCCCTGTCCAACTCAGCCCCAGCCGTAACGCATTATGATGATTCACGAGAACGTTATCAAGTTTACCAATTCATGCAACACGCTATTCTCATGCTATTGCAATTAGAAAGAAAATGCATGATCTTTGGCTAATAAATTAAAAGAAAACAGAAAAATATGCTCTATCCGCTTGAAGTATATGTTAATTATAATTCCAACTCATGATGTTTTAAATCATAAAAAATATTCACCTCAACTTACATAAAATGCACAAACATAATAAACAATGGAAAGACCGAATAGGATCACGGATAAATTGAAAGAAAATCAAGGTCTTAAAGAATGTGGCCTCTCTTACCCCTGGCTACATTAACCCCGCTGGCTTGAAAATAAAGATGGATAAAGACAGAAAATTTATTATTATTTTTTTTTTTACTATGACTTTTCATTCTAGTTACTGTTTATCCAAAATGGCAGTTTATATTGTATTCGTTTTTACTTCAGTGAATGCTAGTTTTCAATGAGACATATACCCCTGGGCCGAGGAAAAAAAACAGAGAGAGAGAGACACATACCTTACTTCGACTTTTTATATTTTCATATGATAAACACACGTTAAAAGATAATACATTTTTAAATACATGAATTTAAAATCATCAGAAGCAACTCATATTTAAATTCAAAGAAAATGACTTGGTCAAAAGCATCAAAAGTACAAAATAATCAAATAAACCCAAAATAACTCATAAGTTCACATACTAAAATGAAACTTCATACTCGGTGTCATAGACGGCAAATTCTAACGTTGCATACAAAATTGAAATCCCCACAAAGTTACAAAAGCAAACTAAAATTGAATATAGAAAAAGAGAATAAAATTCAAGAGAAAATTTACTGAATTATCAGTATCAATTTCGAGTATAACCAATAAACAGCAGGACAACGGAAGAAAAAAAAAATAGTTGTTATAGTACTGCCACTTCAATAAAAATTATATGAATCTCATGCCACTTTGGTACTCAATCAAAATAGACAGTAAATAACTTGGGAGGATTAATTTTGTTGGTAAAAAATATCAATATCCCCTCATGACATCAGTGAAAATTCAAATTATTTTCAAAGCAATTAAACAGCACATCAATTGTTGATCAACAACAATAACCACAACCTACCTTATCAACCTAAATTCAATTCCTGTTGAAAATAATTTGGCTAGATCCTAGACAGTCAAGAGAGCTCTTAAATTGCTAAGGCAAGAAATTGGACCCTAAAAGAAAATCAGACAATACCCCCAATCATAATAATTTAAAAAAATGTCACAACTTAAACCACGAGAAGCCAAAAGTCGACCAGTTTTTGCGTTTAATAGAAGCACTTCAAAATATCTCAACAATTGAAAAGTTTCCCTTACAAGGCGAACAATAAATAGTTATATAGTTAAGCAAAAATCACGGAAATTGCCCTAATCCATGCTTCCAATATATTAAATGTTTTGGCATTAAAATCGAAATTCAAATAGGCATATGCTTTTGTGCATGAGACATCAAATTTCTACTAACCCAAAATCTTGCCAAGAAAATAAGGGAAAATTTTTTGACAGCTAGAAAACTCTTTCAATGAGTGATCATTTCACGGTCAAGATCTTGATAACAGAAGCAGTGCCAACACGGTGCAAAGCCACAACAGCATCCCCATTCTTGCAGAGACCCTTTACCTTGGAATGTTGAATGGCAAACTCTATAGCTTCTTCTGTTGTCTCTGCATGAGAAGCTCTAGCAGATGCTGCACTTAATATTGGAACCAACCCACGGAAGATCAAGCTATGCCTTGCAGGAGCCTCATCACTGCAAGACCAATCAAACGTATCAGTCTTAATCTCAGGAACAACCACAGAGAGAATAGGCATGCCTGGCCTGTATTTAGCCACTAGTTTTGCAGTACTTCCTCCTCTAGTTAGAACCAATATAAGAGCTGCTTTAGCTGAGTTTGCAGTTTTAACGGCAGAAGATGCTAGGCTCTCTAGCGGACTCATGGGTATTGGTGAGTGTTCCATAATCCTTTTAAAGACATCTCCATAGTCTAGGGTGCTTTCTGCTTCAATACATATTTTGGCCATAGTCCGAACTGCAAGTGCTGGGTAAGCTCCAGCAGCTGTTTCACCACTAAGCATGACACAATCTGTGCCATCGAGCACTGCATTGGCAACATCAGTAGCTTCAGCTCTAGTTGGACGGGGAGATTTAATCATCGACTCCAGCATCTGGGTAGCAGTCACAACTGGTTTTCCTTGAATGTTGCACTTATAAATCATTACTTTCTGAGCAAGAAATATCTTCTCAATTGGAATTTCCATTCCAAGATCACCACGTGCAACCATAAATGCATCTGAATTTGCAAGGATGTCATCAAAATTTGCAACCCCTTCTTGGTTTTCAACCTGCCAAATGCATTTTGATGTAACAATGACACGAAAAAAAAACCAAAAAGGTGATTAAACATAGCATGAACGTAGATAACAGAAATCAATAATTACTCTTAAGATGGTTCCTTAGAGAACAAATGAGAGAGTAAAGATGGAGAGCTCAATAATTTCATAAATCCACAAGGAAAAGTAAATCACAATTATATAGGGATCATGCTAACATGTTTACCGATGGAATCCCTTGAGACAAGGTAATAAAGCACCATTAAGAAAATTAAAGCAGAATAAATACAATAATGACAGCAAAGACTCATATCCATAGCTAAACCCTAAACCAAAATGTTGATCATCCCCCAATATGACTTCAAGCTCTTCAAATCTAGACCTAGTAAGGGCACCAGCCACTTGAAATCCAGATGGAGTATGACTTAGGGCCAGTCTGTTTAAGTCTAAGAAAAAAGTGATTTCCAAATTATCTAAAACAGTGATTTTTTGTTTAAAGATTTTATGAAAAGCACAAGTTATTTTGCATTTGGTTATAATTATAAATACAACTTTTTACTTGAAAAGTGATTTAGTTATTTAGAAGCTATTTAAAATAGCTTCTCAAAATAATAAAAAATCTGCACTTTTTGTAGCTTCTGATTATTTTTAAAACTTAAACAAACATCCTAAAAATTTTCCAAAGTGCTTTTTAAAAAATAAATAAATCAGTGATTTTTTCATGAAAAAAGCTTAAACAAATGGGTCCTGAGTTAAATGAAGCTAGAGTCTGACTTTTCATTCTATATGCTAGGTTTTGTCATTTTGTATGAGATTTCAAGAGGGAGGCCAGGTTGTCATAGCACTCTCATTCTCTTATCACATTTAACTCTCAATTCACCAAGCAATCTTTATAGCCACAGTCCTTCACAACCTTGAAATAAAGATATTCAGCTTCAGCACTACTTGCAACCACTAATTGCTTCTTCTCCAAATAACTCAGTTACCTCAAACATGTGAACTACCAGAAGTAAATCCCTATCAATTATTGATTTTGTCCAATCAACACCAAAATACGATTTGTGTCATGTTTTAAACTCCAAGGACTAACATAGCAATGATAGATTTTATGAGGGACTGATTTACAACAAAACGAACTATAGAGACTAAGTTGAAAAATAGCGTAAACTATAGGGACTAATCCATTAATTTTCCCTAGATAATCCCACTTTATTTAAACTTATAGAACCCATAGGATAAAGACTAGCCACTTCTTTGCCATATTATATGATCCTCCTAGATACCCAGCCCCAAAACACAGCTATCATCAGAATCCTCAATCACTACGCTGATTGAGAGCAAATTACATGCAAGAGTATGAATTTAATTACAATTTTTAGGATAGGGCCTTTGGTTAACATGATTGTACCCAACCAAGTAACATCAGCCAAGATCCCATCAACCCATCAGCAACTTTCAATTTAATAGATTCATAATTGGGACTATAATTATCAAATAAAGAGAGGTTGCTGGACGTATAATTAGTAACACTTGAGTCCACCACCCAAGTAAGATCATTTAAGGCTTGGTACCCATGGCTGGAGAGAAATTACCTGATTGAGTAATTTCCCTTAACAACACTATCCTTAGAGCAATCGTTAGAGGCCATGTTCTAATTGAAAAAAGTGTTCTTCAAAAGGTCAAGCTGTTGACAACGAAATCCAGTAGAATCAGATGGGGAAACAACTTCAGTGGACAGGTAGCCTCTCGAAATCCATGGTGTTTGGACTTCCAGATGGCTAGCTTCTCATGAATTTTACAAGTGTAATTGCTGTGAGTCTGTGACCATTTTTGTGACAGTGGTCACACCAATGAGGTTCATCTTTCTTGGCCCAAAGCTCATTATCAGTCACAGCAGGGCCTTTGAAAGCAAGTGCAAAGGTTTCTCTAAGGGTATGGCCATAGGCTATTCCTTGCATAAGCTTCTTTCGGGCTTCCTCTCTTTGCACGTTAGAGAATACCTTCTTGAGACAATGCAGAGGTATTCTGACAAAGATTCAGCCAAAAATATAATATTTGTTATTAACAACCATAAAAAGTTGACAGATCTTCTTTCAACTATCTTGCAATTGGTGGCAACATCCTTTTTTTTGGTGCCAAATTTTGGTGGCAAGATCAATAGTGCTTCCCCATGTAACATTTTCTAAAGAATCAAGTTGTTCCCAATATTTAGTGAAAGCACTAAGGTTATGAGTTCTAAATATCATAGGTCTTTGTTAGGGGTGTTCATAGGCTCGGTTTGATTTGGTGTTGAGTAAAAACCAAACCAAACCAAAGCATATGTAAGGACTTATTCAATTAACAATCTAATTGGTTTGGTTCGATTATTATGTTGGTTTGGTTCGGTTTGGGTTGGATCAATTCAAGTTATTGAGTGTATTTCTTTGACTAAGTCATTTTATAAAAATAAGTTTATTTTATAAAATTGATATGGAGAAAATCATAATTTTTTAATAAATTTTTTTGTTACATAAAATTTCTAATAACTAGAATTGATTACCTTCAAATAATTGATCATAAAATCACAATAAAACTTTGGCATTTTATTAAAATGATATTTATAAATTAAAGTTTATAAAACTTCAGTAAATTTGTTTTTTACTAGATAACTTAAAAAATGCAAGCAAATAGCCGAACCAAATAATCATGGGAATGGGCTCAGATAAAGCTCATTGCACTAGGGGAAATTAGAAAACAGAAAGAATGTTAAAACAAACCAAAGTTCTTACATATATTGGTAAAAAACGGATGGGATTGGGTATAATCATGGGATTAGGCTTAGTATATGGGCCCAGTTCAAGTTAATAATAACATATATCAGTAAAAAAGCTCTTAGGTTTGGTTTGGTTCAGTTATAAGTTATAACCGAATAAAATTATGAAAAACCTTAACCAAACCAAACCAATTGGTTTGGCATGTTGAAAAACCGAAGCAGACCTCTATTGCAATCGGTTCTTGTAGGTTTAATTTGGTTTGGTTAGGGTAAATCAATTTTGGTCGGTTATGAACACCCTTAGTCTCTGTTGCACTTTCCTTAGCAAAGTGACTACCAAAGGTCATGGGTTGTTTTGATGAAAAGGCAATATTCTCAAATTTCAGTGGTAAAGTTAACAAGCCATGAAATCATGAGATTATTCTAAGAATTATTATGCTTGAATGTTGGATTATTTTGTGTTGATTAGACAGATTCTTCAGTTAAATAAATCTCCTTGCCATGGCCACTTATGAACATCGTCACAGACTGATTCCACACCCTTGAAGTCTTGCAATGCCATGGCTGGTGTTGACTCCACCATCTCACTCATGCTGGATGAAGAGTTGAATTGGTACATAGGCATACAAGTAGAATAGGACTAGCAACTCTAATACCATTAAGAAAGAGTGAAACAAGATGGTAAGAGCAAAATACTTTCATATACCAAGAAGGAAAAGTGAATTTCAATTATATAGGGATCATGGCAACATGTTTGCCACTAGAAACCCTTAAGACAAGGTACTAAAGCACCATCAAGATTCAGGACAATTAAGGCAAAATAAATAGAATAAATGATAGTGATGAATCAGATCCACAGCTGAATAAGGAGAAACCAAGTTGATTTGATTCCAAGATTTAAGAGATAGAATCCCACTCGAGGAATAACAACTAGTTACAAACAAGAAATTTCAAATTTTAGATGACATCAAATGACTTAGTAGTGTGACTACATTAGGCAGGTCAATGCTCCAGTCTCCAAAATGACATTTTAGGGCATGCTTTGATGGGAGGTAATAGAGGGAAAGGAAACAGAAGGGAAGGTTTCAATGAAATGCTCTCTTGTTTGAGAGCATTTTATAAGGAGGGGAACGGTTTCAACTAAACCTCAAACATCCTCCAAAAATTATCATTGCTCCATAATTTAAAGTACCAAAACTAGGAATTTCAGAGGAAAAAGCTCTCCCAAGCAACAAGAAAGAAAATTATCATTTAACTTTTTCTCTCCCCCATGGGCCAGGTTTTCTCTTTCCTTCAAGTTCCTTGCATTCCTTTCTCAATAACCTATCATATGCTTGGATCATAAAGTGGGGGAAAAAAGGATAGGATGAGAACATACCTTGGACATGAGAAGAATGTTCTTTGCATGTTTTCCTAGTAGTTTTCGAACTTCCACAAGGTCTGAACCTTTTCGAACAAAAGAAAGAGCAATCATGTCAATTTTGTTGGGAACTCCCCATTTCAATATATCTTCCTTGTCTTTCTCTGTCAATGTAGGGAGATCCACTATCACTCCAGGCAAATTAACATTCTTTCTCTCACCAAGAACTGCAGAGTTCTCACAACGGCATTGAACTAAACCCAAATTTTTGTCACATGATAAGACTGTAAATGAGATGGTTCCGTCTGAGCATAATATCACACTGCCAGGCTTCACATCCTCAGCCAACTTTTTGTAGCTCATGCAAATCATATTCTCATCACCCTTTATGCTATAGTCAGTTGATATGGTTATCTCCCGACCTTGCTTCAATTGAATGGGCTTCCCATCCTTCAGAAATCCAGTTCGAATCTCAGGGCCCTACAACATTCAAGATAAAATGACAAATAAGGAATGCCATAAAATTTGATTGAAATGAGTCTTGTTAAAGAGGTGTGCCTTAAATGTTCCAAAGCTTTGCCACAAAAGGAAGCTAACCAGCCTGCTTGAATTCACCAGAAAAGGGGAAAAAATATACCCAGGAATCATATGACTAATAGGCAGCTCAATAGACTGATAAGTTAACCTTCATATACATAATAAATTTTTGAGTCGTGTAACAACACATCTCCGTCAAAATTTAAGATGCAATTGTCATAACATGTTTGCTATTACATGAAGACAAAAGTGTTTAAAAACCAAAAGAAAAAAAAAAGGAATTGACTAATTAGATAAAATAGAATAATAAAAATAACATATATAATGATGCAATGTGTGCTGAATTAAACTAACAGGAAAATCATATGCAGTAGTGTTGGATTGGATGTCAGCTATTAAGGAGGCTTGGATGTCATGCAACATTTAACATGTCTAAGATGTTGAATGTCATCTCAGACATCAGGTATAAATTTTTGTGGCATCTAAAATCTATAAAAAACCATAGATCTCCCAACAAAATATTTTGATTATCATTTGCTCTCAAATATCATTATATCTAGTATCATTTAGGCCATGACATAGTATTAAGACATCAAAAATATGAGTTTATCTAACTGCTCTTACAACTTCATTGAGGACTGATTGCCATTCAAGTTTAGACGATTTGGCAAAAGTGCTTGAAACAGAATGAATAAAATAAAAGTAAATAACCCAGCAGTTAAAAACAAATAAAAAAAATACCAAAAATCAGATTATAGTACAGATCACGAATCAGGGAAAAAAATAAAGTGCAGATAGAGACTGTAAAAAAAGTACTAAAAATGGGGCTGAAATACCTTGGTATCGAGCATGACGGCGCAGAGAATACCAGTGTTTTCCATAGCGGCCCTGAGGTTATCAAGAGTTTCCTGGTGATAATCATGAGATCCATGAGAGAAGTTGAAGCGAGCGACGTTCATGCCTGCACGTAGAAGCTTCTCGATCATGGGCACAGACCTGGATGCCGGTCCAAGAGTGCAAACGATCTTCGTCTTTGGCTTCTTCTCTATCGCGACCTCGCCGTTCTCGTAGAGAGCCATCTTAGATTGTCAACGAAGATAACGCTGGGTATGATGAAGGCGAAGAGAAGAATTAATTGTCAAATATCAATCTTTGATATGGGAAGATAAAGTAGCCTGATTAAAGTTAATTTTCTTTTTAATATGGGAAAATGTCAGTTAAATACCACATGGCCAAAATAATTCGAAAAAAAGTTTCATGAATTTGTAAAATTCCTCATACCTTTCAAGATAGGCCTTTTTTAAAAAAAAAAAAATTAAATTACCCTTAGACCCCCGTTTGATTCTCAGAATAAAATGATAATTACTATAAGTTTATTTAGTACGATATTAAGAAAATAAAAAAAAATTTTAAAAAATAAATTTGATTAAATAAAAATAAATTAAATAAATTAAAAATATCTGTTTAATTTGATTCCTAAGGGATTTAAGAATAAGATTTCGGATCATACTTTAAAGGTTAAATTATTTAGTTACACAATGAGGTGAGAATATAAACTCCATATGAAATGAAGACACTGAAAAAATAGGAAATGAAAATTACTACCTTACCCCTATCTTTCCTCATTCCCACTTTTAAGAATAATTTTTTGAAGCAAATTATCCTCCTCCACCAACCTCATCTTCTTCACATTCATTCCTTTCCTTCACTCCCAACTTCCTCTTATCCACCTACCTCCTCTTATCCTCTGCGCAATACCATGGATGAAATTAATTTCAACAATATCTAGTTTTGTTTTTTTATTTTGATAGTCGATCTATTTCATTCCATTCTATTCTTAATCATTCCAAAAACCAAACGGGCTCTTAACTCTATTAAAACAAAACAAAGTTCAAACCCCAATTTGTTGAGATCTATCCTCAACCTTTGTCTTCTTCCCATTCAAGGTGATCTATCTTCACTAACAAGATGTGCACAATCTTCAATTCATATATCTAATTCTATGGGTGTGCTAGATTTTTTTTTTTAATGAAAGCGCTAGATTTTTAATACCACAACAACATTTGACAGAAATAGGGTAGCAACCTTGGACAATGCGTGACAAAGTTGCAACCTTTGACAATAGTGATGGGTTGCTGTTGGTGATATCACCACATCAATGTTCGAAGGCGATGGGGTTGTAGCATTCTACGATAGTGAGGGTGCAGCATTTGATGGCAACTAGGTTCAATGGCAACGAGTTCAACAATGCTAGAATTTGAAATGTTTTCATTGGATTTGGATATGTTCATTGTTAGGTTTTCATCATTGTAGATGTTCTTATTCCAATGTTTTGGTTCTTCCATCTGCCCACTGTAGATATTACTACTTGTTGGGTTTTTAAATATATTTTCATGGATTCCTCGATTTATTCTTGGTGCCATTCTGGATTTAGGATAAATCTTTCATGATTTCCTTTTTCTTTTCTAAAAAATTACTTTGAATCAATTATATCGAGTACAGCTTATTTTATTAGTTTCACTTGGAAAGGACCAATCGAAAATGAATAATAAATCTCCTACTTTAGAATAAAGATTTTCTTTTTAGACAAACTTTGGTGTGCATTAATTAAAAATGAAACATCAGTTGTATTTGTCATTTTCAATGGATATAAGGGAATTTCCAACTTATGCACAATAATTTCAAGCTAATGTTTGTCACTAGAAAAGTCACCAAAAAGTTGCCTCCCCACCACCACTAAAAATTGCTGTCAAAAAAGTCACCCGAGAGAGGAGAGGTGGAATTGAGATAGAGGTCTTCTAAGCATTTTATCTCGCTTTTTAACTCGAATTCACTACCACAGAAGCTATTAGAGATTTTGCAAATTCATGAAATTTTTTTCAAATTAGTTAGGGTCCGTGGCATTCAACTAGAATTTCCCCTTTTGATATATGGGGAGAAGAATCTAGCGTGACGCCTCACGCAAAACCCGCATAAAGCACAGCACAAGAATTAATTTTTTTCATATATAATAATATTTTGTGCTTTTGTTGAATATATTGATATATCCAAAACATATATATATATATATAAAAGAAAATTTGTAGTAAATATTAAGTAACATTATCCCCAAATTATAAATATTATAACCTATTTATCAAATTTCACTATGGTTATTATTTATTTATTTTATATAAAGATATCAAAATGAGTAAGGTGAATTGAAGAGGCCAATCTATCTATATATTATGAGTTAAATAAATTGGCTCATTTAATCCATTTTAGTTTAGTAAATAGAAAATTAAGACTATTTATGTGCTGAAATTTCCAAACTATGTTATTTTTAATAAACATATATGTCTCAAATAAGTGTTGATAGAAAAAATTAATTTTTTTTACTTATAATAATCATTTATCTATCGATAATCACTTATTTCATTTTTCCTTATTAACCCAATAATCATTTAAACTACCAAAATTCAAACACATTTCTTTTCTCAAAATCACTTATATGGTAAAAATATCTAAACACAAATCACTTTTGACATAATTACTTATTTTCATAATCTATTATGAATAAATACTTATCCCCATAATCATTTGTACATAGTCAATCCAAATGCACCCTTAGATGAAGAGAAAACCGGGGAAGAGGAAAATGAGAAAGGAAAACAAGAGAGAATCTAAACACGAGGTGTTTAGGAGTTTGTTTGACAGCTATTTTTAAAACAATTATTTTACTTTTAAAAATAGAAAAATAAAAAAAATTGTTTAGTAAATCTATTTTTTATATAATGTTCTGGAAAACAGAAAAACTTAAAATATCTTTATGTTATTTTACAGTTTTTATTCTTGAAAACATAAGAAAATGTGAAAAATATACATATCATTAATGGTAAAGTTATAAATTTTGAATAATTCATTTAACACTTTCTAATTATAATTTTGGTAACAATTATTCAAATCGATTTTTTTTTATTTTCAAAATTTTTTAAATTTTTTTTTAAAACAATAAAATAGAAAACACTGTCAAATAAGCTCTAAATTTCTCTTTATTTTCTTCCATAGTTTTTCTCACCCCTTATTTTTTCCATCATTCAAATATAAGGTAAAATCCAACTAACCAAGTAGGTTATATTGATATACTTTGACTTCAACAATTAAGTTTTTAATGTCTGTTAAAAAAATAAAATTCAAATATTTTAGATTATTGAAATGTCTTAAACTTCAACAATATTTAAATTATCTTATAGATGCATTAAATCACCATCAACATGAATATTTCCAATTTCACCATGCAAATCAAGGTCTTCTAAAATACAATATAAACAACCACATATAATTTAATTAGTTATGATTAAAAATCAAAATAGAATAAGAAAATCAAGAATAACTACCCCAAAGAAAAGTATTAATAAATTACCGATATTATTATATTATTATCTAAAAATAGTAAACTTCGGTATTTATTATTCAAAACATGAGAGACAATGTTAAATTGATATTGATTCTCTTTTTAATATTGAAGGGATTTAGGGCTTTGTTTTAAGATTTTATATACTATTATTTGTTTAATATTATGATATATTAATTTGGATTTTGGGAGAAACTTTCAAATTTTTTTTTTGTTTTAATATTATGGTAAGTTGAATGGGCCAACCCCTATAATTGCGAGTTAACTGATTTAATTCATGGGTTAAACGAGTCTAATTTATTTGATGATACTAAAAATATATTTTGAATGAGGCCTAAATCTAATCTACCAAATTAAATCAGTTTTGACGGCTTTAATTTTACATATTTGTCCTTCCTTTATTGTGGACGGGCTTAGGCTGTATGTGATCATGTGAACATATTTATGTTAGGAACAGTATATGAAACAACCGGTGTCCAGAAACGTATGATAACACACTGTCCTTAAGGTGTTATTCGCCCCCACTAGGTTTGCTGCAGGGATCTGACGAATCACCCCTAGGAGTTATTCTAAGCACCAAAGATATCTGACAGCAACTTCAGATACCTTGAAACACAGAACGAAATAGAGAGTTTGTAAGTAAGAGAAGAGAATGTGAGGTATATTTTTAGTCTCTAGTCTGATCCTTTTATAATAGTAGAAAACAGAAAATTGAAACGTTGTGTATGAACCTGTTTGTTTCTGAACATTGTATTTGAAACGTTGTTCATGAACCTGTTTGTTTCTGAACATTGTATTTGAAACGTTGTTCATGAACCTGTTCATTTCTGAACTTTGTATTTGAAACGTTGTTGTCAAATTGAAACAGAATATCAAATGACATGTTGTTTCAGAATGTACTGTTTCAAAACGTTGTTATTTGAAATTCTGTTTCTGAAAAAAAAATGATTAATTAAAATATTAATCTGAAATTCATACCAGACCAGATCTCTACCGTTAGATGAATCCAATGATCACGACGCGCCACGTGCCAAGTGCTAAGTGCTAAGTGCTTTAAATATTAAATAAATAATATTTAAATCCACTTAACAATTTGTTCAATAATTATTTTAATATACTTTGTCCTCTCTCTCTTATATACATTTCATAAACCTTACTTCCATCCAATATGAGACTTTAGTTTTTTTCAAACTATCTCTAACAATTTATTTATGCTTTGTATATGTCACGTGTCACTAGTCAATACGGTCACAAGGCAACATGTCTATATAATCCCTGAATCAATAAGATGTAGCAGAGCCATTTTTTCTAGAATTTCCACTAGACAGATTCAGAAGCAACATCTGAAGTAAAAAAAGTGTTGCAGATTATCGTTTGGATACATATATTATCTTTGTTAAAAGGTTTTTTTTTTACCATCTCAATTATATTATTTGTATGTTTTCTTTATAATAAGATCTATGAATAATTATATAATAATTATTCTAAATGTCTCTAGTCAATTATGATTGTGAAAATAATAATGAACCAAGATTAGTATCATCTTGATTGATGATCATGCATGGAGATACAAATCAAGATCATAGGGACATTGTTAGAAACCAAAATGCTGGACTAACTCGCTATAAGATAACTACATGAACTAGATTATTAGCGTATCTTATGTATAGTTGTATCATTTAACCCTAAGAATTGATATATCCATATATTTCTACATGAGTAACATTGTGTCTTAGGATAATCAGAAGTCACTCTTTAACCAGGTAATGATGTAGGTTATGTTCAGATACAGTAGGATCCATGTAGTGGATATTAAGTGATCAAGATAGGATTTGTCCCTCTTGATACAAGAGAGATATCTTTGGACTCCACGATGAAGTAAAACTGAGAAAATGCATGGCTATGCTCCAATGAAAAGAAGTATTCATTTATTTAGTCTATTGAGCTCGGGATCGTGAAAGTATTGTTAAGCAATATGAGAGTGATGGTCTCATGTCTCATGTTTAACTAGATATCGTGTGACAAAAATGATATAACACATACTATAAGACCTGTTGTATCGAATCATCGATTTTCATATAATTTGGTTAGTTGTAATGTTTTGTTAGAGACCTCTTATGACTTGTGAATCCAAGAAAATTCTGAGCTCACTACCAACATTATATAAACCTATAGGACCATACATAAGATAGGTATGATACGAATTAGAATGTTCAGATTTATTGGATCTCAAAAAATATCCTCGTTCAATGTATCTCTCTATTCTAAAAGTTTTCTTAGTTTATGATATAATATTCTAGAAATTCTTTTATTTGGAATAAGAGAATAATATTCTATTAGTAATAGAAATATTTTAGAAGGTTTCCTAATTTGATTAAAAAGATATTATTTTATTGAATTATAAAACAATATATAGTTTATCTCTCTTCCAAGAGGTGGTAGGAGAAATTAATGTGTATATATATAAGCTCTATATTATTAATTTTAATATATGTGTGTTATACATTTCATTTAGTTTATATATACTATTAGTAATAATAAGTGTTATTTAAATTAAATGAAGATAATATTTGATTTAATTTAAAAGGTAGATTTAAATAATATATTTGAATTAAATATGGTTTAATACAAAATATATATTTAAATTAATGAAGAAGATATATATCTCATTTGATTTAAATAATGTATTTAAATTAAATGAAGATAATGTCTTATTTAATTTAAATGTTAAATTAAACATATATGTTAATTAATTTAAATTATATTTATTTAATTAGATATTATCTAATTTGAATTATATATATTTAAATTAATGAATAAGTTAGTGGATAAAGTAATTTAAATAAAGTATTTAAATTGATGATTAAAGTAATATTAATTGAAACTTACTTGATAAATTAGTAAGTAAGAATTAATTTAATAAAGTATTTAAATTAATATTTGAATTAATTTAATTTAAATTAGTTTGGAGATAAACTAATATGTAAGTTAAATAATATATTTAAATTAAATATAACTGATTTAGAAGAATTAGTCACATTCTTCTATAAATAAAGAGAATTAGGAGTCTCGAATACAGTTAGCACTTCATATTTTATTCCAATAACTATTTAACAAAAGCTCATATTTAATTCCACCTACTATTTAACAAAAGTTGTGATTCATGGAGAATAAAAATATAAATAAATTCAAGGTTGAAGCGGCTCACGAAGGAAAATAAAACATTAGGTTCGAGGTGCTAGCATTTTTTGACCTTGATCCGGTCACAGATATGTTTCTTACTTTCCGCTACGTATGAATGAGTGCCAAAATCCCAACAAAAAGTTCTAGAAGGAATACGAAGATGTTTTTGGGGGATGCTGCAGAACATAGCATGTAGCTGCAACGTCCAAGGTTCATCGTCTCGCCTTTACGCAGATGGATCTCCATATACTAGATTGTAAGAAATCAAAGAGTTGGAATTTGGAAATTCTGCGGTCAGATTTGCGTCAGCTCGTCACTAATTTCAAGGATATTGATCTCATGCTCCTTGCAATTGCTAATCCTCGGCCTGTATTTTGTTTCTACGTTAATTGAATAATTGCATTAGTCTTTAAAAAAATAAAATAGAGGTAAGCTTGTGCATTCTTCTCAAATCATCCATAAAAAAGGAACTATACACTGCGTCCCAATTTGTAGCAGTATGAGTGCATTATAATCGGGTTAATTATGTTAAAACCTAAACCAACTTGACTTTTCCTTATTCACTTTCTTCTAACAAACTACTAACTCTTATACTTCATTAATATTTCCGTCGTGTAACAGATGTATTGAATTGAAGCTGGCTGGATCAGCATTATAGTCGTTGTGTAATGCTTCAGGGAGGAGAGCCATGACACTTCTCATCCATAGCAATTTTCTGCATAAAATATAGTTTAGTCTAGAGAATTATAAAATTGGCGTTGATCATCATAATGCTACATGATTACTTCTTGAAGCAAAGGCTACTCCTTCATGCAGGAGCCGTTCCCAGGAATCTATTAAATGCCAGACAACCAGTCCAGGGAAAAAAAAAAGAAAAGAAAAAGAAAAAGAAAATCCCATCTATAATGAACCAGAATTAAAACTTCACCATTAATCATGATCAAAGCCAAGCCAACATAACCTGCTGTTATATGCCTAGAACAAATTGCCTACCATATTGAATAGCTGAATAGGTTCTAACATCACATGACATGGTACATAAATTAGTTAATTAAAATAAAATCGTCATGCAGCGTATGAGTCCACCGCGAGCTGAAACAAATCATAAGCATTCCAGGATTTCAAAGCTAGGATTTTTTTTCTTTTTTCCTTTGGCCAACACAAAGCTAGGAATTAAATTACGACCTTGAATGCATAATAATGACAATAATGAGGTTGGTTATCATATATGCAGTATAACCAAAAATCAAATTGCTGGAATATTTTCATGCGACGTTGTAACAACATTGAAACGGTATAACGAGAAAACGGTGCCATAGGTAACATGATAAACTCAGCATGAAATGCGACCAACATTTGGCAGTTGGCACGGATGGAAAAATCCGAAGGAATTCAATATGATGTGATGGAAAAATATAAATGTAAACAAGATGGAGGGAGGGAAATAAAGAGAGAGAACACAGCCTAAGTCGTAGTAGCATAATTAAATGGAGAACTTTTTGTAGATTATTACATTGAGTTATTCTCCACTAGATCAAACTTGTTTAACAACTCTTCCAGTTCTTGTAAAGCAGTCATATAATGCACTTGTGACTGTGACCCTTCTTCTAGCACAGGAAGAGCTTTATTAAGAAGTTGTTTATACCAGTCAACAGGGTTGCGTGTATTGACATTACCAGAGGCATGGGCTTGAATAAACCTTTGTTTGAAATCCTTCTTCCAACGTTGCAGTATGTACTGAGATGGGACTTCCTCCACGCCATTATAATTGAGAACATTCAACGCATGCCTACATAGATAACCTTTGTAATTGAACAAACTGCAAATACACCGTATGTCCAGTTCATTTGTCTCATATAAAACTTCAAATTTTTTAACCTCCTTCTCATTTCCCCCAATTTCAACTCGTTCTCTCACTATATATGTTATTATAGATCCATTAACATTTACTTGTCTTGTATTGAAGCAAGAGTACATACCCTCAACCTCAGCCTGGAATTTTTTAAAGATTTCTTTTGTGTATAACTTTGATAGCTGCAGTTCAAAATTACATCTTGTATTCAGTACAACATTTGATTTCCTTGACTCCAAATCCGCCATTGGTTCTTTCAAGTTCTTCCTTTGTAGAGCTAGATCATACTTGTCAATGAATTCCTTGAAGGATGTATGCTTGTGCACATATCCATCAAAATATGAAACTAGGCCTTCGTTCTCTTTTGTTGGAACCATTCCTGCAGAAAAAATGTCTTTGAGGTAAACCGGAACCCACATATGCCTATCATTATACAATGTTTGAAGCCATTTGTTATCCCCCAATCCATGCTGCTTGATCATATCAGCCCAATAATTTTCAAACTCGGCTATCTTCAAGGAGTCATAAACTGCTCTGTTCAGTTGCCTTTTGATTGTTTCATATCCCTTCAACCCTCCCAACTTTTCTGGAACTCTCTGCATGATATACTGCAAAGAATAACAATGACGAGCATGAGGAAAAACCTGAGCAACTGCAGTTTGCAAGGGTTTGCACTGGTCAGTAATAACAACATGCGGTGGGCAACCAAGCATACACCTTAGCCATGCATTAAATATCCAAACAAAATAATCAACCCTTTCAAACCCAAGGAAGCCACAGCCAAGTAACAGCAACTGCCCATGGTTGTTTACACCAACAAATGATATCAGAGGTATCTCATATTTGTTTGCCAGACAAGTTGTGTCTATAGTAACAGTGTCATTAAAGTAACTGTAAGACACCCTCGACCTAGCATCAGCCCAAAACACATTTTTTAGGTGCCCATCATCATCAATATCAAATAAGTAAAAGAAATTTGGGTTTGTCAGTTTCATTCGGCAAAAATAATTATAAATAGCATGGCCATCCCCTTCTTTAAGATCCAAATATTTCAAATTATCGAAATTGATCTCCCATCCTTCAACAAAATTGGAGAATCCATTGTAACCAGCATCCATGACAGCTGTCCGATACAATTTAATGGTATGTATTTCTGTAGCAGGCTCTGGTGGTGGTTGTGCATTTCTGGCTGCAAGTATCATTTTCTTATGTGACTTGTAGAACCGTTTAATTTCCGGATTCACTTGATGGTTGTGTTGCAGTTCAACTTCCACGATCCTCCATATTTTGGAGTCCACCATCCTAATTATTATCATTGCAGGGCAACCAGTTCTTGTTTCTGGTCTTGGATTATTGGCTTCACTCTTTTTCTTGAAACCAGCACTACTGCAGCTGAGTTTTGCCCTATAACGCTCTTTTCTCTTTGATCTAAACCAAGAGTTGCTCACTCTAATGCCAAAACCTTGATCTTTAGCATAAACATTGTAGAAGTTGTAAGCTTCCTCAAAAGAATCAAACTCCAGACCCACAGTTGGAGGTGGAGGGTTCTTTGATCTTGAGTCCAAAGATTCCTGATCATGCTCTGCCACAGAAGAGTTCTCCTCAACGTCAAACTCATCACTTTCATCAAAAACTGGCTCACTATTTAGACAAACTTCTTCCATCTGAAACAAAAATCAAATAAAACACAGCACAATAAATTATAACTTATCGTATCCAAACTTCTGCAATAAATGCGTTCACAAATACAAGAACTAGTACATCATGCTCTTTGGTATCAGAAAATCCAAGGCAGCCAGATTTAAAGGACAAAGTTTCAATTACATATAGCAAAGATTATAAAGGCATATATGGAGCTTATCAGCCATATTAAAGGCCACAATAATGGGATGTTAGGTTGTCAATATTTAAGTTATTCAATAAGCTAATGGTAAAAAAATAAGGTAAAAGAAATGATGATATGGTATTCTAGAATTTAATCAAATCTCTTGCAATATCGTTTGCCCCTATGGTCCATGATGCAATTTCTAGGACCTTTTCAGTATTTCCAACTGCAATATCATGCCATTTCACATCATGCCCCAATTTCTAGGCATCAGAGTTATGATAGTATTAAGCTATATCCCTTGACAAGTGTAAAGAGGTAATTCATTTAAAAAGTGGCTGCGATAGACTGAACACTAAAACAAAAATCCCAACAAATAAAAGCATAGAATGGAGTGATCTAACTGCATATGGGAGACAGAGATGAATGCCCTCATAAAGGGGAGCTTGCCCGCCTAATCTTGCTTCATATAGGCAAGGTGGAATCTGAATTTCAGTGTCAGTGCAGCAAGGGTAGCATCCTAGAGATTGGCTTTCTACATAGAAAAGTCAGCTTGGCTGGAGGCATTGACCCAAAGACCAGATTTGCATAAGGACAGCATTTTCTCTTGGAACAAGAGGTGTCAGATCAAGGTAACATAATTAGCTAACAACAAATAGGCTACAATTACAGTGTTCTAATTTCCACCAAATACATCTACTTCCCAGTACCTTATAAAAGCTTAACAATGCACTATAAACTAAAAATATGAAAATCCTAGCATTAGATGGTGAAATAAGAAGGTCTACATGTCTCATCTAATAAATTTCAACTAAGAAGGCCACAATAGCTTCCTGAACAAAAATTCTTTATAAGTACTGAAGAAAAAACAAGAGGCAGGAAAGAGAGACGTTTTCAAATCATTCAGAGTTAGCTACAGAAACTGGCCAGTGGCCCAAATTTGATATTAAAAAGGCCCATAAATTTTAATTACAAGGATCAAAATGCAGTCATTTGAATGTATTTAGTAATTACATCTCTACCTATTTGAAGAAAAATGACTTGCTAAAAAATATATACATATATTATAAAAGTAGAATCCATTTCACTGAGCAGCAACTATTACTTTACTATCTCCATGGCTTACATGATCCTTTTTTTTTTGGGTCTTTTTGATGATTACTTAAGTGGAATGGGAACCTTCCCACAAAAACTAACAAAGAAAACCAACCCACTTAAATATCTCATAGAGCATCCCACAGTATTCAATCTAGGACCTAAACATCTCATATTACCTTAGTCTCCATCACTTTTTCTTCCAAATAAATAGCTTAGGCCCATTTTTTTTTTCCATTTTCCCTGATTCAGCTTCCTTTCCAGCACTCCATCTACTTCACTTTCTCCAAATTTTCTACCTCTATCTCCTCCGTCCACCCAAATTTGTTGTCAGCCACACTATTCATTGGAGCAATATATACTTCTTTATGTTATGTGTTTCCTTAAACAATTTTAAAAAAGTTTGAATATTCCTGTGCATTACATGAGAAAGGTCCCTTTTTTTTTTTTATACATTAGGAGGGTTTGAACCCTTGACCTCTACCCATTCCCCACCCCACCCTTATCACTTGAGCTAGCCTTGGGTGACTAAGAAAGGTTTCTAGTTATATGTAATTTATGATATTTGGCATAGAAAATGTCATTTTTTGAAAGAAAGGATAGGGCAATGCCTAAGAAATTAAACATGGCTCAAAGAATAATTCTTATCCCCTCTATCAAGGTCAAGGATAAGCCTACAACTAGTCAATGATTGTCTAAAAATAACAAAATCATTATCCATCACATGTACCTGCTGAACTAACCAATTAGCACATTGAAAATGTCATTTTCCTGTGCCAGATTCATCCCATCACAAAAATTATTTGCCGGTAATTGAAAGACAAACCTAAAACAAGAGGATGTTAACTCCCACTTTCAAAGTCATTATTTAGAAGAAAACAAATGGGAAAAAAATTATAAGACGGTTTGTCATTTTATATTAAGATAATGTTTGCATTTTGAAAATTTTTCGAGGAGACTATTTTCTACCAATAACACCGACTCTTTTTTTAAACGTATTTAACTGATCCTTCATTGCAAATGACAATATAAAATTGAATTATTGTTTCAATTCGAAAATTTTTCCCTTTCCTGTAATTCCCGAATAAAAGAAAGCACCTATAATGCATCTCGACTCCTCTAAAATTACACTTTTTCAATTCTTTATGAGATAGATTGGCAAGAATGGATTACATAATGAATCATCTCACAAACATGGAGAACGAATGACCTTAGTGCAAGAGAGCTATGTCTAGGACACACATACTGGCAAGAAACTCTAATTTTTTTCCTCCAAGAATGAAACCATTATCACAGTCCAAAAAGTACAAACCAATAATTGAAGAATATTGGATAATTGGGAGTGAAATTCGCAGCCATAAAGAAGGAGTTGAAAAGACTGCAAGAACCGTAATTGAAACAGGAATAAATCAAAGCAGTAGGGGAAAGACGTAGGATCAAAAATTGTGACAAGCAACGAGCAACAAAGAAGTAAGAACTTGGATCGGTCTTACATGGGGCCACAGAAACAAACTAGGTTGTTGATTCTCTGATTGTCCTCACTCCAAGATATTAGTCGTTCGTTTTGCAATTTGCACAGACAAGACGAGTTGGTTGCGAATGTTTCAGCTGAAGTAACTACCCGAGTACCCTTGCATCTCCCATCTCGCCCGCGTCTGAGGATTAGACCTCGCTCTACTCTACTCCCCAGTCACGTTACTAGCACTTTTCTATTGGGAAATTTGCATTTTGGGACCAAATAAGTCATACTCCCTCGGTTCCTCATTCATGGATGACAAAGTCACAGACAGGAATAAATTTATTTTCAACCAAAAAAAACAGGAATAAATTTATTTGAAATATAAAATAATTATAAAAAATTCCTCATTTAATAAATTTATTTTAAATATAAAATAATTATAAAAAATTATTGTTAATAACTTTTATACCATATAATTAATAAAAATAAATTATACTATTAATTTTAAAAAATATTATTTTAATTAAAAATATTTTTAAAAAATTATTAAATATATTATACAAACTTCCCATCTTCCTTATATTTTAAAATATAAAAACTCTCAATATTATTTCTTATATTAATTAAGGGAGGAAATATATATTTACAATCTGTGACCGGATCCCATTAATGCAAAGAGAAGGTCAAGAGTCCAAGATCCTCTAGCTTTTTTTTTCTACCACTACCAAGATCCCCTTATGGAAAAAAAATGTGGAGTACACTTATCAAAATACTCCTCCGACATTAAAATTGTAAAAAAGCGTTTACTATAATTAATTTAATGAACAATTATTAAAATGTGTCTAAACTATGAATTTTTTTTAAAGCTTACTATAGTTAATTTGGTGAAATTATCAAAATGCCCCAAAACAATGAATAACAGAGGCTTCGATATGCTTAAATAACTTTTTAACAAGCCTCTGGGACTTACAATATGCACAAATTATAATAACAAATTATAATAACAGATATGGGTATACATATAGGTCGATACGCTTAATTGCAATTTTAGATGACTTTAGGATTTTTTTAAGATCTAAATGGAGAAAAATCTAACATATATAATCAAAATATTTTCACCAAAAAAGGTTTGCATCATGCATAGCATCTGACAAGAATTCGCATATTGCAGATAGAGGTCATCTGAGTGAGACTTTGATAATATGACATGTAGAACAAATTCACTATTTTTACGTAAATTAATATATGAAAATTCCTACAACATGGATTTAATTTCACATATAAGACATTAGGATGGTGGTGTTAGCTAAGCTGGCTTCCCAAAAGGGGAGGTGAATTGGGAGGATTAAAATTTTTCTGCAAAGCCAAACAACAGTAGTAATACAAACGAGATAACAGAAAATAGAGTATAAGCAATAAAAAGAAAGAGGAAGAGGACACGGCAGTTTATCCTGGTTCGATCTAATCCTCTTGATTTACGTCCAGTCCCCAAGCCACCATTCCAAATTTTTCCACTATCTCTTGCAAGATTTCAATGGGTTCTTGTAAAAATTACAGTACAAAAACAGCCCAAGCGTTTGAGCTATAACCTACTCTTTCACTCTTCTCACTTAAGAATAAGTGTGTCTTTCTTAGTGTATTCTCACACTAAGAACAATCTACAAGTGTGTAGATGTGTATAAATTATAATCTCTCTCAAAAGAGTGGATATGAAAGTTAAAGTGTAATAAATGAACTAAATAGAGGGTAAGTGAGCTTTGAATGAATCAATAAATGAAATAGCAAATTTTTACCGTGTAAATCATTATTCTCCACTTTTAATATCTTAAATGAAGTTCTATTTATAGTCTTGGGGTAAAATTAGACGTTAGAAACAAAGATTAGCCATTACTCACAATAAAGTTCCTATTCACCTACTGCATTAAATGCATCTGACAGAGATTATGCTGATAACCTCCTCATGTTATGCGGATAACGGGTGACTATTTCCCTCTGTTTTTAACATAGAGCTCTTCGTTATTTGGATAATCTACCTAGGTTATGCGGATAACGAATTTCCCAGAACGACTAAATTTTAGTTCGAAATCATTTTCATAAAAACCACTTAGTTATCAGGATAACGTCAAGTTTTTCTCAAAACTGAGCCTTTGTGAAAATTGGGTTATCGGGACAACCTCATAGGATTATGCGAACAAGTTATTTGCCCGAGAATGGTTTAAGAGTTCTGAAATACATGTTATCCGGATAACTTCCCTTGGTTATGGGAATAACGTGTTGACCCGAGGAGTCCAAGTGCTTTATGACATTTGTTATGCGGATAACCTCCCTAAGTTATGCAAATATCGAACTGTATAGTGCCACTTTTCTACACTGTTCACTGTGTTATATGCATAAGGTGCCTACCTTATTAGGATAACTATTTGGACAGACTTGAGAACTTGATTCTCAACCTGTATTATGCGGATAACCTCAATCCTTTTTTATGAAATTGAAGAATCAACACTGAAAAATCTTTGAGATTGAGTCTTTATCCCCATAACCTTCAATGGTTATGCGTATAAGGTGAATCATTATCTTGAAAACAAAGTAAGTAGTTTGGAAAACAATATTTGAAATTGATCTTATCCCCATAAGGTAAAGTATTATCACTGAAAACCAAATTGATCAATTTAAGATTGGAGTTTTACCCTAATTAGGTAGCTATTTTTTGAAAACCAATTTTGAAATTATGAGTTAACAGTTAGTTATTCCATTAGTCATTTTATAGTGTTGGATTAATTCAGATTCAAAGCTCACTACCTTCTTTTACAAATGAATTCTCTAGGATTGTAAACCAGTTCTTCAAGAAGTTCCAGCTTTATTGTTCACTTCACTTGTATTCCTTTGATATTGAATCTACCAAGGTCACTTTTGGAATCATCAAAATATCTGAATTAACAGATGGAATTAAAAATATCTCTCACTATGTTTTTGATAATTTAATGTGAACTATTATTTTTAATGATAAATAGAAATCAACATATCTATAATCAGAAATCACATTTTAAAGAATTTCAATAACTAGTAGTTGGACATAATAATGATGACCTGGTAATAGTGGTCACTAGTCATAGAATATGTGTATGCTTAGCTCAATTAGCCGTCAATTTAACAATAAGGTCATAACCAATTATTAAGTCTAAAATAAATAAATAAATAAAAGCTTATTGAGTGAAAACCCTAAACCTAAACATAGTCAATTCACACAATGACCACTAAAGATTATTTATTAATTAAGTATAAATCAGAATATTTAATGAAAGCCCAACTTGAGATCTCAGTGATATTTAATTAAATATAAAGTAACTAACAAGGTGTAATATAAAGAAGAACATGATATAAATTTTGGGATGATGATTGATATTTTGAATGAAATTACATAAAATTTCCGTAAATTTGATCCGTGCTAATAATTTTTTTATCTTTAAAATTTGGCCGAAAAAAATCCCCTAAACTTCCAAATTTGTGCAAATCAATTCCTGCTGTTAATTAAATTGAGTATTTCATTAGGAAAAAAACTCCTGCGTTAATTAGTTCATTATTTTACTAACATAACATAATACATCATTGACTATATATATACCTCATCATTTTTTTGTGTAAATAACTATCAACCTTGCATAATGTCAATGACCTAGTGATCTAGTGGCACTAGGTTTTTCCTGAATGAAAATTGAGGGAGATCGTTGGATTAAGTTCCACTCATAGTGTAATGTCATCTTGGGTGTGTGAGTGTATATATTGTAATTGTTCCAAATAATAAAAAAATATAATTAGAAACACTAATTAGGATGTTAATTGAATGATTTAACTACTAAAATTAAGACTTAATTACCAATTATCCAATTAAATAATTAACTCCCAATTTTAGCAATTAAACCTAGCTTCACTAGCCAATTCATGCATGACCCATAACATAAATTATAACTAGCAAGTAAGGGGACAGTGAGGTCAATTAACATATTTAAACCACATTAAATGAAGTCTTATTTATAGATTTAAGTCAAATCTAGCCATTAAAGATGAAAACTAGTCGTTATTAAGTTGGTTGTAATGTTTATTTAATGCATTAAATGAGTATCAGAACTTGTTAGAATAAGCTAAGTAAGTTGGTCGAACAAGTCAATTAGCCATTAGACACAACTTTTAATGTTGGACCAAGTTAGTAACAAGGTAGGAACCTCAAGCAGTATATTTGAATTTCAGAAACTAAGCTCATACAATGTTAGAACAACCTATTTCGGTTGCTAGAACAAACTGTCAATTCATGAAAACCTAGAAATTTAAGTTCATGGATGTTAGAACAAACTATATAGGATGTTACTCCTTGTCTTAATAAACATCAATTCATCCAAACTGAGTTTTTGAAAATCATCCTTATTCTAATATGTATCAGGACCTTGTTCGAACACGCTACCTGTTACAGCCACAAGTCATACTTTTTAGGTATCATGATGTTAGAACAACCTCCCTAAGTTGTCAAAACACCAAGCTTTCACAAAGAGGTTCTTTTTCTTGTTTTAGAATCTTATTCTACCAAGATGGGTACAATATTCTAACAAGCATCTAATCGGAGAAGAGCAATACTGTACAAACCAACGATATTCTAATAGTCTCAGAGCCTTAGTCAAACAAGGTCAATGCTGGCAAGAACAAGTTCAAGGCTTATCTAAGATTGGAGGTAAAAGCTAAACCACCTCTTTACCTAGGTGAAAGATAAAATAAATAAAAGAACTAAGTCTTCACATATTGAGCTCTATCCTTCACTTGGTTTATTTGGCAACTTTAAATTTTTTACTAAACTTTGAAAAATCAAAACTAATTCTAAAAAAATCATTTTGTGGTGGTTTGAGTTAAAATTGAAGCTTTTTTAATTCTCTACATGGAAAAAATATACATCAAGAATTTTAATGTGTCAATTAATATAGTTTATTCCACAAATTTTACTATTTATTTGGTTAATTAATTTTCCAAATTATGATCCCTTTCCTTTTTTAAGACCTCAAATCTTTTTCTATACTTAGCTAATTGAGTCTTATTATTTTATCATCTATCTTTCCTTAGGAATTCCAATTTAATCATTTATCTTCCTAACGATTCTTATACATAAATTTAAATGCAATATAACTTTAAACACTTAGAAAATCATTCCTTATCATAATATTTCATTCATTAAACCATGTCAAACATCATATACAACATGTCATAGCTTACACCAATAATTTCCATATATATGACATAACTAACAAATAGTAATATTCCATCATAAAGGTTTTATGCTTCCACCTCCTTATCTTTCTCATTCTTCATAATGCATGGACCTAGATATGGTTAGGGTTTTGTGGATAAGATTTGGGGAAATCTCGGTGGCAACTTCATTCATTCAAGCATTACATAATTCAACTAATTGATATTATAACATACTAACATCATGTCATGGTATTGCTATTACTTACTTTTCAAAATAAAAAACATATTCTCAAAAACTTCATACATGTTCATATCAACTTCAAACATGTTTATCAAGCTTCAAACCATATTTATGCATATGCATACTTGTTCATAACAAAATCATGGCTTTGATTCAATCATATGCATCATTTATAACTCAAACATGTTTTTCACAAAATGACAATACAATTATCTAATCAAATCAACTACTTGAAACATAATTAAAATGCAAGAATAAGAACAAGTTGTTACCTTAGTGTTAATCCATACTCTAGCCTTCTCTCTTTTTTGCAAATCCTCCCTTGGCAAATTCTCTTGAATCCAATGGTCTCTAATTATGCCACTTGGCATAATCCTCATCCTTTAACATACAAGCCTCTTCTTAAATTATAATGGTACCACTTGTCAATCTCTTGGTTCATCTTGGCCAACCACCTCACCCTTTTTTCTTTCTTAATTAATGCTTAAGGCTACTTGGTGGGCTTTGGTCCATCAAGAATGCTTCTTCACAAAATTGAGTCTTGATGCAAAGTCTTGAACTATTAAGGTGTGTATTATACCATTGGGCCTAGGATACATATTCTTAGCCTAATAAAATTCTCCTTTATACTATTGGGCCTATGAATAGTTATATGATCCATTAAAGAGTAACTTCATGCTATTGGGCCTAAGAAGAATAACTTGACCCAATAACTCAAACTTTTTTTTGAACTTGACAAAAAGGTCCAATTATTTTAGTCCACATGCTTGATGTCTTTTTTTGGACCTTTCTATTCTTGACAAATAATAGCTCAATTTATTTTCTTTTTGAGTTTTTTTGTTTCGACAAGGTCCAATGATACAAATAAATTTCCCATAAAAATATCCTTTTGTCTATTTTGTTAAATTCTTATTAAAATGGGAGTTTAAAATATTGAGAATTAATAATCAAAATTTTAACAATTAAGAACCTAATATAATGACAACTAAGGACCCAACATTTCCAAATTATATTCTAATAAAGGGCATATAACAAAGATGACATTCCCATAATATTTTCAAGGCCCAATTTTCTCAAATTTCTCTTATTGGGGATGGATTACTATTCATGAAGTCCTTTTGGGCTTATCTCTTTAACTTGACCCAATTTAAAGACTTCATTCTTTTGAACTTTTCTACATTAAGGAAATAAGGTTCAATAATTAATTAAAATATCCAATAAACATGTCAATTCCAATCATAACTTCTTAGGCCCAATAACGTCTTTATAAAATCATATAAAATATTTCTAAGGTCAAATTATAATTTAGGAAGTTAATTCCAATCCTATGAATTCTCATTAATCCCATGAATATTCAAAATTCCATTTTATTCATATTTCATGCCTTCTTTATTCACAAATTATAGATAATGACCTATTATAATTTTCTATACGTAAAATAGAATTTAGAAATATAAGAACCCAATAAATCTTAACTAAAGTCCAATAAGGCTTAACATACAATTCTTTAAAACAAAGTCATTATTATACTGAATATCCCAATAGGTCACCCATTATCATATTATTCCCACTTAAACATGTTTAATTGTGGAGTTTTAAGGGGATTTAATACGTTAATGCTAGTGTTAGACTTAGAAAGTACTAGTATCAGGCTTCTTTTCCAATTTATAACATATCTCTATGACCTCTAGGTAATTTAACATTTTTATTTCAAGATATCTATCTCAACTTTCATCTTACTTCTCATTTTTTTGGACTTAAGAATAATAGTTTTCTTAGACTTAATAAATCGTAATGCTAGGATCTAAGTTTTCAACTCTTTCTTTTAGACTTAATTAAGAGAGCTTAGACTCAATAACATCTTCACAAGGTTCACATGCTTATTTTAAAAGCTCTTTAACTTTTTTTAGCATTTCCTTACTTCCATAATCAGAATAAGGATATTACTTTATTTGATCACTTAAATACTGTTATTTCTTACTCATTTATTCATTCTTCTTAATAGTTTCCTCTTTCTCATGTTTTTGTCTCTGAACTTCCTTTTTTTTCCTAAGGCATTTTAAATTTTTCTAGAGCACTATTTAGGCTAAGATTCAGCTAAGTATTATAACCTGTATGGCACAATTCACCTACAAGTATAGGGGTTTAAATTTTGGATTATACACTATGTGACAACCCTCTAACCATTGTTCAAGATTGGAGGTCAGTTTTAATAGGGTGTTACACACTAGCTTTGTTGAATAGTTTTTTTCCCCTTATTTTTGAAAAGAATATTTTAGACATCGTTATTATAAACAAGGTTGCCAAACTTGAGAGTTTAATCAAACTTGTCAAGAGATGATAAATTCGTAACGTGAGGTAAATTCATAACGTAAACTTGTAAGTTTTTATCTTTATTAATGAATAATTATTAAAATATATAATTATATAACAAAAATAATTCATAATTTCGTAATTTATATATTTGATTCAATTAGGTTGTCAAAGTCAAATTTTAAAAAAATACATTTATCAAATAATAAATGTGGAATGAAGTATAATACTGATTAATATTTAATTTTATATATAATAATAAAAATAGCACATATATATATTATACATTTTTTTTACCAGCGCACATATACATCATAGGAAAATATATAATAATGCAATTTTTGCAAAAAATAGCCATCAAGATATTTGATATTTTATTTTTTCACGTATTTATAAGTTTTATTTAAATGATGTTGCCTTTTTTAACCTTTTATATAAAATATATATTAAGTGTGCACTTGAAAAGCACATCTTGCCTTGATTGCTATGATTGTACATAGTATTGGTCTTGGCGTGGGTTCAAGATACTTCAATGAAATTTTGTGTCCATTTTGGAAGAAAGTCAGCCTTACTCAATGCCAACTCGCATACCGGTTAAAAACTGAGTCAATGAAGAGTTCGTATGAGTTGCAGAGGAGTTGATTAGGATTTATGATGTAAAACTTGAACTCGTTTGACGACATTGACTATAAATATTGATACCAAATTAAAATTATATAACTACTCCATTAATATACCTAACATACTTTCAAACCTCATTTTCACCACATTTTCTTATTGTACTTCCACTTTCATTTCCTGTTCCATTTTCTTTACAAAAGTTCTTCTAAAATGCCAAAGGGGGCTTGAGAAATGTGGTAAGGAAGAGAAACAAGGTTTTCATATCAATGTGTTGTTATGGGCCATATATATTAGTGGACCATGGAGCGTGGGGCTAAGGTTGATTTGATGGAAAAACACGAGAGAGTAGCTGTGCACCATATGGATTGACCCAAAAAAAAGAGGTTCATTTAGTTTTTGGCGGATTTATTAAAAGAAAAAAGACAGAGAGAGAGAGAACATCTACCTAGACTAAAACACTTTCCAACCTAAGGTCTTATGCGGAGTTCTCCCCAGAGTGACCAGAGAGAGCGAGAGCGAGAGAGAGCAGCCGTACGCCATATGGATTGACCCATTTACTGGAAAAGAAAAAGAGGTTCATTTAGTTGTTGGCTCATTAACTGGATTTATAAAAAAGAAAAAAAGACGATTGAGAGAGAGAGGGAACAGCTACCTAGAGTAAACATTTTCCAACCTAAGGTGTCCAAACCGGCTCAGTCTTATGCCGAGTTGTCCCCAGAGTGACCAGGTCTTAGGCTCAACTTCTAAACCCAATGCATAATTTTGACCCGTGTGCACCTTTTCCCACAATGAATAATTTCATTTTAAATTTGGATATTAATTGACGATTCTCATCCTTAGCTAAGAACAAAAAAAATCCGCATGGATTATTGTTTTTCTTTTCAGCATAAAAATGGAAATTAACGGGAAGAATACCTCAGCCAACCTCAACAAAATCTCCACATTAAATTAACAGATTTAAGTTGTTACAAGTTACAATAGACACGAATTTAACTAATCACTGAAATTGAGCAGCAATGTCTACTCAATAGACATTCTAGAATGATGACGATAGTTTCAATCTTCATTGGATTAATTCGGTTTCTTATAAAACTAAAATATAACCGAACGTTTTAAAATAGATTCCCTGGGTATAAACGTCCCAAAAACAGGATCCGTGGAGACAATCGATTAGAGGAAATCGTAGCAAACCGCTACCAAGACGCCACTTCAGTTGCTTGAAGCTCTTCAAACTACTTGCTCGTATCAGGATTTCAGTCTCAACAATGTGCAATCACATTGACCAGTAAGCTTACTTGGTTTTATCTATCCCTATAACTCACAGCTCATCATGGCTTTGTGGTTGTTCCTTATTCATCGAGTCTAGCTTGTGTTGTAGCTCCTAAAACATTTTCCCATTAATTCAAGAATGTCAGAAAATTTGAAGTAAGAAACCAAGTGGTAACTGGTAAAGACAAAGCTTGTTACGTACAATAGAAGAATTACCTTGAGCTTTTCCTCACGGCAAAGGGCTGGGGTTGATAAGAAAGCTACATACCTGCCGTGAGGACAAAAAAGATTGTGGGAAGGGGAAAACACAAAAGGGGTAAAAAAAAAAATAAAATAAAACAACACAAAACAAAATGAAACAAAACAAAAATCTTTACTCGCAACGGCTTGGTTCATCTACATCAGTAATCTCATTTGTCAACCCACATCGTAGCCTGACCTGTACAAAATACAGAACCATTAATCACACGGGTCCACAAATGTGAAGCTTCTACGTTGCACATGTCGTTTTCTTTTATGTGGGAGCATGGCTAGGACTTGCCCCACCACTGCAGAAGGTTCAGCATAACAACTTCCAAAATGCACCTCTCGAACCCAGGAGACACTAATTAATCTATTAATATAGCATTATGAAAATCAGAATAAAATTAATATTATAATTGGTCAAAAGGCAGATACAAAATTGATTCTTATAAACATTGTAAAAAAAAAAAATAACAACAGCATTTTTAAATAAAAATACAAAATTTTATCAAGGAAGAAGAGACCTTCAAACTTCTATCAGGACCATTCCAGCATTTATCACCATTAGAGAAAACCATAACTCTGTATGAGTCGTCAAATTTGTCCCACCGCCTGTTAAAAATAGACACATCAATCATTGTTGTGTTTTAGGCCAAAAAAAAAAATCATTGTTGTGTTCACCATAATCGTCAAGTTGAGGTTCATATTAGGAAATGGAATACCTAAATCCAAATCACGAATGTATCATTCGTAAGATATGGCAACAAATTGATAATTCTCTATTGAACCACAACATAAAATATAATGCGCCTATAACATTGTAAAAATACTCAAAATAGTAAATTTAACCTGTTCAGCAAAAATAGATTCTCTATTGTGCTGATTATCAATAGAAGCACCAACAAATCTCTTTTTGACTAGAGAAGTTCAATTAAGAAAGCACAGAAAGCTGGAGGAAAAGAACTCCCAAACAGAACTACATAATAATCTCATACCATATTGCATTAACCTTCAAAGGAAAATGGCAAAGCCATTTAGTTGACAATAATGTTTTTGGACACCAAGTTTCCGTGACCCACCCCTCCTTCATTCCTAGGTCTACACAAACATCCCAACGATGGACTCCGTTATATTTTCCTGTTCTTGACAATAGAAGTTCCTCACGACCTTTTCAATCCAGCCAATCTTACCGGAATCTTAAAATGAGACAAAGTAGGTAGGTAAGTAATGAGCCTAAGCTCATATACTAAGAAAATTAATGGCGGAAATTGATACTGAGTTATATTACTGGAGAAATGAGCTTAGAAAGCTATTTACAGACTCTTTCATGGACACCTCGCAGGAAAACAACATAAAGACACAGAAAGCAATAAAACAGTAACCACCACCACCGGTATTCGAAAGACCAGCTCTCTCCCTTCTTTCCACTAACTGTCTGCTACCCCTTACGTCCTGCAGCCACCCCCCTTAATTCTCTGACATCCCGCATGATTGTCATCCACAGCTTTCTCATATTGCCTTTTAGCTTTCTCATTTTTCTCATGGGCCTTCTGGGCCTTAGTTCCTCTCCTCTTATAAGTTTTTCCCCACAATTTAGCCCATAATGCGCTATGTCCATCACTAAGAAAGATAAACATGACTGAATTAGTGTAATAAGCCACCAAGGAAACAGCAAACTCTTTTCCAATTATCCAAGCATAGAGATCTTCTGTACCACTGAGTCTTAGCAAAAGTAGTTCATGGATTGTAGAATCAGAACCACAGCTAAAGTAGCATAAGAAGAAAGGTTTTGGGTATGAACGTTTATCCCTGCCATGCCACACTTAACCAAATTTGTATTTAGACCAGAAATAGGCCAAAAAAAAAAATGAAGAATATAAAGAACTTGTGTGAAACTATATCCATATTTTATAGGAACTGATGCGAACTTGGGTAGTATGTGATACCCAAGTCCCATATTGAGTAGTATGTGATGCTCAAAGGAGTATTTAAATGGATAGTTCTTCCACTTCAATAGCTAGCTTTAGGGGGAGAGTTCCCCATCCCATTTCACTACCCATCAATGGCATCAAAGCTTGGATGTTAATGGTTCCAAAGAGGGTTATCTACGAAGGGTTCTAACCGATTGAGGGTTTTGACCAATAGGAGAGTTAAGTGAAGTGTCGTAGTGTGCAGCCGCCGGAACGTCTCCTCCTAACCAAGGGGGGGAATTGATGAGGACTTGGGTAATATGAGATGCCCAAGTCCATTAAGTAGTATGGGATACTTAATGAGGTATTTAAGTGGGTTGGTTCTCCGACCTCAATAGTTAACTTTTTGGGAAGGTGTTCCATCCTACTTAAGTACCTATCAAGAACAGAATTGCCTCATCAATTGCAAGTGGGAAACCACAACTTCCTCATAACTAGCTGTAAGACCCTAGATCAAACTTATCTATAGCTCTTACTAATATCCAACTAAAAATATCCACTACTAAAATAAACAAGAAAGGGGGAAGGTGGTCTCCTTACCTAACTCTTCTGTATCCTCGAAACCAATACTTAGGTTTGACATTAAGAATCACTGAAAAAGTGGCAGACGAAAGGAAACCAAAAATCCATTTCCATCAAGCATCCCATGAAGAACATAGGAATAATCAGCCTTACTAGGGTTTTCTTGTCTGCACACTTTATTGAATGAGGAACACTGAGTTTATACAGGCAATAGGCCTGCCACCTAGCCAAGATACTAGGGAAAAAATATTTTATTCTATTTGCTGACCTAAAGTAACGAACAAATAAATATCTTAACTAATCAGATAAATGAATAACAATAAGTAAATAACAGCAAGGATAAAAATAATGTTAAATAGATAACCAAGGTGCAGACTTCCAACACTCCCCCCTCAAGCTGGGGAGTAAATATTAAGCATTCCCAGCTTGCTGCACAATTCTTCAAGCTTCTATCTTGGTAGTGCTTTGGTCAGTAAATCAGCAGCCTAAGCATTTGTAGGAATATAGGCTACCTCCACTTGGCCCATGCCAATCTTTTCTTTGATAAAATGACGTCTATCTCCATATGTTTAGTCTTATCATGATGCACGGGATTTTTCACTATCCCCATATTGTCACCAAAAAGTTTGATAGGAGTTTTTGCTTCAATTCTCAACTCCTTAAGCAAGTTGTCCGGCTGAATTCCTTCACATATTCCCAAGGCTAAAGCTCAAAACTCAGCTTCAGCAATACTACAATCCACTATTTGCTACTTCTTACCCCTCCAAGTCACTAAATTGCCCCAAACAAAGGTGCAATACCCTGTTGTAAACCTTTTGTCTGTAATGGAACCAGCCCAATCTACATAAAAAAAAAATTTCTATACCTCTTTGCACACACTTCTTGAAGAAAAGACCCTTTCCTAGTGTGAACTTCAAATACTTCAAAATTCCTAAAATAGTTTCCAAGTGTTCTTCATTTGGATTGTTCATAAATTGACTCATTGCACTTGCTGGGAATGCAATGTCTGGCCTTGTATGGGAAAGATATATCAGTTTCCTACCAGCTTATGCAGAGTCTTGTCCATTGGACTACATTGTTCCTTCAACCCTAGCTTACTATTAGCATCCATAGGCGTTTCTGCAGGTTTACAGCCTCACAAGCCTGTTTCTTGCAGTAGATCTAAGGTGTATTTTTGTTCTGACACAACTATGCTGTCCTTAGACCTTGCCACCTCCATTCCTAGGAAATATTTGAGATTTCCCATATCTTTTACCTCGAATTATGAAGCTAATAACTCCTTTAAATGTGCTGTTTCCTCAGAATCATCACTTGTAATAATAATGTCATCAAAATATACTATTAAAACAGTTATCTTTCCATTAACAGCATGCTTAACAGTGTGTGATCTGTTTGGCACTGTTTGTAACCATCTCCTTTTAAGGTTTGTGTAAATCTCTCAAACCAAGCACATGGTGATTGCTTTAAGCCATATAATGACCTAAACAGCCCGCACACCTTATTTTTAGTCTCGGGAGAGTCGAGACTTGGAGGTATATCCATATAGACCTCCTCTTCTAAATCTCCATTCAAAAATACATTTTTGACATCCAATTGAAATAAAGGCAACTCAAGATTTGCAAGAGATAATAATACCTTTATTGTGTTGAACTTTGCTAATGAAGCAAAGGTTTCTTGGAAATCAATATTGGGAGTTTGAGTAAACCCCATGTTAGATAAATGAAGATTTTGATGAGTTACAAAACACCTAGAGAATGAAGGATATACCAAGGGGGTACCATTCATGAAGAAACAATGTTGACCAAGTGAAGAAAAGCCTATCATGGAGCTTAATTTGATTTGATTGTAATTTTGTTATTTGATAGGTTAAAGTAGTCGTTAGTGCTTTAATTTTACTTAATTTTTCTTACCAATATTCTTAAAACGAGTTGCTTATACATTAGAGTGAGTGATCAAAGGTTTTCAAAAGGCTTTTTTGTTAAAAGTGAGCTTAGTCTTATAAGCTTATAGGTTTGTCGACTAACCTTCTATTGTTTATTGAAGTTCTTGCCTCTAAGGAAGAGCTTTGTTGACAAAGGGTGATAGACTATAAGGAAAAACTATATTTAAAAAAAGGTTGTCTCTATGTCAAGGCACGAAAATTGACTAACCCCTGAGGTTTGTCTTCTAACCTGGCAAACCCGAGAGTATCTTTTTTTCTGGGTAAGTAGCTTTGTTGAATAAGCCTCTAAGTTTGTCGACTAACCCTGTTTTCTAGAAAACCAAGTGTTGGTCCTTTGAAGCTTTGTGGACAAAGGTATAACATCCTATGAAGGTTTGTCTTCTAATCTTCAAAGAATACTTTCTGAGCAACCTAAGTCTTGGAAGCTTTGTCGACTAATCTTGGAAGATTTCATGAAAACCCCTTTGCACAATTATCACTCGTCTCAAGCCACTCAATTGTTGACTAACCCCCTAGGTTTGTTAACTAACCTGGTCTAACGTTATAAAATGTGTCTAACGGCTAATTGAGGTTTGTGGCACTAACTTGCATGGTTTGTCAATTAACCTCTAATAACACATTTAATGCAGTAAGTTACACCTCAGTTTGCAATGGCTAGTTTTCATTTCTAACATTAGATTTGTCAAAAATTTATATATAGGATCCCATTTAAGTTGGTTTGTAAAAGCATTTAGTATTATTGAGTTGAACTACTACTGAATTATAAAGATTCATTACTACTCTCATTAAACCCTTACCTACCCACTTTCTAGAGTGAGAAAGAGTTACTGATTGTTTCTTATCTATTCTTTTAGAGAGATTCACTTTTATAATCTTTACTTCTATTCATGGGTAGAATTCTTAGTGTGAGGAAATACTAAGTGATTAATTGTATACATTCTTTGCAAGGGAGTGTGGAGCGTTCTTCAAGTTCTAGTGCGAGAACTTGTGTTTGTACAGTGACGCTGTAAGAACCCGATTAAATCTAATAAGATAGTGCAGAAATCTCAAGCAGTGCCTTGAGGACCAGACATAGGCCAAGTGGAAGGGATGAACCACGATAAATTATTGTGTTTGATTTCCTCTATCCTTTCTCATTTACTCTTAGTTTACTTTCCTCCATACTGGAATTTTCAGTGCCTCATGCACATCCCATGGCAATTTTTCAAGCTGAAATATTAGCAACAAAAGATTGCATTCTAGGAGACAATTTGTCATGGGAAATGTAATTACCAATACGGTGATTTGTATAGGACCTTTTCAACTTTACGAAGTGCTATAGGCCAGCTCAAGTCATCCATCCTTAGATCTGAGGTATGTTCTGAGTTCTCATGATTGACAATTTATCTATGAAGTCCCAGAACCTACATCACCACTGTTCTGCAGTTGAGCAGGTTGTTGAGAAGTAATTTCTGCACCTTCAGTCTCTTGCATTTTGTCTTCCTGGGCAGTGCTTTCTAGCTTTCCAGATCTGTCATGAAATCTGGGCACAGTAATAGAGTCAGGTTGCTGTATTTCTGTTCCTATTGCAGGTTGAAGGTGGTGGTCAGGTTCAAATAGGAATTCTGGTCTAGGTGCAGAAAAAGGAGGCACAGGATTTGGTATATGTATAGGAGTAGGAACAGGTTGTAACATCCATTCTTGATTACTTTGATTCTCCCCCAGAATGGATGTGTTGGAGAAATAGCACTGATTTTCATGAAAGGTAACATCCCAGGAATATAAAATTTCTTAGATATAGGGTTGTAACACTTGTAAACCTTTAGTGTGGGTGTGTAGCAAATAAACACACACTTAATAGCCTGTTGATCAAATTTCCCACAATTATAACTGTGTGCATGAGCTGTGCACCCAAAGACTTTCAAGGGTAGACCAGTCATTGTTTGGTTGTTAGGGTAGGTTTCAAAAAGTACTTGTTGTGGGGTTTTGTATTGATGGGTTTTAGTAGGTATTCTATGATGGGTAATTAAATGGGATGGGGAACCCTCCCTAAAAAAATATAGCTATTGAGGTAGGGAAACCAACCCACTTAAATACCCCTAGTAAGCATTCCATACTACTCAATATGGGTTTTGGGTATCCCATAGTACCCAAGTCCCATCAATTAGCCCTCCTTAAGAGCTGACATCCCAGTAAATACATATTATGACACTTCACTCAACTCCCTTGTGTGACTCTATAGGTAGCTCTCTCCAAAACCGTCAATACATAATCTCTGATACCATTGATGGGTACTTAGTGGGATGGGGAAGCTAGCTATTGACATAGGAGAACCATTTCACTTAAATACCCCATTGAGCATTCCATATTACCCAAGTCCCCATCATTCTATTAATAAGATGGGTGGATGTGAGTACTTCTAATTTTGGTAATCATTGAGGATTTGACCACTTCTAATAATTGCCTATTTTTTATTTCAGAAACATCATTTTGTTGTGGGTTATATGAGCATGAGCTTTGGTGGATTATACCATGGTTGAAAAGATATGATACTAGGGATGAAGAAAAATATTCTTTGGCATTATCAGTGTGTCGGATTTTGATATTGGTTTGGAATTGATTTTGGATAGTAAATTGAAATCTTTGGAAGGTGCTTGGCACTTTAGATTTCTCTCTTAGAAGGTAAACCTAGGTAGCACATGTGAGATCATCAATAAAAGAAACAAACCAACGCATCCCATTAACATTCATAAGTCATAACCCATGAGGGTCCCAATACATCACTATTAACAATAGAAAAGGGTTGAGTTGGAATTTTATCATGGCTGGGATATGAATTTCTAGTATGTTTTGCAAGATGGCAAATTTCACACTGAAATTTAGAAACATCTTTATTCAGAAATTGGGGATACATACATTTCATATAATCTAAGCTTGGATGTCTAGAACAAAAATATAATAACTTAAATTCATCAATAATAGAACTTGACTCAGCAGCACTATAGCAACACTAGCTCTCTTCTTCCTTCCACAGTCAGCTTGAATGTAGTATAAGCCATCTAGTTCTTCACATTTGCCAACCATCTTGCCTGTCCTCAAATCCTGAAAAACTCTATAATCCTCCACAAATTGAGCCATACACCTATTATTTTTGGTAACTTTTTGAACTGATAATAAATTGCAGGCAAGATTAGGTACATAAAGAACATTAATCAGAATTAAATCAGGAGATATAGTAACTGGCCCAACACAAGAAACTTCAACCAATGAACCATCTGCAATCTTCACCACCAAATATTCAATACAAAGTAATATTCTCCAATTGTGAGATATCTCCTGTCATAAGATTAGTAGCTCCTGAATCAACAGTCTAGGAATTAGGATTCCTTTTCATAATACTGAGAGCTACAGTTATCTTACCAGATTGTGCATTAAAACTGGTTCCAATTCTAGGTGTCTGGGATTTCTCTTGTTCAAAAATAAACTTCTGCAGTTTGTCCAGTTGATCTTTGATCTGGCCAATGTTCAACTCAGATTTCTCCTACTCTCAGCCATGTTTCCACAACTTTCATATCTCTGTTTTTGTTTCTGATTGTTTGGCTTGCCGTGTAGTTTCCAGCACCCATCTTTAGTGTGTCCAACATTGTTGCAGTGATCACACCAAAGACAACTACCTCTCCATGTCCTATTGCCATTGGCTCTTGCAATCATAGCAGAATTTTCAATAGGTACCTGATTCACTGCCACAAGCTTCTTTTGGCTTTCTTTTCTTTTCACCGTAGCAAAGGCTTCACATACTATAGGCAAAGTTTGGCTTCCCATCAATCAGCTTCTGAGTTCTTCAAACTCAAAACTCAGCCCTGTTAAAAACTTGTAGACTCGCTCTGTTTCAACAATCTTCTGGTAATATTTGGCATCTACTGAACACATCCAGTTATGTGTTTCATAAAGATCCAATTGCTGCTAGAGCTATGTAAGAGAGTTGTAGTAGACTGTAAAACTGGCATTCCCTTGTTTAAGATCATGAAGCTGTCCTTTGATCTCAAACAGAACTGCTGTATTTGATACTGATGAGTAGAGGTCTCAAGCAGCGTCCCATATATCTTTGGCTGTCTTGTACAGCAAGAAATATCTGCCTGTCTCCAAAGTCATTGAATTTACCAACCAGGACATAACCTGATTGTTTTCTGCTACCCAGGATGCAAATTTAGGATTATCTGCACTAATGATTTGCCATTGATGAAGTCTTCTTTCCTTTTCCTCGTAATAAACATAAGGAAGCTATAGGACCATTGGAGATAATTATCTCCATTAAGTTTATGTCTGGTGATGAGCAAAGTAGAAAGCTCATTAGTCCCTTGCATTGGAGGAGTCTAATTTGTAGGGTTTTGTGAGCCTGGTATTTTCTGAACTGGATGAGGGGTACAACCCAACGGAGGATCTGGAAAGGGAAAAAAAATTGAGACTAGAGGTTGTGCACCAATTTGACAATCCAATTTGCGCACTCATTCACCTCGTGATAGACATGGTTAATGGTGATATTCCAATCCTTCGAAAGCAATTCTTTAATCAGCTTGACCAAATTCTCAATCAATCGCCCAGCAACGTTAAACTCATTAGCTTTTTCAAAGTCTAGTTTAAAGACTGAGTTGCAGCCCTTTTGTCACTTCAGATCATCCACAACCTCCTTTGCCCCCAAGGATGCATCCAAAAACTTTGCCAACCATGGAAAAAGGCACATTGGCTTTTTGGGATAGAATCGGTTAGCAGTTGACTAAGCCTTACTGAGAAAACCTCAATATGAATATCTTGTAGAGACTAGTGACCAGGCCCATAACAAACTTTGACAGACTTGTCTTTCTTCAGCACTAGAGTAACAAAAATTGAGTCCAAATACATAAATTTGGATTATATCTAAATATATGTTCAATATAGATATACTAAATAGAATTTAGATTATTGTAATCTAAATAAACCTAAATACAAGACAAACCTGTATATACTAAATACAATTTGAAAATACATCACTTTAAAGTTTCAAATATAGAAGTCTCAAATATATTGACATAAAATTGCATGTATCTAAAGATAATATACTAAATGATTCAAAGAATACAAGAGCAATAGTACTTGTGATATTAACATTGTTAGAGTTGTTTAGATAAAATTACTTATTTGCTCCTCACAACAATGTAGACCATGCGTAGGGACTTGGGGTTTGGCTTCATATAATTAGCTCAATGGCAGGTTATAACTAGTTAGTGATAAGAATTGATGTTTAGGAAAGATATGAAAGGGGTTAAAGCAAAACAAAATCAACAATGTTGCTTTCCTCAGAAAGGAGAAGCAGGCTCTGCCATTGCAGTCCCTTTTTCCAAATCGGGATAAGAAAATTCAAATTCATTTCACCTATGGATGATTAAGAGAGACCATGATGTATTATCACGATTTTTTTTTTGTTAACAATAAGGTAACACTAGGTCATGATAGATCTGATTCTGACAGCTCAACGCAGCAGAATTCAGCATCAGGTTATTCATCCAGAAATCACAGAAATTTTGGCCTAACGATGACCTAACCCCCAACAAGTATCAATGAGATTTCTTTTTGTACAAAATCTTACAATTCAAATTGTTAACTGTACAGTTTCAACTGACAACTGCGGTCTTTACTATTTAATAATTGCATTCTTCTCAATGGGAGAAAAAGAAAAGCAGTTTAGCAAAAGAAAAACAAATACCAATTCTTATTGACATGATAAACTGTTAGGACCCTCACAATATCTTGAGAATAGATCACAAAATTGGCTAGATAAAGTACGCGTTTACACAAGAACATAAAAGAAATGCTGAAATAAAATTTTTCCAAGTACAACCTCCTAATTCAAACAAGCATATGTAACACACAAAGCCACTGAGATACTCATACTACAGAACTCTAATGACAACAACATATGATACAAAAGATTCAGATATTGAAATATGGACTACAGATCAGAAAACTCACAAAGATGGTGAAGGAGGAAGTTACAAATGCTTGACTACAAGGGCACTAAATACACTAACCATAACACACAAGATCCTTCAAGAAAAGTTTGCCAACTTTTGAGAGGTTGGCTCTCTCCACCCAATTCTTGAGACCAAAGTTCTTTTCCATCTTCCTTCTCTGCTATTCTCCCATTATACACCAATGCACAACTTTTTAACTGCTCCTTCCTACTCTTCATCATGACTACCTTGCTTCTTGTATGGTTCTTAATTTTTGTGCTTTCTTCTGGACCAATAGTCCCCCATTTTCTGCCCTTTCACCACTCTCCTATGTCTCCTTCTGTGTGTTTTGGTGGCAGTAGTGGGTTGGGTCCTATCAAACTAGTAAAGTCCCTACCACCCATATGAAAGAGTCCAAAGAAAAGCTATATAAAACTAGAAATAGTCCCCTCAAAGATCGACTAATTTTGCAAGTTGCTAGCACAACAAAGGAGGAACTTACAAGGCATATGCAGCAGGGTGTAATAAAAACCTACCCCAAGCGTGTGGTGCTATAGCCTTCCTCCTGAGAAGCCTCTTTATAGGGGCAAACTTTGTAAGTGTACCTGAACCAAAATTTTCATCATCCAAAAGTGCAAAAAAATTGAAACTATCATAATTGCAGCAACACAAATTGCCAAATGCAGTATAAACAGAAAATGAAGCAGTAGGGAAGAGAGAATGTTACTTGTTCTGCTTGCTCTCAAAACAATGATCATGGAATGAATAGAACTCCTTCTCTGGACCTGTAATACTCAACGTCAGTTTTTTCACACCAATTCAAAACAACTATTACTCCTTAATTCGAATGCTACAATAGGGACAAATGTTATAACACCATACTGACCAAAATCATGTTTTAGCTTTTGCCTCAAACTTGATATTCTTGACTGTAATTTAGATAATTTGGTACTTGACTCATCATACTCCTTGCGCACTCGAGCAGCATCTTAAGAAGACAATGAAAATGGGATAAGATATACATATTTATACGTATAATGCATGATAGAACATTGATGCATACCTGACTGGTTCACTGGAGTCTGAAATAAATTAACAGCCTGAAAAATGTTTCGTACAGTTTTCTGTATTTTCTCTAACCAAGAAGGATTATTTGCTGTATTGTCATCTGGAATTTAATCAAGTAATCTTATTACAATTCCAGCTGTGTAGCAACATTTACATACGAAATCTGAATCCATCGCTGTAACAAACCTGACAAATCAGGTGCAATATCATTCACAGATTTGTAGGAGGAGCTACGGTCATTTTCCTCTTGAAAGTCTTCATCAATTTCATCTTCTACATCAATATCATCATATTTGTGGCTGTCATCATCCATTTCAGACACATAGCCTTCATATTCCTCATGATTTGTCTCCTTTGGAAGGTCTTCATTACTTTCATCAGCCTTCTTAATTGTTGCATCAGCTTCAGAACTTTGCCTAGCAGGATTTTCTCCTGTCCAACGAGAAGCAACAAGCCGACCCAACTCTTCTTTTGACAATCCCTCAGTACTTTCAGGTACATCATTTTCCTACAGATATAGCACAAAGGGAACAGTTGTGAACAGAGTTAAGAGCAAACAGACTTGACAAGAGGAGGACAAATGCAGAGTTTAAGATTTGTCTGAATTAAAAATCTCACAAGGAAAAAAATATAGGATTTCAAGCAATTTACCAGTTCATATAAGGGGAGAAAAACAATTTCCTTAAGATAGAAGAATAGATATTTAAACTGTTAAAGATTCTAAACGTAAGTGTGAAAGCATCAGCTCAAGATCAACCTAAAAGCACTGAACAAATATATTTGTTCAGTCATGCACAATCTCCATTGGTTAAAAATTTACTTGCAATACGCCTAACACTTTGTTATATTAAAAAAATATTGGCTACATCATATAAGGTATATAATTAATCCAAACATTATGATCAAGACTGATCGCTTTATAACATTTAGTACTAATGTCATTGTGTACAAGGTATTATGACAATAATAACAAGCCAAGATGTACTCTAGCCATCGAAATTGCCTTTAAGCAAACAAACCTTTCTAACATAGTTCATATTTCCATGAAATCGTGCAAATTAAACTTTCCAAGCTGAAATCCAAACCGCAAAAGGGAATATTATCCTTAATTTATAGCTTAACAACACAATAGGTTCACAACCAAGTGTCCCTGGTATAAAATTCTCCATTCAATCACTCCCTTTGTCACAATTGCAGAAGCCTAAAACTTTCAAAACAATAAAAGTGAGTTTGGAACTCTCTTGATATTATGAAACACTGGATAAATTCATTGGTGAAACACGGTTGCAAAATTCTGTGACCAGCAAAGTAAGAAATCCACAAGACTGTATCAGAACCTCTAGTGTGCAAATATTCAACACGGAGATATTATTTAAAATGATAAAAAAGGTAAAGGATGCCATGTGGAAATAGTTATTTCGATTCAAGCCATATTCTATGACTGTATGGGCTCCAAATATAACTGATAAAATTTCATCCACGTCTATCCTGGCAAGCTGGTTAATAAATTATTTGAATAGATGTTCAATCCTAAAATCAGAGATCTTCACAATTTAGATATTTAAGATCAATCATTAACTGACCTATATCACCATAGAACCAGTTCTTTCATCTTTCATCTTTCTTTCTAGTTGTTTATGGACAAAAACATATTGAAAGAGAAGAATACACATGCAAAAAGATGAGATATTGATGGGACTTAAAAGGAACTTTATAGAACACACCAAAACCCACACAAACTTTACTGCATCATATTTATGTATGACTCCAGAAGATACAATGGACAACAAATACAGAGAAATAAGGTGTAAAGGCTAATGATGGAGACCTAGGTAATATGAGAAGCTTAGCTCTGCACTGAGTTGAACTATAGGGTACTTAAAGTGACTTGTTTATCCTACTTCTCTCCCCCCACCTTGAGTGCAAATGATTTGAATCAGTGAACAAATCAAATAAAGTGTCACAAAGTATGGCTGCTGAGAAGTCAGCTCTCAAAGGGTGGCCAATTGATGAAGACCAAGGTAATATGGGATGTCTAATCCCACCTTAGAATGTGTTTGGGAATTGGCTGATTAGCATGGAATGAAAAGGAACGGCTATTTATGAACCGGAGTGGAAAGGAACATAATGGAATGGAATTCAATATGTTACATTGTTTGAGAGTTTTATGACGAAAAGGAATAGTCTCATTTGACCATTGTTTGGGAGTTATTACAAAATGAATGGAACGAAATAGATTACAACTTTTTCTTTCCACTATTGTCCTCATAAATTAATTTAGATGTAAAAAATGTGACATTACATCAAATTAAAAGGGGCACGATGTTCTTCAAAAACTTCAAACAAATTTTCCCAAGAAAAGTAACCTTTCTACAATATAAAAATAGTGGATTATTGATTTATATAAAATCATATATCACAGAAATTAGTAAACTGTGATGCTCACGCACACAGATATGTGTGTGTGTGTGTGTAAACTGAACATATGTATATATAACAAAATTCGCAAATTATATATACAATTAGCCGAACAAAGTTTTAGCTGAATATATAATAATTTAATAATAATTCACAATATAAATATATATAAAGTTTCATAGTTTATATAATTCAATAACTATAACTCAAAAGTTTCAGCTAGACATGTAGTATAAAGGTAGAAGCAAGAGAAGATTAAACCATATGTATTATAAAAATAAGATAAACCATGATGATCCTTAGTCATAGGAATTGACAAAAGTTTCATACTTCTAATCCAATAGAAAAAAAAAAACCTACCTTGACACTATGAAGAGACTGGGAGGATAGCTCAATGCAGTAGAGAGACCAAAAGGATAGCTGTACATAGTGATGAGAATGGGAGGAAACCTTATGTCATGTGACAGGAAAAAGATCGATGATAAATATTATTAGAGAAATAATAATGTGTTTTAATAGGAGTAGAGAAAATTTTATCATTATGAATTATGATATCAACCCAGGCCATTGCATCCCTATCCCCCCAATTTGGGGAGATAGAATAAATTGGTTTTTGAAAGGCTAAGGAGGGCTTAGGAAGCCCTCGCTTGCCAACCCATTCCCTCAAAAAATTCATCCAAACAATGATCCAAACCCTTTAACCTTCCCACTCCATTTCATACCATTGGAAAAATAAAACTCCTAAACATAGGGTTAAGTAGTTTGAGTTGCCTTAAGTACTACTTAAATGAGTTGGCTATCTCATCTCAATAGCTAGATTTTGTAGAAAGCTCTCCACTCCACTTGAGCGCCCCTCAGTTAACAACCTCTCATATCACACACAATAAAACGCATGAGTTATAAAGCACCAAAAACACACTATAAACTAAAGTATAATCTTCAATTTTCAAGAGGCCAGAGTATCTCCCAAGGAAAACCCCTTCAAAATGATTCTTTACAAACCATCCTCACTATTTGGGTTCTTCATAACTCCTCTCCTTCACTACTCCACCACAACCTCCACTAGTGCCAGCATTAGTTGCTTTATGTCCATTGCTTTTTTTTTTGTTTTCACCATGCTTCTCTTGGAATAAGTCTTTCAGGCTGAATTAGCAATTGGGCCAGCAAGCCCAACAGCTTTTCAAATAAAATTCGAAAAGAAGATAAAAAATGAATTCAAAAGAGTCCTCCAATAAAAAATGAATTCAAAAGAGTCCTCCAATCTCTCAGCAAATCAGAAAAAGGACACCTCCGCCTTTCATGTAAGAAAATATGTGCATTAAGTTTAATTTTCAAATTAAACTTAATGAAAGGCTACACAAACAAACAATAAGGTGAAAGGACAAATTTTAATGGTGAAAACTCTACCACTGTGCTCTTGTTGAAGTCTCTAGATATCCCAACTAGTAATTAACATAAGACTAAAAGGCCAATACAGTGAAAATTTTTAACTGAGAGAAGATTATGATGCCCAGACAAATCACTGCATCCCACTTCCACTTTTTACATGCTCGTTACCAGCTATGGTCATAAAAACATTACTATTGTGTGCTGCTGAGTGTCATGAAATAATAACTTAAAAGAATACCAAAGCCTAATAGTGCCTGAATATAAACAAATTATATCAGGTAACTGATCAAGTGAAATTCAGTCAGATATGTAACCATGAGAAAAATGCAAAATATGGAGTAATTTGTACTAGATACTACTAGAGTAGGACAACACTGTATTGATGATTTATCAGAAGAATCCTTCCTTCCAGCCTAGAAATCAGTTTCAGATTTAACAGAAGTTTCTCCCTTATCTTCCCTTGCATTGTACATTGAGTTAATGTTTTGTAAGTTCCATGTCTGATGTGCATGCCAGGAGATGCCCCTTCAGTTAGTATGAGCTTAGAAGAAAAGAAAATCACAATCCACAAATTTCCATTCACCTCTTCCGATGCTTTATGTGAAGATCCTTCACTTCCAGGACTATATGTGGCTCCATTATCATTATCAAATGCATCCACCAACTTATCCTCTTGTGAATCCTACACAAATGGAAGTAAAAATCACATAATATAACAGCAAATCTTGACTGGAGAAAGAAAAGTTGGCAAATGAATGAGGGTAGGAGAGTTGAATCAAAGAAACAATCAAGAACTACACCGAGAAAAAAAAGTACCACAACAGGATGGTTGGACATAATCCTTATTAATTTTCAGTAACTCTCATGTTCATATGCTAATTACCATATTAATCTGTTCACAAGTAAAATGTATTTCTTCAGGATAGCAGATTATGATTTTACAGTCAAGTTTAAGCACCAGAAAAACAACCACAAGCTCAACCTGATGCACAGGAGAATCATTAAGAAGTTCACTTTTATCGTGGTTGCTTGCTACATCATTGTCTTCGCCATCAGATTGCTGCACAGCTTCATTACTATGCCCTTTACCTTCTCCATCCAGTGTAGTTTGCTCTTCATTAGCTTTCCTCTCAGCCTCCTTTTTCTGCTTCTCTTCTTTTTCCTTCCACAAACGTTCCTTCTCCTCTGCCTTCTCTATCTGTTCTTTATGCTCTGCAGATGAGGTAAAGGGGAATATATTTTATATATATCACCACATAAGGACATTAAAATAAGCTAACATTTTACCTTAAATGAAAGAACAAAAGAGTTCACTGTGCCTTACATTCTTCTGTTTGTTGTGCAGCACTGATGAGAACTTACTCATTCTCTTCATATCTTAGTTACCTAAATAATACTTAGATTCCTGGTATATGAAAATTTAATTAAAAGGCAACAAAATAACTCTCCTCACAAAATGGATAAAAATCTCATGTGAAAAACTCAGAATTCCCTCAACACCATTACCTACAACCCTAAAATTTGAGAACACAGTACACATCCACGAAGCCTTGTATACCTTTCCTCAACCAAACCCTCAAAAGTGAATAGATAGGGAGCGCTCCAAAGAATCCAAACAACCTTTGAAATGCAAGAAAAAAATTTTGATTTGATTACCTTCAAACACTTTGGAAAGACTTAGTGAAAGGCTTCACGGCAAAATACTATCCATGACACTCTTTGCTGGATTGATCAAGGGTGAGATGTTTATAATTTTAATAAGGGAAAATTGTGTTTTGGGACCAAAAAATGAACATATTTGGTTTTTGAGACCCAATTGATTTTTTCTGAAAAAAAAGAATCGATTCTAGATTCAAAAAATTCGATTCTCACCCCAAAAAAATCATTTTTGGTCCCAAAAACCAAATATGTTCATTTTTTGATCCCAAAACACAATTTTCCCTTTTAAGAATTCTTCTCAGCCCTTAGACCTAATATTGGACAGGATTGTCTTGATGATCTTTTCAAGAAATCCTCGATCCCAACTTAACATAGGACAGGAGAGGAGAGCTTTAGCCTCTAATGCATTAACAACTTTTATCTGCCTTTTGGTTTCTTCTATTTGACATTGCTAAGGAGGATCATACCAAGCAATTTTTTTTGCTTTCTTTCTTCTCCACATAGAACATTTACCAAGATCATACTATCCAAAAACAGCAAATGAGACACCATGGTCCCTTCAAAGGCCTCCCATACCTTTGGTAATGTCACTATCAACATCAACTGTCCTAAAATGGACCATTTTAGGGCATCCATAACCAAGAAAACAAGAAGTGGCAAAAAGTGTCTACCACTCTGAGTTCTCTCTAACCTCAAAACTAAGTTATAAATTCATCCTTCATCACCAGTAAAATGTTGTAACCTCATTGGCCAAATATAACTCGTTCTCCAAACATGTGTGTAATGTGCAGATCACATTCAGAAACATCACATTTATTCTCCACTATCGAGCAGTGAGGTACATGTGGAAAAAACTCCTTGGCATTTTTGGCGAGAACAACATACATCCTAGTATTCTAGAACTGCTTCTCCTCATATGTTTTACTAAGTTGGTAAACAGAATGAAAACAAAACACTGTGACATTGTTCAATATATGGGGATTTTGTGGTTTGTTTGATTGGAGGGTAATGCTTGCATCTCAAGGGCATATCTTCAACTTCAAAAACGTTGAGATAGACTTCTCCATATGGCTTCCTTTTGGTGCTCATGCCATGGAAGTTTTAAGGGAATCACAATATCTAATATGCAAAAGAGATCGGACAGCTCTATTACACTTTTATGATATATTTAACAATCTTTATTCTAATTTCAGGATTAAGGACATCTTATCCTCCAACAAGTTGTAAATTCTTCTCTTTCTAATAAATTCACTTTTTCTATCAATTAAAAATTATTTACAATCACAAAAATTGGCTGTCAAAGCAAAGCTTTAGATTCAGGTTCTCCAGTTGGTGTCAAACCACTGTTAGTAAGAACCATGTCTGTGCAGCCATAACTAACTCAATACCTAGTGTTTTTAAATTCCAGCTTGAAAACCAATGCTCCCCCCCCCCTTTCTTTTTCTTTTGCTAATAATAATATCATCAACAAGCTCATCAGCAACAAGTCTAGCATCTACAATATGTCTTGCAGGGAATGAATGCGTTTTCGGATATCACAGTACTCTCGCCTAACAAGTCATTAAATTGACTTTGGTGATGATCTTATACACACTAATAACACAACTTATTGCCTTATAACCCATCCCCAAGATAGACTTATCCTCTAAACTTTTATGTTTTCTACCTATACAGACATATTATTTTTCCTTGGGAAACAACATTGAAAACAGATCCCATCAACTTTCATAATCTGTTGCCCAAATCTACTTAGGTGAAGCCAAATTCTTAAATAAAGTGGACAATTGTCAATAACCCTGATGTTGTTTGTTATTCAAATTCAATGAGGAACGGTTCCCTGCCTAAGGCAGATAATAGGCATTACATAGGTAACATGCTGACCAAGTTTCTTCACACAGATGGCACATGCCACAAGCATTGCAAAAGAATCTTCTTACAACATATAGCATTACTATGTTGACAACAGATATACTTCTCATATTGTCTTTCCATATTTTTCTTTAGGGATGATCATCATGATCAAATTCCAATTTCAAAACAAAGAATTCAGTAATGGTACCAAGCTATCCTTATACCACTATGTAAGATAATCCTTTATAATATAACCTGATACCAATTACCCCAATATTCAAGCTTTTGTCTAAAATAACAATCAAAGTAACTTAATATATAAATAGAAGATGGAAAATGTATGGTTCTTGGACTATTGGCCTCCAAGACTGAAGACACTGGCATAACAAGCAAGCCCAAATATAATTTTGGTCAACATAAAACAATAAAAGTTCTGGTGGCGACCCATTCAACCCATATCCAACCCAACGTCACTGAAGAAAAGAAAAATTAAGATGCAAATATTATATCATAAAAAGCATTCACCAGAACAGGATGGAACAGGGAAGCAATACCCTTTAGCTGTTGCACAATCCCTTTAAGTATACTTTCTTCATTTTTTAACTTGGAGAGTTCTGCCTCGTCGTTTGCTAGAGCTAGTTGTGCTTGTTCAATTTCTTGCTTCCGCAATAAGACACCTTCTTGATATGTGACAATCTTTTTTTTCAGCTTATCTCGAGCAACTTTCCCAGCCTCCCAGCAAGTATTTGGACATTTTACTTTACTGTCATATTCATCACTTCCATCACAGCAATCTACACATTATAGTGGGCAATTCAAATTACTTTAGAATAAACAATATATACTCTACAAAAGCATCCAAACTATAAACTAGTAATATATCAGATAACAATTATTATTTGTTTTACCTCTTATGGATAGATAACATTTTTTATTTCATTTTGGGAGAAAGGGGAAAATAATCCAAGGTGTGTGCATTAACACAGTAGCAAAGTAATAATGTTATTCAGGAGTCTTGAACATATGAGCAATGTGTTAGTGTGAGATTAAAATATTAGGTACATAAACCACTCTCTGGCTTGATAAAGCAACTAGACACATTCCCTATGCATTGCATGAGTTTGGGATGAGTCGCACAGTTCATGACTTAATAATGATGCGAATACAAATAGACTTTACTATATATTTTTATATTGATATATTGATGACACTAACAAACTACGCAAATTATAGTTTTTCTCAATATGATCTGGAAAAAATAAGCTATTAAATTTATAAACATTAAGTTCAAGCACAATGCTTCAACAATTGGAAAGAATGTGCATCGAGATCAAGTTCCACATCCCCTCCAACAGCATTTGCTATCCCAAATATCTATGTCATAAAATTCTCCATCAGTGTCAATGACAATGACAAGGATGAACTGCGAGTATATCCTTAAACTTCAGCATTAGATACTAAAAAGCTAGTTGTAAATTTAAACAGAGGCCTGAAAACAACTAATATTTGCAGAATCAGTATTCTGATATCCTCACAATTCTATATAAGATCCCATTCATGTATATTTTATTGAGTTTGGACATTTGTCTTCACTCATTTTTTCTTCTTGTTCTCTGGGTTCGAGAGTGTTCATGCATGACATTCTGGCTTAGTTAAATAACCACAATATTCGTTTATGCACAATTTCAGATTGTACATAGCCTAGCCAAAATAAAAGATAGAAAAGCAATCATCTCTACAAAAACTAGGAGGGTTCATCCAGCTCATCAGTGTGACCGACCTGGTACTATCAGGGGAAGGGTATTGTTAGAAAAAAGAAAAAAGGATTGCAGCTGACCAGGCTAGGCCAGGCCAAGCACTAGGCTGGCTACCAATTTAGCCTGGCCTAGCCCAATATAAGATGGAACAAAACAAAAGAAAGACATTTTTTATGAGGTCATTTTGTTAGGAAACATAAATAGTTAAAAACCAAAATCTCAAAATTGGAAAAGTGAACATGCATTCTGTTCGGAAAATCTAGGTGAGCCCCTACATTACATGGAATTTGAGGAATGAACTGCATTGTTCACAGCCATTGAGCAATGTGATTTCCAATAGATTTTATATTTTATATTGATAATAAACCACCATCAGCTGTATGCATTGCATTACTGTTGAGCCCACATTTTATGGGCCAAGTATACAAGAGACACAAGCCCACTGATGTTAAGGGTGAGAGAAAGAGGGCTAGGGAGACAGAACAGGCCACTAACTCTGTGATCTGAGGTGGAGACGTGTGGGACCAGAGTGATGTTGTCTTCTAGGGTTCTGTGCAGGAAGAAAGACAAGTTTTTCTTACTGTCAGCTTAAGGAGAGTCCTGCTGCTCTAATGACAGGAAAGTTATTACTCTTTTATCCTATTTTCTTAGTTACCTTGTGACTAGCTACTGTTATTAGGAGGATTAGAGTTTTGTATCAGCTTTCACTGTGTAGAATTAGTGACTGCAACTAGTTCTACTCATTTTTGGAAATAATAATACAGAATCCCATCAATTACTCAAAATGAAAAGAAATACCACTTAATCAGCCTACCAGACTTAGACTAATCACATTTTTTAAATTTTACCCTCTCTGACTTTGTTTTATTATTGTTTCCTCTTCCAAACCCACCTTTATTCATTTCTATTGTGTAGATCTTAAAAAAGTTATAAAAACGAGTAATCATATACCCAAAATGGTCATTTTGGACACAAGGATATGAGGTGTCAAAGATTCAAATTTAAGACAAAAAAACCAAAAAAAAGAAAAGAGCATGGACCTGATTTGCCCTGTTTTGGTCCAGCAGCAAAACCCAACCTGTATTCACCCCTTAATTATACAGACTGTTCATTAATACAAAATTAACACATAACTTAGATTCTTCAATCTTTTAATAAAAGCTCTAGATTAAAAAAAGGTTTAACATTAAGAACCCAAAATTCAGTGTCATGTATGGGAAAAAAAATTTGAGAAAAAAAGAGATTACAAAAGAGGTAGAGAACATAATATCCACCTTAACTGAGGCAGAAAATGAATGGAAAGTAGAAACAAACAAGGCCAATTAGATAAGGCTCTCAAAACAGGCCAAAAAATTAAGGTTCTTAGAGTCCTCTACGTAATTGTAACAAAACTCCATCAAAGAAGCCATAGGCAGAATATCAAGGGAAGGCCATAAAGAAACTCTTAGCCCACAAAAGCTATAAGGGTAGGGAGGATGCCTTAAATTTTCAAGCATTACTTTCTGATTAGATGCACCAAAAAACAAAATAGATTGAACATTGCTATACATTCTTTTCTTCTCTACCTTTGCCAAAGCCTTGAAAAGCTAATCGAAAGAAAATACTCAAAATTCATGAACAACGCCAATGATTCACCATAAACTTTTAATAAACTACTCCAGAAGTTGCTACAATCCAATGCAAAAATAAAGGGGCAGCTATTTCCAAACTATAATCATACACAATCCACAAATCAGGAGAAAAAGTTTGATGTAGTCTACAAACCTACAACAAATCAATGGTACTTATCCAGTTGACCATCACTGTCCAGATTAACAAATGTACTTAGAAAGAGCTTCAAAGTCCAAGGTATAACATGGATAAGTATTTATTATCATAAGAAGAGTGATTATTCTCATATTTCTCAATAATAACCCGTTCAAGACAAGTATTTTACGCTCTTTGTATAGCTTAGCTAAACATATGTAGAAAATTTGTGCACATTTCTCCCTACTCGTCCGAAGGATAAAGTAATAACAAAAGATTGCCTAGAGAAAAAGCTAATAACCTTCAGTTACCGAAGACTCATCATATAGGGCTCGTGTAAAACATGAAAATGGGAAAGGGAATCAGAATGGAAAAACTCTCTTCTAGAATCATAGAAAGCTGTTTTTCCAACAAAGTCACTTTGCTATCCACCAAACACAACTTTTATACTTTCCCTCACCTTTTCCCTTATTCTCAAGTTCATTTTCCATATACCATATGCAGCAATAAAGTACGAAGGAGTTATGGTGCTCCGTAATTCTACTCACCACATATTCCATCATTCACTCTAGATGAATATACGAAAAGGGAAACATGTCCTGCATTTCGACAATAAAATTTTCCACTTGGACATGCTGAAGTACCTGCACATTACATTTAAAAGGGAAAAAAAATAAACATTATAGAAGAACCTGAGCATGATTTAAATGTAAAGACTAGGCTAGATAAAACGAGGTTGGAGTTATAGTTGCTCTCACGAACAACCATGATCCAACATTGAACAAGTAAAATGAACGGGTGATTAGGTGAACTAACACGAATCAAGCATTAGAGGGAAAAAAAAAGATAAAGCAGAGACCTGGCTCATCGGTTCCATCAGGGCAGTCACAGAAGTCGTCATTGAGCTGAGCTTTAGTGAATTCCTTCGATCCGTCTTTACATTGTATTACAGCTGATGACTTGTAATACTTATCATCTACATATTCAAACATGAGAAAGACGCCCATTCAGATGCAATATCAAGAACTAAAAAAAAAATCCATAACTGAGGCCAAGGTGAACCTTCAGGAGCAACTCCAAGGTATGGGTCTGTGGGTTTTGAAGAATAAACTGATTTAGCTATCATCCCGCAAAATACCAGGGAAATGAGGACAAATCCTTGCTTCATCTTCCGCCAAACAAAAGGAAATGAATTTATTTCTCGACGTACTTGAACCCGTCTGTCCTGCGACGATTGTTTTAAACACTACGCACAAGGCCGAGTAAAAGCCGGCAACCTTCCTTGCCCGGTTACTTTTGTAGACGGCAGTGTGCGCCTCCCTGTTAAAGGATGGGCGTGGCCTCCGAAACGGCGTTTTTTCGTCAATATAGTTTTTTTTATAACTCCGTGAATATGCTTTTGGAAACAAATTTCATCATTTTAACCTCCAAGATCCCACGGATAAACCCGTGCACGTAATATTTGGGGAAAAAAAATCATGTACGAAATTTGAAAAATAACTCAAAAATTTCAATTTAATTATATAACTTCTAAAAAATTTTTCTTCTATCTTTTACAAAGTTTTCTTTTTAATACTTCTATTAATAACGGAACATGCTTACATAAGAATTTTTAACCCAAATTTAATCATACAAGAACAAGAATCAGGTATCTACATTCAATTGACCCATATTTTTAGGTAACAATTCACTGGTACAAAATACCTCAATGTAATTGCATTGTTATTATAATATGTTTTATTCTAAATCTAATTGTGCCTCGCTTTGAGATAAAAACAGCCTATTAATTAACATTTGCTTTTTCATATACTTTGCTTGTAATAATGTGTTGATGTTTGGTTTGTTCTAGCAATTCTATTATAGTCTCCTTTATTTTCTTTTTTTTTTCTCTTAATGAAATGGTCTGCCTCATTCATTCTCTTGTTCAATGCTCTAACTATGTATATAGCACATGGGCTCCAAAATATAGCAAAACCAGAAGTTGAACCTTGGAGCTGCATTGTCCATGATGCCCTAAATTTGATCCCAATACTTTAATACTCCATTTGGTATGCATAATGATTTTTGAAGAAATAAGAATGAGAATGAAAATATGCTTAAAAGTATATTAGGAGTGTAAGGAAATTTGAACATGAACAAGAAGACAAAATTTATTAAAAGACTATAATGCCCCTAGAAAAAAATAATAAAAATATTATACACATAAAAAAACATAGACTTTCCACCCATAGTCAACCTTGCCAACAAGCATCATTGGCACTGTTGTCAGACTTCCAATGATGGAAGATGATTCAGATCAAATAACCAGAAAAAAACATAATATTGATTCATCAATAACCTAGATCAAACAATCATGAAACAAAAAGTGGATGGAGATAGTGATGAAGCCTTCAAACAACCCAAATTGAAGAACCCAAATCCTATCACTAGTGAGAGGAAAGAGACTATTGCAGTCAATTCCATTTAGACAATGAGGTTGAGACTAAGAACGACATGGATGGAGGTTGCGACTATGGCCCTCGCTGTGTAGACGACATCACAATAGAGAAGTTTGAGCTATGATAAATGACTAAGTTGCAACTGTGGTTGTTACTAAGGCAATGGCTACTATACGATATCATCGACAACAATTGATCTCAATCAATGGAGACATTGATGGCAATGACTAGTCTCAATCAACAAAGCTATACATAGCGATGGCTACTCTTCGTCTCTTGTCATGCTTTTGTGGATGGATAGTCAATAGGCAAACTTGTCATAAAACCTTAGGAATCATGAATTTCCACAGTTGATGAGAGGCATCCAGTCTCCCATGTTTGATGAAATGTTGCTTTCCTAATGAATGAGGTTGGATTGTACCAAACCACAAAACATCACATTCTCTTCTCCCATCATTTTCCCTATCTCTCATTTCCTCATATCAAACATAGCCTAAAAGCCCTTAATGATACTTGCATGGGTAACACCATGGATCTAGAAGCATACAAAAGTAGAGGGCTTGGGGAACTAGGATTTTTCTTTTAGACAAGTGACCAATGATTGAAGAAACAAATTGGTAGACATAGAAAAAACAATAATAAATAGATAATGAGTTGACTCAAAAAACATTGGTGAGTTAGCATTCTCAATTAAATCATTCACAATGTTAAATATTAGGAAATTTTTAGAATTGAAGAATTAAAAAGAAATCTTTTAAAGTTATAGAATTAAATTGAAATTCAATATAAATTGGGAAAATGATGTATAAATACCTTAGATAACTTATTTCCAAAAACATACCTACAATTACCAATAGATACTGAAGTATCAAAATGGAATTAATTTGCAATTGGAAAAGACTGAATTGCCCTTAACTCAATTAAAACGATTCCAAAATTGAAAACCCAAGTTTCTCGTCTTCCCCAACTTTATCTTCTGTCATTGAAGACCAGATGAGGCATTGAGAGGAGAAATTTCCATCGTGCCATGTTGTCTTCCTCAACTTCATCTTTTTCGTCTCCATCTTCCATCATTGAGCCCCAATTCGTCCTCCACCAAAAATTGTCATGACCAAGGCTCCTCTTCTCTCCTCCATTATCGTGATTGTCCTTCACCATTAGATCTGTCAACGTCGTCCTTTATCGTCAACTTTGTCATCCTTAGATTTGGAAGGGGCAAAGAAGGAGAGGCAACTCATTCATCAACTTTCCTCCTCCATTGTCAAAACTTGTCATCTATTGCTTTTTGTATAAAAGCTTTGTTAGCCAAACTTCATTCTCAAACAAAAAGAGCAAAGAGATAAGCATCAACGATATATACCCCACACTCACAAATTAAAGGTGTTCATGAATCAGCCTTTTAGGAAGATACAAAAGTTAATTAATATTTGATAAGAAATAAAATTACATATGCAATGGGTGATTGGAATTTAATATTGGCTCATATATTGCAAGTTGTATATTGTTTAGAACTAATGTTTCTTGGCCCTTATGAAATGCCTTATGATAGATAGCTTGATGATGTTTCCTTACCACCATAGGCTTATTAGAGTTAAGACTTTCTAGTCAAAATTCAAAATAGAACTAAAATTAAGATTTCAATTTAATTTTATTAATAGCTATTTTATGGCATTTTTTGAAGTTTTTGTAGAGGTTTTTGGTTGATCTTATATTTTTAAGAAACTCAAGAATTTTCTTTTGATTTTTCAAGCTAATTAAGTTAGCCCATTCATGGTTATTCCTTGATTTTATAGTACAGCTTGATATGGTTGGACTTTAAAGCATAAAATGCATAAATACTTTAGTGTGAAAGCTTTGTTTTTGTTGAATTTTTCATGCTAATCAAGTTAATTCTAAAGCTCTATTTTTGCATAATTTTGGAACTAATTTGAACCAAGTTATGGTAGTGTTGTCAAATGCAATCTTGAAAGGGTCATGAGTATGTAGCATATATCACAATGGTGGTAAATTGTTGATATAGTAATAGTAGGGTTTGAATATGACAAGAATCCAACTAATCTATGCTCATTTTTAACTAATCCATGCTCATTTACAAATGACAAATGCTCATCTCCAATTGATGTTAAATGTTAAAGAAAGCTTAAAGATTGCAACTGAGCAAGTAGGCATTGCAAGGAAACTTATTTCATTAGAGAGGCCAAAATTGAACTAGAGGAATAATGTTATATATCTTAGTATTTTGTATAAGGAATGATCAAGGAACCTTATTTCATGTGATCAAAGAACCTTGTTTCATGTATTATATATCTTAGGTTTTTTTTTTTGCTTTGAGACTACTTAGTGTATTCTTTTGGTTGTTTTTTCTTTTTTAATAAAATGGACTTGCTATTGGTCAATGTGTGTTTGTCTAGACTTTCATTTCCAGCCAATCCTCAATCATTTACAACTGCTCATTGTGCATTTACAATTGATCCACGCTTGTTTACTATTTTGTGCAATTGATGTGTATGGTGTTTATTTACAATTGATCCGCATTCTTTTCTAATTGATCCATGTACATTTACATTTGATCCACACAAATGATGTGTAGTGTTCATTTCCATCTTATCCACATTCATTTAAAACTGATCCAAAGCTATTTTCAACTAATCCACAATCATTCATACTGTCATTTCTTTTACACTAGTAGGGCTAAACAAAGACTAGGCTTAACTGGGTTAGACATCAACCTGAGCCTCGATTTGAATTTTACTGTCTGTGGTCTTGTCCAATCTGGGATAATTTATAATCTAATTGAGTTGGGTTTGGTCTATCGAACTAAAGACTAGGTTATTAGACCAATTGACATTTTTTCCCTTACCAAACTCCTCTCATAAAGCTTTATTAGCAACAATACACTAATGTAATTAGATTTTACCATATTTTTATCCCCTAATCATAATATTTTATCACTTGATTTTAGGCTATTTTGGGTTTTTAGAGTATTTTTGTATTACAGCTGATTTTTTGAGTTAGTGGGAAAATATGTCAAATCCTTGGATTTATGCTTATTTTGTATTATTCATTCATATTCCATGGATTTAGAGTTAATTCTTTCTATCGAGTCATTTATACTAATTTAGATTAATTATGTGCTTAATTATGCTTTACCGAATGATTAAATGAGAGTTTTTCATGAGATTTCCTATGAGTTTTTTTTTTTGAGAAAATGCCATTCCATACACCGTTTAATGAGTCCTATCATCCCATGTAATTAGTTTTTCATTCATATCATGACCATTCCAGAACGAAACGACCTGGATTGCATTACTATATTATATTCTTTTATTCGTCCTAGTTTTAAATTGTAGAACCTGTCAACTTTTGGCATCATTGCTAGGTAGAATGTGATTATGACTTGCTTGCTTGTTTTTTTTTTAGCTTTTCATCATTTTGCATGCATTTTATTTCCTATTTGACTAGTTTGGCCACTTGTTTGACTTTTGACTTTGTTTAACTTTTGTTACTTAGTTTGACTTTTGATCAAATACTTCATTTTGGCTTGATTTATGATTTTCTATAATTTTGAGGTCTTTGATCATTAGTCAATACCTATAAGGTATTATAATAATTGCAATTTGGTCAAATTCATTCATTTGGCCTATTTTTTTTTTCTATTTTTCTTTGTTTTTTTCTAAATTTTCTAGGATTTTTCCTTTTTTTAGATATCTTTTGAATTTATTTTTTCCTAGTGTTGTGCATATCATGTTTTCATCTCTTATGGTAGTTCATCTATAGGTCCTTTAAATTCTTCTGTCCACCCTTCTGCTATTAGTGATAGGATTGATTGTGATGTTTGTTTGGATTCTAGTGCTAGTGTGGCTTATTAGGTTAATCAGATTATGCATGCTCAAGGTGCTAATGATAATTTACATAATAGGACTACTAGATTAGCATCTCCTAATTCACATTTCTAGAGTTGGTGTTTGAATTATCTTGAATTAGAAGCTGATTTTGAGTTGAAATCTATATGAATTCACTTACTTCCTAAATTTCATGGCTCAGCAAGAGAAAATCCCTACAAACATCTGAAGCAGCTCCATTATTTGCTCCACCATGTGCTGTGATTATATATCAAAGGATAAGTCAAGATAAGAGTATTCCTCTTTTCACTTGAGGGTGTGTAGCAAAGGACCAGCTTCTACACCTTCCATCTAGTTTTTGTCACATCATGGATCAATTGAAGAAGTTGTTTCTAGAGAAGTTCTTTCCAGCAATGAGGATATCTTCTATCAGGAAAGAGACTTGTAGGGTCATGCAGCTTAAAGGAGAGAGTTTATATGATTATTTGGAGCGCTTCAAGCACCTTACAACTTCATGCTCATACTGCTTATTAGATATGCTGGCTTCCCAAGAGGAGGGATGAATTGGGAAGATTAAAATTTTCTGCAAAACTAGATGTAACTATGTTAGATACACATAGGATGAAGAAAGATATGCTTGCTAATTCATGCTTTGCTACTAGACTTCTCTTCAATCCAGATATCCCGCAAGTGAAGGATCTTATTGAGATGCTGTACACCAATGCCGTAGCTGTCATTGTGTTTCTCTTAGATTCTACTGGCTGTATATTTTTGTAACTATGTTTTAACAGTCATCCTATGTGTCAAATGAAATAGGTTACCTTTCTCAAGTTCAAATGAAACTCCAAGCTTTACTCAAGAGATTACATAATACAAGTGCCCATCAACTACTTTAAGTTTGTTGACTTGTCCAAGGAGATATACAATAGCAAAGCTCTTAGCCAAATATTAGGTACATTCATAATAACTTTTCACACATGTTTTCATGGTTTCATTGTGCTAGCTTTCATGCTTCAAAGTTTCATGTATGTTCTTCAAACTTTGACAGAGCACAACTGCTATCATTCTCTCTACCATTAAAAAAGTCAAGACTAATTTTGGAAGGATGTATGAGGAATGTGATGCATGTAGTGCCAAACCAAAAATCAAGAATGATATACCCCATTCCGTTGGATGCAAGAAAGATAAGTATGCTATTGAACCCAAGTTCAAGAATTCCTTATCTCTTTTAGTCATAGTATCATATGTCTTAGCATGTTCTATATACATAGCTATGTGTATGATTGTGTTATCGTGTGCAGGTTCAGAGTGCATTATGTGTTAGTGATCACACTAGAAGTATTTCAGTTGTTTTCTTTAATAAATTGGCCAACAAATTGTTGGATGGGTCTACCAAAAAATTTAAGGATGAATTATAGCAGGTTATAATAGTTTTACTGATAAATAATGGATAGGATTACTCTGTAACCAAATTTCTTCTTTCCCTTTTATGCTCATGCCTTTTTCTCATTTTTGTGATATAGAACAAAAGGCCCTACTCATTCCCTAGGTAACTAGAAAAGCTTGTCAGGCAAAAGTTTCTTTTAAAGGTTAAATTGGATGATCAAGCTGCCAGTAAAAAGTTTTATGTCTCAGACTATAGCAATAAAGAATATGAAATGCAAAGATTCACATATTCAATTGGAGATGTATTAAAACTTCACAAACTAATAAACAGATTAGTGAGAATATGCTAGATTATTTAAACTAACATTGTGTTTTTTCCTTCACCTATCCCTAGGACTTGTAGCAATCAACCAGTGATGTTCTCTCAAATAGCATTGGACATGAATTAAGCTTTGTCATGGAAGATGTGGATCCTCTAATTGTGAGTCCTATGGACTCATCTGCATCTCAAAATGGATATGATTTTGAAAATCTCCATGTTGTTGACATGACCATTGCTAAGATTGTCACACCTCTCAACTCAAAGGGAAAAGGCAAATATATTAGCAAAAGATGCACAGATGAGTCTTAATCAATTGGCTTAGTAGAGATGAGCATACCAAGTTTCTCCACCACCAAGCCAAGGAAAATCATCAAACAAGAGAAGATGGAATGAGACTATAGGTTACTTCTTGTCTTTTGGTTTATAGTATATATCTATGTTAGGCAGAAGCTAAGATTTGGGCTTTGTAGGTTTTTGAATGAAAGGCCAGTTATGTAAATGTTTTATATTTTGGATGTGATACCTAACTGAAGTAGGTCGAATGGTGCACGTGCTGACAGTGTTGCCTGTAACAAGTAATTAACTTAATGGCAAGTAATCAGTAATTTGATATATGCACTGATTCTATCCATACTATCAGAGCAATCTCTTGATTAGTGTTCTTAGGCAAGTCCATTGTTTTAATCGATGAGCAACTATAGCATTTTATATATACATTTCATTGCATGACATTCAAGTGTGTTCAAAGCAAAGTCAAAATGGGCCATTTTATATATGAATTTCACAGGAAATCCAATCAAGTTTGTTCAAATCCTTGCTTATTTAACTTTATTTCAAACTATACAACTATTACACAATAATATTTTCATAAGTTTTTTTTTTGCTTATAATCTTTAACTTATAATATTTAAATTTTAAAGTCTTAAAATTAATAATAACAATCTTAAAAGTAAATCTCATTTTATAAGTTTTTTTTTTCAAATTGTCATTATTTATTTTAAAATTTAAAAATCTTTTACTTATAAAAATCATTTTTGTTCAACTATAATTTATATATTAAAATAGACACACTCATAAAATTTACTTTAACTAATCAAATTAATTCTCATTCTTTTATCAATAACTAAGAAAGCAGCACATGATTGTTAGAGTTTTATTTTCAAGTTAACAATATTTATTTAAAAAAATATTTAAATTAAAATCATAAGTAGTTAGAATTTTTTTTAGATTAGAATATTTATTTTAAATAATATTTCAGGTATAATTATAAGATTAATAACTACATACTAATAGTAATAATTTACATAAAAGTTCACTTTTAATTATATTAATAGAAATTATTTGTGGAATATTAATTTTCCATTGTATTATGTTAGTTCAGCTGGTTTCTCAAGAGGGGAGTGAATTGGAAAGATAGAAATTTTTTTGCAAAGATGAAATACAATAGTGATACTAAAAGATTACATAAAACAGAGTATAAAAAGTAAGGAGTAAAGGAAAGAAGACTCAGTAGTTTATCCTGGTTCGGTCTATTCCACTTGACCTATGTCCAGTCCCTAAGCCACCACTTAGGATTTCTCCACTATCTCTTGCAAGATTTGAATGGGTTCTTGCAATGACTACAGTACATTACCAGCCCAAACTTTGGACTGAAACAAGTTCCCTCACTCTTCTCACTCAAGAGTAAGACTATCTCCCTTAGTATAATCTAACACTAAGTACTCTCTACAAGTGTGTAGATGTTTACATAAATGAAAACTCTCTCAAAAGAGTAGATATAAAACTTGAGATACAATGAATGAGCAAAACAGAGGGTAGGTAAGCTTCGAATGAATCAATAAATGAATAAGCAGAATTTTGGCATAGATATTGTTTTTCTCATTACCTAACAACTTAAATGAGATTTTATTTAGAGTCTTGGAGTAGTACTATCCGTTGGAAACAAGGATTAGCCATTACTCTCAGTATAATAGATGTTCACCTATCACATTAAATGCATCTGATAGAGGTTATGCCGATAACCTCCTCAGGTTATGTAGATAACGGGTAACTGTTTGCCTTTGTTTTCAACGTAGAGCTTTTCGTTATGCGGATAACCTAACTAGGTTATGCGGATAACGTACTACCCAGAATGACTAAGATATAGCTCAAAATCATTTTCATCAAAACCACTCAGCTATTAGGATAACGTCAAGTTTTTATCAAATTGAGTTTTTGTTAAACTTAGGTTATCAGGATAACCTTCCAAGGTTATACGGATAGCCTATTTATCCGAGGAAAGTTCAAGTATTCTGAAATATAGGTTATGCGGATAACCTCCCTTGGTTATGCAAATAACCTGTTGACCTGAGGAAAGTTCAAGTGTTATGAAATATAGGTTATACGGATAACCTCCCTTGGTTATGCGGATAACTTGTTTACCCGAGGAGTCCAAGTGCTCTGTGACACACGTTATGCGAATAATCTTCCTAGGTTATGCGAATAACGAGCTGCACAATACCACTTTTCTTCACTGTTCACTTCGTTATGCGAATAAGGTGCCTTCCTTATCAGGATAACCTCTTGAGAACTTAGTCTTCAAGCTATGTTATACGAATAACCTCAATCTTTTTTCATGAAATTGAAGAATAGACTTTGGAAAAGCTTTGAGATTGAGTCTTTGCCCCCCATAACCTTCATTGGTTATGCTAATAAGGCAAGAAATAATAAGGCAAAATATTTTCTTGAAAATAGGGTAAACACTTAGAAACTATCCCCATAAACCAAAACATGTTCATGAAAACTAATTGAATACTTAGAATCATTTTGACATTGAAGCTTTGTCCTCATGAGATACTTCTTTTCATGAAAACCCTTTTGAAATCATGAGCTAATAATTAATCATTCAGTTAGTCATCTCATTTAATATTGGGTTAATTGAAATTCAAAGCTCAACTATCTTCTTTTACAGATAATTTCCTTAAGTATGTGAAATAGTTCTTCAATCAACAGGAAACTCCAACTTTGTTCTTCATTTCACTTGTGTTCCTTTGATATTGGATCGTCCAAGCTCATTTGTTTTAAAATCATTAAAACATCTGAATTAACATTCTTCCCCTTTTTGATGATGACAGTACAACTTAAACTTATTGTTAGTACTTGGGTTTACATGAAGCTCCTCCTCAACATGTGCATAGTTTAAATGAAGTCAAATAATATAGTGCACATTTCCAGAACAAGGAACACCAAGAGAAAGTGAAGTTCACAGAAGGAGAACATCAAGGATAAATAAGGTTCACAGAAAGAAATACATTGTATTATAAATATCCATCACAAGTACAGAAACAAAAGATACAGAACCATAACTACTGAAAAGCAGCAGAATAGAACAAGCAAACATAGATCAACAAATTCAGTTAAGTTTCTTTCTTTTTCTTAGATTTATTCTTCTTTTTCTTTGCTTCTTTCTCTTCCTTCTCTTCTTTTTCCTTATCCTTTTCTGTCTCTTCTTTCTCTTCTTTTTCCTTATCCTTTTCTATCTCTTCTTTCTCCCTCTTTTTGTCATCGGTAACAGAGGGGATTTGAGCAACACTGGCATCCATCTTGGCAATGTCCTGATCAAGCTTAGCCTTCCATTCCCTAATTCTTTGAAGTCTTTCATCCAAAGAAAGAGGAAGGGTGGGGGGTTGGGCTGGAACAGTGGACACTGGGACAGGCCAAAATGGGACACTTACAGTAGCAGGAGAAATAGAAGGAAACACAAGAATGTACTGAATATCAGGCATCACAGGTGGAGGTGAAACAATGGGAAGTGGTGCAGGAGAGGGTTCAGAATAAGAGGGAAGGGTGATGATTTCCTGCACAGCAGCCTCAGCAAGATAACTGATGCCATCAAAGGAGATAGGGTCAGGGAGAGGAGGAAAGAGAGCATTAATCTCGTCTTTGGTGATAAAGATAGATTTGGTGAATGAAATCACCTTTGGCCAAGAGAACTAAGGCTGTGCTTGAATCATGAATAGCTTCTTCCTCAAGACCATAGTCCAGGTTAGGACCTAGGACCTCTGATAGGGCAGGTGATTGTGTACAAGCAGTTGGTTTAGTGTAAGTGGGAGGTGGTGGTTGGATTGGAGAAGAGGAAGGCTGAGAAATACCAGAAGCAAGTTGCTCACGTAGGAGTTTCACTTCTTGGGTGAGACTTTCAAATTTAGTCTCAAATTTCTCCTGCATCTTAGCAATAAGATACCCAAGATTAATTATGTCTTCTCTATGCTCTTTCCTGGTGGTCATGGCAATCTGAAATAGATTTTGGTACAGGGTAGGAATGTCTGAGGGAGTAGGAAGGTCAGTAACTGGGATTTTATCAGGTTTGCTCTGAGTGGGAGAGGGTATATGAGGCTCTGGTTGCATAGATTGAGGTGGTTCAGAGGGTATGGATGGAGAGGAATTGGAATCACCAACTATAAGACTCTTTGAGGTATCTATAGACTCAAACCCTTCTTCAGTATCCCTCTTCTTGTCAACCCATCTGCCATTCTCCAGGCTCATCCCCATCTTCTGCAAGACTTTCTCATTTAATTCTTCTAGAAGTAGTGCAGGCCCTCTCTCAAGATGCATGATGTTGTGAAATTTCATAATCTTGGTGACAATATGCTCAAATAGCAACTGTGAGTCCTATCTGTAGGTCCTTGCCTTCCACATCCTTTGTAGAATAATATCCACCACATTCACTAGTTTACCCTTTATCAACAGCAGCATGACTTGGAATTCTCCTCTGGACGGATAGTTGAAGCCTCCACTCTTGTTGAAGAACATGCGTGAGACAATGTAGTGAATAATCTTATTCTCAATAGTCAGAAGAGTTAGGGAAATTTTCCCTTCAGAAAGCATATTTTGTCTTTGCCTAAGCAGCCTTGAGACTATTGTGCTCCATTCGTAATTAACTTCATCCCCATTATCTTCGTTTACAACTTTATTTTCAGTGGGATACTTTGAATTCTCAATGTTCACCCTTATTCCTCCAGTAGGTAAACTCAGAATCTCACACAGCAAGTCAGGGTGCAGGGCAATCCATCTCTTTCTCAATTTTGCTTCATACACCTTTGTGTCATGGTTAATTCTTAGAGAATTGTACCAAGCATGCACAACTTCTTCATCATAGTCCTCCTTCAACTCTATCAATACCCTATAGTTCTCTAACAGCCTAACATAATCAAATTTGTTTCTTATAAGAAATTCTTCTATTCTCACACAATGAGGTTTGCTTACCTTACGTTTCTTAAAATTAGCCTTGTATGACTCCTTCAAAATCCTTATGCTGATAAGTTCTTCTGTAATTAAAGCTTCCTCAGACTTAGTAGCAGATGAACTTACGTGAGTGTCACCCTGAGGTTCATATTCTTGAATTCCCTTTGGCTTTGGTGTTCTGGGCTTTTTTGTTGGATTACTAGGCTCAGATTCAGCTTTTCTCTCCCTTGACTTGGTGATTTCGAAGCATACTTGGACTTCATGTTGCACTGTGGATGTTCGCTTTGATTGCCACCTTTAGTTTTTTCCATATTAGTGATTCCAAATGGTTTGGGAAGATAAAAGTAGTTTAGAATTGACCGAAAGGAGTTTTGAGAGTAGGAAATTTAATGGTTTTTGGAGATTTTGGAAAGCTTGAGGAGTACAATTGGAGGTTTTCAAGATAGGTTTAGGTTTTTTGCACAAGGTTCTGTTGAAAACTAGAGAATCCTATATATAGTCTTGAGGTTATGCAAGGTTATGTGGATAACAAGCTTTAGGAAATGTAAGAAAAGCCACAGATTGTTAGGTTATGCAGATAAGGTCCTTAGGTTGTCCACATAACCAACTTGAGACAGAGGGGAGAAGAGACAAGTTATCTAGACAAGCCTACCACGTTTTCATGAAAAGGAATTTCACACATGGTACAGAGAAAATTGGTAAACGACAAGTTATCTAGATAACCTTGTCTGCTTATGCGGATAATGTTCTTACTTTGGGAACCTTTTCTCTGGAAGTAACGTTATGCAGATAAGGTAGGCAAGTTATCCTGAAATCGAATTTCTTAAAGCACATATAATGAAGCAAACAAGGCAAGTTATATGCATAAGGTGGAGACCTTATCCGAATATCAAGTTTCACAGAGGCCAGAGGTTCACAAAAGGTCTCATTTTCATGAAAATCTTCATACCTTATGTTAATAACCTCAAATACAGAGACTATGCACACTAGAAAATCAACTCGTTTTCAGCATAAGGCTATGAGGTTGTATGGATAACCAAATTTAAAAAGCTCATAAACACTTACTGATAGCCGTGTTATCCCCATAAGCCTCTTCTTTTCACCATAGCTTCATTCTAACATGCAGGATACTTCATTTCATCAGATTTTGAATATTTCAATTCAAGAAGTACCTGCAAAACAAACGTAATTCATTGGGACTTACCATTCCCAATTCTCTTTTGATTTTTCCATGTCTATCTTCTGCAAGTGACTTTGTCAGGATGTCAGCAAGCTGATCTTTAGCAGGAACAAATTCTAGCTTGACATCACCTTTCAAAACATGATCTCTTATGAAGTGATGTCTTACTTTAATGTGTTTTGTCCTTGAATGCATAACATGATTCTTTGAGATGTTGATGGCACTTTGATTACCACACCTTATTGGGATGTCCTTCATCTCAATCTCAAGGTCTTCAAGTTGTTACTTCATCTAAATGACTTGTGCACAACAACTCCCTACTGCTATATACTCAGCTTTAGCTATGGAGAGTGCTACACTATTTTGCTTTTTACTGAACTATAACACTAGAAAGCCTCCCAGAAATTGGCATGCACCACTTGTGCTCTTTCTATTAGTCTTTGATCCAGCAAAATTTGCATTTGTATAACTTACGAGTTCTTCTCTAATGTCTTTTGGATACTAGAGTTCCATTTGAGATATACCCAGCAAGTATCTAAAAAATCCTCTTTACAGCTGTTGCATGGGACTCTTTGGGACATGATTGGAACCTAGCACACATACAGATACTAAACATGATGTCAGGCCTACTAGCAGTTAAATATAGCAAGGAACTAATCATCCTCATATATTGAGTTATATCAAAGAGTTTTCCTTCTTCATTCATGTCAAGCTAAACAAGTTTAGAATGGAACATGCCATAGGAGTTCCCATAGGTTTAGCATGTTCCATTCTAAACTTGTTTAGCAGCTCCTTGAGGTATTTTGAATGATTGAGAAAGATGTCATCATCACATTGTTTGATTTGCAATCCAAGAAAGAAGTTCAGCTCACCCATCATCGACTTCTCAAACTTACTCTGCATTAACTCAGAAAAGTTCTTGCACAAAGATTCATTAGTAGCACCAAATATAATATCATAAACATAAATTTATACAATAAGTAAATCTTCATTTTCTCTTTTAGTGAAAAAGGTTGTATCAACTTTTCCTCTTTTAAAACCTTTTTCAATAAAAAAATTACTTAGTCTCTCATACCATGCTCTAGGAGCTTGTTTTAACCCATATAAAGCTTTCTTTAGATTATATACATGATTTTGACTTAGTTGAGTCCTCAAAACCTGAAGGTTGATCAACATAGACCTCTTCCATGATATACCCATTTAGAAAAGCACTTTTCACATCCATTTGATACAACACAATATCTTTCATCCAAGCATAAGCTAAGAGAATCCTTATTGCTTCTAATCTTGCAACTAGAGCAAAAGTTTCCTCATAATTAATACCTTATTCCTGATTCTATCCTTTAACTGCTAATCTAGCTTTATTCCTTATTATTGTTCTTGATTCATCAAGTTTGTTCTTAAACACCCATTTGGTTCCAATAATATAATGGCTATTAGGCTTAGGCACTAAATCCCAAACTTGATTTCTTTCAAACTGATTAAGTTCTTCTTGCATAACTAAAACCCAGTATTCATCAGCTAAAGCCTCTTCAGTACACTTAGGTTCAATTTGAGAAATAAATGCACAATTATTCCTTTGATCCCTAAATTGTTTTCTGGTTTTAATTTTTTCTTAAACATCCCCAATAACTTGATCAATTGGATGATTTCTTTGATATCTCCAAGCTCTAGAGAGTTCTTGAGATACTTCCTCATTTATTTCACATTCATTATCTTTCTCCTGGATATCCTCCTCTACATTAGCAAATTCAGATACTTTTGGAGGTTCAATTTTATTTTCTAATAATACATTTAAATTCTTGAAGTTGGAAATTAGATCATCCTCATCTTTAGCATGCTTAGACATAGTTTCAATTTCAAGAAAGACAATATGCACAGATTCTTCAATAGTTCCAGACTTCTTGTTGAACATCCTATATGCTTTACTTCTATTTGAGTAGCCAAGAAATATACCTTCATTTGTTTTGGCATCAAACTTACCCAGATTGTCTTTGTTATTGTTGTAGATATAGCAAGTGCATCCAAAGACATGAAGATGAGAGAGGTTGGGCTTCCTTCCTTTGTATAGCTCATATGGAGTCTTCCTTAGCATGTGTCTGATGTATGCTCTATTTATCAAGTAGCATGCTGTGCTTACTGCATCAACCCATAATTTTTTAGGCAATCCTTTTTCATTCAGCATTGCACGAGCCATCTCCTCCAACACTCTATTCTTTCTCTCCACCACTCCATTCTATTGAGGAGTTCTTGGGGCTGAGAAGTTGTGCTCCACTCCATTTTCATCACAGTAGTCAGCGAATTTAGCATTCTTAAATTCTCCATCTGTTATAATACATACAATAGAGCAATCTTTCTTATTTTGGATTTTCTTGGCTAAGATCAGAAAAGCATCATATGTTTCATCTTTAGAGGGAAGAAATAAAGTTCAGGTAAACTTAGAATAATCATCTATCACAAAAAGTACATACAAGTTTCCTCCTATATTTTTAGTACAATTACGACCTATCAAATCCATGTGAAGTAATTGCAAAGGTCTTGTTCTAGAAACAATGTTTTTGGTATTGAATGAGGACTTTGTCTATTTCCCTTTAAGACAAACATCACATTCTCTATCCTTTTCAAACTTAATGTTAGGTAGACCAAGAACAAGTTCATTTTTAATGAGTTTATTTAATTGATGCATGCTAACATGTGCTAGTCTCCTATGCTACAGCCAGCTATCATCATTTTCACTTATTAAACATATAGAGTCTAGAGAAGGTAATTCATCTAAATCAATAGTATAACAGTTACCATCTCTTTCTGTCTTGAGAATCACCTTACGGTCACTTTTTCTGATGACTAGACAATAGTTGGAATCAAACAGAACCTAATTACCTCTATCACAGGTTTGGCTCACACTCAACAGGTTGTGATTGAGTCCTATCACAAACATGACTTCTTCAATTGATGTTTATGGATTTCTTCCAATAATTCCAATCCCAACTATATTGCTAGACCAGTCACCACAGAAAGTAACCTTTTCTCTTTTCTTATCTCTCAGCACAATGAATTTTTCTTTGTCTCCAGTTATGTGTCTCAAACAAGCACTGTCCATGTACCATTTGTTGCTTTTCTTGGCCTTGAGACACACCTAAAAACAAGTTTCAGTTCTTTCTTTTAGGTACTTATATTTGCTTGACTCCTTTCTTGTTAGTGGAGGAATCCATTGGAACCCATTTCATCCTATTGCCATTTCCTTCCTTCCTAAATATATAGTTGAAGGACATATGACCCTTCTTGTTACAGAAGTGGCAAGTAGAGAAAGGGCTAGAGGAAAGAGATGCATATTTGAAATAATGACTATAATATTTATTCTTTTGATTTCTAGGAGCTGGGAATGACTCTATGTTTTGAGTTGTTTTAAGGCTATTCGCATGCACAAAGTTTCTCAGGTAAAGGTTTTATTTCTTGGTTTTCGATTTCTCCTTGACTACACATGGGTCATATCCCAGACCAGTTTTGTTCTGACTTACAATTTGATTTCCCAATATTACTTTTAGCATGTCCTCACCTCTAGTGAGTTTAGTTAGAGTCTTGTAGAGATAATTATTCTTATCTCTCAACTCAATGCATGAGACACAAATAGAGGTAGTGGAAGAAGAAAACTGTGCAGCAGTGCAAGATGTATGAGACTCACTTTCAAGCCCGTGCATTTTCCTTTTAGCATGACTTAGTTGTTTGGATACTTTGACAAATTCAGTCATCAGTTCATTAAATGCATCATGCGGTTCATTGTAAGAAGGTTTAGAGTCATTTACCTTAGAATCACTGTCACTGTCTCGGTTATGATTTTTCTCCTTCTCTACAACCTCTTGAGCCATCAGACATAAGTTAGCAATTTTATCATCTCGTGTTGCTTCCTCTTCATCTGAACTATCTCCCCAAATGGAAGATACAAAAGCTTTCTTCTTTTTCCCTTTATCAGCCTTTTTGTCCTTCCCTTGTTTCTTGCTCAGCAAAGGATATTCCCATTTGATATGCCAAGGTTTCTTGCAGTCATAGCATATAGTGGAGTCTTTATTTTCTTTCTTGCTACTAGTGGCTTCATCTTTCTTTGCAAATCTTCTAAATTTTTCTTTTCATACACTTTACCAAATTTCCTCACCAGCATGGCCATTGTTTCTTCATCTAGCTTAGCATCCTCCTCTAAATCATCATCATCATATGATTCTACATTGAGAGCCAAACTCTTTCTCTTCTTGTTAGATGAAGTAGATTTCTTGAGAGCCTTCAGCTTCCCTTTATATTCTTCAAGACTCCCAAAGAGAGCTGTCACAGATGTCACAGATTCCCCCTAGCTTCCTCTATTGAAGTTACCTTTGGTTGCCACTAAATAGGCAAAACTCTAAGAATCTTTCTGACTTTCTCAGACTGGGTGTATTCCTTTCCAAGACTCTTTAGTTGATTCACAATGAGGGTGAATCTCTTATACAGATCCTTGATATTCTCACTTTCTTCTATAGATCCTTGATATTCTCACTCTCTTTCATCTTGAAGCTTTCATATTCTCCAATGCACGTATTCAACTTATTTTCTCTCACTCCGGTTGTCCCTTAATGAGCGATCTCCAAAGTGTCCCACATGCCTTTGGCTGTTATACATTGAGACACTATGTAGAACTCATCTTGATTGAGAGTACTGATCAAACAATGCTTAGCTTTAAAGTTGATAAGAGCCCTTCTCCTATCCTCCTCGTTCCATTCCTCTTCAGGTTTCTCTTTGTATTTCCCATCGTCTTGTAGTTTCATTGGAACCAAATCTCCCTTCTGGATGACTGACCAAATATCTAGATCAATGGATTGAAGGTAAATATACATTTTTATCTTCCATTACCCATAATGTTCTACACTGAAAGCAGGAGGTCTGTTGGTGTTGTTTCCTTTTGGAAGGACGCCTTCACCAAAGCTGGCCTTGTTTTCTCCCAAATTATTAGACACTTTAACTGGGAGTCCGGGCTCTGATATCACTTATTAGTTCAGCTGGCTTCCCAAAAGGGAAGGTGAAATGGGAAGATTGAAATTTTTCTGCAAAGATGAAATACAATTGTGATACTAAAAGATTACAGAAAACAGGGTATAAGAAATAAGGAGTAAAGGAAAGAAGACTTAGTAGTTTATCTTAGTTCGGTTTATTCCACTTGACCTACATCCAATCCCCAAGCTACCACTTGGGATTTCTCCACTATCTCTTGCAAGATTTGAATGGGTTCCTGCAATGACTGTAGTATAATACTAGCCTAAACTTTGGACTGAAACAAGTTCCCTCACTCTTCTCACTCAAGAGTAAGACAATCTCCCTTAGTATAATCTCACACTAAGTACTCTCTACAAGTGTGTAAATGTTTAAAAAATGAAAGCTCTCTCAAAAGAGTAGATATGAAGTTGAGATACAATGAATGAGCAAAATAGAGGGTAGGTAAGCTTGGAATGAATCAATAAATGAATTAGCAGAGTTTTTACATATATACTATTTTTCTCATTACCCAACAACTTAAATGAGGTCCTATTTATAGTCTTAGGGCAGAACTATCCGTTGGAAATAAAGGGTAGCAGTTACTCTCAGTAAAATAGCCATTCACCTACCGCATTAAATGCATTTGACAGAGGTTAAATGGATAACCTCCTTAAGTTATGCGAATAATGGATAACTTGTTTGTCTTTGTTTTCAACGTAGAGCTTTTCGTTATGCTGATAACCTAACTAGGTTATGCGAATAACGTACTGCCCAGAATGACTAAGATATAACTCAAAATCATTTTCATGAAAACCACTTAGGTATTAGGATAACGTCAAGTTTTCTCAAACTGAGTTTTTGTGAAACTTAGGTTATCAGGATAACCTCCCAAGGTTATGCGGATAACCTGTTGACCCGAGGAAAGTTCAAGTATTCTGAAATATAGGTTATGCGGCATATCCTCCCTTGGTTATGCGGGTAACCTGTTTAGCCAAGGAAAGTTCAAGTATTATGAAATATAGGTTATGTAGATAACCTCCCTTGGTTATGCAGATAACTGCCCTAGGTTATGCAAATAATGGGCTACACAATACCATTTTTCTTCACTGTTTACTTTGTTATGCGAATAGGGTGCCTATCTTATCAGGATAACCTCTTGAGAACTTAGTCTTCAAGCTATGTTATGTGAATAACCTCAATCCCTTTTCATGAAATTGAAGAACGGACTTTGGAAAAGCTTTAAGATTGAGTTTTTATCCCCATAACCTTCATTGGTTAAGCTAATAAGGCAAAATATTTTCTTGAAAACAAGGTAAACACTTAGAAACTATCCCCATAAACTAAAACATGTTCGTGAAAACCAATTGAATACTTAGAATCATTTTGACATTGAAGCTTTATCTTAATGAGATACTTCTTTTCATGAAAACCATTTTGAAATCATGAGCTAATAATTAATCATTCAATTAGTCATCTCATTTAATATTGAGTTAATTGAAATTCAAAGCTCTACTATCTTCTTTTACAGATAATTTCCTTAAGTATGTGAAACAGTTCTTTAATCAACAAGAAACTCCAACTTTGTTCTTCATTTCACTTGTGTTCATTTGATATTGGATCTTCCAAGCTCATTTGTTTTAGAATCATCCAAACATCTAAATTAACATATCAGACATTGGGTTATATATATTAGACTAGAAAATGACCCACTTACATAACTTCCTACATTGAGGGTTATTTATTATCTAAGAAAAAATAGACTTCCAATCCTATGGTCAAGGTCGAGACAACAAAATAAAGCATTTTTTTCCCTTCAGTTTCCTTTGGAAAGGCTTCATCATTTTCTTTTTATTAAATCCAAAAATATTTGAGCTTCGATCTTACCATTAATGAGAATATAGTACACCTTCCCTTTGATTTGACAACAACAGCAACCATTAATTTAATTTGCCTCCAAACCAAAAATTCATTTTGTACTAAAAAGAAGACAAAGAAGATGTAGAAGTATCTGTCCCATTTCGATCTCCTTCTTTTATTCACCATTTCCCTCCATTATATTCTTTCACATACTTAGAAGTAATTCTCGTTTCAGCTTCCCATATGTTTCATTTCTTGCTAGTCAACTCTACAAACCGCAAATGAGGCCACCAACTAACTGAACATTAGTGAAGTCAGATTATTTAGAACATTATTGTTCTCTATGCTCAAGTTATTGCTTCTCATATAAATTAAGATTAGTTGGTTGGAACTTGACAAACTAATAGGTATGATATATGAGGTTACTGACCCACAAATTTATTGCCCAACTGCTTAATTTATGATGTCCTTGCACTAGCTGTGCTTTCAATCAAGCCTTCAATTCACTGTATAATATTTTTTTACCTACTAATGTGATCAGCAATAAATCAATACCTTTAGTTATTTATTTTCAACTTCATCTACTCGAAAAGTTTTCTAGACTCGAGATTTTGTAGGTCATTGCTTCCAAGATGTCAAAAAGAAGTAGGACAAGTCGAAGATAATACTTAATGGCTCACTTCCTCGAAGAAAATGCTTCCCTTCATAATTTTGGTAAATTCTATTCTTACCGAGCTCGTACCTGTGAATGCAATATTATGCAAAATAATGAATGTCATATTCCTATAGATACTGCACTAGCTACACCAAGCACTGCATTCAATTTGGACGAGTACACACAACCAAGTGCAGTTTCTATGTAGGAACCCACGATGCTGAATAACAATTGGCAACATCGACAACCACTTCATAATATTTACAAATATAAGGAGAAATTTAATGCAGAGCTTTGATAATACTACAGAGACAGGTTTCCATTATTTCCTTTCTGACATTTTTCATTCACTTTATTCATTCTGACTTAATGCATTCTCCACATTAGTGTTAGGATTTTTCTGATAACTTTGAAGAGTTAATCCATTATTCACATTTGTTTGATTATCTTGCATAGTGCATCATGATTGCCACTTGACACCACATTGTATGGATTGCCATCTAACAGCAAAGGACTACTTTCACTGCTTTCCTCCAAAAAAAGGAAAATTTAATTAGTGATCTTTATTGAATTGTCCACAACATCATTTTTCTTAGCTAGTCAACTACAATAAATATACTAAAAAAATCAATTTTATGGCATTTCTTTTTCCAGATGAACCATGCTCAATTGAAAACTGATGTTACAAACTATGGAGCACACAATCCATATGCAATAGATCATATTTATATCCTCAGAAAATAGGTTTGCATTATTCACTAGACGTTTTCTTTATTATACTCTTACACATTGTTCATTGCAATGTCATTTTAAAGGTAGAACTAGAATTTTGCACTATTGATCAACAACCACATCAATTTAAGGACCACATAGAATTATTTAAAGAGTGAAATACACAGACATAAATATTAACTGAGATTGTGTTGTCTTTAAGGAACACACTGAGGACAAGCTCAATTTGAAATACCAAGGGGTTTTTTCAATGAGATCAGTATACACAACTTAGTTGCAGTCTTTGCACAGCAAAAATTTAATGCATAACTTATATGCCATAGAGGGAACATATATTCTTCTGTTCATTATTGCACACAAATCTTAGCATCTTTACTTCCTTCATTATTGAACAGAAAAAGGTAAGTTCAAAGTATGGTCTTTATTCAATTGTCCATAATAATCCTAACCCAATATAATACGATCAATATTATATTAAGTTTTTTTTTTCCTTTTCTGCAGCTAAGACTAATGATCATTTCATAGTGGAAGTTGGAATAAATGAAGCTCAAGTACCAAGTGGAATAGGACATCTTGACTACCCTAACAAAATAGGTAACATTTGATCTCTTATACAATATGCACTTATATAACACCACTTATTAAGGACATAACTTGATTACTGAGTACTATGTTTATAGCTCATTCAAGTCTAGGTCACAGACCTTCATCCATATTTGTACAATCAAGCTCTATATTCCTATTCAAATGTATCTCTATTGACCCATTTAATTTAACCATCACTGATTATGCAATTGCATCTAAAATACAAGGAACAAACAAATGGTTGACCCAATTTTCTCTTTTTTGCAAATCATACTCCAGTACCATTCATATCTCTTGATGTATTCAATGAAACCGAACCAGCTAATGGCACACAGAAAACTGGCAATGTCAGAAAGACATCAAGGGAAACACAAAATGCTGGGAATGTTAGAAAAAGATCAAGGTAGACACGAAATATACCTGATCAAATAGGTTTGCATTGCATTCTTACACTATATTAACTGATATATTACTAACTAGGTACAACCAAGAATATCCACTCATTAATGACTAATAAACCACATTTATACTCTATACAGTAATAACTCTAAACACCTAAGTAAAATTTTCAATCAACAAACGAGTGCTATCTTAACTAGTGTAAAATATTTATTTATGAAAAAATAACAGGTCTCCACTATCATGTTTTAAAACAAATTTTATTACAATCAAAAGAATATAACATTAATTGACATAATATGCTCTTTATGCAACTCAAAATCAAGCTCCTTTATCAAGTACAGTTATATCGCATCAAAGAAAAATTGGGCATCTACAAGAAGTTTAAGAAAAATAATATCCTAAGAGATCCATGAGACTGAGAAATCAGGTATGAAATGCACTCTTAGATACTACTCTCTAAAACATCACTATAACAAAAGCATTGGTGATCATGCCTACAACAAGGTCACAACACACAATTGATTCCCAATCACAAATATTTCATTGCATGCTTATAAAAATTCCTATCCCATCTTATGAAATGTACTAGAAAGTTTTTATTTTTACTTTTGTTAGATATATTCGTACCACTCATAAACTAACTAGTTATAAATTTCCATATCAATTGCATATTCAATTAGCCAAGAATTATCTAGCACCACATGAAATTCCTAATTCTTACCCATATACAAAGATGAAGATGACCGAATTAATAATAACCAAGAGATAAATGATGAGAACTCTAATGATAAAGGATACATAAACTACAATATAGCTTCTAGTATAGATTCTGGTACTTTTACTAAGCAGATCAATCATTTCAAATTGTATTTACTTTTGTTGTTGTTAAGTGTGCTAATCTTGATTACCAAATATTTCAACATGTAACTAGGATACTTAGATGAAGGTGACCCAACTTATACTTGCAAGTGGTGTGGATCAAGGATGTGGTATAATGAAAGAATTAAAAAAGGTCCCAAGGCTGCACAACCATCATTCTTCCTTTGTTGTAGCAATAGGAAGATACAGATGCCACCAATGCTAGAGCCACCACCATATTTAAAGAAGTTGTTCTTTGATAAAAAGTCTCCTAAATCTAAGACATACTTGAAACATATTAGAAGCTACTATAATATGTTCTCCTTCACATTAATGGGTGAACAAATTAACCATTCAATCAACTTAGGACAAGGTCCATATTGCTTTGTCTTGTCCTGTCAAAATTACCACAAAATTGGCAGCCTCTTACCTCCTGATGGTCAAAAGCCTGTCTACTATCAACTATATATATATATGACACAGACAATGAAATACAAAATAGAATTTTGGTCATCAGGTACTACCTTTCCTTCAATCTTGCTAGACTTAATTGATACACATAACTTAGAGTTCAATTCTAATTAAGAAACATTATATTCATTGCAATAAGCATAAGAAGAAGAAGGTCATTGATCCTGAAATTGCAAAGAGAATAATGCATGACCTAGATGCAAACAATATATATGTGAAAGAGTATAGACTAGCCTCAACAATGCTTCAGGCAAACAAGCAAGTTGACATCAAACTATGCCTTTTATCTAAAAGAGAGAAAGATGGATGCATTTACAACTTGTCCTCATCTTTTAAAGTTGCAGCATTAGTCGTTGGAGACCTTGACATGTCATATAGTACAAGAGATATTATAGTTGAAAAGGGATTAGGGGAATTAAAGAGAATCAGTGAAACGCACACAACATACCTACCTTTACAATACCCTATATTATTTCCTTTTGGTGAAGATAGGTATAGAGATCCTAGACAAAAATTCTAATCTTCAAAAAAATCAAAGAAGAGATAGGTTGACAATTAGAGAATATCTTGCCTACAGATTGATGTCTGGACAAAATGAAGTCTCATTACTACTTGCTGGCAAGAAACTATATTAGCAATTCATTGTTGATGGCTATATTATGATGGAATCGCGGCGACTTCAGTTCATCAGAAATCATCAAAAAGAACTATGTTGACATGTACCAAGGAATATCCGAAGCTGTTGTAAGAGGAGACACCATTGCTACATCAATGGATAAACGAGTCATATTACCATCCTCATTTATAGGAGGTGCCAGATATTTAATGCAAACCTACCAAGATGCAATGGCAATTTGTCGATGGGCTAGATTTCCTTATCTTTTCCTCACATTCACTTGTAACCTAAATTGGCCAGAATTGAAGAGATACTGTAAAGATAACTCATTTGATTCTTCTAACACAGTAGAAAACATATATAAAGACTTTCACATGAAGTTACAACGTCTACTTGCAATAATAAAGAAGACAAAGATGTTTGGAAAAGTTCATGTAGGAAATAATACCAACTCTATTGTGTATGATTAGCATGACATAAAAAAATAGTACCTCTACTTCATGATTATTCCTTATCAGTTACTCAATTCACGAGCTTAGATTAAGATTGTTGCTTATTTTCTTGTGGAAATTTACTTGACAGAATTTCAAAAGAGAGGATTGCCTCATGCACACATACTCCTCTTCCTTGATGAACCTGACAAGATCAAGACTCCAGAACAAGTTGACAAGGTGATCAAAGCCAAAATACTAGAGAGAGAAAGATATCCTGTCTTGTATGATCTTGTACAAAATTTCATGATTCATGGACCTTGTGGAAGTTTAAATCCTAAATTCCCTTGCATGAAGGATAAGAAATGCAGTAAGTACTTTCCCAAAAAGTACCTTACTCATACTACTCTTTATGAGGAAGGCTACCAACCTACCAAAGAAGAGACGATAGCAAATTTGTTGAGAAAATTGGCATACCATTGGACAATAGATTTGTTGTACCTTATAATCCTCAGTTGCTCATGATGTTTCAAGCACACCTAAATGTAGAAAAAACAAACCAATCCAGGGTGATCAAGTACTTATTTAAATATGTCAGCAAGGGCAATGATCTCATAATTACAACACTGTACCAAAATGATTTTGAAGATGACAACAACAATACAATTGATGAAAAAAATAATAATACTGTGATTGTCGTTATATCTTTGCTTGTGAAGCTGCATGGATAATATTTGGTTTTGATAAAAACCACAAGTATCCACCAGTAGAGAGGTTGAATTTCCACCTACCAGATCAACAATCCATTATCTACAGAGGTACAACCATTCTTCATGAATTGCTACAATCTCATACAATCAAGCAATCAATGTTCTTGGCTTGGATGATTTGTAACCAAGAGAACATAGTGGCAAGAAATCTTACTTATACAGAGTTCCCACATTTCTTTGTCTACCATCGAAAGGAACAAATGTGGAAACTTAGGAAGACAAACTTTTCTATTAGGATATTGCATCATGTGCCACCGTCAATAGGTGAACTCTATTACCTCATAATCTTGCTCAATAAGGTCAAAGGTCCTAGTCATTTGATGATATCAAGACAGTGAACAACATCATACATCCTACTTTTATAGTGGCATGCCATGCATTAGGATTGCTTGCCAATGACCAACAGTACATTGACGCAATAAAAAAAGCAGCCATCTGGGCATTAGGCTACTATCTTTGGAAACTCTTTGCTAGTATGCTGTTATCAAATTGTTTAAGTAGGTCAGAGTTTGTTTGGAATCAAGCATGTAATTTGATGTCTGAAGATCTACTATATGTACGCCATGTTAATGAACACTGCACAAGTACACATCTTCTAACTAAGACAAACACTCATGCATGGGGGGGAAGTGAGGGCTTTTTAGTTATTTCTAGAATATATTTAATTCAGAAAGAATCTTATCACCATCTTTCCATAAAACTGAAAAAATTGATATCAAATTATATTAAATTAAAATTAATATCAATCTGAAAAATAAAATCATACCTAATTAATAAGTGAAAAATGATAACAAAGAAAATTTAGAATTAATGAATGAATGAGTAAAAATAGGACACACTCAAATAGAAAATAAAAAAGAAAATTCTAAAAAAAATGGAAGGACATGGAGACCAATTGTTTCGCCTCACTCTTTGATTAATGCACAAAGTGCACCTCCACCCTACTTTTGATTATTTATTGATTTTAATTATATATTGATGGTTGGATGTCTTGCTATTCTTACCAACGTCTGAATTCCTAAGAAATTATAATTTAACCTTTTCAGTTATAATCCTCATAGGTTTAACAAATTCAATTATTATATAGGACCCAAATTATTATGATTCAAAGTGACACTATTTGCTTTTTCAATTATATAATTCACTTATACACAAATTTATTATTATTCTTCCAAATATCACTCTTTATTGTTTCATTTTATCATATACTCAGGTGTAGCTTTTACAACGGAGCAAAGAAAAAATGCAACACTAATTGAGATCTAGAAAACTTTTCAAAAAAAGGGCCGAACTTTGGAATAGTTTTTGGAACTCAACTTTAACATGGATATTACTCCAACTAACTCAACTAACTACCTCATATTGGATGAACTCAATGTTGACATAAATACCTTGCAGCTAGAAGAAAACAATCTAATTTCTTCCCTTACAACTGAGCAAAAGCTCATTTTTTATACAGTCATACATCACACAAACTCTCCTGCAAGCAAATTTTTCTTTGTCTATGGTTATAGAGGAACTGGAAAGACATTCTTATAGAATGCTTTGTCATCTGCACTTCAAACATAAGGGAGTATAGTGATAAATGTTGCATCAAGTGGCATTGCCGCAACACTCTTACTTGGAGGTAGAACAACACATTGTAGATTTGTCATACTAATTGAAATGCATGAGAAGTCAATTTGTAATATCAAGCAAAACTCTGACTTGGCAACTTTGCTTGGAATCACAAAACTTATTATATGGAATGAAGCACCAATGGTTAAGAAACATGCAATTGAGGCATTTGATAGGTCAATGCATGACATTATGAGATCAGAAACCCCTAATAGTTATAACCTACCTTTTGGTGGCAAGTATATAGTCATGGGAGGAGACTTTTGGAAAATACTTCCTATTATCCCTAAAGCCACTAGAGCTGACATAGTCAAGAACACAATTAATGCCTCATACCTTTGGAACCACTATGAATTGTTTTAACTAACTATCAACATGAGGTTGCAATCAGGTGCAGCAACGATTGATCAACACAAGTTAAAGGAATTCTCTTAGTGGTTACTTGATATAGGTAGTGGCAACATTAAAAGTTCTAATGATGGAATCAACAATATTCAAATTTGACATGACCTCCTGATCACTCAATACACAGATCCTCTTAAAGGTATTGTATCTGCAATATACCCTGACATTTGCCACAATTTGTCAAATCCAATGTATTTTATTGATAGGGCAATACTTGCATGAAATATCGAGATTGTCTAGTGAATTAATGATTACAGTTGCAAATCATTGCCTAGAGAGAGCATTGATTTCTTTTACAAAACAAGCAATGAGTTAGATTCATTTGAAGAGTTGTATCCTACAGAGTTCTTAAGTAGCATTAATTCCCCCAGCATGCCTCCTCATAAATTAACACTTAAAGTTGGTGCTCCAGTTATGCTTCTGTGAAACATTGACCAATTGTCTGGGCTATGCAACGGTACCAGCCTACGAATAACTAAACTTAGAAGTCATGTTATTTAAGCAATAACATTGAATGGATCACACCGAAATCAAAAAGTCCTCATCCATAGAATGGACATGAATTCATCATAATCCAGATGGCCATTCAAGATGTAAAGGTAGCAATTCCCTATCAATCTTTCATTTGCAATGATCATCAATAAGAGCCAAGGACAATCTCTTCAAAATGTTGGTATATTCCTACTAAATCCTATATTCACGCATGGCTAACTTTATGTGGCATTATCTAGAATAAAAAGCATGAGTGGTCTCAGAATCCTAATTTATGACTCTTAAAGCAACCTAATGGAGAAGACAGTAAATGTAGTCTACCAAGAAGTCTTCCAAAACCTTAAGTTATCTAAGACATCAAACCCTCCACTCAACCATAAATCCCATAATTAAGGTATGCATCCATCACACTCTTTACCTATCTCTCTTCAAAAACTTCATTTATTAAATTCATTTTTTAATAAGGAATACCCATTTTTTTTGCCACCTTATGTAACTTTGAAATCACACACTAATATTAAAACTAGATATATCTTTATCATTTCTCTTAATTATATTTATCGAATATCTCCTTCAACATAGAGTTAAGAATATCAACATGCATTCATGAAATTATTTACTCTACTCTTATGCATATCTACTTTCTACTTAATTAATATAATTAATAGTTATATGGGTCCTTTTGCTACATGAAAATAACTCATCGTTAAGATACTCATCACAATTAGGAATTAAGCCCATTTATGTTCCCTTATCCCATTGTATTTGATTAAAAATTACAATTATTAATCATTATATGAAATACAAAGCACATTCAGTGCCTACATATAACTATCAGTTTGCATTTTCTATGCCTCAAAATATTATTGACTTGAGAATGCTACCATCCCCAGATCAATCAATCAGTTGAAACTTGTCCTTAAAATTTCTTTTCTAGCAAAACTAGTGTTCTAACATCAAATCCCTGTTTAAAATTGGTGTGACTATTGACCTGGTGTGATTATTGACATCCAATCTCTCAACATCCTGAACTAAAATCACCCACTTCTTTATCTTTTTGCATACATATCATTTATAATCAAAGGTTTTATATTCCAATTAGAGTTGGTTGTTCAAGCATGAATAGTTAAAAAAATAAAGTATGTCTTGTTAGCAAGGCTGACTTCCCAAGAGGGGGGGTGAATTGGGAAGATTGAAATTTTTCTGCACAAAGTGAAGTAAGTGAAGATATCACAGTATAATGAAAACAATGCGTAAAACAGAACAAACTGAAAAGTAAAGATAGGGAGAAGAAGACTCAGTAATTTATCCTGGTTCGGTCCTTCCACTTGACCTACATCCAGTCCCCAAGACACCTCTTGGGATTTATCCACTATACAGCAAGAATTTCAATGGGCTTCTTGCAAAGGCCACAGTACACGAGTTTGCTCTGTTTCTGAGCTCTCTCAAACTCTCCAAGCACTTACACTGTGTGCTTCCCAATTCCCTTGTGAATATCCCTCACAAGTAAATCTATCTTCCAGATGAAGAGTAGATTGATTACAATGAAATAACTCTCTTGAAAGGAGTAGATATGAAAGTTTAGGTGCAAGTCTGGAAGTTAAGAGGGTAAAAGCTTTTGAGAAGAAAATTCAGCAGAGATTCAATATATACAAGTTTGATTCGTTACCCATAACTTCAAATGATGTTGTATTTATAGATTTAGGTCTCAAATATCCGTTAGAGACTAAATCTATCCGTTGGAGAAGTTATTCAACGGTTACTCTAAAAAAACTATCCGTTTACCAACCGCATTTAATGTTTCTGACATACTGAAATTCGAATTTCGGTTGGCCAACAGACGAATTTCGAAGGAATCGTAGATTAAAGCTTCCAACGGTACAGCACGAAGTTCGTCTGTTCATAAAGTGAAATTCGAATTTTGAAACTTACAAAACATTTTCACAATGTGACATACGAATTTTCAAGAAGAAAGTTTTTCGGTTAAGTATGAACAGTGTTTTCAATTTTCTACAGTGCCTTCGAAATTCGAATTTTGGATCCCCAAAATTCATCTGTTCATTGAACTAAAAAGGGACACAGTAGATAACTTTCTTTGAAATTCGAATTTTGGAAAGGCAAAATTCGTCTGTCAGAGAAACTCTTTTCAGACTCATCTTGTCATTCGAATGTTGCAAGTTCTTATCATTCGTATGTCAATGTTTCATTTCAATAGACTTAAGAACTTAGCTTCTGAAATTCGAATTTCAATGTTCAAAGTTCGTCTGTCAGAGAGCAGTTTTGAAACTTAAATCACTTTTGATCTCAGATGAACTTTAACATAGTTACAGATGAATTTCTTCAGTTTTCTCAAATTTTGTTTTGCTTGAAATTCGAATTTTGAGAACCCAAAGTTCGTCTGTTGTAAAGAAGCATCTTTCAGACTTATATGAAAATTCGAATGTTGCAACTTCAAAATTCGTCTGTCAGAGAGCATTTTTCAAACTGAATTTCGTTTTGATTTCAGATGCACTTTATCATAGTTTCAGACGAATTTCTTTGATTTTTACAAACTTCATTTTACTTGAAATTCGAATTTTGAAAGTGTGAAGTTCGTCTGTTACAAAAGGCCTCTTTTCAGACTAGATGAAAATTCGAATTTTGAACCACCAAAATTCGTCTGACAGAGAGCAGTCTCTTCAGACTTATTCAGTTTTAGCTTGAAATTCAAATTTCCAAAGGCAAAGTTCGAATTTCTAACTTGACAGTTCAGTTTAAACTTTCAACCTTCGTCTGTTTGAAGGTATTTTTCAAATGTTCAAAGATTTAACATAAAATCAAAGTTTGAAAACATCTTTTCTTCAAATCAAAATCTTTTACCCAATTATATCAAAAACTAAAGATCCTACAAAAGATCTAACAACATATACTCAGATAATCTTCACTTGAACCAGCTTTGTTCTTCTTTGATATCTTCAATCCAAGCTCTTGGGTGTTGGTTTTAACATCATCAAAACTCTTGATTCATCATTCTCCCCCTTTTTGATGATGACAAAACAACTTACAAACTGGATTAGTACTTGGGTTTGCTTTTACAAGCTCCCCCTCAACATATGCATAAGATATCAACAGAATTAAGACACAAAACTTTGCAACAAGGAATTCATCCATTTAAACAAAAGTTACTTATACAGAGCTAAATAAGGCAAAGTTCAAACAACAGAGACAGTCCAATCAACAAATTCCAAACAACAAAACTAATACAAAGTACAACAAGAAATTTCAATCAATTCTTCTTTGTCTTGATCTTCTTGCTGTAGGATTTCCTTTTTCCTTTTCCAGATTGCTCAGCAGCAGTCTTTCCAGTTTGCCCAGTCTTTCCAGTTTGCCCAGACTTCTCCCCCTTTTTGGCATCATCAGGAAGGCCAACAAAGCCAGCCGGAGGAGGGATCTGAGAGACAGGAATAGCACGAAGGGGCACAGGAGCAAAAGGAATTTCAGCTGGGGGATCAGTGCTTGGTTCCTCGTCAGAGACTTCCAGCAGCTCCTGCATTGCCTGTCTGGAAAGAGCTAGTTGAGCCCTTTGTTCTTCTGATAGCCCATAAGCAGCAAGAGAAGAGGAGGCTGGTTTAGCAGGAGGAAACATTTCTTCCAGCCTTTTCCTCTGAGCTTCCAGTAAAGCATTGTGAGCAATGGCAACATAGTCAGCAACAGGTACAATGCTTCTTTCTTCAGTGCTCACATCTTCTTGCATGGAGGAGCTTGAAATGGCTGCCACCAGTTTTTCAACTTGCTCAGATTCTTGAGTGGACAGAATTGATTCCTGAGCAACTTCTTGCATGGGCTCATGAGGACTTGTCTGCTGAAGTCCTTCTTCTTCTTCCAATCCATAGTCCAAGGGTGGACTAGGACTTGGTGTTCTCATTGCACCAGCACCATCATGGTCAGAGGAGGCAAACTCGAAGGGGCTTGGAGGCTCAGGAGTTGGAGATAGAGTAGGCTCAGGGACACCAGGCTGAGGTGGAGCTGAAGTGGTAGGAATAGCATTCCTTATATCTTCATAAGCATCAGCCACCACCTTCATGTTCACAGCCAACTGATGGATCTGATCTTGTAGATGAGCAAATTTGGCATTTTGCTCATCTCTTATGCTGAGAATGAGTATTGACAGACTGTCAAACAACTCAGTGACCTTTGTTGGCTTGGCCCATGAGGAGGGAGTGGCATGAGGGTGAGTAGGCCTGGAGGGAGATGGGATTGGCTGAGAAGGCTGAGGTACAGATTTGCTAGGGGCCTCAGAGGTGCCTTCTTGTTAGAGGGAGTCATCAGCAGCAAAGAACAGATCTTCAGATTTCCCTGCTCCCTTTCCAACCCATCTGCCTTCATCTCGTTCAATACCCATCCTTTGCAGTTCCTCTTCTTTGAATGCCTCAGTGAGTTTCCCTTTCCCCTTTTCAATGTGTTGAATTCTAGCATGCTGCAGGATTCTTGAAATAATTGCAGCATAGGGGAGTGTGGAATCCTTCCTCTGATCCCTTGCTTTTATCATTCTCTGGAGGATGATATGACCCATGTTAATCAGCTTCCCACGAATGATAGCAGTCATCACATGAGCCTCTGCCCTTGTTATCAAGTTGAAGCTGCCACCCTTGTTGAATATGATCCTGGACACTATATAGTGCAGGATTCTGACTTGTACACTTAGGTCTGTGGGCTTCAATAGATTTATAGTTGGCCTGTTTTCCCTTCTCCTGAACAAGGTGTCCAAGATAGTGCTCTCTTTGTAGTTCAGGAAGGATCCTCCTTCTTCATCCTCTGTGCTTGCCTCATCCATGTATCCAGAGGCTGTAATGTCAATTTTCAGCCCATCTTGTCCTGGGATTTCCAGAACTTCATTGATTGTCTCATCAGCAAGCCAGATGGTCCTAGATCTTAAAGTGACCTCCCATTTCCTTTTCTTGCTGTTATATTGAAGAGAGGCATACCAAGTCTTCACTACTTCATCATCATATTTTTCAGCAATTTCCAACAGGTTTTTGTATCTTATCAACCATAATGCAGCATCAAAGTTGTTGGATATCAAAAATTGCTCCAAATTTACACAGTGAGGCTTGATTACCTTTTTGCTTGAAAACTTGGCAGAAAACTCTTCTTGAATCTCAGGAGTGCTCCAAAGTGGTAATGTGGTAAGTTCAAATTCTCCAGATTGTGTAGAAGAGGAGGAAGCCACAGCAGCAGTTTCACCCGAAGGGACTGCAGATTTTGAAAAGGAAGGCCCAGTTTTCTGAGAATCTGCCTTGGAAGAAGATTTCTGGCGTTTAGAAGGGGTAGCTTTACTGGGTTCGGCCTTTCTCTTGGATTTTTCTCCTTCTTTTGTAGCATATTGGGATTTAGCAGTTCTTTTTGGCCGAGTTCCAGCTTGTCCTGCTCCAGGGATCTTTACTCTCGCCATTTTTCAGTGGAATGAAGCAAAATGTTGTCAAGGAAGAGTTTATAGGATGCGAATGGAGGATTAATTGGTGAAGAATGACGGTTTTTGGACAGGAGTTAAGAGAATTTAAGAAAGAATCAGAACGGATTCAGAGAGGTTACAGATAGGGTTGCGTCTGTTCTGAGGAAAACCGTAGCATTTAACGTGTGTAACCGTCTGACAGACGAATTTTGAGGGGTCAAAATTCGAACTTCGGGCAGTTACAAGTTAAATCGTTCAGCATAGCTTACTGACAGACGAATTTTCATCTTGAAAGTTTGTCTGACAGTGGCTTGAAACAAGCAATACAAGGACAACAGACGAATTTTGTTCCAACAAAGTTCGAATGTTGAATAGAGAAAGGCAGTTAACAATCAAACAATCAATCAATCAGACGAATTAAACAGGCAGAGCTGCATCTTTTAACAATTCAGCATGAAGGACATGTTTCAACAGACGAATATTGAACTGAAAATTCGAATTTTCTAACTATGTAAAGATTGTCCAACATTCGCATGTTAGGAGATAAAATATTGTGCAGCAATGATGGACAACCATAATATTGAAATTTCTGATTTTGAAAATTCGAACTTTCAAGTGTCAACAGACGAATTTCGAGGCATTACAGAGAACTGTTCCAGGGCATAACATGCCGAAGTTCGTCTGTTAGTGAACTGAAATTCGAATGTTGACCATATTGACCATGTCAGAAGCACATTTTATTAAGCAAAATCCGTTTAACATACATTTAAAATGCGAATTTCATCTTTAAAAACTTACAGAATGGATCCAAAACTTTAGGATTTACATCATTCATTCCATTTTTTGGTTGTTCCATTCTGACGTGCTCCACTCTTCAAGTTTATTGCCATTGATTTTCACAGGGAGCACCTGCAGCTTAGATTAAACATACTCCAAAGCTCAAGTTAGAATTAATTCTGATATTGAAAATTTTAATGACAGAATTGCATGAAAACATCTTACAGTTCATTGGGGTTTACCATCCCCAATTCTCTCCTTATTTTACAAAGTCTATCTTCTGGCAGAGGTTTTGTAAGTATATCAGCAAATTGATCCTCTGTTGGGATGTACTCCAATCTGACTTCTCCTTTCAGAACATGATCTCTTATGAAGTGATGCCTGACTTCAATATGCTTTGTTCTTGAGTGCATGACAGGATTCTTGGTGATATTTATGGCACTCTGGTTGTCACACATGATTGGTATCTCTTTTATTTTGATCTCAAGATCTTCAAGCTGTTGTTTCATCCAGATGACTTGGGCACAACAGCTTCCAGCTGCAACATACTCAGCTTCTGCAGTAGATAAGGCTACACTGTTTTGCTTTTTGCTGAACCATGAAACTAGGGATCCTCCAAGGAACTGATAGGTTCCACTTGTACTTTTTCTGTCAGTTTTAGATCCTGCAAAATCAGCATCAGTGTATCCTTTGAGGTCTTCTCCATTGCCTTTTGGATACCAAAGACCCATTTGTGATGTTCCAATAAGATATCTAAAAATTCTTTTCACAGCTGTTGCATGAGATTCTTTGGGGCATGATTGGAACCTTGCACACATGCAGACACTGAACATAATGTCAGGTCTACTGGCAGTTAGGTACAGCAGAGATCCAATCATTCTCCTGTACTGAGTAATGTCAAACATCTTTCCATTCTCATCCATGTCTAGTTTGGTTGCAGTAGCCATAGGTGTTCCCATTGGCTTGGCATTCTCCATCCCAAACTTCTTTAGCAGCTCCTTCAGATACTTGGATTGACTGAGAAAGATGCCATCATCAAGCTGTCTGATTTGCAGTCCAAGGAAGAAGTTGAGTTCACCCATCATGGACATCTCGAATTCTCCCTGCATTAACTCAGAAAATTTCTTGCAAAGAGTTTCATTAGTAGCACCGAAAATAATATCATCAACATAGATTTGAACAATCAGTAAATCTTTATTCTCTTTCTTAGTGAATAAAGTTGTGTCAACTTTGCCTCTATTAAACCCTTGTTCAGTTAGAAAATTGCTCAACCTCTCATACCATGCTCTAGGGGCTTGTTTTAAACCATAAAGAGCCTTCTTCAGCTTGTAAACATGGTTTGGTTTAGTAGAATCTTCAAAACCAGGAGGTTGATCTACATAAACTTCTTCCATGATATATCCATTTAAAAAGGCACTCTTTACATCCATTTGATATAGTAAAATATTTTTCATGCATGCATATGCTAGCAGTATTCTTATAGCCTCTAGCCTAGCTACTGGTGCAAAGGTTTCTTCAAAATCAATACCTTCTTCCTGATTATACCCTTTAGCAACCAGTCTAGCCTTATTTCTTATTATTGTTCCAGATTCATCCAGTTTATTTCTGAAAACCCATTTGGTACCTATAACAGGATGATTTTTGGGCCTGGGAACTAAATTCCAAACATGATTTCTTTCAAACTGATTTAATTCATCTTGCATAGCTAAAATCCAGTAATCATCAGTTAAGGCTTCCTCAGCACATTTAGGTTCAATTTGAGAAATAAAAGCGCAGTTGAGCATTTGATCCCTTAACTGTTTTCTGGTTTTAACTTTCTCTTGAACATTCCCTATTACTTGATCAACAGGGTGATTCCTTTGATATCTCCAAGCTCTAGGGAGTTCTTGAGTTGTTTCTTCAATATTTTCTTCATTAAACTCTTGCTCCTGGATATCTTCCTCTATATCAATAGATTCAGATATCTTTGGAGGTTCAGTTTTACTTTTGTCAGAAATTCCCAGTTTTTCAAAATTGATAGTTAGATCATCTTCATGTTTTGACACAGCTTCATTTTCAATGAAAACTACATGCACTGATTCTTCTACTATATTTGATCTTTTATTATAAACTCTATAAGCCTTACTCCTACTTGAATAGCCCAAGAATATACCTTCATCGGATTTGGCATCAAACTTACCCAGATTTTCTTTCCCATTGTTGTGAATGAAGCATTTGCACCCGAACACATGGAGGTGTGACAAATTTGGCTTTCTTCCTTTGTACAGCTCATAAGGGGTCTTCCCAAGGATTGGTCTGATGTAGGCTCTGTTTATGATGTAACTAGCTGTATTCACTGCATCAGCCCAGAACACTTGAGAGAGTTCCTTCTCATTTAGCATCGCTCTTGCCATTTCTCCAATGGTTCTGTTCTTCCTTTCCACCACTCCATTTTGTTGAGGAGTTCTTGGTGCTGAGAAGTTGTGGTCAATTCCATGCTCATTGCAGTACTCCAGGAAGTATGCATTTTCAAATTCTCCTCCATGGTCTGACCTGATAGACACAATAGAAATACCTTTCTCATTTTGCACTTTCTTAGCTAAGGTTACAAATGCATCAAAGGTATCACTTTTAGAGGAAAGAAACAATGTCCAAGTGAATCTAGAGTAATCATCTACAATTACAAGCACATACAGATTACCACCAAGACTTTTCACTCTAGATGGTCCAATTAAGTCCATATGCAACAATTCAAGTGGTCTTGTTGTTGTTATTACATTTTTAGATTTGAAGGATGCTTTGGTTTGTTTTCCTCTTAGGCATGCATCACATTCTTTATCCTTTTCAAAAGATATTTTAGGAAGACCAGTTACTAGCTCATTTTTAATCAGTTTAGACAATTGATTCATGTTGACATGAGCTAATCTCCTATGCCATAGCCAACTGTCATTATTCTGACTAATCAAACATACAGAATCCAAGGGAGGAAGTTCATCAAGGTCAATAGTGTAACAGTTACCATCCCTTTGAGCTTTGAGAATTACTTTGTGATCACTTTTTCTGATGACCAGGCAAAACTTTGAGTCAAACAGCACCCAGTTTCCTTTGTCACAAGTCTGACTCACGCTTAGCAAGTTGTGGTTGAGGCCAATCACAAACAGCACCTCTTCAATGGATGTTTCTGGATTTTTGCCCACAATTCCAATACCAGTGATTTTGCCATATTGGTCACCTCCAAAGGTCACCTTTCCTCCTTTCTTGTCTCTAAGGGTGATGAACTTCTCCTTATCACCAGTCATGTGACTTGAGCAGGCACTGTCTATATACCATTTGTTGCTTTTCTTAGCTTTGAGACAGACCTGCAAAACAAAGTTTATGTTTTTCTTTTAGGTACCCAAATTTGCTTGGGTCCTTTTCGGTCAGTGAGTAATTCCCTAGATGCAGAGGCAACTTTGGGAACCCATTCAGTTTTCCTGCCTAGCCCATTTTTCTTCAATGCACAAGAACTGGAAATATGTCCCTTTTTGTTACAGAAATGACAGGTAATGAATGGACTGCTAGATTGAGTGGTAGGAAGAAAACAATGCAAATAATACTTCTGTTTAGCATGCCTGGGTTGATCATATGTTTCAATGTGAGGTGATGCATCATTTTCCTTTTTATTATTGTTAGCATGCACAAAATGTCTCATATACATATTCTGATTTTTCTTCCTGATCTTTTCCTTGACTGCACATGGATCATAGCCAAGACCAGCTTTTCCTTGTGATATTCTTTGGCTCCCCATCAAGGCAAACAACATATCTTTACCTCTAGTGAGCCTAGACATGCTTTTAACTAGATAATCATTAGTTTGCTTGAGTTCAGTGCATGAGGTGCAGCAGACAGATTCAGTTGGAGGTAAAGAGGCAATTTCAGAAACTATGCTTTGAGACTTCAGCTTAATTATCCTTTTCTTTGCTAGTTTTAGTTCTTTAGCAACTTTGATAAATTCATCATGAAGCTCATGAAATGCATCTAGTAATTCAGAATAGGAAGGTTCAGATTCATATACCTCTTCTTCCTGATCACTGCTGTGTGAGGGTGTGGCTTCTTCAGAAGCAAGTGCCATCAACAAATGTTGGCAATCTCATCCTCATCTTCTTCTTCCTCATTTGAGCTGTTGCCCCATATAGATGAGATGTATGCCTTCTTCTTCTTTCCCTTATCAGCAGCTTTCTTTTCCTTTTCTTGTTTCTTGAGGAATTGGGGGTAGTCCCATTTTATGTGTCCCTGCTTCTTGCATTCATAGCAAGTCACAGGTTCTTTTGTCTCTTTCTTGCTTTCTCCAGCTGCTCCTTTCTTGAAGAATCTCTTGTTTTTCTTCTTGCTGTAGAATCTTCCAAATTTTCTAACCATCATTGCCAGAGTTTCTTCATCCAGATCATCTCCTTCATCAGATTCTTCTTCCTTTTCATCAGCAGCTTTGAGGGCAAGGCCTTTCTTCTTCCTGTCCATCCCAGCTTCCTTGAGTGCTTTGATTTTTCCTTCATATTCCTCAAGGCTGCCAAAGAGAGCTGTGACAGAAGTCATAGATTCTCCTCTGGCTTCTTCTATAGCTGTTACCTTGGGCTGCCATTCCAGAGGGAGAGCTCTGAGTATTTTTCTTACTTTCTCAGACTGAGTGTATTCCTTTCCCAAGCTTTTGAGTTGATTCACAATGAGGGTGAATCTCTTTTGTAGCTCCTTTACAGTTTCTCCTTCAGCCATTCTAAAGCTCTCATACTCCCCAATGCACGTGTTCAGTCTGTTCTCCCTGACTCCAGATGTTCCTTCATGAGCAATCTGCAGAGTATCCCACATTTCTTTTGCAGTGGTGCATTGCGAGACTCTGTAAAATTCGTCTTGATTCAGGGCACTGACTAAACAGTGTTTTGCTTTGAAATTCAGTAGGGCTCTCCTTCTGTCCTCATCATTCCATTCTGCTTCCAGCTTCTCTTTGTGTCCTCCATCTTCAGTTAGAGCCATTGGAATGAAATCCCCTTTTTCAATGACTGACCAGATGTCAAGATCAATTGATTGGAGGTAGATCTGCATTCTCATTTTCCAGTACCCATAATGCTCTCCACTGAAGCCTGGTGGTCTGTTAGTATTGTTCCCTTCAGGGAGTATACTCTCTCCAAAGCCAGCCATCTTAATTCCCGGACTGTGAGTTCCTTTGTATGGGAATCCGGGCTCTGATACCACTTGTTAGCAAGGCTGACTTCCCAAGAGGGGGGGTGAATTGGGAAGATTGAAATTTTTCTGCACAAAGTGAAGTAAGTGAAGATATCACAGTATAATGAAAACAATGCGTAAAACAGAACAAGCTGAAAAGTAAAGATAGGGAGAAGAAGACTCAGTAATTTATCCTGGTTCGGTCCTTCCACTTGACCTACATCCAGTCCCCAAGACACCTCTTGGGATTTATCCACTATACAGCAAGAATTTCAATGGGCTTCTTGCAAAGGCCACAGTACACGAGTTTGCTCTGTTTCTGAGCTCTCTCAAACTCTCCAAGCACTTACACTGTGTGCTTCCCAATCCCCTTGTGAATATCCCTCACGAGTAAATCTATCTTTCAGATGAAGAGTAGATTGATTACAATGAAATAACTCTCTTGAAAGGAGTAGATATGAAAGTTTAGGTGCAAGTCTGGAAGTTAAGAGGGTAAAAGCTTTTGAGAAGAAAATTCAGCAGAGATTCAGTATATACAAGTTTGATTCGTTACCCATAACTTCAAATGATGTTGTATTTATAGATTTAGGTCTCAAATATCCGTTAGAGACTAAATCTATCCATTGGAGAAGTTATTCAACGGTTACTCTAAAAAAACTATCCGTTTACCAACCGCATTTAATGTTTCTGACATACTGAAATTCGAATTTCGGTTGGCCAACAGACAAATTTCGAAGGAATCGTAGATTAAAACTTCCAACGTTACAGCACGAAGTTCGTCTGTTCATAAAGTGAAATTCGAATTTTGAAACTTACAAAACATTTTCACGATGTGACATACGAATTTTCAAGAAGAAAGTTTTTCGGTTAAGTATGAACAGTGTTTTTAATTTTCTACAGTGCCTTCGAAATTCGAATTTTGGATCCCCAAAATTCGTCTGTTCATTGAACTAAAAAGGGACACAGTAGATAACTTTCTTTGAAATTCGAATTTTGGAAAGGCAAAATTCGTCTGTCAGAGAAACTCTTTTCAGACTCATCTTGTCATTCGAATGTTGCAAGTTCTTATCATTCGTATGTCAATGTTTCATTTCAATAGACTTAAGAACTTAGCTTCTGAAATTCGAATTTCAATGTTCAAAGTTCGTCTGTCAGAGAGCAGTTTTGAAACTTAAATCACTTTTGATCTCAGATGAACTTTAACATAGTTACAGACGAATTTCTTCAGTTTTCTCAAATTTTGTTTTGCTTGAAATTCGAATTTTGAGAACCCAAAGTTCGTCTGTTGTAAAGAAGCATCTTTCAGACTTATATGAAAATTCGAATGTTGCAACTTCAAAATTCGTCTGTCAGAGAGCATTTTTCAAACTAAATTTTGTTTTGATTTCAGATGCACTTTATCATAGTTTCAGACGAATTTCTTTGATTTTTACAAACTTCATTTTACTTGAAATTCGAATTTTGAAAGTGTGAAGTTCGTCTGTTACAAAAGGCCTCTTTTCAGACTAGATGAAAATTCGAATTTTGAACCACCAAAATTCGTCTGACAGAGAGCAGTCTCTTCAGACTTATTCAGTTTTAGCTTGAAATTCGAATTTCCAAAGGCAAAGTTCGAATTTCTAACTTGACAGTTCAGTTTAAACTTTCAACCTTCGTCTGTTTGAAGGTATTTTTCAAATGTTCAAAGATTTAACATAAAATCAAAGTTTGAAAACATCTTTTCTTCAAATCAAAATCTTTTACCCAATTATATCAAAAACTAAAGATCCTACAAAAGATCTAACAACATATACTCAGATAATCTTCACTTGAACCAGCTTTGTTCTTCTTTGATATCTTCAATCCAAGCTCTTGGGTGTTGGTTTTAACATCATCAAAACTCTTGATTCAACATGTCTCAGTATAAATGAATAATACTAATTCAAATTTCCCCACTTCCTAGGTACTTGCATAATCAAGAATCATTGACAAGCCCCATTTACTCTCTCTTACTTTCCCTCTCTATTGGTCATATACTATAAATGAATAGAGTTTCAACATTTTCTTAGGTGAGGTATATATTGATTTGTAATTCTCAAATCTATGAAATAAATAATCGTAATCCTGAAATAAACATATATCTATGAAATATATCCATGAATATTGTGTAGTTACATCACCCAAAATCATTATTTCCAGAAACTATATATCAATATCCCTATTTTTCCTACATGAAAATTAGATTGCTGCCATCAATAATGTTGTCAATCACCACTGTTTAAAACTTTGTCATAATTCATCAATGAAAAATAAATTATAAAAGACTAACGTTTAATTTTTCTTTAAAAAAATATTGAGTTTTGTTAAGCTTAGTATAATATAAGTTTTGATGATGATAAATATAGAGTAATAAGGAACAAATATATCATATGTATCTGACATATATAATGTTTCTTAAAGAAGTGAAATGTACATTAGCATATATTTAATTATAGTTGTAATACATATATCATGCTATGTGCAAATATATCTACTATACTTTAAAAATAAATAATATAAATTAGATATATAAAATGGGCTAACTACTTGGTTTGTAAGTGTAATATATTAAATGCAGGATAATCCAAGTAAGAAGAGTAAGCATTGGAATATAGAAATGGAAATCAATATCATGCCTCACTCAAGAAAGAAGAAGAGAAATAATGCTCCAAAAATGAAAGATCAGAAGGGAGCATGCTAAGAAGGAAATGACCAAGTGGAAGTGGAACTCAACATTTGAAGACCTAGTCACTAGGTATATTTTGTTTTCACTTAGGTTTTGAGGAGGGATTAATCTTTGAAAATTAGTTAATCTTGTTATCATATGTTTTAAATGAGTTAGATCAAGTAAATGTGATGTTAGCATATGATAAAGTTGAAAAATAGTGATTGACAGATGAATTTTGAAGTTAATGCTTGAGTAATTTGTTGAAAATTCGAACTTTGTTGACTAAAATTCGAAATTCCAGAGGTATCACCTCTAATAGACAAACTTTAGGTTATTGAAATTCGAATTTTGAGTCATACATAATTTGTGAAAAATGGAAAATTCATTTGAAGTTATGTTAAAGTTCGTCTGATATTAAAGTGCAAAAAGAGTTCAAAGTTAGTCCCTTTGACAAATGAATTTTGGATTTTAAAATTCAAACTTTAGAATGAAACTAAATGTTTTACAATTGCATTTGATGAGCTCAAGAAGTTTTGGTTCTCAAAGTAATATGTCCTTGCTTTTAAACATAGTGAAATCTGGTTTTCAAGAATCTAGAGTTTGACATTTGATTAGTGTTTTTAAGACATCTCTCAAAATACATATGTCTTTGATGTAAAACTTATTTCATATGAAACTAGACTTAATAAGCTTTTCAAAGAAGGTTATTTCACTCAAAATAAAGGTAATATGAAAAGCTATGGTCATTCAAAGTTGAGTAGTGAGATATGGATTTTTAGTTTTATTCTCTTATCATTATTTTGATCACATCTCATAGAATACATTTGTTTTTTAAGTGAAAATTATTTCATTTAAATGTAAACATTGAGAGCTTTCCAACCATAGGTCATCTGCTTAATTTGGAGTTAAAATGAGAGAGTTACAGAGGTTCTGCTAGTGATAGATGAATTTTGTGCCTCTAAAATTTGAATTTCGGAGAGAATCTTTGTGGCATGTTGAGCTTGCCACTAATAGATAAATTTTGGCTTCTAAAATTTGAATTTCAAGTCTAATAGATGAATTTTGCCTTTTAAAATTCAAATTTTAAATCTTCAGAATGTGAAAATACTTTCGGAACAGCCAACAAATGAATTTCCACATCCAAAATTTAAATTTTGAAAGGAAGAACTCGTGCCATATTAAGCTGAGCTTTGATAGATGAATTTTGGGCCTCCAAAATTTGAATTTCGAAAGGAAGAACTTGTACAATATTGAGCTGAGTTCTGGTAGACAAATTTTAGGTCTCTAAAATTCAAATTTCGAGAGCACTACAGAAATATGAGATAACTATTCACACTCAATAGATGGACTTTGATCATGAAAATTCGTATGTCTTAACCTAAGAAATATTTGTCAAAATCAGAATTTGAATTTTTCTTTTAAATAGACAAATTTTGGAAGTTCAACATTAAAGTTTTTAACTTATGGTTTCTACGTAATTCGTCTGTTGACACTCCAAAATTCTAATTTCAGAGTATCAGATACATTAAATGTGGTTGGTAAATGACTTGTTTTGCAGAGTAATCATTGAGTAACATCTCTAATAGCTAGATCTTGTGTCTAACGTCTAGTTACACCACAAATATATAAATAGGACATCATTTGAACTTATAGGTAACAATCTTAAGAGAGTTTATGTGAAAATACTGTCAATAAACACAAAATCCTCCTGTGTTAGCATCTTTTGAAAAACCCACCTCAATAGAGTAAGCTTTCAATGTATTATCTACTCTTTAAGAGAGTTTTTATTCTATAATCATTTCTTTCTACATATTCTAGATAGAATCTTATTGTGAGGAAACACTAAGGGTTTTACACATCTTGTAATGGTGTGGGGAGAGTGGCCTCACAAGTCCCTACTGAATCTTGTGGGATATACTGAGGCTTCATAGGTGCCCAAATCAAACATGTGGGATATAGTGATAAATCCTAAGTGATGGCTTGGGGACTAGATATAGGCCAAGTGGTTAGACTGAACCAGTATAAAGTGTTGTGTTTTGTTATTCATCTTCTCTATTTAATTGTTGAACTCAACTCTCTCTGCTCATCCCTGTTTTGTTGCACACTTGGTGAAATTGGGTTGTGATCCAAAAAGGGTGAACATCTTGCATCACCCTATTCACCTCCCCTCTTGGGTGAACAACCAAACCTAACAAGTTTAATTACTTTACTTTTCTTTAAGTTAATTGGATGCTTACTTTTCATGTTAGAGCTGCTTCAAAATTATTTATAAACATTGTCCTCATTTTATAATACTCTATCTACTACAAATTTATCATTATTCCCTACTTCGTACATAATATAGTCATTTAACTTTCACTAATAGGTATACCTATTTTAGTCCTATAAAAAACAAAATACTACATCCGAACTAATTGGATTATGCTCTTTTTCTTTCTTATTTTCACAGGTTATAGCATCAAAGGTATGATATAGTTAAACATTTAAAAGCAATTCATAAGTGTTGATCTATCGGATATGAAACTTCGAAGTCCCCACCCTCATTACCATGCTTTAGTCTGTTGGATATTGTATTTCATTATACTTCCTTTATATTTTGAGTTAGCAACACATGAATGATGATATATAATTTGTAATCATTTCTTATATTATCCTCATTATATATAACAAATGGCATCAGCCTACATAGATAATTGTTGCAACCTAAATCTTTTCAAACTTTATTTTGGTTACTTTGTTTTTTAACTACATCACTGAAAGACTTGTACCATGAAAAATCTATTTACCAGTATATTATGAACTAATTATTAACATTTGTGGCCTAATATATATTCAATATATCAACCTATTTTATTGGATATTAGCCTAATCTTTTGACTAATTTGCAGTACAAACTTAAAAAAAAAACAACCCCCCCGCATATAGTGGGGGGATAATTTTCTAGTTTGAATAAAGAAAAGAAAATCAATATCATGTCTCACTCAAAGAAGAGAAAGGATGCTTCAACAATGGAAGATCAGATGGAAGCATACCTTTATGGAGCACCCAAGAAAGGATTAATTGGGTGATGCAAGATTTTCACCCTTTTTGGAGCACCGCCCAATTTCACCAAATGTGCATCACAATAGGGATGAACATAGTATGAAGAAATTTATAGACGAAATGTGTAGATGAAGAGCAAGACATGGAAATTTATACTGGTTTGGTCCAAACTGCTTGGCCTACGTCCAGCCCCTAAGCAACTACTTGAGATTTTCACTGTATTCCACAAGTTTGAATTGGGCACTTGTAAAGTCTTAGTATATCCCATAAGTTTCAGTTGGAACTTGAGAAGTCACTCTCCTCACACCCTTACAAGATTTGTAATTTTTCTTAGTGTTTCCCTACACTAAGATTCTACCTAAAAAATAGTAGAAAAGAATGAGTATAGAATTGAAACTTTCTTTTAGAGTAGATGATACATTGAAAGCTCATTCGGTGAATTTAACTAAGAATGCTGACAAAAACATTTGATGAATTGAAGCAGCAGTTTAGTACAAAGTCTCTTAATTTTGTTAGCCATAAGTTCAAATGAGGTTCTATTTATAGATTTGTGGCTTAACTAGATATTAGACACAAGATTGATCCATTAGACACAAGTTCTAGATGTTACTTTGCAAAAAGAACCATTTAACAACCTCATTTAAATGTATTTGACATATTAAAATTTGAATTTTGAGGCTCAATAGATGAATTTTGCAAACTTAACATAGTTACATGTTTAACATTAAACTTCAAAAATTCGTATGTCACAAAGTGAAATTCGGATTTCGAGTTTGCCAAAGTTGATCCATAGTAGTTTATGCGAATTTTAATATTAGAAGTGCATTTATTTAGTTTGAACTGTTATCTCAAGTTTTCACAGTGTACTTCGAAATTCGAATTTTAGAAGTTGACATTCATCTGTCAAAGGTTGAAATTTGTCTGTTAAAAGCATGTTTAACACGATACAAAATTCTTTCTTCGAAATTTGACTATTGAACTAGAAAGTTCGTTTGTCAGAAGCATGCTTTAATGAGACTCGTAAGTTCTCATTTTAAAATTAGCACTTTGAAGTCCAAAAGTTGTTTGTTAGAGGTAGTGATAGTGACATCATTTTGAACTTCACCAACATTCAATTTTTGACTAAGCGTCATACAAATTTTGCACACTTTCATTAACAATGCTTAGTTTGAAATTCGAATTTCAGAGCTGAAATTTGTCTATTAGAGATAACACCTTTGTAACTTTGAATTTCACTAAGCAAAGTTTAAATTTTGCATAAAATAAACATGAGTCAAAAGCAAATTTCATCTTCTAGTTAATATTTCTCAATTCTAATACTTGCTAACATCAAATTTACTTGATCTAACTTGTTTAAAATATATGATAACAAGATTAAGTACATTTAAAAGGCTAAAACCACCTCAAGAGCAAAGAGAAAACAAAATATACCTAATAGCTAGGTCTTCAAATATTGAGCTCCACTATCACTTGGTCATTCCCTTCTTGGTATACTCTCTTTTGATCTTCAATTCTTGGAACATCCTATTTCTTCTTCTTTCTTAAGTGAGACATGATGTTGATTTCCATTTCTTTATTCTAATGCTCACTCTTCCTACTTGGACCATCCTACATTTAATATATTGCACTTACAAACTAAGTAGTTAGTTCAATTTATATATCCAACTTGTATTATACAATATAATAGCACAGTGGATATATTGGTACATAGCATGATATATGCATTATAAACTCAATTAAGTACATACTAATACACATTTTACTTCTTTAAGGAACATTATATATGTTAGACACATATGATGCATTTGTTCCTTATTACTCTAAATTGCTAAAGTATAGCAATTTAGTTTCAAACAATGCTCCCTCTCAACCTATGCATTTTATATGATAAAACTAAGAAGGCACAATGCAACAAATAAGCATGTTCATACAAAAGTGCATGATTGAGAGTTTTCTTTTAAATCAAATAGGGCTTTTAAAAATATTTACATACAAAGTTATAAGCTCCCCCTAAGTATGAACATTTATTCAAACATAGATGCTTTTCAATTAGTATGGAAGAAAAATTTTGAAAAGCACACAAGTTTGGTTATACAAATGAAGAAATAGACTTGTGCAAATATTGAACTTTACAATAAGTACCATCATATTCAGATAGTTCATCATTTGAACAAGGACCATACTTTATTTTAATAACCTCAAATAATAGCACCAACCAAGTATATATGAAAACTTGTTAAATACTTACAAACTAGCTTAGTTAATAGCTAATTTCTTCTCTTTTCAATATGATACCAATTTAGCGCATCAGATACTCCATATTTATCAGACTTTCACCATTTAGCTCAAGGAGTATTTTCAAAAATAGAAGGAATATCTTTTCTTTCTTTGGTAGCATTTCTTACTGGGGTCTACTAACAGTTAACTAAAACATTTTAAAGTACATATGGGACCAAAGTTCAATCTTACCCTAATATATATAATGTGATAATTGAAAAGGGTAAGGGTTAGAGGTTATCAAAGATTATTTTCTTGTTATTCTTGGCTTGTATGCAATATAGTATTGCTCATGTCTCCCTTTTGCATACAAGCTAATGCCTCTTGACCTTCTGCACTTTCATTTCTCAAGGTAAGTAATTTGGTTTTCATCTAAGTTGTTTCCTTGAGATGAGTTAGATGATTGCTTCTAGTACTTCTTCTTGTGATTTGCAATTGTTGCTTTAGAGTTTTAAGAAGCTTTTCTTTTCTGTGACTTCTTCCTTGCACCAATATATTCTTTCTTCTTAGAGTTATTCTGCACACATGAAACACTAGAGGAACATTTTGGCACCCACTTGTTTTTGGGTCCAGAGGGTTAGTGGTATTCTTTGAAACCCATTTCATACCTTTGCTTAAACCATTTCTCTTAATATTGTACAAATTAACTATATGCCCTTTTTTACCACAATATGTGCATGATGGTGAGCTAGGTATTACAGTAGGCTCAAAGAATTTCAAACAGCTTTTATTTTTCTCCTTGGACTCACTCATATAGCCAACACCCAGCTTGTCAAACACATAATTCTGTTTGCTAAGTGAAATATTTAACTTATTCTTGCCTTGGGTGAAATTAGCCATGACCTTAGTTAATTCCTCTTTTTCTTTGCTTAATCTATCACATGAATCACAAGAGGAAGTGTATGTGTGGGTTTAACAAATATTTTCCAAATTAGTTATTTTCTTTTTAAGTGATTCCTTTACCTTCTTTTCTAGTTGTAATTCAATTTCTAAGGAAATCACTTTCTTCTTACTCTGTGTAAATACTTTTGCTAACCTAATCAGTTCATCATACATTTCATTATAAGCATCTTGTAATTCATTAAAAGAGTAATTAAAACTAGATTCAGAATCAAAATTTGATACCTCATCATTAGTCTTAGCCATTAAGCACTGATAGGTATGCTCATCATCTTCATCTGAACTGTTGCCCTAGATTGCAGAGTTGTAAGCAACCTTAGCTTTATGATTCTTATTCTCTGTATATCTTACTCCTTGCCTTTTTGAATTGTACTTCAGTTTATTTGTATGGCAGGAGTGCTTTTGTTTCTGAAGCTCCTTCTTTTTAATGTTGAGGAATTTGCCAAATTTGATGATCAACTATTTCAGCTCGTCCTCCTCATTATCATTTCTATTATCATCACTTTGATCATCAGTATCATCATCTTTTAAACTCTGTGATATAGTAGCTTTGAACATTAGCATTTTTCTTTCACTTTGCTACTCCCACAGAAGGTCAAGTTTTCCTTCATGTTTAGTAAGGCTCCTAAACAGTGCAGTGACAAACTGATATGACGCTTCTCTTGTCTCTTTAATAGCTGTCACTTTTGGTTGTTATTCTTTAGGCAGAGCTTTAAGTATTTTACATACTTGTTCTCTTTATATGTAACTCTTTCCCAAAGCTGCCAAATGATTGATGATGTGAGTAAAACAAATTTGCATTTCTTTAATAGGCTCACAATTGTTCATCTTGAAGGCTTCATATTCAGCTGTGAGAGAGCTGAGCCTATTTTCCTTTACTCCCTTGGTTTCTCCATAAGTAATCTCCAGAGCATCCCACATTTCCTTTGTTGTGTTGCAATTTGACACTCTGAATAACTCATCCTATGAAAGAGCATTGCCCAAGGAGTGTTTTGCCTTAAAGTTTAGCAGGACTCTTTACTTTTTTTCATCATCCCATACTTCCTCTGACTTCTTTTTGCATGTGTCATTATTTTGTATCTTTTTTGGCACAAAATCTCCTTTCTTGATGACAGACCATATTTCAAGGTCTATGGATTGAAGAAATATTGGCATAAGTATTTTTCAATATCCATAGTGTTCACCATTAAAGCCTAAAGGTCTGTTAATCTTATTCCCCTGTGGCAATATGTTCTCTCCAAAACCAACCATCTTGCTCCTTAAAGATTAGATCCTTTGTTGGGAGTCCAAGTTCTGATACCAATTGTTAGGTTTGGCTAGTCACCCAAGAGGGGGTGAATTGGGTGATGCAAGATTTTTGCCCATTTTGGAGCACAACCCAATTTCACCAGATGTGCAGTAGAACAAGGATGAAAAGAGTATGAAGAAATTGATAGATGAAATATGTAGATAAAGAGCAAGACATAGAAATTTATATTGGTTTGGCCTATACCGCTTGACCTACGTTCAGTCCTTAAGCCACTACTTGAGTTTTTCACTATATCCCACAAGTTTGATCCAGACACTTGTGAAGCTTTAGTACATCTCACAAGTTTCAGTAGGCACTTGTGAACCCACTCTCCTCACACCCTTATAGGATTTGTAAATTTATTTATAGATTTGTGGTTTAACTAGATGTTAGGCGCAATATCTATCTATTAGACACAAGTTCTAGCTGTTACTTTACAAAAAGAGTCATTCAACAACCGCATTAAATACATATGATATATCAAAATTCAAATTTTGAGGCTTAATAGATGTATTTTGTACAGTCAGCATAGTTATGTGTTTGACATTGAACTTCAAAAATTTGTCTATCACAGAGTAAAATTCAGATTTCTAGTTTGTGCAAGTTAACTCATGTTAATTCATACGAATTTTCATATTAGAAGTGTATCTTTTTAGTTTGAATAGTTATCTCAAGTTTTCATAATATATTTTGAAATTTGAATTTTAGAAATTGAAATTCATCTGTCAAAGACATGTTCAACATGATACAAAAGTTCTTTCTTCGAAATTTGACTATTGAACTATAAAGTTTGTCTATCAGAGGTATGCTCTAACGAGACTCACAAGTTCTCATTTTGAAATTTGTATTTTGAAGTCTAAAATTCGTGTGTCAGAGGCAGTAACAGTGACCTTATTTTAAACTTCATCAGCATTCAAATTTTGATTAAGCTTCATATGAATTTTGTATACTTTCATTAACAATGCTTAGTCTGAAATTCAAATTTCAGAATTGAAATTCATCTATAAGAGATAATAGCTCTGTAGTTTCGAGTTTCACTAAGCAAAGATCAAATTTTGCACAAAATAGACATGAGTCAAAAGTGAAATTCGTTTGTTAGTCAATATTTCTCAATTTAACACTTGTTAAGATCAAATTTATTTAATCTAACTTGTTTAAAATGTATGGCAATGAGATTAAGTAAATTTCAATGGTTAAAATCATCTCAAGACCTAAGTGAAAACAAAATATATCTAATAGCTAGGTCTTCAAACATTTAGCTCTACTTTTACTTAGTCATTCCCTTCTTGACATGCTCCTTTCTGATCTTTAATTCTTGGAGCATCCTATCTCTTCTTCTTTCTTGTGTGTGACAAGATGTTGATTTCCATTTCTTTATCTAATGCTCACTCCTCCTGCTTAGACCATGCTACATTTAATATATTACACTTATAAAATAAGTAGTTAGTCCAATTTATATATCCAATTTGTATTACACAATATAATAGTACAGTAGATATATTGGTACATAGCATGATATATGCATTATAAACTCAATTAAGTACATGCTAATACACATTTTACTTCTTTGGGGAACATTATATGTGTTAGACATATATGAGATATTTATTCCTTATTACCCTACATTTGTCATCATCAAAACTTTTATTATATTGAACCTAACAAAACTTGTAAGATATAGTGAAAATCTCAAGTGATGGCTTCAGGATTGGACGTAGGCCAAGTGGTTGGGCTGATCTAGTATAAATCCTAGTGTATGTTGAATCAAGAGTTTTGATGATTCCAAACCAACACTCAAGAGCTCGAATTGAAGATATCAAAGGAGATCAAAGTTGTTTCTAGTGATGATTTTCTGAGTATTTGCTGTTAGATCTTTTGTAGGATCTTAAGTTTTAGTTGTGATTGGGTAAAAGATTTTGATTTGAGAAAAAGATGTTTTCAAACCTTGATTTTGTGTTAAATCTTGACTTATTTGAAAAATACCCACAAACAGACGAAGTTTGAAAGTTTAAACTGAACTGTCATGTTGGAAATTTGAACTTCACCTTTGGAAATTCGAATTTCGAGCTAAAACTGAATAAGTCTAAAGAGATGTCTCTCTGTCAGATGAATTTTGATTCTCCAAAATTTGAATTTTCATCCAAGTCTGAAAGAAGCCTCTTAGTGACAGACGAACTTCACATCTTCAAAATTTGAATTTCAGACAAATCACAACTTATGAAAATGGAAGAAATTCATCTGAAACAATGTTAAAGTTCATCTGAGATCAAGAATAATTTAAGTTTCAAAACTGCTTTATGTCAAACGAACTTTGAACATTAAAATTTGAATTTCAGTAGCTATGTTTTTAAGTCTGTTGAAATAAAACACTGACATACGAATGACAACTCTTGTAACATTCGAATGTTGAAGCTAGTCTGAAAAGAGTCTCTCTAACAGACGAATTTCACCCTTTCAAAATTCAAATTTTGAAGAAAGTGATCTACTGTGCCTATTTGAACGTTCAATGGACAGACGAATTTTGGGCTTCCAAAATTCGAATTTCGAAGGCACTGTAGAATCAGTATGAGTGTAGAGAAGTTGTCATATAGCTCAGTGATTTTGGTTGGCTTGGACCAGGTCAAAGGAGTGGATGGCTGAGGTGTCCAAGTTAGCTTTGCTAGAGGTGAGATGGGATATGATGGTTGTGGTGGAGGAGAAATATGTTGGGCTAGCTATGGTGAGAACTAAGTATGTGGTATGGCTGTAGAGGTCCCCTCTTGTGATTGACTTTCTTCAAAGAATAGGTCCTCTAACTTTCCTGCTCCTTTGCCAACCTATCTCCAAGTGTTGTATGTTGGCAAACTGAAGTATTTTGGTGATAATCAAGGCAAAGGGCAAGATAATATCTCTCCTTTGATCTCATGCCTTGATCATATGCTGGAGGATGATATAGCCCATATTCAATAGCTTTTCATGCATTAGTGTAGTCATCACATGAGCTTTAACCCTTGTAATTAGATTAAAGCTTCCCCCTTTGTTGAATATGATCCTGGACACAATATAATGCAGGATCCTGACTTAAACACTTATATCAAAGGGCTTCAGCAAACTTAGGGGAGACACATTCTCACGCCTTCTGAATAGGGTATTCAGGACTATGTTATCCTTGTAATTCAAGAATGAACCACCTTCTTCATCTGCATTTTCATCCTCATCCATGTATCATGAGGTGGTGATATCAATCTTGAGGCCATCTTGCCTAGGGATTTCTAGAACTTTGTTAAATGTCTTATCAAAGAGCCATAGAGTTCTGGACCTCAAATTAACTAGCCATTTCTCTTTTCTGCTATTGTACAATAGAGCAGCATACCATGTTTTGATCACCTCATCATTATATCTTTCTTTAATTTCCAATAGATTTTTATATCTCACTAACCATAGGATAAGTGAACCCTTATGGAATCAATCCAAAGAACCCATTTGAAATGAATGACACTCAGATCGTGGCAATTACAAGGAACACAAAAACTGAAAAAATAGAAACAACAAGAAGAAAACATAAAAGATATGTTGGTCAAGGTGAATTAGAACCCAAGAGAACCGATCTCTTGAATCCTAGTTCTGGTGACGCCACAAGGATTGACCAATTCCTTGATAAGTCATAGTATTCTCTCTAGCACTCAAAGAATCGCAAGAGGAAACTCACAAAACTAAAGTTTTCATTTTATCTAAATCTCCAAAAATGCACATGAAAGTTAGCCTTAAATAGGTAAGGTAAAATCTAACCTAATAACCCTAGAAAACCTAATTAATTTGGGCTCAAGTAATCCTAATAGGATTAGGAGACTTTAGGCCCAAACAACACTCCTATTGGACTTAGGAGACTAGTAAAATAAAACCTTAAAATAAAATAACTAAAATTCATGAGAAAATAATAAAATAAGACCTAAGCCCTTATAAACATGCCACCACATTAATGAAATCACATGTTTGGCACATGACATGCTTATTTACAAGGTGAGCTATCAAAAAGACTGCTAATTAACTAATTAGGCTTTATTAATTAACAAAGTTCAACCCATAATTAATAAAAACTAAATTAATACTAATTAAGCCCATTAATGTCTAAGCCATAAGCTCTTTTAATGAAGCACCTGATATTTTAAGTAACTTCCTTCAATGGGCTCCTCTTGGGCTTGGATTTGAAACATGTATTTTGAAGTTGATGATCTCACTTAAACTTGGGCTTTATATTCAGCACCTTGATCAAATCTTCCAAGCTCTCCATGCTCTGCTCCAAACTCTTGCAATTCATGCCTAGCCCTTATTTTATCATTCCCTCCCTCTTCGAAAGGATTCGTCCTTGAATCTCCATAATCTACGTGAAAAGAAAGGGAATGATTAAAAGCATCAAATAGATAACAAGGAGTATACTTACCTTTCAGACTTAATTGTTGCTTTGTGGCTTTGATCTTCACATTAACTTGGAAGACAATATTCTCCCTTGGTTGCAAATTGGCTTTAAATGTTCCTCTAAGCTTTTGCAACCAATCTCCAGGATCAAAAACCTTACTATGCAATCCATTTGTTTGAATCACATACAACTCATTTTCATGGATTGGAAAACAAGAGCTTTCATCAACCTCACTCAAAACCAGAAACAAATAGCTAAACACCGATTTAAAACAACAAAACTTAAATGGAACCAAGGTGTTAGCGGATTCATGGGGAATGATATGGGAACAAAACTTGACACAAAAGGACTTAATTGAAACCAATGCATGAGAAAGATCATACGGGATGAAATCTGGGCAGATGTGATTATAATGCAATAAACTCAAAATCTGGACAGATTTAATATTAGATGATGATGCACAATAGTAAGACAAAGATAGAGAAGTGATGACTAAAGAAGTACATACTAACACAAAACCAAAAGAAAGGAATGAACTAGAAAGAGAATGGAACATAATAGACTTATGTGGAGGAGATGGGACACAATGCCAACAATGGAGCATGAAAGCATATGACTTATGAAACACACAAGCAACATAAAACATAAAACAAATAGGGACTACTTCACAAATGCATAGGAAATACAAAACACTATGATGATGAGATGGAATGACATAAAAGGATAAACTAGAGAAAGAAGACACTAAAGTAACTAATGAACTCATTATTGACTCATGCAATTTGGACTCAAAAGACTCAAAAGAAATTGTGGACTCATGCAACAATGATGGATGACATAATTTAAAGAAATTAGAAACATAATGAGAAGGAAGAAGAAAACACAATGAAGACACATAAGAAAGATGAGATGAAGATGGAAGGAGTTTTGTGCAAACTACTTTAAACTCACTTTCACTTTCATTCTTCCTCAAACTCTCTTTTTCTTTTCTCTTTTTCCTCTTTTTCTTCCTCTTTTTCACTCTTTTCTCACTTCTCTTCTCTCTTTTTTTGTATTCTTTTTATTTTTCTGGACACTTTCTCTTCTACATCTCTCTTTTCTTCTCTCATTTCTACCACTCTCATTTTTCCACTCTAGCTCACTCTTAAAGTTCTCATGATTTTCACACAAATGAATACACGGCAATAGTTCATGGGCTTTTTCCAAAACATGATAACAGTTTCTATCATATCCATTCAAGCTAACTTCATAGTCTAAATCTCCAATCATCATGTCAATATGCTCAATCTCATCAATGCAATCATAAGATCTAATTTCCAAAGGAATCACAATATTAGCCCTACTTGAAACTAGCATGCTACTATCTAAAGAATTTTTCATCAAATCATTAACAACATATGAATAATGATTTTTAGCTAAAGGATGCAAACAATGATAATTTTGCTCATAAGCACAAGCAACATTATGAAATTTATTTTCCAACTGTGCTACAACATTATTTTCAATTTTCACACTGGAAGCACAACTAGAATCATCTAAGCCTTCTAACACAACACTATCAACATCTGGACTAATTCTCTCTTCAAGTTTTAACAAGATATCATGTTCAATCTCATTATCACAATTAATAACATTAAATTCATTGGGATTCTCAAGTTCAGCACATCCCGATTCAGATTCCAATTCAGTTGTTCCCTCATAAGAGATATGATCAATGCAAGCAACATCATTTATCTTACTAGAATTATCACATGTTAAATCACAAGAGACATTAATATTAGAGTTTTGAGGATTAGGCATGCCTGTAATGGATTCTCTCATTCCATCATTAGTTGTTGAAATGGTAGCAACATCATCATCCACTCGATCTACTTTCTCTAAGTAGGAATCACATGAATCTTGGACCACAGGCTTTTGCATCTCCTTGGAATATTCAACCACACTTTTAGCTTTGGATGGCATGTATTTTTGCCTTAAGACTGCTCTCATTTCATTTCATGTTATAATGGAAGGTTCTCCTTTTGTAGCTCGTCTAGTTTCCATTCGTTTCCACTAAGTAGCAACCTTTTTAGCCAATCAAAGGTAAGCACATTGTGCCTTCTCTATTTCAGAGTAGTTGCAACATGCGAAGACCTGTTCAACTTTTCTTTCCCAATCCAAGTAACCATCAGGATTTTTCTCATTATGAAATAGTGGGATCTTCGGTTTGATCTTGCTAAGAACATCCATGTGAGTAGGAACCTTTGGACTATGCCTTGCTTTGGTTTTAGAAGGAGACTCCAAGCAATCCAATTTTGCATTTACTTCCTCAATTTGATCATTGAAAGTCCTTAATAAGGCCTTAAGATCAACTTCTCTAACAGTCATGTTTACAATTTGAAATGTTAGTGTAAAACAAAGAGAAAGAAATAGGGACCTCACACACTCTCTCACGTGTTTCACTCAAATAATGCAAATGCACTCGTGTTTCATACTTTATCAAGGCTTTTTCAAATATGATGCAATTTCTCTCTTGCCTTTTTCCACTCAAAACTTGCTTTTTTATGAGAGTGCTTAATTAAAACCACAACTTCAATTAAAAGGAAATCAATTTTTAAAGAAGTAGCAATCACAGAAAACAAAAGTTCAAAATTGAAGTTCTCAAAGATCCTAATTTAATTAAACAATAACCAACACAAAATAAGCACAAAAGAACTGAAATTTCCAACAAGAGAAATCTCAAGGAAATAAATAAAGAATGATGAAAATTGGTAGGAAATTGATAAGAAAAGAAATCTGCAGGAATGACAAATTATAGAGATTTATGCTCAACAAATCAGGAAACAATTCTAAATGATAAAATATATGATGATTTTTTTGTAATAAGATTGAGCATAAGCAAGGAAAAGCTACTTGGGTTTATACTTTACGAAAGTATAATTGTGAATCAAATTAGGAACTCAATCAAATCACAAAATTCTGAATTTAGCCCAAACAAATCTCTTTTTCTTTTTTTTTACTATTTTTTTGTTGCTGCTATATTTTTTTTCTAGCAATCAATCTCTCTTTTTTTTTTCTCAGATTTTTTTCTTCTTTTTTAATATTTTTTTCTGCTGCTACCCTTTTTTTTAGCAAACAAATTTTTTTAGATTTGGGCGACTCACACTAAAATATAGGATGAATCCTTTTTTTCAAAAAAAAAAAATTAGATGATGAACAGTGGAAGGAAATAGTGTCGTGAACAGTGAAATGAAATAGTGCCATGAACAGTATGATGAATATTCGAAACAGTGCCAACAAAATAGTTAATGGAACATTATGAAACAGTGCGGTGAACAGTGAAATCCGTACGGTATGAACAAGGACGCGAAAATTTTCTTAAAGCAACAAAGATGGATTGAAACAAGGAAATAAGCAAAACAGAGAACACACCTTTATATGCAAACCTAAGCTCTGATAACAACTGATAAGTGAACCCTTATGGAATCAATCTAAAGAACCCACTTGAAATGAATGACACTCGGATCGTGGCAATTACAAGGAACACAAAAACTAAAAAAATAGAAACAACAAGAAGAAAACACAAAAGATATGTTTTGGAGTTGATGATCTCACTTAATGTGGTGGCATGTTTAGTGGCTCCTTTTGGGCTTGGATTTGAAACTTGTATTTTGGAGTTGATGATCTCACTTAAACTTGGGCTTTATATTCAGCACCTTGATCAAATCTTCCAAGCTCTCCATGCTCTGCTCCAAACTCTTGCAATTCATGCTTAACACTTATTCTATCACCATAACCTAGCATCAAAATTGTTGGAAATAAGAAATTCCTCCAAATTCGTACAATGAGGTTTGATTACCTTCTTACTAATAACTTGGTGGTATATTTTTCCAGGATATGACCATTACTCCATAATAGCTTAGTGGTTAACTGGAATTTCTCAGACTCAATACTGGATGAGGCAGAGTTAGCAGCAAGAGACACAGGTTTCTTTGAACCAGCCCTAGGAGTTGTTTTATGACTTTTGGACAAAGTTCCCTTGCTGGATTCGCCTGTCCTTTTCTTAGTTTCACCTCCCTTAGGTATACTGAGACTTAACAACCCTTTTTAGTCTGGACTCTCCTTCACCCATATTGGGATTTTTAACACTTGACATTCTCATGATAGATTCTTGCAAAAAGATGCAAGGAAGGGGTTTATAAGGTGTGAAAAGGAGTTTAAACGGTGGGAAATAGAGATTCTCGAACGAAATTGATGAGAAATTAAGAGAGGAGGTGAATAGACTTGGGAGAGAGACGATTAGGGTTGAGTCTGTTCAAAGTAAGACCCTTCATTTTAGCTTTTGCAACCATTCAATAGACAAATTTTGAGGTCCAAAATTCAAATTTTGAGCAAATACGTAGCTAACCCAAAAGAGAGGCTTTCTGACAGACAAATTTTCATCTTAAAGTTCATTTGACAAAAGCTAAGTTCAAGGCACAAACTCTAATAGAGGAACTTTCAATCATCAAAGTTTAAATTTCAAGAGATCAAATATTAAGCACACAAAGAGTGAGAAATTCAACAAATGAGTTTCATCCATGAACCTCATCTAACAGAGACTAATCATGATTGTATGCTTCAATAGATGAATTTTGAGAGTCTAAAATTTGAATTTTAAAGTTTTGTAAAGAGATTTTAAAATGTGTATTTTGAGTTATTGAAATTCGAACAGTGAGCATTTTGAACAAAGTCAATATTCACGTTGTTATTCAAAAGTTCAAATTTTCACCAGACAACAGATGAATTTCGAGAGACATGAAGGTACTGTAACAATGTGTGAGCCACTGAAATTTGTCTAATTAGCACTTAAGTTCAAATTTTGAGCATACCAATTCATTCAAAATCATAGTTTAACATGGAAATTCATCTAATAACATCTAAAATGTGAATTTTGAAATGTTGAACTTACATATGAGCCTAAAGGTTTGAATTTCTAGCTTTGCTTTAGCATCTTTTGACTATGCATGTCTGATAAACTCCATTAAATTGATTTACTATCATCTGGACTCATGAGGAGTACCTAAAAAAATCTTAAACACACTCCGATGCTAAAGTTAGTATCAATTTAATGCTAGAAACTTAAATAGATTTAGTTAGAGGCTTGCTTACAATTCATTGGGATTTACCATTCCAATTCTCTTCTAATTTTGTAGTATCTATCTTCTGCAAGTGGTTTAGTCAAAATATCTACAATTTAATCTTCAGTAGGGACGTATTCTAATTTGATGTCTCCTTTCAAAACATGGACCCTTATGAAGTGTTGTCTTACTTCAATATGCTTTGTCCTTGAACACATGACTGGATTCTTTGTGATATTGATGGTACTTTGATTATCACATTTTATTGGTATTTCCTTCATCTCAATCTCAAGATCTTCAAGTTGCTACTTCATCCAAAGGACTTGAGAACAACAGCTACTTGCTGCTACATATTCAACTTCTGCTGTGGAAAGAGTCATAATGTTCTGCTTCTTACTGAACCATGAAACTAGGGATCCTCCTAGAAACTGACACATTCCACTAATACTTTTTCTATCAGTTTTGGATCTAGCAAAGCCAGCATCAGTATATCCCATGAGCTTTTCTCCATTGCCTTGTGGACACCAAAGTCCCATCTGTGATGTTCCAATTAAGTATATGAAAGTTCTCTTCACAACTGTTACATGGGACTCTTTGGGACATGATTGAAACCTTGCACACATATAGATATTGAACATAATGTCAAGTCTACTTGCTATTAGGTAGAGCAGGGAACCAATCATTCTCCTATACTGAGTTATATTAAAAGGCCTTCCTCCTTCATCCATATCAAGCTTTGTTACAGTGGCCATAGGAGTTCTCATTGGTTAGCATTTTTCATTCCAAATTTCTTCAGTAGCTCTTTCAAATACTTTGATTGATTGAAGAAGATACCATCATCACATTATTTAATTTGCAGTCCAAGGAAGAAGTTGAGCTCAATCATCATTGACATTTCAAATTCACTCCGTATTAACTTAGAGAAATTCTTGCAAAAAGATTCATTAATAGCGCCAAATATAATATCATCAACATAAATTTGAACAATAAATAAGTCTTTATTTTCCTTCTTAGTAAACAATATTGTATTTACTTTTCGTTTGTTAAATCCTTTTTTAGTTAGGAAATTACTTAGCCTTTGATACCATGCTCTAGGTGCCTATTTTACGACATAAAGAGCTTTCTTCAGTTTATAAACATGGTTTAGCTCTGTTGAGTCCTCAAAATCTGGAGGTTGATCAACATAAACCTCTTCCATGATATAACCATTCAGAAAAACACTTTTTACATCCATTTGATACAGCATTATGTCTTTTATGCACGCATAGGCTAAGAGGATTCTTATTGCTTCCAATCTTGCAAATAGAGCAAAAGTTTCCTCATAATCCATGCCTTCTTCCTAATTATATCCTTTGACTACTAATCTAGCTTTGTTGTTGATGATTGTTCCAGATTCATCAAGTTTATTTTTGAATTCCCATTTAGTTCCAATAATTGGGTGATTCTTAGGCCTATGAACTAAATCCCAAACTTGATTTCTTTCAAACTGATTAAGCTCATCTTGCATAGTTAATATCCAATATTCATCAGTTAGAGCTTCTTCAATACACTTAGGTTCAATTTGAGAAATAAATGTGTAGTTATTTACTTGATCCCTAAGTTGTCTTCTGGTTTTAACATTCTCTTGAACACCCCAAATCACTCGATTAACTAGATGAATTTTTTGATATCTCCAAGCTCTAGGGAGTTCCTTAGAAATTTCTTCATTATTTTCACATTGAACATCTTTCTCCTGAATATCTTCCTCTACATTAGCAGATTCAGATATTTTAGGAGGTTCAATTTTATCTTCTTCAAATTAGATCATCCTCATCTATGGCATGCTTAGAAACAGTTTCATTTTCAATGAAAACCACATACACAGATTCTTCTATAGTTCTAGTCTCTTTATTGAACACCCTATATGCTTCACTTCTACTAGAATAGCCAAGGAATATACCTTCATCTGATTTAGTATCAAACTTACCCAGATTCTCTTTTCTATTGTTATGGATGAAGCAATTGCATCCAAACATATGCAGGTGTGAGAGATTTGGCTTCCTTCCTTTGTAGAGCTCATAAGGTATCTTCCCCAGAATTGGTCTGATGTAGGCTCTATTAATAATGTAGCTTATTGTGTTTACTGCATCAGCCCAGAAATATTGAGGAATCTCCTTTTTGTTCAGCATTACTCTTGTCATTTCTCCCAACGTCCTATTTTTCCTCTCTACCACTCCATTTTGTTGAGGAGTCCTTAGAGCTGAGAGGTTGTGATCAATTCCATGCTCTTCACAGTACTCCAAAAAGTTTGAATTTTCAAATTCTCCTCCATGATCAAACTTAATAGACATAATGGAAATACCTTTCTAATTTTGCATTTTCTTGGCTACGGTTACAAATGCATCAAATGTTTCATCTTTTGAGGAAAAGAACAAAGTCCAAGTAAATCTAGAGTAATCATCTATAATTACAAGCACATACAAGTTCCCACCAATGTTTTTTACTCTAGATGGACCTATTAAGTCCTTGTGTAATAATTGCAGTGGTCTAGATGTAGTGATTATATTTTTAGGTTTGAAGGATGATTTAGTTTATCTCCCTTTTAGGCATGCATCACATTCTCTATCATTTTCAAAAGAAATTTTCAGTAAACCAGTAACTAATTCATTCTTAATTAATTTGGTTAGTTGGTTCATATTAACATGAGCTAGTCTTCTATGCCACAACAAACTTTCATTATCTTTGCTAATTAAACATATAGAGTCTAAGGTGGGAAATTCATCTAGATCAATAGTATAGCAGTTACCATGCCTTTGAGCTCTGAGAATTACTTTAGGATCACTTTTTCAGATGACCAGGCAGAATTTTGAGTGTAATGGTACCCAGTTCCCTTTGTCACATGTCTAACTCACACTCAGCAAGTTGTGATTAAGGCCAATCACAAGTAGGTCCTCTTCTATGGATGTCTCAGGATTCTTGCCTACGATGCTAATGCCAACTATCTTGCTATATTGATCACCTCCAAAGGCCATTTTTCCTCCTTTCTTGTCTCTGAGGGTAATGAACTTCTCTTTATCACCAGTCATATATCTTGAGCATGCACTGTCCATATACCATTTGTTGTTCTTGTTAGCTCTAAGACACACCTGCAAAATAAAGTTTAATCATTCTTTTTAGGTACCACAATCTGTTTGGGTCCTTTTCTATTAGTAGCATTCTATCTAGGTGCAAATGTACCTTTGGGAACCCATTTTTCCTTCCTGCCAAGTCCATTTTTCTTTAACCAACATGAACTGGAAATATGTCCCTTCTCGTTATAGAAATGACAGGTGATAAAGGGACTGCTAGACTGTGATACAGGAAGAAAACAATGTAGATAATTTTTTTGTTTCACAAATTTCGATTAGAAATAGGATTCAATGGCTTTTCAATTATAGCTTTTATGTCAATCAATGTGTACAAAGTGTCTCATTTATAAATTTTGATTTTTCTTTTCATTCTTTTCCTTAACTGTACAAGGGTCATGGTCAAGACCAGCTTTTTCTTGTGCAATTCTTTGACTTCCTAGTAATGCAAATAACTTGTCTTTACCCTTGGTGAGTTTAGCCATGCTTTTCAAAAGATATTCATTGTTTTTCTTCAATTTAATGCATGATGCACAACAAACAGATTCAGCTCTATATTGAAATGTAGTGTCGAGCATTTTGCAATATGATTCTAACTTGTTATTCTTCCTTTTAGCTAGTTTTAGTTCTTTTGCAGTTTTAATGAATTCATCATGCAGATCATGAAATACATCAAGCAGTTTAGAATATGAGGGTTCAGAATCATTTACCTCATCTTCATGGTCACTGTCAGATGAATTTTGAGTTTCTTCTGCTGCTTATGCCATCAGACATACATTGGTAATCTCTTCTTCATCTTCATCCTCCTCATTAGAGCTGTTGCCCCATGTTGAAGAGATGAAGACCTTTTTCTTTTTGCCTTTGTCAGCCCCTTTCTTTTCTTTCTCCTACTTTTTAAGGAATTGTGAGCATTCCCATTTGATGTGTCCTTGTTTTTTGCATTCATAGTAGGTGATAGGCTATTTGCTCTCTTTCTTGCTATTTATAATTGCTCCTTTCTTGAAGAACTTCTTATTTCTCTTTTTGTTGTAGAATCTTCCGAATTTTCTGACTAACATAGCCAGAATTTCTTCATCCAATTCTTCTTCATCATCAGAGTCTTCTTCTCATTCTTCTGCAGCTTTTGATACGAGACCCTTTTTCTTCTTGTCTTGTCCAGCATCCTTGAGAGCTTTCATCTTGCCCTCATATTCTTCAAGGCTGCTGAAGAGAGTTGTAACAGAAGTCATTGACTCTCTTCTAGCTTCTTTTATGGCTGTTACTTTTGGTTGCCATTCCAAAGGAAGAGCTCTAAGAATTTTTTTGACTTTCTCTGGCTGTGTGTACTCCTTACCAAGGCCCTTCAATTGATTCACAATGAGGGTGAATCTCTTCTGTAGATCTTTGATGCTTTCACCTTCCCTTATTCTGAAACTTTCATATTCACCAATGCAAGAATTTAATTTGTTCTCCCTCACTCCATTAATTCCTTCATGAGCAATTTCCAAAGTATCCCACATTCCTTTGGCTATGGTACATTGAGACACCCTTTAAAATTCGTCTTGATTGAGTGCACTAACTAAGCAGTGTTTTACCTTGTAGTTGAGTAGGACTCTTCTCTTATCTTCCTTATTACATTCCTCCTTGGGCTTTTCATTGTACTTGCCATCATCCTGCAGCTTCATTGGGACAAAATCACCTTTCTGGATGACTGACCAAATATCTAAATTAATGGACTGAAGATAGATTTGCATTCTTATATTCCAGTATCCATGGTGCACTCAACTGAAGCTAGGAGGTCTGTTGGTGTTGTTTCCTTCAGGAAGAATGTTTTCTTCAAAGCTAGCCATATATTCTCTTGGATTGTCAGATCCTTCAGTTAGAAGCCTAGGTTCTGATATCACTTGTTAGGTTTGTTGGCTTCCCAAGAGGGGGGTAAATTGGGAAGTTTAAAATTTTTTACAAAATTATAAAAGAGCAATGAAAGTAAAAGTTGCAGAAAACAGAGTGTAGAATATTAAAAAGCAGTTTACAAAGTAGAGAAAGAGAGGATACAAAGATTTATCCTAGTTCGATCTACTCCTCTTGACCTACGTCCAGTCATCAAGCCACCACTTGAGATTTTCCACTATCTTGCAAAAATTCAGTGGGCTTCTTGCAATGCCACAGTACAATCTTGTGCTCTATTCTAAGAACTTACAAATTTTCACTCTGCACTCCAACAAAGTGTTTCCCAAATCCCTTATGAAAACCCCTCACAAGGAAATCTTTCTTCTAGATGAAGAAAAGATTAGTTACAGAAAGAAAAACTCTCTAATACAGAGTAAATGTGGCTATTGAAGTGTGAGTGAGTAGAAGTGTCTAATGATTTCAATAGAATTTTAGTATATACAGCATAAAATCGTTACCCACAACTTCAAATAAAGTTCTATTTATAGATTTGTGTCTTAACTATACGTTAGACACAAAATCTAGCCGTTATAGATATTACCCAATGGTTACTCTGCAAAACTAGTCGTTCACCAACCGCATTTAATGCGTCTAACACTCTGAAATTCAAAATTTTAGGTATCAATAGATGAACTTTGCAGAGGCCATAAGCTAAAGATTTTAACATTGAACTTCCAAAACTCATCTATGTAAAAGTGAAATTCGAATTTTGGTGCATTTGTTGAGTTATAATAGTTGTCTCATATTTTCATGATGCACTCGAAATTTGAATTTTAGAATCTGAAATTTATTTGTCAGAGACCTTCTCAACATGGTATGAAAGTTCTCCTTCATAAAATTTGAATTTTGTATCTCAAAATTCGTCTATTAGAGGCATGTTCTAACAAGACTCACAAATTCTCATTTCAAAAATTCAAATTTTGAAATCCAAAATTTGTCTGTCAGAGGGAGTGACTCTGAACTCTTTATGCAATTTAATAACATTCAAATTTTGACTAGACCTTAGATGAATTTTGCACATTTTACTAACTGTACTTAACTCAAAATTTGAATTTTAGAACTTGAAATTTGTCTTAATAACTCTAGAACTTTAAATTTCAGTAAGCAAAATTTGAATTTTGTACAAAATACATAACCACTAACTTCAAAATTTGTCTGCTAGTTAGTGTTTTCTAAATCTAACATATGCTAATATCAGATTTACTTAATCTAGCTCATTTAAAACATATGGTAACAAGATTAAGTAATTTTCAAAGATTAAAACCACCTCAAGACCTAAGTAAAAACAAAATGTACCTGATAACTAGGTCTTTAATGCTAGATCTCTACTTTCACTTGGTTATTTCCTTCTTGGCATACTCCTTTCTAATCTTCAATTCTTGGAGCATCCTATCTCTTTTTTTTTTCTTAGTGAGACATGATATTGATGGTCATTTCTTTATTCCAATGCTCACTCTTCCTACTTGGACTATCCTACATTTAATATGTTATACTTACGAACTAAGTAGTTAGTCCAATTTATATATCTGACTTGTATTATACAATATAAGAGCACAATAGATACACTAGTATACAGCATGATATATACATTATAAACTCAATTAAATGCATGTTAATGCACATTTTATTTCTTTAAGGAACATTGTATATGTTAGCTGCATACGAAGCATTTGTTCCTTATTACTCTATATTTGTCATCATTAGAACTTATACTATATTAATCCTAATAGTATGGATTTGGGTTGTGTATTGATGCAAGAGGGAAGAGTGGTAACCTATATTTCTAGAAAGTAAAAATCACAAAAAGAAAACTATCCCAGCACAATCTAGAACTCGCGGCTATCGTGCATGCCCTAAAGATATGGAGGCATTTTCTCTATGGTGCTACCACTAAGATATTTTGTGACCATAAGAGCCTCAAGTATTTAGAAGATCAAAAAGAGTTAAATGCAAGGCAACGAAGATAGATAGAACTGCTAAAACATCATGAGCATTCAATTAAATACCGTCCAGGAAAGGCAAATGTTGTAGCCAATGCTCTAAGCAAAAAAGTCATTCATATAGCCCACATGATGATATGTGAAATGAAGCTAATTAAAGATTATAGAGATCTAGATTTGTCTCTTGGGTTGCATCAAACAAGGATTGGCAATGAGTTCCAATAGGAACTGATAAAAGGCCCAATAAGATAATGTGTTTGTGAAGGGAGTTAAAGAACAATTAAGACAGTGAACAGTGAAAGATTTTAATATGTCTGGTGATGGATTATTAAGATTCTAAAAAAAGAGTTTATGTACCCCTAGTAATTGAGCTAAGAGAAAAATTTTTAACAGAAGCCTATCAAAGTAAATACACTATTCATTCAGGCGTTACAAAAATGTAACATAATTTGAAAAAGTTGTTTTGGTGGCCAGGGATGAAGAATGATATTACACAGTATGTGGATTCAAGAGTGGAAGAGCAGGACCCAAAAGATCCACATCAGACATTAGGAGACCCATTAACTAGAGACAAGACCAAAGCCATGAAAGAAACTCTACAAGGTTTGATTAGAGACTTGCAAGATGATAAGTCCAAGATGTTTGAAGAAAATGTTTCCTTACCTTTGGGCCAGAAGAGAATTATAATCTTGATCTAAGCCCATAATTCTGATATGGCCCAATTGGAAGAATGACCCAAGACACTTAGTATTGGTTTAGGATAATATTATATTTTATTTTAATTTTTTTAGATTTGAATTATTTTATTTATCTTATGCTTTTTAAATTTATTTGATTTAGATTAGGATAAATAATTTATGGCTTACTATTTGTATATAAAGGGACTAATCATAGGCTTAGATTTAATTTAATTTAGTTTAATGCTTTTGGTGAGATGAATTGATGCAAAGAAGATAAAGACACTTTCAGATGTGAAGAAGGGATGAACGAACTATAGACCTAAAGGAAGATGATGACACGAATTTGAGAAAGGAACAGATGAAGCTATACTCAACTTGAGGAAGAGAGAAAGACACATTGAAGGCTTGATGAACACGAAGGACGAAGATGATTTTGATCTAGGAAGGAGAAGGTGAGATGATGACCAAATTCATCTGCGTTGATGATTTGAGGAAGGCTGAATTTGGGTTAAGGGAGAGGAGACTAATTTGGAGAAGAGGAGGATGAGTTTTTAAAGTCGTAATGAAGGCCAAGAATATGAGTGAGTACTAGTTTGCATAAGGTATGAAACCATGTTTAGATGTGGATTAAAGATAAGCACATGTTTGGCTAAGAATTAAGGAAGGAAAGGCTACTAGAAAATTGAAAATGACATGTTTGATGATGACATGGACAAGCTATTTAAATCCATCCATTGCTCTGATGTCAATCGATATGGACTCCTCGAGGAACCTATCTCAAGAACCTGGAAAATATAGAGGACACCAACGTGGAAGCTTGACTTCAAATGGGTTGATCAAACTAGAACTCAATGAGAATCTCTCCCAGAGAACTCTAACTAATAAGATGTCATAATAGTAGATCACGCTCTTGATAAGTTAGGTGTATTCTTAAAAAGAACATGAAGAACTCACAAATAGAAAATATTCTAAGTTGATTGATCTAAAGAAAAGTGGCACTACAAAGGTCTATGAATAGAAAACTAAATTCTAATGAAACCTTTAAAGGCTATTAGATAAAGATAAGTTTTATCTAATATAATTCAAATTAAATTAAATTAAATCTAAGTCTATGATTGGTCCCTTTGAATACAAATAGGAAACCACAAATCATTTATCATAATCTAAATCAAATAAATTCAAAAAGAATAAGACAAATAAAATAATTCAAATCTAAAAAGATTAAAATAAAATCTAATATTATCCTAAACTAATCCTAAGTGGCTGGGGTCATTCTTCCAATTGGGCCATATCAGTATTATGAGCCTACATCAATATAACAATTCTCTTCTAGCCTAAAGGTAAGGATGCCTTTTCTTCAAACATCTTGGGCTCATCATCTTGTAAGCCTTTAATCAAGCCTTGTAGAGCTTCTTTTATAGCTCTGGTCCTACCTCTAGTTAGTGAGCCTCTTATTGCCTGAAGTAGATATTTTGGGACAGTGCTCTTCCACTTTTGGATCCACCCATGGACTCCATTATTCTCTCCTTCCTCAAGAGGACTCGTTCTTGAATCTGCAGCATTGTACAAGGATAGATTTAAAACATTGAAGGTAGCACTCATGTGATTGCCGTAAGAGCTTGGCAAATCAAGTCAATAAGCGTTATCATTAATACTCTCAAGCACTTGAAAAGGTCCATCTCCATGTGACTGTAACTTTGATTTCCCTTGTTGCTGAAACCTTTCTTTCCTCAAGTGTAACCAAACCTAATCACTGGCTTGAAATACAACTCTCCTTCGGCCCTTGTTAACTTGCCTACATATTGTTCATTCTTCCTTTCAATGTTGGCCTAAACACTTGCAAGCAACTCCTACACAAACTTAGCCTTTTTCTTGTCATCAAGATTAGCTTTCTCATTACATGGCAAAGGTAAAATATCAAGAGGTGTCAAAGGATTAAACCCATAAACAATTTCAAAAGAAGAATAAAATGTAGTTGAATGCACAGCCCTATTATATGCATATTCTATATGAAGCAAACAACTTTCCTAATTCTTTAAGTTCTTTTGGATAATTGCACACAACAAAGTAGTGAGTGTTTTATTTATTATATTTGTTTGTCCATCAGTTTGTGGATGTGTAGTGGTAGAAAACAACAATTTAATCCCTTATCTATTACATGGATGTGCTCTAAAAATGACTTAGGAACATAACATCTCTGTCACTCAAAATAGTCCTAGGAATCTCATGCAATATAATAACTTCTTTCAAGAATAGATCAGTGATGTGGACAACATCATTAGTTTTAGAACATGCAACAATGTGTGTCATCTTGCTAATTTATCAACAACCACGAAAACAATATCTTTACCATTTTGAGAATGTGGCAATCCCAACACAAAATCTATAGAAATATCAGTTCAAGGATGTTAGGGAACGAGTAGTGTGACACCTCTACTTAGGATCGTTTCCCATGTATTAGTCCTTATTAGAGACCAACTATACTTAAATAGAAGCTTGAATCACAATAAAATATTATAATAAATTTAATCAATTTAAATGGTACTATTCATTTAATCCCATTTTTGGCAAATTTCTGAAAATCGTAACTAATTCAATAAAAATCATATGAGAGTGATTCAAGTCTCTATGGATAGATTAAAACATTATATACATGGACAACATATCAATCAAAGCAATTACTTGGCCAATTTGCACAATAAATTTGGTGAATTTCTACTATTCAAATGGTAAATTCCTGAAATTCCAGTTTTCTATGCTAACTTCGAAAAATCACCATAATTTATATACACATCCAAATGGAGTGATCTTTAGATCATTTTAAAGCCATGTTTATCTAATTTTCAACCATATATAACATTCATATTTTATACATCAAAAGTTCTAAATAGTAGCATATTAATTTGGTAGTGGTTAGAATGACCATTTGTATCCTCATACTTATGATGCAAAAATTGTAAGATATTCACATGACCACATTTCATCTTTCATATCTTGCCACACATTAGCTAGGACTTAAAGGAATATAAAAACTTGAAGAAACATATTTAACCTCATCTTCACAAATTTACATAAGAGGTCAAAACACATGGCCAATGCAATCACCATCAAATTAAATACCAAAATCTTTCTCCTTTCACTTCTCTTCCTTGGAGGTCTTGCCATTGTTGCTACATAATCATGGTTAATATGTGGGAGGGTGATATTCAAAGAATCTCAATAAATAAATCTCATACATGTCATCATATCATCACATTTTTCATAGAAACATCACGTAAACCTTAATTCATCACATAGGCACATTTGAACATATAAATTTTATAAAAACTTTGACAGAGTTTTATTTTGTAAATGGACATCCTGGGGCTCCAAATGCCTCATACAACTCAGCCAACAACATAGAAATATCACAAATCAACATTTCATATATATGCCATGATGTCAAATATCAAAGAAACAATAATGACAATGTGATGTTAGTAAAGAGAATTATATACCTTATAGTACTTCCTTGCTTCCCACACTTTGTCCAATACTTCTTGGACCTTCCAACACTTCTCCAAGCTTGCTTAGTCTTCCTCAAATCTAAACATATCATTAAACAATTACTCAAGCTAATGGTTCCATGACTTTCTTCAAAAAAGAGTTCATGAAACCCTAATTCTTCAAAAATTCACCAAAAATTCATTCCTAGCTCAAAAATAATGAATTATACCTCTATTTCATGTAATGTTTCATGAGGAATCCAAATATGGTCTCAGAATTACCAAATTCCATCTCTAGCTATGGTTACTGTTCATCCAAATTAAACTTCAAACCCTAAATTTTCACCTTCTTAATCTTAAGCTTTTTCACGAAATCAACACTTGTTCTTAAGGTTTTGGACCATAGAGAACCCATTTTTGAGTTCCAATTTATGAAATTCCAAGCCTAAGTATGAATAGTAGCTCATAAAAAATCAGGGGAATTCAAGAAATATTGCTACACTTTGTTATACAATAAACTACTTGCATATTCAAGCTTTAAATTAACATTCTATCATTTCCCCTATGATTTATGGTTGGAAAACTCCATTTCTTTCTAAATCATGCCATGGATGAAACCTAAGAGGATGGAGAAGAAAACATACTCCATGAATCATGCTCCAAATACTACCAACAAGAAGTCTAAGGTGGTAGATTAACTTACCAAAGTTTGTGCCTTTGATTTCCCTTGAGCTTTCCTCTTCTTCTTTCTCTCTTTCTCTCTTCCTTTCTTGTGTTTGTCCTTCTAGTTTTGCTACTGAAAATAACATGCTGAATGGCGAAGGAAAGAGAGTTATTAAGGACTTAATGACTTGGTTAATTAGGGTTAGTTAACTCATCTAACCAAGGTTACTTTTTGTGCCAGAAATCCATGACTTCTAGGAGAAGTTTTTGCCAAAAATTGGCTACCCATTCTGCCCAATTCCAAACACCAATGAGAGAGGTTTGAGTGTCCAAAATTGTTCAATTTTTCCTAGTCCAAATATACCTTGAACCGTGTAATTTTTAACCGTAACGATAAAACTGCTTTTTATGGTAAATTAGCATTTTTGGGCTACAGAACTATTCAAATTTTATTTTTACATTCCATAATTATTCTATGCCAAATGATATCTATGTATGGCTCATATCCTGTCCCGGTTACCTTTTAACTATCGGTAGGGCCCACAATTTACTTTATCGGTTTACTGTTACTTTTGGACACTCGGTACTGATTATTTCTTTATTTTTGAACATTAACCTTCAGTGCCATATGCCATTGAACTTCTCTCATCGAAAGCTTCGTTTTGACAGTGATTTTGCATATTTACAAAATTACCCCTAACTTAGGGTTAAATTATAATTTCCAAAACTTTCGGGTTATTAAATGTAATTTTCCCCAAAGATTTTTGCACTTTGACTCCACGTAAATTAATGACTCTAGGGACATGGATATCATTTTGATAATTTTTTAGGGGAAAAAATATAATTTCTTATTTTTCCGTCTAATATGAAAAAATGATCTCTTTACCCTTTTTCATTCAAAATGGTGTATATCCATTTTCGTGAATTTTTTGTACATTTCATGTTATCGTTTATTTCTTTCTCTTTAATTATTTTATATCCAATAAAATTTTGGGATATTACAAGTAGAGTGGTATAGAAACCATGAGCATTAACTTTAGATTTAGCATGTTTGCAAGTAATGTATCTATCAACCACATGGGTAACATCACGCCTTATAGAAGGCCAATAAAAATGTTCATGCAAAAGCCATAAAGTTTTATGAATTCCAAAAAGTCTCATTAACCCACCACCATGAGTTTCTTTAACAAGTAATTCATTCAAAGAATAATTAGAAATGTAAAGCCTATCTTTCTTAAAAAGAAACCTATTGAATCTATAAAAATCTTGAAATCCATGCTTTTCACATGATTTCCAAGTGTCAGAAAAATCTAGATCATTATCATAAAATCCCTTAATTAGCTCAAAACCAAGCACTTTAGTATGTAAAGAAGTAAGAAGAGAATAACTACGTGATAATGCATCAGCCATAATGTTTTCTTTACCTTGCTTATGCTTAAGAATGGATGGGAAAGTATCAATGAATTCCATCCATCTGTTAGATATGCTGGCTTCCCAAGAGGGGGGTGAATTGGGAAGATTAAATTTTTCTTCAAAACTTTAAGAAAGTGAGGAAAGCAAAGGTGACAGGAAAACAGAGTATAAATGAATAATCAGTAAAAGCAATAATAGAGAAGGGAAGACACAGATGTTTATCCTAGTTCGGTCTCTCAATCTTGACCTACATCCAGTCCCCAAGCCACCACTTGAGATTTTTCACTATCTTGCAAGAATTTAGTGGGCTTCTTGCAAATGCCACAATACAGCGTTAATGCTATGTTTTTAGAGCTCACACTTTCTCTCTCTTTGCACTCTAACTAAGTGCTTCCTCAATTCCTTATGGTATCCTCTCACAAGAAAATCATTCTTCCAGATGAAGATAAAATTATTTACAATGAATAAACTCTCTTAATCAAAGTGTATATGAAAGTTGGAGTACAAATAATCAAGTATGTGAGAGTAAGAGACTTTGAGTAGATGATTTGACAAAGTTTCAGTATACACAAAGTTAAAATCATTACCCACAACTTCAAATGATGTTATATTTATAGATTTAGGTCTTAACTATACGTTACAGACAAAATCTATCCGTTGGAGAAGTTACCTAATGGTTACTCTGAAAAACTATCAGTTCACCAACCGTATTTAAGGGTCCTGACACTCAAAGTTCAAATTTTGGTTAGTCAACAAACGAATTTTGTAGAGACCTAAAGCTAAAGACTTCAACGTTGAACTTTCAAAGTTCATCGTTCATGAAGCAAAGTTCGAATTTTAATCTTTGAAAAATGTTTCTATGTTGGAACATGCAAATTTTCAAGTTTAACGTTCTTCTGGAAAGCATGAATAGTTATTCCATTTTACTACAGTGCCTTCGAAATTCAAATTTTGATACTCAAAATTCGTCTGTTAGTAGGCAGTTCAATAAGGCACAATAGTTCATCTATTCAAAATTCAAATTTTCAAAATGCAAAGTCCGTCTATCAGAGAGGCCTCTTTTCAGACTTAATACAAAGTTCAAATTTCTGAATACTATCATTCGTATGTCAACATATCATTATAACAGACTCACAAGCTTTGTTTGTGAAATTCGAATTTTCATGTTCAAAGTTCATCTGTCAGTGAGTCATTTTGATGTTATTTCCAAACTCAGTTTTCAGATGAACTTTGACATATCCTCAGATGAATTTTTCATTTTTCATAAGTTGTATTTTGTCTGAAATTCAAATTTTCAAAAGTCAAAGTTCGTCTATCAGAGAAAGCTCTTTTTAGACAAGTATCAAATTCGAATTTCTCAAGTCAAAGTTCGTTTGTCAGAGAAGGCTCTTTTCAGACTTGTTCATTTTCAATATGAAATTCGAATTTCCAAAGTCAAAGTTTGAATTTTCAAAACAGCATATCATTATAAATGTTTCAAACTTTGTCTGTTCGTGGGTGTTTTTAAAAAATTCCATGGATTAACATAGAATCATAATTTTAAAGCATCTTTTTGCCAATTCAAAGTCTTTTACTCCATTTGGACATGGCTGTAGATTCTACATCCATTCTAGTGCTGGTTTTTCTTGAATTTCTCCACTTGAGATCATTTGTGCACCTTTGATATCTTCTCTCAAAGCTCTGGAAAGTTAGTTTGGAATCATCAAAACACTTGATTCAACATTCTCCCCCTTTTTGATGATGACAAAACAACTTACAAACTAGATTAGTATTTGGGTTTGCTTTATCAAGCTCCCCCTCAACATATGCATTGTAATTCAAAAGATATCATGTATAATAGATCAAGTAAAGAGATTCATTAATTCATTCAAAGTTCAACATAAGGATAGAGATCAGAACAAAGAAATTTTCATTTCATCAAATAGTCACTTTACAAGATATAATAAGAACACAATACAAAAAAACACAGTACATCACTACAAGAAGAACTAAGCAACCATAAGTACTCGACACTATTTCTTTGACTTGGACTTCTTACTGTAGCTCTTGCCAGCAGACTTCCCAATTTGCTTGGATATCTTCTCCCCCCTTTTTGGTATCATCAGGAAGGTGGACAAAATCAGTAAGAGGAGGAATTTGAGATACTGGAACAGCCTAGAGGCACAAAGACAAATGGAAGGTCTCGATTAAGCTTTGGCAAGGATCTAGAAACTTCAGAACTTGTGTCCTCATCCATATCAGAGATTTCAAGAAGTTCCGAAATTGCTTGCCTTGTGACTGCCAATTGAGCCCTTCGTGCCTCTGAGAAACCATAAGATGAAACAGGTGAGGGAGCAGGAGGACGAAACATTTCTTCAAGCCTTCTTCTCTAAGCTTGTAAGAGAGCATTGTGTGTAATGGCTTCCAAATCAACATAAGGCATAATGCTCCTTTTTTCATTCAGAGCAGCTTACATGAATGTTGAAGTGGTGATTGCTGCCACAAGTCTCTTAACTTGCTCAGATTCTTGATGTGAAAGAATTGACTCTTGAGCATCTACTAGAATGGGCTCATGAAAGCTTGGCTCCTGAGGACCTTCTTCCTCCATGCCATAATCCAAGGGAGGGCCAGGACTTGCCTCATTGCTGGAGGCCTGTGGTGTGCTCAATGTGCCAGCAGCCTCAGTATCCTGTGCAACATCATTAGGAACAGGAAAGGCTAGCTCAAATGGACTTGAAGGCTTAGGAGTTGGGGATATTACAGGCTCAGAGAATCCTAGCTGAGGTGGAGCTGATGTGGTAGGAATGGCACTCCGAATATCTTCATATGCATCAATAACCACTTTCATGTTCTTGGCCAACTGGTGGATCTGATCTTGCAGATGAGCAAACTTGGCATTTTACTCATCCCTGATGCTGAGTATGAGTGTAGACAAACTATCATACAACTCAATGATCTTGATTGGCTTGGCACGGGAGGAGGGAGTAAATGGAATCTAAGCTTGAACAGGCCGAGATGGGGATGGGACCGGCTGAGAAGGATGAGGTGTAGGTCTTGGAGGAACCTCAAAGGTACCTTTTTTCTGTAGGGAGGCATCTTCAAAGAAGAGATCTTCAGATTTTCCAGCTCTCTTTCCAATCCATCTTCCATCTTTCTTCTCTATCCTCATCCTTTGCGGCTCTACTTCCTTGAAGATCTCAGTAGGCTTCCCTTTCCCTTTCTCAAGATGCTGAATTCTGGCATACTGAAGGATCGTAAAGATAATTGCTGCATAAGGAAGTGTAGAGTCTTTTCTTTGATCCCTAGCCTTGATCATGCGTTGGAGAATGATATGTCCCATGTTGATAAGCTTCCCTTGCATGATTGCTGCCATTACATGTGCCTCTGCCCTTGTGATTAGGTTGAAGCTACCTCTTTTGTTGAAGATAATCCTAGACACTATGTAGTGCAGGATTCACACTTGAGCACTGAGGTCAGTAGGCTTCAGCAAGCTTATGGGTGGCCTATTCTCCTTTCTTCTGAACAAAGTGTTCAGGATTGTGCTCTCCTTGTAGTTTAAGAAAGGTCCACCTTCTTCATCAGCAGTCTCTACCTCATCCATATACCCAGAAGCAGTAATGTCAATCATCAAGCTATCTTGCCCTGGAATTTCTAACACCTCGTTAAGGTTTCATCTGTTAGCCAGATGGTCCTTGATCCCAGATTGACTTCTCATTTCCTCTTCTTGCTGTTGTATTTCAGAGAGACATACCAAGTCTTGACTATCTCATCATCATACCTCTCCAATATCTCTAACAAATTCTTGTATCTCATCATCCAAAGCCCGGCATCAAAGTTGTTAGAGATTACAAATTCTTCCATATTAACACAGTGAGGCTTGATCACCTTCTTGTTTACAAACTTGGTCATGTACTCCTCCTAAATATGGGCATTGCTCCATAATGGCAATGTGGTTAGCTTGTATTCTCCAAATTCAGTATTAGAGGAAGAGGAAGCAACAGCAGTAGCAGCAGGAACAGAAGGCACTGTTTTCCTTGGTGAAGATGGCCCAGATTTCTTTGAATCAGCCTTTGGTGTTGTTTTCTGCCTTTTGGAGGGGGTTGCTTTGCTGGATTCACCTTTTCTTTTCAGTTTCTCACTCTCCTTTGAGGCATATTGAGATTTCACGATTTTCTTTGGCTGAGATTCTCCCTTTCCAACTTCAGGATTTTTCACTCTAGCCATTTTCGTGGTTGAATGATTCAGAATGAAGCAAAGAATGTGTTTATAGGGTATGAAGAGAAGTTTAATCGGCAGAAGATGAAGATTTACGGTCAGAATTAAAGGGTATTGAAGAGAGAATTTGAACAGACTCACGAAAGAGACGAATAGGGTTGCATCGACTCAGAGGATGACCTTTGGTTTTAACGTGTGTAACCACATGACAGACGAATTTTGAGGGATCAAAATTCGAATTTCAAGCAGTTAAAGGTTAACCCATTCAGTAAAGCTTATTGATAGATGAATTTTCTTTTGGAAGTTCATCTAACAGAGGCTTAGTTCAAACAGCAAAAAGATGAACAGACAAACTTTGTTCCAACAAAGTTTGAATTTTGAAGAACAAGAAACAAGCAATTATCAATACAACAAATAATAGACAAATTTTAATTATGAAAATTCGTCTTTCAGAGATTCAATAATGTGAGCATGTTTTAACAGATGAATTTTAAATCAAAAATTCAAATATCAACATTTTTGTAAAGAGTTTCCAACATGCGTATTTTGAGAAATGGAAATTCATACAATCTTCATGTTGAACAAAGATAATATTGGAATTTTATTTTTGAAAATTCGAATTTTTATAGACCAACAGACAAATTTCGAAGGACCACTGAGAACTGTTACATGTAAAGTAAGCTCAAGTTCGTCTGATGGGCATCAAAATTCGAATGTTAAGTATGCTGACTTGTTCAAAAACACAATTTATCAAGGAAATTCGTCTAATACACATCTAAAATGCGAATTTTAACTTTATAAACTTACAGAATGGATCCAAAAACTCAGATTTCTAGCTTTCTTTTTCACTTTATGACTGTTCCATTCTGGAGTGCTCCATTTTTCAAATTTATTGCCATTGAAACTTATGAGGAGCACCTGCAACTTAAATTAAACTTACTCCGACGCTAAAGTTAGAATTAAATCAATGTCAAAAATTCTAAAACAGATTTGCACAAGGATTTACTTACAGTTCATTGGGATTTACCATACCCAATTCTCTTCTGATTTTGCAATGCCTATCTTCTGAAAAAGTCTATGTCAAAATGTCAGCAACTTGATCTTCTGTTGGGATGTATTCTAATCTGATTTCTCCTTTCAGAACATGGACCCTCATGAAGTGGTGCCTAACTTCAATATGCTTTGTCCTTGAATGCATGACAAGATTCTTTATGATGTTAATGGCACTTTGGTTGTCACATATTATTGGTATTTCCTTTATCTCAATCTCAAGATCTTCAAGCTGCTGTTTCATCCAGATGACTTGGGCACAATAGCTTCCAGCAGCAATATATTCAGCTTCTGCAGTGGACAAGGCTACATTATTTTGCTTCTTGCTAAACCATGAGACCAAGGATCCTCCAAGAAACTGACATGTTCCACTTGTGCTTTTTCTGTCAGTTTTGGATCCTGCAAAGTCAGCATCAATGTATCCTTTGAGATCTTCTTCATTGCCCTTTGGATAACAAAAGACCCATCTATGATGTTCCAATAAGATATCTAAAGATAAGCTTCACAGCAGTTGCATGGGTTTTCTTGGGACATGACTAGAACCTTGCACACATATAGACACTAAACATGATGTCAGGTCTGCTGGTAGTTAGGTATAGCAGAGATCCAATCATTCTTCTATATTGAGTTATGTCAAAAGTTTTTCCTCCTTCATCTATATTAAGCTTGGTTACAGTAGCCATAGGTGTTCCCATTGGCTTAGCGTTTTCCATGCCAAACTTTTTCAACAATTCCTTCAGATACTTGGATTGATTGAGAAAGATATCATCATCACATTGCTTAATTTGCAATCCAAGGAAGAAGTTGAGCTTACCTATCATTGACATCTCGAATTCTCCCTACATTAGCTTAGAAAAATTCTTGCAAAGAGAATCATTAGTAGCACCGAATATAATATCATCAACATAAATTTGAACAATAAGTAAATATTTATTTTCTTTCTTAGTGAATAAGGTAGTATTTACTTTTCCTCTGTTAAAGCCCTTTTCAGTTAGAAAATTACTTAACCTTTCATACCATGCTCTAGGAGCTTATTTTAAACCGTAAAGAGCTTTCTTTAGTTTATAAATATGGTTTGGTTTTGCAGAATCCTCAAAGCCTGGAGGTTAGTCTACATAAACTTCTTCCATGATATATCCATTAAGAAAAACACTCTTTACATCCATTTGATATAACATTATGTTCTTCACACATGCATATGCTAATAGAATTCTAATTGCTTCTAATCTAGCTACTGAAGCAAAGGTTTCTTCAAAATCATTACCTTCTTCTTGATTATATCCTTTTGTAACTAGTCTAGCTTTATTTCTGATTATTAATCCAGATTCATCAAGTTTATTTCTAAACTCCCATTTTGTGCCAATGATAGGATGATTTTTGGGTCTAGGCACTAAATACCAAACCTGATTTCTTTCAAATTGATTCAATTCATCTTGCATAAATAAAATCCAGTATTCATCAATTAAGGCTTCTTCAGTACATTTAGGTTCAATTTGAGAAATGAAGGCACAGTTTATCATCTGATCTCTTAACTATTTTCTGGTTTTAACTTTCTCTTAAACATCCCTAATTACTTGATTAACAGGATGATTCCTTTGATATCTCCAAGCTCTAGGGAGTTCTTGAGACATTTCTTCATTATTCTCATCCTTAAAATCTTTCTCCTGAATATCTTCCTCTATGTTAATAGATTCAGATATTTTTAGAGGTTCAATTATCTTCTTTAGAAAGATCTAAGTTCTTAAAATTTGAAATAAGATCTTCTTCATCAGTGACATGCTTAGAAATAGTTTCATCTTCAATAAACACCACATGCACAAATTCTTCTACTAATTTAGACTTTTTGTTGAAAACTCTATATGCTTTACTCCTACTAAAGTAGCCCAGAAATATACCTTCATCAGATTTGGCATCAAACTTACCCAAATTCTCCTTTCCATTGTTGTGGATGAAGCACTTGCAGCCGAATACATGTAGATATGAAAGGTTTGGCTTTCTTTCTTTGTACAACTCATAAGGAGTTTGCCGAAGAATTGGTCTGATGTGTTAGCAAGGCTGACTTCCCAAGAGGGGGGGTGAATTGGGAAGTTTGAAATTTTTCTGCACAAAGTGAAGTAAATGAAAATATCACAGTATAATGAAAACAATGCGTAAAACAGAGCAAGGTGAAAAATAAAAGTAAGGAGAAAAGAAGTCAGTGATTTATCCTGGTTCAGTCTATTCACTTGACCTACATCCAGTCCCCAAGACACCTCTTGAGATTTATCCACTATATAGCAAGAATTTCAGTGGGCTTCTTGCTAAGGCCACAGTACATGGGTTTGCTCTGTTTCTGAGCTCTCTCAAACTCTTCAAGCACTTTCACTATGTGCTTCTCAATCCCCTTGTGAATACCCCTCACAAGTAAACCTATCTTCCAGATGAAGAATAGATTGATTACAATGAAGTAACTCTCTTGTAAAGAGTGGATGTGAAAGTTTAAGTACAAGTTTTGAAGTTAAGAGGGTAAAAGCTTTTGAGAAAAAGATTCAGCAGAAATTCGGTATATACAAGTTTTATTTTGTTACCCACAACTTCAAATGATGTTGTATTTATAGATTTAGGTCTCAAATATCCGTTAGAGACTAAATCTATCCGTTGGAGAAGTTATTCAATGGTTACTCTGAAAAACTATCCGTTTACCAACCGCATTTAATGTTTCTGACATACTGAAATTCGAATTTTGGTTGGCCAATAGATGAATTTCGAAGGAACCGAAGATTAAAGCTTCCAACGTTACAGCATGAAGTTCGTCTGTTCATGAAGTGAAATTCGAATTTTGAAACTTACAAAACATTTTCACAATGTGACATACGAATTTTCAAGAAGAAAGTTTTCGGTTAAGAATGAACAGTGTTTTCAATTTTCTACAGTGCCTTCGAAATTCGAATTTTGGATCCCTAAAATTCGTCTGTCCATTGAACGTTTAAAGAGACACAGTAGATAACTTTCTTCAAAATTCAAATTTTGGAAAGGTGAAATTCGTCTGTCAGAGAAACTCTTTTCAGACTCATTTCATCATTCGAATGTTGCAAGTTCTTATCACTCGTATGTCAATGTTTTATTTCAATAGACTCAAGAACTTAGCTTCTGAAATTCGAATTTCAATGCTCAAAGTTCGTCTGTCAGAGAGCAGTTTTGAAACTGAAATCACTCTTGATCTCAGGTGAACTTTAACATAGTTTCAGACGAATTTCTTCAATTTTCTCAAGTTTTGTTTTGTTTGAAATTCGAATTTGAAAACCCAAAGTTCGTCTGTTGTAAAGAAGCATCTTTCAGACTTATATGAAAATTCGAATGTTGGAACTTCAAAATTCGTCTGTCAGAGAGCATTTATCAAACTTAATTTCATTTTGATTTCAGATGCACTTTATCATAGTTTCAGACGAATTTCTTTGATTTTCACAAACTTCATTTTACTTGAAATTCGAATTTTGAAAGTGTGAAGTTCGTCTGTTACAAAAGGCCTCTTTTCAGACTAGATGAAAATTCGAATTTTGAACAACCAAAATTCGTCTGACAGAGAACAGTCTCTTCAGACTTATTCAGTTTTAGCTCAAAATTCGAATTTCCTTTTGGAAATTCGAATTTCTAACTTGACAGTACAGTTTAAACTCTCAACCTTCGTCTGTTTGTAGGTGTTTTTCAAATATTCAAAGATTTAACATAAAATCAAAGTTTGAAAACATCTTTTCTTCAAATCAAAATCTTTTACCCAATCATATCAAAAACTAAAGATCCTATAAGAGATCTAACAGCAAATACTCAGTAAATCTTCATTTGAAACAGCTTTGTTCTTCTTTGATATCTTCAATCCAAGCTCTTAAGTGTTGGTTTAAAATCATCAAAACTCTTGATTCAACATTCTCCCCCTTTTTGATGATGACAAAACAACTTACAAACTAGATTAGTACTTGGGTTTGCTTTCACAAGCTCCCCCTCAACATATGCATAAGATATCAACAGAATTAAGGCACAAAACTTTGCAACAAAGGGATCCATTCATTTAATCAAAAGTTGCTTATATAGAACCAAGTAAAGAAAAGTTCAAACATCAAAACCAGTCCAATCAACAAATTTCAAACAACAAAACCAGTACAAAGTACAACAAGAATTTCCAATCATTTCTTCTTGGTCTTGGTCTTCTTGCTGTAGGATTTCCCTTTTCCTTTACCAGATTGCTCAGCAGCAGTCTTTCCAGTTTGCCCAGACTTCTCCCCCTTTTTGACATCATCAGGAAGGCCAACAAAATCAGCAGGAGGAGGGATCTGAGAGACAGGAATAGCACGAAGGGGCACAGGAGCAAAAGGAATTTCAGCTGGGGGATCAGTGCTTGTTTCCTCGTCAGAGATTTCCAACAGCTCCTGCATTGCCTGTCTGGAAAGAGCTAGTTGAGCTCTTTGTTCCTCTGTAAGACCATAGGCAGCTAGAGAAGAGGAAGCTGGTTTAGCAGGAGGAAACATTTCTTCCAGCCTTTTCCTCTGAGCTTCCAGTCAAGCATTGTGAGCAATGGCAACATAGTCAGCAACAGGTACAAGGCTCCTTTCTTCAGTGCTCACAACTTCTTGCACAGAGGAGCTTGAAATGGCTGCCACTAGTCTTTCAACTTGCTCAGATTCTTGAGTGGACAGAATTGATTCCTGAGCAACTTCTTGCATGGGCTCATGAGGACTTGTCTGCTGAAGTTCTTCTTCTTCCAATCCATAGTCCAAGGGTGGACCAGGACTTGGTGTTCTCATTGCACCAGCACCATCTACATTATCATTATGGTCAGAGGAGGCAATCTCGAAGGGACTTGGAGGCTCAGGAGTTGGAGATAGAGTAGGCTCAGAGACACCAGGCTGAGGTGGAGCTGAAGTGGTGGAAATTGCATTTCTTATTTCTTCATAAGCGTCAGCCACCACCTTCATGTTCACAGCCAACTGATGGATCTGATCTTGTAGATGAGCAAATTTGGCATTTTGCTCATCTCTTATGCTGAGAATGAGTGTTGACAGACTGTCAAACAACTCAGTGATCTTTGTTGGCTTGGCCAATGAGGAGGGAGTGGAAGGAGGGTGAGTGGGCCTGGAGGGAGATGGGATTGGCTGAGAAGGCTGAGGTACTGATTTGCCAGGGGCCTCAGAGGTGCCTTCTTGTTGGAAGGAGGCATCAGCAGCAAAGAACAGATCTTCAGATTTCCCTGCTCCCTTTCCAACCTATCTGCCTTCATCTCGTTCAATACCCATTCTTTGCAGTTCCTCTTCTTTGAATGCCTCAGTGAGTTTCCCTTTCCCCTTTTCAATGTGTTGAATCCTAGCATGCTGCAGGATTCTTGAAATAATTGCAGCATAGGGGAGAGTGGAATCCTTCCTCTGATCCCTTGCCTTTATCATTCTCTGGAGGATGATATGACCCATGTTGATTAGCTTCCCACGAATGATAGCAGTCATCACATAAGCCTCTGCCCTTGTTATCAAATTGAAGCTGCCACCCTTATTGAATATGGTCCTGGACACTATATAGTGCAGGATCCTCACTTGTACACTTAGGTCTGTGGGCTTCAACAGATTTATTGTTGGCCTGTTTTCCCTTCTCCTGATCTTTGTAGTTCAGAAAGGATCCACCTTCTTCATCCTCTGTGCTTGCCTCATCCATGTATCCAGAGGCTGTAATGTCAATTTTCACCCCATCTTGTCCTGGGATTTCCAGCACTTCATTGATTGTTTCATCAGCAAGCCAGATGGTCCTTGATCTCAAAGTGACCTCCCATTTCCTTTTCTTACTGTTATATTGAAGAGAGGCATACCAAGTCTTCACTACTTCATCATCATATTTTTCAGCAATTTCCAACAGGTTTTTGTATCTTATCAACCATAGTGCAGCATCAAAGTTGTTGGATATCAAAAATTGCTCCAAATTTACACAGTGAGGCTTGATTACCTTTTTACTGGAAAACTTGGCAGAAAACTCTTCTTGAATCTCAGGAGTGCTCAAAAGTGGTAATGTGGTAAGCTCAAATTCTCCAGATTGTGTAGAAGAGGAGGAAGCCACAGCAATAGTATCACCCGAAGGAATTGCAGTTTTTGAAGAGGAAGGCCAAGTTTTCTGAGAATCTGCCTTGGATGATGATTTCTAGTGTTTAGAAGGGGTAGCTTTACTGGGTTCGGCCTTTCTCTTGGATTTTTCTCCTTCTTTTGTAGCATATTGGGATTTAACCGTTCTTTTTGGCCGAGTCCCAGCTTGTCCTGCTCCAGGGATCTTTACTCTCGCCATTTTTCAGTGGAATGAAGCGGAATGACGTCAAGAAAGGGTTTATAGGATGTGAATGGAAGTTTAAACGGTGAAGAATGACGGTTTTTGGACAGGAGTTAAGAGAATTAAAGAAAGAATCAAAACGGATTCAGAGAGGTTACAGATAGGGCTGCGTCTGTTCTGAGGAAAACCGTAGCATTTAACGTGTGTAACCGTCTGACAGACGAATTTTGAGGGGCCAAAATTCGAACTTCGGGCAGTTACAAGTTAAACCATTTAGCACAGCTTACTGACAGACGAATTTTCATCTTGAAAGTTCGTCTGACAGTGGCTTGAAACAAGCAATACAAGGACAACAGACGAATTTTGTTCCACCAAAGTTCGAATGTTGAATAGAAAAAGGCAGTTAACAATCAAACTATCAATCATTCAGACGAATTAAACAGGCAGAGCTGTATCTTTTAATAATTCAGCATGTAACACATGATTCATCAGACGAATTTTGAACTGAAAATTCGAATTTTCTTACTGTGTAAAGATTGTCCAACATTCGTATGTTAGGAGGTAATAATTTGTGTAGCAGTGATGGACAAACATAATATTGAAATTTTTGATTTTGAAAATTCGAACTTTCAAGTTTCAACAGACGAATTTCGAGGCATTACAGAGAACTGTTCCAGGGCATAACAGGCCGAAGTTCGTCTGTTAGTGAACTGAAATTCGAATGTTGACCATATTGACCATGTCAGAAGCACATTTTATGAAGCAAAATACGTCTAACATACATTAAAATGCGAATTTCATCTTTAAAAACTTACAGAATGGATCCAAAACTTAGAATTTACATTATTCACTCCGTTTTCTGGTTGTTCCATTCTGACGTGCTCCAATCTTCAAGTTTATTGCCATTGATTTTCACAAGGAGCACCTGCACCTCAGATTAAACATACTCCGAAGCTCAAGTTAGAATTGATTCTGATATTGAAAATTTTAAAGACAGAATTGCATGAAAATATCTTACAGTTCATTGGGGTTTACCATTCCCAGTTCTCTCCTTATTTTATAAAGTCTGTCTTCTGGCAGAGGTTTTGTGAGTATATCAGCAATTTGATCCTCTGTTGGGATGTACTCCAATCTAACTTCTCCTTTCAGAACATGATCTCTTATGAAGTGGTGCCTGACTTCAATATGCTTTGTTCTTGAGTGCATGATAGGATTCTTGGTGATATTTATAGCACTTTGGTTGTCACACATGATTGGTATCTCTTTTATTTTGATCTCAAGATCTTCAAGCTGCTGTTTCATCTAGATGACTTGGGCACAACAGCTTCTAGCTGCAACATACTCAGCTTCTGCAGTAGATAATGCTACACTGTTTTGCTTTTTGCTGAACCATGAAACTAGGGATCCTCCAAGGAACTAACAGGTTCCACTTGTGCTTTTTCTGTCAGTTTTAGATCCTGCAAAATCAGCATCCGTGTATCCTTTGAGGTCTTCTCCATTGCCTTTTGGATACCAAAGACCCATTTGTGATGTTCCAATAAGATATCTAAAAATTCTTTTCACAGCTGTTGCATGGGATTCTTTGGGGCATGATTGGAACCTTGCACACACGCAGACACTGAACATGATGTCAGGTCTGCTGGCAGTTAAGTACAGCAGAGATCCAATCATTCTCCTGTACTGAGTAATGTCAAACATTTTCCCATTCTCATCCATGTCTAGTTTGGTTGCAGTAGCCATAGGTGTTCCCATTGGCTTGGCATTCTCCATCCCAAACTTCTTTAGCAACTCCTTTAGATACTTGGATTGACTGAGAAAGATAGCATCATCAAGCTGTCTGATTTGCAGTCCGAGGAAGAAGTTAAGTTCACCCATCATGGACATCTCGAATTCTCCCTGCATTAACTCAGAAAATTTCTTGCAAAGAGTTTCATTAGTAGCACCGAAAATAATATCATCAACATAGATTTGAATAATCAGTAAATCTTTATTTTCTTTCTTAGTGAATAAAGTTGTGTCAACTTTGCCTCTATTAAACCCTCTTTCAGTTAGAAAATTGCTTAACCTCTCATACCATGCTCTAGGGGCTTGTTTTAAACCATAAAGAGCCTTCTTTAGTTTATAAACATGGTTTGGCTTAGTAGAATCTTCAAAACTAGGAGGTTGATCTACATAAACCTCTTCCATGATATATCCATTTAAAAAGGCACTCTTTACATCCATTTGATATAGTAAAATATTTTTCATGCATGCATATGCTAGCATTATTCTTATAGCCTCTAGTCTAGCTACTGGTGCAAAGGTTTCTTCAAAATCAATACCTTCTTCCTAATTATACCCTTTAGCAACCAGTCTAGCCTTATTTCTGATTATTGTTCCAGATTCATCCAGTTTATTTCTGAAAACCCATTTGGTACCAATAACAGGATGATTTTTGGGCCTGGGCACTAAATCCCAAACACGATTTCTTTCAAACTGATTTAGTTCATCTTGCATAGCTAAAATCCAGTAGTCATCAGTTAAGGCTTCCTCAGCACATTTAGGTTCAATTTGAGAAATGAAAGCGCAGTTGAGCATTTGATCCCTTAACTGTTTTCTGGTTTTGACTCTCTCTTGAACATTCCCTATTACTTGATCAACAGGGTGATTCCTTTGATATCTCCAAGCTCTAGGGAGTTTTTGAGTTGTTTCTTCATTATTTTCTTCATCAAACTCTTGCTCCTGGACATCTTCCTCTATGTCAATAGATTCAGATATCTTTGGAGATTCAGTTTTACTTTTGTCAGAAATTCCCAGTTTTTCAAAATTGATAGATAGATCATCCTCATGTTTTAAAACAGCTTCATTTTCAATGAAAACCACATGTACTGATTCTTCTACTAAATTTGATCTTTTATAATAAACCCTATAAGCCTTACTCCTACTTGATTAGCCCAAAAATATACCTTTATCGGATTTGGCATCAAACTTACCCAGATTTTCTTTCCCATTGTTGAGAATGAAGCATTTGCACCCGAACACATGGAGGTGTGACAAATTTGGCTTTCTTCCTTTGTACAGCTCATAAGGAGTTTTCCCAAGGATTGGTCTGATGTAGGCTCTGTTTATGATGTAACTTGTTGTATTCACTGCATCAGCCCAGAACACTTGAGAGAGTTCCTTCTCATTCAGCATAGCTCTTGCCATCTCTCCAATGGTTCTGTTCTTCCTTTCCACCACTCCATTTTGTTGAGGAGTTCTTGGTGCTGAGAAGTTGTGGTCAATCCCATGCTCATTGCAATACTCCAGGAAGTATGCATTTTCAAATTCTCCTCCATGGTCTGACCTGATAGACACAATAGAAATACCTTTCTCATTTTGCACTTTCTTAGCTAAGGTTACAAATGCATCAAAGGTATCACTTTTAGAGGAAAGAAACAATGTCCAAGTGAATCTAGAGTAATCATCTACAATTACAAGCACATACAGATTACCACTAAGACTTTTCACTCTAGATGGTCCAATTAAGTCCATATGCAACAATTCAAGTGGTCTTGTTGTTGTAATTACATTTTTAGATTTGAAGGATGCTTTGGTTTGTTTTCCTCTTAGGCATGCATCACATTCTTTATCCTTTTCAAAAGATATTTTAGGAAGACCAGTTACTAGCTCATTTTTAATCAGTTTAGACAATTGATTCATGTTGACATGAGCTAATCTCCTATGCCATAGCCAACTGTCATTATTCTGACTAATCAAACATATAGAATCCAAGGGAGGAAGTTCATCAAGGTCAATAGTATAACAGTTACCTTCTCTTTGAGCTTTGAGGATTACTTTGTGATCACTTTTTCTGATGACCAGACAAAACTTTGAGTCAAACAGCACCCAGTTTCCTTTGTCACAGGTCTGACTCACGCTTAGCAAGTTGTGGTTGAGGCCAATCACAAACAGCACCTCTTCAATGGATGTTTCTGGATTTTTATCCACAATTCCAATACCAATGATTTTGCCATATTGGTCACCTCCAAAGGTCACCTTTCCTCCTTTCTTGTCTCTAAGGGTGATGAACTTCTCCTTATCACCAGTCATGTGACTTGAGCAGGCACTGTCTATATACCATTTGTTGCTTTTCTTAGCTTTGAGACAGACCTGCAAAACAAAGTTTATGTTTTCCTTTTAGGTACCCAAATTTGCTTGGGTCCTTTTCGGTCAGTAAGTAATTCCCTAGATGCAGAGGCAACTTTGGGAACCCATTCAGTTTTCCTGCCTAGTCCATTTTTCTTCAATGCACAAGAACTGGAAATATGTCCCTTTTTGTTACAGAAATGACAGGTAATGAATGGACTGCTAGATTGAGTGGTAGGAAGAAAACAATGCAGATAATACTTCTGTTTAGCATGCCTTGGTTGATCATATGTTTCAATGTGAGGTGATGCATCAATTTTCTTTTTATTATTGTTAGCATGCACAAAATGTCTCATATACACATTCTGATTTTTCTTCCTGATCTTTTCCTTGACAGCATATGGATCATAGCCAAGACCAGCTTTTCCTTGTGATATTCTTTGGCTCCCCATCAAGGCAAACAACATATCTTTACCTCTAGTAAGCCTAGACATGCTTTTAACTAGATAATCATTTGTTTGCTTAAGTTCAGTGCATGAGGTGCAGCAAACAGATTCAGTAGGAGGTAAAGAGGCAATTTTAGAAACTATACTTTGAGACTCCAGCTTAATTATCTTTTTCTTTGCTAGTTTTAGTTCTTTAGCAACTTTAATAAATTCATCATGAAGCTCATGAAATGCATCTAGTAATTCAGAATAGGAAGGTTCAGATTCATATACCTCTTCTTCCTGATCACTGCTGTGTGAGGGTGTGGCTTTTTCAGAAGCAAGTGCCATCAAACAAATGTTGGCAATCTCATCCTCATCTTCTTCTTCCTCATTTGAGCTGTTGCCCCATATAGATGAGATGTATGCCTTCTTCTTCTTTCCCTTATCAGCAGCTTTCTTTTCCTTTTCTTGTTTCTTGAGGAATTGGGGGTAGTCCCATTTTATGTGTCCCTGCTTCTTGCATTCATAGCAAGTCACAGGTTCTTTTGTCTCTTTCTTGCTTTCTCCAGCTGCTCCTTTCTTGAAGAATCTCTTGTTCTTCTTCTTGCTGTAGAATCTTCCGAATTTTCTAACCATCATTGCCAGAGTTTCTTCATCCAGATCATCTCCTTCATCAGATTCTTCTTCCTTTTCATCAGCAGCTTTGAGGGCAAGGCCTTTCTTCTTTCTGTCCAGCCCAGCTTCCTTGAGCGCTTTGATTTTTCCTTCATATTCCTCAAGGCTGCCGAAGAGAGCTGTGACAGAAGTCATAGATTCTACTCTGGCTTCTTCTATAGCTGTTACCTTGGGCTGCCATTCCAGAGGGAGTGCTCTGAGTATTTTTCTTACTTTCTCAGACTGAGTGTATTCCTTTCCCAGGCTTTTGAGTTGATTCACAATGAGGGTGAATCTCTTTTGTAGCTCCTTTACAGTTTCTCCTTCAGCCATTCTGAAGCTTTCATACTCCCCAATGCACGTGTTCAGTCTGTTTTCCCTGACTCCAGATGTTCCTTCATGAGCAATCTGCAGAGTATCCCACATTCCTTTTGCAGTGGTGCATTGCAAGACTCTGTAGAATTCATATTGATTCAGGGCGCTGACTACATAGTGTTTTGCTTTGAAATTCAGTAGGACTCTCCTTCTGTCCTCATCATTCCATTCTACTTCCAGCTTCTCTTTGTGTCCTCCACCTTCAGTTAGAGACATTGGAATGAAATCCCCTTTTTCAATGACTGACCAGATGTCGAGATCAATTGATTGGAGGTAGATCTGCATTCTCATCTTCCAGTACCCATAATGCTCTCCACTGAAGCTTGGTGGTCTGTTAGTATTGTTCCCTTCAGGGAGTATATTCTCTCCAAAGCCAGCCATCTTAATTCCCGGACTGTGAGTTCCTTTGTATGGGAATCCGAGCTCTGATACCACTTGTTAGCAAGGCTGACTTCCCAAGAGGGGGGGTGAATTGGGAAGTTTGAAATTTTTCTGCACAAAGTGAAGTAAATGAAAATATCACAGTATAATGAAAACAATGCGTAAAACAGAGCAAGGTGAAAAATAAAAGTAAGGAGAAAAGAAGTCAGTGATTTATCCTGGTTCGGTCTATTCACTTGACCTACATCCAGTCCCCAAGACACCTCTTGAGATTTATCCACTATACAGCAAGAATTTCAGTGGGCTTCTTGCTAAGGCCACAGTACATGGGTTTGCTCTGTTTCTGAGCTCTCTCAAACTCTTCAAGCACTTTCACTATGTGCTTCCCAATCCCCTTGTGAATACCCCTCACAAGTAAACCTATCTTCCAGATGAAGAATAGATTGATTACAATGAAGTAACTCTCTTGTAAAGAGTGGATGTGAAAGTTTAAGTACAAGTTTTGAAGTTAAGAGGGTAAAAGCTTTTGAGAAAAAGATTCAACAGAAATTCGGTATATACAAGTTTTATTTTGTTACCCACAACTTCAAATGATGTTGTATTTATAGATTTAGGTCTCAAATATCCGTTAGAGACTAAATCTATCCGTTGGAGAAGTTATTCAATGGTTACTCTGAAAAACTATCCGTTTACCAACCGCATTTAATGTTTCTGACATACTGAAATTCGAATTTTGGTTGGCCAACAGACGAATTTCGAAGGAACCGAAGATTAAAGCTTCCAACGTTACTGCACGAAGTTCGTCTGTTCATGAAGTGAAATTTGAATTTTGAAACTTACAAAACATTTTCACAATGTGACATACGAATTTTCAAGAAGAAAGTTTTCGGTTAAGTATGAACAGTGTTTTCAATTTTCTACAGTGCCTTCGAAATTCGAATTTTGGATCCCTAAAATTCGTCTGTCCATTGAACGTTTAAAGAGACACAGTAGATAACTTTCTTCGAAATTCGAATTTTGGAAAGGCGAAATTCGTCTTTCAGAGAAACTCTTTTCAGACTCATTTCATCATTCGAATGTTGCAAGTTCTTATCATTCGTATGTCAATGTTTCATTTCAATAGACTCAAGAACTTAGCTTCTGAAATTCGAATTTCAATGCTCAAAGTTCGTCTGTCAGAGAGCAGTTTTGAAACTGAAATCACTCTTGATCTCAGGTGAACTTTAACATAGTTTCAGACGAATTTCTTCAATTTTCTCAAGTTTTGTTTTGTTTGAAATTCGAATTTGAAAACCCAAAGTTCGTCTGTTGTAAAGAAGCATCTTTCAGACTTATATGAAAATTCGAATGTTGGAACTTCAAATTCGTCTGTCAGAGAGCATTTATCAAACTTAATTTCATTTTGATTTCAGATGCACTTTATCATAGTTTCAGACGAATTTCTTTGATTTTCACAAACTTCATTTTACTTGAAATTCGAATTTTGAAAGTGTGAAGTTCGTCTGTTACAAAAGGCCTCTTTTCAGACTAGATGAAAATTTGAATTTTGAACAACCAAAATTCGTCTGACAGAGAACAGTCTCTTCAGACTTATTCAGTTTTAGCTCGAAATTCGAATTTCCTTTTGGAAATTCGAATTTCTAACTTGACAGTACAGTTTAAACTCTCAACCTTCGTCTGTTTGTAGGTGTTTTTCAAATATTCAAAGATTTAACATAAAATCAAAGTTTGAAAACATCTTTTCTTCAAATCAAAATCTTTTACCCAATCATATCAAAAACTAAAGATCCTATAAGAGATCTAACAGCAAATACTCAGTAAATCTTCATTTGAAACAGCTTTGTTCTTCTTTGATATCTTCAATCCAAGCTCTTGAGTGTTAGTTTAAAATCATCAAAACTCTTGATTCAACATGATGTAGGCTCTATTTATGATATAACTTGCTATGTTTACTGCATCAACCCAAAATACTTGAGAGTTCCTTTTCATTCACTATTGCTCTTGCCATCTCTCTAATTGTTCTGTTCTTCCTTTCCACTACTCTATTTTGTTGAGGAGTTCTTGGAGCTGAGAAGTTGTGATCAATTCCATGTTCATCACAATACTCCAGGAAGTATGAATTTTCAAACTCTCCTCCATGATCAGACCTGATAGATACAATAGAAATACCTTTCTCATTTTGCACTTTCTTAGCTAAGGTTACAAATGCATCAAACGTATCACTTTTAGAAGAAAGAAACAATGTCCAAATCAATCTAGGGTAATCATCCACAATTATAAGAACATACAGATTTCCACCAATACTCTTAACTCTAAATGGTCCTTTCATATTCATATGTAATAGTTTCAGAGGTCTAGATGTGGTGACTACATTTTTAGATTTAAATGATGATTTAGTTTGTTTTCCTCTTAGGCATGCATCACATTCTTTGTCTTTTTCAAAAGAAATTTTTGGTAGTCCAGTGACTAACTCATTTTTAACCAATTTTGATAGTTGATTCATGTTAACATGTGCTAATCTTCTATGCCACAACCAACTATCATTATCCTGACTAATCAACCATATAGAATCTAAGAAAGAAAGTTCATCAAGATCAATAGTATGACAGTTACCATCCCTTTGAGCCTTGACAATTACTTTGTGATCACTTTTTCAGATGACTAGGCAAAACTTTGAGTCAAATAGTACCCAGTTTCCTTTGTCACATGTCTGACTCACGCTTAGCAGATTGTGGTTGAGACCAATTACAAACAGCACATCTTCAATGGATGTTTCAAGATTCTTGCCCATAATATCAATGCCAACTATTTTGCCATATTGATCACCTCCAAAGGTCACCTTTCCTCCTTTCTTGTCTCTAAGGGTGATGAACTTCTCCTTATCACTAGTCATATGATTTGAGTAGGTACTGTCCATATACCATTTATTGTTCTTTCTAACTTTAAGACAAACCTGCAAAACAAAATTTATATTTTCTTTTTAGGTACCCAAATTTGCTTGGGTCCTTTTTTGTCAGTAGTATTTTCATTAGATACAGATGTACCTTTGGGAATCCACTCAACCTTCCTGTCAAGTCCATTATTCTTTAAAGTACATGAGCTAGAATAATGTCCCTTCTTGTTACAGAAGTGACAGGTGGTAAAAGGACTACTGGATTGAGATATAGGAAGAAAGCAGTGCATATAATATTTTTGTTTTACATGCTTTGGTTAATCATAGGATTCAATATGTCGTGTAATATGATCTTTCTTTTTACTGCCACTAGCATGCACAAACTGTCTCATATACACATTTTGATTTTTCTTCCTAATCTTTTTTTTTACTGCATAAGGGTCATAGCCAAGTCCATCATTTCCTTGTGTTATTCTCTGACTTCCCATTAAGGCAAATAACATATCTTTTCCTTTAGTAAGTCTAGACATGCTTTTCACCAGATAGTAATTAGTTTGCTTTAAGTCAATGCATAATTTACAACAAGCAGATTTAGCAATATGTAGATAAGCAGTTTCAAAGATGTTATGCTGAGATTCTAACTTGTTAATCTTTCTCTTAGCTTGTTTGAGTTCTTTGGTAGTCTTAATGAACTCATCATGCAATTCATGAAATGCATCCAGTAATTTAGAATAGGAAGGTTCAGATTCATATACCTCATCTTCCTGATCACTATTGGATGGGATTTCAGCTTCTTCAGATGCAAGTGCCATCAGACAGATGTTGGCAATTTCATCTTCATCTTCTTCTTCTTCATCTGAGTTGTTGCCTCAGATTGATGAGATGTATGCTCTTTTCTTCTTGCCTTTGTCTGCAGCTTTCTTTTCTTTTTCTTACTTCTTGAGGAATTGTGGATAATCCCATTTGATATGTCCCTACTTCTTGCACTCGTAGCAAGTGACAGGTTCTTTTCCTTCTTTCTTGCTATCTCCAGCTATTCCTTTCTTGAAGAATTTCTTGTTTCTTTTCTTGTTGTAAAATCTTCCAAATTTTCTGACCATCATAGCCAGAGTTTCTTCATCTAGCTCATCTCCATCGTCAGATTCTTCTTCTTTCTCCTCAGCAGCTTTCAGAGCAAGACCCTTCTTCTTTCTGTCTTGACCTGCCTCTTTGAGAGCCTTCATCTTTCCCTCATATTCTTCGAGCCTACCGAAGAGGGCTGTGACAGAGGCCATTGATTCTCCTCTGGCTTCCTCTATTGCAGTTACTTTGGGTTGCCATTCCAGAGGAAGAGCTCTGAGGATCTTTCTGACCTTCTCTATCTGAGTGTACTCCTTGCCAAGACTTTTCAATTGATTCACGATAAAGGTGAATCTCTTTCGTAGTTTTTTGACACTCTCTCCTTCAACCATTTTGAAGCCCGCGTATTCTCCTATGCGGGAGTTTAATTTGTTTTCTCTAGCTCCAGATGTTCCTTCGTGAGCAATTTCCAAGGTGTCCCACATATCCTTGGCTGTGGAGCATTGTGAGACCTTATAGAATTCGTCTTGATTTAATGCACTGACTAAGCAGTGTTTTGCCTTGAAGTTCAGCAAGACTCTCCTTCTATCTTCCTCATTCCATTCAGCTTCTAGTTTTTCTCTGTACTTCCCATCATCCTGTAATTCCATTGGGACAAAATCTCCCTTCTGGATGACAAACCAGATGTCCAGATCAATGGACTAAAGATAGATTTACATCCTCATCTTCTAGTATCCATAGTGTTCTCCACTGAAGCTCGGTGGTCTATTTGTGTTGTTTCCTTCTAGTAGTATGCTTTCTCCAAAGCCAGCCATCATATTTCCTGGACTGTTAAATCCTTTGATTGGGAAACCGAATTCTGATACCACTTGTTAGATATGCTGGCTTTCCAAGAAGGGGGTGAATTGGGAAGATTAAAATTTTCTCCAAAACTTTAAGAAAGTGAGGAAAGCAAAGGTGACAGGAAAATAGAGTATAAATGAATAATCAGTAAAAGCAGTAATAGAGAAGGGAAGACACAGATGTTTATCCTGGTTTGGTCTCTCAATCTTGACCTGCGTCCAGTCCCTAAGCCACCACTTGAGATTTTCCACTATTTTGCAAGAATTCAATGGGCTTCTTTCAAATGTCACAGTACATTGTCGATGCTCTATTTTTAGAGCTCACACTTTCTCTTTCTTTGCACTCTAGCTAAGTACTTCCTTAATCCCTTGTAATATCCCCTCACAAGAAAATCTTTCTTCTAGATGAAGATAAGATTATTTACAATGAATAAACTGTCTTAATCAAAGTGTATATGAAAGTTGGAGTACAAATAATCAAGTATGTGAGAGTAAGAGACTTTGAGTAGATGATTTGACAGAGTTTCAGTATATACAAAGTTAAAATCATTACCCACAACTTCAAATGATGTTATATTTATAGATTTAGGTCTTAACTATACGTTACAGACAAAATCTATCCATTGGAGAAGTTACCCAATGGTTACTCTGAAAAACTATCCATTCACCAACACATTTAATGCTCCTGACACTCAAAGTTCGAATTTCGGTTGGTCAATAGACGAATTTCGCAGAGACCTAAAGCTAAAGACTTCAACGTTGAACTTTCAAAGTTCATCTGTTTATGAAGCAAAGTTCGAATTTTAATCTTTGACAAATATTTCTATGTTGGAACATACGAATTTTCAAGTTTAAAGTTCTTCTGGAAAGTATGAACAGTTATTCCATTTTGCTACAGTGCCTTCGAAATTCAAATTTTGATACTTAAAAGTCTTCTGTCAGTGGGCAGTTCAATAAGGCATAATAGTTCATCTATTCAAAATTCAAATTTTCAAAATGCAAAGTTCATCTATCAGAGAGGTCTCTTTTCAGACTTAATACAAAGTTCAAATTTCTGAATACTATCATTCGTATGTCAACATATCATTATAACAGACTCACAAGTTTTGTTTGTGAAATATAAATTTTCATGTTCAAAGTTCATCTGTCAGTGAGTCATTTTGATGTTATTTCCAAACTCAGTTTTCAGATGAACTTTGACATATCCTCAGATGAATTTTTCATTTTTCATAAGTTGTATTTTGTCTGAAATTCAAATTTTCAAAAGCCAAAGTTCATCTATCAGAGAAAGCTCTTTTTAGACAAGTATCAAAATTTGAATTTCTTAAGTTAAAGTTCATCTATCAGAGAAAGCTCTTTTCAGACTTGTTCATTTTCAATATGAAATTCGAATTTCTAAAGCCAAAGTTCGAATTTTCAAAATAGTATATCAGTATAAATGTTTCAAACTTTGTCTGTTAGTGGGTGTTTTTCAAATATTCCATGGATTAACATAGAATCATAATTTTAAAGCATCTTTTTGCCAATTCAAAGTCTTTTACTCAATTTAGACATGGCTGTAGATTCTACATCTATTCTTGTGCTGGTTTTTCTTGAATTTCTCCACTTGAGATTATTTGTGCACCTTTGATATCTTCTCTCCAAGCTCTGGAAAGTTGGTTTGAAATCATCAAAACACTTGATTCAACACCATCAAGCATGATTCTTGTTCAACTTACCTTGTGACTTCAAGCACTTTAAACTGTCATGACCAGTATTTACAATGAACTCTTTTAGCCAAAGATAATGTTGCCATGTTTCTAAAGCCCTCTTCAATGTAAAGTTCTTTTTCATATATAGAGTAGTTTAAAGTTGATGTACTAAGCTTTTTAGTAAAGTAAGCTATAGGACACTTATCTTGCATCAAAACAGTCCTAATTCCTACCTCGAATGCATCACACTTGATTTCAAAGACTTTACTAAAATCAAGTAGTACTAAGAGTGGTGTATTTGTGAGTTTGTGTTTCAAAGTATTAAATACTCTATCATGAACTTCACCCCATTTAAATGTCATATTATTTTTGACTAAGTCATTTAAAGTTGCAGCTATAGATGAGAAATCCTTAACAAACCTTCTATAAAAGCTAGCCAAACCATGGAAACTTTGGACTTCATTTGCATTCTTTGGGGTTGGCCAATCTTTGATTGCTTTTACCTTCTCTTCTTCTACTTAGATTCCTTGTGCTCCTATAACAAAGCCAAAAAAACCACATTTTTCCAGATTTACAAAAAGTTTGTGTTTCCTCAAGACAATGAAAACTTCATACAAATGCAAAACATGCTCATCTAGACTCTTACTATACACTAAGATGTCATCAAAGTAAATCACTACAAACTTTCGTATGAAAGAACGGAAAATATGGTTCATGAGACTCATAAAGGTGCTAGATGCATTAGTTAATCCAAAAAGCATAACAAACCACTTATAAAGTCCAAATTTTGTTTTAAATGCGGTTTTTCATTCACCACCTTCTTTCATCCTAATTTGATGATTTCCTCTTTTAAGGTCAATTTTAGAGAATAATGATGCACCACGCAACTATTCTAACACATCATTTAACCTAGGAATAGGATAGTGATATTTTACTGTTATTTTGTTGATCGCTCTACAATCTATGCACATTCTCTACTTTCCATCCTTCTTGGATACTCATATCACTGGTAACATGCATGGGCTTAAGCTTTCCATTACAAATCCTTTTCACGTAAGCTCCTCAACTTGGTATTGAATTTCTTTTGTTTCTTCTGGATTTGCGTGATATGCTAGATGGTTGGGGATAAAAGCTCTGGGTATAAAATCAATGCGATGTTCTATGCCTCTTATGGGAGGTAGACCATCAAGTATTGCTTCTAGAAAGAGATCATCAAATTCTTGTGAAAGAGTAAGAGCACTAGGACGCAAGGAAGAATCAAATTGGTTAATGGATAAGTATATGTACTTGTACATAAGCAAAAAGACCTCTTGCCTCACTGTTAATGCTTTTTTATCTCTTTTTTTCTATTAACAAACTCATTTTGTTGTTTTCCTCACTTTCTTCTCTCTTTTTCCTTTCTTTCTCACATTTTCCTCTCTTTTCAATTTTCTGCAATTTTTCTTATTTTTCACTCTTACTCTTTTCTTTTGTATTCTCATCTTTCTTTTGCAACTCTCTTATTTTGTTATGTCTTTGAATTCTCACTTGATCCTTATATGCTTCTAGAGGAGTAAAAGGAGTCAATGTCACTTTTCTGCCATTATGCTTGAAGGAGTAGAAATTAGTATACCCATCATGGAGTACTCTTCTATCATGTTGGCATGGCCTTCCAAGCAATAAATGTCCTGAAAACATAGGAGCTACATCACATAAAACTTCATCATGATATTTGCCTATTGAAAAGAAAATTTGAACCTATTTGGAAACTTTGCATCTACTACTATCATTCATCCATAGGAGATTTTGAGGATTAGGATGCTAGGCAAATTCAATTTTTCAACAAGCAGAGTACTAGCAACATTACTACAACTACCTCCATCAATAACAAAGCAACATAATTTGTCATTGATAAGACATCTCGAATGGAAAAGTTACTCTCTTTATTCATTATCTTGCTCTTTTTGAGGTTGACTACTAAGAGCTCTTATGTTGACTAGGAAATTCCCATCACATAATAGTTCATAATATCTATCTTCTGAAGATTCATCTGATGATTTCTCTTCATATTCAATTTCAACTTCAACTTCACTATCACTTACCAGTTCACCATTTTCACGAATGGTCATGATTCTTTTTTTTGGACACTAATTGGCGATGAAACCTTGACACTTAAAACACTTCCTAAAAGAAGGTTTAGTGTCATGTTTGCGTTTAAATTTTGAAATTTTGGGCTTGCTTTCCTCCTTGGGTCGTGGGGAAGACTTGAAGTCTTTGGAGACTTCTTTTAGTTTTCCATCTTTCCATTTAGCAACAAATTTAGATTCCTTCCAAGAAGAAGTTGAGTATGAGCATTTTCTAGATTTTAGTTGCTTTTCCACAAGAATGAGCTTGTGCAAAAGCTCTTCCATATCTATGTAACGCTCTATTTCCATCTTATCTCGAATTTCTAGCCTAACAACTAAGGAATTGTGCCATAATTTGTTTAGGGCCTTCTAATATGTTTGCACAAATCAAAGTTACATGCAACTCTTTGTAGAATTCTTTAACACTTCAAGTTCCTTGCTCTATTCTTTGCAATTTAATATGTAACTGATGATAGTAATGGTTAGTGATATATCTTTTCCTCATGACAGCTTTCATCTTATACCATGAACTCATGGTATGTTCTCTACTCCTTTATCTACTAGCTTGCAACTAGTCCCACCAAATACTTGCATATTTAGTAAATTCTACTACAGCGAATTTTACTTTCTTCTCTTTAAAATAGTTGTGGCACTTGAATACATGTTCTACCCTTCTTTCCAATTCCAAATATACATCTAGATCTCATTCCCATGAAAAGTTGGAATCTTTACTTGAGTCCTCCTAGATCATTGTCACATCTAGAAGAATTCTTGCTTTTTGAAGTAGACACTTCCACATCTAATTCATGATCTTCTAACTCTAGATGGAAGGAAGGACGTGTTTGGATGGTTGCTAAATTGATAAGGACGTGTTTGGCTGCTGGAAAATTGAAGAAGACATGGTTGACAAAGTGGACAAGGTGTTTGAATCTAACATTTGCTCTAATGCCAAATAATGTGGATCCCATGTGGAACCTACCTCGGGAACCCAGAAAATACATGGGACAACAATGTGGAAGCTTGACTTAAACGAGTTGATCAAACTAGAAAATAATGAGAACTTGCCTAAGAGAACTCTAGCTATAGGAGACACCACAAGAGTTGATCAAGCTCTTGATAAGTCGGGTGTATTCTTAAGAAAAACACAAAGAACTACTGAAACTAACTAATTTGGAAAATATTCTAAATTACTTCATTGATCTCTGAAGAAAAAACATTACAATGAATGGTCTTAAATAAAAAAAAAATACTAATTCCTACTATGACTCCTAACTCAGTTAGATAAAGACAAGTTTTATCTACTAGAATTCAAACTAAATTAAGTTAAATCTAAGCCTATGATTGGTCCCTTTGAATACAAATAGAAAACCACAAATTATTTATCTGAATCTAAACCAAATAAATTCAAAAAGAATAAGATAAAAAATAATTCAAATTAAATCTAAAAAAAATTAAAATAAAATATAATTTATCCTAAACTAATCCTAAATGGCTTGAGTCATTCTTCTAATTTGGTCATATCAGCATATTAGGCTTGGATCAATATAATAGTTCTCTTCGGGCCTAAAGGCAATGATGCCTCTTCTTCAAGCATCTTAGGTTCATCATCCTGCAAACCTCTAATCAAGCCCTATAAAGCTTCTTTCATAGCTTTGGTCCTGCCTCTAGTTAATGGGCCTCCTATTACTTAAAGTGAATCTTTTGGGATGGTGCTCTTCCCCTCTTGGATCCACTCATGGACTCCATCAGAAAGAGATTAGCAAAGAGAATGGAAGAACAAGATTGATGTATTAGAAATAGTTTTGTTTTGTTTCTTGTTGTCTTGTTTAAACTATTATAAAAAATTGAATATTGCTTCAAAAATTATAGTGTCTATATGGATGGTTAGAGCTATGTCTTGGGACAAAATGCCACTGATTGGATTGTATTTAGATTTATACAATGGTAGATATACTTGTTTTACTAAGACTACTTTAGTAAATGTTATTTCTAATCCTTAGAGGTTTATGTTAATATTTTGACTAGTAAGAGTAGAATAAATGTACAAAAAAATATGGTTAGAATGTAGACATATAAAACTTTCCAAAGATACTAAGTATGCACCAAATGGCTTTGTATTTTATGACAACATTTTTTTTAAAATTGAGGCTCAGATTTCAAACAGAAATTGGGATGTGAAAATAAACAGTAAAATTTACACAACAAACTATACGAATCTGTGCGCCTATTTTCTAGTTTCTTTTTTTTTTTCTCTTAAAATTCAAGATATGCATGATTTTTAGAGATTTGGACCACGAGAAATGATTTTTCTACATTTAGTTATAATATTTTAAAAATCACTGCACAATTAGCTATAAAACCAACAAATATAGTTTTAATCAATTTCAAGTTTTTAATTAGTTTAACTTTTCAAAGACTGTTTTCATGCTTCAAAACCAAGCAGTTTCAAGGGAAATGTCTTAAAATGTAAGATGTAACACAATCTCTTGGAAATCATAATTTCTTGCCTAGTTTAAGCTTTCTACTATATTTCTTGCATGAAAATCCAATTCTTTCCACATTCCTAGCCTAGGTCAGAACTAAACTTCAGAAGGGGAAGAAGAAAACTCTATGAAACCAAGCCAAACTACCCAAGAAATGGTGGAATATCTTACCTAGCACTTGATCTTCAAGTCTTCAAGTTTCTTGCTCTCTCTTTTCTCTCCTCTTCTCCACACCAAATGCTCTCCTATGTCTGCAAATTTTGAGCCTTCTAACTCACATATGTAGCACACAAAATGGCTAGAGGAGAGAGATCTAATAAGCATACTTAATCATGGTTCAGTTTACTTAACTTTGGTTACTTTTCAAACTACTTGAATAAGTTTTGCATTAAATAATTAATTAATCAAATTTCCTCACATGGGTTGCTGCACTCACACCATTTTTAGGGAAATATCTCCAAAATACTGCATAATTTTCTTAGTCTAGATGTATCCTATGTTAGTTACTTTTTACCTGGACCGATAAAGTTACTTTTATAGTATTTTGTTACTTTATAGATACAGGGTTAAGACAGACTTGGATTTGTTTTTAATTCGATATCCTATCCCATACAATATAAATATAGGATCCACATACTTTTCCTCTTACTTTTCTTCTTTTTGTGGGGCCCACAATCACTTTTTCATTATATTGTTACTTTTACAATACTTGGCCAGCAATTTTTCTTAAAACTGACTACCCTAATGCACTATTTCATTGGGTTCATTATGTTATAAGCTTCAATATGACATAAATTTTTAATATTTACAAAATTACCCCTAAATTAGGTCAAAAAGCAAATATTTATTCTTTCAGGTACTTTCTTGTAATTTTTCCTAGGGACCAAACTTTAAATAATTCTTTTTACAAGGACTAGATTGCAAATTTATTTTTAATTAATCACTGGACTGTGAAATTACTGTTCCACTTTTTTTTCTTCTTTCTATGCATCCCATACTAATTTTAAATTTGTCTATTTTTTAATTTCAACCTCCTAGCACCCAATACTTACATCATTGTATTTAACATGTCAAGAGCTTCTATTCAATAGGTATATTGCATAACATCTAGTTCTAAATTAATTCCTGCAAAGGATCTTATGAAAAATTAATTCCAATTAAAGACCAAGCATGTGAAATTATAATTTTGCCCCTCTTAGCATTCACAAAATATTTCATGAGTGGTATCTTTTCTATTTCTGCTTTTAATACATTCCTGTAAGATACATTGTAGTTGTACTTTAGACATAGCCCTGAAAGTCAGGATGTTACATTCTTTCACAAGAAAGTATGAACTTCATGAGTATAACTAATCAAAATATTTCCTAACAAAAAAAAACCTAATTCTAATAAAATGATTTTTGCTGACATTACTTAAAATATAACAAAAAGTAATTTAAAATATTAATTCTATCATATAATAATCCTAATGTTTAGGAGTTGAATTTCCAGCAGTTAAAAGATCTCAACCATGGGCTATAAGCTCAAAGGAAAATTAACCTAGTATTATTTACTTAATGTATACTTCTTGCCAGGACCTATAGTACCCCACATTTAATTTAAAGAACAATTATTCAAGACAAGAAAAAACCATATATTCAAAACAAGTCCTTGCATAGGTACTAGGATAATAAATAATTAATTGTAAACAAGTCACTCTCTGTTACAGCAATAAATATCAAGCCCCTCTAAAGTAACCTATCCAAATGCCATTACACTTTGGATTATGATAGAAAATTAATTAGTCACCAAACTTTTACAAAAGAAAAAGCCTACTATTTCGATCTCCTTCATTACCATGGTAATGCCTCGAGTTTTCACCAATAACTAGTCATTAAACTTTTATCAATAAAACCTACTTTTTCCTTTAATTAAGGACAAACATTTGATGGAGGTATAGTGGAAGTCCCTCTAATAATGAAAAGAAATATTTCTAAAAAATTATGGAGCATAGAAACAAAAGTTTGAAAAATTCAAATCATATCAAGAAAACCATTGCTAATATCATATGGATGGAATGCATGGAACCCACAAGTCAACAAATCAATTGAAGAAAAAATACCTAGAATGGAACATATGGATGGAATAGAGTCAATAGGTCATATCAATCGTCAAATCACAATTCATTCTTAATATAGGTAGAAGGAAATACAAGACTTGTGTGGAAGAAAACATACATGGAAGTAGTGATTCAATTGTGTGATAGCTTTGACAATATGGTATAATGCAAATATGATGTGATAAAAAAAAAAAGGAAAGGTGCATAATGACAAGACAACTTTGGCGGCATGGTTGGAGTGAAAAAATATTGTGGGATTGAATTATGCTTTTTGATAAGGTTAAAGGGTATTTTTGGTAAATGAAATAATCACTCTAGATCATTCCATCCTAGACCCCACGATTTAGGGGGCCAAGAAAAATTGGATCTATTAGGTCTGATGACTAACATAATTAGTTTTGATTATGTTAAATAATGGAGCAAAAAGATTGCATGATATGTGTATTATTCATAATATCATTTATATCATGCTTATCATTAAAATAAAATTGGACTAACTACTTTGCTTGAAGAGAATTATATTCAATGTAGGTTGTCCAAAGAAAAGAAAGAGTGAACACTAAAGTAAAAAAAAATGGATTATCAATACCATGCTTAGCTCAAAGATAAAGACAAAGAAAGGTTGCTCCAAAAACTGAAAGAATGTGATGATATTAAGAGAGCAAGATGATTTGAAGAAATCAAGTGAATTTGAGAGAAAATTAAGCTCATATGTCGTATTTACTTATTTATTTTAAGATTTATGGTGGTTTAGCTTTGAAACTTAATCTTGTTACCACTATTCTTAGATAAGCTTTAGATTGAGTTTTGGTAGCTAGCTTAGTGTTTTTCAAAGTTTTTTTATGTCAATGTTGAGCTTCAAGGACTAAGCATTAAGATTTGTGGACTAACCTCCCATGTGTTAGGTTTGCTAGCTTCCCAAGAGGGAAGTGAATTAGGAAGTTTGAAACTTTCTGCAAAAATATAAAGAGTGAAAGCAAAAGTTGCAAAAAAATAGAGTGCAAAATGTAACAAGGCAATAAGGAGGGTAGAGGAAAGAAAGACACAGATTTATCCTAGTTCGGTGTAATACCCTACCAAACATAACCTCCAATCTGGACCAATTTCTTCAACTACTAGCCAAATACAGCCCAAACACCTCAAATTCACTTCCCAAAACAACAAAATGGTAGAAAAACACCAGAAAGGACCATAACAGGATGAAGCCATGACCTACTATAGCACCGCCGCAGCCTCAACATCAGAAACCATATTAGCAAATTGCTAATTTGTTGGGCCAAATTCTGACGCAAATAACTTCTTGCTCTGATTTCCGATTGACCTAATTCTAACTCCTACAAGTCACTCTCATTATTATCTAACCATGAGCACCAATTTCACTTGAATCCAACTACATTTGAAGATTTTGGATGCCCAATACCATTTTGGCCACATTTGACCAAAACCCACAACCTATTGCCTCTAAATTGCCACCAAAGGCAAATGGACACTCAGGGGCAATTCACTCAGGTCCTATTTGGCTTAACTAACTTGTCCAAAGAGGTTTTATCTTGAAGAAGCTTTTCCTCCGAGAATTGACCCCCTTGAACCCCAAAACCACATAATGGGCTATATGCCCTAGACTCATTAACAAGGCCCAAATCCACCCTTGGGCTCACATACGACCATTATAGCATACAAATACCTGCTCATACATTAAAGACCCATACTAGGGTCCACTATCATCATCCCTCACATTTGACCCATTCATGACACCTATCCATATCTTGCATACCATTTATCAATATCATATAACCATCAACATCATCCATACATCATTGCTATCATCATATTATCACATAACATGCAGCCAATATTCATAGGACACGAATATAAACCTCACGAGACTACGTACCAATAATACTCCCCAGGAATACTCAGAATAGGCAATACACTCAATTACCACTCACTTGGCACAATATTACATAAACTAAATTACAACCATAATTATGCTTGGGATTCCCAAAGACAGAGAGGTTTGTAACTCCATGGTCCTCTCTGAACTAGCACCAGAGTCTTCACCTGAAAGGTTGTCATTGAGGGGGGTATGAGACAATGTCTCAGTAACCGGGGACAACTACATGTATATATATATCATCAATATTACACATATATGCAAATGATATAGTATAATGCCAATGTCATGAGATGCATGTCTCCCTCCACACGAATAGACCATGAGCTATCGTCGTAGTAGGACATTTTGTATTAGTGATTCCCTTCCAACAGTTGATGAAGACTGATTCCAGGATAACACCAAGCTTACCTCCCACTAGTGCACCCGGCCAAAGGTAACACTAATGTTCGGATCTTGGTTCTCCTTTCCCTTTCCCACCATGAATTGCCAGCGATTTAGGGAAGGTATAGTCCACTGCGCGCCTTTCCCCCTAGCTATAGAAGGCAATTTAGCTGTAGGGATCCTATCCTTATCCCCCCTAAACATATATATATATTCCATCCTTATCCTTCCTAATCATATATCATCATATATCATATCATCATCACCATTCAATGCACCATATATCACAATCTCACAATGTCATATGGTGATGCTCATGTCATGTCTTCGTATAATCATTATCGTGTTCTCATGTCATGCTATGCATCATGTAATGCCACATCATCATCATCAATAATCATCATTATAATCATGCAATAAGATCACATGCCATGCCATACTCATCATTATCATATGTTCACATCATGTCATATCACATATATACATCATCGTCATATACTATATCATCTAGCCGTGTGCATACCACGATATATAGAAAACCATACACAAACACATAATGATATCGTGGTATAAACGGAGACACGCATATATATATCAACATATAATATATGTACAAAACAAATAATACAAACACCTGGTTACCTCTAGTTGTCCACACCACATACATAGGAGCTTAGGCAAACCTCCAGAGCACCCATCACAAATCATATGCTTCTGATTAGTCAATCAACCACTATAACATTATAATACTTCCAATTAGTATAATGCACATATTACCCATAATTCACAATCCAACCATCCCAACTTAACCCATTGTTCCAAGAGCATTAATACCTCTCAATGAGCCTCAATTACACATTCTAACCATGATTATCCACATATGTTTCAGATTTCACATACCCTTAATCAATTTCAACCTAAGGTTTAGCTTAAATCACACATACTCTCTCTATAACTCATACCTAAAGCTTCCTAACACTATATAACACTCCTACAGCACCAAAACAAGCATTTTAATTGGTGGATTTCACCCAAACTCAAAACCTAAGATACTCCCACCAATTTCCAACCCAAAATCCAAAGAGAAAAGAGAGCAGAGGAAGCAAGATCAACTTACCAACCATTAATCAAGCTCCCCTCAGGTTAGATTTCACGTGACCTAGTGAAGCTCCTCCATTGCTCCCTTTATTGATTTAAACAAAATTTTTTATTCTTGTCGCGGGTCCAGATAAGCTCGCCATGGCACCATCATGTCTAGTTAGCAAATTATCTCTCTGGAGCTCGCTCTCGCTGCGGTAGCCCTACTTCTCACTGCGACTTAAAGCTCATTTTCCTCCACTTTGAATATTCCTCCATCTTCTTTTCTCCGATTCTGCATACAATGCCAATACAAATGCCATGAGGGTTGTTACATTCGGTCTCTTCCTCTTGACCTACGTCCAGTCCTCAAGCTACCACTTGAAATTTTCCACTATCTTGCAAGAACTCAGTGGGCTCCTTACAATGCCACAATATAATCTTGTGCTCTGTTCCAAGAGCTTACAGATTCTCAATCTGCACTCTAGCTAAGTGCCTCCCAAATCCCTTGTGAAATCCCCTCATAAGAAAATATTTCTTCCAGATGAAGATAAGATTGTTTACAATAAGATAAACTCTCTAATTTAGAATATGTATGATAGCTAAAGTGCAATAAATGAAGTGTGAGAGAGTATAAGGCTTTGTCTAAAGATTTTGGTAAAGTTTCAGTATATACAACGTAAAATTGTTACCCACAGCTTCAAATAAAGTTCGATTTATAGATTTATATTTTAACTATACGTTAAAGGCAAGATCTAGCCATTAGAGATATTACCTAATAGTTACTCTGTAAAACTAGCCACTCACCAATTTCATTTAATGTATCTGACATCCAAAGTTTGAACTTTTGGGTGTCAACAGATGAATTTCGTAGAGACCATTAGTTAAAGACTTTAATGTTGAACTTCAAAGTTCGTCTATTCAAAGGTGAAATTTGAATTTTCATCTTGACAAATATTTCTTATTTAAGAACATACGAATTTTCAAGTTTAAAGTGCTTCTGATAGGTGCAAACAGTTATTCCATATTGCTACAGTTCACTTTGAAATTTGAATTTTGGGGAACCAAAATTCATTTGTCAATGAGCAACTTAATATCGAAAAAGTTCATCTTTTCGGAATTCAAATTTTGAGCATTCAAAGTTCGTCTGTCAGAGAGACATCTTATCAAACGTATATGTTTTCAGTTCAAAGTTCAAATTTACGAAGTAGAAGTTTGCCTATCAGAGAACACCTAATTAGAATTATACATTTTCATTCCAAAGTTTAAATTTTCAAAACTAAAATTTGTCTGTCAGTGAGACTGACTTCGAACTATTTTCGCACTTTAACTTTCAATGAACTTTGACGTAGTTTCAAATGAATTTTTCATTTTTCACAAATTATATTGGACTCAAAATTCAAATTTTAATAGGCTGAAGTTTGTCTGTCAGAGATAACATTTCTGTAACTTCGAATTTCAGTCATCAAATTTTGAATTTTCAAAGACACATATGAAGTTTAATAGTTCAACATTCGTCTGTTAGTGAGTATTTTTCAAATATATCATTAGTTAACATAGGATTGATGAAAATCACTTATTTAATAATACTGGGTGCAAGATCAAAGCCTTTTACTTGTGAACATTGTGAGAAATCCTACAAATTAATCTTGTACTCATTTCTTCCTAGATTTCTTCAATTGAAATCTCTTGTACTCCTTTGATATCTTCCTTCCAAGCTCTGGTTGTTTGGAATCATCAAAACACTTAATTCAACATTGTGTTCATTGATTTTCTTGTCTTTAGGAAAGACATTAGTGGACTAAGGGTGATAGGTTAGATATGGAGAAAAGGTTGCCTCTCTAACAAATCACATTACTCAACTAACCTATGAGATTTTTCTTCTAACTTAGCCAACCCGAGAGCAACAAATTTTCTTGGTTGATAGCTTTGTTGACTAACCCTCCATGTTTGTCTACTAACCTTGTTTTCTAGAAAAACTAAGTGTGGTTGACTTGAAGTTTGTGGACAAACATGTATAGTTTGCGGCACTAACCTGCAGCTTGTTTACTAAGCTTGGAGGTTTTCATGAAATTGTAGCTATGCAAAGCTTCTGAAATCTACATCATAGCTTGATAGTCGACTAACTCCCTAGGTTTGTCAACTAACCTGGTCCAACATAATGAGATGTGTCTAATTGCTAGTTGAGATTTATAGCACTAACTTCCATGGTTTGTCACCTAACCTGCCAGCTTTGTAGAATAACCTATTAGGTTTGTGGACTAACCTCTAACAGCTTATTTAATGTTGCAAGTTAATATTATACCTCACTTAGTAATGCTGCAGGTTAACGTTATACCTCACTTAACAGTTAGTTCTCAACTCTAACGACTAGATTAAGTGGAAATCTATATATTGAATCAGGTTTAAGATGGTGGATAACAACATTAAGTATTCTACAGCCAAAATGATGTTACATTGATTCAAAGCCCTACCTACCAAACTTATATGATTCTTTAAGCTTTAATGTTTGTACCCACTCTTTGTAAGTAAAGTTTATCATTTGTAATCGTCTTTTCTCTATGAGAGAAATTCTCTATATGAGGTATCCTAGAGGGATTACTCAAGGTTGGGTTACCTTGAGGGAATTTGCAATCACACCAAGGAAGGTATGGAGAATATAGACTTAGTGAAGAAGCCTAGAATGTACTAAGGTTTTATAAGTACTCGAATCAAACTTGTGATATATAATGGAAAATCCCAATTGGGTTGCTTGAGGACAAGATGTAGGCCAAGTGGTTAAGTCAAACAAGGATAAATCTTACTATCTTGATCTTCTTCTTGGCCTCAAGCTTCATCTTCTCGCTATACTCTATTTTCCCTTCTTTTTGTGCTTCATACTGATACACTGAGTTGTTCTTTATAAAAGCAAAATTTTGTAACACCTAATTCATCCCCTATTAGGTAGCCAATTGCACTTATAGGATCTATGATGGCTAAGGATTGTTTAGGAGACTATCCCAAGCCATCCTACTCTCCTGTAAAAAAATCTCTCAAATAATGGCCTAACCCATGTAGCCATTCCACTCTATCCCACTCCCCTCCTCAAAAAAATCCCAAACACACTGTAAGAGTTTTGGATGTTTAATAGCAACTAACTTTTGCTTACCACCATTAAACTGATAGGGAGTTAAAAGTTTTGAACAAATGCTTGGAGACTTACTTGTGATGTATGTGTTGGGAGAAGCCTAAGGATCGATGCAAGTGGTTGTCTCTTACTGAATTGTGGTACAACACCACCTTTCACACTTCAACAAAAGCAACCACCTATGAAATACTTTATGGTCAAAAACCTCCAATCTATATTCCATATTTGCCTAATAAATATATTATTCATGTTGTTGGCTGGTCATTTACTATAAGGGAAGAGATTCTAGCTATCATCAAACATAATTTATCAAGAGATGTTAATAGGATAAAGCAAAAAAGCAAATGAAAGAAGGTCTAACCAAGAGTTTCAAGTAGGACAATGTGTATTTCTCAAACTACAAACCTATAGCCAGATTTTGGCAGCTTTTAGGAGTTCACAAAAAATTAGCTCCTAGATACTTTGGACCCTACAAAGTGTTACAAAGAATAGGACCAATTGCCTATAAACTGGAACTACCTCAAGAATCAAGGACTCACTTGACCTTCCGTGTGTCATGACTCAAGCTATGTCCATATCCATCCGTGAAGCAAAAGCATCTTCCGGTTGATTGGCCTACACCTTCACATGAAGATGTGCATGAGAAAATCCTAAATGAGAGGGTTGGAAAGTGACAAGGCAGAATTATCACTGAAGTATTAGTACAATGGAAGGGTTTACCAGATGAAGCTAGCTTGATATCCTTATATAATTTCCAGAAACTTTACCATACATTTGTTGTACCCTTTAAAGGCAAGGGTTTCGTGGGGAGGAGGTACTGTTATGAAGTTGTATAATTATGTTAGTTAATTATTAGAGTGTTAGAGTGTCTAATTAGTTAATTGAAAATTAGGAAACTAGTTAGTTAGATCTTTTAAATGGCAGTTGGAGGAATATACCTGTTGGAAGGGCAACAACTATATAAGGGAGTGTAATGTAATTTTAGGTGGCTTTTATGTTTAATGCAATTCAATTTCATAATTTCTCCCTTTCTCTTCTCTCTCTAATTCTTCTTCTCTTCTACTCTCTTTCTCTCTTCTTCTCTACTCCTATCCTCTCTTTCTTCACACCACTTAACAAAATAGTTGTATGGACTATGTATGGAAAATAATATGCAATGCAAATATCTAGAACTAGTATGAAAACCAAAATTAAACATAGACTAATGCAAAAATGAACTAAAAATAATGCAAGATAATGTATGGAAGATAAAAGAAAATATGCAAACTACCTTAAAATAACATACTTGGCCGAAATTGGCACTTGATGGCAAATGCATGAATATGTAAGAATGGATAAGGGTGTAACATATTATTTTTATCTATATTTACCCATATATTATAGTATGCATAATGTCCAAATATCTCATATTAGGAGCTTGAATCATTAATAGAACCAAAATATTTAAAATAAAAAAATGTGGTACTATTCATTTGGTTCTCAAGTTTTCTGGATGAATTTTGAAAAAATTATAACTAAATCCAAAAAAATCATATCAAGGTAGTTCAAGTCTCTAAATGAAGATAGAAACATCCTCTACAAGGTATAAATATGAAACTAGCCTTTCTAGACCAATTTGTACAGTTTATTGCTCAAACCTACACTATACAAATGGTCATTTTTCTCTTTTTCGAGATTTTGGCCATAAATTTAAAAATTCATATCTAACTTTATACTAAGTCAAATCATTCATTCTCTATGCCATTGTAAATCTATGTGTATCTACTTACAGCCATAGTTTTATTATACATTTATTTAACTTGTGCAGGGCATGATTCCAATTTAAATCATGAAAGGTCAGAACCTCACTCTTATTGTAACAATTTTAGGGAAACATGTATATCTCTCATTGTACAGCTCCAATTGAACTCAAACTAGTGGCATATTGAACTCAAAAAATAGATATTTTTACAAATGTAAACCACTAAACTGTTGGAGCTTAGTATGATTTTATATTACCTTTCAAAGTAAGTGATACTTACAGTGAAATTTGCAATCTTTACTTTACTGTTCAGTTTTAACCCTCAATTTCAAAATTTCACTATAAATCATACATATATCCAAATTAAGTGTTATTTATCTCATTAGAAAGCTTGTTCTCTTTAATTTGAGAGAATATATGACAATTAATCTATTTTCCCTGTTTCAGTCAAATAGTGTTAACTTTACTTTTATTGTTACAAAATGAACTTCTAGCAATATAACATGGTAAAGTAGACTTCATAACAAGCTCACATGATCATTCCATGTTCTAAATCCATGCCAAACATTTCATAATGCTCAAAAGAACCTAATAGCACAAGGATACATATCCATATGCATATACATAATTTTTATACATTATTTAAAAATATGGAACCATAGCTTGAAATCATCATCAAGCATCATTCTCTCCTTCATTCTCTTTAGCTCCTTAATCTCCTTGCCATTGCTTGTGCCTAATCATTTGGGATACTTGAGGGGATGAGATTGGGGGCAATCTCAGTAACAAGTTACATTTCATGCAATTATGTCAATCATGTCACATAACTCACATTTGATCACATTTAATCACATCAATCACATTTAAACAATAAATTGTCACATCGGCCATAAAAATTTTGGCAGCATAACGGCTTAGAAAATGGACATCCTGGGGAATAAAACCCCTTATTTTACAGCCAAAACTAATCAAAGAAATCACAATTGCAATATGGCTACACAATTTGATCATAGAAAGACAATGAAAGAATATAAAGCTAGAATGTAAAACTTAGCTACCTTTGATGACTTCTCTTAGTTATACCCTTTCCTTTCAATGATTCCCCTTGCTTTCTTGGTTTTTCTCAAGTCCATAAGCATCATTAAACAATGGCTTAAGCCACTAATTTCATAGCTCAAAACATAAAGCTCACATAAAACTCTTGAAACCCTTAAATCTTCAATTGCTTATCTTAGTTTGGATCATGAAGCATATACTTGTCTTTAATATTTTTGGCCATGGGGAATCCATTTTGGGGTTAAATTAATGAAATTCCCACTATAAGAATCACTTTTGGTCTAGCCAAAATTCGGCTTATAAGAGGGAAAATGGAATTTCTTACAAAACTTGCTCAAATCACGGCTAGTTTGCTTCCTCATCAATTTATGGTTCAAAAACTCCTTCCCTCTTATTATCATGCTTAGGCCAAGATTGGACAGCAAGTGAAGGGGAATAAAATTCAAGGAAACTAGCTCAAACTACCAAGAAACTATGGTACAAGACTTGAAAATTGCAAATTTGCAAACATACCTTTTTTCTTGGATTTGCATTCCCTTTTTCTTCTCTTTTTTCCTTCACCTACGGAGCCTTCATTTCCTCCAATTGTTCAAACCACTCATCCTCTCTTTTCTAAGTGTTTGTCTCGTACAAATGATGGAGGAGAGAGTATATATAAAGGCAATTAATTAAAATTACTTTTTCTAATCCTTAATTAATTAAGAAAACTTAATAATTAAGTTTCCCTTTTCCTTAACCATTAAGACACCATTTTGGTCATTTGTAGCATGACAAGTGGCATCTAATTGAGGGATAATTATCTCCAAAATACTGCATAATTTTCCCAATCCAGTAATACCATGTGTAGGTTACTTTATATCTGGACTGATAAAATTACTTTTTGCAATATTAAATCACTTTATGAGTACATAATTAAAGTAAACTTGTGCCTAATATATTTTATTATCCTGTCTCTAAAAAGCTACTTTTGCAGTGTCCAATGACTTTTCTTATTAACTTTTTACCTATTGCAGATGAAAAAGCAGCTTTATCGGTATGAAGTTATTTTTTAACCTTTGACACTGATTATTTCTTCATCTTTGAACATTAACCCTCACTGCTATATACCATACTTCTCTTATCAAGAGCTTCATATTGACAGTAATATTACATATTTACAAAATTACCCCTGATCCAAGGCTAAATTATAATTTTTAATTCTTTCAGGTCATTAGCTGTAATTTTTCTCAAAATATTTTAGCTTTCTTCCCCACGTAACATTTTATGCTTAGGGACATAGATGTAATTTCTATAATTCTTAGGGGGAAAAATGTAATTTCTCATTTTTTATTAGATTGGGAAAATGACTTCTTTGTCATTTTTCATGCAAAATGGTGTCTGCCATTTTTGCAAATTTTCTATGCATTTTGAGATATTTAGCTTTTCAGAGATATTACAGAAGGTGTGTAAGAGTGAAGTGTATGAATGGAAATGGAAATGGAAATGGAAATGGATGAAATGAAAACAACTACTAATTAGAGCCAAAATTCTAAGAGTATAAATACTAACCTAAGATGGAATTATGATGTAAACTAAATGAAATATTATGATAGAAATGTATATGCAACAAACTGAGATGAATGCAATCTATAATCTAGATGCAAATTTTGAAACCAACTAGCTATAATTGGATTAGGGGTTTTGCAAACAAATAAAATGGAAATGCAAAGGAAGGGAATTTGAATTAACCAAGGAAAAGACGAAGGGAATTTGAATTAACCAAGGAAAAGACAAAGGAAAGGAAAATCAACTAAACCAAACACTAGATTCCTAGAGAATGGAAAAGTGAGTGAGTAAAATAGTGAACCAACTATGGGCTTGGCAAAATAAATTGGGTCTATCCTTACCTAATCCAATTAATTAATTGTGAATAGAATGTGATTAAATAAGGCAATCAACTAGTTTAGACATTAACAATTAAGTCCAATTTCAGGGTTAAGTTAAGCTTAGATTACAATAATGCTAATCTAACCTCCTAAACATGTTTAAATCACTTAATTAACATGCCAATTAAGCTTCTAATTAAAATCTAGAAAATTAGGAACTATCACTTATAGTCGGTTTGGTTTGCTCACACGGGATAGAAAATTAGAAAATTTGGATGTGTTGATGTGGTTAGAATAAAATTTATGATATCTTTATAGGCATCAGCAATTATTTTGAGGTTCTTGGCTAGCTAACTTATTTGATTTTGCATATGTGAATACTGAGCATTCTTTTATCTCTGCTAAGGAATCAAAGAGTTCAGGTATGGTATTAGGAGTGGCAATAAAAGGTTTTGGTTGCTGGGTAGGTGGTGGTTGTGTTGGCTGTGATTTAGGTTGTATGGTAGATGTAGCCTCAGATGTAGCCTCATGCTGTTGAGACTATCCCTCTTCAAAGAATAAATCCTCTGACTTACCAGCTCCTTTCCCAATCTATCTCTCTTCTTTCCTTTCAATTCTCATTTTCATCATTTCTTCTTCTTTAAACTCCTCAGTTGGCTTCCCTTTGCCTTTCTCCAGATGCTATATTTTGGCAAATTTGAGCAGTTTGGTGATGATAGAGGCATAAGGTAAGGTTGAATCTTTTCTTTGATCTCTTGCCTTGATCATCCTCTGAAATATTATGTGACCTAAGTTGAGCTCTTTTCTGCGAATCAAGGTTGTCATTACATGAGCCTCAGCCCTAGTGATTAGATTAAAGCTTCCTCCTTTATTGAAGATAATCCTTCACACTATATAGTGTATAACCCTCATTTGTACACTAAGGTTTGAGGGCTTCACAAGTTTCAGAGGAGGCCTATTCTCATGCCTTCTGAGGAGAGCATCCAAGATTGTGCTTTCCTTATAGCTCAGAAATTCCCTACCTTCCTTATCTGTATCATATTCCTCATCCATGTATTTGGAGGTGGAGATATCAATTTGAAATCCCTCTTATCCAGGAATATCTAATACATCATTAATATTTTTATCTGATAGCCACAGATTCCTAGACCCAAGAATTATTTGGCACTGCATCTTCTTATCATTATATTTCAATGCAGCATACTAAGTCTTAATCACCTCACCATCATATCTTTCTCTAATTTTCAATAGATTTTTATATTTGCTCAACCAAAATCCAGCATCAAAGTTGTTGAAGGGTAAAAATTCCTCTAAATTGGAGTAGTGAAGGGCTATTATCTTCTTTGCAGCAAACTTTGAGGTAAACTCCTTTAATATTTGTTCAAAACTGCAAAGAGGCTCTGTAGTGAACTGTAACTCTTCTGACTTAGTGCTGGATGCAGGGGCGGTAGGAGTTGGCTTCTTCAATTCTGCCTTTAGAGTTGTTTTCTGTTTCTTTAATGGAGTCCCTTTATTGGATTCAACCTTCCTTCTATGTATACTGAGATTTGGTAGAGTGTTTGGGTCTGGCTTGCTTTTTCCCAACGTTGGCATTTTTCACTCTAACCATTTTTAGGAGAGATTTGTGTTGAAAGATGCTCTAATGGTGTTTATGAGGCTTGAGTTAAAGTTTAATCGGTGAGAAATGAGGTTTAACCAAAGAAATTTAAGAATGGTTAAGAGGGGAGAGAAATAGTTTTGGTTGAAAGATGAATAGGATTGCATCTATTCAAAACATGATCCTTTGAATTTGCTTATGTAACCGCTCAATAGATGAATTTTGGTAGTCAAAATTCGAATTTCGATCAGTTACGTTGCCTAATAACACAGAGAAACTGTCTTGACAGATTAATTTTCAACCTTAAAGTTTGTTTATCAAAGACTTAACATATGAGGGATGACTTCAATAGAATAATTTTAGTCCTGAAATTTGACTGACAGAGACTTAACATCAACAGATGTTTCAACAGATGAATTTTGTGCTCTTAACGTTCAAATGTTAAAGTCTTTTATTGAAGGTAAGCACAAAAGAGTTTCAACAGACAAATTTTTTGAAGATTCTATGAAGAATTGTCTAAAATACGAATATTAAACAATCAAAATTTGAATGTTACTCACACAGACAAGGCAAACACGTACAACAATATTCAAAATTCAAATTTTAGTTTATCAATAGACAAATTTTAAGAGGACTAAAACACTAGTACATCATGCGAATAACTGAAATACGACTATTTAAGCTTTTAAAGTTCAAATTTTAACTATGCAAAGTCATTCAACAAGCTAAATTGAGTATGCAAGTTCGTCTACTAGCATTCAAAATGAGAATTTTACAGGAATGAATTTACAGATAGATGCTGAACATTCGAATTTCCATATTTCTTCAGCAGATGTTGATTGAGTAAGTGTGAGATACTCCATTATATTGATTTCTTTATTATATAGGCTCATGAAGAGTACCTACAAAACACTTTAAACATACTCCAAAGCTTAAGTTAGTGTAAGTCTTAACAAATTAACTTCAAAAAGTAAAAAGATTTGGTTAGAAGCTTGCTTATAGTTTATTGGGATTTACCATTCCCAATTCTCTTCTAATTTTGCAATATCTGTCCTTTGGAAGTGGCTTAGTCAACATGTTTGTAAGTTGATCTTCTGTAGGGACAAATTCCAACATAATGTCTCTTTTTAGAATGTGATCCTTTGTAAAATAATGTCTGACATCAATATGTTTTGTCCTTGAATGCATCACTGAATTCTTCATTATGTTGATGGCACTTTGATTATCATATCTTATAGGTATTTCCTTCATCTCAATTTCAAGATCTTCAAGTTGCTGCTTGTAATTTCCTGAAATTTCTCTTAAATGTTTAAGGTCCAATATTTTAAAATCTATAAGGAATTTGTAAAAACGGATATATGTTGTTTTGCATGAAATAAGGTAAATAGGTCAATTATCTCGGTTAGAAGGAAAAATGAAAAAATGACTATTTTGCCGCTGAAGAGGAAAAAAAAGAGAGAACAAGGAAAAAAAAAAGGAAACAGAGGTGAACGAAGGCGGTGGACGTAAATGAAACAAATTTTATGAATTTTGATGAAAATTACACCTAATGATCTGAAAGTTTTAAAAATTATAAATATGTTCCAGGTCAAGGGTATTTTTGTAAATATGAAAAATGATAGTCAAAATGAAGCTCTCATTGAGTTAAGACCAATGAAATATAGTACAAAATTTATTAAGATCAAAATAATATTTATTGGGTAATTAGGATTTAATATTAATGTCTTACATGATAAAGGTCAGTCTGGATTGCAGAAAGAGGCAGTATTCATTCAAGAAAAATGTGTGGATTTTATGTTTGGACCAATTGAGATAAGTATATCATGATAATTTTATATCCCAATATAACTATAATTAGTATTCCAATAATAGTAAAATATACTGCTAAAGTAGCTTTATTTGTCCAGACCGGTTCAGGATATATCTGGATAAGTAAATACCTGAAATTTTTGGACCAAAATCCTCCCCATTTCGTGCTCCACAAGCTGCACATGTCAAATTAGCCATAGTTTATTATTTTTCATGAAAAAGTAAGAAAAATCATGAGATTAAGTGGTAAATTTTCATTGGTTGGTGATTTTTATATATACTCCCTTCTTCCCTATGTTTTGGCCGATCAATTAGCAAGGAAATGAGGAAGAGAAGTCTGCAATTGGAGAAAGGAAAGGCAGCCACGTGAGGGAGAAAGAAAAATAGGAAAAAAAATTGGAGGAAAATCCAAGAAAATTTGTAAGTGTTTCTCTTCTGACTTACAAGTGTTCTAGTGTCTTTTCTTAGTTACTTGGCTTAAGTTTTCATGAAATACTTTCTTTCCCATCTCTATGAAATTTCATTATAAGCTTGTTTGAGTATGGGGAGTTGTTTTAAAGTCATAAAATCATGATTTGGTATGAGATTTTGCAAGAGGAATCAAGTATAGTGTGATTTAAGTAAGTTTTGAGAAAAACCAATTTCTCTTCCTATAAGTCAGATTTTGGTGAGCTTATTATGATGGGAAAGAGTTGGATTTTCATTGTTTTTATGCTAAAAATGGATTCCTTTGGTCCAAATTAGCTAAAAATAAGTATTGGATCCAAGGAAAACCAAGAGACAAAGAATTTGGATTTTTAGGGCTTTAGTGAGACTTTGTAAAGTAATCTTTATTTTGAGTTGATTAAGTTGATATTGAATGATGTTTTAAGACTTGTGGGAGTTCAAGACTCCCAAGAAGACAAGAGGCAAGGAGAGGATTAATGATGATTAGATTTATAGCCACCATGGTTGCTTGTTTTCTTGTAATTATATATGAAATCATATGTATTTTCATGAAGCTGTGATTTGCTACTATAATGTTCCTTTAGAGTTATTGTGATGTTAAAAATACATTTTGGAAGAGTTTGAATCATGTGAGTAGGTTATGTATTTGGTTTTGGAAGTTGGTATGTAAATCTGTCCATTATGCACACTGATCAGTTATACAGATACTGTTCATGCGAAATTCAGTTTCCTATATGAGTGTTATATATTATTGGAAATTAGACATAGAGATCTTTCCAAAGAGATAAAGATCACTTGATTTGGATAAGTATACGATTTGTTATGAATTTTTGAAGATGGCCCAGAAAATCTGGAAAAGTAGTTTTGACCAAACGAATAGCATACTTCAACGAATTTTATGAATGGATTAGCTCAATTAAGTTCCATTTGTATATTTTTCTCATGTAGGAAATGTTTTTAGCTATTTTTAGAGACTTGAATCATCCTCATACAATTTTCCTAGATTTAGTTATGATTTTTCAAAGTTTTGCCAGGAAAATCAAATTACCAAATGAATAGTATTTTGTAAAATTGAATTTTTCTCATTCAATCTTCTAATGATTCAAGCTTGTAAATTAGCTCATTTAGCATTATATATGCTATCATACATGGGAAATAGTGTAAGAAAGTAAGATATGACACTGCTTCATCTAAAGGACTTGAGCACACCAGCTTCCAGCAGCTATGTATTCAGCTTCTGCTGTGGAGAGAGCCACACTATTCTGCTTCTTGCTGAACCATGAGATTAGAGATCCTCCAAGAAATTGGCTTGTGCTACTTGTGCTTTTTCTGTCAATCTTGGATCCAGCAGAGTCAGCATTTGTATACCCAACAAGCTCTTCTCCATTACCCTTTGGATACTAAAGTCCCACATGTGATATTCCAATTAAATATCTGAATATTCTTTTCACAGCTATTGCATGAGACTCTTTGGGACATGATTGGAACCTAGCACACATGCAAATACTGACCATGATGTCAGGTCTACTAGCTGTTAGGTACAGTAAAGAACCAATCATTCTTTTGTATTGAGTTATATCAAATGGTTTTGCTCCTTCATCCATATCAAGCTTTGTGGCAGTGACCACTGGAGTTCCGATTAATTTAGCATTTTCCATTCCAAATTTCTTCAGTAGCTCTTTTAGGTACTTTAATTGATTGAGAAAGATGTCATCATCACATTATTTGATTTTTAGTCTAAGGAAAAAGTTGAGTTCACCCATCATTGATATCTCGAATTCGATCTATATTAGCTTAGAAAATTCCTTGTACAAAGATTTATTAGTAGCACCAAATATAATATCATCAACATAAATTTGAACAATAAGTAAATTTTTGTTTTCATTTTTAGTGAATAAAGTTGTATCAACTTTGCCTATATTAAATTCCTTTTCAACTAAAAAGTTACTTAGTCTTTTGTACTATGCTCTGGGTGCCTGTTTTAAACCATAGAGTGATTTCTTTAGTTTATATACATGATTTGGTTTAGTAAAGTCCTCAAAGCCTGGAGGTTAGTCAACATAAACTTCTTCTATAATATAACCATTCAAAAAGGCACTTTTTATATCCATTTGATACAACATTATATCTTTTATACAAGCATATGCTAGGAGAATCCTTATTGCTTTCAATCTTGCAACTAGAACAAAAATTTCTTATAATCCATGTCTTCTTCTTGATTATAGCATTTAGCTACCAATCTAGCTTTATTTATAATTATTGTTCCAAACTCATCATGTTTGTTTCTAAATACTCATTTGGTTCCAATAATGGGGTGATCATTGAGCCTAGGCACTAAGTCCAAAACTTGATTCCTCTCAAACTGATTTAATTCTTCTTGCATAGCTAATGTCCAGTATTCATCTATTAAAGTTTCTTTAGTGCACTTAGGTTCAATCTAAGAAATAAATGCATAGTTATTTATTTGATCCCTAAGTTGTCTTCTGGTTTTAACATTCTCCTAAACATCTCCAATTACTTAATCAATAAGATCACTCCTTTGATATCTCCAAGCTCTAGGGAGTTCTTGAGAAATTTCTTCATTATCTTCAAATTCCAGATCTTTCTCCTGAATATCTTCCTCTACAACAGTAGATTTTGATATTTTTGGAGGTTTAGTTTTATTTTGCTCAGAGAAGTTCATGTTTTTGAAACTAGAAATTAGTTCATCCTTATCTAAGATAGGTTTAGAAATAGTTTCATTTTCAATGAAAATTACATGCATAGATTTTTCTGTGGTCATAGACTTTTTACTAAATACTCTATATGCTTTTCTCCTACTAGATTAGCCAAGAAATATACCTTTGTCTGACTTAGCATCAAACTTGCCTAGATTTTCTTTGACATGGCAATAGCACTTACATCCAAACACATGCTGGTGTGAGAGATTTGGCTTCCTTCCTTTGCAGAGCTCATAAGGTGTCTTGCCTAAGATCAGTCTGATGTATGCTCTATTGATGATGTAATTTGTTGTGTTCACTATATCAGCCCAGAAGTATTGAGAAAGCTCTTTCTCATTCAACATTGCTCTTATCATTTCTCCCAAGGTTCTATTCTTCCTCTCCACCATGTCATTTTACTGAGGTGTTCTTGGAGCTAAGAAGTTGTTATCAATTCCATGTTCTTCACAATATTCCAAGAAGCTTGAGTTTTCGAATTCACCTCCATTATCAGACCTGATAGACACAATAGAAATATATTTCACATTTTGCACTTTCTTAGCTAAGGTTACAAATGCATCAAATGTCTTATCTTTTAGAGGAAAGAAATAATGTCCAAGTGAATCTAGAATAGTCATCTACAATTACTAACACATACAGATTTCCATCAATACTTTCTACTCTAAATGGACTTATCAAATCTATATGTAGCAGCTGTAGTAATCTAGATGTACAGATGACATTTTTATATTTGAAAGAGGACTTACTTTGTTTCCCTTGAAGGCAGCATCACATTCTCTATCATTTTCAAAAAAAATCTTCGGTAAACCAGTAACTAACTCATTTTTAATTAACTTATTTAGTTTATTCATGTTAACATGTGCTAGCCTTCTATACCATAACCAACTTTCATTATTTTTACTAATTAAAGATATGAAATCTAGATAAGAAAGTTTATATAAATCAATAGTATAGCAGTTACCAGCCCTTTGAACTTTGAAGATAGCCTTACGATCACTTTTTCTGATGACCATGCATAATTCTGAGTCAAATAGAACCCAATTTCCTTTATCGCAGGTCTAACTCATACTCAACAAAGTTGTGGTTGAGACCAATAACAAATAGCACTTCTTCTATTGATGTTTCTAGATTTCTACCCATAATGTCAATGTCAACCACCTTGCCATATTTGTCACCTCCAAAGGTCACTTTTCCTCCTTTCTTGTCTCTGAAGGTGATTAACTTCTCTTTATCACTAGTCATATGTATTGAGCATACACTGTCCATGTACCATTTGTTGCTCTTGCTAGTTCTAAGACATACTTGCAAAACAAAATTTAGTCTTTATTCTTAGGTATCCAAATCTGTTTCGGTCCTTTTCTATTAGTAGCATTCTCCCTAGGTACAAGTGCACATTTGGAAACCCATTTTACCTTTTTGCCAAGTCCATTTTTCATTAAAGAGCATGAATTGGAAATATGTCCTTCTTGTTACAAAAGTGGCCGGTGATAAAGGAACTACTAGATTGAGATGCAAGAAGAAAGCAATGCAGATAATATTTTTATTTCACATGTTTATATTGAGTGTAAGTCTTAATAGTTTTTGAAGAGTCACATTTCTTCTTATACCCATCTGCATATATAAAATGTCTCATATATAAATTTTGGTTTTTCTTGTTAATCTTTTCTTTAACTGCATAAGGGTCATAACTAAGACCAGCCCTACCTTGTGCAATCCTCTGGCTACCCAGTAAAGCATACATCACATCTTTGTCTTTTGTAAAATTAGCTAAGTTCTTAAGTGTTGAATCAAGAGTTTTGATTATTCCAAACTAACATCCAAGAGCTTGAATTAAAGATATCAAAGGAGATCAAAGTGTTTCAAGTGAAGAATTTCTGAGTAATAGCTACTAGATCTTCTGTAGGATCTTTTGTTATGTTTAAATGAGGGTAAAAGATTTTGATTTGAGGAAAAGATGTTTTTAAACCTTGATTTTATGTTAAATCTTAACTTATTTGAATAATACCCACAAAACAGACGAAGTTTGAAAGTTTAAACTGAATTGGCATATTGGAAATTCGAACTTTACCTTTGGAAATTCGAATTTTGAGCTAAAACTGAATAAGTCTGAAGAGATATCTCTCTGTCAGACGAATTTTGATTTTCCAAAATTTGAATTTTCATTCAAGTCTAAAAGAAGCCTTCTTTGAAACAGACGAACTTTAAGTCCTCAAAATTCGAATTTCAGACAAAATGCAATATGTGAAAACCAAAGAAATTCATCTGAAACAATGTTAAAGTTCATCTGAAAGCAAGATTATATTGAGTTTCAAAATTGCTCTCTGACAGACAAACTTTGAACATTAAAATTTGAATTTCAGAAGCTATGTTTTTGAGACTGTTGAAATGAAACACTGACATACGAATGACAAAGTCCTGTAACATTCGAATATTTAATCTAGTCTGAAAAGAGTCACTCTGATAGACGAACTTTACTCTTTCAATATTCGAATTTCGAGGAAAGTGATCTACTGTGCCTCTTTGAACGTTCTACAGACAGACGAATTTTGGGCTTCCAAAATTCAAATTTCGAAGGCACTGTAGAAAATTGAAAACACTGTTCACACTTAACCGAAAAGCTTTCTTCTTGAAAATTCGTATGTCACATTGTGAAAATATTTTGTTAGTTTCAAAATTCAAATTTCACTTCATGAACAGACGAATTTCGTGCTGTAATGTTGAAAGCTTTAACCTTCGGTTCCTTCGAAATTCGTCTATTGACCAACCAAAATTCGAATTTCAGTATGTCAGAAACATTAAATGCGGTTAGTAAACGGATAGTTTTTCACAGTAACCGTTGGATAACTTCCCCAACGGATAGATTTAGTCTCTAACGGATAGTTAGGACCAAAAATCTATAAATACAACATCATTTGAAGTTGTGGAGAGAGAATCAAACTTGTATATACTGAATTTCTGCCAAATCTTCTTCTCAAAAGCTTTTATCCTCTCAACTTCAATATCTGTACTTTAACCTTCATATCTACTCTATTCAAGAGAGTTATATCTTTGTAAACAATCTACTCTTCATCTGGAAGATAGATTTACTTGTGAGGGGAAATCACAAGGGGATTGGGAAGCACATTGTAGAAGTGCTTAGAGAGATTGAGAAAGCTCCAGAAACAGAGCATACTCGTTGTATTGTGGCATTAGCAAGAAGCCCGTTGAATTCTTGCTGTATAGTAGAAAAATCTCAAGAGTTGTCTTGGGGACTGGACGTAAGTCAAGTGGATAGACCGAACCAGGATAAATTACTGAGTCTTCTTCTCCTTATCTTTATTTTTCAGCTTGATCTGTTTTATACATTGCTTTCATTACACTATGCTATCTTTACCTACTTCACTTTGTGCAGAAAAATTTCAATCTTCCCAATTCACCCCCCCTCTTGGGAAGTCAGCCTTGCTAACATTAAGAAGATATTCATTTTTCTTTTCAAGCTCTATGTATGATGTGTAGCAGGCAGGTTTATCTTTATGCTGTGACACAATATTTGACATTTCATATTTTGATTCTAATTTATTAATTTTCTTTTTAGCCAGTTTCAGTTCTTTTGCAGTCTTAACAAACTTATCATGATATGCATCAAGTAATTCAGAATAAGAAGGGTCAGAATCTTTTACCTCATCGTCATTTTCACTATTGGATGGATTACGAGCTCCTTCTTCAGCACGTGCCATCAAGTATATGTTAACAATCTCTTCTTCATCTTCATCTTCTTCATCGAAGATGTTGCTCCAAATTTAGAAGATATATGCCTTTTTCTTTCTGCTCTTATCAGTAGCTTTCTTTTCATTTTCTTGCCTTTTCAAGAACTGTGGGCATTCCAATTTGATATGCCCATGCTTCTTGCATTCAAAGAAAGTTATAGGTTCTTTGTTTTCTATTTTACTGCTTGTTCCTACTCCTTTCTTGAAGAACTTCTTGCTTCTCTTTTTGCCATAACATTTTCCAAATTTTCTGACCAACATTGCAAGAGTTTATTCATCCATCTCTTCCTCATCATTAGAATTTTCCTCCTCTTTTTCTACGGCTTTCAATGCTAGATTCTTCTTCTTCTTCTTTTCTTGGCCTGCATCTTTGAGAGCCTTTATCTTGCCCTCATATTCTTCAAGGCTACCGAAGAGAGCTGTGATAGAAGCCATTGATTCTCCTTTGGCTTCTTCTATGGCTGTCACCTTCAATTACCATTCAATGGGTAGGGCTCTGAGGATTTTCCTGACTTTTTCAAGTTAAGTGTATTCCTTTTCAAGACTCTTCAATTGGTTCACAATGAGAGTGAACCTCTTCTATAGATCTTTGATATTCTCTTATTCCTTCATCTTAAAGCTTTCATACTTGCCAATGCAAGAGTTTAGCTTGTTCTCTCTCACTCCAGTGGTTCTTTCATGTGCAATCTCCAAAGTGTCACATACTCCTTTGGCTGTGGAACAATGAGAGACTCTGTAGAATTCATCCTGGTTGAGAGTATTAACCAAGCAGTATTTTGTTTTGAAGTTAAGCAAAACTCTTCTTTTATCTTCATCATTCCACTCCTCCTTAGGCTTTTCTTTATCGGTGTCATCATCTTGTACCTTCATTAGCACAAAATCACCTTTTTGGATAACTGACCATATCTCCAGGTCTACGAACTAAAGATATATTTGGATCCTCATCTTCCAATATCTATAGTACTATCCATTGAAGCCTGGAGGTCTATTAGTGTTGTTTCCTTCAGGTAATATGCTTTCTTCAAAACCAGCCATTTATTCTCCTGGGTGGTTAAATCCTCAGCTAGAAATCCTAGCTCTGATATCACTTGTTAGAATAGCTGGTTTCCTAGGAGGGGTCAATTAGGAAGTTTAAAATTTTTCTACAAAAGCATAAGTTACAGTGAAAGAAAAAGTTTATAGAAAAACAGAGTACAGTGAAAATGAAAGTAATTGCAAGGTAAAGGAAAAAAGGACTCATAAATTTATTTTGGTTTGATCTGATCCACTTTACCTACGTCCAGTCCCCAAGCCACCATTTGAGATTTTCATTGTCTGTAAGAATTCAACGAGCTCCTTGCAATGTCTCAATACAAACTTGTGCTCTATTCTTAGAACACTTAGAATCTACACACAACACTCTTACAAAGTGTTTCTCAATCCCTTTGTGACATCCCCCACAAAGAATCTTTCTTCCAGATGAAAATAATATTCTTACACACTCTCTAGATTAGAATGGATATAAAAGTTGAAGTATAATAAATGTAGTATAAAGGTGAAAAAGCTTTGCCTAATAAATTCAGCAGAGTTTCAATAATGCAGACTTAAAATTCGTTACTTACAACTTCAAATGAGGTTCTATTTATACATTTGTAATTTAACTAGTCATTAGACACAAGATCTAACCGTTAGAAACTTTAACCAATGGTTACTTTACAAAAATAGCCGTTCACCAACCATATTTAATACGCCTGACTTACCCAAATTCGAATTTTAGGATGCAACAAATGAATTTTGCAGCGATAGAAGGTTAAGAATTTCAATGTTAAACTTCAACATTCATCTATTCAAGAGTGAAATTCAAATTTTTAGTTTGTCAAAATTATCCTATGTTAAAAAACATATGAATTTTCATACTGAAAGTGTATCTGTAAAGTTTGAATAGTTGTCTTATGTTTTCATAATGTACTTGAAATTCAAATTTTAGAAGCTGAAATTCAGAGGCTTGTTCATTATGGCACAAGAGTTCTCCTTTGTAAAATTCAAATGTTAAATTATAAATTCATCTATCAAAGGTATGCTCTAACAAAACTTACAAGTTCTTATTTTGAAATTCGAATTTTGAAGTCCAAAGTTTGTCTATTAGAGAGGGTGACTTCAAACTCTCTTTGAGCTTCACTAACATTCAAATTTTGATTGAGCTTTATACAAATTTTGCACATATTTTTAACGGTGCTTAGCCCAAAATTCAAATTTCATAACTGAAATTCATCTGTCAAAAATGAAACCTCTGTATATTTGAATTTCACTAAGTAAAGTTCAAATTTTGCACAAAATACTCATAAGTCAATAAGCAAAATTCGTCTATTAATCAGTATTTTTTAAAACTAACATATGCTTGTTAGATAAGCTGGTTTCCCAAGAGGAGGAGTGAATTAGGAAGATTATAAATTTTTCTGCAAAACGTCAAGAAAGTGAAGAAAGCAAAGAGTGATAGTAAAATAGAGTATAAACGAATAAACAGTAAAAGTAGTAGTAGGGAAGAGAAGACTAAGATATTTATCCTGGTTTAGTCTCTCAACTTGTCCAACATCCAGTCCCCAAGTCACAACTTGAGATTTGCCACTATTCTGCAAGAATTCAGTGGGTTTCTTGCAAATGCCACAGTACAGCATTGATGCTCTATTTCTAGAACTCACACTTTCACTCTTTGCACTCTCACTGAGTGCTTTCCCAATCCCTTGTGATATCTCCTCACAAGAAAATCTTTCTTCCAGATGAAGATAAGATTGTTTACAATGAATAAACTCCCTTAATCAGAGTGTATATGAAAGTTAAAGTACAAATATTGAAGTATGTGAGAGTAAGAGACTTTGAGTAGATGATTTGACAGAGTTTTAGTATATACAAAGTGATTTTTGTTACCCACATCTTCAAATGAAGTTATATTTATAGATTTTTTCCTCAACTATACGTTAGAGACAAGATCTAGCTGTTAGAGACGTTACCCAATGGTTATTCTGAGAAACTATCCGTTAACCAACCGCATTTAATGCTTATGACATACTGAAATTCGAATTTCGGTTGGTCAACAGACAAATTTTGCAGGAACCGAAGGTTAAGGACTCCAACGTTGAATGCCCGAAGTTCATCTGTCATGAAGTGAAATTCGACTTTTGATATTTTGAAAATGTTTCTATGTTGTGACATACAAATTTTCAAGTAGAAAGTTTTTCTGTTAAGTGTGAACAGTAATTTCAATTTGCTACAGTGCCTTCAAAATTCGAATTTTGGAACCCCAAAATTTGTCTGTCAGAAGCTGGTTCAATGAGGCACAATAGTTCATCAATTCGAAATTCAAATTTCCAAAGGCAAAGTTCATCTGTCAGAGAGACCTCTTTTCAGACTTACTTTAAAATTCAAATTTCTAAATATTGTCATTCGTATGTCAACATATCAAAACAACAGACTCATAGGCTTTGTTTCTGAAATTCAAATTTTCAAGTTCAAAGTTCATCTATCAGTGAGCAATTTTAAAGCTCTTTTTGAACTTGTTTGCAGATGAACTTTGACATGTTCTCAGATGAATTTTCAATTTTCATAAGCTGCATTTTATCTGAAATTCAAATTTTCAAAAACCAACGTTCATCTGTCATTGAAAGCTCTTTTCAGACACGTATCAAAATTCAAATTTCTCAAATCAAAATTCGTCTGTCAGAGAAGCCTCTTTTCAAACTTGTTCATTTTCAATACAAAATTCGAATTTCCAAAGGCAAAGTTCGAATTTTCAAAATAGCAGATCAGTATAAACCTTTCAAACTTCATCTGTTGGTGAGTGTTTTTCAAATATTCCATGAATTAACATAGAATTAAGTTTTTAAAACATCTTTTCACCAAATCAAAGTCTTCTACTCAAATTAAAACATTACTAAACATTCTACATCTATTCTTGCACTGATTTCTCCATAATTCCTTCACTTAAAACCTTTTGTACACCTTTGATATCTTTACTCCAAGCTTTTGAAGGTTAGTTTGGAATCATCAAAACACTTGATTCAACATTCTCCCCCTTTTTGATGATGACAAAACAACTTACAAACTGGATTAGTACTTGGGTTTGCTTTAACAAGCTCCCCCTCAACATATGCATTATAATCCAAAAGATATCACGTATAGTAGATCAAGTAAAAAGATTTATTAGCTCATTTAAAGTCCAACAAGAACAGCTCATTGCAATCAAGGAATTCTTTCATTTCATCAGATGTTACTTTACAACAATGCAAAATATTACAGAATACAGAAACACAGTACACAACAATAGAAACACAAAATTACACTACAAGAGGACCCAAGCATAAGTTCTAATCACTTTTTCTTTGACTTGGTCTTCTTGCTGTAGGATTTTCCTGAATGCTCTGCAGTAGACTTTCCAGTTCCAGTTTGCTCACTCTTCTCCCCTTTCTTGACATCATCGGGAAGGTGAACAAAATCAGCAGGAAGAGGGATCTGAGACACTGGAATAGCTTCAAGAGGCACAGGGACAAATGGCATTTTTGGATTAAGCTTTGACAAGGACCCAGAAACTGCAGAACTTGTGTCTTCATCTTTATCATTAGAAATCTCAAGAAGTTCAGAAATTTCTTGCCTTGTAACTACCAATTGTGCCCTTATTTCCTCTGAGAAACCATAGTATGTAACAGATAAGGGAGCAGGAAGAGGAAACATTTCTTCAAGCCTTCTTCTCTGAGCTTACAAGAGAGCATTATGTGCAATGGCTTCCAAATCAACAAAAGGCACAATGCTTCTTTCTTCATTTAGGGCAGCCCGCATGAATGGTGAAGTGGAGATGGCTGCCACTAATATTTCTACTTACTCAGATTCTTGTTAGGACAAGATTGACTCTTGAGCATCTACTGGAATGGGGTCATGAGCGCTTGAATCCTAAGGGCCTTCTTCTTCCATACCATAGTCCAAGGGAGGACCAGGACTTGGTGTGCTCAGTATACTAGCAACCTAAATATCATCTACAGCATCATCATGCTCAAAAGAGGCTAGCTCAAAGGGACTTGAAGGCTCAGGAGTTGGAGACTTAGCAGGCTCAGAGAATCATAGCTGAGGTGGAGCTGATGTGGCGGGAATGGCATTCCGAATGTCTTCATATGCATCAACAACCACTTTCATGTTCTTGGCCAACTGGTGGATCTGATCTTGCAGATGAGCAAACTTGGCATTTTGCTCATCCCTAATGCTTAGTATGAGTGTAGACAAACTGTCATACAACTCAGTGATCATGGTTGGCTTGGCACGAGATGAGGGAGCAGAAGGAATGTGAGCAGGTAGAGATGGAGATGGTATAGACTGAGAAGGATAAGGAGTGGGCTTTACAGGAGCCTCAGAGGTACCTTCTTGCTGTAAGGAGGCATCTTCATCAAAGAAGAGATCTTCAGATTTTCCTGCTCCCTTTCCAATCCATCTTCCATCTTTTCTTTCAATCCCCATTCTTTGTAGCTCCTCTTCCTTGAAAATCTCAGTGGGCTTCCCTTTCCCCTTCTCAAGGTGCTGAATTCTAGCATATTGTAGAATCTTGGAAATGATAGCTGCATAGGGGCGTGTAAAGTCTTTCTTTTGATCCCTTGCCTTGATCATGCGTTGGAGTATGATATGTCCTATGTTGATAAGCTTCCCACGCATGATTGCTGCCATTACATGTGTCTCTGCCCTTGTCATCAAATTGAAGCTACCTCATTTGTTGAAGATAATCTTAGACACTATGTAATATAGGATCCTTACTTGAGCACTGAGGTCAGTAGGCTTCAGCAAGTTTATTGATGGCCTATTCTCCTTTCTTCTGAACAATGTGTTCAGGATTGTACTCTCCTTGTAGTTCAGAAAGGGGCTACCTTCTTCATCAGCAGTCTCTGCCTCATCCATATATCCTGAGGCAGTGATGTCAATCTTAAGGCTATCTTGCCTTGGAATTTCCATACTTCATTAAAAGTTTCATCTGTGAGCCAGATGGTCCTTGATCTCATATTGACCTCCCACTTCTTCTTCTTGCTATTGTACTTCAGGGAGGCATACCATGTCATAACCACTTCATCATCATACCTCTCCAGTATCTTTAACAAATTCTTATATCTTATCATCCATAGTCCAGCATCAAAATTGTTAGAGAATAAGAAATCTTCCATGTTCACACAATGAGGCTTGATTACCTTTTTACTCACAAACTTGGTCGAGTATTCCTCCTAAATCTGAGGAGTGCTCCATAATGGAATTGTTGTGAGTTGGTATTCTCCAGATTCAGTACTAGAGAAGGAAGTGGAAGCAACAGCAACAGCAGCAAGAATAGGAACCGAAGGCTCTATTTTCTTAGGTGAAGAAGGTCCAGCCTTCTTTGATTCAGCCTTTGGAGTTGTTTTCTGTCATTTGGAGGGAGTTGTCTTACTTGATTCGGCTTTTCTCTTCAGTTTTTCACCCTCATTTGAGGCATATTGTGATTTAACCATTCTCTTTGGTCGTGCCTCTCCCTTTCCAACTTCTGGATTCTTTACTCTTGCCATTTTCGTGGATGAATGTTTCAGATTGAAGCTGAGAATGGGTTTATAGGATGCAAAAAGGAGTTTAAACGGTGGGAAATGAAGATTTATGTTCAGAATTGAAGAGCATTGAAGAGAGAATTTGAACAGACTCAGAGAAGAGATGAATAGGGTTACGTCTGTTCAAAGGAAAACCATCAGTTTTAACGTGTCTAACCGCTTGACAGACGAATTTTGAGGGGTCAAAATTTGAACTTCGAGCAGTTACAAGTCAAACCATTCAGTAAAACTTACTGACAGATGAATTTTCTTCTGAAAGTTCATCTGACAGAGGCTTGGTCCAAGCAGTACAAGATGAACAAACGAACTTTGTTTTAACAAAGTTCGAATTTTGAATAATAGGCAAAAAGCAATAACTAAAACAACAAACAACAGACGAATTATACACATGAAAATTCATCTTTCAGAGATTCAACATTGTGAGCATGTTTCAACAGATAAATTTTGAATCAAAAATTTGAATTTTTACAATTTGTAAAGGTTCTCCAACATGCGTATGTTAAGAAATAGACATTCATATAATCATCATGTTGGACAAAAATAACATTGAAACTTTTATTATTGAAAATTCGAACTTTCAAATACCAACAGACAAATTTTGGGGGACCACCAAGAACTATTACTATATAAACCAAGCTGAAGTTCATCTGATGGATATCTAAATTCGAATGTTGAGCATGCCGACTTGTTCAAAAACACAACTTATCAAGAAAATTCGTCTAACACACAACTAAAATGCGAATTTCAACTTTAAAAACTTACAGAATGGATCCAGAACTCAGATTTCTTGCTGTTTCTTTCACTTTTTTTGACTGTTCCATTCTGATTTGCTCTATTTTTCAGATCTATTGTCATTTAAACTCATGAGGAGCACCTGCAACTTGTAACATCCTAAGAAAGTTAAGATATGTAGAAATGTATAGAGATTTTGCAAAAACGGACAGACCCCGTTTTGTGTGAAAAAGGGCAAGGAGGTCATTTTTCCCGGTTGAATGGAAAAATGAGAAAATTATATTTTTGCCCCTAAAAAATTATGGAAAAGACATCCATGCCCTAAAAGTTTTAAAATTTACGTGGAGAATGAAATAGAAAAGTTTTGGGAAAAAATTACACCTAATGACCCGAAAGTTTTAGAAATTATAATTTAACCTCGGGTCAAGGGCAATTTTGTAAATATGCAAAATTACTGTCAAAACGAAGCCCTCGACGAGAGAAGTACAATGGTATATGGCACTGAGGGTTAATGTTCAAGAATAAAGAAATAATCAGTGCCGAGTGTCCAAAAGTAACAGTAAACCGATAAAGTAAACTGTGGGCCCTACCGATGGTTAGAAAGAAATTGGGTCTGGATATGGGCCATACACAGATACCATTTGGGACAGGATAATTATGGAAATATAAAAATAAAATTTGAATAGTCCTGTAACCCAAAAATGTTAAAGTATTGTAAAGACGATTTTATCGGTACGATTAAAAAGTATCCGGATTGAGGTATATCTGGATCAGGTAAATTGGACAAATTTTTGGACACATTTTTCTTTCTCTCATACGTGATTTGCTGCAGCCAATTGTCCAAATTATTTAATGATTTTTGAAGGTAAACTTATTGAAGAAGGAGACCAAAAAGTAATCATGGTTACTTTTGTTAATTAACCATGATTAGCCATAATGTTAACCACATGATTAAGTCATTTAATTACCTTCTTTTCTCTGCATTTTCATGCGTGAACCAGTAGCTGAAACAGAGGAAGAAAATGCAAGAAAAGGAAGGAGAAAAAGAGGAAGAAAAGGAAGAGGAGTCAAAGCAAAATTGAAAAACCAATCAGTAAGCTTTTATGTTACTACCCTAAGCTTACTATCCATGATTTTTAAAGCATGATTTATGGTTTAGTTTTCTTCCTTTACACCTTAGGGTTTCAGCCAAATTGGGTTTTAGCATAGGAATGAGTTTTGGACCATGAAACTTAAGGGAAAGCATAGACTAGACACTAGAAGCATGAATCCATGGAAGGTTTGAAGTGATTTGAAGGAAATTTTGTTTTAATCACTATGAGAGGAATTCGGCCAGAACATGGGAGGTATTTAGAGTTGGAATTTCCTGATTTTGACCTCAAAAATGGAATCCCCATGGTCCAAGACCTTAGAAACAAGTATGTTGTACAAAGAAAAAGCAAAGGAAAACAAAGTGAAAAATTTGGGTTTTAGTGTATAAGGTATTGTGTAATTCCGAAAAACCAATGGCTAAATTGGTTCAATGATGATGTGGATAGGTTCAAGAAGGTTGTGGAAAGCTCAAAAAGTGGTGGACCAAGTTTGGAAAGCAAGGGAGCATCATAAGGTAGTTAATTTCCCATACTAGCATTATGTTATCATGTTTGTTTCAATGTGTTTTATGTCTTGTCATATGATTGCAATGATGTTTTGAGATTATTTATGTTTATTGGCTGAGTTGTTGGAGGGGCATTGAGACCCCGGGATGTCCATTTGTCAAAATGAAACTCTGCCGAAATTTTTATGAATTCATATGACACAAATGTGATAATACATTCGAAGTGTGTTAAGGTATGCAAAATGTGTTATCTTGATATTTTTATGTCTAATGTGATGATGTGATGGCATATTGGGTGTTAACTACTGAGATTCTTTGAATCTCACCCTCCCAAATATTAACCATGAATAGGTAGCAACAATGGCAAGTCCACCAAGGAAGAGAAAGGAAAGGAGAAAGACTTTGGCCATTAACTTGATATATAAGGCATCGGCCATGAGCTTTGATCTATTGCATAAATTGATAAATGTGAGAATAAATGAGTTTCTTCCAGATTTTAATATTCCTTTAAGTTCTAGCTAAGGTGTGGCATGATATGAAGTTGAATTATGGTAATGTAAATATCTTACAATTTTTATATTGTAAATATAAGGATACAAATGATCATTCTGACCACTACCAAATGAATGTGCTACAGTATGGGCTTTTTGATGTATAAAATATGAATTATATATATGCTTAAAAGCTAGACATAAATAGCTTTCATGTGGTCCAAATATCACTCAATTTTGATGAGTGTATGATTTATAGTGAATTTTCAAAATTAGCCCAGAAACTTGGAATTTCTGAAATTGACCATATGAATGGTAGAAATTTACGAAATTTACTGTATAAATTGGCCAAGTAATTGCTCTGATTGATATTTTTCCCATGTAGATAATGTTTTAAGCTACACATGGAGACTTGAATCACATGCATACGATTTTTATTGATTTAGTTATGAATTTCTAAAGTTTAATTGGAATAAATGAATTAGATTAAATGCATAGTGCCAAAGTTGGAAAAATTTTGTTATGGCATTTATTGTGATTCAAGATCCTACTATGGTATAAATAGACTTTAGTATAGTTAAATACGTGGGAAATGGGCCTATAAACGAGGTGTTACACTTTTTGGTATCAGAGCTAAAGGTTTTGGGCCTCAGAGCCGAAGGTTTAGACTCTCAGAGCAATAGTAATGGGCCAGTATAGTTTAAGTTAGGAAAAATGAATAGTGATAAATAAATTGTTCTTTAGTATTATTCTACTAACTAGTTGTTATTGTGATTGAAGGATAGTAAAGATGTCTTCAACAAGTAACAACTCAGTTATAGATGCTCATGAAGAGCCTGAGATGGTACTAGATGTACCCCATCAAGAGGAAAGTATAGGTTCCAACGAGGTTCCTATGGAGAATGTAGAAGAAAGACAGTATGAAGTTGGAATTCCCCAACCAATACAGGAGGCTATTCCAGTAGTACCTATACGGGTAGTTCCTCCTGTAGATGCCTTACCACAGGAAAGGGCGGTTGAGGTATATGAAGATATGGACTACAGAGCAGGATTTCTGTTGGATCCTAAGAATATTCCGGATGATAGACCGGTAGATGTAGAACTTATAGTGTACCAGATCATACGTAAGTACTCAAAGGAATATGGTGTTTACTCAGAGGGACCGGAGCAAGTAATGGCATTCATGAGTAAAGTGTCAAAGGTTAAGACATTTCTAGAAGGAACAGGAACAGAATACCCTGAGCCGATCTGGATCACCACCCTCCTCAATGAAATACCAGACGATGAGTTTTGGACGCCCATTAAAGCAAAGTTAGAAGGAAGGGAGTACCAAAGCTTAGCTCATTGTGTTAAGAATTATATGATAGAGGGGAAAGTTAAAAAGGCTAAGAAGGAGAAGATACAAAAGGATGATTCAGGGAAGCAGCCAATGGTAGAAGTTCCGGAAGTTCCCACTGATGAAGCTCAAAGAGTATGGGAGATTGTGGCTAGATTTTATAATGAATGTCTCCGAAGTTATTGGGACTCCCCAATGACTACTTTCTTTGATATGTTAAGTGATGCAAAAGAATTTATGGAATCTCGAGGCCAACCATTCTTTGAGCCAGCATGGATAGATATGGTCCTCACCATATTGCCTAATGATGATGACTATTGGGCAATAGTAAAGGATGAGTAGAGAAGAGAATGGCTAGTAAGTTTTCAGGAATGTCTTCGAGAATTGAGGCATCGTGAAAAGCTGAGGATGGAACTGGTGAATACGGAACGGGCTGAGATTGACCCTATAGAGTTCCTGAACCATGAGAACCCAATAGAGGGACAATATGAAGAACAGCCAGAACTAGAAGAGGACCTATAAGAGGACTCGGTGTCAACCTACATTCATGACAGTCCTAGTTCCTCATAGATAATAGTTGGTTATATGCATATGTGAATATGTATATATGTAAAGAATGCTGACTGACTGCTAATTTTGATATGTAATATATAAACAATCATAAAAAAAAAAAAGTATAAGAGGTAGAATAGAAAGACTGATGTGTGATGAGGTAGAAAGGGCTATGAAGGAAAACATGCATATAGTGATTATGTGAATAAAATAATATGTTTATGTACGTTCTCTGAGTATGGTTAATATATGAATGTAAAGAACAATAATGACTGCAAGTTTTGAGTATATCATAAGCAGTCATAAATAGGAAGTATAATAAAATGATAATGTAATGAGATCATAAGAGTTTATGTACGAAGTTTACTCATGTAAATAAATGTATTATGTTATATGAGTAGAGTGATCATACATTGTGAATTTATTATTATAAGAATGGAATGAAGAGGAATAAAAAGGTTCGCTTCAGGAGACGAATAAGAGTAGAGACTCCTGAATAAAGAAAGACACCAGAGGGTAACCCTTTGCAAGTTATTATGAATAAAGGAAATTAACAGCGAAAGATTATTGAAAAATTACAGCGAACCTTAGACACTCATAAACAACTTCAAGAAGTTATAGTTGAAATTTCATCTTTGAGGTAATATCAGCCACAGGTACCCCAGGTTGTATTAATGAACCTGGCAGTGAGAATAAAAATTGATCATGTTAATCTGCAGTATGTAATAGCTCAGTTTTAGAAATGATGTCCTCTCTCATTTTCAGGTTAATGAGCTATTCCTCTGAAATGGAAGCCCTATAGCTATCTATTTACGCAATTAAGAAAAAGATAGATAGATGGTGGAAGACAGAAAAGCTAAGAAGAGGAATAAAGCCAGTCATCAGGAAAAGGAAGGCCTAATACGAAGTAGGCAATTGAGTATGCTAGTAGAGGTTAGCAGAATTACGAGGAATAGTTTGAATAATCAAAGTTTTATGTCTGCTACCTAATAAAAGTGGGAAAAGCATAAAGAGAATGAAGCTATGAAATAATCATAACAAGAAAAGAAAGATACCCTTCCCGATTATAGTTTTCCCTACAAGTATGAAGTATCGTTTTATGAAAATCTGGCCTAAGAATATTCTAGTGGCATAAGGGATTAGTCTTAAAGGTAACTAATTGTAGTTGCTAGATTAGTTGAGGATGTTTTACATATTATTTATTTACCTTAGGTCTTGAATTCTTTCAGAGTTAGATCGCAGTTAGATCCTATTAGTAAAAAGATGATGTAGGATCACAGAGGATCCTAGTAGGGCTTAGAGATCGCAGTAGATCTCATGGTCGCAGTAGACCAATAATGAGGTTGCAGTAGACCTCCACAGAGAATGAGATGATGAGCCCTATAGTACTGATAGTTCTCTGAAAAAGGATGACCTAGGATGATTTTAGAAAGATATGATGCCTCATTAATCAGCAGCTAATATGAATGTTCACCTAAGACTTTTCTCGAATGTCCAGCCACTGACTCGAAAGTAGCAAGGAAATGTGATGGTGGGTGATGATAAGTTGAAAGGTAAATACCCCACATATGAAATGAAAGTGGTATCAATGGCAAAATGTTTTCAATGATAAATAAAAGAGGCCAGTAAGAAATGAATGATAGAAAGAGAGAAGAAAAAGTAATTATGAAAAGAATTAGTAGGGAGAAACTAATGTATAAAGGAAGATAAGTTAGAATAAGAAGACTAATGTATGATCAAGGTAAAAGGTTAATCAGCCCATGAGCTATGATACTTCCAATGAGCCTGGGCTAGATGAATTCTTTAATGAAGATAGTAGCTTCTTCTAACTAAACCAAGGACTCCAAATCCAAATAGATGTTAGAGGTATCTATGATGAATGTCATGTGGGATTTGGAGGATATGTTTTAGTTGTGTATTCCCTAAGTATTGGATTAGAAGTGAAGAAATTTTAGAAGGGCATCATGATTATAGGCTCCCTAATAGTTAATGGGTTAAGCAAGTACTTGATGCCATAAGCAGATTACAAGTTCTAGAATTAAATATATCATATTTTGGTAAATTATCTCATTGCCTATACGTTCTAGGCATATGTTATTGTAGAAAGAAGTTGAAATGTCAAAAATCTCAGAAAAGGAACTAGAGAAAGATCCAAAAGAAGATCCCATGGAGATAAAATATGACAATAATAGGTTTGCGATTATTACTAAAACCCCATAAGTTCAGTATAGCAAGATATGATGCAAGTGTAAAGTAATGCAAACATAGATATGAGTTACAGGAAGAATATGTATGTATGATGTCCAAGGTAAAAATTATGAAGCAAGAAAGGAGAAAATAGTGGCAGGCACTTTAGGGAATTATGAAACCTTGAGATGGTAGATTGCTAGTCTTGGTATGAAATCTAGCTATAGGAAGAAATGTTTATAGCCGGAAGATCTCACAATGAATGAAATCTTTCGTTAGCTGCCAAGGTGAGAATAAAGTGAGGTAGCTCTTGGGTTTAAGCCCAATCGAGCAAGCTCTTGGGGAGAAGCCCAATTGAGCCAAGAAAGATGAAATCCTCTATATGATAAAGGCCACCAAGGCAAGGCTGATGAAAGGTAGCTCTTGGGGTGATGCCCAAATGAGCCAAAAATGGTGAGAGGCCGAAAGCTGGATTCTAACTGAGTTAGCAAGAAACTGTTAAAGGGTCGAGAAATCTCCCTTAAGATGCCAAAACACTAATTAACCTTGACTAAGCAGCTAAGGAAGTTATGGATAAAAACAATAAAGTAGAAGTATGAGAAGAGATCAAGAGCAATGACCACTGCCTTAATATCGTTAAGACCCCAACCCATAAAAGCGAAGAGAATCTAAAGGCTATGCTAAGATAAGTAAAAGTATTGGGTTTGGGAATATGTTTATACATGAAGGTAGAAAGGTAAGTTGAGAATCTAAGTTGACAAAACTAGAGCAAAGAGCAAGAAGCAGTATAAGCAGTGAATGGAAATGAAAATGGTGATGAGATAATATTATTGGATAATAAACAATTGATAGAAGAAAGATGGAAATAGTGGTGGAATGGCCTAGAAATTAAAGTAGTAAAATATTCAGAGGTTACGCAGATAAGTTATGGCTTGAAGTGAAGCACATTGATAGTATTATATAAGACCAGTTTTGGCATGAGTACATACAGAGCCCTAAGCACTCAATAGTTAAGTGAGCTCAAATGAGGAAAATGTAAAGAGTAAGAAAGAAAAGATGTGCCAATTGTTAAATAACGGCACTGTGAAGTTATGATAAAGTCAGATAGTCAGGATAAGGCACCTGCTAAGACTACATGAATAAAAGTATAAGTAGTGTAATGGTGGTTCTCAAGAATGAGGTGCTAAGATACTCTAAATCTGTAACAAGCATAAAGATGACTGAGAATTTTTAAAAAATATTTTAAATAAAATTATTGACTTGCTAAACTCAGTGAATGTAGCTCATGAAAGTACGGTTAGTAGGTTATAGAATCTCCCAAGGGTCGCAGTAGATCCTAATAAAGTAAGTAAAGTTATAAGTGGGAGAGACTGAAAACCGAAATAAGATGAGAGATTTACTAAGTCTAGTAAGATGTTATAAAAATTTTATTGTGAAAAATTTTTCTCAGACTGTCTTACCGCTTGATTAAGAAGAAAAGTTTGTGGAAAAAGAGGTAAGAAATGAGTTTTTATGAATTGAAATAGGCTAAACCTCCTCCCCTGAGATGATTAATCTTGATCCAATGATGACCCAAGGGGTCGATAATAAGGAAAGAAAGTATGGATCAGGGTGTGAGTAATAAAGCAGGGTTGAGTTGAGGATAGTAGCCTATGTCTTATATAATAAATTTTTACAAAAAAAAAAAATAAAATAAAATAAAATAAATATATTCCCACAGATAGCAGCGGTGAGTAATGCTTTCAAGATACGGAGTATGATAAGTTAAAGTGAGTTATAATCTCTATGATTATAACATAGAAGTATTATGAGAACACCAAGAACCTCGAGTGATAATGAAATAAAAGATGAGTGGACTTGAGGTAAAGAAAAAGAAAAGAAGGAAAGGATAGCCTTGTAAGTACCATATAAGCAAAGCAAATGTAATCAGCTTATGCTTAATAGAAAGATTATTCATGTAAATAGCATAAAGTTATGAAAAATAAAGAAAAGGAATGATGTCAGGTACCAAAGAAGAGACTATAATATGAATAAGAAAAGAAAGTTATGAAAGCAAGGATGATGAATAAGAATGGGTATGTTACATGGAATTTTCAATACCCCGAAGGTAAAATAAGTTTATGATGTCCTCAACATTTCCTAACATGAAAGGTATGCCAGATCTTTTAGATGCTATGAATGGAGGAATAAGACTAAAGTGAAAAGTTGACTTTTAAATCATATAATTAAGATATGAAAGTATTCCTCTAGTAAAATGGTCTGGAAATTAGGAAATAAATAGAAAGAAAGTATGTGATACAAGTATGTATCCAAATTTTGAGGACGAAATTTATTTTAAGGGGGAGGGAATTATAACATCCCAAGAAAGTTAAGATATGTAGAAATGTATAGAGATTTTGTAAAAACGGACAGACCCGGTTTTGTGTGAAAAAGGGCAAGGTCATTTTTCCCGGTTGAATGGAAAAATGAGAAAATTATATTTTTGTCCCTAAAGAATTATGGAAAGGACATCCATGTCCTAAAAGTTTTAAAATTTACGTGGAGAATGAAATAGAAAAGTTTTGGGAAAAAATTACACCTAATGACCCGAAAGTTTTAGAAATTATAATTTAACCTCGGGTCAAGGGCAATTTTGTAAATATGCAAAATTACTGTCAAAACGAAGCCCTCGACGAGAGAAGTACAATGGTATATGGCACTGAGGGTTAATGTTCAAGAATAAAGAAATAATCAGTGCCGAGTGTCCAAAAGTAACAGTAAACCGATAAAGTAAACTGTGGGCCCTACCGATGGTTAAAAAGAAATTGGGTCTGGATATGGGCCATACACAGATACCATTTGGGACAGGATAATTATGGAAATATAAAAATAAAATTTGAATAGTCCTGTATCCCAAAAATGTTAAAGTATTGTAAAGACGATTTTATCGGTATGATTAAAAAGTATCCGGATTGAGGTATATCTGGATCAGGTAAATTGGACAAATTTTTGGACACATTTTTCTTTCTCTCATACGTGATTTACTGCAGCCAATTGTCCAAATTATTTAATGATTTTTGAAGGTAAACTTATTGAAGAAGGAGACCAAAAAGTAATCATGGTTACTTTTGTTAATTAACCATGATTAGCCATAATGTTAACCACATGATTAAGTCATTTAATTACCTTCTTTTCTCTGCATTTTCACGCGTGAACCAGTAGCTGAAACAGAGGAAGAAAACGCAAGAAAAGGAAGGAGAAAAAGAGGAAGAAAAGGAAGAGGAGTCAAAGCAAAATTGAAAAACCAATCGGTAAGCTTTTATGTTACTACCCTAAGCTTACTATCCATGGTTTTTAAAGCATGATTTATGGTTTAGTTTTCTTCCTTTACACCTTAGGGTTTCAGCCAAATTGGGTTTTAGCATAGGAATGAGTTTTGGACCATGAAACTTAAGGGAAAGCATAGACTAGACACTAGAAGCATGAATCCATGGAAGGTTTGAAGTGATTTGAAGGAAATTTTTTTTAATCACCATGAGAGGATTTCGGCCAGAACAGGGGAGGTATTTAGAGTTGGAATTTCCTGATTTTGACCTCAAAAATGGAATCCCCATGGTCCAAAACCTTAGAAACAAGTATGTTGTGCAAAGAAAAAGCAAAGGAAAACAAAGTGAAAAATTTGGGTTTTAGTGTATAAGGTATTATGTAATTCCGAAAAACCAATGGCTAAATTGGTTCAATGATGATGTGGATAGGTTCAAGAAGGTTGTGGAAAGCTCAAAAAGTGGTGGACCAAGTTTGGAAAGCAAGGGAGCATCATAAGGTAGTTAATTTCCCATACTAGCATTATGTTATCATGTTTGTTTCAATGTGTTTTATGTCTTGTCATATGATTGCAATGATGTTTTGAGATGATTTATGTTTATTGGCTGAGTTTTTGGAGGGGCATTGAGACCCCGGGATGTCCATTTGTCAAAATGAAACTCTGCCGAAATTTTTATGAATTCATATGACACAAATGTGATAATGCATTCAAAGTGTGTTAAGGTATGCAAAATGTGTTATCTTGATATTTTTATGTCTAATGTGATGATGTGATGGCATGTTGGGTGTTAACTACTGAGATTCTTTGAATCTCACCCTCCCAAATATTAACCATGAATAGGTAGCAACAATGGCAAGTCCACCAAGGAAGAGAAAGGAAAGGAGAAAGACTTTGGCCATTAACGTGATATATAAGGCATCAGCCATGAGTTTTGATCTATTGCATAAATTGGTAAATGTGAGAATAAATGAGTTTCTTCCAGATTTTAATATTCCTTTAAGTTCTAGCTAAGGTGTGGCATGATATGAAGTTGAATTATGGTAATGTAAATATCTTACAATTTTTATATTGTAAATATAAGGATACAAATGATCATTCTGACCACTACCAAATGAATGTGCTACAGTATGGGCTTTTTGATGTATAAAATATGAATGCTATATATGCTTAAAAGCTAGACATAAATAGCTTTCATGTGGTCTAAATATCACTCAATTTTGATGAGTGTATGATTTATAGTGAATTTTCAAAATTAGCCCAGAAACTTGGAATTTCTGAAATTGACCATATGAATGGTAGAAATTTACGAAATTTACTGTATAAATTGGCCAAGTAATTGCTCTGATTGATATTTTTCCCATGTAGATAATATTTTAAGCTACACATGGAGACTTGAATCACATGCATACGATTTTTATTGATTTAGTTATGAATTTTCAAAGTTTAATTGGAATAAATGAATTAGATTAAATGCATAGTGCCAAAGTTGGAAAAATTTTGTTATGGCATTTATTGTGATTCAAGATCCTACTATGGTATAAATAGACTTTAGTATGGTTAAATACGTGGGAAATGGGCCTATAAACGAGGTGTTACACAACTTACATTAAACTTACTCTGATGCTAAAGTTAGAATTAAATCAATGTCAGAAATTCTAAAATAGATTGATACAGAAGTTTACTTACAGTTCATTGGGATTTACCATACCCAATTCTCTCCTGATTTTACAATGCCTATCTTCTGAAAGAGGCTTTGTCAAGATGTCAGCAACTTGATCTTCTGTAGGGATGTATTCTAATTTGATCTCTCCTTTCAGAACATGATCTCTTATAAAGTGGTACCTAACTTCAATATGCTTCGTCCTTGAATGCATGATTGGATTCTTTGTGATGTTAATGGCACTTTAGTTGTCACACATTATAGGTATTTCTTTTATCTCAACCTCAAGATCTTCAAGCTGCTATTTCATCCAGATGACTTGGGCACAACAGCTTCCAGCTGCAACATATTCAGCTTCTACAGTGGATAAGGCCATACTATTTTGCTTCCTGCTAAACCATGAAACCAAGGATCCTCCAAGAAACTGACATGTTCCACTTGTGCTTTTTCTGTCAGTTTTGGATCCTAGAAAGTCAGCATTAGTGTGTCCTTTCAAATCTTCTCCATTACCCTTAGGATACCAAAGACCCATCTGTGATGTTCCAATTAGATATCTGAAAATACGTTTCACAGCAGTTGCATGGGTTTCTTTGGGGTATGATTGAAATCTTACATACATGCAGACACTGAACATAATGTCAGGTCTGCTGGCAGTTAGGTATAGCAAAGATCCAATCATTCTTTTATACTGGGTTATATCAAACATTTTACCCTCTTCATCCATATCCAGTTTGGTTGTAGTAGCCATAGGTGTTCCCATTGGCTTAGCATTCTCCATACCAAACTTTTTCAGCAATTCTTTTAGATACTTGGATTGATTGAGAAAGATACCATCATCACACTGCTTGATTTGCAATCTAAGGAAGAAGTTGAGCTCACCCATCATGGACATTTCGAATTCTCCCTGCATTAGCTTAGAAAAATTCTTGCAAAGAGATTTATTAGTAGCACCAAATATAATATCATCAACATAGATTTGAACAATAAGTAAATCATTATTTTCTTTCTTAGTGAATAAAGTCGTATCTACTTTTCCTCTGTTGAACCCCTTTTTAATTAGAAAATTACTTAATCCTTCATACCATGCTCTAGGAGCTTGCTTTAAATCGTAAAGGGCTTTCTTTAGTTTATACACATGGTTTGGTTTTGTAGAGTCCTCAAAGCCTAGAGGTTGGTCTACATATACTTCTTCCATGATATATCTATTAAGAAAAGCACTCTTCACATCCATTTGATATAACATAATATTTTTCATGCATGCATATGCTAACAGAATTCTAATTGCTTCTAATCTAGCCACTGGAGCAAAGGTTTCTTCAAAATCAATACCTTCTTCTTGATTATATCCTTTGGCAACCAGTCTAGCTTTATTTCTGATTATTAATCCAGATTCATCAAGCTTATTTCTAAAAACCCATTTGGTGCCAATGACAGGATGATCTTTGGGTCTGGGTACTAAATCCCAAACTTGATTTCTTTCAAATTGATTCAACTCATCTTGCATAGCTAAAATTCAGTATTCATCAGTTAAGGCTTCTTCAGTACATTTAGGTTCAATTTGAGAAATAAAAGCACAGTTTATGATTTGATCCCTTAACTGTTTTCTGGTTAAACTCTCTCTTGAACATTTCTTATCACTTGATCAACAGGATGATTCATTTGATATCTCCAAGCTCTAGGGAGTTCTTGAGACATTTCTTCAATATTTTCATCTTCAAAATCTCTCTCCTGAATATCTTCTTCTATGTTAATAGATTCAGATATTTTTGGAGGTTCAATTTTACCTTCATCAGAAATATCTACCTTTTTAAAGTTTGAAACAAGATTATTCTCATCAGTGACATGTTTGCAAACAGTTTCATTTTCAATAAATACCACATGTACTGATTCTTCAACTAATTTAGATTTTTTATTGAAAACTCTATATGCTTTAGTCCTACTAGAATAGCCTAGAAATATACCTTCATTAGATTTGGCATCAAACTTACCCAGATTCTCCTTTCCATTGTTGTGGATGAAGCACTTACAGCCGAACACATGGAGATGTGAGAGATTTGGCTTTCTTCCTTTATATAGCTCGTAAGGAGTCTTCCCAAGGATTGGTCTGATGTAGGCTCTATTTATGATGTAGCTTGCTATATTCACTGCATCAGCCCAAAATACTTGAGAGGGTTCCTTTTCAATCAGCATAGCTCTAGCCATCTCTCCAATTATTCTGTTCTTCCTTTCTACTACTCCATTCTGTTGAAGAGTTCTTGGAGCTGAGAAGTTGTGATCAATTCCATGCTTATTACAATACTCCAGAAAGTATGAGTTCTCAAATTCTCCTCCATGATCTGACTTGATAGACACAATAGAAATACCTTTCTCATTTTGCACTTTCTTAGCTAAGGTTACAAATGCATCAAACATATCACTCTTAGAAGAAAGAAACAGTATCCAGGTAAATCTAGAGTAATCATCCACAATTACAAGCACATACAGATTTCCACCAATGCTTTTTATTCTAGATGGACTAATCAGATCCATATGCAGTAATTCTAGTGGTCTAGTTGTGGTGACTACATTTTTTGGTTTAAAGGAAGATTTAGTTTGTTTTCTTCTTAAGCATGCATCACATTCTTTGTCTTTTTCAACAGCAATTTTTGGCAGGCTAGTGACAAACTCATTTTTAACCAGTTTTAAAAGCTGATTCATATAAACATGAGCTAATCTTCTATGCCACAACCAACTATCACTATCCTGACTGATCAAGCAAATAGAATCTAAGGGAGAAAGTTCATCAAGATCAATAGTATAGCAGTTACTATCCCTTTGAGCTTTGAGGATTACTTTGTGATCACTTTTTCTGATGACCAAGCTAAATTGAGTCAAACAGTACCCAGTTTCCTTTGTCACATGTTTGGCTCACACTTAGTAGATTGTGGTTGAGGCCAATCACAAACAGCACCTCTTCAATGGATGTTTCAGGATTTTTGCCCATAATGCCAATGCCAACTATTCTACCATATTGATCACCTCCAAAGCTCACCTTTCCTCATTTCTTGTTTCTAAGGGTGACGAACTTCTCCTTATCACCGGTCATGTGACTTGAGCAGGCACTGTCTATATACCATTTATTGTTCTTTTTAGCTTTGAGACAGACCTGCAAAATAAAGTTCATATTTTCTTTTTAGGTACCCAAATTTGCTTGGGTCCTTTTCTGTCAGTGGTCTTTTCCCTGGATATAGATGTACCTTTGGGAACCCATTTAACCTTCCTGTCAAGTCCATTTTTCTTTATAGCACATGAACTGGAAATATGCCCCTTTTTGTTACAGAAGTGACAGGCGGTAAAGGGACTGCTGGATTAAGATGCAGGAAGAAAGTAATGCAGATAATATTTTTATTTTGCATGCCTAGGTTGATCATAAGATTCAATATGCTAAGAATTATGTTCTTTCTTTTTATTGCCACTAGCATGCACAAAATGTCTCATATATGCATTCTGATTCCTTTTCTTAATATTTTCTTTCACTGCACAAGGATCAATTGACTGAAGATAGATTTGCATTCTCATCTTCTAGTAACCATAGTATTCTTCACTGAAGGCAGGTGGTCTATTTGTGTTGTTTCCCTCTGATAGTATGCTTTCTTCAAAGCCAGCCATTGTAATTCCAGGACTGTGAAATCCTTTGATTGGGAATTCGGGCTCTGATACCACTTGTTAGATAAGCTAGCTTCCCAAGAGGGGGTGAGTTGGGAAGATTATAAATTTTTCTGCAAAACGTCAAGAAAGTGAAGAAAGCAAAGAGTGATGATAAAACAGAGTATAAATAAATAAGCTGTAAAGATGGCAGTAAAGAGAAGGAGACTCAGAAATTTATCCTGGTTTGGTCTCTCAACTTGACCAACGTCCAGTCCCCAAGTCACCACTTGAGATTTTCTACTATTCTGCAAGGATTCAGTGGGCTTCTTGCAAATGCCACAGTACATCGTTGATGTTCTGTTTCTAGAGCTCACACTTTCACTCTTTGCACTCTCACTGAGTGCTTTCCCAATCTCTTGTGATATCCCCTCACAAGAAAATTTTTCTTCCAGATGAAGATAAGATTGTTTACAATGAATAAACTCTCTTAATCAGAGTGTATATGAAAGTTAAAGTGCAAATATTGAAGTATGTGAGAGTAGGAGACTTTGAGTAGATAATTTGGCAGAGTTTCAGTATATACAAAGTGTTTTTACTAACCCACATCTTCAAATGAAATTCTATTTATAGATTTAGGTCTCAAATATCTATTAGAGACAAAATATATCCATTTGAGAAGTTATCCAACGGTTACTCTGAAAAACTATCCGTTAACCAACCGCATTTAATGCTTCTAACATACTGAAATTCAAATTTCTGTTGGTCAATAGACAAATTTTGCAGGAACCGAAGGTTAAGGACTCCAACGTTGAATGCCCGAAGTTCGTCTGTCATGAAGTGAAATTCGAATTTTGATATTTTGAAAATGTTTCTATGTTGTGACATATGAATTTTCAAGTAGAAAGTTTTTCTGTTAAGTGTGAACAGTATTTTTAATTTGCTACAATGCCTTCGAAATTCGAATTTTGGAACCCCAAAATTTGTCTGTCTGTAGCTGGTTTATAAGGCACAGTAGTTCATATTATTCAAAATTCAAATTTTCGTTCAATACCCATCCTTTGCAGTTCCTCTTCTTTGAATGCCTCAGTGAGTTTCCCTTTCCCCTTTTCAATGTGTTGAATTCTAGCATGCTGCAGGATTCTTGAAATAATTGCAGCATAGGGGAGTGTGGAATCCTTCCTCTGATCCCTTGCTTTTATCATTCTCTGGAGGATGATATGACCCATGTTAATCAGCTTCCCACGAATGATAGCAGTCATCACATGAGCCTCTGCCCTTGTTATCAAGTTGAAGCTGCCACCCTTGTTGAATATGATCCTGGACACTATATAGTGCAGGATTCTGACTTGTACACTTAGGTCTGTGGGCTTCAATAGATTTATAGTTGGCCTGTTTTCCCTTCTCCTGAACAAGGTGTCCAAGATAGTGCTCTCTTTGTAGTTCAGGAAGGATCCTCCTTCTTCATCCTCTGTGCTTGCCTCATCCATGTATCCAGAGGCTGTAATGTCAATTTTCAGCCCATCTTGTCCTGGGATTTCCAGAACTTCATTGATTGTCTCATCAGCAAGCCAGATGGTCCTAGATCTTAAAGTGACCTCCCATTTCCTTTTCTTGCTGTTATATTGAAGAGAGGCATACCAAGTCTTCACTACTTCATCATCATATTTTTCAGCAATTTCCAACAGGTTTTTGTATCTTATCAACCATAATGCAGCATCAAAGTTGTTGGATATCAAAAATTGCTCCAAATTTACACAGTGAGGCTTGATTACCTTTTTGCTTGAAAACTTGGCAGAAAACTCTTCTTGAATCTCAGGAGTGCTCCAAAGTGGTAATGTGGTAAGTTCAAATTCTCCAGATTGTGTAGAAGAGGAGGAAACCACAGCAGCAGTTTCACCCGAAGGGACTGCAGATTTTGAAAAGGAAGGCCCAGTTTTCTGAGAATCTGCCTTGGAAGAAGATTTCTGGCGTTTAGAAGGGGTAGCTTTACTGGGTTCGGCCTTTCTCTTGGATTTTTCTCCTTCTTTTGTAGCATATTGGGATTTAGCAGTTCTTTTTGGCCGAGTTCCAGCTTGTCCTGCTCCAGGGATCTTTACTCTCGCCATTTTTCAGTGGAATGAAGCAAAATGTTGTCAAGGAAGAGTTTATAGGATGCGAATGGAGGATTAATTGGTGAAGAATGACGGTTTTTGGACAGGAGTTAAGAGAATTTAAGAAAGAATCAGAACGGATTCAGAGAGGTTACAGATAGGGCTGCGTCTGTTCTGAGGAAAACCGTAGCATTTAACGTGTGTAACCGTCTGACAGACGAATTTTGAGGGGTCAAAATTCGAACTTCGGGCAGTTACAAGTTAAACCGTTCAGCATAGCTTACTGACAGATGAATTTTCATCTTGAAAGTTCGTCTGACAGTGGCTTGAAACAAGCAATACAAGGATAACAGACGAATTTTGTTCCAACAAAGTTCGAATGTTGAATAGAGAAAGGCAGTTAACAATCAAACAATCAATCAATCAGACGAATTAAACAGGCAGAGCTGCATCTTTTAACAATTCAGCATGAAGGACATGTTTCAACAGACGAATATTGAACTGAAAATTCGAATTTTCTAACTATGTAAAGATTGTCCAACATTCGCATGTTAGGAGATAAAATATTGTGCAGCAATGATGGACAACCATAATATTGAAATTTCTGATTTTGAAAATTCGAACTTTCAAGTGTCAACAGACGAATTTCGAGGCATTACAGAGAACTGTTCCAGGGCATAACATGCCGAAGTTCGTCTGTTAGTGAACTGAAATTCGAATGTTGACCATATTGACCATGTCAGAAGCATATTTTATTAAGCAAAATCCGTTTAACATACATTTAAAATGCGAATTTCATCTTTAAAAACTTACAGAATGGATCCAAAACTTAGGATTTACATCATTCATTCCACTTTTTGGTTGTTCCATTCTGACGTGCTCCACTCTTCAAGTTTATTGCCATTGATTTTCACAGGGAGCACCTGCAGCTTAGATTAAACATACTCCGAAGCTCAAGTTAGAATTAATTCTGATATTGAAAATTTTAATGACAGAATTGCATGAAAACATCTTACAGTTCATTGGGGTTTACCATCCCCAATTCTCTCCTTATTTTACAAAGTCTGTCTTCTGGCAGAGGTTTTGTGAGTATATCAGCAAATTGATCCTCTGTTGGGATGTACTCCAATCTGACTTCTCCTTTCAGAACATGATCTCTTATGAAGTGATGCCTGACTTCAATATGCTTTGTTCTTGAGTGCATGACAGGATTCTTGGTGATATTTATGGCACTCTGGTTGTCACACATGATTGGTATCTCTTTTATTTTGATCTCAAGATCTTCAAGCTGCTGTTTCATCCAGATGACTTGGGCACAACAGCTTCCAGCTGCAACATACTCAGCTTCTGCAGTAGATAAGGCTACACTGTTTTGCTTTTTGCTGAACCATGAAACTAGGGATCCTCCAAGGAACTGACAGGTTCCACTTGTACTTTTTCTGTCAGTTTTAGATCCTGCAGAATCAGCATCAGTGTATCCTTTGAGGTCTTCTCCATTGCCTTTTGGATACCAAAGACCCATTTGTGATGTTCCAATAAGATATCTAAAAATTCTTTTCACAGCTGTTGCATGGGATTCTTTGGGGCATGATTGGAACCTTGCACACATGCAGACACTGAACATAATGTCAGGTCTGCTGGCAGTTAGGTACAGCAGAGATCCAATCATTCTCCTGTACTGAGTAATGTCAAACATCTTTCCATTCTCATCCATGTCTAGTTTGGTTGCAGTAGCCATAGGTGTTCCCATTGGCTTGGCATTCTCCATCCCAAACTTCTTTAGCAGCTCCTTCAGATACTTGGATTGACTGAGAAAGATGCCATCATCAAGCTGTCTGATTTGCAGTCCAAGGAAGAAGTTGAGTTCACCCATCATGGACATCTCGAATTCTCCCTGCATTAACTCAGAAAATTTCTTGCAAAGAGTTTCATTAGTAGCACCGAAAATAATATCATCAACATAGATTTGAACAATCAGTAAATCTTTATTCTCTTTCTTAGTGAATAAAGTTGTGTCAACTTTGCCTCTATTAAACCCTTGTTCAGTTAGAAAATTGCTCAACCTCTCATACCATGCTCTAGGGGCTTGTTTTAAACCATAAAGAGCCTTCTTCAGCTTGTAAACATGGTTTGGTTTAGTAGAATCTTCAAAACCAGGAGGTTGATCTACATAAACTTCTTCCATGATATATCCATTTAAAAAGGCACTCTTTACATCCATTTGATATAGTAAAATATTTTTCATGCATGCATATGCTAGCAGTATTCTTATAGCCTCTAGCCTAGCTACTGGTGCAAAGGTTTCTTCAAAATCAATACCTTCTTCCTGATTATACCCTTTAGCAACCAGTCTAGCCTTATTTCTTATTATTGTTCCAGATTCATCCAGTTTATTTCTGAAAACCCATTTGGTACCTATAACAGGATGATTTTTGGGCCTGGGAACTAAATTCCAAACATGATTCAGTATATACAAGTTTGATTCATTACCCATAACTTCAAATGATGTTGTATTTATAGATTTAGGTCTCAAATATCCGTTAGAGACTAAATCTATCCGTTGGAGAAGTTATTCAACGGTTACTCTAAAAAAACTATCCGTTTACCAACCGCATTTAATGTTTCTGACATACTGAAATTCGAATTTCGGTTGGCCAACAGACGAATTTCGAAGGAATCGTAGATTAAAGCTTCCAACGTTACAGCACGAAGTTCGTCTGTTCATAAAGTGAAATTCGAATTTTGAAACTTACAAAACATTTTCACAATGTGACATACGAATTTTCAAGAAGAAAGTTTTTCGGTTAAGTATGAACAGTGTTTTCAATTTTCTATAGTGCCTTCGAAATTCGAATTTTGGATCCCCAAAATTCGTCTGTTCATTGAACTAAAAAGGGACACAGTAGATAACTTTCTTTGAAATTCGAATTTTGGAAAGGCAAAATTCGTCTGTCAGAGAAACTCTTTTCAGACTCATCTTGTCATTCGAATGTTGCAAGTTCTTATCATTCGTATGTCAATGTTTCATTTCAATAGACTTAAGAACTTAGCTTCTGAAATTCGAATTTCAATGTTCAAAGTTCGTCTGTCAGAGAGCAGTTTTGAAACTTAAATCACTTTTGATCTCAGATGAACTTTAACATAGTTACAGATGAATTTCTTCAGTTTTCTCAAATTTTGTTTTGCTTGAAATTCGAATTTTGAGAACCCAAAGTTCGTCTGTTGTAAAGAAGCATCTTTCAGACTTATATGAAAATTCGAATGTTGCAACTTCAAAATTCGTCTGTCAGAGAGCATTTTTCAAACTGAATTTCGTTTTGATTTCAGATGCACTTTATCATAGTTTCAGACGAATTTCTTTGATTTTTACAAACTTCATTTTACTTGAAATTTGAATTTTGAAAGTGTGAAGTTCGTCTGTTACAAAAGGCCTCTTTTCAGACTAGATGAAAATTCGAATTTTGAACCACCAAAATTCATCTGACAGAGAGCAGTCTCTTCAGACTTATTCAGTTTTAGCTTGAAATTCGAATTTCCAAAGGCAAAGTTTGAATTTCTAACTTGACAGTTCAGTTTAAACTTTCAACCTTCGTCTGTTTGAAGGTATTTTTCAAATGTTCAAAGATTTAACATAAAATCAAAGTTTGAAAACATCTTTTCTTCAAATCAAAATCTTTTACCCAATTATATCAAAAACTAAAGATCCTACAAAAGATCTAACAACATATACTCAGATAATCTTCACTTGAACCAGCTTTGTTCTTCTTTGATATCTTCAATCCAAGCTCTTGGGTGTTGGTTTTAACATCATCAAAACTCTTGATTCAACACCTTGCCCATTTCAAATATGTTTTTTATTTTTTTTTTCTATTTTGCTGGCTATGTTTGTTTCTTTGTTGGAGTGGAGGAAGGAGGAAGGAGTGAGAGATTGAGGTAGAGGGAGGAAGGAGTGGCTATCGATGATAGGGATGGCAGCAGTAGATAGAGGAAGACAACGGAGGAAGGAAGGAGAAAGAAAGAAGGAAGTTTTTAAACCAAGGGGCACTTTAGTCTTTTCTAATTTATTTAAATTTAAATAAATATGAAAAATAAATCTATTTTGCATATTCCCAATACCATATCAAATAAAATCACTTATACTCATCATCTCATTACATCTCTTATACAATTTCCATTACATTACCTAACTCTTTGGTAATTAAACCAAATAGGCTCTAAATGTTGGCTTATACCTTTCCAAACATGTATCACACATAGTCACCTATTCCGAGTTTGAAATAAATATGGATTTAAAATGTTAATAGTTGATTCAAAAGGGGGAGCAACAGATATAGCTTCAAATGTAATATATAGAGAAGTTTTCAATAACTTAGTATAATATTTTTGTGATCTATATATACTAATGAATACTTAATTTTTGTTACTTTTGTGGTATGATCTAATGAAAATTATGATATTTTTCACTATCATAGAAACAATTTATGCAATGCACTAATTATTTCCTAGTTATATTAAGAACTAAGAAGTTTTTTTACTACATTTTAAAGGTTAAAATATTAAAGAGAGTGGGGAGAGGGGGAATAACATTATTCTTAATAATAACAATAAAATTGCCTTGATAAATATATTATAATATAAGAGATTAAAGGTGTCGCACGCACCTGATTTTTCATTTTCCAAAACAAAAAATAAAATAAAGTAGAGTCATTATCAAAATTTTTAAAAAAAGAAATTTTGGAAAACCTTTTAAAAAAACAATGGTCTACAAAATAAAAAGTGTTTGGGAGTCAATTGCGTTATGAGAAAAGTGCTAGATACCTCATAACACTCGTTCATAAAAACGGTTACTTTAAGTTGATTACATAAAATTAATGCGGCCTTAAATTTATTTTAATTATCTTTATCAAACACATAAAAAATATAATAAATAATTAAATAAAACATATTTTTTATTTATAAAGTTAGACTTGACCTAAAATGAAACTCAAGGGCCTATGTACCCTATGAGAGATCAAAGTCCATATAGTACGGATGTAAAAATTCAAGTAAATGGATTTGTATTTTTTAAGAAAAAAATTATATATTTTTTGATAAAATAATTTTTAATTTTTTTATTATTTTCAAAGATCAAATTATACATATTACATATATAAACTATTTAGCTATTTATTTATTACTTGTTGATAAATTCACGGAGATTCTTAAGATCCCATGTGCTCAATTTATATACATATGGAAGCTCTAAAAACTTCATATAGAATAACCTAAAAATATATTAAAAATATATGCAAAACTTTATCAAATTTGAGAAAATATTATTTTGATTTCAAAAATATTTTCCAAAAATATATATATAATTTAGTTAGTATACCAGTAGATGTATATTACAATACACAATGAATTCATTAATTTAAATACCCACAGATGTTCCAAAAACCCCACTGAGCAAAAATATAAATATATATATATTTAATGAAAAAAATATCACATAATTACACGAGGGAATAAAAATAATGTAATTAATAACTTAACTATCATCATTATAAAGCACATAAAAGTTATCTCCTTTAAAGCTATATGTGCCTTCTACCATAACTTCAGAAAATAGATATTTCAACTAAATTTCATGGTCTTAAAAGAAAAGATGTAATTATCTAGTATCATAATCTCTATAAACCTCTTAATGAGCTAAGCTTATGGAAGATAAGCAAAATATTATTTTTGTACCAAGATTAAATAAAAAAAACTTTAAAGATGAAAGTAAAGGAAAAATAAGAGAGAGAGAAAAAAACGAGAAGGAAAAAAACGAAAGGAGAAAAAAAGGAGAAGGAAGAAAATGGAAAAATAAAATCATTACAGTGGCAAAGTGAAAAAAAATATTACAGAGTATCGTTCCACTAATTTAGCCAATATGTTTGGCAAACATGGCTATAACATATAGTTATACACATTGGCTTATGGAACACAAACCATGATATTATGAAAATAGGACAAATCTATCCATCGTCAACTAGAACATGCCTCCATTCTTACTAAGGATATTTATGGATATGAGTAATTTGTCTTTAAGATATTACCATAATATTATATTTTGGGGTCCATGGAAATAAATTGAAGAAAAAAATAAATAAATAAAATAAAATAAAGATAAAACATGTATGTACATCACAAATATATTTCTCTACTAAGAGGTGTTTATTAATGCAAGTAGTTTATTTTATAGATTTCACCAAAATATAAAATTTGAGATCCATGAAAACACTTAAAAAGAGGACAAGGTAGTAGATCACATTTTGAAAAAGTTCTACATCTCAGAAAATCCCAACTATGCAATGGGATAAGATGAAGAAAAAGAAGAAAAAAATTTCTTACCTTAAAACTTATTGAAAAAACCGACACTCATTCCCAACTTTTCCTCCACCTCTCTTGTACTCTCTCAATCTCTCCTTTGTTCTTTGATTCATGTAGATATCATCTCTTCTCATCTTACCTCTATTTATAATATTAAATGAAAATTATTCAATTAATACTCCAAAATCATAAAAATCTCTTTTAGTATTTTTCTTTAATATTCACATTAAAATTGATGGATTCGCTTTCTTTTTTCTCATTATTACTTTAATGTCAAATCTCAATCCTTGTTTTTTTTTCTTTTTTATATAACTTTTATAGTTTTATGAAAATTTAAAAAAAAAAAGAAAATCATAACTCTTCAAAATATGATAACCTTTTAGGGATATTATTATTTTTTATTATTTTATCATATGAAAACTTCTTTTTTTTAATATTTATTAAAAAATTATTACTATTATTTTTTAAAAAGAATCCAGACGAAATACGATATTAACAACAGAATAAGTTAAATTTAATAAACGAAGGTTTGTTTTGCTTTATAATTTTATTTTTTAAAGATATAAAAATGATTATTATTAATTAATTCATAATTTTTTTTTTCAAAAAGCAAGTTTTGCGATCTATAAATAGATGTACTGGGTAGGGAGATATCGCATTGCCGACCGTCGTATTGACTCAAAATTGTTTGCATCGTTGAAGACCACTGCCGGACGACTTTGCCGTCAGACGTTTTAAATCCTCTGTACCGGTGAACCCATCCTGTCGCAGTTCTTCCGTTGCACGATTGTAGCTTCACCTAGGGCTTGATTTTCTTGCAAAATCTGGTAAGATTCTTTTCTTCCTCTTGTAGATTTGGCTTATAGGTTGATTTGGGTTGTAATTTAAACTTTACTCTCTTATATTCTTATCAAGTTATAGTTTATTTGTTCCTAATCGTTTCTACTAGTTTGTCTTTACAGCTTACATTCATTGAACTGACTATAATACATATTTCAGTCTGTATTATTTGCTATTTTAAGTAGTATTAGAGACTTGTTAGTTCCTGAGTAAGTTTAGACAAAATGTCTTGGTCAGGAGAAACTTGTGATCAATACACAATGGATTATGGTTCTGGATTTGGTTTTATTCAAATCTCTCATGTGAAATTTGTAGTACCTCACGTCGATCAACCCTCTTCCTTATCTACCCAAACCGATCTCTCTTCCTCTGAACAAACTCTCTGCTTTTAAAGCCCTCACTTTTCTTGCTCACTATTAACGTATAGAAGTCTGATATCCGTAAGATTCCTCTTAATAATCTTTCCACAGCTTAGATCTGATCTTAACTTTGTAATTATGTTGAAATCGTTTATGTAAATCCCCGTTATTCCGCAATACCTGCTAGCGTTCGTTTGATATCTTTAGTTTTTTTATGATTGGAAAATTTCCTGAAGTATTTTTGTTTTCCACAAGAGAAGTACATATGTTCGCAACTAGATATTTCTAAAATCCGTTCTTAATTTTCACTACTAAGAAACATCAAAAGTTAGGGTTCCTTGCAAGGGGCTAATCTTATTGTGCTAAAACCTTTGTTGGGACAAAAGATCTCCTTTAGATGAAAGTAAAGGTTTAGCACTAATTAGTCTGACATAATGCGGTTTATAGATTGGCATCCCTGTGTGTGTTCTAGTGCTTGAAGCCTGTATTATGTTGTGTAGGAATAGACGATCAAGGATTGGAAGAGAGCCAACCTGTAGATCTAAAGAAGCACCCTTCTGGGATTGTGCCTACACTCCAGTGAGTAACCATTTTTTAAACAGTTTCCTAGCTTTCACTTTATGGTGCTCTGCTTGATCGATTGCATGCGATACATGTATGTTTTTGTTCATGATTAGTATATTTTATAAGAGCATTAGTTGCTTTTAATAGCAAAAAAAATTTCTTTTGGTTATTGTCGTACAAGTGGTGTTCCATGGTAGCAATTTCTTATGATATTTAGATTTAGATGTGTTGTTGGAACCTTGTCGAAGGGTTACAAATAAAATTAGGTTACATAGATAGTTCGCAATATAGGATGTGTAATTAGCTTAGGATTGATCAAGGAACTCTCACTAAGTAGCATGACCGAAAGTGTTAAATGAAATGGGGGAATTTATGCACGAATCTAAATGGAATAGAAAACAGGAAAACAATGCGATGCAAGTAAGCTAGCAACTAGGAAAGGACTTAAGACTAACAAGCAACAATTATGAGAATGTGGCTATCCATGAATTAAGTATATTTTTTTCATTTTAGATACATTAAAATGATATATGAGTTTCTCAGGTGTTGGGCAATATGATTGACAGCTGTTTCATCACATTTTTGCTTCTTCTATTGCAGCACCAGTGTTTGACAATATGTCAAAACAGCCTGAAATCCTGTTTTTGGAGGAATGGTTGAGGAACAAATGTGGTGTTGGCAAATTAAATCCTAGAAACTCAAATACCCCACCTGCTAGAGCCATTATTCAGGCATGGGGTGACCTCAGGGACTCCCTTCAAAATCAGTCATTTAGCTTCCATCATCTGCAATCTCTTAAAATCCTTGTTAATTCTCAAACATCCCTCCATGTTGCAGACCCCCAGGTGAAGCTGCTTGTTGCCATTCTTTCATCTCCAAATTGTTCTCTTCCTTATGAATCCTATCCTTTAATTTTTAGGCTTCTTTACATCTGGGTGAGAAAAACCTTGAAGCCTACCTCAGTTATCATTGATTCAGCAGTGGAGGTCCTTTCTCACCTCTTCTTTGTTCAATTTGATTCTAGAAAGGATCCTTTCTTCTTTTCTGAAGGTATTCTCCTTCTAGGTGCCATTTCTTTTGCGCTCTCTTCATCTGAAAGATCCAAAACAAGCTGCTTGGACTCACTGTCTAGACTGTTGGTAAAAGAGTATCAATTACTTGGTTTATTTACAGAAATTGTGCCTGATGTTCTGGCGGGAATTGGGTATGCTGTGTCTTCTTCTGTGACAGTTCACAATCTTCCGATTTTGGACTCATTGTTTGAAATTTGGGGCAAAGAAAATGGGCCTCAAGGTAGTGTTTCTCAAGGATTGATGATTCTTTATTTGATTGATTGGGTTATATCAAACTTGATTAATTTCCAGCATTTGGATAAAATACATGTGTTTTGTCGAGAAGCTTTTGGGAAATTTAAAGAAAATTATGTTCCATTTGCTGTTTTCATGGCTGGGGCTGGAGTTGTGAGCGCTTCAAATAGATCTGCATCGAGTGATATTAAATTCAATACCATCTCTGGAGTAAGGACTTCTGCAATTGTTTCAATGGAATCTTTAGCTAGTAATTTGTTCTCAAGGATGTTGAGACCTAATATGTCAATCTCAAGCAATGACCTTGGAGATAGACTTTTGCTACAGTGTGTCTCATTAGCATTGGCTCGAATTGGCTGGTTTTCTAGTCATCCCTCTTTTTTTGTTTGCCTTGCTCTGGTATTGTTAACTGAAATATTTCCATTGCCTTGTATATGTAAATATGTACTTGAATTGTCAAGTTGTGGTGGACTTAAGCTAATGGAGATCAAAGAACATTTAGATAGTATCATGTTCAAGGAAGCTGGAGCTATAACAGGGATTTTCTGCAATCTGTATGTTTCAGCAGATGAAGAAAATAAGGATATTGTGGAAAATCTTATATGGAAATATTGTCAAGATGTCTACTTTGGATATAGGCAAATAGCTTTGCTTCTTAAAGGCAAGGAGGATGAGCTCCTTGAGGGTTTGGGAAAAATTGCTGAATCTGCTTTCCTGATGATTGTGGTTTTTGCATTTGCTGTCACAAAGCACAAATTGAACTCCAAGTTCACTCAAGAAATGCAGATGGACGTCTCATTGAAGATATTAGTATCATTTTCTTGTGTGGAATATTTTCGTCATCTCCGTTTGCCAGAGTATATAGAAACAATTCGAAAGGTAGTTGCAAGTGTTAAGGAGAATGAGCATGCTTGTACATCTTTTGTGAAGTCCATGCCTTCTTACATTGACTTGACAAATTATCCAGGTGTGATTTATCATTTTAAAAATTCGAATTTATTTTCTTTAATTGGATCTGTGATGTGTTTTCCTCTATTTGTTTTGAGTATCTTGTTTTTAATAAGATCAACATGACTTCTAGACTTTAAACTGGACCAGAAAACCAAGTACATTTGGTCCATGGATGAGGTCCAAATGGCTCGCATTTTGTTTTATCTACGAGTCATTCCAACTTGTATCGGGCATTTGCCCAGCCATGCATTCAGGAGCATGGTAGCTCCAACAATGTTCTTGTATCCTACATCAAAAGAATGTTTTGGGTGCTTAAATCTCATACTCATATGCGTACTCTGGTCTTATGGTCATGCATAGCAAATTTTTTCCTTATTCAAGTGAAACTAGATATATGGAACACCCAAATGGAAAAGTGGCTCGGGCCTCGCATTCTTTGTTTGTGGCGTTTATTTCTTTGGGGGAGGAATCTGAAATGAATGGAAGAGTATCATTGAAGGAGCAGCTTGTTTTCTATTATTTACAAAGATCTTTGTTGGTATCTGAATTGACCGAAAACCTAGGTCTTAAATTTGAGACTGATAAATTGAAAACAATTCTAATCTATTTTGGAACATGAATGTAGGGATATCCAGGCATAACTCCTTTTGAGGGTATGGCTTCTGGAGTTGTAGGAATTGTTCGACATCTTCCTGCTGGGAGTCCTTCCATATTTTATTGCATCTACAGTCTTGTTGAGAAAGCAGATAGGCTTTGTACTGAAGTCTTCACTTATGATTCTGATGCATGGAAGAAGTTGCATGGGGAGCCAGAGCCATGCAAGAAATTATTGGACTTACTCTTACATATAGTTTTTTTGGTTGATATACAAGTATGTTATTTGTTACTCCCTCCATTATTATAAGATCATTTTAACCAAATCACACATTAAGTAAAGTGGTGAGGGGAGGACAATGGTTTGGGAACTAAAGCCTGTCATCTCGTTTTCATAGATTGAAATGTACGTCTGTTTTTGGCTACAATGTAATACAAAATGAAGCAGTGTGGACTGTCTTGGATTTTAGATTGACACTTGCAATCAAGGTGGACTTGTCAACATTAATTAATTGATTGAAATCAATTAATTAATTAATGTATAACTCGGTGCTTAAGATTGGCCATGCTGAAAATTTTCTTGCTTCTATATTCATTGCATAATGTTATTAAGCTACTTTAATCAAGCCTTTTACTACTTCCTAGGTCTTGGTGGACTTAATGAAGTTATTGGCACAGCTGATTACCAAGTTACCACAAGATGCACAAAACATGGTTCTCAATGAGTTATATTCACAGGTGGTTGAATCTGATGATGCCATACGAAAACCAACGTTAGTTTCATGGTTGCAGTCGTTATCTTACCTTTGTGCAAAGGCTTCGCAGAAAAATGGAGCCTCCAAAAAGAGTACTAGTGAATATAACTTTACTTTGGCCTGTACTGCTAACCCCAGAAGCTGGGTTAAATTAACTTCACAACTCTGAGGCATTCAGATCCAATATTTTGTGCTACACCTTGTCTTCTGTCTTGATAAGAAATTCTCTAGTTACAAATCTTGTTTAGGCATCTGTTACTGCATGCTGATTCTTGACGTGGTGCTTTTAATCTTTTGTCTTTACTCCTATAATCTTCTCGATTGCCTAAGGAACTAGGTACATTGTAATACCTATTGCCCATGTGAAATCAAATGGATGCCATTAGTTACTTACTGTTATACTCAGCTGTCCTCACAAAAGCTGAAAGAGGTTAAGGAATGTGCTAGAGAAGGCAATGTCTGCATGGAACAGAGGGGAAACATGAGCTTTGTAGATCTATGCAGCGAGAGCTGACAAACTGTTAATTAAGCATGAAGCTGCTACATCCTTGTCTAGTCTCCAATGGCCCCCTCCCCTCTACATTTGGTTTCCGTGTAGCTTCTACCTGGTTACTAATTTATTATCATCTTTGAAGATGACCTGGGAACCATTTATTGTCATAATTGGGTAGAAGCATATTTGTTACGCGAGAGCCACACTATCTGTAGTAAGTGTTGATGTTTGAAATTAACTGATTACCGTGAGATTGAGGTGTGGTTATGTTGCAGTCTATGACTTTATGATGAGTGGATGTGATATGGTGGTGGAGAACTTTTAAGATTTTTTTTTCTTAAGAAAATAAATAAGTCAGATATTTATTATTTTTATATTTAATATTGCTTATTAAATGGGAAAAAATTATGACAGCTACTTCCACTATCATTTCATACTTTCTTATATTGAGTCAGGTGGCTACTTCTTGGTTTTTTTTTTTTGGGGAAATGACACTTGAGGGTCAAAATTTTCAATTAATTCTATTTTAGGACGAAAAAATTTGAAAATACTAGACAAGGGTCATGGTTTCAAATTAATTAAAAATGTAAATATAAAATGACCTAAATACCTTTGTAAAAAGGGTTTACACTTAATATCTATTTTTTATTACTTCTTTTCATAAATTTGACATTGAAAATCTCTAATTTTACATTGAACACGTTGTGAAATGAGTGTAAAATTGAGAAAGTTTAATGTCAAATTTATGAAAAAGAGTAGTAAAAAGCAGATGTTGAGTAGTAAAATACGGAAGTTGAGTATAAAATTCTTAGATTTATCCAGTGTAAAATTAGGGGTTTTTAGTGTCAAATCGTGGAACATGAGTAGTAAAATGTAGAAGATGAGTGTAAAATTCTAAGAGTTGAATTCTTTATTGTGTCCAGTGTAAAATCAGGAAAGTTCAGTGTTAAATTTCAGAAGAAAAGTAGTAAAAAGTATATGTTGAGTGTAAAACATTTTAATAAGGGCATTTAGGTCATTTTCTATTTAGAATTTTGATAAATTTGAGGCTATGATTCTTTTTTGATATTTTTGAATTTTTTTATCCTAAAATAGGATTAATTGAAAGTTTTGGTCATCAAGTGTCAGTTCCCCTTTTTCTTTCTTCCCTTGGGAGTGAGTTGTCAAGGCAATGGCTGAAAACATGTTCCTGGATTTCATCGTCTCAGAGTTGGGTTATGTAAGTTGGTGGGGTCTTCTATGTGTGACTTGCGGGATTGTAAGGGGCTTAATGGTTACTGAATGCAACCGTGTATCAGGCAAAATTGATGTAAAACAACCCACTCGCATCTTGTGTTGTTCCTCAACAAGACAAGTGAATGGTATCTATCTATTATCTACTTATCAAGGGGTCTCTTCCTACATTAGGAGAACCATATTGGCGCGGATGATCGGCCCACCCTCAAGGAACAAACTTGGTATTTACGGTATTTACTTGAACTCGTATTCAACAACTTTAAAATTATTGCAAATAGCATCCAAGCTGTTCACCATGATTGCCAGGGTTTTCAACCGAGAACTCGGCTTTGTTTAACCCTCGGATTTTAGAGGGGAGCCATTAATTCACACACCAAACACTTTTTCCCATTCTGGTGTTTTATATGTGGACCATCACTATTGTCAAAGTTTCCGTTTGTCATGCACATAAACAGACTTTCCACCCCCTCTCGTTTGTGTCGGATTTTCATTAATTAAAAGAAGAACTTAAAATGTTTGGACTACTAAAATTAGTTACTTATTGACTTGGATGGACTCTCAATGTTTTTCATTCAATTCGGCTCTCATTAAATTGATTATCCAAATGAAATTGATTTATCCTCTGCTACATTTAAGAAAGTATTGCACATAAAAATTTTCATAATTTATAAAATGTACAATGTGTTTTAATTTATTCTGAAAACCATGTTCTCACACATGAATTTTTTAGATATTCAAACGAAGTAGACCCCAAGAAAATATATATATATATATAACCTTAATGGATACAATTTGAACAGTATATCATTTAGCATAAAAATATAACCAAAATATTTACTAAAAAGATACTCCCTGTCTTGAATTGCCAGAAAACGAATTTGATACCATTTGTGAATATTTGGTGCATTAATTTTTTTTACTGATACCCTCACATTAACTACTATACGAAACAACTATAAGACAGCCATTTAATTGGCAAGAGCTTAAATTAGGCGTTTAATCATTTAATTAGGGATATTTTTGAAAAATACCATTGATACTATTAACTTATGACACATTTATAAAGTCAAACTACTTTTAACCATTTCTTCTGATATTGATAAGACAGTTAATTATACCATCTACTTGGGACCCAAGGGAGCACAACTGAAACAAATTAATCGTTAATGGCAACAACGACAATTGCAGAACTCAGTAGCAAAACAATTCAACAGATATTTATAAAATCCATAATTCATAAATGGAATAGTAACTCGACACTTCCGAAACGCAATCTCAACTAGTCGGCAATTGGTCAGGTTTAATTTGTTATTGTAATTACGTAACCAGAACAATTAATTAGCCGAGGTTTATAAACTTAATATTTGAATTTCACGAAACATTCTGTAAAATATGCATTTAAATATTTCCACTAAAACATAATGAAACAGCACAAAACCCTCTGACGTTCAAGCAACAGTTGTTATTTCAACTGTTCTTATAATTTTTCCTTGCGTCATCCAAATCTTCTCTAATGTGCGTCAATGTGCTTCTCACTTCACTACATCAAAACCCATCGACAAACAGGAAACAAACGGCTTCCTCCCAAGTTATCTCGTTCAGAGCACTCCTTAGTATTTACAGCTCAACCAAGTTCAACCATCCATTCCAACAAGTGTGTCACAACTTCTGCACAGCCACAAATCTCGTTGCTGTTCTCGACAGTTATCTGCCATGAGTTAACAGCAAATGTTCCAAATAAACATCAGATCTCAGAAGCGTCCTTAGCAACTCAAACCACACCAACAACACCACCACACCCCCCCCCCCCCAAAAAAAAAAAGAAGCCTTCTCTTTTTCCCAATTTCTATTGAAATAAACATAGAAAATAGAACTCCGGGATCCACATCACATACATTTATAGCCTGATGCCCGAGAGAAGAAAGCAAAACAAAAGTAGACACCAAAGGCAATTCATTGTAATAGGACTCAAATAATCATAACGATGTGTTTCCCAATCACCAAAATGAAAATGAACAGAGCCATGTCCATACCATTGCTGGTTTTTCCTGTACTCAGTGAGTACAGGATAGATGTTCTCAAAAGCTGTGTAAGTTTCATCCCTCACCTATAGAGATGGAAATAAGACAATAAATTCTACAAGCCAGAAAAGGAAAAATATAGAACAATACGAGAATACCTCAAATATACTACCTTTGCTCCTGTTAGAACAATTTTTCCAGAGACGAATATAAGCAGGACTATCTTTGGTTGCTTCATCCGATAAATTAGTCCTGGAAACAGCTCTGGTTCATACTAAACACCAGGGAAAAAGGAAGCTTAACAAATATCCATTATTCCCTAAACTTTCTAGTGGATTACAGGGCACAATAAAGTCAGCTCCATCCATACAAAGACAACTGAAGATGACCCTTTTGAAATGTGCACACCCTTTACAAGACTGAAAGCATCGAGACATCCAGTACTCCTCATTTGAGTATCACCAGTTTCCTCAAAGTTTTAATTTATAATTTTGAAAATGCCCACTCATAAACATCAACAAAGTATGTTTTGCAAAGTATTCAATGGAGCCAAAGCAGCATTTAATTATATTTTTTAAAATAAATGGCTGTAGAATATTTTGGTTGCCATGGAAACCAAAGTTGTTTGAGCATTTACATGAGTCAAATCCCAAGTCTTCCAAAATTGCACCTTTCAAGAATATTCCCTATAATACCGCATAGACCCATAAATAGGGAATAATATTTCACCAATTCATGCATTAGCACCTACATAAGAAGTCCATGTCCCAAATGTAGCATTATATCAAAAGAGACTTCTTGAGTAAGTGTTGCCAGGACAACTCTTCCAAGACAAATCACCAAGGAAAGAAGATGATAACAAGTTCATTTCAAGACTTACACTTGAGAAAGCACCATGAGAATATGCAAGACCCTCAAGCCGTATGGGGAACTTGACATCACAAGAGCCAACAATGTTCTGAATCTTAAAATCCTAAAGCATAATCCAAAGAAAAATTATTTATAAAAAAACAGGCACCACTGGCATAGGATAGAAAGACAATTTGACAGGAAACTAGTTAAACGAAGATAATAGAGAGAAGTTTAAATGGTACCTTAAATTTAGCTGGGAAACCAAGTTTTTGGATAATTCGAGCGTACTGACAGGGACAAACAAACAATTTAGAAAGTACTGCCAATTGAAAGAAAACATGGTTTCCAAATCCCAATTGAGAAAATAGTGTTTCGTGCTTGTATACATGTGATCAAAACACTCAGCCATTTTACCCTCCCTTAATACATTAAGGGGCTTTTTCAAGCAAATATGGCAAGAATGAACTTGAAAGTCAAAACCAAGCTAGCATAAACGGCAACAATTCCCAATCGAATGGACCTTCGCTTGAAAAACACCAATAAAAAATACACCAAACGAGAACAGAGAAGAACAACACATACCTTCCTTGCTGCCAATTTGGACTGTTGCTCACTCTTAGCTCCAGTGCAAACCTAATTTAAAGTTAGATCGCATGGGAAACATGTACACTCAGCTACAATCAGAAAAGGTGAGACTAATGTGAACTCTACAAGCATATTATATCAAAATAACTAATGCAGATACTGGTGCCCCATCCTCAGATCTAATTCATGCACCTATTTAAAATATATGAATTCAAGACCAGCACAACACAATGGAAAACTAAAATTCAACTTCAATTGAGTTACGTAAATAAGATGTTAAAAACAATAATAACAATTATATAAAACAAATAGTAATAAAGTGCTGGAAAGGACAATACCATCTTGCCAGATGCAAAGATGAGTGCAGTTGTTTTAGGTTCCCTAATCCTCATAATCACAGCTGCAAAACGCTGCAAAAGATCATATCACAAAAACATGAGCAATAAAGATATATTATAAACAATAACATAGGAAAAGCATACTATTTCAGACAACAGAAGCATAGTGACAACTAATGGATATTGACGGTAACTTCAACATAAGAGCTTAGATAAACCAAGCTTCAATGGGCCAGATAAAGTCACTGCAATTTATGGGATGTAAAATACACAAAAAGCATAGCACGCAAAGCTCACACTTTTCCAACAGTACTAACCTTTGGATTGTACTCAGCATTTCGAGCCTGAAGTGCAATCGCTTTAAGGTCCAACTTACAGTCCAAATTGACTGTAGAGACAATATTCCTAGAAGTAGAAAATGTAGGCATTGTTAAAATTATAAGTGTAAGTAGAAGCAAAGCTTCTCAGATAACTGAAAAAATCAAAGGATTTTCACCAAAAAGCTTTACTAGCATATGTTTTGAATCCATCTTAAAAGAACACAAGCACAGATATCCATCTAAAAGAGAGAATGGCAGAGGGATACAAATCTCATTCAATGCTTGGAGATGCTTAACTGGGCAAAAAGGAGAGCTTTTTGGTGAAAATCCTTTTGAAGTAGAAGCAAAGCTTCTCAAATAACTGATAAAAATCAAAGGATTTTCACCAAAAATGTATAACATCACATTCAGCCGCAGCAACCAGAAAGGAAGCTCTGCAATTTTATCAACATATGTATAAACATTTCTTTAATGCATTCAGCAACATTTTTTACCTTCAAGATATAAGATACTGTTCTTAGGCATCATGTGATGGACCAGGATCATTTAATTAAAATGTGTTCTGCTACTGAGGTTACCAAATTGTTATTGGAAATCTCTGATATGCTATCTCGTCATTTTTTTTTTTTAATCTTGGTCATACTTTTGAGAGATTATAACCTAATCCCAAAAGCCTTGTATCTCCATTTATTTCCTATAATTCTGGGGCTCTTAGGGGAATAAGAGAATGCCAGGATAGTCAACTCTCCATGGCCTTTCGACCTATGAAATCTTCAGATACCATGATCTACAAATGACATAGTATGAAAACAATTATTCAGGCACAGATTAAGAATCCTTGGAAACCTCAATGAACATAATATTGGACTTTCACAAATAAAATAAGCATTTGATGACATCAATTTTTCTCCCACTTGCAGGGAAGGCCACCTCAGAAGTTGCATTGTGTCAGTGTAACTAAAACTCAAGTTGATACCCACAGGGAGGAGAAAGAATAATATGCAGCCGGGGCCCTTTCTTACAACACATAAATTGGAAACTTTTTTCAACATATTCATAGGGTAAACATGCATACGAAATTTCAGCACTACAGAATGCCACAACAGAAGACAAATGTTATGCTTGATGGAAAAGGTAACTACAGAAATATTCAGAAAAAGACCAAATTGATTTAGGGGGAAAGGGTGACAGAAAATTATTAAGTATAGCACATAGTGCATGGTAGCCAACAGTTTCAATTGCTAAAACCATCATGGCACTAAGATGGATATGACATTTAGAAGAAAGAGAGAGAGACAGAAAAGAATATGTATTTAGGTATGACCCAGGATTTGTATTTAGGTATGACCCAGGAATTGCTAAAACCATCATAGCACATAGTGCATGTGTGTGTATATTATATGTATTTAGGTATGTATAAGCAAGTCCCACAATTTCAGCAGAAAGAGAGAGAGACAGAAAAGAATATAATGCCCAAGAATGAAATTAGAAGAAAAATAATAGAACACATAGAACTGAGGCTAATATTCATGACCCAGGATTTCAACAAGGATGAGCCTCGATGGAGATCCTTACATTACTATTCAAACATGCAGCTAGCCAATTCCTCTTTAATGGACCACAGATGCCACACTGCCACAGATGCAATTTTGTGAACAGCAAACATATGGCACGTGCCACAGTGCTGGCAGACTGAAGCCAAGACTAGTTCACATCCATTAGATAATAGTCCATTTTTTGGCGTGGGTTAATTAAGGTGGGACTTATTTAACAACAACAACAGGCAACCAGCATTAACCAACTAGACAGGCTACAGATTATTTGTATGATGGTTTATCACAAAAGAAAATACCAGTGGGCAATTATGCAAACACATTTCTCTGTACTAAATTGAGGTATGTTGCGCAAATTCAAGTGTGTATAGAGGTTAGAATGTGATAAAATATGTTGAATACAACAGATTATAAAATTTTAGATACAGGTGCAAGAGGTACACATACGCAATTACATATATATTCAACAAATTAACACATGAAAATGAACAAAAAATTGAGTTTTAAACATTAAACAAGTTTTTCAAAAATAATAAAAAGATATTCATGATAAACAACCAAAGAATTGAATATCCTGTAAGCTCTCGAGATTATTTTAGCAAATTTCAAACTAAAGAAAAACAATGAAACAGTTGTTAGAATATGTAATGCACATCGTGAAGTACAGCACACATCATTTCAAATATATATCTAATCGTCAAATATATATCTAATAAGGAAACGTCTACAATTTTGAAATATCAGTGCTGCACAGGAGGTAATTCCTGACCCTTGAATGATCTTTTTCCATTGATCAAGAAGGTGTATCTATATGAAGTTCACCAATATGCCAAAATTCTCATGAGTATATACAGGATTTCAACTCTTTAACAATATAAGTTTCCACTATCCCTTATACCTCAAGCAAAATACAAGTTTACAAGTCAATGAACCTCATGAGTCTTAAAATTATAGGAAACGAAAAAACTTAATCCAAGTATCCAACTAGACTGATTGTCCTAACAAACACGAGAAAAGAGACTGACGTGTTACAGATCAATCTTAAAGGTGACCTATGGCCAAAATTTGCACTTATCATCAATGAAATAAAAACAAGGAGATACTGAGAGATACTTCAGCCATATTAACAGGAAACCCAGCTGATCTATGCGCACATAGAACACAGCAACCCCCAGCAGATGTGCAATTGTTTGCAAGTTCAATTACTATCAGTGACAACTGATAAGTCATTATTTTTACACATTTTATCCTTCAGTATTTTTAATGGTGATTAATGGCTAATTTGGAATTATTAGAGAATATTTGAATGGATTTATTAGCCATTTTCAAAATTATTGAATTTTTCTAATTTTTCTAATAAATAAAGGAAATTGTGCTCAATTTTATAATATCCTAATTTTTCATTATGACATGCGGAATTTATATTTTATTTTCTTGGCCTTATGATATCATAGACTGATTTGATTCATGAAAAATAGGTAGAAGAATATTATTACGCCAAGTGTCCCTTGACTTAAGAAATTCCCATTTCATTCTTATTTTATTTCTTTCCTACCACCTTCTCTCTCCTATGACTTACCATTCTATTTTATTTTTCTTTTTTGAATTATTTCTATTCCACATGCATGATTCTATGTGACCCAAGTTACATTTCTATATGACACAAATGCTAGCAATAGGTCCATTTCTATAAAAGATTGAAAGGAAATTCACTTAGTTTTATTTTATTTTTCTTTCTAGCTTCATTCCCATTGGTTCTCTATCTTCTCTCTCCGATTGCCATTTTCTTTTTATTGTCCTTTTATTTTATTCTTACTCACCTAGACCCTTTTCCATCCCCATTCATTTTCCCATTTCCCTGTTTTACTAAATTCTCATTGGTCAAATTTATTTTCCTAAATTTTGATTGGCTAAGACACATAACAGTAACACCTCTCCATTCACTCTAAGGGTCTTAGTAATTCGTAACTCACTCTCATTCTCACCTTTTCAAATCGTAGCACCTCCTCCTCTCTCTCTAGTTATCTCTTCTCTTCTCTTCTCTTACCATTTTCTTGCATTTTCTCACCACTTTCTTACATTTGTACCATTCCATTCCTCAACCCAACATCATTCCACCTTCAATCCTACATTTCCTTGCATTTCTACTCATGGCTGGTTGCTTCTCCAAGTTGATTGAAGAGGATCGTGTGATGATGGAGGGCTATGAGCTTCAAGTGGCAATTCCACAGAGGAATGCTTGTGGAGCGGGATTTGAGCTCTTCAATCTATACATAACTTCTCTCTACTTCTCATTTCTATTTCCAATTTTCAATTTGATTTCTAGTTTGGTTAACCTAGGGATTGAATTGAGGATTGGTGATTTGTATGGATTGATGTTTCATAATGGAAAGAACTAATGAGGATGGTTTTGAGTTGATTGGAATTGAATCTTGAGCCTCTTGTACCTCTGAATTTTCATCTACAATAACCAAAGTATTCTAAATCAATTTATGTTATTGGTTGAAGCATGATTGGCTTCGGATTCTTGCCCTAATTGTCTAATTAGTGAATTTAATTGCTCAATCTGTTAAATTGAGTGATTAGGCCTTTAGTGTAGAGGTGAAACTGTTCCAATTGGCCATTGAATTGATGTGTTTGATTGTTTTTAACAAATGCATTGGGATGACCTAAGTCTAAGGGGTCCTTATCTAGGTTGTCTACATGTATCTTGTACCTAAGGGTCACCTAGGTCATAATTCCCAATTGAGCATGTTAATTACTTAATTCAACTTTAACCCTAATCCAAGAGCATCCCAATTGAGCTAAGATAATCCTAATTCCCATGCTTAATCCATGGATAGCCACATTCTCATAATTGTTGCTTGTCAGTCTTAAAGTCCTTTCCTAGTTGCTAGCTTACTTGCATCGCATTGTTTTACTGTTTTGCATTCCATTAAGATTCGTGCATAAGTTCCCCCATTTTATTTAACACTTTCGGCCATACTACTTAGTGAGAGTTCCTTGATCAATCCTGAGCTAATTCCACATCCTATACTGCGAACTATCTATGTAACCTGATTTTATTTGTAACCCTTCGACAAGTTTCCAACAACACATCTAAATCATAAGAAATTGCTACCATGGAACAGCACTTGAATGACAATAACCAAAACAATTTTTTTGTTATTAAATGCAACTAATGCTCTTCTAAAATATACTAATCATCAAACAAAAACATACATGTATCTCATGCAATCGATCAAGCAGAGCACTATAAAGTGAATACTAGGAAACATTTTTAAAAAATGGTTACTCACTGGAGTGTAGGCACAATCCCAGAGGGGTGCTTCTTTGGATCTACAGGTTGGCTCCCTTCCAATCCTTGATCGGCCATTCCTACACGACATAATACACGCTTCAAGCGCCAGAACACACACAGGGATGCCAATCTATAAACCGCATTATGTCATACTAGTTAGTGCTAAACCTTTACTTTCATCTAGAGGAAATCTTTTGTCCCAACAAAGGTTTTAGCACCATAAGATTAGCCCCTTGCAAGGAACCCTTGTTTCTTAGTAGTGAAAATAAAGAACGGATTTTAGAAATATCCAGTTGAAAACATATGTACTTCTCTTGTGGAAAACAAAAATACTTCAGGAAATTTTCCAATAATCAAAAAACAAAAGAAATCAAAAGAACGCTGGCGGGTATTGGGGAATAACGGGCATTTACATAAACGATTTTGTTGTGGTTGAAGTAGATAACGGAAAGAGAAGAGAGAAAGAAGGAAGAGAGACAAACTTCAACATAATTACAAAGTTAAGATCAGATCTAAGCTGTGGAAAGATTATTAAGAGGAATCTTACGGAAATCAGACTTCTATACGTTAATAGTGAGCAAGAAAAATGAGGGCTTCAAAAGCCGAGAGTTTGTTCGGAGGAAGAGAGATTGGTTTGGGTAGATAAGGAAGAGGGTTGGTCGACATGAGGTACTACAGTTTTCACATGAGATATTTGAACAAAACCAAAACCAGAACCTACAGCTATGGCAGAGTCCATTGTGTATTGATCACAAGTTTCTCCTGACCGAGACATTTTGTCTAAACTTACTCAGGAACTAACAAGTCTCTAATACTACTTAAAATAGCAAATAATACAGACTGAAATACGTATTATAGTCCGTTCAATGAATGCAAGCTGTAAAGACAAACTAGTAGAAACGATTAGGAACAAATAAACTATAACTTGATAAGAAGAGAAGAGAGTAAAGTTAAAATCACAACCCAGAGCGACCTATAAGCCAAATCTACAAGAGGAAGAAAAGAATCTTACCAGATTTTGCAAGAAAATCAAGCCCTAGGTGACGCTACAATCGTGCAACGAAACAACTGCGACAGAATGGGTTCACCAACGACGGAATGCCTGCCGAAATACTGGGACAGAGGATTTAAAATGGCGTCGATGAGATCTGACAGCAAAGTCGTCCGGCAGTTGATTTCCTACGTCTCCGTCTTCGACGATGCAAAGAACTCGGAGTCAATACGACGGTCGGCAATGCGATAGCTCTCTACCCCAGCACCTCTATTTATTGATTCCAAAACTTCTTTAAAAAAAAATCCGAATCTAACTTTACTATTTGCTAAAATATTTTTATTATTTATAAAGAACTAATATTTTTTATATCTTTGTTAGCAAAAATAATATTTTTATATTTTTTAAAATAAATTATAAAATAAAAGAAACCTTTGTTACTTGAACTTAATTTATTCTTTAATCTCTTATATTATAATATCTATTAAGAAGATTTTAGTGTTACTATTATGAATAGTGCTCTTTCCCACCATCCCCACTCTTTTTAATATTTTTTAACTTTTAAAATGTAATAAAAAACTTCTTAGTTATTAACCTAATTAAAAAATAATTCATGCATTGCATTGATTGTTCCTATAACAGTGAAAAGTATCGTAATTTTCATTCGATCATATCATAAAAGTAACAAAAATTAAGTATTTATTAGTATTAGATCTGCTGACTTCCCAAAAGAGGGGTAAATTAAGAAGTTTACAATTTTGTGCAAAAATATAAAAGAGCAGTGAAAGCAAAAGTTGCAGAAAAATAAAGCAAAATATAACAAGACAGTAAACAAGGTAGTGGAAAAAAAAGACACAAAGATTTATCCTGATTCGATCTCTTCTTCTTGACCTATGTCTAGTCATCAAGCTACCACTTGAGATTTTTCACTATCTTACAAAAATTCATTGGGCTCCTTGCAATGCCATAGTACAATCTTGTACTCTATTCCAAGAGCTTACATATTCTCACTCTACACTCTAACTAAGTGCTTCCCAAATCTCTTGTGAAATCTCCTCACAAGAAAATCTTTCTTTCAGATAAAGATAAGATAGTTTACAACAAAATAAACTCTCTAATTTAGAATATGTATGATAGTTGAAGTACAATGAATACAGTGTGAAAGAGTTGAAGACTTTGTCTAATAATTTTGGCAGAGTTTTAGTATATACAACATAAAAATTATTTTTCACAACTTCAAATGAAATTCTATTTATAGATTTATGTCTTAACTATACGTTAGAAATAAGATTTAGTTGTTAGAGACGTTACCCAATGGTCACTCTGCAAAACTAGCCATTCACCAATCGTATTTAATGCTTCTGACATTCAAAGTTCAAATTTTAAGGTGTCAATAGACAAATTTCGTAGAGACCATAAGTTAAAGATTTTAACGTTGAACTTCAAAGCTTGTCTGTTCAAAGGTGAAATTCAAATTTTGAACTTGATAAATATTTTCCATGTTAAAACATGCGAATTTTCAAGTTTAAAGTGCTAACGATATGTGTGAACAATTGTTTCATATTGTTATAGTGCACTCGAAATTCGAATTTTGGGGATCCAAAATTCATCTGTCAGTGAATGATTTAATATGGCACAAAAGTTCTTCTTTTTGAAATTCAAATTTTAAGCCTTCAAAGTTCATCTATCAGAGAGACCTCTTATCAGACTTATACGTTTTCATTCCAAAGTCTGAATTTTCAAAACCAAAATTTGTTTGTCAGAGGGATTGACTTAGAACTCTTTTTGCACTCTAATTTCAGATGAATTTTGACGTAACTTCAGATGAATTTTTCATTTTTCACAAATTATACTTGACTCGAAATTCGAATTTCAATAGGCTAAAATTCGAATTTCAATAGGCTGAATTCATTTGTCAGAGGCAACATCTCTGTAACTTTGAATTTTAGTCATCAAAATTTGAATTTTCAAAGCAATATATGAAGTTTAACAGTTCAAAAATCATCTGTCAGTGAGTATTTTTCAAATTTATCATAATTTAACATGGGATAGTTGAAAAACACTTATTTAAAACCAGTGGATGCAAGATCGAAGCCTTTTACTCTTTGAACACGGAGAGAAATCATACAAATTAATCTTGTACTCATTTCTTCCTGGATTTCTTCACTTGATATCTTTTATACTCCTTTGATATTTTCATTACAAGCTCTAATTGTTTGGAATTATCAAAACACTTGATTCAACATTCTCCCCCTTTTTTATGATGACAAAACAACTTGCAAACTAGATTAGTACTTAGGTTTGCTTCTAAGAGCTCCCTCTCAACATATGCATTTAAGTTCAAAGATAAGTGCAGAATATACAATAGATCAAAAGGAAAATAGGGAATTTCATTGAATTAATTCATCAAAGGTTTAGTACAATGATATGACATTGCAAACACAGAATTTCAAAGTAAGAATGCCATTTCATTACAAGAGATGCATCAAACATAAACAAAACATAAACAATCAGTACAAGTAAATCCAAGTAATTCTAAGATCTAATCATTTCTTCTTGGGCTTGGATTTCTTGATGTAGGTCTTGCCAGAATGTCCTTAAGCAATTTTCCCTGTTTACTTAGATTTCTTCTCCCCCTTTACGGCATCATTAGGGACTTGAGTAAGCATAGCAGGAGGAGGTATCTTTGACACTGGAATAGCATGAAGAGGAACAGGAACAAATAGTAAATCAGAAGGAATCTGAGGAAGTGGGACAGATGGTTGTGACTCAGGAAGGGCATCCTCAGCATCTTCAACTATCTCATGAACTGTCTTCTTAAGGTTGCCAAACCTTGCCCTCTGTACTGTGGTCATGCCGTATTGAGGAGATGAAGTTTGAGGAGTAGGAGGAGGAAACAATTCATCAAGCCTTTGTTTTTGAGTTTGCACCATGGCATCATGTGCAATAGTTGTAATATCCAAGTAAGGTACAAGGCTTCTTTCCTCATTCAGAGCAGCTTGAATGATTGGTGCAGAAGTGATGCCTACTACAAACTTCTCCATTTGCTCAGATTCTTGAAGTGACAAAATTAACTCCTAAGCATCTTCTATAATATGCTCATGGGAACTTGTTTCTTAAGGAGCCTCTTCCTCCATGCCATAGTCCAAAGGTGGACTAGGACTTGTCTCAACGTTGAAGGCCTGTGGAGTGGCCAACGTTCCAATAGCCTTAGTAGCAGCAAGTTCAGTAGGAGCAGGTTCAGGAGAGGCAAGCTCAACTAGGCTTGGAGGTTCAGGAGTAGGAGACTTGGTAGGCTTAGAGTGTCCTGGCTGAGGTGGAGCTAATAAAGAGGGAATAACACTTCTAATGTCTTCATACGCATCAGCAACCACTTTCATATTTTTAGCCAACTGAAATATCTAATCTTGTAGATGTAAACTTGGCATTTTGCTCATCTCTAATGCTCAGCATGAGTGTAGACAAGCTGTCATACAACTCAGTGATCTTGGTTGGCTTTGTCCATATGGATGGAATGGATGGCAGAGGTGTCTGAGAAGGCTAGGGTAGAGGAGAAACAGGCTGAGAAGGCTAAGGTGAGGGCTGTGAGGGTAGAGCAGCCTTAGAAATTCCTGCTTGCTATTATGAGCCACCTTCCTCAAAGAACAAGTCTTCTGACTTCCTAGCTCCTTTTCCAATCCACCTGCCATCTTTTCTCTCAATTACCATCCTTTGCAAGTTTTTCTCTTTGAAGACTTCAGTAGGCTTACCTTTTCCTTTCTCAAGGTGTTAAATTCTTGTAACATCCCAAGAAAGTTAAGATATGTAGAAATGTATAGAGATTTTACAAAAACGGACAGACCCCATTTTGTGTGAAAAAGGGCAAGGAGGTCATTTTTCCCGGTTGAATGGAAAAATGAGAAAATTATATTTTTACCCTCAAAGAATTATAAAAAGGACATCCATGTCCCAAAATCATTGAAACGTACGTGGAGAAAGAAATAAAAGTTTTGGAGAAAATTACACCTGATGACCCGAAAGTTTTAGAAATTATAATTTAACCCTGGGTCAGGGGTAATTTTGTAAATATGCAAAATTACTGTCAAAATGAAGCTCTCGATGAGAGAAGTCCAATGGTATATGGCACTGAGGGTTAATGTTCAGGAATAAAGAAATAATCAGTGCCGAGTGTCCAAAAGTAACAGTAAACTGATAAAGTAAACTGTGGGCCCTACCGATGGTTAAAAAGAAATCGGGTCTGGATATGGGTCATATACAGATATCATTTGGGACAGGATAATTATGGAAACATAAAAATAAAATTAGAATAGTCCTGTATCCCAAAAATGTTAAATTACTGTAAAGACGATTTTATCGGTATGATTAAAAAGTATCCGGATTGAGGTATATCTGGATCAGGAAAATTGGACAATTTTTGGACACTTCTCTCTCTCTCCTGCGTGATTGCTGCAGCCATGTGACACAAAATAATATTATATTATTTTGTTGGAAAACTTGTCAAGGAAGTATGTATTAAACTAATCAAGGATTAGCAAAAGTAACCAAGATTAGTTACTAAGTTAAGCCATTTAATTAAGTCCATTAACCCCTCATTTTTACACCATTCTGCACGCGTGAACCAGCAGCAAAAGAGAAGAGGAAAACCAGAAAAGAAAACCGAAGAAAGAAGAGAGAAAAGAGAGGAAGGGGAAGAGGGAACTCAAGGTAAAATGGAAAGCTTCACTTATGGTAAGTGTTCTACCATCTTCAAGCTTGATATTTATGGTCTTTAGAGCTTGAACCATGGATTATATTTCCCTCTCCACTCCCTTAGGTTTCAGCCAAGACATGATTTAGCAAGGAAATGAGTTTACAAACCATAAATCATGGGGGAAATGCTAGACTACACATTTAAAGCATGAATATGCAAGTGGTTTGTTGTATAACAAAGTGTAGCAATTTTTCTTGAATTTCCCTGATTTTGGACGAGTTACTGTTCACACTTAGAGTTGGAATTTCATGTTTTTGATGCCAAAAATGAGTTCCTCATGGTGAAAAACCTTAGGAACAAGTGATAGTTTCATGAAAAAGCTTAAGGTTAAGGAAGTGAAATTTTGAGATTTTTGAAGTTAATTCGGAATGAACAGTAACCGAGTTAGAAATGGAATTTGGTCATTCTGAGGCCATATTTGGATTCCTCATGAAAAATTACATGAAATAGAGGTATAATTCATCATTTTTGAGTTAGAAATGAATTTTTGGTGAATTTTTAAAGAATTAGGGTTTCATGAATTGAAGAAAGTCATGGAACCATTAGTTTGAAGTTCTTATGAACTAACCCTTTGTTCAAGTTGATTTATTTGATATTTGGTGATGCACTAGGGTGTGAGAAAGCTTAAGGAAGTCCTTGAAATGGTTGAATCAAAGAGGAAAGACATAAAGTTTCATGAGGTAGCATAGTTACTTTTTCTCGCATTATATTGTCTTGCTATATTTGATTGTGAATGATGACTTGCCATATTGTTTTTATGATGTTTGAGACTGGTATTGGCTGATTTTATGAAAGGGATAGTGCCCGGGATGTCCATTTTGTATGCCGTTATAATGCCGAAATTTTTATAAACAATATGGTGATTTATGTCCTGAAATGATTATTATGATGTTTTGAAGGTTTTATAGCATGCATGATAATGTAATTGTTTGAGATGTGACTAGCTACTGGGATTTCCAAAATCTCATCACCCAAATAATAACATGATAGGTCCAAGTTATGGAAGAAATCCAAGGGAGGCAAAGAGCTAAAGGAAAAGAGGAAGAGAATGATGAATGATATTATTATGCAAGTCTTGATGTTATGTTTTGGGAATTTGTATAAATTCGTATGAAAGGGGACAAATCCTGCTTGATGCCTTGAATATATTCTTTTAAGTCCTCTATGATATTATGCATGAAATTGGAGCACTAAATGTCAATGTAAATGTGTTATGAAGCTTATCATGTAAGTTATGGCATAAGTTCATTGGAGATGACCAGTATTGATTTGAGTAGGGGAACTCTATCTGAAACAGAGTATCCTATAAAAGTGTTATACATGCTTTTAAAGTATACAGAACAAGCTTTTCATAGAGCTAAAGAGTACCTAAATTGGATAAATGTATGAATTATAATGAATTTTTGAAGTCAGGGTTTAGAACAGGGCAAGAAGGGGAAAACTGAAATCTGGAAAGTAAGTACTGAAAAATTCAAAGGATAATATAAAATCGTACAAAGCTCCAAAAATTCAGTGGTTTATATGTATAAAAATTTCTATGTTTTAAGTTTCGTATGCCACTAATTTGGAGTTAATTGGAGATATATAATAGGAGATATGGAGTTTTTCCCAAAACTGTTCCAGTAAGAGTCAAATTCTGACCCTTCATGACTTAAGTTAAAGTTATGCCCTGTGTAAGTAAAACAAATGTATAAGAAAAATATGTCATTAAGTATACATGTAGAGCTTTCAAATGACATAGATTATGTATAGTTTGGAACAGAATAGAAGGAGATATAATTTTTCAAAGTTGAGGTCAGAAAACTGGAACATAGCAAATTGACCAAATGAACAGTAACATTCCACGAAATTACTGTACAAATTGGCCCAATGATGTTACTGTTTTATATTTTTCCCATGTAGATCTGAATTCAAGATAAATTTAGAGACTTGAATCACCTCAAGATGAATTTTCTAGATTTAGTTATGAATTTTCAAAGTTCGTCGGGTAAAATAAAATTTGCCAAATGAACAGTACCCCGAATTTTGTAAAATTCTGATTTTATCATATTATGATTTTAGTCTCTAATCCATGATGAAAGACATCTGAAATGATCTAATACATGGGAAATGGGCCCTAACATAAGGTTTTACAATTCTAGCATACTAAAGTACTTTAGAGATGATGGAGGCAAAGGGCAAAGTGGAGTCTCTCCTCTGATCTCTTGCTTTGATCATGCGTTGAAGGATGATACGGCCCATATTAATTAGCTTACCACACATGAGTGCAGTCATCACATATGCTTCAGCCCTTGTGATCAAATTAAAACTTCCTCCTTTGTTGAATATGATCCTGGCCACAAGGTATTGTAGGATCCTAACTTGAGCACTACGATCAGAGGAGGCATGTTCTGATGCCTTCTAAACAAGGTATTCAATACTGTACTTTCTTTGTAGTTTAAGAATGGACCACCTTCCTTATCTATAGTTTCATCCTCATCAATGTATCTTGAGGTGGTAATGTCAATCTTTAGGCCATCTTGCCCAGGGATTTCTAGTACTGTATTGAAGGTCTCATCAGATAGCCAAATAGTTTTGGACCTTAGATTTCCTCCCACTTTTCCTTTTTCTCATTGTACTTTAAAGCAACATACTAAGTTTCGACAACCCCATCATCATATCTCTCCTTAATTTCCAACAAATTATTATATCTTATCATCCAAAGCCCAACATCAAAATTGTTGAAAATAAGAAATTCTTCCATATTTGTCCAGTAAGGTTTAATACCTTCTTGCTGTTAAACTTGGTGGTATACTCTTCCAGGATATGAGCATTGCTCCATAATGGCTTCATGGTTAACTGGAGTTCCTCTAACTCAGTACTAGAAGAAGTAGAAGCAGAAGCAACAGGGGCAGCAGAGACAGGAATAGGTTTCTTCAAGTCAGCTTTGGGAGTGGTTTTTCTGCTTTTTGGATAGAATTCCCTTACTAAATTCGCCTTTTCTTTTATGAGTCTCTCCTTCCTTGGAGGCATATTGAGACTTAACTGCTCTCTTTGGTCTGGACTCTCCTTTGCCAACTTTTGGATTCTTAACCCTTACCATTCTTGTGAATGAATGTTGCAGAGGGATGCAAGGAATGAGTTTATAGGGTGCGAAAAGAAGTTTAAACGGTGGGAAATGAAGATTCATGAATGGAGTTGATGAGAACTTAAGAGAGGAGATGAACAGACTTGGGAGAGAGACGAATAGGGCTGCATCTGTTCAGAGCAAGACCCTTCATTTTAACTTTTGTAACTATTCAGCAGACGAATATTAAGGGGTCAAAATTCAAATTTCAAGCAGTTATTGATTGACCAACATGCAGAGGCTTTCTAATAGACAAATTTTCTTCATGAAGTTTGTCTGATAGAAGCTAAGTTCAAGGAACAAATAGCAACAGATGAACTTTGAATCATCAAAGTTTGAATTTCAAGAAATCAAGCATTAAGCAAACATGAATAAGAAAAGCAACAAACGAATTTCATTTTTGAAAGTTTGTCTTACAGAGAATTGACATGAAAGCATGCTTCAACAAACAAATTTAGAGATTCAAAATTTGAATTTTATAGTTTTGTAAAGAGTCTCCAAAATGCGTATTTTGAAATAATGAAATTTGCATATAAAGCATTTTGAGCAAAGTCAACATTCACAATGTCATTTAGAAATTCAAATTTCCAACAGTCAATAGATGAATTTCGAGGGATGTAAAAGTACTGTTTCAACGTAGAAGCTACCGAAATTCATCTAATAAGTACCTAAGTTCGAATGTTAAGCATACCAGTTCATTCAAAAACACATTTTATCATGGAAATTCATCTAATAACTTCTAAAATGCGAATTTCAAATTTCTAAACTTATAGATAGGGCCTAAAAGTTCTAATTTTCAGCTTTCCTTCAGCATCTTTTAATTGTGCAGGTCTAATTAACTCCAGTAAACTAATTTGCTATCATCTAGACTCATGTGGAATACCTACAAAACATTTTAAACACACTCCGATGCTAATTGATTTAATGTTAGAAACTTTAAATAGACTTATTTAGAGGTTTGCTTACAATTCATTGAGATTTACCATTCCTAATTCTCTTCTAATTTTGCAGTGCTTATCTTCTGCAAGTGGCTTAGTCAGAATGTCTACAATTTGATCTTTAGTAGGGATGTATTCTAATTTTATGTCTCCTTTCAAAACATGATCCCTTATTAAATGATGTCTTACTTCAATGTGCTTTGTTCTTGAATATATGATTGGATCCTTTGTGATATTGATAGCACTTTGATTATCACACTTTATTAGTATCTTGATAGAGAACAAGTGAACTTTGAATCATGAAGATCCAATGTGCCCAAAGACCCTCTTCAAGGAGTAGGAGGCCCAATGACAAGAGGTAGGACAAAAGTCATGAAAGAGACCTTGCAAGGATTGGTCCGAGAGCTTAAGGAGAAAGAGCCTATTTATTTGGAAGACTTAGAGCAAATGGGGACACGTTCTAATCCAAAAAGAATGATAATTTATTTGGAGGCCCAATTTGAAGATCTTAAAGCCCCAACCCAAGTCTAAATAGAAGAGCTTGATTAAAAGAAGTCATGTACTTCATTAATAAGTCATGCGACTTTAGGATTAGATTTATTCCTTTTTAATTTATTTTGAATTTTCGTTTTATTTTTTATTTGATTTTTTATAGATTAGATTAGGTCAGTTTTGATTGGTTTTCACTTGTATTTATGAGGCCAACTTAGGATTTAATTCAAATTTGAATTTAAAATTAAAAAACAAAAGGATAAGCCTTACCTATAAGGAATCACTTATCCTATTAGGATTAGGATTCTATTATTATTTAAAGACCATATGGTGCTACTTTGTAAATCAAATCTGAATAATATTTTGAGTGATTCTCTCTTCAATTTCGTATGAGATTGTTAGGATTTTCCGTGTTCTCCCTAAAATACGAATTCGACTAAGGAAGAGAATTGACCAACTCTTGTGGCACTTTGTGTTTGGGGTTGCTAAAGTTCTCTCTAGAGGTTCCATTCAGTCTCTCAATGTCATTGGATTGCTTCTATTATTTTTTATTATTACTCTGAGTTCTTGAGTTGCCTAAGACTTGTTCTTGGGAGTTTCACCCTACTTCTATTAGATTAGTATCAGAGAAATGGTAGAGTTCAAGTGTTCTATCCTCTTGTCTACCTTCTGAACATCTAAAAGTTTGAATACATCAAAATGTCCTATATCCTTTGAGTTTTGGATGAATTATATGTCTATCTTAAAGTTCAAACTCTGTGCTTTCACCTTGTTTTAACGGCGTCCCAATCCGAAATTTGTGTAAAAAGTTATACTTGATTGGATCCAAGACGTCATCTCCTAGTCACCAACATCTGTTTCATTCTTCTCAAATCTCCAAATCTGTCCACAATTTGTTTCTTTGGTTCTTGATCATAAAAAAAAGGCATGGGAGAAAGATTGCTGAAAAAAAAGGAAAAAGGCCTAAAGAAGAAAAAAAAAAGAAAAGAGAAAAGTAAGGCCAACAAAATAAAAACAAAAAAAAAACAGAGAAAAAGATTTGATCTTGACAAGCAAAAATCAATCTTGAAATTTGGCTCATCTTTTAAATTGATTTATCTTGTATCTGGTGTGCTAATTCTCATATCTTGGTAAGAAAAATTTTGATTTTGCACCATTATTTTTTAACTCCTCTTTGAGTCTCCTAGTTGTGTCTAGAGTCCTTGAGTTTTCCCTCCTTCGAATTCTTAAAGGTCCCTTGCTATCTTGAACATTTGATTGCCACTCAAACTAACTTGATTCTCTTAATAGGTCATCTAATTCCATTAAGAGCATCATAAACACCCGATAAGAGTGGTAAAAGGCAAGAGAGATTTGTGAGATCATTATTAGAAAAAGCTAGTAAAGAGAGCAAACACGAGTGAATTATTACACAAGAATTAAGTGAAACACGTGAGAAGATGGAGTGAGTTTCCTAGCTTTCAATTTCTGTTTGTTTTAATTCTTTCTACAGGTTCTTGCAATGATAACAGGAAATGAAAGTGAAGGTGAAGTTGATATGAAATTCATGATTAAAGCATTCCGTGATGAAAAAGCAAATCTTCCTCTAAGAAAGACAATGATTTAGGAGGCATCAAGCTTAAAATCCCCTCATTCCAAGGCAAAATGGATTTTGACTTATACCTTGAATGGGAGAGGAAAGTAGAGCTTATTTTTGAATGTCATAACTACTCGAAGAAAAGAAAGTGAAACTTACAACTATTGAGTTTACTGGCTATGCTAGTGTTTGGTGGGATAAATTACAGCGTACTAAAAGAAGGAATGGTGAAGAACCCATCGACACATGGCATGACATGAGAACCATCATACGTAAAAGGTATATCCCTTCCTATTACCATCGTCATTTGCATACAAGATTGCAAAAACTTGAACAGGGATCTATAAGCATTGAAGAGTATCATAAAGAGATGGAGATGGCTATGATCTGAGCTGATGTTAATGAAGATGAAGAGCAGACAATGGCTCGCTTTATTGGTGGATTAAGAACTAAAATTTGAGAAAGAATTGAGCTAGAACATTACTTGGATATGGAAGAATTGCTTCATGAAGCTGTCGACTTGGAGAAGTAATTGAAAATCAAGAAAACTAACTTTGTTCCTTGGAGAACTAATCCTCTCTTCAAGCAAAAAGAGTCAAGAACAAGAGATAAAGATCAAAGCTCCAAATCAGCCCAAAAGAATAAAGAAGATGTGAAGATGAAGGTTTATGCATTTAAAGGTACTTTTGAATCAAAATCCTCTTCTAAATATAGTACCTTGCATTGCTTTAAATGTCAAGGCCTTGGACATATTTCTGCTCAGTGTCTAAACAAAAGAACCATGGTTATCCTTGATAATGGGTGTGCTGATATTGAAGATTCTGATGATGATCCTCATGCTTTAGATGACATGCCTCCTTTAGAATCTTGTTTAGATAATGAATATACTGATCCTATACATGGTAATGCACTTGTTACTCAAAGAATTCTCAATGCTCAACCAAAAGATGAGAAATGTGATGATAAGCAAAGAAAAGAGATTTTCCATACTAGATGCTTCATTCAAGATAAGGTATGTAGCTTGGTTATTGATGGTGGTAGTTACACCAATGTTGCTAGTACTTTACTTGTGGAGAAACTGAACTTGCCAACTCTAAAACATCCAAAGCCTTATAATTTGCAATAGCTAATTGATTGTGGTGAGATGAAAGTCACCAATCAAGTTCAAGTATCATTTACTATTGGCAAATACCATGACAAGGTGTTATGCGATGTAGCACCTATGTATGCAGGACATCTACTTCTTGGTCATCCCTGGCAATTTGACAGACATGTGACTCATGACGGCTATAGAAATTTCTACTCCTTTGTGTTTAAACGGCGTAACATTGTGCTTAGGCCTCTTAGGCCAATGCAAGCATATGAAGATTAATACAGAATTATAAGTGATTATAGAGAGAAAAGAGAAAGAGAGAGGCATGAGAAAGAAAAAGAAGAGAAAGAGAAAGGAAAAATGTAAAAACATGAAAAGAGTGGAAAGAATGTAAGAGAAAAGAAAAAGAGTGCAGAAAAAGAAAGAGAGAGTAGACAAAATAAGAGCTTGAGCCTATTCATAGAAAAAAGAGAGGTGAAAAGTGCACTAATGGCAAGACAAGAAGTCTTTGTGCTTCTGTACAAGGACACATATTTTTCTACTAACAAGCTTGATACTTCTTTGCCTTCTAGTGTTATCTCTCTTTTCCAGGAATTTGGTGATCTTTTTCAAGAAGAAATTCCAAATGGTTTGCCTCCTCTAAGAGGCATAGAACATGAGAAAAGGATTTCATCCCTGGATCTATCATTCCAAACAAACCAACATATAGAGCCAACCCAAAAGAAACTAAGAAGACCCAAAGACAAGTAGAGGAGCTCATGAGAAAAGGCTTTGAGCATGAAAGTTTAAGCCCTTGTGCTGTATCGGTCATCCTAGTTCCTAAGAAAGATGGATCATGGCGTATGTGTGCGGATTGCTGAGCTATCAACAAAATAATAGTTAACAACTGCTACCCTATCCCTAGGCTAGATGAAATGCTTGATGATTTGTATGGTTCTGCATTGTTTTCTAAGATTGATCTTAGGAGTCATTATCATCAAATTCAAATGAAAGAAGGAGATGAGTGGAAAATTGCGTTTAAGAAGAAATTTAGACTTTATGAATGGTTGGTAATGCCTTTTGGATTAACTAATTCTCGTAGTACATTCATGAGTCTTATGAATCATGTCTTCTATTCATTCATAGGAAATTTATTGTGATTTATTTTGATGACATTTTAGTCTATAATAAGAACTTAGAAGACCACATAGTGCATTTGCGTGAAGACTTTAATACTCTTAGAGCAAATAAGTTTTATGTAAACATTCAAAAGTATTCCTTTTGCATGATTCTTTTGTGTTTCTTGGTTTTGTTGTAGGTGCTCAAGGGATCCAAGTAGATGAGGAAAAGGTTAAAGCAATTCAAGACTGGCCTACTCCAAAGAATGCTAATGAGGTGAGATCTTTCCATGGCTTAACTAGCTTTTATAGGAGGTCTGTTAAAGATTTTTCATCTATAGCAACACCTTTGAATGAGTTAATTAAAAAGCATGTCACATTTAAATAGGGTGAGGCACAAGAGAAAACTTTCAACACTTTAAAAGAAAAACTCACCAATGCACCACTACTTGTTTTACTAGATTTTAGCAAAGTTTTTTAGGTTGAGTGTGATGCATCTGGTTTGGGTATTAGGGCTATCTTAATGCAAGATAATAGGTCAATTGCTTACTTTAGTGAAAAGCTTAAGAGTCCTACTTTAAACTACTCCACTTATGATAAAGAACTTTATGCCTTAAAGAGAACTTTAGAGACTTGGCAACATTATCTTTGGCCTAAAGAATTTATCATACATTCTGATCATGAGAGTTTAAAGTACCTAAAGTCACAAGGTAAGTTGAATAAAAGACATGCTCGATGGTTGGAATTTATTGAGACCTTTCCATATGTGATCAAGCACAAACAAGGTAAGGAGAATATGGTAGCGGATGCTTTATCTTGCAGGTATACTCTTCTTACTTCTTTACAAACTCGATTGCTTGGTTTTGAGATGCTTAAGGGATTATATGAATTTGATTATGATTTTGGGAAGATTTGGAATTCTTGTGAAAAACATGGTTTTCAAGATTATTTCAGATTTGAAGGCTTTCATTTCAAAAGAGATAAACTTTGTACTCCTTCTTGCTCAATGCGTGAATTACTTGTGAAGAAAGCTCATGATGGTGGTTTAATAGGCCATTTTGGCATTGATAAAACTTTAAGTGTGTTGTATGAACATTTCTTTTGGCCTGCTATGAGGCGTGATGTTGTTGCTCTGTGTGATACATGCATAATATGCAAACATGCTAAATCAAAGATTAAACCACATGGATTGTATTCCCCACTCCCCGGTCTTAACCAACCTTGGACTGATATATCTATGGATTTTGTGTTAGGGCTCCCTAGGTCTCAAAGTGGAAAAGATAACATCTTTGTTGTTGTAGACAGATTTAGTAAAATGGCACATTTTATTGCATACTCTAAGACTAATGTTACTGTTCACATTGCTAATCTATTCTTTAAAAAGATTGTGTGATTGCATGGTTTACCAAGAACAATTATAAGTGATAGGGATATAAAGTTTCTTAGTCATTTATGGAGAACTCTTTGGAATAAACTTGGAACTAAACTCTTGTTTTCTACAACTGCACATCCACAAACTATGGACAAACAGAAGTGGTAAATAGGACACTCACTACTTTATTCTGTGCAATCATTTAGAAGAATTTGAAAAATTGGGAGAGTTGCTTGTCTCATATTGAATTTGCATACAATTGAATTGTTCATTCCATTATATCTTATTCTCCCTTTGAGATTGTGTATGGATTTAATCCTTTGACTCCCGTAGATCTTTTACCTTTGCTTATGCATGAAAAAAGTAACCTTGATGGCAAGGAAAAAGCTAAGTTTGTGCAGGAACTTTATGCTAAAGTTCGAGCCAATATAGAAAGGAGGAATGAACAATATGCTTAACAAGCAAACGAAGGCCAAAGGCGAATTGTATTCAACCCTAAAGATTGGGTTTAGGTACACTTGAGAAAGGAAATGTTTCTAATGCAAAGGAAATCTAAGCTATAACCGAGAGGAGATGGTTCTTTTTGAGCCATGGAAAGGATTAATGACAATGCCTACAAGATTGACTTGCCTAGTTCCTATGGCAATGTTAGTGCTACTTTCAATATTTTAGATTTGTCCTTGTCTGATGCTACAGATTCGAGGACAAATCCTTTCGAGGAGGGGGCAATGATAGAGAACAAGTGAACTCTGAATCATGGAGATCCAATGTGCCCAAAGGCCCTCTTCTAAGAGTAAGAGGCTTAATGATAAGATGTAGGACAAAAGTCATGAAAGAGGCCTTGCAAGGATTAGTCTGAGGGCTTAAGGAGAAAAAGCCCATTTATTTGGAAGACTTAGAGCAAATAGCCACCTTCTAATCCAAAAAAGAATGATCATTTATTTGGAGGCCTAATTTGAAGATCTTAAAGGCCTAACCCAAGTCCAAATAGAAGAGCTTGATTAAAAGAACCCATGTACTTCATTAATAAGTCATGCGACTTTAGGATTAGATTTATTCCTTTTTAATTTATTTTGAATTTTCGTTTTATTTTTTATTTATTTTTTCTAGATTAGATTAGATTAGTTTTGATTGGTTTTCACTTGTATTTATAAGGTCAACTTAGGATTTAATTCAAATTTGAATTTAAACTTAAAAAACAAAAGGATAAGCCTTATCTATAAGAAATCACTTATCCTATTAGGATTAGGATTTCCATTATTATTTAAAGACTATATGGTGCTACTTTGCAAATTAAATCTGAATAATATTTTGCGTGATTTCTCTCTTCAATTTCGTGTGAGATTGTTAGGGTTCTTCGTGTTCTTCCTAGAATACAGATTCGACTTATTAAGAGAATTGACCAACTCTTGTGGCGTCTTGTGTTTGGGGTTGCTATAGTTCTCTCTAGAGGTTCCATTCAGTCTCTCAATAGCATTAGATTGCTTTCGTTGTTTTTGGTTATTACTTTGAGTTCTTGAGTTGCCTAAGACTTGTTCTTGGAAGGTTTACCCTGCTTCTATCATATCTCCTTCATCTTAATCTCAAGATCTTCAAGTTGCTACTTCATCCAAAGGACTTGAGCACAACAGCTGCTTGCTCTAATGTATTTAGCTTTTACTGTAGAGAGAGCCATACTATTCTGCTTCTTGCTAAACCTTGAGACCAATGATCCTCCAAGAAATTAACAGTTTCCACTTGTGCTTTTTCTATTAGTTTTGGATCTAGCAAAGTCAGCATTAGTATATCCTGTAAGCTCTTCTCCATTGCCTTTATGATACCAAAGTCCCATATGTGATGTTCCAATTAGGTATCTAAAAATTCTCTTCATAGCCATTACATGGGATTCTTTGGGACATGATTGGAACTTTGCACACATATAAACATTGAACATTATGTCAGGTCTACTAACTGTTAGGCATAGCAAAGAGCTAATCATTCTCCTATACTGAGTTATGTCAAAAGGCTTTCCTCCCTCTTCCATGTCAAGTTTTGTTGCAGTAGCCATAGGAGTCCCCATTGATTTGGCATTTTCCATACCAAACTTCTTTAGCAACTCCTTCAGATATTTTGATTGATTAAAGAAGATGACATCATCACATTGCTTAATTTGCAGTCCAAGGAAGAAGTTAAGTTCACCCATCATTGACATTTCAAATTCACTCTACATTAGTTTAGAGAAATTCTTGCAAAGAGATTCCTTAGCAGCATCAAATATAATATCATCAACATAAATTTTAATAATAAGTAAGTCTTTATTCTCTTTCTTAGTAAATAGTGTTGTATCTACTTTTTCTCTATTAAATCCCTTTTCAATTACAAAATTACTTAACCTTTCATACCATGCTCTAAGAGTTTGTTTTAAGTCATAAAGAGCTTTCTTCAGTTTATAAACATAGGCTAAGATTGTTGAGTCCTCAAAACCTAGAGGTTAATCAACATAAACTTCTCCTATGATATATCCATTCAGAAAAACACTTTTTACATCCATTTGATGTAGTATTATGTCTTTCATGCATGCATAGGCTAAGAGTATTCTTATTGCTTCTAATCTTGTAACTGGAGCAAAACTTTCTTCATAATCTATACCTTCTTCTTGATTATATTCTTTGGCAACTAATCTTGCTTTGTTTCTAATGATTATTCCTGATTCATCAAGTTTATTTCTAAAAACCCATTTAGTTCCAATGATAGGGTGATCTTTGGGTCTAAACACTAAATCCCAAACTTGATTTCTTTCAAACTGATTTAGTTCATCTTGCATAGCTAGTATCCAATATTCATTAGTTAAGGGTTCTTCAGCATACTTAGGTTCAATTTGAGAAATAAATGCACAATTGTTTATTTGATCCCTAAGTTGTCTTTTGGTTTTAACATTCTCTTAAACACTCATAATCACTTAATCAACTGGATGACTCCTTTGATATCTCCAAGCTCTAGGGAGTTCTTAAGATATTTCTTAATTGTTTCAAATTCAATATCTTTCTCCTGAATATCTTCCTCAACATTTGTGGATTCAGATATTTTTGGAGGTTCAATTTTATCTTCTCCAGAAAAATTCAATTTCTTAAAGCTAGAAATGAGATTATCTTCATTAATGATATGCTTGGTAACAATTTCATTTTCAATAAAGACAACATGCACATATTCTTCTATAGCTCTAGTCTTTTTATTGAAAACCTTATATGATTTACTTCTACTAGAGTGGCCAAGGAATATACCTTCATATAATTTGGCATCAAACTTACATAGATTTTCTTTTCCATTATTGTGGATGAAGTATTTGCAGTCAAATACATGCAGGTGTGATAGGTTTGGCTTCCTTCCTTTGTATAGCTCATAAGGTGTCTTCCCCAAAATTAGTCTGATGTAGGCTTTATTAATGATGTAGTTTGTTGTGTTTACTGCATCAACCCATAAAACTTGAGGAAGCTCCTTTTTGTTCAGCATTGCTCTAACCATTTCTCCAATTATTTTGTTCTTCCTCTCCACCACTCAATTTTGCTGAGGAGTCCTTAGTGCTGAGAAGTTGTGATCAATTCTATGCTCTTCACAGTATTATAGAAAGCTTGAATTTTGGAATTCTCCTCCATGATCAGATCTAATAGACACAATGGAAACACCTTTCTCATTTTGCACTTTCTTAGCTAAGGTTGCAAATGCATCAAATGTTTCATTCCATGACGAAAGGAACAAAGTCCAGGTAAATCTAGAGTAATCATCTACAATCACGATCACATTCAAGTTTCCACCAAGGCTTTTTACTCTAGATGGACTTATTAAATTCATATGCAATAATTGCAGTGGTCTAGATATGGTGATTACATTTTTAGGTTGGAATGATAATTTAGTTTGTTTCCTTTTGAGACATGCATCACATTCTTTATCTTTTTTAAAAGAAATCTTTGGTAAACCAATGACTAAATCATTCTTAATCAATTTTGTTAGTTGGTTCATGTTAACATGTGCTAGCCTTCTATGCCACAACCAACTTTTATTATCTTTACTGATTAAACATACAGAATCTAAAGTGTGAAGTTCATCAAGATCAATAGTATATCAGTTACTATCTCTTTGAGCTTTGAGAATTACTTTGCGATCACTTTTTCGAATGAACAAGTAGAATTTTGATTCAAACAGTACCCAGTTTCCTTTGTCACATGTCTAACCTACACTTAGCAGGTTGTCGTTGAGTCCAACTATGAACAGCACCTCTTCTTTGGATGTTTTAGGATTCTTCCCCATAATACCAATGTCAACTATTCTGCCATATTGGTCACCTCCAAAGGTCACCTTTTTGCTCTTCTTGTCTCTAAGGGTGCTGAACTTCTCCTTATCACCAGTCATATATCTTAAGCAAGCACTGCCTATATACCATTTGTTGCTTTTGCTAGCTCTAAGACAAACTTGCAAAACAAGGTTTAGTTTTTCTTTTTCGGTACCCAAATCTGCTTAGGTCCTTTTCTGTCAGTGGCATTTTCCCTAGATACAGATGTACCTTTGGGAACCCATTCTACCTTCCTGCTAAGTCTATTTTTCTTTAACAAATATGAACTGGAAACATGTCCCTTCTTGTTATAAAAGTGGCAGGTGATAAAGGGACTGCTAGATTATGCAGCAGGAAGAAAGTAATATAGATAATATTTTTGTTTTACATATTTTGGTTGGACATAAGATTCAATGCATTTTGAGTTGTAGCTTTTCTTCTTATGTCCATCAGCCTGTACAAAATGTGTCAAATATAAATTTTGATTCTTCTTTTCATTCTTTTCTCTGATTGCACAAGGATCATAACCAAGTTTAGCTTTTTTTTTTTGCAATTCTCTAACTTCCTAATAAGGCAAACAACATATCTTTATCCTTAGTAAGTTTAGCCATGCTTTTCAAAAGATATTCATTGTTTTTCTTCAGTTCAGTGCATGATATACAACAAATAGATTTAGTTCTATGTAGAGATGCAGTGTTAGATATTTTGCAATTAGATTTTAACTTACTAATCTTCTTAGCCAATTTTAATTCTTTTACAATTTTAATGAACTCATCATGTAGATCATGAAATGCATCAAGCAATTCAGAATAGGAAGGTTTAGATTCATTTACCTCATCTTCTTGATCACTGTTAGACGAGTTTGGAGTTTGTTCATATGCAAGTGCCATCAAGCAGATATTGGCAATTTCTTCCTCATCTTCATTCTTTTCATCTGAGCTATTGCCCCAGATTGATGAGATATATGCCTTTTTCTTTTTGCCTTTGTCAACAACTTTCTTTTCTTTTTCTTACTTCTTCAGGAATTGTGAACAATCCTATTTGATGTGCCCTTGCTTCTTGCATTTATAGCAGGTGACAGGTTCTTTTTCTTCTTTCTTGTTATCTGTAGCTGCTCCTTTCTTGAAGAATCTTTTGTTTCTCTTCTTATTATAGAACCTTCCAAAATTTTTGACTAACATAGCCAGAGTCTTTTCATCCAGTTTTTCTTCATCATTAGATTTTTCTTCACTATCTTCTGTAACTTTCAATGCAAACCCTTTTTTCTTCTTATCCTGACCAGCTTCCTTGAGGGCTTTCATCTTTCCCTCACACTCTTCAAGACTACCGAAGAGAGCAATGACAGAGGCCATTAATTCTCCTTTGGCTTCTTCTATAGCTATTACTTTTGGTTGCCACTCTAGAGGAAGAGCTATGAGAATTTTTCTGACTGTGTGTACTCCTTCCCAAGACTCTTTAATTGATTTACAATGAGGGTGAATCTCTTTTGCAAATTTTTGATGCTTTCATCTTCCATCATTCTGAAGCTCTCATATTTACTGATACAGGAGTTCCACATAGAGTGTTCCTTCGTGAGCAATTTCTAGAGTGTTCCACATACCTTTGGCTGTGGTACCTTGTGACACCCTATAGAATTCGTCCTGATTGAGTGTACTGTCCAGGCAGTGTTTTGCTTTGAAATTGAGAAGGACTCTTCTCTTATCTTCCTCATTCCAATCATCTTCTAACTTCTCTTTGTATTTGCTATCATCCTGTAGTCTCATTGGGACAAAATCCCCTTTTTGGATGACTGATTAGATGTCCAGATCAATGGACTACAGATATATTTGCATTCTCATCTTTCAATATCCATAATATTCTCCACTGAAGCCAAGAGGTCTATTTGTATTGTTTTCTTCAGGAAGAATACTCTCTCCAAAGCCAGCCATTGATTCTCCTGGACTGTCAGATTCTTCACTTGGGAGTCCGGGCTTTGATGCCACTTGTTAGGTCTATTGGCTTCCCAAGAGGAGGATGAATTGGGAAGTTTGCAATTTTCTGCAAAAATATAAGAGAGCAATGAAAGCAAAAGTTGCAGAAAAATAGAGTGTAAAATGTATTGAATCAAGAGTTTTGATGATTCCAAACCAACATTCGAGAGCTTGGATTGAAGATATCAAAGGAGATCAAAGTGCTTCAAGTGAAGAATTTAAAGAGTATTTGCTGCTAGATCTTTTGTAGAATCCTTTGTTTTTAGTTATGATTGGGTAAAAAGATTTTGATTTGAGAAAAAGATGTTTTCAAACCTTGATTTTGTGTTAAATCTTGACTTATTTGAAAAACACCCACAAACAGACAAAGTTTGAAAAGTTTAAACTTAACTGTCAATTTGGAAATTTGAACTTTGCTTTAGGAAATTCGAATTTTGAACTAAAACTGAATAAGTCTGAAGAGATGGCTCTCTGTCAGACGAATTTCGGTTGTTCAAAATTCGAATTTTCATCCAAGTCTGAAAGAAGCCTCTTAGTGACAGACGAACTTCACATCTTCAAAATTCGAATTTCAGACAAAACACAACTTGAGAAAATAGAAGAAATTCGTCTGAAACAATGTTAAAGTTCATCTGAAATCAAGATGAAATTGAGTTTGAAAAATGCTCTCTGACAGACGAACTTTGACTTTCCAACATTCGAATTTTCATATAAGTCTGAAAGGAGCTTCTTTGAAACAGACGAACTTTGAGTCTTCAAAATTCGAATTTCAGACAAAACAAAACTTGAGAAAATAGAAGAAATTTGTCTGAAACCATGTTAAAGTTCATCTGAGATCAAGAATGATTTAAGTTTCAAAACTGCTCTCTGACAGACGAACTTTGAACATTGAAGTTCAAATTTTAGAAGCTAAGTTCTTGAGTCTGTTGAAATGAAACATTGACATACGAATAATAAGAACCTACAATATTCGAATGATGAAGTTAGTCTGAAAAGAGTCTCTCTGACAGACGAATTTCACCCTTTCAAAATTTGAATTTCGAAGAAAGTGATCTACTGTGCCTCTTTGAACGTTCAATGGACAGACGAATTTTGGGCTTCCAAAATTCGAATTTCGAGGGCACTGTAGAAAATTGAAAACACTGTTTACACTTAACCGAAAAACTTTCTTCTTGAAAATTCGTATGTCACATTGTGAAAATGTTTTGTAAGTTTCAAAATTCGAATTTCACTTCATGAACAGACGAACTTCGTGCTGTAACGTTGGAAGCTTTAACTTTCAGTTCCTTCGAAATTCGTCTGTTGACCAACCAAAATTCGAATTTCAGTATGTCAGAAGCATTAAATGCGGTTGGTTAACGGATAGTTTTTCAGAGTAACCATTGGATAACTTTCCCAACGGATAGATTTTGTCTCTAACGGACATTTGAGATCTAAAACTATAAATATAACATCATTTGAAGTTGTGGGTAACGAATCTAACTTGTATATACCGAATTTCTGTCAAAACTTCTTCTCAAGAGCTTTTACCCTGTAGCTTCAATATCTGTACTTTAACCTTCATATCTACTCTATTCAAGAGAGTTATATCATTGTAAACAATCTACTCTTCATCTGGAAGATAGATTTACTTGTGAGGGGAAATCACAAGGGGATTGGGAAGCACATTGTATAAGTGCTTAGAGAGAGTGAGAAAGCTCCAGAAACAGAGCATACTCATGTACTGTGGCATTAGCAAGAAGCCCATTGAATTCTTGCTGTATAGTGGATAAATCTCAAGAGTTGTCTTGGGGACTGGACGTAGGTCAAGTGGATAGACCGAACCAGGATAAATCACTGAGTCTTCTTCTCCTTATCTTTACTTTTTAGCTTGCTCTGTTTTATACGTTGCTTCCCTTACACTGTGCTATCTTCACCCATTTCATTTTGTGCAGAGAAATTTCAATCTTCCCAATTCACCCCCCTCTTAGGAAGTCAGCCTTGCTAACAAGTGGTATCAGAGCCTGGATTCCCATTCAAAGGATTTTACAGTCTGGGAACAAAGATTGCTGGCTTTGGAGAGAGTATACTTCTTGAAGGGAATAACACTAACAGACCACCAGGCTTCAGTGGAGAGCATTATGGGTACTGGAAGATGAGGATACAGATCTACCTACAATCAATTGATCTTGACATCTGGTCAGTCATTGAAAAGGAGATTTCATCCCAATGGCTCTAACTGAAGATGGAAGACACAAAGAGAAGCTGGAAGCAGAGTGGAATGATGAAGACAGAAGGAGAGTCCTACTGAATTTCAAAGCAAAGCATTGTTTAGTCAGTGCCCTGAACCAAGATGAATTCTACAGAGTCTCGCAATGCACCACTGCAAAAGGAATGTGGGATACTCTGCAGATTGCACATGAAGGAACATCTGGAGTCAGGGAGAACAGACTGAACACGTACATTGGGGAGTATGAAAGCTTCAGAATGGCTGAAGGAGAAACTGTAAAGGAGCTCCAAAAGAGGTTTACTCTCATTGTGAATCAACTGAAGAGCCTGGGAAAGGAATATAATCAGTCTGAGAAAGTAAGAAAGATACTCAGAGCTCTCCCTCTGGAATGGCAGCCCAAGGTGACAGCAATAGAGGAAGCCAGAGGAGAATCAATGGCCTCTGTCACAGCTCTCTTTGGCAGCCTTGAGGAGTATGAAGGAAAAATCAAAACTCTCAAGGAAGCTGGGCTAGTCAGAAAGAAGAAAGGCCTTGCCCTCAAAGCTGCTGATGAAAAGGAAGAAGAATCTGATGAAGGAGATGAGCTGGATGAAGAAACTCTGGCTATGATGGTCAGAAAATTCAGAAGATTCTACAACAAGAAGAAGAACAAGAAATTCTTCAAGAAGGGAGCAGCTGGTGAAAGCAAGAGAGAGGGAAAAGAGCCTGTGACTTGCTATGAATGCAAGAAGCAGGGACACATCAAATAGGATTGTCCTTAATTCCTCAAAAAGCAAGAAAAGGATAAGAAAGCTGCTGATAAAGGGAAGAAGAAGAAAGCCTACATCTCATCAATATGGGGCAACAGCTCAGATGAGGAGGAAGAGGATGAGGATGAGATTGCCAACATCTGCCTGATGGCACTTGCTTCTGAAGAAGCCGAACCCTCATGCAGCAGTTATCAGGAGGAAGAGGTATATGAATCTGAACCTTCCTATTCTGAATTACTGGATGCATTTAATGAGCTTCATGATGAATTCATTAAAGTTGCTAAAGAACTGAAATTGGCAAAGAAAAAGATAAATAAGCTGGAATCTCAAAGCATAGTTTCTGAAATTGCCTCTTTACCTCCTACTGAATCTGTTTGCTGCACCTCATGCACTGAACTTAAGCAAACTAATGATTATTTAGTTAAAAGCATGTCTAGGCTCACTAGAGGTAAAGATATACTGTTTACCTTGATGGGGAGCCAAAGAATATCACAAGGAAAAGCTGGTCTTGGCTATGATCCATGTGCTGTCAAGGAAAAGATTAGGATGAAAAACCAGAATGCATATATGAGACATTTTGTGCATGCTCAGAGCAATAAAAAGAAAAATAATGCATCACCTCACATTGAAACATATGATCAACCAAGGCATGCTAGATAAAAGTATTATCTGCATTGTTTTCTTCCTGCTTCTCAATCTAGCAATCCTTTCACTACCTGTCATTTCTGTAACAAAAAGGGACATATTTCCAGTTCTTGTGCTTTGAAGAAAAATGGACTTGGCAGGAAAGTTGAATGGGTTCCCAAAGTTGCATCTGCATCTAGGGAAAAATCTACTGACCAAAAAGGACCCAAGCAAATTTGGGTACCTAAAAGGAAAACATAAACATTGTTTTGCAGGTCTGTCTCAAAGCTAAGAAAAGCAACAAATGGTATATGGACAGTGCCTGCTCAAGTCACATGACTGGTGATAAGGAGAAGTTCATCACCCTTAGAGACAAGAAAGGAGGAAAGGTGACCTTTGGAGGTGATCAATATGGTAAAATTGTTGGCATTGGCATTGTGGGCAAAAAATCCGGAAACATCCATTAAAGAGGTGCTGTTTGTGATTGGCCTCAACCACAATTTGCTGAGCGTGAGTTAGACCTGTTATAAAGGAAATTGGGTGCTGTTTGATTCAAAATTTTGCCTGGTCATCAGAAAAAGTGATCACAAAGTAATCCTCAAAGCTCAAAGGGATGGTAATTGTTATAGTATTGATCTTGATGATCTTCCTCCTTTGGATTCTGTATGTCTAATTAGCCAGGATAATGATAGTTGGTTGTGGTATAGGAGATTAGCTCATGTTAACATGAATCAATTGTCTAAACTAGTTAAAAATGAGCTAGTAACTGGCCTGCCAAAAATATCTTTTGAGAAAGACAAAGAATGTGACGCATGCATAAGAGGGAAACAAAATAAATCATCTTTTAAATCTAAAAATATAGTTACCACAACTAGACCACTTGAATTGGTACATATGGAGTAAATTGGACCATCTAGGGTGAAAAGTCTTGGTGGTAACTTGTATATGCTTGTAATTGTAGATGACTATTCTAGATTCACTTGGACATTATTTCTTTCCTCTAAAAGTGATACCTTTGATGCATTTGTAACCTTAACTAAGAAAGTGCAAAATGAGAAAGGTATTTCTATTGTGTCAATCAGGTCAGACCATGGAGAAGAGTTTGAAAATGCATACTTCCTGGAGTACTGCAATGAGCATGGGATTGACCACAACTTCTCAGCTCCAAGGACCCCTCAACAGAATGGGGTAGTAGAAAGGAAGAACAGAACTATTGGAGAGATGGCCAGAGCTATGCTGAATGAGAAGGAACTCTCTCAAGTGTTTTGGGCTGATGCAGTGAATACAGCAAGCTACATCATAAATAGAGCCTACATCAGACCAATCCTTAGGAAGACTCCATACGGGTTGTGCAAGGGAAGAAAGCCAAATCTGTCCCATCTCCATGTGTTCGGATGCAAATGCTTCATTCACAACAATGGGAAAGAAAATCTGGGTAAGTTTGATGGCAAATCCGATGAAGGTATATTTCTGGGCTATTCTAGTAGGAGTAAGGCATATAGAGTTTATAATAAAAGATCAAATGTGGTAGAAGAATCTGTGCATGTGGTTTTCATTGAAAATGAAACTGTTTCAAAACATGTTATCAATGAGGATGATCTTGCCTTTAACTTTGAAAAATTGAGCATCTCTGATAAAAGTAAAACTGAATCTTCAAAGATATCTGAATCTGTTAACACAGAGGAAGATATCCAGGAGCAAGAGTTTGATGAAGAAATTAATGAAGAAACATCTCAAGAACTCCCTAGAGCTTAGAGATATCAAAGGAATCATCCTGTTGATCAAGTAATAGGGAATGTTCAAGAGAGAGTCAAAACCAGAAAACAGTTAAGGGATCAAATGCTCAACTGCGCTTTCATTTCTCAAATTGAACCCAAATGTGTTGAAGAAGCCTTAACTGATGAATACTGGATTTTAGCTATGCAAGATGAACTAAATTAGTTTGAAAGAAATCAAGTTTGGGATTTAGTGCCTAGGCCCAAAAATCATCCTGTTATTGGTACCAAATGGGTTTTCAGAAATAAACTTGATGAATCTGGAACAATAATAAGAAACAAGGCTAGATTGGTTGCTAAAGGGTATAATCAGGAAGAAGGTATTGATTTTGAAGAAACCTTTACACCAGTAGCTAGACTAGAGGCTATAAGAATACTGCTGGCATATGCATGCATGAAAAATATTTTACTATATCAAATGGATGTAAAGAGTGCCTTTCTAAATGGATATATCATGGAAGAAGTTTATGTAGATCAACCTCCAGGTTTTGAAGATTCTACAAAACTAAACCATGTTTATAAACTGAAGAAAGCTCTTTATGGTTTAAAACAAGCCCCTAGAGCATGGTATGAGAGACTGAGCAATTTTCTAATTGAAAAGGGGTTCAATAGAAGCAAATTTGACACAACTTTATTCACTAAGAAAGAAAATAAAGATTTACTAATTGTTCAAATCTATGTTGATGATATTATTTTCGGTGCTACTAATGAAACTCTTTGCAAGAAATTTTCTGAGTTAATGCAGGGAGAATTCGAGATGTCCATGATGGGTGAACTTAACTTCTTCCTTGGACTGCAAATCAGACAGCTTGATGACATACTCTATTCCATCATCAATGTCTAGTTTGGTTGTAGTAGCCATAGGTGTTCCCATTGGCTTGGCATTCTCTATTCCATCATCAAGCTAATGACATACTCACAAAGCCTCTATTAGAAGATAGGCATTGCAAAATAAGAAGAGAACTGGATATGGTAAATCCGAGTGAACTGTAAGTTATTCTCTTGCAATCTTGTTTTGAAAGGTTTCATCTTTAAAATAAATTCTAATTTTAGCATCGGAGAATGTTTAATTTAAGTTGCAGGTGCTCCCCACAAGATTCAGTGGAAATAAACTTGAAGATTGGAGCACATCAGAATGGAGCAACCAGAAAGTAAAGTAAATGATGAAAAGTCTTAGTTCTGGATCCATTCTGTAAGTTTTTATAAGATGAAATTCGTATTTTAATGAGTGTTAGACATATTTTGCCTCATAAACTGTGTTTTTGAACTAGTCAACATGGTCAACATTCGAATTTTAGTTGACCAACAGACGAACTTCGGCCTATTAGCCTTGGAACAGTTCTCGGTGATGCCTCGAAATTCATCTGTTGGATCTTTGAAGTTCGAATTTTGAAAAACAAAAATTTCAAAGTTATGTTTGTCCATCACAGTTGTACAAATTATCACTTCTTAAAATACGAATGTTGGACAACCTTTACAAAAGTTGAAAAATGCGAGTTTTCAGTTCAAAATTTGTCTGTTGAATCATGTTCTTCTTGATTGAATGCTTGAAAGATGAAGTTCTGCATGCTTAATTCGTCTGTTGATTGTTGTTTTGTTTGTTGCCTGCTGTTTGCTCATTAACATTCGAACTTTGTTGGAACAAAATTCGTCTGTTGTGTTTGTATTACTTGTTCCAAGCCACTGTCAGATGAACTTTCAAGATGAAAATTCGTCTGTCAGTAAGCTTTGCTGAATGGTTTAACTTGTAACTGCCCGAAATTCGAATTTTGACCTCTCAAAATTCGTCTGTCAGACGGTTACATACGTTAAATCCGACGGTTTTCTCTTGAACAGACGCAGCCTTATTTGTAACTCCTCCAAGTCTGTTCTGATTCTCTCTTCAATCCTCTTAAATCCTATCCAAAAACTGTCATTTCCCACCGTTTAAACTTCCTTTCGCATCCTATAAACCAATTCTAAGCCACATTCAACATCATTCATCCAAGAAATGGCGAGAGTCAAAAATCCTGGAGCAGGAAAAGCTGAGGCTCGACCAAAGAGGAATGTTAAGTCACAATATGCCTCAAAGGAAGGAGAGAAATCCAAGAGAGAGGCCGAATCCAGTAAGGCAACTCCTTCCAAACGCCAAAAATCATCATCTAAGGCAGATTCACAAAAAGCAGGACCCTCCTCACCGAAAACTGCAGAACCTTCGGTTCCAGTTCCTTCTATCCCTATTGTTGCTTCTTCTGCTTCTTCCAGTACTGAATCTGGAGAGTATGAAATGACTACACTGCCACTGTGGAGCACTCCTGAGATTCAAGAAGAGTACTCTACCAAGTTTTCCAACAAAAAGGTAATCAAGCCTCACTGTGTAAATGTGGAACAATTTTTGATATCCAACAACTTTGATGCTGCAATATAATTGATAAGATATAAAAATCTGTTGGAAATTGCTGAAAAATATGATGATGAGGTTGTGAAGACTTGGTATGCCTCTCTTCAATACAACAGCAAGAAAATGAAATGGGAGGTCAACTTGAGATCAAGGACCATTTGGCTTGCTGATGAAATATTCAACAAATTGCTGGAAATTCCAGGACAAGATGGGCTGAAAGTTGACATCACAGCCTCTGGATATATGGATGAGGCAAGTACAGCTGATGAAGAAGGTGGTCCCTTCCTGAACTACAAGGAGAGCACCATCTTGGACACCCTATTCAGGAGAAGGGAGAACAGGCCAACGATAAATCTGTTGAAGCCCACAGACCTAAGTGTACAAGTAAGGATCCTGCACTACATAGTGTCCAGGATCATATTTAACAAGGGTGGCAGCTTCAATTTGATAACAAGGGCAGAGGCTCATGTGATGACTGCTATCATATGTGGGAAGCTGATTAATTTAGGTCATATCATCCTCCAGCGAATGATAAAGGCAAGGGATCAGAGGAAGGATTTCACACTCCCCTATGCAGCAATTATTTCAAGAATCCTGCAGTATGCTAGGATTTAACACATTGAAAAGGGGAAAGGGAAACTCACAGAGGCATTTAAAGAAGAGGAACTGCAAAGGATGAGTATTGAAAGAGATGAAGGAAGATGGGTTGGAAAGGGAGCAGGGAAATCTGAAGATTTGTTCTTTACTGCTGATGCTTCCCTCCAACAAGAAGGCACTTCTGAGGCCCCTGGCAGATCTGTACCTCAGCCTTCTCAGCCTATTCCATCTCCCTCCAGGCCTACTCATCCTCCTTCCACTACCTCCTCACGGGCCAAGCCAGCCATGATCACTGAGTTGTTTGACAGTTTGTCAACACTTATTCTCAGCATTAGGGATGAGCAAAATGCCAAATTTGCTCATCTACAAGATTAGATCCATCAGTTGGCTATGAATATGAAGGTGGTGGCTGATGCTTATGAAGAAATAAGAAATGCAATTCCTTCCACTTCAGCTCTACCTCAGCCTGGTATCCCTGAGCCTACTCTGTCTCCAACTCCTGAGCCTCCAAGCCCCTTCGAGATTGCCTCCTCTGACCATGATGATGATACGGATGGTGCTGGTGCAATGAGGACACCAAGTCCTGGTCCACCCCTGGACTATGGATTGGAAGAAGAAGGACTTCAACAGACAAGCCCTCTTGAGCCTATGCAAGAAGATGCTCCGAATTCAATTCTGTCCATTCAAGAATCAGAGCAAGTTGAAAGATTGGTTGCAGCCATTTCAACCTCTTCTATGCCAGGAAAAGCAAGCAATGAGGAAAGGAGCATTGTACCTGTTGTTGATTATCTTGCCATTGCTCACAATGCTCTACTGCAAGCTCAAAGGAGAAGGCTGGAAGAAATGTTTTCTCCTACTGAACTAGCCTCTCATTCTCTTGCTGCTTATGGGCTATCAGAGGAACAGAGAGCTCAACTAGCTCTTTCCAGGCAGGAAATGCAAGAGCTGCTTGAGGTCTCTGATGATGATGGTGATGAAGAACCTAGCCCTGAGCCTGCTGAGCCTCCTGCACCAGTTCAGCCAGAGATTCCTTTTGCTCCTGTCCCTCTTCGTGCTGTTCCTATCTCTCAGATTCCTCCTCCAATGGACTTTGTTGGGCTTTCTGATGATGCCAAAAAGGGGAGAAGATAAAGCAAACTGGGACCAAGCAAGCTGGGAAATCTGCTGAGTCATCCGGGAAAGGAAAGACATACAGCAAGAAGACTAAGCCAAATAAGAAGTGATTGATTAGAACTTAGGCTGAATCTTCATGTTGTATTTTGTTGTGATTGATTTTGTTTTCGTTTTGATGATTATTCTTTATGTTTTGAGAACTGATCTTTGATTGAAGTATTGAAGTATGTATTGCAACCATTGATTAAATGAATGAACTTCTTAGTTGCAATGTTTTGTGCCTTGAATCTCTTCACTTAATTTGTTGAAAATGATATCTTATGAACTGTAATGCATATGTTGAGGGGGAGCTTGTGAAAGCAAACCCAAGTACTAATCCAGTTTGTGAGTTGTTTTGTCATCATCAAAAAGGGGGAGAATATTGAATCAAGAGTTTTGATGATTCCAAACCAACATTCAAGAGCTTGGATTAAAGATATCAAAGGAGATCAAAGTGCTTCAAGTGAAGAATTTGAAGAGTATTTGCTGCTAGATCTTTTGTAGAATCCTTTGTTTTTAGTTATGATTGGGTAAAAGATTTTGATTTGAGAAAAAGATGTTTTCAAACCTTAATTTTGTGTTAAATCTTGACTTATTTGAAAAACACCCACAAACAGATGAAGTTTGAAAGTTTAAACTTAACTGTCAAGTTGGAAATTCGAACTTTGCTTTAGGAAATTCGAATTTCGAACTAAAACTGAATAAGTCTGAAGAGATGGCTCTCTGTCAGACGAATTTTGGTTGTTCAAAATTTGAATTTTCATCCAAGTCTGAAAGAAGCCTCTTAGTGACAGATGAACTTCACATCTTCAAAACTCGAATTTAAGACAAAACACAACTTGAGAAAATAGAAGAAATTCGTCTGAAACAATGTTAAAGTTCATCTGAAATCAAGATGAAATTGAGTTTGGAAAATGCTTTCTGACAGACGAACTTTGACTTTCCAACATTCGAATTTTCATATAAGTCTGAAAGGAGCTTCTTTGAAACAGACGAACTTTGAGTCTTCAAAATTCGAATTTCAGACAAAACAAAACTTGAGAAAATAGAAGAAATTCGTCTGAAACCATGTTAAAGTTCATCTGAGATCAAGAATGATTTAAGTTTCAAAACTGCTCTCTGACAGACGAACTTTGAACATTGAAGTTTGAATTTTAGAAGCTAAGTTCTTGAGTCTGTTGAAATGAAACATTGACATACGAATGATAAGAACCTATAATATTCGAATGATGAAGTTAGTCTGAAAAGAGTCTCTCTGACAGACGAATTACACCCTTTCAAAATTCGAATTTCGAAGAAAGTGATCTACTGTGCCTCTTTGAACGTTCAATGGACAGACGAATTTTAGGCTTCCAAAATTCGAATTTTGAGGGCACTGTAGAAAATTGAAAACACTGTTCACACTTAACCGAAAAATTTTCTTCTTGAAAATTCTTATGTCACATTGTGAAAATATTTTGTAAGTTTCAAAATTCGAATTTCACTTCATGAACAGACGAACTTCGTGCTGTAACGTTGGAAGCTTTAACCTTCGGTTCCTTCGAAATTCGTCTGTTGACCAACCAAAATTCGAATTTCAGTATGTCAGAAGCATTAAATGCGGTTGGTTAACGGATAGTTTTTCAGAGTAACCGTTGGATAACTTTCCCAACGGATAGATTTTGTCTCTAACGGACATTTGAGATCTAAAACTATAAATATAACATCATTTGAAGTTGTGGGTAACGAATCTAACTTGTATATATCGAATTTCTGTCAAAACTTCTTCTCAAGAGCTTTTACCCTGTAGCTTCAATATTTGTACTTTAACCTTCATATCTACTCTATTCAAGAGAGTTATATCATTGTAAACAATCTACTCTTCATCTGGAAGATAGATTTACTTGTGAGGGGAAATCACAAGGGGATTGGGAAGCACATTGTATAAGTGCTTAGAGAGAGTGAGAAAGCTCCAGAAACAGAGCATACTCGTGTACTGTGGCATTAGCAAGAAGCCCGTTGAATTCTTGCTGTATAGTAGATAAATCTCAAGAGTTGTCTTGGGGACTAGATGTAGATCAAGTGGATAGACCGAACCAGGATAAATCACTGAGTCTTCTTCTCCTTATCTTTACTTTTTAGCTTGCTCTGTTTTATACGTTGCTTCCCTTACACTGTGCTATCTTCACCCATTTCATTTTGTCCAGAGAAATTTCAATCTTCCCAATTCACCCCCCTCTTGGGAAGTCAGCCTTGCTAACAAAATCTAACAAGGAAGTAAGTGAGGTAGAGGAAAGAAAGACATAGATTTATCATAGTTTGGTCTCTTCCTCTTGATCTATGTCCAGTCCTCAAGCTACCACTTGAGATTTTTCACTATCTTGCAAGAATTCAGTGAGCTCCTTGCAATGCCACAATACAATCTTATGCTCTGTTCCAAGAGCTCATAGATTCTCATTCTACACTCTAGCTAAGTGCTTCCCAAATTCCTTGTGAAATCCCCTTATAAGAAAATTTTTCTTCCAGACGAAGATAAGATAGTTTACAACAAGATAAACTCTCTAATTTAGAGTATGTATGACAGTTGAAGTACAGTAAATGTAGTGTGAAAAAGTAGAAGGCTTTATCTAATGATTTTGGCAGAGTTTTAGTATATACAACATAAAAATTGTTTTTCACAACTTCAAATGAAGTTCTATTTATAGATTTATGTCTTAACTATACGTTAGAGACAAAATCTAGCCGTTAGAGATGTTACCCAATGGTCACTCTGCAAAACTAGCTGTTCACCAATCGCATTTAATGCATCTGACATTCAAAGTTCAAATTTTGGGATATCAATAGACGAATTTCGCAGAGACCATATGTTAAAGACTTTAATGTTGAATTTCAAAGTTTGTCTGTTCAAAGGTGAAATTCGAATTTTGAACTTGACAAATATTTCCCATCTTAGAATATATAAATTTTCAAGTTTAAAGTGTTTTTGATAAGTGTGAATAGTTATTCCATATTGCTACGGTGCACTAGAAATTTGAATTTTGGGGATCTAAAATTCATCTATTAGTGAGCAACTTAATATAACAAAAGTTCTTCTTTTCAAAATTTGAATTTTGAGCCTTCAAAGTTTCTCTGTTAGAGAGACCTCTTATCAGACTTAGATGTTTTCACTCCAAAGTTCAAATTTTCAAAACCAAAGTTCGTCTGTCAGAGAGACATTTAATCAGACTTATACATTTTCATTCCAAGGTTCGAATTTTAAAAACGAAAGTTCATCTATTAGAGGAACTGACTTAGAACTCTTTTTGCACTCTAATTTTAGATGAATTTTGACATACCTTCAGATGAATTTTTCATTTTTCACAAATTATACTTGACTCGAAATTCAAATTTCGATAGGCTAAAATTCGTCTGTCAAAGGCAACATCTCTGTAACTTCGAATTTAAGTCATCAAAGTTCGAATTTTCAAAACAACATATGAAGTTTAATAGTTCAAAATTTGTCTGTCAGTGAGTTTTTTTTCAAATTTATCATAAATTAACATGGGTTGAAAAATATTTATTTAAACCAGTGGGTGCAAGATCAAAGCCTTTTACTCTTTGAACACGGAGAGAAATCCTACAAATTAATTTTGTACTCATTTCTTTTTGGATTTCTTCACTTGAGATCTCTTGTACTCCTTTGATATCTTCCTTCCAAGCTCCAATTGTTTAAAATCATCAAAATACTTGATTCAACAATTAGTATATATAGATCACAAAAATATTATACTGTTATTGAAAACTTCTCTATATATTACATTTGAAGCTATATCTATTGCTCCCCCTTCTGAATCAACTATTAACATTTTAAATCCATGTTTACCTCAAACTTAGGATAGGTGACTGTGTGAATACTAGTTTAGGAAGGTATAAGCTAACATTTACAGCCTGTTTGGTTCAATTATCAAGGAGTTAGATAATGTAATAGAAACAGTATAAAGGGATGTAATAAGATGATGATTAAAAAGTGAGTTTGTTTGGTATAATATTAGGAATATTAGAAATAAATTTATTTTTCATATTTATATAAGTATAAATAAATTGGAAAATACTAAAGTGCCCCTTGGTTTAAAAAAAATTCCTTCTTTCTTTCTCCTTCCTTCCGCTACCATCTTCCTCTATCTATTGCTATCATCCCCGTCACCAGTAGCTAATCAATCTTCCTCCCTCACCTCAATCTCTCATTCCTTCCTCTTTCCTCCTTCCTCCACCATCTCCAACAAAGAAACAAACATAGCCAGCAAAATCAAAAGGAAAAAAACAAAAAACATATCTAAAAAGGGTAAAGGTCAAGCAAGATCGCTTCCTTGCTAGATCTAAAACTCCTTCCTCCTTCCACATCAATCTCTTGCCGATGATAAAGCTTAACTTTGTTGAACATGAGCTAGTGGTGAAGATTGAAGCTTCCTCGCCATTACTGAACCAGGGAGGAGTCTAAAAAGGAGTTTGAAGATTGAGTTTGAAGACAAATATATCTACATTGAGAAGAGCAAGTTAGAAGGCAACAAGGGGTCAATCTAGAAGATAAGTGTTTGACGGTGGATGAACGACAATGATGGATGATGGTGAGGGTTAATGGGGAAGAAGGTTGTGACAATAGGTTTGACAGTGCACGAACGTTGACGGTGGATGCCTATATATGCCAATGATGATACTTACAATATCCTAAAATTTTTTCTGGATGTTTAAGGCTCAGTATTTTAAAATTTATAAGGAATTTGTGAAAATAGGTATACACTGTTTGGCATAAATAGGATAAAGAGGTCAATTATTTTAGTTGAAAGGAAAAATGAGAAAATGAAGGTGTGGACGCAGGGAAAATCGAAGAAAAGTTTATGAATTTTGGGAAAAATTACACCTAATGACATAAAAATTTTAAGAATTATAAATTGGACTCGAGTCAAGGGTATTTTTATAAATATGAAAAATTATAGTTAAAATGAAGCTCTCAATGAGTTAAGTCCAATGGAATATAGTATGAAATTTATTAAGATCAAAATAATATTTATTGGGTAATTAGGATTTAATATTAATATTTTATTCGATAAAAGTCAGTTTGGACTGCAAAAAGATGCAGTATTAATTCAAGAAAAATTAGTGGGCCTTGATAAAATATATTTTGGGTCAAGATAATAATTTTGGACCCAAAGTAATTATTGGATAATCCTTTACCAATTTAATAATAGTTTTGACAAAAATACTCAATCAGTGCGGGTAAATTTAATCGGTAAAGGGTATTTTGGTCCATAGAAATTATGGAAGCAATTTTTGGCCAAAAATGGGAGTGAATCACATCTAGAATGTAGATGGGATAGGGAAAGAATTATTGGAAAGCTTTTATTACATGAAGTAACTAAAGTTAGTTTTATTACTTATTTCCTTAACCACTTAAGTTAAATAATTAATCCTTCACTTTCTCCACCTCCAGCACGTCTGAAACAGAGTGAGTGGAGAGCTTGAACTTGTGAAAAGCTAGAGGAAAAGGAAGAAGAAAAAGGCAAAAGTTTTGGCTCAAAACCTTCTTATGACTATCCTCTTCTAAACCTAAGTAGTTTTAGGAGCTTTCATAGCTCATTCTTTCTTCTTTTCCCACTGTTATGGACATCTAGAGAGATAAATTAGAGAGAGAAAATGGAGTTATGAAGAAACCAAACCATAAAAAAGGGATGTATAGGCCATAAGATGCAATAATATGCTATTAGATTGCAAGTTAATCAAGTAGTTATTTTTCTACAATTTATGGTAATTTTTTGCCTAATTAGGGTTCAATATGTTAATGGAATTTCATGATTTTAACCCCAAAAATGGATTCCTTGGGTCCAAAAATGGTTGGAACAAGTATGTTGTACAAGAAAAACCCAAAGGAAATCAATTTGGCATTTTAGGGTTTGTAAGCATACCAATTGAAAAAGGTTGTGAAATTAGTCATTAATGGCATGATTTTATGATGCTATAGGATCCAAAAGAGTGTTAGGAGATCAAGGAAAGTGTTTGCAAAGTTTGGAGACCATTGGAAGGCAAAAAGGTAGTTAACTCACCTAGGTATGCCTATGTATAATTATTGATGTTGCTTGCCCTGAATGATGTGTTTAATATTTAAAATGCTATCTTGTGATGATTTGGCATGATTGGTTGGATTGTTTGAAGGGTAATGTGACCCTGGATATGTCCAAATACAAGGGGAAGTACTGCCCAAATTTTTATAAAATAGTTGTGCCAAAATGATTTGATTGATTGCATGCTTGATGGGTTTTTAGATGAATACTTGCAATATATATGATAATATGTGTGCATGATAGTGGTTGCTACTGAAATTCTTTGAGTCTCACCCCTTTCCAAATGTCTAACAAATTTTAGGTTCAAGTTATGACAATATTGCCTAAGAAAGGAAAGGAAAGGAGAAGCAAGTTAATGTTCAAGATAATGATACTTAGGTTGATACTATTATATGAGATGTTATGTAAAATCTTATGGGACATGATCATGTTGTGTTTTCATGTTAATATATTCCTCTAGGTTTTTTATAGAGTATTATGTAAGATAAAGGCAAGTTATGGCTACGTATGTATATATTAGTATATATTTTGAAAAGTTGGAAGAATGCAAGAGACCTTTATGAGCACTGTTGGCAATATGAAGTACTGTACAGACCTTGATATGTTTAATATATGAGTGTTTTACATGTTTAAAAACTATACATGTGTAGCTTTCCATAGACATAAAGATCACTCAATTTAGAGTTGTGTATGATTAATGGTGATTTTTCAAAGTTATGGTTAGAATCAGGAATTTTCTAAAATGACCATTGCTAGAGTAAAAATTATACAAATTTATTGTACAAATTGGTCAATTATTTTCCCTGTTCAATATTTTTATTATGTATAGAATTTTCTAAGCTATGTTTAAAGACTTGAACCATATCAATATGATTTTTCTTGATTTAGTTATAAATTTTCAAAATTTGCCGAGTAAAATGAAATTAACCAAAGGAATAGTACCCAAAAATGACATTAATTGGTTTAAGTTGTTTTATGTAATCAAGTCTCTAATCATGCATTAATGGACTTAAATGGAGTCTAATACATAGGAAATAAGTCTAAATATGGGGTGTGATAGTGCTGGTAGCAACAATGCTAATGAGTAAGGAGGGGAGGTTGAAAGATGATATCTTTTTTATTCTTGTAAGGGGTAATTTAGACTTTTGTAGCTCTTTCACAATAGTGTGATGGTCTTTACTTATCAAAATGAGAGTGATCTTCATCACAACAATAGAGGTGATTAGCTTCACTTAAGCGAAGCTCCTTTAGGCAACTATATGCATCACCTTATTTGATGTAAAGCCTATTGTTTTACGTAATCCCCATCCAAACGGACTGTAAGTGATAATTCCTAATTTTTAGATTTTAATTAGAAGCTTAATTGACATCTTAATTAAGTTAATTAAGTGGTTTAAACATGTTTAGGAAGTTTGATTAGCATTATTGTAATCTAAGCTTAACTGAACCATTTAAATTGGACTTAATTGTTAAGTGTCTAGACTAGTTGATTGCCTTAATTAATCACATTCCATTCATAATTAACCAATGGGTTAGGTAAGGATAGGCTTAATTTATTTTGCCAAGCCCATAGTTGGTTCACTATTTCATTCACTCACTTTTCCATTCTCTAGGATTCTAGTGTTTGGTTTATTTGATTTTCCTTTCCTTTGTCTTTTCCTTAGTTAATTCAAATTCCCTTATTTTGCATTTCCATTTTATTTGTTTGCAAATCCCCCCTCCCCCCGCCCAATTATAGCTAGTTGGTTTCAAAATTTGCATCTAGATTATAAATTACATTCATCTCAGTTTGTTCTTTAGTTGTTGCATATACATTTCTATCATAATATTGCATATAGTTTATATCATAATTCCATCTTTTGTTAGCATTTATACTCTTAGAATTTTGGCCCTAATTAGTAGTTATTTACATTTTATCCATTTCCATTTCCATTCATACACTTCACTCTTTCACAGCCTCATCCATTCTTACATATGCATTTCCCATCAAGTGCTAATTTTGGCCAAGTATGTTAGTTTAGGGTAGTTTGCATATTTTCTTTTATCTTCCATACATTATCTTGCATTTATTTTTAGTTTGTTTTTGCATTAGTCTAGGTTTAATTTTGATTTTCATACTAGTCTAGATATTTGCATTGCATTTTACATGCAATCATATCATGTTCCATACAATTTATACACCCATTCTATTAAGTGGTGTGAAGAAAGAAAGGATAAGAGTAGAGAAAAAGAGAGAAAGAGAGTATAAGAGAAGAAGAATCAAACAGAGACAAGAGAGAGAGAGAGAATAGAAAAAGAGAGAAATTATGAAACTAAATTACATTAAACATAAAAGCCACCTAATATCATACATTACACTCTCTTATATAATTGTTGCCCCTCCAATGGCTATATTCCACCACCCACCATTTAAAAGATCTAACTAACTAATTACCTAATTGACAATTAACTGACTGGACACTCTAACACTATAATGATTAACTAACATAATTATATAACTTCATAATAGTACCTCATCCCCAAGAAACCTTTGCTCTCAAAGGGTTGGGTACAACAAATGTAGGGTAAAGTTTATGGAAATTATATACGGACATCCAGCTAGCTTCATCTAGTAAACACTTCCATTGTACCAATACTTCAGTGATAATTCTACATTTCCATTTTCCAACCCTCTCATTTAGGATTTTCTCGAGCACATATTCATTTAAAGATGTAGGTTATAACATCCTCATTTTTCCATATGTATTTCATGACCATATTGTTGAATTAGAAGTTTTCATGATTCTAAACAACTAGAGCTTGGAAAGGAGAATATCAAAGGAATGTGAAATGATCAAGTGAAGAAATTTAAGGAAGAATATGAGAAGACCTAGTTTTTAGGATTTCTCCTCTTGTAATCTAGGTAAAAAGCTTTGATCTTCACTTATTTTGAGTTATCATAATGTCTGAATATGTTATTTGAAAGTTATCATATGTTAGCATATGTTAGTTTTGAAAATTACTTACTAATAGACAAATTTTGTTATTGACTCATGTGTATTTTGTGCAAACTTTGAACTTTGCTTGAAGAAATTCAAAAATACAGAGGTTTCATCTCTGATAGATGAATTTCAGTTATGAAATTTGAATTTCGCGCTAAATATTGTTAATTAATATGTGAAAAATTCATATGAAGCTTAGCTAAAATTCAAATGTTAGTGTCACTCTTTCTAAGAGATAAACTTTAGACTTCAAAATTTGAATTTCAAAATAAGAGCTTGTAAGTCTTGTTAGAGGATACTTCTAACAGACAAATTTTATAATTAATATTCAAATTTCATAGAGAAGAATTTTGTGTCATGTTGAACAAGCCTCTGATAGATGAATTTTAGCTTCTGAAATTCGAATTTCAAGTGCAATATGAAAACATGAAGACAACTGTTCAAACTCAACAGATGTACTTTTGATATGAAAATTTGTATGTTCTAGCATGGAATATCTTTAACAAACTCAAAATTCGAATTTCACTCTTGAACAGAAGAATGTTAAAGTTCAACATTAAAAATTCTTAACCTTCTGTCACTGTAAAATTCATCTGTTGCACTCCAAAATTCAAATTTTAGCATGTCAAATATATTAAATGCTGTTACTGAACAACTATTTCTGCAAATTAACTGTTGGTTAAAGTTTCTAGCAGTGAAATCTTGTGTCTAACGACTAGTTAAACTACAAATCTATAAATAGAACCTCATTTGAACTTGTGGGTAATGAGTTTTAAGTTTGTATTACTGAAACTCTGTTGAATTTACTAGGCAAAGTTTTTTCATCCTTATATTACATTTATTGTATTTCAACTTTCATAATTTACTCTAATTTAGAGAGTTCATATTCCATATAAAAATCTTTTCTTCATCTAGAAGAATGATTCTTTGTGAGGGGAGTCACAAAGGGAATTGGGAAACACTTTGTAAGAGTGTTGAGTGTAGACTTTGAGTATTCTAAGAATAGAGTACTAGTTTGTACTAAGACATTGCAAGAATCCTGTTGAATTTTTGCAGATATTAAAAATCTCAAGTGGTGGCTTGAGGACTGGATGTAGGTCAAGTGGATCAGACCAAACCAGAATAAATTTTTGAGTCCATTCTTCCTTTACCTTACATTTACCTTCACTCTCTCTATATTTTATTTTTCTACAACCTTCTACTATCATTGTGAACTTACATTTTTGCAGAAAAATTTTAAACTTCTTAATTCACTCCCTCTTGGGAAGCCAGCAATTCTAACACATATGATGATAAGAAATGAAATGAAATTGTTCTGAATCAATTTATGATGTTTGGGAAAGTTTTAGAAATTAAATTAAATAGATTTAAAGCTTAAAATATCATAAAAAGATAAAAAAGGGACTTAAAAGGGCAAAACGGTCATTTCACCATAGAAGAAAGAGAAAATAATATTATAATACTCCGGTGCGAGCTAAAAGTATAGTGATACTAGTTATGTGGGTTTAGAAAAGAAAAAGTATAAGTCCTGTAAAAGGTAGGTCCCATGTGAATAGTAAATGAATGGAAGATGAATAGTAAAAAAGTAAGCAAGACAGGTAGACTCCACATGAAAAAGTAAAAAGAAAAAGGTAGTGGGTTCTATAAATAAGTAAATAAAAAAGATACACAGTATAATAGAAGATCTAGATCAAATAGTATTCAACCCAGAGCCAAATTGACCTATAAAAGTTAAAAAAGTATATTTTCCCATGTTTTCTCTTGGAAACTAAAATTGGAGGGAAAAGTTGGACAAAAATGTCCTTCCTTACTCCTCTCACAAGGCCAAAATATATTAGGGCAAAATGGTAAAGTAACATAAACTATGCAAAAATATTTGAGTCATTGGATTGAAATTGGATCCCAAGGCTCACACTCACCCAAAACCTCTATAAATAGAGGGCTCTCTCACCTCTTTCCTTGCTCATTTGTGAAGACTTGGGGAGGTTAAAGAGAGAGGGAGAGAAGGCGTGAGATAAAGGGAGAAGAGAGGGAAGCCAAGAGGAAGAGTGATGAAAGGAGAAGGAAGGATAGAAAGGAGAGAAGAAGAGGAAGAGAAGGAAGAAGGCAAGTTCAAAGTCTCCAAGAGGTAAGTCTCTCCTCCCAATCTCTTCTAGTTTCTCTTCTCATCCATTTAGCTCAAGATTAAGTTAGAGTTTGAAGTAATTTCTCCTCCCTCTATGGTCCTTAAACCCACAACCAAGTAAGAAAGAAAGGGATAGAGTTTCTGTTTCATTAAGCTAATGTTTGCAATGAATTTGTAATGTTGTATAAAGCTTAGATTGCATGATCAAAGGGCTAAAGTTTGAGTTTTTCATTTGGGTTTCTATGAGACCATGTCTCGACCAAAAAGAGAAATAAAGGAAGGAGTATGTTTTGCATGGAAACAATGATCCCCATGTGTTTCTAGCATACCAAATAGCCAAGAAAAGTTAAAAGATTCATTAAGAGAAAGGTTTCTATAATGTCAAAGTTTAAGGTCACCTATGCATGCATAGTTTATATGATATTATCTAGTTGTTAAGTAAGGTTTAATGATACTTCTAGGCTCTAAACCAGTTAAGGAACTATAAACCTATTGAATCAAGAGTTTTGATGATTCCAAACCAACATCCAAGAGCTTGGATTGAAGACATCAAAGGAGATCAAAGTGTTTCAAGTGAAGAATTTTTGAGTAATAGCTGCTAGATCTTCTGTAGGATCTTTTGTTATGTTTAAATGAGGGTAAAAGATTTTGATTTTAAGAAAAGATGTTTTTAAACCTTGATTTTATGATAAATCTTGACTTATTTGAAAAATACCCACAAACAGACGAAGTTTGAAAGTTTAAATTGAACTGTCATATTGGAAATTCGAACTTTGCCTTTGGAAATTCAAATTTCGAGCTAAAATTGAATAAATCTAAAAAGATGTCTCTCTGTCAGACGAATTTTAGTTTTCCAAAATTCGAATTTTCATCCAAGTCTGAAAGAAGCCTTTTTGCGATAGACGAACTTCATATCTTTAAAATTCGAATTTCAGATAAAATGCAGTTTGTGAAAATCAAAGAAATTCGTCTGAAATAATGTTGAAGTTCATCTGAAATCAAGAAGAAATTGAGTTTGAAAAATGCTCTCTGACAGACGAACTTTGGCCTTCTAACATTCGAATTTTCATATAAATCTGAAAGAAACTTCTTTGTAACAAACGAACTTTAAGTCTTCAAAATTTGAATTTCCGACAAAATGCAATTTGTGAAAACTAAAGAAATTCATCTGAAACAATGTTAAAGTTCATCTGAAAGCAAGATTATATTAAGTTTCAAAATTGCTCTCTGACAGACGAACTTTGAACATTAAAATTTGAATTTTCAGAAGCTATGTTTTTTAGACTGTTGAAATGAAACATTGACATACGAATGACAAAGTCCTGTAACATTCGAATATTGAAGTTAGTTTGAAAAGAGTCACTCTGACAGATGAACTTCACTCTTTCAAAATTCGAATTTCGAAGAAAGTGAACTACTGTGCCTTTTGAACGTACTAGGAATAGACGAATTTTGGGTTTCCAAAATTCGAATTTCGAAGGCACTGTAGAAAATTGAAAACACTGTTCACACTTAATAGAAAAACTTTCTTCTTGAAAATTCGTATGTCACATTGTGAAAATATTTTGTAAGTTTCAAAATTTGAATTTCACTTCATGAACAGACGAACTTCGTGCTGTAACGTTGGAAGCTTTAACCTTCGGTTCCTTCGAAATTCGTCTGTTGACCAACCAAAATTCAAATATCAGTATGTCAGAAGCATTAAATGCGGTTGGTTAACGGATAGTTTTTCAGAGTAACCGTTGAATAACTTCCCCAACGGATATATTTTGTTTGTAACGGACATTTGAGACCTAAATCTATAAATATAACATCATTTGAAGTTATGAGTAATGAATCAAACTTGTATATATCGAATTTCTGCCAAATCTTCTTCTCAAAAGCTTTTATCCTCTCAACTTTAATATCTATACTTTAACCTTCATATCTACTCTATTCAAGAGAGTTATATCTTTGTAAACTATCTACTCTTCATCTGGAAGATAGATTTACTTGTGAGGGGAAATCACAAGGGGATTGGGAAGCATATTGTAGAAGTGCTTAGAGAGATTGAGAAAGCTCCAGAAATAGAGCATACTCATTGTACTGTGGCATTAGCAAGAAGCCTGTTGAATTCTTGCTGTATAGTGGAAAAATCTCAAGAGTTGTCTTGGGGACTGGACGTAGGTCAAGTGGATAGACCGAACCATGATAAATTACTGAGTCTTCTTCTCCTCATCTTTACTTTTCAACTTGCTCTGTTTTGCATGTTGCTTCCCTTATATTGTGCTATCTTCACCCATTTCACTTTGTGCAGAAAAATTTCAATCTTCCCAATTCACCCCCCTCTTGGGAAGTCAGCCTTGTTAACGAAACCAAGAGGAAAGCAAGGTCGAAAAATTAAAGCTCCAAGATAGTCTTTTGCTCTTGCTTGATGTTATGGCTTAATTATGTTCTATATGTTTATATGATGTGAAATGTTGCCATGTTATATTATGACTATTTTTCTATGATTGGATGATTGTTTCATACTAAGGGCTGAGCTTGCGATATCATCTTTTTAAGCCATTATGTTGTCAAAATTTTGTTTGACAACGTGGATATTTTAATGTTTTAATGAAAGTTAATATGTTTTATATGTTTTTTCAAATATGTTGGGATAACATGATAACATGTGCAAGTTGGCTACTGAGATTTCTTAATCTCACTCCGATAAGTTAAGTAATTATAGGACCAAGTCATAGTAAGGGGAAACATGTGGAGCATGAAGAATGATAATGATGATACCTTGCTAGAAACTGATTTGGTTCTTTTTCATATTGTCTACTTTGAATAATTGTATAAATTCAAATATGTCTTAAAAAATTCAATGGTTTGTATGTCTAGATATAGCTAAGCCTCAGGAACATTGTGATACTAGTTTGGCTATATTTGGATTTATAGTTATGCATGTTTTGCCATGACTACTCCCGTAGAAGTCGTTTCTAACCCTTGAAGGTTTATGCTAACATTCTGACCAATAGAAGTAGAATAAATGTACAAGATATTAAAAAATAGAAATTTTGAGCTTTCCAATGATGTTAGTATGCACAAAATGGTTCTGTATTTTATGAGAAATAAATTTTTAAAGTTAAGGCTTAGTTTTCAGACAGAAACTGAAACCCAAAAATGAACAGTAAGATTATACAATAAATTGTACTAATCTAAGTGTTTATTTTCCACTTTCTTATTTTTCCCATGGAATCTAAGATGTGCATGAATTTTGGAAACTTGAACTGTTATGAAATGATTTTTCTATAATTAGTTATGATTTATTAAAAAATGCTGCGCAAGAAGCTGTAAAATTGCAAAAAAAAAACAATTTTAAGTAGTTTTAAATTTTTAATTGTTTCAAGCTTTCAAAGACCCTTTTTATACTTTAAAATTAAGCATTTTTAAGAAAAAGACATTAAATTATAAGATTTAACATAGGCCAATCAACTGGAAAGTGCCTTTGCTTCATATATGGATATGGACATAGCTTGAGTAATGACACATGGAAGGTCGAGTGAATCCTTGATTCTTGAGGTAGTTTTAGTTTATAGGTAACTAGTCCTATTCTTTGCAGCACTTTGCAAGGTCAAAATTATCTAGGAGCTAATTTTAGGAACTCTTAAAAGTTGCCAAAATCTGCCTATAGGGTTGTAGTTTGAGAAATACCCATTGCCCCACTTGAAACTTTGTTAGACATTCTTTCATTTGCTTTCTGCTTCATCCTATTAATAGTTCTTGATAAATTATGTTTGATGATAGCTAGTATCTCTTCCCTTGCAGTAAATGACATGCAACAATATCAATAATAGATTCATTAGGTAAATATGGAATATAAATTGGAGGTTTTTGACCGTAGAGTATTTCATAGGTGGTTGCTTTTGTTGAAGTGTGAAAGGTGGTCTTGTACCACCACTTAACAAGAGACAACCACTTTCACCAATCCTTAGACTTCTCTTAACACATACATCACGATTAATTGTCCAAGCATTTGTTCATAACTTTTGACTACCTATCAGTTTGATGGTGGTAAGCAAAAGGTAGATGCTATTGAAACCCCAAAACTCTTACAGTGTGTGTTTGGGAGTTTTTTTAGGAGGGGAGCAAGATGGAGTAGAATGGCTATATGGTTAAGTCATTATTTGGAAGATTTTTTTAGAGGGGAGTATGATGGCTTGGGATGATCTCATAAACCATCATTAGCCATCATAGATCCAATTTTTATTGTCCCTTCAAATTGAGGGGGAGGTCTAGGATGGAATGATCTAGAATAATTATTTCATTTTCAAAAATACCCTTTAACTCTATCAAAAAGCATAATTCGATACCATGATAATTTTTCACTCCCATTATGCTGCTAAAGTTGTCTCACCATTCTACACCTTTTTTTTTTCATCACATTATAGTCACATTATACCATACTGTTAAAGTTATCACATAATTGAATAACTACTTCAAGGCATGTTTTCTTCCACACAAGTCTTGCATTTTCTTTCACCCATATTAAAAATGAATTATGATTTAATAATTGATATGACCTATTAGCTCCATTCCATCTAAATATTCCATTCTAGGTTTTTTTCTTCAGTTGATTAGTTGACCTATATGTTCCATGCATTTGGAAATCCATATGATATTAGCAATGGTTTTCTTGATATGATTTGAATTTTTACAACTTTTGTTTATATGCACCATAATTTTTAGGGATATTTCTTTTCATTATTAGAGGCACTTCCACCATACCACCATTAAGTGTTTGTCCTTAATTAAAGGAAAAAGTAGGTTTTATTGATAAAAGTTTAATGATTCGTTATTAGTGAAAACTCGAGGCATTGCCATGGTAATGGAGGAGATTGAAATAGTAGGCTTTTTTTTAAAAAAAAAAATTTGATGACCAATTAATTTTCTATCATAATCCAAAGTGTAATGGCATTTGGATAGGGGGTTACTTTATAGGGGTTTGATATTTATTGTTGCAACTGAGATTGACTTGTTTAAAATTAATTATTTATTATCCTAGTACCTATACAAGGCCTTGTTTTGAATATATGGTTTTTTCTCATCTTGAATTATTGTTCTCTAAATTAAATGTGGGGTACAATAGGTTATGACAAGAAGTATATAGTAAGTAAATAATACTATGTTAATTTTTCTTTGAGCTTATAGCCCATGGTTGAGATATTTTAAATGCAGGGAATTCAACTCCTAGATATTGGGCTTTTTATATGATAGAATTGATATTTTAAATTACTTTTTGTTATATTTTGAATAATGCTAACAAAATTAATTTTATTAGAATCAGGTATTTTTTTTTTGTTAGGAAATATTTTGATTTGTTCTACTTATGAAGTTCATATTTTCTTGTGAAAGAACATTATCATGGTAGCAACATTAATGCAACATCTATTTCTTATGGTCGTGATACAACTTGTTTGCTTTATGGGGATATGGTATGTTACCCAAAAACAATGTAGAAGAAAGTCAAATTCCTAAAATCATAAGGGGGGAGAGAGAATGAGCATGAGATGAATTAATGAAATATCTTGTAAATAGTTCAAGATGTCATGATATAATATGGATGGGTCTCATAGAATTTGTAAATTTGTGTGCTACATTACAAAGAAAAGTTGGTCTTCGACCAACACAGCAGGCAACAATTGAAGAACAAGTTACTAAGTTCTTATATTTGATTGGACATGGGGTAAGAAATTGTGCAATTAACTTCTTTTTTTGGCATAGGGTGAGAAATTGTGCAATTAAGTTCTTTTTTTGAAGGTCTAGTGAAACTTTAGGTTGACATTTTCATAATATTTTAGGAACTTTAATTGAGCTAGAAAGTGACAATTTGAGACAACTCACAAAGAAATTGCTCCTGAAATACTCAATAGCAATAGGTTCTTCCTATATTTTAAGGTGTTTTTTTCATCTTGACACAAAAGTTTATTATAAATGTAAGATATTTATTTTATCATAGGATTGTACCCATGTGTATATAAAAGTCCCTATAAAAGATGCCTTTAGATTTTATGGCAGGAAAGATTATCTCACCCAAAACATTTTGGCAGCCTATTCTTTTAATATGAGATTCACTTATATTTTGACTTGGTGGGAAGGAGCTACATCTAATTCTAGAATTCTAAAAGATGCATTAAGATGCCAATATCCTTTAAAAATTCTAGAAGGTACCATTTAATACAGATTTATATGCTTAAACTCCAAAGTTACTTATAATAATAATACTAAAGTGTATTCACTTCATGTATAAGTAAATTTTACCTTGTTGATGCTGGTTTTATGTTAAGAAGTGGACTTATTATACCTTATAAAGGAGAATGATATCACTTGAAAGAGTATTCAAGAAATCCACCATGAAATTCCCATGAACTCTTCAACCATTGACATTTTTCTTTGCAAAATGTAATTGAAAGAGAATTTGGTGTTTTGAAGAAGAGGTTTATCATTTTAAAAAATGCATCAACTTTTGGTATTTATACCCAAAAGAATTGTTTTAGTTGCTTACATATTGCATAATTATTTGATAGGCGTCGATCCAAATGAAGAACTTATAGCAAATGTGAATCATGAACTTTTTAACCAAAATGATGAGGATAGAGAGCGTGGTGGTGAAAGGGAAGATAATGAAGAGGCAATGAGAAGGAGTTTAATTAGAGACTCAATTGCAGCTATTATATGGCATGGTTACATCTCATAAATATATAGATATCAACTCTATGTTCCTTGTATTGTCACTAGAAATTGTATTTTCTTTATGTATTGTAATTATGAACTTAATGTATTTTCTTCATATATTTTGGATATGATCTCAATGATTGTCCTTATTGCACAAAGGTTGTCAATTAATTCTCATTGCATTATTTATTTTCAATAATATATTTGTTATTCTAGATACTCAAAACAAATAGAGGAAAACACATCATAGATCCAATTAAAGAAAATAAATTGGAATTTTTAAAATGATAAATCTCACCTAGACAAATTGTCAAGTCAACATAAGAAGGCATGGACTTCACAAAAGATGTTCAGGCATGTCATTCTCCTTAACGCTTGCAAATACCTTTCAAATTGTTTCTACATACTTTAGCAAATGGATGACAAAAATATTCCACACAAGAAAATGATACTAATATCCTCAATGAGACATCCATCTACATTTCTTGAGTAAATTTGGAGTTCAACTTGTGCTTTGTGATAGCAAATGCAAAAACCACAATCATTAGGAAAGCAGATTTAGCAAATTTTCCCAAACCCTCAAGGAGCTCATCCTCCTTGTCTTTAAGAGGCAAAGCTATTTACTTATATCCAAAGTAGAAATCTTCACAATATTTCCATATAAGGTTTTCCACAATATCCTTATTTTCTTCATTTGCTGAAACGTACTAATTACAGTAAATCCCTATTATAGCTCTAGCTTCCTTGAGTAGGGTACTATCTACATGTTCTTTTATCTCAATTAGCTTTAGTCCACAAGAACTTCTTGACAATTCAAGTACAGATTTACATATACAAGGCAATGGAAATATTTCAATTAACAATGCTAAAGCAAGGCAAACAAAAAAAGAGGGATGACTAGAAAACTAGCCAATTCAAGCCAATGCTAATGAGACACATTGTAGCAAAAGTCTATCTCTAAGATCATTGCTTGAGATTAACATATTAGGTCTCAACATCCTTGAGAACAAATTGCTATCTAAAGATTATATTGAAACAATTGCAGAAGTCCTCACTCCAGGGATGGTATTGAATTTAATATCATTCGATGTTAATTTATTTGAAGCCCTCACAGCTCTAACCCTAACTATGAAAACAACAAATGGAACATAATTTTGCTTAAATTTCCCAAAAGCTTCATGACAAAACACATGAATTTTACCAAAAAGTTGGAGATTAATCAAGTTTGATATAACCTAATCAATCAAATAAAGAACCATTAATCCTTGAGAAACACAATGAAGGTGGCCAACCCCAAACTACAAGCACAGGGAAGAGTCTTTGCAGTGTCCCAGCATCAGGCCCATAAGTCCCTTGATCTAATAGAAGGTATAATCCAAGTAAATGATTATCTTGTTAAAGTCTGATTTGATTCAAACACAAGCCATTCGTTCATATCTTATAACTGTGCTAAACGATTGAGTCTAGAAGTTACTAATTTTTCATATGACTTGCATGTGACAACCCCAACTGGCAACAAGGCTATAACTTCTAATGTCTGTTTAAACTATGTAGTCAAATATAAACACTATAGTACCACAGTAGATTTGATTTGCATGCCTTTCCCTGACATTGATGTGATCATTGGTGTGAACTAGCTATCTACTAATAGTGTTTTGCTAGACTACAAGAACAAGTCCCTAATCTTGGCTGTATGAATTGGCTGTATGTTGGAACTTCATATTGAGACTAAACTTCATAACGACCACTCAAGCTAAGAGATGCTTAGAGAATGGAGGTCAAGGATACTTGATATTCTTTTCAGTAAGTATAGAAGCAGAGGAGGAAATCCATGAGATACCTTTTGTAAAAGAGTTTCCTAAGGTATTCCCAAAGGAGTTTGGTGGATTGCTTCCAGAGCAAGAGGTGGAATTTAGTGTAGACCTAGTACCTGAAGTAAGTTCAATTTCTAAGGCACCTTATAGGACGGCCCCTAATAAACTAGCTAAGTTAAAAGAGCCAAATAAAGGAGTTAGTCAGGTGCTCTTGTACTATTCATAAACAAAAAAGATTGGAACCTTTCAACTTTGCATAGACTATAAAGAGCTTAACAAAGTCACAATCAAGAATAAGTACCTGTTGCCTAGAATCAATGACTTGTCAGACCAATTGGTCGAAGCTTGTATATTTTCTAAGACTGATCTAAGATCTGAGTACCATTTGTTAAGGGTCAAGTAGAGGATATTCCAAAGACTGCATTTCAAACCAGACATGGGCATTACGAGTTTCTAGTTATATCATTCAGTCTTACTAATGCACCTTCAATCTTTATGGACTACATGAATCAGATTTTCAGGCCCTATTTAGACAAGTTCATTGTGGTCTTTATAGACAATATTTTAGTATACTCTAAATTTTTAGTGGAGCACGAAGCACATTTGAGAATCATCCTAACAATTTTAAAAGAAAAGAGCCTTTATACTAAACTCAACAAGTTTAAGTTTTGGCTCACAAAGGTATAGTTTTTAGGACACATTATCTCTAAGGACAGGGTTATAGTAGATCCTAACAAAGTAGATGCAATCCAAAAGTGGGAGAGCCCTAAATTCGTCACAAAGATAAGAAGTTTTTTGAGTTTAGCAAGCTATTATAGAAAATTTATCAAGGGCTTTTCTTGGATTACCTTGCCGCTCATAAGATTGACAAGAAAAGGAAAAACATTTATGTGGGATAGGGATTGTGAAAAGAGTTTTCATGAACTAAAACTTAAGCTAACTTCTTCACATGTATTGATCCTATATGATCCCTAGAAACCTTATGTTATTTACATAGATGCTAGCAAGCATGGATTAGGTTTCGTATTGATGCAGGAAGGAAGATTGGTAGCCTATGCTTCTAGACAATTAAAACCACATGAAGAAAACTATCCATATATGATTTAGAACTCATGGCTGTTGTGCATGTCCTAAAGATATGGAGACATTATCTCTGTGGTGCTACAAGAGAGATCTTTTGTGACCACAAAAGCTTCAAGTATTTAGAAGATGAAAAAGAGTTAAACACAAGGCAACGATGATTGATGGAATTACTAAAAGATTATGAGTATTCAATCAAGTACCATCTAAGAAAAGCAAACATTATGGCTGATGCTTTGAGTAAGAAAGTCATTAATGTAGCCCACATGATGATATATGAAATCAAGTTAATTGAAGATTATAGAGATCTAGATTTATCTCTTGGGTCGCATGTGACTCAGATTGGTAATGAGTTCCAAGAGAAACTAATAATAAAGGCCCAACAAGAGGATATGTTTGGGAAGGGAGTTAAAAAAAGATTGAGATAGGGAGGAGTGAAAGATTTTAATGTGTCTAGTGAAGGACTATTAAGGTTTAGATAGAGAGTATATGATCCTCTAGTAACTAAGCTAAGACAAGGTTTTAATAGATGCTTATCATAGTAGATACACAATTCATCCAAGTGTTACAAAGATGTATCATAATTCGAAAAAAGTTGTTCTAGTGGACTAGGATGAAGAGTGATATTACTCAGTTTATGGCTAAGTGTTTAGTGTGCCAAAGAGTAAAAGTGGAACACCAGAAGCCAGCAGGCATGCTCCAACCTCTCAAAATCCCTGAATAGAAATAAGATGGTATTTCAATGGATTTTGTGATAGGATTACCAAGGACCTCTTCAGGATATGATACAGTATGGGTAGTAGTGGACATGTTGACAAAGCCCGTGTACTTTATAGAGATAAAGTCAACATACACCCTGGATAAGTTGGCTCAAGTGTATTTGAAGGAGATTGTAAGGCGCCACGATGTACCAAGTAGCATAGTGTTAGACAGAGATTCAAGGTTTACCTCAAATTTTTGGACAACACTGCAATAGACTATAGGTGTGAAGTTAAAATTCAGTACTGCATATCATCCTCAAATAGATGGACAAACAAAAAGGACAATACAAATGTTAGAGGATATGCTGAGAGCCTATGTGCTTGAACTTAAAGGAAACTAGGATACGTACTTTCCATTGGTCAAGTTTGCATGCAATAATAGTTACTATTCCAGTATGCAGATGGCATCATTTAAAGCTCTTTATGGAAGGAGCTAAGTTAAAGGAAGCTTTTGGGTCTTAAGTTGGTGGACCAGACCTCTAGGCAGATCAAGATGATTCAAAAGAAGATTCTAGTGGCTCAAAGTAGGCAAAAGATTTATGCCACTAAAAGGAAAATGATGTTAGAGTTTGAAGTAAGAGATTATGTGTTTCTCAAGGTATATCCCACAATTGGAGTAGGTCAATCAATGAAGACCAAAAAGTTTCATCCAAAGTATGTCGAACCATTCGAAATCCTTTCAAAAATCAAATTTGTAGCTTACAAACTTGCCCTTCCCCCAAACCTAAGCCAAATTCATAATATTTGTCATGTCTCCCAGTTGAAAAAGTATCAACCAAGCCTATCATATGTTATAGAATATGAAATTATTAAGCTACAAGATAATCTATGTTCCGAGGTCAAACCTGAAAAGATTATCAACCATCAGGTCAAGCAACTGAGAAACAAGAGGATTTCTCTTGTGAAGGTGATATGGAAAGGTTTATCCTCAAACGAGGTAACATGGGAGCTAGAATCAAGCATGAAGCAGAAGTATCTGGAACTTTTTTTATTGATGTGCATGTTTTAAAAATTTCGAGGGCAAAATTTTATTTTGACGGAGAGAAATATAACATCCTCATTTTTCATATGTTTATATTATGAATAGATGATTTTATGAATAATATTAAATTATTCTGAATTAATTAATGATGATTAGGGAAGATTGGATATTTGGTTAAATAGATATCATAAAAATATAAAAAAGGGGTTTAAAAAGGTAAAACAGTCATTTTGCCAAAAGGTAAGAGGAAAATGGTCATTTTACAATAGAAGAGAGATAAATTAATATTACAATACTCTGATGTAAGCTAAAAATATAAGTGATACTAGATATGTGGGCTTGAAGAGGAAAAATACAAGTTCTGTAAGAGAGAAAAGTTATTGGGTCACACAGATCAAGTAAATAGATAAAAATATAGGATACAAAGGAAAACTCAAAGCAAAGTACACAAATCGAAGCCAAATAGATATGATAAAGTAAAAAATATATATATACTTACTTTTTGACATCTTGACCAAAATTCATTAGACAAAAATATCCCTCAACCTCCTTTCACAAGTGATAAAATATCCAAGGGCAAGAATGTAAAGTAAAATAAATTAATCAAGAATAATTTATGGTCTTTGGATCAAAACTAAATCTAATGGTCAAAATCCCTTCAACTTTTCTATAAATAGACCCAAGCCCTTCTACTTTTCTTTGCTCATTTGTGAAGTCTTGGCAAGATGTAAAGAGAGAAAGGGAGAGAGTGGCTAAAAGTGAGGGAGAGAAGGAAGGAGAGGAAGAGAGAAAGAAAGAGAAGAAAGGAAGAAAAGGAAGGCTAGAAAGGGTCTCCAAGAGGTGAACTTTTTCTCCTAATCTCTTCTAGTATTATTCTTCTTTCATTTAGCATGAATTGGTCTTGGGTTTGAAGTAATTTCTCATCCCTCCATGGCCCTAAAGGTTTTGGCTAAAGCATAAAAGGAAGGAAGGTTTTGTGTTTCATGATAACTAAGGGATGGAGTGAGTTTATGATAATGCATACTAAGTTCTCATTAAGTAAGCAAGTTATTTAGTGAAGTTTAATGATGTTCTTAGCCTTCAAACAAGCTTAGGAGGCAAGCCTAAGCTAATACAAAGCAAGATTTAAAGCAAAAGAAGTAAAGCCTTGAGGTAGTAACTCTTACTCTAAGCTTTTACATTGATACATTGTGCTTTGTATTTTAAACTATGTTGCTATGATGTTTGGCTATGTTTTTATGATTGGGTTGGTTGTTTTTATGTTAAGGGCTAAGCTTTGAGATGTCTATTTACTAAGCTGTCATGCTACCAAAATTATTATTGCAATATACCATTTTAATTGTTTCTTAAAAGTATGTTATGAAAGCATGTTGTTTGTACAATGTTTTTTGCAATGTTTAAGCTAATGTGATGATGTGATAAACTTGAGCTATGTTACTACTAAGATATCCCCCATCTCATCCCAAGTTTTCCCAATTAGAGGGCCAAGTAATGCTAAGAGAAAGAGTTTAGTGAAGAGGATGGAAGAAGAAGATTAATGCCTTGTACTTTTTTGGTTCTATTTCTTGATATCTGATTTAAATAGTTGTGTAAAATTGAATATTGCTCAAAAAATTATGATGTCTATAAGTATGGTTAGAGCTATGTTTCAGGGACAAAATGGTACTAGTTAGATTGTATTTGAATTTATACAATGGTAGATATACATGTTTTACTAAGACTACTCCAGTAAATGTTATTTTTTACCTCTAATGGTTTATGTTAATGCTTTGACCAATAAGAGTAGAATAAATGTACAAGAGAAATATGATTAGAAAGTAGACATGTAAATATTTCCAAAGATACTAAGAATGCACCAAATGACTCTGTGTTTTATGAGAAATAAATTTATAAAAGTTGAGGCTCAAATTTCAGATAGTAATAGGGATGTGAAAATGAATAGTAAAGCTTACACATTAAATTGTATGAATATGTGCATCTATTTTCCAATTTCTTATTATTCCCTGAACTTCAAGATGTGCACAAATTTTAGAGACTTGAACCACTGAGAAATAATTTTTCTACATTTAATTATGATTTTTTATTGTTATGCAATGAGGTGAAAAACCAGTGGAAACAATATTATACAGTTTTAAAGTTTTAATTAGTTCAAATTTTCAAAGATTGTTTTAATACTTCAAAAGTAAGCAGTTTTCATGGAAAATGTCTTGAAATGTAAGATATAACATGTAACATAGATATTCAGCTCCATAAATTCACTAGTATAAGGTAAGTAAGGAAATTGAAAATTATGCAACCAGGATTAACCAACACTGATCAAGCCATGGGCAACTATAGTTAAAGAAAAAATACAAAACTTACATAAATTCTTAAACACACATAACATTTCTTGACTTGGGAAATTACCCCAAAAAAACATATAAATATTGAACAGAGATTTAATTTGCCTATATACCAATTTACAAATAATGAATAAGAATATGACAATTTGAAGCTCAAGAGCAATACAACTAGATGACACCAACCAAAGAAATCGATTGAAGTAGAATGAAAACTAGGCATTGAATTACTTGGGCAATGAATTAAAATGAGTTATCAGTACCAGCAGATGGCTATGCAAGTTGAAGTTGTTTAGGGTTCAATGGTATAGGTAAGGAGAGAAAGGATTTTGGATAACAATCGCAAGAAAAAGGGTGATGCCAAGCTGGGTAGGGAGCACATTCTGCACAATGATAAAATTGCAAGAAGAAGCATGAGGGAGTTTATTATGGTTTGAATTTAGAGTGGCAATTGGGATTTAGAAGGGTAATTATGGAATCAAATACCCTTATAGTGGTGACAAGCAAGCTTGCAGGGGATTTCCTCAAATGTTCCCGCCAGGAACTCAGTGCTGTAAGCTATTTTTGTTCTCCTCAAACTTCACTAGCAAGTGGTAACAAAGTATGTGGAGAACTATTAACAAGGAGGTTGAGCTTTGGCTGAAAAGGGCTCTAGAAGTAAGCAACCTTGAATGATATGATGCATAGTTGGGTGTGGTGACCCTTGTAGACTCAGATCAGTTTGAGACCTTGATCTTGATTTTTTGAGTGTTATGCTATAAAGACAAAAAGTATTTACCCAAATGCAAGGTTTTTACAAGGTTGAATATATTAAGTGTATGCTTGAAAGTTTTATTTTGTATGGAATGGAATGGAGTGGGATGATTAATGAATTTTGACCATTATTTGGAAGAAATTTTATAAAGAAGTGGGATGGTAATTGATGATCTCCCAAGCCATCATGAGCTATCATAAACTTAATTTTTTTGTCCTTTGAATTGGGAGGCCAAGAATGAAATGTATTGAGGTTAATAGTATAATTACAAAATTATCTCATCTCTATAAAAACATATATCACATCTCTCACTCTCCTCTTATTCCCACATCAACCTCTCTCTTCTCACCCTCTCCATTGCATTATACTTGCTTTCTATTCTCCCTACTATGTTAATATATATATTTTCTCATATATATTTGATGCATAATCTCATTTCTCTTTTCAACCCAAGTTGCTTCATATTTTAATTAATATTTGTTTACAAATTTACTTGATATTTGATTTTTTTTGTTGGGATAAATATTTGATTATAACTTAAAAATAAATTTAGTTTTTATTAAACTAAAAGCCATTAGTTCTTTTATCTGAATTAATCCATACAGGTAATTATGGAGCAAAAATGTTATAATCCATTATGTTCTCTTCATTTTATAATAACTCCTAAACAGTGATCAAACAAAAACCTTTACTTTCCTCTATAAAACTTTCAAACAATAGAATATTATGTTTCATTCCATTTCACTTCATTTCATTTCACACCCTTTCATTAATGATCATTCCATTCCATCTTGTCCTTAACTCCTAAACTAGAATTCTGACCCCTACATTGCTCGAGACAATTGAATTACATAAATAATCTATCTATACAATTATGTAGATATCTAGACATAATTTCATAAAAATGCAATTTAATGACATATTTTTACATAATGGTTTGAAAAGAGGATTTTTCTCAAGCCAAAAAAAGAAACAAAAAAAAAAGAAATTATGATTTTTCAAATAATGGAAGATAAGATGACAAATTCATGAAAGGTGAAGATCTTGTTTGCAGGGATGAAGAGGATTTAGTAATTGAAGGGTCAAAGTATATATGGTAATTCAAGACAAGTTTAATCACCTAAAGTATGAAACAAACTATGATATATAAATATTTGCTTTCAACATATCATAGTCAACTTTTCAAATATATAATCCAAACATATATATACCTTTAGGGGCGGAGCTAGGATTTAATGATGGGAGGGGCCGAGAAAGCATATATAATAATTAAAGAAAAGTTTAACACTTAAAGTATAAAACAAATTATGAAATATAAATATTTCAACATATCCATATTCAATTTTTCAAATATATAATAAAAAACAAATATGTACCTTCATTTCTTAAGTTATGCATGCTAATATTTCATGGCATAAAAATCTTCAATCATCATATCTATGGTAAATTGTTCAACAATCTCTTTCTCAATATAAACAATCATACAATCAATGAGAAAATTATCTTCCATCTTATTACGAAGTCTTGTTTTAATAATTTTCATGGTTGAAAAAGCTCACTTAGCGATTGCTATTGATATTGAAAGAGTCAACACAAGCTGTTGTAATATATCAATCAAAGGAAAAAAATAGAATTTCCAATTTCTACAAACTTTTGACATAATTCACTAATAGTAGACAAGTTCTAAAAATTTGGATCTTTGGGCACATCAAGCTCATAATGCAGTAATTCATATTCCCATTTAATCTTTTCCTGGTCAAAAAAATTTGAAGAGTAAAATTTCTCAACTAGATTGCAAATGACCCTAGTATTAAATGACCTGAATGCATACTTAGGATCCAAGGCTGTACTCAATATAAAAAGCTTAGTTGTTTATTCACTAAATCTACTATTCAATTCTTTCAACTAATAATCTATTACAACAGTAAATATATCAATACAATAATGATGCTCAATTGTCATAGAATTTGTGTTGGCAAGATCAAATTATGTTAGAATAAAAACCATTCATGTCAAGAATTTCAATACCTTGGCCACTACAAAAAGAAGTAAATTTTTCAAGAAGAATATTCTATCCACAATCTCATAATTTTTGAATCAATGACTTTGTGGTCAAGACTAAGAACATGGCATTCAAAATATCTTGAGACTTTTGTTGCAAAGCTTGACAAAGTTTGTCAGTATTTCCCATAATTTCTTTCATCACATGTAAAATGAAAACAAAATCAAATGACATCAATGTTTTAAGGGCATATGTAGCTTCACCTCGTTGAGAGTAAGTAGATCCTTTAATACCTAAATCCTTAAGTATTGAAGTGATTGCATTATACATGTGTAAAAGGTTGCATATAAAAATGAAATGAGAACTCCATTTAGTGTCTCTTGGTCTCTATAATGTGCCAATTTGGTTAGCTCCCCTTCTAGTTTCAATCTCATCATTTGCAATCAACTTAGCAATTTCAAATGCATAAGTAGCTTGTAACTCATCATTTCGCTTACAAGAAGAACACACAACATTAACAATCACATTCAATTTTTGAAAGAAAGCATAAACATCAATTGCTTCTTTAGCTATAGTAACAAGAGCCAGTTGTAATTGATGAGCTAAACAATGTACATAACATACATAAGGACATTCTTGAAGAATTAAAACTTGTGAACCATTCCACTCTCCACACATATTACTAGCTCTATCATGCCCTTGACCACAAACATTTTGAATGTTGAGATTATGATGAGATAATACTGAACAAATCTCTTACTTAAGAGTGGTTGCAACAATATCTTCAATATGTACTATATCAAGAAAACATTCCTTGACAAATCCATTCTCATCAACAAATCTAACAACAAGAGCTATTTGTTCTCTTCTAGATTCATCCCAAATGTCATCAACAATCAAACAAAATTTTGCATCACAAATATCTTCTCGAATTTCATCTTGCACCTTTCTAGCAAAGACATATAAAATTTGTTTTTGATTCATAGGTGAAGTGTATCTTACATTTTGAGGGGCATTCTCTAGAACAACTTCATTTACTTCCTTATTATAGGAAGCTAAAAGCTTTATCCTTTCAAGAAAATTATCGTGATTCTTTGATTTCAAACTTTTATCATGTCCTCTAAAAGCACAAGCCTGAAATGTCAACCAGATAATAGCATCCACAAAGGCTTTAAGATGCAAGTGATTATTCAAAATTTGTTGTGAAGTTTGTTTAGCCACCACTTTGTCAATATGACATGATTGATTCTTTGAATCATCAAAGCATCTAACAACAATATATGTTTAAATTTTACGAAACTATTGCCATGTTGTTGTTTTGACTGTTTTGATGACTGGTTGGCTATTTTATTGATAAGGGCTAAACCCAGGATATCCTATTTTTAAGCCATTATGTTGGAAAATTTTCATTAGACAACATTGATATTTTATGAAAGTATGAAATATTTTCAATGTTTTAAATGTATTATAATGATGCACTGGCATATGTGCAAGTGTAATATTGAGATTCTTCAATCTCACATCCATAGTTTCCCAATGATAGGGCCAAGTCAAAACAAAGAAAAGAACATTGGCATGGAAGATTAAGGATGCACGACTGTGTTGCTGGAACTATTTTTGTTTGTAAATTTTGTCTATTTTTAAAAGCCATATGAAATCATACATTGCTCTAAAAATTCATATTATGATTAGAGCTATGTCTTGTGAACAATATGGCACTGATTTGGATTCAATTGAAGATATATAATAGAAGTTAAGAGTAGTTTCCCAAAACTATTCCAATGAAGGATATTTTAAACCTGAAGGATTATGTTAGTACTCTGTGTAATAGGTACACAATAAATGTACAATATCTGTATGGATAGAAAGTAGACACAAAGAACTTTCTAATGATACTAAAAATGCATGAATTGGCTTTGAAAACTATAAGATATGCTTACTCAAAATTATGGCTCAAAATCCAGATAGAAACTGGAAATTGAAAATGAACAGTAAAATTTAATGATTAAATTGTATGAATCTAAGCGATAACTTTCATATTTCATATTTATCTCATGAAATTCAAGATGTGAAAAAATTTGAGAGACTTGAGCCACCAAGAAATGATTTTCATATATTTAGTTACAAATTTTCAAAGGTTGTTGTACAATTTGATAAATAGTGCATAAGAAAAGCTTTAAATGGTTTTAAGTTTTTAACTGGTTCAAGTTCTCCAATGCCTTTTTCATGACTTAAAACTAAGTAATTTACATGGGAAAAGTACCAAAATATAAGATGTAACACAAAGAGGACCTTAATGTTATGATTATTAAAGAAGACAAAAGCTTGAAGAAGAAACAAGCTTTGAAACAATCACCACCAACAGATGTTTTGTCCTCTAAGGTTGTTGATGCTTAACTTCAATATACTTTTGTTTTGCCTTATCCATGTGTTATGCTACCTAATGTGGAATTTGTTGTTGCTATAGAGAAGCAACATATTCTCTCACTTGATGATTCTCTGTATCATTATATTGTTCATTGGAAGGGTTTTCCAAATATGAAGGCCACACAAATCATTGTTGTTGTAATCATAATTGATTAGATTGTTCATTCCTCATATAATCCTATCCTTTATTATCTTACTTGTTGAAAGGTTTCCCAAATCTAGTTGTTATATGGGGTTTTAACTCTCCTCCCCCTGTTCATATCATTTGGGCCATTGGATCAAAGCACAAATGAAGGGCTTGGATCAATCTCAAGTCCCTATAAATACCACTCGATCCCCTCCCATTTTCTTCACTTAAGCCGCAAACAAGGAGAGCAAGGAAAGAGAGAGACAATGTGAGAGTTAGAGAGAGAAGGAGGAAGAGAGAAAAAGGGAAAGAAAGGATAAAGAGAAGGAATAGAGGAAAGGGAAGGGAAACTAAGAAGAGGAGGAGTAATTTGAAGGCAAAGGTTCAAGGCAATTCAAGTAAGTTTCTTCCTTTCAATCTCTTGAGTTGATTCACCTAGTGAACGAGTAGAGAAATTGAGAAAATATCTTCGTCCCATGCATATTTAAGCCATGGCCAAGCAAGAGAAAGAAGGCTAGGGTTTTTATTTCATGAAATTAATTCTAGAAATGAATGTATGTTGAGGAATAATGGATAGATTGCATGAAGTAATGGCTAATGTATAAAGTTTTCCATTTGGTTTTATGAAGAAGGAGGTCTCGGCCTTTAACGGATATGAATCTAGGAATATGAATTTGATGAAATGGATGGTTGGAATGAGTTTCTAATGTCCAAATTAGTAAATAATGACCAAGGAATCAAAGGTTTAAGCTAGGTTGCAAAATATGAAAATTCTAGAGCCAATTGTGTACGTAAGAACCTAGTTTATGTTAGAAAGACATTTAGTATGTTTTATGTTGTCATGTCACACCTTACTTTCTTATATTATTTCCCATGTATAATAGCATATATAATGCTAAAATGAGCTTGTTTAGAATCTTAAATCATTTAAAAACTAAATGAGAAAATTTAAAAATTTAAAAATACTAATCATTTGGTAACCTGATTTTCTTACTGAATTTTGAAAAATCATAACAAATTCCAAAAAAAATCATATAAGAATGATTCAAGTCTTTAAAAATAGGTAAAAACATTATCTACATAGAAAAAATATATAACTTGAAACTTTTCTGAGCCAATTGGTATAGCAAATTCGTCCAATATTTACTGTTTATTTGATCAAAAGTATTTTTTAAAGATTTTTTGAGCTAATTTAAAAAATTCATAACCATTTATATACTTATCCAAATTAGGTGATTTTTAGCTCTTTGAAAAGCTCTATATATCTACTTTCTAACTATAATAATGATATAGAAAACTAAAACTCAAATGAACAGTAATTATATAACTAATTAGTACTTAGAATTTGACAGTTTTGCATGCAACTTCCAAAAATAACATTATAACATATCTACATAACTCAAACTTGTTCAAACTAAGTTCATAACAACTTGAGAGGCATAGAGGAACATAGTAACAATAAAATATAACTCCATAATTTCACATATGATTTTATACAAAATTGTAAGGAAACAATTGATAATAACAACTAAAAACTATCTTTGTTGGCTTTCTCCTTATTTTTAGTCTTCTTGGAGTATTTACCATCACTTGTACCTATCATATTAGTGTTTGAGTAGTGAGATTATAAAATCTTAGTAGCTAGTTTATTTCATGCAAATATATCATTCAAGTTTCACAAATATTTCACATACAATCATATAAATCATCAAAATACATATTGTTGAGTAAAAATTTCAGCAGAGTTTTCCTTTAGAAAATGGATATCCTAGGGAACAAAACCCCTCATTTTATAGCCAAAACTAGTCACAAATCAATATAAGAACAATATGGCAACAAGATATAATCATGGAAACAACAAAGAATAATATATTACAATAAAATAAACCAAACTACCTCTCGGTGAACCTTTGGACTTCTCTTCTTGAACCAAACTTTCACAAGTTTTTTTGAACTCCCACAAGTCCTAAAACATCATTAAGTATCCACTAAATCATTTGAATCAAAAGGTTCTCTCATAAAGACTCACTTGAACCCTAAAATTTCATATAGTTTATCTTAAGTTTTTTCTTGAGTCCAACACTTGTACTTAGCTAATTTGGACCCAAGGAATTCATTTTTAACACCAAAACAATGAAAATCCAACTTCTTCCCATCATACTAAACTAACTGAAACAAGGGTTTGAGGAAGAAAGAAGTGATTTTCATTTTCTTGCTTCCAAACATGCTTAGACCTACATTTCTTGCATTTTCTCCCACTTTCTCTCTAGTTTCATGCAAGAAAAACACTTTGTCTCTCACCCCCTATGTCTTGAACGAAATTTAAGCTAAATAGGAGAAGAGAAACTCATCCCCAACTATGGTAAACTACTTGAAATTTGAAGGAAATTACAAGAGATCAAGGAAGAAAATTCTCACCGATTTTTCCTTGAATTTCTTCTCTACTTTTTTACTTCCTTCTTCCACTTCTTCCTCCTTTCTTCTTAGTGTTTTTCAAACCGTTCCCTCTCTCTTTCTTGCTCTGAATTTCGTTCAAGCCATGAGCCAAGAGGGAGTATATATAATAATTTCCAACTAATCATAATTTGACACCTTTTTCTCTTGAATTCTCTTGAAATTTCTATAGAAAATGACATAAAATATTAAAAAAATGCAATTTTTTCATGTGCAGCTGATTGTGCATGAAATTGAGGGTATTTAGTAAAAAAATTTAGATATTTACTAATCCAGATATATCATAGATCGATCTGGCAAATAAAGCTACTTTAGCACTACATTTTGCTATTATTGGGACATCAATTTTAACTATATTGATATATAATATTATCCTAATATCCTATCCCAATTGGTATAATGTGGGGCCTGCATACCTTTTTCTTATTTTATCTGTCTTTCGTGGGCCCATAGTACCCTTTTTCTGTGTATTATGTATCTTTTGACACTCGGTGTAGAATTTTTCTTCATATAAATTTTATTAATCTTAATGCATTATACCATTGGGTTTGATTCATCATGAGCTTCGTTTTGATATAAAATTTTCATAATTTCAAAATTACCTTTAATTGAAAAATGTAATTTTTGAAACTTTCGGGTAATTAGTTATAAATTTCCCCAGCAATTGAAATGCAATAAATTCTTTTTATAGGAGTTAAAATGTAATTTTTATATTTTATTTCCTTAACCCGAACTTTGGCCTTTTTGCCCTTTTTCACATCTATTCATGTATGTCAATTTTTCTCATATCTCATTACATTTTGCTTTATCTAAAAATTTCTAGATATTATACTCGCCTCTCTTCTCACCCCTCTTTATCACCTTCTTTAGTTTTTCTTGATTCTATCACAGATTTCACCTAAAACCTTTCATACAACCACAAATTCCATCACTGTTCTTCCATTCCTCCACCTCTTTTCCATCATATTTCATCCTCCATCTCTTAATTTCTTGATTGGACCATGGCTTACACTTGGTAGAGGTGAATAATTTATTTTGCTCGAGGAAGTGATTTCAACTAAAGCACACTTAAGGGTAAATTTCTTCTCACACTTTCCTTGGATCAATGGCTGAAGTTAGAGCACTTTTATCTTGTTGAAATTCCTATGTTCATGGCTAGAAATTAAGTTCAAGTGGTTGCCAAGCTATGGAAAGTAATGAGATTGAAGATTCAATGGCAACTTGACTTGAAGAAGGGAACTATCACTATCTTTCATCTAATTTCACTTGATTCTTAGTTTAATTTAGCAATTTCCAGCTAGGTTACTCTATGGATTTAACGTTGTTAGGTTGAATTTTATCAGATTATTGGATTGTAATGTTGATACATATGATTAGATGTTAGATTGGTGCAATTGGATTGTTGAATTTGAACTTAATACATGCGGTACATTTTTTAACAGCACATTGTCTCTCTGTTTTCTCTTGATCTTGGTTTATATCACTAATTCATGTATGCCTTGTATGGTTTAGGATGTTTAGTTGATGTATTCTTGAATTGTCTTGAATTGAAGGATTGAAATAGAGTTTAGATGTTGATTTTGACCTTAATTGGTTTAGCCATCATGTATAGGAATGTGATTAATCCAATTTCTTGGATTAATTTGTGATAATTTTAATGCCTAAAAGGTGTTTGTTAATTTGTCTAGCAAAGGGTCATGTAAGATGAATTGACATACACTTTGCATAAAGGATAATTGTTGGATTGCTTGGACAATTGCACACATTAATCTAATTAGTTATCTAACTCTAAGTTCATGAGGTTAACTGAATCTAATGAAATTGAATTCCCTAAGCCATAGGAAGTTTGCCACACACCATTCATACACACTTGCATTTCACTTTCTGATTTTCCAATTTCATTCTCTCATTCATTCCCTCTTGCATTCCTTGTTTCATCTAGCTTTTAGGTTTTAATTCATTGCATTTTCATTTACATTCCAAGTCATAAAAACCCCTTCTTGTGGTTGATAGTTTTAGTTGCATTTAGACATTGCATTTAATTAACTTAGGTTGCATATTAATTTTCATTCCATGCATTTGCATAAGCATTTGTACATTTATATAATAGTAACTAGCTTGCATTTGCATTAATTTTAGAATTACTATTTGCTTAATCGCTATCTTAAGTAAGACTAAACTATTTGCCCCTTAGTGAAACAACCTTAGTTACACCCTTCTACTACAAATTCTTTTTGCAATTAAGTTTATTAAATTGCAACCTTCGACACGGTCGTCACCAACATAGACATGTGGCATATGTGTTAGACATATGTCTTTATATCACAATGGTATATCCAATATCACTCATGGAAGTTACGATAACCACATCCCTATTGTTTGTGTTTTTTTTCAATTTATTTTTAGTCACTTGTATATTTTTAAGTATGAGCCAACATCATAGAATTTTTGAGGCATGTGGCTCAAGGGTGGTTTTCTAAAGGAAGGGCAGTAAATTCAACCTCCACCTTGGGTGTTTGCTTCTATATGTTTTTTTTTTTAATTTGATTACTAAACTTTTGTTAGACATGAGCCACTAAATTGATAACTGTCAACCACATGGCTTAGTGGTCCAAGGATGGCTTCCATCAAGAGGGATCGTGGGTTCAATTCTTCTCAGCCACGTGTCTATACAATTTTACTTCCTTTCTTTCTAATCTTTCATATTCAACTTCTGCAATTTTTGGAAAAATTCCAAGCTTGAACACTCAAATTTTGGGCATTATATTTTTCTCAATTCTCATCTAAATGGAGCATATTATATATCACTAGAAAGCTCTTTAAACATGCTTTCCATTGATATAAGGCTTGAACCTAGCCATTGCCTAAGATAAAAACATTGGCTCTAAAAAATTTCACATTTTGCCTTTTCTTCTGGAATTATTGGAAATTTTTTTCAATTTCGAGTACTAAACTTTCGGGCACCATATCTCTTAGAATACTTGCTCAAATTAACCATATTACATATCATTGAAAAGCTCTTTGAACATACTTTCCATTGATATATATTTTTCTTTCAATTATTTTCTTGATAAGAGAAAATCAACCTTAAAATGTGGTCCCATAATCATATTTTCCATAAATTTAAATTCTGGAGAGCCAAATTCAAGTTATCATATCTCCCACATTTTAACTCAATTTTGATGATCTTGGTGGCGTTAGAAATATTATTTCACAAACTTTCCAATGATATAAATTTTTGAGAATTTTATTGCCTATGATAGAAACAATGATGCCCAAAATTTCTCCATTTTCCATAATACTTCCAAAAATTCATTCTTAAATTTCTTTCTAATAGAAAATCAATTTAACTCCAAATTTTAGGACCAAGTTTCCTAATTTTGTCTATACAAATTTCCCCAATATTTGTTGTCTCTAGGGTTCAATTATGCAAAAGTTTCTTATTTTTTTTATTAATAGAACATTCATGCAATTACGCATGAAAACTTGTTCATATAAATATCAGGGAACAAAAGGATTGAGTCAATTAGGCTCTAATACCAATGATGAAAAATTAGAGAGGAGGATAGATATTGTGCACCATTTAAGCAAATTAATCTACTAGCTTCTTCCTTATACATCAGATCTTCTCAATCTTCTAGTCCACATGGCTTCAATTGAAATCACAGGATGAATGGACTCCAATCATTAATCACAACAGAAGACACCAAGGAGAGGGAGAGAGTCAAAGAATTGCATGGATGAAGGAGAAAAGAATATGAACTTACAAATCTCAAGTGTAGCTCTTCCTTATATATGAGTTTTCTGGGCCCACGAGTTTGCCCATCAATAGGTAGCGCAATTCAAAATTTCCAACACTCCCTTACTCCACACACTATTCTTTGGCCACGTTACTTTACAAGCAACATTTTTTTTGGACAATTGTAGCAACATTATTATTATTTGCCAAATTTTGTTCAATATAAAAAATAAAAAATTAGGAAATTGAAAGTACACAAAATGTAGGCCTTATGGGAATCGTACCATAACCTCACAAATATTTAATGTGTAAAATGTGGCAATGAAAATATAGACCCCATAATTTCATCAATTCAACCACTAGCTAAGCCACATGTCTTATGTTAGATGTTGAACAATTTCTTAAGAAAATAAGGTTGGATATCCCATTTTTGTTTGGTCAGGAATTTGCTTGGGCCAAAATTTTCTTTTTGGTTAAATTACAAAAAGAATATAAATAACAAATAAATTGATTGTGCTTGAAATTTGTGGTCCTTTATAATGTTTAAAAGCATAATTATGGAAGGATGTACAATAAATATTAAAAAAATAGAGAATTTGTAAGATAAATGAGTTTCAATGGTGTCTATAAATACTATCAAACCCTAAATGTTGAAAAGCCTATGGAGAGTTATGAACAATAGTATCCACACACAAAAATTAGTTTGGGTACATTAAATAATTTTTAAGAGGTTTGAGGGCATAATCTTGAAAGGAAATATTTCCTGAATGATTTCGCAACAAAATTCATTAAAACAAAGTATTTGAGAGAGAGAGAGAGAGATTGAACTCGAGTTGAAAAAAGATGAGGTCATGTACGTATTTGCCATCAAATTGTGAACACAATTGGAGGTTAGGAATGAGCAAAACCAAGAGCAATTTTACTCAATCAAATAAATCACATAAAAGATTTAACCACTCACCATTTGGCCTCATTGTACATACCAATGAAAAGATGAGGTGTTGAGGATCACCAGAAAGTGAAGCATGTTGCCCAGAGTGAACTCCATAGTAAAGTGCAGGGTAGACACATTGCCTCAGCATATAGGATATGCCTCCAATTATTATTTTGTTATGAAATTTTTATTTCGAAGGCTTTATAAAATGTTTATGGGCACATGCAACTAGTCTTAGGGATATTTTTACTCTGAGATCCCTAAGTTCATGAGTTTCATTTTAGTATATGATTTGCCCAATTTATAATTGTTATGGACTATTTTTGTGATGTTGTTGGCCTTAGAAATGATGTGTTTCATCTATAAACTTTAAAAAATATAATTTACAACTATTTGTAAATTGGAGTTTAAAATTCAAATAGGGACCCAAAGCTAAACACCCAAGCTCATATGACCTAAAGGATTGAAATAATTTTTTTAAGATATTTGTAATTATTTGAGAGTTTGCTTTTAGCGTTAAAAAAGGGGAACTAATTATGCTAGTGAAAGTCTTTTAGGTGGCATGATCGTATGATTGTATTGTAAGTTTTATGAACATATAATGCTTGTTTATCATATGATTGAGATATATTCATTTGAGTGGGAGCTCTTAGATAAAATAGACTTGGGGTCACTTAAGAGTTATGAACTTTCATATCAATATTTGTAGATAAATTCAATAGAAAAATAATAACGTTCTTAGGATGCATGTGATAGAGGATTTTAAATGCAAACTTCCAATCATGAACCTATTAATATCGCTGTTGGCTTAGTCAAAATTTATTGCAAATAAATGTCACATTGTATATATATATATATACTATTTCTGCACTATGTCTATGTAAAAGTTTAGGTACTTGATTATGGCTGAAAGTTAAATTGAATAATGATTAAAAATGTGAATAGAACAACAATGAAAAAGCTAAATAGTGACTATTTTTTAGAACAAGTCACATCAATTTTTTTAACATTCTTGAAAAGTGAAGAAATATGAACATAGGATTATATTATAACATGAACTGAGCATGGAAGTACAAATTAGTATTGTTGAATGGCTAACATTTGTCAAGCCAAGGAAGGAGAATATAGTAACTTGCATTATAATGCTGAGTTGTGCAGCTTTGACAAAATCATTATCTTGCTAATTAAGTATATGAAAAGGAATCTTGCCCATTTTTTTAAAACTTGAATAGTGCTTAGAGTTGTGCATCAAAAGATTGCCAAATCCTTTGATCAAGGGTGTATGATAGAGACTGAGGCTTCAAGACTTAAGGGCAATAATGAAAGAACTAAGAGTTAAGAGATATGATGGCCAAAGATTCAAGAAGGCTGAGAAAGAATTCAAGAAGAGGGGTTAACTTGATGAAAGGAATCTTGATGCAACAAGAGTAAAGTGACATATGTATTATATATATAAAAATAAGTGAGATTGGAGGAAATTTGTGATAACACATCAGCAAGTAGTTATGCAAAGGAGGAGTGAATATTATTTTAATTGAAGTAATGGCTGACTTTTGTAAATTATATTAATAATGTATATAACAAAAAATATTATTATTATTATTATTGGTTTTGAATAAAAATATATATCCCTGTCATTTATTTTAATTATTTGAAAGGTTGCTATTATCTTTTTATGCCATATGATTATCAACCCCATTTTTAGCTAATGGTATTTTCCCATCAATTGTCTATTACTGTGTAATTGTCAATATATTATCATGTAATCTTAATTGTCCGAAATTTAAGATGGAAGGAATTCAAGAAATCTCAATTTAATTTGTAGATATGTATATTTCAAATATTAGAGTGTTATTCATATTTATGGTAGTTATAATTCTATTTTTTATATTATGATACTCCCTTCGATCCTTAATGCAAGTCACTTTTAACTACCCCATCAAAACCAAGAAAAGTTTGTTATATCATTAAAATTATCTTAAAATTAATGTGTTTTCCATCTTTACTTTCTAATAAATACCACAAATTTAAACAATCTACATTCTCTCTCATGATTAAATAAGGACATTTTGGAAACAAAGTAATTAATACTCTAAAAACTCATAAAAGGTAACTTATATTTGAAACCATAAAAAAATTTCTAAAATGTGACTAATAAAAAGGATCAGAGGAAATATTTATTACATATATAAAAGTATGTGAAATTTGAGAAATTCTAAAATACCATGTCAGTAGGGATTTTTGAAAAGAAAATGTTATGATAGAATGATGATCTACCAGTTATGTGTATTTTAATAGTGTAATGAAAAAAAATGAAGAATTGGTTCCAATTAATGATAATATAATTTCATTTATTACTGAATTATTGCTCTGATTTTGTAAAATGGTTGATAGTGTTTGGATATATTTGAAACTGTCATTTATTTTTTTGATTGTTCATGATTAATATGAATTAAAATTAAACCTAATTATTACATTTTTAGTTTTTGTCATATGCGTACTTGATTTTGTTTTCATTTGTTTATAATCTTAATTGATTTTATTTTTCTATAATTTTTTAATTTTTATTGTTTATAATCTTAATTGATCTGCATTTAATATCTCTCAGAATTATTTGTTAATTCCATTATGTGATTAGTGGGATGTATTAGTAGTAAAATCATACTGTTTTAATTACTTCTGAATATTAATAATTTCTTTTAATTTTGTAATTATTCTAAAATGAAAAATCTTTAAATTTTGTTTGTTTATAATATTAATTGATTTTCATTAATTATGTGTAAATAATTATTTAACTGATTCCAAACCGTGATTAGTGGGATCTCTATGAGTAGGAAAATCATATATCTTATTTTTTCCGCCAACATCTTATGATGTATTATCATATATCTAATCATGTGTTATCAATTTGATTGTTTATGATATTGATTTAAATGCATTTATTATATTTAAATAATTTTTTCTTACTCCAATTCATGATTAGTGGGTGGTATAATTTGTATAACCATGCATTAATAAAATAGTAATCTGATATAATTGAAATTAATTGCTAATTCATGTATTTGTCTAATTATTATGACTAATTAGTATTAAAGCGTTTCTTTTTAGTGTTGGTATACTCCTTAATCATTGTCAATTGAATTATTGTTGATTGATATCCCATAATAAAAATTCATTATATATGTTTTTTTCCCCACAATTAGTACTCTATAGTTTTCTATTTAAGTTGTGGTTGTTCCAGTAGAATCACCATTACCAATATTTACATTGATCCTCATAGCCTTGCCTTTGTTGATAGTACGCAATTGTGAATCGGTAAGTTGAATTTCCCATTTTTTGTTGTTTAATTTTATTTGGTTAGCAGTCTTCTGATATTTCCTTCATATGATATGATTTGTGTATGTAAGATATGGGTTCCGATTACATTTTCATTTTTATATTTCTTATAATTGTGTAGATTATCACATTCGATTATGATTATGCAGCAAATTCTACCTTCCTCTACTTGGGAATATGATTTAAAATCTCCTTAATGTGGGTTTGATCAAGCAAGAGCAGCATCATTCTTTCTTTCTCAGCCATGCATTTGTACAATAGATTAATAAAGAAATCATTTTCCTTTAAATGAACTAGTTTTTTTCTCCCCTGTGGGAATACATGTGTGGACACGAGGACATTTTATTTAGTTTTAAAATATATTGAATTAAAAAAGAATCTCATCATTAATTCTCTGATCCAAAGAAAAATGATATCAAATGATATTAATTAAAATTAATATAGATTGAGAAAATTAAAAAAAAAAGTGGGTCCCACTTAAAATAATGAGAAAAGATAAATTCCACATGTAAAAGAAAAATGAATAAATAAGAAAAAAATTAGACTCACTTAAAAAAAAAAGAAAATAGAAAAAAAAAGAGGGGCATGGAGTCCAATGAATGAAGTCATACTATTCATGGTTAATACACAGTGCAACTTCATTCTACTTTTAATTATATATAGATTCACATTGAGTTTGATGTCTGTTGCATATAGTCTGATTTAGTGAATATGACATGATGTGAGTCTTTTGAAGAAGAGTACATCTTAAGAATAAATACTTTTTGTGATTGCACTGGTGTTATTAACTTGTAATAGCTACTTAATTGTACTTTTTATTAACTTTGTCAATACAATACAAGAGAGAACACTTGAATATTCGGATAGGAAAACTACTTTCCTTTGTAATCTTATAAACTATTATACCCTAGACCCAAGATGCTTATAACAAAGGAGCTGTACACAGTTTTCTTATGTCCATTTAGGCCATAAAGACTTCTAACAAGAAGTTTTTGGGACAACATGACTGAAGGAACTTTTGTAAAATGGATGCAAAAAAAAAGATGATTTGGAATTCATTTTCATCTTGTGATATATATATGTCTTATATTTGAAGTTATTTTGGTATTTCAAAAATTAAAAGCTTAATTTCCAATGGTTGGAGATTTAAGTGATGCAAGCCTTAGAAATGATTGAAAACATATTTTTACATTTGTACTCTAGCAAGGGAAGTAACCCAATATGGGTTCATAGTAAATGAATGTCTGTCTTTTAAATGCTGCTTTGGTATGGCTTCAAGACAAATTAGCTTTCTCATCATGGAAGTGTTTTAGTTTATCTGTAACTTTTTCAATTGTATACATATTCAATGTCACTAATTCTTTCTACCTTCTTGGCCCTAAATGATCAATGTAATTGATTGGGATGTTCCAAAGGGATTGAATCAATCTTTTTGTTGTGCTTTTATGTTCTTAAGAAAAATGTGGTTATAATATTTTATAGATGTTTATGCTGATGATAGTAATATTAAGAAATTGCTTGCTAAGAAATACCGGAAATTTTCTACCTCTAAATTGAAGGGAAGAAGCAATTTACTATTAAAGATGTTATGAAAAATGACATATGCAGTTAGACTTCAAATAGTCTATGGTAAATTTAGCATCCCTATTCTTCTTAATGCATTTGAAGATTCAATATGAAGCACACTACAAATTTTTGGTGGGTTAGATAATAAAGAATTGAAAATTAGGAGTCACGTAAAATTTTGGTGTTTACTATTTACTATCCAAATTTTGAAATCCTTTCTTTTTTGCTTTAAGTGTTTTTTATTATGTCTAGATGTCTATGTAAAAGAGTAATTTTGTACATCTATCTATATGAAATGCAAAAATTTTATGAATAAATAAAAATAGGAAAATCAAAGGAAAAAACACTTGGTTTCCACAAAACTCTATAACTTTAAAAAAAAATCATATGATTTGCTTTATATTGATGGTTACACTTGATTGTATAAGAAAATAATATCTTTTTTTATTAACTTAAGTTCAATTTTATTAGAATATCTTAAACATAAAATTAAAATCTCAAAAGTAAATGGCTTTTTTTATTTTAATTTAGCACCAACAATATATTTTATATGATTTCTTTTACTTTAAATATTACTTATGTGATTTTAACAAAAAATGAAAGAAAAAAATCACAATATAAAAGTAATTAAAATATCTAACAAATAATTTATCTAAAAATTAATTTTTCATTTTTAATCTTTTTATAGATATTTAATATTTAAATACCTACAATGAGAAAAATCTACATGCCAATGCCGTGAGTATTAATGTTAAATTTTTAATTGAAATTAATTATTCTTCCATTTGAGTATTAATGTTCGTGTATTCTTACCTAATTAAAGTAATTAATTCAATAAAATATTAATTGATTTTCATTTGCTTTCTCAAATTAGGGTTAACATTTTTTTTGAACTGAATTTACATGAAATAGGTTGGTCAAAAAAATTGCATGAAATAACACACCAAAATTTTTTAATAGGATTAATTGCTTTATCATGAATTTCAAATTTTTTGGGCCAATATCATATGATTGAAATGATTTAAATTTTTTTAATTCTCAATTTCTTTTGATTATAAAATTAATCTAAAAAATTAATCATTTATTTACATATAACCTAAATCATATTTTTAGATAAAATTCATATGTTACAAATTACAAATGCTCAATTTGTTTCAATCAAATTTTATTAGTATATGTTGTACATGGAAAAATAATATAGTGTTGTAAAACCATTTTGGATTTTGAAATAGAAAATGCTAAATATGAGAATATATGCAATCCAATCATTAAACATAATATATGAGTACTTTTTGGAGGCTTGGAATTTTATCTACTCATATAGAATTGTTGGATAATTTAAGCTAATTGCATTTTTTTTTGGTAGTTACGTTTCTTTAGATATAACATTTTATATTATTACATTTTTAAAAATTGCTTATTTATATATTTAGTTTGTTACATTTTTTATTATATATATTTATGTTTTTGTTTTTATTAATAAATATATGATTACTCAAACTAATTGTATTGTAATCATAAAAATTCGTATTAAAATTTATTATTTCTGAAGGATTCCATGCATCACACAGGTGCACAACTAGTTTTTTATAACATAGGTGTTTCACTTGAGTTTGCTCCTTAGCAAGACCAGTTGTCACTAAGATATAATATTTCACTTTTAGCATATGCTCTTGGAAGTGAAATATGGAGTTTTTTTTTTAAATAAAATTTCATCCTTTTTGTGGAGACAGAATTCAAGAGTTATAAATGGTGTAGCTAAAAATTATAGATCCTTTGTGGAATATTGTAGGTTAACTACTATTGATAAGCAGATATCACATGTATGAAATGAAATTGGAAAAAGGAGAAAAGATCTTAATATACAAATTAGTTTTGTACAAAGAGCTTTAATATCCTACATGATATGTTTTATGCATTGAGAAATCTAACAAATCTAATTTCTATAAGTCATCTCATATTGAATTGATTTGAGTGAGTATTTCCATGATAGATTGATAAGTACAAGTAGCAGGGCAAATTTTATTTTTCTAAGTCATCTCATATTGAATTGATTTGAGTGAGTATTTCCATGATAGATTGATAAGCACAAGTAATGGGACAAATGACACTAGTTATTTGTTTTTCAAATAGTATCATTGTGTTAATCACAATGTGTAATGGTGCAAGAAATATGAAAATATTGCAAGTTGGGCTAAGATTTTATGAGCTAGAAATATAACAATATTATAAGAGTGGCTAAATTTGAATTTTATTTCTTTAAGAGAGTAGTCTTCTTAGTAAGGAATGGATTAGTAAGTGTTTCTTTTTATGAGACACATGTTTAAAATTGTTAGGAGACAATTGTGCTTTAAACTATCAATCAAAATGGGAGTTGTTGATCATAGTAGGAACTCTTAGTCAAATGGAAGCTTATAATCCGAGTGAAAGCATTATGATAAATAGAATTATATAGAAATAGAATGTTACACAATCCTACTATGGTGGAGTAAAGAAATAGTGTATTATAGACATCAATTTTGAAATGATGTCATTTATAATTGTTCTACTACATAATGAAGAGTCAAATATTGTTTAGGGAACTCCAGCATACCTTGCTAAGACAATATGGACAGAAAAAGCAATTGATGTAAATATGTTATGAGGATAACTTATAATACACTAGAAACTGCATGAATCATTATATTTTTAAGGGGTATATACAAGTGAATATAAATACAGAAGAAAGATATCCCACTTATTGTGTACATTAATTCAATTAGACTAATTATAGTTATAGTTACATGTTTGAACATGAAATTATATTAAGTGGATGTAAAAAGCCACATTCTTAGTTGGAGAAAGAGTTTTATGGACTCGAAGAATCTCTTTGTAAAGAATTAGAGACATAGGGTCATTCAAAAATTCTTTGAGATGTAATCTCATGTGAATCTTAGATGACTAAAGTAGACTACTATGTTTCTACATAATGCTATCTAAGAAAATTTTCTAATATTATCTTAGACAATTAATGCATTGCAATTAGGAACAATATAGTTTTGTTTCTAGTCTTCAAAGACTAGCTATTCTTATAGTTTGATTATAAGGATATAAGCGTGATAAAGAATGTACTCTTAGAAATTAAAATCCAAGTGAATTTACTTAAAAAAAAATTATTCTCATTATGAGATAATTGTAACAAGGGAATTATAAGGAAACTTAATGAGAGAAGTTTGTAAACCCTAAAGATACCCCTATATTGTGAAATTTAAGCTTAAGTCACAAGAGGAATCCTCATGTATAATTTGAAGGAAAGCTTTAAATAAAATCACTTATCTTAGTGTTAGGTTATGTTAGATTAATTGGCTTCTCAAGAGGGGGGTGAATTGGGAATATTAAATATTTTTTGCAAAATATCAAGAAGGTGAAGAAAGTAATATATGATAGTAAAATAGAGTATAAACAAATAACTGTAAATGTGATAGTAAAGAGAAGAAGACTCAGAAAATTTATCTTGGTTCGGTCTCTTCACTTGACCTACGTCCAGTCCCTAAGTCACCACTTGAGATTTTCCACTATTCTGTAAGAATTTGGTGGGCTTCTTGCAAACGCCTCAGTACAAAGATGTTGCTCTATTTCTAGAGCTTCACTCAATCACTCTATGCACTCTTACAAAGTACTTCCCAATCCCTTGTGATATCCTCTCACAAGAAAATCTATCTTTCAGATGAAGATAAGATTGTTTACAAAGAATAAACTCTCTTTAATAGAGTGAATATGACAGTTGAGGCACAAATATTGAAGTGAGAGAGTAACAGACTTTGAGTAAATGATTTGACAAAGTTTCAGTATATACAAAGTTAAAAAAATCGTTACCCACAACTTCAAATGATGTTATATTTATAGATTTAGGTCTCAAATATCCGTTAGAGATAAAATCTATCCGTTGGAGAAGTTATCCAACTGTTACTCTGAAAAACTATCCGTTAATCAACCACATTTAATACTTCTTACATACTGAAATTCGAATTTCGGTTGGTCAACAGACGAATTTCGAGGAAACCGAAGGTTAACAGCTTCAACGTTGAATACCCAAAGTTCCTCTGTTATGAAGTGAAATTTGAATTTTCATATTTGGAAAATGTTTCTATGTTGCGACATACGAATTTTCAAGTAGAAAGTTTTTCTGTTAAATGTGAACAGTATTTTCAATTTGCTACAATACCTTCGAAATTCGAATTTTGGAACCTCAAAATTCATCTGTCTATAGTTGGGGTCTGTAAGGCACGGTAGTTTATTTACTTCAAAATTCGAATTTCAAAGGGCAAAGTTTGTCTGTCAGAGAGACCTCTTTTCAGACTAACTTCAAAATTGGAATTTATAAATACTGTCATTCATATGTCAACATATCATTCTAACAGACTCACAAGCTTAGTTTCTGAAATTCGAATTTTCATGTCCAAAGTTCGTCTGTTAGTGAGCAATTTTGAAATCCATTCTAGACTTGGTTTCAGATGAACTTTGACATAATTTCAGACGAATTTCTTTAGTTTTCATAAGTTTCATTTTGTCTGAAATTCGAATTTTCAAAACCCAAAGTTCGTTTGTTGCTTAAAGCTCCTTTCAGATACTTATCAAAATTCAAATTTTCCTAAGCCAAAATTCGTCTGTCAAAGAGGCATCTCTTCAGACTTGTTCAGTTTCAGTATGAAATTCGAATTTCCAAAGTCAAAGTTCAAATTTTCAAGATGACAGTTTAATATAAATCTTTCAAACTTCATCTGTTGGTGGGTGTTTTTCAAGTATTCCATGATTTAACATAGAATCAAGATTTTAAAGCATCTTTTCACCAAATCAAAGTCTTTTACTCAAATTAAAATATAACTAAGCAACCTACATCTATTCTGCACAGATTTTTCCAGAATTTCTTCACTTGAATTCTTTTGGGCACCTTTGATATCTTTATTCCAAGCTCTTGAGGGTTGGTTTGGAATCATCAAAACTCTGGATTCAACATTCTCCCCCTTTTTGATGATGATAAAAAAACTTACAAACTGGATTAGTACTTGGGTTTGCTTTAACAAGCTCCCCTCAACATATGCATTATATTTCAAAAGATATCATATATAGTAGATCATGTGAAGAGATTCAAAGAATAATAAGAACAGATCATTGCAACTAAGGAATTCTTTCATTTAATCAAATGTTGCTTTACAGAAATCAATTTAAGCAAAGTTCTTCGAAATACATAAATCAAATACAAAACACAAACAATCAAACATCTGAGACAAAATGCAGCACTACAAGGGGACTCAAGCCTAAATTCTAATCACTTCTTCTTTGGCTTGGTCTTCTTGCTGTAAGTCTTTCCAGATGGCTCAGCAGCAGATTTTCCAGTTTGCTTACTCTTCTCCCCCTTTTTGGCATCATCAAAAAGGTGAACAAAATCAGCTGGAGGAGGGATATGAGAAACTGGAATAGCTCTGAGGGGCACAGGAGTAAAAGGGAGATCCGGTTGAACTGAGGGAGGATGCTCAGAAGGCTCAGTGCTTGGATCCTCATCATCAGAGACCTCAAGCAGCTCTTGCACCTTTTGTCTAGAAAGAGCCAATTGAGCCCTTTGTTCTTCTGAAAGACCATATGCATTAAGAGATGAAGAAGCAGGGTCATCAGAACGGAACATTTCTTCGAGCCTTCTTCTCTGAGCTTGCAAGAGAGCATTGCGAGCAATAGCCTCAAAATCAACAACAGACACAATGCTTCTTTCTTCATTGCTGGCAACCTCCAACATTGATGAAGTAGAAATGATTGCCACTAGTCTTTCTACTTGCTCAGATTCTTGAGTGGAAAGAATTGAATCCTGAGTATCTTTTGGAATGGGCTCATGAGGGCCTGTTTCCTGAGGTCCTTCTACCTCCATGCCATAGTCCAAGGGAGGACTAGGACTTGGTGTCCTCATTGTACCAGCAGGCTCAGTATCATCTACAACATCATCAGGCTCAGAAGAGGCTAGCTCAAATGGACTTGGAAGCTCAGGAGTTGGAGACTGAACAGGCACAGAGAACCTTGGCTGAGGTGGAGCTGATGTGGTAGGAATTACACTCCGAATATCTTCATAGGCATCAGCAACCACTTTCATGTTCTTTGCCAACTAGTGAATCTGATCTTGCAGATGAGTAAACTTGGCATTTTGCTCATCCCTGATGCTAAGAATGAGTATAGACAGGCTGTCATACAACTCAGTAATCTTGGTTGGCTTAGCATGAGAGGAGGGAGTAGATGGAATGTGAGTAGGCTGGGATGGAGATGAGACAGGCAGAGAAGGTTGTGGTGTAGGTCTGGTAGGAGCCTCAGAAGTACCTTCTTGCTGTTGGGAGGCACCTTAAACAAAGAAAAGATCTTCAGATTTTCCTGTGCCTTTCCCAATCCATCTTCCTTCATTTCTTTCAATCCCCATCCTTTGAAGTTCCTCCTCCTTGAAGATCTCAGTAGGTTTCCTTTTCTCTTTCTCAAGATGCTGAATTCTAGCATATTGCAGAATTTTGGAAATGATTGTTGCATAGGGGAGTGTGGAGTCTTTCCTCTGATCCCTTACCTTGATCATGCGTTAGAGTATGATATGTCCCATGTTGATGAGTTTTCCTCGCATGATTGCTGCCATCACATGTGCCTCTGCCCTTGTGATCAGGTTGAAGCTGCCTTCTTTGTTGAATATGATCCTAGACACTATGTAGTGTAGGATCCTCACTTGAGCACTGAGGTTTGTAGGCTTCAGTAAGTTTACAGTTGGTTTATTCTCCCTTCTTTTGAACAAGGTGTTCAGGATTGTGCTCTCCTTGTAGTTCAGAAAGGGGCCACCTTCTTCATTAGTAGTATCTGCCTCATCCATGTATCTAGAGGCAGTGATGTCAATCTTGAGGCCATTTTGCCCTGGGATTTCCAGGACTTCATTGAGAGTCTCATCTGTGAGCCAGATGGTCCTTGATCTCAGATTGACCTCCCACTTCTTCTTCTTGCTGTTGTACTTTAGGGAGGCATACCATGTCTTTATCAGTTCATCATCATACCTCTCCAGTATCTCCAACAGATTCTTATATCTCAACATCCATATTCCAGCATCAACATTGTTTGAGACTAAGAAATCTTCCAAGTTCACACAATGAGGCTTGATTACCTTTTTATTGGCAAAACTTGGTCGAGTATTCTTCCTGAATCTGTGGAGTGCTCCATAATGGCAGTGTAGTAAGTTGATATTCTCCAGATTCAGTACTGGAGGAGGAAGTGGAAGCAACAGTCTCAGCAGCAGTAGGAACAGGGACCGAAGGTTTTGCTTTCTTCGAGGAAGAGGGTCAAGACTTCTTTGATTCACCCTTTGGTGTAGTTTTCTAATGTTTGGAGGGAGTTACCTTACTTGATTCGGCCTTTCTTTTCGGTTTTTCGCTCTCCTTGGAAGTATATTGTGATTTGACCACCCTTTTTGGTCATGCCTCTCCCTTTCCTGCTTCAGGATTCTTTACTCTTGCCATTTTTGTTGATGAATGTTTTAGTATGAAGCCGAGATTAGGTTTATAGGGTGCGAAAATCAGTTTAAACGGTGAGAGATGAAGTTTTTTGGTCAGAATTGAAGAGCATTGATGAGAGGATTTAAACAGACTCAGAGAGGAAAAGAGTAGGGTTGCGTCTGTTCAGTTGAAAACTGTCGATTTTAATGTAAGTAACCGCCTGACAGACGAATTTTGAGGGGTTAAAATTCGAACTTCAAGCAATTAAAAGTTAAACCGTTCAGCAAAGCTTATTGACAGACAAATTTTCTTCTGAAAGTTCATCTGACAGTGGCTTGGCTCAATCAGCACAGGATGAATAGATGAACTTTGTTTCAACAAAGTTTGAATTTTGAAGAGCAAACATCAAGCAGTAATCAAATCAGCAAACAACAGATGAATTATACATATGAAACTTCATCTATCAAGGATTCAACATTAAGAGCATGTTTCAATAGACGAATTTTAAATCAGAAATTCGAATTTCTTTACTTTGTAAAGGTTTTCCAACATTCGTATGTCAAGAAATAATCACTTGTATAATCATCATGTTGGACAAACATAACTTTGAAATTTTTACTTTTGAAAATTCGAACTTTCAAGGTCCAACAGATGAATTTTGAGGCATCATCGAGAACTGTTCCAACGTATAACAGGCTTAAGTTCGTCTGTTGGGCATCCAAATTTTGAATGTTCACCATGCTGACTTATTCAAAACCTTAGTTTTTCAAGGAAATTCATCTAACGCACAATAAATATACGAATTTCAACTTTAAAAACTTATAAAATAGATCCAGAAACTCAGAATTGTTGCCATTTTCTTCACTTTTTGATTGTTCCATTCTGGTGTGCTCCATTTTTCAGATTTATTGCCATTAAATCTCATGAGGAGCACCTGCAACTTAAATTAAACTCACTCCGATGCTAAAGTTAGAATTAATTTAATGTTGGAAAATCTAAAAATAGAATTGCATACGGATTTACTTATAGTTTATTGAGATTTATCATGCCCATTTCTCTCATGATTTTGCAATGTCTATCTTCTGATAGAGGTTTTGTCAAGATATTTGCAACTTGGTCCTGTGTTGGGATATACTCTAGTCTGATTTCTCCTTTCAAAACATGATCCCTTATGAAGTGGTGCCTTACTTCAATATGTTTTGTCCTTGAATGCATGACAGGATTCTTTGTGATATTAATGGCACTTTGGTTGTCACACATGATTGGTATTTCCTTCATCTCAACCTCAAGATCTTCAAGCTGCTGTTTCATCCAGATGATTTGGGCACAACAGCTTCCAGCAGCAATATACTCAGCCTCTGCTGTGGATAAGGCCACACTGTTTTGCTTCTTGCTAAACCATGAGACCAATGATCCTCCCAAAAACTGACAAGTTTCACTTGTGCTTTTTCTGTCAGTTTTGGATCTTGCAAAGTCAGCATCAATGTATCCTTTGAGATCTTCTCCATTGCCCTTTGGATACCAAAGACTCATCTGTGAAGTTCCAATAAGATATTTGAATATGCGTTTCACAGCAGTTGCATGGGTTTCCTTGGGACATGATTGGAATCTTGCACACATACAGACACTAAACATGATGTCAGGTCTGCTGGCAGTTAGGTACAGTAGGGATCCAATCATTCTTCTGTGCTAGGTTATGTCAAATATTTTCCCTTTTTCATCCATGTCCAGTTTGGTTGTAGTAGCCATAGGTGTTCCCATTGACTTGGCATTTTCCATTCCAAACTTCTTTAGCAATTCCTTCATATACTTGGATTGGTTAAGGAAGATACCATCATCACACTGCCTGATTTGTAATCCAAGGAAGAAGTTGAGTTCACCCATCATGGACATTTCGAATTCTCCCTGCATTAACTTAGAAAAATTCTTGCAAAGAGATTCATTAGTAGCACCAAATATAATATCATCAACATAGATTTGAACAATAAGTAAATCTTTATTCTCTTTATTAGTGAATAAAGTTGTATCTACTTTTCCTCTGCTAAACCCCTTTTCAGTTAGAAAATTACTCAATCTTTCATACCATGCTCTAGGGGCTTGCTTCAAACCGTAAAGGGCTTTTTTTAGTTTATACACATGGTTTGGTTTTGTAGAATCCTCAAAACTTGGAGGTTGATCTACATAAATCTCTTCCATGATATATCCATTTAGAAAAGCACTCTTCACATCCATTTGATATAACAAAATATTTTTCATTCATGCATATGCCAACAGAATCTAATTGCTTCTAATCTAGCTATGGGAGCAAAGGTTTCCTCAAAATCAATACCTTCTTCTTGGTTATATCCTTTTGCAACCAGTCTGGCTTTATTTCTGATTATTGATCCTGATTCATCAAGTTTATTTCTAAAAACCCATTTGGTGCCAATGACAGGATGATTTTTGGGTCTAGGCACTAAATCCCAGACTTGATTTCTTTCAAACTGATTTAATTCATCTTGCATAGCCAAAATCTAGTATTCATCAGTTAAGGCTTCCTCAATGCATTTAGGTTCAATTTGTGAGATGAAAGCACACTTAATCATTTGATCCCTTAACTGTTTTCTGGTTTTAACTCTCTCTTGAACATTCCCTATCACTTGATCAACAGGATGATTCCTTTGATATCTCCAAGCTCTAGGGAGTTCTTGAGACATTTCTTCAATATTTTCATCTTCAAAATCTCTCTCCTGAATATCTTCTTCTATGTTAATAGATTCAGATATTTTTGGAGAGTCAATTTTACCTTCATCATAAATATCTAACTTTTTAAAGTTTGAAACAAGATCACCCTCATCAGTGACATGTTTGGAAGCAGTTTCATTTTCAATAAAAACTACATGCACAGATTCTTCAACTAATTTAGACTTTTTATTGAAAACTCTATATGTTTTACTCCTACTAGAATAGGCCAGAAATATACCTTCATCAGATTTAGCATCAAACTTACCCAGATTCTCCTTTCCATTATTGTGAATGAAGCATTTGCAGCCGAACACATGGAGATGTGACAGATTTGGCTTTCTTCCCTTGTACATCTTATAAGGAGTTTTCCTAAGGATTGGTCTGATGTAGGCTCTATTTATGATGTAGCTTGCTGTATTCACTGCATCAGCCCAAAATACTTGAGAAAGTTCCTTTTCATTCAGCATAGCTCTAGCCATCATTCCAATTGCTCTGTTCTTTCTTTCTACTACTCCATTCTATTATGGAGTTCTTGGGGCTGAGAAGTTGTGGTCAATTCCATGCTCATTGTAATACTCCAGAAAGTATGAGTTCTCAAATTCTCCTCCATGATCTGACCTGATAGACACAATGGAAATACCTTTCTCATTTTGTACTTTCTTGGCTAAGGTTACAAATGCATCAAAGGTATCACTTTTATAGGATAGAAATAATGTCCATGTAAATCTAGAGTAATCATTCACAATTACAAGCACATACAGATTTTCACCAATGCTTTTTACCCTAGATGGACTAATTAAATCCATATGCAGTAGTTTTAGTGGTCTAGTTGTGGTGACTATGTTTTTGGGTTTAAAAGAAGATTTAGTTTGTTTTCCTCTTAGGCATCCATCACATTGTCTTTTTCAAAAGCAATTTTTGGCAGGCCAGTGACTAACTCATTTTTAACCAGTTTTGAAAGTTGATTCATATTAACATGAGCTAATCTTCTATGCCACAACCAACTATCATTATCCTGACTAATCAAGCAAACAGAATCTAAGGGAGGAAGTTCATCAAGATCAATAGTATAGCAGTTACCACCCCTTTGAGCTTTGAGGATTACTTTGTGATCACTTTTTCTGATGACTAGGAAGAATTTTGAGTCAAATAGTACCCAGTTTCCTTTGTCACATGTTTGGCTCACACTCAGCAGATTGTGGTTGAGACCAATCACAAACAACACCTCTTCAATGGATGTTTCAGGATTTTGGCCCATAATGCCAATGCCAACTATTCTGCCATATTGATCACCTTCAAATGTCACCTTTCCTCCTTTCTTGTCTCTAAGGGTGATGAACTTCTCCTTATCACCGGTCATGTGACTTGAGCAGGCACTGTCCATATACCATTTATTGTTCTTTCTAGCTTTGAGACAGACCTGCAAAACAAAGTTCATGTTTTCTTTTTAGGTACCCAAATCTGCTTGGGTCCTTTTCTGTCAGTAGTCTTTTCCCTAGATACAGATGTACCTTTGGGAACCCACTTAACCTTCCTGTCAAGTCCATTTTTCTTTAAAGTACATGAACTGGAAATATGTCCCTTCTTGTTACAGAAGTGACAAGTGGTAAAGGGACTGCTGGATTGAGAAGCAGGAAGAAAACAATGCAGATAATATTTTTGTTTTGCATGCCTTGGTTGATTATATGATTCAATGTGATATGACATATGATCTTTCTTTATATTACTATTAGCATGCACAAAATGTCTCGTGTACACATTCTGATTTTTCTTCTTAATCTTTTCTTTTATAGCACAAGGATCATAGCCAAGTCCAGCCTTTTCATGTGATATTCTTTGGCTTCCCATTAAAGCAAATAATATATCTTTACCTCTAGTAAAGCTAGACATGCTTTTCACTAGATATTCATTAGTTTGCTTTAGTTCAATTCATGATTTACAGCAAACGGATTCAGTAATAGGTAGAGAAGCATTTTCAAAAATGTTGTGTTGCGATTCTAGTTTGTTAATCTTTTTCTTAACTTGCTTCAATTCCTTAGCAACTTTAACAAACTCATCATGCAGCTCATGAAATGCATCTAGTAATTCAGAATAGGAAGGTTCAGATTCATATACCTCATCTTCTTGATCACTGCTGCATGGGATTTCAGCTTCTTCAAAGGCAAGTGCCATGAGACAGATGTTGGCAATTTCATCTTCATCATCTTCTTCTTCATCTGAGCTGTTACCTCATATTGATGAGATGTAAGCTCTTTTCTTCTTGCTTTTGTCTGCAGCTTTCTTTTCTTTTTCTTGCTTCTTGAGAAATTGTGGACAATCCCATTTGATATGTCCCTATTTTTTGCATTCATAGCAAGTGATAGGCTCTTTTGCTTCCCTCTTGCTATCTCCAACTGCTCCTTTCTTGAAGATTTTCTTGTTTCTCTTTTTACTGTAGAATCTTCCAAATTTTCTGACCATCATAGCCAGAGTTTCTTCATTGAGTTCCTCTCCATCGTCAGATTCTTCTTCTTTTTCCTCAGCAACTTTGAGAGCAAGACCTTTCTTCTTTCTATCTTGTCCAGCCTCCTTGAGAGCCTTCATTTTTCCTTCATACTCCTCAAGGCTGCCAAAGAGAGCTGTGACAGAGGCCATTGATTCTCCTCTAGCTTCCTCTATTGCTGTTACTTTAGGTTGTCATTCCAGAGGGAGAGCTCTTAGGATCTTTCTTACTATTTCTGTTTGAGTATACTCCTTTCCCAGGCTCTTTAGTTGATTCACAATGAGGGTGAATCTCTTCTGTAGCTCTTTTACATTCTCTCCTTCAACCATTCTGAAGCTTTCATATTCTCCTATGCATGTATTTAGTTTATTTTCCCTTACTCCAGTTGTTCCTTCATGAGCAATCTGCAGGGTGTCCCATATTTCCTTGGCAATGGAGCATTGGGAGACTCTGTAGAATTCGCCTTGATTCAAAGCACTGACCAAACAGTGTTTTGGCTTGAAGTTCAACAAGACTCTTCTTATATCTTCCTCATTCCATTCAGCTTCCAGCTTCTCTCTGTATTTTCCATCATCTTTCAGAGCCATTGGGACAAAATCACCCTTCTGAATGACTGACCAGATGTTCAGATCAATTGACTAAAGATAGATTTGCATTCTCATCTTCCAGTACCTATAGTGTTCTCCACCGAAGCCAGGTGTTCTATTTGTGTTGTTACCTTCTGGTAATATGCTTTCTCCAAAGCCAACCATTTTAATTCCCAGACTGTGAAATCCTTTGATTGAGAATCCGAGCTTTGATATCACTTGTTAGATTAGTTGGCTTCCTAAGAGGGGGTGAATTGAGAAGATTAAATATTTTCTACAAAATATCAAGAAGGTGAAGAAAGCAATATATGATGGTAAAATAGAGTATAAACAAATAACTGTAAAGGTGACAGTAAAGAGAAGAAGACTCAAAAAATTTATCCTGGTTCGGTCTCTCCACTTGACCTACGTCTAGTCCCCAATTCACCACTTGAGATTTTCCACTATTCTGGAAGAATTTCATGGGCTTCTTGCAAACGCCTCAGTACAAAGATGTTGCTCTGTTTCTAGAGCTTCACTCAATCACTCTATGCACTCTTACAAAGTACTTCCCAATCCCTTGTGATATCCCCTCACAAGAAAATCTATCTTCCAGATGAAGATAAGATTGTTTACAAATAATAAACTCTCTTAGATAGAGTGAATATGACAGTTGAGGCACAAATATTGAAGTGAGAGAGTAACAGACTTTGAGTAAATGATTTGGCAGAATTTTAGTATATACAAAGTTAAAAAATCGTTACCCACAACTTCAAATGATGTTATATTTATAGATTTAGGTCTCAAATATCCGTTAAAGACAAAATCTATTCGTTGGAGAAGTTATCCAACGGTTACTCTGAAAAACTATTCGTTAACCAACCACATTTAATGCTTCTGACATACTGAAATTCGAATTTCGGTTGGTCAATGGACGAATTTTGAAGAAACTGAAGGTTAACAGCTTCAACATTGAATGCCCGAAGTTCGTCTTTTATGAAGTGAAATTCGAATTTTCATATTTGGAAAATATTTCTATGTTGTGACATACGAATTTTCAAGTAGAAAGTTTTTCTGTTAAGTGTGAACAGTATTTTCAATTTGTTACAATACCTTCGAAATTTGAATTTTGGAACCTCAAAATTCGCCTGTCTGTAGTTAGGGTCTATAAGGCACGGTAGTTTATTTACTTCAAAATTTGAATTTCAAAGGGCAAAGTTCGTCTGTCAGAGAGACCTCTTTTCAGACTAACTTCATTGGAATTTATAAATACTATCATTCGTATGTCAACATATCATTCTAACAGACTCACAAGCTTAGTTTTTGAAATTCGAATTTTCATGTTCAAAGTTCGTCTGTCAGTGAGCAATTTTGAAATCCATTCTAGACTTGGTTTCAGATGAACTTGGACATAATTTTAAACAAATTTCTTTAGTTTTCATAAGTTTCATTTTGTCTGAAATTCGAATTTTCAAAACCCAAAGTTCGTTTATTGCTTAAATCTCCTTTCAGATACTTATCAAAATTCAAATTTTCCTAAGCCAAAATTCTTCTATCAGAGAGGTATCTCTTCAGACTTGTTCAGTTTGTTTAAGAGAGTATTTATTTCTGTAACAATTTTTTTCTTCATCTAGAAGAAAGATTCTTTGTGAGGGGATTCACAAAGGGATAAAGAAAAACACTAATAAGAGTGTTGAGAAATTTTATATGTTCTTAGAACAGAGCACAAGTGTTGTACTGTGACATTGCAAGGAGCCCACTGAATTTTTACTGATAATGGAAAATCTCAAGTGGTGGCTTAAGGATTGGACGTAAATCAAGTGGATTGGACCAAACCAGGATTAATTGTTGAGTCTTCTCTTTTCTTATCTCTTATATTCAATTTCATTATACTTTGTTTTTTGCAAACTTTTGATTTCACTATTATATTATATTTTTGTAAAAAAATTTCATATTTCCCAATTCACCTCCCTTCTTGGGTGACCAGCCAACTTAACCTGTTATTAACAACAAAATATATGCAAAGAACACGTATGACTAGATACTCATTTAGTAATTGGGCTTGTAACTTGGTTCCGGTCAGATTCAAAATTAAAAAGTGATGTAAACTGTTAAAAAAAGTATAAAAGAGCATAGAGATACTTAAAGGTATTGCTAAGAGTATCAAGGATGTGATATGAGTCAAATTAGATACTATGATTGAGTAAATATATGAACTAGCAAAAAATATACTCAATGATATATATTTTCTTGCTATATGACATGCCATAAATATGTTAGTAAGAGATAGACATGAAATTATAGTATGAAACATGTATAGTTGCAATACATGGATTTATGGCTATTATGATTGAAAGAGAATTTAAGGATCATTAGTAGGACATTTGAGTCCACTATGAGTAAGATGGGATAATCAAAAGTCATAACCTTATAGCCCATTTGGTTCAATCACCGACAAGGCCAGATGATGTAATGTGAAGGGTGTGAAGGGATGGAGATTACATGTGGGGTTTAAGGGAGTTTGTTTGGTATAATATTTGGGATGTGGGAATAATTCTTATTTTTAATAAAAAGGTAAAAAAAAAAAAGAAATGGAAATGACCATTTTGCCCATCACAAAAATTTCTCACATCCTCTATCATACTCTGCTTCTTCCCCAGCAACTTCATCATTGCTGATCAATCAACCCAGATTTCAGCAAGAAAGAAAAAAAGAAACCTAGCACAGATCGAAAACCCACAATGAAGAAACCCACATCTAAAGGAAAACGCCCACTTCTGCTTCGATAAAGGAAGACAACACCAAATCTAAACTTATGAAGGGGGGAGGATGATGAGCATCCAAAGAAGATAATCTGTGGTGGTTACCTTTAGATGCTGGATCTGTACTCATGAAGTTGGATATGAACTCTCATTGTTGCATCTCCTTTGTCGCCTTCACATCTACTCTAGTGGGGGTTACCATTGGAGGAACGAGGAAGGTGATGGTGGGGAAGATGACCTCGATAGAAGGAAGAAAAACACATGAGGGGGCGTTTTGTGGATGAGGAGGAACAATTTGTAATGATTAAATAAGAGGAGGATTTATGTAAGAGAAGTTGGATTTGACCATGAGGAAGATAATTTGTGGTAGTTGAAGAGGTGAAGACAGTAAGGCCAATGAGCATAATGGTGGCCGATAGAAAATTAGAGGATGATTGTGTGACTGAAGGAGGAAGAGAAATGGTTTGAGATAGAGGTCAAAAGATTTTTTGGAGTGTGAACGAAGGGGGAAGAGAAAGGTAAGATAGTCATTTCCTCCCATTTATAGTGGTGTGAAGGCCTTTGCTAACAAAAGTGAGTGCAAAGCTGATCACAATAATCATGGTGATGAGGATCACATTAGGTAGTAGTCATTACATGATAAATGAGCAGCCAAAAAGGCCATATGGTGTTATGTGAAACCAAACCCCTTACTTAAAGCTCAAATGTGAAGCAACCAAATAGCCTATTAGTGAGAAAATCCTATGTATCATATAAATACAAAGTATATAGACATAAAATATAAAGTATTGCTAAAAGTAGAAAAGGCATAAAATATATTACTATATACTATATTTCTTCTAAAATGACATTGAGAAATTCTCAAGCAAAGCCTAGAAATCTAGAGATGAGTATATAAAAGATGTGTGATCTCTTTGTATGAGTAGAACACAGAGTAACATGCATATGTAATACTTGAGAAATAATTAAATAAAATGCAATTTTTTGTATTGAATGTCATAATTATGAGAAGAATATATATAATGAATAGTATGTTGTACAAGTTGATAAGATTTGCTCTTACACAAGCAATCTGCTTTGACACTCATGAGCAGTAAGCAAAGATAAAACATTTGTGTTCACTAATAAAGGAGCAAAAGTGTTGATATGGCAGAGAAGAAACACATAATATATGTCACCTCGACAAAAAGAGAAGAGTGAGTTGAGATAAGATCCAAATATATGTAAATTAAATTATGGATACCCAACATCCATAATACGACCTGTAGCTAGATAATGAATACTTCAAATTGATGTTATGAGAAGTGAGGTGATTGGTAGAAATTGGGTTAGACACTGTGTATGTCTAAATTAAAATCTGTACGTTGTTAACAAAGAAACCAAATCAACATGCACTCTTATAGAATAAGAGAGATGTCATAACATGCAATTCATACTGCATATACTTAAAAATCACAAATGGGAAGCAAGTGAATTTATCCTTACCTCACTATTGTGTGAGTCCTAGAAAGGAAAAAAAATCCTTTCATTGATACCCTTATGACTTTCACAATATCATGAGGAGATGAGCCAATGTATGCAACTTTAGTATATATTCTATGGTTATGATAAATTCGACCTAAAGGCATGGAAAATAGTTGGTTTTTATCTAAATGATATGTAGCCAAAAGGAAGATCACTTAAAATATGCATAATGATGCTAGTGTCTAAGGCATGCCTATTAAAAAGTCATTTTGGAGACATCATGAATGTGGATACTCAGCATATGAGAAGGCAATCAGAGTTATGTTAATACTCAAGAGGAAATAGATTTGCCATGAGAAGAAAAGTTTATATAGGTGGATCTAGGGCATCTAAGGCATATTATTGAGATTGTGATACATATATGAGGCTAGTTTTCTTGTGCTAGTCTTGAGGAAGGATTTCTAGTATAAAAAATCTCAAAAAGATGTCGTACTCATGTGGTCACGGTAGAGCACCTAGTATGGAAATTGAGAGAGAAATTGAAAATTTTGTATGTTGGTCATCTCATCATGTATGAGTGGGAGATGTTGGAATTTTTGGAATTGGGCTACCCATTAAAGGGTTGACTTATTACTATTGGCCTAAAATTAATTAATCAATTGAGTGATAAATTAATTAAGATTTATATTTGATAATTATCTTTTTAAAGAAAAAAGGGTAGTTATCGAAAGGCCTTATGAATATATATTTCACAATTGAATAATAAAGGCTTTCTCCATTCATTCATCAGTTCTCAACCTCTCTATCTCTCACTCATATACTCTCTCTCAGTAGGAGAACTCTCCCATGGTACCATTTGTTATGGAAATAGATTGGAGTCTATTTGTGATTCCAATCAATTATGTAGAATAGAACAATTGACATGATCTGACAAACAAGAAAGAAGTTAGTAGAATACTAAGCTAAAAAGGTATGAAATTCTTGTTTCCTACTCAAAATTCAACACTTGCTCACGAAATTGCCATCAAGAAGAGAGGAGAATGAAACATCCATAGCTCTAGGTAGAACAGAACATAGTATGATGCCTTGGTGATGTCAATTGTTTGTCCTTCACCCATGGCTTCATAAAATTTCCATCTCCTTCTTGATTAAGTTCCATAGCAAGATAAGATAAAGTAGGGGAGTAGAGGAATTGAGTAAAGTACATGGGAGAAGGGTGAAAGAATGGAAGAAGTATGAAGGAAATTGGAGTTTTGTGGAAGAAACTAGGTGAGATTCATAGACGAACTGATAGATATGGAGAAGATGATGTGTAGAAGATAAGAGGGCTTGAGAGATCATGTTTTCAAGTCTTAGAGGCAGATTCCAATTTGATTCTATGCATATTGGAGGCTAGGAAGGGCTTTGGGGGGGGTAGGAAAGAGTAGGATGTACAAGCTAAAATGATGACATGGTTGGTGATGTGGATTAATGGAAGTCATAGGACAACCAATGGTCCAATGACAATGTAAATGAATGACACCTAAACTCCTCCTCATACCAAGCAATCATCCACTTGTTCATGCCCAAGACCTATTAAAAAATGTTACATAATATAGTAAGATGTGACAATAAAATCACATGTAACATTAATGAATGAAAACCTAAGAAAAATGATATAATCAAAATTAATCATGATTAAGGCATGATCATAGATAAAAATCAACAAAAAAATTAAGGAAAAAATAATCTGAAAATCATGCAAAAAGAAAGAATTAAAAATCCTAAGAAAATAGAGAGAAGATATGGTCCCAAGGAAAAATGACTAAAATACCCCTAGTAGACCAAACTTTGGCCTCCCCAGATTGACAATGCTTAATGAATTTGACCAACTTTAATACTAGAATTAGACTTAATTATGTTCTTAAGCCAATGGTTAGGTGATTAAATCCAAATTCATTAAGGAAAATTAAAATTAAAATCAAGTGGCTCTCTCAATGGGGTAAAATGGGCAAGTGGAAAATAGTAGAATTAGTACTCTGAAATGAGTTCAACATGAATGAAAAACTAATGATATAGAATGAAAGGAAATGTCAACCGAATGAAGAAATAGAAAATTTCCAAGAAAAACTCACAAGATATCATATGAAAAACCCTAATTTAATCACATGATAAAGCATATAATTAACCTAAATTAGTGAAAATGACTTTGATAGAAAGAAGTAAGCTCTAAATGTATGGAATATGAAAGATAATCACAAAATGAGCACAAGTCCAAAGACTTACCACATATTTCCACTAAACACATAAAACCGACTATAACATGAAAATACACTAAAAATCATAAAATAGCCATAAATCAAGTGATAAAAACACTAGGATTATGGGATAAATGTCACACCTTGCTTTAGAAAACTGATATCCATTCATTTTATATGTCTTAAGTTCCATTGAAATGTATTTGGAAGAAAAAATGTGACAAAAAATCCTATCAGGTTACACTTCATTTCGTAACCCTTAATTTTTTACAAAATTTCAAAATTCATAATTAATTCTACAAAAATTGTCTTAAAGTGATTCAAATTATTACTTGAAGCTCTTGAAGTCATCTACAAGAAAAAAAAATATTAAACAAGAAATTCATCATATCAATTGATACATTTTGTTAGGCAAAAGTTACTGTTTAGTTGGTCAACAATTTTTCCAAATTTTGACCCTTTCTCTTAAAAATTCCATAACTCATGTTATACTTAACCAAACAAGGTGAAATTGATCTTAAATTAAATCTTAGGACTTTCTCTTAATAATATCATTAGCCATTCATCATGTCTTAATATTTTTCTTAAGATATTTCCTTACTTAGTGTATGGATATAATAATTGACCTTTTCTTTCCATACAATTAGCAATAATAAAATAAATATCATTAAACAACAAACCAACATATGAATCATATCAAAACATAATTTCATACATTCTTAATCATGTCAAGCATAATTTACATCATGTCATAATCTATAACTTTAATTACATAATTTCAAAATAACATTCTAATGACTTGCATCCTCATGGCTCCAGCTTTTTTCCTTTTTCCTTTATGTGGCTTGGAGCTATTCATTTAGAAATTATGGATGATGAGATTTTGATAAATCTCAATAGTATCATTATCACATTCAAACATAATACTAATCAAGTAATTGATACAAAAACAAGTTTACATGAGGTTGCCATAACATTTCAAGATCAAAGCATATTCTTGTCATGTTCTTCAACATTCAAACATATTCATATCATGTTCTAAGCAAAATCATAGCTTTCCAATCATAAACACTTTCATACTACTAAAACATGTTTTCTATAATCATGGCAAATCAAACCAATTACTTAAAGATAGAATGCAAGAATAGGAAAAGATGCTACCTTAGTGATCTCCCTAAGCCTTCCTTCTTTCTTCCTATCGTCCTCCCTTCAAGCTCTCACTCTTCTCGCTATCTAAGGAGTGTGCCATCGGTTAAGTGAGGGGAATGAGGGTTGGAAATGTGTAATATGCCCAATTTTTTGAACATTAAAGTATGCATGGAAATGTGATAAATAGCATGTAATGTATAAATTGAATGAAAGGAAGGGCAAAATGGTAGTTTTATATACAAGGGTATTGCTTTAAATATTTTTTAAGTTGGTCCTTGATTGAAAAATAATTTGTAATTTGGTTCCCAAAAATTTTTTTATAAATAGGCCCCTAAAGAAAATTTATTTGCAATTTGGTCCCTCTAGGGTATTTTCAAAAATATGCAAAATTAGTGTTAAAATGGACATCATGACATGCTGAACCCAATGGAATAGTGGATTGAGTCTAAGGAGATTAGTTTGGAAAGAAATAGACTGTCAAATACAATGAAATTTCATAGAAAAAGAAAAAGTATTATGGACCCCACAAATACATAAATAAAAAATACAAGTATGTGGGCCTCACATAAATACTGTTTGTGATAGTTAATTAAATTAAATACAAATCTCAACCTAGTTTAGTCATGTATGCATAAAGGAATAAAATACTGTAAAAGTAACTTTAACTGTCCAGATATAAAGTAACCAGTACAGGATATATATGGATTAGAAAAAATATGTAGTATTTTGGACACTCCCTCTTGCAGCCAACTGATAAATCATATTTTTTTATATATTTTTACTATCATTACTTAGTCTTTTTATTATTGAATTTTAGCTAATTAAGATTATTTGGACTATATTTTATTTTATTAGCCAATTTTAGGTTAATGCGATTTATTTAATTAATTCTTCAATTTTATGTTTAAATTTCTCATTTAATCTTTTTGCACATTGTAGATATTGACTATTATTTTATTTTATGCAAATTATTTGAGCTATTTATGTTATTTTTCATTAAATTGGAATTAATTGAATTTATTTGATTTATTAATTCAATTTTGGGTTTAAATTCCTATTCTATATTTTTGCACAATATGTCTATTGAATTTTATTTTATTTTATGCAGATTATATGGAGATTCTTTTCGAAGACAAATTGCAACTAGAGCTGGATACTTTTGGACATAAATAGAGATATCTTTTGAGGTTTATTTATTTTAGTTTTTATTTTTACTTTTAAGAATAAATTTGTAAACATTTAATTTTGGGTCTTTATAAGTAGTTTTAATCTTGGTTATTTAAGTGTAGTTTAGTCCTTTTGAATAAAATAAAGAAAGGGATTAGTGACTTTAACCTGGGCACAATGTAGAGAAAAGAAAAAAAAGAAAGGAGAAGAGGGAGTTGGGGATGAAGGCAAAAATAGATATATACACACTAGAGAGAGGCGTGGGAGAAGGGGAATGGTAGCAACAGAAAAAAAGCTCAAACAGGGACCTTAAATCATTTTTGTCTTCATCATTTTCTCTCCACCTCCATGATCGATCTTACTTCTTCTTTTCAGATTCATTATCTTAAAGATATGGATCACTAAATTTTTCTTGTAATCAATCACAAATCATGAACCTGATACTTTGAGTGGAGCTTGAGTTTAATATAATTTTTTTGTTTGGTTTATTTTAATTCATCAATCTTTTCTTGCTCTATTTTCATGCTACTTTGTTTGCTAATAATTATAGTTAATCAAGTTGTATGAATTTGGGTTTAAGGTTTAATCTGGGGAGTTTGATTATTGTAATTGATTGATTTAGTGATAATGGGATGTTCTAACTTTGCTTAGATAATTATTTAAGTGTTGTCCTTGGTATGCTTTGTATTAGGGTTACTGTTATGTTATATATTAATTGAGATTTTAGTTAATTATAATATTAGTAGTAACTTAATCTCTAGAAAATCATTTAGAGAAATTTTTATTAGAATACCAAGATGTTAAACTAACCAGATTAACAAACTAAAAGAAATGGTCAAGAAGATTTTACATCGGGGAATTTATTTATGGATGGTTACGCTCATTTGGCTTTGTCATTACTTTAATTACTTTATTAATTAATTTTAGTTTAGTTAATTAATTGAGTTTAATTTCTAAACCCCCCAATTTTTAATTGCTTATTTTAGTTAATTTTATTTTGGTTTATTCTTGATTTAATTAGGCAACTCAATTGATTCCTTGGGAGACAACCTGGTTGGCACTATATTATAAATCAGTTTTAAATTTAATTTTAGCCTGTTCAATAGCCGTACCACCGACTTGTGAGGAGAAGAGACAGAGGGAAGTGTGCAGAAAATTGGCCAAGGAAGAGAGGAAGAATGTGAGAAAGAAAAGAGAGAAAGGAAGAAGAAGAATTCAAGCAACAAGGTAAGTTCTCTTCCTTAATCTTCTAGGTTATGATTCCAACTAGCTTTTTATGAGTTTGAAGTAGTTTGAGTAAGCTTTCTTCTCCTTCTTCCTAAGCATAAATTTTGGCCAAGAGAGGTAGGAAGAAAGAGGAAGTGTTTTAATGAAAGTAAAGCATGAAAAGGCATAGACTAGTTAAGAAAAGCAAGTTTGAATGAGTTTGAGCTAAGTCACATGAAAATCAATTTCTTCCTCCTATGACCTTGATTTTGGCCAAAAGAGAAATTGAGGAAGACGTGAGAATTTCATAAAAATGATGCTAAAAATGGATTCCTTATAACATTCCTAAAAAACTAGAATATATAGAAATGCATAAGGAATTTGTAAAAATGGACAAACACAGTTTTACATGAAATAGGGTAAAGAGGTCATTTTTTTCGGTCAAATGAAAAAATGAGAAATTATATTTTTCCCCCTAAGAATTATGAAAATTACATTTATATCCCGAGCCTAAAATTTTCATGTGGAGTACTGAGGAATAAAGTTCTTGGGGGAAAATTATATTTAATGACTTGAAAATTTTAAAAATTATAATTTTACCTCGAGTCAAGGGTAATTTTGTAAATAAGAAAAATTACTGTCAATCTAAGCTCTCCATGAGATGAGCCCAATAATATATGGCACTAAGGGTTAATGATTAAGGATAAAGAAATAATCATTGCTGAAGGTTAAAAAGTAACTTTATCGGTATAAAGTTACTTTTTGATTTGTAAAAGTTAAAAATTCAAAAAGAAAAGCTATTGGACACTGCAAAAGAAACTTTTTAGAGACAGAATAATAAAGTAATATGAGACACAAGTTTGCTTTATTCCTGTTCCAATAAAGTAATTTTATATTACAAAAGGTAACTTTACCGGTCCAAGTATAAAATAACTAACACAAGGTATTACTGGACTGAAAAAAATTATGTAGTATTTTGGATATATTATCCCCTCAAGTGGTGCCACATCACAACAGCCCATGTGTTTTAAATAAATATTTTATTATTTAAAATACTTGAAGAAGTATTAGAATAAGGTCAATTAAGGTGGTTAGTAAAAGTAAGCTTGATTAGCACACTATATATACTCCCTCCTAGCACCATTCTGCACGAAGCATTTACAAGAGAAAGGAGAGAGAAGTTTCATCTATTGAAAGGAAAAGGAATCCAACGTGAAGTAAGGAAAAAATGGAAGAAAAATAATGAGGAAATTCCAAGAAAATTGGTAAACCACCTAACCTATGATCTTGATGAGTTCTAGCTTATTTTCTTAGTGGTTGGTTAGTTTCCTTGCAATTTTCTCTTCTCCTCTCACTGCCTAATTTCACCCTAAGCAAGATTTAAGGGAGGGAAGCTGTTTTTAAACCATAAAATTAAGAGAAAGCGTGAGTTTTTACTAAGTAAAGCAAGATTGGTGAGTTTTTAAGCAAGTAGTAGAAAAACCCATTTTTCCTCTTAGGTACATATTTTGGCCAGCACAAAAAGTGTGTCTTAAGGTTGGAATTTCATGATTTTGAAGCCAAAAATGGGTTTCTCATGGTGGAAAACCTTAGGAACAAGTATTGGTTTCAAATTAGAGCTTAAGATAAGCTATACGAGGTTTGGGGTTCCAATGAGACTTTATGAAGTAACTACTTATTCTAGTTAATTGAGAAAGTGTTTAATGATGTTAAGGGACTTGAGGAAGCCTAAAGAAGCTAGTGGAAGCATTGGATTTAAGAGGAAGAGCTAGAGGAATGCTTCAAGATAGCTAAGTTTCATATTCTTGCATTATGTTATTTCATTGTCTTTCTATGATCAAATTGTGTTGCCATTTGTAATTGTAATTTATTTGATTGGTTTTGGCTGTAAAATGAGGTATTTTATTCCCTGGGATGTCCATTTTCTAAACCATTATGCTGCAAAATTTTTATGACCAATGTGGCAATTTATTGTTTAAATGAGATTGATGTGATTAAATGTGATCAAATGTGAGTTATTTGACATGATTGACATAATTGCATGAAATGTAACTTGCTATTGAGATTGTCCCAATCTCATCCCCTCAAGTATCCCAAATGATTAGGCACAAGCAATGGCAAGGAGATCAAGGAGGCAAAGAGAATGATTCTCGATGATGATTTCAAGCTATGATTCCATATTTTGAAATAATGTATAAAAATTATGTATATGCATATGGATCTATACCCTTGTGTTATTAAGTTCTTTTGAGCATTATGAAATATTTGGTATGGATTTAGAACATGGAATGATCATGTGACCTTGTTATAAACTTTACTTTGCCATGTTATATTGCTAGAAGTTCATTTTGTAATAATGAAAGTAAAATTAATACTATTTGACTGAAATAGAGTAAGTAGGCTAGGTTTTATATATGCTTTGAAAGTAGAGATAACAATCTTTTCAATGAGATAAAGAACACATAATTTGGATATATTTATGATTTATAGTGAAATTTTAAAATTGAGGGTCAAAACTAGACAGTAAAGTAAAAGCTGCAAATTTATTGTAAGTATCACTTACTTTGAAAGGTAATATTAAATCGTACTAAACTCCAAAAATTCAGTGGTTTACATTTGCATAAATATATACATTTTAAGTTCAATATACCACTAGTTTGAGTTCAATTAGAGCTGTATAATAAAAGATATACAAGTTTTCCTAAAATTGTTCTAGTAAGAGTAAGGTTCTGACTCTTAGTGATTTAAGTTAAAATTATGACCTACACAAGTTAAAAAAATATATAATAAAAATGTGCATATACATAGACATATAGAGCTTTCCAATGGAATGTAGAATGGATGATTTGGCTCAGTATAATGTTAGATATGAATTTTTAGAATTATAGTAAAAATCCTGGAAAAGAGAAAAATGACCATTTGAATAGTGAAAAGTTTGAGCAATATACTATATGAATTGATCTAGACAAATGCAAGTTTTATATTTTTTCCTTGTAGATCATGTTTCAAGCTTCATTTAATGACTTGAATCACATCAATGAGATTTTTTTGGAATTAGTTATGATTTTTCAAAATTTGTCTAGAAAATGTGGGTACCAAAAAAATAGTAACACTTTTTTTTATTTTAATTATTTTGGACCCTTTGATGATTCAATCCTCTAACATGAGTTATTTGAATATTAAATATACTATACTACTTGATAAAATGTATGATAAAGTAACGTGTTTCATTCCTCACAGTGGAATTAGCTAAAAACAAGTGTTGTTTTCAAGAAAAATGCTAAAATAAAGAATATGAGATTTTAGAGTTTTATGGCTCTTTATGAAAAAACTCTTTGAATTGATTGATTTAGCTAGTATTTGATGGTGTATCTAGGTTTGAGATAACCTAAGGATACATTTGGAAGGCTTGGAAACAAGAGAAAAAAGCTAGAGGTTATATAAAGGTAGCAAAATTTTATTTCTTGCTTTATGTTATTTTACTATGTTTTATGATATGCTATGACTTGTCATGTTGTTTTGATGATTGATGACTATTTTGGCTGAATTTAATATAAGGGTTTTACCCTAAGATATCTATTTTATAAGAGAAACTCTACCAAAATTTTTACATAACAATATGGAATTTTATGTTTTTTTGTGATAACGTGATGTTTTATGGCATAAACGATAGCATGAATGCATGAAATGGATTTGCTACTAAGATTTTCATCATCTCCTTCCCCAAATATTAGCATGGTAGGCCCAAAGTAAGAATGCAAGGAAGACAAAGGGCAAGGAGAAGGATGTTGATGATTAAAGTGTTGTTTATCAGTTTGATGATTTTCCTTGTCATCTTATGTAAAATTATACATGAATTCATGAGGCTGTGCTTTTATGTAGTTATAATCCTTTAAGTTGTCTATGATGTTCGGTACAAGTTATGTACACATAAATATGTTATAAAAATTTATTTTGCCGAGTGATGCTTTTGGCTCGAGGGGCTTTGGAGGGGAGGGGAGAGAAGGGAAAATTTTCTATCTTATTTTTTTCTCAAACCAAATAAGGAGAGAGAGTATTTTTTCTCTCATCCTTAGATAAGAAAGAGAAGAAGGGATAGAAGTGAAAATACTAATTTTTCCTTATTTAATTTAAAAAAAAATAGGATAAAAAATTTTTCCTCCCCTTCCTCCCCTCCCCTCCACTCCAAAATCCCTCGAACCAAACAAAGCATTATAACTATCCAATTTGACAAGCAGTGATTCGAATATAGGAACTTTATTCAAAACAAGACATAAAGTATAAGTGTCATACATGCCTAAAAAGTAGACACAAATGGATTTCCAAGAAGTTAAAGAACATTTAGTTTGGTTATTTATGCTAAGAGTTATAAATTTTTAAATTTGGGTCAGAAAACCTGGAAAGTTGGAAATTGATCGTATGAATAGTGATTTTTGTGTTAAGTACTATATCAATTGCCAAGTTAAAAATCAAATTTTATATTTTTTCCATTTAAAAATGTTTTAAGCTATTTTTATAAACTTAAATCACCTTCATATGATTTTTGTAGAATTAGTTATTAATTTTCAAAGTTCAACTGGAAAAAATTAGGGATACTAAAAAAACAGTAACCAAATATTTTTAACTTTTCTATTTTGGTCCCTATTGTGATTCAAACTCTTAAAATGATTCAATTGGATATTAGACAAACTATAATATATGGGAAATAATGCATAAGAGTAAGATGTTGCAAAATGCCTTCTATTTATATGTAAAAGGAATGAATTTTAGCTGTTGATTTATTTTTAAATCCAAGGGTCTTAATCATATTAAACTTGATCTTTAAATTATAATGGTGCCAAATTTCAAAGTCTTATGTCATCTTTACTTGATTACCATACATGTTTCCTTGATAGAATCATGGCCATACAACTCAATCTTGTCTTTTCTTCCATTTCCTATATTTACAAAGTATTCACTTTATATCCACTCATTCTTTTTCCTCTTTTTTTCCCTTCTTCAACGTCATCATCATAGGCCTTTAGAGTCCACTTAATGCTTTCCCAATTAATTGGGCTTGGTTGGTAAAGTTTGGCCCAATAAAGCTTGCAAATGATTTTTGGCTTAGATTTTGTATTTTTTATCCAATAAGTTTTTTACATACTTTGGGGCCTAGCAAAATAATTTAAGACTATTAATAATTTCTCTAGTATATTTGGACTTATGAATAGTGATTTGGCTGAATGTAATGAAGCATTATACTTATAGAGCATAAATAAACTTGGCCTAATAACATTTACGCATTTTTATTAAATTTCTAAACTTACCAAAAATATCAAATTATTCTATTCTTTTCTTTTTTGGACTTAGGCTTTTCTACTCTTGATCCTTGATGGCCCAATTTTCTTAATTATGTATTAATTAGTTAATTAATTAAGTAATTAATTATGTAATTTATTTCTAATAAATCATTTCTTAAGCTAACTCTTTATCCTTTTGAGTTTTTTCTATCTGAACAAAGTCTAATGAAATAAATTAATGTCATATAAAAATATTCTAAAATTCATTTTATTAAATTCTTGCTAAAATAAGAGTTTAAAATATTTACTATTAAGGATCTGCATATTTACACTCAGGTACCATAATTTTTTATGTATTACCAAATAGGACCCAATTCATGTAGCAACACTTTGAAGTGCTTAACATCAAGCATTATTACATAAAATTCTCATTCATGTACTATATTACTTATAATTCAAAGATAATAACTTATTTAGCAAATATAAGAAATTTCAGAATATTACAATAAAAGTATAATAAAATCGAATCACATCAATTGCTGGTAGAAAGAAGCAAGAATTAATCCTCAACCATTTGAAGAACTAGATATTTTGGACTATTGGAAGAGTAATCAAAGCCAATTTTCTCATCTTTCTAATATGGCATGTGATCTATTGAGCATTCTAATCGCTTTAATTGCTAATGAATCAGTTTTAAGCATTAGTTCTCACATTTTGACAAAGTATAGGTCTTGCCTTCTTCCAGACAATGTCCAAGCTCTTATCTGCACTCATATTTGGTTGACTTGTTTTTTAGTATAGTGGTAGTCTACTAACCTTCTATCATTTGTGTTATATGTGATAAAATTTATAATAATAATGTGTGTTTCTTTTATTATTTATTGTAGATTCTTAGATATATGAAGATTTTGATGAATTACAAAACACCTAGAGCAATGAGGAACACATCAAGGGAGTATATCATGAAGAAAAGAAGTTGACTAAGTGAAGAAAACCCTATCAATAGTTTAGAATTGATTTAATTGTAATCTAGTTGTTTGATAGGTTAAAGTTGCAATAAGTGCTTTAATTCTACTAAATTATTCTACTACTATTCTTAAATCAAGTTATTTTTGCTTTAGAGTGAGTGTTGAAAGGTCTTCAAAGGTTTTTCTAACAAAAGATAGGTTTAGTGGACTAAAGCTTTATGTTTGTTGATTAACCTCCTATGTTCATTGATGTTCTTGCCTCTAGGAAAGATGTTAGTGGACTAAGGGTGATAAATTAGAAGAAAATGGCTAAGTTTCAGAAAGATTTGTCTCTTTGTCAAGCCACGATAATCGACTAACCCCTGAGGTTTATCTTTTAACCTAGCCAACCCCAAGAGCGACATTTTTTTTTGGAAATGTAACTTTATCAATGAACCCTATGCAATTGTCGACTAACCCTATTTTCCAAAAAACCAAATGTTGAGTCTTTGAAGCTTTGTGGACTAAGTTGTAACATCCTAGGAAGGTTTGTCTAAATCTTAAGGCTTTGTCAACTAATCTTGGATGTTTTCATAAAAACCCCTTTGTATAATTCTCACTCATTTGCTTCAGTTTACTCAATAGTCGACTAACCCCCTAGGTTTGTCAACTAACCTGGTCCAACATTATGAAATGTGTCTTACAACTAGTTGAGGTTTTTAGTACTAACTTGCGTGGTTTGTCGACTAACCTCTGATAACACATTAAATATGGCAAGTTAACATTGTTACTCACTTGTAACGACTAATTCTCATTTCTAACAGATAGATTTGTTAAAAATCTGTATATAAGACCTTGTTTAAGTTAGTTGGTAAGAGTATTAAGTATTATTGAGTTGAATTACTGCAAAATCATTAAAGATTAATTTCTACTCTCATTAAAGCCTTACCTAACCACTTTCTAGAATAAGAAGGAGTTCTTAATTGTTTCATGTCCACTCTTTTAGAGAGATTATCTTGATAAATCTTTTCTACATTTTTTGGGTAGAAAACTTAATGTGGGGAAACACTAAGGGATTGATTGTATACACTCATTGTAAGGGAGTGCGGAGTAATTCACAAGTTCTAGTGAGAGAACTTTTGGTTTGTACCATGGTATTGCAAGAACCTAGTTTAATCTTGCAAGATAGTGGATAAATCTCAAGTGATACTTTAAGAACTAGACATAGGTCAAGTGGAAAGGCTGAACTAGGATATACTTCTATGTTTGATTCTCTTTTCCATATCTTTTTTTAGTTTTAGTTTTATACTCTATTCTGAGATACTTGTGCTGTTGTATTTATTTCTCTTTTTATGCAAAAAAAATTTTCAAAGGCCCAAGTCACTCCCCCTCTTGGGAAATATAGCTACACTCACACATATGACATTGGAGATAATGAGAAGGAAAATATGGATTTATTCTCAAAGGCTTATTCAAATAATATTATTATTGATGGTGATCAATGACAAGCTTTGATGTGATCTATTATAAAAAGAAGTTCCGCTTACCAAGTGATGAATTTACTATTGTAAAGTCTAATGATGCTATTTTGTTAGTAAATGACTTGTATTGGTGGCCATAGGATGCTATTTTATTAAATGACAACTTGTATTTTGTGAGTAAATGACTAAACCATGGTAGATGAATCATGGATAGAGATATTATTGAATGACATTGATATGATGATGATACATTATTGAATGGAGATGTTAGACATAGACTATTATTGCATGATTTATGATGCTAGACTATTAGCTAAAGCCTATAAATTATGATGAATATTTTGATGATGGTGAATTATATGGGTTAAGGGTTATGTGAGTTGTGAACACCGTATTTTATTTGGGTATTAAATAAATTAAGCTAAAAAAAATAATTAATCAAAAAATTATTTTAATGAAAAATAAGAAAAACAAGAAACAAAAATTCCTTTTTAATTAGGAAAATTAGTAACTACCTAGTAGTTCCATGATAAATGCAAACCTTTTTCCAAAAAAAAAATTAATAAATAAACAAAAAAAATTAATCCATTTTCTCTTTTCTAGATTCTCAATGTCACACCTTACCTTTGCTATTTCTTTCCCATATATTATACTTTATTTAGGGTCAATTGGAATGGGTTTAGAGACTTGAATCTCTTGGAGGACCAAAATAGAAAATTTTCATTTTTCTAGTTACTGTTCATTTGGTCATTCCGATTTCTAGACCAAATTTTGAAAAATCATAACTAAATCTAGAAAAATTATATGATAGTGATTCAGTTTCTAAAAATATCTTAAATCAAGCTCTACATGGAAAAAATAAGAAACATGACATTCATTATGTCAATTAGTGTAGTATTTTTCATGAAGTTTACCATTCATTTGGCATTTTCAAAACTATCAAGATTTTTTATCTTAAATTTGAAAATTCATAACTCTTGTCACATTTGACTAATTCAAGTGATCTTTGTCTTCCTAGAAAGCTTAGAATGTGTACTTTCAAGGCATACCAATCACTTAACCATTAAACCCTATTCTGCACATAATTAGCCTTCCTAACTTTTCCGCATACATTATAGGTAACTTATGTAATACATGGAATAATTCACTTCATAACTGAACTACATGATCATAACATATTCATAATTTATTCCAACTATCATAAGAAACTCAAAGGAACATGACTACAAAAAATTATAGATTTACTATCTCATATATGGTTTTACACAAAATTTCAAAATAGCACATTATAACTTCCACAATCAACTTAATTCTCTTTTTCCTCTTCATTCCTTTTGCTCTTTCCTTGTTCCCTTGCATGGCTTGGCCATAGCATAGTTAGTGGTTTCAAAGAGTGAGATTTAAGAATCTCAATAGTAAATACATTCCATGCAATCATATCATCCTATAATCTTTAAATCATCACATGAAACCTCACGAATCATAATAAAACATAAAATATCATATTATCAAATAAAAATTATAGTAGAGGTTTCTCTTAAAAAATGGACATCTTGGTATTGTCTTCACATTAGAAATAGCCAATACTAGTCACAGAATAGCAAAACAACAATATGACAATTCAAATATCATCATAAAATCATTCAAGACAATATAAAAGCAAGAAATGTAAATTCCTATCTCAATGAGTCGATTTGTTTTACCACTTTGCTTAAACCTTTCCAATTGCTTCCTTGAACTTTCCCCAACCTAAATTCATCATCATACACCTACTAGATCAACCAATTCCATGAGCTAACTCTTAAAGAACCATTTAGCTCTAAAATTTCATATTTCTTGTACTTGACTTATTCTTGAAAACCTAACTTGTTCTTTATTAATTCATGTATGAGAATTCCATTTTTACCATTGATTGCATGAAATTCCAACTCCTTCCCTCTCTTCTTGCTTGATGAAAAATGCCCTCTCAAAGGGAAGAGAAGAATTTTCATTGCAACTTTACTTAAACTCATGCAATTATGCTTTCTTTTAACTAATTTATGCTTCTCTTGACTTGATTTCATGAAAACATCCTCCCCTATATGATTCCTTACCTTGGCCGAAATTCACACTAGGAGGAGGAGAAGAACTTATCTAATTATAATCTTACCCATGCAAACTAACTTAAATTGTAACATTCCCATTTTTCGTGTATGTATTTCATGATCAGATAACATTATAAATGATATTTAATTATTTTGGATCAATTTATGATGTTCAAGAAGCTTGGGAATTTAATTAAAAAGGTTTAAGGCTCAAAATAATATAAAAATATCAAAATAAGGCTTAAAAGGGATAACCAGTTATTTTGTTAAGAGATAAAGGTAAAATAGTCATTTTACAAAAGAAGAGAGACAATAATATTATAATACAAGTACAGGCTAAAAGTACAAGTAATACTACATATGTGGACCCAAAGAGGAAAAAGTATAAGTCAGATAAAAAGTGGGTCCCATGTGAATAGTAAATATCGGGGGGAGATGAATAGTAAAAAATAGACAAGACTAGTGGAGCCCACATAAAAAGTAAAGAGAAAAGATAATGGGTCCTATAAATAAAGTAAATAAAAAGAATACAGAGTAAAAGAGAATGTCTGTATCAAAAAGTACTCAAACCAAAGCCAAATTGATCTGTAAAAGTTAAAAATACACTCTCCCTCCCTTGGCCTCAGAAATCAAAATTTAGGATAAAAAAGATGGACAATTTTACCCTCACACACTCACTCACAAAGCCAAAATATCTTGGGGTGAAATGGCAAAGTAACATAAACTAATAAAAAATAATTGTTGATGTTGGGTTATATATATTATATCCAACCTTGTTGGGTAAGATATAATTTGGCCCAAGCCCAAATAAGATAAATAGGGTTTGTAATTGTTAAATATAAATGTAAATTAAGCGATCGTGCGTCAGTATACGGGAGCGGGAGTTCTTTTTCTAAATAATGGACTCTCTCAGAAGTTTAGTACACTCTCTTACTTCCTCTTGGCTCTCTCTCCTTACAGTCCTTTTCAAGAGTGTTTTCTACTGTGAACCAGAGTAGAAAGTCCGAGTGACTTTATTCCAACCGCTTGGCATACGTCCTTTTTCATTCTCTTAATGGAAGACCCTCTTTGATCAGTATTTATATCTTCCCTATCTTATTTTTCTATCATTGGTATCAGAGCATCTTTAGATTCTGGGCAAATCTATATCCGCTACAATTTTTTATTTACCGATTATAAATTGTCTCTCTAAGTTCCATTATTTGCATACAGTATATTTTTTTTTATTATGAGTTTTTTTGGTATATTTTTAGTATACTGTCTATACTCATAAAATATGCAAATAGGATTCTATATAGGGGATATCAATTTTAAAAAATATATACATATATATACACGGTACAGTTGTTTTTGGGTTCTTTAAAATCAGCCCCTCCTAGACAAAGAAGTGCACCACCCTATAGAGAATGAAGAGATGAAAAAAAAAGGCCACTAAAATCACATCAAACGAACACCAGACAAGAGATAGAATAGCAAAAAACATTTTGAATCCATGGGTAAAACTCAAAAAAATTGGGTTTACTAAAATCACACTTTTATGGACAAAAGATTACCACCATCATGTAGAGGATAAAGAGACAAGAAAAATGACACCAAAATCTCCTCAAATGGACATCAGACGAAGGAGAAAATTGCAAAATACGGTGGTCGGTGTATGGGTTTGCCACTGAGTTGGGTTGACCCGGCTAGAGGTCAGGGATGACCTCAATGACATGTCGTTTTGCCTAATATTAAAAAGAAAAACTCAAAACGGAAAAATAGGCCGCGTAAAAAATTTTTTTTTTGTTGGGCCGTAGATGACCAGCCTAACGAAGGGGGAAATTAAAAAAAAATTTGGGCCGAGAACATTTGGCCCAAAACAAAACAAAAAAACAAGAAGGGATCGTTAACATGGTGCGTGGGGCCCATCAGTAGGTGCTTTGGCCACATGGAGCACACTGTCAAAAAGCGAACGACATGTGGAAGGTGCTGGGACTGCACATGTGGCCGAATTCGAACTCTACAATGGCATGTGGAGTTCACGCGCCACCCTCATACGTGGGATTTGTTTTTCCTGAATTTTTCAAATTTTTTTGTAATTTGAACCTTCTTGGGGTGCGTGAGGGCGCGTCCAAGGGTATTTTGGGACACGGTTTATTTTTAAAAATCCCTAAATTCGAGATCTTCAATTTGATATACTATTTACCTAATTTTAAGGTAATTTTGGATCTGTTTAGAGCTATTTCAATACATAATATACATTTTTTAATTTAAAAATTCCAAAATTATTTTAATAATTCCTTCTATTTTATTGAAGGTAAAAATAATGAAGCTAGAGAATTTTGAAACACTGAAATAATTGAATATGATTCTCCAAATTATGAGTATTTGGAAAAACTCATTCTAGAGGATGAACTTTTTGATGAAGATCCTGATGAGGAATTTCTAGAAGAAGAAGAAAATCTTAAGGAATTTTAAGAAGTGTATACAGATCCAAATAGGGCAAAAGAAGATGAAATTATTTTTGAAGAGTCTAAATTGAAGATTAAGAAGTAGTTCAACCCCTTACCCACTCTGTAGCCCAAGACATAGCAAATAGGGATACAACTAAAATAAAACATTTGAAAGACCTGTATCCAATTCTTGTGAAGTATTCACATTTTGTGGTGAATATAGAAAATGCTGAGTTCTTTGCAAATGTCATAATTAAGCTAAGAGAAGATTTGAATACTCAAAACAAGAAATATTCAGATTAAACCTGGGTCAATGCGATTAATAGAGCCATGAAAATATCGAATCACACTCTTAAGAGGAAAATTATTGATTTCTGTTTTCCTGTTTAATTTATGTATGGAATTTTTTTTATTAATTTTTTGTACAATAACTATGTTCTTGTATGAATTTAATATTTTTTTTGTTTTTAATATATGTTTTATTTGAGTGGAAGGTCTCAAAATACGAGTTTTTTTTAGAGTTAATTTTTCAAGTACTTGTATTAAAATCTTAATAGAAAATAGTGGTACATGTGATGGGTGATACACTTGTGGTCTCCTGATCATGGAACTAATAGAATTATTATAATTCTAATAAGAAATAATACAAGTATATGACATTGTATATTGTACTGTGCTACATATATATATTTTATTAATATATTCTTTAGTCCAGCTCAATAATAGAAATTCTTTATGTAGGATAGTCTAGTAACTGATTTGAGAATGGCGACCAAGAGTATAATTGCTGAGATGAACAAGGAAGACAAACTAAATGGGGACAATTAGGACATCTGGCACCGAAAGGTTTCATATATATTGGAAAAATAAGATGATGTAGAACCACTGACTATAATCATGGCACAACCTGAAGCTGGCAATGCTACCTAACATAGGAGAGACCAAGAGATCTACATGGTGTGGAAAAGGAAGAACAACATAGCACGTATTACTATGCTGGGCACTATGGCCAATGACCTAATGTGTGAATATGAAAAATATTCAATTGTACAAGCCATGTGGATGGCATTAAAGGATAAGTTTGGAGGTACTTCTACCACCAAACTAAGAAGGCTGACAGTTAAGTTTGATACTTATAAGTTAAGGTCTAACACTCCTATGAAACAGCATCTACGAGAGATGGCCAACATGATCAGAGAACTGAAGGAAGTTGAGCATGAATTGTTTGATGAACAGCAAATCCAAGCTATCATAAGGTCGCTCCCTTCAAGCTGGGAACACATGAAAGTCAACTTAACCCATAATGAGAATATAAACACTTTTAGTGATGTGGTGAAACACCTAGACCTTGAAGGTGAACGTTTAGAGGCCTACAGAGCCTCTGGATAAGCCTATCTAACTGAAGAAGTAAGAACTTCTAACCCTAAGCCCAATTCAAAAAAGGGCAAAAAAAATCAAAGAAAGGGGAAGAAGAATGGCCCAAAATTTAAAAAGGGAAATAAACCTTTCAAGAAAAGGGGGAAGAAAGGCGGAAAGAGCAAGAAGAATGACTTGAGTAAGATTAAGTGCTATTCCTGCCTAAAAATGAGTCATTTTGCAAGGGATTATCCTGAGTAAAATGAACGTAAAAAGGTATTAGTGAATTATATTAATTCACATATGTCTTATGTTTCAAGTACTATTTTTTTAATAGAAACTATTTCTTCTACTTGAATAATTGAATCAGGCTGCACAGACCATGTGAGCAGGGATCGTGGATCCTTTATAGAGTACCGTCAGTTGCCGAATCAAAGCAAGTGGCTTTATGTTGGTAATGATGCTAGAATTGAGGTGAAAGGCATAGGAACCTGCAAACTAACTTTGCGAGGTGGAAAAACCTTGATCCTCTATGATGTACTCCATGCACTTGACATCCGAAGGAACTTAGTTTCTAGTTCCTGCTTATTAATTTATGGGTTTAATGTAAACTTTCATGGTAAGGTAGCAGACATTTCATTAAGGATAATTTGTTATGGTTCAGCTTTTCTTTCAAAGTTCTTTGTAAAGGACATTGTTGGTAATTTTTATATGCATGATTGCTTTGCAACTTCTTCCAATTCAAATGTTAATATGAATACTTGGCATGCTAGACTAGGACATGTTAGATATACTGGCTTCCCAAGAGGGGGTGAATTAGGAAGATTAAAATTTTCTGCAAAAATCAAGAGTGTGATGAAGACAAAAGTGACAATAAAACAAAGTATAAAGGAATAGCAATGTAAAAACAGTAAAAGAGTAGGGAAGACACTGATGTTTATCCTAGTTCGGTCTCTCTATCTTGACCTATATCTAGTCCCCAAGCAATTACTTGAGATTTTTTACTATCTTGTAAGAATGCAGTAGGCTTCTTGCAATTGCCTCAATAAAACTTGATGCTTTGTTCTTAGAGCTTACAATCTCACTATTTGCACTCTAGTTAAGTGCTTCCCAAATCCCTTATGATATCTCCTCACAAGAAAATCTTTCTTCCAGCTGAAGATAAGATTAATTACAAAAAATGAACTCTCTAATTTATAGTGTATATAAAAGTTGAAGTGCAGAAGAATGAAGTTTGTGAGAGTAAGAGACTTTGACTTGAGAATTTGACAGAGTTTCAGTATATACAATATTAATTCGTTACCTACAACTTCAAATGAAATTCTATTTATAGATTTACGTCTTAACTAATCGTTAGAAACAAGATCTAGCCGTTAGAGATGTTACCCAACGATTACTCTGAAAAACTATCCTTTCACCAATTGCATTTAATGCTTCTAACACTCAAAGTTCAAATTTTGGTTAGTCAATAGATGAATTTCGCAGAGACTGAAAGCTAAAGACTTCAACGCTGAACTTCAAAGTTCATCTGTTATGAAGCAAAGTTTGAATTTTCATCTTTGAAAAATATTTCTATGTTGGAACATATGAATTTTCAAGTTAGAGTTCTTCTGATAAGTGTAAACAATTATCTCATATTGCTACAGTGCCTTCGAAGTTCGAATTTTGGTACCCAAAATTCATTTGTCAGTGGGCAGCTCAATAAGACACAATAGTTCATCTTTTCAAAATTCAAATTTTCAAGATTCAAAGTTCATCTGTCAGAGAGAGTTCTTATCAGACTTAGTTCAAAGTTCAAATTTCTGAATATCAACATTCGTATGTCAACAGATTGTCATAACAGACTAGCAAGCTTTATTTCTAAAATTCAAATTTTCAAAATCAAAGTTCATCTATCAGTGAGCTAATTTTGGACTCCTTTTAAACTTCACTTTCAGATAAGCTTTGTTATATCCTTAGATGAATTTTTCATTTTTATGAATTGTGTTTTATCAAAAATTCAAATTTTCAAAACTCAAAGTTCGTCTATCAGAGAAAGCTTTTATCAGACTCATGTCAAAGTTTGAATTTTTGCATTCAAAGTTCATCTGTCAAAGGAATCTCTTTTCTGACTAACTTATTTTCAATTCGAAATTTGAATTTCAGAAACCAAAGTTCAAATTTTCAAAGCAATAGATCAGTTTTAACACTTTAAAGTTCGTCTGTTAGTGAGTCTTTTTCAAATATTCCATGAATTATCATAGAATCATATTTCTAAATCATTATTTTGCAAGTTCAAAGTTTTTTACTCAAATTAAACATAGTAAGAAATCCTATATCTAATCTTGTGCTGATTGTACTTGGATTTCTCCATTTGGGATCTTCCATGCACCTTTGATATCTTCTTTTCAAGCTCTAGAAGATTGGTTTGGAATCATCAAAATATTTGATTCAACAGGACACATTAATCAAAATAGAATGATTAAACTAACTAAAGAAGGATTGCTAGGTACAATTGATAAAATGGAAATGTCCTTGTGTGAGCATTGCCTGGCCGGTAAAGCAACTAGAAAACCATTTGGAACTAGAACAAGGGCAGAAACTCCATTGCAATTAATCTATTCAGATGTTTGTGGTCCTATGTGTGTGAGGGCAAGACATGGAGCTATTTATTTCATCAATTTCATTGATGATTACTCGTGATTTGGTTATGTCTATTTGATGTTGCATAAATCTAAAGCACTAGAATGTTTTAGACGATACATGAACTTAGTCGAAAATCAAAATGGACAAGAAAATCAAAGCATTAAGAACCGATCATGGACGTGAATATTTATCGGATCAATTCAAAAAGCTCTGTGAAGAAAAGGGAATAGTAAGGCAACTTACAATCCTTGGCACCCCACAACAAAATGGTGTAGCCGAAAGAAGAAATAGAACATTACTATACATGGTTAGGTCCATGATGGCACATGCCAATCTACCCATTTCATATTGGGGAGATACAATTTTAACAGTAACCTTCATACTTAAAAGTGTGCCCTCAAAATTGGTCACATCAACACCCTATGAGCAATGGACAAATCATAAGCTGAATTTAAATATTTTAAAACCCTGGGGGTCGGCTGCTTATGTCCATGATCCTTCCCACAAATATGGAAAGCTAGGTCCAAGAGGGAAGAAATGTATCTTTATTAGATACTTTGAACAATCTAAGGGTTACGTTTTCATTGGAGAAAACCAAGATGGAAGTGTGACTGAAATAGAATCTAGAGATGCAACATTTCTAGAAAACGAATTCCCTAGCAGGGGCGAGGTAGATCATACTGTATCTCTTTATGAGATACATGAAGAAACTGAGGAACAAATTTATATAACTCAACCTCTTAATTCAAGTGGGAGCTCACAAGGAACAGTGCAAGATTCTGTTCCAAAGCAGAATAACTTACAAGAGATCCCATTGCAGAGAAGTAACAAAAAAAGTATACCAAAGAGATGTTTCCCAATAGAAGGGTGATAAGTGAACCCTTATGGAACTCGTCCAAAGAACCCACTTTGATACATAAGATACCTGGATCTTTACGAAACAAGGAACATAAAGACTAACTACAAAGAAAATGAACAAAATGGACAAAAATAGTATCAAAAGAAAACAATAATAGAGAAGATAAGAAGGATAGATATTGGTTTTGAGAATTAGAACCCAAGAGAACTGGTCTCTTGAACCCTAGTTCCGGTGACGCCACAAAGATTGACCAATTCCTTGGTAAGTCATACTTTCATCATAATACTCAAAGAACGCAAGAGAAACTCACAAAGTCTGAAACTTTAATCATTCAAATCTGAAAAACGTACATGAAAGTTAGTTTTAAATAGGCAAAGTAAAATCCAACCTAATAAGCCTAGAAACCCTAATTAATTTGGGCTTAAGTAATCCTAATAGGATTAGGAGACTTTAGACCCACACAACACTCCTATTGGACCTAGGAAACTAGTAAAATAAAATCCTAAAATAAAATAATAAAAATTCATAAGAAAATAATAAAATAAAACCTAAGCCCTTGTAAACATGCCAACACATTAATGAAATCACATGTTTGGCACATGACATGTTTATTTACAAGGTGTGCTATCAAAAAGACTATTATTTAATCAATTGGGCTTTATTACTCAACATAGTTCAGCCCATAATTAATAAAAATGAAATTAACACTAATTAAGCCCATTAATGTCTAAGTCACATGCTCTTTTAATGAAGCACATGATATTTTAAGTAACCTCCTTCAATAGGCTCCTCTTAGGCTTGGATCTGAAACTTGTATTTTGGAGTTGATGATTTCACTTAAGCTTAGGCTTTATATTCAACACCTTGATCAAGTCTTCCAAGCTCTCCATGCTCCGCTCCAAACTCTTGCAATTCATGCCTAGCCCTTATTCTATCAAAGGGACTGTACTTATAGTTACCCCACAAGATTATGATGAGCCATGTTCAATACATGAGATTTTATCATGCCCTACTAGTAATGAATGGAAGAAAGCAATGGAAGAGGAAATGAATTCGATGAGCATTAACCAAGTCTGGGATTTGGTCAATCTTCCATATGGACATAAGGCAATTGGGAATCAATGGGATCTTAAAATTAAGACAAATGTAGATGGATCGATTGAACGATACAAGGCTCGATTAGCGGTAAAAGGGTATACTTAACAAGAAGGTATAGATTATGAAGATACTGTTAGCAGGGCTGACTTCCCAAGAGGGGGGGTGAATTGGGAAGTTTGAAATTTTTCTGCACAAAGTGAAGTAAGTGAAGACATCACAGTATAATGAAAACAATGCGTAAAACAGAGCAAGGTGAAAAGTAAAGATAAGGAGAAGAGAAGTCAGTGATTTATCCTGGTTCGGTCTATTCACTTGACCTACATCCAGTCCCCAAGACACCTCTTGAGATTTATCCACTATACAGCAAGAATTTCAGTGGGCTTCTTGCTAAAGCCGCAGTACATGAGTATGCTCTGTTTCTGGAGCTCTCTCAAACACTCTAAGCACTTTCACAATGTGCTTCCCAATCCCCTTGTGAATACCCCTCACAAGTAAATCTATCTCCCAGATGAAGAATAGATTGATTACAATGAAATAACTCTCTTGTAAAGAGTGAATATGAAAGTTTAAGTACAAGTTTAGAAGTTAAGAGGGTAAAAGCTTTTGAGAAGAAGATTCAGCAGAAATTCGGTATATACAAGTTTGATTCGTTACCCACAACTTCAAATGATGTTGTATTTATAGATTTAGGTCTCATATATCTGTTAGAGACTAAATCTATCCGCTGGGGAAGTTATTCAACGGTTACTCTGAAAAACTATCCGTTTACCAACCGCATTTAATGTTTCTGACATACTGAAATTCGAATTTTGGTTGGCCAACAGACGAATTTCGAAGGAACCAAAGATTAAAGCTTCCAACGTTACAGCACGAAGTTCATCTGTTCATGAAGTGAAATTCGAATTTTGAAACTTACAAAACATTTTCACAATGTGACATACGAATTTTCAAGAAGAAATTTTTTCGGTTAAGTGTGAACAGTGTTTTCAATTTTCTACAGTGCCTTCGAAATTCGAATTTTGGATCCCCAAAATTCGTCTGTCCATTGAACGTTTAAAGGGACACAGTAGATTACTTTATTCGAAATTCGAATTTTAAAGGGGCGAAATTCGTCTGTCAGAGAAACTCTTTTCAGACTAATTTCATCATTCGAATGTTGCAAGTTCTTATCATTCGTATGTCAATGTTTCATTTCAATAGACTCAAGAACTTAGCTTCTGAAATTCGAATTTCAATGTTCAAAGTTCGTCTGTCAGAGAGCAGTTTTGAAACTTAAATCACTCTTGATCTCAGGTGAACTTTAACATAGTTTCAGACGAATTTCTTCCATTTTCTCAAGTTTTGTTTTGTTTGAAATTCGAATTTTGAAGACTCAAAGTTCGTCTGTTACAAAGAAGCATCTTTCAGACTTATATGAAAATTTGAATGTTGGAAGTTCAAAATTCATCTGTCAGAGAACATTTATCAAACTCAATTTCATTTTGATTTCAGATGCACTTTATCATAGTTTCAGACGAATTTCTTTGGTTTTTACAAACTTCATTTTACTTGAAATTCGAATTTTGAAAGTGTGAAGTTCGTCTGTTAGCAAAAGGCCTCTTTTCAGACTAGATGAAAATTCGAATTTTGAACAACCAAAATTCGTCTTACAGAGAGCCATCTCTTCAGACTTATTCAGTTTTAGCTCGAAATTCGAATTTCCAAAGGCAAAGTTCGAATTTCCAACTTGACAGTTTAGCTTAAACTTTCAACCATCGTCTGTTTGTGGGTGTTTTTCAAATATTTGAAGATTTAACATAAAATCAAAGTTTGAAAACTTCTTTTCTTCAAATCAAAATCTTTTACCCAGTCATAACAAAAACTAAGGATCCTACAAAAGATCTAATAGTAAGTACTCAAAAAATCTTCACTTGAAACAGCTTTGCTCTCCTTTGATATCTTCAATCCAAGCTCTTGAATGTTGGTTTGGAATCATCAAAACTCTTGTTTCAACAGATACTTTTTCACCTGTTGTGCGCTTTAACTCCATAAGACTAATTCTGGAAATAGTAGCAAGTTTAAATTTAGAATTACATCAGATGGATGTAAAAACTGTATTTTTAAATGGTGAACTAGATGAAGAAATCTATATGCAACAGCTATTAGGTTTCATTGAGAAAGGGAAAGAGAATAAAATCTGCAAGCTAAAAAGGTCCATTTACGGACTTATACAATCATCCAGACAGTGGTATTTAAAGTTTCACCAAGCTATAACCTCGTATGATTTCCAGATGATCGACGAGGACCACTGTGCATACATCAAGAATTTTGAAAAGAATCTTGTGATACTATCCCTTTATGTGGATGATATACTATTAGGCGAAAATAGTCTAAAATCGATTATAGCTATCAAAGAATGGCTATCTTTGAATTTTGAAATGAAAGACATGGGTGAAGCTGATTATATACTGGGAGTTAAAATTCATAGAGATCGCCCAAGAAAATTAATATCTCATTCTCAGAAAAATTACATTGAGAAAATTCTTGAGCGATTCAACATAAAAAACTGTAAACCTATGGATACTTCTATTTCAAGAGGAGAAAATTTGAGCCGAGACATGTGCCCTCAAACTGAGTCTGAAAAGAAGATGATGGAAAGGGTCCCTTATTCCAGTGCGGTTGATAGCTTAATGTATGCCATGATATGTACAAGACCAGACATATGTTATGCAGTTGGTTTGGTCAGCAAGTACCAGTCAAACCCTAGACTGAAACATTGGAAAGCTGTGAAGAGAATCCTGAGATATTTGCAAGGCACAGCAGATTATGCCCTATGTTATCAAGGAAGCAATCTGCGCTTGGTAGGATACTCCGATGCAGATTGGGGAGGAGATCTAAATAAGAGCAAATAGACTTTTGGATATGTTTTTCTGCTAAATAATGGAGTTATATCTTGGTGTAGCAAGAAACAAACTTGTATTACTTTGTCTACCATGGAAGCAGAGTTCATTGCATGTTCTGTAACAGTATAAGAAGAAGTATGGTTGAAGAGATTTATAAAACACTTAGGGATCATTGGTGATAAATTGGATCATATTTTGATAAACTGTGATAGTGATGCTACAATAGCCTACACCAAAGATCCCAAGTATCATAGTAAGACAAAGCGCATAGACACCAAGTATAATTTTGTAAGAGGTGCCATAGCATAGAAAAGTGTTACAATTCGCCATATTCCTACACATCAAATGATAGTTGATCCCCTTACCAAGTCAATACCTAGAGATATATATGTTGATCATGTAAAATCACTTAGTATTCATAGGATATGATGTAACATAAATCTCTGTAATGATCAATTATATGAATAAAATTAAGTGCATTTTTCTACAATTGAGTCATTTGAGTACATATATTTATGAAAATATACGATGTCTAGTATGTCGTACATGTTGATAAGGTTAGCTTTCTCACACGAGCAACTGCCTTTGATACTCATGGAGAATGGGCAAAGATGAGACATCTTTTGTATTCACTAGTAAATCTGCAAGAGGGCAGATATGACAATTAAACAATACAAAATAAGTCACCCTGATAAAAGAAGAGAATAGGTCAGGATGAGATCCAATAAATATAAATTTTGGATTGAATTATGGATACCCACAATCCATAATACATTGTAATGAGATGATGAATTTTCCAACAAAGATGTCACGATAAGTGGAAGCATTGGTACAATTTGAGTTAGACACTATATGTGTCTGAACTTAAATCTGTATGGTGTTAACAACAAACCAAAATCGACATACGCTCTTATATGATAAGAGTAACACTGTAGCATGCAATTCATACTGCATGTGTTTTAAAACGGCAATTAGGAAGCAAGTGAATAGATCCCTGCTTCATTACTGTGTGAGTCCCTGAGAGAAATAAATCCTCTCATTAATGTCCTTATGACTTTGACATGGAAAATGATTCAATGTTAGCTACTTTAACATATGTCCATTGGTCATGATAAATTCGATCAAAAGGTATTATGCTAGGAAAGCAATTGTTTCATATTGAAATGAAATATGGACGAAAGGAAGATTATCTGAATATATACACACTTATACTGTTGTCTAAGATATATCCGTTAAGAAGTTATGATGTTAACATTTTAAGCGTAGACACTAACTAAGTATACAAGAGTTAGGCAATCTAAGTTTATGTAAAAACTTATAAGGGATTAGATTTGCCATGGATGAAAGTGTATATGTGTAAATTTAGGACATTCAGGGCATAATACATGAACAAGATAAATACAAAATACATAAGGTGATTCTATGCTGGTCCTTGAAAAGGACTTCTAATATAAGAATACCTAATTACAGACGTCATGTCCATGTAGTCATGGTAGAACACTTAGCATGAAATGGAAAGAAAGAATTATAAAAGGTTAACTTATCAAGTGTGAGTGGGAGATGTTGGGTTATATATATATTATATCCACCCTTATTGGGTAAGATATAATTTGGCCCAAGCCCAAATAAGATAAATAGGGTTTGTAATTATTAAATATAAATGAGAAGGAGGGAACGGTTTAATAGTAACCAATCCAACACACGGCACAAGAGAGTAAGTTAAGTGATCGTGCATCAATATATGGGAGTGGGGGTTCTTTTTCTGAATAACGGACTCTCTCAGAAGTTGAGTACACTCTCTTACTTCCTCTTGGCTCTCTCTCCTTACAATCCTTTCCAAGAGTGTTTTCTACTGTGAACTAGAGAAGAAAGTCCGAGTGACTTTATTCCAACCGTTTGGCATACGTCCTTTTTCATTCTCTCAGTGGAAGAATATATTTGATCAGTATGTATATCTTCCCTATCTTATTTTTCTATCAGTTGGCCCTTGGTTCAAATTATAATCTAATGGTCATAAACATTATCTATAAATAGACCCAAGCCCCTCCCACTTTTCCTTGCTCATTTGTGAAGTTCTAACAGGGTTAGAGAGATAGAAAAGGCGTGAGAGTGAGAGAGAAGAGAGGGAAGTCTAGAGGGAGAGTGCGGAAAGGAGAGGAAGAGAAAAAGAAGGAAAAGGAAGAAGGAAGGAAGGAGAAGCAAGGGTCTTCAAGGGTAAGTTCCTTCTTCTAATCTCTTCTAGCTTCTTTTCTCATTGTTTAAGCATGACAGTGGTTAAGGTTGGGATGCATTTTCTTCTGATCTTAATAGAAAAAAATTAATACATTTAAAATATCTTTTATATTTAATGAGATTTCATCACATCTTTTAGGATTATTAGGATTTATATTATTTTTTTATTTATTTCCTATTTTGTTATTTCTTTTTCTTTAAGTTTAGGTTAGAATCTTCTAGACTGTTTTAATCTTTTAGAAATTTCTAAAATAAATGAGATTCTTGTAATCTCCCTAGATTTGGTCATTAGGTTAAATAATTCCTTATTTTATTAGATTTCATCGATCTTCTAGAAAGTTCCATTGAGTTTATAAATATCTATCATTATAATTCGAATAGAAGACAAGATTGAGTTGAGTTTTAGTTATCTTTCTCTCCCTAAGCTCTTCTATTTTTCCTTCCCTTATTCTATGTCTCTCTCTCTTTAGTTCTTCTTATTCTCCCTTATTTTCTTTCTACTTTCTCTTCTTTTCCCTCCTTCTCTTACATCATTTGGTATAGAGCAGTAGATCCAAATGGCAAAAGATATCACGGTCCATTTTCTGGAGCTTGAAAGGTGTTTAAATAAAATTAGTGCAAAAATTAAAGAATTTTGAACAGCTATGAATCAGAGGTTTGACTCTTCCAATAAACATGCAAAGAAGCCACCTGTTGTTAGATATGAGGATTCCAAGTCTAAGATGTTCAACTTAATTCCACCAATGATGCTTGCCTTACCTTTGGAAGGTAAAAACTTGAAGAATGAACGAGCTCTAAAACAATCTCCACCCATAGAAGTTGCGTTTCTAAAGTTTGTTGATTGTGATTCTTGGTTTCATCTTATCGTTATACCATCTCATTTATGTGTTACATTGTCTATTATGGAGAAGCAGAATATTCTCTCACTTGATGATTCTTTCCATCAATATCTTTTTCATTAGAAGGGATTTGCAAAATCGGAGAATATTTTGATATTTGAAAAGAAGTTCCTCATTTCAAATCTCATCCTTTGCTGTCTTGCTTGCTGTAAAGGTTTTTCAAATCTAGATGCCACATGGAATTTTAACTCTCTAGAAGAAAGTTCTTTCAAACGGGGAGAATGATGGAGAATAAATAGTTCTAGATAATTAGGATTTTAAATAAAATTATTTTATTATGATGTTTTAGATTATATTTTATATTTAATTAGATTTCATAATATCTTTTAAGATTATTAAGATTTATATTATCTTTTACTTATGTTCTATTTTATGATTTCTTTTTCGTTAAGTTTAGGTTAAAATATTCTATAATGTCCTAGTCTTTAAAAATATCTAAATAAATGAGATTCTTGCAATTTCCCTAGATTTAATCATTATGTTAAATAATTTCCTATTTTATTAGATTTTTTCAATTTTCTAGAATGTTCCATTGAGTCCTATAAATAGCTATCATTTAATTGAAATGGTAGAAAACATCATATTAAGTGAATTTGAGTTTCCAGATATCTATTTTCTCCCTCATTGAGTTCTCCCTTTCTTGAGTTCTTCCTTCTTTTCCTTGAGTTCTCCCTTTCTCTCTCTCTCTCTCTCTCTCTCTCTCTCTTCTGTCTAACCTCTCCTCCTCCCTCCTTATCTTACATCATTATGATGGAGAATGGATAGTTCTAGATAATTAGGATTTTAAATAAAATTATTTATTATGATATTTTAGATTATATTTTACATTTAATTAGATATCATAATATCTTTTAGGATTATTAGGATTTATATTATTTTTTATTTATTTTCTATTTTATGATTTCTTGTTCTTTAAGTTTAGGTTAAAATATTCTATAATGTCTTTAGAAATTTCTAAATAAATGAGATTCTTGTAATCTCCCAAATTTAGTCATAAGATTAAATAATTTCCTATTTTATTAGATTTTTTTCAATCTTCTAGAATGTTCCATTAAGTCCTATAAATAGCTATCATTGTAATTGGAATGGTAGAGAAGATCATATTGAGTTAATTTGAGTTTCTAGATATCTATTTTCTCCCTCTTGAGTTTTCTCTTTCTTGAGTTCTTCCTTCTTTTCCTTGAGTTCTCCCTTTTTCTCTCTCTCTCTTCTAATGGATAGTTCTAGATAATTAAAATTTTAAATAAAATTATTTTATTATGATATTTTATATTTCATTGATTTCATAATATCTTTCAGGATTATTAGGATTTATATTATCTTTTATTTATTTTCTATTTTATGATTTTGTTCTTTAAGTTTAAGTTAGAATATTCTATAATGTCCTAGTCTTTAAAAATTTCTAAATAAATGAGATTCTTACAATCTCCCTAGATTTAATCATTAGATTAAATAATTTCCTATTTTATTAGATTTTTTCAATTTTCTAGAATGTTCCATTAAGTCCTATAAATAGCTATCATTGTAGTTGGAATGGTAGAAAAAATCATATTGAGTGAATTTGAGTTTCTAGATATCTATTTTCTCCCTCATTGAGTTCTCTCTTTCTTGAGTTCTTTCTTCTTTTCCTTAAGTTCTCCCTTTTTCTCTCTCTTCTGTCTAACCTCTTCTTCTTCCTCCTTTTCTTACATTATTTGGTATCAGAGCTTGATTTCCATCATGCCCAAAAATTTCCAAATTACCCAACAGAGCCTTGAATAAGTTGAAATAAGTAACAAAGAGTATATAGATCAAGCGCTTGAATCTTTGTGAATTGAAATAAAGCAAGATTGAGAGAAAACAAACCATAGGTGAAACGGAAGAACCAGCCACCTCTACTAATTGATGAGCCGCCAACCATTTTCCTAATAATGCTCATGAATACCATTGTAACCCTGTAACTTCTATATGCTAATCATGACCAGCTTATAACTGATGTAACTCTTCCCTAAGTTTAAAAGCTTTGCCCCACCCCATGATTAGTATAAATAGGACGTCCTTGCACTGTATTAGAGGAGCTAATAAGAATCACAGATTTGTGAAAGTGAGTGTTTCCTTATAGTTTTTGAACTAGTTTGGTATCAGAGTAGGGTTCTAGGTCTAGTTTGAGAGTATAGAGACGAGAGGTAAGGATAGAGAGTAAAAAATTAGCCTAAAAAAGTGAGTTTTCCAGAGGTGCCGCCACTGCCATCATTGAAAACATCATTTTTGGCCATTTTCTAGCCAAACAGACATTGTCATTGTGTTCAAAAGGTCCAAAAACCTTGGACTAGAGTTTCTCACTGCTTGAAACCACCCCACGCACCACACCGAAAGACCACACGTCACCTACACGCTGGTCACTCTATCCACGCATCAGCCACGCACCAGCTGAAGGTTGAAGATGATGACGTCATCTGCCATGTCATCCTAACCTATCTAGTCAGTAACAGCATAGCCACTCTGTGTCTGCCACATGTCTCATCTACCACATCACCCAATCCCAATAAGCTGAACTTTTCTTATTTACAATTTAACCCCTAATCTCTTTCATATTTACATTTTCACCCCTATACTTTCCATAATTTACATTCACCCCCTCATTTTTCTAATATTTCAATTTGCCCCTGAACTATCCAAAATTACATTTTGGCCCTTAAACTTTATAAAATTACCATTTTACCCCTCAACTTTTTGAAATTGCAATTTACCCCTATATTTTTAAAAAATTCACTTTTACCCCCTCAACTTCTTGAAAGTTGTAGTTAGGCTCATAACTTCTCAAGATGCAGACCTGTGCATGAAGTTGAGATTGAAGAGTTAAGAAATCGAGTTCAACTGCTACAAGAGCTTATGAATGTCTAATGAATCCAGTTGGAGGGACAAAGAGGGCAAAGAGAAGAAGACTCGGATAGTAGTAATACACCATCAGCTAGCAATTGCCGTCCTTAGAGACTAACAATCCACTACAATGATATCAAAGTGGAAATCCATGAATTTAAAGAAAAGTTCTAGCCAGATGAGTTCGTTGATTGGCTACAAATTGTTGAATGAGTATTTGAGTATAAAGAAGTACCAAACAACCAGAAGGTGAAAATTGTCACCATCAAACTCAAAAAACACACCTCTATTCGGTGGAAAAACCTTAAGAAGAGGCATGAATGATAAAGGAAAAGTAAGATCTGAACGTGGGACAAGATGCGACACAAGCTCTCACATAAGTTCTCACCTTAACATTATTATCAAGATAGTTTTATTCAACTGCAAAGTCTATACCAAAAGTCTTTATTTGTGGAAGAATATACCAGGGAATTTGAGAAGCCCATGATAAAGTGTGATATTCAAGAAAAGGAAGAGCAGACGATAGCCCGATATCTTAGAGGGTTAAACACTAATATTGCCCATCCAGTCTAACTTCAACAGTATTGGACTTTAGACAACGAAATCCGTCTAGCCATATGTGTTGAGAAGCAGATTCCCCGAAGGTCCTCATTTTAACCTTCTTCCTCTAGAAGTTTTTCTAATGCCTATAATACACAATTCCAGTAGGCCAGTTCCTCAAGCGAGCTTCCACCAAAAGTCACCAAGGAGTCTGGCTCTAAAGCACCCAAATGCATTAAATGCTAAGGGTTTAAGCATATCAGCGTAGACTATCCCAACCGTAGGGTTGTCACTGTTATTGAAGAGCAAGCTTATGAAATGTCTGAAGAAGTATAGGAGGAAGAGCTCGTATTTGATAAACCAGTTCATGATAAAGAGTTCATTTTTACAGATCAAGAAGAATCGTTGGTGATTAGATAGAGTTTGCACATAGCACCCAGAAAAAGAGGAGCCTTGGCTACGTCACAACATCTTCCATACTCGTTGCATAACTCAAGGGAAAGTTTGTGATGTCATCATTGATAATGGAAGCTGTGAGAATGTAGTATCAAACAACATGACGGACAAACTGAAGCTACCAACTCAAGATCACCCACATCCATACAAGCTACAGTGGCTCCACAAGGGAAGTGAGGTAAACGTTACTAAACATTGCCTTGTTTCTTTTTCAATTAGCAGGAAATATCAAGATGAAGCCTAGTGTGATATTGTACCCATGGATGCTTGCCATTTACTTCTTGGAAGACCATGGCAATATGATCGTTGTGCTATGTATAATAGACATATAAATACCTATTCTTTTATGAAGGATGAGGTGAAGATCAAATTAGCCCCACTGTCGCCTAGTGATTATATCAAAAAGGAGTCCAAGTAGCCAATGTCCTTAATTGCCAAAAAGTAGCTTAAAGTGACAAAAGCAGAAGTCCAAGCCATGGGATTCATTTTATTGTTTGAAGTAAATGAAGGATCCATTATTCCTTTCGGAGTTGAACAGTTGCTAGCTGAGTTTATCGATGTTATCTCAAATGAGATTCCTCTAGGATTGCCGCATATGCGAGACATCAACATGCAATGGACTTTGTTCCAGGAGCATCGATTCCTAACAAGCCAGCTTATAGAATAAGTCCATAGGAACATGCTGAGGTTCAGCGACAAGTTGAAGAGTTACTAAAGAAATGATTGATTCATGAGAGTGTCAATCCTGTGCTGTACTTGTACTTCTAGTATCGAAGAAGGATGGAAATTGGAGAATATGCATTGATTGTCGAGCAATCAACAAAATCACCATCAAATATCAGTTTCTAATTCCTCGGCTTGATGATATGTTAGATCAGTTACATGGTGCTATTGTCTTTTCTAAGATTGACCTTCGTAGCAAATACCATCAAATCCGAATTCAACCAAGAGATGAGTGGACGATTGCCTTCAAAACAATAGATGGACTTTATGAGTGGGCTGTGATGACTTTCGGTTTGTCCAATGCTCCCAACACATTCATGAATGAATCAGGTACTTCAACTCTTCATCGGAAAGTTGTTGTTTACTTTGATGACATTCTTATTTACAGTAAGAATCAAGAGGAGCACTTAAAGCACCTACGACAAGTTTGCAAACTCCACGAGAACAAAAACTTTATGCCAATATGAAGAAGTATACTTTCTTGACCGCTGAAGTTGTTTTTGGCAGCTAAGTGTATTAGCTACTGAGTTCAAGATTCTAGCTTTATGTTTAAGTAGAAATGGATAAGCTTGCAAAGTCTCACTCCAAGCAGCATATCTGTGATTGATCTTTTGTTGGGAATTCAAATGCTTGAGGGGCTCATGGTTAGAGTACAGGATGAATTCCTTATTCAGCAAATAGTGGCTCTAGTGTTGCAAAGCTCGTACAATGGCATAGAACTCCTTATCATAAGTAGAACATTTAAGCTTGGTGACAATTTTCACCTTCTGGTTGTCTGGTACTTCTTTATACTCAAATATTCATTCAACAATTTGTAGCCAATCAACGAACTCATCTGGCTAGAACTTTTCTTCAAATTCAGGGATTTCTACTTTGATATCATTATAGCGGATTGTTGGTCTCTAAGGACGGCGATTGCTAGCTGATGGTGTGTCACTATTATCTGAGTCTTCTTCTCTTTGCCCTCTTTGTTCCTGCAACTAGATATGTGAAAGTGAGTGTTTCCTTATAGTTTTTGATCTAATAGGTTTGACAAATTAGAGAAATTGATCAAGGAGAAGAGGCATTCCATAAACATAATGAGCAAGCAACTTTCGAGTAAGATATCAGAAAGTATACTTGGAAATCCAAATGGCTACAAGGAGATACCTTCCTCTAGCCAATTTAAGGTTCTACCTTATAAGACTCGTCATTGTAAACATGGCAACGGAAACCAAGATGGTAGGCATCCTATTTCTAAGACAGAGAACTACAAGAATGACCATATGAGAGATTAGTAGGACAACCAAGACACCAGAGACAAGTAAAATAGAAGGCACGTTCCACCCCCTAGAGATCATCGAGAAGCTTCTAAGCGAATTCCTCTTAATGACATAACCAAGAAGGTCAAAATCAAAGGCCTTGAGTTTGATGGATAGTTAGATTTGAGTGCCTTCTTGGATTGACTGGCTAGTATGGAAGATTACTTTTAATGGATGAAGCAAAAGCAACTATGGAAATTGAAATCAAGGAAGCAAGTCCAAGTTAACCCTAAGGTGACAAAGTTCGAGGACGAATCTTTTCGAAGAAAGGGGCAATGATAGGGAAAAAATAGGATATTTAAAATATCTTTTAGATTTAATGAGATTTCATCACATCTTTTAGGATTATTAGGATTTATATTATTTTTTATTTATTTCCTATTTTATTATTTCTTTTTCTTTAAGTTTAGGTTAGAATGTTCTAGAATGTTTTAATCTCTTAGAAATTTCTAAAATAAATGAGATTATTGTAATCTCCATAGATTTAGTCATTAGGTTAAATAATTCCTTATTTTATTAGATTTCGTCAATCTTCTAGAAAGTTCCATTGAATTTATAAATATCTATCATTGTAATTCGAATGGAAGACAAGATTAAGTTGAATTTTAGTTATCTTTCTCTCTCCCTAAGCTCTTCTATTTTTCCTTCCCTTATTCTATGTCTCTCTCTCTTTAGTTCTTCTTATTCTCCCTTATTTTCATTGTACTCTCTCTCCTTTTCCCTCCTCCTCTTATATCACCTCCCTTGTTTCCTAACCCACGATCAAAGCAAGAATAGAAAGGAAAGGGTTTGTGTTTTATTAAGCTATTGTTTGGGATGAGTTTTTAGCAATGTATATAGACTAGAATGCATGAGAGATTAGCCAAAGGAATGAACTTTCTCATTTGGGTCTTTTGAGGGCTACTCTTGGTGAAGGTGAAAGGTGAAGGAGAGACTGAGTATTTGATAAAACTAATGTCTCCAAGGGACTCATAGATAACAAAATATTCAAGAATGACCAAGTGATGCATCATAGAACTTGGTTTGCATAATGTCAAGTTTTAGGGCCACTTATGCATGCATAATTTCTTATGATGTTACCACGTTATTAAGCAAGGTTTGGTGATGCTAATAGGATCTAATCAAGTCAAGGAAGTGATCCAAAGAAGTAAGAATCAAACTTGAAAGTTGAGGAAGTAATCATTAAGCTAGTAACTTTTAATCTAAACTTTTACATTGATACATTGTGCTTTTTGTTCCAAATTGTGTTGCTATGATTTGTTGGTATTTTATGATTGGTTTGGCTGCTTTGATCATAAGGACTAAGCCTTGGGATGCCCATTTACTAAGATGTTACACTACTAAAATTTTTACAGCAACATAGTATTTTGATTGTTTTCTAAAAATATGTTATGCAAGCATGATGATTGTACAATGTTTTTGAAATGTTTAAGCTAATGTGATGATGTGATATACTTGAGTTTTGTTACTATTGAGATATTACCATCTCACCCCCCAAGTTTTCCCAATTTTAGGGCCAAGTAATGCTAAAGGTAAGAATGTAGCAAAGATGATTAAAGAAGAAAATAAATGTATTAGAAATTGCTTTATCCTGTTTTGTACTATTTGTTTTAAATGGTTATAAAATTGAATATGTCTCTAAAAATTCAGCGGTTTATATACATAGATAAAGCTATGTCTCAAGAACAAAATGGCATTGATTTGGCTATATTTAGATTTATGCAATTATAGTTAGGCATGTTTTGCTAAGACTGCTCCATTAGATGTCGTTTCCAACCCTTGAAGGTTTGAATCAGTATTCTGGCCAGTATGAGTAAAATAAATGTGGAAAATAAACATGTTTAAAAAGTAGACAACTAAGGATTTTCAGTTATTCTAAGTATGCATGAAATGGCTTTGTATTTTAAGATAAATGAATTTTTAAAATTAAGGCTCATATTTTGGAAAGAAACTAGAATGTAAAAATGAACAATAAAGTTTATACAATAAAATGTACAAATATGAGCAATAGTTTCTTATTTTTCCCATGAAGTTTAAGATGTGAATGATTTTTAAAAACTTGAACCACTGAGAAATGAGTTTTCAACATTTAATTATGATTTTTGAAAGATTGTTGCACAATAAACTATAAATCCTTTGAAAACAGTTTTATATAATTTAAAAGTTTTAATTGGTTCAAACTTTCAAGTATCCTTTTTATGTAGTAAAAGTAAGCAGTCTTCATGGAAAAAGGTCTTTAAATGTAAGATGTAACATGAACCATAAACCTAGAGAGTTTGAGGAAGAAAACTTACCTTTGAACCTTAATTTTTCTCTTTTCATTTTCTCTTCCTTTTCCTCTTTCCTCTCATTCCTTCTCACTCTCTTTTTCTCTAAGGCTGTGTTTGGTTCAATAGAGGGAAAAGAAGGGGAGGAATTTTAATAGAGAGAAAGAGAGGGGAGGGAAAAGAAGAGATTTTAATTTTATCTCGTTTGAATGGAAAATAAGGGATCTTAATATTATATTGTTTGGTTTAGGAGGGGAAAGGAGGGAAAATAATTATCAATAGATAATTATACCCTTAATACACTTAAATCAATTGTCCCTTCCTATTCTTCCCCTGTATTTTTTTCATCTCTAAGTTTTTGTCATTATAATTATATATAACTTTACTCATTTAATTTAAATTTGAATTTTAACTTTTAGTAATATAATCTTATTAAAAATAATATGAAAATACATTACTTGAAAAAGGAAAGTGCTATTGTTATCACAAATTCATACAATACTTCAATTCTATTTTCATATTTTTTCCGTCTAATACTTCAATTCTTCAATTAATAGAATTTTACTTTTAATAACATAATCACATATTATTTTTATCCTCTGCATAGTTGAATTAAAAACTAAAAAAATTGTAATCAATATATAATATTATGTATGTATCTAGTTTTCTATGCAAATTTTTTCCACTTGTAGATGTACTATGAATCTCATTAAAATTGAAAAATATCTTAACCAAATATTTAAAAAAGAAATTAATATTAAAATTAGCACATGATCATTCTCCTGCAATCGCCATAATTCTACAAAATATCACTATCCTGTCTTTTTTTTCTCTTCACAATCAAGAATTTCCTGTAGCAATTTATCATCCAAGTACTCAAACTCGAACACTTGTTTTCCATGTCCATGACTCCTCAAAGAAGAAGCCGAGGAAGAAGCAGAGTAATAACTGGCAACTACTTTATTAACACCATCGGCTGATAGTGGGTATTCATCTGGGAAATTAAGGACTACAAATGGGTCTATCATTACATAAGTATTGGGAATTTTGGTACATGCACCATGGAATAACATCACCAAATCCCTCCCATAGATCCGTCAATGTTGCTTAAATTGAGATGTATAGAAGAATTTTACCTTTGACGCATGTCTTTTCAAGTTCTTCCTCTACTATCGGACCTTAGGAACTATCGCTTCTGATCAGCACCCTATACCGGTATCCACACGAGCGGTCAATCTAACTCGAACAACGTGCTAACACTACTATTCACGAATGTTCATATGTTTGGGAGTGAAGACTTTCTTCTCTCTCCATGGGCGTCCGTACAATTTCTCTCTCTAGGTGTACAGCTGCTCTCTCTCTTTCTAGGGTGGGTGAAGACTCTTCTCTTAATTATGTATAAGATAACCCTACACTCTATCAATATATAGACAGGGTTTATTATTATTTGATTAATTTAAATCAATTATTTAAATTAAATCAAATGTTAATTAAATAGATTAGTTTACATTTAAATCTAAACTAACTATTTAATCTAAATCCAGAATCAAATCTAAATCAAATTCAAATTATTAGTTTAAATTTAAATTTATCACATAAAATTAAATTTAAAACTACTTCATGTAAATTGATTAAATGATATATATATTTCAAAATATCTATTTAATATATCAAATATATAAAATATATATTAAACATATATATATTGAATTTTTATAAAATATATCAAATATATTTATAAAATTCCTCCACCTTAAAGAAAAAGTTAAATTCATTGAATCTAGATACATGTTAGGTTCAATGAATCTAGACATTCGAGCTCGAGTTGGCCCGTTCTTGTGTGCTACCCTGCAAGCCTATATGATGTTGGCCATGGGCCAATGACACTATTGTACCCATAAGTCACTAGTGGCCTCTAGCAAAACATTGTGACTACCCAAATCATATGAGATCAGTGATCTAATGTAACCTATCATATAACCCTATCACATCCATTTTGTCTCACGATATATAGGTCAAGTATGAGGTATGAAAATGTCATCCTTATCTTACACGACCATCATTTTCTCGATCTCCTAGCAGACTAATAGAACAAATGGAAACCCTTTCATTCGAGCATGGCCATGCATTTCTCAGTCTCACTCATCAAGGGGCCTAAATATATCTCTCCATTAATTCGAGGGACAAATTCCATCTTGACCATTTATCTTCCTCCACATGAATTCTACCATGCCCAATCATAGCCTTTATAATCTCCCGATTAAAGGTGACTATTGATTATACCAAAATATAGTGTTCCCCATATAGGAAGTCATAGTGATCTCAGATCTGAGGGCCTAGTGACACGATTATATATATGAGATATGCTTATGACTTGATCCATGCAACTATCTCATGATGGGTCGTTCCAGCGTCTGTTCCCAAACAGGTGCTTATAATTTTGATTTGTATCTTCATATATAATTAACCCATAATTGTCAATTAAAATCATACTAGCCTCAATTCATCATTGTTCCCACAAAGATGAATGATTATGGCCACTTAGGATAAAATGATTTATCCAAAGATATTATTATAAAGAAAAACAAGCAAACAATATAATAATGTAATAAAAGAAAAACACCTTCTTTTTTCATAATGAAATACAATATTCATAATACAATGATTGGCCAAGGGCACAATATCCAACAATAAGTATCTCTATCATAGTGGGGAAGTAGAACAAAGCACAATTTCGGAAAAAAAACAAAGAGGAGTTCAATGAAACTTAGGCTAGGGTACACAACTATGACGGTGGCTAGAGAGGAGGTTTGTGATGGCAACGGCAACTGGAGAGCAGCTTGACGACGACAACAGTGGATGCGCAAAGGAGGGAAAGATGTTAGAGTATGAAGTGTAAATTTGTGAAGTACAAAATAAGAGCGAGACACTTGATAATGGAGAGGGTGTTAGGTTTTCTAAAATGTTCAAGGGCAATTTGGTCACAATTGGATAAAATGATACATTTTCCCTTCAAATTACTCTAATTTGAAGGGAAAATATACAAGGGAGAAGGAGGGAAAATTTTAACAACATTTTCCCTCTCCTCCCTTAATTTTTTCCCACCAAACAAAGGGAGGGGAACAAAATCCCTCCCCTCCCTTTCCCTTCCCCGATTTTCACCCAACCAAACATAGCCTAAGTTTTTCAGTTCACTTCCTCTCTTTTTACTACTCAAGTTTCAGCCAAGGAGGGAAGTATATATAAACTCATAAATTCACCCAAATTCATCTAAGTGTCCTTTAATTTTGTCGCAAAAAATAGTTGCTTCCTAGGGTTTTCTTATTAATCATTAAAACATTGTTTCTAAACATGTGCATAAATCTTGTCCAATAGGAAAGCAACTTTTGTTTCCTATACAATATATTTTCTTTGATCCAGATCAATCTTATATCAATTACGTTATGTCTGGACATTCTCTTGGTATTTTATAGTATTTACTAATAATGTTGATGCATTAATATGTATAGGAAATATAATAGTTTGGGATCTATATTTATCTTATTAATTAACCTAAACTGTATTTTTTGTTGGACCTACATGTTTTTCTTTTTTTCTTTTCCTTTTATTGTGGGCCCACATTCCTTTTTCTTTTTACTATTTTATTCTGCTACATTATACAATCTGTATCATCTCAAACTATACCTTTTGAGCTCAATACACTTTTATAGCAAATCCAACATCTCAAAAAGTCCATTTTCACTTATGTATCATTTTTCTAAAATTTTTTAAATTAATACCAATTAAAGACCAAATTTGTAATTTATTCTAGTTACAGACTAAACTTAATTCCTTCTAAGAACTTTAAGAGCAATTAATTCCTTCTAAGAACCAAGCTTGTAAAATTACCATTTTGCCCTTTTCGATACATTAAATAATGGATCTTTTCTATTCATGCTTTTACTATAAAATTTCCATACACATCACAAAATAACCTTTAATAAAATAGGGATGTTATACTCAAAATTTCTTGAAACTTACAATTTAGTGAGTTTCTTACCTTTCAAAAGAAATTTTTAATCTTTCTCTAGAAAAGGGGAATAATTATTTAAAAGGAGAAACTCTTTCTTTTACTAAAATAAAACATACAACAAACAACAAAATAATACTAATAAAACATAACAAATAATGTATATTGGGTTGAAGCCAAATCACCAAGCAAACAAAAAGAAGAAATAGAAAAAAGGAAGATTTGGGTTGGATTGAAACGTTTCCCTAAGCCCTAACTCTAAAGAGCAGAGGGAGTTAGGGATGAGATGAAGCAGAAGGCGAGACAAAGATAGTGTGATGGTGCGATAAAGAGAAGCAAGGTCTAAACGTGAGTGAGAGAGAGAACTTGAAAGGCACAGAAATAGACAAGCAATATCCCTCCATTGCTCTGTGCCCAGTACTGCAATGTAGTGGTAAGAGAGGAAGCAATCGGGATAAGCGCATCCAAGGAAGCAAAGCAGCAGCCACACACTCGAGCAATTCATTTCTTCACTCACAATGTCACCTATAAAAGGGAACGAAACCCTAAGAAGCAAGGGGGATTCACACCGAAAAGGATAGAAGAAGGAGTCACAACCACAAAAAACCCTAATTAAGAAAGAAACAGAGCACTATGTGAGCAAGTTATGGGAATGAGGTCAAACAAGAAGGGGGACGAAGATATTGCTGAGTTTGAGTCATTGATTTTTCCCCTATTTGTTGTGATCACTTGAACGCAGGAGAAATCTATGCAAGTAATAGAGTCATTGGTTTAGGTAAATTTTTCATTTTAGTTCTGATTCATGCTCTGTTCCCTTTGATGATTCTAGTTCTGTTACATGATTTGCTAATTTAATACCTTGTTTCTAATTAATTATGTTCTTGTTTCTTCTCAAAATGAATGTATTGCTGAGTATAGGGCATTCTTGTTTTGAATTCTAGGACATTCTTGTTAAGGAGATCTTTCTTTTGGTATCACCTTGTTTTCTGGTGAATGATTTTAAGCTCCTAGGTTGTGTATTTATGCCATTTAAGTAAAGTTTAGGGCTTAGTATGTCTATTGTTGAGTTCTCATGGCTAGACTGGCTATCAGATATTGCTTGCTTGTATATTTTGGCCATTTGAAAGCTAATAGTGGTATGTGTTATATCTTGCATTTAAATACATTTCCCATGTAAACTACTTCATTTAGAAGTATTAAAAAGCTCTTTGAGAACTTGAACCAGTTTAAACTCAAAACTATGAAAAACTGTTTTTGTGCAGTATTCATCAAGTTGTGTAGCAAATTTTGAAAATTCATAACTAAATGTACAAAAATCATTTCTCAAATTCAAGTCTCTAAAAATCGTTCACATATTGAATTTATGGGAAAAATATGAAACTAGAAAGTTATCACTCAGATTCGTACAATGTATTCATTAAACTTTACTGTTCTTTTTTAACTTCTAATTTCTATTCAGATTCTGAGCTATAAGTTTAGGCAAGCATATCTCATAGCATATAGAGCCAATTCATGCGTTCTTAGAATCATTAGAAAGCTCTATATGTCTACTTTTTAACTATATCAAAATGTACATTTATTATATACTACTGGACAAAATACCAACATAAATCATCAGTGGTCTAAAATAACTCTTACTAGAATACTTTTAGGAAAATATTCAAAACTTCTATTATATAACTCCAAATGGAGCCAAACCAGAATCATATTGTTCACAAGACATAGCTATTATCATACATACAAACATTTGAATATTTGGAGTAATCTACAATTTTATATAGCCTTTCAAAATAGATAGTACTCACAGCAATAAACAGTTTCTAGTAAAACAGTTCAGCACCATGAATCTTCCATGCTAACATGCTTTCCGTTGCCATGGCTTAATCCTATCATTGGGAAACTATAGACGCGAGGTTAGAGATCTCAATACTAAACTTGCATGTGCCAATACTATTGAATCAAAAGTTTTGATGATTTCAAACAACTAGGGCTTTGAAGGAGAATATCAAAGGAGTATGAAAGGATAAAATGAAGAAATCCAGTGAAGATTTAGTTTTTAGAATTTTTCATTATGTACACTAGGTAAAAAACTTTGAATTTTACTTATTTATGTTACCACAATATTTAAACAAGTTAGTTCAAAGTTATCAAATGTTATCATATCTTAGAATTGAGAAATATTAGCTAACAAATGAATTTTGGTATTTGACTCATATTTATTTTGTGTAAAATTCACACTTTACTTAGTAAAATTTGAAGTTGTAGAAGTTCTATCCTTGGTAGACGAATTTTGGTTCTAAAATTTGAATTTTAGGCTAAATATTGTTAGTGAAAGTATGCAAAATTCACATGAAGTTTAGTCAAAATTTGAATGTTGGTGAATTTCAAAGTGAGTTCAAAGTCACTTCGTTTGATAGATGAACTTTGGGCTTCAAAGTACAAATTTTGAAGTGAAAACTTGTAAGTCTCGTTAAGAATATCTTTAACAAACAAACTTTGCAATTCAAAATTTGAACTTCATAGAGAAGAACTATTGCTTTATGTTGAACATGCCTATGATAGATGAACTTCAACTTTTAAAATTTGAATTTTGAAATGCTATGTGAAAACTTAAGACAAGTGTTCAATCTCTTCCGACGCACTTTCAATATGAAAATTAGCACAAACCAACATGGGATATCTTTGGCAAACTCAAAATTCGAATGTCACATTATAATAGATAAATTTTTGAAGTTCAACATTAAAGTCCTTAACTTTCTGTCTTTATGAAATTCGTCTAATAAGCCCTAAGATTCGAATTTTGGTGATACATTTAATGCGGTCAGTGAACAGCTAGTTTTGTAGAATAACTATTGATTAATGTCTCTAATAGCTAGATCTTGTGTCTAACGACTAGTTAAGCAACAAATCTATAAATAAAACTTCATTTGAAGTCGTGAGTAATGAATTTAAGATTGCAAAAAACTTTGCTAAATTTCTGAGTTAAAGCTTTTTCACCTACACACCTCATTTATTGCTCTTCAACTTTCATATCTACTCTATTTAAGAGAGTTTCCATTTCTGTAAAAATCTACTTTTCATCTAGAAGAAAGATTCTTTGTGAGGGGATTCACAAAGGGATTAAGGGAAACACTTGTAAGAGTGTTGAGCGAGATTTTCTGTGTTCTTAGAACAGAGCATAAGAGTTATACTGTGGTATTACAAGAAGCCCACTGAATTCTTGTAGATAGTGGAAAATCTCAAGTGGTGGCTTAAGGATTGGATGTAGGTCAAGTGGATTGGACCGAATCAAGATAAATCATTGAGTTTTTCTCTTCCCTTGTCTTATATACTTAATTTTCATTATACTTTGTCTTTCTTCAAACTTTTGCTTTCATTGCTATACTTGTACTTTTGCAAAACAATTTCATACTTCTTAATTCACCCCCTTCTTGAGAAGCCAACATTCTTAACAAGTGGTATCAGAGTTTGGACTCCCAGCTAAAGGATTTCACCATCCGAAAATAGCTCATGGCTAGCTTTGGAGAAAACATACTACCAGAAGAGAACAACATCAACAGGCCTCCAGGTTTCAGTGGAAAACACTATAGATACTGAAAGATGAGAATATAGATATATTTTTAATCCATAGACCTAGAGATCTAGTCAGTTATAAAGAAAAGTGATTTTGTGCTAATGAAAATATAGGACGATGGTACATACAAAGAGAAGCTAAAAGAAGAGTAGAATGATGAAGATAAATAAAGAGTTCTGCTGAATTTTAAGGCAAAGCACTCCTTGGTTAGTGCTCCAAATCAAGATGAGTTCTACAAAGTTTGCTATTGCTCTACTGCCAAGGAAATATAGGATACTCTAGAGATTGCTCATGAAGAAACCAAGGTAGTGAAAGAGAACAAATTGAATACTTGCATTGGTGAAAATGAAAGCTTTAAAATGAAAGAAGGAGAAAGAATCAAAGATCTACAAAAGAGGTTTATTCTTATCGTGAATCAATTAAAGAGTCTTAGGAAGAATTATTCTCAATCTAAGAAAGTCAGAAAGATTCGCAGAGCTTTACTCATTGAGTGGCAACCAAAGGTGATAGCTATAGAAGAAGCTAGAAGAGAATCAATGACTTCTATCATAGCTCTCTTTGGAAGCCTAGATGAATATGAAGGGAAACTGAAAGCTCTAAAAGAATCTTCTTCTGATAAGAAAAAGAAGAGTTTGTCTCTCAAGGAAGAATCAAAAGATGATGTTGACTTTGAAAAAGATGCTGAGTTGGATGAAGAAACAGTGGCTATGCTGAGAAGATTTGGAAAGATGTACGGAAAGAAGAAATTCAAAAAATTCATGAAGAAGGATGGAACCACCAAGAGTAAGAAAGAAAATAAAGACTTCATCATATGCTATAAGTGCAAGAAATCAGAGCACATCAAATGGGAGTACCCTTAGCTTGCCAAGAAGTAAGGAAAATATAAGAAAGCAGACAAAGGGAAAAAGAAGAAAACCTTTGTGTCATCTATCTGGAGAGATAGATCAAATGAAAAGGATGCAGCAGAAGATGAAGAAATTGCAAATCTTTACTCGATGGCTTAAGAGATTATAGAGGAGGAAAAGAATCATAATTGAGACAATGAAAGCAATTCTGAGGTAAATGATTTTAAACCTTCCTATAATGAATTACATGATGCATTTAATGACTTACTTGCTGAGTTTATTAAAGTTTCCAAGCAGCCATCACAAGCTAAAAAGAAAATAAACAAACTAAAAAATGAATCTCATGCTTCTTGTATTACATCACAGACTTCCTATTCTACTCCTTTTGTTTGCACCTCATGCATTGAGCTAAGAGATAAGAATGCTTATCTCTATAAGACTCTAACTAGATTTACTAGAGGTCAAGATATGCTAAAAGTGTTACTTGGTAAACAAATAGTGAGCCAAAGCAAGATAGGTCTAGGATATGACCCATGTGCTATAATATAAAAGAAAAGCTTAAATGCAAAAACCAAAATCTCTATCTCAGAAATTTTGTGTGTGCTGAAGAGAATTTGAATTACAATGAGTCAACTCAAAACATAGAGTCATTCTTGGCTCCTAGAAACCAAAAAGAAAGATATTACTTACATTGTTTCAGACCCGTATCTTTCTTTTAGCCCCCTCCATTTGCCACTTCTATAACAAGAAGAGTCATATGCCATCCTTTTGTGCATACAAGAAGGAAGGAAATGGTAATGGAATGAAATGGGTTCCCAAAGATACTTCAATGCCTAAGGGAGAAACTAATAAGAAAAGACCCAAGCAAATATAGGTATTTAAGAAAAAGAACTAAATTAAGTTTTGTAGGTATATCTTAGAGCTAGCAAGAGCAACAAATTGTATATGGACAGTGCATGCTTAAGACATATGACTGGTGATAAGAAGAAATTCATCATCCTCAAAGATGAAAAAAAAAAGGAAAAATCCTAAAACATCCAAAGAAGAAGTGCTATTTGTGATTGGCCTCAAACATTAACTTGCTCAACGTGAGTCAAACATGTGACAAAGGCAACTGGGTGCTATTTGACTCAAAATTCTGTTTGGTCATCAGAAAAAGTAATTACAAGATTATCCTTAAAGCTCAAAAGGATGGTAATTGCTATACAATTGATTTAGATGAATTTCCTACCTTAGATTCTATATGTTTAATCAGTAAAGATAATGAAAGTTGGCTAAAGCATAGAAGATTAGCACATGTTAATTTAAAAATGATTTAGTTACTGGTTACCTATGATATCATTTGAAAATAGCAGAGAATATGATGCTTGTCTTAAGGGAAAGCAAACTAAGTCCTCTTTCAAATCTAAAAATGTCATCTCCATATTTAGACCACTCTAACTGTTACATATGGATTTAGTAGGTTCATCAAGAGTGAAAAGCATTGAAGGAAATCTATATGTGCTAATAATTGTGGATGATTACTCTAAATTTACTTGGACTTTATTTCTTTCCTCTAAAGATGAGACATTTGATGCATTTGTAACCTTAACTAAGAAAGTAAAAAATGAAAAGGGTATTTCTATTGTATCCATCAAGTCAGATCATGGATGAAAATTTGAAAATTCAACCTTCTTGGAGTACTGCGAAGAGCATGGAATTAGTCACAATTTTTCAGCTTCAAGGACACCCCAGCAAATGGCATGGTGGAAAGAAAGAGCAGAACATTAGAAGAGATGATAAAGGCAATGCTGAATGAGAAAGAGGTTCCTCTATTTTTGGGTTGATGCAGTAAATACAATAAGCTATATCATCAACATAGCATACATCAGACCAATCTTGGAGAAGACATCTTATGAACTATACAAAAGAGAAAACTAGACCTCTCTCATTTGCATGTATTTGGATGCAAATGTTTCATCCACAATAATAGAAAGGAGAATCTAGGTAAGTTTGACTCCAAGTCAAATGAAGGTATATTTCTTGGCTACTCTAGTAGAAGTAAAGCATATAGAGCTTTCAATAAAAGAACCAAAACTATAGAAGAATTTGTGCATATAGTGTTTTATTGAAAATGAGACTCTTTCTAAACTTGACTTAGATGAGGATGAAATGATTTCTAGCTTTAAAAAGATGAACCTCACTAAGGAAGATAAAATTGAACCTCCAAAACTATCAGAATCTACTGCTGTAAAGGAAGATATTAAAGAGAAAGATCATGAATTTGAAATTAATAAAGAAATTTCTCAAGAACTACCTAGAGCTTGGAGGTATTAAAGGAGTCATTCTATTGATCAAGTGATTAGGGATATTCAAGAGAATGTTAAAACAAGAAAGCAGCTTAGGGATCAAATAAATCATTGTCCATTTATATCATAAATTGAGCTTTACTACATAGAATATGCATTAAAAGATGAGTACTGAATTATAGTCATACAAGAAGAGCTGAATCAGTTCAAGAGGAATCAAATTCAGGACTTAGTGCCTAGGCCCAATGATCATTCGATGATTGGAACTAAATGGGTGTTTAGAAACAAACTTAATGAATTTGGAATGATCATAAAAAACAAGGCCAGGCTGGTGGCTAATGGCTATAACCAGGAAGAAAATATAGATTATGAGGAAACTTTTGCTCTAATTGCAAGATTGGAAGCAATAAGATTTCTCTTAGCCTATGCCTATATAAAAGATATTAAGTTATATCAAATGGATATAAAAAATACTTTTCTAAATAGCTAAATTATGGAAGAAATTTATGTTGAACAACCTCGAGGCTTTAAGGACTCAATTAAGCCTAATCATGTATATAGACTAAAGAAAGCCCTTAAAACAAGCACCTAAACCATAGTGTGAACTTAACTTTTTAATTGAAAAAAGGTTCAGTAGAGGTAAGGTTGACACAACCCTTTTCACTAGAAAGAAAAATAAAGACTTGTTTATTGTTCAAATTTATGTTGATGATATTATATTCGGTGCTACTAACGAATCTATATGCAAGGATTTTCTAAGCTAATACAAAGTGAGTTCAAGATGTCCATAATGGAAGAACTCAACTTTTTCCTTGGACTGTGAATTAAATAATGTGATGATGGCCTCTTCTTGAGTCAAGCAAAATATTTGAAAGAATTGCTGAAGAAATTTGGGATAAAGAATGTTAAGTCAATAGGAACTCCAATGGTCACTGCTACAAAACTTGATATAGATAAAGGAGGAAAATCATTTGACATCACTCAATACAGAAGAATGATTAGTTCCTTACTATATCTAACGGCTAGTAGACCTAACATCATGTTTAGTATTTGTATGTGTGCAAGGTTTCAATCATGTCCCAAGGAGTCTCATGTGTAATTGTGAAGAGAATATTCAAATATCTACTTGGAACATCTCAGATGGGATTTTGGTATCTAAAAGGCAATGGAGAAGAGCTTATTGGATACACTGATGCTGACTTCACTGGATCCAAGACTAATAAAAAAAGCATAAGTGGGATATACCAAATTTTTAGAGGATCTCTAGTCTCATGATTCAGCAAGCAGAATAGTGTAGCTCTTTCCATAGCAGAAGCTGAATACATATATGTTGGAAGCTGTTGTGCCCAAGTTCTTTGGATGAAACAGCAATTGAAAGATCTTTGAATTGTACTAAAGGAATTACCTACCAAATGTGATAATTCCTATGCCATCAACATCACAAAGAATCTAGTAATGCATTCAAGGACAAAGCATATAAAGATAAGATATCATTTCATAAGGGATCATGCTAAAAAAGGAGATATTATCTTAGAGTTTGTCCCAACAAAAGATCAGTTGGCAAATATCCTGACTAAATTACTTCCAGAAGACAGATATGTAAAAATCAAAAGAGAATTGTGAATGGTTAATCTCAATGAGCTGTAAGCAAGTTTCTATTTTAATCTTTTTATTTTCTGAGTTAATTTGTTAAATCATTTACTAACTTAAGCATCAAAGTGTGTATAAAGTAGTTTGCAGTTACTCCTCATGAGCTTATGTGATAAGAAATCAAAATAATGGAGTATCTCATACTTGGACAAGCAATTCTTGCTCAAGAAATTTGGAAATACGAATTTTCAGCATCTATATGTAAGTTCTATTCTTCAATGTTCGTATTTTAATTGCCAATAGATGAAACTTCCATGCTTTATCTAGCTTATTGAGTGACTTTGTTCAAAATTCAAACTTTCGCCATTTAACAGTTGAATTTCAATGCTTTATATGCTATGCATGTGTTTTAGCTTGCTTGAAATTTGTCTATTAACTTCTTAAAGTATGAATTTTGATTGTTGGTATATGTATATGCTATGTTTGTGTGTATACAACATTCAAACTTTGATAATTCAATATTTGTAGTTCAAACATTTCTTTATGAAGTCTTGAAATTGAAAGTTTGAATCCCAATATTCGTCTACTAGACATCATGTGTTTACATACTTTCTAATTAAGACTTTGAACTTCGAACTTTGAGGACACAAAGTTTGTCTATTGAAGCTTCTATGTGTGTTTGAGTCTCTGACAGCTGTATTTCAAAGCTGAAATCCAAATATTGAGATATTGTTTGAGAAGTAAGTCTCTGACAGTCAAATTTCAAGGTTGAAAATTTGCCTATGAAGATAATTTCTCTATACTTTGTGGGGAATATAACTGCTTGAAATTCAAATTTTGGCCCCCAAAATCATTTGTCGAATAGTTACAAAAGAGGATTCAAAAGGTCAGATACTGAACAGATCTAATCCTATTTGCATTTCAACTGATGCAACTCCTATTTCCTCTCAACCATTCTTAAATTCCTTCAGCCAAACACCTTTTTCCACTGATTAAAATTTAAATCAAACCCTACAAACATCTTTGGAGCATTCCTCAAAGCACATTTCTCACGAAAATGGTTACAGTGAAGAATGCAAATGTCGGGAAAGAACAAGGACAGCCTAAAAGATCTACCAAATCTCAGTATGCCTCAAAAGAATGTGACATTTATTAAAGAAAAGTCGAATCAAGCAAGGGAACACCTTTGAAGAAGCAGAAAACTCCATCAAAGGCAGAATCAAAGAAGCCTATCCCTAATGCTTCTGCTTCAAATATAAAGTCTGAGGAGTTACAAATGACCATAGAGCCTCTTTGCAATTCTAATGACATTTTGTAGGAGTTCACAATGAAATTTGCTGCGAAGAAGGTAATCACTCCTAACTACACAAATATGGAACAATTTCTCATCTTAAATGATTTTGATGCTGCATTCTGGCTAAGAAGATACAAAAACCTACTAGAGGTTAAGAAGAGATATAATGAAAAGGTGATCAAGACCTAATATGCCTTCTTAAAGCTCAATGACAAAAAGAAGAAACACCAAATATCTCTCAGGTCTAGGAATCTACGGCTAACTGATGAGAACCTTAATGATATTCTAGAGATTCCTAGACAAAATAGACTCAAAATTGATATTTCTGCCACCAAGTACATGAATGAAGATAATGAAGTAGATGAAGAGGGTGGAGAATATCTAAACTAAAAGGAGAGCACAATTCTAAACACACTCTTCAAAAGAAGGGAAAATACGCCACTTTTGAAAGATATAAAGCCTTCTAATCTTAGTGTTCAAATGAGAGTCTTGCACTACATAGTATTGAGGATCATCTTCAACAAGGGAAGCAACTTCAATTTGATTACTAGGGCTGAAGCTCATCTAATGACAGCATTGATCAACAGAAAAGAGCTTAACCTTAAAAACATTATTTTTTAGAGGATGAAAGGCCAGAGATAGAGGAAGAACTCAATATTGCCCTATGCCTCAATTATTACCAAGCTCCTCAAATATGCCAAGATCCAACACTTGGAGAAAGACATAGGGAAGCCTGCTAAGGAATTCAAAGAAGAAGAACTGATGAGAATAGACATAGAAAGAAAGAAGGGCAGATAGGTTAGAAAGGGAGCTGGCAAATCTGAAGATCTCGTTTATGATGGGGGAGAGCCACAACAACAACAAGAAGCTACTTCTAAGGCTACTCCAACCACCCAACTTGAACCATAGCCTACCTAACCTCAGCCTACCTAGCCACCTAAACCATCCATTCCATCTACCTTGGCTACACCTAATACCATACACGAGCTTTATGACTACCTATTTGAGATGATGATGAGTATTAGGGATAAACAGAATGCCTAATTTGTAAACCTGCAAGCCCAAATCACTGACTTGGCCAAAAACCTCAAAGTGGTTGTTGATACCTATAATGACCTTTGAACCCCTCTTCCAACTACATCAGCACCACTACAGCCTAGTTCCTCTAATTCTCACAAGTCTGACTCCCCATATATCTTGAGTCCTTTTGAAAAAGGTTTTCTGATGTTGTTGTTGCTACTACTGGTACCCCTCAAGGCTCTAGCAAGGGTACTAGCCCTAGTCCTTCTCTAGATTATGGAATGGAGAAAACTAAAGCCACTCAAATAGAGAGCTCTCATGAGCCAATGATGGAGGAAGCCGCTCAAAAATCAATTCTTTCTAATCAAGAGAAAGAGCAAATAAAGAAACTTGTAACAAATCTTACAGCTGCACTCATTGTTCAAGTCTCACTCATTGTTGCTGTAGCACATGCTACTTAAGTACATGCTCAAAAGTAAGGGCTAAATGAATTGTTTCCACCTTAAGCGCCTCAACCTCCATCTTTCAGACATGGACTTACAGTGGTACAATAGGCTAGGCTGGCCAACATCATATGGGAAGCTTAGGAGCTATCTTCAAGATCTCATGAAAATCTTCCTCAAATATCTCCTTCAGTACCCTTTGTACTAGTTTCACTTCAGGTCATTCCCACGGCTCAAGTGCCTCCTCCCTCTGTACCTACTCCTACTCCTGATGATGCCAAAAAGGGGGAGAAGGAAACTAGACAAACTAAAGAATCTAGAGCTGCTGGGTAATCAAGTAATACATATGGCAAGAGGATCAAGCTCAAGGCCAGAAAGGAATGGCAAGTGGCAGACCATCAAAGCTTAGACCCTAAGACTTTGTGTTACTTTGTGTTTGTGTATGTTTATACCTATGTTATGATTTATATGTCAGTGCACTTGTTTGAATCTTTGTACTGAACGTGTTTACACTAATGAAATATGTTTTTTTGTTTCAACATTTCCTTTCTATACTCCTAAAACTTCTTCTCTGATACATGTACTGTACTTATATGTTAAATTCAAATTTTAATACATATATATTAAGGGGGAACTCATGGAAGCAAACACAAGTACTAATCCAGTTTGTGAATTGTTTTATCATCATCAAAATGGGGGAGAATGTTGAATCAGAAGCTTTGATAATCTCAAACAACTAGAGATTGGAAGGGAATATCAAAGGAGTATGAAAAGATAAAGTGAAGAAATCCAGTTAAGAAGTAAAGATTTAGTTTTTAGGATTTTTCACTATGTACACTAAGTAAAAAACTTTGAATTTTACTTATTTATGTTACCACAATATTCAAACGAGTTATTTCAAAGTTATCTAATGTTAGCATGTGTTAGAATTGAGAAATATTGACTAACATATGAATTTTTGGTATTTGACTCATGTTTATTTTGTGCAAAATTCGCACTTTGCTTAGTGAAATTCGAAGTTGTAAAGGTTTTATCTCTGATAGATGAATTCTAGTTCTGAAATTTGAATTTGGTCTAAACATTTTTAGTGAAAGTGTGATAAATTCGCATGAAGTTAGTCAAAATTCAAATGTTGGTAAAGTTCAAAGTGAGTTCAAAGTCATTTCCTCTGACAGATGAACTTTGGGCTTGAAAGTGCAAATTTTGAAGTGAGAACTTGTGAGTCTTATTAGAGCATGTCTCTAATAGACAAACTTTACAATTCAAAATTCGAACTTCATAAAGAAGAACTTTTGTGCTATGTTGAATATGCCTCTGATAGACAAATTTTAACTTTTGAAATTTGAATTTTGAAATGCTATGTGAAAAGTTGAGACAAGTGTTCAATGTTTTTAGAAGCACTTTCAATATGAAAATTTGTACAAACTAACACGGGATATCTTTGGTAAACTCAAAATTCAAATATCATATTGTAACAGACGAATTGTGAAGTTCAATGTTAAAGTTCTTAACTTTCTGTCTCTACGAAATTCATCTATTGAGTCCCAAAATTTGAATTTTAGTATGTCAAATGCATTTAATGCAGTTGGTGAATGGCTAGTTTTGTAGGATAACCATTGGTTAATGACTCTAACAGCTAAATCTTATATCTAATGATTAGTTAAACCATAAATCTATAAATAGAACTTCATTTAAAGTTGTAAGTAACAAATTTAAGTCTAAGATTGCAACAATTCTACTGAATTTCTAAGTCAAAACTTTTTCACTTTCACACCTCATTTATTGCTCTTCAACTTTCATATCTACTATATTAAGAGAATTTCTATTTCTATAAAAATCTATTCTTCATCTAGAAAAAAGATTCTTTGTGTGGGATTCACAAAGGGATTAAGGGAAACAATTGTAAGAGTGTTGAGTGAAAGTTGCTGTGTTCTTAGAATAGAATATAAGAGTTGTATTGTGGCTTGTAAGGAGTCCACTGAATTCTTGCAGATTGTGGAAAATCTCTAGTGGTGGCTTAAAGATTGGACGTAGGTCAAGTGGATTGGACCGAATCAAGATAAATCATTGATTTTTTTCTCTTCCCTTATCTTTTATACTTAATTTTCATTATACTCTACCTTTTTTCAAACTTTTACTTTCACTGTTATTCTTATACTTTTGCAGAAAAATTTCATACTTCTCAATTCGCCCCCTCTTGGAAAAGCCAGCATTCCTAACAAATACATCATTACAACATATTTAAAATATTGAAAGCATTGCTCAATTTCATAAAGTATATAAAATTTCCATTTTGTTTAACAAAAATTTGGCAACATAACGGCTTAAAAATAGAACATTCTAGGCTTAACCCTTATCAATAAAATAGCCAACCGGTCATCAAAACTATCATAACAACAACATGACAAAATGTTCATAACATATAAACATGTATAACATCATTGTGCAATAACATAAAGACATAGAAAGATGTTAGCAAGGCTGACTTCCCAAGAGGGGGGGTGAATTGGGAAGATTGAAATTTTTCTGCACAAAATGAAATGGGTGAAGATAGCACAGTGTAAGGGAAGCAACGTATAAAACAGAGCAAGCTAAAAAGTAAAGATAAGGAGAAGAAGACTCAGTGATTTATCCTGGTTCGGTCTATCCACTTGACCTACGTCCAGTCCCCATGACAACTCTTGAGATTTATCCACTATACAGCAAGAATTCAACGGGCTTCTTGCTAATGCCACAGTACACGAGTATGCTCTGTTTCTGGAGCTTTCTCACTCTCTCTAAGCACTTATACAATGTGCTTCCCAATCCCCTTGTGATTTCCCCTCACAAGTAAATCTATCTTCCAGATGAAGAGTAGATTGTTTACAATGATATAACTCTCTTGAATAGAGTAGATATGAAGGTTAAAGTATAGATATTGAAGCTACAGGGTAAAAGCTCTTGAGGACAAGTTTTGACAGAAATTTGGTATATACAAGTTGGATTTGTTACCTACAACTTCAAATGATGTTATATTTATAGTTTTAGGTCTCAAATGTCCGTTAGAGACAAAATCTATCCGTTGGGAAAGTTATCCAATGGTTACTCTGAAAAACTATCCATTAACCAACCGCATTTAATGCTTCTGACATACTGAAATTCGAATTTTGGTTGGTCAATAGACGAATTTTGAAGAAACCGAAGGTTAAAGCTTTCAACGTTACAGCACGAAGTTTGTCTGTTCATGAAGTGAAATTCGAATTTTGAAACTTACAAAACATTTTCACAATGTGACATACGAATTTTCAAGAAGAAAGTTTTTCGGTTAAGTGTGAACAGTGTTTTTAATTTTCTACAGTGCCTTCGAAATTCGAATTTTGGAAGCCCAAAATTCGTCTGTCCATTGAACGTTCAAAGAGGCACAGTTGATTACTTTCTTCGAAATTCAAATTTTGAAAGGGTGAAATTCGTCTGTCAGAGAGACTCTTTTCAGACTAGCTTCAACATTCGAATGTTACAAGACTTGTCATTCGTATGTCAGTGTTTCATTTCAACAGACTTAAAAACATAGCTACTGAAATTCGAATTTTAATGTTCAAACTTCGTCTGACAGAAAGCAGTTTTGAAACTTAAATTATTCTTGATCTCAGATAAACTTTAACATTGTTTCAGACGAATTTCTTTAGACGAATTTTGAAGATGTGAAGTTCGTCTGTCACTAAGAGGCTTCTTTCAGACTTGGATGAAAATTCAAATTTTGGAGAATCAAAATTCGTCTGACAGAGAGACATCTCTTTAGACTTATTCGATTTTAGCTCGAAATTCGAATTTCCAAAGGTGAAGTTCAAATTTCCAACATGATAGTTCAGTTTAAACTTTCAAACTTCGTCTGTTTGTGGGTATTTTTCAAATAAGTCAAGATTTAACACAAAATCAAGGTTTGAAAACATCTTTTTCTCAAATCAAAATCTTTTACCCAATCACAACTAAAACTAAAGATCCTACAAAAGATCTAACAGCAAATACTCAGAAAATCTTCACTTGAAACAACTTTGATCTCCTTTGATATCTTCAATCCGAGCTCTTGAGTGTTGGTTTGGAATCATCAAAACTCTTGATTCAACATTCTCCCCCTTTTTGATGATGACAAAACAACTCACAAACTGGATTAGTACTTGGGTTTGCTTTCACAAGCTCCCCCTCAACATATGCATAAGATATTATATCCAACAGATTAAGTGAAGAGATTCAAGGTACAAAACATTGCAACTAAGAAGTTCATTCATTCAATCAATGGTTGCAATACATACTTCAATCAAAGATCAGTTCTCAAAACATCAAACAAACAAATACAATCAAACAACTAAAATAAGATACAACAAGAAGATTCAGCCTAGGATCTAAAAACAATCACTTCTTCTTTGGCTTAGACTTCTTGATGTACGTCTTTCCTTTTCCAGATGGCTCAGCAGATTTTCCAGCTTGCTTAGTCCCAGTTTGCTTTATCTTCTCCCCCTTTTTGGCATCATCAGAAAGCCCAACAAAGTCCATTGGAGGAGGAATCTGAGAGATAGGAACAGCATGAAGAGGGACAGGAGCAAAGGAATCTCTGGCTGAACTAGTGCAGGGGGCTCAGCAGGCTCAGGACTAGGTTCTTCATCACCATCATCATCAGAGACCTCAAGCAGCTCTTGCATTTCCTGCCTGGAAAGAGCTAGTCGTGCTCTCTGTTCCTCTGATAGCCCATAAACAGCAAGAGGATGAGAGGCTGGTTCAGCAGGAGAAAACATTTCTTCAAGCCTTCTCCTTTGAGCTTGCAGTAGAGCATTGTGAGCAATGGCAAGATAATCAACAACAGGTACAATGCTCCTTTCCTCACTGCTTGCTTCTCCTGGCATAGAAGAGGTTGAAATGGCTGCAACCAGTCTTTCAACTTGCTCTGATTCTTGAATGGATAGAATTGAATCCGAAGCATCTTCTTGCATAGGCTCAAGAGGGCTTGTTTGCTGAAGTCCTTCTTCTTCCAATCCATAGTCCAGGGGTGGACCAGGACTTGGTGTCCTCATTGCACCAGCACCATCTGTATCATCATCATGGTCAGAGGAGGCAATCTTGAAGGGGCTTGGAGGCTCAAGAGTTGGAGACAGAGTGGGCTCAGGGATACCAAGCTGTGGTGGAGCTGAAGTGGTAGGAATTGCATTTCTTATTTCTTCATAAGCATCAGCCACCACTTTCATATTTACAGCCAACTGATGGATCTGATCTTGCAGGTGAGCAAATTTGACATTTTGCTCATCCCGAACGCTGAGAATGAGTGTTGACAAACTGTCAAACAACTCAGTGATCTTTGTAGGCTTGGCCTGTGAGGAGGGAGTGGAAGGAGGATGAGTAGGCCTGGAGGGAGATGGAATTGGCTGAGAAGGCTGAGGTACAGATATGCCAGGGGCCTCAGAAGTGCCTTCTTGTTGGAGGGAAGCATCAGCAGCAAAAAACAAATCTTCAGATTTCCCTGCTCCCTTTCCAACCCATCTTCCTTCATCTCTTTCAATACCCATCCTTTGCAGTTCCTCTTCTTTGAATGCCTCTGTGAGTTTCCCTTTCCCCTTTTCAATGTGTTGAATCCTAGCATACTGCAGGATTCTTGAGATAATTGCTGCATAGGGGAGTGTGGAATCCTTCCTCTGATCCCTTGCCTTTATCATTCGCTGGAGGATGATATAACCCAAATTAATCAGCTTCCCACGTATGATAGCAGTCATCACATAAGCCTCTGCCCTTGTTATCAAATTGAAGCTGCCACCCTTGTTGAATATGATCCTGGACACTATGTAGTGCAGGATCCTTACTTGTACACTTAGGTCTGTGGGCTTCAACAGATTTATCGTTGGCCTGTTCTCCCTTCTCCTGAATAGGGTGTCCAAGATGGTGCTCTCCTTATAGTTCAGGAAGGGTCCACCTTCTTATCAGCTGTACTTGCCTCATCCATATATCCAGAGGCTGTGATGTCAACTTTCAGCCCATCTTATCCTGGGATTTCCAGCACCTCATTAAAGGTTTCATCAGCAAGCCAAATAGTCCTTGATCTCAAGTTGACCTCTCATTTCATTTTCTTGCTGTTGTATTGAAGAGAGGCATATCAAGTCTTCACTACCTCATCATCATATTTTTTAGCAATTTTCAACAGATTTTTATATCTTATCAACCATATTACAGCATCAAAGTTGTTGGATATCAAAAATTGTTCCACATTTACACAGTGAGGCTTGATTACCTTTTTGTTGTAAAACTTGGTAGAGTACTCTTCTTGAATCTCAGGAGTACTCCACAGTGGCAGTGTAGTCATTTCATACTCTCCAGATTCAGTACTGGAAGAAGCAGAAGAAGCAACAACAGGGACAGATGGAACTGGAAACGAAGGTTCTGCAGTTTTCGGTGAGGAGGGTCCTGCTTTCTGTGAATCTGCCTTGGATGATGATTTTGGGCGTTTGGAAGGAGTTGCCTTACTGGATTCAGCCTTTCTCTTGGATTTCTCTCCTTCCTTTGAGGCATATTGTGACTTAACATTCCTCTTTGGTCGGGCCTCAGCTTTTCCTGCTCCAGGATTTTTGACTCTCGCCATTTCTTGGATGAATGATGCTGAATGTGGCTTAGAATTGGTTTATAGGATGCGAAAGGAAGTTTAAATGGTGAAGAATGACGGTTTTTGGACAGAAGTTAAGAGGATTGAAGAGAGGATCAAAACAGACTCAGAGGAGTTACAAATAGGGTTACGTCTGTTCATTGGAAAACTGTCGAATTTAACATATGTAACCGTCTGACAGACAAATTTTGAGGGGTCAAAATTCAAACTTCGGGTAGTTACAAGTTAAACCGTTCAGCAAAGCTTACTGACAGACGAATTTTCATCCTGAAAGTTCATCTGACAGTGGCTTGGAACAAGTAATACAAACACAACAGACGAATTTTGTTCCAACAAAGTTCGAATGTTAATGAGCAAACAGCAAGCAACAAACAAAACAACAATCAACAGACGAATTAAGCATGCAGAACTTCATCTTTCAAGCATTCAATCAAGAAGAACATGATTCAACAGACAAATTTTGAACTGAAAACTCACATTTTTCAACTTTTGTAAAGGTTGTCCAACATTCGTATTTTAAGAAGTAATAATTTGTACAACAGTGATGGACAAACATAACTTTGAAATTTTTGTTTTTCAAAATTCGAACTTCAAAGATCCAACAGATGAATTTCGAGGCATCACCGAGAACTGTTCCAAGGCTAATAGGCCGAAGTTCGTCTGTTGGTCAACTAAAATTCGAATGTTGACCATGTTGACTAGTTCAAAAACACAGTTTATGAGGCAAAATATGTCTAACACTCATTAAAATACGAATTTCATCTTATAAAAACTTACAGAATGGATCCAGAACTTAGAATTTTCATCATTTACTTCACTTTCTGGTTGTTCCATTCTGATGTGCTCCAATCTTCAAGTTTATTGCCATTGAATCTTGTGAGGAGCACCTGCAGCTTGAATTAAACATACTCCGATGCTAAAGTTAGAATTAATCTTAAAGTTGAAACCTTTGAAAACAAGATTGCACAAGAATAACTTACAGTTCACTGGGATTTACCATACCTAGTTCTCTTCTTATTTTGCAATGCCTATCTTCTGATAGAGGCTTTGTGAGTATGTCAGGAACTTGATTCTCTGTTGGGATGTATTCCAATCTAACTTCTCCTTTCAGAACATTATCCCTTGTGAAGTGGTGCCTAACTTCAATATGTTTTGCCCTTGAATGCATGACAGGATTCTTGGTGATATTTATGGCACTTTGGTTGTCACACATGATTGGTATCTCTTTCATTTTAACCTCAAGATCTTCAAGCTGCTGCTTCATCCAGATGACTTGGGCACAACAGCTTCTAGCGGCAACATACTCAGCTTCTGCAGTAGATAGGGCCACACTGTTTTGCTTTTTGCTGAACCATGAAACCAGGGATCCTCCAAGAAACTGACAAGTTCCACTTGTGCTTTTTCTGTCAGTTTTGGATCCTGCAAAATCAGCATCAGTGTATCCTTTGAGATCTTCTCCATTGCCCTTTGGATACCAGAGACCCATCTGTGATGTTCCAATAAGATATTTGAAAATTCTCTTCACAGCTGTTGTATAGGTTTCCTTGGGACATGATTGGAACCTGGCACACATACAGACACTGAACATAATGTCAGGTCTGTTGGCAGTTAAGTACAGCAGGGATCCAATCATTCTCCTGTACTGAGTAATGTCAAACATCTTCCCATTCTCATCCATGTCCAGTTTGGTTGCAGTAGCCATAGGTGTTCCCATTGGCTTGGCATTCTCCATTCCAAACTTCTTTAGCAGCTCCTTTAGATACTTGGATTGACTGAGAAAGATACCATCATCAAGCTGTCTGATTTGCAGTCCAAGGAAGAAGTTAAGTTCACCCATCATGGACATCTCGAATTCTCCCTGCATTAACTCAGAAAATTTCTTGCAAAGAGTTTCATTAGTAGCACCGAAAATAATATCATCAACATAGATTTGAACAATTAGTAAATCTTTATTTTCTTTCTTAGTGAATAAAGTTGTCAACTTTGCCTCTATTGAACCCCTTTTCAATTAGAAAATTGCTCAGTCTCTCATACCATGCTCTAGGGGCTTGTTTTAAACCATAAAGAGCCTTCTTCAGTTTATAAACATGGTTTGGTTTAGTAGAATCCTCAAAACCTGGAGGTTGATCTACATAAACCTCTTCCATGATATATCCATTTAGAAAGGCACTCTTTATATCCATTTGATATAGTAAAATGTTTTTCATGCATGCATATGCTAGCAGTATTCTTATAGCTTCTAATCTAGCTACTAGTGCAAAGGTTTCTTCAAAATTAATACCTTCTTCCTGATTATATCCTTTAGCAACCAATCTAGCTTTGTTTCTTATTATCATTCCAGATTCATCAAGTTTATTTCTGAAAACCCATTTGGTACCAATAACAGGATGATTTTTGGGCCTAGGCACTAAATTCCAAACTTGATTTCTTTCAAACTGATTTAGTTCGTCTTGCATAGCTAAAATCCAGTATTCATCAGTTAAGGCTTCTTCAACACATTTGGGTTCAATTTGAGAAATGAAAGCGCAGTTGAGCATTTGATCCCTTAACTGTTTTCTGGTTTTGACTCTCTCTTGAACATTCCCTATTACTTGATCAACAGGATGATTCATTTGATATCTCCAAGCTCTAGGGAGTTCTTGAGATGTTTCTTCATTAATTTCTTCATCAAACTCTTGCTCCTGGATATCTTCCTCTGTGTTAACAGATTCAGATATTTTTGGAGGTTCAGTTTTACTTTTATCAGAAATGCCCAGTTTTTCAAAGTTAAAAGCAAGATCATCCTCATTGGTAACATGTTTTGAAACAGTTTCATTTTCAATGAAAATCACATGCACAGATTCTTCTACCACATTTGATCTTTTATTATAAGCTCTATATGCCTTACTCCTACTAGAATAGCCCAGAAATATACCTTCATCGGATTTGGCATCAAACTTACCCAGATTTTCTTTCCCATTGTTGTGAATGAAGCATTTGCATCCGAACACATGGAGATGGGACAGATTTGGCTTTCTTCCCTTGTAAAGCTCATATGGAGTCTTCCCAAGGATTGGTCTGATGTAGGCTCTGTTTATGATGTAGCTTGCTGTATTTACTGCATCAGCCCAAAACACTTGAGAGAGTTCCTTCTCATTCAGCATAGCTCTGGCCATCTCTCCAATGGTTCTATTCTTCCTCTCTACTACCCCATTCTGTTGAGGAGTCCTTGGAGCTGAGAAGTTGTGATCAATCCCATGCTCATTGCAGTACTCCAGGAAGTATGCATTTTCAAACTCTCCTCCATGGTCTGACCTGATTGACACAATAGAAATACCTTTCTCATTTTGCACTTTCTTAGCTAAGGTTACAAATGCATCAAAGGTATCACTTTTAGAGGAAAGAAATAATGTCCAAGTGAATCTAGAATAGTCATCTACAATTACAAGCACATACAGGTTACCACCAAGACTTTTCACCCTAGATGGTCCAATTAAGTCCATATGCAGCAATTCAAGTGGTCTAGTTGTGGTAACTATATTTTTAGATTTAAAAGATGATTTAGTTTGTTTCCCTCTTAAGCATGCGTCACATTCTTTGTCTTTCTCAAAAGATATTTTTGGCAGGCCAGTTACTAGCTCATTTTTAACCAGTTTAGACAATTGATTCATGTTAACATGAGCTAATCTCCTATGCCACAACCAACTATCATTATCCTGACAAATTAAACATACAGAATCAAAGGGAGGAAGTTCATCAAGGTCAATAGTATAACAGTTACCATACCTTTGAGCTTTGAGGATTACTTTGTGATCACTTTTTCTGATGACCAGGCAAAACTTTGAGTCAAATAGCACCCAGTTTCCTCTGTCACAGGTCTGACTTACGCTCAGCAAATTGTGGTTGAGGCCAATTACAAACAGCACCTCTTCAATGGATGTTTCTGGATTTTTCCCCACAATGCCAATGCCAACAATTTTGTCATATTGATCACCTCCAAAGGTCACCTTTCCTCCTTTCTTGTCTTTAAGGGTGATGAACTTCTCCTTATCTCCAGTCATGTGGCTTGAGCAGGCACTGTCCATATACCATTTGTTGTTCTTCTTAGCTTTGAGACAGACCTACAAAACAATGTTTATGTTTTCTTTTTAGGTACCCAAATTTGCTTGGGTCCTTTTTGGTCAGTTGATTTTTCCCTAGATGCAGATGCAACTTTGGGAACCCATTTAACTTTCCTGCCAAGTCCATTTTTCTTCAATGCACAAGAACTGGAAATATGTCCCTTTTTGTTACAGAAATGACAGGTAATAAAGGGACTGCTAGATTGAGTGGCAGGAAGAAAACAATGCAGATAATACTTTTGTCTTGCATGCTTTGGTTGATTATATGTTTCAATGCAAGATGACATATGATCTTTCTTTCTGTTACTCTCAACATGCACAAAATGTCTCATGTATGCATTCTGGTTTTTCTTCCTAATCTTTTACTTGACAGCACATGGATCATAGCCAAGACCAGCTTTTCCTTGTGATATTCTTTGGCTCCCCATCAAGGCAAACAACATATCTTTACCTCTAGTGAGCCTAGACATGCTTTTAACTAAATAATCATTAGTTTGCTTAAGTTTAGTGCATGAAGTGCAGCAAACAGATTCAGTAGTAGGTAAAGAGGTAATTTCAGAAACTATGCTTTGAGATTCCAGCTTATTTATCTTTTTCTTTGCCAATTTCAGTTCTTTAGCAACTTTAATGAATTCATCATGAAGCTCATGAAATGCATCCAGTAACTCAGAATAGGAAGGTTCAGATTCATATACCTCTTCCTCCTGATCAGTGCTGCATGAGGGTTCGGCTTCTTCAGAAGTAAGTGCCATCAGGCAGATATTGGCAATCTCATCCTCATCCTCTTCCTCCTCATCTGAGCTGTTGCCCCATATTGATGAGATGTAGGCTTTCTTCTTCTTCCCTTTGTCAGCAGCTTTCTTATCCTTTTCTTGCTTTTTGAGGAATCGAGGACAATCCCATTTGATGTGTCCCTGCTTCTTGCATTCATAGCAAGTCACAGGCTCTTTTCCCTCTCTCTTGCTTTCACCAGCTGCTCCCTTCTTGAAGAATTTCTTGTTCTTCTTCTTGTTGTAGAATCTTCCAAATTTTTTGACCATTATAGTCAGAGTTTCTTCATCTAGCTCATCTCCTTCGTCAGATTCTTCTTCCTTTTCATCAGCAGCTTTGAGGGCAAGGCCTTTCTTCTTTTTGACTAGCCCAGCTTCCCTGAGAGCTTTGATTTTTCCTTCATACTCCTCAAGGCTACCAAAGAGAGCTGTGACAGAGGCCATTGATTCTCCTCTGGCTTCCTCTATTGCTGTCACCTTGGGCTGCCATTCCAGAGGGAGAGCTCTGAGAATCTTTCTTACTTTCTCAGATTGATTGTATTCCTTTCCCAGGCTCTTCAGCTGATTCACAATGAGAGTAAACCTCTTTTGGAGCTCCTTTACAGTTTCTCCTTCAGCCATTCTGAAGCTTTCATACTTTCCAATGCACGTGTGCAGTCTGTTCTCCCTGACTCCAGATGTTCCTTCATGTGCAATCTGCAGAGTATCCCACATTCCTTTTGCAGTGGTGCATTGCGAGACCCTGTAGAATTCATCCTGGTTCAGGGCACTGACTAAACAATGCTTTGCTTTGAAATTCAGTAGGACTCTCCTTCTGTCTTCATCATTCCACTCTTCTTCCAGCTTCTCTTTGTGTCTTCCATCTTTAGTTAGAGCCATTGGGACGAAATCTCCTTTTTCAATGACTGACCAGATGTCAAGATCAATTGATTGTAGGTAGATCTGCATCCTCATCTTCCAGTACGCATAATGCTCTCCACTGAAACCTGGTGGTCTGTTAGTGTTATTCCCTTCAGGAAGTATACTCTCTCCAAAGCCAGCCATCTTTGTTCCCAGACTGTAAAATCCTTTGAATGGGAATCCGGGCTCTGATACCACTTGTTAGCAAGGCTGACTTCCCAAGGGGGGGTGAATTGGGAAGATTGAAATTTTTCTGCACAAAATAAAATGGGTGAAGATAGCATAGTGTAAGGGAAGCAACGTATAAAACAGAGCAAGCTAAAAAGTAAAGATAAGGAGAAGAAGACTCAGTGATTTATCCTGGTTCGGTCTATCCACTTGACCTACGTCCAGTCCCCAAGACAACTCTTGAGATTTATCCACTATACAGCAAGAATTCAACGGGCTTCTTGCTAATGCCACAGTACACGAGTATGCTCTGTTTCTGGAGCTTTCTCACTCTCTCTAAGCACTTATACAATGTGCTTCCCAATCCCCTTGTGATTTTTCCTCACAAGTAAATCTATCTTCCAGATGAAGAGTAGATTGTTTACAATGATATAACTCTCTTGAATAGAGTAGATATGAAGGTTAAAGTACAGATATTGAAGCTACAGGATAATAGCTCTTGAGAAGAAGTTTTGACAGAAATTCGGTCTATACAAGTTGGATTTGTTACTCACAACTTCAAATGATGTTATATTTATAGTTTTAGGTCTCAAATGTCCCTTAGAGACAAAATCTATCCATTGGGAAAGTTATCCAACGGTTACTCTGAAAAACTATCTGTTAACCAACCGCATTTAATGCTTCTGGCATACTGAAATTCGAATTTTGGTTGGTCAACAGACGAATTTCGAAGAAACCGAAGGTTAAAGCTTTCAACGTTACAGCACGAAGTTCGTCTGTTCATGAAGTGAAATTCGAATTTTGAAACTTACAAAACATTTTCACAATGTGACATACGAATTTTCAATAAGAAAGTTTTTCGGTTAAGTGTGAACAGTGTTTTTAATTTTCTACAGTGCCTTCGAAATTCGAATTTTGGAAGCCCAAAATTCGTCTGTCCATTGAACATTCAAAGAGGCACAGTAGATCACTTTCTTCGAAATTCGAATTTTGAAAGGGTGAAATTCGTCTGTCAGAGAGACTCTTTTCAGACTAGCTTCAACATTCGAATGTTACAAGACTTGTCATTCGTATGTCAGTGTTTCATTTCAACAGACTTAAAAACATAGCTACTAAAATTAGAATTTTAATGTTCAAAGTTCGTCTGATAGAAAGCAGTTTTGAAACTTAAATTATTCTTGATCTCAGATGAACTTTAACATTGTTTCAGACGAATTTCTTCCATTTTCATAAGTTGTGATTTGTCTGAAATTCGAATTTTGAAGACTCAAAGTTCGTCTGTTTCAAAGAAGCTCCTTTCAGACTTATATGAAAATTCGAATGTTGGAAACTCAAAGTTTGTCTGTCAGAGAGCAGTTTTGAAACTTAAATTATGCTTGATCTCAGATGAACTTTAGCATTGTTTCAGATGAATTTCTTCTATTTTCTCAAGTTGTGTTTTGTCTGAAATTCGAATTTTGAAGATGTGAAGTTCGTCTGTCACTAAGAGGCTTCTTTCAGACTTGGATGAAAATTCGAAGTTTGGAGAATCAAAATTCATCTGACAGAGAGACATCTCTTTAGACTTATTCAGTTTTAGCTCGAAATTCGAATTTCCAAAGGCGAAGTTCGAATTTCCAACATGATAATTCAGTTTAAACTTTCAAACTTCGTTTGTTTGTGGGTGTTTTTCAAATAAGTCAAGATTTAACACAAAATCAAGGTTTGAAAACATCTTTTTCTCAAATCAAAATCTTTTACCCAATCACAACTAAAACTAAAGATCCTATAAAAGATTTAACAGCAAATACTCAGAAAATCTTCACTTGAAACAACTTTGATCTCCTTTGATATCTTCAATCCGAGCTCTTGAGTGTTGGTTTGGAATCATCAAAACTCTTGATTCAACAAAAGATACTACCTTGGAGCTTTAGACTCTTCAACTTCAAACTTGCTTTTCACTTGACTTAACTTACTTCCTTAGCCTGTTTGGAGCCTACGAACATCAATAAACTTTACTTAACCACTTAATATCATCATAGGAATCTAGATATGCATAAGTGGCCATAACTTCTGATTTTTTGTAAACTAACTTCTATAATGAATTTATTGACCTTTCTTGACTATTTTGAACCCTAGGAACTCATTGGAGCCATTAGAATCATCAAACTCCAACCCTAAGGTCCGCTTGCCTCCTTAGCTGAAACTTGCCCCATAAAAACCCAAGTAGAAATCCTCAATCTTTGGACCAATCTTTCATACATTCTTTGCATCATTTAACATCACAAACTCATTGCAAATGATTGTATAAATGAAACACAAAACTTAGCTTTGTTGAATCAAGTGTTTTGATGATTCCAAACCAACTATCAAGAGCTTGGAATAAAGATATCAAAGGTGCACAAAAGGTTCAAGTGAGGAAATTCTGGAGAAATCAGAGCAAGGATTCATGTAGGATGTTTAGTAATGTTTTAATTTGAATAAAAGATTTTGAGTTGGTGAAAAAATGTTTTCAAGCCTTGATTCTATGTTAAAACATGGAATATTTGAAAAACACCCACCAACAAACAAAGTTTGAAAGGTTTATACTGATCTGTCATCTTGGAAATTCGAACTTTGGCTTTGGAAATTCGAATTTCGTATGGAAAGTGAACAAGGCTAAAAAGAGGTCTCTCTGACAGACAAATTTTGACTTGAGAAAATTCAAATTTTGATAAGTGTCTAAAAGGAGCATTCAGTAACAGACGAACTTTAGGTTTTGAAAATTCGAATTTTAGACAAAATGTAACTTATGAAAACTAAAGAAATTCTCTGAAATTATGTCAAAGTTCATCTGAAACCAAGTTTAGATTGGATTTCAAAATTGCTCACTAACAGACGAACTTTGCACATGAAAATTCAAATTTCAGAAACTAAGCTTATGAGTCTGTTACAATGATATGGTGACATACGAATGACAGTATTTGTAAATTGGAATTTTGAAGTAAGTCTGAAAAAAGGTCTCTCTGACAAACGAACTTTGCACTTTGAAAATTCAAATTTTGAATTAGATGAACTACTGTGCCTTATAAGCCAACTACGGACAGATGAATTTTGGGGTTCCAAAATTCTAATTCCGAAGGCACTGTAGTAAATTGAAAATACTGTTCACACTTAATAGAACATCTTCAAACATGAAAATTAGTATGTCACAACATAGAAACATTTTCCAAAGATCAAAATTCAAACTTTGCTTCATGACAGACGAACTTCGAATATTCAACGTTGAAGTCTTTAGTCTTCAGGTTCTACGAAATTCGTCTGTTAACAAATTGAAATTCGAATTTCAGAGTGTCAGAAGTATTAAATGCGGTTGGTTAACGGATAGTTTTTTAGAGTAACTGTTAGATAACTTCTCCAACAGATAGATTGTGTCTCTAACGTATAGTTGAGACCTAAATCTATAAATATAACATCATTTGAAGTTGTGGGTAACGATTTTAACTTTGTATATACTAAAATTCTGCCAAATCATCTACTCAAAGTCTCTTACTCTCTCACTTCAATATTTGTACTTCAACTTTCATATTTACTCTGTCTAAGAGAGTTTAATCATTGTAAATAATCTCATCTTCATCTGGAAGAAAGATTTTCTTGTGAGGGGATATCACAAGGGATTAGGGAAGCACTTAGTAAGAGTGCATAGTGAAAGTGTGAGCTCTGGAAATAGAGCATCATCTTTGTACTGAGGCATTTGCAAGAAGCCCATTGAATTCCTGCAGAATAGTGGAAAATCTCAAGTGGTGACTTAGGGACTGGACGTAGGTCAGGTGGAGAGACCGAACCAGGATAAATATCTAAGTTTTCTTCTCTTTACTACTACTTTTACAGTTTATTCATTTATACTCTATTTTACTATCATACTTAACTTTCTTCACCTTCTTGACATTTTGCAGAAAAATTTAATATTCCCAATTCACCCCCTCTTGGGAAGCCAACTTATCTAACAAGCTTCACAACCATGCTTTGGCCGAGACTTAAGGACCATGAGAGGAGAAAGAAAAATGCTCAAAACCCTAGTTAAATAAAAGGAAAAGGATGCTAGAAGAGATTGGAGAAGGGAACCATACCTTTAGACCTTTCCTTCTTGTCTTCTGCTTCCTTCCCTTCTTCTTCCTTTCCTTCTTCCCTCCCACTCTATCAGCATTCTCTCTCTCCCTCTTTCTCCAACCTTGCCCCCTATTTGGCGCAAATGAGCAAATAGGAACGAGGGGTCTTGGGTATTTATAAAAAGAATAGAGTGATTTTGACCCTCGGATTAAACTTTGATCTAATGGCTTATGATTATTCTCCATTTGTTTATGCAATTTCCCTCTTTTACCCTTAGATATTTTGGCCATTGTGAGAGAGGTAGGAGAAGGCAATTTTGTCTTTAAAATTTTGGTCCCATAGGGGAAAAGAGATAATTTACCAATTTGCCATTTTATAGATCCATTTGGCTCTGGTTTATATATTTTTATCTGGGTTTTATATTATATCCTGTATTCTTTCTATATACTTTATCTATGGAGTCTACTACATTTTTCTCTTTACTTTTTCATATGGGGTCCACTTGTCTTTATTTCTTACTATTCATCTTACTCATATATTGCTATAATTGTAACTTTAGGCCCACATATTCTATATCTTGTGTATTTCTATTATGGATTGGAGTAATAAAATATTATTTTCTCTTTCCACCTTAAAAAATATCATTTTGCCCTTACTTTTAGCAAAATGACTATTTTACCCTTTTGGGCTTTTTTATTCTTTTATGCTGCTTTAGGCCTGTCATCCTATGTATTTAGGCCTTTATCCATCCCTAGGCAATGCGAATCATTTCAAAATAATTTCATTGCATTTCTCAACATTTCCTAATCATCCAATGCATATGAAAATATGGATGTTAGAATATGTCCAATAAGTTTGTTTCTGGAAAAGGTGAAATTGTTTTTTTTTTCATCATGAACTTGTTTTTATGCTAAAGATCATTGGAGGAAATCTTTGTAGTGGGTTCAAAGAAGAAAATGATTTGCCAATAGAGAATGCTTTCTGTTATGAATTTAGATCTATCAAAGAGAAATCAATGCTCTGTATAGTTTTAGCACGGACGCTTGAATGTTTGAAATTGTGGATTGGCCTTTTTTAGAATGTGTATGAAAGTAGGAAATTGATTGATGATTCTCTCTTTTAAATATAGCCTGGAATATCTTTTGATTCCATGGATTTAGTTAATTTTTCTAATTACATAGTTGGGTAGATTTCATTATAAAATCGTCTATGTGGGATCTAGTATCTCTTTTGGGTGATAAATGATAAATGTGTGGGATTTAAATATCTCCTCTAGTTATACTCAAATTTAATTAAATTATTTTCTAATATACTCCCTCTAGTCACATTTATAAGATGTTGTTAACTGATGCACAGATATTAATAAGAGTTAGTTATATTTTCAAGTTACAAAAATTAGCATAAGTTTCAATTTTATCTCTACTCCTCATTCAAGTAGTAATAAACTAATAATTATGTGGGAAAAGAGAGTATGTTAAAGTGAGGAACAATTTACAAAAGAATAGAGTTAGAGGGTAAAGTAGGAAATTATATGAAAATCTGACACTACACTTTATAAATAGAACCAAATAAATCTTCTGGATAACACCTTAAAAATAGGATCAGATAGAGTAAATTTTTTCTTTAAAAAATTGCCATGTGGGATCTTGTGTATCCTCTGGGTGATAAATAGTATTTGTGTGAGATATAAATATCTCCTCTAGTTTATATTTAAATTTAAATGAGTTCATTCATAATTATGAATTTTTCAAAATTGATCAATGGTGATGATAATAAAAATTGAAATTATTACAAATAAATAAGTCGAGTGTGACTTTTGAAAACCAAAGTGGTTTCTCGGGTCATCTCCAAGGAAATCTTTTCAGACAACAATATAATGCTTGGAGGTTACTTTTAAGGCAAAGGATATTCAAAAGATGACCTACTTTTGGAAACCCCACAATTTCCTAAAACTGAAAATAATAAATTTAAGAAAAGAAGAAGTTCTAAACTAATACAAATAAAAGTTTCATAAATAAATAAGACACGAAAACTTGCATTCTTTTTTAAATTAAAGTTTTCATTGAAGAAACTTCATGCTTCAAGATAGATAAGGTTTTGCCAATAGCCTAATAGCTTAGTGGCACCAATACTCCCTTAATGGAGAGAGGCCATGGGATAAAGTCCCACCCATGACAAATTGTTATCTTAGGTGGGTGGGTGAGTGTGTATTTATAATTGTTCTCGATTAAAAAATATAGATAAGGTTTTCAAAAAGGATTAAATTTATATATATATTTTTTTATATGTTTTTCATATTATTCTCTAATTAAAATTTAACATATAGGCTTTTTAAAATTTTTTAAGTTTAAGAAGTTAATACTTTTAATATATAATTAATGACTAAATCTACAATGTATTAAAAAAATAATTCACATGTTCACTTATAATTAGAAAACAATATGAAAAGCACATAAGGAAAAACATATAAATATTTTTCTTTCGAAGATCATAAAAAAAGAAAATAAATAAGAATACAAGAAATAAATACAAAAAAAGGAATTCGCAATCAATACTAATAATGATTTTATAAATAAATAAATGAAAACTTAAAAAGAAAGGTTCAAATTAATAAATTAATAATAGACAAGAAAAATTATGAATGAAATTAACTTCAATAAAAAATAAATAAGCAAAAAATACAAAAATAAAAAAAATAGAAAAAGAAAATGATGAGATTAAGAAAGTGAAATGATATTAACTTTTATAAATTAAAATACACCAACCAAACTCAGAAAATTTTTTTGTTGGTTGAAGACAAATAAATTTTTTACTATCTTGATCTTTCCAAATGAAAAATATATTTTCTTTAAAAGACACTAACCCACATACACACATTTTTGCCCTCAAATTATATGAATTTTAATCCCTATTACAGGTATATAGGTCCCAAACTCTTATTCAATGTTAAGTCTACCCTTGTAAATAAATAAATATTTTTTTATTTTATTTTCTTAATTTTCTTAATTTTTAACTTCTAATTCCTTTTCTTTTTACCCTTATTTTTGCATGTGAATAATTAAAAGATAATCAAAATACTTTTAAAAACATATTAATTTACACAATCAACTTAAGTTAATTATTCTTAGGAATGAGTGTCGTAAATTGTCTAATACATTCCTCACGTACAATCGACTTCCGAATTCATCTTTGTTTACATATTCCATCCTTTTTCTTCTTACAAGATTAAGTTTCCAAGATTTTCTTTAAAATTTTGGTTGCGACTCCTTATAAATCGATTTTCTTTCAAATATCCAATTTCTTCTCTTTTTACTTTTTACCACGCCCTCCATATCGTATTTCCGTATTTCCTAGTAAGACATGAGTTGAATTAGTTTTTAAAAAAAAAAGCTATATTAATTTATGTTAAAAAATTTAAAAAAATACCATTGATGTGTTATGTTGTGAAAATCTCAACCCATTAAAAAAAAAAAAAAACCAGGCTGGTTAAATCTAATCAATTTTCTATACAACCTGTAAATTGCCAGTTTGTTTGGTCTGAGTTAGCCTGTGTTACTAGATCTACGCATATCACCAGATGCGGTCTGTGTGTGGCTTACATGATAGTTGCTTGGTTACTCACCATCAGAAGGTGGTAACGGTCATCCCATGCTATGACACACGTGGGGTACCAAAAGGGTGATAATTCTGTGGTGTGATGCTAGTGTGGACATTCTGGATCCCAATAGAATGATGATTTCCCTATTCGAAAGTTTGGGTGTAGGAGTTTGGACTTCTAAGGCCCAAGAGGGAATTGTTAGGTTCAAGTTCTCGGCCTACTTTTATGATGCAAATAAGAGAAATTCATTTACTGGGCCCATGCGTGATGGGTTGAGGATTTTTCACTTCTTACATCATGCCATGCCGAATATATTTGGGATTATATTCTTTATTATTGGGGTCCAAAATAGTAAAGTTGTGTCAAAATAGAAGATCTTGTTCTTTCATTAAAAAATTAAAAAAAAAAGAAGAAGAAGAAGATCTTACATGTATTTTGGCAAATCTTTTTCTCAATTAAATTTTAACATCTTCAAACAAGGTAGCTGAGGGCTTGCCGAGCACTTTGATTGTGCTATACAATGGAATCTTACCCCGATCCCGCTTTTTGTGTTTAGTTCTGTATGTTCATCTTTTTTGTGGTTAGTTCTGTATGTTGTACTAGTTTTAATAGGAATGATTCTGATATGATTCCTTCTTAATTTGTTGTATTTTATTTTATTTTATTTTATGTATTAATATAATATATTTTTCTGACCAAGAAAAAAGAGTTTAAATAATAATATTTTACATTTATGAAATATAACTTTTAGACTTGATTGATTGATTTTTTTGGCCAATTTAGACTTGATTGATTTTTTTGGCCAATGGAGTTTGGTTGACGTTACTCGTTTGTTGTGTCTATCTGCTATTTTAGATCAAGGGATGGGGCAAACGGGTTCGGCTGTCAACTTCCTCACTTGGTAATCCTTGTTTCTGAGTCTCTCCTCCTTCCCCTGAGATCAGAACGAGAGCGTCAGCATCTCCCTTCCTGTACTCAGCGTATTGGCCGCCGTTCACAGTTATCCCATCTACTTGATGTCTAGTTCTCATGTCATTCGTAACTTTAGAACCTAACAGACAATACATTATAGAGGGTTTCTTTGACTTGCAGAAAAATTCTATTTGCTTGTAATCTTTAGTTTTTTCTTTTTTAAGTTTGCTTGTGCTCCAAATCAAAATCTTGTTTATCTTAGACTCGTTGATGGTGGAGCTTGTTTCTAAGCCACATATTTCCTTTATATTTTATTTAAAAATTCTTTTTGTTTACAATAGAACGAAATTAGAACTACGTTAGTTTGTGTATGATTTCTGTCTCTTAATGAAGGTCTGATCTTATGTTTTGTGATTTACGCGTTAATCCGAAGTTTGTTGATCACTTGATCGCATGGATAACGGGATAATTATAACAGAAAGGCTTTTTTTTGGCAATAATGGAGCTAACTTTATTTTCCAAAGATATTATCTTTCTTGTATACATAAAAGCTGCAACCGTGATCTTGTCATGTCCATTCTTTTGTAGTCAATAGACATGTTTGCCAGCATTAGGAGATTTGGAAGGTGGGTCTCTTTTGTTCCCAAGAGGGAATTTTCTAACTCCTCTTGTTTTGAAAACGGTGCTGAGCGAAGCCTGAAATCGTTAAACCTTTATTCCGCCATCAACCAAGCTCTTGACATTGCTTTGGAAACTGATCCACGGTGGGTTTGTTATGTCTGTAAACCTCCTCCTCCTCCTCCTCCTCCATCTTTTTGTTCAGCTATCCAATGTGATATGATGAATGTGTAATTGTATTCTTTTCCTCTTAGAAGATCATCAACCATACTGGGAGCTATAAGCCACCCCATGAAATTGCATATTTTAGTTTAGCATCTGAATGAACTTGTCTTAAATTAATTTCCTTGATTGTTGTGACAATCACTCCTAATCTCAACTGGTTACTTTAGCTTTTGCAATGCGTGTAATAAAGGGAGGGGGGAGAGGGAGGGCTTGAGGTCATGTTAATGGACGATAAAGCTTTGTCAGGATCTAAAGAAAGTCATCGTGTGAGTGCCAATAAAAATTTGAATGATGGTTCTATTAACTCGTGGATATCTACAAGACTGATTAATTGTTACTTTTCTGCTTCTGGATTGATTGTTACTCTTATTGGCAGCGTAAGAATGTTCAACAGAGATTCAATTGTTCATATCCAATAACTTAAGGAGATTTTTGAGCTGGCAAGGATATTAACTGAACATCTACTTTGTCAATCACTGAACTTTTGTCGCCAAATTTCTTGACTTATACTGGGATTTTGACTGCTATAATAGTATCTGGATATTATATGTGATGGTAACAAAATTTGGATATTCTTTTTCTGAAATTAAAATTTCTTTGTAGGACAGCACTCCCAGTTCTTGGTTACTGATAATAACTTAGCTTATAAGTGAGCCAAACATCAGCCAAGGTCTTTGTCTGCATAGGAGGAAATGGCTAATGGCTATTAGCCAAATTAGTTAGGGAAGAAATTGAGGGTTAATAATCCTCTCAACTTATTTTATTAGATGGAAGCAACATTATCTTTATAGGCATTAAAAGAGCTCACTCTTTCTTCTACTAACCTAACTCCCAAAATAGGATACTCTTAACATAATCAAAATAGAGAACTTAAACAAAGGGGACAACTTGATACCTCTGCACTATTGTAACTCCTTCTCCTCCATACCATTACAAGAATGGTTCTTTGAGAATCTCAAACAAAGGGGAGACAACTGGGATATAAGATTCAGTATCACATGCTGGAGACTTTGGGAAGCCAGGAACAAAACTCTGTTTACTGAGGAGTCTATTGACCTCAGTCAGCTCCTTCACTCCATCCATTTCACTGTATCTGATACTAACAAAGCCAATTAGCCTCTTGTAGATAGCTTCTTTTCGTTGTTTTGAACTTTGTATCGTTTTGATGTCTCCTCACTCATCCAGAGGCTGACAGCCACTGTACATATTCTGTTTAATACATCTCCCAGTTCACCCAAAAAAAAAATAGAGAACTTAAAACTAATTTTATCCTAATAAAAAATAACTAAAAAAAATAATCCTTTGTTAAAACTTAACAAATAAAATTAAAAACAATTTGATCATTATAAATGCATAATTATGTAACCTCCAACACCTCTTTCGAGTTGGGTATTCTGAACTTTGTGTTGAGGTCTTCAAATTTAATCCTTATAACAACCTTAGCCGTCGAGTTTGTCAAATAAGACGTGATTTAGTTATTTTTCAAGCACCCAGATTTTGTATTTTGGCTGTTGGAATTTGGTGGGGCAGGATCATCAATGATATAATCCTCCTTGTTGTGTGCTTTGGTATGCATAAAGTATTTTTGGCCAATTCATGACTGATTGATTGGGCGTTTTGCTGGTGACTTGCCTTTTTTGATATTGAGTGCTTTTACTTGCTCGTATTCTGTCATTTGGCCTTGTAGGCTTTGATATGGGAAGAAATTCAGAGTTAATAACTCTCTAAACTTATTTTATAAGATGGAAACAATATATTTGTTGATGATAAGAGAGAGAGCAGACTCCTACTCCAACTAAAAGACATAACTCTTCAAATAGGATAATTCTATCCAAATCAAATACAAAATTTAGTCGAAACAGAAACTTAAGCTAAGATTAAATACATAGAAGTGTTATCCAAAAGTAACTAAAAACCAAATAAGTCTTAATTAAAACAAATAAAATAAAATAAAATAGCTTTAATTAAAATAGGCGCATATTAATGCATCTCCAACAATTAGGGTAATGGTTTTCCAAATATATGATAGTTCATAGTCTTATGATTTTTTTTTATTTTATTTTTCTGTGTCTGCTGGATATATTTTAACTTACTGTGACTGAAATAAAGGTTGGTTAGGTTATTGCAAGTCAGGCAGGGAAATAGTCTGAAATCATCTTTAGTTTTTATAATTATATTTCTTTCATTGTGTATTGTATTTATTGCACTGCTTTATCTTAAAGGCCACATATAGGGATCTAAGTTTATCAAATCTGTTGATAATCCTATTAGTTATTGTTGGTCAAGGGTTACAAATTAAGTAAGAGTGCCGAAGGATCAGGAGTTTATTATTTTTTAGGTGTCTTGGAGTTCATTATTGTCTAGGAGACTTATAGTTATCACTTATCTTTATCTCTAGTGGTTTATCTTGCAGTCAGACACTAATTTCATAATCTTTATAAATAAAGGAAAATACAAGGGTGGAAGTAGAGTTTTTGCACTAGGCCTTACTTTGTATTGGCCATTTCTTTGCTTTAACCCTTTTCACTACTTTAATGGCCTTTCAGTTCATTTAGGTTTATGCAAGCACTCTGTGGAGGGAGGAGGGTGTGAGGTTCAACAACATCTGAAATAATCCATTTCTAAGCTTATTTTCTTGTTGTTCAAAACTTCATCTTTACATCTACAGGAGAGGTTTCTGTTGGAACATTAGGGAGACAGAAGTTGGGAGAAAAGGAAGGGACCAAACAAAATATATGCTATTGAAAGACTCAATGTTAGTGTGTATGAGTATGACACAAACTCCCAACCTTTATCTTTATTAATCTTGTAATGGCCAAAGACACCCTTGCTATGTAGTTTTAAGTACGCTAGAAAGTAATTGTTAGGAATTTTGTTTGTTCTGTTGGGTGGAATTCTGTTAGGAGGAAGTTAAATTACAAGTATTCCTATTAGCATATAAATAAGGAATGGATAGATGTAAATGTGTGTACTGAATAATGAGTTGTGATTCTTCTGTCTAGAGTCCAATGTATGATTTGGTTTTAGAGCCAAACAATTCTCGGGAGGATGACAAAGCAAACCTGATCCCAAGACAAGTTCAAGTAGCTTGAACAGGAGCTTGGGCAGACATAATCTGATGTCAACAAGCTATGAAGCTCCATGGTGAGGATCAAAGCAATAATTGCAAAGAAGGCTTCCAACATTGTCCAAATGGCTGCAAACTCCAGTGTCAATGTGAATGGACTTATGATGTGCATCCATGGAGGTCAAATTCCTCAAATCTGCATGTACAATGGGAAATTAACAGGGGACTATATATTTCATGCAAAATTTGCTGGAGCAGAATCTCCTTAGTTTGATGGAGTTGATTGCAAAGGATGAACCTTTCATTGCCAACAGTTCTTTGACATGTGCTTACCTGGAAGGGATGGCTCTTCAGTGGCATCAAGGGTTTATGATAATCAAGAAGATAAGCGATCATGCTGGGAATAATATATGAATAGCATTGGTTCTCGTTTTGGTGATGTTCTAAAGATTGACCTGACGGCTGAAGTGAAAAGCTTGACGCAAGAAAGGACAGTTGCTGAGTACCCAGAAAAGATTGAGGAATTGTTGATTGAAATTGAATTGACAGAGGAATTAGTCATAATTTGTTTCTTGAGAGATCTTAAAGAAGAAACAGAGGCCCCTGTCAGAATGGTTAAACCAAACTTCTTGTCAAACACCATGTATCTTGCTAGGCCTGAAAAAACGTTAGTCTTGGCTTTCCAGAATCAAACCCATTACCAGATCAAAAGAAACGGTTAAATCCAAACCATTTCCACTTCTTTATTGAATCCAAGAAACCAAATCAAACTGCCTGACAATCTCCTAAAAGCCTAAACAATTTCAACTACCAAGAATAATATCACTGCCTTTGAAAAAAACACCAGCTTTATCAAGTATAAAAAGATTACATAGTTAATAACCACCACATACCCTGGTAAAAATGTGAAGCATTTGTCCAAGGACATGGTTGAGTGGTGAAGCAAGGGCGCATGTCACTGATGCCTTAATAGTATACTTTTGATAAAATATTCACACGTTTTCATGATTCTGGTTCAGGAAGTGGAAGCTGAAATTGCAGGTGATACTCAAGCCATTACTAACAGTCCTTGAGGATGAGGATCGGTGTAGAGTTTTTTTTTTTGTGTTTTTTTTTTTGGGGGAGAGGGTGAGGGGATGGGTTAATATACACAATTATCAGTTAGTTGGAAGTATGTTGACAGTTACGGATACTGTTAGTTTTGTTAGGATGGAATTGGGTTTGAAGGAAGTTAGATGACCGGTGTTCCTAAATGTGTGTGTGGAGTAAAGAGTTGTGATTTTTTCTTCTTCTCACCCCAAGTAAATGTTTACTTTTACGACAAGACTTCCCTATATTCTGAATACCTTTTACCAGTTTCATTTAGGGAAAGATTAACATATATAGGATTGAATAAAAATAGTTCATACTAACTTCCAACTCCCTAGTGCATAGCTGATTAATTTGATGTTTAGCAGAATCCTTATAGTGAAAATGTTCTGAAATAGCTTGCTTTTCTGAAGCTTCTTTTTTTGAATATAATGAATAACTTTAATCTGGTAATACATATTGCATAAAAACTAGGGGAGCTCTGCTGTAGTTTTGAAGAGTTGTATGAGTTTATATTTTCTAGTTTCTGTAATAAATGGCTGACTTCTATTCTGTGTCTCTTATACTTTGTGTTCTTTTAATATTCCTTCATGCAGTTGTATCTAAGGATGGCTTTTGGTCTTTATGTTCATCTTATTAGGTTTCTTGTGTGCAGAGGATTTTTAAACCATTGCTACTTATTCTGTTGTATTTGATCCCAGTGCTTATGTTTTTGGAGAAGATGTAAGCTTTGGTGGGGTATTCCGATGTACAACAGGATTAGCTGACCGGTTTGGTAAAAACAGGGTTTTTAATACCCCACTATGTGAACAGGTATCTATGTTCCATATTCCTATGCAATGCCTCCCTCTTTTATCTCTCCCCCTTCATTTCCTGTAATTATTCATGGTCAAAATGTATAAAAACAAGTGTACAAAGGAGTCTTCTTTAGAACACATTGTAATGAAATCTTACATTGACATTGTATGCGGAGACTGTGTTAGCAACCAGGACATAATTCACTTAATTTTTCTTTTTATTTCTAAGTTTCTTTTTAATTCTTTCCTTATTCATGTTCTCGATACTGCAAGTTTATAAATTATATACTGAAGTTTTATTGCACACAGGGCATTGTTGGATTTGGCATTGGTCTGGCAGCATTGGTGAGTGTTAGAAGTTCAATAATTTTATTGCTTGGTTTACAGTCAAACAACTACATTTTACTATAATTATTCTGTTGTGACTGGCTGATAGTGCAAAGTTCTTGGTCTCAATTTATATGTAGGGCAATAGAGCCATTGCAGAAATCCAGTTTGCAGATTATATTTATCCAGCTTTTGATCAGGCATGCACCCTTTCAGTGGCTATGATTAGCTAAAGCTATGTTTGAATTGTAATTAACCCATTTTGATATTCTAGATTGTTAATGAAGCCGCTAAATTCAGATACCGGAGTGGGAATCATTTTAATTGTGGTGGTAAATTTCTTTTACCTTTTTCTTTTTGAAGTTTCTAGCTTGTTTCATTTTTTGCTTGTCACATCACAAAGTTTTACATATTCCTATAGGTCTAACAATTCGGGCTCCTTATGGAGCTGTAGGCCATGGTGGACATTACCATTCTCAATCCCCTGAAGCATTCTTTTGCCATGTTCCTGGTATCAAAGTATGGTGCTCTCTTTTGGGCTTCAGTTTGTTGTTACCTGCTTTTTCTTTAATTTTGTTCATTTCTCCTTTGTTTAATATAGCTTGCATACAATATGGTGCTTGTCACTGTAGAAATGCTAAAGCTAGTGTGCATGAAAGACCGTGGTTATCCTCACGCTGGGCTGTCAAATAAAGAACAGTATTCATGTATAAATGGGGTCTTCCTGCAGATAATTGGATGGTCTGAACTCATTTTTTTGTGATGAAAAATAGTCTGCAAACAAAGAAGACTTGTGCATGATTGTTAAGGTTATGCAAGATATAAATTCAAATAGGTTTTTAATAAAGTTTCCAGGATACTTGAGTCTTAACATTAAATAAATGATTTGTCTGGACCTTGCAGGACAACTGTAGAAACTATCTATTGCTGGTAATTCAAGAAACTGTGCCTTGATTTAAGTAAATCTGGGATTTTAAAAAATAGTCTCTTGTCAGAGATGCTACACTATATAAAGGAGCCAGTACTCTATTCTAATCAATGTTGTGAAAACCAGACTAGTTATTGAAGTAGTTGAGGCATTGGTCCATGGTTTATTAGTCGGATCATGGTCGAATCAATCATAATTAAAATAATATATTTTTAATTTTAGTTTTATATATTAAACTAAAAATTATATAAAAATTGACACGAATAGTGGTCAGAAAAATATTCTTTGATGATTTACAATTGAGGAGTACACGGGTATATATACAGTCTACCCTAGGAGCTAAAAAATAAATACAGAATATTTACAATAAATGTAGGGATTATATATGAAAGATAAGAATGGAAAAGAATCAATATAATCTAAATAATATCCTAAAATATTCTAATATCTTCTAACACTCCTCCTCAAGCTGGTGAGTGGATATTCGCCAATCCCAGCTTGGTGATCAAGTTCTAAAAATGAACACTAGACAATCTCTTTGTGAGAATATCAGCAAGTTGCTCTCCGGTAGGAACAAATGGTGTATAAATTAAACCAGTATCCAGCTTCTCCTTTATAAAATAACGATCTACCTCAATATGCTTGGTCCGGTCATGTTGTACTGGATTGTGAGCAATATTAATTGCTGATTTATTATCACAGTAAAACTTTATCGTACCGTCCCATTTAACCTTCAAATCTTCTAAGATTATCTTTATCCATAATAGCTCGCAGATTCCAAGGGCCATTGCTCTGAATTCAGCTTCTGCACTAGATCTAGCAATCACATTTTGTTTCTTGCTTCTTCAAATGACAAGGTTTCCACCAAGAAAAGTACAATAACCTGTTGTTGACCTCCGATCAACCATGGAACCTGCATAATCTGTATCGGTATAGATTTCAAGAGTTAATCTATTTCCTCTTTTGAATAAGATTCCGTTTCCTGGGGTACCTTTCAAGGATTGTAGAATTCGATGTACAACCCGAAGATGTGATTCTTTAGGAGCATGCATAAATTGGCTCACAATACTTACAGCATAAGCTATATCAAGTCTAGTATGAGACAGATATATTAGTTTGCCAACAAGCCTCTGATATGATCCCACATCAACAGTTGTATCGTCTGGGAAGTCACAAAGTTTGTGATTAATTTCTATTGGGTATCTATCGGTTTACATCCCAATTTACCTGTCTCAGTTAATAAATCAAGAGTATATTTCTGCTGTGATATAAAGATTTCTTGCTTTGAATGAGCAACTTCAATTCCTAGGAAGTACTTAAGCCTCCCTAATTCTTTAATTTCAAACTTTTGCATCAACTACTTCCTTAAGAAATTAATTCCTTCCATGTCATCTCCTATGACTATAATATCATCAACATAGACTAGTAACACCGTCACTCCCCCCTAAAGCCGAATGTCTGATAAATAGAGTGTGATCATCTTGACTTTGCTTGTACCCCATACTAAGCATGACTTTTGTAAATCTCCCAAACCATGCTCTTGGAGATTGTTTGAACTGATAAAGTGCCTTTGTAAGTCTACAAACTGTATCGGATGTAAGCTGAGAATGAAATCCCGGTGGAACCTCCATATAGATCTCCTCTTCTAAATCACCATGTAAGAAGACATTTTTAACATCGAATTGCAGTAATTGCCAATCTCGGATAGCAGCAATAGACAATAAAATCCGGACTGTATTCATTTTTGCAATAGGGGCAAAAGTCTCCACATAATCTATGCCATAGGTTTGAGTATATCCTTTCGCAATTAACCGTGCCTTATATCTTTCTAAGGAACCATCAGAGTTGAACTTAGTTGCAAAGACCCAATGGCACCCAACTGGTTTCTTACCTCTTGGCAACGGAACCAGGTCCCATGTCTTGTTTTTCTTTAGGGCTTCTATCTCCACTTTCATTGCTTGTACCCAATTTTCATTTACCAATGCCTCAGATAAAGTTTTAGGAATGGAAATATCATTTAAATTTGCAAGAAAGGTTCTATGGCTGCAAGACAAATTGTTATAGAAAATGAAAGATGACAAAGGATATAATGGACATTTTGTGCAACTGCGGGTACCTTTGCGTAAGGCAATAGGAAGATCATCATCTATATTTTCAGGGATATTTTCAAGGGTAGGAGTTACCTCTGTGCCTTCAAGAACAGGTGCCAATTTAGAAGATTGAACTTGCTTTAGTTGAGATGTCTCTTTCCTGTGAGACTAAACCTGTAAAAGACAAGTGGGGAGTAGGGGCTGTTCAGAATCACAGGAACTGGAAGGTTCAAAGGAGTCATTTGGTATTTCAAGAAAAAAGTGATCTTGACTCTGGTTATCAGGAAAGACAGTTCTCTTTGGAAGAATATTATGAAAATATGACTCACTCTCAGAAAAAGTCACATCAGCTGAGAGATAGAATCTTTTTGAAGGAGGATGATAGCATTTGTATCCTTTCTGAGTAGGAGAATAACCAATGAACACACATTTTAGGGCCCGAGGATCAAGTTTGGTCCGATTTTGAGAATGCACATGAACAAATGCAACACAACCAAATATTCTTGGGATGAGATTATTCGAAGCTTTGAAGTCAGGGAAGAAGTGAGTGAGAAGTTGTATAGAACTTTTTGAACCAAGAGTCTGTGTGGAAAGTCTGTTGATTATATAACTTGCAGTTAAAACTACTTCCCCCAATATTGTTTAGGAACATTATTTTGAAATAGCAAGGCTCCTGTGGTGGCCAAGAGATGGCTATTTTTCCTTTCAGTAACCCCATTTTGTTGTGAAGTATTAACACAAGAAGACTCATGAATAATTCCCTGAGTATCAAAAAGGTTGATAAAGATTGATTGAAAAAATCTTTCATATTGTCAGAACGAAATCTCTGTATCCCAATCCCAAATTGAGTTTTGATCGTATTGTAAAAAGATGGGAATATAGAGCTTACATCAGATTTTTGTTTCAAAATATAGATCCAAGTTACACGAGTGCAATCATCAATAAAGGACACAAACAGTCAAGATCCAGAAATATTAGGAATATTTGAAGGACCCCAAATATCACTATGAATTAAATTAAAAGGAACAGAAGCTCTTTTATTACTAATGGGAAATGAAGACCGTTTGTGTTTAGCAAATTCACAAAAATCACAATGAAAGGACTCAATATCTAGGTCTTTAAATAAAGAAGGAAACATCATTTTAATAACATGAAAAGAAGGATGACCAAAACGGTGATGATGAAGCCAAATGCGGTCTTTATTCAAACTGAATTTTTTAGAATGAAAGGAAGAGGAAGACAAACTTTGAAATCCATCACGTCCACTGCACCCATCAAGGAAATAAAGTCCATCTTTTTCTTTAGCAAGTCCAATCTTCTGCCTCGTGCCCAGTTCCTGAATTTCACAATAGGTAGAAAAGAATAAAGCACAACAATTAGAATGGCTGGTAAGTCTTTTGACAGATATAAGATTGGTACAAAGCTTAGGAATGTGCAAAACATTTCTCAAGATAAGAGATGGACTTAAACGGATATCACCTTGACTAGCAACAGTAAGAACAGAACCATCAGCTATTATAATCTTTTTGGTACTAGGACATGGATTATAAGAGATAAATTTTTTGAAGAATTGGTCATATGGTTATTAGCTCCAGAATCCATAATCCATGAGTCAAGAAAAACCTTATTTGAGGCAGTAAGAGCAGATGACAATTGAGTAATAACAGATGAAGGTTCAATAGAAATACCTGAGAACACCAAAGAACATGTACCTGAAGTACTGGTAGTATTCTTCTCCAAAGATTCCAGTAAACTTAATTTTCCAATCTCATCCTTAAGATCAAGATGGCTGAAGCTTTCCTCTCCACTTGAAACTTCCGTTGCTACATGAGCTTGCCCTTGTCCTTTCTTCATATTCGGAGGTTTACCATGAAGCTTCCAACATCTATCTTTGGTGTGACGAGGCTTGTTACAATAAGTACACCATAGGGAGTTGTTAGAATGCTTTGGTTGAGAAGCTTGATTATTACTCTTTGATACCAAAGCAGAAGTTTCAATTGTCTTGGACTCCATCATCACATTCCTACGTCCTTCTTCTGCTAAGACAATAGCAATAGTTTCATTCAGAGTAGATAACTCTTCTCTCCCAAGTATTTGAATTCTTACAGTATCAAGATCTGCATTCAATCCTGCAAGATATTCACATATCCTTTCTTTCTCCATAAAGCGCTTTAGGATTACAGTATCTTCAGTACATTTCATCATAATACACTGATAATGATCCAATTCCTGCCACAAACTTTTCATTAGCATAGAATACTCATTAACAGATTTACCTCCCTGTTTAGTAGAAGAGATTTTTGTCTTAATCTCATAGATCTGAGCAGCATCCTTCACTTTTGAATAGGTCTGATGCACAGAATCTCAAATCTCTTTAGCAGAACTCAGGAACAAACATGATTTACTGACTTCAGGATCCATGGAATGCCACAGCCATGACATAATTAGCGAGTCTTCTTCATCCCAGGAATCAAACTTTGGATCACCTGGCTTAGGACCCGTACCCAATAGATGACTGAGTTTTCCACGTCCTTTCAGAAATGTGCGAACAAATTGAGATCCACTCAAAAAATTTTTCCCGTTCAATCTATAAGCCATTGGAACAACCTACAACTCCCTAGATACACCACCGATGCCAGTGTGATTATTGACAATGGAAGACTCAACATTAGGACCGGTAGTAGATGACTCACTCATGATTGAAACAGGTGCAGAAAAAAATGGAAGCGGTCAACGGGAATGCGCCAGTCGGAGATTGAGTGTGAACAGTGACGCCGCAAAACAGTGAACAGTGATGCGTGAACAGTGCTCGCGACCGTGAACAGTGTGCGTGCCATGAACAGCACCACCAACACAGTGAACAGTAGCACTGGTGAACAGTGCGCGGACAAAAAATTAGGGCAGAAGGAAAAATATGATCAAAGAAGAAATAGAGCCTGGCTCTGATACCATGACACGAATAGTGGTCAGAAAAATATTCTCTGATGATTTACAATTGAGGAGTACACGGGTATATATACAGGCTACCCTAGGAGCTAAAAAATAAATACAGAATATTTACAATAAATGTAGGGATTATAATCCCTGATTCTATGCTGATTCTATGAAAGATAAGAATAGAAAAGAATCAATATAATCTAAATAATATCCTAAAATATTCTAATATATTCTAACAAAAATTAAAAGCTAAAACTATAATCACAATTCTTTTAAGCTAAAATTAAAGTGTAGTCCTAAATTCCATTAACATCCCTCACTAAACAATATCTAGGGGCATTTTGGTCATCCACGTCAATCACCCACTTATGGTTAGATCTCCCACGTATGGTTAGATCTCTTGTATACCTATTCAGTTTATTTCACGGAATCAAGAAGCCAAGAGAACAAAAGAAGCTCTTGAAGTCCGTCCATGGTGGCTCATCCTTCATTCAGTTCCATGATAAAAAAAATGACCTCAAACTGACCGGTGAGCTTAACAAACGTCCTCCTCTCTTCCTTCTACATATTCTCCGCCAATTGGGTTGTTCATTGCGGGATGTTTTTATGGCTGAAGAACATGTAGACAGATTTAGTTTTATTGAGTTTTAGTGGGTGTTGAGGGGCAATTAGGTGCATTCTTTGTGAAGTAAGATGCCTCCATTTGGCAATATTTTTAATGCAACCCAGAATTTTCTCCTTTTGCAAGTGCCCTTGCAAACTGGAAGAAGCTCTAATTTGATTTAAGTATTTGAAGTGAATGACAGTGGGGGACCAGCAGTGGAGTTTAGATAAGAGAGGAAAGAAATAGTGAGGCATGAAGTGAGCATGAGAAAAAGGAAAATCTATCATGTAAGAAAGCAAGAAACTGTAAGGAAGAAGGCCAGAAGCTGTGAAAGTTAAACAAAAAGTCCCACATCAACCAAATAACTAGAGGAAGAGGGGAGGCTGGTTTATAAAAAGCAATGGAAGGCCCATGCTTCATCAAACTTGGCCGGCTTTGATAAACGGTCCAGCTGGTTGAACCATTGGGTAGACCAATTTTCCAGTTTTCTACAGTTTTTGCTCGGTTTTTTTTATTTTTTACCCCCTTCTAAAAGGTTTATTGGTGTTTTCGGACTGGCTTATGGGCCAGTTGACCAGTTTTCTAGGTCAACCAGCCAATTCAGTCCAATTTTCTTAACCATGATTCTAATACATAGAAGAGTTCCTATGTATTCTCTCTTCTCTTCTTCTCACTTCTCTGATAATGTGCAGCATCACTAGTCAGTCTTTAAATCTGTAAGTCTAATGAGACACATAGCACAGATATTGTCCCAAATTAGCCAAAACAAAGATATATATATGTATAAACATTCAACATCATACTCTCGCAGTTGGATAATCCTTGCTGCTGATGAACTAAGTTTTGAAGGGCCTAATGTCTTGTGTTCTTCTGTAGTATCCTTGGATGGAAGGCTTTGAGCTTGATGCTGCAAACTGGGAGCATCTAGATCCAAGTAGAAAGATGTGTTGCACTTTATAACTGGACATGAGTCTTCTTTAAATATATGAGACATATAGAGGACTACAGAGTTTTTTATTATTGATACTCAAATATACCAAATTTTTTTTTATTATTGATACTCAAATATACCAAATTATGATGCTCACTGCTAATTTCTCATCAGTATTTTTAAGAATTTGATACCTTTTGTGTCAAGTTTACTTCTAACAATGTGCACAGTAAATCATTATGAAATTTGTGATTGTCATGGGTTAAAAGTGAAGAGCTTTTATATATCACACTGACAGTGTTCTTGCAGAGAACTAGGCCTTTTCATTTTATCTTCTTTACTTGGCTGATACATTGTTACAGAGAACTAGGCCTTTTCATTTTGTCTTCTTTACTTGGCTGATACATTGTTCCCCTTACCCTCAAATTCTTGTATAGGTGGTGATCCCTCGAAGTCCACAGCAAGCAAAAGGGTTGTTGCTATCCTGCATTCGAGATCAAAATCCTGTTGTATTTTTTGAACCAAAGGTTTTAGTTCTTTGGGAATAACTCAAATAATCATTTGATCAAATTATGTTTGAAATTTAAAAAAGTGGGATTCTTGATTTCAGTGGCTTTATCGTTTAGCTGTTGAAGACGTACCAGAAGATGATTATATGTTGCCTCTATCTCAAGCTGAGGTACGCCACACTTCATGCTGGATGAAATAAGAAAACGTTCTTTGCCAGAGAATTTTAAATTCAATATGCTGAAACAGTTAATCTGATGAATATTAGGATGTGTAATCAGGTGCTACGAGAGGGTAGTGATATTACACTTGTTGGATGGGGAGCTCAATTGTCTGTAATGGAACAAGCTTGCCTTGATGCTGAAAAAGTAAGTGATTCTTATAATACGACCTAAGGCACCTAAAACATGAAATTGTGTTCACATTATGTGTCATGCTTTATGATGAGTCTAGTGGGCTGGTTAATCATGTGTATAAAAGATGCCCGAACTGCCTGCTGCAAGTATTGAATCCTCTCATCAGCTTATTTTTTGGATATGCAGTCTGAATCATCATTAGGAAATTCTCTTTATGCAACCTGAGGCATGTCAAAGATATGGTTGACAGAATGAAGGAGCTGAAGGAAATCTAGCTTCATTTATAATATTCTGAAAATAGAGATTAACTGCACAAACACCCACAGATAATGATAAGTTAAGACTACTAGACAATAATTGTGGAAAAATGAATTCTTTGAATTGATTGATGTTTCTGTACACTGGGATCGAACATATATACATGATCAAGGCTCATAATCAAGGGGAATACAAGGGAAAAAAAAAACTGGGGATTGATTGACCTTCTCTAATCCTAATCTCAACGTAAGTATAATAGCATTGATCTTCTCTAATCTTAATCTCAATGGTAATATAATCACTGAAAAATATGCCCCTAATAAATACTTTGTTTCAATGCTCCTCTCAAGTTGGATCATAGATATTAATCATGTCCGACTTTACTGAGATAGTGATTTTGTATCATCAAATCTGAAGTTTCATCCTTATTGAAATTATAAAATCATTTTTGGATTCTGCAGGATGGAATTTCGTGTGAATTAATAGATCTGAGGACACTTATACCTTGGGATAAGGATACTATAGAAACATCTGTCAAGAAGACAGGAAGACTACTCGTGAGTAAATGTTTTCTTGAGTTTTACATTTGTCTCTGGGTGGTATCGCATAGATGATGTACTGAACTTCCATTGCAGATTAGTCATGAAGCTCCAGTAACAGGTGGTTTTGGTGCTGAAATCTCAGCGTCTGTTGTTGAACGCTGCTTCTCACGGGTATACTCCAATCCTGACTTCATATAATTATTAAGCCAGTAACTACCTTTCTTCCTGTGGCAGAAAACTCCTAGGCAAATGAGGCATGGTTGGAAAGGCTTAAAAACAGATCCATTAACTGGCTAAATGTTTGATTTTTCAGGAATTTTAAAATTGCCTCCTATTTGTGCTACTTTTTAATTTTTATCTCCACCTACATAGTACATGAATGAAAATAGACGCAATAATAAATCAATATAATTGTATGTTTGTTGTGATATATAGTAGGTAAATTACATTGCAAAATCCTAATTGGAGTAGTCCATATCACATTAGTTTGAGCAGAGACTTATTTGGCATTGTGGTGGAATATCCTTCTGTCATTCCTTCATCCAAATTCATGAATGAATGGGTTGTAACATATCATTAGATCGCTTTAACTAATTGTAATTTGCAATTGCTTATATTCATAGAAGTTATGATAAAATTATCCTTTTTTAAGTGAACCTTCTTTTATTAAGATTTAAAAAAGAAAAAAAGAAACCAAACAAACAAGACATACTCTGAATGGAAACTCAAAACAGAGCACATTAAACCAAAATGGCTTTCAATTTAATATGCAGCAAGCAGCCCAATCTCTTTAAATCAAATAAGAGAACAAAACATCCTTGATGGCCTTAACCCTTGTCCTAAGGAACTGATGTAGCCTTCAAGCACTGGTATTATTTATGAACATGAACAGTTTCCTTCCCCTAGCTATCAATAGGAAAGAAGAACAATACAGCTAGAGTAACAGAATTAAACGCATAAGGGGAAAAAAAACATTCCTCTGATACTCAGAAGACCAGAGCACTCTCCTCACTAATGATTCTTCTTGCTTAGCCTCTACCAGCCCCCTCTTACAGATAACAACCCACCAGTACTGACTCACTTACTCCAGCCAACATGTGATAGTCATGCAGCGCGCCAGCACTGACTTGCTTACCCCATCCAACATGTGATAGTTATGCAGTAATCATGCACCCACCCGCTTACCATCTGTTGTGGTCCTCTTTCCCTTATATTTGGGCACCCATGGGCCCCTGAGGAACACTTTTGCATGTTGTCTCTAGACATGCTAAATACGATATTCCTATGCATAGTGCAATATTTGGATTCTTGGACTAAATTGAGAGGACTTTCAGTGTGATAATTGGCAACACTTTAACCATCGTTTAGACTTATGCCATTTTCTACGTGACTACGGTTTATAGGCCTTCAACATGGTTTTAGTGCTGTTTTGAAATTGACCTATCGCTAGCACTTGTGAATAGTATGGCTGTCTGTCATCCGCAATGGAGATCGCTCAGTACTTTAATGAACTATGCTGGAGTTTGGAATCTTGCTTGCATCATGATGTGTGATTGCTGATGTTATCTTTTTGTATGCGGGAAACTAGTTTTTTCTAGAAGTTGATGTTCATCTAGGATGTAGAACATAATGCATATTTTATTATTTGATGGAATCTTCTGGAAGTGTTTATCTGCTTTCTAGATTAACATGCACTCAGATGGACAGTTTCCTGAAGCGTGTCTTTTTTTTTTTTTTTTTATAACATACTTGGTGCAGTTAGAAGCTCCGATAACAAGAATTTGCGGTCTAGACACCCCTTTCCCTCTGGTTTTTGAACCCTTCTACATGCCAACCAAGAATAAGGTAATTCCGTAAATGGCTTCCTTAATTTTCTGTGCTTCTTTTAGTGATTATGCTTAGTAACGAAAGCTTACTAGTTTCTGTCACCCATTTGATGCAGATATTGGATGCAATTAAATCAACGGTAGGCTACTAATTATAATGGGCTACTTTAGAGTTGCGTGCAGGGTCAAGGACAACTTAATAAGTTCGACATTCTTACAAATGATATATTTCATTTGTATCTATTTGTGGAACTGGTCGTAAACTGACAATATAATCCTGTTAAACAGTAATTACTCTTATAGTTGTGATTTATGTAGCAATAGCTTTGCACTTAGACTCATGATTTCTCGCTTTCTGAGTCTTTTGTCATATCCACAGAATAACAGCCGAGCACGGCAGACAATTAACTTATAATGACTGAACTTGATCGCAGGTTGTAGTTTAGGGTTTTATTTTGCATACCTCTTTTTGTCATGTAGCTACTACTTGAAAAAGATGTAACATATAGGAGGCACTTGCAACAAGATTTGAAGCTATACTTGTTACAGACAAAATAGCTCCAAGGTTTTATATATAGATTTCACTGAAAAGAGGAATAAAATTAGAAAAGTGGGAAAATTAAGTGATTTATAAGTAATTGGAAAGGACCATTATGTCATGGAAATAAAGACAAAAAGAAAAAACAGAAAGAATGAAAATTTCAAATAGTTCATCACAAAGGAGGGAAACAGCCACGCCCACTGACCTTCAAATTTCCTAAATTCCATAGAACTTACATATTCTGGAGCTCTAGTTCCCGTTCTTCATAAATTGGCTGTAGTTCTCAACTTTTCAATGTGGCATCATTATAAGAGGCTGTGTTGCCTACTTCCGATTGACAGATGCAAGAGAAACCTTATCAAGAACTTCTAACAAAACCCAGATGCATAAAAGGAAATTGAGAAAAATAATCAATGAAGGAAATTTGAAAAATTAAAAATGTAAAGAGATAACTGGAGAAACAATACAACAAGGAAATGGTAGAAGCGGAAGAATAAACAAGGAGTGAAAACTTATAAAGCATGAAATGCAAGGCTGGCTACAAGAGTTGCCTACAATTCTTCATCACATGACCAGACAATGTCAGGGAGACAGTGGAAATTTTCTAGACACGCCACTTGAAGTGGAGGAATTATTACTTGCCAACAAACAGTATGTTTGATCATAAAATCATTCTACCATACATTATTGGAAATTGCTAGAAGATAGGAATTACAAAAAACAGACATGAGCAACTGTTTAAAACTTTAGATTTTGAAAATAAATATGAGGATAACTATTTATAAGTTTACTTTTGAAATATGACCGGTCATAAACTTGGTTAAAAAGTTTAAAACCTGACTTATGAATAGTAATTTTTAAAGAACAGTCATGACTAAAATGACTTGGCTTCCACTAGTTTTATAGAAAAATATTGATATTGGATTTAAAAAAAAATTACAGTCAAGGCCAACAGAAAATGGGAACTCAAATGAAAATAATTTATTATGAAAAACTAAAATTCAAATAATTGAAATTAAATTAATTAAAAATATTTTATAAAAAATTAATAGAATTATCATTCATAGATAGATATGAAACAGAATAAAAATATAATTTGTTAATTTATTTCAGCTCAAATACTAATATTTATGTAATAAAACATAATGGTTGAATAACTTAACTTTCATATGTCTATTTTGGTGAGAAATATCAGTTATTTGATTAAAAAAAAAAAATATGAAATCAAGTGAAAATATATTAATACAATGAATTGAAAAATACAAGCAAATATAAAAATGGAAATTAATAAATTAAATTAAATTATTAAAAAGGACTATATCATAAAAACATATTTTACAAATATATATTATTAAATTAAATTATTTGTCAATTTTTGTTGGCATAAGTGACAGGTATTCTTATTCCTTAAATAAGTAGTTGGAAGTTCAATTATCAATCTATAGAACAATTTTAGTTGAGAAAAGTCTACCTTTTACTCACACTATTTGAAAATAATTAGTCCTAGTTCTAGTGGCAATACTTCTAGTCCACACCTAAATTAAATTATTTTAATAATATAGTAAAATATAATTATTAAAGTAAAATATTCTAATAAGCATTCTATTTTTTCACTTTCCTTTATTTTAAAAATCTATACTTTAGTCTAATTTATAGACTCCATTAAGAACAATTTTAAAATATTCTAAAATAACTTTTAATACTGAAAAATTATGTTAAAATAAAACATATTTACTAATTTATCCTTCATCATGTTAAATCATTTATTCACTAGTTTTGTTTGTTCTGACTGACATTTATTTACTTGTTTATTTGTGCAGGCAGTAGGCACATGCAAATGCGCCCACGCGCCCACACACGTAGAAGTGCACACATTTGCACCTATACTTTGTAATATAAAATTAGTCAATTTTATAATTTATAATGTGATCAAAATTAATCAATTTAATAATATGATAACAAAGTTTAAATATATTTGTATTGAAAAATTTTATGGCCAATTAATGTGTTTACAGGATTATTAAATATTATTTATGTTAAAGAATGATACTTTAGTTAAAAAAAAGTTGTTCAATTGCAAATAAAGCACTGAGTAAATAGAAATAAAATCTTAAAAATAGTATAAATGTTTTTAACGGTATCCATTTCTTTTAATCTCTTGGAAGAAAATTTTCATTTTTATTTATCTATCATTTTTAAATTTCAAAATAATATTAATTATTATATTTCTAATTTACTCTTATTTATCATTTTAAAAGTCAAAAATTTTATATCTTAGCATAAATATCAATTGTATTTCCTAATATCATCTAAGATATGTTACCCAAAAAAAAAATATCATCTAAGATATAAAATATTAAAGGACATATAGAATGAAACGGAAGAAATATCCCCACTATCAAAAAAGAACACACCGAGCTCATTATTATTAAGAGTCGCTTTGTATACGGATATACAAGTATAATTTTGCTTGTTTTATTTTTATGTTTCACGTTAAATATATAAATATCCTTTTATTTAAAAAAAAATAATGAATTAAGGGTTTTTCTAGGAATACATTGTAAGATATTCAGGAAGTAGATCATTCTCAAGGGTTTACTTGGAGAGTATAACTTCCTAAATTAAGGAGTTGCTTGGAATGAGGTAAGTAGGGGCAAGAAGTAGAACTTTTTGAGAAGTAAATCAATAGGTATTATGTAATTTAAAAAAATTATGGAACTTTTCAGGAAGTTGGACTTAACTCGGAAAGTTCTACTTCCTAATCATAATCTTATAAAGTTCTATTTTTCGGAGTAATTTGTGATATTTTGTCAAAGATATCCTTGATTATTTAATTATTTTCTTTAATAAAATGAGTATTAATATCTTTGACACCAAAACATTACATATTTATTTTCAAAAATAATTTAAACTTTTTAAAAATTAAAAAATTAAACAAACACGTAAACCATCAATACTTATGAAAGTAAACTTTCAAGGAAATAGATTTTTTAGGAAGTTACTTTTCGAAAAACATATTAAGCGTACCCTAAATTCAACTTTCCAATAATTTTTTTTTTTAACAAAGCAACACACATTTATTCTATTTTGTTATAAGTTGAACTTCATTTCCTTACTTCCTCCCATAACTACCAATCTCTTGAATCACTGTTTACACATAAGTTTTTTTTTAGTTGAATATGACAAGGTTGGAATTTTTGTATTTTCTTGTTATATTGTGATAGTTAGAGTGGATCTAGTACATTTCTATAGAATTTATGATCCTCGTATTTTTTATATTTTCTTACCTCTTAAATTTAATTAAAAGTGTAATATACACTGAATCTGAATGCTGTGAAAAAATTAATATCAATCAATGCAAGAAAATATTAGTATCAATGCTTTGAAAGGCCAACAAACACATGTTTGAATAGAAGTTTGAGAAAGGGCTGAAAAAATTGAAGGAGAAAATATTACTTTAATTATTTTTAAAAAAATTATCAGCTTTATAATTTTTATTAATTAATAATAATTAATTTGATGGAATTTTGTCAAAAAATAGAATGGTTGCTAATTAGAGAAAAAAGGGTGAAAATTGTAGAATTAGACGACTCTTAAGAGGAATTTCCATTGGGTGATCATCAGTCGAATGCTTATCATTTAGAACTCAATCTGGATAGTCCAGTTTTAATTTAGATTGCTCAAATTTAAGATTTTTTATTTTAATTTTTTCTAATGATAAAAATATTTAAAAAAAAATAATTATAAAATTATTTTTATTTTACATTTTTTACTAATAAAATAAAAATATATAAAAAATATATTACTAAAATAAAATTAACCACCCTGATCTGTTATGAGGATTCGGTACTCTTAAAGAAAATTCCCTCAAGGGAGACGGGCGGGGGGAAATAAAAGGCGGTAGGAGGGATACACCTCTTGAAAAGGTTCTAGAGTATTCGGCAGTAGGACAGATATTAGAGCAGCAAATGGGATCTAACGGTCCGGATGAAACAGAAGGTTCAAGAGGTGTATCCCTGCCTTCTATCTATTACAAATTAAACCTAATCCGTTTGGTGCTAACATTTCATCGTTGCGCAGTGCGTGCTTGCTGCCCAGCTTGGCATTACTTCCTCCTTTGCTCAGCGTTATCCAAAACCCTCCCTCTCCTTAGCCATCCCTTTAAACCCTAATAAACAACTTCGACTCGCGGAGCCGTCAACTGGTATTACAAACTCATTTTGATTCATTTTCCTAGTATTTCAACGTCAAGTTTTCGTTCTTTACTGCGGTCTACTTTCTCTGTTGTTGTTGTTGTTCTTGTCATCCAGTTGTATGGCTTGACTTTCGAATTGTTATATTCTTATTCATTTCGTCCGTGAATTAGTGTAATGGGAGATTGACTCTGTTCAATATCTTCTTCTTCTTCTTTTCTTTTTTGGTGTAATTTCCCGGGTCGTGAACTGTTGTGTGTGTTTGAAAATTTGCTTATGTTTGTTATGCTTTTCCACCTGACCGTGGTTGCTTAAATTTGTTTGTTAATGAGTTGTTAGTTTTGGTTGACCATGGTTGCATAGATTTCGATTTTCTTACCTACCGTATAAACATGAATTTATAAAGCTGAATATGTAACTATTTGACGACAGTGCTTGATATGCTTGCGTGTATGACATTTTCTTCATTTCTCCCTTTCTCGTTATTCTTACTTTCATCCAATCTACGTGGCTTTCATGCGTTCTTTTTTTTCTGGAATCTGATTCTTGAAGGCTTGACGGAGTATCTTGGAAGCTTTGACCGATGATTATCTCATTCAGTGTCTGTGGAATAGTAACTTTCGTGGTTTCAAACTGAGCATTGTTTGCTTAGCTTGGGAAAGTTGAATTATAGTTTATATTTGAGTTGGTGTTACAATTCACTATTCTAACAAAATTGACATGATTATCTTCCGTGAAAGAAATTTTTGTTCATAATATTCTAGGTTATTGAAATGCAAGAATTACACAAACTGAAGAGTGGTGTGAGTGGCTTTTTTTTCGTTTGAACCAATGATAAATTTTATTACCATCTGAAAGAAAATCTACCATCCCTCCACAACTGGGAGTCCTTTTTGTCTATGTGACGACATAGTTGCCCATTACATTTTCTCTTTTGTTTAGCAACACGTGTTTGGGATTACTGAAAGAGGGTGATTAATTTATTATTCAGTTTTCCGAAGTGATGGCATCAACATTCACAGCAATGTCTTCAGTTGGCTCTTTTGCTGCCCCTCGGTGCAGAGTAACGGATAGGAAGCTTTCGTCATCTGCCTCTATTTCTTCATTTTCTTTTGGTAGGAGACATGATTTACTTATTAGGAGAAATCGATCTCCCATGATTTCTGCCATGGCAAAGGAGTTGCACTTCAATAAAGATGGGTCAGCTATCAAGAGATTGCAAGTGAGCTTTTCAAAAAGACATTTTTCTCACTCATTTGAAGTTTATTAAATGGGTCAATGATAATATAGTTCAACTCCTAATACAATGAAATCTTATTTTGTTCCAGAGTGGTGTTAACAAGCTTGCAGATCTTGTTGGGGTTACACTTGGCCCGAAAGGAAGGAATGTTGTTCTAGAGAGCAAGTATGGCTCCCCTAAAATTGTTAATGATGGAGTGACTGTGGCCAAAGAGGTTTGCTATTTCTTTCTCTGTCTTTCAAAGTTGCTTTTGATATACGTTGCTATTATGGTGTGTGTAATTAATTTACAGATTTTGTATAATATTGCAGTATTGTGTTCTTATCATATCAATAGTTTTGGTTCATTTCATTCATGGATGTGACAAGATTTTTTGGAATGCTTCAAACTATATTTTGCATTGTTGTCTCTCAAATATATGGGACAAATTATGTTTACCTTTGTCTTTCTTCCACCACCTCTCAAAGGTTGAATTGGAGGATCCAGTGGAGAATATTGGTGCCAAGTTGGTGAGACAAGCAGCTGCCAAGACAAATGACTTGGCAGGTGATGGAACCACTACATCTGTTGTTCTTGCCCAGGGTCTTATTGCAGAAGGTGTCAAGGTTTGTTCTAGTGTTTATGATAATTCTATGTTTAGAAATTGAGACATTTATTGGTCTGCTTCATACAATTAAAATACTATCAGAAATTGATAATTTGTCTTTTTTATGTAGCTTCTTTAAGTTGCGCTTATTTAAGATTGATAAAGCAGTTTTGACTCATGAACAATCAAATTTGCAGGTTGTGGCAGCTGGTGCTAACCCTGTACTGATCACTCGTGGCATTGAAAAGACAGCAAAGGCTCTTGTATCTGAGCTTAAACAGATGTCAAAAGAGGTGATGCTTTTTAATTTTATTCTTTCATTCAGCATTATAATCATATATAGGTAGTTCTTCCTAGTTCTTGGTTATTGCTATGATTTTATTCATGTCTTTCGGTCAAGATGTTATAATTGCTTGGAATGCAGGTTGAAGATAGTGAGTTGGCTGATGTGGCAGCAGTAAGTGCGGGAAATAACTATGAAGTAGGTAATATGATAGCTGAAGCAATGAGTAAGGTTGGTAGGAAGGGTGTTGTGACACTTGAGGAAGGAAAGAGTGCAGAGAACAATCTCTATGTTGTTGAGGGAATGCAATTCGACCGTGGATATATCTCTCCTTACTTCGTTACTGATAGTGAGAAAATGGCTGTTGAATATGAGAACTGCAAGGTGTGACATTTGTTTTAAGTGGTGACATTTGTTTTTTGTGCTGCTATATTGTCAACTGTCTTTATTTATCTCGTTCGTGTATTTTTACAGTTGCTATTAGTTGATAAAAAGATAACAAATGCAAGGGATTTGATTAACATTCTGGAGGAGGCAATTAGAAGTGGATTCCCAGTTTTGATTATTGCGGAGGACATTGAACAAGAAGCTTTAGCAACTCTTGTTGTGAACAAACTTAGAGGAGCATTGAAGATTGCAGCCCTTAAGGCCCCTGGATTTGGAGAGCGAAAGAGCCAGTACCTTGATGATATTGCCATCTTGACCGGAGGTCTTTAACTAAATTAGTGTCCTTTGTTTGGGTGTCTAATCAGGAAGTGCACGGGTGTCACTTCCTCCCGAGTTCCCAGTTGCTCACAAGCATGTGTCTTTCCAATTGGCAGGTACTGTAGTCAGAGATGAGGTTGGCCTTACTTTAGACAAAGTTGGAAAGGAAGTTCTGGGTCATGCCTCCAAGGCGGTGCTTACTAAAGATACTACAACAATTGTTGGTGATGGGAGCACGCAGGAAGCTGTAAACAAGAGGGTTGCACAAATTAGAAACCTAATTGAGGTTTGCCTCTCTCTCTCTCTCTCTCTCTCTCTCTCTCTCTCTCTCTCTCTCTCTCTCTTTCTCTCTCTCTCTTTTTCTCAACCTGCATACTACAATCATTTTTTTCAGGTGGACATTGCATGTGTGTGTATACATGTGAATATTAGTGCAGAATGCATGTGAATTATAACCATAAGATACAACCAAGATTGGAAAGATATTTATACTGCATGAAATGGTAGTTTTTGGCTTATACACAAACATGAATGGATAAATGCATGCAATCACACCCTCATACACGTGTGTAAACAGACATATTGTGACCATAATAACGGCAGCTGGAAGGGAGAGATAGTTATCTTTCTTTGGGTTTTAACTAGGTTTTTGCATATTACTGCAGGCTGCAGAGCAGGAGTATGAAAAGGAGAAGCTTAATGAAAGAATTGCAAAATTGTCAGGTGGTGTGGCCGTGATACAGGTAAACGTACTGGCCTCTGATAATTAACCAGTTTTGACCCTGCCTGCTATATTGGTTCAAATAATACAATATTTCTGTTGTGTGTAGGTTGGAGCACAAACTGAAACTGAGCTCAAAGAAAAGAAATTGAGAGTTGAAGATGCTCTCAATGCTACAAAGGTAATGTTTTATTTTCTTATTGTGGACTACACTTCCTCCTTAGGTTCTTTTGGACGTGAGTTAACTATTGTGTTGCATGTAGGCTGCTGTTGAAGAAGGTATTGTAGTTGGTGGTGGATGTACGCTGTTGAGACTTGCATCTAAGGTGGATGCTATCAAGGAGGGCCTTGAAAATGATGAGGAGAAAGTAAGCCACTTAAATGAATTGGGAAGAACTAGAGTTTCTTAAATGTGGAAATATTTGTTTGTGTGCTCTGAGAAATGTTCATGACAGCTGTTGTTTTATAACGCAAATTGTCCATTGCTTTATTTGTTGCAGGTTGGCGCAGATATTGTAAAAAGAGCTCTCAGTTACCCTCTAAAATTAATTGCCAAGAATGCTGGTGTAAATGGTAGCGTGGTCAGTGAAAAGGTACTACCATCATTTGTTAAAACCAGAATTTTTTATTCCTCTATCAATTTTGCTTGTGATGATATGACTGAATGTATTGTGTGTTCAGGTTCTGTCCAGTGATAATTCACGATATGGATATAATGCTGCCACCGGAAAATATGAGGATCTAATGGCTGCTGGGATCATTGATCCAACAAAGGTGATTTACTGCTCAATCACTGCATGAGTTTTTGCTTTTACCTTGTCTACTAGTGGTTTGGCAGCTCTCTCTGGTTGAATTCTTTAAAGTTACTTCTGATAAATCAATCTTAGGTGTTACATTTAGGGAAAAACTTAGGCACTTAAACTTATATATTTTACGTACTTTATTCCAATTAAATGTGGCCATTTTTTTTTAACATATTTTTAAATTTAAAATCTACATGACATGATTTGATTTGGTAAAAGTGTGTTAAGTATACAAGGTGAAGTCTTCTCCTTACATTTTATTGTGGGTTTCTTTTCTTTTCTTTTTTTGGGCAACTATTGGTGGGTTGAGACACATTTCTGTCTGCACTGGTACATTTGGATACCTTACATCAGGGAAGTGTTGAATACTGTGAAATCACATGTCCATATTTCTTGGGTATGGATAAGCATATGTTAATAAGTGTCAGCCGCCATTTTAAACTATGCAATTCTTAGAATGCATAGTATTTGATATTAGAGTGGTCTAAACATTGGTGCAAGAATCACATTATACGAAGTAAGGGATCACTGATGATATATCCTGTCATAAAAGAATTTTTGTGCATTATGTGAAACTTGCTTCTGCTCTTGTTACCCAGGTGGTCAGATGTTGCCTGGAACATGCAGCCTCTGTGGCCAAGACTTTCTTAATGTCGGACTGTGTGGTTGTTGAGATTAAGGAGCCCGAACCTGTACCTGCTGGCAACCCTATGGACAATTCAGGTACGTAGCGGAAGAGCTAATTCAATGAGTGTGATCGATTACCAGTATTTGTGGGTATGGGTATTTTGACTATTTTTGCACACTCCATATGTGTGAGAGTCTAAGTATCCTGCATGTTAGAATGCCAAATCTGTTTAGTTATAAAGGATCAAAATTTTATTTGATCTAATATTTTATTGGTAGTTGTTTTTTATTTCCTTATGTTAAAATAAAACTGCTTTTCCTTTTTCTCGCAGGATACGGCATCTGAGGAGGCAGCGGTTGCAATCAACCTACGACGAGAACAATTTTTTTTTCCCTTTTTTGTTTTAACAAATTTTGTAACCACCTTGTTTGTAGTACAGCGGATGCCTATGTGTCCACTTGATAGAGCGATGTCCTGGATTTTTTTGAAGTTAAATGATTTATAGTTTTGTTCATTTTCTTCCGTGTTCTTTCACATGGAAATAGACAAAATGGTAACTTCTGATTTTCCGCGGTTCTAACGTCTCCATAAGGATTGGCCGCGTTCAAAAGATGAAGGTGAGTGTAGAAGATCTCTAGAACAAGTTACAATATTATAGTTTTCCATAACGTCACAAATTAGTTAGTGAACCAAGATCTTAATAATGCCCGACTGACAGTCCACCATTGGGAATAGAATTCGAATCCTCATTGCCACTCTGGAGACACCTGGAATTGAGCTGAATGGACCTTTAATAGTGAACGCGTACTTTATATAATTATTTTATAAATCATAAATCAAATCAGTCTTTTATTTTAATTATAAAATGTGGAATAATTTAAATTTTTCACTTGTGTTTTGCATTTGTTTTATTCTGCAACTAAATTTAAAAAAACATAATTAAATTTGAAAAAAATCAAAATAAAGTAAATTTTGGCTTATTTTAAAGTTTTCAATGTTCTCTTTTGAAAAAAAAAAAACCGGAGGTTCGAGAAAATTTAACTCCTCAAAATGTATGAGAAAATAACATGACTACGTAATAATATATCTCATGTTGCCCATTTTTGAATAACATGAGTAAGCACTCAATTTGAAAGTTTGAGTCTTTCCTCTTTGTTGGGGAAAGGGAGAATAATATTAATTCAAGCAGATACATCAGGGTGCAGGATCAAAAAGAGCACCCAGCAAGAGTACAGTGTGTACAAGGGCAAAAAAGCCAAACAGCCCAAGCTACTAGCACATTTAGAAAGTAAGTGGCTTCCTTGGTTTTGACAGTGTGAATTACAAGAGCTCGCACCAATGTAGCCACAATTTCAGGGGCAAAAGTTTCCTCGCTGAAAATTCTCGTTTCTAACTTCCCAGAGTTTCCAACACATGATACCGAATGTGGTTTGCCATAGAGATTGACCTGGGTTCGGTTTGATGTGTTTCTCAAGCCATGATTGAAAATTTTCATTAAAAAAATCGGGTAAGATGTGGCTTGGTGTGAGCCGGAGCCAACACGCTCGGGCAAAGGGACATTGTCGTAGGACATGGTCTTCGGTGCCCCCGTTACAGGGTGACCAAGAATCTTCATTGGTCATACGTCTCCGTCTCCTATCGTTGTGAGTTACTTGTTTTTAACTGCTAGCTAGAGAAAGGTTTTGATTTGTTGAGCTCTAGGCCAATGCCATTCATGATTCCATTTTCTTTCGACTTCATTCCAACTGCTCCATTGGGTTACGTCATAAGCAGAATCTACAGTGAAGATTCCATTGGGTGACAGGTTTCATCGACAGTTTGCTTCTCCATTTATGTTGGTAGGTGGAGTTATTTTGGCAATCTCTAGAGCTATATCAGGCGAAAGAAGATGTTGGAACCTGTCCCAGTTCCAGTTGCCTTCATTATCAACAAATTCACCAATAGGCTGTAGGACTTGTCCTTGGTCAATGTCAGCATATGCAAGGTGTTTGAGTGGACCGAGATCTCCAACCCGGTTATCATCCCAGAACTTCACTTTCGTGCCATCACCCGGTTGCCAAATCAGGCCTAATTATGTGGTGTCCCATTCTTCGGAGAGGCATCTCCATAAGTGAGAGCAGGATTTGTTGTTGAAATTCTGAGGATTTTCAGTTTTCCAGTTATATTTTGCTCCTAGGATTTTTACCCAGAGTGCATCAGGCTTTGCAGCCAAGTTAAAAGCAAGCTTTGATAAAAATTAAAAAGGCGTAGTTTTGGGCTTCTAAACTTTTAAGCCCACATCCCCCTGTCACTTTTGGCTAGCATAGATCAGACCACTTGACTAAACTAACTCCTTTCCCTTCTTCTGAAAAGCCCAGATAAATTTGCGCACATGTTGCTCAAGTTTTTGACAGCACATACGCAGAAACCCAGTGGTTTGCATAGTGTAATATGGGACAGCTTCAACTACTGATTTGGCAAGCGTAATCCTACCTGCTAAGGAGAGTTTCTGAGCTTTCCATCCTACAAGCATCCTCTGTACCTTCTCTTCCAGATAACTGTAGGTAGCCTTGGTGACTTGGTCATGCAAGATTGGGACGCCAAGATATTTTGCCTAGGTTGTTAGTTCTCTCAAAGCCAAGTTGATCACACATTGATGTCGCATCTTGTTTGTTGACATTTTTGGAGAAGAACACTCTTGCTTTGGATTGGCTCACCAGGTGCCATGAAGAAATGCAAAAATCATGAAGAATATTGTTAATGGTTCTGACTTGCTCCTCATCCGCCACCCTAAAGAGTATGAGGTCATCGGCAAAAAATAAATGCAAGAATGGTGGTCCATGTCTCCCCATTTTTATGGGCTTCCAAGCACCAACTTCCACTACATGGTTGATGGCTTGAGAAAGGCATTCCATGCAGTGGACAAATAAGTACAGTGATAGAGGGGCACCTTGTCGAACTCCTCTAGATGGATTCAACATATGTAATGGGCTTCCATTCCATAATACTTGCATTGAGGAACTAGTGATGCACTTCATAATTAAGTCAACAAAGTTAACAGGGAGTTTGGTATCCCTTAGTATGTCAAAGATAAAGCTCCATTTCAGCCGATCAAAACCTTGTCGAGATCCACTTTGATAGCCATCCACCCTTTCTTCCCTTGCTTTTTCTTCATTGAGTGTATGACTTCCTGGGCAATGATAATGTTGTCAGTGATGTTTCTCCCTTTAATGTAGTTAGACTTGTAAGGGAGTGTTAGGTAATGTAACACCTTATATTATGGCTTATTTCCCATGTATTAGATCATTCTAGATGTTTTTCATCATGGTTTAGAGACTAGAATCATAATATAATAAAAACAGAATTTTTCAAAATTCAGGGCACTGTTCACTTGGCAATTTCCATCTTACCCGATGAACTTTGAAAATTCATAACTAAATCTAAAAAAATCATCTTGATGTGATTCAAGTCTCTAAAATTTTCTCAAATCCATATCTACATGGGAAAAATGTAAAATAGTAACTTATTTGGGCCAATTCGTACAGTACTTTCGTGGACATTTATTGTTCATTGGGTCATTTTTTCTGCCTTCCAGTTTCCTGGCCTCAAATTTGAAAAATCATATTTCATTCTATCCATGACCAAATTATGTATAATATATATCATTGGAAAGCTCTATATGTTCACTTCTAGAAATATTTTTATTATACATTTATTTCACCTACACAGGGCATAACTTTAACTTAAATCATGAAGGATTAGAATCCAACTCTTACTAAAACAGTTTTGGGAAAAACTACATATCTCCTATTATATAGCTCCAATTAACTTCAAATTAGTGGCATATGAAACTTGAAATATAGACCTTTTTACACATATAAACCACTGAATATTTGGAGCCTTGTACGATTTTATATTAGCTTTTGAATTTTCCAGTACTTACTTTTTAGTTTTCAGTTTTTCCATTCTTGCCCTATTCTGAACCCTGACTTAGAAAATTCATCATTAATTGTACACAACTCCAAATTGGGTGAATAGAGTGTCATATTAAAGTTTGAGATTCCCTCTATCTGGTATAAAAATACCATAAACCTGATCTCACATGAAGTATAGAATAAGGGTGAATGAAACAGACATGTCTGGAAAATGCTCTGTTTCAGTCTATATTTCCATTTGCTTATCAAAACCCTTGTAAATGAACTCATTTTGGCATGAAACTTGGTGGAACATAACTTAACATCACAATATCCAGAACTGAAAATTCTCATGCATTTTCCACAACATGAACATAATAATCACTATTTTACAATTTCATATAAAACAAGACACAAATAACCATTCACATTATAACACAATGGCTTACAACATCATTTCCTTCTTCATGCCTTTTGCTCCTTCCTTAGCTCTTTTGCATTGGTTCTCCCTAGCATGGTTAGTCATTGAAGGGGGGGTGAGATTCAAAGAATCTCAGTAGCAATCACCATTCATGCAATCATATTATCACATTAAGCATATAATCATCATAAAACATCATCTGAATACTTTTAAACATTTATGCCATAACATTTTATAAAAATTTTGGCAGAATTTTATTTTGTATTTTGGACTTCCCAGGGTCTCAAAACCCTCAATTAACTCAGCCAACATTCTAAAAGCATCACAATTGATCATTACAAACAATAGCAAGTCATCAAACTCATTGAAATTCACATGACAATATAAGGCAAGAATAGGTAAATTGCTACCTTCATGCTCTCTCTTACTCTTCAACTTGATACCAATGCTCCCACTAGCTTCCTTGGGCTTCTTCAAGTCCTAATGCACCATCAAACAACTATTCAAGTTAATGGTTTCATGACTTTCTTCAAAAAGTATTCATGAAACCTTAATTCTTCAAAAATTCACCAAAAATTCATTCCTAATTAAAAAATGATGAATTATACCTCTATTCCATGTAATTTTTCATGAGGAATCCAAATATGACCTCATAATTGCCAAATTCCATCTCTAACTAGGTTACTATTCATTCCGAATTAAGCTTCAAAAAGCTAAAAATTTCACTTTCTTAATCTTAAGTTTTTTCATGAAATCATCACTTGTTCCTAAGGTTTTGGACCATGAGAAACTCATTTTTGGCATCAAATCCATGAAATTCCAACTCTAACCATGAACAGTAACTCGAAAAAAATCAGGGAAATTCAAGAAAAATTACTACACTTTATTATACAACAAACTACTTGCATATTCAACCTTTAAATGTGTAGTCTAACATTTCCCCCATGTTCTATGGTTTGTAAACTCATTTCCTTGCTAAATCATGTTTGGATGAAACCCTAAGAGGAAGAGGAAGAATTTCTACTCCATGAATCATGCTTTAAACACCATGGATAGAAAGCTTAGGATGATGGAAGGCAAACTTACCAACTTGAGCTCTTGATTTGGCCTTAAGCTTTCTCTTCTTCCTTCTCTCTTTTCCCCTTCCTTTTCTTGCATTCTCTTCCTCTGGTTTAACTACTGGTTTACGCGTGAAAATGAAGAAGAAAGAAGGCAATTAAATGACTTATGGCTAATCATGGTTAATTGGTAAAAGTAACCATGCTTACTTTTTTGTCTCATTCTTTAAGAAGTTTGCCTTCAAATAATCATTAAATAATTAGGACAATTGGCTGCAGCAATTCACGCATGAGAGAGAGGGAAATGTGTCCAAAAATTGCCCAATTTTCCTACTCCAGATATACCTCAATTCGGGTACTTTTTAATCGTACCGATAAAATCATCTTTACAGTAATTTAGTATTTTTGAGATACAGGACTATTCTAATTTTATTTTTATATTTCCATAATTATCCTGTCCCAAATGGTATCTGTGTATGGCCCATATTCAGACCTGGTTTACTATTACTTTTGGATACTCGGCACTGATTATTTCTTTATTTTTGAACATTAACCCCCAGTTCCATATACCATTGGACTTATTTCATCAAGAGCTTCATTCTGACAGTAATTTTGCATATTTACAAAATTACCCTTGACTTGGGGTTAAATTATAATTTTTGAAACTTTTGGGTCATTAGGCGTAATTTTCCCCAAGATATTTCTAATATTCATCCCACGAAATTTGTATGACTTTTAGGATATGGATGTCCTTTCGTAATTTTTTTAGGTCAAAAATATAATTTTCTTATTTTTCCATTTAACTAGGAAAAATGACATATTTGCCCTTCTTTACACTTAATGGTGTCTCACCATTTTTCATAATTCATTTTACGATGTCAACTTTTTCATTTTTGGGCCTCAAATGCATTATTCATATTTTACTTCTAATTTAGAAAATGATCGTTTTGCCTTTAAATCTGGTAAAAAATTAATTATCTATTCTTTCGGGCACTTTCTTGTAATTTTACCCAAAGACCATTTTTTTATTATTTCTTTTTCACTATTCACATTAACTTAAAATTGGTCTATCTCTTAACATGAATCTCCCGGATATGCAATACTTATACCATTGCACTCAGCTTGGAGAGGGCTTTCCTTCAAGTGGTATATTGCATATTTTTCGGGATAAATTATGAAATTAATTTCTTCTAAAGCCCGATTATATATAACATTTTCGTCTCGTTTCATTTCTCATTTTTTATTCATTTTATAATATCCCATAAAAATAGGGATATTACAGGTAAGGCATGATTGGTTTAAGCCGATTGGCTATGATCTTAGTGATGAGCGTGTAAGCAACTGTGCAAAGACTTATAGGTCTGAACTCTTTTAATCATTGTAGATGATCAACCTTTGGAATAAGAGCAATTAGAGTTTGGTTGAAGTTAGTTTCAATGTCTCTACTTTCTAAAGCATTATTGACAAAGTGATGCAAGGTTTCTCCCACAGTTTCCCAATGTGATTTGCAAAAGAGTGTGTGGATCCCAACTACACCTGGTGTGTTGAGCGGTTTCATTTCAAATAGAGCTTTCCGCATCTCTTCTCTTGTGAGTGCAGCATTCAAAGTGTTCATAAGCCAAAAGGGAGGAGAAGGGAACATACCTGTATAAGCATAGGGGTTATGGGTTTGTCCATCATTCGTATATAGTTGCTAGACATAATAAGCTTCTAACTATAGCAAGCTGTCCTCATTGTCAACCCAATTATCATGATCAACTCAAAGGGAGGATATTCTATTTCTGCATCGCTTATTGACACATTTGGCATGAAAGAATGCAGTATTTTGGTCCCTTAGGCAAATGTTTTCATACTCATTACCAAGGTCACATTCAATGTCAAGGAGTCAAGTGGCATATGGGTGTGCCTCCAAAGCTTTCTCAACCCCCATCAGGCGAGCCCTGATGCTATTCTTCCTTTGAGCAACACTTTCGAAATAGTTGGCATCCCATGCTTGGGCTTGTGAGGAGAAAAGATGGATGCTCTTACTATAGGGTTTATTCTGTTGAATCAAGAGTTTTGATGATTCCAAACCAACACTCAAGAGCTCGGATTGAAGATATCAAAGGAGATCAAAGTTGTTTTGAGTGAAGATTTCTGAGAATTTGCTGTTAGATCTTTTGTAGGATCCTTAGTTTTAGTTATGATTGGGTAAAAGATTTTGATTTGAAGAAAAGATGTTTTCAAACCTTGATTTTGTGTTAAATCTTGACTTATTTGAAAAACACCCACAAACAGACGAAGTTTGAAAGTTTAAACTTAACTATCAAGTTGGAAATTCGAACTTTGCTTTGGGAAATTCGAATTTCAAGCTAAAACTGAATAAGTCTGAAGAGATGGCTCTCTGTCAGACGAATTTTGGTTTTTCAAAATTCGAATTTTCATAAAATATGAAAGAAGTCTTTTTGGTAACAGACGAACTTCACACTTTCAAAATTCGAATTTCAAGTAAAATGAAGTTTGTGAAAACCAAGAAAATTCGTCTGAAACTATGATAAAGTGCATTTGAAATCAAAAGAAATTGAGTTTAATAAATGCTCTCTGACAGACGAATTTTGACTTTCCAACATTCGAATTTTCATAAGTCTGAAAGGAGCCTCTTTGAAACAGACGAACTTTGGATCTTCAAAATTCGAATTTCAGACAAAAGAAAACTTGAGAAAATAGAAGAAATTCGTCTGAAACCATGTTAAAGTTCATCTGAGATCAAGAATGATTTAAGTTTCAAAACTACTCTCTGACAGATGAACTTCACTCTTCAACATTCGAATTTCGAAGAAAGTGAACTACTGTGCCTCCTTTTCACGTACTGGGAACAGATGAATTTTGGGCTTCCAAAATTTGAATTTCGAAGGTATTGTAGAAAATTGAAAACACTGTTCACACTTAATCGAAAAACTTTCTTCTTGAAAATTCATATGTCACATTGTGAAAATGTTTTGTAAGTTTCAAAATTCGAATTTCACTTCATGAACAGACGAACTTCATGCTATAACGTTGAAAGCTTTAACCTTCGGTTCCTTCGAAATTTGTCTGTTGATAAACCAAAATTCGAATTTCAGTATGTCAGAAGCATTAAATGCGGTTGGTTAACGGATAGTTTTTCAGAGTAACCGTTGGATAACTTTTCCAACGGATAGATTAAGTCTCTAACGGACATTTGAGACCTAAATCTATAAATACAACAACATTTGAAGTTGTGGGTAACGAATCAAACTTGTATATACCGAATTTCTGCTAAATTTTCTTCTCTAAAGCTTTTACCATCTCAACTTCAATATCTGTACTTTAATCTTCATATCTACTCTATTCAAGAGAGTCATATCATTGTAAACATTCTACTCTTCATCTGGAAGATAGATTTACTTGTGAGGGGAAATCACAAGGGGACTGGGAAGCACATTGTGAAAGTGCTTAGAGTGTTTGAGAGAGCTCCAGAAACAGAGGATACTCGTGTACTGTGGCATTAGCAAGAAGCCCGTTGAATTCTTGCTGTATAGTGGAAAAATCTCAAAAGTTGCCTTGAGGACTGGACGTAGGTCAAGTGGATAGACCAAACCAGGATAAATTACTGAGTCTTCTACTTCCTATCTTTACTTTTCAGCTTACTCTGTTTTATACATTGCTTTCATCACATTGTGTTATCTTCACCCATTTCACTTTGTGCAGAAAAATTTCAATCTTCCCAATTCACCCCCCTCTTGGGAAGTCAGCCTTGCTAACAAGTGGTATCAGAGCCCGGATTCCCATTCAAAGGATTTTACAGTCCGGGAACAAAGATGAGTATACTTCCTGAAGGGAATAACACTAACAAACCACCAGGCTTCAGTGGAGAGCATTATGGGTACTGGAAGATGAGGATGTAGATCTACCTACAATCAATTGATCTTGATATCTGCTCAGTCATTGAGAAAGGAGATTTCGTCCCAATGACTCTAACTGAAGATGGAAGACACAAAGAGAAGCTGGAAGCAGAGTGGAATGATGAAGACAGAAGGAGAGTCCTACTGAATTTCAAAGCAAAGCATTGTTTAGTCAGTGCCCTGAACCAGGATGAATTCTACAGGGTCTCGCAATGCACCACTGCAAAAGGAATGTGGGATACTCTGCAGATTGCACATGAAGGAACATCTGGAGTCAGGGAGAACAGACTGCACACGTGCATTGGAAAGTATGAAAGCTTCAGAATGGCTGAAGGAGAAACTGTAAAGGAGCTCCAAAAGAGGTTTACTCTCATTGTGAATCAGCTGAAGAGCCTGGGAAAGGAATACAATCAATCTGAGAAAGTAAGAAAGATACTCAGAGCTCTCCCTCTGGAATGGCAGCCCAAGGTGACAGCAATAGAGGAAGCCAGAGGAGAATCAATGGCCTTTGTCACAGCTCTCTTTGGCAGCCTTGAGGAGTGTGAAGGAAAAATCAAAGCTCTCAAGGAAGCTGGGCTGGACAAAAAGAAGAAAGGCCTTGCCCTCAAAGCTGCTGATGAAAAGGAAGATGAATCTGACGAAGGAGATGAGCTGGATGAAGAAACTCTGGCTATGATGGTCAGAAAATTCGGAAGATTCTACAACAAGAAGAAGAACAGGAAATTCTTCAAGAAGGGAGCTGCTGGAGAAAGCAAGAAAGAAACAAAAGAACCTGTAACTTGCTATGAGTGCAAGAAGCAGGGACATATAAAGTGGGATTGCCCCCAATTCCTCAAGAAGCAAGAAAAAGAAAAGAAAGTTGCTGACAAAGGGAAGAAGAAGAAAGCCTACATTTCATCTATATGGGGCAACAACTCAGATGAGGAAGAAGAAGATGAGGATGAGATTGCCAACATTTGTCTGATGGCACTTGCTTCTGAAGAAGCCACACCCTCATGTAGCAGTGATCAGGAAGAAGAGGTACATGAATCTGAACCTTCCTATTCTGAGTTACTTGATGCATTTCATGAGCTTCATGATGAATTCATTAAAGTTGCTAAAGAACCGAAATTGGCAAAGAAAAAAATAAATAAGCTGGAATCTCAAACCATAGTTTCTGAAATTGCCTCTTTACCTCCTACTGAATCTGTTTGCTGCACTTCATGCACTAAACTTAAGCAAACTAATGATTATTTAGTTAAAAGCATGTCTAGGCTCACTAAAGGTAAAGATATGTTGTTTGCCTCGATGGGGAGCCAATGAATATCACAAGGAAAAGCTGGTCTTGGCTATGATCTATGTGCTGTCAAGGAAAAGATTAGGATGAAAAACCAGAATGCATACATGAGACATTTTGTGCATGCTGAGAGTAACAGAAAGAAAGATCATATGTCATCTTGCATTGAAACATATAATCAACCAAAGCATGCAAGACAAAAATATTATTTGCATTGTTTTCTTCCTGCCACTCAATCTAGCAGTCCCTTCATTACCTGTTATTTCTGTAACAAAAAGGGACATATTTCCAGTTCTTGTGCATTGAAGAAAAATGGGCTTGGCAGGAAAGTTGAATGGGTTTCCAAAGTTGCATCTACATCTAGGGAAAAATCTACTGACCAAAAAGGACACAAGCAAATTTGGGTACCTAAAAGGAAAACATAAACATTGTTTTGCAGGTCTATCTCAAAGCTAAGAAGAACAACAAATGGTATATGGACAGTGCCTGATCAAGCCACATGACCGGAGATAAGGAGAAGTTCATCACCCTTAGAGACAAGAAAGGAGGAAATGTGACCTTTGGAGGTGATCAATATGGCAAAATCGTTGGCATTGACATTGTGGGGAAAAATCCAGAAACATCCATTGAAGAGGTGCTGTTTATAATTGGCCTCAACCATAATTTGCTAAGCGTGAGTCAGACCTGTGACAGAGGAAACTCGGTGCTGTTTGACTCAAAGTTTTTCCTGGTCATCAGAAAAAGTGATCACAAAGTAATCCTCAAAGCTCAAAGGGATGGTAACTGCTATACTATTGACCTTGATGAACTTCCTTCCTTAGATTCTGTATGTTTAATTAGTCAGGATAATGATAGTTGGTTATGGCATAGGAGATTAGCTCATGTTAACATGAATCAATTGTCTAAACTGATCAAGAATGAGCTAGTAACTGGCCTGCCAAAAATATCTTTTGAAAAGGACAAAGAATGTGATGCATGCTTAAGAGGGAAACAAACTAAATCATCTTTTAAATCTAAAAATATAGTTACCACAACAAGACCACTTGAATTGCTGCATATGGACTTAATTGGACCTTCTAGGGTAAAGAGTCTAGGTGGTAACCTGTATGTGCTTGTAATTGTAGATGACTATTCTATATTCACTTGGACATTATTTCTTTCCTCTAAAAGTGATACCTTTGACGCATTTGTAACCTTAACCAAGAAAGTGCAAAATGAGAAAGACATTTCTATTGTGTCAATCAGGTCAGACCATGGAGGAGAGTTTGAAAATACATACTTCCTGGAGTACTGCAATGAGCATGGAATTGACCACAACTTCTCAGCTCCAAGGACTCCTCAACAGAATGGGGTAGTAGAAAGGAAGAATAGAACTATTGGAGAAATGGCCAGAGCTATGCTAAATGAGAAGGAACTCTCTCAAGTGTTTTGGGCTGATGCAGTAAATACAACAAGCTACATCATAAACAGAGCCTACATCAGACCAATCCTTGGAAAGACTCCATACGAGCTCTACAAGGGAAGAAAGCCAAATCTGTCCCATCTCCATGTGTTTGGATGCAAATGCTTCATTCACAATAATGGGAAAGAAAATCTGGGTAAGTTTGATGCCAAATCAGATGAAGGTATATTTCTGGGCTATTCTAGTAGGAGTAAGGCATATAGAGTTTACAATAAAAGATCAAATGTGGTAGAAGAATCTGTGCATGTAGTTTTCATTGAAAATGAAACTGTTTCAAAGCATGTTACCAATGAGGATGATCTTGCTTTTAACTTTGAAAAACTGGGCATTTCTGATAAAAGTAAAACTGAACCTCCAAAGATATCTAAATCTGTTAACACAGAGGAAGATATCTAGGAGCAAGAGTTTGATGAAGAAATTAATGAAGAAACATCTCAAGAACTCCCTAGAGCTTGGAGATATCAAAGGAATCATCCTGTTGATCAAGTAATAGGAAATGTTCAAGAGAGAGTCAAAACCAGAAAACAGTTAAGGGATCAAATGCTCAACTGCGCTTTCATTTCTCAAATTGAACCTAAATGTGCTGAAGAAGCCTTAACTGATGATTACTGGATTTTAGCTATGCAAGATGAACTAAATCAGTTTGAAAGAAATCATGTTTGGGATTTAGTGCCTAGGCCCAAAAATCATCCTGTTATTGGTACCAAATGGGTTTTCAGAAATAAACTGGATGAATCTGGAACAATAATCAGAAATAAAGCTAGACTGGTTGCTAAAGGGTATAATCAGGAAGAAGGTATTGATTTTGAAGAAACCTTTGCACCAGTAGCTAGACTAGAGGCTATAGGAATACTGCTAGCATACGCATGCATGAAAAACATTTTACTATATCAAATGGATGTAAAGAGTGCCTTTTTAAATGGATATATCATGGAAGAGGTTTATGTAGATCAACCTCCAGGTTTTGAAGATTCTACTAAACCAAACCAAGTTTATAAACTGAAGAAGACTCTTTATGGTTTAAAACAAGCCCCTAGAGCATGGTATGAGAGACTGAGCAATTTTCTAACTGAAAAAGGGTTTAATAGAGGCAAAGTTGACACAACTTTATTCACTAAGAAAGAAAATAAAGATTTACTAATTGTTCAAATCTATGTTGATGATATTATTTTCGGTGCTACTAATGAAACTCTTTGCAAGAAATTTTCTGAGTTAATGCAGGGAGAATTCGAGATGTCCATGATGGGTGAACTTAACTTCTTCCTTGGACTGCAAATCAGACAGCTTGATGATGCTATCTTTCTCAGTCAATCCAAGTATCTAAAGGAGCTGCTAAAGAAGTTTGGAATGGAGAATGCCAAGCCAATGGGAACACCTATGGCTACTACAACCAAACTGGACATGGATGAAAATGAGAAGATGTTTGACATTACTCAGTACAGGAGAATGATTGGATCCCTGCTGTACTTAACTGCCAGCAGACCTGACATTATGTTCAGTGTCTGTATGTGTGCAAGGTTTCAATCATGTCCCAAGGAAACCCATGCAACAGCTGTGAAGAGAATTTTCAGATATCTTATTGGAACATCACGGTTGGGTCTCTGGTATCCAAAGGGCAATGGAGAAGATCTCAAAGGATACACTGATGCTGATTTTGCAGGATCCAAAACTGACAGAAAAAGCACAAGTGGAACTTGTCAATTTCTTGGAGGATCCCTGGTTTCATGGTTCAGCAAAAAGCAAAACAGTGTAGCCCTATCCATTGCAGAAGCTGAGTATGTTGCAGCTGGAAGTTGTTGTGCTCAAGTCATCTGGATGAAACAGCAGCTTGAAGATCTTGAGGTTAAAATGAAAGAGATACCAATCATGTGTGACAACTAAAGTGCCATAAATATCACCAAGAATCCTGTCATGCATTCAAGGACGAAACATATTGAAGTTAGGCACCACTTCATAAGGGATCATGTTCTGAAAGGAGAAGTTAAGCTGGAGTACATCCCAACAGAGAATCAAGTTGCTGAAATACTCACAAAGCCTCTATCAGAAGACAGACATTGCAGAATAAGGAGAGAATTGGGTATGGTAAATCCCAGTGAACTGTAAGTTATTCTTGTGCAAACTTGTTTTCAAAGGTTTCAACTTTAAGATTAATTCTAACTTTAGCATCGGAGTATATTTAATTTAAGCTGCAGGTGCTCCTCACAAGATTCAATGGCAATAAAACTCGAAGATTGGAGCACATCAGAATGGAACAACCAGAAAGTGAAGTAAATGATGAAAATTTTGAGTTCTGGATCCATTCTGTAAGCTTTTATAAGATGAAATTCGTATTTTAATGAGTGTTAGATGTATTTTGCTTCATAAACTGTGTTTTTGAACAAGTCAACATGGTCAACATTCGAATTTTGGTTGACCAACAGACAAACTTCGGCCTATTAGCCTTGGAACAGTTCTCGTTGATGCCTCGAAATTCATCTGTTGGATCTTTGAAATTTGAATTTTCAAAAAGCAAAAATCTCAAAATCATGTTTGTCCATCACTGTTGTACGAATTATCACTTCTTGAAATACGAATGTTGGACAACCTTTACAAAAGTTGAAAAATGCGAACTTTCAGTTCAAAATTCATCTGTTGAATCATGTTCTTCATATTGAATACTTGAAAGATGAAGTTCTGCATGCTTAATTCGTCTGTTGATTGTGGTTTTGTTTGTTGCCTACTGTTTGCTCTTCAACATTCGAACTTTGTTGGAACAAAATTCGTTTGTTGTGTTTGTATTACTTGTTCCAAGCCACTGTCAGACAAACTTTCAGGATGAAAATTCGTCTGTCAGTAAGTTTTGCTGAACGGTTTAACTTGTAACTGCCCAAAGTTCGAATTTTGACCCCTCAAAATTCGTCTGTCAGACGGTTACATACGTTAAATCCGACGGTTTTCCAATGAACAGACGCAACCCTATTTGTAACTCCTCTGAGTCTATTCTGATCCTTTCTTCAATCCTCTTAACTTCTGTCCAAAAACCGTCATTCTTCACTGTTTAAACTTCCATTCGCATCCTATAAACCAAATCTAAGCCACATTCAGCATCATTCAACACGGAAATGGCGAGAGTGAAGAATCCTGGTGCAAGACAAGCTGAGGCTCGGCCAAAGAGAACGGTCAAATCTCAATATGCTACAAAGGAAGGAGAGAAATCCAAGAGAAAGGCCGAACCCAGTAAAGCAAATCCTTCCAAACGCCAAAAATCTTCATCCAAAGTAGAATCTCAGAAAGCAGGACCCTCCTCACCAAAAACTGCAGAACCTTCGGTTCTAGTTCCTTCTGTCTCTGCTGTTGCTTCCTCCTCTTCTACTGAATCTGGAGAGTATGAAATGACTACACTGCCATTGTGGAGCACTCCTGAGATTCAAGAAGAGTACACTACCAAGTTTTCCAACAAGAAGGTAATCAAACCTCACTGTGTGAATATGGAACAATTCTTAATATCTAACAACTTTGATGCTGGAATATGGTTGTTAAGATATAAGAATCTATTGGAAATTGCTGAAAAATATGATGATGAGGTAGTAAAGACTTGGTATGCCTCTCTTCAATACAACAACAAGAAAATGAAATGGAAGGTCAACTTGAGATCAAGGACCATTTGGCTTGCTGATGAAACCTTCAATGAGGTGCTGGAAATTCCAGGACAAGATGGGCTGAAAGTTGACATGATAGCCTCTGGGTATATGGATGAGGCAAGCACAGCTGATGAAGAAGGTGGATCCTTTCTGAACTTCAAGGAGAGCACCATCTTGGACACCCTATTCAGGAGAAGGGAGAATAGGCCAACCGTCAATCAGTTGAAGCCCACAGACCTCAGTGTACAAGTAAGGATCCTGCACTACATAGTGTCCAGGATCATATTCAACAAGGGTGGAAGCTTCAATTTGATAACAAGGGCAGAAGCTCATGTGATGACTGCTAACATACATGGGAAGCTGATTAATTTGGGTCATATCATTCTCCAGCGAATGATAAAGGCAAGGGATCAGAGGAAGGATTCCACACTCCCCTATACAGCAATTATTTCAAGAATCCTGCAGTATGCCAGGATTCAACACATTGAAAAGGGGAAAGGAAAACTCACAGAGGTATTTAAAGAAGAGGAACTGCAAAGGATGGGTATTGAAAGAGATGAAGGCAGATGGGTTGGAAAGGGAGTAGGGAAATCTGAAGATTTGTTCTTTGCTGCTGATGCTACGCTCCAACAAGAAGGCACTTCTGAGGCCCCTGGCAAATCTGTACCTCAGCCTTCTCAGCCAATTCCATCTTCCTCCAGACCTACTCACCCTCCTTCCACTCCCTTCACAGGCCAAGCCAACTGAGATCACTGAGTTGTTTGACAGTTTGTCAACACTTATTCTCAGCATTAGGGATGAGCAAAATGCCAAATTTGCTCATCTATAAGATCAGATCCATCAGTTGGCTGTGAACATGAAGGTGGTGGCTGATGCTTATGAAGAGATAAGAAATGCAATTCCTACCACCTCAGCTCCACCTCAGCCTCGTGTCCCTGAGCTTACTCTGTCTCCAACTCCTGAGCCTCCAAGCCCCTTCGAGATTGACTCCTCTGACCATGATGATGATACAGATGGTGCTGGTGCAATGAGGACACCAAGTCCTGGTCCACCCCTGGACTATGGATTGGAAGAAGAAGGACTTCAGCAGACAAGCCCTCTTGAGCCTATGCAAGAAGATGCTCCGAATTCAATTCTGTCCATTCAAGAATTAGAGCAAGTTGAAAGACTGGTTGCAGCCATTTCAACCTCTTCTATGCCGGGAGAAGCAAGCAATGAGGAAAGGAGCATTGTACCTGTTATTGATTATCTTGCCATTGCTCACAATGCTCTGCTGCAAGCTCAAAGGAGAAGGCTGGAAGAAATGTTTGCTCCTGCTGAACCAGCCTCTCATCCTCTTGCTGCTTATGGGCTATCAGAGGAACAAAGAGCTCGACTAGCTCTGTCCAGGCAAGAAATGCAAGAGCTGTTTGAGGTCTCTGATGATGATGGCGATGAAGAACATAGCCCTGAGCCTGCTGAGCCTCCTACACCAGTTCAGCCAGAGATTCCTTTTGCTCCTGTCCCTCTTCGTGTTGTTCCTATCTCTCAGATTCCTCCTCCAATGGATTTTGTTGGGCTTTCTGATGATGCCAAAAAGGGGGAGAAGATAAAGCAAACTGGGACCAAGCAAGCTGGAAAATCTGCTGAGTCATCCGGGAAAGGAAAGACCTACAGCAAGAAGTCTAAGCCAAAGAAGAAATGATTGATTAGATCTTAGGCTGAATCTTGCTGTTGTATTTTGTTGTGATTGATTTTGTTTTGATGATTATTCTCTATGTTTTAAGAACTGATCTTTGATTAAAGTATGTATTGCAACCATTGATTGAATGAATGAACTTCTTAGTTGCAATGTTTTGTGCCTTGAATCTCTTCACTTAATCTGTTGAAAATAATATCTTATGAACTGTAATGCATATGTTGAGGGGGAGCTTATGAAAGCAAACCCAAGTACTAATCCAGTTTGTGAGTTGTATTGTCATCATCAAAAAGGGGGAGAATGTTGAATCAAGAGTTTTGATGATTCCAAACCAACACTCAAGAGCTCGGATTGAAGATATCAAAGGAGATCAAAGTTGTTTTGAGTGAAGATTTCTGAGAATTTGCTGTTAGATCTTTTGTAGGATCCTTAGTTTTAGTTACTATTGGGTTAAAGATTTTGATTTGAAGAAAAGATGTTTTCAAACCTTGATTTTGTGTTAAATCTTGACTTATTTAAAAAACACCCACAAACAGACAAAGTTTGAAAGTTTAAACTTAACTGTCAAGTTGGAAATTCGAACTTTGCTTTGGGAAATTTGAATTTCGAGCTAAAACTGAATAAGTCTGAAGAGATGGCTCTCTGTTAGATGAATTTTGGTTTTTCAAAATTCAAATTTTCATACAAATTTGAAAGAAGTCTTTTTGTTAACAGACGAACTTCACACTTTCAAAATTCGAATTTCAAGTAAAATGAAGTTTGTGAAAACCAAAGAAATTCGTCTGAAACTATGATAAAGTGCATCTGAAATCAAAAGAAATTGAGTTTGATAAATGCTCTCTGACAGATGAATTTTGACTTTCCAACATTCAAATTTTCATAAGTCTGAAAGGAGCCTCTTTGAAACAGACGAACTTTGGATCTTCAAAATTCGAATTTCAGACAAAACAAAACTTGAGAAAATAGAAGAAATTCATCTGAAACCATGTTAAAGTTCATCTGAGATCAAGAATGATTTAAGTTTCAAAACTACTCTCTGACAGACGGACTTCACTCTTCAACATTCGAATTTCGAAGAAAGTGAACTACTGTGCCTCCTTTTCACGTACTGGGAACAGACGAATTTTGGGCTTCCAAAATTCAAATTTCGAAGGCACTGTAGAAAATTGAAAACACTGTTCACACTTAACCGAAAAACTTTCTTCTTGAAAATTCGTATGTCACATTGTGAAAATGTTTTGTAAGTTTCAAAATTCGAATTTCACTCCATGAACAGACGAACTTTGTGCTGTAACGTTGAAAGCTTTAACCTTCGGTTCCTTCAAAATTCGTCTGTTGATAAACCAAAATTCGAATTTCAGTATGTCAGAAGCATTAAATGCGGTTGGTTAACGGATAGTTTTTCAGAGTAACCGTTGGATAACTTTTCCAACGGATAGATTAAGTCTCTAACGGACATTTGAGACCTAAATCTATAAATACAACAACATTTGAAGTTGTGGGTAACGAATCAAACTTGTATATACCGAATTTCTGCTGAATTTTCTTCTCAAAAGCTTTTACCCTCTCAACTTCAATATCTATACTTTAATCTTCATATCTACTCTATTCAAGAGAGTCATATCATTGTAAACATTCTACTCTTCATCTGGAAGATAGATTTACTTATGAGGGGAAATCACAAGCGGACTGGGAAGCACATTGTGAAAGTGCTTAGAGTGTTTGAGAGAGCTCCAGAAACAGAGGATACTCGTGTACTGTGGCATTAGCAAGAAGCCCGTTGAATTCTTGCTGTATAGTGGAAAAATCTCAAGAGTTGCCTTGAGGACTGGACGTAGGTCAAGTGGATAGACCGAACCAGGATAAATTACTGAGTCTTCTACTTCCTATCTTTACTTTTCAGCTTGCTCTATTTTATACATTGCTTTCATCACACTGTGTTATCTTCACCCATTTCACTTTGTGCAGAAAAATTTCAATCTTCCCAATTCACCCCCCTCTTGGGAAGTCAGCCTTGCTAACATATTCGAGTCCTAACAACTTTGGACGAGTTGGTTGAATTGTAGGTGCACTAGCTAGGATGCCTTGAAATTTTAAGGGTTTTGTATCAGCTTATGAGATAAAGATTTATTGAGTTTAATTAAAATGGGCTGATAGCCTGAGTGAATCTTGGGTAAATGTTGGATCTTAGAGTGGGCAAAGGATTGGATCCAACCATTATTAGGGAGGGCTAGGTCAAGGGGGCAAAGGCTAATCCTTTGCTCCATGTGTATCTAGGCCCAAAAAAGCCCAAGTCCAGTAATTCATTATTAAAGATAAATTCTTGGAAATAGGGGCATCCAGATTGTCTTCTGGTGCTTCCTTGTCTGTCATCTGAAGTGAGTGTTGCATTGAAGTCACCTGAGAGAAGCCATGGCTGGTTGGAGCACAATGCTATTTGAGTGAGATCTGTCCAAAGAAGCATTCATTGCATGGGATTTAGAGATCATAGATGGTTGTGAAGTAGAATTGCTCACTGCCCTTGTCCCATTTCACTTGAGTGTGGATGAATTACCGGTGATTGGCAATTATACTTACTTCAATATCCTCCTTCTAGAGTATCCAAATTCCACCAAAGTATCCATTCGCTTCAACTCTATGCGATAGAGGCATCCCAGTCTTCTTTATAATTTTTCCACTCTCAACCCCAATATATGAGGTTCAACTAAGACTAAAATTTTCAGCCAGTATCCTTGAATGAAAGATTTCAATGTTCGGCAAAATATGGGTTTTGTTGTACCTTGACAACTCCATGTGATGATAGACATGATGAGAAGAGTAGTTAAAAGGTGATGTTTTCAACACTCCATATCAAGGTTCTCTTCTCTATCTTCAGCATCAATTATGGCCTCTTCAAGTTGGTCACTAGCATCTTGTTGGTTATGGTCAAGGGCTGCTAACAAAGCTTTTTCAAGCTTGTTGGAAGGAATGACTTCCTTATGCTTAGTTTGCATCGTTTTCACCTCTAGATATTGAATCTCGAATCCAACATTTGGGGCTTTGGGTTTTGAATTCTCTGTCCCTATGTTAGGATGTTTGGTTTTAAGTAGTGGGGTTGGTTACTGGTATTTGGACTGGCCAATCATATTTTTTTAGGGCTTCTTTTGTGGTGATGATTGTGACAATTGTATGCTGTTATGAGTCTAGGGTTGTGATAGGTGAACCCTTATGAAACCCACCTAAAGAACCTACTTTGATGCGTATGACACCAAAATCTTAGCTAAACAAGGAACAAAAAACTGGACAGCAAAGAAAACGACAAAAACGCACAAGATAACAGTAAAGAAAACAAGAAAATAGAGAAGATAAGAAGGGAAGATGTTGGTCTAGGTGGAATAGAACCCAAGAGAACTGGTCTCTTGAACCCTAGCTTCGATGATACCATAAGGTTTGACCAATCCTTGATAAGTCATAGTTTCACTTTAGCATTCAAAGAATCCAAGAGAAACTCATAAAGTCTAAAACTTTATTCATCCAAAATCTTCAAAAATTGTAAATAAAAGAGAGCATTAAATAGGCCAGGAAAATCTAACCTAATGAGCCTAGGAATCCAAATTAGTTTGGACTCAAGTAATCCTAATGGGACTAGGAGACTTTGAGTTCAAATAACACTCCTAATGGATCTAGGAAATTAGTAAAATAAAATTCTAAAAATAAATGACAAAAATTCAAAGAAAATAATGAAAATAATACCTAAGTCCTTATAAACATACCACTATATTAATAAAATCATATGTTTGGTACATGACATGCTTATTTACAAGGTAGGCTATAAAAAAGATTACTAATTGATCAATTGGATTTTACTAATTAACATAGTTTTAGCCCATAATTAATAAAAATAAAATTAAAATAAATTAAGCCCACCAATACCTAAGTCACATGCTCTTTTAGTGAAGCACATGATCTTTTAAGTAATCTCTTCCAATTGGCTCCTCTTGGGCTTGGATCTGAAACTTGTAAAATTGAAATACTCTTCAAACTCTCTAACTTCAGTTAGGCTACAAACTTACTCAAATAATTGGACTCTAACATGTATAACAATATTCCAAGTCATAAAGTCTTCTTCTATGCTCTTGAATTTGTCCAAACCCTTCTTTTGAACCATGACAAAGGCATCCCCTATCATTCCCTCCCTCTTCGAAAAGATTCGTCCTCAAATCTCCATAATCTACATGAAAAGAAAGGGAAGGATACATCAAATAAATCATATGGAGTATACTTACCTTTCAATCTTAATTGATGCATATTTGCTTTATTCCTTGTATGAATGTGAAGAACAACATTCTTCCTTGGCTGCAAGTTTGATGTCACATTAAGTTGTTCTCTGAGCTTTTGCAACCAATCTCCAAGATAAAAAACCTTATACAATTCATTACTTGGACTAGTACAAGTCTTACTTTCTAGCATTGGCGAACACAAACATGAACTTTCCTTTTTATCAATCTTACCAATAACCTTTAGTAATTTTTTTTAACACAAACTCAACAAGACAAGACTCAAATGGAATATGTTGAATCAAGTGTTTTGATGATTCCAAACCAACTGTAGCTTGGAAAGAAGATATCAAAGGTGTGCAAAAGATCTCAAGAGAAGAAATCCAAGAAAAATAAGTATAAGATTAGATATATGATTTCTTATTGTATTCTAAATGAGTAAAAGACTTTGATCTTGCAAAAGAATGTTTTAAAAATGTGGTTTTACGATAATTCATGAAGTGTTTGATAAATACCCACTAATAGACGAACTTTGAAGTGTTAAACTTGATTTGTTACTTTGAAAATTCGAACTTTGGTATCTAAAATTCAAACTTTGGAGTGAAAATATGTTAGTCAGAAAAGATGTCCCTTTGACAGATGATTTTCATCCTTGAAAATTCAAATTTCGGATAAAACACAAATTATAAAAAGTGAAAAATTTATCTGAAGATATAGCAAAGTTCATCTGAAAGTAAAGTTTAAAAAGAGTTCTAAGCTAATCCTCTGACAAACGAACTTTGACTTTGAAAATTCAAACTTTGGAAACACATCCTGCAAGTCTGTTATGATAATCTTTTAACGTACGAATTTTAGTATTCAGAAATTCAAACTTTGAATTAAGCCTATTAATAGACTTCTCTGACAGACGAACTTTGGCATTTGAAAATTCAAATTTCGAAAAGAAGAACTATTGTACCATATTGAGCTACCCATTGACAAACGAATTTTGGGCACCAAAATTCAAATTTTGAAGGCACTGTAGCAATATGGAACAATTGTTCACACTTACCAGAAGTACTTTAAACTTGAAAATTTATATGTTTCAACATAGAAACATTTTCTAAAGATAAAAATTCGAACGTCACTTTTTAACGGACAAACTTCGAGGTTCAACGTTAAAGTCTTTAGCTTTCGGTCTCTGCAAAATTTGTCTATTGACACACCAAAATTCAAACTTTTGAATGTCAAATGCATTAAATATGGTTGATGAATGGATAGTTTTTTAGAGTAACAGTTGGGTAACATCTTTAATGGCTAGATCTTGTCTTTAACATATAGTTAAGACATAAATTTATAAATAGAACTTCATTTAAAGATGTGGGTAACAATTTTATATGGTATATACAGAAACTCTGTTAAATTCTTGAGTCAAAGTCTTCTGCTATCACATACTTCATATCCTGTACTTCAATTTTCATATACACTCTAAATTAGAGAGTTCAATCACTGTAATCAATCTTATCTTCATCTAGAAGAAAGATTTTCTTATGAGGAGATTTCACAAGGGATTTGGGAAGCACTTAGATAGAGTGCAAAGAGTGAGATTGTAAGCTCTTGGAACAGAGCTTCAAGTTGTACTGAGACATTGCAAGAAGCCCACTGAATTCTTGCAAGATAGTTGAAAATCTCAAGTGGTAGCTTGAAGACTGGATGTAGGTCAAGATAAAGAGACCGAACCAGGATAAATATCTATGTCTTCTCTTCCCTTATCTTGTTTTCACTTGGTTATCCTTTTATACTCTGTTTTTACTATCACTCTTGCTTTCATTACTCTCTTGACTTTTACAAAAAAAATATAATCTTCTCAATTCACCTCCTTCTTGGGAAGTCATCATATCTAACAGGTGGTATTAGAGCCCGGACTCCTAAACAAAGGATCTAACAATCTGGGAAATTCAATGGCTGGCTTTGGAGAAAGCATTCTACTTGAGGGAAATAACACAAACAGACTATCTGGCTTTAATGGAGAACACTATGGATACTGGAAGATGAGATGCAACTCTATCTCCAGTCCATTGATCTGGACATTTGGTCTGTCATCCAGAAGGGAGATTTTGTCCCAATGAAGCTGCAGGATGATGGGAAATACAATGAGAAGCCAGAAGACGAGTGGAATGAGGAAGATAAGAGAAGAGTCTTACTGAACTTTAAGGCAAAACACTTCCTGGTTAGTGCATTAAACCGGACAAATTCTACAGAGTATCACAATGTTCCATAGCCAAGGGTATGTGGGACACTCTAGAAATCGCTCATGAAGGAACCACTGGAGTAAGGAGAACAAATTGAACTCCCGTATTGGCGAGTATGAAGGCTTCAAAATGGTGGAAGGTGAAAGTATCAAAGAGCTATAAAAGAGATTCACCCTCATTGTGAATTAACTAAAGAGTCTTGGTAAGGAGTACACTCAGCCAGAGAAAGTCAGAAAAATCCTTAGAGCTCTTCCTCTGGATTGGCAACCAAAAGTAATAGCAATAGAGGAAGCTAGAGGAGAATCAATGGCCTCTGTCACAGCACTCTTTGAAAGCCTTGAAGAGTATAAGGGAAAGATAAAGGTTCTTATGGAAGCAGGTCAAGACAGGAAAAAAGAAGGGTCTTGCTTTAAAAGCTGCAGAAGAGAAAGAAGAAGAATCTGATGATGGCAATGAATTAGATGAAGAGACTCTAGCTATAATGGTCAGAAAATTGGGAAGGTTCTACAATAAGAAAAGAAATAAAAGATTCTTCAAGAAAGGAGCAACTGGAGACAATAAGAAAGAAGGAAAAGAGCCTGTTACATGCTATGAATGCAAAAACTAAGGGCACATCTAATGGGATTGTCCACAATTCCTAAAGAAGCAAGAGAAAGAATAGAAAGCTGCTCATAAGGACAAGAAGAAGAGGGCATACATCTCATCAATCTGGGGCAACAGCTCAGATGAAGAAGATGGTGATGAAGATAAAATTGCCAATATCTGCTTGATGGCTCTTGCATCCGAAGAAACTCCAATCTTATCCAACAGTGATCATGAAGATAAGGTATATGAATCTAAACCTTCCTATTCTGAATTGCTTGATGCATTTCATGATCTGCATGATGAGTTCATTAAGACTGCTAAAGAACTAAAACATGCTAAGAAAAAGATTAGCAAGTTAGAATCGAAGTGCAACATCTCTAACACTGCATCACTGCATAGAGCTAAATCTGCTTACTGTACATCATGTATTGAACTAAAGCAAACTAATGATTATCTGTTGAAAGGCATGGCTAGACTTACTAAGGGAAAAGATATGTTGTTTGCTTTAATGGGAAGTCAGAGAATCACACAAGGAAAAGCTGGACTTGACTATGATCCTTGTGCAGTCAAAGAAAAGATTAGAAAGAAAAATCAAAATCTGTATATGAGGCATTTTGTGCATGCTGATGGACATAAAAAGAAAAATCACACTTCTAAATGCATTGAATCCTATGTCCAACCAAAATATGTGAATCAAAAGTATTATCTGCAATGCTTTCTTCCTGCATCACAATCCAGCGGTACCTTTAACACCTGTCACTTCTATAACAAGAAATGACACATTTCCAGTTCATGTTTATTGAAGAAAAATGGACTTGACAGGAAGGTAAAATGGGTTCCCAAAGGAATATTTGTATCTAGGGAAAATGCCACTGACAGAAAAGGACTCAAGCAAATTTGGGTACCTAAAAAGAAATTCTGAACCTTGTTTTGCATATTTGTCTTAAAGTAAGAAAAAGCAACAAATGGTATATGGATAGTGCTTACTCAAGCCATATGACTGGTGATAAGGAGAAGTTCATCACCCGTAGAGACAAGAAAGGAGGAAAGGTGACCTTTGGAAGTGACCAATATGGCAAAATAGTTGGTATTGACATTGTGGGCAAGAATCTTGAAACATCTATAGAAGAGGTGCTATTTGTAATTGGCCTCAACCACAACCTGCTAAATGTGAGTCAAACATGTGACAAAGGGAACTGGGTACTGTTTGACTCAAAGTTCTGCTTGGTCATTCAAAAAAGTGATCATAAAGTAATCCTTAAGGCTCAAAAGGATGGTAACTACTATACTATTGATCTTGATGAACTTCCTTTCTTAGATTCTGTCTATTTAATTAGTCAAGATAATGATAGTTGGTTGTGGCATAGAAGACTGGCACATGTTAACATGAACCAGCTGTCAAAACTGATTAAGAATGAGTTAGTCACTGGCTTACCAAAAATCTCTTTTGAAAAAGACAAAGAATGTGATGCATGCCTCAAAGGAAAACAAACTAAATCATCTTTCAAATATAAAAATATAGTCACCACATCTAGACCACTACAACCATTGCATATGGATCTGATAGGTCCATTTAGAGTAAAAAGCATTAGTGGAAACTTGTATGTTCTTGTGATTGTGGATCATTACTCTAGATTTACCTGGACTTTGTTTCTTTCTTCCAAAAGTGAAATATTTGATGCATTTGTAACCTTGGCTAAGAAAGTGCAAAATGAGAAAGGTATTTCTATATTGTCTATCAAGTCTGATCATGGAGGAGAATTTGCAAATTCATGTTTTCTGGAGTACTGTGATGAACATGGAATTGATCACAACTTCTTAGCACCAAAGACTCCTCGGCAAAATGGAGTGGTGGAAAGGAAGAATAGAATAATTGGAGAAATGGTAAGAGCAATGATGAATGAAAAGGAACTCTCTCAAGTATTATGGGCTGATGCAGTAAATACAGCAAGTTATATCATTAACAGAGCCTACATTAGACCAATTCTGGGGAAGACTCCTTATGAGCTGTACAAAGGGAGGAAGTCAAGCCTTTCACATCTGCATGTATTCGACTATAAATGTTTCATCCTTAACAATGGAAAGAAGAATTTGGATAAGTTTGATGCGAAATCTGATAAAGGTATATTTCTTGGCTATTCTAGTAGGAGTAAAGTATATAGATTTTTTAATAAAAAGACTAGATCAGTTGAAGAATCTGTGCATGTTGTGTTTATTGAAAATGAAACAGTTTCCAAGCATGTCATTGATGAAGATGATCTTATCTCTAACTTTAAGAACTTAGATCTTTCTGAAGAAGGTAAAATTGAACCTCTAAAAATATCTGAATCTTCTAACATAGAGGAAGATATTAAAGAGAAAGATCTTGAATATGAGAACAATGAGGAAATGTCTCAAGAACTCCCTAGAGCTTGGAGATATCAAAGGAATCATCCTGTTGATCAAGTGATTGAGGATGTTCAGGAGAAAGTTAAAACCAAAAAACAACTCAGGGATTAAATGATCAACTGTGCTTTTATTTTTCAAATTGAACCTAAGTGTGCTGAAGAAGCCTTAACTGATGAGTACTGGATCCTAGCTATGCATGATGAACTGTAACACCTCATACTTACACTCATTTCCCATGTATTAAACTATATTTAAGTCCAATATTACTTGATTAGAGACTTGATTACATAAAACAACTTAAACCAATTTATTCCATTTCGGGTACCATTCTCTTGGTTAACTTCTTTTTACCCGGTAAATTTTGAAAATTCATAACTAAATCAAGAAAAATCATATTGATATGGTTCAAGTCTCTAAATATAGCTTAAAAGATTATATACATGGGAAAAATGTTGAACAGGGAAATTACTTCGCCAACTGATACAGTAAGTTCGTATTATATGTACTGTAGCAATGGTCATTTTTGCAAATTTCTGATTTTGACCATAACTTTGAAAAATCACCATAAATCATACACAACTCCAAATTGGGTGATATTTATGCCTATGGAAAGCTACACATGTCTAGTTTTTATATATATATAACACTCATACATGAATCCACCAAAAATGTTGAACAGTACACGAGATTCTGAGCAGTGTCACAATGGCCATTTTCTTCCTACAACTTGTCAACATAGAACTTAATATGTACATACATGGCCATTTCTTGTCTTCACTTAAAACATTACATCATAGTAGATATAGATAAACATAATTACATTCATGTAAAGTTCTAGAACTATACACATCATTTTCGCGAGGTATTCCAAACAAAGCACCAATGCAAGCAAGTTCATTTTAATTAAGAGCTTGCTTTTCCTTCCCCTTTTCCTCTTGGGCAATCTTGCCATAGCTTGAACCTAAAATTTGTTAGACATTTCGAAAGGGGTGAGATTCAAAGAATCTCAGTAGTAACTACCATCATGCACACATATCATCATATATATTGCAAGTATTCATCTCAAAACACATTAAGCATGCAATCAAATCATTTTGGCATAACCATTAAATAAAAATTTGGGCAGCATTTCCCCTTGTATTTGGACATATCCAGGGTCACAATACCCTTCAAACAATTCAACCAACAATGCCAAATCATCACAAGATAAAATTCCAAACATTATACACATCATTCAAAGCAAGCAACATCAATGACAATACATAAGCATAGATAGGTAAGTTAACTACCTTTGAGCTTTCCACTAATCTCCAAACTTTGCAAACTCTTTCCTTGATCTTCTAACACTCCTTTGGATCCTATAGCATCATCAAATAATGCCATTAACCATTAATTATCCAATTTCATTCACAAAGTGCTCACTTGAACTAAAATTTGCACTTTGTTATCCATCATGCATTCCTTGTACAACATACTTATTCTAACCTATTTTGGACCCAAGGAATCCATTTTTGAGGTCAAAAACTTGAAATTCCCTTCCTATAATGAACCCTAATTGGGCAGAAAATTATCATAAGTTATAGAAAAATAACTAACCGATTAATTTGTAATCTAATGACATATTCTTGCACCTTATGGCCTATATAATACTTTCCATGGTTTAGTTTCTCCATACCCTCATTTTCTCTCTCTACTCTCTCTCTAGGCTGAAACTTTCAGTGCAAAAATAAGAGAGAATAAGCCATAAAACTCTCCCAAACTAAAGAATACATAAGATTATGGCCATAAGATATTACCTTGAAGTTTTGGGACAAATCTTGTAGTATTCTCTTTTCCCCTTTGCTCTCTCTCTCTCTCACGCGTTCCTGGCTCTCTTCTCCACTGAAGCAACGTTTTGTTTTCGTGAGGAAGATGAAATGATGGTTTAAGATGATAATTATATAATATAATAACTTAATTTACTTTTATTTCTATTTTCATTTACTTTTCTTTTAAAAAGCTTTTCACTTAATTCCCTTGGTGTCCCATTCAGCAATCAGACGTGATTCACTCCCCTTTTTGGCCAAAATTGCTCTAATAATTCATATGGACCAAAATACCCTTTACCGATTAAATTTACCTGTACCGATTGGGTATTTTTGCCAAAATTGTCATTAAATTGGTACAGAATTATCCAACCATTAATTTTGGTCCAAAATCATTATATAGACCCAAAATATATTTTAACAAGGTCCAATCATTGTCCTTGGATCAATACTGTCTTTTCTGCAGTCTAAACTGATTTTTATTGGGTAAAATATTAATATTAAATCCTAATCACCCAATAAATATGATTTTGACCTTAATAAATTCCATACTATATTTCATTGGGTCTAACACATTGAGAGCTTCACTTTGACTATAATTTTTCATATTTACAAAAATGCCCTTGACCCGGGTCCAATTTATAATTTTTTAAACTTTCGGGTCAACAGGTGTAATTTACCCCAAAATTCATAAATTCTCCCTCAACACTCTCCTGCGTCCACCGACTTGACTTTTATTACTATTATTATTTTTATTATTTTTTTTCTTTTTCCTTTTTCTTTTCCTTTTCTTTTTCTAGGGGCAAAATTGTCATTTTCCATTTTTTCTTTCAACTGAGATAATTGACTTCTTTGTCCTATTTCATGCCAAATAATGTACATCCATTTTTGCAAATTCTTTATAGATTTCAAAATATTAAGCCTCGAATATCTATAAAAATTTTAGGATGTTACATGAACTAAATCAGTTTGAAAGAAATCAAGTTTGAGATTTAGTGCCTAGACCTAAAATTCACCCTATCATTGGCACTAAAGGGGTCTTTAGAAATAAACTTGATGAATCAGGAACGATTATTAGAAATAAAGCAAGATTAGTTAACAAAGGATATAATCAAGAAGAAGGTATTGATTTTGAGAAAACTTTTGCTCCAGTTGTAAGATTGGAAGCAATTAGAATCCTATTGGCCTATGCATACATGAAAAACATAATGTTATATCAAATGGATGTAAAAAGTGCTTTTCTGAATGGATATATCATGGAGAAGGTTTATGTAGATCAACCTCCAGGCTTTGAGGACTCAACAAAACCAAACCATATTTATAAACTGAAGAAAGCTCTTTATGGCTTAAAACAAGCTCCTAGAGCATGGTATGAAAGGCTAAGCAATTTTCTAACTGAAAAGGGATTCAATAGAGGAAAAGTAGATACTACTCTATTCACCAAGAAAGAAAACAAAGACTTACTTATTGTTCAAATTTATGTTGATGATATTATATTTGGTGCTACTAATGAATCGCTTTACAAGAACTTCTCTAAGCTAATGCAGGGTGAATTCGAAATATCAATGATGGGTGAGCTCAACTTTTCCTTGGATTGCAAATTAAGTAATGTGATGATGGTATCTTCCTCAATCAATCAAAATATTTGAAAGAGTTGCTGAAAAAGTTTGACATGGAAAAAACCAAGTCAATGGGAACTCCTATGGCTTTTGCAACAAAGCTTGATAGCCTTTGACATAACTTAACTAACCCCAACTGGAGGAAATACTTTAAGAAAGACATGATCTCCAACTTCAAATTCCAACAACTTTCATCTTTTATCTAAGTAGCTTTTCTGTTTGCTTTGAGTCATTAATAACTTCTTCTTTATCATTTCAATCTGCCTGCATGTCTGATCAAACCCAATAATTTCCTTTCATTAGGTTTCATCCAACCTAATGGAGACATGCACCTTTTACCATGCAATGCTTCATATGTAGCCATTTGAATACTGGAATGGTAACTGTTATTATATGAAAATTCCACTAATGGTAAATACACATCCCAAATTCTTTCTGTCTCTAATACACAAGCTCTTTACATATCCTCCAAAGTCTATATGGTCCTCTTAATTTGACCATCCGTTTGAGGATGATAAGCTGTACTAAATCTCAACCGAGTTCCCAAGGCTTGCTATAAAGATGTCCAAAAATTAGACATAAACCTTGGATCCCTATCTGAAACAATACTATTTGATACACCATGCAATCTCATTATCTCTTTAACATATAATTGTGCCAATTTATTTAATGTATATGTTGACTTGATTGCCAGAAAGTGAGTTGACTTTGTCAATCTATCAATGATTGTAATATCCCAAAATTTCACTGGATACCAAGTAATAAAAGAAGAAATAATTAACAATAATATGAAATGTACACGGAATTCATAAAAATAGATAGACACCGTTTTATGTGAAATAAGGCAAAGAGATCATTTTTCCCTGTTGGATGGAAATATAAGAAAATTATATTTTTGCCTTTAAAGAATTATGAAAATGACATCCACGTCCCAAATATATAAAATTCCCGGGGAATCTGATTAGAAATACTTTGGAGAAAATTATTCCTAATTACCTAAAAATTTCAGAAATTATATTTTAACGGGTTAGGGGTAATTTTGTAAATATGTAAAATTACTGTCAAACCAAAACCCTTGACGAGAGAAGTCCAATGGTATACGACACTAAGGGTTAATGTTCAAAGATAAAGAAATAATTAGTGCCAAGTTCCAAAAGTAACTTAATACCAATAAAGTAAATTGTGGGCCCTACCGATGATTAAAAGGTAATCAAGACAAGATATGGTCCATACATAGATACCATTTAGGACAAAATAATTAAGGAAGTATAAAAATAAATTTAAAATAATCCTGTAACCTAAAAATGCTAAATTGCTGTAAAAAGCAGTTTTATCGGTATAGTTAAAAATTTCCCGGTTCAGGATATATCTGGACTAGGAAAAAATGAGCAATTTTGGACACTTGAAACTCACTTATTGGCATGACATTTGGGGCAGTTGGGCAGCACAAAGTTTTGAAAAAACTTCCTCAAGAAGTTGTTGATATTTTTGGTAAAAAGTAACCATGGTCGTTAATCATGACTAGCTACATAATTAAGAATGTAATTAACCACTTAATTACTCTATTTCCAATTCATTTGTCATGAGTCTGCAGCAACAAGAAATAGAAGAGAAAAACGCAAAGAGAGAAAAGAGAAAAGAGAGAAAGGAAAAGTGGAAGCTCAAGAGGAAATTCAAGAGCTCAAGTTGGTAAGTTGTCTTCTAATACTTCAAACTTATAGCTCATGGTATTTAAAGCATGGTTCATGGAGTAGATTTTCTTACTCTTCCTCTTAGGGTTTCATCCAAACAAGGATTTAGTAAGGAAATGAGTTTTCCAACCATAAAACGTAGGGGAAATGCTAGAATACTTATTTAAAGCATGAATATGTAGGTAGTTTGATGTATCATGAAGTATATCAATTTCTTCCTATTTTCTCTTGATTTTGGTTAGAAAGGGGTTATTCCTAGGATTGGAATTTGATCTTTTTGACCCCAAAAATGGATTCCTTGGGTCCAAATTAGTCAAGTACAAGTGTTGGATTCAAGAAAAAGTCAAAGGAAAGCTAAGTGAAAAAGTTATGCAATCCTTGCAACTAGTGGCTAGAGTGCTTGAATGATAATATGGCTAGGTTCAAGGAAGTTACGGTAAGCTTAAAAAGTGGTGGACCAACTGTGGAAATCAAGGGAATACATAAAGGTAATTAAATCTCCTAACTTGCATCACATTGTCACACTTGCTTTCTTTGCATTTGACACTATGGCTTATGAATGAAATGTTGTTTTGTGATATTGCTATGTGATTGGCTGAGTTATATGAGGGTTTTTGAGCCCTGGGATGTCCATTTTTCAAAGTAATACTTTACCAAAATTTTTGTAAAATGTATGTCTTAATGTGCCTATGTGATGTATTGAAGCTTACATGATGTTTCTATGCAAATTGTGATGATATGGTTGCATGTATGGGATTTATCTACTGAGATTCTTGGAATATCACCCTCTCTCCTACTAACCATGTTTAGGTAGAAATCATGGCAAGACCACCAACGAACAGAAAGAAAAGGAGAAAGAAATTGATCATTAACTTGATATTGCTTACAATGGCCATGAATTTAGAGCTTTTGTGTAAATTTGTAAATATAATGTTAAATCTGTTTCTCCAAGCTTTCATGTTTCTTTACTTCTTAGTGAATGTGTGGCATGATATGAGGATGAATTATGGTCATGTAAATATTTTACAACTTTTGTTTGGTAAAGTATTAGGATGTAAAGGGTCATTCTAACCATTACAAAGTGAACCTGCCATTGTTTAGAAAATTTGTAATGTAAAGTATAAATGCTATATATGGTTGAAAATTAGACAGAAAGGGCTTTAAAATGGTCTAAATAGAGCTCAATTTGGATGTGTGTACAAATTATAGTGAATTTTCAAATTTAGCCCAGAAAACTAGATTTTCTGAAACAGACCATATGAATAGTGAAAATTCACAAAATTTACTATATAAATTGGCCAAATCATTGCTCTATTTGATATTTTTCCCATATATACAATCATTTAAAATATTTTTAGAGACTTGAATCACTTACATATGATTTTTATGGAATTAGTTATGATATTTCAAAATTTGTTGGGAAAAATGGAATTTCTCACATGAACAGTACCACAAAAATGAAAAATTCTGTTTTTAAATTTTATATGATTCAAGCTTCTAATTAAGTATAATTAGACTCCAATGAGGTCTAATACATGGGAAAATGGTCCTAAATTAAGGTGTTATATTTTTTGTATCAGAGACGATGGCTTAGGCTCTCAGAACCATATTATTGGGTTAGTATAGTTTAAGTTTAGGAAAAGGAATGTATTATTTATTAATATTCCTTAATATTAGTCTACTAACTAGTTATTATTGTGATTGAAGGATAGGAAATATGTCTTTATAAAGTTTAGTATAACATAAGTTTTGATGATGACAAATATAGAGAAATAAGGAGCAAAAGTATCATGTGTCTAACATATATAATGTTACTTATAGAAGTAAAATATGTATTAGCATGTATTTAATTATGGTTATAATACATATATCATGCTATGTGCAAATAAATCCACTGTACTTTTACAATGAATAATATCAGTTGGATATATAAACTGGACTAACTACTTGGTTTGTAAATATAATATATTAAATGTAGGATGATCCAAGTAAGAAGAGTGAGCATTGGAATAAAGAAATGGAAATCAATATCATGCCTCACTCAAGAGAGAATAAGAGAAAGAATGCTTCAAAAATAGAAGATCAGAAGGGAGCATGCCAAGAAGGAAATGACCAAGTGGAAGTGGAACTCAACATTTAAAGACCTAGTTACTAGGTATAGTTTGTTTCCACTTAGGTCTTGAGGTGGGATTAACCTTTGAAATTACTTAATCTTATTACCATATGTTTTAAATGAGTTAGATTAAGTAAATCTAGTGTTAGCATATGTTAGATTTGAAAAACTCTGATTGACAGACGAATTTTGAGAAGTTAAATTTCTTATGCTTTGTGAAAATATGAACTTTGCTGACTGAAATTTGAAGTTCCAGAGATATCACCTTTGACAGATGAATTTTAAGTGTTGAAATTCGAATTTCGAGTCAAGCATAGTTAGTAAAATGTGCAAAATTCGTCTGAAGTCATGACAAAGTTCGTCTGATAATTAAGCACTAAAAGGGTTAAAAAACATTCCCTTTGATAGACTAATTTTGGATTTCAAAATTCAAACTTTAGAATAAAACTCAATGATTTACAATTACATTTGATTAACTCAAGAAGTTTTGGGTATCAAAGTAACATATCCATACTTTTAAACATAGTGAAATATGATTTTCAAGAATCTAGAGTTTAACCTTTGATTATTGTTTTTAATATATCTCTCAAAATACAGATGGCTTTAATATAAAACTTATTTCATATGAAACTAGACTTAATAAGCTTTTCAAATAAGGTTATTTCACTCAAAATAAAGGTCATATGAAAAAGTTATGGCCATTTAAATTTGAGTAGTGAGATATGAATTTTTAGTTTTGACCTCTTATCATTATTTCGATCATATCTCACAGAATACATTTTTTTTTTGAAGTGAAACTTCTTTCATTTGAAAGTAGACATTGAGAGATTTCCAACCATAGGTCAATTTCTTAATTTAAAGTAAAAATGAGAGAGTTATAGCTTCTGGAAAACTGTCTACAGTGCAAAGTTCGAAGTTATGAACGTTCCACCTCCAATAGACGAATTTCGGGCCTCCGAAATTCGAATTTCAAAGAGAACTTTTATGTTACGTTGAGCTTGTCACTGATAGATGAATTTTGGCTTCCAAAATTTGAACTTCAGGTTTAACAGACAAATTTTGGCTTTCAAAATTTAAATTTTGAAACACCAGAATGTGAAAATACTTCTAGAAAAGCCAATAGATGAATTTTCATATCTAAAATTCGAACTTCAAGTATAACAGAAGAATTTTGGCCTTGAAAATTTGAATTTCAAATCTCCACAATGTGGAAATACTACTAGAATAGCCAATACACAAATTTTCATATCCAAAATTTGAACTTCGAAAGGAAGAACTTGTGCCATATTGAGTTGCTCACTGACAAATGAATTTTGGGCACCAAAATTTGAATTTCGAAGGCACTGTAGTAATATAGAACAACTATTCACACTTACCAGAAGTACTTTAAACTTGAAAATTCGTATGTTCTAACATAGAAACATTTGTCAAGATGACACTTGGAATTTCAGATTTGAACAGACAAACTTCGAAGTTCAATGCTAAAGATTTTAACTTATGGTCTCTTCAAAATTCTTCTGTTAACATCCAAAATTTGAATTTTAGAATGTCAGAAACATTAAATGTGGTTGGTAAACGACTAGTTTTGTAGAGTAACTATTGGGTAACATCTCTAACGGCTAGATCTTATATCTAACATCTAGTTATATCACAAAACTATAATTAGAACATCATTTGAACTTATGGGTAACAATCTTAAGAGAGTTTATGTGAAAATGCTGAAACAATTTGTAAAATATTTCTATCTCAACATTGGTTGAAAAACCCACCTTAATAGAGTGAACTTTCAATGTATTATCTACTCTTCAAGAGAATTTTCATCTTGCAAACATTTCTTTTTACATATTCTGCGTAGAATCTTAGTGTGGGGAAACACTAAGGGATTTACACATCTTGTAAAGGTGTGGGGAGAGTGGCTTCATAAGTGCCTATTGAAACTTGTGGGAATGTACTGAGGCTTCACAGGTGCCCAAATCAAACCTATGGGATATAGTGGACAATCCCAAGTGGTGGCTTGGGGACTGGATGTAGGCCAAGTGATTAGGCTGAACCAGTATAAATTGTTGTGTATTATTCTTCATCTTCTCTATTCAGTTGCTACACACAACTCTCTCTGTTTATCCCTGTTTTGCTGCACTCTTAGTGAAATTGGGTTGTGATCCAAAAAGAGCAAAAATCTTGCATCACCCAATTCACCCCCCTCTTGGGTGACCAGCCAACCTAACAGTCTTCATCAAATGACAACTTAATTCTTGACTTTCATGAAGAGCCTGTGATAGTACCAAAGGGACACCTTCAAGAGGAAAGTTTAGGCTCCAATGAGGTTCTTGTTGATAGTGTGGGGGAGGAACAAAATGAGGTAGGAATTCCCTAACAGGTACAGGAGGCTATTCCAGCAGTGCCAATATAGGCAATTCCTTTGTTAAATGCCCCGCCATAGGAAAGGGCGGTTGAAGTTTATGAAGATGTGAACTATATAGCAGGATTTTTCTTGTATCTTGATAACACCCCTGAGGATAGACCGGCCGATATGGAATATATAGTATACCAGATTATACGCAAGTACTCAAAGGAATATGGGGTTTACTCAAAAGGACCTAAATAAGTGATAGTGTTTATGAGCAAAGCGTCAAAAGTTAAGAAATTTTTGGAAGGCTTACGAACAGAATAACCCGAGTCAATCTGGATCACCACCCTCCTCAATCAAATACCAGAAGATGAGTTTTAGACACCCATTAAAGCAAAGTTAGAAGGAAGGGAGTACCAAAACCTAGCTCATTGTGTTAAAAGCTACATTGTAGAGGGAAAAATTAAGAAAGCTAAGAAGGAGAAGATACAGAAGACTGATTCAAGAAAGCAACCAATTATAGCAAGCCCTAAAATTCCCACTAATGAAGCTCAAAGAGTATGGGAGATTGTATGCAAATTTTATAATGAAAGCCTCTGAAGCTATTGGGATTCCCCGATGACTAGTTTCCTAGATATGTTAAAGGATGCAAAAGAGTTTATGGAGTTTCGAGGTTAGCCTTTCTTTGAGCCAGTATGGATAGATGTAGTCCTCACCATATTTCCTGATGATGATAACTATTGGCAGTAGTAAAGGATGAGATGAGAAGAAAGTGGCTAGTGAGTTTCCAGAAATGTATTCAAGAGCTGAGGCATCGTGAAAAATTGAGGATAGAACTAGAAGATACTGAGTGAACTGAGACTGACCCTGTAGAACTCCCAAATCATGAGAACCCGATATAAGGACAACTTGAGGAACAGCCAAAACAAGTACAGGAAAATCAGGAGGAAGAATCAGAAGAGGATCCAAAGGAAGATCCAGAGGAGGATCCAGAAGAAGGTCCAGAGGAGGATCTAAAAGAGTGTCCAGAGGAGGATACGGAAGAGGATCCAGTAGCTACTTACCTCTTAGATAGTCCTAGTTAATCCTAAAAGATAGTTGGGTCATTTGTATATGTGAATACGTATATATGTAAAGAATGCTGGTTGACTGCTAATTTTGAGATGTAATATATAAGTAGTCATAAAAAGTATAAAAGGTAGAATAGAGATATTGATGTATGATGTTGTAGAAAAGACTACGAAGGAATGCATGTATAAAGTTGACTATGTGAATAAAATGCTATGTTTATATATACTCTCTGAGTACAATTGCTATATATTCATGATTTTAAGTATTGTGTAGATATAGCATGCATGTACCAAAAGACAGACTAGGGAGGCAATTCCTAAACAGGGAGAAACTCCACAATAAGATATTCCACAGCAAGTTGATCCACTGCAGGTTATTATGAACATATTAGATCAACAGCAAAGAATTATTGAGGACTTACAGAGGACTATAACAGATCATAGGCAACGTCCTAAGGTTAGAACTGAGGAGCAAATTCAAAGTCCACAGTAGCAAGTAAAAACTCCAGCTACAATGATAAATCAAGCAATGATAGACTTTTCTAGTCGACAAAATGTCATATCTTAGTTCAGGAAGCATTGTCCTCCTTCTTTTGAAGGAAAATTTGATGTTCAGGTAGCGGAGGATTGGATACTAAGTCTTGAAAAGATATTTAGGCTAATGGTTTGCACTTCCAAGATGAAAGCTTTGTTAGCCACTTATATGTTTGAGAAAGAGGTAGATCGATGGTGGCGAAATATACAGCTAATTTAGCAACTTGTAACATACCCCTAACATGGGATATATTTCTAGAGTATTTCTACAATAAGTACTTCCTACTTTTAGAAAGAGATGAGAAGGAAATGGAATTCATTATGCTTCGATAAAGAGAAAATCAGTCAGTAGATGAGTATATAGCTACTTTTATACAATTGGCAAGGTATTCCACATACTTACAGCAACATGATGACAAACGATAGAAAACCAAAAAGCTGGAAAGAGGTTTGAAACTAGCTATAAGAGAAAGGGTCACACTTATGAGGATTAGAGAGTTCAATATGCAAGTTGAGGGCAGTAGGATCACTGAAGGAAGCATGAATCATAAAGGCTTTACGTCTTCTGCCCCAACTAGTACAAGAAGAGTTACATTCGAAGAAGGAGAATCAAGCAAGAAAAAAAGAAAAGGTCATGGAATAATAATAGTGTTAATTCAGATGGTTTTAATGATTCTAAACAATAATGAACTTGAAAACCAAATATCAAAGGAGTACAAGTGATATGAAGACCAAAGTTAGAGATTCCTAATGGTTGAAGAGTTTTTACATACATTTTTAGGAATCCATTTGTAAAAGAAGGTAGTTAACCTTTAAATGCTACTTATTCTAGCCATCCTAATATTAAATGAGGCATCTATTTTAATGATTAATGTTTAACTCGTGTTTTCAAAATTGTTTTCATGAAAAGTTTTATCTTATGCTTATAATGATTAGAAGTTATAGGGACAAAATCTCAATCTCAATATTGTTTCTAAGTGTTCTCTCTTCATTTTTATGAAAAGGTTTGAGATTATCCACATAACTAAAGCCTGCACCATGTCCTTACCTCTGTCTAGCTCGTTTTCCTAATAAAGTACTTACCTTATTCGCATAAGGGGCTTAACAGTAAAGGTCAGTTGTTCTGTGCTGCCCGTTATTCACATAACCTAAGGAGGTTATCCGCATAATGTATGTTACAGAACTCTTGGACCTCTTTCTATTTAATTCATTATCCGCATAACCTTAGGAGGTTATCTTGATAACCTGTGTTTTTTAAAAACTTAGTTTATGCTGATTAAATGTTATCTAAACAAGGAATAACATCCTAAGAGGTTATTTTAATAATCCTCAGAGGTATCCAAGTTTGTGAGACGTTATTCAAACAACTAAGTAGGTTTTCATGAAAATATTCTTGAGCTGAAACTTAGTCATTTTGGAAAGATTGTTATTTGCATAACCTAGTTAGGTCATCTGCATAACAAAAGTCTAACATTGAAACTAAGAGCCAACAGTCACCTGTTATTCACATAACCTGAGGAGGTTATCCACATAATCTCTATCAGACGTATTTAATGCTGTAGGTGAATGGCTATTTTCTTAGAGTAATGGTTAATTCCTGCTTTCAATGGATAGTTTTGCTCATCAACTATAAATAATGCCTCATTTAAATTATTGGAAAATTAGGAAAAACATATAACTGTCAAAACTCTGTAGAATTCATTTATGATTCATTAAAAGCCTACCTACCTTCTGCTTAGCTCATTCATTGCTCTTAAACTTTCATATCCGCTCTTTTGAGAAAGAATTTCATACCTTGATTTGTATATTTCTATATGCTTATAGATAGCACTTAGTGTGAGAAAACACTAAGAGATTTGTTCCTACTCTTGTGTGAGAAGAGTAAGAGTTTTCTATTAGGCTCAAAGTTTGAGCTGGAGTTGTACTGCGATTTTTGCAAGAACCAATTTAAATCTTTCAAGATATTGTTAAGCTTGTGAGACGTTATTCAAACAACTAAGTAGATTTTCATGAAAATGTTCTTGAGCTGAAACTTAGTCATTCTGGAATGATCGTTGTTCGCATAACCTAGTTAGGTTATCCACATAATGAAAGTCTAACATTGAAACTAAGAGCCATCGGTCACCCATTATTCACAAAACTTGAGGAGGTTATCCATATAATCTATGTCAAACATATTTAATGCTGTAGGTGAAGAAGATGTCTACCTTATCTTCTAACAAGAAAAAGGAAAGCCTGGCTCTCAAAGTAGAATCAGAAGATGATGATGATTCTGAAGAAGATGTTAAGCTAGATGAAGAGATGATGGCTATACTGGTGAGAAGATTGGGTGGAATGTATGGAAAAAAGAAATTTAGAAGGTTTATAAAGAAAGATGGAACCATCACCCGCAAGAAAGAGAACAAAGACTCCATCATATGCTACGAATACAAGAAACCTAGACATATCAAATGGGAATGTCCTTTACTGAGCAAGAAACAAGGAAAAGACAAGAAGGCTGACAAAGGGAAAAAGAAGAAAGCTTTCGTATCTTAATCTGGGAGATAGTTCAGATGATGAGGAAATAGCAGAAGATGATGAAATAGCCAATCTATGCTTAATGGCTCAAGAGGATGCAGAGGAGGAGAAGAATCACAACCAAGACAGTGACAACGATTCTAAGTAAATGATTCTAAACCTTCCTACAATGAATTACATGATGCATTCAATGATCTAACAGCTGAATTTGTCCAAGTGTCTAAATAGTTGAATCAAGTTAAAAAGAAAATACACAAGCTTGAAAATAAACCTCATGCATCTTGCACTGCTTCATAACCTTCTTCTTACGCCACTTTTGTCTGTGTCTCATGCATTGAGTTAAGAGATAAGAACAATTTTCTCTATAAGACTCTAACTAAACTCACTAGAGGTAAGGATATGCTGAAAGTGTTACTAGGAAAACAAGTCGTAAGTCAAAGCAAAACTGGTCTAGGATATGACCCATGTGCTGTCAAAGAGAAACTGAAAAGCCAAAAACAAAATATTTATTTAAGAAACTTTGTGCATGCTATTAGCATTAAATCAACTCAAAATATAGAGTCATTTCGAGTCCCTAGAAATAAAAAAGATAGATATTATCTCCATTATTTCTAACATGCATCTCTTTCCTGTAGCCCTTTTTTCATTTGTCACTTCTAGAATAAGAAGAGTCATGTATCCTCCACCTGTATATAAAGAAAGGAAGGAAATGGCAATGGAATGAAATAGGTTGCCAAAGGTACATCTATTAACAAGAAAGGACCCAAGCAAATATGGGTACCTAAAAGAAAGAACTAAAATCTTTTTTGTAAGTGTCTCTCAAAGCCAAGAAAAGCAACAAGTGGTACATGGATAGTGCCTATTTGAGACACATGACTGGAGACAAAGAAAAGTTCATTGTGCTAAGAGATAAGAAAGGAGGAAAGGTTACTTTTGGTCGTGATCAGTCCGGCAAGATAGTTGGCATTGGAATTACTGGAAGAAACCCAAAAACATCAATTGAAGAAGTTTTGTTTGTGATAAAACTTAATCACAACTTACTGAGTGTGAGCCAGACTTTGTGATAAAGGCAATTGGGTTTTATTTGATTCCAAACACTGCCTAGTCATCAAAAAGAGTGACCGCAAAGTCATTCTCAAGACAAAAAGAGACGGTAACTGTTATACTGTTAATTGAGATGAATTACCTGCCCTAGACTCATTATGCTTAATCAGTAAAAATGATGGTAGTTGGCTATGGCATAGGAGACTAGCAGATGTTAACATGCATCGATTAAACAAACTCATTAAAAATGAACTTGTTCTTGGATTGCCCATCATTAAGTTTGAAAAAGACAAAGAATGTAATGCTTGCCTTAAAGGGAAACAAACTAAGTCCTCATTCAAAACCAAAAATATTGTCCATACAATTAGACCACTGCAATTATTTCACATGGATTTAATAGGTCCTAGTCATATCAAGAGTATTGGTGGCAACTTGTATGTACTTGTTGTAGTAGATGATTATTCCAGATTTACCTGGCATTATTTCTTCCCTCTCAAAATGAAACATACGATACATTTCTAATTTTAGCTAAGAAAATGCAAAATGAGAAAGGTTACTCTATTGTATGTATTAGAGCAGATCATGGTGGTGAGTTTGAAAATGCCCAATTTGCTAACTACTGCAATAAGAATGGAGTAGAGCACAACTTCTCAGCCCCAAGAACACCTCAACAAAATGGAGTTATGGAGAGAAATAATAGAGTACTAGAAGAAATGGCTCATGCAATGTTGAATGAAAAAGGGATTACCTAAGTACTTCTGGGTTGATGCAGTAAGTACAGCATGCTACTTGATAAATAGAGCATACATTAGACCTATTCTAGGCCAAACTCTATATGAGCTATACAAGGAAAAAAAGCCCAACCTTTCTCATCTTCATGTCTTTAGATGCACTTGCTATGTCCACAACAATAGCAAACACAATTTGGGTAAGTTTGATGCTAAATCAGATGAAGATATATTTCTTAGTTACTCAAATAGGAGTAAAGCATATAGGGTGTTCAATAAAAACACTAGAACTATAGAAGAATCTGTGCATGTGGGTTTCATTGAAAATGAAACTATTTCTAAGTATGCTATAGATGAGGATGATCTAATCTCTAGCTTTAAGAACTTGAATTTTTCTAGAGAATATAAAATTGAAAATCCTAAAATATCTAAATCTACTAATGTAGAGAAAAATATTCAAGGGAAAGATGTTGAATGTGAAAACAATGAAGAAATTTCTCAAGAACTCCCTAAAGGTTGGAGATATCAAAGGAGTCATCTAGTTGATCAAGTCACTAGGGATGTTCAAGAGAATATTAAAACCAGAAGACAACATAGGGATCAAGTGAATAACTGTGCATTTATTTCTCAAATTGAACCTAAGAGTACTGAAGAAGCCTTAATTGATGAATATTGGATATTAGCTATGCAAAAAGAACTTAATCAGTTTGAAAGACATCAGGTTTGGGATTCAGTTCCTAGGCCCAAGGTGTTAGCTCAGCTAGCTTCCTAAGAGGGGAGGTGAATTGGGAAGATTGAAATTTTTCTGCAAATTAGAAAAACAATAGTAATACTAAAAAGATAACTGATAACAGAGTATAAAAATAAAGAGCAGAAGGAAGAGAACTCAGTAGTTTATCCTAGTTGTTAGCAAGGCTGACTTCCCAAGAGGGGGGGTGAATTGGGAAGATTGAAATTTCTCTACACAAAATGAAATGGGTGAAGACAACACAGTGTAAGGGAAGCAACGTATAAAACAGAGCAAGCTAAAAAGTAAAGATAAGGAGAAGAAAACTCAGTGATTTATCCTGGCTCTGTCTATCCACTTGACCTACGTCCAGTCCCCAAGACAACTCTTGAGATTTATCCACTATACAGCAAGAATTCAACTGGCTTCTTGCTAATGCCACAGTACACGAGTATGCTCTGTTTCTGGAGCTCTCTCAAACACTCTAAGCACTTTCACAATGTGCTTCCCAATCCCCTTGTGATTTCCCCTCACAAGTAAATCTATCTTCCAGATGAAGAGTAGATTGTTTACAAAGATATAACTCTCTTGAATAGAGTAGATATTAAGGTTAAAGTACAGATATTGAAGTTGAGAGGGTAAAAGCTTTTGAGAAGAAGATTCAGCAGAAATTCGGTACATACAAGTTTGATTTGTTACCCACAACTTCAAATGTTGTTGTATTTATAGATTTAGGTCTCAAATGTCCGTTAGAGACTTAATCTATCCGTTGGAGAAGTTACCCAACGATTACTCTGAAAAACTATCGGTTAACTAACCGCATTTAATGCTTTTGACATATTGAAATTCGAATTTTGGTTGGTCAACAGACGAATTTCGAAGGAACTGAAGGTTAAAGCTTCCAACGTTGAAATATTGAAGTTCGTCTGTCCATGAAGTGAAATTCGAATTTTGAAACTTACAGAACATTTTCACAATGTGACATACGAATTTTCAAGAAGAAAGTTTTTCGGTTAAGTGTGAACAGTGTTTTCAATTTGCTACAGTGCCCTCGAAATTCAAATTTTGGAAGCCCATAATTTGTCTGTTCCTAGTACGTGAAAAGGAGGCACAGTAGTTCACTTTCTTCAAAATTCGAATCTTGAAGAGTGAAGTTCGTCTGTCAGAGAGACTCTTTTTAGACTAACTTCATCATTCGAATATTGTAAGTTCTTATCATTTGTATGTCAATGTTTCACTTCAACAGACTCAAGAACTTAGCTTCTAAAATTTGAACTTCAATGTTCAAAGTTCGTCTGTCAGAGAGCAGTTTTGAAACTTAAATCATTCTTGGTCTCAGATGAACTTTAACATGGTTTCAGATGAATTTCTTCTATTTTCTCAAGTTTTGTTTTGTCTGAAATTTGAATTTTGAAGATCTAAAGTTTGTCTGTTTCAAGGAAGCTCCTTTCAGACTTATATGAAAATTCGAATGTTGGAAAGTCAAAGTTCGTCTATCAGAGAGCAGTTTTGAAACTTAAATCATTCTTGATCTCAGATGAACTTTAATATGGTTTCAGACGAATTTCTTCTATTTTCTCAAGTTTTGTTTTGTCTGAAATTCGAATTTTGAAGATTCAAAGTTCGTTTGTTTCAAGGAAGCTCCTTTTAGACTTATATAAAAATTTGAATGTTGGAAAGTCAAAGTTTGTCTGTCAGAGAGCATTTATCAAACTCAATTTCTTTTGATTTCAGATGCACTTTATCATAGTGTCGGATGAATTTCTTTGGTTTTCACAAACTTCATTTTACTTGAAATTCGACTTTTGAAAGTGTGAAGTTCGTCTGTTACCAAAAAGACTTCTTTCAAATTTGTATGAAAATTCAAATTTTGAAAAACCAAAATTCATCTGACAGAGAGCCATCTCTTCAGACTTATTCAGTTTTAGCTCGAAATTCGAATTTCCTAAAGCAAAGTTCGAATTTCCAACTTGACAGTTAAGTTTAAACTTTCAAACTTCGTCTGTTTGTGGGTGTTTTTCAAATAGGTCAAGATTTAACACAAAATCAAGGTTTGAAAACATCTTTTTTTCAAATCAAAATCTTTTACCCAATCACAACTAAAACTAAAGATCCTACAAAAGATCTAACAGCAAATACTCAGAAAATCTTCACTTGAAACAACTTTGATCTCCTTTGATATCTTCAATCCGAGCTCTTGAGTGTTGGTTTGGAATCATCAAAACTCTTGATTCAACACTAGTTTGGTCTATTCTACTTGACCTACATCTAGTCCCCAGGCCACCACTTGAGATTTTTCCACTATCTCTTGCAAGATTTAAATGGGTTCTTGCAATGACCACAGTATAACATCACTAACCCAAACTTCAGACTTAAATAAGTTTTCTCACTCTTCTCACTCAAGAGTAAAAATATCTCCCTTAGTGAAATGTCACACTAAGTAAACTCTACAAGTGTTTAGATGTATTACAGAATGGAAACTCTCTCAAATGAGTAGATATGAAAGTTGAGATACAATGAATGAGTAAAATATAGGGTAGTTGAGCTTTAAAAGAATTATTAAATGAATCAGCAGAGTTTTGGAGTTTAAATTATTTTTCTCATTACCCAATAACTTAAATGAGGTCCTATTTATAGTCTTGGGGCAAAAGCATCCATTGGAAACAAAGATTAGCCGTTACTCTTAATAAAATAGCTGTTTACCTACCGCATTAAATGCATCTGACAGAGGTTATGCAGATAACCTCCTCAGGTTATGCAGATAACCTCCTCAGGTTATGCAGATAACCTCCTCAGGTTATGCAGATAACCTCCTCAGGTTATACGAATAACAGGTAATTGTTTGCTTTTGTTTTCAATGTGAAGCTTTTAGTTATGCGGATAACGTACTACCCAAAATGACTAAATTTTAGCTCAAAATTATTTTCCTAAAAACCTACTTAGTTATTAGGATAACGTTAAGTTTTTCTAAAACTAAGTTTTCATGAAACTTAGGTTATCAGGACAACCTCCCAAAGTTATGCGGATAACCTATTTTACCCGAGGAAAGTTCAAGTATTTTGAGATATAGGTTATGCAGATAAACTTCACTTGCAAGCTTTGTTTCTAAAATTTGAATTTCCAAAATCAAAGTTCGTCTGTCAGTGAGCTAATTTTGGACTCTTTTTAAACTTCACTTTTAGATGAGTTTTGACATATCCTCAGATGAATTTTTCATTTTTATGAATTGTGTTTTATCATAAATTTGAATTTTCAAAACTCAAAGTTCATCTGTCAGAGAAGGCTCTTATCAAACTCATGTTAAAGTTCAAATTTCTGCACTCAAAGTTCATCTGTCAGAGGAATCTCTTTTCTTACTAACTTATTTTCAATTCAAAATTCAAATTTCAAAAGCCAAAGTTAAAATTTTCAAAGCAATAGATCAGTTTTAGCACTTTAAAGTTCGTCTGTTAGTGGGTGCTTCAAATATTTCATGAATTATCATAGAATCATATTTCTAAATCATTATTTTGCAAGTTCAAAGTCTTTTACTCAAATTAAACATAGTAAGAAATCCTATATCTAATCTTGTGCTGATTTTACTTGGATTTCTCCATTTGGGATCTTTCATGCACCTTTGATATCCTCTTTCCAAGCTCTAGAAGGTTGGTTTAGAATCATCAAAATACTTGATTCAACAAAGAGCCTCCCAGAAATTGGCATGTTCCACTTGTGCTTTTTCTATCGGTCTTGGATCCAGCAAAATGTGCATCTGTATAACTTACAAGCTCTTCTCCAATCCCTTTTGGATATCAGAGTCCCATTTGAGATGTACCCAACAAGTATATGAAAATCCCTTTTACAGTTGTTGCATGAGACTCTTTGGGACATGATTGGAACCTAGTACACATACAGACACTAAACATGATGTCAGGCCTACTAGCAGTTAGATACAGCAGGGATCCAATCATCCTCCTATATTGAATTATATCAAAGAGTTTTCCTTCTTCATCCATGTCTAGCTTAGTTGCAGAGGCCATAAGAGTTCCCATAGGTTTAACATGTTCTATTCCAAACTTCTTGAGCAGCTCCTTGAGGTATTTTGATTGATTAAGGAAGATGCCATTATCACATTATTTGATTAGCAATCCAAGGAAGAAGTTCAGCTCACCCATCATTGACATTTCAAACTCACTCTGCATTAACTCAGAAAAATTCTTACACAAAGATTCATTAGTAGAACCAAATATTATGTCATCAACATAAATTTGTACAATGAGTAAATTTTTATTTTCTCTTCTAGTAAACAAGGTTGTATCAACTTTTCTCTTTTAAAACCTTTTTCAATTAGAAAATTACTCAGTCTCTCATACCATGCTCTAGGAGTCTGTTTTAACCCATATAGAGCTTTCTTTAGTTTATATACATGATTTGACTTAGTTGAATCCTCAAAACCTGGAGGTTGATCAACATAAACCTCTTCCATAATATACCCATTAAAAAAAAGCACTTTTTACATCAATTTGATACAACACAATATCTTGTATGCAAGTATAGACTAAGAGAATTCTTATTGCTTCCAATCTTGCAACTGGAGCAAAAGTTTCCTTATAATCAATGCCTTCTTCCTGATTATATCCTTTAGCTACTAATCTAGCTCTATTCCTTGTTATTGTTCTTGATTCATCAAGTTTGTTCTTAAACACCCATTTGGTTCCAATAATAGGGTGGTTTTGGGGCTTAGAAACTAGATCCCAGACTTGACTTTTTTCAAATTGATTAAGTTCTTCTTCCATAGCTAAAATCCAGTATTCATTAGTTAAAGCAAATTGATTAAGTTCTTCTTCCATAGCTAAAATCCAGTATTCATTAGTTAAAGCTTCTTCAGTACACTTAGGTTCAATTTGAGAGACAAATGCACAATTGTTAACATGATCCCTATGTTGTCTTCTGGTTTTAACTTTCTCTTGAACATCCCCAATAACTTGATCAACTGGATGATTCCTTTGATATCTCCAAGCTTTAGGGAGTTCTTGAGATATTTCCTTATTTATTTCACATTCAATATCTTCCTCCTGGATATCTTTCTCTACATCATCAGATTTAGATATTTTAGGAGGTTCAGTTTTATTTTCTTCAAACACATTCAAATTCTTGAAACTGGAAATTAAATCATCCTCATCTTTAGCATGCTTAGACAGAGTTTCATTTTCAAGAAAGACTACATGCACAGATTCTTCAATAGATCTAGACTTCTTACTGAATGCCCTATATGCTTTACTTCTATTTGAGTAGCCAAGAAATATACCTTTATCTGATTTGGCATCAAACTTACCCAGATTGTCTTTGTTGTTGTTGTGGATATAGCAAGTGCTTCCAAGGACATGAAGATGAGAGAGGTTGGGCTTCCTTCCTTTGTACAGTTCATAAGGAATCTTCCCTAACATGGGTCTGATGTATGCTCTATTTATCAAGTAGCATGCTGTGCTTACAGCATCAGCCTAGAATTGTTTAGGCAATCCTTTTTCATTCAGCATTGCATGAGTCATCTCCTCCAACACTCTATTTTTTCTTTCTATAACTCCATTCTGTTGAGGAGTTCTTGGGGCTGAGAAGTTGTGCTCCACTCCATTTTCATCATAGTAGTCAGCAAATTTGGCATTCTCAAATTCTCCACCATGATCTATTCTAATACATACAATAGAGCAACCTTTCTCATTTTGGATTTTCTTGGCTAAAATCAGAAAAGCATCATATGTTTCATCTTTAGAGGGAAGAAATAAAGTCCAGGTGAATCTAGAATAATCATCTACCACAATAAGTACATATAAGTTTCCACGAATACTTTTAGTACGATTAGGACCTATCATATCCATGTGAAGTAATTGTAGACGTCTTGTTGTAGAAACAATGTTTTTGGTTTTGAATGAGGACTTTGTTTGTTTTCCTTTAAGGCAAGCATCACATTCTCTGTCCTTTTCAAACTTAATGTTAGGTAGACCAAGCACTAGTTCATTTTTAATGAGTTTATTCAATTGATGCATGCTAACATGAACTAATCTCCCATGCCACAGCCAACTATCATCATTTTCACTTATTAAGCATATAGAGTCTAGAGAAGGTAATTCATCTAAATCAATAGTATAACAGTTGCCATCTCTTACTGCCTTGAGAATCACTTTACAGTCACTTTTTTGATGACTAGACAGTAGTTGGAATCAAACAGAACCCAGTTGCCTCTATCACAGGTTTGACTTACACTTAGCAAGTTGTGATCGAGTCCTATTATGAACAGGGCTTCCTCAATTGATGTTTCTGGGTTTCTTCCAACAATTCCAATCCCTACTATCTTGCCAGACTGGTCACCACCAAAAGTAACCTTTCCTCCTTTCTTATCTCTTAGCACAATGAATTTTTCTTTATCTCCAGTTATGTGTCTTGAACAAGCACTATCCAAATACCATTTGTTGCTCTTCTTGGCCTTGAGACATACCTACAAAACAAGTTTTAGTTCTTTCTTTTAGGTATCCATATTTGCTTAGGTCCTTTCTTGTTAGTGGAGGTATCCTTGGGGACCCATTTCATTCCATTGTCATTTCCTTCCTTCCTGAACATACAGTTGGAGGACATATGACCCTTCTTGTTGCAGAAGTGGCATGTGGAGAAAGGGCTAGAAGAAAGAGATGCATGTCTGAAATAATGACTATAATATTTGTTCTTTTGATTTCTAGGAGCTGGGAATGACTTTAAGTTCTGAGTTGTTTTACGGCCGTTAGTATGCACAAAGTTTCTCAGGTAAAGGTTCTACTTCTTGATTTTTAATTTTTCTTTGACTGCACATGGGTCATATCCTATACCAATTTTGTTCTGACTCACAATTTGATTTCCCAGTAATACTCTCAGCATGTCCTCACCTTTAGTGAGTTTGGTTAGAGTCTTGCAAAGATAATTATTCTTATCTCTCAACTCAATGCATGAGACACAAACAGAGGTGGATGAAGAAGAAAACTGTGAAGCAGTGCAAGATGTATGAGACTTACTCTCAAGCTTGTGTATTTTCTTTTTGGCTTGACTCAGTTGTTTAGACATTTTGAGAAATTCAGTCATCAATTCATTAAAGGCATCATGTAATTCATTGTAAGAAGGTTTAGAGTCATTTACCTCAGAATCATTGTCACTGTTTTGATTGCAACTCTTCTCCTTCTCAGCAATCTCTTGAGCCATCAGACATAGGTTAGCAATCTCATCATCTCCTGCTGCTTCCTCTTCGTCTGAACTATCTCCCCAGATGGAAGATACAAAAGCTTTCTTCTTCTTCACTTTGTCAACCTTTTTGTATTTCCCTCATTTCTTGCTCAGCAAAGGACATTCCCATTTGACATGTCCAGGTTTCTTGCACTCATAGCATATGATCGGGGCTTTGTTTTCTTTCTTACTGCTGGTGGCTCCATCTTTACTTGCAAACTTTCTAAATTTCTTCTTTCCATACATTTTACCAAACTTTCTCACCAGCATAGTCATCGTCTCTTCATCTAGCTCAGCATCCTCCTCTGAGTCATCATCATCATCTGATTTTACTTTGAGAGCCAAACTCTTCTTTTTCTTGTTAGATGAAGTAGATTCCTTGAGAGCCTTTAGCTTCCCTTCATATTCTTCAAAACTCCCAAAGAGAGCTGTCACAGATGTCATAGATTCACCCCTAGCTTCTGTTGAATCAAGAGTTTTGATGATTCCAAACTAACATCCAAAAGCTTGGATTGAAGATATCAAAGGAGATCAAAGTGCTTCAAGTGAAGAATTTCTGAGTATTAGCTGCTAGATCTTCAGTAGGATCTTTTGTTATGTTCAAATGAGGGTAAAAGTTTTTGATTTTAAAAAAAGATGTTTTTAAAACTTGATTCTGTGTTAAATCTTGACTTATTTGAAAAATACCCACAAACAGACGAAGTTTGAAAGTTTAAAATGAAGTGTCATATTAGAAATTCGAACTTTGCCTTTGGAAATTCGAATTTCGAGTCAAAACTGAATAAGTCTGAAGAATTGTCTCTCTGTCAGACGAATTTTGATTATCCAAAATTCGAATTTCCATCAAAGACTGAAAGAAGCTTTTCACTGACAGACGAACTTCATATCCTCAAAATTCAAATTTCAGATAAAATGCAGTTTGTGAAAACCAAAGAAATTCGTCTGACATAATGTTGAAGCTCATCTGAAATCAAGATGAAATTGAGTTTGAAAAATGCTCTCTGACAGACAAACTTTGACTTTCCAACATTCGGATTTTCATATAAGTCTGAAAGGAGCTTCTTTGAAACAGATGAACTTTGAGTCTTCAAAATTCGAATTTCAGACAAATCACAACTTATGAAAATGGAAGAAATTCGTCTGAAACAATGTTAAAGTTCATCTGAGATCAAGAATAATTTAAGTTTCAAAACTGCTTTCTGTCAGACGAACTTTGAACATTAAAATTCGAATTTCAGAAGCTAAGTTTGTGAGTCTGTTGGAATGAAATATTGACATACGAATGACAGAGCTTTGTAACTTCGAATGTTGAAGTTAGTCTGAAAAGAATCTCTCTGACATACGTACTTCACTACTTCAAAATTCGAATTTCGAAGAAAGTGAACTACTATGCCTCTTTGAACGTTCTACAGACAGACGAATTTTGGGCTTCAAAAATTTGAATTTCGAAGGCACTGTAGAAAATTGAAACTACTGTTCATACTTAACCGAAAATCTTTCCTCTTGAAAATTCGTATGTCACATTGTGAAAATGTTTTGTAAGTTTCAAAATTCGAATTTCACTTCATGAACAGACGAACTTCGTGCTGTAACGTTGAAAGCTTTAACCTTTGGTTCCTTCGAAATTCGTCTGTTGGCCAACCAAAATTCCAATTTTAGTATGTCAGAAACATTAAATGCGGTTGGTAAACGGATAGTTTTTCAGAGTAACCGTTGGATAACTTTTCCAACGGATAGATTTTGTCTCTAACGAACATTTGAGACCTAAATCTATAAATATAACATCATTTGAAGTTGTGGGTAACAAAATAAAACTTGTATATACTGAATCTCTGCCAAATCAATTTCTCAAAAAATCTTTTACCCTCTTAACTTCAATATCTGTACTTCAACCTTCATATCTACTCTATTCAAGAGAGTTATATCTTTGTAAACAATCTACTCTTCATCTGGAAGATAGATTTACTTGTGAGGGGAAATCACAAGGGGATTGGGGAGCACATTGTAGAAGTGCTTAGAGAGGTTGAGAAAGCTCCAGAAATAGAGCATACTCGTTGTACTGTGGCATTAGCAAGAAGCCCGTTGAATTCTTGCTGTATAATGGAAAAATCTCAAGAGTTTCCTTGAGGACTGGACAAAAATTTCAATCTTCCCAATTCACCCCCCTCTTGGGAAGTCAGCCTTGCTAACAGCTTCCTCTATTGTAGGCACCTTCGGTTGCTACTTAATGAGCAAAGCTCTGAGAATCTTTCTGACTTTCTCAGACTGGGTGTATTCTTTTCTAAGGCTCTTCAGCTACTTCACAATGAGGGTGAATCTCTTCTGCAAATCCTTGATATTCTCACCCTCTTTTATCTTGAAGTTTTCATATTCTCCAATACAAGTATTCAACTTATTTTCTCTTACGCCGGTAGTTCCTTCATGAGCAATCTCCAGAGTATCCCACATGCCTTTGGCTGTTGTACATTGAGACACTCTGTAGAACTTATCTTGATTGAGAGCACTGACCAGACAGTGGTTAACTTTAAAGTTGAGAAGGACCCTTCTTCTATCCTCCTCGTTCCATTCCTCTTTAGGTTTCTCTTTGTATTTCCCATCGACTTGTAGTTTCATTGGAAAAAAGTCCCCCTTCTAGATGATCGACCAAATATCCAAATCAATGGATTGAAGGTAAATCTACATCCTCATCTTTCAATACCCATAATGTTCACCACTGAAATCAGGAGGTCTGTTGGTGTTATTTCCTTCCCGAAGGATACCTTCACCAAAGCCAGCCATGTGTTCTCCGGGATTGTTAGATCCTTAAACTGGGAGTCCGGGCTCTGAAACTACTTGTTAGCTCAGCTGGCTTCTCAAGAGGGGGGATGAATTGGGAAGATTGAAATTTTTCTGCAAATTAGAAAAACAATAGTAATACTAAAAAGATAACTGAAAACAAAGTGTAAAAATAAAGAGCAGAGGGAAAAGAACTCAGTAGTTTATCCTGGTTTGGTCTATTCCACTTGACCTATGTCCAATCCCCAGGCCACCACTTGGGATTTTTCCACTATCTCTTGCAAGATTTGAATGGGTTCTTGCAATGACCACAATAAAACATCACTAGCCCGAACTTCGGACTTAAATAAGTTTTCTCACTCTTCTCACTCAAGAGTAAAATTATCTCCCTTAGTGCAATGTCACACTAAGTACACTTTACAAGTGTTTAGATGTATTACAAAATGGAAATTCTCTCAAAAGAGTAGATATGAAAGTTGAGATACAATGAATGAGTAAAATAGAGGGTAGTTGAGCTTTGAAAGAATTATTAAATGAATCAGCAGAGTTTTGGCATGTAAATTGTTTTTCTCATTACCCAATAACTTAAATGAGGTCCTATTTATAGTCTTGGGGCAGAAGTATCCATTGAAAATAAAGATTATCCGTTACTCTTAATAAAATAGTCATTCACATACCGCATTAAATACATCTAGCAGAGGTTATGCAGATAACCTCCTCAGGTTATGTGAATAACAGGTAATTGTTTGCTTTTGTTTTCAATGTAAAGCTTTTCATTATGTGGATAACCTAGCTAGGTTATGCGGATAACATACTACCTAGAATGACTAAATTTTAGCTCATAATCATTTTCCTGAAAACCCACTTAATTATTAGGATAACGTTAAGTTTTTTTGAAACTGAGTTTTTGTGAAACTTAGGTTATCAGGACATCCTTCCAAAGTTATGCGAATAACCTATTTTACTCGAGGAAAGTTCAAGTATTCTGAGATATAGGTTATGCAGATAACCTCTCTTGGTTATGCGGATAACCTGTTTTACCTAAGAAAAGTCTAAGCATTCTGAAATATAGGTTATGCGGATAACCTGTTTTACCCGAGAAAAGTTCAAATATTCTAAAATATAGGTTATGTGGATAACCTCCCTTGGTTATGCGGATAACTTATTTTACTTGAGAAAATTTCAAAGTATTCTGAAATATAGGTTATGCGAATAACCTCCCTTGGTTATGCGGATAACCTATTTTACCCGAGGGGTGCAAGTGCTCCATGACACATGTTATGCGGATAACTTACCTAGGTTATGTGAATAGCGGGCTGCACAGAACCACTTTTCTTCACTAGTCACCATGCTATGCGAATAAGGTGCCTACCTTATCAAGATAACCTCCTAGACAGACACAAGAACTTGATCCCCAAGCTGTGTTATGCAAATAACCTCAATCTCTTTTCATGAAATTGAGGGATGGACTTTGCAAAAGCTTTGAGATTGAGTCTTTATCCCCATAACCTTAAATGGTTATACGTATGAGGTAAGATATTATTTTGAAAACAACGTAAACACTTAGAAACATCTTTGAAATTGAGATCTTATTCCCATAAGCTAAAACATTTTTATGAAAACTAATTGAACACTTAGAATCAGTTTGATATTGAACCTTTATCCTCACTAGATAGCTCTTTTCTTGAAATTATTTTGAAATCATGAGATAAGAACTAATCACTCAATTAGTCACCTCATTTAATTTTGAGTTAATTGAAATTCAAAGTTTAACTACCTTTTTTTTTATAGATAAGTTCCCTAAGTATGTGTGAAACAATTCTTCAATCAATAGGAAGCTCCAATTTTATTCTTTATTTCACTTGTGTTCCTTTGATATTGGATCTTCCAAGCTTATTTGTTTTAGAATCATCAAAACATATGAATTAACACAAGGACCATCCAATGATTATAACCCAAAGGGTATTTAAGAATAAACTTGATGAAAAAGGAACAATAATAAGGAATAAAATTAAAATACTAGCTAAAGGATATAATCAGGAGGAAGGCATTGATTATGAGGAAACTTTTGCTCCAGTTGCAAGATTGGAAGTAATAAGAATTATCTTAGCCTATGCCTGCATAAAAGATATAGTGCTATATCAAATTAATGTAAAAAGTGCTTTTCTGAATGGTTATATCATGGAAGAGGTTTATGCTGATTAACCTCCAGGCTCTGAGGACTAAACTAAACCAAATCATGTATATAAATTGAAGAAAGCTCTATATGGCTTAAAACAGGCACCTAAAGCATGGTATGAGAGACTGAGCAACTTTCTAATTGATAAGGGGTTTAATAGAGAGAAAGTTGATACAACCTTGTTTACTAAGAGGGAAAATAAAGATTTTCTTATTGTACAAATTTATGTTGGTGACATTATATTTGGTGCTACTAATGAATCTTTGTGCAAGAATTTTTCTAAGTTAATGCAAAGTGAATTTGAAATATCAATGATAGGGGAGCTGAACTTATTCCTTGCACTGCAAATCAAGCAATATGATGATGGCATCTTTCTCAACCAATCGAAATATCTCAGGGAGCTACTGAAAAAGTTTGGAATGGAAAACACTAAATCTATGGGAACCCCTATGGCCTCTGCAACTAAGTTTGATATGGATGAAAAGGGAAAATCCTTTGATATAACTCAACATAGGAGAATGATTGGTTCATTGCTGTACCTAACTACAAGCAGACCTGACATCATGTTTAGTGTCTGCACATGTGCTAGATTCCAATCATGTCTCAAAGAGTCCTATATAACAATTGTGAAGAGCATTTTCATATATCTAATAGGAACATCACAAATAGGACTTTGGTATCCAAAAGGTAACAAAGAAGAGCTCATAAGTTACACTGATGCTAATTTTGCTTGGTCTAAAACTGATAGAAAGAGCAAGAGTGGAACTTGTCAGTTTCTGGGAGGTTCTCTGCTGTCATGGTTCAATTAAAAGCAGAATAGTGTAACTCTCTCCATAGTAGAAGTTGAATACGTAGCTGCAGGTAACTGTTGTGCACAAGTCCTTTGGATAAAGTAACAACTTGAAGATCTTGAGATTGAGATGAAGGAAATTCCAATAAGATGTGATAATCAAAGTGCCATCAACATCACAAAGAACCCTGTCATGCATTCAAGGACAAAGCACATTGAAGTAAGACATCACTTTATAAGGGACCATGTTTTGAAAGGGGATGTCAAGTTGGAGTTTGTCCCTATTAAAGATCAGCTTGCAAACATTCTAATAAAGCCACTTACAGAAGATAGATATAGTAAAATCAAAAGAGAATTGAGAATGGTAAATCCCAATAAGTTATAAATAATTTCTGAAATTTCTTTCAAATTTATGAATCAATTGACATAAATACTGATTTAAGCATTAAAGTATCTAGAAATTTGTTTTGCATGTACTTATTAATCTAAAATAGTGAAAATATGATAAAATAAAGTATACTGCACTTTAAAATGGAGTTATGATGAAAAGAAAAGGCTTATGGGGATCACACAGCCGGTTTGTAAGTGTTTATGAGCCTTTCTAATATACTTATGTGCATAACCCATATCCATATAGTGAAAATGAATTGATTTTCTGGTGCTTATAGTCTCTGTTTTAGAGAATATTCGAATAAGGTATGAAACTTGTCATGAAAACGAGATCTTGTGTGAAATTTTGGTCTCTGTGAGGTTTGTTTTTTGAACAAAGTCATTACCTTATGCACATAACCTACCTTGTTTGCCCCTTCACGTATGTTTTGTGATAATTGATTTTCGCATAACCTGCCCACCTTATCCGCATAACGTTACATCCAGAGAAATGGTTCCCAAAGTAGAACATTATTCGCATAAGATGGCAAGGTTATCTGGATAACATATTGATTGCCTATTTTTTGTGTGCTCTCTGTGAAACTCATTTTCGGGATAAAATGGAATGCTTATCCTAATAACGAATCTCATATCCTATCTACTTCAACTTCGTAGTAACTTGGTTATGCGAACAACCTAAGAACCTTATCCGCATAACATTACAAATAATACTCCTACGTATAATCTCTGAAGCTCAATATTCGCTTCACCTCCTTATGTTATGCGCATAACATCAAGACCATATATAGAAACCTTTGATTCTTAGCAGTCACTTGTATAGAAAACCTAACCCTATTCTGAAAACCTTCAATTGTATTCCTTAAGTCTTCAAAAATCTCCCAAGTCTCCCTCAAAACTTTGAGGTCAAAACACATTTCGACCTACTTTAAACATCTTTCATCCTTCAAATCATCTGGAATCACTGCTATGTCAAAAACAAAGGGAGGAAGCCAAAGCGAATGACCCCAACATAACGTGTAGTCCAAGTACACAACAAAATCCCTAAGCAAAGGAAAAAGGAAAGCTAAATCTAGTTCAAATTTGCCAATGAAGAAGCCTAGAACACAAAGAGAAAAGAATTCCAGAATCTGAGTCTTAACCTAGAAATCAAGTAAGTTCACCTACCACTGAATCTAAACAAGCTCTAATTACAGATGAATTGATTAGCTTAAGGGTGTTGAAGGAATCATATGAGACTAATTTTAAGAAGTAAAAAGTGGTCAAACCTTATTTTGTTAGATTGGAAGACTTTCTAGTTAAGAATAAGTTTGAAACTGCTAGTCATCTTGAGAATTATAAAGGTTTGATTGAATTAAAGGAAGAATATGACATAGAGGTTGTATGAGCATGATATAATTCTCTTCGAATAAAGAATGAAACAAAAGTGTATGAAGTCAGATTGTGAAAGAGGTGGATAGCTCTTCATCCTGATCTCTTTTCAGAGATATTGAACCTGCCCACTAGGGGAATCAAAGTAAACATTGATATCACTAAATACCCCTCTGAAGATCATAATGTTGATGAAGATAATGGAGAAGAAGAAAATTACATATGGAGCATGATTGTGTCTAAGCTGCTTAGACGAAGGCAAAATATGCCTCCTGAAGGGAAAATTGCTCCAAGTCATCTAAGTATTAAGAATAGAGTCCTCTACTACATTGTATCACGAATTTTCTTCAACAAAAGTGCAATACAACTATCTATCTAGAGGAGAATTCCAAGTTATGGTGCTACTTGTAGAGGGAAAACCAGTAAACCTGATTGACATCATCTAACAAAGAATATGGAAAACAAAGACTTATAGGCAGGATTCACAATTGCCATATGGGCACTTCATGTCCAAAATTTTGAAGCACCACAACACACTACATCTTGAGAGAGGACTTACATTACTTCTAGAGGAGTTCTATGAGAAGGCACTACAGAAGATGGGAATGACCCTAACAAATGGATGATGGGTTGATAAGAAAAGAGAAACTAAACAAGGAGAAGCAAGTTCTAAATCAGTAGATGCAAATCATGATGGTAGTGATTCCAACTCCTTTTCCTCCTCACCTGTTGAACTATCACAACCTTTGCACCCTGAACCTCATTCCTTTATTCTTGCCCCCAAATGAACCTGAAGCCTTTCTAGCCTCTGATCTACCTACACCTACTGACATCCCTGCCTTACACCAGAACTTATATCAAATAATGATGGCCACTAGGAGAGAACATAAAGAAGACTTTATAAATCTTGGGTACCTCATTCTTGAACTACAAGAAAAGGCTTGAAATCAAAATAGAAAATCTCACTTAAGAAGTCAAACTCCTACATCAACAAATAGCTTCTAGTATATCATGACCAGCTTCATCACCTCTCCAACCCTCACCTCCTATATTTATTGGTACTACTGCTTTTCCTGAAACTTCTGTGAGTCTCTAATTACTAATATAGCTGGTTCCTCTACTCCTAAGTCCCCTATTCTATCAAAGAGTCTGGGTCCTAACTTGAACTATAAACTTGAGGATAAGGAATCTGCTCAAGCTATAACACATCAAATGATGGAAACTGATTAGAATCAAGAAAGAGCTTTAGTACCTATGGTTGGAGGAGACTTCCTTCACCACATTTTTCTCAAACAACATAAATAGGAACTTAATACTCTCTTTCCTCCTTAACCTGATCCCGCTTCATTTGAGAACATTAGCCATATAGTTGAGACAACTGTACAAGAAGTGGTACACATTGCCTCGGATGATGATTCTTCACCTGCTCTCACTACTTTTGTACTACCTCTAGTCATGTCAGATATCCCGTTTATGCCAGTATTACCTTCTTCCCTTCCTACTCCTTCTTTTATGCCTCACATCTAGCCTATCCCGGTGTCCTTAGTTACAACAGCTTCTCCTACATTCCCTCTTTCTTTAGATAAGAGACTTCAAATGATCAGGGAATGGAAAACCAAAATTGATCAGGATATTACTCGGATAGATGCTGAAGCAGCTCAATACTCTCCGGTTGCTGATGACAAAAAGGGGATGAAAAAAGAAAAAGAAAAGAAAAACAAGGGAAAGAAAAAATTTGCAGAAAGACCACCCTAAAGAAGAAAAAGACTTCATTGAACTGAACTAGTTGTTGTTGTTTTCTGTGTGTCCTTATGTTTTTATCAGTTATTGTTCTTGTCCTTATGTTGTCATTGTTATGTAAACTCTTTGTACTGTAATGATTGTTCATAATGTATATTCTTGTGAATATGTTTCTATGATCATTATCCATCCTTGATCTATTTTTCTTTTCCTTTCTTTTGAAAATATATGCACTACTGATATCTGACATTATTTACGCTACGCATATATTGAGGGGGAGCTTTGTGCAAACCCAAGTACTAATGAATCTTTTAAGTTGTTTTGTCACCATAAAAAAGGGGGAGAATGTTAATTCAGATGGTTTTGATGATTCTAAACAACAATGAACTTGAAAACCAAATATTAAAAGAGCACAAGTGATATGAAGACCAAAGTTAGAGATTCCTAATGGTTGAAGAGTTTTTACATACACTTTTAGGAATCCATTTGTAAAAGAAGGTAATTAAGCTTTAAATGCTACTTATTCTGGTCTACCTAATATTAAATTAGGCATCTACTTTAATGATTAATGTTTAGCTTATGTTTTCAAAATATTTTCATGAAAAGTTTTATCTTATGCTTATAACGCTTAGAAATTATAGGGACAAAATCTCAATCTCAATGTTGTTTCTAAGTGTTCTCTCTTCGTTTTCATGAAAAGGTTTGAGATTATTCATATAACTAAGGCCTGCACCATGTCCTTACCTCTATCTAGCTTTTTTTTTTGATAAGGTGCTTACCTTATTCTCATAAGGGGCTTAGCAGTAAAGGTCACTTGTTCTGTACTGCCTGTTATTCGCATAACCTAGGGAGGTTATCCACATAATGTATGTTTCAGAACTCTTAGACCTCTTTCTAGTTAATTTGTTATCCGCATAACCTTGGGAGGTTATCCTAATAACCTATGTTTTTTAAAAACTTAGTTTATGCTGATTAAACGTTGTCCGAATAAGGAATAACATCCTAAGAGGTTATTTTAATAATCCTTAGAGGTATCTAAGTTTATGAAACGTTATTCGAACAACTAAGTAGGTTTTCATGAAAATATTCTTGAGCTGAAACTTAGTCATTCTGGAAAGATCGTTATTCACATAACCTAGTTAGGTCATCTGCATAACAAAAGTCTAACATTAAAACCAAGAGCCAACGCTCACTCATTATTCGCACAACCTGATGAGGTTATCCACATAATCTCTGTCAGACATATTTAATGTTGTAGGTGAATGGCTATTTTCTGAGAGTAATGGCTAATTCTTGCTTTCAATGGATAGTTTTGCTCTCAAGCTATAAATAAGGCCTTATTTAAATTATTGGAAAAGGAGGAAAACATATAACCATCAAAACTCAATAAAATTTATTTCTGATTCATTAAAAGCCTACCTACCTTCTGCTTAGCTCATTCACTGCTCTTAAACTTTCATATCCACTCTTTTAAGAGAGAATTTCATACCTTGATTTGTATATTTCTACATGCTTGTAGATAGCACTTAGTGTGAGAAAACACTAAGAGATTTGTTCTTACTCTTGTGTGAGAAGAGTAAGTTTTCTGTCAAGCTCAAAGTTCGAGCTGGAGTTGTACTGCGATTTTTGCAAGAACCCATTTAAATCTTGCAAGATATAGTGGAGAAATCTCAAGTGGTGGCTTGAGGACTCGATGTAGGTCAAGTAGAGTAGACCAAACCAAGATAAATCTGTGTCCTTTCCTCATTTACTTTGCAACTATTCTTTATATTCTATACTCTATTTTTCAGCAACTTTTATTATCACTACTATATTTCAATTTTGCAAAAAATTTCAAACTTCCCAATTCACTCCCCTCTTGGAAAGTTAGCAAACCTAACTAATAGAAGAGGTAAAATGGGAGGCAGAAGAGGAGGAGGACCATTTATGCAGAGAGATGTGCAGAGAGACATGCAAAAAAAAGCCCTAGTGTGTGAGCAATGTGGTAAAATACATGGTGGAAGGCCATATTAGGTGGGCAAAATGTATGCTTTAGATATGGAAAGCCTGGATACTTTGTGAGAGATTGCAGAGTAGAGATAGCATGGACTAGACCATAAGCACAAGAAAGGGTCTTCGCTCTTAGACAACAAGAGGCCCAATAATCACCTGATTTAATTGAAGGTATGATTAAAGTAAATTATTATCTTGTGCATGCCTTGTTTGACTTAGGTGCCAGTCATTCATTCATTTCCTATAAATGTGCTAAAGGTTTGGGTCTGATAATCGTTAAGTTACCATATGATTTGCATGTGTCCACACCCACTGATAACCAAGCAACCACGTCTCATATCTACCTAAATTGCATTGTACAATATGAACATTGTTGCACCACATTAGACTTTATATGCATGCCATTTCCAAATATAGATGTCATAATAAGCATGAATTGGCTCTCTACAAACAATATTCTCCTTGACTACAAAAGAAAAGTTCTAATTTTGCCTACCCTAGAAAGTATCACAAATACTGAGACTAAGCTAAATTTTATATTGACCGCTCAAGCTGAGAGATGCTTGGGAAAAAGATGTTCAACCTAGATAGTTTTCTCCTCAATTAATGTGGAAGTTGATGAAGCGATTGAAAAGATGCCAATGGTAAAAGAATTCCCAGAAATATTTCCAAAGAATTTTGAAGACGTACGACCAGAAAGAGAGGTAGAATTTGCCATAGATTTAGCACCAAGAAGGGTCCAATATCCAAAGCACCATATAGAATGGCCCCACCTGAGTTGGCAGAATGAAAGAGTCAAATTAAGGAGTTATTGGAAAAAAGATTCATTAGACCTAGTATTTCTCCATGGGGTGCTCCAATATTATTTGTAAAGAAGAAATATGGGAGCCTCCAATTATGTATTGATTATAGGGAACTGAACAAGGTAGCAATAAAGAATAAATACCCCTTACCTAGAGTTGATGACCTATTAGATCAGTTGGTTGGTGCCACTATGTTTTTGAAAATTTATTTACTATCAGGGTATCATCAATTATTGGTAAAGGCGGAAGATATTCCCAAAACTTAGAAGATTAGAAAGAATTAAATGTGAGGCAAAGAAGATGGATGGAGTTATTAAAAGATTACGATCATTCTATTAAATATCATCTGGGAAAAGCTAATGTAATGGTTGATGCATTGAGCAGAAAAACTATTCACGTAGCCTACATGATGATTTATGAAATGAAAATGTTGGAGGATTACAAAGACATGCATTTATTTTTACAGTTGCGTGAGACCAGAATTGGCAATGAATTTTTAAGATATTTATTGAAAGCCGAGCATGAGGATGAGTTTGTAAAGATAGTTAAAGAAAAACAAAGATATGGAGAGATATAGGGATTTAATGTATCAGAAGATGACCTAATGAGATTTCAAAAGAGAATTTATGTACCACCAGTAGCAGAGTTAAGAGAAAAGGTTTTGACAGAGGCACATTAGAGTAAATATACTATTCATCCAGGTATTACGAAAATATATCATGATTTAAAGAAATTGTTTTGGTGGCCAGGTATGAAAAGGGATATTGCTTAGTATGTATCTAGATGTTTGGTTTTCCCAAGAGTAAAAATAGAGCACCAAAAGCATGCTGGATTGTTACGTCCACTAGAGATTCCCGAATGGAAATGGGACAGCATTTCAACGAATTTCATAATGGGATTACCTAGAACATCATTAGGACATGATGCAATCTGGATAATAGTGGACAGGCTAGTGAAGTTAGCACACTTCTTAGCCATGAGGTCAACATATACACTGGACAGATTGGCACAACTGTATGTTAAAAAGATAGTAAGATTACATGGAGTGCCAAGCAGTATCGTATCAGATTGAGATCCAAGATTAACATCAAATTTTGGAGATCATTACAGCAATCCTTAGGTACTAAATTAAGATTCAGCACAACATATCATCCCAAGACTGATGGACAGACTGAAAGGATGATTCAAACATTAGAGGATATGCTAAGGGCTTGTATGCTAGAAATGAAAGGTGTTGAATCAAGAGTTTTGATGATTCCAAACTAACATCCAAAAGCTTGAATTGAAGATATCAAAGGAGATCAAAGTGTTTCAAGTGAAGAATTTCTGAGTAATAGCTACTAGATCTTCTGTAGGATCTTTTGTTATGTTTAAATGAGGGTAAAAGATTTTGATTTGAGGAAAAGATGTTTTTAAACCTTGATTTTATGTTCAATCTTAACTTATTTGAAAAATACCCACAAAACAGACGAAGTTTGAAAGTTTAAACTGAACTGGCATGTTGGAAATTCAAACTTTGCTTTTGGAAATTCGAATTTCGAGCTAAAACTGAATAAGTCTGAAGAGATGTCTCTCTGTCAGATGAATTTTGATTCTCCAAAATTTGAATTTTCATTCAAGTCTGAAAGAAGCCTTCTTTGAAAAAGACAAACTTTAAGTCTTCAAAATTCGAATTTCAGACAAAATGCAATTTGTGAAAACCAAAGAAATTCGTCTGAAACAATGTTAAAGTTCATCTGAAAGCAAGATTATATTGAGTTTCAAAATTGCTCTCTGACAGACGAACTTTGAACATTAAAATTTGAATTTCAGAAGCTATGTTTTTGAGACTGTTGAAATGAAACATTGACATACGAATGACAAAGTCCTGTAACATTCGAATATTGAATCTAGTCTGAAAAGAGTCACTCTGACAGACGAACTTCACTCTTTCAATATTCAAATTTCCAGGAAAGTGATCTACTGTGCCTCTTTGAATGTTCTACAGACAGACGAATTTTGGGCTTCCAAAATTCAAATTTCTAAGGCACTGTAGAAAATTGAAAACACTGTTCACACTTAACCGAAAAACTTTTTTCTTGAAAATTCGCATGTCACATTGTGAAAATATTTTGTAAGTTTCAAAATTCGAATTTCACTTCATGAACAGACGAACTTCGTGCTGTAACGTTGAAAGCTTTAACCTTCGGTTCCTTCGAAATTCGTCTGTTGACCAACCAAAATTCGAATTTCAGTATGTCAGAAACATTAAATGCGGTTGGTAAACGGATAGTTTTTCAGAGTAACCGTTGGATAACTTCCCCAACGAATAGATTTAGTCTCTAACGGATAGTTAGGACCAAAAATCTATAAATACAACATCATTTGAAGTTGTGGAAAGAGAATCAAACTTGTATATACCGAATTTCTGCCAAATCTTCCTCTCAAAAGCTTTTATCCTCTCAACTTCAATATTTGTACCTTAACTTTCATATTTACTCTATTAAAGAGAGTTATATCTTTGTATACAATTTAATCTTCATCTGGAAGATAGATTTACTTGTGAGGGAAAATCAGAAGAAGATTGGGAAGCACATTGTAGAAGTGCTTAGAGAGATTGAGAAAGCTCCAGAAACAGAGCATACTCGTTGTACTATGGCATTAGCAAGAAACCCATTGAATTCTTGCTGTATAGTGGAAAAATCTCAAGAGTTGTCTTGGGGACTGGACGTAGGTCAAGTGGATAGACCGAACCAGGATAAATTACTGAGTCTTCTTCTCCTTATCTTTATTTTTCAGCTTGCTCTGTTTTATATGTTGCTTTCATTACACTGTGCTATCTTTACCTACTTCACTTTGTGCAGAAAAATTTCAATCTTCCCAATTCACCCCCCTCTTGGGAAGTCAGCCTTGCTAACAAAAGGAAACTGGGATATATACCTACCTTTGGCAGAATTCACCTCTAACAATAGTTATCATTCTAGTATTCAGATGGCACCTTATGAAGCACTATATGGTAGGAAGTACAGGTCCCCACTTTTTTGGATCGAATTGAGTGAAAGGCAGTAGTCCTGAGATCATAGAGCAAACTTCCAAGCAGATTGAATGATAAAGAAAAAGCTATAACTGGCTCAAAGTAGACAAAAGAGTTATGCAAACCAAAGAAGAAAGCTATTGGAATTTGAAGTAGGAGACCATGTATTTCTTAAAGTATCTCCTACAACTGGGGTTGGTCAATCTCTTAAAACGAAAAAGCCTAGTCCCAAGTATATTAGACCTTTCAAAATCCTTTCAAAAGCCGGACCTGTAACTTGCCAGTTAGCCCTACCACCAAATTTAAGTCAAATTCATAGTGTCTTTCATGTCTCCTAATTAAAGAAATATTAGCCAAATCCTTCACATATTATAGAACATGAATGTATTAACTTACAGGATAATATTTGCTTTAATGTATTGCCTGAAAGAATAGTTGATTATCAAGTCAAATAGCTAAGGAACAAAGACATTCCTTTAGTAAAGGTGGTCTGGAAAGGCCTATCTACAAGAGAAGCAACCTAGGAGACAGAGTTAGATATGCGACAGAAGTATTGAGTACAATTTACATAAGGTATGTTTTAAAATTTTGAGGACGAAATTTAAATTTAAGTGGGTAGAAATGTAATATCCCAAAATTTCACTAATTACCAAGTAATAAAAGAATAAATAATTAACGATAATATGAAATGTATAGGAATTCATGAAAAAAATAGACACTGTTTTGCATGAAATAGGGCAAAGAGGTCATTTTTCCCGGTTAGATGAAAAATGATAAAATTATATTTTTACTTCGAAAAAATTATGAAAATAACATCCATATCCCAAATATATAGAAACCACATGGAATGATATTAGAAATGCCTTTAGGGACAATTACACCTAAGACCCGAATGTTTCAGAAATTATATTTTAACCTAGGTTAGGGGCAATTTTCAAAATATATAAAATTACTGTTAAAACAAAGCCTTTGATGAGAGAAATCCAATGGTATACGATATTGAGAGTTAATGTTCAAGTATAAAGAAATAATTGGTGCCAAGTGTCTAAAAGTAATTTAATACTGATGAAGTAACTTATGGGCCCTACCAATGATTAAAAGGTAACCAGGATAGGATATGGGCCATACATAAATACCATTTGGGATAAAATAATAAATAAAATATAAAAATAAATTTAGAATAGTACTGTAGTCTAAAAATGCTAAATTACTGTAAAAAGCAGTTTTATCGGTATAGTTAAAAATTACCTGGTTTAGGATATATCTAGACCAGAAAAAATTAGGCAATTTTGGACACTTGGAACTCATTTATTGGTGTGACATTTGGGGCAGTTGGGCAGCACAAATTTTTGGAAAAACTTTGCAAAGTATTATTTTTGTAAAATGTATGTCTTGATGTGTCTATGTGATGTACTGAAGCTTACATGATGTTTCTATGCAAATTGTGATGATATGGTTGCATGTATGAGATTTATCTACTGAGATTCTTGGAATCTCACCCTCCCACCTACTAACCATGTTTAGGAAGTAATCATGGCAAGACCACGAAGGAAAAGAAAGGAAAAGAGAAATAATTTGATCATTAACTTGATATTGCTTACAATGGCTATGAATTTAGAGCTTTTGTGTAAATTTATAAATATAATATTAAATTTTTTTCATGTTCCTTTACAATGGCCAAGATTTCATGTTCCTTTACGTCTTAGTGAATGTGTGGCATGATATGAGGATGAATTATTGTCATGTAAATATTTTACAACTTTTGTTTAGTAAAGTATTAGGATGTAAAGGGTCATTCTAACCATTACAGAGTGAACCTGCCATTGTTTAGACAGTTTGTAATGTAAAGTATGAATTTTATATATGTTTTAAAAGTAGACAGAAAGAGATTTAAAATGGTCTAACGATTACTCAATTTTGATGTGTGTACAAATTATAGTGAATTTTCAAATTTAGACCAGAAAACTGGATTTTCTAAAATAGACCATATGAATAGTGAAAATCCACGAAATTTACTATACAAATTGGTCAAGTCATTTCTCTATTTGATATTTTTCCATATATACAATCATTTAAGCTATTTTTAGAGACTTAAATCACTTGCATATGATTTTTATGGAATTATTTATGAGTTTTCAAAATTTGTAGGGAAAAATGGAATTTCTCACATGAATAGTACCACGAAAATGAAAAATTCTGTTTTTAAATTTTATGTGATTCAAGCTTCTAATTAAGTATAATTTGACTCTAATGAAGTATAATACATGAGAAAATGGTCCTAAATCAAAGTGTTACAATGATTGCCCAAAGGGCATCATAACCTGAGGAAGTTCATGGTAATCCCATTACAAAATCCATTGAAAAACTACCCCATTTCCACATTAGGATTACTAGAGGCTTTAGCATTCTTGATCACTTTTGATGTTCAGTTTTCATTCTTTGGCAAACTAGACATTTACCTACATACTGAGTAATATGGCCTTTCATTCCATGCCACCAAAACAACTTTTTCAAATTATGATACATTTTCATAATACCTGAATGAATGATGTACTTGCTCTGATGTGCTTCAATCAAAATCTATTCTCTCAATTTTGCCACTAGAGGAACATAGATTCAGTTTTAGAATCTTATCAAACCATCATTAGTTAAATTGAATTCTTTCATTTCTCCTTGATTCATCTTTCCTTCAACTGTTTTCGCAAACTTATCTTCTCACTAGGCTTGTTTTAATTCTTTATAAAATTCATTGCCAATCTTAGTCTCATGCAACCTGAGAGATAAATCTAAATCTCCATAATCTTCAATTAACTTTAATTCACAAATCATCATATGGGCCACATGAATGGCTTTTCTACTTAAAGCATCAACCACAACATTTGTCTTTCCTGAATGGTACTTAATTGAATGCTCATGACCTTTTAGCAATTCCATCTATCATTGTTGTCTCGCACTTAGTTCTTTCTGACCTTCTAAATATTTAAGGCTCTTATGGTCACAAAATATCTCCATGGTAGTACCATAGAGATAATGCCTCTATATCTTTAGGGCATGCACAATTGTTGCAAGTTCTAAATCATACGTGAGGATCGTTTTCTTCATGTAGTTTTAATTGACGAGAAACATAGGCTACTATTCTTCCATCCTGCATCAATACACAACCTAATCCATGCTTACTAGCATCTATATAAATCACATAAGGTTTTTGGGGATCAGGTAGGATTAATATGGGAGAAAAAGTTAGCCTAAGTTTTAGTTTATGAAAACTTTTTTCGCAATCCTTATCCCGCATGAAAGTTTTTTCTTTCCTTGTTAATTGAACTTTTGCTTGTCCTCAAGCAAACACTAAGCATGAGATCAAAGAATTTTTCTACATAAAATTCACATCAACCTATTTCCAAATTTTAAGAACAATCTACTACCTATCCAGTCAAAGAGTACAATGTATAAATGAAATACTAAGCTCAATATCCAGCCAATAAGTTCTTACTCATATTCCCTAACCCAATGGTGTGCGTGCTGACCAACCTATAATTAGTTTCAATAACAGGCCAAACAATTGGATTGAAAATTACGATACTTATTTAGGAACTTGCAACATCTCAATTTAAAATCATACGAGTATCAATTTAAGAACAGGAGATCCTCAGGTTTCATTTCATGCTCCAAGGCATTTTCTAATATTATTTTTCCCCGCACATTTTGTGCTTCAATTTTATCTGGGGATCATTGCTTTTCTTCGACCGTCATGCACCCTTTTGACGTGAAGGTCTTGTATTTGTGATGCGTACCCCCGGTTACTCAAGCTAACATCACTTTGGCACAAAGATGCCTTTGGCTCACCCATAGCTCACTTTGCACCTTTTTACGCAAAGATCTCGTATTTGTGATGCGTACCCCCGGTTACTTAGCACAGGTCGAACCAGTGGAGTGGATAAAATTTTTTTTCAGCTTCCTAAGTCATATCTCACAAATGATAATACTCATAAATTCTATTTGAAATTATGCAAGTTCAAAAATAAATATATAATTCATTATCCTACTTATTCGACTACTTATCTTCACCTCTCATAAGCTAGCTATTGATGTTCAATTTTAGGTTTCATGATTCCTTTTATTATAATTGGTTGTCTATCTCACTTAGTTAACAATGAAGCTTGGACTCACGACTTTCAAGATAGTGATTATACTTAAATAGCAGGAAATAGATGATTGTCAATTCAAAAATAGAAATAAATGCAAAGAATAAATTAGAAATACTTTTTTTTTCTAATTTATGCTCCCCCCACACTTAGCATGAACACTGTCCCCAGTGTTAGAAATGGCAAACAAGTGAAAAAGAAAACTAATACTTCCCTGGTGAATGCTGGTGGTGGTTCAGTTTTCTCTAATTGTTCTGCAACTGTATCTCAGGTACTATTCTGGTTATACAAAAACTTAGAGGGAAGGGGTGAAGTAGATCAAAAGACAATCAAAAGAAAAAATATCTACTAAAAAAAATTGAAAAAAAAAGGGAAAGACTCTAGGACAAATAGAAACTAAATGATCGAAATCATGATGGTGGAAACTGTCTAGCTTGGATCAGCTGATGTAGCAACGCCTCAGTACGCTGCCGATGCTCCTCATCCCTCCTATCACGTTCAGCTTGTTCTCATCTCATTTCCTCAATTGTTTTCTCCATGCGGGTGATCTTCTTGGAAAGGCGCTTCAGCAGGCTGCGCTTAGGTCATGGTTGCTGAATCTGGACAACTATTTGTGATGGTTCAGGTTCCTCAGCTGGTTGTTCTTGGGCAGCCTCAGCCTCAGCCATATCTTGTGCTTCTGGCACTGAGGGTGGTGGTCCTTCACCTCTTCTTCTCCAAACCCCATCCACTTTTATATATCCCAGGGAGCCAAGTGTCTTCTCAGATAAGACATCGTTATCAGTTGGCGTTCGGGCTACCTCCCCACTTATATCAACTCCTGCAGCCTCCATCAAAACATTAATAAGGACAGGGAATAAGAAGGCCGTCTTTTTGCGTTTGGCCAGGACAACTTCCCTGATAGAGCAAATGATGATATGGGCTAATGGTATCCCTGGAATATTACCCATACTGTGTGTCATCTTATGGAGGAAGTACAAGTCGGTGAATCATACTTCATTCAGACTGCTTGAGCACGGTATGATATTGAAGCTCATGAGATATACAAGTAACCTGTGAGGAATGGCCAAAGACTTTGAAAGAAGGGCTTGCCTTTGAGTACCCCTGGTGGATGCCCACTGGATCTGAAGAACGTTCATGGCATGGAGAATATTCCAAGTGGGATCCGAAGAAATCCAATCTCCAGTAGAGTTGAAAATAGGACCCTGTTGAGGAAGTCCTAAGAGTTGAGATAACCGCTCAAGTGTGATGATTACTGGAGTTCCCTTGACTGATGAAACTATGTTCTGTTTAGTTTTCGAGTCCTTCTATTCAATGTTGGCATAGAATTGTTTAACCAAGTCAGGATAGTGAGGTCCATATAAAATGAGAATACCGCTCCATCCAAGTCGTTGATAGAATTGGCTCAGATGAAACTGATCTTCAATTGTTGGATGTATAGTCTTCTCATAAATGAATGGGTTGTCCTTTCTTGCATTGTACTAAGCTTCATTATCGGCGCTTGTAAATCTGTGTGAGTGAGGTAGAGGTGGAGCAGTTGCTGAGTGAGATGAACTGGCGCTTGCCATATGTGTGCCTAACAAACAAAAAGGTTCAATGCATATAGGACAAAAACTAATGTAAAAGGTAAGTTCACAATTAACCCTCAATTACCAAATCCTAAAAACAAACAATAGTAGTGGTCCCACTCAAGAGAATAATAAATATAATGGGAGGGATGGACCACACAAGCATGCATGAGATTACTCATATCAGTACCAACTAATGGGGCCAGTATGAATTTCAGAGCAGTCAATTCAAAACTTAAATGCGGCCCTATGACAATTAAAGCAAATATACATGCCGGTAAAGAGTCAAGACAACCCCAACTAAGCAAATCCAGGAACAACTACTTTACATATCAGCAAGCATTATCAGGTTGCAACAGAGCCATGCACAAATAAAATACAACAATCATTCTTAAGGGACGTCAGAAGCAGAGAGCAACCAGTGGCATTTTTCAATCATATCAGGTAACCAGGGAAGACAGGTAGATCAGTTGTTCTATCATTACAATTCTCAAATTATCCAGGTGTAATAATTCAGCCTATTGCTATAGCTAATCGCTCATCCAAAAAGATCATTCAATATAGAGCATGGGTTTGAAGTTGCTTCTTTAGTATGTCGTATCAGCAATGGTAACAGCAGTGAAAGAAACCAAGGGAAATAAACATACCTAAAGCCCAGATGATGTTAAAGCTCAAAAATTTATTGCTTAAACTCAGAACCCTCTCCCTCAAACGTGAAAAGCCAGAGTAAAATTCACCCAATGTGATAAGATGGCCACAACCACGGTGGAAGGGCATAAAACTGAAAACCAATCAGTGGATCTTGAGGGGGATGGGATTTAAACGGTGGAAAGGAGGAGAAATGGGTGAGGGATGAAGAGAAATAGCCAAAAACTTGGCTTTGGGTGGTGGGGGGCAGACGCCGGCGAGAAAAGAATAGGATATGGCTGAAAAACTGATGAGAAAGAAGAAGCTCGGTGCCGGGTGTACAAATGCCCGCCCTTTTTTTTTAACCTGGCGCTGGCTCGATCCAATTTAATGGATCCGACGCCGGATGTGATCCCCTTCTATGTGTCTCTCTCTATATTCAATTTTTTTTCTGAAACGTTCTTTTTACCCTTGAAAAAAAATTTTCTTAAAGAGCTGACATTTTCCCCCACACTTAGAATTAAGCATAAAAATAAAAATGAAAGAATTAAGGGGGTTAAAAACTTCCATGAATTGTTGCTGAACTTTGTATTGGCTTGGAGACAAGTTCCACGCTCATTATTTCGAACCTAAAAGTCATTATGAAACAGATTGAAAGAAAAGAGAAAAATAAAGACAGGAAGAAAGATTGGGTTACCTCCCAATAAGCGCTAAATTTAATGTCTATAGCTAGACTAAGCCGTGGCCTGGACGTCAAACTTCATTTAGAGGCACTGATTGTGGTGCATCAACTGATTCTCCTTCATAATAGATCTTAAGCCTCTAACCATTAACCATAAAACAATTTCCATCTGGTCCTTGAACTTCCACAGCCCCATAAGAATGCACATCAATAACTTCAAATGGTCCCGACCATCTGGATTTCAATTTTCCTAGAAAAAAATTTAAGCCGTGAATTGAATAATAACACTTTCTGTCCAACCTTAAATTCTCTCTTTAGAATCCTTTTGTCATGCCAAGCCTTGGTTCGCTCCTTATAAATGCGAGCATTCTCAAAAGATTCCCTTCTAATTTCATCTAACTCAGTCAATTGGAGTAACCTTCGCTCACCTGCAGCTTTCAAGTTATAATTAAGAGTACGTATAGCCCAATATGCACAGTGCTCTAGCTCTACATGGAGGTGGCAAGACTTTCCATAGACCAATCTATAGGGAGACATTCCTTGAGGTGTTTTAAATGTAGTCCTATATGCCCATAATGCATCATTTAATTTTTGTGACCAATCTTTTCGAGATGCATTAACAGTCTTCTCTAGAATGCCTTTGAGTTCCCTATTAGAAACTTCAACCTGCCCACTAGTTTGAGGATGGTAAGTAGTGCTAGTTTTAAGATGACACCCATATTTCTTTAATAGGGATTTAAATTGATAATTCTGAAAATGCACCTCATTCTCACAAATAAAGGCTCGAGGGACACCAAATCTAGCAAACAACTATTTCACAAACTTAACCACACTAGCAGCAGTGTTATTAGACAGTGCAACTGCTTCTACCCACTTAGTGACATAATCAACACCAACTAAAATGTACAAGTTACCGTTAGAAGGAGGAAAGGGACCCATAAAGTCAAGTCCACAAACATCAAAGGGCTCAACTTCCAGAATTCCAGTCTGCGGCATCTCATGACGCTTACTAATGGAACATGTCCTCTGGCACCTGTCACATTTTGTCACAAAGGTTCGTGCATCCTTGAAAAGGGTAGGCCAATAAAATCCACTTTGCAACACCTTTGCAGCTGTCTTGTCAAGACTATTATGCCTACAATATGGAGAGGAATGGCAATGTTCTAAGATAGAAGTCATCTCCACCTCTAGTACAAATCTTCTTATAATACCCTCAGCGTATCGCCTGAAAAGTAATGGATCATCCCAAAGATAGTGTTTGACCTCCGCTAAAAATCTCTTCCTCTGATGAAAATTTAGATCCTCTGGAATAATGTCTGCAACTAGAAAATTAGCAATGTCAACGAATCAAGGCAAAAATAACGGATCTAGTGCCCACAAATTTTCATCAGGAAATTCCTCCTTAATAGGAATATCAGATTTAGGCACATGCTCTAATCTAGACAAGTGGTCAGCAACCAAGTTTTCAGAGCCCTTTTTATCTTTAATTTCCCAGTCAAATTCTTGCAAAAGTAAAATCCATCTGATCAGACGAGACTTGGCTTCCTTTTTCTGCATCAAGTATCTAATAGCTGCATGATCAGTGTAAATAATGACCTTTGAAAGAGCAAGATAAGATCTAAACTTATCTAGAGCACACACCATAGCCAAAAATTCTTTTTCAGTGGTAGCATAATTGAGCTGTGTATCATCTAAGACCCTACTTGCATAATAAATCACATGCAACTTCTTGTCTTTCTTTGTCCTAATACTGCTCCAATAGCATAATCACTAGTGTCACACATCAATTCAAAAGGAATGCTATAGTCAGGGGACACAACAATAGGAGCAGAAATAAAGGCCTTTTTCAAATAATTGAAAGCATTCAAACAACTGTCATCAAAGATAAAAGGGAAATCTTGGACAAGTAGGTTAGTTAAAGGCTTAGCAATTTTAGCAAAATCCTTAATGAAGCGCCTACAAAAACCTGCATGTCCAAGGAAACTCCTAACAGCTTTTACCATTATGGGAGGAGGTAAGTTTTCTATAACCTCTACTTTAGCACGATCTACCTCAATGCCTTTTGCAGAAATTTTGTGGCCTAAAACTATACCTTCAGTCACCATGAAGTGGCATTTTTCCCAATTGAGCATTAGATTGTTCTCCTTGCATCTCTGCAAAACTCTTGCAAGATTAGACAAACAAACATCATAAGAGTGGCCAAACACAGAGAAATTATCCATGAAAACTTCAATTATATCCCCAACCATATCAGAAAAAATAGCCATCATGCACCGTTGAAAGGTAGCAGGTGCATTGCAAAGATCAAAAGGCATCCTCCTATAGGCAAAGGTGCCATAGGGACAAGTAAATGTGGTCTTTTCTTGATCTTCAGGGGCAATGGGGATCTGAAAATATCCTGAATACCCATCAAGGAAATAGTAATAGTCATGGCCAGCCAGTCTCTCGAGCATATTATCAACAAATGGCAAAGGAAAGTGGTATTTGCGTGTCGCCTCATTTAATTTCCTATAATCAATACAAACACGCCAACCAGTAACCGTTCTTGTAGGAATGAGTTCATTCTTCTCATTTGGAACCACTGTTATTCCACCCTTCTTTGGAACAACCTGCACAGGACTCACCCAAGAACTGTCAAAAATTGGATAAATTATAACTACATCAATGAGTTTGAGAACCTCAGCGTGTACAACTTCTTTCATATTAGGATTCAATCTCTATTGATGCTGAACTTTTGGTGTAAAATTTTCCTCCATTAAAATCCTGTGCACACAAAGTGAAGGGCTAATACCCTTTATGTCAGAGATGCTCCAGCCAATAGCGGTTCTATGCTCCCTTAGAATTCTCAATAATTTTTCTTCCTGCTCAGAATTTAAATTAGCAGAGACAATTACAGGAAAGCTACTAGAGTTGCCCAAAAATGCATATTTCAAATGAGATGGAAGTTGTTTTAACTCAACTTGAGGAGGTGATTGTTCAGAAGGCGGTGGGAGTGACTTCCCTTATCCTAATGCCTCAAATTTTCTAAATTGTGATGTATATATAGGACCTGAACCTTCTAATTTCTTCACAGAATCAATAAAATTAACCTCTTCCCCCTGTTCATTAAGGTTCAATGCAATGCATGCTTCTAAAGGATCTTTATATAAATGTTTGACAGTATGTTCTTCAACTAGTTTATCAATTATATTAACTCTAAAGCAAGATGCTCCAGTTTCATGAAATTTTATAGCCCTTGAAAATTGAAATTCTTCTCGCTCATCACCTACTCTCAAAATTAATTTTCCAGCAGGCACATCAATCAAGGCCCCAGTAGTTAACAAGAATGGCCTTCCAAGAATTAAAGACACATCTAAATCATCATCAGTATCCAATACTATGAAATCAGCAGGAATAATAAGATTACCAACTTTTACGAGTACATCCTCCATGATTCCCATTGGATATCGTAATGATCTGTCGGCCAATTGTAGAGTCATACCTATGGGCTTCAGCTCTGTAACCTTAAGCTTCTTACATAAAGAATAGGGCAATAAATTTATACCTGCTCCAAGATCACATAAACAATATTTAATAAGTTGAGAACCTATAACACAAGGAATAGAAAAACTCCCTGGATCCTTTAGCTTTTGTGGCAACTTCTTTTGCAGGATGGCACTGCATTCTTCATTCAAAGGGACTAGAGCACAATCTTCTAGACTTTGCTTGTTAGAAACTAGCTCCTTAAGAAATTTGACATAAGATGGCATATTCGCTAGTACTTCAGCAAAGGTGATGTTGATGCGAAGCTTCTTGAACATGTCCAGGAACTTCTTAAACTTGACATCGTGCATCTTCTTTTGAAGGCGTTGTGGAAAAGGAATAGGAGGAATGTATGGTTTAACTTCAGGAGGTGTAGGATGATCCTGAGCAACATCTTTGGAATTAAGTTCCTCATTGTCCTTCTCGTGTGCACCCTTTTTCAAATTCTCACCTTTTTCTTTTGAATTTCGTTCTTCTCTTATAGCTTCTTTTAAATCCTTTCCACTTCTCAACGTGATTGCCATAGCTTCTTCTTTCAGGTTCACCTCTGTGTTACTGGGAAACTACCTTGGATTCCTTTCAGCCACTAATTTAGCTAGGTTATTCATATGAACTTCCATATTTTGAATTGCAGCTTGAGTGGCATTATTTGTAGTGACCTGGCTAGCCATAAATTAATCAAAATTCTTGTTTACCGCTGCTTGACTAACCATAAACTGATCCATATTTTTGTTAGTGGATGCTTGACCAACTAAGATCTGGGAGAACATATCCTCTAACTGCAGAGTCTTCCCTGTAGACGATGCAGGAAACTGAGGGGGTGCCTGAGTCTTATGCTGCTGAAATCCTGGTGGTGTTGATGGATTTTTCCAAGAAAAGTTTGGATAATTTCACCACCCAGGATTATGTGTGTTTGAATATGGATCATTTTTCCTTTGCATTAGTTGTGGATGTTCTGCATTAGAACCCATATAATTGACTTCTGCATTCCCTTCAATCATATGCACATATGTGTCCGCAGTATGGCCTGAACCCCTGTATGCAGAACATGACTCTTTAGGAAGATTAGGATTATTGCTCTGTTGTTGGAAAAGAAGTTCTATGCGTTGATTTAGCTTCTCTAATTGTGCAGACACATCAGAGTGAGAGTTAACTTCATTGATAGGTACTCTCCTGCCTTGTACTCCTTTTTGTCTAGTCTGAGTTGCCACTTGATCATAGATATTCATCATCTCGTCAGCAGTTAAATTACCATCCCTTGCAGCAATATCCACTAGAGACTGTGAGGTAGGGTTCAGAGCATTATAGAACAATTTAGCAAGCATCATATCTTGAAATCCATGGTGGGGACACTCATATAAGTAATCCTTGAATCGATCCCAAACTTCATAGAAAGGCTCACCATCCAATTGTGCAAAGAGATATATCTTATCCCTCAGATCTACAGTCCTCTGAGGGGAGTAAAACTTGGCAATAAATGCATCGTAGATCTCCCTCCATGATGTTAAAGAGTTTTCCGGCAGATTAAGAATCCATCTTCGAGCACCATCCTTCATGTAGAAGTTGAAGCATCTCATTTTAAGTTCCTCCGAAGTCAGACCATTAGGAGGAAGTTGATCAATCTGATTGTAAAAGTCCTTCAGGAAACCCAATGCATCTTCACCCATTCGACCATGTTTGGCAAAGAGTTTAAGTGAGTGGTCTTAAACTCATAGTTCTTTGCGTTGTCAGATAGCCTGATACAAGATGGACTGTCATACACTGTAGGCTTGTCTGCATCCCTCCAAAATAGACGATTTGGATTTTGAACAATTGGATTTCTATGCGGGATTATTTGATCATCTTCAAGCAGGTTATTGATGTTATCAAGATTATCATGATTCGCACGATCATTTTGAGTCATCTCTCTTCTTCTAGCTCGATTTGCCCGGTAAGCACGTTCAATTTTGAAATTAATAGGAGTCAAATCAGAAGTACTATTGAGACTTTTGGATCTCAATAACATGAAAGAGAAAAGTAAATTCAAGAAAATCAATGAGAGAAAAAGAAAGACTAAAATTAATAATTCAGCAAATCATTAGCCTCCTTAGCAATGGCGCCAAAAACTTGATTGGATATCCTGCAAGTATATAGGGTCAATCACAGTAATAAAAATGTCTCCGGAGTATTCCAGAGGTCGAACCCAAGGGAGGTTATGATTTACTCAATTAAATAATTTCAGTCAAAACAAACAATTTGTGAAACGTTAATCAAATTTTAAACTAAGAGAAATTAACAATAAAAGCAATGGTTTGAGTTTAATTCAATCACTGAGAGCGTTAGGGAATTGGGTTTCATCTTCCTGGAACAACTAAAGTTACTCTTAACTTGACTCCTTTTAATTATAGTGACAGTTATTTCTAAATTATCCTAATTACCTTTCAGTCAATTAGTATGTATTTAATCAGATTTTAATTCACTCTCGTGCAACTAAAATCCCTAATTAAATCTTGAAGTTATAACTAAAGTCACCATAAACCTCTAATTCTATCTCTAGAATTATTGTTTATGTCTATCTCTCTAGATTTAGGTTTACTCTTCACATTTCAGTCTATCAAGTTTACCCACAGAATGAATTTCATGGTGGCTAATCATAAAATCCCTAATAAAGTACAAAAGAGATAGATATAATCAAACATACATATATTGAAAAAATTCAATCAGAAACAAGAGTCATAATCTAGAGTAAACTCTAATCAATCCTAGTTAGACTACATCCCTATCCCTAACTGGAAAGATTAGCTACGCATAAACATGGTTCTTAAATTTAACATAAGAATAATCTCCCAAATCATCTGAACAAAATCTAAAGAAAGAAAAGTAGTGGAAGAATAGAAAGATTCAGCCTCACTACGCCTTCAGTCCTCCCAGATTTGCCTTCAAAATGCTCTCCCTTAGCTCTAGAGAATTTTGAATAAATCTTCTAAGGCTCAGAATCATGATCCCCCTCTTTTTTCTTTCTTTTCAAACTTATATATCCCTCTATCGTATGACCCTCACTGAAGAATTATTCAAAATTCCTTTAAATTCTTCACCCGGCGCCGAATCATGCTATTTTTTTCCAGCCGGCGCTGGGTAAACAATGTTGAGTTGCTTCTCCATGCTCCACCAGGCGCCGGGTGGATTAATGCTGTGATTGACCCGGCGTCGGGTCAACTCGTGTTCCTGGGCAGCTCACGCTTCCCCACCCTGCCGCGGGTGAAGGTGATAAATAGGAACCGGATGGATTTTTATTTGTGCCTTCTTGTCTTCTTCTTCCATTCTAAAATCCTCATTTGTCCTTAAAGTTTTCCTGAAATGCAAATATATCTTGACTGAATTAGAATCATGCAATTTTGACAACAAAACTTAATATTTTTCAACAAAAACCATATCAAATGTCGGTATTTTGTAGGTATAACATAGACACATCATTAATCTTGTAAGTGGCAATATAATTCAAAAAAAGTCCTTAATAAATCTTCTATAATGGTTAGCTAAACTAGAAAACTTCTTATGTCTATGACAATTTTGGGCATCTCTCACTTTTGGACTGCATCTACTTTGCTAAGATCTACTTTGACCCTATCTTTGGAGATAACATGCCCTAAAAGCCATACCTTAGTGAGCCAAACTCAACTGAGCTTAGCATACAAGCTCTTTTCTTTTAATATTGTTAGGAATTCTCAAATGTGCTTCATACTCCGCTAAAGATTTGGAGCACACTAAAATATTATATATAAAGACCACAACAAATTTGTCTAAATGTGGTCTGAAAATCCGATTCATGTAATCCATGTTAGGTTTGGCTGGTCATCCAAGAGGGGGGTGAATTGGGTGATGCAAGATTTTCGCCGTTTATGAATTACAACCCAATTTCACCAAGTGTCCAGCAAAAAAGGGATGAACAGAGAGAGTTGAGTGCAGCAATTGAATAGAGAAGATGAATAACAATATACAACAATTTATAATAGTTCAGCCTAACCACTTGGCCTACATCCAGTCCCCAAGCCACCACTTGAGATTTCCCACTATATCTCATAGGTTTGATCTGGGTACCTGTGAAGTCTCAATACATTTCACAAGTTTCAGTAGGCACTTGTGAAGCCACTCTCCCCACACCCTTACAAGATGTGTAAATCCTTTAGTGTTTCCCCACACTAAGATTCCACCTAGAATATGTAGAAGGAAATATTTACAGAATGAAAACTCTCTTGAAGAGTAGATAATACATTAAAAGCTTACTCTATTGAGGTGGGTTTTTTAAAAGGATGCTTACATAGAAAGATTTTCTGTATATGGATAGCATTTTCGCATAAACTCTCTTAAGATTGTTACCCATAAGTTCAAATAATGTTCTATTTATAGATTTGTAGTGTAACTAGACGTTAGACACAAGATCTAGCCATTAGAGACATTATCCAATAGTTACTCTGCAAAACTATCCATTCACTAACCACATTTAATGTGTCTGACACTCAAAGTTCGAATTTTGGGGTGTCAACAGATGAATTTCGCACAGACCATAAGTTAAAGATTTTAATGTTGAACTTCAAAATTTGTCTATTCAAAGGTAAAATTCAAATTTTCATCTTCACAAATATTTCCCATGTTGGAACATACAAATTTTCAAGTTTAAAGTTCTTTTGAAAAGTGTGAACAGTTATTCCATATTGCTACAGTGCATTCAAATTTTAGTCTCCAAAATTTGTCTGTCAGTGAGCAACTCAATACGACACAAGTTCTTCCTTTCGAAATTTGAATTTTGGAGGCCTAAAATTCATCTATCAGAGCTCAGCTCAATATGGCATGAGTTCTTCCTTTCGAAATTCAAATTTTGGATGTGAAAATTCATTTGTTTGATGTTTAGAAGCATTTTCACATTTTGGAGATTCAAAATTTGAATTTTGAAAGCCAAATGGCAAAACCTCCATAACTTGAAACTTTACACTATAGACAATTTTGCAGAAGCTATAACTCTCTCATTAACTCCAAATTAAGCAAATGACCTATGGTTGGAAATATCTCAATGTCTACTTTCAAATAAAAGAAGTTTCACTTCAAAAACAAATTTATTCTATGAGATATGATCAAAATAATGATAAGAGGTCAAAACTGAAAATCCATATCTCACTACTCAACTTTAAATGACCATAGTTTTTTCATTATGACCTTTATTTTGAGTGAAATAATCTTCTTTGAAAAGCTTATTAAGTCTAATTTCATATGAAATAAGTTTTACATCAAAGCCATATGTATTTTGAGAGATATCTTAAAAACACTAATTAACAGTCAAACTCTATATTCTTGAAAACCAGATTTCACTATATTTAAAAGTAAGAATGTATTACTTTGATAACCAAAACTTCTTGAGCTAGTTAAATGCAATTGTAAATCATTGAGTTTCATCTAAAGTTTGAATTGTGAAGTCACAATTCTTCTATCAGAGGGACTCATTTTGAACTCTTTTTGCACTTTAATATCAAACGAACTTTGATATGACTTCAGACAAATTTTCTATTTTTCACAAATTATGCTTGACTTAAAATTCAAATTTCAACCACCTAAAATTCATCTGTCTAATGTAAATCTCTGTAACTTCAAATTTCAGTTACGAAAGTTTGAATTTTCAATAAAATACTCAAGTATTAACTTCAAAATTCTTTTGTCAGTCAATGTTTTTCAACTTTAATGTATGCTAACATCATATTTACTTAATTTAACTCATTTAAAACATATGGTAAAAAGATTAAGTAATTTTCAAAGATTAATCCCACCTCAAGACCTTCATGAAAACAAAATATCCCTAGTGACTAGGTCTTCAAATGTTAAGTTCCACTTCCACTTGGTCATTTCCTTCTTGGCATACTCCCTTCTAATCTTCCATTTTTGGAGCATCATTTCTCTTCTTCTTTCTTGAGTGAAGCATGATATTGATTTCCATTTATGTATTCCACTACTCATTCTTCTTACTTGGACCAACCTACATTTAATATACTACACTTACAAACTAAGTAGTTAGTCCAGTTTATATATCCAATTTATATTATTCATTGTAAAAGTATAGTGGATATATTTGCACATAGCATGATATATACATTATAACTATAATTAAATACATACTAATGCACATTTTACTTCTATAAGGAATATTATATATGTCAGATAATATGATACATTTATTCCTTATTACTCTATATTTATCATCATCAAGACTTATATTATACTAAACCTTATAATCCACAAGATTGCATGTGCATTCGTAAGACTAAATAGCATAACTAAAAATTCATAATGCCCATAACAAGTTTGGAAAGTAGTCTTAGGAACATGCTTTACATTTACCCATAGTTGATGGTACTCGGGTCTTAAATCAATTTAAGAAAACACATATGCCTCGACCAATTGGTCTAATAAATCATCAATGTTGGGCAATAGGTACTTATTTTTTATCATAACTTTATTCCGCTCTCAATAATCTATGTAGAGTTTGAGGCTTTCATCTTTCTTTTTCACAAATAGTACTAGAGCACCCCAAGGAGAAACACTTGGTCTGATAAATCCCTTCTCCAATAGCTCCTCAATCTACTTCTTCAGTTCTGTTATTTCATTAGAAGCAATCCCATATGGTGCCTTTAAAATTGGAACTATTCTTGGCACCAGGTCAATAGCAAATTCAACCTCTCACTCTAGTGCTAATCCACTAAATTCCTTTGGAAATTCTTTCACTACAAGGATTTCCTCAATGCCCTTTTCTACTTCAACACTTGCAGAAAGGAAAACCAAACAACCTTGACATCCTTTTGCTAAGCATCTTTTAGCTTGAGTGGTCATTAGAAAATTAAGCTTAGTCTCAATACATAAGACATTATGAGGATTATGTAGGATCAAGGTTTTATTTTTACAATCAAGTAAGACATTATTGGCAGACAACTAGTTTTCTCCAATGATAATATATATATTGGGAAAAGGCATACATATTAAATATATGGTAAGACAAAAACGATCATATCGGACAATGCAATTTAAACACACATAGAAGGTTACAGCTTTATTTCCTGTAGGGGTAGACACATACAATCAAAGGGTAATATTGTGACTACCAATCACAGCCTCTTAGGACAATCATAAGATATGAACAAATGGCTAGCACCTGAATCAAATAATGCTTTCATAAGATAATCATTAATTTTAGTCATACCTTTGATTAAATCAAGCGACTTACAAGCTTCTTACTGAGTGAAAGCAAACACTCTCCCTTGTGCCTGAGGTCTACTGTTAACTACTTCCTGTGTGTATTTCCAAGCATAGTATCTAGCTTTTCTACATTTAAAACACACATTCTAATAGGCAAAATAGACTTTTCCTCCATGAACCTTCCTGTACTGGTTATAAACTAGTGCCTGGGAATTTCTTTGCACATTTGATCCTCCTCTCTTACCTCCTCTTCTTGATTTTCTATTGTTATTATTCCGTTACCGCTCCTTTTCTAGCTTGATTCTCCCTCACTAGTAGTAATTGCAGCTTTCCTCTGGTGGAGCAAAGGCTAAGCAATTTATTATTCAAATTATTTTCTATAATTCTACTGACTTCGACCAACACATTAAAAGTTCAAAGTTCTATTGGAGCTACTCTTTCCTTGATTGTAGGCTTGAGACCACTTTCCAGCAATTCAGTCTCCCACCTCTCATCATTATACTGTTGGAGATTAGTGGAATACCTAGATAACTAGATAAACATAGCCACTTACTCATCCACAAACTGATCTTCTATTTGCCTTAGCATAATGAACTCATCTTCTTTCTCATCCTATATTAATTGTGGGAAATATTTATCATAAATTCTAAGAAATTTTCCCACATAAAAGGAATATTCCTAGCTTGCATAATCAATTTTGTATTGCACCACCATCTATCAGTTTTTTTTCAAGCATATATAGGGCTCTCAATGCTTTCATTTCGAAGTTACATCTCATCAATTTGAAAATCTCTAAACTTAACCCCCAGTCCTCTGCTGTCTACACATCAAATTTCTCACCAAAGTATGGATGGTGATGTTTCATGAACATTCTGTTCATTAGTCAAATCAATAATTGTTCCAGCTGCCTGCTATACTGGTGCTGCCTAGGGCACTTGCTATTGTTGTGGTATTGGAGGCTGCTATTACATTAAAGGCTGTTATTGAAAATCAGCCTCTTGATTCTATCTTTGAGCCTCTATGATTCATTGTAATTGCTCTATGGTTCTTTGCTATTCATCCAATCTTTACATAATAACCTATAATGGATCAATCTGTTGTTCTTCCCTGGGATCTTGCTTAGGGACTTCTGTTCGAGTTTTCCTTCTAGTATGAACTATTTTTATCTATAACATTAATTAAATTCATAAACATATAACAATTGTACTCACAAGATACAAAATATAATGCTTTATTCACATATGCATAACTTTGTACAACAACTACGTCCACATAGTTCTAACATGCTTATTACTTTTATCCTATGACTGCCTATATACTACAACCAAAATTTGCAATCATGTCAATTCTCATATATACATATTTACAACCAGTTATATTCATTGTCAACTTTTAGGGAGATCTAGAACTATTTCCTACATTGCTAGGAGCTTCTTGAGGATCTTCCTCTAGATCCCTTTCAGGATCTTCTTCTTGATCCTGTTCCACTGGTCATTTCCTTCTGAAGCTTCCCATTCCATTCTCATTCTCTCCCTATAAGTAAGCTCTTAGACACACTCTTGAAAATTCTTAGGCCAATCCTTCTAGAGCTCGGCCTTTACGAGTCCTCAATAAGTATCTTCATCTAGTAGCACATTTAACATGGCATCAACCCATGTCGACTCAAAATAATGATAGCCTGGCAATTCCATAAAATCCTTTGTATCCTTTACTGCATCCATAAACGTAATCATCTACAATTCCCAATAATTCTCTAGACTATGGTGGTACAACTGGTCCACGATCTCCTTAGTTTTGTGAGCATCATCGTAAGGTAGTACCTGATGAGAATCTCAGTACATGCACAATGGATAACAACACTAAATTTCTTCCATGGATCCGTCAATGTTGTGTAAATCGAGATGTAGAGAAGAATTTTTACCTTTGATGTGTAGCTTTTCAAGTTTTTCGTCTACTATTGGACCTTAGGAACTGACGCTTCTGATCAGCTCCTTCTACTAGTATCCACACGAATGGTGAATCCAACTTGAACGATATGCAAGCACCACTATTTACGAACGTTCGTACGCTTGAGGTCTCTGTGCATCCATACACTTCATTTCTCTAAGTGTGCGACCGCTCTCTCTCTAGCATGGAAGGTGTAACACCTTATATTAGGGCTCATTTCCCATGTATTAGATTATTTTAGATACCTTTCCTCATGGTTTAGAGACTAGAATCATAATATAACAAAAATAGAATTTTTCAAAATTCAGGGTACTGTTCACTTGGCAATTTCATGTTACCCAATGAACTTTGAAAATTCATAACTAAATCTAGAAAATTCATCTTGAGGTGATTCAAGTCTCTAAAATTTTACTAAAATCAGATCTACATGGAAAAAATATAAAACAGTAACTTCATTGCCCAATTTATACAGTAATTTCATGGATATTTACTGTTCATTTGGTCATTTTTCTATCTTCTAGTTTTCTGACCTCAAATTTAAAAAATCATATTTCATTCTATTCTATTCCAAATTATGCATACTCTATGTCATTCAAAAGACATACATGTCTACTTATAGACATATTTTTCTTAACATTTATTTCACTTACACAGGGCATAACTTTAATTTAAATCACAAAGGGTCAGAATCCAACTCTAACTAGAACAGTTTTGGGAAAACTTACATATCTCTTGTTCTATAACTCCAATCACTTCCAAATCAGTGGCATATGGATCTTAAGACATATATCTTTTTATACATAAAAATCACTAAATTTTTGGAGCTCTATACGATTTTATGTTATCTTTTGAAATTTCTAGTACTTAACTTTCAGTTTCCAGTTTTTCCCTATATTGTCCTATTCTAAACCCTAACTTTTGAAAATTCACCATTTATTGTACACAACTCCAAATTGGGTGAATTAGGTGTCCTATTAAAGCTTGAGATGCCCTGTATCTGGTTGAAAAATATCATAAATCTAACCTCACATTAAGTACATAACAAGGGTGAATGAAATAGATACATTTGGAAAATGCCCTGTTTCAGTCTATATTGCAATTTGCTTGCCAAACCCTTGTAAATGAACTTATTTCGGCATGAAACTTGGTAGAATATAACTTTATATCACAATATCCAGAACTGGAAATTATCATACATTTTCTACAACATTAACATAATATTCACTATTTTACAATTTCATACAAAAGCAAGACACCAACAACCATTCACAATATAACATAATGGCTTGTAACATCATCCACTCATCACTAGCTTCTCCTTGCTCTTTGCCTCCTTTGGATTTCTTCCATAACTTGGACCTATCATATTATTATTTGGGTGATGAGATTTTGGAAATCCCAATAGCCAGTCACATCTCAAAAATTTACATTATTATGCATGCTATAAAACCTCCAAAACATCATAACAATCATTTCAAGGCATTAATCACCATATTGTTTATAAAAATTTCAGCATTATAATGGCATACAAAATGGATATCCCGGGCACTATCCCTTTCATAAAATCAGCCAAAACCACTCTCAAGCATCATAAAAACAATATGGCAAGTCATCATACACAATAGAATATACCAAGACAACATAATGCAAGAAAATATAACTATACTACCTCATGAAAGTTTATGCCTTTCCTCTTTGATTCAACCTTTCGAAGGACTTCCTTAAGCTTTCTCAAACCCTAATTCATCACCAAATATCAACTAAATCAACTTGAACCAAGGGTTACTTCATAAAAAATTTTGAACCCTAAAAATTTCTACTTGCTTCATCTTAAGCTTTCTCTTGAATCTATCACTTGTCTTTAAGGAATTCCAGTATGGGGAATCCATTTTTGGCATCAAAAACATAAAATTCCAACTCCAAATTGATGCTCTGTTCTAACCAAAAATCTTGGAGAAAGAAGGAAAAATTATTTACTTTGCAATATAACAAACTACTCCATGAAATCATGTTCTCTTGACTAGTTGATGATTTCTCCTAAGTCTATTGCATCAAAATCCATTCCTTGTTTCCTCTAGGGTTTGGATGAAATATTAACATGGAAAGGTGAAGAAGTCCCCAAGAAACTAAGCTTAACAACTTAAAATTATAAGCTCAAGGTAGTACGAAATCACTTACCAATTCCTTGAGTTCTTGGTCCATCAACTTGGTCTTCTCTTTCTCTTCTTCTTTCTCTCCTTTCTTTCTTTCTTTCTTGTGTTTTCTCTCTTTCCTTTTACAGCTGGAAGTGTCGGTCATAATGAGGATGAAAGAGAGGAATTATGTGGCCTAATTAGCTTACTAATTGCACCATTAACCTTAATCACTCTCTGACTAATCTCACTTATTTTATTAAATACTTCTTGAAGAAGTATTCTCAAAAATAATAAAATATTGGTTTTCATCACATGGGCTACTGAATGTCACGCATGAGAGAGGTATTTGAGTGTCCCCATACTGCTCAATTTTTTTTGGTTTAGATATATCTTGAACCGGGTAATTTTTAACTGTACTGATAAAACTGTTTTTTTTAACTTTCAAATGTCAAACAGATTAAATGCAGTTGGTGAATGGATAGTTTTTCAAAGCAATCATTGGGTAACACCTCTAACGGCTAGATCTTATCTCTAACATATAGTTAAGATATAAATCTATAAATAGAACTTCATTTAAAGATGTGGGTAACAATTTTACATTGTATATACAGAAACTCTGTTAAATTCTTGAGTCAAAGTCTTCTGCTCTCACATACTTCATATCCTGTACTTCAACTTTCATATACACTCTAAATTAGAGAGTTAAATCACTGTAATCAATCTTATCTTCATCTGAAAGAAAAATTTTCTTGTGAGGGGATTTCATAAGGGATTTGGGAAGCACTTATCTAGAGTGCAAAGAGTGAGATTGTAAGCTCTTGGAACACAGCATCAAATTATACTGAGGCATTACAAGAAGCCCATCAAATTCTTGCAAGATAGTGAAAAATCTCAAGTGGTAGCTTGAAGACTGGACGTAGGTCAAGATAAAGAGACCGAACCAAGATAAATATCTGTGTCTTCTCTTCCCTTATCTTGTTTTCACTTGGTTATCCTTTTATACTCTATTTTTACTGTCACTCTTGCTTTCACCATTCTCTTGACTTTTGCAGAAAATTTTTATTTTCCCAATTCACCTCCCTCTTGGGAAGCCAGCATATCTAACAGAATCAAGATGTTAGGGAAAACATAAAAGATCAAATGGGGACAAAACATGACACAAAAACACTCAATTAATGACATAGCAGTAGAAAAGCCATAAGACACAAAATCTAGATAGAAATTATCAAAATGTTTTAAACTCAAGATCTAGACATAAATGATATCTTTTAATGATGCAAAATGCAAGAACAATGACAAGGAGGAATGAATTTGAAGAACATGGATGAATAAGATAGATGAAGACAAAGGAATACAAACCTGGAAATAACATGAAGAAAACAAAAGCGATACACAAGAAGCAAAAGGGATACAAATTTGGAACAAATAAGGAGATAAGAAATGAAACTCATAGGAAAGAATATGAGATGGAACAGAACACCAACAATGAATCAATGACATACATGACTCATGAGACTTACACAATACATAACATATGTGACGACTTAGAGAGACACAAGAAACTACTTAAGGAAACAAAACATAATGATCAAGAGATGAAATGACAAAGAAGAATGAACAAGAGGAAGTAGATGAACATGAAATTAAATTAATTAATGGACTTATTATGGACTCATAAGATGCTATTGACTCATGTGACAATGAAAATAGACTCACATTACATAAATAAGAAACATTGAAAGATGGATAAAGATGATAAAGTGAAGAATCAAATGAAAGGTGAAGATAAGAAGAAAGTAGTTTAGACACTATCTTCAGCTCTCTTTCACTCAAATCATCTCTTAAACTCTCTTTTTCTCTTTCTCTCTCTCTCATTTTTCTTTCTTTTCTCACTTTTCTTCTCACTAATTCTTTTTTCACTCTTGGCATTTTTCTAGACCCTTTCTTGCTTAGTTTGATCACTTTTATTCTTCCATTGAAGCTCACATTTCACATTTGCGGGATGAATACATGGTAATGATCCATGACCTTTATCCAATACAACAAACAATTTGCAACATATCCATCAAACTTAACATCAAGATCCCAATTACATTATCAATGTGCTCAATTTCATCATTGCAATCATAAGAACCAATTTCAAATGGAATCACATCATTAGTATTACTAGAAACTAATATGCTACTATCAACAAAATCTTCTACTAACTTATTCATAACATGTAATTCATGATTCTCTCCTAATACTTGCACACAATTACGGTCAATCTCATAAGCACAATCATGAAATTCATTTTCCAATTGTGTTACATCAAGATTTTCAATTTGCAAATTAGAAACACAACTAGAATCAAAAGCACTAGCAATTTCTAGATGCAAACAAGCAATCTCTTCAACAAAAGTATCATCATTCAACTCACTAGGACAAACATATGCTCTTCACAAGAGACATCACTACCAGTTGTTTGAAGATTAGGATTACCTATAGTGGATTATCTTGTATCATCATCACTTCTTGAAGTGGTAGCAACTTCATTATCCACTCGATCATTGTTCTCCATGTGGGAATCACAAGCATTAGGAGTTGGATTCTCTTCCACAAACACATGCATCTCTTGGGGATGTTCATCTTTGCTATTAGGCATAGGTTGGTGGTGATAAGAACCAAACTTTCTTCTCATAAGATCTTTCATATCCTCCCAAGAAGTGATAAGTTCAAATCCATATTCAATCCATGTTTTGTTGAATCTTTCCCACCAAAGTTTCGTATGGTCAATAAAACTAATGATGGCATGGTCAACTTTGTCCTCAGCGATGTTGTAATGATCAAATACTTGCTCCATTCCTCTTTGTCTTGAAATGAAGGAATCTTCAACTTAAGCTTTCTCAAGTTTTGGTCACAGTTGGAAACTTTTTTCAAAGACTTCTTGTGAGATGCAAAGCTTAGAAATCTTGACATGGTTAATAGCTAACAAAAGTATAAAGAAGAGCGAACCTCACCACTCCCTCACGTGTTTCACTCAAATAATGTGAATGCACTTGTGTTTCTAACTAAGTCAAGGCTTTTTCACATATAATGTAATTTCTCTCTTGCCTTTTTCCACTCAAAGCTTGCTTTCTTGAGAAAGTACTAAATTAAAACCACAACTTCAAGTAAAAGGAAATTAGTTCTTTTAAAGAAATGGCAATCACAAAACAAAAATTCAAAATTAGAGTTCCCAAAGATCCTAATTCAATTAAGCAATGACTAACACAAAAAGACACAAAGTAACTGAAATTTCCAACAAAGAAGCAACTGAAAAGAAACTAGAAAATACAAAAAGAAACAATGAAAAATTGAAAGGAAAAGAAGAGATATGTGGCATATTACTCAAAGAAAACAAGGAATGGACTTGAGGATTTAAGGACCACTAAAGTTTATAACTTGAAAAAATTATAATCACTTTGTGAGCAACAACCATATAATCCTCTTAAAAAGAAAACAAATCAATGCACTCTTCCATAATTAAGTGGCAAAATCCCCAACAAGTTAGTGTAATAGATTACAAATCAATCAAGTAAGATCTGAATCAAATCAGCACCTAAAAATATGCTACTTGGAATTCAAGTCAAAATGCTTTAGGAAAATATAATCCTCATTTAAATCAGAAACTCAATCAAATCACAAAGATTCTAAATTTAGCCCAATCAAATCTCTTTCTTTTTTTTTCCACTTTTTTTACTATTTTTTCAGCTGCTATTTTTCTTTTCTTGGTAGCAGCCAAACACTTCTTTCTTTCCTTTTTTTATTTTTTTATTGTTTTCCTTTTTTGCAATTTGGGTAATCAACTACTGGATAAAAGCTAATTGAATGCAACAACACAAAAAATTTGAATTTTTTTTTTAAATTTGGATAAAGAATCTGGAAAATTCTAAGCAAGCAAACTGATTCTGAATAGCAAAAGAACAAGTTTTGGGTAGCCAACAAGCAAACTGATTCTGGATGGCAAAAGAATAAGTTTTGGGTAGCCACTAAATTTCACAAAGTAATTCTCAATTAGATCCCAAAGTTGCCAACAACTTGAATCAAAGGAAAGAAAAGAGATTCACACAAGTCACACAAAAAGGAAGAAACTTTAGGTGGCAAAAAGATACAAGACAGAAAAAGGAATGAACTTGGAACACAAATAGGAACAAAGAAACACACCACAAATGAGAAGAACAACAAGGAAAATAGACAAATGAAGTATGAGAAGAAAAAAGGGAAAGAACAAATAAAAGGACACAGCTTGATTGCAAAACCTTGCTTTGATGCTTAATGATAGATGAACCCTTATGAATCATATCCAAAGAACCTACTTTAATGCATATAACACCTAGATCTTTGTGAAACAAGGAGCACGAAACTGGACAGCAAAGAAAATGAAAAAAAAAACACATAAGACAACAACAAAAAAACAAGAAAATAAAGAAGATAAGAAGGGAAGATATTGGTCTAGGTGGAATAGAACCCAAGAGAATCGGTCTCTTGAAACCTAACTCCAGTGATGCCACAAGGATTGACCAATCTTTGATAAGTCATAGTTTCACTCTAATACTCTAAGAATGCAAGAGAAACTCACAAAGTTTGAAACTTTATTCATCCAAAATCTTGAAAAAAAAAAGTACATAAAAGAAAGCCTTAAATAGGCAAGGGAAAATCTAACTTAATGAACCCAAGAAACCTAATTAATTTGGGCTCAAGTAATCCTAATGGGATTAAGAGACTTTGGGCTCAAATAACACTCCTAATAAACCTAGGAAACTAGTAAAATAAAATTCTAAAATAAATGATGAAAATTCAAAGAAAATAATCAAAATAATACTTAATCCCTTATAAACATGCCATCACATCAATGAAATCACATGTTTGGCACATGGCATGCTTATTTATAAGGTAAGCTATAAAAAAGACTACTAATTAACCAATTGGGCTTTATTAATTAACATAGTTTTAGCTCATAATTAATTAAAATAAATTAAGCCCACTAATACCTAAATCACATGCTCTTTTAGTGAAGCACATGATCTTTTAAGTAATCTTCTCCAATGGGCTCCTCTTGGACTTGGTGCTGAAACTTGTGAAATTCAAATGCTCTTCAAACTCTCTAGCTTTAATTGGGCTGTAAACTTGCTCAAATAATTGGGCTCCAACATAAATAACAATCTTTCCATATCATAAAGCCTCATTCTATGCTCTTAAATTTGTCCAAGCCCATCTTTTGAACCATGGCAAAGGCATCCTCTATCAGGTCATCTCTACTTTCATTATTTTATAGGCATTGGAGTTGAATATTGTTTTCTTTGGGTGTTTCAAGCTCAGAGCTTTTCTTGGGGGCAACTAATGTGACAACATTCATTTGCTTTTTTGTATTATATGGGTTTTCTTTTTTATCTTTATTAGCTTTGAGGCTTCTCTCTTCCCTTCTTTTGTTGTATAACTTCTCTAGGTTATCTAGTAAGGTAGGTTTGACATTCTCCTTTTCTTGCTTGGCTTTCGTTTCATCACATGTTGCCTCATTTGTGTTAGCTAGGAGGTCAAATCTTGAAGCTGTGTGTACTGCCTGTTGGACAATACTAGTGACCGAGTTTTTCGAAGTTCGATTGTTCACACGCCTCTTTCTCTACACTTGCATCCAAGGCCCATACTTTTAATAGTAGCCAATAAAGGCATAGCAGTCCTTGAATTTAGTGGTGGCAATTGTCATTTAGGGCTCTGCTTTCCATAGACATACTTCCTAAAGATGGCCATATATTCCCCAGTTATAACATATTGTAGGTAATCCTTCATACTCAACATTCAAGTTTTCACCATCCACTTTGAATTTTGATGTTAGTGGTTTGATTACCACTGCTAGTCTTGCAAACTTGCCTCTGTCCCTTGCTTCTGTGTTGTAGTCAATGCGAACTACCTCACCAAGGACTTTGGCTATAACTTTAAGGAGACTCTTATGGTAATATCAAACTGGTAAGTTTGGAAGCCTTATCCAGCTATATACTTTGTCAATCATGAGATTCATTGAGGGGAGTAAGGGTTGCCACAATTGCACTGTTAAATAATGCCCAAAGAGCACCCATAGTCCATGTAGAAGGGCAGCTTCATTATCTTGCTACTTCTTGAATTTGACAATGTAGCAGTCACTAACAAGATCAATGAGTTGGAATGGTGCTATGGGCTTCCAGAGGTTAAGGAGCTTGGCATGAAGAGTCCTGTATCCAATAGATCTCCCAATAAGTTTGATGACCACTACGAATTTCATTATATCATTAGTAAGGTCATGAATCCATGAAAAGAAGTTGACTATTGGTATTTCATCTTCCTCACTGAAGGTAATATCGGTCTTCTCTAGTGCAATATCTTCTTCCCTTGTTTGGCCTTCAGTAGAGTTGTTGGTGTTATTAAGGAGCTTGTCTTTGAAAGATAGGGTCTTACTTGTAGGGATGACTTCCATACTTGTTGGATGCTCTACCTGTGGATTATCACCATTAACTCTCTAGGTAGCTATCTTGTCGATGTCCATGGAGAAAAGGTTCTTAACAGCCTCATCATGTGTTTTGATCTTCTTCTCAAGGTGGATGTCATCCACGAGAGGTGGTTCACATTCCTTCTCGCTTAGTTTAATGTTCAGAGAGTGTTCAAGATTTCTTGTGCTGACAAAGTTGCCGCCCTTATTGGGAGCTAGTGGAGCTGGTGGTTGGGGAGAACGTTCACAATCTGGGAGCTTGGGGTGGCCCAGAGAACGTATGCATTGTCATAGTGGTGGACCCCCATGAGGGGTTTGTGTTAGGTTTAATGTAATATAAGTTTTGATGATAACAAATATAAAGAAATAAGGAACAAAAGTATCATATGTGTCTAACATATATATGTTGAATTAAGTGTTTTGATGATTCCAAACCAACCTTCAAGAGCTTGGAATAAAGATATCAAAGGTGCACAAAAGGTTTCAAGTGAAGGAATTCTAGAAAAATCAGTGCAAGAATAGATGTAGAATGTTTAGTAATGTTTTAATTTGAGTAAAAGACTTTGATTTGGTGAAAAGATATATTAAAACCTTGATTCTAAGTTAATTCATGGAATATTTGAAAAACACCCACTAACAGACGAAGTTTGAAAGGTTTATACTGATCTTTTGTTTTGAAAATTCGAACTTTGGCTTTGAAAATTCAAATTTCGTATTGAAAATGAACAAGTCTGAAAAGAGACTTCTCTGACAGACAAATTTTGACTTGAGAAATTCAAATTTCGATACGTGTCTGAAAAGATCTTTCTCTAACAGACGAACGTTGGTTTTTGAAAATTCAAATTTCAAATAAAATGCAACTTATGAAAATTGAAAAATTTATCTGAGAATATGTCAAAGTTCATCTGAAACCAAGTTTAGTTAGGGCTTCAAAATTGCTCACTGACAGATGAACTTTGAACATGAAAATTCAAATTTTAGAAACAAAGCTTGTGAGTCTATTATAATGATATGTTGACATACAAATGACAGTATTCAGAAATTTGAACTTTAAAGTAAGTTTGAAAAGAGATCTCTCTGACAGACGAACTTTGCCCTTTGAAAATTTGAATTTCGAATTGATGGACTATTGTGCCTCATTGAACCAGCTTCTGACAGACGAATTTTGGGTTCCAAAATTTGAATTTCGAAGGCACTGTAGCAAAACAAAATTACTATTCACACTTAACAGAAAGACTTTCAACATGAAAATTTGTATGTTCCAACATAGAATCATTTTCTAAAGATGAAACTTCAAATTTTGCTTCATAATAGATGAACTTCAGGAGTTCAGTGTTAAAGGCTATAGCTTTCAATTTCTATGAAATTCATCTGCTGACCAACTGAAATTTGAACTTTGAGTGTCAGAAGCATTAAATGTGGTTGATAAATGGATCGTTTCTCAAAGTAACCATTGGATAACATCTCTAACAGCTAGATCTTGTCCCTAACGTATAGTTGAGACAGAAATCTCTAAATAGAACTTCATTTGAAGATGTGGGTAATGAAATTACTTTGTATATACTAAAACTCTGTCCAATCATCTATTCAAAGTCTGTTACTCTCACATACTTCAAACTTTGTACTCAAACTTTCATATTCACTCTGATTAAGAGAGTTTATTTGTTGTACATAATCTTATCTTCATCTGGAAGAAAGATTTTTTTGTGAGGGGATATCACAAGGGATTAGGGAAGCACTTAGTGAGAGTGCAAAGAGTGAAAATGTGAGCTCTAGAAATATAGCATCAACTTTGTACTGAGGCATTCGCAAGAAGCCCGCTGAATTCTTGTAGAATAGTGGAAAATCTCAAGTGGTGACTTGGGGACTGGACGTAGGTCAAGTTGAAAGACCGAACCAGGATAAATATCTGAGTCTTCTCTTCCCTGCTATTACTTTTACTGTTTATTCATTTATACTCTGTTTTACCATCACACCTTGCTTTCTTCACTTTCTTGACATTTTGCAGAAAAATTTCTAATCTTCCCAATTCACCCCCCTCTTGGGAAGCCAGCTTATCTAACAAGTGGTATCCGAGTCCGGATTCCCAATCAAAGGATTTTACATTCCGAGAATTACAATGGCTAGCTTTAGAAAAAGCATACTACCAGAGGGAAATAACACAAATAGACCACCTGGCTTCAGTGGAGAACACTATGGTTACTGGAAGATGAGGATGCAAATCTATCTCCAGTCCATTAATCTGGACATCTGGTCCATCATCCAAAAAGGAGATTTTGTCCCAACAGCTCAGATGAGGAAGAAGATGAAAAAAATGAAATTGCCAACATCTGTCTGATGGCACTTGCCTCTAAAGAAGCTGAAATCCCATGCAATAGTAATCAAGAAGATGAGGTATATGAATCTGAACCTTCATATTCTAAATTACTGGATGCATTTCATGAGTTGCATGATGAGTTTGTTAAGGTTTCCAAAGAATTGAAGCAAGCTAAGAAAAAGATTAACAAACTAGAATCTCAATGCAACATCTCTGAAATTACTTCTCTGCCTAATGCTGAATTTGCTTGCTATAAATCATGTATTGAATTAAAGCAAACCAATGACTATCTAGTGAAAAGCATGTCTAGGCTTACTAAAGGTAAAAATATGTTATTTGCTTTAATGGGAAGCCAAAGAATATCATAGGAAAAGGCTGGACTTAGCTATGATCCTTGTGCAGTCAAAGAAAAGATTAAGAAAAAGAATCAAAATGTATATATGAGACATTTTGTGCATGCTAGTGGCAATAGAAAGAAAGAACATATTTCACGGCAGATTGAATCTTATGATCAACCAAGGCATGCAAAACAAAAATATTATCTACATTACTTTCTTCCTGCATGTCAATCCAGCAGTCCCTTTACCACCTGTCACTTCTGTAACAAGAAGGGACATATTTCTAGTTCATGTGCTTTAAAGAAAAATGAACTTGACAAGAAGGTTAAATGGGTTCCCAAAGGTACATCTGTATCTAGGGAAAAGACTACTGACAGAAAAGGACCCAAGCAAATTTGGGTACCTAAAAAGAAAATATGAACTTTGTTTTACAGGTTTGTCTTAAAGCTAGAAAGAGCAATAAATGGTATATGGACAGTGCCTACTCAAGTCACATGACCAGTGATAAGAAGAAGTTCATTATTCTCAGAGACAAGAAAGTAGGAAAGGTGACCTTTGGAGGTGATCAATATGGACAAAATAGTTGGCATTGGCATTGTGGGGAAGAATCCTGAAACATCCATTGAATAGGTGCTGTTTGTAATTGGCCTTAACCACAATCTGCTAAGTGTGAGCCAAACATGTGACAAAGAAAACTGGGTACTGTTTGACTAAAAGTTCTACCTGGTCATCAGAAAAAGTGATCACAAAATAATCCTCAAAGCTCAAAGGGATGGTAACTGTTATACTATTGATGTTGATGAACTTCCTCCTTTAGATTCTGTCTGTTTGATTAGTCAGGATAATGATAGTTGGTTGTGGTATAGAAGGTTAGCACATGTTAACATGAATCAACTATCAAAACTGGTTAAACATGAGTGAGTCACTGACCTACCAAAAATTTTTTTTGAAAAAGACAAAGAACGTGATGCATACCTAAGAGGAAAACAAACTAAATCTTCTTTTAAATCTAAAAATGTAGTCACCACAACTAGACCACTAGAACTATTGCATATGGATCTAATTGGTCTATCTAGGGTAAAAAGCATTGGTGGAAATCTGTATGTGCTTGTAATTGTGGATGATTACTCTAAATTTACTTTGACACTATTTCTTCCTTATAAGAGTGATACGTTTGATGCATTTGTAAACTTAGCTAAGAAAGTGCAAAATGAGAAAGATATTTCTATTATGTCTATCAGGTCAGATCATGGAGGAGAGTTTGAGAATTCATACTTCCTGGAGTATTGTGATGAGTATGGAATTGATCACAACTTCTCAGCTCCAAGAACTCCTCAACAAAATGGAGTAGTAGAAAGGAAGAACAGAACAATTGGAGAGATGGCTAGAGCAATGCTGAATGAAAAGGAACTCTCTCAAGTATTCTGGGCTGATGCAGTAAACACAACAAGCTACATCATAAATAGAGCCTACATCAGACCAATCCTTGGGAAGACTCCTTATGAGCTGTACAAAGGAAGAAAGCCAAATCTCTCACATCTACATGTGTTCGGCTGCAAGTGCTTCATCCACAACAATGGAAAGGAGAATCTGGGTAAGTTTGATGCCAAATCTGATGAAGGTATATTTCTGGGCTATTCTAGTAGAAGTAAGGCATATAGAGTTTTTAATAAGAAGTCTAAATTAGTAGAAGAATCTGTTCATGTACTATTTATTGAAAATGAAACTGTTTCCAAACACGTCACTAATGAGGATGATCTTATTTTAAACTTTTAAAACTTAGATCTTTTTAATGAAGATAAAATTGAACCTCCAAAAGTATCTGAATCTTTTGACATAGAGGAAGATATTCAGGAGAAAGATTTTGAAATGAAAATAATGAAGAAATGTCTCAAGAACTCCCTAAAGCTTAGAGATATCAAAGGAATCATCCTGTTGATCAAGTGATAGGGGATGTTCAAGAGAAAGTTAAAACTAGAAAATAGTTAAGGGATCAAAGCATAAACTGTGTTTTTATTTCTCAAATTGAACCTAAATGTGCTAAATAAGCCTTAACTGATGAATACTGGATTTCAGCTATGCAAGATGAGTTGAATCAGTTTGAAAGAAATCAAGTTTGGGATTTAGTGCCCAGACCCAAAAATCATCCTATCATTGGCACTAAATGGGTTTTTAGAAATAAACTTGACGAATCTGGATTAATAATTAGAAATAAAGCTAGACTGGTTGCCAAAGAATATAATCAAGAAGAAGGAATTGATTTTGAAGAAACCTTTGCTCCAATGGCTAGATTAGAAGCAGTTAGAATTCTGTTAGCATATTCATGCATGAAAAATATTACGTTATATCAAATGGATGTGAAGAGTGTTTTTCTTAATGAATATATCATGGAAAAAGTCTATGTAGACCAACCTCCAGGCTTTGAGGACTCTACAAAACCAAACCATGTTTATAAACTAAAGAAAGCCCTTTACGGTTTAAAGCAAGCCCCTAGAGCATGGTATGAAAGGTTAAGTAATTTTCTAATTGAAAAGGGATTCAACAGAGGAAAAGTATATACAACTTTATATACTAGGAAAGAAATTGTTCAAATCTATGTTGATGATATTATATATGGTGCTACTAATGAATCTCTTTGCAAAAATTTTTCTAAGCTAATGTAGGGAGAATTTGAAATGTCCATGATGGGTGAACTCAACTTCTTCCTTGGATTGCAAATCAAGCAGTGTGATGATGGTATCTTTCTCAATCAATCCAAGTATCAGAAAAAATTGCTGAAAAAGCTTGATATGGAGAATGCTAAGCCAATGAGAACACCTATGGTTACTGTAACCAAACTAGATATGGATGAAGAGGGTAAAATGTTTGACATAATCCAGTATAGAAGAATGATTAGATCTCTGCTATACCTAACTGCCAGCAGACTTGACATTATGTTTAGTGTCTGCATGTGTGCAAGATTCCAATCATGCCCTAAGGAAACCCATGCAACTGCTGTGAAACGTATTTTTAGATATCTAATTGGAACATCACGGATGGGTCTTTGGTATCCTAAGGGCAATGGAGAAGATTTGAAAGGATACACTGATATTGACTTTGCAGGATCCAAAACTGACAGAAAAAGCACAAGTGGAACATGTCAGTTTCTTTGAGGATCCTTGGTTTCATGGTTTAGCAGGAAGCAAAACAGTGTGGCCTTATCCACGGCAGAAGCTGAATATGTTGCAGCTGGAAGCTGTTGTGCCCAAGTCATCTAGATAAAACAGTAGCTTGAAGATCTTGAGATTGAGACGAAAGAAATACCTATAATATGTGACAACCAAAGTGCCATTAACATCACAAAGAATCCAATCATGCATTCAATGACGAAGCATATTGAAGTTAGGCACCACTTCATAAGGGATCATGTTCTAAAAGGAGAAATCAGATTAGAAGACATCCCAATAGAAGATCAAGTTGCTGACATCTTGACAAACCCTCTGTCAGAAGATAGGCATTGTAAAATCAGGAGAGAATTGGGTATGGTAAATCCCAATGAACTGTAAGGAAATTTCTGTATCAATCTGTTTTAGAATTTCTAACATTGATTTAATTCTAACTTTAGCATCGGAGTAAGTTTAATGTAAGTTGCAGGTGCTCCTCATGAGTTTAAAAGACAATAGATCTGAAAAATGGAGCAAATCAGAATGGAAAAGTCAAAAGATGAAAGAGACAATAAGAAATCTGAGTTCTGGATCCATTCTGTAAGTTTTTAAAGTTGAAATTCTCATTTTAGTTGTGTGTTAGATGAATTTCCTTGATAAATTATGTTTTTGAACAAGTCAGCATGCTCAACATTCAAATTTAGATGCCCATCAGATGAACTTCAGCTTGGTTTACATTGCAACAGTTCTCGGTGGTCCCTCGAAATTCATCTGTTGGTCTTTGAAAATTTGAATTTTCAAAAATAAAAGTTTCAATGTTATCTTTGTCCAACATGATGATTATACAAATGTCTATTTCTTAACATACGCATGTTGGAAAACCCTTACAAAGTATAGAAATTTGAATTGTTGATTCAAAATTCGTCTGTTGAAACATGCTGACAATGTTGAATCTCTTAAAGATGAATTTCCATAAGCATAATTCATCTGTTGTTTGTTGCATTGATTATTGCTTGATGCCTGTTCTTCAAAATTCAAACTTTGTTGAAACAAAGTTCATCTGTTCATCTTGTGCTGCTTGGACCAAGCCTCTGTCAAATGAACTTTCAAAAGAAAATTCATCTGTCAGTAAGCTTTGCTGAATGGTTTAACTTTTAGCTGCTTGAAGTTTGAATTTTGACCCCTCAAAATTCATCTGTCATGCGGTTACACATGTTAAAACCAACAGTTTTCCTCTGAACAAATGCAACCCTATTCATTTCTTCTTTGAGTCATTCAAATTCTCTCTTCAATGCTCTTCAATTCTGACCGTAAATCATCTTTTCCCACCGTTTAAACTCCTTTTCACATCCTATAAACATATTCTCAGCTTCATTCTGAAACATTCATCCATGAAAATGGCAAGAGTAAAGAATCCAGAAGTTGGAAAGGGAGAGGCACGACCAAAGAGAACGGTTAAATCCTAATATACCTCAAAGGAGGGTGAAAAACCGAAGAGAAAAGCTGAATCAAGCAAGGCAACTCCCTCCAAACGGTAAAAAACAACTCCAAAGGCTGAATCAAAGAAAGTTGGACCTTCTTCACTAAAGAAAATAGAGCCTTCGGTTCCTGTTCCTACTGCTGCTGCTGTTGCTTCCACTTCCACTTCCACCTCCAGTATTGAATCTGGAGAATACCAACTCACAACAATGCCATTATGGAGCACTCCTCAGATTCAGGAGGAATAAACGACCAAGTTTATGAGTAAAAAGGTAATCAAGCCTCATTGTGTGAACATGGAAGATTTCTTATTCTCTAGCAATTTTGATGCTGGACTATGGATGCTGAGATATAAGAATCTGTTAGAGATACTGGAGAGGTATGATGATGAAGTGGTTAAGACATGGTATGCCTCCTTGAAGTACAACAGCAAGAAGAAGAAGTGGGAGGTCAATCTGAGATCAAGAACCATCTGGCTCACAAATAAAACTTTTAACGAGGTATTAGAAATTCCAGGGTAAGATGGCCTTAAGATTGACATCATTGCCTCTAGGTATATGGATAAGGCAGAGACGACTGATGAAGAAAGTGACCCCTTTTTGAACTACAAGGAGAGCACAATCCTGAACACTTTATTCAGAAGAAAGGAGAATAGGCCACCAATAAGCTTGCTGAAGCCCACTAACCTCAGTGCTCAAGTGCGAATCCTACACTACATAGTGTCTAGGATTATCTTCAACAAATGAGGTAGCTTCAATCTGTTCACAAGGGCAGAGGGACATGTAATGGCAGCAATCATGCGTGGGAAGCTTATCAACATGGGACATATCATTCTCCAACGCATGATCAAGGCTAGGGATCAGAGGACTCTATACTTCCTTATGTAGCAAGCATCTCTAGGATCCTTCAATATGCTAGAATTCAGCACCTTGAGAAAGGGAAAGGAAAGCCTACTGAGATCTTCAAGGAAGAAGAGTTACAAAGGATGGGGATAGAGAAGAAAGATGGAAGATGGGTTAGAAAGGGAGCTGGAAAATCTGAAGATCTCTTCTTTGATGAAAATGCCTCCCTACAGCAAGAAGGTACCTCTGAGGCTCCTGCAAGACCTACACCTCAGCCTTCTCAGCCTGTCTCATCTCTATTTCTGCCTGCTCACATTCCATCTACTCCCTCCTCTCGTGCTAAGCCAACCAAGATCACTGAGTTATATGACAATTTGTCTACACTCATACTAAGCATCAAGGATGAGCAAAATGCCAAGTTTGCTAATCTGCAAGATCAAACACACCAGTTGGCCAAAAACATGAAAGCGGTTGCTGATGCATATGAAGACATTTGGAATGCCATTCTTGCCACATCAGCTCCACCTCAGCTAGGATTCTCTGAGCCTGTTATGTCTCCAACTCCTGTGCCTCCAAGCCTCTTTGTGCTAGCCTCTCCTGAACCTAATGATGGTGTACATTACACTGAGGTTGTTGGTACACTGAATACACCACAGGCATCCAACAATGAGGTAAGTCCTAGTCCTCCCTTGGACTATGGTATGGAAGAAGAAGGCCCTCCGGATTTAAGGTCTCATGACCCCATTCTAGCAGATACTCAATAGTCAATCCTGTCCCAGCAAGAATCTGAGCAAGTAGAAAGATTAGTGGCAGCCATCTCCACTTCACCATTCATGCAAGCTGCCCTAAATTAAGAAAAGAGCATTGTGCCTTTTGTTGATTTGGAAGCCATTACACATAATGTTCTCTTGCAAGCTCAGAGAAGAAGGATTGAAGAAATGTTTTCTCCTCCTGCTCCCTCATCTATTACATATTATGGTTCCTCGGAGGAAAGAATAGCACAATTGGCAGTTACAAGGCAAGAAATTTCTGAACTTCTTGAGATTTCTAATGATGAAGATGAAGACACAAGTTCTAAAGTTTTTGGGTCCTTGCCAAAGCTCAATCCAAAAATGCCATTTGTCCCTGTGCCTCTTCAAGCTATTCCAGTGTCTCAAATCCCTCCCTCCTCTTACTAATTTTGTTCACCTTCCTGATGATGCCAAAAAGGGAGAGAAGAGTGAGCAAACTAGAAAGTCTACTACAGAGCCTTCTAGAAAAACTTACAGCAAGAAGACCAAATCAAAGAAAAAGTGATTAGAACTTTTGCTTGGGTCCTCTTGTAGTACTATATTATGTTTCTGTTGTTTGTGTTTTGTGTTTCTGTATTCTGTAATATTTTGCATTGTTGTTTCTTATAAAGTGACATTTGATGAAATGAAAGAATTCCTTGGTTGCAATGAACTGTTCTTGTTAAACTTTGAATGAGTTAATAAATCTCTTTACTTAATCTACTATACATGATATCTTTTGGATTATAATGCATATGTTGAGGGGGAGCTTGTTAAAGCAAACCCAAGTACTAATCCAGTTTGTAAGTTGTTTTGTCATCATCAAAAAAGGGGAGAATGTTGAATCAAGTGTTTTGATGATTCCAAACCAACCTTCAAGAGCTTGGAATAAAGATATCAAAGGTGCACAAAAGGTTTCAAGTGAAGGAATTCTAGAAAAATCAGTGCAAGAATAGATGTAGAATGTTTAGTAATGTTTTAATTTGAGTAAAAGACTTTGATTTGGTGAAAAGATGTTTTAAAACCTTGATTCTATGTTAATTCATGGAATATTTGAAAAACACCCACTAACAGACGAAGTTTGAAAGGTTTATACTGATCTGCTGTTTTGAAATTCGAACTTTAGCTTTGGAAATTTGAATTTCGTATTGAAAATGAACAAGCCTGAAAAGAGACTTCTCTGACAGACAAATTTTGACTTGAGAAATTCAAATTTCGATACGTGTCTGAAAAGAGCTTTATCTGACAGACAAACTTCGATTTTTGAAAATTTCGAATTTCAGATAAAATGCAACTTATGAAAATTGAAAAATTTATCTGAGAATATGTCAAAATTCATCTGAAACCAAGTTTAGTTAGGGCTTCAAAATTGCTCACTAACAAACGAACTTTGAACATGAAAATTTGAATTTCAGAAACAAAGCTTGTGAGTCTGTTATAATGATATGTTGACATACGAATGACAGTATTTAGAAATTCGAACTTTAAAGTAAGTTTGAAAAGAGGTCTCTCTAACAGACGAACTTTATCCTTTGAAAATTTGAATTTTGAATTGATGAATTATTGTGCCTCATTGAACCAGCTTCTAACAGATGAATTTTGGGTTCCAAAATTCGAATTTCGAAGGCATTGTAGCAAAATTTTTAATCTTCTCAATTCACCCCCCTCTTGGGAAGCCAGCTTATCTAACAATATAATGTTCCTTATATAAGTAAAATGTGCATTAGCATGTATTTAATTATGGTTATAATGTATATATCATGCTATGTGCAAATATATCCACTGTACTTTTACAATGAATAATATAAGTTAGATATATAAACTGAACTAACTACTTGGTTTGTAAGTAAAATATATTAAATGAAGGATGGTCCAAGTAAGAACAGTGAGCATTGGAATAAAGAAATGAAAATCAACATGATGACTCACTCAAGAAAGAAGAAGAGAAAGGATGCTCCAAGAATGAAAGATCAGAAGGGAGCATACCAAGAAGGAAATGACCAAGTGGAAGTGGAACTCAACATTTGAAGACCTAGTCACTAGGTATATTTTGTTTTCACTTAGGCGTTGAAGTGGGATTAATCTTTGAAAATGTACTTAATCTTGTTACCATATATTTTAAATGAGTTAGATTAAGTAAATATGATGTTTACATATGTTAGAATTGAGAAATAATGGCTAACAAATGAATTTGGTGTTTGGCTCATGTTTTCAAAATGGTTTCCATGAAAAGTTTTACCATATACGCATAACTTATGAAGGTTATGAGGATAAAGTCTAAATATCAAAGCTTTTCTAAGTGTTCCCTCTTCAATTTCATGAAAAAGGTTGAGGTTATCCACATAACGTAGGTGTCTACCATGTCCTCAGCATTGTCTAACAGGTTATCCTAATAAGATGGCTACCTTATTCGCATAAGGGAGTGAACAGTAAAGGTCAAGTATACTGTGTAGCCTGTTATTTGTATAACCTTGAGAGGTTATCCTGATAACCTATGTTTTTCATAAACTTAGTTTGTGTTGACAACCTATGTTAAATTCTTTATCCGCATAACCTTGAGGGGTTATCCTAATAACCTATGTTTTTCATAAACTTAGTTTGTGCTAATTAAAAGTTATCTAAACAAGGAATAACATCCTAAGAGGTTATTCTAATAATCCTCAAAGGTATCCAAGTTTGTGAGACGTTATTCAAATAACTAAGTTGGTTTTCATGAAAATGCTCTTGAGCTAAAACTTAGTCATTCTGGAATGAACATTATCCGCATAACCTTGCCAGGTTATTTGCATAACAAATGGATAACGTTGAAACCAAGAGCCAATTGTCACCCGTTATTCGCATAACCTAAGGAGGCTATCCGCATAACCTCTATCAGACGTATTTAATGCGATAGTTGAACGGTTCTTTTTACAAAGTAACAAATAGATCTTGTGTCTAACGTCTAGTTACACTACAAATCTATAAATAGAATATCATTTGAATTTATGGGTAATGATCTTGAGAAAGTTTATGTGAAAATGTTGTTCATATACATAAAATCTTTCTGTGTTAGCATTCTCTGAAAAACCCACCTCAATAGACTAAGTTTTCAATGTATCATCTACTTTAAAAGAGAGTTTCAATTCAGTAATCAATCTTCTCTACTATTTTCTGGGTAGATTCTTAGTGTAGGGTATCCCTAAGGGGTATTACACATCATTGTAAGGGTGTGGGAAGAGTGGCTTCACAAGTGGCTACTGAAACTTGTGGGATGTGCTTAGGTTTCACAGATGCCCGGATCAAACCTATGGGATATAATGGAAAATCCCAAGTGGTGGCTTGGGGACTGGACGTAGGCCAAGTGGTTGGGTGGAACTAGTATAAATTGTTGTGTATTGCTCTTCATCTTCTCTAGTCAATTGTTGCACTTAACTCTCTCTGTTCATCTCTATTTTGTTGCACATCTGGTGAATTTGGGTTGTAATCCAAAAAGGGCAAAAATCTTACACCACCCAATTCACCCCCCTCTTGGGTGACCAGCCAACCTAATAGTTTGATCGTTGGGCATAAAGGTGACAAAGGAGGCAAGGTGTATGGAGAGAAAAGGCACAAAGGCTTCCTTAGATAAGTCCTTTAATCATACCAACATGAATGGAATTTTTTGGGATTCAATTGACCTTTTAATTTCGAGCAAAAAAACATTAACTTTTTAATTTGCGAAAATGCTTACATTACTCATAATGACTCACAACTAAAGCTTTCAACCATAATTGAAATTAAACTAATATTAGTATTAAAAGACTATGAAGTGTTTTTTAAACAAATATAGCTAAAATTATAAATGAACTAAACTAAATTAGGTAAATTTTGTTTCTTTTTAAAGATCTTTGGCTTACTTGCCCTTTTTCTCTCTACTAGCTTCACCTAGCATAAGCTACTAAAATGGGGTGAGATTTTTGAGAAAATCCCATTAGCAACAATCTACAATTCAAGCAATGGAATACAGGTAATATAATATTATGAAAAGCCATAAAAGAGATGGCATACATATAACTAAATAACCAATTTGAATTTGGAAAAAAACTATCACACTTAATCCTCTATCCAACTTGTTCCTAAAGGCTTTCTTTTGACCTGGGAAAACCTAACATGTTCAATCTCTTACCCAACTTTTTTTTTTTGCCACTTACCCAGCTTACTTATACCATAAAGATATCTTAACTATTGGAGCTCTTTTGCCATAAAGACATATGTTTATAAGGCTAATTCTTTGTGTTTTGCCAAGGAGGCAGTTTTATCCATGAAGGCTCTAATTTTGCATACAAATTTACTCACATTCCTCTCAACACAACATTACATGCAAGTAAACAAAGATAAGTATACAAGAATGATAGCATTACTACTTTCTAGAGAATTACCTAATGCCAAAGGTTCCTTGCTATTTGCTTGCAACAAGTATTTTCTATCAATATCTTACCTTCTAATTAGCTAAAATCATTCTTATTGACATTGATTTCTAATTAGCTAAAATCATTCTTATTGACATTGATTTAGTTCTCCTTATGTAAAATTTTGTCCAATCTACTTTTTTATATAACCCTTTTAATTTATAAATCATCTAGCCTTTTAAAGGAAATAACTTTTCTTGATTCTTGTAAGTAAAACTTATCTAGGAGTAAGTAGGAAACTCATCTCTTTCATTTAATCAGTTCACCCCCTCCTAATTGCAATTTTCAATTATACAAGATTGTCTTCAATAAAGGAGGTTATTAGATTTTACAGAAATAAATGATGGAAGAAATTTAAGATTATGGTGTAGAGAATGTAAATTCTTTGTGTTTTCTTTTTGGGGAAATGACAATTGTGGACCAAAAGTTTTAATTAAATATAGTAAAGGATCTTGCAGTCTTTTTTACTACTGAATATCGCGAATTTACTACTGCTTTGTTCTGTATTTACTATTAAAAAAACTATAAGATTCTTTACTGTATTTTATTAAAACTTTTGGTCTCCAACTGTCATTTCCCCTTTCTTTTTCTATTCTCTTTAGTAATGTTATTGTACTTTTAGGTGGCAAAGGAAAATTAAGGTTGAAGGATGTTATGGTTTTTTTATATGAAAACATTTTGTATAATAAGATATATGAATATAGCTATGAACAATTTAATATTTTGCAAATAGTTATATGAATATAACAATGGACAATTTAATATAACAATGGACATTTTTTACCATAATTTTTTAAATTTTTAATTTTTGCCACTATTTCCCTAATTATGCTTAAGCCCCAAAACTGCAAAATTTTTTAGTTGGTCCTTAAAAAATTTCATCTCAGTCCCTGCTAAATTTGGGGATGTTAAATTATGCAAGAAACTCCTCCATGTGAAGCAATATATTATTTTAGAAAGAATATTTTTATTTATCTTAGTTTATTTTATTTTTATTAAGGCAGGACTTCACTCTCACATATGTTTCACCTTTAATCTTGAACATGATCTGCATTAGAGAAGATTGAGCGTTTTGAAATACTCTAGAATTTCTCTCTCTCCAAATATAATATGCCACTACAACTATAACTGCATATAGGATGTTCTTCTTAACCTTATTATGTTTAAAGGAATGCATCATCACCTGTTCCCAACTTCTAGCCCTTTTATATAAGAATCTTGTATCAATCCATTCCATAGCCTCTTTAAGTAACTCTCTTGACCATTCACATTTAAAAAATAAATGGTTCACAATTTCAATTTCTATGTTACAAAGCACACATGTAGTAGATTCAACCTAACATCCAAAGGATATTACTCTATCATTTGCAAGCAACCTATTCTTTGTAATCAACCACATAATGAGTGAATGTTTAGGTATATTATACTTACCCCAAACAAAAGACGCTTGAACAAATCTAGAGCCCTCGCCTTGTAGGCACTTATATCCTGTGGCTATTGTATAGAAACCATTTGGTGTTGCATTCCAATTACCACTTTGGAGGCCTCACCCAACCTTGCTTCTTTGGTTCATCAGTTTCCTCCGATACTAACTTACATCAGAAGGAGCATCATAAGACCATAAATTTCTCCCTTTCAAGTACACTCTGCACCCATTTCACCCATAAAGTATCCTCTTTCTTCTCAAGAGCCCATAACAATTTAGCAATGGTAGCTTAATACCATAATTTACAATCTCTAGAGTTTAGGTTGCCATAATTTTTTTGGATAACAGCATTGTTTCGAGGAAACAAGCACATTTGCTTTACTGTTTTTTTTTTCTAGCTCCATAGGAATTTGCAACAAATTTTCTCTACTCCCTTAACAACCAAGTGTGATAATAAGAAGATTTGAGACCAATATGCATGCATAGGTAAGATGACAGAGTTAACTAGTTGGCATCGTCCTACATAGGATAAATGTCTGGATGACCACATTTTCACCCAAGCAAATATTTTCTGTATTAGGCATTGACAATCATTTTCACTCCATCTTGTTGGAGATAGCGAAACTCCTAAATACTTAATAGGGAAGGACCCCAAGCTAAAGCCAGTTAAACCACAAATTTCACACTTAGTATTCTCATCAACACCCCCTATGAATAGTTGGGATTTACTAGGATTTGCAACCAAACCAGTAGCTTTTGAGAACTCAAAGAAAGCCTTCATTAAAACTTTAACAGAGGTGACATTACCTTTACTGAACATCAAAAGATCATCAGCAAATCATAGGTTGATCAATTGCAAGTCTTTGCATTGTGGATGAAACTTGAAGGTTCTAGTTTTTGCATACATGTGTAGTAATCTAGTCAAATATTCCATCACCAAAGCAAATAACAATAGAGAGATAGGATCATCTTGCCTCAATCCTCTTTTGCCATTGAAATAGCCATGCATTCCACCATTAACAACTATAAAGTATGCAGGGATCTCAATACACATCATTATCTACTTAACAAACTTTGCAGTAAACTTCAATTCATTGAGCAAGTCTATAACAAAATTCCATTCAAGAGTCATAATCCTTCCTAGGGCCAATCTTCATTAAACACCTAGAAGAGACATTCTTTCTCTTATACATTCTAAGCAGATCTTGGCCAATAAGTATATTATGGATAATAGATCTCCCCTGAACAAAGCCCCTTGGTTTTCATTTACTAGATATGGCATCACCATTTTCAATCTCTTACATAACATCTTAGAAACACATTTATACAATGTATTGTGGCATGCAATAGGTCTCAAATCATTAGCAAAATTAGGCATATCAACTTTAGGAACTAAGGTTAGAATAGTGTTATTGATCAATTTAAGGGATGTACCTTGATTAAGGATCTCCAAGATAGCTTCAGAGATATCATCACTTATGATGTCTCAGGTTGTTTTAAAAAATTCATTGTCATAACCACCAGGCCCTGGGCTTTTGTTAGAAGCGATTGAGAACATTGCTTCTTTCACATCCTCCTTTGTATATGGCTCAAATAGTTTACATTGTTGTTCAACATTTAAACTAGGACCTTCCTTAATTGCTTCAAGCAAGATGGGCTTTTTATCATTCATCACTCCTAATATATTCTGAAAATAGTCAATAAGGTGCTGCTCCACCTGCTCTTGCTCGTATATCCATTGACCATCACTGTTTTGTAAAGCATAAGTTCTCTTTCTTCTCACCCTAGCCTTCACTAACCCATGAAAGTATTTCATATTCAAATCCCCCATTTTCAACCAATCAGCCTTAATTTTCTGCTTAGAGAAGCTTTGAGCCATAGTAGAAACTCTTATGAACTCTAAATGGGCTTTCCTTTCCTATTCTTGTAAATCAACATTTGAAAGATTCCTTTGGAGAGTATCCTAGGCTAGTACTAGGTTGATTCTAGCAACTTCTACTTGCTCATGAATATTGGAAAAGTAGTTCTTGTTCAAACTATTCAGCTTCATCTTTAGTAATTTCAACTTTCTCACCACTTGAAATAATTTCGGGCCATTAACTAGAATATTCCAGTGTTCTTAAACTATCATTTTCAATTGCTCTGTTGTGATCCACATGTTGAAGAATTTAAACTACTTCCTTCTATTTCGCCTAGTATTTCCCAAAGTAACTAACATAAGAGAATGGTCCAAGATGCCTTCATTCATGAAAAATGCCTCTAATTCAGCAAATTGGTCATACCATATATTGTTCACCATCACTCTATCTATCTTAGAGAAGATTCTCTCTGTTCCCATTTGCCTATTTGACCATGTAAACTGATTACCCCTCCCTTTCAAATCCTCCCCTCCCTTTCAAATTCTCCAACAAGCAAGCCTCCCCACAATCTTTGAAATCCCAAACTTCATTAATATTAATACGTGAACCACCCATTCTGTCATCAAAATTCAATACACTATTAAAATCTCCAATGACTATCCATGCCTCTGTCATAGATGCAGCCCATGATTTAATATTCTTCCACATATCTTTCCTCTCAATTGTAGTATTGTGTCCATATATGAAAGTGATGAAGAAGCTCTTGTGCAAGGCCAAAACATTCACTTCACAATGAATACATTGATCACTACTACCCACAACTTTTAAATTAAATTCCTCTTCCTTTCAAAGAATCAAGATTCTACCTCTTTCACCATGTGCAAGATTGATGAAGGATCCCCATCCTTGCCAAAATCTCCTAGAACAAGCCTCATATCCTTCTCTTTTAAGTTTAGTCTCAGCCAATCCCATAAGACCAACATTATTGTTTTTACAAAAGATCAACACCTCTTTTTATTTATTAGGGGCATTAAGCCCCCTAATGTTCCACATTGCAATGCATCTATCCATATTCCCCTTCCAAGGTCATGCTTATACAAGGACTATGACCTATCACACCATAATTCTCCATCGTGGTCTACCTTTTAGTCTTCTATCCACAGTCCCTTTCTTCATCCTCTATGTTGTCGTCTATCACATTTCATCTTGATCCACTTGAGTTCAACTTCTTCCTGATAACTTTTTGCCACTGCCCTTTTGTTTCAGCCCCTTTTTCCTTGATTTGTTGTGGTTTATAGTAGTCAAGGAGTTATTCATAGTAAATCTCATAGTATTTTGAGGTTCAGTACTTTAAGGACTTTGATAGCCTTCCCTAGTGCTTTTGGAAACCCATACCTGATTAATTTTCCTCCTTCTGCACTCTTCTTTAGTATGGCCATATTCGTTGCAATCAAGACACTTGACTGGCCTCCTTTCGTACTCAACTAGTTGTTGAATGACTACCCTACTTCATTCTTAAAACTTATATTTGAAGGTAAATCTCCATTGAATTTCATTTTTATCAAGACTCTTGCAAATTATACCATTTCCTTATTAGTAGTCATCTAATCCACTGACAATGGTGTGCCCAAAAGGCTAGCAATCTTGCTTAAAGATGAGACATTCCAATATTTAAGATCTTGATATGGGAACTGGACCTATATTGGTACAGTAATAGCCTCCTTCTGTACATTCTGTAAATCCATGGACCAAGGCTTAACTATGACTGTTTTTTTTATCAAAATGAAATATTCCAATTGTTAGTATTTCCTCCTTGGCCTCAGCATTTTTCAACTTCACCAGAAATAAACCATTTCTCAACAACAACATTTTTTCCAGCCCATGCTTCCCCCAGATACGTCTGATAAACCCATTCATAATTGGAAAGGGAGGATTAGCCCCCAGAACATAGCATGCTACAACATCTTTCCAAAAATCTAATTCAGGTTTCACATCTTCCATAGTAATTTTGGCTATTTTACAATTTCCAGTATTCACAGTTTAATAATAGCTCAGCTTGCTCCCAATATTTCTTAACTTTGATAAACCAAATTTGGCCCATACAGAATTAAGGGGATTTGGATTTACCTTTACATGCTCCTGGCACTTGTCTTCAATAGTTCTATTAGTCACAGTCTGCTGCTGAAACCACTGATCCAGCTTTGCTTTCACTCTTTGTTTATGTTGCATCGAGCTAAGCCCAGGGATTTCTCCCAACAATTCCTTAATCTCGTCCATTTTCCCTTCAATTGCCTCACTAATAGAGCTAAAATTCTGACCCTTAGAGGATTTGGGTGTTTCCTTTGCCTCATGAGTTACTGTTATGCCAACCCTATTTTGACCTTTTACACCCTCCACACCTAAACCAATTGCATCCAGATCTACATCCTGACCAACATCGCCACTTCGCCGAACAGCATCCAATCTCACTCCTCGCTTCTTTCTCCTTGCCATGGCATGCTACGACGACATGATATCTGACCAACGTCGAGAGGAAGAAGAATTTCTCTTTTAGCACTTTAATATAATTATATTTATAATTTTTAATTATAAATATTAGGTGCTTTAATATAATTATAATTATAATTTTATGATCATTCGTTATAAAAATTAGCTCATATAAGTGTTTTATTAGAATTTTCTCAATTTTGTTTATCTTCATTTTTTTTCCACAACAATATTGTTTGCCTTTGAATTGCATGCTTTTTTTTTATTAATTTCCCCTTAAACTAGGGCTCGTTTGATTCCTAAGAATGAAATGTAATGCAATAATAATTATTATAAGTTTGTTTGGTATGATATTTAAAAATGGATTTGGATTCCATGCTTTGCCCAACTCTCTCAATTATTCAAATATGGTATAAAAATTAAAAAAGTCATGTTATTTTTATACTTTTATTTTATACATATAAAAAATTCATTTCTCTCCAATACACTATAATTAAACAATTAAAAAAGGTGGAACCGCGAAGTCCAAGTCCAAGCCATACTGTTTATGTGCTCAAGATTATTCCTCTTTATTTTGAAGTCTTGGTTTCTTTTCTTGAGATATATTTGGGTATAAATTTTGGTTTTGATTTGGGCTTTGCCCTTGTGAAAGAAAAGAAAAAAGGAGTATTATTACTCTAGGACAACATATTCCTTTATCCTCACCGAAAATAATACATCATCCCTTCTCTCGGCTGTGCTCTGCGGCTATTTCATTTTTCTTCTTTCCAAGGAAGTGCAAAATCACCTACTATACACGTGGCATCAGATGAGTGAATCAAAAGGAGAGCGCGCCAGCGCCCTAAGGACTGGATCCACTACCAATCTGTAGTCCGAGCCTCTCATTCCTGCGAGGGTCCCCAATGTATAAGCAAACGTAAGGCAAAGCAAGGCAAACGATACTCTTTCTCCTTTCCAGAATTCAGCGCTTCAGCTCTGTGTGAGACCCAAAGATTAATCATGTCTTTGTCTACCACTAGCAGTGGTCATTCATATCTCTATACTGCACATAAATTGCCAAGAACCGTCCAAAACCCAACTCTCTTTCGCCCAACCATCAAGCTCTTTTCTTCCAGAAACATCCCATATCTCACTGCTTCTTGTTTCTCTAATTCCCATTTGTCGAAACCGTTCCTTTTTTCTGTTAAAGCATCGTCCGAGCTTGGCTCTCAAACATCAAAACAGGAAACTGAAAAGAGCGAAGCAGGGGAAGGAGAAGAGCCATACGAAGAGTATGAGGTTGAAATAGAACAGCCTTATGGGCTCAAATTCGCAAAGGGTCGGGATGGTGGAACTTATATTGATGCGATTGCACCGGGTGGATCGGCTGACAAGACTGGAAAGTTCACTGTTGGGGATAGAGTAATTGCCACCAGGTGTTCTTCATATTCTTTTTCTTTTTAACTTCGTTCCTTCCAGTGAAATCAGATTCCTTATTTATCCATGTTGGTTCTATATCTTTTATTGGCAACATTGATCCTGTTGTATATGACGTTCTGAGCTAGTGTTTGAATTTTGACGGTTCTCAGTTAATCAGTTTGGTAGAAATTTTTTTTTTTTTGGGGGGGGGGGTTGTTTGTGGTGGCTTAATTAGAACCAAAACCATGCACTTGTGGACTTTGTGGGATATATAAGTTTTAAAGATATGATATAAGGAGCTCTTAGTTAATAATACTAGAATCCTGTAATATGGACTGAGAGAACCCTATCAGCCTCTGGGAATCTAAGAAGTCCCAGAGAGTCACTCTGGACTTTTTTTTTTTTTTTGGTGCTACCAATGAAAGCTCAGTAGGGTGAAACCATATCTTCAGATGCTAGCTTAGTGCTGCGAGGACATCTGAACAAGGAAGTGAAGGTCCCTCCCTTCTATCACGTGTTATTTGGAATAGGTCTACCAGATGAGTTAAGTCAAATAAAGGGAATTTAGTGCTAGGATATTGTGGCCAAGACGATTTGTTGAATGCCTTATTTAGTCATGGTTTAATTTTTAATGTGAATATTGGTTTTGTTCTGAACTCTTCACTTTGGTATTAAAGCACCTTAGATTTATGCATATGATAAAAATCCAGAGTTCTTGATGGACAAGAAATTTTCACATTTGTGGTTTGTCTTTCTATGTTTACTAATTTTAAAGTTATCTCAAGATGAAAACTCAATACTTTTTCTTTGATTCATAATGTTTACATGGTTGAGATGTGAGGAAAAAGTTCAATATATGCAGTGCAGTTTTTGGCACAGAAATTTGGCCAGCTGCAGAATATGGCAGGACAATGTATACAATTCGCCAGAGAATAGGTCCATTACTCATGAAAATGCAGAAGAGATATGGTTAGTTCATTTCATATTTTTTATAACCATGAGGGAAAGCAACCTTATGTAGCATTTACACTGCTTCTGATCTCGTAAATTCTGCTTTTTTATCCCTTAGGTCACCATTTTTCTTTTTGACAGGGAAGTTAGACAACACAGGTGAGTTAACAGAAAAGGAGATCATCAGAGCTGAGAGGAACTCTGGTGTAATCAGTAATAGAGTGAGAGAAATCCAAGTATGTGTCATAATGTCAGAACTGCAAACTTGTACTCCTTAATTATTTTTTTCACTTTTCTATATGAGATATTGTATTCCTCATAGAAGGCACCGCAACTGTACTTCTAATTGGGGTAAAATCAATATCCTTCCTCAAACTTTCAAAAATTTCAGATGCAAAATGTCTTGAGGAAAAGGGAACAGAAAGAACGTAGGGAAAGGGACCTGAGAGAAGGATTGCAGCTTTATAAGTAAGACTTGGAAACAGCGAAATATCTTCTTTCTGATCCTTTCAGGCTTGTTTAGCTTTCCCTTTCCCTTCTTCTTCTTCTTCTTCTTCTTCTACCCTGCCCTTGCATATTTAGATTGCAAGTCTACTCTTTGAGATGAAAATCAGTATCTACTACTCTTACCATTTCACAATTATACATTCATGTTATATTTTGTTCATACAATGAATGAAATATTTCACTATCCTTGACCTGAAACATTATTAGATTCAGTAATTTCTTCCTGTACTTTGCATTGCATATGGATTTTTGGAGGATCATGTGTATGAGGTTTGATTCTGCTTAGACATGGGACACAACAGTATGGCAGTTGAAATTTGTAAAATTCGTAAACTCTGTTTTATGCTCAGCAATTGTCTCAAGTGACTTGTGGTCTTTTATTAGAAGAATAAGGGGAAACTTTAGTCTTGAATGTTGGGTTATTTCCTTTCTTTATCTTCCATTCTTCATTTGAAAGCTTCTGTGACTATGGCCAAAATGAATTTGAGCAAAAATTCACAGTCTTTCAAGCACGCTAATATAAATTTATATAACTAAAGAATTAATTATTGTTATCTTCTGGACATTCTTACTATTTGTTATCGTTCTCTCTACCTGGAATAAATAATGAAGAAATGCCAAATATGAGGAAGCGCTGGAGAAATTTGAGTCTGTTTTGGGGTCAAAGCCAGAACCTGAGGAAGCTGCAGTTGCATGTTACAATGTTGCCTGTTGTTACTCCAAGCTAAACCAGGTATATTTTTGTTGCTCTTACAAATTTATGTTGCTTTCATTCCTTACTTGCATTTTAATCGTTTTTTTTTTTTTAATCTGATTAAACATTGCATTGTCGAGACTGGCCAGCATTAGCCTAAGATATCTGCACATCTATTTTTAACCTTGATTGGCTAAATTATTATGTCAATGAATACTAGCACCACTCACCACTGACCAAAAGTTAATAAAACCCATTAAAACAATAATCTCCCATTGATTATAATTTGCCTCATTTATAGATGACCTGTGAGTAGATCAGAATTACATTTCACACATTGTTCGACTGATATAAATGATAATATTCTTGCTTTGTTCATTATTCTTGTCTACAATGAATCAAGTCATTTTATATATCTATCTGTTTATAAGATAACAGAATAACAAGTTTCTCAAACAGGTTCAAGCTTCGCTTTCTGCACTTGAAGATGCTATGGAAGCTGGGTTTGAAGACTTTAAGGTGACGTGCCCACTGTAACATGTATGGCTACTTTCTTTGTAAATCAGCTAACCTGTCTGAAATTGTTATTGTGTTAACAGAGGATCAAGACAGATCCTGACCTGGAAAATGTTAGGGCATCAGCGGAATTTGATCCTCTAGTGAAAAAATTTGACGAATCATTTATCAATGAAAACGCCATCAATGCCATTAAGTCTCTCTTCGGCCTTAATAAGAAATGAAGTCCAAGAATGTTGCCATACCAAATGAAAGGACCTCAGTACGTGTAAGCTATATTTCAATGGAGCTAACTAAGGATGCTGAGAAATTTTAGTATGCTTATATAATTTCAGGAGTAACTTGTAGGTCTCTCTCATTCTGCTGTTCAGATTTTCCCTCACGTCACTTGGATTTGAGATTATGTTCTTCTATATCTATAGTTAGGCTCATTTGTAAGAAACTTGTGGGCTATAAAATTGTTAATTTCAAACTCTCTGCTTGACTGTGGCATGCTAAAATAAAAACGAGAGGAAACTTCATAGTGGAGCAGGGGATGAAGTGGTAAAGCTACCAGAAATCTTGAAGATTATAACAACAGAAACGCGCATGCATTCCAAGTAAAACCCATGGAAGTAGATCCAAAGTACAATATGAAATAGTGATTGCTAGAACTCTAATTCAAATATAGATGGATAGTATAAGCTGGCAAGTTAAGTAGCTTGTAATCCAAGTAATAAGTGTTGGACGGAAGAAGTTGGCTAGGTGTGGATAGGGTGAAGACGGATTGGAAGTCCTTGTGAAGGTTGTATCATGGGATCATACAGGAACTTCTCATTGGGAATCAATAACTCCCACTTGAATCTTTTCACAATGTTATGCACGAACACGAGAATCTCTAGCCGGGCAAACTCTTGCCCCAAGCACATTCGAGGACCTCCTCCAAATGGAGCATATGAAAAGGGTGTAGGCCCTGCTCCTTCGAACCTCGAAGCATCAAAATTTTCAGGACTTGGAAAGAATGTCGGGTCCTTGTGTGATGAACCAGTGCTCCATAACAACTGCCAAAAATGGTCATTCGTGTTTTAAATTGTAAAAGGTGTTGATGTGATAAAGACAGAGCTGTGCTGGAGGGGCGGGAAAATGTGTACCTTCCAGCCTTTAGGGATGGTATAATCAGCATAGGTGAAATTGTTCAAAGCTTCTCTGTAAGAACCAGTCGCAGGTGGACATAGTCTAAGGACTTCAGATGCAACAGTCCACGAGTACTTCATTTTCTGAACATCCTCCCATTGCAACAACCGTCCCGCCTCTTTCCCCATGGAAATTTCAAGTTGTTCTGTCATAAACAAGATCAAGCTTTATAGCTGATGCTAGAAACTTAAAAGGCATCAATGATACAATAACTGTGAAGATGTCCAAGCATTTATATCACAAACCTTCCAACACTTGTTCATAAACATGAGGCAACTGCCCAAGATACCTGATGATCGATGTTATGACTGATCTAGAAGTATCATGACCAGCAAATAGCAGCAGCAGTACGTTATCTATAATCTCCATTTCGGTCAGAAACCTCCCGCTGCTGTCAGATGTAACAAGCAAATGTGAGAGAAGGTCTTGGGTAGGTGAGGCCCTCTTCTCTTCCAAATCCACTCTCCTTTTCTTTATGATCAGTTTGAGTTCTTTCCTTATTGCATTTGCCGCTCTCATTGCACGGTGAAACCTTGTCCCAGGCAAAATGATAGGGAAGCTTATCACGCCCTTGAGGAATTCATCAAATTGTGATGAAAGTTTCGATATCTGGATGGGATCTTCTATGCTTGCAAATAAGCAACAAGCCAATTCAAACGCGTATTTCTTCACTGTGGGATACACGAGCACTTCCTCTTTCCCTTCACAATTTAAGTCAAGTTAGGAAGATTATTGAAACGACATTACTTTTCTCTTTTTCGTTTTTCAAAGTCAGAAACATTGTGGCACAATCAGTAGTGTCCTGAAACGAGAAACTAGCTCTTAAAACAAAGGCTGATTAAGACAGATAACGTCTGATGATTTATGGTTCAACTTTTTCTCACACTATCATTCTGTTGCTTCCTTTCTATGCTTTTATCAATGATCAAGCAGTGAACTTATCATGATTGCAACCAAATTCTCTTATATAGAGAAAGGAAGAGTAGAAAAGAGAAGATAATATAGAACTTGACCTTCCAGTATGCCAGGGGTACATTGCAAAAAAAGGAAAGAAAGAACTAAACATTGATGGACAGAAGGGAAGAAGAGCAAAAAGAAGATGACTACTACGTCCATTACTTACCTTGCCAATGAGTGGCAATATGGCAGTGTGCAACAGTGTCCATTTTTGCCAAGTAATTTTTTAGCGCTTCTGGATTAAGGAAAGTCATAAGCAGCCTTTTAATGGTCCGGGCTTCATAACCAACCTTAGTAACCAAAGAAGAGCGCAAGAGCTTCCTTACAGAGGTGGGCCACCATACTTGAACATCCTTGTTCTCGTTGCTAAATAAGAACTTGTTCCCAGCTGCTCCACAGAACACAACCACGGGCTCTCCCAGCATTGAAGTCTTAAACACCGTCGAGTCATATTTCTCCATTCTCTCTCTTATGAACCTTTCCGGGTTGCCCTCAAGACCCGATCTCATAAACTCAAAGGTTTCGCCAATAACTGGCCATCCTAAGCTTCCCGGAGGAAGATTCAAATTCGGGTCTTTTGTGGTTTTGAAAAATTTAGTGATGAAAAGAAGGGAAAGGACAAGGACTAGCACTGTCAAAACTGCCGGGAAGGTTAGAAGCCCGGTCACCACCTTATCCAAATCCATATTATGACAGAGTTTTGATTGTTCAGTAGCAAAAGGAGAGGGAGGGAGGAAGAAAGAGAGTTGCAGAAGCAGCAGGAAGACTATGGCATTAAATAACGAGGAATTGGCGTCAACTCTTTAATTTCAAACTTAGCTGACTCTTCATTCTTCATCCTGTTTCCTCAAAAATACCTCATTGTTTTTGTTACTTGTTTGGAGCGAATATTCGAAATCAAGTGAGAGAGAGAGAGTTTGTCCAGTTGAAGTCTTTGAGCAATCATAAATTGTAAGGTGAAAAATGCAATCAAGTGGAGGAAGCAGTTGCATGGTTGATGCGTTGCAACGTGTGATGTTTGTGTCCCCCATTCACCCTATACCACTCTTTATCCAAACGCTTGATCACATCCATAGCATGAAATTAATGGCGTTAGTGAATGATATATTGATTATGAATTCGCAATCGAATCGAAATCTACATCTTGTGTGAATTATCTCTTTTTCACAAGAATTCTAGAGTCAACTATTTGTTAATGGCTTATGTTTCTCCTTCGAAATGCCGCACCCAGACAAACAAGACAGATGACAACACGCTGTTCCCAGTTGGAGATGATTCATTCATGTCAGATCATGAACAACAGACACATACCAATATCCTTACTGCCAACCCCACCATGTTTATTGGGTCCCCTCTGTTTACGAATTTGGAAAACTCAATTCAACGAAACAACTGTGGCCAAATTTCTGTTGGCATTTTCAGAGCCATAAATCTTTTGATACTTGTAGTTCTTTCACCTCACCTGGGCACTGTTCTATTATAAACTTCATTTGAACTTAAGCAAACGTTCTTGGGTCATCGTTTGACTCAAGGTTTTGGTACTAAAGTGATACTGGATAATAAGGGAAGTAAAACGAATGAGATTCCAATATCATTCAACAACCATTCTTCCCTATATGGCATGAGCTATGGGAAATTACGAGTGAGATGGTTATTTTCTTAACGAGGCAACCGTGTAATTAACAACTTTCTAACCAACAAACTCTCTTGAATTTTTTAATACAATTAGGCAGGCAGAGAAGCCCGAGCACGTGCTATGGCCATCTCCTCTCCTATGTATAACCATTAACCAACTCCCGTCCTAAGACCTGATTCCACGCGCGGAGAAAAGTGCGTGGCATCCAAAACGCAGATGTTTTGGATGCCACACATTAATCTGCGTTTTGGATGCCACACATTAATCGGTGCCGTGCGTCCGTTTCGACAGTTGCTAGGATCGTGACGCGTAACCCCTTGAATTCACTGAAAGCGGGCTGAACAAGGAGGGATCACAGCCATGGTCCGTGTATGTCGATTCCTGGTAATATTTCTTACTTCTTGTTTTAAACCGTTACAGGGATATTAAGGCGAGGTAATTATACTTTTAAAGTTATTAAAAAATAGTATAAAGCATCAATGTTATCCTTGTCATTAAATTATCAATTATTATATAAAAAGAGATAGAATATTAAGAAAATAACAATTAACCAATGAAAATGAATTAAAAGTAATAAATTACAAGGTGAATAGTAAAGTAATTAAAGATAGAAAAGAAAAAAAATTAAAATATGACACAACAATTTATAAAAAAGACCAAATAAAATGCCTTATGAAAAGGATTGGGAAGAAGTAAATTGCTAAATATATTATATATGTTTAAAAAAATAAAAATATGAGTATATAGCAACTAAAAAATTTATCTTTTTTATTAGAATAATAATAGATATTATTGATTGATAATAAAGATAGTTAAAGATTCATAATTTGCAATATTGACTATAAGTAGTTCAAAAATTAAAACTTCTCTTGAGTTATCAATGATATTTTATAAAATTATTATTTATGTTGTATAAAGTTCTAATTTGGTATTTTTACTTTTATAAGATTTTTTCTTCTAGATTTGATAACAAATTTAAAAAAGATGTATGATAACTTATGAGTTATTTCTATCTTGAGTGTTAGCTCCCACTCTTTATGTAAGTAGCAATAGTTCAATTCATAAGAGCTGTATATAGAGCAAATTTTTTTTTTTACCATAGGAGTAAATATAGTTAAAAGGAGTTTATTTTTTACTCTCCATATCCAAAGGAAAATTAGTTCATACTACTAGTAGTCACTTCTCATCATATTTAAAAGGAAGAAACTTATTTCTCACTTTGATTAAAAAAAAGCATGACAACTATTAAAAAAAATAAAGCATGACATCTAAAGTATTTAATTGTCAATATTATTATTATATAATTTTAAGTAATAGTTTTTAATAATAAAAATTATATAATAAATTCTCAAAAAAATATAATAAATAAACAATCTCCTTTTTTATATGTTTTTTTCTCATGTGACATTATATGCTTGGTTCAACTGAACATTATGAAAAGATTGAGAAATACAAGAGAAATATATTATTCGGAAATCGAGGAAAAGAAAGGAAATACAGTTTTTGCAGGTTGAAGTGAATAAATGACAAAGTCATTTAGGGTGGTTACGTGTCATGATTCCAGAAACTCAACAATTGAATGGCACAGTTCAAAAAGAAAAATGTTGGATAACACAAATTAACCTATTTTGCCCAAAAACGCATCCGTTTTGGATGCCACACACAGAATCACGTCTGTCAGTACGTACAACCGACAACTGCACACTTAAACCCAATCCGCTGGTCTCAACTTATATCTCAAGAATACAGTAGCTCGGGATGGGATCCAAAGACTTGCAATGCAGGTGATAAAGCAGAGGATTCGGATTTATAAAACTAAAATGGGGATCAAGATTTGAGTTTTTTTTCTTTTAGGAGTATCCATCGCGAGGACAAGGAGGACTAGGGACTAAGAGTATGATTGGATTGACTTTTAAGTAATTATGAAATAGAGAAAAATGATTATATTGTCAATTTTCAAATGCAACTCAAATCAAAATAATTACTTATAGTCATTTAAGTGATTATTTCTAAAGGTTACTTTTTTCACCTTATGATAATCACTTATTCTTTTATAATTACTTATTTTATTTTTTTCTTTTCATTATCCACTCAATAATCACTTAAACCTCAATATCGAAACACATTTTTTTCTCAAAATCACTTATGGGTTAAAAATATCCAAACACAATTCACTTTTGACATGATCACTTATTCTCATAATATATTATGAATAATTACTTATTATCATAATCACTTATATATAATCTAATCCAAACACACACTAATATGTACCAAGAGCAAAAAATGGGTCTACCCCAAATTAGTATTCTTCGTATACAAAACTTACAAAAGTAGAGAATTAAAATTTTAACTACCTAAGAAGAATGAAAATCTTTACCATTTGCGCCAATTTATTAGTAAGAATGCATATTTAAAGTGTAAAAAAAGAAAAAAGAAAGTTATACACAAGTCTTCAAAAGATAAGCAATCATTTTTTTTATGTTTAATTCATCCCATCAATTTTCACTAGTTGGATTAGTAACAAATTTTTTATAAAATATAATAAAAATCTTTGAGTAAGTGTTTACTTTTTATTTAACGTGCACCTAAAGATAAAAATAAATGAGTTTATATAGATTAAAAAAAGTGTAAATGAATGAATTGGAATGATAAAAATGATGGAAAATTGTGACCCTTTTTTCTTGGCGACTATATCAAGATTTGAGTTTGATCACCCTAGTTCTGGTCAAAAGTGGATGATTTGGCTAGTTCCTCCGCATGAAAATGAGACACATACCAGATTGACGTGGCGGACTGAGTCACTGTGTCATTCCAAAACCAATCAAATAACTCAGTCGTCTTGTGTATCCATTAATTCTACGTATCTATTAATTAATATGACAGCCTTTCTTTTTTTTTTTTTCTGGATTAAATATCTTGTGCTCAAACTGTCCTTCTTTCTCTTGAAGGACTGTCTGTCATAGGACTCCGATCATTCGCAAGATATTTTAGAGAAAATCATTATAGAGAACTAAAAGTAAAGTTTAAATTAAATATTGTAAAGAATTTTATAATTTTTTTTTATTAGTAAACATAACAAATTTACTACTATTTTATTTTATATTTATTACTGAAAAAACTATAAGATCATTTATTATATTTAATTTAAATTTTTGGCCTCTAAATATTATTTTTCTGATATTTTATTAATTAACAATCAATAATAGTCTTTTATTATTTATACTGTGACTCTAATCCTTTCTCTCCAAAGAATTTAATTTATCACTCTATTCATTCAGCTATATAGTACATTTGTTTTAGAAATTTATATTTTATGATATAGTGCACTTTGTTAATTATATTGTGTACTTCTTTTTTTTTTTATTATCCCTAATTAGTTGGTCCAAATATTTATTTATTATTAAATATTTTACCCCTAATGTATTTAATAAGAATAATTTAAAAAGAAGTAAAAAAATTTTTAATTTTTAATTATTATCTTGATCCCAATGTAGTTAAAAGTTTATTAAAAATAATAATAAGCTTACGGATGAGCATTGGAGAATAGAAAATTAGAGGTTGCTTGCGGGAATCGAGTTAGGAGGAGGCAGGAAGAAGGAGATAAGTTTTGGAATTATCAAAGTCAAACTCAAGAAATCACCAAATAACAGAAACAGCTGCAAACATATCCATTATCAAACCTGAAATTTCACAAACAGCGTTAAGAGAGGAGAGGGCAATGGTATTCAACAGCCTGGCTTTGGTTTCGGTGGCACACGTATCAGCGGACGTGTGGCAAACGGTGGCATGCATTCCAGAGCGTCTTAGAAGTGAGCAGCTCTTAGATCTCGTGTGCTGCTTCCCTTTGCAACAGCTGGGTCGTCTGGCTCTCTGCCTCTGGACCTTCCTCTGCCTCCCCCAACCCGATCCCTATTACTCCTATTACTACTCCTCCTCCGACTCTGATGATTCTTCTTCTACTACCCTCGATTTGGATGACTACTACCACCATTCCCATTCCGATTGATTCCTCGACCATTCGCCCTTTTTTCTATCTGTAAGGTATTTTTCTTCCTCATTCGTCCTTCCTTTCTGTTTTTACATTTATGGGGTTTTTTTATTCTTCTAGTTTATCAATTTCATGATTATAATTATTTTTTTTATTAATTTCATGATTCCGGTTGTCTAGGATTACCTCTGTTGCTTGCTAGGTGACTAATTATTTGCCGTTTTACTTGCCTCTCTTGGTTTCATTTGGATTGAAAAGCTTGAGGGCTTTGCTTTTTTCTTTTTTCTTTTTTTTTGAAAAAGGGCTTAGCAGTTTGTTTGTTGACCGTGCCTCACTTTTAATTCCCACGTTGAATTATCCTGTTGCATGAAATCGGTTTATGTTTGAAGCATATGAAACATTATATACTCAGAAATTTAAGACCGCTAAGAATGTGGGGTATAGAAAAAAGTGGTCCTTTTTTTCGCTGGATACTGGTCTTGATTATTTAAACAAAAATAAATGTAGGTCCAGCAACATGCATAATTTAGATATGATACAGCAAGGACAGCACTGTCTTTCGGTCATAAAACAGTGGTGGTGACCACAATGGCTACAGAATAGCTGAGTGGGCATTGGAGGGTTATCTGTTAATTTATAATACATGACTTGGCAATTCATGTTATACATGATGCTTTTTGCAGTATTTACTTTCCTTTGGTGGATGTGATGATGTTTGTGTCTATATATCTGATATCTTTAAGAGGTTTGGGTGCACAAGCTTGCATGAGCCAACCAACCAGATGGAACGAAAGTAGGGTATCCTCATGTTAGACTTTTGACTTTAGTTTGGAGTCTACTATAACTACAGGGATTGAAACTCATGCTTTGTTGTATAGGGCTCATACGATGGTTAACAATTTACTTCACGATTACAATCTTACACTACTTGATTAACAATCTACAAGTGACTGGACTCCTTGGGTTGGGTAAAAGAACTAGGAAGGATTTTGAAATTTTTTATGATGCAACGCTCTAATCTTATTCATAGGAGTAGAGTACATTTTATAGATGAATTACAGAAGATCAAATCTGATCTGATATGCTAAAACCTCTCCTAATAAAGATCCCAATAAATCTGGGATAATATTAATGAAGGATACTACTAATTAATAGAGTTTATAAAAGAAAAAATAGGTTAAGGCTTAAGTGGGTTTGTGAGTGGAGGCAGGCCCACTTCCAACAGATTTCTCTCAGAAATTTCTTATTTTATTTAAAGTATGATGGTTCCAATTTATAGTAGAATGTAAGTGATGGAGACTTAGGTAGTTGAGTACCACATTGAGTAGTATGACATTTGACTTCAGCGTATTAACTAAAAAAACCCATGTGATTCAAATGAAAAATCTGCCCACTAAATGCCCAAGAATCATGTCCTATTAATCAACAAACATAAGGAAGCAAATAAAGGCATTAAAACCTGAGAATAATCACATGTTAAATGTGATTTCCAGCAAAGAGGTATATCAAACCCAATGTCACCGTACAGATGTTGTAGTTTGAACTAGATCTCAATACTCAACCTCAGCATTGGAGTGTGCTGCTGTGCTTCGTACTTTATTTACCATGGCATTAGAGTTTGACCTACAAAGATTGTATCTTGTGGACCCCTAATCATTTGAAGATCAAGCCCAATCGGCATAATAAAGGTTTCAACTCTGTTGTGACCAAGAGCCCATGATCTTAGCTCAAATGATACAGTAGGGAGAGGCATTGCCACTTCTTAGGACCTAAGTAACTGAACCATCAGCAGGAAGTACCTTTAGAGCCGTCAAAATGGGTCAAGCCCGACGGGCCGGCCCGAAAAGCCCGAAAAAATGAGCGGACTCGGGCCTCAATTTCGGGAGTAAATACATAATCCGAGCTTTTTGAGGCCGGGCCTGTGGTGGGCCGGCCCGAAAGCCCGAAACTTTTTTTCTTTTTCTTTTGTTTTTGGTTTAAAATATTAAAAAATACATATTATTTTATTAATTAGTGATATATAAATTATAAAATTTAAATATTATATTAGTTTTTGATGAATTATGATGATAATTAGTTGTATTAATTTAAATTATGATGATAATTAGTTGTATTAATTTAATAATTATATAAAAAAAATTATTAAAAAAACATAAATATTAAAAAATTAAAAGAAGCCCATGGGCCGGCCCGTAGGCCCGATCTTGCGGGCTCGGGCTTGAAAAACCAAGCCCATTTTTCAATCCTGGCTTTTTTGGCCCGGCTCGAGTTGACAGCTCTAAGTACCTTCTGAATGTGTGAGAAGGATATAGTGAAACAATGATACTGAAGTCTATTGTCATGGGATCAATATTGCTTGAGTCTATGAACTAACAACGAAAGAATGAGAGACAAGCAATATCTAATTAAACAAGACAAGGGTAATCATGGATGGAGACTGTGACTACTACAAATAATTAGGAATTGAAATTAGCAATTGAGGATATACAAACTCGAAGCTATAAAAAGATAAACTTTGAATCCTAAAGTATTCTATTGAAATCAAAGGATCTGCATTCCTTTTTTTTTTTTTCCTTACACATCATGCAAATTCCATTTGTGTGTGTATGTGTGTATTTGCGGTAAAGATATTCTATTGTACACTATTTCATTACATAGATCAGAAGTAATAGAAAAAGCCAGGTCTTGTAGTAATGTATCCCCTTCCCTTGGAATCCTAAATATGACGCTACTAATAATTGTGCTAATCCATTTATGTTTCTTTTCCATCAATCAATATTAGTTGAAGAAATGGAAACTACCTTGTTGGTTTGATGAGAAATGTGAAATGAAGAAAATCTCAACTGAGTAAAACAATCGAACTCCTCAATTTGTCAGTTGTCAAATGTCATTACCACAACTTTCTTGTCATCCTATACTGTCAAGGTGGTTGTCTTAGATTGTGAAAGTATATTAGGATGCTGCTAGGGTGGTGTTTGCTGTTGTGGAAAGTCTGGGCACTACAATTGAATGTGTCCCATGTCCCCACAGTGATTAAAAAAAAAAAAAAGATAACATGTCCATGGACCTACACATCCTCTGGAATTTGCTTACTTGGTTTGTCAATGTTATCAGATGGCACGGTATCCCAATGGCTTGCTTTTACATGATTAGAAGTTTTGTTCCAACAGTCTTCGATAAGTGGTCTCCTTAACCAAATTAATCCCTGCACTGATGGACACTTCCAAAGATGACATTTGGGGTTAAACAACATTTGAAACGTCAAACCCTTGAACAGATGTGAATTTTTGACAGTCACAGCTTCAGTCAATCAGAATTTGATAGTTCTACATCATCATCGTCAGGCTGAAGCATTTTGGTTTATAATTTAAGAACATTGGAAATAATGCGGTTGGTGTCAATGTGTATGAATTTGTATAAAGGGTAGGGTAGATGAAAATTAGAGATAAATATTGTCATAGAAATTAGTTTTGTTAATGAAGTAACTAAGAGAGTTAGTTAAGATAATAACTAATTTAGTTGTAATTCCCTTTCGCTTATGAATAGGGAATATCATATACTACAATGATTGTTGAATAATATCATACTTTTGTTAGTTTCTCTTTTCCTATCATTTGTTATCAAACTATTTCAGGACTCTTGCACACACCATTTTCCATAGTTGTATATTTGTTTCACTAAAGAATTGATAACCTTTACAAGAACCTGGTCCAACATTTCATCCCTTCGCTTGCTTGCCTGCTTTTGTCTTTTTTCATTACCTAGCTAGTAACTAGACTGGTGTGATTTTATTCAATCGCATGCTAAATATTTTTGTCAACTAAACACTTTGTCTCCTTGTAATGTATAACCGCAATAAATGGTGGGTCAATATAAAGTGACTATTAAAACAAGTTTGTTTAAACTAAGAAGACTTATGTTTCTTGTAGCATTTGCTCTTCGTTTAATTGTTGTGTTCTTCGTGGGTACATTACTAGAGGTTGCAGGATGGAATTTTGCCTGGAATTTGTGTGATCATTGAGAATGGGAAAAAAGAAATAAAAAACTGTGACGTTCCTCGTGTTATCTTGCTGTGAATTAAGTTTATACTTTGTTTTCTCATTGGCTTACTCTGTTTCATGCGCTTCGTTAGGAGCTTGCCTGATGATGGTAGGCTTTGGTTGCTAGGGGACAATAAATCATAAAGAGCAGGTGTTGGTTTCCAAATCTATCCCTCCCGTTCAATGGTTACTAACAGATAACAGAGGTTCTTTCAGAGTAAGATGATACTGATGCTAGGGACTCTCAGTTGAGTTTGGGCTGCATCCATTGTATAAAATTATCTTTTAATAGTCATCGATTCATTATATGATTAATTGATCTCTCAAAATTTTGTAGCTCTGTGAAGAGCATTGTGTTATACTTTATCTACTTTTTAATCTCACTTTCAACGTTTTACGAAAGTTACTAATTCAGAACTTCATTAGGTAAAGGGTGACTCTACACAATACACGTGCTAATATATTGGGCTCATCTTTTGCATCTAAGCAGTTGGGAGCCTTATTTTCTCGTGAAGCTAAATAATAAACAACTTCAAAATCCAAAATCAGAATGTTTGTTTAGAATTTCAGTTCTATGAAGTTACATAACCTAATGAACTGATGAAAATAAATATCAGCTCTTGAAAAGAACTGTGCCTAAACGGACAAACAGTGTTGATGCTGTTTGGGATCCCTGCTTGTTTTCTGATTTGTGCCAAAACAGACAAACGAGTGAGAGAAAACTGTTTGTGATGGACTTTCGACATGGAGCTAAATATCCTTTTTCTTTAGCTGACAAAGCAGTTCTCTGCATCCGTACATTCTTGAGGATGAGTAATATCAAGCTATATGAGGAGGAGGGCGTGTTTGGCTCAACTCTCCAATCATAAAAGCACGTGGGTCCTTTTGCCTTTGAAAAGTTTTGATCTCACTCGGCATCCAATCAAGGGGTAGCTGCTTGCAATACATGGCTATTGTAGAGTGGCTGTATTCACTGATGAGTATAAGTCATCAATCTTATCAAGTGGGATTGCATCAACCAACATCCCCACGCTAGCATCGTAAATGAAACAAGAAATTAGTTAATGCAAAATTAGACGGTGACTATTGACCAAATATAGAGAAGCTAACTCTTATGCTGACTGGCTTGCAAAGGAAGCACATCATGTAGTATCTGATTACATGGCTTTTAGAGAATTCCATGTTGGCTGCAGACATTTTCTTGCTCATAATTTATGTAATCAGTAGTTTGTATTTTCTTTTCGTTGTATGGCTTTGCCATAGTCTTTTCTTTTTAAAAATAATAATTAAAAAAAACAGAGAGAGATAAAATAAATCAACTCTTTTTTGTTTTCTTTTGATACACAAAATAAACTAACTCTAACAACTCAGTAGAACGAATCAGACAGCATAATTGTGGAGGGATGGGAGTAACTCAAAGGGATTAGTCTTCTTCGACTGTTGGTTGGTGCGAAAAAAAAATTGCAGCTCCTAATTGAAAAGGACAAAGTTGATAATTATAAGCATCCTTTTCTCTGTAAATTAGCAGAGACTGAAAGTGATGGCTTTCTTCCCAACTCTTCACTGTGGGGGCGAAGCTTTTCTGACTTTCGGATCCCAATGTGCTTCTGCTCAAAATTTCAAGCCTCACATTATGACCCCTCAACCCAAGAAATACCAATATATTCAACACAGATGAGATGTTAATGATTATTTGGTACCTTTAGCATCACTTTGTCCCTCATATTTGTTTAATTTCCAATTCCTTTGACCATGGTGGCTTTGCCAGTCTCAATTCCCTCCCATATTTGTCCAGGGGCTTCAAGGGGTTTGTGTTTTGTCATCGTCAGTTTTGGATTTGTGATTCGCCAACATTGATACAAGTTAAGGCAATGAAACTTAACAGAATTGGTGCCACCAATTATGGCTTCGTTTTGATAATTTCTGGCAACCTCTTGCAAAAGATTATGCATTTACGAGTCATGATAAGAGCTGACCCATTAGGATCACGACCCTTGATGAATTGATAACAACCATAATATAAAAGGAAAACACATAGACCCCACAGGATGATTATGGTGAAATCAAATGTAACAGGTTGTATTCCTTTTTCTACTGTGGAATATACCATGTCTAACACAACTGAATTTCAACCAAATCTAAAAGCTTTCTAGGTTCATTCGCTAAAGCTCCCACTTGCACACCATTTTTGGCCCTCAAGGGGGACCTTTTTTTATTTTTTTTAATAAAGCTCATTTGTATCACTACCCCTCAAGGGGGGCCTTTTTAATAAAGCTCATATGTATCACTACGCCTTTTCTTTACTTTTCATTTTCTTTTGTTCTTTTTTTTTTTTAAGAAAAAAAAATAGAAGGAACGGCAAATTCTTCACTTGCTTTGGTGTATGCGGCTGAAATTGACAGTGGGAGCATTTAAAAAACTCATATTTGAGTGTTTGTGCGTGTGAATGAATATCGTCTTGAATAATTGACCTGGGATGGTCACCGACACTGACACAAGGCCAGCTTTGTCTGTGCCAATATATAAGATTTAATAATTAAATTTCATGTATATATATATATCTGTGTGTGACTTAAAAGTTCATGACCACTGCTGCCATCTCCATCTTTTTTTTTCCATATGTTCCCCGACATATTAATTAAATTAAATGAAAATGAATCTATCTTCTTGAGAAAAATGGAGGGCAGAAGCCAGTCCTACAGAAGTGGCATGTGGTTACATGTATTTCTGGCTGGTTGATGCTGATGCTTAGTAGATCAAGATAGTTCATCTTCATCTGCCCCGTGTCCTGTGTTTCGTGGTCATCATCGTCAACTTAAATTTAAAAATAAATTAACAATATAAATAATAAAAGTTAGTTATAGTATAAATAATACATGAAAATTTTCACTTATCCTAATTTGATAAAAGTATGTTAAGTATATAAGTTTTTTCCTTATTCTATTTCTTACCCCCTTGTTGGTAATATTTATCATGTTAAATTTGATGTTGGATACACGGATAGTGAAGAAATAAAAGTTGGCCTCTCTAGTCTAGATGAATGTGGGTATAATAAAGCATAGATCATTTGGTAAAGTCACCCTTTAGGGTATGTTTGGTTTAAAGGAGGGGAAAGGAGGGAATGGAAAGGAAGGAATTTTAATTTTACCTTGTTTGGAGAGAAAATGAGGGATTTTAATAGAAAGATTTTAATGTTACCTTGTTTGAGTTAGGAGGAAAAATAATTATAATTTGATTATTATACACTTAGTTTATTTAAGTTAATATTTTCTTTCTCTATTAAAAAAAAAGTTTTTTTTGTTTGAATATTAGATAAAATTCTTAATTAGAAGGAAATATTCTTTTTTTTTCTCAACCCCAACCATGATTGTATGTATCTTTTTTTTTCCTCAACTTTAATCATGAGTATATATGTTAATATACGAATGTGTCTGTGTGTGTCCGTGACTTCATGTATGTATGTCACTAAGGTATTTTATATTTTAAGAGTAAGATCAAGAAAAGACACGACAAGACTGACTAGTATATTGTGTGGTTAAGTTAGGAAAAAGTGAAGGGCATTTTAATCATATTGGATACAATAACACATTTTCACCTCAAATTACCCCAATTTAGGGGGAAAATATGTAAGGGGAAGAGAGGAAAAATTTTAATAACAATTATTTGATTGCCAAACAAGGGGAGGGGAGCAAAATCCCTCACCTTCCTTTCCCTTCCCCTCATTTCCCCCAGCCAAACATACCCTTAATTTCTTGGATCTTTTATTTCTAAAAGTATTTATGGAGAAAAAAGTTATTATAGCTTTAGTGTGGGAGGTATTTACTGAGAAAAAAAAAGTTGTTAGTTTTAGTGCTGGAAGTATTTACTGGGAAAAAACGTTGTTATAATTATAGTTTTTTGTTTTCTAAAACTATCATTGTAATGTTGAGTGGTCCTGAAATTCATTAATCATTAGATGGAGGAGAAGAAAAAAAAGAATAAAAATGCTAATAGTTGTATGCTCTCACTCCCAAATGTTCGCTTAATAATAATAATAATAATAAGACTATGAGTATGACAAACTAATATAAAATATATGCATATCAGGAAATTAAACTTTGCATAGGACATGAGAGGACTGTCGAATATGGTGGTTTTATTCACCTGTCCATGTGCCCAACTCCCCACCAACCTGATCGCATCGCCACACGCACGCCTAACTCCTGCTTTTTTTGACAACTAATTAATTGATTACTTAATTTTATTCTAATCATCAAATGTAGTTTGAGTTTAATTAATAAAATCAGATGCTAAACTTCATTTTAATTTAGGAGCCATTCCTTTTCAAATCTAATCTAAAAATTTGCCAAAATCGTCTAAATATGCACAAAATACTTGGATTTTACGGGTACTTGCAAAATTTACCCACTTTAGCATGGAACTATGGATAAAGATTGCTGAATATAGGAAGCAAAAATTGTTCTGCATCGTACCTATCGTCTATTTATAAATCCCCAACCATACCATTGAAGGTTTATCAAAGGGTTTTAAAGATATAATGGCACAATATTACACTTTTGCAGGTTATAAAGTATTAACTATGAAAAACTCTTAGAAAATCATTCAATGGAAAGGTCATAAAATGTAGTATATTAACATTAGGAAAGTTATGATATTTACGGCATTAAAAGTAGAGAATACCAGTAATTGAGAAGTTATGGGCATCCGTATAATTTGTATAATATTTACAATGCCTCCCATTAAATAATCATAACATATATTGTGTCTCATTAAAAGTTTACTAGAAAAAATTCAATGAGATAAAAACTTAGTAAAGAAAAAGGAATATACAATGTTGAAGTTGTCCCATTAAAAACCTTATCAAGAAAAACTCAATGGGACAAACTTAAAAAGGAAAAAAAAGTACAACATAGCATTTACTCCCCCTAATATCAACATCATTTTATATCTTTGAGTCAACGTATCCAATTCCATGTACCAATTTTCAAAATGTTGTAGTTGGTAATATCTTAGTAAACAAATCTGCAAAATTATCATATGAACAAATTTGCAGAACAACTATATCACCACTTTTCAAAAAGATCCAAGGTGAAGAAGAATTTTGATGAAATATATTTCGTTTTAACTCCTTTAATATATTCTCCTTTTAATTAAGCTATATATGTTATATTATCTTTATATAATATTATTAAAGTCTTTTCCTCAAAAAATAAACCACACTTCTTATGGATATGCAGAACTGATAACGTTAGCCAAACACATTATCTACTTACCTCATATATTGCAATTATTTCTATATGATTTGATGAAATGACAACCAAAGTATGTTTTGTTGAACGCCAAAATAAAGTTATATCTCCACATGTAAATAGCAATCTGATTTGATACTAAGCTTTGTGTGAATCAGATAAATACCTTAAATCTACATAGCTAATCAATTGTGATCCAGATTTAATTGAATAAAATAACCTCATATCAATAGTCCTTTTGTGATATCAAAATATATGCTTAACTTCATTATAATGTCTTCTTGTTAGAGAAGAACTAAATCTTATTAATAAATCTATAGCAAATGCAATGTCCAACCGTGTTGAATTAACAAAATATTAACTCTACTCTAATGTCTTCTTGTTGGAGAAGAACTAAATTTTGTTAATAAATTTATAGCAAATGCAATATCAAGCTATGTTAAATTAGCAAGATATATTAATGTGCCTATAATACTAAGATATAGTACTTCAGAACCAAGAGATTCCTCTTTATTTTCTTGAGGATGAAAAGGATCTATATTTACATTAAGTGACCTTACAACCATTGAGTAGTTAATAGATGTACTTTATCCATGTAAAATCACTTCAAGATTTTTTCAATATAAGATGATTGATAAAGAAAAATTCCATTTTGTCAAATGTTTAATTTGTAAATCAAGACAAAATTTTGTTTTCTCAAGATCTTTCAATTCAAATTCCCTTTTTAAAACAATCAACTACTTTTTGAAGATTTTTAGGGGTTCCGGTGATATTTAAATCATCAACATATATAGTAATTATAGCAAATCAACATATATAGTAATCATAGCAAATTCTGATCAATTTCCTTTAATGAAGATACATGGACAAATCGCATCATTTTCATAACCTTCCTTCAACAAATATTCACTAAGATGATTATACCATATTTATTTAGATTATTTCAACCTATATAAAGATTTATGCAAAGAAATTACATAATTTTCTCGAGAATCCTCACATGCTTATGGCATTTTAAATCCTTCATGAATTTTCATATAAATTTTGGTATCTAAAGAACCATATAGATAGATTATAACAACATCCATTAGACGCAGATCAAGTTTCTTACGTACTGCCAGACTAATTAGATACCATAATGTGACTGCATTCAGCACAGGAGAATAAGTCTATTCATATTCAAAGCCAGGTTTTTGTGAAAATCCTTATGCTACAAGTTCTGCTTTTATATAAAATGATTTCATTTTTCTTATTTTGTTTTCACACAAATACCTATCTATACCCAATTGGTTCTACACTTTTAGGTGTTTGAACAAGAGGTCCAAAAACAAGTTTTGAAAGTAAATTTAATTAAGCTTGAATTGCTTCTTTCCATTTTAGGCCATCCTTTATGTGTTTACATTCTTCAACAAATTTAGGTTCAAGATCCTCATTTTGATTTATTATCTCAACGGCTACATTATAAAAATATATTGTCAACAACTGTATCTTTTCAGTCCCATCCTTTTCCCATGAACACATAACTTATCAAGATCTCTTCATTACTTTTAGGTACCTGAACCACTTCTGAAGTCATTTAATCAGCTATGTCTTAGGCCTCTATTAGAGATTAGTTTCCTCAATTAGATCATTCTGATTATTTGCTCCTTTTCTCTTTATAGAATTTTTATTTTTGGAACTGATTGGTCTACCACGTTTTAAGCGCTGCTTAATTTCATTTGTATTACTTAATTGTTTTACTGAAACATCAATTCAAATTGGAGCATTTTCAGCTACAATGTGAGAATTAGTAATTCTCTTTAGGTCAATAAATGCATCTAGTACTTGATTTGTAATATTTTGCAAATGAATTATTTTCTACACTTCTAATTCATATTGTTTCGTTCGAAGATCTACATGCAATAATGATTATGCATTCCAAGAATTTCTTTTTCTAGTTATTGGTTATCTCCTCCTAACGTTGGGAAAATCATTTCATTAAAATGATAATTGGCAGATCGTGCCGTAAATAAATCTCCAGTTAATGTTTCCAAATACTTGATTATGGAAGGAAACTCATAACCAACATATATTCCCAACATTGTTTGAACACCCATCTTTATACATTATGGTAGAGCAAGAGGAATATATATTGTACATCCAAAAATTCTGAGATGGGAAATATTCAGCTCTTGACCAAAAACCAATTGTAATGGATAAAATTTATGATAACTCGTTGACTTGATGAGAATAAGTGCTGCTACATGTAAAATTGCATATCTCATACAAAAGTGGGAAGTTTCATTCTAATAAGTATTGGTCTAACAATTAATTGAAGGTGTTTAATAAATGATTCTACTAAACCATTTTGATTATGAACATAAGTAACAATTTTTTCTATTGTTATTCTAGTTAACAAGCAATAGTCATTGAAAGCCTATGATAAAAATTTACTAGCATTATCAAGACGAATTGTCTTAGTTGCATAATCTACATATTGTGCTCTTAATTGAATTATTTGAGCGAGTAATCTAGCAAATGCCAAGTTACAAGTTGATAATAAGCACACATGTGATCACCTCATAAATACATATATTAAAACCATAAAATATCTAAATGGTCCATATGATAAATGAATAAGTTCATATATATTACCTTGAATATGTTTTAGAAATGCAGGGGGATTCAGTCTCAACCGTAGTGATAGCCTTGTAATTAATTTTCCTTAAGAACATGCAACACATGAAAAATTTATAAACTAAAGAATCTTTTGGTTCTTCAACGGATGTCCATGTGAATTTTCAATAATTCTTCACATCATAACTAATCCGAAATGACCTAATCGATTATACCAAATGATAAAAGTATTTCTATCAGCAAACTTCTAGTTTACTATAGTATTTGTTTCAATTGTACTAATATCTGTATAGTACAAACTAAAAGATAAAGATTGCAATTTTTCCAAAACATACTTCTTACCTAATACAATTGTAATATGTAGATATTCAATATCATTCTCATTTATTATCCTAATATGATATCTATTTCTATGGATATCTTTAAAACTTAAAAATTTTCTTTGAGACTTAGTAGAAAATAATGCATTATCTATAACAAACTTTGTCCCTCTAAGTAATATTATAATTACTCTTCTAGAGCCTTCAAATAATTTTAAATTATCTGCTGTAATATTGACACTTGCATCATTTATTTTTAAATGAGAAAAATATTTTTTATCTTTGAGTATTGTATGATAACACTATGCACGAAGCATATATCTTCATTATTATGTCCAAACAAATTAAGAGAAAAATCAATATTCTTCAATAAAAGAAATAAAAATACATTATAAGATATAATTAAAAGCAATAAAATACATGACAAATGAAAGAAAACACTTGATGGGCAATAATGCAATATTGCTTTCATTATGGGACAACAACAAAAGAAACATAAAAAAAAACATAAATGCAAACATTCTTATTATTTTTTATTCTCAACTTCTCCAATAATGATTTTCAAAGAAGTTAGCTATTTTCAAATGAGTCATATCAATGCCATTAATATCATCGGATCCATCAAGGCAATTGAAATCATCATCTTTATATGCAAAATTCATTTCAATATCATCATTTTGATAAGTCAAATTCATTTTCACATTTTTTCCATTCTTTTTAATGGAAGCTTGATAATGCTTTACTAGATGATCAGGCTTGCGACAAGTAGGTGACCAATGCTCTTTCATGCTACATCTAAAACATTAATTTTCTGTGACTTTTGGAGGATTACTTGTATTACTCTTGTCTCTTTTTTGCTCTTCATTATTTTTCTTCTTTTGGTGGTTATTGTGATTGTAATTGTTGCCACCACTACCACAATAATGGTAATTATTGTGCCCTCGACCACAACCATGTCCACAGCTACGACCGTGATGGTAACCATGGTAATTATTATGTATTGCCGCATTTGCTTCAAGGAATAGAGTAGATCTTGTGGGACAAATTTTATAATTTTTCATTAACAGCTCATTATTTTGTTTAGTCACAAGAAGATATGAAATTAATTTAAAATACTTTTTAAAACCTTTTTTGCAATATTGTTGCTAAATGAACACATTTGAGGCATAAAAAGTTAAAAAAGTTTTTTCCAATAAGTCCTCATCAATTATTTTTTCTCCATACAATTTCAATTGAGAATTTATTTTAAAAACTATCAAATTATATTCACTTATAGTTTTAAAATCTTGGAAGCAACCATTTATAATGAGCTTTGGGGAAAAATATTGTTTTCTTATGATCATAGATTTCTTTCAGATTGTTCCACAATTCAAGTGTATCTTTTACTATTAAATATTTCACTTTGGAACCATGAGAGAATTCTCCTGCGCAACTGAGGTTTGGAACCATAAGGTCTTCGGCAATCCAAAGCAAAAGTTGAAAAAAATTAGAGCTCGCCTTGCTGGAGTCAAAAGGGCCATAGAGAGGAATCCCAATTCCCTTCGTCTACTTGATCTTGAACAGTGCCTGAAGATTGAACACGAAGAGCTCTATTTCTAGGAAGAATTGACATGCATGTAGCAAGCCAGAAGCGAATGGATTAGCCTTAGAGATAGGAATACCTCTTTCTATCATACCAAAGCATTAATCAAAAGGCGAAAGAATAGAATAGCCATGCTTAAAGACAAAAATGGGAATTGGTGTTCTAACGAAGATGACCTGCGAACGATGGCCATGGAATACTACAAAAGCCTTTACACTAAGGAGCATCCATACCCATGGCCCCCTCACGCCTCGAGTATGTTTCCCTACCTGCCTGACGATCTTCTCCTCTCTCTTGAACGAACACTAAGAAAAGAAGTATAGGATGCTTTGTTTGAAATGAAGCCATTGAAATCCCTTGGCATTGATGGGCTCTATGCCTTATTCTTCCAAAGCCAATGGGATATTATGGGGAAGTCTTTGTTTAATAAGTTCAAATCTATCTTTGAGCAAGAGGACATTGAGTCTGATTTTAATCGTACTTTGATCACACTTATTCCTAAGGTAGAGCCTGTCCAGTGCCTGAAGGACTTTCGTCCAATCAGCCTCTACACTATGGTATGCAAGATCATTACTAAGATAATTGCAAACAGGTTGAAGCCCGTTACGCCTATTCTCACCATCCCCTTCCAATCAAGCTTTATCAGAGGGAGAAACATTATAGATAATGTCGTGATTGCTTAAGAAGTTATTCACTCAATGAGAAAAAAACAAGGAAAACAAGGTTGGATGGCCATTAAAGTGGACCTAGAAAAGAAGTTTGATAGGTTTAGGTGGGATTTCATAGAGGAGACACTTGTGGATGCTAAAATCCCAAACATTCTAACACGCCTCATTATGAAATGCATAAGAGGGTCATCGATGCAAACTTTATGGAATGGAATTCCATCAGACCCCTTCACCCCATCAAGAGGCCTACGACAAGGAGATCCATTATCCCTATATATCTTTATTCTATGTATTGAATGTTTGTCTCAAACAATTGTGAATAAAGTAGATAAAGGTAACTGAGAAACCATCTAGTTTGGAAGGAGAGGCCTACCCCTTTCCCACCTTTTCTTTGCTAATGATGTCATCCTTTTTGGCACTACCTCCTCTGCACAGTTGCGAGTGGGTGAATAGGTTATGACTAATTTTTGTGCTTATTCTGATCATCGAATTATCGACACTAAAACCAGAATTTTCTTCTCTCGAAATGTTGGCTACCATGAAGCCTTTGCTATTTGTAGCCAACTGGCAATGTACTGAAAACTTAGGGAAGTATCTTGGAGTGCCTCTATTACACAATAAAGTCATGGCCAATACCTTTAGCTATATCATTAAAAGCAACAAAATTTTATGAAATTGAAAGAGAAACTCAATAAGTAAGATGACAAATTAAAAATTTAGATTATAATACAACAATAAAATTAAATCTACATACTAAATTATATCTAGAAACAACTAAATAACATGCATGCATGGATGTGATCTAAAATAATTAGGTAATATTCATGATGCCTTTCATTATGCTAAAATGATATTATGATAATACATGCTTTTTAAACTAAGGAAAATTAACATTATAAATTCCAAATAAGATGATCATTACATATTAATAAAATCAAATCCAAAACAAGATCAATTCAAAAGAAAGAGGAGGAGGAGGAGGAAACAAAGAATACTTAATAATATAAATTCCACTAATAAGGTGTACCAAATTAGATAATTGAAGGTTAGCATCAATGGATATATTACATTGAATATCTATGCATATAACATAGCAAATTTACAAAGCATCATAGAAGTACCTTAAATTTTCGAGTAATTAGTACTGAAAACATGTTATAAAAATAAAGAAAATGTAAAAGAAATGAAAAAGAGGAGAGATTTGGAGCATTATTTTAAAAACCGGATTAGACATTGAATCGGAAATGTCATCGGGTCACGGTTTTTATAATTCAACCGGTTAGACTGACCATCGAGCTGGTGACAAAATAATTAAATAAAAATAATATTATATATAATAATATATGTAAAAAAAGAAAATATCAAACTGTTAAAAAAATAAATTTAAGTAGTTCAAGTTCATAATAAATTAAGAAACTCACATAGTAATAATATATATTAAATCATTGAACAAAATATTAAAACATTTCAATATGATAACACCATATGACCATAACATAATAAAATAATTATACTCCTTCCATTCCCAATTATAAGAAACAAAGAACTACTTTATCAGTATCAAGGAAAAAACAGTTTTAGTAATTAAACTCATTAATTGTGCTACAATTTCAATTCTTTTTTCCAAAATTTCCTATATTAAAAGTTTAAAGTGAGACTAATTAATTATTGGTAATTGTCAACAGAGCCTTAATTATTCAAGGGTATAAAAAAATGATATTAATTACTTTACAAATTTTATTCATATCTCTTATATTTTGAGACAAATGAAAAGTCCCAAAATTCTCTTATATTTGGGGACAGAGGAAGTACAATACAATGAAAATTTTCATTTTTATAAATAGTAATTTTAAAATAGAAAGAGAAATATTTTTTTACTCTTTAATAATTTCTATAATTAATAATTTTGTAAAAAAAATTAAATTTAGGTTAAATTTTATACAATTTAAAAAACTATCTAATTCTCTGAAAATTGTTCCTGTTTCTGGCTCAATTCCAGTTTTCAACTCAAAAGTCAATTCAAAGCGGTCCAATGCCTAAAACGATTTAAAGTTAAAAATCAAGCCGTTCTTATTTCCAAGTGACGGTCTGATCATCCGGTCTGATCCAGTTCTCAAAACATTGATTTGGAGGAGGCAAAGTATAAAGTATAAATAAAATGTGCTGACGTGTTATCAATATATATATATATTGATAAATATTTTATATATTTTGATAAAGATTTCATAAATATCTTAAATATCTTAATGTTAATATATTGAGATATAATTAATCATAACAAACTATTATAAATATATCTACTTTTTATAGTATTTATAACTATTTATAATTTTGTCATTAAATTTCTATTTTATGTATTAAACTCAAAATTACGAAGATATCATAAATCTACTAACTATAAGATCATGATTTCTTAGATAAATTGTATAAATAAATAATTAAATTCAAAAGTAACTAATAATATAATTAAATTCACATGTTTAAAAAATTATATTATAATTCTAGTAATAAAATTATATTATAATATTATCTAAATAATTATGATAAAATTTGGCAAACAAATTATGATAAAATCAAATCATATAGTATATTTGAATCATAAATGATTATGCAATTAAGGAATCTAAATAATCATCTTATAAACATTTAATAATTTAAATAAATAACCATTGATTGACCTACGTTTACCAATATACTCTCCTCATTCCTTATTATATGGATCTTTTAACTAATTTCAAAGATCAATATATTTGGTTAAAGTTAATTAGGTTCAATAAATTTGTCAAAAATTTTAATAACTTTCTCACTATACCCTTGCAATAGTTATGAAAGAGCATATGTAATATACTAAATGTGAGTGTAATAAATAAAGGTATTTAGGGGGGAGAAAGACTTTAATTAGTTAAAAATATGCGTGGGTTCTTATAAAAAAGATAAGGGAAAAACTTGATGTAGCTTGACCTAGTAAATTTTTTTTTGTATAAATTGTATTTATTGCAAGTATTTATTCTTTTATGTTTGACCATTACTCTCTCCTTTCCTAAATATAGGACATCTTCTAGAAATAATATTTTATCTAAAATATAGGACATTTTATAAGGTTATCTAGTGCATTAAATATTTTTTAATATTCATGCCCCTAATTTATAATTAATAGATGAGAGATAAATGCTATGAGAAGTACTATATTTCCTTATTATAAAACATATTTTTTTAGGATTAAGATTTCAAAATATAAGTTATTTTATAAAATTTATACATTATTTAATAATTATTTTCTATTTTTATCTTTTTTGGGAATAGCCAATAGAATTAAAGTGGAAAGAGATTAAGATAGATATATTTAAGATAGGTTATAATTTAACTAAGGTAATTTTTGAAAATATCAAGACTTTTAGCTCATTTTTTAAGTATATATGAGTTAGGTAAATATAACTTATAATAGGGAATAGAGGGAGTATAAGAGATAATGCAATTAATAAAAAAAATAGTGAAAAATATTGGAATTTCTTGACAAAATTTAATAATTCAATTTCTTTTCTTAAAATACGTGAGACAATTAAAAATGTCTTATATTTAAAATCTGAAAAATATATCTATATTCATTAATTGGTTTAATTAACAAAGAATTGAGGTTTACAATAGAACCTAATTTGATACGTCATATGATCTATCACATTCCCATCCACATCACTACAAATAATGATAAGTAGGAGTGTTCAACTTGTTGAATCAAGAGTTTTGATTATTCCAAACTAACATCCAAAAGCTTGGATTGAAGATATTAAAGGAGATCAAAGTGCTTCAAATGAAGAATTTCTGAGTATTAGCTGCTAGATCTTCTGTAGGATCTTTTGTTATGTTCAAATGAGGGTAAAAGTTTTTGATTTTAAGAAAAGATGTTTTTAAACCTTAATTTGGTGTTAAATCTTGACTTATTTGAAAAATACCCACAAACAAACGAAGTTTGAAAGTTTAAATTGAACTGTCATATTGGAAATTCGAACTTTACCTTTGGAAATTCGAATTTCGAATCAAAACTGAATAAGTCTGAAGAGTTGTCTCTCTGTCAGACGAATTTTGATTATCCAAAATTCAAATTTCCATCAAAGACTGAAAGAAGTTTTTCACTGACAGACGAACTTCACATCTCCAAAATTCGAATTTAAGATAAAATGCAGTTTGTGAAAATCAAAGAAATTCGTCTGAGATAATGTTGAAGCTCATCTGAAATCAAGATGAAATTGAGTTTGAAAAATGCTCTCTGACAGACAAACTTTGACTTTCCAATATTCGAATTTTCATATAAGTCTGAAAGGAGCTTCTTTGAAACAGACGAACTTTGAGTCTTCAAAATTCGAATTTCAGACAAAACACAACTTATGAAAATGGAAGAAATTCATCTGAAACAATGTTAAAGTTCATCTGAGATCAAGAATAATTTAAGTTTCAAAACTGCTTTCTGTCAGATGAACTTTGACCATTAAAATTCAAATTTCAGAAGCTAAGTTTGTGAGTCTGTTGGAATGAAATATTGACATACGAATGACAGAGCTTTGTAACTTCGAATGTTGAAGTTAGTCTGAAAAGAATTTCTCTGACAGACGAACTTCACTACTTCAACATTCGAATTTCGAAGAAAGTGAACTACTGTGCCTCTTTGAACGTTCTACAGACAGACGAATTTTGGGCTTCCAAAATTCAAATTTCGAATGCACTGTAGAAAATTGAAAACACTGTTCACACTTAACCGAAAAACTTTCCTCTTGAAAATTCGTATGTCACATTGTGAAAATGTTTTATAAGTTTCAAAATTCGAATTTCACTTCATGAACAGACGAACTTCGTGTTGTAACGTTGAAAGCTTTAACCTTCGGTTCCTTCGAAATTCTTCTGTTGGCCAACCAAAATTCGAATTTCAGTATGTCAGAAACATTAAATGCGGTTGGTAAACAGATAGTTTTTCAGAGTAACCGTTGGATAACTTCCCCAACGGATAGATTTTGTCTCTAACGGACATTTGAGACCTAAATCTATAAATATAACATCATTTGAAGTTGTGGGTAACGAATCAAACTTGTATATACTGAAACTCTGCCAAATCAATTTTTCAAAAAGCTTTTACCCTCTCAACTTCAATATCTGTACTTCAACCTTCACATCTACTCTATTCAAGAGAGTTATATCTTTGTAAACAATTTACTCTTCATCTGGAAGATAGATTTACTTGTGAGAGGAAATCACAAGGGGATTGGGAAGCACATTGTAGAAGTGCTTAGAGAGATTGAGAAAGCTCCAGAAACAGAGCATACTCGTTGTACTGTGGCATTAGCAAGAAGCCAGTTGAATTCTTGCTGTATAGTGAAAAAATCTCAAGAGTTGTCTTGAGGACTGGACGTAGGTCAAGTGGATAGACCGAACCAGGATAAATTACTGAGTCTTCTTCTTCTCATCTTTTACTTTTCAGCTTGCTCAGTTTTATACGCTGTTTCCTTTACACTGTGCTATCTTCACATATTTTACTTTATGCAGAAAAATTTTAATCTTCCCAATTCACCCCCCCTCTTGGGAAGTCAGCCTTACTAACACAACTTGCCTAGCATGCTTGAGCTATTCAGGCTAGGTTGGGCTAGGCAAAAAAAGAGGAGAACATAATAAAGGGAAAAAATCGGGGGCAAGGGAGACATAGGCCAAGATGGGCCATAGGCAAGGGCATGACTGTCCCTATCCTGACCCATACATATATAATACACGTTTATTTATTTTTCATGGAAAAGGACAAAGAAGTCGTCATTTAGAGTGAGACATGAGACATCAATTACTTAGAAACAAACACTCACTCTCGTCTCACTCTCAGTCTTGACTCTCGACTATACTATGCCACCACACACAATGAACTCAAGCCCTAAACCTAACCTCACAACTCAGCCTCACACAAGCACAACCGTGGCATTGGCATCGTCTCCTCCTCCACTAAAGGTTGTTGCCGTACTCATCGGATCACCTCGCACTCACATCACAGTCCAGATTTCTTCTTTGAAGGTCACCAGATCTCATCTTCAAAGGACCACCTCGTGCTCATAGCCTCACACAAGCACCACCTCGCACTCGTTGGTATGTTCTTCTTAGTTTTTCCCCTTCTCTAAGTATTGAGTTGCATAGTGCCTACTACCTAGTTTGTACCTCGATTTTGTGGTCTGAAACTTAAATGCATTTTTTGGAACTTGGAACTTAAGCTTCACTGTTTACTAATAATCCCATTATTGTGAAGTGAAACAACAATTGTTTCCCTGTTGTATGAATCTTTGTAATTGAGAAGAAAGAAAATTCCTATTGTATGAATCTTTGTAGCTGAGAAGAAAGAAAATGAGTTCAATATTTTAATAGGAGTATTTCACTATTTACTAATTTTGCTTTTACTTTTGCTCTAGAGTTTGCACAAATTAGATAATCCATCTACAAAGATTAGGAGTCTGTAATCTTATTGAATAAATATGCTTTTTTTTAATTTTTTAAATATTGAACATTCATATTGTGCAGGCCATAGGCGACTCTGAGCCGAGATGGGCCATAAATAGATTTTCCTACTCGAGGCCTTCTTCGGGCATAACATTGAACAAGGATATGGCTCGTCCCGACCTTGCCCATACATACTCTTAATGAGGAGTTTTGATAAATGTATTGCTATTTTTAGGGCATGTTAGGCAACTAAGCCAACTAAGTTGCCTTAGGCCCACATCAAATTCCTTAATACCCTTCTTATATTTTAGTGGATGTAAAATTATTTTGTATATTTAATATTCATATTAGCTATGTAAATTATAGGAAAATTGCTTTGCTTTTACTTTAAACTTCACTAAAAATTGGCTATTGAAATGAATATAGAGTCTAAGGACCTGTTTGATTCTGTTTCTGAAAACAATTTTTCTGTTTTCGGAAACAGAAAACTCAGAAAACTTATTTGATAAACTTGTTTTTTATAAACTATTCTGAAAAACAGAAAAATAAAATAACAGAAAACTCAGAACATCTTTAAGGTGTTTTGTAGTTTTTGTTCTGGAAAACACAAGAAAATATGAGAAATATCCATCTCATTAATGGTAAAGTTATAAATTTTGAATAACTCATCTATCACTCACTAGTTATGATTTTGAGAATAATTATTCAAACAGTTTTTTTTGTTTTCTTGTTTTTAAAACTTATTCTCGAAAATAGTTTTATAAAACTGTTCTCAGAACAATAAAACAGAAAACACTGTCAAACAGGCCCTAATTTTCATGAAAAATGTATAATTACTAGAAAAATACATTTTGATGAAAATGTTAGTGATGAAATTGCATTTTTAGATGAAGATTCTTTTTTATATTAAATATTTTCCATACATAATATATTAGTCTAGTTCTTTAATTGAAAGCTGATTTGAACAATTTTTTGAATGTGAAAACATTTTTGGTTTTCTATTTGAATTTCAAAAATTTAAAATTTTGAATGATAGTGAATTAGAAAATGTATTAATCTTGAAAGGTTTTTAAGTTTTAATAAACATTATAGTAATTAATAATTTTGATTTAATTTTAAAATTGAAAGTATAATTGAGGAAAATATTAATAAAAAAATTAATACTCCAATGAAAATATTAAAATTAAAATGTGATTTCAAAATAGATTCTTCTCCAAATCCATGCCTTACTTATAAAATAGAATATTAATTATTCATAATACCTGTACGGATTGATGCATGCAAACAAGTTTTTCAAAATTAAAATTACTTAAATCTTATTTGAAATCAACTATCAACTATGTTACAAGATAAATTAAATGGATTAGTTATCTTATTAATTGAAAGTGAAATGTTAGAATATTACTCAATCATAAAATTTTAGTAGTTGATTTTGCAGCACAAAAGCAAGAAAAATTAAATGAGAATTAATAAATTATAGCACATTAGGCTTATCCAACAATTTCGCTCTGCTCTCCAAAATTACTTAACATGCCTGGGCTATTTTTGTTTGTGCATTGGTGGTATGATCCTAATTTTTATTTGTTTCTCATTTCTAGATCCATTTGAAGATAAGTTATACATACAAGAAAACTGTTGGTCATTGTAAACTATCATCTAGTGAGGTTGCTAAATGAGTCATAATCAAAGTATTAAAAATTAGATTGACTAATGAACTGAATGAGGTAATGGTTCAAGGTTTAGTGGTTGAATTGGGGTCAGACCGGTTGTGAATAAATTAATATATTTTAAATAATGTAGATGAAAAATATAAGAGATATTTATTCATGATTATAAAATTAACATTCAATTTAGGATGAAAAATAAATTTAATAATTTTTTAATTTTATATATTATATAGAAAATTAAAAATATTATTAATAAGTTTTATAACCTAATATTAAAATCTAAACAAGTTAATATTCATCTACAATTATATCTTGAATTCAAAATAGTTAATTAATATTCTATTTTGATATTATTTGTTAAGTAAATGTATCATTATTAATAATTATATATCACAATAATACTTATATAATATTATAATATAGAAAGAAAAAAATTTATACAAAAACTAACGCTACTTAGTACTAAAAATAATATTATTTTATCTTGAAAAATTTAAAAAATTAAAAATTAAAAAAAGGGCCAGACCGATTCAAACGGGTTCTGTATCGGTTTTTGGCCAATTCTTGACCGGTTCACACCGGTTCTGAGATGCCCCGATTTTTTTCGATGACCGGACCAGATCGGACCAAGAGCCGATTCCCGGTCAAACTGACCGATTCGGTTTGATTTTTAATGCCATGGTCATAATGCATGTTGTTGTATTGTCATCTATGTTAAACTATAGTTGGTAATCTTGTACTAACCTATTTTAGCCGAGAAAAAAAATGCTCATAAATAAACAATAAAACTAAATCTTAAAAAATGTTGACCCAAAAAAATTATAATTTTTAAAATTACCAACGTAGATTAATGAATAATAATACTATGAATTCTAATTTAGTAATTATTTATTGATGATTATGCTATTTATAAATAATAAATAACATGATTTATTTTTTAAATTTTATATTTATATATAATATAAATATTAAAATAAGTCATGCATAATATGATTTATTTCTCATATTTTGTTCAACACAAATGTGTCCCCAAATAAGTACTCCCTTCCTTTATAAACAATTGATACTTTGAATATTATATATTGTTTTTAAATAATTGTCATTTTAGAATTTTATGAATGGATTAATATTTTTTAGATAATTTTACCCTTTAGTAATAATGAAGAAAGAGAGAGAGACAATAAATAGTAGTAAAATACTTGTCAGCATATAATTAATAAGGGTATTATAGTAAAATATAATCATATTTTATTAATTCTTAGATTATTTATTAATTTTCTTAATCTACATGTATACTCCCTACCATTCTATTATAAACTATATTCTAGAAGTTTTATGATCTTTGATGTAAGACATAATATAGAGTGGTTGGAGCATTCAATTTATTTTTTCACAAATGCCCTTACTAATTGTATTCTATAATTAATATGAGTCGCAGTCAACTCAATTTAATTAGGGTAATTTTGTAAAGTAATTATTCTTTTTACAAATTTAATGACTTTAACTATTTAAATTACTTTTTCAATTTATGTAAAGTAATTAAGAGTGATTTACACTTTATATGATCCTAAATATAAAGTATTTTTAACCACTTTACACATCTTAAGAAGAGAAGTTGAATAGTTAAATTTGTCAAAAAATTTCAATATTTTTTATCATTTATCTTTATTAATTACATTAATTATCTATCATGCTTTCTATAATATTTATTTCCTCTATATCATATTATTAGGTAATAAGTGGAATTTCAAATATATTAAGAAAAGTGTATAATATTCTTAAATTTCTAAAAAAACCCAAAAATTCCTATTCTACACTTATTTAATATCATTAATGAACACAATTTATAATACTAGATATTACATTAATAAAGGATAAAATTGGCATATAAAACCATTATCTTATAATATGGGGGGAAAAATTCTACATAGTATCTTATAATATGAGACAGATGGAGTATCTCTTGGATATAAATTATAAATTAGATACATGAATGAAAAAATAATTAATACACTAAATAAATAGTCTGTTTGGTTCAATTAGATAGAAAGTTAGGTAATATGACAGAGAGAATGTGAAGAAATGAAAAGAAAAAATAATTATATATGAATTTATTTGATTGGTAATGAGAAGTGAAGGAATTTAAATTAGAAATTTGTTTGATTGGATAAAAAATTGAGATGTAGTGGAATGTAATATTGGGTAAAAAAATAAAAATACCCTTACAAAACAAAATCACAAATTAGCCCAAAAAAATTTCCTTCTTCGTGCCATCAAAGCAGATCACCCGTGCCCCTCCATCTGCAAATTCAAACCAGTTTTTTCGTTGACGTTTGAGAGTATAACATCGTCGTCCACCTCCAAGACTGTGGGCAATCATTATCTGGCGTGATCGGACAAACTCTTCACAACCATCGAACAAAAATAATGACAGAGCAACGATCGAAGAGCATCGATCAAAGTGAAGGAGATTGTGGAGTCCCTGGGCTTACCTTACCAGTCGGTTGAGCCTCATCGACAGGATCTCTCCTCCAACGTCGACGAGATTCCTCTATATTCTCTGCACTATCAGTTGACCCAGGGCTTACTTCTCAGACTCCAACTTGTGTGATGTCAAATGAGTTTAGGTTGGTTTAACTATAAATATCTTTTTTTCAAGGACAATAAGATCATTTCTCCTATTATTTATAGCAATGTGAAGGGTTTCACACTGCATTTTGGGAGTGAAAATCTTCACCTTAATTGAGGTGATCATCTTCACCTCATGCGATGATTTTTACAGCATTTTTGGTCAATTAAACATATTAAATAGTGTGATGTGATGATTAATTCCCCAGTTAATCTCCTTATGTGAACCAGTCAAAGAGCACCTTAAGGTGGGGAGGTACTAGGGAGAGGTTAACTTTAAAACGTGAACCGTTGAAAATCCAAGGGAGTACTGTTTATTACGTTGAATGTGCTGCGGAGGCTCTTTCCATGTTAAGCGGACCTGGTGGCATTGGATTCCTTTGGTTTTGAGAAATTGGCCGTTGCGTAATTTTTCTTTTTTGTTTTTTAGAATAAAAAAAAAATAGCCCTGCTTTCCTCGTGTGTCGTGCTTCAATCACGGGCGTGTTCGTACACGTGGACCTTCCTTCCTAAGCCTCCTGCTCTGCTCCTGCTTCTGATTCGCGTCATTCCACATCCTAATTACCAATTCGCCCCTCCGTTTCAAACATAATTCTTAACCGTATTACTGTTAGTTTATTACTCTTCCTTTCCATTTACACTTTTTCAATTTTGTTGACTAATTGTACGACGATGATAATATTTTTATTATTTTTAAAATATTTGCATAAAATTGATTATTTTATATATTATTTATATAATTTTCATAATATATCATTGAATTGAATTAAAATAAATTTTAATTTTAATATTAATTTATAATCATTTAATCCAATTTTAATTATAGAAATTATAAATTAATTCTAAAATTCAAAATATGTGGCATATTAATATTTACATCTCAAAAACAGCATAGGTTTTTCTTTTTTAAATGAGGGAGAAAACTAGCAACTTGAGGGAGTAGAATGGATGCTAGGAAGAAGATATGAAGGAAGACTTGGATTTGATTGGGCGATGAAGCTTTGCAAAACATGGTGAAGGACGACGAAGTTTTTAAATCGACGGAGCTTTGAGGAAAAAAGAATTGCAGAAGAATAGAACCAAGAAGGCAAGAAGCAAAGAAGATGAGAGGCAGAAGAAGCGAAAAAGAGAAAGTAATATATGGATAATTTTTCTCAAAAAGTTTTCCTTTCCTCCCACTTTTTTAAGCATATGAGTAGGATATTTTCCTTCATGTTTTCTTCTATACTTTTCCCTTCATATTTTCTCTTATATTTTTCTTTCCCCCACTTTTATCCCCATTTATATATTTATATCTTATGCATGGTGGATGTTGATATATCATAATTAGTTGTGTTGAAATGTTGTAATATTTGGTATAGTACATCCAGATCAAATTTGAGTATTATTGGATATAATATTTTTTCATCTACAAAGTTTGAACCAGCAAACTTACTTAAGAGAAATTAAATCACTTCTAGTTGACCTAACCATTATTGATAGCATATAGGATTTTCATGATCACCATTTAACAATAGTTATTATATATTATATATGCCAATAATAACAGTAAATATTTATTTTTTACTTCAAATAGTGTGCTTTCAACTTATCCCAATAATAACTATATATGTATATAGGATATGATGGCATTAATTATTATCGATCCTTCGATTATTTACAAGATAAGGAAATCATGCTCGAATATTCGATTGCAAATTAGTTTGGATTTAAAGAAGGGCACAATTGCATTTGTAATTCTCTAAATATACTGAATCATATTTTTGTTGACGGGAAGACTAAAACGAATATTAAAAAAAGTTATAAGGTGCGTGATATAAATGATTTATTTGAAGAGAGAATGTTTGATAAAGTGTATTTATGTTATATGATTTATGTAATTAATCTCATTTAGTGGAATAAGGTTAATATTATTTTTGTATATTTTTGTTGACAAAATATTTTCTTTAATGTGTGTGAAAGACGTATATAACATCAATAAAGAAAAATATATATATGTTGTGCGCGGGAATGGATATGATATGATAATATCATAGCATGGCCCTTCCGTCTCAAATTGACTCGGCGGATGGGAGAGGGCCAACAATACTTACACTGATGCATGTTGGTCTCTCACATGCATGGACCACACCACAGCTCATTGCCATTATCCCCACATATCATGATGTCCTTAACGTTAAGCCGCTCTCCGAGTGTGTTTCGATTTCTACTCTAATCTGTTCATCTTAATTATATTTTACGAGTTTCATAAATCACCCCTCAAACTCATTGATAAAAGAAAAAAAAAACTCAAACTTGTTCTTTCCGTATCATAAAATTAAAATTATCTATATATAATAAAGTCTAAGTTATTAAAAACTAAATCAGTTATTGAACCAGCTGGGACACCGCTTCAAGGTTCAATGATGGGATCAGGATTGGACTGAGATCAGATTGGCTATAAATAAATTGATACATTTTAAATAATGCAAATGAGAAATATAAAAGATATTTATCCATATTTATAAAATTAATATTTAATTTACTACGAAAAGTAAATAATAATTTTTTAATTTTATATATTATGTAGAAAATTAAAAATATTATTAATAAATTTTAATATTTAATATTAAAATCTAAACAAGTTAATATTCATCTATAATTATATTTTGAATTCAAAATAGTTCATTGATATTCTATTTTCATATTATTTATTTAGTAAATTTATCATATTAATAATTATGCATCATAATAATACTTATACAATATTATAATATAGAAAGAAAAAAATTTATACAAAAAATAATGTTACTTAGTGCTAAAAATAATATTATTTTATCTTAAAAATTAAAAAATCAGACCGGTTCAAATCAGTTTTTGTACTGGTTTGCACCGGTTATAAAATGGTTCGATCTTCATCTATAACTGGATTGAATCTGACATCAATTCCTGGTTGGACCGGTCAAACCAATCGGTCCAGCCTAATCCAGTTTTTTCTTGCTTGATAAAATCCATAGCAAATCTAATATTTTTCATAGGTCATTAACAATATAATTTATTCTTCACATTTTATGCAACACAAAAAAAAGAAGTGTATAGTTTAAGGTCATATTTGGTAGGATGGAATCATTTTTTAGGGAAATGGAAAGGGAGAGTGAAAGGGAGAGAGGCCTTCATGGAAAGACTATTTTTAGCTAAAAATATGTTTGATAAGATGGAAAAAATTAAGAATTTTTGTTTCCTTGAAAGTTTGATATGATATAATTAATTATGAAAAGAAAAAAACCAAAATAATCAAATGACATCAATACTTCTTATTAAAATACCCAAATTATGTCTTCAAAATTCTTAGCAATTTTTTAATAAAATGAAAACCCTTTTATGTCCCCCTTCCCTGCCAATATTATCTTTACATTTTATTATTGGAGACTTTTATTTTATTTTTATAAATAAAAAATTATCTTTTTTATTTTTTTTGTAGAAAACACTAATAATTTCCCTCGTCATTGTTTTCTCCTAATAGTCTATTACTCAATATAATAGTAATTCTGGTAAAAAATAATATTTTTTTATAACTTCAAAATTAAAATAATATGTGTTTCTTCTTTTTTTGATTTTTCATTATTATATTTTTTTAAAAAAATTGAAAAATTTCCTTTACATATGTTAATCTAAAACTAATTTTCATTTTATGCACTTGTAGGAGGATATAAATTTTTTAAAACATTAAAAATTTAAAAAGAGAATTAATTTATATTATTATTTTGAATTAAAAAAATATATGCAATTAACTATAGAAAGTTAGTTTCCAAACCTTTGATAAAGGAAGCAAGTTTCCTTTGTTTGATGAAAGCCTACATTCCTTTGAAAGCTAAATACATTCTACCAAACATATAAATATGAGAATTTCTTTCTCCCATTCCATCTTTTGAAATCATTTTTTATTGTACCAAACATGGCCTAAGATTTAAACATTGTTTGGAACAAATCATATGTCAGTTTAGGGTTTTTGTTCGTGCAAATCTAGATGGTAAATATTCTTATGCCGATTGAAAATGGGAATATGATTCAGAGCAGCAGCATTTTTAAAATTGGAATGAGGGAATCTTTGTCTTTCGAATAACATGGGAAGCTTAATTATTATTATTATTAATTTCTCTAAAAAATAAGAAAGATGGTGGATGAGATAAGACGCCAAGTTGGCAGTAATTCTCTTCCACGCAGTGATGATAAATGATGATCCCGCAATAGCAATAAAATATGCGATTTGATGGCCGATATCTGTTTAGATTTCTAAAATAATCACTTATGGAGCTAAGAAGTGATTATGCTATCAATTTTTAAATATAATTTTGATCAAAATAATTATTTATAATTATTTAAGTAATTATTTCTATAACTTAATTTTTTCAACTTATGATAATGACTTATTTTCTCATAATCACTTATTTTCACTTTTTCTTCTCATTATTCATCAAATAATCACTTAAGCCACAGTATCCAAACACTTTTTTTTTTTAAATCACTTATGAGTTAAAAATATCCAAACACAATTTACTTTTAATATAATCACTTATTCTTATAATCTATTATAAATAATCAGTTATCCTCATAATCACTTATACATAATCTAATTCAAACACACATTTGATTTTTCATTGGATTCCTTGGTGGGATTATGAAGAATTCAACCATGGACCCACTTATATTTATCTAATGCTTCCAATAATTCAACTCTATTTGAGTGACTAATTGTCATTAACATCTCCATTCATTTTGAATCATCCCTATTTTCTCCATCATTGTTACGAATCACCTTTCATCTCTAGAGAATCTGCACAACTACCTTTTCAACTGCATGAACTATAAGTGATCATATATGTCATTTTTTTACATAGTAACATAAGTGAATAATCAAGCTAAAATCTCATTTTCCTAGCATTATTGTTTTTCTCTTTGGCCTAGAATAAGCACAAAGTGGTAAAAATAGATATATATGTATAAGTATGATATATATATCATAATATCATGTATATGATACATATATATTTACTTTTTTTTAAGTATTAACATATTATAGTTTAATCTACTAAAACATAAAAAGGTGAAAAGTTATATTCTATTATATTATGCTAAATAAAATCATAGGTCATTTCATTCTATATCATTGATTATTATTATTATTATGAAGAGTTCGAAAAGGAGAGGAGTAGAAATTATATCATTATGGTCTTTATTATTATTGTAATTATTACTTAACAACAATTATTTTTATTATTAATTTTTATTTAAAAATATATGATATTTTATATACTTAAAAATTTTATTTCATTCTATTTTGCAAAGCAAATGAGCCCTAAAATGGAACTGAGTCAAGAAATTATTTTTTTTTCGCCGACCAAAGATTCAATTTGAAGGAGGAAGGGAATGGGCAAATGATTTTTCAAATACGAAGGGTAAAATGGTAAAGCTGGTTTAAGCTCCTACTTGGATTTCCCTTGGCTCCGCTGAAACGACAAAAATAGGTGCGTGAACGCAGATGAATTACGAATGGACAGACAGAGTCCCCATATTCCCATGAAAAAAAAAACTGATATATATCCCATGCTTTTCAATGTGCGTTTGATTTTTTTTCTTCTCTCACTTTTTCGGTTTTTCCCCCTCGTGCAAAATCCAAGATAAACTATAAACTCCACAGCAAAAAAAAAATGATAAAAATTAAATAAAAGTGAGAGAAGAAAAAGAAGTGGGAAAATGACAGAGAAAGAGAGAGATGGAAAGTATGGGATTTTATAATAATCGCACAGTAAGAAAAGTGGAAAGAGAAACTGACATTTTAGAAGGAGGGGCCAAAGTTGGGTTCAAAGAAAGAGGGCAGTTTTATGGGATTTTTGTGTTGCCGGGGGTGAGGAGAGGCAGGCAAGGGCAGGGCAGAGTGAGAGCAGAGCAAAGCAAAGGTGTTTAGGGCTTGGTGGGATATTGGAAGATGATGCTCTTTTGTTCATTTGCCACAGCTCAGCTATAGCAGCAGTCTCCTGCATTGCCTCTAAGCCTCTGAGATTTTCTAGTTTTGTGAGTTAAAGGGTACACAATGGGTGGTTCGCAGGAATCGCAGCTTCCTCGGAGAGCCCTCCTACTTGTTCTCTTCTTTTGGGGCCTGATCTCTCTATCCTCTGCGGCCAGGCTTAGTGCTTCTCGCCAGAAGTTTGAGGTCAAGAAGCATCTGAAACGGTTGAACAAGCCCGCCGTTGAAAGCATTCAGGTTTCTTCTTTATATGCTTTCTTTTCAACTCCATCAAATGTCTTGCTCTTTTCCTCGCCTTGAAAAATAAGGAAATTGGTCTTCTGGTTCTTTGAGTAGCTTCGCCTAGATCAGTGCACATTCACATTTCCATTTGAGAATCAAATGGCACTTCACTGCTAACTATCCTGCTGATTTTTGAGTCCTCGTCTCTGATTCTTTTCGATTTGGAGTTTTTCTGGTGATGTTCTCGTTTCCTGAAGCTTTCCTTATCTTTGTATTTTATTTTTCCGTTCATATTCCCCCCTCCATCATAGCCCTTTTTATGAAATTATTGAAAAAAATTACCGTAGCAGAGCTGAGTAATGATTAGTTCCTTTCAAATCTATTTTTCGGCTCATATTAAAAAAATATATGATAATAACGAGATTTGTTCAAAATTTCTGCTTCCAGTGTATACTATTGCTTGAGCTTGTAGTTTACTTTCTTGCTAGACTGCGTGATTTGTAGCAACGAGGAGCTTCTTAGGAATCAATTTGCATTATCTTTGTGTTAATGGTCTGATTTATGATTGTTGCAGAGTCCAGATGGGGATATTATAGACTGCGTGCATATATCTAAGCAGCCGGCCTTCGATCATCCTTTCCTCAAAGATCACAAAATTCAGGTGCCTTTTCCTTATTCCAGACCTTTACTGTATTTCTTTTTTCCCCTCCTTGCATTAATTTGTATTTTGACTTTCTGTGCTTCGTTCTTTGCTTGATATTTGACTAGATGAGGCCAAATTTCCACCCTGAAGGTCTTTTTGACGATAACAAGGTGTCTGAATCTAAAGAAAAATCAATGCCCATAACTCAGTTGTGGCATGTAAATGGTAAATGCCCTGAAGACACCATACCCATAAGGAGAACGAAGGAAGATGATGTTCTAAGAGCAAGTTCAGTCAAAAGATATGGAAGGAAGAAGCACAGGACAGTCCCTAAGCCTAGGTCGGCCGAACCTGATCTAATTAATCAGAGTGGTCATCAGGCAAGGGTTCTTATGAGCTCTTAGTAGTATCATCACGAGAGAAGTGTTTCTTCTTTCTTGTTTCTTTTAAAACCTTGGCCTGATGTCCTTGTTGTGCCTATGGTTTTCTTTCTGGATCAGCATGCAATCGCTTATGTTGAAGGAGACAAGTACTTTGGAGCCAAAGCTACCATAAATGTGTGGGAACCCAAGATACAGCAACCCAATGAGTTCAGCTTGTCTCAGCTTTGGATACTAGGAGGCTCATTCGGTGAAGATCTTAACAGCATTGAAGCAGGTTGGCAGGTACTGTTAATTTTTAGCTAAAAGAAAAACCTCCTTTCATTTTATGTTCTTCATTCTAATAATCACACGAGCTTGAAAACAGGTTAGCCCAGATCTTTATGGTGATAACAACACACGACTATTCACCTACTGGACAGTAAGCTTTCCCTTGCCTTTGCCCATCCTGATTTGCTTTAATGTTTGTTCTATTATAGATTGGCCAAGTCAATGGATTTGTTGCTCACCAAATTCAGCTTCTTGCAGAGTGATGCATATCAAGCTACTGGTTGCTACAATCTTCTGTGCTCGGGATTTATTCAAGTCAACAGTGCAATAGCAATGGGAGCAAGCATCTCACCTGTATCTGGCTACCGTAATGCCCAGTACGACATCAGTATACTTATCTGGAAGGTAAGATCCAAAGCATTATTCATTTCTCACCTAGGTCTCGGTAGTTTGGTTGTTCCGATGGTGAAGCATGGTTTGTTGTGTGTAGGATCCAAAAGAGGGGCACTGGTGGATGCAGTTTGGGAATGACTACGTATTGGGGTATTGGCCATCGTTCTTGTTCTCGTATTTGGCAGACAGCGCGTCCATGATTGAGTGGGGAGGAGAAGTTGTGAATTCGGAGCCCGATGGTCAGCATACCTCCACTCAAATGGGCAGTGGTCATTTTCCTGAAGAGGGGTTTGGGAAGGCAAGCTACTTCAGGAATATTCAGGTTGTTGATAGCTCCAACAATCTCAAGGCACCCAAAAGTATTGGCACCTTCACTGAGCAGTCAAACTGCTATGATGTTCAAACCGGCAGTAATGGGGATTGGGGCCATTACTTTTATTATGGAGGCCCTGGTAAAAGCCCTAACTGTCAATGAGGTTTCTTAAAAAGAATGACAACGTAACGTATATCTTAGCCTCTTTTCTTTTCTTTCTCCCCTGCTTTCCCATGTATCATTCGATCTATATCTAGTGTAAGGCCTTTCTTTTCTCTCTTGTATACCCTCGTTTTTTTAATGCTTTCTTAGACTCTTTAGGTTTGGGTAGGAACGTGATCTTTCTGTAGTGGAAAGTTTTGACTGTTTTCTATCTCGAAAGATGGAAGATTCTCCATGTAAGTTGGTGGGGAAGCGGCCATGTTTCTGAAAAAACTCAAGATAAACAGGCGTCAACATCTTTTGTATTCTATTTGTTTGCTTGCTCTCTTCTGGGGAGTGTTTGTTTCGTGACAAATGAATGGATATCAACGAGTTCCTCTGTCGCCTCCATCAAGCTGTTTATTTCTAGCGATGATGACAGCGTATGGTTTAGGGCTGAAAGTTTTGTTTATGAAATGGTTGATTTGATGATGGGTCAGTGAAGAAAAGAGAGAGAAAAAGAAAAACTGTAAAAGTTGCTTTGTTGGGGCTGCATGTGAGTGGCTGACAATGCTTTATCTGTGATTCATCATTATGTGTGTAAGGAGGTCCCACCTCCACCACCGCACTTTGTCGTTCCATTCCATCCATTCATGCCTAATTGGGGATGCTCTTGTCATTTAAAAAATGGCATGTGAATAAGGGATTCTGTGACGAGCACCGTATACACTATCGAGAATAAGCCGTAAAACTGGAAAGGACCACTCCAAATACAATAATCCATCTAGGGCTTGTTTGTCTGTGTGTTTGGAAATCAGTTGAGCCCAAATCCCAGTTTTATTCATTGTCTCCAAATACTCAAATAGAACTATTAAAATGCCAAATAGTTCTAAAGTTCTGTTGACATAAAAGCTACTTGTCTCAACTTTTACCCAAATTTAATTTTGACGTACTCATTCTCCCAAACTCGGTTTTGACATATGCGAAATTAAGTATGCCCATATTCAATGGGCACGTCAAGAGACATCCTTTTGAATTATCACTATTATCCGTTTTTCCTCATGAGAGCCGATGAACCCACTTTTTTTTCTGTTTAAAAGAAGGATTTGACTGTGTCAGATCCACAGGTGAGATCCTGCGGTCTATGTGATGCGCTTGTGTCCGGATAGCACTGCTATGTTCATTCTCGTTAGTCCATTACTATGTTTGAATAACATTTGCCACACTTTAAATTTTTTCCCGAGTATGGTTTTTAAATACCATTTGGCTGTACCTGTGTATGGACGTCTGTGTAGGCGCGGTCAAGTTGTTAGCTTTCCTATTGTGTATATGTAATTAATGTTTGCTCCTTTTAGTGACACAAACTAGTGTCTCGTTTGCAAAGGATTTACGTCGCATGATAGAGATCATTTAAGTGCAAATTACAGATTCAAATTATGGTCCATGCAATGCAAATGGGTGATTACTCCCAAGATATTGATTAATTAAATCACGATCCACTTATCTATGCTAACTCTGTTCGTAGATCCTCCGTATGAGTATGTACGTACATAAACATAAACACACATCACCCTTCAATGATACGGTGGTCAGAATAATTGGCATGATTATGTACTTATATTGTGTAATTGACTTTGATTCTTAGTCAGGGAGTTGCAAAATAAAGATCAGTGGAATTCACATGATAATAATAATAATACTAAAGCTTAGTGAAATTGCTAATAAGTAGTAAAAAGGAAAGAAATAGGCCTCTTTAATTCATCCGATTCTCCAAACTAACAGGATTTGACACCGATGCCACATGACAGTAGTTGTATTTCTTGTTTACGAGGTGTTAAATGATTGTTTTCTTTTCCCTTTTCCCCTATCTTGTGATGAGAAATCAGAAATTACTACTTTTCATTGCAAGGCTGCATACTTGTGTGAAAATTGATTGCTCTCCAGTTACGATGAAAGAGTGCATTGTTGAAACATCTTACTATGCTTTTTTTTCCCCCTTAGTACCAAGAATATTCTTCTGTCAAGCATATTATTTTATCTGGTCGAAAACTAATTCTTTTGAAGTGTAAAGATTACCAAAATAAATTTTACCTCTTCCAATAAAATATTTTTCTATACACACAACCGGAGATCTCTTACTGTGCTTGTTTAATTATCTATACTAAGTGTTACTAGTTTGTGATGTAAAAAATTATGCATTTGTTTTATTCTACGCCTCTTACAAAATGTGTATATATATATTTGCATTCTTTTTATTTGCAGGTGTGCCAGAGGAATTATTTCTCAATTAGCTTGTTAACCTAATTTTAATCAAATGATGTGAGAGCTTGGGGTCCTTTACCATAATTTCCCCAATACAAGTAAAAAAATATGAAATAAAGTAAATTTATGATGAAGGGAGATATGTTTGAGTCATAACAACAATAAAAAAATATATTCATAAATGCTAAAACATAAAAATCAAGTTTAAGAACTTTAGGAACTGTCCTAAATGAAATAAAAAAAGATACTAGGTCTCAACGTCGTGTGAATCTAGGCACACTCAAATCTTAGAGACTCAAACAAGGATCAATAATAAATAATCTAAGATGATGTAGAACTTTCTTAGTGATAGCGGATTAGTGTAACGACTCTAAGCAAACTTTTTCTGGACATGTTAAAAGACTTATAGAAGTGTATTTTTGGAATTATGTAGGACTAGAGGGAGAATAGAGGCAAAAGCTCTCTATGCCGTAGCGAGGTCCTTTCACGTCGTGGTGAAATTTGAAATTTTGGGCTAGTGGACTCAAAGTTAGAGAGCACTGGGATTGCGGCATCATGTCGCGAACTTTGTTTTTAAATAACTCGAATTAGTTCGACAAAAGAGAGAAAAATGGAGGAGCTTGCGGTGGTTCTGCTAGGGCTTGAAGAATCAGGTCCAGAGGGCTTGAATCTTAAGTTTGGAAGATTCTAATCTTGTAGGCATGATGATCCTCACCTCCCTCCTTCCCTTTTTTTTTTTTCTGAAAAATCTATGATGAGTTTGGTGTTGGTTGTTAGGATTTTGTTTAGGATGGAATTTCACTGATTAATTTGTGTGTAAATGTTTCAATCATGTGTTATTGAGTATATTTAAACTTTGAGTCATAGATTTTAAGTGTTTATATGGTTGTTTTTCCAAACCCTAACCTTTGATTTTGGGATTCTTGATAGAGCACGAATTGGAGGGGTTTAAATTGATTGTATGTATTTATTGAGGTGTTTTATAATATAGATTGACATTAGAATCTTGGTACTATTAGATTTATGCTTGGGATACTAAGTTGAACTAGACCAGAGGTTATAATCATGGATTGATATATGTATCTGGTAACTGTATAGGATGTATGCGTGCTGGGTGAAGATATCTATGCTCCAAGGAATTGTTTGGATGTGGCAAAACCAATGGTAAGTGGTTAAAATAGTAGTTTGATAGAATTAGGCCTTTTAGGCACCAAGTGGTTTTTGGTATGATTGAATGTTTGTGCTTTGTTTTGATGTGGAACATCACCTAATTGACTTGGATTGCATGTTTCTTGTGTGTGATAGTTGATGATCTCTAGCCTACTGAGGTGTTGTGGGTATGTAGCAACTAGAGGTAACCAGGGAGTAATTTATTCATTCTATATGTTTGAACGTTTTCATATCATGATATGCCATTTATATCAAAGTAAGAATCATAAGTTTTCTCAAAACCCTCTTCTTTTGAAAAGTACGATAAAGAAGTGAAAATATTTTATTTTCCATCTATGCATATATGTGTTTATATAAATGGGAATACACAATTTTAATTCAGAAATATTATACTCTAAGTATCAATGTGTGTAGTTTTGATGATAGTAATAACAATGTTGGTAATGATGAGAAAGTAACTGGTTACATATACATATATTGGATGTTAACTCGGGTTGGTACACTTATTGTTATTATGCATCTCCATATGATAGTATGCTAACATGGTGATGATGATTGTGTATGGCATTGACGTGTTAGCATGACATTCAGGCATTATTATTACATTAGACATATTGGGACATTGTTAGTTGAGTGATGATGACTTATGATACGAGGATACCACGTGGTATACCGATCCATTGGTAGGACACACTATATTATTACATTATACTTATGTAATGACTCTAAGTATTGTGTTCAAGTGGTGAGTTTGATGGATATATATATATATATCCCTGCCATTAAATCATCTTCCTTTTGCCAAGAGAGCCAAGTGGCAGTGAATTGAGAATGCATCTTCCCTAAATTACCACCAATTTGGGTGGCTTAGGGAAGAGGAACCATTGTTTATACACTAATGGAATGACCTTTGGCCGGGTTATAACTAGCGGTAGTGAATTTAGTAGTGCCTTGAAATTGGCATTTATCAGTTATTGGAAGAGGGTTGCTTATCAAAGTTACTTTGTAACAGTAACTAACTCATAATTCTTGCCGTGATCAATGTGGATTTTGCATATCATGTGCATGACATTTCTCATAGTGCATATTATATACAGCATAAGTGTGAATATATGTATATATATACATGATTTTGTATTTGCCTTGTAGTAAATGTGTACGGGTGAAACCTCTTGTTTTTGTTATCCCTAATTATTGGGACATATGTCTTACTTCTCAATGACACCCTCTTTTCAAGAGAGGATTTTAGTTTTAACAAGATGGTGATTGAGGTGGTTTATCTTTTGGCTGTGCATGGGATATTGAGTACTCATGATTGATATGAGCTTATCTGAGTACATTATTGGGAACTTCAGTATACATGCAGTGGAATAAAATAACCAAATTCATCCCATGGACCTGTTAATGTTGCTTAAATTGAGATGTAGAAGAAGATTTTAACTTTGATTCTTCTTCTACCATTGGACCTTAGAAACTAATGCTACTGATTAGCTCCATTTACCAGTATCCATACGAACAGTGAATCCAGCTCGAATGACTTGCTAGCACCACTGTTCACAAATGCCCGTACGCTTGAGGAGTGAAGACTCTTTTCTCTCTATGTGCGTTCGTATACTTTCTCTCTCTAAGTGTACGATCGCTATTTTTCTAGGGTAGGAGGAGACTCTCTTTTGATATATATTTCTAGATAACTCTAGTCTATATCTTTATATAGATAAGGTTTCTAATTTGTTTAATTTTTTTTAAAATGATCAAAATCAAATCTTCAATAAATAGATTAATTTAGACCTAAATCAATCCAATAGATTAAATCTAAATTAATTATTTAATTTGAATCTAAAATCAAATTTAAATTTCATTTATCGCATAAATCAAATTTAAATTATCACATTAGTTTAAATGTAAGTCTATCACATAGAATTAAATTTAAAACTAATTCATTTGAATTAATTGAATGATATATATATTTCAAAATATATTTAATATATATCAAATATATATTTCTAATTTTACAAAAAATATATATATATCAAATATATATTTATATATGAAATTTCTCCACCCTAAATTAAGTATTAAATTCATTAAATCTAGACACATTTTACGTTCAATGAATCTGGACATTTTAACTCAAGTTGGTCCGTTCTGTGTGTGTGACCCTATAGGCCCATATGACTTTAGCAATAAGTCAATGACACTATTATACCCACAAGTCATAAGTGATTACTAACAAGACATTATGACTACCCAAATCATATGAGATCGGTGATTTAATGCAACCTATTATCTAATCTTATCACATCCTATTTATCTCACGATATCTAAGTCAAGTATGAAACATGGAAATATCATCCTTATTTTATTCAACTATCACTTTTTCAATCTTTGAGCAAACTGACAGAACAAATGGAAATTCTTCCATTCGAGTACAGCCATATATTTCTTAGTCTTACTCATCGATGTGCTCAGATATATTTCTCAATTAATCAGAGAGACAAATCTCATCTTGATCATTTATATTCCTCTATATGAATTCTACTATACCCGATCATAATCTTTATAATCATCTCATTAAAGATGACTTTTGACTATGCCAAAGTATAGTGTTCCTCATATAGGAAGCTATGGTAATCTCAGGTCTGAGAGCTTAGTGACATGGTTATATATATGTGATATGCTTATAACCTAATCCATGCAGTTATCTCATGACGGGTCGATTAAGTGCCTGTTCCCTACCAGATGCTTATAATTTTGATTTGTATCTTCATATATAATTAACACATAATCATCAATCAAAATTATACTAGTCTTAGTTTATCATTATTCCGACAAAGATGATGACTAGGGATGTTTAGGATAAAATGATTTATTTAAGGATATTATTATAAAGAAAAACATGCAAACAATATAATAATGTAAAAGAATAAACTCTTTCTTTTTCATAATGAAATATAATGTTTATAATACAATGATTGGTTTAGGGTACAATCTTCAACATACACATGTTATATGTTTGTTTAGTATTGTGCCAAATGTAGAGATATGACCGGATACCATGTGTGATGTGGCTTTGTGTGGTCCGTGGATTGTCCCTGAGTTCTAGACTCTGTTGTTAGTTTCATGTCATCTTTGATTTTGTGATTGTTGAGAATAGAACATATATAGACAAATATGTAATGGTTTGTGAGACCATACCTTAGTGGTTATCGGGGTTTCTTGAGTATATGTCCTTCTAATTGGTATTGAGAATCCAGAGTTTTAGGCATTGGTTGCTCACGTGTATTTTGGTAAGTGAGAATAATATGTCAGGGTATTTGTGAAGTTTGGTATGTTTGGTAAAAAAAAATGGTATATCAGCAAATATGTGAAATTGCGGTATAAGGGTTTAGAACCTAAGATAGTGATTTTCTGGGGATGCCATCTCCTTGAACAACATCATTTTATTATTTGTGACCTGCTGGAAAAGATCGAGTGATCAAAAGGTGAGTGGTTTGTGTTTGGGAAAAGGTTAATATCAAGTTTTAGTATAAAAGTGATTGTTTTGGTCACGGATGTCCAAAATCTCTATACGGAAAAGTTTTGAGACAAAGTCAGTGTTTATAGTTAAAGGGGAAGAAGAGTGACTTGTAGGTATTGGAACCACACCAATCAGGGGTCAAGTTAGAGAGATAAAAGCTTCCAAAATTCGTTTCAAAAGTCAGTTTTTGTTATCATTTGACAGCAGATATTCTCATCTTCGTTTTGTTCTGATCCCTCCATCGCCGCAGCTCCATGTTCCTTGCCATGACAGTGCCTTTGTCTTTCTTTTTCTTGAGTTTTTGGTCTGGTTTTTGGCAAGTATGATGTCTTCAAATATTAGTCTTTAGTCTCTTTGCTTTGAATCTTCTATCCTTTTGGGTTAAGCAGAGTGGCTTTGGTTAGGTATTGGTCTTTGCAGATGATTTTGGTTTATGTTTTTTTAGGATGTTACAATTAGTACCATGAAGGCTAGATAAAGTTACAAAGAATTAGAATAAATGGAACCTAGAGAGTAATTGACATTGTTGAGGTGTGTCTCATCTCATTGGAAATGTTAGGCTCATTGGAAATGTCGGGATTGTAGATTGTGTATATTTTGTCCTTTGAATGACTTTTCTATTTATAAGTGCAAATGACAGCTTTCCACCCTTTTTAGTTTCTATAAGTGTAGGATTCCACCTTACATTTTTCTCCATTTTTTTCCCCAAATTATCTTTTACACCATTAGCCCACTCTCCACAATCTTAGCGACATACCCTCTTAAAAGTAACCCACTCCTTTAACTTTAAGCACAAGCATGTATCACTTATGCCACTTTATCCACTTCCTATTTATTTATTTTTCTAAATACTTAGTGGATAAGGAACTAAAATAATCATTTTAATAATAGTTTGGCCAATATTTATAAATGGGTTTTATATTTTTTCCTCGGACTTGACCCACTAAAAATATGAAAAATATGATGTAAACATCCTGACAATTTGAAATCATTTTCTTTTGGTTCTGTTGAATTTTTTATCATCCATTATAATTGATAGGTTGATATATCATCTGATCCAATAATCTAATCTATTTAAAATAATTAATCAAGTATTAATAATGCCCTAATTGTCTGAATTTTAAATATTGAATGATCACTTTTTAACTTAAAAATGGAGTTAAGAAAAGAAAAAAAAATTGACCACAAAAAAAAGTAATGTACAAAAAAGCTTGTCTTCTATGATAGAAAACGCACACCACAAGCAAAGAAAGATACAGAACCAGACAAATTTCTTTTGAATATGGTACATGCGTCATTTGGAAAGGTGGTTAGAGTCCGAGTCTTTTGGATAAATGAAATAATTATTTATTTTTTTTTTTTGCCACTATAAAATAATTATTTATAAGAGAGTATAATTGTTTATTTTATAAAGTTGTCAAACACACTAGCCTCTCAATAAGTACTTATACTTTAAATAAATGATTATGAGAAAAAATTAATTTTTCCCTCCCATAATTATTTATTTCACTTCTCTTTCTTATTATTCACTCAATAATCACTTAAACTTTCAAAATCTAAACACATTTGTTTTCTCAAAATCATTTATGAGGTAAGAACCTCTAAACATAAATTACTTTTGATATAATCACTTATCTTTATAATCAATTATGAATAATAACTTATCCTCATAATCAATTATGTACAAATGAATCTAAACACACATGTAATCTTATAATATCCATGCAAATAGTAAAGGTGAGAAAATTTGACAGGATCATCAATATATAAATAATATAAAATAACTGTGACTTAAAAAATTAATATAAAATATAAAATTTATAAAATTCACTTTCTTTTATTAGCATGACTTATTGGTTGAACTATGTGTAATGCGCGAAATTCATCTTAATTTTGTTGTAAGGATAAGTGCACAAATTCCCTATGGGTGTCAATTTTCAATATTCACTAGCTAAATCTATATGTTTATATTAACTTTTGTAAGAATGAATAATGGAGGAAATTTTTTTTTTGATAGAAAATAATGGAGGAAATCGGAAAATTTTCATGAGCATGATGGATTTTGACCATTTTTTTCCCCATGCAGGTGGATTTCGACTTTTGAGTAGGCTACAAGGAAGGCTTCCATCAGAGATCATCATGCCCAAATGGGGAAGTTTGGGCTGCTGATAAAAAAACTCGACTACAATTGACCTTATTTTCTCTTTTGAAACGAGTTGATTTTCAAACAAATTCTATCATCAGCCTTATAATAAAATAATCCAAAATCAGTGATCATCATCATCAATAATCAATAACGATGATCCGACATTTTTATTTCTTTCTCAAAAAGATCCTATGTTCAAATTTGGTATAGAAAAATTGTTGCTAGAACAGTTTTACACTTTAATTTGATCTGACTCGATTTAAATTTATTTACAGCATGTTTGGTTTATTTATCAAGGGCGTAAGGAGATGTAAATAAAATTACAGTATAAGTGTAATTGTGTTTGGTTGGGCAATTTATATTTGCATATAAGAAACTGATTACACCTATAGTTATAAATAGCTCCATTTCCCAAAAGCCATATAATAGGGATTATATACTTGTAATTGAGATAAAAAGACTAAATTATTCTTTACAAACATGCCTTTGTAACCTTCCACCATCATTCCCTGCTGCCTACCGCCACTACTATCATCAGTTGTCGGCTACTGACCACCATCACCACCAATTGTTGGCTATCAATCACCGCTAGCTTTCACCCACGTTAGCTGCTATTACCACCACCGCCGGTTACCACCACTGGCCAACATTGTCACTGCCGGCCATTGATTGCCAGCTTAGCACCACCACCTTCAAAGACAATTTAGACTTTTCCTAATTATTTATCGTTAACCAAATTTATTGCTCACATCCCAACATAAACCAATCAAATCATATATAATCATTATTATATTATATTGTATTACATTATAATACTTATAATATATAATTGAACCAAATGGACCGTGAGATTTTAAAGTGGTCTTCAAAGAACGGTTAAAACAATAAAGAAAAAGATAAGAACAAGAAGAGTGAAAGGTCCACCTTCTCTCTTGTTTCAGGCTTTAAACAATTGAAGAGTGAAGACTAAAGCCTCAACCAACCTTCACCTACTAATATAAAAAAATAACATCATCATCAATCTAAAGTGACCGGTATTTACAAATTGTCAACAGTATGACTCATTTTAATTTCTTACTAATACATGGGTAGTGGTACATGTACATCTTGATTTGAGAGAAATTATGTGATCAAGTTCCATTAATAATAAGATATCATATTTAGGTTTGTGACTGGGTACATATGTTGTAGTTGTCTTCCAAAAATTGAAACAGTCCTTCGTATAAAAAAAAATTTTGGTCTTCCATATAAAAAAAACTTTGGTGAATCGTATTCTGTAGGGCTGAACATTCCTGCCCGAGGCCCAGTTAACCCGGTCTGGCCCGACCACTTCGGGCCAATCGGGCCGGGCCAAATTTCGGGCCGGGCTAGGGTTATGGCCAAGCACTCTAACCCTAACCCGGCCCGATCTATATATATATATTTTAAAATTTTTTTTCTAATTTTTTATATATCTTAATTGATTTTTGTAGAATTTTTTTCTTTATGTATCTAATATAATACATTTACTATGTAAATATTATGAAAACTTTTTAAGATTTTAATGTTTCAAATTTTTTTTGAAATTTTGAATTAATTTTTAACTTAATATTTATGTAAAAATAATGTATAATGGTTAAATATTCATAAATTTTGAACAATTTTATTTTTTTTTAAGATTATTTTTTAAGAAAATCTATTTTTAAGTATAAATAAATATATTTTTTATTATTAAATAAATTTTTTTATTTTTTAATTTAAAAAAAAAAGATATATAGTATCGGGTCAGCCCAATACTTGGCCCGAAACTGACCCGAAACTAGCGTGAAATATTTCGGGCCGAGCAGCGGGCCGGGATCAAACCCGACCCGACCCATGATAACCTCTAGTATTCCGCAACGAATTTGAGACACTTCAAATTTTAATTTTAGCCAAATAAAATATAGAATTTGTAGAATATAGAATATAATTTCCGTCGTCTCAGAAATGAGAAATGTGAGTACACAGCCTACGGTCAATTATTTTCTGCACTTGCCACAAACTGAGCGTGATAATCACTTCCTGACCTAGTAGTACAAGTGCGCGTCGCTCTCTCTCTCTCTCCTTCGCCTTCTTATTGGGCAGTTCATCCACGCGCATGTTCGGGAAGTAGGTGTGACCCCGCAATGATTTTTTTTTTTTCCCGTATATTTTATAATAATCATTCTGAAATTCTTTTCTCTGTCTGTGTCCCTGTCTTTTGCCCTCTCTCTCTCAAAAAAACCTTTTTACTTCCAACTCACATTATTTCACAGTTCACCCCGAACAACAGAGCAGTAGGGTTTTAATCGTTACTCTTTCCCACTGAAACTATCTGAGATACCTAAAGAAGATAGAAACAAAATTAAAGCAGACAAACGCTTCATTTTCTTGATTTTTCTTCTCTCTCTTTCTTGCTAACCCTAGCTTCACTCTGTTACTAATTTCCTCGTTTATACTCTGGTCAAATTCTTGCTCCAAGCCCTAGCTTCCGACTTCAGAGTCCGTTTCCAGAATGACTTATTTCTCCTGAATTCACCATCATGTTGTTGCCATTTCAGCTTGCTACTATCAAGTAGGTGAAACCCATTCATTTTCCTACTACATTCTACAAGTTTCGACCTTTTCTTACTGTTTTCCTTCTGTTTCCTTTTTCTGAGTATGATTAGGTGCATGTGCTGTATTTGAGAAACGGAAGCCATGGAAGGGGATAACCATAAGCTCATGCTGGCTTGCGTGATTTCTGGGATCCTCTTCTCAATTTTGGGATTGGGTTCCTTCTCCATACTTTGGCTTGTGAACTGGAGGCCATGGCGAATTTATAGGTACAGTTTAAATTTTGGACATCTTAATCTCTTAGGCCTATTGACGGGATGAATTTATTAAAGGCAATTTCGAAGTTCTATTGCTTTATCAGACTGTGTATGGTATTAAGTTGTGTCTTGGGGTTGCAGTTAATTCATGTTAGTAATGAAAATTTGCTGGCATTGGCTGCTGTATGCTCTAAACGAGTCACTTATGAAATACTTAGCTACGTTTTTTAAGAAATCCGGATCCTTTTATCATTTAGGATGCAAATAAAAAATGCCTGGATACTCTCAGATCTAGAATTATGAAAAATCTAGTAATGTCCATTCTGAACCATTTAACGCATGTTTTAAATTCTGTGAGCCTTTTGATTTTTAAGTAGCTTTAAAAAAATGGTTCTATATATGGGAAACTAAATTGAGTATTAATATAGATGGTTTCTAAGTGACTTGCTGCCTTTTTCCTTATTTCCTTTAATCTGTGGATTCCTTTTTAATATGCATGGCAGTTATTGTTAATGACAATAGTGTTACTGGTGGAACAGATGCCATGTGCAAACTAAGCAGTCTAAAAATTCAATTTGATTTATAAAAAGTCTGTATTCACTGGCTTTACTACCTGTAGTCTTGGATGCTTCCCTACTAATGATTCTACAGTTGACATCGTAGAAACTACTTTTGTTTATACTTGTGTTTTACTGGAAATTGAAAAAATGGAGCATGAGTAGCGTTACAGGAAGTACTGAAGATGTGTAGTAGATTCAAAAGTTATTTTCTGTCAGTATCTTATGTCAAAACATGGAACATCTAAGGTAGACCAAAATTCAGGGTTTAAAGTTATGAAATATTATGTGGTGTAGGTGGAAATCATCCACAATTATGTGATTGTAATCTTTTATTTTGATTTTTTGTTGTTTACTTTTTGGGTGTCCTGAATTCCTTTGATGCAACATGGAATGTAATATTTCTCGAATTCTGGATAAAGTTTATTGACAAACTTTGGCGAGATGATTTTGTGGATATCAAACATGTTGTGAGTAATTTGTATTTATGTTAGAAGGGTTATATTTTATTTTAGAATAAGGGTGTTCGATACTTGTGAGTTTGGCTTCTTTTATTTATGTAAAAATTGATTAGATATTATGGTTGTATTTTGGGTTGATTTTTATTGGAAAATGAAAAGAAAAGTATTGTGTTGTTGGAACCCCTTTGTTAAATTCCTTTCATTTTTCTGGGGATAGAGTAACTCCAAATTGTCTAGAGAACATCTTTTAAAAATCACTTTCTTGGAATTTTTACTTTAAATCTTTTATTTTCAGTTGGATTTTTGCTCGGAAATGGCCAAATATCTTGCAAGGTCCTCAACTTCATTTGCTTTGTGGTTTTCTGAATCTGTCCGCATGGATCGTCGTTATTTCTCCGATTTTGGTGCTTATAACTTGGGGCTCCTGGTTGATAGTAATATTGGGTCGAGACCTGATTGGTTTGGCTGTAATAATGGCTGGCACTGCTCTTTTATTGGCATTCTATTCCATTATGCTCTGGTGGAGAACACAATGGCAAAGCTCAAGTATGTATCTTCTAGCTTATTTATTATCACAAAGAACTAAACTCTCTTTCTTGTTCAAAGTAAGAACTTATATATTCCATATGATGCAAAACCAAAATTGCTAATTTGTTTTGGTCAAGATTCAAATGAATGTTACAAAATCTTGTTTATGGCTTAACTTTTAAAGTTGATGTATGTTGCATTATCCATGTTATGCTAATAGCTTGTTGATGGAGACTTCGGTAGTATCGGATACTTAAATCTCACATTGAGCAATATGGAATGTTCTATGGGATATTTAAGTGGAGTGGTTCTCCCACCTTAATAATTAACTTTTGGGGAATGGTCCCCATCCCGCTTTAGTATCCGTCAATGAAGAGGCTACCTATGAAGGTTTCTGATTCATGGAGCATTTTAACCGACAAAGGAAGTTGGAAAAAATGTCACCGAGTGAAGTGTCATAGAGCGTAGCTGTGGAATGTCAGCTGACTTAGGTAGTATGGGATGTTGTATGAGGCATTCAAGTAAGTTAGTTCTCCCACCGCAATAACTAGTTTTTAGGGGAGGTTTCCTTATCGCACTTGAGTACCAATCACTTGGCTGTGATGTTTGTCTTAAAAATTACTAGTCCTTATATTGAGCTTTGATTTTTGGTTTTTGGGAATTTTATTTTCACATAAATTCAACATTTCAAAGCATTATTGTGTGTTTTTTTTTATTGAATTCATGCAGATTATTTTTTTCGGTTATTATCGAAAAGTGGTTAATAGCAGGGAAAATTTTTATTCTTCCCTGGTTTCCAATGTAGGGAAATAATGAAATTTTAATATTTCACTTAAAATTCGTTTGAGATCCTCTACAGATAGATAGATATTGTATATTTCAACGGAAACATATGAACAATTGAGTCATTGGTCTTGACAATGTTATTTGTATCACTTATTTTACAAATGACTTTCTAATAGTAATAACTTGGTTCTTTAGTTTGTATCCATTAACATGCTTATAAGTTTTGGGACTATTGCTAATTGAGCAGAGTTAAGCTTAACTTGAGCTAAATTAAGGCAGTTTGCCAGGCATGTGTTATACACCACCAATCATGTGTTTGGCTCCAAATTGAAAATCTAGTTTCTTTCTTATGATTACTGTTTAAAGAAAATTGACAAGATTATGATAATGTGTGTCTTAGTTGTTTGGTGGTATATTCAAGGATAATTTAATACTATAGTGTTTTTAATGGAATAATTCTTGTTTCATTGTGATGCTGTGATTTATTGGCACTTTGTTTTAATTAAAGATGAAACAGAGTAGAGTGAAATGCATGAAAGAGTAGTGCTTCGTTGCTATGCTCTCTAATGAGTTATTTAACTTTGCTTTTGTCTTGGATAGTTTGATTGGTTCTTGTCAGGAAATGTTGATTGGTGCTGTACTGCAAGAGTAGTTATTGCTGGAATTACTGTCTTAATTAGATCTTCATTCTGCATTATAAATCTAGTAAAAGCATTTTTGTTGAAATCTTGGCACAACTTTAGCTTTAGCTTCTTTCTGATTGAAACATTGAGTCAGCAATTCATGTCGATTTGATTGATGAAGGAGGTGATCTCAGGGAAACTGAAATAGATTTGAGAATCATTGATTAGGTTGTAAATGAGGTGACATGGTGAGATAAGTAAGTTTCTCAGAAATGAAATTATGTTGGAAGTATTATGACATGCTAGAGGAATTGTTCTTGCTTATTTAGATCTTCTGTCAATGTGGTTGATGCTTAAGTTTGTCCCCATCTGCAGTATAGTATATTTTTCTCTGTTCTATGTATTGGTTGCTCCAATGTCTAGGTTATATGGTAAGTTCTCTAGAATAAAAGATATGACCAGGGAGAGGAGATGAGGTGCAGATCAGACTCAAAAAGTATATCTGCATGATTCATCTGCAATTATGATACGTTTAGGCATCTTAATAGTGTTGTGTTCAATTTCACTTCGATTTTCATAACTCAAGTTAATTTTCTACATTTCTCTAACAGGGGCTGTAGCTATTCTCCTTCTTCTGGCTGTTGCTCTACTTTGTGCATACGAACTTTGTGCAGTATATGTTACGGCTGGTTCACATGCATCTGAGCGTTATTCTCCTTCTGGCTTCTTTTTCGGAGTCTCAGCAATTGCTTTAGCAATTAACATGCTATTTATTTGCAGAATGGTGTTTAATGGTATATTTTTTGTATCATCTGTTGTTTTGCAAATCATTATCCTGATTCCTTTGAAGCAGAGACACATTTCTTATTCCTTATCATCTTAATCATTGTAGGGAATGGTTTGGATGTGGATGAGTATGTGCGAAGGGCTTACAAATTTGCTTATTCTGATTGTATTGAAGTGGGTCCTTTGGCTTGCTTACCTGAGCCACCAGATCCAAATGAGTTGTATCCTCGGCAATCTAGAAGGTAAGTTCTTCTACATCTTGCTGTGGCTTAAAAAGTTCCTTCATCCAAATTTCTTTCATGTCTTCATGGTTTTTCTGTTGTGTCAGGGCTTCGCATCTTGGACTTCTCTATCTGGGCTCATTATTAGTTCTCATTGTTTACTCCATCTTGTATGGTCTGACAGCAAAGGAGGCACATTGGCTTGGATCTGTTACCTCAGCTGCGGTTATCATTCTCGGTATATTGTCTATCTGTGTTTGTTATTGACTATGTTGAATACATGTTTATGTTGATGACAGGGAAAATCCTAATTTTTCTCTTTATTTGCACATTTGGTGACTTATAGACTGGAATATGGGAGCTTGTCTTTATGGTTTTCAACTTCTTAAAAGTCGTGTTACTGCACTGTTTATTGCTGGAACATCTCGGGTGTTTCTTATTTGTTTTGGTGTGCACTACTGGTTAGTACCTTTAAGAACTGAACGTACCTTATTTTATTTTTATTGCATTTTTTACTGTTTTCCTGACATATCTCAGCATTCCACCATCAGGTATTTGGGCCATTGTGTCAGTTATGCTGTTGTGGCATCTGTACTTTTAGGAGCTGCTGTATCTCGACACTTATCAGTCACGAATCCATTAGCAGCAAGAAGAGATGCCTTGCAGAGCACAGTAATTCGGTTGAGAGAAGGATTTCGTAGGAAAGAACATAACAGTTCATCTTGCTCTTCCGAAGGCTGTGGCTCAAGTATGAAACGCAGCAGTAGTGTTGAAGCTGGTAATGTCATTGAAGCTGGCAGGACTATGGCTGCACCTGAAGGGAGCAATTGGAATAATGTTCTGTCTAAATCTGCTAGTTTGCGAGAGGGAATCAACAGTGACAAAAGTATTGATAGTGGAAGGCCAAGTTTAGCATTACGTAGCAGTTCTTGTCGCTCAGCCATTCATGAGCCTGAAGGTGGAATATCATGTACGGATAGAAATTTGGATCCCAATAATTCCTTGGTCATTTGTTCTAGTGGTGGTCTTGAGAGTCAGGGGTGTGACTCTACTAGTGCATCAAACTCTGCGAACCAACAAACACTTGATTTGAGTTTAGCTTTGGCATTTCAAGAAAGATTGAATGACCCTAGAATCACATCTATGCTGAAAAGAAGAGCAAGGCAAGGGGATCGAGAATTAAGTACTTTGTTGCAGGATAAAGGCTTGGATCCTAATTTTGCCATGATGTTGAAAGAGAAAAGTTTAGATCCAACTATTCTAGCTTTGTTGCAAAGGAGTAGTCTTGATGCAGATAGAGATCATCGTGACAATACAGATATTACCATTGTTGACTCTAATAGTGTTGACAATGCAATTCCCAATCAGATTTCATTATCTGAAGAATTAAGGCTTCATGGGTTTGAAAAGTGGCTTCAGTTATCCAGACTTGTATTGCATCACATTGTGGGTACTCCTGAGCGAGCGTGGGTCCTATTTAGTTTTGTTTTCATCCTTGAAACCATCACTGTCGCTATATTTCGTCCGAAGACAATCAAAATTATTAATGCAACACACCAGCAGGTGAGTGCTGAGGCTCCCCCAAGATTAATTTTGGATTTAATTCGTGGGAATGGTCTTGCACACTACTGTGAAAACTTAACATCTGTTTTATTTTTTTGTGTTTTTTTATTAGTCAAAATTCTAATATGCAGTGTTATACTATTTGTTCTGTTATTCCAACATAAACCTATCTTGACATTGTCTGAACCTTTATTCCTTGTAGTTTGAGTTTGGCTTTGCTGTGCTGATGTTGTCGCCTGTGGTATGTTCCATAATGGCTTTCCTTCGATCACTTAAGGCAGAAGAAATGGCCATGACATCAAAACCTAGGAAGGTACTAGTGTGACTATTTTAGGAATATGATAAATTCTACTGGAACAGATGAATTTGACTATTTAATCTGTAATCTAGTTGAACTGACTTATGATTGCTGTATTTACTTGACCAGCACTTAAATTTTTAGATATACTTATATATCATTATAGTGGTTGTTATGAGTTCTGCAGTTTATCAGTCTTTTGAAGTATGTTGTCTTTTAAGCTGGTAAATTTATTTCAAGAATAAATTATTGCTTCTGTTCATGAAAGATGGCCAACTTCTCAATTTGGTCCTAGTTTAGCTTTCCTAATTTAGTTTCAATTATTTTTTTCCACTCATTTTTGTCCTTCCATCTATGAAAATCACGGGGACTAACCTCTCAATTTAGTACTCCTAAGGATGAAAATGATTGGGACAAAACTATTGGACTGAATCTAGACAGGTCACACTTTGGAGGGACAGAGTGAGAAATTATTGATATTTAAGGAATGAAAAGATAATTTACTTATATATATATATATTGCTTTAGATGGGAAGCCTGACTTTGCCACTACTACTATGATACTAATGTCATACCCATACTCACTACCCTTTGTACCTTATCATTCAAATAGCCATTGATTTCTGAAAGCATTTTAACTTGTGGAGAAAACATTTATAAATTGGTTTGCGTAAATGAAGGTTTCAATAATGTGCATGTTGCTTTGTGTCTATTCATTTTGGAGAACTTTTGAAGTCCTGGTTCCTTGTGTTTTTTTCAAATTTAATGGATGCTTGTGGTGGTTGTATTTTTTTTTTAATGAAACTCTTGCATTTGATGCTGCATTTTTAATGGCTGCTTTATCATTTTGATGGGCCTTGTTCATTATGCCTCTTGTATTGCATATAACTAGTTTTGTTTTTGCATGGTGTTTTGTCAACGATGTGTAATGTGGTTCCGATTGTGTGGGGATTTAGTGAGTACTAATTACCTTTCTCTCCAAATTTGCTGTCTTTAGTATGGTTTTATTGCTTGGCTGCTCAGCACATGTGTTGGATTGTTGCTTTCCTTCTTAAGGTATGCCCTTCATTTCCTGCATGCTATTTATACATTTTTGTCTCAACCTTTATTGCTGATGCTGCTTCTGGAGAACTTCTCTGATTTTGCTGTTTCTACGTGTTCCTGTATTCTGCCTGAGTTGCTGTAATAGGCTTCTCTTTCTGTTTTATTTTGTTAATGCTATAACAGAAGGTTATTTTGGATTCTTAGTTTTATTCTGGTTTTGGGGTTCTATCAGATTCATATTGGGGCTGATTCAATATTTCCTTTCAGATTTTGCAGTTTCTTTTGTTTAACGTGCTTTAAATTTAAAAGAGTCTATACCACATTGAGACTTTAAGCAATTCCGTTCTTAATAAATAAGTTCCTTCCTAAATTTATCAGAAATGATGCCATTGGCCTACGTGAAACAAATTATTCTTTTGGACTGGTTTCATCCTTAGAACCTTGTTAATTTGCTTTCTTGACATGATGTATCCAGTTGTGTGTATAACATGCATGCTGCTTTTAAAAACTTTTTCTGCATTCGCATGACTGTGGATGCTTTTGTTTGCATTTTATGCATTAACTTCTGTATATCTTTTGCAGCAAATCGTCTGTTCTCCTTGGGTTGTCCTTGACTGTGCCGCTAATTGTGGCATCCCTCTCTGTTGCCTTCCCTATGTGGATTCGTAATGGTTACCAGTTTTGGGTTCCTCATATGAATTTTGCTGGAAGTGAAGAAAATGATCGAACTCCTGCTAGAAAGGAGGTTTGTTATTCTTGCCACTTTTTATCTTATGTATAGTTGCCAGCAAATTATTTTTAATGGATGCCCTTTACCTTTATCTTCTCATATATCAATTTGCATGTCCATTCACTCCCGAAAAGAAAAGCTGAGATAGTGCCTTAATAAGAGGATTAAGACTAAGTGGATGTTGAAAGTGAGAGGTAACAAGTGAAAGTACTGGAGAAAAGCAACATTGACATCTTCTTATCTAGGGAAATAGGCCAAGTCTGAATCATTCAAGTTGCTATGAAAATACAAGTGAGAGTTAACAAGTGAAAGTACTGGAGGAAAGCAACATTCAAATCTTCCTATCTAGGGAAATAGGCTGAGTCTGAATCATTAGAGTTGCTATGAAAATAAACATTTTGGAAGACTTCACCTTTGACATTGCTTGGCTCTTGGCAGTAATTGAATAAACTTTTTGTTATCTTTGAAGACTGGTCTGACAGGATAATTTGAAATACTTTTTGTCCACTCACTGTTGAGGTTGAGAGGAGTATAAAGCTTTATGAAACTGACCTCTGCTGGATCTGATGAATTTGATTAGAGCATAATGTACTATTCTGACAAGACTTTGTTTTATTAAAGAATCTTGTCAGCAATTCCTCATGTCATTGCTATTGTCCAATGAAGCATGCGTCTGTAATTATCTGGTCGTAAACTGGAATTTTGTTGTTTGAGAGCTAATTGCCTGATGGATTTCATGGATTTGTTGCTTATTGAACTTTTGATCAAATTTCTTGTCAATGCATAAGTCTGTTTATTTCCCTTTGTCAGGGCATTGTTCTTATTATTTGTACGTCGATATTTGTGGGATCTGTTCTTGCCTTGGGTGCAATAGTATCTGCGAAGCCTTTAGATGATTTAAGATATAAGGGATGGAATGATGATCAGAAAAGCTTTGCTTCTCCGTATGCATCATCTGTTTACCTTGGCTGGGCCATGGCATCTGCCATTGCTTTGGTTGTTACTGGTGTGCTGCCAATCATATCATGGTTCGCCACATATCGTTTCTCCATTTCCTCTGCTATTTGTGTTGGAATATTTGCAGGTAATTTTCCCCTATATATGTATGCTTGTACGTTTGCACATTTATCATTTATTTGCTGCTTGTCCATATTTTTATAGATACTACTTTTCTGGATGCAGTTGTTCTTGTAGCATTTTGTGGTGTGTCCTATTTAGAAGTTATCAAGTATAGGGATGATCAGATTCCAACAAAGGGTGATTTCTTAGCTGCTTTACTTCCTTTAGTCTGCATTCCGGCAGTACTCTCACTTTGCTCTGGTTTGCTTAAGTGGTCGGTAACCTTCTTATAATTGTCAATTAATCTCATGGTAGAGGCACACAACTGTAGCTTTGCAGTATAACCCCTGATCACCGTCAAAATATCTCTTTGCAGGAAGGATGATGATTGGAAACTTTCTCGAGGTGTATATATTTTTGTTATAATTGGTCTTCTTCTTTTGCTTGGTGCCATATCAGCTGTGATAGTTGTTGTTAAACCTTGGACTGTAAGTGCAATTCACTTCATTTTATTTAGTTCAATGTCTTACTTTTATACTTAAGCGAGTAGACCCTTGTATATTGTTTATGCTTTTCCCCATCTTTCTGATTTGTTTTGTTTGCCATTATTTCTTCCCCATTTTACAGATTGGGGCGGCATTTCTCTTGGTTCTTCTCCTTATGGTATTGGCTATTGGTTCTATACACCATTGGGCATCAAACAACTTTTATTTGAGCCGCACACAGATGTTCTTTGTTTGCTTTCTTGCTTTTCTGTTGGCCTTGGCGGCATTTCTTGTTGGATGGTTTGAAGGTGAAGGCCAAGTTTATTATTTGTAGCCTCGATACACATTCTATAAACTGGCTGCTGTACTTGTGACATTGTTCTTTCTGCCTTTTTCTTTTCAGAAAAACCATTTGTTGGAGCATCGGTTGGTTATTTTTCATTTCTTTTCCTTCTTGCTGGACGGGCTTTGACTGTGAGTTATATTAGATTCTTTGAAATACTTTTATAATATGAACTATGTTAATGTATTCAATGCTGTCATGCTAAACCTTTTTTACGGTAAAGCTTTTAATCCTTTTATTTTATATTGACTAGGTTCTGCTTTCACCTCCCATTGTGGTATATTCTCCCAGAGTGCTTCCAGTGTATGTGTATGATGCTCATGCAGATTGTGGAAAGAATGTCAGGTTTATATATTATAGCATTTACTATCTTCCTTTTTTTCCTTATAAAATTATCCTGTAATTTTTTTTTGGTGTCTACATTTTATCTAATATCATTGCTTAACATACCTACTTCTTGTTTATGCTTTAACAGTGTGGCCTTTCTCATGCTTTATGGGATTGCCCTGGCGACCGAGGGCTGGGGTGTTGTTGCCAGTTTAAAGATTTATCCGCCTTTTGCTGGTGCAGCTGTATCAGCAGTTACTCTTGTTGTTTCATTTGGATTTGCTGTCTCTCGTCCATGCCTTACTCTTAAGGTTTGAGTGCTATTTGTGATGAACCTTTACTTTTTCAACTAATTTATATGATTTTATTTACAGGAAACTTTGTTTTACTGATAATAATCTTTAAAATGTGAATGAAATTGACTTCTCATATACTGCCAAATTTGTCATTTAGCATTATCCTTTTAAGTTTATCTGACCTTCATATAATGTACAGATGATGGAAGATGCTGTACATTTTCTCAGCAAGGAAACTATTGTTCAAGCTATTGCTCGATCAGCAACCAAGGTGTGTTGTTGTGTCAATGAGTTTGGAGGGCTCTGCTGTAGTGTCATATTATTTAATGCTTGTACTGTTTTTTGCTTTTATGTTGGAGAATTTTTTAGTGGCAAATTTTGTCTTTTTTCTGAAGCAAAGTTCTCTTAAAATTTGGCTTCTAGACATGCAAATAATTTTTTTTTTCTTTTGTTTCATGAACTACTTATAGTGGTAATCATTGACATGTGATCATGCAAGGTGTTGCTATTATATATTTTAAATTAGACACATCTCAATGAATCGAATTATTCATGGCTTGTGAATAGTACAACTTTTTGTAGATTTATTATGTGCTTTGGTATTGATTTCTTAACTTGATGGGCACTCGAGTGGGATAGTGAACCCTGCCCCCAAAGTTGGCTATGGAGCTGAGAGAACCAACCTACTTAAATATCTCATAAAGTATCTACATAATGTGGGATTTAGGGATTCCATATATTCCCTAAGTCTCCATCAATTGCCACCCTTTGGAGAGCACAACTGCATTTGGTGACACTTCACTTGACTTCCTTGTTAGTTAGAAACCTCTGTAGATACCCTTTTTGCAACTGCTGACCACCAGCTCTCGTACCAATTAATGGGTATCCAAATGGGATAAGGAATCCTTTCCCAAAAGTTGGCTGTTAAGGTGGGAGAAATAGCTTACTAAAATACCCTGTAGAGCATCCCATACTTTTCAATGAGATTTAGGCATCCTATACCACTTAAGTCTTCACCATAACAACATTTAGATTTAACTTCTTGTAACATAGGAAAAAAGTCCTGATTTTGTTTATTTTTCACCAAGTCTTTATATAGAAAGGAAGCTTTGCAACATTGGTAAATTTAGTACTTCATGTTTTTGTTGTTTTCCCTGATAGTCCATGTCTTCTAGCTTTGAGACTATTTAAAAAAGATAATTAAAAGACGGTAAAATACTCAGAGTGATATATTGCACTGAACCAGAAAGTTACAACCAAGTCAGTTCTCTGAGGCTGCTTCTTTCTGAAAATGCTTTATTGCACTCTCTAATGGACTTTTCATCATGTCATTTCATATAAATTGTTTATCTGGTTATCTATATGATAGCAAACCTAAAATTTCTTTTGGTGGCATTTGGTACTTGGGTATGTTAATTTCTCAAGTTCTTGGAAACCTATTTACAAAAAAGTTGGGCTTGACATTTTTAAGAAAAGTAATTGTTCCTTTATTTACGAATATAAAATACAAATTTGGAATTTTTCATATTTGTTACTCCTTCCAGTCTTTTATATAAGTCACATTTTAAAAGAATTTTTTGGTTCCAAATATAAGTTCAAGAGTTTGTGGAGCATTATTTGCTTTATTCCAGAAATGCCTTTATTGGAAATTGTTTTATGAAGCATTAATTGCTTTTGAGAGTATTGTATACTTTTTAAATCTATGGTATTAATTAGGAGTAAAGATGAAACCAAAGCAATTTTTAGACAATTCTATTGATGCAACTAACTTTTCTTAGTTTTGGTAAGGTAGTTAAAAGTGATTTATATTAAGGACGGGAGGAAGAGCATGCCAACATGTTAATAGATCAAAGATGCTTCATGAGTTAATTTTTCCATGTCACAAAGTTTAGTACACGGGGAATTTAATTTTTCAAGTTTTATTTATGTATTTATGAAGATTATAAGATGTTTAGATATAATATACAAGATATTTAAAAATTATGTATTGCATTTGTTTTAAATAATATGGGATTTTTTTTTATACCTGGATGATTTTTTTTTTTCAATATAAAGTTTAAATTTTTTATGAATAGATTTACAAGCTCATGAATAATTAAAATATCCACATACCTGATGCCTCTGCCTGAACATTTTCTAGAGTGCATTTAAAATTGTCATAAATGGCTATCTGCTATTTCCTTGCAGACAAGAAATGCTTTATCTGGAACTTATTCTGCTCCACAAAGGTCAGCTAGTTCTGCAGCGCTTTTGATTGGAGACCCTACCGTTATGCATGACAGGGCGGGAAACTTTGTGCTTCCCAGAGCCGATGTTATGAAATTGAGGGATCGTTTGAGAAATGAAGAATTGGTTGCGGGATCTTTTTTCAGTAGGTTAAGATATGGGAGGACATTTTGCCATGAACCAACCAATGATGTAGATCATAGAAGAATAGTGTGTGCTCATGCACGAATTCTGGCTCTAGAAGAGGCTGTCGATACTGAGTGGGTTTACATGTGGGACAAGTTTGGTGGTTATTTACTTTTGTTGCTTGGTTTGACTGCTAAGGCAGAAAGAGTACAGGTAAAGAAATTTCTTGCAATGAACTGTATGTGGTTTTTTTTGTGAAAATGGTGACTCATTTCCTCTTGTAGGATGAGGTTCGTTTAAGACTCTTTCTTGACAGCATAGGATTTTCTGACCTGAGTGCCAAGAAAATAAAGAAGTGGATGCCAGAAGATCACAGACAATTTGAAATCATTCAGGAGAGGTACTGTTATGAAAATTTTATTTATACTTGATTGTACAATTTATACCTCATTCAAAATGATCCTTTTATATTTTGATTTTTTGTAGTTACATAAGAGAAAAGGAGATGGAAGAGGAAATCTTCATGCAGAGGCGTGAGGAAGAGGGTAGAGGGAAAGAAAGAAGGAAAGCCCTACTTGAGAAAGAGGAACGCAAATGGAAGGAGATAGAAGCTTCTCTGCTTTCCTCAATCCCTAATGCTGGCAGCAGAGAGGCTGCAGCCATGGCAGCTGCAGTGCGTGCTGTAGGGAGTGATTCTGTTCTTGATGATTCTTTTGCTCGAGAGAGGGTTTCAAGCATTGCTCGTAGAATACGTGCTTCTCAGTTAGCTCGTCGTGCTCTACAGGTTGATTTGCTTTCTTGAATGTTACTTTTGCTTGACCTTTGGAAAATCATAAATGTGTTCAGGTGATGATAAAACCATGAAATAAAAGTACTCCCCATTAGTTCTTTGTCCTTGATTTGTTATTTGCACCCTTGAGATCAAACTACCTTTATTATGATCCTGTTGTTATATGGGTTGGCATTTACTGTTTTAATGTGAATGTTACGTAGCAATGTATGCTTGGAGTGGCCAGAGCTGTGTCATCTAGTTAGTTGCTTATTCTTCTGCAACTGTTCTTCTCTTAATCATTACCAGCGTATAAAATTTCATTTGTCTGGATGTGCTTGCTGGCATTGTCTATTATAGATGATGAGAATATTTCTTAGTATGCTTAATTACTGTGGTTCTGATACTTGCTACTATTCAATGTCTTTGGCAGACAGGAGTTACAGGTGCTGTGTGTGTTCATGATGATGAACCAACAGCAAGTGGTAGACATTGTGGACCAATTGATTCTAGTCTTTGTCAAAGTCAAAAGGTTAGCTTCTCCATTACATTGATGGTTCAGCCTGAGTCTGGTCCAGTTTGTTTGTTGGGGACTGAGTTTCAGAAGAAAGTATGCTGGGAGATTCTGGTGGCTGGTTCTGAACAAGGTATTGAGGCTGGCCAGGTTGGCCTTAGATTAATTACTAAAGGTGATAGGCAAACAACTGTTGCAAAGGAGTGGAGTATCAGTGCAACAAGTATTGCAGATGGGAGGTTTGACTTTTCTATTTATTTTGTTGTGTCTTATAGTTTGTTCTCTGATCGTGTTTCTAAGATCTAATTCTTGTTATAATGTTATTGGTCCTGTTGCTGCTGATTGTTCTCAGTTGTATGCTTGGAAAGGTGGTTAAATCTTTGTGTTTATATGCTTTTGGTTTTATGAAATGTTGGGTTTTTTGGCACTATTTTATCCATGAGTTGATGGGGACAATGGAAGTAGTTATACTACGTACTTGACTGTCTGCATTTCTAAATATGTTTCCAATAATGCTTTTTCTGTCAAGACATTGCTATTTCTTTATGGGGATACGTACTAATATTTCTGGGCTAATAAACTATGATGCAGGTGGCATATTGTAACAATGACAATTGATGCTGATTTAGGTGAAGCAACGTGTTATTTAGATGGTGGATTTGATGGCTACCAGACTGGATTACCATTGTCTGTGGGTGACAGCATTTGGGAACAGGGCACAGAAGTCTGGGTGGGGGTTAGACCACCTACAGATATGGATGCATTTGGAAGGTCAGATAGTGAAGGAGTTGAATCTAAGATGCATATTATGGATGCCTTTCTCTGGGGCAGGTGCTTAACTGAAGATGAGATTTCTACTCAGTACTCCACGATGGCTTCAGCTGATTTTAGTATGCTTGACTTTCCTGAAGATAATTGGCAATGGGCTGATTCACCATCTAGGGTACGTTTGTTTTCCTCTCTTGTACACAAGAGGATTCAACTGAAATTGTAAAAGAAACTTTGAATCTTCTGTGCTGTTATTGTTATATATGGTAAAATATTTTTTGTTTGACTAATGTCTTTTTATACACACATGTACATACGCACAAGTGAGGGTCAAAGCCTAAAACCAAACAGACACAGCAGAAACAATACAACAAAGAAAACCATACAACCTGTAAACACTCCTATCCCTCTCCAGTAGCTGGCCAGCCTCCATTATCATTCTCCAACAGCTGCAACACCTCAATAGGAGCCCTCGTTCAAATTTGCAGACCTACATCCTGCTCAATCGCCAAATTGGACAGGGCATCAGCATATTTGTTTGCTTCTCTTCCAACCTGTCTCAGTCTGATCTCCCACTCCCTATTCATCGGCTTAAAGATCTGACTCAACGCTAGCTGCATCCCCATCCCCATCCCCATCCCCTTGTATTCTTTCTGCCAACTGCTTCAACACTTCTGCAGAATCTACTTCCACCTTCAGTCTATGATAACCCAAGTCCCAAGCCAACCAAAGTCCTGCTCTGTCCCCTCTGCATTCAGCTGTGTATGCAGAACACCACCCTTACTTCTCTGAAAAACCACCTAACCACTTCCCTTGGCAATCTCTCAGCAACCCTTCACAGCTGACCATACCTGCGTTTCCTTTGTTCTTTCCATCTGTATTCAACCTCACCCAACCCTCTTCAGGCTTCTCCCAGCTGTCTTCAACTCTCCTCCTTCCTCTTAGTCCCCTTTTTTTCCCCTTCTCCATTGTTTCTGTTGTATTGCATCCATAATTAATAACTTGCATAGCATTCACTCTTCTAGCCAATATATTGCCATTATTCCTAAAGATAATGTCATTTCTCTGTTTCCAGAGAAACCAACAAGCCACCAGTAAAGTCTTCCACTGCCTACCCTCTTCCTTGAGGTTTACTGCTATCCACCAGGTTAAAGAACAGTTGAAGAAAACATCCTCCTCTGCCACTTGCAGTTCCTTCTTCCATCGGTCCCTTGCTAAACCACAATCCCTCAAAACATGAATTTGGCTTCTCTTTCTCTGCACACCACACTGATCTGCTGCTTCCCACTATGTTTCAAATCATTACTATGCAACTTCTTAGCAACAAGCCACATAAAATGCTTCAATCTTTATGGACCCGTCCAACCCCATACCATGTCCCAAAAGCTTGCCCTCTCTGGATTTCTGCTACCTCTTATCATCTTGTATCTCTACTCTTTACTCTATAGGCACCATCTGCCTCACCCATCCACAGCAGCTTATCCCTGTTTTCATTATCCACTGGTGGCAATGTTTGACTAATGTCTTGTTATTCTTAACCTTTGAGTTTTTGTTCCGCCTAGGTTGATGATTGGGAGAGTGATCCTGCTGATGTAGATTTATATGATAGAGATGACGTAGATTGGGATGGGCAGTATTCTAGTGGGAGGAAAAGAAGGTCAGAACGTGATGCTGTGGTGGTTGATGTGGATTCCTTTGCCAGGAAGTTTAGAAAACCAAGAATTGAAACACAGGAAGAAATTAATCAACAAATGCTATCGGTGGAATTGGCGGTCAAAGAAGCTCTCATTGCTAAGGGAGAAACACAGTTTACTGATCAGGAATTTCCTCCAAATGATCAATCCTTGTTTGTGGACCCTGCAAATCCTCCGGCAAAGTTACAGGTTTTCCCCTTTGAAGTTTTGTAATATCTTTAGGTATATATTTATTTATTTTTTTAAATTTACTACAAACTGATTTTTCCCCCTATATAGGTTGTTACTGAGTGGATGAGGCCAAGTGAAATTGTGAGACAGAACCGTCTAGACTGTCGTCCATGCTTATTTTCAGGGGCTGCGAATCCCTCAGATGTTTGTCAGGTTTCATATTTTTTCTTCTCATTCACAAGACTCTGGATCCCTGACTGTAAATGCTGATTCTTATATCTGTTTTTAGTAGCATTATGTTTTGCAATTTTTCTAACTAGTAAGTTTTTGAATTGAATAGGGCCGGTTGGGTGATTGCTGGTTCTTGAGTGCTGTTGCTGTTTTGACTGAGGTTTCTCGAATATCTGAAGTGATAATTACTCCAGGATACAATGAGCAGGGAATCTATACTGTTCGCTTTTGTGTTCAGGTAATGCATATGGGGTGAATTTCACATTGAATGCTTTTTATTTCTCTTTTCTCTCGCTTTACCTCGATGATGTTTACTAATGACAGTATTTATGAAGCATTGACATGTCTTATAATTAAAAAAAAAAAAAAGAGAGAAGGGGGTGGGGGGACCTCTTGCGCTCAAATGTGGCTGACAAAAAGGGGTTACATTGAGAAACTATAAAGTCCATCGTGATGAAATTGAAGGAGCACTTTCCTAATATTTTGGTAGTATGTGAATAATTTGAATGCTATCGTTTAACATAATGTTTATTTAGTAGGGTATTGGAAAGATTATAGTGTAAGATGCTTGCCGCGGAGGATGATACCTGTACTGGCAAATGTGGCTCCGTGGTGAGCCCTTGATAGTTAAACCTTAAGTGTTATAGGGTCAAATGCTGGTATGAAGAGGATGATGCCTGATGTGTTTTTCTTTGGAAGAGTTCCTGCTTAAAATCTTTTGGATCACACATGGTTGTAAATTTGACGTACCCATATGTGTATGTGTGTTCATGCTCAATAGCTAGGCATTTATTAAGACAGATAAAGCTTGGAGCTGAATTTAGTCCATTGTTGTTGAGGCTGGTCAATAGTCAGATTTCTTTTGCTTTTGCTGTGTTCCGAGGGAGGTTAGTTTGTTAATAAAGAAAATTACCTGCTGTAGGAGGGATGGACATTAATGATTAATCTGTAAATTACTCTCCCCTTTGCTGAAAGATGTCTAAAATTACACAACCCTCCCCTCTGTTATAAATATATACACAAACCTTCCTTGAACTGAATGATGAGCAAAATACCTTTAAGGATAATAATTTTTTAATTAAAAATTTAACTTGAGTTTGAGAATTTTATTTTAATGTTATTTATTTGTGTTAAAAACCGTAATTTAATTCTATTCTGAATTTAAAGAAGTGGCTATATTATAATGGTTAAATTTATATCTAATGTTGATCATGTAAATAATAAAGGATGTAGTGTCTTTTGATTACAGGAAGGGGAGAGTATAGCTTTTCAAAATAGAAGAGAGGGTTGTGCAAGTGAATTTGGCATTTCTCAACTCAAGGAAGGAGAAAGTAATTTACCCATAATTAACATGCTATAATAAGAGATAATTTATTTAATAGCTCGAGGTTACACCATCACATAAGATACATTCATTGATTCATGGGTATCGGTCAATCTAATTCATTGGAAAATTTTTATTTCTTTTGGGAGGTCATATTTGCCTATTATTTGATATGAAGTTATTGTCATTTATCATTTCTGGAAATCATCTGCATCTCATTTGTTGAGGTTAATGGTATCATTTGGCTAGAAGCCCTTTGCTTTGTTCTCGTATTTTATATTTATCAGAAGCCCATTTCTTGCTACTTGCTATAGACATAACACAATCTGGTAAGATTAGGAGGTCTTGAATCTAAATGTAAACCATAAAAGGTTTCCTTTCTTTACTTTTGCTAATGCAAGGATTTTGGCGCGCTTTCTTGATGTACATATATATAAACATTTCTGGTCTGATATAGGGTCTCCTGTCTTGAGAGATACCCAAGATTTATTGTATTGGCTTCATGTCGCTTCTAGTTATTGCATCTTGCAACTTTGATCTGATATTTATACTATAATTTTTCCTCTTTTATTCTCTCTCTCTTTTTTTTGAAAAGATTTAGACGTCTTAATCACTACGTATTTTGGTTCCTGATATCTAGGGTGAGTGGGTCCCTGTTGTTGTTGATGATTGGATTCCATGTGAATCACTGGGTAAACCTGCATTTGCTACCAGTAAGAAGGGTAATGAACTTTGGGTCTCTATATTGGAGAAGGCATATGCAAAGTTGCATGGCTCTTTTGAAGCATTAGAAGGTGGGCTTGTTCAGGATGCTCTTGTTGACCTCACTGGTGGTGCTGGGGAGGAAATTGACATGAGGAGTACTGAAGCCCAGATTGACCTTGCAAGTGGTAGATTGTGGTCCCAATTGTTGCGCTTTAAGCAAGAAGGTTTTCTTCTTGGTGCAGGAAGTCCTTCAGGTTCAGATGTGCACATCTCATCAAGTGGCATTGTGCAAGGGCATGCTTACTCTATACTGCAGGTAATGGTAGAATATTTTATTTTATTTTATTTTCCTTATATTCATAATCCTAATGAATTCTAATGATCATTAATGTGATACAATTTAGGTGAGAGAGGTGGATGGCCATAAATTAGTTCAGATCCGAAATCCTTGGGCCAATGAAGTTGAGTGGAATGGCCCTTGGTCTGATTCCTCACTTGAATGGACAGATAGGATGAAGCACAAGCTGAAGCATGTTCCACAGGTTGTCATTTTTACTTTCCTGTAGTGGACTAGTCATATGCTTTGACCTCTTACCATTGAGCAAAATATTGCTGTTATATTACTGTCGCCTTGTGTTGACATTTACTATCACCTAAGTGGTATCTTTATCTGACCTTTTGGAACAGTCAAAGGATGGCATTTTCTGGATGTCTTGGCAAGACTTCCAGATTCATTTTCGATCAATATATGTTTGTCGTATCTACCCTCCGGAGATGCGTTATTCTGTTCATAGCCAATGGCGTGGTTACAGTGCTGGGGGCTGCCAGGATTATGATACATGGCATCAAAATCCACAGTTCAGACTGAGAGCAACTGGGCAAGATGCATCGTTTCCGATTCATGTTTTCATCACTTTAACACAGGTATTTAACATTAAGTAATGCTTATATCAGAAAAAAAGATGTCTCTTGGATCTATTTTTTACCTTTTTTGTCATAATATTATGTAGGGGGTGGGGTTTTCAAGAACAACGGCTGGTTTTAGAAATTATCAATCCAGCCACGACTCATTGATGTTCTACATTGGAATGAGGATACTCAAAACTCGTGGGCGACGTGCAGCTTATAATATATACCTACATGAATCAGTTGGTGGCACAGACTATGTTAATTCTCGAGAAATATCGTGTGAAATGGTTCTGGAACCTGATCCCAAGGGATACACTATAGTTCCTACTACTATACACCCGGGGGAAGAAGCGCCCTTTGTCCTCTCTCTTTTCACCAAGGCATCAATAACTTTGGAAGCTTTGTAGTGCCAGTGCCTAGGGATCACATTCCTTTTGGTTATCTTGTCCTTTGAGCTGATATGCATATGATGCTCTGCAGAAGTTTCTTAAATGCTTGGGTTCTTGGTGGATTATGTACATGTACTTGCTCTGCTGAACCCCAGCTTAGAAATCATCGGGTATATTTACATTTTATAAGCTTTTTTTTTTTTTCTGGGTTTTCATATATCAGTCAATATCTCATTGAACTTTAGGCATTTTGCAGGCTGTGACGATGTGGTTCCTGTTATCTGGGAATTTTGCTTATTTTTGGAGATGGAACCGAACCAAAGGGGTAGGGCTACGTTTGAATGCTTGGTGACAGCATCTAATGTCATCCTTCTGCCAGCAGCATCGAAGGGGCTCGCGGGGTGTTTATTTTGTAAATAGAAGTGGTACTATAAAAGGGTATACTTGTAACTTACCATTTAATCAAACAAACAGGGGAAAAGGAGAAAGCTCAGTATGAATACAAAATTACTAACGCCTGGCTCCAGGGTTATAGTCAAAAGCTTTTAGAAAACTGAATGTAAATTCAACGGCAGTTTTGACAGTCGAAAAATTTTGTACGAAACATTCTTTCTAGAGTTGCAATACATTTTTTCTTACATTTGCGGCAATTTCTACAGACGAGTCGTCTTCGTCTGTTAGTATTTGGACAAGTCAAGAATATAACTGGGCTCTTGTTTATTTAAAGACTATCCGCCCTTTATCCTTTTGAGTTTAATATGTTGGCAGGTTTGACGGTTTCGGTTTTAGTGATATATTATCGAGTTTTTGCTTTAAAAGAACTTTGATATGTTTCTTTAATTTCATATATTTATTTGAGTTGGATCCTTGGACTGTTAAAATGGAAATCCTATAATTCAAGGCCATAAATATATGTGCTGATAGTAAATTATTTTAAATTTATTTGAAAGTGAATGGAGTTTGGACTCTTACCTTTTACTATCCGATATTTCAAAATAAGAAAATGTAATTGTACTCATATCTAATAACAACGTAGTGGCTTACAGAAAATTTAATTTTTTGTTGTATGTCATGAATAACGACACTGCTTTTGAATTACTTTTGGCATGATTGTATGCTTATATTCTTTGTACTTGTATCCTATATCATACCGGATATGGATATCGTTTCTACGTATAATAGGTCTTTGGCAATATTTTGAATTCAATAATATGACTTGAAATATGTTTAATAACAAATCGAATTGTTTAGTAGAGTTCGCCAAAAAAATTGTTCATTTAGGAGAATGATTGGTACCATGGAATTTTTTTTTTACCTAGAAATCACCAAAATGAATATTACCTTTCTTATTATCTCTCTTAATAAGAAATTTTCTATATACAATCAAAACCAACTTAATCTTCCCTCGAACTATTTCATAACACTTCTAAGAAAATCTACTAAGCATCCGTTAATAAAGCCATGATTCTAGCACGCACATCCATATGCATACATATGGATATGAAAACAACGATGAGTAAAATTTTATTCCAAGAAAAATTTTAAATTTTGACAACTGGAACTCAAATTAATGCATAATAAAAGACATTGTATTATTCAGCTAGGCGAATGATCGGTGCTATGATATGAAGACTGAATTTTCTAGCACGCACATGCATACATAAGAAAACAACGATGAGTAAAATTTTATTCCAAGAAAAAACTGTAAATTTGACAACTCGAATTCAAATCAATGCCTAATAAAAGACGTCGAATTGTTCAGCAAGGAGAATGATCAGTGCTAAGATAAGATATGAAGACGATGAAGACTTAATTTTCCCTAACAAGAGCCACTTTTATAAAAAAACTTCCACCAAGCTTCCCTTCAACAGAGCCCATGTAAAGAGAGATCCTTGATAAGAATCGCCATCCACTGATTTTCAAAAATTGTATAAAGGTGACTCTTATTAAACCTGCCTAAAGTTAAATTAGTAAGAAGACAGGACTACTTCCTTCCAATTTAACCTAAAATTATATTACAAATAATGTTTCACTTTTTTCATAGTAGAAAATTCATCCCCGGTGTGTATATAAATCCAACAATTACAATCGGTTGATAGGCAGGCATATTAGAGAAACTTCGCATGAATATTAGAGAAACTTCGCATGAATAATCACCCAGAGGAGCATTAGAAATCTAGCTGAGAAATGTAAATGGAACAACGTAAACACTCCACAATCCGCTTCAACTTGGACTTCAACAAAGATAGATCCAAGAGGAAGGAGTTTATTGGCAAAATGTATGTGGTTGATATAAGAAAACAAGTCGAAAAGCGAAGCAGATCGTTGGTAATTCATCATGAAGACTTAGAGAGAAGGCCTTACGATATGCTTAAAAATAGTCTCAAGTATATAATAAACACCAAAATCAGAAACAATAAAACGGCAAGCCCTCAAGTTTGATCTCATGCACCTCCCAAAATCCAAAATTGCAACGAAAAGAACATAATAGTAGGTGAAAACAAACTCAACGGTAGCGACGAAGAGAGAGGGTGTTGTTCCTCTTCCAGGTGGCCCTGCGAGAGGGACGAGCCTTGTGGTAAAGATGTCCCCTGCCACGTAAGCCCCTGTATTTCTTGCCGGCAGAAGTAAGTCCTCGGAGCTCCCTGTGCTTGTGGACTGGGTTGCAGAGCCAATTGATTCTGGGGTCATTGCGAATGGCGTTATGGGCAACATCCACCAGGATGATCTCGTAGTACTTGTAGGTTGAATCCTGTAGTGTAGTGTATCAACAAGACGATCCAAGGTTGACCATTAAACATAGAAAAAGAACCAAAAAAAAATCTGAAGCTGAATGATAGAGATAGATTTGAGTTTGACAATGGGAAAACAACCTCATTGACCCAGTAGGAATTGAGAACCCTAAGGCCACCCAACTTGCGGCCAGCTCGCTCCTCAGCGACGGACCTCTTGCTGCGTTGGAATTTGAGCTGGGTGACACCTTGATTAGTGGGCTTGCCATAGACAATACCCTTGGGAACAGGCCTCTTGCGACCACCTCTCCTCACACGAACGCGATAGATCACATAGCCCTGCTTAGCTTTGTACCCTACGAGACGAGCCTTGTCGGGTCGGGTCGGCCTTGTCAACCGCACAATCGAGGGCTGCTGACGGTACTCCCAGCACCTCACTCTCTGCAAGAAACTCATCACATCTGACTGCTTCTTCCGCCATAACTCCGATACGTACTTGTAAGCCCCTGTTCCACCGATTATATTATCATCATTTTCCATCCACAAACAACAAAATAAACAAAATCACGAATAATGAAATATGATGATAAACCAGAGGGTGTACTGTGCAGTACCCATTGTGCCTCGTATTCGCAAAGCGAGGAAGCGCGATTCGCAGAGAAGGGACACAACCGGCTAGCTAGGGTTTTTCCTTTTCCTTACCGCTTGATATAAGGCAAAGCTGCGAGAGTCAGTTTCCATATGGGCCGGACTATATGTCTATTGGGCTATTTCGTCAAATATGTCAAATATGGAAGTTGGGCCACACAGTGTTGAACAAAAATTTTTCAACAAAATGAAAAAGAACTTTTCTCATAGCCCAAAGCTTTGAGATTTCAGAGTCTCTATCATTCGAATTAAATGAAAAGAGAAAGCCCCCTCACACATGGTTTTCTTTTTTGCTGTTCTTGTTCTTCAAATATAACGAAGTAGAATTGGCCCCCAAAAAAGAATTTGTCTGAAATTACTTGGAGTGTTGTACTCATGGATATTGTGATAGCTAATAAGACTTTTAAGTACTATTTTTCTGTTATGAAAAGTAAAGAAATATGAACAATATCACAAGATTAAGAGAGAATAATATAAAGTAGAAATAAAGAAAGTAAGATGAGAGATAATTAGAGGGGAGAAAGCAAGGATTATTTTATATTTTCTTCAAGGTGATACATGTCCTTTATTTATAGATCTCATAATTGTATATTCTACATAATTGTATATTCTAGATAACCTTTGAAGGTTATATACATTAATCATAGAAAACTCCTAATGAGCCATTAAATTTAGAGGTTATAGTATTCAAGTGTAGAACTTTAAAAGACTTTTTGGGAGGTTATGGAGCTTTAAGTATGGGATCTCAAAAGAAAATTCTTGAATGTTATGGACATTACATAAAATAATAAATTTTATAACACTTATTCTTGAATGTCCATACAAATAAAACCCAATGAGACAAAAACCTAGTAAAAGAAAAAGAGTACATAATATAACATAATAATTGAAGTTGTCTCATTAACAACCTTATCAGGAAAATTCAATGGGACAAAATCTTAGTTAAGGAAAAAAAGAATATAACATAATCTTTACTCCCTTGATGAAAACATAATTTCTTGTTCTTGAGTCATTATATTTAGATATTCGACATCAACTTCACAAATAAGATTGCAAGCATTAATGCCATTGGGATTAAATTTTCCTTTTAACTTAACTATGCATGATACCATGTTTTGAAAACTTTTTCTCTATACATATCTTCTTGATATATCAAGTTATGATATAAATATATATAACCTCTTTGATATCATACAAGTTCTTGTATTTGTATATTCAATTAATTTGATCCAAGTCCAGTTAAATAAAATGCCCCCACACATTTGTCCCTTGGAGCTATCACAATATTATGATATTTATTTATTCAACAAGAATTCAATCTTGTTGGGAAATTTATAATAAATGCAGCATTAGATAGATATATAAGTGCTTTAAAAAAAATAAATATATGGTGCTTCTGAACCAATGCGTTTATTTATTCTCTCAAGGATAAAATTATTGAAGTACTAATTAGATGTACTTTAAGCAAAGAAAATCTATTTAAGATCTTATTAAAATTCTCAATCTATAGACTGAGTCAAAATTTTATTTTTTAAGATCTTTCCTCTTAAATCCTTTATTTAAATAATCAATTGGTTTTGCAAGCTCTTCAAGAGTTTCAATCTATACATCAACACATATAATAAACTCTAATCCAAATCTATCTATAAATATAGATAAATTGGACAACTTTTAATCTACAAATGGATTTTTTCAAATGTATGATTTTTGTGGGAATTTAAGATACTTCTAGCATTTTAAATCCTCATGGAATTCTTATATATATATATACATATATTTCACTATATACTAAGTCATATAAATAAGCTATAATTTTATTATATGATATAAAATTTGGTATATTGTCAGGCTAATAAGATATTCAAAATTTCATCCACCACATGATAATATCCATGAATGTTAGACTAGTGTAAAAACCCTCATGACAGTGTATTTCTTGTTTTGTTTTCTCATGTATGCGCCTTATATGATATTGACTTTATGTGTTGGGATTGCACGTCCAAAAACTTTTCATTGAAAACTCAAATTGTGTCTTTTTCTTTTTATATTGGTAAATTATGTCATTTTTTTGTCTACATTCTATGATAGATTTTCATACAAGATCCCCATTTGATGGTTTGATAGTACTATTTCAAGATCACCAAAATCATTGTCAACAACTTTATCTTTTCAATCAGTTCCATAATGACATAACTTATTGAGATCTTTTCATTGTTTTCAAGTACTAAAAACTCTGTTGGAATTTTACTATTAGTTATATCTTAGATCTCTTCTAGAGAATCTGCTTCCTCAATATGATTATCTTCATTATTTTCACTTTTTTTTTCTAAGATGTTTATCTTTGGAACATACTGATTTTTCATACTTCAAGTGTGATTCATTTTAATTTGTCTAACTGGGATATTGATGGGAGCATTCTCAGTTGGAATTTGAGATTTGACAATTATCATTTAAGTCAGCAGTTGTATCTGACCGTTATTTTACAATATTTAATAAATGCATTATTTGATGAACTTTTGGTTCATAGTACTTTTGTATGAGGATTGAAGGATTGTGATAATGTATTTCATATAATTACTATTCTAACTACATATTATCTCCCCTTCAAGCTAGGCAAACAAATCATGCAGTATAAGTCTCCTATATTCATTTGTTTCCTTTAGAAGCATCTTTTTGTTTTATTTATAGACAAACAAGAAGGGGGAGAATTTTAACCAACATTTATTCTCAGCTTTTTTTAAATATCCATCTATATGCATTGTGGTGGCAAAATAAGCATATACATTGCATATTATATTTAAAACGGAAAATTTCTGGCTCTGATTAATTGTGGATATCGCATAAAAACACTAAATACCTTTCAAGACAGAAGTTATCCTATAGATGTTGTATTCATGCTTGTTCGAAATGCAAATTTTAGTATTCATTCTTATGTGAATGGAAATGAAAAATAAGAGATACTTTTTCTCGAAATATGGACAAATAGAAGTTTAACTCCTAAAGAAGCGATTTATGAAGCCTCTCGGAATTTGATTGATTTATTTATTCCTCTTTTACATGTGGACAAAAAAAACTTAAATTTAGAAAACAATCAAGACAAAGTTACTTTACCCCTTTTTACTTTTCATGATGGATTGGCTAAACTAAGGAAAAATAAAAAAGAAATAGCATTGAAGTCAATTTTTATTGACCAATTAGAATTGCCTCCCAGGATCTATAATTGTCTCAAAAGGTCCAATATACATACATTATTGGAGCTTTTGAATAACAGTCAAGAAGACCTTATGAAAATGGAACATTTTCGCATAGAAGATGTAAAATGTATATTGGACATTTTAGAAATAGAGAAGCATTTTGCATAAAATTGAAATCCATTGGATTTTTTTATCTTTTTTTTTCCTAAAAAAAAGATGAAAATGCGGGTTTTGAATCTTTAGCACAAATCCATGGTCCAAAATGGAATAGATGTATCTAGGGATTAGTGGTTTCAAAGTGAATTCTCCCTAGATACACAATACACATATCATGATATCTTATTTCACAATTGAATCAATTTAAAAAACACCTGAAGTTAAGGATTTCTCAATAGGTAATGTTGCTCCAATACCCAACCAAAGGGCCATTGCTGTACCAATCAAAAAGACGGTTATCACTACTGGACGATGAAATGGATTTTGGAATTTATTAACATTCTCCAAAAAGGGTGCTGTTAATAATCTTGCTGGTACTGAAACCATTAAAAGAACACCCAATAAATTTTTGGGCACTTTACGAAGTATTTGAAATATGGGAAAGAAATACCATTCAGGCAATATTTCCAAAGGAGTTGCAAATGGATTTGCGGGTTCCCCAATCATTGATGGTTCTAGAACTGCTAAGCCTATGTTACAAGCAATAGTACCTAGAATTACTATTGGAGAAATATATAAAAGATCGTTGGGCCATACGGTTCTCCGTAATAATTATGACCCATTCCTTTAGCCAATTTAGCTCTTAATACAGGATCATTCAAGTCAGGTTTTTTTGTTATTGGGATAGGTGAATTCTTATAGATCCATCCTCCAAAAGAATTGGACATGATAATTTTTCATCATCCAGCTCGAGCACGAATCAAACGTATCTATCTAAAAGATTTATATGTTATACACACAAATCTAAATATGAGGATTTTATGTACGAAAAAATTTAATAGAGTCTCTTTTTCGGAGTTACAACTATCCATTGCAAGAGATTCTGTTCTTATAAGTTAAGTAAATGCTCAATAACCAAGTAAACTTGCAAAGTTTATAGTGCTTTCTGGGTCATCTCAGACCTTGCGGTTGGCCTTTATCCCCCTAAAATCTCGAGACTTTTTACTTTACATACAAAGGATTTAGTTGTTACTAATATAATCTAGCCCTCGTTCTTCTTTAGATCCACTTGTTTCACTCCGATAGTATCATAAATCGAGTCAATGCAGAGGAAATGAATGCATTTCCATACTATTAAGTTAAGTGAAATAGATAAGACACAATCTGGATCATACCACATCACTTATTTTACTGGATCTTGCGGAGCCTGTTCATGTAGGACACGATGGAGTCTGATCATAGAAAAGATTTTCTTTAAGCAAACTAGCCTATCCTCTGTAGGGGACTTGCATGGTGGTTGGAACAAAGACACATTTCATTGTGAATTCAAATGTGGCAGATAAGATCAAGTCATATATTTGCACGGCCCAATCAATAGTTCAAGTCACACTCCCATAATCTATTTTTTCTTCGAAGAATCCTCTTCAACTATTCATGTCTATCAAATAAATAATCCAATTTTGTGAAGTTGAAGGGAAATATCCAAATACATGTCTTATTATTTTAAATAAGACATATTTGTAGCAATGAAATACTATTGTTCTTCTCCCCAAATGATAAATGATTGATTCCAAATATCTATGATCCATATTCTCTATAAAGGACCAAATGCCTTGCTTACGTATCATTGGAAAGTGCATTTCCACGTAATAAAAAGTGTGTAAACAATAAAAACGAGTCAAGGTAGATTGGCCCACACTAGCACTTCCACGTAATAACTCTACCAAAGATGATCCTATTACAGGAATAGCCTCAGGTATGCTAGTTACAATTTTTATTGCCCAATAACCAATTTGGTCCCAAGGTAAGGAATAACCAGTTACACCAAAGGATTTGATCAATACAGCCAAAACTACACTTGTAACCCAAGTCAATTCACTAGGTTTTTTAAAACCACCGGTGAGATAGACACAAAATACATGTAGGATCATCATTAGGACCATCATACTTGCCGACCGTCAATGAACTAATTGGATTATCCAACCAAAGTTAACTTTAGTCATTATATATTGAATAGAAGCAAAAGCCTCAGTAACGGTCGGACGATAGTAAAAAGTCATAGCAAACCGTCGCTACTTGGACTAAAAAATAAGTAAGTGTAATTCTTCCTAAACAATAAAAGATGTTGACATGAGGGGGAACATATTTACTAGTTATATCATCTGTAATCGCCTGAAAGCTGGTTTAGATCAATCCTAACCCGATGATTATGAATTACTTATATTCTATATTAATATTCTATACTAATAGATTATTATTATATTATATTAATAGATTATAGATTAATTAATAAAGATATTATATTAAATCCAGTAAGAAGAAAAAACATCAAATTGTGTATTTGCACGGAATCCTTGCTAATTCTTTATTCAATCGCTACAAGGTCAGCAATTCCATAAGCTTGGGATTCTGTTACTAACATAAAAACATCCCTTTCCATGTCTTCGGATACAACCCATAAAGGTTTGCCCATTCTTTTTACATAAACCCTAGTGTTAATTTCGTGCAGTTTTAGTAGTTCTTTTGCTTCCAGGAAAATTCTCCCTTTTGTGCCTCATAAAAAGAACTTGCGGGTTGATGGATCATTACCCTGACGATATAACATACTAAATGGTTCCTCTATATTGCACGATAAGGCGAGAGATAAAGAATAATAAAAAAAAAAGATAGAATTGAACAACCGTACATGCATCTTTTGCATATTGCATATGACTCTACTATGGAATTGGTTTTTACCCCCCATTGAAGAAATAGAAAATAGAGAGGGTCTATCAGACCTAGATCAGTAAATAATCCAATAACCACCCTTCCTTTTTTTTTGTTTTGGGGTAGTTAAAAAATACTATGATGATTTCATTGCTTTATTATTTGGTCTGTTATTTAGCAATCCTAAAGTTTTTTTTTTTCAAATCAAATGTTGTATTTATATAAGTAAAAAAGATCTTGTTTTTCTTATTTTCATATTCTTTCATAACATAAAGATTGTTAAAAGCTTTCCGTTGTAAAACCAAAAAAGTTTGTGACGCTGAAATAGGCTCCTGATAGATCAGATAAAATTGGAAATACCTGTTTTCTCATACCACTCTTTTGATACAAAATCAAATGGTTTTGAAAGATTTTCACATATTGAATTCGAAGTGCTATGCTATTATCACTTAATATTCATGTGGCAAAGGCATAGTCTTCTTTTTTTTCTCAAATAAAAGACTCATTGGCGCCAAGTGTGAGGGAATGCTAGATGTTTAGTAATTTCTCCTTTTGCGAGAATAAAAGATCCCATTGAAGTGGCTAATCCCATGCATACTGTCTGTACATCTGGTAGCACAAATTACATAGTATCATAAATAGCTATTCCGGGTATTTTCCATCCACCTGGAGAATTTATAAATAAATACAAATCTTTGGTATCATCGTCTATACTGAGATATACCATAAGGCCAATAAGTTGATTCGATATTGCACTATCAATCCCTTGGCCTAAAAAAAGTAGTCTTTCTCAATAAAGTTGGTTGATTAGGATCCAATTTTATCCCTTGGGAGCCGTACATGCACCTTTTGATGCATACGATCCACCAAAAATCACGAAAAGAATCAATATGTAGATTTCAACCCTCTTTCTTTTTTCATAGCAGACTTTTTTGAAGTTCTAATGAAAGGTCTTTTTCTTACATTTTTCAAGAAAGATGGCTTTTGACCTATTTATGTATATTAATCTATATTCATATTATATTATAAAAAAATGCACTAAACACTTATTGAACTAACTTCTCATTGATGTATTGTTTTCATTGAGATCGAATCCAAATCGCAATGTAATTTTCTTGTTTTTGAATGGGCTTCTTCAATTCTTTTAGGTTTTTGTTCTACTCTGAGTAAAGATCTACCCGATTTGGATTTGTACATATAGCACAAATACTCCAATACCACGTCTTTTTGCTACGACTTCTTTTCTTCAATTTATTTCATGTTTTCCAGCAAATACAAATATATGATAAATACATGATAGAAGTAGTAATTATAGATATATTACCAATTGGGTTTTTTTCTAAACAGAGCCTGGATGCTTCATTTTATTGGTCCAACCAAGCCCACCATAAATTATTGTAAATTTCTAATATTAATCTGGATACCCCTAAAAAAAAAGATCTAATTACACACTTCACGTTCCAAATTTTTGCTGATTCAATCAACCTTTTTGGGGCTGAAAGAGAGGATATCTCGATCAAGGGAGAGAATGGGAATCCCACATGACCTAATATATTTGACAAGTCGCACTATACGTCAACCCAAGATGCATCTTCCTCTCCAGGACTTCAAAAAGGTACTTTTGGAACACCAATAGGCATTAAATGAAAAAAGAATTGAATTAAGTAGTCTATCTCGCTTTGATGCAGAAACATAACAATGGGTTTATTGTCTTAATAATGATTGGCTTTTATCATATTTTATTTATAGATTGAATAAATTCGTAAAAAAAATCCTAATACAAAAGGAAGACCAAGTGACTAAAGGAAAATTCTTATGAATAGGTCCTTTGAGTGATGAACAAATATGTCTGCATTCACTAATATAAAGATATAAACACTCATATAAAATACGGTCAACCCCCTCTCCCCTCCACCATTGCGCATTCTTACTTACCAGGTAAAGAATAGATCTGCTTCTTTTGTTCCTACAAATAGAATTCTTCCATTATTATTACAAAACTAGAATAAATATTAATCTTTTACCTGAGATAATCCACTAAAAAGAGAGGGTCCATAGTATAGTTTTTATAGTGCAATAAAGTTACATAGTGTCCATTTTTTGTTGATATAAGAGGTATTTTCATGGGTTTGCCTTGGTATCATGTTCATACCATCGTATTAAATGATCCTGGTCATTTACTTTCTATCCATATAATGTATACAGCCCTGGTTACTGGTTGGGTCGATTTGATGGCTTTATATGAATTAGCCATTTTTTATCCCTCTAACCCTGTCCTTGACCCAATATGGAGACAAGGTATGTTTGATATTTGAATCAGTAAACTTGAAGTTTACTATAATATTTTTTTCAATTGTAAGAAAACTTTAGGTTTACTATAAGAGATTTTTAATATATAGTCTCAACGTGATATCCAATATAATAATATCTTTGAAACTAAATAAATATATTTCAAACATAATGATATGCCATAAATGATAAACTTTGTTCCGTATGTAAAAGTAGGGGGAATTATAGTAAGAGACTGGTAGAGTGAATTAATTGTTGAATCAAGTGTTTTGATGATTCCAAACTAACCTTCAAGAGCTTGGAATAAAGATATCAAAGATGCACAAAAGGTTTCAAGTGAAGGAATTCTAGAAAAATCATTGCAAGAATAGATGTAGAATGTTTAGTAATGCTTTAATTTGAGTAAAAGACTTTGATTTAGTGAAAGGATGTTTTAAAACCTTGATTCTATGTTAATTCATAGGATATTTGAAAAACACCCATCAACAGACGAAGTTTGAAAGGTTTATACTAATTTGCTGTTTTGAAAATTCGAACTTTGGCTCTGGAAATTTGAATTTCGTATTGAAAATGAATAAGTTTGAAAAGAGGCTTCTCTGACAGACAAATTTTGACTGGAGAAATTCGAATTTTGATACTTGTCTGAAAAGAGCTTTCTCTGACAGACGAACTTTGACTCATGAAAATTCAAATTTCAGACAAAATACAACTTATGAAAAATGAAAAATTCATCTGAGGATATGTCAAAGTTTATCTGAAAATTAAGTTTGAAAAAGACATCAAGATGACTCACTGACAGACGAACTTTGAACATGAAAATTTGAATTTCAGAAACAAAGTTTGTGAGTCTGTTATAATGATATGTTGACATATGATAGTATTCATAAATTTGAACTTTGAAGTAAGTCTGAAAAGAGGTCTCTCTGACAGACAAACTTTGGCCTTTGAAAATTTGAATTTCGAATAAGATGAACTACTGTGTCTTATTAAACCAGCTACTGACAGATGAATTTTGGATTCCAAAATTTGAATTTCGAAGGCACTGTAGCAAAATGAAATTATTGTTCACACTTAACAGAAAGACTTTCAACATGAAAATTCGTATGTTCCAACATAGAATCATTTTCTAAAGATGAAAATTCGAATTTTGCTTCATGACAGATGAACTTCGGGAGTTCAATGTTAAGGGCTATAACTTTCGGTTTCTGTGAAATTCATCTGTTGACCAACTGAAATTCAAACTTTGAGTGTCAGAAGCATTAAATGTGATTGATGAATGGATAATTTCTCAGAATAACCATTGGGTAACATCTTTAACGACTAGATCTTGTCTCTAACGTATAGTTGAGGCAGAAATCTACAAATAGAACTTCATTTGAAGATGTGGGCAACGAAAATTACTTTGTATATACTGAAACTCTACAAAATCATCAACTTAAAGTCTCTTACTCTCACATACTTCATTCTTTATACTTTAACTTTCATATACACTCTGATTAAGGGAGTTTATTCATTGTAAACAATCTTATCTTCATCTAGAAGAAAAATTTTCTTGTGAGGGGATATCACAAGGGATTGGGGAAGCACTTAGTTAGAGTACAAAAAGAGAAAGTGTGAGCTCTAGAAACAGAGCATCAACGCTGTATTGTGGCATTTACAAGAAACCCACTGAATTCTTGCAAGACAGTAGAAAATCTCAAGTGGTGACTTGGGGACTGGATGTAGGTCAAGTTGAGAGACTGAACCAGGATAAATATTTGAGTCTTTTCTTCCCTACTACTACTTTTATTGTTTATTCATTTATACTCTGTTTTACTATCACCCTTTGTTTTCTTCACTTTCTTGACGTTTTGCAGAAAAAATTTTAATCTTCCCAATTCACCCCCTCTTAGTAAGCCAGCTTATCTAACAAGTGGTATCAGAGTCTGGATTCCCTATCAAAGGATTTAATAGTCCGGGAAATACAATGGTTGGCTTTGGAGAAAGTATACTACCTGAGGGAAACAACACAAATAGACCACCTGGCTTCAGTGGAGAATACTATGGATACTGGAAGATGAGGATACAAATCTATTTTTAGTCAATTGATTTGGACATCTGGTCCATCATTCAGAAGGGAGAATTTGTCCCAATGGCATTGCAGGATGATGGGAAGTACAGAGAGAAGCCAGAAGCTGAATGGAATGAGGAAGATAGAAGAAGAGTCTTGCTGAACTTCAAGGCAAAACACTGCTTAGTCAGTGCATTAAATTAAGATGAATTCTACAGGGTCTCACAGTGCTCCACTGCTAAGGAAATGTGGGACACTTTGCAAATTGCTCATGAAGGAACAACTGGAGTTAGAAAACTAATTGAATACTTGCATAGGTGAATACAAAAGCTTCAAAATGGCGGAAGGAGAAAGTGTAAAAGAGCTACAAAAGAGATTCACCCTCATTGTGAATCAACTGAAGAGTCTGGAAAAGGAGTACACTCAGATAGAAAAGGTCAGAAAGATCCTTAGAGCTCTCCCTCTGGATGACAACCTAAAGTAACAGTAATAGAGGAAGCCAGAGGAGAATCAATGGCCTCTATCATAGCTCTTTTTGGTAGCCTCGTAGGTCAAGTTAAGAGATCGAACCAGGATAAATATCTGAGTCTTCTCTTCCCTACTACTACTTTTACTGTTTATTCATTTATACTCTGTTTTACTATCACCCTTTGCTTTCTTCACTTTCTTGACATTTTGCAGAAAAATTTTTAATTTTCCCAATTCACCTTCCTCTTGGGAAGCTAGCTTATCTAACATTAATTATAAAGAAGAACTTTAGATAATAAAAAGTGTTAAAATAGCAAATTTTGAGTAGTAAAATTGAGAGAATAAGCACTAATGTGTCATATTTTGTAATAAATTTGTTATTTTGGTTTTAAACTGTAATTTCCCCATAATAATATGATAATAAGACTCTTCCAAAGATTTAATCAATTCTACATTATTCAACTATTCAGCACTTTGTTGTTGAGTATCATTTTAGCCACCAATAAAAACACATAATTAAGAGTTTAAAGTATAAAATGGATGAGGTAAAATTGCTATTAAGTTTTATCTCTACAATAGAAAATGACTATAAAATATCTGTTACGGAATAAACCTTCTTATACGGTTGAAAACTAAAATATATGCATTTGAAAAATATCATAATGTATCATGACTTCATTTTTAAATGACATGCCACACTAGATTTTCCAAAACTTTCAAATCACAAAGCATATTAAAAGTAAAAAAAAAAATCACTTGAGAAAATCACGTTCGCACACACACATATATCATACTAAGTTTATTACTTGTTAACAATATGCCTCAATATTATATTAATGCCACTTTGCAAAACCACTTCATAGATAATATGTTTACTTTTGTTTTATAAAAATATAAATACAAGTCCCATTAATATTCATAAAACAGAAAACTCGTGTATATTATATTAATTTGTGACTGCCCATCATAACTAGAGAAAAATGTAGTACTATGTACCCTTTGAAATGAAATATGCCTTTTCATACTCAATGCTTCTGTTCTGAAAATTGCAATTCTCCAAGTGGCCATGATTCTTAACTTTGTTGAAAGACAACAACTTCATCAATTGAAAATTATACTTTGTAAAATCATACTTATCATTTGTAAGAGTTAGTAAATGACAAATGCTAATAAATTTACGGAAATGGAAACCAAGATAGGAGAATCATTTTGAGTGCATTGATTTAAAGTTGACAAATTATTGTGTGACATATAATGTGTCTTATTCAATTCATTACTTTAAATTCTTTTTAACTGTCTAAATACCAATGATGATATTTCTAATATATATATAATGATGTGATTTGCATTAAAAATATAAATTATGAATGAAACTTAAGGTTGGGATGAAGACTAGACTATATTATGGTAAAAACAAAACTAGACTATATTGAGATTTGATTTAGAAAATAATGATTTCTTTACCATAAAAATAACGATTTCAATAGCATGAAATCCCTCTCCAAACTTTGAATCTACTAAGAAGTTATATACAAATTATATCCAACCACCAAGAAGAAAATGGTATTCTAGATTCAAACATTTTTTTTTTTATGTAAATGTCCTTCAACTTGATAAAATAATTTTAATTCTAAAAAAATTTATAAATTTGATCCAATTATGTGGCATTTGCAAGCTATATATAAGTCAGATTAGCTCAAACATATGAAAAACAAACCATTAAACCTCAAAACCACCACTCAATGTCCAGATTTACCGGTAGGCATTCTTAATCATACTACCTCAACAACAAAATATCCATATTGATTATAGAACATCTGCAAAATGTCCCCTTCAACTTTAGCTGACAAACCACTTAATTTACTAGTTCACTTTAGCAATAGAAAATGTTCCACCTATTACATTTACTTAAAATTTCAATATCACACAAGTCCACTGGTCCAATTCAAATTCCCATTATGCTATAATCCAAAATTATCAAACTTATTAACAAGCCAATATTACCAATCAAGTTACATTTCATATCGTTTCTAAATAATATCATTGTAGTAAATAACTAGAAAAGATGACAGCCATACCGTGTCTAGTTGAAAGAATACCATGTGGATTAAGGAGCGCACTCATGGCTCATCTCATGAAATTGATTGTGGTGCAAATTGCAGTCAAATTCTTGCTGGTAATAGTCATGTGACCAAATGTAGCACCCCTAGGATCAAAGTGAGTCTGTTTAGAGGGTATTATAACTACCACAGCTTGCTTCAAGCATTCATTAACGATACAAGACCCATTGAATCATTTAGCTGCATTAGATAATGGAGTATATAGTCGTTAATTCATGGAATAAAATTAATCGAATAATTAACCAAAATTAAATAGAAATCAAATGAATAAGAATAAAATTGAGAGTTCAACTTATTTTCTTTGCAGTTAACCAGATGAATTGAAGATTTCATCATAAAGCTCTTTGATCTCATTTATAGTTGTTAGAACCGGGCCGAACTGACCGGTTCAACTGGTTGAATTAGGAACCAGTGGTAGGTCTGGTCCAGACTAACAAGAAAATTGTAGGATAGGGGAATTGGCAAAACTGGCTTCAAATTGGAAAAAATTGGTAAAACCGGCAGTCTGAATAAGTTGAGCGGTCTAGTACTACTGAGAAGAAGGAAGAAAAAGGAGAATGAGGAAGGAAGGATAAAGAAGAAAAAAGGAAAACCCCACCAAATTTTGCTTTCACCCACATAGTATAAGCATGGCTCATAGTGATAGGTTATCACCATTTGTTTTATCTAACTACCTCCATCCTTTAAACCGCTTTAGAAGCTCATGACTAAGTTGAAGAAGATGATCAAGATGAAGAAGAAGGAGATGAAGAAGGCCGCAAGAAAAACTGGAAAGAGAAAAACATTGAAGTTGCAAAAATGAAACCAACCTTCTAAGAAGAGCTATTTGAATAAAAAATTAAGCAACACATTCCCCAAAATTATTACAAGTAGACTCACTTTCATAAAGAGTCTAGGAGAGTGAAAAGTCGAAAACAAGGAAGGAGTTGCCGACTCTAGGTGAGAGGGAGAGAGTGGGATGTGATGGTGGAGTTAGGAATTCATACCATATAGCTAGCAAAAGAAACCAAAAATTAATGAAACGTTGGAGAGTGAAAATAATTAAAGAAGAGATAGGGAAAGATAAGAAGGATGTGACGGTGGAGTAGAAAAGCATAAGAAATAGGTTGTACTTTTTCTAACAATAGGTTTTCTTGATATACACATTTTTTAATAAAAAAATTTACCTTAAATTAAATATAACAAAACCATCCATCATGTTTCTTGCGATTTTTTTAAACGTAAAAGTCTCCAATACTGCAATACCAATTACTATAATAAATTGAATTAAAAATATTATCATATATTTATTTTTATTATTTTTCTATTATTATTTTTTATGAACAAAATCCTTTTTAAATGCTTCTTTCATTTATTTTAAAAAATAGTTACAAATATATTAATTTAATTATGACCAATTCAATCACGATTTGACTACATCGGCTGAATCATTGAATCTTGAATCAATATCTTCACTAATTTAATGACTGGTCCGGTTTTAATAACATTGATCTCATCTCATTGCAAAGCATGAAGACTTCATCACAAAGAAGAGACTTGTGCTTCATGTGATGAACAACAATCTCTAGGTGATTAATAAGGAACCTTTAGGATTATCTCCTTCTAATTTCATAGAGACTTGTGCTGATAACATATTATAAAATTAAAGAAATATGAACAATATCACAAAAGTAAGAGAGAACAGTATAGAGTAGAAATAAAGAAAATGAGATGAAGAGATAATTAGAGGAGAGAAAGCCAGGAGTGTTTCATATTTATTTCAAGGTTGCAAGCATTTGGAATATGTCCTTTATTTATAGGTCTCAAACCAACCCAATAGTTACAATTACGTAAAGAAGAGAGAATTAATCTACATAATTGTATATTTTATAACATTTGAAGGTTATATACATTATTCATAGAAAACTTCTAATGAACCATTGAATTTAGAGGTTATAGTACTTTATGTGTAGAATTCTAAAAGACTTCTTGGGAGGTTATGGAGCTTTAAATGTGGGATGTCAAAGGACAATTATTGAATGTTATGGACATCCACATAAGATAATAAGTTTTATAACATTTTCAAATTAAATCAATGAGAAGTTTAATATTTATTGATTTGAAGAAATTAATATATTTTTGTTTTATATATAGAGATATTATATAATCAATAAAATAGTGATTTTGCATCTATTTTTAATTTTAATTGATTTTTTTGTTTTCAATTTATGAGATTGAGACATTGTAGGGTAAATTAAAAATTTCAACTGTTTAGTCAATCATTAATCATCAATGATTATATATACAATAGAACAAAAGTTACTATTATTTACTATTTATTCTATTTTTATTTAAAAAATTAATAAAATCATAGTTAATCTTATTTATGGGATATTATTTTAGATATTAGCTATTGTTTTGAAATTCAGTCATGCTAAATAATTTACAAGTTTTATCTAAATATAATTAATGATAATTGTAGATTATATCTGAATTTTTTTCAAAAGTATATTATTTAAATATATGCCTATAAAATTGTATGAATATTTGTTGATTATTTAATTAAATATTAAATATAAATGTCATAACTAAGCAGTTTTCATTAGCACAAAAATTAAATATAAAACAATAAATTCAAAGAATGCATGAATATACTTTTTATATTTAGAGGTAAAAAAGTTAAATAAAAAGTATATATATAATTTTTTTATGGCAAGGAACAATTGGCAGAGTCCAACCACCCATAATGGCGGAGCTCAACTACTAGTTGGGTAAATCTCAGGTGTAAACCATGCCCGCAATAGTTCACATTAAGTAAACAAGCCATTTAACCTAGTAGTTTGAGTATCTTCCTTAAAGCAAGTTCCGTTAATCAAATCAAGACATCAAGTGGGCTTGAACCCACAACATTTTGCTTGTAAAGAGACACTAACTACAAGGGTGTTAATTTAGATGTTTTGATGATTCTAAAATGAATGAGTTTGAAAGATCCAATATCAAAGGAACACAAGTGAAATAAAGAACAAAGTTGGAGTTTCCTATTGATTGAAGAACTGTTTCACATACTTAAGGAAATTATTTGTAAAAGAAGGTAGTTGAGCTTTGAATTTTAATTAACCTAATATTAAATGAGATGAGTAATTAAATGATTAATTATTAGCTCATGATTTCAAGATGGTTTTCATGAAAAGAAGTATCTCATGAGGATAAAGCTTCAATGTCAAAATGATTCGAAGTATTCAATTGGTTTTCATGAACATGTTTTAGTTTATGGGGATAGTTTCTAAGTGTTTATCCTATTTTCAAGAAAATATTTTGCCTTATTAGCATAACCAATGAAGGTTATAGGGATAAAGACTCAATCTCAAAACTTTTCCAAAGTCTATTCTTCAATTTCATGAAAAAGGATTGAGGTTATTCGCATAACATAACTTGAAGACTAAGTTCTCAAGAGGTTATCCTGATAAGGTAGGCACCTTATTCGCATAACGAAGTGAACAGTGAAGAAAAGTGATACTGTGCAACCCGTTATTTGCAAAACCTAGGGAGGTTATCTGTATAACGTGTGTCACAGAGCACTTGGACTCCTCGAGTAAACAGGTTATTCGCATAATCAAGGGAGGTTATTCTCATAACCTATATTTCAGAATACTTGAACTTTCCTCAGGTAAGTAGGTTATCCGCATAACCTAGGGATGTTATCCGCATAACCTAGGGATGTTATCCGCATAACCTATGTTACAGAACTAATAACTTCTCTTCAACAAAACATGTTATCCGCATAACCTTGAGAGGTTATCATGATAACCAAAGTTTCACAAAAGCTCAGTTTGAGAAAAACTTAACGTTATCCTAATAACTGAGTGGTTTTTATGAAAATGATTTCAAACTAAAACTTAGTTATTCTAGACAATACATTATCCGCATAACCTAGGTAGGTTATCTGCTTAACGAAAAGCTCTACGTTGAAAACAAAGGCAAATAGTTACCCGTTATTCACATAACTTGAGGAGGTGATTCACATAACCTCTATTAGATGCATTTAATACGGTAGGTGAATGACTATTTTACTAAGAGTAACGGATAATTTTTATTTCCAACAGATAGTTTTGTCCCAAGACTATAAATAGAACCTCATTTAAGTTGTTGGGTAATGAGAAAAACAATATACATGCCAAAACTCCGCTGATTCATTTATTGATTCATTCAAAGTTTACCTACCCTCTGTTTTACTCATTCATTGTATCACAACTTTCATATTTACTCTTTTAAGAGAGTTTTCATTATGTAAAACATCTACACACTTGTAGAGAGTACTTAGCATGAGATTACACTAAGGGAGATAGTTTTACTCTTGAGTGAGAAGAATAAGAGAATTTGTTTCAGTCCAAAGTTCGAGCTGGTGTTATTCTGTGGTCATTGCAAGAACCCATTTAAATCTTGTAAGAGATAGTGGAAAAATCCCAAGTGGTGGCTTGGGGACTGGACATAGGTCAAGTGGAATAGACCAAACTAGGATAAACTACTGAGTTCTCTTCCCTTTGCTATTGATTTCTTATACTCTATTTTCAGTTACCTTTTTAGTATCACTATTGTATTTTGTCTTTGCAGAAAAATTTCAATCTTCCTAATTCACCCCTCGTCTTGGGAAGCCAACTGAGCTAACAAAGGGTAGTGCCTGACGAGCAAAAGTATATAAATTTGGAGAAGGCAAATATATTGATAAATGTCTTTCCCAGTAATCTCGTCATCGTACAACACATTATGAACCGTTTCCCAATTTACTAACAAGGCCAAGTCCTCTGCCAAATGCAAGTCCCAACTGATCCACATAAACACCTTTACAATTTTTTTTCCTTTAAGATTTGGTTACATATTTTGTTTGATGTAATATTGTGTATATTATCTTCTTCTTCAATTGATTTACTAATTTAATTGTTTGCTTGGATGTTTGATGACGGTTAAATTAAACCTTAACAAGTATATTGTAACACCCTACTTTTTATTACAAAAATTTAGGTGAAAAAAAGATTATTAAGATATTAACATTTCATCAACTCAAATTGCTAGAAAAGGGTTTAGATCCAAATAAAGTTTAAATTTAGAAAATTTAAACCCAATTGAGTCATAAGTCTTTATACCAAAATTTCAACAGCATAATAACTATAACTCAAAGGCCTCCAAATAAAACCTGTTAGAAACAAATTAATTTCAACATTCTCAGTAAACAACTAACATCTACTATAATCCAAATAGGGACTCATAGTACAAGACCCAAATTCAATAAAGCAGTTTAGATACCTAAACCTTTCTAGGACTACCTGTTTAAATCCATTCAAAAACTAAAAGGGATAAACAATTACAATAATAGCTTGTCATTTAGTTCCCTTCTAACAAGATATTCTAGTGTGACTTAAATCTCAGTTTATATAGTATAAATATACATTAGTTTCAAAACAAAGGGTACTTACACAATTATTTTATGTAGCCATATTTAGTTATTGCGGTAGTTGTAGGGAATATTTCCAACACTCCCATTATATACTTGGCAACTTCATAAATATGATGCATAAATCTAGGATGAAGAAAATGTACCAAGTAACAACCACCATTATTTTTACATGAGATAGGTATGAGTACATTCATCTGATTGCTTTCCTTTGTTGAAGTTAGAGCCATTAGTTGGAAAAATATAAGACCACAAGGTGAGATATAAATCTCAGTAACCATGGGTAATAGTGATACATTAATAAATCAATATGTTTTAAATGTAAAAGCAAAATTGTAAATTTCAGTATTAAATTCTTAATATCTATTGAAACCTTTGATTCGTGATTAACACTAGCAACAGACAATACGTGGCCATGCCATACAGCTAGACCTACTACGGCATCATGTCAGTGCCATAGCTAATATTCTCATAAGAAGTGTACTTGCTAAATATTTGCATGTACTCTAGAAGGGTCAATATATAATCAAAATAATCAATAACATGCTAGAACATAAACACATATACTCTAGGCTACAACCAACCCCTCCTGAGAGGTGCACAAACTCTCAAGAAATGTTGAATATAGGTCCCACAATCATACCTTGACAAGATGGCTAGCACTAGGGGTGCACAAAAACCGGGTTGATAGTTAACCTAGTGCCCAGTTTTTTAAAGTCAACCAGGACCAGGCTAACCAGACATATGAGACCGAGGTTGGCTCGGTCTCAAAAACTATTTAAAAATAAAAAAATAAATTAATTTTATTTATTAACAAAACTATAATTATATTAATTCAAAATATATTTTCTTAAAAAATAATATTATGATAAAAATAATGTCTATTAAAATTATAAATACTTAATAATCATATATTATTTTTAAACAATATTAAGAAATTAATTCAAATTTTTAAATAAAATTAAAATATTGGATTTTTAAAAATATTTACAATCATGATATCGGCAATATATTATATATATAAATAAAATTAATGATGTAATAAGAAAAATATCATATAAAATTAATATTTATAAATTTATGCATATAAAATTATATATATACCGGGATCGGGCGAGACCAGGTTTGACTTTAACCCGGTGTCCAACCTAGCTTAGTCTTCAAGACTAACCCGGTATGCTGGGTAGGGCTGGGCCTATCGGGCTATGGGTTGGTTGAACACCCCTAGCTAGCACACACCCTTGAGATACATATGTCATCAAGACAAAGTCTTTGTATAGTCAACTTATACTTGTGAGGTATACATGCTATATGGATTTTAATCACACGTGGTAGCAAGCACGCACCCATGAGATACACATGTTACCATAGATTTGACACACCTTGGTAATAAACACCTACAATGTATACAATCCAAGGTGGTCTAATGACAACAATTCTCAAGATGACCAGTACATACTTGTGAAGTACACATGCTGTAACATTCCAAATTGCATAAAGGATACCACAGTATGTATAAAGGTACATGAATGTGAATTGGATGTAGGAAAAAAAGGAGAAGGAAGTGAGTAATACTGTCAAATCGGGCCAGGCCTAAAAGCTTGATTTGACAAACGGGCTTGGAAAACCAAGCTCAAGCCCGCGGGATTGGGCCTACGAGCCAGCCCGTGGGCTTTTTTTATTTTTTTAATATTTTTTTTATGTTTTTTTAATAATTTTTTATATAATTATTTAAATTAATACAACTAATCATCATCATAATTCATCAAAAACTAACATAATATTTAAAATTTACAATTTATATATCATTAATTAATAAAATAATATGTACTTTTTAATATTTTAAATAAAAAAAAAAGAAAAAGAAAAAAGTCTCAGGCCTTCGGGCAGGCCAGCCATGGGTTGGGCTCAGAAAGCTCAGATTATGTATTTACTCCCGAAATTGAGGTCCTAGCCCACTCATTCTTTCAGGCTTTTTAGGCCAGCTAGTCGGGCTTGACCCATTTTGATGGCTCTAGAAGTGAGATGGTAATGTTATATGCTTAATCCTTAAATGACATTAATTTTTTATATAATTCTTAGAAGGGATTTTGTTTGATCCTTAATTGGAATTAAGTTTTCATAATGTTCTTAGTAGGAATTAATTCCAAAATTGAACTAAGAAATATGCAATATACCTATTCAATTGAAACTCGTGTTGAGCTAAGCACAACATTATAAGTATTGCATAGTCAGGAGGTCAAGATTGAAAGATAGATCAGCTTGAAATTTTAGTATGAATGGTAAAAAAAGAATGATAAAAAATTGGTCTTTGGAGAAAATAATGAGAAAGTATTCAGAAATAGTATATGCGATTTTTAATTGGGTCAAGGGAAAAGGCTATTTCAATAAAATATGAAAATTACATTTTAGCCATATGAAAAAAGAATTACATGCAATTTAGTCCCTTAAAAGAGAATTTAGTGCATTTAGTCCCTATGAAAAATTACAAAAAAGGGCTCAAAAGAATTAAAAATTATAATTTTGCCTGAGTCAAGGGCAATTTTAGAAATTTTAAAATTTCTAGGAAAAACGAAGCTCTCAATAAGGCGAACTTAATAAAATACTGCCTAGAAGTTAATCGAGTCCGTATAAATTTATAATGAGAATGGAAAGTCAACGGGTAAATGTAATACCTAAAAAGAAATTGTGGGTCCCACAAAATACAGTACGGGCATAGGAATAATGTGTGGACTCCACCCAAATATATTTTGGAACAAGAAAGTGAATTTAGTCCAAAATCAAATTTAGAATAATCTTGTACCATTAAATAACAATTATGACAAAAATAATTAATTGGTAATTATTTTGGACAAATCACTCCCTTAGTTGGTGTGATTTTTAGTTGACCATGTGATCAAATTGCTTATTTAATTATTAAATGGAAACTTGGTGAAGAAGTAGTCATAAACTTAACCAAAGTTTGGTAATTGACCATGATTTGCACCTTATTTGTTCTCTCTCTTCTTGGAACATCCAGCAGCTGTAAAGGAGAGTCTGAAACTAAAAAATTTATAGAGAAAAAAAGGGAGTGGTGTGAGGAAAGAAGTGAGGAAAAGCGAAGACTAAAGCTTGGAACTTGAAGACTAAGGTTCAAGGTAAGTCTTCCACCTCTTCAAGCTAGTTCTTCAAGTAGTTTATGTTGATTCCATGGAATTTTCTTCTCTTCCCTCTCAAGTCCAGATTTCGGTCAAGGTATAGGAAGAGAGGAAAAGTGTTTTTCTTACATGAAACCTAAACAAAAGCATGAGATATCGTGAGAAAGTAAGCTTAAGAGAGTATGGAAGCAAACCAATGAAAAATTATTTCCTCTCTCTCACTCCCCTATTTCAGCTAGTCTAATAAGTTGTCGTAGAGTAGGAATTTCATTAATTTGAGGCCAACAATGGATTCCCCATGATCCAAAACCTCAAGAACATGCATATGGTTCATGATTTAGCTTAAGATGAAGGGAATGGAATTTAGGGTTTATGTGAGGCTTTGTAAAGGAAGCCATAGAATCAATTTCCTAAGTGGCTATTTGATATTGTGTCTAGGTTCAAGGAAGCCTAAGCAAGCTCTTGGAAGGGGTTGAGTCAAGTAGAAAAGCAAAGGAAGTAACAAGGTAGCAATTTACCAAATTATGTATTATATTATCATACTTGATTTCTATGAGTTTGTTGCTATGCCACATGTTTGTTTTGATGCTTTGTGATAATTTGATAATGTTGGCTGAGTTGTTTGAAGGGCCTTAAGACCCCGGGATGCCCAATTTATGAAATAAAACTCTACCAGAATTTCTATAAAATGTTATGGTATAATATATTTATTATGTTTGGCAAATGATTTTCATGAATTATGTGATGATACTTGTGTAAAATTGGTGAAGCTATTGAGATTCCATGAATCTCACTCTTCCCAAATGCTAACCACATCTAAAAATCCAATATGGCAAGGCTACCAAGAAGGGCTAAAGGAAAGGAGCAAGAAAGTGATGAACTATATGATTGTACAAGTTTGATATTATGCCATGAAATAATGTATCAAGATATGTATGAGATGCAAACTCTGTATTTATGCTTGTTCATGTTCCTTTAAGTGCTCTTATAATGTTATGCATAAAATTGAATCAATGAATGATGATGTATTATAACTATAAAGCTTATTATGTGAGTTATGACATATTTTTTTCCAAGATGACCAACAATGATTGGAATAGAGGCGCTCTATAAAAAACAAAACATTTAGTATGAATGTTATATAGTTTCTGAAAGTAGACAGAATAAGCAATCAAAGAGCTAAAGATCACTCAATTTGGTTAAGTATACGATTTACAAAGAATTTTTAAAATTAGGGTTTCAGAATTGGACAGTATAGGAAAAACTGGAAATTTCATTAAGAATACTGGTTACTTTGAAAGGTAGTATAAAATTGTATAGAGCTTCAAAAATTCAATGGTTTGTATGATTAAAAAACTTTAATGAAATGCCACTAGTTTTGAAGTAATTGGAGCTATATAGTGAGAATAAGATAAATTTTCTTAAAACTATTCCAGTAAGAGTAAAGTTCTGACCCATAGTGATTCTAGATAATGCTATACCTTGTAAAAGTAAAAATAAATGTACAAGAAAAAATGTCTAGAAGAGACATATAGGACTTTCAAATGACAGAAAGTTTCATGATTTGGCTTAGGATAGAAGGAGATATAAATTTTTAAATTTAAGGCCAAAATCCTGGGAAGGAGAAAAATGACTAAGTCTATAGTAAATTTGTTGGCAAAAAAAAAAAAGTCTATAGTAAATTTTGTGGATTAAAGTGTATGAATTGATCAAATGAAGTTACTATTTTATATTTTTTCCATATAGATAATGTTTTAATCTATTTTTAGAGACTCAAATCACTTGCATGCGATTTGTATAGAATTAGTTATGAATTTTTTAATTTCAGTTGGTAAAATAGAAAATACCATATGAACAATACCAAATTTATTGAAAATTCTGTTTTTGACTTTTGTGTGATTCAAGCTTCCAATCATGAATATTTGGATTCTAATAAGGTCTAATACATAGGAAATAAAACTAAAAATAAGGTGCTACACATGCCATCAAATCAAAGTTCATGTATAGCCAACACACACCTATGAGGTATACATGCTATACGAATCTCTCGCACATGAGGTAGCCATCATACACCACACACATGACACACCTTGGTAGCACACTTGCCAAATACACAATCCAAGACAGTCTAACAATAACAACCAACCACAATCACAATCATTCAAGCATTAATATCAATACACATACATATATAGTCATTCAAGAAAATAAGTAGTAATAAAGCAAAAGGTTTAGGATAACTAACTCTGGTTACCTCAAAAGCATGAAGACGAATAACAACATACATTGAGTAAGAGTCACCCATCGAAGTAGACTATTTGTGCCCAAAAGCTGTATCAAGAAAATAATTAATTTACACTTTAGCTACAAGAATACATGACCAATCTTCGAGAGTCCAAAGCTATGAATTTTATATATCCAAGTATTTTAACATAATTCCACAACTTAATATGAAGAGTTACCTAAATATCAACATAATTCTCACATACTTAAAATATACCAAATAAGTCATATTAAACCATAACTCTAAATAAGTCTGCTATGAAGGAAACCACAACCAAACATCACAACACCTTTCATACTTCATTATTTATCATCTCAAATGCTAAGTATGAAGTTTTGGAGCTTAACTACAATAATTTCTATCTCTAGTTAATTTTACACTTTATTGACAACCTTTTTGAATTACATTTTCAAGCAAGTTGTTTATATAGCAAATTATCTCCAAATCTTATCAAACTTGACCAACACAATCTCTAGCATCGTATGAAGCTTCTAAGACCAAACTTCTAGTTGAACCACTTGAGATTCATAAACCCTCAAATTTCAAATATACGATAAAATTAGAAAATTTTTAGTTAGAAAATATATCTCAAATCAATTCAAAACCATACAAAGCTTGGTGGTATACACACTCTTAAGTATCCAAGGAAACCACCTATAACAATTTCATAGCCATTTTTCAAAGCATTTTCATTTTCCCCAAAACATTGACTTAGGGTTCATATAAAATCCCAAAATTTCAACATATAACTCATGAAATCTTCCAATACAATGATACCTATAATGTAAGCAGCTTCTAAGTATCATTTATAAGCTTCTCTAACAACTCCAAGCTAGCATAACTTCTGACTAATTGAAGAATAACTCCTACAAGCAAGAGAAAATAACAAAAATCACATAAGAGAGGGGAGGAGAAGAATGAAGAAGTAATTACCTCAAAGATTCATCATAAAATCACTTGAAATCCACCCTAGGACACCTCAAGACATAGTTTTCAGCTAATCCCTAAAAGGAGAAGGTTGTAGCTAGAGCTTGAGGAAATGCGATTTTGGTGTTGTTTATATGTAAAACAAGTAAAGCGACTTACTTGCAAAAGAATTTCCAGATTTGGGAAAAAGCATAGTTTTTGCAGAATCTAACTGAAATACTTTTTCAAATCGCCCCCCTAAATTACAATTTGCTCAAATATTAATTATCTTATTATTTTTTTAATTTAATTTTTTTGCACCACAAATAATGATTAATCAACTTTTAAATTACACTTTTAAATATATGGGTTGTTGCACTTCTCCTAAAGATCAATTACCATCCAATTATTCCAAAAACTCACTTAATCAAACAAAAAAAAATTTAGAAGTATGATGTTACATATACGGGCCAAATCAATCAATAAATTAGTGAGTAGGATATCGTCTCATGAGTAGTCTAACTAATAAAATTAAATAATAGAGAATCCACTTTCTTCCAAGTTAAGTGATCAATTAACTTACAAATTAAGATAAACAAAATTAAATTAAAGCACTAATATAAATCTAAACAAGCACACACCAAATAACTTTGAATGTCCATAGGTGGCCTTAAGCTACTACTCTCTTAATTGTTTCATAAGCTTTGCATTAACCAATTTAATTATGCTTAATCTTATTTCTATTAGTTTAGAGTCAAATCAGCTGTAAGTCCTTTTTGATCAACCTATAATGCAATCCCTTAAATTTTAACTAGAAATTTCATATAATTATCAAAAACAAAAATGATATAGTTCAAATTTCACAAATAAGAATTTAGACCCACTACAAAACCAAACCCAAAATTTTATACCCAAAAGTGATATGAGACTTTCTACTAAAATTTTGATAGCATAATGGTTATACCTTCAAGGGTCCCATAAGCAAAATCTTGTAAAAAAAAATTCTAATTCAGCCAGTTCAACAAATACATACACTACTGTGATCCAAATAAGGGTCCACAATTTAAGACTTAGGTTCAACAAGTACAACTAAACATTGAACCTCTCTAAATTCACCTTCACCAATCCACTTGAATGACCAAAAGGATCAAGTACATAGACATTTAGGGACTTTGTCCCCTCCAAATAATAATTTCCATAGTGTATAATCTATGATAATCATCAAGTATAGTACCATATCATCAAGGCAAAATAGAAGATGGTATATTATTATTTCTTTCACAATTCAGAAGCAATAATTGGAAGAAATAATTCATACCAAACTTAAACAATCAAAAGTTAATCAGAAATGCGAGTTACTCATTACACTTGGTAATTATTATGGTTTAAAAGCATAACAAAGAATATAAAGCCACTAATGAGCACTCCCAAAATATGCCCAAAAGTGAGGGAGAATTATTTCTCAACCTCCTTCCCCTTTTTTGTGCTAGTACCTTCACTAGAAAATAGTAAAGCAGGAGTAAAATCCACATCTTAGTAACAAGGAAAATATAAAGGTAAAACATCTTATGCTAATCACTCGTAGTCCATCAATAGATAATAAATACAAAACAATGAATAACAAATCAACAATAGATTCAATTTAGAATTTACATAAAATGTCAATATTTAGTATATGGTCATATACTATTTGGGTTACAACTGACCCTCCTAAGAGGTGTGCAACTCCCAAGAAATACCAATTATAGGTTCTACATTCATACCCTATCAAAATAGCCAGCACACACTCATGAGCTACACATGATATCAAGTCAAATTGTTGTATAGTTAGCACATACCTGCGAGGTACACATGCTATACGAATCCAACTAGCATGTGGTAGCCAACACACACTTGTGAGATACACATGCTACCACACACATGGCATAACTTGGTAGCACACACCCGTGAGGTACACAATCCAAGGTGGTCCAATCATAACAACCAATAACATACACAATGTTTCAGTACCCATTCCAACATATTTACATATATGACATACAAGGAGGTAAAAGCAATAAAGCACATGATACGGGCCAAAGAAACTTGGTTACCTCCCATTACAAGCAATTCTATCCAAGCCGAAAGATGAGCCATGGAAGCCTTACTCATTAACTCTCACACTACAATGCCATATGACAAGTCAATTCTTGAATCATCTTTAATATTGAACTTCAAAATTCATCTATTACTAAGTAATATTTGAATTTCGAGTTTGCAAAAGATATCCAATGTTAGTTCATTTGAATTTTCATATTGAAAGTGCATATGAAGATATTGAATAGCTTCCTCAAGTTTTCACATAGAATTTCAAAATTCAAATTTCAGAAGCTCAAATTCATCTATCAAATGCATGTTGAATGTGATACAATAGTTTTTCACTATGAAGTTTGAACTTTGAATTTCAAAGTTTGTCCATTAGAGGCATGCTTTATTAAGACATATAAGTTTTCACTTCAAAGTTTATACTTTGAAGTTCAAAGTTCGTCTGTTAGAGGCTATGACTTTGAACTTCACCAACGGTTGAATTTTAACTAAACTTCATGCAAATTTTACTCACCTTCACTAACTATATTTAGCTTGAAATTTGAATTTCATAATCAAAATTTGTGTATTAGATATGAGAACTCTGTAACTTCAAACTTCACTAAGCAAAGTGTGAATATTGCACAAAATAAATATGAATCAAATACCAAAATTCATATGTTAGCCAATATTATTCAATTGTAACACATGCTAATATCAGATAACTTTAAAATAACTTGTTTGGATATTGTGGTAACATAAATAAGTAAGATTTAAAGCTTTTTACCTAGTGTACATAAAGAGAATTCTAAAAACTAATTCTTCAAATGATCTTTACTGAATTTCTTCACTTTGTGCTTTCATACTTCTTTGATATTCTCATTCCAAGCTTTAATTGTATAGAATCATCAAAACTTCTGATTTAACAGAATATGGGTCATTGATGGGCTTAACATATTACTTAAGCCTATCTTAATTTGAGTTCAATGAAATTAGGAAAGGGGAATGTGATTTATTAAGTTAATTAACTAACCAAGCACTTAATTACCATAAGCTTAGTTCAAGTACTCAATTAAGCCTAGATATATTTAGTCATTAATTAACCATTTTAAACTTGTCTTGTTCAATTAATTAGATAGGTGGAAAAATGAGAAAATTACATTTTACCCATGGAAAGTAAGATAATTGCATTTCAGTCCCTAAGAGTAAAAATAAAGGATAATGCATGTGAATATGTATTTTGGGAAAAATTACAGCTAATGACCAAAAAGTTTTAAAAATCATAAACTTGCTCAGGTTAGGGGTAATTTTATAAATATACAAAATTACTGTCAAAACGAAGCTCTTGAATATATGACACTAAGGGTTAATGATTAATAATAAATAAATAATCAATATTGAAGGTTTAGCAATGCCTTTATAATGATAAATGTGCTTTTATATATGTAAAATGTAAAGAGGTAGATAATAAAGTAGATGGGCACCAGAAATGGACCTTTTTGGAGACATAATCATAAAGTAATTCTAGACACAAGTTTATTTTAATCTTGTACCTATAAAGTGATTTTATATTGTAAAAAATAACTTTATTGGTCCAAGTATAAAGTAATCAATATAGGGTATTATTGGACTAGGAAAAATATGTAGTATTTTGGACAGCACTTCCTCCTTATTAGCGTGTTCAATTCAACACATGGTGGGGGGAATTATTTAATTATTTTGTGAGGAAACTTAATAAGGAAGTATTAGAAGTAACCACCTAAAGTTAAACTAGCTAAACCTTGGTCATTTGGTAAGATAATATCTTTATTTCTCTCCCTCATTTGGACATGCAAACTGTTGGAAAGCAAGAGAGAGAGAGCAGTTGAAACATAAGAAAGAAAGAGGAGAGAACATGAGAAAGAAGAGAAGAGAAAGGAGAAGAGCAAGGCTTGAAGTTGAAGACCAAGGTACTAGGTAAGCTTCCTCCCACCTTAAGCTAGTGTCTTGAGTTTTTTGGCTTAGATCCATGAAGTCCTCTTCTCCCTCTCTCAAGTTTTAGTTTTTTCTTAACCTAGGGAGTAGAAGGAAAAGAGTATTTCATGCATATAACGTGATAGAAACCATGATATAGTTGAACAAGCAAGGTTTTGCAAAGGTTTAAGAAAAAGTGCAAGAAAATCATTTCTTCGTCCTTAGAGATAGATTTTGGCCAAGCATAGAAGTGTGTCTTAAGGTTGGGATTTCATTAATTTGACCCCAAAAATGGATTCCACATGTTGAAAAAGCTTAAAGACAAGTGTTAGGATCAAGTGAAACTTTAAGATAGACAAATGGAAGTTTTAAGGGTTTCTAGGTTTTCATGGAAGCTATATGCATTATGCCATGAAATCAGTGATTTAAATAAGTATCTAATGATGTTTAGGGACTTGAGGAAGCTTGTGAAATCATTGAAAGCAAAGGGAAAGTCAAGTGCAAACACCACAGTTAGCTAAGTTATAAATTCTTGCTTATGTTCTTTTTTTTTTTTTATGATCTTATTATATTGCCATATTGTAATTATGACTTCTTTGATTGGTTTTGGTTGTAATATGAGGGGTTTCATTCCTTGGGATGTTTATTTTTTAAACCGTTATGCTTCCAAAATTTTTATGACTTATATGGCAATTTGATGATTTATGTGATTTAATGTGATTGAAGTGTTTATTATGTGAAATGATTGACATAAATGCATGGATTATATCTTGCTATTGAGATTGTCCCAATATCATCCCCTCAAGTATCCCCAATGCTAGGTACAAGTTATGGCAATGGAGTCAAATGAGTTAAGGAAGATGAAGAAGAGAATAATGCTTAATGATAGTTCAAGCTATGATTTTGTATTTTGAAGTGTATTATGTAAAATTGTATAGAAAGATAAAAGGAAATGCTTGCTTGATAACATGTGCCTATAAGACCTTTATGGTGCTTTGAACATGATTGAGACAAGTTTGAACCATGTATATAGTGTACATAAGCTCTTTGCAATATCATGACATATTCTGGCTAATCTAAGCATTTGATAGCTATTGTTCATTCGCAATGTGATTTATGTTAGATATGCTGGCTTCCCAAGAGGGGGTGAATTGGGAATATTAAAATTTTCTGCAAAAATTAAGAGAGTGATAAAAGCAAAGGTGACAGTAAAAACTGAGTATAAAAGAATAACAAAGTGAAAGCAGTATAAGGGAAGAGAAAACATATATGTTTATCCTAGTTCAGTCTCTTTATCTTGACTTACGTCTAGTTCTCAAGCTACCACTTGAGATTTTCCACTATCTTGCAAGAATTCAATGGACTTCTTGCAATTATCTCAGTACAATTTGATGCTCTGTTCCAAGAGCTTACAATTTCACTCTTTGCACTCTAGCTAAGTGATTTCTAAATCCCTTGTGAAATCTCCTCACAAGAAAATCTTTCTTCGAGATGAAGATAAGATTGATTACAGTAATCGAACTCTCTAATTTAGAGTGTATATGAAAGTTGAAGTACAGAATATGAAGTTTGTGAAAGTAGAAGACTTTGACTCAAGAATTTAGCAGAGTTTTAGTATATACAATGTAAAATCATTACCCACATCTTCAAATGAAGTTCTATTTATAGATTTATATCTTAACTATACGTTAGAGATAAGATCTAGCTGTTAGAGACATTACCCAATGGTTACTTTAAAAAACTATCCGTTCACCAACTGCATTTAATGCGTCTGACACTCAAAGTTCAAATTTTGATGTGTTAACAGACAAATTTCATAGAGATCGAAAGCTAAAGGCTTTAATGTTGAATCTCGAAGTTTGTCTATTATAAAGCAAAGTTTGAATTTTTATCCTTGGAAAATGTTTCTATGTTGGAACATATGAATTTTCAAGTTTAAAGTACTTCTGGTAAGTGTGAACAGTTATTCCATATTACTACAGTACTTTCGAGGTTCAAATTTTGATGTTCAAAATTCGTTTGTTAGTGGGTAGCTCAATAAGTTACAATAGTTCTTCTTTTCAAAATTCAAATTTTCAAAATCAAAGTTTGTTTGTCAGTGGAGCTCTTATTAGACTTAATTTAAAGTTTGAATTTCTGAATACTAAAATTTGTATGTTAAAAAATTATCATAACAGACTTGCAAGCTGTGTTTCCAAAGTTCAAATTTCCAGAATCAAAGTTCGTCTATCAGAGGACCAACTTAGAACTTTTTCTAAACTTTACTTTCAGATGAACTTTGCAATATTCTCAGACGAATTTTTCATTTTTCACAATTTGTGTTTTATCCGAAATTCGAATTTTCAAAGGCCAAAGTATGTCTGTCAGAGAGAGCTTTTATCAGACTTAATTCAAAGTTTGAATTTTTGAAAACAAAGTTTGTCTGTTAGTGGGTCTTTTTCAAATATTTCATGAATCACATTTTTAAAACATTCTTTTGCAAGTTCAAAGTCTTTTACTCAATTTAAATACAGTAAGAAATCCTATATCTAATCTTATGCTGGTTTTTCTTGGATTTCTCCACCTGAGATCTTTTGTACACCTTTGATATCTTCTTTCCAAGCTCTAGTTGGTTAGTTTGGAATCATCAAAACACTTGATTCAACATTCTCCCCCTTTTTGATGATGACAAAACAACTTGTAAACTTGATTAGTACTTGGGTTTGCTTCAACAAGCTCCCCCTTAATATGTGCATTAAAATTCAAAAGATGAGACATCATGTATAGCAAATCAAATAGAGAAACTTATTAATTCATTCATAGTTTCAATACAAAGATATGACATGGCAAACATAGAATTCAGAAGCAAGATTTATCATAAAAAAAAAAAAACACTACAAGAAGGACCAAACAATCCTAAATTCTAATCACTTCTTCTTAGATTTGGACTTCTTACTGTAGGTCTTGCTAGAAGGATCTGCAGTAGATTTTCCAGTTTGCTTTCCAGTTTGCTCTGATGACTTCTCCCCCTTTTTGGCATCATCAGGAATTTGAACATGTATAGTAGGATGAGGGATCTGAGATACTGGAATTGCTTGAAGAGGCACAGGGACAAAGGGTAGATCAGGATTTAAGCTTTGGTAGAGGCTCAGAAGCTTTAGGACTAGAGTCCTCATCATTTGAGACTTCTAGAAGTTCTTGCATTTCTTGCCTAGTAACAGCTAATTGAGCCCTTCGTGCCTCCGAGAGACTAAAAGCAGAAAGAGGTGAGGGAGCAGGAGCAGGAGGACGAAACATTTCTTCAAGCCTTAATCTTTGGGCTTGTAAGAGAGCATCATGAGCAATATCTTCTAGATCTACATAAGGCACAATGCTTTTCTCTTCATTCAGGGCAGCTTGCATGAATGGTGTGGTAGAGATGGCTGCCACCAGTTTCTCCACTTGCTCAGATTCTTGAATAGAAAGAATTGAATCCTAAGCATCTTCAGCAATAGGCTCATGGGAGCTTGGTTCTTGAGGAGCCTTTTCCTCTATGTCATAGTCAAAGGAAGGACCAGGACTTGCCTCATTACTAGAGGCCTGTGATGTGGTCATGGTGCCAGCAGCCTCAGTAGCATGTACATCATCATCTGGTTCAGGGAAGGCTAGCACGAAAGGACTTGGAGGCTCAGGAGTAGGAGACATGACAGGCTCAGAGAATCCTGGCTGAGGTGGAGCTGATGTGGAGGGAATGACACTCTTGATATCTTCATATGCATTAGTAACCACTTTCATATTCTTTGCCAACTGATGAATCTGGTCTTGCAAATAAGTGAACTTGGCATTTTGCTCATCCTTGATGCTCAGTATGAGTGCAGACAGACTGTCATACAACTCAGTGATCTTGGTTGGCTTTGCCCGAATAGAGGGAGAGGATGGCATTTGGGTTTGAGTGGGCTGAGATAGAGATGGAACAGGCTGAGAAGGCTGAGGCATGGATTTTGGAGCAACCTCAGAGGTTCCTACTTGCTGTTGGAAGGCATCTTCATCAAAGAATAGGTCTTTTGTCTTTCCAGCTCCCTTTCCAATCCATCTTCCATCCTTCTTTTCTATCCCCATCCTTTGTAGTTCTTCTTCTTTAAAGATTTCAGTAGGCTTCCCTTTTCCTTTTTCTAGATGTTGGATCCGGGCATATTGAAGTATCTTGGAGATGATTGATGCATATGGCAGGGTGGAATCTTTCCTCTGATCTCTTGCCTTGATCATGCGTTGGAGGATGATGTGGCCCGTGTTGATTAACTTGCCACGCATGATTGCTGCCATCATATGTGCTTCAGCCCTTATGATTAGATTGAAACTGCCTTCTTTGTTGAAAATAATCCTACACACAATATAGTGTAGGATTATGACTTGGCATTGAGGTCAGTAGACTTCAGCAAACTCAGAGGTGGCCTGTTTTCTTTTCTTCTGAACAGAGTGTTCAGAATTGTGCTTTCTTTGTAATTTAGGAAAGGCCTTCCTTCTTTTTCTATAGTTTCAGCTTCATCCATGTACCTTGAGGCAGTAATGTCAATTTTCAATCCTTCTTGCCTTGGAATTTCTAGTACCTCATTGAAGGTCTCATCTGTTAGTCAGATGCTCCTTGATCTTAGATTTACTTCCCCCTTCTTCTTCTTGTTATTGTATTGCAGAGAGGCATACCATGTCTTAGCCACCTTATCATCATATCTTTCCAGTATTTCTAACAAATTCTTATATTTTATCATCCAAAGCCTGTCATCAAAGTTGTTAGAAATCAAGAAATCTTCCAAATTTACATAGTGAGGCTTGATTACCTTTTTGTTGACAGATTTGATGGTATATTCTCCCAGAACATGAGCATTGCTCCATAATGGCAGCGTGGTTAACAGATATTCTCCTGATTCAGTGTTAGAGGAGGAAGAAGAGGCATGAGAGACAGGAGCAACATGAGCAGCAGGGTCAGATTTCTTCGAGGGAGAAGGTGTAGATTTCTTTGAGTTTACTTTAGAAGTTGTTTTCTGCCTCTTGGAAGGAGTTGCCTTGCTAGATTCGCCCTTTCTTTTCTTAGTTTCACTCTCCTTGGAGGCATATTGAGATTTCACAGTTCTTTTTGGTCGTGACTTTCCTTTCCCAACTTTTAGATTTTTAACTCTCGCCATCCTCGAAGATGAATGATTCAGAAAGATGCTAAGAATGAGTTTATAAGGTGCGAAAAGAAGTTTAATTGGTGAGAAATGAAGACTCACGAACGGAGTTAATGGGAATTAAAGAGAGAATTTGAACAGACTTGAGAGAAAGACGAATAGGGTTGCGTCTGTTCAGAGGAAGACATTTGGTTTTAAGGTATGTAACCGTTAAACAGACAAATTTTGAAAGGTCAAAATTCAAATTTTGAGCAATTACAAGTTAATCCATACGATGAGGCTTACTGAGAGATGAATTTTCATTTGGAAGTTTGTCTGACAGAAGCTTAGTTCTGAGAACAATAAGTGAACAGATGAACTTTGTTTCAACAAAGTTAGAACTTCAAAAGATCCAGGCAATAAGCAATCATGAACAAAATAGGAAACATACGAATTTTACTTCTGAGAATTCGTCTTTTAGAGACCCAATTATGAGAGCATGTTTCAATAGACGAATTTTGATTCAAAAATTCAAATTTCAAAATTTTGTAAAGAGTTTCTAAAATGCGTATTTTGAGATATGGAGAAACGTATAACAGTCATTTTGAACAAAGACAACATTAGCATTTTATTTTTGAAATTTGAATTATCGCTATTCAACATACGAATTTCAAAGGTTAAGAGAGAACTATTACAGCGTGTAGCCAACTAAAATTCGTTTGATGGGCATCTAAGTTTGAATGTTGAGCATGCTGACTCTTCCAAAAACACAATTCAACATGCAAATTCATCTAATAATCATCTAAAATGCGAATTTCAAATTTCTGAACTTACAGAACAGATCCAGAGGTTCAAACTTTTGGCTTCCTTTTGCATCTTTTGATTGTGCATGTCTGATTCGCTCAATTGCAGAGATTTGTTGTCACTTGAACTTATAAGGAGCACCTGTGACTCATATCAAACTCACTTCGATGCTAAAGTTCGGATTGATGCAATGCCAGAAATTTTAAATAAATGTATATAAGGACTTACTTATAGTTCATTGGGAATTACCATACCCAATTCCCTTATAATTTTACAATGTCTATCTTCTACAAGAGGCTTGATCAGAATGTCAGCAACTTGATCCTCGGTAGAGATGTATTCCAATCTGATCTCTCCTTTCAGAACATGATCCCTTATAAAGTGATGCTTTGTCCTTGAATGCATGATAGGATTCCTTGTGATGTTGACAGCACTTTGATTGTCACATATTATTGGTGTTTCCTTCATCTCAATCTCAAGATCTTCAAGCTGCTGTTTCATCCATATGACTTGAGCATAACAGCTACCAGCAATAACATATTCAGCTTCTGTAGTGGAGAGAGCCATACTGTTTTGCTTCTTGCTAAATCATGAAATATCAAATGGATGTAAAAAGTGATTTTCTGAATGGATATATTATAGAGGAGGTTTATATAGATCAAACTCCAGGCTTTGAGGACTCAACAAAACTAAATCATATTTATAAACTAAAGAAAGCTCTTTATGGCTTAAAACAAGCTCCTAGAGCATGGTATGAAAGGCTAAGCAATTTTCTAACTGAAAAGGGATTCAATAGAGGAAAAGTAGATACTGTTGAATCAAGAGTTTTGATGATTCCAAACCAACACTCAAGAGCTCGGATTGAAGATATCAAAGGAGATCAAAGTTGCTTCAAGTGAAGATTTTCTGAGTATTTGCTGTTAGATCTTTTGTAGGATCTTTAGTTTTAGTTGTAATTGGGTAAAAGATTTTAATTTGAGAAAAAGATGTTTTCAAACCTTGATTTTGTGTTAAATATTGACTTATTTGAAAAACACCCACAAACAGACGAAGTTTGAAAGTTTAAACTGAACTGTCAAGTTGGAAATTCGAACTTTGCTTTGGGAAATTTGAATTTCGAGCTAAAACTGAATAAGTCTGAAGAGATGGCTCTCTGTCAGACGAATTTTGGTTGTTCAAAATTCGAATTTTCATACAAGTCTGAAAGGAGCTTCTTTGAAACAGACGAACTTTGAGTCTTCAAAATTCGAATTTCAGACAAAACAAAACTTAAGAAAATAGAAGAAATTCGTCTGAAACAATGTTAAAGTTCATCTGAAATCAAGATGAAATTGAGTTTGAAAAATGCTCTCTGACAGACGAACTTTGACTTTCCAACATTCGAATTTTCATACAAGTCTGAAAGGAGCTTCTTTGAAACAAACGAACTTTGAGTCTTCAAAATTCGAATTTCAGACAAAACAAAACTTGAGAAAATAGAAGAAATTCGTCTGAAACCATGTCAAAGTTCATCTGAGATCAAGAATGATTTAAGTTTCAAAACTGCTCTCTGACAGACGAACTTTGAACATTGAAGTTCGAATTTTAGAAGCTAAGTTCTTGAGTCTGTTGAAGTGAAACATTGACATACGAATGATAAGAACTTACAATATTCGAATGATGAAGTTAGTCTGAAAAGAGTCTCTCTGACAGACGAATTTCACCCTTTCAAAATTCGAATTTCGAAGAAAGTGATCTACTGTGCCTCTTTGAACGTTCAATGGACAGACGAATTTTGGGCTTCCAAAATTCAAATTTCGAAGGCACTGTAGAAAATTGAAAACACTGTTCACACTTAACCGAAAAACTTTCTTCTTGAAAATTCGTATGTCACATTGTGAAAATGTTTTGTAAGTTTCAAAATTCTAATTTCACTTCATGAACAGAGGAACTTCGTGCTGTAATGTTGAAAGCTTTAACCTTCGGTTTCTTCAAAATTCGTCTGTTGACCAACCAAAATTCAAATTTCAGTATGTCAGAAGCATTAAATGCGGTTGGTTAATGGATAGTTTTTCAGAGTAACCGTTGGATAACTTTCCCAACGGATAGATTTTGTCTCTAATGGACATTTGAGACCCAAAACTATAAATATAACATCATTTGAAGTTGTGGGTAATGAATCTAACTTGTATATACCGAATTTCTGTCAAAACATCTTCTCAAGAGCTTTTACCCTGTATTTTCAATATCTGTACTTTAACCTTCATATCTACTCTATTCTAGAGAGATATATCATTGTAAACAATCTACTCTTCTTCCGGAAGATAGATTTACTTGTGAGGGGAAATCATAAGGGGATTGGGAAGCACATTGTATAAGTGCTTAGAGAGAGTGAGAAAGCTCCAGAAACAGAGCATACTCATGTACTGTGGCATTAGCAAGAAGCCCGTTGAATTCTTGCTGTATAGTGGATAAATCTCAAGAGTTGTCTTGGGGACTGGACGTAGGTCAAGTGGATAGACCGAACCAGGATAAATTACTGAGTCTTCTATTCCCTATCTTTACTTTTTAGCTTACTCTATTTTATACGTTGCTTCCTTTAAACTGTGCTACCTTCACTTATCTCACTTTGTGCAGAAAAATAGCAATCTTCCCAATTCACCCCCTTCTTGGGAAGTCAGCCTTGCTAACAGATACTACTCTGTTCACCAAGAAAGAAAATAAAGACTTACTTATTATTCAAATTTATGTTGATCATATTATATTTGGTGCTACTAATGAATCTCTTTGCAAGAACTTTTCTAAGCTAATGTAGGGTGAATTTGAAATGTCAATGATGGGTGAGCTCAACTTTTTCCTTGGGTTGCAAATTAAGCAATGTGATGATGGTATCTTCCTCAATCAATCAAAATATCTAAAAGAGTTACTGAAAAAGTTTGGCATGGAAAAAGCCAAGTCAATGGGAACTCCTATAACTACTGCAACAAAGCTTAATATGGATGAAGAAGGAAAAACCTTTGACATAACTCAATATAGGAGAATGATTGGATCCTTGTTATACCTAATAGCTAGTAGACCTGACATTATGTTCAGTCTCTGTATGTGTGCAAGGTTCCAATCATGTCCCAAAGAATCCCATGCAACTGCTGTGAAATAAATCTTCAGATATCTAATTGGAACATCACAGATATGACTTTGGTACCGAAAGGGCAACGGAGAAGAACTCATAGGATACACTGATGCTGACTTTGTTGGATCCAAAACTGACAGAAAAAGCACAAGTGGAACATGTCAGTTCTTTGGAGGATCCTTGGTTTCATGGTTTAGCAAGAAGCAGAACAGTATGGCTCTCTCTACTACAGAAGCTGAATATATTGCTACTAGCAGCTGTTATTCTCAAGTCATTTGAATGAAGCAACAACTTGAAGATCTTGAGATTGAGATGAAGGAAACACCAATAATGTATGACAATCAAAGTGCTATCAACATCACAAAGAATCCTGTCATGCATTCAAGGATAAAGCATCACTTTATAAGGAATCATGTTCTGAAAGGGGAAATTAGATTAGAATACATCCCTACCAAGGATCAAGTTGTTGACATTCTGACCAAGCCTCTTACAGAAGATAGACATTGTAAAATCAGAAGGAAATTGGTTATGGTAATTCCCAATGAACTGTAAGTAAGTCCTTATATACATTTATTTAAAATTTCTGACATTGGATTAATCCTAACTTTAGCATCCGAGTGAGTTTGATATGAGTTGCAGGTGCTCCTTATAAGTTCAAGTGACAATAAATCTGTGCAATAGAGCTAATCAGACACATACAATCAAAAGATGCAAAAGGAAGCCAAAAGTTCAAACTTCTAGATCTGTTCTGTAAGTTCAGAAATTTGAAATTCACATTTTAGATGATTATTAGATGAATTTGCATGTTGAATTGTTTTTTTGGAAGAGTCAGCATGCTCAACATTCAAACTTAGATGCCCATCAGACGAATTTCAGTTGGCTACACACTGTAACAGTTCTCTCTTAACCTTCAAAATTCACCTGTTGAATAGCGATAATTCAAATTTCAAAAATAAAATGCTATTGTTGTCTCTGTTCAAAATGACTGTTATACAAATCTCCATATCTTAAAATACGCATTTTAGAAACTCTTTACAAAATTTTGAAATTTGAATTTTTGAATCAAAATTCATCTATTGAAACATGCTCTCATAATTGGGTCTCTGAAAGATGAATTCTCATAAGTAAAATTCGTATGTTTCCTATTTTGTTCATGTTGCTTATTGCCTGAATCTTTTGAAGTTTGAACTTTGTTGAAACAAAGTTCGTCTGTTTGCTTATTATTCTCAAAACTAAGCTTCTGTCAGATGAGCTTCTAAATGAAAATTTGTCTGTCAGTAAGCCTTACCGTATGGATTAACTTGTAATTGCTTGACATTTGAATTTTGACATTTCAAAATTTGTCTGTTTAATGGTTACATACCTTAAAACCGAATGTCTTCCTCTGAACAGACGCAACCCTATTTGTCTCTCTCTCAAGTCTGTTCAAATTCTCTCTTTAATTCCCATTAACTCCATTTGTGAATCTTCATTTCTCACAGATTAAACTTCTTTTCACACCTTATAAACCCATTCTTAGCATCCTTCTGAATCATTCACCTATGAGAATAGCGAGAGTCAAAAATCCAGAAGTTGGTAAAGGAGAATCATGACCAAAGAGAACTGTGAAATCCCAATATGCCTCTAAGGAGAGTGAAACTCAGAAAAGGAAGAGCGAATCTAGCAAAGCAACTCCTTCCAAGAGACAAAAAACAACTCCTAAAGTAGACTCGAAGAAATCTGCTCCTACTCCCTCGAAGAAATTTGATCCTGTTGTTCCTGTTGCTCTTGCCTCTCTTGCCTTTTCTTCCTCCTCCAGCATTGAATCTGGAGAATATCAGTTAACCACGCTGCCATTGTGGAGCAATGCTCATATTCTGGGAGAGTATACTACCAAATTTGTTAGTAAAAAGGTAATCAAGCCTCACTGCGTAAATTTGGAAGATTTTTTTATTTCTAACAACTTTGATGCCGAGCTTTGGATGATAAGATACAAGAATTTGTTAGAAATTCTGGAAAGATATGATGATGGGGTTGTTAAGACCTGGTATATGTCCCTAAAGTATAATAGCAAGAAGAAGAAGTGGGAAGCAAATATAAGATCAAGGACCATCTGGCTGACATATGAGACCTTCAATTTTGAGGTACTAGAGATTCCAGGGTAAGATGGAGTGAAAATTGACATCACTACATCAAAATACATGGATGAAGCTGAAACTGTTGAGGAAGAAGGAGGTTCTTTCCTAAATTACAAAGAAAGCACAATTTTGAATACGTTGTTTAGAAGAAAAAAGAACATGCCACCTCTGAGTTTGCTGAAGCCTATGTTGAATCAAGTGTTTTGATGATTCCAAACCAACTTTCTAGAGCTTGGAGACAAGATATCAAAGGTGCACAAATGATCTCAAGTGGAGAAATTAAAAAAAAACTAGCATAAGAATAGATGTAGAATCTACAGCCATGTTTAAATTGAGTAAACGACTTTGAATGAGCAAAAAGATGTTTTAAAACTATGATTCTATGTTAATCCATGGAATATTTGAAAAACACCCACTAACAGACGAAGTTTGAAACGTTTATGTTGATATGCTGTTTTGAAAATTCAAACCTTGGATTTGGAAATTCGAATTTCGTATTGAAAATGAACAAGTCTGAAAAGAGCCTTCTCTGACCGTCGAACTTTGGCTTTTGAAAATTTGAAATTCAGACAAAATACAACTTATGAAAAATGAAAAATTCGTCTGAGGATATGTGAAAGGTCATCTGAAAACTGAGTTTGGAAAGATAATGGCTCACTGACAGACGAATTTTGAACATGAAAATTCAAATTTCAGAAACAAAGCTTGTGAGTCTGTTATGATGATATGTTGACATACGAATGATAGTATTTAGAAATTCGAACTTTGAAGTAAGTCTGAAAAGAGGCCTCTCTGACAGACGAACATTGCATTTTGAAAATTTGAATTTTTAATAGATGAACTATTGTGCCTTATTGAACTGCCCACTGACAGATGAATTTTGGGTATCGAAATTCAAAATTTGAAGGCACTGTAGCAAAATGGAACAACTGTTCATACTTTCCAGAAGAACCTTAAACTTGAAAATTCGTATGTTCCAACATAGAAACATTTTTCAAAGATCAAAATTTGAACTTTGCTTCATGAGAGACGAACTTTGAATGTTCAATGTTAAAGTCTTTAGCTTTCGGTTTACACGAAATTTTTCTGTTGACCAACCAAAATTTGAACTTTGAATGTCAGAAGCATTAAATGCGGTTGGTGAACAGATAGTTTTTTAGAGTAACCATTGGGTAACTTCTGCAACGGATAGATTTTGTCTCTAACATATAGTTAATACCTAAATCTATAAATATAAGATCATTTGAAGTAGTGGATAACGAATTTAACATTGTACATACTGAAACTCTACCAAATCATCAACTCAAAGTCTCTTACTCTCATATACTTCATTCTTTGTACTCCAACATTCATATACACTCTGATTAAGAGAGTTTATCCATTGTAAATAATATTATCTTCATTTGGAAGAGAGATTTTCTTATGAGGGGATATCACAAGGGATTGGGGAAGCACTTAGCTAGAATGCAAAGAGAGAAAGTGTGAGCTCTAAAAATAGAGTATCACAGTTGTATTGTGGCATTCGCAAGAAGCCCACTGAATTCTTACAAGATAGTGGAAAATTTCAAGTGGTGGCTTGAGGACTGGATGTAGGTCAAGATTAAGAGACCGAATTAGGATAAACATCTGTGTCTTCCTTTCTCTATTACTACTTTTACTTGTTATTCACTTATACTCTATTTTACTGTCACCTTTACTTTCTTCACTTTATTGACATTTTGCAGAAAATTTTAATCTTCCCAATTCACCCCCCTCTTGGGAAGCCAGCATATCTAACAAGTCGTATAGAGCCCGAATTCCCAAACAAAGGATTTAACAGTCCGGGAAGAACAATGGCTGGCTTTGGAGAAAGTATACTACCAGAGGGAAACAATACAAATAGACCACCTGGCTTCAGTGGAGAGCACTATGGATACTGGAAGGTGAGAATGCAAATCAATCTCCAGTCCATTGATCTAGATATATGGTCTGTCATCCAGAAGGAAGATTTTTTCCCAATGACATTGTAGGATGATGAGAAGTACAGTGAGAAGCCAGAGGCCGAATGGAACGAGGAAGATAGGAGAAGAGTCTTGCTGAACTTCAAAGCAAAACACTACCTGGTCAATGCATTGAATCAAGATGAATTCTACAGGGTCTCACAATGCTCCACAGCCATGAATATGTGGGACACCCTTGAAATCGCTCATGAAGGAACCACTAGAGTTAGAGAAAACAAATTGAACTCCTGCATAGGAGAATACGAGAGCCTTAGAATGGTTAAAGGAGAGAGTGTCAAAGAACTGCAAAAGAGATTCACCCTCATTGTGAATCAATTGAAAAGTCTTGGCAAGAAGTATACTCAGACAGAAAAGGTCAGAAAGATCCTTAGAGCTCTTCCTCTGGAATGGCAACCCAAAGTAATAACAATAGAGAAAGCCAGGGGAGAATCAATGGCATCTGTCACAGCCCTCTTCGGTAGCCTTGAAGAATATGAAGGAAAGATAAAGGCTCTCAAGGAGGCAGGACAAGACAGAAAGAGGAAGGGTCTTGCTCTGTAAGTTGGTGAGGAGAAAGAAGAAGAATCTAACAATGGAGATGAGCTAGATGAAGAAACTCTGGCTATGATGGTTAGAAAATTTGGAAGATTTTACAAGAAGAAAAGAAACAAGAAATTCTTCAAGAAAGGAGCAGCTGGAGATAGCAAGAGAGAAGGACAAGAACCTATCACTTGCTATGAGTGCAAGAAGCATGGACATATCAAATGGGATTGTCCATAATTCCTGAAGAAACAAGAGAAAGAAAAGAAAGCTGAAGACAAAGGCAAGAAGAAAAGAGCATACATCTCATCATTCTGGGGCAACCGCTCAGATGAAGAAAAAGATGATGAAGATGAGATTGCTAACATCTGTCTGATGTCACTTGCATATGAAGAAGCTGAAATCCCACCCAACAGTGATCAGGAAGATGAGGTATATGAATCTGAACCTTCCTATTCTGAATTACTGGATGTATTTCATGAATTGCATGATGAGTTCATTAAGACTGCCAAAGAACTCAAACAAGGTAAGAGAAAGATTAACAAGTTAGAATCTCAGCGTACTATCTCTAAAACTACTTATCTACATATTGTTGAATCTGTTTGCTGTAAATCATGCATTGCATTAAAGCAAACCAATGACTATCTAGTGAAAAGCATGTCTAGACTTACTAAAAGAAAAGATATGTTATTTGCTTTAATGGGAAGTCAGAGAATAACACAGGGAAAGGCTGGACTTAGCTATGACCCTTGTAAAGTAAAAGAAAAGATTAGGAAGAAAAATCAAAATGTGTATATGAGACATTTTATGCATGCTAGTGGCAGTAAAAAGAAACATCATATTTCACGACATATTGAATCCTATGATCAACCAAAGCATGTAAACAAAAATATTATCTGCATTGCTTTCTTCCTACATCTTAATCCAGCAGTCCCTTTACCACCTGTCACTTCTGTAATAAGAAGGGACATATTTCCAGTTCATGTGCTTCAAAGAAAAATGGACTTGATAGGAAGGTTAAATGGATTCCCAAAGGTATATCTGTATCTAGGGAAAATACTACTGACAGAAAAGAACCCAAGCGAATTTGGGTACCTAGAAGAAAATATGAAATTTGTCTTGCAGGTTTGTCTTAAAGCTAGAAAGAGCAATAAATGGTATATGGATAGTGCTTGCTCAAGTCAAATGACTACTGATAAGGAGAAATTCATCACCCTTAGAGACAAGAAAGGAGGAAAGGTGACCTTTGGAGGTGATCAATATGGCAAAATAATTTGCATTGGCATTGTGGGCAAGAATCCTGAAACATCCATTGAAGATGTGCTGTTTGTAATTGGCCTCAATCACAATCTGCTAAGCGTGAATCAGACATGTGACAAAGGAAACTGGGTACTGTTTGACTCAAAATTCTGCTTGGTCATCCGAAAAAGTGATCACAAAGTAATCCTCAAGGCTCAAAGGGATGGTAACTGTTATACTATTGATGTTGATGAACTTCCTCCCTTAGATTCTGTCTGTTTGATTAGTCAGGATAATGATAGTTGGTTGTGGTATAGAAGGTTAGCACATGTTAACATGAATCAACTATCAAAACTGGTTAAAAATGAGTTAGTCACTGGCCTACCAAAAATTTCTTTTGAAAAAGACAAAGAATGTGATGCATGCCTAAGAGGAAAACAAACTAAATCTTCTTTTAAATCTAAAAATGTAGTCACCACATCTAGACCTCTGCAACTATTACATATGGATCTGATAGGACCATCTAGAGTGAAGAGCATTGGTGGAAATCTGTATGTTCTTGTAATTGTGGATGATTACTCAAGCTTTACTTGGACATTATTTCTTTCTTCTAAAAGTGATACGTTTGATGCATTTGTAACCTTAGCCAAGAAAGTGCAAAATGAGAAAGGTATTTCTATTGTGTCTATCAGGTCAGATCATGGAGGAGAGTTTGAGAATTCATACTTCCTGGAGTATTGTGATGAGCATGGAATTGATCATAACTTCCCAGCCCCAAGAACTCCTCAACAAAATGGAGTGGTGGAAAGGAAGAACAGAACAATTAGAGAGATGGCAAGAGCAATGTTGAATGAAAAGGAACTCTCTCAAGTATTCTGGGCTGATGCAGTAAACACAGCAAGTTACATCATAAATAGAGCATACATCAGACCAATTCTTAGGAAGACTCCTTATGAGCTGTACAAAGAAAGAAAGCCAAACCTCTCACATCTACATGTATTCGACTGTAAGTGCTTCATCCACAACAATGGAAAGAAGAATTTAGGTAAGTTTGATGCCAAATCTGATGAAGGTATCTTTCTGAGCTACTCTAGTAGGAGTAAAGCATATAGAGTTTTTAATAAGAAGTCTAAATTAGTAGAAGAATCTATGCATGTAGTGTTTATTGAAAATGAAACTGTTTCTAAGCATGTCATTGATGAAGATGATCTTTTTTCAAATTCTAAGAACTTAGATCTTTCTGAAGAAGATAAAATTGAACCTCCAAAAATATGTGAATCTATTAACATAGAGGAAGATATTCAGGAGAAAGATTTTAGGATGAGAATAATGAAGAAATATGTCAAGAACTCCCTAGAGCTTAGAGATATCAAAGGAGTCATCCTGTTGATCAAGTAATTGGGGATGTTCAAGAGAAAGTTAAAACCAGAAAATGGTTAAGAGATCAGATGATAAACTGTGCTTTCATTTCTCAAATTGAACCTAAATGTACTGAAGAAGCCTTAACTGATGAATACTGGATTTTAGCTATGCAAGATGAATTGAATCAATTTGAAAGAAATCACGTTTGGGATTTAGTGCCCAGACCCAAAAATCATCCTATCATTGGCACTAAATGGGTTTTTAGAAATAAACTTGATGAATCTAGATTAATAATAAAAAATAAAGCTAGACTAGTTGCTAAATGATATAATCAAGAAGAAGGTATTGATTTTGAAGAAACCTTTGCTCCAGTGGTTGGATTAGAAGCAATTAGAATTCTATTAGCATATGCATGCATGAAGAATATAATGTTATATCAAATGGATGTAAAGAGTTCTTTTCTTAATGGATATATCATGGAAGAAGTTTATGTAGACCAACCTCCAGGCTTTGAGGACTCTACAAAACCAAACCATGTTTATAAACTGAAGAAAGCCCTTTACGGTTTAAAGTAAGCCCTTAGAGCATGGTATGAAAGGTTAAGTAATTTTCTAACTGAAAAGGGCTTTAACAGAGGAAAAGTAGATACTACTTTGTTCACTAAGAAAGAAAATAATGATTTACTTATTGTTCAAATTTATGTTGATGATATTATATTCGTTGCTACTAATGAATGTCTTTGCAAGAATTTTTCTAAGCTAATGCAAGGAGAATTCGAAATGTCCATAATAGGTGAGCTTAACTTCTTCCTTGGATTGCAAATTAAGCAACATGATGATGGTATCTTTCTCAATCAATCCAAGTATTTGAAGGAGTTGTTGAAAAAGTTTGGCATGGAAAAAGCTAAGCCAATGGGAACACCTATGGCTATTGCAATCAAGCTTGATTTGGATGAAGGAGGAAAAATGTTTGACATAACTCAGCATAGAAGAATGATTGGATCTCTATTTATACCTAACTGCCAGTAGACCTGACATCATGTTTAATCTCTATATGTGTGCAAGGTTCCAGTCATGTCCCAAAGAAATCCATGCAACTACTGTGAAGCGTATCATCAGATATCTTATTGGAACATCACAGATGGGTCTTTGGTATCCAAAGGCCAATGCAGAAGATCTCAAAGGATACACTGATGCTAACTTTGCAGGTTCCAAAACTGACAGAAAAAGCACAAGTGGAGCATGTCAGTTTCTTGAAGGATCCTTGGTCTCATGGTTTAGCAAGAAGCAAAACAGTGTGGCCTTATCCACGGCAAAAGCTGAATATATTGCTATTGGAAGCTGTTATGCCCAAGTTATCTGGATGAAATAGCAGCTTGAAGATCTTGAGATTAAGATGAAGGAAATACCAATAATGTGTGACAACCAAAGTGCTATTAACATCACAAAGAATCCTATCATGCATTCAAGGACAAAGCATATTGAAGTTAGGCACCACTTCATAAGGGTGTTGAATCAAGAAGTTTTGATGATTCCAAATTAACTCTCAAGAGCTTGGAGTAAAAGATATTAAAGGTGAACAAAGAGTTCAAATGAAGAAATCCTGGAGAAATCTGTGCAAAATTTGTTGTTGGATGTTTAATTATGTTTAAATATGGGTAAAAGACTTTGATTTGATGAAAAGATATTTTAAAAACTTGATTTTAAGTTAAATCAGGAAATATTTGAAAAATACCCACCAACAGATGAAGTTTGAAAAGTTTACATTGAACTGTCATATTGGAAATTCAAACTTTGGCTTTGGAAATTCGAATTTTGAGCTAAAATTGAATAAGTCTGAAGAGATGTCTCTCTGACAGATGAATTTTGATTTTCCAAAATTCGAATTTTCATAAGTATCTGAAAGAAGCTGTTGAGTAACAGACGAACTTTGAGTTTTCAAAATTGGAATTTCAGACGAAATGCAATTTATAAAAACCAAAGAAATCCATCTGAAACAATGTCAAAGTTCATATGAAATCAAGATTATGTTGAGTTTCAAAATTGCTCACTGACAGACGAACTTTGAACATGAAAATTCAAATTTCAGAAGCTAAGGTTGTGAGTCTGTTACAATGACATGTTGACATACGAATGACAGTGTTTATAAATTCGAATGATAAAGTAAGTCTGAAAAGAGGTCTCTCTGACAGACGAACTTCACTCTTTTAAAATATGAATTTCAAAGTAAATGAACTACTGTGCTGTTTGAGCCTGCTACAGACAGACAAATTTTGGGGTTTCAAAATTTGAATTTCGAGGGCACTGTAGCAAATTGAAAACACTGTTCACACTTAACAGAAAAACTTTCTTCTTGAAAATTCGTATGTCACAACATAGAAACACTTTCTAAGTTTCAAAATTCGAATTTTACTTCATGAATAGACGAACTTCAGTATTTCAGCGTTGGAAGCTTTAACCTTCGGTTCCTTCAAAATTCGTCTGTTGACCAACCAAAATTCAAATTTCAGCATATCAGAAGCATTAAATGCTGTTGGTTAACGGATAGTTTTTCAGAGTAACCATTGGATAACTTCTCCAACGGATAGATTTTGTCTCTAACGGACATTTGAGACCTAAATCTATAAATATAACATCATTTGAAGTTGTGGGTAACGAATCAAACTTTGTATATACTGAAACTCTGCCAAATTTTCTACTCAAAGACTTTTACCCTCTTACTTCAATACTTGTACTTTAACTGTCATATTCACTCTATTCAAGAGAGTTTCATCTTTGTAAACAATCTAATCTTCATCTGGAAGATAGATTTTATTGTGAGGAGATATCACAAGGGATTGTAAAGCACTTTGTAAAAGTGCAGAAAGTGATTGAGTGAGCTTTAGAAAACAGAGCACTGACATTGTACCGTGGCATTTGCAAGAAGCCCGTTGAATTCTTGCTTAATAGTGGAAAATCTCAAGAGGTGTCTTGGGGACTGGACGTAGGTCAAGAGGAGAGACCGAACCAGGATAAATATCAGAGTTTTTCTTCTCTCTATCACTACTCTTTTATCTTACTGCTTTATACTCTGTTTTTCTATCATACCTTGCTTTCTTCATTGTTTTCACTTTGTGCAGAAAATTTTAATCTTCCTAATTCACCCCCCTCTTGTGAAGTCAGCCTAACTAACAAAGGGATCATATTCTGAAAGGAGAAATCAGATTAAAATACATCCTTATAGAAGATCAAGTTGCTGACATTTTGATAAAGCCTCTTTCAGAAGATAGGCATTGCAAAATCAGAAGAGAATTGGGTATGGTAAATCCCAATGAACTATAAGTAAATCCTTGTGCAAATCTGTTTTAGAATTTTTGACATTGATTTAATTCTAACATTAGCATCTGAGTAAGTTTAATCGAAGTTATAAGTGCTCTTCATAAGTTTCAATAGCAATAAATTTGAAAAATGGAGCACACCAGAATGGAACAGTCAAAAGGTGAAAAAAAAAGCAAGAAATATGAGTTTCTGGATCCATTCTGTAAGTTTATAAAGTTAAAATTCGCATTTTAGATGTGTATTAGACAAATTTCCTTGATAAATTGTGTTTTTGAACAAGTCAGCATGCTTAACATTCAAATTTAGATGCCCATCAGACAAACTTCAGCTTGCTTTACATTGTAATAGTTCTCGGTGGTCCTTCGAAATTTGTCTGTTGGTCTATGAAAATTTGAATTTTCAAAAATAAAGTTCCAATATTATCTTTGTCCAACATAAAGATTGTACAAATTTCCATTTATCAAAATATGTATGTTGGAAACTCTTTACAAAATGTTGAGATTCGAATTTTTGATTCAAAATTTGTCTGTTGAAACATGCTCACATTATTGAATCTCTGAAAGATGAATTTTCATAATTAAAATTCATCTGTTGTTTAGTGTATTGATAATTGCTTGCTGCCTGTTCTTTGAAATTTGAACTTTGTCGAAACAAAGTTTATCTGTTCATCTTTTGCTGTTTGAACCAAGCCTCTATCAGGTGAACTTCCAGGAGAAAATTCATTTGTCAGTAAGCTTTGCTGACTGAGTTAACCTGCAACTGCTCGAAGTTTGAATTTTGACCCCTCAAAATTCGTCTGTCCTGTGGTTACACATATTAAATCCAAAGATCATGCTCTAAACAGACATAATCCTATTCGTCTCTTTCTCAAGTCTGTTTAGATTCTCTCATCAATCCCCATTAATTATGTCCATAAATCTTCATTTTCCACCGATTAAACTTCTTTTTGCATCCTATAAACTCATTCTTAGCATCTTTCTGAATCATTTCTCCACGAAAATGGCAAGAGTGAAAAATCTAGAGGTTGGGGGAGAGTCTCAGCCAAAAAGATTAGTGAAATCCCAATATGCCTCCAAGGAGAGTTAGAAACAGAAAAGAAAAGGTGAATCCAGCAAAGCAACTCCTTCCAAAAGGCAGAAACCTGATTCAAAGAAAGCAGGACCATCTTCTCCAAAGAAAACAGAGCCCTCAGTCCCTGTTCCTGCTTCTGCTGTTGCTTCCTCCTCCTCCAGTACTGAGTTAGGAGAATATGAGCTAACCACATTGCCATTATAGAGCAATGCTCACATTCAGGAAGAGTACACGACCAAGTTTGTGGGCAAGAAGGTAATCAAGCCTCATTGTGTCAATATAGAGGAATTTTAATCTCTAACAACTTTGATGCCGGGCTTTGGATGATGAGATACAATAATTTGTTAGAGATATTGGAGAGGTATGATGATGAGGTAGTCAAGACTTGGTATGCCTCTCTGAAATACAACAGCAAGAAGAGGAAGTGGGAAGTCAATCTGATATCAAGGACTATTTGGCTAACAGATGAAACCCTTAACAAGGTGTTAGAAATTCCAGGGCAAGATGACTTGAAGATTAATATTACTGCTTCTAGGTATATGGATGAGGCAGACATTACTGATAAAGAAGGTGGACCTTTCCTAAACTACAAAGAGAGCACAATCCTGAACACTTTGTTCAGAAAAAAGGAGAATAGGCCACCAAGAAGCTTGCTGAAGCCCACTGACCTGAGTACTCAAGTGAGAATCGTACACTACATAGTGTTTAGGATTATCTTCAACAAATGAGGTAGCTTCATCCTGATTACAAGGGCAGAGGCACATGTAATGGCTGCAGTCATACGTGGAAAGCTAATCAACATGGGACATATCATTCTCCAATGTATGATTAAGGCTAGGGATCAGAGGAAAGACTCTATACTTCCTTATGCAGCAATCATCTCTAGGATCCTTCAATATGCCAGAATTCAGCATCTTGAGAAAGGGAAAGGAAAGCCTACTAAGATCTTCAAAGAAGAAGAGCTGGAAAAGATGGGGATAGAGAAGAAAGATGGAAGATGGATTGGAAAGGGAGCTAGAAAATCTGAAGATCTCTTCTTTGATGAAGATGCCTCCCTGCAGCAAGAAGGTACCTCTGAGACTCCTCCAAGACCCACACCTCAGCCTTCTCAGCCTGTCCCATCGCCTTCTCGGCCTGCTCAAGCTCAAATTCCATTTACTCCCTCATCTTGTGCCAAGCCAACCAAGATCACTGAGTTGTATGACAGTTTGTCTACACTCATACTCAGCATCAGGGATGAGCAAAATGCCAAGTTTGCTCATCTGCAAGATCAGATCCACCAGTTGGCTAAGAACATGAAAGTGGTTGCTGATGCATATGAAGACATAAGGAGTGCCATTCCTGCCACATCAGCTCCACCTCAGCTAGGTTTCTCTAAGCCTATTATGTCTCCAACTCTTGAGCCTCCAAGTCCCTTTGTGCTAGCCTCTCCTTAGCCTGATGATGATGTACATGATACTGAGGTTGCTGGCATACTGAGCACACCATAGGCCTCCAGCAATGAAGCAAGTCTTGGTCCTCCCTTAGACTATGGCATGAAGGAAGAAGGTCCTCAGGAACCAAGCTTTCATGAGCCCATTCCAGCAGATGCTCAAGATTCAATCCTTTCACATAAAGAATCTGAGCAAGTTGAGAGATTAGTGGCAGCAATCACCACTTCACCATTCATGCAAGCTGCCCTAAATGAAGAAAGGAACATTGTGCCTTATGTTGATTTGCAAGCCATTGCACATGATGCTCTTTTACAAGCTTAAAGAAGAAGGCTTGAAGATATGTTTTGTCCTCCAAGACCCACACTTGTTACATCTTATGGTTTCTCGAAGGCACGAAGGGCTCAACTGGCAGTCACAAGCTAAGCAATTTCTGAACTTCTTGAAATCTCTGATGATGAGGATGAGGACACAAGTTCTGAAGTTTCTGGATCCTTACCAAAGCTCAATCCAGACCTGCCATTTGTCTCTGTGCCTCTCCAGGCTGTTCCAGTATCTTAGATTCCTCATTCTGCTGATTTTATCCATCTTCCTGGTGATGTTAAAAAGGGGGAGAAGATATCCGAGCAAACTAGGAAGTCTGCTGGCAAGAGCTACAGTAAGAAGTACAAGTCCAAGAAATAGTGTCTAGTACTTATGGTTGCTTAGTTCTTCTTGTAGTGCTGTATTGTGTTTTTTTTGTATTGTGTTCTTGTTGTTTCTTGTAATATCTTGTAAAGTGACTTTTTGATGAAATGAAAATTTCTTTGTTCTAAACTCTCTAATTGCATCCTTGTGTTGAACTTTGAATGAATTAATGAATCTTTTTACTTGACCTATTGTACATGATATCTTTTGAATTATAATGCTTATGTTAAGGGGGAGCTTGTCAAAGCAAACCTAAGTACTAATCCAGTTTGTAAGTTATTTTGTCATCATAAAAAAGAGGGAGAATGCTGAATCAAGTGTTTTGATGATTCCAAACTAACTTTCTAGAGCTTGGAGAGAAGATATGAAAGGTGCACAAATGATCTCAAGTGGAGAAATTCAAGAAAAACTAGCATAAGAATAGATTTAGAATCTATAGCTATGTTTAAATTGAGTAAAAGACTTTAAATTGACAAAAAGATGTTTTAAAACTATGATTCTATGTTAATCCATGAAATATTTGAAAAATACCCACTAACAGATGAAGTTTGAAACATTTATACTAATATGCTATTTTGAAAATTCGAACTTTGGCTTTGGAAATTCGAATTTCGTATTGAAAATGAACAAGTCTGAAAAGAGCCTTCTCTGACCGATGAACTTTGGCTTTTGAAAATTCAAAATTTAGACAAAATACAACTTATGAAAAATGAAAAATTCGTCTGAGGATATGTCAAAGTTCATCTAAAAACTGAGTTTGGAAAGATCATCAAAATGGCTCACTGACAGATGAACTTTGAACATGAAAGTTTGAATTTCAAAAACAAAGCTTATGAGTCTGTTATGATGATATGTTGACATACAAATGATAGTATTTAGAAATTCAAACTTTCAAGTAAGTCTGAAAAGAGACCTCTCTGACAGACGAACTTTGCATTTTGAAAATTCAAATTTTGAATAGGTGAACTATTGTGCCTTATTGAATTGCCCACTGATAGACAAATTTTGGGTATCGAAGTTTGAAATTCAAAGGCACTGTAGCAAAATGGAACAATTGTTCATACTTTCCAGAAGAACCTTAAACTTGAAAATTCGTATGTTCCAACATAGAAACAATTTTCAAAGATCAAAATTCAAACTTTGCTTCATGAGAGACGAACTTCGAATGTTCAACATTAAAGTCTTTAGCTTTCAGTTTCTGCAAAATTTTTCTGTTGACCAGCCAAAATTCAAACTTTGAATGTCAGAAGCATTAAATGCAGTTAGTGAACGGATAGTTTTTCATAGTAACCATTGGGTAACTTCTGCAATGGATAGATTTTATCTCTAACGTATAATTAAGACCTAAATCTATAAATATAACATTATTTGAAGTTGTGGGTAACAATTTTAACATTGTACATACCGAAACTCTACCAAATCATCAACTCAATCTCTTACTCTCACATACTTCATTCTTTGTACTCCAACTTTCATATACACTCTGATTAAGAGAGTTTATCCATTGTAAACAATATTATCTTCATATGGAAAAGAGATTTTCTTATGAGGGAATATCACAAGGGATTGAGGAAGCACTTAGCTAGAGTGCAAAGAGAGAAAGTGTGAGCTCTAAAAATAGAGTATCATAGTTGTATTGTGGCATTCGCAAGAAGCCCACTGAATTCTTACAAGATAGTGAAAAATCTCAAGTGGTGGCTTGAGAACTGGATGTAGGTCAAGATTGAGAAACCGAACTAGGATAAACATCTGTGTCTTCCCTTATCTATTACTACTTTTACTTGTTATTCATTTATACTCTGTTTTACTGTCACCTTTGCTTTCTTCACTTTATTTACATTTTGCAGAAAATTTTAATCTTCCCAATTCACTCCCCTCTTGGGAAGCCAGCATATCTAACAGCCTACTGACCTCAGTGCCCAAGTCAGAATCCTACACTATATTGTGTCTAGGATTATTTTCAATAAAGGAGGCAGTTTTAATCTGATCACAAGGGTTGAAGCACATGTGATGGCAGTAATCATGCATGGCAAGTTAATCAATATGGACCACATCATCCTCCAACGCATGATCAAGGCAAGAGATCAGAGGAAAGATTCCACCCTGCCATATGCATCAATCATCTCCAAGATACTTCAGTATGCCAGGATCCAACATCTAGAAAAAGGAAAAGGGAAGCCTATTGAAATCTTTAAAGAAGAAGAATTACAAAGGATAGGAATAGAAAAGAAGGATGGAAGATGGATTGGAAATGGAGCTAGAAAGACAGAAGACTTATTCTTTGAAGAAGATGCCTCCTAGAAATAAGTAGGAACCTTTGAGGCTACTCCAAAATCCATGCCTTAGCCTTCTCAGCCTGTCCTATCTCCATCTCAGGCCACACAGACACATATACCATCCACTCCCTCTACTTGGGCAAAGTCAACCAAGATCACTAAGTTGTATGACAGCCTATCTGCACTTATGCTGAGTATCGAGGATGAACAAAATGCCAAATTTGCTTATCTGTAAGACCAGATTCATCAGTTGGCAAAGAATATGAAAGTAGTTGTTGATGTATATAAAGACATCAAGAGTGCCATTCCCTCCACGTCAGCCCCATCTCAGCCAGGATTCTCTGAGCCTGTCATGTCTCTTACTCCTGAGCCTCCAAGTCCTTTCATGCTAGCCTCCCCTAAACCAGATGATGATGTATATGCTATTGAGGCTGCTGGCACCTTGACCACTCCATAGGCCTCTAGTAATGAGCTAAGCGCTGGTCCTCCCTTGGACTATGGCATGGAGGAAGAGGCTCCTCAAGAATCAAGCTTCCATGAGCCTATTACTGAAGATGCTCAGGATTCAATTTTCTCTAATCATGAATCTGAGCAAGTGGAGAAACTGGTGATAGCCATCTCTACCGCACCTTTCATACAAGCTGCCCTGAATGAAGAGAAAAGAATTGTACCTTATGTAGATCTAGAAGCTATTGCCCATGATGCTATTTTGCAAGCCCAAAGACTGAGGCTTGAAGAAATGTTTCGTCCTCCTTCTCCTACTTCCTCACCTCTTTCTGCCTATGGTCTCTCAGAGGAATGATGGGCTCAATTGGCTCTTTCTAGACAAGAAATGCAAGAGCTTCTTGAGATCTCTGATGATGAGGACACAAGCCCTGAAGTTTTTGGACCTCTTCCAAAGCTTAATCCTGATCTACCATTTGTTCCTGTGCCTCTTAAAGCAATTCCAGTATCTCAGATCTCTCCTCCTTCTGTACATGTTCAAATTCCTGATGATGCCAAAAAGGGAGAGAAGTCATCTGAGCAAACTAGAAAATCTGCAGCAGAACCTTCTGGCAAGACCTACAGCAAGAAGTCCAAGCCCAAGAAGAAGTAATTAGATCTTAGAATTGCTTGGCCTTTCTTGTAGTGTTGTTTTATGAATGAAAATCTTGCTTTTGAATTCTGTGTTTGCAATGTCATATCTTTGTATTGAAACTATAAATGAATTAATGAGATTCCCTATTTGATCTGCTGTACATGATGCACTTTTCTTTGAATTTTAATGCACATGTTGAGAGGGAGCTCATTGAAGCAAACCCAAGTACTAATTCAGTTTGCAAGTTGTTTTGTCATCGTAAAAAAGGGAGAGAATGTTGAATCAAGTGTTTTGATGATTCCAAACCAATTAGAGCTTGGAAAGAAGATATCAAAGGTGTGCAAAAGATCTCAGGAGAATAAATCCAAGAAAAATAAATATAAGATTAGATATAAGATTTCTTATTGTATTCAAAATGAGTAAAAGACTTTGATCTTGCAAAAGAATGTTTTAAAAATGTGGTTTTATGATCATTTATGATGTATTTGATAAATACCTACTAACAAATGAACTTTGATGTGTTAAACTTGATTTGTTTCTTTGAAAATTTGAATTTTGGTATCTGAAATTCGAACTTCGGAGTGAAAATATGTTAGTCAGAAAAGAGGTCCCTCTAACAGATGAATTTCATCCTTGAAAATTCGAATTTTGGATAAAGCATAAATTATGAAAAATGAAAAATTCTTCTGAAGATATGGTAAAGTTCATTTGAAAGTAAAGTTAAAAAAGAGTTCTATGTTAGTCCTCTGACAGACAAACTTTGACTTTGAAAATTTGAATCTTGGAAAGACAGCCTGCAAGTCTATTATGATAATCTTTTAACATACACATTTTAGTATTCAAAAATTCAAAATTTAAATTAAGTCTGATAAGAGATTTCTCTGACAGACGAACTTTGGTATTTGAAAATTTGAATTTTGAAAAGAAGAACTGTTGTATCATATTGAGTTGCCCACTGATAAACGAATTTTGGGTACCAAAATTCAAACTTCTAAGGCACTGTAGCAATATGGAACAATTGTTTACACTTACCAGAAATACTTTAAACTTGAAAATTTGTATGTTCCAACATAGAAACATTTTCCAAAGATGAAAATTTGAACTTTGCTTTATAACAGACAAACTTTGAGGTTTAACGTTAAAGTCTTTAGCTTTCAGTCTCTGTAAAATTTGTTTGTTGACACGCCAAAATCTAAACTTTTGAATGTCAGACACATTAAATGCGGTTGGTGAACGGCTAGTTTTTTAGAGAAACCATTAGGTAATGTCTCTAACGGCTAGATCTTGTCTCTAACGTATTGTTAAGACATAAATCTATAAATAGAACTTCATTTGAAGATGTGGGTAACTATTTTACATTGTATATATAGAAACTTTGCTAAATTATTGAGTCAAAGTCTTCTGCTCTCACATACTTCATATCCTGTACCTCAACTTTCATATACACTCTAAATTAGAGAGTTCAATCACTGTAATCAATCTTATCTTCATTTGGAAGAAATATTTTCCTGTGAGGAAATTTCACAGGGATTTGGAAAGCACTTAGCTAGAGTGCAAAGAGTGAGATTATAAGCTCTTGAAACAGAGCATCAAGTTGTACTTAGACATTGCAAGAAACCCACCGAATTCTCGCAAGATAATAGAAAATCTCAAGTGGTAGCTTGAGGACTGGATGTAGGTCAAGATAAAGAGACCAAACCAGGATAAATATCTATATCTTCTGTAATATCTGAAAGTTTCACTGAATACTAGGTAATAAATGAGGACATAATTGATGATAACGTAAAATGTACAAGAAATTCATGAAAATGGACAGACACCATTTTGTGTGAAATATGGCAAAGAGATCATTTTTCCCGGTTGGATGGAAAAATGTAAAAATTATATTTTTGCCCTTAAAGAACTATAAAAATGACATTCATGTCCCAAAAGTATTAAAATTTACATCGGAAAGAAATAGAAAAGTCTTGGAAAAAGTTACACATAATGACCGGAAAGTTTCAGAAATTATAATTTAACCTTGAGTTAAGGGCAATTTTGTAAATATGTAAAATTACCGTCAAAGCGAAGCCCTTAACGAGAGAAGTTTAATGGTATATGACACTAAGGGTTAATGTTCATGAATAAAGAAATAATTAGTGCTAAGTGTCCAAAAGTAATAGTAAACTGATAAAGTAAACCGTGGGCCCTACCGATGGTTAAAAAGAAATCGGGTGAGGATATTGGCCATACACATATAGCATTTGGGATAGGATAATTATGGAAATGTAAAAATAAAATTAGAATAGTCTTGTAACCCAAAAATACTAAATTAGTATAAAGATGGTTTTATCGGTACGGTTAAAAAGTACCCAGATTGAGGTATATCTGGATCAGAAAAATTAGGAAACTTTTGAACACTTCTCTCTCTCCCATGCGTGACTTTTGCTGTATCCATATGACTCAAGTAATATTATATTATATTTTGTAATACTTCTTGAAGAAGTATGTGAAAAAGTAACCATGATTAGCAAAAAGTGACTTTAATTAATTAAGTGATTAGCCACTTAATTAAACCACTTAACCACTCATTTCCCACTTCATTTCATGAGCTCTTCCAGCAGCAAAAGACCAGAAACAAAATGCAAGAGAAGGAGGAAAGAAGGTGAGAAAGAAAGAGAGAAAATCCAAGGAAATTTAAAGCACAAGTTGGTAAGCTTTAATACTACTACCTTAAGCTTACTATCTATGGTTTCCAAAGCATGGTTTATGATTTAGTTTGCTTCCTTTATACCTTAGGGTTTCAGCCAAATTGGGTTTTTAGCATAGGAATGAGTTTTGGACCATGAAACTTAGGAAAAAGCATAGACTAGACACTAGAAGCATGAATCCATGGATGGTTTGAAGTGATTTAAAGGAAATTTTTTTAAATCATTTTGAGATAATTTTGGCCAGAAAATGGGAAGTATTTAGAGTTGGAATTTCATGATTTTGACCTCAAAAATGGATTCCCCATGGTCCAAAACCTTAAGAACAAGTATGTTGTACAAAGAAAAAGCAAAGGAAAACAAAGTGAAAAATTTGGGTTTTAGTGTTATAGCATTGTATAATTCCAAAAATGCAATGGATAAATTGGTTCAATGATGATATAATTACATTCAAGGAAGTGTTAAGAGGCTCAAGAAGTGGCATACCAAGTTTGGAGAGCAAGGGAGCATCATAAGGTAGTTAATTTCCCATACTAGCATTGTATTATCATATTTGTTTTCAATGTGTTTTATGCCTTGTCATATGATTGCAATAATATTTTGAGATGATTTATGTGCATTGGCTGAGTTGATTGAGAGGCATTGAGACCTGGGATGTCCATTTTTCAAAATTCACAGAGTTTGTTATACAGATCAGTACTATCATTGCTCTGACTTATATTTTTCCCATGTAGACAAAGTTATAAGCTATCCCTAGAGACTTGAACCACATGCATACGATTTTTATTCATTTAGTTATGATTTTCCAAAATTTAACCAGAATAAATAAATTCGATTAAATGAATATTGCCCAAAGTTGAGTAAAATTTATTATGGCTTTTATTATGATTCAAGATCCTATTATGATATAAATGGACTTTAGAATGATTAAATATATGGGAAATAGGCCTATAAAAGAGGTGTTACATCTTTTCCCTTATCTTGTTTTCACTTGATTATCCTTTTATACTTTGTTTTTTACTATCACTCTTGCTTTCACCACTTTCTTGACTTTTGTGGAAAATTTTATTCTTCCTAATTCAGCCCCTCTTGGGAAGCTAGCATATCTAATAGTCAATAGAGAAGAGAGAAAGGAAAAGTGAAAGCATCAGCTACAACTGGAGAAAATAAAGAAGGGAGAGCGAAATTGATGTGGAGAATGATGGGAGATGATTAAAACTTGGTGAGGTTGAGAGGGAATAGTGGAAGAGTGAGAGACGAAGTGAGAGAAGGTAAGGAGGAGAAGAAGATGGTTGGAGGAAGCTATAAGAGTAAAGGAAGAGAGGGGCTGTTTGGATTGAATAATGAAAGGAAAATTGGATCAAGATTTCTTGCTCATCTAAGTAGAATGCTCATCTGTGAATCACAGCTATTAGATACATTGGTCATCTTATGTTGAGCCACGTTATAACACCTTACTTTCATACTCTTTCTTTTCCATATATTATACCTTATTTAATGTTTAAATAAGCTATTTTAGAAGCTTGAATCATCATAGGGACTAAAACAAAAAAAAATTATGTTATTGTTCATTTGGTCACCTAGTTTTCTGGATCAAATTTGGAAATTCATAACTATTTCTAGAAAAATTTATATCGGTATGGTTCTTAAAATAGCTCAAAAGATTATCTATATGGAAAAAAAATAAGAAACTGAGTTTTTATCATGCCAATTGATACAGTATTTAGCATGAATTTTACTACTCAAATGATCAAGACTTATTTTTCCATGTTTTCTGGCTCAATTTCAAAAATTCTTAACTCTTAGCTCATTTATCCAAAGTAAGTGATCTTTGCTTACTTGAAAGCTCTACTTGTTTTCTTTCTAAGCATATATAATACTTATATGTAATGCTCTGTTTCAAATAAAATACCTCTATTTCTATCATGGCTGATCATTTTGGATATATTTGTATATCATAAACCAAAACTAATTTTATAACATGATTATATGTACAATATTTGTGCAAAGTTTGTTTCTAGTATCTCAAGAAACTTACAGGAATATAATTATAGAAAAACATAGCTTCACAAATTCATATATGATTTTATACAATATGACAAGAAAACATGATATGACAAGAAATCATGATACAAGGGCCACTAAAATTCTAATCATCAAAAGCCTTCATCTTGCTCTTTGCCTTCCTTGCAACCTTGCTATCACTTGAATCTATCATATGGATATTTGGGGTGATAAGATTGTGAAAATCTTAGTAGCAAGTTTATTTCATGCATTTATGCCATGCATATGTCATAAAATCTCATATAATCACATAAAAACACAAAATAACATATTGTCAAATAAAAATTTTGATAGAGTATAAAAACACAAAATAACATATTGTCATATAAAAATTTTGATATAGTTTTCCCTCAGACAATGGACATAACAGGGTAATAATCCTTTTATATAACAACCAAATCTAAACACAAAATATCACAACAATAATATGGCAATGATATTTAATATTAGAAACATAATACAAAAACATAAAGTAAGAAATGAAACTTACCTACCTTAGGGATTCCCTTTGCAATACCACTTACTTCCAAAGCTTCCACTAGCTTTCTTGAACTTCCCCAACTCCTAAAGCAACATCAAATACCAACTAAATCAACAAATCCTAGGGGTTACTTCATAAGGTGTCATATAAACCCTAAAATTACATATAGTTTATTTTAGCATTTCCTTAGAAAACAACACTTGTTCTTAAGGAAATTTACTATGAGGAATCCATTTTTTGCATTATTTTCATGAAATTCCAATTTCTTCTCCACTATCTAGGCTATCTGAAAATAGGGTATAAGGAGAAAGAGGTGGATTTTGATACACTTGCTTCAAAATTTAGTCAAACTTGTTTCTCTTGCAATTTCTCATGCTTTTTCTTAATTTTCATGCATGAAAACACTTCCCCCTTTACATCTACACATTGGCATAAAATCCATACCCAAGAGAAGAGAAGAAAAACTCATCCTAACTATCTTAAACAACCTAGGACTTAGAGTAAAGATCACTAGAAGTTGAAGGGAGAAAACTTATCTTTTTCCTTGAATTTTCTTCCTTCTTTTCCCTTCCTCTTTCTCATGCTTCCCTCTCTTCCTTTGGAGTATTTTCAGCTGCTGCTCCTTTCTTTCTTTATGCTTAAGGTCAGCCAAAGTGAGGGAGTATTAATAAAGAAAGAAATTCCACAAAATTTTACCAAGTGTGCTTCTTGAGTATTCTACAAGATTTATGAAATATAATTAAATATTTTAGTCCATCATGTGCTGAATATGTGGTGCCACTTAGGAGAGAAAATATCCAAAATAATGTATATTTTTCTTAATCCCGATATATCTTGTACCAGTTTACTTTATATTTGGATAGATAAAGTTACTTTTGTAATATTTTGTTACTTTATGAATACATGATTAAATTATATTGGGATCTACATTTAAAACAGTATAAATGTGAGGCCGACATACTTTTCTTTTTATTTTTTCATTATTTGTGGGTCCTACAGTATTTTTGTTTTTTTTTGTAAAATTGTACTGTATTCTACAATCAATTTCTTTTCAAATTGATCCATGTGGACTCAACACACTATTCTGTTGGGTACAACATGTCATAAGATTCATTTTGACATAAATTTTATAAAATGATGAAATTGCCCCTAGAGGGAGTAATTGCAAAAAATTTTTCTGTAGGGACCTATTTGTAAATGTTTTTTGGGACCAAACAGCAATAATTTTTCTTATAGGGACCATCTTGGAAAAATGTGTCTTTTAAGGTCCTAGTTATAATTTTCCATTTCACTCTTTTTTCCATTGATTTATGTATTTCAAATTTTATCACATTTCTATATATCTTATGATATCCAGAGAATTAGGGATATTTCACATATCACTAAAATCTCAATCAAATCCTGGGCATTCATTTCAAAACATTTTGTCCATTCATTCAATAATAATGTCTCTTCTCTACCTAGTCTCTTCATTATGAAATCATCTTTTCTTCGTGTTCGACAATTTCTTTTCCGATGTTGTTCCTCTTGCAAGCTTGAACAATGTCCCTCCTCCGCCATCCCCCTTGTGCTTCATCATTCCCCTGTAGCCTTGAACGTTGTTCTTTCTCCACTATTCCCCATGCACTTCGCTGTTCCCCTTACATGCATGAACGCTATCCTTTCTCCACCAAGGGAAAGAATAGACAAGGTGCCACTAGAGAAATACTCCACCACTGATAAGAGAAATCCTTCTCGTACTTGTGTGCTATAATTGAGTTTTGATTTTAATTTTTTGAAATTTTAGCCTTTCTTTCACATTTCTTCTTCAAATTTGGTTTTGATTTCTTATGTATTTGATTGGGAGTTGATATGATTTTATAATTATGTTGCTTCAAGATATATGAAATCGGGAATGCATGAATAGACATTTTGATTTTGCCTCAATGGTCACAATGCTTGAGTTGAAGTATACTCTTTAAGAAATCACTTGTCACAATTCCATGTTTTGTACGTGTACAAGATTGAAGCACTTGGACCTTGGTAGTTTCAATCACTTGAGAGGATAAGAACTATTGCATCTTTCTATGAGGTAAATGGCAAAAATATTTATTATCTAGATGATTGCGTTGGGACTTATATGCATGGATCTGTGGGAGGTAATCTAGTACTTGCTATTTTTATTCTTTTGGTAAAATGTTTGAATGTAAAGGTAAAATGTTTATGTCTAGTATAATATTCAATGTTCAAAATTGATGACATTAGTTATCATTGTTGGTTTTTTATAGTGTAAATTGCTATAATTTTGATAAAGGTGAAATTGAACCTTAACAGACTACATGCCGCAATGATATATATAAATGACAAGATAACCATAATGTAGTTCATTCAAGAGCATTTGACTTATAAGTTTGAGCAAATGGCCCTCATCAATTTGAACATACACTCGTATAACAAAAAAAAAAGAATAGCGAAATAGATCAGTAGCTATTATAACAAAAAAGACAAGTGTATCCAAAAAATGTGGTGTGGTTATCAATAAGTGAAATTGAAGCTTGCTGTCACTCAAGGAAGCATGTTGCTGTGGACAAATTAGGTTTCACTCTTCTGAAGCTATCCAAGATTTGTATCCCCTGTAAAAGTGCCACCTGTATAGTTAGGGCTTAGAAATTTATTCCAAAGTGCATTGTAAATGTGAAAAAAATGTGTGATGTGTGAAATGATGTATAAAACTGTGATATATGTGATGAGCAATTTAATGTATTTTTTTTTTCAAGAGCACCTTGTTGAATCAGAATTTTTGATGATTTCAAACAACTAGAGCTTGGAAGGAGAATATCAAAGGAGTATCAAAGGATCAAGTGAAGAAATCTAATGAAAAACATGTGAAGATTTAATTTTAGGATTTCCTACCAGGTATACGTGGTAAAAAGCTTTGATTCTTACTCATTTATGTTACTACAAGTTTTAAATGAATGATTTCAAAGTTATCCAATATTAGCTTGTGTTAAAATTAAGAAATATTGACTAACAGATAAATTTTGTTGTTGACTCATGCTTATTTTGTACAAAATTTGAACTTTGCTTACTAAAATTCAAAGTTACAGAGGTTTTATCTTTAATAGATGAATTTCAGTTTTGAAATTCATATTTTAGACTAAGCATTGTTAGTGAAAATGTGCAAAATTCGTATGAAGCTTAGTCAAAATTCAAATGTTAGTGAAGTTCAAAGTAAGTTCAATATCACTGTCTCTGACAAATGAACTTTGGACTTCAAAGTGTGAATTTCGAATTGAGAACTTGTGAATCTCGTTAGAGCATGTCTTTGACAGGCAAACTTTGTAGTTCAACATTCAAATTTCACAGTAGAAAACTTTTGTACCGTGTTGAATATGCCTATGATAGACGAATTTCAGCTTTTGAAATTCGAATTTCGAGTACACTGTGAAAACTTGAGACAATTGTTCAAACTCATTAAATGCACTTTCAATATAAAAATTTGTATGATCTAACATGGAATAACTTTGGCAAAGCTGAAATTCGATTGTCACAATTAAGTAGAGAAATTTTAGAAGTTCAACATTGAAGTTCTTAAGTTTCTATCTCTACGAAATTCATCTGTTGAACTCCCAAAATTCAAATTTTGTTGTGTTAAACACATTAAATGTGGTTAGTGAACGGTTAGTTTTGCAGAGTAACTATTGGTTAATATCTCTAATGGATAGATCTTGTGTCTAATGACTAGTTAAGTTACAAATATATAAATAGAACTTCATTTGAAGTTGTGGATAACGATTTTAAAGTATGTATTAAAAAAACTCTGCTAGATTCATTGGTCAAAGCTTTTTCACCACACACCACATTTATTGTACCATAAATTTCATATCTACTTTATTTAAGAGAGTTTTCATATATATACAAAATCTTATCTTCATCTGGAAGAAAGATTCTTTTCGAGGGGAATCACAAAGGGGATTGGGGAAACACTAGTAAAAGTGTTAAGTGAAATTTTTAGTGTTCTTAGAACAAAGCACATGAATTGTATTATGGCATTGCAAGGAGCCCACTGAATTCTTACAGATAGTGGAAAATCCCAAGTGGTGGCTTAAGGATTAGACGTAGGTCAAGTGAATTAAATCGAACCAGGATAAATCTGAGTTTTTTATTCCTTTATCTCTTCCACATTCATATTTATTATTCTCTATTTTTCTGCAAACTTTTGCTTTCACTATTTTACTTTTTTTTTAGAAAAATTTCATGCTTCCCAATTCACCCCCTTTTTGGAAGCCAACATTCCTAACACACCTTGGTGTATGTACTAATCAGTTTTGTGAAATAAAATTGACTCATTTGTCATTATATGATTATGGACCTTTTCTATATGTTTGATAGAAATTCAATACCTTGTATAACATCTCCGATGAAGTCTAAAGATTCAAGAGATGGCATAGGATGCTCATCTGATGCCTAAACTACATAGTTTAAAGTCATAATTAAATGCTTGCAAGTATAGATCATCCATGAACCCTAATTTTCCTTGAATCTGGATTTCCTATTAATCCTAAAAGATGAGTAGGATGCTCATCTGTGAATGGCATGCATTATGTAACACCTCACTTTATCATACATTTTCCAAGTATTAAAGCATGTTTAATGTCCAAATAACTCATGTTAGAGGCTTGAATCATCATAGGAACCATATTGCATAAAATAGAGAAACAATGTTACTATTCATTTGGTTCCAAAGTTTTCTAGGCAAATTTTGAAAAATCATAATTAATTCTAGAAAAATTGTATCAATGTGATTCAAGTGTCTACATGAAGTTGGAAATATTTTCTACAAGGGAAAAATATGAATATATATTGACTGGGCTAATTTATATAGTTTAATACTTAGAAATACACAGTACAAATGGTCAAAATCATGTTCCAGATTTTCTGGCCTAAATTCAGAAATTCATAGCAAATCACACAGATATCCAATTCACATTTTCTTTTGCTTGTTGAAAATCCCTATTTGTCTAGTTTCAAAAATATATAACATTTATGTATTATTTCACATTTCAGATGAATAGTGATCACTAAATCATCAGCTACGCAAATTGGCCAAAATATGCTATTACATTGCAAAAGTATATGTTTACATTGCATTCATCCTCTAAACTTGTCCATTCTTGATTATAACATATTCATAACATCATAAGAGACCTAAAATAGCATAACGTCACCAAGACACAACTTTACAAATTCATATATAATTTTATATATAATTATCAAAACACAGAGCTCTGGCTATTATAATATTAGTAATCCAAAACCTTCTCCTTGCCTTTGCCATTGTGGGGGTCTTGCCATTCTTTAAACCTATAGGATACTTGTGGGGATAAGATTGAGACAATCTTAGTAGCAAGTTATAATTCATGCATTCATGTCAATCATCACATATAACAATCACTTTAATCACTTAAAATCACATTAAACAACAAATTGCTATATCAATGGCAACATTCCAAGAAAAATAAAATATCTAGAATTATATAGGAAATTTGCAAAAACGGACAGATACCGTTTTGCGTGAAAAAGAACAAAGATTATTTTTCCCGATTGGATGGAAAAATGAGAAAATTATATTTTTGTCCCTAAAGAAGTTAAAAAATGACATCCATGTCCCAAAATATGTAAAAATTACATGGAGAAAATAGAAAAGCCCTTGGGAAAATTACACTTAATGACCCAAAAGTTTCAAAAATTATAATTTAACCCTGGGTCAAGGGCAATTTTGTAAATATACAAAATTACTGTCAAAACTAAGCCCTCAAAAAGAGAAGTCCGATGGTATATGGCACTGAGGGTTAATGTTCAAGGATAAAGAAATAATTAGTGTCGAGTGTTCAAAAGTAATAGTAAACCGATAAAGTGAACTGTGGGCCCCACGGACAATTAAAAAGAAATCGGGACAGGATATGGGCCATATACAGATATCATTTGGGACATAATAATTAAGGAAATATAAATATAAATATGGAATAATTCTGTAGCCCAAAAATGCTAATTTACTATAAAAAGTACTTTTATCAGTACGGCTAAAAATTACTCGGTTCAAGATATATTTGGACCAAGAAAATTGAATAGTATCTGGACACTCCTCCTTCCTTATTTGGCGTTAATTTTCAGCATATTGGGCACATGTTATTATGTTAAGGAAACTTAAGAAGGCAAGCTTTTTGGTCACAAAAGTAACTATGGTTGAGCTAGCTTGGGTTAGGTTAAGACTAACCATGATTAGTCACTAACCTTAAGTGGATTAACCTCTTTCTCTCCTCTCATTTGGACATGTTTCAGTAGCTGCAAACAGTGAGGGAGAGCTCCAAAATTTATGAAGAAAAAGGGAGAAAAGAGGAAATGAAGTGGAAGCAAAAATTGAAAGCTTATAGTTTCAAGTTCCAAGGGTAAGTTCTATGCCTCCTAGCTTGTGCATTTGAGAAGTTTGGAATTGTTTCATGAAGTCTTCCTCTTCCTTCCACTGCCTTTGATTTTTTTTCAAACCCTAAACCATGGAAAGGATGAGTTTTCATGAGCCAAACTTAGGAGAAATACCAAACTAACAACCTAGAACATGATTTTGGAAGTAGTTGGATGATTTTCAAAGAAAATCATTTTCTCTCCTTTTCTTGTCATTTTCGGCCAGAACAGAGGATTAGTTTAGAGATGGAATTTGGTAATTCTAAGGCCATACTTGGATTCCTCATGAAAAATTACATTGAATAGAGGTATAATTCATCATTTTTGAGCTAGGAATGAATTTTTGGTGAATTTTTGAAGAATTAGGGTTTCATGAACACTTTTTGAAGGAAGTCATGAAACCATTAGCTTGAGTAGTCGTTTGATGATACATTAGGACTTGAAGAAGCTTAAGGAAGCTAGTGGGAGCATTGGTATCAAGTGGAGGAGTAAGACAAAGCATAAAGGTAACAATTTACCTATTCTTGCCTTATATTGTCATGTGATTTTCAATGAATTTGATGACATGCCTATTGTTTGATATGATCATTTGTGATGCTTTGAGAATGTTGTTAGATAAGCTGGCTTCCCTAGAGGGGGGGGTGAATTGGGAAGATTAAAACTTTTTCTACAAAACGTCAAGAAAGAAAGTGAAGGAAGCAAAGTATGATGGTAAAACATAGTATGAACAAATAAACAACGAAGATAGCAGTAGGGAAGAGAAAAACTCAGATGTTTATCCTGGTTCAGTCTCTCAACTTGACCTACGTCTAGTCCCTAAGTCACCACTTAAGATTTTCCACTATTCTGCAAGAATTCAGTGGGCTTCTTGCAAATGCCTCAGTACAAAGTTGATGCTCTGTTTCTAGAGCTCACACTTTCACTCTTTGCACTCTCACTTAGTGCTTCCCCAATCCTTTGTGATATCCCCTCACAAGTAAATCTTTCTTCCAGATGAAGATAAGATTATTTATAAAGAATAAACTCTCTCAATAAGAGTGAATATGAAAGTTAAGGTACAAGGAATGAAGTATGTAAGAGTAAGAGACTTTGAGTAGATTTGGTAGAGTTTTAGTATATACAAAGTGATTTCATTTCCCACATCTTCAAATGAAGTTCTATTTATTGATTTCTGCCTCAACTATACATTAGAGACATGATCTAGCCGTTAGAGACGTTACCCAATGGTTATACTGAGAAACTATCCGTTCACCAACCGCATTTAATGCTTCTAACACTCAAACTTCGAATTTCAGTTAGTCAACGAATTTCACAGAAACTGAAAGTTACAGCCTTTAACGTTGAACTCTTGAAGTTCGTCTGTCATGAGGCAAATTTCGAATTTTCATCTTTAGAAAATGATTCTATGTTGGAACATACGAATTTTCATGTTCAAAGTTGTTCTGTTAAGTATGAATAGTAATTTCAATTTGCTACAATGCCTTCAAAATTCGAATTTTGGAACCCCAAAATTCGTCTGTCAGAAGCTGGTTTACTGAGGCACAATAGTTCATCAATTCAAAATTCAAATTTTAAAAAGGTAAAGTTCGTCTGTCAGAGAGACCTCTTTTAGACGTGCTTCAGAATTTGAATTTATGAATACTGTCATTGATATGTCAACATTTTATTATAACAGACTCACAAGCTTTGTTTCTGAAATTCAAATTTTCATATTCAAAGTTCGTCTGTCAGTGAGAAATTTTGAAACCCAATCTTAGATTGATTTCAGATGAATTTTGACATATTCTCAAACAAATTTTTCAATTTTCATAAGTTGCATTTTATCTAAAATTCGAATTTTCAAAGGCCAAAATTCATCTGTCAGAAAAAGCTATTTTCAGACACGTATCAAAATTCGAATTTCTCAAGTCAAAATTCGTCTGTCAGAGAAGCCTCTTTTCAGACTTGTTCATTTTCATCAATAAAATTTGAATTTCTAAAGCCAAAGTTCAAATTTTCAAAACAGCAGATCAATGTAAACCTTTCAAACTTTGTCTGTTGGTGGGTGTTTTTCAAATATTCCATGAATTAACATAGAATCAAGGTTTTAAAACATCATTTTACCAAATCAAAGTCTTTTACTCAAATTAAAACATTACATCCACATTCTACATCTATCCTTGCACTGATTTCTCCAGAATTCCTTCACTTGAAACCTTTTGTGCACCTTTGATATCTTTATTCCAAGCTCTTGAAGGTTGGTTTGGAGTCATCAAAACACTTGAGTCAACATTCTCCCCCTTTTTGATGATGACAAAATAACTTTGAAAGTAGATTAGAACTTGGGTTTGCTTTAACAAGCTCCGCCTCAACATATGCATTATAATCCAAAAGATATCATGATCAAGTAAAGAGATTAAGGAGATTCAAAGATCAAGAAGAACAGATCATTGCAACCAAGGAATTCTTTCATTTCATCAAACGTTGCTTTACAAGAGACAATTAATGTAAGATATTACAGAGACACAAAACACAAACAATAGAAACAAAATATAGCACTACAAGAGGACCCAAGCCTAAGTTCTAATCACTTTTCCTTTGACTTGGTCTTGGTCTTCTTGCTATAAGTCTTTCCAGAAGGCTCAGCAGCAGATTTTCTAGACTTTCCAGTTTGCTCACTCTTCTCCCCCTTTTTGGCATCATTAGGAGGGTGAGCAAAATCAGCAGGAGGAGGGATCTGAGACACTAGAATGGCTTGTAGAGGCACAGGAACAAATGGCATTTCTAGATTGAGCTTTAGCAAAGACTCAGAAACTTCAGAACTTGTGTCTTTATCTTCATCATCAGTAATCTCAAGAAGTTCAGAAATTTCTTGCCTTGTGATTGCCAATTGTGCCCTTCTTTCCTCCGAGAAATCAAGGTATGTAACAGGTGAGGGAGCAGGAGGAGGAAACATTTCTTCAAGCCTTCATCTCTGAGCTTACAAGAGAGCATTATGTGCAATGGCTTCCAAATCAATAAAAGGCACAATGTTTCTTTCTTCATTTAGGGCAGCCTGCGTGAATGGTCAAGTGGAGATGGCTGCCACTAATCTTTCTACTTGCTCAGATTCTTACTAGGACAGGATTGACTCTGGAGCATCTACTTGAATGGGATCATGAGAGCTTGAATCCTGAAGGCCTTCTTCTTCCATATCATAGTCCAAGGGAGGACTAGGACTTGGTGTGTTCAGTGTACCAGCACCTCAGTATCATACACAGTATCATCATGCTCAGAAGAGGCTAGCTCAAAGGGACTTGGAGGCTCAAGAGTTGGAGATTTAGCAGGCTCAGAGATTCCTAGCTGAGGTAGAGTTGATGTGGCAGGAATGACATTCTGAATGTCTTCATATGCATCAGCAACCACCTTCATGTTCTTGGCCAACTGGTGGATCTAATCTTGTAGATGAGCAAACTTGGCATTTTGCTCATCCTTGATGCTTAATATGAGTGTAGACAGACTGTCATACAACTCAGTGATCTTGGTTGGCTTGACATGAGAGGAGGGAGTAGATGGAATTTGAGCAGGCAGAGATAGAGATGGGACAGGCTGAGAAGGCTGAGGTGTAGGTTTTGCAGGAGCCTCAGAGGTACCTTCTTGCTGTAGGGTGGCATCTTCAACAAAGAAGAGATCTTCAGATTTTCCTGCTCCCTTCCCGATCTATCTTCCTTTATTTCTTTCAATCCCCATTCTTTGTAACTCCTCTTCCTTGAAAATCTCAGTGGGCTTCCCTTTTCCTTTTTCAAGGTGCTGAATTCTAGCATGTTGTAGAATTCTGGAAATGATTGTTGTATAGGGGAGTGTAGAGTCTTTCCTTTGATCCGTTGCCTTGATCATGCTTTGGAGAATGATATGACCCATGTTGATAAGCTTCCCATGCATGATTGCTGCCATTACATGTGCCTCTATCCTTGTGATCAAATTGAAACTACCTCCTTTGTTGAAGATAGTCCTAGACACTATGTAGTGTAGGATCCTCACTTGAGCACTGAGGTCAGTGGGCTTCAGCAAGTTTATTGTTAGTCTATTTTTGCTTCTTTTGAACAATTTGTTCAGGATTGTGCTCTCTTTGTAGTTCAGAAAGAGGCCACTTTCTTCATCAGCAGTCTCTGCCTTATCCATATACCCAGAAGCAGTGATGTCAATCTTAAGGCCATCTTGCCCCAGGATTTTCAACACTTCATTAAGAGTTTCATCTGTGAGCCAGATGGTCCTTGATCTCAGATTGACCTCCCACTTCTTCTTCTTGCTGTTGTATTTCAGGGAGGCATACCATGTCTTAATTACTTCATCATCATACCTCTCCAGTATCTCTAACAGATTCTTATACCTCAACATCCATATCCCAGCATCAAAACTTTTAGAGACTAAGAAATCTTCCATGTTCACACAATAAGGCTTGATTACCTTTTTACTGGCAAACTTGGTCTAGTATTCCTCCTGAATCTGAGGAGTGCTCCATAATGGCATTATTATGAGTTGGTATTCTCCAGATTCAGTACTAGAGGAGGAAATGGAAGCAATAGCAGCAGAAGTAGGAACAGGGACCGAAGGCTCTGTTTTCTTTGAAGATAAGGGTCCAGCTTTATTTGATTCTGCCTTTGGGGTTGTTTTCTATCATTTAGAGGGAGTTGCCTTGCTTGATTCGGCTTTTCTCTTCGGTTTTTCTCCCTCCTTTGAGGCATATTGGGATTTAACTGTTCTCTTTGGTCGTGCCTCTCCTTTTCCAACTTCTAGATTCTTTACTTTTGCCATTTTTATGGATGAATGTTTCAGAATGAAACTGAGAATATAGGAGGCGAAAAGGAATTTAAATGGTGGGAAATGAAGATTTACGGTCAGAATTGAAGAGCATTTAAGAGAGAATTTGAACAGACTTGGAGAAGAGATGAATAGGGTTGCGTCTGTTCAGAAGAAAATCATTGGTTTTAGCATGTGTAATCGTAGGACAGACAAATTTTGAGGGGTCAAAATTCAAACTTCGGGCAGTTACAAGTTAAACCATCCAGCAAAGCTTACTGACAGATGAATTTTCTTCTGAAAGTTTGTCTGATAGAGGCTTGGTCCAAGCAGCACAAGATGAATAGACGAACTTTGTTTCAGCAAAGTTCAAATTTCGAAGAGCAGGCATCAAGCAATAATCAATGCAACAAATAATAGATGAATTATGCACATGAAAATTCATCTTTCAGAGGTTCAACAATATGAGCATGTTCCAACAAATGAATTTTGAATCAGAAATTTGAATTTCTGCACTTTGTAAAGGTTCTCCATGCGTATGTTGTGAAATGGACATTTGTATAAACATCATTTTGGACAAAGATAACATTGAATCTTTTATTTTTGAAAATTTGAACTTTCAAGGACAAAAAGAAGAATTTCGAGGGATCACCGAGAACTGTTCCAAGCTGAAGTTCATCTGTTGGGCATCTAAATTCGAATGTTGAGCATGCTCCCTCGTTGAAAAACACAATTTATTGAGGAAATTCGTCTAATACACAATCAAAATACGAATTTCAACTTTAAAAACTTATAGAATGAATCCAGAACTCAGATTTCTTGCTGTCTCTTTCTCCTTTTGACTGTTCCATTCTGATTTGCTCCATTTTTTAGATCTACTGTCATTTAAACTCATGAGGAGCACCTACAACTTACATTAAACTTTCTCCGATGCTTTATTTAGAATTAATTTACTATTAGAAAATCTAAAAACAGAAATTCACAAGGATTTACTTACAATTCATTGGGATTTACTATACTCAATTCTCTCTTAATTTTGCAGTGTCTATCTTCTAATAGAGGCTCTGTCAAGATATTAGCAACTTGATCTTCTGTAGGGATGTATTCTAATCTAATTTCTCCTTTCAGAACATGGTCCCTTATGAAGTGGTGCCTAACTTTAATATGTTTTGTCCTTGAATGCATGACTGGATTCTTTGTGATGTTAATGACACTTTGGTTGTCACATATTATTGGTATTTCCTTCATCTTAATCTCAAGATCTTCAAGCTGCTGTTTCATCTAGGTGATTTGGGCACAACAGCTTCCAGCTGCAACATATTCAGCTTCTGCCATGGATAAGGCCACACTGTTTTGCTTTTTGCTAAACCATGAAACCAAGGATCCACCAAGAAACTGACATGTTCCACTTGTGCTTTTTCTGTCAGTTTTGGATCCTGCAAAGTCAGCATCAGTGTATCCTTTGAGATCTTCTTCATTGTCTTTTGGATACCAAAGACCCATCTGTGATTTTCCAATAAGATATCTAAAGATGCGCTTCATAGCAGTTGCATGGGTTTCCTTGGCACATGACTAGAACGTTGCACACATACAGACACTAAACATGATGTCAGGTCTGCTGGCAGTTAGGTACAGTAGAGATCTAATCATTCTTCTATACTGGGTTATATCAAACATTTTCCCTTTTTCATCCATATCCAGTGTGGTTGTTGTAGCCATAGGTGTTCCCATTAGCTTGGTATTCTCCATCCCAAACTTCTTTAGCAATTCTTTCAGAAACTTGGATTGATTGAGAAAGATACCATCATCACACTGCTTGATTTGCAATCCAAGGAAGAAGTTAAGTTCACCCATCATGGACATTTTGAATTCTCCCTGCATTAGCTTAGAAAAATTCTTGCAAAAAGATTTATTAGTAGCACCAAATATAATATCATCAACATAGATTTGAACAATAAGTAAATCTTCATTTTCTTTCTTAGTGAATAACGTTGTATCTACTTTTCCTCTGTTGAACCCTTTTTCAGTTAGAAAATTACTTAGTGCCCATTTGATTTGCCTTTTTGTAAAAGTACTTTTATAACAACCACAGTTTACAAAAATGAAGTTTGGATAAAGGTAGAGAAGTTTACTGAAAAACTGTTTGGATGAAAAAGGAGAAAATGATGGTTAGAAAGTACAGTTTGGTTTGCAAAAATGCAAACCAAACAAGCCCTTAATCTTTCATACCATGCTCTAGGGGCTTGCTTTAATCCGTAAAAGGCTTTCTTTAGTTTATAAACATGGTTCAGTTTTGTAGAGTCCTCAAAGCCTAGAGGTTAGTCTACATAAACTTCTTTCATGATATATCCATTAAGAAAGGCACTCTTCACATCCATTTGATGTAACATAATATTTTTCATGCATGCATATGCTAACAAAATTCTAATTACTTCTAATCTAGCCACTGGAGCAAAGGTTTCTTCAAAATCAATTCCTTCTTCTTGATTATATCGTTTTGCAACCAGTCTAGCTTTATTTCTGATTATTGATCCAAATTCATTAAGTTTATTTCTAAAAACCCATTTAGTGCCAATGACAGGATGATTTTTTGGTTTGGGCACTAAATCCCAAACTTTATTTCTTTCAAACTGATTTAACTCATCTTGCATAGCCAAAATCTAGTATTCATCAGTTAAGGCCTCTTCAGTTCATTTAGGTTCAATTTGAGAAATAAAAGCACAGTTTATCATTTGATCCCTTAACTATTTTCTGGTTTTAAATTTTTCTTAAACATCCCATATCACTTGATCAACAGGATGATTCCTTTGATATCTCCAAGCTTTAAGGAGTTCTTAAGACATGTCTTCATTATATTCATTCTTAAGGTCTTTCTCCTGAATATTTTCCTCTATGTTAATAGATTCAGAAATTTTTGGAGGTTTAATTTTTCCTTCGTTTGAAAGATCTAAATTTTTAAAGTTTGAAATAAGATCATCCTTATCAGTGACATGTTTGGAAATATTTTCATTTTTCAATGAATACTACATGCATAAATTCTTCTACTAATTTAGACTTTTTATTAAAAACTCTATATGCCTTACTTTTACTAGAATAGCCCAGAAATATACCTTCATTAGATTTTGCATCAAACTTACCCAGATTCTACTTTCCAATGTTGTGGATGAAGCACTTACAGCCGAACACATGTAGATGTGAGAGATTTAGCTTTCTTCCTTTGTACAGCTCATAAGGAGTCTTCCCAAGGATTATTCTGATGTAGGCTCTATTTATGATGTAGCTTGTTGTGTTTACTGTATCGGCCTAAAATACTTGAGAGAGTTCCTTTTCATTCAGCATAGCTCTAGCCATCTCTCCAATTGTTCTATTCTTCCTTTCCACTACTCTATTTTGTTGAGGTGTTCTTGGAGCTGAGAAGTTGTGATCAATTCCATGCTCATCACAGTACTCCAAGAAGTATGAATTCTCAAACTCTCCTCCATGATCTGACTTGATAGACAGAACTTTGAGTCAAACAGTACCTAATTTCCTTTGTCAAATGTCTGACTCACACTTAGCAGATTGTGGTTGAGGCCAATTACAAACAGCACATCTTCAATGGATGTTTCAGGATTCTTTCCCACAATACCAATGCCAACTATTTTGCCATATTGATCACCTCCAAAGGTCACCTTTCCTCCTTTCTTGTCTCTAAAGGTGATGAACTTCTCCTTATCACCCATCATGTGACTTGAGCAGGCACTGTCCATATACCATTTATTGTTCTTTCTAGCTTTAAGACAAACCTGCAAAACAAAGCTCATATTTTCTTTTTCAGTACCCAAATTTGTTTGGGTCTTTTTCTGTCAGTAGTCTTTTCCCTAGATACAGATGTATCTTTGGGAACCCATTTAACCTTCCTGTCAAGTCCTTTTTTCTTTAAAGCACATGAACTGGAAATATGTCCCTTCTTGTTATAGAAGTGACAGGTGGTGAAGGGACTGCTGGATTAAGATACAAGAAGAAAGCAATGCAGATAATATTTTTGTTTTGCATGTCTTGGTTGATCATAGGATTCAATATGCTGTGAAGTATGTTCTTTCTGTCTCTTGCCACTAGTATGCACAAAATGTCTCATATATACATTCTGATTCTTTTTCCTAATCTTTTCTTTGATTGCACAAGGATCATAACCAAGTCCAGCCTTTCCCTGTGATATTCTTTGACTTCCCATTAAAGCAAAGAACATATCTTTACCTTTAGTAAGCCTAGACATGCTTTTCACTAGATATTCATTGGTTTGCTTTGGTTCAATATATGATATACAGCAAGCAGATTCAGCAATAGGTAGAGAAGCAATTTCAGAGATGTTGCATTGAGATTCTAGTTTGTTAATATTTTTCTTAGCTTGCTTCAATTCTTTAGCAGCCTTAACAAACTCATCATGCAGCTCATGAAATACATCTAGTAATTCAGAATAGGAAGGTTCAGATTCATATACCTTATCTTCTTGATCATTGTTGCTTAGGATTTTAGCTTCTTCAGAGGCAAGTGCCATAAGACTGATGTTGGCAATTTCATCTTCATCATCTTCTTCGTCATCTGAGCTGTTACCCTATATTGATGAGATGTAAGCTGTTTTCTTCTTGCCTTTGTCTGTAGCTTTCTCTTCTTTCTCTTGCTTCTTGAGGAATTATGGACAATCGCATTTGATATGTCCCTGTTTTTTGCACTCATAGCAAGTGACAGGTTCTTTTGCTTCTCTCTTGCTATCTCCAGCTGCTCCCTTTTTGAAGATTTTCTTGTTTTTCTTCTTGCTGTAAAATCTTCCAAATTTTCTGACCATTATAGCCAGAGTTTCTTCATCTAGCTCATCTTCACCATCAGATTCTTCTTCTTTCTCCTCAGCAGCTTTCAGAGCAAGACCTTTCTTCTTTCTGTCTTGTCCTGCCTCCTTGAGAGCCTTCATTTTTCCTTCATACTCCTCGAGGCTACCAAAAAGAGCCATTGATTCTCCTCTGGCTTCCTCTATTACTATTACTTTGGGTTGCTATTCCAGAGGGAGAGCTTTGAGGATCTTTCTGACCTCTTTTGTTTGAGTGTACTCCTTTCCCAGACTTTTTAGTTGATTCACAATGAGGGTGAATCTCTTCTATAGCTCTTTTACACTCTCTCCTTCAGCCATTCAGAAGCTTTTGTATTCACCTATACATGTATTCAGTTTGTTTTCCCTAACTCCAGTTATTCCTTCATGAGCGAATTGCATGGTGTCCCATATTTCCTTAGCAGTGGAGCATTGTGAGACCCTGTAGAATTAATCTTGATTCAAAGCACTGACCAAGCAGTATTTTGCTTTGAAGTTCAGCAAGACTCTTGTTCTATCTTCCTAATTCCATTCAGCTTCAGGCCTTTCCATGTACTTCCTATCACTCTGCAATACCATTGGAACAAAATCTCCTTTTTGGATGATGGACCAGATGTCTAGGTCAATGGATTGGAGATAAATTTGCATCCTGATCTTCTAGTAATCATAGTGTTCTCCACTAAAGCTAGGTGGTCTATTTGTGTTGTTTCCCTCTGGTAGTATGCTTTCTCCAAAGCCAGCCATTGTAATTCCAGGACTGTAAAATCCTTTGATTAGGAAACCAGGCACTGATACCACTTGTTAGATAAGCTGGCTTCCCAAGAAGGGGGTGAATTGGGAAGATTAAAACTTTTTCTGGAAAATGTCAAGAAGGAAAGTGAAGGAAGCAAAGTATGATGGTAAAACAAAGTATGAATAAATAAACAATGAAGATAGCAGTAGGGAAGAGAAAAACTCAGATGTTTATCTTGGTTCGGTCTCTCAACTTGACCTACGTCCAGTCCCCAAGTCACCACTTGAGATTTTCCAGTATTCTGCAAGAATTCAGTGGGCTTCTTGCAAATACCTCAGTACAAAGTTGATGCTCTATTTCCAGAGCTCACACTTTCACTCTTTGCACTCTCACTTAGTGCTTCCCCAATCCCTTGTGATATCCCCTCATAAGTAAATTTTTCTTCCAGATGAAGATAATATTATTTACAAAGAATAAACTCACTCAATAAGAGTGAATATGAAAGTTAAGGTACAAGGAATGAAGTATGTAAGAGTAAGAGACTTTGAGTAGATGTTGGTAGAGTTTCAGTATAAACAAAATAATTTTGTTACCCACATCTTCAAATGAAGTTCTATTTATAGATTTCTGCCTCAACTATATGTTAGAGACAAAATCTAGCCGTTAGAGACGTTACCCAATGGTTATACTAAGAAACTATCCGTTCACCAACCTTATTTAATGCTTCTGACACTCAAAGTTCAAATTTTAGTTGGTCAACAGACAAATTTCGTAGAAACCAAAAGTTACAGCCTTTAACGTTGAACTCTTGAAGTTCGTCTATTATGAGGCAAAATTTGAATTTTTATCTTTAGAAAATGATTCTATGTTGGAACATACGAATTTTGATGTTCAAAGTTGTTCTGTTAAGTATGAATAGTAATTTCAATCTGCTACAATGCCTTCAAAATTCGAATTTTGGAACCCCAAAATTCGTCTGTCAGAAGCTGGTTTACTGAGGCACAATAGTTCATCAATTCAAAATTCAAATTTTAAAAAGGTAAAGTTCGTCTATCAGAGAGACCTCTTTTAGACGTGCTTCAGAATTCGAATTTATGAATACTGTCATTGATATGTCAACATTTCATTATAACAGACTCACAAACTTTGTTTCTAAAATTTGAATTTTCATATTCAAAGTTCGTCTGTCAATGAGCAATTTTGAAACCCAATCTTAGCTTGATTTCAGATGAACTTTAACATATTCTCAGACGAATTTTTCAACTTTCATAAGTTAAAGTTATGCCATATGTGAGTGAAATAAATGTATAATAAAAATATGTCTATAAGTAGACATGTCAAGCTTTCAAATTACATAGAGTATGCATAATTTGGAACAGAATATAATGAAATATGAATTTTCAAAGTTGAGGTCAGAAAACTGGAAGATAGAAAAATGACCAAATAAAAAGTACCCCAAATTTTGAAAATTCTGTTTTTATTATATTATGATTTTAGTCTCTAAACTATGATGAAAGACATCTAATATAATCTAATACTTGAGAAATGAGCCCTAATATAAGGTGTTACATCAATCATAAAAATTTTAGCAATATAACAACTTAGAAAATGGACATTGCAGGAAATAAAATCCCTCATATTACTGTCAAAACTAGTCAAAGAAGACACAACTACAATATGGCAACACAATGTGATCATAAGAAAAATAATGATAGAACATAAAGCAAGATTATAATCTTAGCTAACTTGGTGACTTCCCTTAGCTATACACTATACTTCCAATGGTTGCACAAGCTTCCTCAAGTCCCTAGACAACATTGAACAATGGCTTAAACCACTCATTCCATAGTAGAATACATATGGCTCAAATGAAACCCTTAAAACCCTTAATTGTCCAGTTTGTCTATTTTATCCTATACTATGAAGCATATACTTGTTCTTAAGGTTTTTGGCCATGGGGAATCCATTTTTGATATCAAAACTATGAAATTCTCACTCTAAGAAACACTTATAAAATTCTCACTCTAAGACACACTTTTAGTCTGACCAAAATCAGCCCTAAAGGAAGAGAAATTTGCTTTTCTCAAGACTTACTCAAATCATGCCATACTTGCTTCCTTTTACAAAATCTCATACCTAATCATGATTTTATGGGTCTTTTCATTCAATATTGAATTCTTCCTGGATAAAACACTCCACACCTAAATAAGCTGAGGCCGAAATTGGACAAAGTTTAGGAAGGAAGAGATTTCATAAATACTAGCTTATACAACCCAAGAACTAAGCTAAAAATTATCAAGGCCATGAATTAGTCCTTATTGATTTTTCCTTAGGTTTTTCTCCTTCCTTTTCCTTGTCTTTTTTCTCCTTCACTTGGCTGCCTCTTCTTTCTCAATTTTGGTAGAGTTTTTCTTCTTCTTTAATATGTGGATTCGGCCAAGCAAAAGAGAGTATTTATAGGCACACTAACCATGGTTACTTGGCTTGGTTTGGTTACTTTCTACCTCAAGTTAAGTTAGCTAACCTTGGTTAATCATTTTCTTAACAATTAAGTCTCCCAACTTCAGCCCATGGACTGCCATGCGGCATCCTAAATGAGGGGATAATATTTCCAAAATACTACATAATTTTTCCGCTCCAATAATGTCATGTGTTGGTTACTTTATACTAAGACCGGTAAAGTTACCTTTTACGGTATAAAATTACTTTATTGGTACAAGAATAAAGTAAACTTATGTTTGGTATTACTTTATTATCCCATCTCTAAAAAGCTATTTTTCTTTTTGACTTTTTAGCTTTTACAGATAAAAAAATAGCTTTATCAATATACAGTTACTTTTTAATCTTCGACACTGATTATTTTTTTATCCTTGAATATTAACCCTCAGTACCATATACTATTGGACTCCTCTCATCGAGGGATTTGTTTGATAGTAATTTTCTATATTTACAAAATTACCTCTAATATGGGAAAATATATAATTTTAAAACTTTTGGGTCATTAAGTGTAACTTTCTCCAAGGACTTTACTACTCTCGTTTCCCCTAATTTTTTTAAGCTTAGGGATATAAATATAATTTTTATAATTATTTATAGGTAAAAACATAATTTCTCATTTTTCGTCCAAGCAAAAAGAAATGACCTCTTGACCCTATTTCACACAAAACGGTGTTTGTCTATTTTTGCAAATTTCTTGTGCATCTCTAAATATTCTAACTTTCTAGGGATGTTACACATTAGATGTATCTATTGGTTCATACATAATTTACTTAAGGCAAGGACACTGAAGTGACATAGTTTTCATTAATAAGGCAAGGGGAACATCTTGACCATTGAACACTTTTAATCTTGACCCTTAAAAGCATTTCTCTATTTAAATATGAAAGGCAGTTTTCTTCAATGTGCGTGGGGGTGTTTCATTAAAGAGGGAAACAAAGGGAAAAAGGGAAAGTGCTAAAGAAAGTTTTGTATGTTAACTTTGCATTATTGAACAGCGAAAATGTGAGTAAATTTCGAAGCTTTGATGTCTTTTCTTCATTATTTTTCTCTTCTAAAGCTATTTCTTTTTATTGGGAGAAATAGTAATGGGTGTAATAGGTTTTTGATCTGCAAAGATTTTAATAGATACTTCTAAAAATAAAGCTAAAATAGGGATTGATAAATTGTATTACGTTGTATTTGGTTTATAAGAAGCTAAAGTCGTGAAAAGATTAAATCTTTAGCTATCTCAAGCATGTAAGTTTTGCACAAAGGAAGCTTTATAATATGAGAATTGGTGGTTGATGATATATTTGTCTTACTTTGATTCAAGAACGAGCTTTGTGATGATATTTAGTAAGTTTATATACTTAAAAATATTGGTTTATAATATAGTTTACTTTGTTGTATGTTGATTATGAAGTATTTGGTAGAACCTGATTTCACTCCCAAAGTAAGCATGAAAATTGATAATATAGAAGAGGCATGGGGGTTTTGGGTTACTTATGTAGGAAGAACTGGATTTGGAGCAAAGAAAATATAATCATATAAAGAGCAAAAAAGATGGTTCTATAGGGTCATATTGATGTTGTTTGTGCTAAAGAAAGAGTACGGAAATGTGACAAGAGACAAGAAACTGTTACCAATCTTAAGCTTGAGACTAAGACTAATTGCAAGGCAAAAATGCATGTTACTCAGGTTGCTGGAAGTTAGAATTATAAAATCACTATTTTTGAGAAGGAGCACAATCATCCTCTTCATCTTCCCAAAATAGTTCATAAGCTTACCTTACAATGCAAAGTATTTCAAAAAGCCATGCTCAAAGCAAGTAAGAAAATTGAAGATGTTCTAGCCAAGGAAGGAAAAGATTATAAGCCTCTTGCACCATTGGAGAAGGCACCAATGCAAGCAAAGGGATTCAAGAAGGATGGTGTAAAGAGAAAGAGAAGACCAAAAAGTGTTAGGTCTACTGGCTTCCTAAGAGGGGGGTGAATTGAAAAGTTTGAAATTTTCTGCAAAATTATAAAAGAGCAATGAAAGTGAAAGTTGTAGAAAAACAGAATGTAGAATATAATAGAGCAATAATCAAGGTAGAAGAAAAGAAGATGCAGAGATTTATCCTAGTTTGGTCTCTTTCTCTTGACCTACGTCCAGTCTTCAAGCTATAACTTGAAATTTTCCACTATATTGAGGACATAAAGGTTAAGGAGCAGGAGGAGGAAACAATTCATCAAGCCTTTGTTTTTGAGCTTGCATAATGGCATCATGTGCAATACCTGTAAGATTCATGTAAGGTAGAAGGCTTCTTTCCTTATTTAGTGTAGCTTGAATGATAGCTGCAGAGGTGATAGCTACTATGAGCTTCTCCATTTGCTCAGATTCTTGGAGGGACATAATTGATTCTTGAGCATTTTCCACCATAGGCTTGTGGAGACTTGCTTCCTGAAGAGCCTCTTCCATGCCATAGTCCAAGGGCGGACCAAGACTTGTATCATTACTAGAGGCTTGTGGAGTAGTCATAGTTCTAGCTGCCTCAGTAGTAGCATGTTTATCAGCTTCAGGCTCAAGAGAGGCTAGCTTGAATGGGCTTGGAGGTTCAGGAGTAAGAGACTGGGTAGGCTCAGAGGGTCCTGGTTGAGGTGGAGCTGATGTAGAGGGGATAATACTCCTGATGTCCTCATATGCATTAGCAACTACATTCATGTTCTTGGCCAACTGAAATATTTGATCTTGTAGGTAAGCAAACTTAGCATTTTGGTCATCTCTAATGCTCAGCATGAGTGCAAACAGGCTATCATACAACTCAGCGATCTTGGTTGGCTTTGCCTAGGTGGAGGGAGTGGATGGCTGAGGTGTCTAAGTGGGCTGTGGTGGAGAAATAGGCAGAAAAGGCTGTGGTGAGGGCTATGAGGGTGGAGCAGCCTCAGAAGTTCCTGCTTGCTGTTGTGAGTGACATTCCTTAAAGAATAGGTCTTTTGACTTCCCAGCTCCTTTTCCAACCTACTTGCTATCTTTTCTCTCAATTCCCATCCTTTGCAATTCTTTCTGCTGAAGACTTCAGTGGGCTTGCCTTTCCCTTTCTCCAGGTGTTGAATTTCTGTCATACTGAAGTATTTTGGAGATGATGGAGGCAAAGGGAAAATTGGAGTCTCTCATCTAATCTCTTGCTTTGATCATGCGTTGAAGGATGATATGGCCCATATTTAATAGCTTGCCACGGATGAGTACAATTATCACATGTGCTTCAGTCCTTGTGATCAAATTAAAACTTCCCCCTTTGTTGAATATGATCCTAGACACAATGTAGTGTAGGATCCTGACTTAAACACTCAAATCAGAGGGTTTCAGTAAACTCAAAGGAGGCATATTCTCACGTCTCCTGAATAGGGTATTCAGTATTGTACTTTCTTTGTAATTCAAGAAAGGACTACCTTCCTCATCTGTAGTTTCATCCTCATCCATGTATCTTGAGGTGGTGATATCAATCTTCAATCCATCTTATCCAGGGATTTCCAGTTCTTCATTAAAGGTCTCATCAGATAGCCAAATAGTTCTAGACCTCAGATTTACCTCTAATTTCTCCTTTTTGCTATTGTACATCAGAGCAGCATACCATGTATTAACAACTTCATCATCATATCTCTCCTAAATTTCTAACAAGTTCTTGTATTTTATCATCTATAGCCCAGCATCAAAATTGTTGGAAATAAGAAATTCTTCCATATTTGTACAGTGAGGTTTGATTACCTTCTTACTGATAAACTTGGTAGTATACTCTTCCAGGATATGAGCATTGCTCCATAATGGCTTCATGGTTAATTGGAATTCCTCTGACTCAGTACTGGAAGAAGAGAAAGTAGCACAGGCAATAATGGTAGGGACAAGTTTCTTTGAATCAGCCTTGGGAGTGGTTTTCTACTTTTTGAATGGAGTTCCCTTGCTGGATTCGCCTTTCCTTTTCTGAGTCGCACTTCCCTTAGAGGCATATTGAGACTTAACTACTCTCTTTGATCTGGACTCTCCTTTACCCACATTTGGATTTTTAACCCTTGCCATTCTCATGAGTGATTGATACAGAAAGATGCAAGGAATGGGTTTATAAGGTGCAAAAAGAAGTTTAAATGGTGGAAAATGAAGATTCATGAATGGAATTGATAAGAAATTAAGAGAGGTGGTGAATAGACTTAGGAGAGAGATGAATAGGGTTGTGTCTGTTCATAGCGAGACCCTTCATTTTAACTTCTGTAATCATTCAATAGAAGAATTTTGAGGGGTCAAAGTTTGAATTTCGAGCAGTTACGAGTTAACCAACTAAGAAAGGCTTTCTGACTGACAAATTTTCTTCATGAAGTTTGTCTGACAGAAGCTAAGTTCAAGGAACAGATGAACTTTGAATCATCAAAGTTCGAATTTTGAGGAATCAAGCATTAAGCAAACACGAATGAGAAAAACAACAAACGAATTTCATTTTTGAAAGTTTGTCTTACAGAGACTTGACATGAAAGCATGCTTCAACAGATGAATTTAGTCATTCAAAAATTCAAATTTTGAAGTTTTGTAAAGAGTCTCTAAAATGCGTATTTTGAGGTATTGAAATTCACACAGAGAGCATTTTGAGCAAAGTCAACATTCACAATGTAATTCAGAAATTTAAATTTCCAGCAGTCAACAGACGAGGTATTGAGCATACTAGCTCATAAAAAACACATTTTAAGATGGAAATTCATCTAATAATATCTAAAATACGAATTTCATATTCTTGAACTTATAGATAGGGCCTAAAAGTTTGAATTTTCAGCTTTCATTCAGCATATTTTAATTATGCAGGTTTGATTACTTTAGTAAACTGATTTGCTATCATCTAGACTCATGAGAAGCACCTGCAAAACATCTTAAACATACTCCGATGCTAAAGTTAGTATTAAATTAATGCCAGAAACTTAAATAGATTTAGTTAGAGGCTTGTTTACAATTCATTAGGATTTACCATTCATAATTCTCTTTTGATTTTGCAGTATCTATCTTTTACAAGTGGCTTAGTCAGAATGTCTGCAATCTGATCTTCAGTAGGGATATATTCCAATTTGATGTCTCCTTCCAAAGCATGTTCTCTTATGAAGTGATGTCTTACTTTAATGTGCTTTGTCCTTGAATGCATGACTGGATTCTTTGTGATGTTGATAGCACTTTGATTATCACATTTTATTGGTATCTCCTTCATCTCAATCTCAAGATCTTCAAGTTGCTGCTTCATCTAAAGGACTTAAGCACAACAGCTGCTTGCTGCAACATATTTAGCTTCTACTGTAGAGAGAGCCACACTGTCCTACTTCTTGCTAAACCAGGAAAAAAAGGATCCTCCAAGAAACTAGCACGTTCCACTTGTGCTTTTCCTATTAGTTTTGGATCCAGCAAAGTCAGCATCAGTATATCCAGTGAGCTCTTCTCTATTGCCTTTTGGATACCAAAGTCCCATCTGTGATGTTCCAATTAGGTATCTAAAAATTCTTTTCACAGCTGTTGCATGGAACTCTTTGGGACATGATTGGAACTTTACACACATATACTGATCATAATGTTAGGTTTACTAGCTGTTAGGTATAACATCGAGCTAATCATTCTCCTATACTGAGTTATGTCAAAAGGCTTTCCTCCCTCTTCCATATCAAGTTTTGTTGCAGTAGCCATAGGAGTTCTCATTGATTTGGTAGTTTCCATTCCAAACTTTTTTCAGCAGTTCCTTTAGATATTTTGATTGATTGAGGAAGATGCCATCATCACATTATTTAATTTGCAGTCCAAGGAAAAAGTTGAGCTCACCCATCATTGACATTTCAAATTCACTCTATGTTAGCTTAGAGAAATTCTTCCAAAAAGATTCGTTAGTAGCACCAAATATAATATCATCAACATAAATTTGAACAATAAGTAAGTCTTTATTTTCTTTCTTAGTAAACAGTATTGTCTCTACTTTTCTTCTATTAAATTCATTTTCATTCAAAAAATTACTTAGCCTTTCATACCTTACTCTAGGAGCTTGTTTTAAGCCATAGAGAACTTTCTTCAGTTTATAAACATGGTTTGACTTTATTGAATCCTCAAAACTTGGAGGTTGATTAACATAAACTTCTTCCATGATATATCCATTCAGAAAAACACTCATTACATCCATTTGATACAACATTATATCTTTCATGTATGCATAGGCTAAGAGGATTCTTATTGCTTCCAATCTTGCAACTAGAGCAAAAGTTTCCTCATAATCTATGCCTTCTTCCTGATTATATTCTCTAACCACTAATCTAGCTTTGTTTATGATAATTGTTCCTAATTCATTAAGTTTGTTTCTAAATACCCATTTAGTTCCAATAATTGGGTGATTCTTGGGTCTAGGCACTAAATCTCAAACTTGATTTCTTTCAAACTGATTGAGTTCATCTTGCATAGTCATTATCCAATATTCATTAGTTAAGGCTTCTTCAGCACACTTAGGTTCAATTTAAAAAATAAATGCATAATTGTTTATTTGATCCCTAAGTTGTCTTCTGGTTTTAACATTCTCTTGAACACCCCCAATCACTTGATTAACTGGATGACTCCTTTGATATCTCCGAGCTCTAGGGAGTTGAGAATTTTCTTCATTATTTTCACATTCAATACCTAAATATCTTCCTCTACATTAGTGGATTCAAATATTTTGGGAGGTTCAATTTTATCTTCTCTAGGAAAATTCAAGTTCTTAAAGCTACAAATAAGATTATCTTCATCAATGGCATGCTTGGAAACAGTTTCATTTTCAATAAAGACAACATACACAGATTCTTATATAGCTCTAGTCTTTTTATTGAAAACCTTGTATGCTTTACTTCTATTAGAATAGCCAAGGAATATACCTTCATTTGATTTAGAATTAAACTTACCCAGATTTTCTTTTCCATTATTATGGATGAAGTATTTGCATCAAAACACATGCAAGTGTAAGAGGATTGACTTTCCTCCTTTGTATAGCTCATAAGGTGTCTTCCCCAGAATTGGTCTGATGTAGGCTCTATTAATGATGTAGCTTGCTGTGTTTACTACATTAGCCCAGAAAACTTGAGGAAGCTCCTTTTTGTTCAGCATTGCTCTAGCCATTTCTCTAATTATTCTGTTCTTCCTCTCTGCCACTCCATTTTGCTAAGGTGTTCCTAGTGTTGAGAAGTTATGATCAATTCCATGCTTTTCACAGTACTTCAGAAGGCTTAAATTTTCAATTCCTCTCCATGATCAAACCTGATAAATGCAATGAAAAACCTTTCTCATTTTGCACTTTCTTAGCTAAGGTTACAAATGCATCAAATGTCTCATTCTTGGAAGAAAGGAACAAAATCCAAGTAAATGTAGAGTAATCATCTACAATCACAAGCACATACAAGTTTCCACCTATGCTTTTTACTCTAGATGGACCTATCAAATCCATGTGTAATAATTGCAGTGGTCTAGATGTGGTGATTACATTTTTAGGTTTGAATGATGATTTAGTTTATTTCCCTTTAAGGCATGCATCACATTCTTTATTATTTTCAAAAGAAATTTTTAGTAATTCAGTGACTAAATCATTCTTAATCAATTCTGTTAGTTGGTTCATGTTAACATGTGCTAGTCTTCTATGCCACAACCAATTGTCATTATCTTTACTAATTAAACATACAGAGTCTAAAGTGGGATGTTCATCAAGATCAATAGTATAACAGTTACTATCCCTTTGAGCTTTGAGAATTACTTTGTGATCACTTTTTCGGATGACCAGGTAGAATTTTGAGTCAAACAATACCCAGTTCTCTTTGTCACATGTCTAACTCACACTTAGTAGGTTGTGGTTAAAGCCAACTACAAACAGAACCTCTTCTATAGATGTTTCAGGATTCTTGCCCATGATACCAATGCTAACTATTATGCCATATTTGTCACCTCTAAAGATCACCTTTCCTCTTTTCTTATCTCTAAGGGTAATGAACTTCTCTTTATCACCAGTCATATGTCTTGAGTAAGTATTGTCCATATACCATTTGTTGATTTTGTTAGCTCTAAGACAAACCTGCAAAACAAAGTTCAGTTTTTCTTTTTAGGTACCTAAATCTGCTTCGGTCCTTTTCTATCAATGACATTTTCCCTAGATACAAATGTACCTTTGGGAACCCATTCTACCTTCCTTCCAAGTCCATTTTTCCTTAATAAACATGAACTGGAAACATGTCCTTTCTTGTTATAGAAGTAGCAGGTGATAAAGGGACTGCTAGATTGAGATGCAGGGAGAAAGCAATGTAGATAATATTTTTGTTTTACATATTTTGGTTAGATGTAAGATTCAATGAATTTTGAGTTGTAACTTTTCTTCTTATGTCCATCAGCATGCACAAAATGTCTCATATATAAATTTTGATTCTTCTTTTTATTCTTTTCTTTGACTGCACAAGAATCATGGCCAAGTCTAGCTTTTCCTTGTGTAATTCTCTTACTTCGTAATAAAGCAAACAATATATGTTTACCCTTAGTGAGTTTAGCCATGCTTTTCAAAAGATATTCATTATTTTTCTTCAGTTCAATACATGATGTACAACAAACAGATTCAGTTCTATGTAAAGATGCAGTGTCAGACATTTTGTAATCAGATTCCAACTTGCTAATCTTCTTCTTGGCCAGTTTTAGTTCTTTTATAATTTTAATGAATTCATCATGCAGATCATGAAAAGTATCAAGCGGTTCAGAATATGAGGGTTTAGAATCATTTACCTCATCCTCATGATCACTGCTAGATGAGTTTAGAGTCTCTTCAGCTACACATGCCATCAAATAGATGTTGACAATTTCTTTCTCATCTTCTTCTTCCTCATCTGAGCTGTTACCCCAGATTGATGAGAAGTATGCCTTTTTCTTTTTGCCTTTGTTAGCAGCTTTCTTTTCTTTTTCTTGCTTTTTCAGGAATTGAGGGCAATCCTTTGATGTGCCCTTGCTTCTTGCATTCATAGTAGGTGACAAGCTCTTTACCTTCCTTCTTATTGTCTGCAGCTGCTCCTTTCTTAAAGAATTTTTTATTTCTCTTTTTATTATAAAACCTTCCAAGTTTTCTGACTAGCATAGTTAGAGTCTCTTCATCCAGTTCTTCTTTATTATTAGATTATTCTTATCTTTCTTCTGCAACTTTTAATGTAAGATCCTTTTTCTTCTTATTTTGACTAACTTTCTTGATAGCCTTCATCTTACCCTCATACTCTTCAAGACTATCAAAGAGAGCTGTGACAGAAGCCATTGACTTTCGTCTGGCCTCTTCTATGGCTGTTACTTTTGGTTTCCATTCCAAAGGGAGAGCTCTGAGAATCTTTTTGACTTTTTTCTGGTTGTGTATACTCCTTACCAAGGTTCTTCAGTTGATTCACAATGAGGGTAAATCTCTTTTGCAGTTCTTTGATGCTTTCTCCATCCATCATTCTAAAGCCTTCATATTCACTAATACATGAATTGATTTTGTTCTCCCTTACTCCAGTAGTTCCTTCCTGAGCAATTTCTAGAGTGTCTCATATTCCTTTGGCTGTGGTACATTGAGACACCCTATAGAATTCATCCTGATTGAGTGTACTGACCAGGTAGTATTTTGCTTTGTAGTTGAGCAGGACTCTTCTCTTCTCTTCCTCATTTCACTCTTCTCTTCCTTATTTCACTCTTCTTCTAGTTTTTCTTTGTATTTGCCATTATCCTGCAGCTTCATTGGGACAAAATCTCCCTTCTGAATAACTGACCAAATATCTAAGTCAATGGACTGGAGATAGATTTGCATTCTCATCTTCCAGCATCTATAATACTCTCCACTGAAACCAGGAGGTCTATTGGTGTTGTTTCCTTCAGGAAGAATACTTTCTCCAAAGCCAGCTATTGATTCTCTTGGATTATTAGATCCTTCACTTGAGAGCCTGGGTTCTGGTACCACTTGTTAGGTCTGCTGGCTTCCCAAGAGGGGAGTGAATTGGGAAGTTTGAAATTTCCTGCAAAATTATAAAAGAGCAGTGAAAGTGAAAGTTGTAGAAAAATAGAGTACAGAATATAATAGAGCAATAATCAAGGTAGAAGCAAAGAAGACATAGATTTATCTTGGTTTGGTCTCTTCCTCTTGATTTACGTCCAGTCCTCAAGCTATCACTTGGAATTTTTCACTATCTTGCAAGAATTCAGTGGGCTCCTTATAATACCATAGTATAATTTTGTGCTTTGTTCTAAGAGCTTACATATTCTCACTCTGCACTCTAGCAAAGTGCTTCCTAAATCCCTTGTGAAATCCCCTCATAAGAAAATCTTTCTTCTAGATGATGATAAGATTATTTACAATAAGAGAAACTTTCTAATATAGAGTATTTATGATAGATGAGGTGCAATAGATGAAGTATAAGAGAGTATAAGGCTTTGTCTAATGATTTTGATAGAGTTTCAGTATGTACAATGAAAATTTCTATTTCACAACTTCAAATGAAGTTCTATTTATAGATTTATGTCTTAACTATATGTTAGAGATAAGATCTACCATTAGAGACGTTACCCGATGATTACTCTGCAAAACTAGCCATTCATCAACCGCATTTAATGCGTCTGACAACCAAAGTTCAAATTTTGGGGTGTTAACAAATAAATTTCGTAGAGACCATGAGTTAAAGACTTTAACGTTGAATTTTAAAGTTCATCTGTTTAAAGGTGAAATTTGAATGTTGATCTTGACAAATATTTCCCATGTTAGAACATACGAATTTTCAAGTTTAAAGTGCTTCTGTTCAGTGTGAACAGTTTCCGATATTGCTACAGTACATTTGAAATTCAAATTTTGGCGATCCAAAATTCATTTGTCAGTGAGTAACTTAATATAGCACAAAAGTTCCTCTTTTCAAAATTCAAATTTTGAGCCTTTAAAGTTCATTTGTCAGAGAGACCTCTTAATAGACTCATACATTTTCATTCCAAAGTTTGAATTTTCAAAGTAGAAGTTTGTCTGTTAGAGGGATGTCTAATCAGACTTGTACATTTTCATTCCAAAGTTTGAATTTTCAAAACCAAAGTTCGTCTGTCAGAGGGACTGACTTTAAACTCTTTTTACACTCTAATTTCAGATGAACTTTGACATAGCTTAAGAAGAATTTTTCATTTTTCACAAATTATGCTTGACTTGAAATTCGAATTTTGACAGGCTGAAATTTGTCTGTCAGAGGCAATATCTTTGTAACTTTGAATTTTAGTTATTAAAGTTCAAATTTTCAAAGAAATATATAAAGTTTAACAGTTCAAAATTTATCTATCAGTGAGTATTTTTCAAATTTATCATAAGTTAGCGTAGGATAGTTGAAAAACACTTATTTAAAACCAGTGGGTGAAAGATCAAAGCCCTTTACTCTGTGAACACTGTGAGAAATCCTACAAACTAATCTTGTACTCATTTCTTCCTGGATTTCTTCACCTGAGTTTTCTTATACTCATTTGATATCTTCCTTCCAAACTCCGGTTGTTTGGAATAACACTTGATTCAATAAAAAGTTGGGTTGAAATCTTAGAGTGATAAAGAGAACTGTTACCCTAAAAAAGGTCACTAAAAATTAGTCACAAAGAATGGGGTCACAACAAAGATTAAAAAGAAAATTCCTTAAATGCACCCACTATCTTTGCAAGAGTCTTAAATGGAAAATGAATTGACATCCTCGGCACCACCACTCCCTCTAACAAATGAATTGATAGAGATTAAGGAGGCATTCCAAAGATCCTTAGGTGCTACTCACATGATCGTTTGCAAGGAGTTTTTAGATCAATTCTGTTTAGATAATTTTATTTATTTATTTATTTTGTTGGTTTCTAATTTGTATTTCCTTGGGGCCAAATTTATTAGTTAGATTTACATTAGAAGAAATAAAATCTATTATATATCCTTTAAGAGATTCTCGAGATTTGAATTAAAGACATTATCTAATAGTGTTAGGATTAGAATATCAATTTTATTATTTTTCTTTAAATTTTCGTTTTTATTTTTAGGATTTTTTATAATTAGATATATCTTTTAGATTTCCTAGATCTATTAGGATTATTTGAGCCCCAAATATTCCTAATTGTTTTAGAATTAGGTTTTTTATATTTTACATATATAAAGATCTTTATGTGATGCATTTTCTTCAGAGAATAATGGAATAATATTATTGTGAGTTTTTCAGTTAAGATTTACTGAGTAATTTTTTTTTTCTCTATCTTGTTTTCTATCTCTCCCTCTTTTTTATCATCCGACTTATTGTGAGAAGTGATCAACCTTATGGGTGTCGTTATAGTTAGAAATCTAAAGACAAGTTTCTCTAGGGTTTTAACTGATCATTTTCTTAATCTTTTGAGTCTTCGGCTACTCTGTATTTTTTGGGTTTCTTAGGGCAGATCTTTAAGGGGTCCATATTATGAATATTTAATTCAAAATTATTAATTAAAAGTTATTTATATCATTCAAAATTAAAAATATTTGACAATTTCTTTAGTTATTTATTTATTTTTTTGGTCAACATTTGTTTAGTTTTTTTTATTTATAGATGCACTTGCTGTTGAAAGACGCTGGGGAGATGGGTCATCGTCTATGAACCCTGATCATTTGCGGTATCCTCGAGAGGGAATTGGTTTTCAGCATTACTAGTTTAGTAGTTTTCTTTTACTACTTTTTGGTTTAGTTGAACTGTTACTCTTTCTTTCTTGAACTGTTACTGTTTCTTTCTTGATTCTAATTTAGCGAGGAAAGAATATTTCTCACTAATTCCCTTACTAAATTTAATTCGTCGCTAATTTTTCGCTATTTTAGATTATTTAGCGAGGGATAAGTGATCCCTCGCTAAATTGTATTTTTCTAGTAGTGAGTGAAATGCACGCTTTAGATGGTAAAAAAAATTGGCTATTCTTCATGTTTTTATTAATTACAAGCTCCTTATTTCTCATTATATTGGCAACAAATTGTCCAAATTATTTATTAATAATTTCCATGCATGCTCTCAGATTAGGTTGAAAATGAGGATGGATCACTCGTAGATAATAATAAAAAGTGATTTAAATTTAAATTTAAACTATTGATCGAGTTCATGGGAGGTAAACGCAACTCGCAACTGGCAACTGGCAAAGTAACTTGCCTCTAAGAGTATAATGGTGCCGTCAAAACAAATAATAAACGTATTTGCTTGTTACAAAAAAAATAAACATATATATATTTGCTTATGCGGGCAAAGCATCTAATTAGGGAAGATTGTATATACAAGGTCAAAGGTCAATTGTTGTATTATTTAATTGATGCAAAAATTTATTATGCTATTCAAAATATATTAAAAAATATATGAAAAAGATCTTATTAGAAAAGACAAATTTCACTTTATTGATCTCCACATCTTAAAATAAATTAGTCTTTAATTGTCGATTGTGAAATATTTATTGTGCAAAGAAATATTCTTTTTTTTTTTACCAGAAGCAAAAAAATATTCAAATTCAAAATTAATTTATTAAAAGTGAATTTGAAATGGTAATATTCAAATTTGAGTTGAGAACCAATTAATATCTAAGTCAAATTATTTATTTGATTATAAAAATTTTTATCAATATCTTGTTAATTTGCATTAAGTCATATAATTAATAACTATTTGAATTAAACACTCAATATCTAAAACTATAATGTTGAGATATTCTTACTTACCAATTTAGTGAAATTATTATCCGGATTTGGTATATTAAATAAATATAATTTTAAGGGATCGTATCAAACTATATTGATGAGATATTCATATTGACCAAGTTGGTGAAATTATTCACCGGATTTGGTCTCAAACATATATATGGCCAAATTTCCATAATTAATATTTTGAAAGTTAATTGAAAAAGTATTTAATATTTAAGCAAAACTAATAAATATTAAAAACTGTTTATCATTTTGTTATTTTCCTAACATAAGGATTATAGTATTACTTTCATTAATTTTATTCAAAAAGTTATTTTTTCTTTTTTTTTCTAAATAGGGTGGGAAGTAATCAAGTAAATAATCAGTTTCTAAGAATAAAATTACAACAACTGCTTTGCAAAAAAAAAAAAAATCAGCAACTCCTTCATGACCAAATTTGATAACTCGAGTGGACAGGGCATCCATGTTATAACCTTCACAGCCAAGCATCTCAGGTTCACATGCAAGTCCGTAGTACACCTGCACATACCGAAATTCAGAACCACTCGAGGAAGAAATAGGTGAGAGAACTAAATATGAGGAGTATGATAATATCATGTATATATAGCTATACAAGGATGAATAGGGATTGCTGTAGATACATGCTACCAAAAAGAAAATACACTTAGCAACAGATCTTCAATATATAATAGATATTCGAAAATTCTACATCTACAATGTAATATAAAAGGTATATAATCAAAGGAACATACCTTCAAAAAATAAAAAAAAAATCAATGGATAACTAAGAGAGAGAGAGTTATTACACTAGGATTAATTCAGGAATCAATGATATTAGAATTAGACGATGCCAACATTGCATCACCATGATCATTACAGAAGGACCAACGATCGGTAGTTATAGTAAAAAGTAAACCCATCCTGAATTGCTTATTTTGAAATAACAATATTACTATACATATTAATATTCCTCAATTAATGCCAATTAATTCAATCAATTTAAATGTGTGGTCAACTTTGTAATAGTATATCACAGCTACGATTTAATTGGAAATAATTATAACTAAAAAATATGAAATCAAATTAAATTTTAATGAGAAATTATTGCAAATAATTATAATAAATTCGAATTTCTGTCTAATTGGTAAAAGAATCTCACATTTATGATAGATTTGAGATGGTAGATCGGAATATTTTTTACTACTTTAGTAAATTTTTAGTGCCTTTGATAAAATATGAAATCACTATGCCAATTTAGAGTTATATTGGTGCTCAACAACGCATTCCTTATAAAAAAAACGCCAATTAAAATGTGACACAGAGTAATTTAGTTGATGTTTCCATAAAAAATGCTAATTAAATTTATCATTTTTGTTAGCATTTTTGATGAAATGCCAACTAAATTGATTTAAAATTTAAAAAATAAAAATATATAAACCTTAGTTAGCGTTTATAATAAACACCAACCAAAATTATTTACAAATTAATAACAAAATACATATATAAAAATAATAGTTGGCATTTCTAAAAAAATGCCAAGTAATATATTTACAAATTAATAAAAATTTAAAAATATTAGTTGGAGTTTATACCGGAAATGCTAAGTAAAATAGAAGTTTAGATGGCATTGATGTTTAAACGCTAACTAAAATTATACATTGTTAACTATAGATGGCGTTTAGTAAGAAACGCCATTTAAATTAATTACTATAGATGGCGTTTTCATAGGAAATGCCATGTAATCTCTGACTATAGATGCCATTTCCTTAATGTAAAATAATTTTAAAACATTCTGAAAGTTATCATTCACTTTAGTTTTCGCACAATGAAACCCTAGACCCCAAACTTAGCTTCATTCAGCATCAGACACCATAGCTTCATCTGCTCCATAGTAGATCCTTCTCTTTAGTCCTGTTTTGGCTGTTTTCTTCATTTCTCCCCCATCTTGCAAAATCATTTTCGGCGTTGGCAAATCTTCCTCGGTGTAAGTCTTCTTAGACGAAGAAATCTTCCTTGGCATTGGCAAATCTTTGTTGGTGAGCTTTAAGTCTTCTTAGACGAACAGAGGTATAGTGTTTGTGTCCTTTGTCATTTCTTAGAGGTACAGGAAGAAGACGAACAGAGCTTTAAGAAAGGCAAGCTATATCGGGGTCTTCTTCATCTTCTTTTCTCAGCGTTATGACCCATTTATTTTCATTTTTTCTCTTAAATATTTTTATAATCGTTCAAGGAGAAAGTAAGAAGGTTCGTTCTTCTTCCTTGCATTCTTCAACTCGGGCAAGCTTCATTCATCCTTCTTATGTCAGAGGTGGAGAATTTTTTTGGGCTTGGTTGCTTGGTGGGTTGTAAATCCTTAAGTCTTCTTTGTGTTGCAAGCTCTTTCCTTCTGCCTCCAGATTGTGCCCTTCTTATTTAGGTGTTTTTGATTACAGGCATTTGGTTCTACCCTCCTCTATCTTGTCCTTCTTTGATTGTTGGGTGCCTAGATAATATATACTTGTTGGGTGACTCTGTAGCAATATATGATTGACACTAAACTTGTGGTTTTATTATACTGGAAAATATGCTTTCTCTAGTGTGTTATGTAACTAAGATGAGTGCTAGTGAATTAACAATGCATGCATTAGAAAGTTGGTTTTAGTAGTTCTTGAGGAAACTTCAAATTATTCTCCTCAAGTGCTATAGTATTGACTTTAATCTTGTGACTCAATTCTTGCTATAAGGATGTTGTTGAATCAAGAGTTTTAATGATTCCAAACCAACACTCAAGAGCTCGGATTGAAGATATCAAAGGAGATCAAAGTTGTTTCAAGTGAAGATTTTCTGAGTATTTGCTGTTAGATCTTTTGTAGGATCTTTAGTTTTAGTTGTGATTGGGTAAAAGATTTTGATTTGAGAAAAAGATGTTTTCAAACCTTGATTTTGTGTTAAATCTTGACTTATTTGAAAAACACCCACAAACAGACGAAGTTTGAAAGTTTAAACTTAACTGTCAAGTTGGAAATTTGAACTTTGCTTTAGGAAATTCGAATTTCGAGTTAAAACTGAATAAGTCTGAAGAGATAGCTCTCTGTCAGATGAATTTTGGTTATTCAAAATTTGAATTTTCATCCAAGTCTGAAAGAAGCCTCTTAGTGACATATGAACTTTGGATCTTCAAAATTCGAATTTCAGACAAAACAAAACTTGAGAAAATAGAATAAATTCGTCTGAAACTATGTTAAAGTTCATCTGAGATCAAGAATGATTTAAGTTTGAAAAATGCTCTCGGATAGATGAACTTTGACTTTTCAATATTCGAATTTTCATATAAGTCTGAAAGGAGCTTCTTTGAAACAGACGAACTTTGAGTCTTCAAAATTCGAATTTCAGACAAATCACAACTTATGAAAATGGAAGAAATTCGTCTGAAACAATGTTAAAGTTCATCTGAGATCAAGAATAATTTAAGTTTCAAAACTGCTTTCTGACAGACAAACTTTGAACATTAAAATTTGAATTTCAGTAGCTATGTTTTTAAGTCTGTTGAAATGAAACACTGACATACGAATGACAAGTTTGTAACATTCGAATGTTGAAGCTAGTCTGAAAAGAGTCTCTCTGACAGACAAATTTCACCCTTTCAAAATTCGAATTTCGAAAAAAGTGATCTATTGTGCCTCTTTGAACGTTCAATGGACAGATGAATTTTGGACTTCCAAAATTCGAATTTCGAAGGCACTGTAGAAAATTGAAAACACTGTTCACACTTAACTGAAAAACTTTCCTCTTGAAAATTCGTATGTCACATTGTGAAAATATTTTGTAAGTTTCAAAATTCGAATTTCACTTCATGAATAGACGAACTTCGTGCTGTAACGTTGAAAGCTTTAACCTTCAGTTCCTTCGAAATTCGTCTGTTGGCCAACCAAAATTCAAATTTCAGTATGTCAGAAACATTAAATGCGGTTGGTAAACGGATAGTTTTTCAGCGTAACCGTTGGATAACTTTCCCAACTGATAGATTTTGTCTCTAACGGACATTTGAGACCTAAATCTATAAATATAACATCATTTGAAGTTGTGGGTAATAAATTAAACTTGTATATACCGAATTTCTACTGAATCTTCTTCTCAAAAGCTTTTACCCTCTCAACTTCAATATCTGTACTTTAACCTTCATATCTACTCTATTCAAGAGAGTTATATCTTTGTAAACAATCTACTCTTCATCTGGAAGATAGATTTACTTGTGAGGGGAAATCACAAGGGGATTGGGAAGCACATTGTGAAAGTGCTTAGAGTGTTTGAGAGAGCTCCAGAAACAGAGCATACTCGTGTATTGTGGCATTAGCAAGAAGCCCGTTGAATTCTTACTGTATAGTGGATAAATCTCAAGAGTTGTCTTGGGGACTGGACGTAGGTCAAGTGGATAGACCGAACCAGGATAAATCACTGAGTTTTCTTCTCCTTATCGTTACTTTTCAGCTTACTCTGTTTTATACGTTGCTTCCCTTACACTGTGCTATCTTCACCCATTTCATTTTGTGCAGAGAAATTTCAATCTTCCCAATTCACCCCTCCTCTTGGGAAGTCAGCCTAGCTAACAGATGTTACCTTGGGGTTCAAACTTCCTTCACCTAAAGAAAAGGACAAATATAATTGGGTAGTCCAAACTCGACAGGTTTTGAACATTGTTCTTGAGCAAACCATGCTCTTTTTGGCACATAGTTGTCATGTTCTTTATATCCTAATATATTGGGAAAATAAGTTTATAGAAAAAAAGCTTTTTTCTAAATAAAAATGGCATAACTTTTTGTTTGATTTGTCTTGTCTTACTTGGTTAATTAAAAATGGATTAAGTTGCAATTAAAACTGAATTACATTTTCAAAGAGTAGAGTAACCAAATTGTTTGTTGACTTACTGATTGGTAAGATGAGGTTGACATATTTTAGTGTATAAAGAGAAGCTCTTGTTTTGGTTATGCTTTTCTTCTTTCCACAGGACAAACACTCGAAGTCCATGCCTCAAAGCACTGAGAAGGAAATCTTAGGGCAAAATATACTAGGCAAGGCAATAGGGGTCCCTGAGTACCCTGGTCAGGTTAGGGGTACAGGGCTTGGAGTGACACACAATGCCTTTTTTGGGCCCCAACCATCGACAGATGCTACAAAGGTTGCCTAATTGGAGGCAATTGTTAGGAACAACATCAAACTCAATCTCAAATGCAGCTTTGATTGGCTGAATTGATGGAAATGGTACTTAAAATGCAATCATTGCAACAGACACACCAAGAGGTGCCTAGTGCCAAAGATAGTTGCACTATTAGCCTTCAGCAACTCCCTCAGGTAATTGCTTTCATTAATAATTAAGTTCAAACTTAATTTGTTCTACCTCATCATAAATTGATGATTAGTATAGGGTCAAACATATTACTTGTTATGGTTAGATACACTTACTCGATGCGTGGTTGCAGAAGGCTATGTGCATAACAACCCTGGAGAGATGCTTCACAATGCACCTGTACCTGTGAACCATCTGAAAGTTTCAATTGAGGTAGTTTGAGAGGAGGGTACTAGGTTGCTTGTTCTTGTGGGGTACATGGAAACAGTAGGAATGGCATTAGGTAGCTTTATCGCATAGTCCTCACACCACATCACTGTTGCTCCAATAGTAAAGGTATTTCAGTTGATAATGTACCATAATATTTTGTTCTGTAATATTAATGTGGTTTAACCCAAAGTTTCCTACCTTGTTGGTTAGTTGAAGGGGAAGAAGAGTAATGTCCAAGGGTCGGGACAATCAAAGAAATCAATAGCTCAACCACCAAAGCAACCGCCGAAGCATATAGTTCCAGACAGTTTTTGAAAGATGATTGTCAAGTGTCTACCATAGTCACTTCATGGCAAAGTCGACAAACTTGTTAAATTGGACAAAAAGATTTATAATATGGTAGTATATGAAAGTATCAATGCTGAAATTGTTGTTTACATCATCCATCGTAAGTGGATCGGGGTCACGAATATTAACTTATGCCTAAGGTGCTTGATATTAATCTATTTGTTTTTATTTCTCTCTTTTTTTTTCATGATAGGCCTTTATATCAACTTATGCTTTTTGTTATTTTATTGTTTTTCTGTTCAAGGTACTTGTATGAGACATTCTTGGTGTCTCATAATCTCATGGGAGAATTTATATTTATCCATCCCCAAGAGGCAACAGCTCCTACAGGAAAATTACCTGACACCATGATAATTGAACAACAGCAACTAATTGTGGATTCATTCAGTGCAGGAGCTGATAAAGATATCCTATTCTTGGTTCCTTTTCATAATGTGTAAGTAACCTTTCAAATTTTCACTTCTTTGATATGTAAGTAAACTTATAATTTACTAATGATGCTGGTTATGTTTTTGATAGTTCACATTGGATGCTAATTGCTATCAATCCATTGGAGTTGACTATATACTTCTTGGATCATTTGAATCATGAGCCCGAACTTCACGAACAAATGATGGGCATAATTAATAAGTAAAAATAATTATTTATTTTCAATATATTTAATTTTAATATATTAAGCCTTTTTTCCACTATATGAAGCTTTTTCTATTTCTTATGGTTAACAATGCTGTATCAATATTTCAAGTAGCACGGGGGTGTAAGGATAACCATAAGGGAAAAATGGTAAAACCCTAGCTCCCTCATTATATAAATGGAAAAGAATATGAGTATGTATAAATTTAAATCCAATCAATTGTTGAGATTAACATTCCCTTATGGTAATTAATATAATTTTTTCCATTTAGTGCTGGAGACAACCAAATGATAATGATTGTGGATTTTATGTGATGATATTCATGAAGGATATCATCACACATGGTCATAGCATATTTCTAGACACGGTATACAATTCCATTATATTACATTGATGCTAATATAACTTTACCAATTTCACTTATGTATAATATTTTAATCTACAGTACTTCCTTGATACCTATTATCCCGAATACTCCGATGCTCAGATCGAGGAACTTGTTGGAGAATCGTGTCAGTACGTGCTTGATAAAACCTCATGAATACACATGGACGATGTTGAATCAAGTGTTTTGATGATTCCAAACCAATCTTCAAGAGCTTGGAATAAATATATCAAAGGTACACAAAAGGTTTTAAGTGAAGGAATTCTAGAAAAATCAATGCAAGAATAGATGTAGAATGTTTAGTAATATTTTAATTTGAGTAAAAGACTTCAATTTGGTGAAATGATGTTTTGAAACCTTGATTCTATGTTAATTCATGGAATATTTGAAAAACACTCACCAACAAATGAAGTTTGAAAGGTTTATATTGATCTGTTGTTTTGAAAATTCAAACTTTGACTTTGGAAATTCGAATTTCATATTGAAAATGAACAAGTTTGAAAAGAGGTTTCTCTAAAAATTCGTATGTTCTCACATAAAATAATTTTCTAAAGATGAAAATTCAAATTTTGCTTCACAACAGACAAACTTCGAGAGTTCAATGTTAAAGGCTGTAGCTTTCGGTTTCTGTGAAATTCATCTGTTGACAAACTGAAATTCGAACTTTGAGTGTCAGAAGCATTAAATGCGATTGGTAAATGGGTAGTTTCTCAGAGTAACCATTGGGTAACATTTCTAACAGTTAGATCTTGTCTCTAACGTATAGTTGGGGCAGAAATCTATAAATAGAACTTCATTTGAAGATGTGGGTAACGAAAATTACTTTGTATATACTGAAACTCTGCAAAATCACCAACTCAAAGTCCCTTACTCTCACATACTTCATTCTTTGTACTTTAACTTTCATATACACTCTGATTAAGAGAGTTTATTCTTTGTAAACAACCTTATCTTCATCTAGAAGAAAGATTTTCTTGTGAGGGGATATCACAAGGGATTGAGGAAATACTTAGTGAGAGTGTAAAGAGAGAAAGTGTGAGCTCTAGAAACAGAGCATCAACGCTGTACTGTGGCATTTGCAAGAAACCCACTGAATTCTTGCAGGATAGTGGAAAATCTCAAGTGGTGACTTAGGGACTGGACGTAGGTCAAGTTGAGAGATCGAACCAGGATAAATATCTGAGTCTTCTCTTCCCTACTACTATTTTTATTGTTTATTCATTTATACTCTGTTTTACTATCACCCTTTGCTTTCTTCACTTTCTTGACGTTTTGCAGAAAAAATTTTAATCTTCCCAATTCACCCCTCTCTTGGGAAGCTAGCTTATCTAACAAGTGGTATCAGAGCCCAGATTCCCTATCAAAGGATTTAACAATCCGGGAAATACAATAGCTGGCTTTGGAGAAAGCATACTACTAGAGGGAAACAACACAAATAGACTACCTAGCTTCAGTGGAGAATACTATGAATACTGGAAGATGAGGATGAAAATGTATCTTCAGTCAATTGATCTGGACATCTGGTCCATCATCCAGAATGGAAATTTTGTCCCAATGGCATTGTAGGATGATGGGAAGTACAGAGAGAAGCCAGAAGCTGAATGGAATGAGAAAGATAGAAGAAGAGTCTTGCTAAATTTCAAAGTAAAACACTGCTTGGTCAGTGCATTGAATCAAGACGAATTCTACAGGGTCTCACAGTGCTCCACTGCAAAGGAAATGTGGGACACCTTGCAAATTGCTCATGAAGGAACAACTGGAGTTATAAAAAACAAATTGAACACCTGCATAGGTGAATACGAAAACTTTCAGAATGGCGGAAGGAGAAAGTGTACAAGAACTAAAGAAGAGATTCACCCTCATTGTGAATCATCTGAAGAGTCTGGGAAAGGAGTACACTCAGACAGAAAAGGTCAGAAAGATCCTCAGAGCTCTCCCTCTAGAATGGCAACCCAAAGTAACAGTAATAGAGGAAGCCAAAGGAGAATCAATAGCCTCTGTCACAGCTCTTTTTGGTAGCCTTGAGGAGTATGAAGGAAAAATGAAGGTTTTCAAGGAGGCAGGACAAGACAGAAAGAAGAAAGGTCTTGCTCTGAGAGCTGCTGAGGAGAAAGAAGAAGAATCTAACGTTGGAGATGAGCTAGATGAAGAAACTCAGGATATGATGGTTAGAAAATTTGGAAGATTCTATAGCAAGAAGAGAAATAAGAAAATCTTCAAGACAGGAGCAGCTTGAGATAGCAAGAGAGAAGTAAAAGAACCTGTCACTTGCTACGAGTGCAAAAAGTAGGGACATATCAAATGGGAATGTCCACAATTTCTCAAGAAGCAAGAGAAAGAAAAGAAAGCTGCAGACAAAGGCAAGAAGAAAAGAGCATACATCTCATCAATATGGGGCAACAACTTAGATGAGGAAGAAGATGAAATTGCCAACATTTGTTTGATGGCCCTTGCCTTTAAAGAAGCTAAAATCCAATGCAACAGTGATCAAGAAGATGAGGTATATGAATCTGAACCTTCCTATTCTGAATTACTGGATGCATTTCATGAGTTGCATGATGAGTTTGTTAAGACTGCCAAAGAATTGAAGCAAGTTAGGAAAAAGATTAACAAACTAGAATCTCAATGCAACATCTCTGAAATTACTTCTCTGCATACTACTGAATCTACTTGCTGTAAATCATGCATTGAATTAAAGCAAACCAATGACTATCTAGTGAAAAGCATGTCTAAGCTTACTAAAGGTAAAGATATGTTGTTTGCTTTAATGGGAAGCCAAAGAATATCACAGGGAAAAGCTGGGCTTGGCTATGATCCTTGTGCAATCAAAGAAAAGATTAGGAAAAAGAATTAGAATGTATATATGAGACATTTTGTGCATGCTAGTACCAATAGAAAGAAAGATCATACTTCACGTCACACTGAATCTTATGATCAACCAAGGCATGCAAAACAAAAATATTATCTGCATTGCTTTCTTCTTGTATCTTAATCAAGCAGTCTCTTCACCACTTGTCACTTCTGTAATGAGAAGGGACATATTTCCAGTTCATGTGCTTTAAAGAAAAATGGACTTGACAGGAAGGTTAAATGGGTTCCCAAAGATATATCTGTATCTAGGGAAAAGACTACTGACAGAAAAGGATCCAAGCAAATTTAGGTACTTAAAAAGAAAATATGAACTTTGTTTTACAGGTTTGTCTTAAAGCTAGAAAAAGCAATAAATGGTATATGGACAGTGCCTGCTCAAGTCACATGACCGGTGATAAGGAGAAGTTCATCATTCTTAGTGACAAGAAAGGAGGAAAGGTGACCTTTGGAGGTGATCAATATGGTAAAATATTTGGCATTGGCATTGTGGGGAAGAATCCTGAAACAACCATTAAAGATGTGCTGTTATTAATTGGCCTCAACGACAATCTGCTAAGTGTGAGTCAGACATGTGACAAAGGAAATTGGGTACTGTTTGACTCAAAGTTCTGCCTGGTCATCAGAAAAAGTGATCACAAAGTAATCCTCAAAGCTCAAAGGGATGGTAACTACTATACTATTGATCTTGATGAACTTACTCCCTTAGATTTTATCTGTTTGATTAGCCAGGATAATGATAGTTGGTTGTGGCATAGAAGATTAGCTCATGTTAACATGAATCAACTATTAAAACTGGTTAAAAATGAGTTAGTCACTGGCCTACCAAAAATCACTTTTGAAAAAGACAAAGAATGTGATGCATGGCTAAGAGGAAAACAAACTAAATATTCTTTTAAATCTAAAAACATAGTCACCACAACTAGACCACTAGAACTATTGCATATGGATCTGATTGGTCCATCTAGGGTAAAAAGCATTGGTGGAAATCTGTATGTGCTTATAATTGTGGATGATTACTCTAGATTTACTTGGACATTATTTCTTTCTTCTAAGAGTGACACGTTTGATGCATTTGTAACCTTAACCAAGAAAGTGCAAAATGAGAAGGGTATTTCTATTGTGTCTATCAGGTCAGATCATGGAGGAGAGTTTGAGAATTCATACTTCATGGAGTATTGTGATGAGCATTGAATTGATCACAACTTCTCAATCCCAATAACTCCTCAACAAAATGGAGTGGTAGAGAGGAAGAACAAAACAATTGGAGAGATGGCAAGAGCAATGCTAAATGAAAAGGAACTCTCTCAAGTATTATAGGCTGATACAGTAAACACAGGAAGTTATATCATAAATAGAGCCTACATCAGACCAATTCTTGGGAAGACTCCTTATGAGCTATACAAAGGAAGGAAGCCACACCTCTCACACCTACTTGTATTTGGCTGTAAGTGCTTCATCCACAACAATGGAAAGGAGAATTTGGGTAAGTTTGATGCCAAATCTGATGAAGGTATATTTCTGGGCTATTCTAGTAGAAGTAAGGCATATAGAGTTTTTAATAAGAAGTCTAAATTAGTGAAAGAATCTGTGCATGTAGTATTTATTGAAAATGAAACTGTTTCCAAACATGTCACTGATGAGGATGATCTTATTTCAAATTTTAAAAATTTAGATCTTTCTGATGAAGGTAAAATTAAATCTCCAAAAATATCTGAATCTATTAACATAGAGGAAGATATTCAAGAGAAAGACTTTGAGGATGAATATAATGAAGAAATATCTCAAGAACTCCCTAGAGCTTGGAGATATCAAAGGAATCATCCTGTTGATCAAGTGATAGGGGATGTTCAAGAGAAAGTTAAAACCAGAAAATAGTTAAGGGATCAAATGATAAACTGTGCTTTTATTTCTCAAATTGAACCTAAATGTACTAAAGAAGCCTTAACTGATGAATACTGGATTTTGGCTATGCAAGATGAGTTGAATCAGTTTGAAAGAAATTAAGTTTGGGATTTAGTGCCCAGACCCAAAAATCATCCTGTCATTGGCATTAAATGGGTTTTTAGAAATAAGCTTGATGAATCTGGATTAATAATCAGAAATAAAGCTTGACTGGTTGCCAAAGGATATAATCAAGAAGAAGAAATTGATTTTGAAGGAACTTTTGCTCCAGTGGCTAGATTAGAAGCAATTAGAATTCTATTAGCATATGCATGCATGAAAAATATTATGTTATATCAAATGGATATGAAGAGTTCTTTTCTTAATGGATATATAGTGGAAGAAGTTTATGTAGACCAACCTTCAGGCTTTGAGGACTCTACAAAACCAAACCATGTTTATAAACTGAAGAAAGCGCTTTACGGTTTAAAGCAAGCCCCTAGAGCATGGTATGAAAGGTTAAGTAATTTTCTAATTAAAAAGGAGTTCAACAGAGGAAAAGTAGATACAACTTTATTCACTAAGAAAGAAAATAAAGATTTACTTATTGTACAAATCTATGTTGATGATATTATATTCGGTGCTACTAATGACTCTCTTTGCAAGATTTTTTCTAAGCTAATGCAGGGAGAATTCGAAATGTCCATGATGGGTGAGCTCAACTTCTTCCTTGGATTGCAAATTAAGCAACATGATGATAGTATCTTTCTCAATCAATCCAAATATCTGAAACAATTGCTGAAAAAGTTTGGGATGGAGAATGCCAAGCCAATGGGAACACCTATGGCTATTGCAACCAAACTGGATATGGATGAAAGGGGAAAAATGTTTGACATAACCCAGTATAGAAAATGATTGGATCTCTGCTATCCCTAACTGCTAGTAAACCTGACGTTATGTTTAGTGTCTGTATGTGTGCAAGGTTCTAATCATGTCCCAAAGAAACCCATGCAACTACTGTGAAGTGTATCTTCAGATATCTTATTGGAACATCACAGATGGGTCTTTGGCATCCAAAGGGCAATGGAGAAGATCTGAAAGGATACACTGATACTGACTTTGTAGGATCCAAAATTGATAGAAAAAGCACAAGTGGAATGTGTCAGTTTCTTGGAGGATCCTTGGTTTCATGGTTTAGCAAGAAGCAAAACAGTATGACCTTATCCATGGCAGAAGCTGAATATGTTGCAGCTGGAAGCTGTTATGCCCAAGTCATCTAGATGAAATAGCAGCTTGAAGAGCTTGAGATTGAGATGAAGGAAATACCAATAATGTGTGACAACCAAAGTGCCATTAACATCACAAAGAATTCTGTCATGCATTCAAGTACAAAGCATATTGAAGTTAGGCACCACTTCATAAGGGATCATGTTCTAAAAGGGGAGATCAGATTAGAATGCATCCCAATAGAAGATCAAGTTGCTGATATCTTAACAAAGCCTCTGTCAAAAGATAGACATTGTAAAATCATGAGAGAATTGAGTATGGTAAATCCTAAAGAACTGTGAGAAAATCCTTGTGCAAATCTGTTTTTAGAATTTCTGACATTAATTTAATTCTAACTTTAGCATCGGAGTGAGTTTAATTTAAGTTGCAGGTGCTCTTCATAAGTTTAAATGTTAATGGATCTGAAAAATGGAGCTAACCAGAATGGAACAATCAAGAAATGAGAAAGAATGAGAAAAGTCCAAGAAATCTAAGCATCTAGATCCATTCTGTAAGTTTTTAAATATTGAAATTCATATTTTAATTGTGTATTAGACGAATTTCCTTGATAAATTATGTGTTTAAACAAGACAGCATGCTCAAAATATGAATTTGGGTGCCCATCAGATGAACTTCAGCTTGGTCTACATTCTAACTGTTCTTGTTGGTCCCTCAAAATTCATCTGTTGGTCTATGAAAATTCAAATTTTTAAAAATAAAAGTTTCAACGTTATCTTTGTCCAACATGATGATTATACAAATTTCTATTTCTTAACATGCGCATGTTGGAAAGCCTTTACAAAGTATTGAAATTCGAATTTCTAATTCAAAATTAATCTGTTGAAACATGCTCACAATGTTAAATCTCTGAAAGATGAATTTCCATAAGCATAATTTGTTTGTTGTTTATTGTATTAACTATTGCTTGATGCCTGTTCTTCGAAATTCAAACTTTGTTAGAACAAAGTTCGTCTGTTCATCTTGTGCTGCTTGGACCAAGCCTATGATAGACGAACTTTTAGAAGAAAATTTGTTTGTCAGTAAGCTTTGTTGAATGGTTTTACTTTTAACTGCTCGAAGTTTGAATTTTGACCCCTCAAAATTCGTCTGTCAGGTGGTTACTTACGTTAAAATTGACGGTTTTCCTTTGAACAGGCGCAACCCTATTCATCTCTTCTCTGAGTCTGTTCAAATTCTCTCTTCAATACTCTTCAATTCTAACCATTAATCTTCATTTCCCACCGTTTAAACTCATTTTCACATCCTATAAACACATTCTCAGCTTCATTATGAATCATTCATTCACGGAAATGGCAAGAGTGAAAAATCCAGAGGTTGGAAAGGTAGAGTCTCGGCCAAAAAGAATGATGAAATCCCAATATGCCTCCAAGGAGAGTGAGAAATAGAAAAGAAAAGACAAATCCAACAAAGCAACTCCCTCTAAAAGGTAGAAAACAACAGCAAAGCCTGATTCAAAGAAAGCAGGACCATCTTCTCTAAAGAAAACAGAGCCCTCGGTCCCTGTTCCTACTGCTGTTATTGCTTCCACCTCCTCCAGTACTGAGTCAGGAGAATATGAGCTAACCACATTGCCATTATAGAGTAATGCTCACATTCAAGAAGAGTACATGACCAAGTTTATGGGCAAGAAGGTAATCAAGCCTCATTTTGTCAATATAGAGGAATTTTTAATCTCTAACAACTTTGATGCCGGGCTTTGGATGATGAGATACAATAATTTGTTAGAGATATTGGAGAGGTATGATGATGAGGTAGTCAAGACTTGGTATGCCTCTCTGAAATACAACAGCAAGAAGAGGAAGTGGGAAGTCAATCTAAGATCAAGGACTATTTGGCTAATAGATGAAACCCTTAACAAAGTGTTAGAAATTCCAGGGTAAGATGGCTTGAAGATTGACATTACTACTTCTGGGTATATGGATGAGGCAGAGATTGCTGATGAAGAAGGTGGACCTTTCCTAAACTACAACGAGAACACAATCCTAAACACTTTGTTCAGAAGAAAGGAGAATAGGCCACCCATAAGCTTGCTAAAGCCTACTGACCTCAGTGCTCAAGTGAGAATCCTACACTACATAGTGTCTAAGATTATCTTCAACAAAGAAGGTAGCTTCAACCTGATCACAAGGGCAGAGGCACATGTGATGATAGCAATCATGTGTGGGAAGCTTATCAACATGGGACATATCATTCTCCTATGCATGATCAAGGCTAGGGATCAGAGGAAAGACTATACACTTCCTTATGTAGCAATTATCTCTAGGATCCTTCAATATGCTAGAATTCAGCATCTTGAGAAAAGAAAAGGAAAGCCTACTGAGATCTTCAAAGAAGAAGAGCTGCAAAGGATGGGGATAGAGAAGAAAGATAGAAGATGGATTGAAAAGGGAGCTGGAAAATCTAAAGATCTCTTCTTTGATGAAGATGCCTCCCTACAACAAGAAGGTACCTCTGAGGCTCCTCCAAGATCCACACCTCAGCCTTCTCAGCCTGTTCCATCCCCATCTCGGCCTGCTCAAGCTCCAATTCCATCAACTCCCTCCTCTCATGCCAAGCCAACCAAGATCACTGAGCTGTATGACAGTTTGTCTATACTTATACTCAGCATCAGGGATGAGCAAAATGCCAAGTTTGCTCATCTGCAAGATCAGATCCACCAGTTGGCAAAGAACATGAAGGTAGTAGCTGATGCATATGAAGATATCCGGAGTGCCATTCCCTCTACTTCAGCTCCACCTCAGCCAGGATTTTCTGAGCATGCTAAGTCTCCTACTCCTGAGCCTCTAAGTCCCTTTGTGCTAGCCTCTCCTGAGCCTGATGATGATGTACTTGATATTGAGGTTGCTGGTACACTGAGCACGCCACAGGCCTCTATCAATGAAGCAAGTCCTGGTCCTCCCTTGGACTATGGTATGGAAGAAAAAATCCCTCAGGATTCAAGTGTTCATGACCCCATTCCAGCAGATGCTCAAGAGTCAATCCTGTCCTAGCAAGAATCTGAGCAAGTAGAAAGATTAGTGGCAGCCATCTCCACTTCACCATTTATGTAGGCTGCTCTGAATGAAGAAAGGAGCATTGTGCCATATGTTAATTTGCAAGCCATTGCACATGATGCTCTTCTACAAGCTCAAAGGAGAAGGCTTGAAGAAATGTTTCATCCTCCTGTACCAACACCTGTTACATATTATGGTTTCTCGGAGGAAAGAAGAGCACAATTGGCAGTTACAAGGCAAGAAATTTCTGAACTTCTTGAGATTTTTTATGATGAAGATGAGGACACAAGTTTTGAAGTTTTTGGGTCCTTGCCAAAGCTCAATCCAGACCTGCCATTTGTCTCTGTGCCCCTTCAAGCTATTCCAGTGTTTCAGATCCCTTCTCCTACTGATTTGGTCTACCTTCCCGATAATGCCAAAAAGGGGGAGAAGAGTGAGCAAACTGGAAAGTCTGCTGCAGAGCCTTCTTGATACGTGAACCCTTTTGGAACTCATCCAAAGAACTCACTTTTATGTGTATGACACCCGGATCTTTGTGAAACAAGGGACACAAAGACTGGAAAATTGAAAAATAGTAAGAAGAAAGACACACAAAGATGAGAATAATTAAGAAAGCACATAAGATATGTTGGTCTAGGAGAATTAGAACCCAAGAGAACCGGTCTCTTGAACCCTAGTTCCGATGACGCCACAAGGAATGACCAATTCCTTGATAAGTCGCAGTTCGCTCTAGCACTCAAAGAACGCAAGAGAAACTCACAAAGTCTGAAACTTTAATTATTCAAATCTAAAAAAACGTACATGAAAGTTAGCCTTAAGTAGGCAAGGTAAAATCTAACCTAATAAGCCTAGAAACCCTAATTAATTTGGGCTTAAGTGATCCTAATAGGATTAGGAGACTTTAGGCCCAAACAACACTCCTATTGGACCTAGAAAACTAGTAAAATAAAATCCTAAAATAAAATAACGAAAATTCATAAGAAAATAATAAAAATAATGTTTAAGCCCTTATAAACATGCCAACACATTAATGAAATCACATGTTTGGCACATGGCATATTTATTTACAAGTTGGGCCATCAAAAAGACTATTAATTAATCAATTGGGCTTTATTAATTAACAAAGTTCAGCCCATAATTAATAAAAATGAAATTAATACTAATTAGGCCCATTAATCCTCAAGTCACATGCTCTTTAAGAGAGTCACATGTTGGGCTTGATTTTGGGCTTAAATTTGAACTTCTATATATGATAACATAATCATCCATTGTTGTGCTCTTAGGCTTCAAGTTCAGTTAAGTGCAAAGGCTCCATCTCAAGTTGCTTGTTGATCACACCACTCTAGGCCTCTTTCATTGCCTTAGCTCTTGATCTCGTCATTGGTCCTCCCATACCTTGTAATGGATCAATTGTCTTCCACTTTTGGATTACATGTTCAGCCTCCTTTTCTCCAATGTCTTGAGCTTGCTCCATGCTTGCATCATTCCTTCCCTCCTGAGAAGGATTCGTCCTCGAATCTGAAATGTCAAAAGGAGAAAGGTCAGCGACATTAAAAGTTGCACTTATGTTACCGTATGAACTAGGCAAGTCTATCTTGTAGGCATTATCATTTATCCGCTCCAAGACTTGAAATGGTCCATCGCCACGTGGGTGCAATTTAGATTTCCTTTGTTCAGGAAACCTCTCCTTGCACAAGTGAAGCCACATCTAGTCACCGGGCTCAAAAACAACCTTCCTTCGACCTTTGTTAGCCTGGCAAGCATATTGTTCATTTTTCTGCTCGATGTTTGCCTTGACTTTGGCATGCAAATCCTGCACAAATTGAGCTTTATGTGCACCATCAAGGTTAGTAAACTCATGGGATGGTAAAGGAAGTAAATCCAATGGAGCCAAAGGATTAAAACCATATACTATCTCAAAAGGAGAGAAAGCGGTGGTAGAATGCACAGTACGATTGTAAGCAAACTCAACATGTGGCAAACATTTTTCCTAATTTTTAAGATTCTTTTGGATTACAGCACGTAAAAGAGAAGACAAAGTTCTATTAACAACCTCAGTTTGTCCATCAGTCTAGGGATGTGCAACAGTAGAAAACACAAGCTTAGTACCCAATTTAGCCCACAAAGTTCGCCAAAAATGACTCAAAAACTTAACATCACGATCACTAACAATAGACCTGGGTAAACCATGCAATTTAACAACCTCCTTAAAGAACAAATCAGAAATATGCATAGCATCATGAGTTTTTGCACATGCAATAAAATGAGCCATCTTGCTAAATCGATCAACAACAACAAAGATACTATCTTTTCCTATGGAGGACCTAGGCAATCCAAGCACAAAATCCATAGAAATGTCCACCCAAGGATGCGAAGGAATAGGTAATGGGGTGTATAAACCATGTGGATGCACTCTAGACTTAGCATGCTTGCACACAATGCACTTGTCACAAAAAAAAAATGACATCCTTTCTCATATGTGGCCAATAAAAATGCTCTTTCAAAATAGCTAAAGTCTTTTCAACCCCATAATGTCCCATTAAACCACCCCCATGGGATTCAAGAACCAACAATTCACGCATAGAACAAACAGGCACACACAGTTTATTCCTCTTAAATAGGAAGCCTTCAAAACAAAAGTAGTCATCAATACCATGCTTTGCACAAAGTTTCCAAACATCAGCGAAGTCAACATCACATTCATACATGCTTTTCAAAGATTCAAAACCAATCAACTTAGCTTGCATAGATGTAATGAGACTATACCTCCTATACAATGCATTAGCAACAACATTATCTTTTCCATGCTTGTGTTTCAAAATGTAAGGAAATGACTCAATAAATTCAAGCCACACAGCATGTCTCTTATTGAGCTTATTATGAGTCTTAAGGTATTTCAAGCTTTCATGATCAGAATGCAAAATAAATTCCCTAGACCACAAATTATGTTGCCAATGTTCTAAGGTTCTTTTAAGTGCATACAACTCTTTATCATAAGTAGAATAATTCAAACATGCACCACTTAACTTTTCACTAAAGTATGCAATCAGTCTAGCCTCTTGCATCAAGACAGCACCAATTCCAATTCCAGATGCATCACATTCTACCTCAAAAACCTTAGAAAAGTCAGGAAGAACAAGTAAGGGGGCATTGGTTAACTTATCTTTCAAAGTTTGAAAAGCCCTCGCTTGTGCCCCTCCCCATTTAAACACAACATTCTTCTTTACTAGCTCGTTTAAAGGTGCAGCAATGGTTGAGAAGTCTCGAACAAATCTCCGGTAGAAACTAGCTAACCCATGGAAACTTCTGACTTCATTTGCATTTCTCGGTATAGGCCATTCACGGATTGCTTTGACCTTCTCCTCATCCACACGGACACCATTAGCACCTACAATAAAACCAAGGAAAACAACAGAATCCAAACAGAAAGAACACTTCTCTAGATTTGCAAAGAGTCTATTCTCACATAAAATCACACAAACAGTACACAAATGCCCAATATGCTCATCTAAACTCTTCGAAAACACAAGGATATCATCAAAATAAACTACAACAAATTTTCCTATGTAAGGGCGAAACACATGATTCATAAGACACATAAAGGTACTTGGGGCATTAGTTAAGCCAAAGGGCATGACCAACCACTCATACAAACCAGATTTGGTCTTAAAGGCAGTCTTCCACTCATCCCCCTCATTCATGCGAATCTGTTGATAACCACTCCTAAGATCTATTTTAGAAAATATACATGCACCATGCAACTCATCTAACATGTCATCAAGTCTAGGAATGGGATATCTATACTTAACTGTGATCTTGTTGATGGCTCGGCAATTCACACACATTCGCCATTTGCCATCCTTTTTGGGCACAAGAATTACGGGAACAGCACATGGACTAGGGCTCTCTTTTACAAACCCCTTTTTCATCAGCTCCTCAACTTGCCTCTGAATCTCCTTAGTCTCTTCAGGATTTGCCCTATATGCAGGTCGATTTGGAATTGCTGCTCCGGGGATGAAATCAATTCTATGCTCAATGCCTTTAATGGGAGGCAACCCATCCGGTATCTCCTCTAAGAACAAGTCATTGTATTCCTGCAACAAACTTATAACACTAGATGGAAGAGAGTTTTCAAGGTCAGAAATAGTCAAATACACATCCTTATACATCAATACAAACGATGTCTCACGAAGTAATGCTCGCTTAATCTCTCCTCTTCCCGCAAACAATGTTACCTTACTCTCAACACATTCTTTCTTTTTCTCACTTCCTCTCTTTTCTTTTCTTTTCATCTCACTCTCTTTTCTCTCTTTATCATGCTCTTTCTTTTCTTTCTCTCTCACGCTACATTCTTGCGTGATTCTTCTTTGATCTTCAAGAGCCTGCACTGGACTAAGAGGTGTTAGTACAATGGTCTTGCTATTATGCATAAGAGAATACCTGTTAGTATAACCATCATACTTAATCCTCCTATCAAATTGCCAAGGCCTACCAAGTAACAAATAACCAGCATTCATAGGTGTAACATCACACAATGCTTCATCATTAAAACTACCTATTGAAAATGCTATCTTCACTTGTCTAGTTACCTTAGCATCCCCACTTTCATTAAACCATAACAAATTATAAGGTGTGGGGTGCCTCATAGTCGGCAAACCTAGCTTTTCAACTAATAAGGTACTAGCTAAGTTGGAACAACTACCATTATCAATGATGAGAGTATATACCTTGTTGTTGATGAAACATCTGGTGTGGAATAGGTTCTCACATTGCTGTTTTTCTAGATCCTCCTTCGGATGTATGTTAAGAGCTTGTCTAGAAACCAGCACTTCACCAATGACGGCATCAGCTATCTCCACATCAGAACGACCATCTCCATGAGAGCTCCTTTCAGCCTCATCTTCTTCTCCGTCGCTACTTTCACTAGTCACACAACCATTCTCAAGAACCATCACAGTCCTCTTATTGGGACATTGTGCAGCAACATAACCAAAGCCTTGACATTTAAAACACTTAATTTTAGAAGAATTAGTAGAGAAAGGTTTAGAAAACTTACCTGTAGATTCCTTTGACTTGCTTTCCTCCTTTGGCTTGGTCTCAACTTTGGACTTGAAAGGCGTTTTATACTCTTTGTTGGATCCAACAAATGGTTTCACTTTCTGCTTTGCCTTCAAGTGTCTCTCTACTTTTATAGCCTTATGTAATAACTCCTCCATATCGAGGTAGTTTTGCATCTCAACCTCAGCAGCAATCTCGGGATTTAATCCCCTTAGGAATCTCGCCATTGTTTGTTCAGGATCTTCATCCACATTGACTTTTATCATAGAAATCTCCATCTCCTGGTAATACTCCTCCACACTTATGGATCCTTGCTTGAGTTTCTGAAGCTTCATGTGTACATCTCTATGGTAATGGTTAGGCACATATCGTTTCCTCATAATTGTTTTCATCTCATGCCATGTCCTAACCGGACCCTCTCCAGTTCTCCTCCTAGTAGTACACAATTGATTCCACCAAATACTAACATAATCAGTAAACTCAACAGCAGCTAATCTTACCTTGCTTTCCTCAGAGTATGAATTGCATTCAAACACAAGCTCCACACGCCTTTCCCACTCTAAGTAGGCATCAGGATCAGTTTTCCCTTGGAAAGAGGGAATTTTCATTTTTATATTGGCAAGGGGATCCTTCTGGTACTCTTGATTATTTCTAGTTGCATGTCGGTTTTGTCTAGTTCTTCTTGGTTGTATCTCTTCCTCCTCAAATTCAGTTCCTACTTCTTCACCATCATCAGAATATATCACATGGTTCTTTCCTCTTCGACTTGTCTTAGAATAAGAAGGAGAAGCTTCAATCATATCTAATCTTGTACTCAACTTCTTGAATTGATCATTTATTGAGTCCATGAAGAGCTTCCAATCTGGAATTTGAGGTTCGCTACCACCAGACATGTTTTGAGGATCTGAAATGTTAGTGAAAATAAAGGAGAAAATGGACCTCACCACTCCCTCACGTGTTTCACCCAAAATAATGTAAATGCACTCGTATTTCACACTAAATTAAGGCTTTTTCAAGTATGATGCAATTTCTCTCTTGCCTTTTTCCACTCAAAGCTTGCTTTCTTATGAGAGTGCTAAATTAAAACCACAACTTCAATCAAAAGGAAATCAGTTTTAAAGAAGTGGCAATCACAGAAAACAAAAGTTCAAAATTGAAGTTCTCAAAGATCCTAATTTAATTAAACAATAACCAACATAAAATGAGCACAAAGGAACTGAAATTTCCAACAAGAAAAATATGAAGGAAATAGAACAAAGAAGGATGACAATTTGTAGGAACTGATAAGGAAAGAAATCTGAAGGAAAGAGAAATTATAGATATTTTAATGAGACTTGCCACAAAAGTTGATAAATTAAGTCAATCAAGCCTCAAATCAAATCCAATCAAGTAATGTTTTTTTTTACTACCTTTTTTTTTGTTGCTAGTCTATATATATATATATATATTTTTTTTTTGCAGCAATAAATCTCACTTTTTTTTTCAGAATATTTTTTTTTTCTATAATTTTTTTTCAGTTGCTGCTATATTTTTTTTTTGTGCTGCAATCAATCTATCTTTTTTTTTTCAGATTTTTTTGAACAGTAACCCGAAATAGTAACTATGAACAGTACTCAAAAACAGTTTGGTGAATAGTGACGGGAACAGTAAACACGAAAAACAGTCCGGAACAGTATGATGCCCAGTGACGAAAAACAGTGTTCAGTGAACAGTGAAAACAAAACAACATGAAAACGGAACAGCACGAAACAGTGCCAATGAACAGTGAAATCCGTACGGTATGAACAGTGACACGAAATTTTTTTTTTGAAGCAACGAAGATGGATTGAAACAAGGAAACAAGCAAAATAGGGAACACACCTTGATTTGCAAACCAAAGCTCTAATGCCAAATGATACGTGAACCCTTTTGGAACCCGTCCAAAGAATCCACTTTTATGTGTATGACACCCGGATCTTTGCGAAACAAGGGACACAAAGACTGGAAAATTGAAAAACAGTAAGAAGAAAGACACACAAAGATGAGAATAATTAAGAAAGCACACAAGATATGTTGGTCTAGGAGAATTAGAACCCAAGAGAACCGGTCTCTTAAACCCTAATTCCGATGACGCCACAAGGAATGACCAATTCCTTGATAAGTCACAGTTCGCTCTAGCACTCAAAGAACGCAAGAGAAACTCACAAAGTCTGAAACTTTAATTATTCAAATCTGAAAAAACGTACATGAAAGTTAGCCTTAAGTAGGCAAGGTAAAATCTAACCTAATAAGCCTAGAAACCCTAATTAATTTGGGCTTAAGTGATCCTAATAGGATTAGGAGACTTTAGGCCCAAACAACACTCCTATTGGACCTAGAAAACTAGTAAAATAAAATCCTAAAATAAAATAACGAAAATTCATAAGAAAATAATAAAAATAATGTTTGAGCCTTATAAACATGCCAACACATTAATGAAATCACATGTTTGGCACATGGCATGTTTATTTACAAGTTGGGCCATCAAAAAGACTATTAATTAACCAATTGGGCTTTATTAATTAACAAAGTTCAGCCCATAATTAATAAAAACGAAATTAATACTAATTAGGCCCATTAATCCTTAAGTCACATGCTCTTTAAGAGAGTCACATGTTGGGCTTGATTTTGGGCTTAAATTTGAACTTCTATATATGATAACATAATAATCCATTGTTGTGCTCTTAGGCTTCAAGTTCAGTTAAGTGCAAAGGCTCCATCTCAAGTTGCTTGTTGATCACACCACTCAAGGCCTCTTTCATTGCCTTAGCTCTTGATCTCGTCATTGGTCCTCCCATACCTTGTAATGGATCAATTGTCTTCCACTTTTGGATTACATGTTCAGCCTCCTTTTCTCCAATGTCTTGAGCTTGCTTCATGCTTGCATCACTTCTGGAAAATCCTACAGCAAGAAGTCCAAGTCAAAGAAAAAGTTATTAGAACTTATGCTGGTGTCCTCTTGTAGTACTGTATTTTGTTTCTGTTGTTTGTGCATTGTGTTTTTGCATTCTGTAATTTTTTGTATTGTTGTTTCTTGTAAAGTGACATTTGATGAAATGAAAGAATTCCTTGGTTGAATGAACTGTTCTTGTTGGACTTTGAATGAGTTAATGAATCTTTTTATTTGATATACTATATATGATATCTTTTGGATTATAATGCATATGTTGAGGGAGAGCTTGTTAAAGCAAACCCAAGTACTAATCCAGTTTGTAAGTTGTTTTGTTATCATCAAAAAGGGGGAGAATGTTGAATCAAGTGTTTTGATGATTCCAAACTAACCTTCAAGAGCTTGGAATAAAGATATCAAATGCGCACAAAAGGTTTCAAGTGAAGGAATTCTAGAAAAATTAGTGCAAGAAAAGATGTAGAATATTTAGTAATGTTTTAATTTGAGTAAAAGACTTTGATTTGGTGAAAAGATGTTTTAAAACCTTCATTCTATATTAATTCATGGAATATATTTGAAAAAAACCCACCAACAGACGAAGTTTGAAAGGTTTATACTGATGTACTGTTTTGAAAATTCGAATTTTGGCTTTGGAAATTTGAATTTCGTATTGAAAATGAACAAGTCTGAAAAGAAGTTTCTCTGACAGATGAATTTTGACTCGAGAAATTTGAATTTTGATATTTGTCTAAAAAGAGCTTTCTCTGATAGACAAACTTTGGCTTTTGAAAATTTGAATTTCAGACAAAACACAACTTATGAAAAATGAAAAATTCATCTGAGGATATGTCAAAGTCATCTGAAAACCAAGTCTGGAAAAGACATCAAGATGGCTCACTGATAGATGAATTTTGAACATGAAAATTCAAATTTCATAAACAAAGCTTGTGAGTCTGTTATAATAATATGTTAACATACGAATGACAGTATTAATAAATTTGAACTTTGAAGTAAGTCTGAAAAGAGGTCTCTCTGATAGACAAACTTTGAATTTTGAATAAGATGAACTATTGTGCCCTATTAAAGCAGTTATTGACAGATGAATTTTTGGTTTCAAAATTCAAATTTCGAAGGCACTGTAGCTAAATGAAATTACTGTTCATACTTAACAGAAAGACTTTAAACATGAAAATTCGTATGTTCCAACATAGAATCATTTTCTAAAGATGAAAATTCAAATTTTACTTCATAACAGACGAACTTCGAGAGTTCAACATTAAAGGCTGTAGCTTTTGGTTTCTATGAAATTTGTCTGTTGATAAACTGAAATTTGAACTTTAAGTATCAAAAGCATTAAATGCGGTTGGTGAACGGGTAATTTCTCAGAGTAACCATTTGGTAACATCTCTAACGGTTAGATCTTGTCTCTAACGTATAGTTGGGGCAGAAATTTATAAATAGAACTTCATTTGAAGTTGTGGGTAACAAAAATTACTTTGTATATACTGAAACTCTACAAAATCACCAACTCAAAGTCTCTTACTTTCACATACTTCATTCTTTGTACTTTAACTTTCATATACACTCTGATTAAGAGAGTTTATTCATTGTAAATAATCTTATCTTCATCTGGAAGAAAGATTTTCTTGTGAGGGGATATCACAAGGGATTGGGGAAGCACTTAGTGAGAGTGCAAAAAGAGAAAGTGTGAGCTCTAGAAATAGAGCATCAACGCTGTACTGTGAAATTTGCAAGAAGCCCACTGAATTCTTGCAGGATAGTGGAAAATCTCAAGTGGTGACTTGGGGACTGGACGTAGGTCAAGTTGAGAGACCGAACCAGGATAAATATCTAAGTCTTCTCTTCCCTACTACTACTTTTATTGTTTATTCATTTATACTCTGTTTTACTATCACCCTTTGCTTTCTTCACTTTCTTGACGTTTTGCAGAAAAATTTTTAATCTTCCCAATTCACCCCCCTCTTGGGAAGCCAGCTTATCTAACTGACGATGCTAAGGTAAAATCTTTCTTTGTGCAGAATAAAAGCATATATTGTTGACTGTTTGTCATATCCTCACATGTGATTGCAGGTCTCATTTTTCCCTTCCTTTTTCTTTTATTTATACACTTGGTTGGCTAATAAGCTTCCTTATTTGCATATTCCATAATCCACTCTAGACGAGCCATCTAATTATAATAGTCAGCACTAGAAAATTGTCCAACCTGCCTTTTTTTTATTTTGTTTAAGAGTCTAAAAAGGATCAAGTGTATGTATTCTTGTGGAAAAACTCAAACTAGGTGTATGGCTATTTTGCAATGTCTGTGCTAGTTTTAGTGAAATAATGTTAAACTGATTGAGTAATTTACATGTTGCACTTTGTTCTCATTATAAAACAAATGAAAGTTCTTTTGGTCTCACTGTAGAAGTTTATTTCACATAATAACTTATTATATCTGAATGGATTGATTTCAAGCAATGTTTAACGCTACAGGAGTTGGGCATGCTTATTCATTTCCATCATCTGCTACTCTTAATTGGGTCTTAAAAGATGGCATTGGATGACTTAGTTGATATATTTACACTGCTAGCCTAGCATTTGCATTTTTCATGTAATACTACATATATGTGTAGGAAATTTGATAAAATTCTCTATCCTCTATTTCCTTTTTCTTTCAAAAATTTTTTCTCTTGCAAAAAGACAATCTAGTTTTCTACATTCGTCTTTTTTGTTCCAAACATTGGACTTTCCATATGAGAAAAGTTAGGGCCTGTTTGATTCGTGTTTCCGAAACAATTTTTCTATTTTCGGAAACAGAAAACTCAGAAAACTTGTTTGGTAAACCTGTTTTTTATAAACTGTTCTAGAAAACAGAAAAACAAAAAAACAGAAAACGCAGAACAACTTTAAGATGTTTTGTATTTTTTGTTCTGGAAAACACGAGAAAAGGTGAAAAACATCCACCTCACTAATGATAAAGTTATAAATTTTGAATAACTCATCTATCACTCACTAGTTATGATTTTGAGAACAACTATTCAAACAGATTTTTTTGTTTTCTTGTTTTCAAAACTTATTCTCGAAAACAGTTTTACAAAACTGTTTTGAGAACAAGAAAACAGAAAACACTGTCAAACAGGCCCTTAGGTTCTCTACGTCTGTTTGTTTTTTTTTTTTGTCTTTAAAATTGATTATTTTTAAGAATATGATAGTCCATTCATACTTGCCATATGGCAAAAGTATCAGTATGATAGAAAAACAAAGATAGTGGTGTTCTATATACCCATTGCACTATTATGTTTACTTGTGATATAATGTCATGATGCAATGGCAGCAAGGTGGAAAAGGAAAAAGAATCAATCAGAAAATAGTTCTTTTCTAGTTGCATAGGCATAGTAGTTCATAAATAATACATCTTTTCCTTGTGAGAACAACACTATTAAATCTGTTTATATGTTTTCCTTCAAAGCTTTAATCCTTGTGTTATATGATAGATCTCATAGTCACTAATATACTTTGTATCTGAATCTGAGGATTGCTTGCACATTCTTATATGTATATTTGAATGCAGATGCTCTTGCCAATACATTTGAATGCTTACTATACATTATAAATCTTAATCAATACACACAACAGTATTGTATGTGTGACCCCTTTAGTTATCAATTTTGCCTAACACCTCATATTTCTGTTGTCATGCTGATTACTAGCTTTATTTTCATACGTGTTTGCAGAATTTGCCATACCGACATCATATTTATGTTCTACAAATATAAAGCACTTCATCTACTTGATAGCTCATGTGTTTAAATAACAATTGTAGTTCTCATTATTGTTTTATTATTTCTTCAAGTTCAAGTTTTAAATTTGATCTCTATCCTCATTGGACACGTAATTAATTACTCTTTCCTATTATGGGAGGCCACACTTTATGCACTGTTAAGATATTTCTTACGCTTGCATGGTTGACATCTTGGAAATTAAAGAAGCTTTGACCATTTGGAGGTTAGTTGTATTGATCTTCTTTAGCTCATATATAGTTAGTATTTGGTATAGATGTAGTATGAGCTACTAATTACTATTTTCTTTTACTTATTGTTGTTGATTTACTGTATAGTAGTTCAAGGTCTATCTTTTGTTTTAGGCTCTCAATTGAATCTTACATTTGAGGCAATACACTAGATGCATTTCATTTGTGCCTGCACTTGGGTTTTGAAGCTTTTGGGGAGCCCATGAGTTATACTGGAAAATTTACAAGCAAAGACAACCACCATGAACAATAATGTTCCTTGGATGCTTAAGATGCCTTGGCAGCTCCTGATGCAAAAGTAGCTTTATGTGTTTCAAGAAATTTAGATTAGCTTCTTTGGAAGGAATAGTTGGATTAATGTGTATTTAGTGTTAGACTGGAGGCTAATATACAAGGAGTGATATTTTTATATTTGTTAGCAAGGCTGACTTCCCAAGAGGGGGGGTGAATTGGGAAGTTTGAAATTTTTCTGCACAAAGTGAAGTAAGTGAAGATATCACAGTATAATGAAAGCAATGCGTAAAACAGAGTAAGGTGAAAAATAAAGATAAGGAGAAATAAAGTCAGAGATTTATCCTGGTTCGGTCTATTCACTTGACCTACATCCAGTCCCCAAGACACCTCTTGAGATTTATCCACTATACAGCAAGAATTTCAGTGGGCTTCTTGCTAAAGCCACAGTACATGGGTTTGCTCTGTTTCTGAGCTCTCTCAAACTCTTCAAGCACTTTCACTATGTGCTTCCCAATCCCCTTGTGAATATCCCTCACAAGTAAACCTATCTTCCAGATGAAGAATAGATTGATTACAATGAAGTAACTCTCTTGTAAAAGAGTGGATGTGAAAGTTTAAGTACAAGTTTTGAAGTTAAGAGGGTAAAAGCTTTTGAGAAAAAGATTCAGCAGAAATTCGATATATACAAGTTTGATTTTGTTACCCACAACTTCAAATGATGTTGTATTTATAGATTTAGGTCTCAAATATCCGTTAGAGACTAAATCTATCCGTTGGAGAAGTTATTCAATGGTTACTCTGAAAAACTATCCGTTTACCAACCGCATTTAATGTTTCTGACATACTGAAATTCGAATTTTGGTTGGGCAACAGACGAATTTCGAAGGAACCGAAGATTAAAGCTTCCAACGTTACAGCACGAAGTTTGTCTGTTCATGAAGTGAAATTCGAATTTTGAAACTTACAAAACATTTTCACAATGTGACATACGAATTTTCAAGAAGAAAGTTTTCGGTTAAGTATGAACAGTGTTTTCAATTTTCTACAGTGCCTTCGAAATTTGAATTTTGGATCCCCAAAATTCGTCTGTTCATTGAACGTTTAAAGAGACACAGTAGATAACTTTCTTCGAAATTTGAATTTTGGAAAGGCGAAATTCGTCTGTCAGAGAAACTCTTTTCAGACTCATTTCATCATTCGAATGTTGCAAGTTCTTATCATTCGTATGTCAATGTTTCATTTCAATAGACTCAAGAACTTAGCTTTTGAAATTCGAATTTCAATGCTCAAAGTTCGTCTGTCAGAGAGCAGTTTTGAAACTGAAATCACTCTTGATCTCAGGTGAACTTTAACATAGTTTCAGACGAATTTCTTCAATTTTCTCAAGTTTTGTTTTGTTTGAAATTCGAATTTTGAAAACCCAAAGTTCGTCTGTTGTAAAGAAGCATCTTTCAGACTTATATGAAAATTCGAATGTTGGAACTTCAAAATTCGTCTGTCAGAGAGCATTTATCAAACTTAATTTCATTTTGATTTCAGATGCACTTTATCATAGTTTCAGACGAATTTCTTTGATTTTCACAAACTTCATTTTACTTGAAATTCGAATTTTGAAAGTGTGAAGTTCGTCTGTTACAAAAGGCCTCTTTTCAGACTAGATGAAAATTCGAATTTTGAACAACCAAAATTCATCTGACAGAGAGCAGTCTCTTCAGACTTATTCAGTTTTAGCTCGAAATTCGAATTTCCAAAGGCAAAATTCGAATTTCTAACTTGACAGTTCAGTTTAAACTCTCAACCTTCGTCTGTTCAAAGGTGTTTTTCAAATATTAAAAGATTTAACACAAAATCAAAGTTTGAAAACATCTTTTCTTTAAATCAAAATCTTTTACCCAATTATAACAAAAACTAAAGATCCTACAAGAGATCTAACAGCAAATACTCAGTAAATCTTCACTTGAAACAGCTTTGTTCTTCTTTGATATCTTTAATCTAAGCTCTTGAGAGTTGGTTTAAAATCATCAAAACTTTTGATTCAACATTCTCCCCCTTTTTGATGATGACAAAACAACTTACAAACTGGATTAGTACTTGGGTTTGCTTTCACAAGCTCCCCCTCAACATATGCATAAGATATCAACAGAATTAAGGCACAAAACTTAGCAACAAAGGGATCCATTCATTTAAACAAAAGTTGCTTATACAGAACCAAATAATGCAAAGTTCAAACATCAAAACTAGTCCAATCAACAAATTTCAAACAACAAAACCAGGTACAAAGTACAACAAGGATTTCCAATCATTTCTTCTTGGTCTTGGTCTTCTTGCTGTAGGATTTCCCTTTTCCTTTACCAGATTGCTCAGCAGCAGTCTTTCCAGTTTGCCCAGCAGTTTGCCCAGACTTCTCCCCCTTTTTGACATCATCAGGAAGGCCAACAAAATCAGCCGGAGGAGGGATCTGAGAGACAGGAATAGCACGAAGGGGCACAGGAGCAAAAGAATTTTAGCTGGGGGATCAGTGCTTGTTTCCTCATCAGAGATTTCCAGCAGCTCCTGCATTGCCTGTCTGGTAAGAGCTAGTTGAGCCCTTTGTTCCTCTATAAGACCATAGGCAGCTAGAGAAGAGGAAGCTGGTTTAGCAGGAGGAAACATTTCTTCCAGTCTTTTCCTCTGAGCTTCCAGTAAAGCATTGTGAGCAATGGCAACAAAGTCAACAACAGGTACAAGGCTCCTTTCTTCAGTGCTCACAACTTCTTGCATAGAGGAGCTTGAAATTGCTGCCACCAGTTTTTCAACTTGCTCAGATTCTTGAGTGGATAGAATTGATTCCTGAGCAACTTCTTGCATGGGCTCATGAGGACTTGTCTACTGAAGTCCTTCTTCTTCTTCCAATCCATAGTCCAAGGGTGGACCAGGACTTGGTGTTCTCATTGCACCAGCACCATCTACATTATCATCATGGTCAGAGGAGGCAATCTCGAAGGGGCTTGGAGGCTCAGGAGTTGGAGATAGAGTAGGCTCAGGGACACCAGGCTGAGGTGGAGCTGAAGTGGTAGGAATAGCATTCCTTATTTCTTCATACGCATCAGCCACCACCTTCATATTCACAGCCAACTGATGGATCTGATCTTGTAGATGAGCAAATTTGGCATTTTGCTCATCTCTTATGCTGAGAATGAGTGTTGACAGACTGTCAAACAACTCAGTGACCTTTGTTGGCTTGGCCCGTGAGGAGGGAGTGGAAGGAGGTTGAGTGGGCCTGGAGGGAGATGGGATTGGCTGAGAAGGCTGAGGTACTGATTTGCAAGGGGCCTCAGAGGTGCCTTCTTGTTGGAGGGAGGCATCAGCAGCAAAGAACAGATCTTCAGATTTCCCTGCTCCCTTTCCAACCCATCTGCCTTCATCTCGTTCAATACCCATCCTTTGCAGTTCCTCTTCTTTAAATGCCTCAATGAGTTTCCCTTTCCCCTTTTCAATGTGTTGAATCCTAGCATGCTGCAGGATTCTTGAAATAATTGCAGCATAGGGGAGTGTGGAATCCTTCCTCTGATCCCTTGCCTTTATCATTCTCTGGAGGATGATATGACCCATGTTGATTAGCTTCCCACGAATGATAGCAGTCATCACATGAGCCTCTGCCCTTGTTATCAAATTGAAGCTGCCATCCTTGTTGAATATGATCCTGGACACTATATAGTGCAGGATCCTGACTTGTACACTTAGGTCTGTGGGCTTCAACAGATTTATTGTTGGCCTGTTATCCCTTCTCCTGAACAAGGTGTCCAAGATAGTGCTCTCTTTGTAGTTCAGAAAGGATCCACCTTCTTCATCCTCTGTGCTTGCCTCATCCATGTATCCAGAGGCTGTAATGTCAATTTTCACCCCATCTTGTCCTGGGATTTCCAACACTTCATTGATTGTTTCATCAGCAAGCCAGATGGTCCTTGATCTCAAAGTGACCTCCCATTTCCTTTTCTTGCTGTTATATTAAAGAGAGGCATACCAAGTCTTCACTACTTCATCATCATATTTTTCAGCAATTTCCAACAAGTTTTTGTATCTTATCAACCATAGTGCAGCATCAAAGTTGTTGGATACCAAATATTGCTCCAAATTTACACAGTGAGGCTTGATTACCTTTTTACTGGAAAACTTGGCAGAAAACTCTTCTTGAATCTCAGGAGTGCTCCAAAGTGGTAATGTGGTAAGCTCAAATTCTCCAGATTGTGTAGAAGAGGAGGAAGCCACAGCAGTAGTATCACCCAAAGGAATTGCAGTTTTTGAAGAGGAAGGCCCAGTTTTCTGCGAATCTGCCTTGGATGATGATTTCTGGCGTTTAGAAGGGGTAGCTTTACTGGGTTCGGCCTTTCTCTTGGATTTTTCTCCTTCTTTTGTAGCATATTGGGATTTAACCGTTCTTTTTGGCCGAGTCCCAGCTTGTCCTGCTCCAGGGATCTTTACTCTCGCCATTTTTCAGTGGAATGAAGTGGAATGACGTCAAGAAAGGGTTTATAGGATGCGAATGGAAGTTTAAATGGTGAAGAATGACGGTTTTTGGACAGGAGTTAAGAGAATTAAAGAAAGAATCAGAACGGATTCAGAGAGGTTACAGATAGGGCTGTGTCTGTTCTGAGGAAAACCGTAGCATTTAACGTGTGTAACCGTCTGACAGACGAATTTTGAGGGGCCAAAATTTGAACTTCGGGCAGTTACAAGTTAAACCGTTTAGCACAGCTTACTGACAGACGAATTTTCATCTTGAAAGTTCATCTGACAGTGGCTTGAAACAAGCAATACAAGGACAACAGACGAATTTTGTTCCACCAAAGTTTGAATGTTGAATAGACAAAGGCAGTTAACAATCAAACTATCAATCATTCAGACGAATTAAACAGGCAGAGCTGTATCTTTTAACAATTCAGCATGTAGGTCATGATTCATCAGACGAATTTTGAACTGAAAATTCGAATTTTCTTACTATGTAAAGATTGTCCAACATTCGTATGTTAGGAGGTAATAATTTGTCTAGCAGTGATGGACAAACATAATATTGAAGTTTCTGACTTTGAAAATTCGAACTTTCAAGTTTCAACAGAAGAATTTCGAGGCATTACAGAGAACTGTTCCAGGGCATAACAGGCCGAAGTTCGTCTGTTAGTGAACTAAAATTCGAATGTTGACCATATTGACCATGTCAGAAGCACATTTTATGAAGCAAAATACGTCTAGCATACATTAAAATGCGAATTTCATCTTTAAAAACTTACAGAATGGATCCAAAACTTAGGATTTACATCTTTTATTCCATTTTCTGGTTGTTCCATTCTGACGTGCTCCAATCTTCAAGTTTATTGCCATTGATTTTCACAAGGAGCACCTGCACCTTAGATCAAACATACTCCGAAGCTCAAGTTAGAATTGATTCTTATATTGAAAATTTTAAAGATAGAATTGCATGAAAATATCTTACAGTTCATTGGGGTTTACCATTCCCAATTCTCTCCTTATTTTACAAAGTCTGTCTTCTGGCAGAGGTATTGTGAGTATATCAGCAACTTGATCCTCTGTTGGGATGTACTCCAATCTGACTTCTCCTTTCAGAACATGATCTCTTATGAAGTGATGCCTGACTTCAATATGCTTTGTTCTTGAGTGCATGATAGGATTCTTAGTGATATTTATAGCACTTTGGTTGTCACACATGATTGGTATCTCTCTTATTTTGATCTCAAGATCTTCAAGCTGCTGTTTCATCCAGATGACTTGGGCACAACAGCTTCCAGCTGCAACATACTCAGCTTCTGCAGTAGATAAGGCTACACTGTTTTGCTTTTTGCTAAACCATGAAACTAGGGATCCTCCAAGGAACTGACAGGTTCCACTTGTGCTTTTTCTATCAGTTTTAGATCCTGAAAAATCAGCATCCGTGTATCCTTTGAGGTCTTCTCCATTGCCTTTTGGATACCAAAGACCCATTTGTGATGTTCCAATAAGATATCTAAAAATTCTTTTCACAGCTGTTGCATGGGATTCTTTGGGGCATGATTGGAACCTTGCACACACGCAGACACTGAACATGATGTCAGGTCTGCTGGCAGTTAAGTACAACAGAGATCCAATCATTCTCCTGTACTGAGTAATGTCAAACATTTTCCCATTCTCATCCATGTCTAGTTTGGTTGCAGTAGCCATAGGTGTTCCCATTGGCTTGGCATTCTCCATCCCAAACTTCTTTAGCAACTCCTTTAGATACTTGGATTGACTGAGAAAGATAGCATCATCAAGCTGTCTGATTTGCAGTCCGAGGAAGAAGTTAAGTTCACCCATCATGGACATCTCGAATTCTCCCTGCATTAACTCAGAAAATTTCTTGCAAAGAGTTTCATTAGTAGCACCGAAAATAATATCATCAACATAGATTTGAACAATCAGTAAATCTTTATTTTCTTTCTTAGTGAATAAAGTTGTGTCAACTTTGCCTCTATTAAACCCTTTTTCAGTTAGAAAATTGCTCAACCTCTCATACCATGCTCTAGGGGCTTGTTTTAAACCATAAAGAGCCTTCTTCAGTTTATAAACATGGTTTGGTTTTGTAGAATCTTCAAAACCAGGAGGTTGATCTACATAAACTTCTTCCATGATATATCCATTTAAAAAGGCACTCTTTACATCCATTTGATATAGTAAAATATTTTTCATGCATGCATATGCTAGCAGTATTCTTATAGCCTCTAGTCTAGCTACTGGTGCAAAGGTTTCTTCAAAATCAATACCTTCTTCCTGATTATACCCTTTAGCAACCAGTCTAGCCTTATTTCTGATTATTGTTCCAGATTCATCCAGTTTATTTCTGAAAACCCATTTGGTACCAATAACAGGATGATTTTTGGGCCTGGGCACTAAATCCCGAACATGATTTCTTTCAAACTGATTTAGTTCATCTTGCATAGCTAAAATCCAGTAATCATCAGTTAAGGCTTCCTCAGCACATTTAGGTTCAATTTGAGAAATGAAAGCGCAGTTGAGCATTTGATCCCTTAACTGTTTTCTAGTTTTGACTTTCTCTTGAATATTCCCTATTACTTGATCAACAGGGTGATTCCTTTGATATCTCCAAGCTCTAGGGAGTTCTTGAGTTGTTTCTTCATTATTTTCTTCATTAGACTCTTGCTCCTGGACATCTTCCTCTATGTCAATAGATTCAGATATCTTTGGAGGTTCAGTTTTACTTTTGTCAGAAATTCCCAGTTTTTCAAAATTGATAGTTAGATTATCCTCATGTTTTGACACAGCTTCATTTTCAATGAAAACCACATGCACTGATTCTTCTACTATGTTTGATCTTTTATTATAAACTCTATAAGCCTTACACCTACTTGAATAGCCCAAAAATATACCTTCATCGGATTTGGCATCAAACTTACCCAGATTTTCTTTCCCATTGTTGTGAATGAAGCATTTGCACCCGAACACATGGAGGTGTGACAAATTTGGCTTTCTTCCTTTGTACAGCTCATAAGGAGTTTTCCCAAGGATTGGTCTGATGTAGGCTCTGTTTATGATGTAACTTGCTGTATTCACTGCATCAGCCCAGAACACTTGAGAGAGTTCCTTCTCATTCAGCATAGCTCTTGCCATCTCTCCAATGGTTCTGTTCTTCCTTTCCACCACTCCATTTTGTTGAGGAGTTCTTGGTGCTGAGAAGTTGTGGTCAATCCCATGCTCATTGCAGTACTCCAAAAAGTATGCATTTTCAAATTCTCCTCCATGGTCTGACCTGATAGACACAATAGAAATACCTTTCTCATTTTGCACTTTCTTAGCTAAGGTTACAAATGCATCAAAGGTATCACTTTTAGAGGAAAGAAATAATGTCCAAGTAAATCTAGAGTAATCATCTACAATTACAAGCACATACAGATTACCACCAAGACTTTTCACTCTAGATGGTCCAATTAAGTCCATATGCAGCAATTCAAGTGGTCTTGTTGTTGTGATTACATTTTTAGATTTGAAGGATGCTTTGGTTTGTTTTCCTCTTAGGCATGCATCACATTCTTTATCCTTTTCAAAAGATGTTTTAGGAAGACCAGTTACTAGCTCATTTTTAATCAGTTTAGACAATTGATTCATGTTGACATGAGCTAATCTCCTATGCCATAGCCAACTGTCATTATTCTGACTAATTAAACATACAGAGTCCATGGGAGGAAGTTCATCAAGGTCAATAGTATAACAGTTACCTTCCCTTTGAGCTTTGAGGATTACTTTGTGATCACTTTTTCTGATGACCAGGCAAAACTTTGAGTCAAACAGCACCCAGTTTCCTTTGTCACAGGTCTGACTCACGCTTAGTAAGTTATGGTTGAGGCCAATCACAAACAGCACCTCTTCAATGGATGTTTCTGGATTTTTGTCCACAATTCCAATACCAATGATTTTGCCATATTGGTCACCTCCAAAGGTCACCTTTCCTCCTTTCTTGTCTCTAAGGGTGATGAACTTCTCCTTATCACCAGTCATGTGACTTGAGCAGGCACTGTCTATATACCATTTGTTGCTTTTCTTAGCTTTGAGACAGACCTGCAAAACAAAGTTTATGTTTTCCTTTTAGGTACCCAAATTTGCTTGGGTCCTTTTCGGTCAGTAAGTAATTCCCTAGATGCAGAGGAAACTTTGGGAACCCATTCAGTTTTCCTGCCTAATCCATTTTTCTTCAATACACAAGAACTGGAAATATGTCCCTTTTTGTTACAGAAATGACAGGTAATGAATGGACTGCTAGATTGAGTAGTAGGAAGAAAACAATGCAGATAATACTTCTGTTTAGCATGCCTTGGTTCATCATATGTTTCAATGTGAGGTGATGCATCATTTTTCTTTTTATTATTGTTAGCATGCACAAAATGTCTCATATACATGTTCTGATTTTTCTTCCTGATCTTTTCCTTGACAGCACATGGATCATAGCCAAGACCAGCTTTTCCTTGTGATATTCTTTGGCTCCCCATCAAGGCAAACAACATATCTTTACCTCTAGTGAGTCTAGACATGCTTTTAACTAGATAATCATTAGTTTGCTTAAGTTCAGTGCATGAGGTGCAGCAAACAGATTCAGTAGGAGGTAAAGAGGCAATTTCAGAAACTATGCTTTGAGACTCCAGCTTAATTATCTTTTTTTTTGCTAGTTTTAGTTCTTTAGCAACTTTAATAAATTCATCATGAAGCTCATGAAATGCATCTAGTAATTCAGAATAGGAAGGTTCAGATTCATATACCTCTTCTTCCTGATCAATGCTGTGTGAGAGTGTGGCTTCTTCAGAAGCAAGTGCCATCAGACAAATATTGGCAATCTCATCCTCATCTTCTTCTTCCTCATCTGAGCTGTTGCCCCATATAGATGAGATGTAGGCCTTCTTCTTCTTTCCCTTATCAGCAGCTTTCTTTTCCTTTTCTTGTTTCTTGAGGAATTGGGGGCAGTCCCACTTTATGTGTCCCTGCTTCTTGCATTCATAGCAAGTCACAGGTTCTTTTGTCTCTTTCTTGCTTTCTCCAGCTGCTCCTTTCTTGAAGAGTCTCTTGTTCTTCTTCTTGCTGTAGAATCTTCCGAATTTTCTAACCATCATTACCAGGGTTTCTTCATCCAGATCATCTCCTTCATCAGATTCTTCTTCCTTTTCATCAGCAGCTTTGAGGGCAAGGCCTTTCTTCTTTCTGTCCAGGCCAGCTTCCTTGAGCGCTTTGATTTTTCCTTCATATTCCTCAAGGCCGCCGAAGAGAGCTGTGACAGAAGTCATAGATTCTCCTCTGGCTTCTTCTATAGCTGTTACCTTGGGCTGCCATTCCAGAAGGAGAGCTCTGAGTATTTGTCTTACTTTCTCAGACTGAGTGTATTCCTTTCCCAGGCTTTTGAGTTGATTCACAATGAGGGTGAATCTCTTTTGTAGCTCCTTTATAGTTTCTCCTTCAGCCATTCTGAAGCTTTCATACTCCCCAATGCACGTGTTCAGTCTGTTCTCCCTGACTCCAGATGTTCCTTCATGAGCAATCTGCAGAGTATCCCACATTCCTTTTGCAGTGGTGCATTGCGAGACTCTATAGAATTCATCTTGATTCAGGGCGCTGACTAAACAGTGTTTTGCTTTGAAATTCAGTAGGACTCTCCTTCTGTCCTCATCATTCCATTCTGCTTCCAGCTTCTCTTTGTGTCCTCCACCTTTAGTTAGAGCCATTGGAACGAAATCCCCTTTTTCAATAACTGACCAGATGTCAAGATCAATTGATTGGAGGTAGATCTGCATTCTCATCTTCCAGTACCCATAATGCTTTCCACTGAAGCCTGGTGGTCTGTTAGTATTATTCCCTTCAGGGAGTATACTCTCTCCAAAGCCAGCCATCTTAATTCCCGGACTGTGAGTTCCTTTGTATGGGAATCCGGGCTCTGATACCACTTGTTAGCAAGGCTGACTTCCCAAGAGGGGGGGTGAATTGGGAAGTTTGAAATTTTTCTGCACAAAGTGAAGTAAGTGAAGATATCACAGTATAATGAAAGCAATGCGTAAAACAAAGTAAGGTGAAAAATAAAGATAAGGAGAAATGAAGTCAGAGATTTATCCTGGTTCGGTCTATTCACTTGACCTACATCCAGTCCCCAAGACACCTCTTGAGATTTATCCACTATACAGCAAGAATTTCAGTGGGCTTCTTGCTAAAGCCACAGTACATGGGTTTGCTCTGTTTCTGAGCTCTCTCAAACTCTTCAAGCACTTTCACTATGTGCTTCCCAATCCCCTTGTGAATATCCCTCACAAGTAAACCTATCTTCCAGATGAAGAATAGATTGATTACAATGAAGTAACTCTCTTGTAAAAGAGTGGATGTGAAAGTTTAAGTACAAGTTTTGAAGTTAAGAGGGTAAAAGCTTTTGAGAAAAAGATTCAGCAGAAATTCGATATATACAAGTTTGATTTTGTTACCCACAACTTCAAATGATGTTGTATTTATAGATTTAGGTCTCAAATATCCGTTAGAGACTAAATCTATCCGTTGGAGAAGTTATTCAACGGTTACTCTGAAAAACTATCCGTTTACCAACCGCATTTAATGTTTCTGACATACTGAAATTCGAATTTTGGTTGGGCAACAGACGAATTTCGAAGGAACCGAAGATTAAAGCTTCCAACGTTACAGCACGAAGTTTGTCTGTTCATGAAGTGAAATTCGAATTTTGAAACTTACAAAACATTTTCACAATGTGACATACGAATTTTCAAGAAGAAAGTTTTCGGTTAAGTATGAACAGTGTTTTCAATTTTCTACAGTGCCTTCGAAATTTGAATTTTGGATCCCCAAAATTCGTCTGTTCATTGAACGTTTAAAGAGACACAGTAGATAACTTTCTTCGAAATTCGAATTTTGGAAAGGCGAAATTCGTCTGTCAGAGAAACTCTTTTCAGACTCATTTCATCATTCGAATGTTGCAAGTTCTTATCATTCGTATGTCAATGTTTCATTTCAATAGACTCAAGAACTTAGCTTCTGAAATTCGAATTTCAATGCTCAAAGTTCGTCTGTCAGAGAGCAGTTTTGAAACTGAAATCACTCTTGATCTCAGGTGAACTTTAACATAGTTTCAGACGAATTTCTTCAATTTTCTCAAGTTTTGTTTTGTTTGAAATTCGAATTTTGAAAACCCAAAGTTCGTCTGTTGTAAAGAAGCATCTTTCAGACTTATATGAAAATTCGAATGTTGGAACTTCAAAATTCATCTGTCAGAGAGCATTTATCAAACTTAATTTCATTTTGATTTCAGATGCACTTTATCATAGTTTCAGACGAATTTCTTTGATTTTCACAAACTTCATTTTACTTGAAATTTGAATTTTAAAAGTGTGAAGTTCGTCTGTTACAAAAGGCCTCTTTTCAGACTAGATGAAAATTCGAATTTTGAACAACCAAAATTCGTCTGACAGAGAGCAGTCTCTTCAGACTTATTCAGTTTTAACTCGAAATTCGAATTTCCAAAGGCAAAATTTGAATTTCTAACTTGACAGTTCAGTTTAAACTCTCAACCTTCGTCTGTTCAAAGGTGTTTTTCAAATATTAAAAGATTTAACACAAAATCAAAGTTTGAAAACATCTTTTCTTTAAATCAAAATCTTTTACCCAATTATACCAAAAACTAAAGATCCTACAAGAGATCTAATAGCAAATACTCAGTAAATCTTCACTTGAAACAGCTTTGTTCTTCTTTGATATCTTCAATCCAAGCTCTTGAGAGTTGGTTTAAAATCATCAAAACTCTTGATTCAACAGTATTGATCTGCTTGATTATAACAGGTGGAAATTAAGCTTTTTGTAGTAAGAATTGGAATGAGCATGACAATAGCAAAGAAAATTGATGAAGTTGGGACTGAATTAGAGTTTACGCGGTTGTTTAGATATTTGCTATCATACTCTCAAACCAAATAGAGGGTAAGTTTTATCCTTCAACAAGTGTAACAATTTTATGTCTGCATATGACCAAAATGTCTTTCTAAATCCTATATATTCTTGGAAAATTCAGCTGGAGGGAGTGAAATAAAAACAAAAACTGTTAATTTTCTATATATGTGGGACACTTTCAATTATAATTCAGGATAATAATATGTTATTTTACTTTTTACAAATGTAGTTATCAGATGATTGCCTGGACTTGATCCTTGTCAAGAACTGTACAAAATTAGCTTTGATGTCATTGATGTTAGAGTTAAGTAGTGTGAGTCATCTGAAATTGCCATATGTCATGTACCTTAAGGTGAGTGCATCAGTGTGATTTTAGTATATAAAGAAGTATTAACATGACTTTCTTATCTATCACAACAAGCCCTAAAAGTTTCTCTCTCTCTCTGCCTTAAATATGCCTGCATAAGAAAATTTTGACAAATTTTGTATTTTGCAACAAATAACAGGTGAAAGCTCTCATCTTGGAACCGGGCTCATATGTTGCGAAGCTGGATAAGGAAGGGATCATAGATGTTGATGGGAAGGTTTTGGCAAGGGGGAAAGGAACACACAAGTGTGACAAAATGGTTTTGATGGCATATGATCAACTTCAAATAACTGTGGATCAAGGTTTATCTACAATATTCACCCCTAAGTGATCAACTTGCGGGTTATTTTCTTTTTTCTAGGTCCATTCCTTGCATGTTCTTGTTCATGGTTTCACAAATAATGATAAAGATGGAATCTTCCATGGATTATTTGCCTGTATAGAACAGAACCAAATATAATGGAATCAGAGTAGTCTCCTTTGCAAGGTTTGCTTTTACACCCTAAAAGTGGCAGTTTTGAATTGCTTTTGCACTTTTTCTTGAAAAAATATTATAATCCAGATGTTTGTTGAATCTTTCCCAACTGGAGGACTTTGTTAGGATTTCATCTGAAAAGCTTGGACTGATTTCACTTCTAAACAAGCTTTAACCCCTTTACAATCATTCAATTTGTAGAGATACTCTCTACAGGTAGAGGAAACAAAACAAATTAAACAAAATTTTCAAAAAAAAAAATATAGTTAGTGTTTAACAATAAAGTGCCATCTTTTACTGACATTGGATGATGTTTTATCACTAAATGCCATCTATACTGATGTCATCAAGGATGGCATTTAATTGTTAAACGCCATCTTTTACACACAATAGATGGCCTTTATCAGGTAAACGCCATCTATACTTATGTCACAAAAGATGGCGTTTAACAATTAAATGGCATCTTTTACAAACATTAGATGGCGTTTATCAGGTAAATGCCATCTATGCTAATGTCATCAAAAATGGCATTTCACAGATAAATGTCGTGTTTTAGTAGACTTTTCATGGCATTTATTTGATAAACATCATGTAAATTTAGGCTTTAGTTGGCGTTTTGAAAACGCCAACGTATGTGTCCCACTTTTTTCAGCGCTGGATTAGATGGCGTTTTATAAACGCTAATAAACTTTGAAAAAAAAAATCATCTATTCCATTTTTTGTTGTAGTAATGTGTATTGGTCAATAAGAAATTGATTACAATTAATAGGAATTAGATGACAAATCAGACTCAAACAAAAATAAAAAATTTGTAACGAATAAAATTAAAGTGAATTAACTTTTTGAATTTATATCAATCATTAATAAATATAATGTGATAACACATAAAAGGCCAATTAGATATTCTACATATATATTTCTTTTTGAAGACTACGTGATGAGGTCGTGCAACATCAGTTCAACTTTGAGACCTGTTTATGTATATTACAAATTATAACCAATTTTATACACATGAATTGATGTATTAATTATATATATAATTTGCGTATATCATATGTATTATATATATGAATTGATGCATTATATATAATTCATTTAAAATGACATTACTAAATAAATGCATGTCTTTTGATATCAATGAGGTTTTTTAATTAATTATTGGAAGGAGTTAATTAGTGATTGATTGCTTGATAATATTAAAGGGCTGAATAATGGGCATTAAATACTAATTTATGTAACAATGAAATATAGGATTAATTATTTGAAAAAATAAAATCTAATTTTAGAGAGTAACTAGAAAGTGATCCATGCGATGTCGTATTGTTTCTCATAATAATAATAATAATAATAATAATAAAAAGAAAGCATGCTATTCATTTAATCATAGCAGAAAAATAATAATTAAAAGTTAAGTATTCATTAGTGTGTATAGCTCACTAAATTATTATACTAACTTATTGAATAATTTTTTTTGGCTAAATGTGCACTTCTTTTTATACTATATTTGAAGTCATGTCCTTGCTCCCCTTTTAAATCAAGTGTTATCATTTTAAGCATATACCTACTTCAAACCTTGGAATATAGTAACATACAATTAACCATGTATGAATACATGCTTGGAAAGGAATAGGCTAGTATGCAAATGTCCTTGACTCTTATTAATTTGTACATATTTAAGTTTGATTTTAAAATTAACATTACAATTTAACTTAAATAATTTTGAATTTTTTTGCCAGAAATAATTTTAAATTTAATCAAGCATTTAAGTTTATCACAATATTTAATTTTTGGTCAAATAAGAATGTTTAATTTTGAAATTCGGTATTTAATTAACTAAAATATTTAAATTTTAATTCAAAATTGTTTAGAGAGAGATGCATTGATCATTATAAATTAATTCATGCTCACGGCCAAATTCAACTAAAACTATTTTGTTGATTTCATTATAAATAATTAATTAACACTATTTAATTCATGTTCATGGTCAAATCAACTGTTTAATTTAAAATTATTTAGGGAGATTTGTCATTGATCATTATCATTAATTGGATAGTTTATCCATTGAAAAGAAATTAATGTTGATTTGATCATCATAGCAAAATTGAAATTTAGTAGAATTATTGATTTAAAATTTATATAATTTGAGTTACAAATGGTATTGAATATGATAATTTGTAACAACTTTTTATTACGGCTAAAAATAAAAAGCAATTTTTTTTCATTAGATGAGAATAATTTTTAGTGTATTTATTTTGGTAAGGACACGAACAAGTGGAAGACAAAGAACGAAGTTATGAAATAGATCTGGACACACGGAGAAGGCAACACATAAGGAGCATAAGGAAAGTGTTGAATCAAGTGTTTTGATGATTCCAAACCAACTGGAGCTTGGAATGAAGATATCAAAAGTGTACAAAAGATCTCAAGTGAAGAAATCTAAGAAAAATAAGTTTAAGATTAGATGTAGGATTTTTTATTGTATTCACATAAGTAAAAGGCTTTGATTTTGCACACAAATGTTTTAAAAATGTGTTTTTGCAATAACTCATGAAGTATTTGAAAAATACCCACTATTAGACGAATTTTGAAGTGTTAAACTTGATATGTTACTTTGAAAATTTGAATTTTGATATCTGAAATTTGAATTTCGAATTGAAAAAAATGTTAGTCTGAAAGAGGTCCCTCTGACAAATGAATTTCATCTTTGAAAATTCAAATTTCAGGTAAAACACAAACTATGAAAAATGAAAAATTCATCTGAAGATATGTCAAAGTTCATTTGAAAGTAAAGTTTGAAAAGGGTTTCAAGTCAGTCCTCTGACAGACAAACTTTGATTTTGAAACATTCGAACTTTGGAAAGATAGTTTATAAGTCTGTTCAAATACTTTTCTGACGAACGAACTTCAGTCTTCAGAAATTCAAATTTTGAATTAAGTTTAATAAGAAATCTCTTTGGCAAATGAACTTTGTTATTTGAATAGTCAAATTTCGAAAAGAAGAACTTTTGTGTCATATTAGTTACTCATTGATAGACGAATTTTTGGCACCAAAATTTGAACTTTGAAGACACTATAGCAATATGGAACAACTGTTCACACTTACCTGAAGTACTTTAGACTTGAAAATTCGTATGTTCCAACATAAAAACATTTGTCAAAAATGTAAATTTGAATTTTGCTTTAGAACAGACGAACTTCGAAGTTCAACGTTAAGGTCTTTAACGTATGATCTCTGTGAAATTCGTCTGTTGGCTCCCTAAAATTCAAACTTTGGATGTCAGATGCATTAAATGTAGTTGGTGAACAGATAGTTTTAAAGAGTAACCATTGGGTAACATCTCTAACAGCTAGGTCTTGTCTCTAATGAATAGTTAAAACATAAATATATAAATAGAACTTCATTTGAAAGTGTGGGTAACGATTTTATATTGTATATACTGAAGCTCTACAAAATTCTTGGGTCAAAGTCTTCCGCCCTCACACACTTCATATCTTGTACTTCAACTTTCATATGCACTCTAAATTAGAGAGTTCATTTACCGTAATCAATTTTATCTTTATCAGGAAGAAAGATTTTTTTGTGAGGTGATTTCACAAGAGATTTGGGAAACACTTAACTAGAGTGCAGAGAGTGAGATTATAAGCTCTTGGAATAGAGCATCAAGTTATACTGAGACATTGCAAGAAACCCATCAAATTCTTGCAAGATAGTGGAAATTCTCAAGTAGTAGCTTGAGGATTGGACGTAAGTCAAGAGAAAGAGACTGAACCAGGATAAATATTTGTTTCTTCTCTTCCATAATCTTGTTTTTCACTTGGATATATTTTATACTCTGTTTTACTATCACTTTTGCTTTCACTACTCTATTACACTTTTGCAGAGAATTTTAATCTTCCCAATTCGCCCCCTTCTTGGGAAGCTAGCATATCTAACAAGTGGTATCAGAGTCCGGTTTCCTAAGCAAAGGATCTAACAATCTGGGAAAATCAATGGCTGACTTTGGAGAGAGTATTCTGCCAGAAGGTAACAACACAAATAGACCTCCTAGCTTTAGTGGAGAACACTATGGATATTGAAAGATGACAATGCAAATCTATCTCTAGTCCATTGATCTGGACATCTGGTCTGTTATCCAAAAGGGAGATTTTGTCCTAATCAAGCTGTAGGATAATGTGAAATACAAGGAGAATCCAGAAGACAAGTAGAATAAGGAAGATAAGAGAAGAGTCATATTGAACTTTAAGGTAAAACACTGCCTGGTCTGTGCATTAAACTAGGACAAATTCTATAGGGTGTCATAATGTTCCACAGCCAAGGGTATGTGGGACAGTCTAGAAATTGCTCACAAAGGAACCACTGGAGTAAGGGAGAAAAAATTGAACTCCTGCATTTGTGAATATGAAAATTTCATATTGGTGGAAGATGAGAGTATCAAAGAGCTACAAAAGAGATTCACCCTTATTGTGAATCAACTGAAGAGTCTTGGCAAGGAGTACACTCAGCCAAAGAAAGTTAGAAAAATACTTAAAGCTCTTCCTCTGGAATGGCAACCTAAAATAATAGCAATAGAAGAAGCCATATGAGAGTCAATAGCTTCTATCATAGCACTCTTTGGTAGTCATGAAGAGTATGAGGGAAAAAAAAAAGTTCTCAAGGAAGTAGGTCAAGATAGGAAGAAGAAGGGCCTTGCTTTAAAAGCTGCAAAAGAAAAGGAAGAGGAATTTGATGGTGGTGAAGAACTAGATGAAGAGACTCTAGCTACAATGGTCAAAAAATTCGGAAGGTTCTATAATGAGAAAAGAAATAAACGATTCTTCAAGAAAGAAGCAGCTAGAGACAACAAGAAGGAAAGCAAAGAGCCTGTCACATGTTATGAATGCAAAAAGTAAGGGCACATCAAATGGGATTGTCTACAATTCCTAAAGAAATAAGAGAAAGAAAACAAAGCCGCTAACAAAGGCAACAAGAAGAGGGCATATACCTCATCAATCTAAGGCAATAACTCAGATGAAGAAGATGATTATAAGGAAGAAATTGCCAATTTTGCCTGATGGCACTTGCATCTGAAGAGACTCCAAGCTCATCTAATAGTGATCATGAAGATGAGGTATATGAATTTGAACTTTCCTATTTTGAATTTTCTAATGCATTTCATGATCTGTATGATGAGTTTATTAAAACTGCTAAAGAACTAAAATAGGCTAAGAAAAAGATTAGCAAGTTAGAATCTAATTGCAAAATCTCTGACATTGCATCTCTGCATAAAGCTAAATCTGCTTGCTATACATCATGTATTAAACTGAAGCAGACTAATGAGTATCTTTTGAAGAGCATGGCTAGGCTTACTAGGGGCAAAGATATGTTGTTTGCTTTAATGGGAAGTCAGATAATTGCACAAGGAAAAGTTGGACTTGGCTATGATCCTTGTGCAGTTGAAGAAAAGAATAAAAAGAAAAATCAAAATATGTATGAGGCATTTTGTGCATGCTGATGGACATGAAAAGAAAAATCACACTTCAAAATGTATTAAATCCTACGTCTAAGCAAAATATGTGAAACAAAAATATTATTTGTATTGGTTTCTTCTTGTATCAAAATCTAGCAGTCCCTTTACCACCTGCTACTTCTATAACAAGAAGGAACATGTTTCCAGTTCATGTTTGTTGAAGAAAAATGGACCTGACAGGATGGTAGAATGGGTTCCCAAAGGTACATTTGTATTTAGGAAAAATGCCACTAACAGAAAAGGACCCAAGCAGATTTGGGTGCCTAAAAGAAAAATCTGAACCTTGTTTTGTAGATTTGCCTTAGAGCTAGAAAAAGCAATAAATGGTATATGGACAGCGTTTGCTCAAACCATATGAATGGTGATAAGGAGAAGTTCATCACCCTTAGAGACAAGAAAGGAGGAAAGGTGACCTTTGGAGGTGACCAATATGGCAGAATAATTGGCATTGGTATTGTGGGTAAAAATCCAGAAACATCTATAGAAAATGTGTTGTTTTTAGTTGGACTCAACCACAACCTACTGAGTGTGAGTTAGACATGTGACAAAGGGAACTGGGTACTGTTTGACTCAAAGTTCTACCTAGTCATCCGAAAAAGTGATTGTAAAGTAATCCTCAAGGCTCAAAAGAATGGTAACTGCTATACCATTAATCTTCATGAACTTCCTTCCTTAGATTCTGTCTATTTAATTAGTAAAAATAATGATAGTTGGTTGCGGCATAGAAGATTGGCACATGTTAACATGAACCAGCTATCAAAACTGACCAAGAATGATTTAGTCACTAGTTTACCGAAAATCTTTTTGGAAAAAGATAAAGAATATGATGCATACCTCAAAGGAAAACAAACTAAATCATCTTTCAAATCTAAAAAATGTAATCACCACACCTAGACCACTGCAACTATTGCATAATAACTTGATAGGTTCATCTAGAGTAAAAAGCATTAGTGGAAACCTGTATCTACTTGTGATTGTAGATGATTACTCTAGATCCACCTAGAGTTTGTTTCTTTCTTACAAAAGTGAAACATTTGATGCATTTGTAACCTTGGCCAAGAAAGTGCAAAATGAGATAGGTATTTCTGTTGTGTCTATCAGGTTTGATCATAAAGGAGAATTTGAAAATTCAAGCTTTCTAGAGTACTGTGAAGAGCATGGAAGTGATGACAACTTTTCAGTACCAAGGACTTCTCAGCAAAATGGAGTGGTGGAGAGGAAGAACAGAACAATTGAAGAAATGCCAAGAGCAATGCTGAATGAAAATGAGCTAACTCATATTTTCTAGGCTGATACAGTAAACATAGCAAGCTATATCATTAACCAAGCCTACATCAGACCAATTCTGGAGAAGACACCTTATGAGTTATACAAAGAAAGAAAGCCAAACCTCTCACACTTACATGTATTCGGCTGTAAATGTTTTATCCACAATAATGGAAAGGAGAATCTGGGTAAGTTTGATGCCAAATCTGATGAAGGTATATTTCTGGACTATTCTAGTAGGAATAAAGCTTATAGAGTTTTCAAAAAAAAGACTAGAAGTATAGAAGAATTTGTGCATATTGTGTTTATTGAGAATGAAACTGTTTCCAAGCATATCTTCGATGAAGATGATCTTATCGCCAACTTTAAGAACTTGAATTTTTCTGAAGATAAAATTGAACCTCCAAAAATATCTGAATCTACTAACGTAGAGGAAGATATTCAGGAGAAAGATCTTGAATTTGAACATAATAAGGAAATGTCTCAAGAACTCTCTAGAGCTTGGAGATATCAAAGGAATCATCTAGTTAATCAAGTGATTGAGGATGTTCAAGAGAAAGTTAAAACTAGAAGACAACTTAGGGATCAAATGAACAATTATACTTTTATCTCCAAAATTAAACCTAAGTGTGCTGAAGAAGCCTTAACTGATGAATACTAGATACTAGCTATGCAAGATGAACTAAATCAGTTAGAAAGAAATCAAGTTTGGGATTTAGTGCCTAGGCCTAAAGACCACCCTTTTATTGACACAAAATAGGTTTTTAGAAATAAATTTGATGAATCAAGAATAATCATTAGAAATAAAGCATGATTAGTTGCTAAAGGATACAATCAAGAAGAAGGCATTGATTATGAGGAAACTTTTGCTCCAGTTGCAAGATTTGAAGCTATAAGAATCCTCTTGGCCTATGCATGCATGAAAGACATAATATTGTATCAAATGGATGTAAAAAGTGCTTTTCTGAATGAATATATCATGGAAGAAGTTTATGTTGATCAATCTCCAAGCTTTGAGGACTCAACAAAACCAAGCCATGTTTATAGACTGAAGAAAGCCCTTTATGGCTTAAAACAAGCTCCTAGAGCATGGTATGAAAAGCTAAGTAATTTTCTATTTGAATAGGGATTCAATAGAGGAAAAGTAGATACAACTCTGTTCACCAAGAAAGAAAATAAAGACTTACTCATTGTTCAAATTTATATTGATGATATTATAGTTGGTGCTACTAATGAATCTCTCTGTAAGAATTTCTCTAAACAAATGCAGGGTGAATCAAAATGTCAATGATGGATGAGCTCAACTTCTTCCTTAGATTGCAAATCAAGCAATGTGATGATGACTTCTTCCTCAATTAATCAAAAAATCTAAAAGAGTTGCTAAAAAAATTTGGCATGGAAAATGCCAAGTCAATGGGGACTCCTATGGCTACTGTAACAAAGGTTGATATGGATGAAGAAGGAAATTCCTTTGACATAACTTAATATAGGAGAATGATTAGCTCCTTACTATATCTAACAACTAGTAGACCTGACATTATGTTCAGTGTTTGTATGTGTGCAAGGTTCTAATCATGTCCCAAAGAATCCCATGGAACGGCTGTGAAAAGAATTTTCAGATATCTAATTGGAACATCATAGATGGGACTTTGGTATCCAAAGGGCAATGGAGAGGAACTCATAGAATATATTGATACTGACTTTGTTGGATCCAAAACTGACAGAAAAAGCACAAGTGGAACATGTCAATTCCTTGGAGGCTCCTTGGTTTCATGGTTCAGCAAGAAGCAGAATAGTATGGTTCTCTCCATTGCAGAAGATAAATATGTTGCAGCTGTAGCTGTTGTGCTCAAGTCCTTTGGATGAAGCAGCAACTTGAAGATCTTGAGATTAAGATGAAGGAAATACTAATAATGTGTGATAATCAAAGTGCTATCAACATCACAAAGAATCCTGTCATGCATTCAAGAACAAAGCATATTAAAGTAAGGCATCACTTTATAAGGGATCATGTTCTAAAAGGAGACATCAAATTGGAATACATCCCTGCTGAAGATCAACTTCTAGATATTCTGACTAAGCCTCTTGCAGAAGATAGACACTGCAAAATCAGAAGGTAATTGGGTCTGGTAAATCCCAATGAACTATAAGTAAGCCTTTATATACACCTACTTTAAATTTCTGACATTGGATTAATACTAACTTTAACGTCAGAGTATGTTTGAGATATGTTGCAGGTGCTCCATATGAGTTTAAATGATAATTGATCTATATAATGGAGCTAATCAGACCTGCACAATCAAAAGATGTTGAAGGAAGCTAAAAATTTGAACTTATAAACCATATCTGTAAGTTTAGAAATTTGAAATTCACATTTTAAACGATTATTAGATGAATTTCCATGTTGAATCGTGTTTTTGAATGAATTAGCCTGCTCAACATTCAAACTTGGATGCTCATCGGACGAATTTTAATTGATGGCACACTATAACAGTACTTCATAACCCTCGAAATTCATATGTTGGATAGTGGAAATTTGAATTTCAGAAATAAAATGGGAATACTGACTCTGTTCAAAATGCTTATCATACAAAATTCCATATCTCAAATTTGTATTTTAGAAACTCTTTTACAAAAATTTTGAAATTGAATTTTTGAATACAAATTTGTCTGTTGAAATTTGCCTTCGTGATAAGTCTTTGTAAGATGGACTTTCATAGGTAAAATTCATTTGTTGCTTATTTTGCTCATATTTGGCTATTTTGTGAATCTGTGAAATTCGAACTTTGTTGAATCAAAGTTCATTTGTTTGTCTCTTGTTCTTTGAACTAAGCTTATGACAGACGAACTTCAAGATGAAAATTCGTCTGTCGGTAAGCCTTTCCTTGTAGGATAACTTATAACTGCTTGAAGTTCGAACTTTGACCCTTCAAAATTCATCTATTGAACTATTGCAATCGTTAAAACCAAAGGTCTCCCTCTGAATAGACATAATCCTATTTGTCTCTTTCTCAAGTCTGTTCAAATTCTCCCTTTAATTCCCATTAACTCTATTCGTGAATCTTCATTTCTTACTAATTAAACTTCTTTTCGCACCGTATAAACTCATTCCTAGCATCTTTTTGTATCATTCATCTAGAGAATGGCAAGAGTTAAAAATCCAGAAGTTGGAAAATGAGAGTCACGACCAAAGAGAGCTGTCAAATCCCAATACGCCTTCAAGGAGGGTGAAACTTAGAAAAGGAAGGGCGAATCTAGCAAAGGAACTCCTTCCAAGAAGCAGAAAACATTAGTTGCTTGGGGAGTTTCGAAAAGAAGAACTTGTGCCATATTGAGTTGCTTACTAACAGACGAATTTTGGGCATCAAAATTCGAGCTTCGAAGGCACTGTAGCAATATAGAACAATTGTTCACACTTATTAGAAGAACTTTAAACTTGAAAATTCGTATGTTCCAACATAAAAATATTTGTTAAAGATGAAAATTTGAATTTTGCTTTAGAACAGATGAACTTCAAAGCTCAACGTTAAAGTCTTTAACTTATGGTTTGTGCGAAATTTGTCTGTTGACACCCAAAATTTGAATTTTAGAGTGTCAACGCATTAAATATGGTTGGTGAACGACTAGTTTTTCAGAGTAACCATTAAGTAACGTCTCTAACGGCTAGATCTTGTGTCTAACGTCTAGTTACACTACAAATCTATAAATAGAACATCATTTGAACTGATGGGAAACAATCTTAAGAGAGTTTATGCAAAAATGCGACAACAATTTGTAAAATCTTTCTATCTCAGCATTGTTTTAAAAACCCATCTTAATAGAGTGAGCTTTCAATGTATTATCTACTCTTCAAGAGAGTTTTCATTCTATAAACATTTCTTTCTATATATTCTGGGTAGAATTTTAGTGTGGGGAAACACTAAGGGATTTACACATCTTGTAAGGGTATAGGGAGAGTAGCTTCATAAGTGCCTACTAAAACTTATGGGATGTACTGAGGCTTCACAAGTGCTCAAATCAAACTTGTGGGATATAATGGAAAATCCTAAGTGATGGCTTGGGGATTGGATGTAAGCTAAATGGTTGGGCTACACCAGTATAAATTGTTGCTTATTGTTCTTCATTTTCTCTATTTAGTTGCTACACATAACTCCCTCTGTTTATCCTTATTTTGCTACACTCTTAATGAAATTGGGTTGTGATTCAAAAAGACCAAAAATCTTGCATCACCTATTCACCCCCCTCTTGGGTGACCAGTCAACCTAACAGTTACTTCTCCTAGCTTGAAGTTGGGCTTCTCTTCCTTGATGGTCTCCATCAAATCTCATCCAAGAAGAAAGGATATGCTGATATAAGAAAAAGGATACAACAAATCTCTTCCAAGAAGAATGGACATGCTGAGACAAGAAAGAGGATACAAGAAAAAGAAGTTTTTCATGCAATTAGAGTTGAAGTTACTACTAACAAGGAAAGGCAATGGAGATTAAAGTCCAATCCTCCTAGAAATTTGTCTTCACTTCAAGGTAGAAGTTCTGATGGAAATCAAATCACGTACCTTAAGAAGACAAAGAAAAGAAGCTTGAATGATGGTGTTTCACATGCAAAAAGGAAATATGAATCACTTTACACCACATTCAAGCTTGAGATCAAAATGACATGTCTTTTGGTAACATTTAATCCTTACCCTCTTGAATTATTGTACTTTGAAATATTTTGGGTAAGATCATATTTTGGTTCTCTAGTATGCTCTCTATGCTAATCTAACAGGAGCATAATAATATTTGAACTAGCCTTTAGTGGAACCAAGTAAGATTGGGTTCCAAAGTACAAGAGATGAATTTGTCTTGCCAGTATTTCTTGAGCTAAAAGTGGTCAAGTAGCAAAAACATTGGAAAATCTTACGAAAAGAAAGACAATTTACTTTGGACTTTAGGCTGAATCAACAAGAAGAGGAAAGTACAAGTGCTAAAGAGACCATTGGCAATAATCTACTAAGGAGTCTCATCATTGGCCAATACAAATGAGCATTTCTAAACCTTCTCTAAGCTTATCTTTTCCTTATTATATATATCTTGAGGGGGAACATTGCTTAACAAATTAGTTTTGATTATTTGTAACTAACTTAAGCATAAAAAACTCTTCAAAATTTGTTTTGCAAGTACTCCTTATGCTTACATTGATGAAGACCTAGTAAATATAGAGTATTTGGAGCTATGTTAGGGTTATTTGCACAAAGAAGTGAGCTTATTTGAACAATAGGCGAGTTTCATAAGTTTGTGTGGGTATTTCATATGCTTGTTCTACTAACCCATAGCTCTTGTTAGAATATCGAAGAGATTCTTTATGTGTGTTTGTCACTATGTGTCACAATGTTCTCACAAGCTATGCACCTTGATCTACTAAGACTTAGTTCTAGAATGGTGAACTATATGGGTGAGCTTGATAGTAGAACAAGCACACAAACTTGTTAGAAAAACATAGCTTATGTGTTCTCTATCTAAAGCCTCTTATTTGTAAAATGAGGACATTGTTGATTTGGCTGGTCACCTAACAGGCGGGTGAATTAGGTGTTGCAAGTTTTTGTTTTTTTAAAGCACAACCCAATGTTGCAAAGAAGCACTAAGAACAGGGGGAAACTAAGCACTTAATGCGATATTGAAAGAGATAAATGATGAAGAGCAATACATAAAAATTTATCCAGGTTCAGTCCAACCACTTAGGCTATATCCCATAAGTTCGATCTAGGCAATTGTGAAACCACAGTACAACCCAGACTCCTTCCTTGAGTTTGTCACTATATCCATAAGAATAAATTGAGTCATGTTTAAGTCCATTGATTGAGTTTAATAACAAAGAAGAAAGTAAGTTCATTAATTAATTGAATCCAAAATAATCAGCTGAAAAGAAATTTAAAAGGTTAGGAAATATAACTGATTATGTTTAAGAATATAATAGGCTATCGATTAATGATATAGTTTAGAGAAGCAAGATAACCGATTATATTTGAGAGTAATAGATTAGCTCTGGAAATTTTCTAGTGAAAAGACAACATAATCAATTAAGAGCTCATATATAGCAAATTAGATTTCAAATAGAGAGCTCGTATATTCACTAAGAGAAGTTAATCAATTATTTAAAGATATAGCAAATTTTATGAAGCAAAATAATCTATTAGAAAGCAAGAGTAATTGATTACGACGTGAGATTGAAGTATATCAAAAATGGACAAACTCAATTATCAATTATTTTGTGAGAGTAAACGATTTAGGTGCTAAATAGATGCAAGCTGACTTAGGTTTGACATATGGTAATCGATTACTTTACTAAATGTAATCGATTATATCAAAACAAAAGCATGAAATAGAAACAACTGATATAACATGTTATAATTAAGAGGTAATCGATTACTTTTGTTAACACTTTGAAAAACTCATAGAAATGAAGGAATCAATGCTCAGTTATTTGAAAAACCTTTTAAAACCAAACGTCCTCAACTACTTACATCCAAACTCAAAGACTAAGAACTTGAATCTTGATCTTCTAATTAAGCTCTCAAGTTCTTCTTCTCTCAAATCTCTTTTTCTTGAAAGTCTTTACTTCACTAATGGAATCCATAATTATGTTCTTATTAGCTTAACAGTATAAGAAATTTATATTAAGTCCAGTAATTAGTCCAATTTTTCTTCAAATAATAAGTATGATATAAAAGATGTTAGGTTGGCTGGTCACCCAGAGTGGGGGTGAATTGGGTAATGCAAGATTTTCACTCCTTTTGGATCACAACCCAATTTCACTATGAGTGCAGTAAAACAGGGATAAACAGAGGGAGTTGTGTGTAGCAACTAAATAGAGAAGATGAAGAACAATACACAATAATTTATACTGGTTCAGCCCAACCACTTGGCCTACATCCAATCCCCAAGCCACCACTTGGGATTTTCCACTATATCCCACAGGTTTGATTCGGGCACCTGTGAAGCCTCAATACATTCTCACAAGTTTCAGTAGGCACTTGTGAAGCCACTTTCCCTACACCCTTACAAGATGTGTAAATCTCTTAGTGTTTCCCCACACTAATATTCTACCTAGAATATATAGAAAAAAATGTTTACAGAATGGAAACTCTCTTGAAGAGTAGATAATACACTGAAAGTTCACTCTATTGAGGTGGGTTTTTCAAACAATGCTGAGATAGAAAGATTTTATAAATTGTTGCAGCATTTTCGCATAAACTCTCTTAAGATTGTTACCCATGAGTTCAAATGATGTTATATTTATAGTTTTGTAGTGTAATTAGACGTTAGACACAAGTTCTAGTCGTTAGAGATGTTACCCAATGGTTACTCTGCAAAAGTAGCCGTTTACTAACCACATTTAATGTTTCTGACATTCTGAAATTCGAATTTTGGATGTCAACAGATGAATTTCGAAGATACTGAAAGTTGAAGATTTTAATGTTGAACTTCAAAGTTCGTCTGTTATAAAGCAAAGTTAGAATTTTCATCTTTAGAAAATATTTCTATGTTGGAACATACAAATTTTCAAGTTTAAAATACTTTTGGTAAGTGTGAACAGTTATTCCATATTGCTACAGTACCTTCGAAGTTTAAATTTTGGTTCCCAAAATTCGTCTGTCAGTGAGCAACTCAATATGGCACAAGTTCTTCCTTTCGAAATTCAAATTTTGGATGTGGAAATTCGTCTGTTGGTTGTTCCAGAAGTATTTCTGTGTTTCTAGATATTTGAAATTCAAATTTTTAAAGTTAAAATTTATCTATTTTACTTGAAGTTCAAATTTTGGAAGCCAAAATTCATCTGTCAGTGGCAAGCTTAACTTAACACAAAGGTTCTCTGCGAATTTCGAATTTCGGAGGCCCGAAATTCTTCTATCGAACATGAAACCTCCATAACTTTGAATTTTGCATTGTAGACAATTTTGTAAAAGCTATAACTCTCTCATTTTAACTGCAAATTAAGCAAATGACCTATGGTTGGAAATCTGTCAATGTCTATTTTCAAATGAAAGAAATTTTGATTCAAAATAAAATGTATTCTGTGAGATACAATCAAAACTGAAAATTCATATCTCACTACTCAACTTTAAATAACCATAACTTTTTCATATGATCTTTATTTTGAGTGAAATAACCTTCTTTGAAAATCTTATTAAGTCTAGTTTCATATGAAATAAGTTTTATATCAAAGTCATATGTATTTTGAGAGATGTATTAAAAACACTAATCAAAGGTCAAATTCTAGATTCTTAAAAATCAGATTTGTTTATGGTAACAAGATTAAGTAATTTCAAAGATTAATCTCACCTCAAGACCTAAGTGAAAACAAAATATACCTAGTGACTAGGTCTTCAAATGTTGAGTTTCACTTTCACTTGGTCATTTTCTTCTTGGTATGTTCCCTTCTGATCTTTCATTTTTGGAGCATCCTTTCTTTTCTTCTTTCTTGAGTGAGGCATGATATTGATTTCCATTTCTATATTCCAATGCTCACTCTTCTTAATTGGACCAACCTATATTTAATATATTACACTTACAAACTAAGTAATTAGTCTAGTTTATATATCCAACTTATGTTATTCATTGTAAAAGTACAATAGATATATTTAAACATAGCATGATATATGTATTATAACCATAATTAAATACATGCTAATATGTATTCTACTTCTTTAAGGAACATTATATATGGCAGATACATATAATGTATTTGTTCCTTATTACTCTATATTTATCATCATCAAAACTTATATTATACTAAACCTTACAAAAGATACAAATAACATTAAATTAACATACCATGCAAACTTTTTGCTTTACTATTTGACATTATCAAAACTAATCATGTAGGTCACTAGACCTAACATGTTAGGTTTAATAAAACATAAGTTTTGATGATGACAAATGTAGAGTAATACAAAATAAATGCATCATATTTGTCTAATATATGTATTATTCCTAAAAGAAGTAAAATATGTATTAGCATGTATTTATAATACATATATCATGCTATGTACAATGTATCCATTATGCTATTATATTTTATAATATAAGTTGGATATATAAATTGGACTAACTACTTGATTTGTAAGTGTAATACGTTAAATGTATGATTGTTCGAGAAGGAAGGGTGAGCATTGGAATAAAGAAAGAAAAATTAACATCATATTTCACTCAAAGAAGAAAAAAAGAAATGATACTCAAAGAATAGAAGATCATAAGAGAGCATACTAAGAATGGAAATGACCAAGTGAAAGTTGAGCTTTATTTTTAAAGACCTAGCTATTAGATATATTTTGTTTTCACTTAGGTTTTGAGGTAATTTTATCTTTCAAATTTACTTAATTTTGTTATCATATGTCTTAAACGATTTAGATTAAGTAAATTTGAATGTTAGCATGAGTTTAAACTTGTTAGATTTGAATATTTTAGGCTAACGGATGAATTTTGCTTATAATTCATGTTTATTTTATGCAAAATTTGCACTTGTTGAAATTTGAAGTTATAAAGTTTTTATCTCTAATAGATGAATTTTGATTGTGAAATTCAAATTTTGAACTAAGTATTGTTAATGAAAGTGTGTAAAGTTCACATGAAACTTAGTTGAAATTCAACTGTTGGTAAAGTTCAAAGTCACAGCCTCTAATAGACAAACTTTGAACTTCAAAGTACAAGCTTCAAAGTGAGAACTTTTGTGTCTTATTGTAACAAGCCTCTGATAGACGAATTTTAATTTTGAAATTTGAATCTCGCATGCATTGTGAAAACTTGAAGTAACTATTCAAAGTCAACAAATGCACTTCCAACATGAAAGTTTGAATGTTCAAATCTTAAGCTAACTTTGGAATTATTATCATAGCTCGAAATCTGAATTTATGCCAAAATTTGAATTTCAAAGTTCAATGTTAAACACATAATTATGCTCATCTTGCAAAATTCATTTATTAAGCCTCAAAATTTGAATGTTAATGTTCAGACGCATTTAATGTAGTTGTTGAACAACTCTTTTGTAGAGTAACAACTAGAACTTGTGTCTAACGATTGGTTAAGCCACAAATATATAAATAGAACCTTATTTAAACTTATGGGTAATGAATTTAAGTAGATTTTGTGTCAAAATGCTGCTACAATAGATAAAATCTTTTTGTGTTAGCATTGATAGTTAAATCCACCTCATTAGAGTGAGCTTTAATGTATTATCCACTCTTAAAGAGAGTTTCATTTCTGTAATCTTTCTTTATACAACTGTTAGGTAGAATCTTAGTGTGAGGAGACACTAAGAGAATTATATATCTTGTAAGGGTATGGGGAGAATGGCTTTACAAATGCCTACTAAAACTTGTGAGATGTACTGAGACTTCACAAGTGCCTGGATCAAACTTGTGGGATATAATGGAAAATTTCAAGTGGTGGCTTGGGGACTAGACATAGGCCAACTGGTTTGGGTTGAATCAGGATAAATATTTGTGTATTACTCTTTATCTTCTCACTTCATTTTCCTTACTCAATACACTTTATTCATCCCTATTTTGTTGCAACATTTGTTGAAATTGAGTTGTACTTTGAAAAAGGTAAACATTTTGCATCACCCAATTCACCCCCCTTAGGTGACCAGCCAACCTAACATAACAAACATCTTATATGAATAGGTTTTTTACCTTGTATGATTTTGTTCCCCTCCTTGTAATTGTTCACATTAAGGGAGAAGGATGATATATTCATTCAAATATGAGGAGAAATATTATCCTTCAAACTTTTTGCTGATGTCAAATAAGGGGGATAATGTCATGAAAAAATATAATGCTTTATATGATGCATTTATCTTTGAACATATTTTTCATAATGGATTTGCAAACATCAAAAAAGGAGAGATTGTTAGGTTTGATGACCAACATGATTAGTTTTGATTATGTCAAATAGTGGGGTAAAAAGTTTCCATGATATGTGTATTCAATATTCATTATACCATTTATATCATATTTATCATTGAAGTGATATTGGACTTATTTTGCTTGAAAGAAAGTTATATTCAATATAGGTTTATCCAAGAAAAAAAGAGTGAGCACTGAAGTAAAAATGGAATATCAGTATCATACTCAACTCAAAGTTCTCAAGCATAAAGATACAAAAAAGATTACTCCAAGAATTGAAGAATGTAAAGATATTGAAGATTGGAAGCTTGGTTGCATCAAGATAGCCTTTCAACTTCAAATGGGTGTATCTATCATAGGCAATTAGTGTTTATGTAAAACTCAATGATTTAGATTTGTATTTATTGGATTAAGAAGTTTTGGATATTAAAATGCACATCTTGGTTTAAAAAAAGAGTGAAATTCTGATAATTCAAAATCTTAGTTTGACCTTTGATATGTATTGTTGAAATATCTCTCAAATTGCACATGATTTTGATACAAAACTTGTTTCATATGAAAATCAAATGGATTTTCAAAGGTGATTATTTCACTCAAAATGGAGTTTATATGAAAAAGCTAAGATTATTTGAAGTTGAGTAATGAGATATGATTTTAGTTTTGACTTGTTATCACTCTCTTACTCATATCTCACAAAATATGTTGAATTTAGAAGTGAAACTTGTTACATTTGAAACTAGACATTTAGAGATTTTCCACGATAGGTCATTTGCATAATTTGGACTTAAAATGAGGGAGTTATGCCATCTACAATTTTTTTCACACTAGCTTGTTCAACCAAGAAGGGTACGTTATTTGACTATCAAATCCTTGATGGTAAGAATAAGCTTTGGAATGCCTCTTGTTCAACTAACCTAACTTAGTTGTCACAGCAATGCAATATCAAAATGCTTATAATGGCTAGTTTTTGTCTCTAATAGCTATATTTCACTCTTATCTATAAATATAACCTTCAAAACTCATTTTTAAAAGCTGTTGAACATATTTAAGCTATAATGTGACTCACAAACTTGTTTTTTATTCTTTCAAAGAGAGAATCACAATTCTTGAGTCATATCTTATAATATCTCTATTGTTTGAGTTCTTAAACCTTGGTTGTATCATTTTGTTCTTTGTGAGAGAGCTTATCTTTTGTAAACACTTCTTTTCTACTTGGATAGATTGCTTAGAATGAGGAAACTTTAAGGGAGCATTGTAATCACATCTTATAGAGGCGTAAGGAGAGATTCAAGGCTGTGGTATCCCATATATTGTATTATGGCTTCACAAATGCTCGGATCGAATTTATAAGAAATAGTAGAAAATCTCAAACGGGTTACTTGGGGACTGAATGTAAGTCCAGTGGTTGAGTCAAACTAGTATAAATCTTAGTGTTTTTATCTTCTTCTCTATCTTAAGCTTTATATGTTTATCTTGCTCTATTTATCACTATTTTGGTAATTCTTGTTGTATTATTGGGTTGTTATTCATAAAGCAAAAAATTTTGTAACACTTAATTTTTCCCTCTTTAGTAACCAGCTAATCTAGCAAAAGGCATTTAAGTAAGTGCACTCTTTATTTTATCACACTAAAGAGCCAATGAGACTTGGTTGTAGTTTTTTAGCGTTTCAAAACTTTATAATAATTATTTTAGTATTTTAAGATTTTTCTGTGATTTTCCCTTATATATTTTCATATATAATTTTATATATTTTTATAACAATGACAAATAATTGTTTTCTTCTGTTTCAAAGATGATCAAATAGACGAAGTCATTGATAGCCACATTTGGAGCTTCCTTTCTTTGATTGATAATTTTAATTTGCTTCACCCATGTTTCAATTCTAAATCAATAATACATATGATTAAGTTTTTTTCCTTTGTAATCTAATTATTTTGGTTCCATTTGTTTTATTTTGGCCAATATTTTGGTAATTGACGGCACACATATTTTGATAAGACATCCTATATTAGTAATTTTCTGGTTCTGGTATTTTTTTTTTTCGTTTTGCATTTCCTATGCTAAATTTTACATCTATCAATTATAGATTCACGTGCAATTATTTTTATTCAGCTTATGGTATTTCCAGCAATAATGATGAAGCCAAGCATAGTCTCCACATGAGTAGATAGTGTTAGAAGTTAGAACATATATTATTTTTTGTATTTCCATTTGAGATTCAAATGCAAATTATTATTTTGTTTGGCAAAAAAATATAAATAATTTGTAGTTTAGACAAAATGTCATGTTTTATTAAATAATTTTGATTTAATATTTGAAGAGGATTATCAAGTAAACTTGAAAATTTCAAGAGTTGGCTACTCTAATTGCCTATTGCCTAGTATATTAATTTCACAATTATGGTTAGGATTAACATTTAATACCATAATGAATTATGTACAATCAACATATATTTTAACAGATATTTTTCCTGTAACAATTTTGTACTTTATAAAAATATATTTATATATTTAAAGATTTATAATTTTATAATTATATATTTTATATCACCAACATAGTTTCATTTTATTACACACACACACACACACACACACAGAGCAAATCTCGATCTCCACATGTATACTGTTTGTAAAATAATTATTTAATGCTATAGACTACTTATTTTAATATAAATAGTTTGAATTATAATTTTTGGTGCTTTTTTAATTTCATATTAACAATATATTTTTATTTTAAGTGATACTTTCCCTATAGTAGATCTCAATCTCCGCATCAATTGATTATTTGAAAAATAATTTTGTAATCAATTTAAACTAATTAATTATATTCAACTTAAATAATTTGAATTTTACTTTATAATTGACAAAAAAAATTTTTATTTTATTTTTCTATCTTATAATTTTTATATTATATGCCTAGAGGCCATGATTCAATATTTTGTATCATACATACTTTTCTTATTTCTTTTTTAAAGTATTTTCTGATCTTAATTTTAGTAAAAAATCTAATACTGGATAGCAAAATACTTGCATTGCATCAAAGTTAAAATTTTAATTTCAAAATGGTAATTTTAAATAGGCTATTGTTATTGCTATCTATATTATTTGTTCCAATTTAAAATTATAATTAAACTTGAAACTAAACAATAAATGAAGCGAACTGTAGATAATTATTAAAATTTCAAATTAATTTAGTTTACATTTTTTCGGGTTCATAATTTTAAATAAATACTACAAAATCAGAATAGATATGTTTGTGTTGGCTATTTAGAGATCTAAAAGCAATAACAAATAGTTAGGTGTGCCAGAGGCTGTGAAACTCAAAAATGGAATTAAGAACTCAACTTCTGAATCAAACATCGTGGGCGTTTGAGGTTCATTATCATAATTTCCCCAAGTGTAAAAAAAAAATACATGAACAATCAACAAAGTACATTAGTACAATGATGAAATTGAAATGTAAATGTAACCTAAAGTAGACTAACTCCCGGCATTGTGGCGTCATGTGAGTCTAAGCACCTTCGAGTCTCAAGGACTCAATAAATAATCTAAAACCTAAAACAAACAACGTGAGGACGGTGGTTCATCGAAGCAAAGGGATAAGTTAATCGTGACCTTTGAGAGCTTGGATATGTTGGTGTGTATGTGTTTGTTTGTGTCTCTTTTGTGCGCCTATAGATCTAAATTATAATTTTGAAGCATAATTAATTGAGTTTTTGGATTAACTAGTATAAAATTGTTGTCTGGGAAAAGTCTGTGATGACTTTTGGAAGCCTCTGTAACTCAAAGCCCAAACAAGGTTTAAAAAAAACACAGCGAGAGAGAAAGAAAGGCTCAAAGCAAAAAGAAAAAAGTTAATTAAAATTTTAAAAAAAATAGTAAGAGAAAGGCAACTCATGATCAGGTAGAGAAGGCAATTAAGGAGATCATTTTCTAGATGCTAGGGTTTGGTTTCTTCATGGATTCTTGGCCTAAAATCTCAAAGTAATTGATGTAAAAAGGAGGAGGGAGAAATAAAAGAAATCAAGTAGGATAGAGATATTAAGAAAATAAGAGGGAGAAGTAGAAGGAAGACAATAGAACAACTTGAGGGAGAGAAAAAATTCCAAATAATCAATACTATTCAATTTATCAACCAAGTCTGACATTTGAATTATAATGATAGTCACTTATATGACTCAATAGAACTTTCTACAAAATTGATACAATTTAATAAAATGTGAAAGTATTTAATCAAAAGATTCAATATAGGGAGATTGCAAGAATTTCACTTATTTAGAAATTTCTTAAAGACTAAAACATTCTAGAACATTTTAACATGAACTTAAAGAAAAGAAGTTATAAAATAGGAAATAAATAAAAGATAATATAGATCTTAATAATTCCTAAAATATATAATAAAATCTAATAAATCTAAAAGATAACCTAAATATCCTAATAAAAAAATTTATTTAAAATCCTAATTATCTAAAACTATCCATTCTTCATCAGTAATCATCTCTTCCATCTCTCCTCCCTCTCTTGGATGAATTCATCACTCTTCATGGTGAGAAAAATGGTATTCTTCACTTTGTAGCTTTAATACTAGTCAATGTTTTGAAAATTGGATTGGACTAGCTGGTTCAATCAACAGCCGATACCTAGTCTAGTTTGGGATAAGGAGAAAACCAGGGTATGAAAGAATCGGTCAAAAACTTGCCAAACTAGTCAACAATGGGTAAAACCGGTGCATTACCGGTTGAACCGGTTGAAGAAAGTGGGGAGAAACTGAGCTTATCGAAGATCGAAGAGGAGGAGGAGAAGGGGGAAGGGGGAGGATGAGGAAGAAAAGGGAAAAAGTCACAGCACTTGACCATGTTTTTTTCTCTTCAAATAGCAGAAAAAATCACAAAAAGATGGAGGAAAATAGAACAAAATGAAAGTCTTGATCATTATTTGCTTCCACTTCTCATGAATCATGACAACTTCATTGGCCACCTAACAGATTTAAATATTCAGACTAATACTCACAGGGTAAGGTCTTTGAGGGTTGAGATAGAGAGAGATAGAGGTGAAAAGAAAATGAAAATGGCAGTGTGAGGAAGCAGACACATGAGGGAGAAAAGGATGTGAATGTTTGGGAGTAGTTAATATATTTGTGCTTAGGTTAGGAAATATGATGAAAGTCTACACATTTTTCAATAGCAATCAACTTTATCATTTCCTAGGTTTCTTAAAAGTTGTTCCAAGTTCAACTTTCAAAATTTTCAACCTAATTTAATAAAATATTAATAAAATCGAAAGCGTGACAAATGCTGTATGACTACATGATTGCACTTTTATTATTATTTTATCATAACTTTTTTTAATATTTTTTTTATATTTTGAATGTAACTTCTAAAAAACAAAAGTTATGTTTAAATTTACTCCCTCTAATTCATTTATAAAGAAAAAAACTATTTCATAAGTATTAAGAAAACTAATTTTAGTTAGTTAAAGTTAATTAAATTGCCTCATATGTTAAGTTTCTTCCAAAATTACCCATACTTAATTTTTATATTAATTTGAATCACTTATATATTTAATCTCTCTCTCACATAATTAATTAAGGGTAATTTTTGGAAAAGAAAATTTTAATGCACCATTAACTCCTTTTTTTCCTTATATTTAAGATCATCAAAAGAAAGAAATTTTTCCTTATAAATATTTAAGACCATCAAAAGAAAATTTTTTTCTTATAAATAGGACTGGAGGGAGTATTAAATAATAATATAAACTTTGAAGAGCTCCTCCCCATTCTTTATCCACGTGAAGTTATTATGAAATTATTATAAATAATTAATTACATTATTTAAATTCCATCCTAAAAGATGTAATAAATATGCACAAATGTTTTATTAAAAATTAACTTTTAATAAATAAAATATTTATTAATTACTCATATGATTAACTTGAAAACTTTTATATAATAACTAGATTTTTTATTTGTGCAACTTTAACTATATTTATTATATTTGAATAATCTATTATATTTTTAAATGTATACTTTAACAGGTACACTGTGACATCATGTAAACAAAGTATTACAACTAGTTGCAATGAGTTGAAACACAAAACCAAATTTACAATGTTATGTGGAACCAAAGTTTTGGACATCTACCAATGCCATGGAACTATGGATGTTTTCTTATATTCATCTTGGAAACCAGAAATCATGAAATGATTTTGGCAGTATGTAAGATATTATAAGCATGATAGTTTTTTTTTCAAGCACCAAGGATATGTCTCAGCTAACGGTTGAAGATTAATTCTTTCAAGACATAAAATTTGCCGAAGTAAATTTTGCCTCTTCCAACAGAACATTTTTCATACATACGACAAGTAAGCACATGAGTTAATTTTATATTGAAGGACAAAAAAAATCCGGTGATTATATTATAAAATATAATATATTGAAAGTTTTGTATAAAATTATCTGAAACCAGTATCCAAAAAAGGTTTTGACCTTGCATTGCATGGGATCAATTAATAAGTTAGTAAAATTTATTAAAACTTGTATTATATGATATGAAGAATTGTATAGTTATAAGGAAAAGATTTATGAAACAATGTTAGTAACTTGACATTTAAAAAAACAAATATATCATTCTTTGAAAAAAAAATGCTGCAAGAGTAATAGGAAAATATTTTTTTGCCTAAGAGGAAAATGATAATAGTTTTCAAACAAATTATAGCTATTGACTTAAATAAAAGGAAAAAATGACAGAGAGTTATATAAACAAAATGGCCGTTCGATCATATTACCCCGCCAATCATACCCATTTTCTCATTATGAAAATACACGAAAAAATGTTTTTCATACTCAACCACAACAAAAATAGAAATAAAGAGAAAGTTGCTGGACAATTAGTATGTTTTGACAAGCAAGGAATCCATTCAAACACTTTTCATGTAAGAATACTATAGGGTTATATATATTATATCCACCCTTGTTGGGTAAGATATAATTTGGCCCAAGCCCAAATAAGATAAATATGGTTTGTAATTATTAAATATAAATGAGAGGGAGGGAACAGTTTAATAGTAACCGATCCACACACCGCACGGGAGAGTAAATTAAGAGATCGCACATCAGTATATGGTAGTAGGGGTTCTTTTTTTATCGTGGAGCACGCTCTCTTACTTCCTCTTGGCTCTCTCTCCTTACAATCCTTTTCAAGAGTGTTTTCTACTGTGAACCAAAGAAGAAAGTCCGAGTGACTTTATTCCAACCGCTTGGTCTATGTCCTTTTTCATTCTCTTAGTGGAAGAACATCTTTAATTAGTATGTATATCTTCCCTATCTTATTATTATATCATTGGTATCAGAGCATCTTTAGATTCTGGGGAAATCTATATTCGCTACAATTTTTTATTTGCCGATTATAAATAGTCTCTTTGAGTTCCATTATTTGCATATGGTATATTTTTTTTATTATGAGTTTTTTTGGTATATTTTTAGTATACTGTATATACTCATAACATATGAAAATATGATTCTGTATAGGGGATCTCAATTTTAAAAATATATACATATATATATATACATGGTACATTTTTTTTTTGTTCTTTAAAATCATCCCCTCCTGGATAAAGAAGTACACCACCGTGTAGAGAATGAAGAGATGAAAAAAAAGCCACTAAAATCGTGTCAAACAAACACCGGACGAGAGAAAGAATGGAAAAAAATGTTTTGAATCCGTGGGTAAAACTAAAAAAAAATTGGGTTTATTAAAATCACACTTTTATGGACAAAAGATGAACACCATGGTGTAGAGGACAACAAGATGAGAAAAATCACAACAAAATTTCCTCAAACGGACGTCGGATGAAGAAGAAAATGGTAAACTATGGTGGCGGGTCCGCAGGTCTGCCATCAGGTCTGAACCAGGTTAGGTTGACCCGGCTGGAGGTCAGGGACGACCTCAACAACATGTCGTTTTGGTGGAATACCAAAACGACACGTCATTTTGCCTAATATTAAAACAAAAACTCAAAATGGAAAAATGGGCTGCGTAAAAAAAAACTGTTTTTGTTGGGCCACAAATGACCAGTCCAATGAGGGGGGAAATTAAAAAAAATTTCTTTGGGCCTAGAACATTTGGTCCAAAGCAAAAACAAAGGAGAAGGGATCGCTGACGTGGAGCGTGGGGCCCATCAACACGTGATTTGGCCATGTGGAGCATACTGATAGAAAGTGAACGAAACACGTGGAAGATGCTGGGCTAGCGAGTGTGGCTAGATTCAAACTCTACGACGGCACGCGGAGTTCACACGTCACCCTCGCATGTGGGATTTGTTTTTCCCGAATTTTTCAGTTTTTTTTTGTAATTTGAACCTTCTTGGGGCGCGTGAGGGCGCGTCTAAGGGTATTTTAAGACACGGTTTGTTTCTAAAAATCCCTAAATTCGAGGTCTTCAATTTGATATACTATTTGGCCAATTTTTAGGTAATCTTGGATCTGTTTAGATCTATTTCAGTACTTACATATACATGTTTTATCTAAAAAATTCCAAAATTATTTTAATAATTCATATTATTTTATTGAAGGAAAAATAATGAAGCTAGAGAATCCTAAAAGCATTGAAATAGATAAATATGGTTCTCCAAATTATGAATATTTGGAAGAACTTATTCCAGAGGATGAATCTCTTGATGAAGATCTTAATGAGGAATTTCTAGACGAAGAAGAAAATCCTGAGGAACTTCAAGAAGCGTATACAAATCCAAATGGGCCAAAAGAAGATGAAATTGTTTTTGAAGAGCCTAAAATTGAAGATCAAGAAGTTGTCCAACCCTTACCCACTTTGTAGCCCAAGACATAGCAAATAGGGATGCAACAAAAATAAAACATTTGAAAGACTTGTATCCGATTCTTGTGAACTATTCACATTTTGTGATGAATATGGAAGATGCTGAGTTCTTCGCGAACATCATAATTAAGCTAAGAGAAGATCTAAATACACAAAATAAGAAATATTCAGATTACACTTGGGTCGATGCCATTAATAGAGCCATGAAAATATCGAATCGCACTCTTAAGAGGAAAATTATTAATTTCTGTTTTCCTATTTAATTTATGTATGAAATTTATATTAATTTTTTTTTGTACAATGACTATGTTCTTTTATGAATTTAATATTTTTTTCTTAATATATGCTTTATTTGAGTGGGAGCTCTCGTTTCAAACACTTGTATTAAAATCTTAATAGATAATAATGATAACACTAGCATCCGTGTGATGGGAGATACACGTATGGTCTCCTGATCATGGAACTAATGGAATTATTATTGTTCTAATAAGAAATAATACAAGTATATGACATTGTATATTATACTGTGCTACCTGTATATTTTATTAAAATATTCTTTAGTCCAGCTTAATAATAGAAATCTTTTATGTGGGATCATCTAGTAACTGATTTAAGAATGGCGACCAAGAGTATAATTACTGAGCTAAATAAGGAAGACAAACTAAATGGGGACAATTGGGACATCTGGCACTAAAAGGTTTCATATATATTGGAAGAACAAGATGTTGTAAAGCCACTAACTGTAGTCATGGCACAACCTGAAGCCAGCAATACTGCCTAATATAGGAGAGACCAAGAGGTCTACATGGCGTGGAAAAGGAAGAACAGCATAGCACGTATTACTATGCTGGGCACTATGGCCAATGACCTAATGTGTGAATATGAAAAATATTCAACTGCACAGGCCATGTGGACGGCATTAAAGGATAAGTTTGGAGGTACTTCTACCACCAAACTAAGAAGGCTGACAATTAAGTTTGATACTTATAAGTTAAGGCCTAACACTCCTATGAAACAACATCTACAAGAGATGGCCAACATGATCAGTGAACTGAAGGAAGCTGGGCATGAATTGTTTGATGAACAACAGATCCAGGCTATCATAAGGTCACTCCCTTCAAGCTGAGAACACATGAAAGTCAACTTAACCCATAATGAGAATATAAACACTTTCAGTGATGTGACGAAACACCTGGAGCTTGAAGATGAACGTCTAGAGGCCTACAGAGCCTTTGGACAAGCCTATTTGACTGAAGAAGCAAGAACTTCTAATCCTAAGCCCCATTCAAAAAAGGCAAGAAAAATCAAAGAAAGGGTAAGAATAATGGCCTAAAATTTAAAAAGGGAAATAAACCTTTCAAGAAAAGAGGGAAGAAAGGCGGAAAGAAGAAGAAGATTGACCTGAGTAAGGTTAAGTGCTATTTCTATCTGAAAATGGGTCATTTTGCAAGGGATTGTCCTGAGCAAAATGAACGTGAAAAGGTATTAGTGAATTATGTTAATTCACATATGTCTTATGTTTCAAGTACTATTTTTTTAACAGAAACTATTTCTTCTTCTTGGATAATGGACTCAAGCTGCACAGACCACATGAGTAGGGATAATGGATCATTTGCAGAGTACCGTCAGTTGCCGAATCAAAGCAAGTGGCTTTATGTTGGTAACAACGTTAAAATTGAGGTGAAAGGCATAGAAACCTGCAAACTAACTTTGCGAGGTGGAAAAACCTTGATCCTCTGTGATGTACTTCATGCACCTGACATCCGACAGAACTTAGTTTTTATTTCCTGCTTATTAATTTATGGGTTTAATGTAAACTTTCATGGTAAGGTAGCAGACATTTCATTAAGGACAATTTTTTATGGTTTAGCTTTTCTTTCAAAAGAGTTCTTTATAATGGACATTGTTAGTGATTTTTATATGCATGATTGCTTTGCAACTTCTTCCAATTCAAATATTGATATGAATACTTGGCATGGTTGACTAGGACACATTAATCAAAATAGAATGATTAAACTAGCTAAAGAAGGATTGCTAGGTACAATTGATAAAATGGAAATGGCCTTGTATGAACATTGTCTGGCTGGTAAAGCAACTAGAAAACCATTTGAAACTAGAACTAGGGTAGAAAATCCATTGCAATTAATTCATTCAGATGTTTGTAGTCCTATGAGTGTGAGGGCAAGACATGGAGCTATTTATTTCATCACTTTCATTGATGATTACTCGCGATTTGGTTATGTTTATTTGATGTTGCATAAATTTGAAGCACTAGAATGTTTTAGACGATACATGAACTTAGTCAAAAATCAAATGGACAAGAAAATCAAAGCATTAAGGACTGATTGCGGACGTGAATATTTACTAGATCAATTCAAAGAGCTCTGTGAAGAAAAGGGAATAGTAAGGCAACTTACAATCCCTGGCACCCCACAACAAAATGATGTAGCTGAAAGAAGAAATAGAACATTACTAGACATGGTTAGGTCTATGATGACACAAGCCAATCTACCCATTTCGTATTAGGGAGATGCAATTTTAACTGCAGCCTTCATACTTAACCGTGTGCCCTCAAAATCGATCACATCAACACCCTATGAGCAATGGACAAATCGTAAGCTAGATTTAAATATTTTAAAACCCTGGGGGTTAGCAGCTTATGTCCATGATTCTTCCCACAAATATAGAAAGTTAGATCCAAGAGGGAAGAAATATATCTTTATTGGATACTCTGAACAATCTAAGGGTTACGTTTTCATTAGAGAAAACTAGGATGGAAGTGTGACTGAAATGTAATTTAGAGATACAACATTTCTAGAAAATGAATTCCCTAGCAGGAGTGAGGTGGATCGTACTGTATCTTCTTATGAGATACATGAAGAAACTGAGGAACAAGTTTATATACCTCAACCTCTTAATTCGAGTGGGAGCTCACAAAGACCAATGCAAGATTCTGTTCCAGAACAGAATAACTTACAAGAGATCCCACTGCGGAGAAGTAACAGAGAAAGTGTACCAAAGAGACGTTTCCCAATAGAAGGGACTGCACTTATAGTTACCCCACAAGATTATGATGAGCCTAGTTCAATACATGAGCTTAGTAATGAATGGAAGAAAGCAATGGAAGAGGAAATGAATTTGATGAGGATTAGCCAAGTATGGGATTTGGCCAATCTTACATTTGGACGTAAGGCAATTGGGAATAAATGGGTTCTCAAAATTAAGAGAAATGCAGATGGATCGATTGAATGATACAAGGCTCAATTAGTGGCAAAAGGGTGTACTCAACAGGAAGGTATAGATTATGAAGATATTTTTTCACCTGTTATGTGCTTTAACTCCATAAGACTAATTCTGGCAATAGTAGCAAGTTTAAATTTAAAATTACATTAGATGGATGTAAAAATCCCATTTCTAAATGGTGAACTGGATGAAGAAATCTATATGCAACAACCATTAGGTTTCATTGAGAAAGGGAAAGAGAATAAAGTCTGCAAGCTAAAAAGGTCTATTTACAGACTTAAACAATCATCCAGACAATGGTATTTAAAGTTTCACCAAGCTATAACCTCATATGATTTCCAGATGATCAACGAGGACCACTGTGTATACATCAAGAGTTTTGAAAAGAATCTTGTGATATTATCCCTTTATGTGGATGATATACTATTAGCCAGAAATAGTCTAAAATCGATTATAGCTATCAAAGAATAGTTATCTTTGAATTTGGAAATGAAAGACATGGGTGAAGCTGAATATATACTGGGAGTTAAAATCCATAGAGATCACCCAGGAAAATTAATATCCCTTTCTCAGAAAAATTACATTGAGAAAATTCTTGAGTGATTCAACATGAAAAACTGTAAACCTATGGATACCCCTATTTGAAGAGGAGAAAATATGAGCCGAGACATGTGTCCTTAGACAGAGTCTGAAAAAGAAGATGATGGAAAGGGTCTCTTATTCTAGTGCGGTTGGTAGCTTAATGTATGCCATGATATGTATGAGACCAGAGATATGTTATGCAGTTGGTTTGGTCAACAGGTACCAGTCAAACCTTGGATTGAAACATTGGAAGCTGTGAAGAGAATCATGAGATATTTACAAGGCACAGCAGATTATACCCTATGTTATCAAGGAAGCGATTTATGCTTGGTAGGATACTCTGATGCAGATTGGGGAGGAGATCTAGATGAGCGCAAATCGACTTCTGGATATGTTTTTCTGCTAAACAATGGAGCTATATTTTGGTGTAGTAAGAAATAGACTTGTATTGCTTTGTCCATCATGGAAGCAGAGTTCATTGCATGTTCTGTAGCAGTACAAGAAGTAGTATGGTTGAAGAGATTCATAAAACACTTAGGGATCATTGGTAATAAATTGAATCCTATTTTAATAAACTATGATAGCAAGGCTGCCATAGCCTACACCAAAGATCCCAAGTATCATAGTAAGACAAAGCACATAGACACCAAGTATAATTTTGTAAGAGATGCCATAGCACAGAAAAGTGTTACAATTCACCATATTCCTACATGTCAAATGATAGCTAATCCCCTTACCAAGCCAATACCTAGAGATATATATGTTGATCATGTAAAATCACTTAGTATTCGTAGGATATGATGTAACATATATCTCTATAATGATCAATTATATGAATAAAATTAAGTGCATTTTTTTCTATAATTGAGTCATTTGAGTACATATATTTATGAAAATATATGATGTCTAGTATGTCGTACATGTTAACAAGGTTAGCTTTCTTACACGAGTAACTGCCTTTGACACTCATGGAGAGTGGGCAAAGATGAGACATTTTTTTGTATTCACTAATAAATCTGCAAGAGGGAGGATATGACAGTTAAACCATACAAAATAAGTCGCCTCGACAAAAGAAGAGAAAAGGTTGGGATGAGATCAAATAAATATAAATTTTGGATTGAATTATGGATATCCATAATCCATAATACATGTAACTAGATGATGAATTCTCCAATAAAGACATCATGATAAGTGGAAGTATTGGTAGAATTCGAGTTAAACACTGTGTGTATCTGAACTTAAATCTGTATGGTGTTAACAACAAACCAAAATCGACATATGTTCTTATGTGATAAGAGTAACACTATAACATGCAATTCATACTTCATGTGTTTTTTCAAACCACAATTGGAAAGCAAGTAAAAAGATCCTTGCTTCATTGCTATGTGAGTCCCTGAGAGGAATATATCCTCTCATTAATGTCCTTATGACTTTGACATTTTTCATGGAAAATGATTCTATGTTAGCTACTTTAGCATAAATCCAATGGCCATGATAAATTCGATCAAAAGGTATTATGCTAGGAAAGAAATTGTTTCATATTGAAATGAAATATGGACGAAAGGAAGATTATCTGAATATATACACACTTATACTGGTGTCTAAGATATGTTCGTTAAGAAGTTATGATGTTAACATCTTAAGCATAGACACTAAGTATACAAAAGTAAGGCAATCTAAGTTTGTGTAAAAACTTATGAGGGATTAGATTTGCCATGGATAAAAGTGTATATGGGTAAATCTAGGACATTCAAGGCATAATACATGAACAAGATAAATACAAAATATATAAGGTGATTCTGTGCTAGTCCTTAAAAAGGACTTCTTGTATAAGAATACCTAATTACAGACATCATGCCCATTCGGTCATGGTAGAGCACTTAGTATGAAATGGAAAGAAAGAATTGTAAAAGGTTAACCCATCATGTGTGAGTGGGAGATGTTGGATTATATATATTATATCCACCCTTGTTGGGTAAGATATAATTTGGCCTAAGCCCAAATAAGATAAATAGGGTTTGTAATTATTAAATATAAATGAGAGGGAGGGAACGGTTTAATAGTAACCGATCTCATACACTGCACAGGAGAGTAAATTAAGCGATCGTGCGTTAGTATATGGTAGCGGGGGTTCATTTCTGAATAACTGACTCTCTTAGAAGTGGAGTACGCTCTCTTACTTCCTCTTGGCTCTCTCTCCTTACAATCCTTTTCAAGAGTATTTTCTACTATGAACCAGAGAAGAAAGTCCGAGTGACTTTATTCCAACCGCTTGGCCTCTGTCCTTTTTCATTCTCTCAGTGTAAGAACATTTTTTATCAGTATGTATATCTTCCTTATCTCATTATTCTACCAAATACTATAAAATTGGCTAACAAATTGGCATCAATCACGTGTATAAATTATAGATTTGGTATCTGGCATTTAGAACCTACAATTAACATTACAATATGGAAAGTTCATAACCTTTGCTTTATCGTGTTCAGGACCATGAAGGCATTGGATGATTCTTCTGGATAATATGTACTTGTTGTAGTCTGGTTCCATGTTATTGTTGTTCTTTGGACATTGTTTTGGGTCTGTTCATGTTGAGTCTTGCTTTTTCGATTCTTTTCCAGTTTGTTTGTAGTTTGTGCTATTTTTTTCATTCTTGGTTTAGTCTTAGTTTGCTATGCTAATGTCCTTGAAATTGATGTATTTTGTTCAGTCAAATGAAATGTGAATCTGTGTTGGTAAAAAAAATAATTAGAGAAAACTCAATACTTATTTCAATCCCATGTGTTCTCCGTTTTGCACCAAAACTTAAAAATTCAAGTAGCATCATAAAGTCACATTCAAACAGCAGAATTAAAGGTTTTGTTCCTTTACCAAAACAAAACACCAAAGCAAATAGCTCAAAATTGCACAATCTTCAACTAAATTACGATGCATACAGTTCATTAGAATTAAAAAAAAAATAATAGAATCTGAATTAACAGCACCATAATACTCACTAAAGAACAAAACTGCATTCAACACATTCTTCAACCAAAAACTAACATTTAAGCATCAAAACTCATCCTTCAAAATTCACTAGCATACAATACGATAATTTAGTATAATGACATAACAATTTTCTAATAGTAGAACTAATAACATCCCAATAAAAGCATAAATTTGGGGAAAATTTTGTGACCAATTCCTCATCATAACACAGCATTATGCCTATTAAAAATTAAATTCATGTAGAATTATTACTTAGGTTAGGTGGCTTATGTAGTGTTTTAAGAAAATTATGGGAACTTATCTATGGGCATGTGAATCATTGAAATGATTACCTAGCCTTCCTTTCCTACTCTGACCTTGTTTTCTGCAATTAATATCCCATAGATGAGATTCATATCAACATGTCCATTTGTGCTTGATAATACATTCCAAAGAAATAAATTGACTATAGTGTTGAACTAGAAAAACATCAAGCTATAATAAAAACTTGCAGAAAATTAGTTAAAACTAACTTTTTGACAAATAATTGAATAAAAAAAAGTTGCTTCATAAACATAAATTCACCAACCAACTAAGCAAAGGGACTTGCAAATCAAGTCAATTAAATCTATAACAAACTAAAATTGAAAAACTTCATATCTTCATAGAAATTAAAAACAATTATAAAACTAAAAATTTTAAGCAAATTTTAATGAAACACATAATCAGCATTGACAAAAATAGTTATATGAATCATGAAAAAGCAATTGAATAATGTCACATAAGATTTGATGAGGCTTTATCTTTCAATCCAACACTTTCTATGCATGGGTATGGGACAATGTGGCTTCAACTTTAGCCTTCATTCATCAGTATTTTGACAAACAAATTACAATGAATTGAAACAAAATTCATGTAAACTTGTGACAATATAACTCAAATCAATATTGATCACCAAAGTACCTGCACTCATCCATCATTAGAAGATTATTTGTAAGTTCAATAGGAAGTGCTTCTCTTTCATATGTAGTCACAAGGCCCACAAAAATATTATATGGAACAGATAATGGAGGGGATTTAAAAGGACAAATAATCTGTTTAAACATAAATATTGTATGAAACAAGGGAAGCGTCCTGAGCAACCATCCTTGGAGCAAGTGAAAATAAAACAAAAATATTACTCTCACGATAGCAAAAGTGATTCAAAAAGAAGAATAAAACCTTGTATGGATAATTATCATGCATGACAGTAATTAGTCTTGTATCTCTTCCTTTGCTACATCATGAAAATTAGAAAATAATCTTCATAGTCCTAAATCCTAAATGGTTGTTTATATACCTTTACCTTAAAAGGAGTGTTAGCACAATATTTTAACTTCATAATCTATGATGAGAAACCTCCTAAATAATTTAGGCACCAAAGATAAAACACTTACATCACAAAGAAGAAATAGTGAAAGCAAAGTCTAAGATTAAGGGAAAAAGCCATAATTATATTAGAATCTCAACTAAAGCAACAACAATGAGAACTTTTACTTTCATTCCAGGGAGAGGTTGTGCCCAAGATAAGACTCCTTTTTTCTTTGAATCTATTATATAATTGATATTCAATCCCACAGCTATAAACAAAAATCAACACAAAATTACAGACCTTGCCTGGGTGTGACTAGCTATAGGCAAGGAGAAGTGTATTTCCCCATGCCCCACCAAATACTTACATAATTTAAAGAAGAGAATATCTTAGCCTATCATATAAGAATCACATAGTAATATAAAACTAGAAATGATAGATTACCTGCCATTATGGAATATCCAAGTGTTCCCTTAGCTTCTCAATGTCATCAATGAGATCCCGTGTGGTGTTCTGTTCTGAGCAAGCATGAGGTGTACTTTTTCATTGATAAAAAACAGTAGTTGCCCTACTGACTACTTAAATATGCAAAATTTGTTTCTTGTACCATTTGAAATTTTAAATTTGAGACTTTATTTTATGCTTGTATGCTTATTTGGTTATGGTTGAGGCAACCTTTAGTTTAAGCTTCTATGCTTATTTTCTTGCAGTACGTTATCTTCCTTCATGGTGGCCCTGGAGGGGGTGAATTCTGGAAACTTCTACCATGAAGCCATCAAATAACTAGGTAATGACTCACTTTTATGTTGAATATTTTGCACACCCAAAATTGAGTTCACTAAGCCCCAACAATGAAATCCCATATATATATTGACAAGACCTAATATCATGTGAAGAAAGAATTTGAATTACCAAGAGTTTCATATAGGGATTTTTGTACAATCCAATTCAATGTCTTCACCATAATTCTCCTTTGATAGCCTAAACTCAATTTTACTTGAACTAAATCTAACCACAAAGAATATAGATCCCAAAGTTTATCAACCCAGAAAGAAAATATAAGCATAAATCAGGGACGAATTTGAGAGGAAATGATAGATGAGAAAGTTTACTATGAAATATAAAACAAAAGGGTAATCAAAATTAAAGTGAACTGCCTGCTACACTCCCATGCTTCTATATCCCTTTTATCATTTTGGAGCAAATGGGATTTTTTTAGCAATAATTTATTTTGAGAAGATTTCTAGTACAAAAGCAAATGAATGTGTTTAAGAAGAATTACCTTTCAGCGTTTAAGAAGATTTTGTTGAGTGTAAACATGTTTGAAAAGATTCTGATAAGTGCAAACCAACTTCATACAAACTATTGAACCTGGATGATTATCAATGTTTAAGAATTACCTTTGTTTCTTACAAAAAGGCAGGGAATACAAACGATGCTTCCCATGACTATTGAACCTAGAAGAAATATAGATGAAGAGGTAGTTATCAAATGTGGGAATGATAAAGGAGGAGTAGCGTTATAGTTTGACAAAAATGACAATTAGCAAAGATGTGGTATAGGGGAATAGATGTAAAACGATGAAATTTAAAAGCAGCTTGTGAGTAACTAGAAGAGCCATAATTAAGATATGGCCAAATAAGTGGCTCTTCACACAATCTTGTAAAATAAGCTGGGCTAACAGGTGATGACTCCAACTTGACTTCCTGCAGATTTTAAGAATACAAAATTATTTTCTTGTATCAAACTATTTTTATTAGTTTTTCTATATAAACTACTTTTTATCTATGTTAAATTTGCTCATTTTTTTTCTTTCTTGAATATATTATTTATGTAATAATATTATTTTAATCTTTATGATACTTATTAACTATGACCAATTTGACCCCATCCAATTACGATCAAATTATCAAACCTTAAACCAGTGCCTCGGTCGATTCAATGACCAATCCGATTTTCTTAACATTGATACTAGCTTGTGTATTGTTGGAAAAGTTTAGAAATGATGCTTTGATGCTTGCTATTACTATGAGTACATTTATATGGCATGATTTCACAAGTTATAGGTTGAGATTTCAGATTTTAGCTTACCCTAGATGGGTCTTTTAGGGAAAACATAAATACATGTAAATTTGGCTATAAAATTGTAATCGAAAGCCTATTTGGATGATCAAGAGTATGTGTTACATCTTAAATTTTAAGGCATTTCACATGAAATTTTCTTACTTTTAATTCATAAAAATGTCTTTGAAATTTTGAACCAATTTAAAACCTAAAAATGTATAAAACTATTTTTCATAGTTTTTACAGATTATTGCGCAGCAAAATTTCAAAATTCATAATTAAATGTTAAAAAATTATTTGATAGTGGTTCAAGTTTCTGAAAATCTTCCACATCTTGAATTTCATGAGAAAAATATGAAACTGGAAAATGGACACACAAATTTGTATAGTTTATTTGTAAATTTCACTTGTTCATTTTTTTTGTTACTATTTCTGTCCAAAATCTGAGCCTCAACTTTAAAATTTCATTTCTCATAAAATACAGAGCCACTTGATGCGTACCTAGAATCATTGGAAAGCTTTGCATGTTTACTTTCTAGCCATATTTATTTTATCTTATTGTCCAGAACATCAACATAAACATTAAAGGGTAAGAACTAACTTAAACTGGAACAGTTTTGGGAATATAAGCATAGCTTCTATTATATAGCTCCAAATAGAGTCAAACTAGTGCCAAAACATTCATAAGACATGGATGTACATCCATATAAACATCTAAATTTTTGGAGTAATATACAAATTTTCATAGAATCGAAAAACAAATAGTAAATACAATCATAAATAGTTTCCAACATATTGGTTAGCTTTATCATCCTTCCATGCTTTTGCTCTTTCCTTTGCTACTACTTAGCCCTATCATTGGGGAGACTTGGGGGTGAGATAAGGATATCTCAATAGTAACATTGCATATGTAATTACATCATCATACACATTTCAAACATTAGAAACATTACATAATTTTATGAAAACATACATAAATACCATTTTGTCTAACAAAAATTTATAAGCATAGTGGCTTAGAAAAATGACATCTCGAGCTTTAGCACTCATCATAAAATAACCACCAATCATGAAAAATAGTCCTAACAGAAACATGGAAAATTTTCATAACATATAAACATTCATAAATATCAATTATGCAATAACATAAAACATAATGTGCTACTTGAAACTTTAACCTTTGGCTTCCTTTTGGTCTTTGCTCTTGCTTTGTTTTACTTCTCAAGCTTGTTGTGAGCCTATGTACATCATCAAACTTTACTTAACAACTTGATTGTTAGGTTTGTTGGCTTTCTAAGAGGGGGTGAATTGGGAAGTTTGAAGTTTTCTACAAAATTGAAATAGAGCAGTGATAAAAAAAGTTGCTGAAAAACAGAGTATACAATATATAACGAGTAGTTCCAAAGTAAATGAGAAGAGAACACAGAGATTTATCCTAGTTTGGTCTACTCCACTTAACCTACGTCCAGTCCTCAAGCCACCACTTGAGATTTCTCTACTATATCTTGGAAGATTCAAATGGGTTCTTGCAAAAATTGTAGTACAACTCTAGCTTGTACTTTGAGCCTAACAGAAAACTCTCACTTTTCTCACTCATAAGAACAAATCTCTTAATGTCTTCTCACACTAAGTGCTATCTACAAGCGTGTAGAAATATACAAATCAAGATATAAAACTCTCTCAAAAGAGGGAATATGAAGGTTTTAAGAGCAATGAATGAGCTAAGCAGAAGGTAGGTAGGCTTTTAATGAATCAGTAATCAATTCTGCTGAATTTTAGTGTTTATATGATTTTCCTCATTACCCAACAAATTAAATGAGGTCCTATTTATAATTCTAAGTAAAACTATTCATTAAAAGTAAGAATTAGTCGTTACTCTCAGAAAAATAGTCATTTACATACCACATTAAGTACGTCTGATAGAGGTTATGCAGATAACCTCCTCAGGTTATATGAATAACGGGTGACTGTTGGCTCTTGGTTTCAATGTTAAACTTTTGTTATGCGGATGACGATTATTCCAGAATGACTAAGTTTTAGCTCGAGAATATTTTTATGAAAACTTACTCAGTTGTTCGAATAACTTCTCACAAACTTGGATACCTTTGAGGATTAGTATAATAACTTCTTAGGATGTTATTCCTTGATCAGATAATGTTAAATCTCTATAAACTAAGTTTCTAAAAAACATACATTATGTGGATAACCTCCCTAGGTTATGCGAATAATGGGCAGCACAATACAAGTGGCCTTTACTATTCACACTCTTATGTGAATAAGGTAAGCACCTTATTAGGATAACGGGTTACACAGAACTGAGGATATGGTGCACACCTTGGTTATGGGGATAACCTTAACCCTTTTCATGAAAATGAAAAGAGAATACTTAGAAAAGCATTGAGATTGATATTTTGTCCCCATAACTTCTAAGCGTTATATGCATAAGGTAAGCCTTTTCATGAAAACCAAACATGAGCTAAACATTAATCATTAGCATAGATGCCTCATTTAATATTAGGATAAGCAAATAAGTAGCATTTAAAGCTTAACTACCTTCTTTTACAAATGGATTTCTAAAATGTGTGTAAAAACTCTTCAACCTTTATGAATCTCTAACTTTAGTTTTCATATGACTTATGCTCCTTTGATATTGGATTTCCAAGCTCATTGTTGTTTAGAATCATCAAAACCATCTAAATTAACATTGATATCTTCATTTGAGTTCCTAAATGCATAATGGACCCTAAACTTTGACATTATGCAAACCAAGTTCAATCTTTAATCTTTTAACCTTTCTTGACTATTTGGCATGCCTAAAACTTGTTGGAAGCATTAATTTCTTAAGAATCCAACCCTAAGGCCAAGATCATTATTTGGCTGAGACATACCCCCTCAAGACCCATGATGGAAAAACTCAATCTTTAGTCATGTAAGCATGCACTTTAGACATTATGCAACCCTTTAAACTCATCCTTACTATTAGCTAAATGAAACATACACCTTTGGTTCCATTTCATGCTTGGCAATGGGTTAAGGCTTTGGTAGAGGGAAGAAAAAAATGCTCCAAACCCTAACTCAACCCATGCTAAAGAAGAAGGAAAGAAACACTAGTGAGATTGGAAAGAAAAGCTTACCTTTGAGACCTTGAACTTGTCTTCCTCCTCTTACTCCTTCCTTTCTTTGTTTCTCTCTTTGTCTTCCTCTTTTCTTTATGCCAATATCTCCCCCACACCCTCTGGGTGTTTGCAAATGAGCAAGGAAAATGGGAGGAGTCGTAGGGTATTCATAGTAAAAGTAGATGCACCTTGGCACTTGGATTTAAATGTGATCCAATGACTTGAGATTAATCCTCTTTATTTTATGTAACTTTGCTATTTTGCCCATAGATAATTTAGGCAATGTGAGAGAGTGTGGAAGGGCATTTTTGTCCAATTTTTCCCTCCAATTTTGGTTTTCAAGATAAAAAGAGAGAAAATGTACTTTTTGACTTTTACAAATCAATGTGGCTCTAGTTTGAGTACTTTTCGATATGAGTTTCTATGATGCTCTATGTCTTGTCTATTTACATATCAATGTGGGGTTCACTTGTCTTGTGTACTTTTCACTATTTATCTCCCCTAACATTTACTATTTATGTGGGATCCGCATTTTATCATACTTGTACTTTTTACTTTGTAGACCCACATAACCAGTATCACTTATACTTTTAACCTGCACTAGAGTATTATAATATTATTTTCTCTCTCTTCTATTGTAAAATAACCATTTTGCCCTTACCTATTGACAAAAGGACAATTTTGCCCCTTTTAGGCCCATTTTTTTTTATAATAATTTAGGCCTTGAATCTATTTAATTAAATATCTAGACTTCTCCCAACATCATAAATTTATCTAGAATAATTTTATATCATTCATAGCACCATCTAGTCATGAATGATATACAAAAAAATTGGGATGTTACGGTATGTATATCATATTTTATGTGGACTATAGTTGATTTGAGCTACATTTTCTAACTTGAAACTTTCTAAGTTATATTAGATACCTAAAATTAGAGATTTTGAATCTCAAGTGATTTAGATAGAAGAATAGTTTTAAATCTTTATATGATGTTAAATAGTGTGTTGGTCAAGTTTGATGTTATTCAAAGTTAATTTCAATTATCATTTCTAATTTGAAACTTTAACTCGTCGGTTTATGCATGGGGTTGTTATTTTGGAATTATTGTAGCTTTATGACCTTGGGAACAAATTGAAAATGTTTTGGGAGTATTTGGAGCCTTACTCCAACATTATGTTATGGGCTACAAGTGTGGAGCTTTCATGGCTCATTTTCAGGCTTGGATATCATTGATTACGATAAGAGGTAACATGGGTTATGTATTTTGAAATTTCTTTTTTACTACTTCTTGTTTGATTATATATACAAGAGTATTAATATTGATGCTTCAATTATTGTGATTATGGTTTATTTTTTTTATGGGACCGCGATTGTGTGTCTTGCAGGTGTATGCTACCAAGGTATGTTTGCCATTTTCCCCATCTATTTCATTTTCCTATAAAATTCTCAAACATTTCATCTCTCTTCCCTTGTTTGTTTGCCATTTTCCTATTATCCCAAAACCAACAAAAGGGGTCACATTTGATTATTAGTTCTAGCACTTGATTATATAACAAGAAGCATACATGCATCATAGTGCTGCCAAGTGTAAAAACAAATGAATCCCAAATCATAAGCAAAGTTTGCTTGAGCCAAGACTCTGATAGCAAAATGTAACACCTTATATCTCAAAGCAAAGGTTTTGGAAAAACTTTAACTAATCATTGAAAATTAATATTTAATTTGATCAAAATTTCATGAAAATACACCTTGAACCAAAACCAAGCTTGTAACACCCCTTTAAATCTTATTAAGGGTCATTTAGATGATGTTTAGAAGTGTTGATAATTAATAGAGTATGTGTTGGAATGATTTTTTGGGGTTTTGGGGCATTGGAAGGTCAATAATCATTCAAGAGGATTTTGAATGATCCAATAAGCTCTTAGGAATGAGGAGTTGGAGGAATGGAATGTGATGAACTTTCATTGAGAAGGTAGTTAATCATTCATTGTGCATGGTGGTAATGAAATCAATTCTAAGGAGCCCAATAAACAATCATTGAGAAAGCTCTTGAATGATCATTCACCCTTAAACATTCATTTAGAAGGCTCTTGAACATTCATTATAGTGTCTATAAATAGTACATAGCAGAGAGCCCAAACAATAAGCTTAGAGTTTCAAGTATGTTTGGAGGCTCTACTAGGGTTTCAACCTTGGAATCTTGGAGGTTGTTTTGGCACCAATTAAACTCAAGGTAATGACCTAAAAATACTTTTCCATAATCTTTTTCCTTGATTCATATGTTGATTTTTAGGATTCACCTAAGATTAGGGTTAAGGTTCATGGGTGTCTAGACATCCAATGTATGGATATTGAAAATACCATCAAAGATCATGATTTTTAGTTGGAAATGACAAGTTTTTGGATCTTAAACCAAATGGAATGTGGTAAACCCTAGACCTTCAACCCTATGAATGTAAAGTAACTTGTTGGATCTTTTGTGTTAGAGGTTCAACTTTTGTTGGGGACTAAAATAAGGCTTGTGAGAGCTGTATAAACTCTTTGGTCCTCTAGTTTTGATATCCTCAAGTTGCTAGGATTTAATGGCTCTTCTTACTTGGGCTCCACTACTATAGAAATGAGCTTTCTAGGTGGTTATTTTTGACTTTTCTTAGCGGTTATGAACTGCCTATAAAAGTCCTCTTTAACTGCCTACAAAAGGAGACTTTTGTAAGCGGCTATTTTGTATAATATAACCATTTACAAAAGCCCACTTTTGTTGGTTGTTATACAAATAACATCTAACAAAAGTTGTTGTTTTCTTTTTTCTTTTTAATATCAAGTTTGTTTTGTAATCAGACCCAAACATGCGAATTGATACATCTTTGTTTGCACTAAAAACATAATTCTATTAATATTCAAACAAAACTATGAACACCAATATTTGTAGCAAAAAAAAACCTAATATACAACCTAAAAAGACCAAAACTAACCTAAAATACAACCTAAAAAGCAATAACTGAACAAAGAAAAACCAAATAGCACAATACCCCCATACTAGCCATCCCTCCATCCATGAAAGAGCCATCAACATTAATTTTGAAACTCCTATACTAGGCAGTATACACCTCTTCTAACTTTTTTGTAAACTTTTCTTGCAATATCTCAGGTCACTTGGAGTAGATATTTGCCAGTGTAAAGTTTGAAGTACTTGAATCCAAAGGGCAATCTATAAAAGTAGCAGCAATATGGGATTATTAGTCTCAGTTTGATTCATTTGCAAATATTTGTCAACTTTGGAAAATAGAAAATACTCCCTTAGTTATCACATTTCGGAATTTAACTTGTGAGCAATAAGGGGATTTAAGGGAAGTCAACAAAAACATAAAAATATGACAGAATGACTTTAATGTACATGTGCTTTTAGTTAATGGCACTTACTTGCAAATATAGTAGCATAACTATCAATCTAGCAAGTAATGGTAAAATGAGCCAAACAAGGTTTGCAGCTCTTCAGATTGACAAGTATAATTTATGTTTAATAAGAAAGTTTGATTATTCCAAACAACTAGAGCTTGGAAAGGAGAATATCAAATGAGTATGAAAAGATAAAGTAAACAAATCCCGTGAAGAACAAGTGAAGATTTAGTTGTTAGGATTTTTCACTATACACACTGGGTAAAAAGTTTGATTCTTATTATTTATGTTGCCACAACACTTAAATGAGTTATTTCATAGTTATCCTATGTTAGCATGTGTTAAAATTGAAAAATACTAACTAACAGATGAATTTTGTATTTGACTCATGTATATTGTGTGCAAAATTTGAACTTTGCTTGGTAATATTTGAAGTTACAGAGGTTTTATCTCTAATAGATGAATTTCAGTTCTAAAATTCAAATTTAAGACTAAGCATTGTTAGTGAAAGTTTGCAAAATTTGTATAAAGCTTAGTCATAATTCGAATGTTGGTGAATATCAAAGAAAGTTTAGAGTCATCTCCTCTGACAAACGAACTTTGGACTTAAAAGTGCAAATTTTGAAATAAGAACTTGTGTTTCATTAGAGCATACTTCTAACAAATGAACTTTGTAGTTCAACATTCAAATTTCATAAAGCAAAACTTTTGTGTCATGTCAAACATGCCTCTAATAGATGAATTTCAGCTTCTGAAATTCGAATTTCAAATGCACTATGAAAATGTAAGACAAACTATTCAATCTCAACAGATGCAATTTCAATATGAAAATTTATATGATCTAACATGGAATATCTTTGACAAACTCAAAATTCAAATGTTATATTTGAACAGACAAATGTTGAAGTTTAACGTTGAAATCCTTAACCTTCTATTTTTGTGAAATTCGTTTGTTGACCAAAATTTAAATTTTGGCATGTCAGACACATTAAATACAGTTGGTGAATGGCTATTTCTATAGAGTAACCATTGGTTAAAGTTTCTAATAGCTAGATCTTGTATCTAATGACTAGTTAAGTTATAAATCTACAAATATAACTTCATTTAAAGTTGTGGGTAACAAATTTAAGTCTGTCTTTTTAATAACTCTACAGAATTTTTGTGTTAAAGTTTTTTCACCCATACACTGCATTTATTGAGCCTTAACTTTTATATCTACTCTATTCTAGAGAGTATTCATTCTATATAAAATATTTTTTCATCTGAAAGAATGATTCTTTGTAAAGGGAATTACAAAGGCTATTAGGAAATAATTGTTAGAGTGTTGAGTGAAAAATTTCAATGTTCTTAGAATAGAGCAACGTGTATTATACTGAGGCATTAAAAGGAACTTGTTCAATTCTTGCTTATAGTTAAAATCTCAAGTGGTGACTTGAGGACTGGATGTAGGTCAAGTGGATTAGACCGAACCAAGATAAATTTCTAAGTCCTCTCTTCTCTTATCTTACATTTATATTCATTTTCATTGCACTCTATTTTTTTGCAAGCTTTGCTTTCATTGTGAACTTGTGCTTTTGCAAAAAAATCTTAAACTTCTCAATTCACCCCCTTTTGGGAAGCCAACAATCCTAACAAGTGATATCAGAGTTTAGACTCCAAGCTAAAGGATTTAACCATATAGGAGAACTCATGGTTGGCTTTGGGGAAAGCATACTAATAGAGGGCAATAATACTAACAAACCTTTAGGCTTTAGTGGAAAACATCATGGATACTGGAAGATCAGGATGCAAATATACTTTCAGTCTATAGACCAGGAGATCTAGTCAGTTATCAAGAAAGGCTACTTTGTGCCAATGAAGCTACAGGATGATGGCACAAAGAAAAGCTTGAAGAGGAATGGAATGATGAAGACAAGAGAAGAGCTTTGCTAAACTTCAAAGCAAAACACTGCTTGGTCAATGCCCTAAATCAAGATAAATTCTACAGAGTTTCCCATTATTCCACAGCCAAGGGAATGTGGGATACTCTGAAGATTGCACATAAAGAAACTGCTGTAGTAAGAGAAAATAAATTAAATACCTGTATTGGTGAATATGTAAGCTTCAAAATAAGAGAAGGAGAGAGCATCAAGGATTTGCAAAAGAGGTTCACTCTTATTATGAACTAACTAAAAAGCCTTGGGAAGGAATATCTCTACCTAAGAAAGTCAGAAAAATTCTTAGAGCCTTACCTATTGAATAGCAACCAAAGGTAACAGCCATAGAAGAAGTTAGAGGAGAATCAATGACTTCTATCATAGCTCTCTTTGGAAGCCTTAAAGAATACGAAGGGAAATTGAAGGCTCTTAAAGAATCTTCATCTTCTGACAAGAAAAAGAAAAGTCTGGCTCTCAAGGTAGAATTAGAAGATAAAGATGATTTTAAAGAATATGTTGAGCTATATGAAGAAAAGATAGCTATGCTGTTGAGAATATTTGGGAAAATGTATGGAAAGAAGAAATTGAGAAAGTTCATGAAGAAAGATGGAGCTACTAACAGCAAGAAAGAAAATAAAGACTCCATTATATGCTACAAATGCAAGAAACCTGGACATATCAAATGGGAACATCCTCTGCTAGCTAAAAAGCAAGGAAAAGATAGGAAGGCTAACAAAGGCAAAAAGAAAAAAGCCTTCGTGTCATCTATCTTGGGAGACAGCTCATATGAAGAGGATATAGCAAAAGATGATGAAATTGTCAATCTATGCTTAATGGTTTAAGAGGCTACAGAAGAGGGGAAGAATCATTACCAAGACAGTAATAGCGATTCTGAGGTAAATGATTCTAAACCTTCCTACAATGAACTGCATAATGCATTCAATGATTTAATGTTTGAATATGTCAAAGTGTTTAAGCAGTTGTATCTAACTAAAAAGAAAATAAGAAAACTTGAAAATGAATCTCATGCATCCTATACTACATCACAGCCTTCTTCTTCTACCACCTTTATTTGCACCTCTTGCATTAAGTTGAGAGATAAGTGTTAGGTTGGCTGATCACCTAAGAGAGGGAGTGAATTGGGTGATGTAAGATTGTTGTCCTTTTGTAGAGTAGCCCAATTTCACCAATAGTTACAGCAAAACAGGAATGAACAAAGTATGATGAATGATACAGATGAAATAAGAAAATAAGGGATCAGACATAAGAATTTATATTGGTTCATCCCAAATCACTTGACCTACATCCAGTCCTCAAGCCACCACTTGAGATTTTCACTATATCCCACAAGTTTGATCCGGACACTTGTGACGTCACTCTCCCTATACCCCTACGAGATATTTAATTTCCCTCAGTGTTTCCCCATACTAAGATTCTACCCAAAAATTGTAGAAAAGAATGAATATAGAATGAAAACTCTCTCTTAGGGTAGATGAAATTGAAAGTTCACTCTAATGAGGTGGGTTTAGTTTTGAATACTAACACAGAAAGATTTTATAAATTATAGTAGCATTTTGGCATAAACTTACTTAAAATCGTTACCCATAAGTTCAAATGAAGTTCTATTTATAGATTTGTGGCTTAACTAGTCATTAGACACAAGATCTATCTATTAGAGACGTTAACCAACGGTTACACTATAGAACTAGCCATTCATCAACCATATTTACTGCGTTAGACACACTGAAATTCAAATTTTGGGTGTAAGCAGACGAATTTCACATAGACCATAAGCTAAAGGCTTCAACGTAGAACTTTCAAAATTCGTCTATTCAAGAGTGAAATTATAATTTTGAATTTGTCAAATATATCCCACGTTGAAACATACAAATTTTCATACTACAAGTCCATCTGTTGAGTAAGAACAATTGTATAATGTTTTTGAATTGAACTCAAAATTCAAATTTCAGAAGCCGAAATTTGACTATCAAAGGCTTGCTCAACTTGGCACAAATGTTCTCCTCTTGAAATTCAAATTTTGCACTTCAAAGTTCGTCTGTTAGATGCTGTGACTTTGAACTTCACCAATTGTTGAATTTTAATTAAACTTCATGCAAATTTTACAAATTTTCAGTGACGATGCATAGCTCGAAATTCAAATTTTGGAGCCAAAATTCATCTATCAGAACTAAGATCGTATTTTCACTAACTATTCTTTGCCTGAAATTCGAATTTCATATTCAAAATTCAAATCTTAGAACCAAAATTTGAATTTTAGATTCAAAATCGAATTTTGCTCAAAATTAGCATGAATCAACTAGCAAAATTCATTTGTTGGCCAATATACTTTAATCTTAACACATGCTAACATATGATTTACTTATGCTTACTCATTTAGGGCATATGGTAACAAGATTAAGCAATTTCAAAGAGTAAGACCACCTCAAGACCTAAGTGAAAATAAAATATACCTAGTATCTAGGTCATCAATGCTTAAACTCTACTTTCACTTGATCATTTTCTTCTTGGCATGCCCCCTTCTGATCTTTAATTCTTGGAGCATCCTTTCTCTTCTCCTTATTTAAGTGAGACATGATGTTGATTTCTATTTCTTTATTCCAATGCTCGCTCTTCCTACTTGAACCATCCTACATTAATTTGTTACACTTACAAAACAAGTGGTTAGTCGAATTTATATATACAACTTATGTTATAAACCATAGAAGTATAGTGGATATATTGATGCATTGCGTAATATGTGCATTATAAACATAATTCGATACATGCTAATGCACATCTTACTTCTTTAAGGAACATTATATATGTTAGACATCTATGATGCATTTGTTCCTTATTACTTTACATTTGTCATCATTAAAACTTATATTACATTAAACCTAACAATCTCCCTCTTTTTGATGATGACATATCACTAGTGAAAAATATGTTTAATGAATGTTTAACACATATAATGTAGTTCAATTCAGTTATTTCTAAATTAAGCGCATTGCATATTTTTTACATAACTTTTCCCCCTATTTGACATCAACAAAAAGGTTTAAAGAATAATAAGTTTTTCTTCTCTCCCTATTTGTAAGATTGTATCGGTAAGCATAAATGTTTAGGGTTCTTTCAAGCACATGCTAAAGCATAAGCTGAAATGCAACTTATCATCAAAACTTATTATACCGTGCATGTTCAGATCTTGACTATTGTTACTGTTATGAAAATTGATACCAATTGTTGGTGATATTCAAACTAATATCAATTATTGCTTGAAACTATTATGATACCAATTGTTATGTTGCTCCTTGTTAAGATAATTATGATATGCACACATTAGAAGAGGTATCTTAGAGTTAAAGATTTGTTACATTCTTTCTTTATGATCAACAAGAGATGTTGAAACATCATTTCTCTCTTTAACATATTAGAACTAAGCAACAAAACACTTCACAGTAATTGGGGTGAGCTGCATTTCATATGATAAAACTAAGAAATCTTAATGCAACACATAGGCATGTTCATACAAGAATACATGATTGTGATTCTTCTTTTAAATCAAAAGGAGCTTTTAAAAACCTTTTCATTCAAAGTTATAATCTCCCTCTAAGTATGCATATCTATTCAAACATGCATGCTTTTCAAGAGGAATTATGACAAGCAAACAAGTTTCGTTATACAAATAAAGAAATAGACTTGTACACGCACTAAACTTCATAGTAAGCATCAACAAATTTAGATAGTTCATTATTTGAACAAGGACCATACTTTATTTTAATAACCTCATGCGTTAGCATCAACCAAGCATATTCAAAAGTTAGTTAAACATTTAAAAACTAGCTTGGTGAATAGCTAGCTTCTTTCCTTTTTAGTATGATTCCAATTAAGCAAATTAGATACTTCATCTTTGTGAGGCTTTCACCATTTAGCTCAAGGAGTACCTACAAAAGCCAAGGGAATATCTTTTTTCTTTCTTTAGTGCCCTTTTTGACTTGGGTCCACTAATGGTTAGTTTAAACAATTTATAATACATATGGAACCAGAGTTTAATCTTACCCAAATATATGTAATGCAATAATTGAAAAGGGTAAAGGTCAGAGGTTACTAAAGCTCATTTCATGTTATTTTTGGCTTGTATGCAGTATAGTACTGATCATGTATCCCTTTTGCATATAGGCCATTACTTCTTATGTTTTTCCTTTTTCTCTTCTCAAGGTGAGTGATTTGATTTCCATTAGAGCTCTTTTCTTGAGATGAGTGAGAAAATTGCTTCCAGTGCTTCTTCTTGTGATTAGCAGTTGCAATTTTGGTTTTTTGAGAAGCTTTCCTTTTCAGCAACCTCTCTCTTGCACCAATATGTTCTCCTTTCTTGGATTTATTCTGCATACATGAAATACTAGAAGAACATTTTGGTACCTACTTATTTCTGGGTCCAAGAGGGTTAGTAATATTCTTTGGAACCCATTTAATGCTTTTGCTCAAGCCATATTTTCTTATATTGCATAGATGAATTATATGCTCATTTTTTCCACAATATCTGTATGATGGTAGGCTAGGCATTACAGTAGGCACAAAGAATTTTGAATAGCATTTGTTTTTCCCTTTGGACGCACTCTTATAGCCAGCATCCAACTTGCCAAACACACAATTCTGTTTGCCAAGTGAAATATTTAAATTACCTTTGCCTCGGGTGAAATTGGCTATTACCTTAGTTAACTCCTCCTATTACAAGAGGAAGTGTGTGTGTGAAGGTTTTCCAGATATTTTCTAAATCATTTATTTTCTGTTTGAGTGATTCATTTTCATTCTTTTCAAATTCTAATTCATTTTCTAAGAAAATCACTATCTTCTTACTATGTGCAAGTGTTTTTGCTAATCTAACCATTTCACCATGCACTTCATTACAAGCATCTTTCAACTCATCAATAGAAAATTTAGAATTAGATTTAGAGTCGAATTTGATACCTCATTATCAGATAGTGCCATCAAGTATGGATAGGTATCCTCATCATCTTCATCTGAATTGTTGCCCCAGATTGCAGAGATGTATGCCACTTTAGCTTTCTCATTTTTCTTCTCTGTATATCTTCCTCCTTGCCTCTTTGAATGCTACTTCAGATTATTTACATAGTAGGAGTGCTTTTGTTTCTGAAGCTCCTTCTTTTTGATGTTGAAGACTCTGCCAAATTTGATGGTCAACTGTTTAAGCTCATCCTCCTCATCATCATTGCTATTATCATCACTTTCATCATTAGTATCATCATCTTCTGAGCTTTGTGATGTAGTAGCCTTGAGCATCAGTGCTTTCCCTTTGTTTTGTTGTTTCCACTGAAGATCAAATCTTCCTTCATGTTCAGCAAGACTTCCAAATAGTACAGTGACAAATTGATATGATTCTCCTCTCGTTTCTTCAATGGCTGTCACTTTTGGTTGCCATTCTTTAGGTAGAGTTCTGATTATTTTGTATACTTTCTCTCTTTATATATAGCTCTTTTCCAAAGCTACCAAATGATTAACAATGTAAGTAAAATGAATTTACATTTCTTTAATGGGCTCACCATTTTCATCTTCAAGGCTTCATATTCAGCTATGAGAGAGCTGAACCTGTTTTCCTTCACTCCCTTGGTTCCTTCATGAGTAATCTCCAGAGCATCCCACATTTCCTTTACTGTGTTAAAATCTGACACTCTGAAGAACTCATCTTGTGAAAGAGCACTAACCAAGGAGTGCTTTGCCTTGAAGTTCAGTAAGACTCTTTGCTTATCTTCATCATCCCATTATTCTTTTGGCTTCTTCTCTCTATATGTGCCATCATTCTGCAATTTTTGTGGCACAAAAGTCACCCTTCTGTATACCAGATGAAATGTCTAGGTACATGGACTGAAAAAATATTTGCATGCTCATCTTCCAGTATCTATAGTGTTCATTATTGAAGCCTAGAGGCCTATTGACATTATTCACCGTGGCAATATGTTCTCTCCAAAGCTAGCCATCTTGCTCTTGGATGATTAGATCCTTTGCTGGGAGTTCAAGCTCTGATACCAATTGTTAGGTTGGCTGGTCACCCAAGAGGAGGTGAATTGGTTAATGTAATATTTTCATCCTTTTTAAGAGTAGCCAAATTTCACCAACAATTACAGCAAAATAGGATGAACAAAGTATGATGAATGATACAGATGAAATAAGAAAATTAGGGATCAAATACAAGAATTTATACTGGTTTGGCCTAAACTAATTGGCCTACGTCCAATCCTCAAGCCACCGCTTAAGATTTCTACTATATCCCACAAGTTTGATCTAGGTACTTGTGAAGCCTTAATATATCCCACAAGTTTCAATTGGCACTTGTGAAGCCACTCTCCCCACTCCCTTATAAGATGTGTAATTTCCCTTAGTATTTCCTCATACTAAGATTATACCCAGAAATTGTAGAAAAGAATGAATACATAATGAAAACTCTCTCTTAGAGTAGATGATACATTGAAAGCTCACTCTAATGAAGTGAGTTTAGTTTTGAATGCTAACACAAAAAGATTTTATAAATTGCAGCAGCATTTTGGCATAAACTTACTTAAAATCGTTACCCATAAGTTCAAATGAAGTTCTATTTATAGATTTATGACTTAACTAGTTATTAGACACAAGATCTATCCTTTAGAGATGTTAACCAACAATTACTTTGCAAAACCAGCTATTCACCAACCGTATTTAATGTGTTTGACACATTGAAACTCGAATTTTGGGTTTCAACAAACGAATTTTACATAGACGATAAGCTAAAGACTTTAGTATTAAACTTCCAAAATTCGTCTATTCAAGAGTGAAAATCGAAGTTTTAATTTGTCAAATATATCACATGTTGAAACATATCAATTTTCATACTATAAATGCATATGTTGAGTATGAATAGCTGTCTCATGTTTTTGTATTCCACTTGAAATTCAAATTTCAGAAGCCGAAATTTGACTATTAAAGGCTTACTCAACTTGGCACAAAAGTTCTCTTCTTGAAATTCAAATTTTGCACTTCAAAGTTCATCTGTCAAAGACTGTGACTTTGAACTTCATCAATAATCAAATTTTAATTGAGCTTCTTGTGAATTTTGCATACTTTTAGTAACTATACTTACCACGAAATTCAAATTTTAGAACCAAAATTCAAATTTTAGAATCAAAATTCGAATTTTAGAGCTAAAAGTCATCTATTAGAGCTAAGATCATATTTTCACTAACTATGCTTAGCCCGAAATTTGAATTTCATATTCAAAATTTGAATTTTGCTCAAAATCTACATGAATCAATTAGTAAAATTTGTTTATTAGCCAATATACTTGAATTTTAACACATGCTAACATCAAATTTACTTATGCTTACTCATTTAAGACATATAATAACAAGATTAAGTAATTTTCAAAGATTAAAACCCCCTCAAGACCTAAGTGAAACAAAATATACCTAGTATCTAGGTCTTCAATGCTTGAGCTCTACTTTCACTTGGTCATTTCCTTCTTGGCATGCTCTCTCCTGAGTTTCAATTCTTGGAGCATCATTTCTCTTCTCCTTTCTTGAGCGAGACATGATGCTACTTTTCATTTCTCTATTCCAATGCTCACTTTTCCTACTTGGACCATCCTACATTAATATGTCACACTTAAAAACCAAGTGGTTAGTCCAATTTATATATCCAACTTATATTATAAACCATAGAAGCATAGTGGATATATTAGTGCATGGTATAATATATGCATTATAAACACAATTAGATACATGCTAATACACATCTTACTTCTTTAAGGAACATTATATATGTTAAACACATATGATGCATTTGTTCCTTATTACTCTACATTTGTCATCATCAAAACTTATATTATATTAAACCTAACAGTAAGAATGCTCATCTTCATAAGACTCTAACCAGATTCACCAAAGATCAAGATATGCTGAAAGTAATACTAGGAATGTAGTGAGTCAAAACAAAACAGGTCTAGGGTATGACCCTTATGCTCTTAAAGAGAAACTAAAAAGCAAGAAACAAAATCTTTACTTGAGAAATTTTGTGCATGTTGATGGCATTAAATCAACGCAAAACATAGAGTCATTTCCAGCACCTAGAAATCAAAAGGATAGATATTTTCTACATTATTTTAGACCTGTATCTCTTTCTTCTAGCCCCTTTTCTACTTGACACTTCTGTAACAAGATAGGTTAAACATTCTGCTTTTGTGTATATAAGAAGGAAGGAAATGACAATGGAATGAAATGGGTTCCCAAAGGTACTTCAGTGCCTAAGGGAGGAACTAACAAGAAAGAACCCAAGCAAATATGGGTACCCAAAAGGAAGAACTAAAATCTATTTTGTAGGTGTCTCAAGGCCAAGAAAAGCAACAAGTGGTATATGAATAATGCTTGTTCAAGACATATGACTGAAGATAAAAAAAAAAATCATTCTGTTGAAAGAAAAGAAAGGAGGAAAGGTTACTTTTGATGGTGACCAATCTAGCAAGGTGGTTGGCATTGGAATCATAGGAAGAAACCTAAAAACATCAATAGAAGAAGTGCTATTTGTAATTGGCCTCAACCACAACCTACTAAGTGTAAGCCATACCTATGACAAAGGCAATTGGGTTCTATTCAATTCCAAATCCTACTTAGTCATCAGAAAAAGTGACCATAAAGTCATTCTCGAAGCACAAAGATATGGTAATTGTTATACAATCAATTTAGATGAATTACCTAGTCTAGACTCAATATGCTTAATCAGTAAAAATGATGAGAGTTGGCTATAGCATAGAAGATTAGCTCATGTTAGCTTGCATTAATTAAACAAGCTTATTAAAAATGAACTTGTTCTTGGATTGCCTAATGTCTCTTTTGAAAAGGATAGAGAATGTAATGTTTGTCTAAAGAAAAACAAACTAAGTCCTCTTTTAAATCTAAAAAAGTTGTCTCTACATGTAGACCACTGCAATTGCTTCACATGGACTTGATAGGTCCTACTCGTGTCAAAAGCATTGGTGGCAACCTATATGTGCTTGTTGTGGTTGATGACTATTCCATATTTACTTGGACTTTATTTCTTTCTTCTAAAGATGGGACATTCGAGGCATTTCTAATCTTAGTTAACAAAATTAAAAATAAGAAAGGTTGCTCTATTGTGTGATTAGAACAAATCACGGTGGTGAGTTTGAAAATGCTTAGTTTGCTAAATATTTTGAAGACAATAGAATAGAGCACAAGTTCTCTACTCCAAGAACACCTCAACAGAATGGAGTTGTTGAGAGGAAAAATAGAGTGCTAGAAGAAATGACTCGTGTAATGCTGAATGAAAAAGGACAACCATAGTACTTTTGGGCTGATACAGTGAGCACAACATGCTACCTAATGAACAAAGCCTACATCAGACCTATTCTTGGCAAAACTCCATATGACCTGTACAAGGGAAAGAAGCCTAACCTTTCTTATCTTCATGGTTTTGGGTGCACTTGCTACATACACAACAACAGCAAAAATACCTTGGGTAAGTTCGATACCAAATTAGATGAAGGTATATTTCTTGGTTATTCAAATAGGAGTAAGGGATATAGAGTATTCAATAAAAAGTCTAAGACCATAGAAGAATTTGTGCATGTAGTATTTATTGAAAATGAAACTTTTCCTAAACCTAACTTAGATGAGGATGAACTAATTTCTAGTTTTGAAAACGTGAACCTTTCTAAGGAAGATAAAACTGAACCTCCAAAAATATCAGAATCTACTGCTGTAGAGGAAGATATTCCGGAGAAAGGTCATGAACTTGATGAAAATAAAGAAATTTCTCAAGAACTGCCCAGACGTTGGAGATATCAACTTCCCAGACATTGAAGACATCAAAGGATTCATCCTATTGATCAAGTGATTGTGAATGTTTAAGAGAATGTAAAAACAAAAAGGAAACTTAGAGATCAAATAAATACTGTGCATTTATTTCTCAAATTGAACCTAAGTGTATTAAAGAAGAATTAAAAGATAAGTATTGGATAATAGCTATGCAAGAAGAACTAAATCAATTTGAGAGGAATCAAGTTTGGGACTTAGTGCCTAGGCCTAATGATCATCCAATTATTAAAACCAAATGTGTGTTTTGAGACAAACTTGATGAATATGAAATAATAATAAAAAACAAAGCCAGTCTAGTGGCTAAAGGACATAATCAAGAAGAAGATATAGATTATAAGGAAACCTTTGCTCCAATCACAAGATTTTAAGCAATAAGTATTATCTTAGCCTATGCTTGTGTAAAAGACATTAAGCTATATCAAATGGATAGAAAAAGTGTTTTTCTAAATGGTTATATCATGGAAGAAGCTTATGTTGACCAATCTCCAGGATTTGAGGACTCAACTAAACCCAATCATGTATATAAACTAAAGAAAGCTCTTTATGGATTAAAACATGCACCTAGAGCATGGTATAAAAGATTAAGTAATTTCCTAATTGAAAAAGGGTTCAATAGTGGCAAAGTTGATACAATTCTTTTTACTAACAAGAAAAACAAATATTTACTTATTGTTCAAATATATGTTGGTGACATTATATTTAGTGCTACTAATGAATCTTTGTGCAAGGATTTTTCTAAGTTAATGCAGAGTGAATTTGAGATGTCAATGATGGGAGAACTTAACCTTTTCCTTGGACTGCAAATCCAATAATGTGATGATGGAATCTTCCTAAATCAATCAAAATACCTAAAAAAGTTGTTGAAGAAATTTGGGATGGAGAATGCAAAATCAATAGGAACTCGAATGGCCTCTGCTATAAAGCTTGATATGGATGAAGAAGCAAAACCATTTGACATAACTCAATACAGAAGAATGATTAGTTCCTTACTACACCTAACAGCTAGTAGGCCTGACAACATGTTCAGTGTCTGCATGTGTAAAAGGTTCTAATCATGTCCCAAGGAGTCCCATACAACAGCTGTAAAGAAAATATTCAGATATCTACTTGGAACATCACATATGGGACTTTGATATCTAAAGAGCAATGGAGAAGAGCTTGTTAGTTATGTTGATACTGACTTTGTTGGATCTAAGACCAAGAGAAAAGGCACAAGTGGTACATGTCAATTTCTTAGAGGATCCTTAGTCTCATGGTTCAGAAAGAAACAAAATAGTATGGCTCTCTCTATAGCAGAAGCTGAATATATAGTCGCTAGAAGCAATTGTTGTCAAATCCTATGAATGAAGTAGCAATTGGAAGATCTTGAAATTGAGATGAAAGAAATACTTGTTAAATGTAATAATCTCAGTGCTATCAACATCACAAAAAATTCAATGATGCATTCAAGGACGAAGCATATTGAGGTCAGACACCATTTCATAAGGGATCATGTTCTGAAAAGAAACATCATATTGGAATTTGTCCCTATAGAGGATTAGTTTATAGACATCTTAACCAAACCACTTCTTGAGGATAGATATTGTAAAATTAGAAGAGAATTGAAAATGGTAAATCCCAATGAAATGTAAGCAAGTTTCTACCTAAACTAGTTTACTATTGAAGGTTAATCTGTTAAGTCATACACTAACTTAAGCATCGGAGTATGTTTAAAGTATTTTGCAGGTACTCCTCATGAGCTTATGTGATAAGAAACCAATATAATGGAGTATCTCATACTTACTCAAACAACATCTGTTGAAGAAATATGGAAATTCAAATGTTCAGTGTCTGTTTGTAAGTTCAATCTTACAAAATTCGCATTTTAACTCCTAATAGATGAACTTTCATGTTATATTTGGCTTATTGGGTAACTTCGCTTGTTTGAAATTTGAATTTTGGCCATTTAATGGCTGAATTTTAGTGCTTCACATGCTATACTAGTGTTTCAGTCTACTCAAACTTCATTTGCTGATTAATTGAAATTCGAATTTTGAATATTGGTATATGTGTTTGCCTTGTCTGTGTGGATAACATTTGAGTTTTGATGATTCAATATTCACATGTTAGACATTCCTTCATGAAGTCTCAAAGTATGAACTTTGAATCCCAGCATTCATCTATTGGACTTCATGTGTTTGCATGTCTTCAGTTGAAGACTTTGAAATTCAAACTTTGAAGACACAAAGTTTGTCTATTGAAATATCTATTAATGATATGTCCTTGACAATCAAATTTCAAGACTGACATTCGACTGTTGAAGATATCCTTCATATGTTATGTCTTTGACAAACGAACCTCAAGGTTGAAAATTTGTCCGTTAAGACAGTTTCTTTATGTTATGTAGGCAGCGTAGCTAACTAAAATTCAAATTTTGACCACCAAAATTCATCTGACAGATGGTTACATAAGAAAATTCAAAGGGCCATATGGTGAATAGATATAAACCTATTTGAACTTTAACCTCTACACTTCTCATTCTCTCTTAACCATTCTCAAATTCCTTTAGTCAACCTTCATTTCCCATCGATTAAACTCTAAATCAAACCTCAAAAACACCTTTGGAGCATTTCTTGAAACACATTCCAAGTGAAATTGGTTAGAGTGAAGAACACTAATATTGAGAAAGAAAAGCAAAGGCCCAAGCGATCTGTCAAATCCCAGTATGCATCAAAAGAAGGCAAAACACAGAAAGAAAAGCTGAGTCTAGCATGGGAACACCATCAAAGAAGCAAAAAATACCATCTAAGCCAAAATGAAAAAAACCTACGGCTGTTGCTTCTACATCTAGCACAGAGTCTGAGGAACTCTAGATGACCATAGAGCCCCTTTACAGCTCTGAATAAATTTTGAAGGGATTTACGACAAAGTTTGCTGTAAAGAAGGTAATTACTCTTTATTGCACTAACTTAGATCAATTTTTGGTTTCAAACAATTTTGATACTAGATTTTGGATGAGAAAGTATAAAAACTTGTTGGAGATTAAGGAGAGACAGAACGATGAAGTCATCAAAGTCTGATATGCCTCCTTGAAATTCGATGATAAGATGAAGAAGTATCAAGTGACTTTCAGGTCTAGGAATTTGTGGCTAACTGATGAGAATCTCAATGATATTCTGGAGATTCCTAGATAGGACAGATTTAAAATTGATATTTCTGCCACCAAATATATTGATGAAGATGATGAAGCTAATAAAGAAGGTGAGGAATTTTGAATTATGAAGAAAGCACAATTCTAGATGCACTTTTCAGAAGACAGGTGAATGGGCCTCAACTGAAAACTGTGAAGCCTTTTGACTTCAGTCTACAAGTAAGAGTTCTACATTATATAGTGTCTAGGATTATCTTCAATAAGGGAGGAAGGTTCAACTTCATTACCAGGGTTGAAGCTTATATTCGAAGAAAGGAGATCAACCTAGGTAATATCAATTTTCAAAGAATGATCAAGGCTAGAGACCAGTGAAAATACTCCACTCTACCATATGCCTCCATCATTACCAAACTTCTCAAATATGCTAAGATATAGCAACTAGAAAAGGCAAAGGAAAGTTTACAAAAGAATTTAAAGAAGAAGAATGAATGAGAATGGGAATAGAAAGAAGAGAAGGCAAATGGATTGGAAAAGGGGCTGGTAAATCTGAGAATCTATTCTATGATGGGGAAGAGTCACAACAACAAGAAATTACCTTTGGGGCTACTCCAACCATCCAACCTGAACCACAACCAACCTAACCTCAGCCTACCCAGCAACCCGAACCTTCCATTCCATCCACTTTGGCTACCCCTAACACCATACCTGACCTATATGATTGCCTATCAAAAAAAGATATTAAGTATTAGAGAGGAACATAATGCTAAGTTTGCAGACCTACAAGCTCAAATAACTGACCTAGCCAAGAATCTCAAGGTGATTGCTGATGCCTATGAAGATATTCAAAACTCTCTTCCAACCACATCAACAACTACCTTAGATTGGTACATCTGAATCTCTTAAATCTTCAAGCTCAAATAACCGACCTGGCTAAAAGTCCTTTTGAAATAGGCTCTCCTAATGCTACTGCTGCTACTATCACACCTTAGGCTTCAAGTAATTGTACTAGTCCTGGTCCATCTGTAAACTATGCTATAAAGGATGAAGCCACTCAAGCAAAGGGCTCTCATGAGCCAATCATAGAGGAAGCTCAAGATTCAATTCGATTATCAAAAGAAACTGAGCAAACGGAGAAGCTTGTTGCAGACCTTACAGCTGCACCCATTATTCAAGCTACTCTCAATGAGGAAAAGGGGATCATGCCTTACATTGACTTTGCTGCTGTTGCACACGATACTATAGTGTAAGCTTAGAAGCAAAGGCTAGATGAGATGTTCCCTCCACTAGCTCCTCAACCTCCATCCTTTGAACTTGGACTCTCGGTAGAGAAATGAGCTAGGCTAGCTAATATCCTAAGGAAAGCTTGGGAATTAACTTCAGGATTTGATGATGATCTTCCACAAATCCCTCCTTCAATGCCATTTATACTAGTTACTCTTTTAGCCATTCCTATGGCTCAAGTGCCTCTTCTTTCTATACCTACTTCTGCTCCTGATGATGCCAAAAATAGGGATAAGGAAGTTGGACAAACTAGAGAAGCTGCAACTGGACAAACTAGAGAAGCTGCAACTGGACAAACTAGAGAAGCTGCAACTGGACAAACCAAAATTGGACAATCTGAAGCTACTAGGTAATCAGGAAAAACTTATGGCAAGAGGATTAAGCTCAAGGCCATAAAGGAATGACAAGCTGCAGAACCTTAGGGCTTAGACCTTAAGACTTTGTAGGATTTTGTGTTTCATTGTGATGTACTTTCTTTATGATCAATGTACTTGTTTGTATACTTACTTGAACTTGGTTGAACATTTGTATTGAACATACGTGCACCGATAAATCAATGAAACTTATTTCCATATTTTCTTTTACATTCTCCTAAATTTTCAACTATAATACATGTGCTATATTTATATTTAAATTTTAATGCATATATTGAGAGGGAGCTCTAATTCAATTTGCAAGTTTTGTCATCATAAAAAAGGGGAGAACGTTAAATCAGAAGTTTTGATTATTCTAAACAACTAGAGCTTGGAATGGAGTATATCAAAGGAGTATGAAAAGATAAAGTGAAGAAATCCAGTGAAGAAAAAATGAAGATTTAGTTGTTAGGATTTCTCACTATGCACACTAGGTAAAAAACTTTGATTCTTATTTATTTATGTTGTCACAGCACTTAAACAAGTTATTTCATAGTTATCCTATGCCAACATGTGTTAAAATTGAAAAATACTGACCAACAGATGAATTTTGTATTTGACTCATGTGTATTTTGTGCAAAATTTGAATTTTGCTTAGTGAAATTTGAAGTTATAGAGGTTTTATCTCTGATAGACGAATTTCAATTCTGAAATTCAAATTTTAGACTAACCATTGTTAGTGAAAGTTAGCAAAATTCATATAAAGCTTAGTCATAATTCGAATGTTGGTGAAGTTCAAAGAGAGTTTAGAGTCACCTTCTCTGACAGATGAACATTGGACTTCAAAGTGGGAATTTCAAAATAAAAACTTATGAGTTTTGTTAGAGCATGCTTCTAACAGATGAACTTTGTAGTTCAACATTTGAATTTCACATAGGAGAACTTTTGTAGTTTTGTGTCATGTTGAATATGCCTTTGACAGATGAATTTCAGCTTTTGAAATTCAAATTTCAAGTGCATTGTGAAAATGTGAGAGAAACTGTTCAACCTCAACAGATACACTTTCAATATGAAAATTCATATAATCTAACATGGGATATCTTTGACAAACTCAAAATTCAAATGTTATATTTGAACAGATGAATGTTAAAGTTCAACGTTGAAATTCTTAGCATTCTATCTCTGTAAAATTCGTCTATTGAACTCCAAAATTTGAATTTTAGCATGTTAGACGCATTAAAAGTGGTTAGTGAAATGCTATTTCTGCAAAGTAACTATTGGTTAAAGTTTCTAATAGCTAGATCTTATATCTAACGACTAGTTAAGTCATAAATATATAAATAAAACTTCATTTGAAGTTGTGGGTAACAAATTTAAATCTATCTTTGCAATAACTCTGCTGAATTTCTATGTCAAAGTTTTTTCACACACATACTACATTTATTGAGCCTTAACTTTCATATCTACTCTATTCTATAGAGTATTTATTCTGTATAAAATATTTTTTTATTTTGGAAGAAAGATTCTTTGTGAGGAGAATCGTAAAAGGTATTGGAAAACACTTATTAGAGTGTTAGTGAAAAATTTCAATGTTCTTGGAAATAAAGCACATGTATTGTATTGAGGCATTGCATAGAGTCCGTTCAATTCTTACTAATCTTGAAAATCTCAAGTGGTGGCTTGAGGACTGGATGTAGGTTAAGTGGATTGAACTGAACCAGGATAAATCTTTGAGTACTCTTTTCTCTTATCTTACATTTATATTCATTTTCATTGTACTCTATTTTTCTACAAGCTTTTGCTTTCACTATAAACTTGTGCTTTTACAAAAAAATCTTAAGCTTCCCAAAGGCTACTGCTTAGGTGGATTGAACTGAACCAGGATACCTGTAAGGCTAATAAGTGGGGTAGTCTTATTACTGCTTAGAATGCCTAAGAACAAACAAACCATTGGCTGCCAAATGATAAGTTTTTCATCATTAACATTGATGTAATCATAATCATGATGACCTATAACAATAATAATTCAGTAAAATTTAAAACCTACTCCACAACCACATTGACCTAAACCCATGGCATCAACATAGGCAATAGCAAAGCTCTTACTAGATCTCTTTTACCAAGTATGGCCAGTCATATAGCTGGAATCATTCTACTAACATTTGAAAGGATCAAAGGGAGTAGGTCTACATTTAATGCATCAAACAAGGTATCACCTCATGGATAAATCATTTTTGTTCATTCCTCAAGGATGAATTAAGTTAAGATCAAGGAGAGACTACATGGAAGCTTACTAATAAAAAAGGCTATATTTTCTAAAGGAAAGAGTAAATAGTTAAAACATCAAACTGTTATAGTTGAGGATAGATTTTCACTAAGTAAATATCTCTACATAGCATAGATTATTCATAAATATACCTAACTTCATTTTTTAGTTTCTTCTCCCATGCATATAACATGTCCAGTGTCAAATGATGACTACCATAAAACATACAGGAGTCCTATAAGAGATCATTATTACTCCCATAATCTTCTTCTCCAATGCTTGAACAATTCATTAAAAATCTTGATGATGAAGAGTGTGAAGAAGCTAACCAGAATAAAGCCAATGGATTCAACAGTTTTGTTGCTACAAAAAAAATAAAGTCATTGCCAGATGAAGAAACAAATTGCTTTAGAATGCATAAGAATAAACAAACCATTGATTGCCAAATGCACCAAACACAGTAATGTATTTCCACAAGAAGAGAAATGTAATTCATCAAAAAATTCACATCTCTAGCTAAGAAAACAAATGGTTAACAAGAAAATTTTTTTCTTTTCTTTAGCTAATTAAAAAAAGGAGAATAATTCCTTTAAACAATTTATCAGTGAAACAAAGTCGATAATGCAATCATTTTCAGGGGATGTCTCGCTCAATTTTCTCAATGCTAGTTTCCCATATTAGTTTCCCTAAAAATGAGAAAAAATAATGTTTTGGGGTAGCAAGGAAGAGTGAGGCACAAGTAATGCAAGAGGAATAGTAAATGCCTTAGAATATTTCATAAGTGAAACCAAAATCATATACTGCAATCAACTTCAGCAGATATCTTACTCAGTTTTCTTCAACAAAACATCAATACTTCAAAAGCATAGATATTTCATCTCCGACATATTAGATATGGAGTGACACTAAAGATTACATCTGAACACTACATTTATTACTGCTATGGTTTGTGACTTTATGTCCCGTATGCATCTCAGTGCTTAGTTTTCATAATGCTCGGCTCCCAAAAAAATTGTAAGAGGTTGATAAGAAACCCTAAATTTTCCCAAAAAAAAAAAAGAAAAATAACTTACTAGACCAGTAAGAAAGAGATAGGCATAAGTGACACAAAAGGCAAAGTAAATGCATCTCTGCCATTGATCTGATTCTTCAATGTTGTTCCACTAGTAAGTTATGCCCTCAAACTCAGTGATCCTTCTTTCTTTCTAGCCAATAGCTTGCCAAATGAACCAAACACAGCAATGTATTTTCACAATCTCAAATAGAGCCACAGGTTCTTGATATTCCTCTTCTTTCTAGCTAATAGCTTGGTTGTCATCATTCTCTTTGGCTCTTGCTCTCACTTGTACGAAGAAGCAAAGAAGAAATGAATGGAGGAAGGAGGTTGTGACTTCTAAACCCTTCGATTCTAGCCATCATGTCTATAACCTTGATCATGACTGGGATAGAGAGGGAAAACAAGAGTGAGATGGTGACGAAGTGATGGAGGTTGAGGACGGAGTAAGCCAAGGTGGTAGTAACTTCAAGGAAGAGTTTTTAGGGTTTTTTTAGGCCCAATATGATCCAAAAAAATAAAAAAGTACAAAACATGACATGTCACACTTATTATCAATAAAGTTGATTTAAGTAAATGATTCTGTCTCCTAACACATAAGTCAATCAATAGGTACACAATTTATTCTATTTGATTTAATTTTTTTTAAGAAAAAACAAGTTACTTTTGCCAAATTTGACAAAAACATGTGACTTTGCTTTTGTTCTATATTTTTTTAAAAAAATTTGGTGTAAGACATTAACAGCTAACACTTTTTTGTTTCTTTTTTCATAGTTTCTTTGATTAAAAGAAAAGGAGGAGAGGGGAGGACCTTGTTTGTTTTAGAAAATTAGAGGGGAGGGACTAAAATTTTCCCCTTCTCTCCCCCTTTATGGATCATTTTTAGTTCTCCTCTTAATTAGGGTTTTTTTGGAGGAGAGAAAGTATTATCTTAAATATTATAACCACTTTGCCCTTAATATTTTTTAATATTACAAAAACTCTAAACCATACCTAGCTCATCATGTTGTCATCATCCTAACTAGTCGCTATCGCTATCCCAGCTTGTGTCATCTTCATACCTAGCTAGTGTCATCACCGTCGCCGTCATTATCCCCAATGCCACTCGTCTCCATCACCATCTTTCTTTCTTTCTGGGATTTGGTAGCTTCTTTGAATGCACCTATAAATCTAGGTTTTAATCCACTTTTACTAGATCTGGGATTTTGGTTTATTGTTCAAGCTCGATCATCTGAGATTCATCTACCTCAAGGCTGTATAAGCTAGCAAGATTAACTAGTTCTCATTGTCATCCATTTTTTCATAGGGGAAAGTTAGAAAAAAATAATCTAACATATAAGGATAGGATTGTAAAGTTGTTATTAGCTTCCCTCCCTTCCCCTCCTGAATCAAACAAGATATCATTAAAATTCCTCTAATCTCCTTCCCTTCAATTACTCCAAACGAGGGAATTTTAAAACATCTCCAATCCCCTCTATTAAAATCCCATCCCTTCCCTCCCCTCCCCTTGGTTGAACCAACCATACCCTTATTAGTTAAACTGGCCTCTACCCCAAACAAATTGTAACAAATATTAAATAAAGTATTATTTGTATAATCATTGATAAAATTAATTGATAATGTGTATAATGATTAAAGAATGATTTATACAATGATTAGAAATAATGATAGTCTATAATACACTCTCCAATTCTATTTATAAGGTATTGTTGACTAGTGCACGAGTATTAAGGAGAATTAGTTATATTCTTAAAGTTACAAAAAATTAACATAAGTTTCTAATTTTACCCCTACTCTTCATTCAAATAGTGATAATTATGTGGGGAAAGAGAGTGGCTTAAAGTAGGGAAGAATTTACTATAAAATAAAATTATTGAGGGTAAAGCAGAGAATTCGTATAAAATTTGACACTACATTTTATAAATAGGACCAAACAAATATTTTAGATAATAGTTTATAAATAGGATCAAACACAGTATAAATTACTAATAATTGGCATATTATTAGAAAATAATTATTAGTCCACAAATTTTAACAAATATTAAATAAAGAATATTGGATCATTATTATTGTTGAATAATCATAAAAAAAGACAAATTTAATTAAAAGTTCAACAAATATTAATTAATAATTAACTAAGAATTAGTAAATAATAATGATTAGAAATAAAATAACACTATAATTAAGAAGCAAATATGTACCAATTATGAAAATATAAATTTAATAATTAATTGATAAAAATGGTTGAATAAAAAATGACAAAGATGATTAATTAGTAGTAATTAGTTATTAAGTATGAAAATTTTGTCACCTCATACATAGTGACTATTGGTGTTATATCTTACTCTTCCTTTATCATATCATGGTTGTTCTAGTCATATGTCCTCTTTTGTATAGTGTGACTCAGGTGACTCAACTCTTGATGATATTTATGCAATATTCAAATCAAACCAAGTAGAGTCAACTAAAGAAATTAACTAGCGAGGAATCTCAAATGCTTGATTTGATGAGTCACCATATTGAAAGGAATACATATTGTACTTGACCCTAAATAAAGTTGAGTCATTCAATAAAGACATGAATGATCCAAATTGACCAGGACTGGGAGAGCTAAATAGGGATAATGAGGATAGTGGCATAAAAGAAGAAGTGGCCCCAACAAATGTACTGGATGTGGTCAAAGTAGTGATGTGATCTCGTTCCTCTTCATCTTCTTCTTGAGGAGTAAATGCTGTTCTGGTTGATAAATAGTCATCATGTTGTTTACTTGGTCTTTTATGTTGAGGAATTTGTGGACATGGTAGCTCTTGTACAGGTAGAGCAGGCTCAAGTTCCATGCTGAAATGTTGCTCTCTCATTGCAATTAATATGTTATGCTGGTCTTGAGCAACCCTCACATAAAAACCAATTAACAATTCTAATGGGTAATTAATGCCAAGCCTATACAAATCTTCAGCTATATTAGTCTGAAATTAATAATAAAGCATTAGGTTATGACAATGTCTGTATCAAGGAAAAATATAATGATAGTGAAAAGTAATCAAAAAGTTACCACATAATCAATCGCACTACAAGAAGGATGGATCCACCATCAAGTATGTCTCTAATACCACTGCATGTACTCCGATGTATGATGAAAATACCACATTTGTTGGAGGAGCATTAGTAGTAGTATAAGGTCAATTAAACCATACTTCAATGAAGATTTTGTGACCTTCCATCCAATTTTCTAAAGTTTTCCCTTTTAGCTGTGTTGTGTGAAAATCATCTAAGTTAGCCTGGGCCATCGGAATTGATTGCTAGAGACCAAATTGCCTTAGAACATGATCAAGGGGATCCCATTCTACTATATGAAAGCATATAAAGGGGACAAAAGCACACCAAATGCCACTTATTTCCAAGCAATAATTTGGAATCAGGCCAAGATTTCTAAGAGTTTCATAAGGCCACTAAATGATCTCATCATCGGTCATCACATCAAGCAAACTCCTATAACATTGTAAGGCCAAGCGATTAGAATGGGGGGCTAGTCGTATGTTTTTCCACCTATGATTATAATAAAGAACATGTTAAAATATACATGATTTCGATAATAAGTGTTTGGCTTTGGTGGTGGTGGTTGCTCTGGTGCTAGAATGGAAAAGCAATCCCATACCCAAAAATATGGTAATGCTAGGCAACCACCAATATTCACTTTAGAAGGGTTAGTTGCATTGCACATTTCTCTGTACAAGTAAGCTAACACTGCTGAACCCCAATTATATTTTTGAACATCTTTAAATTTTGATAATAATGAAAGATACATTAAATAAACCCTACAACTAGACCTATCTAGCATAAGGTATCCACCTATTAATCTTTGGATATATGCATGTGCAAAACATTATATGTCCACATCTAATGCATCATGGTCCAAATGAAAAAAATTCTCTTTTAACTAACTCATAAATAGCCTTTGTTCTTATATGTTCGAAGAAGGCAAATGTTTTCCAAGATGAAATTAACACACACTTGGCCATTCCAATTCATATTCTATGGGCCCAATGATGGGAAGTCTTGAACAAGGAAGGCCTAACTGTATAGCTACATCCTCTAAAGTTATGGTGCACTTTCCATGTGTAATATGAAAGGTATAAGTCTCAGGACGCCACCTCTCAATAAGTGCAGAAACCAAACTTAGATCGTACTTAAATTGGCCAAGTCAAGCAACACCATAGTATCCAACTTGTCTAAGATACTCGATGATTTGGATCGGTAGCTCACCCATTTTCCTGAATCACTGAGTGATAAGGATCCTATCAATCTATACAATTAATGGAAACATGATTAATAAATAAGCATAACAACCATCAGTAATATGTGAAAGAAATTTACTTACATTGTTGTTTCACACTACCTATGAAATATATTGTACTTGTAGATATAATAATGAGTCATCATCTAGGCGTGATAGAATGAACTAATGTGGTTTCTCCATTTAAGAAATGTCTCTGCAATGAATGGAATATAAAAGTGTTCGATCTCCCAAAAGATTAATGTAATCTAGTTGCTTGATTAAGAAAGTTAAGAAAGTGCAAGAAATTAATAATACAAACTTCTTTACATTTCATAAAAGGTATTGATAGAGGAGGCTTAAGGCTCGATTCAAAAGGAGAGCTTGACAAACTTGGAGAGCTTGGCAAGAAGCTTGGAAAGGTTACTGAACATGCAGACTAAGCTTGGAAGACCATATATCCATGGCAAGGCATATATGGCCCAATAATTAAAGTGAGAGTGGTCCAAGAGCTATATGATTTGGAGCCCACATATTTGACTAAGTTTTTAACCCAAAAGAATTCAAATGTCTTCTTGTTGTCAGTTCCACATCCAAGTCCAAGAAGTCCAATTGGAGAAGCCACCTTGAAAGATCATGTGCTTCACTAAACTTTATTAATTAATAAAACCCAATTAGTTAATTAGTAGTTTTTTTGATAGTTCACCTTGTAAATAAACATGCCATGTGCCAAACATATGATTTCATTAATGTGTTGGTATATTTATAAAAGCTTAAGTATTATTTTTATTATTTTCTTTGAATTTTCATCATTTATTTTTTAAATTTCATTGTTATTAGTTTCTTAGGTCTATTGAGAGTGTTACTTGAGTCCAAAGACTCCTAATACCATTAGGATTACATGAGCCGAAATTAATTAGGTCTTCTTAACTCATTAGGTTAGTTTTCCTTTTCCTATTTAAGGCTACTTATTGTAAAACATTTTGGAGCAAGATTATTGAGAATGAATTTTTCAGAACTTATATTCCTCCTTGTGAATTTTCTCTTGTATCCCTTGTGTTCTTGAGAGAATTCTTAGACTTATTAAAGGAGTGGTCTTTCTTTGTGTCATCTTGAGACTAGGGTTCTAAAAGATAGGTTCTTTTAGAGTCTTATCCTATTGACTAACACTTATCCCTTTTATCTTTATCTATTTTCCTTCATTGTTATTGTATGGACGTACTCAAATTTCAATGTTAATTTTAACCCCTTTTTGTGTGAGTTTTTGGATGATTTATGAGTCAATCTTATAGCTCAGAATCTTAGCTTTCAACTTGTTTTGAAGCACTTAAATTCAAGTTTTCATTTGTGAGATATATTGAATTCAATATAGTCATGCAATTCCAGAATTTCCAGTTCATGTTCTTCAATCTTCTTGTTGTTCAAGGCTTTGTGCTTGATTCTAATCGATCTCGGGGTGACATCTAGATTGTAGAAAGTTCCTTGGATGGGTTCCAAGTGGGTCTTTCATCATTTGGCATAAGAGCTTTGGTTGCTAGTCTCAAAGGTCTGATTTTTCCTCTTCCTTCACCTTCATTTCGTCCTTTCTTTGTTGTTTTCAAATCTATCCCTCTTTGTTTTGTATATTCACTTTCTTCTCTTCTCTTATTATGGAGTGATTTCCTTTTTTGTTTCCTTCTGTGTGTGGTGTTACCAATTTCTTGTCTTGCCATCCATTATTTGTTCCTTTCATTTGTGGCTCGTTCTTGTTTTTCCTCCTATATTGGTGTTTTGTCCAGATTTGGGTGATATAAAAAAATTCAAATTTTCATTTGCTTCAAATTGAGTGCTGTGCTATTTCTGTGTTGGTGTGTAAAAAAAATTAAAAAAAAAGGATTGATTGTTGCTACAAAAAAAGAAAAAGAAGAGAAAAGAAGAGTAGCAGATTGAAAAAAAAAATATAAAAGAAGAAAATTTGAATTTGGCTGCTGAAAATATTCAGAAGATTTGAGAATCTTTTGTCTCCTATTTTTGTGCTATAGTTGTTGGTTGTTGGTTGTTTACTTGCAATCAAAGGAGTTTCCTATTCTGACTACTTTATTAGAAATTGAAGGAGAATTGCCTAAAAGTTGAAGTTCCTGTCCATCAAGTCACAAAAAGTTTCCTAAATTCATAAACTTGGATGGTAAGCTTCCAAAACTTTCCTAATTTCTTTTTTTCCTTGTTTTGATTATTCTTTCCTAATCCCTTGTTCCTTGTTCTGCAAGTTGATTCTTTTCTATTTTATCTTTTCTATCCTAAATTGTCTTTCTTTTAGATTCAGGTAATCAAATACATCATTTTCCTTCCCTAATTCATCACGCCACTTCCCTTACTCAATACACCTTCAATTTTTTTTCCATATTCATCCCTTAAACACTTTCTCCCTATTAGCCTACCTCTTGTGATAAGTTGCTACACGTTTTTTCCTTATCATTGGTCCAAATATTGATTCTTTGAGGACTTTGAATTTTGGGACTATAGTTTTGTGATTGCCACTTATCATATACTCTTCTCCTTTTTTATTTGTTGGAATTGATTAAGAACACTATATAGGGAGCATATGAGTGGTAAAAGGCAAGAGTGTTTTACATTATTGAAAAAGTCAATCTTTTTGTGTGAAACACAAGTGCTAATAAATTTTTAAGTGAAAACATATGAGAAAGTAATTTGTGAGGTCCCTATTTCTTTCCTCCTTGTTTTCGCTAACATTTTAGATTATAAACATGGTTGTTGGAGAATTTAATCTTAAGGGCTTATTAAAGACTTTTAATGATCAAATCAAGGAAGTGAATGCAAAATTGGATCACCTGGAGTTTCTTCTAAAACTAAAGCAAGGCATAATTCAAAGGTTCCTACTTACACAGATGTTCTTAGCAACATCAAATTGAAGATCCCACATTCCATGGGGAAAAAGATCCTAATGTTTACTTGGAGTAGGAAAGAAGAGTTGAATAAGCATTTGGATGTTGTAACTACTCAGAGCTAGAGAAAGTGCAATGTGCTTACCTTTGATTGAGTAAAAAGGTTGATGCTTGGTGGAAACGGATGAAAACTAGATGCACTATGAATGGAGAATCTTCCATTGTAACTTGAAAAAAATTGAAAGCAGTCTTAAGGCAAAATTGATGCCATCCAAAGCTAAAAGTATGGTTGAATCTTCTAAGGAGATGCATGTGCCCACAGTTCAAGATTCATATGATTCCCACTTGGAGAAAGTTGATCAAGTGGATGAACAGGTTGCTGCATTGACAAAGGTTCTTAAGACAAAAGAGTTGTCTATATTTAAAGGTATGCCTAATTCTCAAACCTCTTGTGATGATATTTCTTGTGCTAAAGTAGAAAACTTAGGATATGTTAGTCTAAGTAAGTTGAATCATGTTGATAATATTTCTTGTGTTAAATCAATTGAATTAGAAATTTAAGTTTGAATGTGTAGAACTTGAGAATCCCAATGATTTTAATATTATTAATTGTGATAATGGGATTGAACATGATATCTTGTTGAACCTTGAAGAGAAAATTAGCCTATATGTTGATAGTCTTGTGATAGAAAATTGGCTTTTTGCTTGATTCTAGCCGATCCTAGGGTGACATCCAGATTGTAGAAGGTTCCTTGGATGGATTCCAAGCGGGTCTTTCATCAAATATTGTTTCATACAAGTTATTGTCTAAATGTTCAAGCCTATAGACAATTCAAGTGATTATGACCTATTTGCCTACATAACCCATATTTATTATGTTATTCGAGTGTGGTTCAATCCATCTCAATATGAGTGTGAGTTCAGGAGGGCAACCTTTGGCCTGAATCATTGATGGATCAAGAATCAAGTAAAGACCATCAAATTCTAAATGCTTGAGCCTATAGAGAATTCAAGTGATTGTGACTTATTTGCCTACATAACCATCATTTATTAGGTTGTTTGTGTGGTTCAATCCACCTCATTATGAGTATGAGTTGAGCGAGGGCAACCTTTTGCTCGAATCATAGATGAGTCAAGAATCAAGTACAGACCATCAAATTGTGGCCAATGTACCTCATCTCTTATTGGTCTAAGCTCATTGCTATAAGCCATTTGCATGGATTCCAACTTGAATACAGGATCAACAAATTCTAAAGAGTCTATGCCTACTCGAGCACATGCAACTAAAACATGCATACATGGATATTGATGTGAACCCCATAAGGAACCTATTTGGAAACTTTGTAACTACTATTATCATTCATTCATAGGAGATTATGGGGATTACGATGCTTCAAGGTAGGCAAATTCTTTTTTTAAACAAGCAGAGTACTTGCAACATTGGTGTAGCTACCTCCATCAATAACAAAGAGTAGAGTACTAGCAACATTGGTGTAGCTACAACTATGAATAATAAAGCAACATAATTTGTCTTTAATACAACATCTTGAATGGAAAATTTGTTGTCTTTGTTCATTATCTTACTCTTTTTGAGGTTGAATACAAAGAGTTCTTCTATTCACAAGGAAATTCCCATCATGAAATGGTTCATAATATCCATCTTCTAAACATTCAGTTGATGGCTTTTCTTCATATTCATTTTCAGTTTCAACTTCATTTTCACTTGCCAATTCAACATTTCCTCAGATGGTCAAGATTCTTTTATTTTGACACTGATTGGTTATATGTCCAAAACCTTGACACTTAAAACACTTCCTAGAAGAAGATGGAAAAGAAGAAGGTTTAGTATCATGTTTACCTCTGAATTCTAAATTTTTGGACTTGCTTTCCTTCCTAGGCCGTGAGAAAGACCTGAAGTCTTTGGAGACTTCTCTTGGTTTACCATCTTTCTATTTAGCAACAGATTTAGATTTCTTCCAAGAAGTTTAATAGGAGAATTTTTTATATTTTAGTTGCTTCTCCAAAAAAAGGCCTTGTGCAAAAGCTCTTCCATGTCTATGTAACACTCTAATTCCACCCTATCTCAAATTTCTGGCCTTAAATGACTAAAGAATCATGTCATAGTTTGTTCAAGATCTTCTACTATGTTTGTCCATATCAAAGTTACTTCTAACTCTTCATAAATTCATCAACACTTTGAGTTCCCTGCTCTATTCTTTGCAATTTAATATGTAAGTCATGATAGTAATGGCTAAGGATTTGCCTTTTCCTCATGACAGCTTTCATCTCATATCATGAACTCACGGATGTTCTCTATTCCTTTGTCTACTTGCTTACAACTGGTCCCGCCAAATACTTGCATTTCAGTGAATTCTATTGCAGCCAATTTTACTTTCTTCTATTCAAAGTAGTTGTGGCACTCGAATACATGTTCCACTCTTCTTTCCTACTACAAATATGCATCCAGATCATCATTTCCATGAAAAGGCGGAATCTTTAACTTGAGTCCTCCTACGTCATTATCATGCCTTAAAGAATTCTTGCTTTTTGAAGTAGACTTTTCTGCATTTGATTCATGATCTTTTAACTCTGGTCGAAGCTTTCTTTGTATCTTCTTTCCTTTAGTAGCAAATTTAGCACTATCTAGCCATTTATTAATATTGGCTAATTTAGCTTTCAAAGAATTCCATAAGAATTTCATGTCTGTTAGGCCATGTTCATCTTGACTTTCATTTCCTCCATTACTTCCAGGCATCCTGAAAATGGAATAAAGAAAATAAAGAAAAGGACCTTACACACTTTTCTCATGTGTTTCACTCAAAAGATGTTAGTTCATTGGTGTATGACACTTAATTTGACTTTTTCAATGATGTATCTCTCTTGCCTTTTACCACTCAAACTAGTGTCTTGTAGTGTTCTTAATAGAATCACTATGACTTGTCAGGAGCTAGTAATAATGAAATGCTAGAGTTCATATCTCAAAATAATGATAACCAAACTTATATTCTTGGCCCTTTTTTTTCTCTTTTGCACTCTTTCTTCCTTTTGTTTGTTTTTTTTAATTAGCCAAGATCAATCAATAACTAATTTCCATCAAAATTCTAGCAACTAGAATTTTACAACAACCAATTAGTTTCAACAAAAAGGGACTTTCTAGTAGCTACCAAACATGCAACAAGAATTTTCCAGCTAAGAAAAATACCAGAAAATTATTTCAACAGCAAACAATTTTTTCCAACATAGTATTTCGAGCAAATAATAATCAATAGATTTTTAGCAAGCAGCAACAATTATTTTTCAGCAATTCAAAATTTAAAGTGATTCGAATCTAACTTTAAGAAACTTCGAGGATGAAGATACAACTTTGTTAAATCAGAAGTTTTGATGATTCCAAACTGTAAGGTTTAGTATAATATAAGTTTTGATGATGACAAATATAGAGTAATAAGGAACAAATGCATTATATGTATATGATATATATAATGTTCCTTAAAGAAGTAAAATACATATTAGCATGTATTTAATTATGGTTATAATGCATATATCATGCTATGTGTAAATATATCCACTGTACTTTTACAATGAATAATATAAGTTGGATATATAAACTAGACTAACTACTTGGTTTGTAAGTGTAATATATTAAATATAGGTTGGTTCAAGTAAGAAGAGTGAGCATTGGAATACAGAAATGGAAATCAATAGTATGCCTCACTCAAGAAAGAAGAAAAGAAAGGATGCTCCAAAAATGAAAGATCAGAAGGGAGCATGCCAAGAAGGAAATGACCAATTGGAAGTGGAACTCAACATTTGAAGACCTAGGCACTAGGTATATTTTATTTTCACTTAGGTCTTGAGGTGAGATTAATCTTTGAAAATTACTTAATCTTGTTACCATATGTTTTAAATGAGTTAGATTAAGTAAGTCTGATGTTAGTATAAGTTAGATTTGAAAAACTCTGATGACAGATGAATTTTGAGAAGTCAAAATTCATATACTTTGTGAAAATACAAACTTTGCTAACTAAAATTTGAAGTTCCAGAGATATTACCTCTGATAGACAAATTTCAAGTGTTGAAATTCAAATTTCGAGTCAAGCATAGTTAGTGAAATCTGGCTTTCAAGAATCTAGAGTTTAACTTTTGATTAGTATTTTTAATATCTCTCTCAAAATAAATATGATTTTGATGTGAAACTTATTTCATATGAAACTAGACTTAATAAGCTTTTCAAAGAAGGTTATTTCACTCAAAATAAAGATCATATGAAAAAGCTATGGTTATTTAAAATTGAGCAGTGAGATATGAATTTTTAGTTTTGACCTCTTATCATTTTTTTTATCATATCTCACAGAATAAGTTTTATTTTGAAGTGAAGTTTATTTCATTTGAAAGTATACATTGAGAGCTTTCCAATCATAGGTCATTTTCTTAATTTGGAGTTTAAATGAGAGAGTTATAGCTTCTGCAAAATTGTCTACAGTGTAAAGTTTAAAGTTACGTAGGTTCCACTGCGATAGACAAATTTCGGGCCTCTAAAATTCGAATTTCGCAGAGAACCTTTGTGCTAAGTTGAGCTTGCCACTGACAAATGAATTTTGGCTTCTAAAATTAGAACTTCAAGCCTAACAGATGAATTTTGGCTTTCAAAATTTGAATTTCGAAACACCAGAATGTGAAAATACTTCCAGAAAAGCTAACAGACGAAATTGGGCTTCCAAAATTCGAACTTCAAGTATAACAAATGAATTTTAACTTTGAAAATTAAAATTTTGAATATCTAGAAACACAGAAATAGGTTTGGAACAACCAACAGACGAATTTCCACATCCAAAATTCAAATTTTGAAAGGAAGAACTTGTACCATATTAAGTTGCTCACTGACAGACGAATTTTGGTAACCAAAATTTGAACTTTGAAGGCACTGTAGCAATATGAAATAACTATTCACACTTACCAGAAGTATTTTAAACTTGAACATTCGTATGTTCCAACATAGAAACATTTTCTAAAGATGAAAATTTGAACTTTGCTTTATAACAGACGAACTTTGAAGTTCAACGTTAAAATCTTCAACTTTCGGTATCTTTGAAATTCATCTGTTGACATCCAACATTTGAATTTCAGAATGTCAAAAACATTAAATGTGGTTGGTAAACGGCTAGTTTTGCAGAGTAACCGTTGGGTAACGTCTCTAACGGCTAGATCTTGTGTCTAACGTCTAATTACACTACAAAACTATAAGTATAACATCATTTGAACTCATGGGTAACAATCTTAAGATAGTTTATGTGAAAATGCTGCAATAATTTGTAAAATCTTTCTATCTTAGCATTGTTTAAAAAACCCACCTTAATAGAGTGAACTTTCAGTGTATTATCTACTCTTCAAGAAAGCTTCCATTCTGTAAACATTTCTTTCTACATATTCTGGGTAGAATCTTAGTGTGGGGAAACACTAAGAGATTTACACATCTTGTAAGGGTGTGGGAAGAGTGGCTTCACAAGTGCCTACTAAAACTTATGGGAATGTATTGAGGCTTCACAGGTGCCTGGATGAAACCTGTGGGATATAGTGGAAAATCCCAAGTGGTGGCTTGGGGACTGGATATAGGCCAAGTGATTAGGCTAAACCAGTATAAATTGTTGTGTGTTGTTCTTCATCTTCTCTATTCAGTTGCTACACACAACTATCTCTATTTATCCCTGTTTTGCTGCACTCTTAGTGAAACTGGGTTGTGATCCAAAAAGAGCGAAAATCTTGCATCATCCAATTCACCCCCCTCTTGGGTGACCAGCTAACCTAACACAAACAACTAGAGCTTGGAAAGGAGAATATCAAATAAATGTAAAAGGATTAAGTGAAGAAATTCAATAAAGAACATGAGAAGACTTAGTAGTTAGGATTTCTCCTTATGTAATATGGGTAAAAAACTTTGATCTTTATTTCTTTCAACTTACCACAATGTTTGAATTTGTTATTTGAAAGTTATCCAACATTACCTTGTATTAGAATTGAGTTATATTGGCTAACAAACGAATTTTACTATTGATTCATACTTTTTTTGTGCAAAATTCAAACTTTGCTTAGTTAAATTCGAAGTTATAGAGTATTTGCCTCTATTAGACTAATTTTAGTTATGAAATTCGAATTTTAGGCTAAGCATTGTTAGTGAATATGTGCAAAATCTATATGAAACTTAGTCAAAATTTGAATGTTGATGAAGTTCAAAAAGAGTTCAGAGTTAACTTATTTGATAGACGAACTTTGTAGTTCAAAATTTGAATTTCATAGAGGATAACTTTTGTGTCATATTAAACAAGCCTTTGATAGACGAATTTCAGCTTCTAAAATTTGAATTTCGGGTGCACTATGAAAATATGAGACAACTATTCAAACTCAAAAGATACACTTTCAATATGAAAATTCGTATATTCTAACATGGGATAATTTTAACAAACTCAAAATTCAAATTTCACTCTTAAACAGATGGATGTTGAAGTTCAATGTTAAAATTCTTAAACTTCTATCTCTATGAAATTTGTCTATTATACCCCAAAATTTGAATTTTGGCATGTAAAACCCATTAAATACAGTTGGTGAATGATTATTTTTGCATAGTAACTGTTGGTTAAAGTTTCTTATGGCTAGATCTTGTGTCTAACAACTAGTTAAATCACAAATCTGTAAATAAAAATTCATTTTAAGTTGTGGGTAACGAATTAAAGTCTGTTTTTACTAAAACTCTGCTGAATTCATTAGACAAAGCTTTTTTACTCTTATACTACATTTATTGTACTTCAACTTTCATATTCACTCTAATCTAGAAAGTGCTTATTCGGTGTAAAAATATTTTCTTCATCTGGAAGAAAGATTCTTTGTGAGGGGAATCACAAAGGGAACTGGGAAACATTTTGAAAGAATGTTGAGTGTGGATTTTGAGTGTTCTAAGAATAGAGCACGAGTCTATACTGAGGCAATGCAAGGAATCCATTGAATTCTTGCAGATAATGAAAATCTCAAATGGTGGCTTGGAGATTGAACGTAGGTCAAGCGGATCAGATTGAACCAAAATAAATTTCTGAGTCCTTTCTTCCCTTACCTTACAATTACTTTTATTTTTACTATACTATATTTTTCTGCAATCTTTTGCTTTTACTGTAAACTTTCATTTTTGCAGAAAAATTTTGAACTTCCTAATTTACCCCCCTTGAGAAGCCAGCTACTTTAACAAGCAGTATCACAGCTTGGACTCCCTATTGAGGGATTTAATTATCTAGGAAAACAAATGGTTGGTTTTGAAGAAAGTATATTACCAGAAGGCAACAACACTAATAGACCTCTAGGCTTCAATGGAGAGCATTATAGATAATGGAATATCCAGAAAGGTGACTTTGTGCCAATGAAACTACAAGATGATGGCACCTATAAAGAGAAGACTGAGGAGGAGTAAATAATAAAGATAAGGGAAGTGTTTTGCTTAACTTTAAAGCAAAACACTTCTTAGTCAGTGATCTCAACCAGGATGAATTCTACAAAGTCTCCCATTATTCCATAGCCAAAGAAATATAGGACACTCTGAAGATTGCACATGAAGGAACCGCTGGAGTAAGAGAAAACAAGTTAAACTCCTACATTGGTGAATATGAAAGCTTTAGAATAAAGGAAGGAAAGTATCAAGGCTCTGCAGAAGAGGTTCACTCTTATTATGAATCAATTGAAAAGTCTTGAGAAGGAGTACTCTCAACCGGAAAAAGTCAAGAAGATCCTCAGAGCTTTACCCATAGAATGACAACTGAAGGTGATAGCCATTGAAGAAGCCAGAGGAGAATCAATGACTTCTGTCATAGCTCTCTTTGGTAGCCTAAAAGAATATGAGGGTAAGATGAAAGCTCTCAAAGATACAGGCTAAGAAAAAAAGAAGAAGAGTTTGATATTGAAAGTTGCAGAAGAAGAAGAAGAAAACTCTGATGATGAGGAAAAGCTGGATGAAGAAACTCTTGTAATGTTGGTTAGAAAATTTGGAAAATTTTATGGCAAAAAGAGAACCAAGAAATTCTTTGAGAAAGGAGTAGGAACAAGCAGCAAAAAGGAAAACAAAGAACCTGTAACTTGCTTTGAGTGCAAGAAGCAAGGGCACATCGAATGAGAATATTCACAATTCCTAAAAAAGCAAGAAAATGAAAAGAAAGTTGTTGATAAGAGTAAAAAGAAAAAGGCATACATCTCTCAATCTGGGGCAATAGCTCAGATGAAGAAGATAAAGATGAGGAAGAGATTGCTAACATATGCTTGATGGCATGTGCTGAGGAAGAAGCTCATAATCTATCTGATAATGAAAAAGAAGATAAGGTAAATGATTATGAGCCTTCTTATTTTGAATTACTTGATGCATTTCATGACCTGCATGTTGAGTTTATCAAGACTGCAAAAGAACTAAATTGGCTAAGAAGAAAATTAACAAACTAGAATTAAAATGTGAAATGTTTGACATTACATCACAACATAAAGATAAACCAGATTGTTGCACATCATGCATAGAGCTTGAAAAAAGAAATGAATATCTTCTTAAGATCTTAGCTAATTTTACAAAAGGCAAAGACATGTTGTATGCTTTACTGGGTAGCCAAAGGATTGCACATGGTAAGGCTAGTCTTAGCTATGATCCTTGTACAGTCAAAGAAAAGTTTAAGAAGAAAAACCAAAATCTATATATAAGGCATTTTGTACGTGTAAATGGGTATAAGAAGAAATATGACTTTTTAAAAATTATTGAGACTTATACCCAATCTAAACATGTGAAACAAAAATATTATCTACATTGCTTTCTTCCCGCATCTCAATCTAACAGTTCCTTTATCACTTGCCACTTCTATAACAAGAAGCAACACATTTCCAGTTCATGCTCTTTAAGGAAAAATGGACTTGGCAAAAAAGTAGAATGGGTTCCCAAAAATATATCTATACCTAGAGAGAATGCTACTAACAAAAAAAGATCCAAACAGATTTGGGTATCTAAGAAAAAAGACTAAATTTTGTTTTGCAAGTATGTCTTAGAGCTAGCAAGAGCAACAAATAGTACATAGATAGTGCATGCTTAAGACATGTGACTGGTGATAAAGAGAAGTTCATCACCCTCAGAGACAAGAAAGAAGGAAAAGTAACCTTTAGAGATAACTAATATGGCAAGGTGATTGGAATTGGCATCATGGGCAGAAATCTTGAAACATCCATAAAGAAGGTGCTAGTTGTAATTGTCTCAACCACAACTTGCTGAATGTGAGTCGACCTGCGACAAAGGAAATTGGGTACTGTTTAGCTCAAAATTTTGCTTGGTCATCAGAAAAAGTGCCCACAAGGTTATCTTCAAAGCTTAAAGGGATGGTAATATTATACTATTAATTTAGATGAGCTTCCTAATCTAGATTCCATATGTTTGATTAGTAAAGATAATAAAAGTTAGTTATAGCATAGAAGACTAGCACATGTTAACATAAACCAACTGAATAAGTTAATTAAAAATGAGTTACTTAATGGTTTACCTAAGATTTCTTTTGAAAATGACAGAGAATGTGATGCTTTTTTTAAAGGGAAACAAACCAAGTCCTCTTTCAAATCTAAAAATGTCATCTCTATATCTAGACCACTACAGCTACTACATATGGATTTGATAGGTCCTTATGGAGTGAAAAGTATTGGTGGAAATCTGTATATGTTAATAATTGTAGATAACTATTCTAGATTCACTTGGACTTTATTTATTTCCTTCAAAGATGAGACATTTGATGCATTTGTAATCTTAGATAAGAAAGTGCAAAATGAGAAGGGTATTTCTATTTTTTTTATTAGGTCTGATCATGAAGGTGCATTCGAAAACTCAAGCTTCTTGGAGTACTCTTAAGAACATTGATTTTATCATAACTTCTCAGCTCCAAGAACACCCCAGCAAAATGGCGTGGTGGAGAGGAAGAACAGAACCTTGGAAGAAATGGCAAGAGCAATATTGAATGAGAAAAAGCTTCCTCAATACTTCTGGGCTAATGCAGTGAACAAAGCAAGCTACATCATCAATAAAGCATACATCGAACTAATCTTAGGGAAGAAATCTTATGAGCTCTACAAACAAAGGTATATTCCTTGGCTATTCTAGTAGGAGCAAAGCATATAGAGTATTTAATAAAAAGTCTAGGATCATAGAAGAATCCGTACTTCTAGTTTTCATTGAAAATGAAACTATTTCTAAACCTATCTTAGATGATGATGAATTGATTTCTAGTTTTAAAAACATGTACTTTTCTAGGAAAAATAAAATTGAACCTTCAAAAATATCAGAATTTACTACTATAGAGAAAGATATTCAGGAGAAAGATTTGGAATTTAAAGATAATGAAGTAATCTCTCAAGAACTACCTAGAGCTTGGAGATATCAAAGGAGTCATCCTGTTGATCAAGTGATAAGAGATGTTTAGGAGAATGTTAAAACTAGAAGACAACTTAGGGATCAAATGAATAACTGTGCCTTTATTTCACAAATTAAATCTAAGTGTACTGAAAAAGCAATAACAGATAAGTACTGGACATTATCTATGCAAAAAGAACTAAATCCATTTGAGAGGAATCAAGTTTAAGACTTAGTGCCTAGGCCCAATGATCACCCAATTATTGGAACCAAATGGGTATTTAGAAACAAACTTTATGAATTTGGTACAATAATTAGAAACAAGGCCAGGTTGGTAGCTAAAGGATATAATAAAGAAGAAGGTATAGATTATGAGGAAACTTTTGTTTCAGTTGCAAGATTAGAAGCAATAAAGATTCTCCTAGCCTATGCTTGTATAAAAGATATAATCAAATGGATGAAAAAAATGGCTTTTTGAATGGTTATATCATGGAAGAAGTTTATGTTGACCAACCTCCAGACTTTGAGGACTCAACTAAACTGAATCATGTATATAAATTGAAGAAAACTCTCTATGGTTTAAAACAGGCATCCAGAGCATAGTACAAAAGACTAAGTAACTTTCTAATTGAAAGGAGATTTAATAGAGGCAAAGTTGATACAACTTTGTTCACTAAAAAAGAAAACGAAGATTTACTTATTGTTCTAATTTATGTTGATGATATTATATTTGGTGCCACTAATGAATCTTTATGCAAGGATTTTTCTAAGCTAATGCAGAGTGAATTTGAGATGTCAATGATAGGTTAACTCAATTTTTTCTTGAAATGCAAATTAAACAATGTGATGATGTTATCTTCCTCAATCAATCAAAGTATCTAAAAAAGTTGCTGAAGAAATTTGGAATGGAAAATGCTAAATCAATGGAAACTATAATGGCCACTACCACAAAGCTTGATATGGATGAAGGAGAAAAACCATTTGATATAACTCAATACAGAAGAATGATTGGTTCCTTATTGTACCTAATAGCCAGTAGACCTGACATCATGTTCAGTGTCAGCATATGTGCTAGGTTCCAATCATGTCCCAAGGAGTCCCATGTAATAGTTGTGAAAAGAATATTCAGATATTTAATTGTAACATTATAGATAAGACTCTGGCATCTAAAGGGCAGTGGAGATCTTGTTGGATATACTGATACTGACTTTGCTGGATCCAATACTGACAAAAAAAGCATAAGTGGCACATGCCAATTTCTTGGAGGATCTATAGTCCCATGATTCAGCAAGAACCAAAATAGTGTGACTTTCTCCATAGCAAAAGCTAAATACATAGCTGCTAGAAGATGCTGTGCTCAAATCCTTTGGATGAATTAGCAACTGGAATATCTTGAAATTGAGATGAAAGAAATATATGTGAGAAATGATAATCAAAGTGCCATCAACATCACGAAGAATCCGGTGATGCATTCAAGGACAAAGCACATTGAGGTTAGACACCATTTCATAGGGGACCACATTCTGAAAAGAGACATTATGTTAGAATTTATCCCTACAAAAGATCAGCTTACAGACATCTTGACTAAGCCACTTCCAGAGGACAATATTGTAAATTCAAAAGAGAAATGGGAATGGTAAATCCCAATGAACTGTAAGCAAGCTTCTAACTAAATCTATTTACTTTCTGAAGTTAATTTGTAAAGAATTACACTAACTTAAGTTTCAGAGTATGTTTAAAGTGTTTTACAGGTACTCCTCATGAGCTTATATGATAGAGAAATCAATATAGTAGAGTATCCCACACTGACTCAGTCAACATCTGCTAAAGAAATATTGAAATTCCAATGTTCAATGTCTATTTGTAAGTTTAAAATTCGCATTGTGAATGCTAATAGATGAATTTCCATACTCTATCCAGCTTGTTGAATGACTTTGCATAGTTAAAATTTGAACTTTAAGCTTAAACCATCATATTTAAGTGATTCATATGTTGTACTAGTGTTTTAGTCCTCTCGAAATTCATTTGTTGATAAACTAAAATTTGAATTTTCAATATTGTTATATGTGTTTGCCTTGTCTATGCAAGCAACATTCGAATTTTAATGGTTCAACATTCATATTTTAGACAATTCTTCATAAAGTCTTAAAATACGAACTTTAAATCCAAGCATTTGTCTATTGAAACTCGTTTATGTGCTTGCCTTCAGTAAAAGACCTCAACATTCGAACTTTAAGAGCACAAAATTTGTTTGTTGAAACATTTATTGATGTTAAGTATCTGTCAGTCGAATTTCAAGACTGAAATTCAACTGTTGAACACATCTCTCATACGTTAAGTCTCTGATAGATGAACTTTAAGGTTGAAAATTTGTCTGTCAAGACAATTTCTTTGTGTTATTAAGCAATGTTACTTACCGAAATTCAAATTTTAACTACCAAAATTCGTCTGTCGAGTAGTTATATAAGCAAATTCAAAGGGTCTCGTTCTGAATAGACGTAACCATATTCATCTTTCAACTGATGCTATTCATCTCCTATCTTAACCATTCTTAAATTCCTTCAGCTAAACCATATTTCTCACCAATTAAACTTTAACTCGAGCCTCATAAACAACTTCAAAGCATCTTTCAACATAAATCTCTCCTAAAAATGGTTAGAGTGAAAAATTCCAACGTTGGGAAAGAGTAAGCTAAACCCAAACGCTCCACCAAATCTCAGTATGCTTTGAACAAAGGAGAAACCCATAAAAGGAAAGCTGAATCTAGTAAAGGGACTTACGTCCACGAGTAGAATCGAAGAAATTAGCCCCTACTGTCCTTACGTCTAGTATTGAGTCATAAGAGTTGCAGTTGACTACAGAGCCTCTCTGTAGCTTTGAACAAATATTGAAGGAGTTTACCACAAAGTTTGCTGCAAAGAAGGTAATAACTCCTCACTGCACCAATTTGGAGAAATTTTTAGTTTCCAAAAACTTTGTTGCTGGAATTTGGTTTAGTAAATATAAAAATCTATTGGAAATCAGAGAAAGATATGATGATGAGGTGATCAAAACTTGGTATGCTGCATTGAAATATAATGATAAGAAGACGAAGTACCAAGTAATTCTTAGGTCTAGGAATCTATGGCTAATAGAGGAGAATATTAATGAGGTTTTAGGGATTCCTAGACAAGAGGGATTCAAGATTGATATCTCCACCTCCAAATACATGAATGAGGATGATGATTCAAATGAGGAAGGTGGGGAATTTCTGAATTATAAGAAAAACACAACCATGGATGCTCTGTTCAAAAGGTGTGAAAATAGGCCTTATAATATCCTAAAATTTTACTGGATACTAAGTAATGAAAGAAGATATAACCAATAATAATGTAAAACGAACAAGGAATTCACAAAAATGGATAGACACCATTTTTGCGTGAAAAATGGCAAAGAGATCATTTTTCCCCTAAAGAATTATATTTTTCCCTAAAAAATTATAACAATGATATCTAAGTCCTAAAATATATAAAAATCACATCGAGGAGAAAAAGAAAAGACTTGGAAAAAATTACACTTAATGACCCGGAAGTTTCAGAAATTATAATTTAACCTTAGGTCAGTGCAATTTTATAAATATGTAAAATTACTATGAGAATGAAGCGCTCAACAAGAAAAGTCCAATGGTATATAGCATTTAGGGTTAATGATTAAGGATAAAAAAATAATCAGTACCGAGTGTCCAAAAATAACTTAAAACCGCTAAAGTAAATTATGAACCCCACTGATGATTAAAAGGTAACCAGGACATGATATAAGCCATATATAGATATTATTTGGAACAAGATAATTAAGAAAATGTAAAAATCAAATTGGAATAGTCCTGTAGCCGAAAAATGTTAATTTACTATCAAAAGCAGTTTTATCGGTACGGTTAAAAATTACCTGGTTTAGGATATATCTGGACCAAAAAAATTGAGCAACTTTGGACACTTAAAACACTCACTCTTTGCATGGAAAATGGGTAATTTGGGCAGCCTAGATTTTTGGAGAAAACTTCTCCAAGAAGTTGGTGATTTTTGGCAAAAATTAACCGTGGTCATTAACCATGATTAAGTATATCATTAAGCCACCTAATTAAGTCCAAAATTAATCTCTTTCCTCTGTATATTCATGATTTCTAGAAGAAAAATAGAAGGTAAAAAACACAAAGAGAGAAGAGAGAAAAGAGAGAAAGAAGAAGAAGAAATCCAAGGGAAATCGAAGCTCAAGTTCTTGGTAAGTTGTCTACTACTTCAAGCTTGCTATTTAGGTTAATTGAAGCATGATCCATGGATTAGTTTTCCTTCCTCCTTATCTTAGGGTTTTGGCCATGTCATGATTAAGTAAGGAAATGAGTTTACAAACCATAAAACATGGCGGAAGTTCTAGAATACTCATTTAAAGCTTGAATATGGAAGTAGTTTGTTGTATAATGAAGTGTAGCAATTTTCCTCCATTTACCATGATTTTTGGCCAGAATGGGGCTAATATTTAGAGTTATCATTTCATATTTTTGACCTCAAAATGGATTCCTTGGGTCCAAATTAGTCAAGTTCAAGTGCTGGACTCAAGAAAAACTCTAAGGAAAGCTAAGTGAAAATGTGAGGGTTTAAGGTGTATAGTATGTGTAATTCTGAAAATCAGTGGCTCAAGTAGTTAAATGTTGATATGGTTAGATTCAAGGAAGTTGTGAAAAGCTTAAAAAGTGGTGGACCAAGTGTGAAATCAAGGGAACACATAAAGGTAGTTATTTCTCTTTACTTGCATCACATTATCATGTTTGTTTTTCTTGCATTTGACACTATGGCATATGAATAAAGTGTTGTTTTGAGATGTTTCTATATTGTTGGCTAAGTTTTATGAAGGGTTTTAAGCCCCGGGATGTCCATTTTTCAAAATGAAATTCTGTCAAATTTTTTTTAAAATGTATATGTTTCCAATGTGCCAATGTGATGAACTATGATTTCTTGATGTTTTCATGCTTAGTATGATAATATGATGGCATGTTTGGGTATTAGCTATTGAGATTCTTGGAATCTCACCCTCCCACATATTAACCATAATTAGGAAGCATTCATAGCAAGGCCACCAAGGAAGAGAAAGGAAAGGAGAAAGAGCTTGGTGTTTGAGTTGATATGGCTTGCAAAGGCCATGAACTTTGACCTTTTGTGTAAATTTGTAAATGTTATGTTAAATCTGTTTCTCCAAACTTTTATGTTCATTTAGGTCTTAGTGAAAGTATGGTATGATATGAAGATGAAATATGGCCATGTAAATATTTTACAACTTTTGTTTGGTTAAGCATTAGGATGTAAAAGGTCATTCTGACCACTGCAGAGTGAACCCACCACTATTTAGTCATTTTGTAATGTAAACTATTAATGTTATATATGGTTGAAAATTAGACAAAAATGGATTTTAAATGGTCTAAACATCACTCAATTTGGATGAGTGTACGGATTATAATGAATTTTCAAATTTAGTCTAGACAACTGGATTTTTAGAAATTGACCATATGAATAGTGAACAATCACATAATTTACTGTACTAATTAGCCGAGTAATTGTTCCATTTTATAATTTTTTCCTTGTATACAATCTTTCAGGCTATCTGTAGAGATATGAATCACTTCCAAATGATTTTTATTGAATTAGTTATGATTTTTCGAAGTTCGGTCAGGGAAAAGGAATTTGGTTAAATGAATAGTACCCAAAATTTAGAAAATTTTATTATAACATTTTATTTGATTCAAACTTCTAATTAAGTATAATTGGACTCTGATGAAGTCTAATATATGGGAAATGGACCATAAATCAAGGTGTTATAGGCCTCCTCTGAAACTTGTGAAGCCCTCGAACCTCAGTGTACAAGTGAGAGTCCTGTACTATATAGTGTCAAGGATTATCTTCAACAAATGAGGAAGCTTCAATATGATCATCAGGGTTGAGGTTCATGTAATGATAGCCTTGATTCGAAAAAAGGAGGTCAACCTAGGTCACATAATATTTCAGAGGATGATCAAGATAGAGATCAAAGGAAAGATTCAACCTTGCCATATGCCTCTATTATCACTAAGCTGCTCAAATTTGCCAAAATACAGCATCTAGAGAAAGGCAAAGGGAAACTAATTGAGGAGTTTATAAAGAGGAAGAACTAATGAGAATAAGGATTCAAAGGAAAGAAGGCAGATGGATTACGAAGGGAGCTAGAAAATTTGAGGACTTATTCTATGTAGGGGAGAGCAATAACAACAAGAGGTTACATCTGAGGCTACCCCAACCATACAACCTGAACCCTAACCTCAACCTACCCAGCAACCTAAACCTTCCACCACTATGGCCACTCCTAATACCATACTTGAACCCTTTAATCCCTATCAAAGATGATGATTAGTATGAGGGATGAATAGAATGCTCAGTATGCACATATGCAAAATCAAATAACTCAACTGGCCCAGAATCTCAAGGTAACTGTTAATGCCTATGAAGATATCAAAAACTCTATTCCAACCACATTAGTACATCCTCAGATTGGCACCTCTAAACCGCTTAAATCTGTCTTTCCTGAAGCCCTAAGTCCTTTTGAGATAGACTCTCCTGATGCTGCTGCCATGGCTACTGCTACTAATGCTATGGAGGAAGAAGCTACTCAGGCAAAAGGCTCTCATGAGCCAATGATGGAGGATATTGCTCAATAATCAATTCTGTCATCACAAGAGACTAAGCAAGGGAGAAGCTTATTGCTGATCTAACAACTACACCAATCATTCAAGCTGCTCTTAATGAGGAAAGAGGGTTCATACCTTATATGGACTTTGTTGCTATTGCATATAATGTTGTGGTGTAGGCATAAAAGTAAAGGCTAGATGAAATGTTTCCCCCATCTACTTCTTAACCTCTATCCTCAAGATACGGTCTCTTAGTGGAATAAAGGACTAGGCTAGCCAACATTGAAAGGGACATTCAAGAATTAACCTCAGATGATGATGATGATCTTCCTAAGATACTTCCCTCTGTGCCTTTTATTCCATTTCCTCTTCAAGCTATTCCCATGTCTCAAATACTTCCTCCCTCTATACAAGATCCTACAGTTGATGATGCCAAAAAGGGGGAGAAGAAAGATGGGCAAACTGGAGAAGTTACAGTTAGACAATTTGAAGCTGGGCAATCAAGAAAGACATATGGCAAGAAGAAGATTAAGCTAAAGCCCAGGAGGAAGTGACAAGAAGCTATAGAACCTTAGGGCTTAGTTCTTAGGATTTTGTATTTGTAATTTCATTTCTATTAAACTTTGAATCTGTGTTACATGGAAATATGTATTTGTGTTGAATTTGGTTGAATTTGATTATCAGTACTGAAATTATGAATCAATGCAATGTGTTTCCATATTTCCTTACATTCTCAATCTGAAACATATGCCATATTTATATTCGAATTTTAATGCATATATTAAGGGGGAGCTCTTAGAAGCAAACTTAAGTACTAATCCAATTTGCAAGTTATTTTGCCATCATCAAAAATGGGGAGAATGTTGAATCTGAAGTTTTAATGATTCCAAACAACTAGAGTTTAGAAATGAGAATATCAAAAGAATGTGAAAGGATCAAGTGAAGAAATCCAATGAATAACATGAGAAGACTTAGTAGTTAAGATTTCTCCTTATGTAATATGTGTAAAAAGCTTTGATCTTTACTTATTTTATGTTACTACAACATTTGAATATGTTATTTGAAAGTTATCCAATGTTAGTTTGTGTTAGAATTGAGTCATATTGGCTAACAGATAAATTTTACTGTTAAGGTTTTGCCTAGTAAAATTCAAACTTTGCTTGAAGTTATAGAGATTTTGCCTCTAATAAACAAATTTCAGTTGTGAAATTCAAATTTTAGGCTAAATATTGTTAGTGAATATGTGCAAAATCCGTCTGAAGCTTAGTCAAAATTTGAATGTTAGTGAAGTTCGAAAAGAGTATAGAATTACCTTCTCTCACAAACGAACTTTGGACTTAAAGTGTGAATTTTAAATTTGGAGCTTGTGAGTCTTGTTAGAGCATGCCTCTGACAGACGAACTTTGTAATTCAAAATTTGAATTTCATAGGGGAGAACTTTTATGCCATGTTAAACAAGCCTTTGGTAGACGAATTTCAATTTCTGAAATTTGAATTTCAAGTGTACTATGAAAATGTGAGATAACTGTTCAAACTCAACAAATGCACTCTCAATATAAAAATTTATATATTCTAACATGGGATAATTTTGACAAACTCAAAATTTGAATTTTACTTCTGAACAGACGAATGTTGAAGTTTAACATTGAAATTCTTAACATTCTGTCTCTATGAAATTTGTAACACCCCTCATGATATCTTTCTTGGCATTGTGTTTAAGACAGGAGAAAACCGGATGAAGGAAGGCTCAAGTGGTACAAAAAAAGAGCTCCGCGCCATAGCTTGAAGTAGAGCCACCACGGTGAGATTCGGGATTTTTATTTAAATCCATATCATTTCAAATGATCGGAAAAGAAAGAAACAGAGCAGAACTAAGGAAGCTCTGCTAGGGTTTGAGAATTTTGGCATTTGAGAGTGATTTCGGACCTTGGAAGCTTGGATTCAAGTTAGTAAGTGTTCTCTACTCCTCCCTCTCCATTTTCTTCAGTTGAAATTTGGGGTTTTTCGGTTTTGAGTTAGGATCTTCGATTAAGGCTGAAATCCACCGATTGAAATGGATAAAATGGGGTTAAGAAAGTGTGTTTTGGTATTCTTGTTGCTTGGATGTGAGTTTTGAAGGGATTATATGTGTTTAGAGCTTAACCCTAGGTTGTTTTCGGTTATGGCTCTTGGGAATCCGAAGTGTATGTATTTGAGTAGTGTTTAAATGATCCCTAAGAGCTTATTGATGCATGAAAGGGGTATTGGAACCTTGGGTTAGGCTAAAGTGGTTGAATTGTGATGTTTGAGTATTGGTATATTGTGTTAATTAAGGTATTATGGTATTATAAGGTTGTTTAACTACTTGGAAAGGGCTAGTCATGGGATTGACGTTCAAGAAAGCTTGTGGAACTCGTGTGAGTGTGGTATTGACAATCTGAGGTAACTGGGTGTTTGTTTATATTATATTGTTTATATTGTATGATAGTACGTATATTTGTGTATATATGCATGTTTCTTTCATACCACAATATTGATGAATTTATGTGTACTGTTTTCTATATATCGTGGTATGCACACAGCTAGATGATGATTATGATGATGATTGGAGATGATGATATTGGCATGATATGACATGATGCATACATGACATTATGATATGATGATAATGACTATATGATGATACATGAGTATCACCACATGGCATTGTGAGACTGAGATATATGATGGATTGGGTGGTGATGATATGATGACAATATGATGTATGATGATATATATATGTTAGGGAGGATAAGAATGGGATCCTTGTGAGAGAGACATGTATTCCATTCATTTCACATTGCATTCATGAGTTGTATGAGATATATGTATATATATATGTGGGTGTGGTTGTCCCGGTTACTGAGACATTGTCTCACACCCCTCTCCCGTGAACTAACCTTTCAGGTGACGGTTCTGGCACTAGTCCGGAGAAGACACGGGAGTAGCTACATATGTGGGAATAGTCTATTTAGTATTTGTAATTTGGATATATATCTTATGCCAAGTAGGATAGAAGGTTTTGTAATGAATGTGTGACATTGTAAGGATTGTTATAGATGGTTGTATGTTGTGTGTATGTGTTATATATGATAAAGGTGGAATTTGGGCCTCGTTGGTACGTTTTAAGGCCTGTAGCCCGTGCTTTTAAGTTGGGGTTCAAGGGGGTCAAATCTCAAGGGAGTGGTTCTTTTGAGGTGAAACCTCTTTGGACGAGTTAGTTTGGGGGTTTTGGTATCAAAGCAATGGTTTTGGGCCATTATTTCTGCTTGAAGTACTACTTGGGACAATTTTAAATACATTGAGTATATTCCCACTGCAATGCTAGTCCAAAACCATATAATTGAATGTGTTGTTGCTTGTGTGTAGAAAGAATGTCTCGTAGAGGAAGACAGAGTAATGGTGATCTCATGAGGAAGATGCATGAGATCTTGGCTGGCCTCAGTAATCAAGTTAATACTCAGGGGTACACATTGAACAAGTTGCAAGAGCGAATGGATAGGCAAGAGCAGGATGAAGTGAATGAAGAGGCTGGCATGTTTGTGGATCTAAATGCAGGAGAGGATGAAAATGTGGTGGAGCCTGAGAGAGCCCTAAGAGTTGGAAGAAGGGGTATCTCTTCATAGTTGAAGGACTTTCAGAAGTTCAATCCTCCAGCTTTCAAATGTACCATGGATGTTTCCCAGGCTGAGAATTGGATAGAACAATTGGAGAATATCTTCAGTGTGGTGGATTGCATCTCAAAGCAAAGGGTGCAGCTGGCGGCATTTAAGCTTGAAAAGAAGGCTAAACGCTGGTGGAAGAGTGTTCTCTTGAGTGTTGAAGTAATGAATCCTCTTATGAACTGGGAACAGTTTAAGGAATGGTTCTTTGCACACTACGTCCCTTCAACCTTAATGATGCAAAAGGAGGCTGAGTTCCTAACTTTTCAACAAGGGAATCTGTCAGTATATGACTACATTGATCAGTTTTTGGACTTGGCGAAGTATTCCACTTATCTGAATAATTATCTTGATGATAGGTGGATGGCTCAGAGGTTGTTTAAGGGAGCCCATCCAGAGATTAGGGAGTGGCTATCTGTGGTGGAGTTTGTGTCCTTTAAGGATTTGTGTGTGAAGATACATGCCCTTTACAGACAGATGAAGGAGGCCGAGGAGCATAGAAAGAATTCCATGATTCAGGCCTTTTCTCATCTAGGACCTACAGGTGAAGTCAGTAAAGGAAGTAGTTCAGGTAGTGGTAATAGTGATGGTAGTACAGGTTCTGGCGAAGGAAGAGGTCACCATAATAGAGGCCATCATGGTAGAGGTAGAGGCAGGTTTGGTTGTGATCAGTCCAACAGAGGTCGGTTTGGCAGAGGACCCTTTTATTGAAGAGGCTTTGAATAAGGGAGTTCCAGTCAGAGTGAGAATGCAAGAAAGGACTCCGCTCCATCTCAGTACATGTTAGGTAATGCATCAAATCTGTGCACAAAATATGTGTTCAGTTATGGTGATCGTCCATCATTGATTTGTTACAATTGTGGGAGACCCGGGTCATATGTCACGGAATTGTTAGGAGCCAAGGCATGATGATACGACGAGGAGGCCCACGATGCCCGAATGAGTTTTTGCCATCACCTGACAGGAAGCGGATGCATCGCGTAACTTGATTAGAGGTAAACTTAAACTCAATGGTTACTCTATTCATGCTTTATTTGACTCAGGTGCATCGCATTCCTTCATTTCTTTTGATTGTGCTTGAAGATTGGGTATTTTGGCAATGGGGTTGCCTTTTGAGTTATCTGTATCCATACCCACGAGAGTTTCATTAAGAACTGCTCAAGCTTGTCTGAACTGTGTAGTTCGTTTTGAACACCGAAGCACTACCCTGGATCTAATCTGTTTACTGTTGCAATAGATTGACGTGATAATTGGGATGGATTGGTTGGAGGCAAATAATGCCATTCTCGACTGTGTTCGAAAGACTGTGTCTTTGCCTATGAATATTCCTAGTATTGAAAAGGATGAGAATATCTGTTTGGCCTTCACCCAGGCTGACAGGTATCTGAATAAAGGATGTCAAGGGTTTCTAGTTTTCTTCTCTATGAACATGGATATGGAAGGTGTTGAAAGATATTAGGTTGTGAATAAATTCCCTAATATGTTTCTAGAGGAGATTACCGGTTTGCCATCACCACGAGAACTGGAAATTTCCATCGATTTGGTGCCTGGGACAAGTCCTATTTCGAAGGCTTCATATCGAATGGCAACGTCTGAATTGAAGGAACTCAAGAAGCAGATTGAGGATTTGTTAAAAAGGAGTTTCATCAGACCTAGTGTCTCGCCTTGGGGAGCTCCAGTGTTGTTTGTATTGAATCAAGAGTTTTGATGATTCCGAACCAGCATGTAAGAGCTTGGATTGAAGATATCAAAGGAGCTCAAAGTGTTTCAAGTGAAGGATTTCTAAGTAATTGCTGCTAGATCTATTGTAGGATCTTTAGCTTTAGTTATGAATGGGTAAAAGCTTTTGATTTGAGGAAAAGATGTTTCTAAACCTTGATTCTATGTTAAATCTTGACTTATTTGAAAGATACCCACAAACAGACGAAGTTTGAAAATTTAAACTGAACTGGCATGATGGAAATTCGAACTTTGCCTTAGGAAATTCGAATTTCGGGCTAAAACTGAACAAGTATGAAGAGATGTCTCTCTCTCAGATGAATTTTCTTCTCCAAAATTCAAATTTTCATCTAAGTCTGAAAGAAGCCTTTTAATGACAGACGAACTTCAGATCTTCAAAATTCGAATTTAAGATAAAATACAGTTTGAGAAAACCAAAGAAATTCGTCTGAAATAATCTGTAATCAAGATGAAATTGAGTTTCAAAAAATACTATCTAACAGACGAACTTTGGCTTTCCAACATTCAAATTTTCATATAAGTCTGACAGTGGCTTTTTTGAAACAGACGAACTTTGAGTCTTCAAAATTTGAACTTCAGACAAAACACAACTTATGAAAATAGAAGAAATTCATCTGAAATAATGTTAAAGTTCATCTGAGATCAAGAATAATTTAAGTTTCAAAACTGCTTTCTGTCAAACGAACTTTGAACATTAAAATTCGAATTTCAGAAGCTAAGGTTGTGAGTATGTTGGAATGAAATGTTGACATACGAATGACAGAATTTTGTAACTTCGAATGTTGAAGTTAGTCTGAAAAGAATCTCTCTGACAGACTAACTTCACTCCTTCAAAATTCGAATTTCGAAGAAAGTGAACTACTGTGCCTCCTTGAATGTTCTACAGACAGACGAATTTTGGGGTTCCAAAATTCGAATTTCGAAGGCACTATAGAAAATTGAAAACATTGTTCACTCTTAACCGAAAAACTTTCTTCTTGAAAATTCGTATGTCACATTGTGAAAATATTTTGTAAGTTTCAAAATTCGAATTTCACTTCATGAACAAACGAACTTCGTGCTGTAACATTGGAAGCTTTAACCTTCAGTTCCTTCTAAATTCGTCTGTTGACCAACCAAAATTTGAATTTCAGTATGTCAGAAACATTAAATGCGGTTGGTAAACGGATAGTTTTTCAGAGTAACCATTGGATAACTTCCCCAACGGATAGATTTAGTCTCTAACGGATAGTTAAGGCCAAAATCTATAAATACAACATCATTTGAAGTTATGGGTAACGAATCAAACTTGTATATACCGAATTTCTACCAAATCTTCTTCTCAAAAGCTTTTAACCTCTCAACTTCAATATCTGTACTTTAACCTTCATATCTACTATACTCAAGAGAGTTATATCTTTGTAAACAATCTACTCTTCATCTGGAAGATGGATTTACTTATGAGGGGAAATCACAAGGGGATTGGTAAGCACATTGTAGAAGTGCTTAGAGAGATTGAGAAAGCTCCAGAAACAGAGCATACTTGTTGTACTGTGGCATTAGCAAGAAGCCAGTTGAATTCTTGCTGTATAGTGAAAAATCTCAAGAGTTATCTTGTGGACTAGACGTAGGTCAAGTGGATAGACCGAACCAGGATAAATTACTGAGTCTTCCTCTCCTTATCTTTACTTTTCAGCTTGCTCTGTTTTATACATTGCTTTCATTACACTGTGCTATCTTCACCCATTTCACTTTGTGCAGAAAAATTTCAATCTTCTCAATTCACCCCCTTTTGGGAAGTCAGCCTTGCTAATAGTTTGTCAAGAAGAAGGATGATAGCCTTAGATTGTGCATTGATTACAGGCAGCTGAACCGAGTGACGATCAAGAATAAATATCCTTTGCCTAGGATTGAGGACTTGATTAATCAGTAGGCAGGTGCCTCTATATTCTCTAAAATCGATTTGAGGTCAGGATACCATCAATTGCGAGTACATGCTGAAGATGTGCCTAAAATAGCTTTTCGAACTCAATATGGTCATTATGAATTTCTCGTGATACCATTCAGGTTGAACAATACCTCGGCAATCTTCATGGATTATATGAACAAGGTGTTTCGGCTGTATTTGGATAAATTTGTTATGGTTTTTATTAATGACATCCTGATATACTCCAAGAGTGAGGAAGAGCATGCGCTCCATCTTCGGATTGTGTTGCAAGTATTGCGGGATCACCAACTGTATGCTAAGCTCAATAAATGCGAGTTTTGGCTACGAGAGGTGAAATTTCTGGGTCACGTGATTTCTGCAGAAGGAGTGGCAGTAGACCCTAGTAAAGTTGAAGCAGTGTTAAATTGGGAGAAACTGCGATCGGTGACGAAAATTTAGAGTTTTCTAGGATTGGCTAGATACTACTGAAGGTTCATTAAGGGATTCTCTTAACTTATTATGCCATTGACTAAACTCACCCATAAGGATTAATCTTTCATTTGGGATGACAGGTATGAGAGAGCATTCCAAGAGCTGAAGGTTTGTCTGATGTCCATCCCAGTGCTCATTATCCCTAACCCATCAAAGTCGTTCACTGTTTACACGGACGCCTCTAAGAAGGGTCTAGGGTGTATTTTAATTAGCAAGGAAGAGTTATTGCGTATACTTCAAGGCAGTTGAGGCCTCATGAGGAGAATTATCCTACTCACGACCTTGAACTAGCGGCTGTAGTGTTTGCTTTGAAATTGTGAAGGCATTATCTTTATGGAGCTCAGTTTGAGGTGTTCAGTGATCACAAGAGTTTGAAGTATTTGTTTGATCAAAAAGAGCTGAACATGAGGCAAAGGCGTTAGGTTGAGTTTCTAGTGGACTATAAGTTTGCTTTGAAGTATCATCCTGGGAAAGCCAATGTTGTGGCGGATGCATTGAGTAGAAAATCGATCCATATGACCATAATGATGATAAGGGAACAGCAGTTGTTGGAAAGCCTAAGAGATATGAAGTTATCCATTAATGTCCATCATGGAGTACTAGTAATGAGTTCCATCAGTGTATCAAGTGATTTATTAAGGAACATTTGCTATGCTCAGATGAAGGATGACTATCTTTTGGGCATTCGGGAACAAATTAAAATGGTAGAGACCTAAGACTTTAATATTCTAGAGGATGGTATAATCCGGTACCGTGGTCAGATTTGTGTGCCAAATGTTGCGGGGTTGCGAGAAGCTATTTTGGAGGAAGTTCATAAGAGTAGGTATACTATTCACCCAGGTACCACAAAGATGTACCAAGATCTAAAGCGAGATTATTGGTGGCCAGGCATGAAAAAGGACATCGTAGAGTATGTAGCAAGATGTCTGATCTGTCAAAAGGTAAAGATTGAGCAGCAATTGCCTGTAGGTACATTACAATCTTTGGAGATCCCAGAGTGGAAATGGGATAGCGTTTCCATGGATTTTGTGATGGGATTTCCAAGGACCTCCTCAGGACACAAGGGAATATGGGTCATTGTGGATAGGTTGACGAAGTTGGCCTATTTTTTTCCAATTCGGGAAACTATTTCAATGGAGAAGTTGGCTCAATTGTATGTGAATGAGATTGTGAGGCTACATGGAATCCCGATGAATATTGTGTCAGATAGAGATCCTAGGTTTACATCCAGGTTTTGGAAATCTCTTCAGAAGGCCATGGGTACAAAATTGAGTTTTAGTACTGCTTATCACCCTCAATCTGATGGGCAGACTGAAAGGACTATTCAGACTCTGAAGGACATGCTGTGGGCGTGTGTTCTAGAGAACAAAGATAATTGGGATCAATTTCTTCCATTGGTTGAATTTGCCTACAATAAAAGTTTCCACCCTAGTTTGTAAATGGCTCGATATGAAGCTTTGTATGGCAGAAGGTGTAGGTTGCCATTGTGCTGGGTTGAACTTGGTGAAAGGAGTCTTTTGGGCCCAGATATTGTGGATCAAACCTCTCGTCAGATAGAGAGTATTCGTCAGAAGCTTCTTACAGTTCAGAGTTGACAGAAGAGTTATACAAACAAGAGGAGGAGACCATTGGAGTTTGATGTTGGAGGTCATGTGTTTTTGAAGATTGATTCGAGCCAAGAAGCTTACTTCGCGATACATGGGTCCATACCAAATTCTGGAGCGAATTGGGCCAGTAACGTATCAAGTGGCGCTACCGCCTAATCTTGCTAGATTGCATGATGTTTTCCACATGTCTCAACTCAAGAAATATCATCCGAATCCATCTCATATAATTGATGATGAGATAGTTCAAGTGCGAGAGGATCTAAATTTTGAGGTCACGCCATTGCAAATTCTTGATGTTAAAGAGAAGCAGTTGAGGAATAAGACCATAAAGTTAATAAAGGTCCTGTGGAGCGGCTTGACATCCAATGATGTAATGTGGGAGACAAAAGAATCCATGCGAAGGAAGTACCCCGAGATCTTTGCTTGAGGTAAGAGTTGAAATTTCGAGGACGAAATTTTTATAAGGAGAGGAGAGTGTAACACCCCTCATGATATCTTTCTTGCCATTGTGTTCAGGGCCGAAGAAAACAGGATGGAGGAAAGCTTAAGTGATACAGAAAAAGAGCTCTATGCCATGGCTTGAAGCAAAGCTGCCACGGCGAGATTGTGTCCAGTGGCATTGTTTCAATTGAAACTGGTGGCGTCGCGGCGAGATGTCCTAGAGCCACGGCGAGATTTAGGTTTTTTGTTTAAATCCAGATTATTTCAGATGATCGAAAAAGAAAGAAATTGAGGAGAACTGATGGAGCTTTGCTAGGGTTCAAGATTTTTGGCATTTGAGAGTGATTTTCGGACCTTGGAAACTTGGATTCAAGTTAGTAAGTGTTCTCTACTCCTCCCTCTCCATTTTCTTCAGTTGAAATTTGGGGTTTTTCGGTTTTGAGTTAGGATCTTCGATTAAGGCTGAAATCCACCGATTGAAATAGATGAAATGGGGTTAAGGAAGTGTGTTTTGGTATTCTTATTGCTTGGATGTGAGTTTTGAAGGGATTATATGTGTTTAGAGCTTAACCCTATATTGTTTTCGGTTAGGGCTCTTGGGAATTCGAAGTGTATGTGTTTGAGTAGTGTTTGAATGATCCCTAAGAGCTTATTGATGCATGAAAGGGGTATTGGAACCTTGGGTTAGGCTAAAGTGGTTGAATTGTGATGTTTGAGTATTGGTATATTGTATTAATTAAGGTATTATGGTATTGTAAGGTTGTTTGACTACTCGAAGAGGGCTAGTCGTGGGATTGGCGTTCAAGAAAGCTTGTGGAACTCATGTGAGCATGGTATTGACAACCTGAGGTAACTGGGTGTTTATTTATATTGTATTGTTTATATTGTATGATAGTATGTATATTTGTGTATATATCCATGTTTCTTTCATATCACAATATTGATATATTTGTGTGTACTATTTTCTATATATCTTGGTATGCACACAGCTAGATGATGATTATGATGATGATTGGAGATGATAATATTGACATGATATGACATGATGCATACATGACATTATGATATGATGATAATGACTGTATGATAATACATGAGCATCACCACATGGTATTGTGAGACTGAGATATATGATGGATTAGGTGGTGATGATGTGATGACGATATGATGTATGATGCTATATATATATATATGTTAGGTAGGATAAGGATGGATTATATATGTTACAGAGGATAAGGATGGAATCCCTGCAAGGGAGACATGTATTCCATTCATTTCACATTGTATTCATAAGTTATATGAGATATATGTATATATATGTGGGTGTGGTTATCCCGGTTACTGAGACATTGTCTCACACCCCTCTCCCATGAACTAACCTTTCAGGTGACAGTTCTGGCACTAGTCTGGAGAAGACGCGGGAGTAGCTACGTAGGTGGGAATAGTCTATGTAGTATTTGTAATTTGGATATGTATCTTGTACCAAGTAGGATAGAAGGTTTTGTAATGAATGTATGACATTGTAAGGATTGTTATGGATGGTTGTATTTTGTGTGTATGTATTATATATGATAAAGGTGGAATTTGGTCCTCGTTGATGTGTTTTAGGGCCTATATCTCATTTTGTCAAGTTGGGGTTCAAGGGGGTCAAATCTCAAGGAAATGGTTCCTTTGAGGTGAAACCTCTTTGGACGAGTTAGTTTGGGGGTTTTGGACCTATGTGAATAGTCTTTGAGTGATCATTTGCCTTTGGTGACAATTGGAGGTGGTTAGTGGTGAGTTTTGGTCAATAAGTGGCCAAAATGGTGTCAATGGTCCAGAATCTCCATACGAAGTTGGATTGAGGTGAAAGTTATGTCTATGGATAGATTGAGACTAGATTAACTTGTAGGAGTTGGAATTAAGTAAATCAGAGGTCGGAGCATAAAGTTATGTGCATCAGAAATTCACCTTAAGTGTTGAGTTTTGCTGATATGGAAATCAACATGGGGTGCCATGGCTCTAGAGTCCAAGCCGCGGCGCCAATAGAGGCAGAAGCGATTGAAAACAGGGGAAGCCGAATCCGCGATGGTACTGTAGCGACCGCGTGTAATATCCTAAAATTTTCTGGATATTTAAGGTTCAATATTTTAAAATCTATAAAAAATTTACAAAAACAGGTGTACACCATTGGCATAAAATATGATAAAGAGGTCAATTATCTCAGTTGAAAAGAAAAAGGAGAAAATGACGATTTTACCTCTTGAAGAAAAAAGAAAAGAAAAGGAAAAGGAAAAAAAAAAGGCAAGTACGCATAAAAGATTGAAGAAAAGTTTATGAATTTTGGGTCAAATTACACCTAACGACTCGAAAGTTTTAAAAATTATAAATTAGTCCCGGGTTAAGGACATTTTTGTAAATATGAAAAATTATAGTCAAAATGAAGCTCTCAATGAGCTAATCCCCATGGAATATAGTATGTAATTTATTAAGGTTAAAAAAATATTTATTGGGTAATTAGGATTTAACATTGGTATTTTATCCGATAAAAGTCAGTTTGGACTGCAGGAAGAAGAAGTATTAATTCAAAAAAAATTAATAGGCCTTGGTGAAATATATTTTGGATTAAAATAATGATTTTAGACTAAAATTAATTGTTGGATAATCCTATACCAATTTAATGACAATTTTGACAAAAATACCTAATCGGTACGGGTAAATTTAATCGGTAAAGGATATTTTAGTCCATAAAGTTTTGTGAAGCAATTTTTAGCCAAATATGATGATAAAGGACGTGCTGCACACTGAAGAGGATAAGGAGGGAATTTTCTCAAAAGCTCATTAAAAATTAACCAAGTTTAGTTTACTAACTAATGTTACTATTTCCTCCTTTCATCTCTCTCCTCTAAGTGATAGGTTTAAGTGTGGTTAATCTTCATTTTCCTTCATTCTTCACGTCTGGACAGCAGCAAGTTGAGAGAAAGAGAGCAAATTACACAAAAGAGAAATGAAGAACAAGAAGAGAAAGTTGAAGACCAAAACATCGAGGTAAGCTTACATGATCACTAGCTTGCGTTCTTGAGTGCTTAGGAGTGCTTTCATGGAGTTCTCATTCCTCTTTTTGTAACACCTCATACTTACACTCATTTCCCATGTATTAAACTATATTTAAGTCCACTATTACTTGATTAGAGACTTGATTACATAAAACAACTTAAACCAATTTATTTCATTTCGGGTACCATTCCCTTGGTTAACTTCTTTTTACCCGGTAAACTTTGAAAATTCATAACTAGATCAAGAAAAATCATATTGATGTGATTCAAGTCTCTAAATATAGCTTAAAAGATACTATACATGGGAAAAATGTTGAACAGGGAAGTTACTTGGCCAAATTATACAGTGAGTTCGTATTATATGTACTGTAGAAATGGTCATTTTTAAAAATTCCTAATTCTGACCATAACTTTGAAAAATCACAATAAATCATACACAACTCCAAATTGAGGGATCTTTGTGTCTATGGAAAGCTACACATGTTTAGTTTTCATACATGTAAAACATTCATACATTGAACATATTGAGGTATGTACAGTACTTCGAATTCCCAACTATGTTCAGAAAAGTCTCTTGCATTCTCCAAACTTTCCAAAATACACACTCATATGTATACATAAATAGCCATAACTTGCCTTTATCTTACATGATACTCCATAAGAACTTAGAGGAACATATTAACATGGAAGCATAGCATAATTATCTCCCATAAGGTTTTACATAACCTCTCATATAATAGTATCAACCTAAGTATCATTATCTTGAACATTACTTTGCTTCTCCTTGCCTTTCCTTTCTTGGGTAATCTTGCCATAACTTGAACCTAAAATTGATTAGACATTTGGAGAGGGGTGAGATTCAAAGAATCTCAGTAGTAACTACCATCATGCACACATATCATCATATATATTGCAAGTATTAAGCTCAAAACACATTAAGCATGTAATCAAATCATTTTGGCATAACAATTTTATGAAAATTTGGGCAGCATTTCCCCTTGTATTTGGACATATCCAGGGTCACATTACCCTTCAAACAATCCAACCAACAATGCCAAATCATCACAAGACAACATTCCAAACATTAAACACATCATTCAAACCAAGCAATATCAATGATAATACATAAGCATAGATAGGTGAGTTAACTACCTTTGAGCTTTCCACTAATCTCCAAACTTTGCAAACCCTTTCCTTGATCTTCTAACACTCCTTTGGATCCTATAGCATCATCAAATAATGCCATTAACCACTAATTATCCAATTTCATTCACAAAGTGCTCACTTGAACTAAAATTTGCACTTTGTTATCCATCATGCATTCCTTGTACAACATACTTATTCTAACCTATTTTGGACCCAAAGAATCCATTTTTGAGGTCAAAAACTTGAAATTCCCTTCCTATAATGAACCCTAATTGGGCAGAAAATTATCATAAATTATAGAAAAATAACTAACCGATTAATTTGTAATCTAATGACACATTCTTACAACTTATGGCTTATATGATACTTTCCATGGTTTAGTTTCTCCATACCCTCATTTTATCTCTCTACTCTCTCTCTAGGCTGAAACTTTCAGTGCAAAAATAAGAGAGAATAAGCCATAAAACTCTCCCAAACTAAAGAATACACAAGATTATGGCCATAAGATATTACCTTGAAGTTTTGGGATAAATCTTGCAATATTCTCTTTTCCCCTTTGCTCTCTCTCTCTCTCACGCGTTCCTGGCTCTCTTCTCCACTGAAGCAATGTTTTGTTTTCGTGAGGAAGATGAAATGATGGTTTAAGATGATAATTATATAATATAATAACTTAATTTACTTTTATTTCTATTTTCATTTACTTTTATTTTAAAAAGCTTTTCCAACAATTCCCTTCATGTCCCATTCACAAATCATACGTGTTTCATCCTCCTTCTGGCCAAAAATTGTTTAAATAATATTTATGGACCAAAATACCCTTTACCGATTAAATTTACCCGTACCGATTGGGTATTTTTGCCAAAATTGTCATTAAATTGGTACAGGATTATCCAACCATTAATTTTGGTCCAAAATCATTATATAGACCCAAAATGTATTTTGACAAGATCCAATCATTGTCCTTGGATCAATACTGTCTTTTTCTGCAGTCTAAACTGATTTTTATTGGGTAAAATATTAATATTAAATCCTAATCACCCAATAAATATGATTTTGACCTTAATAAATTCCATACTATATTTCATTGGGTCTAACACATTGAGAGCTTCACTTTGACTATAATTTTTCATATTTACAAAAATGCCCTTGACCCGGGTCTAATTTATAATTTTTAAAACTTTCGGGTCATCAGGTGTAATTTACCCCAAAATTCATAAATTCTCCCTCAACATTCTCATGCGTCCACCGACTTTACTTTTATTATTATTATTATTATTATTTCTTTTTCCCCTTTTTCCTTTTTCTGTTCTCTTTTTTTTTCCAGGGGTAAAATCGTCATTTTTTCACTTTTCCTTTCAACTGAGATAATTAACCTCTTTATCCTATTTCATATCAAATGATGTACATCCATTTTTATAAATTCTTTATAGATTTCACAATATTGAGCCATCGAATATCTATAAAAATTTTAGGATGTTACATTTCTATCCCCCTTAAAATAAATTTCGTCCTCGAAATTTAAAACATACCTTAAATAAAAATTTCTGGATACTTCTGTCTCATGTCTAACTCCATTTCCCAAGTTGCTTCTTCTGGGGTTAAGCCCTTCCAGACCACTTTCACTAGAGGAATGTCTTTGTTCCTCAGTTGCTTGACTCGATAATCTATAATCTTTTCGGGTATAACATTAAAGCAAAGATTATCTTGTAAGTCAATGCATTCATATTCTATAATATGTGAAGGATCGGGCTGATATTTCTTTAGCTGTGAGACATGGAAAACATCATGTATTTGGCTCAAATTTGGTGGTAAGGCTAATTTATAAGCTACAGGTCCAGCTTTTGAGAGAATTTCGAAAGGTCCTATATACTTAGGACTAAGCTTTTTGGTCTTAAGCGACCGACCAACTCCAGTCGTAAGAGATACTTTAAGGAAAACATGATCTCCTATTTCGAATTCTAACGGCTTCCTCCTTTTATCTGCATAACTCTTTTGTCTGCTTTGAGCCGTTAGTAATTTCTTTCTTATTAATTCAATTTGTTTGGAGGTCTGGTCAACCATTTCTGCACCAATCAGTTGTCTCTCACCTAACTCCGTCCAACATAATGGGGACCTGCACTTTCTACCATACAACGCTTCATATGGAGCCATCTGAATACTGGAATGATAACTATTATTATATGCGAATTCTGCTAGTGGCAAGTATACATCCCAGTTTCCCTTCATTTCAAGCACACAAGCCCTTAGCATATCTTCTAATGTTTGAATCGTCCTCTCAGTTTGTCCATCAGTTTGTGGATGATATGCTGTACTAAATCTCAATTGGGTACCTAGGGCCTGTTGCAATGACTTCCAAAAGTTCGATGTAAACCTTGGGTCACGATCTGAAATAATACTACTGGGTACTCCATGAAGTCTCACTACTTCTTTAACATATAACTGTGCCAATTTATCCAATGTATATGTTGATTTCATGGCTAGGAAATGGGCTGACTTTGTGAGCCTATCTACTGTAACCCATATAGCATCATATTCTGATGATGTTCTAGGTAATCCCATAATGAAGTCCATTGATATACTATCCCACTTCCATTCAGGGATATCTAAAGGCTGTAACATTCCTGCAGGCTTCTGATATTCTATTTTAACTCTTTGGCATACTAAGCACTTAGACACATACTGGGTAATATCACTTTTCATCCCAGGCCACCAAAACAATTTTCTTAAATCATGATACATTTTCGTAATACCTGGGTGAATAGTGTATTTACTTTGATGTGCCTCTGCTAGTATCTTTTCCTTTAACTCTGCTACTGGAGGAACATATACTCTTTTTTGAAACCTGATCAGACCATCATTTGTCTCATTGAACTCTTGCATTTCTCCTTGACTCATCTTTTCTTTAACTACTTGTACAAACTCATCATTCTGCTGGGCTTTCATTAAATCTTGTAAAAATTCATTACCAATTTTGGTCTCATGTAATTGCAGAAACAAGGACATATCCCTAAAATCTTCCAGCATTTTCATTTCATGGATCATCATATAGACTACGTGAACAGTTTTTCTACTAAGTGCATCAGCCACTACATTAGCTTTCCCTGGATGGTATTTTATAGAATGATCATAATCTTTTAACAATTCCATCCAGCGCCTCTGCCTTGCATTCAATTCTTTTTGATCTTCTAAATATTTGAGGCTTTTGTGGTCACAAAACACTTCTACAGTCCCACCATAGAGAAAATGCCTCCATATCTTTAGAGCATGAACAATAGCCGCAAGTTCTAAATCATGTGTAGGATAATTTTCTTCATGTGGTTTTAATTGTCGAGAAGTGTATGCTACTACTCTACCATTCTGCATTAAAACACAACCCAATCCGTGCTTACTTGCATCTGTATAAAGCACAAAAGGTTCCTTAGGATTAGGTATAGTTAATACAGGTGGGGTAGTTAACTTGCGCTTCAGTTCATTAAAACTATTTTCGCAATTCATATCCCACACAAAAGGTATATTCTTTCTTGTAAGTTTTGTGAGCGGCAATGCAATTCGAGAAAAGTCCTGTATAAATCGTCTGTAATAACCTGCTAAACCAAGGAAACTTCTTATCTCAGTAACAGTCTTGGGTTGCTCCCACTTTAGGACTGCATCAACTTTACTTGGGTCTACTGCGACCCCGTCCTTGGAAACAACATGCCCTAAGAACCGCACTTCTGTGAGCCAAAACTCACACTTGCTCAGTTTAGCATACAATTTCTTTTCCTTTAAAACAGACAAGACTATTCTCAAATGCATCTCGTGATCCTCTAAAGATTTGGAGTACACTAAAATATCATCAATGAAAACTACCACAAATTGATCTAAGTAGGGCCGGAAAATCCTGTTCATGTAGTCCATAAATATTGCTGGGGCATTCGTTAGACCAAATGGCATCACTAAAAATTCATAATGCCCATAACGAGTTCGAAAAGCAGTTTTGGGAACATCATCTGCCTTCACCCGTAATTGATGATATCCAGATCTTAAATCGATTTTTGAAAACACAGTGGCTCCCGCCAACTGATCTAGCAAATCATCAATTCTAGGTAAAGGATATTTGTTTTTAATAGTAACTTTGTTTAGTTCCCTATAGTCAATACATAATCGGAGGCTCCCATCTTTCTTTTTTACAAATAACACTGGAGCACCCCAAGGAGAAACACTTGGTCTGATGAAACCTTTTTCCAATAGCTCTTCTATCTGTTTCTTTAATTCTACTAATTCAGGTGGTGCCATTCTGTATGGTGTCTTTGATATTGGACTTATTCCTGGCACAAGATCTATAGAAAACTCTACCTCTCTTTCAGGTGGTAAATCTTTAAAATCCTTAGGAAACACTTTAGGAAAATCTCTTACTACTGGTATTTCTTCAATCCCTTCATCAATCTCAACATTTACTGAAAAGAAAACCAAATAGGCTTGACATCCTTTCCCCAAACATCTCTCAGCTTGAGCGGTCGATATGAAATTTAGCTTAACCTCAGTATTTAGGACACTTTCTGGAGTAGGTAAGATCAAGGCTTTGTTCTTACAATCAAGGAGAATGTTATTTGTGGAAAGCCAGTTCATACCTATTATGACATCTATATCCGGAAATGGCATGCATATGAGATCTAGTGTGGTACAACAATGTTCATATTGGACAATGCAATTTAGACAGACATGGGATGTAATAGCATGGTTACCCGTGGGTGTGGACACATGAAGATCATAAGGTAGCTCAGTAACATGCAGACCCAATCCTTTGGCACATTTATAAGAAATGAATGAATGACTAGCACCTGAATCAAACAAGGCATATACAAGATAATCATTAACTTTAATCATACCTTCTATAAGATCAGGTGATTGTCGAGCCTCATGCTGCGTAAGAGCAAAGACCCTTCCTTGTGCCTGGGGTCTGATACGAGCCAAATCTACTCTGCAATCTCTAGCATAGTGTCCAGCCTTGCCACATCGATAACATACATTTTGCCCAGCTAGGCATGGTCTACCGCCATGAGCTTTACCACACTGATCACATACTGGAGCTTCCCTAGCTTCTCTTTGTATGTCTCTTTGCATTGTTCGTCCTCCTTCTCTTCTACCACCTCTTTTACCCCTTCTATTGAAGTTGTTCCAAGGCTTCTTTCTCTTTTTACTTGGTTCACCTTCTTCCATTGTAGTCTTTCTTGTACTAGTTGGAGCAGTGGACATAAAACCTTTATGATTCACACTTCCATCAGCGATCCTGCTGACCCCAACCAATGTATTAAACTCTCGAATTCTCATAGGAGCAACTCTTTCTCTTATGGCCGATTTCAAGCCTCTTTCTAGCTTTTCGGTCTTCCACCGTTCATCATCATGTTGCTGCAAATATGTGGAATATCTAGACAATTGAATGAAAGTAGCCACATATTCATCTACTGATTGATCCTCAGCTTGTTTGAGCGTAATGAATTCAGCTTCTTTTTCATCTCTAATTGACCTTGGGAAATACTTATCGTAGAAATATTCAAGAAATATCTCCCATGTCAATGGTATATTTCGAGCCTGTAGAATCAATTCAGTGGTACGCCACCATCTGTCCGCTTCTTTTTCCAGCATATACGTGGCTAACAATGCTTTCATCTCAGTAGCACAACCCATCAGCCTAAATATTTTCTCCAAGCTCAGTATCCAGTCCTCTGCAGCTTGTACATCAAATTTTCCTTCAAATGATGGAGGACAATGCTTTCTGAATTGTGCTATTATATTTTGTTGGTGAGCAAAATCAGCCGCTGCACCTGCTGTTGGATTCACCGGCATTGCTTGAGGCTCAGGTTGTGGTTGTGGCCTTGGAGGCGGTTCCTGTACTCTTGCCTCCGGTGGCTGTCTCTGATTTGCTATTGTTCTTTGCAAATCCTTAATTAATCGCTGTTGTTGATCCAAACGATCCATTATAACCTGTAAAGGATCAACCTGTTGTACACTCTCTTGTTGAGGAGTGTTCTCTCGACTTTGTCTTCTAATGCGAGCCATTCTTATCTATAAAATAATTGAAATTATGAACATATAGCAATATTACTCAGAGAACAAATTTACATAAACGTAGCATTTATTCACATATCAAAACTTTGTACATGCTGTATTCAGAGTCATTCATACATCAGTCATATTCTTTTCACTATGCTATATGTTCCGTCATATACATCCCACTATCTAAGACTGCCTATACATATATATACATGTCCATAGTTAAATACTCTACATCAAGTCAAAGAAGAACTAGGACTATCATGGACATGAGCTGACACTGAATCCTCTTGCGGATCCTCTTCCGGATCTTCCTCAGACTCATCTTTCGAATCCTCAGCCAGCACTTGTTCCTGCACTGGTTGTTGAACCTGATCCATAGAACGCGGTTGTGATTCTGTCGGATCTGTCTCAGTCCTCTTCGTGTCAGCTAGCTCTAGTCTTAACCTTTCATGATGAATCAACTCTCTGACACAAGCATGTAGGTTTTCAGGACAATATCGTCTAAGTTCTTCTTTTACTGTCAACCAGTAATCCTCATCCTCTGGTAATATAGTAAGTACTGCGTCTATCCATGCAGTATCAAGGAACTGTCGATCCTGTGTCCCCCTATGATCATATGAATCTCTTACTGAATCCAAGAAAGTCAGAATAGGAGATTCCCAGAAAACTTGATGACTCTCAAGATATATCTTAGTAACTATGTCTACTACCTCAGATAACTCACTACCTGAGTTGGTAGGTCTATGAGAGGAGTCTGGCATATCATAACATTCTGAGATTGGCCTTTTCCCTTTGCCCTTATCTTTCTTGTTCTCACTTTCCTCTTTCTCTTTCTTTTTCTTCTTCAAATTGGCCTCAACATAATACATTCTGATGCAATGTGTCAGGCTTTCAAACTCTCTGCCTTCTAGCTTAGCCTTAATTTCCGCCCAAAACTCATCATCAGGTATCTCTCTAAGCATAGTATCAATCCATAGTTGTTCAGGATATCTGTTCCCTTGTCTTTCTAAATCATATTGGACTTGAGACAATCTAGTCATAAAGTATAGAACTCTATCAGGACCCTCTGAGTAAACCCCATATGCTCTGGAGAACTTCCTCACGATCCTGTAGACTATCGTCTCTATATCTGGTGGTCTATTGTCTGGGGTATTATCTGGATCCTCCAAAAAGGCTAACTCCCAGTCTACATCCTCATAAACCTCTACTCCCAGTACGTGAGGAGGCTCCTCCATAGGTACCTCATAATCTTCATTATGTATGGGGTCTACAACTATTGGTTGTTCCAAAGGTATTTCGTTAGAGCTAGTACTTTCGTCTCCCGAAGGTCCTGATGGTCCGAGGCATGGCTCAGCCTGATAGTCAATCCCTGAGTTGTTTGTGGATTCAGACATCTGTCAAACCACAAAACAACTAGTTAATATACTAACTTAAAAGGAAATAATAAATAAATATTACATTTATTTATTATAATTTCCTTTCCAACTATACTAATCAGGGCCAGAACCTTATGCTCTGATACCAAAAATGTAACACCTCATACTTACACTCATTTCCCATGTATTAAACTATATTTAAGTCCACTATTACTTGATTAGAGAATTGATTACATAAAACAACTTAAACCAATTTATTTCATTTCGGGTACCATTCCCTTGGTTAACTTCTTTTTACCCGGTAAACTTTGAAAATTCATAACTAGATCAAGAAAAATCATATTGATGTGGTTCGTCTCTAAATATAGCTTAAAAGATACTATACATGGGAAAAATGTTGAACAGGGAAGTTACTTGGCCAAATTATATAGTGAGTTCGTATTATATGTACTGTAGAAATGGTCATTTTTAAAAATTCCTAATTCTGACCATAACTTTGAAAAATCACAATAAATCATACACAACTCCAAATTGAGGGATCTTTGTGTCTATGGAAAGCTACACATGTCTAGTTTTCATACATGTAAAACATTCATACATTGAACATATTGAGGTATGTACAGTACTTCGAATTCCCAACTATGTTCAGAAAAGTCTCTTGCATTCTCCAAACTTTCCAAAATACACACTCATATATATACATAAATAGCCATAACTTGCCTTTATCTTACATGATACTCCATAAGAACTTAGAGGAACATATTAACATGGAAGCATAGCATAATTATCTCCCATAAGGTTTTACATAACCTCTCATATAATAGTATCAACCTAAGTATCATTATCTTGAATATTACTTTGCTTCTCCTTGCCTTTCCTTTCTTGGGTAATCTTGCCATAACTTGAACCTAAAATTGGTTAGACATTTGGAGAGGGGTGAGATTCAAAGAATCTCAGTAGTAACTACCATCATGCACACATATCATCATATATATTGCAAGTATTAAGCTCAAAACACATTAAGCATGTAATCAAATCATTTTGGCATAACCATTTTATGAAAATTTGGGCAGCATTTCCCCTTGTATTTGGACATATCCAGGGTCACATTACCCTTCAAACAATCCAACCAACAATGCCAAATCATCACAAGACAACATTCCAAACATTAAACACATCATTCAAACCAAGCAATATCAATGATAATACATAAGCATAGATAGGTGAGTTAACTACCTTTGAGCTTTCCACTAATCTCCAAACTTTGCAAACCCTTTCCTTGATCTTCTAACACTCCTTTGGATCCTATAGCATCATCAAATAATGTCATTAACCACTAATTATCCAATTTCATTCACAAAGTGCTCACTTGAACTAAAATTTGCACTTTGTTATCCATCATGCATTCCTTGTACAACATACTTATTCTAACCTATTTTGGACCCAAAGAATCCATTTTTGAGGTCAAAAACTTGAAATTCCCTTCCTATAATGAACCCTAATTGGGCAGAAAATTATCATAAATTATAGAAAAATAACTAACCGATTAATTTGTAATCTAATGACACATTCTTACAACTTATGGCTTATATGATACTTTCCATGGTTTAGTTTCTCCATACCCTCATTTTCTCTCTCTACTCTCTCTCTAGGCTGAAACTTTCAGTGCAAAAATAAGAGAGAATAAGCCATAAAACTCTCCCAAACTAAAGAATACACAAGATTATGGCCATAAGATATTACCTTGAAGTTTTGGGATAAATCTTGCAATATTCTCTTTTCCCCTTTGCTCTCTCTCTCTCTCACGCGTTCCTGGCTCTCTTCTCCACTGAAGCAACGTTTTGTTTTCGTGAGGAAGATGAAATGATGGTTTAAGATGATAATTATATAATATAATAACTTAATTTACTTTTATTTCTATTTTCATTTACTTTTATTTTAAAAAGCTTTTCCAACAATTCCCTTCATGTCCCATTCACAAATCATACGTGTTTCATCCTCCTTCTGGCCAAAAATTGTTTAAATAATATTTATGGACCAAAATACCCTTTACCGATTAAATTTACCCGTACCGATTGGGTATTTTTGCCAAAATTGTCATTAAATTGGTACAGGATTATCCAACCATTAATTTTGGTCCAAAATCATTATATAGACCCAAAATGTATTTTGAAAAGGTCCAATCATTGTCCTTGGATCAATACTGTCTTTTTCTGCAGTCTAAACTGATTTTTATTGGGTAAAATATTAATATTAAATCCTAATAACCCAATAAATATGATTTTGACCTTAATAAATTTCATACTATATTTCATTGGGTCTAACACATTGAGAGCTTCACTTTGACTATAATTTTTCATATTTACAAAAATGCCCTTGACCCGGGTCTAATTTATAATTTTTAAACTTTCGGGTCATCAGGTGTAATTTACCCCAAAATTCATAAATTCTCCCTCAACATTCTCCTCCGTCCACCGACTTTACTTTTATTATTATTATTATTATTTTTTCTTTTTTCCCTTTTTCCTTTTTCTGTTCTCTTTTTTTTTTCCAGGGGCAAAATCATTATTTTTTCACTTTTCCTTTCAACTGAGATAATTAACCTCTTTATCCTATTTCATGCCAAATGATATACATCTATTTTTACAAATTCTTTATAGATTTCACAATATTGAGCCATCGAATATCTATAAAAATTTTAGGATGTTACACTTTTTCCTCTGAAATTTTCATCTATGAGAGAGAGTAGAGAGAGAAAATGAAGGTATAGAGAAACTAAATCATGAAAAGGGTTATATAGGCCATAAGGTGCAAGAATATATCATTAGATTAAAATTAATTGGGTAGTTATTTTTTTACAATTTATGGTAATTAGGATTCAATATAGGAAGTGAATTTCAAGTTTTTGACTCTACAAATGGATTCCTTGGGTCCAAATTTGATAGAAACAAGTATATTGTACAAGAAAAACCCAAAGAAATTCAATTTGAAATTTTAGGATTAGTAAGCATACTAATTGGAAAAGATGGTGAAATCAATGGTTAATGACCATATCTTGTGATACATTAGCATTCAAAGAAGGGTTTCAAGACCAAAGAAGAGGTGTACAAGGTTTGAAAGTCATTGGAAATCCACAAGGTAGTTAACTAACCACATTGTGCCTATATATTGTTATTGTTGCCAATATGCTTACTTGATGTAATTGTTGATTGTATTGATGTTTTGTGATAGATTGAATTGATTGGCTATGTTGTTTAAAAGGTATTTAACCCTAGGAATGTTTATAATTTAAGGGAAGGTGCTGCCCAAATTTTTTAGAAAATGTTTGTGCACAAATGACTATAAATGAAAGTTTAATGTAGGTTTCATGAAAGTTTGCAATGTATGATGATAAATGAGTATGTATGGTAGTTACTACTGGGATTCTTTGAATCTCACCCCTTTCCAAATGTCTAATAAATTTTAGGGTCAAGTTATGGCAAGATTACCTAAGAAAGAAAAGTCAAGGAGAAGCAAGTTAATGTTCAAATAATGATGCTTAGGTTGATACTATTGTATAAGATGTTATGTAAAATCTTTTGGGACATGATCATGCTGTTTTTTTTCATGTTAATATGTTCCCCTAGGTTGTTATGGAGTATCATGTAAGATAAATGTAACACCTCTCTTATGGGCCCATTTTCCATGTATTTAATCATTCTACAGTCCATTTATATCATAGTAGGATCTTGAATCACAATAAAAGCCATAATAAATTTTTCTCAACTTTGGGCACTATTCATTTAATCGAATTTATTTATTCCAATTAAATTTTGAAAAATCATAACTAAATCAATAAAAATCATATGCATGTGATTCAAGTCTCTAGGGATAGCTTATAACTTTATCTACATGGGAAAAATATAAGTCAGAGCAATAATAGTACTGATCTGTATATCAAACTCCGTGAATTTTCACAGTTTATACGAACAATGCAAAATAATTCTTTTAATTGGGATTAAATATAAAAATCTGCCAAATATTTTACACACACTCAATCTGAGTGATCTTTAGACCATTGGAGAGCTCTTCATGTCTACTTTTAAATCATATACATCATTCATGCTTTATACATCAAAAAGTCTAAATAGTGGCATGTTTACTCTACATAGGTCAAGATGACCTTTTACCTCTTACTACTTTGCCAAACAAAAGCTATAAAATATTTACATGGCCATACATCATTTCCATACTATACCATGCTTTAGCTAAACTTGAAGAAATATACTTAACATCATATTTACAAAATTACATAAAAGGTCAAAGCTCATGACCATTGCTAGGATTATCAAGTTAACGGCCAAATTCTTTCTCCTTTCCTTTCTCTTCCTTGGTGGTCTTGCCATTGTTGCTACCTATTCATGGTTAATATTTGGGAGGGTGAGATTCAAATAATCTCAGTAGTTAACACCCAACATTCCATCACATCATCACATTAAGCATGAAAACATCAAGATAACACATTTTGAATACATTAACACATTTACGTCATATGAATTCATAAAATTTTTGGTCGAGATTTATTTTGAAAAATGGACATCTTGGGGTCTCAATGCCCCTCAATCAACTCAGCCAATGCACATAAATCATCTCAAAATATCATTGCAATCATATGACAAGGCATAAAGCATATTGAAAACAAATATGCTAGCATAATGCTAGTATGGGAAATTAACTACCTTATGATGCTCCCTTGCTCTCCAAACTTGGTATGCCACTTCTTGAGCCTCTTAACACTTCCTTGAACCTAATCATATCATCATTGAACCAATTTAGCCATTGGTTTTTCGGAATTATACAATGCCATAACACTAAAACCCAAATTTTTCACTTTGTTTTCCTTTGCTTTTTCTTTATACAACATACTTGTTCTTAAGGTTTTGGACCATGGGGAATCCATTTTTGAGGTCAAAATCATGAAATTACAACTCTAAATACTTCCCCTTTACTGGCCGAAATTATCTCAAAATGATTAAAAAAAATTTCCTTCAAATCACTTCAAACCATCCATGGATTCATGCTTCTAGTGTTTAGTCTATGCTTTTTCCTAAGTTTCATGGTTCAAAACTCATTCCTATGCTAAAAACCCAATTTGGATGAAACCCTAAGGTAAAAAGGAAGTGAACTAAACCATAAATCATGCTTTGGAAACCATAGATAGTAAGTTTAAGGTAGTAGTATTAAAGCTTACCAACTTGTGCTTTGAATTTCCTTGGATTTTCCCTCTTTCTTTCTCTCCTTCTTTCCTCCTTCTCTTGCATTTTCTTTCTAGTCTTTTGCTACTGGAAGAACTCATGAAATGAAGTGGGAAATGAGTGGTTAAATGGTTTAATTAAGTAGCTAATCACTTAATTAATTAAAGTCACTTTTTGCTAATCATGGTTACTTTTTCACATACTTCTTCAAGAAGTATTAGAAAATATAATATAATATAATATTACTTGAATCATATGGCTGCAGCAAAAGTCACACATGGGAGAGAGAGAGAAGTGTCCAAAAATTGCCTAATTTTCCTGATTCAGATATACCTCAATCCAGGTACTTTTTAACCGTACCGATAAAACCGTCTTTATACTAATTTAGCTTTTTTGGGTTATAGGACTATTCTAATTTTATTTTTACATTTCCATAACTATCCTATCCCAAATGGTATCTGTGTATGGCCCATATTCTGACCCGACTTTTTTTTAACCATCAGTAGAGCCCATGGTTTACTATTACTTTTGGACACTCGGCACTAATTATTTATTTATTCTTGAACATTAACCCTCAGTGCCATATACCATTGGACTTCTCTCATCGAGGGCTTCGTTTTGATAGTAATTTTGCATATTTACAAAATTACCCTTGACCCGAGGTTAAATTATAATTTCTGAAACTTTCAAGTCATTAGGTGTAATTTTCTCCAAGACTTTTCTATTTCTTTCCCCGTAAATGTTAATACTTTTGGGACATGAATATCATTTTTATAGTTTTTTAAGGGGAAAAATATAATTTTTTATATTTTTCCATCCAACCGGGAAAAATGATCTCTTTACCGTATTTCACGCAAAATGGTGTCTGTCCGTTTTTGTGAATTCCTTATACATTTTATGTTATCATCAATTATGCCCTCTTTTATTACCTCGTATCTAATGAAACTCTAGGATATTACAATAAAGGCAAGTTATGACTATTTATGTATATATTAGTGTGTATTTTGGAAAGTTGAAAGAATGCCAGAGACCTTTCTGAACACTATTGGCAATTTGAAGTACTGTATAGACTTCAATATGTTCAATGTATGATTGTTTTATATGTATGAAAACTAGACATGTGTAGCTTTCCATAGACACAAAGATCACTCAATTTGGAGTTGTGTATGACTTATGGTGATTTTTCAAAGTTATAGTTAGAATGAGAAATGTTCAAAAATGACCATTGCTACAGTGAAGATAATATGAATTTAGTGTATAAGTTGGCCAAGTAATTTCCCTGTTCAACATTTGTCCCATGTATAGAATATTTTAAGCTATATTTAGAGACTTGAACCATATTAATATGATTTTTCTTGATTTAGTTATGAATTTTCAAAGTTTACCGGGTGAAAAGAAGTTAACCAAGGGAAGAGTACCTCAAATGGAATAAATTAGTTTAAGTTGTTTTATGTAATCAAGTCTCTAATCAAGCATTAATGGACTTAAATATAGTTTAATACATGAGAAATGAGTCTAAGTATGAGGTGTTACACCACGGCCCGCAACCCAGTTTTTGGTGTTGTTGGTTCGTTTCCGCTGTTCTAAAGATTTGGGAAGTTGTCTTAAGTTGTCGGGATTGTGTTTGGTTGAATTTTGAAGTTTTTGGTCAAGTCATGAGGTGTCAAGAGGTAGGGTGTTACAAAATTCATCTGTTGTATCAGAAAATTTGAATTTTGGTATGTCAGACGCATTAAATGCGGTTGGTGAATAGCTATTTCTGCAGAATAACCATTGGTTAAAGTTTCTAAAGCTAGATCTTGTTTCTAATGACTAGTTAAGCCACAAATCATAAATTGAACTTCATTTCAAGTTATGGGTAACAAATTAAAGTCTGTTTTTACTAAAACTCTGCTGAATTTATTAGATAAAACTTTTTCACTTTTATACTAAATTTTTTGTACCTCAACTTTCATGTCCACTCGAATCTAGATAGTATTTATTCTATGTAAAAATCTTTTCTTCATTTGGAAGAAGGATTCTTTGTGACAGAAGTCACAAAGAGAATTGGAAAATACTTTGTAAGAGTGTTGAGCGTAGATTTTAAGTATTCAAAGAATAGAGTATAAGTTTGTACTAAGGTAATGCAAGGAGCCTGTTGAATTCTTACAAATACTGAAAATCTCAAGTGTTGACTTGGGAATTGGACATAGGTCAAGTGAATCAGACCGAATCAGGATAAATTTCTGAGTCCTTTCTTCTCTTACCTTGCAATTACTTTCATTTTCACTGCACTCTATTTTTCTACCAACTTTTGCTTTCACTATAAACTTATGTTTTTGCAGAAAAATTTTGAACTTCCCAATTCACCCCCTTTTAGGAAGCTAGCTACTCAAACAAACTTAAAGAGGAGATAAAGGGAATGAATTTACCGATTGAGAAGAGACTCGAATATGGAAGGAGAAAGACTGAGGTTGATGATGCAGAGAAGGGATGAAATGAGTTGATGGTTTGGGTAAGGATAAGGATGTGAAGACCGAGATTGAATGGACGGATCTGCGATTCAAATTGAATCTGGTTGTGCAATGACAACTGATTCTAAAATTGGATTGAGAAGAGAATGAACTTATGGAGGAATACGTTAAGGAAGACTGATTTTAATTAAAGGAATGGAGGACATGAATCTGATGCAAGAAGGCCAAATCTGAAATTGAAGATGAAAAGGATGTGTGGCTATGATGGGGAAAAAGATGAAGCTTGACCATACTGAATGAGATGCGAGCGTGTTTTTAGAGGGAAGAAGACTGTGTTTGGGATCGAATCTAATTTGTGCACAAGAAGGAAGGGCACATTTGAATGGTTGCTAAATTGATAAGGATGTATTTGGCCACTAGAAAATTGAAGATGATGTGGCTGATGATGTGGACAAAGTATCTAAATCGAAATTTTGCTCTAATGCCTACTGATGTGCACCCCACGAGGAACCTATCTCGAGAACCCAAAAAATACAGAAGACAGTAATGTGAAAGCTTGACTTAAATAAGTTTATCAAACTAAAACCTAATGAAAACCTATTTTAGATAACTCTAACTATAGGAAATGCCATAAGAGTAAATCAAACTCTTAATAAGTTAAGTGTATTCTTAAAAAGAACACAAAGAACTAGCGATGCCTTACTAATTAGGAAAATTAATTTCATTGATTTAAAGAAAAATGGTACAATAGATGGTCTTAATAGAGAAGAAAAATATTAATTCCTCTATAACTCCTAACTCAATTAGATAAAGATAAGTTTTATTTAATAGAATTCAAACTAAATTAAATTAAATTGAAGCCTATAATTGGTTCCTTTAAATACAAATATGAAACCACATTATTTATCCTAATCTAAATCAAATAAATTTAAAAAAAATAAGATAAATAAAATAATTCAAATTAAATCTAAAAAATTAAAATAAAATATAATTGATCCTAAATTAATCCTAAGTGGCTTTGGTTATTCTACCAATTGAGCCATATCAACATATTGGGCTTGGATCAATATAGTAGTTCTCTTCTAGCCCAAAGGCAATGATGCCTCTTCTTCAAACATCTTAGGTTTATCATCTTGCAAACTTTTAATCAAATTTTGTAGAGGTCCTTTCATGGTTTGGTCCTGCCTCTAGTTAATGGACCTCTTATTGCTTGAAGTGAATTTTTTGGGATGATGCTCTTCCACTCTTGAATCCACCCATGGACTATATCATCTCATTTGCTATGCAGATTGTACAAAAAGCACAAAAGTACAACTAGATAAAGTCATTTACCCTAGGGTTCAACCGCATGTTATCTATATCTCAAGACATGTTATTCAAGCAAGCAACAAATAAAGAAGCAGTGAATAGGTGAAACATAAAGCATGTAATTCAAATAACAATCAACCAAACAAAGCATATGAAGAGAAAAGATATAAAACCATATTATTTGTATCACCAACTCATATCGACTTGACTCTCAAACCTCCCCAATGGAGTTATCAAACTATCACACCCCGAAATACAACCTAGAAGGCGCATGGAAAAGTAAAAAAGAGAAAAATTGAGTTTCTAAATGAAATTTGATTTGTGAGGAGTCACTACTAAAATTTTAAGGGATAATCTTGGATAACCAATTTAAGAAGGAACAAGATGGTTTATATAAATAGAGATGGATTTGGGAGTCGATTGTATGTGGAAAATGTATTAGACACTTTACAACACTCATTACTAAAAACAGTTACCTTAATTTGATTGTAAAAATTAATATGATTTTAAAAGTATTTTAGTTATCATTTAATTGTTACATGTGAAAATAAAAGGTAAAAAAAGCAAATTAAGAAAATAAAATTGACAAATATTTATTTATTCACAAGGGCGAACTTGATCAGAATTAGAGTCTGAAACCTATATACCTTACGATAGATTCAAAGTTCATGTTGTTCAGGATAAAAAAATGTGTCATTGGGTTAGTATTTTTAATCAAATTATATTTTTTGAAAAGACCAAGATAGAAAAAGAAAGTTTATTGTCTGCAAACAAAACGATTTTCTAAAATTGGTTGGTGTGTTTTTTAATTCACAAAAAAACAATTTAATTTCATTTCCTTGATCTTATCATTTTCTTTTTCAAATCTAATTTTTATTCTCTTTTGTTTTTTATATATTTTTTCATTTAGGTTAATTTCATTCATCATTTTTTTGTTTATTATTAGTTTATTAATTTGAACCTTTTTTATTTAAGTATTTATTTATATATTTATAAAATTATTATGAGTAGAGATTGAGAATTCCTTTTTCTGTATTTATTTCTTGTGTTTTTATTTGTTTTCTTGTTTTACATTGTTTTGGATTTTTAAAAACTTTAACAATTTTAAAATATAAAGTTTCTTTAACAAAAAAATTAATTTCAAAATGAAATGCGCGTTTTTTGTATTTTATTTATTTGTCAAATTTGTATTTGTATTAGTTTAGAACCTCTTCTTTTCTTGAGTTTATTACTTTTAATTTTAGGAAATCATGGAGTTTCCAAAAATATAAATTTTACATTGGACTTATTTATTTGTAATAATTTCTATTTCTATGACCATTACCATTAAAATCAACTCTGAAAAAATTCATCGTTTGGGAACATTTCCTCAAAATAGCTTGGGAACATTTTCTCAAAATACTTTGGAACTCTCTTTTTTTTTAATCAGTTAATTGAATTCTCTTTAATTTACTTGTAGAATGAAAATTTAATTAAATTAAAAAAAAGAATTATATTTAAATTTTTAGGAATTAATTTCCACTTTAACCGCTATTTAATGAAAATTACTAGAAATCTATTTGTTATTATTTTATTATTTTTTTTTAAATTTGATTTCTAAGAAAATTTTCAAAAGCTTCACACAGCTTTTAACCAGAGGAGATGCCTCAGTCCCGCACGAATTTGAACCAGAGGAGACAATTTAGTCTCACACGGCTATGAATCAGATGAGACAACTTAGTCCCACATGACTCTAAAGATTTATATTATCGCTATGAAAGCACTTGATCTAATTAGGCTATTAAGACCCTTTGAAACATTTATTTTAATTTCATTATACAGAAAAAAATATATATTAGAGAAGCATTCGGCCAAATTTAAGTATAACTAGAGGAGATGTTAAAATCCCACACAGTTACCATTGATTGACAAAAGGAGATACTAGATCCCACACGGTCATTCTAAAATTATTTAAAAAAACTCAATTACCCCATTTAAAGGCACTTAGGTCCTTTTTATACCTTTATAACTAATTTAAAATTAAAGATTTATAAAACACATTCAAACAATGCTCAATTAAGTCTAAAATTAATCAGAGGGGATGTTTAGATCCCACACAGTTTTCACTAATTAACTAGAGAAGATACCATATCCCACATGGTTATTTGCAGTAATAACAAAATCCTAAAAGGACTAACATAAAATCCTTCCTTCTCATAAGCTGTAAACTCCAAAATTGGATACCATATAAACCTAAAAAAGTTTACAAAGCTAAGGAGGCTTTTAAGAATGCAAACATTGTATCCTTCTCTTGCTAAAATTAAACCTAAAACAGGTAAGATGCCCGTTTATGTACAGGCTATAATACTTATCAAACAGGGGCAATATTTTAAAAAACTAGTTTAGCATTCAATTAAACTCCCATGATAATCAAAGTCATGAAAGAGGAGCAATAGAAACAAAGATATAAAGTAAACTTGAGACTCCACTCTAAGCTAAATATCTAATACAAATAATATTCATTTCCCAGCCAAATCAATTCTAAATTAAAACAAAGAATTGTAACACCATTTATGGTAGAAAGAACCAAAAAATTGCATGAAATGCATATAAAGTAAAGGCAAGTGATTATTCTCCCTTGTCCAATTCTAGTATCAACAAAAGGGAAACACAACATTGTCTTCAAAAGCAAATATAATCAAATAAAGAAGACCAAAATAGGCCTAAAAAGGAATTTCAAATTCATCCAAAACATGCACGATGAGTCAGTAATACAAAACATAACATATTAACAAACTTCGGCCACCCATAAGGAAAACAGAGCATCTAGGCAAACTCTTATGACAGCTAACAATCCTCATTCCTAGATTTAGTCTAACATTCACATCCCATGGCTTGAAAACTTAAGATTTTGAAACAACGGTTACCAATTGAAGCCACTCAATTCCTTACACTAGTTGCTCCACTGCTTCTTTGGACTTCCTCATTCTCTTTTCTTCCTCTTTAGTTTTGTCTTTTCTTTTTCAAACCTTACTTCTAGTCTTCCTTTCCTTTCTTTTTTGATGCAATTCCCTTCTCTACTTCCTCCATTTTTTCTCTTGCTTCTAGGGTTTTTTCAGTGTTCGCCCTTTATCTCTCTCCTTACTGCCTACTCCTTATGGTTTCTCTCATTTTTTCGGAGCAATTGCTACCTACTCCTTAGGATTTCTCTCCCTTTTATAGATGATTTTGTGAGTGAAGAATCAAATTGCCCTAAGCACAAGCCTGTTCCTCCTCTCATCCAGATTGTGCTCATTCGCGCCTCCTCACTCACCACTACACTATTGTACTTGGTACGGAGTAGTAGAGGGACTGGATTTGTTGTTTCTGCCTCCTGAATACTCTATCCCTCACTTTGGCTCACCTTTTTGCTTTGTCTTGTCATCGTGCTCTCTGTCTCGTCTTTTTTTTTATTTTGCTTCATCTCATCCTTGAGCCCCTTTCAATTGGAGCCTAGGAATGATTTTTGGTTTGAGACAATGGCCAAAAATTATTTTATTATGTTATTTTATTTATTTATTATTATTTTTTGTTTTGTTTTTATTTTATTTTAAAGTCTAGGTTTTGGGATTTAGCCCAATTCCCTTTGCTTTCTTCTTCTGCTTCCAACCTAATTCCCTTTCCCTTCTTCTCTTTTTTTTTTTTGTGATTGGATTTTAGCTCAATATGCATTATTTGTCATATCTTATTATTATTGCTTTGTTTTTATTTTGTTTTAAAAAGAATTCCTCTTTTTAAATAATTATTTCTCGTTTTCCAGAAATATATTACAAATTTCTTTTTGAAAGGTAAATAACTTACTACATTAGAAATTTAAGAGGATTTTGTTCATTAATTAATTTTTAATTTTTATTTTAAAGTTTTATTTATTTAATACCTAGACAAAATACTTTGTTCACAAAAAGAGAGATGAACATAGCTCCCTAGATGCTTGCAATTCATTGAGTCTTCAAGCCTCCTTCTACCATCAAGCTAGAAGCCATATGAAACAGCTACTCTATCATATAATTCATGAGTTGAACCACAAGAACAGAGGTCTCCATTTCAGCCAAGCACCAAAGGAAATGACGAAGATGAATTAATGGTGTAATGATGATAAAGTCTAACTAGCTTCCTTGGCTCACACAATTTTTGCACCTCTTTCCTTGTAACAACCCACCATCAAGAATAGAGAAGGAGATGGATGGAGAGAATGATGAAATTGATGAAGGGAGAGTGTGGAAGATGAAATAGGATGGACAAATTCATCGTTGAATGGACGAAATTGGAGTGAAATTGATGAGAAGATTAGATAAGTTCATGGAAGCTCTCATGAACGCATAAGAATGAGAGAGATTGGGAAGTCTTAGCCTTGTGAGTCTAGACCATGTTTCAGCCACCAATTGCAAGGAGAATCAGGGTATTAGAGGCTATTAAGGGTAAAGAAGGAATTTCAAGTGAAATAGGTGAGGTGGTAAGGTGATTAGCATAAGTAAGTGACATGTAAGTTTAGATGGATCTGAGATGGATCAAGGAGCCAATCAGAGAGAAAATCTTTCCATTTAAGCCCTTCAATGTCATGTCATAGCCCACTTATCAATGCCCTAAGTTGATAGATAATCTTATGGAACTAGTCCAAAGAAACCACTTTGATGTGTTAGACACCCAGAAATTACAAACAAGAGATGCTACAAACTAGACAGAAAAGAAGAATAGTGAAAAATGCACAAACAATGAACACAACAAGGAAAATGAATTAGAAACAACAGAAAGATATTGGTCTAGATGGAATAGAATCCAAAAGAACTGGTCTCTTGAACCTTAGTTCTAGTACTGCCACAAGAATTCACCAATCTTTGAAAAGTCATAGTTTTGCTTTAGCACTCAAAGAACGTAAGAGGAACTCACAAAATTTTGAAACTTTATTCATCAAAATCTATCAAAAAGGTACATAATAGAGAGCCTTAAATAGGGAAAGGAAAATTAATATAATGAGCCTAAACAACCTAATTAATTTGGGCTTACGTAATCTTAATGGGATTAAGAGACTTTGCGCTCAAATAACACTCCTAATGTACCTAGGAAACTAGTAAAATAAAGCCCCAAAAATAAATAACAAAAATTCAGAAGAAAATAATAAAAATAATACCTAAACCCTTCTAAACATGCCATCACATTAATGAAATCACATGTTTAGCACATGATATGGTTATTTACAAGGTGGGCTATCAAGAAAAACTACTAATTAACTAATTGGGCTTTCTTAATCAACAAAGTTCAGCCCCAAATTAATAAAAATGAAATTAACAATAATTAAGCACATTAATCCCTAAGTCACACGCTCTTTAAGTGAGTTCTTCATTTTGGGCTTGAATATAAAACTTCTATATATGAGAATACAATCACATCATTCTTGTGCTCTTGGGCTTCAAATTCACTTAGTTGCAAAGGCTTCATCTCAAGTTACTTGTTGATCAAACCATTCAAGGCTTCTTTAATTGCCTTAGCCCTGGATCTCATCATTGGGCCTCCTATGCCTCGTAATGGATCAACTGTCTTCCACTTTTAGATCAAATATTCAACCTCTTTCTCTTCAATGTCTTGAGCTTGCTCCATGCTTCCTAGCTTTCTTGCATCACAAGTCCTATTTGTTAGGTTTGTTGGCTTTTCAACAGGGGGCTGAATTTGAAAGTTTGAAATTTTCTACAAAAATGTGATAGAATAGTGATAGTAGAAGTTTTGTAGAAAATAAAGTGTAGAGAAATAAACCAAATGCAAGATAAGAGAGAAGAGGACACAGAAGTTTATCCTAGTTCGATCTAACCACTTGACCTACGTCTTGTCCTCAAGCCACCACTTGGGATTTTTCTTCTATCTTGCAAGAATTCAGTGTGTTTCTTGCAATGTCACAGTACAAGCTGATGCTTTGTTTTAAGAGCTCTCAAATATACACTCTGCACTCTTACAAAGTGTTTCCCAAATCCCTTGTAAAAACCCCTCACAAGAAAATCCTTCTTCCAGATGAAGAAAAGATTTTGCACAGAATGAAAAACTCTCTAATACAGAGTAAATGAGATAGTTGAGATGCAATAAATGAAGTGTGAGTGAATAAAAGGCTTAGACTAAAGATTTCAATAGAATCTCAATATTTATAGCACAAATTCATTACCCACAACTTTAAATGAAGTTCTATTTATAGATTTGTGACTTAACTAGAAGTTAAACATAAGATCTAGCCATTAAAGACGTTACCCAATGATTACTCTATAAAACTAGCCATTCACCAACCGCATTTAATACGTTTGATACACTGAAATTCAAATTTTGAGTGCCAACAGATGAATTTCATAGAGACCATAAACTAAAGACTTTAACATTAAGCTTCCAAAATTCGTCTGTTGAAGAGTAGAATTTGAATTTTGGTTTTGTTAAATATATCCCATGTTAAAATATATGAATTTTCATGTCTAAAGTGCATCTGTTGAGTGTGAATAGTTATCTCATGTTTCTACAATGCACTCAAAATTCAAATTTTAGGAGTCCAAAATTCATCTGTCAGTGACAAGCTCAACATGGTATAAAAGTTCTACTTTGAGAAATTCAAATTTTGTACTTTCAAAATTCATCTGACAAAGACACTTCTAATCAAACTTACAAGTCTTCATTCCAAAATTCGAATTTTGAAATCCAAAATTCGTCTATCAGAGGGATTGTCTTGAACTTAATTTGCATTTTAATATTAGACGAACTTTGACATGACTTCAAACAAATTTTGTACATTTTGCTTAGCTATGCTTGACTCGAAATTTGAATTTCAACACTTGAAATTTGTTTGTTAGAGGTAATACTTCTAGAACTTTGAATTTCAATTAGCTAAGTTTGAACTTCCAATGAAATATATAAAGTTTAACAATTCAAAATTTTTCTGTTAGTCAGTGTTTTTCAAATATAACATATGTTAATATAGGATAACGAGAAAAACACATGTTTAAATGCTGTGAAAGTTTAAGTAAGTGAAAATGAAAGCATTTTACCCTGTGTATATTGTGAGAACTCCTAACAACTAATTCTTCAATATTTCTTCTTGAATTTCTTCATTTGTATACTCTTATTAAAACTGTTAAACAAAAAAAATCGTATGACATATATAATGAAGTAAAATAATTAAATAAAAATATAAGATAAAGACATAATAAAAAATTAATCAAGATTAAGAGCTTCATTGGAACAAGAATTAACATCAATAATTAAGGAAAAATATGCTCAAATAAATGAAAAAGAAAGCAATAAAAAAACCTAAGAAAATAATGAGAAATTAGGGATCCAAGGAAAAAATGACCAAAACACCCTTGATTAATCAAACTTCGACGAACTCTAAAACAAAACCCTAAATAACTACAACCAACCTAATTGAGTAGGATTAAGTTTAATTAAGTGTTTATGATAATGGTTAGGTGATTAATTCCTAAATTATTAAGAAAAATTAAAATTAAATTCAAGTAGGCCTTTAACTAGGAGTAACTAGGAGTAGAATGGTCAAGTGAAAAATAATAGAAATAATGAATTTTTGGCAACTAAATGAAATGGAATAAAAAGTCAAGGAATGGTAGAGATCATCAAATAGAGTATAAAAAGGTGTCTTCCTAGAGAAAACTCACGAGATTTAACCCTTAAATTCTCTAATTAATCACCTGGTTAGGCATAATTAAGCATTAAATTAACCTAATCTAGTGTAAATGGCTTCGATAAGAAGAGTTAAGCCTCGAAATCATGGAATATGCATAATCAACATAAATGAAAATATGCATAATCATGGAATATGCGTAATCCCAAAATTCCACTAAAACTCTGAATTCGGCTAAAATATGAAAATTATACTAAAGACCTAGAATTAACCAAAATTGCACTACAAAACCCTAAGTATAGAAGACAAAAATAATGAAAAAATATGACTTATTAAGGACCAATGATAGGAAGTCCTGCACAAGGAAGACCCAACTGTATAGCTATATCTTGTAAAGGTATGATGCACTCTACACATGTAGTGTGAAAAGTATAAGTTTTAGGATGCCACCTCTCAAAATAAGTGTAGAGACCAAACTTCAATTGTACTCATATTGGTCAATTCGAGTAACACCATAGAATCCAACTTGTCTAAGATACTCGATGATTTGGATTGGAGGCTCATCCATTTGAATGGATTATTGAGTATTAAAGATCCTATCAACCTACAAAATAAATGAAAATATAGTTAATAAATAAGCACAATAATTACCAGCAATATGTGAAAGAAACTTACTTACATTGTTGTCTTACACTACCTATGAAATATGTCAAGCTTGTAGGTATAATAATAAGTCATCGTCAAGGCCTGGTTGAAAGACATGATGTGGCTGCTTCATTTAAGAAATGTCTCTACAATGAATAGAGTAAAAATGTGTTCAATATCCAAAAAAATTAATGCAACCCATGCTTAATTAAGAAAATTAAGAAAGTATACATGAGATTAATAATACAAATTTTTTTACATTTCACAAAAGTCAAACACATATAGTTTTGTACAAATTATTGTCTAGATGTTAGAGCATGTAGATAATTTAGTTAATTGTGACCTATTTGTCTACATAATTTGCATTTGTTAGGTTGTCCAGATGTGGTCCAATCTACTCATTATGCATGCAAGTTGAGTGAGGGCAACCTTTTTCTTGAATCATTGAAGGGTCAGGAACCAAATGAGGACCATTAAATTATAGCCAACGAACCTCTTCTTCTATTAGTGTAAACTCATTGCTATACATTGATTGCATGGATTCTAACCTGAATACAAGATCTACAAATTGTAAATAGTCTATGTGCACTTAAGCACATGAAGAAATCATATGTGTTAGCAAGACTGACTTCCCAAGAGGGGGGTGAATTGGGAAGATTGAAATTTTTCTGCACAAAGTGAAATGGGTGAAGATAGCACAGTGTAATGGAAGCAACGTATAAAATAGAGCAAGCTGAAAAGTAAAGATAGGAAGTAGAAGACTCAGTAATTTATCCTGGTTCGGTCTATCCACTTGACCTACGTCCAGTCCTCAAGGCAACTCTTGAGATTTTTCCACTATACAGCAAGAATTCAACGGGTTTCTTGCTAATGCCACAGTACAACGAGTATGCTCTATTTCTGGAGCTTTCTCAATCTCTCTAAGCACTTCTACAATATGCTCCCCAATCCCCTTGTGATTTCCCCTCACAAGTAAATCTATCTTCCAGATGAAGAGTAGATTGTTTACAAAGATATAACTCCCTTGAATAGAGTAGATATGAAGGTTGAAGTACAGATATTGAAGTTAAGAGGGTAAAAGCTTTTTTTTTTTTGAGAAATTGATTTGGCAGAGATTCAGTATATATAAATTTTATTTGTTACCCACAACTTCAAATGATGTTATATTTATAGATTTAGGTCTCAAATGTCCGCTAGAGACAAAATCTATCTATTGGGAAAGTTATCCAATGGTTACTCTGAAAAACTATCCGTTTACCAACCGCATTTAATGTTTCTGACATACTGAAATTCGAATTTTGGTTGGCCAACAGACAAATTTCGAAGGAATCGAAGGTTAAAGCTTTCAACGTTACAGCACGAAGTTCGTCTGTTCATGAAGTGAAATTCAAATTTTGAAACTTACAAAATATTTTCACAATGTGACATAGGAATTTTCAAGAGAAAAGTTTTTCGGTTAAGTGTGAACAGTATTTTCAATTTTCTACAGTGCCTTCAAAATTCGAATTTTGGAAGCCCAAAATTCGTCTGTCTGTAGAACGTTCAAAGAGGCACAGTAGTTCACTTTCTTCGAAATTTGAATTTTGAAGTAATAAAGTTCGTCTGTCAGAGAGATTCTTTTCAGACTAACTTCAACATTCGAAGTTACAAAGCTCTGTCATTCGTATGTCAATATTTCATTCCAACAGACTCACAAACTTAGCTTCTGAAATTCGAATTTTAATGTTCAAAGTTCGTCTGACAGAAAGTAGTTTTGAAACTTAAATTGTTCTTGATCTCAGATGAACTTTAACATTGTTTCAGACGAATTTCTTCCATTTTCATAAGTTGTGATTTGTCTGAAATTCGAATTTTGAAGACTCAAAGTTCGTCTGTTTCAAAGAAGCTCCTTTCAGACTTATATGAAAATTCGAATGTTGGAAAGTCAAAGTTCGTCTGTCAGAGAGCATTTTTCAAACCCAATTTCATCTTGATTTCAGATGAGCTTCAACATTATGTCAGACGAATTTCTTTAGTTTTCACAAACTGCATTTTATCTGAAATTTGAATTTTGAGGATGTGAAGTTCGTCTGTCAGTGAAAAGCTTCTTTCAGTCTTTGATGGAAATTCGAATTTTGGATAATCAAAATTCGTCTGACAGAGAGACAACTCTTCAGACTTATTCAGTTTTGACTCGAAATTCGAATTTCCAAAGGCAAAGTTTGAATTTCCAATATGACAGTTCATTTTAAATTTTCAAACTTCGTATGTTTGTGGGTATTTTTCAAATAAGTCAAGATTTAACACACAATCAAGGTTTAAAAACATCTTTTCTTAAAATCAAAAACTTTTACCCTCATTTGATCATAACAAAAGATCCTACTGAAGATCTAGCAGCTAATACTCAGAAATTCTTCACTTGAAGCACTTTGATCTCCTTTGATATCTTCAATCCAAGCTTTTGGATGTTAGTTTGGAATCATCAAAACTCTTGATTCAACAATATGCATATATGGATATTTTTCTACTTGAAGCTCTCCACAATCATTTTTTTCTGCTTAAGTTAACCTTGCAACAACAACCAAATTGACTAGCTAAGACATTGTATGGTTCATTGACCTCAAATGATGTCACACTTCTTTCATACTCTCGAAAAATACATGCAGATTTAGCTTGTACAGCTATAGCTAATTTCTTGTTTAATTTCTTACAAAATATTTGCCTTGTTGCTATCTATGCTTAAACTTGTTGGGCACATATGACAAAATAACTATTTACCCTATAGAAGGTTGCCTCACCACACCTGTAATAGGCAAACCTTGGATACCCTTAAATACACCATCCATGCACTCTGTAAGGTTCATTGTCATTTAACCACAGACCTTCAATGTCATATGGTTAATACAATTTCTCTATTGGAATGGCTCTAATCTATCTAGCAACATTCAAATGCAACAATGCTATTAGTTCAACTGGCTTCCCAAAAGGGGGAGTGAATTGAAAATGTTGAAATTTATATACAAAAATGAACTGCAGTAGTGATACTAAAAGTTTACTGAAAAACAAAGTATAGGAAATAAAGAGTAATAAGAAGAAGACTCAGTGATTTATCCTCGTTCAGTCAACTTCACTTGACCTATGTCTAGTCCTCAAGTCACCACTTGAGATTTCTTCACTATCTCTAGCAAGATTTGAATGGGTTCTTGCAATGACCGTAATACAACACCAACCCAAGCCTTAAGCTAAAATAAACTCTCTCACTTTTCTCACTTAAGAGTAAGAATATCTCCCTTAGTGTATTCTCACACTAAGCACTATCTACAAGTGTGTAGATGTACACATAATGAAAACTCTCTCAAATGAGTGAATATGAAAGTTAAGATACCATGAATGAGCCAACAGAGGGTAGGTAGGCTTTGAAAAAATTAGAAATCAAATTTGCAGAGTTTTGGTGTATTTCTTGTTTTTCTTATTACCTAATGACTTAAATGAGGTCCTATTTATAATTTTGGGGCAAAACTATCCATTGGAAAAAAAGATTAGCCTTTACTTTCAGAAAAATAGCCGTTCACCTATAGCGTTAAATGCATGTGACAAATGTTATACGGATAACCTCCTTGAGTTATGCGAATAATGTGTAACTGTTTGCCTTTGTTTTCAATGTAGAGCTTTCATTGTGCAGATAACCTACCTAGGTTATACGAATAACGTGCTACCCAGAATAATTAAGTTTTAGCTCAAAATCATTTTCATGAAAACCCACTTAGTTATTAAGATAACATTAAGTTTTTCTCAAACTGAGTTTTCGTAAAACTTAGGTTATCAGAATAACCTCTGAAGGTCATACAGATAACCCAATTTGCTGAAGAAGAGCTATGAGTTCTATAACGTAGGTTATGCGGATAACCTTCCTAGGTTATGCGGATAATCTATTTACCTGAGGAAAGTTCAAGTACTCTGAAATATAGGTTATGCGGATAACCTCCATAGGTTATGCAGATAACATGTTTACCCGAGAAAAGTTCAAGTACTCTAAAATATAGGTTATGCGGATAACCTTCATAGGTTATACGGATAACCTGTTAATAGAGAAGAGTCCAAGTGCTCTGTGATGCACGTTATACGAACAACATCCTTAGGTTATGTGAATAACGGGCTGTATAGTACCAATTGCCTTCACTGTTCACTTCCTTATGTGACTAAGATGTTTATCTTGCCAGGATAACCACCTGGACAGACTTGAGAACTTAATCCTCAAGCTGTGTTATGCAAATAACCTCAATCCCTTTTCATGAAATTGAATAATAGACTTTGAAAAACCTTTGAGATTTAGTCTTTATCCTCATAACCTTCAATGGTTATGCAAATAAGGTAAATTATTTTCATGAAAATAGGGTAAACACTTAGGTTATTGGGATAACCTCCCAAGGTTATGCGGATAACCCATTTTGCTGAAGAAGAGCTATGAGTTCTGTAATGTAGGTTATGTGGATAACCTTCCTAGGTTATGCGAATAACCTATTTACCTAAGGAAAGTTCAAGTACTTTGAAATATAGGTTATGCGGATAACCTGTTTACCTGAGGAAAGTTCAAGTACTCTGAAATATAGGTTATGCGGATAACCTGTTAATAGAGAAGAGTCCAAGTGCTCTGTGACGCATGTTATACGAACAACATCCTTAGGTTATGTGAATAACAGGCTGCATAGTACCAATTGCCTTCACTGTTCACTTCCTTATATGACTAAGATGTTTATCTTGCCAGGATAACCACCTAGACAGACTTGAAAACTTGGTCCTCAAGCTATATTATGTGGATAATCTCAATCCCTTTTTCATGAAGTTGAAGAATAGACTTTGGAAAACCTTTGAGATTGAGTCTTTATCATCATAACCTTCAATGGTTATGTGCATAAGTTAAATTATTTTCATGAAAACAGGGTAAACACTTAGAAACATCTTTGAGCTTGAAACTTTATCCTCATAAGGTAGCTCTTTTTGTGAAAACTATTTTGAGATCATGAGCTAATCATTAATCATTCAGTTAGTTATCTCATTTAATATTGGGTTAATTTAAATTCAAAGCTTATCTACCTTCTTTTATAAATAGTTTCCTAAAGTATGTGAAACAACTATCTAATCTTTAGGAAACTCCAACTTTGTCCTTCATTTCACTTATATTCCTTTGATATTGGAATTCTAAGCTCATTTGTTTTAGAATAATCAAAACATCTGAATTAACATTCTCCACCTTTTTGATAATGACAAAATAAATTAAACTTATTGTTAGTACTTGGATTTGCATAAAGCTCCCCCTCAATTGTGCATAATGTAAAACAAATAATGAAGTGCACATTTTTAGAACCAAGAATGAACAAAGTTCATAAAAATTTATTGTATTGTAAATATTCATTACAAGTATAGAAGCAATTGCTACAGAAGCACAACAACTGAAAACAATAGAAAAGCATCAACTAAGTATAAAACAACAAGTCCAATTAAGTTTCTTCTTTCGAAGGAGAGGACTTTTTCTTTTTCCTCTTGGATTTAGATTTCTTCGTTTTCTTCTTTTCTTTCTCCTCCTTCTCTTTAGCTTGTTCCTCCTCTTCTTTCTCTTTATCCTCTTCCCCTTCTTTCTCTTCTCTCTCCCCCTTTTTGTCATCAGCAAATAAAGGGGTTCGAGGGACTTCAGCATCCATCCTGGCAATGTCCTGATCAAGCTTGGCCTTCCATTCCCTAATTCTTTGAAGTCTTTCATCCAAAGAAAGAGGAAGGGTGAAGGGTTAGGCTGGAACAGTGGACACTGGGACAGGCCGAAGAGGTACATTAGCAACAGCAGGAGGAACAGAAGGAAATATAGGAATGTAAGGTATATCAGGCATCACAAGTAGAGGTGAGACAGTGGGAAGGGGCGCAGGAAAGGGATTAGAATTAGAGGTAATAGTGATGATTTCTTGCACAGTAGCCTCAACAAGATAACTAATGCCCTCAGAGGAGATAGGGTCAGGGAGAGGAGGAAAGAGAACATTAATCTCTTGTTTGCAGTGATGAAGGTAAATTTGGTGAATAAAGTCACCTTCAGACAAAAGAACTAAAGCTTTACTTTGATCCTTGACAATGGTTTCTTCCTCAAGATCATAATCCAAGATAGGGCCTAGATCCTATGATAGAGTAGGTGACTTGGAAGTGGAGGGAATGGCTAAATCATCAAGTAGGGATTATGCAAAAGCAGTAGGTTCAGTGAAGGTAGGAGGTGGTGGTTAGATTGGTGAAGAGGAAGGCTGAGGAACACCAGAAGCAATTTATTCACGTAGGAGTTTCACTTCTTGGGTGAGACTTTCAAATTTGGTCTCAAATTTCTCTTACATCTCAGTAATGAGATACCTAAGATTGATCATGTCTTCTCTATGCTCTTTCCTAGTGGCCATGGCAATCTGGAACATGTTTTGGTATAGGGTAGGTATGTGTGAAGGTGTAGGTAGGTCAGTGGCTAGGGTTTCATCAGGCTTGCTCTGTGTGTGAGAAAGGGTATGAGTCTCAGGTTGCAAAGATTGAGGTGGTTTAGAGGGTATGGATAGAGAGGAACTGGAATCACCAGCTGTAAGACTCTTTGAAGCAGTTGTGTACTCAGAACCTTCTTCAGTATCCCTTTTCTTGTTAACCCATCTGCCATTTTCTAGACTCATCCCTATCTTTTGCAGGACTTTGGTACTGAACTCTTCCAGAAGTAGTGCAAGCCCTCTCTCAATATGCAAAATGTTGTGAAATTTCATAACTTTGGTGATAATATGCTATGGAAGCTATGAATCCTGTCTGTAGATCCTTACCTTCCACATTCTCTATAAGATGATATCCACCACATTCATTGGTTTACCTTTTATCAGTAGCAACATGACTTGGAATTCTCCTCTGGACAAATAATTGAAGCCTCCACTCTTATTGAAGAACATGCGAGAAACAATGTAGTGGAGAATCTTGTTCTCAACACTCAGAAGAGTTAGAGCTATTTTCCACTCAGAAGAGTTAGAGCTATTTTCCCCTCAGAAGGCATATTTTGTCTTTGCCTGAGCAGCCTTGAGACTATTATGCTCCATTTGTAATTAGCTTCATCCCTAGTGTCTTCATCTACAATTTCATTTTCAGGGGGATACTTTAAAGTCTCAATGTTCACCCTTATTCCGCCAGTAGGCAAACTCAGAATTTCACATAGCAAGTCAAGGTGCAAGGCTATCCATCTTTTCCTCAATCTCACTTCAAACACCTTTGTTGCATTGTTAATCCTTAGAGAATTGTACTAAGCACGTACAACCTCCTCATCATAGTCCTCTTTTAACTCTATCAATCCTCTATATTTCTCTAACAGCCCAGCAGAATCAAACTTGTTTCTCATGAGGAATTCTTCTATTCTAACAAAGTGAGGCTTGACTACCTTACGCTTTTTGAAATCAACCTCATATGACTCTTTTAAAATCCTTATACCAATAAGTTCATTAGTAATTAATGTTTGCTCAAACTCAATAGCGGATGAACTTATGCATTTGTCAGCCTGAGGTTCTAATTTTGGAATTCCCTTTGGCTTTGGTGTTTTGGGCTTCTTTCTTGGAATACTCGACCTAGCTTCAGCTTTTCTTTTCTCTTGAATTGGTGATTTTGAAGCGTATTTGGACTTCACGTTATGCTGTAGTCGTTCCCCTTGATTTCCACCCTTAGTCTTTACCATGTTAGTGATTCCAGATGATTTGGTAAGGTAAAAGAGGTTCAGGATAGGCTGAAGAGAGATTTGAGAGCAGAAAATTGGATGGGATTTTGGAGATTTTGGAAAGCTTGAGGAGTACGATTTGAGGTTTTTAGGATAGGGTTAGGTTTTCTACACAAGGTTTTGCTAAAAATCAAAGAATCCTATATAAAGTCTTAAGATTATGTGCATAACCTATGGAGGTTATGCGAATAATGAGCTTTAGAGAGAGTATGCAAGGGCACGAATTGTTGGGTTATGCGGATAAGGTCCTTAGGTTATTCGCATAACCTAGTTGATACAGAGGAGAGAAGAGAGGAGTTATCCAGACAAGCATACCATGTTATCATGAAAAGGAGTTTCATAAAAGGCATACAAAAAGTTGGCATAGAACAGTTTATTTGGATAACCTTGTCATCTTATGCGGATAACGTTCTTGCTTTAGGAACTTCTTCTCTGGAAGAAACGTTATGTGGATAAGGTAGGTAGGTTATCTTGAAATCGAACTACACAATACACACACAAAGAAGCAAACAAGGCAGGTTATGTGCATAAGATAGAGACCTTATCCGAATAATGAGTTCCACAGAAGCCAAAGGTTCATAAAAGCTCTCATTTTCATGAAAATCTTCATATCTTATCCGAATTAGCTCAAATATAGAGTTTATGCACACCAGAAAATCAACTCATTTTTAGCACAAGTCTATGGGGTTATGCGGATAACCATATATGAAAAAGCTCATAAACACTTACAAATAGCTGTGTTATCCCCATAAGCCTTTTCTTTTCACCATAACTTTATTTCAACGTGCTGGATACTTCATTTTATCATATTTTGATTATTCCAAATTAAGAAATACCTGCAAAACAAATTTCCAATTCTCTTCTAATTTTTCCATGTCTATCTTCTGCAAGGGCCTTTGTCAGGATGTTTGCAAGCTGATCCTCAGTAGGAACAAACTCCAACTTGACATCACCTTTCAAAACTTGATCTCTTATGAAGTTATGTCTTACCTCAATGTGTTTTGTCCTTGAATGCATAACAGGATTCTTTAAGATGTTGATGGCACTTTGATTATCGCATCTTATTGGGATTTCCTTTATCTCAATCTCAAGATCTTTAAGTTGCTGCTTCATCCAAAGAACTTGAGCACAATAACTCCCTGCTGCTACATACTCAGCTTCTGCTATGGAGAGAGCTATACTATTTTGCTTTTTACTGAACCATGACACTAGAGAGCCTCCTAGAAATTGGCAAGTTCCACTTGTGCTCTTTTTATTAGTCTTGGATCCAACTTATGAGCTCTTCTCCATTACCTTTTGGATACCAGAATCCTATTTGAGATATACCCAGCAAGTATCTAAAAATCCTCTTCACAGTTGTTGCATGGGACGCTTTGAGACATGATTGGAACCTAGCGCATATACAGATACTAAACATGATGTCAGGCCTGCTTGTAGTCAAATACAGTAAGGAACCAATCATTCTCCTATATTAAGTAATATCAAAGAGTTTTCCTTCTTCATCCATGTCAAGCTTAGTTGCAGGGGCCATAGGAGTTCCCATAGGCTTAGCATGCTTCATTCCAAACTTCTTTAGCAGCTCCTTAAGATATTTTGATTGATTGAGAAAGATGTCATCACCACATTGTTTGATTTGCAATCCAAGGAAGAAGTTCAGCTCACCTATCATTGACATTTCAAATTCACTTTGCATTAACTCAGAAAAATTCTTGCATAAAGACTTATTAGTAACACCAAATATAATGTCATCAACATAAATTTGTACAATAAGCAAATCTTTATTTTCTCTTTTAGTAAACATGGTTGTATCAATTTTTCCCCTATTAAAATCTTTTTTAATCAGAAAATTAGTCAGTCTCTCATACCATGCTCTAGGAGCCTGTTTTAATCCATATAGAGCTTTCTTTAGTTTATATACATGATTTGGTTTAGTTTAGTCCTCAAAACCTAGAGGTTGATCAACATAAACTTCTTCCATGATATACCCATTCATAAAAACACTTTTCACATCCATTTGATATAACACAATATCTTTTATGCAAGCATACGCTACGAGAATCCTTATTGCTTCCAATCTTGCAACTGGAGCAAAAGTTTTCTCATAATCAATGCCTTCTTCCTGATTATATCCTTTAGCCACTAGTTTAGCTTTATTCCTTATTATTCATCAACTTTACTCTTAAAAACCCATTTAGTTCCAATAATAGGATGGTTCTTAAGCTTAGGTACTAGATCTCAAACCTGACTTCTTTCAAACTGATTAAGTTTTTCTTGCATAGGTAAAATCTATTATTCATCAATTAAAGTCTTTTCTGTACACCTAGGTTCAATTTGAGAAATAAATGCACAATTGTTCACTTGATCCCTAAGTTATCTTCTAGTTTTAACTTTCTTTTGAACATCCCCAATAACTTGATTAACTAGATGATTCCTTTGATATTTCTAAGCTCCAGGGGGTTCTTGAGATATTTCCTCATTTGTTTCATATTCATTATCTTTCTCCTGGATATTTTCCTCTACATTAGTAGATTCAGATGTTTTAGGAGGTTCAATTTTATTTTCTTCAGACACATTCATATTCTTGAAACTGGAAATTAGATCATCCTCATCTTTAGCATGCTTAGATAAAGTTTCATTTTCAAGATAGACCACATGCACAGATTCTTCTATAGTTCCAGACTTTTTATTGAACACCCTATATGCTTTACTTCTATTTGAGTAGCCAAGAAATACACCTTCATCTGATTTAGCATCAAACTTACCCAGATTGTCCTTGTTGTTATGGACATAGCAAGTGCATCCAAAGATATGAAGATGAGAGATTGGGCTTCTTTCCCTTATATAGCTCATATGTAGTCTTGTCTAGCAAGGGTCTAATGTATGCTTTATTCATCAAGTAGCATGCAGTGCTTACTGCATCAGCCCAAAATTGTTTAGGCAATCCTTTTTCATTCAGCATAGAATGAAAAATCTCCTCCAATACTTTATTCTTTCTCTCCACAACTCCATTCTGTTAAGGTATTCTTGGGGCTAAGAAGTTGTACTGCACTCAATTTTCATCACAGTAGTCAACAAATTTTACTTTTTCAAATTCTCCACCATGATCTGTTCTAATACATACAATAGAGCAACCTTTCTCATTTTGGATTTTCTTGACTAAGATCAGAAAAGCATCATATGTTTCATCTTTAGAGGGAAGAAATAAAGTCCAGGTAAACCTAGAATAATCATCTACCACAACAAGTACATACAAGTTTCCACCAATACTCTTAGTACGATTAAGACCTATCAAATTCATGTGAAGTAATTGCAATGGTCTTATTATAGAGACATTGTTTTTTATATTGAATAAGGACTTTGTTTGTTTCCCTTTAAGACAAGCATCACATTCTCTATCCTTTTCAAACTTAATGTTGGGTAGACCAAGAACAAATTTATTTTTAATGAGTTTATCTAATTAATACATGCTAACATGTGCTAGTCTCCTATGCCACAGCCAACTATTATTATTTTCACCTATTAAGCATATAGAGTTTAGAGAGAGTAATTCATCTAAATCAATAGTATAACAATTACCATCTCTTTCTAATGAGTAGGCAGTAGTTGGAGTCAAACAGAACCCAATTGCCTCTATCACAGGTTTAGCTCACACTCAGCAAGTTGTGGTTGAGTCCTATCATGAATAGGACTTCTTTAATTGATGTTTCTGGGTTTCTTCGAATAATTCCAATCCCAACTATCTTGCTAGACTCGTCACCACCGAAAGTAACCTTTCCTCCTTTCTTATCTCTTAGCACAATGAATTTTTTTATGTCTCCAGTCATGTGTCTCGAACAAGCACTGTTCATGTACCATTTGTTGCTTTTCTTGGCCTTGAGACACACCTGTAAAACAAGTTTTAGTTCTTTCTTTTAGGTACCCATATTTGCTTAGATCCTTTCTTGTTAGTGGAGGAATCCTTAGGAACCTTTTTTCATCCCATTGCCATTTCCTTCCTTCCTGTATATGCAGGTAAAGGATATATGACCTTTCTTGTTACAAAAGTAGCAAGTAGAGAAAAGGCTAGAGGAAAGAGATGCATGTCTGAAATAATGACTATAATATCTATCCTTTTGATTTCTAGGAGCTGGAAATGATTCTTTGCTGTAAGTTAGTTTAATGTTATTAGCATGCACAAAGTTTTTCAAGTATAGATTTTGTTTCTTAATCTTTAGTTTCTCCTTGACTGCACAAGGATCATATCCTAGACCAGTTTTGTTTTGACTTACAATTTGGTTTCCCAGTAATATTTTCAGCATGTCCTCACCTCTACTAAGTTTGGTTAGAGTCTTGTGGAGGTAACTATTTTTATCTCTTAACTCAATGCATGAGACACAAACAGAGGTGGTGGTAGAAGAAGAAAACTATGAAGCAATGCAAGATGTATGAGATTCACTCTCAAGCTTGTGTATTTTCTTTTTAGCTTGACTAAGTTGTTTAGACACTTTGACGAATTTAGTTATCAGTTCATTAAATGCATCGTATAGTTCATTATAAGACGATTTAGAGTCATTTACCTTAGAATCACTGTCATTGTCTCGGTTGTGACTCGTCTCCTTCTCTCAATCTCTTAAGCTATCAGGCATAGGTTAGCAATTTTATCATCTCCTGCTGCTTCCTCTTCATTTGAACTATCTCCCCAGATGGAAGATATGAAGGCTTTCTTCTTTTTCCCCTTGTCAACCTTTTTGTCCTTCCCTTGTTTCTTGTTTAATAGAGGGCATTCCCATTTGATGTGTCCAGGTTTCTCGCATTCGTAGCATATGATGGAATTTTTGTTTTCTTTCTTGCTGCTGGTGGCTCCATCTTTCTTTGCAAACCTTAAGAATTTCTTCTTTCCATACATTTTGCCAAATTTCTTCACCAGCATAGCCATCGTCTTTTCATCTAGTTCAATATCCTCCTCTGAAGCATCATCTTCTGATTCTAAGTTGAGAGCCAGACTCTTCTTCTTTTTGTCATATGAAGTAGATTCCTTGAGAGTTTTTAGCTTCCCTTCATATTCTTCAAGACTTCTAAAGAGGGCTGTGACAGACGTCATTGACTCCTCTCTAGTTTATTCTATTGTTGTCACCTTTGGCTGCCACTCAATGGGCAAAGCTTTGATAATTTTTCTGACTTTCTCCGATTGGGTGTATTCCTTCCTAAGGCTCTTCAGCTGATTCACAATAAGAGTGAATCTCTTCTGTAGATCCTTAATATTCTCACCCTCTTTCATCTTGAAGCTTTCATATTCTCCAATGCACATATTCAGTTTGTTTTCTCTCACCTCGGTGGTCCCTTCATGAGCAATCTCCGAAGTGTCATATATACCTTTGGCTGTTGTACATTAGGACACCCTATAGAACTCATCTTGGTTGAGGGCACTGACTAGGCAATGCTTAGCTTTATAGTTGAGAAGAACCCTTCCCTTATCCTCCTCGTTTCATTCCTCTTCAGGTTTCTCTCTGTATTTCCCATTATTATGTAGTTTCATCGGGACGAAATCTCCCTTCTAGATGACTGACCAGATATCCAAATCAATGGACTAAAGGTAGATTTGCATCCTCATCTTCCAATACCCATAATATTTTCCATTGAAGCCAGGTCTGTTGGTGTTATTTCCTTCTTGAAGAATGCCTTCACCAAAGCCAGTCATGTCTTATCCTAGATTGTGAGATCCTTCAACTAGGAGTCCGGGCTTTGATACCACCTATTAGTTTAGTTGGCTTCCTACGAGAGGAGTGAATTAGGAAGATTGAAATTTTTCTACAAAAATAAAATGTAGTAGTGATACTAAAAGTTTACCGAAAAATAGAGTATAGGAAGTAAAGAGTAATGAGAAGAAAACTCAGTGATTTATCCTTGTTTAGTCTACTCTACTTGACCTATATCCAGTCCTCAAGTTACCACTTGAGATTTCTCCACTATCTCTAGCAAGATTTGAATGGGTTCTTGCAATGACCGTAGTTCAACAACAGCCCAAGCCTTGAGCTAAAACAAACTCTCTCACTCTTCTGACTTAAGAGTAAGAATATATCCCATAGTGTATCCTCACACTAAGCACTATCTATAAGTGCGTAGATGTACACATAATGAAAACTCTCTCAACTGAGTGAATATGAAAGTTAAGATACAATGAATGAGCCAACAGAAGGTAGGTAGGCTTTGAAAAAATCAGAAATCAAATTTGTAGAGTTTTGGCGTATTTCTTGTTTTTCTTATTACCCAATGACTTAAATGAGGTCCTATTTATAGTTTTGGGGCAAAACTATCCGTTGGAAACAAAGATTAGCCTCTACTCTCATAAAAATAGTCATTCACCTACAGCGTTAAATGCATGCGACAAAGGTTATACGGATAACCTCCTCGAGTTATGCGATAACGGGTAACTATTTGCCTTTGTTTTCAAAGTAGAGCTTTCATTATGTGGATAACCTAACTAGGTTATGTAGATAATGTGCTACCCAGAATAATTAAGTTTTAGCTCAAAATCATTTTCATGAAAACCCACTCAGTTATTAGGATAACATTAAGTTTTTCTCAAACTAAGTTTTTGTAAAACTTAGGTTATTGGGATAACCTCCCAAGGTTATGCGGATAACCCATTTTGCTGAAGAAGAGCTATAAGTTCTGTAACGTAGGTTATGTGGATAACCTTCCTAGGTTATGGGGATAACCTATTTACCTAAGGAAAGTTCAAGTACTTTGAAATATAGGTTATGTGGATAACCTGTTTACCTGAGGAAAGTTCAAGTACTCTAAAATATAGGTTATGCGGATAACCTATTAATAGAGAAGAGTCCAAGTGCTCTGTGACGCATGTTATACAAACAACATCCTTAGGTTATGTGAATAACAGGCTGTATAGTACCAATTGCCTTCACTGTTCACTTCCTTATATGACTAAGATGTTTATCTTGCCAGGATAACCACCTAGACAGACTTGAAAACTTGGTCCTCAAGCTGTATTATGTGGATAATCTCAATCCCTTTTTCATGAAGTTGAAGAATAGACTTTGGAAAACCTTTGAGATTGAGTCTTTATCATCATAACCTTCAATGGTTATGTGCATAAGTTAAATTATTTTCATGAAAACAGGGTAAACACTTAGAAACATCTTTGAGCTTGAAACTTTATCCTCATAAGGTAGCTCTTTTTGTGAAAATCATTTTGAGATCATGAGCTAATCATTAATCATTCAGTTAGTCATCTCATTTAATATTAGATTAATTGAAATTCAAAGCTTATGCACCTTCTTTTACGCATGGTTTCCTAAAGCATGTGAAACAACTCTCTAATCTTCAGGAAACTCCAACTTTGTCATTCATTTCACTTGTGTTCCTTTGATATTGGAATTCCAAGCTCATTTGTTCTAGAATCATCAAAATATATGAATTAAAAAATGTGAGTTCTCACAATTGTTGGTCAACAATTGCATGCTCATATGCAGACCTTGTAAATAATTATAAAGTTAATGGTAAAGATTTTAAATCATAAGTTTAATTTGACAAGGTTCATTAATCTCACCAATCATTATAAATTTTACCTTCAACCAATTTATTTTATGTGCTTTATGGAGATTTGAAGTCACATGCCTCGGACAAAAAAATACGTTCGTATGGTGGTTGCCATCCAACATGACAGTTTGCAACATCTTCCATACTTAACGGATGTCTGTTTAATATCAAGTAGATTCATTTTCTTTTCTTTAGAACATGGACATGCAAGTCGTATAAGAACCATGAACAAGTTGATCTAGTCTTTTCTTCAACCACAGCAAAGGTGTAATATCCTGAAATTTTCTAAATATTTAAGACTCAATATTCTAAAATCTATAAGGAATTTGCAAAAATGAGTATACATCATTTGACATAAAATAGGATAAAGAGGTTAATTATCTCAGGTGGAAGGAAAAAGAAGAAAATGATGATTTTTCCCCTAGAAAAAAAAAAGAAAAAGGAAGGCGGTGGGCGTAGGGGATTAAGGAAAGTTTATGAATTTTGAGAAAAATTACTCTTAAAGACCCAAAAGTTATAAAAATTGTGAATTGGCCTCGAGTCAAGGGCATTTTTATAAATATAAAAAATTATAGTCAAAATGAAGGTCTCAATAAGTTAAGTCCAATGAAATATAGTATAGAATTTATTAAGTGAAAATAATATTTATTGGGTAATTAAGATTTAATATGAATATTTTACCCAATAAAAATCAATTTAGACTGCAAAAAAAGACAGTACCAATTCAAGAACACTGAAGGAACCTTGCTAAAGTATATTTTGGGGTAGGATAATAATTTTAGTCTAAAAGTGATTTTTTAGTAGTCCTGTACCAATTTAATGACAATTTTGGAAAAAATACCCAATCGGTACGGGTAAATTTAATCAGTAAATGGTATTTTGATCCATAAAGATTATTTAAGCAATTGTTGGCCAAAAAGGAAATGAAAAACGTCTGATTGCTTAGTGGTACATGAAAGGAATTGTTGGAAAAACCTTATTAAAATTAAAGTAACTAAAGTTAAATATTAAAGTAACTAGGGTTAGGTTTTATTACTTAATCACTTAATCACTCATGTTAACCACTTAATCCATCTTCTTCAACAAACTTTCACATCGGAAATAGAAAGGAAAAGAGTGAGAAAGCTCGTGAATTTTGAAGCCAAAAAGGAGAAGACAAAAGGCACAGTTTGGTGCTCACAAGCTCAAGGTAATATCTGATGGCCATAATCTTGTGTACCCTTGAGTTTGGAAGAGTTTTATGGCTTATTCTCTCCTATTTTTCCACTGAAAGTTTTTTCCTAGAGAGAGAGTAGAGAGAGAAAATGAAGGTATGGAGAAACTAAACCATGAAAAGTGTTATATAGGCCATAAGATGCAAGAATATGCTATTAGATTACAAATTAATCGGGTAGTTATTTTTCTACAATTTATGGTAATTTTTCTGCCTAATTAGGGTTTAATATAAGAAAAGAATTTCAAGTTTTTGACCCCAAAAATGGATTCCTTGGGTCCAAAATAGGTTAGAATAAGTGTGTTGTACAAGAAATTTCAAATGGTTTGCAAAATGAAATTTTTGGTTTAAGTGAGCACTTTGTGAAGTGAATCATCAAACCAGTGGCTAATGGCCTTATTTTATAATGTTATAGGATCCAAAAGAGTGTTAGAAGATCAAGGAAAGGGTTTGCAAAGTTTGGAGACCATTGGAAAGCCTAAAGGTCGTTAACTCACCTATGTATGCCTATGTATTGTCATTGATGTTACTTGATTTAAATGATGGGTTTAATGTTTGAAATGTTGTCTTGTGATGATTCGGTATTTTTGGTTGGATTGTTTGAAGGGTAATGTGACCCTAGATATGTCCAAATACAAGAGGAAGTGCTGCCCAAATTTTTATAAAATAGTTATGCCAAAATGATTTGATTGCATGCTTGATGTGTTTTTAGATGAATACTTGCAATATACATGATAATATGTGTACATGATAGTGGTTGCTACTAAGATTCTCTGAATCTCACCCCCTTTCCAAATATCTAACAAATTTTAGGGTCAAGTTATAGCAAGATTACCCAAGAAAGGAAAGGCAAGGAGAAGCAAGTTACTGTTCAAGATAATGATACTTAGGTTGATGCTATTATATGAGATGTTATGTAAAATCTTATGGGACATAATCATACTGTGTCTTCATGTTACCATGTTCCTCTAGGTTCGTTGTGGAGTATCATGTAAGATAAGGGCAATCTATGGCTATGTATATATATTAATGTGTATTTTGGAAAGTAGGAAGAATGCAAAAGACCTTTCTGAATACTGTTGGGAATTTGAAGTACTGTATAGACCTCAATATGTTCAATGTATGAGTATTTTATATGTATGAAAACTAGACATATGTATCTTTCCATAGACATAAATATCACTCAATTTGAAGTTGTGTATGATTTATGGTGATTTTTCAAAATTATGATTAGAATTAGAAATTTTCAAAAATGACCATTGCGATAGTGAAAATAATACGAATTTACTGTATAAATTGACCAAGTAATTTCCATATTCAACATTTTCTCCATGTATAGAATCTTTTAAGATATATTTAGAGACTTTAACCATATCAATATGATTTTTCTTGATTTAGTTATGAATTTTCAAAGTTCACCAGGTGATAAGAAGTTAACCAAAGGAATAGTACCTCAAATGAAATAAATTAGTTTAAGTTGTTTTATATAATCAAGTCTCTAATCAAGCATTAATGGACTTAAATATAGTATAATACATGGAAAATGAGTCTAAGTTCGAGGTGTGACAAAAGGCAAGTAGCATGACATTTCCATCGCCATCTTGAGATATAGCCTTGAGAAATGTACCCTTATATGTCTCATATAAGAAAGTTCTATCAACCTATACTATATAGGCTTTATATGCTTAAATGCATCAATGTATGGCTTGAAAGCTCAAAATACAATGTGAACATCTCAACATACTACCCATCATCATTAACATTATAAGTTTGCTTATACATATATTTGACTATTTAACCTGGGCATAAAAAGTTTAACTGCAGCTAATCACCTTGGCAATAAAGCATATAATGTCTCCTAATTACCCCAAGTGGTGACTATTAATTATTTTTCCTTCCATGCTTTTCAATACGATATAGTGCACCCAAATATAGAGTGCATCCACTCAATGATTTATGAAACTTTGACATTTGATCAGTCAGTCACCATGGCCATAATACAAGATGAGATAAAATCAACATCAACATCTCACTTAGTATGGTCTTGCATTTTTTATGTAGACAAACATGTTTAAGACTCTCCATATTTTGTAATGGTTTAGAACGTGTTACTTCATTTTCTAGAAGCTCTCACTCTAGTTGCATCCGTTTCCAAAGTTAATACATCAAAATTCTTGAGCTTTTATACCTAAATTATACACCATGAATGTGTGATGCACTCAAACATTATATAGCTTCACTGTATGTTTTAGAACGAAGACATTATTAAATATCCGGCTAGCAAATAGCTCTTGGTTATCATTGAGAGGTAGAATATCCCTTAGTCCACTGAATTTAAGAGTCGTAGCAAACTTTACATTAACTTAAGATAAGAAAGCAATGGCTAGCTCTTCATATGCATTCAAATCACCACTATCTTGATCATCATTATCATGCTCATCATTGACATTGTCATGCGAATCATATTCATCCTTATCCTCAGATTCATCCATGATATCTTCAAATGGAGTAAGAGATAATGGTCTATCAAGCTCAACATGTGTGGAATGTTCAAATTGTTAGATATTTTTAGTTGGAGGTATAAATGATGATGGTCTAGCATCTCCAATGGTTGATGAAGGATCAACTGGATGGAAATTTTCTTGTACCTACTAATTATAAGTCCTTGTTTTGCCGGAAGTGTATATCTATAACATTCCACATCAATAATACTTGTTTTGAAAGCTTAATAATCATCCATACATATTTAATTAATGATACTCAAAGTGATAAATAGGTTCAAATGGTTGTCCTTCATCATTCACTAAGCTTATTTGATCAATTTAGGAAATTGATAAATTTCATAGATAAAATGATATTAATTTGAAGTAAAAGTTTTAGCATTGGAATGTAGATGTTTCAAGCTTTCAATAGAGTCCTTATATGCAATTTTTCAAGGTTTGTAGCTCAAGATATAGGGTTTTAAAGTATAAGTTTGTATATAGGTGCAAAATTGTGCTTTCAACCTCTCCATATTGTGATCCGAGCTCAACACTGTTTTGCTTAAAATTTTAAATCTAAATCATGATTTGCTTTCTATGAAATCACGATTGGGGCTTGAAGTTGATATTTAAGTGTTTGGAACTCCCTTTTCTCAAAAAAGTTAGGGTTTCAATCCTTTACCGCCACCCAAGTATTTTTTAGGCTAGAGGAATGGTTTTTGAAGGTCTACAAGCAAGGTAATAGTACAATTTTAGCCTAAACTTCATCTTCTATAATATAATCAATTTAGATTTTGAGTTTTGGTGAAGATTTGAGTAACCTATAGCTAGATGAAAGTGCCCTTGTTGTGAGGTATTCCAATTAAAACTAGGTTTTTTGGAATGTAGTATAGTGGAATGCAACCTAAGTTGTTTCACACTAGAGGATAACTATGAACAATGATTAACTAAGTTCAAACTATGCAAAATGACAATACAAACTAATATAGATGCAAATCTAAATGATGAAATGCAACTAATCTTAAGCGATCTAAATGCAAATCTATTCAACTAAGAATGAATGATTGGTTGATGGAAAGGAAGTTTAAGGATGATAATGGAAGTGTTTTTAATGATGGGATGTAATGCAATGCAAGGTTCTAAAACTAGGACTAAGATGGAGGGATTTTTGGTTTAAAAGACAACTGCAGAAGATCAAAAACTAAGACTAAGAAGATAACAATGTAAATCTAGGGAATGAATTCCAAAATAGAAGAAAGAATGTACCTAGATCAATGAAATGAGTGTGGCAATCTTCAATTTCACTCACTAGACATTAATGAATTATACAAGAGAAACTATGCAGGAGATGGTTTAATAATGTGCAAACTATTAATCCAATATTCAACATTCATTTAAGTTTGAGACTTAGTCCTTTCAATGTGTTAATTTCATCCAAGCAAATTATCAAACATTTAAAAGGCATCACACATTATTAAGCCATAGGTTGAGCAATTGAATTTCCTTTGAATCATTTGTCATGTTTTAATCAATTCAGGCCAAACATTATTAACAACCAACCATGCAATCCATCTAAAACCATAATTCAACTATCCTAATCCATTTACCATATATTAAAAATAACCAAACCATAGTTAAAGACAAGACAAGAACATAGCTAGTTGAAAAAAATTGCTGATAACATTAAAATAGTATAATCAATCCAATTACATCAACTAAGATATTCTTAAGTAGAATTGGTCTCATACAATCCAATATTCAGCAAAATTCCAATCTTAATACATCAATTTAACCCAGGATAAAAGAATTAACTAAGGCTAAAACTAGGTAGAAAAATAGAAAAGAGTTGAGAGAAATTTCCCATGAAGACATTGCAATCTAAGTTGTCTTCATAACACCTTCCCTAGCTCCATTCAAGAAGCCACTTCAAGCTCAAGCTCCCATCACCTTGACCATGGATCTAGTAAGCAAAGAAGAGTAGAAGAAATTATCCATGTTGAAGAAGTAAGATAGAGAACTGATTGCATAAATTAACAACAATATCTTGAGCTCTTCACACGGTTGAATTTTTCATAATCTTCCTTAATTGTATATCACATGCAGATCTAGAAAACTTGAGATTAAGATGAATTTGAGTGGATTTAGAGGTGAAGGAAGGGATGGAAATGGTGAAGGATGGAGGATCTAAGCTTTGGAAGGAGTTTAATCGGTGGAAAATGAAAGAATTTGGCTAGAGTTTGAGGAATGGATGAAGAATGAATGGAGAGGAGGAAGAAGGTGAATGGGAATGAAATGGATTGAGTTATGTATTTGAGATGAGTGTCTCCTTATCCTTATGTTAGCACAAGAGTATGAATTGTTAGAAAATGATCACAGCCCTTGATTCTAACCTAAGTGGCTTAGGATTTGAAATAATTGCAAAACAATGGACATAGGAAATAATACTCCTTCAAAGCTTTCAAAAATGCCCTTCCATAATGTTCCCATTGTGTTGCACGTCCTCTCCCATGGCACATCACCCACACAAAAGATATAACATGTATAAAACTTATGTCATGTGAAATAATACACATGTGACATTAAACTATAGTAAATTAAATAATTCAATTCCTTTACATTAGAGGACCAATAATCACTAATTTAATAAGAAAAATCAAGAGGAAAACACTCTAAAAATAATATAAAAGAAAGGAAGAAAAAGCCCAAGAAAATAGGAAGAAAATAGGCTTTCAAAGAAAATTAACGAAAATGCCCTTTATTAACTCTTCTTCCCTTAATAATTTTTGTAGGCATGAAATCTCCATCAATCACAGTGTCCCACACATCAAGATCAAGAGCCTTCAAGAATATCTTTATTTTCATCTTCTAGTATGTATAATTTTCTCCATTAAACTCCAGAGATTTGTTCAAGTTGCTACTAGTTGGAAGAATGACATTTCCAAAACTAGCTATTTTGAACTCTCAGATGATGAAGTCTTTGATGAGAGAACTAGTTCTAATACTAATTGTTAGATTGGCTAATTACCCAAAGGAGTAAATTGGGTGTGACAAAATCTTTAGCCTGATGAAGAATAACCCAACAACACAAAGATGAACCAAAATAGGGATGAATGGAGGAGAAGAAGAAGAGATTAAGGAAGATCAATACATAAGAGATTTATCCTAGTTTAGCCTAACCACTTGGCCTACATTTAATCCCCAACTTTCACTCAAAATTTTTCCACTATATTCCGTAAGTTCGATCCAGGCACTTGTAAGGTGTTTGTACGTCTTAGACTTCTTCACTGAATTTATTACTCTCTCACACCTTCTTTAGTGTGATTACAAATCCTCTCAAGATAATCCAATCTTAAGCAATCCTTTTAGGATACCTCACCTAGAGAATCTCTCTCATAGAGAAAAGAAGATTACCAATGATAAACTCTCATTTACAAAGAGTAGGAACAACCTAATCACACGATTTTTGTCTTCCATACTTAAGGTTTTATAGTACAATTTTGGTAAATTTCAAGCACTTAGGAGTAATTTTTACATTTTAGTTAGATTTGGAGTTTGGTGGAATTTGGGGCTAAAATCGTGGGATTATGTTCATTTTGTATTGATTAATTATTTCTATTGAAGCCAATTTCATTAGATTATGTTGATTAAGTATTTAATTAAGTCTGATTGGATTATTAATCGAGAAATTTTAGAGTTAAGTCTTGTAAGTTTTCTCCGGGAAGATAGCATGCCACACTCCATTTGATGTTCTCCACCATTCTCTAACTTTTCGTTCTATTCCATTCAGTTGCCAAAATTCATTGTTTCTATCATTTTCCACCGGATCATTTTACCTTTAGTTAGAGGCTCATTTGATTTTAATTTTAATTTTTCTTAATGATTTTGGATTTAATCACCTAATCATCTTCTTAAGCACTTAATTAAGCATAATCCTAGTTACTTAAGTTTCCCAAAGTAATTAAGCATTAGTAATTAGAGATGGTCAATGTTTGGTCAATTAAAGGCATTTTGGTCATTTTTCTTAAAAACCCATTTTTCCTCATTTTCATAGGATTTTTGGTTCCATTCTTTTCCTTTATTTTAAGAATATTTTCCTTGATTTTTTATGATAATTTCATGATTAATGTGGGGCATTATCATGGTTAAATTTTGATTGACCAAAGTTTTATTAAAAAGTATTACATGCTTTATATGTTATATTCACTATTTCTTGTTGTTGAATCAAGAGTTTTGATGATTCCAAACTATCACTCAAGAGCTCGGATTGAAGATATCAAAGGAGATCAAAGTTGTTTCAAGTGAAGATTTTCTGAGTATTTGCTGTTAGATCTTTTGTAGGATCTTTAGTTTTAGTTGTGATTAGGTAAAAGATTTTGATTTGAGAAAAAGATGTTTTCAAACCTTGATTTTGTGTTAAATCTTAACTTATTTGAAAAACACCTACAAACAGACGAAGTTTGAAAGTTTAAACTTAACTGTCAAGTTGGAAATTTGAACTTTGCTTTAGGAAATTCGAATTTCGAGCTAAAACTGATTAAGTCTGAAGAGATGGCTCTCTGTCAGACAAATTTTGGTTGTTCAAAATTCGAATTTTCATACAAATCTGAAAGAAGTCTTTTTGGTAACAGACGAACTTCACACTTTCAAAAGTCGAATTTCAAGTAAAATGAAGTTTGTGAAAATCAAAGAAATTCGTCTGAAACTATGATAAAGTGCATCAGAAATCAAAAGAAATTGAGTTTGATAAATGCTCTCTGACAGACGAATTTTGGCTTCCTAACATTCGAATTTTCATCTAAGTCTGAAAGAAGTTTCCTTGAAACAGACGAACTTTGGATCTTCAAAATTTGAATTTCAGACAAAACAAAACTTGAGAAAATAGAAGAAATTCATCTGAAACCATGTTAAAGTTCATCTGAGATCAAGAATAATTTAAGTTTCAAAACTACTCTCTGACAGACGAACTTTGAACTTTGAAGTTCGAATTTTAGAAGCTAAGTTCTTGAGTCTGTTGAAGTGAAACATTGACATACGAATGATAAGAACTTACAATATTCGAATGATGAAGCTAGTCTGAAAAGAGTCTCTCTGACAGACGAACTTCACTCTTCAACATTCGAATTTCGAAGAAAGTGAACTACTGCGCCTCCTTTTCACGTACTGGGAACAGACGAATTATGGGCTTCCAAAATTCGAATTTCGAGGGCACTGTAGCAAATTGAAAACATTGTTCACACTTAACCGAAAAACTTTTTTCTTGAAAATTCGTATGTCACATTGTGAAAATATTTTGTAAGTTTCAAAATTCGAATTTCACTTCATGAACAAACGAACTTCTTGCTGTAACATTGAAAGCTTTAACCTTCGGTTCCTTCGAAATTCGTTTATTGGCCAACCAAAATTCGAATTTCAATATGTCAGAAACATTAAATGCGGTTGGTAAACGGATAGTTTTTCAGAATAACCGTTGGATAACTTTCCCAACGGATAGATTTTGTCTCTAACGGACATTTGAGACCTAAATCTATAAATATAACATCATTTGAAGTTGTGGGTAACGAATCAAACTTGTATATACCGAATTTCTGCTGAATCTTCTTCTCAAAAGCTTTTACCCTCTCAACTTCAATATCTGTACTTTAACCTTCATATCTACTCTATTCAAGAGAGTTATATCATTGTAAACAATCTACTCTTCATCTGGAAGATAGATTTACTTGTGAGGGGAAATCATAAGGGGATTGGGAAGCACATTGTGTAAGTGCTTAGAGAGAGTGAGAAAGCTCCAAAAAACAGAGCATACTCATTGTACTATGGCATTAGCAAGAAGCCCATTGAATTCTTGCTGTATAGTGAAAAATCTCAAGAGTGGTCTTGGGGACTGGAAGTATGTCAAGTGGTCAGACCGAACCAGGATAAATTACTGAGTCTTCTATTCCCTATCTTTACTTTTCAGCTTACTCTGTTTTATACGTTGCTTCCTTTAAACTGTGCTACCTTCACTTATCTCACTTTGTGCAGAAAAATTGCAATCTTCCCAATTCAGCCCCCTCTTGGGAAGTCAGTCTTGCTAACAAGTGGTATCAGAGCCTGGTTTCCCATTCAAAGGATCTCACAGTCCGGGAATTAAGATGGCTGGCTTTGGAGAGAGCATACTTCCTGAGGGGAATAACACTAACAGACCACCAGGCTTCAGTGGAGAGCATTATGGGTACTGGAAGATGAGGATGCAGATCTACCTCTAATCAATTGATCTTGACATCTGGTCAGTCATTGAGAAAGGTGATTTCATCCAATGGCTCTAACTGAAGATGGAAGGCACAGAGAGAAGCTAGAAGCAGAATGGAATGAAGAAGACAGAAGGAGAGTTCTGCTGAATTTTAAAGCAAAGCATTGCTTAGTCAGTGCCCTGAACCAGGACGAATTCTACAGAGTCTCACAATGCTCCACTGTAAAAGGGATGTGGGACACTCTGCAGATTGTACATGAAGGAACAACTGGGGTCAGGGAAAACAGACTGAACACATGCATTGGAGAGTATGAAAGCTTCAGAATGGCTGAAGGAGAAACTATAAAGGAGCTCCAAAAGAGATTCACTCTCATTGTGAATCAATTGAAGAGCCTGGGAAAGGAATACACTCATTCTGAAAAAGTAAGAAAGATACTCAGAGCTTTCCCTCTGGAATGGCAGCCCAAGGTGACAGCAATAGAGGAAGCCAGAGGAGAATCAATGGCCTCTGTCACAGCTCTCTTTGGCAGCCTTGAGGAGTATGAAGGAAAAATCAAAGCTCTCAAGGAAGCTGGGCTGGACAGAAAGAAGAAAGGCCTTGCCCTCAAAGCTGCTGATGAAAGGGAAGAAGAATCTGACGAAGGAGATGAGCTGGATGAAGAAACTCTGGTTATGATGGTCAGAAAATTCGGAAGATTCTACAACAAGAAGAAGAACAAGAAAATCTTCAAGAAGGGAGCAGCTGGTGAAAGCAAGAGAGAGGGAAAAGAGCCTGTGACTTGCTATGAATGCAAGAAGCAGGGACACATCAAATGGGATTGTCCTCAATTCCTCAAAAAGCAAGAAAACATGTTACCAATGAGGATGATCTTGCTTTTAACTTTGAAAAACTGGGCATTTCTGATAAAAGTAAAACTGAACCTCCAAAGATATCTGAATCTGTTAACACAGAGGAAGATATCTAGGAGCAAGAGTTTGATGAAGAAATTAATGAAGAAACATCTCAAGAACTCCCTAGAGCTTGGAGATATCAAAGGAATCATCCTGTTGATCAAGTAATAGGGAATGTTCAAGAGAGAGTCAAAACCAGAAAACAATTAAGGGATCAAATGCTCAACTGCGCTTTCATTTCTCAAATTGAACCCAAATGTGTTGAAGAAGCCTTAACTGATGAATATTGGATTTTAGCTATGCAAGACGAACTAAATCAGTTTAAAAGAAATCAAGTTTGGGATTTAATGCCTAGGCCCAAAAATCATCCTGTTATTGGTACCAAATGGGTTTTCAGAAATAAACTTGATGAATCTGGAACAATAATAAGAAACAAGGCTAGATTGGTTGCTAAAGGGTATAATTAGGAAGAAGGTATTGATTTTGAAGAAACCTTTGCACCAGTAGCTAGATTAGAAGCTATAAGAATACTGCTAGCATATGCATGCATGAAAAATATTTTACTATATCAAATGGATGTAAAGAGTGCCTTTCTAAATGCATATATCATGGAAGAAGTTTATGTAGATCAACCTCCAGGTTTTGAGGATTCTACAAAACTAAACCATGTTTATAAACTGAAAAAAGCCCTTTATGGTTTAAAACAAGCCCCTAGAGCATGGTATGAGAGACTGAGCAATTTTCTAATTGAAAAGGGGTTCAATAGAGGCAAAGTTGACATAATTTTATTCACTAAGAAAGAAAATAAAGATTTACTAATTGTTCAAATCTATGTTAATGATATTATTTTCAATGCTACTAATGAAACTCTTTGTAAGAAATTTTCTGAGTTAATGTAGGGAGAATTCGAGATGTCCATGATGGGTAAACTTAACTTCTTCCTTGGACTGCAAATCAGACAGCTTGATGATGGTATCTTTCTCAGTCAATCCAAGTATCTAAAGGAGCTGCTAAAGAAGTTTGGAATGGAGAATGCCAAGCCAATGGGAACACCTATGGCTACTGCAACCAAACTAGAGATGGATGAGAATGGGAAGATGTTTGACATTACTCAGTACAGGAGAATGATTGGATCTCTGCTGTACTTAACTGCCAGCAGACCTGACATTATGTTCAGTGTCTGTATGTGTGCCAGGTTCCAATCATGTCCCAAGGAAACCCATGCAACAGCTGTGAAGAGAATTTTCAGATATCTTATTGGAACATCACAGATGGGTCTCTGGTATCCAAAGGGCAATGGAGAAGATCTCAAAGGATACACTGATGCTGATTTTGCAAGATCCAAAACTAACAGAAAAAGCACAAGTGGAACTTGTCAGTTTCTTGGAGAATCCCTGGTTTCATGGTTCAGCAAAAAGCAAAACAGTGTGGCCCTATCCACTGCAGAAGCTGAGTATGTTGCAGCTGGAAGCTGTTGTGCCCAAGTCATCTGGATGAAGCAGCAGCTTGAAGATCTTGAGGTTAAAATGAAAGAGATACCAATCATGTGTGACAACCAAAGTGCCATAAGTGTCACCAAGAATCCTGTCATGCATTCAAGGACGAAACATATTGAAGTTAGGCACCACTTCATAAGGGATTATGTTCTGAAAGGAGAAGTTAAGCTGGAGTACATCCCAACAGAGAATCAAGTTGCTGATATACTCACAAAGCCTCTATCAGAAGACAGGCATTGCAAAATAAGGAGAGAATTGGGTATGGTAAATCCCAATGAACTGTAAGTCATTCTCTTGCAATCTTGCTTTCAAAAGGTTTCATCTTTAAGATAAATTCTAACTTTAGCATCGGAGTATGTTTAATTTGTAACATCCTACACTCAAACACCTTCAAATCCGACCTGAGCTTTCAAAAATCAAAACTCACAACCTATCACCTCCAATTGCCACCGGAGGCAAATGGACGCCAAGAAACCCTTCTCACAGGTCATATTTGGCTAAACCAACATGTCCAAGGAGGTTATACCCCGAAGAAACCTTTCTTTCGAGAATTGACCCCCTTGAACCCCAAAACCATATAGTGGCTATAAGCCCACAACTCGCATACATGGCCCAAAACCACCTCTGGGCTTGCAGTCAACCCCTTTTTATCATATAAATACCTGCTCATACATTAAAGACCCATATCGGGGTCCACTATCAACCTCACACCTCATTACAACACACACATCACCATACACATTTAGCATAATATCCATCAACATCACTATCTACCCATAATATACAAATAATACTCCCAGGACTCTCATCCAGGCAACCACTAGAACAGCCTACTTGGCACAGAATTACATAAACTAAATTATAACTACCAAATATACAAGGGATTCCCGAAGACGGAATGACTGCTAACTTCTTAATCTTCTCCGAACTAACACCAGAGTCTTCACCTGAAAGGTTAGTCATGGAGGGGAGGGGTGTGAGACAATGTCTCAGTAACCGGGATCAACAACACATAAACATATATATATATATACACATATAAATCATGTCACATATGAATGCAATGTCGAATGCATGGTATGCATGTCGTCCTCTCCGGGACTTCCATCCTTATCCTCCCTAACACACATATGCATATAACCCATCCTTATCCTCCCTAACATATACAATCCACCCTTATCCTCCCTAACATATACATATATCACATACTTCATCCTTATCCTCCCTAACAAATACAATCCACCCTTATTCTCCCTAACAAATACAATCCACCCTTATTCTCCCTAACATATATATACACACACATAAACATGTTCCATCCTTATCCTCCCTAACATATACACATATATATATCATTACACAACATATCTTCATCACGTCATCACCACTCAACTCACCACCAATCACAATCTCAAAATACCGTGTGGTGATGCTAGTGTATCATCACATAATCATCATCATGTCATATCATCATGTATGTACCATATCATATCATATCAATGTCAACATCATATGTATCATCATTCACATAATCATCATCATGTCATATCATCATGTATGTACCATATCATATCATCATCCCCAATCAACATCATAGTCATCCTAACCATTATCTAACCGTATGCATACCACGATATATAGACAACAGTACATACAATCCATCAATATCATCATCACATATCTCATCATCACATATCTCATCATCATAATCATAGACAACGTCTACTGTACACGTACCACGATATATAAAAAAACAACACACAACACATCAATACCGTGGTACGAAAGAGACATGCATATATACACAACTATACATACTATCATATAATACCAACAATAACACATAAACAAACACCCGGTTACCTCAAGTTGTCAATACCGCACACACAGGGCTTAGACAAGCCTCTCGAGCACCCCAATCCCGAACTGTAAGCCTCCAATAAGCCAATCTACCATTACAACAGTAAATACCCTTTTAATAACATAACTCCCATAGCATTACAATTCACAATCTAACCATCCAAGCTTAACCCGGAGTTCTAACAATATACACACATACAAATAAACCTTAAACAACCATTCAAACACACCCTAACACATATCATTTCGGATTTCCACTTCTTTTCCCAGTTTCCAACCTAGGGTTTAACTCAAACCCATCATAATCCAATCAAAGCTCATACCCAAAGCTTCCTAACACCACAAAACACTCTTACAACACAAAATCAGGCATTTTAATCGGTGGAAATCACTCAAACCAGAAACCCTAAACTTCAACTCAACTTTCCCACCGAAAACAGAGAAGAAAAGAGAAAGGAGAAGGCTAGGGATCACTTACCAACAAGATCCAAGCTCTTGGACGCTGGAAAACACTCCCCATTTGCCTGAAAATTCGAACCCTAGCAGAGCCCAGCGCGTCTTCTCCGTCGCTCCCTCTGTTTCTCTCTTTTCTTTTTGTTCGAAACGATTCTGATTTAAACCAATTTTCGACTCTCGCCGCGGCTCCAGATAAGTTCGCCGCGGCCTCCACCGAATTCAGCTTAAAAATCGCTACTAGAAGCCTCTAGCCGCCGCGGCTCTGTTCCTCGCCGCGGCGCAACCAGTTTTTAATCGAAAAATGCCACTGGAATTGGCCCTCGCCACGGCGGCTTTGCTTCACGCCGCGGCGTGGAGTTCATTTCTTCTCCACTTTGAACTTTCTTCCGTCCCGTTTCCTTTCGTCCTGCACACAATGCCAAAGACAAGCGTCATGAGGGGTGTTACATAATTTAAGTTGCAGGTGCTCCCCACAAGATTCAATGGCAATAAACCTGAAGATTGGAGCACACCATAATGGAACGACCAGAAAATGAAGTAAATGATAAAAATTCTAAGTTCTGGATCCATTCTGTAAGTTTTTAAAGATGAAATTCGTATTTTAATGAGTGTTAGACGTATTTTGCCTCATAAACTGTGTTATTGAACTAGTCAACATGGTCAACATTCAAATTTTAGTTGACCAACAGACGAACTTCGGCCTATTAGCCTTGGAACAGTTCTCGGTGATGCCTCAAAATTCGTCTGTTGGATCTTTGAAGTTCGAATTTTCAAAAACAAAAATTTCAAAGTTATGTTTGTCCATCACTGTTGTACGAATTGTCACTTCTTAAAATACGAATGTTGGACAACCTTTACAAAAGTTGAAAAATGCGAATTTTCAGTTCAAAATTCGTCTGTTGAATCATGTTCTTCTTGATTGAATGCTTGAAAGATGAAGTTCTGCATGCTTAATTCGTCTGTTGATTGTTGTTTTGTTTGTTGCTTGCTGTTTGCTCATCAACAGTCGAACTTTGTTGGAACAAAATTCGTCTGTTGTATTTGTATTACTTGTTCCAAGCCACTGTCAGACGAACTTTCAGGATGAAAATTCGTCTGTCAGTAAGCTTTGCTGAACGGTTTAACTTGTAACTGCCCGAAGTTCAAATTTTGACCCCTCAAAATTCGTCTGTCAGACGATTACATACGTTAAATCTGACGGTTTTCCAAAGAACAGACGCAACCCTATTTGTAACTCCTCCAAGTCTGTTCTGATTCTCTCTTCAATCCTCTTAACTCCTGTCCAAAAACCGTCATTCTTCACCGTTTAAACTTCCATTCGCATCTCATAAACCTATTCTTAGCCACATTCTGCATCATTCAACTTGGAAATGACAAGAGTGAAGAATCCTGGAGCAGGACAAGCTAAAACTCGGCCAAAGAGAACGGTCAAATCTCAATATGCTACAAAGGAAGGAGAGAAATCCAAGAGAAAGGCTAAACCCAGTAAAGCTACCCCTTCCAAATGCCAGAAATCTTCATCCAAAGTAGAATCTCAGAAAGCTGGACCCTCCTCTTCAAAAAGTGCAGAACCTTCTGTCCCTACTGTTGCTTCTTCTGCTTCTTCCAGTACTGAATCTGGAGAGTATGAAATGACTACACTGCCACTGTGGAGCACTCCTGAGATTCAAGAAGAGTACTCTACCAAGTTTTCCAACAAAAAGGTAATCAAGCCTCACTATGTAAATGTGGAACAATTTTTGATATCCAATAACTTTGATACTGCAATATGGTTGATAAGATATAAAAATCTGTTGGAAATTGCTGAAAAATATGATGATGAGATAGTGAAGACTTGATATGCCTCTCTTCAATACAACAGCAAGAAAATGAAATGGGAGGTCAACTTGAGATCAAGGACCATTTGGCTTGCTGATGTAACATTCAACGAGGTGCTGGAAATTCCAGGACAAGATAGGCTGAAAGTTGACATCACAGCCTCTGGATATATGGATGAGGCAAGTACAGCTGATGAAGAAGGTGGACCCTTCCTGAACTACAAGGAGAGCACCATCTTGGACACCCTATTCAGGAGAAGGGAGAACAGGCCAACAATAAATCTGTTGAAGCCTACAGGCCTCAGTGTTCAAGTGAGGATCCTGCACTACATAGTGTCCAGGATCATATTCAACAAAGGTGGAAGCTTCAATCTAATAACCAGGGCAGAGGCTCATGTAATGACAGCAATCATGTGTGGAAAACTGATCAACATGGGACACATCATACTCCAACGCATGATCAAGGCTAGAGATCAGAGGAAGGATTCCACACTCCCCTATGCAGCAATTATTTCAAGAATCCTGCAGTATGCTAGGATTCAACACATTGAAAAGGGGAAAGGGAAACTCACAGAGGCATTCAAAGAAGAGGAACTGCAAAGGATGGGTATTGAAAGAGATAAAGGAAGATGGGTTGGAAAGGGAGCAGGGAAATCTGAAGATTTGTTCTTTGCTGCTGATGCTTCCCTCCAACAAGAAGGCACTTCTAAGGCCCCTGGCAGATCTGTACCTCAGCCTTCTCAGCCAATTCCATCTCCCTCCAAGCCTACTCACCCTCCTTCCACTCCCTCCTTAAGGGCCAAGCCAACCAAGATCACTGAGTTGTTTGACAGTTTGTCAACACTCATTCTCAGCATTCGGGATGAGCAAAATGTCAAATTTGCTCACCTGCAAGATCAGATCCATCAGTTGGCTGTGAATATGAAGGTGGTGGCTGATGCTTATGAAGAAATAAGAAATGCAATTCCTTCCACTTCAACTCCACCTCAGCCTGGTATCCCTGAGCCTACTCTGTCTCCAACTCCTGAGCCTCCAAGCCCTTTATAGATTGCCTCCTCTGACCATGATGATGATACAGATGGTGCTGGTGCAATGAGGACACCAAGTCCTGGTCCACCCCTGGACTATGGATTGGAAGAAGAAGGACTTCAACAGACAAGCCCTCTTGAGCCTATGCAAGAAGATGCTCCGGATTCAATTCTGTCCATTCAAGAATCAGAGCAAGGTGAAAGACTGGTTGCAGCCATTTCAACCTCTTCTATGCCAGGAGAAGCAAGCAATGAGGAAAGGAGCATTGTACCTGTTGTTGATTATCTTGCCATTGCTCACAATGCTCTGCTGCAAGCTCAAAGGAAAAGGCTGGAAGAAATGTTTCCTCCTGCTGAACCAGCTTCTCATTCTCTTGCTGCTTATGGGCTTTCAGAGGAACAGAGAGCTCAACTAGCTCTTTCCAGGCAGGAAATGCAAGAGCTGCTTGAGGTCTTTGATGATGATAGTGATGAAGAACCTAGCCCTGAGCTTGTTGAGCCTCCTGCACCAGTTCAGCCAGAGATTCCTTTTGCTCCTGTCCCTCTTCGTGCTGTTCCTATCTCTCAGATTCCTCCTCCAATGGACTTTGTTGGGCTTTCTGATGATGCCAAAAAGGGGGAGAAGATAAAGCAAATTAGGACCAAGCAAGCTGGAAAATCTGCTGAGTCATCCGGGAAAAGAAAGACATACAGCAAGAAGACTAAGCCAAAGAAGAAATGATGATTTTAGATCTTACGCTGAATCTTCTTGTTGTATCTTGTTTTAGTTGTTTGATTGTATTTGTTTGTTTGATGTTTTGAGAACTGATCTTAAATTGAAATATGTATTGCAACAATTTGATTAAATGTATTATGTTCTTGGTTGCAATGTTTTGGGTCATGAATCTTTTCATTTAATCTGTTGAAAATGATATCTTATGAACTGTAATGCATATGTTGAGGGGGAGCTTGTGAAAGCAAACCTAAGTACTAACCCAGTGTGTGAGTTGTTTTGTCATCATCAAAAAGGGGGAGAATGTTGAATCAAGAGTTTTGATGATTCCAAACCAACACTCAAGAGCTCGGATTGAAGATATCAAAGGAGATCAAAGTTGTTTCAAGTAAAGATTTTCTAAGTATTTGCTGTTAGATCTTTTGTAGGATCTTTAGTTTTAGTTGTGATTGGGTAAAAGATTTTGATTTGAGAAAAAGATGTTTTCAAACCTTGATTTTGTGTTAAATCTTGACTTATTTGAAAAACACCCACAAACAGACGAAGTTTGAAAGTTTAAACTTAACTGTCAAGTTGGAAATTCGAACTTTGCTTTAGAAAATTCGAATTTCGAGCTAAAACTGAATAAGTCTAAAGATATGGCTCTCTGTCAGACGAATTTTGGGTGTTCAAAATTCGAATTTTCATACAAATCTGAAAGAAGTCTTTTTGGTAACAGACAAACTTCACACTTTCAAAAGTCGAATTTCAAGTAAAATGAAGTTTGTGAAAACTAAAGAAATTCGTCTGAAACTATGATAAAGTGCATCAGAAATCAAAAGAAATTGAGTTTGATAAATGCTCTCTGACAGACGAATTTTGGCTTCCCAACATTCGAATTTTCATCTAAGTCTGAAAGAAGTTTCCTTGAAACGAATGAACTTTGGATCTTCAAAATTCAAATTTCAGACAAAACAAAACTTGAGAAAATAGAAGAAATTCGTCTGAAACCATGTTAAAGTTCATCTAAGATCAAGAATGATTTAAGTTTCAAAACTGCTCTCTGACAGACGAACTTTGAACTTTGAAGTTCGAATTTTAGAAGTTAAGTTCTTGAGTCTGTTGAAGTGAAACATTGACATACGAATGATAAGAACTTACAATATTCGAATGATGAAGTTAGTCTGAAAAGAGTCTCTCTGACAGACGAACTTCACTCTTCAACATTCGAATTTCGAAGAAAGTGAACTACTGTGCCTCCTTTTCACGTACTAGGAACAGACGAATTATGGGCTTCCAAAATTCGAATTTCGAGGGCACTATAGCAAATTGAAAACACTGTTCACACTTAACCGAAAAACTTTCTTCTTGAAAATTCGTATGTCACATTGTGAAAATATTTTGTAAGTTTCAAAATTCAAATTTTACTTCATGAACAAACGAACTTCGTGCTGTAACGTTGAAAGCTTTAACCTTCGGTTCCTTCAAAATTCGTCTGTTGGTCAACCAAAATTCGAATTTTAGTATGTTAGAAATATTAAATGCGGTTGGTAAACGGATAGTTTTTCAGAGTAACCGTTGGATAACTTTCCCAACGGATATATTTTGTCTCTAACGGACATTTGAGACCTAAATCTATAAATATAACATCATTTAAAGTTGTGGGTAACGAATCAAACTTGTATATACCGAATTTCTGCTGAATCTTCTTCTCAAAAGCTTTTACCCTCTCAACTTCAATATCTGTACTTTAACCTTCATATCTACTCTATTCAAGAGAGTTATATCATTGTAAACAATCTACTATTCATCTGGAAGATAGATTTACTTGTGAGGGGAAATCACAGGGGGATTGGGAAGCACATTGTGTAAGTGCTTAGAGAGAGTGAGAAAGCTCCAGAAAACAGAGCATACTCATTGTACTATGACATTAGCAAGAAGCCCGTTGAATTCTTGCTGTATAGTGAAAAATCTAATGAGTGGTCTTGGGGACTGGAAGTAGGTCAAGTGGTCAGACCGAACCAGGATAAATTACTGAGTCTTCTATTCCCTATCTTTACTTTTCAGCTTACTCTGTTTTATGCGTTGCTTCCTTTAAACTGAGCTACCTTCACTTATCTCACTTTGTGCAGAAAAATTGCAATCTTCCCAATTCACCCCCCCTCTTGGGAAGTCAGCCTTGCTAACACTTGTAACATTTTTAATAGGTCTTGGGGCATGCCATCTAGATTCATTGGTGAACATTTAGGGCTTAATTGGTGCCACATAATCCTCCTAATTTTTCACCTCACCAATTTTTTGTATTTTCCCCTAACTTTCCACCTAAACCTTACGTGCTCCCTCTTTGACACATCATCTTTCTATTATTTAATCACCCTCCATTTGGATGCTACTTAAGCCCTACTTGTACACGTCAATGTCACCTTATTAATAAATATTTTTCTACCCAAAATAACCCTAGGATCCTACCCACCTAGCCTCCACTTGCCATTTGTTCACTTGGATCAACTAAAGCCTTTTTTCTTTCTTGTTTTCTCCCTTAGCTCTCCTACACTACACATTTCCAGCCACATTCCACCATGTAATCTTGCTTTCTCCTCCATTTCGATACCATTCTCATCCATTATTCCACTTTCCCTACCTTCCCTTCCATTCCATCAATTTCTTCCATTTTCTCACCTAGATTATCTTGGCCAAGGAAGAGCAACACCATGGGAATTTGGGAGCTGTTGAATTTGTGGAAATGAAGCCTTTTCTACCTTCATCAAGTACCTAGATCATTGTTTCCATCATCTCTTTGTTAGGGCCAAAACTACTCCTTCCTTTTCTACCTTTCTTGTGTGGACTCAAGTAAAACTCTTAATGGACCTAGCAAACTAATAAAATAAAAATCCTAATAAAAAGAACAAAAATTCACAAAAAATAGAAAAATAGAGTGCTAAGTCAATGTAAGTATGCTAACATATTAATGAATCACTTGCTCGGCACATGCTTACTTACAAAATGGCTTAATTATTTAAAAACTAAACTAATCACCCCTCACATGCCATGTTAATGAAGTTACATGACTTTTAATGAGGCACATGCCTAGCACATGATTTAATTGATGAATTTCTTTATTTTTACTTCATGTGGGGCTTTGAACTTGAGTTTTTCTTTCTATTTGAGCTTTTAAAAATGTGATTATTTTCCTTGGACTCCCTGAGGATGTTACCCATATTGCATGACCTAGTTTAGCATGTATTTGGATTTGAATAAAGAATAATAAGGCCTTACTGAGCTTCTCCATGTTTATATTAGCACCTTGAACCTTTAATATGATGAAATAGGCTCCAAATAGCATTTTGTAGTCACCTGAATAGTTTGCTTTTCATGAGCTTCTCAAAGCTAAGTCCCCTACTTAAGTTGGATCATACAACATATTAAACGAGTCCTCTAGATTCACATTATTATGGCATATGCCCAACTTCAAATATGAAACACAAGTTTAAAAGTTTGTGTAATAATGGCCATATGCCACTTTATTAGAAGGCATTTTGTAAACTTTGTGCTATTTGAAAATGAAAATGTAAGTCTTCAATATGAGGATCTTAATTATACTACTAAGGGCCTGTTTGGAAACACTAAACAAACTACGTTTTGAGTATAAACCAAGTTTAATGTTGTTTGTTTACATGTTTGGCAAATTTTGCTTCTCCGTTTTAGAATCGGTTTTCTTTCCAAACCAAGTTTCAAAAGAAGTGATCCGCCCCATGCTTTTCCATATTACTTCTATATTTCTATCTGTATTTATTTTAAAGTCAGATAAAAATATACTAATAAAAATGAAAAAGTTAGGAAAATAAAATTTTCATAAAATTTATGCTATCAAATGATTAAAATGTCTCTTCAAAATTTTATTCTCCATGAACTATAACTTATAAGAAAATGTTACATTAGATATATGATGTTCTCAATTAAATAAATGAAAATTAAATTTTTATTCAAGTAAATTAAATTAATCATGGAATAGAGTTAAACTCAATTTAAAGAAAAATTATGAGTTTTGTCAAAACTAATTTTCAAATAAATCATCCAAACATAAATACGTTAGTTCAAAACCAATTTTTATCATAACTACATTACAAAATCAATTCTACTAAAACTCATTTTTAACCAACTAAAAACCAAACGGGCCATAAGATCCCTCCATAGCTCCAACCATGGTCTCTTATGGAGAGATGGATCATATTCATAATGCAATTAAAGATATTGTAGAGTCTATGCATTATAATTAGACATGTAATATTATTAAGTTTATATATAAAATTTTATTTTTGAAATTTTTATTTTTTATTTTATACATAGATATATATATCTTGGAAAAAAGGAATTTATTTATTAAATAGATTAAATCATGTAGCATATAGCACTTACTTTGTCATTTTATTTAATTTAGAAATTACATATTTAAAATTATTCAAACAAAAATTACTTTAGTAAAAACCATTTTGGGGATGTTTGATTTGCATTTTTGTAAACCAAACTGTACTTTCTAACCATCATTTTCTCCTTTTTTATTCAAATAGCTTTTCAGTCAACTTCTTTATTTTTATCCAAATTTCATTTTTGTAAACTGTGATTATTCTAAAAGTACTTTTATAAAAAAGATAAATCAAACGGGCACTTTGAAGTAAAGAAAACTAAAACTCTCACCAATAAAATCTGTTCTATCCTCGTTAATCCTATTTAACAAGCAAGATACCAAACGCGTTCTTCTATTTGGCCAAAAAAAAAACTCTACGTGCTTGATTTGCTAGCGCGTGCACTTGCTACATGGCACGTGAACCCGGATCGCTGGTCGAAATCGGAAGTTCAATTTTCGTTTAGTCTTTGCTACTGCCAGCGACCTTCATACGGATCCCCTAGTGGGCGCATACTTAGATCGAGCTCGTATAATCTCAGTGTCGTCGTGGTGACTGCGTCTGCTAAGCCCAACCCTAATTCTCTTCCGTCATGTTTTCGAGCTGATTCCTGTGTTTAATGTTCCCATCCCACTTAGCAGCTGTTTGACCGCACCGAAGCTTCATAACCGTAATCAAGTTATGTGGACTAATGTTTTCAAAATCGTAAGTCTTTTTCTTCTCACCTGTCGTGGCTTTTACAATTTTATATCCTGTTATGTTAGATTGAAACTGCTTCTTGACTTCTCATATGCGGCGGAAATTTAATAAATTAGGGGTTCTAACCCGGTTTCCCTTACTGAAATTTTCTTTTTCCTCTCTCATGGAGCTCAATTTGTACTTAGCAAACTGTTTTGACAGAGTTGAGCATGCACAGATGTTTTTTATCCATCTTAAACTCACTTTAAAGACATGAAGCGAAACCGATGACTAGTAACACTGTAAATTACATTTTTTTTCCCAAATGCTAGCATTCGTGGTTAACTTCCACATAATATATATCTTCCCGCTCTACTGAACTCTGTCTATATCATAGGTAGAAACATACTTCCATTAATTCAAATCTAAAATATGGTATGTTTCTTAATACTTAAACTAGAAATAAGTGGAAATTGAAGATGGTATATTACTTTCTTTAATAGTTGGTTATAAATCAGGAGATAATTCTGTTGTAGGTAGCTTTAAAATCAGCATCTTTCCAAAGAGCAAATTTTTCCTTTAAAGCCATGCCAGCAAATGATTTAAGCGACTCCATGTATACTTTCACTAAATCTAGGATTATTGCTCTGAACAGGGTTATACCTATGGGATTCTTTTCACTTCTTAATATAATGTTCTTGTATTTAATTTGCAGAATTCTCTCTTACGACTTTTGTCCCCATGTTGTGGTCATTTTCCCTTTGATTAACACAATCTTTTTTTTTTTTTTTTTTTTTGAGAAATCCAACGGGAGTGTCAAATCTAAGAGTATGTCTGCTGTTGTTCACAATAATATAATTTTCTATCAAATATAATCGGTGGAAACATTTTGGATTTGATCTTCATGGTGTATAATGATGTTTTATCACCTTTCTCATGTACATGCTATTACTTTGTATGTATCTATATGGACATTTATGTATATTCCTGACATACACGCTTATATGCATCTATGTTGGCAATTTGCTCAGGGAGGTCTTCATCAAATATCTTGGTTTCAGTTTCTCCCACATGAACCTGATTTGAACCCTTTACCTGACAAGAGGTTATTTTACAGGGCATATTCTTTCCTTTTCTTTTCCCAATCAAATGCTAGCCAATGCAGATTATTACATGGTTTGTTAATTTTTTCCATTCCAAACAGTGTAAAAGTGGAACAGAAAGATGCTGCAATGTTACTGGTGCTTTTATCTCATATGCAATTGCAGAAGGATGGGTTTCTTAGCACATGGACCAATTCCTTCGTTGGACCCTGGGATCCATCTCAGGGTTTGCATAATCCTGGTAGAGATATCAAATCCAGTGGTTATAGACTGGTTATATCAGTAATCTAATTTCTGTATTATCAAATGTGCAGATGAAAAAATAAAGCTGTGGCTTTTTCTTCCCGGGCGCCATTCTTCAGTTGTGGAGGCTGCTCAGCCTGCAGTATCCAGATTAAGGGGTATCATATGAACCTAAAGTTTTGTTGTGATGCATCATGCCATCATCTTCATGGATCATTGTCAGATATCACCAATGCAACATATTAATTCTAATTTTTTTCATTGATAAAACTTTTGAGTGATGTAGATCTCTATGAAAGTTGTTCTTAAAGCTTTTTTGTTTTCTAACTATACTAGTGAAGCATTTTTCTGTGTAGTTGCTGCATCTGGACTCTGGTTGGCTCCTGGGGATTCAGAAGAGGTTGCAGCTGCTCTCTCACAGGCTCTAAGGAATTGTATAGAGAGGTCGCTGATAATTTATTATGCTCTTTAGAGTCAAATTAGTCTTGGCATTTTCTTCACATATCTTATTAAATTTGGCAGAGCACTGACTGGGTTTTCCTACTTGAGATTTGGTGATGTATTTTCGAAGTATCATCAATGTCAAAGTGAACAACTGTTCAGGTATGTTGTAGATATATCAAGACTGTAGTGTTATTGCTATCAAATTATAGGCTCTAATGATATATTAAATAGATTGTGTTGTGTAGTGTTAGGACCCTCTGAACATGGTAGAGGCAGATATGAACTGAAGAATATGGGGAAAATGTTATTGAGCAGGGAATCCACCTCAAAAGGTGCAGCCAGTACAAAACACCACACTCACACAATGTACATCACAAAAGGGGTTTGAGTACCCAGAAAAGGCTTAGAGTCACTGGGCAAAAGCAAATACACCAGAACACTAACAAAGAAGATGAACGCTAGCTTTTGAGAGGCTAGTCCTCTCCCCACTCTAGTCCCTAAACTCCACTTGCCCAACTACTCTAGAGTTTCCCTCTTTAAAAACCTTTTCCCAACTCTCCCAAGTACTATAACTACTTGGTTGTCATGTGTTCCCCTTTTTCCTCTTACCCTTCTCTCCTTTTCTAGTATAAACAATTACACTTTCAGATGGACCTGCAGTCTCAGCTCCTTTCTTCCCTCTCTACCTTGTCTCCTCTTCTTGGTGTTGGATGTTGGTTTGGGTTTGCTCGTCCCATCATGTAGATTAGGAATTCTACTTATAGTGGTTCAATAGTCATATGCTTTGGGCTTGTAGTTGAAAAAAATACTTTTAGAATTTGTATATTGACTTGGAAGGTAATGTTTTGGGTTGAATGCAAAGACTTACTGAGACCAAATGATGGGTTCTGGTGGCTATTTTGAAAGTTTCATGAGTCAAGGTTTAAGAACTACTGTTAGTTGATGTGAGAAATGTAGAAAATTGTTCTTCTTTCTTATTGTAAAAGAGAAAGGAGAGGATATTGGGCATGCTAAGAAGGAACAAGTTTGCCATGGTACCCTAGTAGGCTTCTCTTGCACTAGACTCCAAGTTTGTTTTAGTTTCAGACTTTCAGGAATATTTGAATTTTGGATTGACCTAAAGAAAATTAGTGAGTAGTATGAATGTACAAGAGAAGTAATTATATTTGTTATGTTTTGCTATAATGGTTAGCTAGTTATAATCTTAACTAACCTATACAACTGTAATTTGACTTTAGGGGAGTTACAGTGGTTGATGATGAAGTTCTGAATTCCTAGCATCTCTCTATTCTTTCTGCATTTATCATTCTATTCTCTACTCTCTTATCTATGGTATCAAAGCTTTCAGTCCATTGGCCTATGGCTGAAGCTACCTGTTCACCGGTCTCATTGCAAGATGGAAGAATTACTTGAACAAGCATTGAGTAATAAGTTTAGCACGTGATTGACTATGGAATGTCTGATATGGAGCAACAAGTTTTTGGCCTCTGCTAGTTGCTGGATGGGCTTTCAGCATAGATCATGGAAGTGATGGAATCTGAGAGAACGTAGCACCACAAACAGCAAAGTGTGACAACAAGGTTTAGATAAGGAATATCAGCTACCCACAAAAATCACTCAGACGAATTTTCCAAATTACCAAGATGTTTTGGGTTGGCTGGGGAAATGTGAAACGTATATTTTGTTGAACTAATCTCCTGTTCAAGATCATGAGTCTACACCTAGATGAGAATAAGGGCTTTAGATGGCATGAGATATATGTAAAGAATTCAGAAGGCAAATTTCTTGGCGGACATATGCAACATTGATCAAAAGAAGTTTTGGACTAGTATATGAAGATCTGGTGGAAGAACTGATGCAATTCAAAGAAACTGAAAGTGTTAATGAATATCAAGAAACTTTTGATGATCCTCCGATCAATTGTTTCATAGTTGGATTGAAGAGTGAAACTAGCAGGAAGAGTGAGGTTGTTTAGACTCCAAAATTTTTAGATACAATAAGAATTTCAAAGCTGTAAGAGTTTGGTTCTCAATCATCAATCAGAAATGGAGGAAGCAGAAATGTGTCAAAGGTGGGGTCATGGGAGATGTGCAACAACTAGAAAGATCAAATATTAACAAGGTGGTCACGACTGGAATTGTGAATAGTAATCAGAATGAAGCCGAGCTGGTAGGAGTGGATCTGAAGTGGAAGAATTTTTAGAAGAATGTAGGAAGGAGGGAGCATTACAACCAATTCCTTATATTTCAAGTAATAACATAGGCGTATATGGTAACACAACAATGAAGTATAGGAACATGTAGGGAATCCCCTAGGGAAGTTGATGCTGTGCGAGGGAAGGAATTTAGTACACATGCCTTTGTAATTCCTTTTGATTGGTGTGATAGGAATTTTGAAATACACTGCCTAAAATCAATATGATGTGTACAATTGGGTTTTACTGAACTTACTAAAAAATTCTGGTATAGAGGGAAGTTGGTGAACATGCCACTAGGGTCCAGTTTTATGATTTTCTATAAATGTATCCTAATTTTGTTCTAGTGATAGTCACCCTTGAGCACAAGGGTTTTTCACGGAGGGAGTGCTCTTAGGAGTATTATTATTGTAAAAGAGAAGTAGTTATGATGGTTAGATAGAATCTCAATTAAATAACCTATATAGCTTGTAATCTGATTTGAGAGGTATTTGAAATTGCCGAAATATGCTTGTTTTTCCTAAGTATTTTATTCTTTTATTTCCTCTATTTATATATTAGCTAGTTAAGATACTTAGTTTCTGTTTTGTTTAAGATATTAATTATTAGTGGATGAAGTCAACTATTCTGTTTCCTTAGATTTTGGCTACAGCTGGCAGGCCTGTTGCCTCTGTAAGTACAGATTAATTATGTGAATAAAGTACTGCAGCCAATTAATTCTCTCTCCTGTCGTTCTGTTCTCTTTTCTCCTATAAAAATAAGATCAGCATCTCACCAAAGTTGATTGAATGGCCTATGCAATGTGTATGCATTATTTGTGTGACCGAGCTTCTTTAGTGCTTTCCGTCAGGCCATTTTATCTGAATATGAAATTCATTATTGAATTTTCCACTGCATGTTTTAATATTGACAGGAGAGGGCAACCTACAGTTGAGTTCATCTTTGCTGCGACTGAGGAGGCAATCTTTGCACATGTCATAGTGTCTTCAAAGTATGTTAATCCAAACATTTTGGTTAGTCAATATCCTTCCTTACATTGAATATTAACATTGTTTTCCTTCTTATCAGGCATATCCGAACACTTTCCACAGGTGATCTGGAAAAAGTATTAAAACATTCTATGGATTCTAAATATAGACTTCCAGGTTAGTACGCATTCTATGCATGAATTTTTTGTACAAAATTAATTCCGAGGACTACTGTTCTTTTATGTGCTAACAATCCCTCTTGCTCATTGTTTACTTTCAAGGGTTTGGGAGTAGAAAAAGGAGTCAAAGATCTTGGGGATGTGTTCTATATTTGCAGGACTATTGTGCACTTAGTTTGTGTATAATGTAGAAGTCTAGAACCAAAGAGTCTTTCTTTCTTAACGTTTTCAATTTTGTGAGCAAACCTTTCTTCCTGGTTTATTTGAGGGAATAAACTTACGGTTTTTCATAGGGTCTCTTTATGGCTTTGTTAAATAATTGGGGAATTCCTTTTAAGTTAATCTTTTCCTTTTCCCATATTTTTGTTTCCATGTATCTGCTTAAGAAGACTGGATTGCATTCACAGTTCTCACAGTTTTTTAGTACATTCTGAACTGTACTAATTTTTGTAAAAGAAAAAATGTAGTTATATAATCAATTATATTCTGAAGGACTGCCAAGTTCATTTTGGTTTCCTGGTTGCCTTCTCTTGGCATCTCTTCCAATTTTTTATTTCACAATATTTTGTGGCAGTGATTGTTTCTCCTCATGGAATACGTGGCAGTCTTACTGGTTGTTCGCCTAGTGATCTTGTCAAGCAAGGCTATTTCAGGTCCTTTTCCTCCCTTTAATTTGTATGTTTAATGTCTGAAAATATCAACCAGAACTAAATGTGATTTCTGATCTTTTCATGGCAGTTCTAACAAGAGCAGGGCATCAAATGGAATTATAGGTCTACCATATCATGTTTCCCAGGGTTTGGGTTGCCAGCTGAGAGGACAAAATTGTTATGTTGAAGTAAGTCTTGGCTTCCCTAGATCTGGAAGTGCCAAGGCATTGCAGCTAAACTTTAATAGCTTGAGGAATTTGCCCAAGCATCATGTTGCTGATTCTCCTGCTTTGGGAAGAATTGATCGGAAGGGATCATCAGATCATTTACCAGATCATGAGAAAACCTTTCTATATCCAGTTGAGGCAGTGCTTGTACCAGTTCTACAAACATCATTTGCAAGGTCTTCTTTGAGAAGGTATTTTTGTGAATGTGTGCTGGTCTACTAGATGCTTCTTTGATATCTCATTTTGTTTTCACTCTCTTTGATTAATTACTTTGAATGTTATTTTTTATAGAGTTCTCTTGTACTTTGACATTTTTGGTTGACAAAATGCATTGTTTTGCTTTAACAATTTTGTGAAATATGCGGCTATTTGTCCTAAGGATGAGGGTTATGTTAGGTCTTCAACATCCAATCGTCAACGTAAAACTCTCCCCTATCTTTATGACATGAGATGAGAATGTTGAAATAGATATAAGGTCATACAAAAAAAGAGATTCAAAATGATTGTATACGAAGAAAAGTTGCTGTAGAACCTACGGAGAAGAAAATGATAAAAAATCAATTAAGGTGGTTTGAACATATATAAAGAATGTCACTAGAGGAGCTAATAAGGAAGGTTGATCAAATGGTCTTAAATCCTATGAAAATATGTAGAGGGAGACCAATAAGAATACTTACAATGTGTTTGGGGATTTTTTTTAGGATGGAAGGAGATGGAGCGGAATTATTTTATGGGTTGAGCCATTGTTTAGAAGATATTTTTAAAAGGGAGTGGGATGGAAAGCGATGACCTCTCAAGCTATTCTAAATCCAATTTTTCTTGTCCTCCCAAATTGGGAGGTCAAGGATGGAGTGGTTAAGGATAATTATTTCAATTACAAAATTACCCTTTAAACCTATAAAAAATATATGCATACCCCCCAATATTTTTTCACGCTTCTCACCACACTATCAAAGATTTTTTTTTTTTTATACGATCCACACTATCAAAGATAATCCCACCATAGAGTGTCTTATTGAGCTTGCTTTAGTTGTTTTCATCGCGTAATAGTTATCGCAGACCCTAGATACATCTAGGTATAATTTCTTCCAAGTCCTTTATCATGCCTTTGTTGATATTGTCCATATTAGTTGGTGTGTTCTTTTTGGTAGTCATTAATAGGTTTCTTAGCGGCAATGTTATAATAAGTTAATGGTAGTTATTGTGATGAGAACTTAAACATTAATTTAAAATTATTGTTTTGTTATTTTTATTGTTTGATGAAATTTTTACTTCCTTACTAATATTATTATTGGAAGAACATATTATTGTTGTTGATGTTGGAAGATGTTCTTATTAGAAAACAAAAGCAATAAAAAAAAATTTTATGTGAAAAGAACGAGAGTTTATTCACACACTTTTTCATCTAAATCTAAATTTATGAATAAGGGTAATCTCGGAAAAAATAGTTATAATCCATTCTATTCCATCTATTTTATAATAATAACTTCCAAACAATAGTCAACGGAGGCCGTTCCTTCCCCCTATAAAACTCCCAAACAACGGAACATTTTATTTCATTCCACTCCATTATGTTCCATTCCATTATTTTCCATTAATAACTATTCCATTCCATCCTAAACTCCTAAACATAGTCTTAAGGAAATTATAATGTGGGATCTCTTGGTGAATAATAGATTTGAAAAGTTGGTTTTTGATAGAGTTTAATGACATCATGTGATCTATAGCCGACCTCTCTTTCAATAATTTGTGTGTGTTTATTATACCTGGGTAGCACTCATAAGTTGTGTTCCAATAACTTTATATTTATCATTGAAAAACATGTACATTTTGGCATTCCTATCATGTAAATTGTTCATGTCTATATGTTTCTTATTCAATATGAAATTTACAGATTTTGGCTGCAGAATTGGATGGGACCATCCCTGCCTGGTTCGTCTTTCTTCATCCATTGGTTGGTGCTCTCTCTCTCTCTCTCTCTCACATAGCATTTGTGCATTCTGTTGCAAGGAAGATAAATACTCATTATTACTTTGATGAATGAGGTTAATTGGGATCTTTTCTGTGCAAAAGATTTGTTGACATGTAGTAATCAATATAAGCACAAACCAACCGTCTTTGTATTTTATCGGTTAATATGCTTCACACTCTTGGAAGGAAGCTCAAAGGGACATTGCATCATAAATTTCCTTATATTAGACTCTTATTTTTGTTCTGTCTTCTGCAGTGCCGGTAATGTGGATTCTGCTGAAGATCTTTGGACTGAAAGCAATGGAACCTGCATGCAACATGATTATGATAGTAGTAGCAATAGCAATAGCAGTAGTATCAGTAGCTTAAGTGCCAGTTCTAGTTATAGTGATTTCAAGACTGCAGGACCAACTGAGCTAGAGGCAGATGCTGATTCATTAACATGTATACAGTCTGTGGTATCTTTGGGTGATCAGTTGGAAAGTGATGGCCCCAAATTGGTATTACATCATTATGTTTGAAAAAGTAATTTTGGTTATTTGTGCACTAATTGGTTTTCTGTGGACAGTGACCTCATCTGTCAGAACTCAAATTAATGTGTGCCGTCTGTGGCAGTTTTTTGAATTCTTTTTTTGTTAAATGCATGTGTTCTTGCTTAAATAACTTAGCTGTGGTCTGTGCAGGGTTCTAAACGGTCTCGAGCAGGGGCAGAATCAATAAGTCACGGGGGTACTACTACAAATGCTCCAATGCAAGATGCATACATGTCTGATTTTGGTTCCATGGAAATTAATAATTCAGCCATTACACGGGTTGGAAATGAGCAAATGGGGTCTTACTGGGATTGGGATGATGATGATAGAGGCATGGAAATGGATATTCAAGCTCTTTTATCTGAGTTTGGTGATTTTGGTGACTTCTTCGAAAATGATTTTTTGCCTTTTGGAGAGGTATCTGGATATCTTCACTGCTATATGAAGGATATTCCCTTTTGTGATATCCATTCTTTCTTCTCCTAAAAACCCATGTTGCGTAAGAGTCTTCAGTAATTCTACGTTTAAACGTTACAGCCCCCATTCAAACTGTTTAAATTGCAAACTCTTAATTCAAATATGTTACATTTAGAGTCTTAAGCACTTGTGACACCTATTTTCTCTCAAACGGGCTAATGAGATTACATGTTAAAAATCTAGCTTTTGGCTCTGTTCAATTTATTTTTAAAAAGGTTAAAAAAGAAATTTTTTAGAGTAATTATGTTCATTTTAGATTCTATTTCTTTATGAATTGAGAACAGGAAAAACTTAGAGCTTGTTTGATTGGTGTTTTTCAGAACAGTTTTTTGTTTTTGAAAATAAAAAAGATAAAAATACTTGTTTGATAAACCTGTTTTTAATATAATGTTTTAGAAAACAAAAAAATACAAGAACAAAAAATTTAGAACATTTTTAAGGTGTTATGTATTTTTTATTTTGGAAAACATAATAAAAGGTAGATAACACCCACTTTATTAATAATAAAGTTGTAAATTTTGCATTATCTATTTAACATTTGCCAGTTATGATTTTAAGAACAATTATTTAAATAGATTTTTTTTTTTTGTTCCCAAAACTTGTTTTGGAAAATATTTCTATAGAACTGTTTTGAGAGCATTAAAAAAGAGAATACATTCAAACAAGCCGTTAGTTTCTTATGGTTAAATCTACATACAATGACAGTTCTACGTTCCACTTGTTTGCTATGATGGAATATTCCTTTGACCATCATGAAGAATCTCCTGTTTAGATATGCAGAGGGATTGGAGAACCTTGTTGTGCTGATTAGATTAATTATTTTCTTGTTTTCTTTTGTTACTGCCTTTCTTTTTTAAATAAATGGAGGATATTTTATCCTCCTATTTTCTTTTTTTCTGTAATTATAGTTTTTTTTTTAAATCTAAAGAGCCTTGTTTCACTTGTTTACTAAGAATTTAATAAACCAAACTGTCTTTACTCTTTTATTAACTGCATTATAACTTGTACCAAATTCTGTTGTTTCCTCAGATTTATTTCTTGAATTTCCTTCCACTTTCATACCAATCTGTGGGAATCTTATTTTGATTATTGTCTGGTAAAAGCCCCCAGGAACTGCTGAATCTCAGGCACTTATGTTTTCTGCCCCGGATTGTGGAGATGTCAATAGCAGTCCTGTTGGAGTTGTGGATGCTTCAGATCAAATGCTTTTGCCAGTTGGGTCTCCTTCCTTTGAGAGCTTCAATCCTCCTCCGCCAACAGCGGTTGAGGAATGTCTCAGCAAAACTCAAGACAACTTGAATAATACCATGTCATTGGGTCAACCAGATCATACTCCCATGTCTTCTTCAGGGGAGTTTGATCATATAATGAAAGCTGAAGCAATGATGACATTTGCTCCTGAATTTGGAGCTGTCGAGACCCCTACTAGTGAGATTTCAACAACATTATTCAGAAGTCCTTATCTCCCTAAATCTCGAAGAGCAGAGAGTTTGAGTTCAAGTTCGAACAATTACTTATATGGTGCAGCACCACCCTCTTCTCCCTGCAATGAAGGATCAGATGGGAAGAACGACACGATAATTAATACAAAAGCCTGTTCTAATAAACAAGATACTAGTATGGGGCTCCACTCTAAAAATTACTACACTTACATGGAGGGTAAGAAAGAGCTAGATGATAAAAGGTCAATTAAATGTAATGATAAAGGCATTGGCAAATCTGAGGGGATGGTGCCACCTCCATCATCAATCATAGGCTCTAATGCTGTTGTCAAACCTGTCCAAAGGAAGATGACTGATGCTACACTTGAAGCAGAGCAGTTCCTTCTTTCTGCAAAGACTTTGTTGGCTACTGATGTTGCATGTTTATTGTTTCAAGCTTCCATGTGCAGGCTACGACATGTTCTCCTATCATACAATAACCTTGTTCCTGCTGGTTTGAGTCGGTCAGTTGGGGATGCAATATTGAATCAGCTACCTGGTGACCCAAGTACCACCACAGACAACATATCTGGCAAGTATGAGGTGAAGAAGAAAGAAAATATACCAGTCAGAATAGCAGGTGATATTGATGGTGGAATGCTTGATGGGCATCTCAATGCGCCTGTCGGTGTCTGGCGCTCTGTGGGAGTTTCAAAAGTTGTAAAATCTTCAAATTCACCAAACATGGATGTTGCTTCATCATTTTCTCATAATTCATTCAATGAAGAAGGTATCCTTTCTTACGGTCAAAGGCAACCGCTTCAGGAGCTTCTTGATGGCATTGCATTGCTTGTCCAACAGGCTATAACTTTTGTTGATTTAGCTTTGGATGCTGATTGTGTTGATGGTCCTTATGGTTGGCTTGCGTTACAAGAACAGTGGAGGCGTGGATTTTGTTGTGGGCCTTCCATGGTCCATGCTGGTTGTGGAGGAACGCTGGCTTCTTCTCATTCGCTGGATATTGCAGGTGTGGAGTTAGTGGATCCACTTTCTACTGATGTAAGTTTCTATAAAATATGTTTTTAAAATGCTTCTTCTGGACTCTTGTACTACTTATAAAAGCAGGAGTCACTTGTTTCTAGCTATTTGAGGGGTTAGGGGTCTTTTGAAATAGAACTAAAATGAAGTGCTAATGCTATGGTAAGCTGGGTGTTTTGAATTAATTTTTGCTGAAATTATTGAACATTTCAGTTGCTAGATTGATGAATTTGGAATCCTTGATTTGATGTAGACATTCATTGATATTCATTAACTGATGGTAGATGGTTGTATCCATATAAAAAAGGTGTTATGATGTCATGCTACTTATTGGTGACTCTGATAGCATCTCAAGCGTGGAGAATTGTTATCCATGACTATCAATCGGCCAAACATATGCCATCTAGTTGTAAGGACTAACTATAAGATATGCTGAGGCTAATAAGAAGTACCTCAGATGTGTTCTTAATGGTGTAAATGTAATTTTGGTGTTCCTACAGAAATGTGGACTCCATTTTCTTCAAGGGTTACATTTTTTTTTGGGGGAGTTATTCCTCACAATTTGAGTAGCGTGTGTTTAGCTATTATTATTAGAATACCTTAACTCAGCAGACAGATACTTTTTCTCTTTTCTGGGATGTGTCCTTTAATTTATTCATTATATTATCATGTTTTTTTGAAAAAAGAAATCTTGCAACCTTATTAGTATTTACATTTTTTCTTTATACTTTTATTTTTGCCAAGTTCTTTTTACATTTTATCCTTTGCTTTCTCGTAGCTCATATTTTTCATTCATCACTACTGCTTTCAATAGTATTTTTTGTTACATTGCCTGAACCAATGTTTTGCATCCTATATCATTAATTGTTTTCTTTATCGTTATGTCATATTAATGATGTCAATAATCTAAAATTTCAGGTTCATGCATCGACAGTGATGAGTTTGCTGCAATCTGACATCAAAACAGCCTTAAAATCTGCATTCCCCAATTTGGATGGGCCATTATCTGTGACTGATTGGTGCAAAGGACGCAATCATTCAGTTGTTGCTGGAAATATAATTGATGGAGTTTCTGCTGAGTCAAGCATTAGTGAATGTAGAGATGCTTCAGAGCCAATGAGTCCATCCCAGTCATCTGTTGGTGGATCATCCAACCTTAAGGGTAGAAGTTTGCTTTTACATGAACAACGAAAGTTTTGATTTTCAGCAACACTAATATTTAAATTGACTATTGAGTGCAGTGTCCAGCATGATGGATGGTGCCAAGGTGGATGAGACTTCCCAAAGGAGATCTGGGCAAGATATGCCAAATTCAGAGTCAGAGCAGCAGCCTACTTCCCAGCTGAAGCCTACCCTTATTGCTCTTCCATTTCCTTCGATACTTGTAGGGTATGTGGCCTTCTCATCATATATGTTCAAGGAGAAGCTTGAATGCATCCTATTATCATTTACCTAGGACAAATGGCTCGACACTATCATCACCTGATGAAATTCTTAACCTTGAGAGGGAGATATAACCTTTACATAAAAAGAATTTGCTAGGGTAGTAGCATTATGAGTAAGGTATTAAAAACTGCACCGGTCATTAAACCAGTTAAGGCAGTGATTCAAGGTTTAATGGTGTAATTGTGATTCAACCGTAATTAAATTGGTAGTAATAAAATTAATAATTTTTTAATTTTATATGTTATATTTATTGAAAAAATATTATTATTAAGTTTTATAACCTAATATTGGAATCTAAATAAGTTGATATTCATTCATAATTATATTTTGAACTCTTTCATTTTATAACGCTTTTTTTTGTTTACCTTTATATTTTGAACTCAAAATAGTCAACTATTCCCTTCGGTCTACATTATAAGAGGTTTTCAACTAATCACGCTTATTAAGAAAAGTTAGTTACAAAACTTAAACCTATAAAAGACCCAACATTCCATTTTTTGCTATTATTAATTACCAAGTTCCACTCATCTCTCTACCAAATTACAAGACAAGTAATAAATTAATAGAGGTGAAAAAGTAAACTACTACTAAAAATTAACACAACACCTTATATTTTGGACCAACTAAAGATTCTAGAAAATCCCTTATAATATGGACCAGAGGAGTCATGTTGTATTTTTATATTATTTATTAAGTAAATTTATTATTATTAATAATTATGCATCATAATAATGCTTATATAATAATATGGATAGAAAATAATTTGTACAAAAAGTGTTATTTAGTATTAAAAATAATGTTATTTTATTTTAATTACTAAAAAAATAAAAAAAATTAAAGAAATTCTGATTGGTTCAATCGGTTCATTACCGGTATGCACCAGTTGACAGCCGGTTTGATTGGTTATGGAACCCTTCGATTCCCTTCTTCATCCGAACTGGACTTGTTACTAGTTCCTAACCCAATTGGTCAAATTGGCTGGGCTGGTCTGGTCTGGTCCGGTCCGGTCCGGTCTGGTTTTTTATACACTATATGAAATGAAAGCTTTCAAATTAAAAAAAAAAATTAGGAAAGTTTTATTAGTGAAAATTGTGGGAGATTGTAAGGTCCTTTTTAAAAAGTGAAGTCTAGAAGTGAGAAATTGTAGACATTCTAATGTCCATATCTGCATATCACGAGCACTAGAAATTTCAAAAGGATCAAGGATGCGTTGCACAAAGATCAAATCTAAACCTATGTGATTCAGTTATGCAGCCTGATTCTAGGCTTATGTTCATTAAGTAATAGCCAAAACCTTAAGTGAGCATTATTTAAGCAGATTTTAATTAGTCATAAATAACTCAGTATGCTTCTACCTGGCCTCTTACGTAAATTATGAGTTAGGTAACGTTGCTGGCATCTGATAGTCTAAAGTTTGGATGTTGATACTTGTGCTAGGAACTTAGGATTAATATGTCTTGCAGGTATCAGGATGATTGGCTCAAAACATCAGCAAATTGTTTACAGCACTGGGAAAAGGCTCCTCTGGAACCATATGCTCTACAAAAGCCTGTATGTTCATAGTTACCACTGCTGCTATATGCCTTGTTGTCTACTTCAATTACTCGAAGAATAATAAGTTCAGGAACTGAATTTCATACATGGCATTATATGGATCATTTTTGCAGATTACATATTATGTTGTATGTCCAGACATTGATCCCCTTACCTCAGCTGCTTCTGATTTTTTCCAACAACTAGGAACAGGTGACTAAAGTTGATTGTGCTTCAATTCAACTATGTGGACTGTTTTTTGATGTTCATGTTTTCAGATGTGAAACAAACTATACTTCAAATATTTGGCTGTGCAATGTGCTCAAAGCAATTAGTGATTGTGGACTTTCATATGAGCCTTGTTACATCTAACTATAGCTCTATGGAGTTCCAACAGAATGCTTCTAGATTAGCTTACATCCTGATTATTGATTAAATATTCATCTCATTTAGTCTCTACTCCCCACTTTGATCATTTAATTGTTTTATCAGCCTTATTATACTTTCGTTCTTTTCAGTCTATGAGATATGCAAGCTGGGAACTCATTCACCTCAAGGTTTAGGGAATCATATGGAGATAGAGTCTGGGAAATTGTCGTCTTGCGGTTTTGTTTTACTTGATTCCCCACAATCAATGAAGATTGAGAGCAGCAATGCATCTCTTGTTGGTTCAATAAGTGATTACTTTCTCTCGCTATCTAATGGCTGGGACCTGACTAGTTATCTTAAGTCCCTTTCAAAGGCTCTTAGAGCTTTGAAGCTTGGTCCATGCTTCTCCACCAACCCAAATGAAGGAAGCAACAGTTCATGCATGGTAAGTGGTTGGGTTCTTTGGCTTAGAACTGGAGATTAAATGTTCACAGTATATTCCTCTGCAAGTTACCCTAGATTACTATATTTGGCTGGAGAGAAATGTGAGAGGTTTTATTCATTGTGTGTTTTTTTCTTTATTCTTTTTTCATTTTTTGGTATTTGTGTATAGGTAATCTATGTGGTGTGCCCTTTCCCTGATCCAACAGCAATTCTTCAAACTGTGATTGAATCTTCTGTTGCCATTGGATCAGTTGTCCAACAATCAGATAGAGACAGAAGATCTGCATTGCATGGTCAGGTTGTGAAGGCATTAAGTGGCTTGGCAACTGTTGATGAAGCTTCGGCATCTAATATCATTGCACTTTCTGGGTTTTGCATTCCAAAATTGGTGCTGCAGATTGTGACTGTTGATTCCATATTCAGAGTCACAAATCCATCACTGGGTGAGCTTGTCATTCTGAAAGAGATTGCCTTTACAGTATACAACAAAGCTCGAAGAATGTCACGGGGATCCTCTAATGATTTTGCTCCATCAGCGTTTTCAGGCAGATCTCATTCAGTCTTGACGCAAATGGCTTCTCCCATTTCTGGAATGTGGAAAGACTGCGGTGGTCCTCGAATAACGGGACATTCGCTTCCAAGAGAGGGTGATATTGATGCTAGCTTAAGGTCTAGTTCGTGGGATAACTCTTGGCAACCAAGGACTGGGGGACTGAGTTGCGACCCTAGTAGATCTGGGGATTACTATCTACATGATGAAAGTTGTTACTTGTTTGAGCCCCTTTTCATTCTTGCTGAACCTGGTTCTGTAGAACATGGTGTTTCAGTTACTGGTAGCCCCACTTCAGAATCTTCAAAGGTATTGGCAGATGACAGTATGCAGAATACAAGTACAACAGGAAGTGTGGATTCTGCTTCAAGCCTTGATGGATCTGAGCCTGATCAAAGGACTCCTCCAAGTCTACATTGCTGCTATGGATGGACAGAGGATTGGCGTTGGCTTGTATGCATCTGGACTGATTCAAGAGGAGAATTATTAGACAGCAATATTTTCCCCTTTGGTGGAATTAGCAGTAGGCAGGATACCAAGGGTCTACAGTGCCTTTTTGTACAAGTTCTGCAGCAAGGCTGTCATATGCTTCAGTCTTGTTCCTCTACTGATATTGGTGTTGCCAAGCCTCGAGATTTTGTGATATCACGCATTGGAGGTTTCTATGAGCTTGAGTACCTTGGTAAAAAGACAATTTTTCCTTGCTATCTTTATGCCCTGTTCTCTACCACTTGTTTAGTACGGAAATTGGAGGTTTCTTGTTGAGTGCCTTGTTAACTATTAACTATTATCTGTTATCTCAAAACCTTTCTGACATTGGTCATACCAATCTTACCACCTAAGTTAATCATGAATTCGAGCATGAAGCCATTGGAGAATAGAATTTACACATCTAAAAGTAATAAGAAAATTAAAGGTATATGAATGTGTGGGAATAATAACTGAGTAGCTTAAGCTGTTTTGGTGCTATGGACAAGTTCAAGCACAGGCCTATAGAGCTTAACAGTTGTAAGATTCAGGAACCCCAACTTACTCTTTTTTTTTTGCCTGGACTTGTGTTCTGAGTCTCAAAGTCCTCAGGTCATAACCTTCATTATGTCATCAATAACATTTAGTAGTATGTCTTTGGTTCTGGCAAATTGGCATTTTACTTTTTTTCATTAGTTTTTTATGTTTTCTTTATGTTTAATAGTCAATATTCAATACTCTCAATTATATTAGATGGAAGTTTGCCATTTCTTTCTCATATTTGTTGTTACGTTCACTTTTCTATTTGTTGACTTTGCCCATTACTCCAGAGTGGCAGAAAGCTATTTATTCAGTGGGGGGATCTGAGATGAAAAGATGGCCCCTACAGCTCCGTCGAACTATGTCTGATGGGATGCCTGCGACTAGTAATGGTACTTCCTTGCAACAACCAGAGATGAGTTTGATCTCAGACAGAACACTTCCTTCCTCACCTAGTCCTTTGTATAGCCCTCATGCCAAAATTTCTGGTTTTATGAAAGGAAGTTTAGGGCAACCTGCTGCAAGAAAGCAGCTTATGGGTGGGCATTCTATGGTTGACAACTCAAGGGGTTTGCTTAATTGGGCACAAAGCATCAGTTTTGTTTCAGTTTCATTGGACCATTCATTACAGCTTGTTCTACCAGCTGATTCATCTTCTCCCGGTGAGTTAAATGCAATGAGTTTGCTTCCAATTATACTTTCTTATTTCATCGAACTACACATATGCTTATCATTTGTTGCTGGAAAAAAAAAATCCCTTCATATTTTTGTCTGACTAAATGTGTGTGTGTGTGTGTGTGTTCACATGGATCTCATCACCAAGAACATGTACATAACGAGCTATAGCTAGATGTTTTCTTCAGATTGTGTTGCGGCTCCAATGTTTATATTAGTTGGTTATGCATTCTCATAATATAGGTGTTTCTTGGAACATTTAAATTTAAGGGGGAAAACAATACTGATGTTCCTCTGTTTGGCCGGTAGACTATTTTATGTAGGCAACTTGAGAGAGGGGAGGGCTCTGGATTTATGGTGAAGACCTACGGTTTGCTTGGGTGGATTACATGTAGAAGATAGGTTGATTAAAGCTGAATTGGATCCATATGGGAACAATAGTGATTTGGCAAGCCATAAGATGGGTTTGAGAGGTTAAATTGCTGGATGTTTGGGTGGCACCTACGGAGTAGGGATTGAGATTATTATTTATTGCAGGGTACCTTGCAACAAAAATCAGTTAGTATTTTGCTAGAATGAACTTTTACTGTTGCGTACCAAGAATAATTAGATTTTAGCTGTTGAGACTCTACTCTTTTTTCCCCTTCTCTTCTTATATTGAGAAGAGCATATGAAGAACAGTCGCTTAGGCATCACACCTAGGGTTGGATTGCATTGCACAACCAAAGACAAGCAATGCATGCTAGAGTCTAGGCTATTCTGTACCACCAAAAGAGTATAGGCTATTCTGTACCACCAAAAGAGTATAGGCTATTCTGAATTGGGAAGTTATCGTTGTGCATGCATAAATGATGAAAGGTGCAGCATAACAAACCAGAATAAGTTGATTGTTGATATCCACGTGAGATTATATTTAAGCATTCATTTTGATTTTGAAGTTATTTCATGAAGTATTAAAAGGCAAACTTCTGCAGGAGGAACTCAAAATGGTAGTGGGATGTCTATTTTAGGTTACGTTGAAGGCTTTACTCCAGTGAAGTCTCTTGGGTTTGCATCTTCTGCGTACATTCTAATTCCTTCTCCCAGCATGAGGTTCCTTCCTCCAGCGGCGCTTCAGCTCCCCACATGCCTCACTGCAGAATCTCCTCCACTGGCTCATCTGCTTCATAGCAAGGGCTCTGCTCTTCCTCTCTCCACTGGATTTGTGGTTTCAAAAGCTGTACCTTCCATGAGGAAGGACTATAGAAGGAACCTGAAAGAGGAATGGCCTTCAGTGCTTTCTGTGAGTCTCATCGATTACTATGGAGGTACTAACATTAACCAAGAAAAGATTATCCGAGGAGTTCACAAGCAAGGTGGCAGAAGTGTAAGCTGGGAAGCTAAAGATTTTGAGGTCGAGACCCACTTGGTTCTTGAGTCCCTTGCAGCAGAGCTACATGCCCTGTCATGGATGACTGTGAGCCCAGCATACTCGGAGCGACGTACAGCTCTTCCTTTTCATTGTGACATGGTTCTAAGACTAAGGAGACTTCTTCATTTTGCTGATAAGGAGCTCTCCAAGCAGTCAGAGAAGTCTTGACTTGAGGTTAAACAAAATGACGCCGACAAACCCTTACAAACAATGAGCTCTGAATAGACTGTATCATACTAGTTACTAGGTTCACTGATTCTATGTAAATTAGATGTAAAGCCCGCTGATGCGTTTTAGGGAGAAGTAGATTCAGCAATTGTAGATATAAGTTGAGGTTGTGGAGAATGTATCTATAGAAAAGTTAATTTTAACCCAGGCTAGTGTAATTGATAGAAGCGGTTGATTATTTTCTTTTGGTAGGAATGGGAGCTCCGGAATTTTTCCACTGTATGATTGTTGAGACAAAATCGTTTACTATTGATACAATTTTAATCTGCTCGCCTATTATTAATTCATGTTCCTGACGACGAATTGATGATATAAATCATTGCGACTGACATCAATTTTGTTCCATTGGTACCGATTTTGTTTTCTTTTCATTTATTGTTTATATCTTGTGCCAGATTTGTTTGATGGGCGACTTTTCTGGTGTGCTACTTTGGTCTAAAATGCCCAAAAATGAAATTCTTTAACTTTAAAAGTAGTACAATTTGTCCCCGTCAATTTTAAAAATTAAAGACTCATCAAATTTAGTTTGGTGCCACATGCTGTTTTTTTTTTTTTTTTGTATCAAATTTTTGGATTGATTATCAAAACCATGGAAAGGATAAGAAGCCATTCAGGTATTCACTGTGAAAGGTGAAGTGGCTGCTGGTAGTCTGGGGCAGCTATACTTGGTGAACTAATGCAAAAGGAATGGCTTTGCCGGGTTAGAACTCCAAGATTTGAGGAAAATGAACAAACAAAAAGGTATGAGACCTAAAGTGCTTGAACCGGGGTTATTGAACCGGTTAAAATACTGATTCAAGATTTAATGGTTCAATCATGGTTCAATTGAAATAAAACCGGTGGTAATAAATTTAATAATGTTTTAACTTTATACATTTTATAGAGGATAAAAAATATTATTAATAAATTTCATAACCTAATATTAAAATCTAAATAAGTTAATATTTATTTGGAAAACATATTTTGAATTCAAAATAGTCAATTAATATTTTTTTCATATTATGTGTTAAGTAAATTTATTATTATTAATAATTATGTATCATCATAATAATGATTATACAATATTATAATATAAAAAAATTAATATAAAAAATAATGCTAATTAGTACTGAAATAATATTATTTTATTTTAAAAAAATAAAAAAATTTAAAAGTAAACCGATTCAACACTGGTTTGAGACCAGTTTTTCACCGGTTCTGGAAATGGGCAGTTAAGATCTATGACCGGACTGGACTTGGCATCGAGAATCGAGAACTGGTTGAATCGATGGGTCTAATCTGATTTTTTGAACATTGATTAAGAGGTGCAATGGCTAAAGAGAATTTAGAGGGAGGTGGGATTGTGAATGGTGGTGACGTAGGTGTTTTTCTAAAAGAGAAAATTTATGTTTTTCTTTATATGTTTTTTTTTTTTTTGCTGTTTTCCACTTAAAGGTTATCATGTAGACTCTTTTTTAATACATTATATGGTTAATGATTAAATCTATGATTATTAAAAGAGTTCATGTACCTATTTTTAATTTAAAAATAACATTAAAAGCGTATAAAGAAAATTATATAAGTTTTTTCCATTTCTAAATCGGTAATCCTGAAATTCTTGTTTCTATTTCTATGGTAAATTTTTTCACATAGTTATCTACCAAATAGGTAGATATATTAATGAAACAATCTTAAATTAATGAAATGTTTTTGAAACGATATTATAGGCTTTTTGACCAAAATATATTGAAAAAGAAAAAAGAAAGTCCCCGAAATGGTATAAGTTTGAAATTATATACTGAGATACTATAAGTTACTCAATCCCAGTTTGACAGAAACTAAGATCCATATGTTTTAAAAATTTATGAAGAACTTGGTATTGTCAAAATTGAGATTTTTTTTAAAGTGATTCTTTGAATCTTAACTTTTATTAGACCGGGAAATATTATGTTTAGAAAGTACAAATCTTGGTAAAAGTCAAACTGATATTCAAGTTTTTTCTTAATTAGTGAACTCAGTTGACTAATTCACAATGTTTTTTTTTTAAAAAAATTAAGGCTATACTGATCTCGGTTTCTATTAAACCAAGATCCAATTTCTTTTTTAAATTAAAAGTGAACTTGGTCAGTTGAAGTGACCGAGTTCACTTTTAAAATATAAATAAATAAATTGGATCCCCGTTTCAGAAATCAAGATTCAATTTAAAAAAAATTAAAAGTAAACTTGGTTAGTTAAAGTGATCGAGTTCACTTTAAAATAAATAAATTGCATCTCAGTTTCTGCCAAACTGAGATCCAATTTATTTATTTATAATTAAAAGAGTGAACTCAGTTAATTAAATGATCGAGTTCTCTTTGAAAAAAGACATTAAAACGCATTGCCAGACCAAATTTAATGACCAGATTTGATGTTATATTCCTCCTACTTAATAAGGGAACATTGAACCTGGGAATGTGGCTTCCTTCACGTTTTTTTTCTTCAACACTTGTTTCTTGATTTTCCTCCTCTACACTTCAACTCTTTTCATTATCTTCCTATGTTATCTCTTCATCATCTCAGATTTGAGATCTCACATTCTTCTTCTGAATTCCTTTGGTGTGTTTTGCTTGAAGCATACAAATTTGCTACATTTTCTTTACTTAACTCAGCTTCAGTCTCTATCTTCACCTATTTTTAGGTCAACTTTCATTAAAGTAATTAGAATCTTGTTTAATATTATATGTATATAATTTTAGAGTTTGATTATCTATAAATTGTTTAGATTTTGCTCCATTATGTTAGATTGAAGAATATTTGGATTTTAATAAAAAAAGTGCTCAAGTATTTTTCATGTGTTCGCAATAAAAAATAAAGTAAGATATAATTATGATATTATATCTGGTTAAATGATTGTTTTTTATTTGTGCATTTTTATAATATTGATAATAAAAATTAGTAAATAAATTATACTTAGGAAATTTAAGAGTAGTAAATCTGTTTAGTAAATTCGTTTACGTATAGTTTGATTATCTAAGTTTTTTTTAAGAAAGATAATTATCTAATTTGTTAAGATTTTGTTTTTTTGGATTTTAATTGAAAAATTGTTTAAGTATTTTGTTTCATGTGTTAATAATAAATAGAGTATGATATATTTATGATATTATATAGTTAAGTGATGATCAGAGCCAGACCTATCTCATTTTCCAAAATTTACATGCAATAGGTATTGAGCTTTCTTTCATGCGGGTTCATCTTCTATGTTTGACCCCACTAAAATTGATGTAAATTAGATGCCCAAATTTAAGCAAGAGACAAGAGTGAGACTTGAGAGAAGTGCTTCACATTTCGTCTTCCTCTTTGGGGTTGGAGGAGTTGCAGAGTTGGTGAGAGAGAGACAGATAGATGGAGATGAAGAACATGGAGAGAGAGAGAGAGACCGGTTGCTTTTCGCGGAAGAATAGAGGACTTTTTTATTATATTTTAAGTAATTACTTTAATTTAAATTATTTAGTACAAATATTGATTCCAGAAGATTTGTGGATTAATATCATGCATAGAATAAACGAGGTGTCTCTTGATTGCTTATTATTTAATTTAATAATTGTAAAATTGTTTGTTTCTTTTATTTATTTGTTATTTTATTAAACATTATTTATTTACTTTTATTCATTTATTTATGATGAGATATTATTATAAAATCAATATAGCAGATGAACTAATTAAATTAAGTATGAATGAGCCTTTGCAAATGTTGAATTGGGATTATCAAGAAAGGATTATTCAGGACCAACATAACATCATAATGGCATTAAAAGAATAACATTACAACATGATCTCTTAGCTTGCATCACTTGCAATTGAACTACTATGTCTATAGATTTCTTAGGAACGACCAAGTAAGCGACATGGCGGCCATTTGTTAACTCAACCATCAGTTGTAGCTAAAGATAAAAAGAAATAAGATCAAGGAGTTGTGGCTCAAGATGAAGAAAAACAAGATCAAAGAGCCACCTTTTCTTCAAACATTTTTAGTCAATCCCATTACATACCACTATCAACCTTGCCACAATTCAACTCATTCAATTTGAAGTCATTTATGTCTTTATTTGAGAATTCGATAATTTTTATGACCAGGTACAATAATTACACATTTGATGTTAGTTGGCTATTAAATAAAGTATTCATAACTCCCCATTAGACAGTTCCTCCTATAGAGAGTCTCATGTATTTGATTAGAATACTCTATTGGCTACACCTACTACTAAATCACAAGAATCCCCACATGAAGAATCCATAAGATAAGGATGGTCACATGTAAAGAAATCGATATATGACACTAGAAATCATTATATAGAGAGTAGGCAATTTTTTTCTTGTGAAAGAAAAATTTTATCTTTAATTGTTGTAAAAATTTGACTTTATCAATTAATATATAATAATTACTAATTAATTTATTTATAATATTTCATTATTTAAATTTAAATTTTTATTATTTACCATTTTTTATACTTACTTAATCATTGATTATTTATTAACCGATTCTCATCTCATTATTAATTAATAAAAAAAATTTCCCCCTCAAGATATTTTTAGTATTTAAATAATAATTATTATTTCTAATAATATTTGTTCTTTTTTACTAAACATTATCATTATTTAATCATCTCTTTTTATCCTTATTCAATAATTATGAAAATTGGTTAATCATTACTTATTTATTTGTTTGATGGAATTATGATTTGAGACTAAAATAAGTAATTTATTAAAGTCTAGGACTTGTAGTTGATTAAATAAGAAAAAGAGACCAAAGGTCCTAAAATGTAAATAATTCCATTGCCAAATTATTAAAATACCCTTAACTTCTCTTCTCTCCCACTATCACCTATGCAATGCCGGCCACCAGCCGATCAACGGTTTTTCCATGTCGGCTGGCAACTAGTCAATGGTTGCCAGCAGCCAGTGGTTTTACAACTTTCTTCCTCAAATTTTACAATTTACTCACTCTAAACTTTCAATTCAATTTTTCAATTTTTACTATTAATAATTATTATAGTGATTTGTAACTTTCATTTCCAAATTTACAACTTAATTTGAATTTACATTTCATTTTTTCTAAATTTTAACTATGAATTATTCATATGGTTGATCAGTCGTTGATCAGTTGCTGTCAACGTTGACCAGCTTTGACCGGCCACAGTCATTGGTGATTGTAGGGAGACGAGAGAAGCTAAGAAAATTTTAGTAAATTCACAGTGGACTTATTTACATTTTAGGACCCTTGTCAATTTTTTTAATTTAATCAACTACATGTCCTAAAATTTAATTAATTACTTATTTTGGTCTCAAATAGTAATTCCCTATCTATTTTCAATCATTACTTAATTATTATATCCATTACTCAATTGTTAATCATTATATAATTATTGCAATAATTATTATTTTAATTTTTACCAATCATACAAATTGGTCAACTAGGTGGGAGCAATGTTGTTTACCGGATCAGTTTTGTTGAAACTAATTTTGATTGTTTTATTAAAAAATAGCAAAACGTGATTGATGCTAATCGTGTTGCAACAAACCGATTGTATTAGTAGAATTTTGGTAAAATCTTTTAAAGTTGTAATATTTAGGTAAATTTTTTTCTACAGTATTCTGTTCAAATTTCCCAGTATAATAATATCCCTGATTCCTGATTTATTGTTTAATTAAAACGACATGAAGAAAAGGGATAGATAGATGCAGCAGTTTTCATATGGACCCATTTTGTAGTTGGGGTGTTGCTATCGTAACCGTAATGCCATCTTAGATTATTACTTTTTTATAATCGCCTTTTAGAGAGCCAATCGTCAAGGGGGATGTGGCGTTTTATACATGAAGCTGCTCTTATTTTTCCTCATTTTCAACCTTAACATCAGCAGGAGCAGCAGGGAGTAACTGCGAAGATAATTAAAATTAGTTTCAACAAAACACCATTCATAATACAATCAAATCTCAGATTCTTGTAGCTCTTCAACTTAACAAACTAGAGTCACAGAGGGGGATTTGGGAAATGGAAATAATAATTAAAATACTTGTAGCTCCTTCCACTTCTGAGCTTTAATTGCAAACTTTAGTCCACAGAATATATATACAAGTAAAACTCATCATCATACTACTGAAAGAATCACTGATACAAGTGAGGAGCTGTGTTTTTTATTGAAAGAAAACATAAATTCAGATTAATATCTACAGGCAAGCAGGCAGATCCTTTGAAATTATTATACAACACCATCAGAAACAAACCAACAAGAAATATGAAGCATGCTGATGATTAAGCTCAGAAGAAAAAGGCAAGGGCAAGTGCTGCTAGAGATACAAAGAAGGTGGGAAGGAATAGAGGCGCATCAGATGCTGGGCTTGGAGCTGGACCCTCAGCTACGGCGGCCTTATGCACCGAGCACACCGCCGTTACGACCACTAACAGCATTGTCATCAATAGCTTCATTCTCACACCCTCCATGAACTTTTCTTTTGAACTATATTGGAATAGGATTCTTGAATTGGAAGGGAATGAATGGGGTGCGGGGGACATTTATAGAAACGACAAGAACAAGGAAGCAAATAAACTACATACAATACAATACAATACAAGGTGCTTGTATTATTTTGGGATGGCATCATGCCATACAGCTGTCACCGATCACCATTTGCTGGGTGTTAACTACTGCTTTGGCATGTTTTCTTGGTCATCATGTCCACCGCCCATCCATATTTTAGACTTTTTTGTCTTAATTTTGTTTTAAAGTTTTCATTGTTTTAGAATTTTAAGGTTTTTTTTAAGCTATACCTTAATTACAACATAAATTGAGTGAGGATAATTTTGTCGGTGTATAGTAAAATTTTATATTAATTAATTATTTCTTAATCCATATGTCATAACTTGAAATAACAAAAGTTTTGAAATAGAAAGAGTATTCCTTGCCATTTATTGCACATCAATATATATGATTTGAATTTATAAAATGTCATACTATTCCTTAATATGCAATTCATCTCAAATAGCTCCATACAAATAATGAAATTTAATATAATGTATGGGCCCATTTCTAATTTATCTAATTTACATCATATTATTTTTTGTTACATATCTAAACCTAGAATCAATATTATGAAAACTAGCAAGATTCCTGAGCAATGCACAGAATATATTTTGATAAATTAATTTTAAAAGATATTTGTAACTCATCACATATAATTTTTTTAGAATATTCATATTTAATTTAAACATATTATTTTTTTTATTTTATTAATCATAATATTTTTATTTTTAATAAAATAATACAAAATCATAATAATATTATACTTATGATTATTATAATTAAAAAATGATTGACAAATCATGTAACAACCCAAACTTTAATTAAGTAACACCATTTAGTGTTTCATTTATGGGATTATTAAAATTATGGGTCATTAAGATGTAAATTAAATTTATTTAAAAAAATTAGAAATTTAAGTGTGAATCTGAAAAATTCTTGCACAATCATCCTCGGGAAAATTGTAATTGTGGGGTCAAATTTGAAAACAGTTCACTTAAGTCCCTACTCGATTTATGGTTATAAAAAGTGTAAATCTTTATTTTTCATAGGTGTGAACTTTGGTTTTAGGCCAAGTTGGGTCTGGTGAAGCGTCCAAGGGTGGTTTCCGTCAATCTAAGGTTGTTTGCTTGAGGTTTGTAACTTAAATCATCCATCTCTTCATTCCTTCCTTGCTTCATGTTCTTCATGGATTTCAGTTTGGTGCTTGATTTTTCCTTGTGGTTGTTGTTTCTTGCATAAATCTTAAGGGCTTTTGGTAGATAAACATAGTAGTAGCTTGTGGTATCATTGTTTGGCTCTTGAATGGTGGATTTTTGGGGTTTTAAAGTGTAGGTTGGAAGTTGTCAAGAACCATAGTTTGGGAATGAGAGAAATATGAAAATACATATTTGTGGGGCTTAAAACTTTTATCGTATACTTCTTTAGGCTATAAGGATTGTGTGTATCAAATTTAGTAAGATTTGGAGTTGGTTTGATATATAAACATCTTGCATGAAAATATAACTAATAAATCCCATATTAAACCTTTGGGATGTTAAATGAACTATTATAGGGTTGATGTAGTGATTGAATGTGGTTTACTCTATGAAGTACCTACTTGGGGTTTTGATTCAATATAGTCCCTTTGTTATGATTTGAGTAGTTACAAGTATGAACAACTTCTTAAAGCTTGGTTGGGTTGCTTAAACTTTTTGGAATTCCTAAAACTTTGTTTTGGCTCTTGGAAGTGTTGAATCAAGAGTTTTAATGATTCCAAACCAACATCCAACAGCTTGGATTGAAGATATCAAAGAAGATCAAAGTGCTTCAAGTGAAGATTTTCTGAGTATTTGCTGCTAGATCTTTTGTAGGATCTTTAGTTTTAGTTGTGATTGGGTAAAAGATTTTGATTTGAGAAAAAGATGTTTTCAAACCTTGATTTTGTGTTAAATCTTGACTTATTTGAAAAATATCCACAAACAGACGAAGTTTGAAAGTTTAAACTTAACTGTCAAGTTGGAAATTCGAACTTTGCTTTGGGAAATTCAAATTTCGAGCTAAAATTGAATAAGTCTGAAGAGATGGCTCTCTGTCAGACGAATTTTGGTTGTTCAAAATTTGAATTTTCATCCAAGTCTGAAAGAAGCCTCTTAGTGACAGACGAACTTCGCATCTTCAAAATTCGATTTTCAGACAAAACACAACTTGAGAAAATAGAAGAAATTCATCTGAAATAATGTTAAAGTTCATCTAAAATCAAGATAAAATTGAGTTTGAAAAATGCTCTCTGATAGACAAACTTTGACTTTCCAACATTCGAATTTTCATATAAGTCTGAAATGAGCTTCTTTGAAACAGACGAACTTTGAGTCTTCAAAATTCGAATTTCAGACAAAACAAAACTTGAAAAAATAAAAGAAATTCGTCTGAAACCATGTCAAAGTTCATTTGAGATCAAGAATGATTTAAGTTTCAAAACTGCTCTCTGATAGACGAACTTTGAACATTAACGTTCGAATTTTAGAAGCTAAGTTCTTGAGTCTGTTAAAGTGAAATATTGACATACGAATGATAGGAACTTACAACATTCGAATGGTGAAGTTAGTCTGAAAAGAGTCTCTCTGACAGACGAATTTCACCCTTTCAAAATTTGAATTTCGAAGAAAGTGATCTACTGTGCCTCTTTGAACGTTCAATGGACAGACGAATTTTGAGCCTTCCAAATTCGAATTTCGAAGGCACTGTAGAAAATTGAAAACACTGTTCACACTTAACCGAAAAACTTTCTTCTTGAAAATTCGTATGTCACATTGTGAAAATGTTTTGTAAGTTTCAAAATTCGAATTTCACTTCATGAACAGACGAATTTCGTGCTGTAACGTTGAAAGCTTTAACCTTCAGTTCCTTCGAAATTCGTCTATTAACCAACCAAAATTTGAATTTCAGTATGTCAGAAACATTAAATGCGGTTGGTTAACGGATAGTTTTTCAGAGTAACCGTTGGATAACTTTCCCAACGGATAGATTTTGTCTCTAACGGACATTTAAGACCTTAAACTATAAATAGAACATCATTTGAAGTTGTGGGTAACAAATCTAACTTGTATATACCGAATTTCTGTCAAAATTTCTTCTCAAGAGCTTTTACCCTCTAGCTTCAATATCTGTACTTTAACCTTCATATCTACTCTATTCAAGAGAGTTATATCTTTGTAAACAATCTACTCTTTATCTGGAAGATAGATTTACTTGTGAGGGGAAATCACAAGGGGATTAGGAAGCACACTGTGAAAGTGCTTAGAGTGTTTGAGAGAGCTCAAGAAACAGAGCATACTCGTGTACTGTGGCATTAGCAAAAAGCCCGTTGAATTCTTGCTGTATAGTGGATAAATCTCAAGAGTTGTCTTGGGGACTGGACGTAGGTCAAGTGGATAGACCGAATTAGGATAAATCACTTAGTCTTTTTCTCCGTACCTTCACTTTTTAGCTTGCTCTGTTTTATACGTTGTTTACATTATACTGTACTATCTTCACCCATTTCACTTTGTGCAGAAAAATTTCAATCTTCCCAATTCACCCCCCCTCTTGGGAAGTCAGTCTTGCTAACAGGAAGCACTTGTGGGGTCTAGAAGGCTCAAATGACATTGTGAAAAAAGTTATTAAAATTAAGTGCTTGGGTAAGTATCTCTCGATTTTTTGAGCTTTGTTATGTTGGGAGCATTGACCCCTTTATCAAGTATAGTCATAATGACTCTTGTTACTGGCACTTAGTATAGTGTAGTGTGGTAATCACTCTCTTATGACTCTATGAATCGGTGTTGGCTTTATTGTGAGGTAACCGAAGGTTTGGTTCTTTACTTGCTTATTTGTATGATTTACTTGGTTACTAATACTATGATGGATTGGTTATAAAACATTGAGGCATATGACCATAAATTTGTTGGTTACTTTGAAAAAAATTTTATGTATGTGCACGTATGGGTCTCATAACCAACATTTTCATGGATATGTGAAATGTGGATTCCTGGACAGCCTTGGGATGTAGTACCACTAAAATGGATGAGTGCCACCAAGGTGGGTCTCATAAATGTGGATTAGGCTACCTTGGGATATAGTACCACTTAAGGATGTGCGTACCATCAAGGTGAGTCGCTTGGGATGTAGTATCACGAAAGAATGTGTGCTGTCAACCTTACATGATGAGTGGTTCTTAGTTTATGGCCATATATTTTTATTTACAGTTGTTCATTTGGAGGATAATAAGAGCTTTCTTTACATGATTTGTTTTATATTTTGTCATAGATTTAGTTCCTTGGTTATTGAGATTTCTATCTGACTTAGCTATTCAACATTTTCCAGGTGAGGTTTCTAGCATTAATAAGAACAAGTAGGTGGAGCAGTGATTGCTCTTGGAATCAAAGGAGAACTTGACTCAACTCCTTTGGTGTTCTTTGTTTGAAGTATGCACATTATAGTATGAATGCCAATTGTAATATAAGGGATGGTGACTTTTGTTTTCTTTTGATTCTGAACACATATATTATAAAGGATGGATTATAGGATTATTGGCATAAGCTACTTAATTGATGTAGCATGGTTCAACTTGTTATTTTGGTAATATTTGGAATGACTAATGAATATTTGTTTCTGGGTTATAAACATAGTTTATCTTCAAGTATGAATTACAGTCTATTTTGAATACGTGAAGAGTATTAAATATCTAGATATATATAATTATTTGATAAACATGTTGGTGGTTGTTACTGGAACAACTATTATATTCATTGTTCTTGAGAGGTTTATTTTTTAGATTATTGAGTTTATAGCCATTATATTGCTGAAATTTCGGTAGAAGGGTTGTTTATAATTGGGTGAAACTTTCTTGGGCTTTGTAACACCCTTACACTCTAGACATGTCTTATCACACATACTAGAGGCTATTTTAGGGTAGAAGAATGAGTATTGGTAAAAATATGAGAAATTTTGGACTTTATAATAACCATAATATGAAGTAGGAATTCTTATTAAGTCATCTAGATTATCATTCTGTAGGGTCCATTTTATGTAAATAAAATGTTTCATTTCATTTAGGAGTCATTACATTTGTTTCCAATTTCATAAAATAGCAAAACTTAAGTTTTCTTGATGTTAAACTATAATGAATTGCCCATCGGACACTGCTCTAGTGGTTGGAGTGTCTCCTTACAAAGCAAGGTGTCATGGGTTCTAGCCCACTTGATGCCTTGACTTGGTACACAGAACTTAAACTTAAAGGAGACACTCAAACTATTAAGTTGAATGGTTTGATTGACCTGGTGTGAGCTATTATGGACTTGGTTTACACTTGGGTTTTACTTGAATGGTAGTTGGGCTCTGCCCTAAAGTGTGGTTGGGCTTTGCCAGTTGGGGTTTTCTTGTCATAAAAAAAAAACTACAATGAACTTTCATGGAGAATCTCTATGATCAATTATCAGGTTTGTTAAAATGCACACCATAGCTACAGACAAATCAATGAAAGTTCAAGGGGATTTTTGATGAACAATTATTGGGCTACAAATTGATAAGGGGATACTCAATGAATGAATAAGAGTTTACAATGAAAAGACCCAACATGCAATGGGGATTTTTGATGAACAATTATTGGGCTACAAATTGATAAGGGGATACTCAATGAATGAATAAGAGTTTACAATGAAAATACCCAACATGCAATGCATGCAATGAACATTCATCAAGCAAGTAAATGAACAAATAAGACCATTTCCAACAAGAACACCCACATACATGACCACACAAAGAACGACTAAGAAGGGGTTACTAGAATTAATAAGACTTATGGCAAGGGGACTCTAATATGCACAACTCACAATGAACATTTAAGAGGACACTTCTTGATCGACTAAGTCACACATGCATATTGTAACATCATTATTTTTCTATGCATATGATGAATAGAATTACTAAAGAATTACTCTGAATTGTTCAGGGATAAATACAAGTATAAATAGAAAGGATAAGAATAAAAAAATGAAGTATTAAAGGGTTAGAAAAGGGTAAAATAGTAATTTTTCAAATTTGTTATTTTAAGGGAAATTTTCAAAAATAGTAAATAATATTATTTTATTATGTTGGTCTTTGATAGTAAGGTATACTGTGTAGAAGAGACGTGGGCCCAGAATAAAGTACAATTATGACATTAAGTGGACCCTACAAAAACTAAAAGTAGAAGGACAAGCAGACTCCACTTGTAAAAGTAAAAGAGAAAGGCAGTGGGCTCAACAGATAAAGTAGATAAAAAAAGATATAGGATAAAGAAAATACACAGATATAAAATAGACTGTGTAGAGTTATTTTGGATCAAATATAAAGTAATAAATTATTTTTCTCTCTCCTCTCTCTCCATGACTAAAAATTCCAAACAAGCTTAAGAAAATAATTATTCATTATTTATGATGTCATAAAGGAATTAAATCAGGCCAAGATGATGTTATAATTAGCAAGGCTTATTAAAGAAGCATCAAGGAGGACAAATGTTTTAATCTTGACCCTTGCTTTTTAAGAGGATAAATCTATGGCCATGACTCATCAAGGCAATTAATTGGCCTCCAAGTCACTCATTCTTGAAATGAATGGTGAGGATAAAAACCTAAACTCTATAAATAACACTCCTCCCTCTCTCATTTTCTCACTTGGCTGAATTGAATAGAGAGAGAAGGAAAGAGAGAGTGGCGTGAAGGGAGGAAGAGAAGGAGAGGAAAGGAAGAAGGTGATTTTGGAAGAAGAAGCTTGGAGGCAAGGCAAGTAAGGATTAAGGTATGCTTCTTCCTTAGAGTTTAAGTTTAATTTCCTAGATTTATTTAGATTTAATGAAGTTTTCCTTTTCCCTCATGGCCATAATGATTTCGACCAAGACGTCTTGAAGGATTGAGAATGAACAAATCATAGGAACAAAGATAGGAAAGGATTAAAGTTAAAATACATGAGTTTGGCAATGCTACATGAAATTTCCTTCCTTGTGTCAATAAGCATGGTTTCAGCCAAACAAGAAATTGCATGCTTGGGATGTAATTTCATGAAGACAATGGTAGAAAAATGATATACAAATAAAATAAAGTACTAGGTCATGAGTTACTTGATGTTTCATGAAAATCTCATTCTTGGTATTTTAGAGGGAGATCTTGACCTCAATGAGGAAGGAACAAGGGAGTTGGATTCTCATGAAACTAATGATTTAAATGAGTTTCTCATGCATGAGATGGTAAAGATAAGCTAAGGTTTCAAGATTTAGACTTAGAATGCAAAAAGGGAAATCCTAGAGCTAACAAAGTATTAAGAAGCTAGTTTACAATGATAGTTCATTTAGCAAGTTCTCTATGATGATTCTAGGTCCCAAAAGGTTTAAGGAGGTAATTAAGGAAGGAGAATCATTCAAGGGAAACAAAAGTAAAGCTTTGAGGTAGTAACTCCTATATTTTCTTTATATTGTCTTTAAAGCTTTTCATGATGTGAATTTGATACCATGTTGTTGCCATTGTTTCTCTTGATTGGTTTTGGCTAAAATTATGATAAGAACTTTGCCCGAGATGACTTTTTTCTAAATGGAAACTCTGCTAAAATTTTGTTTACCAAGATGATACTTTGTTATGATTTATTAGTAAATGATGTTTCACGTTGTTTCTGATAATATAAATGCATGTTACAATTGTTACTACTGAGATTTCCCCAAATCTCACCCCTCAAGCTTCCCAAATGCTAGGAACAAGTTACTCCAAGAAGAAGAATAAGGGCAAGAAGGATTGAAGAGGAAGAAGCTTATGTTAGAACTTGATAGAACAATGTTTATTTTGATGCTCGTTTTGGTATGATAGTATCAATTTATGTTCATGATTTAAAATATGTATGACTGGTTGGTCTTGTACCCTTGAACCTTATTTGATGTTTAGAACTTGGTTGTGACCAAATTGATACAATTTAGTGAAAGAACCAAGGTAGATTTAATGTATATTCCAAAATGACCCAATTTGGGTATACTAAGGGTTTAGTATGGTAAACCTAGATAGCATGTGATTAGTTGACCACAGAGCTATTATATATGGAAAGTAAACATATTGAACATTTTAAACAAGACCAAGAACATGCGAAATGGTTTAGTATAGAGTGAGATATGATTTTCCAAATTTGAGATATGAAAATTGGATAGAATCTAGATAGGAAAATGAACAATGATTTTAAATGAATAAACTATATGAATTTACGTAATGAATGTAACATCCCCAAATTCCAAAATATTGCTAAACGTATAAAAAATGATATTATAGTATGAAAATATGATAAATAGTTTGAAATGCATGATCTAGATTAGGAAAAGGGTATAAAGATCATTTTTTAGGTTAGAGGTATGAATAGTATGAACCCTAGAAAAAAATTATGTGCAGTTTAGTCCTTGAAGAAAATTTGCAATTTAGTCCCTCTAGGGTTATTTTCGTAAATATGCAACATTACAGTCAAACTGAGGCTTATGACATACTGAATCTAATGGAATTGTGTATTGAGTCCAAAAAGATTTATTTAGAAAGAAATTGATTACCAGACTTGTTAAAAATTATATTATTAAAGTAAAAGTATTGTGGCCCCCATAATACTGATAAAGTGAAAAGAATAAGTAAGTGAGCCCCATCAAAGACACTGTTTGGGACATGAATTGATTTTTATATAGATTTCAATCTACTTTATTTTTTGTATGAAATAAAGTACAAACAATATAAAAATATTGCAAAAAGCAGCTTTAACAATTCAGGTAAAATAACAGGTATAGGATATATTTGAATTACGAAAAATATGCAGTATTTTGGACATATAAACCCCCTAGGTTCCTGATCCTATGCAGCACATGGAGAAATGGATTATTTTATTATTTTGGGCATGAAAAATCTAGGAAGTGAGTTATAAAAAATTTCCAAGTTTAAAGCTACTTTATGCAAGTAAATATATCACTTAGGATTTTTATTTTTCTCCCTTGCTTGGCTGACTAAGTGAGCTGAATAAGAGTGTAAGAGAGCTAAAATTTTCATAAGGAAGAAGAGAGTTGGCATGAGAAAAAGAGAGGAGAAAAGAGAGAGAGTAAAACTTGAAGCAATCATGGCAAAAAAAAAAAAACTTGAAGCAATCATGACCAAGTTCAAGGTGAGTTCTCTGTGCCTTTTATCTAGTTTTCCAAGTAGTTTAGTATAGTTTTATGAAGTTCTTTTTTCCTCCCTCTCAACCATGAATTTTGGCCAAGGTATAGGTTAGGGGAGGAAGAGTTCTTTTGCAAGCAAACCATGAGAGACCATGAGAAAAGTTCAAGAAGGTTTTTCAAGAGATTGAAGCAAGTAACATGAAAATTCGTCTCTTCCTTCTCTAGGGTCATTTTCTGCAAATATGGAAGTCAAGGAAGGAGTGATAATTCCATGAAAATGATGCCAAAAATGGATTCCTCATGGTTGATTTAGCTAAGGACAAGTATTGCTTTAAGGAAAAAGCTTAAGATAAACTATATGGATTTTTAGGTTTAATAGCAACTTTGTGAAGTAACCCATAGAATCAGTGGCTCAAGTAAGTATTTGATATTGTATTTAGATTCAAGAAAGTATATGGCAATCCTTGAAAGGAGTGAAACCAAGTGAAGACCAAAAAGAATCATTAAGGTAATAATTTTCTATTTATTGCATTATCTTATCTTATGATGTTTTATGACATTATATGATTTGCCATATTGCTATTGTGATGATTAGTGATTGTTTTGGCTAAAAATATGTTAGGGTTTTGACCTCAAGATATCCATTTTCTAAGAAAAAATTTTGCCAAAATTTTTACTTGAATGATATTATTACATTATGCGATTAAATATGTTGAAGTAGCGTTGCGTTTCCATGATGTAAATTTATGTATGGTATGATAACATGCATGCATAAATTGATATTGCTACTGGGATTCCATGAATCTCACCATTCCATATCACTAACATTTTTAGGAACAAGTTATGACAAGGATTCCAAGAAGGACCAAGGGAAGGAAGAAGTTAATGACTAAATTAGTTCTTTTAGCTATAGTCTTTTATTTTGAAACTTTATGTAAATTTATGTATGTTCTCTTAAATCTGTATCGTGAGGATATTATGCCCCTCTAGGTTTCACTTGATGTTTGGTACAGATTTGGAGTAAGAGATGTTGATGTATATATGTTATGGAATTTATTTTGCAAAGTACAAGGATTAAAATGCTCTATTTGACACCCTGATAGTAAAGTAACATTTGGACGACATAGGGCATAATGTATGAGTGTTATATATGTTTGAAAACTAGATAGGATGAAAACTAAAGAACAACTAAATTGGATAATTATACAAATTATTATGAATTTTTAAAATTGTCACCAGAAAGTTGAAAAACAAGGGAGTGACCAAATGAATAGTAGAATTTGTGGAATTTATTGTACAAATTGTTGCATTCAAAGATTTATTTCTTATTTTTCTAATGTAGATAAGATTTTAAGCTATTTTTAGAGATTAAATTATGTTGATATAATTTTTCTAGAATTAGTTATGATTTTTCAAAGTTTGGTCCATAAAATAGTATTACCAAATGAATAGTACCACCCCAAATTGGCAATTTTCTGTTTTAATTTTTTGTGTGATTCAAGCTTCTAAATATGATTAAATGGACTTAAATAAAGTCCAATACATGGAAAATAAGGCCTAAAGTTAAGGTATGACAATAAATGTCAATTTACATATTTTTCCTATAAAAAGCAACGTTTAAGTGATTTTCAAAAACTTGAACTGCTATCATATGATTTTTTGTATATTTAATTATGAATTTTTAAATTTCAGTCTATAAGTGGGTGAATAGTACCAGTGAGGCAATTTTTACAGTTTTGAAATTTAATGAGATTCAAGTTTCTAAATGCCTTCCAAATGGTGCTTAATATATGAGAAAGATAATAGTAAAGTAAGATGTGACACATATCACAAATCCATACTAAAAGAGAACAAGAACATATAAGATCCAAAATCATCCATAGAAGTAAGATGCTATAGTAATCACCTTAGATCAAACCCTACATGGGTCATGTATATATAATTAGAGTATAAGATAATCAAAATAAACATTTACATCCCTTAGACTATGAGTGTTAAAAGTTCAATTCTACTACAAATAAAGTACTTGGCAACAAGTTCACTAAATACCTTGCATAAACAAAAGATGCAATACCAAAAGAGAAACTCAAGCTACAACTAGAGTTTAATGGAAGAAAGTTTACTTCTCCAATTACTTGCCCTTGTCTATAAAGGAACCCTTGCCTAAAATGTTTAAGACATAGAGGGGAGATAAACATCTCGGTAACCAAAGTAACTTCTAATCATATATCCACAAGATTAAAAGATATGTTCTTCAAGATATCATGTAAAGACATGTTATAGCAAGATATTAGCATGCTCCATAATCAGTCAATTTAAACATGATACTATGATATCAAAACCCTCATCCATGGATTTAGTCTACTCTTCTACCACCTTCATCCAAGAGGTAGTTTAGATAGAATGTTCCTCCATCTATGTCCTTTCCAAGCCACAGTTTAGGGAATTATATCATTCCACCTTTTTTAGCCTTACCTAGGCCTTAGTTTAGTGAAATGAACCATGGTAATCATTCCATCTTTCAACCCATTATTTAAGGTGTTGGGAATTTCAGCATACACGGAGCGGAAAAACTATAAGAAATTCTCTGCTATGGATCCATTAACGTTGTTTAGATTGACAAGTAGAAAAAGAATTTACCTCTGGTGCATCCCTTGGTGTTCTTTTTCGTTTTTTCAAACCCCAGGAACTAACGTGACTAGTTAGCTCCCTCTACCGGTATCCACACGAATGGTGAGTCAAACTTGAATGGCGTGCTATCACCTTCTAGTTATGAATGTCTGTATGTTGTTTGTCATTCATGTGTATAGTCTCTCCCTCTGAGTATACGGCCGCTCTCTCTTTAGGGTGATTTGAAAGATCGTATATATTATGTACCCTAGTCTATATCAATATATAGATAGAATTTGATATTTATTTAATTTAAATTAATAATTTAAACTAAATCAAATATAAATTAAATAGATTAGTTTGAATTTAAATCTATCTAATAGATTAAATTTAAACTAACTATCTAATCTTTATTCAGAATCAAATTTAGATTTAATTTATTATATAAATCAAATTTAGATTATTAGTTTAAATTCAAATTTAGAATTAAATCTAAATCAAATTTAGATTATGATATTAGTTTAAATTTAAATCTATCATATAGAATTAAATTTAAAACTAATTCATTTGAATTAATTTGAATAATATATATATTTTGAAATAATATAATATATATCAAATATATAATATATCAAACATATATATATTTCGAATTTTAATATATATATATAATTCTATCACCCTAAATTGAACATTAAATTCATTGAATCTGGACACATTTTAGATTCAATGAATTTGGACATTTTAGCTTGAGTTAGCCTATTTTTGTGTGCGAACTTGTAGGCCCATATGATATTGGCAGTGGGATAATAACACTATTGAACCTACAAGTCATAAGTGACCTTTAGCAAAATATTGTGACTATCCAAATCATATGAGATCGGTGATCCGATGTAGCTTATCATATAACCGACCATATCCCTTTTGTCTCATGATGTATGGATCAAGTATGAGGCATGGAAACATCATCCTCATTTTACTCGACCATCACTTTATCGATCTCCGAGCAGACTGACGGAACAAATAGAAACTCTTTCATTCAAGCACGACCATGCATTTCTCAGTCTCACTCATCGAGGGGTCCAGATATATCTCTCCATTAATTAGAGGGGAAAATTCCATCTTGACCATTCACCTTCCTCCACACAAGTTCCACTATGCCCAATCATAGTCTTTATGATCTCTCGATTAAATGTGACTTTTGACTATGCCAAAGTATAGTGTTCCCTATATAGGAAGCCATGGTGATCTCAGGTCTGAGGGTTTAGTGACACGGTTATATATGAGATATGCTTATAACTTGATCCATGCAGTTATCTCATGACGAGTCGATCCAGCGCCTATTCTCTAATAGGAGCTTATGATTTTGATTTGTATCTTCATACATAATTATCAATCAAAATCATACTAGCTTCGTTTACTATTGCTCCCACAAAGATGATTGACTGGGACATTTAAGATAAAATAATTTATCCAAGGATATTATTATAAAAAAAACATGTAAACAATATAATAATGTAAGAAAAACACCTTTTTTCATAATGAAATACAATGTTCATAATACAATGATTGGCCTAGGGCACAATGTCTAACAACTCCCACTTGCACTAGGCCCAATCGTTGATGTATCTAATACCCATTGACCTAACATGATGCTCATGCTTTATCTGTGCAAGTGGCTTAGTAAGAGGATCAGCAACATTATCATCAGTTGGTATTTTCCATATCTTCATATCACCCCTATCAATGATTTCTTTGATGAGATGATATCGCCTGAGTATGTGTTTGGTTCTTTGATGTGACATAGGCCCTTTAGCCTATGCTATTGCACCGTTGTTATCACAAAATAGATTTATCAAATTTGAGATGGTAGGCACCACTCCTAGCTCAGTGATGAACTTTTTAATCCAAACAGCTTCCCTAGTTGCATCTGATGTTGCTAGGTACTCAACTTTTGTTGTAGAATCAGCTACAGTGCTTTGCTTGGAACTCTTCTAACTAACTGCTACACTATTCAAATAGAATAGGAATCTTGATTGCGAACTAGAATCATCTTTGTCAGATTGGAAACTTGCATCTGTGTAACCATTTACAACCAGCTCGTCTTCCAATCCTCTATACACCAAGAATACATCCTTAGTCCTTCTTAAGCACTTCAGGATATTCTTGACAGCAGTCCAGTGATTCTCACCTGGATCTGATTGATATCTACTAGTCATGCTCAAGGCATATGAGACATCCAGTTAAGTGCACAACATGGCATACCTAATAGATCCAATTGTTGAAATATATGGAATCTTGCTCATGTGTTCTCGCTCATCTTGTGAACAAGGACATTGAGGTTTGCTGAGATTGATGCCATGAGACATGGGTATGTAACCCCTCTTTGAATCTTGCATACTGAATCTATACAAGACTTTATCTATATAAGTGTACTAACTTAGGTCGATTAGCCTCTTGGATCTATCCCTATAGATCCTAATCCCTAGAATATATGTAGCTTCTCCTAAGTCCTTCATTGAGAAACACTTTCCTAACCAAGTCTTGACATTTTGCAAGGTAGGAATGTCATTCCCAATGAGTAGTATGTCATCAACATATAGCACTAAAAATACAATTGTGCTCCCACTAACCTTCTTGTAAACACAAGGTTCATCAACATTTTGGATAAATCCAAACTCTTTGACTACTTCATCAAAACGTTGATTCCAACTATGAGAAGCTTGCTTCAATCGATAAATGGATCTCTGAGGCTTTTAAACCTTCACAGAATTTTCTGGACGTACAAAACCCTCAGGTTGTGTCACACATCGTCAAGCAGCTTTCCATTAAGGAATGTTGTTTTGATGTCCATCTGCCAAATCTCATAATCATAGTATGTTGCAATGGCAAGAAGGATCCTGACTTACTTAATCATGGCGACTAGCGAAAAGGTTTCATCATAGTCTATACCATGAGTTTGCTTGAATCCTTTTGCAACCAATTGTGCTTTGAAGGTATACACTAGGCCATCCATGTCGGTTTTCTTCTTAAAAATCCATTTGCACCCAATGGTTTTTATACCTTTAAGTGGGTCAATCAATGTCCATACCTAATTGTCATACATGGATTGCATCTCAGACTTCATGGCATGCCGCCATTTTTTAGAGTCAGATCCCATTACAGCCTCTTGATAGGTGGTTAGCTCTTCTTGATCCAAGAGCAACACATCATGACTATCAGTTAAAAGAAATCCATATCTTTGAGGCTGATGTCGTGCTCTATCAGACCTTCTTGGGCCTTATGTTATTTGAGTAGGCTCATTAACTTATTGTGAGTCTTCTCATTCTTCCATCTCTGGCTTAATGCAATTTTGTGGGTCTTGAACTTCTTTGAGATTTATCTTACTCCGACTAGTTCTTTTAGAGACAAACTCTTTTTCTAGAAAAATACTATTCCGAGAAATAAACGTTTTGTTCTCAGTGGGATTGTAGAAGTAGTTTCCCTTAGTTTCCTTGGGATACCCCACAAAGAAAACATTTTATAGATTTCAGTGCTTTTATTTGAGGCTTGTTGCTGAACATATGCCTCGCATCCCCAAATCTTGAGAAAAGACAAACTGGGCTTCTTTCCAGTCCATATCTCATATGGGGTCTTTTCAATCACCTTAGATGGAACATGATTTAGTGTGAACACAGCTGTTTCTAATGCATAACCCCAAAATGATGGTGGAAGATTTGTTTGACTCATCATAGATAGAACCATATCTAATAGGGTTTGATTCCTCCGTTCAGAAACACCATTCCACTGTGGTGTTCCTAGTAGAGTTAATTGTGAAACGATTCCACAATTTCAAAGATGGTCAATAAATTCTTGGCTCAAATATTCACCACCTCGATCAGATCGAAGTGCTTTAATAGATTTACCAAGTTGATTCTGTACCACATTTTGGAAAGTTCTGAACATTTCAAAAGATTCAGATTTATGTCTCATTAGATAGATATATCCATATCTACTAAAATCATCTATAAAAGTAATGAAGTACAGGTGACCACTTTTGGCAGTTGTACTTAACGGACCACATACATCTGTATGTATTAGGCCCAATAAGTCAGTGGCCCTTTCACTATGTCCAGTAAAATGTGCCTTTGTCATCTTTCCCAATAAACAAGATTCGCAAGTGTCAAATGACTCAAAATCAAATGAATTGAGAAGTCCATCATGATGGAGCTTTGAAATGTGTTTCTCATTTATGTGGCCTAGATGACAGTGCCATAAGTAGGTCGGATTCAAATTGTTTGACTTGATCCTCTTGGTAGATACGTTATAAATATGTTCCTTATTGGGAGTTTCAAGGTTCAAATAGTAATGACCACCATGCAAATCTCCATTCGCATAAAAGATGTCATTAAAATAAATAGAACATTTTTTATTCCCAGTAATTCAAGTGAAACCTTCCTCATCTAAATAAGAAAGTGAAACAATGTTCTGACTCAAAGCAGGAACATAATAGCAATTGTTCAAAATTAACAAAAGCCTATTGGGCAAAACTAATTCATAAGTACCTACAGCTAAAGTAGCAACTCTTGCTCTATTTTCGACTCATAGGTCTATTTTGCCCATTTTCAACTTCCTACTCCTTTTGAGATACTGCACATGTGTACAAAATGTGAGTTCCACATACAGTATCTAATACCCATGTTAGAGAAGTAGAAAGATTAATTTCTATAACATAAATACCTAAAGTAATAGCCCCGCTATTCTTCTTTTGCTTTAGATCTTCCTTGTAGAGCTCACAGTTTCTCTTCCAATGATCAGGTTCATTGCAAAAGAAATAGAGTCCTTCCTTAGGAGGCTTTGCCTTCTTAGCTTTAGGCTTAGGTTTAGGGTTGGGCTTGGGCCTGTCTTACTTGTAAGACTTGTTGTCCGAGCCTTTTCCATTTCCCTTACCCTTGCCTTTCTTTTTCATTCATTTTCCTTTCTGAACCATTAAAACATTGCTTGGCTTTTTCTTGATGTTTTGCTCAACAGTTTTAAGCATCGCATGCAGTTTAGAAATCGATTTCTCCATGTTGTTCATATTGTAGCTCATGACAAACTGGTCATAACTCTCTAGGAGTGAGTTTAAGTTCAAATCTATAGCTAACTCCTGGGTTATGGGAAATCCAAGCCTTTCAAGGTGATCAATGTAGCTTTTCATCTTCAAAACATGAGAGCTAACTGATGCACCCTCAGTTATTTTGCAAGAATGTAAGGCTTTCATGGTTTCAAACCTTTCTTGCCTTGCCTGTTGTTGGAACATTTCCTTGAGATGCCCAATCATCTCATAAGCCTCCATATGTTCTAGATCTCTTTGAAGTTCTGGGATCATGGTGGCTAACATCAGGCATCCTACATCCACAGAGTCATTGAGATGCTTATTATTGACATTCTTTTGGGCTCTTGGAATATTGGCTGTAGGCTTCTCAGAAATGGGTTCATCTGGGACATATGACTTTCTTTCCTACTTGAGAATAATTCTCAAGTTCCTAAACCAATCAAGAAAGTTGGTCCCATTGAGTTTGTCCTTCTCAAGGACAGATCGCAATGATAGTGTAGTAGAATTACTCGTCAACATTTTCTACAACAAAATATGCAAAAATTAATAATTTCCTACTAAAAATTAACCCTTGATTAGTTTAGCAGGCTAAGACCCATATTTCACTTAATTGTAAGTCCGATTTTGCAAGACACTTAAAATTAAGTTATTTAGGTAGGTAACTTATTTACCAATTACATCACATGTAATTCTCAGATCTTTATGGGATTCTGTCATCATATGATCTGGCATGTTTAATCCCATCTAATGCCTTGAGACCCAAAACAATTTTGTTAGTTTCAATTAAGTCATACCATCATGAACCTTTATGAGTATCACCATTACCTAAACTGCCTCACTAAGATAACCTAAGTGTATCCCACTTTAGTGGATCCTACATTTAGGCGATCAAAGCCATGGCAGGAGTTCATAAATGGGTGACATTTATACTTAAAATTTAATTTGGGGGATTTTATGTTGTTATTATTCATACATGTAGTCATCACATGAACATATAAAAGTGCCATCCCATACATGCATATGATCTCATCATAAAGCATAAAATAAATGTATTATAATATGACCCATCTAACCTATATCCTCCATAGCCAATGAAAGGATTGTTCTAATATAACACTTATAAAGAAACCTCGATTGAACATTCAAGGGAAGTGAAGTGAGAAGAGAATGTACATCCAGAATATAGAGAGAGACACGACACGGGGGCTGTATTTAAAATCACAATTTCATCCTAGGGCCATATCATGTACCATACCCATCCAATTCGAACAAACAAATCACAACATGTAACAAACATCTCATCCAATGAAAAGTTGAAAACTTTGCTATTTTAACATTAAATTAGATTATGTTGTGCTATGACTAGATAGCCACGACGGTCTTGCTAACATATATTTCACAAATATATGAATGCGTCACATATGAAGCAAGATTCACATACGGAAATTGAATCGGTATATGAAAAATAGAAATGGATACATGCTCATACAAAATAGATTTTAATAACCCAAATTACATATGATTATCTAATCGCGTCATACAAAACAGAAACTGGAACATGCGTATTTGAAATAGAAATTGGAACATGCGTATATGAAATAGAAACTGGAACAGGCGTATACATGTTTGAAACTACTCGCATCATATACGTATACATGCATATACGAAACAAAAACCGTATCACATATGTATATATGCATATATGAAACATAAACCATATCACATATGTATACATGCATATACGAAACAAAACCAAATTCAGGAATACGATTTTTCAAATACATATATCACATATATGAATGGTAGATTTACAATCAAATTCAAAACTGATTTGAAAAATCGAATTGGACAAATTGATTTCCACACATAGAACATACATGCAATCATATACTCAAGAACTCAATTTAAACAATCATTGACATGGATCTGGTACCACTATTGGGAATTTTAGTATACACGCAGTAAAAAAACTATAAGAAAGTGCCTCCCATGGATCCGTCAATGTTGTTTAGATTGAGAAGTAGAAAAAGAATTTACCTCTGGTGCATCCCTTGGTGTTCTTTTTCATTTTGTCGGACCCCAGGAACTAACTCGACTGGTCAGCTTCCTCTACCGGTATCGACACGAATGGTGAGTCTAACTCGAACGGCGTGTTTGCACTTTTTGATTGTGAACATTTGTACGTCCATACGATGTTTGTCTATACAGCTCTTGTTTGTCGTTCGTCTGTACAATCTCTCTCTCTAAGTATACAGCTGCTCTCTCTTTAGGGTGATTTGAAAAATCGTATTTATTGTCTACCCTAGTCTATATCAATATATAGATAGATTTGATATTTGTTTAATTTAAATAAATAATTTAAACTAAATCAAATATTAATTAAATAGATTAGTTTGAATTTAAATTTATCTAATAGATTAAATTTAAACTAACCATCTAATTTTTATCTAGAATCAAATCTAGATTTAATTTATCATATAAATCAAATTTAGATTATGACATTAGTTTAAATTTAAATCTATCATATAGAATTAAATTTAAAACTAATTCATTTGAATTAATTTGAATAATATAAATTTCAAAATAATATAATATATATCAAACATATATATATTTTGAATTTTAATATATATATATATAATTCTATCACCCTAAATTAAACATTAAATTCATTGAATCTAAACACATTTTAGAGTCAATGAATCTGGACATTTTAGCTTAAGTTGGCCCATTCTTGTGTGCGACCCTGCAGGTCCATATGATGTTGGCAGTGAACTAATAATACTATTGGACCCACAAGTCACAAGTGACCTCTAGCAAGACATTGTGACTACCCAAATCATATAAGATCAGTGATCCGATGTAGCCTATCATATAACCCGATCACATCTCTTTTGTCTCATGATATATGAGTCAAGTATGAGGCATGGAAATGTCATCCTCATTTTACTCAACCATCACTTTCTCGATCTCCGAGCAAACTGACGAAACAAATGAAAAATCTTTCATTCAACCACGGCCATGCATTTCTCAGTCTCACTCATCGAGGGGCCCCAGATATATCTCTCCATTAATTAGAGGGACAAATTCCATCTTGATAATTCATCTTCCTCCACATGACTTCCACTATACCCAATTATAGCCTTTATGATCTCCCGATTAAATGTAACTTTTGACTATGCCAAAGTATAGTGTTCCCCATATAGGAAGCCATGGTGATCTCAGGTTTGAGAGCTTAGTGGCATGATTATATATGGATATGCTTATGACTTGATCCATGCAGCTATCTCATGATGGGTCGATCCAGAGCCTATTCTCTAACAGGAATTGATGATTTTGATTAGTATCTTTATGCATAATTATCACATAATTATCAATCAAAATTATTCTAGCTTTGTTTTATCATTATTTCCACAAAGATGATTGACTAGGGACATTTAGGATAAAATAATTTATCCAAGAATATCATTATAAAGAAAACATGCAAACAATATAATAATATAAGAAAACACATTTTTTTCATAATGAAATACAATGTTCATAATACAATGATTGGCCTAGGGCACAATCTCCAACATAAGGAATGCCTAAGCTTTTTCAATTTTTACCACCCAGCCAAAGGATGATAATTTTAGGGTTGGCTATGCATTGCCTCACCACCTCCTACACAAAGAATAGGTTTAGACAAGTGGACTCTTGGTAATTACCATGTGGTAATAAAGGACCAAACTACCCAATTCCAACTCATGTATGATCAATTGCCATCACATAATCAATAACATATGCACATAATATAAATATGTGTAGCTCATCATCAATCTCATTATCAACATCATTATGTATTCATGCACATGCATCTAGTAATAGGTTATAGTACATACCATTTGCAGGTTTTCTTTCATCAATGCCAAATATCATGTTAAGGGGATTACATCATACTTGTACATGCTCAAGCTAAGATCAATGTAACACCTCATACTTACACTCATTTCCCATGTATTAAACTATATTTAAGTCCATTATTACTTAATTAGAGACTTGATTACATAAAACAACTTAAAACAATTTATTTCATTTCGGGTATCATTCCCTTGGTTAACTTTTTTTTACCTGGTAAACTTTGAAAATTCATAACTAAATCAAGAAAAATCATATTGATATGGTTCAAGTCTCTAAATATAGCTTAAAATATTCTATACGTGGAAAAAATGTCGGTCATTTTTGAAAATTTCTTATTCTGACCATAACTTTGAAAAATCACCATAAATCATACACAACTCCAAATTAAGTGATCTTTGCGTCTATGGAAAGCTACACATGTCTAGTTTTTATACATATTAAACACTCATACATTGAACATATTGAGGTATGTACAGTAATTCAAATTTCCAACCATGTTCAGAAAAGTCTCTTGCATTCTCCCAACTTTCCAAAATACACACTCATATATACATAAATAGCCATAACTTGCCTTTACCTTACATGATACTCCATAAGGGCTTAGAGGAACATATTAACATGGAAGCATAGCATGATCATGTCCCATAAGGTTTTACATAACCTCTCATATAGTAGTATCAATCTAAGTATTATTATCTTGAATATTACTTTGCTTCTCCTTGCCTTTCCTTTCTTGGGTAATCTTGCCATAACTTGAACCTAAAATTGGTTAGAAATTTGGAGAGGGGTGAGATTCAAAGAATCTCAGTAGTAACTACCATCATGCACACATATCATCATATATATTGCAAGTATTCATCTCAAAACACATTAAGCATGCAATCAAATCATTTTGGCATAACCATTTTATAAAAATTTGGGCAGCATTTTCCCTTGTATTTGGACATATCCAGAGTCACATTACCCTTCAAACAATCCAACCAACAATGCCAAATCATCACAAGACAACATTCCAAACATTAAACACATCATTCAAACCAAGCAACATCAATGACAATACATAAGCATAGATAGGTAAGTTAACTACCTTTGAGCTTTCCACTAATCTCCAAACTTTGCAAACCCTTTCCTTGATCTTCTAACACTCCTTTGGATCCTATAGCATCATCAAATAATGCCATTAACCACTAATTATCCAATTTCATTCACAAAGTGCTCACTTGAACTAAAATTTGCACTTTGTTATCTATCATGCATTCCTTGTACAACATACTTGTTCTAACCTATTTTGGACGCAAGGAATCCATTTTTGAGGTCAAAAACTTGAAATTCCCTCCCTATAATGAACCCTAATTGGGCAGAAAATTATCATAAATTATAGAAAAATAACTAACCGATTAATTTGTAATCCAATGATATATTCTTGCATCTTATGGCCTATACAACCCTTTTCATGGCTTAGTTTTTCCATACCTTCATTTTCTCTCTCTAGGTAGAAACTTTCAGCAAGGAAATAGAGGGAAAATAATCATTAAAATACCTCAAAATTGCTAGGAGACACAAGAAAAGGGTTATAAGATAATACCTTGAAGTTTTGGGATAAATCTTGTGATTTTCTCTTCTTCCTTTTGCTCTCTCTCTCTCACACCTACCAAGCTCTTTTCTCCACTGAACCAGCGTCTCTTTTTCATGGGGAAGATGAAATGGTGTGTTTTAAATGATAATTATATAATATAATCACTTAATTGGCTTTTATATCTATTTTCATTTACTTTTCTTTTAAAAAGATTTTTGAAAAATTTCACTTGTGTCCATAAGATGATTCAGACGTGGCTCACCTTAATTTTTAGCCAAAAATTGCTTCAATAATTTTTATGGACCAAAATACCCCTTAACGATTAGATTTACCCGTACCGATTGGGTATTTTTACCAAAATTGTCATTAAATTGGTACAGGATTATCCAACCATTACTTTTAGTCCAAAATCATTATCTAGACCCAAAATATATTTTAGTAAGGTCTAATCATTGTCCTTAGATCAATACTGCCTTTTCTCTGCAGTCTAGACTGGCTTTTATTGGGTAAAATATTAATATTAATCCTAATCACCCAATAAATATGATTTTGACCTTAATATATTTCATTCTATATTTCATTGGGTCTAACTCATTGAGAGTTTCACTTTGACTATAATTTTTTATATTTACAAAAATGCCCTTGACCTAGGACTAATTTATAATTTTTAAAACTTTCGGGTCATTAGGTGTAATTTACCTCAAAATTTATAAACCATCCTTCAACATACTCATGCGTCCACCGACTTGAATTTTTATTATTATTATTATTATTATTATTTTTCTCTTTTTCCTTTTTTCCTTTTTCTTTTCCTTTTTTATTTCTAGGGGTAAAATCATAATTTTTTCATTTTTTCTTTCAACTGAGATAATTGACCTCTTTATCTTATTTCATGTCAAATGATGTATATTTATTTTTGCAAATTCTTTATAGATTTCAAAATAATGCGCTTTGAATATCCATAAAAATTTCAGGATGTTACATTTCTATCCCCCTTAAAACAAATTTCATTCTCAAAATTTAAAACATACCTTAAGTAAATATTTCTGGATACTTCTGTCTCATGTCTAACTCCATTTCCCAAGTTACTTCTTCGGGGGTTAAGCCCTTCCAGACCACCTTCACTAAAGGCATGTCTTTGTTCCTCAGTTGCTTGACTCGATAATCTATAATCTTTTCAGGTATAACATTAAAGCACATATTATCTTGTAAGTCAATGCATTCATATTCTATAATATGTGAAGGATCAGGCTGATATTTCTTTAGCTGTGAGGCATGGAAAACATCGTGTATTTGGCTCAAATTTGGTGGTAAGGCTAATTTATAAGCTATAGGTCCAGGTTTTGAGAGAATTTCGAAAGGTCCTATATACTTAGGACTAAGCTTTTTGGTCTTAAGCGACCGACCAACTCCAGTTATAGGAGATACTTTGAGGAAAACATGATCTCCTATTTCGAATTCTAATGGCTTCCTTCTTTTATCTGCATAACTCTTTTGTCTGCTTTGAGCCGTTAGTAATTTCTTTCTTATTAATTCAATTTGTCTGGAGGTCTGGTTAATAATTTCTGGACCAATCATTTGTCTCTCACCTAACTCTGTCCAACATAATGGGGACCTGCACTTTCTGCCATATAGCGCTTCATATGGAGCCATTTGAATACTGGAATGATAACTGTTATTATATGCGAATTCTACTAGTGGTAAGTATACATCCCAGTTTCCCTTCATTTCAAGCACACAAGTCCTTAGCATATCTTCTAATGTTTGAATTGTCCTCTTAGTTTGTCCATCAGTTTGTGGATGATATGCTGTACTAAATCTCAATTGAGTACCTAGGGCCTATTGCAATGACTTCCAAAAATTTGACGTAAACCTTGGATCACGATCTGAAATAATACTACTGGGTACTCCATGAAGTCTCACTACCTCTTTAACATATAACTGTGCCAATTTATCCAGTGTATATGTTGATTTCATGGCTAGGAAATAGGCTGACTTTGTGAGCCTATCTACTATAACCCATATAGCATCATATCCTGATGATGTTCTTGGTAATCCCATAATAAAGTCCATTGATATACTATCCCACTTCTATTCAGGGATATCTAAAGGCTGTAACATTCCTGCAGGCTTCTGATGTTCTATTTTAACTCTTCGGCATACTAAGCACTTAGACACATACTGGGTAATATCACTTTTCATCCCAGGCCACCAAAACAATTTTCTTAAATCATGATACATTTTTGTAATGCCTGGGTGAATAGTGTATTTACTTTGATGTGCCTCTGCCAGTATCTTTTCCTTTAACTCTGCTACTGGAGGAATATATACTCTCTTCTGAAACCTAATCAGACCATCATTTGTCTCATTGAATTCCTGCATTTCTCCCTGACTCATCTTTTCTTTAACTACTTGTACAAACTCATCATTCCGCTGGGCTTTCATTAAATCTTGTAAAAATTGATTACCAATTTTGGTCTCATGTAATTGGAGAAACAAGGACATATCCCGAAAATCTTCCAGCATTTTCATTTCATGGATCATCATATAGGCTACGTGAACAGTTTTTCTACTAAGTGCATCAGCCACCACATTAGCTTTCCCTGGATGGTACTTTATAGAATGATCATAATCTTTTAACAATTCCATCCAGCGCCTCTACCTTGCATTCAATTCTTTTTGATCTTCTAAATATTTGAGGCTTTTGTGGTCACAAAACACTTCTACAGTCCCACCGTAGAGAAAATGCCTCCATATCTTTAGAGCATGAACAATAGCCGCAAATTCTAAATCATGTGTAGGATAGTTTTCTTCATGTGGTTTTAATTGTCAAGAAGCGTATGCTACTACTCTACCATTCTGCATTAAAACACAACCCAATCTGTGCTTACTTGCATCTGTGTAAAGCACAAAAGGTTCCTTAGGATTAGGTATAGTTAATACAGGTGAGGTAGTTAACTTGCGCTTTAGTTCATTAAAACTATTTTTGTAATTCATATCACACACAAAAGGTGTATTCTTTCTTGTAAGTTTTGTAAGCGGCAATGCAATTCGAGAAAAGTCCTGTATAAATCGTCTGTAATAACCTGCTAAACCAAGGAAACTTCTTATCTCAGTAACGGTCTTGGGTTGCTCCCACTTTAGGACTGCATCAACTTTACTTGGGTCTACTGCGACCCCGTCCTTGGAAACAACATGCTCTAAGAACCGCACTTCTGTGAGCCAAAACTCACACTTGCTCAGTTTAGCATACAATTTCTTTTCCTTTAAAACAGACAAGACTATTCTCAAATGCATCTTGTGATCCTCTAAAGATTTGGAGTACACTAAAATATCATCAATGAAAACTACCACAAACTGATCTAAGTAGGGCCGGAAAATCCTATTCATGTAGTCCATGAATATTGCTGGGGCATTCGTTAGACCAAATGGCATCACTAAAAATTCATAATGCCCATAACGAGTTCGAAAAGCAATTTTGGGAACATCATCTGCCTTAATCTGTAATTGATGATATCCAGATCTTAAATCGATTTTTGAAAACACAGTGGCTCTCACCAACTGATCTAGCAAATCATCAATTCTAGCTAAAGGATATTTGTTTTTAATAGTAACTTTGTTTATTTCCCTATAGTCAATACATAATCGGAGGCTCCCATCTTTCTTTTTTACAAATAACACTGGAGCACCCCAAGGAGAAACACTTGGTCTGATGAAACCTTTTTCCAATAGTTCTTCTATTTGTTTCTTTGATTCTGCTAATTCAGGTGGTGCCATTCTGTATGGTGCCTTTGATATTGGACTTATTCCTAGCACAAGGTCTATAGAAAACTCTACCTCTCTTTTAGGTGGTAAATCTTTAAAATCCTTAGAAAACACTTTAGGAAAATCTCTTACTACTGGTATTTCTTCAATTCCTTCATCAACCTCAACATTTACTGAAAAGAAAACCAAATAGGCTTGACATTCTTTCCCCAAACATCTCTCAGCTTGAGCGGTCGATATGAAATTGAGCTTAACCTCAGTATTTAGGACACTTTCTAGAGTAGGTAAGATCAAGGCTTTGTTCTTACAATCAAGGAGAATGTTATTTGTGGAAAGCCAGTTCATGCCTATTATGACATTTATATCTGGAAATGGCATGCATATGAGATCTAGTGTGGTACAACAATGTTCATATTGGACAACGCAATTTAGGCAGACATGGGATGTAATAACATGGTTACCCGTGGGTGTGGACACATGAAGATCATAAGGTAGCTCAGTAACATGCATATCCAATCCTTTGGCACACTTAAAATAAATGAATGAATGACTAGCACCTGAATCAAACAAGGCATATACAAGATAATCATTAACTTTATTCATACCTTCTATAAGATAAGGTGACTGTCGAGCCTCATGCTGCGTAAGAGCAAAGACCCTTCCTTGTGCCTGGGGTCTGGTACGAGCCAAATCTACTCTACAATCTTTAGCATAGTGTCCAGCCTTGCCACATCGATAACATACATTCTGTTCGGCTAGGCATGGTCTACCGCCATGAGCTTTACCACACTGATCACATACTGGAGCTTCTCTAGCTTCTCTTTGTATGTCTCTTTGCATTATTTGTCCTCCTCCTCTTCTATCACCTCTTTTACCCCTTCTATTGAAATTGTTCCAAGGCTTCTTTCTCTTTTTACTTGGTTCACCTTCTTCAATTGTAGTCTTTCTTGTACTAGCTGGAGCAGTGGACATAAAACCCTTATGATTCACACTTCCTTCTGCGATCTTGCTAACCTCAACCAATGTATTAAACTCTCGAATTCTCATAGGAGCAACTTTTTTCTCTTATGGCTGATTTCAAGCCTCTTTCCAGCTTTTCGGTCTTCCACCGTTCATCATCATGTTGCTGCAAATATGTGGAATATCTAGACAATTGAATGAAAGTAGCAACATATTCATCTACTGATTGATCCTCAGGTTGTTTGAGCGTAATGAATTCAGCTTCTTTTTCATCTCTAATTGACCTTGGGAAATACTTATCATAGAAATATTCAAGAAATATCTCCCATGTCAATGGTATATTTTGAGCCTGTAGAATCAATTCAGTGGTACGACACTATCTGTCCGCTTCTTTTTCCAGCATATACGTGGCTAATAATGCTTTCATCTCAGTAGCACAACCCATCAGCCTAAATATTTTTTCCAAGCTCAGTATCCAGTCTTTTGCAGCTTCTACATCAAATTTTCCTTCAAATGATGGAGGACAATGCTTCCTGAATTGTGCTATTATATTTTGTTGGTGAGTGAAATCAGCCGCTGCACCTGCTATTGGATTCACTGGCATTGCTTGGGGCTCAAGCTGTGGCAGTGGCATTGGAGGCGGTTCCTGTACTCTTGCCTCCTGTGGCTGTCTCTGATTTGCTATTATTCTTTGCAAATCCTCAATTAATCACTGTTGTTGATCCAAACGATCCATTATAACCTGTAAGGGATCAACCTGTTGCACACTCTCTTGTTGAGGAGTGATCTCTCGACTTTGTCTTCTAGTGCGAGTCATTCTTATCTATAAAATAATTGAAATTATGAACATGTAGCAATATTACTCAGAGAACATATTTATATAGACATGGCATTTTATTCACATATCAAAACTTTGTACATATTGTATTCAGAGTCATTCATACATCAGTTATATTCTTTTCACTATGCTATCTATTCCGTCATATACATCACGCTATCTATGACTGCCTATACATATACACATGTCCATAGCTAAATACTCTACATCAAGCCAAAGAAGAACTAGGACTATCATGAACATGAGCTGACACTAAATCCTCTTGCGGATCCTCTTCTGGATCCTCCTCAGACTCATCTTCCGAATCCTCAGCCAGCACTTGTTCCTACACTAGTTGTTGAACCTGATCCATGGAATGCGGTTGTGATCCTGTCGGGTCTGTCTCAGTCCTCTTCGTGTTAGCTAGCTCTAATCTTAACCTTTCATGATGAATTAACTCTCTGACACAAGCATGTAGATTTTCAGGACAATACCGTCTAAGTTCTTCTTTTACTGTCAACCAGTAATCCTCATCCTCTGGTAATATAGTAAGTACTGTGTCTATCCATGCAGTATCAAGGAACTATCGATCCTGTGTCTCCATATGATCATATGAATCTCTAACTGAATCCAAGAAAGTCAGAATAGGGGATTCCCAGAAAACTTGATGACTTTCAAGATATATCCTAGTAACTATGTCTACTACCTCGGATAACTCACTACCTGAGTTGGTAGGTCTATGGGAGGAGTCTGGCATATCATAACATTCTGAGACTCACCTTTTTCCTTTGCCTTTATCTTTCTTGTTCTCACTTTCCTCTTTCTCTTTCTTTTTCTTCTTTAAATTGGCCTCAACATAATACATTCTGATGCAATGTGTCAGGCTTTCAAACTCTCTGCCTTTTAGCTTAGCCTTAATCTCCACCCAAAACTCATCATCAGGTATCTCTCTGAGCATGGTATCAATCCATAGTTGTTCAGGATACCTATTTCTCTGTCTTTCTAAATCATATTGGACTTGGGACAATCTAGTCATAAAGGATAGAACTCTATCAGGACCCTCTGAGTAAACCCCGTATGCTCTAGAGAACTTCCTCACGATCCTGTAGACTATCGTCTCTATATCTGGTAGTCTATTGTCTGGGGTATTATCTGGATCCTCCAAAAAAGCTAACTCCCAGTCTACATCCTCATAAACCTCTACTCCCAGCATGTGAGGAGGCTCCTCCATAGGTACCTCATAATCTTCATTATGTATGGGGTCTACAACTATTGGCTGTTCCAAAGATATTTCGTTAGAGCTAGCACTTTCTTCTCCAAGAGGCTCTGATGGTCCAGGGAGTCGCTCAGACTGATAGTCAATCCCTGAGTTGTTTGTGGATTCAGACATCTGCCAAACCACAATAACAACTAGTTAATAGACTAACTTAAAAGGAAATAATAAATAAATAGCACATTTATTTATTATAATTTCCTTTCCAACTATAGTAATCTAGGGCCAAAACCTTATGCTCTGATACCAAAAATGTAACACCTCATACTTACACTCATTTCCCATGTATTAAACTATATTTAAGTCCATTATTACTTAATTAGAGACTTGATTACATAAAACAACTTAAAACAATTTATTTCATTTTGGGTATCATTCCCTTAGTTAACTTCTTTTTACCCGGTAAACTTTTGAAAATTCATAACTAAATCAAGAAAAATCATATTGATATGGTTCAAGTCTCTAAATATAGCTTAAAATATTCTATAGGTGGGAAAAATTTTTAACAGGGAAGTTACTTGGCCAACTTATACAGTAAGTTCGTTTTTATATGCACTATAGCAATGGTAATTTTTCAAAATTTCTGATTCTGACCATAACTTTGAAAAATCACCATAAATCATACACAACTCCAAATTAAGTGATCTTTGCATCTATGGAAAGCTACACATGTCTAGTTTTTATACATGTAAAATACTCATACATTGAACATATCGAGTATGTACAGTACTTCGAATTCCCAACCATGTTCAGAAAAGTCTCTTGCATTCTCCCAACTTTCCAAAATACACACTCATATATACATAAATAGCCATAACTTGCCTTTACCTTACATGATACTCCATAAGGACTTAGAGGAACATATTAACATGGAAGCATAGCATGATCATGTCTCATAAGGTTTTACATAACCTCTCATATAGTAGTATCAATCTAAGTATCATTATCTTGAATATTACTTTGCTTCTCCTTGCCTTTCCTTTCTTGGGTAATCTTGCCATAACTTGAACCTAAAATTGGTTAGAAATTTGGAGAGGGGTGAGATTCAAAGAATCTCAGTAGTAACTACCATCATGCACACATATCATCATATATATTGCAAGTATTCATCTCAAAACACATTAAGCATGCAATCAAATCATTTTGGCATAACCATTTTATAAAAATTTGGGCAGCATTTCCCCTTGTATTTGGACATATCCAGGGTCACATTACCCTTCAAACAATCCAACCAACAATGCCAAATCATCACAAGACAACATTCCAAACATTAAACACATCATTCAAACCAAGCAACATCAATGACAATACATAAGCATAGATAGGTAAGTTAACTACCTTTGAGCTTTCCACTAATCTCCAAACTTTGCAAACCCTTTCCTTGATCTTCTAACACTCCTTTGGATCCTATAGCATCATCAAATAATGCCATTAACCACTAATTATCCAATTTCATTCACAAAGTGCTCACTTGAACTAAAATTTGCACTTTGTTATCCATCATGCATTCCTTGTACAACATACTTGTTCTAACCTATTTTGGAAGCAAGGAATCCATTTTTGAGATCAAAAACTTGAAATTCCCTTCCTATAATGAACCCTAATTGGGCAAAAAATTATCATAAATTATAAAAAAAAAAACTAACTGATTAATTTGTAATCCAATGATATATTCTTGCATCTTATGGCCTATACAACCCTTTTCATGGCTTAGTTTTTCCGTACCTTCATTTTCTCTCTCTAGGTAGAAACTTTCAGCAAGGAAATAGAGGGAAAATAACCATTAAAATACCTCAAAATTGCTAGAAGACACAAGAAAAGGATTATAAGATAATACCTTGAAGTTTTGGGACAAATCTTGTGATTTTCTCTTCTTCCTTTTGCTCTCACTCTCTAACGCCTACCAAGCTCTTTTCTCCACTGAGCCAGCGTCTCTTTTTCGTGGGGAAGATGAAATGGTGTGTTTTAAATGATAATTATATAATATAATCACTTAATTGGCTTTTATATCTATTTTCATTTACTTTTCTTTTAAAAAGCTTTTTGAAAAATTTCACTTGTGTCCATAAGATGATTCAAACGTGGCTCATCTTACTTTTTAGCCAAAAATTGCTTCAATAATTTTTATGGACCAAAATACCCCTTACCGATTAGATTTACTCGTACCGATTGGATATTTTTATCAAAATTGTCATTAAATTGGTACAGAATTATCCAACCATTACTTTTGGTCCAAAATTATTATCTAGACCCAAAATATATTTTAGCAAGATCTAATCATTGTCCTTGGATCAATACTGCCTTTTCTCTGCAGTCTAGACTGGCTTTTATTGGGTAAAATATTAATATTAATCATAATCACCCAATAAATATGATTTTGACCTTAATAAATTTCATTCTATATTTCATTGGGTCTAACTCATTGAGAGCTTCACTTTGACTATAATTTTTCATATTTACAAAAATGCCCTTGACTCGGGACTAATTTATAACTTTTAAAACTTTCGAGTCATTAGGTGTAATTTACTCCAAAATTCATAAACCTTCCTTCAACATCCTCCTGCATCCACCGACTTGAATTTATTATTATTATTTTTTCTTTCTCCCTTTTTCCTTTTTCTTTTCCTTTTTTTTAGGGGTAAAATCATCATTTTTTAATTTTTCCTTTCAACTGAGATAATTGACCTCTTTATCATATTTCATGCCAAATGATGTTTTTCCATTTTTATAAATTCTTTATAGATTTCAAAATAATGAGCTTTGAATATCCATAAAAATTTCAGGATGTTACAATCAGCATATCAATATTAAAGTGAATAGAAATGCAATGTGTGAATCATTATCATACATTATGTATTCATGCTATGAAAAGGAGTGCAAACTACTAAAGGCAAGCCAAAGAACTCAATCTGAGCATTATGCCAGAAATGGGTTTCTTGGTTCATACGGTCACTCCTGTCGGTCGGTCAGTTATAAATAACTTCCTTCCCTCCAGTTGATACCGCCTGAAAGGTGGTCACTCCCTTCAGCTTGGTCGGTTTAGAACCTCCCTTCGCTCGGGAGGTCACGGTTATATAAAAACCAAGCAAAGAAAAGTGAGGCGAAGAAATTTGTAGACAATTATTTACATAACCGCATATAAAAGCAAACTTGTGTAGGTAGTTATTTAAACAAAAGCCTACAAATGTGTTATCATTTAAGAAAAAAAAAACTAATGTAGATAGTTTGTTTCTATCTTTTTTTTTTTAATTTTTAAAGTTTATGTACACACTATCTTACATTCAAAACAATTCGAAACAAGTCGCCTCCTTGCCCTATTTCGCTTAGACATAGTCTACAAACTCATTTTTTTGAGAGAAATATGATTAAAAAAAAAAACCAAAACACAACATGTCAGACTTTATATACCAAACTATAATAGACAAAGTTGATTTAAGCAAATATGTCTTGTCCTCTAATACATACATCAATTAGCATGCACAAGACTTGTTTTGTTTTATTTAACTTTTTTGTTTTACAAAAACAAGCTTATCGTCAAATCTGACAAAAGTCACATGGCCATTCATGTGACTTTGCTTTTGTTCTATTTTTTTTTTAAAAAATTCTTGGTGTGGGATATTAACAACTGACACTTTTTTTTTTCTTTTTTTATTCGTCAAAGTGACCTTTGCCCCAAACAAATTGTAACAAATATTTAGTTTTATTTATAAGGTATTATTGACAAGTGCATGGGAATTAAGGAGAGTTGGTTATACTCTCAAAGTTATAAAAAATTAATATAAGCTTTCAATACCCATACTCCTCATTCAAATAGTAATAATTATGTGGGGAAAGAAAGTGTATTAAAGTAGGGAATAATTTATGAAACAATAAAGTTATTAGGGGTAAAGTAGAGAATTCATTTGAAAATATGACATCACACCTTATAAATAGAACCAAACAAATCTTTTAGATAACACCTTACAAATGGGACTGGAGGGAGAATTAAATAAAGAATATTATTTGTATAATCATTAATGAAATTAATTAATGATTTGTATAATAGTTAAAAAGAATGATTTATATTATGATTACAAATAATGATAGTTTATAGTATAAATTACTAATAACTGGTATATTATTAAAAAACAAGTATTAGTAAGCAAAGTTTAACAAATATTAAATAAAAAATATTGGCCATTATTATTGTTGAATTAGGGAAAAAGACAATTTGGGACCCCTATAAAAAAATATTCCCATGCCTAAATGAGCTTCCTACCATGCTTAATTGGATTTCCTATTATATCCAAGTGAGCTTCTACCATTCACAAATGAGATCCTTTGTGGGAAATATTTTTTTTATAAGGATATCAAATTATCTTTTTCCCATTAAATAATCATTAAAAATACATAGATTTAATTAAAAGTCTAACAAATATTAATTAATAATTAACTATATTGTATAAGTCTTGTCCCAAATTGTCCCATTCCATGTACTTGTAAGTATACATATGCTTTTTTGTTGTTGTTAACATTCAAACATCACATTGAAGTTGCATGCAAAAGTAGAGAATCTTTGCATGTAATTTCAAATATGCATGAGCAACCAAAAATTAAAAAAAAAATGATAATGAAGAAGTCAAATAATAAGTATACGACTTCTTGAATTTTTTTAGAGAAAAAGTCAAATACCTAGGTCACTTTTTTAAAAAGTATAGTGAAGAAGTCAAATATGTAGCTATTTGACTTCTTTAGTTTAAAAAAAAAATGTTGCCTTACTTTTTCAGTATAATTTTTTTTTTAAAAGTTACTATGTTGCATGACTTACTTGTACTTCATATGCGTGTGAAAGCAGCAATAGCAAACCAGCCTATGATACTTTAGTTATGTGAAAGGAGTGATATCATGGCATACTTGTACTTCAATTGCTCTCCTCATTCTTCTTTTATTTAAAGAGTTGCTATCTTTCATTCCTTAATGTTTCTTTAGTTTTTCAGCTCTTTCATTTCCACATTGGTGCAACATTTTTTCTTGCCACATTTCCATCCTCATTCTCTAATCTTCGTTAACTTCTTATGTGTTCTGAGTTTTATTGTCATAACTTCATTTCACATTGGAACTTTTCTTTTCACGTTGATACTTATTTTCCTTTTAATCAATTTTCATCAAGTGTTATATGTAATATTCCTATTTTTATGGGAAGTTATAAAATGAATAAAAGATGAGAAATGAAGTGAAACGAAAATATTATATAATCAGACTTTAGAATGAATTAATTTCTCATCTAATTTTTAGAAGAAGTTATCTTTGGTCTTTAATTAGAATTAATTTTTCATAAAGCTCTTAGTAGAAATTAATTCTAGAACTTCAACTAGAAGGTATACAATATATCACTTGAATGGAAGCCCATTTTGAGCTGAGTGCAACGGTATAAGTATTGCACAGTCAGGAGGTCTACATTGAATAGCGCAAAAAGAAATAATAAAAAAATTAGTATTTATGAAAATTACAAGAAAGTACCCAGAAGAATGGGTAATTACATTTTTGACCTGACACAAGGGCAAAACGATCATTTCCCAAAATAGAAGTATAATGTGGAAATTACATTTAAACCCAAAGAAAAAATGCTGATATTGTAAAATGTACAAAGAAATAGCAGAAACGAAAAGACAGAAAGAAACGAAAAAGGGCAAAATGTCATTTATCTAGTTAGATTAGAAAATGAGATAATACTAATTTTATCTCAAGAAATAGAAATTATATGCAAGTTAGTCCCTAAAGGGGAAATTTTCTTTCAAATTAGCCCTTGGGGAAAACTATGAAAAATGACCCAAAAGAATTGAAAATTATAATTTTATCCTAGGTTTGGAGTATTTTTGTATATATAAAAATTATTGTCAAAATCAACCTCTTGATGAGTCTAACCCAATGGAATATAGTAAGAAATTTATTAAGATCAAAATAATATTTATTGGGCAATTAGGGTTTAATATTAATATTTTACCCGATAAAGGTTATTTCAGACTGAAAAAAAGGCAGTACTAATTCAAGGATAATGATAGGACATTGTTAAAATATATTTTGGGTCAAGATAATAATTTTAGTGCAAAATTAATTTTTGAATAATCTTGTACCAATTTAATTTCAATTTCGGCAAAAATATTTAATTGGTATGGGTAAATTTAATCGGTAAGAGATATTTTGATCTATTAAAATTTGTAAAGTAGTTTTTGGTAAAAAAATTCCCTAAATGGAGTGAGTTTCAGCAGATTGGGACATGAGTGGGATTTATTGAAAAACTTTAATAAAGTAAAAGGCAAACTTTTTGTCCAAGAAAATATCCAAGGATAATTTGGTAATAAAACATGTTAATTAAGTGACTTAACTTCTCTTTCCCTTCACATTTTAGACATGATCTTTAGCTGGCCATGTGACAAAATTCCATTATTTAATTGGTTTTTGTGAATACTTCTTTAAGAAGTATTTAAAAAGAGAGAGAGAGAAGGAAAAAAGGGTAAGAAATGATTGGCTAATGGTTTATAATTATCCCTTCTTGCTCTGTCCTCATTTTACATGACTCAAGCATTGGAGAAAGAAAGAGAGAGAGAGAGGTCTGAACCAGAAGAGAGAAGAGGGAGCTCATGGAAGAGAAGAGAAGGAAAGAAAAATGAAGGAAAAATAGGTAAGCTTGCTAACTTTTGATCCTTGTGAATTCTATCCTATTTTCCTAGTTGTTTTAGTTAGTTTTCTTGAGTTCATCTTTCTCCTCTTATTTCCCTAAATTTGGCCAAGCAGCATTGATGGAAGTAAAAATATTTTTGCTCCATAAATTGAAGAGGTAGCATGAGTTTGTGCAAGAGAAGCGGGTCTTAGTGTATATTGAAGCAAGTGATTGAAAAACTCATTTCTTCCTCCATGAATCAGTTTTGGCCTGTGTAGTAGGATATTTTAGAGTTAGAATTTCATTGATTTGATGCCAAAAACGGATTCCCCATGGTTGAAAATCTTAAGAACAAGTATTGAATCAAAGGAAGATTAAATGAATAGTAGGATAAAAAGTTAGAGTTTTAGTGAGTATTTTGTAGTTGAGCTCCTTAAATTAGTAGCTTATGACCTTGGTTAATGTTGTGATTAGGCTTAAGAAAGTTGTCAAAGACTAATGAAAGAGTGCACAAAGTTTGGAAATCAAAGGAAGACTACAAGGTAGTAATATGCCTACTCATGCTCTTTATTATTGAACTTGAATTCCATAAACTGTTTGCTATGCCATATGTATATAATGATGTTTTGTGATGATTTGTATTGATTGGCTGAGTTGTTCGATGAGGTTCATAATCTCTTGATGTCCAATTTTCAAAATAAAACTCTGCCAAATTTTTATAAAATGTTATGGCATTAAATGTATATATTATTTAATGTATGATTTCAAGATGTTTCTATGATTTGAATGATAATATGGTTGCATAATTAGGTAATTACTACTAAGATTCCATGAATCTCATTTCTTCCAAATTACCGATGTGCCAGGGTTAAGATATGAAAGAAGCCAAGGAGAGTGCAAGAGGAGTGAAGAAGATAAAGATGGACAACTTGGTTTTTACAAGTTATAATACTATGTTATGAAATTATGTACTAATCAATGTATGAGGTGTGAACTATGTAATTATGCATGATTATATACCTCTAAGTCCCTCTTGATGTTGAGTATGGATTTCGACCATGAATGATGATATATGTATGTTAAGGGTTTAATTTGCAAAGTATAGGAATGAGAAAGCTTATTCTGACCCTTGCTGAGTGGATGAGTTATTGTTTAGAAAAAACATGGGATGATGTATGAGTGTTATATGCTCATAAAGTAGACAGAATAAGCTTTTCAAAGAACGAAATATCACTCAATTTGGCTTAGTACACAATTTATAATATATTTTCAAAATTAGAGTTCAGAACAGGAGAAGTTAGAAAATTGGAAGCTTAGATTATAGACACTGGAAATTTCAAAAGGTATTATAAAATCATTTATAGATCCAAAAATTTAATGGTTTGTATGAATATGTCTCAGGTTTAAGATGCCACTAATTTGATAGTGATTGGAGTTATATAATAAGAGATATGTAATTTTTATTAAAACTGTGTTAGTAAAATTAGTATTCTGACCCTTATTGATTCAAGTTAATGCCATGCCTTGTACAAGAAGAATGGATGTACAAAAAAAACATTTCTGAAAAGTAGATATATAGGGATTTCAAATGACATATATTTTGTATGATTTGGATCAGGATAGAAGGAGATATGAATTTTGAAAATTAAGGTCAAAATCCTGGGAAAGTGAAATTGACCAAATCTACAGTAATCTGTGGAGGAATAAAATGTATGAATTGATCCAGTATTTGTTCTCATTATTATTTTTTCCATGTAAGGAATGTTTTTTTTTAGAGACTTGAATCAACCCAAGAAGATTTTTTTAGAATTATTTATGAATTTTCAAAGTTCACCGAAAAAATTAAAAATGCCAGTGAACAATACCATGAAAATTGAAAATTGTATTTTTAATTTATTTTAATTCAAACTTCTAATTAAGTATAATTAGACTCTAATGAGGTCTAATGCATGAGAAATAAGGATAAAAGTAAGATGTTACATTATACAAGTAGATTTAACTAGATTATACACCTGAATAATTATATTATCTAATTTGTGAAGCATTGCTTTATTTTTCTTCTACATGAGCCCTCCAATTCCATTTAGTTTCCATCTTAATGAAATATTAATTTTAGTAAGTGTATTTATTTTTTATTAATGCAATTTGAAATAAAGTTTTTGTAGTTTAGTATAATATTTTTGTTGATATAGCATTCTTTATCTAATATAATTTAACTAATCATAATTTATAGTTTTAAATTTTTTCTAATTATTTATTCAGTTTTAACTTATTTTTTAAGTTTAATCTTTTATTTATTTTTTTGAGCAATAATATTTTATTTTTAAAAAAAAATCTTTTATTTTTTTGAGCAATAATCTCTTTATTTTTTTATTTTATTTTTATAGAAAATGTTTCTTATGGTGCATGCCTCGGCATACCATCTAATTTGGTTATGAATCCTAACCAAATTCTTGACTAGGTTCTTGGTCAATTTAATTGACCAACTGAAATAAATTTGCAAATTTTTAAGCCTCTTTTTTTTTATTTTTCTAGAGAATGATATATCAAATCTTACCTATATCATACTCCCCCATTTCCCATACTAAACCAGTGTACATGTCATTGGAAGAAACAACAACACGACAATAATTTTAACAATATACTTGTAATTCTTTCATTTTGTTAGCAACATTTGCAATATCCTAATTTATTTTTTTAAGTAATGTAGTTTATATAATTTAACAATATTTTGTTTGTTAGCAATGTTTATAAAATAAAAATTAATAATTAATTTAGGCAATTATAATGTACCTTGTTAAATATAAAATATTGTGTAATTATGCAATTAATAATAGATTTTTAATTGATTACAAGAACAATATTTCATTTTAAAATTAATATTTAATTTTGCTAAATATAATAATAGATTTTTTTCACATTTCTTTTTGGTTACTTTTTTTGTGCATTAATAATATGATAGGAAAATAAATGCATAATAGAAAATACATGATATATTTTTTACTGTAGAGTTTAAAAATTTTTTTTATTTAATGTCGCTGTATTCATAAAAATAAAAATAGGAAGTGAAATGGACATTAGATTAGTGTTTCTGTGCATATATGCAAATGGACAAATTATTGATGACCTAAATAGCATAACATTTAAGTCAAGCGAGATGAGCATAGTAAGTGTTGATCCAGACATTACTTTGGTTAGACTAAAGCTGATTGTTGGATAAAATCTCAATTTTCCTCCAAATCAAATTATGTGTATATGGATTTCCAATATCCAAAAACCCACTATGGTACTGAGCATGGAATCTACTAGACAATTCTGATTTATAAAGAATGTGGCAAGTCCATTCTCAATTGTCCACTCAATTTATGTGTGTAGAGTTATATGTGAACATTTTGAATGTCGAACTTGATCATCATCTAGAATCACACCCAATGGAGAACGATGGTGGATATATAGTTCCAGTGGAAGAATGACCCATGATTAGTACATGCATGGAAAATTTCCACCCATTTTGATCCCTCCCCAACCATTGGAGATGTTGGACCATCATCTCCTGTACCTCCAATTGAAAATATCCACCAATTTGAACAATTTGCATATGTGGGCAATGATGGACCATCATCTTCTCCTCTTTCAACAGAAGACATCATGGACAACTTTGACACGGAAGAATACTATTTTTATGTTGATGATGGCAATGACAATGATGATAATGATGATGAGATCAATGAGGACATCAATAAATATGAAGAGCCTACTATTGAGTTCTTATCAAAGGTTAATGTAGACTCTGCTATGGCTCATAATTTTAGTGGATTGGGGAATATTCTACATCTTAATGATAATCAAGAGTTATTTGTTGGCTAAATGTTTCGTAATGTTCGCATTTTAAAATGTGTAGTCAAGCTATATAATGTTTGAGTACATCACACATTCAAGGTATATGTTTTAGGTACAAAATCTCAAGAACTTTGATGTATTAACTATGGAAACAATTGCAACTAATGATTGAGGGCTTCCAATAAAGGAAGTAACACCTTCTAGACTACTACAAAAATTAGGGGGCCTCATACATGTTTATCTATATCATAAAATCAGGACCATCCTAAGTTAGATGTTGATCTTATTGCTTCTTGTATTGTGGCCATGGTAACTGACTAACCAGATATCAAAGTTTTCCAAATCATTGAGTAAATGCAATCCATGTTTGGGTACACATAATCATATATGAAAGCATGGAAGACAAAACAATTGGTAATCGCCATTGCTTGGGGTAATTGGGAGACTTCATATACTTTATTGCCAAAGTAGTTAACTGCAGTTCAACATTTTATGCTTGGGTCAATCATCAAATATAGATATAAACAAACTTCTAATGTTAATGATGATAAGCAGTCTGTTGAGATATTTTGTCAACTATTTTGGGCGTTCAAGCCACGTATCGATGGAACTTTCTTATATGGGAAATATAAGGGCACATTTCTCATAGCAATATGTCAAGATGGTGATCAAAATGTCTTACCACTTGCCTTTGCTGTGGTTGAAGGGGAGACTAAATCAGCTTGGTCATAGTTCTTAAACATCGTCCATGTCTATGTTGTAAAGAGAAGAAAAGGAATCTACTTGATATCAAACAAACATCCATCAATTATGAAATATGTTGTGGACTATTGTGTTGGATGGCAACCACCATATAGAATCATCCTTTTTGTCTGAGGCATATGGCTTCAAATCTCCATGAAGCACACAAAACAAATTGGCTAAAGGAGAAGTTTATAAAGATTGGTGAGATTCACGACCCTTATCAAACTATAAACTTATGATTTAACATCTTCGCCAATAACTTCACAAATATTTACAGGGTATGCATATGAGCATGTAGTTGTTGACCAACAATTGGAAGAACTTGCATTGTTGCATCCTGTTGCTGCCAGATGGATTAGAGTCATTAATAAACATCAATGATGTCAAGCATATGACATTAGGGGTCAGCACTATGGCCACATGACAACGAACCTTGAAGAGTGCATGAATGGTGCATTTAAGGGTGTATGAATTTTGCCAATTACAGGTTTGGTGAAGGCAATTTTCTATAGGGTGAATAGTTATTTTGTTAAACGTGCCTAACAAGTTCAAGCACAAATAGTAGCTGAGCTAATATTTTTTTAGACATTAAATAAGAAACTAGATATAGTTACACAAACTGCATCTACATGTATTACTTAGGATTTCAGCAAAAGTGAACTGTCCCAAGTAGAAAAGTATATGATGAAGGCCATGGGTGGATCCAAGAGTGGAAGAGCACCGTCCCAAAAGATCCATTCAAGCAATAGGAGGCCTATCAATGGTTATGGACCCCATGAGAAACCTGCCTTGAGAACTTAGAAAATATACATGACAGCAATGCAAAAGCTTGACTCAAACAAATTGATCAAACTTGAACCCAATTAGAATCTGTATTAAAGAACTCTAGCTATAGGGAACACCACAAGAGTAGTTTAACCTCTTGATAAGTTAAATGTATTCTTAAAAAGAACACAAAGAACTAGAGATACCTCACTAATTCAGAAAATTAATTTCATTAATCTGAATAAAAATGTTATAATTGATAGTCTTAAATAGAGAAGAAAAATACTAATTTCTACGATAACTTTTAACTCAATTAGATAAAGATAAATTTTATCTAATGAAATTCAAACTAAAGTTTCCAAACAGGGTCGAATTTCTTTTTCAATAGGAAAATATCATGATGAAGTTCTATGTGATGTAACTCCTATGTTTTTGGGAAATTTATTACTTGGAAGGCCATGGTAATATGATAGAAGAGTCCTCTATGATGGATACACTAATTTCTACTCCTTCAAACATAATGGTAGAAAAGTGACATTAACTCTTCTTATTCCTCTTGAAACATATGAGGATTAGGTGAGAATTCAAAGAAATTACAACATGAGAGAGTTGCAAAAGAAAGATGAGAATACAAAAGAAAACAATGAGAGTGAAAAATCAGAAAAATTGTAGAAAATTGAAAATAGAGGAAAAAGTGAGAGAGAGGACAAAAAGAGAAGAAGGTAAGAAAGAAAGTGAGAAAAATAACAAAATGAGTTGATAAAAAACGGAGAGATAAAAAAAGTATTAATGGGGAGGCAAGAGGTCTTTGTGCTTATGTACAAGGACATATGCTTATCCACTAACCAATTTGATTCTTCCTCGTATTCTAGTGTTCTTACTCTTTTATAGGAATTTAATGATCTCTTTTCAGAAGAAATACCCGATGGTCTACCTCCCATAAGAGGCATAAAACATTGCATTAATTTTATACCCAAAGCTTCCATCCCCAACTGTCTAGCATACCATGCAAATCCAGAAGAAAATCCAATGCCAAGTTGAAGAGCTTATACAAACAGGATTTGTAAAGGAAAGCTTGAGCCCATGTGCGATATTAGTAATATTAGTGCCCAAGAAGGATGGAAAGTGGAGAATGTACATTGATTATTGAGCCATTAACAAAACAACGATAAAATATTGTTATCCTATCCCTAGACTAGATGATATATTAAATGAGTTACATAGTGCATCATCATTCTCTAAAATTGATCTTAGGAGTGGATATCATTAAATTAGAATGAAAGAAAATGATGAATGGAAAACAACCTTTAAAACAAAATTTGGACTTTATGAGTGATTAGTTATGCCTTTCGGATTAACTAATGCATCTAGTATCTTCATGAGTATTATGAACCATTTTTTTGTTCTTTCATAGGAAAGTTTGTAGTGGTTTACTTTGATGATATCTTAGTGCATAATAAGAATCTAGATGAGCATGTTTTGCATTTGCATGAAGTTTTCATTGTTTTGAGGAAAAATAGACTTTTTGCAAATTTGGAAAAATGTTCTTTTTCCTTAGATTATGTGGTTTTTCTTGGCTTTGTTGTAGGAACACAAGGAATCCAAGTAGATGAAGAGAAGGTAAAAGCAATCAAAGATTAGCCAACCATGAAGAATGCAAATGAAATCCAAAGCTTCCATACTTTGACTAGCTTTTATAGAAGGTTTGTTAAGGATTTCTCATCCATAGCAGCACCTTTAAATGACTTGGTTAAAAAGAATGTGATATTTAAATGGGATGAAGTTCATGATAGAGCATTTAACACTTTGAAACACAAACTCACAAATGCACTACTCTTAGTACCTGATTTTAGTAAAGTCTTTGAAATTGAGTGTGATGCATCTAGTAGGAATTGCGATTGTTTTGATACAAGATAAGTGTCCATAGCTTACTTTAGTGAAAAACTTAATGGATCAACTTTAAACTACTCCACAAATGAAAAAAAAAACTCTATGTATTAAAAAGGGCTTTAGAAACATGGCAACATTATCTTTGGCCTAAAGAGTTCATCATACATTTTGATCATGATAGTTTAAAGTACTTAAAGTCATAAGGTAAATTGAACAAGAAACATGATCAGTGGATGGAATTCATTAATACTTTCTCGTACATTCTTAAGTATAAGCAAGGTAAAGAAAACATTGTGGCTGATGCATTATCACACAAGTATTCTCTTCTTACTTCTTTACAAGCTAAAGTGCTTGGTTTTGAGTTGATTGAGGGATTGTATGATAATAATCCAAACTTTTTAGAAAGATGGAAATCATGTGAAAATCATAGATTTCAAGATTTTTATAGATTTAATAGGTTTCTTTTCAAGAAAAATAAACTTTGCATTCCTAATTGTTCTTTGCGTGAATTGCTTCTTAAAGAAACTCATGGTGGTGGATTAATGGGGCATTTTGAAATTCATAAGACTTCAGAACTTTTGCATTATCATTTTTATTGGCCTTCTATGAGGCATGATGTTGATCATGTTTGTGATAGATGCATTACATGAAAACATGCTAAATCTAAAGTTAATACTCATGATTTGTATACTCCTCTACCCGTTCCCTAACATCCTAGGATTGATATTTCTGTGGATGTTATGCTCGGATTGTCACATTCTCAAAGTGGTAAAGATAGTGCTTTTGTGATTATTGATAGATATAGCAAGATGGCACACTTTATCACATGCTCTAAAACTAATGATACTGTTCACATTGCTGATTTATTTTCAAAAAAGTTGTTAGATTGCATGGGATTCTTAGGACTATTATGAGTGATAGAGATGTTAAGTTCCAAAGTAATTTCTGGCGAACATTGTGGAATAAACAAGGGACTAAATTGTTGTTTTCTACCATTGCACATTCACAAACTGATGGACAAATAGTAGTAAATAGAACACTTATTACTTTGTTGTGTGCAATTATTCAAAAGAACTTGAAGAATTGGAAAAGTTGTTTGCCTCATATAGAATTTGTATATAATAGGGTTGTGCATTCAACTACATCCTATGCTCCTTTTGAAATTATTTATGGGATCAATCCTATGATGCCTCTTGAAATCTAACAAGCCTTGTCATGAGGTTGCAATTTAATACTTAATTGCAAACAGAAATTATGTAGTAAAATGTGCAATCAAGGTCATTTCATTTCAGAGCAACTAGCATAAAATTTGTGTAGGTGGTAACTAAATAATTAAGCAAATAAATGTTGAATCAAAAAGTTTTGATGATTCCAAATCAACTCTTAAGAGCCTGGAATGAAGATATCAAAGATGACCAAAAGACTCAAGTGAGGAAATTCTGGAGAAATCTGTGCAAGATTCGTTGTAGGATGTTTAATTATGTTTAAATATGGGTAAAAGACTTTGATTTGAGGAAAAGATGTTTTAAAAACTTAATTTTATGAAATATTTGAAAAATACCCACCAACAGATGAAGTTTGAAAAGTTTACATTGAACTGTCATATTGGAAATTCGAACTTTGGCTTTGGAAATTCGAATTTTGAGCTAAAACTGAGTAAGTCTGAAGAGATGACTCTCTAACAAACGAATTTTGGTTGTTCAAAATTCGAATTTTCATAAGTGTCTGAAAGAAGCAGTTGAGCAACAGACGAACTTTGAGTTTTCAAAATTCGAACTTCAGACAAAATGAAACTTATGAAAACTGAAGAAATTCGTCTGAAATAATGTTTAAGTTCATCTGAAATCAAGATTATATTGAGTTTCAAAATTGCTCACAGACAGACGAACTTTGAACATAGACATTCGAATTTCAGAAGCTAAGGTTGTGAGTTTGTTGCAATAATATGTTGAAATACGAATGACAGTGTTTATAAATTCGAATGCTAAAGTAAGTCTGAAAAGAGGTCTCTCTAACAGATGAATTTCACTCATTGAAAATTCGAATTTCAAAGTAAATGAACTACTATGCTTTTTTGAGCCTGCTGAGAACAGATGAATTTTTGGGTACCAAAATTCAAATTTCAAGGGCACTGTAGCAAATTGAAAACACTGTTCACACTTAACAGAAAAACTTTTCACTTGGAAATTCGTATGTCACAACATGAAAACATTTTCTAAGTTTCAAAATTCGAATTTCACTTTATGAACAGACGAACTTCAGTATTTCAATGTTGGAAGCTTTAACCTTCGGTTCCTTCGAATTCGTCTGTTGACCAACCAAAATTCAAATTTTAGTATGTCAGAAGCATTAAATGCGGTTAGTTAACAGATAGTTTTTCAGAGTAACCGTTGGATAACTTCTCCAACGGATAGATTTTGTCTCTAACAGACATTTGAGACCTAAATCTATAAATATTACATCATTTGAAGTTGTGGGTAACGAATCAAACTTTGTATATACTGAAACTCTGTCAAATCTTCTTTTCAAAAACTTTTACCCTCTTACTTCAATACTTGTACTTCAACTTTTATATTCACTCTATTCAAGCGAGTTTCATCTTTGTAAACAATCTAATCTTCATCTGGAAGATAGATTTTCTTGTGAGGAGTTATCACAAGGGATTGTAAAGCACTTTGTGAAAGTGCAGAAAGAGATTGAGTGAGCTCTAGAAAACAGAGCACTGACGTTGTACTGTGGCACTTGCAAGAAACCCGTTGAATTCTTGCTGAATAGTGGATAATCTCAAGTGGTGACTTGGGGACTGGACGTAAGTCAAGTGGAAAGACCGAACCAAGATAAATTTCTGAGTCTTCTTCTCTTTTCTGCTACTTTTACTGTTATTTATTTATACTATGTTTTTGCCTTCATATATTGCATTCTTCACCTCTTTGACATTTTGTAGAAAAGTTTATACTTCCCAATTCACCCCCCTCTTGGGAAGCTAGCCTAACTAACAATGAAAACTAAAGGAGAAAATTGCAGAAAATAATTTTTTTATAAAAATAAGAAAAAATAAATAAATATGTAGGTATATGTATGGGAATATATACAAGTGTGTGTGTGGGAATGGAAGAGGTGTGGAAAGTGTAAGTGTAAGAGTATAAATATGTATGCAAAATTTCACCTAAAATGCAAGAGCTATACTAATGCCAAACTAATGCAAGTTAGATGCAAAACTAACTAAAAACAAGTAAATATGCAAGAACCTAAAACTATATACTATTTTTTTGGGGGGCGGGGGTTTATCAAAATTTTAAATGCAAAAGTTTGTAATCTAAATTTCAATAAAGTAAAATTGACAAGTCTTAAAACTATAAACTAATATGAACAAATTAAAATGTTGAAGGTTATGAAAATGCAAAAATGGAGGATAGAGCTTGGCAATCACTTAGAGGAGTTAAAAATTTCTTTGAAATAATTAAGAACTAGGATAACCTAATTATTCCAAGAACTCAATTAATCCAATTGAACCATTAATTATCCTAATTTCAAGTTGCATGAGAAATTTACATAGCATAGGACCCTATCTCTAAATAAATCACTCAAACATCTTGTAGGAATTTTAATTTCACACATTGACATAGAAAGTCATGGATTATTAAATCACACATCTTTGACCAACAACCACAATTTTAGACCATAATTTCAATCTACTCATTAATCAAGAAATTAACTACTTAATTAACCTTATAACAAAGCCAAATCAAGTAATCAACCACTAAATTATTGAGAGGAAAATTACAAAGAGTCTAGGCCAAAAACATGTATACACATTCATAAACAATTCCAATCCAATACAATTCCCAATTCCACTATCCATGGTCATACAATTCAGTTGAATCAAGTGTTTTGATAATTCCAAACCAACTGGAGCTTGGAAGGTAGATATCAAAGGTGTATAAAAGATTTCAAGTGAAGAAATCTAAGAAAAATGATTATAAGATTAGATATAGGATTTCTTACTGTATTCACATGAATAAAAGGCTTTGATCTTACACACAAATATTTTAAAATGTGTTTTACAATAACTCATGAAGTATTTTCAAAATACTTACTATCAGACGACTTTTGGAGTGTTAAACTCGATATGTTACTTTGAAAATTCGAATTTTGATATTTGAAATTCGAACTTCGGATTGAAAATATATTAGTTTGAAAAAAGGTCCCTCTGACAGACGAATTTCATCTTTGAAAATTCAAATTTCGGGTAAAACACAAACTATGAAAAATGAAAAATTCATCTGAAGATATGTCAAAGTTAATTTAAAAGTAAAGTTTGAAAAGAGTTCCAAGTCAGTCCTCTGACAGAAGAACTTTGATTTTGAAAAATTCAAACTTTGGAAAAATAGTTTATAAGTCTGTTCAACTGCTCTTCTAACAGACGAACTTTAGTCCTCAGAAATTTAAACTTTGAATTAAGTTTGATAAGAGATCTCTATGACAAACGAACTTTGATATTTGAACATTTGAATTTTGAAAAGAAATACTTTTGTACCTTAATGAGTTATTCACTCATAAACAAATTTTGGGCACGAAAATTTGAACTTCGAAAGCACTGTAGCAATATGGAACAACTGTTCACATTTACCAGAAGTACTTTAAACTTGAAAATTTGTATGTTCCAACATAGAAACATTTGTCAAAAATGAAAATTCAAATTTTGCTTTAGGATAGACGAACTTTGAAGTTCAAAGTTAAAGTGTTTAGCTTACGGTCTCTGTGAAATTCTTCTGTTGACTCCAAAAATTCAAACTTTGGATGTTAAACGCATTAAATATGGTTGGTGAATGGATAGTTTTATAGAGTAAATATTGGGTAACGTCTTTAATGGCTAGATCTTTTCTCTAACAAATAGTTAAGATATAAATCTATAAATAGAACTTCATTTGAAGATGTGGGTAATGATTTTATATTGTATATACTGAAACTCTACAAAATTCTTGAGTCAAAGTCTTCTGCCCTCACACACTTCATATCTTGTACTTCAACTTTCATATACATTCTAAATTAGAGAGTTCATTTGTTGTAATCAATCTTATCTTCATCTGGAAGAAAGATTTTCTTGTGAGGGGATTTCACAAGGGATTTGGGAAGCACATATCTAGAGTGCAGAGAGTGAGATTATAAGCTTTTGAAATAGAACATCAAGTTGTACTGAGACATTACAAGAAGCCCACCAAATTCTTGCAAGATAGTGGAAAATCTCAAGTGGTAGCTTGAGAACTGGACATAGGTCAAGAGAAAGAGACCGAATTAGGATAAATATTTGGGTCCTCTCTTCCCTTATCTTGTTTTTCACTTGCATATATTTTATACTCTGTTTTACTGCTACTCTTGCCATTATTGCTCTCTTACACGTTTGCAAAAAAATTTAATCTTCTCAATTCGCCCCCTCTTGGGAAGCCAGCATATCTAACAAGTGGTATTAGAGCCCGGACTCCCAAGCAGAGGATCTAACAATCCAGGAAAATCAATGGCTAGCTTTGCAGAGAGTATTCTGCCAGAGGGAAATAACACAAATAGACCTCCTGGCTTCAGTGGAGAACACTATGGATATTGGAAGATGAGAATGTAAATCTATCTCCAGTCTATTGACTTGGACATCTAATTTGTCATCCAAAAGGTAGATTTTGTCCCAATGAAGCTGCAGGATGATGGGAAATATAAGGAGAAGCTAGAAGACAAGTGGAATGAGGAAGATAAGAGAATAGTCCTATTGAGCTTTAAGGTAAAACACTGTCTGGTCAGTGCATTAAACCAGTATGAATTCTATAGGGTGTCACAATGTTTCACAGCTAAGGGTATGTGGGACACTCTAGAAATCACTCTCGAAGGAACCACTAGAGTAAGGGAGAACAAATTGAACTCTTGCATGGGTGAGCATAAAAGTTTCAGAATGGTGGAAGGTGAGAGTATCAAAGAGCTACAAAAGAAATTCACCCTCATTGTGAATCAACTGAAGAGTCTTGGCAAGCAGTACACTCAGCTAGAGAAAGTCAGAAAAATCCTTAGAGCTCTTCCTCTGGAATGGCAACCTAAAGTAACAGCAATAGAAGAAGCCAGAGGAGAGTCAATGGCTTCTGTCCCAGCACTCTTTGGTAGTCTTGAAGAGTATGAGGGAAAAATGAAAGTTCTCAAGGAAGTAGGTTAAGATAGGAAGAAGAAGGGCCTTGTTTTAAAAGTTGTAGAAGAAAAAGAAGAGGAATCTAATAATGGTGAAGAACTAGATGAATAGACTCTGGCTATGATGGTCAGAAAATTTGGAAGGTCCTATAATAATAAGAGAAATAAACAATTCTTCAAGAAAGGAGCAGCTGGAGACAATAAGAAAGAAAGCAAAGAGCCTATCACATGCTATGAATGCAAAAAGGAAGGGCACATTAAATGAAATTGTCCATAATCCCTAAAGAAGCAAGAGAAAGAAGAGAAAGCCGCTGACAAGGGCAAGAAGAAGAGGGCATACATCTCATCAATCTGGGGTAACAACTCAGATGAAGAAGATGATGATGAGAAAGAAAATGCCAATATCTGCTTGATGGCAATGGCATCTGAATAGACTCCAAGCTCATCCAATAGTGATCATGAAGATGAGGTATATGAATCTGAACCTTTCTATTCTGAATTGCTTGATGCATTTCATGATTTACATGATGAGTTTATTAAAACTGCTAAAGAACTAAAATAGGCTAAGAAAAAGATTAGCAAGTTAGAATCTAATTGCTAAATCTCTGACACTGCATCTTTGCATAAAGCTGAATCTGCTTGCTGTACATCATGTGTTGAACTGAAGCAGACTAATGAATATCTTTTGAAGAGCATGGCTAGCCTTACTAGGGGCAAAGATATGTTGTTTTCTTTAATGAGAAGTCAGAGAATTGCACAAGGAAAAGCTGAACTTGGTTATAATCCTTGTGCAGTTAAAGATAAGAATAAAAAGAAAAATCAAAATCTGTATATGAGGCATTTTGTGCATGCTAATGGACATGAAAAGAAAAATCACACTTCAAAACATTTTGGATCCTATGTCCAACCAAAATATGTAAAACAAAAATATTATCTGCATTGCTTTCTTCTATATCACAATCTAGCAGTCCCTTTATCATCTATCACTTCTGTAACAAGAAGGAACATGTTTCTAGTTCATGTTTATTGAAGAAAAATTGACTTGATAGGAAGGTAGAATGAGTTCCCAAAGGTACATTTGTATCTAGGGAAAATGCCACTAACAAAAAAAGACTCAAGCGGATTTGGGTATCTAAGAGGAAAATATGAACCCTATTTTGCAGGTTTGTCATAGCGCAAGAAGAAGCAACAAACAGTATATGGACAGTGCTTTCTCAAGCCATATGACTGGTGATAAGGAGAAGTTCATCACCCTTAGAGACAAGAAAGGTGGAAAGGTGACCTTTGGAGGTGATCAATATGGCAGAATATTTGGCATTGGTATTGTGGGCAAAAATCCTAAAACATCTATAAAATAGGTATTGTTTGTAGCTGGACTCAACCACAACCTGCTAAGTGTGACTCAGACATGTGACAAAGGGAACTGGGTACAGTTTGACTCAAAGTTCTACCTGATCATCCGAAAAAGTGATCGTAAAGTAATTCTCAAAGCTCAAAGGGATGGTAATTGCTATACCATTGATCTTGATGAACTTCCTTCCTTAGATTCTGTTTGTTTAATTAGTAAAGATAATGACAGTTGGTTGTGGCATAGAAGACAGGCACATGTTAACATGAACTAGCTATTAAAATTGATTAAGAATGATTTAGTCACTGGACTACCAAAAATCTCTTTTGAAAAAGATAAAGAATGTGATGCATGCCTTAAAAGAAAACAAACCAAATCCTCTTTCAAATCTAAAAATGTAATCACCACATCTAGACTACTGCAACTATTACATATGGATTTAATAGGTCTATCTAGAGTAAAAAGAATTGGTGAAAACCTGTATGTGCTTGTAATTTTTAGATAATTACTCTAGATTTATCTGGACTTTATTTCTTTCTTCCAAAAGTGAAACATTTGATGCTTTTGTAACCTTGGCCAAGAAAGTGTAAAATGAGAAAGGTATTTCTATTCTGTAACACCTCTCTTATGGGCTCATTTATTATGTATTTAATAATTCTAAAGTCTATTTATATCATAGTAGGATCTTGAATCATAATAAAAGCCATAATAAAATTTTTCCAACTTTGGGCACTATTCATTTAATCGAATTTATTTATTCCGATTAAACTTTGAAAAATCATAACTAAATCAATAAAAATTGTATGCATGTGATTTAAGTCCCTAGGTACAACTTAAACTTTATCTACATGGAAAAAATATAAGTCAGAGCAATAATTGTACTGATCTGTATAGGAAACTCCGTGAATTTTCACAATTTATATGAAAACTGCAAAAATAATCATTTTAATTGGGATTAAATATAAAAATCCACCAAATATTGCTCACATATCCAATCTGAGTGTTCTTTCGACCATTGGAGAGCTCTATTTGTCTATTTTTCAACCATATACATCAAAAATCTAAATAGTGGCATGTTTACTCTACATAGGTCAAGATGACCATTTATATTTTACTACTTTGCCAACAAAAGCCATAAAATATTTACATGGCCATACATCATTTCCATGCTATACCATACTTTAGCTAAGACCTAAGGCATCATAAAAACTTGAAGAAACATACTTAACATCATATTTACAAAATTACACAAAAGGTCAAAACTCATGGCCATTGCTAGAATTATCAAGTTAATGGCCAAATTCTTTCTCCTTTCCTTTCTCTTCCTTGGTGGTCTTGCCATTGTTGCTACCTATTCATGGTTAATATTTGGGAGGGTGAGATTCAAAGAATCTCAGTAGTTAACACCCAACATTCCATCACATCATCACATTAAGCATGAAAACATCAAGATAACATATTTTGAATACATTAACACATTTGCGTCATATGAATTCGTAGAATTTTCGGCAGAGTTTCATTTTGAAAAATGGACATCCCAGAGTCTCAATGTCCCTCAATCAATTCAGACAATACACATAAATCATCTCAAAATATCATTGCAGTCATATGACAAGGCATAAAACACATTGAAAACAACTATGATAACATAATGCTAGTATGGGAAATTAACTACCTTATGATGCTCCCTTGCTTTTCAAACTTGGTATGCCACTTCTTGAGCCTCTTAACACTTCTTTGAACCTAATCATATCATCATTGAACCAATTTAGCCATTGGTTTTTCGGAATTATACAATACCATAACACTAAAACCCAAATTTTTCGCTTAGCTTTCCTTTGATCTTTCTTTGTACAACACACTTGTTCTTAAGGTTTTGGACCATGGGGAATCTATTTTTGAGGTCAAAATCATGTAATTCCAACTCTAAATACTCCCCCTGTTCTGGCCAAAATTGTCTCAAAATGTTTGAAAAAAATTTCCTTCAAATCACTTCAAACCATCCATGGATTCATGTTTCTAGTGGATAATCTAAGTTTTCCCTTAAGTTTAATGGTTCAAAACTCATTCCTATTGCTAAATCACATTTTTGGCTGAAACCCTAAGATAGAAAGGAAGCAAACTAAACCATAAATCATGCTTTTAAAACCATAGATAGTAAGCTTAGGGTAGTAGTAGGCAAGCTTACCAATTTGTGCTTTGATTTTCCCTTGGTTCCTCTTCCTTTTTTTCCTCCTTTTCCCCTTCCTTTTCTTGCATTTTTTTTCTGGTTTGTTTTGGCTTCTGGTCACGTGTGAATGGTGAGGAAGGAGAAGGGTTTAAATGGTTAATTAAGTAGCTAATGATGGAGCTAATTATGGTTACTTTTGCTAACCCTTAATTACCTTTTTTTTTCTTTTACGTACTTCTTCAAGAAGTATTCCAAAAATAATATAATATTGCTTTGTGTCACATGGCTGTAGGAAGTCACGCATGGGAGAGCTTGAGGTTTCCAAAAATTGCCCAATTTTCCTAATCCAGATATACCTCAATCTGGGTACTTTTTAATCATACCGATAAAACTGTCTTTATACTAATTTACCATTTTTGGGATACGGGACTATTCTAATTTTATTTTTATATTTCCATAATTATCTTGTCCCAAATGGTATCTGTGTATGACCCATATTCAGTCCCGATTTCTTTTTAACCATCAGTAGGACCCACGGTTTACTTTATCGGTTTACTATTACTTTTGGACACTCGACACTGATTATTTCTTTATTCTTAAACATTAACTCTCAGTGCCATATACCATTGGACTTCTCTCGTCGAGGGCTTCGTTTTGACAGTAATTTTGCATATTTACAAAATTGTCCTTGACCTGAGGTTAAATTAAAATTTCTGAAATTTTTGGGTTATTAGGTGTAATTTTTCCAAAGCTTTTCTATTTCTTTCCCTCGTAAATTTTAATAGTTTCGGGACATAGATGTCATTTTTATATTTCTTTAAGGGCAAAAAATTTAATTTTCACATTTCTCCGTCCAACCGGGAAAAAATGATCTCTTTGCCCTATTTCACACAAAACGGTGTCTATTTATTTTCTTGAATTCCTTACACATTTTACGTTATCATCACTTATGTCCTCTTTTATCACCTAGTATCCAGTGAAATTTTGGGATATTACATATTGTGTCTATCAGGTCTGATCATTGAGGAGAATTTGAAAATTCAAGCTTTCTGGATTACTGTGAAGAGCATGGAATTAATTATAACTTTTCAGCACCAAGGACTCCTCAGTAAAATGCAGTGGTAGAGAGGAAGAACAGAACAATTGAAGAAATGGCAAGAGCAATGTTTGAATGAAATGGAGCTACCTCAAGTTTTCTAGGCTGATGCAGTAAACACAACAAGCTATCATTAACCGAGCCTACATCAGACCAATTCTAGAGAAGACACCTTATGAGCTGTATAAAGGAAGGAAGTCAAACATCTTCCACTTATATGTATTTGGCTGTAAATGTTTCATCCACAAATGGAAAGGAGAATCTGGGTAAATTTGACGCCAAATCTGATAAAGGTATATTTCTGAGCTATTCTAGTAGGAGTAAAGCTTATAGAGTTTTCAACAAAAAGACTAGAAGTATAGAAGAATCTATGCATATTGTGTTTATTGAGAATGAAACTATTTCCAAGCATGTCTTTGATGAAAATGATCTTATTTCCAACTTTAAGAACTTGAATCTTTCTGAAGAAGATAAAATTGAACCTCCAAAAATATCTGAATGTACTAACGTAGAGGAAGATATTCAGGAGAAAAATCTTGAATTTAAAAACAATGAGGAAATATCTCAAGAACTCCCTAGAGCTTGGAGATATCAAAGGAATCATCCAGTTGATCAAGTGATTGGGGATGTTCAAGAGAAAGTTAAAACCAGAAGACAACTTAGGGATCCAATGAACAATTGTGCTTTTATCTCCAAAATTAAACTTAAGTGTGCTAAAGAAGCCTTAACTGATGAATGCTGGATACTAGCTATGCAAGATGAACTAAATCAGTTTGAAAGAAATCAAGTTTGGGATTTAGTGCCTAGACCTAAAGACCACCCTATTATTAGCACCAAATGGGTTTTCAGAAATAAACTTGATGAATTAGGAACAATCATCAGAAATAAAGCAAGATTAGTTGCCAAAGGATATAATCAAGAAGAAGATATTGACTATGAGGAAATTTTTGCTCCAATTGCAAGATTGGAAGCAATAAGAATCCTCTTAGCCTATGCATGCATGAAAAATATAATGTTGTATTAAATGAATGTAAAAAGTGCTTTTCTGAATGGATATATCATGGAAGACGTTTATGTTGATCAATCTCCAGACTTTGAGGACTTAACAAAACCAAACCATGTTTATAAACTGAAGAAAGCCCGTTATGGCTTAAAACAAGCTCCTAGAGCATGGTATGAAAGGCTAAGTAATTTTGTATTTGAACAAGGATTTAATAGAGGAAAAGTAGATACAACTCTGTTCACCAAGAAAGAAAATAAAGACTTACTTATTGTTTAAATTTATGTTGATGATATTATATTTAGTGCTACTAATGAATCTCTTTGCAAGAATTTATCTAAGCTAATGCAGGGTGAATTCGAAATGTCAATGATGGGTGAGCTTAACTTCTTCCTTGGATTGCAAATTAAGCAATGTGATGATGACATCTTCCTTAATCAATCAAAATATCTGAAAGAGTTGCTGAAAAAGTTTGGCATGGAAAACGCCAAGTCAATGGAGACTCCTATGGATACTGCAACAAAGGTTGATATGGATGAAGGAGGAAAGATCTTTGGCATAACTCAATATAGGAGAATGATTGGCTCCTTACTATAGCTAACAGCTAGTAGACCTGACATTATGTTCAGTGTCTATATGTGCGCAAGGTTCCAATCGAGTCCCAAAGAATCCCATGCAACGGTTGTGAAAAGAATTTTCAGATATCTAATTGAAACATCACATATGGGACTTTGGTATCCAAAGGGCATTGGAGAGTAACTAACGGGATATACTAATGCTGACTTTGCTGGATCCAAAACTAACAGAAAAAGCACAAGTGGAACATGCCAGTTCCTTGGAGGATCCTTGGTTTCATGGTTATGGTCTCTGCGAAATTCGTCTATTGACTCCCCAAAATTCAAACTTTGGATGTCAGACGCATTAAATGTGGTTGGTGAACAGATAGTTTTACAGAGTAACCGTTGGGTAACGCTTCTAACAGCTAGATCTTGTCTCTAACGAACAATTAAGACATAAATCTATAAATAGAACTTCATTTGAAGATGTGGTTAATGATTTTACATTGTATATACTAAAACTCTGCAAAATTCTTGAGTCAAAGTCTTTTGCCCTCACACACTTCATATCTTGTACTTCAACTTTCATATACATTCTAAATTAGAGAGTTCATTTGTTGTAATCAATCTTATCTTCATCTGGAAGAAAGATTTTCTTGTGAGGGGATTTCACAAGGGATTTGGGAAGCACATATCTAGAGTGCAGAGAGTGAGATTATAAGCCCTTGAAACAGAGCATCAAGCTGTACTGAGGCATTGCAAGAAGCCCACCAAATTCTTGCAAGATAGTGGAAAATCTCAAGTGGTAGCTTGAGGACTGGATGTAGATCAAGAGAAAGAGACCGAATCAGGATAAATATTTGTGTCCTCTCTTCCCTTATCTTGTTTTTCACTCGCATATATTTTATACTCTATTTTACTGCCACTCTTGCCATTATTGCTCTCTTACACATTTGCAAAAAATTTTAATCTTCTCAATTCGCCCCCTCTTGGGAAGCCAGCATATCTAAAAAATTCGATCCATATATTTCCAGTAATTAGACCAACATAATCTCATAAAATTGAAGCTAAATTTAACAATTCAAACCATACAAATCAGCCACAAAATCTGAAATTAAGAGAATGAGAAAGGGAAAAGAGATTATCCTAATTCTAAGCCATTAATCTTGCATAATTAGTAGACTCCTCCAAGCTCCATGCCAAGCTCCATCCAAGATCCTTACTCCTTCATTAAAGCTATTGCCATGTGAAATCGAATTCCATGTTAGCACTATTCTGTTGAATCAAGAGTTTTAATGATTCCAAACCAACACTCAAGAGCTCGGATTGAAGATATCAGAGGAGATCAAAGTTGTTTCAAGTGAAGATTTTCTGAGTATTTGCTATTAGATCTTTTGTAGGATCTTTAGTTTTAGTTTTGATTGCGTAAAAGATTTTGATTTGAGAAAAAGATGTTTTTAAACCTTGATTTTGTGTTAAATCTTGACTTATTTGAAAAATACCCACAAACAGATGAAGTTTGAAAGTTTAAACTTAACTGTCAAGTTGGAAATTTGAACTTTGCTTTAGGAAATTCGAATTTCGAGCTAAAACTGAATAAGTTTGAAGAGATGGCTCTCTGTCAGACGAATTTTGGTTGTTCAAAATTCGAATTTCCATACAAATCTGAAAGAAGTCTTTTTGGTAACAGACGAACTTCACACTTTCAAAAGTCGAATTTCAAGTAAAATGAAGTTTGTGAAAACCAAAGAAATTCATCTGAAACTATGATAAAGTGCATCAGAAATCAAAAGAAATTGAGTTTGATAAATGCTCTCTGATAGATGAATTTTGGCTTCCCAACATTTGAATTTTCATCTAAGTCTGAAAGAAGTTTCCTTGAAACAGACGAACTTTGGATCTTCAAAATTCGAATTTCAGACAAAACAAAACTTGAGAAAATAGAAGAAATTTATCTGAAACCATGTTAAAGTTCATCTGAGATCAAGAATGATTTAAGTTTCAAAACTGCTCTCTGACAGATGAACTTTGAACATTGAAGTTCAAATTTCAGAGGCTAAGTTCTTGAGTCTGTTGAAGTGAAACATTAACATACGAATGATAAGAACTTACAATATTCGAATGATGAAGTTAGTCTGAAAAAGTCTCTCTAACAGATGAACTTCACTCTTCAACATTCGAATTTTGAAGAAAGTGAACTACTGTGCCTCCTTTTCACGTACTGGGAACAGACGAATTATGGGCTTCCAAAATTCGAATTTCGAGGGCACTGTAGCAAATTGAAAACACTGTTCACACTTAACCGAAAAACTTTCTTCTTGAAAATTCGTATGTCACATTGTGAAAATATTTTGTAAGTTTCAAAATTTGAATTTCACTACATGAACAGACGAACTTCATGCTGTAACGTTGAAAGATTTAACCTTCGGTTCCTTCGAAATTCATCTGTTGGCCAACCAAAATTTGAATTTCAGTATGTCAGAAACATTAAATGCAGTTGGTAAACGGATAGTTTTTCAGAGTAACCGTTGGATAACTTTCCCAACGGATAGATTTTGTCTCTAACGGACATTTGAGACCTAAATCTATAAATATAACATCATTTGAAGTTGTGGGTAACGAATCAAACTTGTATATACCGAATTTCTACTGAATCTTCTTCTCAAAAGCTTTTACCCTCTCAACTTCAATATCTGTACTTTAACCTTCATATCTACTCTATTCAAGAGAATTATATCATTGTAAACAATCTACTCTTCATCTGGAAGATAGATTTACTTGTGAGGGGAAATCACAAGGGGATTGGGAAGCACATTGTGTAAGTGCTTAGAGAGAGTGAGAAAGCTCCAGAAAACAGAGCATACTCATTGTACTGTGGCATTAGCAAGAAGCCCGTTGAATTCTTGCTGTATAGTGAAAAATCTCAAGAGTGGTCTTGGGGACTGGAAGTAGGTCAAGTGGTCAACCGAACCAGGATAAATTACTGAGTCTTCTATTCCCTATCTTTACTTTTCAGCTTACTCTGTTTTATACGTTGCTTCCTTTAAACTATGCTACCTCCACTTATCTCACTTTGTGCAGAAAAATTGCAATCTTCCCAATTCACCCCTCTCTTGGGAAGTCAGCCTTGCTAACAAGTGGTATCAGAGTCTGGTTTCCCATTCAAAGGATCTCACAGTCCGGGAATTAAGATGGCTGGCTTTGGAGAGAGCATACTTCCTGAGGGGAACAACACTAACAGACCACCAGGCTTCAGTGGAGAGCATTATGGGTACTGGAAGATGAGGATGCAAATCTACCTCCAATCAATTGATCTTGACATCTGGTCAGTCATTGAGAAAGGTGACTTCATCCCAATGGCTCTAACTGAAGATGGAAGACACAGAGAGAAGCTAGAAGCAGAATGGAATGAAGAAGACAGAAGGAGAGTTCTGCTGAATTTTAAAGCAAAGCATTGCTTAGTCAGTGCCCTGAACCAGGACGAATTCTATAGAGTCTCACAATGCTCCACTGCAAAAGGGATGTGGGACACTCTGCAGATTGCACATGAAGGAACAACTGGGGTCAGGGAAAACAGACTGAACACATGCATTGGAGAGTATGAAAGCTTCAGAATGACTGAAGGAGAAACTATAAAGGAGCTCCAAAAGAGATTCACTCTCATTGTGAATCAATTGAAGAGCCTGGGAAAGGAATACACTCAGTCTGAAAAAGTAAGAAAGATACTCAGAGCTCTCCCTTTAGAATGGCAGCCCAAGGTGACAGCAATAGAGGAAGCCACAGGAGAATCAATGGCCTCTGTCACAGCTCTCTTTGGCAGCCTTGAGGAGTATGAAGGAAAAATCAAAGCTCTCAAGGAAGCTGGGCTGGACAGAAAGAAGAAATGCCTTGCCCTCAAAGCTGCTGATGAAAAGGAAGAAGAATCTGATGAAGGAGATGAGCTGGATGAAGAAACTCTGGCTATGATGGTCAGAAAATTCGGAAGATTCTACAAGAAGAAGAAGAATAAGAAAATCTTCAAGAAGGGAGCAGCTGGTGAAAGCAAGAGAGAGGGAAAAGAGCCTGTGACTTGCTATGAATGCAAGAAGCAGGGACACATCAAATGGGATTGTCCTCAATTCCTCAAAAAGCAAGAAAAGGATAAGAAAGCTGCTGACAAAGGGAAGAAGAAGAAAGCCTACATCTCATCAATATGGGGCAACAGCTCAGATGAGGAGGAAGAGGATGAGGATGAGAGTGCCAACATCTGCCTGATGGCACTTGCTTCTGAAGAAGCCGATCCCCCATGTAGCAGTGATCAGGAAGAAGAGGTATATGAATCTGAACCTTCCTATTCTGAGTTACTTGATGCATTTCATGAGCTTCATGATGAGTTTATTAAAATTGCTAAAGAACTAAAACTGGCAAAGAGAAACATTAATAAACTAGAATCACAAAGCAACACTTCTGAAATCACCTCTCTCCCTACTGCTGAATATGTTTGCTGCACTTCATGCACTGAACTTAAGCAAACTAATGATTATTTAGTTAAAAGCATGTCTAGGCTCACTAGAGGTAAAGACATGTTGTTTGCCTTGATGGGGAGCCAAAGAATATCACAAGGAAAAGCTGGTCTTGGCTATGATCCATGTGTTGTCAAGGAAAAGATTAGGAAGAAAAACCAGAATGCATACATGAGACATTTTGTGCATGCTGAGAGTAACAGAAAGAAAGATCATATGTCATCTTGCATTGAAACATATAATCAACCAAAGCATGCAAGACAAAAGTATTATCTGCATTGTTTTCTTCCTGTCACTCAATCTAGCAGTCCCTTCATTACCTGTCATTTCTGTAACAAAAAGGGACATATTTCCAGTTCTTGTGCATTGAAGAAAAATGGCCTTGGCAGGAAAGTTAAATGGGTTCCCAAAGTTGCATCTGCATCTAGGGAAAATCTACTGACCAAAAAGGACCTAAGCAAATTTGGGTACCTAAAAAGAAAACATAAACATTGTTTTGCAGGTCTGTCTCAAAGCTAAGAAGAACAACAAATGGTATATGGACAGTGCCTGCTCAAGCCACATGACTGGAGATAAGGAGAAGTTCATCACCCTTAGAGACAAGAAAGGAGGAAAGGTGACCTTTGGAGGTGATCAATATGGCAAAATCGTTGGCATTGGCATTGTGGGGAAAAATCCAGAAACATCCATTGAAGATGTGCTGTTTGTAATTGGCCTCAACCACAATTTGCTGAGCGTGAGTCAGACCTGTGACAGAGGAAACTGGGTGCTGTTTGACTCAAAGTTTTGCCTGGTCATTAGAAAAAGTGATCACAAAGTAATCCTCAAAGCTCAAAGGGATGGTAACTGTTATACTATTAACCTTGATGAACTTCCTCCCTTGGATTCTGTATGTTTAATTAGTCAGGATAATGATAGTTGGTTGTGGCATAGGAGATTAGCTCATGTTAACATGAATCAATTGTCTAAACTGGTTAAAAATGAGCTAGTAACTGGCCTGCCAAAAATATCTTTTGAGATTGACAAAGAATGTGACGCATGCTTAAGAGGGAAACAAACTAAATCATCTTTTAAATCTAAAAATATAGTTACCACAACTAGACCACTTGAATTGCTGCACATGGATTTAATTGGACCATCTAGGGTGAAAAGTCTTGGTGGTAACTTGTATGTGTTTGTAATTGTAGATGATTATTCTAGATTTACTTGGACATTATTTCTCTCTTCTAAAAGTGATACCTTTGATGCATTTGTAACCTTAGCTAAGAAAGTGCAAAATGAGAAAGGTATTTCTATTGTGTCAATCAGGTCAGACCATGGAGGAGAGTTTGAAAATGCATACTTCCTAGAGTACTGCAATGAGCATGGGATTGACCACAACTTCTCAACTCCAAGGACTCCTCAAAAGAATGGGGTAGTAGAGAGGAAGAATAGAATCATTGGAGAGATGGCCAGAGCTATGCTGAATGAGAAGGAACTCTCTCAAGTGTTTTGGGTTGATGCAGTAAATACATCAAGCTACATCATAAACAGAACCTACATCAGACCAATCCTTGGGAAGACTCCATACAAGCTTTACAAGGGAAGAAAGCCAAATTTGTCCCATCTCCATGTGTTCGGATGCAAATGCTTCATTCACAATAATGGGAAAGAAAATCTGGGTAAGTTTGATGCCAAATCCGATGAAGGTATATTTCTGGGCTATTCTAGTAGGAGTAAGGCATATAGAGTTTATAATAAAAGATCAAATGTGGTAGAAGAATCTGTGCATGTGGTTTTCATTCAAAATGAAACTGTTTCAAAACATGTTACCAATGAGGATGATCTTGCTTTTAACTTTGAAAAACTGGGCATTTCTGATAAAAGTAAAACTGAACCTCCAAAGATATCTGAATCTGTTAACACAGAGGAAGATATCCAGGAGCAAGAGTTTGATGAAGAAATTAATGAAGAAACATCTCAAGAACTCCCTAGAGCTTGGAGATATTAAAGGAATCATCCTGTTGATCAAGTAATAGGGAATGTTCAAGAGAGAGTCAAAACCAGAAAATAGTTAAGGGATCAAATGCTCAACTGCGCTTTCATTTCTCAAATTGAACCCAAATGTGTTAAAGAAGCCTTGAACTTTGCCCGTTCACCTTGAGCCGGTGCCTGTTCACCTTGAACTTTGCCTTGTTTACTGCATCATATAGCTCTACAGCACCGAATGGAAAGACTCAGGAGACTATATAAGGACCTTCCCATCTAGACCGAAGCTTGCCATGCAACATCTTCATCCTTGACTTGTATAACAAAACTTTCTCACCCTATTGGAACTCCTTTCTTGCAATGGCTCGGTCATGGAATGCTTTTGTCTTCTCTTTATAGATCCGAGAACTCTCAAATGAATCTCTCCGGTGCTCCTCCAACTCCTACAATTGCAACTTCCTTTATGCTCTGGCTTCTTACAAGTTCATGTTACATTGCTTAGTTGCCCAATAAGCTCTGTGCTCTAGCTCTACAGGTAAGTGGCATGCCTTCCCAAAAATAAGCCGGTATGGTGACATACCAATAGGCGTCTTGTATGCAGTGCGATAGGCCCATAAAGTATCATCTAACCTCTTGCTCCAATCTTTCCTGTTGGGCTGCATTGTCCTCTCCAGAATCGACTTCACTTCTCTATTAGACACCTCTGCCTGGCCATTGGTCTGTGGCTGGTAAGGTGTTGCAACCTTATGGATCACTCCATATTTCCTCAAAAGTGCATGCATAGTTCGGTTGCAAAAATGAGTACCCTAGTCACTAATGATTGCTCTAGGAATTCCAAACTTGCAAAATAGATGAGACCTAACAAAATCCACAACTACATATGAATCTTCAATATGAGTGGCCTTAGCCTCCACCCATTTGGAAACATAATCCACATCTAAAAGTATGTACAAAAAACTAAATGACATAGGAAAAGGGCCCATGAAATCAATGCCCCACACATCAAAGATCTCACAAAATAATATAAGGTGCTGAGGTATCTCATTCCTCCAAGAGATACTACCTAAGTGCTAACATCTATCACAACTCTTGCAAAATTCATAAGCATTCTTAAAAAGTGTAGGCCAATAAAAACTAGAGTCTAGGACTTTCCTAGCAATGCGGTGTGATGCAAAGTGTCCCCTACAAGCCAATGAATGACAAAAATGCAATATGGACTCATGCTCATGCTGTGGAACATATCGTCTAATCACTTGATCACTACCTATATGCCACAAATAAGGATTGTCCCATATATAATGCCTACATTCTCTCTTAAACCTATCTAATTGATACTTATTCATATGAGCAGGCAAGACAGATGCAACAAGATATTGGCTATGTCAGCATACCATGGAGTAGATGAGATAATCAAACAAAGTCTATTATTAGGAAAACCATCAAGAGAAAGGGAAAGTTTTACCAAAGGAGACTCAATCCTCCTCAAGTGATCAGCTACCATATTCTCTGCTCCACTCTTATCATGGATCTCTACATTAAACTCTTGAATCAATACCACCTATTGAATCAATCGAGGCTTGGAGTCCGGCTTTTTGAACAGATACTTGATAGCTAAGTGATCAGTGAAGACAATCACTTTCATTTGAAGGAGATAGGATCTAAACTTTTCCAATCCAAACAAAATAGCAAAGAGCTCATTCTCAGTAGTGGTAATTCACCTTAGTAGCATCCAATGTCCTAGAAGCATATGCAATGACATGTTGGCGCTTCTCCTTTCTTTGAGCTAAAACTGCACCCAATGCATAATCAGAAGCATCACAAAGTAATTCAAATGGAAGAGTCCAATCAGGTGGTTGAATGATAAGAGGTGAAGTGAGCTTCTTTTTCAGCTTATCCCAAGCACACTTGCATGCATCATCAAAAGTAAATAACACATCCTTTTGCAAAAGTTTAGACAATGGTAATGCTATTTTATTGAAATCTCTAATAAATCTTTTATAAAACCAGCATGCCCAAGAAAAGACCTCACATCTCTAACACAAGAAGGATAAGGCAAAGAAGCAATAATGTCAATCTTAGATCTATCTACCTCAATACCCTCCTTAGACACTACATGTCCTAGAACAGTGCCTTTCTATACCATAAAGTGACATTTTTCAAAATTAAGAACAAGATTCTTTTGAATGCATCTCTCTAAAATTCTATCCAAACTATGCAAGCATGCATCAAATGAATCACCATAGACAGTGAAATCATCCATAAATATCTCCATGCAATGTTGAAGAAAATCTAAAAATATGGAAACCATGCAACGCTGAAAAGTGTCTGGTGCATTACAAAGGTCAAATGGCATGTGTCTATATGCAAAGGTTCCAAATGGACATATGACTGTGGTCTTATCCTGATCCTCTGGTGTAATACAAATATGAAAATATCCAAAAAAGCCATCTAAAAAGCAATAATGGGATCTACAAGCAAGTCTCTCAAGCATCTGGTCAATAAAGGGGAGGGGATAATGGTCCTTCCTAGTCATAGAATTTAGCTTTCTATAATCAATGCAAACTCTCCAACTATTTTGGACCCTAGTGTTAGTAAGGCTGACTTCCCAAGAGGGGGGGTGAATTGGGAAGATTGAAATTTTTCTACACAAAGTGAAATGGGTGAAGATAGCACAGTGTAATGGAAGCAACGTATAAAACAGAGCAAGCTGAAAAGTAAAGATAGGAAGTAGAAGACTCAGTAATTTATCCTGGTTCGGTCTATCCACTTGACCTATGTCCAGTCCTCAAGGCAACTCTTGAGATTTTTCCACTATACAGCAAGAATTCAACGGGCTTCTTGCTAATGCCACAGTACAACGAGTATGCTCTATTTCTGGAGCTTTCTCAATCTCTCTAAGCACTTCTACAATGTGCTCCCCAATCCCCTTGTGATTTCTCCTCACAAGTAAATCTATCTTCCAGGTGAAGAGTAGATTGTTTACAAAGATATAACTCTCTTGAAGAGAGTAGATATGAAGGTTGAAGTACAGATATTGAAGTTAAGAAGGTAAAAGCTTTTTTTTTGAGAAATTGATTTGGCAGAGATTCAGTATATACAAGTTTTATTTGTTTTCCCACAACTTCAAATGATGTTATATTTATAGATTTAGGTCTCAAATGTCCGTTAGAGATAAAATCTATCCGTTGGGAAAGTTATCCAACTGTTACTCTGAAAAACTATCCGTTTACCAACCGCATTTAATGTTTTTGACATATTGAAATTTGAATTTTGGTTGGCCAACAGACGAATTTTGAAGGAACCGAAGGTTAAAGCTTTCAACGTTACAGCACGAAGTTCGTCTGTTCATGAAGTGAAATTCAAATTTTGAAACTTACAAAACATTTTCACAATGTGACATACGAATTTTCAAGAGGAAAGTTTTTCGGTTAAGTGTGAACAGTGTTTTCAATTTTCTACAGTGCCTTCGAAATTCGAATTTTGGAAGCCCAAAATTCGTCTGTCTGTAGAACGTTCAAAGAGGCACAGTAGTTCACTTTCTTCGAAATTCAAATTTTGAAGTAGTGAAGTTCGTCTGTCAGAGAGATTCTTTTCAGACTAACTTCAACATTCGAAGTTACAAAGCTCTGTCATTCATATGTCAATATTTCATTCCAATAGACTCACAAACTTAGCTTCTGAAATTCGAATTTTAATGTTCAAAGTTCGTCTGACAGAAAGCAGTTTTGACACTTAAATTATTCTTAATCTCAGATGAACTTTTACATTGTTTTAGACGAATTTCTTCCATTTTCATAAGTTGTGATTTGTCTGAAATTCGAATTTTGAAGACTCAAAGTTCGTCTGTTTCAAAGAAGCTCCTTTCAGACTTATATGAAAATTCGAATGTTGGAAAGTCAAAGTTCGTCTGTCAGAGAGCATTTTTCAAACTCAATTTCATCTTGATTTCAGATGAGCTTCAACATTATGTCAGACGAATTTCTTTGGTTTTCACAAACTGCATTTTATCTGAAATTCGAATTTTGAGGATGTGAAGTTCGTCTGTCAGTGAAAAGCTTCTTTTAGTCTTTGATGGAAATTCGAATTTTGGATAATCAAAATTTGTCTGATAGAGAGACAACTCTTCAGACTTATTCAGTTTTGACTCTAAATTCGAATTTCCAAAGGCAAAGTTCGAATTTCCAATATGACAGTTCATTTTAAACTTTCAAACTTCGTCTGTTTGTGGGTATTTTTCAAATAAGTCAAGATTTAACACACAATCAAGGTTTTAAAACATCTTTTCTTAAAATCAAAAACTTTTACCCTCATTTGAACATAACAAAAGATCCTACTGAAGATCTAGCAGCTAATACTCAGAAATTCTTCACTTGAAGCACTTTGATCTCCTTTGATATCTTCAATCCAAGCTTTTGGATGTTAGTTTGGAATCATCAAAACTCTTGATTCAACACCTAGTGGGGATTAACTCACCCTCATCATTAGGCACAACAATCAAACTAGTCTTTTTAGGAACAACTTGCATAGGACTTACCCACTCACTATCAGAAATAGGATAGATAATACCTGCAGAAAGAAGTTTAGTAACCTCTTTCTTTACCACATCTAGGATCAAGGGGTTCATGCATCTCTGTGGTTGTCTTACAACCTTAGCACCATCTTCAAGAAGGATGCAATGCATACAAACAGTGGGACTAATGCCCGAAATGTCAGCAAGTGTCCAACCAATGGCTTGCTTCCTCCTTCTTAAGACCTCTAAGAGACGGCTCTCTTCCTCTACAGTAATGTCACTGGCTATTATTAATGGCAATGTGTCACCTTCCTCTAGATAAATATACTTGAGGTTGTCTGGAAGTAGCTTTAACTCCAAAGTGGGGGCCTGGACAACTGAAGGGACAAGTGGTTGAAGGACTAATTCCTCCACACCATATACCTGCACAAACTCACAAACAGAAGAGGAAACTTTCCCTACTTGGGAATCATCAGTAGTACCAGTAACAATAGAGGAATCAACAGGTAAATCACATGTATCACCAGAAATATCATCCATAATACCAATGGTGCCATCAGTAGCACCCAAATTAGAAATAACATGACAACTAGAAATGTCTAAACTAGAAGGAACCTATATGCTAGCAATGTAAGCATCAACATCAACCTTAGACTTTCTACCAGAAACAATAGGAATACTAGCCTTATTGCTAGGATCTAACAAGTCAAAATCCAATCTAACATGCTTAGAAAGAGTCAAAAGTCTAGTACTATCGTGATGAGCATGAGAATCAATCAAACTAGTATAACTAGAAGAACTAGTGTAATCAGAAGAAACATGATCAATGCTAACAAGTATCTCAGAATCAGGAGATGAAGTCAAATCTATCCTATCCATAGCATCAATCACACTAAAAAGCTAAGAAAATGCTAAAGAATCAGATGAATTCATAGAAGAATGATCATTAGACAAGCTACCAACACCAACATGTGAAGAAACATCAAAGCTAGCATGTCTAGCAATATCAATAAAAACACTAAAAAGATCCAACTCAGTAGTATTAACACTAGAGCATATCTCACAAGATCCAATATCAACACAAGAGCATGATATAGTATCATCAAATTTAGCTATCTTGCAATAACTACTCAACATGCTATCCCTATAATCTAAAGCAGCAGCATTAACAAACATACCAATAAATTAACATCAACTGCATAAATCTCATCAGATGCATGTCTCATGGAATCTAACACATCAAATCTAATGACCTTTTCAGCAAATTCCATACTCAAAGTCCCAGTATGCACATCAATCAATGCCCTAGCAGTGCTAAGAAATTGTTTACCTAATATGATAGATGCATGTCTAGATGTAATATCTCTACCATCATCCATATCAAGAACATAGAAGTCAATAGGGAAAATAAGATCTTTTACCTTAGCTAAAATATCCTCAAGAAGTCTAATAGGATGAGCACATCTACGATCTACAAACTGGGCCACCAATCTAGTTGGTTTCAATTCAACTTCCTTCAATTTCTTGTTGACCAAGTGGGGAATGACATTGATTATTGCACCTAAATCAGCCAAGGCATCCAAGAATTCAAAATTCCCAATTGTGCAAGGTATCAAAAAGCTTCCCGAATCCTTGCATTTCTTTGGCATTGGTACTTGCCAAATGGATGAGACACATGCTCCAAGATCTACTTTATCATCAAACCTTGCCTTTCTTCTTGTAGTACACAATTCCTTAAGGAATTTGGCATAGTTAGGCACTTGCTTCACAAGGTCATTCAAAGGAATGTTGATTTCAACTCTCTTGAAGACATCCATGACCTCCTTAAAAAACTTAGCATCTCTTCTCTTCTTAGTTGTAGTTACCCTAGTAGGAAAGGGTAACTTGCTAACCTTCTTTCCCTTATCCCTCTCTGGCTCCTCAGTTGGTGCTACTTGTGCTTTTTCTGAAGTAGACTTATCCTCTATGGTGGGATTGAAAGTAGGCTCTTCAATCAAGATCTCTTTACCCTTGGAAGAAGAAGTAGAAGTAGCAATAGAAGCTGGACTCTCAGATGTCAATGAGTCAGTAAAGGTAACCTTCTTACCACTACGGAGAGTAATTGCATTAACTCCACTGGGATGTGAGCTAGATTTCCCTCCAACATTTGCATTGATCACACTTTGTGAAGATAATTTACCAGATCCCTGACTCTAGAGTATACTCAATGAATTGGCCAATTGCCCCACTTAAGTCTGAAGTGTCTGAATCTCTTGTATATGCTGCAAATCTTTTTGTTGTCACTCCCTCTCTGTATGGTCTAACCTGTCCACTAGAAGCTTCATCATAGTATCCAGCTTGCTCTTTAACTTTGAACTCTCATATGAAATAGTCACATTTTGCCTAACTTGTTGAAACACTTGACCATTAGAGCTTACGCCTTCATTGAATCGTGGCTGTTGAGGTTGTACACCACCATATCTAAGATTTGTGTAATCACTCATCTAGGATTGTATGTATTTGAATAGGGATCATATTTTTGGCCAACTTGATTCATTGACTTAGGAGGATAAATAGCATTGCAAGGCTTAACTTTGTCATTCATGAATGAGCAAGCATCAGTAGTGTGAGTGGCTAGCGAATAAATAGAGTAAAAGGGGCCAATCATAGCCAAAGAAGTAGGCTGTAGGGTAAAAGAGTTAGAAGACCCCATAGAATTGGCCACATTAGCTGAAGTCTAAAGCTAAAGCATAGCCATCTTCTCTACACAAGATTGCAACCTATCAATCTTGCCAAGAATTAGACATTGAAGAACTTAACCCAACTTTATTCACCTGGGCTTGTTGTCTTCAACCAAATTGTTGGGCATTTTGTGATTTCTTCTCAACCAAATTCCAAGCAACATCAACTGATAACTCGACCAGACTACCTCTAGCAGCTGAGTCAAGTAAATCTCTCTCTAAAGGTAGAAGACCTTCATAGAAGTACTGGACCAAAAGAGTATCCTGGATCTAATGGTGGGGGCAGCTAGATTGCAAATCTTTGTAGCATTCATAATATTCATACAACGATTCCCCAGAAATCTACCAAATGCCACAAATGTCTTTTCTTATGGATAAGGCACAAGCTGCATGAAAGTACTTCTGTAGAAAAATCTTTTTAATCTTATCCCATGAAGTGATGAATCCAGGAGGTAGGTGAAGTAGCCATTTCTTAGCAGATCCTTCCAAAGAGAATGGGAATGCAATTATCTTAATCTGCTCCTCAAAAATATTTTATGGTCTCATAGTAGTGTAGATCATGTGGAAATTCTTCAAATGAGTGTATAGATCCTCACCTGCCAAGCCATTAAATTTAGGAAGTAAGTGTATAAAACCAGGCTTCAACTCAAGACCGGTATTAATGTCAAGATAATTAATGCACCAATTTTAAAAGTGCACATCAGGTGACAATAACTCCTTAATAATTTTAGTATGAAGATTATCATCATTGTGATGATTTTCCATTTTAGCACCAAAATTAGAACAATCAGTAAATGAATCAACAAAACAAAAAATAGGAGAAAAAGTAGAACTACTAGTTAAAAATTTTCTAATTCTTAGTCGCCTATGAAATGTCCTCTCAATTTTAGGATCAAGTTCAAATAATTTTTCAAAAGAGGATTAGGTCATACACTAAACAACTACCAAACAATAAAGAAAAACTCATAAACTCAAAGAAAAATCAAAACACAAACTCTAAAAATTAGGCAAGTGACAGCAAGTTCTAGCACTGAAAATTAATTAAAACATAGCCAAAATGGCAACTGAGCAGACAAAAACAAAACAAGGGAAAAATTGAAGCAAAACAAAGGAAATCACTTAGTAAATGCCACACACAGCCAAAGGAAGCCAAGATAAGGTCAACAAAATTACACATTCAAACTCAAATCTGGAATTTTCAAGAAAGTGCAGGAAAAATGAAAGAAAAATGCACCCAAAAAAAATCCAAATCAAGTCAAACAGCCACCAAAGCTTGGAAAGAGGTATTAAGAGACACTAATAAGCACATCCAAAGCCTCAACACAACAAAAGAAAGCTAAAAAAAGTTCAAAAAAAATCAAGAAGAAAAACCTGGGAAAATAGTAAAAATCAAAGAAAATTCGCAAAAATTAAAGAAAATTAGAAAACTTAGTGAAAATGGTTGAATTTGGCTAAAATAACCCACACCTGATACTTAGAGGTATCGAAATTGGTTAGCCCACGCAAAAACCTAAGAATACCGAAAATTAGAATTTTCTAGGTAAAAATAGAGCAATTTCCAAAACAGGGTATTTATCCAAAATCAACCAAAATGTAAAGTGAAAATGATCTAAATGGGAGAAAAATGCATGAAAATGCATGAAAATTACCTAAAGCCCTAAACCTAAGTTAAACCATTGCTCCCCGGTAACAGCGCCAAAAATTGACAAGCCCTGTCATGAGATAGCAATTTAATACTTGATTACAAACAGAAATTATGTAGTAAAATGTGCAACCAAGGTCATTTCACTCTGGAGCAACTAGTATAAAATTTGTTTAGGTGGTAACTAAATAATCAAGCAAATGAAAACTAAAGGAGAAAATTGCAGAAAATAATTTTTTATATATTTTTATAAAAACAAGGAAAAATAAATAAATATGTAGGTAAATGTATGGGAATATATACAAGTGTGTGTATGGGAATGGAAGAGGTATGGAAAGTGTAAGTGGATGAGTGTGGGTATGTATGCAAAATTTCACCTAAAATGCAAGAGCTACACTAATGCCACACTAATGCAAGTTAGATGCAAAACTAACTATGAACAAGTAAATATGCAAGAACCTAAAACTATATACTATTTTTTTGGGGGGCGGGGGTTTATCAAAATTTTAAATGCAAAAGTTTGTAATTTAAATTTCAATAAAGTAAAATTGACAAGTCTTAAAACTATAAACTAATATACACAAATTAAAATATTGATGGTTATGAAAATACAAAAATAAAGGATAGAGCTTGGCAATCACTTGGAGGAGTAAAAAATTTCTTTGAAATAATTAAGAACTAGGATAACCTAATTTATGTCAAGTGCTCAATTAATCCAGTTGAACCATTAATTATACTAATTTCAAGTTGCATGAGAAATTTACTTAGCATAGGGCCCTATCTCTAAATAAATCCCTCAAACATCTTGTAGGCATTTTAATTTCACACATTGACATAGAAAATCATGGATTATTAAATCAACATCTTTGACCAACAACCACAATTTTAGACCATAATTTCAATCTACTCATTAATCAAGAAATTAACTACTTAATTAACCTTATAACAAAGCTAAATCAAGTAATCAACCACTAAATTATTGAGAGGATAATTACAAAGAGTCTAGGCCAAAAACATATATATACATTTAAATAATTCCAATCCAATACAATTCCCAATTCCACTATCCATGGTCATACAATTCAATCCATATATTTCCAGTAATTAGACCAATATAATCTCATAAAATTGAAGCTAAATTTAACAATTCAAACCATACAAATTAGCCACAAAATCTGAAATTAAGAGAGTGAGAAAGGGAAAAGAGATTATCCTAATTCTAAGCCATTAATCCTTGCATAATTAGTAGACTCCTCCAAGCTCCATGCCAAGCTCCATCCAAGATCCTTACTCCTTCATTAAAGCTATTGCCATGTGAAATCAAATTCCATGTCAGCACTGTTCAACTTCAAATGGTGAGGGAAAGCCGAAATCAAAGAGGAAAGGTGATGGGTGAAGGTTTCAAGTCAATGGTTTGGAAGGAATGGAACGAAAATGGGAAGGGAAGTAGATGGGAGTTGCTGGAAATGAAGAACAAAGATGAAGATGACAATGAGGGAAAGTGTGTGCTATGTGTTTCAGCGGAACAAGAGTAAGGAGGTGGAAGGAGGTTTAGGCCATGAATACAGTGGGGAAAATGGAAGAGAAAATGAAAAGAAAGTGGAGGCAATGTCAGACAGATCAGAAAAGAAGGAAAAGGTGAAAAGGAAGGAGCAGCGGCTGAACGAAAAAGAAATTAAAAGAATAAGCTGCATTCACAGGAAGGGAAGGGCTTTATTCAGCAAGGGCCGCATTTGGCACGCGGAAATTGGAGCAAGAAAAGTGAGTTTTTTCCATTAAAATAAAGTCAGATATAAATGAGTAATTAAAAATGAGGAAAAATAAGAGAGTTGGGAAAATAAATTTTCCATAAAATCCCCCCTATCAGATGATCAAAATTTTAATTTCCATGAACCATGATCTACAAGAAAATGTTATTTTAGATAGATTATGTGCTTAATTAAATAAATGCAGATTAAATTCTAATTCAAGGAAACTAAATTAATTACGGGATAAAGTTTAAACTCGATTGGGGAAAATTATGTTTCAAAATAACAAAAACAAAAGAAATAAAACACTAAAAAGAAATTTCTAAAGCTCTTCGGCAATTTTACCCCTCCATGAGTCAATTCTTAATCATTTTTAATTACAATTAAAGCATTAATGACTCATAATTACATTGAGAATTATTAAATACAATAAAATAGCAAGAATTAACTCTTTGGATTAATTTGAAAAAATAGAAAATAATTATATTTAAAATTTAATTTCCAAAAATTATCCCAAAATTCTCATAAATCCAAAATTCGGCTAAAATTATAAAAATCATTTAAATTAATTACCAAAATCACAAAGTATGGGGAATAAAAATAGTGAAAATTTAAGAGTTATCAATATCTTATCTTTGCCATGTAATGAGAAAGCTAACCTTGATGCTAAGAAAAATGATGAGTTTATGCAGGAGTTACATGTAAGAGTTCGGGCCAACATTGAAGGGAAATATGAATAGTATGCAAAGCAAGCCAACAAGGGCTACAGAAGAGTTGTATTTGAACCTGGTGATTGAGTTTGAGTACACTTGAGGAAAGAAAGTTTTCCAGAGCAATGGAAATCAAAGTTGCAGCCATGTGGAGATAGACCTTTTCAAGTGCTTGAGGGAATTAATGATAATGCTTACCAACTTGATTTGCCAAGCTCTTATAACAATCACATGAGTGTTACCTTTAATGTTTTGGATCTATTCTTGTATGATGCTATAGATTCGAGGATGAATCCTCTCAATGAGGGATGGAATGATAGAGTTCATGGGTGGATCCAAGAGTGAAAGAGCACCATCCCAAAAGATCCACTTCAAGTAATAGGAGACTTATTAACTAGAGGCAGGACCAAAGCCATGAAAGAAGCTCTACAAGGCTTGATAAGAGGCTTGCAAGATGATGAGCTCAAAATGTTTAAAGAAGAAGCACCATTGCCTTTGGGCCAATAGAAAATTGTTATATTGATCCAAGCACAATATGCTTATATGGCCTAATTGGAAGAATGATCCAAGTCACTTAGGATTAGTTTAGGATAAATTATATTTTATTTTAATTTTTTTAGATTTAATTTGAATTATTTTATTTATCTTATTCTTTTTTGAATTTATTTGATTTAGATTAGGATAAATAATGTGGTTTCCTATTTATATTCAAATGGACCAATTATAGGCTTAAATTTAATTCAATTTAGTTTGAATTTTATTAGATAAAGGCTATCTGTATCTAATTGAGTTATGAGTCATATTAGAAATTGGTATTTGTCTTCTCTATTTAAGACCATTGTAACATTTTTATTCAAATTAATGAAATTAATTTCCTAATTAGTGAGGTATCGCTAGTTATTGATGTTTTTTAAGAATACACCCAACTTATCAAGAGCTTGATCTACCCTTGTGACGTTCCTTATAGCTAGAGTTCTCTAAGATAAATTTTCATTGAGTTCTAGTTCGATCAACTCATTTAAGTCAAGCTTATGTATTGTTATCCTCTGTATTTTCTGAGTTCTCAAGACAAGTTCCTTGTTAGGGTTCACATCATGAGGGTTAGGTAGTGCCTAGGTCCACTGGTATGTATGCTCTCCTCACACACTATAAACTAACACATCTACCTTATACACCTTATAGGCCCTATACCCAGGTCTTCTTTATACCCTAGGTTAGTAAAGGTTTATAATGATTTCCCTATGGGGATTTTATGCTTCCTATGGATAATGAAGACCTCACCCAGATCGTCACCTATTATATGAGTTTGATCAATGTAGGATTTATCCTCTTACGGTCAAATTTATATGATAGAATTTTCATCCTTGTAGCAGAGGCAATTTGGGGACTAATATCTTTTAGGATGATAAATCTACTGGATGCTTGCACCTAGTAGCCATACTAGTTAGATGGCTATTGAAAGTTAGGAATCCCAGGTTAAGCTTTACCTTGAATTAGGGCAATGGAGGGCATATTTTTCTCCTTGCTTTCTCATCACATACTATCTTTATAAACAACCTCACGAGAAGGGCTACAAGATGTGGCCCAGTACTAGAGTGGTTATTAAATGTCATTGCACCCATTGATGTTGATATGCTATAATGACGGTATGTGCATTAGAAGTTAACCCATGCTCAGCAGGTTTTCAACCACGAAAGATCCTAAACATGTATCATTATACATATTATCACACACAATAAATTCCTTAAAAGGGGAAACCTTTAGAATGTATTCATTTCTTCTTTTCTTTTTCTTTCAAAAAGAGGGTTTAGTGTATTCCTAGGCCCAATTAAGCACCCTGTGTGTTGACTATGTGGGGATGTATTTCCCTTTCGAGTTAATAAACCATGATCTTTTCTTTATGGGGAAAAAACCTTTTGTGGAAAATGGATGCTTATGGTCAAATTTAGTCTATGAACACATTATTTATGGTCTTAGGTCAGGCGGTGGTCATTCCCAACATATTGGTGGGTCATTATATTGGTTTGCATCCTTCAATTGTGTAGGGGTTCCTTCCTTCTCTAATTGATTGTAATTCCTCCAATTCCCCATAGGTCAAGTAGATTCTTGTGGAAAGAGGGAGATATCAAACTAATATTGATGATCCACTCATTGGTGGGGACATTAAGAGTATTTTGTTTAGGGTTTTAACTTGTACATGTTTTTATTTCTACAGGAGCTAGTTGGCATAACAAGAGGAATAGAGTATTCAGGTGACACGTAACCTAGAAAAACTAGTCTTTGTTTGATAGGAAAGAAAATTCAAATGACTGCAAAAGCTTAATCACTTGAAATTTTGGTGTTGTTGATAAAAAGTTGAACAAAAGACAAATGAGTGATTTTCAAAGAGACTAGAGGAACATCTTGGATTTATTACAAATACATGTATAGTCAGATGCTCTCAAGCTTTGGGCTCAATATTGGGATGATTCGTTAAGATATTTCACCTTCCCTACTTTCTAGATCATACCCACCTTAGAGGTGTTAAACCTCATCTTTGGACACTTTCCTATGAATATTGTCTTATTTGGATGCAGCACAATGAGTTATAAAAGCTTGAACCAATGGAAATCTCAAAACTGTAAATTTGTTTCATGTGCATTATTTTTGCAATTGTGTAACAAATTTTGAAAATGTTAGATAAGCTGGCTTCCCAAGAGGGGGTGAATTGGGAAGATTAAAAATTTTTCTGCAGAATCTCAAGAAAGTGAAGAAAGCAAAGTGTGATGGTAAAACAGAGTATAAATGAATAAACAGTAAAAGTAGCAGTAGCGAAGAGAAGACTCAGATATTTATCCTGGTTCGGTCCCTCAACTTCACCTACGTCCAGTCCCCAAGTCACCACTTGAGATTTTCCACTATTCTGCAAGAATTCAGTGGGCTTCTTGCAAATGCCTCAGCACAAAGTTGATGCTCTATTTCTAGAGCTCACATTTTCACTCTTTGTACTCTCACTAAGTGCTTTCCCAATCCCTTGTGATATCCCCTCACGAGAAAATCTTTCTTCCAGATGAAGATAAGTTGTGTACAACAAATAAACTCTCTTAATCAGAGTGAATATGAAAGTTGGAGTACAAAGTTTGAAGTATGTGAGAGTAAGAGACGTTGAATTGATGATTTGGCAGAGTTTCAGTATATACAAAGTAATTTTGTTAACCACATCTTGAAATGAAGTTCTATTTATAAATTTCTGTCCCAACTATACGTTAGAGACAAGATCTAGCCATTAGAGATGTTATCCAATGGTTACTCTGAGAAACTATCCATTTACCAACCGCATTTAATGCTTCTAACACTCAAAGTTCGAATTTCAATTGGTCAATAGACGAATTTCGCAGAAACCGAAAGCTACAGCCTTTAACGTTGAACTTCTGAAGTTCGTCTGTTATGAAGCAAAATTTGAATTTTCATCTTTAAAAAATGATTCCATGTTGGAACATACGAATTTTCATGTTTAAAGTCATTCTGTTAAGTGTGAACAGTAATTTCAATTTGCTATAGTGCCTTCAAAATTCGAATTTTGGAACCCCAAAATTCGTCTGTCAGTAACTAGTTCAATGAGTCACAATAGTTCATCAATTTGAAATTCGAATTTTCAAAGGGCAAAGTTCGTCTGTCAGAGAAACCTCTTTTCATACTTACTTTAAAGTTCAAATTTCTGAATTTTGTCATTCGTATGTCAACATATCAACACAACAGACTTACAAGCTTTGTGTCTGAAATTTAAATTTTCAAGTTCAAAGTTCGTCTATCAGTGAGCAATTTTAGAGCTCTTTTTAAACTTATTTTCAAATGAACTTTAGCATATTCTCAAATGAATTTTTCAATTTTCATAAGTTGCATTTTATCTAAAATTCGAATTTTCAAAAGCCAAAGTTCGTCTGTTAGAGAAGGCTCTTTTCAGATACGTATCAAAATTTGAATTTCTCAAGTCAAAATTCATCTGTCAGAGAAGCCTCTTTTCAGACTTGTTCATTTTTAATATAAAATTTGAATTTCCAAAGGCAAAGTTTGAATTTTTAAAACAGCAGATCAGTATAAAACTTTCAAACTTCGTCTGTTGGTGGGTGTATTTCAAATATTCCATGAATTAACATAGAACCAAGGTTTTAAAATATGTTTTCACCAAATCAAAGTCTTTTACTCATTAAAATATTACTAAATATTCTACATCTATTCTTGCACTGATTTTTTAAGAATTACTTCACTTGAACCCTTTTGTGCACCTTTGATATCTTTATTCCAAGCTCTTGAAGGTTGGTTTGGAATCATCAAAATACTTGATTCAACATTCTCCCCCTTTTTGATGATGATAAAATAACTTACAAACTGGATTAGTACTTGGGTTTGCTTTACCAAGCTCCCCCTCAACATATGCATTATAATCCAAAAGATATCATATATAGTAGATCAAGTCAAGAGATTTATTAACTCATTCAAAGTTCAACAAGAATAGATCATTGCAACCAAGGAATTCTTTTATTTCATCAAATGTCACTTTACAAGAAACAATAATGCAAAACATTACAAAATATAGAAACACAATACAAAAACATAATATAGCACTACAAGAGGACCCAAGCATAAGATCGAATCACTTTTTCTTTGACTTGGTCTTCTTGTTGTAAGTTTTTCCTTAAGGCTCTGCAGCAGACTTTCCAGTTAGCACTATAAGAGCATTGTGTGCAATGGCTTCCAAATCAACAAAAGGCACAATGATCTTTTCTTCATTTAGGGCAACCTGCATGAATGGTAAAGTGGAGATGGCTGCCACTAATCTTTCTACTTACTCAGATTCTTGTTGGGACAGGATTGACTCTTGAGCATCTGCTAGAATGGGGTCATGAGAGCTTGAATCCTGAGGGCTTTCTTCTTCCATACCATAGTCCAAGGGAGGACCAGGACTTGGTGTGCTCAGTGTGCCAGCAACCTCAGTATCATCTACAGCATCATCATGCTTAGGAGAGGTTAGCACAAAGGGGCTTGGAGGCTCAGGAGTTGAAGACTTAGCAGGCTCAGAGAATCCTGGCTGAGGTGGAGCTGATGTGGCAGGAATGGCATTTCAAATGTCTTCATATGTATCAGCATCCACTTTCATGTTCTTGGCTAACTGGTGGATCTGATCTTGCAGATTAGCAAACTTAGCATTTTGCTCATCCCTGATGCTTAGTATGAGTGTAGACAAACTATCATACAACTCAGTGATCTTGGTTGGCTTGACACGAGAGGAGGGAGTAGATGGAATGTGAGCAGGCTGAGATGGAGATAGGACAGGCTGAGAAGACTGAGGTGTAGGTCTTGCAGGAGCCTCAGAGGTACCTTCTTATTGTAGGGAGGCATCTTCATCAAAAAAGAGATCTTCAGATTTTCCTTTTCCCTTCCCAATCCATCTTCCATCTTTTCTCTCAATCCCCATTCTTTGTAGCTCCTCTTCCTTGAAAATCTTAGTGGGCTTCCCTCTCCCTTTTCAAGGTACTGAATTCTAGCATATTGTAGAATCTTGGAAATGATTGCTGCATAGGGGAGTGTAGAGTCTTTCCTCTGATCCCTTGCCTTGATCATGCATTGGAGAATGATATGTCCCAGGTTGATAAGCTTCCCACGCATGATTACTACCATTACATGTGCCTCTGCCCTTGTGATCAGATTAAAGCTACCTCCTTTGTTGAAGATAATCCTAGACACTATGTAGTGTAGGATCCTTACTTGAGCACCAAGGTCAGTGGGCTTCAGCAAACTTATAGGTGGCCTATTCTCCTTTCTTCTGAACAAAGTGTTCAGGATTGTGCTCTCCTTGTAGTTTAGGAATAGTCCACCTTCTTCATCCACAGTCTCTACCTAATCCATATAGCCAGAAGCAGTGATGTCAATCTTAAGGCCATCTTGCCCTGGGATTTCTAATACTTGATTAAAAGTTTCATCTGTGAGTCAGATGGTCCTTAATCTCAGATTGACCTCCCACTTTTTCTTTTTGTTGTTGTACTTCAGGGAGGCATACCATGTCTTAACCACTTCATCATCATACCTCTCCAGTATCTCTAACAGATTCTTATATCTCAGTATCCATAGTCCAGCATCAAAATTGTTAGATAATAAGAAATCTTCCATGTTCACATAATGAGGCTTGATTACCTTTTTACTCACAAACTTGGTTGAGTATTCCTCCTGAATCTGAGGAGAGCTCCATAATGGCATTGTTATGAGTTGGTAGTCTCCTGATTCAGTATTGGAGGAGGAAGTGGAAGCAACAGTAGCAATAGTAGGAACAGGAACCAAAGGCTCTATTTTCTTCGGTGAAGAAGGTCCAGCTTTCTTTGATTCATTGCAGTTGTTTTCTATCATTTGGAGGGAGTTGTCTTGCTTCATTCAGCTTTTCTCTTCAGTTTTTCACCCTCCTTTAAGGCATATTGAGATTTAACCGTTCTCTTTGGTCATGCCTCTCCCTTTCCAACTTTTGGATTCTTTACTCTTACCGTTTTCGTGAATGAATGATTCATAATAAAGCTAAGAATGAGTTTATAGAATGCGAAAAGGAGTTTAAATAGTGGAAAATGAAGATTTACGGTCAGAATTAAAGAGCATTAAAGAGAGAATTTGAACAAACTCAGAGAAGAGATGAATAGGGTTGCGTCTGTTCAGAGAAAAATCGTCAGTTTTAACGTCTGTAACTGCCTAACAAACGAATTTTGAGGCGTCAAAATTAAAACTTCGAGCAGTTAAAAGTTAAACCATTCGGCAAAGCTTACTGACAGACAAATTTTCTTCTGAAAGTTCATCTGACAAAGGCTTGGTCCAAGCAGCACAAAATGAACAGACAAACTTTGTTTGAACAAAGTTCAAATTTCAAAGAACAGGAATCAAACAATAATCAATGCAACAAACAACAGACAAATTATGCTTATGAAAATTCATCTTTCAGAGATTCAACATTGTGAGCACGTTTCAATAGACGAATTTTGAATCAGAAATTCGAATTTCTACACTTTGTAAAGGTTCTCCAACATGCATATGTTAAGAAATAGACATTTGTATAATCATCATGTTGGACAAGGATAACATTGAAACTTTTATTTTTGAAAATTCAAATTTTGAAATACCAACAGACAAATTTCGAGGGACCACCAAGAACTATTACAATGTAAACCAATTTGAAGTTCGTCTGATGGGCATCTAAATTCGAATGTTGAGCATGCTGACTAGAATGTAAATTCAAAAACACAGTTTATCAAGGAAATTCGTCTAACACATAACTAAAATGTGAATTTCAACTTTAAAAACTTACAGAATGGATTCAGAACTCAGATTTCTTGCTGTCTCTTTCACCTTTTGACTGTTCCATTCTGATTTGCTCCATTTTTCAGATCTATTGTCATTTAAACTCATGAGGAGCACCTGGAACTTACATTAAACTTACTCTGATACTAAAGTTAGAATTAAATTAATGTCAGAAATTCTAAAAGAGATTGATACAAAAATTTACTTACAGTTCATTAGGATTTACCATATCCAATTCTCTCCTGATTTTACAATGCCTATCTTCTGAAAGAGGCTTTGTCAAGATGTCAGCAACTTGATCTTCTCTAGGGATGTATTCTAATCTGATCTCTCCTTTCAGAACATGATCTTTTATAAAGTGGTGCCTAACTTCAATATGCTTCGTCCTTGAATGCATAACTTCAATATGTTAATGCCACTTTGGTTGTCACACATTATAGGTATTTCTTTTATCTCAATCTCAAGATCTTTAAGCTGCTGTTTCATCCAGATGACTTGGGCACAACAGCTTCCAGCTGTAACATATTCAGCTTCTGCCGTGGATAAGACCACAATGTTTTGCTTCCTGCTAAACCATGAAACCAAGGATCCTCCAAGAAACTGACATGTTCCACTTGTGCTTTTTCTGTCAATTTTGGATCCTGCAAAGTTAGTATCAGTGTATCCTTTCAAATCTTCTCCATTGCCCATAGGATACCAAAGGCCCATCTGTGATGTTCCAATTAGATATCTGAAAATATGTTTCACAGCAGTTGTATAGGTTTCTTTGGGGCATGATTGGAATCCTGCACACATGCAGACACTAAACATAATGTCAGGTCTGCTGGCATTTAGGTATAGCAGAGATCCAATTATTCTTCTATACTGGGTTATGTCAAACATTTTAACCTCTTCATCCATATCCAGTTTGGTTGCAGTAGCCATAGGTGTTCCCATTGGCTTAGCATTCTCCATCCCAAACTTTTTCAGCAATTCTTTCAGATACTTGGATTAATTGAGAAAGATACCATCATCACACTGCTTGATTTGCAATCCAAGGAAGAAGTTGAGCTCACCCATCATGGACATTTCGAATTCTCCCTACATTAGCTTAGAAAAATTCTTGCAAAGAGATTTATTAGTAGTACCAAATATAATATCATTAACATAAATTTGAACAATAAGCAAATCTTTGTTTTCTTTCTTAGTGAATAAAGTTGTATCTACTTTTCCTCTGTTGAACCCCTTTTTAGTTAGAAAATTACTTAATCTTTCATACCATGCTCTAGGAGCTTACTTTAACCCGTAAAGGGCTTTCTTCAGTTTATAAAAATGGTTTGGTTTTGTAGAGTCCTCGAAGCCTAGAGGTTAGTCTACATAAACCTCTTCCATGATATATCCATTAAGAAAATCACTCTTCACATCCATTTAATATAACATAATATTTTTCATGCATGCATATGCTAACAGAATTCTAATTGCTTCTAATCTAGCCACTGGAGCAAAGGTTTCTTCAAAATCAATATCTTCTTCTTGATTATATCCTTTTGCAACCAGTCTAGCTTTATTTCTGATTATTGATCCTGATTCATCAAGTTTATTTCTAAAAACCCATTTAGTGCCAATGACAGGATTATTTTTGGGTCTGGGCACTAAATCCCAAACTTGATTTCTTTCAAACTGATTTAACTCATCTTGCATAGCTAAAATCCAATATTCATCAGTTAAGGCTTCCTCAATATATTTAGGTTCAATTTGTGAAATGAAAGCACAATTTATCATTTGATCCCTTAACTGTTTTCTAGTTTTAACTCTCTCTTGAACATCCACAATCACTTGATCAACAGGATGATTCATTTGATATCTCCAAGCTCTAGGGAGTTCTTAAGACATTTCTTCATTATTTTCATTCTCAAAATCTTTCTCCTGAATATCTTCCTCTATGTTAATAGATTCAGATATTTTTGGAGGTTCAATTTTACCATCATCAGAAAGATTTAAATTTTTAAAGTTTGAAATAAGATCATCCTCATTAGTGACATGTTTGGAAACAGTTTCATTTTCAATAAATATTACATGCACAGATTCTTCTACTAATTTAGACTTCTTATTAAAAACTCTATATGCCTTACTTCTACTAGAATAGCCTAGAAATATACCTTCATCAGATTTGGTATCGAACTTACCCAGATTTTTCTTTCCATTGTTGTGAATGAAGTACTTGCAGCCGAACACATGTAAATGTGAGAGATTTTCCTTTCTTCCTTTGTACAGCTCATAAGGAGTCTTCCCAAGGATTGGTCTGATGTAGGCTCTATTTATGATGTAGCTTGCTGTGTTTATTGCATCAGCCCAAAATACTTGAGAGAGTTCCTTTTCATTCAGCATTGCTTTAGCCATCTCTCCAATTGTTCTGTTCTTCCTTTCCACTACTTCATTTTGTTGAGGAGTTCTTGGAGCTGAGAAGTTGTGATTAATTCCATGCTCATCATAATACTCCAAGAAGTATGAATTCTCAAACTCTCCTCCATGATCTGACCTGATAGACACAATAGAAATACCTTTCTCATTTTGCACTTTCTTAGCTAAGGTCACAAATGCATCAAACATATCACTCTTAGAAGAAAGAAATAGTGTCCAGATAAATCTAGAGTAATCATCTACAATTACAAGCACATATAGATTTCCACCAATGCTTTTTACCCTAGATGGACCAATCAGATCCATATGCAATAGTTCTAGTAGTCTAGTTGTGGTGACTACGTTTTTAGATTTAAAAGAAGATTTGATTTGTTTTCCTTTTAGGCATGCATCACATTCTTTGTCTTTTTCAAAAGTGATTTTTGGTAGGCCAATGACTAACTCATTTTTAACCAGTTTTGATAGTTGATTCATGTTAACATGAGCTAATCTTCTATGCCACAACCAACTATCATTATCCTAGCTAATTAAATAGACAGAATCTAAGGGAGGAAGTTTATCAAGATCAATAGTATAGCAATTACCATTCGTTTGAGCTTTGAGGATTATTTTGTGATCACTTTTTCTAATGACCAGGTAGAACTTTGAGTCAAACAGTATCTAGTTTCCTTTGTCACATGTCTGACTCACACTTAGCATATTGTGGTTGAGGCCAATTACAAACAACATCTCTTCAATGGATGTTTCAGGATTCTTCCCCACAATGCCAATGCCAACTATTTTGCCATATTGATCACCTCCAAAGGTCACCTTTCCTCCTTTCTTGTCTTTAAGAATGATGAACTTCTCCTTATCATTAGTCATGTGACTTGAGAAGGCACTGTCCATATACCATTTATTGCTCTTTCTAGCTTTAAGACAAACCTGCAAAACAAAGTTCATATTTCCTTTTTAGGTACCCAAATTTGCTTGGGTCCTTTTCTGTTAGTAGTCTTTTCCCTAGATACAGATGTACCTTTGGGAACCGATTTAACCTTCCTGTTAAGTCCATTTTTCTTTAAAGCACATGAACTGGAGATATGTCCCTTCTTATTACAGAAGTGACAGGTGGTGAAGGGACTGCTGGATTGAGATGCAGGAAGAAAACAATGCAGATAATATTTTTGTTTTGCATGCCTTGGTTGATCATAAGATTCAATGTGCCATGAAATATGTTCTTTCTTTCTATTGGCACTAGCATGCACAAAATGTCTCATATATATTCTGATTCTTTTTCTTAATCTTTTCTTTGGCTGCACAAGGATCATAGCCAAGTCCAACCTTTCCCTGTGATATTCTTTGACTTCCCATTAAAGTAAACAACATGTCTTTTCCTTTGGTGAGTCTAGACATGCTTTTACCATATAGTCATTAGTTTGTTTCAACTAATGCATGATTTACAGCAAATAGATTCAATATACAGAGAAGCAGTTTTAGAGATGTTGCATTGAAATTGTAGTTTGTTAATCTTTTTCTTGGTTTGCTTAAGTTCTTTGGCAGTCTTAACAAACTCATCTTGCAATTCATGAAATGCATCCAGTAATTCAGAATACGAAGGTTCAGATTCATATACCTCATCCTCTTGATCACTGTTGGATGGAGTTTCAGCTTCTTCAGATGCAAGAGCCATCAGAAAGATGTTAGCAATCTCATCTTCATCATCTTCTTCCTCATCTGAGCTGTTGTCCCAGATTAATGAGATGTAAGCTCTTTTCTTCTTGACTTTGTTTGTAGCTTTCTTTTCTTTTTCCTACTTCTTGAGGAATTGTGGGCAATCTCATTTGATGTGTCCCTGCTTCTTGCACTCGTAGAAGGTTACAGGCTCTTTTCCTTCTCTCTTACTATCTCTAGCTACTCCTTGCTTGAAGAATTTCTTGCTTCTTTTCTTGTTGTAAAATCTTCCAAATTTTTTGACCATCATAGCCAAAGTTTCTTCATCTAGCTCATCTCTATCGTCAGACTCTTCTTCTTTCTCCTCAGTAACTTTCAGAGCAAGACTCTTCTTCTTTCTGTCTTGTCCAGCTTCTTTGAGAGCCTTTATCTTTCCTTCGTATTCCTTGAGGCTACCAAAGAGGGCTGTGACAGACGCCATTGATTTTCCTCTAGCTTCCTCTATTGCTATTACTTTGGGTTGCCAATCCAAAGGAAGAGCTCTAAGGATCTTTCTGACTTTTTCTGCCTGAGTTTACTCTTTGCCTAGACTCTTCAGTTGATTCACAATGAGGGTGAATCTCTTCTGTAGCTCTTTTATGTTTTCTCCCTCTGCCATCCTGAAACTTTCATATTCACCTATGCAGGTATTCAATTTTATTTTCTCTTACTCCAGGTGTTCCTTCGTGAGCAATTTGCAAGGTGTCCCACATTTCCTTGGCAGTGGAGCACTGTGAGATCCTATAGAATTTGTCTTGATTTAATGCACTAACCAAGCAGTGTTTTGCCTTGAAGTTCAGCAAGACTCTTCTTCTATCTTCCTCATTCCATTCAGCTTCTGGCTTCTCTCTGTACTTTCCATCATCCTGCAATGCCATTGGAACAAAATCTCTCTTCTGGATGATGGACCAGATGTCCAAATCAATTGACTGAAGATAGATTTGCATCCTCATCTTCCAGTATCCATAGTGTTCTCCACTGAAGCCAGGTGGTCTATCCGTGTTATTTCCTTCAGGTAGTATGCTTTCTCCAAAGCCAGCTATTGTATTTCCCAGACTGTTAAATCCTTTGATAGGGAATCCGGGCTCTGATACCACTTGTTAGATAAGCTGGCTTCCCAAGAGGGGGGTGAATTGGGAAAAATAAAATTTTTTTAGCAAAACCTCAAGAAAGTGAAGAAAGCAAAGTGTGATGGTAAAACAAAGTATAAATGAATAAACAGTAAAAGTAGCAGTAGGGAAGAGAAGACTTAGATATTTATCCTGGTTTAATCTCTCAACTTGACCTACGTTCAATCCCCAAGTCACCACTTGAGATTTTCCATTATTCTGCAAGAATTCAGTGGGCTTCTTACAAATGCCTCAATACAAAGTTGATGATCTGTTTCTAGAGCTCACACTTTCATCTTTGCACTCACACTAAGTGCTTCCTCAATCCCTTGTGATATCCCCTCACAAGAAAATCTTTCTTCCAGATGAAGATAAGATTGTGTATAACAAATAAACTCTCTTAATCAGAGTGAATATGAAAGTTAGAGTACAAAGTTTAAAGTATGTGAGAGTACGAGACTTTGAATAGATGATTTGGCAGAGTTTCAGTATATACAAAGTAATTTTGTTACCCACATCTTGAAATGAAGTTCTATTTATAGATTTTTGTCCCAACTATTCGTTAGAGACAAGATCTAGCTGTTAGAGATGTTATCCAACTGTTACTCTAAGAAACTATCCATTTACCAACCGCATTTAATGCTTCTGACACTCAAAGTTCAAATTTCAGTTGGTCAACAGACAAATTTCACAGAAATCGAAAGCTACAACCTTTAACATTGAACTCCTGAAGTTCATCTGTTATGAAGCAAATTTCGAATTTTCATCTTTAGAAAATGATTCCATATTGGAACATACAATTTTTCATGTTTAAAGTCATTCTGTTAAGTGTGAACAGTAATTTCAATTTGCTACAGTGCCTTCGAAATTCAAATTTTGGAACCCCAAAATTCATCTGTCAGTAACTGGTTCAATAAGGCACAATAGTTCATCAATTCGAAATTCGAATTTTCAAAGGGCAAAGTTCATCTGTCAGAAAGACCTCTTTTCAGACTTACTTTAAAGTTCGAATTTCTGAATTTTGTCATTTGCATATCAACACAACAGACTTACAAGCTTTGTGCCTGAAATTCGAATTTTCAAGTTCAAAGTTCATCTATCAGTGAGCAATTTTAGAGCTCTTTTTAAACTTGTTTTCAGATGAACTTTAGCATATTCTCAAATGAATTTTTCAATTTTCATAAGTTGCATTTTATCTGAAATTCGAATTTTCAAAAGCCAAAGTTCGTCTGTTAGAGAAGGCTCTTTTCAGATACGTATCAAAATTCGAATTTCTCAAGTCAAAATTCGTCTGTCAGAGAAGCCTCTTTTCAGACTTGTTCATTTTTAATACGAAATTCGAATTTCCAAAGCTAAAGTTCGAATTTTCAAAACAGCAGATCAGTATAAACCTTTCAAATTTCGTCTGTTGGTGGGTGTTTTTCAAATATTCCATGAATTAACATAGAATTAAAGTTTTAAAACATCTTTTCACCAAATCAAAGTCTTTTACTCAAATTAAAATATTACTAAACATGCTACATCTATTCTTGTACTGATTTTTCTAGAATTCCTTCACTTGAACCCTTTTGTGCACCTTTTATATCTTTATTCTAAGCTCTTGAAGGTTGGTTTGAAATCATCAAAACACTTGATTCAACAGAAAAATCATAACTAAATACAAAAAAATTATTTTATAGTGATTTAAGTCTCTAAAAATTATGCACATTCTTAGTTTCATGAGAAAAAATATAAAACTAGAATTTGGACGCTCTAATTTGTACAGTTTATTCATCTAAATTTACTGTTCATTTTTTGCTTCTAATTTTTGCCCAAATTTTGACCCATAAATTTAAAAACTCATATCTCATAATTCTTAGGGATGTTTCATGCTTTGTTTAAATCATTTGAAATTCTTGCATGTCTACTTTCTAAACATATTTATTTTGTACATTTACTTAACTTGTACAAGGCATAATATTAAATCATCAAGGGTTAAAATAATTCTTTACTAGAATAGTTTTAGGAAAACATGCATATCTTTCATTATATAACTCCAATTGCATTCAAACTTATACAATATTATTTATGAGACATAAGTCTTTCCATACAAGCAATTGCTAAATTTTTGGAGTATTATACAATTTTATTCTACCTTTCAAAGTAAACAGTACTTACAATTAAAATTTCAATTTTCCAACACTGTTCAATTTAACCCCTTAATTTTAAAAATTCATAATTAATTCTATACTTAACCATTTAAGATGTTCTTTAGCTTCCTAGAAAGCTTTTTATGTCTATTTGCTGGACATATAAATTAGTTAAACATCATACTCTGTTCTGGATAGAATTGTTCTATCTAACCTTATAGTACACCAAATGGACACTTTATAACCAAATATTAAGTATTTAGCCTCATAACCTTTCTACAATACTAAAACTCATTCGATATTTATTTCAAATATTTTAAGATGTCTAAAGGAGCATAAACATATATAATTACATAATTTACACTTCATACATAAATTTTATACATATTCTCAAAATATAACATAATAACTTGTATTAACAAGTTACTCATTACTCTCTTCCTCCTTTCCTTTTGCCCTTTTTGGATCTCTTGCATTGCTTACCCTATCATGGTTAGTATTTGGGATGGTGAGATTATAGAAATCTCAATATCAATTTCATTTATGCAATTATATGTCATCAAGCATGCTATAAACATTATGTAAATCATAATAAAATATTAAATTGTCACATAAAAATTTTCACAGTTTCCTCTTAGAAAATGGGTATCCTGGCCAAAGCCCTCACATTAGAAACAGCCAAAACCAATCACAAATCATCAAAACAATAACATGGCAAGTCATAGCACATCATAAGGCATTACAAGGTAACATAAAGCAATAAATGAAAAATTGCTACCTTTGATACTTTCCTTTACTTTTCTACCTAATCCCAAGCCTACCAAATATATTCCTATGCTAGCTTAAACCTAAATACACCATCAAATACTAACTAAATTAACCAAATCCTAGGGCCAAAACAACACTTGTCTTAACTAAATTAACCAAAGCCCTAAAATCTCATTATTCATTTTTAACTTTTTCTCAAAAACAACACTTGTCTTAAGGTAAATCCACTATGAGGAATCCATTTTTGGCATCATTTTCATAAAATTCCAACTCTTTCTAAACCCTTATTTTTTCTGTAATTATTATCTAAGAGGGAAGAAAAAAGATTTTCTTTGCAACTTTTCAAAAACTCATGAAATCATATATCAAGTGACTTATTCATGCTCTTTCTTGGTTTTTATGCAAGAAAACACTTCCCCTTTTTCTTCCTATACCTTGGCTGAAATCTCACTTAAAGAGGAGGAGAAAGAAGACTTAACCAACCCATGCCAATCTATTTAAAAGCTAAAGTAGAAAAACTTAGAAGAGCAAAGGAAGAAGCTTACCTCTTAGACTTGCCTTCTCTTCTTTTTCTTCTTTTTCTTTCACGTCTACCTCTTCTTTCCTTGGCAAGTTTCAGTAGCTCTTCCTTTCTCTTTTCCTTGTTCTATAAGTCATTTTTAAGGGAGTATATAAAGAGGAAGCAATTTCATATTTTCATGTTATGTGTCCTTGGTGCCTTTTTGAAGAAGTTTACAAAAACAATAAAATATTCCCACCAAAATCATGTGCTAATTTTGGCCAATGTAAGGGAAGATGGTGCCCTTCATACTGCATATTTTTCTTGATCAAAATATATCCTGTACCAATTACTTTTTATGTGGATAGCTAAAGGTATTTTTATAGTATTTTATAATACTGTTTATTTCTTAAAATATGCAGGGTTGCTCTAGTTTGGAATCTACATTTTATTTAATATCTTGTCTCAAACTGTTTTTATGTGGAGTCCACATACTTTTCTTTTTTACTTTTTCTTTATTTGTGGGACCCACAGCATTTTGTCTTTTTCTACATACTTTTACTACATTTTGCAATCTTTTTTTTTCAAATTAATCGCTTTTGACTCAATATACTATTCCATTGGGTCCAGTATGTTGTGAGATTCATTTTGACATAAATTTTATATAATTACAAAATTGTCCCTAGGTGGACTAAATTGCAAATAAATTTTTTACATGGACCTATTTGCAAATATTTTTAGGGACCAAAATGCAAATAATGTTTGTCACAAGGACTATATTGCAAATTCATTCATCTTAATACCCTCACATATAAAATTGCTATTTCACTCCTTTTTCCATCAAATTATGCATCTTATGCTATATTTACATATTTCTTTGCATAATGTAATATTTTTCTAAAAACTGAGGATGTTACAAGAGGAGTACAAGGGCTTTTGAATATGCTGATGAAGGAAGGGTCACAGGTTTATTTCTATGCCGACCAATTACCAGCCAAAAAGGAAATATCTAGAAAGGTACTTAGATGCTTTAGGAGAAGAAGGAAATTGGGATTATTTTAGAAGGATCTTGGCTCTACTTGTCTACAGACTAGTCTTATTTCCATTAGCAAACAAAACCATAGATCTTACCGTGATAAGTGTCTTTTGGGTGGTAGAAAATCAACATGTGAATCATGTGCTTGCTATCTTGGCTGAAACTTTTCTTACTTTGAGATTTTGTCATAATGCGAAAGGAGGAAAAATAAAGTGTTTCTTAGAACTCCTTACTTTATGGATCTACAATCATGTGAAAGGGACTGTCAAAAAGGCATAGGACACAACCTTATATATCATCCTATCAAGGATTTTAATCAATGTGAAGGTTCCATCATCCTAAAAGAGAAGTTGAAACTTGAGGGCTGGGAAAGGTTATTTAGCCAATTAGATGATGAAAAGATATGGTGGAAATTAACTTGGTGAGAAAGTGATGAGAATATCTATTATTGTGGCGAATTTCATAATGTACCTCTTGCAAGTCCTCAAAGAATCATTAACTACAACCCTTCAATTGCTCATCAACAATTTGGATACAAACAAGAGGTCCCTAATGAAGAAGCAGTACGTTTCATCCAATTTGGCTATGATGACAAGGGAGAGGTAGCTTTGGGTCAAAAGGTTAAAGATGCATGGAGGCGGGTGTTGTGCAAAAGAAAGGCCTGAATTAAGGTCACGGATTATCTCAACCACTAAGGAATATAGGGAATGGCTAGAAGCAAGGACGGAAGGAGTCATAATTCCCTTTGGACCCTGTAATCTATTACTAGGAAGTGACTTGCACGAGGTTAAGGAACAATTAGCCAAGCAAGTGAGAGATTAGAAGGTTGAGCTAAAGAACTTGGAAAAAGAGAGTAGAAATATTATAAAGATTTAGCTCGGCTACAGGAAGAATATGTCACCCTTCAAAAGGAGATCACTCAAGCCAAAAAGCTAAGAAGGGGTGAAGAAAGTTGTGAACTGAAAAAGATAAAAAGCAAAAATGAAAAATTTAAGAGAATTGCGAAAGATGCTCAAGAGCTGGTAGCTGAAAACAAGGCTAGGTAGATCAAAGTTGCTAACGAAAAGGAGATGTTGGAGAGATAGTTGATGAGATTTAAACCTCCAGAAGAGCTCCAAGGTAAAGTTAACTTATTGACTAAAAAGCTAGAAAGCAAGATGAAAGAGCTTATCATAATGCAATGCCAATATTTAACAAAGATTCAAGACCTAATAGAACAGCTCAACCAACAAGTGGAGGTCATGAAAACATGGGAGATACAGTATCATGATGAAAGGGCAGAGAAGGAAATATGTAAAGAATGGTGTAGGAAGATAATTATTCTCGTGAATGAAGTTATTCCAAAGTTCATGCACATGTTGACGTGAGCTGAAAATATGACAAATCCCTTGAATACTCAAATTGAAATACTTGAATTTCTCTTATTTTGTAAGAGCATTATGACAAAATTGAAGGATATAATGATGTAATTTGTAGAATCTTGCTCCTCTCGTCAAATGATTATGGAATGCATATTTTGGGATGAATTATTGATAGTTATCCATATGGTTATTCAAACTTTTTGATTGTGTGTCATGAATGAGATGATGGACAAGTAGGTACCAATGTGCCTCTTTGTTTCAAATGTCAACTTTGATTATTCATGTGAATCATTATCGATTTCCTAGAAATCAAAGGGCTTGATGCTCCTCGATCATTATACCAAAGCTTCTCAATGCACAGTTAAAAAATAATAATAAAATAAATATGTGAATAAATAAATAAACAAAATGAAATGAAAATAATTATAACGTAACAGTAATAATTATAACTTAACTAAACTTACTTTGTTTATTGTTAATAAAAGGTAGGTTAGCATTGTTCCTCCTAAGTAGAAATCTTCTAACTAGATCCCACCTACAAGGGTCTATAATACTCGATCACATAAGCGTACATCTAAAAACAAAAGCATGGAAGGAAATGAGGAGCTAAAGGTGAATCAACTACGCTGAATGAGCGGATATCCACTATGGAAGCATAAATTGTTGAGAAATGCAACAATGAAATTGCTAGTTAAATTTATAAATGGCAAAAGTGCCCGTGAAACACCTAGCGCATCAAATCTCCCACCATTCAATACCGAAGCAACATCCAATTCACCCAGAATAGTAGGGAAAGAAACATAGTTGGGTTTGGATATAGATGCTAACAAGACAAGAAATCCACAAATTCCAACCTCCAAAAAGTGTGATTCATAAAAGAGGATTGCAAAGGAACTAAAATACCCTAGTTAAAACCTTACATACACTTTCCAAATCCCAGTATTGGTGAGCAAGGACAAGCAATTGAAGGATGAATTGGGAGAAGTAAAAAAATAGGTGAAGACCTTACAATGGTTGAATGCTGTTAGTCCTTAGATCTAAATAAATTATGCCTTACCCCGTAAGTGGTTATACTAAAAAAGTTCAAAGTACTAGACTTTAACAAATATGACGGTAGTAGAAATCCAATATATCACTTGAAGTCCCACTGTATAAAAATGTTTGTTAGGTCCCAAGATGAAAAATTCTACATAAATGTGTTCCCAAAGAGCTTAACAAGACTTGTGCTGCATATGCAACTGGATCGTACAAAGATACATAAGTGGAGGGACCTTACTAATGCTTTCATGAAGCAGTATAAATTCAATCTTGATATTGCACCCACCAAAGAACAACTGAAGGCTATGAGTAAGAAATCCACAGAATCATTCAAAGAGTATGCTCAAAGGTAGAGGGTGCTTGCCACATAAGTCTAGCCAACTATAGAACCAGGTGAACTCTATTCTTACGTCACTTGTATTTTGTCAAAGCCATTCTACCAATACATGATGGGGACATATACTAATGACTTTGCTAATCTCATGAAGGTCAGAGAAAGGATTGATACAAACATACAAGAAGGGAAAATTGCTACACCTAAAACTAGAAGTAACACCTAGAAGGGTCAGGATTCCAAGAAGAAAAAGAGAAGCATAAACTATATTCAAAATACAAGACCCTTTCCCACAAAGTAACATGTTTCTTACCAATTAAGTGGTGGATATCAAGGACAATCCCAACTCAGACCAGTGGTTGATGGAAGAATACAAGTAGGAGGGCAACAAAATGCTATGCAAAAGAATAACTACTCGTGGCCTAATTTTGGTATAACAAATGCCAAGTTATATCACAAACTCCTAAAAGCTTGATTATTGGGCTAAAGACCTTTCTAGCCATTAGTTCTACCATATCCCACTTGGTATAATTTTAATGCCACATGTGTTTACCATATTGACGTATCAAGACATTCAATAGAAGATTGCTTCACATTTAAGAGGAATGTATAGACTTTGATTCCAAGCACATTCAGCTAAAAACTGGTGAAGGATCAACCATCGTTAGCAACCTACTCCCAAATCACCAAGGGCAAGTAAATGTCATTGAAAGGGGTGAGTTTTCTAAGAGTCTCATAGATATCAAAGTTCCTCTTAAAGTTCTTTACGCCTATTTGAAGACAGCCGATTATATGCTAAAAATCCCTAAAGATGATAATGAGGTAAGGGCAAAATGAAAGGCAACAGACTATGAGTGCATCAAAATGGAATGAGGCACAATATTGAACATTACCCTCAATTCAAAGAGGGAGTAAGAATGATGATGCTCCTAGGGACTATGGTTACAGGAAAAATTAATGAAGAAATAGATATGATGGAGAAAAAGACTATTAAATTAGTCATCGAAGAACCAATGCCAAAAGGGGATGCAGAATTGGTTTCTTTCATCATCAACAAGCTTCCTCAAAGCTCTACAGAGCCTCAAACCTATAGCTAAAAGCAACCTACTTTAACTATAAACATGCTTGCTCCTTTCCTATACAAGAATAGTAAGGCAGTCCCTTGGAGATATGACAATATTATTGAGCGCTTGTTAGGTGATCTGAGTGTTGCAAAGAAGGGCCATCAATCCATTTTGAATGTAACTAGTCTTGAAGGAGTTAATCAAAGTGGAAGGGTATATCTCTTGTTGATGTGAAGAAGAAAGGAAAGGAAAAAGAAGCAATAGATGATAATCCTAAGAAAGCCGATCAAAAGGAAGCAGTCATGAATGACGAAGAATTCTTAAAGATCACGAAACATGGCAACTACAGTGTTCTCGACCAACTAAAGCAGACTCCAACTCGAATCTCAATCCTATCATTAGTATTAAGCTCTAAAGCACACCATCAAGCTTTGCAAGAAGTATTGAATGAAGCCTATGTGCAGCTAAATATAACCCTCGAAAAAGTAGCAAATGTAATAAACATTACTGAGGTTGCATCAACCATTTCCTTTTCTAAAGAGGAAATTATGGCATCCGCTATCTGTAATATGTTAACTTTAACCTTATTTCCTATGTATTAGACCTCCTTTAAAGTCCATTTAATTATAATTAAAAGCTTGAATCACTTGAAGGTTTTGAAGGTATTGTTCATTTGGAAATACCATTTTCCCAACTGAATTTTAAAAATTCATAACTAATTCTAGAAAAATCATGTGGGAGTGATTCAAGTCTCTAAAAATAACTTAAAAATATCTACAAGAGAAGAATATAAAACTTAGCTTTGGACGTGGCAATTGGTATAGTAATTTCCACGAAAATTACTATTTATTTGGTCATTTTCTAGTTTTCCAAATTTTTGAATAAATCTTATACTTAACCAATTTAGGTGTTCTTTAACCTTTTGAAAAGTTTATTCTATCTACTTTCAAGGCATATATATCACTCATACATTATGTCCTGTTTTGGTCAAATAAAATATGTTTCATCTTCAACATGTCATCAAAGACAGTTTTGAACATAATTTGGCAAAATCAACTTCATAACTTATCTATATAACCATATCTTGTTCTTAATCCATACCTAGCATCTCATAAAGTTCAAAGGGAGTTAATAACACTAAGGCACAGATTTAAAAGTACATACATAATTTTACATAACATTTCAAAATATAAGATTAAAGCTTGAATAACAAAGTCAAGCATCATTTTCCTCTTCTTTCTACTTTGCTTTCTTAACATCATTGCCATAACTTGTGCCTAACATGTTAATACTTGGGATGGTGAGATTATAATAATCTCAATACCAAGTCACATTTATACAATTACATCATCCTATATGCTTGAAAACATTAATCATAGCATTTTCATGCATTTAATCACATATTATACCATATTATTCATAAAAATTTTGGCAATATTTTCCCTTAGAAAATGGACATCTTGAGCACAAAACCATCACATTTAAATAGCTAAAATAGTCACCAATCAACAAAATAATAATATGACAAGTCATAAAACATTTTTAAGCATAACAAGATAACATATGGCAAAAGTATAAACTTTGCTACCTTTATGGAACTTTTAACCTTTCCTCTTGTTTCCAACCCTTTCAAGAGCCTCTTTGAGCCTTTCCAATTTCTATAACAACATTAAATACTAACTTATCCACAAATTCTAAGGGTTGCTTCATAAAGTACCATATAGACCCTAAAATCCTATATACTTTATCTTTAACTTTTTCTTGATTCTAACACTTATCTTTAGCTAAATCAACCATGAGGAATCCATTTTTGGCATTATTTTCATGAAATTCTCATCCTCATTCCTTACTTGTCCTATGTACTGGCTGAAAATGACCTTGCGAGAGGAGGAAGAAAGTTTTCATTACAACTTCATTTAAACTTGTGAAAACTTACTTTCTTGCAATTTCTCATGCCTTTTCTTACTTAGTTTTCATGAAAACACTTCCTCTTTATTCCTAATTCTCTTAACCCAAATTCATTATTGGAAAAGAGGAGAAGAATACTCAATCAAACTATCTCAAACTACCTAGAACTTAAACCACAAATCCTAGAGAATTAGGAGGAGGAACTTACCTCTTAAAATCTTGCCTTTTCTTCCTTCTTTTTCCTTCTTTTTCCTTCTTCTTTCCCATGGTTTCTCTCTTCTTTCTTAGAGAAATTTTTCAGCTCACTTACTCTCTTCTTTCTTATATATGTCAAACAAAAAGGGAGTAAATATAAAAGTCTTAGCTTGTCATAATTTCCTCCCAAAGTAACTTTACAAGTGTGTGGTGAAAATTGATTACTTCCAAGGGTTAACTTCCTCAAAATATTAAAATAATATTTTACCACACATGCTGAAAATGAGAGTATCCAAAATACTGCATATTTTTCCTAGTGCAGGTATATCCTGTATTAGTTACTTTTATATCTAGACAGTTAAAGTTACTTTTACAGTATTTTGTTACTTTATGCATATAAGATTAAACTATGTTGGGATCTGTATTTGATTTAATATCTTATCTCAAATAATCTTTATGTAGGGCACACATACTTTTCTTGTTACTTTATCAGCTTCTATAAGGTGAGCAATACCTTTTTCTTTGTACTATTTATTTTACCATATTTGGCAGTTTATTTTCCTCTAAAGTAATTCTTTTAGATTCAATATATTATTCCATTGGGTTCAACATGTCAAAAGAATCATTTTGACACCAATATTGCATTTTTTGAAATACGAGGGACTAAATTGCAAATAAACTTTCTTCAGGGACTAATGTGTAAATATTTTTAGGGACTACACTGCAAAGAATTCTTTATGAAGGACAAAATTGCAAAAATGTTTCTTTTAAGGTCCTAGCATGTAATTTGCCCTTTTACTCCTTTTTTCATCAAAGTATGTATCTCATATTATCACATTTCTATACATTTTATGATATCTAGAAAATTGGGGATGTTACATTGTCCAACACACAAAAGTCTTACATATCACCCTAAAATATAATGGAAATGTAGTTGCTAAGGTGCTAATCGATGGTAGGTCAGCACTTAATGTTCTCCTACTAACAATGTTCAAGTCATTAGAAATGGATATGGTGGGAGTTGAGAGCAGTGATATGGTGGTCAGCGGATTCGACAGATCTAGAACCAAAGTGTTAGGCACTTTGTAGTTACCCTTGGAGATTAGGCCATGTGAGTTTCTGGTAGATTTTCTACTTATTGATATAAGCTCCATCTACATAATGTTGCTTGGGAGATTCAACTGGCACAGTACCTTTTACTCTACAATAGAAGGTTAAGGTCATCCAAGATTGGAAAATTGTTATGATCAAAGGTAAAAAAGAAATACTAGTCAGCATGCCTAGTTCCCTTCCATATATTAAGGTTGCTGAACAAGATAATGGCCCAATATTCCAAGGCCTCGAAATAAAGAATGCACATAATAGTACTGCAAACATCAACTCTATTGTTATTAAGATCATAAAGAAAAGCATATTTCAGCAAGGCAAAGGATTAGGCATATGCTTACAAGGAATTCAAAACCCCCTTAATTTACCAGAAAATCGTAAACATCATGGTTTAAGGTATGAGCCTATCACAGAAGATCACATAAAAGAACAGGCAAGCCCATATAACAAGAAAAGGGTTGACAAGCTAGAGATTCCTCATCTCAATGAAACGTTCCCTAACCCAACTGAAGTCATGAATCAATCAACTATTTCAATGGTCTCACCCAATGGTGAAAGAGCCCTAAATACTAGAACTTGGATTACAACTGATGTTTCTAGAGAACCCCTGTTGAACTAGGAGTTTGAGGATATCATCGATGTCGATCATTAGAATAACTATTTTGATTGTGTTATTTTTCCTTTAAAGTTTATGTTTAGGCATATTAATGGTCTAACCACCTTTCTGTTTGTCCTGCGGTTGTTTCCATCAATGCCCTAGACCTTTAGGACATAATGTTATATGGATCATAAATAAATGCATTTATGCAAATGAAGTTTGATAAATAAATGAAGATTTTGATGAATTACAAAACACCTAGAATTGTGAAGAATATATCAAGGGAATAACTCTTGAAGAAAACCAGTTGACCAAGTGAAGAAAACTCTATCACAAATGTTTAGATTTGATTTATATGTAACCTTGTTGTTTGATAAGTTATAGTGGTAGTAAATACTTTGATCTTACTTAATTCTTCTTACCACTAATCCTAAATCGAGTTTTTATAACTTAAAGTGAGTGTTCAAAGGTTTGTTAAAAGGTTTTTCTTTAAAACATAAGTTAGTGGACTAAAGTTTTAGGTTTGTCGACTAACCTCCTAAGTTTATTGATGATCTTGCCTCCTGGAAAGACGTTAGTGGACTAAGGGTGATAGGTTAAACGGAAAAGGCTAAGTTTCAGAAAGGATTGTCTCTCTGCCAAAGCATGATAATCAACCAACCCCAGAGATTTGTCTTCTAACCTGGTCAACCTAAAAGCAACTCATTTTCTAGAAATGTAGTTTTGTCAACTAACCCTCTGCAATTGTCCACTAACCCTACTTTCTAGAAAACCAAGTGTTGAGTCCTTGAAGTATAATGGACTAAAGTGTAACATCCTAGGAAGGTTTGTCTTCTAACTCTTGAAGAAAATTTCCTAGGTAACTTAAGTCTTGGGCTTTGTCGACTAACCTTGGACATTTTCCTAAAAACCCTCTTTGAACAGTTCTCTCTCTTTGTTATAAGCTTGCTCGATAGTCGACTAACCTCCCAAGATTGTTGACTAACCTTGTCTAACGTTGTGAAATGTGTCTAACGGCTAGTTGAGGTTTGTGGCACTAACTTGTATGATTTGTCAACTAACCTCTGACAACGCATTTAGTGTAGTAGGTGAACATTGCCACTCACTCTTAATAGCTATTTCTCATTTCTAACAGATAGATTTGTCAATAACTTATATATAGGACCTTATTTAAGTCGATTAAAATAGCATTAAGTATTACTAAGCTGAATTGCTACAAAATCATTCCCTCTCTTATTCAAAACTTTACCTAACCATTTTTATGAGAAAGTGTTCTTCATTGTATCATATCCACTCTTTCAGAGAGAGATTACATCATTAAATCTTTTCTACATCTTCTAGGTAGAAAGCTTAATGTAGGGAAACACTAAGGGATTATTGTAAATATTCATTGTAAGGGAGTGTTGAGTATTTCTCAAGTTCTAGTAAAGAGAACTTGTGCTTTGTACTTATGGTATTGCAAGAATCCAATTTAATCTTACAAGAAAGTGAAGAAATATCAAGTGATAGCTTGAGGACTAAACGTAGGCTAAGTAGATAGGCTAAACCAAGATAATATCTTGCATTTGTTCTTCTTATTTTGCAGAAAATTTTAAAAGCCTAATTCACCCCCCTTTGGACAATCCAGCTACACTTTCAGTTTCTTGCTATCTTGTTCCTCATCCTTCTTATAATCATCTTTTGATTCATTTTTCTTTTCTTTATTTGTTCTTCGCTCTTATCACCCAGGGATTTGGTTTCCTTAAAACTCATGTCTGATGCAATGAGTGATACACCCTTAATAGAAGTTTGATGATAAAGAAACTATCCAGACAATTACCAAAATGCTTGAAGTGGAAAGCGAAAGAATCTACCCATGTGAAGAAGTAGTAGAAACTATAAATATGGGACTTAAGAAAATAAGAATGAGATTAAAATGGTGGATAATCCAAAAAGGGAACAAATGATTGAGATTTTTTAGAATATCTAGATGTATTTGCCTAGTCTTATAAAGATATGCAAGGACATAACCTAACCATCGCATCTCATAAGATCCCATTATTTCCAAATGCCGAGCCAAAAAAACAGAAGTTAAGAAGAATGGATGCAAAAACGTCATTGCAAATCAAGGAAGAAGTGTTGAAACAATTGGAGGCAAGATTTTTAGAGGTAGCCAAATATCCACAATGGTTAGCAAACATCATTCCTATACCTAAAAAAGATGGTAGGATTCGAATGTGTGTTGACTAACAAAACTAAATGATGCTAGCCTAAAGAATGATTTCCCTTTGCCACATTGACATTCTAGTGGATAATATTGCTTGAAGCTATAGGTACTCCTTCATGGATGGATATTCTGGGTATAATCAAATCCCTATGCATGAGGAGGATAAGGAGAAAACTACATTAAGCACTCAATGGGGTACTTATTGCTACCGCATTATGCCTTTTGGCTTGAAGAATATTGGAGCAACTTACCAAAGACCTATGGTTGCACTATTCCACAAGATGATGCATAATGAGATTAAGGTGATATGATGGCTAAATCTACAAAAGGAGAAAGTCATGTTGTGATCCTCAAAAAGTTATTTAAGAGGTTATGCAAATACCAACTAGGATTGAATCCTAAGAAATGTATTTTCGGTGCCTTGTCAGGAAAATTATTGGGCTTCATTATTAGTCAGAAGGGAATAGAAGTAGATCCTGACAAAGTGAAGGCAATACAAAAAATGCCACTGCCACAAACAGAAAAAGAGGTTCAAAGTTTCTTGGGACAGCTGGACTATATTGCCTGATTCATTGCTAATCTGACAGCCACATGTGAACCAATCTTTAAGCTTTTGAAGAAAAACCAAACCAAGAATTAGGATGACAATTGCCAATGAGCATTTGACAAGATCAAGGATTATCCATTGAATTCTCCAGTTTTAGTTCTTCTCTCACCAGGCTGCCCATTGATCATTTACTTGACAATCCTCCCCAAATCAATGGAAGCAGTTTTAGGCTGACACAATGAATCAAGAAGGATGGAACAAACAATTTATTACTTGGGCAAGAAGTTCAATGAATGTGAAGCTCATTACCCGAGGATTGAGAAAACTGGCTATGTGTTAGTGTGGAAGACTAGGAGATTAAGGTAGTATATGCTCTATTACACCACCTAGTTAATCTCTAGAATGGACCCATTAAAATACATCTTTGAAAGCCCACATGTGGTAGGTAGGGTATCAAAGTGGCAAATAGTGCTTTCTGAATATGATATAAAGCATATGAACTAAAAAAACAATTAAGGGAAGTGTTATAGCTGACCACTTAATAGAGAATCACTTGGAGGACTATCAACCATTAGATTTCCATTTCCCCGATAAAGATATATGTTCCATAGAAGAATACGGAGAAGAACAGGATGGAGAAGAGAGGAAATGGGAAATGTACTTTGACAGTGCTACCAATACACATGGAAATAGTATAAGAGCAGTAGTGATATCTCTAGAAGGAAAACAATTTCTGGTGGCCATCAAATTAAAATTTGATTGCAACAACAACATAACTGAATATGAAGCTTGTGTTCATGGCCTTAAAGCAAGCATTAATCTTGGGATGAAATATCTAGAGATGTTTGGTGACTCAGCTCTTATCATCCACCAAGTAACCAATGAATGGAAAACTAGAGATTCAAAGTTAATTCCTTATCAAGAGCTATTAACAAAACTGATTAAGCAATTTGAAGTTGTTAATTTCCATCATATGACTCGAGATAAGAATTAGTCCATAGATGCCCTTGCAACTCTAGTAGTAATGATTCAATTAAACTATGGAGTCCATATCCATCCTATTCAAAGTTAATGTCAGCTCATTGCTTAAGTGTCATAGAAGAATAGGATGGACTCCCATGGTTCTATGGCATCAAGGCCTATATAACCAACAGGACATACCCGATTGGGGCAACAAAGAATGACAAGAAAATGCTTAGGCACTTATCCATGAATTTCTTTATTAGTGCCAATATTTTGTATAAGAGAAGTTATGATGGCACACTACTCCATTGCATGGATTCAATCGAAACACAAAAGATTATGATAGAAGTGCATGAAGGAATATGTGGTGTTTATGCAAATGGTCATACCATGACAAAGCAAATCCAGAGATAAGGTTATTTTTGGATGGCGATGGAAACAGATTGCATTGAATATGTTCAAAAGTGTCACAAGTGCCAAGTTTATGCAAACAGAGTCAATCTAGCTCTAGTCCCGTTACATAATCTTGTGTCACCATGGCCATTTTCAATGTGGGGCATCCATGTCATTAGTCCAATCAACCCAAAGGCTTCAAACGAGCATCATTTTCATTGTTTCCATTGATTATTTCACCAAATGGGTAAAGGCTAGTTCATTTGCTAATGTAACATAAAAGCCCTTTGTCAAGTTCCTAAAGACAAACATACTTTGTCATTATAGGTTGCGAGCAAAGATCATCTCTAACAATGCTCCAAATTTGAATAGGGCTAAAGTCAAGAAATTGTGTGAGCAATTCAAAATCAAGGATCATATTTCTGCACCATATCAACTACAAATGAATGGAGTAGTTGAGGCAGCCAATAAGAATGTTAAGAAAATTCTTGGAAAAATGATGGTGACTTACAAGGATTGGCATGAAATGCTTCACTATGCTTTACATGGGTATCGTACTGCAATATGAACTTCTACGGGGGCAACCCCTTATTCCTTGGTTTATGGGATGGAAGCGGTAACACCTATCAAAGTAGAGATCCCATCTTTAAGGGTAATGGTTGAGAAGCAAAGATAGAAGAAAGTGAGTAGGCATGAAATCGATTCAAGCAATTAAACATGATTGAAGGAAGAAGGCTCAAAATGATATGTCATGGTTAGTTGTATCAAAGGAGAATGGCAAGGGCATTTGACAAAAAACTTCAACCAAGAGAGGTTCATGCTGGAGATCTAATACTCAATAAAGTCTTACCAAATTAGGAAGATGATTGAGGTAAGTAGGCGCTAACATATTTGCCCATACATTATAAAGCAAGCCTTTTCCGACGGTATACTAATATTGGCAGATTTGGAAGGCCATGAGTTGCCAAAACTTGCCAATGCAAATGTTGCCAAAAAATATTATGCCTAAAAAAATAATAATAATAAAATAAATAAATAAAGCTTGCTAGGATGAAAATCAAAAGGCATCCTAGGAAAAAATTAGAGTAGACAAAATCAAAGAAGATAGCTCACTACGATGAAAACTGAAAGGCATCTCAGGTAAAAATTAGAGCCAAAAAAGAAAGAGAGGACAACTCACTAGGATGAAAACCGAAAGGCATCCTAGGCAAAAATTAGAGCCAAAAAGAAAAAAGGAAAAAAGTGGCTAGGATGATAACCAAAATGAATCCTAGGCAAAAATTAGAGCAAAAGCTAAAGGTCTATGCCTAGAGAAAACTTGATCGTAATCATAATATGCATACCTATGGCAACTTGTGGAATACTTAAGGGCTGCACACAACCGAAACAAAGGACATTTCAAAGAAACATTAATTGCGCTTGCTTTAATTACAGCATCCTTTGTTGCACCTGATCTTGAATTTGTCATCATTTCTTAACCTAGTATCTTTTCCTTCATTGTTAATGCTCTTTAATGCTTTGATCTTCTTGTTTCCTACTATCGCTAGTCTCTATATATAATCAATGTGTGACTAATACAAATAAGTTTGTATATTATCCCTCATCCTCTTATTAGCGTTTCTTTCTTCTTTGCATAATGATTACAATATCTTTATTTTTATGAGATGTTATAAAATGAATAAAAGATAAAAAATGAAGCAAGATAAAAATGCTATATGTAATTGGGCTTTAAAAGAAATTAATTTTTCATCTAATTTTCTAAAGAAGTTATGTTTGATCCGTAATTGAAATTAATTTTTTATAAGATCTTTAGCAAAAATTAATTCCAAAACTTACCCAAAAAAATATGTAATGTACCACTTGAATGAAAGCCCGCTCCAAGCTAAGTGCAATGATATAAGTATTACGTAGCTATGAGGTCTAGATTGAGATAAAGTTAATGTAAATAGTGAAAAAGAAATAATAAAAAATTAGTCTTTGGGTAAAATTACAAGAAAATGCTCGAAAGAATGGATAATTCCATTTTGACCTGGCTTAAGGAAAAAATGGCTATATCCCAAATTAAAAGAAAAATATAAATAATACATTTAAGGCACAAAAATGAAAAAGTTGACATCGTAAAATGTACAAAGAATTGGGAAAAATAGAAAGACATCGTTAATTGTAAAAAATGGCAAAATGGTCATTTTTCCTAGTTAAATGGAAAATGAGAAAATTGTATTTTGGCCCCAAAAATTAAGAATGCTTGCAATTTAGTCCCCTAAGAATGAATTCAACGTGAAAGGGAAAAGAGAAAGAAGTTTGGAGAAAAGTACACCTAATGACTTGAAATTTTTAAAAATTATAAATTTACCTCAAGTCAAGGTAAAATATGAAAAATTATAGTCAAAATGAAGCTTTCAAAGAGATAAGTCCATTGGAATAATGTTCAGAAATTAATAAAGTTAGTATCAATTTATTATGGGTATTTAGAATACAAGTCAGTATTATACCAATCAAAAGTTATTTTGGACTGCAGAAAAAGCAGTACATGGTCATGGACAGTAAATGGATCCTACCCAAATATATTTTGGGTTAATACAATGATTTTAGTATGAAAGTAGTTTTTGAACAATCCTGTACTAATATAATAACAAATATGGAAAAAATATTCAATCGGTACTGGTAAATTTAATTGGTAAAGGTTATTTTGGTCCTATTAAAATTATGAAGCAATTTTTGGACAAATTACCCTTAATATGGCATTTCATACCATTGCTAGGACATGGATGAAATTTGATTAATTGTTTTAATGAAGGAAAAGTGACTCAAATAGCTAACTAAGGTTAATTAAGATAAAGCATGATTAAGTAAGTGATTAGGTGAGATAATCCTACTTCATCCTCTCATTCCACACGTGACCAGCTACTTCCTTGTGAACAAAGGGGATCATTTAATTGGCTTTTGGGACTACTTCTTTAAGAAGCACTTAAAAATAAAAAAGAAAGAGAGAGGGGAAATGGCAAGAAATGATTGGTTAATGGTTTTATAACTATTTCTTTTTACTCCCTTCTCATTTGGCAGACTAAACACTTGAGAAAGGAAGGGAAAGTGCTTTGAAAAAGAGCAAGAAGAAAGAGCTTATGTGAGGAAAGAAAAATAGGGAGAAAAATCCAAGAAAAATTGGTAAGTAATCCTCTTGTGATTCTCAAGTGTTCTAGCATAGTTTTTAAGTTGTATGGGTTAGTTTCCTTGAAATTTTCTCTCCTCCTCTCACTGTATGATTACATCCATGCAGGTTCTTGAAAGAGAAAGTTCAGCTTTAATGAAATAAACCTAGGGAAAAGCTTAGACAAGTTCCAAGAAGCAAGAAATCACAAGTTATTGTAGCTAGTTTGGAGGAAATATTTTTCTCCAATTTTCTTATCATTTTCAGTCAATTAGGTTTTGTTAATAGAGATGGAATTTGAAACTTTTGACCTCCAAAATGGATTTCTTGGGTCCAAATCATACAAGATCAATGATGTTGTACAAATAAAAAACCAAGGGAAAACAACATGGAATTTTTAGTTCAAGTATGCCACTTTGTAAATGAACTTAATGAATAAGTGGCTCATGCATTATTTTATGATGCTATAGGGTTCCAATAAGTGTTTTAAGATCAATGGAAGTGTCCACCAAGTTTGGAGAACATTGGAAAGCAAAAAGGTAGTTATTTTCCCATTTATGCCTAATGTTATCATGCTTGATTTTCATGATTCTATAACTATGCCATATATTTGTTTGGATACTTTGTGATGAATTTGCATTGTTGGCTGATTGTTTAAAGAGTTTTATGATCCTAAGATTTCCATTTTCTAAGGTGTTACCATGCCAAAATTTTTATGAAATTGTATGACATAATATGAATTTATGATTTTATGATTACCATTGATGATTTTATGAGATGCTATGATAATATACTTGCATAATTGGATGTAACTATTGAGATTCTTTAAATCTCATTCCTTTCCAAATATTAACCATGTTAGGGCAAGAACATGGAAGTATTCAAACGAATGCAAGGGAAATGAAGAAGATGATGGAGAATTACTTAATTTTGCAAGTTATAATGTTAAGTTGAGAAAATATGTATCATATTATGTATGAGATGAAATTCTGTAATTATGCATAATTATGTTCCTTAAAGTCCTCTTATGATGTTATGTGTGGATTTGGAATAATAAATGTTGATGAAGGAGGTTTATGAAGCTTATTATATGAGATATGGCATGATTATATGCAAGATTGGTTGGTAGCAGTTTGAACCGAGGTTCTCTATTCCAAACAGGTCCATTAGTACATGTAGTTATATTTTCTAAAGGTAGATAGAATAATCTTTTCAAAGAGCTAAAGAGCACCTAAATTGGATAAATGTATAATTTATAGCGAATTTTCAAAGTTAGGGTTCAAAACAGGACAGTATAGAGAAAAACTGGAACTTTGCCATAAACACTAGAAATTTCGAAATGCAATAAAAAATCATACAAAGCTTTAAAAATTTAGTGGTTTTCATTTTTGGAAACCTCTAAGACTTAGGAAATGAATGCCATAGGTTTGATAGTATTTGGAGCTATATAGAAAGAATTATGTAATTTCTCATAAAACTGTTCCAGTAGAAGTGGTGTTCTGATCCTCAATGATTTAAGTCAATTCTATACCCCTGTACAAGGTGAATAAATGTACAAGAAAAATATATCTAGAAAGAAAACATATAGGGCTTTCCAATGACATAGAGAATGTATGATTTTGCTCAAAATATCATGAGATATGAATTTTTAAATATAGGGTCAAAATCTAAGAAGTTTCAAAATGACCAAATGTACAATAAATATTTGAGGAATAAACTATATGAATTGGTCTAGGAAATGCTCTATTTCATATTTTTCCCATGTAGAAAAAATTTTTTCGATATTTTTAGAGACTTGAATCACTTTTATATGATTTTCTAGTATTAGTTATGAATTTTCAAAGTTCATCAAGTAAAATGAAAAATGCACAATGAACAGTAACAGAAATAAAGAAAAATCTGTTTTGATATTTTTATGCAATCAAGTCTCTAATTATGCAATAATGGATATAATTGGAGTCTAATATATGAGAAATGGACTTAAGTATAAGGAGTTACAATGATTATCGAATTGATGATTTATAGTAAACAAGTATTCAGAAACACATATCAAAATGGTTCATTAACACATGTTAGTGTACTCATGCTCTCACTTAAGAGCAATAAAAGTTGAGGTTTTTGGTGAATGGGGCATAAGCTACTTTTGAGATCAGTGACTTGATAAAGAACAAGAGTCTGGAGCCTTGAGTCTTAATACAATCTTATGAAAAGCATGTAGGGTTTGGTCACTGGATTTCAAAAGGAATGACAAGGTCTAAAGGAATGGTGAAAAATGCAACTACAAAGTAATGTCCATAAGTACAATACAAAAAAGAAAAGAACAAAATAAAGAAAAAATCAACAAAAAAGATAGGAATAGCAAACGCAGAAAATATAATAATACAAATCTTTGGAAATGAAAATAAAGTTACCAAGATAAAATTAACCTCTAAGGTAGGTTACATCAAAATAAACTCCCATTTGAAGTGGGCCAAATAGAACACTGAACTTGTGATTGCTTCCCACCATATTAGGACATGTATCACAAATCATGCATTTTACATGCATCTTTTTGTATACATCATAAATTCCTACTAAGATTGAAGCATACATGAAATTTTGCATTTTACATGCATCTTCTTTAAGCACATTATAAATTCCCACTCGAGTTGGGGCAAAAACAAAAAAGTCTTTTATTCTCCATGCATCTTACATTGCATACATGCATCTTGGTAAGCCTTTACCTAGTAAAAGGCAAACAGGAAATCCTCATAATGAAAAACAAAGAAAAATCATGCATTGTTCAACTATCATTCATAAACCATTATGTCAAAATAAGCTTTCACCAATATTGAAACAATCACAAAATCAATCCCCAAGTTTAAAGGATTACTAGGCAATCACACATCATATGTTCATACGTTGCATGTTCACACATCAAAAGAGCTTTCACTACTCCATTTTTGGGATTTATTAGCACCCAATAATTGGCATTTCTTTTGAAAATGCCAACTAAAGTGGAGCACAAAAAAAATTGGAGAAACATTTTAGTTGGCATTTATTCTAATAACGCCAACTAAAGTTAGTCATCTTAGTTGGCATTTCCTTGTAAATGCCAACTAAGATGATTTAAAAATTAAAAAAAATCTAAAAATACATTAGTTTGCATTTCTGCAGGAAACACCAACCAAATGTATTTATAAATTAAAAAAGAAAAATAAAAAGTAAAAATATTAGTTGGCATTTTATTAACAAACGCCAACTAAGCTACTACCTTTAGTGAGCATTTCTTTAAGGAAATGCTAACTAAAGGTATTTAATAATTAAAAAATAAATTTAAAAACATAAGGATTAACTTCATTAATCTATCAAAGCCAAACACGAACATGAGCTCTGTACTCTCCTCCACGACCTCACTTCATTCTCAACCCATTGTCGAAGCTCACTGTCGACATCTCTCCATCAAAGATTCATGCTCCTTGTTGAACCTTCATCCTTTTCGTTGAAGCATCCAATCCCTGCGTGAAGTCATCTTGCTTTCAAGCCCTCTCTGCAAAACCTACATGCTCACATCGCTTTCTCCTTCACATCCAACCTTGGTATGGTTGTTTGCTTAGGAAGCCTTCAATCCTTGGCTTTCTTGGATTACCCTCTTGCAAATTTTACATCTACTAGGGCACCATCACTAATTTCTTGATATTAAGGTTCAGATTCTTAGATCTTTGCCCTTTCTTTTCTTCATTCTTGGTGCTTTTCTTCATCATCTTGAAAATTTTTCTTCGTAGCTCATACCTCTTGCAACTCTAGTTTCTCAGTTGTACCTAGGCATGAGTGTGTGAAGGAAAGCTATTATTTTGTTATACCTTGTACTAAAATTATATTGAAAGCACATACTTCGTAATACTTACAGTCATAGAGCATGCCAATTAAACTGTATTATTTTGTGCAATTTGTTTGTTGAATGTATCCTAGATAATTTATTTTTCACAGTATAAGATTTTACAAGCTTGAATTTTTTATAACTAGCTATAGGAGTAACTTTTACAGTTAGAATCTAGCCCTTAACCTCTCACCATTTTTGCTCATTTGGGTATTACCCCAGGAGCTATCTCTCCTTTGCCTTACCTCAATAACTTTCATCATATGGAGGATTTCATCTTTCTTAGCTCAATTGGGCTTCTATCTAAGAGCTACCTCCATTTTACCTCACCTTGGCAGCTAATGGGGGATTTCTTTTATTGTGAGATCTTTCGGCTAAGTACTTTCTTTATAGCTAGATTTCATACTAAGCTCAACAATTAACTATCTTAGGATTTAGTAGTTCCTTAACTGCTTGCCACTAATCTAAACCTTAGGCTTATATTTTGTATGTATATAGCATCAACTATTGACTCAACCCATTCACTTCTAGGGAGCCAATGGTCATGATGCCTCTTCAAAATATTCTTTTGCTTCTATCATAATACTCAGGAGATCTAGAAATTAAACTTGTCTTCCAGATCTATCCTGACATTTCTTAAAGCAATTCTATTATTCCTTTGGATTTGGAGTCCTTGGTTTAGTTAGGTGGAGCTACTTTTCTCTTCAAATTATTCCTTTAGTCCAAATTTACTTAGCACAACTCATACTTTACCTTGATGTGCATTTACTTGCTCTGGTACGACTATACCTAAGAAGACCACTATCATTAAGTCACTTCTTAGGCTCAGGCAATCCTTACATTCAAAAATCATCATATAGCTATCATCACACAGTCATCTTAGGTCCTACATTTTCTTTCGTAGGACTTTGATTAGGCTCATGCCATTTTTTTCACTTGGGTTATTACTCATTTTTCTTTTCTAACTTACATTCTTTTAAATTACACATTAATTTTCCTCCATTAATTCTTTTCTCCTTACTTTTCTTCATTACTATCATTTATTCCTTGCTGGCCTTTTACATTCATTATTGGAAACATTGTGCCACTAATATCACTTCATTACATGTGTGAGGTACTTGCCTTTCTGCTCATCATCACCCACCATTACCTTTCTTAACTACTTTTTAGTCAGTAGCTAGGCATTTGAAAAAAGACTTAGGTGAACATTCATACTAGCTACTGATTAATGAGGTTTTATGTCTTTCTAAGAACATTTTATACTATCCCCTTTCAGAGAACTATTAGTATTGTAGAGCTCCGTAATCTTTCTCATTCTTTTTAGAGGTTTACTGCAACCTCATAATTGGTCTACTATAACCATGAGATCTACTGCGATCTCTAAGCCCTACTAGGATCCTCTGTGATCCTACGTCATTTTTTTTACTGATAGGATCTAACTACGATCTAACTCTGAAAGAATTCAAGACATAAGGTAAATTAATTTGTAAAACATCCTCAACTAATCCAGCAACTACCTTTAGCTATCTTTAAGACAAATCTATTATGCCACTAAAACATTCATAGGCCAAGTTGCTATAAGGAATAGCACTTTAACATGTATAGGGGAAATACTTTAACTTTAAAATATGTATTTTCCTGCAAAGATTAGCCTAAATCTTTGTTTTGAGAGCCTAGACATTCAGCTTTAATACAAAAAAATGTAACACCTTATACTTAAGTCCATTTCCCATGTATTAAACTCCAATTATATCTATTATTGCATGATTAGATACTTGATTACATAAAAATATCGAAATAGATTTTTCTTTATTTCGGGTACTTTTCATTGTATTATTTCCATTTTATCCGATAAACTTCAAAAATTCATAACTAATTATAAAAAAATCATATCATAGTGATTCAAGTCTCAAAAAATATGTTAAAAGGTTATCTTTATGAGAAAAATATGAAATAGAGCATTCTCTAAACCAATTCATACAATTTATTTCCTAAACTTTTATTGTATATTTGGTCATTTTCTCTTTCCCATGATTTTGGCCTTAATTTTAAAAACTCATATCTCCCTCTTTCTTGAGCCAATTCATGAATTCCTTCTGTCGTTGGAAAGCCCTATAAGTCTACTTTCTAGAAATAGTTTTCTTGTACATTTATTCAACTTACACAGAGCATGACATTAACTTAACTATTATAGGTAAGAACATTACCTCTACTGGAATAGTTTTAGGAGAAATTACATAACTCCTTCTTTATAACTCCAAATGCTTTCAAACCAGTGACATTAGTTTCCTAAGACTTAGAGGTTTCTAGAAATACAAACCAATGAATTTTTGGAGCTTTGTACAATTTTCTATTGCATTTTGAAATTTCCAGTGTTCATGGCAAAGTTCCAGTTTTTCTCTATATTGTCCTGTTCTGAGCCCTAATTTTGAAAATTCTCCATAAATTGTACACTTATCTAATTTAGGTGCTATTTAGCTCTTTGGAAAGATTATTCTATCTACTTTTATACAATATAAACCATTCAAATAATTGCCTTTCCTTACATGAACAGTACCTATGTTAATCATTAGAGTGTTTAAACATGAGTTTTTCCATGCATCACTTGGCAAAATAAGCTTCATAACTTGTTTACATCATTATTCTTGGTTCCAAATCTATACCCATCATTTCATGATACTCAAAGGAACATAACACCATTAAGGTACAGATCTAATAACATATACGTGATTTTCATAATGTTTCAAAAGATGACATCATTACTTGATTCATCAATTCAAGTAATAATTTCCTTCTTCCTTCTCCATAGCTTCCTTGTCATCCTTGCCATGTTTTGTGCCTCGCATGTTTATTATTAAGAGAGGGTGAGATTCAAAGAATCTTCGTAGCAATCACCATTCATGCAATCATATTATCACATTGAGCATATAATCATCATAAAATATCAAGTGCATACTTTTAAACATTTATGCCATAATATTTTACAAAAATTTTGACAAAGATTTGGTTTGTATTTTGGACATCCTGGGATGTCAAAACCCCTCAAATAACTCAGTCAATATTCACAAAGTATCACAAATCATTATATCAAACAATAGGCTAGTCATCCAATTCATTGAAAATCACATGGCAATATAAGGTAAGAATATGTAAATTGCTACCTTTATGCTTCCCTTTTGCTTTCCTTTGAATTTTGTCTCGTCCAAACACTTCTCCAAAGCTTTCTTGAACCCTAAAATATCATCATTCAAGGTCATAAGCTACTGGTTCAATGAGCTCAACCACAAAATGCTCATTAAAACCCTAACTTTCCATCTTGCTTATCTATTTAGTTTTTTCTTGATCCAACACTTGTTCCTAGGGTTTTGGACCATAAGGAATCCATTTTTGAGGTCAAAATCAAGAAATTCCTTCTCTAAATACTCCCCCTATTCTGACCAAAAATGGAACCAAAATGTAGAAAAATGTTTTCTTCTCTAAACATCAAACAACTTGTACATCTTTGTTCTTTAGGCCATTTTGAAGCTTTTATATGATTGTATTTTGCCATAACTCAACTTTCTCTCTCTAAGTTTTACCATGGCTGAAACTTTAAGGGAGTGTAGAGAGGAAAATACACCATGAAAACAACCTAAACTTCTTGAAAAACTAGCTTGAAGAGATGGAAAGCTTACCTTCACAACTTAGACTTGTATACTTGCTTCTTGTCTTCTCTTCTCTCTTTGTATTTTACTCTATTTTTTGTGCTCTCCCTCCCTCCTTTCTATTCTGTTTCCAGACGTGAATGAAGGAGAATGAAGATTTAGCCACACCTTAACTAAGCATTTGCAGGAAGAGATGAAATGCATAAATAGTACAATTGGTTTAATTAACCAATTTGGTTATCTTTAATAAAGCTTCTTGATTAATTCCCTCCTTGTCCCCTCTACCAATTCAAACGTGATTTAACCCAAAATTGTCCAAAAATTACTTTAATAATTTTTATAGATTAATATACTCTTTACCGATTAATTTTACATGTACCTATTAAATATTTTACCATATTTGTCATTAAATTGGTACAGAATTATCCAAAAATAAATTTTGGACTAAATAATTATCTTGAATCAAAATATATTTTATTAAGGTCCATTCAGTATCCTTGAATTGGTACTTCATTTTTCTACAGTCTAAACTGACTTTTATCGAATAAAATATTAATATTAAACCTTAATTTCTCAATAAATATTATTTTGATCTTAATAGATTCCTTGCTATATTTCATTGTGCTAAACTTATCAAGAGCTTCATTTTGACTATAATTTTTCATATTTCCAAAAATACCCTTTGGCCTAGGGTAATTTATAATTTTTGAAACTTTCGGGTCTTAGGTGTAATTTTTCCCAAACTTCTTTCTCTTTCCCTCCCACATGAATTTCTTCCTTTAAGGGCTAAATTGTAAAAATTCTTAATTCTTGAGGATAAAATATAATTCTCATTTTTCTGTTTGATAGGAAAAATGATCTCTTTGTCCTTCTTCACACTTAATAGTATCTCTCCATTTTTTCCAATTCTTTGTGTATTTTATGATATCAGCTTTTTCATTTTTGATCCTTACATGCATTATTCACATTTTATTTTTAGTTTGAAAAAGGATTATTTTGTCCTTATGGCGAGTAAAAATGTAATTATTCATTCTTTTGGGTATTTTCTTGTAATTTTACCCAAAGACTAATTTTTTTATTATTTCTTTTTCATTATTCACATTAACTTTTAGATTGGTCTATCTCTTAATCTAGACCTCCCAAGTACCAATACTTATATTGTTGCGCTCAGATCAGAGTAGGCTTTCATTTAAGTGATATATTACATATTTTTTAGGGTAAATTCTGGAATTAATTTTTATTAAGGACCTTATGGAAAATTAATTCCAATTAAGAACTAAGTATAACTTCTTCTAAAAATTAGATAAGAAATTAATTTCTTCTAAAGTTCGGTTACATATGGCATTTTCATCTCACTTCATTTCTCATCTTTTATTCATTTTATAACATCCCATAAAAATAGGGATATTACAAGAATGGAACTTGCAAGGATTCCTAACTTGGCCGGATTTCAGGAGCAAGTAACATAAAAAGCTTTCCTACATCAACATAGAATCATTTCCATGAATTTTATCAATCATAGACTATCTTGAACATTCTGAATGCTGATTAGGTATCAGAGTTAGATTAGAAATTGGAATAGATTATCTGCCGAAAAGTTCTTAAGCACCAGTTTTTGCTTTAGAGATTTGTTCAAAGTTTCTCATCTCAAGACATGTAAAATTAAATATAGCATTATGTCAAGAGAGCACCCTCACTGTAGGATAGTATCCATCTCTTTCATTCAAATTGTAATATCCTAGAGTTCAACAACATGACTTTCTGTTTTGTACCACCAATGGATTCCAGCTACCTATTTCCATAATCAGCTTCAGAGATTTTTTCTTGTTGGAATTTACACAATTTTTCTTTATATTTTACTCCTTCTTCCCCTTTTTCAGTCGTGTTTCTCATTGCTTTGTGGGTCCCTACACTAACCCCATCACTAATAAGTTCATTTTGATCTTGATACTCATCATGATAGCAATAAAGTTCTTCATTTTCTTCTTTCCTTCTGGTGTTCATGGGGACTCAAGCGCCCAAGCCTCAATCTAGTAAGTTTCTCACCCTTTCCTAACTCCTCCACTTTCACTAAATTAGTGGATGCTTCTACATCTTACATTAATACTTAAATGAGTATATAGATTGATATATAATTCTTTGATTATAAGCACTCATGGATCATTTATGTATGCTTTGTATTTATCATAATGTTTGTAAGATACTAGAAGATGATTATAACAGTATTAAATTACATGTAGCTTAAAACTTCTAAAGTATTAACATACATGTTTCTATTTGTTTTTCCTTTCCTCTAAGGAACCAGGTGTCTATTTTAAACTTCAATGTTTTTATGAGTGATTAGACTTGTGCCAAATGGCCAGGAGAGTGATGACCTAAGATTTTTTTTTATGTGTTCCTTTTCCACTTGCAAAAATTTTTGGATAATGAAAAAGTAGTCTTCTTTTTTTTTTTTTTGCTTTTGGACATTATGTTGTTGGCTATGATTGATGCTAGCTGGCTAATAAGCATGAATTTTAATCATGTACCTGATAAACTTTTTTAGACACTTTGTCAACTTTATTCAAGTTTCTTGAATACTTGGGTGCAATTTTAATTCAAGGTAATCTTGATTGATTCAACTTGGTGAGTTTTTCATTTAAAAGAAAAATTCTAAAAATGTATGTGTGGAGAATTCAACATGTATTCTTGGTTATGAAGAACTACTTTTAGTCTGTTACTTGAAAGATGATTTAACTTGGAAACTATTTGAAATCTCAGAAAGCTTGTACTTTTACATGCCATTAGATACGATAAGCCTTGAGTAGTTTACTGATAAACTATAATTTGCACTTTTGAAAGCTACATGTAGCAATTGTGCATGAAGATTCCACTGAATTTGAGGAGGACATTATCATTATTGAAGAAGTCAAGAAGGGTTTCAAACTTGGCTAGAGACTCTTACATCCATCAATGGTGAAGGTATCAACTGGTCCAGGATTTGTAAAGCTTGAGGAGGAAAGACCACATGAACAAAATACAAGTGAAATATCCTAGAACAGTCAAGAAAATTAGAGTAGTGTAGAATCATCCTAGACTTTGGCTAACTCCAACTAGTATCATCCTGGACTTTGCCTAACTCCAACTAATATCTTTTAGAACTCCTTATTGTATAGTTGGAACTTTTGTAAAGCAATGGTTCATGGCACTTTTTACCAAACATAGTGAATTTTTTATTGCATATTTATTGTGAGTCACACTACTGTATTTTTAATGTAATATATATATTGTTCATGAATTCAATAGAATTATATATATATATATATACACATATAATTGTATTTTTTTTCTAAAAAAATCTTAGCTTCTATTGGTCTTTATTTAAATAAATACCAACAAAAGTCTTTTTTTTTAAATAAAAAGAGAAAAGTTGGTGTTTGTTGTACAAAACTAACTAAAATGCTCGGGCACAAATGTCAACTAAAGTACACACTTTAGTTGGCATTTCATCTACAAACGTCAATTAAATGAACTATAAACACTAACTAGAGCCCTTTTTTATCAGTATTGGAATAGTTGACTTTTTAAAACGCCAATAAAAGAGAAAAAATAAATGCCAACTATTCATATATTTTGTTGTAGTGTTTAAAAGTCTTACTCAAGGCTAGAAACCCTTTCAAAGTCATGTTCAAGCCTAGGCACTTACAAAAGTCCTATGACATTGGCACATCACAACCACCAAAATCCAATTTTGACTGACATTCAAAGCTCAATTATGCTAGCATTCACCAAACCCTATAATATAGACATATCACTACCGCCAAGTCTAGTTTTGACTAGTATTCAAAGTCCTGCTCAAGCTCAGGCACTCTTTGAAAGTCTTGCTCAAGCCTAGGCACTCACCAAAGCTCTATGTTATAGACACATCACTATCACCAAAGTCTAGTTTCAAATAGCATTTAAAGCCCAGTTATGCTAAAGTTCACTAAAACCTTGTGATATAGGCACATCACTCCCCCATGGCCCTAATTTAGCAAGTCCCCAAATATCTAGATGTTTACCTTTATTGCTCATGCGTCTTGCCCCCCAAATAAAATACATGTTTCCTTTTTCATTTATTTCTAAAGTGCAATTATAATTTCATGATACTCTTTTTACATATTACTCGCCAACATGAAAATTTTGTTTGGAACTTGCTAATACATATATTTTAGTCATGTCACTACACAGTGCATCTGTCTAAGGGTCCGTTTGTTTAAACTTCTTAAAAAATGATTTTCAGATTATTTAAAAAAGTGATTAATTATTTAGAGATTTTTGAAAAAGTAGAAATTATTTTGTGCTTGGTAAGAATAAAGAAAAGCACTTTTTAAATTGTCTAGCAAATAAAGCAAAAATATGGATTTATATTATAATATTCCCATGGGGTCAAATATTATTATTTTTGTAATTTTTAAAATTACTTTGGTGCACCCCGCCCCTTATATATTTTTTTCTTTCATCTACCGTAACTGCTTTATTTCAAAAATCACCTAGAGTAACTTCTCAAAATAAGCAGAAAACTACTTTTTTACATATTCTGATTATTTTTAAAAGTTTAAACAAACACTCTAAAAAATTTTGAAAGTGCTTTTCTATATAAAAAAAATGATTTTCACATAAAAAAAGCTGAAATAAACGGGCCCTAAGTCTAGTCAACTTAGCCATTCATTTGTGTCACATCTTTGTATATTGTATCAATCTAGCTTTATTGGGAGTTAACTGTTCATTTGTGTTATGTTCGAGTCTAGTTCAATTTAACTCTCTTGAGTCACTATTGCATTACATGTTTCATATGCATGAATTATCTTTCCACCAAAATCCTTTACATTAAGTCATTCATGGCCATGGTAGAGTCTTGTATACTTTAAATTCATGTCATACTGCATCTCGTTATGCCAAAGGTAAGTGAATCTGTGTGCTACTTACATGGATAAAATATGTGTTTTTATATTTACTTATTTCTTATATGGGAACTTCAAAAACTTCATTTTTTTTCTTATTCTCACATAAGAAATAAGTAAAGAGGGGAAACTATGAACATCATATTTTGTCTGAATATTAAATGAATAAAATTTTAATTAATTAAAAATAATAGAAAAAACGAAAGAAACAAAAACTTTTTAAATTTCTAATTTACTGAGTTATTTACCTTTCAAAAAGAAATTTGTAATCTATTTATAGAAAAGAGAAATAATTATTTAAAAAGAGGACTTCTTTTTTAAAACAAAATAAAAACAAGGCAATAATAATAAGATATGATAAATAATGTATATTGAGCTAAAATCCAAAGAGAGAAAAAAGGAAAAGGAGTTAGGCTGGAAGCCGAGGGACACGAGCTAAAGCCCATAAATAATGCACTGACATGACTAAAAGGAAAGAAAAAGAATTGGCTAAAGCCCAAAACCCAAACTCCAAAATAAAATAAAAGATAATAATAATACATAAATAAAATAATTTTTGAGCGTTTCATGCCAAAACTCATCCCCATGCCCCAAGTGAGAAGGGCTCGGGGACGAAACACGAAAAAAAAAAAAACACGAAAGAGAGAGCGCGATGATGAGACGAAGCAAAAGAGTGAGACGAAGTGATGGAGAGAGGATTCAGGAGGCAGAAACAACAAATCCAATCCCTCCACTACTCCTTACCAAGTACAGCAGCGTATTGGCGAGGGAGGATTTCGGGTATCATTAAAGTTGGCGCACGACGCCGCAACGTCTGTCACTTGAATTCCAATGCAAGCAGTGCAGCGGAGCAAGAGGCTGTGGAAGCCTCTCTTCACTGCATCAACTTCTTCACTTGGACTTTCATCCAACCTTGGCTTTTCTTTATCATCAATCTTCTCTTCATGGTCCGCCACCTGTCGTGCTACCCGGTCTTCATCCACCATCAACCTGCTTAACTCTCCATGGTCCGCCACTCAATGCCGGGGAATGAAAGTCTCCGGTTCTGATGTAAGCTATCTATGCAATTTTCTCTGTTTCAGTTGTTCTTAATCTTTTGCTAAAATCAGGGTTCCGGGTATTCTTGGAGAATCTATGTCAGTGAGATCTTGGGAATAAAGATGAACTCACACGATTGTTGGAGCTACCGCTCGCTACAACTGTAGAATTTTTGGGTGTTCTTAGAGAATCTTTGGTTTTTCCCCTACGTAAAAGAAACATTTTTGTACAAGCTGGCAATTTAAGCTTTCGAAAGTTGTGAATTGTAATTTTTTTTTTTTTATAGCCCATATGAGGCACACTTGAATAGATCAAAACGTGAGAGAGAAAGGGAAGGAGATGTTTAATTGGAATCTAAATGAAAGATCAATTAAACATCATTTCCCTTGCCTTCTTCTCCATCATCCTCAATCCAGACATATGCCATATGCAGCTTTGATCAAGTGTGATGGTAAATATGTGTAGGCACTGGGTACAGAGCAATGCATAGATTTTGTTGGTAATTATTAGATAGATGGCTGTTCTTTCCAAAAAAAAAAAAGATTTCATCTTTTATTTTCTGTTGTGGGATAAATTTAGATTCATTGATTTTCTTGCTTGTGGTGCAGGTCAGAGTTGGAAATATCATTGAAAAACAAGGTTTCTTTGGATTACAAAGTTTGAATGTTATTTAATTTGGGCGGTTATATATAGTTACTAACAGATTCACTTTGCATTTCTATTTCTGTGAATATGCTGCTTTCAGGGCGGATATATGAGGTACGTATTTATTAGTTGGGCAACTTATTGTAAAATTATATTCGTTGAAGTTTGTTATCCAGCGTCTGTTCTGATTTGGTTGTGAAACTCTGATTAGGTCCTTAAAGTAGATCATTCTCATGAAGGAAGAGGAAAAGCCACGATCAAGGTTTTTTCTTTTTTTTTTAACTTTTCTCATTCCGTCTTTAAGGATTCTTGATTGGATTGCAACACTAAACAAACAACTTATTCTAGATGATTTGGCCCTTCATTTTTTAGCTGCTTTTGCTAATTGAAATTTGTTTCTCATTAGCATTGACATAGAATTATGTACACGTGGTGTATATTTTCTAATTCCTTGAATCAGGATAAGTGAAGTAACATGGTGAATTATTGTTGAAGGCTTCCATGCAGCGTATTGTCTAATGGAGTAAGAGGCTTGTTGGCTGTTATGTTAAGAGAAATTTATTCTGGGCATCTTATACGCGCTCTCTTGAAGTTGTACTTAACCCATACAACCAAATCCATGTCTTCACAAAGTAGTGTGTGTTTCCTCCTGTAATGCAAAGTTTGCATAAAGGGATATTTCTTTTTTTCTTTTTAACTTGTATGATAGATGATAGATGGTGAATCATGTGAATAGAGAAGTAGTCTGTCACATTGTTTTGTGCGTAGACAAATAATAATGTACTCATATTGATCAAAATTCTTTTCCTCTTTTTTGTTGTTATCTTTCCTTTAAGCCAAGTAACTAATTATTCTCAGAAAGAAACAGTATATGCATAACCATAAGGTTTTCGTAATTGATTTTTCTGCAAGTTTATCAGCTCAAATCCAAATTATTAAGTATTCATGAAACCATTAGGTAAACATTAAAAAAAATATGGAAGTTTTTCTGCAGGAAAAATTAATTTCACTCTGACCATAAAGCAACTGCATTGAAAAATTTGAGTTGACTAATAAGTTGTATATTTTCAGAACATTTACTAATGGATGTCTGGACAACACCTTAACTTATCCTTTTTGTTTGAATAGATATGAAATTTGCCCAAGAGGGTGTTAATTTAGGTTTAATCATCGCTGTCAAGTTTTATTAGTTGAGAGCTTATATCATTAAATGAAATTTCCTTACTTGGTTTGCCAAATGCCTCACTTCCCTATGCTGCTGTTGTTTGATAGATTTGCAGCTCATGGAGTTGCTTTACTTTTAATTTGTTTCTAAAGTATAACTTCAATGTTGCTATTTCTGATAATAGGTGGAACTTCGTGATGTTGGCTACGGAAACAAGATAACTCAACGATTTGGCACAGATGAGGATGTTGAAAGTATGCCCCGCTCTTTCTGATATGTCAGTTGATTTGCCGGATTAAATAGTTGGTACATATTGTTTGTAGATTGTCTATCTGATGATTTTGATAGTTGTTAGTAATTTTATGTTATAGCTCACTGCTCACCTTTTTCTTAATACAAAAATCTAGTTAGTCTCAAAGAATTGCCAAGTGCTAACTATGTGTTCAGTCTGTACACAATAATCAGTCAAAGTAAAAGAATCATGTGGAAAGAAAGAGAATGAGAGACCAAAAGCTAATCATAGCCTTAGGCTGACGAGATTCCAAAATTCCAAAGAGGAAAGAGAGCATGATATAAATGGATTGAGTGAACCAAAATGTGATAGTCTTGAAATTTCCAACTGAAAAGCATCTTAGGTATTGTGTTTCTGGTGAATGTGGATCTGTCCTGCTGGTTTGGAGTTCTTCCTGATTTGTCATTGGCTCATTGCAGAGGTTTTGGAGGGAGGGAAAAAAGAAGGGTTCTCTATATTCTGCTCTTTTCTGTTAAATTCAGGATACTTGAATTAGACTATCCTACCCCAGATATATTGCTATTTTAATTTTTATGTTTGACCTACCCCTAAGAAGGAACACACAAACTGAAGGAATTAATTGTTAAACAAATGAAAGAGGGAATCTTTCCAATTGGCATGTTGTTTTATTCTGTTGATCCAATCAACCTGTTCACAGGTACTACTTTTTCTATACCTTGGTATTCATAATTTAGATGGTTATTTGAAAGCAGAATAGTGAAAAATATTCGTTTTATCCTGTTACTGATGACTTAAGACAGTTTTTTCCTGCTGAGTGCTGACTATTATTTGATTTGTGTTATTTTCTGTGCTTACAAATCATACAAATATTTGCAGGAGTCTATGTGCAGGAAAAAAATTTCATATATATGTGCATGGATCATGATGGCACAGTACTGTTAATGGAGTGAGTTCTTACATCTTTCATCCTAGTTTGCTATTCAGTGCCAGAAATTCTTGTCAAGTTGATAAATGCTGTACCAAAAAAAAAAGGTTGATAATGCAGTTTCTTTGTGTAATTGTGGCCAGCCGTGTTTCAATGGATCAAGTGGAGTTGTCCAGAGACTTGTTTGGCAAGAATGCTGCATATCTTCGAGGTCAATAAATGGTTAATACCTATTGCTGGCCATTATGTTCACTGCCCTTTTTGTATTTTACAGTTCATAGTGGCTTGATTTTGGATTTTTTCAACTGAGCTTCTACTCCAAGGATAACATTCTTGTCTCAATTAGCTGCCAGTGTGCCACCAATCTTTTTTTTTTTTTTTGGGACTTTTGTCAGCAATGCAAAATATTCACTATAAGATATATTGCTGCATGCTACTTGAGCTTTGATATGTTCATAAAGCATCCAAACATTTATTAAGGTTGTTCTTGTTAATATAGTGTTTATTCACATGTTTTCAGCTATCAGTGCATTTTTTTTTGCAATGGTTTCACCCTTTGCTAACTTGGTTAAAGCATTTTTAGTTTTATGAATGTAACAACCTGTTATGTCCGTCATTCCTTCGTGAGTTAATCATAAATTTTTGTCTGATTAACAGATGAAATGGAAGTTAAGGTACACTTTTATGATGACAAACCATTATCTGCATCTGTTCCAAAGCGTGTAACATGTACTGTGAAGGAAGAGATTGCAGCCACACCTCGGTATATATCATTGCCTGAACAAAAAATACAAAAGAAATTTGCATTTGAAAGCATCTAGTTGTCTTATCACCTTGTCATAAGTTCCTCTGTCTATTTTCTTTTACTTTTGTTTGTCTAGTTTCAGAACATAGTCTAGTAAAAGCAAGTAGTAACTTAGAACCTCCTCTTTTATTGATTCAAGCATTTGCTTATTACCTTGGGCTTATCTTCCCCTTGATGTTGTCAGAACATCAAGCCCACACATAAATTGTGATGCCTAAAAGGTTGTGAGTTTGAAGCCTGAGATTTTCGTATTCTCCTTCTATTTTTATGGTGATTTTAAATTAACTTCCTGTAATTTCCTTCACTTTCTTCCTCCTTGCTTGAGTCTACCCTGAATGTTTAAAATATTAAATTTGATTTCATTGTGACCGTTCTCTAGTCAAGCAGCAACCAATTGTTGTCCTGATATAGGTACAATAAAGCTTCACTTCCCGTGGTTTCTTAACCTTAATCCATTTCAGACTGATTGCTTTACTACATCATCCATGCATTTGCCTCTTGCATTTTTCATAATGAAATTAACAAGTGTGGCTATCATGAAGTTAATTTTGAGTTAACATACCTGATCCTATTTGCCATCTGCTCTTTTGTATTTGTCATCTGCTCTTTTGCTAGTGTAAAATTGTAGAACTAACCTTTTTTTTTTTTTTCTTTTGTTTCTTTTTTTTTTGGTTTCAATTCAGGAATAAAAAAGTAGTTCTGGACAATGGCATTATAGTTGAAGTAAGTCCAATGACTCCCCCTTCTTTATGTGGTTAGAATCATCTTATTCCTCTCACAAAATATGTACAAGAGGAGCCATGTATATACAGCAGAGAAGAGAAGGAGGAATCCCCAAAAATCCTAAACTAAAGCCCCTAAATCTGCTCTAATAAATTCAAATAAGCTGACTATATCAATAAAGAATAATTGATACTAAAAATCCCCTAAATCTTGCCACATTCCCTCCCAAGTTGGATCGTAGATGTTAATCATGTCCAACTTGTCAATGCAATCTTCAAAATTCAGTCTTGAAAGCCCTTTAGTGAGGATGTCAGCTGTTTGCTCCTTAGTTGGAACCTATGTCAAGCAAATTATTCCTTCTTCAACCTTTTCTATGATGAAATGTCTATCTGCTTCAACATGTTTAGTTCTGTCATGTTGAACTGGATTAAGTGATATGTTTGTAGGTGCCTTGTTGTCACAATAGAGTTTGATGGGCAATGCCCTGTCATATTGTAATTCACCCTATAGTCGTTGTAGCCAAAGACCTTCACATATACCTTGGGCAACTGCCCTAAATTCTACTTCTGCACCACTTCTAGCAACAACATTCTACTTCTTATTTCTCCATGTGACCAAATTACCCCAAACAAAGGTACAATATCTTGTAGTGGATCTTTTATCATCAATAGCCAACCCAATCAGCATTCATATATACTTCTATATTAGCTTGCCTTCCCTTTTTAAATTGTAGTCCTCTTCCTGGGGTACCCTTTAGATACCTTAGGATCTTGTACACAGCTTCTAGATGTGCCTCCTTGGGTGAGTGCATATCCTGACTAACAACACTTACAACAAATGCAATGTTAGGTCTAGTGTGTGACAAGTATCCCCACTAATTTCTGGTACCTTTCCTTGTCAACCAATCAACCTACATATGGTTCTCTTTTCCTTGTCTCTATGGGAGTATCACTTGGTTTACAACCAAGCATTCCAGTTTCAATTAGGAGATCAAGCACATATTTCCTCTATGATATACAAATCCCCTTTTTGATCGTGCAACTTCCATACCTAGGAAATATTGCATTTGTCCTAGGTCTTTGACTTCGAACTTAGGAACAAGAACTTTCTTTAGTCTCTCCATTTCCTCCATATCATCCCCTATTAGGACGATATCATCAACATACACAATTCAAATGGCCTTTTTGCCTTCCCTATGTTTGAAGAAGATTGTGTGATCAGGCTGACCTTGCTTATAGTTTTCCTTTTTCAACACTTCTGTGAATTTTTAAACCAAGCTCTAGGAGATTGCTTCAATCCATACAAGGATTTTTTCGGCTTGCAAAGTTTGCTGCTCTCACCCTATCTTTCAAACCTGGGAGGCAACGTCATATACATTTCTTCTACCAAGTCACCATTGAGGAAAGCATTTTTAATATCCAGTGGTTGGAGTGGCCAATCAAGATTTGCAGCTGGGGACAATAATGCTCTGATCGTGTTTAATTTTGCCACCAGAGAAAATGTCTCAGTATAATCAATCCCATAGGTTTGTAGAAAACCTTTTGCAACTAGGCAAGCTTTATACCATTCAATTGTTCCATTTGCATTGTATTTCTCTGTGAAAACCCATTTACAACCAATGGGTTTTTTCCCTCTTGGCAAGTTCACTTCCTCCCATGTACCATTCTTTTCAAGTGCCTTCATCTCCTCCATGACCACACTTTTCCACTCAAGCATTGTAAGAGCTTCTTGAATTTTTTGGGAATTTTAATCTTGTCAAGGTTAGTGGTAAAAGCACGAAATGAAGGTGATAGGGCATTATAGGAAACAAAATGTTTAATAGGGTGAAGAATGCAGGAGTGAGTTGGTTTTCTCAAAGCAATTGGTAAGTCAAGATCAGAAGATTCAACTACCTGCCCAGGGGGCTTAGGATCGGAAACTTCAGGAACTATCACTGGTTCTCACTCCTTTGGTGCTTCAAGTACAAGGGGCTTACTATTATTCGACTTTTGCCTTTGTGAGTTAACCAACAAATCTTTGTCTTTCTGCTTTTCTACATCTTCCCCTAGTTTTGAATTCCCTTCTAGGTCTGGCACAAGAGATGGCAATAGTAGAGATAAATGTGGTGGTGGTGGTGAAGTGTGTGCTGGTTCAAGAGGTATGGTCCAATAGTCATGAAGTTCTCGTTCTTTGTTGGGTTCTTGTTCCCAAGTCTAAGGTTCACCCAAATTCTCTCCCTGAATTGAAGGCTTGGGATAGAAAGGGGTATCCTCAAAAAAGGCGGCATCAAGACTCTCAAAGGTGGGTTTAGAAATTGGGTCATAACATGTGTATCCCTTTTGGGACGATGAATACCCAAGAAATATACACTTGATTGCACAGGGTTTAAGTTTATTGTTCTGATAAGTATGAGAAAGGTTGAACATCCAAACACACAGAGAGGAAGATTGGTCTCAAGATGAGACGTGGGGAAAACACACTGTACTTTTCTGAGAGGGGTTTCAAAGGACAAGACTATACTGGGCATTCTATTGATGAGATAGGTAACAGTTAAAACAGCATCACTCCAAAAATATTTTGGCACATTACAAGTGAACATGAGTGCTCTAGCCACTTCAAGAGTATGTCTATTTTTCCTTTTAGCTATGCCATTTTGTTGGGAAGTATGAACACAAGTACTTTTATGAATAATACCATGCTCATTGAGAAATGCACCCAAGGTTTGATTAAAATATTCTGTGCCATTGTCTGTGTGTAAATTTGAATGCGAGTATTGAACTGATTTTTTATCATAGTATTGAAATTGATAAACACTAATGGCACTTCAGACTTATCTTTTAAGAGGTAAACCCAACAAAGATGGGTGTGGTCATCTATAAAAGTAAGAAACAATCTCTTTTGGGTGCAATTGATAATACGAGATGGTCCCCATAGGTCACTATGATAATAGCAAACGGCCGTGAAGGTGTATATTTGGCTTTGTGAAAGGAGGCTTTGTAGTGGTTAGCTAATTCACACACATCACAGTGAATATCAAGGTTTTTGTTTGGACATATGGGAATAAATGAGATAAATACTGGAAATTAGGGTGACCCATTCTCTTATGCCATCACATAAGGTCATTATGCTTAGAGATTGATGTAGAATTACATACAGTAATTGGATGCTGGTTACGCGCTCTGACGACTTCAAAATAGTAGAGTCCCTTATACACCTTATCATTGTTAATTGTCATCCCAGATGATAGATCCTGAAATACGCAACACGATGAGAGGAATTTAACATAACAATTAGATTGTTTGGTCAATTGGCTAATAGATAATAAGTTACAGGCTAGTTTTAGTACATGCATGGGGCATATGTTAAGAATAAATGATAGCAATCAGTCATATGATCTGATGCTCCTAAGTTGACAATCCATAGTGTTTTGTCTTGAGATGTCTTTAAGGCCTAAATAAAATTCCCTTTCTATGCCAATAATGCCAAGAGCCTTGAATAAAATTCCCTTTCTATGCCAATAATGCCAAGAGCCTTGGACTCAAAAACTTGGTCAAGAGCAGGGTTAGACTAGTGGTTCTTGGACAAATTGGTTGGGGATTGAACCAGTTTGGTGAAAATTCACCACCAACGTGCTCGTTGAGTCTCAAACCCATGACTTTGGAGAATTGCAACACCATTCCACCACTGAGCTGCTTGTTGCTTTTGTTATATAAGTGCAATATTTAATATATGTTTAAATTAAACTTTGAAATTAAAGTTGTGCAAGCTGCATCTTGAACCCACAACATTCTGATTCTCACTAACTATAAAACTTATAACATAACTTTGAATTTCACATGCTTTGTATCTATGTTTAGTTGGATTTTGGTTGAACTATGAACATGCATTATATGACACTAGAAATCATATGGAACCTTTAGCTAGAACTAAATAAGTTGGATATACTGTTTAAAAATTATGACTATTTAAAATTTCATATGCCATTATATACAAATCTAAATAAAATTTGACTTAGTAGTTAACTGTGAATGTGTGCTGTATGACATTAGAAATCCTGTGAAGCTATTGGTTGAGATTCTATACCTTGGGAAACATGGTAATAGTAGTAGTAGTACTTAGAGACCAAATTGCAAAGAAAGTTAAGTCATGGGGGTCAAAGTGAAAATTGATAGTATATACTAAAAGACAAAATAATGGGACATAGATGTCATTTTTCCAAACAAATTATTTGTTTAGTGTTTGACAGTACCGGTTGTAGGAATAGAGTCAAAAATAATCGCCAGAAATTATCCTCTAATAAGCAGAACTAGAAAATGCATATATTAGATAGAGAAAAGGATTGAAGTTCTATAATTTAGAAATTTCTGAAAAATGGAAAATAAGTCTGTATTAGGAAACCTAGATATATTATGACTCAGAATAAAACACTGACTTTTTCTACGAAGTTTAAATAGTCATAGGATCAGTCTATGAATAATTGGACTAATCGGCGAATTAGAAAACTTATGTATCTTAATATCAAGTCTAGATTTATCAGAGACTGAATATGACTCAATAACATGTCTATATTCATTTTAGACAACCAGAATATTTTTTTAAGTAAAAGATAACTAATATGACTCTACTTTCGACAGTAATAAACAGATGAACTTAGAAATCGACATTGTGACCGAATTAACTCTAAATGAGGAAATTAGTCACTAATTAGGATATATTGAAATTTAAAAACAGTGTTCTAAGTCCCAAAATATATAATTACATTGCTGAATTAATTTTAGATCCTAAAACCCAGTATAAGGAAGATTGGACGCGAAATCGGTAGAATGAGTCCAAAAACTTGTGTACCCTGAACTAAGGCCCATAATGAGATATGTAAAGCCCAAATTGCATAGAAGTATATTCCGTGGACTGATTAGACAAGGAAGTGACGAAAATTGAGAGGAAAAGAAGCAAAAATCAATTTGAACTCAAACACACACATGACACCATTTGATTTTTTTTTTTTTTTTGGTTGAAGCACCATTTGAATTAGACACATGATAGCACCAAATAAAATATATTTTTGGGTTGAAAATATCAGTTGAAAACATCTAGAAAAGGGCCAGGTGGCAGCCTCATAAGATCCTTACATGATGAATTAAATAAATTAATATGGAATAATTAAGAGCCATTAGATCAAGATCTAATCCAAGGGTCATTATGTCTTCAACTCACCTATAAATAGAAGCTCCTCCTTTCCCCATTCAGCCATCAAATTTCATTCAAGGTGGAGAGAGGTTAGAGTGAGAAGCTCTAGGAAAGAAGGTGTAATCTGAGGTTATGAAGTTTTGAAAAATATTTCTAGGTAATATGCTTTTCCTTTTCTTCCATTTATATTTTAGTTTAGCTATTTGATTTATCAAGAGTAGTCATTATGCTGGTAGAAACATGTTTTTGGGAGTTGTCATGTTGAAATATTGGATCAAAGTTGAGGTTTTGCTACAATAATGCTTTGAATGTCATGAGGGTTGTTTGAACATGCATGATCATATAGAGCATGATTTTAAGTTTGATTCTTAGTAATTATGGTTGTACTGTTATGCTACTGAAATTAAGTGTTGAAAAACGAATTGTCGTATTACTGAGATTCTGTCCGAATCTCACCCCAATATCTAACATTTTAAGCCCCGGTTCTACCCAAGGAGATAAAATAACAAACTGATGAGGAAATGTTGTCCAAGGCATTTAGAATCATACTATGTTTTGTATTGCATTACGTAGGACTTGATGATATATTACATTATATAATGTAAATTACAACGACCTAATAATGAAATATTATGTCCCTATACTTTGGTGTTGAAAGCTTTATTACTAGCATGATAGAGTCTATAAAATTCAAAATTTACTATAGCAGTAAAACTGTGAATTAACCTTTTTCCTTTAAAACAGACATCATAAGCTTTCCATAGAACTTGGAATCACCTCAATATGATTTTTATAGAATTAGTTATGAATTTTCAAAGTTCAGAAAAATTTTTTAACTTATGCTTAGTCTATGAGAAATTGAGGGCTCATTTGCTTCCAAATCATTTTATTTTAAATCTTAATCATGAAATCATGCATGTTTAATGGTTGTAAAGTAAGGTGTTACACTTGGAGGTCTAGAGCACCACTCCACCACTGAACTTCAAGTTGCTTTTGTTATATAAGTGCAATATTTAATATATATATATATTTATACCCGTTTATTAATTAAACTTTTGAAATTAACTACAACAAAAGACCCTTTATACTACTCATTACTATGGAAATTATGTTAAAGCATGTTAATCTCAACCAAAATAAAATGAAAACTAATCTCAACAAATGGTGTGATTATATATCTTATTCCTCTTTTTTTTTAATATATTTCTATTTTCATTACGTGATAATATAAATTGACTTTCTTTATTTTACTTCTTTTTTCAGATTTTTGTTAATTTAAAAAGAAAATATGAAATTTGTAAACTTATGATGTTTTTGGTGAATGTTGGTTAATTATTGTTTTTATCTAAGTTTGAATATTAATTTTATTATTATAAATGAATATCTTTTATATTTTTCATCCATATTATTTAAAATATATTAATTTATTCATAGTTGGTTCGACAACGGTTCGATCTCAGTCCAACCATTAAATCTTGAACTGATGTCTCAACCAGTTCAATGACCACCGCCAGTCCGATTTTTAATACCTTGCACATTACTGCTTTGAAATAAAAAACAAATAATATCCCACATGAATTTTCGAAGTAAACTAATAAGGGTACAAAGATAAATAATCAGAAGCTTCAACTCTTTGCCCTTGTTTTTTCTTTCACTGGAAATAGGATTTGAATAAAGAGGATGGCATCAGCAACAGAAATGGGACCCACGACAGAAACACAGAAGGAACACGCCAAAAATAGGCTATTGTCGCCAGTGGAAGGAGCCACTGGAAGAATCAAAGTCATATGTGTCTCCACTTCACATGGTCAAACTTGGATGTTGCTCTATTGGCATGAGATTCACGTGCTGCTCGGATGGCCACCGAACTTGAGGGGGTGGCCGATCGGACGGCTCTGGGTTCTTCTGGGTGGGGAGTGACGTCAATGGCCCACTGAATAGGTAACCTGAAACTAAACCTCTCACTCTCACAAGTTCTCTCGCCGTTCTCTCACCGAGGAATGAAAAAGGGCAATGTCCTGATGATAGTAGTCCACGGACTCTTATACCATGTGGTTAAAATCATCTTTTTCCACACACAATATGTACAACAGGAGCCATATATATACAACAAAGAAGAGAAGAAGGAAATCCCGAAAAAAATCCTAAAGTAAAGCCACTATATCTGCTCTAATAAATTCAATTAAGTTGACTATATCAATAAAGAATAATTGATATTAAAAATCCCCTAAATCTTGCCACACTTTATTTTATAAATAACCAGCCAAAAAGTTACTCAGAGGTTCAACTAACCTATGAAACCCGAAACCACAACTAGAGTTGTGCAACAGCTAGAAACCTAGTATGAGGTTTTGTGACAATAAAATTCATCCTAAGGGCTCGTTTGGTTCCCAAAATGACCGAAAATAGAATGGAATGGAATGATAATCACCATAAATTTGTTTGGTATGATATTAGGGAGAAAGAAAAAATTTTAAAAAAATAAAATTGATTAAATATAAATAAATATAAATGGACTAAAAAGACATGTTTGATTCGCTTCCTAAAGGGCTTGGGAATGGGATTTTGAATTCTACTCCAAAGGTTAGACTGTTTGTTTGCACAAGAAAGTAGAAATCTAGACTCCATATGGAATGAGGACACCCAAAAAAAAAGGAACGAGGATTATCACCTTGACCCCTATCTTTCTTCATTCCCAATTCCAAGAATCATTTTTTAAATCAAATTATTCTCTTCCACCAACCTCATCTTCTTTACCTTTATCCCTCTCCTCCTCCTCACACTGTAGTCAAAATCGATTTAAATGACATCTAGTTTCATTTTTTATTTTGATAGCCAATCTATTCCATTCTATTTCCTGTCATTCCGAAAACCAAACGTGCCCTAAGTCTTCACTTTAGCTCCAGAAACAGCCCCATGTGCATAACATAGGAAACTTACAAAGCATAAAAGATTAAGCTGTGCACCTAGATCACTATGCTACCACTGTCTTCTCAATTGCAATTCAAATTAACTCCATACCAGAAAATATACCCCATGCCAGGCAGAACTTCGCTCCACTCCAAGAGAATGGAAGAAATACCAATTTGCAACTATAAAATGCTAAAACACATGGCATCACCAAAAGGAGAGAGAATGAGAAAGTGGAAATAGTCAATAAACTCCATACCTCTCCACAGGGTTACTTTGGATCCTTTAAGTTCAGCATTATGGAGAACAAAATCAGCAATATGATGCAACTCAGCCAAGCCAAATATGATCCTTATTAACATTCTCCAATAGTGATTGTCCCTTATTCCTTTTTTAAAGTAGGAATACAAGTACCAAAATAGATATTGCGTAAATTATTTAAGCCTCATTTTTTGTGATTTTGTTCCCTAATGCTTTCTATTTTTCAAACCAAACATAACCTGTTTCCACACCACACAGAGATGTGTGTCACCAACTAATTGCTTGACTCCTTGCACGAGACAAGGGTGTGATTCGTTTGATGAGAAAACAACCAGACACCAGGGCAAGAAAACAAGCCAACCCATTTAACCTACGTAACTTGACGTCTAAACTAATATATGAATTATTTTGTTTTATTAATTTATTAAAGAGGGACTAAAACCAGGTTTGAGACTTTGGCTATGGTTAGTACGCAGGAATGGGGATTCTAGAATGGGAATGGGAGAGAGAAGCCATGATCATCTGTGTTTGGTGTGGATGATTCAGAAGCCAAGGGAATTGCTGATTCCCATAAACATGGGAAGTAGTAAACCCACCTTCCCCCATGGAAATGGCACTATAGCAATGGGAATCATAATTTTTGGACAAAATTACCCCTTCCCTTATTCCTTCTCAATTGACGACATCGTCTCCTTCTCTAGCAATGGCATCAACGTCTTCTTTATTAACAACCTCCACCATTGACCTCCTCCCTCTCCAATCTCTGACATCGTCACCACCACCTTCCAACTCTCCCCTAACCTTCAATCTCCTCCGTTCCTGTTTTCATTGTCAGATCTGGTCCCCACCTTCCCCATTGGACCTTCCTCACTAGCTTTGTCACAAAGATCCCAATGAGACAGCAACCTCTATCTCCAGCAACGGCACTCCCTTACTCTGTCAACTTTGTCATCAACAGCTATGGAGGTCTGTGGCTCTCTCTCTCACCCCTCTCACTCCCTCGTCGCAGATCTGATGGCTCCCTCTTCCTCCAACCACTGATGCCACGTGGTTCTTTGATCTTCCTTGTCTGTGTCTAGATGTGGGTAGCTTTTGGTTTTCCAATGTGGATTGTGTTCGAATCCTGTTATTTAATTTTTGTCTGATATCCGTTTGTTAGATCTATGATATGGGAATCATGTTATTTCTGTTGTGGGCTACATTTGTTTTTGTTTGATGATGGTGGTGAGAAGAAGATTGACAGTGGTGGTGAGGAACATTGATGGTGGTGGTGGTGGGGAAGAATTCAAGAGAAGATGCAAGAGGATGGAGAGGAAGAGACAAGGACATTTCAGTCATTTAACTGATTTTTTTTTATTTTAGTATTTTTTTTGTGACTCCTTATCTTTTTTTCTAACATACCAAATATACATTTAGAACCCACTCCCACTCCCACTCCCACTCCCACTCCCATTCCTATTCCCATTCCATTAAAAATCATTTTGTGTACCAAATGGGAAGTTTAAAGTGGATGGAGCTCTGACATCATGTTGAGAAAATCAGGAGAGCAAGAATTAGGGGGGAAAAAGGCAGGGATCAAATAAAATAGAATGGAATTTGTACTTTTATTGGGAGACCCTAGCATAAATAACATTGATTCCTTGACCTTGTTTTATACTAGTAGTGTGACCAAACAATGACACTTATTCACTTATTCCCATTAGTTTGGATGCACTGGTAATCATTTTCATAATCTGAAAGATAATCCCTAACACCTCAACAGAAAAGACTTTATTGAAAGACAATTACATTAGCTGACACCAAATACTAGCCAAGATTAGGAGTGAAGCAACATTACGCCTACTGAGTATATGAATAACCCAAAAGCACCTACATCAAAGATGAACGATTGAATTTTGTAATCTGCCGTCTCACATCATAGATCGGAAATGAACAAAGGTAAAATGAGAAACCGCATCGAATGTGGAATCTGGCTACCCAAAATAGATAGTATGCAATTAGTTAGATACACAGCAGTATACATACATCAGCCTATAACTCCAAGACTTGAATTTGAAACAATAATGCTTGGACATCTAACATAGAATTAAAATATGTACATATGTATATGTCATATTGTGACCTATATTTTCTTTTCTTTCTTTTTTTTTTCCCCTCTGATCTGTCAACTTTTGTTGGAAATTTATTCCATTTTAATCACCGGCTATGAAATTTCAAAGCGATTTGAAATTAATTAAATTTTTAAAGCTGATGATGCTAACTGCCTATGTCTTGTTTATTTTTATGACAAATGGCTCTTAGGTGCCAACCCACATCGTAGTTGGTGATGCAATAGTTGTTAATACAGAGGATGACTATTACATGGAAAGGTAACTTGCTGTATCATAGGTTGCTATGATTAAATTGATGATATTTTCTTTTCATTTTAGCACAATCCCGTTTTCTATTGATGAATCTGATTCTTTTGCTTTTTTTTCTTTTTTCCTTTGACATTATATCTAGTCCTTCTTTATGTACTTCTTTCTTCTTTTCTCTTTTTAAGAAAACAGAAAGGGAAAAAGAAAAGAATCATCCGGTATAAGCAATCGTAGGTACAATGTGTGCAGCTGGAAAGATTAATCTGTCATTCTAGTAGTAATCATTACTAGAGTAACCTTTTTAAAATGCTGGAGCCATATTTGCATGATTAGGAACCCTTTCTATATTTCCTGAAGCCTGTCTAATTCTTTACTAGATCATTGAAAATTTACAAGGCAGGGAATTGCTTTTCATGAAATGCAATGGAGAATGGAAGGAAAACTTTACTGCCAGACGTATAAATGTCTGTGCGATCACCAAAGAATTATACTAAAGGGGCTGAGCATTTAGCATTCATAAATTATAACTGCATTAACCACCCAAATCCAAATTAGAAGAGTGCTTTGTTTCCTCTCCTATTTCTAATGAATTATTCACTGCCTGCCACAACTTGCGATTCCTGTGATCCTGTTGTGGGTTTTTGGGTCTAAAATCATTTTATGTCAATATTTTGTAACTTGATGTTGTCAATGAAGCTTGTATTATGTTTCCACTTCAGGGCCAAGGCATAGGACGTCTTTGAGCAGCACAAACGTGCAAAGCTGTTGACAGTTACGGGAACTGAATCAGCCATCTTTCTTTTACTTGGTTTCTCTATTTTTTTTTTTTAATAATAAAAGTTCCAGTGTTTTATTGGTGGAAGTTGAATTTATTTGACAGATAGATGAGCATCAAGTTGGCATTTTGATTACTCTGACGTTACTTTGTCATAGAGCCCACTGAAGGGAAAATTATAGATTTAGCTATTATTTGGTGTTTAGTCATTGCATGAGACTTTAGCAGTGGCAGTATGATATGAAATGCTTTTTGTTTTCCGAACGTTAAAAGACGATTGTGTGACACTTGTTCTTGAATTAGTCACATATTCTACATGAATAATTCCAAGTCAAATCATCATAAGAAGTGATATAAAATGAAGGAATAAGGATAAATTAATTATTTTGTCATTATAATTTGCATTAACTTTTAAATAAGTTTTTGTACTTTAAAAATTTTTGGACCAAAAGAATAATGTTATTAAAGTGTAGGAAATACCTATATAACCATTAAATACTATAAATATGGAATTAAAAATTTTCTAAAGCACAAGAACTCCTATGAAAATTAATATAAACTATAGGAATTAAGTGATTAATGTTTCTTTCAATAATTATGGCAGCTCAAATCACAACCGTAGCAGAAGAGAATATCATTTTTAATGTTGAATCCCAAATGTAAAGGGGGAAAAAAAGAAACGGGGAATGCGAAAGCTAATAACAAAATAAGAGACGCTTTGATCTTCGATTGGAAGACATCCTTCCAGAAAGAAAAGAAACTGCAAAACTTGGCGCTGATATGCTGTCTCCAAAATAGATTATACTTATTTCGGGTTCAAGAATTCGCGCCATGTTTCTTAGTCAGAGATCCATTCAAGAAGAAACCTAATTACACTATGCTACATCAGTCACACCCATGTACGTAAATGGTACAAAATAAGGTATGTTAAAACCCCGCCTCCGTAAATCTTTATAAACGAACAGCTTCGTGGGTGTGGAATTGCCAACAGATTATTTAAAGCTTTAGATTGAATCAACACAAAAAGCTCATCACTGGACAGAACTACAACCCAGCTGATTTCTCAAACTTTTGAATCTGGTTGAGGAAAATCCATGTCATCTGCATAAGATAAAATAAAATTAGGACACAAACTGGAATGAACCCTACGATCTAAGGAGTAAGGACTCCCTGAAAAGGAAAAGAAGGAAAGAAACATGCCCAGTTAGAATAGAATACCATGACATGAGGAGCAATTCTGATGAAATACACAGGGAATCCAGTGTAAAATTTAAAGGGCCCTCCTGATTTCAAGGTTTTGAGAGCACAATCAAGAGAGCCAGTGTATGGAAACTTTCCTTCAGCATCAGGTTGCATCTTCTGAATCTGGGTCTTAACATAGTCAAATGGCAAACTACAAGCTGATGCAAAAAATCCTGAAACAGTACTTGCACCTACAAAATAGAGGATACATGAGTCACAGAGATATAAAATTGAGACAAGAATTACAGTGAATTCCCTTTAAGAGCGCCATTAGGAAACCAAGTAACTAGTAAAGGTGTTGCAGTGGCCTTTGAGTTCATGAGGGTCAATGAACACAAAATATAAGGGTTCATGAGCATTAAGTATCAAGGATTGTTACAATTTGGTAAAACAGAAATTGAGGGAAAAAAAAAAGCTTGTATTACTTTCTGAATTGATATCGTATATATACAGGTTGCTTGACTATCTAACAACTAACAGACTCTAACATGAAGAATAAATAAGTAAATTACAAATATTAGTTAGTATACTATAATAAGGTTCCACGGACATGAAGCATCAAATCTTGCACTCAAAGCTGTAATCCAGTAATTATCCAAATTGATAACCAAAATTATGGTAAAAGAATAATTATTAAAAGTTCAATCATTACATATTAACAATGCATATTGATGAGAGAGACTAAGGCAGTATAGGATGCTCTATGAAGTATTTAATTGGATTAATTCTCCCACTTCAATCGCTAGCTTCTAGAAGAGAATTCCTCAAACCACTTGAGAGTCCATCAATTGGTATCAAAACTAGTGGTTGGCAATAATGAAGATGGCTATCCACAAAGGGTTATGACTAGTAGAGGGTTCAAAATTGGCAAGGAAGTCGAGTGACATTGCAAAGTGTGGCTACTGGGCTGTCAACTCTACCAGGAGCCAATTGATGGAGACTAAGGTAATATGAGACACCTAAGTTCTATATTGAGTAATATCAAATGCTATGTAGATACTTAAGTGGATTGGTTCTTCTATTTTAATAGCTAGCTTTAAGAGGAGGGTTCTCTACCCCACTTGGGGTGCCCAACAGTTGATAACAACACTTTAGAGTCCATAATTTGGTATCAAAACTGATGGCCGGAAATTATGAAAAAGGTTATCCACTGACTAGTAGAGGGTTCCAAATTGGCAAGGAAGTTGAGTGACATATTGCAAAGTGTAGCTACTGGGCTGTCAGCTCTTTGGGGAGCCAATTGACGGAGATGAAGGTACTATGAGATACTTAAGCTCTAAATTGAATGGTATCAAATGCTATATGGGTACTTAAGTAGGTTGGTTCTTCCACCTTAATAGCCAATTTCTAGAGAAGAGTTCTCTACCGGGTGTCCATCCAACTCAAGTCTTTTTAAGTATTTTTGGAATCTATGATTATGCATAAATTTTTAAAATTTCACATACATTATATGGATTGAATAACTCTTAAGCCCCTTCATGTATAAATGGCCCTATCTCACTTTGAAGAACAATTGAAACTAGAGGAGCGTCTTTGTAAAAAGATCCAACAAAGAATTATTGAATCTACCAATATGAACAATCAGCAAGCGTGCTTCCTTTAATAAGAATCTCTAGACATTAAAAATCCATGAAACATGTGTATGGAAAAAAAAAGAAACCTACAAATCTGAAGCTTGGCCACGAGCATGCTTAAAAAGGAGAGGAGGGAGGGCTTTCAAAATAATGCATCTGAAGCATAATCAAAACAAAACCACGAACACTACATAAATGTAGTTCCCTTCCCACCATATCTAAATTAATGAAAAATAGCTAACTTAGAAATATTCCCTTAAGATAGGATCGGTGGAACTTAAGAAGTCAACCTTAATCAATAGTAACAAATACAATTAGAACCAAAAACACTGAATAAAGGCAAAACTATGGGCATTTAATGAACAAATGACGCTAGAAATGTTGCCTACAAACCAAACTACAAAAGAAATGCCTCTTAAAATTTTTTCCAAACGAAAAAAAAAAATTATAAGTTAAAAAATTATAAGATAATTTAACTTAAAGTATTAGGAAGAACAGTAACACAATCCAGTGATTAAATCATATGAAACAAACTTCAATATAAGCTACAACCAGTGAAAATCTTATGATGGTTAAGACCTGCTAGACATATAGCGGCTTCAGAAAATCCAGGAAATGAGTGACAAAAAGGTAAAAATGCTTCCCAGCAAAGAGTGCACATTTCAAAGAGAAAAACTATATTTTATTGATTGAAAGGACAACCAATGATATATAAGGATATGGCACCATGAAGCTATAAAACCAATTACACATAAGGCATCAGAAAGATTTTAGGAAGGAGATATATGATTACAAGGTGATATCTCTCTTCCAAAACTGAGCACAATCCTATCAACGGATCACAGTAATCTTACCAAAATTTGTGAAAACCAAGACAGACTAGTCAAAAGCCTGGGCATCAAACTGGCAGATGCCACGTACTTTCAAAGATTACTGGAATCTTTTTTCATAATTAAGTTTATTTGGATCTTGAATTCTTAATCAAGTTTATTAACACGCATTCAAAGTTCAGACCAGTTGCATGACGTAACAATCTTTCATGTTCTCTAATATGGAGTTCTAACTTTCAAGACACGTGTAAATTGAGCCTGAGTTTTCCATGGTATCTGGATCATATTTGTAACTCAAGCAAGTGACACAATGCCAACTTATGGTGGGAAGCCCAAAAGGGTTGATAATTGATGTTTCTAACATAAAATAAAGAATTAATGATGTGAATAGAGGGGGAAGGTAAGGTAGAGAGATAGAGAAGGGAGAACTCAAGGAGGGAGAAAAGAAAGAACTTGAGGGAGAGAAAGAATTCACTCAGACTATAATTCAAATCATTAATCAAAGTCTGAATACAAATAAGCAGTGGAGCTCTTATTTATAAAGCTCAATTCCTAATTCTACTAGAGTTCTAAGATAAGATATCTCTTTTCAAAATATTTTAAATTTAAACAAAAGATAAATCATAATTCAAATAATTAAATCCTATGAATAAATAAAACATAAAATTCAAATCCCAATAAATTCAAAATAAACAAAATTAAGTCTAAATATCCTAATAAAATATCTTTATTTAAAAATCCTAATTATTCATTCTTTATCAATTAAGACTAGCATATTTATCATAGTAACAACAAACGAAAACCAATTATTATTAGATTGTATCCCCTGCAGCACTAATCATTTTAAAAAGAAAAAAATTCTCCCGTCAAAGAATCTAACTCAAAATTAACTGGACAAAGATCACCATGGTAGCTGTTCACAGTCTGAGAAACAGCTCGACTTTCATCATGCTTGCCCTTCTTCACTTTCCGAGCTCAATTCAACTATACGTTTAGGATTCAATCCAGCTAAACTATTACCACTTACTGCTATTTACTCAAGCACTAAACTCCAAAATCTTCAGAATTCATTACAGCTATCAAAGTCCCTTAAACCAAGCCATGACAACAATCCAATCTTCAATTCTTATGCAAGGATCTAGTCTCAAGCTGTAGATTGTCACCAATATATCCTACTACATATCATGAATTAATCACCGCATCTTGGATCTTGTAACTCTGATTTCAATAGATGATATTTATCAGCTTTAACATCTATACAACTAATGTGTTGGTAGTCAAATAATTTTAAATTCATTTTGATATTCTTCTGCATGTGGTTTAGAAGTTTCTTTTAATTTAGTTTTTCACTTGCCTCAACTTGGTCATTAATTTTCCTTTTATTTTATCATTTTCTAACCTTTTTACAGCTTAAGAATAATAACATGATGGATACTCACTCTCCTTATCTAAGAAAATTAAAAACTAAGAGAATACCAACAAAACAAACCCAACATATACCACATATATAGAGGCTGTTTGGTAGCACAAAAGGAGACGTTTTTTCTTTTTCATTGCACAAAAATGAGATATATAATATCAATCACACCCCTGCTATTATTACTTAATGGTAATTGTCCCTTTTTATTATTAATTTTTATTTTTATTCAAGGGCACAAAAGCCATATTCAAACTACAAAATCACTTTTTAATTCCATTTTCCTTTTTAGTCCAAGTAACAAACAGCTGCTCAGGAAATCGGCTCATGCCCCACCCCTATACCTGCACCTCATCCCAAACTATACTTCACTCCGGTTAACTAGTAATTAAATGTCAAAATTTGATCAACAGTTCATGCCAAGATAACCAGCACTCTCCCTTCCAAACATTTGGTTTTCATGTTCGATTGTTAATCACATTTTGACAAGCAGAGTTGTATTCACTTGTCCTATTAGAACAGTAAGCAAAACCAAAGCCCACAACTTCAAACTTGAAGATAACTCAACCCACTAGGTCCATCACATAGCAAAATGGTTATTTACCTAGCACAGTAGCAGCTTCACCAAAACCAAGGGAATCCTTGAAAAACTCAACACTTTGATCATAAGATGCAAGCATTCCCATGTTCAATGCCATAGCTCTTACTACAGTAGGGCCAGCACCTTTCCAGAGTGCCAAAACCCCTTCATCAGAAACAATACGATAAAGCGCATGGAAAGCATTTGTATAATTTCGGCGCTGAGCAGCAGGTAAAGTTGCATCAGCCTGCATGCGTATGAGTGCCAAATCAGCTGGATTGCCAACAGTTGCTCCAATAGCACCAGCAGTCAGCCCACATAGAGCTTTCTGATAGAGTGGTAGTGGCTTCCCATCATTGGCCTCAATTGCTTTGTTTGTCAAAATTCTAACAAAAAGCAAAATTAAACCAGAAGATAGTGATTACTCAACTCAAAGGAGTTAATATATATATATATGATGTTACAAAATCACTCACCCCAAGAAGAATTAATGACTACTGGCATAAGATTAAACAATGATGACAGACCATCACGGTCCTAAATTATATAAAGGCTATGAGCCTTCTAACTATAAAAACTACTTGTATCAGAAAAAATGGTCGGGAGCATAAAATAATGTCACAAGCAGAAGCTATGAAATTTTTCCTCAGTGTTGGATAAATACACATAAACGTGATATTAAAACGCTCACCTGAATGATCCAAGTCGAGCAGTAGTGTAAGTAGCTTGTCTGAGTAGTCCAGCAGATAGACCCTATATAAAGGAATTCGGTTTAGATATCAGTGACTTTATACATCAGTGAAAGATAAACAACAAATCTAAACCAAACTTCAGAAAAGGAAGGAAAGAGGTGGGGGCGGGGGGCGCGCGCGGTTTAGGGGTACTGCAAAGCAAAGAATCATTCCATATGCTAAAATTAAAAATGTATAAAATTTACTTTCGCTTGACGTCTAGGTTAAAAAGAAGGGGAAAAAAACTCAGAAACACAGAACCCAGTTTGGAGGACATATAATCCCAATGAACAAACCCCTCCATTCTTCATATGGATTTTTTTTTATCAAGATTGGTCGTGATCAGAACGGAATCAATCGGATTGAACTTCAATAACCACATACCCAAGCCATCCCACTGAAATTAACATAAGGACCATCACTGATGGAGCAGCTTCAAAATTGATGGGAATAACTTCTAAAGCCAGCCATACGGACGGATGTTGAACAAAATCGAAGTCATAAAAATGTGCAGAATCAAACCTTATAGAATGCAGTGATGCCCTCATTCTTGAGCATAGTGGATGTCACCTGAGCAGCGGATCCTTGACCCAATTGTATCCTCACCTACATCAACCCAGTAAAATCAAAAACTAAAAGAGAGGCCATAAGGAACAAAAGAGCAGTATTCACAAAATCAAATGATGCAACAGAAAAGTAAAAAGGCACAGATCTTAATCTCAAGAGAAACATGACAGCCCATCTCGACATCTTCTCTTACTAGAAAGAAGGAAATGGAAAGGACTTAATAGGTCCATTTGAGGATTCCAAACAGACAAAGGAAAGGATAATGCTTTACCTTAACCATATCAATGGGTTGAATAACACAGGTGGCAAGCATACCAGAGGCTCCGCCGTTGACGAAAGGCTTGACAGCAGGCCAGACACCAGCTGGTTTGGACTTCTTCTCGTCCCCCATTACAAAGGTTGAAAGCTGAAGCGAAGAAAACGAGGGAAAGCGAAGGGGAAGTAAGCAGTTGAGAATAGCGGCTGAGCGAGACTTAAAAAAGAGTTGCGCATTATACAGATTTTATTAGAATAGAATAATATGGTCTAAAAAAAAGAAAAAGAATAGAATAAGATGGTGACCACAGACGCTTCAGCTCGCCCAATTCACAAAAAAACCCTCCCTCCGTCGACCAACCCCCCACCCCACAAGTAACAAACATCAACGTCAACTGGGGACATGTTCAAAAATTTAGGTTTTTTTTTTTGAGAATTTTTATTTGTCCGATGATCAGCTGGCGACATGTTTAACAAATTTAAGTGTCTGGCGAACCAAAAAAAGAAAAGAGAGTTTCTCAAACTCTCCGCTTTCCCTCCTCCTCTAGAGGTGAAGAAAAATGCTCATCCCTTATTTGGTTTGAATTAAATATAAGAGTTTCCTTCCCTTCCCCAGCTATACGAACGCTAACTTTCACATAATTTACCATATTATTTTGGTCTGCATCTTTGAGAGATTTTTTTTTATAACGAAAAAATATCTAACACAGGTAGGTTTTGAGAGATAATTTTAATTATTTGTATGAAACAGAAAATGTATATGTTATTTTTTTACAAATAATTTTTTCACTTTAAAATACACAAGTTCTAGATTATAAGAGTTTATCAATCTAAAATGTATATTACAGACAAAATGTCAGAGTCGGATATTAACTAAAAATATTTACTAATAAGGACATGGTTTGCTTTTTAAAGTTGTCATTTCAAAATACATCGAGTCCATCAATGGGTGTTGTTTCCGTGTGTGGCGCAAAGCCATGCACGGCCTGCATGGCCACACACAAATTACTATGGCCATGTAGTTTTTTTTTTTAATTAAAAGAAAAGAAGCCCTTCTCTCCTCACATAATCCATACATTCCGTGCGTGAATCTGGCCTCCATGCACGGAATCGCGTTCCATCCATCAACGCCCATCGCAAACCAAAAAAAGGAAAGAATACTGTAGATGTATTTTGTTGAAGATAATAATGATAATAATGTCAGGGGCAACCAAAAATAATAATAATAATAATAATAAAAAACCGGAACATTTATTAATATTACATATCCCTTTTGAAGGGAAAGAAGTAGCGTGGGAAAGAAGTAGCGTGAGTTTCAAGCTTCAAATGTCTTAAACACGACATTTCCCAGCCAGATCTTACCACCCCAACCGAGTTTGAAAAGAAGGATGGCGGATTCCCAAACAAAACAAGTGTGTTGTTATCCCCGTAGCCAATTATACCCCTTGTGTATCTCCCAACTTTGTAACTTCCAACGTTTTTTTTTTTTTCCTGTTTTTAATGAAATAAAATAAAGTGATGTCTCTCTGGAATTAAAGTTCTCTTGCAGCCTACTTAAAATGAGAAGCATTGCAGTGCTAAAAATTATATTTTTCAAGGAAAAAAACAGTTGAAATAACATTATGCAATCCTTTAATTTTAAATAATCTATTACTCTATTATCTGCCGTATTCTACATTTCAAGTTTCATAATTCACGTTCTATTTTAATCACTTTCACAAATATAGTACTATATTTCAAGTACAAAAGGATTGACACGTGCTCAAAGAATATGTGCCGAAATGATTTGACTCTAGGGCTTTTCAAGAAAAATGACTGATATACTCATTAATTATTTAAATACATCAATTTTTTTTTAAATCTCGCTTTATACAAAATTTGGGAACTTTTTTTTTTAATTTCTAGTAATTCATGTCATAATGATATTATAAATCAATATAAAATGATATATGTATAGTAACAATAATTGATTAATAGCTGAAAATAGAGCGGGTGACATGCTCACAGTGGAATGTGATTGTGAATCATAGGAATGATATGATTGATTGTCGTTTTCAATGACATAGAAGAGATATAATGCTTCTGCTTGACTGTGGGGAGTGCCGATATAATAATGGTATGCTTGTAAGAGAAGTAATATTGCATTATATTATCTATTTGGGTTATTATATACATATTTGGGTTATGTTATGTTTGGAATGGTGAAGTAAAATAAAGGGAGATGGGGAGGGCAATATGGGTCAGAAAGGTTTGTTTCGTAAATTATAATTAAAATGTTTGAATATTTGGATCAAGCGGGGCCTCTGCTCCCGCCATCCAACCTGTGGTCAGTTTGTTCCACTTCCCATGTCTTTCAATCTCTGTCACCTAAATTCCCATTATTCCAAATCAAATATAATATTTAATAAATCTTTTAGACAAAGTTTCGAATTCAAGTGTTATAAATAAAAGAAGTTATATTACGGAAGTTATCTTACAATATTTGGAATTGGATAGTACTTAAATTAATCTATTATATCATATATGGTATATCAATTAGTTGTCATTTAGGATAAAAAAAAAAGGAGTTAATTCTTACTCCCTCTGTGCTAAAATTAAGAGATAAATTACTAATTCATTAAAATTATGAAAGTAGTCAAATATTTTAAATACGTCATAAATTGAAAAAATTTGTCCTTGTCTCTAATTTAATATTCACACTTAATTTTATTTTGATTTATATCTTATGATAATAAATCTACCTTATTAAGAATAAAATTGAAAAAAAAAATACATCAATTTATCAAATCATTTGTTTCTTTTTAAAATATAGGTTAAAAATGATTATTATATTTTGGATGGGAGGTATTACATTTTTATTTGAAAATTAACTGCAGAAACCGTATTACCCAAAAAAAAAAAAACAAGAAAAAGAAAGAAAGAAGAAGAAGATCCAATTTTCCTTTGGTGTTGCTTCGCGAATCAATGTCAAGCTTTCTTCGGCCTTTGTAGCATTCAAGCTCTCATCATCATTCACATCTGCTTTACAAATTGACCTGAGTCCCACAACTTTACCCACACGGAGGCCGCAAACACAAAATATAATAAATATACAAAACCCAGAAATTCCCTAGAGATTATGCTTAATTAATTACTTGGTCGCTGGCTTTCATTAATTTTGCTTTACTACCACTTCATCCCAGTTCAGTTTTTGTTTTAAAAAGTTACATTTATATTTTATTTTCACACAATTTTATAATATTTCATTAATTATATATATCACTTATTTTATTTTTTAGGGTAAATTATAGCAACTTTTTTATATTCATTTATGGTATTAAAGATATTTATATATATATACATTTTCCATGACTTATATTAACATTATTAAACATTCCTGTAGTTTTAATTAAGAGGGCCAAAACAATAGGATGTACTGGGAACCAGAAGATCCTCCCTATAAATCTGAATTGTAGCATACTTCCAAGGTTGTCGACAACATACAATTGAAGGCCATAGATTGAACCTCCCGGACGAGGACCCAAAGAAACTGCCGTCCTCATTTTTTTTCAATATATGTTTTAATTTTATTTTAAACAATCTGATAACTGTCTAAAAAATTATTTTTGATGTGTTCTCTTCCTTCAAAACAATTAAAAAAAGGTTTTTTGGTAAAAGAAATCTGATAGATCAGGATGAGCACCGCCTAGGATCATTTTGCGATACGGTGACAATTAGAACATTAAAATTTGTTACGCATGCATGCTGCCTGACAGATTGGGCTTCCGCCTCTTTTTTTTTTTTTTAAGCTTAATTATATTAAAGCTTAATTTTTGTGACTTTATCCTCCTCATATAAGAGGAGGATACATATATATGTATTTGATATATTATTTAAAAGTATTATGCTTAATCCATCTGAAATATTTCGTAAAACCATATCGGATTTGAATCCTCTCCATATTTTTTCTCCATACCTCTCCATACACAATTTCATTTGTTGATTTTGATCTAATAATTGAAAAAATAATCTATAAATAGATAATATATTAGATTTAATGGTTTCTATTTATTATTATAAGTATAATTTTAATTAATAATGCTTGATTATAGTTATTATTCAAATAAATAATATATTTCATTTCAAGTAAAATAAGCAATATCTATCATTCATTATTAAAATGAATGAATGGATAGGATTGTGTATGGAAAGAGGTATAGAGAGAAAATATGAAAAGATCTATCATATGTGTTGCTACGGATAATTTTGTTTCACGATAACATTCGACATAGAGAAAATGAACAAATTCATCAGCGCATCGATCTTGTACATACAAAACTATACCTATATATACCGATATATATAGATTTGATCATATAAAAGCAGAGACAAGTAAAGTGTAGGCATAGAAGTATTTCACAACACAAACAAGAGGGCAAGCTAATATATATATGCTGTGGCTATATATATATATATATATGTATGTATGTATAGCTAGAACACACACGTATATAGATTTAATCATATAAAAGCAGGGACAAGTAAAGTGAAGGCATAGAAGTATTCCACAACACATAGACAAGAGGGCAAGCTAATATATATGCTTTGGCTATATATGTATAGCCAGAGCACACATATAGAGTAGTTGCCGTTATTTAAAACAGAGACAATCCACAACGATCGACCTGCATATATAAATTTATAAAAGGTAAGGAGTTAGTTGTGACCAGGAAGCTTGTCCTTGATTTTGTCCATGAAACCTTTCTTCTCGTGGTGGTGCTCATTGTAGCCACCAGGAGTTGTGGTGGTCGATCCTTCGTGAGCACCAGAAGAGCGGCCACCTACGCCCGGTATCTTCTCCTTTATCTTCTCCTTCATCCCCTTCTTTCTCCGCACCCCATTCTCATCCTCCGATGAGCTCGAGCTCGAGCTCCCTGTACGATGAAGACCATGACGACCCTCCCCCGTCATGCCAGCGCCGGTGGGGCCGCCCATCCCCGTCATGCCGGTGGTGCCACCGTACCCTGCGGTGCCGCTCCTTTCATCATAAACTGGATTCCCATACTCATCCCTCGACTTGGTTGCATCCCCATACTGATTTTGATAATGTGCCATTTTTTCCCACAACGCAAAAACAATCACACTGCTTCCCTTATATAGTGTTTCTCAGTCTTCTGATACTGTACTGCTTATTGGATATCACCTATCAATATATGGCTTCCTTTATATAGCTAGGGAAAGATTTGTGTGGGTATTTATATATATATATATATATGCGTGCATGGCCAAGCAGTTGGGGCTTGTGCCACGTGGCATTGGACCTGCTGCTGCCTACGTGTTAGATGAATGACAGCGACACAGCTGATCACTTCTCACCGATTGTTTCTCCATCTTTAGCCATCTGCAGGTCGGACAAAATAATATGTTAAAGATAAGCATGGCATGCATGCTAAGAAGATAAGGCGAATGAGTTGAAGCCTTCGAGCCTAACACTTGACATGCGACGTGGCTTTCTGTTTGCGACACACGTCCCTACACCCATCTTCTTACTATAATACCCAGCTGAGTGATAATTATATCTACCACAAAAATTCATGCATCCAACTTTTTTTTAATAAAAATATGATCTTTTTATTTTGTGGGTGTATGTGCAGTTAGATTGATTGATTTTAGTTAACATTTTTAAAGTAGATTTTAACATAAATAAAATAACAAAGATCAGCATCGACGACTATGTACATACTCTTTCTTTCTCTGTTCTGGACTAGATGGCCGCCTTTTATTAATAAATTTGCTCCATTCGTCTAAATGTACTTTAAATCAATATCTCCACTTTTTTCCTCATCCACTTCCTACCTACCTTTTTTTCTGGGGAGAAATTACTGTTTACGACCAATTTTTAAATTAGTAATAAATAGGACTTTATTACTACTCAATTTTCAAATTTTATTACTCAATTTTTAGTTGTTACCATTTTTTATGAGTCAAAAGTCTTTATTTAATTTGTTATTAATTTTGGAAATTGATCATAAATTGTAATTCCTCCTTTTATATATATAATTATTTAATATTCAATACTACTGAAGTATATTTGAACATTATGAAATATAATTGGGATAATTTTTCCATAATAAGTTATTCATCCACAAGGTTCGAATTCTCATCTTGAAGGGGAATTAAGCTCATTCCATTTAACCTAATCAGCGTTAGTCCTTTTTTTTCACTTTTTATTTGGATTAAATTTGAATAATGGATCATATTCAATATTTTATAAAACTATTATTAAAAAAATAAATGAACAAATCTAAATTGTTAGAATTTTATTTGAATAGTTCAAAATTGCACTAGAGAAATTTAAAAAAAAAAATCACTCCGTAAAATATTAAATCTGATTCCAATGATTTGGATATAAGAGATATAAAGGAAGTAGATAGATTAGAAAGTAGAAAGAAACCAAATCTCATTCACTCTACTAAATCAACTTTACCACATATGGTCAATCGAAAACCATTGAATTGGGTGCGGGTGTAAATTTTAAAATAAACTAAACTCTTATTGGCATAATTAAAATTGATTTTAGTTTTCTTTTAAACGAAATTATGCATATTTTGTAAATGATAGTGAGAATCATGGGGAGGCAGGACCTCCCCCTCATCCCCCTTTGAATATCCTCCATTGACCACTATATTTTTCAAGAGATAAAAAGAAGAATTAAATGTTGGATTTATAATAGACTTAATTGTAGTTTTGCTTGATAATATTGCCTCCAATCTCGCAGCATTATCACATGTGTCAGTTTAATTTGTACGCATATATTTACATATTTATTGTTCTTTGATGTCCCTCAATTAATTCTTTGAGCAAAACTGACGTTATTGTAAACTACTAAACTCCATAAAATAAAAACCATTACACGTAGATCACTCATTTACTCCATAAAATAATATGTGTGTGTGTGTGTGTACACAAGAGACAACAAAATGAACATAGAAACCAGCTGTTGAGTCATCAGCATTTTTAGCACACAAAAATGAAAATTCCAGTTAGCACACAAAAGCAACCATCCATCAGTCAGATAAAAACACATAAACTAATACATCAATATGTCAGCTGACACACAGTTCCATGGGTTGATGAGACCAAAATCATTAATCTGGGGGTCAAAGAGACGATTCCTTGAGTTGACGAAATCTATGATTTCATCGAGAGACTGCAATCTATTGCTTAACTCTGCCATCTGAATCCGGAGAATTGCATTATCTGCCTCAACATCTAAGCACAGCTTGGTTGTCATGTCAATGCTTGTGACGATTTGAATATTGTCACTCTTGAGCCCACCTATTTGAGCAATCAGATCATCAAGGTGTTGCTGCTTCCTCATCCTGGATCGACGGGCCGATTCCCGATTGGAGACCATCCTTTTCCTCTTCTTCTCCTCCATCATATGCTGCTGCACATCTCCCAGCTCAGAGCCATAGCCGCCGTTGCTGGAGCTGGAACCACTACCACTAGGAGAAGCCATGCTTTTCTTTTAACTCTAGCTAGCTACTTCTATATATAAAAGAATCAATAGCTAACTCTATGTATAATAATCAATCGACGAAACGATGTTACAGAGTCAGAGATTATGATAGGTTTGGAAAGGAATGGGATGATGTAGTCCTTGAGAAAACGTAGAACCAGTAGAGGAAAACAACAGAGAAGGATTGCACCATGAGGATCCTGCACTTTAGAGTGGATTTTATCATAAATTTAGAGATTAGAACCTGACAGATTACTGGAGATATTGATACCAATTTGTGGAAATTGAGATGTACTAGAAAGCCAGATGGGTATGGAAATGGCGGTGTGGAGGCAAGAAGATGATGGCGATATATATGGAGAAGAGAATTCCAGAGATTGAGAGTCAAATAACTAGGATGGGGTTGGGGAATATTATCAGAGACTATGGGCTGCTAAAGCTAGACTCTGAAAAAGGCACAAGAGAAATGAGAGAGATTGACCAATTTGAAGTAGAATAAGATGAGGACAAGTTGGTGGAATTTATAGACAAAATGGCCGCTGTATTGGAATAATATAAGCCCCTTGAATATTTAGCAGTTGTTGGGTGTGGATAATACTCCCTTCGTCATTAATTTTTGTTTTACCCAAAGAGATTTCTCCAATGAAGTTAGTAATTGATACTAATGTAAATAATTGTACCAATTATTGGTAATACATTAAATATCATTCTCTTAAAAAAAAAATGGTGCTATCAATTAATTTCATTGAATGAGGATAATTTTAAAAAATAATTAAATTTTTATACAAATTTAATGAAATTAAGCATTTTTAACTAAATTTTTTAATATATATATATATATATGTATATAAGTGGGGAGTGACTGAGGACAGCACAATGTATATAGATGCGATTGGCATAAACAAAAAGGCCGATACCAAAATCAATTAAAGGGCTCGCTAGCTGTTAGTGCTCAATTTTATAATGCCCCAAAAAGTAAATCAAAACCACGTCTGTCATCATGTTTATATAATAAAACCCTCAAGAGCCAACCTTGTGGCTGCATCCATTTTGCCTTGCTTCTCAGAAACTTCGTTTACAACTAAATTATGTTAATTAATTGATTAGTGTTACAAACCTTATCACGTAACTCTTTGATAAGAATCCTGATTCCTTTTGTCATCCTTCGCCGTACATATCCCCAAATGCTTTTCACATGTTGAATTGATCAGAGGCTTAAACTGACGGCTGCTGTTTCCACCCAATTAACTGTGTTTAGCTAATTATCTTGCGTCAACCTGTCAGGTCAAGTTAGTGTACTACAACGAACGATATTCTCTAAACTAGTGTTTCCTTATTATATTAGACCCCACTTATTATCAGGTAAATACCTCATTTTAAAACTTGAAATAAGTGCTCCTAGAGTGCTTGATTTTAATAAGCACTTGCAAAAAAAAAATTACTATTAGTTCTGCTTCTACTACGCTACAAAGTGCTTGATATTTGTGGTTAAATTAAAACAAAATATTTGAAGATGCGTGCGGTTCGAAAACTCACCCAGTTCCGAAGAATATTTTTTATTGGCGCTGCGGCAACAACTCATTCGAATGTGGTACTTTTGGTAATCTCAAGGGTCAATGATAAATGAGGTATATGCTCTCTCTTTGATAATCTCAAAGGTCAATGATAATCTCAAGGGTCAATGAACTCACCCAGGTACTTAGATTCTTTTTTTTTTTTCTTCGCCATCTCTTTGATACTTAGATTCAAACCTTAAAGATCTTTTCAATATACAAAATGCAATGAAAAAAATGTAATGGTTTTAAAGATTAAGAAAATCCTTATATTCCTCCTACTTAAAAACATAAAAAAAGAGATGAAAATCGTTGAATAATAATTATGATAAAAAAGAGTCAATTTTTTTCTTGACCATTACCTTTTCCATTGAATAATATCTCCCTGTAACCATGTTGAGTCCATTCTGTTGAAGCCCAACATAATACTGTGCTAATGTTTGGTCCAACAGACGGGGAAAATTCAAGGCAACAAATGATGCAAAGCTAATCTTTACCAAAAAAAAAATGATGCAAGGCAAATATAATAATGTCAATGGCTATTTACAAGTTACACGGTGGTGCCATGAACTTGAAACCAAGAAAAATAATATAGTGCAAGAACAATATTTGGTAGCACAGTTTCTCCTTATGGTAAAAATAGAGAAATTCTCCTAGAGATCAACTATATATGAGATGCAACAGGAAGAGAAGCCTTTGAAATGTGTGACCTCTCCCGCTCCTATGCATTGGCAGAAGCTTCGGGATGATAATGAAGCATCTCATTCCACATCATTTCCCTAATCATGGGTTCCCCCCAGTTTTCATCTATGTCTAGATTGATTGGAACCTGGGCAGGAGGATTAGATCTTGGATCATAAAGGCCCGCCATGTACGGGTGTTGGAGTGCTTCCATGATAGTAATTCTCTTGGTCGGATCAAAAACCAGCATTTTCTGCAATAAATCTATGGCTAATGGATCTGCTTGTGGGTATAACTGAGACAAGTGTATGCCTCTTGTGTAGGGCAGTGATTTGATGTACCTTCTGGCCTTTGGATTATCAATAAACTCAAGATCAGACTCATACTGGCTCCCAAGAACCCGAATAATAAGTCTCAACTGATTCAGGCATTCAATTCCAGGAAAGATTGGTTTTCTACCAAGAATCTCCGCAAAAATGCATCCTACAGACCACACATCAATAGAGGTTCCATAATTTTCACAGCATAAGAGGAGCTCTGGAGCACGATACCAGCGAGTCACAACATACTCTGTCATGAACTGACCATCACCTCCATTGGTTCGTGCAAGCCCGAAGTCACATATCTTCAAATCACAATTGGCATTGATGAGCAGATTTCCTGGCTTCAAGTCGCGATGAAGGATATTTGCAGAGTGAAGATATTTAAGACCTCGAAGCAACTAAAATGATTGTTTATAATTAGTCTCAAGCACAAGAAAAATTATTCAGATAATCTAGCAAAATCAAATTAACAAAATAGTATTCCTGCCTCTTCCAAGTAGATCGATCACCTAATCAATATTATATTGAAAATTCATAAAGATGTAGAGGAAATGCATGACAATGGACATTTCTCTTATAAGAAGTTCTATCATATAAACCATCCCTTTTCTGTTTCGAGAAATTTTTTTACTCAGGTGAATGGTTCCATTACCTGCAGTAAAGAGAAGAGAGGGAAAACAGTCACCAACAATCACAGACTCAAAGCCAAAGAAACAATGTGATATCTAAAAGAAGCGCCAATGTTATAATATTTTACCTCAGCAACATCTGTAAAATCTTGAAGTAAAATGCCAAAATCTATCCTCATGTAGATCAATCATACATGCTCACTACACGACTTATTCATATGGTAAAACTAGAACACTAGATAATTTGCACTAAAGCCAACCCGATGCTTGATATAATAAGACTGGTAAATTCACTTAAAATACGTCAAAAATTAAAAAGGGAAAATTCACATAAAAATAAGGAAATGTCAATTAGAACGACCGCAAGAGGGTGTTAGTAAACTTCAAAGTTCAAACCCATATCTTATATCATGCATTTCTCGAAATGTGAACATTCCATAATCACACAGGTTTGGGAAGAAAAACTAGAAATTGAATATACCATGGTATACTGCACAAGAGACAGCTTAGTACCTGAAATATAAAATATTTGCAATGGTCATTGGAAAGGGGCTGTGAAGACTTAATAATTTGATGAAGATCTGTATCCATGAGTTCATAAACCAAGTACACATCCTTGAAACTTGTTCTCTGAAGAGGCAACATAACATCCTTCAAAGCAATCACATTCTCGTGCCTAATATGTCTGAGCAGCTTCAATTCCCTCAGTGTTCTCAAGGCATCAATGCGATTCTCAAATATATTACCAATCTTCTTGATTGCAACTTTCTCATTGGTTTCCCTATTAATGGAAGAACATACTACACCATATGCTCCTCGGCCAATGGGTTTTATTGGAACGTACTTTGTATCAATCTCAAACAAGGTTTGCCATATGGAGTAGTAATGTTTCCCCTTCGGCCTAATTTTATTCGGTGGCTCAACTAAAGTTGCCATTTTCCTGCAAATTAACAGAGTATATTCTCAATTGGTAAACAAGCATACAGGTAAACTCATGGTAGAATAATTACAGGCACGATCAAGGTATTACTCTAACTGATTCTCTTTATCAATCGTCTGTTAAAGATCTCGGAGAACCTGAGAAAATTGAGCCAAAACTTTTGACACAGACAGAATAATACTATTGCAGGACAAAAAGATAATTACAATTTGATAGGAGATGTTTAAAAATCGATCTATCTTACCCTAGTTAATTCTACGTCGGGGTTTGATCCTTCGAGTCACCTTCTCTCTTTATGACTTGCTCGCTCCAATTCCTCAGCAATCATTAAAATTTTCAACTATCTTTCTTCTCCTATTCGCCTTCGGCCTAACCTTTCAAATCATCGCAAGAAATCAGATCCCAAGATGCTTAGAAAAGCATTCATACCACAAAACTGAGCTTTCATCCAAGCATTTCCTTATCTCCCTAAATTCTTCAAAGTTCTGAAAAGGAAGCCAAGTATCGTTGAGTGGACGATGCTTCAAGTAGACGCTTTGTTGCGGTCAATTTCTCAAAGCAAAACTCGCATTTTTCAAGAAAGATCAGAGATGAAAAAGCGACACGTTAGATTCAATAAGTGGGCTTAATTAGGTGGTCAAGTGTGGCATCTGGAAGAGAAATCGGGTACGAAGGCAGAGAACCCATTAATTGGATGGCAATATCCGTAGGCATACAGCCATAAAGCGAATCGGGCATGAGGATAAACATCCTCGTGACTCACACGACAACTAACTTCACACGGCATTGGTTCTGGCTTTTGCCCAAAAACTGAAAAATGACGACTTTCGATGTGTTTCTTCGGCTTTTGGGCTTGGACTTAACCTTGTCCTGAGCACCATATGTTTTTCATCTTGCATGTCATAAGTCGGCAGTTATTTGAACCTCTACTTGGCAGGTTATATGGCCGAAACGCACTTTCCAGCCCAAAACGCAGTTCACCTATCTAACCTGCACATTTGGGTACCTGATCGAAAGCGATTCTGGGACGTGATTATGACAGTTGTGCAATTGTCATCTAGGTGTGTGGCGGTCGATCCTCCTCGTTCGTTGCAGCTTTGAAGATCTCCCCTGTGCGTTTGTGTCAGCGTCTAGGTACCCATTTGGATTTTATCTATTAAAAATAAATTTTGGTAGTATTAGGTTTGTAATATAATTAAGATAAAAATTAGTTTTAGATTAATATGTTTATATTTGGATAATTTATTTAAAAATTAATTTTGATAAAACTCATAATGTTTTTTTAAATTGAAATTAAATTCTATCTCATGATTAATTTAATTTACTTAAACTAAATTTTAATCTACATTTATTTAATTGAGACATAATATATCTGGTATAATATTTTCTTACAAGTTATAGTTCATGGAGATTAAAATTTTGAATGAATATTTTAGTCATTAGATAGAATAAATTTTATAAAAATTTTATTTTTCTCATTTTTATTAATCTATTTTTATTTGACTTTAAAATACATATATATAAATGAAAGTGAGAAGTAGAGTGGAAAAGCAGGGAGGGTCTGCTTCTAGTGGAACGTGGTATTGGCTCCAAAATAATTCTCCAACCTAAAATTAAAAGTGATGTCAAACATGTACAAAATATATTAAACTCCATTTTAAGCATAAACTTTGATTTTAAAAGTGATACCAAACAAAACCTGGGTCGTTGGTCATCGATGTGAGGCGGAAGAAAACTCAGTATGATATTGGGTTTTTTTGTTTTTTTATTTGTTGAGCAGCTTTCGTCTTCTGGCCTTCCGATGGAGGACGTTAACCTTTCCTGTCGCATAATGCTTCCAGTGACTTCTTTTGTTTTTTTCATGCCAGCCCAGTTCTTCCAATGACTGCCATCACAAGATTGGGGCTTTTGATTTGAAGCACGTTCTTAGAGTTTTGACTTGTTTTATGTTTTTTTTTTCATGATTTTATTTACCGCTAGGATTAAACTCATTAAATTTTCTTTTTCCAAATCTTAATTTTAAGATACAATTCCCAAAAATATAGGATTGAATGTTCTTTGGAAATAATTTTCCAAACAGGTAGGTGAATTTCGAAATTGATTGCTTTTATGATTTTAAATTTTTCTTAAATTTTCACTTTTGAAATGAATTCTTATATTAAAATCAAATGACAAGTACTAATTTATAAATTTATTTAAAATTAAGCAAAATAATTTCCGCATTATTATAAAATACATGTAGTTTAATTTGTTATATAATATTAAGATTACATCATACATTTTCTTATTATAAAATTACTCTTAAGATAAAATATTTAAACATAAATCATATTACAATAAATTCACTTTTAACCAAAATCAAGTTTACAAAATCAATTTGATTCAATTTTTATTTTGCAATGTTGGTCCCAAAAAAAATTGATTTTGCAAACTTTAATCTAAACACACCACCATTGGTAAAATGAAAGGGGAAAAAATGTCATGTAGAATTTTTTTTATTATATGAATATAAACTAGTATGTAACACGTGTAATGCGTGGGGTGTTTTTTAAAACTTGAAATGATCATATATAATAGATAATAATATCAATCTTTATATTTAATTGTCATATTACATTAATCTTTCAAATTAACAATAGGTATATATAGTTATAGTTTATAAAACTAATAATCATATTAAATTATTATGTTACATGAAAGTTTTAAAAGTTAATTATTAAAATAAATTACTTAATCCAAATTAAATATATAAGATTAAGTATCAAATTAAATAAATAATAACATATATAGCCCACATAGCCAAACTTAATCAAATAAATTGTTAAATATTTTTCTATACATAACATTAAAGGTTGTATCTTTTACCTGTTTTTCTTATAAAAAAATAATATCTTCAAACATTCTCTACTACATACAATTGACCATGCATAAATATAGGTTTCGGCAAGTTACATGAAAATTTTAAAAAATTTTAATTACTAAAATAAGTTACTTGAATGCTTTACAGCTGTATGTGTTAAATTTTTAGTTTGTTTGTTACCATCTAAGAATGATAAAATAGTTAAACTATTTAGTATATATTAAATAATATTTGGGAATTGAATATAAAATACACAACAATATATAAGATAATATAACAAACCTAATTACATAATTTGTGAAATATTTCTCTAAATATAACATTAGAGATATATCTTTTTGTGATTATCCTCATTAATAATCAAAATTTCTATAACAATCAAAATTATTAGGATCCAATGTCTAACTTTCATTATATCATAGACGTATTTTTTATCATTGTCTAACAATTTAAGTACATAGCATGCTTTAAGAAAACAATGATATACATCGTTAACCATTTTAATATCCTTATATATATGAAGTACAACATTTTCAAAGCAAAATTTATTTACCACTACATTTTGATAATTTTGAATTTATATCTTACTTGTGGTGGGATAAATTATTTAATTGGTTATACCTGTAATTTATAATTGGTTGACTCATAACCTCTAATGAATCAAATTATTTAATTTATTTAACATGTAATTTATAATAGATTCTTCTGTTATTTCATATAATCGGTTGACTCGTAATCGATTGACTCATTCAACCCGTAGTGAATTAAATTATTTAATTCGTTTGACCCATAACTTATAATATATTCATTAGTTTAATTAATATATTGATCAATTTAACAATTATGAAGACCCTACTATTAATCATTTTACATGCTACAAACACATATTTTAACTCTTAATGTTTGAATAAAATATTTAAGTTGTTTAATTTGATTGTTAAAGGTTGAAACTCCAATTCAAAATTTTAAAAAAAATGAATTAATTAGTGTACCCAAGTAAAAAATCCAATTATTTGTTTAAGGGAACAAAATATATGCATTTCAATGTAACATAATTTTATTTCAAACTTGATCATTTCAATTTAATTTTAATATGAATCCCAAGTAGCATTATAAATTTGGATGAAAATTATTAAGTGAGTTACATATAATTTTATATGATTATGGATTAGAATGAAAATTTAATTACTTCATTATTGTATATTCTTAGATATTATTTTTTTTAAAGAAATATTACTTTGTTTTTAAATTAATCTTCCTTCTTTTAACTTTGAATGGTTAATTTTTTTTATCTTTCAAGTATTTATTATTTAAAATATATTAATTTAATTACAATTGGTTCAACTCGGTCTAATCCCGATTTAATCATTAAACCTTTAAACCGGTGTCTTGATTGATTTAATGACCAATCCAGTTTTCTTACAATTGTTTTACATGATAGAAAAATAAACGTAACCTTCTAAAAACTTTTAATTTGTTATCTATCCCATGCACGAAATGGAGAAAGACATATAGTTGGGACTTAAATGTGACATACTTGATACAAAATCTTATGAACTTTGCCTATAAGTAGAATGTTTAGTTTTATCCAAGATATTGCCATAAATTCATAATTGTCTTGTTAAATCCCAAAACCAATATACATACAACAAAACTCCCCAAAATTTTTTCGGTAACCTTATCCTCATCTTTGATGTACACTTTTAATTCACTCACAGAAGATATAATTTTCCATGCCTGAAGATTAAAATTCTTTCGATGATCAATCAAATATCAAAATGCACACGCATAACAAAATATCTTCCTTGAAACTTTTTGGCCGTCAATCTTGTCTAAATGTCCAATTTTCCTTCCTTGTTTTTAGATATGACATTTGGATTGAAAAAAGTGACTTATGTAAATGTTGTTTTTAATCGAAAAAATGAAATTATGAGGTAAATATTCGATGAACTACATGATTGTAAATTTTAAAGGATAAATTAAAAAGTTGAGCAAGTGAAATCATAAGGTACCAAGCCTTTTGCTTTGCTTGAAATAGGGTTACATCATTTTAACCGTTTCAAGTTTTAACATACTTTTTGTAAGGTTGAAATCCTTCCTCTAAATGGTTACAAGATGGACATGTAAAATTGTTAAAAATAAACTGAAAAGAAGTTGGTGGAAGCTTGGATCAATATTGTCTGTGCATAAAAATGGTTAGTCGGTCCAACCAAATAACTTGGAGTCAAAAGAAAAAAATAATGTCAACTAAACACCAAACTGATAAATTAATTATAATTTCTATAACAGCCATACATTTAATATATAATTTTAGAGTTTGATTAATTGAGTTTTTTTTCGTATTAATTGGTACATAATTGTTGTTTAGGAAAGATCCCTAATGAATTTTGGGAGTCTAAAAAACTCAAAGAAGTCTGAATGTGATCTTAGAAGTCCAAAATCAACACACACATATATATATAAGAAAAAAAGATAAAAGATAAAAGATAAAAGATAAAAAAGGGGGGAAAAAGTAGAAAAAATTATTAAAGAAAAGCGTATGCCTTCCTCTTCAGAAAGAAAGGAAAGGTTGCACCAGCGACCATTGAAAAAAAGGGGGGAAGAATGGAGGGCGTATGGAGGAATGAACAAAGGGAGTTTAGAGCTTGCAATCAAGGATACTAGGGCTAAGATTTTCCATGGATTCTTGGCCTAAACTCATGAGGTGATTCTCTCATCCCTCTCTTGCTCGTTTTATTGTTCATGAAGGAGGTTTAGGGATTGTTAGAGAAGTTTAGGGATGGTGTTTTAATACTTTCTCTTGCTATGGTACCATTATGTTGCTTGATTTCACAAGATATAAGTTGGAATTTTGGATTGGAGCATGAACCCTAGGAGGGTCATTTGAGGAAAATGAAAATGTTTGGTTCTATAGCTATAAAATTGTTGGTAGAAGCTTTCTTCGAAGCTAAAGAATGTGTATCCAAGTTTTATGCGGATAAGGGTCTATATGAATTATATTTTCTACCTCAAAATTTTCTAAACTTTAGTGGATACTTGAAATTAGGGGTGTTTGAATCTCAAGTGATTTAACTAGAAAAATGATTTTTGGAGCTTCATATGATGTTAGAAAATGTGTTAGTCAAGTTTAGTTTGATTTGGAGTTAATTTCAATTATCTATTCTAACTTGAAACTTGAACTCATCAATTTGTACATAAGATTGTTATTTTGGAAATATTGTAGTTTTGTGAACTTGAAAACATTTTTGGAACATCTAGAACCTTATTTCATCATTGTGTTGTGAGTTACAAATGCAGTTTCGGTGTTTCATGTTTCAGCGTAGATAGCATTGATTATGGTAAGAGGTAATTGTGGGTTTAATTATTTACTTGGCTATTGCGTGATTTTCTTGATTACTAATATTATGATGAACTTGTTATAACCCATTAAGGCATATGACCATGAATTAATTGACTACCTTAAAAACTATTTATATGTACACATATAGGGGTCCCGTAACCAACCTCTTTCGTGGATATATGAAACATTGGATCTTTAGACTATCTTGGAATGTAGTACTACTTGAGAATGTGCCTACTGTGAAGATGAGTTTCTTAAATATGGATTAGGCTACCTTTGTATGTAGTACCACTTAAGCATGTGCGTACAACCAAGATGAATCTCTTGAATGTAGATTAACTACCTTAAGATGTAGTACCACTTGAGAAAATGTGTGTCACCAAGAAATGTCTCTTGTATGTGGATTAGACTACTTTGTGGTGTATTATCACTTGGGAATATGCGTGACACCAAAGTAAGTCTCTTGAATGTGGATTAGGTTACCTTGGGATATAGTACCACTCGAAAATATATGTTTTGTCAAGGTGAATCTCTTGAATACGGATTAGGCCCTTGAGATGTAATATCACTTGGGAATATGTATGTCACTGAGGTGAGTCATCGAAATATGATGGGGGTGAAATGGATTCTACAACAACCTACTCCTAAACACCTCTAAACTTGACCAAAATCTTCAAAAATCCAACCAAACACAACCCAAAAATCTCATAAATACCTCTTAAAACTTCAGAGCAGCGGAAAAACGCCAAACAACACCAGAAAATAAGCTGGGGCTATGGCTGCTACAGTACCGCCACTACTCCGACTCATTCCAGAAACTCCCTCGCCACTAACTTCACTGGCACCATTGGCGCCGTGGCGCCCCACTACTGATACAAAATCAATAAAACTTTAACTTCTGAGGTGAACTTCCGACATGCATAAATTTATGCCCCGACCTTCGATTGACTTAATTCCAACCCCGTCAATCTAGTCTCAATCTATCCATAAACACCAATTTCATCTCAATCCAACTCCGTATGGAGATTCTGGACACTTGACACCGTGTTGGCCACTTTTTGACCAAAACTCACAACTCTCATTTGCCACCAAAGGCAATTCAACCACTCGGGACTATTCTCACAGGTCCAAAATCACTTAACCAACTTGTCCAAAGAGGTACCATCTCAAAAGAACCATTCGTTTGAGATTTGACTCCCTTGAACCCCATTTGACAAAATGGGTTACAGGCCCTAAAACACACTGACAAGGCCCTAAAATACTACCACACTGACACCTCAACACCCCAAACCACACATACACCACCATCCAACATACACATCACATACAACACAATTCCACATACATAACATACCAACAACATGCATAAGATTACAATCATCATAATCCTTAAATCCATTACAATCACACTATTCTACTTGGCACAGGATACATATCCAAAATACACATAAGCTACATAGACCTAACATTCCCACGTCCGATGCTACTCCCTCGTCTTCTCAGGACTAGTGCCAAAAACGTCACCTGAAATGTTAGTTCATGGGAGAAGGGTGTGAGACAATATCTCAGTAATTGGGAACAACCACACACACACATATATATATATATACATAATATCTCATACAACTCATGAATGCAATGTGAAATGAATGGAATGCATGTCTCCCTCACACACAGCTAGAACCACGCGCTTTTGTATAGATAATTCCTTTCCAACAGTTGGTGAAGACTGATTCCGGGACATCATTAAGCTCACCTCCCATTAGTACACCTAGCCAAAGGTAATACTAATGTTTGGACCGTGGCTCTCCTTCCCCTTTCCCACCACAAATTGACAACGATTTAAGGAAGTTGCAGTCCACTGCACACCTTTCCCTCCTAGCCATAAGAGGCAATTTAACCGCAAGAATCCCATCCTTATCCTCCCTAATCATATATAATCATAATCATATCATCATGTATCATATCATCACCACCCGATCCACCATATCACAGTCTTACAATGCCATATGGTGATGCTCATGTATCATCATATAATCATCATCATCATATGTCACAATGTCATGCATGCATCATGTCATGTCATGTTAATATCATCATCTCTAATCATCATCGTCATCATAGCCATAATCATCATAGTCATCATCTAGCTATGTGCAAACCATGAGATATATAGAAAACAATACACACAAACACATCTATATCGTGGTATGAAAGAAACATGCATATATACACAAATATACATAATATTATACAATACAATACAAATACCTGGTTACCTCAATTGTTAATACCACATGCACGAAAGCTCCACAAGCTTTTTTGAATGCCAATCCCATGACTAGCCTTCTTCAATTAGCCAACAACCTTAACAACACCTTAATACTTCGATTAATACAATGATACCAAATATCCAATTTCCACAATTTAACCAATTAGGCCTAACCCAAGGTTTCAACCCCATATTCATGTATCATTAGGCTCCTAGGGACTATTCAAACACTACTCAATCCCATACACTTCGGATTCCCAAGAGCCCTATCCGAAACCAACCTAGGGTTAAGCTTAAATCATGTATAAACCCTTCAAAACTCACACCCAAGCAACAAGAACACTAGAACACACTTCCTTAACCCCATTTTATCCATTTTAATCAGTGGATTTTGGCCCTAACCGGAAATCCCAACATATAACCAAAAATCCCAAGTTTAAACCGAAAAAAATAGAGAGGGAGGAGTAAGGATCGCATACCAACCAATATCCAAGTTTCAAGAGGTTGAAAACTACTCCCAGAGGCTGAAGATCATAAACCCTAGCAAAGCTCTCGCATTCTCTTCTCCATTTCTTTCTTTCTTTTCACTTCCGGCTGACTGAAATGTTTCTGATTTAAACCAGAAACCTGACTCTTACCACAGCTCTAGGACAGCTTGCCGCGACACCACCACATTTAGCCGGAAAAGAAGCCATTGGAATTAGATCTCGCCTCAGCATGGAGCTCTATTATACACCACTTGAATCTTCCTCCGTCTTGGTTCTTTTGGTTCTACACACAATGCCAAGACAATATCATGAGGGTTGTTACAGATTCCCTAAATAAATATGTTAAGGGGTGGAACGGAATCCCCAATTTGACATGATATAAATACGAATTTAGATTTCTTAGAATGTAGCACCTTGTAAGACTGTGCCGCTAAGGTGAAACAATGGAATGTGAATTTGACCATTATGGGAATTAGCACCTCATGGGATTGTGACACCAAGGTAAGTCAATTGGACATGAATTCAATTGTCTTGGGATATAGCACCTATGTGTGCATGCCGTTGATGTGACCATATTTTTATCCCCTAAATCTAGTATTTTTATTACATTAATATGGCTATTTTGTGTGTTTTATTATATTTTCATGTTTTAGCTGATTTTGTGTAGTTTGTGGAAAAAATGTGCTAAATCCTTGGTTTTGAGCATATTTTGAAATATGTTATAATATTCCATAGATTTGGTTATTAATTCTTTCAATCGGTACATTTTGAACATTGATTAGCTGGTTAAGTGCCTGATTTAGCTTTTCTAGGTGATTAAATTAAGATTTTCTATGTGATTTCAAGTGAGATTTTTCTAAGGAGTTTCTATTCTATCATCTTTTAATATCATTAATCATTCCATGTGATTATATTTTAATCCATGTTAGATTCATTTTTATGTACTATTCACCTATTTTTCACTTTTCCAAAATACCCTGGTTATAGTTCAACTTGAAATTACATTTAATTATCTTTAATGATTCTTGGATTAATCACCTAATCATTATTTAGATCATTTAATTAGGTTTAATTTGAGTTACCAAAATTGACCATAGGAATTAGGGTTTTCATTATAGAGCTGGTCAAAGAAGAACATTTTAGTCAACTTTCTTAGGAAGCCTATTTTCTAACTATTTTCTTAGGATTTTTTCTTGCTTTCTTTTGTATCTTTTTGGGATTGTTTTTCCCCCTAAATTTTAGTGATTAATTTTGTTAATATTCATGCTCAAATCATGCTTGTATTGATTTTATAATTTTAGACCAAAGTTTTATATAATTTATGTTATATGATTTTATATGTTACATCTTAATTATTTTATGTAACATATTTTGGTGAGTCTTTGGACATGGATATGCTGGCAAACTAACCGACTAAAAGATATAAATTGAAAGAGGGAAGGAGGCCCACAAGTCCACGCATGTCACATCACATCTTATGTTAGATATTGCTGGCTTCCCAAGAGGGGGGTGAATTGGGAAGATTAAAATTTTCTGCAAAACTTTTAAGAAAGTGAGGAAAGCAAAGGTGACAGTAAAACATAGTATAAATGAATAATCAGAGAAAGCAGTAATAGAGAAGGGAAGACACAGATGTTTATCTTGGTTCGGTCTATCAATCTAGACCTACGTCCAGTCCCCAAGTCACCACTTGAGATTTTCCACTATCTTGCAAGAATTCAGTGGGCTTCTTGCAAATGCCACAGTACAGTGTTGATGCTCTGTTTTAGAACTCACACTTTCTCTCTTTGCACTCTAACTAAGTGCTTCCCTAATCCCTTGTGATATTTCCTCATAAGAAAACCTTTCTTCTAGATGAAGATAAGATTATTTACAATGAATAAACTCTCTTAATTAGAGTGTATATGAAAGTTGGAGTACAAATATTGAAGTATGAATGAGTAAGAGACTTTGAGTAAATGATTTGGCAGAGTTTCATTATATTCAAGGTTAAATTCGTTACCCATAACTTCAAATGATGTTATATATATAGATTTAGGTCTAACTATACGTTAGAGACAAAATCTAACCATTGAAGAAGTTACCCAACGGTTACTCAGAGAAACTATCCGTTCACCAACCGCATTTAATGCTTTTGACACTCAAAGTTCGAATTTTAGTTGGCCAACAGACGAATTTCTCAGAAACCGAAAGATAAAGACTTCAACGTTGAACATTTGAAGTTCATCTGTCATGAAGTGAAGTTCGAATTTTGATCTTTGGAAAATGTTTCTATGTTGGAACATACGAATTTTCAAGTAAAAAGTTCTTCTTAAATGTGTGAACAGTAGTTCCATTTTGCTACAGTGCCTTCAAAATTTGAATTTTGATACTCAAAATTCGTCTGTCAGAGGGCAATTTAATAAGGCACAATAGTTCAACTATTTCGAAATTCAAATGTTAAAACTTCAAAGCTCGTTTATCACAGAGGCCTCTTTTCAGACTTAATATAAAGTTCGAATTTCTGAGTACTATCATCCGTATGTTAACATATCATTATAACAGACTCACAAGCTTTGTTTCTGAAATTTGAATTTTGATATTCAAAGTTCGTTTATCAGTGAGCCATCTTGATGTTCTTTCCAAAGTTAGTTTTCAGATGAACTTTGATATATTCTCAGACGAATTTTTCATTTTTCATAAGTTGTATTATGTCTAAAGTTCGAATTTCAAAGGCCAAAGTTCGTCTGTCAGAGAAAACTCTTTTCAAACAAGTATCAAAATTGGAATTTTTTAAGTCAAAGCTCGTCTGTCAGAGAAGGCTCTCTTCAGGCTTGTTCATTTTCAATGTGAAATTCGAATTTCCAAATCTAAAGTTCGAATTTTCAAAACAGCATATCAGTAAAAATATTTCAAACTTCTTCTGTTAGTGGGTGTTTTTCAAATATAACATAGAATCATAGTTTTAAAACATCTTTTTATCAAATCAAAGTCTTTTACTCAATTTAAACAAGACTGTAGATTCTACATCTATTCTTGTGCTGGTTTTTCTTGAATTTCTCCACTTGAGATCATTTGTGCACATTTGATATCTTTTTTCCAAGCTCTAGAAAGTTGGTTTGGAATCATTAAAACACTTGATTCAACATTCTCCCCCTTTTTGATGATGACAAAATAACTTACAAACTGGATTAGTACTTGGGTTAGCTTTAACAAGCTCCCTCTCAACATTTGCATTATAATTCAAAAGATATCATTTACAATAGATCAAGTAAGGAGATTCATTAATTCATTCAAAGTTCAACACAAGGATGCAATCATAGAGTTTAGTGTTAGTTAGGCTGGCATTCCAAGAGGGAGGGTGAATTGGGAAGATTAAAAATTTTCTGCAAAATATCAAAGAGGTGAAAAATGCAATATATGAAGGTAAAACAGAGTATAAATAAATAACAGTGAAAGTAGCAGAAAAGAGAAGAAGACTCAAAATTTTATTCTGGTTCGGTCTCTCCACTTGACTTACGTCTAGTGTCCAAGTCACCACTTGAGATTTTCCACTATTCTGCAAGAATTTAGTGGGCTTCTTGCAAATGTCACAGTACAACGTTTGTGCTCTGTTTTCTAGAGCTTCTCTCAATCCCTTTCTGCACTTTCACAAAGTGCTTCCTAATCCCTTGTGATATCCCCTCACAAGAAAATCTATCTTCCAGATGAAGATTAGATTGTTTACAAAGATTAAACTCTCTTAATCAGAGTAAATATGAAGGTTGAAGTACAGACTATTGAAGTGTGAGAATATGAAGCTTTGAGTAAATGATTTAGCAGAGTTTCAGTATATACAATGTTAAAATTGTTACCCACAACTTCAAATGTTGTTATATTTATAGATTTAGGTCTCAAATATCCGCTAGAGACAAAATCTATCCGTTAGAGAAGTTATCCAACGGTTACTCTGAAAAACTATCCGTTAACCAACCGTATTTAATACTTTTGACATACTGAAATTCAAATTTTTGTTGGTCAACAGACGAATTTCGCAGATACCGAAGGTTAATAGTTTCAACATTGAAAGACTGAAGTTCATCTGTCATGAAGTGAAATTCGAATTTTGATATTTTGAAAGTGTTTCTGAGTTGTGACATACAAATTTTCCAGTGGAAAGTTTATCTGTTAAGTGTGAACAGTACTTTCAGTTTGCTACAGTGCCTTCAAAATTTGAATTTTGGAACCCAAAAATTCGTCTGTTCGCAACAGGCTGAAAAAGCACAGTAGTTCATTTACTTTGAAATTCGAATTTTCAAAAAGTAAAGTTCGTCTGTCAGAGAGACCTCTTTTCAGACATACTTTAACATTCGAATTTATAAACACTGTCATTCGTATGTTAACATACCATTGTAACAGACTCACAACCTTAGCTTTTGAAATTCGAATTTTCATGTTCAAAGTTCGTCTGTCAGTGAGCAATTTTGAAATCCAATCTAAACTTGGTTTCAGATGAACTTTGACATAGTTTCAGACGAATTTCTTTAGTTTACATAAGTTGAATTTTGTCTGAAATTTGAATGTTCAAAACCCAAAGTTCGTCTGTTGCTTAAAGCTTCTTTCAGATACTTATGAAAATTCAAATTTTGGGAAACCAAAATTCGTCTGTCAGAGAAGCATCTCTTCAGACTTATTCAGTTTTAACTCAAAATTCGAATTTCCAAAGCCAAAGTTCGAATTTCCATCATGACAGTTCAATATGAACCTTTCAAACTTCATCTGTTGGTGGGTGTTTTTCAAATATTTCATGATTTAGCATAAAATCAAGGTTTTGAAACTTCTTTCCATCAAATCAAAGTCTTGTACTCAAAATAAAACAAAACTAAATATCCTACAACAAACTTTGCATAGATTTCTCCAGGATTTCTTCACATGAACTTTTTGTGCACCTTTGATATCTTTTTATTCCAAGCTCTTGAGAGTTGATTTGGAATCATCAAAACTTCTTGATTCAACATTCTCCCCCTTTTTGATGATGACCAAACAACTTACAAACTGGATTAGTACTTGGGTTTGCTTTAACAAGCTCCCTATCAACATATGCATTAAATATCAAAAGATATCATGTATAGTAACCCATGTGAAAAGATTCAAAGAGCAAATCATTGCAACCAAGAAATTCTTTCATTTAATCAAATGTTGCTTTACAGAGACAGAATTTAAGCAAAGTTCATTTAAATACACAAATCAAATACAAAATACAAACAATCAAAACAAACATAAAAAACACAGTACAGCACTACATGAAGACTCAAGCCTAAAATCTAATCACTTCTTCTTTGGCTTAGTCTTCTTGCTGTAAGTCTTTCCAGATGGATCAGTAGACTTGCCAGTTTGCTTACTCTTCTCCCCCTTTTTGGCATCATCAGGAAGGCTAACAAAATCAATCGGAGGAGGGACCTGAGAGACTGGAATAGCTTGGAGGGGCACAGGATCAAAAGGGAGATCTGGTTCAACGGAGGGAGGATGCTCGGAGGCTCAGAATCCTCATCATCAGAGATCTCCAGCAGTTCTTGCACCTTTTGTCTGGAAAGTGCTAATTGAGCCCTCTGTTCTTCTGAGAGACCATATGCAGAAAGAGATGAATGAGCAGGGTCATTAGTATTGAAACAAGAGTTTTGATGATTTCAAACCAACATTCAAGAGCTTGGATTGAAGATATCAAAGGAGAGCAAAGCTGTTTCAAGTGAAGATTTTCTGAGTACTTGCTGTTAGATCTTCTGTAGGATCCTTAGTTTTTGTTATGACTGGGTAAAAGATTTTGATTTGAAGAAAAGAAGTTTTCAAACTTTGATTTTATGTTAAATCTTTAAATATTTGAAAAACACCCACAAACAGACGATGGTTGAAAGTTTAAGCTAAGCTGTCAAGTTGGAAATTCGAACTTTGCCTTTGGAAATTCGAATTTCGAGCTAAAACTGAATAAGTCTGAAGAGATGGCTCTCTGTCAGACGAATTTTGGTTGTTCAAAATTCAAATTTTCATCTAGTCTGAAAAGAGGCCTTTTGCTAACAAACGAACTTCACACTTTCAAAATTCGAATTTCAAGTAAAATGAAGTTTGTAAAAACCAAAGAAATTCGTCTGAAACTATGATAAAGTGCATCTGAAATCAAAATGAAATTGAGTTTGATAAATGCTCTCTGACAGACGAATTTTGAACTTCCAACATTCGAATTTTCATATAAGTCTGAAAGATGCTTCTTTGCAACAGACGAACTTTGAGTCTTCAAAATTCGAATTTCAAACAAAACAAAACTTGAGAAAATGGAAGAAATTCGTCTGAAACTATGTTAAAGTTCACCTGAGATCAAGAGTGATTTAAGTTTCAAAACTGCTCTCTGACAGACGAACTTTGAACATTGAAATTCGAATTTCAGAAGCTAAGTTCTTGAGTCTATTGAAATGAAATATTGACATACGAATGATAAGAACTTGCAACATTCGAATGATGAAATTAGTCTGAAAAGAGTTCTTCTGACAGACAAATTTCGCCCCTTCAAAATTTGAATTTCGAAGAAAGTAATCTATTGTGTCCCTTTAAACGTTCAATGGATAGACGAATTTTGGGGATCCAAAATTCGAATTTCGAAGGCACTGTAAAAAATTGAAAACACTGTTCACACTTAACCAAAAAACTTTCTTCTTGAAAATTCGTACGTCACATTATGAAAATGTTTTGTAAGTTTCAAAATTTGAATTTCACTTCATGAACAGACGAACTTCGTGCTGTAATGTTGGAAGCTTTAATCTTCGGTTCCTTCAAAATTCGTCTGTTGGCCAACCAAAATTTGAATTTCAGTATGTCAGAAACATTAAATGCGGTTAGTAAACGGATAGTTTTTCAGAGTAACCGTTGGATAACTTCCCCAACGGATAGATTTAGTCTCTAACGGATATTTGAGACCTAAATCTATAAATACAACATCATTTGAAGTTGTGGGTAACGAATCAAACTTGTATATACCGAATTTCTGCTGAATCTTCTTCTCAAAAGCTTTTACCCTCTTAACTTCTAAACTTGTACTTAAACTTTCATATCCACTCTTTACAAGAGAGTTATTTCATTGTAATCAATCTATTCCTCATCTGGGAGATAGATTTACTTCTGAGGGGTATTCACAAGGGGATTGGGAAGCACATAGTGAAAGTGCTTGGAAAGTTTGAGAGAACTCAGAAACAGAGCATACTCATATACTGCGGCTTTAGCAAGAAGCCCACTGAAATTCTTGCTGTATAGTGGATAAATCTCAAGAGGTGTCTTGGGGACTGGATGTAGGTCAAGTGAATAGACCGAACCAGGATAAATCACTAACTTCTCTTCTCCTTATCTTTACTTTTCACCTTGCTCTGTTTTACGCATTGTTTTCATTATACTGTGATATCTTCACTTACTTCACTTTGTGCAGAAAAATTTCAAACTTCCCAATTCACCCCCCTCTTGGGAAGTCAGCCCTGCTAACAATTAGAACGAAACATTTCCTCAAGCCTTCTTCTCTGAGCTTGCAAGAGATCTTTGCGAGCAATAGCTTCATAATCAACAACAGTCATAATGCTTCTCTCTTCATTGCTGGCAACCTCCAACATTGATGAAGTGGAAATGACTGCCACTAGTCTTTCAACTTGCTTAGATTCTTGAGTGGAAAGAATTGAATCCTGAGTATCTTCCTGAATGGGCTCATCAGGGCTTGTTTCCTGAGGTCCTTCTTCTTCCAAACCATAGTCCAAGGGTGGACCAGGACTTGGTGTCCTCATTGCACTAGTGGGCTCAGCATCATCTACATCATCATGCTCAGAAGAGGCTATCTCGAAGGGGTTTGGAGGCTCAGGAGTTGGAGATTGAATAGGTACACAGAACCCTGGCTGAGGTGGAGCTGATGTGGTAGGAATTGCACTCCAAATTTCTTCATAGGCATCAGCAACCACTTTCATGTTCTTTGCCAACTGATGAATCTGATCTTGCAGATGAGCAAATTTGGCATTTTGCTCATCCTTGATGCTCAGTATGAGTGTAGACAGGCTGTCATACAACTCAGTGATCTTGGTTGGCTTAGCATGAGAGAAGGGAGTGGATGAAATGTGAGTAGGCTTGGATGGGGATGGCACAGGCAGAGAAGGCTATGGAGTAGGTCTGGCAGGAGCCTCAGAAGTGCCTTCTTACTATTGGGAGGCTCTTTCAACAAAGAAAAGATCTTTGGATTTTCCTGATCCCTTCCCAATCCATCTACCTTCACTTCTTTCAATTCCCATCCTTTGAAGTTCTTCCTCCTTGAAGATCTCAGTGGGTTTCCCTTTCCCCTTCTCAAGATGCTAAATTCTAGCATATTGCAGAATTATGGAAATGATAGCTGCGTAGGGGAGTGTGGAGTCTTTCCTCTGATCCTTTGCCTTGATCATGCATTGGAGTATGATATGTCCCATGTTAATGAGCTTTCCACGCATGATAGCTGCCATGACATGTGCCTCTACCCTTGTTATCAGATTGAAGCTGCCTCCTTTGTTGAATATGATCCTAGACACTATGTAGTGTAGAATCCTCACTTAGGCACTGAGGTCTGTGGGCTTCAGCAGATTGATGGTTGGCCAGTTTTCCTTTCTTCTAAACAATATGCTCAGAATTGTGCTCTCCTTGTAGTTCAGAAAGGGGCCACCTTATTCATCAGCAGTTTCTGCCTTATCCATGTATCCAGAGGCAGTGATATCAATCTTGAGACCATCTTGCCCTGGGATTTCCAGCACTTCATTGAGAATCTCATCTGTGAGCCAGATGGTCCTTGATCTCAGATTGACCTCTCACTTCTTCTTCTTGCTGTTGTATTTCAAGGAGGCATACCATGTCTGTATCACTTCATCATCATACCTTTCCAATATGTCCAACAGATTCTTACATCTCATCATCCATATTCCAGCATCAAAACTATTAGAGACCAAGAAATCTTCCAAGTTTACACAATGAGGCTTGATTACCTTTTTATTGGAAAACTTGGTGGAGTATTCCTCTTGAATCTGTGGAGTGCTCCATAATGGCAGTGTAGTAAGTTTATATTCTCCTGATTCAGTACTTGAGGAGGAAGTGGAAGCAACATTTTCAGCAGCAGCAGGAACAGGGACCGAAGATTATGCTTTCTTAGAGGAAGAGGGTCCAGCTTTCTTTGATTCTCCCTTTGGTGTAGTTTTCTGGCGTTTGGAAGGAGTTCCCTTGCTTGATTCGGCCTTTCTTTTCATTTTATCACCTTCCTTTGAAGCATATTGTGATTTCACTGATCTCTTTGGACGAGACTCTCCTTTGCCAGCTTCTGGATTCTTTACTCTTGCCATTTTCATCGATGAATGATTCAGAATTAAGCAGAGATTGGGTTTATAGGGTGCGAAAATCAGTTTAAATGGTGGGAGATGAAGATTTTCGGTCAGAATTTAAGAGCATTGAAGAGAGCATTTGAATAGACCCAGAGAGGAAGAGAGTAGGGTTGCGTCTGTTTAATGGAAAACCGTCAGTTTTAACGTCAGTAACCGCCTGACAGAAGAATTTTGAGGGGTCAAAATTCGAACTTCGAGCAGTTAAAAAGTTAAATTGTTCAGTAAAGCTTACTGACAGATAAATTTTCTTCAGAAAGTTCATCTGACAGTGGCTTGGTTCAAGCAACACAAGATGAACAGACGAACTTTGTTACAACAAAGTTTGAATTTTGAAGTGTAAACATCAAACATCAATCAAATCACCAAACAACAGACAAATTATGCATATAAAACCTCATCTTTCAAAGATTCAACATTGAGGAGCATGTTTCAATAGACGAATTTTAAATCAGAAATTCGAATTTCTTTACTTTATGAAGGTTTTCCAACATTCGTATGTTAGGAGATAAACATCAGTATAATCATCATGTTGGGCAAACATAACTATGAAATTTTTGTTCTTGAAAATTCGAATTTTGAAGGGCCAATAGATGAATTTTGAGGCATCACCGAGAACTGCTCCAACTTATAACAGGCTGAAGTTCGTCTGTTGGGCATCCAAATTCGAATGTTGACCATGCTGACTTTCTCAAAAACTCAATTTTACACAGAAGTTCATCTAACACACAATCAATATACAAATTTTAACTTTAAAAACTTACAGAATGGATTCAGAAACTCAGAATTTTTGCCATTTTCTTCACTTTTTGATTGTTCCATTCTGGTAAGCTCCATTTTTTAGATTTATCAGCATTGAATCTCATGAGGAGCACCTGTAACTTAAATTAAACACACTCCGATGCTAAAGTTAGAACTAATTCAATGTTGAAAAATCTAAAAATAGAATTACACACGGATTTACTTACAGTTCATTGGGATTTACCATGCCCAATTCTCTTCTTATTTTGCAATGTCTATCTTCTGATAGAGGCTTTGTCAAGATATCTGCAACTTGATCTTCAGTTGGGATGTACTCTAGTCTGATTTCTCCTTTCAAAACATGATCCCTTATGAAGTGGTGCCTAACTTCAATGTGTTTTGTCCTTGAATGCATGATAGGATTCTTTGTGATATTAATTGTACTTTGGTTGTCACACATGATAGGTATTTCCTCCATCTTAACCTCAAGATCTTCAAGCTGCTGTTTCATCCAGATGATTTGGGCACAACAGCTTCCAGCTGCAACATACTCAGCCTTTGCTGTGGATAAGGCCACACTATTTTGCTTTTTGCTAAACCATGAAACCAAGAATCCTCCAAGAAACTGACATGTTCTACTTGTGCTTTTTCTGTCAGTTTTTGATCCTACAAAGTTAGCATCAGTGTATCCTTTGAGATCTTCTCCATTTCCCTTTGGATACCAAAGTCCCATCTGTGAAGTTCCAATAAGATATCTGAAGATACGTTTCACAGCAGTTGCATGGGTCTCCTTGGGACATGATTGGAATCTTGCACACATACAGACACTAAACATAATGTCGGGTCTGCTGGCAGTTAAGTACAGTAGGGATCTAATCATTCTTTTGTACTCAGTGATGTCAAACATTTTCCCTTTTTCATCCATATCCAGTTTGGTTGTAGTAGCCATAGGTGTTTCCATTGGCTTGGCATTCTCCATTCCAAACTTCTTTAGCAGTTTCTTTAGATACTTGGATTGGTTGAGGAAGATACCATCATTACACTGCCTGATTTGCAATCCAAGGAAGAAGTTGAGTTCACCCATCATGGACATTTCGAATTCTCCCTACATTAACTTAGAAAAATTCTTGCAAAGAGATTCATTAGTAGCACCAAATATAATATCATCAACATAGATTTGAACAATAAGTAAATATTTATTCTCTTTCTTAGTGAATAAAGTTGTATATACTTTTCCTCTATTAAACCCCTTTTTAGTTAGAAAATTACTCAATCTTTCATACCATGCCCTAGGGGCTTGCTTCAAACCGTAGAGACTTTTCTTCAGTTTATACACATGGTTTGGTTTTGTAGAATCCTCAAAACCTGGACGTTGGTCTACATAAACTTTTTCCATGATATATCCATTTAGAAAAGCACTCTTTACATCCATTTGATACAACAAAATATTTTTCATGCATACATATGCTAATAGAATTCTAATTGCTTCTAATCTAGCTACTGGAACAAAGGTTTCCTCAAAATCAATGCCTTCCTCTTGATTATATCCTTTAGCAACCAGTCTAGCTTTATTTCTGATGATTGATCCTGATTCATCAAATTTATTTCTAAAAGCTTATTTGGTACCAATGACAGGATGATTTTTGGCTCTAGGCACTAAATCCCAGACTTGATTTCTTTCAAACTGATTTAATTCATCCTGCATGGCTAGAATCCAGTACTCATCAGTTAAGGCTCCCTCAGTACATTTAGGTTCAATTTGCGAGATGAAAGCACAATTAATCATTTGATCCCTTAACTATTTTTTGGTTTTAACTCTCTCTTGAACATTCCCTATCACTTGATCAACAGGATGATTCCTTTGATATCTCCAAGCTCTAGGGGGTTCTTGAGACATTTCTTCATTATTTTCTTTTTCAAAATCTCTCTCTTGAATATCTTGCTCTATATTAATAGATTCAAATATTTTTGGAGGTTCAATTATACCTTCATTAGAGATATCTAACCTTTTAAAGTTTGAAACAAGATCATCTTCATCAGAAACATGTTTAGAAGCATTTTTATTTTCAATAAATACTACATGCACAGATTCTTCTACTAGTTTAGACTTTTTATTGAAAACTCTATATGCCTTACTTTTACTGGAATAGCCCAGAAATATACCTTCATCAGATTTGGCATCAAAATTACCCAGATTCTCCTTTGCATTGTTGTGAATGAAGCATTTGCAACCGAACACATGGAGATGTGACAGATTTGGCTTTCTTCCCTTGTACAGTTCATAAGGAGTCTTCCCAAGGATTAGTCTGATGTAGGCTCTGTTTATGATGTAGCTAGCTGTATTCACTGCATCAGCCCAAAATACTTGAGAAAGTTCATTTTCATTCAGCATAGCTCTAGCCATCTCTCCAATTGTTCTGTTCTTCCTTTCTACTACTCTATTCTGTTGTGGAGTTCTTGGGGCTGAGAAATTGTGGTCAATTCCATGCTCATTGCAATACTCCAGAAAGTATGAGTTCTCCAATTCTCCTCCATGATCTGACCTGATAGACACAATGGAAATACCCTTCTCATTTTGCACTTTCTTGGCTAAGGTTACAAATGCATCAAAGGTATCACTTTTAGAGGAAAGAAACAATGTCCATGTAAATCTAGAATAATCATCTACAATGACAAGTACATACAGATTTCCACCAATGCTTTTTACCCTAAATGGACCAATTAAATCCATATGTAGTAGTTCTAGTGGTCTAGTTGTGGTGACTACATTTTTGAGTTTCAAAGAAGATTTAGTTTGCTTTCCTCTTAGGCATGCATCATATTCTTTGTCCTTTTCAAAAGTGATTTTTGGCAGGCCAGTGACCAACTCGTTTTTAACCAGTTTCGAAAGCTAATTCATGTTAACATGAGCTAATCTTCTATGCCATAGATAACTATCATTGTCCTGACTAATTAAGCAAACAAAATCTAAGGGAGGAAGTTCATCAAGATCAATAGTATAGCAGTTACTATCCCTTTGAGCTTTGAGGATTACTTTGTGATCGCTTTTTCTGATGACTAGGCAGAATTTTGAGTCAAATAGTACCCAATTTCCTTTGTCACATGTTTGGCTCACACTTAGCAGATTGTGGTTGAGGCCTATCACAAACAGCACCTCTTCAATGGATGTTTCAGGATTCTTGCCCACAATGCCAATCCCAACTATTCTGCCATATTGATCGCCTTCAAATGTCACCTTTCCTCCTTTCTTATCTGTAAGGGTGATGAACTTCTCCTTATCACCGGTCATGTGGCTTGAGCAGGCACTGTCCATATACCATTTATTGGTCTTTCTAGCTTTGAGATAGACCTGCAAAACAAAGTTCAAGTTTTCTTCTTAGGTACCCAAATCTGCTTGGGTCCTTTTCTGTCAGTAGTCCTTTCCCTAGATACAGATGTACCTTTGGGAACCCATTTAGTCTTCCTGTCAAGTTCATTTTTCTTTGAGGCACATGAACTAGAAATATGCCCCGTTTTGTTACAGAAGTGACGGGTGGTAAAGGGATTGCTAGATTAAGAGACAGGAAGAAAAAAATGCAGATAATATTTTTGTTTCGCATGCCTTGGTTGATTATATGATTCAATCTGATGTGACATATGATCTTTCTTACTATCAGCATGCACAAAATGTCTCATGTATACATTCTGATTTTTCTTTCTAATCTTTTCTTTAACAGCACACGGGTCATAGCCAAGTCCAGCTTTCTTTTGTGATATTCTTTGGCTTCCCATTAAAGCAAACAACATGTCTTTACCTCTAGTAAGTCTAGACATGCTTTTCACTAGATATTCATTGGTTGCTTTAGTTCAATGCATGTTTTACAGCAAACAGATTCAGTAATATGTTAAGAAGCAGTTTCAGAAATGTTGTGTTGAGATTCTAGTTTGTTAATCTTTTTCTTAGCCTGCTTCAATTCTTTAGCAATTTTAACAAACTCATCATGCAACTCATGAAATGCATCCAGTAATTCAGAATAGGAAGGTTCAGATTCATATACCTCATCTTCTTAATCACTGCTACATGGGATTTCAGCTTCTTCAGATACAAGTGCCATGAGACAGATGTTGGCAATTTCATCTTCATCATCTTCTTCTTCATCTGAGCTGTTGCCCCATATTGATGAGATTTAAGCTCTCTTCTTCTTGCCTTTGTCTGCAGCTTTCTTTTCTTTCTCTTGCTTCTTCAGGAACTGTGGACAATCCCATTTGATATATCCGTACTTTTTACACTCATAGCAAGTCATAGACTCTTTTGGTTCCCTCTTGCTATCTCCAATAGCTCCTTTCTTGAAGATTTTCTTATTTCTCTTCTTCTGTAGAATCTTCTGAATTTTCTAACCATCATAGCTAGAGTTTCTTCATCTAGCTCCTCTCCATCGTCAGATTCTTCCTCTTTTTCTTCAGCACCTTTGAGAGCAAGACCTTTCTTCTTTCTGTCTTGTCTAGCTTCCTTGAGAGCTTTGAGTTTTCCTTCATACTCCTCAAGGCTGCCAAAGAGAGCTGTGACAGAGGCCATTGATTCTCCTCTGGTTTCCTCTATTGCTGTTACTTTAGGTTGCCATTCCAGAGGGAGAGCTCTGAGGATCTTTCTGACTTTCTCTGTTTGAGTGTACTCCTTTCCCAGGCTCTTTAGTTGATTCACAATGAGGGTGAATCTTTTCTGTAGCTCTTTAACACTCTCTCCTTCTGCCATTCTGAAACTTTCATATTCTTCTATACATGTATTTAATTTGTTTTCCCTAACTCCAGTTGTTCCTTCATGAGCAATTTGTAGGGTGTCCCGCATTTCCTTGGCAGTGGAGCATTGAGAGACTCTGTAGAATTCATCCTGATTCAATGCACTTACCAGACAGTATTTTGCCTTGAAATTCAACAGGACTCTTCTTCTATTTTCCTCATTCCATTCAGCTTTTGGCTTCTCTCTGTATTTTCCATCATCTTCCAGAGCCATTGGGACAAAATCTCCCTTCTGAATGACTGACCAGATGTTCAGATCGATTGATTGGAGATAGATTTACATCCTCATCTTCCAGTACCCATAGTGTTCTCCACTGAAGCCAGGTAGTCTATTTGTGTTGTTGCCTTATGGTAATATACTTTCTCCAAAGCCAGCCATTGTAATTCCCACACTGTGAGATCCTTTAATTGGGAATCCGGGCTCTGATACCACTTGTTAGTTAGGCTGGTTTCCCAAGAGGGGGATGAATTGGGAAGATTAAAAATTTTCTGCAAAATATCAAAGTGGTGAAGAATGCAATATATGAAGGTAAAACAGAGTATAAATAAATAACAGTGAAAGTAGCAGAAAAGAGAAGAAGACTCAAAAATTTATCCTAGTTCAGTCTCTCCACTTGACCTACGTCCAGTGCCCAAGTCACCACTTGAGATTTTCCACTATTCTGCAAGAATTTAGTGGGTTTCTTGCAAACGCCACAGTATAACATTTGTGCTATGTTTTCTAGAGCTTCTCTCAATCCCTTTCTGCACTTTCACAAAGTGCTTCCTAATCCCTTGTGATATCCTCTCACAAGAAAATCTATGTTCCATATGAAGATTAGATTGTTTACAAAGATTAAACTCTCTTAATCAGAGTAAATATGAAGGTTGAAGTACAGACTATTGAAGTGTGAGAATATGAAGCTTTGAGTAAATGATTTGGCAGAGTTTCAGTATATACAATGTTAAAATTGTTACCCACAACTTCAAATGTTGTTATATTTATAGATTTAGGTCTCAAATATCCGCTAGAGATAAAATCTATCCGTTGGAGAAGTTATCCAACCGTTACTCTGAAAAACTATCCGTTAACCAACCGTATTTAATGCTTTTGACATACTGAAATTCAAATTTTTGTTGGTCAACAGACGAATTTCACAGATACCGAAGGTTAATAGTTTCAACGTTGAAAGATTGAAGTTCATCTGTCATGAAGTGAAATTCGAATTTTGATATTTTGAAAGTGTTTCTAAGTTGTGACATACGAATTTTCAAGTGGAAAGTTTATCTGTTAAGTGTGAACAGTACTTTCAATTTGCTACAGTGCCTTCAAAATTCAAATTTTGGAAACCCAAAATTCGTCTGTTCACAGCAGGCTCAAAAAGCACAGTAGTTCATTTACTTCGAAATTCGAATTTTCAAAGAGTGAAGTTCGTCTGTCAGAGAGACCTCTTTTCAGACTTACTTTAACATTTGAATTTATAAACACTGTCATTCATATGTCAACATATCATTGTAACAGATTCACAACCTTAACTTCTGAAATTCGAATTTTCATGTTCAAAGTTTGTCTGTCAGTGAGCAATTTTGAAATCCAATCTAAATTTGATTTCAGATGAACTTTGACATAGTTTCAGACGAATTTCTTTAGTTTACATAAGTTGAATTTTGTCTGAAATTCGAATGTTCAAAACCCAAAGTTCGTTTGTTGCTTAAAGCTTCTTTCAGATACTTATGAAAATTCGAATTTTGGAAAACCAAAATTCGTCTGTCAGAGAAGCATCTCTTTAGACTTATTCAGTTTTAACTCGAAATTCGAATTTCCAAAGCCAAAGTTCGAATTTCCATCATGACAGTTCAATATGAACCTTTCAAACTTCGTCTATTGGTGGGTGGTTTTCAAATATTTCATGATTTAATATAAAATCAAGGTTTTAAAACTTCTTTCCATCAAATCAAAGTCTTGTACTCAAAATAAAACAAAACTAAACATCCTACAACAAACTTTGCACATATTTCTCCAGGATTTCTTCACTTGAACTCTTTGTGCACCTTTGATATCTTTTTATTCCAAGCTTTTGAGAGTTGATTTGGAATCATCAAAACTTCTTGATTCAAATTTAGAACAAAGCAATTTTCATTTCATCAAACAGTTACATGTACAAGATACAGAAAAGCACAACAAAACAATTACAAAATACTACAAAAAGAACCAAGCATCAATAAGTTCAAAACACTATTTCTGGAACTTGGACTTCTTGCTGTAGCTCTTGGTAGAAGACTTTCCAGTTTGCTCAGATATCTTCTACCCCCTTTTTGGCATCATTAGGAAGGTGAACAAAATCAGCAGGAGGAGGAATCTGAGACACTAGAATGGCTTGAAGAGGCACAGGGACAAAAGGCATTTCCGGATTGAGCTTTGGCAAGGATCCAAAGACTTCAGAGCTTGTGTCCTCATCCTCATCAGAGATTTCAAGGAGTTCCAAAATTTCTTGCCTTGTAACTGCCAACTGAGCCCTTCATGCCTCCGTGAGACCATAAGATGAAACAGGTGAGGGAGCAGGAGGATGAAACATCTCTTCAGGCCTTCTTCTCTGAGCTTGCAAGAGAGCATTGTGTTCAATGGCTTCCAAATCAACATAAACCACAATGCTCCTTTCTTCATTCAGGGTAGCTTGCATGAATGGTGACATGGTGATTGCTGCCACAAGTCTCTCAACTTGCTCAGATTCTTGATGTAAAAGGATTGAATCTTGAGCATCTACTGGAATGGGCTCATGAGAGCTAGGCTCCTGAGGACCTTCTACCTCTATGGCATAGTCCAAGGGAGGACCAGGACTTGCCTCATTGCTGGAGGTCTCTGGTGAGCTCAATGTGCCACTAGCCTTAGTATCTTGTGCAGTATCATCAGGAACAGGAGAGGCTAGCTCAAATGGACTTGGAGGCTCAGGAGTTGGAGACATAACAGGCTTAGAGAATCCTAGCTGAGGTGGAGCTGATGTAGCTAGAATAGTACTTCGAATATGTTCATATGCATGAGCAATCACTTTCATGTTCTTGGCCAACTGGTGGATCTGATCTTGCAGATGAGCAAACGTGGCATTTTGCTCATCACTGATGCTTAGTATGAGTGTAGACAAACTGTCATACAGCTCAGTAATCTTAGTTGGCTTAGCATGAGAGGAGGGAGTAAATGGAATTAGAGCTTCAGCAGGCTGAGATGGGGATGGGACAGGCTGAGAAGGCTAAGGTGTAGGTCTTGGAGGAGCCTCAGAGGTACCTCCTTACTACAGGGAGGTATCTTCATCAAAGAAAAGAACTTCAAATTTTCCAGCTCCCTTTCTAATCCATCTTCCATCTTTCTTCTCTATCCCCATCCTTTGCAGCTCTTCTTCTTCGAAGATCTCAGTAGGCTTTCCTTTTCCTTTCTCAAGATGCTTAATTCTAGCATATTGAAGGATCCTAGAGATGATTGCTGCATAAGGAAGTGTAAAGTCTTTCCTCTTATCCCTAGCCTTGATCATGCGTTGGAGAATGATATGTCCCATGTTGATAACCTTCCCACGCATGATTGCTGTCATCACATGTGCCTTTGCCCTTGTGATCAGATTGAAGCTACCTTCTTTGTTGAAGATAATCCTAAACACTATGTAGTGTAGGATTCTCACTTGAGCACTGAGGTCAGTGGGCTTGAGCAAGCTTATGGGTAGCCTATTCTCCTTTCTTCTGAACAAAGTGTTCAGGATTGTACTCTCCTTGTAGTTTAGTAAAGGTCCACCTTCTTCATCAGCAATCTCTGCCTCAGCCATATACCCAGAAGCTGTAATGTCAATCTTTAAGCCATCTTACCCTGGAATTTCTAACACCTCGTTAAGGGTTTCATCTGTTAGCCAGATGGTCCTTGATCTCAGATTGACTTCCCACTTCCTCTTCTTGCTGTTGTATTTCAGAGAGGCATACCAAGTCTTGACTACCTCTTCATCATACCTCTCTAATATCTCTAACAAATTCTTGTATCTTATCATCCAAAGCCTAGCATCAAAGTTGTTAGAGATTAAAAATTCCTCCATATTGACACAGTGAGGCTTGATTACCTTTTTGCTCACAAACTTGGTCATGTATTCCTCCTGAATATGAGTATTGCTCCATAATGGCAATGTGGTTAGCGCATATTCAACTGACTCAGTACTCGAGGAGATGGAAGCAACAGCAGTAGCAGCAGGAGTAGCAGGAACCGAGGGCTCTGTTTTCTTTGGAGAAGATGGTCCAGCTTTCTTTGAATCAGGCTTTGCTGTTATTTTCTGCCTTTTGGAGGGAGTTGCTTTGCTGGATTCGCTTTTTCTTTTCACTTTCTTACTCTTCTTTAAAGCATATTAGGATTTCACGGTTCTCTTTGGCCGAGACTCTCCCTTTCCAACTTCTGGATTTTTCACTCGAGCCATTTCCGTGGATGAATGATTCAGAATGATGCAAGGAATGTGTTTATAAGGTGCGAAGAGAAGTTTAATCTGTGGAAGTTGAAGATTTTCGATCAGAATTAAAGGGTATTGAAGAAAGAATTTGAACAGACTCACAAAAGAGATGAATAGGGTTGGGTCTATTCAGAGGATAACTGTTGGTTTTAACGTGTGTAATTGCAGGACAGATGAATTTTGGGTGGTCAAAATTCAAACTTCGAGCAATTACAGGTTAACCCATTTAGCAAAGCTTACTGACAGATGAATTTTCACCTGAAAGTTCATCTGATAGAGGCTTGGTTCAAACAGCAAAAGATGAACAGACGAACTTTGTTCCAACAAAGTTCAAATTTCAAAGAACAGGGAGCAAGCAGTTATCAATACAACAAACAACAGATGGATTTTAATTATGAAAATTTGTCTTTTAGAGACTTAATAATGTAAGCATGTTTCAACAGATGAATTTTGAATCAGAAATTCGAATTTCAATCATTTTAAAAGAGTTTCCAATATGCGTATTTTAAGAAATAAAAATTCGTACAATCTTCATGTTGGACAAAGATAATACTGGAATTTTATTTTTGAAAATTCAAATTTTCATAGACCAATAGACGCATTTCGAAGGACCACCGAGAGCTGTTGCAAAGTAAAGCAAGCTGAAGTTAGTCTGATGGGCATCAAAATTTGAATGTTAAGCATGCTGACTTGTTTTAAAACACAACTTATCAATGAAATTCGTCTACTACACATCTAAAATGCGAATTTTAACTTTATAAACTTACAGAATGGATCCAGAAACTAAGATTTCTAGCTTTCTTTCTCACTTTTTGACTTGTTCCATTATGGAGTGCTCCATTTTTCAAATTTATTGCCATTGAAATTTCTGAGTATCTGCAACTTAAATTGAACTTACTCCGATGCTAAAGTTAGAATTAAATCAATGTCAGAAATTCTAAAAAAAGATTTTCACAAGGATTTACTTACAGTTAATTGGGATTTACCATACCCAATTCTCTTCTGATTTTACAATGCCTATCTTCAGAAAGAGGCTTTGTCAAGATGTCAGCAACTTGATCTTCTGTAGGGATGTATTCTAATATGATTTCTCCTTTCAGAACATGATCCCTTATGAAGTGGTGCCTAACTTCAATATGTTTTGTCCTTGAATGCATGACAGGATTCTTTGTCATATTAATGGCACTTTGGTTATCACATATTATTGGTATTTCCTATATCTTAATCTCAAGATCTTCAAGCTCCTGTTTCATCCAAATGACTCGGGCATAACAGCTTTCAGTAGCAACATATTCAGCTTCAGCATGGATAAGGCTACACTGTTTTGCTTCTTGCTAAACCATGAGACCAAGGATTCTTCAAGAAATTGACATGTTCCACTTATACTTTTTCTGTCAGTTTTGTATCCTGTAAAGTCAGTATCAGTGTATCCTTTCAGATTTTCTCCATTGCCTTTTAGATACCAAAGACCCATATGTGATGTTCCAATAAGATATCTGAAGATACGCTTCACAGCAGTTGCATGGGTTTCTTTGGGACATGACTGGAACCTTGCACACATACAGACACTGATCATGATGTCAGGTCTGCTGATAGTTAGGTATAGCAGAGATCCAATCATTCTTCAATACTGAGTTATATCAAACATTTTTCCTCCTTCATTCATATCAAGCTTGGTTGCAGTAGCCATAGGCGTTCCCATTGGCTTAGCGTTTTCCATACCAAACTTTTTCAGCAATTCCTTCAGATACTTGGATTGATTGAGAAAGATACAATCATCATATTGCTTAATTTGCAATCTAAGAAAGAAGTTAAGCTCATCCATCATTGACATTTCGATATCTCCCTACATTATCTTAGAAAAATTATTGCAAAGAGATTCATTAGTAGCACCGAATATAATATCATCAACATAGATTTGAACAATAAGTAAATCTTTATTTTCTTTCTTAGTGAATAAAGTAGTATCTACTTTTCCTCTGTTAAACCTCTTTTCAGTTGGAAAATTACTTAACCTTTCATACCATGCTCTAGGAGCTTGTTTTAAACTGTAAAGAGCTTTCTTCAGTTTATAAACATGGTTTAGTTTTGTAGAGTCCTCAAAGCCTGGAGTTAGTCTACATAAACTTCTTCCATGATATATCCATTAAGAAAAGCACTCTTTACATCCATTTGGTATAACATTATATTCTTTATGCATGCATATGCTAACAAAATTCTAATTGCTTCTAATCTAGCCACTGGACCAAATGTTTCTTTAAAATCAATCCCTTCTTCTTGATTATATCCTTTAGCAACCAATCTAGCTTTATTTCTGATTATTAATCGAAATTCATTAATTTTATTTCTAAAAACCCATTTAGTGACAATGATAGGATGATTTTTGGGTCTAGGCACTAAATCCCAAAACCTGATTTCTTTCAAATTGATTCAATTCATCTTGCATAGCTAAAATCCAGTATTCATCAGTTAAGGCTTTTTCAGTACATTTAGGTTCAATTTGAGAAATGAAGGCACAGTTTATCATCTGATCTCTTAACTATTTTCTGGTTTTAACTTTCTCTTGAACATCCCCAAATACTTGATCAATAGGATGATTCCTTTGATATCTCCAAGCTTTAGGGAGTTCTTAAGATATTTCTTCATTGTTCTCATTCTCAAAATCTTTCTCTTGAATATCTTCCTCTATGTTGATAGATTCAGATATTTTTAGAGGTTCAATTTTATCTTCTTTAGAAAGATCTAAGTTCTTAAAGTTTGAAATAAGATCATCTTCACCAGTGACATGTTTAGAAACAGTTTCATTTTCAATAAATACTACATGCACAGATTCTTCTACTAATTTACATTTTTTATTAAAAACCTTATATGCTTTACTCCTACTAGAGTAGCCTAGAAATATACCTTCATTAGATTTGGCGTCAAACTTACCCAAATTCTCCTTTCCATTGTTGTGGATGAAGCACTTACAGCCAAATATATGTAGATATGAGAGGTTTGGCTTCCTTCCTTTGTATAGCTCATAAGGGGTCTTCCCAAGAATTGGTCTGATGTAGGCTCTATTTATGATGTAACTTGCTGTGTTTACTGCATCAACCCTGAATACTTGAGAGAGTTCATTTTCATTCAGTATAGCTCTTGCCATCTCTCCAATTGTTCTGTTCTTTCTTTCCACCACTCCATTTTACTGAGGAGTTCTTGGAGCTAAGAAGTTGTGATCAATTCCATGCTCATCACAATACTTTAGGAAGTATGCATTTTCAAACTCTCCTCCATGATCAGACCTGATAGATACAATAGAAATACCTTTCTCATTTTGCACTTTCTTAGCTAAGGTTAAAAATGCATCAAACATATCACTTTTAGAAGAAAGAAATAATGTCTAGATAAATCTAGAGTAATCATCCACAATTACAAGAACATACATATTTCCACCAATGCTCGTAACTCTAGATGGTCCTATCAGATCCATATGTAATAGTTGCAAAGGTCTAGATGTGTTGACTATGTTTTTAGATTTAAATGATGATTTAGTTTGTTTTCCTCTTAGGCATGCATCACATTCTTTGTCTTCTTCAAAAGAAATTTTTGGTAGGCCAATGACTAACACATTTTTAACCAGTTTTGATAGTTGATTCATATTAACATGTGCTAATCTTCTATACCACAACCAACTATCATTATCCTGACTAATCAAACATACAGAATCTAAGGGAGGAAGTTCATCAAGATCAATAGTATAACAGTTACCATTCCTTTAAGCCTTGATGATTACTTTGTGATCACTTTTTCGGATGACTAGGTAGAACTTTGAGTCAAACAATACCCCGTTTCCTTTGTCACATGTCTGACTCATGCTTAGCAGATTGTGGCTGAGGCCAATTACAAACAGCACCTCTTGTCGCACCCAGAAAAATGCAACGGAAGGAAAAAAGAGAACAAATCTGGTTTTCGAGTGAAAACCGACTTGTGAGGAGTCGCCACCAAAATTTTGAGGAAAATCTTGGGAAACCGAATTAAAGTGGAAAGGATGGTCTGCGTAACCAGAGTTGGATTCGGGAGTCGATTGTGTGTGGGAAAGGTGTTAGGCACCCCACAACACCCGTTCCTAGGAACAGTTACCTTACATTGATTGTGTAAATTAATATGGCTTAAAAATATATTTTGGTTTTCCTTTTATAAATCACATGTGGGAAAATGGGTAGAGAAAAAAAAGAAATTAAGAAAGTTTGGAAAACAAGATAAAGAAAATAAATTAAATCAAAATTAAGAATATTTAAGCAAAATGAGGAAAAGGAATTGAGAAAATAAATTGGGAAAACATTTATTAAATTAAGAGAAAAAAACACCAAATAAATTAGGAAATATTTATTTATTTACAAAGGCGGACTTGACCTAGGATCAGAGCCTGGGGCCTACGTACCCTGCGATGGGGATCAAAGTCCACGTAGTTCGGGACTAGAAATGCATGTCTGTTGGTTGATATTTTTTTTTAATTTTGTAATAAGAGAAAGTTAATGGAAAATAATTTAACTTTTTGAAAACAAAACAATTTTCTGAGATTGAGTTGGTGCGTTTTAATTTGTAAAAGACAATTTAATTCCACTTACTTACTCTTATTTTATTTTGTTTGAAAATATATATATATATATTGGATTTTTGAAAATTACTTTTGTTTAACTTTTGAAAAAAAACCCTTGCATTTTTATTTTTATTTTTATTTTATTTTTTTTTACTTTTTAAAATTTTTCCAAATAAGGAAAATCAATCTACCTGTGGCAGACTCACAGTCATGCCCGATAGATCAATTTCTTAATTACCTGCGGAAGTTCTAAACCTCGCGGTACAAGAGTTTTGTTACATTTTAAAAATGCCATGTAATACCTTTATTAAATATTTAAAAAAAAAAACTTGTCACATTATTTTATTTTTGAAATATGATTATTTTCTTAAAAAGGTTGTTTAGCTGATATATCTACGTGGATTCGCGATCTCACGTGACAACTCAGTAGACCCGAATACCTGCGTGGGTTCCAAAAACCTTACGTGGTGTGGTTGTTAAATTAATTATTTCTATTATCTGAGAAAAAATTTGAAAATCAACGAATCTTACTCGTATAAAATATTTCAAGATATATTATATTGCAAAATCGTATGGCGCAAAGCTGTTTATTATTTACGCGGACTTGCAGACTTACACAACAACATGATTAATGGAGGCACCTACGTGAGCTCAAAAATCTCGCAAGACGTAATTTATTTATTCCCTTAGCGGCCTTTTTATTTATTTATTAAGAAAGTAAACTTTAAGGGCTAGAAATATTGGGTCTTACTAGGTATAATCCCAATACTCTCCTATAGGTTTGTGGCGACAGGCCCATTAAAACACAAAAAAAGGAAACAAAACAGGAGACAAAACTTGTACCAAGCCCATAGGAAATATTGACCGAAATATTCATGACCAAAAACTCCTAAGACCCAGCCCATAAGGAGAGACAAATACCCACAATCACCCTCTCAACGATGGGCCCATGAGATAACGGACCGACGTTTACAAGGCCTAGGGAGGAGACAGTGCTAAGAATGCAGATCTCATAACTGGAAGCACACGGGCTCACTCGAAGCTTGACCTCTCAACACCCAAAGCTTTATCACACACACAATTTATTCTCAGGGTTTGCACAGCTACAAGCTAACCCCAGAAACAGCCACTGGGTTCCCCAGTAATTCTAACCTCATGCTCATGATGCTTAAAGGCTCAAGCAATTGGGCAATAAACAGAGAAACAAGCAGCACACGAACAAACTTAGATATCCCAATTTCTAGTTAAGGCATTCAAAGCTAACCAGGTTAACATGTCATTCAGAAGGCTGTATGATCAATTTACTTCCATGCTTCCCAAAATTCGGTGACTAGATTATGGAACCCCAGTAAAAATTCATCGAGATATATGGCACGATCTAGGCTAGAATTACTCCCTAATCCTAAATCTCTGCTAAGAGACCCGTGCCCCATGCGTGGCAATTAGAAACATAACCAAAATTCCCACGAGAATTTTCATCACCAGGCCTAAATTGATGATACAAGAGCTGTCTAAGCAGGCATGAGAAGGGACGAAAATCCTTCAACAATCCACTATTCGCAGTACAGACCCAATTTAACAAAAATCCAAAAATTGAAATGGCAAGTTTTACCGAACTGGATCTTTGCACCTCGGTGAACAGTGGCTCGAGGTCAATCCTCCGGCTTCGTCTACTCGCTCTCTTCCTTCCTCGAAGCTTCTCGTTCTTGGTCCGCGACTGAGTGCTTCTTAGCTTCCCCCAAGATTTCGCTCAAATGCTCTGCCTCTCTCAGTTTCTGCTACGGCTCTCCTCCCCGCAAATCCCTCTCAATCTCGCGGTCCTCTCTGTTGTTCGGTCCCCAATCACTCCCTCGGATCTCTATGCCAAAATCTCTAGGGCTTTCTCCCCGTCCCTGGTCTTCGTGGTCTCCCGGCTTTTATAGAGCTCCTGAGTGCGTGGTCCCCTGCCATCGCCTTCCCCCTTTTCTCTGCTCCGGCTACTTTCCTCTGCGACACGCGTGCCCCTTCTGCCATTCAAGCCGTGCACGTCTCCCTCCATTGCAGCTTTCTCTCGCGACTGCCTCCATGGCAGCTTTTCACCCTAGCTATCCCCTCTGCTTCCTTTCTTTTTCTCTTGCTGCTGCTCGTGCCTTTTCTTGTTCAGTCTGCGGCTCCTGCTTTTTCTTTCGGTCTTTCCTCTCTGCCTCGGTGTCTTTTCTCCCTCTGCTTCACGCTTCCCTCTGCTCGCGGCCATGCCCTGCTTCTGGCTTTCTCGGTGGCTCCCTCTTTTTCTCAGATTCTGGCTCCTCTGAGCCCTAGCGTGCCTGAGCCCTAATTGGGGCTCAGGTGATCCCGGGCTTGAAATACTGGGCTCAGCATTTCAAGCCCAATGTCTCCCCCTCCCTTTTTTTTTTTGCATGTGGGCTTGAAATACTTGGGCTGCGTTTTAAGCCCAGAGCATTCACCCCTCCTCCTTTATTTTATCTCTTTTTTTTTATTTTGTTGTTATTATATCTTATTTTATGTTTTTGTTTGTTTTTTTTCGTTCCTATTCATTTTTCATTTTTTTTATTTTCTTTTGTTTTCTTTCTCTGTTTTTTTTTTAAAATTACCCGGACAAAATGGTGTGTTCACACCTCTTCAATGGATGTTTCAGGATTTTTGCCCACAATGCCAATGACAACTATTTTGCCGTATTGATCACCTCCAAATGTTACCTTTCCTCCTTTCTTGTCTCTAAGGATGATGAACTTCTCTTTATCACCAGTCATATGACTTGAGCAGGCACTGTCCATATACCATTTATTACTTTTTCTTGCTTTAAGACAAACCTGCAAGACAAAGTTCATATTTTCTTTTTAGGTACCCAAATTTGCTTGGATCCTTTTCGGTCAATAGTATTTTCCCTATATACAAATGTACCTTTGGGAATCCATTTAACCTTCCTGTCAAGTCCAGTTTTTTTTAAAGCACATGAACTGAAAATATGTCCCTTCTTGTTACAAAAGTGACAAGTGGTGAAGGGACTACTGAATTGAGATGCAAGAAGAAAACAATGCAGATAATATTTTTATTTTACATGCTTTGGTTGATCATAGGATTCAATATGTTGTGAAACATGATCTTTCTTTTTACTGCCACTAGCATGCACAAAATGTCTAATATACACATTTTGATTTTTCTTCCTAATCTTTTATTTTACTGCACAAGAGTCATAGCCAAGTCCAGCATTTCCCTGTGTTATTCTCTGACTTCCCATTAAAGTAAATAACATATCCTTTCCTTTAGTAAGTCTAGACATGCTTTTCACCAGATAGTCATTGGCTTGCTTTAATTCAATGCATGATGTACAGCACGTAGATTTAGCAATATGCAGATAAGCAGTTTCAGAGATGTTATGCTGAGATTCTAATTTGTTAATCTTTCTCTTAGCTTGTTTGAGTTCTTTGGCAGTCTTAATGAACTCATCATGCAGTTCATGAAATGCATCTAGTAATTCAGAATAGGAAGGTTCAAATTCATATACCTCATTTTCCTGATCACTATTGGATGGGATTTCAGCTTCTTCAGATGCAAGTGTCATTAGATAGATGTTGGCAATCTCATCTTTATCATATTCTTCTTCATCTGAGCTGTTGCCCCAGATTGATGAGATATACTCTCTTTTCTTCTTGCCTTTATCTGTAGCTTTCTTTTCTTTCTCTTGCTTCTTGAGGAATTGTGGACAATCCCATTTGATATGTCCCTACTTCTTGCACTCGTAGCAAGTGACAGGTTCTTTTCCTTCTTTCTTACTATCTCCAGCTGCTCCTTTCTTGAAGAATTTCTTGTTTCTCTTCTTGTTGTAAAATCTTCCAAATTTTCTTACTATCATAGCCAGAGTTTCTTCATCTAGCTCATCTTCATAGTCAGATTCTTCTTCTTTCTCCTCAGCAGCTTTCAGAGCAAGACCCCTCTTGTTTCTATCTTGACCTGCCTCCTTGAGAGCCTTCATCTTTCCTACATATTCTTCAAGGCTACCAAAGAGGGCTGTGACTGAGGCCATTGATTCTCCTCTGACTTCCTCTATTGCAGTTACATTGAGTTGTCATTCCAGAGAAAGTGCTCTAAGGATCTTTCTGATCTTCTCTGTCTGAGTGTACTCCTTGCCAAGACTTTTCAATTGATTCACGATGAGGGTGAATCTCTTTTGCAGATCTTTGACACTCTCTCATTCAACCATTCTGAAGCTCTCGTATTCTTCTATGCAGGAGTTCAATTTGTTTTATCTAACTCCTGATGTTCCTCAATGAGCAATTTCCAAGGAGTCCCACACATCCTTGGCTGTGAAGCATTATGAGACCCTGTAGAATTCGTCTTGATTTAATGCACTGACCAAGCAGTGTTTTGCCTTGAAGTTCAGCAAGATTCTCCTTCTATCTTCCTCGTTCCATTCAGCTTCTGGCTTTTCTCTGTACTTCTCATCATCCTATAATACCATTGGAACAAAATCTCCCTTCTGGATGACGGACCATATGTCCATATCAATGGACTAAAGATAGATTTGTATCATCATCTTCCAGTATCCATAGTGTTCTCTACTGAAGTCAGGTGGTCTATTTGTATTGTTTCCCTCTGGTAGTATGCTTTCTCCAAAGCCAGCCATTGTATTTCCCGGACTGTTAAATCCTTTGATTGGGAAACTGGGCTCTGATACCACTTGTTAGATATTACTAGCTTCCCAAGAAGGGGGTGAATTGGAAAGATTAAAATTTTCTGCAAAACTTTTAAGAAAGTGAGGAAAGCAAAGGTGACAGTAAAACAGAGTATAAATGAATAATCAGAGAAAGCAATAATAGAGAAGGGAAGACATAGATATTTATCCTGGTTCAGTCTATCAATCTAGACCTACGTCCAGTCCCCAAGTCACCACTTGAGTTTTTCCACTATCTTGCAAAAATTCAGTGGGCTTCTTGCAAATGCCACAGTACAGCGTTGATGCTCTATTTTAGAGCTCACACTTTCTCTCTTTGCACTCTAGCTAAGTGCTTCTCAAATCCCTTGTGATATCCCCTCACAAGAAAATCTTTCTTCCAGATGAAGATAAGATTGTTTACAATGAATAAACTCTCTTAATTATAGTGTATATGAAAGTTGGAGTACAAATATTGAAGTATGAATGAGTAAGAGACTTTGAGTAAATGATTTGGCAGAGTTTCAGTATATTCAAGGTTAAATTCGTTACCCACAACTTCAAATGATGTTATATTTATAGATTTAGGTCTTAACTATACGTTAAAGACAAAATCTAACTATTGAAGAAGTTACCCAACGGTTACTCTAAGAAACTATCCGTTCACCAACCGCATTTAATGCTTCTGACACTCAAAGTTCAAATTTTAGATAGCCAACAGACGAATTTCTAAGAAATCGAAAGATAAAGACTTCAACTTTGAATATTTCAAGTTCATCTATCATGAAACAAAGTTCGAATTTTGATCTTTGGAAAATATTTCTATGTTGGAACATACGAATTTTCAAGTAAAAAGTTCTTCTTAAATGTGTGAACAGTAGTTCCATTTTGCCACAGTACCTTCAAAATTTAAATTTTGATACTCAAAATTAGTCTATCAGAGGGCAGCTTAATAAGGCACAATAGTTCAACTATTTCGAAATTCGAATGTTAAAACTTCAAAGTTCGTTTATCACAGAGGCCTCTTTTCAGACTTAATATAAAGTTCGAATTTCTGAGTATTATCATTCGTATGTTAACATATCATTATAACAGACTCATAAGCTTTGTTTTTGAAATTCAAATTTTGATGTTTAAAGTTCATCTGTTAGTGAGCCATCTTCATGTTCTTTCCAAACTTAGCTTTCAGATGAACTTTGACATATTCTCAAACGAATTTTTCATTTTTCATAAGTTGTATTCTGTCTGAAGTTCGAATTTTCAAAGGCCAAAGTTCGTCTGTCAGAGAAAGGTCTTTTCAGGCAAATACCAAAATTCAAATTTCTCAAGTCAAAGTTCGTCTGTCAGAGAAGGCTCTCTTCAGACTTGTTCATTTTCAATGTGAAATTCGAATTTCCAAATCCAAAGTTCGAATTTTCAAAATAGCATATCAGTAAAAATGTTTCAAACTTCGTCTGTTAGTAGGTGTTTTTCAAATATAACATAGAATCATAGTTTTAAAACATCTTTTTGTCAAATCAAAGTTTTTTACTCAATTTAAACAAGGCTGTAGATTCTACATCTATTCTTATGCTGGGTTTTCTTGAATTTCTCCACTTGAGATCATTTGTGCACCTTTGATATCTTCTTTCCAAGCTCTAGAAAGTTGGTTTAGAATAATCAAAACACTTGATTCAACATCTTAGTCATCACTTATTAATCCAACAAAGCACATTTAATAGAAAATTACCTCTATACCCTTCCTAATGTTACATTACAAGAAAATTAAAATATCTAGAAATATATAGAAAATTTACAAAAATGGGTAGACACTGTTTTGCGTAAAAAAGGATAAAAATGTCATTTTTCCAGTTAGACAAAAAAATAAAAAAAATATATTTTTAGCCCTAAAGAATTATAAAAATGAAATTCACATCCTAAAATCATAAAATTTGAAAGTCTTGGAAAAAATTACACCTAAAGACCCTAAAGTTTCAAAAATTATAATTTAATCTTAGGTTAAGGGTAATTTTATAAATATACAAAATTAGTATGAAAACAAACCCCTCAATGAGATAAGTCTAATGGTATATGGCAATACGAGTTAATGTTCAAGAATAAAGAAATAATCAATACCGAGTATCCAAAAGTAATAGTAAACCGATAAAGTAAACTATGAGCCCCACCAATGGTTAAAAGATAACTGAGACAGGAGATGAGCCATACATAGATATCATTTGGGACAGGATAATTAAGAAAATATAAAAATAAAATTAGAATAGTCCTATAGCCTAAAAATGTTAATTTATTATAAAAAACAGTTTTATCGTTACTGTTAAAAATTACCTGGTTCAAGATATATCTGTACCAAGAAAAATTGAGCAAACTAGACACTCAAAGCCCTTTCATTAGGCATCCTAAATGGGGCAACTGGGCAGCACAATTTTTTGGAGAAACCTTCTCTAAGAAGTTGATAATTTTTGGCAAAAAGTAACCATGGTCATTAACCATGATTAAGTATATCATTAAGCCACATAATTAAGTGCCTAATTACTCTCTTTCCTCCTCATTCATATGCGACCTTCTGCAGAAAATAGAAAGAGAAAGAGAGCTTCCAAACACAAGAGAGAAAGAGAGAAAAGTGAAGAAGAAAAGGGAAGAGCCAAGCTTGAAACTTGAAGTAATCAAGATGCAAGTGATAGGTAAGCTCTCTAATCATTTCAAGCTAGTAGTTTGAAGTGATTTCATAGAGTTTTATTCTTCCCCTCCTCAAGTTCAGATTTGACCTAGGTTAAGAATATGAAAATAGAAAGGTTTTCATGCAATAAACATGTGGAAAAGCATGAACTAGTTGATAAAAGCATGATTTCGGAAGTAGTTAGGTGATTTTCAAAACAAATTATTTTCTCTCCTATTCTTGATATTTTCAGTCAGAACAGACTATCAATTTAGAGTTGGAATTCCATATTTTTTATGTCAAAAATGAGTTTCTCATGGTTGAAAAACTTAGGAACAAGTGTTGATTTCACGAAGAAGCTTATGATTAACAAAGTGAAATTTTTAGGGTTCTGAAGTTTAATTTGGAATGAACAGTAACTATAGCTAGAGATGGAATTTGGTAATTCTGAGGCCATATTTGGATTCCTCATGAAAAATTACATGGAATAGAGGTATAATTCATCATTTTTGAGCTAGGAATGAATTTTGGTGAATTTTTTAAGAATTATGCTTTCATGAATACTTTTTAAAGAAAGTCATAGAACCATTAGTTTGAGTAGTTTTTTGATAATGTATTTAGGTTTGAAGAAGCCTAGTAAAGATTGTGGAAGTGTTAGAAAGAGGTGGAACCAGAGGAAAAGGCAAGAGGATTCACAAAGATAGTATTATTTTCCTACTTGCATTATGTTATCATACTTGCTTTGAATATGTTTGATGCTTTGTCATATGATTTTGTTGTTGTCTTGTGATGATTTTATGATGTTGGCTGAATTGAATGAGGGTATTTGAGGCCCTGGGATGTCCATCGTTCAAAATGAAACTTTTGTCGAATTTTTTGTGAAATCATATGACTTAAATGTGCAAGTGTGTTTAATCAATGATTCTTCAATGTTGTTATATAAATATGATAATCTAATCTCATGTATGGGTAATTGCTACTAAGATTCTTTGAATCTCACCCTCTCTTCAATGACTAACCATGTTAGGGAGAAATAATGGAAAAGAGCTAAGGAAGGAGCAAGAGACATGAAGAAGAAAATGATGAATTGTTAATTGTGCCTTGTCTTATATGAAGTTGTAAAATAGTGAATATTATGTTAACATTGTGGAAAATGTATGATAATTTCCAGTTCTAGATATTGTGATATGAAGTTATATTCTACCAAGTTTCATGCGAAAATGAGTTCATTTGCATGGGTTTTGGCAAGCAAATTTCAATATAGATTGAAACAGGATATTTTCTAGATGTATCTATTTAGTTTGTCCTTGTTCTTTATTTAATGAGAGGATAGGTTTCTGGGATTTTTATACCAAATAGAGGAATTCTCAAGCTTTAAAATGACAGCTAATTCATCCCATTTGAAGTTGTTCACAATCAATGGTGAAATTTTAAAGTTAGGGTTTAGAATAGGGCAATATTGGGAAAACTAAAACTGAAAGTTAAGTACTGAAATTTTCAAAAGTTAACATGAAATCATATAGAGCTCCAAAAATTTATTTGTCTACATGTATAAAAATTTCTCTGTCTTAAAATTCATATGCCACTGATTTGGAAGTGATTGGAGTTATAGAATAAGAGATATGTAAGTTTTCCCAAAATTGTCCCAATAACAATAGTATTCTGACCCTTCACACTTTAAGTTACTGTTATTTCTTATGTAAATGAAATAAATGTATAAGAAAAATATGTCTATAAGTAGACATATATAGCTTTTAAATAACATAGAGTATACATGATTTGGTCATGAATAGAATGAAATATGTTTTTTTTCAAAGTTGAGGTCAAAAAACTGGAAGGTAGAAAAATGACCAAATGAACAGTAAAATTTACTATACGAATTGACCCAATGAAATTACTGTTTATATTTTTCCCATGTATATCTGAATTTAAGAAATTTTAGAGACTTGAATCACTTCAAGATGATTTTTATAGATTTAGGTATGAATTTTCAAAATTCATTGGGTAAAATGGAAATTGCCAAATGAACAGTGTTCGGGAAAATTGAAAATTCTGTTTTTATTATATTATGATTTTAGTCTCTAAACCATGATGAAATATATCTAATATGATCTAATACATGGAAAATGGGTCATAATATAAAGTGTTACACTTAAAACCCTAAGTACTTACCCTAGCCCATTTGGCATGAGGAATCAGATCTAAAAAGGTAGTTATTTTCGTGCTCCCTCTAACTCTTCAAATCCCACTCGTTCTCCATCCTTTCCTCTCATTTTCTCCCACAATCATGCAATTGATTTTCATTTTCTTTTCTTTTCTTCCATTTTTGGTCCATTCCTTCCATTATCTTCACTTTATTTCACTTTTTATCTTGAGCTTCCAAACCTGAACAAGTACAGAAAGCTAACGGAAGAAGCTAGGGTTCGAATTTTTTGGGGGATCTCTCACATTGGAACTAATTGCTACTATCTGTAGTTTTCTTCTATGAATTCGATTCTTGCTTCTTCTCCCCATAGTTTGTGCGAGTTCTTGACCATGGCAGCTTGACATTGAAGTGGTGCTTTGCAATAGAGATAAGACAAAAGCTATGAGGAGCATTGGATTCATTGTCTATAAAAGGGATTTTCTAGCTCTCTTATTATTTTCTTAACTAGATTGATTTTGTTTAGACTTTTGGACAAATTTTTCATACTAGGATTATAGCTTGGAATTGATATTTCTATTGAATATTGGATTTAATTTGATCAATTTCACTTGAGAGTTTATTTTGATGCAATTGGATTTGTATTATGTTGCTAATATCATATTGAATTTTCAGCTAACATTTTCTTGTCTTCCATGGATAGTGAATTAGAATGGTTAAATTGTTGTTGTGGATGAGATATATGATTGGTTGAGAACAAGTTTGGGTTATAATGATCTATGTTTGACAATGGAATCAAAGGAAATCTAATTGCACAATTTAGGATTTAATGAAACACTCCCTCTGTTCCTTAATATAAGGGACAAAAAACAAAATCACATAGACCAAGGAAAGCAATAAATTTGTCTGAAATATAAAATAGTTTCCAAAAACGCCCTCATTTAATATTAATAACTTTTATTTCATGCAATTAATACAAATGGAAAAATACTATATTAATTAGGGGTATTCTTGAAAAAAGTTATTAAATACACCAGATAAACCTCCCTTATCTCTTATATTTTGAAACATAACCAATTGTCCTTTATATTAAGGAACGGAGAGAGTAACACACCTACCAAGTGTTTAAATAAATGTTAAAAAGAAATTAATGTATTGTAATGGTTGAATTCTTACACTTGGATTGAAGAACTTTGGTGAGGCTCAACATTCTCAATTTATTAAATCAATTCTCTAACAAAATTCCTTGTAGAATCATTCTAGCTTTTGTGATTGGGAAATTCTCTATTAACATTGACAAGCACCATAATTAATGGACATTGTATTTGAATTTTTTTCTCCTACCACTTTCCAAATTTCAAATTCTTCCTTTTTTTTGTTAATTGTTATGTTTTTATCTTTTAATTCTCTCATACTTAAATTGAATTAAAATCCCCCCCCCCAAACTTGCATTGTATCTAGTGTAGAATTCATAGCATATTTAGTTAAACATTCCTTAAACTTACATACTCATTTTCATTCATTCCTCTAAGGAGAACAACCTAGGTTACACTTGCCACCATTCATTTGCATCCTAGTAAAAAAAATATTAAATTGTACAACCCTTACAATGCGGTTGTCAGTCACCAAGGCATATTGTGCCATGGTAATACCTGGTATATGATCATATTTTCATTTACTATATTGTTTGCCAAAAATGAAATATATAATATTGTGAAATGATTGTGTAATCATACATTTTATTCACATGTTTTTGCATAGTAGCTTTGAATGGAATTTTTGTCTTTAGTTACTTAGATTATTATTTGACATTGTGGTCTTACAATTTCAAAGTGATAACTCTAACTTCAGCAAACGAAATCAATTAGAAGGATGTACTCCTACCTATCTCCTGTAAAGATACTTTTCTCTCTCTCAAACATATGCATCATATTTATGAAATTGTAAGTATAGAGTGGGTGTTTCAAGAATATTTCCTTTAACTATTGTAATAATTGAATGTGTATAATGATAAATTTCTTGTTTAATGGGAAACGTTGTAATTTAAATGTTTAACAAGTTTAATTTGGAGATATATTAGGTTATAGCCGTTATGCTGCCAAAATTCTAGTGGGATTGCAAATGAAACTGTTGAGTTTTGAACTTTTGGGTTTGAATTTTATTTAGGGTCTAAATCGTTTTCATGAACTTTGGGTTAATGAATACTAGTTTCTAGTATTTTAATTAAATTACTCTTAAATCCTTGTTTAAAAACTTAAGGTGTTACAATTTCAGATTAATACATTTCAAAGTTCTAATAATAGATTTAAAGTCCTTAAATGATATAAAAAGGAAATTGAAGTTACTCAAATCCATAAAGGGTAAGAGTTAGTTTCAAATTTGGGAAGACCAATATAAAGTCCCTTAAGTTTATTTTTGTCATTCATTGTAAGATCTTGGAAGATCAATTTAAAAATGTTAATAATAAGACAATGTCAAATTCAAAAGGATGAAAGTGATTTTTTTTTGTTATTTTTATTCTTCCATTCAAAATCATGAAAGGTCAGTTAAATTTTTTACATTAAGATTTTAAATTTTATATGAAATAACAAAACTTCTCACTTTCCGAGATTTTATACTAATCTTCTCAAATTTGATACTTATGAAAATGTTTACACCACTCATCCAAAATTTTGATATTTAAATTTTATTTTTGATCACTTACGGACTTTAGATCTACTATTATCAAAGTTTTGAAATGTTGTAGTTTGAAATTGTAATTAATTTCTGGTCCAAAAAATTGTAATTATTTTATAATTTTTGACTCTAACTACAATTCCCTAGAAAGAAAGAATGGACCTCGCAGGTTCTTAATTCTAGTCATATATTGTTTTAGTTGGGTTGGGCTCATCACATGGAGGAAAATATTGAAGTTATAATAATCATAGTCCGGTTCAATCAATTCAACTGGTATTTGATCTAATTTGAAACTCTCCCAAAACTGAATTCCTCAAAAACTGATTAATGACCGGAAAAACCAATCAACCTGGTGAAAAATGGTCTGGTTTTTTTTTTTCAAAAAAAAAATTACAACTCTAGCCTTAAAAAAAATTTCTAAACTCATTAAGATTTCTCAAAAATATCTAATATATTACTTCTTACATAACCAGTAAAGCTATCTTTATATAAGGCTCACTACACACACTTTCTTAAAACTTGAACAATATGGAACTTTTAAATCTCATATGATTTTTTTTTCTTTTTTTTCTTCAATATTTACTCACTTTTTTTATTTATTTCTTGAATTTTTTTCTATATGATAACATAATTCTAATATTTGTAATATCTATTATTTATCTATATTTTAATTTTGAACTTAATTATTTTAATTTAACTTTAATATGACTTTTAAAAATGTTTGACAACAAAGGCTCATGAACTTTTGTCTTTTTCCTTGTAGCTTTTAAAAGTGTTGGATAATAAAAGGTTTATGTCCATTTTTCTCATCTAATTTTTTTCTTCAATCTTTGCTTTTTCTTTTATTTATTTACATTATTTTAATCTTTATGATACATATTAATTACAACCAGTTTGATCCCGATCCTCTTTCATACAGACCATTGAATCTTAAATCGGTTCAATGTCTAATTCGATTTTCTTAACATTGATAATAATTAAAGTAAAATATCATGCCATTTTTTTTATTTTGCCTTAATTACATAAACCTTTCCTATATTTTGAAAACCTACACTTTAATTTAATCTATTAACACCATTAGGAATATTCCTAAAATAATATTTATTAATTAAAAATTATATTAATATAAATCATATTTGTTAGTTCATCCCCCGTTATTTTAAATCATATTAATTAAATGTTATTCTTTGTTTTCTACAAATTGATTTTGGTTAATTTTTCATGAGGTAAAAAATTAATAAATTTTATAATATGATAAAAAATATATCTTTTTTATAATTTGATGAAAAAATTTGAAAATATACATGTTTGAAATATTTTCTTAGCTAATGTCTGTGTTTTAAGTAAAATAAATAATTTTAATTATATTTGAAATATTTAAAATTATTAATTAATTTGAAAATATAGGTATTAAAATTATGAGTAAAATATCATACATCCCTTTTATTTTATCTTAATTATAGAGATTTTCCTTTTATTTTAAAAACCTATAAAAACCTTCCCTAAAATCAAAAGTTATGTTATACCTCCAATCTATTTTATAGATCCCATTTCCATCTACTCAATTATTAATTGACCATTAGATTATATTATTAAACTTTTTGTTCGACAAAAATACCTCTATTTAATATAAATACTATTTAAGAATCATTTAGATATTTATGTTAGCCAAAATATTTTTAATACATATTTTTATACTTTTTTATTTTATTACAAAGTTGATTAATTTTATAATTTCAAAATTTTTAATTACATTTATTTAGACCTATTTAATTAGTAATTTTTTTAGATAAATACATTGGCTAACAAATTGTTACTGTTTATAAAATTGTATCTAAACACTTGTGTCCAAAAATAATTTTAATACTTTTATTTTGAAATTAATTAATGATTAATTTTATAATTTTAAATATTTCAAATATATTTAAAATTTATTACTTTATAAAACATTGGCTAAGAAAATATTTCAATCATATATTTTTAAAAATTCTCATCAAATTATAAAAATGATATTTTTTATCATATTATAAAATTTATTAATTTTATGCCTCATGAAAAATTAATAAAAATCAATTTATAGAAAAAAGAATGATTTTTAATTAAATATGAGGGTTGAACTGATGACTATGATTTATGTTAATATAAGTTTTAATTAATAAATAATATTTTAGACTTTTTAGGAATATTCCTAATGGTGTTAAGAGTTTGGACTAAAGTGCATGTTTTTAAAATAAAGGAGAAATCTCTATAATTAAGATAAAATAAAAGAAAGGTTATAATATTATATTCTAAAATTTTTTTGGCACATAAGTGTTTAAATACAATTTCATATATATGATAACAATTTGGTTGCCAACATTTGTATTTAAAAAATTACTAATTAAATAAGTTTAAATAAATGTACGTAAAAATTTTAAGATTATAACAATAATCAATTTTATAATATAATAAAAAGTCTAAAAGTATATGTATTAAAAATATTTTGGCTAACATAAATATTTAAATGATTCTTAAATGTTATTTATGTTAAATAGGAATATTTTGGTCAAGTAAAAAAATTAATAATTTAAATTAACAATGAATTAATTATTGGATGGATGAAAATGGAATCTGTAAAATAGGTAGGAGATCTATATAATATAAATTTTTATCAGGAAAAAATTTTATAAGTTTTCAAAATAAACAAGAGGGAGGTATGTAATTAAAGCAAAACATAAGTGATGTAATAGTATTTTACTCTAATAATTAACTGTACATCTGTTTTCACATATAACAAAGCCTAATGAATGAGTGATATCATTTCATGACTTGTGAATAACAATGTCTTAAAACCCAAATCAAACATTGAACTATGAATGCCATTAAGTCATTTTTTATGATTTAATTGATTAAGATGTCGATTGAACTGGTAATGTAATATTTAAATAAAAATAATACTATATAATATATATAATAAACTATTAAACTATTAAATAATTTAAAAATAAACTTAAATAGTACAATTTCATAATGAGTTAACAAGTATGCTCATATAGTAATAATATATGTCAAGTAGTTGAAAATAATATTCTAATAAGTCAACATAGCAGCATCACATAACCATAACATTATAAAATGTTTATATAATACAATGTAGTTTTTCATTAATGAGAATAACTTCATAATTTGTCAAGCATTGGTGGATCTTGGTTAAGTATGGGTTTTCACTCTCTAATTATTTTTATAATTAATAATTTTAATAAAAAAAAACTAAAATTTGGTTAAATTTTACTCAATTCATAGACTCGGTCTACTCTCTAAAGTCCACTTTAGTTTCTGACTTAATTCCAATTTTTCACTTAAAATGAATCAACCCGGTCCAACCCCTTAAATAGTTTGAAGTTGCCAAACGAGTCGCTTGTGTCTTCAAGTAACTATTGAATTTGTCTAACTGTCATTTCAACAAATTGGTAAAAAGTGTGATTGGTTATTATATTTTGATATTGATAATTAAATTTAAATTTGGTTGATTAGTATAAAATATAGAATTTATATTGAGTCACTTATTATAAATTATTAATAGTACAACTCACCGTAAATCTCACGTAATGCTTGAAAAAATGTCTAGTACTCTAGTAGTTAAATAAGAATTTTTATGGTGTACAGTTAAACAAGAAGAATACATTCATTTTCTTTGGGCCAAAAATAAAAGAATGCATCTCCAATCTATATTATAGTCCAGTCACAGATCTCATAGATGTATGGACAGTTCTTATGCTCTTTTTCATGTGTTGTTTAAAATAAAAACATTAAATCATTATTATTGTATTTTTGCATTACAACCCCCAAAATTTCCCCATCAATATATATTTATTTATTTGGAGCCAATCAAATATACTCTGATGCATTTTAACTAAAATCATGTAAATTAAGATAATTAGTTACAATTAGTTAGAAGTTTTACTTTTACATAAAATTAGAATTCAAAACTAGTGCGATACAAGGGAAGGTTCAAGTATATTTAATTAAATCATATAAATGTGAATATAATAGAATAAATATGAATAGGATGTGGCAATTAAGTTACTTGAAAAAAAAAAACAATTGAATTAACAATTCAATAAAAATGAAGGAAAAATTATTAAAATCTTACTTGGGATCATTAATATCAAATTCAATAGGTACTAATGTGAAAAAATTTAACTTAAATACTTGTAGTGGACTAATTGTCAATAATACTTCATTAATATCTAATATAACAAAGCATAAATAATTATAAAATAAATCAATATGAATACAAAGTCAGATGCAAAAATAATTTTAATTAATACTACAATGAACATAAAGAATAAATATTATTAAACAGTGAGTATCTATCAATGATGGAGGAGACCTTTTAAATTGGAGAAGAGGCATTATAGGAATATATTTAGCAACATCAAATACAATCAAAATCTAGGGGGCATAATTTGAGTACATTCATTTGAATGCAATCATATGAGGTAAGATTGTAGTTTTTTCTTAGTCGATTTTTTCTTAGATAATAAATTTTTTAAAATAATAACACCGACCTTCACAAATTCTTCTATAGAATTTATGAAATATATTTTTATCCATCACTTTTGAATACATTTTAGTCAACTACAAAAAATTGCAGGTTAAACATTTGTAATTTATTATTTAAAAATCTATTGAATATTCCATATTAAAATTTTTCATAATATAATGAAAATATATACAAAATAAAAATGAAAACATATAATAAAAAAATAGTTGATCATGCTTTTATCTTACCTCGTCAAGAAGTATCATGTCTAAGGATGTGATATAAAATGGTGCACACTCTTTTTATCCTAATACAACCTACACATTTGAACACATATTATAGACCTGTTCCTTACTGGCTGAAATGATAACAACAACAAAGCTTCTAATTTGTTCATCACTGTGAAAAGAAAAAAGTTATTCGGTTATTTGACACTTATATTAATTAATTGAAAGAAAACTTAATTAATAGAGAGGAATATCTTGTGTCATTAACCATTCCTAAGCTCTTTTCCAAAGATTGTCAACATAATAACAAATGCTTAATTATATTTGAGACCCTACTATAGTAAAGATATATATATATATATATATATCATGATGAGCTTAATGGAATGTGCATAGAAATTTATAATAATATATAATAATAAAGGCTGAAATTTGAGTCAAGTCGTTGTATATTAGTGTTCTTTTTGTTTCCCCTTTTCACAAAATTTTTTTAAAAAAATTATAGCCATACAATATAGGGTGATTCAGTCCTGCAGCTTTTTCCTTATCCAATTTACGCTTTAAGCATATGAGTTTAAAAAACATATTTGGCAAAAAAAAAATCTAATAGCAATATCAATCAGAGCTGCAAAGGGAAAACCACAAAATATTTAAATAATATTATTAAACAGTTAAAAGAAAAACTTGAATCCTAAAAAATAAACTCTAATATATCATTAATCAAACATTCTATCGCCAAATCAACTAATAGTAACAAAAGATTCAGTAAAATCTCGCACTAAAAGTATATCAATTGAGAAAAATCAAATTAATTACCTCCATCTAGATTGATAATGGAAAAAGGTGATTATCTTATTAGCCCTAAAAATATAAACAAAATTGATGATAATAAATAATGGAAAAATAAAATGAACTATAAATAATTGAATGCAAAAACGTGATACCAAGATTAACAATGTCGCGTTTAAAATAATGAACCTTCAAAGCACCTTCAGAGCAATAGACCTAAGGCCAGTCATATAAATAGTTGTGAATATATTAATATGGAAATTATAAAATATATGATGATTTCAAAAATTGAGATTCAAATATGGAAACATATCATAATCAATTAAAAAACAAATTTTAGATCATTCTGTATGAATTTTAAATTATTTGACATAAAGATAATTGAGTGGCATATTAACAAAGATACTTATATATATAAATAAAAAAGTGATTTTTTTCATATTATCATATCAAATTTATAAAATAAAATTAATTACATAAAAAAATAAATATTATTTGAAATATTCAAGACCAGATTATTGTGGAGTCTAAAATTGTGACACATCATATTTTTCAATCTCTACTTTATACTAATAAATAGTAATAGATTATTATATATTCATAAAATACCCTAAATGAAAACTATTAACCTCTATCTTATATTAATGTTTAGATATAGATAGTCAAAACAATGAAAAATATTTATGAAAATCATACATTAATCTTTTACAGAATTTTACAAAGGCCCCAGTATAAAAAAGACCACAGAGGCCTTTTAAAAATGCCCTTATATTATGGACTAGAGGAAGTATATGTGAATATCTAGAGCACATTCGATGCTCATTGCAGAATTGGACCGTTTAGATTAAAATTGGACAGTTTAAATTAAATTTTATTTTATTATTATATTTTTAATATATTTTTATTTTATTAGATACATAATATAAAGTAAAAATAATTTTATAACTGTTATCATTAAAAAACTACATGGTTAAAAAAAATTACGTGCAGATTAAAAATTACATTATTTTATTATATGCAGAATATAAAATAAAAAATAACATGCAGATTAAGAAAATAATGTTATCATTAAAAAATTAAAATAAAACTTTAAATTTAAAACATTCAAATTGAAATTACATGGTCCAAATCTCACCATAGTGTGATGAGCGTGGAATGAAGGCGCATGAACATCAAGGTGTAAGTAGAATAAAAATGTAGTGACAATAATATAAAATGAAGGTAAAAAGAGGAGGAAATAGTCATGACCTACATAAAAAATAAAAGAGATCTAATGAATCATGGAGGCCAAGTGGGTAAATTGGGCAAAACACAATAGCGATAAAAACTTTTTACCACTCCATTTTTCAAATGTTTTAAATTTATTTTTTTATTGGTTTAGAAAAAAATAGAATGTAGCACTCCAATCTCTCCTTTCCTCCCGTATAGGAAGGAGGCCTACTCCGCCACCCCTGATTCATTTTTCCCCTCCCTACTCAATTTCCCCTTATCCCCACGTCTCCCTCCCTTTCACTCTTATACATGCAATACAAATATGTAAATAAATATATATTAATTATATTTATTTTAAAAAAATTATATATTTTATAATTATAATAATCATAAATTATAAATATATATTTTTATATTTTTATAATTGATATTCCTTTCAATTCAGAATATAAGTTCAATTTGACTAATTCAACAAGAACTAAGTAAAATAGTTTTATTCATTAAATTTTTCAAAAAATACACCATTTTCAATATTACTCATACTAAAGTCTAAAATAACATTAATTATAATACTCGTATCATTTGCTATCTTTTACATATTTAATTGTAGATTCAGATAAAATATGAAAAAAGATATTTTTGGTTAAAGTTGTACATAGGATATGGAAGATTAATGGTGTGTATGTTTTCATCTCTAAATGTCTCTTGGTGCATATAAAAACGTGGCAAGGTGGTAAATATTTCATATAAAGAGGCCCAAAAAAAAAGTTGGTGCTATATTTTAATGCACCTCAAGAGAGCTGGAGACAGCATCCAGGAGAGAGCCCTGTTGGGTAAATGACGGAAAGAATTTTTGTTTTTTGGTGGGAATGACGGAAAGAATTTAAAAACTTGCAAAAACAACCAAGTAGAACTGATTGTATAAGCACTCATTCAACTAAGTCCAATATTTTAGTCTAATATTTATAATAAAAATTTGTATTTGTTTGATTATGATATGTTAATTATGAGTTTACAATTTGATAGCCTATGCTACTCGCGGGAACGGATACATCAGCTGTGACTTTAGAATGGGCAATGTCTAACTTATTGAACAAGTCCGAAGTGTTGGAAAAAAACAAAGTGAAAAAATATGAGAGGTGGGGAAGAAATATATACTAATTAAGTATATTCTTTCATTCAGAGAATAAAAAAGATATATCTCAAGTGGATGGAATAAAGTCATACGGACTTTATTCACTGTAGAAGCACTCTAAGAAAAAATCATCAAGAGAGAGATAACTGAGTGACAGAATGAGCCTATATTGCAGAAAGAAAAATTTTTCTTACCCAACAAGGGTAGATATAATGTAACCAAACATAAAGAAAGATAAATATCTTCTTTCCTATTTTGCCCGAATTTACAATAAAATGTGTAAGAGGTAGTAAATGATATGGTTATTATAATTATTTAAATTAAACTTATATTGTAGATTGGAGGGAATATTAATGATGAAGATATAAAAATATATATTTATAATTTATGATTATTATAATTATAAAATATATAATTGTTTTTAAAATAAACATAATTAATATATACTTTCTTTGATCCTTTTTAGAAGACACTTCTAACTACTTTACATATATTAAGGAAGTTAGTTATATTTTTAAAATCCTAAAAAAAAACTAATTATTCCTTTTTTACCCATATTTCTTATAATAATGCAATCATATTTAAATAAGATTTTCAATCATTATTAAGTAGGAGATTGTGAAACCAATTTAAATATGGCTAAGAACATTGCCATTGACCAATTATGTAAAAACTCTAATGACAATTTATGAGGTCAAAAAATAAATAATTAGCAGCAAAATAGGAATATTGTTATTAAACATTACAATATGCCTTATAAAAAAGATAAGGAAAAGCTTCTAGAATATGTTTTATTAAAAAAGGCATGAGGGAGTATTAATATCAATATATAATAAAATGTAGGATAGAGCTGTGGCTAATGCACAATAGCAGTTCCATCCTACTTTGGACATGGAGCTGTGGCTAATGCACAGTAGCGATTCCATCCGGCTCTGTGCCCTTTCTTTTTCTTTTTTTTTTTCTTTGGTTTTCTTCTTTTATTGGTGGGTCCCATTTTTTTAAATTCAGTATTTTTTAATTCTAAAATTTATAGTAATTTTAATTAATATTATTTGATATTATTTTTCTAGGATAAGGGGAGTTAATAATAAAAAATTTTTTAAATTCAATATATTTTAAAATTAAATAAAATATCTCTCATATGCTCCCATGTATTCACATCTTCTGCGTGAGCGAGGGAAAAAAAATTAGTTTATCTATATATTTGTATTGTATGTGTAGGAGTAATAGGCAGGAAGACGTGGAGAAGAGGGGAAAATGAGTAGGGAGAGGGCAAAATGAATGAGGGGTGAGGGAGTAGGCCTGCTTCCTACACTATACTAGAGGGAAACTCCGGGTTCTCTCTCAACAAGGAAACAAAAAAAAATTAAAGCATTTGAAAATCAAATTAGTGTATTCTGTATTGCATGGTTATAGTATTTTGGTATATATTTTTTAAAGTGGAGCATTTTAGTAAAAAATTAAAATTTCGTAGTAGCATTTCGCTCAATTTGCATGTCAAGTGGGTTTGCTTGAATTTGGCCCACTGTTACTTTTTTTTTCTTAATTTTTTGTTTTTTTAATTTTTCTTTTTCAAACCTATATCTAGATCTATATATCTATATTTATTGTATTTATTTTCTTGCCTGAATATTTATTTTATTTATCTATAAATTCTTAAGGGAATTCTAAAGGAAGCCATTTCATTTGGCTTTGAATTTCACTTGAAATAATACTTGGCTTCCAGACATATCACAAGAAAAAGTTAAAAAGAGGCTAGTTTCTCTTTAAGAATTCACTCTCTCTCAAATGAAATCGCGGATAGCTAAGGAGCTCATGGGGCAAGCACAGAGGGGGATGGGGGTGTCTCTTGCCACCCCCTTTGAAGGGAGGACGTGGTAAGAAAAATATTTTTTTTAGTTTTAAAATTTATAGATGATATAATATATTTTTTTTTGGGAATTATATAATTATATATATGTATAGTTTTATCTTATTTTATATCTTTTTTTTATATTATATAATTGTATAACTGTAAAGATAGTATTTTTATTATATAATATCTAAATTAAAAAGATGAAAATAGTATAATTTTATAGTTGTATAATTGTAAAAAATGTTTTTTTATTTTTAAATTTAAATATTAAAAATTAAAAATTTAAAAAAAATAAAAGAAAGAATTTCAAGAAGGAGGTAAGATTTCTCTTGGCAGGAGAGACCCCTTGTAATGTGTAAAAAAATGTCCAATTAAATAAGAAGAATGCATTTTTATTTTTTAGACCAAAAATAAAAGAATTCATGTCCAATCCATATTATAGTCAACTCATAGATCTCATGGATGTATAGACAATTCTTTTGCATTTTCTATGTTTATTTAAATAAAAACACAAATGTTAATTTCTTTTAATCATTCTTATTGTATTTCTGTATTACAAGTTACAACCACTAAAATATCCTGGTCAATATATATTTTTTATTTATTAAAATGATTAGTTAAAATTAGTTAGATGTTTTGATTTTATAAAAAAAATACTATACATTCCTAAAATATCCTTAATAAAAACTAATAACATTTATCTCACATTAATATTTAGAGAGATATTAAAACTATCAGGGTATTTGTGAAAATTATATATATTAATGCTTTGCAAAATTTTACAAAGGCCTCTGTCCACATAGACCTTCTAAAAGATCTTACATTAAAAACATGATGGAGTGTATGTGAACAATAGGGCGTCAAGTTAGGGGTGTTTTGAGGCATGAAGGCTCACTAGGCTTGGTCATTCCCAATCACTGTAGGTCGGGCTAAAATGAAGAAGAAAGACACAAGATCCATATCGTGCCAAGCCGGACATTGGGCAAAGTGTTGTTCAATCCTAGCCCAGCTTGGGCATATGTATTATATTTTTTATTTTATTTTATTTATATTTTTTTTATTTTTTAATGAATATTGAATGATTTTATAAGATTATTTTTCTTAATATATCACAGTTAATAAATTGATTTTATAATTATAATAAAGACTTTTTGTTACTCCAAAATTTTAAATTTATTTCTTAACTTAATATTATATAAAAATAATATATAATTGTTAAATATTTATAATTTTAACAAATGTTTCTTTTGATCATGATATTATTTTATATAAAAATATATTTTGACTGAAAATAATTATAGTTTTTTGTTAATAAATTAAGTAATTTATTATTTATTTAATTTTTTTGTACGGGCCAAAATTGGACCCTATATTGGCTTAGTCAAGTATTGGTCATGTCGAGCCAAGTCACATGCACTATTTTTAAGCTTGAGAGGTATTCTGAGCCGGACACCAGGTCTGAGTGATATTTGGCTTCACTTGATTCATGAACACTCCTCTATCGAGTAGAATAATAATGCAGTAACAATATAATATAAATATAAAATGAAGGAAAAAAGAGGGGGAAATAGTCATGATCTACCAGAAAAATAAAGGAGATCTAAATAATGAATCATGGAGGTCGAGTGGGTTTGCTCGAATTTGGTCCATGGCTACCTTTTTCTTTTTTCCTTTTTCTAATTTTTTAATTTTTTTTAAAACCTATATGTATATATCTATATTTATTGTATTCATTTTCTTGCCTGAATGTTTTTTGTATTTATCTATAAATTCTAAAGGGATTAAGGGAGCCAATTTTTTTTACTAGAGATTAAAGGTCTATTTGGTTCAATTAAGGAAATTGGAGGGGACGAGAGGAAATTGGAGGAATTTTTAATAGAGAGGAAGAGATTTGAGGGGTTTTAAAATTCCTTTATTTGGAAAAATTAAAGGAGAATGGATGAGAGAAATTTTAATAAAATTTTGTTTGGTTAATAAAGGAATTGGAAGGAGTTGAATAATAAATACCTTTTTACCTAAAAAACCCCAATTTTGGGGGATGGGCGAAGGGATTAAATCCCTCCAATTTTGTCAGCCAAACTGAGGGGAGGGGATTTAATCGCCTCTAATTCCCTTTCCTCCCTTTTAAAAAAACCTTCAATCCCCTCCAACCAAACACACTAACTCTATTTGGTTCGAGGGATTTTGGAAGGGAAAGAAGGGGAGGAAAACTTTTCTATCATATTTTTTGCTCAAACCAAATAAGGAGATGAAGCACTTTGCCTCCCGTCCTTAGATAGGAAGAAGAGGAAGGGATATGAGTGAAAATACTTATTTTTCCTTGTTTACTTTAAAAAAAAATAAGATAAAAAGTTTTTCCTCTTCTCCCATCCAAAATCACTCGAACCAAATGAAGCCAAGGGAGTCATTTAGCTTTGAATTTCAATTGAAATAATACTTGGCTGTCGTATATATCACAATAAAAAGAAAGCGGAGGCTAGTTTCTGATTAAGAATTCACTCTCTCTAAAAAACTAAGGCTATGTTTGGTTCGCAGAATATTTTGTGGGAGTGGCAATGAGAATGAGAGTGGGAATGAGAATGGTGATTAATGGAATTAGATAAGTCTGTTTAGTATGTTATGGAATGGAATATATATCTATATTTAGTTAGACAATAATACCCCTAACATAAAAGTGTATTAAATTTTTTTTAATTATTAAAAAAAATTTATACATATATTTGATAAAAATAATTAAGGACTAAACTTATATACTTTTTCTTATATGCTTTTCATACTATTCTCCAATTAAAATTTAACATATAGACCTTTTAAACTTTTTTTTGCTTAAGAATTTAATGTTTTTAATATATAATTAATGACTAAATTTACAATGTATTAAAAAATAATTAATATGTTAACTTTTAATTGGAAAATAATATGAAAAGTGCATAAGGAAAAGCATATAAGCATTTTTCAATTATTAAATATGTAATTTTATTTTCCTTAATTTTAAAAACATTTTTAATAATTTACTTTATTTAAAAATTATATATATTCATTTTTTTAACATATCTGAATTAAATACTAAAATTATCATATATATATATATATATTAAATGATGCACAAATTCTTGAAAGTTCATCACAAGGTTGATAGTTACGAAACATCTTTTGCAAAGAAAAAGAAATGCATTTGCCTCTTTTTAATGGATTATTTTGCTTGTTGGTAAAAAAAAAAAATGCATGGCCCTTAAAAAATGAAGGGCAATATGGGTATTTCATGTGCTATCTAGGGAATGAGCTCATTTCATCACATACTCAAGATTCACCATTCTCAAACCTGGTGGAATAGCCATTCCCATGGGAACCGAATGAAACTATTCCAAATGCAACCAAACATGATATGGGAATGGAATGGAGTTGATTCCATTCTATGTAGTAGCTAATTCTTCCTACCAAACACACCCAGGGAACCAGCGTGGGTAAGATAGAGATCCTCCTCCCTCCAGCCACTTACTCTTTTTTAATAATTTTTTTAATTTTTTGTTTTCTAATACTCCTTTCGATTCTATTTGTAAGAGAAAATTTTTTTTGTGGTATTAAATGTAAGGAAAAAAGAAGAAGTTAATAGTACATTAATTTTTTTTTAAAAAGTACACTAAATTAATTATGTGAGAAAGAGAATAAATGTATTAGTAATTCAAATTAATATTAAATTAAGTAAGAATGATTTTAGGAAAAATTTCAGTAAATATATGCTTACAGATCTATTAATAGCTAAAGTTCAACCTTTCTTTAAATCCATGGTAATCAAGTACTTTTCAATCTTAGAATGGATAGATAATATTTCAAGTACTTGCAATCACTCTAATAGTGAACTCTCACTTTTGAACTCAAGACTTGACATTAATCAAATGTGAGAAGGGTCTCTACTATTGGTGATCATGATTTAATGAGCTTCAATTCTATCCCCATTGATGTTTTCAACACTATATGTCTTATCAGCCATTTTGTTAAAGGATTTGCAAGATTTAACTTAGACCTTATATAACTAATAGAGATTACCCCATTTACAATTAAATCCTTCATATAGCTATGTCTTATTTCAATGTGTTGCGACTTTCCATTATGAACTTGGTTATAAGCTTTTGAAAGAGTAGATTGACTATCACAATAGATAAATATTTGTGCTATTACCTCATGGTGGAATAAGTAATATAGATTTATTTGCAAGAACAATACCCTTATTAAGAGTGTAAACCCATGTATTTGTAGAAGCATGATCATTTAGATAACTTATCCAACTATCATTTGTATATTCTATTAAAATTAAAGAATTACCACTATAAGTCAAAGTACAGTGACTTGTTTCTTTTAAATAGATATTAAATCTCAAATTTATTTTCATGTCATATAAAAAAAATATCTAAATTCACATGATCATTCATGAATTTGAATAAACATATTAAATATTCATCAAAACATTCATTATGCATATTTATTCACTTTTGAATGGTCACACTGTTTCAGTGATATATCTTAAAGAAACACAACCATATTAAGAAAAATCATTAATAGAAGTCACAAAATACTTTTACAACTTATAGCAAGCCAACCATGTATATCATTAGAATCAATTCTAATATTTTAGAACCTTTTTCTATTCTAGGGAAAAATGTTGTCTAATTAATCAAATAATGTATAATTCTTGATTTCTTATAGATTTTAGAATTAAGTTAATATTTATTATCTCATTTAACATAATTAATATGACATAAATAATATCATCATATATCATAAGAGTCAATAATACTAGTATAATAATAAACATTATTATTAACTTAAGCAACATTACATTTGAATATGTTCCCACATAAATAACCCTTATCTACAAATATTCCTTTTTTAGATAGAATAAACTTATCTCCCTAAAAAACATACTTAAACCCAAACTTATTAAGTAGGGGTACATAAATTAAATTCTTTCTAACATTTGGAATATAATATATGCCTGTTAAAGTAAGAGTTTTCCCAAAAGTGAACTCAATTTCTATGGTCTCTTTACCTTTAACTTGGACACTTGATGCATTTTCCATATAGAGCACATTTTCATCCTTTTCCTTAAATGTCTTGAAGAGATCCTTGTTCTTGTACATATGACAAGTTGCTCCAAACTCCACCCACCATGATTCATTATTTTCAACCATGTTGATATCAGAAATAATAGCCACAAGATTATCTTTTGAGGAAGAATTGCTTTCTTTCTTCTTTCTGAAGAAACGACATTCTTTCTTGTAATGACCATTCTTCCTACAAAAGTAACACTTACCCTTATTTTTCTTATTCTTATAGCCATTTTGTCTATGAGATTTGTCATTTTCTTCTCTTTTTTCTTAGAAGTCTTGTTAGACTGTCCTTCCTCTACCATATGTACTTTCTCATGAGCATTGGTGTTTTTAATATCATCTTGTTTACGATACTCCTCTTCTAAATGAAGATGATTCCCCTATTGCTCAAGAGAGATATCTTCTTTTTTATGCTTAAGACTCTTTCTGAAGTCTTTCCATGAAGAAGGAAGTTTTTCTATGATTGAGGAAATAATGATACTTTCATCCATATGCATGTTATGTTGTTTGAAATTATTCAAAATATGTTCAATTTCATGCAATTGTTCCATAACAGATTTTCCATCAATCATTTTATAATTATTGAAGCGAGTAACAAGAAATTTCTTACTTGTTGCATCCTCTTGCATGTATCTTACCTCTAATTTACAGAGGTTGAGTACTCTTCATAAACATAAAAAAGGGAATCATCAAGTCCATTGAGATTGTGTCAAGTGCCGATGTAATAATCATTCTCCCATTTTTGCCTTTCTCTAACCTCAGTCATGGTTTCTCATTCTCTTTCTTTGGGCATAGGAGTGGTAATGATAGAGCAAAGGCTAGGCATGACTTAAAGAATTAAAAAAGGAGCATGGAGGGTTTGGAAGATGATGGAGACCATCAAGGAAGTAAAGCCCAACTTTATACTTGGAGAAGTAATGTTCCAAAATACCCTTTGAAACACATTGGTGGACTAATTACAAAAGCAAGGGCCAAAGCTATGAAGGAAGCATTGAATAGGCTTATTCAAGACTTGCAAGATAAAGAAGGTTTCTATCTTGATAAGATAGAGGTGTCTTCCAAGCCCAATAATCCCTCAATAATGGGGTCTTCATATGGAGTAAGAAGCATGGTAATTTGTTTATAAGTTCAAGTCCAAGAGTACCAAGCTTCTAATGACCTCACAATTGAAGAACTCACTTGAGAATCTATAACGCTACTCTTAAACTTAAATCTTTAATGTTTAATTCTTAATGGGCTTCAAGTTTTTTTGTCCTAATTATTTATTTGAGCCTTTGTTGGGTTCCTAATTATATTTCCAGGGCCCAAATTAGTATTTTAAGTGTCCTAGGTCCATTATGACTATTTGGCTCTCAAGTAGATCATAAATTAGGTATATTTTTGAGTCAAAAACGTCACTTTCTTTGTGGCTTTCAAAAAGTGACGTTTTTAAAATAATTTCCATATTTATTTAGTATTATCTAGTGTCTTCTAGAATGTTCTTACTTGGTTAGCAAGATGGAATATTCTAGAGTGATTTAGTTTCCAAATAAGTGAGATTCTTACAATCTCGTAAAATTTAGTTTCACAATTTAAGTAATTTTTGTCCCTTAGATTTAGGAATAATTAATTACCTATTTCATAAGATTCTCTAATCATTCTAGAGGATTCTAGGGGTCATTCTAAATATATGTATTTAGACCTGCGTTTTTTTTAACAAGTTGAATAAGAATTATTTTCCTTTAATTCTCTTGTGTGAGAATTATTTGAATTTATGTTCTCTTGAGAACTCGTGACCTACCAACCAGAGTAATCGACCGAGTGGGCGTCATCGTTAGAGCTTAGGAACGAGTTTCCTTGGTTCTAGCATGTGATCATCAACTTGTTTTTGTTCGTGAGATCGTTTCCGCTGTATTTTCTGGTTTGCTTGGTCATCGACCAAGAGGGCCATATCAGAAGACTTGATGAAGGTGCTGAATATTAAGCCCAAGCTTAAATGAGATTATCAACTCCAAAATACAAGTTTCAGATCCAAGCCCAAGAGGAGTCCATTGGAGGAGATTACTTAAAAGATCATGTGCTTCATTAAAAGAGTACATGACTTAGATATTAGTTACTTAATTAGTGTTAATTTCATTTTTATTAATTATGGGCTGAACTTTGTTAATTAATAAAGCCCAATTAGTTAATTAGTAGTCTTTTTGATATGTCACCTTATAAATAAGCATTTCATGTGCCAAACATGTGATTTCATTAATGTAGTGGCATGTTTATAAGAGCTTAGGCATTATTTTTATTATTTTGTTTAAATTTTCATAATTTATTTTTAGAATATTATTTTACTAGTTTCCTAGGTCAAATGGGAGTGTTATTTGAGTTTAAAGTCTCCTAATCCCATTAGGATTACTTGAGCCTAAATTAATTACGTTTTATAGGCTTATTAGGTTAGATTTTACTTTACCTATTTAATGCTAACTTTTATGTGCATTTTTTATAGTTGAATCAATAAAAATTTTAGTTTTATGAGTTTTCCTCTTGCATTTCTTTGAGTGCTAGAGAGGACACTATGATTTATTAAGGAGTTAGTCAATCCTTGTGGCATCATGGAATTAAGGTTCAAAAGACCAGTTCTTTTGGGTTCTACTTCTCAAGACCAACATTTATCCATCTTATTTCTATTGTGCTTTTTTGTTTATTCTCTTCTTTGTGCATTTTCTTCTTGCTGTTTCTATTTTTTTAGTTTTCATGTTCCTTGTTTCGCAAAACTCCAGGTGTCTTACGCATCAAAATGGATTCTTTGAACGGGTTCCATAAGGGTTTACTTATCATTTGGCATCAGAGCTTATATTTGCAAATCAAGGCATATTTTTCTGTTTTGTTTTTTTCTCTTCATTTTATTCTAGTTTTATTGCTTCCAGAAAATTTGTGTCACTATTCATCCATACGGTTGTCACGATTCACCGTCACTATTTTCATTCACTGTTCACGGCACTATTTTCATTAACTATTCACATCACTGTTCCACCACTGTTTCATTCCACAGTTCATCATTCAAATTAAAAAAAATGATTCATCCATTTTATTGCTGCATGTTTTAGTTTTGCTTCTAGTGTGAGTTGCCCAGATTAAAAAAAATAATAGCAGCAGAAAAAAATATTAAAAAAATATGAAAAAACAGAGAGATTGATTGCTGTAGAAAAAAAAATATAGCAACAACAGAAAAAATATTCGTAAAAAAAGTGAAGAAAAAAAAAGAAAAAGAGATTTGGTTGGGCTAAATTCAGAATCTTTGTGATTTGATTGAGTTCTTGATCTAATTGAGGATTATATTTTCTTAAAGTATTTTGGCTTGAATCCCAAGTAGTTTTTCCTTGCTTAAACTCAATCTTGTTAAAAAAAAATCATATATTTGATCATTTGGGATTGTTTCTAAATTTATTGAGCCTAAATCTCTATAATTTGTCATTACTTCAGATTTCTTTTCTTATCAATTTCCTTTATAATTTTTATCCTTCTTTGTTCTATTTGCTACTATTTTTCTTTGATTTCCAGCACCTCTCTCTCTGTGCTTATTTTGTATTGGTTATTTGTTAATTAAATTAGGATTTTTGAGAACTTTAATTTTGGACTTTAGTTTTATGTGATTACTACTTCTTTAAAAACTGATTTCCTTTTGATTGAAGTTATGGTTTTAATTTAGCATTCTCATAAGAAAGCAAGCTTTGAGTGGAAAGAGGCAAGCGAGAAATTGCATCATATTTGAAAAAGCCTTTAGTGTGAAATACGAGTACATTTGCATTATTTGAGTGAAACACGTGAAAGAGTGAGTAAGGTTCCTATTTCTTTTCTCTTTGTTTTACACTAACATTTTATATTATAAACATGGCTACCGGAGAATTTGATCTTAAGGCCTTATTAAGGACTTTGAATGATCAAATTAAGGAAGTGAATACAAAATTGGATTACCTGGAGTTTTCTTCTAAAACTAAAGTAAGGCGTAATCCAAAAGTTCATACTCACACGGATGTTATTAGTAACATCAAACTGAAGATCCCACTATTTCATGGTGAGAAAAATCTTGATGTGTACTTGGATTGGGAAAGGAAAGTTGAACAAGCCTTCGTATGTTGCAACTACTCTGAAATAGAGAAGGCACAATGTGCTTACCTTCATTTGGGTAAAAAGGTTGCTGCTTGATGGAAACAGATGGAAACTAGACAAGCTATGAATGGAGAACCTTCCATTATAACATGGAATGAAATGAGAGTAATCTTGAGGCAAAAATACATGCCATTCAAAACTAAAAGTGTGGTTGAACATTCCAAGGAGATGCAAATGTTCATGGTCCAAGATTCATGTGATTCCTACTTAGAGAAAGTAGATCGAGTGGATGATAATGTTGCTACCATTTCAACAACTGATGATGGAATGAGAGAATCCATTACAGGTACACCTAATCCTCAAAACTCTGATTTTAATGTCTCTTGTGATTTAAGATGTGATAATTCTAGTGAGAAGAATGATATTACTTTCAGTGATGATATCTCTTGTGATGGAACAACTGAATTGGAATCTGAATTGGGATGTGCTAAACTTGAGAATTCCAATAAGTTTAATGTTATTAATTGTGATAATGAGATTGAACATGATATCCTGATAAATCTTGAAGAAGGAATTGGTCTCGATGTTGATAGTGTTGTGTTAGAAAGCTTAGATGATTCTAGTTGTGCTTCTAGTGTGTAAATTGAAAATAACATTGTAGCACAATTGGGAAATGAATTTCATGATATTGCTAGTGCTTCTTAGCATAATTATGATTATTTGCATCCTTTAGAGGAAAATCATGCTTTAAATGTTGCTAATCAGTTGGTGGAAAATTCTGTGGATAATGGTGTGATTCCTTTAGAAATTGACTCTTATGATTGCAATGATATTGAGCATATTAACATGGTAATTGGAGATTATACTTTTGATTCTAACTTGAATGGGTATGTTAATCTTCATTTTTTCGTGTTGGAAAAGGCCCATGAATCATTGCCATGTAATTTAAGTGAAACTTATGAGAAAATAAAGAGTGAGTTTAAGTGGAAAAACATAAGTGGGAAAAATAAGAGAGAAAGAGTCCACAAAATGCAAAGAGTGCAAAAAGAGTAAGTGAGAAAAAAATTGAAAAAGAGAAAGAAAAAGAGAGAAAAGGGAAAAGAAAAGGAGAGTTTGAGAAAGAATGAAAGTGAAAGTAAATTTAAAATAGTTTGTACAAAACTTTTTCCTTCTTTACCTCATCTTTCTTATGTGTCTTCATTGTATTTTCTTTGTCCTTCTAAATATGTTTTTGATATCTTTGAATTATGTCACCTATCCTTGTTGCATGAGTCCCTTGTGAAAAAGATGCATTGTGATAATTTAGTGTCATATTCTCCAATCATTGCTTCATCCTTTATTCCATCTCATGGTCATTGTGTTTTGTTTCCTTTACTAGTTTCTTATATCTATCTAAGGCATTACATATGTTATGTGTTGTGTGAGTCTCATGAGTCATGCGTTTGTTTGTTTCTTTGCATGTGGTTTGTTCCTTCATTTTACAAATCTTTTATGTTCCATCTTTGCGGATTGTGTTCCTTTTTATGTCCTTATTATTTTCTCCATATTTGTGATAAATTGTTCAATGTGATTTTTGTCCAATCTTTGTTCTCTCATCTCTCTTTCAAATTGATTTCGTCATATGTGTTATCTTTCATCTTGGTTTATCATGATCTTCAAGTTATTTCTTCTCTATCTTTGTTTTATCATTATGCATCATCTACATGTGTCAAATCTGTCCAGATTTTGAATTTAATGAATTACACCCAAATCTGTCCAGATTTCTTCCCATATGATCATTGTATCACCTTAGTCCTTTTTGAGTCTTTTTGTGTCATATTTTGTCCTACTTTCATCCTTCATGTTTTCCTTAACCCTTTGGTTCCATTTGAGTCTAGTTGTGTCGAGTTTGTGTCTAGTTCTTTATGGCAGGATATTGGTGAAAATGATATGAAGAAAGATTCCAGATTTTGTGCACCAATGCTTGAAAATAAGTCCATTGTTTGACATAATGGTTGGAAGATTTTTGATCCTGAAAATTGGTTGCAAAAACTTAGAGGAATATTTAAAACAAATTTGTAGCCACCGGAGACTAAAGTCCTTCAAGTTCATGGAAGGATTAAAGAAAAGATGCATCAATCAAGCTTGAAAGGTAAGTATACTCCTTATGATTTATTTGATGCTTTTAATCATTCTCTTTCTTTCCATGTAGATTATGGAGATTTGAGGACAAATCCTTTTGACGAGGGAGGGAATAATAGGCATGACTTGCAAGAATTTGAAAAGGAGCATGAAGAGTTCGGAAAACTTGATGAAGGTGCTTAATATAAAATCCAAGTTTAAATGAGATCATCAACTCCAAAATATAAGTTTCAAATTCAAGCCCAAGATGAGTCTATTAGAGGATATTACTTAAAAGATCATGTGCTTCATTAAAAGAACATGTGACTTAGATATTAGTGGGTTTAATTAGTGTTTATTTCTTTTTTATTAATTATGGGTTGAACTTTATTAATTAATAAAGCCCAATTAATTAATTAGTAGTTTTTTTGATAGCCCACCTTGTAAATAAGTATGTTATGTGCCAAACATGTGATTTCATTAATGTGGTGGCATGTATATAAGGGTTTAGGCATTATTTTTATTATTTTCTTTGAATTTTCATCATTTATTTTTAGAATATTATTTTACTAATTTCTTAGGTCCACTAGGAGTGTTATTTAATTCCAAAGTCTCCTAATCCCATTAGGATTACTTGAGACCAAATTAATTAGGTTTTTTAGTCTTATTAAGTTAGATTTTACCTTACCTATTTAAGACTAACTTTTATGTGCGTTTTTCAGATTTGAATGAATGAAAATTTCAATTTTATGAGTTTTCCTCTTGCATTTTTTTAAGTGTTAGAGAGATACTATGGCTTATCAAGGAATTGGTCAATCTTTGTGGTGTCACCGGAACCAAGGTTCACGACACTAGTTCTCCTGGGTTCTACTTCTCAAGACCAACATCTATCCATTTTATTTCTTTTGTGCTTTCTTGTTTATTTTTTTCTTTATGCTTTTTTTTCTTGTTATTTCTATTTTTCCAATTTTTGTGTTCCTTGTTTTGCAAAGATCCAAGTGTTTTATGCATCAAAGTGGGTTCTTTGAATGGATTCCATGAGAGCTCACTTATCAAGTGAGAATATAGGCCACCTTACAAGTAGTGAGTAAAAACTGTTAGATATGCTGACTTCCCAAGAGAGGGGTGAATTGGGAAGATTAAAATTTTTTGCAAAACTTTAAGAAAGTGAGGAAAGCAAAGGTGATAGTAAAACAGAGTATAAATGAATAATTAGTAGAAGCAGTAATAGAGAAGGGAAGACACAGATGTTTATCCTGGTTTGGTCTCTCAATCTTGACCTACGTCCAGTCCTTAAGCCACCACTTGAGATTTTCCACTATCTTGCAAGAATTTAATGAGTTTCTTGCAAATGCTACAGTACAATGTTGATGCTCTGTTCTTAGAGTTCACACTTTCTCTCTTTGCACTCTAGCTAAGTGCTTCCCCAATCCCTTGTGATGTCCCCTCACAAGAAAATCTTTCTTCCAGATGAAGATAAGATTGTTTACAATGAATAAACTCTCTTAATCAGAGTGTATATGAAAGTTGAAGTATAAAGAATGAAGTATGTGAGAGTAAGAGAATTTGAGTTAATGATTTGGTAGAGTTTCAGTATACACAAAATTAAAATTGTTACCCACAACTTCAAATGATGTTATATTTATAGATTTAGGTCTTAACTATACGTTAGAGACAAAATTTATTTATTAGATAAGTTACCTAATGGTTACTCTGAGAAACTATCCATTCACCAACCGCATTTAATGCTTCTGACACTCAAAGTTCAAATTTTGGTTGGTTAACAGATGAATTTTATAGAGACCGAAAGCTAAAGACTTCAATGTTGAACATTCGAAGTTCGTCTGTCATGAAGCAAAGTTCGAATTTTAATCTTTGAAAAATGTTTCTATGTTGGAACATATGAATTTTTAAGTTTAAAGTTCTTCTGGAAAGTATGAATAATTGTTCCATTTTGCTACAATGCCTTCGAATTTGGATACTCAAAATTCGTTTGTCAGAGGGCAGTTCAATAAGGCACAATAGTTCATCTATTCGAAATTCTAATTTTTAAAATGCAAAGTTCGTCTGTCAAAGAGGCCTCTTTTTAGACTTAATATAAAGTTTGAATTTCTGAATACTATCATTCGTATATCAACATATCATTATAACAGACTTACAAGCTTTGTTTTTGAAATTTGAATTTTCATGTTCAAAGTTCGTCTATCAGTGAGCCATTTTGATGTTCTTTCCAAACTCAGTTTTCAGATGAACTTTGACATATCCTCAGACGAATTTTTCATTTTTCATAAGTTGTATTTTGTATGAAATTCGAATTTTTAAAAGGCAAAGTTCGTCTGTCAGAGAAAGCTCTTTTTAGAGAAGTATCAAAATTCGAATTTCTCAAGTCAAAGTTCATATATCAGAGAAGGCTCTTTTCAGACTTGTTCATTTTCAATGCGAAATTCGAATTTCCAAATCCAAAGTTCGAATTTTCAAAACAGCATATCAGTATAAATGTTTCAAACTTCGTCTGTTAGTGTGTGTTTTTCAAATATTCCATGGATTAACATAGAATCATAATTTTAAAGCATCTTTTTGCCAATTCAAAGTCTTTTACTCAATTTAAACATGGCTGTAGATTCTACATCTATTCTTGTGCTGATTTTTCCTGAATTCCTTCACTTGAGATCATTTATGCACCTTTGATATCTTTTCTCCAAGCTCTAGAAAGTTGGTTTGGAATCATCAAAACACTTGATTCAACATTCTCTCCCTTTTTGATAATGACAAAATAACTTACAAATTGGATTAGTATTTGGGTTTGCTTTAACAAGCTCCCTCTCAATATATGCATTGTAATTCAAAAGATATCATGTATAATAGATCAAGTAAAGAGATTCATTAATTTATTCAAAGTTCAACACAAGGATGCAATCATAGATTCCAGATCAAAGAAATTTTCATTTCATAAAAAAAGATATTACAAGATATTATAAAGCAATGGGAAAACAAAAACAACATTATAAAATACTACAAGAAGAACCAAGCATCAATAAGTTCAAAACACTATTTCTTGGACTTGGACTTCTTACTATAGCTCTTGCCAGAAGACTTTCCAGTTTGCTCGAATATCTTCTCCCCCTTTTTGGTATCATCAGGAAGGTGGACAAAATCAGCAAGAGGAGGAATCTGAGATATTGGAATAGCCTGGAGAGGCACAGAGACAAATGGTAGATCTGGATTGAGCTTTGGCAAGGATTTAGAAACTTCAGAACTTGTATCCTCATCCTTATTAGAGATTTCAAGCAGTTTTGCAATTCCTTGCCTTGTGACTGCCAATTGAGCCCTTCGTGCCTCCGAGAAACCATAAGATGAAACAGGTGAGGGAGCAGGAGGACGAAACATCTCTTCAAGCCTTCTTCTCTGAGCTTGCAAGAGAGCATTATGTGCAATGACTTCCAAATCAACATAAGGCACACTGCTCATTTCTTCATTCAGGGCAGCTTGCATGAATGGTGACATGGTGATTGCTGCCACAAGTCTCTCAACTTGCTCAGATTCTTGATGTGAAAGGATTAAATCTTGAGCATCTGCTGAAATGGGTTCATGGGAGCTTAGTTCATGAGGATCTTCTTCCTCCATGCCATAGTCCAAGGGAGGACCAGGACTTGCCTCATTGCTGGAGGCCTATAGTGTGCTCAATGTGCCAACAGCCTCAGTATCCTGTGCAGCATCATTAGGAACTGGAGAGGCTAGCTCAAATAGACTTGGAGGCTCAGGAGTTGGAGACAGTATGGGCTTAGAGAATCCTGGTCGAGGTGGAGCTGATGTGGTAGGAATGACACTCGGAATATCTTCATATGCATCAGCAACCACTTTTATGTTCTTGGCCAACTGGTGGATCTGCCTTGTAGATGAGCAAACTTGGCATTTTGCTCATCCCTGATGCTGAGTGTAAGTGTAGACAAACTGTCATACAACTCAGTGATCTTAGTTGGCTTGGCACGAGAGGAGGGAGTAGATGGAATTAGAGCTTGAGCAGGCTGAGAGGGCTGAGGTGTAGGTCTTGGAGGAGCCTCAGAGGTACCTTCTTGTGGCAAGGAGGAATCTTCATCAAAGAAGAGATCTTTAGATTTTTCAGCTCCCTTTCCAATCCATCTTCCATCTTTCTTCTCTATCCCCATCCTTTGCAGCTCTTCTTCCTTGAAGATCTCGGTAGGCTTTCCTTTCCCTTTCTCAAGATGCTGAATTCTGGCATATTGAAGGATCCTAGAGATGATTGTTGCATAAGGAAGTGTGGAGTCTTTCCTTTGATCCCTAGCCTTGATCATGCATTGGAGAATGATATGTCCCATGTTGATAAGCATCCCACGCATGATTGCTGTCATCACATGTGCCTCTGCCCTTGCGATCAAATTGAAGCTACCTCCTTTATTGAAGATAATCCTAGACACTATGTAGTGTAGGATTTTTACTTGAGCATTGAGGTCAGTGGGCTTAAGCAAGCTTATGGGTGGCCTATTCTCCTTTCTTCTGAACAAAGTGTTCAGGATTGTGCTTTCCTTGTAGTTTAGGAAAGGTCTACCTTCTTCATCAGCAGTCTCTGCCTCATCCATGTACCCTGAAGCAGTAATGTCAATCTTCTAGCCATCTTGCCCTGGAATTTCTAACACCTCGTTAAGGGTTTCATCTGTTAGCCAGATGGTCCTTGATCTCAGATTGACTTCCTATTTCCTCTTCTTGCTATTATATTTCAGAGAGGCATACCAAGTCTTGACTACCTCATCATCATACCTCTCTAATATCTCTAACAAATTCTTGTATCTCATTGTCCAAAGCCTGACATCAAAGTTATTAGAGATTAAAAATTCTTCCATATTGACACAGTGAGACTTGATCACCTTCTTGCTCACAAACTTGGTCGTGTACTCCTCCTGAATATGGGCATTGCTCCATAATGGCAACGTGGTTAGCTTGTATTCTCCAGATTCAGTACTAGAGGAGGTGAAAGCAACAGCAGCAGCAGCAGCAGCAGCAAAAGTAGCAGGAACCGAGGGCTCTGTTTTCTTTGGAGAAGATGGTCCAGCTTTCTTTGAATCAGGCTTTGGTGTTGTTTTTTGCCTTTTGGAGGGGGTGGCTTTGTTGGAGTCTCCTTTTCTTTTCGGTTTCTCACTTTCCTTTGAGGCATATTGGGATTTCACGGTTCTCTTTGGCCGAGACTCTCCCTTTCCAACTTCTGGATTTTTCACTCGAGCCATTTCCATGGATGAATGATATAGAATGATGCAAGGAATGTGTTTATAGGGTGCGAATAGAAGTTTAATTGGTGGAAGATGAAGATTTACGGACAAAATTAAAGGGTATTGATGAGAGAATTTGAGCAGACTCATGAAAGAGATGAATAGGGTTGTGTCTGTTCAAAGGATAACCGTTAGTTTTAACACGTGTAAACGTAGGACAGACAAATTTTGAGGGGTTAAAATTTGAACTTCGAGCAGTTACAGGTTAACCCATTCAGCAAAGCTTATTGACAGACAAATTTTCTCCTGAAAGTTCATCTGATAGAGGCTTGGTTCAAATAACAAATGGTGAATAGATGAACTTTGTTGCAACAAAGTTTGAATTTTGAAGAACAGGGAGCAAGTAGTTATCAATACAGCAAACAACAGATGAAATTTAATTATGAAAATTCATCTTTCAGAGATTCAATAATGTGAGCATGTTTCAACAGACGACTTTTAAATTAGAAATTCGAATTTCAACATTTTTTTAAAGAGTTTCCAACATGCGTATTTTGAGAAATGGAAATTGGCACAATCTTCATGTTGAACAAAGATAATATTAGAATTTTATTTTTGAAAATTTGAATTTTCACAGACCAACAGACAAATTTCGAAGGATCACTGAGAATTGTTACAATGTAAAGCAAGCTGAAGTTCATCTGATGGGTATCAAAATTCGAATGTTAAACATGCTGACATGTTCTAAAACACAATTTATCAAGGAAATTCATCTAAAACATATCTAAAATGCAAATTTTAACTTCATAAACTTACATAATGAATCCAGAAACTCAGATTTCTAGCTTTCTTTTTCACTTTTTGATTGTTCCATTCTGGAGTGCTCCATTTTTCAGATTTATTGCCATTGAAACTTATGAGGAGCACCTGTAACTTAAATTAAACTTACTCCGATGCTAAAGTTAGAATTAAATCAATGTCAGAAATTCTTAAAGCAGATTTGCACAAGGATTTACTTACAGTTCATTGGGATTTACTATACCCAATTCTCTTCTGATTTTGCAATGCCTATCTTCTGAAAGAGGCTTTATCAAAATGTCAGCAACTTGATCTTCTGTAGGGATGTATTCTAATCTGATTTCTCCTTTCAGAACATGATTCCTTATGAAGTGGTACCTAACTTCAATATGCTTTGTCCTTGAATGCATGACAGGATTCTTTGTGATGTTAATGACACTTTGGTTGTCACACATTATTGGTATTTTCTTCATCTCAATCTCAAGATCTTCAAGCTGTTGTTTCATCCAGATGACTTGGGCACAACAGCTTCCAGTAGCAACATATTCAGCTTCTGCCGTGGATAAGGCCACACTGTTTTGCTTCTTGCTAAACCATGAGACCAAGGATCCTTCAAGAAACTGACATGTTCCACTTGTGCTTTTTCTGTCAGTTTTGGATCCTGCAAAGTCAGCATCAGTGTATCCTTTGAGATCTTCTCCATTACCCTTTAGATAATAAAGACCCATTTGTGATGTTCCAATAAGATATCTGAAGATATGCTTCACTGCAATTGCATGGGTTTCTTTGGGACATGACCGAAACCTTGCACACATACAGACGCTGAACATGATGTCAGGTCTACTGGCAGTTACGTATAGTAGAGATCCAATCATTCTTTTATACTGAGTTATGTCAAACATTTTTCCTTCTTCATCCATATCAAGCTTGGTTACAGTAGCCATAGGTGTTCCCATTGGCTTAGCGTTTTCCATACCAAACTTTTTCAGCAATTTCGTCATATACTTGGATTGATTGAGAAAGATACCATCATCATATTACTTAATTTGTAATCCAAGGAAGAAGTTGAGCTCACTCATCATTGACATTTCAAATTCTCCCTGCATTATCTTAGAAAAATTCTTACAAAGAGATTTATTAGTGGCACCAAATATAATATCATCAACATAAATTTAAACAATAAGTAAATCTTTATTTTCTTTCTTAGTGAACAAGTAGTATCTCCTTTTCCTCTGTTAAACCTTTTTAGTTAGAAAATTACTAAACCTTTCATACCAGGCTCTAGAGGCTTACTTTAAATCGTAAAGGGCTTTCTTCAGTTTATAAACATGGTTTGGTTTTGTAGAGTTCTCAAAGCCTAGAGGTTGGTCTACATAAACTTCTTCCATGATATATCCATTAAGAAAAGCACTCTTTACATCCATTTGATATAAAATTATGTTCTTCATGCATGTATATGCTAAGAGAATTCTAATTGCTTCTAATCTAGCCACTGGAGCAAAGTTTTCTTCAAAATCAATGCCTTCTTCTTGATTATATCCTTTAGCAACCAGTCTAGCTTTATTTCTGATTATTATTCTAGATTCATCAAGCTTATTTCTAAAAACCCATTTAGTGCCAATGATAGGATGATTTTTGGGTCTGGGCACTAAATCCCAAACCTGATTTCTTTCAAATTGTTTCAATTTATCTTCCATAGCTAAAATCCAGTATTCATCAGTTAAGGTTTCTTCAGTACATTTAGGTTCAATTTGAGAAATGAAGGCACAGTTTATCATCTGATCTCTTAACTATTTTCTGGTTTTGACTTTCTCTTGAACATCTCCAATTACTTGATCAACAGAATGATTCCTTTGATATCTCTAAGCTCTAAGGAGTTCTTGAGATATTTCTTTATTGTTCTCATCCTCAAAATCTTTCTTCTAAATATCTTCCTCTTTGTTAATAGATTCAGATATTTTTGGAGGTTCAATTTTATCTTCTTCAGAAAGATCTAAGTTCTTAAAGTTTGAAATAAGATCATCTTTACCAGTGACATGATTAGAAACAGTTCCATTTTCAATAAACACTACATGCACAGATTCTTCTACTAATTTATATTTTGTATTAAAAACCATATATGCTTTACTCTTACTACAGTAGCCCAGAAATATACTTTCATCAGATTTGACATCAAACTTATCCAAATTCTCTTTTCTATTGTTGTGGATGAAGCACTTACAGCCAAATACATGTAGATGTGAGAGGTTTGACTTCCTTCCTTTGTATAGCTCATAAGGAGTCTTCCTAAGAATTGGTCTGATGTAAGCTCTATTTATGATGTAACTTGCTGTGTTTACTGCATCAGCCCTGAATACTTGAGAGAGTTCATTTTCATTTAGTATAGCTCTTTCCATCTCTCTAATTGTTCTGTTCTTCCTTTCCACCACTCCATTTTGCTGAGGAGTTCTTGGAGCTGAGAAGTTGTGATCAATTCCATGCTCATCACAATACTTCAGGAAGTATGCATTTTCAAACTCTCCTCCATGATCAGACCTGATAGATACAATAGAAATACCTTTCTCATTTTGTACTTTCTTAGCTAAGGTTAAAAATGCATCAAACGTATCACTTTTAGAAGAAAGAAACAATGTCCAGGTAAATCTAGAGTAATCATCCACAATTACAAGAACATACAGATTTCCACCAATGCTCTTAACTCTAGATGGTCCTATAGATCCATATGTAATAGTTACAGAGATCTAGATGTGTTGACTATGTTTTTAGGTTTAAATGAAGATTTAGTTTGTTTTCCTCTTAGGCATGCATCACATTCTTTGTCTTTTTCAAAAGAAATTTTTGGTAGGCCAGTGACTAACTCATTTTTAACCAATATTGATAGTTGATTCATGTTAACATGTGCTAATCTTCTATGCCACAACCAGCTATCATTATCCTGACTAATCAAATAGACAGAATCTAAGGGAGGAAGTTCATCAAGATCAATAGTATAACAATTACCATCTCTTTGAGCCTTGAGGATTACTTTGTGATCACTTTTTTGGATGATTAGGCAGAACTTTGAGTCAAACAGTACTCAGTTTCCTTTGTCACATGTCTGATTCACGTTTAGCAGATTGTGGTTGAGGTCAATCACAAACAACACCTCTTCAATGGATGTTTCAGCATTCTTGCCCACAATGTCAATGCCAACTAGTTTGCCATATTGATCACCACTAAATATCACCTTTCCTCATTTTTTGTCTCTAAGGATGATGAATTTCTCCTTATCACCAGTCATATGACTTGAGCAGGCACTGTCCATATACCATTTATTGCTCTTTCTAGCTTTAAGACAAACTGGTAAGACAAAGTTCATATTTTCTTTTTAGGTACCTAAATTTGCTTGGGTCTTTTTCTGTCAGTAGTATTTTCCCTAGATACAAATGTACCTTTGGGAATCCATTTAACCTTCCTGTCAAGTCCATTTTTCTTTAAAGCACTTTAACTGGAAATATGTCCCTTCTTGTTACAGAAGTAGCAGGTGATAAAGGGACTACTGGATTGAGATGCAGGAACAAAGTAGTGTAGATAATATTTTTGTTTTAAGTGCTTTGGTTGATCATAGGATTCAATATGTCGTGTAATATGATCTTTCTTTTTACTGCCACTAGCATGCACAAAGTGTCTCATATACACATTTTGATTTTTCTTCATAATCTTTTCTTTTACTGCACAAGGGTCATAGCCAAGTCCAGCCTTTCCCTGTGTTATTCTTTGACTTCCCATTAAGGCAAATAACATATCTTTTCCTTTAGTAAGTCTAGACATGATTTTCACCACATAGTCATTGGTTTGTTTTAATTCAATGCATGATTTACAGCTAGCAGATTTAGCAATATGTAGATAAGTAGTTTCAGAGATGTTATGCTGAGATTCTAACTTGTTAATCTTTCTCTTAGCCTTTTTGAGTTCTTTGGCAGTCTTAATGAACTCATCATGCGATTCATGAAATGCATCCAGTAATTCAGAATAGGAAGGTTGAGATTCATATACCTCATCATCCTGATCACTGTTGGATGGGATTTCAACTTCTTCATATGTAAGTGCCATCAGACAGATGTTAGTAATCTCATCTTCATCATCTTCTTCTTCATCTGAGTTGTTGCCCTAGATTGATGAGATGAACGCTCTTTTCTTCTTGCCTTTGTCTGTAGGTTTCTTTTCTTTTTCTTGCTTCTTAAGGAACTGTGGACAATCCTATTTGATATGTCCCTGCTTCTTGCACTCGTAGCATGTGACAGGTTCTCTTCTTTCTTTCTTGCAATCTCCAACTGCTCATTTCTTGAAGAATTTCTTGTTTCTTTTCTTGTTGTAAAATCTTCCAATTTTTTTGACCATCATAGCCAGAGTTGCGTCATCTAGCTCATTTCCATCGTCAGATTCTTCTTCTTTCTCCTCAACAGCTTATAGAGCAAGACCCTTCTTTTTTCTGTCTTGACCTACCTCCTGGAGAGCCTTCATCTTTCCCTCATATTCTTTGAGGCTATCGAAGAGGGCTGTGACAGAAGCCATTGATTCTCCTCTGGCTTCCTCTATTGCAGTTACTTTGGGTTGCCATTCCAGAGGAAGAGCTCTGAGGATTTTTTTGACCTTCCCTGTCTGAGTGTACTCCTTGCCAAGACTTTTCAATTGATTCACGATAAGGGTGAATCTCTTTTGCAGTTCTTTGACACTCTCTCCTTAAGCCATTTTGAAGCTCTCGTATTCTCCTATGTAGGAGTTCAGTTTGTTTTCTCTAACTCCAGATGTTCCTTTGTGAGCAATTTCCAAGGTGTCCCACATATCCTTGGCTGTGGAGCATTGTGAGACCTGTAGAATTTGTCTTGATTTAGTGCATTGACTAGGCAGTGTTTAGCTTTGAAGTTCAGTAAGACTCTTCTCCTATCTTTCTCATTCCATTCAGCCTCTAGCTTCTCTCTGTACTTCCCATCATCCTGCAATGTCATTGGGAGAAAATCGCCCTTCTGGATGATAGATCATATGTCTAGATCAATGGACTGGAGATAGATTTGCATTCTCATCTTCCAGTATCCATAGTACTCTCCACTGAAGCTAGGTGATCTATTTGTATTGTTTTCCTTTGGAAGTATACTCTTTCCAAAGCCAGCCATTGTTCTTCTCGCATTGTTAAATCCTTTATTTGGGAATCTGAGCTTTGATACCACTTGTTAGATATGTTGACTTCCCAAGAGGAGGGGGTGAATTGGGAAGATTAAAATTTTCTGCAAAATTTTAAGAAAGTGAGGAAAGCAAAGGTGACAGTAAAACAAAATATAAATGAATAATTAGTAGAAGAAGTAATAGAGAAGGGAAGACACAGATGTTTATCCTGGTTCGGTTTCTCAATCTTGACCTACGTCCAGTTCTCAAGCTACCACTTGAGATTTTTCACTATCTTGCAAGAATTCAGTGGGCTTCCTGCAAATGCCACAGTATAACGTTGATGCTCTTTTCTTAGAGCTCACACTTTATCTCTTTGCACTCTAGCTAAGTGCTTCCCCAATCCCTTGTGATGTCCCCTCACAAGAAAATCTTTCTTCCAGATGAACATAAGATTGTTTATAATGAATAAACTCTCTTAATCAGAGTGTAAGAGACTGTTGGAGTACAAAGAATGAAGTATGTGAGAGTAAGAGACTTTGAGTTGATGATTTGACAGAGTTTCAGTATACACAAAATTAAAATCGTTACCCACAACTTCAAATGATGTTATATTTATAGATTTAGGTCTTAACTATACGTTAGAGATAAAATCTATCCATTGGAGAAGTTACCCAACGATTACTCTGAGAAACTATCCGTTCACCAACCTTATTTAATACTTCTGACACTCAAAGTTCAAATTTTGGTTAGCTAACAGACGAATTTTGTAGAGACTGAAAGCTAAAGACTTCTACGTTGAACATTCAAAGTTCGTCTGTCATGAAGCAAAGTTCGAATTTTAATCTTTGGAAAATGTTTCTATGTTGGAACATACGAATTTTTAAGTTTAAAGTTTTTCTGGAAAGTATGAATAATTGTTCCATTTTGCTACAATGCCTTCGAATTTGGATACTCAAAATTCGTTTGTCAGAGGGCAGTTCAATAAGGCACTATAGTTCATCTATTCGAAATTCTAATTTTTAAAATGCAAAGTTCGTCTGTCAAAGAAACCTCTTTTTAGACTTAATACAAAATTTGAATTTCTGAATACTATCATTCGTATATCAACATATCATTATAACAGACTCACAAGCTTTGTTTCTGAAATTCAAATTTTCATGTTCAAAGTTTGTCTGTTAGTGAGCCATTTTGATGTTCTTTCCAAACTTAGTTTTCAGGTGAATTTTGACATATCCTCAGACAAATTTTTCATTTTTCATAAGTTGTATTTTGTATGAAATTCGAATTTTCAAAAGGCAAAGTTCATCTGTCAGAGAAAGCTCTTTTTAGACAAGTATCAAAATTCGAATTTCTCAAGTCAAAGTTCATCTATCAAAGAAGGCTCTTTTCAGACTTGTTCATTTTCAATGTGAAATTCGAATTTCCAAATCCAAAGTTTGAATTTTCAAAATAGCATATCAGTATAAATGTTTCAAACTTCGTCTGTTAGTGGATGTTTTTCAAATATTCCATGGATTAACATAGAATCATAATTTTAAAGCATCTTTTTACCAATTCAAAGTCTTTTACTCAATTTAAACATGGCTGTAGATTCTACATCTATTCTTGTGCTGGTTTTTCCTGAATTCCTCCACTTGAGATCATTTGTGCACCTTTGACATCTTCTCTCCAAGCTCTAGAAAGTTGGTTTGGAATTATCAAAACACTTGATTCAACAAAAACTTCATCTTTTTCTGCCATTTAGAAAATTGCCTCCTTCGAACCTCTCTAATTTCACAAAATTTGTAGTCAAATCCTTCAAAGAAGCCATTTGAATTCAACGAAAATTTAAGCCTAAGGATTGTTATGAATGGATGGATCTTTGAAGTGTAGAAGAAAATGAGATTAGAGAAAAGATTGTGCACAACACTTTCATTTAAACTTAATTCGCCCCTATCAATTTTCAAATCTTGGGTATAACTTGGGTTAATGATAAATTTCATGCAAGATACAATGAAGATCCTTGAATAGGTGCTGTACTTCCAAAACTCAAGTGTAGACAACAATGTCTTTTACAAAGTGGTAATTTACTTTTCATCCTTTGTGTACTAAAAATAAAGAAAAGTGAGTTTGTCTATGTTGAATATGAATAAATTGAAATTATATAATGATAAAGGATTGTGGGTTATTTATAGAGAACAAAAAGGCACCTTTTGAAGCAACATAACTCTCAACAAAAAGACACATATATTAACATTCATGAATCTAGACAAAAGTCATTTTTTTCATATGATTAATATATGTATATTATAATGATTCATAAATCTAGACAAAAATCATTTTTTTCATATAATTAATGTATGTACATTGTCATGAATCTAAATAAAAGTGACTTCCTTTTATATTTAATGAACTTGTGATTTTTCATAAAACATATCAAGAATCATAACTTTTATTACTGATTTATGAATCCTAAAACACACCTTTTTATTTTAAAAAATTTGCTCAAACACATCAAGCATCTTCATGCTGTGTCTTTGCAGTGTTTGACATCCTCAACAATCAATCCTGATGTTAGGATTGATGCTTTGAATGCGGTGGTTAGCTTTATCTCATGTTTATCCAGTGCTGCCGATTGCAATAGGTTTCAGGATTTGCTACTGGCCATAATGTGCCCGTTGACAGATGCTTTGAATGGCGGGTAGGCGCCTACCGCGCAGGAGGCTCTTGAACTACTGATCGAATTGGCTGGACCTGAATCTAGGATGTTGAGGAGGCTGTTGGTTGATGTGGTGGGTCCATGTTGAAGATAGTCGAGGTGGAGTCATTGGAAGAAAGGACCAGGCATTTGGCTTTGTGATCACACTTGCTGAGGCCAGGGAGCGAGCACCAGGAATGATGACAAAGTTGCTGCAGTTCATAAGCAGATTGTTTGCCATATTGATGAAGATGCTTTTGGATGTTGAGGACTATCCTGCTTGGCATACTGCAGAAACTGAAGATGAGGATGCTAACGAAACAAGCAATTACAGCTTAGGCCAAGAGTGCTTGGATAGGCATTCAATTTATTTGGGTGGAAATACTATTGTTCTTATTGCATTTGAGCAGTTGCCTACATATTTGGCTTGTCCTGGCTGGCAAAAACGCCATGCTGCATTGATTGCGTTGGCCTAAATAGTGGAGGGATGCTCGAAGGTAGTGAAGATGCACCCTTTTTGTGTGTTTCATAGTTTTTTATGGATTACTTGTTGAATTAAGTGTTTTGATGATTCCAAACCAACCTTCTAAAGTTTGGAAAGAAGATATCAAAGGTGTACAAAAGATCTTAAGTGGAGAAATCCAAGAAAAATCAGCACAAAATTAGATATAAGATTTCTTACTGAGTTTAAATTGAGTAAAAGACTTTGAACTGGTAAAAAGATGTTTTAAAAATATGATTCTATGATAATTCATGGAATATTTGAAAAATACCCACTAACAGACGAACTTTGATGTGTTAAAATTGATTTATTACTTTGAAAATCCGAACTTTGCCTTCTGAAATTCGAATTTCAAATTGAAAATAAGTTAGTCAGAAAAGAGATTCCTTTGATAGATGAACTTTGAGTGCAGAAATTCGAACTTTGACATAAGTCTGATAAAAATCTTCTCTGATAGACGAACTCTGCTTATGAAAATTCGAATTTCTGATAAAATGCAATTCATGAAAAATGAAAAATTTGTCTAAAGATATATCAAAGTTCATCTGAAAGTAAAGTTTAAAAAGAGTTCCAAGTTAGCTCACTGACAGACGAACTTTGATTTTGAAAATTCGAATTTTAGAAACAAAGCTTGCAAGACTATTATGCTAATCTGTTGACATATGAATGTTAGTATTAAAAAATTCAAACTTTGAACTAAGTCTGATAAGAGCTCTCTCTGACAGCTGAACTTTGGCTTTTAAAAATTTGAATTTCAAAAAGATAAACTATTGTACCTTATTGAGCTGCTCACTGACAGATGAATTTTGGGCATCAAAATTCAAACTTCGAAGGCACTGTAGCAATATGGAATAATTGTTCACACTTACCAGAAGAACTTTAAACTTGAAAATTCGTATGTTCCAATATAGAAACATTTGTCAAAGTTGAAAATTCAAATTTTGCTTAGAACAGACGAATTTCAAAATTCAACGTTAAAGTCTTTAACTTTCGGTCTCTACGAAATTTGTCTGTTGACCAACCAAAATTCGAACTTTGAGTATCAGATGTATTAAATGCGATTGGTGAATGGATAGTTTTTCAGAGTAACTGTTAGGTAACGTCTCTAACAGCTAGATCTTGTCTCTAACGTATAGTTAAGACATAAATCTATAAATAGAACTTTATTTGAAGATGTGGGTAATGAATTTACATTGTATATACAGAAATTTTGCCAAATTCTTAAGTCAAAGTCTCTTACTCTCACATACGTCATTTTCTATACTTCAACTTTCATATACACTCTAAATTAGAGAATTCAATCATTGTAATCAATCTTATCTTCATCTGGAAGAAAGATTTTCTTGTGAGGGGATACCATAAGGAATTTGGGAAGCACTTAGTTAGAGTGCAAAGAGTGAGATTGCAAGCTCTAAGAACAGAGCATTAAGTTATACTGAGGCAATTGCAAGAAGCCCACTGAATTCATGCAAGATAGTGAAAAATCTCAAGTAGTGGCTTGAGAACTGGACATAAGTCAAGATAGAGAGACCGAACCATGATAAACATTTGTGTCTTTCCTTCTCTTTTACTGCTCTTACCTTATTATTCCTTTATACTCTGTTTTTACTATCACTTTTACTTTCATTACTTGACTTTTGCAGAAATTTTAATCTTCCCAATTCACCCTCCTTCTTGGAAAACCAGCATATCTAACATCAGTAACTATTTCTTGTAGTAGAATTTTGTGCATCCTCACGGTTCAATGGTCTAAGGAGCGGATGTGGGCTCATCATCATCATTAATTATTAATATTTGATATTTCTGAGGTAGCTTTGTAAACTGGAAAGGGTTGTTATTCTTATTGTTTTGCTGGTTTTCACCATTTTCGAAATGTTGCCAGGCATGATAAAAAATTTGGAGCAAGTGCTGGCAATGGTATTAAACTCTTTTCAAGATCAACACCCCCATGTGAGGTGGGCTGCCATTAATGCAATTGGACAATTGTCTACTGATTTTGGTCCTGATTTACAAGTTCAGTATCATCAAAGGGTGTTGTCGGCACTAGCCGCTTCCATGGATGATTTTCAGAATCCTCGTGTCCAGGTTTGCTGTTGCCATTCAAGTACTTTTTTGACTTCTGTATGTTTGATAATTTCTTTTGCCATTCAGGTACTTTTTCCTTTTCTTTTGGGGCCTGATAAATCTAGTATCAGTGAGTAAACGATGTAATGTTAAAATGCATGTAATAACAGTACAATTTTGGACTAATATGAACTATGACTTTTTATAAGTGAGTTGCTTTCCCATCTTCAATTCTGGCTATAAATTATGATGTTGAGGCGAGCAATTAGCTGTTTCATTCTTGTTAGAAAATAAAAGGAAGGGAAGACATACATATCGATCATGGAGTATACTTCCACTTAGAGAGAATAAAATGAATCCCAACCGGTTGAAACAAAATCACACGGACTTTGTTTACAGCTTCATCGTAGATACACTCCGGGAAGGAGAATTTAGAGGAAGAGAGAGAGAGAGTTTTTCAGAGAGTTTTTTTCTTCAGATTCACCTTCGGGATCAGAGAGTCTCCAAATTTGAAAACTGAAAAACCCACCACTCTACACATACGCACACACGTTCACTTATTTTCCTCAGTGTGCGTTGTGTGAGGGAGCGGTTCACATTAACCGTTCCCTCCCTCTCCTAATAAATTAAAGATAAAATAAAATTTTTTTATTTTATTTTGGGTTTGGGCCCTTATGATTGGGCCCTCAATTTCCACCCATCAAGGGTGTAACCCAAACCCAACAATTCTTTTAGGTAGAGGGAATGTATATTAGTTGTAGTCAGTTGGGGAACTACATGGTTTTCCTTGAGAGTTTGGATTTTCAGAATATACGCCGAGAGGAAATGATTGGCAGCATGCACAATTATTCATGGTTGAGTCCTTTCTTTTGGTTATGCCTTTTTATTCTTCATGTGGTGTCCTGTTTGTTTCTTTTGTTTTTAGTGAGTCTGATTTCTCAAAGTACCCTTTCTGAAGCTGTCCTATTTATTTCAAGTTTTCTAGTCAACAATTTCTCTTGATAATTGTCTGCTCAGGAACATGCTGCTGCTTCAGCGGTGCTCAACTTCAGTGAAAATTGCACTCCCGATCTCTTAACACCATACTTGGATGGACTTGTTGGCAAATCGCTTGTACTTCTTTAGGTGTGTTTCCAAAAAGGTTATTTGCATAAAGAATTCTAAAATTATCAAAAGATTTTCCTTTTCTGTTTTTCTTTTTTTTAATTTTGAATGTTGAAAATATGTTTCAGAATGGGAAGCAAATGGTGTAAGAGGGTGCCCTAACTGCTTTGGCATCAGTTGCTGATTCATCCCAGATATTTTGTATGACCTTATTTCTTTCAACAATTATGACTTCTTTTCTTGTAGGTAAAGTGTTAAGAATTGGTGGGCTATTTTTAGGGACACTTCCAAAAATACTATGATGTAGTCATGCCATTCCTGAAGGCTATATTGGTTAATACAACTGATAAGTCTAATCGTGTGCTTCGTGCCAAGGCTATGGAGTGTATAATCCTGGTTGGAATGGCTGTTGGGAAGAAGAAGTTTAGGGTTGATGGTAAACAGGTAGGTGGTTAATGTTTCATTATCATTCCTTTTATATTTTTGTAGAACCTCTTGAAGTTGATATCCTGCTACTTTGTTTGTCAAGGTGGGATTCTTTAATTTGTTCATTACATTAATTTTTAAAAGCATTCAGTCCAAAATGGTAAGTTTAAAGCTAGTGCATGTTTAGACTTGATGTGAAGTCTATACTGTCTCAAGAATAACTTTTGCCTAATATTCTTTTTCATGAACCACTATGATGGAAAAAGCAGTTACCTAGATTTTGGTTCTAATTCGGATGTTGATAATCCTCATATAAATTTGAATAGATATTTTTGAAATCTGTTCAGTTTAGATTTAACCACCTAGAATTTGGTAGTCACATGGACTCTGACTAATCTGGGTTAAGTCGGGTAAGACCCTAAGTATGGCAAAGCTCTCCCATATACAAGAATATTTTAATTTATTTTTATTTGATAATTTGATGATGTTCTGTTATTTTTTTATTTTGTTTCAAATCCCTATTATGGAGGTTTTTGAAGATTCCTATTATCTGGGATATCAATGACCTCCTTTTAATCTTTGATCAGTATAAATAAAGGGAAACAGATGAGAATAATAACTCACTAGCTTATTCATGAATGATCACTATCTGCTTCATCCTGCTTTCTTGTAAAAGCTCCAACTACTTGCATCTCATCCACCTTGTAAAAATAAAAAAACCTGCTGTCAGTCAATTATCATTCCAAGTAGCCGAAAGTGCTTTTAAGACACTGCTATTGCAATACTTAACTGGCTGTACTATTAACTATTCATTGAATGAACCCTGCATCATATCTGATCTTACTTTTCTTTCTCCTTTTCTCTTTTATCAGCTAGATTTCTTTGCTCTTATAATGGTTAATATACACACTGTTCGGTTTTTATATTGATTCTTTTGACATAATTTAAACAGCTGGGCTAATTATTTTCTAGCAGGCATGATTATATTCCACTTACAATGTTTCTTACTAGATTATGGAAGTGCTTATGTCCTTGCAAGTATCTTCAATGGAGACAGACGATCCAACAACTAGTTACATGTTACAGGTATGTATATTTTGTATGGTAGCATTCACCTGAAAACACTACTTGGAGTCTGCTTAGTTACACTAGCTGTCACTAATTTGTTGAAGGCACCGGCTAGGCTCTGCAAATGTCTAGGACAAGATTTCCTTCCTTATTTGGAGTTTGTCATACCCCCATTGCTTCAGTCTGCCTCACTAAAGTCTGATGTAACTATTACATCGGCAGATTCAGACAATGACATTGAGGATTCTGATGATGAAAGGTTTGAGTATCAATTATCTTCCAAAAATTCTATACAGCATCACAAATTACTGTTGCATAGTTCATTTCTTTTCCGGGTATTGCCATTTTGTTCTAATTTCATTTTGTCCTTGTATGTTCAGTTCTAGTTTAAGCCACAGGCCTTTTTAATTTTGTAGCTTTATTAATTTCGTTATTCTTTTTTTTTTTCAATTAATCTTTTGATATTCTATCAGAATCACTTGTGTGCAAACTGCTTACACATAATACCCTACTATACAAGCTTATCCGTTCTCAAAAATCAACATGATAATATTGCATTTGGATTCTATCTCATGATTATTTTTGACTGCGTAATCAGAAGCTTGCATCAATACATTTTTATCTCTAAGCATTAGGAGTCCAACTAAATTTTATTTGTTTATTCTAGTATGGAAACCATAACCGTAGGGGACAAAAGGATTGGAATCAAGACTAGTGTTTTGGAAGAAAAAGCTACAGCTTGCAACATGCTTTGTTGTTATGCTGATGAGCTGAAGGAAGGATTCTTTTCTTTCCTTGGATTGATCAGGTTGACCTGGTACAATTTAAAAACCCCATTGATATTACTATTTAAGTGTTATTTCACTTATTATCTGATGAATAATTTGTTTGGTATATAGGTTGCAGGAACTTCAGTTCCACTCCTTAAGTTTTATTTCCATGAGGAGGTTAGAAGAGCTGCTGTTTCAGGTATAGGAAATATTCTTATCGTGAAACTAATTTTGTTCAATCATTTTTCCATGCACAATACGTTTTTTTACGTCATTACTCTATCTCTCCTGATGCCTAATATCTCTAATAAAGTTTTAGCAATGCCGGAGCTATTGCATTCTGCCAAGTTAGCTATAGACAAGTCTCAAGGTCGGGATGTGTCCTATTTGAAGCTTCTGACTGACAGTATTATCCCAGCCTTGGTGGAAGCATTACACAAGGTAATCATCAGTCAAGGCTATCTATTCTTGTTTTTGTTAATGTGGGATTTGTTTGTGATGCTGATGTTGGATGAGCTTCTTGGAAGCAAAGAACATTCGGGATTTTGTTTTCAGAAGTCATGTTATATGTCCTATCTGTAGCCTTGTGATAATTTAGGCTTTTTCATATTAGGTATTTTAGGCAAATTTTTAGATAGTTATGTATTTTGATTCTTAAAATTTGTTTAAGTTCTCAGTATTGCTGTTAATAAGAGGCAGTTCCTTGTTAGTGCAGCATGTACTATCTTGTTAGTTTAAAAGTCCCCTGACCAAAATTGGCCCATGCAGGGTTTTGAGGGTCAAACCCAGCCTTATTAATAAAATGTGTTCAGCGGGGATCTGGGTGGACTTTGCATGATTATGAAATGTGTTCTGCATGGCAGTTCTAGAGCTAAAGTCTGTTAAAAGCAAGTTATAGTGTTTTCTGTAGTGGAAATTGATCTCCTCTTAGGATTTGCACTATGCAATCCTGGCAGTGTGGTAACTTTCTCATACACTCCGTTTGGTAACATCCCAGTAAAAGCAATCCTTTCCTATTGCACAAAAATGGAGATATGCAATATCTATTATATCCCTAGTATCATTTTTAATGGTAAATGTCCTTTTCTATTATTTTTCTATTCAGGGGCATAAAGGATATTTTTAATGTGGTTTATGGAATTCACTGGGCTAGGCATCAGGTTCAGGAGCCTCTGTCACTATAATTGTGCTACACCCTATTTTTAACTACTCTTACTCTTAAATTTGCCTTCAGGAACCAGATACGGAGATTTGCACGAACTTGTTGGATTCATTAAATGAATGCTTAATTGCTTACAGGTTAGTTTTCTCACGTCGTGATGATGCAGCTGTGCATTGTCTTCATGGTATCACCCTGGTTTTCTTTTTTCTGTTACGATTTTTTATATGTTGTGTTTTCTGACAACATACCTTGCCATATGATTTTGTTTGAACTGATAACTGTTTCTTACTCTTTTTAGTTGACTGCTCTATTTGATAAATTGTAGAGACAATCTGGTTAGAATTTGGACTTCTTCATATTGTATAGGCCTGTAAGGGCAAAACTTAGCAGCTGGCTTAGGTGATTGATGTGTGAGAAAATATTTGTTATTTTGGTTCACAAATAATTTTATTAAAAAGCAAACCATCATAGTGCCGTTGGTTACACTGAATAGTTGCCTGGCTCCTCAAAACTTGCGGTCTTAGTTCAGTTTGTAATAGATTTACGTTCTTGTTATCTTAAGCAGCATAAAAGATGTCATGCAAGTGTGTTCTGTGCCTTCAGTACGGGTGGCTGTTACTTGTCTGTGTCATTTTCCACACCAATATTGTTATCACTTTATATTCATGTCTAACCATTGCTTGTTATTCCGAAGAAAAATGAAGTCACATCCTTTTTACATTGGCTCCTATGCAGTTTTTATCCGTCTGACCTTTATATACATGTCTTGCCTTTTTCTTCAATGCTATTTCAGTTTTGCTTTGGATGCTTCTGAATCTGTATTGTGCACAAGGGTTAAATATTGTTTTCTTAGTGGTTGGATAACGATTTTTATTTGTTTGTCTTCCTTTCTTCTTTCTCTCCACTCCACTTATCAGATGGTGCATTTAATCAAATCCAGTAGTAATCTATATGTTTCCTTTTCAGATCTCGGGGATGCTTTTGGATGAAAGCCAGGCCAGATTAATTGTCAATGAGATAAAACACCTCATTGCAGCTAGTTCAAGCAGGAAAAGGGAAAGAGAAGATAGGGCAAAGACTGAAGATTTTGATGCTGAAGAGGGGAAACTGATCAAAGAGAAAAATGAACAGGAGGAAGAAGTTTTTGACCTTGTTAGTTTCTTGATGTCATCTAAAATGTGTACATTATCATTAACTGCTGTTCCGTTCTCTGCGTTTTAAGTTTATGCAGATCAGTTTCCTGGTTGTTCTTTTAAAGTATTTGTGTTGTCTCAGGTGGTTGAGATATTGGGAACTTTGATCAAAAGTTTCAAGGCTTCCTTCTTGCCTTTCTTTGATGTACTGTCATCTTATCTGACTCCTATGTGGTTACGTTCTTCCAGGAAGCTATAATTTGTTATTTAGTTAGTCTTGTACTGAACTTTAGTTCTTTTATTCAATTTATTCTCTGCCCTTATAAATTTATTTTTTTTATAATGTTTGTCCCAGGTGCATACCATTTGGGAAGATGCAATGGTCAGTTCTATATCTAGGTCTCGGTTATTTATCACACTTGCTGTTCTATTGGGCCCCTAATGTCATGGATTTTATGCAAGGAGGATGAATTTTGATCAGAGAAGCCATTTAATTTGTCAACTTACAGATTTCAAACATTTGCTCAATTTTCAGTTATTTCTTCATTTGCTGTGATGATGTAATTCCTAGCTTCTTTTTCTATTTTTCTTATAATTTTACTCTTAAAAAAGTAGGAACTTAATCCACTCATTTACTATGGAAAAACTTAAACTTTTGTCTTTACTTGCGTTTTACATTTTGCCTCATTCTGTAGCTAATTTCGAAAAATTATAACTAAATGTAGAAAAATAAAAATGAGGCAAACTATGGCTTGTTTTAAAGCTACAGACATCCTCTATATCAGAAAAATATAGTTACACGGGTATAAAATACTTCAGGTCCTCAAAATTAACAAAAACTGTACTGATACAGGAACTGGAAATTTTCAGATTATCTAGAATTATAGTGTAACTTTGAAATCTCATGTTTCATGCTTTCCTTTCCCGAATAACATGAATAAATGCTCATTTTAAAGGTCTATGAGTCCTCTAAACATGGGAAATGCCTAATGCACAAAGCTGGTGCTTTTTATGGATTCCTGATAGACTTTATTCTCATGAAGGGCAATTATTATGGTTTTAAATGTGTGAGTCGTGCAAAACTACCTAATTTTGTTGATTACTAATATTCATCATCTCATTATCGGTAGCATTATAAATTGAGATGCTGTTTTTGTATCTCATTGTATGTTGGGATCACCATGTCTCATCCAAAGTTTAAGTTCTCTCATACATTCATTCAAGAGTCCTTTGATGTTTGCCTATTCCAACACAACCAAAGACTCACTTTGAGAAAATGCATCTTTACCTGCAGAAATAATTTAAACAATGAAAGGGATACTAACTGTTGTGTGGCACGTAGTTTTCTACAACCTGTTGGAATATATGTTTATCATTTGAAGTAATTGAATGCTTTCATAAAAAATCCTGATATATTTACCTCTTCTATAGGGAATTAAGAGTGATGTTAGAACAAGCTCTGGTATATTTTTGAATGCTGAATACAGGAAATATCCCATGATAGAGGTAAGCCTTTTTTACCTAGTTTTTTACACAATCTTTAGGTGGAAAATTTTTGTAATCTATGTGTTTATTTTAAGATCTCATGGACATTAAAAAAAAGTGATTATTTTCAATGCTTGAGACACTATAATTGACAAAAAATTTAAAGAGCAAAGAATCTTTATAAAAATGATGGAACTCCTATAAGATATGTGACTTGCAAATGTTTATCTAGGTCTAATGTGCTGTCTCAAACTCAACTCTATATAGGAGTATAGATAAGAAAATGTAGGGTCAAAGGTTTTGCCTATTTAAAGCCATCATAAGGGATTTTTCTTATAGGAATCAGACATCAAAATTTGTTACATATAATTGAACATTTTTTATATGACTTGTATTCTATGCTGCCCCTTGCGCCTTCTGTGAACCAATTTTTACTGCTTCAATGTCATATTTCAGGGCTTGGTTAGCTCTTAGCTTCACGTCACTTTTGATGGAGACCATCAAGGAAGTAAAGCGCAACTTTATACTTGGAGAAGTAATGTTCCAAAAGACCCTTTGAAACACATTGGTGGACCAATTACAAAAGCAAGGGCCAAAGCTATGAATGAAGTATTGAATAGGCTTATCCAAGACTTGCAAGATAAAGAAGGTTTCTACCTTGATGAGATAGAGGCGTCTTCCAAGCCCAATAATCCCTCAATAATGGGGTCTTCATATGGAGTAAGAAGCATGGTAATTTGTTTATAAGTTCAAGTCCAAGAGTACCAAGCTTCTAATGACCTCACAATTGAAGAACTCACTTGAGAATCTATAACGCTACTCTTAAACTTAAATCTTTAATGTTTAATTCTTAATGGGCTTCAAGTTTTTTTGTCCTAATTATTTATTTGAGCCTTTGTTGGGTTCCTAATTATATTTCCAGGGCCCAAATTAGTATTTTAAGTGTCCTAGGTCCATTATGACTATTTGGCTCTCAAGTAGATCATAAATTAGGTATATTTTTGAGTCAAAAACGTCACTTTCTTTGTGGCTTTCAAAAAGTGACGTTTTTAAAATAATTTCCATATTTATTTAGTATTATCTAGTGTCTTCTAGAATGTTCTTACTTGGTTAGCAAGATGGAATATTCTAGAGTGATTTAGTTTCCAAATAAGTGAGATTCTTACAATCTCGTAAAATTTAGTTTCACAATTTAAGTAATTTTTGTCCCTTAGATTTAGGAATAATTAATTACCTATTTTATAAGATTCTCTAATCATTCTAGAGGATTCTATGGGTCATTCTAAATATATGTATTTAGACCTGCGTTTTTTTAACAAGTTGAATAAGAATTATTTTCCTTCAATTCTCGTGTGTGAGGATTATCTGAATTTATGTTCTCTTGGGAACTCGTGACCTACCAATCGGAGCTATCGACCAAGTGGGCATTATCATTAGAGCTTAGGACTGAGTTTCCATGTTTCTAGCATGTGATCATCAACTTGTTCTTGTTCGTGAGATTGTTTCCGCTGTATTTTCTGGTTTGCTTGGTCATCCACCATGAGGGCCATATCAATTGGCATCAGAGCTTAGGTTCAAGTCAAGGGTATTGTGTTCTTCATGTCTCGTTTCCCTTCTTTCACGTCTTCTTGTGTCCTTATATTCTTCCTTTTCCTTGTGTCTTCTTAGGTCTAAATTTGTTTTTTGTTTTTCTCCTTTGTGATGTCTTGTTTGTGAGTGTTTGTGTTGCAAGTTTTCATTCTCATCATCTTCTCCTTTCCCTCCACCTGTGGCTTTCTTAGTGTTATTGCTATTTGTGTTTTGTATTGCTTGAGTCATACCATTTAGTAAAAAAAAAATCATCAAACAAAAAAAGTGAAAAAAAGTGGATAGCACATTAAAAAAAAGAGAGAGAAAAAAAAACAAAAATAAATTCAAAAAATTCAGAATTGCTACTTTCTTTGGTTTCCTATTTTGTAACATTATTGACAATCAAGTTTAAGGCTAGTACAAGTCATTGGAGGTTACTCTATTGGTGAGATCTTTCCTACTTGTAACTCAAGTCATTTGCTTTCCTAAGTTCTATTTCTTAAACGCCACTCTTTTCCTCTTTTATAACCTTCCTATTTTGTGTTGTTTCCTATTTTGTTCTCTCCATCCATTGTTGTTCTAATTGTGTGTGTTTTTTTGTAGGGGAATTAAGTCATTTACTTGAGTGCCAAGTCATCTACTTGGACCCCTAGAGTAATGCCCTCCATCCCTTTCTTTCCTAATCTATCCTGTTTCTTATTCTTGTGTTCCAAGTCTTCATTTTGTCCTCCAAGTCTCTTTTGAATTTAATTTTTTTTCTTGTTGTCTATATTTGAATTAAAATCTTTTTCTTGATTTACCTCTTGATTGATCACATTACACACATCCGATTTGGAAACTTATTTTTTCTAAGTTTTTAATTGGTGATTACTTGCTCTTATTTCCTAAACTTTATTTGGTTTGGTTGCTTGAGTTTGATTGAGAACATTTGCAATTCAGAATTTGTGGAAAAAGGCAAGAGTGATTACTTTTTTTATAAAAGCCAAATTGTGTTATACACGAGTGATTATTAACATTGATTTGAGAGAAACATGTGAGGTGTGTGCTTTGTGAGGTTCTTTCTTGTTTCTAAATTTCCGGATGTCTGGAGGTAGCAGAGGTAGTGGTAGTGGTAGTGGAGAGGAGTTTTTGCCAAATCCTAACCTCAGGATGGATGCTATGGCACGACAAATAGACTTGATCTTTCAGAAATTGGAAGACATGGGTTCAGCTATGAAAGGAAAGAGAAGTCAACCATGAATTGTGGAGGTAGAAGATACACTTTTTGATGTTGAAGGTTCTAATGCCAGAACTAGATCAAATACAAAGAAAGATAATGACTTGGGGGGTATTAAATTGAAAATCCCTTCTTTCCAAGGAGCATATGACCCAGATGCATACTTAGAATGGGAGAGAAAGGTGGACCATGTATTTGCTTATCATAACTACTTGGAGGAAAAGAAAGTGAAGTTAGCCGTTGTGGAGTTTACTCATTATGCAAGCATATGGTGGGATGAACTTCAATCTTCCCGAAGGAGGTATGATGAACGGCCAATAAGTACTTGGGCTGAGATGAAAAGTGTTATGCGAAGAAGGTATGTCCCTATTCACTATTAGCATGACTTGCACACTAAGTTGCAGCGATTGGATCAAGGAAATCGATGTGTAGATGAATACTTCAAAGATATAGAGATGGCTTTGATTAAGGCCAACATTAAGGAAGACCCCGAATAGACCATGGCTAGATTTGTGAGTGGATTAAGGACTGAGATCAAAGATAAGGTGGAGTTGGAGCATTACATTTGTGTGGAGGATGTTGTCCATAGAGCTATCTAGGCAACTAAATTCCAGGAAGTCCAGCTCATCATCCACGTGGAAGGATTCTAAAAGGTGGAGCAACTTAAGGCCTAAGGAATATTCAAAGGGTTACATACCTAGCATAAGGCCAAAAGAAGATTTCAAGCCTAAGGATGCCAAGGATAGAGGTAAATCTGAATCTGAGAAATTTAATTCTTATACTTCTAATCCTTCTTCTAATTCCTCTTCTAGAGCTCGAGATGTGACTTGTTTCAAGTGCCAAGGCAAAGGACATATCCAATCTCAATGTCCCAATGCTAGAAAAGTCTTGTGGAATGATAACACTCATGATTTGGAGAGTGAATCCAAAACTGAATGTGAGACTGTGGAAAATGATGATGAGGCCGAAAGGAGTGATGAATATGAAGTTGAGTGTGTTAGTCCTACTATGAGGGGAATAATGGTGACTAGAAGAGCCCTCAACATTTAGCCAAAATTGGAGGAAAATTCAGATCAAAGGGAGCAATTGTTTCATACCAGGTGCATCATTAATGAGAAGGTATGTGGTTTGGTAATTGATGGAGCTAGTTGTACTAATGTAGGAAGTATTTTGCTCGTTAATAAATTGAGTCTACCAACTACTAAGCACCCTACTCCCTATAGGCTGAAATGGTTTAATGAAAGTGGTGAGTCCCGAGTTACTAAGCAAGTCTTGATTTCTTTTTCAATTGTAAACTACCATGATCAAGTACTTTGTGATGTTGCTCAAATGAATGCGGGGCATATTTTATTGGGACGTTCATGGCAGTATGATCGAAGAGTGATGCATGATGGATATAAGAATCATTATTTTGTACAGCATCAAGGAAAGAAATTCGAGCTCAAGCCATTGAAGCTTATTTAAGCATATGAGGATCAACTAAAAATTCAAAGAGAGTGTAGAGAGAAAGAAAAAGAAGAGAAAGAATGAGAGGAAGAGAGAAAGAAAATGAGTGGAGTGAAAAAGAAAGAAAAGAATGAGAAAAATGAGAGAAAAGGAAAGGAAGTGATTGAGAGTGGAAAAATGAAAGAAAGTTTGCTTATTGAGAGAGGAGAGTTAGAAAGAGCCTTTGAGGTCAAATCTGAAATTTATGTACTTCTCTTGAAAGATTATTGTTTAACTAACTCACTTGACCCTAGTTTGCCTTCTAGTGTTATGTCTTTGTTGCAGGAGTTTGGAGAGTTGTTTCCAGAAGAGATCCCTGATGGTTTACCACCAATTAGGGGAATTGAACACCGGATTGATTTCATTCCAGGAGCTGCCCTTCCTAATAGGCCTGCTTATAGGACAAATCTTGAGGAAGCAAAAGAGATACAACATCAAGTGGAGGAATTGATGAAGAAAGGTTTTGTGCATGAGAGCCTTAGCCAATATGCGGTGCCTGTGATTCTTGTCCCTAAAAAGGATGGCAAATGGAGAATGTGCGTGGATTGCCGAGCCATCAATAAGATTACAGTAAAATATCGTTACCCAATTCCTAGACTTGATGACATGTTAGATGAATTGAATGGAGCTTGTTTGTTTTCTAAAATTGATTTGAGGAGTGTGTACCATCAGATTAGGATGAAAGAGGGGGGTGAGTGGAAAACCGCTTTCAAAACAAAATTTGGTTTGTATGAATGGCTTGTGATGCCCTTTGGATTGACAAATGCCCCTAGCACTTTTATGAACTTAATGAACCATCTTTTTCGTGCTTTTATAGGAAAGTTTGTTGTTGTGTACTTTGATGATATTCTAGTTTATAGTAGGAGCCTTGATGAATATGTTGAGCATTTAAGGATTGTCTTTGTGACTTTGAAAGAACATAGACTTTATGCGAATTTAGAAAAGTGCATATTTTGTATGGATTCTGTGGTATTTTTAGGTTTTGTTGTAGGTGCTAATGGGGTTAGTATGGACGAAGAAAAGATCAAAGCTATCAACGAATGGCCTACACCCAAGAATACTAATAAGGTGAGATCTTTTCATGGACTCGCTAGTTTCTATAGGAGGTTTGTGAAGGATTTTTCTACCTTAGCCGCGCCCTTGAATGAATTGGTGAACAAGAATGTTGTGTTTAGATGGGGTGATTCACAAGAGCATGCATTTAATGTGTTGAAGGATAAATTGACTCATGCTTCTGTCTTAACATTGCCTAACTTTAGTAAAGTGTTTGAAATTGAATGTGATGCTAGTGGAATAGGAATATGTGTTGTTCTTATGCAGGAAAACCGGTCAATTACTTACTTTAGTGAAAAATTGAGTGGGGCTGAGTTGAATTATTCCATCTATAATAAAGAGCTATATGCATTGAAGAGAGCTCTTGAAACATGGCAGCACTATCTTCTTCCAAAGGAATTCATCATCCATAGTGACCATGAGAGCTTGAAGTGGCTTAAATCCTAACATAAGCTCAACAAAAGACATGCAAGGTGGCTGGAACTTATTGAGCAATTTCCATATGTGATCAAGCATAAGAAAGGTAAAGAGAATGTGGTTGCTGATGCACTTTCTAGAAGGTATACTCTCTTGACTTCTTTACATGCTAGATTGCTAGGATTTGAGACGTTGAAATCTTTGTATGAAACTGGTGATGATTTTGGAAAGATTTGGACTTTGTGTGCTTTGCATGGATATAAAGATTTCTATCATCTTGATTGTTTCCTTTTCAAAGGAAATAGATTGTGTTTGCCTAGATATTCTATTAGGGAGTTGCTTGTGAAGGAAACACATGGTGGTGGTTTGATGGGTCATTTTAGAGTTGATAAAAGTCTTGACATGTTAAATGAACACTTTTATTGGCCTAATATGAGAAAGGATGTCATAGCTTGTTGTGATAGATGTGTCACATGTAGACATGCTAAGTCTAAGGTGCAACCCCATGGTTTATATTTTCCCTTACCCGTCCCTGAACATCCTTGAACTGATATTTCTATGGATTTTGTGCTTAGCTTGCCTAGGTCTTCTAGTAGAAACAATAGCATTTTTGTTGTGGTTGATAGGTTTTCTAAGATGGCACATTTCATTGCACGTAGTAAGATTCATGATGCCATGCATATTGCTAACTTGTTTTTTAAAGAAATTGTGAGATTTCATGGCTTGCCTAAAACAATTGTGAGTGATCGAGATGTAAAATTCTTGTCCCATTTTTGGCGTACTATGTGGAGTAAATTAGGTACTAAATTGTTGTTTTCTACCACTGCACACCCACAAACTGATGGCCAAACTGAGGTAGTTAATAGGACACTTACAACTTTGTTAAGGGCTGTAATTCAAAAGAATTTGAAGAATTAGGAGAGTTGCTTACCTCATATTGAGTTTGCTTATAATAGAGTTGTACATTCTACTACTTCTTATTCTCTTTTTGAAATTGTGTATGGTTTTAATCCATTGTCTCCCATTGATATATTGCCATTACCTTGTTCTGAGAAAGCTAATCTAGATGGCAAAAAGAAGGCCAAGATGGTGCAGGAATTACATGCTAAGGTTTGTGCTAACATTGAAAGAAAGAATGCCCAATATGCTAAGGAAGCTAACAAAGGACAGAGATGTGTGATCTTTGAACCCGGTGATTAGGGTTGAGTGTATATGCGTAAAGAAAGATTTCCTAATCAAAGGAATTCCAAGTTAGCACCACATGAAGATGGTCCCCTCCAAGTCCTTGAGAGGATTAATGACAATGCATATAAGATTGATCTTCCTGGTGAGTATAATGTAAGTGCTACATTTAATGTTAGTGACTTGAGTCCTTATGATGTAGGTGGAGATTTGAGGGCGAATTCTTTCTAGGAGTGGGGGAATGATGGAGACCATCAAGGAAGTAAAGCGCAACTTTATACTTGGAGAAGTAATGTTCCAAAAAACCCTTTGAAACACATTGGTGGACCAATTACAAAAGCAAGGGCCAAAGCTATGAATGAAGTATTGAATAGGCTTATCCAAGACTTGCAAGATAAAGAATGTTTCTACCTTGATGAGATAGAGGCGTCTTCCAAGCCCAATAATCCCTCAATAATGGGGTCTTCATATGGAGTAAGAAGCATGGTAATTTGTTTACAAGTTCAAGTCCAAGAGTACCAAGCTTCTAATGACCTCAAAATTGAAGAACTCACTTGGGAATCTATAACGCCACTCTTAAGCTCAAATCTTTAATGTTTAATTCTTAATGGGTTTCAAGTTTTTTTGTCCTAATTATTTATTTGAGTCTTTGTTGGGTTCCTAATTATATTTCCAAGGGCCCAAATTAGTATTTTAAGTGTCCTAGGTCCATTATGACTACTTGGCTCTCAAGTAAATCATAAATTAGGTATGTTTTTGAGTAAAAAACGTCACTTTCTTTGTGGCTCTCAAAAAGTGACGTTTTTAAAATAATTTCCATATTTATTTAATGTTATCTAGTGTCTTCTAGAATGTTCTTACTTGGTTAGCAAGATGGAATATTCTAGAGTGATTTAGTTTCCAAATAAGTGAGATTCTTACAATCTCGTAAAATTTAGTTTCACAATTTAAGTAATTTTTGTCCCTTAGATTTAGGAATAATTAATTACCTATTTTATAAGATTCTCTAATCATTCTAGAGGATTCTATGGGTCATTCTAAATATATGTATTTAGACCTGCGTTTTTTTAACAAGTTGAATAAGAATTATTTTCCTTCAATTCTCTTGTGTGAGGATTATCTGAATTTATGTTCTCTTGAGAACTCGTGACCTACCAACCGGAGTGATTGACCAAGTGGGCATCATCGTTAGAGCTTAGGAACGAGTTTCCTTGGTTCTAGCATGTAATCATCAACTTGTTCTTGTTCGTGAGATCGTTTCCGCTGTATTTTCTGGTTTGCTTGGTCATCCATCAAGAGGGCCATATCAATTTCACTATGGTAAATCCCTCACAAGACTTGCCCATCAGTTGGTTAGCTCTTAGCTTAATGTCATTTCACTATGGTAAATTAATGCCTTTAAGGGATCGCCCTGCAGATAACAAAACACAAGTGTTTCATGCTGGTGAAGTATTTTTGCTTTTGTGGTGTTAAAGTTATGCAAATTCCTATACTCTTGGTAGTTTTAATTCAAGCTATTCTTCTTGCTTTCTAAAACGAGTGGTAATTTTCCAACTTAGGAAGGAGTCTAGATAGTTAACATAGTTTGATTATCATGACCAACTAAATATGATGCCTTTAAGACTCAAAATGAAAGCACAATGCAAATTGTTGTTAGTTCTTAAGCAACACATGCTTAATTGGGATTTTCAGATAAAGAAGAATAGTAGCATAGGAATTAAAGGATAACCATCATCATGCATTTTTTGCATTTGGTATTTCAACAGTACTTGGTCAGAGTCAATAGAGAAGGACAGCAAGGAATTGCTTCATTGTTGAAATTGAAACATAAACCTTTAATTCCCTTCATGTGCATGATTGCATTTCAACTTTTCTTTTCTGTTGTTTCTTTTGTTTAGAGATAAAGGGCTTGTTTGACAGATGTTTTGGAAACAGTTTTTTTGTTTTCGAAAACAGAAAAACAAAAAAAACTTGTTTAGTAAACCTGTTTTTTATAAACTATTCTGGAAAATAGAAGAACAAAAGAATAGAAAACTGAGAACATCTTCAAGGTGTTATGTAGTTTTTGTTCTAGAAAACACAAGAAAAGATGAAAAGCATCCACCTCATTGATGGTAAAGTTATAAATCTTAAATAACTCATCTAACACTCACTAGTTATAATTTTGAAAACAATTATTCAAATAGATTTTTTTATTTTCTTGTTTTCAAAACTTATTCTCGAAAATAGTCTTACAAAACTGTTTTGAGAACAAAAAAATAAAAAACACCACCAAACAGGCCCAAAGTTTTTTTTAATGGATAAAATTTCCTGTTGCATTTGTTATTTCCTCCAAATTTATTTGCCTAAGTCTTATTGACATGATATATGGATGGTACGAATGACTACTTTTAGCAATGGTTTAACATGGATAGTAATTCTTACTAATAATGAAACCTGTAGAGCTTCAAATTGCAATTGACCCCCTTTGATTTTTGACAGGTTGATACAGAAAAGATAATTAAATAATTTGAATTTAAATAATTATTAGATTATTTAGATTTAATTTATTTTGAATTTATTTTATTTTCTAGGATTTAATTATTTTATTTAGATTTATCTTTATCTTATATTTAGGATATAATTTAGTTTAATATTTACCTTTTAGATTTAAACTATTTTAAGATCCTAGTTAGATTAGGATTTAGGGCTCTATAAATAAACCCTAGAATCTCTCATTGTATTGAGAGCTATTTTTCTTATTGATTGAATATTATTGAGATTATTTAGATTTGTTTAGTAAGTTTCCTCTTCTCTTTAATTTTCTCCTCTTTTCGTCTATTTTCTACTCTTTTCCTACATCAATTCTCTAAATGTCTCATCAACCAAATTGAACGTCAATATAAATGACGATGACGTTGACCATGACAATTTCCATAAACAACCCAATGTAGTGGACCATTCACAACACTTGACCAGGATGGTCATACTCATATGCTACCCCTGGAAGAGTTCTATGTGTGATGTTTCTCCATTTACCAGTAGCAAGAGAGTAGATCTCAACTTTTGGAGGAAGTGGTTTTTTTGGTTCCTTATGGCAAATGTAATGAATCATAATTAGAGAGCAACAAACAGTAAAATATGTCAATAGTATTATTAGCTTAAAAGTCCCCAGGCTTTACAATGTTTACAAACTCACAGAAATTGAGATATTACAACGGTAAAGAAACCTGCTGAATTGTAACAGAAAAGGAGAGAGAGTGTCAGAGGGGTCAGAGAAATTCCAAAACGTCTTGGCCAGGGAGGAGGACGCGCATAATTTCCACCATGACCCTATCTCATTCATCCCTTCTATTTTATCTTTTCCTCTCCTTCCCTAATCTTCCACGTGGGTCTCCTTTCACGCATGCTGCGTCGCACCATCATTTGCTTAGGTGCACTATTCATGCCCTCTGCCTCAACACCCATGTTAGTCATCTAGGGTCCTTCATCTTTGTACATGTCAGAGTCCACCATGTCTTACATAACATACTCCTCCCCATAAAGATTGACCTTGTCCCTAAGGTCAAATGTTGGATATTGCTTTATAAATTCTGAGAGTGGCTCCCACGAGGGAGGTGCAGCTTGTCCCCAATCAACTAACAATTAAGTAATAAGATTACCACCAGCTTGCTTTTGGCGAGAAGCTAATATTCGAACTGGGGTAAGCTTGGTCCTTCTGGTGTAGTAAGTAAAGGCAATGGCATATAAGTGATGGAAGAGTCTCCATGATACCACTTGAGTAATGAGACATGAAAAACAGAGTGGATTCATGCCTCTGGTGGAAGATTTAGTCGATATGCAACTGTACCAATTTGTTCTGCAATCGGAAATGGGCCGAAGTACCATAATCCTAGTTTTTGATGTCTTTGTAAACGAAGGGAGTGTTGTCTATATGGTTGTAGCTTAACTAACACCAATTCTCCCATTTGAAATTCCACATCAGTTCGATTTTTATTAGCATACTTTTTCATCTGAGCTTGAGCTTTTTGTAAGATACCTTGTAACTGATCAAGGAAATGATCTCGTTCTTGTAATTGAGACTGTATATCAGGAGGTGCTGTATCATCCCATGAGGCTCGAATAATGGTGGGTCGGTCTCGACCGTAAACCACTTTAAATGGGGTCATCCCAATTGTAGTTTGATAAGAGGTGTTGTACCACAACTCTACCCAAGGTAATAAGTCAACCCATCGTCATGGAGAGTAAAAAACAAAGCATCGTAAATACATTTCCAGACATTGTTCAAAGCTTCTGTCTGACCATCCATTTGGGGATGGTATGTAGAGCTGAATTTCAAGCTCGTTCCTTGCATCTTAGACAATTGGTGCCAGAAAGCACTAGTAAAAGTAGCATCCCTATTAGAAACAATTGATTGTGGGATGCCATGAAGCTTAATGATATGTTGCAAAAATTGCTTCAGCCCTTTTTTTGCTATTAAATTCTGCTTTCATTGGTATGAAGTGCCCGTACTTCGATAATCGGTCCACTACCACCAGTATAACAGAAGCTATGTCCTCCCAGACTTGTGAAGGAATTGGTAGGGGGCTTAAGAGTCCTGTAAGATATAATTGAAGCACTTTAGCTCATTGGCACACTTTGTAGTGCCTTATATATTCCCGAATATCTCGTCTCATGCTTACCTAGAAAAACATAGCCGCGATGCGATGAAAAGTTCGCAATGAACCTGAATGTCCTCCGATGATGGAAGAATGAAATTCTTGCAAGATGCGTTGTTTTATATTAGACGCAGTTGTTGGGATAACTAATCAACGCTTCCAATAGACAAGGCCTTCATGAATTTTGTAGAATGGCAGAGAGTCGGGGTCATTCTGTATTTTGTGTCAGCAGCTCATTATCGAGCAAGCTCCTTAATTCACTTCAAATTTCAGCAAATAGTGTGTCCTCAGAGATTGAAATTGCCATGAAAAACTTCCAAGATAATCCATTTGCAGCTTGATTATGCTTTCCGGGTTTGTATTCTACCTTGAAATGAAATACCATTAGCTTCTGTAAACAATTCTCTTGCTTTGGGGTCTAGATTACTTGCTCATTTAGATGCTTCAAACTTCCATCGTCAATTCGAATAATAAATTGGTGGCCAAACAAATAGTGTCTAAATTTTGCTACTGCTTTTGTGAATGCATATAACTCACTGGCGTATACTGTTGGATATATTTAATTTAATAATATTTAATTTGAATTTATTCAAATTATATATTTATATTATTTAATTAATTAAATATATCTTAACTTGAGGTGGTCCTTATCTTCAAGAGAAGATATTGTCAGTTGAGCGATTTTAGGGAATAAGGGATAAACTCAGTATCTTTATTTGAATTCAAATTCAAATTTAAATTTAATAACCGATAATGGCCAGGGTTATTTAAATAGAGGCAGACGGAGTTGAGTATAACATACGCTCTGGTTCCCCAACTAGTTGAGACTAAATCCAGGCTCCATCACTGAGTCTCATAACTAGTTGGAAGAACTGTCTGCATAAATTATTTTATGAGATTTCCTTCTAACTAATTTTATATGTGATTTCAGATCTAATATTTAGATTGAGTAACGTCAAAGATATCTGCATCAGATCATCTAGCATGACGAGATGTATTTATAAAGTCTTCCGCTGCTCTTATAATTTTGTGGGAAAATTCAATATATAGAATTTATATTAAAAATTGAATTTGCCTCACATGTGGCATCAGAGCCTTAATTATCTCTGCTTGCATATATGAATTTTGATCTGGTGTGAATTTTGTAATTTCCATTCAGAGAAAATGCATGCTATGTAATATGTGTTGTTATTGTCCTGTTATGTGATGGAAACGTGAAATTGAACCACTATATAAATAAAAAAAAAAATCTTTCCAAATGCCGCTTTTTATGCCTATTGAGTTATTTTGTTTTGAAATCTGAGAGTAGGAACCATAGTATGCGTATCAAATCATGCTTCTTCAATTAACAATTTGGCTGTCTTGGACTGATTTGATTGAGAATTAATCGGATTGTGTATAGCATCATAGATGTTGAAATTGCATGCTTATCCTTTCTGGAAATAATTCTTTAGCTCATATTCTTGTGATTAAATTTTATATGAGCAATATTTTTGAGTTATTTAAATTTTCAGAATTTAGATATTGGTTTAATTGTTTGTTTTGATATGTCTTGAACCATATTTTTTATATTAGACCAGACGTTGGTTGATTATTTATTTTGTGCTATCTTTTTGCTTGTTTAAAATATGTAAAGTTAATTTGGGCTATTAAAAAAAATAAAAATAATAAAAATTATTTTGTAAAATATTATATGTGTTAGTTTTAAGTGCCTAAAATTTGGAAAATTTTATTTAGGCAATTATAACACTATTTGTAATTTTGCAAAATAATCAAGTTATTTATTAGCCTAATATTAATTTTTAAACAATTGTTAGGCACGTTAAATAAATAAAATAGTGGGAGAATTTGTTTAATTATTTAATCACATTCTTATTTGGTTGATTAAATTAATTATTTAAATTCTCATAATGATTGTGCATATATATATATATTTTAATTGCACGTAATCTATGATATTTGTGATTTAATAAAATCACATATGGATTTAAAATATCAATTCTAATTATATGTGTAGTTTTAATTTATCTTTACCCACAGGGAGATAATTATAATTACACATTTAATTAGGATGAAATAGAATGACCTTATATTTCCTAAGTAGCCCACAGGTATTAGAAAATATGAATGCATTCTAGTTTCATCAGGTTAATAGGATAAAATATTACACATTTATGATATAATCATATGGGGAGAATTTTTAATTAATTAGTCATATATATGATTTAATTGATTAATTAATTAAATGATTCTCATTACGTGATGCATATATGAGTGCATATGTATGTCCTTTAAGCATAATGATTCTAGATGTCTTGTGATTAGCATATATAGTTAAGGAATAGCCACAGCATCCTTACATGACTGAATATATGCATTCTTGATTTGTTTTAACAAACAAAGATATCACATAAGGACTTAAAGACATCAATTCTAATTAAGTATATAATTATAACATATCTTCGCCCACAGGTAGATAATTATAAATATATATACTTAATTAGGATGAAATAGATGTTGCCTTGTGCTTTCTAAGTAGCCCACAGGTATTAGGAAGTATGAATGCCTTCTAGTTTCATCATAAATGATATATAAATTTATGCTATGCTGAAATCTTTGCCCACAGGTAGATTTTAGTGATACGGAATTTATGTTTAGTATGTGTTACATTGGTAAGCATACATTTTTGTTAAATGTGATGGATGATTGCCTCATATAGAATTGGTATAAGCATGTTTTAAGTTGAATCATGAAAAATTGCAGTGTTATTATCATCTCTTGGATTGTTTGGTTAGGGACAACTATAGAGTTCAAAGGAGAAAAACCTTAACTATTTGGGAGATATTGACATAAAGTTCCTGTACCCATTAATGTTAGTATGAGATAATATTGTATGAATGATGGGAGTAATACAATTCTCTCAATACAATAATAATGAAATCTCAATGCAGAGCTAAATATTTGGGTACATAATTGATTTGAGGATGTCAATATCCATTTATAGGCAATGGTTGAAATTATGGTATAAGTCACTATTTATTATTCTAACTCTAAAATAATTCTCCATAAAGTAAATAGACACTAAAGGTATGTAATTGACATACCATACAGGTGAGAGACATGTCTCTTAAGATAAGAGAATCTCCATTGATCTTTGTGCACACAATTCTTGATTAGATATCTCATTAGTATAAGCTATTATAAATTTCTCACAACATGCATAAAGAGATATATACAGTTAATATTTATTGGATATATATGTGGAAAGGAATATTAGGCTCAAATTTGGATTAAAAGTGAGATTCTAATAAGGGATTTAGTTCCAAAAATAGACCATGAAGAAAGAGACATATAAAGAGTAATTACCTCACAAAAGGGTCTTATTGAAGAATAATAGTTATACTCTTATCTTTAATATCTTTTTTAATCTCATTTAGTTAAAGTATATCAAGGATAAAAATTCTTTCTATTATGTGATAGAGGAGAATACTAATGTCTCCATTATAGAGAGTTAACAAGGTATATAAAGACTGAGATTATTTAATCTCAAAATCTCATTAACTCTAATTCATATATGAAATGCTGGAAGAATTTAATTGCTAGAGATTGTAAATGCTAGTGTCTAGTTTTTGTATTTATGTTCTAATTGTTTAAAATGATCATTCCCTATTATTATTAATTTCTCACAATTCATGAATACTACTTGTTTTATAATTAAGATAAGGCATATGATGCCTTAATAAGGATGTAAAGCAAACATAGAGAATTAATCCTATAAACGGGTTAATATGGTGAGATTAATTAAGGGAATGAAAGTTATTATAAGTACATTAGTGATGGATAAATTCACTCAAGACAACAATGTACATTTAAAAATAAGATTCCAATTTTTTTGTAATTAAATACATCTTTTGAAGCCCATAAGGTTGGAATATTATTTTTAATGATTTACTCTCATTAACTTGTCTTGTAAAGGTAAGAGTGAATGGAGGTTGTTCCTTAAGTTTTCATTGCATATTTGGATGAAAATGCAAAGAAGTTTAAAGAATTAAAAATTATAATATCTATCACATATAGAATATGTAGAGATTAGGAATGCCAAGTTCATTGAGGAATGTCATAATTAGTGGGAGTGATCAAATATATGACAAATCTATCAGGAATAATCACATAGAGATAAATGAAACCACTAATTATGATGAAATACTGGTTTTACATGAAACTTATTTTTATAAGATGAATGTAAAATATAATAAAGTTTTGAAATCTAATTGGTCATGCTGAAAATTAAGAGTATCAATGCCTTGGATTCTATTAACTATTGAAAAGAAATCTCATAAAGAATAAGAGATATCTGAAGATAGTTATAAATGGAACTCTTATTATGCAACTTCAATCTTAATAATAGATTGAATTATGACCAATTATGATTGAGAATTTGGCAATCATTGGCAATTATATGGTGTACATTAAGAAACTTGATTAGAACTTGAACATTAAGAATAATCCCATTTGTTCTCACATACAATGAAGTAAATTCCAAATTAAGATATGATTTCATGATAAATATGAGAGATCTTAAGGCAAATAATATTTGAAAATTTGTATAATTGCTAGTGAGGTTAAAAGAATTAGCCATAAATGGGTCTTTAAAATCATAAGGAATTCACTAGTCAATATTATATATTACAAATTAAAGATTATTTGCTAAAAGTTTTCTCTATAAAGAAAGAGATTGATGATAGTGAGATTTTCTCCTATATTAATAATAATTCCTTCATTATTATCATGAATCTATATGCTAATTGGAATATTATGAAAATTATCACTCTCATTATGACTATAAGAGAGAGATATATGTGAAATAATGTGATGTGTTCAATCAATACTAAGGAGAATTTAATTAGGCAGGACTTCCCATGGTAGTGGTAGTTGAAGTCTCACGATGTAATCACATTTTTTGATAACGTTGAGAACATCATAGATCTTTGTTTATATCACTGGATTAGTGGGAGTTGAGTCATCTATTTAATTTTAATTATAGATGACATATTGCTTATGATGAATGACTTGAGATGTCACAAAAGACATAATAACTTTGTTCAAGAGCTATGATGTAAAAGATATAGGTAAAATGCCTTTAAAGATGTATAAAGAGATAATTCTCAAAATTTTTAGAATTATCATAAAGAACCTATATTTGTAAGCACTTGAATATTAATGAATAAAGTCTATTTGCCATATGTGACACCTATGTTTGCCATATGTCCCTGATGAGATTTGGAAAGAGATAAGAATAATATTTCTTTCATGCTAGTAGTGAGAGGCATAATGTATATCTAAATATGCACATAAATTGACATAGCCTTTGTGAAAAAGGAATATTATAAAGATCCCAAAGCAATTTATGCTTAGATAATAAATGATAAGTTGCAAAGAATACTAGAAATTCATACTTATATATAAAAGATCAATAATTAGGAAAATACAGCATTTGTTCAATTTAGTAGGATGAGTTGACTTTAAAAAGTCAATATTATGACACACCCTAATGCAAGATGAACAAATTATGTAATGGAGGAGTGCAAGATTGCTAAGCAATAACTAATTGCTTACTTCCACCATAAATGCTGGATTTGATCTTCAATTTGAGGCAAGTTTACATAAATGTTGAATTTCATCTTGGGTTTCAAATTGAGGATTCGTTTGAGGCCATAAAGAAGTGTGTTGACCATATAAGGTTAAATGGTCATATAACACATAAAGAGAAGATCCTTAACTAAAAGCATGCAATTAAAGAATATGAAGGATCATACATCTCATATGAGATAGATTATATTGGGGTGATCTAAATGAGGTGTGTTTAAGTGATGAAATTCGTGTTGTAGTTCATCAACTCAATATATATATTGTATACAATTCTGGTGAGATTGATGAACATTAAGGCAGGAACCGAATAAACATTTAAGATTTATTCATAAAGATAATTTCTCATGAAGTAAGGATATTACTTGTGATACATGGAAGGTAATACTCACATGATTAGAGGACCTACTGTAACATCCTACCTCCTGACACCTCCCAACAATTCCGAAAACTTCAAAATCTGACTCTACACAACCCTGACATCTCAAACAACTCTCCATATTCAAAAACTGGGCTAGGGCCGCGGCCGCTACAGTACCGCCGCGGCTCCGGCCTCCCCTGTCTCAACACCGCTTCTGTCTCCTCTGGCGCCGCGGCCTGCCTTCCCTCGTCGCGGCGCCCCCTGCTGATATACCATATCAGCAATTTCAACACTCCGGGGCGAACTTCTGACGCGCATAACTTTATGCTCCGACCTCCGATTGACTCGATTCCAACTCCTACGAGTCAATCTAGTCCCCATCTGTCCAAGGACACCACTTTTACCTCAATCCAACTCTGTATGGAGATTTTGGACCCTTGACTCCGTTTTGACCACTTATTGACCAAAACTTATCACTAGCCACCTCCAATTGCCACCAAAGGCAACTGATCGCTCAGAGACCATTCATACAGGTCCAAAACCCCCAAACCAACCTGTCCAAAGAGGTTTTACCTCAGAGGAACCGCCCCTCTGAGATTTGACCCCTTGGAACCCAACCTAATCAAATGGGCTACAGGCCCTTACGCAAACCAACAAGGCCCAACCACACTCTGGACTTACCCAAAACTGTCACACATACTACTCAACAACATTCAACCATACATACCACATACATAAACATCCATACATAGCCAGTCTCAATCATAACATTATCCATTACAAACCATGCTATCCTACTTGGCATAAAATACTAATACAACATACACACGCTACATAGACTATTCCCACGTACACAGCTACTCCCGCGTCTTCTCCGGACTAGTGCCAGAACCGTCACCTGAAAGGTTAGTTTATGGGAAAGGGGGTGAGACAATGTCTCAGTAACCGGGAACAACCACCACACACACACAATTATATATATATACATATATCTCACACCAATCATGTATGCAATATGAAATGAATGATATGCATGTCGCCCTCACAGGGACTCCATCCTTATTCTCCCTAACACATATATCATCCATCCTTATCCTCCCTAACATATATATTGTCCATCCTTATCCTCCCTAACATATATATATAATCCGACCTTATCCTCCCTAACATATATATATCATCATACATCATACCACCATCACGTCATCACCAACACATCCACCATACATCACAATCTCATAATGTTATGTGGTGATGCTCATGTATCATCATATCATCATCATAATGTCATGTATGCAATATATCATATCATCATCACACTTATTATCATCATAGTCATAACCATCATCTATCAGTATACATACCACGATATATATACAAATAGTACACACAAACACATCGATACCGTGGTATGAAAGAGACATGCATATATACACAAATACACGTACTATCATATAACACAATCAATACAATATAACAAACACCCGGTTACCTCAATTGTCGTTACCACACACCCATGATTTCCACAAGCTTCCTTGAACTGTCCAGTACGCGTGAACCTCTCTCGATTAGCCAACAACCTTTATCATGTCACAATTCTTCCATTAGCACAATATACCAACAAATCAAACCTCACAATTCCACCACATTAACCTAACCCAAGGTTCTAACACCCTTTTTATGCATCAATAAGCTCTTAGGGATTACTCAAACACCACACAACTACAGACACCTTGAATTCCTAAGAGCCATTACCGAAGACAACCTAGGGTTAAGCTCTAAACACACATAATCCCTTCAAAACTCACATTCAAGCAACAAGAACATCAAAACACACTTCCTTAACCCCAAAACATCCATTTCAATCGGTGGATTTCACCCCAAACCGGAAATCAAACCATACAACCGAAAATCCCAAATTTCAACCGAAGAAAATGGAGAGAGAGGAGTAGGGAACGCTTACCAACTTGAATCCAAGCTCCCGATGGACGAGAATCACTCCGGGACACCGAGAATGCCGAACCCTAGCACTGCTCCTCGTCTCTCTGCGTCGCTCCCTTCGTTTCCTTTCTTTCTTTCACGTCCGACTGATCCGGATTTAAACAATTTTTTTGACTCTCGCCGCGGCTCCAACACTCCTCGCTGCGGCTCCACCAAATTTTCCAGAACAACGCCACTGGAAAGCTTCTCGCTGCGGCGGCCCTGCTCTTCACCGCGGCGTGGAGCTCTACCAGACTCCACTTGAGCCTTCCTCCATCCTGATTCCTCCGGTCCTGAACACAATGCCAAGAAAAATATCATGAGGGGCATTACACCTACCGCCATGATTCTTGTAATATTGTTTAAATATTCCTTGATATATCAACTGACTAATCAAGATCGGACCAAGTGGGAGAATGTTGGATATATTTAATTTAATAATATTTAATTTGAATTTATTCAAATTATATATTTATATTGTTTAATTAATTAAATATATCTTAACTTGAGGTGGTCCTTATCTTCAAGAGAAGATATTGTCAGTTGAGCGATTTTAGGGAATAAGGGATAAACTCAGTATCTTTATTTGAATTCAAATTCAAATTTAAATTTAATAACCGATGATGGCCAAGGTTATTTAAATAGAGGCAGACTGAGTTGAGTATAACATACGCTCTGGTTCCCCTACTAGTTGAGACTAAATCCAGGCTCCATCACTGAGTCTCATAACTAGTTGGAAGAACTGTCTGCATAGATTATTTTATGAGATTTCCTTCTAACTAATTTTATATGTGATTTCAGATCTAATATTTAGATTGAGTAACGCCAAAGATATCTGCATCAGATCATCTAGCACGGCGAGAGGTATTTATAAAGTCTTCCGCTGCTCTTATAATTTTGTGAAAAAATTTAATATATAGAATTTATATTAAAAATTGAATTTGCCTCACATATACGGACTTTGATTGCATTTGTGGGGAAAGCTTCTTTGAAAAATATGCTATTGGATGACTCGATTGACTGAGTACAGCTCCACCCTGATTCGGATGCATCAGTCTCGAGGACAAATGGTTGGGTAAAATTTGGAAGTGATAGGACTAGAGCTTGGGTCATACATTGCTTAAGATGTTCAAAAGCAAATTGGGTCACATCTGTCCATCGAAAAGAATCCTTTTGCAGTAGTTGAGTCAATGGGCTTGTTATCTGGGCATATGATCGCACAAATCTTCAGTAATAGCCGTATGTTGACTAGTTGAGGCTAATCTTGTATAGCTTGAACCTTCCTTGACTCTATCTCCACGCCATTTCTAGACACCACATGACCTAAGTACTCTATTTTTCATTGGCCGAATGAGCACTTGGAGAGTTTTGCATAGAGATGGTGCTGTACCAATGTCTCCAAAACTCGTAAGATGCTCCAAATGCAATGGCCAAGATGTGCTGTAAACAAGAATGTCATCAAATAAAATTAATACAAATTTATGCAAATAAAATACTGAATTCATTAATGATTGAAATGTGGCTGGTGCGTTGGTAAGCCCAAAAGGCATGACCGACCATTCGTACAAGCCTTGATGGGTGCGGAATGCTGTTTTTTCATGGTCTTCTGGGTGCATTAATATTTGATGATAGCCTGCCTGCAGATCAAGCTTCGTATAAAATTCTGAACCCCCTAATTCATCTAGTAATTCATCCACTGTTGGCATCAGAAATGAGTCTTTCACTGTTATTGCATTCAAAGCTTTCACATAGAATCTCCAGGTTCCATCTTTTTTTTTAACCAATAAAACTGGAGCTAAAAAAGGACTTCAACTAGGTTGGATCAAGCCATCTTGTAGCATCTCTAAAACTTGTTTCCCAATTTCTGTCTTTTGGCAATAAAGATATCGGTAAGGCTTGACTTTCACTAGACCTGTCCTGGGTTGTAAAATAATTCTATGATCATATTCTCTCTTGGGTGGTAGGCCTCATGGTAACTGAAAAGCCTGCTGATTTTACTCCAATTTAGGTCTGATATCTGGGTGAAGATTCTCAGGAAGTTCCACCTTCTGTGTACTCATCATGTCATCCTCAATAAGATGTATAAAATATAATTCTGTAATAGTATCCACATCCTGCATCCTGCATCCTTGTGATTTAGTGGTATTGAGCATGATTCACAGCAGCTGATTTATAACCTTTTAATGTAACAAATTCCCCATTGGCAAAAAATTTGATGGTGGACGTGCTATAGTCTACTATATGAGATCCCAAAGTTTCAAGCCAACCAGCACCTCTTACTATATCTAATCCAGTCACAGGCAACACATATACAGGTATCTCTAAGGTATGGCCACAAATCACTACATGTAATTGTCGAATGAACCTTTGACATGGCATCCGTTCTCCATTTCCCACTATTACTTAGGCAGCGTGTTGGTTCAACTGGTAATTGCAAGTGTTTAGCGATTCGGGGTTGGATAAAATTATCTGAACTTCCCCTATCTAGAAATACTTGTACCGCATGACCATTGACAGAACCAACAAACCTCATTGTCACCGGTCCGTTCGACCCTTGAAAGGCATGTAAGAATAGATGATGCAAAGTGGGTGGTTCCCTTGTATTTTCATCTAATGGTGGAAGCTCTGTTGAATCGTCTTCTTCCTCCCCACCTTGTAGAATCTGGTAGTGCTTATTAGGACACCGACGTGTTAGAGAGTATTTTTCTTTGCAGGTGAAACAAAGCCCCTTCTCCCACCATAATTACATTTTTTATGACGATATTCGCTTCACTGGTGGCCTTGGTTTAATGTTTGGCATCGAGAGTAAAGGAGGTAGAGCCTTTGGAGTTAATCTTATACTCGTTGTCGAGCTCGCAGCACCCGCTAAGAAACTAGTGAAACCTTTTGTAATGTTACCCGTGCTTACCATTTTTGGTTGTGAAGTTGAGGACAATGCCAGCTTTTCGTTGAATAATCGAGCCAGGGCCACAACTTCTAACAGATTTTCTAGGGTGCAAGATATCACATCACTTCGAATCTCTGGCTTTAATCCACTAATAAAACAATCCTTAAAAGCACCTTCTATCAATCCTTCCACCTGATTCGTGATGGCCATAAATTTATGATAGTAGGCTACAGTAGAGTCGGTCTGGTACATTTTGAAGATTTGTGCTCGTTTGCTCTCAAAATAGGAAGGGCCATATTGTTCTTCATCTGCTCTAGCTAATGCTTCCCACATCGGAATCAACTTAGCTTTCTGCATCATTTGGAACCATGGAATAGCTGGTCCTTCCATGTGAATGGCTGCTATGGTTAAGTGTTGAGCATCTGACGTTTCATAGAATGCAAAGAACTGTTCTGCTCGGAAAATCCAATTAAGAGGTTCAGAGCCATCGAACTTAGGGAAATCCAGTTTCACGTGTTTCATTTGAACTTGCTGGTAGTTTGCCAATACCATATACGAGCTCTGCGCTTCATTCATTCTTCCTCCATCGGAATATGTAAAGTGATCGGAATTCTTGTTCATGGCTTCTGCTCTGGTTAGAGAATCTAGAGACTTCTCTAACCTTTCAATTCGAGGGTCTGAAGTTGTAGCCATCGTCTCAATAATAGTCTTGAGCCTTTGTAACCTCTTTTCCAATGATATCTCAAGTTGCTCCACCTGCTCTTGGACCTTCCGTAAGTCTGCCGATAATTCCTTGGGTTGTGTTCTGTCCACCATGTTCGTTGCTCCACCTTGTTTCTCAATGAGAGCACCAAGTTGTAATGAATTAAAATTAGAGAGCAACAAACAGTAAAATATCTCGATAGTATTATTAGCTTAAAAGTCTTCAGGCTTTACAATGTTTACAAACTCACAGAAATCGAGATATTACAACGGTAAAGAAACTTGCAGAATTGTTAATAGAAAAGGAGAGAGAGTGTCAGAGGGGTCAGAGAAATTCCAAAATGTCTTGGCTAGAGAGGAGGACGCGCATAATTTCCACCATGACCCTATCTCATTTGTCCCTTCTATTTTATCTTTTCCTCTCCTTCCCTAATCTTCCACGTCGGTTTCCTTTCACGCATGCTATGTCGCACCCTTATTTGCTCATGTGCATTATTCATGCCCTTTGCCTTAACACCCATATTAGTCATTTGGGGTCCTTCATCTTTGTCCATGTCAGAGTCCACCGTGTCTTGCATAACAGCAAACCACAATTCTAATAACCTTAAAATCCTTGTTTCGAGAATCATAACCAAACCTTAACCTAACAAAATTCCCAACACATGGTTTACATTCAATTAAAGTGATGGTGGGTTTGGGAAGTACAGTATATTTTCTAATAGATGGATTCATGATCATAATATTGATACTTTGCAATTCTGAATATCCGGCATAACATACTAGTCCATTGCAACTTCCAACCACTTTCAAATAATACTTATGTTCAAGAATGAATGGGGATTTGAAAATCGAGAGCTGAGTAAGGCGATTAGCTTTTGAATATAATGAATGAAGTTTCCCTATATCGTAGTCACCTGGTGCCACCCTCTTTGAATGATTTAAATGAAGAAAAAGAGATTCGTTGTGATTGTTGGCTCTTGTATAACTAAAATGAGAATGTATGAAGGGTTGATCGATGATGAGAGACTTTCAAGCTTTACAGACAGAGATGCATTTGACTAGTGATTTAAGGGGTAATCTATGAAAAACTTCCTTCCAAATCTCTGAAGGTAAATTAGCAGGACATTGCTTCAATGGAAGATTTGTTCTCTTGTACTTCTTTAATACTTGTTTAGAACCTTTACAACTGATCAAAAGGAAGAAAGAAGTCCTCCCTTATATATTGAAAGCGGCCAAAGATATATATGTTCCTCAATTCGCTGAAATTTTCTTCAATAGTACTAGAGACTTCGTATCACTCAAATTTGCAGACTCACACAAACAAGAAACCAAGAAGCAGATTGAATGCTTAAAAGTCAAGAAATAATGGTTAATTTTTTCAAGCGGGGGAGAATGATGCAAAAAAGATAATTAAATAATTAGAATTTAAATAATTATTAGATTATTTAGATTTAATTTATTTTGAATTTCTTTTATCTTTTAGGATTTAATTATTTGATTAGATTTATCTTTATCTTATATTTATAATATAGTTTAGTTTAATATTTATTTTTTTGATTTATGTTAGTTAGGCTGGCTTCCCAAGAGGGGGGGTGAATTGGAAAGATTAAAAATTTTCTGCAAGATATCAAAGAGGTGAAGAATGCAATATATAAAGGTAAAATAGAGTATAAATAAATAACAGTGAAAGTAGTAGAAAAGAGAAAAAGACTCAGAAATTTATCCTGGTTCGGTCTCTCCACTTGACCTACATCCAGTCCCCAAGTCACCGCTTGAGATTTTCCACTATTTTGCAAGAATTCAGTGGGCTTCTTGCAAATGCCACAGTACAACGTTTGTGCTCTGTTTTCTAGAGCTTCTCTCAATCCCTTTCTGCACTTTCATAAAGTGTTTCCTAATCCCTTGTGATATCCCCTCACAAGAAAATCTATCTTCCAGATGAAGATTAGATTGTTTATAAAGATTAAACTCTCTTAATCAGAGTAAATATGAAGGTTGAAGTACAGACTATTGAAGTGTGAGAATATAAAGCTTTGAGTAAATGATTTGGCAGAGTTTCAGTATATACAATATTAAAATCGTTACCCACAACTTCAAATGTTGTTATATTTATAGATTTACGTCTCAAATATCCGTCAGAGACAAAATCTATCCGTTGGAGAAGTTATCCAACGGTTACTCTGAAAAATTATCCGTTAACCAACCGCATTTAATGCTTTTGACATACTGAAATTCGAATTTCGGTTGGTCAACAGATGAATTTCGCAGACACCGAAGGTTAACAGCTTCAATGTTGAAATACTGAAGTTCGTCTGTTTATGGAGTAAAATTCGAATTTTGAAACTTAGAAAATGTTTCCATGTTGTGACATACGAATTTTCAAGTGGAAAGTTTTTCTGTTAAGTGTGAACAGTATTTTCAATTTGCTACAGTGCCTTCGAAATTCGAATTTTGGAACCCCAAAATTCGTCTGTCCGTAGCAGGCTCAAAAAGCACAGTAGTTCATTTACTTCGAAATTTGAATTTTCAAAGAGTGAAGTTCGTCTGTCAGAGAGACCTCTTTTCAGACTTACTTTAACATTCAAATTTATAAATACTGTCATTCGTATGTCAATATATCATTGTAACAGAGTCACAACCTTAGATTCTGAAATTCGAATTTTCATGTTCAAAGTTCGTCTGTCAGTGAGCAATTTTGAAACTCAATATAATCTTGATTTCAGATGAACTTTGACATTGTTTCAGACGAATTTCTTTAGTTTTCATAAGTTGCATTTTGTTTAAAATTCAAATTTTCAGAACCCAAAGTTCATCTGTTGCTTAAAGCTTCTTTCAGATACTTATGAAAATTCGAATTTTGGAAAAGAAAAATTCATCTGTCAGAGAAGCATCTTTTCAGACTTATTCAGTTTTAACTCGAAATTCGAATTTTCAAAGCCAAAGTTCGAATTTCCAACATGATAGTTCAATATAAACCTTTCAAACTTCATCTGTTGGTGGGTGTTTTTCAAATATTCCATGATTTAACACATAATCAAGGTTTTAAAACTTCTTTCCACTAAATCAAAGTCTTTTACTCAAATTAAAACAAAACTAAACATCCTACAACAAATTTTGCACAGATTTCTCCAGGATTTCTTCACTTGAACTCTATGAACACCTTTGATATCTTTATTCCAAACTCTTGAGAGTTAATTTGGAATCATCAAAACATCTTGATTCAACATTCTCCCCCATTTTGATGATGATAAAACAACTTACAAACTGGATTAGTACTTGGGTTTGTTTTAACAAGCTCCTCCTAAACATATGCATTATATTTTCAAAAGATATCATATACAGTAAATCATGTGAAGAGATTCAAAGAACAAATCATTGCAACCGAGAAATTCTTTCATTTAATCAAATGTTGCTTTACAGAGACAGAATTTTAAGCAAAGTTCTTCTAAAATAACCAAATCAAATACACAGTACTAACAATCAAACAAAACAGACATCAGAAACTTAATACAGCACATCAAGAGGACTCAAGCCTAAGTTCTAAGCAATCCTTCAATCACTTCTTCTTTGGCTTGGTCTTCTTGCTGTAAGTCTTCCCAGATGGCTCAGCAGCAGGCTTTCCAGTTTGCTTACTCTTCTCCCCCTTTTTGGCATCATCAGGAAGCCCAACAAAATCAACCGGAGGAGGGATCTGAGAGACTGGAATAGCTCTGAGAGGTACAGGAGCAAACAAGATTTCTGGTTCAACTGGTGTAGGAGGCTCAGAAGGCTCAGGACTTGGTTCTTCATCATCATCAGAGACCTCAAGCAATTCTTGCATTTCCTGCCTGGAAAGAGCCAATTGAGCTCTCTGTTCCTCTGAAAGTCCATAAGCAGTGAGAGAAGGAGGAGCTGGTTCATCAGAATGAAACATTTCCTCAAGCCTTCTTCTCTGAGCTTGCAAGAGAGCATTGCAAGCAATAGCTTCAAAATCAATAACAGGCACAATACTTCTCTCTTCATTGCTAGCAACCTCCAACACTGATGAAGTAGAAATGGCTGCCACTAGTCTTTCAACTTGCTCAGATTCTTGAGTGGAAAGAATTGAATCCTGAGCATCTTCTGGTATGGGCTTATGAGGGCCTGTTTCCTGGGTCCTTCTTCTTCCAAACCATAGTCCAAGGGTGGACCAGGACTAGGTGTCCTCATTCCACTAGTGGGCTCAGCACCATCTACATCATCATGCTCAGAAGAGGCTATCTCGAAGGGGCTTGGAGGCTCAGGGGTTGGAGATTGAACAGGCATAGAGAATCCTGGCTCAGGTGGAGCTGATGTGGCAGGAATTGCACTCCAAATTTTATCATAAGCATCAGCAACCACTTTCATGTTCTTTGCTAACTGATGAATCTGATCTTGCAGATGAGCAAATTTGGCATTTTACTCATCCCTGATGCTAAGAATGAGTGTAGACAGGTTGTCATACAACTCAGTGATCTTGGTTGGCTTGGCACGAGAGGAGGGAGTGGATGGAATGTGAGTAGGCTTGGATGGAGATGGCATAGGCAGAGAAGGCTGTGGAGTAGGTCTGGCAGGAGCCTTAGAAGTGCCTTCTTGCTGTTGGGAGGCTCTTTCAACAAAGCAAAGATCTTCAGATTTTCCCGCCCCTTCCCAATCCATCTACCTTCACTTCTTTCAATTCCCATCCTTTGAAGTTCTTCCTCCTTGAAGATCTCAATGGGTTTCCCTTTCCCCTTCTCTAGATGTTGAATTCTAGCACATTGCAGAATTCTGGAAATGATAGCTGCATAGGGGAGTGTGGAGTCTTTCCTCTGATCCCTTGCCTTAATCATGCGTTGAAGTATGATATGTCCTATGTTGATCAGCTTCCCACGCATGATTGCTGCCATGACATGTGCCTCTGCCCTTGTTATCAGATTGAAGCTGCCTCCTTTATTGAATATGATCCTAGACACTATGTAGTGTAGGATCCTCACTTAGGCACTGAGGTCTATGGGCTTCAGCAGGTTGATGGTTGGCCAGTTTTCCTTTCTTCTGAATAATGTGCCCAGAATTATGCTCTCCTTGTAGTTCAGAAAGGGACCACCTTCTTCATCAGCAGTTTCTGCCTCATCCATGTAACCAGAGGCAGTGATGTTAATCTTGAAGCCATCTTGCCTTGGGATTTCCAGCACTTCATTGAGGGTCTCATCTGTGAGCCAGATGGTCCTTGATCTCAGATTAACCTCCCACTTCTTCTTCTTGCTGTTGTATTTTAAGGAGGCATACCATGTCTTTACTACTTTATCATCATATCTCTACAATATTTCCAACAGATTCTTGTATCTCATCATCCATATTTCGGCATCAAAACTATTAGAGACCAAGAAATCTTCCAAGTTTACACAATGAGGCTTGATTACCTTTTTATTGGCAAACTTGGTGGAGTATTCCTCTTGAATCTGTGGAGTGCTCCATAATGGTAGTGTAGTAAGCTCATATTCTCCAGATTCAGTACTTGAGGATGAAGTGGAAGCAACATTCTCAGTAGCAGCAGGAACAGGGACCGAAGATTTTGCTATCTTCGAGGAAGAGGATCCAGCCTTCTTAGATTCTCCCTTGGGTGTAGTTTTCTGACATTTGGAGGGAGTTCCCTTGCTTGATTCGGCCTTCCTCTTCAGTTTTTCTCCTTCCTGTGAAGCATATTGTGATTTAACCACTCTCTTTGGATGAGACTCTCCTTTGTCAGCTTCAGGATTCTTTATTCTTGCCATTTTTTGTCGATGAATGATTCAGAATGAAGCAGAGATTGGGTTTATAGGGTGCAAAAATTAGTTTAAACGGTGGGAGATGAAGATTTTTGGTCAGAATATAAGAGCATTGATGAGAGGATTTGAATAGACTCGGAGAGGAAGAGAGTAGGGTTGCATTTGTTCAGTTGAAAACCGCCGGTTTTAACGTAAGTAACCACATGACAGACGAATTTTGAGGGGTCAAAATTCGAACTTTGAGCAGTCAAAAGTTAAACCGTTCAGCAAAGCTTACTGACAGATGAATTTTCTTCAGAAAGTTCATCTGACAGAGGTTTGGTTCAAGCAACTCAAGATGAACAGACGAACTTTGTTCCAACAAAGTTTGAATTTCGAAGAGCAAATATTAAGCAGCAATCAAATCAACAACTAACAGACGAATTATGCATATTAAACTTCATCTTTCAAAGATTCAACATTGAGGAGCATGTTTCAACAGATGAATTTTCAAATCAGAAATTCGAATTTCTTCACTTTGTAAAAGTTTTCCAACATTCGTATGTTAAGAGATAAACATCAGTATAATCATTATGTTGGACAAACATAACTTTGAAATTTTTGTTCTTGAAAATTAGAACTTTCAAGGTCCAACAGATGAATTTCGAGGCATCACCGAGAACTGTTTCAACTTATAACACAGAATCAAGGTTTTAAAACTTCTTTCCACTAAATCAAAGTCTTTTACTCAAATTAAAACAAAACTAAACATCCTACAACAAACTTTGCACAGATTTATCCAGGATTTCTTCACTTGAACTCTTTGAATACCTTTGATATCTTTATTCCAAGCTCTTGAGAGTTGATTTGGAATCATCAAAACTTCTTGATTCAACAATTTAAACTATTTTAGAATCCTAGTTAGATTAGGATTTAGGGCTCTATAAATAAACCCTAAAACCTCTCATTGTATTGATAGCTATTTTCCTTATTGATTGAATATTATTGAGATTATTAAGATTTGTTCAGTGAGTTTCCTCTTCTCTTTAATGTTCCCCTCTTCTCATATATTTTCTACTCTTCTCCTACCTTGTCCTACATCAGAGGTACTCCATGGCGTTTTCTAACTCTACCAAAAATAAAAGATTTTTGCCACATTTCAGTATATGCTAGAATTTTATGAGAGAGTTGAGAGAAAGCACGGGTAGATCTGCAAGCCAAAAAATTAAAAAGTGAGCTGGAGGGGAGCCACAAGAAAGATTTACAATGAAAATTTTAATGCTGCCATTTGGTACTGGTGTAAGAAATGGGCCCAACTGCTAAGACCTTTATAATGGCTGGCTAAATGTATTTTCCCGACTTCTGAAGTTAACTACAGGCGATGTTAATATATTATTCAAGAAATTATGATTATATTTGACTAATAAGTACCTATTGTCAGTTTGACTAATAAGTACTTTTTCTAGAAATTATGACTATGTTTGAATGTCAACTAAGTTCTAATTAATTATAGCATTAGCACCATGCATTCATCATCAAATGCAATATACTCTTTCAAAAATCTGACTTGTGACATTCTGATAAATAGGATAACTACAAAAGCTACCTAGAACAGTTAGTTAGGGAGTGAATTTCTGTTTAAAAACATAGACCTGCACGCTGATGATGAGGAAGTGGACGATGAGAGGGATGGATTTGTTGGTAAATCTTGAACCTTCTATGAAATAAAATTGGAGTTGTCATTTTGAAGGATTTGAGCTAAAGGGTTGGTAAATCATTAAATTACCGAAAACTGGCTGTGATTGGATTTTTTTTTTGTCCTTTTAATCTGTCAGGGGTGGAGTCCTTTCTAACTTCCGTTATATTCCTTTTGTATGGATGAAAGATGTAATAGAGGCTGCTGCTTATGACTAGGGACTCTCAAAATTTAACCAATCTACATTGCATGACTGATACTTCCTATGAAACAAACACATTCGTACTTTCTTTTCAGGATAACTGCATATACATGTCATTACCTTTTTTGGTTTGTTATATTGTTGGATTTTACTCTTCAACAAGAAATCATTATGCAGTAATTCGAACATCTATGTAATTACCTTAATCATTAGGTGCTAAGTCCTTTTGATTATTATGTCTAGTTTACTTGTATTGTTTTAATGAAACAAGTGTTGCACTCTTGTTTTGTTTTCTATTGCAGGGAAGAATGGGGTAAGAAGAAGCTGTCCTAGAATCCCTGGACGATATAAATGAAAAGAAGTTATTGCAAAGATATTTTTAAGCATCACGTATTTCTTAGGGAAATTCAGTGTGACACATTTTTTCATCATCTGTCTAATGTTGATCGGTTCATGCCACTTTGGCAGTTTACTGATTTGTGCCAGATCTTGATAGAATATGACAGGATGCATTAGACACAAACAAATGAAGACTTTCTGTTTATCGCAATCTAGAATGCTTGGAACCTAATAGGACCAATTTCAAGGTGGTCATTGTTTTAAGCTTCGGCTATATTGATATTGCTTAGCAGCAATTCCGTAACTTATCCTATGCCCTCAATCTTTTGAAGTTGTTATTGATATTGCATTAGGACATTCCTATTGTGGATTAATTTTTTAACATTCATGTTAAACAAACATCTCTAATCTTGCAAGTATTGGGAGAAAAAAAAATACTTGAAAAACCCGTGCATCACATGATTAGTTGATGAGCATTGCCATCATTCACGGTTGTATGTGGTCAAAGTGAAATTAAATTCCCCTTTTTTCTTTGGCGGCGATGATGAACTTTTGAAGCAGAAGATGACAACTTGATAAGATTCTTCTGACAAAGTTGTTACCATGAACTTCATTTGATGAATGCTATATAACAGCTCTTTATGGAAATGATGATAATGGCTGTATTAAACTTGTGTATTTAGTGTGATGCTGCACGCTAAAGCACCAATGCTATGAATATCTTTTATAGGGCGGAAATTATAATATTAAATTTTCTTTTTTTGACCCAAAAATATTAAATTTTTTCCATATTCATACTAAACAAATATCTCTAATGTCTATGCTTAGATGAATTTGTTATATGGAGGAAATTCTTCCCAAATCTTCTATGGAGGAGATGATTATATGATTTAATTATCGCACAAGAAAATGTGTGTTTATGTTAATATTTCCATGCATGGATGTGACTCTCAATCAGACATTTCTTTAGAATTTCCTTGTCTCAATGTTTGCAAACAGTTTGAGTTGATTCTTTCCTTTAGAATTTTGAGAGTAGAGAAGAGATACATTTGCTTGCAAGTTCAAATCAGCAAACAGTGCCCCACTTCCGCCATTGAAAACGAGAAAGAAATAAAAATATTTCCAAAGACTTTGAATTGCTATTTGTTATAGTATGTCTTGGAAATTTAAGACATTGAGGCCAAAAAAGAAAGAAAGAAATGTAATATTAAATATATTAAATTAAATATTGGATGGAATTTGTCATCAAATTTGGAAAACACGTTGTGTCTAGCGTTTTTAATTGGTTAGGCTAATTTTAAATGATTTTTTTATATAAATATTGATTAGTGATTAATTAAATATTGATTTCTATCCCTGGATGATTAGACTATTTACTCCTTTCTGTTTTTTTCCAGCCCCCCTCCACCTTCTTGGAAGTGTATGGGTTATTAGATAGCTAACCATGGTTGTCAATTCATCAACTTGTAATGAGTAGGTCCTCCTCAAACACCATGCTTCTTTTTAAGTCTTAATGATTTTGAATGGTTCTGTCCATAATTAATTAATTACATGTTTCTTTTTTTTAGCTATAGCTATCTTGAGATGACTTGTACCTTTTATTCAGTCATAAAGCCCATGATAAAATAACACAACTATAATTTAAGATTTCGGTGAGTCCATTAAATTAGAACCCATAACAAAAAAAAAAAATACTTACGTATACTTAGGTGGAATGGAAGACATAAAATGAAAGATAGATGTGGACTCAAAACAACTTTGGTACAAACGGAAAAAGAATTAATTATTCTTTAGAATGATGAGGAATATTAATTTAATTTAATATTGACATTAGTTTAATTCGATCACAACTCACTTGAATTTCTGGTTATCCTTATCTTCAACATCCCATCATTAAATTATGTACACCTTCATTAAATGTAAACATCTCATGATTCTACTATTTTCCTGTTATACTTACAAATAATATCTTATGTAATAATAAAATGACACAATCCTAAACAATTCTGGAATAACAAAATTAAGAAATTCTATATCGTATCTCAACATTTAAAAGGTATTTTGTACAAATAACACAACTTCTTAGATATTTCTTTCAAAAATTGCAATAACACCCACTGCACTAAAACTTAAACTTCAACTATAACTTAAACTTCAGTAGCATAAACATTGTTTCCCCACATCTACAAATCAGTAACGGGGCCTATCAGTGTGTGGTCTATATACTCTGTCATATTTTTTTCTAAAGTATCTCTGATTGTCCTTTTACACATGTCTTTTGGTGTTCGTTGTTTTTACTGTTGTCCTAAAACTATTTGTTAAAATGTAGATTTTATATGGATAGCATTTCCATAAAAAAATGTTTTAATTATGGATCACAGACGTTTTATATGGATGGCATTTTCATACAAAAATTCTTTGTTTTCATTACATTAAGTTTTTTCCAATGGTAATTATTCATGTCTACCAATTCATGTAGGTTATTACCCGAAGCACCTAGATGCTATTTACACCCATAATTAAATCATTCAAGTGGCAGTTATTCCATGAACAAACCTGCCACTGTTGGTGTGGATGATACATTTTCAAAGAATACCATTTGAGATAAAACCAATTACATGTGGTATATGACAGAATAAGTATAGACTATTTCATAGAAACATTTCATCTTCCTGTCACGTCATCTTTTGCTTTCTTGTTGTTTGTGTAATTCATTTGTTGTATGAAGGCTTTAGTAATGTCAGATTTTAAGTGTAAAGTGCATTAGCTTTGCTTTTATGCACAGCAACCCGCATAAAATGTGATAAAAAAAAAAAAGAGTGCAGTCAATGGCATCAATGGTGACAGTTTGTCAAAGTTTGGTATGAAATATATGTGCAATAAAGTGTTAAATAAAATCAGACCTCCATTTCTGTTAAATGATTTTAGGGAAAAAAAGAAAAATAACATAGATTTTTAATGATTTTGCATATATTTATTGAGACGTGTCACTTAAATCATGGATATTTGCCGCTCCAAGTCAACAACTATCCATTATATGAATATGATCCCTTTTTTTCTTCCTTTACAAATATTACAAAACATGATAATAAATATGATCCCATTAACTATCAAATAAAGAAAACTAGAATAACTATCAATCAAGAAAAAAAGAATATAAACGGCCCAACAAAATTCTGAAAGAAAAAGAGGAGAAATCGTTAAATTAATTATGTTAAACCATTTGAAACAAATCAAACATTGTGATTCCTCCACGGGCCGCGCTGGACCTCTAGTTGGTGAATACAGTTGTCAACATAATCCCAATGTAATTAAACTAACATTATTATCTAAAACAACTAAGAGACTCTTTAAATCTCTTATTCCAAATATAACTAAATAACAAAATATACTAAAATTAAACTGAATCAATAAATGCTTCTTCCTCTTAAAGTTCATTAGCATGGAGTGAGAATTTTAGGAAAAATCTTAGTAGCAAACAGTCAACAATTCAATTATGATATCGATGTTCAAAAAACGATATACAAGCATATAACATTATGAAAATCATATAAGCATACATATAATTGAATAACTGATCTTGGTTTAAGAAGAACTACTATATTCAGTCCCTTGGCTAGTTTGCTTATGTCATAAAACATTTCTTAGCCACAAAAGCTCTCTTACCACAAGGCATCTCTTTACCACAAAGGTAAACTTTAGTCATTTATGCTTTAATTTTGCATGCAATCTTCTCATAATTATCAAACACAATATCACATGCAAGTAAACCAAACACTCAAACAAAGATAAACATACAATAAGGGTAGTGATGTGGACCCATGGGAAACTTGTCTTGAGAACCTAAAAAATACAGAGGATAACAACGCAGAAGCTTAATTCAAATGTGTTGATCAAACTAAAATCCAATGAGAACCTGCCTCATAGAACTATAGCCACAGAAGATGTCACAAGAGTATATCACTCTTTTGATAAGTCAGGTGTATTTTAAAAGAACACCAAGAACTATCGATACCTCATTAATTAGGATAGTTGATTTCATTGATATGATAAAAAACTTTACAATGAATGATCTTAAATAGAGAAGTAAAATACTAATTTTTACTATGACTCCGAACTCAATTAGATAAAAATAAGTTTTATTTAATATAGAATTCAAACTAAATTAAATTAACTATAAGCCTATGATTGGTCCCTTTGAATACAAATAAAAAACCACAAATTATTTATCCTAATCTAAATAAAATAAATTCAAAAAAGAAAAGATAAATAAGATAATTTAAATTAAATTTAAAAATTAAAATAAAATCTAATATTACTAAACTAATCCTAGGTGGCTTGAGTTGTTCTTTTAATTGGGCCATATCAGCATATGGGTCTGTATTAATATAACAATTCTCTTTTGACCCAAAGGTAAGGATACCTCTTCCTCAAATATCTTGGGCTCACCATCTTGTAAGCCTTTAATCAAACCTTGTAGAGCTTCTTTCATAACTTTGGTCCTGCTTCTAGTTAATGGGTCTCCTATTGTCTAAAGTGGATCTTTTGGATGATACTTTTCTACTCTTTGACCCACCCATGGACTCCATCATTCCCTCCCTACTTGAGAGGATTCATCCTCGAATCAACATCATCATATAAGGATAGATCTGAAACATTTAAGGTAGCACTCATGTGATTGCCATAAAAGCTTTGCAAATCAACTCAGTAAGCATTATCATCAATTCTCTCGAGAACTTAAAATGGTCCATCTCCACGTGGCTGTAACTTTGATTTCCTTTGTTCTGGAAGTCTTTCTTTCCTAAAATGTACCCAAACCCAATCACCGGGTTAGAGTACAACTCTTTTGCGGCCCTTGTTGACTTGCCTTGCATATTGTTCATTTTTCCGTTCAATGTTGGCTCGAACTCCTGCACAATACTCTTGCACAAATTCATCCTTTTTCCTGCCATCAAGGTTAGCTTTTTCATTACATGGCAAAGATAAGATATCAAAAGGTGTCATAGGATTAAACCCATAAACAATTTCAAAAGGAGAATAGGATGTAATTGAATGTACAACCCTATTATATGCAAATTCTATATAAGGCAAACAACTCTCCCAGTTTTTCAAATTATTTTGAATAATTGCATGCAACAAAGTAGTGAGTGTTCTATTTACTACCTCTATTTATCCATCAATTTGTGGATGTGTAGTAGTAGAAAACAACAATTTAGTCCCTAGTTTATGTTAATTTAGATGGTTTTGATGATTCTAAACAACAATGAGCTTAAAATTCCAATATCAAAGGAATACAAGTTATATGAAGAACAAAATTAGAGTTTCCAGAAGATTAAAGAGTTGTTTCACACGTTTTAGGAATCTATTTGTAAAAGAAGTTAGTTAAGCTTTGAATTTCACTTCACCCAATATTAAATGAAATATCTATTTGAATGATTAATGATTAGCTCATGATTTCAAAATAGTTTTCATGAAAAGAGCTACCTTATGAGGATAAAGTCTCAATTTCAAGGATATTTCTAAGTGTTCACTTTGTTTTCATGAAAATATTTTACCTTATGCATATAACCATTAAAGATTGTGAGGATAAAGACTCAATCTCAGCTTTTCTAAATGTTCCTTCTCTGATTTTATGAAAAAGGGTTGAGGTTATCTGCATAACATAGTTGTGCACCATGTACTCAGGTCTATCTAGGTGGTTATCCTGATAAGATAGGTACCTTATTCGCATAACGGAGTGAACAGTGAAGGCCAATTGTACTGTGCAGCTCATTATTCACATAACCTAGGGAGGTTATTCGCATAACATGTGTTACAGATCACTTGGACTCCTCTCGGTTAAATAGGTTATCCACATAGTCTAGGGAGGTTATCTGCATAATCTATGTGTCAGTGCCCTTGGATTTTCCTCGGTTAAATAGGATATCAGCATAACATAGGGAGGTTATCCACATAACCTATGTTGTAGAACTCACGGTCCTTTTTCAGCTAAATGGGTTATCCGCATAACTTTGGGAGGTTATCATGATAGCCTAAGTCTTACAAAAACTCAGTTTGAGAAAAACTTAATGTTATCCTAACAATTGAGTAGGTTTTCATGAAAATATTCTTGAGCTAAAACTCAGTCATTCTGGGAAGAACGTTATCCACATAACCTAGCTAGGTTATCCATATAACGAAAGGTCTATGTTGAAAATAAGAGCCAACAGTCACCCGTTATTCGCATAACCTGAGGAGGTTATCCACATAACCTTTATCATATTCATTTAATACGGTAGGTGAATGGTTATTTTTCTGAGAGTAATGGCTAATCCTTGTTTCCAACGGATAGTTTTGCTCTAAAACTATAAATAGGACCTTATTTAATTTGTTGGGTAATAAGGAAAAATAAAAAAACACCAAAACACAGCAGAATTGATTATTGATTCTTTCAAAGCTTACCTACCCTCTAATTAGCTCATTCATTATACTTAAATCTTCATATCCACTCTTTTGAGAGAGAGTTTTAATATCTTAACTTGTACATTTCTACACACTTGTAGATAGCACTTAGTGTGAGGATACACTAAGAGATTTGCTTTTACTCTTGAGTGAGAAGAGTGAGAGTGTTTGTTCAGATCAAAGTTCGAGCTGAGATTGTACTACGGTTTTTGTAAGAACTCATTCAAATCTTGCAAGATATAATGAAGCAATCTCAAGTAGTGGCTTGAGGACTGGACGTAAGTCAAATGAAGTAGACAGAACCAGGATAAATCTCTGTGTCTTCTTCTTTTTTTTATTTACTTTGCAAGTGCTATTTATATCTTACACTCTATTTTTCAGCAACTTCTATTATTACCAGTGTATTTCACTTTTGTAGAAAAATCCAAGCTTCCTAATTCACCCGCCTCTTAGGAAGCTAGTTGAACTAACAAGTGGTATCAAAGCCCGGACTCCTAGTGGAAGGATCTAATGATTCGGGAGATTACATGGTTGGCTTTGGTGAAGGCATTCTTCTTGAAGGAAATAACACCAATAGACCTCCTGGCTTTAGTGGAGAGTATTATGGATATTGGAAGACAATGATGCAAATTTATCTTTAGTCCATTGACTTAGATATTTGGTCAATCATCTAGAAGGGAGACTTCGTCTCGATGAAACTGCAAGATGATAGGAAATAAAGGGAGAAATGAAGAGGAATGGAACGAGAAGGATAAAAGAAGGGTCATTCTCAACTACAAAGTCAAGCACTGCCTGGTTAGTGCCCTCAACCAAGATGAATTCTACAGGGTGTCCCAATGTATAATAGTTAAAGGTATGTGAGACACTTTAGAGATTTCTCATGAACGAACAATCGGGGTGAGAGAAAATAAATTGAATTCGTGCATAGGAGAATATGAAACCTTCAAGATGAAGGAGGGTGAAAATATCAAGAATTTGCAGAAGAGATTCACTCTCATTGTGAATCAGCTGAAGAGCCTTGGAAAGGAGTACACTCTATTTTACAAAATCAGAAAAATTCTTAGAGCTCTGCCCATTGATTGGCAACCAAAGTTGATAGCAATAGAAGAAGCCAGAGGGGAATCAATGACATCTGTCACAGTCCTCTTTGGAAGTCTTGAAGAATATGAGGGAAAGCTAAAGGCTCTTAAAGAATCTACATTTTATGACAAGAAAAAGAAAAGCCTGGCTCTCAAGGTAGAATCAGAAGATGATGATGATTCAGGAGAAGATGCTGAGCTAGATGAAGGGACGATGACTATGCTTGTGAGAAGATTTGGTAAAATGTATGGAAAGAAGAAATTCAAAAGATTTGCAAAGAAAGATGGAGCCACTAATAGCAAGAAAGAGAACAAAGATTTCATCATATGCTACGAATGCAAGAAACTTGGACATATCAAATGGGAATGCCCTCTGCTGAGCAAGAAACAAGGAAAAGGCAAGAAAGTTGACAAAGGGAAAAAGAAGAAAGCCTTCATATATTCCATCTGGGGAGATAGTTCAGATGAAGAAGAAGCAACAAAAGAAAATGAAATTGCAATTCTATGCCTAATGGCTCAAGAGACTATAGAGAAGAAGAAGAATCAAAACCCAGACAGTGACAACGATTCTAAGGTAAATGATTCTTAACCTTCCTACAATGAACTACATGATGCATTCAATGAACTGATAGCTGAATTTGTCAAAGTATCTAAAGAGTTGAGTGAAGGTAAAAAGAAAATACACAAGCTTGAAAGTGAACTCATACATCCTGCACTGCTTCACAGTTTTCTTCTTCTTCCACCACTTATGTCTATGTCTCATGCATTGAGTTGAGAGATAAGAATAGTTATCTCCATAAAACTTTAACTAAACTTACTAGAGATAACGACATGCTAAAAGTGTTACTAGGAAACCAGGTTGTAAGTCAAAACAAAATTGGTCTAGGATATGACCCATGTGCGGTCAAGGAGAAACTGAAAATCAAGAAACAAAATCTTTACTTAAGAAATTTTGTGCATGCTAATAACATTAAACCAGCTTAGAATATAGAGTCATTTCCAGGCCCTAGAAATCAAAGGGATAGATACTATCATCATTATTTTAGACATGCATATCTTTCTTCTAGCCCTTTCTTCACTTGTCAGTTCTGTAATAAGAAGGGTCATATGTCCTCCACTTGTATGTACAGGAAGGAAGGAAATGGCGATGGGATGAAATGGGTTCCCAAGGATTCTTTTACTAACAAGAAAGTACCCAAGCAAATATGGGTACCTAAAAGAAAGAACTAAAATTTGTTTTGCAGGTTCAAGGCAAAGAAAAGCAACAAATGATACATGGATAGTGTCTGTTCAAGACACATGATTGGAGACAAAGAAAAATTCATTGTGCTGAAAGATAAGAAAGGACGAAAGGTTACTCTCGATGGTGATCAGTCTGGCAAGATAGTTGGTATTGGAATTGTTGGTAGAAACCCAGAAACATCAATTGAAGAAGTTCTATTCATGATAGGACTCAATCACAACTTATTGAGTGTGAGCCAAACCTATGATAGAGACAACTAGGTTCTGTTTGATTCCAACTATTGCCTAGTCATTAGAAAGAGTGATCGCAAAGTTATTCTGAAGGCAGAAAGAGACAGTAACTGTTATACTATTGATTTAGATGAATTACCTACTCTAGACTAAATATGCTTAATAAGTGAAAATGGTGATAGTTGGCTATGACATAGGAGACTAGCACATATTAGCATGCATCAATTAAACAAACTCATTAAAAATGAACTTGTCCTTGGATTACCCATCATTAAGTTTGAAAAAGATAGAGAATGTAATGCTTACCTTAAATGAAAACAAACAAAGTCCTCACTTAGAACCAAAAATATTGTCTCTACAACTAGACCACTGCAATTACTTCTCATAGATTTAATAGGTCCTAATCATACTAAGAGTATTGGTGTTAACTTGCATGTACTTGTTGTAGTAGTGATTATTCTAGATTTACTTGGATAATATTTCTTCCTTCTAAGAATGAAACATATGATGCTTTTCTGATCTTAGCCAAGAAAATCCAAAATAAGAAAGGTTGTTCTATTGTATGTATTAGAACAGATCATGATGGAGAATTTGAAAATGCCAAATTTGCTGACTATTGCAATGAGAATGGAGTAGAGTACAACTTCTCAACCCTAAGAACACCTCAACAAAATGGAGTTGTGGAGAGAAAGAATAGAGTATTGGAAGAGATGGCTTGTGCAATGCTGAATGAAAAATATTTGTTTAGGCAATTCTGGGTTGATGTAGTAAGCATAGCATGCTACTTGATGAATATAGCATACATCAGACCCATACTAAGTAAGACTCCATATGAGCTGTACAAAAGAAAGAAGCCTAACCTCTCTCATCTTCATGTTTTTAGATGCACTTGCTATGTCCACAACAATAACAAAGACAATCTGGGTAAGTTTGATACCAAATCAGATGAAGGCATATTTCTTGGATACTAAAATAGAAGTAAAGCATCTAGGGTGTTCAATAAAAGGTCCGGAACTATAGAAGAATTTGTGTATGTGGTTTTTCTTGAAAATGAAATTGTGTCTAAGCATGCTAAAGATGAGGATGATCTAATTTCCAGCTTTAAGAACTCGAATGTTTCTGAAGAAAACAAAATTGAACCTCTTAAGATATTTGAATTTGCTAATGTAGAAGAAGATATTCATGAGAAAAATAATGATTGTGAAATCAGTGAAGAAGTGTCTCAAGAACTCTCTAGAGCTTGGAGATATCAAAGGAATCATCCAGTTGATCAAGTTATTGGGGATATACAAGAGAAAGTTAAAATTAGAAGACAACTTAGGGATCAAGTGAATAATTGTGCATTTATTTCTCAAATTGAACTTAAGTGTACTGAAGAGGCTTTAACAGATGAATACTGAATTCTAGCTATGCAAGAAGAACTTAATTAATTTGAAAGAAGTCAGGTTTGGGACTTAGTGCCTAGGCCCAAGGACCATCCTATTATTAGAACTAAATGAGTTTTTAAGAATAAAGTTGATGAAACTAGGACAATAATAAGGAACAAAGCTAGACTAGTGGCTAAATGATATAATCAAGAGGAAAACATTGATTATGAGGTAACCTTTGCCCCAGTTGCAAGATTGGAGGCAATAAGGATTTTCTTAGCCTATGCTTGCATAAAAGATATTGTGTTGTATCAAATGGATGTGAAAAGTATTTTTCTAAATGGGTATATCATGGAAGAGATTTATATTGATCAACCTCCAGGTTTTGAAGACTCAACTAAGCCAAATCATGTATATAAACTAAAGAAAGCCCTATATGGCTTAAAATAGGCACCTAGAGCATGGTATGAGAGACTGAGTAAGTTTTTGATTGAAAAAGGTTTTAACAAGGGAAAAGTTGATACAACCTTGTTTACTAAAAGAGAAAATAAAGATTTGCTTATTATACAAATTTATGTTGATGACATTATATTTGTTGTTATTAATGAGTCTTTGTGCAAGAACTTTTCTAAGCTAATGCAGAATGAATTTGAGATGTCAATGATGGGGGAGCTGAACTTCTTCCTTGGACTGCAAATCAAATAATGTGATGATGGCATCTTCCTCAATCAATCAAAATATCTCAAGGAGATATTAAAGAAGTTTGGAATGGAACATGCTAAACCTATGGGAACTCCAATGGTCTCTACAATTAAGCTTGACATGGACGAAGAGGGAAAACTCTTTGATATAACCTAATATAGGAGAATGATTGGTTCCTTGCTTTATTTAACTGCAAGTAGGCTTGATATCATGTTTAGTGTCTGCATGTATGCTAGGTTCCAATCATGTCCCAAAGAGTCCCACACAACAACTGTGAAGAGGATTTTTAGATATTTATTAGGAACATCACAGATGGGACTTTGTATCCAAAAGGCAATGGAGAATAGCTCATACATTACATAGATGTTGATTTTACTGGATCCAAAATTAATAGAAAAAGGACAAGTGGAATTTGTCAGTTTCTGGGAGGCTCTCTAGTATCATGGTTCAACAAAAAGCATAATAGTGTAGCTTTCTCCACAGCATAAGCTGAGTAAGATGCTGTAGGTAGTTGGATGAAGCGGCAGCTAGAAGATCTTAAGATTGAAATAGGAAATCCTAATAAGATGTGATAATTAAAGTGCCATCAACATCACAAAGAATCATGTCATGCATTCAAGGATAAAACATATAGAAGTAAGACATCACTTCATAAAAGATCACGTTTTGAAAGGGGATGTCAAGTTAGAGTTTGTCCATACAGAAGATTAGCTTGCAGGCATTCTGACAAAGCCACTTGCAGAAGACAGACATGGTAAAATCAGAAGAGAATTGGGAATGGTAAATCCCAATGAGTTATAAGTATTTTTTGAAATCTCTCTTAAGCTTATGATTCAGCTAGTAATAATACTGACTTAAGCATTTGGAGTATCTAGAAATTTGTTTTGTAAGTACTTCTTGATTTGAAATAATGAAAATATGATAAAATGAAGTACCCTGCACGTTGAAATTAAGTTATGATGAAAAGAAAAGGCTTATGGGGATAACACAACTATCCATAAGTGTTTATGAGTTTTTCAAGTATGCTTATTTGCATAAACCCATAGCCTTATGCTGAAAATGAATTGATTTTTTGGCATGCATAGCCTCTATGTTTGAGGTTTTTCAGATAAGGTATGAGGCTTTTTATGAAAATGAGAGCTTATGTGAACCTTTGGTCTCTGTGAAGCTTGATTTTTAGATAAGGTCATCACCTTATATGCATAACCTACCTTGTTTGCTTCATTTTAAGTGTATTATGAAATTTGATTTTAGGATAACCTGCCTACCTTATCCGCGTAACGTTACATCTAGAGAGAAACTTCCCAAAGTAAGAACATTACATAAGATGGCAAGGTTATCCGGATAACATATTGTTTGCCAATTTTCTGTGTGCTTTTTGTAAAACTCCTTTTCATGATAATGTGGGGTGCTTTTCCGGATAACTCTTATCTTCTCCCTTCTATCTCAACCTGGTTATGCGGACAACCTAAGGACCTTATTCGCATAACCCAAGCAAACTGTGCCCCTGTATATACTCTTTGAAGCTCGTTATTCATATAACCCTGATACGTTATACGCTTAACCTCGAGAATATATATAGGAATCTCTGATTTTCAATAGTCCTTTGTGTGAAAAACCTAGCTCTATCCTGAAAACCTCCATTCGTACTCCTCAAGATTTCCAAAATCTTCCAAGTTTCATCCAATTTCCTATATTCAAAATTCATTTTGGCCTACTCTAAACCTCTTTCTTCATCTTAAATCATCTGGAATCACTACTATGCCTAAAACTAATGGAGGCAATCAAGGCAAACTACCATAGCGCAACGTGAAGCCCAAATATGCAATGAAGTCACCAAGCCAAGGGAAAAGGAAAGCTGAATCTAAACCGAGTGTTCCAACAAAGATGCCTAGAACACAGAAATCAAAGGAAACCCCTGAATCTATGCCTCAAGCTGATACTCACATAAGTTCATCTACTACTGAGTCTGAGCAAGCTTTAATTACAGATGAGCTTGTTAGCATAAGGATTTTGAAGGAATCATATGAGGTTGACTTTAAGAAATGTAAGGTAGTCAAGCCTTATTTTGTTAAACTAGAAGAGTTTCTTATGGGGAATGAGTTTGAATCTGTTGGACAATTGGAGAACTATAGGGGTCTAATAGAATTGAAGGAAGAATATGATGAGGAAGTTGTGCGTGCATAGTACAATTCCTTAAGAATAAACAATGAAACAAAAGTACTTGAGGTAAGGTTGAAAAAAAAATGGATAGCACTGCACCCTGATTTACTCTCTGAGATTCTAAACCTGCTCACTAGAGGAATCAAAGTAAACATTGATACAACAAAGTATCCCACTGAAAATGAAAATGGTGATGAAGACGTTGGAGAGAAAGCTAACTACAAATGGAGAACAATTATATCTAAACTGCCTTCTGAAGGAAAGATAGCTCTAACTTATCTAAGTGTTGAGAACAGGCTACTACACTATATTATTTCTCGTATGTTCTTCAACAAGAGTGGAGGCTACAACTATCTATCCAGAGGAGAATTCCAAGTCATGGTGTTGCTAATTAAGGAAAAACCAGTGAATATGGTTGACATAATCTTGCAGAGAATATGGAAAGTAAGAACTTACAGGCAGGACTCTCAGTTGCTATATGACCATCTTATCACCAGAATCTTGAAGTATCACAACATTCTAGATATTGAGAGAGGCCCTGCATTGCTTCTTGAAGAGTTCAATGAGAAAGTACTGCAGAAGATGCGGATGAGTTTGACAAATGGCAGCTAGGTTGACAGGAAAAGGGATATTGAAAAAAGTGAAGCAGGTTCTGAATCAGCAGATGTAGTTAAGAGTCATGAAGTTAGTGATTCCAATTCCTTTTCCTTCTTACCTGCTGATCCTCAATAGCCTTTGCACCATGAACCACATACTCTTACTCCTACACCAAACAAACTTGATGAAATCCCAGCCACTGATCTGCCTACACCCTCTAACTTTCCTACCCTATACCAGAACCTATTCTAGATAGCCATGGTCACCAGGAAAGAACACAGAGAAGATATCATCAATCCTAGGTATCTCATTGCTGAGATGTAAGAGAAATTTGAAACCAAACTTGAAAACCCAGGAAGTAAAATTTCCACGTGAGCAATTATCATTTGGTGTTTCTTATCCTTCTTCTTCTCTAATCCAACCACCTCCTCCTCCATTCCCTGGACCTATTTCTTTTCCTAAGACTTCTACATAGTCTTTACTTACTGATATAGCCATTCCTTCCACCTTTAAGTCTCCTGCTTTATCAGAGGATCTAGCTCTTAACTTGGATTATGGACTTGAGGATAAGGAATCTAATCAGATAGTGGAAACTGGAAAGGATTAGGATATAACCTTAGTTCTTGTGCCTGAAGGAGACTTCATTAAGCAAATCTATCTCCACCACTGCAGATAAGAGCTTAATGCTCTCTTTCCTCCTTTACTTGACCCAATTTCCTTTGAGGGCATTAGCTATCTAGCTAAGATAACTATACAAGAAGTGATATTTATTCTCTCAGATCCTGATCCTCTCCAGCTCTCCATCCTTCAATTTCACCACCTCCTGTGATGCCAGATATTCCTTTCATCCCTGTGTTTCCCTCTGCTCTTCCTATCCATATTGGTGTGCCACTACAAGCTATCACAGTGTCCTCAGTTCCAGGTCGTTCTCCAACATTCCCTCTGTCCCTAGATGGGAGACTTCAATTGATCAGGGAAAGTAAAGCCAAGATTGATCAAGAGATTGCTGAGCTTGATGCAGAAGTAGTTAAACACTCCCCAATTGTTGATGACAAAAGGAGGGATAAGGAGGATAAAGAGAAAGAATAATAGGTGAACCCTTATGCAATCAATCTAAAGAACTCACTTTGATGCGTAAGACACTCGGATCGTTGCAATTACAAGGGACACGAAAACTAAAAAATAGAAAAAAAATAGCAAGAAGAAGGGACTAAACAAGAAAACAGAAAAGATATGTTAGTCTAAGTGAATTAGAACTCAAGAGAACCGGTCTCTTGAACCCTAGTTCTGGTGACGCCACAAGGATTGACCAATTCCTTGATAAGTCATAGTTTCATCATAGCACTCAAAAAATGCAAGAGAAACTCACAAAAGTCTGAAACTTTAATCATTCAAATATGAAAAACGCAGATAAAAGTTAACCTTAATTAGGCAAGGTAAAATCTAACCTAATAAGCCTAGAAAACCTAATTAATTTGGGCTCAAGAAATCCTAATAGAATTAGGAGACTTTAGGCCCAAATAACACTCCTATTAGACCTAGGAAACTAGTAAAATAAATCCATAAAATAATATAACAAAAATTCATAAGAAAATAATAAAAATAAGACCTAAGCCCTTATAAACATGCTATCACATTAATGAAATCACATGTTTGGCACATGTCATGCTTATTTACAAGGTGGGCTATCAAAAGACTACTAATTAACTAATTGGGCTTTATTAATTAACAAAGTTCAGGCTATAATTAATAAAAAATGAAATTAATACTAATTAGGCCCATTAATCCTCAAGTCACATGCTCTTTAAGAGAGTCACATGCCTTTTTAAGTAAGCTCTTTATGTTGGGCTTCATTTTGGGCTTAAATCTGAACTTCTATATATGATAACATAATCATGCCATTGTTGTGCTCTTGGGCTTCAAATTCAGTTAAGTGCAAAAGCTCCATCTCAAGTTGCTTATTGATCACACCATTCAAGGCCTCTTTCATTGCCTTAGCTTTTGATCTCGTCATTGGGTCTCCCATGCCTTGTAATGGATCAACTGTCTTCTACTTTTGGATTACATGTCCAGCCTCCTTTTCTTCAATGTCTTGAGCTTACATCAAAGAAGAGAAAGAAAAGGAAGAAGAAGAGAAGAAGGAAAAAGAAAAAAAAGAAAAAGATGAAAACTAAGAAGAAGAAAAAGTCCACCCCTTCAAAAAGAGACTTAACTGGACTTGCTATAGTTGTGTTTTTATACTTGTGTGTTTTCTTCAGTTGTGTTTTTGTTGCTGACTATGTATGTAATCCCTCTTTATTGTAATGACTGCTTATAATGCAATGAATTCCCTTTTGTGAACTCTGTCCATTCTTGATTTACTTTGCTCTGAAAATATATGCACTGCATTATCTGATCTTATTTAAACCATGCATATATTGAGGGGGAGCTTTATGCAAACCCAAGCACTAATGGACTCTTTAGGTTTTTTTGTTATCATCAAAAAGGAGAAGAATGTTAATTCAGATGATTTTGATGATTCTAAATAGCAATGAGTTGGAAATCCAATATCAAAGGAACACAACTTATATGAAGAACAAAGTTGGAGTTTCTTGAAGATTGAAGAGTTATTTCACATGGGCTGGACGTAAGTCAAGTGGAATAGACCGAACTAGGATAAATCTCTGTGTCATCTTCTTATTTACTTTGCAAGTGCTCTTTATATTTTATACTCTATTTTTCAGCAACTTCTATTATTACTACTATATTTCACTTTTTGCAGAAAAATCCAAACTTCTCAATTCACCCCCTTCTTGGGAAGCCAACTGAACTAACAATTTATTCCATAATTTTTTTCCAAAAATGACTTTAGGAACTTAACATCTCTATCACTCACCATAGTTCTAGGAATCCTATGCAATATAACAAATTCTTTGAAGAATAGATTACCAATGTGAATAGCATCATTAGTTTTAGAATAAGCAATAAAGTATGTCATCTTGCTAAATCTATCAACAACCATAAAAACACTATCTTTACCACTTTGAGAATGTGGCAATCCCAATACAAAGTCCATAGAAATGTCGATCGAAGGATGTTAGGGAACAAGTAGAGGGTTATACAAACCATGAGCATTAACTTTAGATTTAGCATGTTTGCAATTAATGCATCTATGACACACATGAGCAACATCATGCCTCATAGAAGGCCAACAAAAATGTTCATGCAAAAGTTTTAAAGTTTTATGAATTCTAAAATGCTCTATTAACCCACCACCATGAGTTTCTTTAATAAGCAATTCATGTAAAGAACAATTTGGAATGCAAAGTTTATTTTTCTTGAAAAGAAACCCATTGAATCTATAAAAATCTTGAAATCCATGCTTTTCACATGATTTCCAAGTCCCTAAAAATCTAGATCATTATCATACAATGTAATAACCCTTAACATGTTGCCCTAAGCTTTATAGCATGGGTGGGAGCAGGACCGGAGGAAGGATCAAATGGGACAAATTTTTAAATTGGGAACAAAAAAGCATCACATCGCAGTGAGGTGCAGGGCCACCGCAGTGAGATAATCATGACAAATTCAATAGTTTCAGGCCGAGAAGTCTCATGCCATGATGATCTTGATGGCACTGCAGTGTGAGTTGCAGAAATTATTTAAATCATATGAAGTTTAGTCAGACAAAAGAGAAAAAAATGGAGGGATCTGAGGAGAGCTCTGCTAGGGCTTGCAAAGTTCAACCCTGAGGATCATTTGTGGACATTCATGGGTTGGTAAGTGAATTTGTATGATAAGCCTGTTGGATATTTCAAATGAAAAAGAAGGCCAGGTTGTGTTGGAAGAACATAGAATACAATTAAAAGGTCACCAAGTTCTTAAGGTTACACCCAATTTGAGGAAGAGGTTCTTATTCATTTTCTTGTTGATAAGAGTTCAGAAGGGGGTGGAGTTGAACTATGAGGTAGGAGGTCTGTTTGAGAATTTGTGTATCGATAAGTTTTGAAATTTGGAATATGTGTCAGTATGGGCTTGGAAGAAAGATTGTTATGATATATTGTGTTGAGTTGTATGTGGCTAATGGGTTAGAATTTTGAGTTGTAAGAGGTCGAATGAGGGTTTTACAAGTAGGAACAAAATCACAAGGGATGCTTAGGCTATGAAAATTTCAGGAAATCAATGTCATGTATGGATTCTAAAGTTAATGAGAGAGTTTTTGTGACTTTCCCTATGACTCAAAGTAAGGTCTGTAAGGGAGAATGTGTTGTTAACTTATTGTAGATGAGGAGTTGCCTTATTTGGTGACAATGATAAGTGGTAATGGTTTAAGCATTGAAACATCATAGATATGGACTAAAGGAAGTTTCTTTTTTAGCATATCCCCTGGTCATAAGAACATGAATTGAAGGATGCTATATTGTAAGTGTAATGTGTCGGCTAACCTCAAGATGCCTAAGAGTAGAAGTTGTTGAGCTAACCCCTTTCTATATGCTGTTGTCTCTGGATTTTCCTAGTAACGGCTTTGGAGAATACATGGGAAGTCGTTGCTTTTAGGAAGTATGAGAAAATCATGTACGATGTTGAATCATGAGTCTAGAACTAGTGGTTAACTAGTTGAGGATTAATGTGGGCTAGCTACATGTTCGATGCACCAGTTACTCGAGATTTGAGGCACTAGTGGACTGAGAGTGAAAGACTTGGTGATAATTGTTAACAGGGCTGACTTCACAAGAGGGGGGGTGAATTGGGAAGTTTGAAATTTTTCTACACAAAGTGAAGTAAGTGAAGATATCACAGTATAATGAAAACAATGCGTAAAACAGAGCAAGGTGAAAAGTAAAGGTAAGGAGAAGAGAAGTCAGTGATTTATCCTGGTTCGGTCTATTCACTTGACCTACATCCAGTCCCCAAGACACCTCTTGAGATTTATCCACTATACAGCAAGAATTTCAGTGGGCTTCTTGCTAAAGCCGCAGTACATGAGTATGCTCTGTTTCTGGAGCTCTCTCAAACACTCTAAGCACTTTCACAATGTGCTTCCCAATCCCCTTGTGAATACCCCTCATAAGTAAATCTATCTCCCAGATGAAGAATAGATTGATTACAATGAAATAACTCTCTTGTAAGGAGTGAATATGAAAGTTTAAGTACAAGTTTAGAAGTTAAGAGGGTAAAAGCTTTTGAGAAGAAGATTCAGCAGAAATTCGGTATATACAAGTTTGATTCGTTACCCACAACTTCAAATGATGTTGTATTTATAGATTTAGGTCTCATATATCCATTAGAGACTAAATCAATCCGTTGGGGAAGTTATTCAACGGTTACTCTGAAAAACTATCCATTTACCAACCGCATTTAATGTTTCTGACATACTGAAATTCGAATTTTGGTTGGCCAACAGACGAATTTCGAAGGAACCGAAGATTAAAGCTTCCAACGTTACAGCACGAAGTTCGTCTGTTCATGAAGTGAAATTCGAATTTTGAAACTTACAAAACATTTTCACAAGGTGACATACGAATTTTCAAGAAGAAAGTTTTTCGGTTAAGTGTGAACAGTGTTTTCAATTTTCGACAGTGCCTTCGAAATTCGAATTTTGGATCCCTAAAATTCGAATGTCCATTGAACGTTTAAAGGGACACAGTAGGTTACTTTCTTCAAAATTCGAATTTTAAAAGGGTGAAATTCGTCTGTGAGAGAAACTCTTTTCAGACCAATTTCATCATTCGAATGTTGCAAGTTCTTATCATTCGTATGTCAATGTTTCATTTCAATAGACTCAAGAACTTAGCTTCTGAAATTTGAATTTCAATGTTCAAAGTTCGTCTGTTAGAGAGCAGTAAATCACTCTTGATCTTAGGTGAACTTTAACACAGTTTCAGACGAATTTCTTCCATTTTCTCAAGTTTTGTTTTGTTTGAAATTCGAATTTTGAAGACTCAAAGTTCGTCTGTTGCAAAGAAGCATCTTTCAGACTTATATGAAAATTCGAATGTTGGAAGTTCAAAATTCGTCTGTCAGAGAGCATTTATCAAACTCAATTTCATTTTGATTTCAGATGCACTTTATCATAGTTTCAGATGAATTTCTTTGGTTTTTACAAACTTCATTTTACTTGAAATTCGAATTTTGAAAGTGTGAAGTTCGTCTGTTAACAAAAGGCCTCTTTTCAGACTAGATGAAAATTCGAATTTTGAACAACCAAAATTCGTCTGACAGAGAGCCATCTCTTCAGACTTATTCAGTTTTAGCTCGAAATTCGAATTTCCAAAGGTAAAGTTCGAATTTCCAACTTGACAGTTTAGCTTAAACTTTCAACCATCGTCTGTTTGTGGGTGTTTTTCAAATATTTGAAGATTTAACATAAAATCAAAGTTTGAAAACTTCTTTTCTTCAAACCAAAATCTTTTACCCAGTCATGACAAAAACTAAGGATCCTACAAAAGATCTAACAGCAAGTACTCAGATAATCTTCACTTGAAACAGCTTTGCTCTCCTTTGATATCTTTAATCCAAGCTCTTGAATGTTGGTTTGGAATCATCAAAACTCTTGTTTCAACATTCTCCCCCTTTTTGATGATGACAAAACAACTTCCAAACTGGATTAGTACTTAGGTTTGCTTTCACAAGCTCCCCCTCAACATATGCATAAGATATCAATAGATTTAAGGCACAAAACATTGCAACAAAGGGATCCATTCATTTTAATCAAGAGTTGCTTGTACAGAAACAAATTAAGCAAAGATCAAACATCAAATCCAGTTCAAACAACAAATTCAAAATACAAAAACACAGTACAAAGTACAACAAGAGGACTTAAGCCTAAACTCCAATCATTTCTTCTTGGACTTGGTCTTCTTGCTGTAGGATTTCCCTTTTCCTTTCCCAGATTGCTCAGCAGCAGGCTTTCCAGTTTGCCCAGACTTCTCCCCCTTTTTGACATCATCAGGAAGGCCAACAAAATCAGCCGGAGGAGGGATCTGAGAGACAGGAATAGCACGAAGGGGCACAGGAGCAAAAGGGATTGCAGGTTCAGCTGGGGACTCAGTGCTTGTTTCCTCGTTAGAGATTTCCAGCAGCTCCTACATTGCCTGTCTGGAAAGAGCTAGTTGAGCTCTTTGTTCCTCTGTAAGACCATAGGCAGCTAGAGAAGAGGAAGCTGGTTTAGCAGGAGGAAACGTTTCTTCCAGCCTTCTTCTCTGAGCTTCCAGTAGAGCATTGTGAGCAATGGCAACATAGTCAACAACAGGTACAAGGCTCCTTTCTTCAGTGCTCACATCTTCTGGCATAGAGGAGCTTGAAATGGCTGCAACTAGTCTTTCAACTTGCTCAGATTCTTGAGTTGACAGAATTGATTCCTGAGCATCTTCTTGCATGGGCTCATGAGGGCTTGGATCTTGGAGTCCTTCTTCTCCCAATCCATAGTCCAAGGGTGGATCAGGACTTGGTGTTCTCATTGCACTAGCACCATCTATCTCATCATCATCATGGTCAGAGGAGGCAATCTCGAAGGGACTTGGAGGCACAGGGGATGGAGACAAAGTAGGCTCAGGGACACCAGGCTGAGGTGGAGTTGAAGTGGTAGGAATTGCATTTCTTATCTCTTCATAGGCATCAGCCACCACCTTCATATTTACAGCCAACTGATGGATCTGATCTTGTAGATGAGCAAATTTGGCATTTTGCTCATCTCTTATGCTGAGAATGAGTGTTGACAGACTGTCAAACAACTCAGTGATCTTTGTTGGCTTGGCCCGTGAGGAGGGAGTGGAAGGAGGGTGAGTAGGCCTGGAGGGAGATGGGATTGGCTGAGAAGGCTGAGGTACAGATTTGCCAGGGGCCTCGGAAGTTCCTTCTTGTTGGAGGGATGCATCAGTAACAAAGAACAAGTCTTCAGATTTCCCTGCTCCCTTTCCAATCCATCGTCCTTCATCTCTTTCAATGCCCATCCTTTGTAGTTCCTCCTCTTTGAATGCCTCAGTAAGTTTCCCTTTCCCCTTTTCAATATGTTGAATTCTAGCATGCTGCAGGATTCTTGAAATAATTGCGGCATAGGGGAGTGTGGAATCCTTCCTCTGATCCCTTGCCTTTATCATTCTCTGGAGAATGATATGACCCATGTTAATCAGCTTTCCCCGTATGATAGCAGTCATCACATGAGCCTCTGCCCTTGTTATCAAATTGAAGCTGCCACCCTTGTTGAATATGATTCTAGACACTATATAGTGCAGGATCCTGACTTGTACACTTAGGTCTGTGGGCTTCAACAGATTTATTGTTGGCCTGTTCTCCCTTCTCCTGAATAAGGTGTCCAAGATGGTGCTCTCTTTGTAGTTCAGAAAGGATCCACCTTCTTCATCAGCTGTGCTTGCCTCATCCATATATCCAGAGGCTGTGATGTCAATTTTCAGCCCATCTTGTCCTGGGATTTCCAGCACTTCATTGATTGTTTCATCAGCAAGCCAGATGGTCCTTGATCTCAAAGTGACCTCCCATTTCTTTTTCTTGCTGTTATATTGAAGAGAGGCATACCAAGTCTTCACTACTTCATCATCATATTTTTCAGCAATTTCCAACAGATTTTTGTATTTTATCAACCATAATGCAGCATCAAAGTTGTTGGATATCAAAAATTGCTCCATATTTACACAGTGAGGCTTGATTACCTTTTTGCTGGAAAACTTGGCAGAAAACTCTTCTTGAATCTCAGGAGTGCTCCAAAGTGGCAGTGTAGTAAGCTCAAATTCTCCAGATTGTGTAGAAGAGGAGGAAGCCACAGTGACAGTATCAGCCGAAGGGACCGCAGTTTTTGATAAGGAAGGTCCAGTCTTCTGTGAATCTGCCTTGGATGATGATTTCTGGCGTTTAGAAGGGGTAGCTTTACTGGGTTCGGCCTTTCTCTTGGATTTCTCTCCTTCTTTTGTAGCATATTGAGATTTGACCGTTCTTTTTGGCTGAGTTCCAGCTTGTCCTGCTCCAGGGATCTTTACTCTCACCATTTTTCAGTGGAATGATGCAGAATGAGGTTAAGGAAAGGTTTATGGGATGCGAATGGATGTTTAAATGGTGAAGAATGACGGTTTTTGGACAGGAGTTAAGAGGATTAAAGAGAGAATCAGAACAGATTTAGAGAGGTTACAAATAGGGTTGCGTCTATTCTGAGGAAAACCGTTGCATTTAACGTGTGTAACCGTCTAACAGACGAACTTTGAGGGGTCAAAATTCGAACTTCGGGCAGTTACAAGTTAAACCGTTCAGTAAAGCTTACTGACAGATGAATTTTCATTCTGAAAGTTCGTCTGACAATGGCTTGGAACAAGCAATACAAGCACAATAGACGAATTTTGTTCCACCAAAGTTTGAATGTTGAAAAGAAAAAGGCAGGCAACAATCAAACCATCAATCAACAGACGAATTAAACATGCAGAACTGCATCTTTCAATAATTCAACATGAAGGACATGATTCATCAGACGAATTTTGAACTGAAAATTCGAATTTTTCAACTTTTGTAAAGATTGTCCATTATTCGTATGTTAAGAAGTAATAATTTGTGTAGCAGTGATGGACAAGCATAACTTTGAAATTTTTGATTTTGAAAATTCGAACTTTCAAGTTTCAACAGACGAATTTCGAGGCATTACTGAGAACTGTTCCAAGGCATAACAGGCTGAAGTTCGTCTGTTGGTTAACTAAAATTCAAATGTTGATCATGTTGATCAGTTCAAAAACACATATTATCAATGAAATTCTTCTAGCAATCAAACAACATACAAATTTCAACCTTAAAAGTTACGGAATGAATTCATAACTTACAATAATTGTCATTCTCTTCACTTTCTGGTTGATTCAATCTGGAGTTTTCCAAACTTTTAAACCTTTTAGTCATTGATTTTTACAAGGAGCACCTGCACCTAAAATTAAACATACTCCAATGCTCAAGTTAGAATTGATTCTAATATTGAAAATTCTAAAGACAGAATTGCACAGAAATATCTTACAGTTCATTGGGGTTTACCATTCCCAATTCTCTCCTTATTTTACAAAGCCTGTCTTCTGGCAGAGGTTTTATGAGTATATCAGCAACTTGATCCTCTGTTGGGATGTACTCCAATCTGACTTCTGCTTTCAGAACATGATCTCTTATGAAGTGGTGCCTAACTTCAATATGTTTCGTCCTTGAATGCATGATAGGATTCTTGGTGATATTTATAGCACTTTGGTTGTCACACATGATTGGTATCTCTTTTATTTTAACTTCAAGATCTTCAAGCTGTTGTTTCATCCAGATGACTTGGGCACAACAGCTTCCAGCTGCAACATACTCAGCTTCTGCAGTAGATAAGGCCACACTGTTTTGCTTTTGCTGAACCATGAAACTAGGGATCCTCCAAGGAACTGACAAGTTCCACTTGTGCTTTTTCTGTCAGTTTTAGATCCTGCAAAATCAGCATCAGTGTATCCTTTGAGGTCTTCTCCATTGCCTTTTGGATACCAAAGACCCATCTGTGATGTTTCAATAAGATATCTAAAAATTCTTTTCACAGCTGTTGCATGGGATTCTTTGGGGCATGATTGGAACCTTGCACACATGCAGACACTGAACATAATGTCAGGTCTGCTGGCACTTAAGTACAGCAGGGATCCAATCATTCTCCTGTACTGAGTAATGTCAAACATCTTCCCATTCTCATCCATGTCTAGTTTGGTTGCAGTAGCCATAGGTGTTCCCATTGGCTTGGCATTCTCCATTCCAAACTTCTTTAGCAGCTCCTTTAGATACTTGGATTGACTGAGAAAGATACCATCATCAAGCTGTCTGATTTGCAGTCCAAGGAAGAAGTTAAGTTCACCCATCATGAACATCTCGAATTCTCCCTGCATTAACTCAGAAAATTTCTTGCAAAAAGTTTCATTAGTAGCACCGAAAATAATATCATCAACATAGATTTGAACAATCAGTAAATCTTTATTTTCTTTCTTAGTGAATAAAGTTGTGTCAACTTTGCCTCTATTAAACCCTTTTTCAGTTAGAAAATTGCTCAGTCTCTCATACCATGCTCTAGGGGCTTGTTTTAAACCATAAAGAGCTTTCTTCAGTTTATAAACATGGTTTGGTTTAGTAGAATCTTCATAACCTGGAGGTTGATCTACATAAACCTCTTCCATGATATATCCATTTAAAAAGGCACTCTTTACATCCATTTGATATAGTAGAATGTTTTTCATGCATGCGTATGCTAGCAGTATTCTTATAGCCTCTAGTCTAGCTACTGGTGCAAAGGTTTCTTCAAAATCAATACCTTCTTCCTGATTATACCCTTTAGCAACCAGTCTAGCCTTATTTCTGATTATTATTCCAGATTCATCCAGTTTATTTCTGAAAACCCATTTGGTACCAATAACAGGATGATTTTTGGGCCTGGGCACTAAATCCCAAACATGATTTCTTTCAAACTGATTTAGTTCATCTTGCATAGCTAAAATCCAGTAGTCATCAGTTAAAGCTTCTTCAGCACATTTAGGTTCAATTTGAGAAATGAAAGCGCAGTTGAGCATTTGATCCCTTAACTGTTTTCTGGTTTTGACTCTCTCTTGAACATTCCCTATTACTTGATCAACAGGATGATTCCTTTGATATCTCCAAGCTCTAGGGAGTTCTTGAGATATTTCTTCATTAATTTCTTCATCAAACTCTTGCTCATGGATATCTTCTTCTGTGTTAACAGATTCAGATATCTTTGGAGGTTCAGTTTTACTTTTATCAGAAATACCCAGTTTTTCAAAGTCAAAAGCAAGATCATCCTTATTGGTAACATGCTTTGAAACAGTTTCATTTTCAATGAAAACCACATACACAGATTCTTCTACCACGTTTGATCTTTTATTATAAACTCTATATGCCTTACTCCTACTTGAATAGCCCAAAAATATACCTTCATCGGATTTGGCATCAAACTTACCCAGCTTTTCTTTCCCATTGTTGTGAATGAAGCATTTGCACCCAAACACATGGAGGTGTGATATATTTGGCTTTCTTCCCTTGTACAGCTCATAAGGAGTCTTCCCAAGGATTGGTCTGATGTAGGCTCTGTTTATGATGTAACTTGCTGTATTCACTGCATCAGCCCAGAACACTTGAGAAAGTTCCTTCTCATTCAGCATAGCTGTAGCCATTTCTTCAATGGTTCTGTTCTTCCTTTCCACCACTCCATTTTGTTGAGGAGTTCTTGGTGCTGAGAAGTTGTGGTCAATCCCATGCTTATTGCAGTACTCCAGGAAGTATGCATTTTCAAATTCTCCTCCATGGTCTGACCTGATAGACACAATAGAAATACCTTTCTCATTTTGCACTTTCTTAGCTAAGGTTACAAATGCATCAAAGATATCACTTTTAGAGGAAAGAAACAATGTCCAAGTGAATCTAGAGTAATCATCTACAATTACAAGCACATACAGATTACCACCAAGACTTTTCACCCTGGATGGTCCAATTAAGTCCATATGTAACAATTCAAGTGGTCTTGTTGTGGTAATTACATTCTTAGATTTGAAGGATGATTTAGTTTGTTTTCCTCTTAGGCATGCATCACATTCTTTATCCTTTTCAAAAGATATTTTAGGAAGACCAGTTACTAGCTCATTTTTAATCAGTTTAGACAATTGATTCATGTTAACATGAGCTAATCTCCTATGCCATAGCCAACTATCATTATCCTGACTAATTAAACATACAGAGCCCAAGGGAGGAAGTTCATCAAGGTCAATAGTATAACAGTTACCATCCCTTTGAGCTTTGAGGATTACTTTGCGATCACTTTTTCTGATGACCAGGCAAAACTTTGAGTCAAACAGCACCCAGTTTCCTTTGTCACAAGTCTGACTCACGCTTAGTAAGTTGTGGTTGAGGCCAATCACAAACAGCACCTCTTCAATGGATGTTTCTAGATTTTTGCCCACAATTCCAATACCAATGATTTTGCCATATTGGTCACCTCCAAAGGTCACCTTTCCTCCTCTCTTGTCTCTAAGGGTGATGAACTTTTCCTTATCACCAGTCATGTGGCTTGAGCAGGCACTGTCTATATACCATTTGTTGCTTTTCTTAGCTTTGAGACAGACCTGTAAAACAAAGTTTATGTTTTCCTTTTAGGTACCCAAATTTGCTTGGGTCCTTTTCGGTCAGTAAGTAATTCCCTAGATGCAGATGCAACTTTGGGAACCCATTCAGCTTTCCTGCCAAGTCTATTTTTCTTCAGTGCACAAGAACTGGAAATATGTCCCTTTTTGTTACAGAAATGACAGGTAATGAATGGACTGCTAGATTGAGTGGCAGGAAGAAAATAATGCAGATAATACTTTTGTTTAGCATGCCTTGGTTGATCATATGTTTCAATGTGAGGTGACGCATCATTTTTCTTTTTATTATTCTCAGCATGCACAAAATGTCTCATATACGCATTCTGATTTTTCTTCCTAATCTTTTCCTTGACAGCACATGGATCATAGCCAAGACCAGCTTTTCCTTGTGATATTCTTTGGCTCCCCATCAAGGCAAACAACATATCTTTACCTCTAGTGAGCCTTGACATGCTTTTAACTAAATAATCATTAGTTTGCTTAAGTTCAGTGCATGAGGTGCAGCAAACAGATTTAGTAGGAGGTAAAGAGGCAATTTCAGAAACTATGGTTTGAGATTCCAGCTTATTTATCTTTTTCTTTACCAATTTCAGTTCTTTGGCAACTCTAATGAATTCATCATGAAGCTCATGAAATGCGTCAAGTAACTCAGAATATGAAGGTTCAGATTCATGTACCTCTTCTTCCTGATCACTGCTGCATGAGGGTGTGGCTTCTTCAGAGGCAAGTGCCATCAGACAAATGTTGGCAATCTCATCCTCATCTTCTTCTTCCTCATCAGAGTTGTTGCCCCATATAGATGAAATGTAGGCTTTCTTCTTCTTCCCTTTGTCAGCAACTTTCTTCTCTTTTTCTTGCTTCTTGAGGAACTGGGGGCAGTCCCACTTTATATGTCCCTGCTTCTTGCACTCATAGCAAGTTACAGGTTCTTTTGTTTCTTTCTTGCTTTCTCCAACAGCTCCTTTCTTGAAGAATTTCCTGTTCTTCTTCTTGTTGTAGAATCTTCCGAATTTTCTGACCATCATAGCCAGAGTTTCTTCATCCAGCTCATCTCCTTCGTCAGATTCTTCTTCCTTTTCATCAGCGGCTTTGAGGGCAAGGCCTTTCTTCTTTCTGTCCAGCCCAGCTTCCTTGAGAGCTTTGATTTTTCCTTCATACTCCTCAAGGTTGCCAAAGAGAGCTGTGACAGAGGTCATTGATTCTCCTCTGGCTTCCTCTATTGCTGTCACCTTGGGCTGCCATTCCAGAGGGAGAGCTCTGAGTATTTTTCTTACTTTCTCAAATTGATTGTATTCCTTTCCCAGGCTCTTCAGCTGATTCACAATGAGAGTAAACCTCTTTTGGAGCTCCTTTACAGTTTCTCCTTCAGCCATTCTGAAGCTTTCATACTCTCCAATGCACGTGTTTAGTTTGTTCTCCCTGACTCCAGATGTTCCCTCATGTGCAATCTGCAGAGTATCCCACATTCCTTTTGCAGTGGTGCATTGCGAGACTCTGTAGAATTCATCCTGGTTCAGGGCACTGACTAAACAATGCTTTGCTTTGAAATTCAGTAGGACTCTCCTTCTGTCTTCATCATTCCACTCTGCTTCCAGCTTCTCTTTGTGTCTTCCATCTTCAGTTGGAGTCATTGGGATGAAATCTCCTTTTCAGATATCAAGATCAATTGATTGTAGGTAGATCTGCATTCTCATCTTCCAGTATCCATAATGCTCTCCACTAAAGCCTGGTGGTCTGTTAGTGTTATTCCCTTCAGGAAGTATACTCTCTCCAAAGCCAGTCATCTTTGTTCCCGGACTGTAAAATCCTTTGAGTGGGAATCCGGGCTCTGATACCACTTGTTAGCAGGGCTGACTTCACAAGAGGGGGGTGAATTGGGAAGTTTGAAATTTTTCTGCACAAAGTGAAGTAAGTGAAGATATCACAGTATAATGAAAACAATGCGTAAAACAGAGCAAGGTGAAAAGTAAAGGTAAGGAGAAGAGAAGTCAGTGATTTATCCTGGTTCGGTCTATTCACTTGACCTACATCCAGTCCCCAAGACACCTCTTGAGATTTATCCACTATACAGCAAGAATTTCAGTGGGCTTCTTGCTAAAGCCGCAGTACATGAGTATGCTCTGTTTCTGGAGCTCTCTCAAACACTCTAAGCACTTTCACAATGTGCTTCCCAATCCCCTTGTGAATACCCCTCATAAGTAAATCTATCTTCCAGATGAAGAATAGATTGATTACAATGAAATAACTCTCTTGTAAGGAGTGAATATGAAAGTTTAAGTACAAGTTTAGAAGTTAAGAGGGTAAAAGCTTTTGAGAAGAAGATTCATCAGAAATTCGGTATATACAAGTTTGATTCGTTACCCACAACTTCAAATGATGTTGTATTTATAGATTTAGGTCTCATATATCCGTTAGAGACTAAATCAATCCGTTGGGGAAGTTATTCAACGGTTACTCTGAAAAACTATCCGTTTACCAACCGCATTTAATGTTTCTGACATACTGAAATTCGAATTTTGGTTGGCCAACAGACGAATTTCGAAGGAACCGAAGATTAAAGCTTCCAACGTTACAGCACGAAGTTCGTCTGTTCATGAAGTGAAATTCGAATTTTGAAACTTACAAAACATTTTCACAAGGTGACATACGAATTTTCAAGAAGAAAGTTTTTCGGTTAAGTGTGAACAGTGTTTTTCAATTTTCGACAGTGCCTTCGAAATTCGAATTTTGGATCCCTAAAATTCGAATGTCCATTGAACGTTTAAAGGGACACAGTAGGTTACTTTCTTCAAAATTCGAATTTTAAAAGGGTGAAATTCGTCTGTGAGAGAAACTCTTTTCAGACCAATTTCATCATTCGAATGTTGCAAGTTCTTATCATTCGTATGTCAATGTTTCATTTCAATAGACTCAAGAACTTAGCTTCTGAAATTCGAATTTCAATGTTCAAAGTTCGTCTGTTAGAGAGCAGTAAATCACTCTTGATCTTAGGTGAACTTTAACACAGTTTCAGACGAATTTCTTCCATTTTCTCAAGTTTTGTTTTGTTTGAAATTCGAATTTTGAAGACTCAAAGTTCGTCTGTTGCAAAGAAGCATCTTTCAGACTTATATGAAAATTCGAATGTTGGAAGTTCAAAATTCGTCTGTCAGAGAGCATTTATCAAACTCAATTTCATTTTGATTTCAGATGCACTTTATCATAGTTTCAGATGAATTTCTTTGGTTTTTACAAACTTCATTTTACTTGAAATTCGAATTTTGAAAGTGTGAAGTTCGTCTGTTAACAAAAGGCCTCTTTTCAGACTAGATGAAAATTCGAATTTTGAACAACCAAAATTTGTCTGACAGAGAGCTATCTCTTCAGACTTATTCAGTTTTAGCTCGAAATTCGAATTTCCAAAGGTAAAGTTCGAATTTCCAACTTGACAGTTTAGCTTAAACTTTCAACCATCGTCTGTTTGTGGGTGTTATTCAAATATTTGAAGATTTAACATAAAATCAAAGTTTGAAAACTTCTTTTCTTCAAATCAAAATCTTTTACCCAGTCATGACAAAAACTAAGGATCCTACAAAAGATCTAACAGCAAGTACTCAGATAATCTTCACTTGAAACAGCTTTGCTCTCCTTTGATGTCTTTAATCCAAGCTCTTGAATGTTGGTTTGGAATCATCAAAACTCTTGTTTCAACAATAATATCAAATGGGAACCTAGTTCCACTTAAATTCATGGTCAACTAGATGTCTATTTTCTGAAAGATTAATTGGGTACAGCTTACAAATCGATCCGTTCATTTTAGCAATTCACTGATCATGAGATGAGCGGTTCTTCATCTAATAGAAAGAAATTCAAATTTTTCAATGATTATGAGAAGGAAAAAAATGAGTGAGGACTCAAAGGTAGAACGTGTAATATCCTAAAATTTCTCTTAAATGTTCAAGGCCCAATATTTTAAAATCTATAAGGAATTTGCAAAAATAGATATACATCATTTTGCATAATATAAGACAAAGAGGGCAATTATCTCGGTCAGAAGGAAAAATGAGAAAATGACCATTTTGTCCCTGAGAGAAAAAAAATAAAGAAAAAGAAAAAAAAGGGAGAAGAACGAAAGGAAAAGAGGCGGTGGACGTCACGCCGAGAATGTAACAAATTTTATGAATTTTGGTGAAAATTACACCTAATAATCTGGAAGTTTTAAAAATTATAAATATGTATCGGGTCGAGGACATTTTTGTAAATATGAAAAATTATAGTCAAAATGAAGCTCTCATTGAGTTAAGACCAATGGAATATAGTATGAAATTTATTAAGATCAAAATAATATTTATTAGGTAATTAGGATTTAATATTAATATCTTACCCGATAAAGGTCAGTCTGGATTGCAGAAAGAGGCAGTATTCATTTAAGAAAAATACGTGGATTTTATATTTGACCAATTGGGATAAGTATATTATGATCATTTTATATCCTAATGTAATTATAATTAATATTCCAATAATAGTAAAATATACTGCTAAAGTAGCTTTAATTGTCTAGACCGGTCCAGGATATATCTGGATAAGTAAATATTTAAAATTTTTAGACCAAAATACCTTGCATTTCGTGCTGACCAAGCTGCACATGGGAAATTCCAATTATTTAATATTTGTGCCATTTTTACATGAATTTTCAAGAACCTTTAAGTACATAAGTTGGCATAATTTAATTGGTTCAATTTCTCTATATTAACTCCCACTTCCTGGACATGAAAGACATATGAAAAGGTGAGAGGAGCAGCTGCACACACAAGGAAAGAAAGAAGAGAATGTGAGGAAGGAGAAGAAAAAGGGAAAAGATAAAATTCAAGAAAAATAGGTAAATTCCTATTTGTGATTTTATGGTTCCTAGCTTAGTTTTCAAGTGGTTTAGGCTAAGCTTTGAAGCTTCTCCTCTTCTCCTCTTCCTGTTTAGTTTCAGTTTGGATATGGGTTTAAGAAAGGAAGTGGTTTTATGCAATAAAGTTTGGAGAAAGCATGAGATTTTTCAAGAAAAGCAAACTAGGTGTGTTTTAAAGCAAGTTTTTGTGAAAAACCAATTTCTTCCCTTAAGAGCAGATTTTGGTCAAAGTAATAAGGTGGGAAGGAGCTGGATTTTCATGTATTTGATGGTGAAAATGATTTCCCCATGATGAAAAACCTTGAAGACAAGCATTGGCTCAAAGATTAGGCTTTAGATAAGAAATTGAGTTTTTAGGGTTTTAAATGACACTTTATGAAGTAGCTACTTGTTCTAGTTGATTGAGCAAGTGTTTAATGATGTTAAGGGACTTGAGGAAGCCTAAGGAGGCTAGTGGAAGCATTAGATTCAAGAGGAAGACCAAAGGAATGCTTCAAGGTAGCTAAGTTTCATATTCTTGCTTTATGTACTTTCATTGTCTTTCTATGATTAAATTGTGTTGCCATATTGAAATTGTGATTTCTTTGATTGGTCTTGGCTATTAAATGAGGGATTTTATTCCTTGGGATGTCCATTTTCTAAGCCTTTATGTTGCCGAAATTTTTATGACTAATATGGCAATTTATTGTTTAAAGGTGAATGATGTGATTATATGTGATCAAATGTGAGTTTATTTGACATGATTGACATAATTGCATGAAATGTAACTTGCTACTGAGATTGTCCCCCAATCTCACCCCCTCAAGTATCCCAAATGATAGGCACAAGCAATGTCAAGGAGATCAAGGAGCCAAAGAGAATGAAAGGGGAGAATGATGCTTGATGATAATTTCAAGCTATGATTCCATATTTTGAAATAATGTATAAAAATTATGTATATGCATATGGATCTTTATTCTTATACTATTATGTTCTTGTGAGCATTATGAAATGTTTGGCATGGATTTGAAATATGGAATGATCATGTGAGCTTGTTATGAAGTCTACTTTGCCATGTTATGTTGCTAGAAGTTCATTTTGTAGCCATCAAAGTAAAGTCAACACTGTTTGAGAAATAGAGAAAGTAAGGCAAGTTTTATATATGCTCTGAAAGTAGAGAGAACAAGCTTTCCAATGAGCTAAAGACCACTTAATTTGGATATATGCACGATTTATAGTGAAATTTTAAATTTAAGGGTCAAAACTGGACAGTAAAGTAAAAGCCGCGAATTTCACTGTAAGTATCACTTATTTTGAAAAGTGATATAAAATCGTACAGAGCTCCAAAAATTCAATGGTTTATATAATTGAAACGATATGTGTTTTGAGTTTAACATGCCACTAGTTTGAATTCAATTGGAGCTGTACAATGAGAGATATACAAGTTTTCCCAAGACTGCTCCAATAAGAGTGAAGTTCTAATTCTATACTGAGCCAAATCATGTATTCTATATGCCCTTGGAAATATATATATGTCTACTTGACTTCATATTTTTATCTTCTATATCATGTTTCTAGCCTCATTTAAAGACTTGAACCACATTGATACGATTTTTCTGGATTAAGTTATGATTTTTCAAAGTTCGTCCAGAAAACTTGAGAACCAAATGAATAGTACCACATTTTTTTTTATTTAAATATTTTGGTTCTATTAATGGTTCAAGTTCTTAATATGAGCTAATTGGACATTGTACATACTATAATATATGGCAAAATATAGATAAAAGTAAGGTGTTACAGAACCCGTTTGGGATTCATAAACATTAATGTAGGTAGTTGTGCCATAATGATTGAGTTGGATATGAAGAAGAAATTTGAGTCTTAAAGACAAACCCTAAACATTGTCAGTAAAAGATTAGTAAGTTGTAATCATGGTGTAATAATGAGTGGTATGTAGTGGCTCTGTAGCTTCTTACTATAAAGCTTGATGACTACGAGATTTTTAATAGAAATAAAACTAGAACGGTGAGATGAAAGTAGGATGATGATGTTCGTAAGTGATGACCATACCATATGACCCTCTGTGCAAGAATGAAGGAATCAGAGTGCACAACGGAAGCAAACATAAGGAGCATATTGATAGGACATTGGAAAAGTTATAAGCCCTCAAGATTGAGCAGGTCTATTCATAGGCGATATCATCAGAGAGATGTTGTGTAAATGTTAAGCATGTGGAAAAGAATGGAGTAAGATCAAAAGGACATGTTTGAGTGGAAAAAATAATTTGTGTTAGAGACAAAAGGAGGATTAGAAGGACTCTTCTAAAATATATGAGTGGCTAATGATTGGCTTGTTGATACAAAGGTATTCTGAGATCACATGAATATTTGGGAGAGTGGCTCTGCCACAAGGAAATATAGTCAGGATATTAGTGAAGTATGGAAGGATTCGTAGTAACAACAAACAAATTGATGCTAAAGAAAGATAGTGTTATGGAGATTAGGAGGTGATGATATAAGTCTTTCTAGTAATAGTCCATGTAGTGAAAGAAGTGGTGATGATAAGTCAGATTGATTAGATTGTCAATTGAGGTGATCATTTGCTTGACAAATATTAGCTTCAATAGTATGGAAAAAGAAAGTTGTTAGTTGAAGAAGAATGTGCGAATGAAGCAATGAGAAGGTGTGATAGTTAATGATTACCAAAGAGGATCAAAGCATAACAAGTCTGCATACAGAGGGATTATATCTTGCAGTGAGACATGGACAAGTAGTTAGCATTGTGAAGAAGCCATAAGAAAATGAATTTTTCCTCTTAACATGGTAATAAGAAGTGAATTTAGGATGTTACTAATTAATTAAGGTAAGTTATGAAAATTAGCGGTATTTGATTAATGGAGTTTCATCAGTGTAAATGTAGTGGTTTGCGTAATTTGAATCTTAAGAGAAATGATTAAAAGTGACTGGTCATTTGTGTAGACAAGTGATTATGTGGACAAGTAAGGGAGAAAGTCAAAAGTTGAGGAAAAAAGATCATGTGCCCTAGAGGTTTTGCTTGAATATTTGTGTGATAAGTTTGTTGTGAGGTGAAGGAATTTATATCGAGATGTTTATCCGACCCATCTTATGTTTAGGAATATAAGGAAGATTCGACATTATAACCGATTATTTGATATAAGCTGCATGGGTATTGTAGATGTTAAATTGAAGTAAGAGAGAACAACTCATCAAATTTCTTTATGGTTGAGGAAAGCTACTAAGAAATGGAAGAATTAATGTGAAAGGAATATGTTCATTCATGGTTGAGACTAGTGTTTTCAAATTTTGAGCACAAAATTTCTTTTAAGGAGGGGAGAATATAACAACCCTTAATGTGTTGTCTTGGATTTAGTCGCAGGCTAATGAGAAGTTACCTTGTATCTTGTATAGCACTGAAGGGAGTAGGACCATAAGAAGGATCAAATGTGACAAAGTTTGAAATTGGAAACAGAAAAGCTTCACACAGCGGCAAGGTGCAGGGTCGTTGTGGCAAAACACTCATGACAAATTTAATAGTTTTGAGCCGAGAGGTCTCAAGCCAAGGTGTGAGTCATAAAAATTGTTTAAATCAGACAAGATTTAGTCAGACAAAAGAGAAGAAAATGGAGGGATATGAGGAGAGCTCTGTTAGGGCTTGAGAAGTTCGACCTTGGGGATCATTTCTAGACCTTGGGAAGCTTCAATCTTGGTTAGTAAGTGATTCCCTCTTCTCTTTTATCCATGAAATTTGGTTATATCCATGATGATTCATATTTGGTTAGTTTCCACCAATTAAAATAGGTGCAAGTAGATTATTAAAGTGTTGTTTAGTATTATTAAGGTTTGGGTATGAGTTTAAGAGGGATTATGCGGGATATATGTGGAACCTTAGCTTTGTATTGAGTATGGAAACTTGAAATCCTAATCGTATGTGTTGGTTTATGATTTTAATGATTGTATAAGGCTCATTGATGTGCAATCATGCTATTAGAACAATGGGTTAAGCTTGAATGGTTGAGTTGTTGATTTTGGATAATGTGTACATTATCTTGATTGAGGAAATGATGGTGTTGTAGTGATTATTTGGTTAATGGGAAGTTTTTGATTCGTGTTTGGTGCTTTGGAGACTTGACAATTCCCTATGTGTGTTATGTCAACAACTCGAGGTAACCCGGTGTATAATATATATGTGTGTGTGTGTGTGTGTGTGTGTGTGTGTGTGTGTGTGTATTTGTTGTTATATATAAGTGCGTTCCCTTTTCATACCACGATATTTTCATGTATGTGTTGTCCTTTTTCATATAGTGGTATGTACACTGCTAGCAGAGATATGGTAAGCTATCTTTTCTTGATATCTATATATGACGAATGAGGTTAGATATATATATATATGTATGTTTAGATGCATCGCCTGAACATATACAAGAAGAAATTCCAAAGTGTATGCTCTTCGTAGATGATATAGTTTTAATTGAAGACTTAAGAGAAGATGTCAACTCTAAACTTGAATTATGGAGACATACTTTGGAATCAAAAGGTTTCCATTTGAGTAGAAGCAAGATGGAATATATGCATGGCAAATTTAATAAGAGGTCAATTAGAAATAATTCAGAGGTAAAAATTAGAGAGCAAATCATCCCTGAGGTGTCAAAGTTTAAATATTTGGGGTCGATTTTACAGAATAATGGTGAAATTGATGGGAATGTTACGCATAGGATACAAGCTGGGTGGTTAAAGTGGAGGAAAGCAACAGGAGTTATTTGCGACCGCAAGGTGCCTATTAAGCTTAAAGGAAAATTTTACAGAACAACTATAAGGCTAGCAATGCTATATGGTAGTGAATGTTGGGCTTTGAAAGGACAACAAGAGCATAAGATGAGAGTAGCAGAGATGAGAATGTTGAGATGGATGTGTGGTCATACAAAATTGGATAAGATACAAAATGACTGTATACGCAAGAAAGTTGGGGTAGCACCTATCGAGGAGAAAATGGTGAAAAATCGTTTAAGGTGGTTTGGACATGTACAAAGAAGAGGGCAAGAGGAGCCAGTGAAGAGAGTTGATCAAATGGCGTGGAGCACGATCAAAAGGCGTAGAGGAAGACCAAAAAAGACATTAAGGGAAGTTATAAGGAATGACCTTTTGAGAAATGATTTATCTGAAAAGATGGTGTTCGATAGAGCTCATTGGCATCGTTTGATCCATATAGCCGACCCCACATAGTAGGATAAGGCTATTGTTGTTGTTTTTGTTTAGATGCATCCCCATATGATAGCATGCTAGCATGATTATGATGATGATGATGATGATGATGATAATGAATATATATATAGTGAAATGGTAGCATGACATTGAGCATCATCATTGTATTGTGCATACTGAGACATAGTTGATCGGGTGATGATAATGATATGAGATATGAGATATCATGTGGTATACTGAACCACTAGTAGCCAAGTGGTGAGGTTGATGATTATATATCCTAGCTATTAAATCCTCTCTTGGCCCTCCTATTGCCAGGAGAACTAGGTGGTAGTGAATTTGAGGATGCACCTTCCCTAAATTACCACCAATTTGAGTGGTCTAGGAGAAGAAGAACCATAGTCTAATTATTAGTGTGGCCTTTAGCTGGATCATACTAGTAAGAGGTGAGCTTGGTGATGTCTCAAAATTAGTCTTTGCTAGTTGTTGGAAGGGAATCATCTATTGGGTATGTTATGTGGTAGTACTAGCCCGTGGTTTTAGTCATGCATGAAAGGAAACATGCATACCATTGCATTTTGCATTGCATTGTATCATATGCATTCATTGTGAATATACCTGTTGTGTATATATATGTGTCGTCTATTGTGTATTTTGAGTGTGATTCCTAGTTACTAAGACCTTATCTCACCCCCTTTGTGGTTAACATTTTAGGAGAATATTCTAACACTAGCTCAGAGAAGACTAAGGAGTCTTAGTTTCCCTTTGCATGGGAATATCCAAGTGTAACTCATAGCCGTATGTTATTTAGTTTATGTAATAGATTGAGTCAAGTGGAGTAGCATTGTGTGCACTACCTATTGTTGGTATCCTAGGAGCATTGTATTGCGTGTGAATATGTATTCTTGATGTGGTATTATGATGTTGATGAGATGATGAGGAATGTTGTGGAGGTGGCTGAATGTTAACACATGTGTGATCATGTGTTGTGATATAATTTTGGACCCCGGAATGGGTCTGTGTGCTTTTGTATGATTGATTATGCATAATAAGCTTGGTTGGTCGTGTTTATAAGCCCAATATAGTTTTGGACTTCGTGTATGAGTTTTGGGGTAGATAGCCTATTATGTGAATTTTAGGACTCAAAAGGGTCAAATATTGAAGGAGTGATTTTTCCAGGGTGAAACCTCATTGAATAGTTTGTTATGTCAATTGTGACCTGTGCATATGGTCTTGGGCTGCCAAATGGTCTTTAGTAGCAATTGCAGTGGATAAGATAGTGGTTTTGGCCAAAAAGTGGCTTATAAATCATATTTTTATATATTTTTATCCTTATTACTTATTCTTTTTATTACTGAATTTTAGCTAATTAAGATTATTTGGATTATATTTTATTTTATTAGCCAATTTTGGATTAATGGGAATTATTTGATTAATTCTAGGGTTTTATGTTTAAAATTCCCATTAAATCTTTTTACACATTGTAGATATTGACTACTCTTTTATTTTGTGCAAATTATTTGAATTTAATTGAATATAATTTATATTATTTTTCATTAAATTGGAATTAATTGAATTTATCTGATTTATTAATTCAATCTTAGATTTAAATTCTTATTCTATATTTTTGTACAATATGTCTTCTAAATTTTATTATATTTTGTGCAAATTATATGGAGATTTTTTTTGGAGATAATTTGTAATTAAAGCTGGATAATTTTGGGCATAAATGAAGACATCTTTTGAAACTTATTGATTTTAGTTTTTATTTTTATCTTTAAGATAAATTCATAAACATTTAACTTTGGATTTTATAGGTAGTTTTAATCTAGGGCATTTAGTGGTAGTTTTACCTTTAAACAAAGAGAGGAAGGTAGGGTTCTGACGCTGTGCAGAGAAAGAAATAAAAAGAAAGGAGTTGGTGGAAGCAAAGGCAGGGAGGAAAAAGAGAAAAAGAAAGGACGGTGCTGCACAGGAGGATTTCATCTTGTAGCTTTTCTCTTCATCATTTTCTCACTAATGATCGATTTTGCTTCTCCTATTCGGGTTCTTCATCTTAAAATTATGGGTCACTAAATTTTTTTTCTAATCAATCACAAATTATGAATCTGATACTTTGATTGGAGCTTGATTTTAATATATTTTTTTGGTTTGGTTTATTTTAGTTCTTCTATATTTTATTCCTCTATTTTCATGCTAATTTGTTTGCCACTTATTAGAGTTAATAAGTTGTATGAATTTGGATTTAAGGTTTAATATGAAGAGTCTTATTACTGTAATCGATTGATTTAGTGATAATGAGATGTTCTAACTCTGCTTAGATGATTATTTAAGCTTTGTTCTTAGTATGCTTTGTATTGGAGTTATTACTATGATATATATTAATTGAGATTTCAGTTAATTATAATATTAGTAGTATCCTAATCTCTAGATGATCATTTAGAGAAATTTTTATTAGAATACCAAGATGTTAAACTGAATCAGATTAACAAACTAAAGAGATGGTGATGAAGGTTTTGCATTAGGGAATTGATTTGTGGTTGATTACGCTCATTTAGTTTTGTTATTACTTTAATTACTTCAGTAATTAATTTTAGTTTAGTTAATTAATTGAATTTGATTTCTAAACCTCCCCAATTTTTAACTGCTTATTTTAGTTAATTTTATTTTGCTTTATTTTTGATTCAATTAAGTAATTCAATTGGTTCCTTAGGAGAAGATCTGGTTCACGCTATATTACAAATCAATTTTAAATTTAATTTTGGCCAGTTTGACAGCTGTGTCAAAATTTTGGTGCCATTGCTGGGGAGCCATTTATTTTTACTCAATTAGATTAGGAATTAGTTTGTTTGTATTTCTTTTCTTTTAGTGTTTTTTTCTTTCCTTTTTCTTTTTAAATTTTTAGGTGTTCTCTGATTTAGTGATTATTTAGTGTTTTTTTTTCTTTTTCTTTTATGCTTGGTGTATGTTTGGATTCCCTCACAGTGATTTAATTAATTTTGATCCTGAAATTGAGAAAACTTTTCATAAAAGGGTTAGAGAAAGTAAGATCAGAAAAAGTATTGTTAAGGAATTGATTGCTAAATTAATGAGCGTGCTTGTGAAATTAATATTGTATTTGAAAATATAGCTGAGCATGAAAATGAAATAACATTGCTACCCCTGATGTGCATTTTCAGTCTTTATGCATTCAATGCCCTGAGCTTGATGTTAACTTTGAACTTAAATATGGATTAATACATTTGTTGCCCAAGTTCCATGGCCTTGTAGATGAATACCCTCACAAGCATTTAAAGGAGTTTCATGTTGTTTGTTCCACTATGAGACCTCAGCGGGTTTCTGAAAAACAAATTAAGCTTAAAGTATTTCTATTCTCACTTGATGGAGCCACAAAGGATTGACGCTACTACTTGCAACCTGGGGTTATCACAACTTGGAATGAAATAAAGAGGCTATTTTTAGTGAAGTTCTTTCTTGCTTCTAGAACTGCAGCTATTAGGAAGGACATATATGGTATTAGGCAGATGACTGGTGAGACTTTACATGAATACTACTAGAGATTTGAGAAACTTAGGGTAAGTTGTCCCTGCCACCATATTAGTGACTAGTTATTAATCTAGTATTTCTATAAGGGACTTCTTCCTATAGATAGATACATGGTAGATGCCACATTAGGTGGTGCTATAGTTGATCTTACTCCTGTGGCTGCATGGGATCTTATTGCTAAAATGGCACAAAATACTCAGCAGCTTTGTACTAGGGCATCTCAACCGATTCGGGGTATCAATGAAGTTCATATGCCATCTTATGACCAGAAAATTGATCAAAGGTTTGATGAGATAGCATCAATGATTAACCAACTTGCCTTGATTCAGAAACAATCATTGTCTAGCCTTTCTCAGGCTTACACTTCTCAGCCTCCTGGTTTTTCTACACAAAGTCACTTTCCTCAGTAGTCTCCTACCTTTACTGCATTTGTGGGACCTCTTCGTGACATTTGCAATCTTGCAACTCATGTCACACACAATGTCCTCTTCTGATAAAATTAAGTCTTGCAATGCTATTTATCCAGCTAAGCCTATGTAACAAGGATAGAAATATGACCCTTACTCCAACACATACAATCCTCGGTGGAGAGATCACCCCAATCTGTGATATGGAGGAGGTAACCGACAAAGGTTTAATGCTACAGGGCCTAGTACTCCACAAGCTTCTCAACCTATAAGACAATAAATCCTTATTCAAGAAGAACCCAAGAAAGAAGTTGGCATTGAGATCATGATGAAACATATGATACAACGGTTTAAGCAAGAGACGCAAAAAATGCAAACTCAATATAGACAAGATATGTAAAATATTCATACTTAGTTGGGTTAGCTTGCTTCATCTCTTAATGAAGTAAAAAGCCAAGGGTTAGGCAAATTACCTTCCCAAATGGTGGTGAACCCTAATAGTGGTAACAACAATGCTATATCATTGAGGAATGTGAAACAAGTTCATTTTGAGGATAAATCTACTCCAGAAGCTTCAACATCTTCTACAATTTCCAATGAAGTGCCTATTGAGGATCTACATTCTTCTACATCATTTGATAAGGGTAAGACAGTTGTAGAAAAGACACAAGCTGCACCTAGTGAGTTCAAGGAGAATGAAGAAGAGGAAAAGAAGAAAATTCTACCCTTCCCTAATAGGGTGACTCTGAGCAAGAAGCTGAAGGAGTAAGAAGTAGAGAAAGAAATCTTGGACATCTTTAGAAACGTAGAGATCAATGTTCCCTTGATTGACTTGGTCAGACATTTCCCTAAGTACTCAAAGTTTCATAAAGAGTTGTGTACTAATAAGAGGCGGCATAGAGGGAAAGAAAGAGTTGACCTTAGAAAAAGTGTGTCAGCATTGTTTCAGCAACCTCTACCTAAGAAGTGCAAGGATTTGGGTACTTTCACCATACCATGCACAATTGGCAACTTAGAATTCACCAATGCCTTGATTGACATTAGAGCTACAATCAATGTTATGCCCAAGTCTGTATACTTTTCTTTGCAAGGAACGAAGCTTAAGCCTACACAATTGGTGGCACAACTAGCAAACAAAAGGGAAGCATATCTAGATGGAGTGTTAGAAGATGTGCTAGTAAAAGTAAAAGACTTAATATCTCCTGCTGATTTTTATGTCTTGAACATGGTAGATGATAGATTTAGGTCAAAGGTCATGCTCCATTGATCTTAGGTAGGCTATTCCTAAAAGCTGCTGAAGCCATCATTGATGTTCATTCTGGTACTTTATCAATGGAATTTGCTACCATTGTGATTTGTTTTGACTTGTTTGATGCAATGAAATACCCTATGATGATCATTCTGCTTTAGGTCTTAATTTGATTGATATGCTTATTGATGATGCATCCATTGAGTTTAGAGATAGCAAGATTCATGATTCCTATGATGGTGCTGAGTTGGATGATTGCCTTAGTTGTTCTTGTGATGATTCTCTTAGTTGTGCTGGTTGTAAGGCAATTGATGCTTTCTTGAGTGATGATATGCATGAGTCTAAGGAGTCCTTAGCATATTTTGAGCATGATGTTCCTATGACTATTGACTATACTATTGGTTTTGCTAGCTCTGATAGAGTTTCTGGTTCTACTGATTCTAAGAATTTAGTTGATGTTGCTAGCATATCTATGAGTAATGGTGTTGTTGTGTCTGGTTATGATGATAGTGTTATTCATGTTGATTTTGTTCCTTGTGGACAAGATATTGTTGCTTGTGATTTGTTTGTGTAGGTACACAGATTGGAAGAAATTGACCTTCAACCTCTAGTCCCTTCTATCAAATAGCCTCCTACACTAGAGTTGAAGCCTTTACCAGACAATCTCAAGTATGCTTACTTGGAAGATGGAGAGAAGTTACCTATGATTCTAGCGAGTGACATACAGTCTAAGCAAGAGGAGAGATTGCTAGAGGTGTTGAGGAGAAATAAGAAAGCTATTGGATGGATACTAGCTGACATACCTGGCATTAGTCCTAAGACTTGTATGCATTGGATTCTCTTAGAGGAAGGAATTAAGCCAATAAGACAACCCTAAAGAAGGCTCACCCCATGATACCTGATGTGATGAAGAAGGAGGTCACCAAACTTTTATCAATAGGTATCATTTACCCCATTTCTGATAGTCAATAGTTAAGCCTAGTGCAAGTTGTACCTAAGAAGACCGGGATCACAGTGGTAAGGAATGATGCGAGAGAGCTTATACTCACTCAAGTGCAGAATAGATTGAGGGTTTGCATTGACTACAGAAAGCTCAATCAAGCATCTAGGAAAGATCATTTCCCTTTGCCTTTTATTGATCAAATGCTTGAAAGACTTGTGGGGAAATCTTACTACTGCTTTCTTGATGGTTTTTCAGGATAGCTCCAGACCCATATTGCACTTGAGGACCAAGAGAAGACAATCTTCACATAACCCTTTGGTACCTTTACCTATAGAAGGATGCCATTTAGACTTTGCAATGCACCCAGCACATTCCAAAGATATATGGTGAGCATCTTTTCTGATTTTCTTGAAAAATGTATGGAGGTCTTTGTAGATTATTTCACTATTTATGGTACTTCATTTGATGATTGTTTGATAAATCCAGATAGAATCTTAGAGAGATGCATTGAAAAGAATCTTGTGTTGAACTTTGAGAAATGTCATTTCAGGGTAAAGAGAGGCATAGTTCTAGGACATGTGATTTTTTAGCATGGTATAGAAGTAGATAAGGTTGAGATTGATGTGATTACTTCTTTACCTTATCCAACATGTGTTAGAGAGGAGATGTCATTCTTAGGGCATGCAGGTTTCTACCATAGGTTCATTAGGGACTTTAGTAAAACTGTATTGCCTTATATCCAATTTATTGCAAAAAGATACTACTTTCTATTTTGATGATGCTTGCAGGATGGCCTAGGATGAGCTGAAGAAGAGACTTACCTCCCCACTTATTGTTCAGATGCCTAATTGTAGTTTTCCATTTGAGTTGTTGTGTGATGCCTCTAACTATGCTTTGTGGGCTATGTTGGCACAAATGGTAGACAAGAAGCAACATGTCATTGCTTATGCATCCAAGACCTTTGACCCTACTCAAACCCACTATACTACCACTGAGAAGGAGCTGTATGCAATTGTTTTTGGCTTGGAAAAGTTTCAATCCTACCTCTTGCACACTAAAGTGATCATGGTCACTGACCATGCGGCCATCAAATACCTCTTCAAGAAGCCTGATTCCAAGCCACGACTAGTCCATTAGGTGATTCTCTTGCAAGAGTTTGATGTAGAAATCAATGACAAAAGTGGAGCTGAGAACTTAGTTGCTGATCACTTGAGCCGTATTAAGGCTCCATTGGTAACATCTTCCTTAGCTTTAGATAGTTTCCTTAATGATGTATTGTATGCTGTTACTGGTTATGATCCTTGGTATGATGATTTGGTTAACTACTTGGTTGCATCTGAGTTGTCTACACACTTAAAGAAACCTCAATTAGATAAAATTAGGAGTGAAGCTAAGTATTATATTTGGGATGATCCATACTTGTGGAGCATGTGTAGTGACCAATTTCTTAGGAGATGTGTGCCTAACCATGAGTTTAGCTCTATTTTACATTTTTGTCACACTCTAGCATGTGGTGGTCACTTTGGTCCATAACGCACTGCTAGGAAGATCTTAGACTCTGGTTTTATTGGCCTAGTCTATTTAGGAATGCATATGAATTTTGTAAGTCTTGTGTGTGATGTCAGCATACAGGAAACATTTCTTGCAGGAATAAGATGCCTCAGAAACCATTATTGTTTTGTGAGATTTTTTATGTTTGGGGTATTGATTTCATGGGACCATTTCTTGTTTCATTTGGTTTTACTTATATTATTTTAGCTGTTGATTATGTTTCTAAGTGGGTGGAAGCTAAAGCCACCAGGACTGATGACTCTACTGTTGTTGTAGATTTTGTTAGATCACATATCTTTTGCAAGTTTGGCAATCCTAAGGCCATCATCAGTGATCAACACACCCACTTTTGTAATAGAAACATGCAAGCCTTACTACGCCAATATGGTGTAATACATAAAGTGGCAACTCCTTACCATCCTTAGGCCAATGGACAAGCTGACGTTTCAAATAGGGAGATCAAGCAGATTTTAGAGAAAACAGTGCAGCCTAATAGGAAAGACTGGAGCAAGAGATTAGATGATGCACTATGGGTATACCGTACTGCATATAAGACTCCTATAGGCATGTCACCTTACAGACTAGTCTTTGGGAAAGCTTACTACTTGCCTATTGAGATTGAGCACAAGGCACATTGGGCTATGAAGAAATGCAACATAGACTTGGATGAAGTGGGATCTTAAAGAAAACTTCAACTATAAGAGCTTGAAGAGATTCACTTAGAGGCTTATGAGAATTCAAGGATCTACAAAGAGAAAACTAAGTTTGTGCATGATAAGTTGATTGTAAGGAAAGAGTTTCATATTAGAGAGAAAGTATTGCTTTACAGTTCTCACCTTAAGCTTATGCCTAGAAAGCTTCGTTCTTGATGGACAGGTCCTTATGTAATCATTCGTGCATTTCCTTTCGGTGCCGTTGAGATCATGGACAATTCTACAAGCAAGCGATTCATGGTGAATGGGTAGAGACCGAAGCACTTTTATAAGGGATTCCAAGAGCACACTGTGGGGGAGCTCCATCTAAACAATATCACTTGAATTATATCAGGCTGTTTCCTTTTCCCTTACTCTTATTTTTTATGTTTTATACTTATTAGCTGTCTAGTTCACATTGAAGACAATGTGAAATTTAAGTGTAGGGAAGGGAAAAATTAGTTTTCTTGATTTTGATTTTTTTTTCACATTTGTCTAGTTGTTTCTTTATACTTTTCTCATCAGTCTTGTACTCTGTGGCATGAAAATTGTAAGTTACATGCAATTTGGGTTTGAAGGATTCTAACATGATTGGTAATCGGTCTTGTTTTCCTTGAATTCAAGTAAATTGGCAATGAGTTTGGTTGAGATAGATTAATTTAAGTAGTCCATTAGTCTAGAGAGGATTTTGGGCTTTATTATTATTCTTTCTTGTGTGGATTTGACTTGTCGTGAGGTTGTAATTTATTGTAAAACAAAAATTATGTAATAAAATATGCAACCAAGGTCATTTCACTTCTAAGCAACTAGTATAAAATTTGTTTAGGTGAAAACTAAATAATTAAGCAAATGAAATTGAAGGAGAAAATTTCAGAAAATAATTTTTTTATATTTTTTAATAAAAATAGGGAAAAATAAATTAGTATGTAGGTAAATGTATGGGAATAGATACAAATGTGTGTGAGAATGGAAAAGGTATGAAAATTGTAAGTGTGAGAATGTGGGTAAATATGCAAAACTCTATCTTGGATGCAAGAGCTAAACTAATACTATACTAATGCAAACTAGATGCAAGGATTAGATATCAACAAGTAAATATGCAAAGATTAAAGACTATACACTATTTTTTTTTTGGGGGGGGGGGAGGTTGTCAAAGTTTGAAATGCAAAACTTGGTAAATTAAAATTTGCAAGGAATTAAACTGAAAATTTCCAAAACTATATATTAAATTGCTCAAATTAAATTAACTAAGGATATGAAAATGTAAAAATGGAGGATAGAGCTTGACAATCACTTGAAAGATTTCAAAATCAATTTTCAAATAATTAAGGACTAGGATAACTTAGATATGTCAAAGTGCTCAATTAGTCTAATTAAATCCATTAATTATCCTAATCTTAAGTTGTATGAAAAACTCACTTAGCATAGGACCCTATAACTAAGTCAATTTAACAAACACCTTGTAGGCATCCTAATTTCATAAATTGACATATAAAGAAAAATTACATGGATTACTAACTCACATATAATTAGCCAAAAATCAACAATAAGAACCATAATTGCAAACCAACTCATTAATCAAGAAACTAACTACTCAATCAACTTGTACCAAAGCTAAATCAAGTAATTAACTACTAAATTAATGAGAAGATCAACACAATAATCTTAGCCAAAAATATGCTTCACATTCCATAATCAATTCCAATCCAATACAATCTCCAATTCCACAATTCATGGTCTAACAATTAAATCCAAAAAATTTTTAGCAATTAAACTAATGTAATTCCATACTTTTGAAGCTAAAAATAATCAATCCAACCATAAAAATCAGCTTCAATAATCTAAAATTTAAAAAGTGGAAAAGAAAAAGAAATTATCCTAGTTCCAAGCCATCAATCCATGTAGAACTTGGGCTCCTCTCCAAGCTATTTGCCAAGCTCCATCCAAAAACTCTCTACTCCTCCATTGATGCTATCAACATGTGTATATCAAATTCCATAGTCATAGTTCAACTTGCAGTGTGTGGCTGGTTGGGTACAGAACAAACCTAGAGGTGAATATGGGAGTATGAAATTGCTGCTGCTCTATTTCAGAAAAACAGTGAGTTGTGTGTGTGGGTACGGGAATGTTGGAAAAATGGTGTGGAGTGACCAAAAATGAAGAAGAAATTGAAGAAAAAAAAATGGAGAATGAAAGAAGGAAGGAAAAAGATGAAGAAAAGAAAATGGCAGCTCCTACAGTGTGTGTGTGTGTCGATCTCTGCGAGAAAAAAAAAAGAAGGGTTTTGTTACTGAAGAAAAAAGCAAGGGCCGCATTTGGTTTTCAGAAATTAAGGGTGTTTGAGGTGAGGTATAACAATTGAAATAAAGCCAGATACAAATAAGCAACTAAAAATGAGGAAAAATAAGAAAGTTGGGAAAATAAATTTTCCATAAAATCCTCCTATCAGATAACCAAAATGTCCCTTTAAAATTTTAATCTCCATGAACCATAGTCTGCAAGAAAATGTTACATCAAATAGATTATAAGCTCAATTAAATAAATGTAGATTAAATTTTAGTTCAAGGAAATTAAATTAATTATGGGATAAAATTTAAGTCCAATTAGAGAAAAATTATGTTTCATAATGATAAAAATAAAAGAAGTGAAATACTAAAAAGAAATTTCTAGAGCTCTTTGATAATTTTACATTAACATAAGTCAATTTTCAATCATTTCTTTAATCACAATTAAAGCCCTAATAACTCATAATTGTTAGATTAGCAGGCTTCCCAAGAGGGGGGTGAATTGGGAAGATTAAAAATTTTCTGCATAATATCAAGAAGGTGAAGAAAGCAATATATGATGATAAAACAGAGTATAAACAAATAACTGTAAAGGTGATAGTAAAGAGAAGAAGACTCAGAAAATTTATCCTGGTTCGGTCTCTCCACTTGACCTACGTCCAGTCCCCAAGTCACCACTTGAGATTTTTCCACTATTCTGCAAGAATTCAGTGGGCTTCTTGCAAATGCCTCAGTACAAGGATGTTGCTCTGTTTCTAGAGCTTCACTCAAACACTCTATGCACTCTTACAAAGTGCTTCCCAAGCGCTTGTGATATCTCCTCACAAGAAAATCTATCTTTAAGATGAAGATGAGATTGTTTACAAAGATTAAACTCTCTTAAATAAAGTGAATATGAAAGTTTGAGTACAAATATTGAAGTGAGAGAGTAAGAAACTTTAAGTAGAAGATTTGACAGAGTTTCAGCATATACAATATTAAAATCGTTACCCACAACTTCAAATGATGTTATATTTATAGATTTAGGTCTCAAATATCCGTTAGAGACAAAATCTATTCGTTGGAGAAGTTATCCAGCGGTTACTTTGAAAAACTATCCGTTAACCAACCGCATTTAATGCTTCTGACATACTGAAATTCGAATTTCGGTTGGTCAATAGATGAATTTCACAGAAACTGAAGGTTAACAGCTTCAACATTGAATGCCTGAAGTTCGTCTGTCATGAAGTGAAATTCAAATTTTGAAGTTTGGAAAATGTTTCAGTGTTGTGACATACAAATTTTCAAGTATAAAGTTTTTCTGTTAAGTGTGAACAGTATTTTCAATTTGCTACAGTGCCTTCGAAATTCGAATTTTGGAACCCCAAAATTCATCTGTCCGTAGCTAGTTTACAAGGCTCAGTAGTTCATATAGTTCAAAATTCAAAATTTCAAAGGGCAAAGTTCGTTTGTCAGAGAGACCTCTTTTCAGACTAACTTGAAAATTCGAATTTATAAATACTGTCATTCGTATGTCAACATATCATTCTAACAGACTCACAAGCTTAGCTTCTGAAATTCAAATTTTCATGTTCAAAGTTTATCTGTCAGTGAGCAACTTTAAAACTCAATCTCAACTTGGTTTCATATGAACTTTTTAATAATTTCAGACGAATTTCTTTAGTTTTCATAAGTTTCATTTTGTCTGAAATTTGAATTTTCAAAACCCAAAGTTCGTCTGTTGCTTAAAGCTCCTTTCAGACACGTATCAAAATTTGAATTTTCTCAAGCCAAAATTCATCTATCAGATAACCATCTCCTTAGACTTATTCAGTTTAAACATGAAATTCGAATTTCCAAAGTCAAAGTTCAAATTTCCAAGATGACAGTTTAATATAAAACTTTCAAACTTCGTCTGTTGGTGGGTGTTTTTCAAATATTCCATGATTTAACATAGAATCAAGGTTTTAAAACATCTTTTTATCAAATCAAAGTCTTTTACTCAAATAAAACACTACTAAACAACCTACATCTATTCTTGCACAGATTCTTCAGAATTTCTTCACTTGAATTCTTTTGGGTACCTTTGATATCTTTATTCCAAGCTCTTGAGGGTTGGTTTGGAATCATCAAAACTCTGGATTCAACATTCTCCCCCTTTTTGATCATGACAAAACAACTTACAAACTGGATTAGTATTTGGGTTTGCTTTAAGAAGCTCCCCCTCAACATATGCATTATATTTCAAAAGATATCATTTATAGTAGATCATGTGAGGAGATTCAAAGAATAATAAGAACAGATCATTGCAACCAAGGAATTCTGTCATTTAATCAAATGTTGCTTTACAGAAATCAATTTAAGCAAAGTTCTTCAAAATACACAAATCAAATACAAAACACAAACAATCATAACAAACATCGGAGACAAAAAGCAGTACTACAAGAGGAATCAAGCCTCAATTCTAATCACTTCTTCTTTGGCTTGGTCTTCTTGCTGTAAGTCTTTTTTGATGGCTCAGCAGTAGATTTTCCAGTTTGCTTACTCTTCCCCCCCTTTTTGGCATCATTAGGAAGGTGAACAAAATCACCCGGAGGAGGGATCTGAGAAACTGGAATAGCTTTGAGGGGCACAGGATCAAACGGGAGATCCGGTTCAACTGAGGGAGGATGCTCATAAGGCTCAGTGCTTGGATCCTCATCATCAGAGACCTCAAGCAGCTCTTGCATCTTCTATCTAGAAAATGCTAATTGAGCCCTTTGCTCTTCTGAAAGACCATATGCAGTGAGGGATGAAGGAGCAGGGTCATCAGAACAGAACATTTCTTCAAGCCTTCTTCTCTGAACTTGCAAGAGAGCATTGCGAGCAATAGCTTTAAAATCAAGAATAGGCATAATGCTTCTTACTTCATTGTTGGCAACCTCTAACATTGATAAAGTAGAAATGGCTATCACTAGTCTTTCTACTTGCTCAGATTCTTGAGTGGAAAGAATTGAATCCTGAACATCTTCTGGAATGGGCTCATGAGGGCCTGTTTCCTGAGGTCCTTCTACCTCCATGCCATAGTCCAAGGGAGGACCAGGACTTGGTGTTCTCATTGTATCAGCAGCCTCAGTACCATCTTCATCATCATGCTCAAAAGAGGCTAGCTCGAATGAACTTGGAGGCTCATGAGTTAGAGACTGAACAGGCACAGAGAACCCTGGCTGAGGTAGAGCTGATGTGGTAGGAATTGTACTCCAAATATCTTTATAGGCATTAACAACAACTTTCATGTTCTTTGCCAACTGGTGAATTTGATCTTGCAGATGAGCAAACTTGGCATTTTGCTCATCCCTGATGCTAAGAATGAGTGTAGACAGGGTGTCATACAACTCAGTGATCTTGGTTAGCCTGGCACGAGATGAGGGAGTAGATGGAATATGAGTAGGTCTGGATGGAGATGGCATAGGCAGAGAAGGCTGTGGTGTAGGTCTAGCAGGAGCCTCAGAAGTACCTTCTTGCTATTGGGAGGCACCTTCAACAAAGAAAAGATCTTCAGATTTTCCTGTGCCTTTCCCAATCCATCTTCCTTTATTTCTTTCAATCCCCATCCTTTGAAGTTCCTCCTCCTTGAAGCAATGGGTTTTCCTTTCCCCTTCTCAAGATGCTGAATTTTAGCATATTGCAGAATTCTAGAAATAATTGCTGCATAGGGAAGTGTGGAGTCCTTCCTCTGATCTCTTGCCTTGATCATGCGTTGAAGTATGATATGTCCCATGTTGATGAGCTTTCCACGCATGATTGCTGCCATCACATGTGCCTCTGCCTTTGTGATCAGGTTGAAGCTGCCTCCTTTGTTGAATATAATCCTAGACACTACGTAGTATAGGATCCTCACTTGAGCACTGAGGTCTGTGGGCTTCAGCAAGTTGATGGTTGGCCTATTCTCCCTTTTTCTGAACAAAGTGTTCAGGATTGTGCTGTCCTTGTAGTTCAGAAAGGGGCCACCTTCTTCATCAGCAGTATCTACCTCATCCATATATCCAGAGGCAGTGATGTCAATCTTGAGGCCATCTTGCCCTAGGATTTCCAGCACTTTATTGAGAATCTCATCTGTGAGCCAGATGGTCCTTGATCTCAGATTGACCTCCTACTTCTTCTTCTTGCTGTTGTACTTCAGGGAGGCATACCATGTCTTTACCACTTCATCATCATACCTCTCCAATATCTCTAATAGATTCTTATATCTTAGCATCCGTATTCCAGCATCAAAACTATTAGAGACTAAGAATCCAAGTTCACACAATGAGGTTTATTACCTTTTTATTAGCAAACTTGGTCGAGTATTCTTCCTGAATCTGTGGAGTGCTCCATAATGGTAGTGTAGTAAGTTTATATTCTCCAGATTCAGTACTAGAGGAGGAAATGGAAGCAACAGTCTCAGCAGTAGTAGGAACAGGGACCGAAGGTTCTGCTTTCTTCGAGGAAGAGGGTCCAGCTTTGTTTGATTCACCCTTTGGTGTAGTTTTCTGACGTTTGGAGGGAGTTGCCTTTCTTGATTCGGCCTTTCTTTTTAGTTTTTCGCTCTCCTTGGTAGCATATTATGATTTGACCGCCCTCTTTGGTCATGCTTCTCCTTTTCCAGCTTCAGGATTCTTTGCTCTTGCCATTTCCATGGATGAATGTTTTAGAATGAAGCAAGGATTGAGTTTATAGGGTGTGAAAATCAGTTTAAATGGTGGGAGAAGAAGATTTTCGGTCAGAATTTAAGAGCATTGATGAGAGGATTTGAACAAACTCAGAGAGGGAAAGAATAGGGTTGTGTCTGTTCAGTTGAAAACTGTCAGTTTTAACGTAAGTAACCGCCTCACAGACGAATTTTGAGGGGTCAAAATTTAAACTTCGAGCAGTTAAAAGTTAAACCGTTCAGCAAAGCTTACTGACAGATGAATTTTGCTTCTGAAAGTTTGTCTGATAGTGGCTTGGTTCAATCAGCACAGGATGAACATACAAACTTTGTTTCAACAAAGTTTGAATTTTAAAGAGCAAACACCAAGCAGCAATCAAATCAACAACTAACAGACAAATTAAGCATATTAACCTTCATCTTTCAAGGATTCAACATTAAGAGCATGTTTCAACAGAGAAATTTTAAATCAGAAATTCGAATTTCTTTACTTTGTAAAGGTTTTCCAACATTCATATGTTAAGAAATAATCATTTGTATAATCATCATGTTGGACAAACATAACTTTGAAATTTTACTTTTGAAAATTTGAACTTCCAAGGTCTAACAGACGAATTTTGAGGCACCACCGAGAACTGTTCCAACGTATAACAGGCTAAAGTTCGTCTGTTTGGTATCCAAATTTGAATGTTGACCATGCTGACTTATTCAAAACCTTAGTTTTTCAAGGAAATTGGTCTAACACACAATTAGTATATGAATTTCAACTTTAAAAAACTTACAGAATGGATCCAAAAACTCATAATTATTGTCATTTTCTTTACTTTTTGATTGTTCCATTTTGGTGTGCTCCATTTTTCAGATTTATTGCCATTGAATCTCATGAGGAGCACCTGCAACTTAAATTAAACTCACTCTGATGCTAAAGTTAGAATTAATTTAATGTTGCAAGATCTAAAAACAGAATTGCACATGGATTTACTTACAGTTCATTGGGATTTACCATGCCCAATTCCCTTCTGATTTTGCAGTGTCTATCTTCTGATAGAGGCTTTGTTAAGATATCAGCAACTTGATCCTCTGTTGGGATGTATTCTAGTCTGACTTCTCTTTTTAAAACATGATCCCTTATGAAATGGTGTCTAACTTCGATATGTTTTGTCCTTGAGTGCATGACAGGATTCTTTGTGATGTTTATGGCACTTTGGTTGTCACACATGATTGGTATTTCCTTCATTTCAATCTCAAGATCTTCAAACTGCTGTTTCATCTAGATGATTTGGGCACAACAGCTTCCAGCAGCAACATACTCAGCCTCTGCTGTAGATAAGGCCACACTGTTCTGCTTCTTGCTAAACCATGAAACCAAGGATCCTCCTAAAAACTGACAAGTTCCACTTGTGCTTTTTCTGTCACTTTTGGATCCTGCAAAGTCAGCATCAGTGTATCCTTTGAGATCTTCTCCATTGCCCTTTGGATGCCAAAGACCCATCTGTGAAGTTCCAATAAGATATCTGAAGATACGTTTCACAACAGTTGCATGGATTTCCTTGGGACATGATTGGAACCTTGCACACATACAGACACTAAACATGATGTCAAGTTCGCTGGTAGTTAGGTGCAGTAGGGATCCAATCATTCTTCTATACTGGGTTATGTCAAATATTTTCCCTTTTTCATCCATATCCAATTTGGTTGTAGTAGCCATAGGTGTTCCCATTGGCTTGGCATTTTCCATTCCAAACCTCTTCAGCAATTCCTTCAGATACTTGGATTGGTTGAGGAAGATACCATCATCACACTGCCTGATTTGCAGTCCAAGGAAGAAGTTGAGTTCACCCATCATGGACATTTTGAATTCTCCCTACATTAACTAAGAAAAATTCTTGCAAAGAGATTTATTAGTAGCACCAAATATAATATCATTAACATAGATTTGAACAATAAGTAAATCTTTATTCTCTTTCTTAGTGAATAAAGTTGTATCTACTTTTCCTCTGTTAAACCTCTTTTCAGTTAGAAAATTACTCAATCTTTCATACCATGCTCTACGAGGTTGCTTCAAACCGTAAAGGGCTTTCTTCAGTTTATACACATGGTTTGATTTTGTAGAATCCTCAAAACTTGGAGGTTGATCTACATAAACCTCTTCCATGATATATCCATTTAGAAAAGCACTCTTCACATCTATTTGATATGACAAAATATTTTTCATGCATGCATATGCCAACAGAATTTTAATTGCTTCTAATCTAGCTACTGGAGCAAAGGTTTCCTCAAAATCAATACCTTCTTCTTGATTATATCCTTTAGCAACTAGTCTGGCTTTATTTCTGATTATTGATCCTGATTCATCAAGTTTATTTCTAAAAACCCATTTGGTACCAATGACAGGATGATTTTTAGGTCTAGGCACTAAATCCCAGACTTGATTTCTTTCAAACTGATTTAATTCATCTTGCATAGCCAAAATCCAGTATTCATCAGTTAAGGCTTCTTCAGTAAATTTAAGTTCAATTTGTGAGATGAAAGCACAATTAATCATTTGATCCCTTAACTGTTTTCTGGTTTTAACTCTCTCTTGAACGTTCCCTATTACTTGATCAACAGGATGATTCCTTTGATATCTCAAAGCTCTAGGGAGTTCTTGAGACATTTCTTCAATATTTTCATCTTCAAAATCTCTCTCCTGAATATCTTCTTCTATGTTAATAGATTCAGATATTTTTGGAGACTCAATTTTACCTTCATTAGAAATATCTAACTTTTTAAAGTTTGAAACAAGATCATTCTCATCAGTAGCATGTTTAGAACCAGTTTCATTTTCAATAAAAACTACATGCACAGATTCTTCTACCAAATTAGACTTTTTATTGAAAACTCTATATGCTTTACTCCTACTAGAATAGCCCAGAGATATACCTTTATCAGATTTGGCATCAAACTTACCCAGATTCTCCTTTCCATTGTTGTGAATGAAGCATTTGCAACTGACACATGGAGATGTGACAAATTAGGCTTTCTTCCCATTTACAGCTCATAAGGAGTTTTCCCAAGGATTGGTCTGATGTAGGCTCTATTTATGATGTAGCTTGCTGTATTCACTGTATCAGGCCAAAATACTTGAAAAAGTTCCTTTTCATTCAGCATAGCTCTAGCCATCTCTCCAGTTGTTCTGTTCTTCCTTTCTACTACTCCATTCTGTTGTGGAGTTCTTGGGGCTAAGAAGTTGTGGTCAATACCATGCTCATTGAATTACTCCAGAAAGTATGAGTTCTCAAATTCTCCTCCATGATCTGACCTGATAGACACAATGGAAATACCTTTCTCATTTTGCACTTTCTTGGCTAAGGTTACAAATGCATCAAAGGTATCACTTTTAGAGGATAGAAATAATGTCCATGTAAATCTAGAGTAATCATCCACAATTACAAGCACATACAGATTTCCCCCAATGCTTTTTACTTTAGATAGACCAATTAAATCCATCTGCAGTAGTTCTAGTGGTCTAGTTGTGGTGACTACATTTTGGGGTTTAAAAGAAGATTTAGTTTGTTTTACTCTTAAGCACGCATCACATTTTTTGTCTTTTTCAAAACCAATTTTTGGCAGGCCAGTGACTAACTCGTTTTTAACCAGTTTTGAAAGCTGATTCATGTTAACATGAGCTAATCTTCTATGCCATAACCAACTATCATTATCCTGACTAATCAGGCAAACAGAATCTAAGGGATGAAGTTCATCAAGATCAATAGTGTAGCAGTTACCATCCCTTTGAGCTTTGAGGATTACTTTGTGATCACTTTTTCGGATGACCAGGCAAAACTGAGTCAAACAATACCCAGTTTCCTTTGTCACATGTCTAACTCACACTTAGCAGATTGTGGTTGAGGCCAATTACAAACAGCACCTCTTCAATGGATGTTTCAGGATTCTTTCCCACAATGCGAATGCTAACTATTTTGCCATATTGATCACCTCCAAAGGTCACCTTTCCTCCTTTCTTGTCTCTAAGGGTGATGAAATTCTCCTTATCACCGGTCATGTGACTTGAGCAGGCATTGTCCATGTACCATTTATTATTCTTTCCAGCTTTGAGACAGACCTGTAAAATAAAGTTCATGTTTTCTTTTTAGGTACCCAAATCTGCTTGGGTTCTTTTCTGTCAGTATTCTGTTCCCTAGATACAGATGTACCTTTGGGAACCCATTTAACCTTCCTATCAAGTCCATTTTTCTTTAAAGCACATGAACTGGAAATGTGTTCCTTCTTGTTACAGAAGTGACAGGTAGTAAAGGGACTGCTGGATTGAGAAGCATGAAGAAAACAATGCAGATAATATTTTTGTTTTGCATGCCTTGGTTGATTATATGATTAAATGTGATGTGACAGATGATATTTCTTTATATTATTATTAGCATGCACAAAATGTCTCGTGTACACATTCTGATTTTTCTTCTTAATCTTTTCTTTTATAGCATAAGGATCATAGCCAAGTCCAGCCTTTCCAAGTGATATTCTTTGGCTTCTCATTAAAGCAAACAACATATCTTTACCTCTAATAAGCCTAGACATGCTTTTTATTAGATATTCATTGGTTTGCTTTAGTTCAATGCATGATTTACATCAAATAGATTCAGTATTAGGTAGAGAAGCAGTTTCAGAAATGTTGTTTTAAGATTCTAGTTTGTTAATCTTTTTCTTAGCTTGCTTCAATTCTTTAGCAACTTTAACAAACTCATCAGGCAGCTCATGAAATGCATCCAGTAATTTAGAATAGGAAGGTTCAGATTCATATACCTCATCTTCTTGGTCACTGCTGCATGGGATTTCAGCTTCTTCAGAGGCAAGTGCCATGAGACAGATATTGGCAATTTCATCTTCATCATCTTCTTCTTCATCTGAGCTGTTGCCCCATGTTGATGAAATGTAAGCTCTTTTCTTCTTGCCTTTATTTGCAGCTTTCTTTTCTTTTTCTTGCTTCTTGAGGAATTGTGGACAATCCCATTTGATATGTCCTTACTTTTTACACTCGTAGCAAGTAATAGGCTCTTTTGTTTCCCTCTTGCTATCTCCAGCTACTCCTTTCTTGAAGATTTTCTTGTTTCTCTTTTTGCTGTAGAATCTTCCAAATTTTCTGACCATCATAGCCAGAGTTTCTTCATCGAGTTCCTCTCCATCATCAGATTCTTCTTCTTTTTCCTTAGCAACTTTGAGAGCAAGACCTTTCTTCTTTCTGTCTTGTCCAGCCTCCTTGAGAGCCTTTATTTTTCCTTCATACTCCTCAAGGATGCTAAAGAGAGCTGTGATAGAGGCCATTGATTCTCCTTTGGCTTCCTCTATTGTTGTTACTTTGGGTTGCCATTCCAGAGGGAGAGCTCTTAGGATCTTTCTTACTTTTTCTGTTTGAGTATACTCCTTTCCCAGGCTCTTTAGTTGATTCATAATAAGGGTGAATCTCTTCTGTAGCTCCTTTACATTCTCTCCTTCAGTCATTCTGAAGCTTTCATATTCTCCTATGCATGTATTCAGTTTATTTTCCCTTACTCCAGTTGTTCCTTCATGAGCAATTTGCAGGGTGTCCCACATTTTCTTGGCAACGGAGCATTGGGAGACTCTGTAGAATTCGTCTTGATTCAAAGCACTGACCAAACTGTGTTTTGCCTTGAAGTTCAGTAAGACTCTTCTTCTATCTTCCTCATTCCATTCAGCTTCTGGCTTCTCTTTGTATTTTCCATCATCTTCCAGAGCCATTGGGATAAGATCACCTTTCTGAATAACTGACCAGATGTCCAGATCAATTGACTGGAGATAGATTTGCATTCTCATCTTCCAGTACCCATAGTATTCTCTACTGAAGCCAGGTGGTCTATTTGTGTTATTGCCTTCTGGTAATATGCTTTCTCCAAAGCCAGTAATTTTAATTCCCGGACTGTGAAATCCTTTGATTGGGAATCCGGGCTCTGATACCACTTGTTCGATTAGCTAGCTTCCCAAGAGGGGGTGAATTGGGAAAATTAAAAATTTTCTGCATAATATCAAGAAGGTGAAGAAAGCCAATATATGATGATAAAACAGAGTATAAACAAATAACTATAAAGGTGACAGTAAAGAGAAGAAGACTCAAAATTTATCCTGGTTTAGTCTCTCCACTTGACCTACGTCCGATCCCCAAGTCACCACTTGAGATTTTTCCACTATTCTGCAAGAATTCAGTGGGCTTCTTGCAAATGTCTCAGTACAAGGATGTTGCTCTGTTTCTAGAGCTTCACTCAAACACTCTATGCACTCTTACAAAGTGCTTCCCAATCCCTTGTGATATCCCCTCACAAGAAAATCTATCTTCTAGATGAAGATGAGATTGTTTACAAAGATTAAACTCTCTTAAATAAAGTGAATATGAAAGTTTGAGTACAAATATTGAAGTGAGAGAGTAAGAAACTTTAAGTAGAAGAATTGGCAGAGTTTTAGTATATACAATGTTAAAATCATTACCCACAACTTCAAATGATGTTATATTTATAGATTTATGTCTCAAATATCCGTTAGAGACAAAATCTATCCGTTAGAGAAGTTATCCAACGGTTACTCTAAAAAACTATCCATTAACCAACCGCATTTAATGCTTCTGACATACTGAAATTTGAATTTCGGTTGGTCAACAGACGAATTTTACAGAAACCGAAGGTTAACAGCTTCAACGTTGAATGCTCGAAGTTTGTCTGTCATGAAGTGAAATTCGAATTTTGAAGTTTGGAAAATGTTTCAGTGTTGTGACATACGAATTTTCAAGTAGAAAGTTTTTCTATTAAGTGTGAACAGTATTTTCAATTTGCTATAGTGCCTTCAAAATTCAAATTTTGGAACCCCAAAATTCGTCTGTCCATAGCTGGTTAACAAGGCTCAGTAGTTCATATAGTTCAAAATTTGAAATTTCAAAGGGCAAAGTTTGTCTGTCAGAGAGACCTCTTTTCAGACTAACTTCAAAATTTGAATTTATAAATACTATCATTCGTATGTCAATATATCATTCTAACAGACTCACAAGCTTAGTTTCTGAAATTCGAATTTTCATGTTCAAAGTTCGTCTGTCAGTGAGCAACTTTGAAACTCAATCTCAACTTGGTTTCAGATGAACTTTTACACAATTTTAGACGAATTTCTTTAGTTTTCATAAGTTTCATTTTGTCTGAAATTTGAATTTTCAAAACCCAAAGTTCGTCTGTTGCTTAAAGCTCCTTTCAGACACGTAACAAAATTTGAATTTTCTCAAGCCAAAATTCGTCTGTCAGATAACCATCTCCTTAGACTTATTCAGTTTAAACACAAAATTCAAATTTCCAAAGCCAAAGTTCGAATTTCCAAGATGACAGTTTAATATAAAACTTTCAAACTTCGTCTGTTAGTGGGTGTTTTTCAAATATTCCATGATTTAACATAGAATCAAGGTTTTAAAACATCTTTTTACCAAATCAAAGTCTTTTACTCAAATAAAACACTACTAAACAACCTATATCTATTCTTGTACAGATTCTTCAGAATTTCTTCACTTGAATTCTTTTGGGCACCTTTGATATCTTTATTCCAAGCTCTTGAGGGTTGGTTTGGAATCATCAAAACTCTGGATTCAACAATAATCACCTTATGAATTATTAAATTATTAAATAGAATAAAATAGGAAGAATTAATTCTTTAGAATAATTTGGAAAATAGAAAATAATTAAATTTAAAACTTGATGTCCAAAAGTTATCCCAAAATTCTCATAAATCCAAAAATCAGGTAAAATTATAAAAATCATCTAAAAATCAAAAATTAACCAAAATTAATTATTAAAATCACTAAGGATGAGGGATAAAAATAGTGAAAATTTAAGAGTTATCAGGATTCACCTATCTTGATTGTCACTCTAGAACTTGCCTTGATTCTTGATAAAGACTACAATTGCACATGCATGCATGAAGATGATTTAGGTATTCATTTCTTTGTTACCATTTAGCCAAATAACCAACCCATATATTTTATCCATTGTTTAGCCCCTTTGAGCCTAGACCTTTTTATTCAAATTTTACCCAAAATAAAAAAAATTTCTTTCCTTTCCCACCTTGCCTTAGGAATTGAAGAGTATGATATTATATTTTTTTTTTTTGGATGAACGAATGTGTACATAGTGGATAATTTGGGTTATGAAAAAAGAAGTGAAAAAAATAAATAAAAAAAGAAAAGAAAAAAAAGAGAAAAAAACAATATGAAAAAAAGATGTGAGAAGTAGAAAAAGAAAAAAAAACTAAAAAAAAAAGAAAAAAAACGAGAGGAATAAAAAAAACCCAAACTAAGTTATTTTATTCTTTTATTTCACATTATTACTTACTTGTCCCTTTTCATATTCTTAAGATTTTCACTCCATTTTTTTCCCATATTTTTCTACCATACATTTTCCCAAACCCCATTACAACCTTGAATAAAGTCCTTTTGATTTATGTATTGTATGCGGTATAGTTAGTGGGGATTGAGAAGATATACAAGCTTATGGTAGTGAGGTTTTGATATGTTGAAATTGAGTGAAACACTGACCTTATACACTTTTGTGAGCTGAGAGTATACATATCTCCTATGAGGGGCTATTTGTTTTTTATTTGTCTTTATCAAATGAAATTGTCATGCTACTTATGTTTATGGAATTTATGAAAGGTTATTTTTTATTGTTAGGATTTATATAGCTTAAGTTGTTTTCAACTTTATAACTTTGATGTCCTTGTTTTGTTTTTATCTTCATTTTGAGTGTCCAGAGTTTTACATCTTTGTTCATGCTTTTGTTTTGAGTTAAGTTTTTGCCCAGGAGTGTAAAAAAGCTACGTGTGGGGGAATTAATAAATCATATTTTTATATATTTTTATCCCTATTACTTAGTCTTTTCATTAATGAATTTTAGCTAATTAAGATTATTTGGATTTTATTTTATTTTATTAGCCAATTTTGGATTAATGGGATTTATTTGATTAATTCTTGGGTTTTATGTTTAAAATTCCTATTAAATCTTTTTGCACATCATAGATATTGACTACTATTTTATTTTGTGCAAATTATTTGAATTTAATTGAATATAATTTATATTATTTTTCATTAAATTGGAATTAATTGGATTTATCTGATTTATTAATTCAATCTTGGATTTAAATTCTCATTTTATATTTTCGCACAATGTGTCTACTAAATTTTATTTTATTTTGTGCATATGATATGGAGATTCTCTTTGGAGATAATTTGTAATTAAAGCTGGACAATTTTGGGTATAAGTGGAGATATCTTTTGAAACTTATTTATTTTAGTTTTTATTTTTACATTCAAGATAAATTTATAAACATTTAACTTTTGATTTTTATAGGTAGTTTTAATCTAAAGTATTTAGTGGTAGTTTTATCCTTTAAATAAAGAGAGGAAGGTAGGGTTCTGATGCCACGCAAAGAAAGAAATAAAAAGAAAGGAGTTGGTGGACGCAGAGGTAGGGAGGAAAAAGAGAAAAATAAAGGAAGGTGACGCACAGGAGGATTTCATCTTGTAGCTTTTCTCTTTGTCGTTTTCTCACTAATGATCGATCTTGCTTCTCCTATTCTGGTTCTTCATCTTAAAGTTATGGGTCACTAAATTTTTCTTCTAATTGGTCACAAATTATAAACCTAATGCTTTGATTGGAGTTTGAGTTTAATATATTTGTTTGGTTTAATTTATTTTAATTCATCCATATTTTATTTCTCTATTTTCATGCTAATTTGTTTGCTACTTATTAGAGTTAATAAGTTGTATGAATTTGGATTTAAGGTTTAATGAAGAGTTTTATTACTGTAATTGATTGATTTAGTGATAATAGAATGTTATAACTCTGCTTAGATGATTTTTTAAGCTTTGTTCATAGTATGCTTTGCATTGGAGTTACTACTATGATATATATTAATTGAGATTTCAGTTAATTATAATATTAGTAGTATTCTAATATCTAGATGATCATTTAGAGAAATTTTTATTAGAATACCAAGATGTTAAACTGAATTAGATTAACAAACTAAAGAGATGGCGATGAAGATTTTGCATTAGGGAATTGATTTGTGGCTGATTACGCTCATTTAGTTTTGTCATTACTTTAATTACTTCAGTAATTAATTTTAGTTTAGTTAATTAATTGAATTTGATTTCTGAACCCCCCAATTTTTAATTGCTTGTTTTAGTTTGTTTTATTTTGCTTTATCCTTAATTTAATTAAGTAATTCAATTGGTTCTTTAGGAGATGACTTGGTTCACACTATATTGCAAATCAGTTTTAAATTTAATTTTGGCCAATTCGACAATCGTGTCAGTGACCAAAACAATGTCAGGTGTCTGAAATCTCCATATGGAGATGGATTGAAGTAAGATTGGTATCTATAGTTAGATTAGGAGTAAAGTTGCCTATAGGAGTTAAAATTAGGTTAATCGGAGGTCAGAGCACAAAGTTGTGTACATTGGAAGTTCGCTTGAAAAATCAGCAATTTGTTGATTTGGTTTCTATCATGTTCATCGTGGCGACAAGGGTAAGGCAGCGGTGCTATACTATTCTATCTCTATTTTAGCTTGGTGAAGTGTTGGGTCACACCGCGGAGGTATAGTATTAGTCGTGGTGCCACCTTCTATTTTTGTATGTACTTCGGGTTCTTTAAGTGTTTGTAGTTGAGTTTTGGTTCTTTTGGTTAGGGTGGTACATACAATCCCTTAATCAGCTCAAATTCAATCACTTTTGCATGTAAAGAAGTAAGAAGAGAATACCTATGTGATAATGCATCAGCCACAATGTTTTCTTTACCTTACTTATGCTTAAGAATGTGTGGGAAAGTATCAATGAATTCCATCCATTGAGCATGCTTCTTGTTCAACTTACCTTGTGATTTCAAGTGCTTTAAACTCTCATGATCAAAATGAATAATGAACTCTTTAAGCCAAAGATAATACTGCCATGTTTCTAAAGCCCTTTTTAATGCATAGAGTTCTTTTTCATATGTGGAATAGTTTAAAGTTGATCCACTAAGATTTTTACTAAAGTAAGTTATGGGATACTTATCTTGCATCAAAACAGCCTTAATTTCTACCCCAAATGCATCACACTCAATTTCAAAGACTTTACTAAAATCAGGTAGTACTAAGAGTGGTGCAATTGTGAATTTGTGTTTCAAAGTGTTAAATGCTCTATCATGAACTTCATCCTTTTTAAATGTCACATTCTTTTTGACTAAGGCATTTAAAGATGCTACTGTGGACGAGAAACCCTTAACAGACCTTCTATAAAAGTGAGCCAAACTATGGAAACTTTGGATTTCATTTGCATTCTTCGAGATTGGCCAATCTTTGATTGCTTTTACCTTTTCTTCATTTACTTGAATTTCTTGTGCTCCTACAACTAAGCCAAAAAAAATCACAGAATCCAAGAAAAAAAAACATTTTTTCAGATTTGTAAAAAGTCTATTTTTTCTCAAAACAATGAAAACTTCATTGCACATGCAAGACATGCTCTTCTAGACTTTTGCCATACACTAAGATGTCTTAAAAGTAAACCACTACAGTCTTTCCTATGAAGGAATGAAAGACATGGTTCATGAGACTCATGAAGGTGTTAGGTACATTAGTTAATCTAAGAGGCATAACTAACTACTCATAAAATCCAAATTTTGTTTTAAAGACTAGTTTCCACTCATCTCTTTTTTTCATCATAATTTGATGATACCCACTTTTAAGATCAATTTTAGAAAATAATGATGCACCATGCAACTCATCTATCATATCATCTAGCTTAGGGATAGGAAAGTGATATTTTACCATTATTTTATTGATGGCTTTACAATCGACACACATTCTCCACTTTCCATCCTTTTTGGGCACTAGTATCACTGGTATAGCATATGGACTCAAGCTTTCCTTAACAAATCTTTTTGGCATAAGCTTCTCAACTTGGCATTGAATTTCATTTGTTTCTTCTTGATTTGCACGGTATGCTAGACAATTAAGGATAAAAGCTTGGGGTATAAAATCAATGCGATGCTCTATGCCTCTTATAGGAGGTATACCATCGAGTATTTCTTATAGAAAGAGATCATCAAATTCCTACAAAAGAATAAAAACACTAGAAGGCAAAGAAGAATCAAATTGGTTAGTAGATAAGTACATGTCCTTGAACATAAGCACAAAGACCTCTTGCCTCGCCATTGTTACTCTTTTTATCTCTCATTTTCAATCAACAAATTCACTTTGTTGTTTCCTTCATGTTCTTTCTCACTTTCTCACTTTTTCCTCCCTTTTCAATTTTCAGCAATTTTTCTGATTTTTCATTCTCACTCTTTTCTTTTGTACTCTTCTCTTTCTTTTGCAATCATTTTGTAATCTCTTTAGATTCTCACTTGATCCTCATATGCTTCTTGAGGAGTAAGAGGAGTTAATGTCACTTTCTTGCCATTATGCTTGAAGAAGTAGAAATTAATGTACCCATCATGGAGTACTCTTATATCATATTGCCATGGCTTTCATCATGATATTTTCCAATTGAATTGGAAACTTTATAGCTACCACTATCATTTATCCACAGGAGATTATGGGGATTAAGATGCTTCAAGGTAGGAAAATTCAATTTTTTAACAAGTAGAGTACTAGCAACAATAGTGCAGCCACCTCCACCAATAACAAAGCAATATAGTTTGTCTTTGATAAGACATTTCGAATGGAAAAGTTGCTCTCTTTGTTCATTTTCTTTCTCTTTGTGATATTGAATACTAAGAGCTCTTCTGTTGACAAGGAAATTCCCATTGTGTAATGGCTCATAATATCCATCTTTCGAAGATTCATCTGATGATTTCTTTTCATATTCATTTTTAGCTTCAACTTCAATTCCACTTGTCAATTCACCATTTTCAAGGATGGTCATGATTCTTTTCTTTGGACACTGATTGGCGATGTGTCTAAAACCTTGACACTTAAAACACTTCTTAGAAGAAGATGAAAAAGAAGAAGGTTTAGTGTCATGTTTACCTCTAAATTCTGAATTCTTGTGCTTGCTTTCCTCCTTAGGTTGTGAGGGAGACTTAAAAGTCTTTAGAGACTTCTCTTGGTTTTTCATCTTTCTATTTAGCAACATATTTAGATTCCTTCTAAGATGAAGTTGAGTAGGTAGATTTTCTAGATTTTAGTTGCTTTTTCACAAGAATGACCTTGTGTAAAAGCTCTTCCATGTCTGTGTTATGCTCTAATTCTACCTTGTCTCGAATTTTTGGTTTTAAACAACTAAGGAATCAAACCATAGTTTGTTCAAGACCTTCTACTATATTTGCCCAGATCAAAGTTACTTCCAACTGTTTGTAGAATTCATCAAACTTTTAGTTCCCTATTCTATTCTTTGTAATTTAATATGTAAATTATGATAGTAATGGCTAAGGATAGACCTTTTCCTCATGACAACTTTCATCTCATACCGTGAACTCACAAGATGTTATCCATTCCTTTGTCTACTAGCTTGCAACTAGTCCCACTAAATACTTGCATATGCAGTGAATTTTACTACAACCAATTTTACTTTTTTCTCTTTAGAGTAGTTGTGGCACTCGAATACATATTCCACTCTTCTTTCCTACTCCAAATAAGCATCTGAATCATCATTCCCATGGAAAGGTAGAATCTTTAACTTGAGTCCTCCTAGGTCATTGTCATGCCTAGAAGAATTCTTCCTTTTTGAAGTAGACTCCTTCATATTTGATTCATGATTTTCTAACTTTGATTTAAGCTTTTTTTTTTTATCTTCTTTCCTTTAGTAGCAAATTTAACACTATCTAGCCTTTTATTGAGATTGCCTAATTCAACTTTCAAATAATTCCACAAGAATTTCATGTCTATTGTGCTCTATTCATCTTCACTTATATTTCCTCCATTATTTTCAGGTATCCTGAAAATAGAATAAAGAAACAAAGAAAAGGACCTCGCATACTTTTCTCATGTGTTTCACTCAAAGGATGTTAGTTCACTCATGTATTACATTTAAAATTGGTTTTTTACCACTCACACTAGTGTCTTATAGTGTTCTTAATAGAATCACTATGACCTGTTAAGAGCAATTAGATAGTGACAAAAATATAATGGTAGAGTTTAAGAGCCAAGTATCAAAACAATGATAAACAAGCTTATATTCTTGGCCTTTTTTTTTTTTTTTTAGCCAAGATCAGTTCATAACAAATGAATTTTAGCAAACCATAATTTTTTTCCAAGAAAAATTCCAACTAGAATTTTTAGCAAACAATTAGTCTTAGCAAAATGGACTGTCTAGTAGCTTCCCAACATCAGTAAGAATTTTCCAGCCAAGAAAATTTCAGAAAATAATTTTAGCAAATAATAACACTTTTAGCAAGTATTTTCCAGTAAATACGAAGGCTCATCAACATGAATAACAATAAGAAATTTTTAGCAAGCAGCAACATTATTTTCAATAGTTCAAAATTTTAATGGAGAAAGAGGTTTGAATCTAACTGGAAGAAACTTTGGGAATGAATTGAGGATTGAATGGTGTGAATTCGATCTAGAGGTGCAACGATTTGATTAAGACCAAATTTGATTTGGAAGAGGAGGACGTGAAGACCAAATCTGGAATTATGAGAGGAGAAGATGAGGTGAGGAGAGATGACCAATTTAAGGCAACATGGAGGAAGAAGTGTTGGAGGAAGATATTGCGAAGCTGATCATTGATTTGACGATGAGAAGAAGATTGAGAGTTGTGATGATGAAGATTGATGATGACTGAATTTGAAAAAAATGGGAATGAAAGACAATTCTAAACCAAGTGAAGGAAGACGCGTTTTGAGAATTAGACAAGAGGAAGATTGTGTTTGGCTGCGACTCTTTTTTTTTTTTTGAATCTGGAATTAAATGAAGGAACTGTTTAGCTACTGGATTAATGGAGAATGATGTGTTGATGATGACTCAGATGAAGGATGAGACGTGGTTGATGACGTGGATATGTTGTCTAAATCCAACCTTTTCTTTGATGCCAATTGATGTGAACCTTACAAGGAACCTATCTCTAGAACCCAAAAAATATAGGGGATAATAACTTGGAAGCTTGTCTCAAACAAATTGATCAAACTAGAACCCAATGAGAATCTGCCTCAGAGAACTCTAGCTATAGAAGATACCACAAGAGTGGATCACTCTCTTGATAAATCAAGTGTATTCTAAAAGCATACGAAGAACTAGCCATACCTCACTAATTAGGATAATTAATTTCATTGATTTGATAAAAAAAACGTTACAGTTGATAGTCTTAAATAGAGAAGTAAAATACTAATTCCTACTATGACTTCTAACTCAATTAGATATTTTATCTAATAGAATTTAAACAAAATTAAATAAAATCTAAACACATGATTGGTCCATTTGAGTGCAAATAGAAAACCACAAATTATTTATCCTAATCTAAATCAAATAAATTTAAAAAGAATAAAATAAATAAAATAATTCAAATTAAATCTAAAAAATAAAATAAAATCTAATATTATCCTAATCCAATTCTAGGTAGCTTGGTTTATTCTTCTAAATGGACCATATCTGCATATTGGGCCTAGGGAGAATTACCCAATGCTACTAGTAGTAGCTGACCGAGGACCAGAGATCAATAGGGTCAATGTAATTTTTTTAGATTTTAAAAATAATATTTTATTTTTATTTAAAACTAAAAAATTAAAAATAAATAAGTAATTTCACAAAAAATATAAAATTAAATGCATATAAATTTTTACAAATGAAAATATATTATTATAAAAAGTAAAAAATAAATAAATTGATTAAATAGTCAAACATCCAAAGTATGAAGATCTTAATAACTATAAAAAATCACAACATATATAAAACTAAATTTTAGTAAAAAGATAAAAATAAAAATAACTACAATCAAAACCTTTCTCTCTCATAGACTGATCGCATCTCATTCATTTCTCTCTTAAATCTCTCCTTATCTCTTTCACCCCTTCCTCCTAAATTATGTCACATTCTCATTCTTCCTCATTCTTCTCTATGCTATTGTTCATTCCTTCCGATGTTTAATTTCTTCTTTGTATCTCTCTCTCATGCTTTCTATCTCTCTCTCTCTCTCTCTCAATTAAAAGCAAATTTACTTTGGCCTTTTGGTTTTTATGAAAGAGTTGGTTTAGAAGAATTATTGTTGCTCTAATTTGAGCTTGATACATTAGTTGGTTGCTGAGTTGAATTCAACACTTGGGTTTCAAAAATGGTAGAGGAGTGGATGCAGGATAGAATGTCCACCTCATAATGCATGAAGCTTTTGACACTTAAGGGGGGTTTGTTGAATCAAGAAGTTTTGATGATTCCAAATCAACTCTTAAGAGCTTGGAATAAAAGATATCAAAGGTGCACAAAGAGTTCAAGTGAAGAAATCCTGGAGAAATCTGTGCAAAGTTTGTTGTAGGATGTTTAGTTTTGTTTTATTCTGAGTACAAGGCTTTAATTTGGTGGAAAAAAGTTTTAAAACCTTGATTTTATGTTAAATCATGACATATTTGAAAAACACCCACCAACAGACGAAGTTTGAAAGGTTTATGTTGAACTGTCATGTTGGAAATTTGAACTTTGTCTTTGGAAATTCGAATTTCGAGTTAAAACTGAACAAGTCTGAAGAGATGCTTCTCTGACAGACAAATTTTGATTTTCCAAAATTTGAATTTTCATAAGTATCTGAAAGAAGCTTTAAGCAACAGACGAACTTTGGGTTCTGAAAATTCAAATTTCAGACAAAATGCAACTTATGAAAACTAAAGAAATCCGTCTGAAATAATGTCAAAGTTCATCTGAAATCAAGATTATATTGAGTTTCAAAATTGCTCACTGACAGACGAACTTTGAACATGAAAATTTAAACTTCAGAAGCTAAGGTTGTGAGTCTGTTACAATGATATGTTGACATACGAATGACAGTGTCTATAAATTCGAATGTTAAAATAAGTCGGAAAAGAGGTCTCTCTGAAAGATGAACTTCACTATTTGAAAATTCGAATTTCGAAGTAAATGAACTACTGTGCTTTTTGAGCCTGCTGCGAACAGATGAATTTTGGGGTTCCAAAATTTGAATTTCAAAGGCACTGTAGCAAATTGAAAATACTGTTCACACTTAACAGAAAAACTTTCCACTTGAAAATTCGTATGTCACAATATGGAAATATTTTCTAAGTTTTAAAATTCGAATTTTACTCCATGAACAGACGAACTTCGGTATTTCAACGTTGAAGCTGTTAACCTTCGGTGTCTGCGAAATTCGTCTATTGACCAACTGAAATTTGAATTTTAGTATGTCAGAAGCATTAAATGCGGTTGGTTAACGGATAGTTTTTCAGAGTAACCGTTGGATAACTTCTCCAACGGATAGATTTTGTCTCTAACGGATATTTGAGACCTAAATCTATAAATATAACAACATTTGAAGTTGTGGGTAACGATTTTAACATTGTATATACTGAAACTCTGCCAAATCATTTACTCAAAGCTTCATATTCTCATACTTCAATAGTCTATACTTCAACCTTCATATTTACTCTAATTAAGAGAGTTTAATCTTTGTAAACAATCTAATCTTCATCTGGAATATATATTTTCTTGTGAGGGGATATCATAAGGGATTAGGAAGCACTTTGTGAAAGTGCAGAAAGGGATTGAGAGAAACTCTAGAAAACAATGCACAAATGTTGTACTGTGGCATTTGCAAGAAGCCCACTGAATTCTTGCAGAATAGTGGAAAATCTCAAGTGGTGACTTGGGGACTGGACGTAGGTCAAGTGGAGAGACCGAACCAGGATAAATTTCTGAGTCTTCTTCTCTTTTCTTCTACTTTCACTGTTATTTATTTATACTCTGTTTTACCTTCATATATTGCATTCTTCACCTCTTTGATGTTTTGCAGAAAATTTTTAATCTTCCTAATTCACCTTCCTTCTTGGGAAGCCAGCCTAACTAACAAGTGGTATCAGAGCCCAGATTCCCAATCAAAGGATCTCACAATCCAGGAATTACAATGGCTGGCTTTGGAGAAAGTATATTACCAGAAGGCAACAGCACAAATAGACCACCTGGCTTCAGTGGAGAACACTATGGGTACTGGAAGATGAGGATGCAAATCTATCTCCAATCAATCGATCTGGACATCTGGTCAGTCATTCAGAAGGGAGATTTTGTCCCAATGGCTTTAGAAGATAATGGAAAATACAGAGAGAAGCCAGAAGCTGAATGGAATGAGGAAGATAGAAGAAGAGTCCTACTGAATTTCAAGGCAAAATATTGTCTGGTCAGTGCATTGAATCAGGACGAATTCTACAGAGTCTCCCAATTCTCCACTGCTAAGGAAATGTGGGACACCCTACAAATTGCTCATGAAGGAACAACTGGAGTCAGGGAAAACAAATTAAATACATGCATAGAGAATATGAAAGTTTCAGAATGGCAGAAGGAGAGAGTGTTAAGGAGCTACAGAAAAGATTCATCCTCATTGTGAATCAACTAAAGAGCCTGGGAAAGGAGTACAAGAAAATCTCCAAGAAAGGAGAGAAACAAGAAAATCTAGTATATGAATGGAGCTAGATGAAGAAACTCTAGCTATGATTGTCAGAAAATTCAGAAGATTCTACAGCAAGAAGAGAAACAAGAAAATCTCCAAGAAAGGAGCTACTGGAGATAGCAAGAGGGAACCAAAAGAGCTTGTGACTTGCTATAAGTGCAAAAAACAAGGACATATCAAATGGGATTGTCCACAGTTCCTAAAGAAGCAAGAGAAAGAAAAGAAAGTTGCAGACAAAGGCAAGAAGAAGAGAGCTGACATCTCATCAATATGGTCAACAACTCAGATGCAGAAGATGAAGATGAAGATGAAATTGTCAACATCTGTCTCATGGCACTTGCCTCTAAAGAAGCTTAAATCCCATGCAGCAGTGATTAAGAAGATGAGGTATATGAATCTAAACCTTCCTATTCTGAATTACTGGATGCATTTGATGAGTTGCATGATGAGTTTGTTAAAATTGCTAAAGAATTGAAGCAAGCTAAGAAAAAGATTAACAAACTAGAATCTCAACATAGCATTTCTGAAACTGCTTCTCTACCTATTACTGAATCTGTTTGCTGTAAAACATGTATTGAACTAAAGCAAACCAATGAATATCTAGTGAAAAGCATGTCTAGACTTACTAGAGGTAAAGACATGTTGTTTGCTTTAATGGGAAGCCAAAGAATATCACAAGGGAAAGCTGGACTTGGCTATGACCCGTGTGCTCTTAAAGAAAAGATTAGAAAGAAAAATCAGAATGTATACATGAGACATTTTATGCATGCTAATAGTAAGAAAGATCATATGTCATATCAGATTGAATCATATAATCAACCAAGGCATGCAAAACAAAAATATTATCTGCATTGTTTTCTTCCTGCCTCTCAATCTAGCAATCCCTTTACGACCTGTCACTTCTGTAACAAAAAGGGGCATATTTCTAGTTCATGTGCCTTAAAGAAAAATGGACTTGACAGGAAGACTAAATGGGTTCCCAAAGGTACATCTGTATCTAGGGAAAGGACTACTGACAAAAAAGGACCCAAGCAAATTTGGGTACCTAAGAAGAAAACTTGAACTTTGTTTTGCAGGTCTGTCTCAAAGCTAGAAAGAGCAATAAATAGTATATGGACAGTGCCTGCTCAAGCCACATGACCGGTGATAAGGAGAAGTTCATCACCCTTAGAGATAAGAAAGGAGGAAAGGTGACCTTTCGAGGTGATCAATATAATAGAATAGTTGGGATTGGCATTGTGGGCAAGAATCCTGAAACATCAATTGAAGAGGTGCTATTTGTGATAGGCCTCAACCACAATTTGCTAAGTTTGAGCCAAACATGTGACAAAGAAAATTGGGTACTATTTGACTCAAAATTCTGCCTAGTCATCAGAAAAAGCAATCACAAAATAATCCTCAAAGCTCAAAGGGATGGTAACTGCTATACTATTGATCTTGATGAACTTCCTCCCTTAGATTTTATTTGTTTAATTAGTCAGGACAATGATAGTTGGCTGTGGCATAGAAGATTAACTCATGTTAACATGAATCAGCTTTCGAAACTAGTTAAAAATGAGCTAGTCACTAGCCTGCCAAAATCACTTTTGAAAAGGACAAATAATGTGATGTATGCCTAAGAGGAAAGCAAACTAAATCTTCTTTTAAACTCAAAAACGTAGTCATCACAACTAGACCACTAGAACTACTGCATATGGATTTAATTGGTCCATCTAGGGTAAAAAGCATTGGTGGAAATCTGTATGTGCTTGTCATTGTCGATGATTATTCTAGATTTACATGGACTTTGTTTCTTTCTTGTAGAAGTGATACCTTTGATGCATTTGTAACCTTAGCCAAGAAAGTGCAAAATGAGAAAGGTATTTCCATTGTGTCTATCAGGTCAGATCATGGAGGAGAATTTGAGAACTCATACTTTTTAGAGTATTGCAATGAGCATGGAATTGGCCACAACTTCTCAGCCCCAAGAACTCCACAGCAGAATGGAGTAGTAGAAAGGAGGAACAGAACTATTAGAGAGATAGCTAGAGCTATGCTAAATGAAAAGGAACTTTCTCAAGTATTTTGGGCTAATACAGTGAATACAGCTAGCTACATCATAAACAGAGCCTACATCAGACCAATCCTTGGGAAGACTCCTTATGAGCTGTACAAGGGAAGAAAGCCAAATCTGTCACATCTCCATGTGTTCGGTTGCAAATGCTTCATTCACAACAATGGAAAGGAGAATCTGGGTAAGTTTGATGCCATATCTGATGAAGGTATATTTCTGGGCTATTCTAGTAGAAGTAAGGCATATAGAGTTTTCAATAAAAAGTCTAAACTGGTAGAAGAATCTGTGCATGTAGTATTTATTGAAAATGAAACTGCATCTAAACATGTTTTCTGATGAAGATGATCTTGTTTCAAACTTTAAAAGATTAGATATCTTTGATGAAGGTATAATTGAACATCCAAAAATATCTGAATCTATTAATATAGAGGAAGACATTCAGGAGAGAGATTTTGAAAAAGAAAATAATGAAGAAATGTCTCAAGAACTCCTTAGTGCTTGGAGATATCAAAGGAATCATCATGTTGATCAAGTGATAGGAAATGTTCAAGAGAGAGTTAAAACCAGAAAACAGTTAAGGGATTAAATGATTAATTGTGCTTTCATCTCGCAAATTGAACCTAAATGTACTGAGAAAGCTTTAACTGATGAGTATTGGATTCTAGCCATGCAGGATGAATTAAATCAGTTTAAAAGAAATCAAGTCTGGGATTTAGTGCCTAGACCCAAAAATCATCCCGTCATTGGTACCAAATGAGTTTTTAGAAATAAACTTGATGAATCAGGATCAATCATCAGAAATAAAGCTAGACTGGTTGCTAAAGGTTATAATCAAGAAGAAGGCATTGATTTTGAGGAAACCTTTGCTCTAGTAGCTAGATTAGAAGCAATTAGAATTCTATTAGCATATGCATGCATGAAAAGTATTTTGTTATATCAAATGGATGTGAAGAGTGCTTTTCTAAATGGATATATCATGGAAGAAGTTTATGGAGACTAGCCTCCAGGTTTTGAAGATTCTACAAAACCAAACCATGTGTATAAACTGAAGAAAGCCCTTTACGGTTTGAAGCAAGCCCCTAGAGCATGGTATGAAAGATTGAGTAATTTTCTAATTGAAAAAGGGTTTAACAGAGGAAAAGTAGACACAACTTTATTCACTAAGAAAGAGAATAAAGATTTACTTATTGTTCAAATCTATGTTGATGATATTATATTTGGTGTTACTAATGAATCTCTTTGCAAGAATTTTTCTAAGTTAATGCAGAGGGAATTTGAAATGTCCATGATGGGTGACCACAACTTCTTCCTTGGATTGCAAATCAGGCAGTGTGACGATGGTATCTTCCTCAACCAATCCAAGTATCTAAAAGAACTGCTAAAGAAGTTTGGAATGGAAAATGCTAAGCCAATGGGAACACCTATGGCTACTACAACCAAGCTGGATATGGATGAAAAAGGGAAAATATTTGACATAACTCAATACAGAAGAATGATTGGATCCTTGCTGTACTTAACTGCCAGAAGACCTGACATTATGTTTAGTGTCTGTATGTGTGCAAGATTCCAATCATGTCCCAAGGAAACCCATGCAACTGCTCTGAAACGTATCTTCAAATATCTTATTGGAACCTCACAGATGGGACTTTGGTATCCAAAGGGCAATGGAGAAGATCTCAAAGGATACACTGATACTGACTTTGCAGGATCCAAAACTGACAAAAAAAGCACAAGTGGAACATGTCAGTTTCTTAGAGGATCCTTGGTTTCATGGTTCATCCAGAAGCAAAACAGTCTAGTCTTATCCACAGCAGAGGCTGAGTATGTTGCAGCTGGAAGCTGTTGTGCCCAAATAATCTGGATGAAACAGCAGCTTGAAGATCTTGAGGTTGAGATGAAGGAAATACCAATCATGTGTGATAACCAAAGTGTGATTAATATCACAAAGAGTCCTGTCATGCATTTAAGGACAAAACACATTGAAGTTAGGCACCACTTCATAAGGGATCATGTCTTGAAAGGAGAAATTAGACTGGAGTATATCCCAACAGAGGACCAAGTTGCAGATATCTTGACAAAGCCTCTATCAGAAGATAGACATTGCAAAATAAGAAGAGAATTGGGTATGGTAAATCCTAATGAACTGTAAGTAAATCCGTGTATAATTTTGTTTTTAGATCTTCCAACATTAAATTAATTCTAACTTTAGCATCGAAGTGTATTTAATTTAAGTTGCACGAGCTCCCCATGAGACTCAATGGGAATGAATCTTAGAAATGGAGCATATGAGAATGGAACAATCAAAAAGTGAAGAAAATAGCAAAAATTCTAAGTTTCTGGATCCATTCTATAAGTTTTTAAAGTTGAAATTCATATATTGATTGTGTGTAAGATGAATTTCCTTGAAAAATTAAGTTTTTTAGGAAGTCAGCATGCTCAACATTCGAATTTGGATGCCCAACAGACGAACTTCAGTCTGTTATAAGTTGGAACAGTTCTCGGTGATGCCTCGAAATTCGTCTGTTGGACCTTGAAAGTTTGAATTTTCAAAAACAAAAATTTCAAAGTTATGTTTGTCCAACATGATGATTATACTGATGCTTAGTTCTTAACATACGAATGTTGGAAAACTTTCACAAAATAAAGAAATTCAAATTTCAGAATCAAAATTTGTCTGTTGAATCTTGCTCTTAATGTTGAATCCTTGAAAGATGAAGGTTAATATGCTTAATTTGTCTGTTAGTTGTTGATTTGATTGCTGCTTGGTGTTTGCTCTTTAAAATTCAAACTTTGTTGAAACAAAGTTCGTATGTTCATCCTGTGCTGATTGAACCAAGCCACTATCAGACAAACTTTCAGAAGCAAAATTCATCTGTCAGTAAGCTTTGCTGAACGGTTTAACTTTTAACTGCTCGAAGTTTGAATTTTGACCCCTCAAAATTCGTCTATCAGGCGGTTACTCACGTTAAAACTAAGGGTTTTCAACTGAACAGACGCAACCCTACTCTTTTCCTCTCTAAGTCTGTTCAAATCCTCTCATCAATGCTCTTAAATTCTGACCGAAAATCTTCATCTCCCACCGTTTAAACTGATTTTTGCACCCTATAAACTCAATCTTAACTCCATTCTGAATCATTCATCCATGAAAATGGCAAGAGTTAAGAATCTTGAAGCTAGCAAAGGAGAGTCTCACCCAATGAGATCGGTCAAATCACAATATGCCTCCAAGGAAGGAGAAAAACCAAAAAGAAAGGCCGAATCCAGCAAGGGAACTCCTTCCAAATGCCGGAAAACTACACCCAAGGGAGAATCAAAGAAGGCTGGACCCTTTTCCTTGAAGATAGCAGAACCTTCGGTCCCTATTCCTGCTGCTGCTGAGATTGTTGCTTCCACTTCATCCTCAAGTACTGAATCTGGAGAATATGAGCTTACCACACTGCCATTATGGAGCACTCCACAGATTCAAGAGGAATACTCCACCAAGTTTGCCAATAAAAAGGTAATCAAACCTCATTGTGTAAACTTGAAAGATTTCTTGGTCTCTAATAGTTTTGATGCTGGAATATGAATGATAAGATACAAGAATCTGTTAGAGATATTGGAGAGATATGATGATGAAGTAGTACAGACATGGTATGCCTCCTTGAAATACAATAGCAAGAAGAAGAAGTGGGAGGTCAATCTGAGATCAAGGACCATTTGGCTCACAGATGAGATTCTCAATGAAGTGCTGGAAATCCCAGGGCAAGATGGTCTCAAGATTGACATCACTGCCTCTAGATACATGGATGAGGTAGAAACTGCTAATGAAGAAGGTGGCCCCTTTCTGAACTACAAGGAGAGTACAATTCTGAGAACTTTGTTCAGAAGAAAGGAAAATTGGCCATCCATAAACTTGTTGAAGCCCACAGACCTCAGTGCCCAAGTAAGGATCCTACATTACATAGTGTCTAGGATCATATTCAACAAAGGAGGCAGCTTCAATCTAATAACAAGGGCAGAGGCACATGTCATGGCAGCAATCATGCGCGGAAAGCTCATTAACATGGGTCATATCATACTTCAACGCATGATCAAGGCAAAGGATCAGAGGAAGAACTCCACACTCCCCTATGTAGCTATCATTTCCAGAATTCTGCAATATGCTAGAATTCAACATCTTGAGAAGGGGAAAGTGAAACCCACTGAAATCTTCAAGGGGAAAGAACTTCAAAGCATGAGAATTGAAAGAAGTGAAGGTCGATGGATTGGGAAGAGAGCGGGAAAATCTGAAGATCTTTTCTTTGTTGAAAGACCCTCCCAAAAGCAAGAAGGCACTTTTGAGGCTCCTGCTATACCTACTCCACAGCCTTCTCTGCCTGTGCCATCTCCATCCAAGCCTACTCACATTCCATCCACTCCCTCCTCTCGTGCCAAGCCAACCAAGATCACTGAGTTGTATGACAGCCTGTCTACACTCATTCTTAGCATCAGGGATGAGCAAAATGCCAAATTTGCTCATCTGCAAGATCAGATTCATCAGTTGGCAAAGAACATAAAAGTGGTTACTAATGCCTATGAAGAAATTCGAAGTGCAATTCCTGCCACATAAGCTCCACCTCAGCCAGGGTTCTCTATGCCTATTCAGTCTCCAACTCCTGAGCCTCCAAGCCCCTTTGAGATAGCCTCTTCTGAGCATGATGATGTAGATGGTGCTGAGCCCACTGGTGCAATGAGGACATCAAGTCCTGGTCCACCCTTGGACTATGGTTTGGAAGAAGAAGGACCTCAGGAAACAGGCCCTTATGAGCCCATTCAAGAAGATGCTCAGGATTCAATTCTTTCCACTGAAGAATATGAGCAAGTTGAAAGACTAATGACAGCCATTTCTACTTCATCAGTGTTGGAGGTTGCCACCAATGAAGAGAGAAGCATTGTGCTTGTTGTTGATTTTGAAGCTATTGCTCGCAATGCTCTCTTGCAAGCTCAGAGAAGAAGGCTTGAGGAAATGTTTCGTTCTAATGAACCAGCTCCTCCTTCTCTCGCTGCTTATGGACTTTCAGAGGAACAGAGAGCTCAATTGGCTCTTTCTAAGCAAGAGATGCAAGAATTGCTTGAAATATCTGATGATAAGGATTCTGAGCCTTCTGACCAGCCTACCTCAGTTGAACCGGATCTGCCTTTTGATCCTGTGCCTCTCCAAGCTATTCCAGTGTCTCACATCCCTCCTCCGGTTGATTTTGTTGGACTTCCTGATGATGCCAAAAAGGGGGAGAAGAGTAAGCAAACTGGCAAGTCTACTACTGAGCCATCTGGGAAAACTTACAGTAAGAAGACCAAGCCAAAGAAGAAGTGATTAGATTTTAAGCTTGAGTCTTCGTGTAGTGCTGTACTGTGTTTCTGTTGTCTTTTTTGATTGTTTGTATTTTGTATTTGATTTGTGTATTTGAATGAACTTTGCTTAAAATTTTGTCTCTGTAAAGCAACATTTGATTAAATGAAAGAATTTCTTGGTTACAATAATTTTGAATTTCTTGGTTACAATAATTTGCTCTTTGAATCTCTTCACATGGTTTACTATATATGATATCTTTTGATATTTAATGCATATGTTGAGGGGGAGCTTGTTAAAGCAAACCCAAGTACTAATCCAGTTTGTAAGTTGTTTTGTCATCATCAAAAAGGGGGAGAATGTTGAATCAACAAGTTTTGATGATTCCAAATCAACTCTCAAGAGCTTGGAATAAAAAATATCAAAGGTGCACAAAGAGTTCAAGTGAAGAAATCCAGGAGAAATCTATGCAAAGTTTGCTGTAGGATGTTTAGTTTTGTTTTATTTTGAGTACAAGGCTTTGATTTGGTGGAAAGAAGTTTTAAAACCTTGATTTTATGTTAAATCATGAAATATTTGAAAAGCACCCACCAACAAACGAAGTTTGAAAGGTTTATATTGAACTGTCATGTTGGAAATTCGAACTTTGGCTTTGGAAATTCGAATTTCAAGTTAAAACTGAATAAGTCTGAAGAGATGCTTCTCTGACAGATGAATTTTGATTTTCCAAAATTCGAATTTTCATAAGTATCTAAAAGAAGCTTTAAGCAACAGACGAACTTTAGGTTCTGAAAATTCAAATTTCAGACAAAATGCAACTTATGAAAACTAAAGAAATCCATCTGAAATAATGTCAAAGTTCATCTGAAATCAAGATTATATTGAGTTTCAAAATTGCTCACTAACAGACGAACTTTGAACATGAAAATTCAAACTTCATAAGCTAAGGTTGTGAGTCTGTTATAATGATATGTTAACATACGAATGATAGTGTCTATAAATTCGAATGTTAAAATAAGTCTGAAAAGAGGTCTCTCTGAAAGACGAACTTCACTCTTTGAAAAGTCAAATTTCGAAGTAAATGAACTACTGTGCTTTTTGAGCCTGCTGGGAACAGACAAATTTTGGGGTTCCAAAATTCGAATTTTGAAGGCACTGTAACAAATTGAAAATACTGTTCACACTTAACAGAAAAACTTTCCACTTGAAAATTCGTATGTCACGATATGGAAATATTTTCTAAGTTTCAAAATTTGAATTTTACTCCATGAACAGACGAACTTTGGTATTTTAACATTGAAGCTGTTAACCTTCGGTGTCTGCGAAATTCGTCTATTGACCAACTGAAATTCGAATTTCAGTATGTCAGAAGCATTAAATGCAGTTGGTTAACGGATAGTTTTTCAGAGTAACCGTTGGATAACTTCTCCAACGGATAGATTTTGTCTCTAACGGATATTTGAGACCTAAATCTATAAATATAACAACATTTGAAGTTGTGGGTAATGATTTTAACATTGTATATACTGAAACTCTGCCAAATCATTTACTCAAAGCTTCATATTCTCATACTTCAATAGTCTGTACTTCAACCTTCATATTTACTCTGATTAAGAGAGTTTAATCTTTGTAAATAATCTAATCTTCATCTGGAAGATAGATTTTCTTGTGAAGGGATATCATAAGGGATTAGGAAGCACTTTTTGAAAGTGCAGAAAGGGATTGAGAGAAGCTCTAGAAAACAGAGCACAAATGTTGTGCTGTGGCATTTGCAAGAAGCCCATTGAATTCTTGCAGAATAGTGGAACATCTCAAGTAATGACTTGAGGACTGGACGTAGGTCAAGTGGAGAGACCGAACCAAGATAAATTTCTAAGTCTTCTTCTCTTTTTGCTACTTTCACTGTTATTTATTTATACTCTGTTTTACCTTCATATATTGCATTCTTCACCTCTTTGATATTTTATAGAAAATTTTGAATCTTCCCAATTCACCCCCCTCTTGGGAAGCTAGCCTAACTAACAGGGTTAACTGCCCCCACTGTATTAGCTATAGGTCCACCACTGGCTGGTGGCCCCTCACTATTTGTTTGGTAATAACAAGCATTTCCTATCAATATCATAATAAATAATTAACCAAAAATCATCCTTATAAATACTAATTTACTTTGCTTACGAGTATTTATACCTTCTTCTATTACCATTTTAACTTAGAACTCATCTAAAGTACTAAAGAAAAGATCTTTTGATATTCTTGTTAATGAAAATCTATATGGTAGTAAATAGGAGATTCACATCTTTCTTTTACTTGCTTTTCTTTCATCCAATTACAATTCTCAATTCCAAGAGATTTTCATGAACCTTGAATTTTTTATATAGGGAGTCATCAGACCTTGAAGAATTAGAGGAAAGAAGAATTTAAAGCTTGTAGTATAGATGACTTACTATTTTCTGTGAGATTTTCTCCTTCTCTTCCTTCTGATAAGGCTACTGTAACTCCTCCTCTTCTCTCTTCTAGAAGGCTAATAAATATTAGAGTTAGGGAAGGTTAAGTTTCCTTTATAAAGAGACAACAACAATAGCAACAACAACATTAGCCTTATCCCACAAAGTGGGGTCAGTTACTTAGATCATACGATACCAATGGGCTTTATCAAATACCATTTCATCAGATAAATTATTTATCAAGAGGTCATGCCTTATAACTTCTCTTACTATCCTTCTTGGTCTTACTCTACGCATTTCAATGGGGCTCCAAATCATTTAATTAACTCTCCTTACTGGCTTCTCTTATTCTCTTCTTTGTACATACCCAAATTACCTTAAATGATTTTCCACCATTTTTTCTCGATAAGTGCTACTCCAATTTTTTCTTGTATACAATCATTTCATATCTTATCCATTCTTCTATGACCACTCATCCATCTCAATATTTTCATCTCTGCTACTCCCATCTTATGTTCTTGTTGCCCTTTTAGAGCCCAACATTCACTATCATATAGCATCACTAGTCTTATAGTAGCCCGATAAAAAATTTTTTTAAGCTTAATAGGTACCGTATGGTTACAAATAACTCCTGAAGCTTTTCTCCACTTTAACCACTCAGCTTGTATCCTAGCATAACATCTCCATCAATTTCACCATCATCTTATAAAATCAACCCCAAATACTTGAACTTTAATATTTCTGGAACAGTTTGCTCCCAATTTTTACATCTAAATCATTTTTAACTAGCCTCTTGGTAAACTTGCAATGCATATATTCCATTTTACTTCTACTCAAGTGGAAACCTTTTGATTCCAAAGTATGTCTCCATAACTCAAGTTTAAAGTTGACCTCTTTTCTTGAATCCTCAATTAAGACTGTATCATTTGCGAAAGGCATATACTTAGGAATTTTCTTCTGTATATGTTTTGTTAGAACATTCAAAACCAAATCAAATATGTATGGACTCAAGGAAGATCCTTGATAAAAACCTATATTTATAGGAAATTCCTTTATCTCACCTCTAGAAGTTCTCACACTTGTTATTTTCTCCTCATGCATATCCTTTATGGCTTAAATATAAGCCACACGAATACCTTTCTTCTCCATTACTTTCCACAATACATCTCTTGGTACTCTATCACAGGCTTTCTCCAAATCAATGAAAACCATATGTAAGTCTCTCTCTTTACTCTGGTATCTTTCAATCAATCCCTTTAATAAATAAATAGCCTTTCTTGTAGATCATACTGGCATGAATCCAAATTGGTTTTCTGAAATATGAGGCTCTTTTCTTAGTCTATGCTCAATTACTCTTTCCCAAAGTTTCATAGTATGACTCATGAATTTTATCCCCCGATAATTAACATAATTCTGAATATCCCCCTTATTCTTGTATATTGGCACCAAAGTGCTCTTTCTCCATTCCTTTGGCATTTTCTTTGACCTTAAAATCTCGTTAAAAAGCTTCGTTAGCCACAAAGCCCCCTTCTCTCCTAAGTACTTCCAAATTTCGATAGGAATACCATCAGGGCCAATAGCTTTACCATTGTCCATTCACTTAAGAGTTTCTTTTACCTCTCCAACTCAGATCCAATGATAGAAACTCAAATTCAGTTCATTTTCGTAAGTTGTTAAATCTTCTATATCACTAGTCATACCCAATCCATCATTGAAGAGCTTATAAAAGTAGTTCTCCCATCTTTTTTTGATTTCATCATTAGTAACCAAAATTTTTCCTTCCTCATCCTTAATACATCTTACTTAATCAAAATCTCTTGATTTTCTTTCCTTATTCTTGGCAATTTTGTAATCTTGCATTCATCATTCTTCGTTCCTAAATCTTGGTAGAATTCCTCAAAAGTTTTAGACCAAGTCTCGCTTACCGCTTTTATAGTCTCCTTTCTAACTAAGTGATAACTCTTCCAAATTTTCTTATTATTGCGAACGTGTAAGGCTTTGAAACACTCTTTTTTAAATTTAACCTTGTCTTGCACATTCTCATTCCACCACCAAAACTCTTTATCTCCAGATCCAAAACCTTTGGATTCACCCAAGACTGCTTTAGTGATATCCATGATCCTTTCAACCATCTTATCCCACAAGATATTAGCACTTCCTCATGAATCCCAATTACCTTCCTCCAATACTTTTCTCATAAATGTCACTTGTTGTTCACCTTTTAGTTGCCACCACTTGATTTTAGGATTTAAGGCTTTTTGGCTTTTCAGTTTATAACTCTTAACTAGCATATCAAGGACCAAGGCCCTATGTTGTGAAGTTAAGCTCTCACCAATGATCACTTTGCAATCTTTACAAGCTCTTCTATCTGAATTCCTTACCAAAAAAAAGACAATTTGCAGCCTTTGAGCTCCACTCTTATATGTGACTAAATGTACCTCTCATTCAGGTGTTCATAATCATGAGGTTATAAGCCATTAAGAAATCAAGAATGGAATGCCTCTCCTCATTTAATTCTACAAAATCAAAATTGCCAAGAGCTCCCACATTTTACCTTGTCTCTTTCCCCACATGACCATTAAGGTCACCACCAATGAAAATCGTTTCCTCTTTGTGGGATGTCTCAAACTAAGCCCTCTAAATCTTCCTAAAATTTATCCTTAATATGTGCTTATGACCTTACGTGACATGTGTAAGTACTAATAACACTGAAAGTATCATTCTAATAGTAAATTTTAAGGATAAGATCCTATCTCCAATCCTTTTGACTCCCATCATATTCTTTTTCCAAACTTTGTCTATAAGAATACTAACTCCATTTCTTGCTCTGACCTTCCCTTCATGCCAAAGTTTAAAACTAGTAGTGTCTATCTCTTTCGTCTTCTCTCCCACCCATTTAATTTCTTGAAGACAAAAGATGTTAATTCTCTTTCGAATCATAGCATCTACGACCTCCATAGATTTACCTGTTAAAGTATCAATATTCCAAGAACCGAACTAAATTAAATCTTACTCTCCTAGGCTAACTTCTTTACCCACATCCGTCCATAATGATGTGGAAATTGTTGCTCATTTAACACTATACCTGAGGACCGATGTAGCAGCTCTATCTCATTTAACACTGCATTCGAGCCATACAACGTGTTACTTCTGGGTAATAACCTAGCCTTAGCACAAAAACATCTTTAATCCATGTCATAGAGATTTGACAGATTTTTACATTAACTATCGAGGGCCTAACATAACCCTCCTCATTTGTCTAGACTTGAGACCGGCTGTGACACTATATAGGCGGAGTTTTCTTTATAAAGAGACTAATATACTAAAATATATTAATATAACTAATCAATATAAGACTAGGAATTCTATTAGGATAAAGGTAAAATAATCCTTATCACTAACTATGGATAATTTAATATTCAATAAATTTCATACTTGTTTAAATATAAATTTTTAACTTACATATATATATATTTTTCAAGTTATAGATAATTTTGTCGGGATGTTGTACAGTCATTGCATGATCTATACTATATACACAAACCCTTAATGTATGCTTAATCAGCAAACTTGTCCATAATTTCCTATTGCCCTATTATAGTTATAAGCTACAATGAATATTTGAAGTTAGAAACTTTGCATATGTGATTCTGTAATTTTTGGCAATTTCAGTAAAATACCAAAAGGAGAAGCAAAAGACTGTTTAAGCCTATTTGAAATATGATATTTTTCTTCTCTAGTTTTGATCTATATTATTTGTCCTGAAATCTCTTTTTTTAGCAAATTTTTTACATTTTTCTGCTTAATGCACTATTTTTTATTGTTCTTTTTTTCCTTGTGCCTTTTAATTATATTAAAGACATCTAAAGGATAAAAATATTCAACTCAATGATTTGAATTTTTTTCTTTTTTGGATAGGGAAGGGACAAGATAGCTGAAGAAAGAAGAATTGCAATTTCCATCTTTGATGATGTAGCAGAGCAGTGTCATGAAGCAGCACCGATGTAAGCAGATTTCCATGAGATTTCTACTTTATTTGTATTCATAAATGATAATGCCAAACACCTGTTTGATCAATCCCTTTGTTTTAAATTTCAATTTTGAAGATACTATGATAAATATCTCCCATTCCTTTTAGAGGCATGCAATGATGGTAATTTAGATGTCAGACATGTCAGCATTAGATTTGCTTTACTGTTTAATGTTTCCTATTCCATTTTCATTGCTTGAACTACCTGATTTTATTGCTTTTTTTTTGGAATTTATCTTCAGGATGCTGTGTATGGCCTTGGTGTGTGTGCATAGTCTGGGGGATCTATTTTCAAACCTCAGGTTGGAGGTACTATTTCTTGATACAATAATGAAATTAGAAAATTTAATGGCACATGGCAATGTTGTTTCTGCATTGGGAAAAAATTGTGAATTTCATTGTGACAGTGTTGATTCTACCTAGGTCTTTTTATCTTTTCTGAGCTTATGAGTACTATTGAGTTTACTGCATATGCTTCTCAATCAAGTCTACTTGTGCTTGTAGAAACCTATTATCACGGCTGAATTTTTTTCAAGTTGCCTTTAGTTCAATGATCTATTCACATAACCTTTTGCTAAATCTACTTGTGTTGGTAGGTGGTTCCTGCATGGTTGAATTGTTTGCCAATAAAAGGTGATCTGATTGAGGCTAAAGTTGTTCATGACCAGCTTTGCTCAATGGCTGAGAGGTAGGAGCTCAAGTTTTCTTTCCAAATTTTTTAGTTCACAGCTGCATTTCTTTTTACATTCTTCATTGTTCATCTACAGGCCTGAGAGTGAGATTTTGGGTCCAAACAATCAATATCTTCCAAAAATTGTTGCAATGTTTGCTGAGGTTAGTTTGTTACGAAAACCTGGCATGTTGTGATCCAAAATTGCCATTATATAAATAATTGCAACCAAATGTTTGTGGAAATTGAAACCAGAAAAAAGAATCTCAACTAACATCTCATCAATGCAAGTGTTCCTCTAAATCCTGATTAATTGCTAGTTGTTGGTTGTATTTTTTTTTTACCCAAAAATAAAGGGTATCAAATTAAAAATACACAATCAACTAGTTCCTACTATGGTTTGATGAAATCCATTTTGTGCCAACTAGGTTTTATGTGCTGGTAAAGACTATGATAAATCTGCTTAGACAACTTAAGCAACCTCTACCACCATCTACCCAAAAATTGGTTGTCTCCATTTATTATCCATTCTTTTCCATAAGATGGTTTCCATCATTCATTTTCACTTGGTGTTTCATAGCAATCTTGCTCTCAGTTTTGAAAATAGAGTCATAAATGTGATTGGAAGGAATGTTTCTGTAGAATGTGTATACTTTTTAGTTATAGTGTGATTGAATCTGGGAGGTTAGGCAATTGGGGGTGTGTGAGGGTGGTGATTCTTTTCCTCCATTTTTTTTTGTTTTTGTTTTCTATTTTTTTGACCAAATTCTGAATGAGCATAGGGTTGTCTAAGGCAATTCTAGCAGTTTTGTCTTTGTGGGTTTTCCATTTAATAAATTGGAATGTATCATATGAAATACTAAAGCTATAAGTTCAATGAAGTTGTCAACAATTGTTACGTTCTTGTAAGCCCATTTAACTAAGGTTAAGATCACGTGTATGGATCTATATTTCCAATATAAAAAATTTCATCTCAATTGAGTTTTGAATACTGCAAGTTTGTTTGGATTAATTTATTTGAAAAATTTTTATAATGAATTGATGGAGTCCATGGGTGGATCCAAGAGTAGAAGAGTACCGCCCCAAAAGATCCACTTCAGGCAATAGAAGGCCGATTAACTAGAAGCAAAATCAAAGCCATGAAAGAAGTTCTACAAGACTTGATTAGAGGCTTACAAGATAATGAATCCAAGATGTTTGAAGAAGAAGCGTCTAAGCATGAGGCCCAAAAAAGAGTTATAATTCTTTTTCAAACCCATGATCTAGTAGAAGCCCAATTAGAGGAATGACCCAAGCCATTTAGGATTAGTTTAGGATAAATTTTATTTTAGATTTAATTTGAATTATTTTAATTATCTTATTCTTTTTTAATTTATTTGATTTAGATTAGGATAAATAATTTGTGGATTTCTATTTGTATTTAAGGGGACCAATCATAAGTTTAGATTTAATTTAATTAGAATTAGATGAAAGCTTATTTTTATCTAACTAAGTTAAGAGTTATAGTAGGAATTAGTATTTTACTTCTTTATTTAAGATCATTTACTGTAGCTTTTTAAGACAGATCAATATTATTCAGAGTTTATTCAATTAGTGAGTTTCACTAGTTTTTTGTGTTCTTTTTAGAATATACCCAACTTATCAAGAGTTTGATCGACTCTTGTGGCATCTTTCTATAGCTAAAGTTCTCTGAGGCAGGTTCTCATTGGGTTCTAGTTTGATCAACTCGTTTAAGTCAAGCTTTAGCATTGCTATCCTCTGTATTTTCTAGGTTCCCGAGACAGGTTACTCATCGGGTCCACATCAATTGGCATCAAAGCAAAGGTTGGATTCAAACTTTATCAACATCATTCTTAATTTGTGCAGCCGCCATTACAAAAAAAGTCTTCATCAATTCCAGCAACCAAACGCGTCCTTACTAAGTTCAAGCAAATCCAAACGTGGCCATAGTCTTCCTCATATCAAAACACGCTCATCTCTCATTCACATCTTCATCGTCTCTCAAATTCCAAATCCATTCACAACTCGTCTTCTCTCCCAGATTCAATCTCTCCTTACACTCGCATACACCATCAGTCTTCAGCTTTAGAATTAACCGTCATCATCATCATGTCTCCATCATCGTCTTCCTACTCACACTCCCAGAAATATGACTACCGTCCTTCAACCCAAATTCAATTCTTTGCGTCCTTATCTCCTTCAGACTCGGTCCTCGCATCTTCATTCCTGAGGTTCAGTTCAAAATGCTTCCCTTGTCCTCTGAATTCCAGATCCGTTCGCATTATCTTCCTTCCTCCAAAACTAGTGTCTTTGATTCGTCTCAAATTCATTCTCAAATAGGTTTCGTTTTCCTTCCCAATCAATAATTTTGTTTCCTTACTACTGTCTTTTCCTTCAATTCATCTTCACACCTTTGCTAGAATTCGTGTGCTGCAAAATACTTGCTGAGAAATTCGTTACTGGAATTTGTTTGCTGCTCAATTATTTACTTGCTAAAAAAATCCAAGAAAATTCTATTTTCTGAAAAATATTTTGCTAAAAATATTTGCTACTTGCTGAAATTGTTTGCTAGAAATTTTTAACTGAATTTGTCTTGTTATTGAAAAAAAAGAAAAGAAAAAGCCAAGAATATAAACTTGTTTATCTTTGTTTTGAGAATTGAGTCTTGAACTCTAGCATTTTATTTTTAGCTCTTGATAGATAATAGTGATTCACTTAAGAACACTATCAGATACTAGTTTGAGTGGTAAAAGGCAAGAGAGATACATCATTGAAAAAGCCAATTTTTAGTGTGATACACGAGTGAACTAACATCCTTAGAGTGAAACATGTGAGAAGAGTGTGCAGGATTCTTTTTCTTTGTTTTCTTTTTTATATTTTTTTAGGATACTTGGAAGCAAAGGAGGAAATGGAGGAAATGAAGGTGAAGGTGAACAAAGTCCAATAGACATTAAATTCTTGTGGGATTCTTTGAAAGCTGAATTAGCTAACATCAACAAAAGGCTAGATAGTGTTGAATTTGTTGCCAAAGGAAAGAAGTTACAAAGAAAGCTTGAACCAGAGTTAGAAGATCATGAGTCAGACGTGGAGGAGTCTACTTCAAAAAGCAAGAATTCTTCTAGGCAGGACAATGACTTAGGAGGACTCAAATTAAAGATTCCGATTTTCCATGGGAATGATGATCCATATGCATATTTGGAATGGGAAAGAAGAGTAGAACATGTGTTTGAGTGCCACAGCTACTCTAAATAAAAGAAAGTAAAGTTGGCTACAGTAGAATTTACTGAATATGCAAGTATTTGGTGGGACCAGTTGCAAGGTAGTAGATGAAGGTATGGAGAACATCCTGTGAGTTCATGGTATGAGAAAAAGGTATATCTCTAGCCATTACTATTGTGATTTACATATTAAATTACAAAGAATAGAGTAGGGAACTCAAAGTATTAATGAATTCTACAAAGAATTAGAAGTAACTTTGACTCGAGCAAACATAGTAGAAGATCCTGAACAAACCGTAGTACGATTCCTTAATCATTTAAGACCAAAAATTTGAGATTAGGTGCAATTAGAGCATTACATAGACAAAGAAGAGCATTTGCACAAGGCCAATTTTGCGAAAAAGCAACGAAAATCCATAAAATCCTCTTATTCAACTTGTTCTTGGAAGAAATCTAAATTTGTTACTAAATAGAAAGATGGGAAAACAAGAGAAGTTTCCAAAAACTTCAAGTCTTTCTCATAGCCTAAGGAGGAAAGTGTCGCACCCGATATTTAATTTTCCAAAAATGACAAATTAAAATAAATTAGAGCTGTCACAAAAATTTTTAAAAGAGGAATTTTGGAAAACCTTTAAAGAGTAGTCTATGAAACACAAAGGGTTCGGGAGTCAATTGCGTCACGGGGAAGGTGTTAGGCACCCCATAACACCCATTCATAAGAACAGCTACCTTAAGTTAATTATACAAAATTAATGTGACATTAAAATTATTTTAATTACCTCTATAAGATATGTATAGAGAAAAAAGAAAAATAAATAAATAAATAAATAAAATGAATTTATTTACAAAGACGGACTTGACCTAAAATAAGAGTTTAGGGCTTACATGCCCTAATATAGGGATCAAAGTCCATGTAGTTCGGGTAAAAACTCATGTTAATAGGTTTGGGTTTTTTAAGAAAAAATATATATTTTTAATAAAATAATTTTTGAATAGTTTCTTTCATTATTTCCAAAAACCAAATTATTCATGTTATATATGAAAATACTGTTTAGCAATTTATTTATCGTTTATTGATAAATCCATGGAGATTCCCAAAATCCCACGTGATCACTAATTGGTTTATATACCTATGGAAACTTCTAAAAATCTCACATAAAATAACTTGAAAATATATTATAAAATTGTATTTAAAGAAATATTTTTATTCAAAACTTTATCAAATTTGAGAAAATCTTTAAAAAAATATTTTCCATAATAAAATGCATAATTTGATTAGTATACTAGCAGAGGCACATCGCAACACACGGTAAATTTATTAATCTAAATATCCATGGAGGTTCCAAAAACCTCACTAGGCAAAAATTAAAATATATATATATTTAATGAGAAAGTATCATATTATCATAATTGTACCAGGGAATAAGAATAATGTAATCAATGATCTAACTATCATTATTATAAAGCACATAAAAGTTATCTCCTTTAAAGTTATATGTGTCTTCTACCACAACTTTGAAAGATAGATATTTCAACTGAATTTCGTGGTCTTAAAAGAAAAGTTGTAATAATCTAATATCATAATTTTTGGAGGAAAAAAAAAGAAAGGAAGGAAAAAACAAACCAAAACAAAAAAGAAAAGAAAAGAAAAAAAAAAGAGATAAATAAAAACAAAGAAAGAAAGAAAACGAGAAGGGAAAGAAAAAAAAAACGAGAAGGATAAAAGGAAAAAAGAAAAAAAGAAAAGGAAAGAAAAGAAAGAAAGAAAAATGAAAGGAAAGAAGGAAAAAAATAAACAAGAAAATGAGAAGAAAGAAATAAATAAAAAAAAAACTTATTAGAATATTTAAGTTCGAAAGAATATCACAGTGTCATTCCACTAATTTAACCAACGTATTTAGCAAGTATAGTCATAATCATGTAGTTATACACATTGGCTTATGGAATACAAATCATGATAAAATAGGACAAATCTATCCATCATTAACAAGAATACACTTTTATCCTTATTAAGAATATTTGTGGATATGAGTAATTTGTCTCTAGGAACTCACCAAAATATCATATTTTAGGGTCTATAGAAACAAATTGAAGAGAAGAAAACAAAATATATTACAAACATACCTCCACCTATTATAAGGTGTTCATCGGTATGAATAAATTATTCTATGGACCTCTCAAAGCATCAACTTTGGGATCCATGGAAATATTCAAGAAGAGGAGAAGGTAGTAGATCGCATTCTAAAAAAATATTATTCTACCCTATAAAAAACCTCAAATATGCAATGAGATGGAATGAAGAAGAAAAGAAGAAATTTCCTACTTTAAGCCTTATTGAAAAAACCAACCCCACTCTCACTCTCAGACCATCCTCGCATATCCTCTCTCTTTCTCTCAATTTCTTCTTTTTATTTTCTTTTCCTTTAATCCATGACCTACCTTTCCTTTATATAGACAAGAGAAGGAAAACCTAACGCAAATAATCATTAATGCCTAATCAAATCAAATTATTTGTTTTTTATTTGATCTTCATCATTATTATTTTTTATGTAATAATATTGCAATCAAATCCAAATCTCAATGAATTTGAAAATCTCATAAAGGAGAAATCCATATCCTTAAGATATCATTATTATTAATTTTTTAGGATTTTTCCATTACTTCTTTTTTTATATTTTTTCCTTATCAAAATTAACTCTAATGGAAACACATTTTTTTTATTTTTACCTTCATCAAATTAGACTTAAATGAAAACTTTTATTATTTTATATTAAAACTCGAACAAAATACGGTGTTCACAAAAAGCAAGCCTAAAAATTTAGATTTTAGAGGTAAAATGACACTAAACCTTTTTCTTCATATTCTTCTAAGTGTTTTAAGTGTCAAGGTTTTGGACACATCACCAATCAGTGTCCAAACAAAAAGAGTCATGACCATCTGTGAAAATGGTGAACTAGTAAGTGAAAGTGAAGTTGAAGTTGAAGCTGAAAGTGAATATAAAGAGAAACCATCAAATGAATCTTCAGAAGATCGATATTATGATCTATTACATGAAGGGAATTTCCTTATCAACAGAAGAGCTCTTAGTATTCAACCTCAAGAAGAGCAAGATAGTGAACAAAGAGAACAACTTTTTCATTCAAGGTGTCTTATCAAAGATAAATTATGTTGCTTTGTTATTGATAGAGGTAACTGTACCAATGTTACTAGTACTCTATTTGTTGAAAAATTGAATTTGCCAACCTTAAAGCATATGAATCCCCATAATCTCCTATGCATGAATGATAGTGGTAGCTGTAGAGTTTCCAAACAGGTTTGAATTTCCTTTTCAATAGGCAAATATCATGATAAAGTTCTATGCGATGTTGCTCCTATGTTTTTAGGACATTTACTACTTGGAAGGCCATGGCAATATGATAGAAGAGTACTCCATGATGGGTACACTAATTGTTAGGTAGGCTGACTTCCCAAGAGGGGGGGTGAATTGGGAAGATTAGAAATTTTCTGCACAAAGTGAAAATGATGAAGAAAGCAAGGTATAATGAAAAACAGAGTATAAAGCACTAAGCTTAAAAGAGAAGAGATAGGGAGAAGAAAAACTCAGATATTTATCTTGGTTCAGTCTCGCCACTTGACCTACGTCCAGTCCCCAAGTCACCACTTGAGATTTTCCACTATACTGAAAGAATTTAAGGGCTTCTTGCAAATGCCACAATACAACGTGTATGCTCTATTTTCTAGAGCTCACTCAATCACTCTTAGCACTTTCACTATGTGCTTTACAATCCCTTGTGATATCTCCTCACAAGTAAATCTATCTTCCAGATGAAGATTAGATTGTTTACAAAGATGAAACTCTCTTAAATAGAGTGAATATGAAAGTTAAAGTACAAGTATTGAAGTAAGACGGTAAAAGTCTTTGAGTAGAAGATTTGGCAGAATTTCAGTATATACAAAGTTTGATTCGTTACCCACAACTTCAAATGATGTTATATTTATAGATTTAGGTCTCAAATGTCCGTTAGAGACAAAATCTATCCATTGGAGAAGTTATCCAACGGTTACTCTGAAAAACTATCCGTTAACCAACCGCATTTAATGCTTCTAACATACTGAAATTCAAATTTTGGTTGGTCAACAGACGAATTTCGAAGGAACCGAAGGTTAAAGCTTCCAACGTTGAAATACTGAAGTTCGTTTGTTCATGAGTGAAATTCGAATTTTGAAACTTAAAGAATGTTTCCATGTTGTGACATATGAATTTTCAAGTGAAAAGTTTTTCTGTTAAGTATGAACAGTGTTTTCAATTTGCTACAGTGCCCTCGAAATTCGAATTTTGGAACCCCAAAATTCGTCTGTCCGTAGTAGGTTCAAAACAGCACAGTAGTTCTTTTACTTCGAAATTCAAATTTTCAAAGAATGAAGTTTATCTGTCAGAGAGACCTTTTTTTCAGACTTACTTCAACATTCGAATTTGTAAACACTGTCCTTCGTATGTCATCATGTCATTTCAACAGACTCACAGCTTTAGCTTCTGAAATTCGAATGTCCATGTTCAAAGTTTGCCTGTCAGTGAGCAATTTTGAAACTCAATATAATCTTGATTTCAGATGAACTTTAACATTGTTTCAGACGAATTTCTTCGGTTTTCATAAGTTTCAATTTGTCTGAAATTCAAATGTTCAAAACTCAAAGTTCGTCTGTTGCTCAACTGCTTCTTTCAGACACTTATGAAAATTCAAATTTTGAACAATCAAAATTCATCTGTCAGAGAGACATCTCTTCAGACTTATTCGGTTTTAACTCGAAATTCGAATTTCCAAAGTCAAAGTTTGAATTTCCAACATGGCAGTTCAATGTAAACTTTCAAACTTCGTCTGTTAGTGGGTATTTTTCAAATATTTCATAAAATCAAGGTTTTAAAATGTTTTTCCACTAAATCAAAGTCTTTTACCCATAACAAAAGATCCTACAACAATCCTAGCAATGATTACTCAGATTTTCTTCACTTGAGACACTTTGAGCTCCTTTGATATCTTCAATCCAAGCTCTTCAATGTTGGTTTGGAATCATCAAAACTTTTTGATTCAACATTCTCCCCCTTTTTGATGATGACAACACAACTTACAAACTGAATTAGTACTTGGGTTTTCTTTAGCAACCTCCCCCTTAACATATGCATTATATTTCAAAAGATATTAGAATAAACCATGTGAAAAGATTCAAAGAGCAAATCATTGCAACCTAAGAATTTTTTCAATTTAAACAAATGTTGCTTTTACAGAATTAATCAAAGTTCTTCCAAATACATATAAGAGGTACAAAATGCCAACAGTCAAAACAAACAACAGAAACACAAAGCATTAAACAGCGCTACAAGAGGACTCAAGCCTAAGATCTAAACAAGTCTTCAATCACTTCTTCTTTAGCTTGGTCTTCTTGCTGTATGTCTTCCCAGATGGCTCAGCAGCAGATTTTCCAGTTTGCTTCTTCTTCTCCCCCTTTTTGGCATCATCAGGAAGGCCAACAATATCAACCGGAGAAAGAATATGAGAAACTGGAATAGCTTGAAGTGGCACAGGAGCAAAAGGGATTTCAGGTTCAACTGGGGACTCAGTGCTTGGTTCCTCATTAGAGATTTCCAGCAGCTCTTGCATTGCCTGCCTGGAAAGAGCTAGCTGAGCTCTCTGTTCCTCTGAAAGCCCATAAGCAGCGAGAGAAGATGGAGCTGGATCATCAGAGCGAAACATTTCCTTAAGCCTTCTTCTTTGAGCTTGCAGGAGAGCATTATGAGCAATAGCTTCATAATCAATAACATGTATAATGCTTCTCTCTTCATTGTTTGCACCCTCCTACATAGAAGAGGTGGAAATGGCTGCCACCAGTCTTTCTACTTGCTTGGATTCTTAAATGGAAAGAATTGAATCCTGAGCAACTTCTTGCATAGGCTCATGAGGGCTTGTTTCTTGAAGTCCCTCTTCTTCCAAACCATAGTCCAAGGGTGGACCAGGGCTTGGTGTTCTCATTGTTTCAGCAGGCTCAGCATCATCTACATCAACATGCTCAGAGGAGACAAGCTCGAAAAGACTAAGAGGCTCAGGAGTTGGAGAATGGATAGGCACAGAAGACCCTGGCTGAGGTGGAGCTGATGTGGCAGGTATAGCATTTCTAATTTCTTCATAAGCATCAGCCCCCACTTTCATGTTCTTTGCCAATTGATGTATCTGATCTTGCAGATGAGCAAACTTGGCATTTTGCTCTTCTCTGATGCCAAGAATGAGTGTTGACAGGCTATCATACAACTCAGTGACCTTGGTTGGCTTGGCACGAGAGAAGGGAGTAGGTGGAATGTAAGTAAACTTGGAGGGAGATGGGATAGGCACAGACGGCTGAGGAGTAGGTCTGACAGGAGCCTCAGATGTACCCTCTTGCTGTAAGGAAACACCTTCAACAAAGAATAAATCTTCAGTTCTTCCTGCTCCCTTTCCAACCCATCTTCCTTCATCCTTCTCAATTCTCATTCTTTGCAGTTCTTCCTCCTTGAAGATCTTCGTGGGTTTTCCCTTCCCCTTCTCAAGATGCTGAATTCTGGCATATTGCAGAATTCTGGAGATGATAGCTGTATAGGGGAGTGTGGAGTCCTTTCTCTGATCCCTTGCCTTGATCATGCGTTGGAGTATGATATGTCCCATGTTGATTAGCTTTCCACACATGATTGCAGCCATGACATGTGCCTCTGCCCTTGTTATCAAATTAAAGCTGCCTCCTTTGTTGAATATGATCCTGGACACTATGTAAAGCAGGATTCTCACTTGAACACTGAGGTCTATGGGCTTCAATACACTTATGGATGGCCAATTTTCCTTTCTTCTGAACAATGTCCTCAGAATTGTGCTTTCTTTGTAGTTTAGAAAGGGGCCACCTTCTTCATCAGCAGTCTCTGCCTCATCCATGTATCCAGAGGCAGTGGTGTCAATCTTGAGGCCATCCTGTCCTGGAATCTCCAATACCTCATTAAACGTCTCATCAGTGAGCCAGATGGTCCTTGATCTCAGATTGACTGCCCACTTCTTCTTCTAGCTGTTGTATTTTAAGGAGGCATACCAAGACTTCACTACCTCATAATCATATCTCTCCAATACTTCCAATAGATTCTTGTATCTCATCATCCATATACCAGCATCAAAACAATTAGAGACCAAGAAATCCTCCAAGTTTACACAATGTGGCTTGATTACCTTTTTTTTGGCAAACTTGGTGGAGTATTCCTCTTGAATCGGTGGCGTGCTCCATAATGGCAGTGTGGTAAGCTCGTACTCTCCAGATTCAGTGCTTGAGGATGAAGTGGAAGCAACAAGTTTAGCAGCAACAGGAACAGGGACCGAAGGTTCTGCTGTCTTTGAGGAAGATGGTCCAGCATTCTTTGATTCTCCCTTGGGTGTGGTTTTCTGGCATTTGGAAGGAGTTTCTTTGCTGGATTATGCCTTTCTCTTCGGTTTTTCTCCTTCCTTCGTGGCATATTGGGATTTGACTGAACGTTTTGGGTGAGCCTCACATTTGCTAGCTCCTGGATTCTTGACTCTTGCCATTTTCACGGATGAATGTTGAAGAATGGAGCAAAGAATAGATTTAAAGGATGCGAAAAGAAGTTTAATCGGTGGGAAATGACGGTTTTCGATCAGAATTGAAGAGTATTGAATGAAGGATTAGAACAGACTCAGAGAGAATAGGAATAGGGTTGTGTCTGTTCAAATGAAAACTGTCAGTTTTAACGTATGTAACCATCTGACAGATGAATTTTGAAAGGTCAAAATTTAAACTTCGGGCAGTTACAAGTTAAACCATTCAGTAAAGATTATTGACAGATGAATTTTCTTCAGAAAGTTCGTCTAACAATGGCTTTGGCTCAAGCAACACAAGATGAACAGACAAACTTTGTCTCAACAAAGTTCAAATTTTAAAAAAAAATCATCAAGCAGCAAACAAACCACCAAACAACAGACGAATTAACCATACAAAACTTCATCTTTCAAAGATTCAACATTGAGGAGCATGCTTCAACAGACGAATTTTAAGTTAGAAATTCGAATTTCTATGCTTTGTGAAAGTTATCCAACATTCGTATGTTAAAAGACAAACATTAGTACCATTATCATGTTGGACAGTCATAAATTTGAAATTTTGTTCTTTAAAATTCAAATTTTGAAGGATCAATAGACGAATTTCGAGGCATCACCAAGAACTGTTCCTTCTAATAACATGCCGAAGTTCATCTGTTGGTATCTGAAATTCGAATGTTGACCATGCTGACTTCCTCAGAAACTTAGTTTTTCACGGAAATTCCTCTAACACATAACCAATATACGAATTTCAACTTTAGAGGCTTACAGATTAGATCCAGAAACTCAGAGTTCTTGCCCTTTTCTTTACCTTTTTTATTGTTCCATTCCAGTGTGCTCATATTTCTGATTTATTGCCAATGAATCTCATGAGGATCACCTGCAACTTAAATTAAATACACTCCGATGCTGAAGTTAGAATTAATTCAATGCTGAAATATTTAAAAACAGAGTTGCACAAAGATTTACTTACAGTTCATTGGGATTTACCATACCCAACTCTCTTCTGATTTTGCAATATCCGTCTTCTGATAGAGGCTTTGTGAGGATATCAGCAACTTGATCTTCTGTGGGGATGTATTACAATCTAATTTCTCCTTTTAGAACGTGATCCCTTATGAAGTGGTGCCTAACTTTAATATGTTTTGTCCTTGAATGAATGACAGGATTCTTTGTGATATTGATGGCCCTTTGGTTGTCACACATTATTGGAATTTCTCTCAATTCAACCTCAAGATCTTCCAGTTGCTGTTTCATCCAGATGATTTGGGCACAATAGCTTCCAACTGCAACATACTCAGCCTCTGCTGTCGATAAGGCTACACTGTTCTGCTTTTTGCTAAACCATGAAACCAAGGATCCTCCAAGAAACTAACAAGTTCCATTTGTGCTTTTTTTGTCAGTTTTGGATTCTGCAAAGTCAGTATCAGTGTATCCTTTGAGATCTTCTCCATTGCCCTTTGGATACCAAAGAACCATCTGTGATGTTCCAATAAGATATCTGAAGATTCTTTTCACAGCAACTGCATGGGTTTCCTTGGGACATGATTGGAACCTTGCACACATATAGACACTAAACATAATGTCAGGTCTGCTGGCTGTTAAGTACAGCAGGGATCCAATCATTCTTCTGTACTGAGTTATGTCAAACAGTTTCCCTTTTTCATCCATATCCAGTTTGGTTGCAGTAGCCATAGGTGTCCTCATTGGCTTGGCATTTTCCATTCCAAACTTTTTCAGCAATTCCTTCAGATACTTGGATTGATTGAGGAAGATACCATCATTGCACTGTCTGATTTGCAATCCAAGGAAGAAGTTGAGTTCACCCATCATGGACATTTTGAATTCCCCCTGCATTAACTTAGAAAAATTCTTGCAAAGAGATTCATTAGTAGCACCAAATATAATATCATCAACATAGATTTGAACAATCAGTAAATCTTTGTTTTCTTTCTTAGTGAATAAGGTTGTATCTACTTTTCCTCTGTTAAACCCCTTGTCAGTTAGAAAACTACTCAATCTATCATACCATGCTCTAGGGGCTTGTTTTAAACCGTAAAGAGCTTTCTTCAGTTTATACACATGGTTTGGTTTTGCAGAATCCTCAAAACCTGGAGGTTGATCTACATAAACCTCTTCCATGATATATCCATTCAGAAAAGCACTCTTAACATCCATTTGATATAACAAAATATTTTTCATGCATGCATATGCTAATATAATTCTAATTGCTTCTAATCTAGCTACTGGAGCAAAAGTTTCTTCAAAATCAATTCCCTCTCCTTGATTATATCCTTTAGCAACCAGTCTAGCTTTATTTATGATGATTGATCCTGATTCATCAAGTTTATTTCTAAAAACCCATTTGGTACCTATGACAGGATGATTTTTGGGTCTAGGCACTAAATCCCAGACTTGATTTCTTTCAAACTGATTTAATTCATCCTGCATAGCTACAATCCAGTACTCATCAGTTAAGGCTTCCTCAGTACATTTAGATTCAATTTGTGAGATGAAAGCACAATTAATTATTTGATCCCTTAACTGTTTTCTGGTTTTAACTTTCTGTTGAACATTTCCTATCACTTGATCAACAGAATGATTCATTTGATATCTCCAAGCTCTAGGGAGTTCTTGAGATATTTCTTCTTCATTTTCTTCTTCAAAATTTCTGTCCTGAATATCTTCCTATATATTAACAGATTCAGATATTTTTGGAGGTTCAATTATACCTTTATTAGAGATATCTAACTTTTTAAAGTTTGAAACAAGATCATCTTCATCAGAAATATGTTTAGAAGCAGTTTCATTTTCAATAAACACTACATGCACAGATTCCTCTACTGAATTAGACCATTTATTAAAAACTCTAAATGCCTTACTTCTACTAGAATAGCCCAGAAATATACCTTCATCAGACTTGGGATCAAACTTACCCAGATTTTCTTTCCCATTGTTATGAATGAAGCATTTGCACCCGAACACATGGAGATATGACAGATTTGGCTTTCTTCCCTTGTACAGCTCATATGGAGTCTTTCCAAGGATTGGTCTGATGTAGGCTCTATTTATGATGTAGCTTGCTGTATTTACTGCATCAGCCCAAAACACTTGAGATAGCTCCTTTTCATTCAGCATAGCTCTAGCCATCTCTCCAGTAGTTCTGTTCTTCCTTTCCACTACTCCATTCTGTTAAGGATTTCTTGGAGCTGAGAAGTTGTGATCAATTCCATGCTCATTGCAGTACTCCAAAAAGTATGAGTTTTCAAACTCTCCTTCATGATCTGACCTGATAGACACAATAGAGATACCTTTCTCATTTTGCACTTTCTTAGCTAAGGTTACAAATGCATCAAAGGTATCACTTTTAGAAGAAAGGAATAATGTCCATGTAAATCTAGAGTAATCATCCACAATTACAAGCACATACAGATTGCCACCTATGCTTTTTACCCTCGACGGTCCAATTAAGTCCATATGCAGTAGTTCAAGTGGTCTAGTTGTGGTGACTACGTTTTTGGATTTGAAAGAAGATTTAGTTTGTTTTCCTTTTAAGCATGCATCACATTCTTTATCCTTTTCAAAAGCAATTTTTGGCAGGCCAGTGACTAGCTCATTTTTAACCAATTTTGAAAGTTGATTCATGTTAACATGAGCTAATCTTCTATGCCATAGCCAACTATCATTGTCCTGACTAATTAAACAAATAGAATCTAAGGGAGGAAGTTCATCAAGATCAAAAGTATAGCAGTTACCATCTCTTTGAGCTTTGAGGATTACTTTGTGATCACTTTTTCTGATGACCAGGCAAAACTTTGAGTCAAACAGCACCCAATTTCCTTTGTCACATGTTTGGCTCATACTCAGCAGATTGTGGTTGAGGCCTATCACAAACAGCACCACTTCAATGGATGTTTCAGGATTCTTGCCCATAATGTCAATGCCAACTATTCTGCCATACTGATCACCTCGAAAGGTCACCTTTCCTCCTTTCTTGTCTCTGAGGGTGATGAACTTCTCCTTGTCACCGGTCATGTGGCTTGAGCAGGCACTGTCCATATACCATTTGTTGCTCCTTTTAGCTTTGAGACAGACCTGCAAAACAGGGTTCAAGTTTTCCTTTTAGGTACCCAAATCTATTTGGGTCCTTTTCTGTCAGTAGTCTTTTCCCTAGATACAGATGTACCTTTGGGAACCCATTTAACAATTTTGTTTAGTCCATTTTTCTTCAAAGCACAAGAACTAGAAATATGCCCCTTTTTGTTACAGAAGTTACAGGTGGTAAAGGGACTGCTAGATTGAGAGGTAGGAAGAAAACAATGTAGATAATATTTTTGTTTTGCATGCCTTAATTGATTATATGATTCAATGTGAGGTGACGTATGATCTTTACTTTTATTTTCATTAGCATGCACAAAATGTCTCATCTATACATTCTGATTCCTCTTCCTAATCTTTTCTTTAACAGCACATGGATCATAGCCAAGTCCAGCTTTTCCTTGTGACATTCTTTGGCTCCCCATTAAAGCAAACAACATATCTTTTCCTCTAGTAAGCCTAGACATGCTTTTTACTAAATATTCATTGGTTTGCTTTAGATCAATGCATGATTTACAGCAGACAGATTCAGCAATAGGTAGAGCTGCAATTTAAGAGATATTGCTTTGAGATTCTAGTTTGTTAATCTTTTTGTTTGCAAGTTTCAGTTCTTTAGCAACTTTAACAAACTCATCATGCAGCTCATGAAATGCATCTAGTAATTCAGAATATGAAGGTTCAGATTCATATATCTCTTCTTCTTGATCACTGCTGCATGGGAGTCCAGCTTCTTCAGAAGCAAGAGCCATCAAACAAATGTTGGCAATCTCATCTTCATCTTCTCCTTCCTCATTTGAGTTGTTGCCCCAGATTGACGAGATGTAGGCTTTCTTCTTTTTCCCTTTGTCAGCAGCTTTCTTTTCTTTCTCTTACTTCTTTAGGAATTGAGGACAATCCCATTTGATGTGTCCACGCTTCTTGCACTCATAGCAAGTCACAGGTTCTTTTGCTTTTCTTTTGCTTTCTCCAGCTGCTCCCTTCTTGAAGATTCTCTTGTTTCTCTTCTTGCTGTAGAATCTTCTGAATTTTCTGACCATCAAAGCCAGAGTTTCTTCATCTAGCTTGTCTCCTTCATCAGAATCTTCTTCTTTTTCTTCAGCGGCTTTGAGGGCAAGACCTTTCTTCTTTCTGTCTTGTCCAGCTTCCTTGAGAGCTTTCATTTTTCCTTCATACTCTTCAAGGCTGCCGAAAAGAGCTGTGACAGAGGCCATTGATTCTCCTCTGGCTTCCTCTATTGCTGTCACCTTGGGTTGTCATTCTAGAGGGAGAGCTCTGAGTATCTTCCTTACTTTTTCTGTTTGAGTATACTCCTTTCCCAGGCTCTTCAGCTGATTCACAATGAGAGTGAATCTCTTTTGTAGCTCTTTCACAGTTTCTCCTTCTGCCATCGTGAAACATTCATATTCCCCAATGCATGTGTTCAGTCTATTTTCCCTGACTCCAGTTGTTCCTTCATACACAATCTGCAGGGTGTCCCATATTCCTTTAGCAGTGGAGCATTGTGAGACTCTGTAGAATTTGTCTTGGTTCAGGGCACTGACTAAACAATGCTTTGCCTTGAAGTTAAACAAGACTCTCCTTCTGTCTTCTTCATTCCATTCAGCTTCTGGCTTCTCTTTGTATTTTCCATCATCTGTTAAAGTCATTGGGACAAAATCTTCTTTCTCAATGACAGACCAGATGTAAAGATCAATTGATTGGAGATAGATCTGCATCCTCATCTTCCAGTACCCATAATGTTCTCCACTGAAGCCACATGGTCTATTTGTGTTGTTCCCTTCTGGTAATATGCTTTCTCTAAAGTCAGCCATCTTAATTCCCGGACTGTGAGATCCTTTGATTGGGAATCCAGGCTCTGATACCACTTGTTAGTTAGGCTGACTTCCCAAGAGGGGAGGTGAATTGGGAAGATAAGAAATTTTCTGTACAAAGTGAAAATGATGAAGAAAGCAAGGTATAATGAAAAATAGAGTATAAAGCACTAAGCTTAAAAGAGAAGAGATAGGGAGAAGAAGAACTCAGATATTTATCCTGGTTCGGTCTCTCCACTTGACCTACGTCCAATCCCCAAGTTACCACTTGAGATTTTCCACTATATTGCAAGAATTTAAGGGCTTCTTGCAAATGCCACAGTACAACATGTATGCTCTCTTTTCTAGAGCTCACTCAATCACTCTTAGCACTTTCACTATGTGCTTTACAATCCCTTGTGATATCTCCTTACAAGTAAATATATCTTCCAGATAAAGATTAGATTGTTTACAAAGATGAAACTCTCTTAAATAGAGTGAATATAAAAGTTGAAGAACAAGTATTGAAGTAAGTCGGTAAAAGTCTTTGAGTAGAAGATTTGGCAGAATTTCAGTATATACAAAGTTTGATTCGTTACCCACAACTTCAAATGATGTTATATTTATAGATTTAGGTCTCAAATGTCCGTTAGAGACAAAATCTATCCATTGGAGAAGTTATCCAACGGTTACTATTAAAAACTATCCATTAACCAACCGCATTTAATGCTTTTGACATACTGAAATTTGAATTTTGGTTGGTCAACAGATGAATTTCGAAGGAACCGAAGGTTAAAGCTTCCAACGTTGAAATACTGAAGTTCGTCTGTTCATGAAGCGAAATTCAAATTTTGAAACTTAAAGAATATTTCCATGTTGTGACATACGAATTTTCAAGTGAAAAGTTTTTCTGTTAAGTGTGAACAGTGTTTTCAATTTACTACAGTGCCCTCAAAATTGAAATTTTGGAACCCCAAAATTCATCTGTCCGTGGTAGGTTCAAAACAGCACAGTAGTTTTTTTACATCGAAATTTGAATTTTCAAAGAATGAAGTTCGTCTGTCAGAGAGACCTCTTTTCAGACTTACTTCAACATTCGAATTTGTAAACACTGTCCTTCGTATGTCATCATGTCATTTTAACAGACTCACAGCTTTAGCTTCTGAAATTCGAATGTTCATGTTCAAAGTTCGTCTGTCAGTGAGCAATTTTGAAACTCGATATAATCTTGATTTCAGATGAACTACTATGCCTTTTGAGCTTGCTGCGGACAGACAAATTTTGGGGTTCAAAAATTCAAATTTTGAGGACACTGTAGCAAATTGAAAACACTGTTCACACTTAACAGAAAAACTTTTCACTTGGAAATTCGTATGTCACAACATGGAAACATTTTCTAAGTTTCAAAATTCGAATTTCACTTCATGAACAGACGAACTTCAATATTTCAGTGTTGGAAGCTTTAACCTTCGGTTCCTTCGAAATTCGTCTGTTGACCAACCAAATTCAAATTTCAGTATGTCAGAAGCATTAAATGCGGTTGGTTAACGGATAGTTTTTCAGAGTAACCGTTGAATAACTTCTACAACAGATAAATTTTGTCTCTAATGGACATTTGAGACCTAAATCTATAAATATAACATCATTTGAAGTTGTGGGTAACGAATCAAAATTTGTATATACTGAAACTCTGCCAAATCTTCTTCTCAAAGACTTTTACCCTCTTACTTCAATACTTGTACTTCAACTTTTATATTCACTCTATTCAAGAGAGTTTCATCTTTGTAAATAATCTAATCTTCATCTGGAAGATAGATTTTCTTGTGAGGAGCTATCACAAGGGATTGTAAAGCACTTTGTGAAAGTGCAGAAAGAGATTGAGTGAGCTCTAGAAAACAGAGCACTGACGTTGTACTGTGGCATTTGCAAGAAGCCCGTTGAATTCTTGCTGAATAGTGGAAAATCTCAAGTGGTGACTTGGGGACTGGACGTAGGTCAAGTGGAGAGACCAAATCAGGATAAATTTCTGAGTGTTCTTCTCTTTTCTGCTACTTTTACTGTTATTTATTTACACTCTATTTTGCCTCCATATATTGCATTCTTCACCTCTTTGACATTTTGCAGAAAAGTTTAAACTTTCCAATTCACCCCCCTCTTGGGAAGCCAGTCTAACTAACAATTTAGAAACTTGGAAATCATGTGAAAAGCATGAATTTCAAGATTTTTACAAATTTAATGGGTTTCTTTTCAAGAAAGATAAACTTTGCATTCCTAATTGTTCTTTGCGTGAATTGCATGTGAAAGAAACTCATGGTGGTGGGTTAATAGGGCATTTTGGAATTCATAAAACTTTAGAACTTTTGCATGAACATTTTTATTGGCCTTCTGTGAGGCGTGATGTTTCTTAAGTGTGTGATAGATGCATTACTTGCAAACATACTAAATCTAAAGTTAATACTTATGGTTTATATACCCCTCTATTTATTCCCTAACATCCTTGGACTGATATTTCTATAGATTTTGTGTTGGGATTACCACATTTTCAAAGTGGTAAAGATAGTGTTTATATGGTTGTTGATAAATTTAGCAAGATGACACATTTTATTGCTTGTTCTAAAACTAATGATGCTATTCACATTGCTGATCTATTCTTCAAAGAAGCTGTTAGATTGCATGTGATTCCTAAGACCATTGTGAGTGATAAAGATGTTAAGTTTCTAAGTTATTTTTGGCAAACATTATGGAATAAACTAGGGACTAAATTGTTGTTTTCTATTACTGTACATCCACAAACTGATGGACAAATTGAGGTAGTAAATAGAACACACACTACTTTGTTGCATGCAATTACTCAAAAGAATTTGAAAAATTGGGAGAATTATTTGCGTCATATAGAATTTGCATATAATAGGGCTATGCATTCAACTATATCCTATTCTCATTTTGAAATTGTTTATGGGTTTAATCCAATGACTCTTCTTGATATCTTACCTTTGCCATGTAATGAGAAAGCTAACCTTGATGGCAAGAAAAAGTCTGAGTTTGTGTAAGAGTTACATGCAAGAGTCCAAGCTAACATTGAACGGAAAAATGAACAGTATGCCAAACAAGCCAACAAGAGCCATAAAAGAGTTGTATTTGAACCCGGTGGTTGGGTTTGGGTACACCTGAGGAAAGAAAGGTTTCCTGAGCAAAGGAAATCAAAGTTGCACCACGTGGAGATGGATCTTTTTAAGTGCTCGAGAGAATCAATGATAATGCTTACCGAATTGATTTGTCAAGCTCCTACGGCAGTCACGTGACTTCTACCTTCAATGTTTCAAATCTATCCTTATACAATGTTGCAGATTCGAGGATGAATCCTCTCAAGGAGGGAGGGAATGATGGAGTCCATAGGTGGATCCAAGAGTAGAAGAGCACCATTGCAAAAGATCCACTTCAAGCAATAAGAGGCCCATTAACTAAATGCAAGACCAGAGCCATGAAAGAAGTGTTGGAGATTGTGCCATCGACCAATTATTATATTATGAGCATTGTACTTCATTATGAAAAAGAAGCATTTCTTTTTCTTTTATTACATTATTATATTATTTGCATGTTTTTCTTTATAATAATATCCTTAGATAAATCATTTTATCTTAAACATCCCTGGTCAATCATCTTTGTGGAAACAATGATGAGCTAAGACTAGTATGATTTTGATTGATAATTATATGTTAATTATGTATGAAGATACAAATCAAAATCATAAGCACCTGTTAGGGAATAGGCACTGGATCGACTCGTTATGAGATATCTGCATGGATTAAGTCATAAGCATATCTCATATATATAACTGTACTGAGCCCTTAGACCTGAGATCACCATGGCTTCCTGCATGGGAAACATTGTAATTTAATATAGTCAAAAGTCACATTTAATCGAGAGATCATAAAGGCTATGATTGGGCATAGTGGAATTCATGTAGAGGAAGATGAATGGTAAAGGTGGAATTTGTTCCTCTAATTAATGGAGAGATATATCTGAGGCCCTTAATGAGTGATACTGAAAAATGTATGGCCGTGCTCGAATGGAAGGGTTTCCATTTATTCTGTCAGTGATGGTCGAGTAAGATGAGGATGATGTTTCCATACCTCATACTTGACCCATATATCGTGAGATAAAATGGATGTGATAAGGTTATATAATAGGTTGTATCAAATCATCAATCTCATATGATTTGAGTAGTTACAATGTCTTGCTAAAGGCCACTTATGACCTGTGGGTTTAATAGTGTCATTGACCCACTGCTAACATCATATGGGCCTATAGAGTTGCACACAAGAATATGTTAGCAAGGCTGACTTCCCAAGAGGGGGGTGAATTGGGAAGATTGAAATTTCTCTGCACAAAATGAAATGGGTGAAGATAGCACAGTGTAAGGGAAGCAACGTGTAAAACAGAGCAAGCTAAAAAGCAAAGATAAGGAGAAGAAGACTCAGTGATTTATCCTGATTTGGTCTATCCACTTGACCTACGTCCAGTCCCCAAGACAACTCTTGAGATTTATCCACTATACAACAAGAATTCAACGGGCTTCTTGCTAATGCCACAGTACATGAGTATGCTCTGTTTCTATAGCTTTCTCACTCTCTCTAAGCACTTATACAATGTGCTTCCCAGTCCCCTTGTGATTTCCCCTCACAAGTAAATCTATCTTCCAGATGAAGAGTAAATTATTTACAATGATATAACTCTCTTGAATAGAGTAGATATGAAGGTTAAAGTACAGATATTGAAGCTACAGGATAAAAGCTCTTGAGAAAAAGTTTTAACAGAAATTCGGTATATACAAGTTAGATTCCTTTATCACAACTTCAAATGATGTTATATTTATAGTTTTAGGTCTCAAATGTCTGTTAGAGAGAAAATCTATCCGTTGGGAAAGTTGTCCAACGGTTACTCTGAAAAACTATCCATTAACCAACCGCATTTAATGCTTCTAACATACTGAAATTCGAATTTTGGTTGGTCAACAGACGAATTTTGAAGAAACCGAAGGTTAAAGCTTTCAACGTTACAGCACGAAGTTCGTCTATTCATGAAGTGAAATTCAAATTTTGAAACTTACAAAATATTTTCACAATGTGACATACGAATTTTCAAGAAGAAAGTTTTTCGGTTAAATGTGAACAGTGTTTTCAATTTTCTACAGTGCCTTCGAAATTCGAATTTTGGAAGAACAAAATTCGTCTGTCCATTGAACGTTCAAAGAGGCACAGTAGATCACTTTCTTCGAAATTTGAATTTTGAAAGGGTGAAATTCGTCTGTCAGAGAGACTCTTTTCAGACTAGCTTCAACATTCGAATGTTACAAGACTTGTCATTCGTATGTCAGTTTTTCATTTCAACAGACTTAAAATCATAGCTACTGAAATTTAAATTTTAATGTTCAAAGTTTGTCTGATAGAAAGCAGTTTTGAAACTTAAATTATTCTTGATCTCAGATGAACTTTAACATTGTTTCAGACGAATTTCTTCCATTTTCATAAGTTGTGATTTGTCTGAAATTCGAATTTTGAAGACTCAAAGTTCGTCTACTTCAAAGAAGCTCCTTTCAGACTTATATGAAAATTCGAATGTTGGAAAGTCAAAGTTCGTCTGTCAGAGAGCAGTTTTGAAACTTAAATTATTCTTGATCTCAGATGAACTTTAACATTGTTTCAGACGAATTTCTTCTATTTTCTCAAGTTGTGTTTTGTCTGAAATTTGAATTTTGAAGACGTGAAGTTCGTCTGTCACTAAGAGGCTTCTTTCAGACTTGGATGAAAATTCAAATTTTGAACAACCAAAATTCATCTGACAGAGAGCCATCTCTTCAGACTTATTCAGTTTTAGTTCGAAATTCGAATTTCCAAAGGCGACGTTCGAATTTCCAACATGACAGCTCAGTTTAAACTTTCAAACTTCGTCTGTTTGTGGGTATTTTTTAAATAAATCAAGATTTAACACAAAATCTAGGTTTGAAAACATATTTTTCTCAAATCAAAATCTTTTACCCAATCACAACTAAAACTAAAGATCCTACAAAAGATCTAACAGCAAATACTCAGAAAATCTTCACTTAAAACAACTTTGATCTCCTTTGATATCTTCAATCCAAGCTCTTGAATGTTGGTTTGAAATCATCAAAACTCTTGATTCTATATTCTCCCCCTTTTTGATGATGACAAAACAACTCACAAACTGGATTAGTACTTGGGTTTGCTTTCACAGGCTCCCCCTCAACATATGCATAAGATATCATATCCAACAGATTAAGTGAAGAGATTCATGGCACAAAACATTGCAACTAAGAAGTTCATTCATTTAATCAATGGTTGCAATACATACTTCAATCAAAGATGAGTTCTCAAAACATCAATCAAACAAATACAATCAAACAACTAAAACAAGATACAACAAGAAGATTCAGCCTAAGATCTAAAATCAATCACTTCTTCTTTTGCTTAGACTTCTTGCTGTACGTCTTTCCTTTTCCAGATGGCTCAGCAGATTTTCCAGCTTGCTTAGTCCCAGTTTGCTTTATCTTCTCCCCCTTTTTGGCATCATCAGAAAGCCTAACAAAGTCCATTGGAGGAGGAATCTGAGAGATAGGAACAGCACGAAGAGGGACAGGAGCAAAAGGAATCTCTAGCTGAACTGGTGCAGGGGGCTCAGCAGGCTCAGGGCTAGGTTCTTCATCACCATCATCATTAGAGACCTCAAGCAGCTCTTGCATTTCCTGCCTGGAAAGAGCTAGTCGAGCTCTCTGTTCCTCTGATAGCCCATAAGCAGCAAGAGAATGAGATGCTAGTTGAGCAGGAGAAAACATTTCTTCCAGCCTTCTCCTTTAAGCTTGCAGCAGAGCATTGGGAGCAATGGCAAGATAATCAACAACAGGTACAATGCTCCTTTCCTCATTGCTTGCTTCTCCTGGCATAGAAGAGGTTGAAATGGCTGCAACCAGTCTTTCAACTTGTTCTGATTCTTGAATGGACAGAATTGAATCCGGAGCATCTTCTTGCATAGGCTCAAGAGGGCTTGTCTGCTGAAGTCCTTCTTCTTCCAATCCATAGTCCAGGGGTGGACCAGGACTTGGTGTTCTCATTGCACCATCACCATCATCATCATGGTCAGAGGAGGCAATCTCGAAGGGGTTTGGAGGCTCAGGAGTTGGAGACACAATAGGCTCAGGGATACCAGGCTGAGGTGAAGCTGAAGTGGTAGGAATTGCATTTCTTATTTCTTCATAAGCATCAGCCACCACTTTCATATTTACAGCCAACTGATGGATCTGATCTTACAGGTGAGCAAATTTGACATTTTGCTCATCCCGAATGCTGAGAATGAGTGTTGACAAACTGTCAAACAACTTGGTGATCTTGGTTGGTTTGGCCTGTGAGGAGGGAGTGAAAGGAGGATGAGTAGGCCTGGAGGGAGATGGAATTGGCTGAGAAGGCTGAGGTACAGATCTGCCAGGGGCCTCAGAAGTGCCTTCTTGTTGGAGGGAAGCATCAGCAGCAAAGAACAAATCTTCAGATTTCCCTGCTCCCTTTCCAACCCATCTTCCTTCATCTCTTTCAATACCCATCCTTTGCAGTTCCTCTTCTTTGAATGCCTCTGTGAGTTTCCCTTTCCCCTTTTCAATGTGTTGAATCCTAGCATACTACAGGATTCTTGAAATAATTGCTGCATAGGGGAGTGTGGAATCCTTCCTCTAATCCCTTGCCTTTATCATTCGCTAGAGGATGATATGACCCAAATTAATCAGCTTCCCACGTATGATAGCAGTCATCACATGAGCCTCTGCCCTTGTTATCAAATTGAAGCTGCCACCCTTGTTGAATATGATCCTGGACACTATGTAGTGCAGGATCCTTACTTATACACTTAGGTCTGTGGGCTTCAACAGATTTATTGTTGGCCTGTTCTCCCTTCTCCTGAATAGGGTGTCCAAGATGGTGCTTTCCTTGTAGTTCAGGAAGGGTCCCCCTTCTTCATCAGCTGTACTTGCCTCATCCATATATCCAGAGGCTGTGATGTCAACTTTCAGCCTATCTTGTCCTGGGATTTCCAGCACCTCATTGAAGGTTACATCAGCAAGCCAAATGGTCCTTGATCTCAAGTTGACCTCCCATTTCATTTTCTTGCTGTTGTATTGAAGAGAGGCATACCAAGTCTTCACTACCTCATCATCATATTTTTCAGCAATTTCCAACAGATTTTTATCTTATCAACCATATTGCAGCATCAAAGTTGTTGGATATAAAAAATTGTTCCACATTTACACAGTGAGGCTTGATTACCTTTTTGTTGGAAAATTTGGTAGAGTACTCTTCTTGAATCTCAGGAGTGCTCCACAGTGGCAGTGTAGTCATTTCATACTCTCCAGATTCAGTACTGGAAGAAGCAGAAGAAGTAACAGCAGGGATAGAAGGAAATAGAACTGAAGGTTTTGCAGATTTTGGTGAGGAGGGTCCTGCTTTCTGTGAATCTGCCTTGGATGATGATTTTTGGCGTTTGGAAGAAGTTGCCTTACTGGATTCGGCCTTTCTCTTGGATTTCTCTCATTCCTTTGAGGCATATTGTGACTTAACATTCCTCTTTGGTCGGGCCTCAACTTTTCCTGCTCCAGGATTTTTGACTCTCGCCATTTCTTGGATGAATGATGCTGATTATGGCTTAGAATTGGTTTATAGGATGCGAAAGGAAGTTTAAACGGTTAAGAATGACGATTTTTGGACAGAAGTTAAGAGGATTGAAGAGAGGATTAGAACAGACTCAGAGGAGTTACAAATAGGGTTGCGTCTGTTTATTGGAAAACCGTCAGATTTAACGTGTGTAACCATCTGACAGACGAATTTTGAGGGCTCAAAATTCAAACTTCGGGCAGTTACAAGTTAAACCGTTCAGCAAAGCTTACTGACAGATGAATTTTCATCCTGAAAGTTCGTCTGACAGTGGCTTGAAACAAGTAATACAAACACAACAGACAAATTTTGTTCCAAACAAAGTTCAAATGTTGATGAGCAAACAGCAGGCAACAAACAAAACAACAATCAACAGACGAATTAAGCATGCAGAACTTCATCTTTCAAGCATTCAATCAAGAAGAACATGATTCAACAGACGAATTTTGAACTGAAAATTCGCATTTTTCAACTTTTGTAAAGGTTGTCCAACATTCGTATTTTAAGAAGTGATAATTCGTACAACAGTGATGGACAAACATAACTTTGAAATTTTTGTTTTTTAAAATTTGAACTTCAAAGATCCAACAGATGAATTTCGAGGCATCACCGAGAATTGTTCCAAGGCTAATAGGCCGAAGTTCGTCTGTTGGTCAACTAAAATTCGAATGTTGACCATGTTGACTAGTTCAAAAACACAGTTTATGAGGCAAAATACGTCTAACACTCATTAAATCATCTCATAAAAACTTACAGAATGGATCCAGAACTCAGAATTTTCATCATTTACTTCACTTTCTGGTTGTTCCATTCTGATGTGCTCCAATCTTCAAGTTCATTGCCATTGAATCTTGTAAGGAGCACCTGCAGCTTGAATTAAACATACTCCGATGCTAAAGTTAGAATTAATCTTAAAGTTGAAACCTTTGAAAACAAGATTGCACAAGAATAACTTACAGTTCACTGGGATTTACCATACCCAGTTCTCTTCTTATTTTGCAATGCCTATCTTCTGATAGAGGCTTTGTGAGTATGTCAGCAACTTGACTCTCTGTTGGGATGTATTTCAATCTGACTTCTCCTTTCAGAACGTGATCCCTTATGAAGTGGTGCCTAACTTCAATATGATTCGTCCTTGAATGCATGACAGGATTCTTGGTGATATTTATGGCACTTTGGTTGTCACACATGATTGGTATCTCTTTCATTTTAACCTCAAGATCTTCAAGCTGCTGCTTCATCCAGATGACTTGGACACAACAGCTTCCAGCTGCAACATACTCAGCTTCTGCAGTGGATAGGGCCATACTGTTTTGCTTTTTGCTGAACCATGAAACCAGGGATCCTCCAAGAAACTGACAAGTTCCACTTGTGCCTTTTCTGTCAGTTTTGGACCCTGCAAAATCAGTATCAGTGTATCCTTTGAGATCTTCTCCATTGCCCTTTGGATACCAGAGACCCATCTGTGATGTTTCAATAAGATATTTGAAAATTCTCTTCACAGATGTTGCATGGGTTTCCTTGGGACATGATTGGAACCTGGCACACATACAGATACTGAACATAATGTCAGGTCTGCTGGCAGTTAAGTACAGCAAGGATCCAATCATTCTCCTGTACTGAGTAATGTCAAACATCTTCCCATTCTCATCCATGTCTAGTTTGGTTATAGTAGTCATAGGTGTTCCCATTAGCTTGGCATTCTCCATTCCAAACTTCTTTAGCAGCTCCTTTAGATACTTGGATTGATTGAGAAAGATACCATCATCAAGCTGTCTGATTTGCAGTCCAAGGAAGAAGTTAAGTTCACCCATCATGGACATCTCGAATTCTCCCTGCATTAACTCAGAAAAATTCTTGCAAAGAGTTTCATTAGTAGCACCGAAAATAGTATCATCAACATAGATTTGAACAATTAGTAAATCTTTATTTTCTTTCTTAGTGAATAAAGTTGTGTCAACTTTACCTCTATTGAACCCCTTTTTAATTAGAAAATTGCTCAGTCTCTCATACCATGCCCTAGGGGCTTGTTTTAAACCATAAAGAGCCTTCTTCAGTTTATAAACATGGTTTGGTTTAGTAGAATCCTCAAAACCTGGAGGTTGATCTACATAAACCTCTTCCATGATATATACATTTAGAAAGGCACTCTTTACATCCATTTGATATAGTAAAATGTTTTTCATGCATGCATATGCTAGCAGTATTCTTATAGCTTCTAATCTAGCTACTGGTGCGAAGGTTTCTTCAAAATCAATACCTTCTTCCTGATTATATCCTTTAGTGACCAATCTAGCTTTGTTTCTTATTATCGTTCCAGATTCATCAAGTTTATTTCTGAAAACCCATTTGGTACCAATAACAGGATGATTTTTGGGCCTAGACACTAAATCCCAAACTTGATTTCTTTCACACTGATTTAGTTCGTCTTGCATAGCTAAAATCCAGTATTCATCAGTTAAGGCTTCTTCAACACATTTGGGTTCAATTTGAGAAATGAAAGCGCAATTGAGCATTTGATCCCTTAACTGTTTTCTGGTTTTGACTCTCTCTTGAACATTCCCTATTACTTGATCAACAAGATGATTCCTTTGATATCTCCAAGCTCTAGGGAGTTCTTGAGATGTTTCTTCATTAATTTCTTCATCAAACTCTTGCTCCTGGATATTTTCCTCTGTGTTAACAGATTCAGATATCTTTGGAGGTTCAATTTTACTTTTATCAGAAATGCCCAGTTTTTCAAAGTTAAAAGCAAGATCATCCTCATTGGTAACATGATTTGAAACAGTTTCATTTTCAATGAAAACCACATGCACAGATTCTTCTACCACTTTTGATCTTTTATTATAAACTCTATATGCCTTACTCCTACTAGAATAGCCCAGAAATATACCTTCATCAGATTTGGCATCAAACTTACCCAGATTTTCTTTCCCATTGTTGTGAATGAAGTATTTGCATCCGAACACATGGAGATGGGACAAATTTGGCTTTCTTCCCTTGTACAGCTCGTATGGAGTCTTCCCAAGGATTGGTCTGATGTAGGCTCTGTTTATGATGTAGCTTGCTGTATTTACTGCATCAGCCCAAAACACTTGAGAGAGTTCCTTCTCATTCAGCATAGCTCTGGCTATCTCTCCGATGGTTCTATTCTTCCTCTCTACTACCTCATTCTGTTGAGGAGTCCTTGGAGCTGAGAAGTTGTGGTCGATCCCATGCTCATTGCAGTACTCCAGGAAGTATGCATTTTCAAACTCTCCTCCATGGTCTGACCTGATTGACACAATAGAAATACCTTTCTCATTTTGCACTTTCTTAGCTAAGATTACAAATGCATCAAAGGTATCACTTTTAGAGGAAAGAAATAATGTCCAAGTGAATCTAGAATATTCATCTACAATTACAAGCACATACAAGTTACCACCAAGACTTTTCACCCAAAATGGTCTAATAAATCCATGTGCAGCAATTCAAGTGGTCTAGTTGTGGTAACTATATTTTTAGATTTAAAAGATGATTTAGTTTGTTTCCCTCTTAAGCATGCGTCACATTCTTTATCTTTTTCAAAAGATATTTTTGGTAGACTAGTTACTAGCTCATTTTTAACCAGTTTAGACAATTGATTCATGTTAACATGAGCTAATCTCCTATGCCACAAACAACTATCATTATCCTGACTAATTAAATATACAGAATCCAAGGGAGGAAGTTCATCAAGGTCAATAGTATAACAGTTACCATCCCTTTGAGCTTTGAGGATTACTTTGTGATCACTTTTTCTGATGACCAGGCAAAACTTTGAGTCAAACAGCACCCAGTTTCCTCTGTCACAGGTCTGACTCACGCTCAGCAAATTGTGGTTGAGGCCAATTACAAACAGCACCTCTTCAATGGATGTTTCTAGATTTTTCCCCACAATACCAATGCCAACGATTTTGCCATATTGATCACTTCCAAAGGTCACCTTTCCTCCTTTCTTGTCTCTAAGGGTGATGAACTTCTCCTTATCTCCAGTCATGTGGCTTTAGCAGGCACTGTCCATATACCATTTGTTGTTCTTCTTAGCTTTGAGACAGACCTGCAAAACAATGTTTATGTTTTCCTTTTAGGTACCTAAATTTGCTTGGGTCCTTTTTGGTCAGTAGATTTTTCCCTAGATGCAGATGCAACTTTGGGAACCCATTCAACTTTCCTGCCAAGTCCATTTTTTTTCAAAGCACAAGAACTGGAGATATGTCCCTTTTTGTTACAGAAATGACAGGTAGTGAAAGGACTGCTAGATTGAGAAGCAGGAAGAAAACAATGCAGATAATACTTTTGTCTTGCATGCTTTGGTTGATTATATGTTTCAATGCAAGATGACATATGATCTTTCTTTCTGTTACTCTCAGCATGCACAAAATGTCTCATGAATGCATTCTGGTTTTTCATCCTAATCTTTTCCTTGACAGCACATGGATCATAGCCAAGACCAGCTTTTCCTTGTGATATTCTTTGGCTCCCCATCAAGGCAAACAGCATATCTTTACCTCTAGTGATCCTAGACATGCTTTTAACTAAATAATCATTAGTTTGCTTAAGTTTAGTGCATGAAGTGCAGCAAACAGATTCAGTAGTGGGTAAAGAGGCAATTTCAGAAACTATGCTTTGAGATTCCAGCTTATTTATCTTTTTCTTTGCCAATTTCAGTTCTTTAGCAACTTTAATGAATTCATCATGAAGCTCATGAAATGCATCCAGTAATTTAGAATAGGAAGGTTCAGATTCATATACCTCTTCCTCCTGATCACTGCTGCATGAGGGTTCGGCCTCTTCAGAAGCAAGTGCCATCAGGCAGATGTTGGCAATCTCATCCTCATCCTCTTCCTCCTCATCTGAGCTGTTACCCCATATTGATGAGATGTAGGCTTTCTTCTTCTTTCCTTTGTCAGCAGCTTTCTTATCTTTTTCTTGCTTTTTGAGGAATTGAGGACAATCCCATTTGATGTGTCCCTGCTTCTTGCATTCATAGCAAGTCACAGGCTCTTTTCCTTCTCTCTTGCTTTCACCAGCTGCTCCCTTCTTGAAGAATTTCTTGTTCTTCTTCTTGTTATAGAATCTTCCAAATTTTCTGACCATCATAGCCAGAGTTTCTTCATCCAGCTCATCTCCTTCGTCAGATTCTTCTTCCTTTTCATCAGCAGCTTTGAGGGCAAGGCCTTTCTTCTTCTGTCCAGCCCAGCTTCCTTGAGAGCTTTGATTTTTCCTTCATACTCCTCAAGGCTGCCAAAGAGAGCTGTGACAGAGGCCATTAATTCTCCTCTGGCTTCCTCTATTGCTGTCACCTTGGGCTGCCATTCCAGAGGGAGAGCTCTGAGTATCTTTCTTACTTTCTCAGACTGATTGTATTCCTTTGCCAGGCTCTTTAGTTGATTCACAATGAGAGTAAACCTTTTTTGGAGCTCCTTTACAGTTTCTCCTTCAACCATTCTGAAGCTTTCATACTCCCCAATGCACGTGTTCAGTCTGTTCTCCCTGACTCCAGATGTTCCTTCATGTGCAATATGCAGAGTATCCCACATTCCTTTTGCAGTGGTGCATTGCGAGACTCTGTAGAATTCATCCTGGTTCAGGGCACTGACTAAACAATGCTTTGCTTTAAAATTCAGTAGGACTCTCCTTTTGTCTTCATCATTCCACTCTGCTTCCAGCTTCTCTTTGTGTCTTCCATCTTCAGTTAGAGCCATTGGAATGAAATCTCCTTTTTCAATGACTGACCAGATGTCAAGATCAATTGATTGTAGGTAGATCTGCATCCTCATCTTCCAGTACCCATAATGCTCTCCACTGAAGCCTAGTGGTCTGTTAGTGTTATTCCCTTTAGGAAGTATACACTCTCCAAAGCCAGCCATCTTTGTTCCCGGACTGTAAAATCCTTTGAATGGGAATCCGGGCTCTGATACCACTTGTTAGCAAGGCTGACTTCCCAAGAGGGGGGTGAATTGGGAAGATTGAAATTTCTCTGCACAAAATGAAATGGGTGAAGATAGCACAGTGTAAGGGAAGCAACGTGTAAAACAAAGCAAGCTAAAAAGTAAAGATAAGGAGAAGAAGACTCAGTGATTTATCCTGGTTCGGTCTATCCACTTGACCTACGTCCAGTCCCCAAGACAACTCTTGAGATTTATCCACTATACAGCAAGAATTCAACGGGCTTCTTGCTAATGTCACAGTACACGAGTATGCTCTGTTTCTGGAGCTTTCTCACTCTCTCTAAGCACTTATACAATGTGCTTCCCAGTCCCCTTGTGATTTCCCCTCACAAGTAAATCTATCTTCCAGATGAAGAGTAGATTGTTTACAAAGATATAACTCCCTTGAATAGAGTAGATATGAAGGTTAAAGTACAGATATTGAAGCTACAGGGTAAAAGCTCTTGAGAAGAAGTTTTGACAGAAATTCGGTATATACAAGTTAGATTCCTCTATCACAACTTCAAATGATGTTATATTTATAGTTTTAGGTCTCAAATGTCCGTTAGAGAGAAAATCTATCTGTTGGGAAAGTTATCCAACTGTTACTCTGAAAAACTATCCGTTAACCAACAGCATTTAATGCTTCTGACATACTAAAATTCGAATTTTGGTTGGTCAACAGACGAATTTCGAAGAAACTGAAGGTTAAAGCTTTCAACGTTACAGCACGAAGTTCGTCTGTTCATGAAGTGAAATTCGAATTTTGAAACTTACAAAACATTTTCACAATGTGACATACGAATTTTCAAGAAGAAAGTTTTTCGGTTAAATGTGAACAGTGTTTTCAATTTTCTACAGTGCCTTCAAAATTCGAATTTTGGAAGCCCAAAATTCGTCTGTCCATTGAACGTTCAAAGAGGCATAGTAGATCACTTTCTTCGAAATTCGAATTTTGAAAGGGTGAAATTCGTCTGTCAGAGAGACTCTTTTCAGACTAGCTTCAACATTCTAATGTTACAAGACTTGTCATTCGTATGTCAGTGTTTCATTTTAACAGACTTAAAAACATAGCTACTGAAATTTAAATTTTAATGTTCAAAGTTCGTCTGACAGAAAGCAGTTTTGAAACTTAAATTATTCTTGATCTCAGATGAACTTTAACATTGTTTCAGACGAATTTCTTCCATTTTCATAAGTTGTGATTTGTCTGAAATTCAAATTTTGAAGACTCAAAGTTCGTCTACTTCAAAGAAGCTCCTTTCAGACTTATATGAAAATTCGAATGTTGGAAAGTCAAAGTTCGTCTGTCAGAGAGCAGTTTTGAAACTTAAATTATTCTTAATCTCAGATGAACTTTAACATTGTTTCAGACGAATTTCTTCTATTTTCTCAAGTTGTGTTTTGCCTGAAATTCGAATTTTGAAGATGTGAAGTTCGTCTGTCACTAAGAGGCTTCTTTCAGACTTGGATGAAAATTCGAATTTTGAACAACCAAAATTTGTCTAACAGAGAGTCATCTCTTCAGACTTATTCAGTTTTAGTTCGAAATTCGAATTTCCAAAGGCGAAGTTCGAATTTCCAACATGACAGCTCAGTTTAAACTTTCAAACTTCGTCTGTTTGTGGGTATTTTTCAAATAAATCAAGATTTAACACAAAATCAAGGTTTGAAAACATCTTTTTTCTCAAATCAAAATCATTTACCCAATCACAACTAAAACTAAAGATCCTACAAAAGATCTAACAGCAAATACTCAGAAAATCTTCACTTGAAACAACTTTGATCTCCTTTGATATCTTCAATCCAAGCTCTTGAATGTTGGTTTGAAATCATCAAAACTCTTGATTCAATAGAATAGACCAACTTGAGCTAGAATGTCTACATTCACTTAACTTAAGATGTGTTTAGATTCGATGAATTTAACTTTTAATTTAGGGTGGAGAAATTTTATAAATGTATATTTGATTATCTTATAAAATTCTAAATATATATATCTTTGATATATTATATATATTAAATATATATTTCAAAATATATATATATTATTTAATTAATTTAAATGAATTAGCTTTAAATTTAATTCTATGTGATAAATTTAAATTTAAAATAATGTGATAATTTGAATTTGATTTATATGATAAATTAAATTTAAATTTGATTCTAGATTTAGATTAGATAGTTAGTTTAGATTTAATTTATTACATAGATTTAAATTTAAACTGCTAGGTTTAATATAATATAAGTTTTGATGATAACAAATGTAGAGTAATAAGGAACAAATGAATCATATTTGTCTAGCATATACATTGTTCCTAAAAGAAATAAAATGTGCATTAGTATGTGATTAACTGTGTTTATAATGCATATATATCATGCTATGCATTAATATGTCCACTGTACTTTTATAATGTATAATATAAGTTGGATATATAAATTGGACTAACTACTTGATTTGTAAGTGTAATATATTAAATGTATGATGATCCAAGAAGGAAAAGTGAGCATTAGGATAAAGAAAGGTACATCAAAAACATGTCTCACTCAAAGAAGAAAAAGAGAAATAATGCTTCAAGAATTAAAAATTAGAAGAGAGCATGCCAAGAAGGAAATGGCCTAGTGAAAGTATAGCTCAAGCATTGAAGACCTAGTTATTAAGTATATTTTGTTTTCACTTAGGTCTTGAAGTGGTTTTGATCTTTGAGAATTAATTAATTTTATTACCATATGTTTTAGACAAGTTAGATTAAGTAAATATGATGTTAGCATATGTTGAATTTGGAAAACAATGACTAACAGATGAAATTTGAAGTTAATGCTGATGTATTGTATGCAAAATTTGCAGTTTGCTTGCTGAAATTTGAAGTTCCATAGTCATCATCTCTAAAAGACGAATTTCAAGTTCTAAAATTTGAATTTCGAGCTAAATATCATTAGCAAAATGTGCAAAATTCGTCTGAGATCTTGTCAAAATTTGAATGATCTGAAATTGCATAAATAGATCAAAGTTAATCCCTTTGACAGATGAATTTTGGATTTCAAAATTTAAATTTTGAAATAAAAACTTGTGAATCTAGTTAAAGCTTGTCCCTGACAGACAAATTTTAAAAATAAAAATTTAAATTTTGAAGAGGAGAACTTTCGTACAATGTTGAGCAAGTCACTAACAGATGAATTTTGGCTTCCAAAATTCAAATTTCGAGTACACTGTGAAAACATGAGACAACTATTCAAACTCAACAGATTCACTTTGAATATGAAAATTTGTATGTTTCAACATAAGATATATTTGGCAAATTCAAAATTTGAATTTCACTCTTGAACAGATGAATTTTGGAATTTTAACATTAAAGTTTTAACTTGTGGTCTCTGTGAAATTCATCTATTGACACCCAAAATTTGAATTTCAATGTGTCAGATGCATTAAATGCGGTTGTGTAATGGTTAGTTTTGCAGAGTAACAGTTGGTTAACATATCTAACGGATAGATCTTGTGTCAAATGTCTAGTTACACCACAAATCTATAAATAAAACATCATTTGAATTTATGGCAACAATTTTAACAGAGTTTATGTGAAAATATTGTTCATATACATAAAATCTTTATGTGTCAGCATTCTTTGAAAAACCTGTTGAATCAAGAAGTTTTGATGATTCCAAATCAACTCTCAAGAGCTTGGAGTAAAAGATATTAAAGGTGCATAAAGAGTTCAAATGAAGAAATCCTGGAGAAATCTAGCAAAATTTGTTGTTGGATGTTTAATTATGTTTAAATATGGGTAAAAGACTTTGATTTGATGAAAAGATATTTTAAAAACTTGATTTATGTTAAATCATGAAATATTTGAAAAATACCCACCAACAGACAAAATTTGAAAAGTTTACATTGAACTGTCATATTGGAAATTCGAACTTTGGCTTTAGAAATTTGAATTTCAAGTTAAAACTGAATAAGTCTGAAGAGATGTTTCTCTGACAGACGAATTTTGATATTCCAAAATTTGAATTTTCATAAGTATCTGAAAGAAGCTGTTGAGTAACAGACGAACTTCGAGTTTTCAAAATTCGAATTTTAGACAAAATGCAACTTATGAAAACCAAAGAAATTTGTCTGAAACAATGTCAAAGTTCATCTGAAATCAAAATTATGTTGAGTTTCAAAATTGCTCACTGATAGACGAACTTTGAACATGAAAATTCGAATTTCAAAAGTTAAGGTTGTGAGTCTGTTACAATGACATGTTGACATACGAATGACAGTGTTTATAAATTCGAATGATAAAGTAAGTCTGAAAAGAGGTCTATCTGACAGACGAACTTCACTCTCCTAAAATTCAAATTTCGAAGTAAATGAACTACTGTGCAGTTTGAGCCTGCCATGGACAAACGAATTTTGGGGTTCCAAAATTTGAATTTCGAGGGCACTGTAGCAAATTAAAAACACTGTTCACACTTAACAAAAAAACTTTCTTCTTGAAAATTCGTATGTCACAACATAGAAACACTTTCTAAGTTTCAAAATTCGAATTTCACTTCATGAACAGACGAACTTCAGTATTTCAGTGTTGGAAGCTTTAACCTTCGGTTCCTTCAAAATTCATTTGTTGACCAACCAAAATTTGAATTTTAGTATGTCAGAAACATTAAATGTGGTTGGTTAACAGATAGTTTTTCAAAGTAACCGTTGGATAACTTCTCCAACGGATAGATTTTTTCTCTAACGGACATTTGAGACCTAAATCTATAAATATAACATCATTTGAAGTTATGGGTAACGAATCAAACTTTGTATATACTGAAACTCTGCCAAATTTTCTACTCAAAGACTTTTACCCTCTTACTTCAATACTTGTACTGTAACTGTCATATTCACTATATTCAAGAGAGTTTCATCTTTGTAAATAATCTAATCTTCATCTGGAAGATATATTTTCTTGTGAGGAGATATCACAAGGGATTGTAGATCACTTTGTGAAAGTGCAGAAAGTGATTGAGTGAGCTTTAGAAAACAGAGCACTGACGTTGTACTGTGGCATTTGCAAGAAGCCCGTTGAATTCTTGCTGAATAGTGGAAAATCTCAAGTGGTGTCTTGGGGACTGGACGTAGGTCAAGAGGAGAGACCAAACCAGGGTAAATATCAGAGTTTTTCTTTTCTCTATCACTACTCTTTTATCTTACTGCTTTATACTCTGTTTTTCTATCATACCTTGCTTTCTTCATTGTTTTCACTTTGTGCAAACAAATTTTGTAATCTTCCCAATTCACCCCCACTCTTGGGAAGTCAGCCTAACTAACAAAACCCACCTCAATAGAGTAAGCTTTCAATGTATCATTTACTCTTAAAGAGAGTTTCATTTCTATAATCATTCTTTCCTACTATTTTCTAGGTAGAATCTTAGTGTGGGAAAATACTAAGTGATATTCATATCTTCTAAAGGTGTGGGAGAGTGGTTTTGTAAATACCTATTGAAGCTTATGGGATGTACTAAGACTTCACAGGTGCTCGGATCAAACCTATAGGATATAGTGGAAAATTTCAAGTGGTTACTTGTGGACTAGACGTAGGCTAAGTGGTTTAGGCCTAACCAGTATAAATTTTGTTCAATCAAGTGTTTTGATGATTCCAAACAATCAGAACTTGGAAGGAAGATATCAAAGGAATACAAAGGATCTCAAGTAAAGAAATCTAGAAAGAAATGAGTTCAAGATTAGTTTGTCGACTTTCTCATAATATTCACAGAGTAAAAGATTTTGATCATGCACCCACTAGTTTTAAATAAGTGTTTTTAAACTATCCTATATTAACTTACAATAAATTTGAGAAATAATAATTTTGAACTCTTAAACTTCATATGCTTCTTTTAAAATTCAAACTCTGATAGCTAAAATTTAAAGTTACAGAGATGTTGCCTCTAACAAACGAATTTCAGCCTGTTGAAATTTGAATTTTGAGTCAAGCATAATTTGTGAAAAATGAAAAATTTATCTAAAGCTATGTCAAAGTTCATATGAAATTAGAGTATAAAAAGAGTTCAAAGTCAGTCCTTCTGATAGACGAACTTTGGTTTTGGAAATTCAAACTTTAGAATGAAAACATATATGTCTGATAAGAGGTCTCTATAATAGATGAACTTTAAAGGCTCAAAATTTGAATTTCAAAAAGAAGAACTCTTGTGCCATATTAAGTTGCTCACTGACAGATGAATTGGATACCCAAAATTCGAATTTCAAGTGCACTATAGCGATATGGAACAACTGTCCACACTTCTTAGACAAACTTTAAACTTGAAAATTCGTATGTTCCAACATGGGAATATTTGTCAAGATCAAAATTTGAAGTTCCTCTTTGAACAGACGAACTTTGGAATTCAACGTTAAAGTCTTTAACTTATGGTCTCTACGAAATTCATCTGTTGACACATCAAAATTTGAACTTTGGATATCAAATGCATTAAATGTGGTTGGTGAATGGCTAGTTTTACAGAATAACCATTGGGTAACATCTCTAATAGCTAGATCTTGGCTCTAACAATCTCATCTTCATCTAGAAGAAAGATTTCTTGTAAGGGGATTTCACAAGAGATTTGGGAAGCACTTAGCTAAAGTACAGAGTGAGAATATGTAAGCTCTTAGAACAGAACACAAGGTTGTACTATGGCATTGCAAGAAGCCCACCAAATTCTCCTTACCAACTTTCAGAGCAAGACCCTTCTTCTTTCTATCTTGTCCTGCCTCCTTGAGAGCCTTCATCTTTCCTTCATATTCTTCGAGGCTACCGAAGAGGGCTATGATTGATGCTATTGATTCTCCTCTGGCTTCCTCTATTGCTGTTACTTTGGGTTGCCATTCCAAAGGAAGAGCTCTGAGGATCTTTCTGACCTTTTCTGTCTGAGTGTACTCCTTGCTAAGACTTTTTAATTGACTCACAATGAGGGTGAATCTCTTTTGCAATTCTTTGACACTCTCTCCTTCAACCATTCTGAAGCTCTCATATTCTCCTATGCAGGAGTTCAATTTGTTTTCTCCAACTCCAGTGGTTCTTTCATGAGCGATTTCAAGGGTGTCCCATATATCCTTAGCTGTAGAGCATTGTGAGACTCTGTAGAATTCGTCTTGATTCAATGTACTGACCAGGCAGTGTTTTGCTTTGAAGTTCAGCAAGACTCTTCTCCTATCTTCCTCGTTCCATTCGGCCTCTGGCTTCTCTCTGTACTTCCCATCATCCTGCAATGTCATTGGGACAAAATCTCCCTTCTGGATGATAGACCATATGTCTAGATCAATGGACTGAAGATAGATTTATATTCTCATCTTCCAGTATCCATAGTGTTCTCCACTAAAGCTAAGTAGTCTATTTGTATTGTTTCCCTCTAGTAGTATGCTTTCTCCAAAGCTTGCCATTGTTCTTCATGGACTGTTAAATCCTTTGCTTGGGAATCCGGGCTCTAATACCACTTATTAGATATGCTGGCTTCCCAAGAAGGGGGTGAATTGGGAAGATTAAAATTTTCTTCAAAACTTTAAGAAAGTGAGGAAAGCAAAGGTGATAGGAAAACAGAGTATAAATGAATAATCAGTAAAAGCAGTAATAGAGAAGGGAAGACACAGATATTTATCTTGGTTTGGTCTCTCAATCTTGACCTACGTCCAGTCCCCAAGCCACCACTTGAGATTTTCCACTATTTTGCAAGAATTCAATGGGCTTCTTTCAAATACCACAGTACATTGTCGATGCTCTATTTTTAGAGCTCACACTTTCTCTTTCTTTACACTCTAGTTAAGTGCTTCCTCAATCCCTTGTAATATCCCCTCACAAAATCTTTCTTCTAGATGAAGATAAGATTATTTACAATGGATAAACTCTCTTAATCAGAGTGTATATGAAAGTTGGAGTACAAAGAATGAAGTATGTGAGAGTAAGAGACTTTGAGTTGATGATTTGACAGAGTTTCAGTATGTACAATGTTAAAATCATTTCCCACAACTTCAAATGATGTTATATTTATAGATTTAGGTCTTAACTATACATTACAGACAAAATCTATCCGTTGGAGAAGTTACCCAACAGTTACTCTGAAAAACTATCCGTTCACTAACCGCATTTAATGCTTCTGACATTCAAAGTTCAAATTTTGGTTTTCCAACAGACAAATTTCACGGAAACTGAAAGCTAAAGATTTTAATGTTGAACACTCAAAGTTCGTCCGTCATGAAGCAAAGTTTGAATTTTGATCTTTGAAAAATGTTTCTATGTTCAAACATACGAACTTCCAAGTTTAAGGTTATTCTGGAAAGTATGAACAATTGTTCCATTTTGCTACAGTGCCTTCGAAATTCAAATTTTGATACCCAAAATTCATCTGTCAATAGTCAGTTCAATAAGGCACAATAGTTCATCTATTCAAAATTCGAATTTTCAAAATGCAAAGTTCGTCTGTCAGAGAGGCCTTTTTTCAAACTTACTTCAAAGTTTGAATTTCTGAATACTATCATTCATATGTCAACATATCATCATAACAGACTCACAAGCGTTGTTTCTGAAATTCAAATTTTCACGTTCAAAGTTTGTCTGTCAGTGAGTCATTTTGATGCTCTTTCCAAACTTAGTTTTTAGATGAACTTTGACATATTCTTAGATGCATTTTTCATTTTTCATAAGTTGTATTTTGTCTAAAATTCGAATTTTCAAAAGCCAAAGTTCATCTATCAGAGAAGGCTCTTTTCAGACAAGATTCAAAATTTGAATTTCTACAGTCAAAGTTTGTCTGTCAGAGAAGGCTCTTTTCAGACTTGTTCATTTTCAATACGAAATTCGAATTTCCAAAGCCAAAGTTCGAATTTTCAAAACAGCATATTAGTATAAACATTTCAAACTTTGTCTGTTAGTGGGTATTTTTCAAATATTCCATGAATTAACATAGAATCATAGTTTTAAAACATCTTTTTGCCAATTCAAAGTCTTTTACTCAATTTAAACATGGCTGTAGATTTTACATCTATTCTTGTGCTAGTTTTTCTTGAATTTCTCCACTTGAGCTCATTTGTGCACCTTTGATATCTTCTCTCCAAACTCTAGAAAGTTGGTTTGGAATAATCAAAACACTTGATTCAACACTTACTTGCTTACTGGTCATTCATACTCTGTACTTTATTTTTCTGCAACTTTTGCTTTCATTGCTCTTTTATTATTTTGTAAAAATTTCAAACTTCTCAATTCATCCCCTTTTGGGAAGTCAGCAGACCTAACAAGTGGTATTAGAGCCCAAACTCCCAAGTGAAAGATCTAACAATTATAGAGAATCAATGGCTAGCTTTAGGGAAAGCATTCTTCCTGAAGGAAACAATACAAATAGACCTTCTGGCTTCAGTGGAGAGTATTATGGATATTGGAAGATGAGAATGCAAATCTACCTCCAGTCCATTGACTTAGACACTTGGTCAGTCATCTAGATAGGGGATTTTGTCCCAATGAAGCTGCAGGATAATGGCAAATACAAAGAGAAGCTAGAAGAGGAATGGAATGAAGAAGATAAGAGAAGAGTCTTACTCAACTACAAAGCCAAACACTACCTGGTCAGTGCACTCAATTAGGACAAATTCTACAGGATATCTCAACATACCACAGCCAAAGGAATGTGGGACACTCTAGAAATTGCCCACAAAGGAACTATTGGAGTAAGGGAGAACAAACTAAACTCCTATATTAGTGAATATGAAAGCTTCAGAATGATAGAAGGTGAAAGCATCAAAGAACTGCAAAAGATTCACCCTCATTATGAATCAACTGAAAAGTCTTGGCAAGAAATGTACATAGCCAAAGAAAGTCAGAAAAATTCTTAGAGCTCTTCCTCTAGAATAGCAACCAAAAGTAACAGCTATAGAAGAAGCCAGAGGAGAGTCAATGGTTTTTGTCACAGCTCTCTTCAACAGTCTTGAAGAGTATGAGGGTAAGATGAAAGCCCTCAAGGAAGCTAGTCATGATAAGAAGAAAAAGGGGCTTGCATTGAAAGCTATAGAAGAAAGAGAAGAAGAAGCTGATGATGATGAAGAACTGGATGAAGAGACTCTGGCTATGTTAGTCAGAAAATTTGGAAGGTTTTATAGTAAGAAGAGAAATAAAAAATTCTTCAAGAAATGAGCAACTGCAGATAACAAGAAAGAAGGCAAAGAGCCTGTCACCTGCTATGAATGCAAGAAGTAAAGGCACATCAAATGGAAGTGTCCATAATTCCTAAAGAAGCAAGAAAAAGAAAAGAAGCTGCTAATAAAAGCAAAAGGAAAAAGGCATACATCTCATCAATATATGGCAACAGCTCAGATGAAGAAAATGAAGATGAGGAAGAAATTGCCAACATCTACTTGATGGCACTTGCATTTGAAGAAACTCCAAACTCATCTAATAGTGATCATGAAGATGAGGCAAATGACTATGAACCTTCCTATTCTAAATTTCTTGATGCATTTCATGATCTGCATAATGAGTTCATTAAAACTGCAAAAGAATTAAAACTGGCTAAGAAGAAGATTAGCAAGTTAGAATATGATTGCAAAATATCTGACACTACATCTCTACATAGAGCTGAATCTATTTGTTGTACATCATGTATTAAACTAAAGAAAAACAATGAATATATTATGAAAAGCATGGCTAAACTCACCAAGGGTAAAGATATATTGTTTGCTTTATTAGGAAGTCAGAGAATTACACAAGGAAAAATTAGACTTGGCTATGATCCTTGTGCAGTAAAAAAAAGAGAATGAAAAGAAGAATCAGAATCCATATATGAGACATTTTGTGCATGCTAATGGACATAAGAAGAAAAGTTACAACCCAAAATCCATTGAATTTTACGTCCAACAAAAATATGTAAAACAAAAATATTATCTGCATTGTTTTTCCTTGCATCACAATCTAGCAATCCCTTTATCACCTGCCACTTCTATAATAAGAAGGGACATGTTTCCAGTTCATATTTATTCAAGAAAAATGGACTTGGTAGGAAGGTAGAATGGGTTCCTGAAGGTAAATCCGTATCTAGGGAAAATGCCACTGACAGAAAATGACCCAAGCAGATTTGAGTACCTAAAAAGAAAAATTGAACTATTTTGCAGGTTTGTCTTAAAGCTAGCAAAAGTAACAAATGGTATATGGACAGTGCTTGCTCAAGACATATGACTGGTGATAAGGAGAAATTCATCACCCTTAAAGACAAGAAAGGAGGAAAGATGACCTTTAGAGGTGATTAATATGGCAGAATAGTTGGTATTGATATTGTGGGCAAGAATCTTGAAACATCTATAGAAGATGTGTTGTTTGTAGTTGGCCTCAACCACAACATGCTGAGTGTGAGTCAAACATGTGACAAGGGGAACTGGATACTATTTCACTCAAAATTCTACCTGGTCATCTGAAAAAGTGATCGTAATAGTAATTCTCAAAGCTCAAAAGGATGGTAACTGTTATACTATTAATCTTGATGAACTTCCCACTTTAGACTCTATATGTTTAATTAGTAAAGATAATGACAATTGGTTGGGGCGTAGAAGACTAGCACTTGTTAACATGAATCAACTAACAAAATTGATTAAGAATGATTTAGTCACTGGATTACTAAAAATTTCATTTGAAAAGGATAAAGAATGTGATACATGCCTCAAAGGGAAACAAACTAAATCATCATTCAAGCCTAAAAATGTAATCACCACATCTAGACAACTGTAATTATTGCATATGGATTTGATAGGTCCATTTAGAGTAAAAAGCATTAGTGGAAACTTGTATGTGCTTGTGATTATAGATGATTACTCTAGATTTACCTGAACTTTGTTCCTTTCTTCAAATAATGAAACATTTGATGCATTTATAACCCTAGCTAAGAAAGTGCAAAATGAGAAAGGTATTTCCATTGTGTCTATCAGGTCTGATCATGGTAGAGAATTCAAAAATTCAAGCTTTCTGGAGTACTGTGAAGGGCATGGAATTGATTATAACTTCTCAATACCAAGGATTCCTCAGCAAAATGGAGTGGTGGAAAGGAAGAACAGAATAATTGGAGAAATTACTAGAGCAATATTGAATGAAAAAGAAGCTTCCTCAAGTTTTCTAGGTTGATGCAGTAAACACAGCAAGCTACATCATCAATAGATCCTACATCAGACCAATTTTGGGAAAGACACCTTATGAGCTATACAAAGGAAGGAAGTCAAACCCCTCATACTTGTATGTGTTTGGATGCAAATGCTTCATCCATAACATTAGAAAAAAAATCCGGGTAAGTTTGATGCTAAATCAGATGAAGGTATATTCCTTGGCTATTCTAGTAGAAGTAAAGCATATAGGGTTTTCAATAAAAAGACTAGAGCTATAGAAGAATCTGTGCATGTTGCCTTTATTGAAAATGAAACTATTTCCAAGCATACCATTGATGGGGATAATCTTATTTCTAGCTTTAAGAACTTGAGTTTTTCTGAAGAAGATAAAATTGAACCTCCCAAAATATCCGAATCTACTAATGTAGAAGAAGATATTTAGGAGAAAGATATTGAATGTGAAAACAATGAAGAGATTTCTCAAGAACTCCTTAGAGCTTGGAGATATCAAAGGAGTCATCCAGTTGATCAAGTAATTGGGGATGTTCAAGAGAATGTTAAAACCAGAAGACAACTTAGGGATCAAATAAACAATTGTGCATTTATTTCGCAAATTGAACCTAAGTGTGCTAAAGAAACCTTAACCGATGAATATTGGATACTAGCTATGCAAGATGAACTTAATCAGTTTGAAAGAAATCAAGTTTGGGATTTAGTGACTAGAACCAAAGATCACCCAATTATTGGAACTAAATGGGTATTTAGAAATAAACTTGATAAATTAGGAACAATTATCAAAAACAAAGCTAGATTAGTGACCAAAGAATATAATCAGGAAGAAGGCATAGATTATGAGGAAACTTTTGCTCCAATTGCAAGATTGGAAGCAATAAGAATCCTCTTAGCTTATGCATGCATAAAAGACATAAATATCAAATGGATATAAAGAGTACTTTTTTGAATGGATATATTATGGAAGAAATTTATGTTGATCAACCTCCAGGTTTTGAGGACTCAACAAAGCCAAACCATGTTTAAAAACTGAAGAAAGTTCTTTACGGCTTAAAACAAACTTCTAGAGCGTGGTATGAAAGGTTAAGTAATTTTCTAACTGAAAAGGAATTTAATAGAGGAAAAGTAGATAAAACACTGTTTGCTAAGAAAGAAAATAAAGACTTAATTATTGTTCAAATTTATGTTGATGATATTATATTTGGTACTGCTAATGAATCTCTTTGGAAGAATTTCTCTAAGCTAATGTAGAGTGAATTTGAAATGTCAATAATGGGTGAGCTCAACTTCTTCCTTGAACTACAAATTAAACAATGTGATGATAGCATCTTCCTCAATCAATTAAAATATCTGAAGGAGCTGCTAAAAAAGTTTGGAATGGAAAATGCCAAATCAATAGGGACTCCTATGACTATTGCAACAAAACTTAACATGGAAGAGGGAGGAAAGCCCTTTGACATAACTCAGTATAGGAGAATGATTGGCTCTTTGCTATACCTAACAGTTAGTAGACCTGACATAATATTCAGTGTCTGTATGTGTGCAAGGTTCTAATCATGTCCCAAAGAATCCCATGTAATGGCTGTGAAGAGAATTTTCAGATACCTAATTGGAACATCACATATGGGACTTTGGTATCATAAAGGAAATGGAGAAGAGCTTACAGGATATACTGATGCTGACTTTGCTGGATCCAAAATTGATAGAAAAAGAACAAGTGGGACATGTCAGTTTCTTGGAGGTTCCTTGGTTTCATAGTTTAGCAAGAAGCAGAACAGCATGGCTCTCTCCATAGCAGAAGCTAAATATGTTGCAATAGGCAGCTGTTGTGCTCAAGTCCTTTAGATGAAGTAGCAACTTGAAGATCTTGAGATTGAGATGAAGGAAATACTAATAAAATATGACAATCAAAGTACTATCAACATCACAAAGAATCCAGTCATGCATTCAAGGACAAAGCACATTGAAGTAAGACATCACTTCATAAGGGATCATGTTTTGAAGGGAAACATCAAATTGGAATATATCCCTACTGAAGATCAAATTGCAGACATTCTGACTGAGCCACTTGTAAAATCATAAAAGAATTGGGAATAGTAAATCCCAATGAATTGTAAGCAAGCATCTATCTAAACATATTTAAAGTTTTTGACATTAATTAATACTAACTTTAGCATTGGAATGTATTTAAGATGTTTTGTAGGTACTCCACATGAGTCTAGATGATAGCAAATCAGTTTACTAGAGTTAATCAGACCTACACAATCAGAAGATGTTGAAAGAAAGTTGAAAATTTGAACTTTCAAGCCATATCTGTAAGTTCAAAAATTAGAAATTCGCATTTTAAAAGTTATTAGACGAATTTCTATATTGAATTGTGTTTTTTAATGAATTATTATGCTCAATATTCAAACTTAGATACTTATTAGACGGATTTCAGTAGCTTCCATACTATTATAATACTATCATATCCCTCGAAATTCATCTGTTGAATGCTGGAAATTCAAATCTCTATATTACATTGTGAATGTATTTTTTGCTCAAAATGCTCTCTATGCGAATTTTCATATCTCAAAATACGCACTTTAAAGACTCTTTACAAAACTTTGAAATTTGAATTTTTAAATCACTAAATCCATCTGTTGAAGCATGCTTTCACGTTAAGTCTCTGTAAGATGAACTTTCAAAAATGAAATTCGTTTGTTGTTTTTCTCATTCGTGTTTGCTTATTGCTTGATTCCTCAAAATTCAAACCTCAACGCTTCAAAGTTTGTCTGTTGGTATTTGTTCATTGAACTTAGCTTCTGTCAGACCAACTTCATGAAGAAAATTCATCTATCAGAAAGCCTCTCTTTATGGGTTAACTAGTAAACTGCTCAAAATTTGAATTTTGACCTCTCAAAATTCGTCTATTGAACGGTTACGGAAGTTAAAACTAAGGGTCTCACTCTAAACAGACGCAACCATATTTGTCTCTCTCTCAAGTCTGTTGACCTCCTCTCTTAATTTCCCATCAATTATGTTCATGAATCTTCATTTTCCACTATTTAAACTTCATTTCACACCCCATTCCTTGCATCCTTCTATAACATTCACTCACGAGAATAGCAAGGGTTAAGAATCTAAAAGTTAGTAAAGGAGAGTCCAGACCAAAGAGAGCGGTCAAGTTTCAATATGCCTCCAAGGGAGGTGAGACCCAGAAAAGGAAAGGTGAATCCAGTAAGGGAACTCCATCCAAAAAGCAGAAAACCACTCCCAAGGTAGATTCAAAGAAACATGTCTTGCTGCCCCTGTTGATCCTACTTCTTCTTCTTCTTCCAATACTGAGTCAAAGGAATATCAATTAACCACAAAGCCATTATAGAGCAATGCTTATATCCTGGAAGAATCTACCACCAAGTTCATCAGTAAGAAGGTAATTAAACCTCACTGTACAAATATGGAAGAATTTCTTATTTCCAACAATTTTGATGCTGGGCTATGGATGATAAAATAAAGAACTTATTAGAACTTAAAGAGAGATATGATGATGAGGTTGTCAAAGCATGGTATGCTGCTCTGATGTACAACAGCAAAAGGAAGAAATGGGAGGTAAATCTGAGGTCTAGAACTATCTGGCTTTTTGATGAGACCTTTAATGAAGTACTGGAAATCCCTGGGCAAGATGGCCTGAAGATTGACATCACCACCTCAAGGTACATGGATGAGGATGAAACTGCAGATGAGGAAGGTGGTCCTTTCTTGAATTATAAAGAAAGTATAGTACTAAACACCCTATTCAAAAAGCGTGAGAATAGGCCTCCTCTGAGTTTGCTGAAGCCCTCTCATCTTAGTCTGAAGTCAGGATCTTACACTACATTATGTCCAAGATCATATTCAATAAAGGATGAAGTTTTAATTTGATCACAAGGGTTGAAGCACATGTGATTACTGCACTCATGCGTGGCAAGCTGATTAACATGGGCTATATCATCCTTCAACGCATGATCAAAGCAAGAGATCAAAGGAGAGATTCCACTTTGCCCTTTGCCTCCATCATCTCCAAAATACTTCAGTATGCCAGAATTCAACACCTGGAGAAAGGAAAAGGCAAGCCCACTGAAGTCTTCAAAGAGGAAGAATTGCAAAGGATGAGAATTGAGAGAAAAGATAGCAAGTGGATTGGAAAAAAGTCAGAAGACCTATTCTTTGAGGAAGATGACTCACAATAGTAAGCAGGAACTTCTGAGGCTATTCCACCCTCACAGCCCTCACCTCAGCCTTCTCAACATGTTTCTCCTTCATCACAGCCCAATTAGACACCTCTGCCACCCACTCCCTCCACTTGGGCAAAGCCAACCAAGATTACTGAGTTGTATGATAGCCTATCTGCACTCATGCTGAGCATCAGAGATGAGCAAAATGCCAAGTTTGAACACCTACAAGATCAGATATTTCAATTGGCTAAGAACATGAAAATGGTTGCTAATGCATATGAGGATATCAGAAGTGTTATTCCCTCTTTATTAGCTCCACCTCAGCCAGGACACTCTAAGCCTACCAAGTCTCCTACTCCTGAATCTCCAAGTCCATTTGAACTAGCCTCTCCTGAACCTGCTGATGAACATGCTATTGTTGAGGCTACTGGCATTTTGGCCACTCCATAGGCCTCCAGCAATGAGACAAGCCCCAGTCCACCCTTGGACTATGGCATGGAGGAAAAGGCTTCTCAAGAAGCAAGTTCACACGAGCCTATTGTAGAAGATGCTCAGGAGTTAATTCTGTCACTACAAGAATCTGAGCAAATGGAGAAGCTTGTTGCAACCATCACCTCTGCTCCTATTATTCAAGCTGCTCTGAATGAGGAAAGAAGCCTTGTACCTTACATGGATACTGTAGCCATTGCATATAATGCCATTGTGCAAACTCAAAAATAAATGCTTGATGAGATTTTTCCTCCTCCTTCTCCTCAACCTTCATCTCCTCAATATGGCATGACCATAGCACACAGGGTCAGATTTGCCAACCTTCAGAAGGAAGTTTAGGAAATAGTCGAAGATGCTGAGGATGACCTGCCTGACACACCACCATCTGTACCTCTTCTTCAGCTTAATCCTGATTTACCTTTTGTCCCCGTTCCTTTTCATGCAATTCCAATGTCACAGATACCTCCTCCTGTTATACATGCTCAAGTCCCTGATGATGCCAAAAAGGGGGAGAATACATCTAAGCAAAGCGGGAAGACTTCAGGATAATTTGGCAAGACCTACAGTAAGAAATCCAAGCCCAAGAAGAAATGATTAGATCCTAAGATTGCTTGGTTTTTCTTGTACTTGTATTGACTGCTTGTTTATGTTTGTTGTATCGCTTGTAATGAATGATATTCTTGCTTTGAATTACTGTGTTTGCAATGTCATTTCACTGTACTAAACCTTTAATGAATTAATACAATGAGATTCCCTATTTTCCTTCTGATCTACTATATATGATGCACTTATCTTGAACTTTAATGCATATGTTAAGGAGGAGCTCTTAGAAGCAAACTCAAGTACTAATCCAGTTTGCAAATTGTTTTGTTATCATCAAAAAGAGGGAGAATGTTAAATCAAGTATTTTGATGATTCCAAACAACCAGAGCTTGGAAGGAAGATACCAAAGAAGTAGAAGGGATCTCAAGTAAAGAAATTAGTTCAAGATTAGTTTGTAGGATTTCTCACAGTATTCACAAAGTAAAAGACTTTGATCTTGCACCCATTGTTTTTAAATAAGTGTTTTTCAACTATCCTATGTTAACCTATGATAAATTTGAGAAATACTCACTAACAGATGAATTTTGAACTGTTAAACTTCATATACTTCTTTGAAAATTCAAACTTTGATAGCTGAAATTCGAAGTTACAGAGACATTCCTTCTAACAGATGAATTTTAGCCTGTTGAAACTTGAATTTCGAGTCAAGCATAATTTCTGGAAAATGAAAAATTCATCTAAAGCTGTGTCAAAGTTCATTTGAAATTAGAGTGCAAAAAGAGTTCAAAGTCAGTCCCTCTAACAGACGAACTTTGGTTTTAGAAATTCAAACTTTGGAATGAAAATGTATATGTTTGATAAGAGATCTCTCTGACAGATGAACTTTGAAGGCTCAAAATTTGAATTTCGAAAAGAAGAACTTTTATACCATATTAAGTTGCTCACTGACTGACAAATTTTGGAGATTCAAAATTCGAATTTCGAGTGCACTATAATAATATGGAACAATTGTTCACACTTATCAGAAGAACTTTAAACTTGAAAATTGATATGTTCCAACATGAGAAATATTTATCAAGATCAAAATTCAAATTTCACCTTTGAACAAATGAATTTTGAAGTTCAACGTTAAAATCTTTAACTTATAGTCTCTACGAAATTCGTCTGTTAACACCCCAAAATTCAAACTTTGGATGTCAAATACATTAAATACAATTGGTGAATGGGAAGTTTTGCAGAGTAACGCTTGGGTAACGTCTCTAACGGCTAGATCTTGTCTCTAACGTATAGTTAAGATATAAATCTATAAATAGAACTTTATTTAAAGTTGTGGGTAACAATTTTACGTTGTATATACTGAAACTCTATGAAAATCTTTAGTTAAAGCCTTATATTCTCTCACACTTGTACTTCAACTATCATACATATTCTAAATTAGAGAGGTTATCTTGTTGTGAACAATCTTATCTTCATCTGGAAGAAAGATTTTCTTGTGAGGGGATTTTACAAGGGATTTGGGAAGCACTTAGTTAGAGTGCAGAGTGAGAATCTGTAAGCTCTTAGAATAGAGCACAAGGTTATACTGTAGCATTGTAAGGAGCCCACCGAATTCTTGCAAGATAGTGAAAAATCTCAAATAGTTGTTTGGGGACTGGACGTAGGTTAAGAAGAAGATATCGAACCAGGATAAATCTTTATGTCTTCATTTCCTCTACCTTGCTTACTGCTTATTCATACTCTATAATTTGTTTTTCTGCAACTTTTGCTTTCACTGCACTTTTATAATTTTACAGAAAATTTCAAACTTTTCAATTTACTCCCCTCTTAGGAAGCTAGTAGACCTAACAAATTCCTATGTCTTGCTCTTGATCTTCTTTATTTAATTGTTGCACTTTACTCTCTCTGTTCATTCCTATTTTACTGCACACCTAGTGAATTTGGGTTGTGATCCAAAAAGGATAAAAATCTTGCATCATCCAATTCACCCCCCTTCTTAGGTGACCAGCCAATCTAACATAAACCAATCTATTTAATTAATATTTGATTTAATTTAAATAATTGATTTAAATTATTCAAATAATAATAAACTTTATCTATATATTAATAAAGACTAGAATAATTATATATTGAATTAGGAGAGTCTCCTCCCCCTAGAGAGAAAGCAGCCGCACACTTAAAGAGAGAAAGTGTACGGACGCATATAGAGAGAGAAACGTTCAAACGTTCATGAAAATGGTGCTAGCATGTTGTTTGAGTTGGACTCACTATTCCTGTGGATACCGATAGAGGGAACTGATCAGACGCGTCAATTCCTAGGGTCCGACAATGAAAAGAACCAAAAAGACACACACCAAAGGTAAAATACTCCTCTATATCTCAATTTAAGTAATATTGACGAATCCATGGGAGAGATTTCATTGTGTTTTCCAATACGTGTGTACCAAAATTCCCAACAAAAAGCTCTACAGGACTTCATTAAAGGCTTACAAAATAATGAGTTCAAGATGTTTAAAGAAAAAACATCTAAGCATGAAGCCCAAAAAAGAGTTATAATTCTTCTTCAAGTCCATGATCCAGTAGAAACCCAATCAAAAAAATGACCCAAGCTATTTATGATTAGTTTAGGATAAATTATATTTTAGATTTAATTTAAATTATTTTATTTATTTTATTTTTTTTAATTTATTTAATTTAGATTAGAATAAATAATTTGTGGATTCCTATTTGTATTTAAAGGGATTTAGACTTAGATTTAATTTAATTAGAATTAGATAAAAGCTTATCTTTATCTAACTAAGTTAAGGGTCATAATAGGAATTGATATTTTACTTCTCTATTCAAGGCCATCTACTATAGCGTTTTAAGACAGATCAATATTATTTAGAGTTTATTCAATTAATGAGTTTCATTAGTTCTTTATATTATTTTTAGAATACACCCGATATATTAAGAATTTGATCTACTCTTATGACGTCTTTCTATAACTAAAGTTCTTTGATACATGTTTTTATTGGATTCTAATTTGATCAACTCATTTTAGTCAAGTTTCCACATTGCTGTATTTTGTATTTTATAGGTTTTCGAAACAGGTTGCTCGTATGGTCTACATCATGAATAATCCTTTTCTAAGATCCATTTACATTAATTATATTGTATTTGATTTGCTTTTGATAATATTTGATTTAACTATGTACGTTTTGTTGTGAATTGTACTATGTTCATAACTGCAGTGACATGTAGATTTTATTATATATAAATATATATCATTTATATACATATAAATTAAGATTTATTAAATATAAAAAGAAAATTACAACAAATTAAATGATTCAGATGTCTTTTTTAGGATAAAAAGGATGTAACCTAGTGGGGAAAAATGCATGACCCTATATGAAAAATATTTCCTAAACACAACTCCTAATTTTTTCAATTCTCCATGAGGACCTGAGTCCTTGGTAAAGAAAAGAAAAACAATAATCGGATAGAATTATCTTTATAATTTTTTTCAAGTAAAATAAATTAAATTTTTAAATAAATTGAACTAATTTTTCATGTGGATAAACAAAATTTTTAAGTGAATTGAACTAACTTTTTAAGTGGGTTAAATCAATTTTCTAAGTAAATTGAATTAAACTTCTAAGTGATATGAGTTCAATTCTTAAGAAGATTGAACTAATTTTCTAAGTAAAATAAACTACCAAATGAACTGAATTAAATTTCCATAGATAAATTTTAGTAGTCAAAATTTTAGTTAAGAATAGTTAATTTTGGAAAAAAAAATCTTAAGTTCAATGAAAAAGGCTTAGAATTTCAAATTTGAAAAATTAGTTTAGTCTACTTAAAAAATTAGTTTAATTTACCTAGAAAATTAATTCATCTAACTTGGAAATCTAGTTTAATCCATTTCAAAAATTTAATTCATTTCACTTTGAGATTTATTTCAGTCTACTTGAAAATTTAGTTCACTCAACTTAGAAATTTAATTCAATCTATTAGAAAAAATCATTAAGGGTAATTTTGTCTAATCATTTCCTTTTTGTTTTCTCTTCTAAGGACCTAGATCCTTCTCCAAGAATAAAAAAAATTAGATGTACTTTTGAGGAAATATTTGGCTATGGGTCCTTCCCTAACTTAGTATAATTTGATTGCATGAATAATAATAATGGTAACTTAATGTGGTAAGAATATTTTTTTAGGAGGATTCAACTTGTTATTATTTACATTTCATTTTATGGTTAACATCTTAGTTATTTTGGATTTCTTTTTGTCAAAAAAGATTTTTATTTTAAAAAAAATTAGATAGGATTTTGTGCATTCCACATTCAGCCTTTTCTTCTTCATATATTGAATTTCTTAATTGATTTGAAAAAGACTTTCCACAATAGCATAATCCATTTCCCTTTTGCTTAGCCAAATAGAGAATTAGGTGCCCTATTTGCAAGTGTTGGAGGCCCTTAACTCTTTTTTATTATTAGTAATTCTTTCTTTTTTTTATTATTTTATATATATTGGTGTTTTGTCTTGCTTATGATGACCAACTAACCTTTGTCTTTCATGAATATCAAAAGATCTGTTTGGGTGAGGGAAAAAATAAGAGGAAGAAAAAAATTTAGAGAAAAAACAAGAAAGAATATAAATACCATTTTATTCAAATTTCTCTTTATTTTCCATCCAAATATTTTTCTCCTACTATTTTCTTTTTATCCAAACAAAACCTTAATCTGATTACATTTTCACAAACTATGACACAATAATTTAGTGCACATCAAAGAAAACAGCCCCCTATGTCCTTTCTTCACAGATTCATCACTTGAAAGTGGATCAGTACAAACTCACTTGACCCATATTTGCTTTCGTACCATGAGTATTTCACACTATTGACAGGTGATAAATAATATGGTTTATTTTTTAAAACTCTCGGCAATGCATAGAGCCCATTTTACTATATATTCACATATATAACTATTGATGTCTCTTGAACTTCATATATATATATATATATATATTTCAATTTTTCTTCATGCCTTTATGCAACTTTTTTTATTCTTTTAATTTCTTTTACACAATTTTAATAGAATTTTTTTTTCAAATCGCTTAATATTACGTAATTATATTAGAATCTAATTAATTTGAATCGAGTCAAATATCACCCCAATAGAATTTAATTGTTAGAAAAATAAATACAATCTTTAAAAAATTTTAAATTATAATCTATCCTGTAAGTCAAATTGGAAAAATATATAATTATATATTCATGAAGAACTTAATAATTTTTTGGCATTTTTTTTTCAGGCGAACAAGAACTTAATAATTTAACCTTGAATCTAAAAAAATAAAGAGCAAACAGTTTTTGTGTTTTCGATGACAAAGGGTGGGCTTAGCCCAAGGAATACAAACTAACAAAGGGGAATAACTCCTATTCTATCTTGCCGAAGTAGCCCTTCTACACTAGGGGGCCATCTTTTGTTTTGTTTTTTATTCAATTAGCGGGCTATCTTGAATCACATAGCAAAAGGCATACAATTGTTTGCGAAGGAAACCTAAATGTGCGACAAACGGAAAGCCCAGCCCATTACCCATTGAAAAGCCCAAAAAGGAGTTGCAAAAGAGGAATGTAAAATAAGCCAGGAAGAAGAACCTTTCGTAATTTTGATCTTCCTCCGCCCAACGCAGCTTCGGTCCGTCGCATTGCTGCTCCCCCCACTTTGGAAGTGGCTTCTGCAGTTTCCCATTACCTTCATGGCCACACCCTTCCGCTCCCTTTTTACTTGACCTAAGCTGCCATTCATAGCATTTTGATGAGCGATTAATACCACAATGAGTTCTAAATCACAAGCGTTTTCTTGGTCGCGCCTGCTCCTCGGCCAAGTCCTCCGAGATTCCGTCAAATCTCAAGTATATTCTTCTCGCAAATTCACACCGTTATCTTCCCTTCCTCCCTACACAAGCACGGTATCGACACGGAAAGCCTATTATTCCACTTCATCAGCCACGGATCCTGACTCTGAATTTTTCTCTCCCACTTTAGTGCAAGACCTTTTGGCTGAGGTCGAAAAGGATAGGCTCAGAGAAAGACAACAGAGAGTAAGGGCTGGTTTGGATACCAAAGACATCGATGCCGAAGCTGAGGAGGACTATATGGGTGTTGGGCCCCTCATAGAGAAGCTTCAAAAGCAGAAAATCGTGGATTCTCCCGAGTTAAACGAATACGAAGAGCCTACTGACTCCGATAGCGAGGACGATGACGAGAGATTTAGCCCTGAGGCAATCCAACAGAGGTTTGAGGACTTTGAGAGGAAGTTCAAGAAGCATGAAGAGTTACTTAAAAACTTCACCGACGCTGGTATCTCGTGCTTCTCTTTATTTTATCTTATAATTAATCCTGCTTGGTTTCGCTTTTGGGTCTTTTATCGGACCGTGTGGTTCTTACTTCCGACAGGATGTGACGAGATAATGACAGTTAAAACATAACCTTGGAAATAGATCGCATTTGTTCAAGTTAAGAGTAAGATAAGTTGTTTTTACTCTTCAATTTCGTCGAATATCTGAAATAGTGTAACAATCCAATAAAATAAACCTTCACGTCTTTCCTCTTCTTTATATTCAGTATTTTTTCAATTGAAGATTTTCACATGTAGTCTTTCTGGGTATCTGATCCCTTAGTCAGTCTTCATTTTGCTTTTTTCATTAAAGCCATATCTTTCCGTAAAATTGCAGCGGAGAATTCTGACTACCGAATGTTAAAGTTTGTTTTTGGAAAGCATTTCCATGGGTGTCATAGTTTTGTCCAATTTTTGTGACTGTTTAGGCCTAAACTGTTCACCCAATTGTGTATTTATAATTTTTCTTAATTTATGCTTTAATTATGACGAAAATATGTAAAATTGTTTGGAACTCTATAGTATGTCTTTTAATTTTTCATACCTTTTTGTTCTGACATTTTCTTACAGAGACACTTGATGATGCTTTCAAGTGGATGAATAGAATTGACAAGTTCGAGCAAAAGCATTTCAGGCTTCGTCCTGAATACAGGGTTATTGGAGAATTGATGAATCTCCTGAAAGTAGCAGAAGGAAAAGATAAATTCATTTTACAGCAAAAACTAAATAGAGCCTTGAGATTGGTGGAGTGGAAGGAAGCCTATGATCCTAGTAATCCTGCCAATTATGGAGTTATTCAGAATGAAGAATTAGGAGGAGGCCCTCCTGATGATGCCCTCGAAAATGCTGGGTTTGAAAAGGAGGATCAACTAATACAAGGAGCTGATGATGATGAGGATCAAGATGAAAAGGATGATGATGATGACGATGATGATGAGTTTGATGACATGAAAGAGAAAGATAACAAACTACTGGAGAAACTTGAAGCTATTGACAAGAAACTTGAAGAGAAGCTAGCTGAACTTGAATATACATTTGGGAGGAAGGGTAAGGTTCTTGAGGAAGAGATAAGAGATCTTGCAGAGGAGAGGAATTCCTTAACAGAGACTAGAAGAAGGCCTCTTTATCGAAAGGTGTGTTATATGCTTAGTTTTTTCTGCTGATCATGTATGATGCAAATTTTACAGTTTAGTTCATGCAGATATGGAATTTGATCCTGATGCTGTTGTTTATAGCGCTTTTTCATCAATAAATTATTTTTAAGAGATGCTTTTGTGTGTGTGTGTGTTTACTCTATATTTATGTGTTTTTGTATATGATGCCAGGGTTTTGATGTAAAAATGATTGATGTGAATCGGACATGTAAGGTTACAAAGGTACTTATGGATCTTTCTCCTTCTATCCCTTGTTCCTGGCCCCTGCTGTGGCTCTGTCTTGCAGATGTTCTTAGTTTGTTTATTTTCTCAAGTGTAGGGAGGACAAGTTGTAAAGTACACTGCTATGCTAGCCTGTGGCAACTATCATGGTGTTATTGGTTTTGCAAAAGCCAAAGGCCCTGCAATTCCAATTGCTCTTCAGAAGGTACCTTCTTCCATGATACAACTTATAAAGCTTTAAAGTTGTGCATAAGGTTGTTTGGCATTGGATTGTTTCCTTTTGTTCTGTTGGACTCTCTGCACAGCATAATTCCTTGTGGTTCATTTTGTTCAACGGAAGGAAGGAGAGAGATTTTAATGTTTCTTTATTTGGTTTGGAATGAGAGTGGATGGAAAACGATAATAAATTGACTATTTTATCCCTATCAAATTTAAACTTTTTTCCCCTCCTTTTTTTTTTAAATGGTTGTATTACAATTCATCCTTATCTTTCACCTTATTACACATCTCATATATTATTTATTATAAATTTTTATTAATGTATTTTTTAAAAAATTATTAGATCAATTTTATTTTATAATATCATTATAAAGGTTAACATCAACCTAATTATTTTTATGATAATTATAATATTAAAAAAAAATTTTAATAAGTGCAACATTGGTGTAACACAATTTTGGAGGGAAGGGATAGTTGGGAAAATTTCCTTCTCTCCATTTTTTTGAACCAAATGAGGGGATGGTAGCAAAATCCCTCCCTTCCATCTCTTCCAAATCCCTCTAACTGTGAACATTATGTTATTGAAATGAAAATCTCATTTTGAGATGACATATTTATAATTCATGATGAAATTTTTATAATGAAGAAATGCTACCTAGGGCTCGTGATGATTGAAAGTGACAGGAAGAAATTAGTTTTGCTGTGGTGATGTGCTGAGCTTAATAAAAAAAAAATCATTGTATATCATTTATCAGACTTTATCATGCAGCATGCTATAATATAAATTCTGTTTTTGAATGTTTTGAATTGCGTTTTGACATTGTGTGTATCAGCTGGAAAGAATTTATATCTATTTTGTTCAGTGTAGTTGTATCTTAACACACAGCACATCGTATTAAATGTTTAATGATTGAATTGACAACTACCAGGCATATGAGAAATGCTTTCAGAATCTTCACTATGTGGAAAGACATGAGGAACATACAATTGCACATGCGGTACAGACAAATTATAAAAAGACAAAGGTGGTTAATTGTAACAGTGTTTTCATGATTCCAATTTTATGAACTTTGATTTAATCAATCAATTTGACTTGTGCTTTTCTTCAATAGTCATATCCTTGATTTTGGATTTCATGCATTGTGAAATTTTCCATAGGTGTATCTGTGGCCTGCCCCGACTAGGACAGGCATGAAAGCTGGTAGAATAGTGCAAACCATACTGCATTTAGCTGGGTTAAAAAATGTAAAATCTAAGGTAAGCTGACAGCCAGATAAAATCCTCTTATGAAAGATCGCCCTGTCATTAGAGTTTCCTCTAATTTCAATTGCCTTGATAGGTTGTTGGTTCCAGAAACCCTCACAATACGGTTAAGGCTCTATTCAAAGCCCTTAATGCGGTTAGTAGCTCATCTGGCTGATATTGCCTATAGTTCAATAAACTTGCTTCAATTTTTCACTGTCGCAATTCTTTTGAATTTCAGATTGAAACACCGAAAGATGTCCAACAAAACTTTGGCCGAACCGTGGTTGAGAAGTACTTGTTGTGACGGGTATGCTGTGGTGGGATCAGTTCATTGCTTCTGGATATCATTCCTTGAATCTTTTTCTCCTTTTGCATCTTTGATTCCCCAACCTCTTCCTTATCCCGCTTTTTTCACAGAGCAGGTGGCTTTGATATGAGATTTTGCTTGTATTTATTGCTAAATCAAATCAAATCAAATAGTTGATTTATGGAGATCTCTGTTTTATGAGATTATAACGATCCTTTTGGTTCAGAAATAAATTTCTACTGAGGTGATGGCAAGATTCGGATCGTCTTAAGGATGGCAAGGAAGTATTTTTAAAGTAAGAGATGGGAAAAATAAAATAAATAGAAAGAAAATAAGTGTGTAGAAGACTAGTTGCTGTGTTACTCTCTCTCTCTCCCCTTCTCTCCTCTCGTTCACTTTCAAAAATGTTCTGTGAGTTTCACGTTTTAAAAAGGCTTAGTTATGTACAAAGTAAAATGAACCATATGATTGATGTATGTGGACTATGCACATGGTACCGTAGAAAAATATCGCATCTTTTAAAACGCTCACCCTGTTATCGTCAGTGGCTAAGGCTTTATGTTGAAAAATTATGTTTGTATGTATGTATCAAATCGTACTAACAAATTCTAAATATTGCAATTTGTTCTTTAAGTTTCATATACCCAGTAGATGAAATTGCTTATAGAATCTCTTATAATATCAAACCTTGACCTAGCATTTCTTCTCATGAATAATTTATATCTGTTACATAAGTTATTGTTCAATCTTAGGATGGGTCTGCCTTCTTTTTAGGACGTTTAATTCTCCAACCAACTTATGCTGCATCTCATATTGTGATCATATTGACCAAAAGAGTGGAAATTAAATATGGAAAAAAGAAGTAAATATATTAGGTTGACATGAATGGTAGGAATAAAATGGGCATTCAATTTTATGGTTCAGTTTAGCCTAAAAACTGAATAAACCAAAAATCAAAATGATGATAACAAAATAATTGAATTGAAATATTTCGGTTACATTCAGATTTTGCAATTTTATTTGAAATTGTAATTAAAGCAAAATGGCACAATTTGTGAAGAAAAATTCAAAAGCTTTCAAAATATTCAAAAAAAAATACAAAAAGCCTCTGAAACCAAGTTACATATATATATATATATATATATTCAAATATTCCATCTAAATAATATTAAAAAATATTCCTATATAAAAAATGAAAAAAAATTTAGAATCATATTAATCTTAATAACAACATCATCTATAATTATATTCATAATGAAAAATAATATTAAGAAATCCAAATCTATTATAAAAAAAATTAAGAAAATTAGAAAGAAAATTAAAAATATCATTTTGATGTTGCAAAAAAAAGCTCCAAAAGTATAATATTATAATAAATTAAAAACTCAATAAAAATGAAAATAGAAAATTCAGTTTATTCAATATACTACAAACACAAAAATAATTTCTCAAATATAACAAAAATCATATATCGGTGCCAAAGTCACCGAGATCTTTCATTAATTTTGTAGGGGTCTATACTAACCCCCTCCCCCACCTTTTTTCTTTAGTTTTTTTTCTTAAAATTTTATTTTCCAATTTTTTTTTATCAAAAAATATCAAAATAAATAAATATAAATTATATAAATAATATATACTAAATAATATAAATTAATTAATTAATAGAATATATTCTTTAATATTTTTAAAATTATATGGGTTTATTTATATTTTCAAAACATAAATTTTAGTCAAATTTTTAATATAAAAAATACATTTTTATTAACTAAAATTCATATTAATATATATTGAATAATTATAAAAAAAATATATATTACCTTTTTTTAATATTACTAAAATTATATAAATTATATTACCCTTAGAACCGAGATTTATTCGTATTATTTTTATATTTATAATATATTGAGAATTTTGTTTTTTTTTTTTGGTAGTATCTGGTAAAAAATTTCGAGGAGGGCTCCCATGGCCCGCAGGCGCGGCGGCAGCAATGGAAGTGTAGTGTAGTATTTGAGATTTGATGTGCCTTCTCCGTCTTCGGTCTCTCCTTGCCTCTTCCACATGCGAAAGGTTGCTTACTCTTCTCTTTAGTTAAGAAAGAAACGACAATGTCAATTTCTGGTTAAAAATAGAATGAAATGACAATAACGCATTCCCGTTGGCTTTAATTTTCATGATTCTTGTTGCATCTCGTCTCCATGCTTACTTATTTCTTATTGTTATGCAACTTGTTATCTCTTTAGTTGCTATTTAGATGGTTACTGGATATTGGTAATAGGACATTTTTGAAGAAGCTATTGCCTTAAAACCTGACTATATGTTACATTGTCTATAAAATATGAACAGTACAGTTGATTTGGTATGAAAAAACTGTCTCGTCGATGTAGAATTCATCATTTGTAATTTTTTCACTGAATAATACTGTTCGTGCGGCATGATCTCTATTGCGTTCTCCGTAATCAAAGTGACGATCAGGCAAAGATCGATCCACTCCTACTCCTCAGACTAGTTGCTTTTCGTTGACTCTTGCCAATCATCGCCTCTCTCTCTCTTTCCACTGTTTTGTTGAAATGCGTCTAGGGTTGTAAATTGCAATGTGTGGGTCTATTATTATCTCTGATAGCCGGTTCCATTCTCTGAAACATATTTCTTCTTGCTTTATAATTTTAAGCCCACCATTTTCCAACTTTTTCATGTAATTTGATTGCATCTTTTGAAGCTCCGTGGTCGTGGGGTTGGCTTCTAATGTGCTTTACATTTTAGCTACGTTCTGACATCCTCTAATTCTTTTGGAAGGTGTTATGGTTTCGATCCATTCGACCTTCATGGGATATCTTTCGTGTGGCAGACATGCTCTTCAGCAGATTATTGGAAATGCTCAGCCCCAGAGCTCTTCTCATATTGTGGTAAACCCACTGGTATATGCTTGTCATGGACTTAGATACAGGAAACTGGAGGTCATCCTCACAAAGGTGAAGTCTATATTCTTTTGTCGTTTTATCTTTTCAAAAAACTTGTATATACAATTTCTTGTATCTTTACTATCAGGTTCCCTAATTAAAACATGACAGGTGCTTGATTTTTCTGTAATAATATGACAAATGTATGCCTTTTACAACTGAACATCATATGATTGGGTCTATAAACATTTTTTACATGTTATAATTTTATAGAAAATTTGATAGCAAATATATAAGAAATTGCATCTAAATCTAGTCTTTTATCTTTTCCTCTTGTTTCAGTATTCCATTTTTTAAAATTAATTTGTGTGCTCTTTCTTTCTTTTATGTGGGTGTTGTGACTGCAATTGTAGGGTATAGATAAGCTTGGAAAGCCAAGTGAAACAGTGAAAGTGGCTCCTGGATATTTTCGCAACCATCTAATGCCCAAGCTGCTTGCTGTGCCAAATATTGACAAGTTTGCTTATCTCATCAGGGAGCAGCGCAAGGTTCTTTTCTCTTGAACTAATCTTATAAGTAAATTGATTTTTATATCATGGGCTTTAAAACATAGTCGTTGATCATTATGGTGATTTATTTCTGCTTTGTTCGAAATGATCCAAACAAATATTTTTCAAATTACACAATGGAGAAATTCTCTGCCATCTGGTGCAGAGATTTATTGAGGTACTTAGAATATGGATCTCTGATTAAGAATACTCGTGTTTTCTCAAACCTGTACTTGTTACAATCTTCTGAGATGAGTTGTTATATATTCTGATTTTCTCTGTCACATATCTGCTACTAAAAAGAACATGCTTTATATATTACCTTTTTAAAAAAAGGTTATGTATTTTTGGTGTATCTTATATTTACCCTGCATGTGTACATGTGCATATGTGCAGTAAAGAATAGAGATATTATACTTGTGTCCTTGTGGTATTCACAACTGTTTATTGGGATGCTTACTTTTTATTTTTCAATTTCAAAATTTAATGAAGTACATTGCATCAATAAAAATAGAAGGAACTCGTTATTCTATATGGAATTTATATCATGGAGAAGCTCTTAGACTGGTTTTAAGTAGAAATTTAGTTGGTATTGCCATATGCATGTGTATATATCTCAACCCTTATGTGCAGTGAACTTGAGCTAACTTTTGTCTTCTTGATTGAAAACTATGTTCAAATAGCCAGGCTCCTTAACTTCTTTGGTACCGCTGACTGGTAGTTTCATGTCGTTAATGGTTCAGTATATCAACCTGCTGCTGATGATGAAGAAGAAGTATCTGAAGATCCAAACGAAGATAAGATGAAAGAGTATGAAAAGGCAGCACTATGCCTCACTAAAGCTAAGCTGGTTTGTAGCTTGACCTTCAGAGCTTTTCATCACTGATTGAGATTATGTCTATAATTATGTTTTACACTTTATTTTTCTTCCCTCGATCATAGCTTCTTTATGTTTGTGTTTTCTACTTTGAGAATTTGGTATGGGAAAATAATAGATGAACTGTTCTCAGATGGGATAAAAGTACAGGTGTTGGCTTGACAATTTAGTTGTCTCGTTTTGTCACCAGAAAATATATCTTTTCACATGGATCTGGATGTTATGATATACTAGGTCTTGCGGCGGTTCATCGATGCCCAGAAAGCAGAGTCAGGTGCGAAAAAAGATGAGCCCTCAGAATTGTGTTCAGCTGTAACGAAAGATGATCTTGTGATTGAGGTAATAGTTGTTCTCTTAATTTAAGTGTGTGTGTGTGTTTTTTTTTTGTAAAGGTAACATTATGGTCTGGTAAGCATACTAGTCAATTTCCGCTGTTATCTTCATCCTTTATTTAGTTTGATTTGGATATTTTGTAGCTTTCTAGGTGATAGATTAGAACTTGGTAATATAGGTAGGTATTCCGACCATATTCACCTACATCTTTTGGATAGACTGTTTTTGCTGTATTATTATTCGTTAAAAAAATCAGGAATTTCTCCGGGTAATCCTTTCAATGAATGGGAAGGTGGGTTGCTGGGAGGACAGTAAGGAGAAAACCAAGAAATAAGAAAAGGAGAAAAGATTTGCAAGGAAGATTGCACCATGATATGACAGTACAAAATATGAAAGGACCTATTTGATTGCCATCCAAATTTCAGATTGCTGGGAGCTGATATTTTCATCTCCCTGCACTCTCCCTCTGACTCCAAAATGAGATCCCATTAGCTTAATCCGTTTGGTTGTTTAATTTTACGAAAGAAAAACTATTTATTGATGTTTGGTCTGGGACGTCAGTTTATTGTGTGTCTCAAGTGGTTGTTTTGCTGGTCAGGTGGCAAGGCAGCTATGTGTGAACATTGCACCTGACAACCTGCATCTTCCAGCGCCTTTAACAGCGGTGGGTGAATATGAGGTGCCACTGCTCTTACCAAGGTCCGTTCGTTTACCAGAGGGGATGATTAACTGGACTCTCAATGTTAAAATTCGGAGTAAATAAAACGCTAGTCTCGAGCTTTGCGGGCATTACTTATTTATTTTCCTAATGATGGTTGACACTTGTAATCCCTGTTCATACGCTTTGGACATCTGTTCTGTTATATATATAACATTTTAGCTGTTGGATTGGAAAATCTTGAAGAATCAGACTTGCAATTGGTTCTTGTTTTCCTGTATCCCGTCTCATTACAATTTAGGCGTATTACCTTGAATTTTGGGTAGAAAGTAGTCTGTAAAAATGTTTCCGTTGGTTAGGAAAGAAAAGCGAGGAGGTGGTTTTTTATAGTTAATTCTGGAAGAGTGCAAACAAAGAATCAATTACATTCCCTTTTTAAGGGATTTTGTTTTTGAACTGACTTTTTTTTCAGAGATATTTAAATTATTAATTTTTTATGTTGAAAATTATTCTTTTTTAAATTAAAAAATTTGCCTCGTTAGCTTCCCTTTTTTTTTCCACAATAAAGGATAAACTGTCATTATATTTAATTTGATTGAAATATTTATTAATTTATTATTGATATAGAGGGATTCATGCGATTAGCTTGTTTGCAAATATTTTAATTTAAAAATTTTCAATTTAGATAGAGGGATTCATGCGTGCAGCTCATTTTTTATTTTTCGGCCACCAGTGTTCTGCTCATTCAATCGTGGGAATATCCTTGTTTTAATGGGCATGGAGTGGTGTTATCATGCCAATATTCCTGCAAAATTTTTTGCTCTTAACAAATGCTCATATAACTGTAAGTTTGGACCTGGTCTGGAATGAAGTTAAAATCAAATAGTATAAAATAAAAATGTATCATTTGTAAGTTTTTTATCTTTCCGTCTTCTTTTATTCTTTTTATTTTTTACACCCCTTTAATTATCAGCTACATTGTACGGGAAAAACTTATTTATTTAATTATTTAAAAAATTAACGCCTTCTGGCCCCAGCCGTCCCCTTTCGAAAAAAAAAACATGGAAGAGACACAACTTACGACGCCGAAGTACAACCGCTAAAACAAAGCTTTTTACTCTAGCATGGATGGAAGGAAAGTGTATTTAAATAACTTCCAAACCATTTACTCAAAAAAAAAAAAATCCAAACCATGAGATTTATTAGAGCATCTTGCGAAGGAAAACTTTAATGGCTCAACAACAACAACAACAATAGCCTTATCCCACTAAGTGGGGTCGGCTACATGGATCAAACGACGCCAATGAGCTCTATCAAACACCATCTCCTCAGAGAAAACTTTAATGGCTCATATGGAGAAAATGTTAAAAGGAAGGATGCAAAAGAAAAGGCATGCGAACAATACAGAAGGTAACTTTTATTGATTCCACAAACAATCACATCCTAAATCACCATTAGAAACACAATTTTACCACTTCATAGTATAATGAACATGCTTCACACAAGAAGAAAACAACATTACGCAGGAGGCATGACAAACATACTCTCTTAACTCAAAAGTAGATACGGTTATCTAGAAAATGCCATCATGACATCAATAATCTTCTCCTTCCTCTTCATCATCTGCTGCCTCAGCACCAACTTCCTCATAATCCTTCTCAAGAGCAGCAAGATCTTCACGGGCTTCCGAGAACTCCCCTTCTTCCATTCCTTCACCGACATACCAGTGTACAAAGGCCCTTTTGGCATACATGAGATCAAATTTGTGGTCAATGCGGGAAAATACCTCAGCAACTGCAGTGTTGTTACTGATCATACAAACAGCCCGCTGCACCTTAGCAAGGTCACCACCAGGTACAACTGAGGGAGGCTGATAGTTGATGCCACACTTGAAGCCGGTTGGACACCTATAGGGAGAAGGACAACATTATTGAGATTATGATCTTGCATGCGAAGAAGATTCAGCAAAGGGAAAAAAATTTTGAAAAAAATCACATCGTAAAGGGTGGATCACTCAAAAGAATCAAATTTCCATAGGTGCAGTTCACACATCAGCTCACTGGGTGTAACATTGTGAATGTAGTAATCAGATAACTTCTTACATTCATTTCAATCAGTAAAACCCTAAGGCCACACGCACTATTTTCAGTTAAGTACAAACAAAATTTCTTACCAGTCAACAAACTGAACAGTCCTTTTTGTTTTTATGGTGGCAACTGCAGCATTTACATCCTTGGGAACAACATCCCCACGGTACATCAAGCAACAAGCCATGTATTTCCCATGCCTAGGATCACACTTGGCCATCATGCTTGAGGGCTCAAATACTGCATTTGTGATTTCGGGCACAGATAGCTGCTCATGGTATGCTTTTGCAGCTGAGATAACAGGGGCATATGAGGAAAGCATGAAATGAATGCGAGGATATGGTACAAGGTTCGTCTGGAACTCTGTAATATCCACATTTATGGCTCCATCAAATCTCAATGAAGTTGTTAAAGAGGATATGATTTGAGATATCAATCTGTTCAAATTGGTATAAGTTGGCCTCTCAATATCTAGGGATCTTCGGCAGATGTCATAGATTGCTTCATTGTCCAAGAGCACAGCCACATCAGTGTGTTCAAGGAGGGAATGTGTAGAAAGAACGCTATTGTATGGTTCCACAACTGCAGTTGAGACCTGAAATTGAAGGAGAAATTATCTACAAGGTACACATGAGAAATGAACATTTTGCTACAGCCCATATAGCAGGCAAGGTCTGAGAGGTGAACTACTCAAAGAGAAGTACCTGGGGAGAAGGATAGATGGTGAAACCCAGCTTTGACTTCTTTCCATAATCTACAGATAAGCGTTCCAATAGCAAGGACCCCAAACCAGACCCAGTGCCACCACCAACAGCACTAAACACCAAAAACCCTTGCAGACCAGTGCAATTATCTGCTAATTTTCTAATGCGATCAAGGCAGAGATCCACAATTTCTTTTCCAACTGCAGTATCAATGAAAAACTTTATTAAAGTATAAATCAAATGGATTAGTTCCCATAGATATTTCTTTTACTGTTCTAGAGACAAATTCACTTACCAGTATAGTGTCCTCTAGCAAAATTATTAGCTGCATCCTCCTTTCCAGAGATGAGCTGTTCGGGATGGAAAAGTTGCCGAAAAGATCCAGTCCTAACTTCATCAATCACAGTTGGTTCAAGATCAACAAACACAGCTCTAGGAACATGCTTGCCAGAACCAGTCTCACTAAAGAAGGTGTTAAAAGCATCGTGTGCAACACCAACTGAAGTGTCACTGCAGATGAGAAATTTTCAGCACGTCAGAGAGTGAAGACTGAGATAAGGGCATATGACAGTTTGAACAGAAGTGGCTTCACTAGAAATTTGCGAGCTTGAATGTTATAAGCAATGTAACACTCAATATATAGAAACAAAATCCATGGCAAAACGTAATAAGTAATTTCTTGAGATCCACACCAAAAGCAGGTAAAGTTCATTGGATAACATATATCACACACATATATACTGTTAATTTGTTGACCTAATGGAGTGTCATGTCAGTGTTGGGTTAAAGCATTTACAGTTTAACCTGGTATGATTCATTCCTTTTTCTTCACGCTTCTAATCAGTAAATTAACAAATTTAAAAACCCATTTGTCACTTCCCATAAGACGTAAACCAGACAAAATCCATAGATCCTGTCCTCACAAAATGTTCCCTTTCCTTTCTTTTTGTCAATTGACTCCTTTCTTACCCTCTAGCTTGTCATCCCTTGTCAAATTCTGTCTCTCCCTCTTCATTTCTTGTCATCTTGTCCAATTCTCATGAAAATATACCTAAATTTGTTTGTTATCTTAACAGTTGACCGAATACTGAGTTAAGGACATGCGACAGTATTAGTTGAACTGGTTTCACCAAAACTTTTTGAACTTTCGTGTTAAATGCAATGTAATGTTCAGTATATAGGAATGATACAGGGCGAGGAAAATCTTGGCAAGCAATTTTCTGCATCTCCACCAAAAGCATATAAAGTTCACCGGAGATGTCTTATCAAACACAGACGCAGCGCCAATTGGTTGCAACAATGGAGCGTCAACCATTAAATTATAGGCAATTACAGTCTAAACAGTCGGATTAATTTACTTTTTCCATCCAATTGCAATAGTAAATTAACATATTCACGATAAATCCATAAAAATCATATAGTGACGTATCAGAATGCACACAAACGATGTAAACCCGACGAAACCTATAGATCCGATCTTCACAATATGATCCCTTCCTCCACTTTTCGTAAATTAATCCCTACTCTCAAAAAACTTCTCGACCCTCATCAAATTATCTGTCCAATTTAAGGTCTCGGTCATCGCATCAAATTCTCACGAACACGGATACATCCATAAGTAAAGACCATCTTGCTTCACACAAGGGCATATACAGGAATAATGGGAAAAAAAGGAAAAGAGGAAGCAAATTTGGATAGACACTAGTTACCTGGGCATCATACCGTCGGGTTGAATGCCATGCTCAAGGCAATAAAGCTCCCAGCATGAATTCCCAACCTGAATACCAGCTTGCCCTATGTGTATGCTTATGATCTCTCTCATCTCGCTCTGTCTCGGATCTTCTTCTCCGCTTCAATCAAGACTACAATTCTCCTCTTTCTCTCACCAAGTCACTGTGTAGGAGTGGGTGTAACTGTTTATGCAGATCGAAAATCGTCTGTCTCTATCCGTCCTTCGCCGCACAGCACTAAGACGCGACTTAAAGTAGAGATTTTTAAAAAATGTAACTATATCTTTTAAGTTTTTTACAATTACCACAGTTGGGTTTTGTAAGTTGTTTAAATTTTTTTTTTGTCACCGCAAGTTGTTTAATTAAAATGTATTAAGTGTGTGCTTTTTATAAATATCTATAAATATAAATATTTCTTCAGTTAAATCTTAGTATGGGAAAATATATTTATTACTGTATTGTAATTAAAAAAATAATATTTTTTTTATTTCAGTTTATAATATATTTTTAATTATTATAAATGAATCAAGAAAATAATTAATAATTAAAATTTTTTTATTTTTTTAAAAATTATCTTCATTAAATATTTTACTAATAAATAAATATTTTGATCTATTAGTTAGAAATAATCTTGAAAAGAAAAAAATATACTACTATCATAAAACGTAAATTTAAAAAAAAAAATGCTTATATACCGGAACAGATGGACTAATAAATTAATAATAAGTAGTATAAGAATTAAGAACATAATGAAATCCAGCGATGAGATAAAAATACACTGATGCAGCCAAAAAGACGCGCTGTCCCATTTGGCCAGCCTATCATGCGCCCCACACGTAGTGAAATGCCAGAATTGACCCCGCACAAAGTGGTTCTGGAGAGAAGAAGAAGAATTGTGGCAGGGCTAATTATTATGGACAAAGCAAGTAAAACATAGAAAAATGAAGATGATGATGATGGACCAGGGTGGCCATGTGCTGCTGCCTGTCACTGTACATGCAGGTGAGGTGTGTCGAACTTCTGGACATTTCTTCTAATCTTCAATTAAGCTTTTTCCATAACAACATCAAGATTAGCTTAATAAGTTGATTGCTCCTTACAATCCTTTGGATTCCGTCCAATGGCTATTATAAGAGCACTTTTAGAATTTTAGTAGTAATATACTTTTTATCTTTATTAATTTATTACTTATCTCGTAATGGGAGAAAAATAAAACTTAATAGTTAATAAAAATAAATATAAAGATAATAAAATTTTTGTAGAAGTTTAAGATTTGTAACTAGTTTTTTTTAATAAGGGTAAATTAATTTGAAAATCTCTTTTATATATATATAAAAGAAATTTGGAACTGGAGAATTGAGTTTAACAAATATATGCAGAAGCGTGATTTTTAATATTGAGAAATCAGGTAACTTATCTTTATTCTTATTTTTATATTTAAGTTTAAGAATAATGGGAGATGATACATAAAACCAAAAATGAGAATGGAGGATGGGCCTTCGTGTCGCTGAGCTGCCGGACGTTGGCCCAGCACATTTCACATATCACAAGGGTTGGCACCCACATGAATTTGCTCAAGTTAGAGAGAGAGAGAGAGATATTGAGATATAACCCTCACACTATTAATATACTCTCTTTTATCCATATTATATGATATTCTATATGATAAGTTTTTAATTTAAAATATAAGTTATTGGATATTTTTTTTCCAATTTTATCTATATTTAATTCTTCCTTACTTCTCATTTCAAATGAAAAAGTGATAATGTTGTATATTTAATAAGGGTAAAATAGAAAATATTAATATTTTTTTTATGAATTTTAAATAAAAAATATTTTTTTAATATACATATATTTATATTTGATATAAAATATCTTATAATATATAAACTAGAGGGAATATACATAATAATCTCTTGTTTCTATCTCATAATAAATGCCTACCTCAACCAGTATATTGCAATTTGCGAGAGGGGCTGCCATGCTGCCATGGCTTTTTCTTTTCTTTTTTTAAATCAAAGCTTAGTGATTAAAAAAACACATTTTTTTAGAATTATGTAATTATGTATTTATACAATTTTTATTTTTATAATGTCTTTTTTTCTACTATTATCAGTTTCAATACCGTTGCATTTTGTCTTTTTTAAAGAATTAACCGCACAAATACAGAATAGCATGACTCTAGAAAGCATTCATTTTCATCAATAAGGCCTTGATTTTAAAAAATTAAAAAAAAAGGAAGAAGAAATCCCATGGTAGCCAGCCATCTCCCTGCAATTTGTAAGCTATCCCTCTCTTTTAAACAAATAGGACTGCCCAAATCATTCTCTCTTTTTCAAATTGATTCAAACACCTAAACTTGTGCCTGTGACGGGATTCTAAATAAACTCTCAACCCTAAGCATTACCTACGTGTTTTTCCTTATTAAATGAAAATTAATGTGTTGATACATATCAGGTGTAATGTATTGCTTCCTTAGTTCCAAAATATAGAAGACATTCTTAAACATATTTTGTTTTAAAATGTAAGAGACAAATAATTTTTGTATAATAAATTAATATTTTTTTCAATTTGTCTTTAATTAAAATAAACTTATTATTATGAGGTATTAAGTGTGGAAGAATTAAGTGTGAACATTGAATGAGATATTTGTAGAAAAAAATTTTTTTTTGACATATTTAAAATGTCTAACTATTTACTTAATTTTGATAATTTAGTTATTTATTTTTTATATTTTGAAATAGAAAGGGTATCATTTATCATCTATGTATGCAGCAGTATATACAAACTTAAGGTTTCTGTTTTGTTATTATTCATGAGGGCTTCCAGAAAATTGAAACACAAGTTGGATTTTTTTTTCTTGACTGAAAACATAAGTTGGATAAATGGTGGTACATCCGTACATGTGATATGGAAAATGAGTTTGGACCTTGCCAGCTGGACAGCATTTGGGGGAATGGCAGTTATAATGACTAGTTAATTATAACTTTAGACTAAAATGAGATATTTTCACCTGCGTGATATGCGAGATATTTCATTTTAGCCTGTTTAACAGTCCCAAAATTGAAATGAAATTGTTTTCATTTTTGTTTATTTATTTGCATCAAATAAGACTTTTTTTGGTCCCATTATACAATTACACACAAATAAAGTAAAATGAAGAAATGAAACCTAAGTTTTGTTTGAGTTTGTTACTTGCGACAGTAAGATGAGCCATTGATAATACATAATAGGTCTCTATATTAATCAATAGATAGTTTAAGTTTATTTATTAGTCCCAAATATATTGTAAGTTACCCCATGTCATCGTTTGCTTTTTTGTTTGATATACCAATTTTAATTTGAGATTTTTCAATTGATGATAATGATTGTGATTTTTTTTTTTTAAATAATGATATTCATGTAGAGTGTGGCTTATTATGTAACTAAAAATATTCATGTATGAATTACTATAAATAAGTTTTATGATTTGTTAAAAATGATCCCTAGAAATAAAATTTAAAAATATATTTAATATTTAAAATAAAAATAAGATATTCAAAATATACAAAATTGACATTCAAAATTTATGAAATACATGATACTGGTTGGCATCATCTAACAAATTGCAAGTTGTTGAAGAAGTGCTAGAATTCTCTCCCGACATTAAATGGGATGCACTAAATAAAAATAACCAAACCCATAGCCAAGGGTTGAACAAAAGGAAATGCAAAAATAATAAGAGATGAAGAAATGATCTACATTCTATTTGACTTTAGCATAGAACTGACAGCCAAGGGTTGATTCAACCTATGCAATTCTTTTCAATTCAAAGATAAGTATACTTTATTTTAATAGTTAATTAATCTAACAGTCTAGTAGATTAATTAATTTTGGAAATTGCTATTTCATATTTCTTTGCCGTCTTGATCATTGATGGACTTTCTAGTAATCTACATAAGCTAAAAGGAATTGTGTCTAGTCACTAATTCAAAATAAGTAAGTTCTTCTACTCTTATGAGTTTATGACTTCTAGCCTAATTTAGGATTTGTGAAATTGGCTACTACATTGCAGCTAAAAACCCAACCCAAGTCATCTTAAAAATCCTAATTCCAAATTCCTAAATGTCATTTTGCTCACATCTTTAATTCTTCTAATATCCTTTCTTGTAATGTTATAATATATTGAAACAGTGTATAGCATGGTCAAATAAACATGCTGTAAGAGGGCATAAAACAAACCTCAATTGCAAAAGACCTCAGATGAGGGGGTTGATAGCTATCTGATCAATAAGCTAATGGTCAAAGTGATTGCCACCCTTAGTACGTTCAACAATCAATGAAAAAATAGGAAGATATATAGGTATACAAAATTTGACAAAATAGTAAAATCATAAAAGCAACAAAACATATCTTGTTTTCATCATCCTATTTCACAAAAAACATGATTTCACTTAGACTCACCCTCTCAGCAAAATGCCAAGTCTGTGCATGCCTAAATTGTAAAGTGAAGAAATGAAAAAGGCACCATTTTTTTTAATCAAGAATTTTAAGTGTGAAGTTTCTTTAGTATAAGATAGCTCTTTCGACTTTCTTGTGATTTCTACTTATGGCTTTTCTAAGTACTCCATGTTCAAGTAAGTTAGGAATAGATTTCTATTTTCAGTTTATATTCCTAGCCTCTTTTTGCCTTTTTACTCTCCCAGACCGTGTTCTTATTTTCCTACAGTGATTTCTAAGGGTATTCAACCAACCTGGTAGCCCAATAGGCTTAGTTCTACCCGGTATATTGGGTTGATCCTAGAGATCAGGTTGGGTTGGACATTGGGTTGAGCTTGAATCTGGACTCGTCTGGTCCTGGTATATATATATTATTTTTTAAAAAATTTATAAATATTAATTTTATATGATATTTTTCTTAATACATTATATGTAATAAATTGATTATATTATTATTAGAAATATCTTTAAGAATTCAATCTTTTAATTTTATTTAAAATTTTAAATTGATTTCTTAATTTGGGTAAAAATAATGCATGATTATTCATTTATAATTTTAACAAATGTTGTTTTTTATTATAATATTATTTTTTAAGAAAATATATTTTAAATGAATGTAATTATATTTTTGTTAATAAAAAATAATTTATTTTTATTTTTGAATACCTTTTAAGACCGAACCAACTCCGATCTTGTATGTCAGGTTGGCCCGATTCTTCTTAGCTTTACAAAGACCGGACATCAGGTTGATTATCAACCTAGTCTTACCTGATCTTTGTGCATGCCTACTAATTTCCTATATTAATAATTAATAAATCAAACGAGCGAAAATATGGATTGAACCATATTTTCATTGTTACTTTCAGTTCAATTCCTAATACTTAAGAAATAATATTGTAAAATAAACATCATGGTATTACTTTTGCCTTTCTTACTAGGTCTGTCTTCCTTTAAGACCCATTTAATTTGTTTTCCTTTTAGAGGGAAAATGAAGTCAACATGATTTTGGGATTTTATGATTCAGAAAGCTTCCAAACCTTTCAATATCTTTGGACTTAGCTTCCGTCTCTTTAGGGCTTCACACAACTGTTATATAAAATTTGACGAATTAAACAAACCTTGATGTATATCATCACTTGGTTGACAGATATTCAGTGGACTTCAAGATGTGTTTTTCTCCAGTTTTACTCAACAAGATAAAACCAAGTGATCAAAATGCATATATGAAAAACTCAAACCTGAATATATATTGAGAGAGTTTTTCAACCCAAGAGAAGTCAATAAAATAACTGAAACCTAAATATAGAAGGGAGTGTATCACAGTACCAACCACTTTGCATAGCCTCCTCGTTGCCAAAGAGTAAAAAGAGAGGTGAACCACTTTTTGTGAATAAGATTCCAGAGATATGAATGTTGAGGAAATCAAGGAGTACAGGCTAAGCCTCAAAGGGAAGCGTGGTGAGGAAGCCTTCAACAATGAAAATAATAGTCCATGCAAGAAAAATATAATATTTTTCTCTGAGGTTGTTGTTGTTATTATTATTATTATTATTATTATTATTTCCTTAGTTTAAAGAAGTACTCCATTCTTTTTTAATGTCAAATCCATTTAAATGCAAATATACTTCCTCTTTTAGTTTATAGTTTTTGTTTCCAAGGTATTAAAAACCGGACCGGTCATTGAATCGGATGAGACAACGGTTCAAGGTTCAATGGTCGGACCGGTTGTGAATAAATTAATATATTTTTAATAATATAGTCAATTGATATTCTATTTTCATATTATTTGTTAGGTAAATTTATCATTATTAATCATTATGTATCATAATAATACTTATAACATATTATAATATAGAAAGAAAAAAAATTACACTAAAAATAATACTATTTAATGCTAAAAATAATGTTATTTTATTTTAAAAAAATATTTTTAAAAAATTAAAAAAAAAAAAAAATCGGACCGGTTCAACCCGGTTTTGTACCGGTTTTTGACTGGTTTGACCGGTTCTTCACCGGTTCCCACCGGTTCCAATTTCTCCCGGTTTTCACCTATTTTCGGACCGGACCAGGGGCCGGTTCCCGGTCAGACCGGTCGAACCGGCCGGTCCGGTCCGGTCCGGTCCGGTTTTTAATACAATATTTGTTTCAATGTTGCATTAAATGAAGGAGTTACATTGTCAAATCAATTGGAGTGAATTTCCTCATGGGATATGGTTATCTCAGCCAATCAAAGTAACTCTAGTTTGTCATTAAGTAACTGAAGTTTAATCTATATAGTTCATATGCTTCTAAAACCTAAAAATTCTAGCCAAAATTGTAAAAATGAACCTCCATTCTTTTTTTTTTTAATAATTCTTATTTTCATGATTCACTTTTATAACTAAACATTGTCAAGAACTAATTTTTAGGGGAGAAAAATTTAACTGTTTAATATTAACATGCAGATATAATATATATGTATGGGAAAAAGCATTTATATATGTTTGACAATATAATTAAAATAAAGCAAAAAAATGCAAATACCAATATAAACTTCCATGGAAAACAATTTTGATTTTTTTATTTGCTCAGTTTTTTTCCGTTTTATTTAGTTATTGTCCTTGTAGAAATGTTTGTTTTGACCATGTTACTTCTTGTTATTTTGAAAATATTTACACCTTTGTGTTCACACTATTTTTTTCCTGCCCTTGTTTCATCTTGTACTTGTTTTTTCTCCCCAACCAAATTGAGTCAATGTAAGAATTGATTTATAAGAGATAAAAAAAATTTTATTAAAAAAATACTCCTTCCCATAAAGATAGTGGGAGGAATTTCAACATACATTAAGAAATATTTATTACATTCTTAAACTTCCAAATTTTTTTTTTAAATTTTATCTCTATTAATTCCACTCATTTTATTAAATATAGTATAAATTATAAAATTAATAATACAATAAATAAGGAAAAATGACAAATCTTTACGTATTGCCTTATATTATGAGACCAAAAATACCCTCACATTGCCTTATAACATAAAATGGAGAAAATATAAGATGAAGTAAAAATTAAAAGCCTTTTTAATAAAAGCTTAAAAAAGGTGAAAATCGTTTCATGCTAAGCCATCAAAATGTATGGTTCTTATCAAACATAGCCCCATATGGCATAAAGGAAATAGGTCCCACACAATTAAAAAAAAGATGATGGTACCATAAAGATGTTAGATTGGAACCAAATTGAAACAAGAAAAAATTTTAATTTAAACCGAAATTGTTATAGCATAAGTTCAAGCAGAATAAAAGGTTAGGATAGTCAGTTAAATTACAACCAAATCATGCTAAACAAGGTTAAGAACAAATTGCACAATGCTAAAAACAGTAAATTTTGTCTGCGTGAATAGTGGATTGCCTCGTTACTTTCTACTTTCTTAGATATAAGATATTTCAAAATTTTAATAATAGACCTCCATAACTAATAAAAGTGAAATTGAAGATATTAAAATCTTGGAAGATTAGTGTAAAATTTTTCACAAATTAATGTTAAATTCAAAAAGATTAGTATGGCATTTCTAAAGTTCATTTTTGTTATTCCATGTAGGACCTACAATGCCATTTTTTTTCAATATATATACACACCATTTTCTACATAAAAATATCAATTTTTTTATAACACTGATGTTAGATAAGCTGGCTTCCCAAGAGGGGAGGTGAATTGGGAAGATTAAAATTTTCTGCAAAAGTCAAGCGTATAATGAAGACAAACAAAACTGTAAAATAAAGTACAATATAATAGCAATGTAAGAGCAGTAAGGAAAAGGATTGACACAGATATTTATCCTAATTCGGTCTCTCTATCTTGACCTACGTCCAGTCCCCAAGCAACTACTTGAGATTTTTAACTATCCAGCAAGAATTCAGTGGGCTTCTTGCAATTGCCTCAGTATAGCTTTGATGCTCTGTTCCTAGAGCTTACACGTTCTCTTTTTGCACTCCATCCAAGTGCTTCCCAAACCCCTTGTGATATTTTCTCACAAGAAAATCTTTCTTCTAGATAAAGATAAGATTGATTACAATAAATGAACTCTCTAATTTAGAGTGTATATGAAAGTTTAAGTGCAGAAGACTGAAGTATGAGAGTAAAAGACTTTGAGTTGGGAATTTGACAGAGTTTCAGTATATACAATGTTAAAATCGTTACCTAGAACTTCAAATGATGTTATATTTATAGATTTAGGTCTTAATTATACGTTAGAGACAAAATCTATCCGTTCGAGAAGTTACCCAACGGTTACTCTAAAAAACTATTCGTTCACCAACCGCATTTAATGCTTCTGACATCCAAAGTTCGAATTTTGGTTGGCTAACAGACGAATTTCATAGAGATCGAAAGCTAAAGACTTCAACGTTAAATTTCAAAGTTCGTCTGTTGTAAAGTAAAGTTCGAATTTTCATCATTGAAAGATTTTTCTGCATTGAAACATATAAATTTTCAAGTTAAAAAGTTCTTCTTAAAAGTGTGAACACTAGTCCCAAATTGCTACAGTGCCTTCGAAGTTCTAATTTTAGTGTCCAAAATTCGTCTGTTAGTGGGCAGTTCAGTGAGGCACAATAGTTCATCTTTTCGAAATTCGAATGTTCAAGATTCAAAGTTCGTCTATTAGAGAGAACTCTTATCAGACTTGAAACAAAATTCGGATTTCTAAATACCAATATTCGTATGACAACAGATTGTCGTAACAGACTTGCAAGCTTTGTTTCTAAAATTTGAATTTTCGATATCAAAGTTCGTATGTCAGTGGGCTATCTTGGAGCTCTTTTTAAACTATGTTTTCAGATGGACTTTGACATATCCTCTAACGAATTTTTCATTTTTCATGAATTGTCTTTTGTCAGAAATTCAAATTTTCAAAAGCTGAAGTTCGTCTGTCAGAGAAGGTTCTTTTCAAACTTGTTTCAAAGTTCCAATTTTTGCAGTCGAAGTTCGTCTGTCAGAAAAGGCTCTTTTCAGACTTGTTCATTTTCAATTCGAAATTCGAATTTCCAAAGACAAAGTTCGAATTTTCAAAATAACAGATCAGTATTAACCTTTCAAACTTCATCTGTTGATGAGCGTTTTTCAAATATTCCATGAATTAATATAGAATCATAGTTTTAAAACATTTTTTTGCCAATTCAAAGTCTTTTACTCAATTTAAACACTGTTAGAGATTCTACATCTATTCTTGTGCTGGTTTTTCTTGAATTTCTTCACTTGAGATCTTTTGTGCATCTTTGATATCTTCTCTCCAAGCTCTTGAAGGTTGGTTTGGAATCATCAAAACACTTGATTCAACAACCGAAACTATCAAATTTACTAAAAGAGCAAAACAAAACTAAATAACAATCCACAAGAAAATCCAAATAAAGAACAAAAATAACAGCCAGAAGATCAAAGAATTATAAAGATAATAGGAGAAAAAAACTACTCCATGTTGAGTAAGACTACCCTAAATAGATCAAGAGAGGGTGGTTGTCCAAGGACATGATCGAGCCCACCCCTTTATCACTAGCGTTACATCAAATGCATCCACAATACCCTCCCTTGCAATAGTGGCAAAACTAATCCAATTGCATACCTCTAAAGAAATCAAGCATAGAATAGAATTCTCTTCAAACATTTGCCAAAGAAAAGTATCTCAACTGCAATATCTCCCCCACACCAATATAGGTAACAAGAAAACACAATCCTAGCAGCAATTTAACACATAATGTGAAATCAATGGCATACCTCTACAAGAACCTCTCATTCTTCAATAGGTTCAGTTTTGCCAGCAAAATTGGTGCAATCTTCAACCTCCAACATAGCTTATTGAGACCTTAAAGAAGGGGACAATAATCAAAAGCCATATTGGAATAGAGGTGATCGAGGATGCCTTATCGGAAAACATCCACCACTAGATCTAATTTGAAAATTACTGTCTCTAGTAGCGTCACCCCCATCCATATCTAAAATAACATGCTCTTCAAACTTCTCATCCATTTTGCACGAAACTCTATCGATCTAATGCCCTCTTTCATAAAATGCACGCTATGGCGGATCGATAATCTTTGGTCAATTCGCTCTCATGCAACTAAAGTTCCTAATTAAATCTTGAAAGATACAACGTATGTTACTACAAATTCCTAATTCTATCTCTCGATCTAAGTTTACTCTTCACCTCTCGGTCCATCAAGTTTATCGATTAATTAGACTCTATGATAAGCAAGTATAAAACCCACATGAACGAATAAGAGAGATAAATATAATGAAGAAACAAATTAAATATAACTTGAAGAACAAATCCTGAGAGTCATAACTAAAGCGAACAAATCCAGTCAATTTCAGTTAGGCTACATCCTTACCTTTGATTGGGAAATTTAGCCACATATGAAAATAGAAATCAAAACAAAGTTAAAATCCCAAATCATGATAAGAATAACAAGAACAAAGAGTTTATAATAGAAGAAATAATCTTACTTCAATACTCCCTAGATCTCCTTGTTCTCTCTCGTAAATTGCTTTTAGTTGCTCCCAGTGCGTTTGAACCTTGTTCTCTACCCTCTAGGTGCTTTCTGAATGTCCTCTAATGTTTCTCCTGTGTCGTATTTATAATAGAGTAAGAATACTTGACCTCTAAGTCAATTTAAGTAAGAATACTTGACCTCTAAGTCAATTTAAGCCTAAAAATTGTGTTTTTACGGACTTCTGGTGTTTTACCCGGCATCAGTGAACTTGGGATCATCAAAGACAGCACTAGACTTGGAGGAATAAAATCATCATTTTGCAAGTTGACCTAGTGTTGGATGGATACCTAGTGCAAAATATGGTTTCTGTTCAGCTTCAGACATTTCACCAGCTCGTGTAGACACTTTGGGATTGATTTTCACCATGATAACGTTGAAATTTAGAAAAACTCATCTTAAATCTCCTCAATCAAAGTTCAAATGTGAGAATTATGGTCAAAATACCAACAGGTGTCAGAACTTTTCAGCATAAATGTTTTGTAACATTTTTGCTCTGAATACTTCCAAATGAGCTTATAATATTATAAAAAACCAAAATATGTAAAATCATGCTAAAATATATTGATGTAACCGTATTTATAAGCAATTTGGAGCTTAAATGTGAGTATTTTATATGTATAAAATAGCCATATCAAATTTCCCCATACTTAAACTTTTACTTGTCCTCAAACAAGAACTAAAATTGTGTTACTCTCACAAAGTCATTTTCTAGATTCATCAACTTCACTCTTCTTTATTAGTGATAGTCTGTCACTAATATAGCAAAGGAATACTCAACAAAATAAATATTAGATTCAATAGCAACCCACTCATGTTAGGGTTGCTGGCTTCCCAAGAGGAGGTGAATTGGGAAGTTCAAATCTTTTTCTGTAAAAACGTGATAGAATAGTGATAGTAGAGATTTTGTAGAAAGAAGAGTACAGAGCAATATAGTAAATGTAAAGTAACAGAGGAAAGAACACAAAAATTTATCCTGGTTTGGTCTAATCACTTGACCTACGTCTAGTCCTCAAGCCACCACTTGAGATTTTCCACTATCTTGCAAGAATTCAATGGGCTCCTTACAATGCTACAGTATAAGCTGATGCTCTGTTTTAAGAGCTTTCAAATTTATACTCTGCACTCTTACAAAATGTTTTGCAAATCCCTTGTGATAACCCCTCACAAGAATATCCTTCTTCCAGATGAAGAAAAGATTTTATTCAAAATGAAAACTCTCTAATATAGAGTAAATGAGATAGTTGAAGTGCAACAAACGAAGTGTGAGAGAGTAAAAAGCTTTGACTAAAAAATTCAGCAGAATTTCAATATTTATAGGATAGATTTGTTACCCATTACTTCAAATGAAGTTCTATTTATAGATTTGTATCTTAACAAGACGTTAGACACAAGATTTACTTGTTTAAAATGTTACTCAACGGTTACTTTGCAAAACTATCTATTCACTAACCACATTTAATGTATCTAACACACTGAAATTTGAATTTTGGGTGCCAATAGACGAATTTTGTAGAGACCATAAGCTGAAGTCTTTAACGTTGAACTTCCAAAATTCGTTTGTTTAAGAGTGAAATTTGAATTTTTATTTTGTCAAATATATCATATGTTAGAACATATAAATTTTCATATCTAAAGTACATCTATTGGATGTGAACAGCTGTTTCATGTTTCTACAGTGCTCTCGAAATTCAAATTTTGAAAGCCCAAAATTCGTTTGTTAGAGCTTAGCTCAACATGGCACAAGAATTCTATCTTTCAAAATTTGAATTTTGCAATTTCAAAATTCGTCTATCAAAGACACCTTTGAGCAGACTTAAAATTCTTCACTTTAAAATTTGAATTTTGAGATTCAAAATTTGTCTATCAGAGGGACTGTCTTTCAAGTCTTTTTGTACTTTAACATCATACGAATGTTATGTTGACTCAAGTATTTTGATGATTCCAAATAACTGGAGCTTCGAAAGAAAATATCAAAAGATTACAAGAGAACTCAAGTGAAGAAATCCAGGAAGAAATTAGTAAAGAATTAGTTTGTAGAATTTCTCACAGTGTTCACAGTGTAAAAGGCTTTGATCTTACACCTACTAGTTTTAAATAAATGTTTTTCAACTATCTTATGCTAACTTATGTTAAATTTGAAAAATACTAAATAATAGACGAATTTTGAACTATTAAACTCCATATATATAATTGAAAATTCAAACTTTGATAACTGGAATTTGAAGTTGCAGAGATATTACTTATGACAGACAAATTTCAGGTTATTGAAATTTGAATTTCGAGATGAGTATAATTTATGAAAATTGAAAAATTCGTCTGAAGTTATGTCAAAGTATGTTTGATGTTAGAATGTAAAAAGAGTTCAAAGTTGGTCCCATTGACAAGCAAACTTTGATTTTGAAAATTTGAACTTTGCAGTGAAAACGTATAAGTTTGATTAGAGGTCTCTCTCTCTGACAGACGAATTTTGAAGGCTCAAAATTCAAATTTCAAAAAGTAAAACTTTTGTACCATATTAAGTTTCTCACTGACAGATGAATTTTGGGTCCCCAAAATTCAAACTTAAAGTGGACTGTAGCAATATGAGACAACTGTTCACACTTAACAGATGCACTTTAAACTTGAAAATTCATATGTTTTAACATAGAAAATATTTGTGAAACAAAATTTGAATTTCACTTTTGAATAGACGAACTTTAGAAGTTCAATGTGAAAGTCTTTAACTTATAGTCTCTGTGAAATTCGTCTATTGACACCTAAAAATTCGAATTTTGAGTGTCAGATGCATTAAATGCGGTTGGTGAACGGCTATCTTGCAGAGCAACCATTAGGTAACTTCTCTAATAACTAGATCTTATGTCTAATGTATAGTTGAGACACAAATCTATAAATAGAACTTCATTTGAAGTTGTGAGTAATGATTTTATGCTGTATATACTGAAACTTTGTCAAAATCATTAGACAAAGCCTTTTATTCACTTATACTGTATTTGTCACACTTCAACTGCCATATTTACTATGTATTAGAGAGTTTTTATTGTTGTAAACAATCTTCTCTTCATCTAGAAGAAATATTTTGTTGTGAGAGGATTTTACAAGGGATTTGGGAAATACTTTACTAGAGTCTAAAGTGGTAAATTTGTAAGCTCTTGAATAGAGCACAAGGCTGTACTGTGGTATTGTAAGGAGCCCCCTGAATCCTTGTAAGATAGTGGAAAATCTTAAGTGGTGGCTTGAGAATTGGATGTAGGTTAATAGAAGTTGACTGAACCAGGATAAATCATTGTGTCCTCACTTCCTCTACATTGCCAACTCCCTCTTATATTCTACACTCTGTTTTCTGCAACTTTTACTTTCACTACTCTTTTACTATTTTGCAAAAAATTTCTAAATTTTCCAATTCACTCCCCTCTTGGAAAGCTAGCAAACCTAACATGTTGATATGACTTCAGACGAATTTTGTACTTACCACTAACTATGCTTGACTCAAAATTTGTATTTCAATACCCAAAATTTATCTGTTATAGGTGATATCTCTAGAACTTTAAATTTCAGTCAACAAAATTCGCATTTTAAACAAAATATATCAAGTTTATCAATTCAAAATTCATCTGTTAGTCACTATTTTTCAAATCTAACATATGTTAACATAGGATAACGTGAAAAACATATATTTAAATGCAGTGGGAGTTTGAGCAAGTGAAAATCAAAGCCTTTTACCCTTGCATACATTGTGAGAAATTCTAATTTCTAATTCTTCACATATTTCTTCTTGAATTTCTTCACTTGTCTGTTCTTATACTCCTTTGCTATCATCCTTCCAAGCTGTAGTTATTTAGAATCATCAAAACACTTGATTCAACAACTTATTATTCCCATTCATTCATGAGATTTTAGTGTGTGTGTGTGTGTGTGTGTACACAGCACGTGTCAAATACAAATAACCAATCAAGTAAGAGGGAGAAAAAATACAACATTTATTTAAGAACTTAAAATACCTTAATCAATTGTGCACAAACCTCAACTCAACTTATGTGCGATCAAGATAAACAAGGATTTATTTATTTATTTCATTGCACAATGTACTTCAATTTTATTTGGGGATTTGTTTATTTTTCTTGGGCTGTTATGCGCACTTTTGATGCGAAAATCTCGCATTTGTGATGCTTATCACCGATTGCCCTAGCTAACATAACCCATTGTACCAAGATGCCTTTGGCATACTCATATAAGATGTTGCAACATTTGACATGAAAGACAACACTTTCTAATGAAACCCCCTGGTCACTAAGTACAGCTTAAGCCAGCGGAATGGAAAATTTTATTTTTCCATTTATATAGACTTTGAATCCTCTCTCTGACTAAATAGATAATTCATACATAACATTTGAAAATATCTATGTTCAGAAATAAATATATAATTCATCTTCTTATAAACTCAATCACTTAGTCACACCTACCACATGTTAAGTCATAATGCTCAGATTTATAGTTTCAAGACTCATGTCCTTAACTTGCAAATTAACTACTTTACCCCATTAAGCACCAATTTGAGTATCTTGTGATGATAGACAAAAGCACTAGCTCAGAAAAATAAGCAAAATAAGTCTAAATAAAATCAATTAAGCACATAAATTTATAATTTCAGCACATCAGCATAATTCTTTAAAGACAAATAAATTAAGAGCAACCGAATAATAAACTCCTCCCCCTACACTTGGATTTAACATTGTCCCTAATATTGCAGGAAATAAAATAAAAGTAAAAGATAAAAGAAATTGAGACTCCCCTAATTTTTTAGGCGATACTTGAAGTACTCTTTGGAGTCTTTTGCATATGTTCCATGCCCTTTTCCCCATAATCAAATTAATCCTGTAGCAAATCTTGAGAGAGAGAGAGAGAGAGAGTTTTAAAGTAATAGGAATCAGAAAATAAAAATTGAAAACAAAAACAAAAATTAAAAAGTAGAAAAACAATGTTAGGTTGCCTCTCAATGAATGCTAAATTCAATGTCGATAGCTAGACAGGCTAGGAAATCAAGAGATGGCATCATTCGAAGGCTTTGAACCACACCCTTCAGATTTAGAAATCAACTTTGTCTGACAGAGTGGATTAGGTCGAGCCCCAGCAGGCACTGCTTCACTAGTCATCTCGCTCCTCCTTCTAGCTTGGTTTCCTTTGCAAGCATGTTCAATTTTAGGATTAATAGCAATCAACTTAGAAGTACTATTAAGACTTTTAGATCTTAACAACATGTAGTAAGAGATTGAAAAGAAAAAAAAAAGATGAAAATCCTTCTTTCTTTTATCAAAATGGACTAATAAATCTGTTGACCTCTCCAGTAATGGCGCCAAAGACTTGATTGGTGCTCTGCAAGTATATATGGTTGATCATAGTAGTAAAAAGTTCTCAAGAGTATTTGAGAGATCAAACCCAAGGGAGATAGTAAATTTATCAATTCAAAATTTTAATCCCAACAGTAAGTGGCAATCAAATTGAAAAACTCAAATTAAAAAGAAAGGAAATAGAAAGCAAACTAATATATAAGTTTTGATTCAATTACTAGAAGTGTCAAGAGATCGGGGTTTACCTTATATGATAACTAGATTCTATTCTTTAGTTGACCTCTACACAATTACAATGATCATTGTTCTCAATGTGTCATAATTACTTCTTAGTCAATTAGTCCTTATTTAATTAGAATTCAATTTGCTCTCACACAGCTAAAGTTTCTGATTAAACCTTGAAAGCTACAACAAATTTATAATTTTATCTCTAGATTAGTTATTTGTGTTATTTCTCTAGATCTAGATTCACTCTTCACCTCTCAGTCTATTAATTTAACCATTAATTAGACTCTATCATGATCAAGTATAAAATTCATATGAATAAATAAGAAAGATAAATATAATGAAGAAACAAATTAAATATAACTTGAAGAACAAATATAGTCAATCTCAGTCAGGTTGCATCCCTACCCTTAACTGGAAAATTTAGCCACACATGAAAATAGAAATCAAAACAGAACTAAAATCCCAAATCATGATAAGAATGTTAGATTTAATATAATATAAGTTTTGATAATGACAAATATAGAATAATAAGGAATAAATGCATTATATTTGTCTAATATATATATTGTTCCTAAAAGAAGTAAAATGTGTATTAGCATGTGTTTATAATACATCTATCATGTTATGTACTAATATATCCATTGCACTTTAATATTTTATAATGCAAGTTGGATATATAAATTGGACAAATTATTTGGTCTGTAAGTGTAATATATTAAATGTAGGATTATCCAAGAAGAAAGAGTGAACATTAGAATAAAGAAAGAACAATCAACATTATGTCTCACTCAAAGAAGAAAAAGAGAAAGGATACTGCAAAAATAGAAGATCAGAAGGGAGCATACCAAGAATGAGAATGACCAACTAAAAGTAGAGCCTAACTTTTGAAGATCTAGCTATTAGGTATATTTTGTTTTCACTTAGGTCTTGAAGTTGTTTAATCTTTGAAATTTACTTACTCTTATTACCATATGTCTTAAATGAATTAGATTAAATAAATCTAAATATTAGCATGAGTTTAAGTTTGTTAGATTTGAACATTCTAGGCTAACAGATAAATTTTGCTTATGATTTATGTTTATTTTGTACAAAATTTATATTTTACTTGTTGAAATTTGAAGTTATAGAGTTTTCATTTCTAATAGATGAATTTTGATTGTAAAATTTGAATCTTAAACTAAGCATAGTTAGTGAAAGCATGCAAAATTCACATGAAGCTTAGTAGAAATTCGACTATTGGTAAAGTTTAAAATGAGTTTAAAGTCACAGCCTTTGACAGGCGAACTTTGAGCCTCAAAGTGTGAATTTCAAAGGGAGAATTTTTATGTCATGTTGAACATGCTTTTGATAGATGAATTTCAGTCCATGAAATTTGCATTTCGGTATCCAAAATTCAAATTTCAATATTTGAAATCCAAATTTCGAATGCATCGTGAAAATTTGAAATAACTATTTAAACTCAACAGACGCACTTTCAACATAAAAATAAAAATGTTCAAGCCTTAAGCTAACTTTGGAATTACTATTACAACTCAAAATTTGAATTTTGCCTACTGAAATTTGAATTTCAAGGTTCAACATTAAACATATAACTATACTCACTTTACGAAATTTGTCTATGTAGTCTCAAAATTCAAATGTTTATGTGTCAAATACATTTGATATGGTTGTTGAATGACTCTTTTGCAAAGCAATGGTTAGAACTTGAGTCTAACAGATAGATTTTGTATCTAATAACTAGTCAAGTCACAAATCTAAAAATAAAACCTAATTTGAAGTTATGGATAATGATTTTAAGTGAGTTTTGTGCCAAAATACTGCTGTAATATATAAAATCATTCTATATGAGATTTCAAAACTAAACCCACCTCATTAGAGTGAGTTTCAATTTATCATCTATTTTTAAAGAGAGTTTATATTCTGGAACCTTTTCTTCTACAATTTCTGGGTAGAATTATAGTGTGGAGAAATATTAAGGGAATTACATATTTTGTAAGGGTGTGGGGAAAGTGGTTTCATAAGTGCCTATTGAAACTTGTGGGATATATTGAGATTTCATAATTGTCTGGATCAAACTTATGAGATATAATGAAAATCTTAAGTGGTGGCTTGAAGATTGGACATAGGCCAAGTGGTTTAAGCTAAACCTGTATAAATTCTTGTGTTTTGCTCTTCATCTACTCATTTCACCTATCTTCTTCATCATACTCTATTCATCCTTATTTTGCTGCACATCTGGTGAAATTAGGCTACATTTCAAAGAAGACGAAAATCTTATATCACTGAATTCACCTCCTCTTGGGTGACTAGCCAACCTAACAAAGAATGACAAGAAGAATGAGTTTATAATAAAAGAAATAATCTTACTCCAATACTCTTCAAATCTCCTTGCTCTCTTGTAGATTATGTCTAGTTGCTTCTAGATGCATTTGAACCGTGTTCTCTACTCTCCAGGTACTTTTCTAAATCTCCTCTAATGTTTCCCTCGCATCACATTTATAATAGAGCAAAAATACTTGGCCTCCAAGCCAGTTTATGCTTCAAAAATGTGTTTTTACAGACTTCTAGTGTTTGAGCCTACATCGGGTGGACCGGGGATCATCAAAGATGGTACTGGGTGGACCTAGAGGTGTAAAATCATCGTTTTCCTACTTGACTTGATGTTCGCTAAGTTTGACCCGGCATTGGATGGATATCTAGTGCGAAATATGGCTTCTGTTCAGCTTCAGACACTTCATTAGCTCGTGTGGACACTTTGGGATTGATTTTCACCATGATAAAGTTAGAATTTGGAAAAAAACTCATCTTAAATCACCTTAATTAGAGTTCAAATATAAGAGTTATGGTCAAAATACCAACAGGTGTCAAAACTTTTCAGTATGAACGATTAGTAAAGTTTTTATTTTAAATACTTCCAAATGAGCCTATAACACCATGAAACATCAAAATGTATAAAATCATGCTAAAATATACTAATGTAATCATATTTATAAGCAATTTAAAGTTTAAATATGGGTATTTTATATGTATAAAATAGATATACTAGCCATCATGAAGATGGGAAGAACGATTGGATCTTGGAAATAAAGTGGATGAGGGAGAGAGAATGACAAACAAAAATCTAGTTTGTATTTCAAGAGATATTAGGTTACAGATTAAATTTATAAAATTATGACTTATCAATTTCAGAATCTTGACATTTAAAAAAATTGTGTAACATAATCACATCAATTATAATATGGTAAAACTTTCAAAAGCATAGGGAACTAATTTCAAAATAAAAAATTAAAAAAATAATTATCATCTTAAGTAATTAAGAATCACAACTATTGAGTGGGTATAAAATATTTAAAACTATTTAATTAATTCAATCTCAAATTTATTTAATTGGTTCAAAATTGATAACAAAAAGAATTTAAATGCGTATGTCAATTATGGAATTTGTTTGCATAATATCCAAACTAATAAAAATAAGCTTTTCTTGGGATTACAATGTAAAAAATTATTTAATTGATTATATTATATTAAACTGGATATATTTTGCTCAATTAAAAAGATGAGTTTTCGATTGGAGAAAGCTTATATTGAAAATCTTTTTTTTTGAATTTTGTTTAATTTTAAATTGAAGTTTGAATCTAAGTCAACAATCAAATTAAATAATTTAAGAATTTTATTTAAATACTGAGCATTACAAATTCTTTGTAGCATATAAATAGATTATTATATAATAGATTCATTGCAATGGGTGGAATAGATCAACCAATTGACATATTATGAATTATGGGTGAACATATTATGAATTACAGGTTGAATACGTTAGGGCCATAGATGAAGATTCAATATGCAACATGAGATAAGATATTCCTGATCATTTATCTAAGTTGTTAGTTTGTACATTACTTTTATATGAGATGATATTGTTATTGAAAGTAAGTTTTACTTTAAATGTTTAATTGATAGTTGAGGGATATTTTCAAATTATATAAGTCAACTTTTGTAGATCTTCCCTTTAAAGGAAAGGTAGAAAAAGTTCCTTTCAATAGCTATATTGTACTTGAGGAGTATCAGAAAATATAATTTTTGTGACAATGAAACTTATTACATATATAGATGTATTATAAGCTATTGATTTTGACAAAAAAAAAAAAGCTACCGTCATCCAATTAAATAGAAAATAATAGATAAATGTAAGAGTTTGGTAATTAATTAATTGCTATAGCCAATGAAACATTAATGTCTAACATTGAAAGAATTCAAATCCATGTATACCTATGTAAACAAGATTTTGACATACTAAAAAGATAATATTTATACATATGTATTATGACATTTTATAATATTTTTTATAAAATAATAGACTAACTTATTTCTTATGTATATTAATAATATCATTAATAATATGTTTTAATAATTTATTATTCACAAGCTATATAATTAGTATAACTTATATGATATCTTGTGTTTTTTTATTTTATTATCACTATTTTTTAAGTCAATATATTTTTCATTCAAGATTTTTTTTATCATGTTATTATTTATCCTTTATATTATTTGTAAAATATCAAGCTTTATTTCCGACAAAAATGTGGGAGTTCCACTTATTTTTTTTCCCATATAATCATCTCACACATGTCATTGAATTTTGCACAATTTTTTTCTTAATTCCATCAAATTTTATGATTGTACAAAAATATCTAATTATTTTTTTAGATACACAAAGTAAATAGCAATACAATATCTTATGTTCAATTAAATTATGCATATGAGGATTTTACTACCAAAAGAAAATTATGCATGTGAGGTTTTATTAGTTATTAGAATAATAATTAACAAAATAGTAACTTATTTTTGGACTTATATTTTATAAAATGTTCTAGAATAAAAAAAAATAAAAGAACAGAAAACTCAGAATATTTTTAAGGAATTAAAGTGTTCTACATTTTTTGTTTTAGAAAATACAAGAAAAGAAGAAAAATACCCACTTCATTAATAGTAAAGTTATAAATTTTGAATAACTCATTTAACACTTAATAGTTATGATTTTGATAACAATTATTCAAATAGATTTTTTTATTTTCTTGTTCTTAAAATTTGTTCTGAAAAAAAATTCTATAAAACTATTTTAAAAATATTAAAATAGGGAATGTAATCAAACAAGCCCTAAGTTTCGTGACACTTATTGTATATATAACCTAGTGTAGTCTCCTTGTTTCATTATGTTGATTCTCCATAATTCTTAGCCTTCCGTGAGCAACATCTCAATTATTTTTATTTAATTAATTCAGTATTAAAAAAAATTCACTAATTATCAATTTATTGTGATGAAGAATTTTATCTCGTAGCAATGATAAGTCAATGCTGCAAAATTTTATTTTTGACTATTATCACCAACAGAAGCAATTATTTCTCATCACGGCCAAAATATTAGGAGAATATGATGTGGCCATAATATTTTTCATATACAAGTTAGATCAACAAAGAACCAAAATCACGAAGGTAACGATCAAAAAAATCACAAAGGCAACGGTAATATGAAATCATTATAATAATTATTTGATAAATAATTATTTGATTCCGAGAAAAATTAGTTTTTGCTATCGGCAAGGATACTCTTAATATATAAAAAAACACACACACACAAAAAGGCAGTGTATAACACCATAATTTCTAAACCAAAGGTTGACAAGTAATTTAATTTAATTATCAAAGATTAGTATTGATTAGTTCAAAATTTCATAAAAGAAGCCTTTTTTTATTTTTTTACCAATTTCAAAAGCCCAAGTCCAAACATTAAGGTTTTATTTGAAATGAGGGGAAAATATGGGAGGAAAATACTAAGAGGGACAATAAAAAGGAATCTAAATAAGGGCGTGTTTAGATTTCCTCTTATTTTCTTTCTAAATTTTCCTTTTCTCCCTGTTTTTTCATGATCCAAACAAAGGTAAAACCAAATTGCATCATGAGCCTTTTTATCAAAATTTTGACAATATAACAACTATAATCCAATGGTTCTTATAGAAAACCTATTTAAACATTTAAAATGACAACATTTCTAGCAATAAGTACAATCAAATATAATCAAATGGGTAATCCCATTACAAAACCTGAGTTTGGTAAAGCAAACTAAAGACTTGAATACTTTGAGGTCCATTCAAGATACTAAATAAATAAACAACAACACAGACAGCTTAGGGTCTAGTATTCTCCTAGCAATAACCACAATCAATCAAAATATAATCTATATTCAACCATTACAATAATCAAAGGAAACATTCTCGAGACACACACTCCATACTTGGCAATTTCATAAATGTAATGGATAAGTTGGGGAAGAAAAAATATAGCAAGTAACTACCATAACTGTCCCTATATGAGAAAAATAGGAGTACATTCCTCTAGTTACTTTCTCTTGTTGGAGCTAGAGTTATCACCTAGAAAATATAAACCATGGGGGTGAGATAATAATCTTAGTAACCAAGGCAAATTTCTATACAAAGCAACTATACATAAACATATGAATAAACTGAATGATTATATAATTATTTCTCAATATCTTAAATTTTATTTCCACACTTGATGTAGCAAAAGGGTAAATGTCCACCATGATAACACCCATCCACATACGATGCTCACCCCAGGGTCGTTGGTGTTAGGTTGGCTAGTCACCAAAAAGGGGGGTGAATTGGGTGATGCAAGATTTTTGCTCTTTTTGGATCACAATCCAATTTCACTAAAAGTGCAGCAAAACAGGGATAAATAGAAAGAATTATGTGTAACAACTGAATAGAAAAGATGAAGAACAATACACAACAATTTATACTGGTTCAGCCCAACCACTTAGCCTACATCCAGTCCCTAAGCCACCACTTAGGATTTTTCACTATATCTCACAGGTTTGATCTGGGCACTTATGAAGCCTCAATACATTCCCACAAGTTTCAATAGGCACTTATGAAGCCACTCTCCTCACACCCTTACAAGATATGTAAATCCCTTAGTATTTCCCCACACTAAGATTCTACCCAGAATATATAGAAAGAAATGTTTATAAAATGAAAATTCTCTTGAAAAGTAGATAATACATTGAAAGTTCACTCTATTGATGTGGGTTTTTCAACCAATGCTGAGATAGAAAGATTTTACAAATTGTTGCAGCATTTTCACATAAGCTCTCTTAAGATTGTTACCCATAAGTTCAAATGATGTTCTATTTATAGTTTTGTGGTGTAACTAGACGTTAGATACAAGATCTAGCCGTTAGAGACGTTACCCAATGGTTACTCTGCAAAACTAGTCGTTTACCAACCACATTTAATGTTTCTGACATTCTAAAATTTGAATTTTGGATGTCAACAGACGAATTTTGAGGAGACCATAAGTTAAAGTCTTTGGTGTTGAACTTCGAAGTTCGTCTGTTCAAATCTGAAATTTTCGTCTTGACAAATGTTTATATATTGGAACATACGAATTTTCAAGTTTAAAGTTCTTCTAGTAAGTATGAACAGCTGTTCCATATTGCTACAGTGTCTTCAAAGTCGAATTTTGGTGCCCAAAATTCGTCTGTCAGTAAGCAAATCAATATGGCACAAGTTTTTCCTTTCGAAATTCGAATTTTGGATGTGGAAATTCATCTGTTGGCTGTTCCAGAAGTATTTCCATGTTCTAGAGATTCAAAATTTGAATTTTTAAAGCCAAAATTCATCTGTTATACTTGAAGTTCGAATTTTAGATATGAAAATTCGTCTGTTGGCTTTTCTAGAAGTATTTTCACATTCTGGTGTTTTGAAATTTGAATTTTGAAAGCCAAAATTCGTCTGTTAGACCTGAAGTTTGAATTTTGGAAGCTAAAATTCGTTTATCAGTGGCAAGCTCAACATAACACAAAAGTTCTCTTCGAAATTCGAATTTCGGAGGCCCGAAATTCGTCTATCGGAGGCGGAACGTTCATAACTTTAAACTTTGCACTGTAGACAATTTTGTAGAAGCTATAACTCTCTCATTTTAACTCCAAATTAAGCAAATGACTTATGGTTGAAAATCTCTCGATATCTACTTTCAAATGAAAGAAATTTCACTTCAAAAACAAATGTATTCTGTGAGATATGATAAAAATAATGATAAGAGGTCAAAATTGAAAATTCATATCTCACTATTCAACTTTAAATGACCATAACTTTTTCATATGACCTTTATTTTGAGTGAAATAACCTTCTTTGAAAAGCTTATTAAGTCTAGTTTCGTATAAAATAGTTTTTTATTAAAGCCATATGTATTTTGACAGATGTATTAAAAATACTAATTAAAGGTCAAACTCTAGATTCTTGAAAATCATATTTCACTATGTTTAAAAGTAAGGATATGTTACTTTGATACCCAAAACTACTTGAGTTAATCAAATGTAATTGTAAATCATTGAGTTTTATTCTAAAGTTTGAATTTTGAAATCCAAAATTCGTCTATCAGAGGGAATTCTTTTGAACCCTTTTAGTGCTTAACTATTAGACGAACTTTGTCATGACTTTAGATGAATTTTGCACATTTTACTAACTATGCTTGACTCAAAATTTGAATTTCAACACTTGAAATTTGTCTGTCAGAGGTGATATCTTTGGAACTTTAAATTTCAGTCAACAAAGTTCATATTTTCACAAAGCATAAGAATTTTAACTTCTTAAAATTCGTCTGTCAGTTAGAGTTTTTTCAAATCTAACATATGCTAACACCAGATTTACTTAATCTAACTCATTTAAAATATATGGTAACAAGATTAAGTAATTTCAAAGATTAATCTCACCTCAAGACCTAAGTGGAAATAAAATATACCTAGTGACTAGGTCTTTAAATGTTGAGTTCCACTTCCACTTGGTCATTTCCTTCTTGGCATAGTCCCTTCTGATCTTCCATTTTTGGAGCATCCTTTCTTTTCTTCTTTCTTGAGTGAAGCATGATATTGATTTCCATTTCTATATTCCAATGCTTACTCTTCTTACTTGGATCAACTTACATTTAATATATTATACTTACAAACTAAGTAGTTAGTCCAGTTTATATATCCAATTTATGTTATTCATTGTAAAAGTACAATGGATATATTTACACATAGCATGATATATGTATTATAACCATAATTAAATATATGCTAATATGTATTTTACTTCTTTAAGGAATATTATATATGTCAGATACATATAATGCATTTATTCTTTATTACTCTATATTTGTCATCATCAAAATTTATATTATACTAAACCTTACAGTTGGATACACAAGTGAATAACACACTATGATAGTACACCTGCATAGGAGGTGTCTATCACAAGGTAGTCTAATTTCTTATTAATATAACTCACCTTGACAGCACACCCACAAAGGAGGTATTCATCCCAAGGTAGTTTAATTTCATATAATTATGACTCATCATGGTAGAATGCCTACACAAGAGGTGTTTATCCCAAGATAGTCTAATTTCACATCATTATGATTAATTGTGATAGTACATCCACATAAGAGATATCCATCCCAAGGCAGTCAATTTATAACTTGCATACCCATGAAAAAGTCAGTTATAGGGCCACATATATGTGCACATAAAATTTTTTTTTTAAACTAGTTGACTAATTTATAGTCATATGCATCTACACATCACAATGGTCCTTAACAATTAACTATAATAGAATGCTTATCATCATCTACATCATGAGGAGCACTACAAGTGACATCATCATAGCTTCCTTTTGAACATGAATTTCACACACACCATTAATGTCTTCCATTATGAGTTTCTAAGAAATATCACCATGGAGTTATATGTAACATCTTCAAAATTCTATCTATGTCATAAATGATTCTATTATGCTTTGTCCTAAATTATGATGTGAAATAAAACTTAGGGACATGGATAGAAAAAAAGATATTATACAATATGAGGTGATATTTAATTTTTTGGACCCTAGAAATTGTTAGATTTGTTGGCTTCTCAAGAGGGAGGTGAATTGGGAAGTACAATTTTTTTTTGCAAAAATGTGATAGAATAGTTATAGTAGAAGTTTTGCAAAAAATAGAGTACATGGAAATAAAACAAATGCAAGATAAGAGAGAAGAGAACTAAAAAATTTATCCTGGTTCAATCTAACCACTTGACTGACATCCAGTTCTCAAACCACCACTTGAGATTTTCCATTATCTTACAAGAATGCAGTAGGCCCCTTGCAATAACACAGAACAAGTTGATGCTCTGTTCTAAGAGCTCTCAAATATACACTTTGCACTCTTACAAAGTGTTTCCAAATCCCCTGTGAAAAACCCTCACAAGAAAATCCTTCTTTCAGATGAAGAAAAGATTTTATACAAAATGAAAAACTCTCTAATATAGAGTAAATGAGACAGTTGAAGTGCAATAAATGAAGTGTGAGTGGGTAAAAGACTTTGATTAAATTTTTCAGCAGACTTTCAGTATTTACAGCATAAATTCATTTTTTTCCCACAACTTCAAATGAAGTTCTATTTATAGAATTGTGACTTAACTAGATATTAGACACAAAATCTAGATGTTAGAGATGTTACCCAATAGTTACTGTAACATTTCAAGGAAACTAAAATATCTAGAAATGCATAGGAAATTTGTAAAAATGGACAAATACCGTTTGCATAAAAAAAAAGCAAAGAGGCTATTTTTCCTAGTTGGACGGAAAATGGGACATTATATTTTTGCCCCTAAAAAATTATGAAAATCACATCCATGTCCCTAGGACTAAAAAAATTCAAACGGAATAAGGGTGCAAAAGTTTTTGGGAAAAATTATACCTAATGACTCAAAAGTTTCAGAAATTATAGTTTAACCTTGGGTCAGGGGTAATTTTGTAAAAATGTAAAATTACTGTCAGAACGAAACCCTCGATGAGAGAAGTCCAATGGCATATGGCACTGAGAGTTAATATTTAACGATGAAGAAATAATTAATGCCGATTATCGAAAAGTAATAGTAAACTGATAAAGTAAATTATGGGTCTCACCAATAATTAAAAGGTAATCGGGACAGGATATGGGCTATACATAGATATCATTTGGGACAGGATAATTAAGGAAATATAAAAATAAAATTGGAATAGTCCTGTAGCCCAAAAATGCTAATTTACTATAAAAAGCAATTTTATCGGTATAATTAAAACTTACCTAGTTCAAGATATATCTGGGACAAGAAAAATTGAGTAGTATGGGGACACTCAAATACCACTCTTAGGCGTGTGAGTAGCTCAGATTTTTGGCCAAGAACTTTTTAAGGAAGTCATGAATTTTTGGTCAAAAACTTGTAAAGGAAGTTTTTGACTTTTGGACCAAAAAAGTGATTAAGGTTAATTGTGCAATTAGTGAGTTAATTAAGCCACATAATCACTCATTTTCCACTTCATCCTCATGAGTCTGCAGCAGCCAAAAATCACTAGAGAATACGCAAGAAAGAAAGGGAGAAAAGAGAGAAAGAAGAAGAGAGAAAAAGAGGAAGCAAACTTGAAGGCTTGAAGAACAAAGTACAAGGTAAGTATACCATCCCTTTAAGCTAGTTTCTTAGGTTGCATGGTGTGGTTTCTTGGAGTTTTCCTCTTCCCCTTTTCATGTTAAGATTTTGTCCATGGATAGGAAGTGAAGAAAGTGGAGTTTTCATGCAATAAACCTAGGGGAAATCATGTGCTAACAACTTGAAACAAGGATTTGGTAGTAGTTTGTTGAATTTCAAAGTGAATCATTTTTCCTTCTTCCTCCATGAATTTTGGTCAGACTAGGGTTCCATTTAGGGTTGTAATTGCATAAATTGGACCCCAAAAATGGGTTCCCCATGGTCCAAAACCTTTGAAACAAGTGTTGAATGCAAGAAAGACTAAGTGGATAGCAAGATGGCAAGTTAGGGTTTTAAGAGTTTCTTGTGAAGTTGAAGCATGAACTAGTGGCATATGACCTCATTTTATGATTTGATAGGGTTCCAAGAAGTGTCTAAAGGCCAAAGGAAGTGTGCACCAAGTTTGGAAAAGTTGGGAAACCTTGAAGGTAGTAATTTACCTATTTATACCCATTGTTATCAAACTTGAATTTCATGAACTTGTTGCTATGCCATATGTATATAATGATGCTTTGTTATGATTTGTGATGAATGGTTGAGTTGATTGATGAGGTTTATGACCTCTGGATGTCCAAATTTGAAAATGAAACTCTGTCAAAATTTTTATGAAATGTTATGGCATTAAAAGTTTCAAGTAATAATTTGATGTTTTCTTGATGTTTCCATGGATTATGTGATAACATGATTGTATGAATGGGTTGTTACTATTGAGATTATTTGAATCTCACTCCCCCTTAATGACTAACCATGTTAGGGAAAACAATGGAAAAAGGGCTAAGAAAGGAGCTAGTTTCATGAAGAAGCTAATGATGAATGGATGATGTTGTAAGCCATTATGTTATAATGTGAATGGTTATTGGTGCCTTGCTTTTGTATGAAATTGTAAAATAGTGAATATTATGTTAATGTTGTAGAAAAGGTATAAGAATTTTCAGTTCTGAATCTTGTAATATGAAGTTATGTTCTACCAAGTTTCATGCCAAAATGAGTTCATTTACATGGGTTTTGGCAAGCAAATTGCAATATAGATTGAAACAAGGCATTTTCTGGACGTGTTTGTTATATTCATCCTTGTTCTATACTTAATGTGAGGTTAGGCTTCTGGATTTTTATACAGATAGAGGACATCTCAAACTTTAAAATGACACCTAATTCATCCCATTTGGAGTTGTGTACAATTAATGGTGAAATTTCAAAGCTAGGGTTCAGAATATTGCAATATTAGGAAAACTGGAACTGAAAGTTAAGTATTGAAAATTTCAAAAGATAACATAAAATTTTATAGAGCTCCAAAAATTCAGTGGTTTACATGTATGAAAATTTACGTTAATGTTATGTCATGTGTAAATGAAATAAATGTATAATAAAAATACTTCTATAAGTAGACATATATAGCTTTCAAATAACATAGAGTATACACAATTTTTTCATGAAAAGAATGAAATATGATTTTTCAAATTTGAGATCAGAAAACTGGAAGATAGAAAAATGACCAAATAAATAGTAAAAGCCCACAAAATTTACTATATGAATTGGCCCAATGAAGTTACTGTTTAATATTTTTTCCATGTATAAAATCATTTGAGCTATTTTTAGAGACTTGAATCACCTCAAGATAATTTTTATAGATTTAGTTATGAATTTTCAAAGTTAGTCGAGTAAAATGGGAATTGTTAAATGAACATTACTCAAGAAAAATTAAAAATTCTATTTTTGAAATTAAATTGATTCAAGCTTCTCTTCAAGTATATTGGACATCTAAAATGATCTAATACATGGGGAATGAGTCATAGTTTAAGGTATTACAGTTATTCTGTAAAACTAGTTGTTCACCAACTGCACTTAATGCATATGACATACTGAAATCCAAATTTTAGGTGTCAACAGATGAATTTCACAAAGACCATAAGTTAAAGACTTTGACGTTGAACTTCCAAAATTCATTTGTTTAAGAGTGAAATTCAAATTTTGGTTTTGTCAAATATATTTCATGTTAAGACATATGAATTTTCATATTCAAAGTTCATCTGTTGTGTGTGAATAGTTATCTCATGTTTCTGTAGTACACTTGAAATTCAAATTTTGGGATATCAAAATTCATCTGTTAGTGACAAGCTCAACATGACACAAAAGTTCTGCTTTGAAAAATTCAAATTTTGAGCTTTCAAAATTCGTCTATCAAAAACACCTCTAATCAAACTTACAAGTTTTCATTCCAAAATTCGAATTTTGAAAACCAAAATTCGTTTATCAGAGGGACTGTCTTGAATTGAGTTTGCATTTTAATATTAGATGAACTTTGACATGACTTTGCACATTTGCTTAACTATGCTTGATTCGAAATTCAAATTTCAATACTTGAAATTCGTCTGTTAGAGGTGATACCTCTGAAACTTCAAATTTCAATCAATAAAGTTCGAACTTTCAACAAAATATATAAATTTTAACAACTCAAAATTTGTCTGTTAGTTAGTATTTTTCAAATATAACATATGTTAATATAGGATAATGTGAAAAACACGTGTTTAAACACTGTGGGAGTTTAAGTAAGTAAAAATCAAAGCATTTTACCTTATGTGCATTGTGAGAAATCCTAACAACTAATTCTTCATCTATTTCTTCTTGTATTTCTTCATTTGTATGCTTTTACACTCCTTTGATATTTTGCTTTCAAGCTCTAGTTATTTAAAATTATCAAAATATTTGATTCAACAGAAATATTAAAATGATGCGAGTTAGGCCTTTATTTGTAATCAATGAAAAATTTTAGGTTTAAAGTGTAAATATGCTGGGCCCTTAACTGTAAATATTTTTAAATTTTATTTTAGCAAGAATTAAATGAAAATAAATGTTTTAGAAATTGGGCCTTGAGAAGTAGATTTATTATGCTCAAAAGGGTAGTTCAAAAAAAATATATGAAGTTAAAAAGATAAGGGAGAATATGGGTCAAATGGAACCCATCATTCACCAAGTCTAAAAAGTTATTGACCTTAAATAATAAAATCTAGATCTAATTATGGAAGGTGTACATGTGGGATCCTCACCAAGACAAGATGGCACCAAGTGTATTTAGGGAATTTTAAATTCTTAAAGTAGGAAGAATGAGCGAATATTAAGAAACCAAGTCTTCCCTTTATGTACAAGCAAAATACTATGTATTAGGAAAATCATCCTTTTCATCAAAAATCATCTTTAGTGCATGGTAAATGGATTAGGATAGTTGAATTGTAGTTTTAGATGGATTGCATGGTTGGTTCTTAATGATGTTTGGGCTGAATTGATTAAAACATAACAAAGGATTAAATGGAAATTAAATTGCTCAACCTATGGTTTGATAATGTGTAATGCCTTCTAAGTGTTTGACAATTTGCTTGGGTAAAATTAATACATTAAAAGGACCGAGTCTCACACTTAAATGAAAGTTTAATATTGGATTAATAGTTTGCACATTATTTAATAATCTCTTGCAAAGTTTCCCTTGTAGAATTCATTAATGTCTTGTGATTAGTGTCTTCTCTAGTGAAATTGAAGATTGCCACACTTATTTCATTGATCTAGGTGCATTCTTTCTCCATTTTCAAATTCATTCCCTAGATTGTCATTGTTATCTTCTTAGTCTTAGTTCTTATTCTTTGGCATTTATCTTTCAAAGCCAAAAACCCCTCCTTCTTATGCCTAGTTTTAGAATCTAGCATTGCATTGCATCCCATCATTAAAAAACACTTCCATTATCATCCTTAAATTTCCTTTTCATCAATCATTCATTCATTCTTAGTTGACTAGTTTTACATTTAGGTAGTTTAGATTAGTTGCATTTCATCATTTAAATTTGCATCTAGATTAGTTTGTATAAGCATTTGCATAGCTTGAATCTAGTTAATTATTGTTCCTAGTTATCCTCCAGTATGAAACGACCTAGATCGCATTCCACTATACTACATTCCTAAGAACCTTGAAATTGCCTCACAACAAGGATGGTTTCGCCTATCAACTAAATCCACCTAAATTACATCAAGTTCATCAATATCTAGATTTGAGATAGCCTTGGAAACCAATGAAAATGAGTAAAGAAAGAGGAGAAAGAGAAAGGAAAACATAGCCTCCCTATGGTGTAGAATGCATTGGATCCTCAAGCTCCCTTCCATCTCACACTAGGCTGCTACCATGGATCACTCCCAAGCCATGAACCATACCCAAGGAAGAAGAAGAAGAACACAAGTTAATGGTTCCTAGAAGTTGCAATTTGTTCTTGCTCCTTGGTAGATGAAAATTTTGCACCTCCTCACTTGTACAGCCACGGTTTTGACTTGGGATGATGAGAAGATGGAAGAAAATGATGAATTAAGTGGAGGGGAAGTGAAGGAGAGGTGGAAAAGTGAAAGAAAATGGTGGTGGAATAGAGAAATGAAGTGAAATCCATGGAGGAATTGAGAGAATGAGAGAAAACAATGAAAATGGGATGAGACGAGAGGAAAGAACGACATTTCAGATTTGTATGAGGGGGTTGCAGCACAAAAATGAAGTGGTTTAGGGTGCTATAGGACAGAGAAGGAAGCAAGGGCAAAGTGTTTTGGTATAATCCTAGCCCTTGATATCAAGATTGGTAGCTTAGGATTTAAGATAAATGGAAAAATGTGAAAATAATGAATTTAATTCCTCTCAATCTTTCATCCTTACCCTTTTAAAATACCAACAAGGTCTTCCATGTCCTCCCATGGCATCTTGACCTACATATAGAAATGTGACATATTAAAGGATCTAAGTCATAAAAATATTACGTGCATAAAATGTAACCACAATCATAGTCCATGCAAATTAGTTGATTAGATCATTAGTCATGACATGTTTAGCATGAAATTCAAGAGGAAAAATGATAGAAAATGAATCCAAGATGGATGGAAAAGAAAGGAAAAAGAAATCCTAAGAAAACAAGAAGAAAATAGGTTCTCAAGATAATGGACCAAAATGCCCTTGTTGACTAAGCTTTAACCTTCTCTAACTTGAAATCCTTAACGACTTTGACCAATCTTAATAATTAGGATTAGTATCAATTAAGTGCTTAAGATAATTATTAGGTGATTAAATCCTAAATCATTGAGAAAAAAATTAAAATTAAATTCAAGTGGGCATTTAACTAAGGATAGAATGGTCAAGTGAAAAATAGTAGAAGCAATAAATTTTGGAAATTGAATGGAATGGAATGAAAAGTTAAGGAAGGCTAAAGATCATCAAATGGAGTATGAAATGGTATCTCCTTAAAAAGAATTCACAAGACTTACCCCTAAAATTTCCTAATTATTTATTGTTAGAATTAATATAATATAAGTTTTGATGATGACAAATGTAAAATAATAAGGAATAAATACATCATAGTTATCTACTATATATATTGTTTCTTAAAAAAGTAAAATGTGCATTAACATGTATCTAATTATGTTTATAATGCATATATTAAGTTATGCATTGTTATATCCACTGTGCCTTTACAATGTATAATATAAATTGGATATATAAATTGGACTAACTACTTAGTTTATAAGTGTAACATATTAAACGTAAGATGGTCCAAGTAGGAAGAGTAATCATTGGAATAAAGAAATGAAAATCAACATCATGTCTCACTCAAGAAAGAAAAAGAGAAATGATGCTCTAAGAATTGAAGATCAAAAGAGAGTATGTCAAGAAAGAAATTACCAAGTGAAAGTGGACCTTAAGCATTAAAGACCTAGTTATTAGGTATATTTTGTTTTCACTTAGGTTTTGAGGTAGTTTTAATCTTTGAAATTTACTTAATCTTGTTACCATATGTTTTAAAGAAGTTAGATTAAGCAAATCTATTGTTAGCACATGTTAAAATTAAGAAATATTGAGCAACAAACGAATTTTGCTATTGGCTCATTTGTATTTTGTGCAAAAATTGAACTTTGCTTGAAAAAATTCGAATATATAGAGGTTTCATCTTAGATAGATGAATTTTAGTCATCAAATTTGAATTTCGGGCTAAACATTGTTAGTGGATATGTGCAAAATTCGTATGAAGTTTAATCAAAATTTGAATATTGGTGAAGTTCAAAGAGAGTTCCGAGTCATCCTCTCTGACAAATAAACTTTGAACTTTAAAGTGCAAATTTTAAAATGAGAACTTGTGAATCTCATTAGAGGATGCTTCTGACAGACGAACTTTAAAGTTTAACAATCGAATTTAGAAGGAAGAGCTTTTGTACCATGTTAAACAATCCTCTAATAGACAAATTTTAGCTACTAAAATTCAAATTTTGAGTGCTCTGTGAAAACTTAAAACAACTATTCAAAGTTCAACGAATATACTTCCAATAGAAAATTTGCATGAACTAACATGAGTTAACTTTAGCAAACTTGAAATTTGAATTTCACTTTATGATAGACGAATTTCTAAAATTCAACGTTAAACATCTAACTATGTTGTTTCTGTGAAATTCGTCTATTGAGCTTCAAAATTCAAATTTTGAAAGGACATACACATTCAATACAGTTGGTGAATGACTTTTTTTGCAGAGTAATGGCTAGAACTTATGTCTAACGGATAGATCTTGTTTTTAACATCTAGTTAAACAACAAATCTATAAATAGAATCTTATTTGAACTTATGAGTAACAATTTTAAGAGTTTGTGCAAAAATACTGTTCCAATACATAAAAAAATATTTTTTTATCAACATTATTTGAAAAACCTACCTCAATAGAGTGAGTTTTCAATGTGTCTTCTACTCTTAAAGAGAATCTCATTTCTGTAATCATTCTTTTCTATTATTTGTTGGGTAGAATCTTAGTGTGGGGAAATACTAAGAGATTTTATATATCTTGTAAGGGTGTGGGGAGAGTGGCTTCACAAGTATTTATTGAAACTTATGGGATGTACTAAGGTTTCACAGGTGCTCAGATCAAACCTGTGAGATATAGTATAAAATCTCAAGTGGTGACTTGGAACTAGACATAGGTCAAGTGGTTTGTATTGAACCAGTATAAATTCTTGCGTCTTGCTCTTTATCTTCTCTCTTTAATTGCTACACTTTACTCTCTCTCTAACTATCATTGTTTTGTTGCACATTAGGTGAAATAGGGTTGTGATCTAAAAAGGCCGAAAATCTTATATCACGCAATTCATTCTCCTCTTGAGTGACCAATCAAACCTAACATTTATCCGATTAGACTTAATTAAGCACTTAATCAACCTAATTTAGTGAAAACGGTTCCCATAGAAAAAATTAAGCCTTCAAATCTTGAAGCAGATTGAGAACTTTCATAAAAATTGAATGATACTCTCTCTCTCTCTCTCTCTCTCTCTATATATATATATATGAGCAGGAATTGTGCATCATATACTAATGTCTAATCTACTTCTACTATATATTTTTTAAAATATACTTCTACTATCTATCTACTGTGTCTACTATTATCTCAGCTATCGGAAAGTTGATTGGACATATGACTAATAAATAGTGTTTAGCTTAATTTTTTTCCTTGCTTGTTGTGCCGCTCAAGAACAATGAGACCAATTGATCGAAAGAGAGAGTTTAAGATCAGGTGCTTGATAGTGAAAGGCGAAATGGATTATACTTGAATTGGTAATGTATTATTGCCCCTTTCTGTGGTATTAAAACAAATATTCTTCAATTTGTATTACCAACTACCATTGTCGTACATAATTATATTCTTTAATTTGTATTACCAACTACTATTTGTCGTATATAATTAGCGAATTCATCTTTATAATTTATTTCTTCTGACTCCATTTCAAAGTATCAATTGATGTGAATTGCATATGAATTTGATTTTTCTCTTTACTCTTTCTGGTATGGTTTAAATATTTTGCATGATTATTCATATTGTGAAGAGAAGATGATGATAATGAGCAAAAGGAGAAAGGCATATCAAACAATAAAGAAAACTTGGAAGGATATTGAATCAAAAAGTAGGTAAACTTTTGCAATATTTGTATATTGAAAAATGAGTATAAAACCTTAATCCATGTAGTTCCTTCTATATTATTAAAGTTCATGTTGTTAAGGTTTGGCAATTACCTTATTATAAATAATATGTTTTCCTTTTTGGGTCATTGGTTAACAATACAAATACTTGTAGATGTTTGTTCTTTATTTCATTTCGTTTCATATGAAGTTACTGTAACAGTTCAAAATTTTTGGACATTTCAAGAATCTATATGCAACACATTTGGCAAGTGCAGCAACTGATTTTTAAATGTCTCTAGATATTAATCTTTACTTCATTGTTAAAATATAAGGTCCGCTAAAACTGCATTTTGTTTGATAATATTGTCAAACTTCTGCAAGGTATACTAAAAAATACATTTTATTTGATCCCTCATGTAGGGATTTTGGTTGTCCAAGACTTAGCTCAATTTCACCGAGATGTGTGGTACTAAAACAAGACTATGAGTATTGGGTTATTAATTGGCAGCTGGACAGAGTATGTTGTACAATCACTGGCACATATAATATGCAAATTGAGTTTGCACTAATACTCATCTTCACCTTGGTTTCCAAAAAGCAGGTCATGACAACCTTTATATAATATTGTTTCCAAAGACAATATATAGACTAATTTAAGACCTTATAGATATGAAAAGACAGTTCAAGACCAATAACAAAAAATATTTTTAAATAAACAGTTTGGCTCACCTGGAAATTTAGTTTATATAAGTTAAAAATTTTTAAATCAGATTCTAATTGGGGAATATTTTTACTTCTAGGTTCTGAACTGCCTTTTTCTCTAATCAATTCTGTAGTGTTGACAAGAATTTATATGGGTTTCATCATACTAGGAGACTATAAGTGTATGATGATACTGGTCTATATTAAGTTACATTTTTCCACCCTAAATTTCCATGCCAACTCTAATGTATCTTTTTTCTTCTATTCAATGAAGAAAATCGCATAGCATTCTGAAACACAAATTATCTTCTTAAATGTTATATTTGAATTTTAAATTTTTAACTAATTATATCTTTTTAGTATATTTAACTTAACTTAATTTAGTTTAATTTTTTTATAATTATTTTGAAACTAACACTTGCATAGCATGGAAGGAGTTTTTAATATCTCTAAAATATAAATTTTATGTTTTTCAAATTTCAACTTTTTCTCTTTTTTATAATTTGAATTTAGATTTAAGCACTGTTATGAACCGTGCTTATCCCATTTTATAAGTGTTCCAATTAAAACTATAAAATTTTTAAAATACTCCCCATGATCTCAACTTACCTCTAATTATTTCTATTTCTTTTCATTTTAATTTCTTTGTGAAATTTTAATTTCATGGAGGAGTTGAGGACCATATCATTATTTTTTAAATTATTTTTTTCATTTAATTCTTCCTAATATCTATTTTTTATTTTAAATCAATATAATATAATTTTATTAAATAAATGTAATTGATATAATAAATTTTATAAGCAATTTTGCATTATTGTGAACTTAATATCTATTCTATAGAATTATATTTCTTTGATTTTAATATGTCCGTGCAAAAGCAGAGTAAAACAATCTAATTGATATGAAAGAGAAGGTAATTCTCAAAATAGCTATTTTGAGGAAGCAATTTACGTCATTGACGAAGTCTTAGAACCATTATCTCAAATATTTGTTTTTGTAATTCAAATTTTACTAATTGAAGTATAACACACACACACACACACACACACACACACACACACAGAGAGAGAGAGAGAGAGAGAGAGAGAGAGAGAGAGAGAGAGAGAGAGAGAGAGAGAGAGAGAGAGAGAGAGAGAGAGAGAGAGAGAGAGAGAGAGAGAGAGATTTTTCATATCTTGTTTTCTTTCTTTCACCTCAATGTGGGTTGGGAACAGGTCAGGGGCTTATTAGCGGCTTACGGCCTAACTTGTTTTAGGCCTAATCTGTCATTGCCAATTTAGTCAAAAAAGCCAGGCTCAAGCCTAAAATTAAGCATGTTTGAATAAAAAAGCCAAATCTATTTATATAAGGTTTGACCTTAAGCCTGTCAATGAGGTCTGTTTAATATAATATTATATATATATATATCCTATATCATATATATTATATAGTGTAATATATATTATATTAAATATATGTATAAATTCAGAGCCGATATGTTATTTTAGCCAAAAAAAAGAAAGTTACTTAGCCTAACACAAAGCCCATCGAGTGTCTGTCACTATTAGATATATTTTAACCATCAAGTGTCTATCATTTTTTTTTGCCAACCATCATGTGTCCATCATTATTGGATATATTTTTTCACAATTTTACATTATATCTAAGTTCTTATATTGAATTGTTAGGTTCCCAATTAATTGATATGTGTTTATATTTTATCACTCCATGTGCATTAAGGAGGAAATCAAATAGAAGACTTATTTATTAGTGCTACATTGCTGGGAAGAAGACTAATGTACTTCTGTCAATTTTCAACGGATGTTAAATGTCGGATTGGTTTAGTTTGAGTATATTTAAATTGATGCACCTATCAATTTTACTATGGTGTTTTTAAGCAATAATGTATGAAATTTTTTTAGTGAGATTTATATTAAATGATATAGGTTTCATTAGGTTTGAAACACTTTTGAAACCTTCAAAATCTAGGCTTTAAAGCTTATTTAAAAGCCTACTAACATAGTAGACTTTTAAATAGGGTTTAGACAAGATCCCATATTTTTAAGACTCAAGCATAAGCCTAAAAAAAAAAGTCTTTTATAGGTCTACAGGTCAGACTTAGGTTTTAGACTTATAATACAGATTTACCTTGTTTAGCCAAAACCTGATCTGATTTGACCTATTTTCACCGTTACCTCAACGTCTCTCTCTTCCCATTTCACCCGCCAATCTTGTTACTTGGTTTCCTTGATTTTGATTCAAAACATAACATGTCATTAATTTAAGCTCACTTAAGCATTTCATCATTTGAGGCTTTGAGCTGTGTGACTTGAGATGTACTATTCTATATATGTGGTTGCTTTTTAAAAAATAAAAAAGGTGAGTTGGTCAAATACTCACCATTGACCATTCTTTATTTTTCAACCAATTTTTTTTCCTTCTTCGATTGCGCGCCCTTTTTATTCTGGAGCTTTTTTTTTTCCTCCCAAAATTCTTCCCTTCCCTTCTCACTTGCAAATTTTTGGAATTTATAATTATAATTATACTAACTTATTTAAGTTATAAATCCGATTCCAAATGGACCTCCTTAAATTAAAGCTTAATTTTTCTTCAAACCTAAATTTTTTACCCTACACACAAAAATTGACTTCCTATAGAATTTATATTATAATAAATTTTTATAAATTTATAATCTAAGAATTTAATTTATAATCTAAAAATTAAAGTTATATTACAAGAAAGGAATACCCATCGTTACATTTTGATCTTGCGTTTTCACCAGAATTTCAAATTACATTTTTTTGGGTGCAAATTTCTAATTATTCCTTTAAAACTCAATAATTCTGGAAAGAATCTGCCACGAAGCTGCAATGGTTTAACAACGAACACCGACGTCAGTCCAACCATTAAAAATTGAAGTTACCCGAAAACGGTCGAAGACCATTATATCCCTATGATGATGCACTCCAATTATAAGTGGGAATTATGTAATGTACTACAAGTTGCCAAAGGAAAAAACAATGATACCCAAACATGCAAGAAAGAAGGATTGAGAATTTGACAGTTGGCCTCATGGAAGTAACCGTTTAAGGAAGATACCATGGAAGATAAGTACCGGGTTGCTTAGATTTTGTGGGGGTGAAAGAATTAAGTGGTCTCTCTCTTCCCCCTGGTTTCAGTTTCTTTCTCTCTCTGAGTGTCTCCCTTATGATGATAACAATCCTCCTGATTTTCTAAAGTTCTTCGATCACCCAAAAAAAAAACAACACACATTATTTAACAATGGTCATACAATCCAGCAATCCGTAAACAAGATAAGTAGTAGATTCATGCTTTTTCCTTTTTGTTTTTTTTTTCTTTTTGAGGCCTGGCCGCAAATTAACATTAATCGGAATCAGAATCAGCAACAACGGAGGATCTGACTTTTCTACTTGAATTTTCATGGTGTCCATCATCTTCGTCAACCTCATCTTTTTTCTCGTTAATAATGCCTGTAAAATGACAGTTAATAAACTTTTCAGGTAGAAGAAAATGAAAAAGGATAATATATCAAAGCATAACACCTTTCTTTATCAGCAGACCCTCGAGCGTTTTTGTAGTAAAATCATCTTTGGCTCCCAGATCTTGAAACCCTATTAATCTATCTACCGCGATCCCTTGTCTAAGAAAACAAAAAAAACGTCAGCTATATTTTTTTGATAAGTTACATCAATTTCATCCTAATGAAATATTGTATCTCGAAGCAGTTTTTCTCAATAGCATTACTTTGCTTGAGAATTCTAGCGATGATTACATTCCCAACAATACAGACATACAATATTCCGTTCATTAAAAATATTCCAGAAAATATTGTTGAATCCCCTGGAATGTTAGACAATTTTCCAAAATTGCCCCTACCCATTTTAAGATATGAAAAAGGCAGTGTGCAATTGAATGAAATATTTAAAAAATACAAAAGAAATATACCAAAGTCCAGTTTAAACAACATAGTTGCAAAAAAAATATTGTTCAACAATCACCCAAAGCATAAAACTTGCACATCAATTTGATTAATGCAGTTTTGCTAATGCAAAAAATGAAAGCTCATGAACAGAAATTACATTGCTTGATATCAACACTCAGGAAGCTTTGGTTTGTGTGAACCAGCAAAAAGAAAAACAGAATCTTTGGATACCTATGTGGACATAGACATGGCAGAGAGATCAACAAAAAAATCTCCTTTGGTCCGATAATGCCAATGCTAACAGTAAAAATACCCAATGGCTGAAATTGGTGTATTCTGGAGTGTTTTTTCAGGGGGAAAGCAAGCTAGGTCAGGGAAGAGAGGTGTTGCCAACAAATTCTCAAATTAAGGGATGGAAATGGATTTCTTAGTGATGAGCAACTGGAGCAAATGACAGCGTTGTAGAGCATTAGTGCTGATGATCAATTGGAGACAACAGCATTGACGAGCTAACAGTTGAGAGCAAAGGTTGACAATGGCACATTCAGAGTGGAAGAGAGATTGCAACACCGTCAAGTATGAGTAGGAGGGTAACACTGCAAAATGGTCTTTCAATTTTCTGAAAATTTCCCATCACAAGGAAATATACCTACCCCAAAGCCACTCTCCCTCCTTCACCCACCCCCACCAGAAAAGAAAAATCACAAATGATAATGGAAGGTTTTGATTGATTTCTGGTATGAAACATTCTCAAAAATCTGTTTTTAAAAATTAGAGCCAAACATGTGAATATATCTCTTCCAAGTAACATTTCCAAGCATCCTTAAAACATTCCACAAACCAAAGAGCCCCTAAGAATTCTGAACTTTGATATTGTCTGTCTCTTGTGAGATCTAAACAGAAAAAGTCATTGGTTCCTTCTCAATACTGAACACCAAATTCACAATGAAAAATATTTAGGCCTCACCTGAACAGTATGACGCATGGCAGAGTCTTGATTGCGAGTTTTGCAACAAAGAAGGGTGCATTCTGCACTTCATATCAAAAATAAAATTCCCATCATTATTTTGGAAAGACATATTATAATAAATAAACATGTCTAACTTTGTAGATACAGCGAATCAGCCTGAAAAAATACTAAATCAACACTATTGAAGGGTAATAGTAATAGAACTGTTTATGCTGACCTCTGCATCAAGCTTAATGAACTTTGTATCAACATGCTTTGGTGCAAGTGACTTTAAATGCTTATCCATTATCCTGGAAACATTGATTGACTCAATAATATGAGCCATTGTATGTGTGCATATCAAATAGAAAGAGACAAAGTGGGGCACTAAAGTCACAGGCATACTTGCATCGATAAAACTCCTTATGATTGAAGTGACATATCACTTTTTCACTACCAGTGACTTCACCTAAGAAATCCCCCTCAGTTATCTCCCTGTATTCCCCATGACCTTTCTTCTTCCATGCCTCTCGCTTCTCTGCTTCTTTCTATTTAAGATCAAGAAAAATTCAGTCATCAATAATAAGGCACTTTACGGATTCAGTGAACAACAATGATCTGAATATCAAAGTTCATCCCATACACCTGCAGTACAAAATTATCACCTTAAGAGCTGCAATTCTATCCGCATGCAATTTTTCCAACTCAGGGTCCTAACATCACCATTGCATAGACCATTAAAATTATTAATTAGGGGACACACACACACACACACACATATGGCACAAGTGAAATGTTTATTGAGCATACATCCATTAATTCATCAAGATCAACTTCCTGGTTTGCAGAACTTGAAGTCTGTGCCTTCTTTTCAGCAAGCAATTCCTGCATGGATCATCATAGCGTGGGTCACTTTAGATCATGTTGCTGCCGGCCATAATGATTACAAATAACTGCTATTAGAATCATTGGCAGCAAAAACTACAATATAATATTGGTGCTTGAGTAAACACTGAATAGTAACAAAATTCAGGAACAGGCTAAATAGAGGATAAGTCGATGAATGACTTTCAAAAATATACAACTGTAACTACCACTGAAATTCTATTCTCATTCATCTTCTAAGGTTTGCGTCATAAAAATAATGCTCTATTATCATGATTAATTTTATCAGGAAAAGGAAAGGAAAATTATGGAGAAATGTTTAAAAGCATACTACCGGTATAGGTCAATACTCGATAATTTTAAATCAGATGGTGCCTTGAGAGCACTGCTTTGTAGACAGGTCCATAACAAGATTAGAATACTAAAAGAGCCTATGCAGGCAAATTTTGCAAAGAGACAGCATAGATATCCAAGACTTTGCTGTCATTCATCTTTGTAAAGACATGATTATCAAATTTTGCAAGTTCACCTCAATTGATCATATAAACCAACATGATATTCAATTTTTAATGAAACATCCCCCAAACAACCAACCATATAATCACCAAATAAAAAAACCAGCATCCTATATCCAATAGGGAACATGATTCTATTAAGAGTGGATTAATGGGCCACATTACACCAACAACAACAACATTAGTCTTATCCCACTATGTGAGGTTGGCTACATAAATCATACAACGCCAATGTACTCTAACAAATATCATCTCCTCAGATAAATCATTTCTCAAAAGATCATTTCTTATAACTTCCCATAGTGTCCTTTTTGGTCTTCCTCTACACCTTTTGATAAGGCTCCAAACCATTTGATCAACTCTCCTCACTGGCTCCTCTTGCCATCTTCTTTGTTCATACCCAAATCACCTTAAAGGATTTTCTACCATTTTCTCCTCGATAGGTGCTACTCCAACTTCCTTCATATACAGTCATTTCATATCTTATCCAATTTTGTATGACCACACATCCATCTCAGCATTCTCAACTCTACTACTCTCATCTTGTGCTCTTGTTGTTCTTTCAAAGCTCAACATTCACTATCATATAACATCACTGGCCTTATAGCCATTCAATAAAATTTTCCTTTAAACTTAGTACGTACCTTACAGTCACAAATAACTCCTGATGTTTTTCTCTATTTTAACCATGCAACTTGTATCCTATACATAACATCCCCATCAATTTCACCATGACTCTGTAAAATCAACCCCAAATATCTGAACTTTAACACTTCTAGAATGGTTTGCTCTCCAATTTTTACCTCTAAATTATTTCTAATTGGCCTCTTATTACATTTGCAATGCATATATTCCATCTTACTTTTACTTAAGCGGAAACCTTTTAATTCCAAAGTGTGTCTCCATAACTCAAGTTTAGAGTTAACCTCTTCTCTTGAGTTCTAAATTAAGACTATATCATCTGCGAAGATTAATGGGCCATGTTAATGAAACAAAAATCTTCAGTAGAGAAGGAAGCAGATATACATGTGTTATTCTTTAGTAGAGAAGGAAGCAGATATCCATGTGTTATTATCTAAAGTTGTCAAGTTAAACAATGAAAGGATCTCACACAAGAAACTCCAGAGAGGTATATCATTAGCAGTTATGAATCCAAGAGCAATCTCCAATTAACAAGAGCAAAAGAAATGTGAAGTATAAATGAGGTACTCCAATGTGGGGAGCATTTTCTACTTGAGAGAGTAAGTTGGGATAATAGAAGAACAATGCCTATTATGGGAAGGGTAGGTTTTCTACTCAACATCTTTCCTCCATATCTTGCTTAAATCTTAAAGAATAAACACAATGAACTTAGCTAGTTGCTGAACGCGTCAAAACCAGCCAAAAAAAGTGAAATAGAATCTTAGTCATATAACACAAGGGTTTGCCAATCATCAAGAATCGCAAGCACATGGGGGATTTATAATAAGGAAAGTTTCATTTTGAAGAACAATGCTTAAGTATTTTAGAAAATCAGGGTACAGCATACAGAAAGCTAAGCAGCATGTAGAAACCAAAGAAATGGTGAAGAAGGTACCTTTTGATAATCACGGGCAGCGGCTGCCATTACATTTCCGAAGGCCAAATTAGACAGAGTCGACTTAACTGTGTTTGGATCCATCTCTCGGCAAAAACTGAAACTTTGTAATACTTAGAAAGGTAATTAACTCTGTCAAGAAGTCTTCCAGAAAACTCAACAGAGAGAGAAGCTCATGATGTTTCACTTGAAATCTGGAGCACTGTGTTGTCTATAGGAACCAGTGAAGTTGGAAAGGTTGGAAAAGGCTGCTGGGAGGAGGTTCAGTAATGGGCCAGCTGAGATAGATTTATGATGCTTCAGCCCAAATTTCACCACAATAATCATATTCATAATCATAATCATGATATATTTAAAAAAGTCAGAGAAAAAAAGGAATATACTTTTTAAATAGAAATACTGAAAGGGAAAATGACATTTGAATACCAAGGAGTGAAGATAATTCCAGAAATCTCACTGTAATTACTGAGAGGTACCTAAGTATGAAAAAGGAATTTTGCAATTTAAGTGAAATTACAAATTTGAAGTGGAAAAAAAAAAAAAGCATAAGCTCAAATCAGTCACAGTTGTTAACAAGCCATGGGATGTTATAATCACGTAAACTGAAGCAAATATTATTGATATCACACAATCAAATCAGTCACAATACATTATTATCAAATAACGATAAGCTCAGATGGAGTTAACATAAGCTCCATTATCAAAACCGCTTCCTTCCCAGCTGGGAACAAAACAATCTTGAATCAGGATGTACCTACTGTTGCCAATCCTTTTATTTCAAAACTTCAATCAACAAAGTTTATACTTTTAACCAAATAATATATATTATAATACAATTACAAAACAAAAAATAAAATAGCAAGAATACTAAAGTTGAAATGCCTCCCCCTATAATTTGCATTCCAAAATCACAATCCCAGTGATGTCATTGCCATTTATCCTACTACAAGTTCATACTTTAGACTCGCTCGGTCATCCTCCTCATTCCCAACAACGATTAATTAAACCATTCAACTAAACAAATTGAGGAAATATAGGCAAGCAACCAAAACGAAAAAATAAATAAAAAAAATAAATCCCACTAAATTAAGAACTTAGTGGAGTTAGCAACTACATTTATATTCCTTCCACCACCAGCTCGGAACCAGGTTCGACTCAACCCACTTGTGACTCCAATGCCCCATCAAAACCCACAGAGAAATCAAATGAACCAAGCGTACCGGCGATGATAACGATGAGGGAGTCTGTGATACTAGAGCAGTGGAAGGATGGAAGGGTTGAAGGCTTGAAGCTCGAACTCCAAGGGCTAGCTCCAGTGGCAGATCTTCGGAAACTCGAAGGCGACTGTGTGATCTGAAAGGCTTGAAGCTCGAACAAAGGCGAAGCGATGATGGTTGAAGACGCTGTCCGATCTGAAAGGCAGAAAGAGTCACCACCAGTCGGAGAGACAAAAAGAGATTGATGGAGAGAGTTGAGAGGAATGGAGGCGCAGGGTTCTCGGTGACGTGTTTGGTTCAAAAGGGAGAGAAAAAAACAAGGCACGGGAAGTGAAGGATTTGAACGGCGTATGAAGAGTAATTGGGAAAATGAGGGATTTTAATCTTTATCGTGTTTTGATTATGTGAGGATGAGGATGAAAAATAATTATAAATAAATAATTATAACTTTTTTAAGTTTTAAGTTAATTTTTTTTTATTTATATAAATTTATAATAATATATAATTTTGAATACTTAATATATATATATATAATTATATTCATATAATTATGTTTGAGAGTTTTTTTTTTAATGAAATGGAAGAGAGTGGAATGATTAAAGGGAATAAACTATTATTTAGATAATTTTTTTATAATAGAATGAAATGGTAAAGGAGGGTCTTCTAAGTCATTTTTAACCATCTAAAATCTAATTTTTGTTACCCTCCCAAATAGGGAGTCATGGATGGAATGTCTTGAGTTTTATATTATATTTATAAAATTATTTCAATTCATATTAAAACACATCTATCTCTAATAATATTTATTATTGATTTTTTCTTCATCACTTTCATTTTTTCATTGTATAGAATTATTCCCCAATTTTTAAACTAGATTGAGCTATCCTTCCAATCTCTTCATAATTTAAGGATTTTTTTTCTATTAGAGACTTTGAATTTAAAAATGTTGAATAATATTTTTTCTTAACAAATTGTAATTGTAATCTTATATATTTATAGAGAATAACAAACAAAATAATCTTATTGTAAAGTGGTTACTTAGGAAAAAATATTTGAAGTTTATTCAAAAATATTTTGTACTTTTTTAATTTAAAATAATTTTATATTTTTTATCTAAACTAAATTATAGGGATAATATGGGAAAGAAAATGTTGTAAACTATTCTATTCCATTAATTTTATAATAACTTTCAAACAATAGTTAAATGAAACCACTCTTTTTCATCTTAAAACTCTCAAATAATATAATATTATGTTTTATTTCATTCTATTCTATTCAATTATACTCCATTCCATTAATAATTATTCCATTCTATTCTATACTAAACTCCCAGACATACCCTAAGGTATAGATAAATTCCACTATAGTAAACATACATATTTAAAATTTACATTATGACATCAATGTTTGGCTCCAGTGAACATTTTATATCACGATATCTTTAATTGTACCATGTAAGAAAGTTCGGGAGAGTAGCTTCAAAGGGGAAAGGCTTAGCAACGAGATGCAAGGCAAGTGACAGTAGAATCTGTCAATCATAAAATCCGAAAGTGTGGGAATTGAGAGAAATGAGTGGGGATAATTTGGTGTAATGGGATAAAATCAATATTTTCCCTTCCAATCCCTCAATTTGAGGGGGAGAGCTAGAAGGGGGAAGGATAGAAAATCTTGAAAATATTTCTGCTCTCTCAATCGAATGTTTTTTCACCAAACAAGGGAAGGGGACCAAATTTCTCTCTTTCTCTTCCTTTCCTTACATTTTCCTCCAACCAAACACTTTAGGATTTGAGACTTGAGAGCAAATTGAAGAGGGAGGCTGATGGCATGTTAAGTTAGATGAAAAACTGAAAATAAAATAAAATATTATATTATAATAAAAATAAAATTAATTTAAATCTATATCTATATCTATCTAGAGAAAATAATAGATAAATGTCTTTGGAGATAAAAAATAACAAAAATATATCCTGAATTTGCGAAATTACTATGAGGTATCTTGGTACCTATTTGGAATTACTTTTGGCTTACAAAATGACCATTTTATCCTCCCTCCCCTAGAATTACTAGTTGATTGAATATATTTATTTACAACTAATTTCCAATGATTTGCAATGGATGCTGATAAATTTGCAACGAATAATAATTGATTTGCCAATTTTCAACTGAGGTAATGGTCGACTATCAGAGGGAATCGACCATCAGAGAGAGATCCCTTTGATAGTCAACCAGATCAGCAGTAGAAAGTCTCACTAAGCTGCTAATCTGGTCAATTATTAGAAAAACCATCTTTGATGGTCGATCATTGCCTATTTGCAATTGACAATCTATAATATACAACTAATAATTGACAATTTACAATTGAAGTTGGGGGATTTGTAACTAATTATGATGTATTTGCAATTGATAATTCTATACTTGCAACTATCACACAGTGATTTACAACTGAACACAATATAACTTCATAGGTCATATCATTCCAAAAAAATAATCCCACACATATTTGCGATTGATATAGGTAAATTTTCAATTGTCCTACCTATATTTGCAACTGATGCAAATATCCAATATTTCAAACCAACAAACCCAAATTAAAAAAAAAACCCAAAAGATGAAGGCACACAGGAAGAAGAAGATGAAGGTGATGGAGGAAAAGAAAACAAAGACAAAGGTGGAGAAAATGAAGGTGACGGAGAAAGAAGATGCACTGACGATGAAGACCAATGGATCTGAACCCAGGAGTCATGAGTTGGAGGAAGATATGATAAGCGACAAATTTGAGTCTTTATCTCGGCATAGGGACCACAAAGGATTGAGAGAGTGGAGGAGGGAAGGAGAAGAGGAAGCATCTTCTATGATCTGGCTGGCTTCTTGCTGGATCTGGCCATGAAAGAAAAGGAAGGAAGAGAAGGAGGGAGAATCGGGAGGGATGAGGGAGGAGGGAGGGGGGCAAGATGGAGGAGCAAAATAGTTTTTTTGCATGACAATAATATTTATAATTTGATACATTATTACTTTATTGTAATTTTGCAAGTTCAATGTATATTTTTGGAAATTTTTACTCCAAAGATATTTATCTATCATTTTCCCATCCATCTATATGTTTTTTTTTTGGGAATTACAGTATAGGACCAAAATCCCCAATTTATTAACTTTTAGGACCAAAAAATTGTAAAATTAGAAAAAGGGATATTGGATCTTTGAAGTAAATTAAATCAAATTCCACATTACTAAAATACTCTCACCCTATTTTGTAATTTAATTGTTCTAATTTTGCAACTTATGTTTCCAATTTTAACACGGAAGAATCAGATTTCAACTTTATAATTATCAAAGTGATTCAAGGAATTTGTAACTTTTTATTCCAATTTTGTAACTTAATTGTTCAAATTTTGCAACTTATGTTTCCAATTTTAACACGGAAAAATCAGATTTTAACTTTATAATCATCAAAATGGCTCAGAAATTTACAACTTCTTATTCTAATTTTGCAAGTTTGTTATTCTAATTTTTCAACTTATATTTTGAATTTTAACATGGAAGAATCATATTTCAACTTTAAAAGTATCAAAGTAGCTCCAAAGATTTGTAACTTCTTATTCATATCTTGCAACTTCTGCATTCTAATTTTACAACCCATGTTTCGAATTTTATCATAGAAGAATCAGATTTCAACTTTGTGATCATCAAGGTGGCTTTAGGGACTTGTAACTTCTTACTCATATTTTGTAACTTCGTTGTTCTAATTTTGCAACTTATATTTCCAATTTTAATACGGAAGAATCATATTTCAACTTTATAATCATCAAAGTAGTTCCAGGAATTTGCAACTTCTTCTTTCAATTTTGCAACTTCGTTGTCCTAATTTTGCAACTTATGTTTCCATTTTTAACATAGAAGAATCAAATTTCAACTTTATAATTATCAAAGTGACTATAAGGATTTGCAATTTCTTATTCTAATTTTGTAACTAATGTTTCAAATTTTAACATGAAAAAATTAGATTTCAACTTTATAATCATCAATTTACAACTTTTTCTTCCAATTTTGTAACTTCATTGTTCTAAGTTTACAACTTATATTTTGAATTTCATTAAGGGTATTTTGGTAATGTTGATTTTGATTTAATTTGCTTTAAGAACCTAATGTCTCTTTTTCTAATTTCACAATTTCTTGGTCCTAAAATTTAATAAACTAGAGATCTTGGTTCTGAACAGTGATTCCCCCTTTTTTTGGGTCAACATTTATATATATATATATATATATATGATAAAGTTGAATGCAATCGCATTGTTGACAATGCCACAGTTCACTATTGAATTTACTGATAAATCCACTGTACAGTCCTTAGTTGCATTCCCTTCTCTTTGCAAGTCCCATTTGATGGGGCATGATACGGCTCATCTTTCACATGCTTTCTCATATATGTAAAAGCAATTTTATTTTAAGTAATATTATGAAAAAATCTATATGTATTCCTTTCTTCATCTTTCTCGATTCCTCTACTTCTCCCTTTCCTATTCTTTATATCTTTTAATGCAACATCTTTTTTTAATAAAAAAAAATTATTTTCTTCCCTTCATTATTCTTTTACTTTCATGATTTTATTATTTATCTATTTATATATTTTAAATTAAATTTTAGATTTGTCTTCAATTACCATTGTACAGGAAATAATATAAAAAATATACCCAAAAGAAATTGCATTCCCCTTCTTCTCTATGAGCAAATCAATAATACATTTATTATATACAAATAAATAAAAGAATGGTATAATTTTGATTTGTGAGGCAAATCTTTTTATTTTATTTTAAAAGTAAAATACATTTATCAAATACAATTTTTTTTTTACAAATCTTTAGATAATTTCTTATTTTAAAAACGATCAAATACTTAATAATATAAGAAAATATAAAAAAGTGATTAATTAATATTATAATCGTATTCTATATCTCCAAACTTCTTCTATATTATTCATATGTGCTCAATCTATATATTCATGAGGAAAAATTAATTTTTCGATTCTTATAGATTATATCAATTTTTAAACAAGTCCTTATAGTTTTAAAATTTTTAAATCCATCCCTATTGTTTAAACAGTTTACAAGGTTGAACCTTATATTTTCTTGCCGTTTAAATGCAAGTCCCTAGTATGCACACATGGCGTAACGAAATCTCAAAGCATTAAAACCATAAAGCACGTTGTTGGCTTCGCTCTCTATGATGGAATTGCATCTTTATTCATAAGCGGGCACTAGTGATGGCTTTCAATTACTTGGCTCTCACCGCTTACCCTGATTCCCATTGCTCTTACATATATTTCCGTTTTGCTTCTTTAATTTGGTAAGACAAAGTTATCCTTTTTATTTTTTATTATGTCGTTGGTTGGAAAGATAAAAAGATGAAACCTTCAAAACTAAACCTAGTGTAAAATGTTTTGACCAAGTAATTAATTATTAGACCAGTAATCTCATAATATATATAATTTTTTTGGCCTCCGTTTTATAGAACGAAAAACAGAGTAAGAAAAATGAGGTGGATGCCACATAAAGAAATAAGGGGATAATATACGCATATTGGTTGTTTAAAGGAAAGGGCATATATACATGCACACATACATATATACACACACATATATAAGATTTTACAGTGAAAGCATTTTAAAAAAGGAAAAAGAAAAAGAGGTTTAGGGTGGCGGTCTCCAACAATAAAATCAAACAACATAAAATAGGTGTTAAACTACTAAAGTTAATAAAGGCAGTGGATGGTGTCATGATGGTCTTTGACAATGAAGCTTTTGCCAGGAAGATTAGCTTTTTCTGTCTTTTATTCTGGAGACAACTTAAAATGAAATTATGTCAAGTTCCCAGAAAATGCAAAGGCACATTCTGGAACATTAGTCAATGCACGGAGTGAGTCACTACTAAAGACGGAGACTTAAATAGGTGTTTCACAACTTAAAGTTGGAGACTTAAAACACATAAATGTCTCTCTAAGAATGCTAACTTCCTTCCCTTCTCTTTCTCTCTAACGGCATCCATCTTTCTAGAACCCATGCTGCATTTGGTAAAAAGAAAGTCAATTTCAAGAAAGGGAAAATAAGAGAGAAAATCCATGTTAATGTGTTTGGTTTTTAATAAAAGAGTTATTATTGGTTACAAAAAATATTAAGGTTCTCAATGAAATAGCTATAACTAGTTACCAAACATATTAATTAATAGTTAGAAGGCCTGATATCATGTTTAGTGTCTGCATGTGTGCTAGGTTCCAATAATGCCCTAAGGAGTCCCATGCAACAATTGTGAAGAGAATGTTTAGATATTTAATTGGAACATCACATATGAGACTTTGGTATCTAAAGGGCAATGGAGAAGAGCTCGTAGGATATACTGATACTGACTTTACTAGATCCAAAACTAACAGAAAGAGCACAAGTGGGACGTGCCAATTTCTAGGAAGATCTCTAGTTTCATGGTTCAACAAGAAACATAATAGTATAGCTCTTTCCACAGCAGAAGCTGAATATATAGTTGCTGGAAGCTACTGTGCTCAAGTTCTTTGAATAAAGTAGCAACTTGAAGATTTTGAGATTGAGATGAAGGACATACCAATAAGATGTGTTAATCAAAGTACCATCAACCACAAAGAATCTAATCATGCATTCACGAACAAAACACATTGAAGTTAGACATCACTCATATAGGACCATGTTTTGAAAAGAGATATCATGTTAAAGTTTGTCCCTATTGAAGAGTAGATTGTAGATATATTGACCAAACCACCTCCAAAGGATATATATTGTAAGATCAGAAGAGAATTGGGATTGGTAAATCCCAATGAACTGTAAGCAAACCTCTAACTGAATATATTTACTTTCTGAAGTTAAGTTATTAAGATTTATACTGACTTAAGCTTCAAAATATGTTTAAAGTGTTTTGCAGGTACTCCTCATGAGTTTATATGAAAGAAAAATCAATATAATGGAGTATCATACACTTAGTCAGTCAAAGGAAGATGGAAATTTGAATTTTCAACTCTTATTTGTAAGTTCAATTATTTAAAATGCACATTTTGGATGCTATTAGACCAATTTGCATGCTACATTATGGTTTTAAATGAAGTGGCATGCTTAAAATTCGAACTTAAATGCTTGACAGACGTATTTCAGTGCCTCACATGTTGTTCTAGTACTTCTGATTCATTTGAAATTCGTCTGTTGCCTAATGGAAATTTGAACTTTGAATGTTGGTGTGAGAGTAGACTGTGTGCAAATGTTCAACATACGAACTTTAACAATTCAAAATTCACATTTGAAAAATTTCCTCACAAAGTCTCAAAATTCAAATTTTGAAGCCTAAAATTCGTCTGTTGAACGTCTCTTACTTGTTTACCTTCAAATAAAGAACTTAACATTCAAACTTTAGGAACATAACATTTGTCTGTTGAAGCATCTATTGATGTTAACTCTCTGTTAGACAAATTTCAGGACTAAAATTCATCTATTGAAGTCATCCCTCATATGATAAGTTTTTGATAAACAAACTTTAAGGATGAAAATTCATTTGTCAGACAGCTTCTATGAGTTGAACAGACAATGTAACTGCCCAAATTTGAATTTTGGCCCTCAAAATTTGTCTTTTGAGTGGTTACTTAAGCTAAACCAAAGGGTCATGCTCTGAACGGACACAATCATATTCATCTCTCTCTCAAAGCTGTTCGTCTCCTCTCTTAATTTCTCATCAATTCCTTTGGTTAAGCTTTATTTCCCACCAATTAAACTCCCACCCAAACCTTATAAACCCCTTTTGAGCATCTCTTATCTCCAATTCGTCATGAAAATGGCAAGGGTCAAGAATACCAACGTTGGAAAAGAAGAGTCCAAACCAAAACAAGCGGTGAAATCTCAATATGCTTCTAAAGAAGGAGAAACCAAGAAGAGAAAAGCTGAATCCAGTAAGGGAACTCCATCTAAGAAGCAAACATCAACTCCAAAAGCAGAATCCAAAACGTCAATCCCTATTGCTGTCCCTTTGTCCTCCACAGTGTCAGAGGAACTACAACTGACAAATGAACCTCTATGTAGCATTGCTCTAATCTTGGAGGAATACACCACGAAATTTGTGGCAAAGTAGGTAATAACCCCTCATTGCACCAATTTGGAAGATTTTCTTATTTCCAACAACTTTGATGCTGGGTTCTGGATGAGTAAATATAAAAATTTGTTGGAAATTAAGGAAAGGTATGATGATAAGGTAATTAAGATGTGGTATGCTGCTTTAACATACAACAACAAAAAGAGGACGTTCCAAGTGACACTTAGATCTAGGACTCTATGGTTGTCTGATGAGACCATTAATGAAGTTCTGGAGATTCCTGGCTAAGAGGGATACAAAATTAACATCACCACCTCCAGATACATGGATGAGGATGAAGAAGCAAATAAGGAAGGTGGAGAGTTTCTGAACTATAAAGAAAGCATAGTCCTGAACACTCTCTTCAAAAGACATGAGAATAGGCCTCCTCTAAACCTTGTGAACCCTCTAATTTAAGTGTACAAGCCAGAATCCTTCACTACATAGTGTCATGGATAATCTTCAATAAGGGAGAAAGCTTTAACTTAATTACTAGGGCTGAGACACAGGTGATGACTGCCCTAATATGAGGGAAACTGCTGAATTTAGGTCATATTATCTTCCAAAGAATAATCAAGGCAAGGGGTCAAAGAAAAGATTTCACCTTGCCCTATGCTTCAATCATTTCCAAAATGCTCTAATATGCTAAGATTCAACACTTGGAAAAGGGAAAAGGGAAGCCCACTGAAGTATTCAAAGAAGAAGAGTTGATGAGGATTGGGATAGAAAGAAATGACGGAAGGTGGATTGAGAAAGGAGCAGGCAAATCCAAAGATCTGTTCTATGAAGGAGGATAGTCACAGCCTCAAGAGGGCACTTCTAAAGCCTTTCCAAACATCCAACCTTCACCATAACCAACCTAACTTGTTTCTCCTCCACCTTAGCCCTCTTAGCCACCTCAACCTTTTACTTCATCCACTTAGGCCAAACCTACTATAGTAACTGAGTTGTATGATAACCCGTCCTCACTAATGTTGAGCATCAAAGAGGAACAAAATGCCAAGTTTGCTCACTTGCAAGATGAATTACTCACTTGGCTGAGAATCTGAAGGTGATTATTGATGCCTATGAAGATATCAGTAATGCTATGCCTACCACATCAGCACTACCTTAACTTGGACCTTCTGAACCCACTAAGTCTGTCTCTCCTAAACCTCCAAGCCCTTTTGAATTACAATCTATTGAGCTTGCTACTACATATACTACTACTGAGGTTGCTGGCACTGCTACTACTTCACAGGCCTCAAACAATGAAACAAGCCTTGGTCCACCTTTAGATTATACCATGGATGAAGATGCCACTCAGGAAGATAGCTTTCATGAGCTTGTGATGGAGGATATTGCTTAAGAATCAATTTTGTTATCTTAAGAGTCTGAGCAGATGGAGAAGCAAGTTGTAGCTTTCACCTCTACATCAATCATCCAAGCTGCCCTAAATGAGGAGAGAGGTGGATATTGCTGCCATTGCACATGTTGTAATAGTGCAAGCTCAGAAGAGAAGGTTTGATGAAATATTTGCTCTACCAGCTCCTACTCTATCACTCTCTAGATATAGCCTCTCAGAGGAGCAAAGGGTTAGATTGGCAAACACTCGAAGGGAAATGCAGGAACTCCTCACTATGTTTGATGATGAAGACATGGAGATGAAGAATCAGCATCTCTTCCTTAGATACCCTTTTCAGTGCCATTCATTCCTGTCCCTCTTCAACCTATTCCCATGTCATAGATACTTCCTTCCTTTATGCATGCTCCAACTCTTGATGATGCCAAAAAAGGGGAGAAGAAAGACGAACAAATTGGGAAGTCTGAAGTTGGGCAATTTGGCAAAACTTATGGCAAGAGGTCAAAGTCCAAGAAGAAGTGACAAGCTAGAGATCCTTAGGGTATTCTTAACTCTAAAACATGTGCTATATTTATCTTTGAATTTTAATGCATATGTTGAGGGGGAGCACTTAAAAGTAAACCTAAGTACTAATCTAGTTTGTAAGTTATTTTGTCATCATCAAAAAGGGGGGAGAATGTTAAATTAAGTGTTTTGATGATTCCAAACAACTAGAGCTTAGAAGGAGAATACCAAAGGAGTATAAGAGCATAGAAGTGAAGAAATCCAATGAAAAATGTGTGAAGATTTAGTTGTTAGGATTTCTCACAATGTACACGAGATAAAAAGCTTTGATTTTTACTTTGATTATTACTTATTTATGTTCCCATAGCATTTAAACAAGTGTTTTCACAGTTATCCTATATTAACATATGTTAGATTTGGAAAACACTAACTAATAGATGAACTTTGATATTAATTCTTATGTGTTTCTATGCAAAATGCAAATTTTTCTTACTAAAATTTCGAGTTCCAGAGTTATCATCTTTGGCAGACAAATTTTAGGTATTGAAATTTGAATTTTAAGTAAACTATAGTTAGTAAAATGTACAAAATTTGTCTGAAGTCTGATCAAAATTTGAATGATATTCAAGTGCATAAAAAGTTCAGAGTTGCTCTGTTTGGCAAACAAATTTTGGATTTCAAAATTCGAATTTTGAAATAAGAACTTGTGAGTCTTGTTAAAGCATATCTCTGACAGACGAACTTTGAAGTACAAAATTTAAATTTCACAAAGCAGCACTTTTGTGCCACGTTGAGCTAGCCACTGACAAATGAATTTTGACTTCTAAAATTAGAATTTTGAGTGCATTGTAAAAACATGAGACAACTATTCATACTCAACAGATGCACTTGTGATATGAAAATTTATATGTTCCAACATGAGATATATTTGACAAATTCAAAATTGGAATTTCACTCTTGAACAGACTAATTTTAGAAGTTAAACGTTGAAGTCTTTAGCTTATGGTCTCTGTGAAATTCGTCTGTTGACACCCAAAATTCGAATTTTAGTATATCAGATACATTAAATGTGGTTGGTGAATGACTAGTTTTGCAGAGTAACCGTTGGTTAACATCTCTAACGGCTAGATCTTGTGTCTAACGATTAGTTTAGTCACAAATCTATAAATAGAACTTCATTTGAAGTTGTGGGTAACAATTTTATGCTGTATATACTAAAACTTTGCTGAATTTATTAGTCAAAGTCTTTTTCACTCTCATACTTCATTTACTGCACTTCAATTGTCATATATTTATGTAATATCTTTTCTACATCTAGAAGAAAGATATCTTGTGAGGGGATTCACAAGGGAATTAGGGAAACAATTTGTAGGAGTGCAAAGAGTAGAATTTGAGTGTTCTTAGGACAGAGCACAAGTTTATACTGAGGCATTGGAAGAAGCCAATTGAATTCTTATGGATAGTGGAAAACCTCAAGTGGTGGTTTGGGGATTGGATAACTCAAGTGGATCAGATCAAACTAGGAGAAATTTCCTTGCCCTTTCTTCATTTACCTTGCATTCACCTTCATCGTTTTTGCATTTTGTTTTTATGTAAACTTCTATTATCATTGTAATACTACATTTTTGCAAAAAAATTCTAAACTTCCCAATTCACCACCCTCTTGAGAAGCCAGCTAGTCTAACACATGAAGGAACCATGGGAGTGAAGGAAAATAGACTCAACTCTCTCATAGCAGAATATGAAATGTTCAAGATGATTAATGGTGATCAATTAAAGATTTCCAAATTTGTTTCACACACATAATCAATCATTTGGCAACTTTGAGAAAGAGCTACACATAAAGACAGCAGGTTTGCAAAATACTCAAGGATCTACCCAAAGAATGACAACCATTGAAGAGACAAGAGGAGCATCATATCAGTTTGTTACTGCACTGTTTGGGAGCTTGCTGAACATGAAGGAAAACTAAACCTTCTGTGGGAGAAGCAGAATAAAGAAAAGACATTGATGTTCAAAGCTACTACATCACAAGACTCAAAAGATGATGATATTGATGATGAAAGTGATGATAGTAGTAATGATGAGGAGGAGGATGAGCTGAAACAGTTGACCATTAAATTTGGTAGATTCCTGAACATTAAAAAGAAGCTTCAATTACAAAAGCACTCCTACCAAACAAAAAAGGCAAGGAGGAAGATATGCAGAGAAGAAAAGTGAAAAAGTTAAAGTGGTATATACCTCTATTTAAAGGCTAAGGCCAATGATGAGGTATCAAATTCTGACTCTGAATCTAATTCTGATTACTCTTTTAATGAGTTGCAAGATACTTATAATAAAATGCATGATGAACTAATTAGATTAGAAAAAGTACTTACACACAGTAAGAAGAAAGTGATTTCCTTAGAAAATGAATTACAACTGAAAAAGAATGAAAAGGAATCACTTAAATAGAAAATAAATAATTTCAAAAATATTTGTGAAACTCACACAAACACACTACCTCTTATGATTCATGTGATAAATTAAATAAAGAAAAGATGAGTTAATTAAGGTCATAACCAATCTCACCCAAGGCAAAGATAAGTTGAATATTTTACTTGGCAAACAGGACTGTATGTTTGACAAGTTGAGTGCTGGCTATATGAGTGAGTCTAAGGAGAAAAATAAATGCTGTTTGAAATTCCTTATGCCTATTAAAATATCTAGCTCACCATCATGCACATATTATGGTAAAAAGGGGCATATAGCTCTTCTATGCAATATTAGGAGAAATGGTTTAAGCAAAGACATAAGATGAGTTCCAAAGAATACCATATATCCTCCTAGACCCAAAAACAAGTGGGTACCAAAATGTTCTTCTAGTGCTTTTTATATGTAGAATAAATCCTAGAAGAAAGAACATATTGGTGCAAGAAAGAAGTCATAGAAAAGGAAAGCTTCTCAAAACTTTAATGCAGGAATTGCAAATAACAAGGAAAAACACTAGAAGCAATCCTTTTACTCATTTCAAGGAAGCAACTCAAATGGAAACCAAATTACTTACCTTGAGAAGAGAAAGAACAAAAGTTTAAGAGGTGATGATCTATATGCAAAAGGGAGACATGAACAATACTACACTACATACAAGCCAAAAATAACAAGGAGATAATCTTTGATAACCTCTATCACTTACCCTATTCAATTATTGCATTATATATATTTGGGAAAGATTAAACTCTGGTCCTATATGTACTTTAAAATGTTTAAACTGATCAATGGACCCCCAATAAGAAAGGGTACCAAAGAAAAAAAAAAGATATTCCTTTTACTTTACAAGTATTCCTTATAAGCTTATATGATAAGAATTCAGAATAATGGAATATCCTGCGTCTGGACAATCAACATTTGCTGAAAGAGATTGAAAATTCAAAGTTTCAGCATCTATTTGTAAGTTCTATTTTTCAATAGTCATATTATGATTATAAACAGACAAACTTACTTGCCTTATATGCCTTATTGAGTGATTTTCTTTGCTTGAAAGTAGAATTTTGGCCATGTAACAGTCGAATTTCAGTGTCTTTTATCATATACATGTGTTTTAGCTTGCTCAAAATTTGTCTGTTGACTTCTTGAAATTCAAAATTTGACTGTTGATATATGTATGTGCTATGCTTTTGTGTCTACAACATTCAAACTTTGATGGTTCAATATTCATATTTTAGATACTTCTTGACAAAGTCTTGAAATTTGAAGTTTGAATCCCAATATTCATCTGTTAGACTTCATATCTTTCCATGCTTTCTATTTAAAACTTAGAACATTCAAACTTTGAGAACCAAAATTCGTCTATTGAAGATTCTATCTGTGTTTGAGCCTCTAATAGTCCTATTTCAAGGCTAAAGTACGAATGTTGAGATATTATCTGAAAAATGACTCTCTGGCAGGTGAACTTTAAGATTGAAAATTTTTCTGTCAAGGTACTTTCTGTGTGCTCTATAAGCAATGTAATTGACCGAAATTCAAATTTTGACCACCAAAATTCATCTATTAGATAGTTACATAAGGGATAAATGCTAAACAGACATAATTCTATTCGAACATCAACCTTTACACTTCTCATTCTCTCTCAACCGTTCTCAAATTCCTTTGGTCCATTCATTTTCCACCAATTAAACTTTAAACTGAACCTCATAAACACTTTAGGAGCATTCCTTGAAAAATATTCCTAGTGAAAATGGTCAGGGTGAAGAACACCAATGTCAAGAAAGAATAGGCTAAGCCTAAACATTCAAGCAAGTCTTAGCCTACATCAAGCAACACACAGAAAAAGAAGGCCAAATCTAATAAGGCAACACCCTCAAAGAAGTAGAAAGTGCCATCCAAGCAAGAATCAAAGAAACCTACGCCTATTGCTTCTACATCTAACACAGAGTCTAAAGAACTCTAGATGACCACGGAACCCCTTTGTAGCTCTGAAAGCATCTTGAAAGAATTCACTACAAAATCTGCAGCAAAGAAAGTGATCACCTTACATTGCACAAGTTTGGAACAATTTCTTATTTCAAACAATTTTGATGCTACAATATGGATAGGAAGGTATAAAAATCTAGTAGAGATTAAGGAGAGATATGATGATGAAGTTATCAAGGTCTAGTATGCCTCCTTGAAATTCAATGACAAGAAAAAGAAGTATCAAGTAACTCTCAGGTCTAGGAATTTGCAGATGATAGATGAGAATCTTAATAACATTTTGGAGATTCCTGGACAGAAAGGATTTAAAATTGATATCTTTGCCACCAAATACATGGATAAGGACAATGAAGCAAATGAAGAAGGTGGGGAATATCTAAATTACAAAGAAAGTACAATTCTGGATGCACTTTTCAGAAGACAGGTGAACAGGCCTCAGCTAAAGAATATGAAGCCTTCTGACCTTATTGCTCAAATGAGGGTCCTGCACTACATAGTATCTAGGATCATTTTCAACAAGGAAGGAATCTTTAACTTGATTACTAGAGCTGAGGCTCATGTAATGGCAGCCTTGGTCTGAGGGAAAGTACTCAACCTCAGTAATATCATCTTTCAAAGAATGATCAAGGTCAGAGATCAAAGAAAAGATTCAACTTTTCCCTATGCCTCTATCTTTACCAAGCTCCTTAAGGATGCCAAGAGGCACTTGGAGAAAGGCAAGGGAAAGCCAATTGAGGAGTTTAATGAAGAAAAGCTAATAAGATGAGCATCAAAAGAAAATAGGGCAGATGGATTTGAAAGGGGGCTGGAAAATTTGAAGACCTATTCTATGTTGGGGGAGAGCCACAACAACAAGAAACTACCTTTAAGGCTGCTTCATCCATCCAACCTGAATCACGGCCAACCTAACCTCAGTCTATACAATAACCTGAACATTCCATTCCAACTACTTTGGCCACCCCTGATACCATACCTAAACTCTATGATTTCCTATCAGAAATGATGTTAAGTATTAGGGAGGAACAAAATGCTAAGGTTGCACACTTGCAAGCTTAAATAACTGACTTGGCTAAGAATCCCAAGGTGATTGCTAATGCTTATGATAATATTTAAAATTTTCTTCCAACTAAATCAGCACCACCTCATACTGGTACCTTTAAACCTCTCAAATATGTCTCTCCTCAAATCCCAAGTCATTTTGAAATAGGCTCTCCTACTGCTATTGTTGTTGCTGCTATCACACCTCAGGCCTCAAGCAATGGAATTGGTCCTAGTCCATCTCTAGATTATGCTATGGAGGAAGAAGCCACTTAAACAGAGGGCTCTTATGAGCAAATGATGGAGGAAGCTCAAGACTTAATTCTGTTATCACAAGAAACTGAGCAATTGGAGAAACTTATTGTAGACCCTACAGCTGCACCCATTATTCAAGCTCCTCTTAGTGAGGAAAGGGGGATTGTGCCTTACATTGACTATGCTGCTGTTGCACATGATGCAATAGTGCAAGCTCAAAAGCAAAGGCTTGATGAAATGTTCCCTCAACTAGCTTCTCAACCTCCATCTTTTGGTTATGGACTCTTAGTGGAACAATGGGCTAGGCTAGCTAACATCTGAAGAGAGGTTCAGGAATTAACTTTAGTGTCTGATGATGAACTTCCACAAATCCCTTCCTTAGTGCCATTCATACTAGTTCATCTTCAAGCCATTCTTACAAATCAAATACATCATCCCTTTATCATTACTCCTACTCTTGATGATACTAAAAAAGGGGAGAAGGAAGCTAGACAAACTAGAGAAGCTACAGTTGGACAAACCAAAACTGGACAGTCTGAAGCTGCTGGTCAATCAGGAAAAACTTATGGTAAGAGGATTAAGCTTAAGGTAAAAAAGGAATGACAAGCTACAGAACCTTAGAGCTTAGACCTTTTTAGGACTCTTTAGGACTTTGTAGGATTTTGTGTTTCATTATTATGTACTTGTTTGTATACTTGTTTGAGTTTGGTTGAACATCTATACTGAGCATACATGCATCAATGAATCAATGAAACTTGTTTCCATATTTTGTTTTCTATTCTCTTAAATTTTTAACTCTAATACATTTGCTATATTTATATTCAAATTTTAATGCATATATTGAGGGGAAACATTTTCTGTAATTAATTTGCTTATACTTTAGCTCACCTTATTTTGTTGTGAAGATTTCTGTTACTTGGTCTTAATTTGCTAAAGGGAGTAAATGATGCTTCAACATCTGTCCTTGATCCTAAAGGAAGAAGGTAACAACTCTTTAATTCTGAGATGCCTCTTGTGATGTGTGCATATTATGATAATATTATCAACAAGAAACATCATCATAGTTTCAAGCAACAACTAGTATTAGTTTTACTATCCCTAGCAATTGGTGTCAATTTTGATATCAATAAAAATTAGCAAAATCTGAACACGCAGTGCATAATAAGTTTTGATGATGATTTACCTTTTAGCTTGTGCTTTTGTATGTCTATGCTTATTGGTAAAACCTCACAAAGAGGGCAAGAAAAATTGTGGGAGAATTTTTCTTCAAACCTTTTTGTTGATGTCAAATATAAGGAGAAGTTGTGTGAAAAATATGTATGTGCTTAATCTGGAATTATCTGAATTGAACTGCATTATATGTGTTAATTACTCATTAAACATATTTTTCACTAGTCAATTGCCATCATCAAAAAGGGGGAGATTGTTAGGTTTAATATAATATAAGTTTTGATGATGACAAATGTAAAGTAATGAAGAACAAATACATCATATGTTTCTAACATATATATTATTCTTTAAAGAAGTAAAATGTACATTAGCATGTATCTAATTATGTTTATAATACATAAATCATGTTATGTACTAATATATCCATTATACTCTTATACTTTATAATACAAGTTGGATATATAAATTGGACTAACTACTTAGTTTGTAAGTGTGATACATTAAGTGTAGGATTGTCCAAATAAGAAAAGTGAGCATCGAAATAAAGAAAGGAAAATCAACACCATATTTCACTCAAAGAAGAAGAAGAGAAATGATGCTCTAAGAATGGAAGTTTGGAAGGGAGCATGCCAAGAATGAAATGACCAAGTGAAAGTAAAGCTCAACCTTTTGAAGACCTAACTATTAGGTATATTTTGTTATCACTTAGGTCTTGAAGTGGTTTAACCTTTGAAATGTACTTAATCATTTTACCATATGTTTTAAATGAGTTAGATGAAGTAGATCTAATGTTAGCATATGTTAGAATTGAGAAATATTGGCTAACGATGAATTTTGTGTTTGACTCATGTTTATTTTGTACAAAGTTTGAACTTTGCTTAATGAAATTCGAAGTTACAGAGGTTTTATCTCTGATAGATAAATTTCAGGCTAAGCATTGTTAGTGAAAATATGCAAAATTCGCATAAAGTTTAGTCAAAATTCGAATGTTGGTAAAGTTCAAAGTAAGTTAAAAGTCCTTTCCTCTTATAGATGAACTTTGGACTTCAAAGTGCACATTTCAAAATGAGATCTTGAGTCTCATTAGAGCATACCTCTGGCAGACAAACTTTGCATTTCTACAGTCAAATTTCAAAGAAAGAACTTCTGTGTCATGTTGAACATGCTTACGATAGACGAATTTTAGCTCTTGAAATTTGAATTTCAAAGTGTATAGTGAAAACTTGAGACAACTGTTCAAATACAATAGACACACTTCTAATATGAAAATTTGCATGAACTAACATGGGTTAACTTTGACAAACTTGAAATTCGAATTTCACTCTATGACAAATGAAGTTATGAAGTTCAACATTAAACATATAACTATATTGACTCTGTGAAATTTGTCTATTGAGGCTCAAAATTCAAATTTTAGTATGTCAGACACTTTTAGTGTGGTTGTTGAATGGCTCTTTTTGAAGAGTAATGGCTAGAACTTGTGTCTAATAAATAGTTAAGCAACCAATCTATGAATAAAACCTCATTTGAACTTGTGAGTAATGAAATTGTTGAATCTAGAGTTTTGATGATTCCAAACCAACCCTCAAGAGCTTGGAATAAAGATATCAAAGGTGTCCAAAAGAATTCAAGTGAAGAAATTCTGAAGAATCTGTGCAAGAATAGATGTAGGTTGTTTAGTAGTGTTTTATTTGAGTAAGAGACTTTGATTTAGTAAAAAGATGTTTTAAAACCATGATTCTATGTTAAATCATGGAATATTTGAAAAACACCCACCAACAGACGAAATTTGAAAGGTTTATATTAAACTGTCATTTTGGAAATTTGATCTTTGGCTTTGCAAATTCGAATTTCATGTTTAAACTGAATAAGTGTAAGGAGATGGTTCTCTGACAGACGAATTTTGACTTGGGAAAATTTGAATTTTGATAAGTGTCTGAAAGGAGCTTTAAGCAACAGATGAACTTTGAGTTTTGAAAATTCGAATTTCAAATAAAATGAAACTTATGAAAACTAAAGAAATTCGTCTGAAATTGTGTAAAAGTTCATCTGAAACTAAGTTTAGATTGAGTTTCAAAGTTGCTCACTGACAGACGAACTTTGAACATGAATATTTGAATTTCAGAAACTAAGCTTGTGAGTCTGTTAGAATGATATGTTGACATACGAATGACAGTATTTATAAATTTGAATTTTGAAGTTAGTATGAAAAGAGGTCTCTCTGACAGACGAATTTTGCCCTTTGAAAATTCAAATTTTAAACTATATGAACTATTGAGCCTTGTAAACCAGCTATGGACAGACGAATTTTGGGGTTCCAAAATTCGAATTTCGAAGGCACTGTAGCAAATTGAAAATACTGTTCACACTTAACAGAAAAACTTTCTACTTGAAAATTCGTATGTCACAACACTGAAACATTTTCCAAACTTCAAAATTCGAATTTCACTTCATGACAGACGAACTTCGGGCATTCAACGTTGAAGCTGTTAACCTTCAGTTTCTTCAAAATTCGTCTGTTAACCAACCGAAATTCAAATTTCAGTATGTCAGAAGCATTAAATGCAGTTGGTTAACTGATAGTTTTTCAGAGCAACCGTTGGATAACTTCTCCAACGGATAGATTTTGTCTTTAACGGATATTTGAGATCTAAATCTATAAATATAATGTCATTTGAAGTTGTGGGTAATGATTTTTAACATTGTATATACTGAAACCCTGTCAAATCTTCTACTCAAAGTTTCTTACTCTCTCACCTCAATATTTGTACTCAAACTTTCATATTCACTCTATTTAAGAGAGTTTAATCTTTGTAAACAATCTTATCTTCATCTGGAAGATAGATTTTCTTGTGAGGGGATATCACAAGGGATTGGGAAACACTTTGTAAGAGTGCATAGAGTGATTGAGTGAAGCTCTAGAAACAGAGCAACATCCTTGTACTGAGGCATTTGCAAGAAGCCCACTGAATTCTTGCAGAATAGTAGAAAATCTCAAGTGGTAACTTGGGGACTAGATGTAGGTCAAGTGGAGAGACCGAACCAGGATAAATTTTCTGAGTCTTCTTCTCTTTATTGTCACCTTTACAGTTATTTGTTTATACTCTGTTTTATCATCATATATTGCTTTCTTTATCTTCTTGATATTTTGTAGAAAATTTTTAATCTTCCCAATTCACCCCCCTCTTGGGAAGCCAGCTAATCTAACAGAAATTAAGTGAGCTTGTGCCAAAATACTGCTACAATTTATAAAATCTTTCTATATCAACATTCTTTGTTAAACCCACCTCATTAGAGTGAGTTTTAATGTATTATCTACTCTATAAGAGTTTCCATTATGTACTTATTCTTGTCTACAAACTTTTACATAGAATCTTAGTGTTGGAAAACATTAAGGGATTTACACATCTTGTAAGGGTGCAGGGATAGTGGTTTTACAAGTACCTACTGAAACTTATAAGATGTATTAAGACTTCACAAGTATCTGGATCGAACTTGTGGGATATAGTAAAAATCTCAAGTGGTGACTTAAGGACTCAATGTTGGTCAAGTGGTTTGGGTTGAACCAAGATAAATTCTCATGTTTGATTCTTCATTTTATTATTTCATCTATATCCCTCATCAACCTCTGTTTACCTCTATTTTACTACTTCTCATGGTGAAATTGGATTATGCTTCAAAAAGGGCAAAAAACTTGCATCACCTAATTTATCTCCCTCTTGGGTGACCAACGAAACCTTACAATTTATAGATTTGTGACTTAACTATTTATTTAACATAAGATCTGTTAGATGCTTCCCAAGAGGGGGTGAATTGAGAAGATTAAAATTTTCTGCAAAACTTTAAGAAAGTGAGGAAAGCAAAGGTGACAGTAAAACAGAGTATAAATGAATGACCAGTAAAAGCAGTAATAGAGAAGGGAAGACACAGATATTTATCCTGGTTCGACACTTGAGATTTTCCACTATCTTGCAAAAATTCAGTGGGTTTCTTACAAATGCCACAGTACAACGTTGATGCTCTGTTTTTAGAGCTCACACTTTCTCTCTCTTTGCACTCTAGCTAAGTGCTTCCCCAATCCCTTATGATATCCCCTCACAAGAAAATCTTTCTTGCAGATGAAGATAAGATTATTTACAAAGAATAAACTCTCTTAATCAGAGTGTATATGAAAGTTGGAGTACAAATATTGAAGTAGGTGAGAGTAAAAGACTTTGAGTTGATGATTTGGCAGAGTTTCAGTATATACAAAATTAAATTCATCACCCACAACTTCAAATGATGTTATATTTATAGATTTAGGTCTTAATTATATATTAGAGACAAAATCTATCCGTTGGATAAGTTATCCAATGGTTACTCTAAAAAACTATCCGTTCATCAACCGCATTTAATGCTTCTGACACTCAAAGTTCAAATTTTGGTTAGCCAACAGATGAATTTTGCAGAGACGGAAAGCTAAAGACTTCAACGTTGAACATTTGAAGTTTGTCTGTCATGAAGCAAAGTTCAAATTTTGATCTTAGGAAAATGTTTCTATGTTGGAACATATGAATTTTCAAGTTTAAAGTTTTTCTGGAAAGTATGAATAGTTGTTCCATTTTGCTACAGTGCCTTCGAAATTCAAATTTTGATACTCAAAATTCGTTTGTCAAAGGGCAGTTCAATAAGGCACAATAGTTCATCTATTCGAAATTCGAATTTTCAAAATGCAAAGTTCGTTTGTCAGAGAGGCCTCTTTTCCGACTTAATACAAAATTTGAATTTCTGAATATCATCATTCGTATGTTAACATATCATTATAACAGACTCACAAGCTTTGTTTTTGAAATTCTAATTTTCATGTTCAAAGTTCGCCTGTTAATGAGCCATTTTGATGTTCTTTCCAAACTCAATTTTCAGATGAACTTTGACATATCCTTAGACGTATTTTTCATTTTTCATAAGTTGTATTTTGTCTGAAATTTGAATTTTCAAAAGTCAAAGTTCGTCTATCAGAGAAGGCTCATTTTAGACAAGTATCAAAATTTGAATTTCTCAAGTTAAAATTCATCTGTCAGAGAAGGCGCTTTTCAGACTTGTTATTTTTAAATGCGAAATTCGAATTTCCAAAGACAAAGTTTGAATTTTCAAAACAGCATATCAGTATAAATGTTTCAAACTTCGTTTGTTAGTGGGTGTTTTTCAAATATTCCATGGTTTAACATAGAATCATAGTTTTAAAACATCTTTTTGCCAATTCAAAGTCTTTTACTCAATTTAAACATGGTTGTAGATTCTATATCTATTCTTGTGCTGGTTTTTCCTGAATTCTTCCACTTGAGATCATTTGTACACCCTTGATATCTTCTCTCCAAGCTCTAGAAAGTTGATTTGGAATCATCAAAATACTTGATTCAACAAGATCTATCCGTTAAACATAAATTCTAGCCATTACTCTGTAGAAAGAGTTGTTCAACAATGGCATTAAATGTGTCTGACATACCAACATTTGAATTTCATGGCTTAATAGATGAATTTCATAGAGTTAGTATAGTTATATGTTTAACATTGAACTTCAAAATTCAAATTTCAAATGGCAAAATTCGAATTTCGAGTTTGCTAAAGATAACCCATGTTAGTTCATGTAAATTTTTATATTGGAAGTGTGTTTGTTGAATCTGAATAGTTGTCTCAAGTTTTCATAATGCATTTCAAAATTCGAATTTCAAAAGCTAAAATTTGTCTATCAAATGCATGTTCAACATGACACAAAAGTTCTCTCTTTGAAATTTAAATGTTGAACTACAAAGTTTGTTTGTCAGAAGTATGCTCTAACAAGACTCACAAGTTCTCATTTTGAAATTCGCACTTTGAAGTTCAAAGTTCATTTGTCAAAGGAAATAACTTTGAACTTTCTTTGAACTTCACCAACATTTGAATTTTGATTAAGTTTCATGCGAATTTTGTACACTTTCACTAATAATACTCAGCTCGAAATTCAAATTTCATAACTGAAATTCATCTGTCAGAGATAAAACCTTTGTAACTTTAAATTTCAACATAAATTATAAGCAAAATTCCTCTGTTAGCCCAAAATGTTCAAATATAATAAGATTTAACTCATGCGAACTTTTAGATTTACTTAATCTAACTCATTTAAGACATATGGTAATAAGATTAAGCGAATTTCAAAGATTAAATCACCTCAAGACCTAGGTGAAAACAAAATATATCTAATAGCTAAGTCTTCAAAAGTTAAGCTCTACTTTCACTTAGTCATTCCTATTCTTATTATGCTCCATTCTGATCTTCTATTTTTGGAGCATCATTTCTTTTCTTTTTCTTTGAGTGAGACATGATGTTGATTTTACTTTCTTTATTCCAATGCTCACTCTTCCTTCTTGGACAATCCTACATTTAATGTAGTACACTTACAAACCAAGTAGTAAGACCAATTTATAGATCACAACACTTGATGTGTTTTGCTTATGGCTCTCATTTTCTTTTTTCCTTTTTTATTTCATCGGCCTCTTCTTTTTTTTCTTAACTTTCTTTAACTTTTGTATAGTGTTAAAGAAGTTTCCACTTTGCCTTGCACCCTACTTCATTCTTTTTATTTTTCTTTTTCACCTCTTTTTCCTCTTACACCGTTTTTCCCAATTTGCCTTCCTTCATTGCGATCATCATCGACATGGGTTATCATCTTTTGTCTATTTCATTAGGGGTATTAGTCTAGACATAGTGATGCATCTCAGCTCTATCACAAGCAATATGTTTATGTTTATACCTCATGTGCGATGGCTGATCTTGCTCTAATGTGCCATGTAACATTTGTTTTTGTAGGGCCCTCCGGTTGTAGTTAGGTCAACAATTCCACTGGTGTGTAGGAATATGTTACTACTAGATTTATCGCTATTGGGAGTTCATTGGGATCTTTGTTAAATGGAAACTGGTGCATTTATGCCATTTTATTGATTCTATGGCAGGTTATTTTTTGTTGCCTTCATAAGCTTTATTTCATCTTTGTTATTATCATGTACTTGCAGCTATGGTGGTTCGCTCCTACTGGGAGCTTATTCATCCTCATAGAAGACTCATCCTTGTACAGGTAGATTTGCTTATCTATACGTGAAACATATAAAAAAAATTGTCATCATTGGTTGTTATTTTCTGTTCTGCAGATATGTCTTGTGTGGTAGACGTAGGTCATTGCATCGCCCACAATGGAAAGCATGTTGTAAGAGAGTTTGTAGGCCCTATGTAGCCCTTATGATGGGCTATGTGAGTGGTGTGTTACTTGGGTTTTATTGGTTTTATATTATATGACTTTATTATGAATATAGTTCATGTTCTATAGATTGTTCTTTAAGTTATGGTAATTCCTCCTTACACTGCAGTTAGTGTGGTTGTGTTATTTCATGTTATCAATCAAAACCTTCCATTATCATTTGCTATTTTTACAAGCGAATATCCTGATGGTATATTTGAAAGTCATATTGGGTTATTTGCAAGTGGTTTTTGGATCTGGTATTACATCTTATATTTCTCTACATTTCCCATGTAAATTGCTTACTTTTAAAGCATTAATAAGCTCTTTTTGAACTTGAACTAGTTTAAAATTCAAATCTATTAAAAACTGGTTTTCACACTTTTTGTTCATTTGTGCAGTGAACTTTGAAAAATCATAATTAAATATACAACCCACATTCAACTTTCACTAATTTGCTATTACATATTAGTTCTTTTAGTTGAATGTGGGTTGCTCTCAAATTTCAATCCTAGTTATGAAATTTCAACAACAGGGTGACTGTGCTTGTTAGTATTTTAATCCTAGTTCTCAAATTTTGCTTTAACTTTGCTTTTTCATTACTTTTATACCTCATTATGCTTTGTTTGAATTTCTTAGTTGGCAAGTCACTTTTCCAAATCTGGGCTAACTAATTTTTTTTATCGGGCTAATTGGAATATATGTGGCCATAGACACCCTATTTATAATTTAATTTCAAGTTTATCCTACTTGCTACTCAAATTAAGATAAATCAAATGGTAAGATTTTCTCCAAATTTTAGATTTCATTTTTCTATTTCTTTCATTGCACTAATTTAGACTTCATTTTTTTATTTCTTTCACTGCACTAATTTAGAACTTTTTTCCCTTTTTCAAGATAGATCAGGGGCCCATCCAACACTAGTAGAAGAGTGACAACCCAATGATTGTGCCCTTGAAAAACTTGTCGGGGCCAGATTTGAGAAGCTTTACAAGCTTAAAAACTTTCGATCTACAATGTCCCTAATAGAGTAAGTTGTAGCTATATATCAACCTATTGAGTATTGCTTCATATTTAATGACATCAACTTACATCTAGGTCTGGAAGATATTTACTATATTACTGGTTTGCCAATCAATGGCAAGGCAGTATTTGGAAGGAAAGATGATCTTGTGGAAGTCTGCATTCGTCTTTTGGGCAGAAATTTGTTGAATCCTAGCAAGAAGGGGATAGAGGGACAATACAGAGGAATGGTGTTATTGAAGGTGCTGAAAGAGGAATTTAGTGGACTTTCCCCTAATGCAAATGATGATGTTCTAGGTAGATATATTAGAGCATACATCTTATACTGCATTGGGTGCTTTGTTGCACTGGAAAAAACTTCATTAGACATTTTAGTGATATACTTGCCTTTATTGGAGAATATTGTAGAGGTCAAATATTATGCATGGGGAGCTACAATGCATGCTATTGAAGGCAAGAAAGAATTTGAAACAACTATCAACCTACTTGCCATTGTTGGAGGAACAACTATTAGCCTATAGCAGCTAACTACTTCTATTCATTCATAAGTCTTAAACTTGATATTTTTGTGTAGATATTTGCAGTAGAGTGTATTCCTGCACTCCAAGATTATTTTGTGCGAGGAAGAGGCCAAGATCAATATGAGGATGAATTTCCACTTATTGTGTCTTGGTCTAATAAGTTATTCAAATTCTCTCGTGATACATGTAAATGTCTAAGAGAGACCATTTTTGGCATATTATCAAATATTCAACAAAATGAAGTGAGTTTTCTTTAGCATTTATAATTTTTTTGTGGATATATAAAAATATTTAATTATCATTAGTATTATGGTATTATTATTATTACTAACCTAAAATTTAATTTGTAGGTTACATGGATGCCATATTTGAGGACCAGACACCATTTGCTTATTGATTTTGCGATTCATCTAGAAATAGCTAAACAAGAAGTAGTCATGATTTGCTTCAACTTCATTAGTTGGAATACACCTTCAACAAGTCATGGCCAATTAGAAGATCTAATAAATATGGTGCAAAAGATTCCTCTTGAGATCAAGTCCAAACGTGGTCCAGTGGGCATGGACTTCAGAACTAAAGGCCATCTCAAGAAGCATTATGATATATGGAATTCAAAAGCAACTATAAATCCATAGGTTGTTGTAGCAGAGAAGGTTGAAGTAGGAGGTAATTTTATATTGTGATTGTTCTCATTTACATCTTCTTTTATTCATTTTGATCCTACAGATGCCTTATTATTTGATTTATTCTCGTTTACAGCTTCCATGTACCCCTCAGATGCCTTTGATGATGTGTAGATGGGAGGAACAAAAGGTAATTTTATTTCCTTATTAATCTCATTTAGGAAAAAATAATCAACTGGTCTCTGTACTTTACCCTTATTTTCAAATAAGTCCTCATTTATGGCTTCCATGTGCTCCTTCATATGCCTATGATGATGCGCAGAAAGTAAGAGTAGATGCTAATGGTAGAAGGGGCGAGAATGATACTGCATCCACAGGTGCTCCATCTCGAGCTGCTCCCTCTTCCCCTTCAGTTGCCCATTTGGACACACATACAGTAGAAGCATAAGGTAATTCTATTCCTATTAGACTCATTTATGTTTTCGTTTATTTAATTTGATCCTATATTTGCTAACATGGTGATGTTGAAGTGGATGCTGAACCTACTGTAGCTGCTTTATCTCAAGCTGGTCCCTTTTTCTCTTCAGCTGCCCATTTGGACACACACACGGTAGAAGCAGAAGGTAATTCTATTCCTACTAGTCTCATTTATTTTTTCCTTAGTTTAATTTGATCCTACATTTGCTAACATGGTGATATTAAAGTGGATGCTAAACCTACTGTAGTTGTTGTATCTCAAGCTGCTCCCTCTTTCTCTTCAGTTGCCCATTTGGACACACACAAGGTAGAAGCAGAAGGTAATTCTATTCCTACTAGTCTCATTTATTTTTTTTTCCTTTGTTTAATTTGATCCTACATTTGCTAACATGGTGATGTTGAAGTGGATGTTGAACCTACTGTAGGTGCTCTATCTCAAGCTGCTCCCTCTTTCTCTTCATCTGCCCATTTGGACACACACATGGTAGAAGCAGAAGGTAATTTTATTCCTACTAGTCTCATTTACTTTTTCCTTTGTTTAATTTGATCATACATCTACTAACATGGTGATGTTGTAATGGATGCTAATTACTGTAGGTGCTCTATCTCAAGCTGCTCCCTCTTTCTCTTTATCTGCCCATTTGGACACACACGTGGTAGAAGCATAAGGTAATTCTATTCCTACTAGTCTCATTTACTTTTTCCTTTGTTTAATTTGATCATACATCTACTAACATGGTGATGTTGTAATGGATGTTAATCCTACTGTAGGTGCTTCATCTCCAGCTGCTCCCTCTACCTTTAAGCTACCCATTTTGACAGACATACAGTAGAAATAGAAGGTAATTCTATTCCTATTAGTCTCATTTATGTTTTCTTTTATTTAATTTGATCCTACATCTACTAACATGGTGATGTTACAGTGGATGTTGAACCTACTATAGGTGCTTCTTCTCAAGCTGCTCCCTCTCCGTTTTAGTTGCTCATTTGGACACACATGGTTAAAGCAGAAGGTAATTCCATTCCTATTAGCCCCATTTTTGTTTTCTTTTATTTAATGTGATCTTACATCTGCTAACATGGTGATGTCATAGTAGATGCTAAACCTACCGTAGGTGCTTTATCTCGAGTTGCTTCCGTTCCCCCTTCAGCTACCTATTTGGACACACATACAGTAGAAGGAAAAGGTAATTCTATTCCTATTAGTCTCATTTATGTTTTCTTTTATTTAATTTGATCCTACATTTACTAACATGGTGATGTTACAACGGATACTGAACTTACTGTAGGTGTGCTTTCTTGAGCTGCTCCTTCCCCCCTTCAACTGCCCATTTTGATAGACATACGGTAGAAGCAGAAGGTAATTCTGTTGAATCAAGTGTTTTGATGATTCCAAACTAACTTTCTAGAGCTTGGAGGGAAGATATCAAAGGTACACAAATGATCTTAAGTAGAGAAATTCAAGAAAATTAGCACAAGAATAGATGTAGAATCTACAGTCATGTTTAAATTGAGTAAAAGACTTTGAATTGGTAAAAAGATGTTTTAAAACTATGATTCTATGTTAATCCATGGAATATTTGAAAAACACCCACTAACAAATGAAGTTTGAAACATTTATACTGATATGCTGTTTTGAAAATTCAAACTTTGTCTTTGGAAATTCGAATTTCGCATTAAAAATGAACAAGTCTAAAAAGCGCCTTCTCTAACAGATGAATTTTAACTTGAGAAATTCAAATTTTGATACTTGTCTGAAATGAGCCTTCTCTAATAGACGAACTTTGGCTTTTGAAAATTCAAATTTCAGACAAAATACAACTTATGAAAAATGAAAAATACGTTTGAGGATATGTCAAAGTTCATCTAAAAACTGAGTTTTGAAAGAGTATCAAAATGGCTCACTGACAGGCGAACTTTGAACATGAAAATTTGAATTTCAGAAACAAAGCTTATGAGTATGTTATGATGATATGTTAACATACGAATGATAATATTTAGAAATTCGAACTTTGAATTAAGTCTAAAAAGATGCGTCTCTAACAGACGAATTTTGCATTTTGAAAATTCGAATTTCGAACAAATGAACTATTGTGCCTTATTGAATTGCCCACTGATAGACGAATTTTGGGTATCAAAATTCGAATTTTGAAGGTATTGTAGCAAAATGGAACAATTGTTCATACTATCCAGAAGAACCTTAAACTTAAAAATTCGTATGTTCCAACATAGAAACATTTTTCAAAGATCAAAATTTGAACTTTCCTTCATAACAGACGAACTTCAAATGTTTAACGTTAAAGTCTTTAACTTTCAGTTTCTATGAAATTCATTTGTTGACTAACCAAAATTTGAACTTTGAGTGTCAGAAGTATTAAATGCGGTTGGTGAATGGATAGTTTTTCAGAGTAACCGTTGGGTAACTTCTCCAACGGATATATTTTGTCTCTAACGTATAGTTAAGACCTAAATCTATAAATATAACATCATTTGAAGTTGTGGGTAACGATTTTAACATTGTATATATTGAAACTCTACCAAATCATTAACTTAAAGTTTCTTACTCTCACATACTTCATTCTTTGTACTCCAACTTTCATATACACTCTGATTAAGAGAGTTTATCCATTGTAAATAATCTTATTTTCATCTGGAAGAAAGATTTTCTTGTGAGGGGATATCACAAGGGATTGGAGAAGCACTTATGTAGAGTGCAAAGAGAGAAAGTGTGAGCTCTAAAAACAGAGTATCACAGCTGTACTGTGGCATTTACAAGAAGCCCACTGAATTCTTGCAAGATAGTGGAAAATCTCAAGTGGTTGCTTGAGGGCTGGACATAGGTTAAGATTGAGAAACCAAACCAGGATAAACACCTGTGTCTTTCCTTCTCTATTACTACTTTTACTTATTATTCACTTATACTCTGTTTTACTGTCACCTTTGCTTTCTTCACTTTATTGACATTTTGTAGAAAATTTCAATCTTCCTAATTCACCCCCCTCTTGGGAAGCCAGCATATCTAACAGATACCTCCTCCCTTTATGCATACTCCAACTCCTGATGATGCCAAAAGGGGGGAGAAGAAAGACAAGCAAACTGAGAAGTCTAAAGCTGGGCAATCTGGCAAAACTTATGGCAAGAGGTCAAAGCCCAAGAAGAAGTGACAAGCTAGAGATCTTTAGGGCTTAGATCTTAGGGTTGTGTGATTCTACATCTTGTAATTCTGTGTACTTGTTTTGAGCTTTGACTTGTAATTCTATGTACTTGTTTTGTTCTTTGATTGACTCTCTATACTAAATATTTCAATCAATGCAATATATTTCCCTTTTCAATCTCCTATTCTCTTGGCTCTGAAACATGTGCTATATTTATCTTTGAATTTTAATGCATATGTTGAGGGGGAGCTCTTAAAAATAAACATAAGTATTAATCCAGTTTACAAGTTGTTTTGTCATCATCAAAAAGGGGGAGAATGTTGAATCAAGTATTTTAATGATTCCAAACAACTAGAGCTTGGAAGGAGAATATCAAAGGAGTGTAAGAGTATAGAAGCGAAGAAATCCAATGAAAAATGTGTGAAGATTTAGTTGTTAGGATTTCTCACAATATACACGAGGTAAAAAGCTTTGATTTTTACTTTGATTATTACTTATTTATGTTTCCACAGCATTTAAGCAAATGTTTTCACAGTTATCCTATACTAACATATGTCAGATTTGGAAAATACTGACTAACAGACAAACTTTGGCATTAATTCTTATGTGTTTTTATGCAAAATTTGAACTTTGCTTACTAAAATTTGAAGTTTCAGAGGTATCATTTCTAACAGACGAATTTCAAGTATTGAAATTCGAATTTTGAGTTAAGTCTAGATAGTAAAATGTTCATAAGCAACCCATGCTTTATTTGTTAGACTAGCTAGCTTCCCAAGAGGGAGATGAATTGGGAAGTTAAAAATTTTCTTTTAGGTATATAATTTTGGATTAAGTTTGAAGGACAATTAGATATATAATTTAACACTTTGAGGTTTAAAATAATGTTATTATTAACTTGGGATGGCAGTCATTTTCTTTTAAAATTATAATTTTTAAAATTTCTTGTTTACACTTCTGAATGTTTGTTGTCTTCTTTTCTACATTCTTTAAGAAAATTTCATCTATAACTTCCGTTTTTTTTTTTTGAGTCTCCATATTATACTAAGTAGATGTTTTATTATTTTTAGAAAATATATATTTTAATTTAAAAATACAATATGTTCATAATACAAATAAAAAGTTATGAGCTCAAAAAGAAAAGACTCAATTTTTTTTCCATAAAGTTATGGACTATTTTTTCTAAAAAGTATTTAAAATTTTAAAAAATACTAATTAGTATCTAAATATAATTATTTTAAAATGTAAAAATTTTTAAAATATTAAAATTATTTAAAAGTATTTAAAAATATACCAAGTATTTTAAAATTATTTAGAAAATATACTAAGTGATATTTAAAAATATAATTATTGTAAAAGTATTTGAAATTTAATTTTTTCTTGTTTTAATGGTACTTAAATTTTAAAAATAGTTTTTAAATTAAATTTCAAATAATGAATCATCTTTATTTTCAACAATTATTTTAAATCTAGAACTTTTTTTTTTACTCTCTATGTTATACTAAGTAGATGTTTTGTTATTTTTATAAATATATTTATATATTTTTACTTAAAAATATATTCTATTGATGGTTCAAATAAAAAATTATGAACTCAAAAGACTAAATTTTTTATCATAAAGTATATAATATCCTATAAAAAAATTTTTTTAGTGTTAATTTAAATTAAATTAAAAAAAAGAGGAACAATTGATTGACATTTGATAGTGACTATCTAGCTGCTATTGCACTTACCCATACTCTGAGGCTTGAGGCTTCTTTTCTTCTTTCAATATCTATATGCCTCTTCACTTTCCAAAGCTCTAACTTCTCTCCTAAGCTATATTTTTAACAAAGCCTCTCCCTTCTTCTTAGTTCTACCCTCTCCAAACCGTGCGTACTAGGTACAAGTTACTTCTTCTTCTTCTTCTTCTTCTTCAGTTTTTGTGTTTTATTTTTCTTGTTTTATGTTGTAATCTTCTTCTTGTTCTCCCTTATATTCTCTTTCAGTTGGTTCTCCCTTCATCTTGGTTCTACCCCCTCTAAATTGTGCATACCAAGTCATTTTTCTTCTTCTTCTCATTTATATTCTCTCTCTCTCTCTCTCTCCTAAGTTGCATTTTTAACAAAGGCTTTCCCTTCTTCTCTGTTCTACTCTCTCCAAACCTCCAAACCGTGTGTACCAGGTACATGTCACTTCTTCTTCTTCTTCTTCAATTTTTATGTTTTATTTTTCTTGTTTTATATTGTAATCTTCTTATTGTTCTTTTTTATATTCTCTTTTAGCTTGCTCTCCCGTCTTGGTTCTGCCCCCTGCAAACCGTGCATACCAGGTCAGTTTTCTTCTTCTTCTTATCATTTATATTCTCTCTCTCTCTCTCTCTCCTAAGCTGTATTTTTAACAAAGGCTTTCCCTTCTTCTCGGTTCTACCCTCTCCAAACCTCCAAATCATGCGCACCATGTACATGTCACTTCTTCTTCTTTCAGTTTTTGTGTTTTATTTTTCTTGTTTTATATTGTAATCTTCTTCTTGTTCTCCTTTATATTCTTTTACAGCTAGCTCTCCCTTCTTCTCGATTCTACCCCTCCAAACCGTGCATACCAGGTTAGTTTTCTTCTTCTTCTTATTCTTCTTCATATTTGCCATTGCTAAAAATAGATTATTTTACATGTTTGCAGCTTTTTTATTTGTGAATAGAAAATGTTAATTTTGCTTCTCTTTCAAAAACATGGTATCCTCTTTGGTTATTCTTGTGGTAGTTATATTTGGCTACATTCTAGGAATAATTTACACACTATCTTGCATTCAAATATGTAGAAAAGCCAGACTTGCCTCCTCATCCAATGCTGTTCTTCTTGAAGATGACATTGAAGTAGGGCCTCAAGTTATTATAGAGGAAGCAGCGAGGCCCCTGCCCACCCTTGAAGAAGACTCTACGTTAGTGGCTACAAATTTCTATGAAGGAGGGGGCAGATACCAATATATTCAACTGTTGAGTGAAGCCAACTTAGCTCTTTTTGGCTTTATTTTACTTTTGTATGTGATATCTCTGCTGAATTTTTGTGCATGGAAAAATTACAGAAACACTTTGTATAACAATGTGTTTTTGTGGTTTTTCCTACTAACTTTGATGATATTTTGTTTGTTCTATGTGTTTAAACTTAGAAATCTCCTTCAATAACATTGCAATGCTTGTTCTGTTCTATAGGAAAATAAGATTTCTCTTCCCGCCATATGCTAAATTTTTTATACCATTTTTTTATGCCTAAATCCAACCTAAAATATGTTTTTTCAAGCATGTAGACTAACCAAAATGAACTTGAGCAATACACGAGTCAAAAGAATATCTTACTTTGAAATGAAATTTTTCGATTTCATGAAAATTGTTCTTTCATTAATAAAAGGAATTAAAAATGAGAAACCTATAAACCTATATTTTACTTTAAATTTGAGTTGTTTAGGTGAGACATAAATAAATATATATATATAATTACTCAAAGTGAAGTACTTGCAATTTTTTTTTATCTTTTTTCTAATTTATTAGTTATTAGTGATAGTAATTGATGTTTTGTTTTTTAGTATAACTAGATGTGCAACATCACACAAGTTTATTTAGTATTAGCAATATGTCTAAAAAATGAATATTTGAAAAATATATAAATATAAGAAAAATAATAAAATTAGGTATTATAAACTAAAATTACAAAATAACTTCAAATTAATTTTAGCCATAATACACAACTCATAAAAGTAGTTTTTTTTAGTAAAACCAAAAGTCTTATAATTTATTAATTTCCAAAAATAAAGTTACAAATAGTCTTGTCATTTTTGGTTTTTTTTTATACACATAGGAGGAGCTATTGAAGCAACTAATTTCTTGAATAAAATCCCAAGCATTTATTGTAAGCCAGTAGGTCAATTGGCAGAAATCAAGATAAATTTATTTTAAGGTAACAACCCAATTTTTGTATGAAAGCTTTGCACTTAGTAGACACGGTTGAATTTTTTCTAATATTATAAATTGAATAGTTTTTATAATTTTAAATTATAAAATCAAATAATAAGATGTGAATTTAAAAGATTTTTTTGAAAATATTAAAAAACATAAACATATAAATACTAAAAAAGTAAAACATATAAATAATTGGTTATGATTCAAATAATCTCATAAAATCAATAGTTTTTATAATTTAATTTTAAATTATAAAAATATAAGATTTAGTGTTTTTTATTATTTATATATTTATGTGTTTTAATATTTTCAGAAAAATCTTTTAAATTTTGCATCCTTATCCCACTAAGAAACACCATGTTGGGATAACACTTTACTTATGTCATGGACTCTAAACACATTCATTTGTCTCACCAATTGCTGTTTACAACTAGATAATTCACAAGAAATTATTCATAAAAGCATTTCTAAACATAAACATAAACTATTCATATAAAATGTTGTGTAAATTAATCCAATCATTGGTCTAGGCAGAAATTTATCACAAAGTTGGAGGCCACTTCGTCAGTCTCTTTCAACTCTAGTCATGCATGATTCAAGTTTTCGTAGTCTTGAAGTCTTCCTTTATTTTGGTGATAATGTCCTCATCTTAGGAGATTTGAAATTTATTGCAAAGTTTAGTATGAACTGTACAAAATTTAATGAGGCATTAATTAGTATTCACAGTAATACTTTTAAATGAGGAAAATTTGAATTTAAAAATTAAGCTATAAATTTAGAGTTATAGAATTGATTGCATGTTAAAATCTCTACAGTTCAAACCAAACTTTACGATAAATTTCAAATTTCCTAAGATGAGGACATTATCAACAAAATAAAGGAAGACTTGAAGACTATGAAAACTTGAATCATGAATGACAAGAGTTGAAAGAGAGTGACGAAGTGGCCTCCCTTCCTCTTCTCTTGGGTGGATTTTTGGTTCAATGCAAGACTAGACCTCTTTGGTGAATTAACTATAGTGTGAGACAAGGGGGACTAGACCTTGACCTTAGGAGCTTCCATGGATGCCTGCACTAGTAGAAAAATATCATTCTAAGACTACTCTTTAGGACTGTCAAAAAAACAACAGTCTTCAAGAAATGGTACGGTGGCAATTTTGTAATTAATGATATGTGTTAAGCATTTTCAAAGACGTTGGGAAAAGCCACCCTCCTTGGTTTCCATTCTACAGGACGGTGGAGTGATTCACCATCCTTAAAAGCTAAATTTTGAGTACATTGAGCTCGCGGCAAACTCTTCTAACCTAAAGCGGCAAACTCTTCTCACCTCGCGGCAAAACCTTCAGCCAGTTTTTACTCCATTTTCGGCTCTCCCTGCTCACCACTCACCATCGGCATCTTCCCTCACCACTCACCATCGGCATCTTCCTTCACCACTGACCATCGCAATCTTCCCTTACCACTCACCGTCGGCACCATCAATGCCATCAAACTCTAATCCATTTGCCTTAACTTTGTTTTGGACAGCCATGAACGCCGACGAACCTTAACCTATTAGCCTAAACTCCCTTTGCCACACACAGTCGCACCATAGCCCATCACAAGCCATCAAAACCTCCCCTGCTACACCACTGTTCCTTATTCAGTACCGACAAGAAAAGGGGCTACGAAGTGCAAGTATTGGTGCTAGTAAAACCCAAGCTTTGGAGAAACCTATTGCCTATTTCGGACCACAACCCAGAAGAGAGGCTATGAAGTTCACTGTGGGTTGGTCTTCTCTATCGGTAAGCATCTCTTATCTATGACACTATTTATCTGTTAGCGTGTCCTAGTGAGTATGGTATCTAGAGCTTGCTAAGCATTTCTTAGTGATTTTGTGTGAAGTAATGTATTTGACAATAAGATCTACTATCTGCTAGCGTTTATTTATGTGTTGGTATGTTGGTAATTGGTATAGCTAACAGCTGTATCGTCACTTATAGAGGATTTTTTGGCAGTATGTTTTGCTTGTATCGTCACTCTAATCTTCTTTTACACGTATTTGATGTTGCAAGCCTGTGACAAGTTTCTTATGTTCTTTCTAAAGATCCACAATTTCATTAGCGGCTTATTTATTTGTGTGTTTCTATTTCTTCACCAGCCAAGGGGTAGGCATATTGATGTGCAAAGAGACGAACTGTCAAGGGCTCTGATGGTATGCGCAACTTTCATTTAGACTTTGTGGTGACATTATACTTTTAGGTCATATAGCAACTCATATTGTGCGTGGCGATTTAACAGCTTTTTCTTCCCTTTTTTTATAACCACTGTTTATTGCTTAATCTACATAATGAAACATGTTTATTGCTTTCTCCTTGTGTGTTCTTTTAACTACTTTGAACCTTATAAGTTTACTATATTGGTGAACTTCCAGAGTGATGGTCAGATGAAGTAATTTTGTCACACTAGATTGGTATGTGCATTGAAGATGGCTTTTTGATATGATTATTGTTTTAAAATTTCAAAATAAACCAGTGGCTTGGCAGATTGGGAGTATATTGTTTGAAGTTTTTCAGGAGGGTTAGATGTCCCCAGCTAATCTTCAGGATTTTTGAACCTTCAAGTACATTGCTTTTGGCTAGAAAAATGAGCCTTAAGTTCTTAGGCATTATGCTACTCTAGCTGGTTTGTGGTGTCTTTGGCCTTTCTTGAAGTTTCAGCTCATGATTCTTTTGGAGATTTCTCTTGTGGACTTATGAAGAGATTGGAATGCTGTTTTGAGCTACAAAAGTCTGCAATTTTTTTTTGGCTATGAGAGGACTTCTTTTTTGTATTGCTCTTCTCTTCTCTGCATCATATTGTTTTTTTCCATCTAAAAAGATGTTTGATATTTTTGTATATATTCTTGAAATTGAGGGACTTGTATATTTGTATGCGAAACTGATGAGCATGTTATTTTAGCTGTGCTACTTATCATGAACTAATTGTTCTACTTCTCTACAGTCTGCATTCTCTTCCACACCTGTTTTCGAGCCATTTGTCATGCCTTTGCTTCTTGAGAAACTTTCTTCTTCCTTACTTTCTGCAAAGGTTAGTATCAATGGAATATATGTAGTTCTACCTTTAGTGCTAGATATTTGTCGTGCCTTGGTATTGTTCTCTCTGATATGCATATGTCCAATCTTATACTAAACCAGAATCATTTCAATTCATTTTTTTCCGGCTCTGTTAGAAACCTTGTATATGTCATATATAAGGTAAAATAATTGTTTGAAAAATTCTGAGTCCATTGTACTCTGTTGACACCATTGATATGTTTAGCATGGTCAATAGTTTCATGGTGAGTTGGTCATCCTTTGTTGAGCTTGTCCTATGCACCAAAAGTTGTATGTGAAATAAAACAAAAAGAGGGTGATGGTTATTGTAATTTCTTAACCTCTTTGTTTTGTATTTACGATGCTTTTGTTTTAGTGTGAGCTAAATATGTAATGATAAAGCTCTACAGTGTGAAACTTTCTTGTGTGAGAACTTTTTGCTTTAAGTTTTCTATGAATAGGGATAAGTGAGAGACCTTTTACTGTACTTGAAGTTTTGAAGTACTGGTGTCATCTTAGCAATGCTATATTTGAATCAATATTAAATAAAACTTGGGCACCTTAAGCTGCAAATTAAAAAATAAAAAAAATTCTACACTAATATTTTCTCTTACCATGTAAACTTTGGCTAATACAGTAATATTATTAATTGTATTATTATTCATGTATGTCACCCAAATCACTTATTGCAACACTATTTTGGTTTCTATGAGTGTACATGTGATGATTTTATGCTACTTTTTTTTTTTCCTCACAGTTTATGTGTGCGTGCAACCCTTAACCTTAATAAAGCTTATAATTCCTTCTAGAATTCCAGAAGTTGAAAACTTGAAGTGATGTGCTTGCTTTGTACAGGGGACTTGTTCTTCTCATGCATGGACTTGATGAACATAGGTTTGTAGTTTGTGCCTAATTCAAGTTGGTAACCCTTTCAATTCTTATAATCCTTGATGTGATTCTGAAGCCATTCCCATTATTCTATAACAGTGGCAGGTATAGTGATTTTGTAAAGAAGGTGAATGCTAATGGCTTCAAGGTTTATGGAATGGATTAGGTTGGTAAGCCAGAACAACTTGTATTCCTTGATAGTTTTCTTTCTCGGCATACTTGAGTTGTGCTCTATTATAAAATTTTAAAATTTAGCTTTTGGAAAAGAGAACGGACGTAAGGAAACATGATAATATGCTATTTGGTTCTTCTTGATTGACCAGACTTTATTCTAGGTTCTTGTATGTGAATTTAAATATATTCATATTTCTGGCCACCATTATTTTATTATCCTCATTCATTTATCAAATGCACTATTATTGCTTAAAATTCAAAGTCATATCTAAACACAATCAGATGCAAATGGTAACAAATTGGCTTATTTACCCCACTATAGTTGTGAAAAAAACTATTCTTAAGGCACCTCTGAGGGATTGCTTGTCTTGGATGCAGTCATCAAGACTCTTGAGTTCTGACTGATGGCTTATTAGGATTTTATAGGTATCATCTTCATTAAAAATTTGAAGGACAAAATCGAGTTGAAGTGTTGAACCAGGTCTCATTGAACTTGATAGTAGGGGATATTCATTTATTTTCTTCTTCCTGAGGAGGCTGGTATCCTTTTCTTTTAATAGCACTATGCCAACCAAAATGTCTGCTGTTTCTTTAATAAAAAACACTATTGTTAGTTAATTAATGATATAGTACCCTGATAGCAATTTGTTGTGTGACCTTATCTCTAAGTACTTCCCCTTTATCTCATTTGGCAAATGGAAGTTCCTATTAGTTCATTAATGATAGAGATAGTTGCTTCGAATCTGTCCTGCAAATTTAATTAAATGGTGCTATGGTTCTTGTCATAAAGTGGATAGGAAGAACAAATGTTTTAAACTTTATTTCTAGCCTTACAGTTGTCATTCTAATCAGGAACAATTTCTTTCTCACATTGCACAGAGTTTTTTTTTAGAAGATTCTTATTGAAAATCCTAGGCTCCTTTGTTTTTGCTTTGAACACTCAACAGGTGGAGCCATTATTCTTAAGGCATAGTTAGTAGTAAAAAAATTTCTCAAAGTTAAGTTAAACATTGCTTTTTGAATGATCAACGAATTGTAATTTTTTTCAGTTTTTTGAGGAAGAAAACAAATATGTAATAGGCAATTCTTTATTAGGAATTGGTGTTGGTATATCAGAAATTAAATTGGAAATTTTTGGTTCGAATTAGATTGTTAGAATGTATAATTTTTAATGTAATATATTTTTTCCATGAATGTGAATAAATACCAACTATTCTCTTTTTTGTTGTAATGTATGTTTTTATTTCTTAATATGTGAATCATGTAACTAAGCCTTGCCTAAAAAATGATTGCCAAATGAATGCACTCCAAGTCAAGGGATCCTAAATTGATGCCATGTTTTTATCTGCAATTGGTTGTAATTTTTAACTCCAAATGAATGTACTTCAAGTTTCTATATGCTTTGTATGATATCTATTCTAATTGAAATTTAGTAGTAAGTAGACTTTTGTAGCAGTATTCTAATTTATTTATTTATTTAATGCAATTCAATGTAGAAACACAATGTCACAAATCAGATAGAGCACTTGATCACATTACTTGCAATTGTGCAAATAAGAGTTTCTAAAGTCGAATCAACAGCCAAATGTTAGTTTTCACATGGATGCTTATTAAACTTTCTTCTATTTTATTTTTTTTTTGTTCCTAAGGGAAGTTTTTGTTTTTGGAAAGACATGTTTCAGTTGGATCTATTTTAGAAGGTACTATATAGTAGTTACTTTTATGTGCACTATCTTCTATTAAAAAATATCACAAATGTTGTACCAGAACATTCATTCAAATTTTGCTATGGTTTGTGAAGGCATTTAATGGAAACACTTATGTGATGCTTAAATTTACTTCTTTTTCTAAAGTCATGTAATATCTACTTGCATGTAAGTGTGTGGCACATTATAGGAGAAATTGTTAAAATATGCTTTTTGTTGATATTTGTGATATTCAGTTGTTTCATTGCCCATAAAAGACATTCCATTTTTGCAATTGGCATTTTTGGTTTAAAGGGTTCTTACTGTGAATATTTTGGTATGGACCTAAATTAGGAAAAAAAAAAGCTCATTTTTTAGGACTGTTGTGAGTCCTAATAGTCCTAGAAAATAGAATTTATAGGACGGTTGTTGCCACACTAGTCCTAGAAAGTCTACTTTTTAGGACTATTATGGTGTACAACAGTCCTAGAAAAGGGATTTTCTAGGACTGTTGTGACAACGACAGTCCTAGAAAGTCACTTTTTAGGACTGGTCATCAATCGTCCTGGAAAGTTTAACTTTCTATGACTTCCCCTTCTACTACTTCACAGTAACCGTCCTTAAAATTCTTTTATAACAGTCTTAAAAAGCTTTTTTTGTACTAGTGCTGGGATGTTCTCGCATCCTTCTCTCATCTTTATCTTTCAATTTATATTGAGTTTGATTTAGGGTTCTAGATTGAATTTGATGGAAATTTGTAATGATAATAATGTTGGATTATTTAGACCTATAGGACTTAATTTGTAGTAATTAATTTTGGTTGATTAATGTTGATTTGAGCTTGTTTTTGCCTTTGTATGGACTTGCACATTTTGAAACTATACCTTGAGTTAGTATTAATTAGGTGAAATCAATAGTTATTGATGGAATTTAGTTGATATTAAGCTATGTGGATAAAATTAGTGCTTAAATTACTTGATTAGGTTTAATTGGGTAATTAATTCTTAATATCCAAGTCTGAACCATTAGCTTAATTAACATGTTAATTAAGTTAATTAAATGAATTAGCCATAATTAAATTTGTTTAATTGAGTATTAGTGTAACTAAGCTTAATTGAATCTAGAATTTGGACTAGAATTGTTAATGGCCAAATTTGGTTGGTTAACTTAGTTACTTAATTCCCAAGCATGATTAATCATTTAATTAAGTGAGGATGGACCCAATTATCCTTTGCCAAGCCCATTGTTAATTCACCATTCCATTCATTCACTATTTCATTCCCCTTTTCGTTCCATTCTCTCATTAATTTCTTAGTTTCTTTTGTTTGGTAGAAGTAATTTCATTTCCATTCTGTTGCATTTCCATTCCTTAGTCATTTCATTTTCCCTTCTTTAATTGCATCCAAAACCTCCAACTATTAGTTAAATTAGGTCATTAGCATTGCATCTAGCCTAGGTTAATTGCATTGCATACATTTTGCATACACATATTTTGCATTTATTTATATACTTTCATATACATTTGCATAAATCAATTGCATTTTATTCAGGTCATTTCACATTGCATTTAGTTGTGCATATCATCTATAGTTTTGCATAAGCATCTTAGTTTTGCATTTAGATTATTAGTTTAGCTTAGAATAAACCTCTGATTCATATTGGTCACCTTCAAAGTGAAACGACCTAAGTTGCACTTGCCACTTGTTATCATTCATTTGTATCCTAGTAAAAGTATTAAATTGTACAACTGAGGTGACATGATTGTCATACATACAGTCTATATCAAAGGCAAATAACATATGCCACATCACAAATGGAGATATATCTACAATCATAATACTGATGTATTTCATCATGTATTACTTGATGTGACGATGTAGAACCTATGTAGAATTTAACAATCACTTTATCACCTCCCTTTGTTAAATACTTGAAAAGTTACTTGATTGAGCGTGAGTGATTTGTTTTCTTCACATTTAAGTGTGCTTGAAATCTCTTCAACAAATATAGGTTATAAGGAACTACAAATCTATTCTCAAGCATGACACCTTTTTTTTAGTTGTCCTCTTATAATTTTTTCTTTTATATGTAGGATATCCTTCTTCATCCACAACAATATAATCGTGAAATTTTTTTTGGGAATTGCTTCATATAATGATTATCTTGCATGCAAGGAGATCTCAGTTTAGCCAATCCACAAAGACCATGGATCATAAACAATTGCACAAGTTCATACAATAAAGGGTCACTATATTGTTAGGTATCTCAGTTGATATGACTCTATTAATATCCTCAAGAGTTAAAATCTTAGTTTTCCTGTCTAAGAACAATAGAATATGTTCATGCGGCAATCATCTTTTTTGGAATTCAATAGTATAAACCTCTATCACACAGTTATATAACAATCAGTAACATTATATAGAAATAAAAATTAATTGAGAGAAATAATACATCATCCACAATGATGTTCCTATTACAACCATGAGTAATAATTAACATAAACCAAAATTTAAAAGAAAGAAAGAAAGTAAGAAAATATAGCACTTGCAATGATGTTGTCTGTAACACCTTATATTAGGGCTCATTTACCATGTATAGATTATTTCAGAGTCCAAATATGCTTGAAGAAAAGCTTGAATCAATTTAATTTCAAAAACAGAATTTTTTCAATTCTAGGGTTCTGTTCATATTGCCATTTCCATTTTACCTAATGAATTTTAAAAATTCATAACTAATTTTATAAAAATTGTATTGGGGTGATTTGAGTCTCTAAAAATAGATAAAAAGATTTTATACATGGAAAAAATAGAAAACAGCAAATACTGGGCTATTTAATGTAGTTTATTTATTCAAAAAGTACTATAGATTTGGTCATTCATGAAAATTCGTGATTTTGACAATAAATTTGAAAAATCATATTTCCTTCTCTTCTGAACCAAATCATGCATACTCTATGCCATTTGAAAGCTCTATATGTATACTTTTTAGGCATAGTTTTGTTGTATATTTATTTCACTTGTACAGGGTATAATATTAACTTAAATCATGAAGGGTCAGAATTCAACTTTCACCAGAATAGTTTTGGGAAAACCTTTATATCTTCTATTATATAGCTCCAATTGCCTCTAAATCACGAATCAAACTTGTATATACTGAAACTCTGCCAAATCAATTTCTCAAAAAGCTTTTACCCTCTCAACTTCAATATCTGTACTTCAACCTTCACATCTACTCTATTCAAGAGAGTTATATCTTTGTAAACAATCTACTCTTCATCTGGAAGATAGATTTACTTGTGAGGGAAAATCACAAGGGGATTGGGAAGCACATTGTAGAAGTGCTTAGAGAGATTGAGAAAGCTCCAGAAATAGAGCATACTCGTTGTACTGTGGCATTAGTAAGAAGCTCGTTGAATTCTTATTGTATAGTGGAAAAATATCAAGAGTTGTCTTAAGGATTGGATATAGGTCAAGTAGATAGACTGAACCAGGATAAATTACTGAGTCTTCTTCTTCTCATCTTTACTTTTCAGCTTGCTCTGTTTTATACGCTGCTTCCTTTACACTGTGCTATCTTCACATATTTTACTTTGTGCAGAAAAATTTCAATCTTCCCAATTCACCCCCCTCTTGGGAAGTCAGCCTTACTAACAAGTGGTATCAGAGTCCGGATTCCCATTCAAAGGATCTCACAGTTCGGGAATTAAGATGGCTGGCTTTGGAGAAAGCATACTTCCTGAAGGGAACAACACCAATAGACCACCAGGCTTCAGTGGAGAACATTATGGGTATTGGAAGATGAGGATGCAGATTTATCTCCAATCAGTTGATCTTGATATATGGTCAGTCATTGAGAAAGGAGATTTCGTCCCAATGATTCTAACTGAAGATGGAAGACACAAAGAGAAGCTAGAAGCAGAGTGGAATGAGGAAGATAGAAGGAGAGTCCTGCTAAATTTCAAAGCAAAGCATTGTTTAGTCAGTGCCCTGAATCAGGACGAATTCTACAGAGTCTCACAATGCTCCACTGCAAAAGGGATGTGGGACACTCTGCAGATTGCACATGAAGGAACAACTGGGGTCAAGGAGAACAGACTGAATACATGCATTGAAGAATATGAAAGCTTCAGAATGACTGAAGGAGAAACTGTAAAGGAGCTGCAAAAGAGATTCACTCTTATTGTGAATCAATTGAAAAGCCTGGGAAAGGAATACACTCAGTCTGAAAAAGTAAGAAAGATACTCAGAGCTCTCCCTCTGGAATGGCAGCCTAAGGTGACAGCAATAGAGGAAGCCAGAGGAGAATCAATGGCCTCTATCACAGCTCTCTTTGGCAGCCTTGAGGAGTATGAAGGAAAAATCAAAGCTCTTAAGGAAGCTGGGCTGGACAGAAAGAAGAAAGGCCTTGCCCTCAAAGCTGCTGATGAAAAGGAAGAAGAATCTGACGAAGAAGATGAGCTGGATGAAGAAACTCTGGCTATGATGGTCAGAAAATTCGGAAGATTCTACAACAAGAAGAAGAACAAGAAATTCTTCAAGAAGGGAGCAGCTGGTGAAAGCAAGAGAGAGGGAAAAGAGCCTATGACTTACTATGAATGCAAGAAGCAGGGACACATCAAATGGGATTGTCCTCAATTCCTCAAAAAGCAAGAACAGGATAAGAAAGCTGCTGACAAATGGAAGAAGAAGAAAGCCTACATCTCATCAATATGGGATAACAGCTCAGATGAGGAGGAAGAGGATGAGGATGAGATTGCCAACATCTGCCTGATGGCACTTGCTTCTGAAGAAGCCGAACCCTCATGCAGCAGTGATCAGGAGGAAGAGGTATATGAATCTGAACCTTCCTATTCTGAGCTACTTGATGCATTTCATGAGCTTCATGATGAGTTTATTAAAGTTGTTAAAGAACTAAAACTAGCAAAGAGAAAGATTAATAAACTGGAATCTCAAAGCAACATTTCTGAAATCACCTCTCTACCTACTGCTGAATCTGTTTGCTGTACTTCATGCATTGAACTTAAGCAAACTAATGATTACTTAGTAAAAAGCATGTCTAGGCTCACTAGAGGAAAAGATATGTTGTTTGCCTTGATGGGGAGCCAAAGAATATCACAAGGAAAAGCTGGTCTTGGCTATGATCCATGTGCTGTCAAGAAAAAGATTAGGAAGAAAAACCAGAATGCATACATGAGACATTTTATGCATGCTGAGAGCAACAGAAAGAAAGATCACGTGTCATCTTGCATTGAAACATATAATCAACCAAAGCATACAAGACAAAAGTATTATCTGTATTGTTTTCTTCCTACCACTCAATCTAGCAGTCCCTTCACTACCTGTCATTTCTATAACAAAAAGGGACATATTTCTAGTTCTTGTGCATTGAAGAAAAATGGACTTGGCAGGAAAGTTGAATGAGCTCCCAAAGTTGCATCTGCATCTAGGGAAAAATCTACTGACCAAAAAGGACCCAAGCAAATTTAGGTACCTAAAAGGAAAACATAAACATTGTTTTGCAGGTCTGTCTCAAAGCTAAGAAAAGCAACAAATGGTATATGGACAGTGCCTACTCAAGTCACATGACTGGTGATAAAGAGAAGTTCATCACCCTTAGAGATAAGAAAGGAGGAAAGGTGACCTTTGGAGGTGATCAATATGGCAAAATTGTTGGCATTGGCATTGTGGGCGAAAATCCGGAAACATCCATTGAAGAGGTGCTGTTTGTGATTGGCCTCAACCACAATTTGCTGAGCGTGAGTCAGACCTGTGATAAAGGAAATTGGGTGCTGTTTGACTCAAAATTTTGCCTGGTCATCAGTAAAAGTGATCACAAAGTAATCCTCAAAGCTCAAAGGGATGATAATTGTTATACTATTGATCTTGATGAACTTCCTCCCTTGGATTTTGTATGTTTAATTAGTCAGGATAATGATAGTTGGTTATGGCATAGGAGATTAGCTCATGTTAACATGAATCAATTGTCTAAACTGATCAAGAATGAGCTAGTAACTGGCCTGCCAAAAATATCTTTTGAAAAGGATAAAGAATGTGATGCATGCATGAGAGGGAAACAAAATAAATCATCTTTTAAATCTAAAAATGTAGTGACCACAACTAGACCACTTGAATTGCTGCATATGGACTTAATTAGACCATCTAGGGTGAAAAGTCTTGGTGGTAACCTGTATGTGCTTGTAATTGTAGATGACTATTCTAGATTCACTTGGACATTATTTCTTTCCTTTAAAAGTGATACCTTTGATGCATTTGTAACCTTAGCTAAGAAAGTGCAAAATGAGAAAGGTATTTCTATTGTGTCAATCAGGTCAGATCATGGAGGAGAGTTCGAAAATGCATACTTCTTGGAGTACTGCAATGAGCATGGGATTGACCACAACTTCTCAGCTCCAAGGACCTCTCAACAAAATGGGGTAGTAGAAAGGAAGAACAGAACTATTGGAGAAATGGCCAGAGGTATGCTAAATGAAAAGGAACTCTCTCAAGTGTTTTGGGCTGATGCAGTGAATTCAGCAAACTACATCATAAATAGAGCCTGCATCAGACCAATCCTTGGGAAGACTCCATACGAGCTTTACAAAGGAAGAAAGCCAAATCTGTCCCATCTCCATGTGTTAGGATGCAAATGCTTCATTCACAACAATGGAAAAGAAAATCTAGGTAAGTTTGATGCCAAATCTGATGAAGGTATATTTCTGGGCTATTCTAGTAGGAGTAAGGCATATAGAGTTTATAATAAAAGATCAAATGTGGTAGAAGAATCTGTGCATGTGGTTTTCATTGAAAATGAAACTGTTTCAAAACATGTTACCAATGAGGATGATCTTGCTTTCAACTTTGAAAAACTGGGTATTTCTGATAAAAGTAAAACTGAACCTCCAAAGATATCTAAATCTGTTAACACAGAGGAAGATATCTAGGAGCAAGAGTTTGATGAAGAAATTAATGAAGAAACATCTCAAGAACTCCCTAGAGCTTGGAGATATCAAAGGAATCATCCTGTTGATCAAGTAATAGGAAATGTTCAAGAGAGAGTTAAAACCAGAAAACAGTTAAGGGATCAAATGCTCAACTGCGCTTTCATTTCTCAAATTGAACCCAAATGTGCTGAAGAAGCTTTAACTAATTATTACTGGATTTAGCTATGCAAGATGAACTAAATCAGTTTGAAAGAAATCATGTTTGGGATTTAGTGCCTATGCCCAAAAATCATCCTGTCATTAGTGTCAAATTGGTTTTCAGAAATAAACTTGATGAATCTGGAATAATAATCATAAATAAAGCTAGATTGGTTGCTAAAGGGTATAATCGGGAAGAAGGTGTTGATTTTGAAGAAATCTTTGCACCAGTAGCTAGATTAGAAGCTATAAGAATACTGCTAGCATATGCATGCATGAAAAATATTTTATTGTATCAAATGGATGTAAAGAGTGCCTTTTTAAATAGATACATCATGGAAGAGGTTTATGTAGATCAATCTCCAGGTTTTGAGGATTCTACAAAACCAAACCATGTTTATAAACTGAAGAAAGCTCTTTATGGTTTAAAACAAGCCCCTAGAGCATGGTATGAGAGACTGAGCAATTTTCTAATTGAAAAGGGGTTCAATAGAGGCAAAGTTGACACAACTTTATTCACTAAGAAAGAAAATAAAGATTTACTAATTGTTCAAATCTATGTTGATGATATTATTTTTGGTGCTACTAATGAAACTCTTTGCAAGAAATTCTCTGAGTTAATGCAGGGAGAATTCGAGATATCCATGATGGGTGAACTTAACTTCTTCCTTGGACTGCAAATCAGACAGCTTGATGATGGTATCTTTCTCAGTCAATCCAAGTATCTAAAGGAGCTGCTAAAGAAGTTTGGAATGGAGAATGCCAAGCCAATAAGAACACCTATGGCTAGTGCAACCAAACTAGACATGGATGAGAATGGGAAGATATTTGACATTACTCAGTACAGAAGAATGATTGGATCCCTGCTGTACTTAACTGCCAGCAGACTTGACATTATGTTCAGTGTCTATATGTGTACCAGGTTCCAATCATGTCCTAAGGAAACCCATGCAATAGCTGTGAAGAGAATTTTCAGATATCTTATTGGAACATCATAGATGGGTCTCTTGTATCCAAAGGGCAATGGAGAAGATCTCAAAGGATACACTGATGCTGATTTTGCAGGATCCAAAACTGACAGAAAAAGCACAAGTGGAACTTATCAGTTTCTTAGAGGATCCCTGGTTTCATGGTTCAGCAAACAGCAAAACAGTGTGGCCCTATCCACTGCAGAAGCTGAGTAAGTTGCAGCTGGAAGCTGTTGTGCCCAAGTCATCTGGATGAAGCAGCAGCTTGAAGATCTTGAGGTTAAAATGAAAGAGATACCAATCATGTGTGACAACCAAAGTGCCATAAATATCACCAAGAATCCTGTCATGCATTCAAGGATGAAACATATTGAAGTTAGGCACTATTTCACAAGGGATCACGTTCTGAAAGGAGAAGTTAAGCTGGAGTACATCCCAACAGAGAATCAAGTTGCTGATATACTCACAAAGCCTCTATCAGAAGACAGGCATTGCAAAATAAGGAGAGAATTGGGTATGGTAAATCCCAGTGAACTATAAGTTATTCTTGTGCAATTTTGTTTTCAAAGGTTTCATCTTTAAGATTAATTCTAACTTTAGCATCGGAGTATGTTTAATTTAAGCCGCAGGTGCTTCTCACAAGATTCAACGGCAATAAACTTGAAGATTAGAGCACATCAGAATGGAACAACCAGAAAGTGAAGTAAATGATGAAAATTCTGAGTTCTGGATCCATTCTGTAAGTTTTTAAAAATGAAATTCGAATTTTAATGTGTGTTAGACGTATGTTGCTTCATAAACTGTGTTTTTGAACTAGTCAACGTGGTCAACATTCAAATTTTAGTTGACCAACAGACGAACTTCGGCCTATTATGCCTTGGAACAGTTCTCGGTGATGCCTCGAAATTCGTCTGTTGAATCTTAGAAGTTCAAACTTTTAAAAACAAAAATTTCAAAGTTATGTTTGTCCATCACTGTTGTACAAATTATCACTTCTTAACATACGAATGTTGGACAACCTTTACAAAAGTTGAAAAATGCGAATTTTTAGTTTAAAATTCGTCTATTGAATCATGTTCTTCATGTTGAATGCTTGAAAGATGAAGTTCTGCTTGCTTAATTCGTCTATTGGTTGATGTCTTGTCTATTTCCTGCTATTTTCTCTTCAACATTTGAACTTTGTTGGAACAAAATTCGTCTGTTGTGCTTTATTGCTTAATCCAAGCCACTGTCAGACGAACTTTCAGAAGAAAATTTGTCTGTCAGTAAGCTTTGCTGAATGGTTTAACTTGTAACTACCCGAAGTTCAAATTTTGACCTCTCAAAATTCGTCTGCAGACGGTTACTTACGTTAAATCCGACGGTTTTTCAAAGAACAGACGCAACCCTATTCTTAACTCCTTTGAGTCTGTTCCAATTCTCTCATCAATTCCCTTCAATTCTGACCAAAAACTGCCAGTTCTCACTGTTTAAACTTCCTTTTGCATCATTTAAAACCCACTCTAAGCCACATTCTACAACACTCATCCTAAAAATGGCAAGAGTTAAAAATCCTGATGCTGGGAAAGCTGAAGCCCGACCAAAGAGGAATGTTAAATCACAATATGCCTCGAAGGAAGGAGAGAAATCAAAGAGAAAATCTGAATCCAGTAAGGCAACTCCCACCAAACACCAAAAGACTGCATCCAAAGCAGATTCTCAGAAAGCTGGACCCTTCTCACCGAAAAGTACAGAACCTTCGGTTCCAGTTCCTTTAGAAGCTGCTGCTGTTGCTTCCACTTCATCCTTCATTACTCAATCTGGAGAGCACGAGCTTACCACACTGCCATTATGGAGCACTCCACAGATTCAAGAAGAATACTCCACCAAATTTGCCAACAAAAAGGTAATTAAGCCACATTGTGTAAATTTGGAAGATTTCTTGGTCTCCAATAATTTTGATGCTGGTATATAGATGATGAGATACAAGAATCTGTTGGAGGTATTGGAGAAATATGATGATGAAGTGGTGAAGTCATGGTACGCCTCTTTAAAATACAACAGCAACAAGAAGAAGTGGGCAGTCAATCTAAGGTCTAGGACCATTTGGCTTACTAATGAGACATTCAATGAGGTGTGAGAGATCCCTGGGCAAGATGGACTCAAGATTGATATCAATGCCTCTGGGTACATGGATGAGGTAAATATGGCTGATGAAGAAGGTGGTCCCTCTCTGAACTACAAGGATAGTACTATTCTGAGCACACTGTTTAGAAAGAGGGAGAATTGGCCATCAATAAATCTATTGAAGCCCATAGACCTCAGTGTTCAAGTGAGGATCCTGCACTACGTAGTGTCCAGGATTATATTCAACAAAGGAGGCAGCTTCAATCTAATAACAAGGGCAGAGGCACATGTCATGGCTGCAATCATGCGTGGAAAGCTGATCAACATGGGACACATCATACTCCAACACATGATCAAGGCTAGGGATTAGAGGAAGGACTCCACACTCCCTTATGCTGCTATCATCTCCAGAATTCTGCAGTATGCCAGAATTCAGCATCTTGAGAAGGGAAAGGGCAAGCCCACAGAGATATTCAAGGAGGAAGAACTGCAAAGAATGGGCATTGAAAAGGATGAAGGAAGATGGGTTGGAAAGGGAGTAGGGAGATCTGAAGATTTGTTCTTTGTTGCTAATGCCTCCCTACAACAAGAAGGCACCTCTGAGGCTCCTGGCAAATCTGTACCTCAGCCTTCTCAGCCAATTCCATCTCCCTCCAGGCCTACTCACCCTCCTTCCACTCCTTCCTCACAGGCCAAGCCAACCAAGATCACTGAGTTGTATGACAGCCTGTCTACACTCATTCTCAGCATCAGAGATGAGCAAAATACCAAATTTGCTCATCTGCAAGATCAGATCCATCAGTTGGCTGTGAACATAAAGGTGATGGCTGATGCTTATGAAGAGATCAGAAGTGCAATTCCTACCACTTCAGCTCCACCTCAGCCAGGGTCCTCTGTGCCTGTCCAATCTCCAACTGCTGAGCCTCCAAGCCCCTTCAAGATTGCCTCCTCTGACCATGATGATGATATAGATGGTGCTGATGCAATGAGGACACCAAGTCTTGGTCCACCCTTGGACTATGGATTGGAAGAAGAAGGACTTCAAGGAGCAAGCCCTCATGAGCCTATGCAAGAAGATGCTCAAGATTCAATTCTGTCTATTCAAGAATCTGAGCAAGTTGAAAGACTGGTTGCAGCTATCTCAACCTCTTCTATGCAGGAGGGAGCAAGCAATGAAGAGAGAAGCATTGTGCCTGTTGTTGATTATGAGGCCATTGCTCACAATGCTCTCCTGCAAGAACAAAGAAGAAGGCTTGAGGAAATGTTTCATCCTGATGAACCAGCCACTTCCTCTCTTGCTGCTTATAGGCTTTCAAAGGAACAGAGAGCTCAGTTAGCTCTTTCCAGGCAGGCAATGCAAGAACTTCTGGAAATCTCTGATGAGGAACCAAGCACTGAGTCTCCTGTGGAACCAGAAATCCCTTGTGCTCCTGTCCCACTTCAAGCTATTCCTGTCTCTCAGATCCCTCCTCCTACTGATTTTGTTGGCCTTCCTGATGATGCCAAAAAGGAGGAGAAGACTGGGCAAACTGGAAAGCCTACTGCTGCTGAGCAATCTGGGAAAGGGAAAACGTACAGCAAGAAGACCAAGCCCAAGAAGAAATGATTGAAGTCTTGCTTAGAAATTAGGCTTGAGTCCTCTTGTAGTGCTTTGTGTTTCTGTTTTAAATGTTTGCATTAGAACTTTGATTAATTTGGCTTTTGTATAGCAACTCTTGATTAAATGAATGGACTTCTTTGTTGCAATGTTTTGTGCATATTACTCTTTGAATATCTTCACTTCATCTGCTGTATATGATATCTTTTGAAACATAATGCATATGTTGAGGGGGAGCTTGTAAAAGCAAATCCAAGTACTAATCCAGTTTGTAAGTTGTTTTCTCATCATCAAAAAGGGGGAGAATGTTGAATCAAGAATTTTGATAATTCCAAACTAACATCCAAAAGCTTGGATTGAAGATATCAAAGGAGATCAAAGTGCTTCAAGTGAAGAATTTCTGAGTATTAGCTGCTAGATCTTCTGTAGGATCTTTTGTTATGTTCAAATGAGGGTAAGTTTTTTATTTTAAGAAAAGATGTTTTTAAACCTTGATTTTGTATTAAATCTTGACTTATTTGAAAAATACCCACAAACAAATAAAGTTTGAAAGTTTAAACTGAACTGTCATATTGGAAATTCGAACTTTACCTTTGAAAATTCGAATTTCGAGCTAAAACTGAATAAATCTGAAAAGATGTCTCTCTGTCAAATGAATTTTGATTATCCAAAATTCAAATTTCCATCAAAGACTGAAAGAAGCTTTTCACTGACAGACGAACTTCACATCTTCAAAATTTGAATTTCAGATAAAATGCAGTTTGTGAAAATCAAATAAATTCGTCTCAGATAATGTTGAAGCTCATCTGAAATCAAGATGAAATTGAGTTTGAAAAATGCTCTCTGACAGACAAACTTTGACTTTCCAACATTCGAATTTTCATATAAGTCTGAAAGGAGCTTCTTTGAAACATATGATCTTTGAGTCTTCAAAATTCGGATTTCAGACAAAGCACAACTTATGAAAATGGAAGAAATTCATCTGAAACAATGTTAAAGTTCATCTAAGATAAAAAATAATTTAAGTTTCAAAACTGCTTTCTGTCAGACGAACTTTGACCATTAAAATTCAAATTTCAGAAGCTAAGTTTGTGAGTCTGTTGGAATGAAATATTGACATACGAATGACAGAGCTTTGTAACTTCGAATGTTGAAGTTAGTCTGAAAAGAATCTCTCTCACAGACGAACTTCACTACTTCAACATTCGAATTTCGAAGAAAGTGAACTACTGTGCCTCTTTGAACGTTCTACAGACAGACGAATTCTGGGCTTCCAAAGTTCGAATTTCGAAGGCACTATAGAAAATTGAAAACACTATTCACACTTAACCGAAAAACTTTCCTCTTGAAAATTTGTATGTCACATTGTGAAAATGTTTTGTAAGTTTCAAAATTCGAATTTCACTTCATGAATAGACGAACTTCGTGTTGTAACATTGAAAGCTTTAAGCTTTGGTTCCTTCAAAATTCGTCTGTTGGCCAACCAAAATTCAAATTTCAGTATGTCAGAAACATTAAATGCGGTTGGTAAACGGATAGTTTTTCAGAGTAACCGTTGGATAACTTCCCCAATGGATAGATTTTGTCTCTAACGGACATTTGAGACCTAAATCTATAAATATAACATCATTTGAAGTTGTGGGTAATGAATCAAACTTGTATATACTGAAACTCTGCCAAATCAATTTCTCAAAAAGCTTTTACCCTCTCAACTTCAATATCTGTACTTCAACCTTCACATCTACTCTATTCAAGAGAGTTATATCTTTGTAAACAATCTACTCTTCATCTGGAAGATAGATTTACTTGTGAGGGAAAATCACAAGGGGATTGGGAAGCACATTGTAGAAGTGCTTAGAGAGATTGAGAAAGCTCCAGAAACAGAGCATACTCATTATACTGTAGCATTAGCAAGAAGCCCGTTGAATTCTTGCTGTATAGTGGAAAAATCTCAAGAGTTGTCTTGAGGACTGGACGTAGGTCAAGTGGATAGACCGAACCAGGATAAATTATTGAGTCTTCTTCTTCTCATCTTTACTTTTCAGCTTGCTCTGTTTTATACGCTACTTCCTTTACACTGTGCTATTTTCACATATTTTACTTTGTGCAGAAAAATTTCAATCTTCCTAATTCACCCCCCTCTTGGGAAGTCAGCCTTACTAACAGTATTTGCCGCCAACATCTTCTAAAATAGTTAAAATTTGACCTCTTGCTTTTGGGTGCAAAAGCAAGGACATAATGAATATTGTGCAATAAAACCTAGAACATAGTACAACATAAGAAAAACACCATTTTTTATTCTACTAAAACTCATTACAACAAGATATAAGTAGGGCAAGAATCCATTTTTTTAAAAAACTATAACTAATCATCCATTACCAACCGCACAAAAATTATAAATGCAATATTCCATTTCCCTGCTAATTTCCATTAATAAAAATATTGTAATAGTATTGGAGTAATTTGAGTCTCTAAAAATAGCCAAAAAGATTCTCTACATGAGAAAAATAAGAAATAAAGCAATCACTACTCCAATTCATACAGTTAATTTTCCAAAAAGTTACTGTGGAAATGGTCATTTTTCTGAAAATCCTGATTCTAACCCTTAATATGAAAAACCATAACAATTTATACTTAACTCCAAATTGAGTGATCTTTATGTCTATGAAAATATCTTTCCATCTAGTTTCCAACCATATAAAGCACTTATATGTTTGATCACAAAATGCCTAAATAGTATACAAATCACTCAACAGAGGTTAGAATGACCTTTTCCATTCACTTACCTTGCAATATAGGATTCATACATCATATACATTGACATAACTTGGTCTCATACTTTGAAATACATTACATAAGACTTAAAGGAACATGGTTTCATGCAAGTACAAAAGTAACATGTTCCATATGATTTTACATAAAAGTTCATAAAGCAAAACCGTCTTAAGCATTAATAATTTATACATTAGCTTCTCTTTCCTTGCCTTTGTCTTCTTGGGCAACCTTACCATGACTTGGACCTAAAATGAATTGATATTTGGAGAGGGATGAGATTCAAAGAATCTTAGTTATTACACCCAAATATGCATACATTATCATCATCAATTCATAAAATCATCAACAAAAATTAATAGAACAATAATGCCATTGTATTTCATAAAAATTTTGGCATGATAACGCTTTGTAAAATGGACACCCTAGGGTCACAAGACTCTTCAAAAAACTAGCCAACAATGCAATAACATCACAAAACAATCATTCAAGTACATGGCATCATCACAAACTCATGAAAAACAAAGTAAAATAATATTATACATAACAGGGTAGTGAACTACTTTTGAGCTTTGCAACAATCTTGTGTACACTTCCTTTGATCTCTTGTCACTTCTTGGAATCTTATAGCATCATAAAACAAGGTCATAAACCAGTAATTGTATGACCTCATTCACAACGTAAGCTTACTAATTGAAAAAATCCATTTTGTACTCCATGTGCTTATCTTTGTACAACACACTTGTTCTAGCCTATTTTGGATCCAAGGAATCCATTTTTACGGTCAAAATTTTGAAATTCGCATCCTAACTCAAACCCTAAACTAACAAAAAATCCATGAAATTGTAGAAAAATATTTACTTCATGAAACCTTAAATAACTTGTACATCCTTTCTTCTTAAGACATTTCCAAAATTTTCCATGGTTTTATTTCCTTATAGCTTAACTTTCTCTCTCTAGGGTTACCATGGCTGAACTTTAAAGTGAGAGAGAAGAAGAAATAACTCCATACAAACCTCTTAAAATACCAAAGAATACAAGTCTGGGGCCTTAGAACATTACCTTTGTCACTTGAGACTTTAACATTGCTTCTTACTTCTTCCTCTAGGTTTCAAAAATTTTTCTCTAGTTATCACCCTCCCACTATTGTTTTAGATGTTTTTGAAGAGGAAAATGAAGGCTAAAATGACTTAATCCAATGTTTAGAGGAAATAGATGAGATAAGGGAATAATAACATTAGTTTACAAATTAATTTGGGTTACTTTTAATGAAGCCTTTGAAATAATTCCCCTCATGTCCTAATTTGCTCATGTCACGCCATTTGGGAGTATCTTTGGCCAAAAATTACTTCAATAATTTTAATGGATCCTTATAAACTTTACCGATAAAATTTATCCACACCGATTAAATATTTTTATCGTAATTATCATTAAATAGATACAAGATCATCCAAAAAATTACTTTTTAACTAACATCATTATCTTGACCTAAAATACATTTGAGTAGGGTTCATTCACTGTCCTTGACATTGTACTATTTTTTTTACAGTTTAAAATAACCTTTATCTGGTTAAATTTTAACTTTGAAACCAAACGCCCAATATAAAATCATATTGATCGAATTAACTTTTAAATAGTATTCCATTAGGCTCAACTCATTAAGAGCTTCATTTTGACAATAATTTTTCATATTTATAAAAATGCCCTTGACTTAAGGAAAGTTATAATTTTTGAAACTTTTATGTCCTTTCTTGTAATTTTACCCAGGGACTAAAATGATTAGAATTCTTTATTCTAAGGACCATTTTGTAAGGAATTCTTATTTCTTAGGCTAAAATACACTTTTACTGTTCATTTTCTGGTTTCAGTTTTTGTCCAAAATCTGAGCCTTAAATTTAAAAATTCATATCTCATTAAATATAAAGTTATTTTACGCATACTTAGCATATTGGGAAGATTTACATGTGTACTTTCTAACACATTTATTTCATATATTTACTCTACTTCTACTGGTCAAAGTATTAACATAAATCTTCAGGAGTCAAAAATTACTTTCATTGTAGTAGTCTTGGCAAAACATGCCTAACTACCATTATATAAATCCAAATACAATCAAACTAGTGTCATTTCATTTTTAAGACATAGATCTATTCATACGTATAGACACCATAATTTTTTAAGCTATATTTGATTTTATATAATAGTTTGAATTAGCCAGTACAAAACAGAACAAAACAATTTGTTTTACATCAATCTTCTTCTTCAATCCTCTTTGCTACATTTTCCCCCTTAGTATTACTTGGCCCTATAGTTGGGGAAACTTGGGGATATGATGGTGACATCTTAGTAGTAATAAAACTCAAGCATATCACATCATCACATTAGCTTAAACATTACAAAAACATTGTATAATCATTATGCTTTCAAAAATACTTTTAGAAAACAATCAAAATACTATGTTGCAGTAAAAGTTTTGACAGTATAACGGCTTAGTAAATAGGCATCTTAGAGCTGCCCTTATCATGGAACAACCAAACTAGTCATAAAACATAGCCCAATATCAAAGCAACATAGTTTGGAACATATAGTGCAATGTATTAATGTAAAACTGTAAAGCAAGAGTTACTACCTTGAAGCTTTACTTCCTTTTCTTTCAAGTTTGGTTCTTACTTCCCTAGATCATTTCCTTGACTTGATTAGAGCCAATTAATATCACTAAACCTTGCTTAACAACTTGATAACATTATATAGACTATGCATACTTTGGTGACCTAAAACCTTGACTTTATAGAACCCAAGTTCATAATGAATCTCTTGACATTTCTTCGCTATTTGGTATGCAAGGAGTCCATTGGAAGCATTGGTTTCATCAAAAACTCATTCCCTCCCTTTCTTCTTATTTTGACTAAAAATGGCCTTTTATAAGCCCTAAAGGAAATTTTAAATCTTTCATGCATTCCATGCCTCATTTAGCATCATTAAATTGTTCCAAACATTATTTAAATGAACTACAAGATTTTGCCTTAAAGCCCTAGCTTTGGCCAAGACACAATAAGACCATGGAAGGAAAAGAAATTACCTCAAACCCTAACCTAAAGCATGCTATATAAAAGAAAAAAAATACTAGAAGAGATTAGGAGAAGAAGTTTACCTCTTAGAGATATCCTTTAGCCTTCCTTTCCTTCTTCTTTCTTCTTTCGTCTTCCTCTTTCTCTCCCTTAACTCTCGGTTCTCTCTCCTTTTCACTCTCCCACACACCAACTTCTCTCTCTCTTAATTCCTCTTAGAACTTCACAAATGAGCAAGGAAAAGTGGGAGGGCTTAAGTCTATTTATAGAAAAGTTGGAGGGTTTATGGCTATTAGATTTGCTTTGGATCCAATGGCTTGCAAATATCCTCCAATATTTAATGCCACTTTACCATTTTACCCTAGGATATTTTGGCCATGTGAGAGAGTGGTGAAAAGGCATTTTTATCCAACTTTTTCCCTCCAATTTTGGTTCCCAAGAGAAGTAAGAGAAAAAATGTACCTTTTACTTTAACATGTCAATTTAGCTCTAGTTTGAGTACTTTTTGATCTAGGTTTTTTATAAATTCTGTATTCCTCCTATTTACTTTATTTGTGGGACCCATTGCCTTTTCCTCTTTACTTTTCATGTGGGCTTCACCTATCCTTCTTACTTTTCATTATTCATCTCCCCTAATATTTACTATTCATGTGGGACCAACCTTTTATCGTACTTGTATTTTTTCCTCTCCGGGCCTACATAACCAGTATCACTTGTACTTTTAACCTGCACCAAGAGCATTATAATATTTTTTTTTCTCTCTTCTATTGTAAAATGACCGTTTTGCCCTTACCTTTAAGCAAAATAATTGTTTTGCCCTTTTTTTGATATTTTTAGGATATTTGGGGTTTTAAATCCATTTAATTAAATATCCAGGCTTTCCCAAATATCATAATTTAATCCATAACAATTTAATATCATTTATAATATTATATGGTCATAATATACATACATGAAAAATGGAGATGTTACACAAAACTTGATACTATTATGGAGGATTTGAATAAGTTGAAGAGGAGACAAGCTAATATAGATGTGGAACTTAAAGGTGGAAAGAAGTTTAGAATGGCAATTATATCTCTATTTTTGTCATGGGTCTTTTTCTTTTGTATGTATAGGAGTTAATTAATCGAATGGAAGAATGTTGTGTGTGTTTTTTTAGCATGTCACTATTGCTTTTTACAGCGGGAAGGATTTTGAAGAGTAAAGATCATTGAAATATGCATTGTCATCTAGTAAAGCCCTTTTGTATGAATAAATCTAAAGATTGAATGAAGTATAAACATAGTAACATTTCACATAACAATATAAACATGGTAATAGTTCAGATAACAAGTAAAAAATAGCCACAAGAATTGAAACAATTTTCAAAAATGACTACTAAGGATCATTGAAACTAAATCAGCTAGTGTATTGTCCTTCTTAATGTCCCCCATTTTGTAATCATCACTGATGGTGATTACAACGAGCTTCTTGGATGGAGGTGAACTTGATAAAGCTGTGGAATCAAGAGAAACCAATTTGTAATGTGTCAGAGGGATGTGTGGTTACAAGAGGAGGGAAGTCTAATGAAGGTCATTGGAGTGAGAGTCAGTAAGTCAAAAGTGGGAGTATCAGACTTAGATTGCTTGTGCTCAGCTTGCTCAGTGTTATTTTGTCCATTTTCTCTTAGGCTAGAGTCATTATGAACATTTGGATTGTTAGATGAAAACTTGGTTTTGTGGTTGTACTGAGGTGGTGAGGAACTTCCAAATTTTTTGTAGGTGGCTATCTTATAGTAATTAGGATTTTCAGGCTTAAAACCTCCAAGCTCATCCACACATTGTTATACCCTAGTAACCCTATCATCAAGTGTAGTATATAAGTCTTCTACATTTAAGATATAGTGAAAGAATTCTCCCTTGATTTCTTGCTTGATAGACTCAGCCTAATGCAAGATTTATGCCTTGAATTCTCATTTGATAGAGTCAGCCTTTTTCACACACGGCCTTTATTCTGCATGGCTCGCTTTTACTTAGCCTTATATTAACCCTCTGGTAATTGCATAGTTGTTAATGCCCCTCTTAGTTTCCTCTTCGTTAGCATAAGTTATGCCTAGCATGATCCATCATACTCAATGGGCCTTCTTTGTTCCTCTAAAGGCCCAATCTCATCTTATGGGCCAGAGTCCAAGTTAGATTCCTCACCACTCTCTTCATTGTACACAAAATCTTCATCTTTTGAGTCATCCTCACCATTATATTCAAATTCCTCACCTTTTCCTCTTGACTCATCCCCTTCTCCATTATTCTCTCCATTGTCAAGTACACTTACACATACATTATTTGTGTGCTCCACCTTTATCTCTTTAATTCACCTTACATCACCTATTCCATAACATATTCTATCACCTTCATTTCCATCTATTTCAATGTCACTATTAACAATATGATCTCCCTCACCATCATTCCGCTCATAGTATTTGTCCACCATCCTCTCTTCTTCTAATCCTCCTTCCAACAACTTTATTTCCTTGACCATTCTCACCATTATTGCCTTCAACTTCATTCACCTCAATATTTGTCCCCATTCTCCCTTTTTCTAATCCTTCTTTGGCAATAGCTTAATTTCCTTGACCATTAATTCCCTCACCTTCATTACCTACTCCATCAATATCTGCATCGACATCCACCTCTCCCTAAAGTAATAGCTTTGTTTCTCTCTGACACTTCTTTGCCATTTTATACATACTCATAACTTCAGCAACCATCTTCGTGTGTGGAGCTATACTTGCATGATTTTCCTCTGCAACTTTCTTAGTTAATTTCTCAACACAATCCCCTCTTCATCTTCTTCCACATCATCTTCTTCCTATACCTCGATAACATCATCTTCCATATTGTTTTCTTCTCACATCTCCACAATGTCATTGTCTACTTTACCATCTCCTGCCATTCTTCTTTCCCATTAAAATTACCCTAGTCAATCTCAGTAATTCTCTATAACCATCAAGTGATAAAACAAATTTTTCCTCTATAGTAAAAGCATTTAACTGGTCAAATTTAACTGTTTCACAATTTGGAATCAAATAATATTCAAGGGTTACATTTGGCATTTCACTATTTAAATACTGCTATCAGAACTGATTACTTGCCTATAAACTGACAAAGGTTCCAAATCCCACAATAATCTCCTCTTCGTTCTCTTTAAAAGCTAAGTCACATGCTAACTCCAATTCAGTCCTTTGTTCTCCTTGTTCCCATTACGAATTAGTTAGGGTCCAATCCAAAATACCCCTCATCAAGGGGTTTATTTGGCAAGATGCCAGCTCTATTGATAGCATGTTCAAAAAAGTGGGTCCATACTCTTACTAACAGTCTAGTAAGACACCACTTCTGCTATTAACTTGGCCAAATAACAATCAACGTTTGCATTTATTAACAAAAGGGAGACATTGCAATGTTTTTAAAACATGGTGACTAAGATTACACTAAAAAATTGTTTAGGATACCTGTTAATTCAGATGATTTTGATGATTTTAAATAACAATGAGCTTGGAAATCAAATATCAAAGGAACACAAGTCATATGAAGACCAAAGTTAAAGATTCCTGAAGGTTGAAGAGCGTTTACACACATTTTTAGGAATCCATTTGTAAAAGAAGGTAGTTAAGCTTTAAATGCTACTTATTCTGCTTATCCTAATATTAAATGAGGCATCTATTTTAATGATTAATGTTTAGCTCATGTTTTCAAAATGTTTTCATGAAAAGTTTTAGTTTATACATATAACGCTTATAAGTCATGGGGACAAAATCTCAATCCCAATATTGTTTCTAAGTATTCTCTAATCATTTTCATGAAAATGTTTAAGATTATCCATATAACTAAGGCCTGCACCGTGTCCTTGCCTCTGTCAAGATCATTTTCTTGATAAGGTGCTTATCTTATTTGCATAAGGGGCATAGCAGTAAAGGTCACTTGTCCTGTGCTACCCGTTATTTGCATAACCTAGAGAGGTTATCCGCATAATTTATGTTATAGAACTCTTGGACCTCCTTCTATTAAATTGGTTATCCACATAACCTTGAGAGGTTATCCTGATAACCTGTGTTTTTCAAAAACTTAGTTTGTGCTGATTTAATATTATCCAAACAAGGAATAATATTCTAAGAGGTTATTCTAATAATCCTCAAAGGTATCCAAGTTTGTGAGATGTTATTTGAACAACTGAGTAGGTTTTCATGAAAATGTTTTTGAGCTGAAACTTAGTCATTCATTGCTCTTTTGAGAGAGGATTTCATACTTGGATTTGTATATTTCTACACGCTTGTCGATTGCCCTTAGTGTGAGAAAACACTAAGAGATTTGTTCTTACTCGTGAGTGAGAAGAGTGAGAGTTTTCTATTAGGCTCAAAGTTCGAGCTGGAGTTATACTGCAGTTTTTGCAAGAACCCATTTAAATCTTGCAAGATATAGTGGAGAAATCTTAAGTGGTCGCTTGAGGATTGGACGTAGGTCAAGTGGAGTAGACCAAATCAGGATAAATCTCTGTGTCCTCTCCTTATTTATTTTGCAACTATTTATATTCTATACTCTATTTTTCAGCAACTTTTATTATCACTGTTGTATTCAATTTTTGCAGAAAACTTTAAACTTCTCAATTCACCCCCTCTTGGGAAGCCAGCAAACCTAACAATACCCATATCTCCTTGCAGAATATTTCAAGGGCAGAATTGCACTTTAATCCTAAAAGTTATATCCATTTGGCTCAATTTTGGTCTAAGAAATCCATTTGCAAGTGACTTTCATTCATTTGTTATTGTTCCTTGATCATTTGTATTGACATTTCTTCTGCACTAGTCGACCATCAGAGGGACCCTTTCCTTATGGTTGACCATCACACACTTTTTTTGATTTGCCAAAACCCAGCTTATTTACAAGTGATTTTCACTCATTTGCAAGGAACATTCATTTATTTGTAAGTGATTCTCAGCCATTTGTTATTTTTTTTTATCAATTGACCATTAGAGAGTACCTTCCTTGGTGGTTGACCATCACACACTTTATTTGATTTGGCACAACGCAACTCATTTACAAGTGATTTTTCACTCATTTGTAAGTGATTTTTACTCATTTGCAAGTGACTTTCATTTATTTGAAAGTGATCCTCAATCATTGGTACTATTATTTTTTCTACACTAGTCAACCATTAGAGAGTCATTTCATTGATGGTCAACCATTGCACACTTTTCCTAATTTGGCACATAGCTCAACTCATTTGCAAGTGATTTTCACTTATTTGTAAGGGATACTCATTCATTGTTATAATCAATGTTGAAAAAGTAGTCACTACCGCTAGAAAAAAAATGCCATCACCAAAATGTTACTAGAAAGGTCACATGGGGAAAGTTGTCAAAAAATTAGTCATCGTCACCTTGCCACTACCGGAAGAGTCATCAGAGGAAGGAAGAAGGAAGACAGAGGGGGCAATGTTGTCAAAATTGGACTGAATTGGATAGTTGAATTGAGAACTAGTGCTAGATTCGGTTTGGAAGAAAAAGAGGACTGGAGGATTCTAGAACCAGTGCAAATTGGTCAAAAACCGATGGAATTAGTTGTAAACCTATCCAAAATTAGTTTTAATTTTTAAGATAAAATAACATCATTTTTAATACAAAATATTTTATGTTTGGATATTATAATATTATATAAGCTTTATTATAATATATGATTATTAAAAATTATATATTACTCAACAAATAGTGTAATAATGAATCTTTAGTTGATTATTTTAAACTTAAAATGTGAATATGGATTAATATTAACTTATTTAGTTTTAATTTTACTTATGAAACTTATTAATAATTTATTTATAATTGATAATAAATTAGTAATTAATTATTATTTAGTTTGAGACTTTAATTAAGTCATGAAATTTATTTAAAATTGTGTTATTAATATATTGATGAGAATATACTTTAACAATTTGTTTAAACAACTATTGTTAATACGTTATAGATATGTTTATTTTCAATATATTTCATTTAATGCTTATTATTTTTAATATATAGCTTTATTTCATTTCATCCTCATATTAGGATCTTTAATTATTGAAAAATTAGGAAAGTCTTAAACCATGAAGCACCAATACGAGTGTGAGTATCAGGTGTGATATAATACAATATGACGGGTACAACAATTTCTAAAATTTTCGGCTATGGATGTAAGAATATATATAATTATATATTTATATACATACATACATACATATTTATATGCATAGTCAACAATTTAACAAATAAAATGAATAAAATAATTTGAAAAATGTCATAAATGATAAAACAAATAAATGCTATAACTTTCAATTTAAATTAATGCTTCTCTCCATCAACTTTACTAGAATTTCCTATAAATTCTTGCTCCAAAATTGGTTCATCTGGAGACAAATTTGCAACTTCAAGGCTTCTGATGAAAGACCCACTTGGAACCCATCCAAGGAACCTTCGACAATCTGAATGCCACCCTAAGATTTGCTAGAATCAAGCACAAAGCCATTGACAGCATGAAGATTGAAGAACATGAACTAGAAATTCTAAAATGCGCAACTTTATTAAATTCGATGTATCTCACAAACAAAAACTCAGATTTGAGTGCTTCTAAAACAAGATGAAAGTTGAGAATCTAAGCTATAAGATTGACTCATAAATCATCCAAAAACTCACACAAAAGGGGGTTGAAATTAATGTTGAAATTCAAGCACATCTAGACAATAACAATGAGGGAAAATAGATAAAGTTAAAAGGGATAAGTGTTGGTCAATGGGATAAGACCCTAAAAGAACCCATCTCTTAGAACCCTAACATTGAGATGCCATAAAGGGGAATCACTCCCTTTGATAAGTCAAAGAATTTCTCAAGCACACAAGGGAACAAGAGAAGCCTCACAATAGAAGAACATAAGTTATGTAAAATTCATTATCATTCATCATCTTCTAAAACGTACACAACATATGGCCTTAAATAAGCAATAGAAAAACTAACCTAATGAGCCTAGAAAACCTAATTATTTTGGGCTCAAGTAATCCTAATGGGATAAGGAGTCTTTGGGCTCAAGTAACACTCTTAATGGGCTTAAGAAACTAATAAAATAAAATTCTAAAAATAAATGAAGAAAATTAAAAGAAAATAATAAAAATAATGCCTAAGCCCTTATAAACATACCAACACATTAATGAAATCACATGTTTGGCACATGACATGTTTATTTATAAGTTGGGCCATCAAAAAGACTACTAATTAATTGATTGGGCTTTATTAATCACTTAAGTTTAGCCCATAATTAACAAAAATGAAATTGAAATAAATTAAGCCCACTAATGCCTCAATCATATGCTCTTTTAGTAAAGCACATGATCATTTAAGTAATCTCCTCCAATGGGCTTCTCCAATGATCTGACTTAAGCTTGGGTTTTTTGTTCAGCACCTTGATCAATCTTCCAAGCTCTTAATGCTTCTTCCAAATTCTTGCAAGTCATGTCCAACCCCTTACTCTATCAGCTTCTAACACCATCAAATGGCTTCCAACTATTTCCATTGAGAACCCACATTCTACTTTGTCCACTAAAATATTTTGTTAGGTTTGACTGGTCACCCAAGAGGGGGGTGAATTGGGTGATGCTAGATTTTTACCCTTTTTTAGCACAACCAATTTCACCAAGTGTTGCAGCTAAAGAAGGATAAACAGAGTATGTTGAATAAGACAAATGAGTTGAGAAGATGAAGAGTAAGACACATGAATTTATAATGGTTTAGCCCAACCACTTAGCCTATGTCCAGTCCTCAAGCCACCACTTGAGATTTTCACTATATCCCACATGTTTGATTTAGGTACCTGTGGAGTCTTAGTATATCCTTCAAGTTTCAATAGACACATGTGAAACTACTCTCCCAATACCCTTACAAGATATGTAATTTCTCTTTGTATTTCTCCACACTAAGATTTTACCCAAAACTTTTAGAAAAGAATGTTTATAGAATTGAAACTCTTTTTAATAGTAGATAATACATTGAAAGCTCACTCTATGAGGTGGGTTTAACTAATAATGCTGACACAGAAAGATTTTTTGTATTAAAATAGCATTTTGGCACAAACTCACTCAAATTTGTTGCATATAAGTTCAAATGGGGTTCTATTTATAGACTTGTGACTTAACTAGGCGTTATACATAAGATCTATCCATTACACCTAAGTTCTAGACATTCACCAACCACATTAAATGCATTTGTCATACTGAAATTCGAATTTTAAGGCTCAATATACAAATTTCGCAGAGTCAGCATAGCTATGTGTTTAACGTTGAACTATCCAAAATTCGTCTACCACTATATGAAATTCAGATTTCAAGTTTGCCAAAGTTAACCCATCTTAGTTCATGCAAATTTTCATATTGAAAGTGCATCTATTGTATTTGAATAGTTGTCTCAAGTTTTCATACTACACTTTCAAATTTGAATTTTAGAAGTTGAAATTCGTCTATCAGAGGCACGCTCAACAAGATACAAAAGTTTTCCCTTCGAAATTCGAGTGTTGAGCTGTAAAGTTCATCTGTCAAAGTTATCGTCTAACGAGACTCACAAGTTCTCATTTTGAAATTTGGGCTTTCAAGTCCAAAATTTGTCTATCATAGGAGGTGACTCTGAACTCTCTTTGAACTTCACCAACTGGTTAAAAATGAGTTAGTCACTGGTCTACCAAAAATTACTTTTGAAAAAGACAAAGAATATGATGCATGCCTAAGAGGAAAACAGACCAAATTTTCTTTTAAATCTAAAAACATAGTCACCACAACTAGACCACTAGAACTGTTGCATATGGATTTAATTGGTCCATCTAGGGTAAAAAGCATTAGTAGAAATCTGTAGGTGCTTCTAATTGTACATGATTACTCTAGATTTACATGGACATTGTTTCTCTCCTCTAAAAGTGATACCTTTGATGCATTTGTAACCTTAGCCAAGAAAGTGCAAAATGAGAAGGGTATTTCCATTGTGTCTATCAGGTCAGATTATGGAGGAGAGTTTGAGAACTTATATTTCCTGGAGTATTGTAATGAGCATGGAATTGATCACAACTTCTTAGCTCCAAGAACTCCTCAACAGAATGGAGTAGTAGAGAGGAAGAACAAAACAATTAGAGAGATGGCTAAAGCTATGCTTAATGAAAAGGAACTCTCTCAAGTATTCTGGGCTGATGCAGTAAACACAGCAAGCTATATCATAAATAGAGCCTACATCAGACCAATTCTTGGGAAGACTTCTTATGAGCTGTACAAAGGAAGAAAGCCAAATCTCTCATATCTCCATTTGTTCGGCTGTAAGTGCTTCATTCACAATAATAGAAAGGAGAATCTGGGTAAGTTTGATGCCAAATCTGATGAAGATATATTTCTGGGCTATTCTACTAGAAGTAAGGCATATAGAGTTTTTAATAAAAAGTCTAAATTGGTAGAAGAATCTGTGCATGTAGTATTTATTGAAAATGAAACTACTTCCAAACATGTTACTGATGAGGATGATCTTATCTCAAACTTTAAAAAGTTAGATATTTATGATGAAGGTAAAATTGAACCTCCAAAAATATCTGAAACTAGTAACATAGAGGAGGATATTCAGAAAAGAGATTTTGAGGTTGAAAATAATGATGAAATATCTCAAGGACTCCCTAGAGTTTGGAGATATCAAAGGAATCATCCTATTGATCAAGTGATAGGGAATGTTCAAGAGAGAGTTAAAACCAGAAGACAGTAAAGGGATCAAATGATTAATTGTGCTTTCATCTCACAAATTAAACCTAAATGCACTGAGGAAGCCTTAACTGATGAATACTAGATTTTGGCAATGCAAGAAGAGTTAAACAGTTTGAAAGAAATCAAGTTTGGGACTTAGTGCCTAGACCCAAAAATCATCCTGTCATTGGCACTAAATGGGTTTTTAGAAATAAACTTGATGAATCAGGGTCAATAATCAGAAATAAAGCTAGATTGGTTGTAAAAGGATATAATCAAGAAGAAGGTATTGATTTTGAAGAACCTTTGCTCTAGTGGCTAGACTAGAAGCAATTAGAATTCTATTGGCATATGCATGCATGAAAAATATTTTGTTATATCAAATAAATGTGAAGAGTGCCTTTCTAAATGGATATATCATGGAAAAAGTCTATGTAGATCAACCTCCAGGCTTTGAGGATTCTACAAAACCAAACCATGTTTATAAACTGAAGAAAGTCCTTTACGGTTCAAAGCAAGCCCCTAGAGCATGGTATGAAAGATTAAGTAATTTTCTAACTGAAAAGGGGTTCAACAGGCGAAAAGTAGACACAACCTTATTCACCAAGAAAGAAAATAAAGATTTACTTATTGTTCAAATTTATGTTGATGATATTATATTTGGTGCTACTAATGAATATTTTTGCAAGAATTTTTCTAAGCTAATGCAGGGAGAATTTGAAATGTCCATGATGGGTGAACTTAACTTCTTTCTTGGATTGCAAATCAGGCAATGTGATGATGGTATCTTTCTCAACCAATCCAAGTATCTGAAGGAATTGCTAAAGAAGTTTGGGATGGAGAATGCCAGGCCAATGGGAACACCTATGGCTACAACAACCAAACTGGATATAGATGAAAAAGGGAAAATGTTTAACATAATCCAGTATAGAAGAATGATTGGATCCCTACTGTACCTAACTGCCAGTAGACCTGACATCATGTTTAGTGTCTATATGTGTGCAAGATTCCAGTCATGTCCCAAAGAAACCCACGTAATTGCTGTGAAGTGTATCTTCAGATATCTTATTGGAACATCACATATGGGTCTTTGGTATCCAAAGGGCAATGGAGAAGATCTCAAAGGATACACTGATGCTAATTTTGCAGGATCCAAAACTGATAGAAAAAGCACAAGTGGAACTTGTCAGTTTCTTGGAGGATCCTTGGTTTCATGGTTTAGCAAAAAGCAAAACAGTGTGGCCTTATCCACGGCAGAAGCTGAATATGTTGCAGCTGGAAGCTGTTGTGCCCAAATCATCTAGATGAGACAATAGCTTGAGGATCTTGAGGTTCAAATGAAGGAAATACCAATAATGTGTGATAACCAAAGTGCCATAAACATCACAAAGAATCCTATCATGCATTCAAGGACAAAACATATTGAAGTTAGGCACCACTTCATAAGGGATCATGTTCTGAAAGGAGAAATTATATTAGAATACATCCCAACAGAGAATCAAGTTGCAGACATCTTGACAAAGTCTCTATCAAAAGACAGACATTGCAAAATTAGAAGAGAATTGGGTATGGTAAATCCCAATGAACTGTAAGTAAATCCTTGTGCAATTCTGTTTTTAGATTTTCTAACATTAAATTAATTCTAACTTAAGCATCGGAGAAAGTTTAATGTAAGTTGCAGGTGCTCCTCATGAGTTTGAATGACACTAGATCTGAAAAAAGGAGCAAATCAGAATGGAACAGTTAAAAGGAGAAAGAGACAACAAGAAATCTAAGTTCTGGATCCATTGTGTAAGTTTTTAAAGTTGAAATTCATATCTTAGTTGTGTGTTAGACAAATTTCCTTGATAAACTGTGTTTCTAAACAAGTCAGCATGGTCAACATTCGAATTTGGATGCCCAATAGACGAACTTCAGCTTGGTATACATTGGAACTGTTCTTGGTGGTCCCTCAAAATTCGTCTGTTGGCCCTTGAAAGTTCAAATTTTCAAAAATAAAAGTTTCAAAGTTATGTTTGTCCAACATGATAATTATACAAATGATTATTTCTTAACATACGAATGTTGGAGAACCTTTACAAAGTAAAAAAATTTGAATTTTGGATTCAAAATCCGTCTGTTGAAACTTACTCATAATGTTGAATCTCTGAAAAATGAATGTTCATATGTATAATTCGTCTGTTGATTGTTGCATTGATTGTTACTTGATGCTTGCTCTTCGAAATTCAAACTTTGTTGAATCAAAGTTCATCTATTCATCCTATGCTAATTGAACCAAGCCTTTGTCGAATGAACTTTCAGAAGAAAATTTGTCTATCAGTAAGCTTTGCTAAATAATTTAACTTTTCACTGCTCGAAGTTTGAATTTTGACCCCTCAAAATTCATCTGTCAGGCGGTCACTTACGTTAAAACTGACGGTTTTCCTCTTAACAGACGCAACCCTATTCATTCCTTCTCCGAGTCTGTTCAAATTCTCTCTTCAATGCTCTTAAATTCTGACTGAAAATCTTCATTTCCCACCGATTAAACTCCCTTTCACATCCTATAAACCTATTCCCAGCTTCATTCTGAAACATTCATCCATGAAAATGGCAAGGGTAAAGAATCCTGAAGCTGGAAAAGGAGAGACATGACCAAAGAGAATGGTCAAATCCCAATATGCCTCAAAGGAGGGTGAAAAACCGAAGAGAAAAGGTGAATCAAGCAAGGCAACTCCCTCCAAATGATAAAAGTCAACCCCAAAGGCAGAATCAAAGAAAGATGGACCCTCTTCTTCGAAGAAAGAAGATCCTTCGGTCCCTATTCCTGTTGCTGATATAGTTTCTTCCACTTCCTCCTCCAGTACTGAATCTGGAGAATACCAACTCACAATAATGCCATTATGGAGCACTCCTCAGATTCAGGAAGAATACTCAACCAAGTTTGCAAGTAAAAAGGCAATCAAGCATCACTATGTGAACTTAGAAGATTACTTGGTCTCTAACAGTTTTGATGCTGGAATATGGATGCTAAGATATAAGAATCTGTTAGAGATACTGGAGAGGTATGATGATGAAGTGGTTAAGACATGATATGCCTCCTTGAAGTACAACAGCAAAAAGAAGAAGTGGGAGGTTAATCTGAGATCAAGGATCATATGGCTCACAGATGAGACTCTTAATGAAGTATTGGAAATACCAGGGCAAGATGGCCTTAAGATTGACATCACTGCTTCTGGATATATGGATCAGGTAGAGACTGCCGATGAAGAAGGTGGCCCCTTTCTGAACTACAAGGAGAGTACAATTCTGAATACTTTGTTCAGAAGAAAGGAGAATAGGCCAACCATAAACTTGCTAAAGCCCACAGATCTCAGTGCTCAAGTGAGGATCCTACACTACATAGTGTCTAGGATCATATTCAACAAAGGAGGTAGCTTTAATCTGATCACAAGGGCAGAGGCACATGTGATGGCAGCCATCATGCATGGAAAGCTCATTAACATGGGACATATCATACTCCAGCGCATGATCAAGGCAAGGGATCAGAGGAAAGATTCCACACTTCTCTATGTAGCAATCATTTCTAGAATTCTACAATATGCTAGAATTTAGCACCTTGAGAAAGGGAAAGGGAAGCCTACTGAGATTTTCAAGGAAGAGGAACTACAAAGAATGGGGATTGAGAGAAATAAAGGAAGATGGATTGGGAAAGGAGCAGGAAAATCTGAAGATCTCTTCTTTACTGAAGATGCCTCTCTACAGCAAGAAGGTACCTCTGAGGCTCCTGCAAGACCTACACCTCAACCTTCTCTGCCTGTCCCATCTCCATCTAAGCCTACTCACATTCCATCTACTCCATCCTCTTGTGCCAAGCCAACCAAGATCACTGAGTTGTATGACAATTTGTCTACACTCATACTTAGCATCAGGGATAAGCAAAATGTCAAATTTGCTCATCTGCAAGATCAGATTCATCAGTTGGCTAAGAACATAAAAGTGGTTGCTGATGCATATGAAGACATTCGAAGTGCAATTCCTACCACATCAGCAAGGGTTCTATGAGCCTGCCAAGTCTCCAACTCCTAAGCCTTCAAGCCCCTTTGAGCTAGCCTCTTCAGAGCATGGGGATGCTGTAGATGATACTAAGGCTGCTGGTACACTGACCACACCAAGTCCTAGTCCTCCCTTGGACTACGGTATGGAAGAAGAAGGCCCTCAGGATTCAAGCTCTCATGATCCCATTCCAGCAAATGCTCAAGAGTCAATCCTATCCCAGCAAGAATCTGAGCAAGTAGAGAGATTAGTGGTAGCCATCTCCACTTTACCATTCATGCCAGCTGCCATAAATGAAGAAAGGAGCATTGTGCCTTTTATTGATCTGGAAGCCATTGCACACAATGCTCTCTCACAAGCTCAGAGAAGAAGCCTTGAAGAAATGTTTCCTCCTTCTGCTCCCTCACCAGTTACATATTATGATTTCTCGGAGGAAAGAAGGGCACAACTAGCAGTCACAAGGCTAGAAATTTCTGAACTTCTTGAGATTTCTGATGATGAAAATGAAGACACAAGTTCTGAAGTTTCTGGGTCCTTGCCATTTGTTCTTGTGCCTCTTCAAGCTATTCTAGTGTCTCAAATCCCTCCTCTTGCAGATTTTGTTCACCCTTCTAATGATGTCAAAAAAGGAGAGAAAAGTGAGCAAATTGGAACTGGAAAGTCTACTGCTGAGCCTTCTGGAAAGACTTACAGCAAGAAGACCAAGTCAAAGAAGAAGTGATTAGAACTTAGGCTTAGGTCCTCTTGTAGTGTTGTGCTATGTTTCTGTTGTTTGTGTTTTGAGTTTATGTATTCTGAACTATTTTGCATCAATTGTTTTCTGTAAAAGCAATGATTGTTGAAATGAAAGAATTCCTTGCTTGCAATGATCCATTCCTGTTAATCTTTGAATCTCTTTACTTGATCTAATATATATGATATCTTTTGAAATATAATGCATGTGTTGAGGGGGAGCTTGTTGAAGCAAACCCAAGTACTAATCCAGTTTGTAAGTTATTTTGTCGTCATCAAAAAGGGGAAGAATGTTGAATCAAGTGTTTTGATGATTCCAAACCAACCTTCAAAAGCTTGGAATAAAGAAATCAAAAGTACACAAAAGGTTTCAAGTGAAGAAATTCTAGAGAAATAGGTGCAAGAATAGATGTGGGATGTTTAGTAATGTTTTGATTAGAGTAAAAGGCTTTGATTTGGTGAAAAGATATTTTAAAACTTTGATTCTATGTTAAATCATGGAATATTTGAAAAACACCCACTAACAGACGAAGTTTGAAAGGTTTATACTGATCTGTCATATTGGAAATTCGAACTTTGGCTTTGGAAATTCTAATTTCATACTAAAAATGAACAAGTCTGAAAAGAGGTCTCTCTGACAAACGAATTTTGACTTGAGAAAGTTTGAATTTTTATAAGTGCCTGAAAGGAGCATTCAGTAACAGACGAACTTTGGGCTTTGAAAGTTCGAATTTCAGACAAAATATAACTTATGAAAACTAAAGAAATTCTTCTGAAATTATGTCAAAGTTCATTTGAAACCAAGTTTAGATTGGATTTCAAAATTGCTCACTGACAGACGAACTTTGAACATGAAAATTTGAATTTCAGAAACTAAGCTTGTGAGTCTGTTACAATGATATGGTGACATACGAATAACAATATTTGTAAATTTGAATTTTGAAGTAAGTCTGAAAAGAGGTCTCTCTGACAGACAAACTTTGCCCTTTGAAAATTTGAATTTTGATTTAGATGAACTACCATGCCTTATAAGCTAACTACGGACAGACAAATTTTGGGGTTCCAAAATTCGAATTTTGAAGGCACTGTAGCAAATTGAAAATACTGATCACACTTAACAGAATGTCTTCAAACATGAAAATTCGTATGTCATAACATAGAAACATTTTCCAAAGATCAAAATTCAAACTTTGCTTCATGACAGACGAACTTCGGATATTCAATGTTGAAGTCTTTAGTCTTCGGGTTCTGCGAAATTCGTCTGTTAACCAACTAAAATTCGAATTTTAGAGTGTCAGAAGCATTAAATGCAGTTGATTAACGGATAGTTTTTTAGAGTAACCGTTAGATAACTTCTCCAATGGATAGATTGTGTCTCTAACATATAGTTGAGACCTAAATCTATAAATACAACATCATTTGAAGTTGCGGGTAATGATTTTAATTTTGTATATACTGAAACTCTGCCAAATCATCTACTCAAAGTCTCTTACTCTCTTACTTCAATATTTGTGCTTCAACTTTCATATTCACTCTGTTTAAGAATGTTTAATCTTTGTAAACAATCTTATTTTCATCTGGAAGAAAGACTTTCTTGTGAAGGGATATCACAAGGGATTGGGAAGCACTTAGTAAGAGTGCATAAAGTGAAAGAGCGAGCTCTAGAAACAGAGCATCATCTTTGTACTGAGGCATTTGCAAGGAGCCCATTGAATTCTTGCAGAATAGTGGAAAATCTCAAGTGGTGACTTGGGGACTGGACGTAGGTGAAGTGGAGAGACCGAACCAGGATAAATATCTGATTTTTCTTTTCTTTACTACTACTTTTACAGTTTATTCATTTATACTTTGTTTTACTATCATACTTTGATTTCTTCACCTTCTTGACATTTTGCAGAAAATTTTAATCTTCCCAATTCATCCCCCCTCTTGGGAAGCCAGTTTATCTAGCAATATATTAATGTAATTAAGTTTTTCTTTATTTTATTTGTTTATAATATTGATAACAATAGAAAACTAGAGAAAAATTATATGATGTATTAAAAAGTTTATAAATATAGCATATCTAAAGTTAAGGATAACTTTTAATTTAGTAATTAAATATTTAAAATCCATGAAATAATTATAATCTTTTTACTTAATTAATGAGATAATAATCTATTAAAAAAATATATTTGTATAGATCATTATTTTATAATGTAAAATAATCTATCTAGTTAGATATATTGATTTTGTTAAACTGTTTAGTTTTTTCTTACTTCAATTATAATAGAAAATGTGCTTAATATTTTTTTCATGTGTTCATAACTATAGTATATTCATGCATAAAAAATATTGATAATTTTGGAAAATATATAACATGATATACTAATGTAGTTAAGTTTTTCTTTATTTTATTTATTTATAATATTGATAATAATAGAAAATTAGAGAAAAATTGTATGTGTAAGGTTTAGTATAACATAAGTTTTAATGATGACAAATATAGAGTAATAAGAAATAAATGTATCATATGTATCTGACATATATAATGTTCCTTAAAGAAGTAAAATGTACATTGGCATGTATTTAATTATGGTTATAATGTATATATCATGTTATGTGTAAATATATCTACTATACTTTTATAATGAATAACATAAGTTGGATATATAAACTGGACTAACTACCTGGTTTGTAAGTGTAATATATTAAATGTAGGTTGGTCCAAGTAAGAAGAGTGAGCATTAGAATACAAAAATAGAAATCAATATCATGCCTCACTCAAGAAAGAAGAAAAGAAAGGATGCTCCAAAAATGGAAGATCAGAAGTGAGCATGCCAAGAAGAAAATAATCAAGTGGAAGTGGAACTCAACATTTGAAGACCTAGCCACTAGCTATATTTTGTTTTCACTTAGATCTTGAGGTGGGATTAATCTTTGAAAATTACTTAATCTTGTTACCATATGTTTTAAATGAGTTAGATTAAGTAAATCTGATGTTAGCATATGTTAGATTTGAAAAACTCTGACTGACAAACGAATTTTAAGAAGTTAAACATCATATACTTTGTGAAAATACGAACTTTGCTGACTGAAATTTGAAGTTCCAGAGATATCACCTCGGACAGATGAATTTCAGGTGTTGAAATTCGAATTTCGAGTCAAGCATAGTTAGTAAAATGTGCAAAATTTGTTTGAAGTCATGACAAAGTTTGTCTGATAATTAAGCACTAAAAGGGTTCAAAAACATTCCCTCTGACAAACGAATTTTGGATTTCAAAATTCAAACTTTAGAATAAAACTCAATGATTTACAATTACATTTGATTAACTCAAGAAGTTTTGGGTATCAAAGAAACATATCCTTACTTTTAAACATAGTGAAATCTGGTTTTCAAGAATCTAGAGTTTGACCTTTAATTAATGTTTTCAATACATCTCTCAAAAAACTTATGGCTTTCATATAAAAATTATTTCATATGAAACTAGACTTAATAAGCTTTTCAAAAAAGGTTATTTCACTTAAAATAAAGGTCATATGGAAAAGCTATGGTCATATAAATTTGAGTAGTAAGATATGAATTTTCAGTTTTGATCTCTTATCATTATTTTGATCATATCTCACAGAATACGTTTGCTTTTGAAGTGAAGCTTCTTTCATTTAAAAGTAGACATTGAGAGCTTTCCAACCATAGGTCATTTTCTTAATTTGGAGTTAAAATGAGAAAGTTATAGCTTCTGCAAAACTGTCTATAGTGCAAAGTTCGAAGTTACGAACATTCCGCCTCTGATAGACGAATTTTGGGCCTCCAAAATTCGAATTTTGAAGAGAACTTTTGTGTTACGTTGGCTTGCCACTGATAGACAAATTTTGGCTTTCAAAATTTGAATTTTGAAATACCAGAATGTGAAAATACTTCTAGAAAAGCTAACAGATGAATTTTCATATCTAAAATTCAAACTTCAAGAATAACAAACAAATTTTGACTTTGAAAATTCGAATTTCAAATCTCTAGAACATGGAAATACTTCCAAAATAGCCAACAGATGAATTTTCACATCCAAAATTCAAATTTTGAAAGGAAAAACTTGTGCCATATTGAGTTGCTCACTGACAGATGAATTTTGGGCATCAAAATTCAAACTTTGAAGGCACTATAGCAATATGGAATAACTGTTCACACTTACCAGAAGTACTTTAAACTTGAAAATTCGTATGTTCCAACATAGAAACATTTGTCAAGATGAAAATTTGAATTTCAGATTTGAACAGACGAACTTCAAAATTCAATTCTAAAGACTTTAACTTATGGTTTCTTTGAAATTCATCTATTGACATCCAAAATTCGAATTTCAGAATGTCAAAAACATTAAATGTGGTTGGTAAACGGCTAGTTTTGCAGAGTAACCGTTGGGTAATGTCTCTAACGGTTAGATCTTGTATCTAACGTCTAGTTACGCCACAAAACTATAAATAGAACATCATTTGAACTTATGGGTAACAATCTTAAGAGTTTATGTGAAAATGCTGCAACAATTTGTAAAATCCTTCTATCTCAACATTGTTTGAAAAACTCACCTCAATAGAGTAAGTTTTCAATGTATTATCTACTCTTCAAGAGAGTTTTCATTCTGTAAACATTTCTTTCCACATATTCTGGGTAGAATCTTAGTGTGGGGAAGCACTAAGGGATTTACACATCTTGTACGGGTGTGAGGAGAGTGGCTTCACAAGTGCATACTGAAACTTGTGGGAATGTACTGAGCCTTAACAGGTGCCCGGATCAAACTTGTGGAATATAGTGGAAAATCTCAAGTGATGACTTGGGGACTGGATGTAGGCCAAGTGGTTAGGCTAAACCAGTATAAATTGTTGTGTATTGTTCATTTTCTCTACTCAGTTACTGCACACAATACTCTCTATTTATCCCTATTTTGCTGCACTCTTAGTGAAATTGGGTTGTGATCCAAAAAGAGCAAAAATCTTTCATCACCCAATTCACCCCTCCAGGTGACTAGCCAACCTAACAGTATGATGCATTAAAAAGTTTATAAATATAGCATATTTATAGTTAAGGATAACTTTTTTAATTTAGTAAATAAATACACTTAGGAAATTTTTGTAGTATTAGATTTATATACGTATAGATTATTTTTCATATATTAGAAGGTAATTTACATATATTATTTTTCTTCTAATAATGTATTTGGTATATTAGATTTTTTGTCTATTAATATTTATTTCATGTTTATAAGTAGATAATAGACAATTTTATATTATAGGAAGAGAAATGGATAATAGAAGAGAGTGGGTCTACGTATTTGCAAATGGACGAATTTTTACTGGTATAAATGATGTGATATTTGAATCTGATAGTATTAAAATAATAAATGTTGATTCAAACATTACCCTGATTCAACTAAAGCAAGTTGTTGGACAAAACCGTGGACTTCCTTCCAATTGTATTGTGTCAAGTCTAGTATATAGATGCCCCATTTCCATAAATCCATCATGGTACCAGTTACGTATTCTGGAAGTTGATTCTAACAATGCCAACATGTGACAAATGATTATCGATATTTGGATAAATTGACAGGGGCATAGTTGTATGAACATATTTCCAATGTGAAAGTTGATGATTATCCTGAATAACAACCACTAGAGGACTATGTTAGATATATGCTCCCATCAAGTAGCAATCAAGTAGACCCAATGGAACACGGATCAAGGCTGACCATGCACTTAGAAAATTTCAACCTATTTAATCCTTGCTCAAATGTCGGCAATATTGAACCATCTTTTTCACTTCCCCAACTGAAGATATTATGGATGACTTTGAGGATGAGGATGAGTATGATTTCTTAATAAATGCTACTGGTGAGAATAATGATATTGATAATGACGATGAGGCCCATAAGGAGAGTAATGAGGGTGGCAATGATGTCCCTGATAAAACATTATGTATGAATGAATATAAAGAGCCTGTATCTAATTTCTTCTTACGTGTTAATGTAAAATTGGCTGTGGCTCCTGAGTTTAGTGGATTAGGAGATATTCATCCTCTTGGTGATAATCATGAGTTTTTCATAGGTAAAGTTTTAATAACATCTATGCTCTAAGACATGCAGTCAAACTTTACTCAATTCAAGCTCATCACACATTTAAAGTCTATCATTCAAGTAAGAAGTATAAAGAATATTGATATATAAATTATGGACTTAGTTGCAATTGGAGACTAAGGGCTAACAAAAAAGTTAATAGAACCTTCTAGTTAATCATGAAATATGAATGTCTCATATGTTTTTAACCACGTCATTAACTCAAGATCATCCCAAGTTAGATACTGATGTCATCTCATCATGTATAGTAGGGATGGTAATTGATTGGCCAAATGAGAAAATTTCTAAAATTATTGAGTGTATGCATTCCATATTTGGGTGCACTATGTCATACAAAAAAGCATAGAAGGCAAAACAATTAGCACTAGCTACTACTTTTGGTAATTGGGAGAGCTCATACTCACTATTACCTAGATGGCTAGCTGCAGTCCAATATTTCATGCCTGGTTCATGTATAAAATTCTCAACCAAGCCAAGTTCAGAAGCCAATTTTGAAGGCCAAACTATTGAAATGTTTAAGCGTGTTTTTTCGGCATTTAAACCATGTATCGATGCATTTGATCACTTAGAGCTGATTGTCTAGGTTGATGGAACTTTTCTTTATGGGAAATATAAAGGCATATTGCTTATGGCTACATCACAAGATAGTGATCACAATATTATACCACTTGTATTTGTCATGGTTAAGGGGGAGACAAAAGCTGTCTGGACATAGTTCTTATTTAATGTTCACATATGCATTGTAAAGGACAGGGAAGGAATATGTTCAATGGCATGCATATCATGTTTTTTGTTTGAGGCATATGGATGCAAATTTGCATAAAGTGCACAGAACAAATTGGCTGAAGGAGAAGTTTATCAATATTGGTGAGAGTCAATTGCTTTGTTTTTATATATTAAATGTTGAAGGCAAAAATTATTAACAATAAATTCTTAATTATTTGCAAGTTATGCATATAAGAAACATGTTGTTGACCAACAATTATCAGAGATAACATTGACTCACGAGCATGTAGCTAACTGGATCAACGACATCCCTAAAGAAAAATGGTCTCATGCATACGACTCTGATGGCCGACGTTACGGTCATATGGCAACAAATCTCGTTAAATGTATGAATGGTGTCTTTAAAGGTGTCCAAAGTTTGCCGATTATAGGTCTTGTTAAGGCTATAATGTATAGGGTGAACAACTATTTTGTCAAACGAGTGCAACAAGTTTACATACAAATAGCAGCTGGTCAAGTTTTCTCTGAGACACTTAGCAAAAAGTTAGAAATAGCAACAAATGCTACATTTGCGTGCCATGTTCACACTAATGATAGAAAAGAAACATCTTTTGAGGTTGTTGAATCACACAATTTTCAATGGCACTAATTTGGCAGTTGTTGCAAGGTTTACTTGAATGAAAGAAAATATAATTATCGAGAATTTTAAATAGAGCATTATCCATGCATGCATGTCATTGCCGCTTGTGCGAGTGTTGGATTAGACCACTTGCAATTTGTGGATCTTATGTTTAAGTTAAAAACTATGCACCATGCTTACAGTAATGAGTTTCACCCTATAGGAGATGAGGTTCATTGGCCATAAACTGATATTCCAACATTGGTACCTGACCTAGCAATGATTTGAGACAAAGGTCATCCTCAATCGACTCGCATACATAATGAGATGGATTAGACCGTGCCCAGTCAACAATCCAAATGTGGGTTATAAAGGTAAATAGGACACAATCGCTCTACTTGTCCACAGAGTCATGCCTCTGGACAGTAATTTGCAGTTGAAATTTTCAAACATATGTATTTGACATTTTTTAAATATATCAAATACGACAAAAATGTAATTGATTACATGAGTTTTATGTCAATAGCAATGTTTGATACTTGTTTGTACTCCAAATATTGTAGGGATATTTCTTAAATGGCGCAACAACATCAAATCATCAACCCAGGTCCTAAGAATGATTCATTATTATATTTCCAACCATGACATATTTTAGAGGCTATGTGGAGTCAGAATGTAAGTAAATTTTTGCACATATAAATATTCATTGATATAGTTCATCATATATTACACTACCATATTTTTTTTTGTAGGTCATTGAAATTCTTCAAACTCACAAGCCATGGATAAAAATAGAGTAATTGAGCCACCAATGCAAATTGTACTGTATCTTATACAAGTTGGCTTCCATGGCACTGCTAGAATAAGTTAATTTGAGTATGATCCGACATTGGTCTTAGCACTTGTTGAGAGGTGGTATCTGGAGGAATATACTTTTCATACTACCCGTGAGAAATGCACAATAACTTTCCAAGAAGTGGCAATTTAGTTGGGCCCTCCCTACACCCAAAATCCTGTGATTGGTATGACAAACTTCAATTGACCACAAATGTTTCAATTGCTCATTGGAGAATCACCACCTCTAAAAAAAATATCTGGACAGGCGCTAGTCATAAGTTGGTTGGATGAACACTTTCATGACCTTGAAGATGATGCAAATGAACAACAAATACAGCAATTCACTCTTGCATATATACTTAGATTGGCACATATCTAACACCAGATAGGTCTGGTAAGAGGGTTTAATTGATGTATCTTCCACTACTCATGGATCTGGGTAAAGCAGGTCTATATTCTTGGAGATCTGCAGTATTAGCCCATTTATACAAAGAATTATGTAATGCTACAGAACATACAGAGCAAGGGATTGATGGATGCATGACATTACTCCACCTCTAGGTAGCGGGTTGCTTTCCTATGCTAGCACCACAATGACCTCTACTAGCAAATCTAGATATCTATCCTCTAGTACTACCATTAGGATTCAGGTATGCTTAATTTATACTCAAACAATTTGATTTTGGCTTATTAACTTGATCATACAAAGTTTAACAAGTTCCTTTATATTTTCATAGATGGAAAAATGTAGGTAAATCATCCCTTCCGAGTGAGAGGGTGTTACGACATTATATGAAATTGCTTGATGAAATGGGGGAGGATGATATAGTTTGGCAGCCATATGAATCTTTACCGGTACAGCAGTTAATTCTAGCATATTGCTTAGAGATACCACAAATTTGGCAAGCTTCAGTCTCCTTTATATGCTTCTATATAATTGAATGGCATCATCTTGATCATGTGGTTATGTAATTTGGTCAACAATAACCAATTCCTAAAGCCCCAGTTTATTTGGGGAATTGCCACACGATATAAGTAAGAGGAAGAACAAATATCAATTGGGTTGAAGAGCATAATGAATTTGTTGAGGCATGGAATAGATGACATGATGCTATAACTGAGTCATCTATGCCACATGAAGCATTAGATCACACATCTAAGTATATGCAATGGTATTGGAGACATACTTGATGGTGGATCCACCAAGCTAGTGCTACAACTAGTTTTGTGATAAGTATCTGACATCATTGTCTTTGTTCTGTTTATATGGGTAGCGTTATTACCTAATGGGTTATTATCAATTTCAGGTCGACATAGCAAATGAATTGATTAGACTAAGTATGAATAACCCTCTACCAATGTCGACCAGGGAATATCAAGAAAGAGCTATACAAGACCAACGTAACATTAGAATGGCATTAGGAGAACAACATTATAATATGGTCCCTCAGCCTGCCCCACCTGCTATTGAGCTACTATGTCTACTAATTCCTTAGGGGAGACCAAGTAAGTAACGTGGTGGCTATTTATCAACTCAACCACCAGTTGTGGCTGAAGAAGAAGAAGATGAACAAGATCAAGGAGTCACAGCAGGGAATGAAGATAAACAAGATCAAGGCATTATTTCTTCTTCAGATATTTTTAGTGAATCATATTATATGCCACCCTCAACTCTGCCTCAATTCAGATCGTCCAATTTCAAGTCATCATTTATGTCTTTATTTGAGAATCCAATAATTTTTGCAATAGAGTATAATAACTATACATTTAATGCTGGCGCACCATCAAATGAGGCATTCATCACTTCGTAACAGCCAATTCCTCATGTTGAGTCTCCTATATTTGACTTGAATACTCCACTAGCTCCTTATACCACAGAGTCACCTAAATCTCAACATGAGGAGTCAATAAGATATGAACAACCATAATGTGTTAGAAGGAGACTGAGATGTGGCACAAAAAGTCATTATGTATGCGATATTCACAATTTTTTCTTCTCAAAGAAAAATTTTATCTTTAATTATTGTAACAAATTCTAATCTTAATTGCTTGTTACTAATTATTATTTGTTAATTTATTATCAATTAATATAGCTAAATATTAATTAATAAAAAAATTTCCTCAACGTATTTTTAGTATTTAATTAAAAATTATTAATTTCAATAATATTTGTTATGTTTTAATCATTTCTTTTTATCATTATTCCATGATTATGAAATGTGATTAATCATTACACAATTATCTATTGTCAGTCATTACTAATTATTATATCTATTACTCCATCATTATTCATCATTACATAATTATTGTAACAATTTTTATTAATTTTTTAACCATTGGATAATACACACCTTGGCTTGTTTCAAACCGATTTTGCTTGAGTTGTAGTATTTTAGGAAAATTTTTCAAACTTAAAGTATATAGAGAAAAAATTTTCTAACTTATAGTATCGTGGTTAGTTTTCCGTAAAATTAGGTACCAAGCGTGTGTTTTCTATTGTTGCATATCCCCAAACTGATAGGCAAACTAAGGTTGTTAATAGAACTCTGTCTTCTCTTTTGCGTGCTATAATCCAAAAGAATCTTAAAAATGGGAAAAATATTTGCCGCATATTGATTTTGCTTACAACCGTACTATGCATTCTAGCACTAATTTTTCTCCTTTTAAGATAGTATATAGTTTTAATCCTTTGACTCCATTAGATTTGCTTCCTTTACCTTCCCATGAGTTTACTAACCTTGACGATATGTAAAAACCAAATTTTTTCAGGATTTTCATGCCAAAGTCAAGGTAAACATTGACTGAAAAAATGAATAATATGCTAACAAAGGTCATAGGAAGGTTGTCTTTGAGACCGGTGATTGGGTATGGATTCATTTGTGCAAGGAAAGGTTTCCTAAACAAAGGAAATCCAAATTGCACCCGTGTGGCGATGGACTATCTCAAGTCTTGAAGCGGATAAATGATAATGCTTATAAGATAGACTAGCTTAGTTCATACAGTAATGTAAGTGCAATTTTTCATGTCGCTGACCTTTCTTCTTTCGACATTTCAAATTCGAAGACGAGTCTTTCTCAAGGGGAAGGAATGATGCATGTAAGCTAGAAAGCATGGAGCAAGTTCAAGATATTAGTGAAAAGGTGGCTAAACATATGAATCAAAAGTGGAAGACAGATGATCCATTACAAGGCATAAAGGCCCAATGATGAGATCTAGAGCTAAGGCAATGAAATAGGTCTTGAATAGTATGATCATCAAGCAACTTGAGATAGAGCCTTTGTACTTAAGTGAATTTGAAGCCTGAGAGCACAAGAATGGCATGATTATATTCCCATATATAGAAGTTGTTAGATTAGATGGCTTCCCAAGAAGGGGGTGAATTGGGAAGATTAAAAATTTTCTGCAAAATATCAAGAAGGTAAAGAAAGCAATATATGATGATAAAACAGAGTATAAACAAATAACTGTAAAGGTGACAGTAAAGAGAAGAAGACTCAAAAATTTTATCCTGGTTCGGTCTCTCCACTTGACCTACGTCTAGTCCCCAAGTCACCACTTGAGATTTTCCACAATTCTGCAAGAATTCAGTGGGCTTCTTGCAAATGCCTCAGTATAAGGATGTTGCTCTGTTTCTAGAGCTTCACTCAATCACTCTATGCACTCTTACAAAGTGCTTCCCAATCCCTTGTGATATCCCCTCACAAGAAAATCTATCTTCCAGATGAAGATAAGATTGTTTACAAAGATTAAACTCTCTTAAATAGAGTGAATATGAAAGTTTGAGTACAAATATTGAAGTGAGAGAGTAATAAACTTTGAGTAGAAAATTTGGTAGAGTTTCAGTATATACAATATTAAAAATCGCTACCCACAACTTCAAATGATGTTATATTTATAGATTTAGGTCTCAAATATCCGTTAGAGACAAAATCTATCCGTTGGAGAAGTTGTCCAACGGTTACTCTGAAAAACTATCCGTTAACCAACTGCATTTAATGGTTCTGACATACTGAAATTTGAATTTCAATTGGTCAACAGACAAATTTCGAAGAAACTGAAGGTTAACAGCTTCAACGTTGAATGCCCGAAGTTCGTCTGTCATGAAGTGAAATTCAAATTTTGAAGTTTGGAAAATATTTCAGTGTTGTGACATACGAATTTTCAAGTAGAAAGTTTTTCTGTTAAGTGTGAACAGTATTTTCAATTTGCTACATTGCCTTCGAAATTCGAATTTTGGAACCCCAAAATTCATTTGTCCGTAGCTGGTTTACAAGGCTTAGTAGTTCATATAGTTCAAAATTTGAATTTTCAAAGGGCAAAGTTCTTCTGTCAGAGAGACCTCTTTTCAGACTAACTTCAAAATTTGAATTTATAAATACTATCATTCGTATGTCAACATATCATTCTAACAGACTCACAAGCTTAGTTTCTAAAATTTGAATTTTCAGGTTCAAAGTTTGTCTGTCAGTGAGCAACTTTGAAACTCAATCTAAACTTGGTTTTAGATGAACTTTTACACAATTTCAGACAAATTTCTTTAGTTTTCATAAGTTTCATTTTGTCTGAAATTTGAATTTTCAAAACTCAAAGTTCGTCTGTTGCTTAAAGCTCCTTTTAGACACTTATCAAAATTCAAATTTTCCCAAGTCAAAATTCGTCTGTCAGAGAACCATCTCCTTACACTTATTCAATTTAAACACGAAATTCGAATTTCCAAAGCCAAAGTTCGAATTTCCAAGATGACAGTTTAATATAAACCTTTCAAACTTCGTTTGTTCGTAGGTGTTTTTCAAATATTCTATGATTTAACATAGAATCAAGGTTTTAAAATACCTTTTTACCAAATCAAAGTCTTTTACTCAAATAAAACACTACTAAACAACCGACATCTATTCTTGCACAGATTCTTCAGAATTTCTTCACTTGAATTCTTTTGGGCACCTTTGATATCTTTATTCCAAGCTCTTGATGGTTGGTTTGGAATCATCAAAACTCTGGATTCAATAGAAGTTTCAAATTCAAGTCTAACATAAAAAGCTCACTTAAAAAGCATGTAACTCACTTAAAGAGCATGTGACTTGGGGATTAATGGGCTTAAATTAGTGTTAATTTCATTTTTATTATTTGTGGGTTAAATTTTGTTGATTAATAAAGCCTAATTAGTTAGTTAGTATTGTTTTGTATAGCCCACCTTGCAAATAAACATGTCATGTGGCCAACATGTGATTTCATTAATGTGGTGGCATATTTATAAGAGTTTAGGTATTATTTTTTTTCAATTTTCATTATTTATTTTTGAGGCTTTATTTTACTAATTTTCTAGGTCTAATAGGAGTGTTATTTGAGTCCAAAGTCTCTTAATCCCATTAGGATTACTTGAACCCAAATTAATTAGCTTTCCCAGGTTCATTAGGTTAGATTTTACCTTGTCTATTTAAGACTTTCTTTTGTGTGCATTTTTCAAATTTGGGATGAATAAAGTTTTAGACTTTGTGAGTTTCTCTTACATTTTTTGAGTGCTAGAGTGAAACTATGACTTATCAAGGATCGGTCAATCCTTATGGCATCATCAGAGCTAGGGTTCAAGAGACCGGTTCTCTTAGGTTCTATTCCACCTAGACCAACATCTTCCCTTTCTATCTTCTCTATTTTCTTGTTTTCTTTGTTGTTTCTTGTGTGTTTTCTGTTTGGTTCTTTGTTGTCCAATTTTGTTTCATTTCTTGAATTGCAATGACCCAAGCATAGTTCACTTCAAAGTGGGTTTTTTGGATGGGTTCAATAAGGGTTCACCTATCATTGGCTTTACATTTAAGTCAAGCATGAGAATGATTATTAATGGTGGATGACAAATGATGTAAAAGATCTTGTATCACAAATGATGGTGAAAACAAGGACATGCAACCTTTGTTTTTTGGCAGATGACATTATCAAAGTTTATCCTGCATGTTGAAGTTTTTCTAGCATTCTTTCCTCCCTTTGTTTCTGGCAGTATCCTCTTGTAGAGACAAAGCACGAGAATGAATAATTAGATAATGTTCTTTCCTCCCTTTGTTAATGGCAGTGTCATTGTGCAGATATAGAGCAAGAGGTCGTATATTCAGACAACGTTCTGTCCTCCCTCCATTACTAGCAGTGTCATCATGTAGATACAGAGCATGAGGTCATATGCTCATTTGCTTTCTTTCCTCTCTCCATTACTAGCAGTGCCATCTATTCATAAGCATTAATTTTTTAAGCTGAGTCTTTTCAAATGCTTCACTCGCCAGTGTTTACATTTTTTTTTTCAATCTTATGCCACTTTTGTTGATACTTCATTCATTCCCCTCATGTATAATTAATGGAATTTTGACTTGTCTATTGTGGTTTGATTAAAATTCTCAAAATCATTTTTCATTGATCAATTGTACTTTTGTTAAGATTATCTATCTTCCCACATAATGATTGCTAATTAAAGAGATTTACATTATTTTAATTAGTAAGAATAAAATTAAAATCTTATACTCTTTTTTTATAAATTTAAGAATGTAACTAACTTTTTCTAGTTAAAAATACCTTATAAAAAAGATCGAAGGGAGTACTTATGAATAAAAGTGAAAATAGGCCAAACCCTTATCAGAGGCCTACCGCCAAGCCCGTTTAAAAATAAAAATAGACCAAGTTTAGGCCTATAGGTAAATCTACTTACATAAATAGGCATAACCTAATTAAGTAAGGCCTAGCTTGAAACCTATTAGGCCATGCCTATTTATTTTTATTTTTTATATATAATATAATATATAATTTAAATTAATTTCATTTTTATTTTCATTTAAAATTCTATTTGTATTTTGTGGCAAACTCTAATAACCACTACTTGCCTACTTCACAAGCTTGTCTTCACCATCTACGCTCTCAGGAACCCTAATGCCTCATTTGATATGCTGGAACTTAGACTGTGGAAATAGAAATAGAACTAGAATCTTTAACTTGTTTGGTGTGTGGGAGACATGCATCCCACGAAAACCCACTTCCATTAATCCATGCCCAAGGTGATGGAACTCTCTAGAGTTCCATGTAACTCTAGCTCAAAGACCCTTTTGCCTTTCTCACTGCTTACTTGTCATCCTATGGTTACCCTCTCATCCTTCTTCCCTTGTCTTCCTTTGTTCACCTGCCTTCATCTGACGCCGGCAACAATGACATGGTTGACTAGCAATGGCAGCAAAAACATGCTAGCAATAGGAGCAACACCAAATTGAACTCTCACCTTTTTGCCACTCATCACCTCTGTTCTCCCTAAAAAAGTGATACCACATCTCATGGCCACATCAAAATGCAGCGTTACCTCCCAGATCTTGCTAGTCTGGTGGTCTTTACTCCACTACTACATTAGACACTTTCTAGATTTGTCAAAATGGACTTTCTAGATCAATTCTGGAGTAGATGTAGGAGTGGCCAATGTGGAAAATGTCACTTTCTAGATTGGTTAAATAACCAATTTAGAAAATTATTTCTAGATCGATTATTTAAATAATCAATCTAGAAAGTCATAGGAAAAGCATGTATCTAATAAGACATTCTAGACCTATTATTTAAATAACCAATCTAGAAAGTCTAATTTTTTTAAAAAAAATTGGATACAAATTTGTATACCCTAATTATAAGACCACTTAACCCACATTGTTCTCAATTAAAACTTTATTCTAACTAAAACAATGTTGTAAATCATAACTTTCTCTCAATACAATTAGTAATATAGATGAAAAAAACATCAAGTCAAAGCAACCTACAAAAAGAGGAAACACTTTTTCAGCTGCTTTAGAGGAACAAAGAATCTAACAAACAAACAAATATGACCTAATCCAACGTTGTGTAATGCTTGTAATAAAAGTCAATTCTCTTAAGTTATAGTAAGAGATACATTTATATATATGTACATATATAGTTTAAACCAAAAAAGCAACTTGAAACACAAGAAAATCTTCAACATAAGGACATTCCAATAGAGACATAAGGGAAAATCTGCATACCAATTCTCAATAAACAAATAAAGGGGGCAAAAAAAAAAGGAAGGCACACAAGATAAATGAAAATCTACTCAATGTAATTCATTCCCAACAACCAAATTTATATGTGCCATACCTTCCTGTCATGAAGTATTTCTTTTGTTTTCTACATGAGACATGTTTGAATATAGGATTGGATAGAATGGAACACTTTGAACATAAGAAGGACTATTGCATGAGACAAATGCACTTTGTACAAGTTGCTATTTTTTCCTTGCGACCACAAATGATTATAAAATTTGAATGAGACAAGAATGGAATGCTACTTTATGACAAATTCTAAATTTTGAATGCTGTAAATAATTTGATAAATTGGACCATGCAAATTGCTACTTTGTAGTTCACTTGAACAAGTTACTAATACAATATCATAAGTTGTTAATCTAATCATACTCCATCAATAAACAACTTAATCAATTCTAATATTAACAAAAACTTGATAAAATGTCACAAGTTATCTAGAAATAAAATGCACACCTACAAACTACCAAGCAAAGCAAGCAAATCAAAAAATATCATTGCTCCTTATAACTTAAGCTCACGTACTAATCAAAGAATGGGAAACATGAAATAGATTGTACTTATGACATACACATCCAACACACTAATTTCCTATGTCACATTTGTCTTTGCTTTCCAAGAACTTAATTACTAGCTTGTCCATAATGGCAAACATGATAGCCCTTGCCTGTTCTACAATAGGAAGCAAAATAACAATAGCTATGATCCAAAGATACTAAAATAGAAGCTTCGTATTGCAAAGCTTGTCTCTGCATCTCTACAATAAAATATAAACAAAAGTCTATTTCATATTACAACCACTTTGATCTACCTGCTAAGAGATTTTCCATTTTGACGTTTAATAAGAGAATAGTATGCTCCATCTTCTCCTTGACAAATTAGATCGATCTCATACCCATCATTCATTCACTAACATGCCAACCACCAAATACCCAAAAAAATAAATAAATAAATAAAAGTTAAGGCTAAGAGAAGTAAGAGTTAACTAATTGGAAGTGGATCTTGTGTTGGGGATCTCATATAAATGAGAGGATTGGCCAACATGGTCTTTTCTAATATTTCATTAAGATTTTGAAATAGCAAGAGAAATAAGAAAGAATATGCAATTCAGAATAAAGAGTGTTATTCCCAAATCCGTAGTGTAATTTTCAAATGTTATTCTATTCTAACAAATTGAGAGATCAAATCTTATTCTAATGCCAACTAAAATGAAACTAATTTCTATAATTGAGAGATCTCACCTTCTATTCTAACAACTTGTGTTTTGACTAATAAATGTTTTTTTAATAAGTGAACTAAAATAAGTAATGGTATTTATATCTAGTCGCCAACAATTTGAGGTATGAACCAATCCTATTTTAAGGCATAAAATGAAGCTGCAATAGTTCTTACCTTCATAACTTTTTCCATTACATGTTGGATTACTGCTAATACATCAGAACCTTTATTCATTAAAAGTCCACTACCCATAGAAGTGCATTATTCACCAACTCATTGGGTGAGACTACAACATCTACATGCCCCAAATTATAAGCTTCCTCCCCTTTAATAGGCTTTGATGTCTTAAATAATGAAATCAGGAGGGGAAATGATAAAGAAGTTATTAGAAAGTCACGTGATAAGCCTATTATGCCACTACTCATTAATATTAATATTAGTTTCGATATGTGATGTAATGAAACAAGTATATAAAGTAGCATATCAGCATAATCTCAAGGGCCTTTGATAGACCAACAAGACGTGGAAGCCATATGAATCAAAACTATACATCCATGGGATTTAAATTTGTTTTATGTATACCTTGGTAGCCCTCACATAAACAAGACATAGTCCAACTAAGCCAAGTTTTGAACCAATTTATCTCCAATGTTGGTATGTGAAAAAAGTAGAAGATAATAAGGTCAACCAAAATATATTAATGCAACATAAGAAATGATATAAAGTTATACACGGAATATGAAAAACTTAGCAAAGGGAAACTTTATTTCTCAAGTCTTGGGAAGTGTAGATAATCACATTCTTGTCACATTCATGAATTATGTAAGATTAGCTATTATTAGCAATTAGGTCATTACTACTATAGTCAAAAACACTAACTATATATTGATGTTTTCTACATTGGAATTCCATAGCTAGTATCTCACTGTCTAAAGCTACAACTATATGCTTGACTCTCATAGCATACTTTGCACAAACAGAATTATTTAATCACCGCAAGATTTATAGTTTCAAAAAGATATGCAGAATGAGAGACTTCATTTCTGAGCAAAATTTTACTAGTTCAAACTTAATAAAATATCTTATGTATACAACAAATGAAATTGACATAGAATAAAATTAAAACTACAGCCTATTATTATATATAATTTGATACCTTTGCATGTTATTACTTGTGAGCAACTTGACAATCTATTAAATTTTATTCACACTTCAAACTCCAAAGGTTCTTAATTAGATGCATTCATTTCCATATATATATACACATATGATTAGGATGTATGCGTGTATGTACTATGAAATCCAACAAAATCAAAATTTTCATATGATGCAACAACATAGATAAATAAAAGCCAAATTTAAAAAAGAACCCTCCTATGGATCCTTCATCAACAATGCAAAGAGCATACTAATACCATCATGCAAAGATTGAAAATCTCAAACAAGTCACACATGAGCATGCCATAAGGAGCAAACAAGAGGTTGTACTATAAAATCAAACCAAATCAAAATTTTCATCCGATGCACGAAAATAGATAGATAAAAGCCTAGAATAAAAGCCAAATTTTAAAAAAGAATCTTTCCATGGTCATTCATCAACAATGAAAGAAAATCCACAAAGAGCACACCATCATGAAAAAGATTGAAAATCTCAAAATAAATTACCTAAGTAACCTCAAAAAGTTAACTTTCCCATGAACTATTTAGAATCATTCATGTTTATATATAAAATCATCTCAAAACAAAAAAATAGAGAATAATAAAATATAAAACCAATATATATATCACAGTACTTTGCTCAATCATTTCCCTCGGAACTTTGAAACTTTACAATTTGAATGCTCTTCCAAATGTATTCAACAAAAGCACTCCTTTGTTATAAACTTACAACACAGATCACATCAGAGTTCTTTTGGCTCTTTTTAATGCATAACAAATGAAGGAAGTTACATAGGAATCTACTTTATTTGTGTGTGTGTGTGTGTGTGTCCTTTCTTTCTTTCTTGAACAACATATGTTCTTAGATAAGTTTACTAGTTTATAACACGGATTAAACTAATTCTGAATTAACAAGTATGTATAAAAGTATATTCTTGACATATTAATCTATTTATTTATATTTTATATATCAAATCAATTAACAAATGCATGTTTATTTTTCATATCAGAAAATCAATAATCATCTACAGGTTTATTTTAAGCTAGATAGTTATCATGCACCCAGCAAATAGTTCATCTAAAAAATTTACTTCCCTAATCCAAGTTTAAGCTTCCACACACTATGCTTAAAAATAAAGGAAGATATGTATATATATATATATAATTTTTCAAAGGGGTAAAACATGATGAGATGAAAGCAATCCAAAAAGTTGCATACTGAAAGTTAATAATCAAACTCAAGCAAAACATGTTTTGTAGTTGCAAGAAAAAAAAACAAAATCAAGCTATGAGTAATTTTCATAAACATACTTCATTATAACCAGAAAAGTCGTGTATATCAATTTTGTATTGGAGATTGTGCCCTAGGCCAATTATTGTATTATGAACATTATATTTCATTATGAAAAAAGAATGAGTTTTTTTTTGTTACATTACTATATTGTTTGCATGTTTTTTCTTTATAATAATAATATCCTTGGATAAATCATTTTTGTCCTAAATATCCCTAGTCGATCATCTTTGTGAGAACAATGACAAATGTAATGACCCTGTGGATCATTTTAAGAAGGACTTTGTCTAATGATACAGGACCGGAGGGAGCAGTACCCAAGGAAGGATCAAAATGGAGCAAGTTAGAGAGAGGAGACAGAGGGCACTAGCGTAGTGGTGAGGAACAGTAACACCACAGCCACAGAGAGACAAAATGCCTTAGTGCCACAGCTGGAAGTAGAGACACCATGGCAAGCGTCGAACTTAAGTGGCACCATGGCAAGCAATACTAAATCAATTTAAATCAGAAGATGAAACTAGTCATAAGCAAGAAGAAAAATGGAGGAAGGATAACGAGCTCTGCCAGGATTCAATATTTTCAGCCTTAAGGGTTCAATTTCTAGCAACTAGGAGCTCAAATCCTGTTGGTAAGTCATCTCTTAACCTCCCTCTACATTTTTCTTCAAGTTTCATTGAAGATTTTCATGGATTGGTTAGGGTTCCAATTTTGGTAAGTTTCCACCGATTAAATTATGTATAAATGTAATTGATATGTCTATTTTATACATATAAAATAACCACATTTAAGCTCTAAATTATATATAAATATGTTTACATTAATATATTTTAGTATTATTTAACATATATTTGTGTTTCATGGCATTATAGGCTCATTTGGAAGCATTTGGAGCAAAAACGTTACAAATCATTCATGCTGAAAAGTTTTGATACCCTTTGGTATTTTCATCACAACTCTCACATATAAACTCTGATTGAGGTGATTTAAGATATATTGGAAAATTGAGACATAGATCTACAACTTTCATGCTTTGAGTTTTCCCAAATTCCAATGTTATCATAGTGAAAATCGAACTCAAAATGTTAATATGAGCTAGTGACTTTGTAAGCTGAACGAAGCACATTTCCGTACAACAGAGTCACCCGGCGCCGGGTCAACACGGATTTTCACATTTTTATGCATTATTGGAGGACCCGATGCTGTATTAATTGATTTTATGGTCACCCGGCACCGGGTCAGGCAAAAGAGGTCCATAAAACACGTTTTTGACGTGTTTTCATGATTTTTTGGGCTTTTATGGGCTTCTAATTTTTTCCTATATAAGGAGACACGATAGAAACACAACGGGAGATTCAGAAACACACTCAGAAGTCAGAGAACATGGTTCTAAATGCATCTGGGAGCAACTAGGAGCATCTTATAGAGAAAGAGCAAGAAGATTTGGGGAGTATTAGCGATAGATTCATTCTTCTCTAATATAACTCTGTTTTCTTATTATTTTTACTATGATTTGGGATTTTAGTTGTGATTTAATTTTTATTTCTATGAGTAGCTAAATTTCCCAGTCGGGGGTAGGGATGTAACCTGACTGGGATGGATTGGATTTGTTTCTCTAGTTAAGACTCTTTGATTTTTTCTTCAAGTTATATTTAATTTATCTTTAAGTTATATTTAATTTATCTTTTTACTATATTTATCTCTTTTATTAGTTCATGTGGATTTTATGCTTGATCACCATAGAATCTAATTAATGGGTAAAATTGATAGACTGAGAGGTGAAGAGTAAACCTAGATTTAGAGAGATAAATATAAATAACTAATATAGAGATAGAATTAGGAATTCATGGTGATATATGTTGTAGTTTTCAAAATTTAATTAAAAAATTTAGCTGCGCGAGAGTGAATTGAATCCTAATTAAATAAGGACTAATTGACCGAGAGGTAATTAGGATGCTTTAGAAATAACAATCACTATAATTATGCAGAGTCTAACTAAGAAATAAATTCTAGTTATCTCATAAGGTAAATACTGATCCCTTGACGCTTCTAGAACTGAATCAAACTCAAACTTCATTTTGTTTTCTATTTATTTACTTTTACATTTGAATTCTCAATTTGATTATCACTTACTTTTGGGATTAAAAGTTTGAACTGATAAATCTACTATCTCTCTTAGGTTCGACCTCTGGAATACTCCTGAGACTTTTTATTACTGCGATCTACCTTGTATACTTGCAGGATCCCGGTCAAGTTTTTGGCACTGTTGCCGGGGAGGTTAACAGATTTATTAGTTCATTTTTTTTAGTCCTTTTAAAATTTTTTTTTGTCTCTGAATTTTTTTTCCCTTGCTGCATGCTGTTAAGATCTAAAAGTTTTAATAGTACTTCTGAATTGATTGCTATTAATCCTGAAATTGAACGTGCTTGCAGGGAAAACAGAGCTAAAAGGAGGCACGAGATGGCTAATGAAGTAGTGCCTGCTAGGGCTCAAGCTAATCCACTTTGGAGAGATGCAGATAAGCCTACAATCTATGATAGCCTATCATGTATCCGATTATCTGACAACGCAAAGAACTATGAGTTTAAGACCACTCACTTAAACTCATTACCAAACTTTCATGGTCAAATGGGTGAAGACGCATTAGGTTTCCTGAAGGACTTTTACAATCAGATTGATCAACTTCCCCCTAATGGTCTGACTTCGGAGGAACTTAAAATGAGATGTTTCAACTTTTGCATGAAGGTTAGTGCTCGACGATGGATTCTTAATCTGTCAGAAAACTCCTTGACATCATGGAGGGAGATCTACGATACATTCATTACCAAGTTTTACTCTCCTCAAAGAACTATAGACCTGAGGGATAAAATATATCTTTCTGCACAACTGGAGGGCAACCCGTTCTATAAAGCTTGGGATCGATTCAAGGATTACTTATATGAGTGTCCACACCATGGATTTCAAGATATGATGCTTGCTAAATTGTTCTATAATGCTCTGTGCTCTACCTCCCAGTCTCTAGTGGACATTGCTGCAAGGGATGGTAATTTGACTGCCAGAAAGATGATGAATATTTATGATCAAGTGGTAACTCAGACTAGACAAAAAGGAGTACGAAGCAGGAGAATACCTATCAATAAAGTTAATTCTCGCTCTGATGTGTCTGCACAGTTAGAAAAGTTAAATCAATACATGGATCTTCTTTTCCAACAATAGAGCAATAATTCTAATCCTTCTAAAGAATTATGCTCTGCATGTGATGGTTCGGGTCATACTGCAGACATATGTGTTCACATGATTGAAGGGAATGCAAAAGTTAATTATATGGGATCAAATGCTGAACGTCCATAATTTCTACAGAGAAAGAATAATCCTTTCTCAAACACATATAATCCTGGGTGGCGAAATCATCCAAACTTCTCTTGGAAAAATCTACCAGCACCACCAGGTTTCCAGCAATAGACGTCCCCTCAGCCACCAGCACTATCTACAGGAAAGTCTCCTCAGATGGAGGAGATGTTTGCTGAAATCATGGCTAGTCAAGCATCTACCAACAAAAATTTGGAGCAATTTATAGTCGGTCAGGCAACCATCAATAAAAATTTTGATCAATTTATGGCTAGCCAGATCACTACTAATAATACTACACAGGCGGCTATTGGAAACTTAGAGACACAGATGGGTTGCTTAGCAAAAATTGTGATTGAAAGGTACAAGGCCAATTCCCTAGCAACACTAAAGTTAATCCAAAAGAAGGAGTTATGACAATTACTCTCAGAAGTGGCAAAGAATTGAAGGAAGAGGTGAAGAAAGAAACTGAGGGTGGTAAGAAAGGTAAGGACGAGAAGAATCAGGAGATCCCAAATGCTTATGGTAACACTGAAGGACAATCACTTTCCACTTATGTGAAACTATATGTACTCCCTATTCCTTTCCCTCAGAGACTGCAAAAGAAAGGGCAAGATACTAATTTTCAAAGGTTTCTGGATATATTTAAGAAGCTCCGTATTAACATCACTTTTGCTGAGGCACTAGCGAACATGCCTTCATATGTCAAATGCCTCAAGGAGTTGTTGTCAAACAAGAAGAAGTTAGAAGAATGCACTCAAGTACCTTTGATTGAAGAGTATAGCACCATCCTGCAAAGAAAGATACCTTCAAAGCTAAAAGATCCGGGGAGTTTTTCTGTTCCTTATGTTATTGGGTCTCAACTGATTAATAATTATTTATATGATTTGGGAGCTAGTATTAATTTGATGCCATACTCTTTGTGCAAGAAACTTGAGGTCACAGATCTAACACCTACGAGTATGACTTTACTGCTAGCTGACAGGTCAGTAAGGTGCCCAATGGGAATTATGGAAGATGTACTCGTCAAAGTGGATAAGCTGATTATTCCTACTGATTTTGTGGTGTTGGATACTGAGGATGAACTAGATGTTTCTCTAATCCTAGGAAGACCAATCCTATCTACTACGGGTGCTTTAATTGATGTGCCAAATGGGAAATTGACGTTTAGAGTCAGGGATGAAAAAGCTGAATTTAATCTTGCCACCTCTAACAATCTCACTTTTAAGAAAACTTGTTGCAGTATAGCTATAAGGAAGAACTATCAAAAGCAAGAATTGACATCTCCTCCCAGATCTTTAGATGTTGATAAAGGTTTAATTCAAAAGATTGTCAAAGAGGAAGAAAGGTTAGGTGAAAAGTGGCACCTCCTAGTCCCTAAAAGAAAAAGAGCATTTGTGTAATCCGAACGGACTGGCTGGTACCCACTTTTATCATAAACAGCCTCTCTAAAGGAAGGATGAAATTAAGGTGGAGGAAAAAGCCGATTCCTGAATCTGAAGGGCTTAGATCAAAGCCTCTAAAGGATGCCATCTCATGATCTCCTAATCCGCCTAGCTATCGACATTAAATTTAGCGTTTATTGGGAGGCAACCCAACATTATTTTTCTTTTTTTTTTGTTTTTCATTTTTGTTTTCTTACTCTTATTACCCCAAACTCTCTCCCTTAAGACTTTTTGCAGGACTAAATTGATTATGGTGAAAACAAGCTTGGAATAAATACAAGAAACTCCAAAGAACATTTCAAGTATCATCTATAAATCAGGGGAGTCTCAGTTCCTTTATCTTTTATTTTATTCCTGCAACTTGAGGACAATATTGGATCTAAGTGTGGGGGGAGTTTATTATATTTTCTTAGTTGATTTGTCCTAAGAATTGTGCTTATGTGCTGAAACTAGAAATTTTTTTTACAAATTTATGTGCTTAATTGATTTTACTTAGATTTATTTTGCTTATTTTTCTGAGCTAGTGGTTATGTCTGTTATCATCGGATACTCAATTGTTATGCTTAATGGAGTAAGATAGTTAATTTACAAGTCAGGAACATAAGTCTTGAGACTATGAAATTGAGTACTATAACTTAGCATGTGATAGGTGTAGCAAAGTGACTGAATTTGTAGGAAGATGGATTATACATTTATTTTTGAACTCGCGTATTTACAATCATTATGTATGAATTTATTATTTAGTTGGAGAGATGATTCGAGGATTAAATGAAAAAAAAAAGGTAATATATAAATCCACTCTACTGGCTTGAGCTGTGCTTAGTAACCGGGGGGCTTCACCAAAAAGTGTTATTCTTCACATAAAACGGTGTGGTATGAGTTATGAGTGTGCCAAAGGCATTTTGGTACAGCGGGTTATGTAGCTTGAGTAATCGGGGGTACACATCACAAATGCGAGATCTTCACGTCAAAAGAGAGCACGGCCCAAGAAAAACAAATAAATCCCCAGATAAAATTGAAGCATAAAGTGCAGGGAAATTAAATAAATAAATCCTTGTTGATCTCCATTGCATATGAGTTGAGTTGAGATTTATGCATAATTGATTAAAGTATTTTAAGTTCTTAAATAAGTGTTGTAATTTTTTTTCTTCTTGCTTATTTGGCTGTCTACATTTGTCACATGCAAGGTATACACACACACACTAAAGTCTCATGGACTAATGGAAACGATAAGTGAGTTGCTATTGAGTCTAATGTTTGATTTGTTGAGTACTCCTTTTATTTATATTGGTGAAAGATTATCACTAGTAAAGAGAAGTGAGTTTGATGAATCTAGAAAATAACTTTATGAGAGCAGCACATTTTTAGTTTTGCTTGAGGACAAGCAAAGGTTCAAGTGTGGGGGGATTTGATGTGTCCATTTTATACATATAAAATATCCACATTTAATCTCTAAATTGTATATAAATATGTTTATATTGATATATTTTAGCATTATTTTACATATTTTTGTGTTTCATGGCATTATAGGCTCATTTGGAAGCATTTGGAGCAAAAACGTTACAAATCATTCATGTTAAAAAGTTTTGATATCCTTTGGTATTTTCATCATAAATCTCACATATAAACTCTGATTGAGGTGATTTAAAATGCGTTGGAAAGCTAATACATAGATCTACAACTTTTATGATTTGAGTTTTCTCAAATTTCAACGTTATCATAGTGAAAATCGAACTTAAAATGTCAATATGAGCTAGTGACTTTGTAAGCTGAACGAAGCACATTTCTGAACAACAGAGTCACCCGACGCCGGGTCAAACCCATCCGGTTCTGGTTCAATGCGGATTTTCACATTTTTATGCATTTTTGGAGGACCCAATGCCGTATTAATTAATTTTATGGTCACCCGGCACCGGGTCAGGCAAAAGAGGTCCACAAAACACGTTTTTGACGTGTTTTCATGATTTTTTGGGCTTTTATGGGCTTCTAAATTTTTCCTATATAAGGAGACATGATAGAAACACAACGGGAGATTCAGAAACACACGCAAAAGTCAGAGAACATGGTTCTAAATGCATCTGAGAGCAACTAGGAGCATCTTATAGAGAAAGAGCAAGAAGATTTGGGGAGTATTAGTGATAGATTCATTCTTCTCTAATATAACTTTGTTTTCTTATTATTTTTACTATGATTTGGAATTTTAGTTGTGATTTAATTTTTATTTCTATAAGTAGTTAAATTTCCCAGTCGGGGGTAGGGATGTAACCTGACTGGGATGGATTGGATTTGTTTCTCTAGTTAAGACTCTTTGATTTTTTCTTCAAGTTATATTTAATTTATCTTTTTATTATATTTATCTCTTTTATTCGTTCATGTGGATTTTATGCTTGATCACCATAGAATCTAATTAATGGGTAAAATTGATAGACTGAAAGGTGAAGAGTGAACATAGATTTAGAGAGATAAACATGAATAACTAATATAGAGATAGAATTAGGAATTCATGGTGATATATGTTGTAGTTTTCAAGTTTTAATTAGAAAATTTAGTTTCACGAGAGCGAATTGAATCCTAATTAAATAAGGACTAATTGACTGAGAGGTAATTAGAATGCTTTAGAAACAACAATCACTATAATTATTCAGAGTCTAATTAAGAAATAAATTCTAGTTATCTCATAAGGTGAATCATGATCCCGTAATGCTTCTAGAACTGAATTAAACACAAACTTCATTTTGTTTTCTATTTATGTAATCTAGAGGTGTTGTTACACATTTATATGGAATGGGTATTGGTTTTATGATTTTAAGTGGTACATCTCCCAAATCCTAGCCCTCAAATGTTGACATATTTGGGAATCTAAACTTGTGGAAGTATGATTATGATTCTAAGAGCTGTTTAGAGTGTCTTAATGCTTGAGTTTGCTTAATGAAGCACTATTTTCTATTTGGGGTATGCTTGAATTGATAAATGTGTGTTAAGGTTGAGGAATTATGATGGTAATGAGAAATTGATGTTATATAGGTCATCCTTTAGCTTGATCGTGGTCTCTTGATTCCAAATTGTCATTGTAAAGCATTGGACTGGTGGTGGTGGCTCTATTTGGCCTATCGATGTGTGAAGTAGGTTTGACGGTTAAGGTAATCGGGGTTTCTTTTTGTTTTGTGATATAGGTTTAGTCATTTTCATATCATGATATGCATACTTTATGTATATATATATGTTTTACCTTTTCATGTCATGATACATCTCATAACCCAGTTATGCTTGATCATTTTCATATCATGATATGTGCAACTACATGACTAATAAGTATCTATCCCTACATCATTGTATGATAAAATGGTAATATGACATTAATGATTACAATATGTGTAAATTGTAATAACTGTTGACACAAAATGATGATTATGCACCCCACGATGTATTGTATACCTTCATTTGGCATGCTAGCACATTAGAAATTGTTATATGTTAACATGTTAGCATGCATTAAGCATTGTCACATTGTGTACATTATTGGGACATATGGTCTGAGTGATGATGCTCTATATATCACGTGATATGCCAATATGCTAAATAGCACACGAGGCCTTGTGTTTAGGCGATGCAGCTTGTATATGTATATTTCAATCACTAAATAGTTGTTCTATGGCCGAGAGATTCAAGTGGCTGTGAATTGGGATACACCTACTCTAAATAGCTACCAAATCAGGTGATTCAGGAGAGGGAGAGTCATGGTTCAACCTTTAGTGCAATGGCCTTTGGCTAGGTCATAACCATTAGGAGAAGAGCTGGGTGGTGACCCCAGAATTGGCCATCACAGGTCATTGGTAGGGGGCCACTGGTTGAGACTACCTTGTCATAATAACTAGCTCATGGTCTTAGCCATGTATTGATGGGATTGGTGTTTGTATATCATGCATATTGTATTGGTGATGATTTATAATTGTTATTAATATGAAAGCATGAACATATGTATGTATGTGTTTACCCTTAGTTATTGGGATGTATGTCTCACCCCGTGGTTAATATTTCCAGGTGAAGAATCTAGTTCTAGCAAGGATATAGAGGGCTTAGGCAAGGAGGACTAAGAGTGCACTTATGGGTGTTAGGGACTATGTTTCCCTATGTTGTTAATTTTCCATTATTTCCAGTAAAGTGCCACTATTTTATATAGGGATTTATGGATTGATGTAATTTGGGGCCTAAATGTTGTGTGTTCCTTGTTGAGCCCTTTTTGGATGCATTGGGTGGCTTAATTGGTGTTGATGGGCCTAAACCTTATTAGTGTTGTATTAAATGTTTGCAAGATCTTACGTACGTATGTGATGTGCCCTTTTGAGTGCGAGCTTGTATTGGGCCCTTATAGTTGATGACCCTAGCCCACTTTGAATATGTATATCTAGTTGTGAGCCTAGTGTGGGTCTTAGGCCCTTGGTCTTGTAAAATGGGCACATCATCCATTAGTTGAGTTGGGGTTCAAGGGAGTCAAAACCTGGAGAAGTGGTCTCTTTAGGTTAGAACCTTTTTAGACATGTTCCTTATGTCTCTTATGACTTGTAGAAATAGTCTCGGCATGCTAATTGCTCATGAGTGGCTATTAAAGGTGTTGAGTTCTTGTTTTTGGGTTAAAGTGACCAATCTGGTATCAAATGTCTAGAATCTCCATACGAAGGGATTTTGAGACATGGATGGTGTCTACACTTAGAGGGGAAGTAAAGTGGCCTGTAGGAGTCAGAATTAGGTTAATTGGAGGTCGAAGCACGAAGTTGTGCATGTTAGAAGTTTGGTTGAAAAATCAACAAGGTACTAAGTTTCTGTCAGCTGATGGTGTCGTGGCACTATAATCGTGGCCGCGGTGCCATGTGTCTCTGTTTTTTTCCTAGACTCAGCCAAAAACATCTCAAGCCACGACACTACAGTGCTAGCCGCGGCACCACCCCTCTATTTTGTCTTTTCTTCCGTATTTGATGTGACAATTGTCTTAGTAGGGCCTTGTAAGTTTAGGGAGTGACAATGAACTAAGGCTAGTATGATTTTGATTGATGATTATGTGTTAATTATGTATGAAGATACAAATCATTATCATAAACACCTATTAGGGAATAAGCATTGGATCGACCCGTCATGAAATAGCTGCATGGATCAAATCATAAGTATATTTCATATATATAATCGTGTCACTAAGCCCTCATACCTGAGATCACCATAGCTTTCTACATGAGGAATACTGTGCTTTGGCATAGTCAAAAGTCACCTTTAATTAGCTGATCATAAAACTTATGATCGGGCATAGTAGAATTCATGTAGCGGAAGATGAATGATCAAGATTGAATTTGTCCCTTTGATTAATTGAGAGATATATCTGGGCCCCTCAATGAGTGAGGCTGAGAAATGCATGGTCGTGCTCGAATGGAAAGGTTTCCATTTGTTCTGTCAATCTACTTGGAGATCAAGAAAGTGATGGTCGAGTAAAATAAGAATGATGTTTCCATACCTCATACTTGACCAAGATATCGTGAGACAAAAGGGATGTAATATGGTTGTATGATAGGTTGTATCGGATCACTGATCTCATATGATTTGGGTAGTCACAATGTCTTGCTAGAGGTCACTTGTGACTTACGAGTTTAATAGTGTGATTGGCCCACTGCCAACGCCTATGGGCCTGTAGGATCCCACACAAGAACAAACCAACTCAAACTAAAATGTTCACATTCATTGAACCTAAAATATGTCTAAATTCGATGAATTTAACGTTCAATTTAGGGTGAAGGAATTTTATAAATAAATATATTTGATATATATTTTATAAAATTCAAAATATGTATATTTGATATATTATATATATTTGATATATTAAATTTATTTCAAAAGATATATATCATTTAATTAATTTAAATGAATTAGTTTTAAATTTAATTCTATGTGATATATTTAAATTTAAACTAATGTAATAATTTAGATTTGATTTAGGTGATAAATTAAATTTTAATTTGATTCTAGATTTAAATTAAATAATAAGTTTAGATTTAATCTATTAGATAGATTTAAATCTAAACTAATATATTTAATTAAGATTTGATTTAAATAATCATTTTAAATTAATCAAATATAAAACCCTATCTATATAAGGATAGAGACTAGGGTTATCTAGGATAATAATTAAAAAGAAGAGTCTCCTCCCACCCTAGAGTGAGATAGCAGCTTTACACGTAGAGAGAGAAAGTGTACAAATGCACATAAAGAGAGAAGAGAGTCTTCACTTCCTCAAGCGTACAGATGTTTGTGAATAGTGGTGCTAACACACCATTCAAGTTAGATTCACCATTTTTATGGATACTAGTAGAGGAAGCTATCAAAAGTGTCAGTTCCTAAGATCCAACGGTAGAAGAAGAACCCGAAAGGCCATATATCAAAGGCAAAATTCTCCTATATATCTCGATTTAAGCAATATTGACAAATCCATGAAAGGAATTCGATTGTGTTATTTTGCTGTGTGTATACAAAAATTCCCAACATTTTGCATCCTTTATCAGTTTCACATCCTTGTTGATGAGAGCAGTATATATCAGTTTTGCATCTTTTATCAGTTTTGTGCAAGAATTGGAATCATAACATACTTAACTATAACTAGAAAACTCCCACAAACAGATGGTGCAGGAATCATGGCAACAAAGATATACAATCAACCACCAAAATTCCTAGAAATTTCCCAAAATTTCCAAATAAATTTAAAATTGTTAAAAGGAATTTAAAGATACCTATCAAAGCTTACAAAATGATTTAAGATACACAATCAGCAACCAAACATAAACTATAGGAATTGAAGATATTTGAGAGTAATGGTTTGGCCAAAAATATGTTGACGAATTGAGATTTCACAAACAGGACTCATGACAATAGAGAGAACAACAATGACAACCTAAGACGGAGAAGTAGAATACAAGCTCACAATTTTTGGGAGGAGCTCTAATTCAATGATGAAGATCAAAGGAGCACTAATTTGCAGTGTGAGAAATGAATTGCAATGTCAAAGGAGGAGGCAGAATGTGGGCTTGCAATGTTTGGGAGAGGTCAATGTCACATTCCGATGACCCAAAATAGAGAAGCCGAACGAGATGATTGGCAATGACAAAGAATCACATGAGAGAGGAAGCTAAGTTTTCCAACAGAAGGGCTTCAAAAATGAGAGGAGTAGCTTTGGAAGATTTGGGTTTTGATCAAATATTCTAGACCAATCATGACTCTTAACCAATCTAGAAAGTTAAAACTAGAGCTTTTATTTACAAAAAAATACCACCATTCATATTTTCTAAATCGATTATCTAAACAACCAATTTAGATTATCTAAACAACCAATTTAGATTGCAAATGTAAAGAAGGATATTTTGTCCTAGTGCTCCTCTTCCCAAATCTTGCTTGTCTGATGGTTGAAGGATGGCTCTCCTAAACCTGGCCTCAATGGTTCTTCCCTTCTAGGCACTCATGAGTTGTTTCGCTTTACATATTTTGAACAGCAGCAAAGTTGGTCCATCGATGGTCCTTTGATTTTCTGGGTGATTTTTGGGTTCAATTTTTTGGGTTCCAGTTTTGAAACTTCATTTTTCCATCTCTTTAAAATTGCTATTTCTTCAAAAATTGTATGCCTAAGAACTTTTCTGTTTTTAATTTCAGCATGTTGTTTGATTGCTATATTTACCACGTTGCCCTTTGATGGTATTAGTATTCTCTGATAATCTTTCCAGTGGCCCATGATGGTGGTGTATGGTAGTGTAGGGCAAAGGTGTATTCTTGATCATTTTCTATTTTTTTATTTAAAAAGATATTTTGATCTTTTTTTGTCCATAAAAGTTATACATCAATTTTATTGTGATAATAAATATCCTTTTTGAACCTCACTATGTATATATAATTATATACTTTTGAACTTCCCTGCTGCTTCCCCTCCATCCTCCTCCTCTACTTCAAACGGCCTTAACCCTTGCCCTCGAGTCCAGAGACGACCTATATCGCCCATTCGTCTCTCTCGTCTATGCAAATCCGTGACTGGCGACGACCTTCATCGCCTCGCAATCTCGCACAGTCGACTCTGTTCGAGTTTCTGAAGCTTCGCCTCTGGAAGAAGATTATCGCTTACCGCCTCACATCGCCAAAACAAATCAGCCTCTACTCAATCGACGATTCAGAACTGAAGTCTCGAGCTTGCAAAGCAGGACCTCAACTTTCATCGGTAAGGAAATGACGAGCTAGGTTTCCAATTTGTTTTATTCTCCTCTTTCCGAGTTTTTATCATTTTTTTCCTACTACTCTTCACCGCTATCTATTAATTTATTCTTTTTCCCTCTTCTATTCTTGGAGCCGCCGCCGGCTAAATTTCCGGCATGTCGCTGCCTCTGCTTATCAAAGTGCGAGTATTTGAAAACGTAGCTAGATATACCCATCCCTATAATTTGAGGGGGAAAACATATAAAGTACTGCGTATCGGATGCAAACCTGATACGCAGATGTATTTTCACTTTTCAATTACTAACGGCTCATGGATGCCTCTGTTCTGGTGTTGTGTGTTAGGAGTATTATGAATGTAGAAGAGTAGTTATAGTTGTTAGTAGTTGCTCTGTTTTGTGATGACTAACAAACCTTTATATAGCTGTTGCTGCGGTTGATGATAGCTTCAATTTGTTGGATTTTCTAGTTTCTTTGCCTTGAATTGTACAATTACATGTTGAGTCTGGGAAGCTTTGGTTGTTGGCTAAATGGTTAAAATTTTAATCAATTAGTTCTGTTGAAAATTTTTTCCATATGTACTATAGCACCTCTCACCTAAAGTAATAACACAATTTTAGGGAAATTTGAGCTTGTATCCCTGAAAATCGATTCCTGCTTTTTCTAGATAACAACAGTTGGTTGAAAGTTGAAACTTTTATTAAAACTTATCGGTTTAGTTGTAGAATTGTAGGTGAACCAAGTAGAAAAGCGAACAAGCGTGTTTCCTAGGGCAATGTGTTGCAATTTGGTGAGGACTGCCAAAGTTCCTGGAGGAAATCACTTATATAGGCGTTGCTTGTGTACTGTTGCTCCTCGGCCATGGCTTTTTGTTGGGTTGGGCAACCCTGGTGATAAGTACAGAGGAACTAGACACAATGTACATTGTACTCTAAAATGTAATGCATCCAAAATGTTTTGTTTTTAGATTCCTCAAAGATAATACAATGTTATTCCAAGCAGGTGGGCTTTGAGATGATTGATGCATTTGCTGAATCACATGGGATTCCTATGAACACAGTCCATTGCAAAGCCATTTTTGGCCAAGGTTTGCCTGTCACATTCAACCTTCCTTCTTTGACCACATTTTTTTAAATTTCAGTATGTGTTGTATTTATGAATAATATGCAAGGTAATCTATTTACAGGTTTTGTTGGTGAAGTTCCTGTTTTCCTTGCAAAGCCTCAAACTTACATGAATCTTAGTGGTGAATCAGTAAGGATTCAAGATATTCAACTTATTTTCTGAGGTTCACCTATTCAAAGCTTTTGTCAGCTTTCACTTGCAAACACGGCCTATTATTTTCTTGGATTGTTAATTTAGGTGCATAAATTTACTATTCTGAGAGATATCTGTTTAGTTGAAATTCTGAAAATTTATTCTTTGATTGTCATTAATATAATATTAATTAATTTATATCACTAGTAAAAGCAAGTGCAGTTAACAAATTCAAAGTATATAAAACTAATGTCTTGGCAGCTATTATAGTAATATCTTGGAATTGACTATGAAGACTAAATAATTTTAATTGTTCTTTGCATATTAATAATTTTAATCTGCAGCATCTTGTTTCCTTTCCTAGGTTGGTGTGCTTGCTTGTATGAGCCTTGTAGATTCAACCTGTTGGATTATTGCCATTCTGAGGATATTATTTGCTTGGATTGTTGATGCTTTCCTTTCCTTCAATGTGAATTTTTGTTCTGGTTTCTAATTTATGAGATAATATCTCTCTCCTAATGGTAGGCAGGACCAATGGCTGCTTATTACAAGCTACCTCTTGACCGTGTGCTTGTGGTAATTTGTTGCTTTCACACCTATTCTTTCAAACATCCAATTGATAATAAGTGTGTTGTTTCTCATTTCAGTCAACTATTTTGCTTGTAGATCCATGATGACATGAATTTGCCATGTGGGGTGCTTCGTCTTCATGACAAAGGAGGTCATGGAAGCCACAATGGGTATAATACCATGTGATAATTGTGTGCTTGACTTGCTTGATTATGAGAGTTTACATATTGACTATTGACAAATTAATGCCTTACCTCTGTTACTCTTCTATAGATATTGTGATTATGCGATCTGTTAACCCAATGATTATTCCTGTGTTAACTCTCTTATGCTGAAGATAAAAATGGGGACACATGATAAAAGGGCTGCCTAACTGTAAGACATGCATTTAATTAATAATGCAGGAATAACAATTAATGACGAAAAGCCTTCCAGTCATATCACAGAGTTGATACTTGATACCATTCATTATATTCCTAATTCCCTGCCTTTCACTGTCTTTCTCGCCCAAGCGTCTTGTCAGCTTTGCCTGAATTCTGAAATGCTTGTATTAGTTCATCTGTAGCATTGTAACTATTCCTCTTGACATTTTTTCCTTTTACCCAATTGCTTCTTGGAACCATGAAAAAGACTTGTTCTTGGAATTTATAGTAACTCAGGGACAAAAGAATTATTGCCATGTCAAATCATACCAATACTAATTTTAATTATTTGACATGTACTGTGGTCTGCATGGAAACATGGAGTATTATCCTTGACATGTACTCTCTGGAATCTAAGTGCTAAGAAAATTCATATCAATAACAAAATTTGCTTATGGGAATGAAAACCTATATGAATATATGGATTTGCTCGAAATTGGGGATGATAAATTTTCAGTAAATTAATGGTCTTTTAGTATTTTGTATGGCAACCTAATCAAGTGGTCCATCTTGCTGGCTATTCTTCATTCATATGGTGGAAACTTCCAGTTTCGCTAATAGCACTTCAAAATTTTTGTTGTTCATTTGATGGATGTTTCTTGAGGGGCCAAAAGTTATAATACCTGCACTGTTTCTCTGTCTTGTTTGAAAATAAAAGAAATCAAAGTAGCTGGAAAAAGCAGTGACTTCTTTTTTAAAGGACGTGTGTTTCATTCAATTATAGTTGATGGCTTGTGCTGGGAATTGAGATCACAAGATCTAATTTTTGCATTCTTTCAGCTCTCATTCATCCCAGTTATGTTTGTTTTCTGGTACTCAGTTCTTTTCACTGAACCAGGCTAAAGAGTGTGATCTATCACTTTCGAGGGAATAGAGAATTTCCTCGGTTCAGAATTGGTTAGTACTTTTGGGGAACATCATTTAATTTTTTTCTAACATTTTAAACAATTATCATATTATTATTTTCATTTGGTTTGGTTTAAGGGATTGGGAGGCCTCCAGGGCAAATGGATCCTAAAGCATTCTTGCTTCAAAAATTTAATGTAGCTGCTAGACAACGAGTAAGTTCCTTGTTATTAAGCTCTACTAGAAGAATTGAACACACTTTGCAATTCCTCAGTTTTATGGAAATTTCAACTTAGCAATTTTGCAACTCAAGGTTTCAATTTGAGACAATGAAGTCCAAATCAATAAATTTTGATGCCTTGTTTCTTTTTTTTGCTATGATTCTTCTATTTTGAAATGCTCTTTGATTGTTGGACAGATTGACGATGCCTTGGAAGAGGGGATTGAGGCATTGAAGCTTCTTTTATCAAAAGGTTTGACAGAGAGCGCAAGAAGGTTCAATAAAGAGCAAAAGTACAAGCACATGAGAGTGCAGACGTTACCAGTATGATAGGATTCCATGCTGCCAATGTCAAGGCTGTTTTTCTTATAAGTAACTGAATTCATCAATATATGGATTTGGAAAACTTATGCTTGGAAAGCCGGCTGAATTCTGTTAAATCATCTGAGATTTAAACTTGTAAATTGTTTTTTGTTTTTAAATCATCTTGGTGCCACTTGATTTGTTTTGATTTGTACGTAGTCTCATTGCAAACAAATGTCCATATCCTTTTCAGAGTGCATGTAGGTTCACATTTTGAAATTGTCTGACATGTTCAATCTTTTGAGGCAGACAAATGAGTAGGGCAGCATCGACCTGGTTGAGATGCAGTCTTTTACAGGTTTTTGGAATTGAGTAAGTAGGGTTCTATTTAGTCGGTGCTGAGGCAAAACCAGCTGTATAACTTCGTTCCCAGCGGTTTAACTTTATCTTGAGGCATACAGATGAATAGGAAAGATAAGTCTTTTAGCACTCACAGCTGTACGCGTCACTTATTTATACAAGGTTTGGAATGCCATTGTAATTTTCTTGGTTATTATTCAGGAGACTAGATTCACAGGATTTTCAATAAAATTCTTATACATTAAAATCTATTGAGAGATTTAAAATTATATGTCTATCATGTAATTATTAAAAGAAACAGCAAACAATATAAAATCTGAACATTTGATTTTACATGGGCAACATCAGGTCATTTATGAACATGTGAAGGAAATGAGTGAGGGATATGGACAAAGTAAAAGTAATAAAAGTAAACAGAAATGTGTGATGGGTTAATGTCCAGAAATGCCGCGGGCCACATAGCCCAACCCAGTTGCTTCAGATAAAGTGCCCCGTACCATATTTATGTCCCTGGGCCCCCGGCCACGATGGTTCTACGCGCTGGTCAGGAGCTTGGAGTGAACGCGCTAATAATATTCTGTACTTCTAATTACCTTTATTGCGTTAGTAAATTAATACACACATGCACACATTTCAATACAAGTATATAGGATAAATAAAATTTCTATTTTTCTAAAAAAATAAATAACTTTTATTTTTTGTCTGAAGAAAAACTCGTAAAAAATAACAGGAAGGCAGAATTTTTAAATTCGGATGATATCTAAAAAAGTGAACTTAACAAAAAAAAAAACGATGGGAAGGATGAGATGAATTGAAAAGTATGGTTTGAAATAATGGGGTCCCTCGGAGGCGTCACTCTCAGTAAATCCTTAAGGGGGAAGAAAGTAAAGTTGTGGAGGGTCGGGCGTTGGATGATTGGATGGGGAGTGAGATGTGAAATGGCGATTGAATTGATAATGAAAAAAGTTGAGCGCGTGGGAGTAGATATATGTGTTGAGGTGGAGGGTGGATGAACGCTATTCATGTATGTATGTATGTGTATGTATGTCTGTCAGTCATATAACTTCAATAATAATAATAAGGTTGTGGTTATAGAAGAGGGCACAAGGATGGATACAAGGTTATTTATATACAAGATAGTTACATAGAAATACCCAATCTCATCTTCCCTCCTTTGCTCGCTTTGGTCGTCCTCCAAACCCAAGAAAGCAGTACAGTGAGAGATCCCATTCTTCCCAGCAGGAGGATTTTGAAGCCAAGATATGAGGAAGCCGTCACCGTCGTCGTCGAGGCCACCAGAAGGCTCCGCAAGTGCACGTGCAAGTGTAAGTAGTAAGTCCACACCTTGCTGTAGCAAAGTAGGGCTCAAGAGAGGGCCTTGGACTCCTGAGGAAGACGAGCTGCTCTCCAAGTACATAGAGAAAGAAGGCGAAGGCAGGTGGCGCACCCTTCCTAAGAGAGCCGGTCTCCTCCGCTGCGGCAAAAGCTGCCGCCTCCGTTGGATGAATTATCTCCGCCCCTGCGTCAAGCGCGGCCACATCGCCCCCGATGAGGAGGATCTCATCCTCCGCCTCCACCGCCTCCTCGGCAACCGGTACCTCTACCTCCTCCTCTTATCCATTCCCGCCTTCCTATTCTTAAATTTTATGTATATATTCGCATCGATCCCCTACCCTAGCTACACCTCCATTATGTCAATTTTAGTTAGGGTTTCTGTCTTGTCAGGTGGTCTCTGATAGCAGGCAGGATCCCTGGAAGAACCGATAATGAGATTAAGAACTACTGGAACACCCATCTCAGCAAGAAGCTCATCAGCCAAGGCATTGATCCTCGTACCCACAAGCCTCTCAACCCTAATAATAATCCATCAACAAGTACACATCATCGTCATCCTCATCCTCGTCATGTTGCCAGTACTCCTGCTAATCCTAAACCTAAACCTAATCTTAATAACCCTCCAATTACTGACCAGGATCCCAATCCCTACTTTCACTCCACTCCTCCCCATGATCACTTGGATCCATATACTCAAGCTCCTCCTGCCTTGGCCCTAGTTTCCAATGGCTACGGGGATCAACCTGCTGCAATTTCCTTCGCTGCTACTTCGGCCACCAACAATAATAATGATGCACTTTCCAATGAACGGGTGGACGATGATATCAACTACTGTACCGATGATGTCTTCTCCTCTTTCATCAACTCACTCATCAACGAAGACGCTTTTTCTGCTCACCAACAGCAACAGCACCCTCCACCACCGCCTTATAATGTCGCCTGGGAATCCACACTCGTCTCCGCCCACAACGAACCCAACGATGCAGATCATGTCTCCTAGCATTTCTACACCCTTCATCCTCCATCCGAGCTTCCACTTCATCAATGGGAGTGCATTTATGTTGTGTGTGCATCAGATTTTCGTGTAGTATTCTATTTTGGTTGTTCATGTATTCATAGGATGGCACGTTAATCCAAACATCAAGAAACCAAGAGAAAAGAGTTGTGCAATACATGTATAAAACACTGGGCATGTTTATCTCAATGTCCGTGTTAGTCTCTCCGCTTTTTTATTGAGTGGGTATTGTATCATGTCTTCATATATTTGTATTATCTTCTCCATTTTTGTTGTATAACAAGTCATCAGTCTGTCTGTACGTAGTACGCACATTTGCTTCTCTTATGTATAACTTAATAATTTATATATATGTAAGATGAAGAGATGCCTGTTAATTACTACTATACTTAAATGTTTAAGTTTCTCTTTCTCAACCAGATCATCATATTGATGCATAATCACCAAGACAACTAATTAATCTAGTACCACTTCCACTTCATTTCAGTAAATTATCAGTTATCACATCGTAGAATGAGAAGCTCAGAGCATATGGAAGATATGCAAAATCAATTAATACGGCTAAAAGCACGACACAGCTGATCAAAACACCAACAAAATAAATAAAAGAGTAGCCTAATTAAATTTTAGTTTCTCTTTTCACAGTATTTGATATTACTGAAGCAATGAAGAGACCATATATATCTTAAAAGATTAGCTTGTTAAAGTTCAAATACTAACTTAAATCTTAATTGTTATACAATGTAGAAAGTATCATTCCATATGATGTCTGCGCCAGCTCTTGGGTAACTTTCGCAGCGACGGTCCTCTATAATATTTAGCCCTACTATGTATTATATGGTGATATAAAAAAGAGTACTGACTTGAGAAAGTACTACTTAATTGGTGCCCAAAGGGACGTCCATGATCAGATTGAAAGTCATCTAGAGCTAGTGTGCACAACAACCATTAAAACTGAGATAAATAATTTTGAAATCTTGATTAGCTAGCTCCATCATCCCAAGTCTCTCTAGGGTGTTCTTTCCCCATATCTATCCAGCTAGCTTCATCTATTCTAGTCAGCTCAATGCCATGTCCCTCAATTCTGATATGTGTTTCTGTATGTGTGTATGTATGTATATACATATATATATATATATAGATGATATAAAGTTCAAAGGTATGAGCATTTACTTCCTCCAGATTATTTTTCAGGCCGCGAGCCTAGCGTTTATACAGATGTTTTACTAAGAAAATTTAAAAGACAGATTCTAATCAAATCAAAACAGTATGGCTAAGTGAAATGCCTAAGTATTTGTTACATGCTATCCAGATGGAGAAGCGTATATATAACCTAAAAATGAAATTCATGTTTTGATCCAACCAGATGTTGCTCTTATAAACCACGTTCCTATTTTACAGAGCTGCATTTGCCTAGCATTTGATCTATATATATTTACAATTCAGTATATACTTGAATATACTTCTATATACATACGTTTTCGGTCATACATATAAATCCATGTAGACATAGGCACAAACAGAGTACAGCACATCATATCTATGTATGAGAGAGAATGTGAATTAAGTTGCATATTTTATGTCAATCATATTATAGCATATAACTATTTTAATTTCTCTCTTTGGTATATATGTAATATAAATCATTTTATTATCTTAATAGCATGAAACTGGCAAAAGGCCTTCCCTATGGCTTCTTAATTGTTTAGGCATCCTCCACTTCCAAAGGAAAAGATTTAGACATGTGCAGGTGTAGTTTCTTAAAGTTAGCATTGTTTTTTAAGTTAGATATTTGGAATAGAATGCTCTTTCATTACACAAACTTGAAGATATATGTGGAGTTAATGAAAAATACAAAAATTGAAGATGTAAAATGTGTTTCTGACAGTTAAGGATTAATCAGATCAGGCTTAGCTAAAGCAAGAGGCAAGAAAAAATGCAGGTAAATACGTCCATGCAGAAAAGCATTTTTTGAAGGGGCAATTAATTTCACAAGTGTTAATTTAAATAATGAAGGTGCAACGAGCAACAACAGTTATGGCAAAATGATTTTATGATTACAAAACAAATTAGTCTTATAAGACCACGAAAGTTACAGATATTGTGGGGGGCAAAAATTTACATTTATTAACATTAGTAATTATTAAAAATTATATCTTTAAAAATGTGTTTAATAAGATTTCAAGATATCGAAGGGGGCAGACAAATTTTGGAGGGGTTAAAAGGTGTTAAAAGAATACTAGAACATACATGCAAAATACATATAAAACAATTTTCTAGGAGGCGGTCCCTGTCTAAGGTCCCCATTATGATTACATTATGATTTTACTATGATTTTGTCTCTCATATATATTATTCACATGTTGAAAATGATCTGCAAAACTGGTATATACTGATGAAGCGGCTTCATAATTTTGGAAGAGAATCTCTCTCTCTCTCTCTCTCTCTCTCTCTCTATATATATATATATATATAATGAAGTTATAAGTTACTTATAATTCCACCAGGCCAAGAAAAAAAAAAGAACCAATTCCAAGAAGTTAGTATTAACTGACCATGGATATATATATATATATCTATGGTCGCTACAATTGCTAATCTTTAATTGTTGGACCCTACGTAAGTGTTGAAGAAAGTGAAGTAAGGTACAAAATATCAGCTTTGACAAGAAGAGATCTGTGAACATACCTTAATTAATGGTAGAGGCATATATATATATATATACACACACACATATATATATGAATTTGCTTGCGCTTTCTCCTACGTGCATTGCGCAGTCACCGGAAAATTCTGCATGCGCTATCTTATATAATGTTAAATTCAGCAATTCTTTCTCTCTTATCTTGAATATGAGTGATTGAGCTCTGGCCAACAAAAAAAAGAAGTATATGAGTAATATTGATCAGTATTTATTCACAATTCACTTATGATGTGTATACCGACTAGCATTGCAGTTAAATCAAACAGAAAATTAACCATAGAAATATATGTGCAATTGAAATATCACCAGAGGACACACACCCAAAAAAAAAAAAACATATATGTAAATTAAACCAAAACCAGGCATATATGTTGACGTGGGAAGTGGATTCCTTTCTCTTATTTAGCGGGGCTGCTTCGGAGATAGGCATATTTGGCGCATATATACATGTATTTTGAAGGTTTAATAAAACTTAGGTTTTGTTTGAAATAAGTGGAAAATAAGAAAAATGGAGTAAAAGGAAAATAAGGAGGAACTTAAACAATTTAGTGTTTAGATTTTTTCTTATTGTTTTTTTAAATTTTTCTCTCTTATATTATTTTCCTTATCCAAAGGGAGAGTTTATGCGGCTGTAAATCTTTCAAATGCTGGTACAAGAGGAAGAGGATGAAAATTCCTGGTTTATTTCTTAAACTAGTCCTTCAAATTTGCAATATAGATGCTTTTGACTTCCCTTGACACGTACCTTCCAGTCAAACAGACCAGAAGCACTAAACCACTTTCAGTTAAATCAATGATTCAATTCCATCCCGAAAACAAGCTACAGGAAATTAATTAAATTAGATTTGATGAGGGGGAAAAAACGTAGAGTGAAATTTAATGTTAATCTCACGTTAAGTCAAAAGGTTAATCTAATGGTTAAAGAGTTATATATATTCCTTAGGAGTATTGAATTCACGTCTAAGAACTAATATCTAATGTCTTATTGGGGATAAGGGAAAAATAAGGAAAAAAGAATACTAAGAAAAAAAATAAGTGGAAACCTAAATGAGAGTTTAGATTTCTTTTTATTTTCTCTATGAATTTTTCTCTTTCTTTTATTTTTTTCTCATCCGGGTAAAAGAATTTTATTCTCCTAAATAATGCTAAAATCGCATTCTTTAAAATCAACTGGAACAAGCGTAGCTGATGCAAATTGGCTCGGGAATTAATATGACTTCATCGATCAGTACAACCACAAAAATTTAATATCACTTTAGGCAAACAAAATGAGGTAAAGCCAAGTCGACACTCAAATTTTCATTTATATTATAGGCCCGTGAACCTGTGCATTTAAGAAAGTGGCTTACTTTTTAACCCATTTACGGTTTTTTGTGGACCCATTCGATACTTAGAAGTTGAAACACTACAACCCAATCTTTAGTTTGGAAAATGGGCTTGGGCTTTGGAATGTTGAATATGAAATCCAAATTATTAGCCAAATTTGGGTCAACCCAAACCCACAAATCAAATATTGGACAGGCCGGCCCTCAGCGCTCAAACAACGCTATATCTCATTATGAACCCAAAATAATAATAATTAAAGGGAGTATGTTGAAAATTTTAAGGAAACAAATAATATTATACATAAAAATTATGAAATTTATTTGATTGTTATATAAATTCAAATTTAGAGTACTCTTTTAAATCAGTGTATCCCATGCTTATTAATTAGTTATTTGGAAATCCCAAAAAAGAAAAATTAGCGTAGTTTAAAAATAAGATAGATACTATAAAAAAAAAACTTTAATAATAGGAATCACATCAGGAGCAAAGGCATCAAATATAAGAAAAAGGTGCGACATCTAAATCTTGTGTGAGTGTATTAATTAATTGCATTTATTATTTATAATAAGGCTCGTGAGATGTAACTTAAAAAGTTGGTCAACAAAACTAACAGTCATAACTAAAACAAAATCCTCAATTTATTAATGGTCTATATTAATATTGCACTTAGTGATTGAGGGAGCCAGATCAGAATATGACACAAAATATCCAATTCAATGAATGGCTCTCCATTTATTACAAACTCGATCTGATCTCATCTTCTTCTCTTCCACCCAAACTCTTAAAACTACCAGTCCTCCCCTTTCCACCTACATGTAAATATAATATATCCTCTGATTGGTAGATAGGCTCTCTTTTCCTTTTCTATTTGACCATGTGCTCTTCATTTTCTTATTTTTCTCTTTCGTTCTCCTTTATATATATATCTATATATATAGTCAATTTTTCTATACTCTGTGCTTTCCCGGAAACCCCCCTGGGAAATATTGGAGGATGCGTGATAGTTTCAATAATTATAACGCAATTATTATTATTATTAAATATAGAGGTTAACTCAAAATTATGGACCTAATTAAAAAGGAAAATTATTGATGAGAGAGATGCATGCGTCATATTACTAAATTCATATTTTCCTAACCACTATTCTAAGGCAGGCAAAGGCAAGAGTAGACAGACCGATGAAAGAAAAGGGGTGTTGACCAGAGATTTGAGAGTTCTGCTGATTCTAATATCTGGTTTTTGCGTTCTGCATATATACATAAGTTTCATAATAATTTGCCTCCCACTTAATAATTAACATCCAAAATTAATCACATATATATATGGCTATCATTCTCATCCAATAAATGTGGATTATTATTCTCTTCCCCAGATATATAATTGCATTATGCATGTGGAAGGGGCAAGTGTTTCTTATGGGTAAAGATATATTCATTCAGGTGGAATCCCAGGAAAACAAACTTGTTATGACAAGATTAACGATGGAGAAAGAGAAACTGTTTAAGCAGGAATTAATAATGGATGTACCAACACAAATAAATACATATAAATATGTGTGATTAGAGATTAATATGTATACGACGGAAGAAATGGATGTTATGAAATGAAACGCACCTGGTGAAAATTAAAGCTGTGAAAATGGATATATACACGTACGTATATACATGCCAAACTCAGTGGGGATGGATCTTCTTGCCTCGTCTTGTGTTGGGGTTGTTGATTGAAAGAGAATTGAAGGCAATGCCAATGTATATGCAGAGAGAGGCAGGCACGTTAAGGAATATGTGTGTCTGTGTCTGTGTCTGTGTGTGTAATATTATTAAGAAGAGGAAGAGGAAGAGGAAGAGGGAAGACAAGTTATAATGGAGGTGGGAGAGATACATGGGGGATAATATTGAAGCCAAGAGATTTGACCGTTAGATGTTGTTGTGGGGTGGGACTGAGAGCTAGAGCAACCAACCAAACGTTCTAAAAGTCTAAATTACCAAAATTAATATAATTTCTATATTTATTTATAGCTGGGGTCTCCTTCAGTCTTGTTATATATAGTAATTACATGCACACAGTAAAGTACACATTTCCTTTTCCTTATTAATTAAACTTGTGGGAATGCATGGTCCTCCGGAGTTTTATTAAGATCTGGGGATGTAGCAGGCAGCGGTGTATACAAAGTGAATTAGGCCCAATATATATATATATATATATGTATATATTTATATAATCTAGAGGGGAGGGGGAAAATATTGGCATTGGTTGGATGGACATGTAGCGGTACCGCTACCCCAAAGGAGTTGTGTTCTAGGTTCTCTTCTTCATGCCCCAAAAAAAAAAAGTCAGTTACTCCCACCTACCTTTCTCTCTTCCCACATCACACTACTTTTGGATAGCTATGTGGTATCAAGGTGAAAAAAAACCAAATTAGACCGGTTGGTTTGGCTAGTCCAACCAAGAACCAGTCTTAGATCTTAGATCTGATCTAGTCATGCTTATAGATTGACAAGTTTAAAAACTGGTACAAAATTGGTTAAATTGGCTAAAAATCAGCACAAAATTGGTTTGCTTTTTTAAATTTTTTTTATTTTTAATATAAAATAATATTATTTTTAGAACTAAGTAGCATTATTTTTTATATAAACTTTTTTATATTATAATATTATATAAGTATTATTATAATACATAATTATTAATAATGATAAATTTACTTAACAAATAATATGAAAATAAAATATCAATTGATTATTTTGAATTCAAAATATAATTATAAATGAATATTAACTTGTTTAAATTTTAATATCAGGTTGTAAAACTTATTAATAATATTTTTAATTTTCTATATAATATATAATATTAAAAAATTATTAAATTTACTTTTCATTTTGGATTGGATATTAATTTTATGATCATAGATAAATATTTTTTATATTTTTCATCTACATTATTTAAAATATATTAATTTATTCATAATCAATCTGACCCTGATTCAATCATTAAATCTTGAAATGGTATCTCATCTGATTCAATGATCGGTCTAGTTTTTAATATTTAGTGTAATATTAACACTTTTTCGCTTTGAATACCACAATATTAACCCCCCAACAAAAATATTACATTCTGTTTTCACTTTTGACACTATTGACCTTTTATTATTATTATTATACCTAATTCATTACTACTATTACAATATAAGTTTTCAACTATGGGTATTAAGGGTAAATAATATACTACTCTCACCTAAATTTGTTTCATATATATATATATAATTTATGAATTCTCAATCAGTTATTTAAAGATTTAAAGAGACGAGTCTTAGTCTTAGGAGGCATACGTTCTAATTATGCGCATTACACAAATTTATTTTTTAAGAAAAAAGAAAATAGAGAGGGAGTGGGACTTCAATCCAAGACGACGTCTTAATTAAAAAGCATTACTGCGGCATAGTGGCCTTGCCCGTACCGTACGTAGATCTCCCTCGACAGGACATGGCTTTTAGCCGACGAGGCCCAACACTAAACTCATCTTCACACATACATATATGGCCACTGTATAATTATGAAACTATACTAGCTTATCATACTAGGATAGGGAGGAATTATACAGTGATCCTGAAAATTAAAATTAAATAGAAATATACAAATAGAAATTAATTAATATTAAATATACATATATCTAGATGGATGCCATTGCAGGCCACTTGAATAATTAATTAATTTATGTGGGGATTATCATGAATGGAAATGGAGATGGGGAGGTGATTCCTGTTGGAGCCAGTGGGACTGTAGGAGGCGTGGGTCCGTCGCTTTTCCCCAAAGTACAGAATAAAGCCCCACCACCATCAGAAATGTTCTGCACATATATTAATATATCGATTTTTTATTTTTTTTTAAAAAAAAAGAAAGTGGTGTGGACTGTGGAGTGAGCATGGATGAGTGACGTGGCTGTTGAGAACCAAAACAAATATTGGATGCCACTGCATGTTTATCACTGAAGTAACATTTGTACTGTTCATATTTAGTTTGGATGATCCACATTTAAATTTTTAATTTCTATTTTATAAATAATAAAATCATATTTTTAAAAAGAACTAGTTATTAAATCATTTTTATTTTAAATTTTACACCTAATAAAATAAAAACATATTAAAAATATAAAAATATAATAAAATTAAATTTAAACCGTTCAATTTTAATTTAAACAGTATATATTTGTAATAGCTCATGGTGCTCATCATTTCTGCTCTCATAAATATTACTAACCCAACTTAATTTTTCTTATTCATAAAATTTTAATTCATAACCTTATTTAAGATAAACTGAGCCTTTGCTGCGAAGATACCTGGTGAAGTGAAGTTGCTCCACGAAAGCAAAGGCAGAGAGATGGCCACCGTAAGCAGCGTGAGAGGAACAAAAATAGCAGCAAACACAGGCCCCTTCTTACTTATGCACTGCATTTGAAGTTAGTACATTGCTCCTGAAACTATAAAGTAACAATCCTTTAAAAAAATAAAGTCATTCATATCTAATACATAATATGATATATGTAATATATTTATGTATATGTATCTATTCATATTATTTTATACTTATTAGTACACTTTAAATTTTTATATTAAAATAAGATTATTAAAAAATTTTATAAATATTTTGTAATTTATTTTAACATTGATAGTATAATTTTTAAAATATTTAATATTTATTCTTATCTTAAGAGGTAGATTTATTAATTATACATATAAATAGTTACATATATTATTATATATGTATAAATATCTCTCACATTCATATTTTAAAATTTTAAAAATTGTGATATCTTTTATATCATATTATATCATGTACACGTGTTTATACCGATGTTGCTTATCCCGATGTTGCATACCTCTTGAATTTACCACTCCCTGTAACCCCTGTCCATGCCAATTGCCACGCCTCACTCATTAATTTCTCCTCCTTATAATAAATTCGTTAATTAATATATATATACATATATCAAAATTATGTACAGTAATTAACTCACAGTAACACAATACACGACCATCAATAGCTCCACATCCCACTGCAGCCTCCAGCCGGTCAAGTTCCTTGCAAAAATGGGGCCAACATCAATGATTGTAACGCCGCAAACAAGCAAATCAGAACGTTCAAACTTTTTCCTGCCTGATACTCTTTGGTCACCCCCCCCTGCCATTAATCCCTCCATTAATTACATTTTACAATTAATTAATCATATATACATCCCACCAAAAATAAAATTAATCATATATACAAACTACGTGGATTACTTTTTACTCTCTTTTATCCTTAATTGAAAACCCTTTTAATCGAATCACGTGGATTAAGAGTTGAAATTAAAACTAATTAACTATCTCAATTTCTCTGAAAATCTCAATATTTTTCTAAAACTACCCTTATTTAATCTCTTTCTTTTTCTCTTTGAATATATTAAATAAGGACATTTTTTTGAAAATATATAATAAATACTACCTCGTATATTGTAAAAAGTCTTATATTTAGAATTAGGATAAAAGGTTATATATATAGAACCGGAAAAAGTATAAAAAACAAATAATTTTTCCATCAAAATTGAGAAAAATAGTTGAAATTAATTAAGTGTAATTAATCTTTCACAAAATTTGAACTTTTTAAGAAAAAATACTTATATTTAGTGCTTAATGGACTCTTCCCGATTGGGAAACAATCACGGCCTCTTTCCTTAAGAATGAAAGATAGAAACGGAATAAGCTAATAAATATACAAGATAATAAGATTATGTTTCTTATAAATAGGAACCAAAAATTACTCCCTCTAAGCCAAAATATAAGTCATATTTGATTAATTGTACATAAACCAATAAAAATAGTTTTACTCATTAAATCTATTAAAAAGTATATTACTTTATCCGTTCTATATTATAAGTCATATTTTAGAAGAATTTAAGTATGTAAAATATAAATCACTTTATGAGTATTAAATGTTCATTTCCATGTTTGTCCTTCATTAAATAATTATAATAGAGGGAGATTAAGAAAGAGATAATTAAGATGGATATAATTTAATAAGAGTAATAGTGAAAAGTTTTGGTAAATTTTGTAATGTTAAAAAAATTTAATTACTTTTTTTATACATGTAAAATAATTAAAAGTGGCTTATAATAGAAAATAGAGGAATTATTTTTCAATAGTATCCCTATCTAATACATTATATTTAAAATTTATTATCTTACATATATTTAATTATAGATAAAGATAAAATAAAAAAATAATATTTAATATCCTATAAATTACTAAATAGAACTTATATTTTTTTATCAAAGTAAATTTTTAAATTATAACTTATATTTTAAATTAAAATGAGCAAAGGAGCTAAGGAAGCCAATATAAATACATGTATATATATATATTATCAATGTATATCTGGAAAAAATATATGTATATATTAATGACGGACCTAAAGTCAAGGAGATGAGCGACAGGCGATGGCGTGGCGATAAGCGAGAACGAGTTGATTGAGACTCTTGTCGAGAGCAATTATACCCGTTAAAAAGGATCAAGCCTGATAGGCTGGTCTAAAAAATTTGAAAAAATAAGTGGGTTTGGGTTTTAATTTTGGGAGTAAATATATAATCATGGTTTTTTGAGTTTGGCCGGAAAGCCTGAAACTTTTTTCTTTTTTTTTTGTTTTTGATTTAAAATATTAAAAAATACATATTATTTTATTAATTAATGATATATAAATTACAAAATTTAAATATTATATTAGTTTTTGATAATTTATGATGATAATTAGTTGTATTAATTTAAATAATTATATAAAAAAATTATTAAAAAACATAAAAAAATATTAAAAATTAAAAAAAAAAACTCGCGGGCCGGCCTGTAAGCCTGATCCCGCGGGTTCGGGCTTGGAAAATCAAGCCCATTTTGCAATCCGGACTTTTTGGCCCGCCCCAATTCAGAGTTCTAAGAGCAATCCTGAGGTGAGGTTCCATAAGCTGATTGAATTACTCCCTCCGTTTCTTAATATAAGGGGTAATTGGGGGAGTTTTCGTATTTCAAAATATAATGGACATATAGGGTTTATCTAGTGTATTTAATGACTTTTTCCCAAAATATCCCTAATTAAGATAGTATATTTTCAATATAATTTATTTATATTAATTGCATGATGAAAGAGTTATTAACATTAAATGAGGGTATTTTTGAAAACTATTTTATATTTCTGAAAAATTTATTATTTTCCTTGGTCTGTGTGATTTTATCTCTTGTCCCTTATATTAAGCAACGAAGGGAGTATATATTATCATCGCCGTATAAGGACTCCATGCTGCCGCTTCCATCTTCTATGGCCCTGTTGGTGTCAGTTTTGAAATCAAGATTTGTGCTCCAAATGGAGTTTGATATATTTTGTACATGTTTAGCATCACTTTTAGGGTGTGTTTGGGAACTCTTATCAAATTTTGGTTTGCAGTCAAAATCAAAATTAATGAAGATTTGGATATGTTTGGCAATTTTTTTCTTTTTCATTTGAGAATAATTTTTTTATGCAAAAGGGAGGTTTTAAAGAAGGAGAATGATAGTTGTTTTCGGTTTTCCTTCTTCATTCCTATCTGTATTTATTTTAAAGTTAAATAAAAATATACTAATAAAAATGAGAAAAAATGAAAAAATTAAGAAAATAAAATTTCCATAAAATTTCTTCTATTTATTGACCAAAATATTCCTTCAAAATTTTAATTTTTATAGATCATGACCTGTAAAAAAATGTTATATCAGATATACTTTATTACCAATTAAATAAATAAAAATTAAATTTTATTTCAAGTAAATTAAATTAATCATAGGATAGAGTTTAAACTCAATTTGAAGAAAAACTATGAGTTTTGTCAAAATCAATTTTCAAATAAATAATTCACATATAAACATGTTAGTTCAAAATTAATTTTTATCATAACTACGTTATAAAATCAATTCTATTAAAACTTATTTTTAACCAACTGAGAACCAAACAGACCCTTAATTCTTCGTTGAAGAATCATTTTGGAGCCAAAACCACGAAGCATATCACTCCCTATTTTTTCGTTCTGCTTCTTCATTTTTATCTACATTTATTTCAAAGTCAGATAAAAATGAACCAATAAAAATGAGAAAAAATGAAAAAAATTAAAAAAATAAAATTTTCATAAAATTTCTTCTATCTAATGACAAAAAATATTCATTCAAAATTTTAATCTCCATAGACTATAACTTGTAAAAAAATATTATACCAGATATATCATATTCTCAATTAAATAAATGTAAATTAAATTTTAGTTCAAGTAAATTAAATTAATCATGGGATAGAGTTTAAACTCAATTTGAAGAAAAATTATGAGTTTTGTCAAAATCAATTTTTATTATAACTACATTACATAACTAATTCTACCAAAACTCCATTTTAACTAACTAAAATCATAACTAATTCTACCAAAACTCAATTTTAACTAACTAAAATCCAAATGGACCTATATATCCCCCCTGCTTCTCTTCCTTCTTACATTAATTTTACAAACCAAACCAACCTCCCCATCACGGACGCTTCATTAATAACAAATGGAGGATCAACTTCACCCGACATCTCTTAGTGGAAAATCATATTCCCCGTCTTATTTATACATTCCTAGCTCATTGAGGAATGCGGACAAGAATATTTAAGTTTAAGAGAATCTATATTAATTAATTAATTAATTCTTTTCTTAAAAAAATTAATATAATGAACGGGTGAGATTAAAAGTTTGATCCTAGTTGATGAACAATAATGAATATATATAATACTGGCATGGACGTGTGTGACTTCATGTGTTCCTATGTAATAGTAGGGTTGAATAATAATTAAACGAGATAGGCACTCCAAGCGGTACTGCAACAAAAGAGAATATATAAGGACACGGCCTTTGATCATTGGGATATATATATATATATATATATATATATGCCTCCTCATGTTTATGTGAGATCGAAGCTTGGTTATTTATCCTTCTGAATTACTCCCTCCATTTCTTAATATAAGAGATAAAAGATAAAATCACACAGATAAAGAAAAATAATAAATTTATCTGGAATATAAAATAATTTATAAAAATATCTTCATTTAATGTTAATAACTCTTCCATCATATAATTAATACAAATGAATTATTGAAAACATATTATTTTAATTAGAGGTATTTTTAAAAAAAGTCATTAAATATACCAGATAAATCTCATGAGTTTTTTATATTTTGAAATATGAAAATTCTCATAATTATCTCTTATATTAAGGAACGGATAAAGTACATGTGTAGTGTGTATGAATTGATATCAACCTGATTACTCCTACGTTCTTTGACATTTAAGAGACTTAACTTATTTTAAAATATAATAAATAAATAAAAATTGGTACATTTAATATTTTTTTAAAAAAATATTTTTAATTATATGATAAAAGTTATTAATATTAAATAAGAATATTTTTTAAAAATATTTTATATTTTTAATAAATTTAACTATTTTTTCTAATTTATGTTATTTAATTATTTATTCTTTATATTAAAGATTGAAGGGTTATTATTATTTATGAACTACCTGCTGGTTGTCAAGGTCATAGTACTCCCTGAGAGCACTCTGTTATTGTATACCTATAAATCCAAAAGGTGACAACGGTACTTTCATTTGTTTTTTTATCTTAATATTGTGATGCACATCAATTTGTTTGGAAAGCACAGACCTTACAGAGATACATACATACGTACATACATATATATATATATATACATATATAAACTGAATCTAATATAAATCAAATCCATCATGTACATTCTGGTGGTGAATTTGATTGGGAGGCGGTATGGTGGCGTGACTCCTGTTGGGGAGAGTGGACAGAAATTTGGGGCATCTCATTATTGCTGTGATTGTGTGTTTCCTTTCGAGTGATACGGGCATCTAAACTTTTGCCCCAAAGCGCACAATAAAGCCCCGCAATGATAAGAAATGCACCCAACAAGCTGCATACACATATACATATATATGAAAATAAATAAATAAATTATAAATATACATATATATAAACGAAATTTAAGATAAATAAAAGACTCAAATGAAGTCTCTCCGCAAAAGCAATGGATGAAAAGATTGCCACAAAAACTAGCAGCAACGGAATAAACATTGCCACAAAAACAGGGCCTTTTACGCTGATACACCATGTTTGCAAGTAGTACACTCCACCTGATAGCACTACTCCCTGTAATAATATCATATTCTTTTTTTTTTCAGTTAAATTAATTAATGAATAAACAAATTAAATAAGGGGGAAATGGATTAAATTAGCTCACGCAGTAGAGAATCGGGAAAAGGTTCACATCCCAGTCCAGCTCCCATAAGCTCAAGTTCCTGACGAAAAACAGGGCAAGCACCAAGGATTGTAATGATGCGAAGAAGCATATCAGAACGTTGAGAGACAACCGAGCCGGATACATTTTGATCACCTCAGCCTAATTAACGATAATTAATTAATTTATACAATTATAACAATGTAATTAGTGCTTAACATCACATCAGATGCATGCATGGTAATTAATTAAGAGATAATATTAATTCCTTGATGACCTGCAGGATGAGCCATGCGGTCCAAGCAACGTTTAGATGAACTGTAGTCCCCAGCGAAGACATCACAAAGATCTTCACCATCACTGAAAATGAGGCCCGAGGCCCTTGTCTCCTGCTTCAATATTTCACACTTTAATTATATGTCCCTTCATTTCTAACTTAGGCGATACAAAGTTCAACCATAAAGATGTACTCTGTACCTTTCAAGAACAAACGCCATGCAAGGGGAATAACACGAACATGGCGGTACACTAGGAGGACGAGCTGATTAAGGCCCTTGTCGAGGGCAATTTTGGTGAGGATGTTTGATCCACCATATGCCATCTGAGTTAATATCATTGTCAAGCAAGAAGCCAAGTCTACCATCATATTAAGTTACCCACTTTATTTCTTCCTTCGCCTTTTGTACGCTTCCTATGCCGTGTCTGCGTTGGGCCTTTTCTACAGATTAACCGGCCTTTTCTATAAGGATGCCAACTTAATTGTAATGAAGCATTCCATATCTACTAAAATAAAACAGTTTAATGGGAGAAAAACATACCTGATGGTGATGTGGGATTCAAGCCAGCCGGATGGATGAAGGAATTAATGGAATAATGAACAACCCATTTAACACTTCTTGAGAGAAAGGGAAGGGAGAAGGGGAAAAAAAACAAAGAAAAAGGAGGCTAGGCATTGAAATGAGTCTAATGGTTATATTTATATAAAAAAATAAAACATTTTTTTCTCTGAATGACATAATTGTCATTAATCGGCTTAAGTAGGAATTATTGACTCTGTCTCAAAAAAACGGAATATTGACTCTAAAATTGGTTTATAAGTTGTATTCAATATTCTAACTTATTATCCAATTAAAATGATTCAATCCAGCTTAATAAAAAGTTGAGTATAAATACTTAATATTAATAGTTGTAACTCAATAATGAATTATTATTGATTAATGCTAATTCATATGCATAATATTGAAATTATTCCAACAATTTCAACATCGCCAACAACGAAAAGATTCTCTCCAAAGTCAAACCTCGGGATGTGCAAGGCAATTTATTATGTATTCATTTTTGAGAAAGAACAGGATCTCGATATCCAAAATCTCTTTCTATCGAATATCCAAGAACTCTGTCCGTGTGTATGCATGTGTTTTTTACTGCTAGATCATATCCACAAGCTATGTACACTGTGCGAACCTTTTAACTTCATCACTAGAATTAAAAAAAGAAGTTAATTATACCAATAAAATTATCTATAAATTATTTTAATTTTCATCTTTATTTCTAATTTAATAGAATATTAAGCTATATAAAATAATTAATAGAATATTAAGCTATATAAAATAATTAATACTCCATAAAATAATTTCTAATAAAGGACTTTTTTAAAATAAAATAATTAATACCCCATAAATTCATTCATAAAAAAAATACTCCATAAATTCTTGTAAGTTGACTTATATTTGAAATCATAAAATTCTTCTAGTAGATGATTTATACAACCTCTATTCCTTAATATAAAAAATATTTGAGGGACTTATTTTGTTCCAAAATATATGAAATAAATAAGAGTTACCTAGTACATTTAATATTTTTTCAAAAAAAGTCCCTAATTACAATTTATTCTCATTAATTATATAATAAAAATTATTAATATTAAATGAGTGTGTTTTTTATAACTTTTTTGTATTTCTAACAAATTTAACAATCCCAACTTCTTTTCTTTTATATATATATATATATATATATGAAGGAATGGAGGGAGTACCAAAGTCTATAGGGAGTAGTTAATACAGTTGACAAATATATGTTCAAGTTAAAAACGAAAGTCACACATATAATTCAACTTTGGAAAAAAAAAACACTCCAACTTGTATTATTCTAAAGTAATAAATTTAAATCATTTATGTTCACCAAAAATTTTTAAATCATTTAAATTTAATTGGAATTATCTAAATTCCATATATTCGTATATATTTTAATATTATTTATTTTGGAGAAAATATATAGTAATTTGGAGTGTCCAGATTAAATTAAATTTAAATTTAATAAATTTATTGTACAGATTAAATTTAAACAGAGTATCCATTTCTATTCACATGTAACAAAAAAAACAGTACACAACAAAACAAAAGATTTATAACAAATTAAGGAGAATGTTCTGATCATTTACATAGAGTTAACATTGAAGTGCCATCATTCAAGCAATCTAACCACGCAAAACCCATTTGAGTTGAGTGTACAAAAAAATTATTATATTTCTTCACCCATAAAAAATTATAGTTTTAAAATTCATTATGTAGCGACTCTTGAGTGCAATTATTTATAAATTCTAAAAATATATAAAACCAAAATTATCTATCTATATATTTGTAACATTTCTAGGAATCTTCTTCGTGTAAAATGTATGAGTATCAATATATTAGGTATGAGATATATACATATAATTATATATATATATATTTATTTAACAATTAACACATGAAAAATGAACAATATATAAAGAATTTGACTTTTAAACAAGTATTCCCAAAATCAATGTAAAGATACTCAAAGGATGCAACAAAAAATTGAATTTTCTATGAGCTATTGAGTTGTTTTAAAGCATTTTAGAGAAAAAAATTATGTAATAAACTAGAATATGTTAAGTGTACAGTACAAATATGGTATCCATTACATATATGATAAAAGTATGTTTACATTTTTTTAAGCATTCGTGTAATATTTACCAACTAATTGAATTTAAGATTGAGAGTTTACCCTTTATTTATTTGGATAAATTTAAAGGAGAGAGAAAATTTTTTATTTTTTATTTTTTAAACCAATCAAAGGAAAGATATCATTTTTCCTCTCATCATCTCCTCTCCTCTCTCTCTTATCTAAAGACCCAAAGAAAAAAAAATACTTCATTCTCTTATTTGATTGAAAGAAAATAATAGAATTAAAGAATTTTCCTCCCTTCCCTCGCTTTCGCTCCCACTCCCCCAAACCACACGGAGGGATTTTTCATATTAATGGAATTAATTTAACTCCTTCCATATTGACCAAGAAAGAATCTTCAACTAACTGAGGTTTTAGAGGCACTCATGAGTAGCCAAGAATGTTTCTCTCCACTACACCTTTAATTTACACCCTCTCATTTAGATAAGTTAGATTTAATATTTTATTATAAAATATCATTAAGATGTTAAAACCATACAAATAAATAAATAAATAAATTTATTCGATTAAGATTTAATCAGAACATTTTAAGCTATAATTAAGAAAATAATTTTATACAATATTAATTTTTAGCCATTCAAATTTATTTGAAGCTAGAGAAAAAGTATAGTGAACGGCTAAGTGGCGCTAGATCATCTTCATAGAATTATATTGAGGGAATCATATTTTGGGATCAACATGTAAAATTAATCATGAAGGAGAATTTTTGACTAAAGAACAGTGATAAAAATTAGAAAACTGAGTTATAAAATTAAAAAAAAAAAATTTCTTTATAATTAATTTAAAATATTGATCCTAAAATATTAATCCCCAGTTATATTTCACGGAAGTGTGAGCTACGTGGCTCGCTAGAAACCTGTGCTACAGTTTTGGGCTCCCAATTCCATGTTTCACTGTGCTACTAAGCTCAGGAATCAGCACAGGACTCAGGAACTCGCTCTATAATCAGGACGTGCGCTCTCTTTGAAATTATGGCGTGCACTGCTCTTCAAGCAGCACCCATTTCACAGATTGATTTCTACCGCTCCTCATTTCAGCGAAACGACAGGACTACAGCATCATCAATCTGCCTTGGCCTCAAAACCCATTTACCCAAATTAAAGATTCTACGTCCATCTATGAGATTTCAACGCTTCAAATCAATTGGGATTATCGGGTTTGCTGGTTTGAATGGTCAGATTGAACAGACGACTGTTTCCGCTCCTGAAGCAACATTGGACAGGAACAGCAATGAGCTCGAGGTTCAAACCTGGTAGTTGTTTTAACCAGGCTTCAATGGATTCCCTTAAGTTTTTGCTTATTATGGGCCTCTTTTTTGGCTTACGAGTAACTTGTTGTTTAGAAATCTAGTGCCTTTGTTGCTTCCAAAAAAGTTGGATTTGTTTGGCAATGGAACTCGGTTTATTTGACAAATTTACTTGAGTCGCGAAGAAACATTTGAGGCATCATTTCTCGCTTCTAGTTTTTATATGTCACTTCATTTTGTTTCATCATAATTGTTTTAGCCCTGTTGTTTTTAGTCAGCTCTTTTCATCCTTTTCTGTTTCAATTCAAATTTATTGCGGCACCTGAAATATTAGTTTTTATACCTTTGTGTTGTGATGCCAATGGAATTATGCTTGCTGCTTTAAGATTTTTTTGTTGTTGTTCATGTTAGTCCCCCTTCTCTCTCTTAATATACTCATATACTTTATTTTTCTGGCTTGAAGCATTTGGAACTGGAGGGGTTACTCTGTTCGCTATCAATATTCTGGAAACAATGGTCCTGCACTGGTCTTGGTGCATGGTTTTGGAGCAAACAGGTCTACATTGTTCATACTTTGCTTCTCATTAGCAGACAACTAAATGCCATAGGTATTAATGAAAGAATTGCTTGAAAGAATTTCTGTTTAGAATGTTTGGTGCTTATATTGGTGATGCTTTGAAATCAAACTAGGTCTAGATTGGGATTGTTGATATAGAAGCTTCATGAGAAAGCCAGTGATCTGAAATTTTAGGTTTCCACTATAATAGAAGTGAATCACTTAGAAGTTTGTGAAGTTTATAAAAGTTAGAAATAAGGCACAGGCTTAAGTTGATCGTGAAACTATCAGTTAAATGAGTCCTGCGCAATGAAATGGTTATATTTCACTTTTATTATTTCACTAGGCCATGTTATTAAGATAGGAACGGTTATCTTTCTCAGTTTCAATCCAAGATTAATTTTTCCAAAGGTAAAGTCACCTATGTTTGGTTAGAAACTAACTAGCTTCCATTTTTTACTTGTTTTTTCTCTTGTGGTCCATGAAATAGTATTATTTTATTGTGAAATATGAAAGTAGTAAGGTCTCAGTGGTTTTTTTTGGATAACCGGAAGTTTGTAACTATGACAAGGGGCCAAGTATCAGTCAATGTGATAAATTGTTCATAGATACAACAGTTTCAACAATTTCTGCACTTTTCTATAAAATAGTAAATAGTTTACATAGTTCTATGGTAGGCTACGAGCGTCTTTCCATCATACAACTAAACATAGGTATGAAATATGAATAAGATAATATTCTAATTTAAATGCCCGTGGGTGTAAGAATTACGCCCCATCCAAATACAACCATGCTCCAGTGAAAGCAGCACAATAATAAAGCACCTTACTGTACTTTCCTTTCCTGAAACCTCTATGAAGAATAGAGACAAGGATTGGCATGCTATAAATATCAAGATAACTAGAGATTTTTCTTAAATTAATGCATACATGCTCTAAGATTGTAATGAGCTTATAATTGTCACCTGTCACATCACTTATTACTTGTATGTAAGTTTTGTTGTTTGATATGTTTGGTTCCATGCTTATTTTGTTCCATGGATAACTGAGAATACACATCATTGCAGTGACCACTGGAGGGAAAATATTCCAGTTCTTGCAAAATCCCACCGGGTTTACTCTATTGATCTTATTGGTTATGGATATTCTGATAAACCAAATCCTCGTCAAATTAGAGATGACTCCTTTTACACTTTTGAGACATGGGCAACCCAATTAAATGAGTTTTGTGTTGATGTTGTCAAGGATGAAGCATTCTTTGTATGCAATTCCATTGGAGGTGAATACTTTTGAAACTTTGGTTTATTTTCACAGTGTTTGCCAACAGGATTTGACAACTACTCTTTTTCATTTATTCTTTGTTGCAAAATCTTTATATTACTTATCACTTTGCACCTGTCACTTGGAAATCATATAAAATTATCAATATTTATGATCGATTTATCTTCTATACAAACCTTAACAAATAAAAAGAGTACACTGATTTTCAACAAGAAAAATAATACACTGATTGAAGTGATTATCACCATATTATTTTGGACTAGAAAAGTTTACTCAACTTTACTCTGCAATCTGCATTGATATCAATGATTGTCATGTGAGTGTAACTGCATGAATCTTCCCTTGGAAGTGGAATCTGCTGGAGAAGAGTCATTTACATGAGACACAGTATAGCATATTTCCCTAGAACATTTTGATATAAACTAGAACTTGCTTCACTTAGTAGAAAATCTTTTCTCTCAAATGTCTGCAAGCTGAGCATGAGATTCTTTGCACCATGTTGAGGAGGAGTCTTGATGGTTGTAAAATTAAATGTTGATTGATGAGTGCTAGAACAAGAAATGATTATGAGTTGATTGATGAAATATTCTAATTTACAATCGATTGTATTATTCTTCCTAAACTTATTGTAAATGAGTTATCTTTATATATTACACGAGTCATGCACTACTTGGGATTTCATCTTTTTCACTATTATTACAGATTTGTCTCTTATTTTTTCTGCAGGTGTTGTTGGTCTTCAGGCAGCAGTAATGGAGCCACAAATCTGCAAGGGCATCATCCTTCTTAATATATCTTTGCGTATGCTTCATATCAAGAAGCAGCCTTGGTATGGAAGACCTTTCATCACAACATTCCAGAGATTGCTTAGGTACAAGTGAAACATGGTGGCTTTCAGGTACAAATTTGCCAGGGGAGATTTTACTATTAAATTCCTGATTCTGCAGGGATACTGCTGTTGGAAAATTGTTTTTCAATGCTGTTGCAACTAAAGAATCCGTGAGGAGCATTCTTTGCCAGGTATTCTCTGTCATTATTGGATGATTACATCTGAATGCAGAGGCTATAGTAGATACATTCTACTGCAATCATAATTGTTGCCTTTAATTTCTAGTGCTACCACGACTCCTCCAAGGTGACAGATGAGCTGGTGGAAATCATCCTTAATCCAGGGCTGCAGCCTGGAGCAGCGGAAGTATTTCTTGAGTTTATTTGTTATTCAGGTGGTCCTCTTCCTGAGGAACTACTACCCCAACTAAAAGTAAGCCTCCTCTTCCCCAGAAGCTTCCAGATAAAAAAAAAAAAAAAATCCAAGATGTGTGCCTAATGGGGAATTAAACAAGTGAATAAAGTTAGAAAGCTAAAATATGGGATATTTTACTTGAAATTCCTTTTTCTCTCAGTGCCCAGTTCTGATAGCATGGGGTGACAAGGATCCGTGGGAACCAATTGAGATTGGAAGAAAGTTTCAGAATTTCGATTCTGTGCAAGACTTTATTGTCCTTCCAAACGTGGGCCACTGCCCCCAGGTTCTCGCTGTCTCTCTCTCTCTATAGAGTGTCATGTTTATTTATGCTCTCTCTACATACCTGTGTGAGAAGTTTGATCTTTTCTTTCTTCTTTAGACTCATGATTTCATCTTTTCCTCCCTCATTTTTTTTTTTAAAAGCTGGTATAGTATCACCTTTATTTGACTTGTGAATCACATCCTTCAAATTTTTTAGCTTTGACAATCTATCAGATTTTATGAACATTGAAACATGTTAGAATGCTGTCAATTATTATATGAATATGATTAGTGCTAGTACACATTAAAGTGTCAAAATCCTGTACGATCCCTTACAGCCTGTTTGGTTTAAGTATCGGAAAGAGGATCTCTTTTCATTACATAACAAATGAGATATGCAATATCTATTATATTTCTGTTATCATTACTTAATAGTAATTTCCTTTCTTATTAATTTCTTTTTATTTAGGACACTTTTTTTCATTCTACTTTTCTTTATATTCCATTCCAATTGTACCAAACATCATGTTAATTCTAAGATGTCATTTCAAGTTAATACCCTGAAAATCTCCCACTCTTCCATTTTCTCATCATCTTCTAATTTCTCTCTTTCTTTTAGTTTTTATGACTCTATTGTGGGTTTGGTTATGATGTTTTTTATTTTTAAATGATTGCATGAAGGATGAAGCGCCTCATCTTGTGAACCCGCTTGTCGAGTCATTTGTGGCACAGCATGCTGAATCCTCCTCATCTATTACCTCCTCAACAGTTAGTTGATTGGATTTAGCTGTCAGTCAGTTGGATGCTACTGCTTTATTCATTGAAGTAGTGCATGTGTTTCTCAAATTGAAATTGAAGCCATGGAGAACAAGTTTCATTTTTGGTTGCATATATGGAAAGCATAATACATTTATTTGCGTTACAATTTACATGGTACATTGTAAAGGTGGAAAATTTATCTGCCACTTGCCAGCCCCACCACCAATGAATAGTTCCTTGGTTGTCTTATATTACATGTAATCATACTTTATCAGTTGTGGGAATTGCATATGCCACTTCTTTGACCTCATGTTTGAGGTTCCCGAACCAGTTGAAATTTCTATTCATTTCTGATACCTTAGATTGGTTAAAAATGCAGCACTGCGTCTAATTTACTTAATAGTGTTTGTGTTCACACACAGGGAACATTATTTTGTAATAAAATTATCAAAGTTGATGATTGGGAGTTAGAGATTCATGCCAACTGGTCGTGGTTGGGTGTATCTCCAACTAAGCGATACTTTATGTGAACCCAAGGATGAAGGAATTTTGATATGCCTTAATTTGGTATTTATCTTGTTATGGAATCAGAAAAGGGGGAAAGAAAAGAATGATCAATATTGTCAGGAGATGTGGAGAGAAAATAGAGATTGAGTAAATTCTTTTTTGGTGGACACACAAAATCTGTTTGGTTTCTAATTATAAATGGGATTTTGCAGCTTTCGAGACAAAAGCTACCCTGCTACTGCTATGGTCAAAACCACAAGACCAACTCCAAATCAAACACATAAAAGTTCTGCTTTTGTGTTGGAGATGATTGTTGGTGTGCTCTCAATTGGAGAGTGAGGAATGTTTGTGCTAGGGTTGATAAGATAAGGCAACAAAAATAATGAACAGAAATATTATTTGAGTTAATTAGTGGTGGGACCCCAGATCATCATAATTTGGAATCCACGCTTGATTGATCCCCAATACTATCATCATCATCATTGACAACAATTGCAGCAATTCCTTCCATTGAAGACTCAAACTCTTATTAGTAAGAGTGAATGTTGGAGAACTCATCCATTGATAAGCATCATTGATGAAATTAGACATCTTTTTTGGAACATGTCTTCAAAAAAAAAAAAGGTAAATGAATGTGTCAACTAACTTGCTCCTCAAGCTCACGCTATTACCAAGCATCTTTCTCATTCGTTCTTTATTTATGTTATTACTAATACTAATGACGCTAAACAAATTAAAGTGTTTTGCCTCATTTCTTGTACAGGATCCTCATCATTTGATACCTTCATTTCGCTCTAAATTCTTCTCCATTAAAAAAAAAAAAAGATTCCTTGCTTTTCTCACAATGATGTCAATTATGACTATGAACCCTAGATATATAAAATAAAGCATACCAGTACGAAAGTGATGGACCACCAACGACCCAATGTCAAATTTAGAACTCTACGAACATTGGGTACTAATAATATTCTTAATCATTTGCCTATTTGTCTCCACACGTTTTTTTCTTTCTTTTGGGAGGCCCCACTCTACTAGTTTGCTTGTTACATTAACATTTTACAATTAGGGGGTAATGATTCCGCTGGTTATACACGATGCAAATTATTGATAAAATTACTTTCAGCTTTGCATTGTTCAGATAAAGAAATCCACTTTTTTCTTAAAAATAATAACCTATTCACACCCACACAAATATATATATATATATATAAAATAAATTAGAGGAAGAAAAATAAATTGAGTAAAGCACTATGGGATTGGGATGACAAATGACAACCACTTTGTTAATGGAGGCACATCAGCTCATCTATATTAATTATCGTGCTTATGAGCTACACTAGTGCAGTTCCGTAGCTTTATTCTTAATTTCAACAAGCATGCTAAAATCAGCATGCTTCCATCCGGTATGTACATTTAATTTACTATAGAGTGTAACTCTCCATTTGATTCAATGGATTTGGAGCAGAGAGAATTTTTAATCTCATTTTTTTTCTAACCAAATAAGGGGAGGAAGTATTTTTTCTCTCGTCTTTAAATAAGAAAGAGAGATGAGGGAATGGAAAGGAAAATGCTCACTTCCATCTGTTTAGTTTGGAAAAATAAAAATAAGATAAAAAATTTTTCCTCTCATCCCCTTTTCTTCAAATTTCTTGAACCCAAAGGTAAATGAAAGACATCAATCTTGATCATGAAAATAATTATATATATATATATATATGCATAAATGCCTTCATAATGTATATATTGAGTTTTAGCCGTACTTTGTCGGTTGGATTCCCCTCTTTAAAGAAAAAATAATTATTATTATTATAACCAAAATGATAAGAGAAATTGAACCACGTGGAGGAGGAAAATTGGATGAGAGAAGAATGATGTTGTAGGGTTAAGCGTGATGCAAAAGTAACCACACAAAAGAGGCACTTTTTGGAATAAGTAGGAGTCGCTATATACAATAGCAGTTTGAAATTGGGAGGAGGATCAAGGGACGAAGCTTCGGCAGCATTCCAAGAAAAGAAGGTGATGAATTGATGTATAATGTATCGGTACACTACCCACCAAACAGATCACTCTCAGAAAGAAAAACAAAGACAAGTAAGAATCTGCTTTGACTGGAACTAATTCATCACCATATAATAATAATTAATTCCAACGGAATGGCCCATATGAACATCATCTCATCTCATGTCACGTGTCATGCAAATGCAACTCCCCTCCTTCCTTAGGCTAGCTAGCTACCTTAATGATTCTTCAACATTGCCATCGTTGAATTATATATATACACATATACATATGCTTGATGATTCTTCAACGTTACCATCATTGATTCCTTCTGAATTGTAAGTAATTAGAGAGGTAGCGCTGAGAAACATAGAGATGGGTAAATTCAAAAGGGTGTGTGTCTTCTGTGGAAGCAAATCTGGAAACAGAAAGATATTCAGTGACGCTGCCCTCGAACTCGGAACACAACTGGTTCGTACTCTCCGCCCATCATCGATCTCTTTCATCTCTCTCTCTCTCTATATATAATATATATCCTTCTCTCTCTCTATCTATATATATATATATATATATTAATTTATTTTGCAGGTGGAGAGACAGATAGATTTGGTGTATGGAGGAGGGAGTATTGGATTAATGGGTGTGGTTTCTCAGACAGCATACGATGGTGGTCGTTCTGTGCTAGGGTAAGATAAGACAACCTTTTTTGTCAGATCATCAAACCAGACATTTAAGACAGATGTTATATATGCTGTAGACCTCAGTTAACTCAACTGTATCTATGTATATATATGATCCCGTACGTCTGTTAGTTTGTTAATACTAAATTACAAAGTGATTCGTTTCTCCTTCGAAACAGAATCATCCCAGCTGCACTTGTTCCTGTTGAGGTAAGTATGAAAAACTCATCTCTCTCATAAATTAATTGATAAAGAACAAATTAAAATAGAAAATTAGATAGTGAAGATGTATGTATATACATAGCAGATATCAGGGCATGCAGTGGGAGAAGTGCTGATTGTTTCAAATATGCATCAAAGAAAGGCTGAGATGGCTCGTCGAGCCGATGCTTTCATTGCGCTTCCCGGTAAGCTTCGCATATGCAAATGTATTTCTGGAAAACCAAATTAGTTAAGCTTAATTCTAAAGTTCATTAATTCAACTAATCATAAGTTATATTAATTAATTATGTATATATAGGAGGATATGGAACCATGGAAGAGATGCTCGAAATCATAACCTGGTCTCAGCTCGGAATCCATGATAAACCAGTAAGTTTTCCCCTCAAGCTTCTGCACTTACTATTTTACCTATGCCTAAAATCTCAGCTAACCTTCACCACCATCACTAATTAATAATGTTCATTTCCTTTATCCGAATGTTAAAGGTTGGAAGGAATTTTATAATCTATTAATTGGACTCCAATGGTATATTAATATTGAAGATTTCAAATGGTGATCAGTGAAATCGAGCCACAGAAAGAGATGTATAAGTTCTATATAAGACTATATAGCCCATCATCATACCAGCTAAAACCCATATATAACCCATGAATCTCCAGTGGGATTGATGAAAATAACATGGTACAACTTAGGAATATTCCTTAAAAATTAGATCAATTTAAATCAGTTTGGGAACTCAATTAATTAATTATCAATGATTGAATCATGAACTATTTTTTTAATCATGTAGATTACTTAACAAAAGTATACTTAATTTGAAGACAAATTAAAGATGCTTACATGCATTGAAAATTTGTTATTTGCATTAGGGTATGGATCCTAGAACTTTGTTCAAGCTATTTTCTCTATGACAGATTTTAAGAATACATATTCTTATATCAACTTAATACGTAATTTTATTCTGAAAATATTCTTAAAAAATTAAACCCACATTGTTGGATAATACTTAATACATCTTAAAATGAATGCCATACACATACAAAGTTGTCAATTTATGTGATCCATCTAAATAGATTTTCATATCTAAGATTAATATATGATAATGGTTTATATTTGAACGTAAATTTGTAAATCTCACACCTTATTACAATAAGATATTAACTTGTGGTGAGTGGGTCGATTGTATTTTTAAATGAATGTCTAATGCTAAGTACTTCTCGCATGGACACCGCACTGATTGAAAGTTATATTTCCAACATGAAAAAACAAATTTTTTTTTTTAATGTATGGTGACCATGACTTCATTGTTCGTTGAACTATACTATCACTACCTTAAAAAACAAACTCTTACTGTCAATAAATATATCTAGAATAAATTTTAAATGTTGGATTTTTAAAGTGCTGTGATCAGTGACAATAATTTAAAATACGAACTGATGTTGTTGGCATAAAAAAAATAGGAACCAATGTGAAAGATATTATAATTTTTTATTGGTTATTTACTTTTCTTTTTCTAAAGGTGATTTTCTTTAATTAAATATTTGTAAGATTTTTTTATTTGGTATTTTTCTCTAGATGGATGTTTGTAACAGTTTCTCAACACATAAGTCAATTGTTTTTTTTTTTGAAAAGAAATAGTAGTATTACGTTGGCAGTCTTTATAATTAGAAAACAAATACTATTCTCGTAATGAATTACAAATCTTTGTAAGAATAGCGTGACTTCAATAGTTATCAAGAGTCACAAACGTACATGATTATGCATTTGATTTAACCATGAAAAATTCAATTTAGTTGATTCTTGACAAAGGGATGGATTTTTAACCTTCCATCTTGCTTTAAATCAATAGTAAACTTTTCGTTCACATTCCAAATGTATATTGTTTCTAGCTTTTTTAATCACGCAATTGGAGAAAAATCATGCTTGCACATGTTTATGCACAAGTGCTTTAATCTATTTATTTTAGACTGGGCTTTGAAAATTTCCCTTAGGAGAGATATCATTGGAGTAGGTAGGTGAATAAGAGACGTGATTGCTTTAATATCAATCATATTATGCTAGTGCTACTGTGATCAGTGATTATGCACTTGATTAAGCAAATCCACTTCACAATCACACCACCGAAATTGGCTTTCTCATCTCCAAAAGCTGCAAGTGGCTAGGAGGAGGCTAGGTTTGACAATGAGAAATCCTGCTATCCGTTCAAAAGCGACACAGGGACGACCTAATAATCTTGATTATGACCTAACAACCATTGTTTAGGTACATAATTGAACCCTTAATCTTGCAGTTCAAGTACATGATTATGACGACCATTTGCATCTTTTTCCATCTCTGGCTTCTCCTTCAAGTGGACAAGGGGCATGTCCATTCACTAAAAGGACAAGTACTAGTTTAACAAGAATAAGAGCACAACTTGGACTAGTTCTAACCATATGATGCTTTGACGACAACAGGTTGGGATTTTAAACGTTGATGGCTACTATGATTGCCTGCTTCGATTGTTTGACAAAGGAGTGGAAGAGGGATTTATCAAATCCTCCGCCAGGAATATCGTAATATCGGCAACCTCCGCGGAGGAGCTTCTCCGGAAGATGGAGGTAATTGATTATTCCAACTTCCGTAGCAAGGAATATAAATTCTATTCTGCTGTATTGAGAATGTATCAGCTGATCCTTACACCAACCTTTGTCAACGAATGAATGTGTCATCAAATCGCGATTGTCCATGTGGAGTTGCTCTTCAAACAAATATACTCAAGTTATGATAAAAGGCAAAATGATGTTCATCTTGGAAGGCTGTCCAATTTGCTGCTGTCTCTTGTAAAACCAACACACCGATATCTATCACAGCATTTTCAGATGCAATTGAAATAATGAGAAGGAGATTTCTTGTTTGGTACAAAAATAGAATGAGAAAGGGAAAAGGAATGGGAATGCAAAATATGTTTGGTATAATTGGAAAAGGGATCATGTTGTATCAAGTTTCTTACCATAATGAGAGGCTTTCTCATTTCCTTACATGAGAAAATGGATATTTCCCAAGAAAACCTCTCTTACAAATACCAAACAAGAGAAAATTTCTTTCTCCTCACCCACTCCCTTTCCCTACCCATCTTCCCTCCTACCAAACCGGCCCTAAAAGTAGAGGCAGACTCATTTCTTTCTTCAACAATAGTAAGAGTAAATATGATCCAGTCAGCATGAATCAAAGGCATGCTCAATTGATGAGGGATCCGAGTTTATTTTCCAACCTGCAAATTAGTTCTGTGAAATAATTCACTCTATATAACATTTTTCAACAACTGTGCTCAATGTTTAAGAACAATTTCTATTTTTGCAGGAATACACACCCGGGCATGAACAGGTAGCGCCGCATGAGAGCTGGAACACAAATAAAAGTGTAGATGCACAGTAATTTGTATTTTGAAGAAAATAGCAATTTCCCAGCATTTCCATGCCCCTGAAACTGCCTGCAAGATATGCACAAGCAAGAAAAAGAAAACGCAGAATCTATAATTCATCAATTCAAATAGGAACTTGTCTATCCTTGTATGCTAATGGCAATTATGAGATTATGAACCATGACTTGCTTCATAAGGTAGAGATTCGCAACAATTGAAATAATTAAAATTAAAAATACTGTCTAAATCTATATTTTAATATCCAGGCCCAGAGAAAATTACAAAAAGCTGGACTAAATATGCTTACTGAGGGAAATTTTAACCTTTTTTACACCCAAAAAAAATCATACACGAGGATAGACAAAAAAAATGATTGCAAACTAATCCACTTTCCTATTCAGATATCTAAGTGAGATAGCTTCCGCCCAGAAAGCAAATAAATCATTATTTTTATCAATTTTCATGGTTCAATGTGGAAAGAAAACTCTTGTTGGATATGGGAACCCGGCAATGATTGTAAACCATCCCACTGGGTGAAAGAAGCAAATTTCACGTGATCAAGACCTTCCATACTGTTTTCAATTCAGGGAAAGATGTACCCTTGCAATTTCTTCTTCTCAAAGGATCTATCTAGTACAGATGTAAATCAATTATAAACTCTTGCCTCGTCTTGACTCTGCCCAGCATGGAACCTAGATACTTCGGATCAGTATGTAAACTGGTAAATGCACTTTCCTTTTCTTAATTCCTCTCGTAATGAGGAGGTTTTTCCTCTTCTGAAACCAATTTGAAAAATCTAAAGCTTCTTTATGAATCAAATCTTTTAATTGAACAATGATATCCAATAGGATAACACAAACTGACATGAGCAAATTCATAGACCTAACTCATAATTGTATCGTAACATTTGTATAATGTGCGTCAATAATGCACAAACTGGAGCTCACATGTTTTTACATTGCCAAGTGGATAGCTCCCTGTAGAATAAATTGTTCAGGGTTTTTGGAATAAATGAGCATGTCCATAGGATTTGAAGAGGTTTTTGCTTATATGATCCAAAGGTTTTGGCAGATTCAAGGAGATTAAAACTCTATGGCCATCTGTTGTTTTGGTTGAAGTGGGAATATTTGGCTTGAGCAGAATGTTCCTATTTTTAAGGGAATTTTGTTGTCTTTATATGCCCTACCCCTTATGGGGAAGGGTTTTTGCTTGGGCGTCTTTGTAAGTTTGTGTTGTATGGCACAAGGCATTTTCGAGAGAATGTCTCTTTTAAAGTTTGCAAAGGGAACGTGGAGTTCTGCCGCATACTCAGATTTCTATTTCTTTTACTTTTGTTATTTAGTTTTGGTCCTTAACCTGTTGCTAGGAAGATACCCTGTCCTCCACATTACTATCTTTCTCCTCTCAATAAAATTTCTTCTTTAAAAAATTTTAAAAAAAGTTCCTATGCTGTAAGCAACAAAATAATAATAATAAAAAAGGCATAGCCCTAGATAAGGTGCTATGTTTCGTTAGGAGAATCATCAAGGAATTATTCTGTGTTTAGAGATGAGATAATGTGAAAACTATGTCCATTAAACTTATATTTATTGCATAGACATAACTACGCGGTCTCATTACCCACATTGATGTTTATGAAATAAGTTTATAGGCCATTACCTGTTTCTAATTTTTTTATTTAAAGACAAAGCCATTTTCCCAAACTTCATAATTTTAATGATAACCTGGCCTTGAAGACCATTATGGAGTTACTATTTGGTTAGATCATGGAATCTATATATATTTAATAAGAATAAAATAGAGATATAATCCAGCAACTTCTAAGGCAATGCAGGAAGTCAAGAAATAAGATGAAGAGAGGAGATTCTATAGAAAGTATATAAAATCAAGACAATTAACACAATTCATCAGTAATCAATACAATAAAAGAACATGAAAGTACAACAAGAAGCTTAAATCAAACCCCATGGTATGAATCTGAACCTGGATCAATGGGCCACATGAGGTTCAACCATAAATTTGAATAAACACATAAAACTTTGCCAACCTGATCAGCATGTATTAATTCCATTCTTACAGTCTTTAGTAACATTATAGAATGTTTCAACACGTGTCTTTGCGCGATAAAAGACTTCTGTATCCACTGCAACTCTCATGTACCCATCAAACTCAACAGGCTTTCCATTGTTCAGAAGCCTAGTTTCATTGTACCACTCACTTGTATTTCCCCACAATTCCTTGTAATCATCAAGCAAATGGACCTTATAATTAGATCTCAATTTATCAAAGTAGTTGTAGTACGGCTCATTGGTGGCAATATACAAATTTCTCCATGGCGGAATCATCCCTTTAAGCTTTTCGAGAAGGATGTCAGGTGATGTGTCAAAATCTAAATGAGGCCATAGCTCCGTATTTTGTGCTTTCTCCCCTCTAACCACATGGACTGCATCAAAATCCCAGTCCATTCGACCGCTAATCTCTGAAACAATATTCATTAATCTCTTTGATTTCCACAAGGCATGCCATGGCCTTTGAATATACTTTGCCACCTGACCTTCACAAACTCTATACCAGTAATTCTCTGGCTCTGGGGCATCAAACTGTCTCCATATGATAGTGCTTTTGTCCTTCTTTAGCTGCAATGGGGTCGCCTTATGGTTTACAACCTTCCTAACCGGCAATTTCCTTTTATGGCTCTTATTCCATTTTTTCCAATCTCTCAAAAATTCACCCTCCTCCACAATGGATGCCGTCTCCTTTAGATGCTCAAAATCAAAGTAGTATCTAAAATCCTTTCCTTCCTCATCTTTATTACTGGGGTTGTAAGTTGCAGCCAAGCACATACTCAAGTCCATCACAAATGTTCTGTTCAAATACATTGCCTCACCCAACCCACACAAGAAGCTCCAAAGATAATGATTCATTCCCTTGCAGTAATCTCCCCCACGTGAATAATACAAGTATTTCCCCTTCCTAAAATTCATCTCTGATCCCAAACTGGGGATTGTGTCATTGATCTCATCATCACGGGTCTGAGGGACAACTTTAGGATTTCCACCAGGCCTTGTTGTATTGATTCTGCTCCTGGGGCGCCTGGCATTTATGCCCGAATGCCAACCCCCAGGATGCACCACCTTATATGTACAATTCTCCCCAAAACCCAACCTAAACCTCCTAAAATCTCTATACTTTCGCCATGACTTTTCCTTCTTGTTCCGAAACCTCCATGCGACATCACACTCGTCAGGCTTCGACCCATTAACCGGAGTCTGATACTCCAAAAAAGCAATTGACTTGAAGGCCTTGAGATTAAACTTTTCCACCGCAATCAAAACACGAGGATCAGAACAATTCACAAAACCCAACTCATCGCAGTTTGATGGCGGCGGGGTGGAATTCGTGATTTGGTTCTCGATCTTGTCGATCGCCGCCTCCGTGATTGGAGTTGCGGCGGAACTACGCGATGCGGCCGGGGGAAGGACGGATGGCAAATCCTCACCAGTTTTGACAATGGAATTGTCAATTTGGAAGGTGGCATTTTCGGATTCAGTGAAGAGCTTAGTGAGAGCTGGCGCAGATTCCAGCCATGGATCCGGGGGCTGGTAGGTGATGGCAATGACAGTAAATATGAGTACTAAGAAAACGAAGACAGAGAAGCAGAGATTGCTAATGAGTTTGATGAGATTTTGCCCAAAGGGCTCAGTGGCAGGATTTGATTCTTTCATGGGTTTCTTTGGAAACCCAGAATTTTAGGCAAGTCAGATCTCAGAATTGACGGAGAAAATGGGGAATTATTGCAGAAAGGAAGACGCAAGACAATGGAAGAGAGAGGGTAAGAGAAAAGCTTACAGAGGCGGTGGGTGTGGTTGTGTGGTCGTGACGTTGATAGCCGATCTGATTCAAGTCAGTTCAATTCGACGATTCCTCTGAGACTTCGTTTTACTGTCTGCCTTCACCCTGACGACTTAACTTTACTCCTTTACTACGACGAAAGCACCTCATTCTCTCCATTTTCTATCTCAAAAAGCAGTCCATCTAAAATTTTTAAAGCCAAGGTAAAAAGATCGATAATTGAAATTAAAATTGTAACGTAAAAGATGAAAATATATATTTATATAAATAATTATTTGAAAATAATAATAGTATATTTTTTTATTTATATTGTAAAATATTTTATATTAATTACACATATATTAAGAAAATTATTTTTTTCACCTTAAATAAATTTAAAAACACATATATTTCTTATTTTATCTTCATTAAATTCTTATTTTATTATTATTATAAAATTATAAATAAGGAGTATGGAAATATTAAAGATAGAAATAAAATGAAAAAAACATTTAATACCATATATTCTGAATAAAAAATTTGTCATACAAAATATTTTATAATATATATTTATAAGTAAAATATGCTCATTTACAAATGATATTATTATGACTTGTAAATGAGTTCAAGTCAATTCTAAATAAATACATTTCACTTGCAAATATATTATTATTACTTGTAAATATACTATTATCACTTACAAATAAATCATTTATATAGGAAGAGCATTTTTATCTTTTATTTTTCAATTTTAATTATAATTACAAACCTTGATACTTTTTTGAAATTAGGATAACTTGGGATAACTTTTTAGAAACATTTTCTTTTCTTGGTATTTATTTAAAATTTTCCCAAAATAAATTTACTATTTGGAACCATGAATACCATTCACAGTATTCATAATTTATAGATATAAATAATTTTAGATATAAAATTTTTTTTCCAATTACACTTTAGTGAACAAAATCACCTTGCATAAGTAGTCCCAACGCCTCTAACTTCTAATTTGGAAAGAATTTAGTTTGATGGTCTCTCAAACTTACTTCCTTATTTGGATTTTAGAAAAATAAAATAATATTTATAAAAATTATTTGAGAGTTTAAATTAGTTAGGTTCACTTTTTACATATCATTTCAATTTTATATTTATTAAACTTAATAAAATCCTCACAAAAATCTTTAACCATATATCAAAAAATTTAAATTCAAACATATTTAAAATGTGAGTTTAATAAGATTAAAATATTATGGTCAATCTCATCAAAATACTCAAACTTAGTAATATAATATGTAAATTTCTCAAATTGAGAATGACCATTGACCCCTAAAATACACATAGGTCGCCAGTGTTACAGCTTCTTATCCTTAATATAATACTGCATCTATTTTAGTCACTAGAGTTTTCAAAAAAGTAAAACAATTACATCTATTTATGTATGGAGTAAGTATTCTTTTTGCTTCTTATAAAAAAATTTATTTTTGCTAGTATTTTATAATTTTTTTCAATTTCATCCTTTATCCCTTAAAATCTTTAATATTGAAAATGATATTTATGCCTTTAATATTAAAAAGTAATATATTTTCTAAAAAAATAATTTGAACATGAGATAAATGGTAAAATAGCAAGTCAATAATTTACTTCTCGTACATATATGATAAAATGAACTAAGTAGATGACAGGCCCTTGGGGCTTGGGCTGCACGGGGCACTTTTCCTTCTCTTTCTAGTCATGGAATTAGACACGTCTAGATTTTAGAAAATGCCACAAAATAAAAAATATATATTATATGAGCTAATAAATTAGAATACGATGCAAGAGACTATATATTTAAATTTTAAATGAAATATGACTACTAATATTTAATTTAAAAAAATATAAAAATAATATATCATTTTATTCATCGAATAGAAAGAGAAATTGACGAGTGTTATCACCCTCAGTAATAAAAATTCTATACATATTAACCACATAAATGATATGAAACAAAAAAAATATTAAATATCATAAATTATATCCTAGTGCACAATACTTAGTTTATCAACTGAATTACATGGATAGATTGCCTCATTGACGAATTATCAGAATATACGCTCTTATAATGCATAGAAAATTCTAGATATTACTTATGAAATCATGTGAAATATACTTGTCAAATACATTTTATGAATATATATTTTATATTATTAAATGTAGTAACGTGAAAATTGATGATCTGGATGGTTCCACTTATTTATTATTTTCTCCTGTATTGAATACAAGAAACAAATAATTATTTCACATAAATCAAGAAAAGTACTTTCTTTGTCTCATTTTATTTGTTGTTTTAGAGAATTTTAAATGTCTCAATTTATCTGTCATTTTATATTATTAATGAAACATTAATTATCTTTTTTATTATTTTACCCTTCATTAAAAATAATGGTAGATAGAATATAAGTTATCTTTTAATATTTAATGTAAGGATATTTTGGTAAAATACCATTAAATTTTACTATAATCTAGGTCATTTAATAGTTTTATTGGTCTGTATGAAAAATTTTAAAATAACAAATAAAATGGGACAGGGAAATAGTTAAAAGTGGTTAGGATGATTAAGTTTGACACAAATAAATTTTTTGTCCAAAAGTACCTTCATTTGACGCCTAAAGCTTATACCCATATAATTAATAATATCTCTTATATGTAAAACATATAAGGGGCACTTTTAAAAAAATATATATTAAAGGCAATAGATAACTTTTTATCTATTTCATATATTTATGACAAAAGTCTCTTGTATTTAAGATCGGATGAAGTAATTTTCCTTACATTTAGTTATGTAAGAAAAGCAATGGCAACAAGCAAGAAACACCTAAAAATAATGATCATAGAATATGAGATTGCAAATCTGCATTAAGTCTATGATTTATACTTGATAGTACTATATATATAGCGAACTTTTCAGAATTTTTGAATAGCTTTATAAAACAGCTTGCCCTATATCCTGATATGATATAACAGTATATCCTAACATATATAAGTGTAAAAATTTTCTAAAATTTTTAATTATAAAGTTCTTTTAGAATTTGGAAAAAAAGTAATATAAAAATAAAGAATAGAAAGTGATAAGAAAAATCACATTCAAAATAGAAAAAATGAGATAGGAAGTTGTTTCCTTCATATTTAAACCATTCTTAAAATTTTGTTAACCATTTCAACAACTGCATTACATGAAGAAGATAAAATATTAAAAAATATGAAAATTGCCACTAGACAATTACAAATAACAATGTAATGAAATCTTACATTCAACGTGCTTCTAGGACGGAAAATATCTCTCGGTGGTACAAAAAAGTTCATGTAATATGGATTTATATACATTTCACTGTAAACCTAGATAATTAAATCGTGATTTTTTCACACACACACATATATATAATTTTTCATTTTCATATTTATTTTATATAGATCTCTGCAGACCTAAACAATCAAATCATACTTTTTTCATAAATATATATAATTTTTATTTTCATATTTATCATCATATTGAGTGTTTTTAGAACTAAAAATGATCTCACAATGGTGTAAAGAAATTTACATAATATGGATTTATATAAATCTTACCGTAGATTTAGATAATCAAATCATGATTTTTTTCACAAATATATATTTGATTTTTATTTCCATACTTATCTTATATAGATCTCCCTATAGACCTAGATAATAAATCGTAATTTTTTCACAAATACATATATCATTCTCAAATCAAATATATATCTAATTTTCATTTCATATTTATTATCATATCAAATTTTTTTAAAAACATAAAAGCATATATAAGAAAATGATTATTATTTGGAATATGTGGATCAGATTTTTTCATAGACAGTATGATAATGTGAAGGCCTAAAATCATAACACGTAGTGCTTTCGATTCCTACTTTATAATATATAATTTATAATATATAATATAAAATAGATTAGCTTTTCTTTCTAATGAAATTCCAAGATTGTCATTAAAACAATAGAGCCACCATATTTGATGTTGAAATTAATAATGAAATGGTAGCCACCTACATAACCTTTTTTTTTAACACGCAAAAATATGTTATTGTTATGAAATAATTCTAGTAGAAAATTAAAAATAAAATTTAAATTATTCAAATTCAAATGAAATATTAATAATTTAGATTTAGTAAATAATGATTTTTTGGAGGGAAGTTAAGATAATGGGTAGAAAAGTATTTATTAAAATTGAATACTTGAATTAATCTAGTTTTAAAAAATTAAATGGTCCAAAACATTGAAGCCCAAAATAAAGATTAAATAAAAACATAACTCCTAAATCAATCAATCGGTAAATAACAAAACATATTTAGTTTAGTAGTGTTGTACATGTTTTAGTGGGCAAAACATATATATATATATACACACATGTTTTATAAAATTTTTCTTCTTCCAACAAAATCAATACACATGTGAAGTATTCGGCCCAGTAGAGTGAGTATTGTTCATAGGCCATATTTGGCTTCCTACAAAATATATATCTATATTAGAAGATTAGATCAGATTAGATTCCCTTCGTTAAATTATTAAAGAAACATGCTTTGCATTTTTGTAATAATAATTAAATTTTAATAATTTATTCCTACCGTATTATAATAATTTTAATTGATATTGACGGGATACTTTTCTTTGTCAACTAAAAATTTTTATTTTGTTTGTCAAAAAAAAAACTTTGATCTCTTTTGGAGATTGCAACATCTTTCAAACATTTAAACCTTATCAAAATATATGAAGAAATAAAAATGAAATAACATGAAGCCTATTGAAATATTTTTTTATAGTTTGTGAAAATATGACTTATAAATAATATTATTCTTTATAAATTAAATATTTCATGTTAATTTCTTTTTAAAAAAAAAACGAACCCATCTTTTTAAAATTTAGACCCTATTAAAGTATGGAAAAAACATTGAAAGAATAAAAATAAAATTGTATTGAGCCCAATGAAATATATGAAAAGAGTCAAAAGATTTCTAACTCTTAGAGGAGTTGCACTAGTTTATAAAGAGTACATTTATGTCAATACTGATATTTATGTAATTATTAATTTTTCTATATATTTTATAGATTATTTGTATTATTTATTGCCCAAAATCTATTTTGTATCGCAATTATACATATCTTTTAATTTTAAATTTCCAAAAAATAATGAGACGTAGATCGAATCCAGATTCTGAGAATGTAAAATTGATAACAGAACTATACTCTTCTATATTAAATTAAATATAAAATTCTACAAAGTATTAAATTGATAATAACCTGTCAAGTATCAACATAGAGACGTAAAACAACAGAGATCAGCATCTCCGATAATTTCCTTTAAAAAATGCAGAAATGTAGCTATTTTATTTTGATTACCCAGCATTTGCATATGGATATATGGTTCGTTATAGTTGCCAAACTAAACTTTCTGTGTGATTATGCAATGCTGTTTCATTACTTATCACTTCATAATAAACTCCTTAAACAAAAAATTAGAATAACCCATCCACCTGCTGTTTCATTACTTTTTCTATGAACTCCTTTTCTTTGAAATGAAATCCCAATAATCCTCCTCCTGGCAACCTAACATTACTGATTTTGCCATGGCTTATCTAGTCCACTAATATATTCAAAAACACACTATATACATGTTCTTCCCACAAGGCTTCACAGTACAACATACATACATATATACTTAGTTGTGGTTCTGCGGCTTGTTTATCTTACCATCCAGAACAATTTTCAGCGGAAGGCGTGATTATAGTCATGATAACGGAAATTCTTGGAGATGAAGTAAGCTAACCATCTGGACAATGCAAATGATACCACTGCCATCACAACCAGTGAATTTCTGGCAGCTACTGATAACATACCCTCCTTCATTGCCGCAACAATCCCTACTGAAGCAACCGATATTATCTGCAGTGCCACTTCCACCACGTTCAAACTCTTGTACGCTAATTTGCAGCTCTTGCAGTTTACCACATGAGACCAGTACCTGCCAAAATGACCACTCATTTTATCAAGCAATTGGGAATAAACAAAAGTCTAACAAATAGATCATGTCAAATATATATAAATATCTAGATATGTCAAAAAAGATAAAGCCCTAGCATCGCTCACTTTTAAGTTACTTACTATAATTCTATGCATTCATCACTTCGATTATATTGGCAAAAGGCCAACATTGTTGTCACTCATGCCCCGTTAGGTTCGCATGAATTGAGATCAAAGAAATGGAAATGGAACCGGATTCCATGTCCTTGTGTGTCTGGTGTGACTGAATCTGACTTCCTTGGGAAGTTCATTTCCAGCTAAATACCTTGAAGTGACTTCCACTGGGGGGACCAAGGAAGTCAGGTGAGTTCCATGGAAGTAGAGGATAAAAGACTATAATGCCCATCAATCTTCTTCTTGTTCGATGCAGCCTCTGGGTTCATCATACTCACTGTCAATGTCACCGACAACAGTGACTGCTGCCGTCACCGTCAATGTCACTGACAGCAGCGACTGATGCATTATGAAGACGGCGGCAATAGCTCGACGCAATTTGTGTTCACCGACCTCCTCCTTCAGTGAGCACAATGTAAGGTTATTTTTTTTGCATCGCTGCAGGGTATCCCCAGGCTTCGCCCAGGACTAATCCCCCTCGAGGTACGGTCGGGCGCCGAAGCGGGGACCTCTCCCAGTGACGTACGCTGCATACACAAGGCTCGAACCCGAGACCTTGCTTAAGCGAACTTAAGCCCCCTTCCACTCAAGCCAACGTCCGCTGGTTAAGGTTATTCATCCTTTGGTGGGTGCAACGAGCATGGGTTCTTCTCACTGCGGCACTAAGCTTCACCAACGACCTCAACCTCCAAATTTGGTCCTTCAAAGCTTGGATATGTTTTTACAACCTTCAATCACAAAGATCTGGTTTCACCGTCAATGTCAGCTACTGTTCAAATATGTTTCTGGGTCCTTTTGTTTTTGTTCTTACTATTAATTTGGAGTCAAAAAATGGTTGTTTGATGTTCAACAATGGTTGCTACTACAGTTCAAAAAATGATGGCTTCTAGCTCTGCATTCTTCATGGTGGTTTCAGGAGGTTGAAGCTGGTGGTTCAGTGGCGTTCGAACGCTATTTACTTTTCTTTTTTAATTTGAGGGGCATTTTGGTCTTTTCATAATATTGATCCATACATTTAATAAAATTTATATTGGACTTCCATGTTCATACCAAACAACTTTTTAATCCTTACTTTCTCCTCCACTTCCACTTCCATTTACACTTCCTCTTCTATTTCCATTTCCTTTAAAATCACTTCTGCTAACCAAACGTAGCATCAATGACTACAGTAATGATTTACAATACTTGCACTAAACTGTCCACAATTTAAGAGGAAATTGACAGTCTTTGTAAAAACAAACAAAAACTGAAGCCTTGAATCAAGAAGCAAAATGGTAGTTAAGCTACTACCTGTCCATTAGTTGTTCTCTCGGAGGAGTTGGAGGAAGAACCCCCTTATATTTTCCTCTCCAGTCAACTTGGCCATCTGAGTATTTTTTCAACCACTTTCTGAAACCAACCACAACGGCATCTGATTTTGTTGGCACAAAACATGTTCTCTGCCATTTAGCAGGTCCAACATCCATTATTTTATGTTCCTGTCAACAAAATTTAATTGTCAAATATGAGTAATTGTACTATTAAAATGTTTTCCAGGAGCCAGATTATAGCAGAACGCTGGTGGCAAGGGTATAATGGGACTTGTTTGTTAAGGCATATATGGTGAATATTTTCTTCACTATTTCGTATGGATGCTTCACCTGTAAGAGATTCAACAGCACAGTTTACTTAAGGCCTATTCATTAGCTACAATAAAGACAATCTCTTTGGCATCAATTTGAACCACACCAAAATAATGTAAGTAGCAAAAAAGTTGAATAGTTAACTCATAGTCAACTTCTTTTTTATTTTTTTATTTTTTTGGGTCAATAAACTCATAGGCAAAACGTAAGTTTTTCGCTAGTTTCATTAAAAGGAAATGGGAAAGAAACTCAACTAAAAAACAAATAGCCAAAGTTGATAGGCTCAAAATTGAAAATGTTGAAACTTCTCAAACATATCACATACTTATACTTATGGCTATAATAAAGGAATCAAACAAAAGAACATTGTTCTTTATCCCTGATCCAGTGAGACTTTCCTGACTATCATGATACACAGAAACAGCGAATGATTTCATATCGTAACAAGTTGAGGAATACTAGAAGACAATATCCTAACAAAAAACCAGATTGATTCACACATTTATATGCTGATTTAGATATTAAACAGCTTATGCAATGTGGGAGACACTATCAAATCACAAGTCATACTTCAGTTCAAGAAGGATAAGATTTGGTGTTATTGTTTACTCAGGTTAGAAGGAAAAGAGTTTGCTAAAGTAACTCCCTAGGCTACGAAGCATTGGCATCAGAGTTAATTCAAGTTAGAAGAAAATGGTTTTCCAAGATCAGTAGGAGCCAACAAGCCTAGTTCAGGACAACATGATTGAGGTAAACAAGTTGCCATAAATATACATGCTAACAGCATAGCACAAATAAGTAAATAAGAAAGAGACTATTACACGAATAAAAGTCCACTTGGAAACTACCATGCTAATAGAGATCAAAGTAGTACAAAATATCCAAGTCCTATATTGAGTAATAGGGGATATACTCTACGAGATACTTAAGTGAGTTGGTTTTCCAACCTCAATAGTTACCTTTTAAGGGAGGATTTCCCATCCCACTTGAATATCTATCAATTAGTATAAAAATTGGTGTTCAGTGATTCCAAAAAGGGCTACTTGCAGAGCGTTCTAACTAGCAAGGAAGCCCAGTGAAGTGTCAATTGTCACCAAGTAAAGTGTTGCAAAGTGTAACCATCAACTCTTCAAGGGGAGTCAATTAATGGAGATCAAGGTAATATGAGACACCTAAGTCTCACATTAAGTAGTGTGGCTGTTCTATGAATAACTTAAGTGGGTTGGTTCCCCCATCTCCATGGCTAACTTTAAGAGGAGGGTTCCCCACTCCACTCAAATACTGATCACATGCTTAATAATACCAAGAACATTTTGCCAATAATATTATTTGTTAATAATTTTTTATCATGAACTGCCACAAATAAACAAGACAAGCAGAATGCCCTAATTTATCCCCATCATATACTGAACAAATTGCCAGTGGTTGAATTTGAATTTGACATGATTCCAATGCCATATAACAAGTTGTATATCCCATTTCACTCCTTAGGGTTTTTTTGCACAATTTTTACTTCTCACGGTTGTAGAATCTCCTCATTTTGTCAATGTTACGGATATTCTTTTCTCTGGGGAATTTATATGAAGATGAAAATTGTAATGACTTGTGAAATCAATTAGTCAACAGGATAAAGGAATAGTTTTGATGAATTGGGATCACCTGAACATGAAGAAGATATAAATCAGAATCTAGAATCAGGTTTTGTCCAACATGAAATATCCATCTTGGCGCAACTTTGTCAATCCACAGTCCAAAGTTTCTTGGAAAGCTCCATATCAATCTGCTTTTACCTGGACTAACTGGAATACAAACAAAAATCAAAGCAAACTTCCTTTGACTTGATGATTTCTGCAATAGCCCAGTTGAATATGCATTAAAATACATATAAATAAGCACATACATACTTGTCAAAATACTCCCTGTATATTTGTAACCTGGCAAATCACCTTAATGTTTTACCTTAGCATCAGCTGATGATGCAGATACATTAGGCTGATCTGGGTTAGTATAAGCATAAAAAATAGATGGTGGCATGAATTTGCTTTTGCTCCAACCCTGGTTTGCTGTGAAACCATTGATGTCTAACTTCTCAATTGACAATTCAAGTGGTCTGCCCCCTTCTCTATCAGCCTTCTCTGTGAAGTCAATGTAATCCTACATATGTAAGTTTCATATAAAGCAAGCAAGAACTTACTGAAGTTAAGACATTCATCTTCTACCTTTTGGTTGCGGAGTTCGCATTATTCCATAATGTGCATATGGAACATGGGCAGGATCCATGAGATTCTCTATCAGTACCTCATACCTGAAATTGCATAAGTTTTCTAGTTAGTTAAATGAACTATGAAAGGAAAACATTCTTTGAACACACATGGCAAAATGCCTAATTTTGTATACCAGGATTTCCAATCACAGGGACAGCCCACATAGGAATGGCCATATAGTTTTTTGACATATAACAGACTATAAGCATATTTAAGACATATCTGAAGATAATAACACATGAAGTCTAATCTTAGAATCATACCCGTAAGTAATATCTCTGTTTCCCATTAATCTAGTGTAAGATGGATCATCCAGTTCTGGTATGTATGGCGGTCTCTTTCTTGAAAGAATATCTTTGTACTGAGGATCCGTGTTTGGCCAAAACCATAAGATATCATTCTGCACAATACTTGGATAAGCAGCTGCACATGCTTTTTTGGATGTGTGAATCTGCAAAGGTTGGTAGCAAAAGTAAATTACCATCAGCAACTGTAATCTGAATAATAGCTAGAACTATTATAAGCGTTTTGGAACCAAAAATTGGGCAAAAAAATACTTGTCGATAAAAATCTACTGCTTGACAACACTGCTCAAAATATGGGAGGAATCTTTACCGGAGGACCATCACGGGGTGCTTGAGGAATGAACTTGCAATTGCCAGAGCCATCAAAACACCAGCCATGGTATACACATTGCAACCTCCCCCATTGATCAATCCGCCCTTCAGACAATGGAGCCAATCTATGAGGACACGCATCATCAAACACCTTCCAGGCACTCTCATTACGATCCCACCACACGACCACATCAATACCCAACACCTTCTTGGCATGCGGTGCCCTCTTGTCAAGGTCGCACACAGGCATTACAGGGTACCACTGTGAATACCAATCGAATTTCTGGGCTGTGTCTTCAATTTCTGGATCAGCCACAGGTGGATCAGTGCCGAGTTCTGTTGAGACTGAAGGTGATAAAGCAGTAAAGAGCCTGGATTTTAATTTCTTCCTGTCAACTGAAGAGAGTGTTGGGTTGAATTGGAGGTTGAAGAACACAGATTTTCTATTCATTGAGGTTACATCAGGTGCGGTTGAAGTTGGAATGTGAACTGAGGGAACAGAGAAAGCCGGCAAAGCTTCCATATTTGCGCTAGTAGATTGGAAGCTCAACCGAAGATGAATATTGAAGAGAAGCAACTTACTGTGCTCCGAGTTAAACCTGGGAAGAATGCTCGGCCAAGTGCATAGAACCAACGAGAAATCAGAATGTACTGATACAATATTAAAAAAAAATAATCTTTTTTCAGGAAAAAAAAATGAGGCTCACGTTTCTCCAAATCCAATCACAGAATTACTGGCTACTGCTACTCTATGTTGGTCTTATTCGAAGACACGTCATCGAATTTGCGGCCACAAAGCCTCCGGTGTGATAACGAGCTTTGCGTGGTCGTCCAGCTTCCATGTTCAGGGGATCACCAAAGCGACGCTGGTTTGACTATTATAGAGCGATCTGAGCCCTTCGTTGCGAACTAATCGTCGCCGTTCATTTAAATAAGGGGTTTTGGCCATTTACCTCTATTTGCAATATGCGGCTGCCGCCTGCCGAAGTCTGAAGGAGATGCAAATGGCTGCGGATTGAGCTTGGTGGTCCACAGTGGTGCTTCACAAGTCCCGAACCTCTGCTCATCCTTGTCTACTCTTTTCCCGCTTGTCCCTAAAAACGGCGTCGTTTAGAGCCTATAATAAAACTCAAAACTTACAACATATTAGGAAAGAATATAACAAATAAGTAAAAAGGGGAGAGGCTTGAAGAATGAAGATAGTAGATGAAGACTCTGATGCTTAGTTAAGACTGATAGCAGCTGTAGATTTTCTTGTAAAAGGAGATGAATACATTGGGAATTATAGAAGAAAGTAGATGAAAGGTACGTGAGAAAATGCCTTGGGAAGCACAAAAAACTTGAAAGCTAGAGCCTAGAATCAAGAAGTGGATACTCTTGCTGCAAGGATTTCAACGGCCCCATTTTTTCTCCTCCCAGACCCAAAAAGAAAGCGAAAGGTACTGTGGCAGCAACCAAACTCAGACGGCTTCGACGGTGGCTTGAGCGGCTTCGATGGTGCGACGGCTATTTCTCCTCCGGGCGCCTCCTTCGCTCTCCACCTCTCCTCCCAACGGCGGTCTCACGCCTGATGCCACCCTACCCGACAAACCCTCGACTGCTCAATCTAATGCGAGGTAGAAGTGTGGTTGAATCGTTTCGACTGGAACGACGCCGTGATGATTTAGTGAGGGAGTCTCCGTCGTTGATCACGGGAACGGCTCAGATTATTTCGTGCCTTACTCCAAACGACGTCGTTTTGAGGGAGAAGCACAAGAAGAGTAAACAAGGAATGAGTTGAGGTTCGGGACTTTGTGCTTCACGAACTATTTGAATTTTATCCTTAAAAATCCTTTCATATGTTTTTTTGAAACTTATTACTTTGTAAGAAATTTATGCATTTGAGCCTATAGGATTTAAATTTTTAATAAAAATTTTATAACCTAATATTTTATATGGTCAATACTACGTTATTAGATTGGTGCAAAAAATACTACACTATTAGATACTTTTAAAAATTAAATATTAATATTTGATTAAAGAACTTGATATTTTCATTCAATTTTTTACTAGTAAACATTTTTAAAATATCATTTGAATAAAGAAAATTGTAACAAGTTTAAATAATCTGCATGCACCTAAAATTGTGTGGTTTGAGAACCACTAATATTCTTAAATAATTCACTTTTTTTTAGGTGGACCAAGTTTAACCGTTTTTTAATCAAAACCAAGTTTAATTAACTTTTTTATTCAAAAGTTTAACTAACTTTGCTTTTTGTTGGGAAAGTTTAATTAACTTTGATATCCAGTTATGACTATATGACATATAATTCATTTTTTAAATGGAGAGACACTTGTTCATCTAGAGTAAAAACAAAAGTATTTTAAGCACTTAATTTCTCTCTCTCTCCCTTACCTCAACCACAACACAACGATGAGATTTTGCCACATCATCAAGAACTATAATCTAGTTGCTCTTATTTTTCCTAACAAAGTATTTTTCATACATATAATTAGAGATCAAAATCAGAACAATATGTTTAAAAAACCTAACTATTCACCAACTATATCAAAATCTTATTGGTAACTATCGTATTTTTGGAAAACATTACTCCATTAAGTCTAAAATATAAGTATTGTTTGACTAATTGCACAAAAATTAATAAGGGTAGTTTTATGCATTAAATTTATCAAAAAATATATTATTTTCCAATAATAACCTTATTTAATATTGCATTTAAAGTTTGATATCTCTATTATATTTAATTGTAGATAAGGGTAAAATAGGAAAAAAAACATTTAATGTCCTAGAAATTACCAAATGAAATTTATATTTTAAATAAAAAAAATTTTAAAAATGACTTATATTTTGGATCGAAGAAAGTATTTTATAACGTTGAACTTTTAGTCTTTGAGCAAAAAATATTAGTCTATCTTTTTCATCTCGATAAAAATAAAAATAATTCACCTTTTTCTAAGACTGTTCAACGTGCCAGATGGTCTAGCATGCTCGGTCCTACCTAATCATTTTGGCCCAGGTCGGGGCAGAAGGAGAAAAAACAAAGTAGAATAAATATTAGGCTAAAAGAGGCTTTGGGCTGGGACAGGCTATAGGCAAGGCATATGCCCATCCCCGTATATGTATGTCTATTTAATGTTTTTCTAATAAATTTCTCACCTCCTCTCTCTCATTATCTCTTGACTTCCAATGGGGCATTAAACTTAAACCCTAGAGTGTGGAGATTTCGCCTACTTATCTCCTCTTCTAATCCCTTTCTGCCTTGAGCAGTCTAGCTCCAAGGTTGCCGTCCTTCTTTAATCGTCATTCTGTCCATCAATTTTTGTTGTGGTTCATGTGCTTGTGAAGTTCAATTGAGCCTTCATGGTCGTTCTTTCTCTATCATTGTCTCCATCAATTTATGCCATGGTTCGTGTTCATGTGTTTATGAAGTTTGTCAGTATCTCCATGGCCAGAGGTCACCATTTTTCTATTATTTTCGTCTTCTCCATCATCTCCATCCTTTTCCCACCATGGCTTAATGGTTCATCTCCTCAACATCCAAGATCGCCTCATCATGTCCCCCACCAAGGTACATCTTCATCATCCCCTACCACCAAGGTCCGTTTTCATCATCCCTTGCCACCAAGGTCCGTTTTCATCATTCCTCTTACATGTGGAGTCCATGGTTCATGAAACTTGTGCATGGCTCATCTACGTGGCTAAAGTTTGAAGATCCAAGGTTTGATTTGTCATCTTCATCTTTCCTCGTCTGGGTTGTTCTTCTTCTTCTTCTCTGATTTTATTGATTTTGCTTCAAATCTATCATTCCCTTCCTTTACATCTTCTTTGACTGATTTAGAATGATTTTTTAGTCTTTGTTCTTTATTCACTTGAGCAACAATTAATTGGATGATTCAGTGAGTATTTGCTTAATTTATTTTGACATATTTGTGATTGTTTTTGTTGATTATTGAGCATAAATGTCGACATGTAAATTTGAGGCTTTTAAGTTCTAATTGTGTCTATCATTTTTTTTAATTTTATTTAGGCTAGTCCTGCCTAGTCCTATTCCTACCCGTCCTGTGTGGGCCTCAGACTATCACTGGTTGGGATGGGCCATGGATGAAAAATGTAGCCTGGTGCCCTCTTTGGGCAGAACATCGAGTTGAGATTAGCTCAGTTATGTCAAGGCCCATGCATTGCCCTACCTTTTTCCAACTATTGCCTATCTATCTTTTTACGTGGATTGATTGAAAGATACTGAAATAAGGAAAAAAATTTACATTGACCTAGAAAAAGCTCTATGATCGAGTATCAAGAAAGGTTTCGTGGAAAGCCTTAGAGAAAAAAAGTGTGTGTGTAGCATATATTAGCTATAAAGGATATAATAAAAGGGTAATAATAAATATGAGAACTCTTAGGGGTGAGATAAGAAATTTCTCTATAAGAATAGGTCTATGGTCATCTTTAAGCCCTTGCTTGTTCAATTTGGTTTTGGAAACGTTAATAGACAACATAGAAAAGGAAATCCCTAAATGCTTGTTCTTTGATGATAATATAATAATAATTGAAGGGTCAAGAAAAGAGGTTATTTTAAAATTTGAGCTATAGGGACAAACATTGGAATTAAAAGGTTTTCATCCTAGTATCAATGTTTTAAAAACCGGACTAGATATCAAACCGGAAATGTCACCGGGTCACGGTTTTTACAGTTCAACCAGTTGGACCGGTGATCGAACCGGTGAAGTAATAATTTTGGAAAAAATCATATTATATGTAATAAAAAAATATATAACCACATCAATTAATTAAAATTATATAAAAGTTTGATATATAAAAGAATCATAATATATAAACTTATGCATTACATTAAATTTGTCAAATGCGTCATAAGTTTATAATATATTATAATAGTTTATACTATTTTAATTCCATATTATAAGGTAATTAGTAAAATTTTTTTATTTCATATTCTAAGTAATATGAACTTATTTGTCATTTTCGTTTCTCATTAATTTAATGTCTAAAAGGGATTTTTTTAAGCAATAAAAATAAGAAATATTAATAATGTTTAATAGGGATAAATTTTTTTTTAATATCTAAAAATGTAAATTATGTTTAAATAATAAAAATGGGGAGTATTAATAGTATTTAATAGGAATAAAAAAGGTTTTTTTTAAAAAATATTTTTAATATTGTAAAATAATAATATTTAATTAATTTTATAAAATAAAAAAATCATATATAAAAAATCGGCCGGTTCTCATGGAACCGTTCCGGTTTTCGGCTCAATCGCCAGTTCAATTCGGTTCAACCACGAAAATGGTTTAAACTATCAAAACGAGCAGGTGTAGTCTCCGGGTAGCTGTTCGACCGGTCCGACCATCCGGTCCGGTCCGGGTTTCAAAACACTGCCTAGTATGAGCAAAACGGAATATATGTACTGTAAACTTAACAAGAGGTAAGTTAAAAATGATTTGGAGATAAAAATTGAAAATCAAACCACACTATAAGTATCAAAATGTAAGTATTTATGATTGATATTACAAAGTGATAAGGTAATTGATATAGATGTCACATATAAGATAAAAGCTGAGTGATTAAAATAGAAAAAGTCTTTAAGAGTCATTTGAGATTATAAAATACCCACCAAGGTTAGAAAAAGTCTTATCAATAACTATAAGATCAGTAATATTATACGGTAGTAAATGTTAGGAATTGGAGGAATAACAATAGTGAAGGATGAGAGTAGTAAATGTGAGAATGTTAAAAATTGATGTGTAGATACATAAGAAAAAACAAAGAAAAGACAAGATTCAAAATGATTGCATGCAAAAAAAAATTGCCATGACACCTATAGAAAAGAAAATGGTGAAAAATTATTCAATATGATATGGATACATGTAAATAAAGTTGACATACACGCTAGTAAAAAGAGTGTATATATTACTGTTTAGTTTTAGAAGACATAATAGACGGAGACCAAGAAAAATATTTAAGAAAGTTATTAGAGGAGATCTTGTAGTGAATGAACTATTTGAAAATATGATTTTTTGATAGAATATATTTGTTTCATATAATTCATGTACCTTATCCCTTTAATGGGATGAAATTATTGTTGTTATTTGTAACCATCTATTATTACTACTAAAAATAAATTTCCTAACATACCATTAAGAGGGAACAAAATACGTGGGCCCAGTAACAGGCCCATCGCTTTTTCGGCCAGTTGTAGGCCCGTTGCTTGAGCAATATACATTGGGCCTTTGTGTCTCTGAAGTTTTTGACGACTGGGCATATTAGGGAAGCCGAGACGCTCTATATAATTTTACGTTAATTTAATAAATAAATAAATAATTTAAACAATTTAGCAATTAATTCCAAATTCTAATTCTAATTCTAATTCTAATCTGCTGCCCTCCTTCACACCTGTAAGCTGTTTATGTAACCGGACACAGATCTGTTGCCTCCATTCTCAGGTAATTCAAATCAGCCACACTTCCTCGGATCCTTCGTTGTCATCTGTTTCACTTCACCCCCTCGCGACATATAGTCTGATTCTCACTTTCAGGTATCAACTTCATCCTATATTGATTTACGATCTCTCGAACTTCACTTGTATGTTTATTTTCCCTTTGTGCACCTCTTCGAAACACCGACGCCGCACAGCTGCCCCTGACTACCCCTTGCTCCGCCAATCTTCTTTTGGCTCTTCCTGTTTTCTTTGATTTTATTTTTTTCTTTTTAGTTTTGTTTTTCTATTCAAGTTTTGGTTTTTAATGGTTCTAATTGAAAATGTTCGAGGGAATTTAGGGATTGGGGACTCAATTTTTCTGTTAGAGTCTAATTGACTGTCGATCTTTAATGACACCATAATGGACTTAGGACAACATAGAAGATTCTCGCTAGTTTTAGGTGCACTTGTGTTAAAAATATAATCTTCTCTTATACATACATATTCCCCTTTTATGTTCCAGTAATGAGAACTTAAAGAAAGAATCCAATATGGAGGGAGAGCTTCAAAAGGTTGCCTCTTTACGGCTAAATCGGAGAGGAGAACGAAGTAGTCAGAATACAAATGCTAAAGGTGAGGAAGAACAATGATATTCACTTCCTCTAGTGCTTTGAATTTTCTTCTTCTAGTTGATGAGCTCCTGTTGCTTCATGATTTACGACTTGCCATCTCAGGATAGGCGCAAGAAATTGAAGATTGTATTTATTTATTTATTTATTTTTATTTCTCGAGAAAGCATTGATTCATTGAACATTTTTTTTTTTGCGTTTTTAAGAAGGCATTCATTCACTTAAAAAAAAAAAAAACTCCGTAGGATAGATTTTCACAGGACAGTGAGTTATTATTATTCTTGCAGATGAATTAAATTTGATGTTGATGGTGCAGAATTTGAAGTGGGCTTAATTTCTTCGGGGAGACTATCCCAAGATTACCACATGAAGATTGTTTGGAAGAAAGGCTTTATTCGGCTGGTTCTTGTTGCAGGGATCTTGTGGATGTTATTGATTCTCATTGCTTTGTTGTTCCATATCTGGTCTTGTCAATCATCTGTCTCGTTTTTATCAGGTAAATAATTTATTTCTTACATAATTAGTTACTTCTTGGCTGTTTTCTCAAGTCCTTCTTCTCATGTCCTTAGTTCTTTATCTTACTCACTAGTAAATACAATCTCCGCGCATAGCCATCTATACTTCCATCTACTGTGTTTGGTGTTTAAATTAAGCATTATTGCTTGGCATTGGAAAACCAAGTGTTAAAAGCAGTTTCAAAAGGTATTTAAACATGCCATTCTGGATATTTTATTTAAGTATAGATTTGGCTTCATTTTGTGTCTCTTTTCCGATTAAAAGGCGTAGAGGAAGACTAAAAAGGACACTAAGAAAAGTGATAAGGAATGACTTTTTGAGAAATGATTTATCTGAGAAGATGGCGTTTAATAGAGCACATTGATGTCGTATGATTCATGTAGCTGACCTCACTTAGTGGAATAAGGCTAATGTTGTTGTTGTTGCTGTGTCTCTTTTCTCTACTGTAAAATATGTAAAAATAACATATTTCTTCATCAGCGTTTACTGTGAATTTAGGTAGGCAAGGAACTCTTCAGTTCTTGTTTGAGCTAGGAAAAACATAGTATTTTTAGAAACTTAGGAAAATGTTGTTGTTAATGCAATTTTATCGCTAAATGAAAAATACATTCCTCATTTTCTCTCTTGTTTTTCCCTTTCCCTTCCTTAAAAGTTGGGAGGGGTTTTGTAAAGGGTTGTAGGAGAGCATGTATCATCTATATTTGGTTTCTTAAGAAGACTAGTTTGGCATTTGGAACTACAAATATATTCAACTTGATTAATGCATTTGGAACTAGGATTATAACTATATGGGCTGTTCCTTGGGTATTAGATTGTATGCTCCAAGGAAAGATTGTGGAAATAAAATATTCTATACCTTCCTTTATCTTCACCAAAATTGTGAATGTTGTGTTCCATTTTCTAATACTTTGTTGCTTCACTTGCAGCTATATGTAACAAAGATAGCAAGGTATACACTATGTTAGACACGATGGGATTTGTATCAAAACCTCACAGTAAGATTATGACAATTTTTCACTACTTTTATGCTTTTAGTCTTCATCTAAATAATTAGTATTGATCCTGCTTGTGTTTACCAGGATGTCTGATCCCTGTTGCAAATGATCCTGATGAAATAGTTATTCCAACTGGAAAAACTTCTGATGAAATTGTGAAAAATTTATTGTATATCGACAAAGATGAAGATCCACATAATGTACCTCAGTCATCTCCTCTGTTTGGAGGCCATCAAAGCTGGTCTCAGAGGGAGCAGAGTTTCAAACTACGTTCAACCATGAAGGTAAAATTACTTACTATTATTCATCTCATTCATTTCTCCATAATCTTGCAAAAAGTATATTGTTGTTTCCTTCAACCTTAGATGAGTCTTGCTTAACAAACTCGGCCCCTCAGGTTCACTGTGGGTTTATCAAAGGGGGTGGTGCTGAAATGGATCCTGTGGACAAAAATTATGTCAAGAAATGCAAGTTCGTTGTTGCATCTGGTATCTTTGATGGATATGATGTGCCTCAACAACCATCAAATATAAGCCACCGTTCTAAGGAGCTCTTTTGTTTTCTTATGGTGGTGGATGAGAAATCTCTGAAATTCATTAAGGAAAATGCTACTGTTAAAGAAGACAGTGATGGTGGAAAATGGGTAGGAATTTGGCGTCTTGTTCTACTTGAGCATCCACCCTATGATGAACCAAGAAGGAATGGAAAGGTTCCCAAGATTTTAACCCACAGGCTGTTCCCTCAAGCACAGTATAGTATTTGGATTGATGGTAAAATGGAACTGATTGTTGATCCATTGCTAATCCTTGAGAGGTACTTGTACCGTTAGCCATAGTTTATGTCTGATCTGATATATGAATATCTAATTCTGTTTCTTTAGATAGATTTTTAAACAATTATGGGTCTGTTGGTTGAGGGAGTTGAGAAGGTAAATAAGGACGTGAGAGATATCAGATTTTGAACCTGATGTCTCATATCTTTTTAACAGTTGATTGCATGAAATTATTCGTGGATACATGGTTTTTAAGAGATCAATTTTTATAGCTCAACTCTAAAATTTCATCCATTGTGTTTATAGGGGTTCAAAACTTAGGTTCTTTGTGCTGAGTATCGGCATAATTATATAAAATGTTGGTATTTCCAATGTAAATACCTCTGTGAATCTTGGAATCATTGTACCAAAAAAAAATTAATAATAATAAAATTTAGGGGTCATTTATAAATCATTTAATACCAGATGTGGTTGAAGCTTAATCTCTTCCCATTTTACGCATTGGATTTTGAATTTCCATTAACTATCATAAGCACATTTCTGTGGGGTTCAATGCATTGTTGGTTTCAAAACTTGAAAACGTGAGACATTTGTTTCTGTAACTCCAGTTATGATTGTCATTGTCGTGATGATGGTGATGGAAATAACTTGGACTGCTTCCGCAGATACTTATGGCGCGGGAAGCATACATTTGCCATTGCTCAACATAAGCATCACCGTAGTATCTATGAGGAAGCTGATGCAAACAAGAGAAGAAAGCGATATGCACGCCCCCTAATTGACCTGCACATGAAAATCTACTATTTTGAAGGAATGAAGCCATGGAATCCAATGAAAAGGACCATTAGTGGTAAGACTGGAAACTAGACATTTTGGTTCTGCATTTCGTGTGTAATCCAACTACAATTCGGTCTGCTTTCCTTAGATGGCAAACTTAGAAAATTAGCGCATGAACCATGATGGAGCTAACCAAATTATTTCGAAAGAAGTAGGCATGAGTACATAGTTCTCTCATGAACACAAGTAACGCTGCACAACCTGCATGAACTTATCAAAGAACTCTGAAGCTTGTTTTTAAACTGGAACTCTGAAGATTGTTTTTAAACTGGTAAATGCAGTTCTATGGAATTCTCTGCCCGTATCAGGCATTCTTGTTTAGTTTATATTTAGCAAGTATCCTTTGCCAGTTTAAATGGAAAGGTCAGTAGTTTGGCATTCCAAGAACTTGTTAGATCGTATTGTTGACTAGAGTTTATGGTATTGCAGATGTACCAGAGGGAGCGGTAATTATTCGGGAACATACTTTAATGAACAACTTGTTTAGCTGCTTGTGGTTCAATGAGGTTCATCTCTTCACCCCAAGGGATCAACTGAGTTTTGGCTATGTTGTGTACAGATTAGGGGACTCGTTCAAGTTCTATATGTTTCCCAACTGTGAATACAACTCACTGTTTCTGTTGCATCCACACACAAGAGAGCATTCATCTCCCATAGAGTGGGTTAAACAGTTGGATCAACTTAAGAATAGTAGCCTTAAAGAAAGCAGAGGAGGATTGGGCTTGTTTACACCTTATCCGGGCGATCTAAATTCAGTTGTCCTGCCAAATGTAACAAGAACATCAAAAGCAGGCTGACAATTTTTCAAATATTAATTTTTGTCGTGATTATTTTCCAAGGATTTCAGTATGTTTATTTTGCTTAATCTTATGTGGAAGGTAACTATAAAGCTCTACAAATTTCTGTTACTTTAAATGTAAATATTATTTTTTTAAAAATTTAAAAAAGAAAAAAGTAAAAGAATGAAGAAGAAGAAAAGATGTTGGATACCTTCCTCCTCTTCCTTGATAGATAGAAAGACCTCGGTCAAATGCAAATCTATTCTTGTGAGTCTAGCGTTATATGCCTTATTCGTGCACTTCGAAGTTCAAACAGATGACTGTCTATTCGTGCAGGGAGAAAAATAGAGAAGAATTCGCTGATTTTTTCCATAACCAATATTGTTTTTAGTTCAGCATTTTTTTCCCGCCACACTATTTAGTTTAATATAGCCATTTGTTGTAAAATTTACTTTCTATTCAACTTTTTGAATCTCAATTTTTGACACCTTAATTTAGGGTCCTATTGCTTACATATGAGGAGTTAATGTAACTGTGAACATCATATTTTATTTGGATTTTATACATAAAAATTTAAAGTCGATTAAAATGGTAATAATATTAAATGATAAAAATTAAAAAAAAAAACAAATAAATAAAATAATAAATAATAAATAAAATAAAAATATATTAATTGATTAATTCAGGAACTTAAAAATGGAGAAAAAAGAAGTGTTGGATTGGGATTGTCAGTGATTTAAGCTCTTTCTCCAAACACAAATTTTTGGGCCAGAATTCAGCCCAAAATACAAAATACAAAAAAAAAATATAAAAAAAAAGAAGGGTTTTATTCTTGGGCTGAAATAATTTCAGTCCAAGGTGGACCTGAGCCCATTTGAGGACTTAGGTCTGAGCTCCCCCTGAGCCCTAATAGAGGGCTCAGGTATGTGTGAGACAAGAGGAGAGGGCAGTCGAACGAAGAGGAGCGGCGAGTAGAGCTGGGAGAGAGAGGGGGAGTCTGAACCAGAGGAGAGGACAGAGATGGAGTGAAACAGAGGGAGCCACGTGGAACAGAGGAGGCGGAGAAAGGAAAAAGAAAAGATGGAGGGAGACCAAACAGAGGGAGCCGCGGAGGAGATCGAGAAGAGAGAAAAAAAGAAGAAGAGGGAGTTAGGGTTCGATGAAATGAGCAGAGGGGCAACCACAATGGCCCCGTACGTGTGTCAGAGAAGGAGAGAGCACAGGCTACGTTTTGGACTGTGGGGGGAGAGGCACAGATGAGAGAGAGCCGCAGAGAAAAAAAGAGAGAGAGAGTGAGATTGTGAGGTGGAGGCAGCTTGAGGGCCTGAAAGTGACAAAACTCCCTCCATTACTCTGTACTTGGTACAACAGTGTAGTGGCGAGAAGGGGAGCGATCGGGATGAGCACGAATTGGGTGAGAAAGGACATTCAGGGCAACGCACGAAGTTAGAAAAGAAAAGAAGCAGCGGTCACGCGTTTGGCAAAAGGGATTCCTCCACTCGTGGAGGTCTATAAAAGGAGCCGAAAAGGAACCCTAAAGGGGGGGGATTTGGCTTTCTTGGGATTTCTGTAGTTCGAAAGCCGAGAGTATGAAAACAGAGGGAGAGGAAGAGAGAGGGAGGTGAAGAAAATCCGAAGAGAAGCTGGAAAGGAAACAGAGAAAGGATTTGTGGTGGAGAAACATTAGAGGCCAGAGCTCCAGAGTCTGAGTAAAGGAGTCCGAAAGGGGTCTGTTAACAAGGCTGACTTCCCAAGAGGGGGGGTGAATTGCGAAGATTGAAATTTTTCTGCACAAAGTGAAATGGGTGAAGATAGCACAGTATAAGGGAAGCAACGTGCAAAACAGAGCAAGTTGAAAAGTAAAGATGAGGAGAAGAAAACTCAGTAATTTATCCTGGTTCGGTCTATCCACTTGACTTACGTCTAGTCCCCAAGACAACTCTTGAGATTTTTCCACTATACTGCAAGAATTTAACGGGCTTCTTGCTAATGCCACAGTACAACGAGTATGCTCTGTTTCTGGAGCTTTCTCAATCTCTTTAAGCACTTCTACAATGTGCTACCCAATCTCCTTGTGATTTCCCCTCACAAGTAAATCTATTTTTCAGATGAAGAGTAGATTGTTTATAAAGATATAACTCTCTTGAATAGAGTAGATATGAAGGTTAAAGTACAGATATTGAAGTTGAGAGGATAAAAGCTTTTGAGAAGAAGATTTGGCAGAAATTTGGTATATACAAGTTTGATTTGTTACCCATAACTTCAAATGATATTATATTTATAGATTTAGGTCTCAAATGTCTGTTAGAGACAAAATCTATCCGTTGGGAAAGTTATCCAACGGTTACTCTAAAAAACTATCCATTAACCAACCGCATTTAATGCTTCTGATATACTGAAATTCAAATTTTGGTTGGTCAACAGACGAATTTCGAAGGAACCGAAGGTTAAAGCTTCCAATGTTACAGCACGAAGTTCGTCTGTTCATGAAGTGAAATTCGAATTTTGAAACTTACAAAATATTTTCACAATGTGACATACGAATTTTCAAGAAGAAAATTTTTCTGTTAAGTGTGAACAGTGTTTTCAATTTTCTACAGTGCCTTTGAAATTCGAATTTTGGAAACCCAAAATTCGTCTGTTCCTAGTACGTTCAAAAGGCACAGTAGTTCACTTTCTTCGAAATTCGAATTTTGAAAGAGTGAAGTTCGTCTGTCCGAGTGACTCTTTTTAGACTAACTTCTATATTCGAATGTTAGAGGACTTTGTCATTCGTATGTCAATGTTTCATTTCAACAGTCTCAAAAACATTGCTTCTGAAAATTCAAATTTTAATGTTCAAAGTTCGTCTGTCAGAGAGCAATTTTGAAACTTAATATAATCTTGCTTTCAGATGAACTTTAACATTATTTCAGATGAATTTCTTTAGTTTTCACAAATTGCATTTTGTCTGAAATTCGAATTTTGAAGACTTAAAGTTCGTCTGTTACAAAGAAGCTTCTTTCAGACTTATATGAAAATTTGAATGTTAGAAAGCCAAAGTTCGTCTGTTAGAGAGTGTTTTTCAAACTCAATTTCTTCTTGATTTCAGATGAACTTCAACATTATTTCAGATGAATTTCTTTGGTTTTCACAAACTGCATTTTATCTGAAATTCGAATTTTGAAGATGTGAAGTTCGTCTGTCGCAAAAAGGCTTCTTTCAGACTTGGATGAAAATTCAAATTTTGGAAAATCAAAATTCGTCTGACAGAGAGACATCTTTTCAGATTTATTCAGTTTTAACTCGAAATTCGAATTTTCAAAGGCAAAGTTTGAATTTCCAATATGACAGTTTAGTTTAAACTTTCAAACTTAGTCTGTTTGTGGGTATTTTTCAAATAAGTCAAGATTTATCATAAAATCAAGGTTTAAAAACATCTTTTCTCAAAATCAAAATCTTTCACCCTCATTTAAACATAACAAAAGATCCTACATAAGATCTAACAGCTATTACTCAGAAATTCTTCACTTGAAACACTTTGATCTCCTTTGATATCTTCAATCTAAGCTCTTGGATATTAGTTTGGAATCATCAAAACTTTTGATTCAACATTCTCCCCCTTTTTGATGATGACAAAACAACTCACAAATTGGATTAGTACTTGGGTTTGCTTTAATAAGCTCCCCCTCAACATATGCATTATTTTTCAAAAGACATCATGCACAGTAGATCAAGTGAAGATATTCAAAGAGTAATATGTACAAAACATTGCAACAAAGAAATCCATTAATTTAATCAAGAGTTGCTATACAAAAACCAAATTAGACAAAGTTCCAATATTCAAACATTCAAAACAGCAACAGAAACACAAAACACTATAAGAGGACTCAAGCCTAATTTCTAAGCAAATCTTCAATCATTTCTTCTTGGGCTTGGTCTTCTTGCTGTACGTTTTCCCTTTCCCAGATTGCTCAGCAGCAGCAGACTTTCCAGTTTGCCCAGTCTTCTCACCCTTTTTGGCATCATCAGGAAGGCCAACAAAATCACCCGGAAGAGGGATATGAGAAACAGGAATAGCACGAAGTGGCACAGGAGCAAAGGGTATTTCTGGCTGTACTGGTGCAGGAGGCTCAGCAGGCTCAGGGCTAGGTTCTTCATCATCAGAAATCTCAAGTAGTTCTTGCATTTCCTTCCTGGAAAGAGCCAGTTAAGCTCTCTGTTCCTCTGAAAGCCCATAGGCAGCAAGAGAAGGAGGAGCTGGTTCATCAGGACGAAACATTTCTTCAAGCCTCCTTCTTTGAGCTTGCAGGAGAGCATTGTGAGCAATAGCCTCATAATCAACAACAGGCACAATGCTCCTCTCTTCATTGCCTGCTCCTTCCTGCTTAGAAGAGGTTGAAATGGCTGCAACTAGTCTTTCAACTTGCTCTGATTCTTGAATGGACAGAATTGAATCCTGAGCATCTTCTTGCATAGGCTCATGAGGGCTTGTTTCTTGAAGTCCTTCTTCTTCCAATCCATAGTCCAAGGGTGGACCAGGACTAAGTGTCCTCATTGCACCAGCACCATCTATATCATCATCATGGTCAGAGGAGGTAATCTCGAAGGGGCTTGGAGGCTCAGGAGTTGGAGATTGGACAGGCACAGATGACCCTGGTTGAGGTGGAGCTGAAGTGGCGGGGATTGCACTTCTGATCTCTTCATAAGCATCAGCCACCACCTTCATGTTCACAGCCAACTGATGGATCTGATCTTGCAGATGAGTAAATTTGGCATTTTGCTCATCTCTGATGCTGAGAATGAGTGTAGATAGGCTGTCATACAACTCAGTGATCTTGGTTGGCTTGGCCCGTGAGGAAGGAGTGGAAGGAGGGTGAGTAGGCCTGGAGGAAGATGGAATTGGCTGAGAAGGCTGAGGTACAGATATGCCAGGAGCCTCAGAGGTGCCTTCTTGTTGTAGGGAGGCATTAGCAACAAAGAACAAATCTTCAGATCTCCCTGCTCCCTTTCCAACCGATCTTCCTTCATCTCTTTCAATGCCCATCCTCTGCAGTTCTTCCTCCTTGAATATTTCAGTGGGCTTGCCCTTCCCTTTCTCAATATGCTGAATTCTGGCATTTTTCAGAATTCTGGAGATGATAGCAACATAGGGGAGTGTTGAGTCCTTCCTCTGATCTCTAGCCTTGATCATGCATTGGAGAATGAGGTGTCCCATATTAATCAGTTTCCCACGCATGATTGCAGCTATGACATGTGCCTCTGCCCTTGTTATCAAGTTGAAGCTGCCTCCTTTGTTGAATATAATCCTGGACACTATGTAGTGCAGGATCCTCACTTGAACACTGAGGTCTGTGGGCTTCAACAGGTTTATGGATGGCCAATTTTCCCTCATTCTGAACAATGTGCTCAGAATAGTACTCTCCTTGTAGTTCAGAGAGGGACCACCTTCTTCATCAGTCAAATCTGCCTCATCCATGTACCAAGAGGCATTGATATCAATCTTGAGTCCATCTAGTCCAGGGATTTCCAGCACCTCATTGAATGTCTCATCAGTAAGCCAAATGGTCCTAGACCTTAGATTGACTGCCCACTTCTTCTTCTTGCTGTTGTATTTTAAAGAGGCGTACTATGACTTCACCAACTCATCATCATATCTCTCTAATACTTTCAACAAATTCTTGTATCTCATCATCCATATACCAGCATCAAAATTATTTGAGACTAAGAAATCTTCCAAGTTTACACAATGTGGCTTGATTACCTTCTTGTTGGCAAACTTGGTGGAGTATTCCTCTTGAATCTGTGGAGTGCTCCAGAGTGGTAGTGTAGTAAGCTTGTACTCTCCAGATTGAGTACTGAAGGACGAAGTGGAAGCAACAGCAGCAGCTTCTGAAGGAACTGGAACCGAAGGTTCTGCACTTTTCGGTGAGGAGGGTCCAGCTTTCTGAGAATCTGCTTTGGATGCAGTCTTTTGGCGTTTGGTGGGAGTTGCCTTACTGGATTCGGCTTTTCTCTTTGATTTCTCTCCTTCCTTCGAGGCATATTGTGATTTAACATTCCTCTTTGGTCGGGCTTCAGCTTTCCTAGCTTCAGGATTTTTGACTCTTGCCATTTTTCGGATGAATGTTGCAGAATGAGACTTAGAATGGGTTTAAAGGATGCAAAAGGAAGTTTAATCGGTGGGAAATGACAGTTTTTGGTCAGAATTTAAGAGATTTGATGAGAGAATTAGAACAGACTTAGAGGAGTTAAGAATAGGGTTACGTCTTTTCAAGAGAAAACCGTCGGTTTTCACGTATGTAACCGTTTGACAGACGAATTTTGAGGGATCAAAATTCAAACTTTGAGCAGTTACAAGTTAAACCGTTTAGCAAAGCTTACTGACAGATGAATTTTCATCTGAAAGTTCATCTGAAAGAGGCTTGGAACAAGCAAAACAAGCACAACAGACGAATTTTGTTCCAACAAAGTTCGAATGTTAAAGAGAAAACAGCAGGCAACAAACAAAACAACAACTAATAGACGAATTTAGCATGCAGAACTTCATCTTTCAAGTATTCAACATGAAGAACATGATTCAACAGACGAATTTTGAACTGAAAATTTGAATTTTTCAACTTTTGTAAAGGTTGTCCAATATTCGTAGGTTAAGAAGTGATAATTCGTATAACAGTGATGGACAAACATAACTTTGAAATTTTTGATCTTGAAAATTCGAACTTCCAGGATTCAACAGACGAATTTCGAGGTATCACCGAGAACTGTTCCAAGGCATAACAGTCCGAAGTTCGTCTGTTGGTCAACTAAAATTCGAATGTTAACCATGTTGACCAGTTCAAAAACATAGTTTATGAAGCAAAATACATCTAACACACATTTAAAATATGAATTTCATCTTTAAAAACTTACAGAATGGATCTAGAACTTAGAATTTTTGTCATTTACTTCACTTTTTGGTTGTTCCATTCTGGTGTGCTCCAATCTTCAAGTTTGTTGCCATTGAATCTTGTGAGGAGCACCTGCAACTTAAATTAAACATACTCTGATGCCAAAGTTAGACTTAACCTTTGAAAACAAGATTGCACGAGAATAACTTACAGTTCACTGGGATTTACCATACCCAATTCTCTCCTTATTTTGCAATGCCTGTCTTCTAATAGAGGCTTTGTGAGTATATCAGCAACTTGATCCTCTGTCGGGATGTACTCCAGCTTAACTTCTCCTTTCAGAACGTGATCCCTTATGAAGTGGTGCCTAACTTCAATATGTTTCGTCCTTGAATGCATGACAGGATTCTTGGTGATATTTATGGCACTTTGGTTGTCACACATGATTGGTATCTCTTTCATTTTAACCTCAAGATCTTCAAGCTGCTGCTTCATCCAGATGACTTGGGCACAACAGCTTCCAGCTGCAACATACTCAGCTTCTGCAGTGGATAGGGCCACACTGTTTTGCTTTTTGCTGAACCATGAAACCAGGGATTCTCCAAGAAACTGACAAGTTTCACTTGTGCTTTTTCTGTCAGTTTTGGATCCTGCAAAATCAGCATCAGTGTATCCTTTGAGATCTTCTCCATTGCTTTTTGGATACCAAAGACCCATTTGTGATGTTCCAATAAGATATATGAAAATTCTTTTCACAGCTGTTGCATGGGTTTCTTTGGGGCATGATTGGAACCTTGCACACATACAAACACTGAACATAATGTCAGGTCTGCTGGCAGTTAAGTACAGCAGGGATCCAATCATTCTTCTGTACTGAGTAATGTTAAACATCTTTCCATTCTCATCCAAGTCCAGTTTGGTTGCAGTAGCCATAGGTGTTCCCATTGGCTTTGCATTCTCCATTCCAAACTTCTTTAGCAGCTCCTTTAGATACTTGGATTGACTGAGAAAGATACCATCATCAAGCTGTCTGATTTGCAGTCCAAGAAAGAAGTTGAGTTCACCCATCATGGACATCTAAAATTCTCCCTGCATTAACTCAGAAAATTTCTTACAAAGAGTTTCATTAGTAGCACCGAAAATAATATCATCAACATAGATTTGAACAATTAGTAAATCTTTATTTTCTTTCATAGTGAATAAAGTTGTGTCAACTTTACCTCTATTGAACCACTTTTCAGTTAAAAAATTGCTCAGTCTCTTATACCATGCTCTAGGGGCTTGTTTTAAACCATAAAGAGCTTTCTTCAGTTTATAAACATAGTTTGGTTTTGTAGAATCCTCAAAACCTGGAGGTTGATCTACATAAACTTCTTTCATGATATATCCATTTAGAAAGGCACTCTTTACATCCATTTGATACAGTAAAATATTTTTTATTCATGCATATGCTAGCAGTATTCTTATAGCTTCTAATCTAGCTACTGGTGCAAAGGTTTCTTCAAAATCAATACCTTCTTCCTGATTATACCCTTTAGCAACCAATCTAGCTTTATTTCTTATTATTGTTCTAGATTCATCAAGTTTATTTCTGAAAATCCATTTGGTACCAATAACAGGATGATTTTTGGGTCTAGACACTAAATCCCAAACTTGATTTCTTTCAAATTGATTTAATTCATCTTGCACAGCCAAAATCCAGTATTCATCAGTTAAGGCTTCTTCAGCACATTTGGGTTCAGTTTGAGAAATGAAGGCGCAGTTGAGCATTTGATCCCTTAACTGTTTTCTGGTTTTGATTCTCTCTTGAACATTCCCTATTACTTGATCAACATGATGATTTCTTTGATATCTCCAAGCTCTAGGGAGTTCTTGAGATGTTTCTTCATTATTTTCTTCATCAAACTCTTGCTCCTGGACATCTTCCTCTGTGTTAACAGATTCAGATATCTTAGGAGGTTCAGTTTTACTTTTATCAGAAATGCCCGATTTTTCAAAGTTGAAAGCAAGATCATTCTCATTGGTAACTTGTTTTGAAACAGTTTCATCTTCAATGAAAACCACATGCACAGATTCTTCTACCACATTTGATCTTTTATTATAAGCTCTATATGCCTTACTCCTACTAGAATAGCCCAGAAATATACCTTCATCGGATTTAACATCAAACTTACCCAGATTTTCTTTCTCATTGTTGTGAATGAAGCATTTGCATCTGAACACATGGAGATGGGAGAGATTTGGCTTTCTTCCCTTGTACAGCTCGTATGGAGTCTTCCCAAGGATTGGTCTGATGTAGGCTCTGTTTATGATGTAGCTTGCTGTATTCACTGCATCAGCCCAAAACACTTGAGAGAGTTCCTTCTCATTCAGCATAGCTTTGGCCATCTCTCCAATAGTTCTGTTCTTTCTTTCTACTACCCCATTTTGTTGAGGGGTCCTTGGAGCTGAGAAGTTGTGGTCAATCCCATGCTCATTATAGTACTCCAGAAAGTATGCATTTTCAAACTCTCCTCCATGGTCTGACCTGATAGACACAATAGAAATACCTTTCTCATTTTGCACTTTCTTAGCTAAGGTTACAAATGCATCGAAGGTATCACTTTTAGAGGATAGAAATAATGTCCAAGTGAATCTGGAGTAATCATCCACAATTACAAGCACATACAGATTACCACCAAGACTTTTCACCCTACATGGTCCAATTAAGTCCATATGCAGCAATTCAAGTGGTCTTGTTGTGGTAACTACACTTTTAGATTTAAAAGATGATTTAGTTTGTTTTCCTCTTAAGCATGCATCACATTCTTTATCCTTTTCAAAAGATATTTTTGGCGGACCAGTTACTAGCTCATTTTTAACTAGCTTAGACAGTTGATTCATGTTCACATGAGCTAATCTCCTATGCCATAACCAGCTATCATTATCTTGACTAATTAAACATACAGAATCCAAGAAAGGAAGTTCATCAAGATCAATAGTATAACAGTTACCATCCCTTTGAGCTTTGAGGATTACTTTGTGATCACTTTTTCTGATGACCAGACAAAACTTTGAGTCAAACAACACTTAATTTCCTTTATCACAGGTTTGACTCACGCTCAGCAAATTGTGGTTGAGGCCAATCACAAACAGCACCTCTTCAATGGATGTTTCCGGATTTTTGCCCACAATGCCAATACTAACAACTTTGCCATATTGATCACCTCCAAAGGTCACATTTCCTCCTTTCTTATCTCTAAGGGTGATGAACTTCTCCTTATCACTAGTCATGTGACTTGAGCAGGCACTGTCCATATACCATTTGTTGCTCTTCTTAGCTTTGAGACAGACCTGCAAAACAATGTTTATGTTTTCCTTTTAGGTACCCAAATTTACTTTGGTCCTTTTTGGTTAGTAGATTTTTTTCTAGATGCAGATGCAACTTTGGGAACCCATTCAACTTTCCTGCCAAGTCCATTTTTCTTCAAAGTACAAGAGCTGGAAATATGTCCCTTTTTGTTACAGAAATGACAGGTAGTGAAGGGACTGCTAGATTGAGAAGTAGGAAGAAAATAATGCAGATAATACTTTTGTCTTGCATGCTTTGTTTGATTATATGTTTCAATGCGAGATGACATGTGATCTTTCTTTTTGTTGCTCTCAGCATGCACAAAATGCCTCATGTATGTATTCTGGTTTCTCTTCCTAATCTTTTCCTTGACAGCACATGGATCATAGCCAAGACCAGCTTTTCCTTGTGATATTCTTTGGCTCCCCATAAGGACAAACAACATATCTTTACCTCTAGTGAGCCTAGACATGCTTTTTACCAAGTAATCATTAGTTTGCTTTAGTTCAATGCATGAAGTATAGCAAACAGATTGAGCAGTAGGTAGAAAGGTAATTTCAGAACTATTGTTTTGAGATTCCAGTTTATTAATCTTTCTCTTTGCTAGTTTTAGTTCTTTAGCAACTTTAATAAACTCATCATGAAGCTCATGAAATGCATCAAGTAACTCAGAATGGGAAGGTTCAGATTCATATACCTCTTCTTCTTGATCACTGCTGCATAAGGGTTCAGCTTCCTCAGAAGCAAGCGCCATCAGACAAATGTTGGCAATCTCATCTTCATCCTCTTCTTCCTCATCTGAGCTGTTGCCCCATATTGATGAGATGTAGGCTTTCTTCTTCTTCCCTTTGTCTGCCGCTTTCTTGTCCTTTTCTTGCTTTTTGAGAAATTGAGGACAATCTCATTTGATGTGTCCCTGCTTCTTGCATTCATAGCAAGTTACGGGCACTTTTACCTCTTTCTTGCTTTCACCAGCTGCTCCCTTCTTGAAGAATCTCTTGTTCTTCTTCTTGCTGTAGAATCTTTCGAATTTTCTGACCATCATAGACAGAGTTTCCTCATCCAGCTCATCTCCTTCATCAGATTCTTCTTCCTTTTCATCTGCAGCTTTGAGAGCAAGGCCTTTCTTCTTTTTGTCCAGCCCAGCTTCCTTGAGAGCTTTAATTTTTCCTTCATACTCCTCAAGACTGCCGAAGAAAGCTGTGACAGAGGCCATTGATTCTCCTCAGGCCATTGATTCTCCTCTGGCTTCCTCTATTGCTGTCACCTTGGGCTGCCATTCTAGAGGGAGAGCTCTGAGTATCTTTCTTACTTTTTTAGACTGAGTTTATTCCTTTCCCAGGCTTTTCAATTGATTCACAATGAGAGTGAATCTCTTTTGCAGCTCCTTTACAGTTTCTCCTTCAGTCATTCTGAAGCTTTCATACTCTCCAATGCATGTATTCAGTCTGTTCTCCCTGACCCCAGTTGTTCCTTCATGTGCAATCTGCAGAGTGTCCCACATCCCTTTTGCAGTTGAGCATTATGAAACTCTGTAGAATTCGTCCTGAATCAGGGCACTGACAAAGCAATGCTTTGCTTTGAAATTTAGTAGTACTCTCCTTCTGTCTTCCTCATTCCACTCTGCTTCTAGCTTCTCTTTGTGTCTTCCATCTTCAGTTAGAGTCATTGGGACAAAATCTCCTTTCTCAATGACTGACAAGATATCAAGATCAATTGATTGGAGATAGATCTGCATCCTCATCTTCCAGTACCCATAATGTTCTCCACTGAAGCCTGGTGGTTTATTAGTGTTGTTCCCTTCAGGAAGTATGCTTTCTCCAAAGCCAGCCATCTTAATTCCTGGACTGTGAGATCCTTTGAATGGGAAACCAGGCTCTGATACCACTTGTTAACAAGGCTGACTTCCCAAGAGGGGGGTGAATTGGGAAGATTGAAATTTTTCTGCACAAAGTGAAATGGGTGAAGATAGCACAGTATAAGGGAAGCAACGTGCAAAATAGAGCAAGCTGAAAAGTAAAGATGAGGAGAAGAAGACTTAGTTATTTATCCTGGTTCGGTCTATCCACTTGACCTACGTCCAGTCCCCAAGACAACTCTTGAGATTTTTCAACTATACAGCAAGAATTCAACGGGCTTCTTGCTAATGCCACAGTACAATGAGTATGCTCTGTTTCTGGAGCTTTCTTAATCTCTTTAAACACTTCTACAATGTGCTACCCAATTCCCTTGTGATTTCCCCTCACAAGTAAATCTATCTTCCAGATAAAGAGTAGATTATTTACAAAGATATAACTCTCTTGAATAGAGTAGATATGAAGGTTAAAGTACAGATATTGAAGTTGAGAGGATAAAAGCTTTTGAGAAGAAGATTTGGCAGAAATTCAGTATATACAAGTTTGATTTGTTACCCATAACTTCAAATGATGTTATATTTATAGATTTAGGTCTCAAATGTCCGTTAGAGACAAAATCTATCCGTTGGGAAAGTTATCCAACGGTTACTCTGAAAAACTATCCGCTAACCAACCGCATTTAATGCTTCTGACATACCGAAATTCGAATTTTAGTTGGTCAACAGACAAATTTCGAAGGAACCGAAGGTTAAAGCTTCCAACGTTGCAGCACGAAGTTCGTCTATTCATGAAGTGAAATTCGAATTTTGAAACTTACAAAATATTTTCACAATGTGACATACGAATTTTCAAGAAGAAAGTTTTTCTGTTAAGTGTGAACAGTGTTTTTAATTTTCTACAGTGCCTTCAAAATTTAAATTTTGGAAACCCAAAATTCGTTTGTTCCTAGTACGTTCAAAAGGCACAGTAGTTCACTTTCTTCGAAATTCAAATTTTGAAAGAGTGAAGTTCGTCTGTCCAAGTGACTCTTTTTAGACTAACTTCAATATTCGAGTGTTAGAGGACTTTGTCATTCGTATGTCAATGTTTCATTTCAACAGTCTCAAAAACATTGCTTCTGAAAATTCAAATTTTAATGTTTAAAGTTCGTCTGTCAGAGAGCAATTTTGAAACTTAATATAATCTTGCTTTCAGATGAACTTTAACATTATTTCAGACGAATTTCTTTAGTTTTCACAAATTGTATTTTGTCTGAAATTCGAATTTTGAAGACTTAAAGTTCGTCTGTTACAAAGAAGCTTCTTTCAGACTTAAATCATCATGTTGAATTATGGATACGCTTGAGGGCGAGATTGAAGAAAATGCCGTGCTAGTTGAATTACCCCTCACGTTTGCAAAGCTTATCGAACCCTCCGAAAATGGTTTCGTCCTGCATGAAGAAATCATAGAGGTGATCAACATGAGAACTGAGGAAGAAAAAAAAAGTTGAAGATAGTTGATAATCCTGAGAAGAAGGAGATGATAGATTTATTTCGGGAATATCTGGATGTGTTAACTTGGTCGTACCAAGATATGCCAGGGCTTGATCCCAATATGGCTTTTCACAAACTTCCCTTATTCCCTGAAATTAAACCGAAGAAGCAGAAACTAAGAAGGATGAGTCCCGAGATATCCCTTCAGATCAAAGAAGAAATGAAGAAATAATGGGATGCTGGTTTCTTAGACGTTACTAAGTACCCACAGTGGGTTGCAAATATAGTACCAGTACCTAAGAAGGATGGTTGCATTAGGATGTGTGTGGATTATTGGGATTTGAACAAAGCCAGTCCTAAGGACCATTTTCCTTCACCGCATATCGATGTGCTAGTGGATAACACAGCGAGGGCTTATAGGTACTTATTCATGGATGGGTACTCAGGATACAATCAAATCCCTATGAACCCAGCAGATAAAGAGAAAACCACTTTTACTACTCTATGGGGAACATTTTGCTACAAAGTGATGCCGTTTGGTCTAAAAAATGTGGGTGCGACTTACCAGTGAGCTATGGTAGCACTATTCTATGATATGATGCATAAAGAGCTTGAGGTTTATGTCGATGATATGGTGGCAAAGTCAGCAAAAGAGGAAAGTCATGTGGCAATTCTTCAGAAATTATTTGAAAGGTTGCGGAAATACAAGCTTCGATTGAATCCCAATAAGTGCGTGTTTAGGTCTACGGCTGGTAAGCTGCTAGGCTTCATCGTTAGTAGCAGAGAAATAGAAGTGGATCCAGATAAAGTAAAGGCAATCCGTGATATGCCTCCACCCCAAACAGAGAAAGATGTGTGAAGCTTCTTGGGCCATTTAAATTATATAGCTCGATTTATTGCAAATATGACTGCCACCTGTGAGCCAATATTTAAATTGTTAAGAAAGGGGAATCCCGGGAAGTGGGATGAAGATTGCCAACAGGCGTTTAAGAAGATAAAAGAATATTTGTCAAACCCTCCTATTTTGGCACCTCCCACACCAAATCAGCCATTAATCCTTTATCTAACCATCTTAACATCCTCCATGGGCGCAATGTTAGGACAGCAAGATGAGTTTGGTAAAAAGGAGCATGCCATTTATTACCTGAGCAAGAAATTCAATGGTTGTGAATCACGATACCCAGTCATCAAAAAGACATGTTGTGGACTAGTATGGGTTATGCGACGGTTAAGACAATACATGTTATATCATGTTACCTGGTTGATCTCGTGATTGGATCCGATTAAACATATTTTTGAAAGCCCTTACGTGTCAGGTAGGGTGTCAAAGTGGCAAGTAATACTATCTGAATATGATGTGAAGTATGTGACTCGCAAGTCAATTAAAGGAAGTATTATCGTTGACCATTTAGCTGGAAACCCATTAAATGAGAGTCCACCACTAGACTTTCAATTCCCAGATGAAGATGTCTTGATAGTTGAGGATGAGTTAGAGGATTCCCAATGGACAATGTACTTTGATGGTGCCGCCAATACGCATGGATGTGGGGTAGGTGCAGTAATAGTATCCCCTGAAGGGAAACAATTCCCTGTTGCCATTAAACTTAATTTTGAATGCACAAATAATGTAGCAGAGTATGAAGCCTGTGTTAGTGGTTTGCAAGCCACCCTAGCTCTGGGTTCAAAGAACTCAAGGTCTTTGGAGATTCAGCACTCATAATTTATCAAGTGACGGGGGCATGGCAAATGAAGGACCCAAAGTTGATCCCTTACCAGAATTATTTGACTGAATTGATCAAGGAGTTTGATGAAATCAAGTTTACCCACATGACTCGTCATAAAAATCAGTTTGCGGATGCGTTAGCAATACTCGCTATCATGGTTAAGCTAGATTGCGAGATTCACGTTCAGCCGATTCACGTTGAAACTAGGAATACTCCTTCACATTGCTTGAGTATAGAAGAGGAATATGATGGACAACCTTGGTTTCACGATATTAAGTCCTACATCAAAGATAGAGAATATCCAAATGGGGTAACAGATAATGACAAGAAGACTCTCTGGTGCCTTGCAATGAACTTCTTCCTTAGTGGGGAGGTTTTGTATAAGCAGGCTCACGACGGGACATTACTCAGGTGCATAAATTCACCTGAGACTAAGAGGGTGATGGCTGAAGTTCATGATGGAATATGTGGAACTCATGCTAATGGTCATACTATGACTAGACAAATACAAAGATGTAGATATTTTTGGCTGACCCTGAAAAAAGATTGCATCGAATATGTGAAAAAATGTCACAAATGCCAGATCTATGCTGATCGAATCAATGCTCCACCATACCCCTTACACAACCTTGTGGCCCTATGGCCTTTATCCATGTGGGGAATTGACGTAATTGGTCCTATTAATCCTAAAGCCACAAATGGTCATCGCTACATACTTGTAGCTATTGACTATTTCACTAAGTGGGTCGAAGCCATTTCTCTTGCCAGTGTCACCCAGAAGGCTTTCATTCACTTCTTGTGATCATGCATCATTTTTCGATATGGTTTACCAGAGAAGATCATTACGGATAATGCTCCTAATCTGAATGGTGCTGAAGTAAGGAAGCTTTGTGAGAAATTCAAGATCCAGCATCATAACTCTGCTCCCTATCGACTGCAAATGAATGGGGCAATGGAGGCTGTTAACAAGAATGTTAAAAAGATTATCGCTAAAATGACCATTACCTACAAGCATTGGCATGAAATGCTCCCGTATGCTCTCTATGGATATCGTACCACAACTCGCACATCAACGGGAGCTACACCATATTCTCTGGTATATGGAATGGAGGTAGTGACACCAATTGAGGTGGAAATCCCATCACTACGAGTCATGGTCGAATCAACTGTTAGGGAGGATGATTGGATCAAAACCCGATATGAGCAGTTGAATATGATTGAAGAAAAGAGATTGGTCGCCATGTGTCATGGGCAGCTATATCAATGGAGAATGGCCAGAGCATTTAACAAAAGGCTTCGCCCTAGGGAATTTAAGCCAGGGGATTTAGTCTTAAAGAAAATTCTTCCAAACTAAGAGGACAATCGAGGAAAGTGGGCCCCATCATATGAGGGTCCTTATGTGATAAAGCAAACTTTTTCAGGAGGTGCACTTATTTTGATGGACATTGAGAGGCAAGAATTGACAAGGCCTGTCAATGCAGACTCTGTCAAGAGATATTATGCCTAAGAAAAAGTACAAAAAAAAAAAAGAGAAGCTCGCTAGGTTGAAAACCTGAAAAGGCAGCCTAGGCAAAAATTAGAGCACAAAAGAAGAAAGAAAAAGCTCGCTAAGTTGAAAACCTGAAAAGGCAACCTAGGCAAAAATTAGAGCGCGAAAGAAGAAAAAGCTCACTAGGTTGAAAACCTGAAAAGGCAACCTAGGCAAAAATTAGAGCATAAGAAAAGTAAAAAGAAACTCGTTAGGTTGAAAACCTAAAAAGGCAACCTAGAGCACCTAAAAAAAAAAAGAAGGAAAGAAGAGAAGCTCACTAAGTTGAAAACCTGAGAAAACAACCTATGCAAAAGGAAGAGCGAATCATCTCCCAAGCAAGTAAAAAGGGATTATAAGCTGCTAATGGATAGGGGTAAATGACAAGCACGACATAATCTTTAGTCAGATGTACTGTAGGGCGTGCCCAAAAGCAATGCGAGCTATCTGACTTGAGGCTTAAGAGACCAATGTGAAGGCATTTTCTCTCATTTTTACTAGATCAATATCTATAGTTTCTGGTTGTTTCAAGATCTACTATCCAAGTGATTTGTTCACCTAATAAACTAACTTTCTATTCTTATTCCTGGATTGTTGCTTCCCTTTGACAAGCTGCTGTATGTATTCCTCGTTGATTATTGCTTTCCTTCTGGTGAGTTGCTATATTTATTCCTCAAATGAATTTTAAATTAAAAAAAATGGCTGTTCCTTAAGGGCATGCATCATGGGAATAACCGTGACTGCCCGCTAATGGTGCTTAGTACAAGGAGTAGAATGGGAGCTCATAGAATTTGATTGAGAAAAAAAAATCTTTTTGTTCCAATTCGACACAACTATACCTAAGGATAGAAGCATTGCAAGGTGGCTTGTGATCATGGCAAGTTTAAGAGTTGTGGGGTTAACTGGATTCCTTCATCAGGGGCAATGGATATCTACATCAAGACAAGGAAACTAAAAGATAAAACCCAGTTTTATTATGTTTCTAACAATGTGGTTACAGTAAATTTTGTCAAATTGGGGCAATAAACTTGGCATTCTATCTGCATCTTCCATTTCATACAAATTGAGGGCAAATAATCATGATAATAAATAATAATTCATTAAAGCTTTACATTCCACAAATATTTTTTGCATGCACATCATCAAGATTAATTTTGAAGGCTAAAGAAGGAAAATCTCCATTTTGCATGCATGACAAAAGGGGATCATTATACCTTGGGAAAGGAGAAAAAAAAAAGAGAGCGGTGACAAAAGAAAATGGCATTGTGTTGGCATCTGCATAGTGCTGAGTAAATTCCGCAAAGTGGGGATGATCAAGGAAGGGAGTCATAGGTTTAGTGAAGTGTTGCTTAGCCACCCTAAGTCCTGCCTCATGACGAGTGTCACCTCCACCCTTTAAATTTCTGTCTTTTAAATTCTATCAAAGCCCTAACTTGCCGTAGGCACCCTTTAAATATTTGTCATTTAAATTCTGTCAAAACTGTGACTTGCGGCAGGCACCCTTTAAATTTTCATCATTTAAATTCTGTCAAAGCCCTGACTTGCGGCAGGCACCTTTTAAATTCTATCAAAGCCCTGATTTGTGGCAGGCACCCTTTAAATTTCTCTCATTTAAATTATGTCAAAGCCCTGAATAGTGGCAGGCACCCTTTAAATTTCCGTCATTTAAATTCTGTCAAAGCCCTGACTAGCAGCAGGCACTCTTTAAATTTCCATCATTTAAATTATGTCAAAGCCCTGACTTGCGACAGGCACCCTTTAAATTTTTGTCTTTATTGTTCATGCATCTTGCCCCCCAAACAAAATACATGTTTCCTTCTTCATTTGTTTCTAATGTACGAATATCATTTCATGATCTTCTTACTTAGAAAACAAATGAAGAGGGGCATCTCATCATCATGTTATTTTGTTTGGATCTTGCTATCACATTTTGTTTTTGTGAGCATTCGTTTTAGTCACTTCATACGCCTACCGCATCAGTCGCAGTCTAGCTGACATAGTTATTCATTTCTGTCACATCATTGTATTTTGTTTGGATCTTCTTTCACATTTTGTTTTAGTGAGCATTCATTTTAGTCACTTCATCCACCTACTGCATCAATCATAGTCTAACTGACATAGTTATTCATTTGTGTCACATCATTGCATGTTGCATTAGTTTGACTCTAGCTCGAGTTAGTTGTTCATTTATGCATCTATTAAAGTCTAGTTTAATTTATTTAATTGAGTCCCAGTTCACAATTGCATGTCTTGCATGAAAATGTTCATTCACCATTTTCTTTTCAAAATTAAATTATTCATACCCAAAATAGAGTCTTGTATGCTATAAGTTCAAGTCATTTTGCATCTCTTTGGGTTAAGGTCAAGTGAGTCTTTGTGTGTTTTGCACGGACAAAATTAGTGTTCTAATCTTTACACGTTCCTTGTGCGAGAATTTCAAAAACTGCATTTTCTTCATTCTCACATAAGTAACTAGTAAAGAGGGACAACTGTGAACATCATATTTTGTCCGGGTTTTATACATAAAAATTTCAAGTCGATTAAAATAGTAATAATATTAAATGATAAAAATTAAAAAAAAAGACAAATAAATAAAATAAAATAAATAAAATAATAAATAAAATAAAAATATATTAATTGATTAATTCAGGAACTTAAAAATGGAGAGAAAAGAAGAAGTGTTGGATTGGATTGCCAGTGGTTTAAGCTCTTCCTCCAAACACAAACTTTGGGCCAGGATTTGGCCGAAAATACAAAATACAAAAAAAATAAAACAAAAAAAAAACAAAAAAATATAAAAAAAAATAATAAGAAGAAGGGTTTTAACCCTGGGCTGAAATAATTTCAGCCCAAGGTGGACCTGAGCCCATTTGGGGGCTTAGGTCCGAGCTCCCCCTGAGCCCTAATAGAGGGCTCAGGCATGTGTGAGACAAGAGGAGAGGGCGGACGAACGAAGAGGAGCGGTGGGCAGAGCTGGGAGAGATAGAGGGAGTCTAAACCAGAGGAGAGGACAGAGAGGGAGCGAGGGGGTGAGACAGAAACAGAGGGAGCCACGGTGGAACAAAGGAGGCGGAGAAAGGAAAAAAAAAAGACTAAGGGAGACCAAACAGAGGGAGCCGCGGAGGAGACCGAGAAGAGAGAAAAAAAAGAAGAAGAGGGAGTTAGGGTTCAGTGAAATGAGCAGAGGGGTAACCACAATGGCCCCGTACGTGTGTCAGAGAAAGAGAGAGCACAGGCTACGTTCTGGACCACTAGGCGAGAGGCACAGATGAGAGAGAGCCACAGAGGAAAAAAGAGAGAGAGAGTGAGATTGTGAGGTGGAGACAACTTGAGTGCCTGAAAGTGACAAAACTCCCTCCATTACTCTGTACTTGGTACAGCAGTGTAGTGGTGAGAGGGGAGTAATGGGGATGAGCACGAATTGGGGGAGGAAGGATATTCAGGGTAACGCACGAAATCAGAAAAGAAAAGAGGCAGCGGTCACGCATTTGGCAAAAGGGATTCCTCCACTCACGGAGGTCTATAAAAGGAGCCAAAAAGGAACCCTAAAGGGGGGGATTTGGCTTTCCTGGGATTTCTGTAGTTCGAAAGCTGAGAGTATGAAAACAGAGGGAGAGGAAGAGAAAGGGAGGTAAAGAAAATCTGAAGAGAAGCTGGAAAGGAAACAGAGGAAGGATTTGCGGTGGAGAAACTCTAGAGGCCAGAGCTCCAGAGTCTGAGTGCAAGTGTCCGAACGGGATCATCATCGGTAATTTATGTTGTGCACTGAGTTGAAGTTCACTTGTGCATTTTCTTAGCTACTTCTTCTTTTTCCTGCCTTTCATTTAGAACTCTATCGATTAAATTTTCTATGGTGGGTTTCTTCAATACTGGGGTGTTCTGTTTTGGTATGTAATTAGAATGGTGTTTCCTCAAACTGTTCTCTTGAGCTGCTAGTTTCATTCTGGACTAGGATGTTATGATTGCTGTATTACCTTTGCAGTTGCTCAAACTCTAATGACGCTTTGTAAAATAAAGAATTAAAGAGAAGTTTGTTTCGTATAACTCGATCTAGTGTTTTAACTTGTGTTTGGTATTAGATTGTATTTGGCAAATCATGTAAAGGAATTCTAAGTCGATGCCAGACTGAATCTAAGTTACTGGTTATCACTGGGGCTCCATTATATGCTTTGTCATTGATTAGTTGAAATCATTAATGTGTCAAGTTGTATTGATAAGCTGTATAAGTAATTTGTTGTGGATGCTTTGAATGAATCTGTATTTCCCTCTGAATCCATTTTGTTTTTTTTCCCCTCTTCGTCTGAGTATAATATTTCTTATGAAGCCAGTGCAATTTTCCTATTGGTTAACATAGAAGTGGGCAAAGGTGAATAACTGTTGGCTCTACGCTGTGAAAGTTTCTGAGTTTCCTTCAGTTTCAAGATGATATCATAGTTGAATGCTTTGGTGATTTAGTTGTCAATACTTCAGTTTAGATGAGTGAGCTGCTGGTAATGTTAGGTTGGGGAATGAAAGGATGTTGGTGTTGAAAAGAAATCCCCATCTTTGTCAAGTGGTCTAATTTCTTTGTTCACTCCGTTGATTTTAGAGTTAGATTGAAACTGAATGGCAATTGTTGTGGGAGTAAGTTTGGCTAACATATTGAGACATATTCTGATGCTCCGCTTACACACACACACACACGCCCCCTTTGCTCACCTTATGTTCTTGTTTTGTTTTGTTTTGTTTGTGTCTAAGTTATCTTGTAGCTGGTTTCTGTTGTTGGTTATGGAATCCCAATCATATGTTGCAGACAGTACGCATGAATTTGTACACATTTTAAAGGGTTTGCTGTTCCTTTCTTGTATCTTTTACTATTTGCTTACTTTTGGGTTTGGAATATTTTGGATCACTCCTCATCCTTTCCCATGTTTAAGTGGCTATGACATTTGGACAATATCAGTTTTGGGTCTGGTGTAAAGGGTGCTTTTGGTTGGGTATAGTTGTCTTTGATTCTCGCTTGTTCTTTCCTTTTGAAATTTTCATTAAGTAAGAGTGCTAAATTAGCTTTGATTTAAATGCATGAAAAAAATAATAATAAGTAAAATAAATAATAAATAGTTTAAATAAATAAAAATCTCCTTTGCAAATTTTCTTTTACCTTTATGCTTTGAGTAGTAATATTTTGAGTGTTTGGACACCAATCAGTAAATTGTGAATGACCAAATCACCATGTATGCTGTTTGGTTTTATTTGGAAATCGACTTCCGAAAATAAAAACATAGGTAAAAGTGTTACCTTAATTTTCTCCAAATTTTTCAGAATGATTTTTAATTATTTTCTTATTTTTAATAATGAAATGCAAATAATTTACAAATAAAGAGTAACATAAATAATCTTAAAATAAATAGATAAATAATATATCTTGAATGTATTAACTTTATCTTAAACCCCTTTTTCAAGTATTTTTTTAATAATAAAAAGAGGTTTTCTAGGTGCATCATCTCTTTAAATAAGTAACTAAAAAAATTATTATTAAAAAATATTTTCTAATTGTACTTTTCATTATATAATTTGAAATAAAGAAATAAAAATAATTTGGACAAGGATTATTCATGTCCCTCCAAGTTTTTACTTTCGCTACTTATTTACCACGAGTGATAACACCGTGAAGGTTTAAGTATTAATCAGTAATTTGTGAGTGACAAAATCGCCACATATGTTAATTATTTCTAGACGCTTTCTTCTTAGTGATCTTATCTATTTCCATTTTATAAAAATTATTCATATCAAAATTATTTATTTTCCTTCAATTTTCATTTCTAATTGCCTTTTTTACTTCATAAACATAAAAAATGATAATTAATAAAAATGATTGATACAAAAAATTATTATTAATTTTTGTTTACATTCAGGCTCTTATCCCTTATTTGCCCTGACTGGAAACACCGTGGGTATTTAGGTATTAGTCAATAATTCGCGAGTGATAAAGTCACGCATATGCTGATTATTTCCTCTTCCAAATACACATAATAATCACATTTTTAATGTTAAAAGGATCCCATTTATTTCTATAGTAAAAATAAAATAAGTTATATAAAAATTATGTGTCTTACTTCGAACATTTTCTTTTTGCTTCTATGCCCTGAGTGGTAACACTGTGGATATTCAGATATTGATCAGTAACTTGTGAATAATAAAGTTACCACATATGCTGATTATTTCTCTTCGAAAATATATGTAATAATCACATTTTATATTTTTCTTAATATTTCTCCTTTAAATAAGCAAATAGGTGTTAAAATGATCTTATTTATTTCTATTTTTATAATAAAAAGAAAATAAAAATGATTTGTGCAAAAATTATTGGTCTTTCTTCAAACATTTCTTTAATCTTTATGTTTATCCGCCTCAAGTGGTAATACTGTAAGCATTTAAGTACCAACTAGCGAAATATGAGTGATAAAGTCATCACATAAGTTAGTTAATCTTTTAAAATTGTTTTTCACATTTTTTTTAAATGATGATAAGAGTAAAGCATGGAAATTAAACTATCTTTTACAAATTAAAACACAATTACCAATTTTGACAATTGTTTTATTTGTAGAATGATAATTCATCTTCTAAACTTCTCTTTTAAAATATATATATATATATATAAGAAAACATATTAACTCAGCGATACGCATTTATAGCCCGAACTACGTCGACTTTGATCCCTATCGCAAGGTATGTAGGCCCTAGACTCTAACTCTGGGTCAAGTCCACTTTTGTAAATAAGTAACATTTTCCTCTTATTTTATTGTCCCAACTTTTCATATTTTCATTTTATTCATTATATTTTCCCAACCTCCCATATTTTCATTTATTTTTTTATTTTCATTTTTACATTTTTCTCATTTTTTACCTTTATCTTTGCATGTGAATAGTTAAGGAGCAACCAAAATAATTTTTTAAAAAGCCATAAAAATTGCATGATTAACTTGAGGTAACCGTTATTTGGAACGAGTGTTGTTGGGGTGCCTAACACTTTCCCCACTCACAATTTTTCTCCCGAACCCAACTCTGGTTCGCAGACCATCTTTATCCTTTCTTGGTTTTTATTCAGTTTTCCAAAATTTCCTTTAAAATTTTGGTAACGACTCCCTCTGAAACCGGCCTCCGTCATACGGGCCCGGTTCTCCCCTTTTCTTTTTAATCTCATTTCCTGCACCATCCGCGTCGCATCTCCGAGTGTGACAGTAATGCAAGTGTGTTTGGTTGCATTTTTGTGTGGTAATCACTAATCAATCTTATAGTGTAAAGTGTGATTACAACAAATCTTGTAATCATTTTTACATCCAAAATTAAGATGAATGATGACATGTTTAAGCAATATAATCCTTGCCAAAAGACTCAAATGTCCTTGCTCATGCCTGCCACCATCCACCACTCACCACTACTATCTTGCCGACCGCCATTTGCCATCAATGGTCACTCCAATTACTGTTCCCCCCCCCCTCCCCCCCTCAAAAAAAAAACCACCGCCACAATCCTTTGTCACTATCCCTTGCCCGCAGCCATTGTTTGTTGCTCGTCAATAGCTGCCATCCTCCACCAGCACCACAAGAATATTTCAGTCTTTTCAATCTTTTTATATAATTTAAAATTTTAAAAATTGATTTACTTGCTGGTGTATTACATTCCTTTACATAGATTACATGTAACCAAACAGGACCTTATCACATAATTTGAGTAAAATGAAATTATCTGCAGAACTAATGCTGGCCCGATTACTCCATTGATATTGCTAGGTTTATTTATTTATTTGTCGAACTGATGTATATTTATTATAGTCAAATTCAACAACGAAATAAAATAATTATATCCAGTGTCTCCCGCAACAAAATTCAGCAAGACTATACAAACTTGTTTGGCAGACAAATAACCACCTACGAAGCACCACTGAGTACATATTCATATCTGATACTGCGCAACATTACAATTCACATTTAAACGCTACGCATGGGATTATATGTCATACCCTGTTTTTGTATGGTTGCATATTTATAGCGTCCTATCCCCTTTCTCAGGTGAATATGGGTCAATAAGCCTGTTTAGAGAATTTCAACTCAATTACAAAAGATGTGGCTAAACAATTATTTGCAAGTGAAACAAGAAATGTCATTATCACCAAAAACAATAAAAAATGTCGTGGATGATTAGTTTATATTATCGTGGTTGCATTTTGCACAGACTATAACAGGCCATTGTCCCTGGACCACCTTTGATAATTGATAATGCAAGATCAGTTCTTTCAGAGTTGATCTTATAACAGGCCATTGTCCCTGGACCACCTTTGATCACGCCATCGAAGCTGCCGGCCACTGGGATTCCTTCTTCGAAATGTAGAAAAACTGTTCCTCCGGGACATACCATGAGGCATCCTCATTGAAGGTATCCCTATCTCTGCCCCTGGGCTCACCTCATCACGAGGCATTCTTGATGATAACAAACTCCTTCTCCATCTAGCTGTACCATTAGCCCCCCGATCGTGCAATGATGATAAATTAGATCTCCCTCTGCCTCCATGATTAATCTCCACTTCATGCAACGAAGACAAATTGGTTCTCCATCTAGCCGATCGATTTCTTTGTGTGTCCATCGTTCCTGACCTTCTCTCAGGTACTCGCACTTCAAGTCTTGAATCATTGAACAAATCAGTCATTCGAGATAAGCCTTCAACAGTAGAAAAAATATCGTGCAAAAACCTAGATATCACGTCCCTTAGATCCCCGGTCAAAAAGTTGTTTGTTCTATTCTCTGCACCAAAGCTTGCTTGGGTAGAGCTGAGAAAATCTTCCAAGTCCCGTTCCTGTTCCATCCTGATCCAGTCACGCTGACGCATGGGATCTACCTCTGATGGTCGAACAGAAGGATGTTCAGACCTGGCATGCTTCCTGAGTTCTGAATATGTCCCCTGGAATTCACACGTCTCAGAGGAACAACTCCTGGATTTCGAATTCATGAACCTACGAGCAGGTTGCAAGACCATATATCCATAAATCTGTCCCCGACAAAGAGGGCAAACAAGATTTGGCCGTGATTGGTTACCACAACTCCTATGAGATGCTGTGCTAGTGAGAGAGATTTCTTCGAGTGTTGAGGATGACAGATTAGGACCATACAACTTGCAAAATTGGTCAAGGCAGTTGGAGAGACGGTGACTTGTATTGCACATGTAAGGACGGCAGCCAATCTCGTGGGAAGAACATTTCAGAAGAACTGCATTATGGGGGGGTTCCATGCAGATTGGACACCTAGCTTCCTCCAATTCTTTCACATTCTCCGCTGATCCCAACTGATTCATGGGTTTGGAAGGGTAAGGAGATGACCTAACGCATTCATTAGAAGGGGACTTAACTCTTCTAACTTTAGGCATTTTTAACAGAATCAAGTTGCTGCTGCTGCTGCTGCTTCTTCTTAAAAGCATACAAATAGAATACGTCACTTGACGAAATAAAAAATGTGAGATAATCATTAGGGGAAAAAAGACCCTAAATTCTGCCACAGTTCTCTCAAAGAAAACTGATTTATGTTGCAATAAGTACATGCGCACATCTATGCTGATGAGCAAAAATTAGCCAAAACTAAAAACTATAACTAAAACCAGAAAGATACACCTTGATTCCAGAATTGTCGATCCAACAAAAAAAACGCTAGCATACTCTAGGCATTTTTTTATATACAGCCCTACACAATCACATGCATTTATGAGCAAACTAAAACAGGATAACAAGAATTCAACTTCAACAACATAAACGCCTAAACATCTAAAAATTCTTGAAAATTTAACAATCAATGCCAATAGGTAAAACTGTTTTGGGCTTTGGCAGACTTTCAACGGCAGGAGGGAAAAGACGTGAATCGCGTAGAAAAAAAGCAAACCAATACTAATATCGCTAATTAACAATAGGAAAAAGTTCAGAACCATCAACAAAAGAAGATTAAGGAAACAAAAATTCAGCTTAAACAATCATTCAATACCTAAAAACAAATTCGCAGACAATATATGAGAAGAAGAATAAAAATTGAATTGAATAGAAAAATCCGACGCGGAAGGGAAGAGAGAGAGAGAAGGGATAGAAAACCTGGTGAACAACTCGGGTGACGACAGTGAGGGCTATGAATCTGGCGAATAGATCAGAGAAGGCGAAAGAGACGGAGCGGATGGTTTTTCACACCTTCGGACATATAAGAAGATTCCAGAATGGCGACGAGGAGTGCTCCTTAAATAGTTTTGGACTTCGCCTTTTTTACTCTAGTATTATTTTTTTTAATTTAGAAATAGATATTTACGTCCCAATCTAATAACTCAAGAACATGAGTAAAAGAAAGTTATATTATCAAGTAGATCATAATAATCCAATTTTCATCCGGCGAGTAAAATGACCTCTCTTGGGTACTGAGCACTCAAGATGCTCTTACGATTATCACTTTCTGTCCAAGATAATATAAATTTCAATCAACTCCTGAAACATAGTTACAGGGTTGTTACTGAAACATAGATTTAGGTCGGATTCTTTCTGATACACAAGATCCTCATCGGAGACAAGTGTAGAGCATACCCAAATCTAATATGGTCAGACTATTATCATAAGTAAATCAGAGTTAGAGAAAGAGGAAACTCTTAGAAGGAAAACATATTTATTTCAAAGAAGGGTTTTTCTTAAGTCTGCGCCCTTCATTACAACTGATGACCCCTTTTATAGATGAAGGGGTTCACTCAAAAACTCACAAGATCGACAACCCATAGTGGGCGTGATCATGACTCATCACTCATTATTTATAAAAGTACATGACTCATCACACTTTAAAAAAGTAAAAGTACGTTACCGACAACCCCTAGTGGGTGACTCACCACACTTTAATAAAGACACTCAATAATTTACAAAAGATAACCGTCGACATAAACGACAAGGTTTTAAAAGTTCTTGCAGATAGGTTCATGATGAATGTCCTTGTTCTTTATGTCACCTCTCAGTTTCTTTTCTCTCTTTTTTGCAGCTTTCATTTGTACGCGTTCCAGTTCATGTTCAAAGTTGTCTTTAGTAATCTTTGTCGGCTCTTGGCTTTGTGACAAGAAATCATGGAGAAACTGTGGATCTAACTCATTGGGGTCTTGTGATTCAATTAGCCTTGTGGGATCCAAATACCATTCCGGGTCATTATCGTCCGATAGATCAGTGACAGCTGGATTCCTGGAAGAGGACGCTGGAGGATCTGTAGTTGGTTCTGGTGGAGCCAAAGTTAACTGTGGCCATTCAAAGGAGACAGCTTGACCTATAGTTATGGTTTCATTAGGATCAAAAAACTCTCCTGGCAATGGTCCAAGTGAAGTACCAGCTAAGTTGGCAACATTTCCCTTGAAATTATTAAAATTCAAGAGATAATCTGTTAAATCAGTAATAACTTCAGTTTGGCGTAATGGCCAATGCATGGCTGTTCCCCACAGATGAGCTTGTACTGGGGTGTAAAGGCATCCTAAGTGATCTGCTTTATAAGACCTGTGCAAAACAAAGAAAGAATAAACATGTTGTTGACACACAGGAATATTCCACAAATTATTATCAGTAATAACATTATATAATTTTCCTCTCCAGACAGAAAGGGAGGAATACCAAGCAGGAACTTTGACAGAGGTGAGTTAAGGTTTTTCTTATCAGTCAAATATTGATAAGTAAATCTTAGAGGAAGGGATATAGCACAAGCATACAAGGTTGACAGAGACCAAACATACCACATAAACTCAGAAGTTATAGGACCTTTAATAAAGGGAATGACCAAGTAAGGAAAAACTGGATCAAAGTATTCAGGTTTAGCTGGGAGACCAGTTGACTCAAGGAAAAGATGAAGATAATAAAAAAGGCATTTGCGAGCTATCATATTAGCTTCCTGAACAGTGGTTGGCTTATAATTTGGAGGAAACACTAACTTTCTACTAATGTGAGAGTGCGATGCAGAGGAAGACATTTTTGAGATGGAAAGGATGAACAAGGGTGTTCTGGTAATGGATGTAATTTGAGAAGGCTTTGGAGGTCTAGAAAGAAGATCAGCCAAGAAGTTGTGTTTTCCCTTAATGTGGCGAACTGTGAATTTATAGCCGGAAAACCAGTCCTTCTAGCGAAGGAGTTGCTTATCTGGAAGCATTTTCTTTTTCTGGTCCAGAATAACTGAAAAAGATGTATTGTCCATTTCTATAGTGAAAGGGTTAAAACTCAAGTAAAAACTGAATTTTTCTATCCCTCTTTTTACTGTGAGAATCTCCTTGTAAATCGCATGATAATGCTTTTCTGACTCCTTGAACTGTCCACTGGCATGTGAACAGTAACTCCTTTTGTCTCCTTCTTGTTCAATAAGGACAGCACCCCAATAATGCTCACTGGCATCAATTTGCAAGATAAGATCACCTTTGTCGGGAATCTTAAGAGGTGGAGGATGCTGTGCTATCTACTTTAACTTTTGTACAGCCTTTGTTTGGACATCTGACCAGACAGGTGGATTTTTCTTGAGTATTTTGGATAAGGGACTAGTGTACTGAGTGACTCGTGGAATAAAATCCCTAATGTAATTGACAATGCCCAGAAATTGTTGGACTTGTTTGGAAGTGAGCTGATCTGGATAGTCTAACAGTTTACAGGCTATGTGTGGGCTGGGCTGGAAATGACCTTCTGAAAAAGTCATCCCAAGAAATTGGATTTGGGTTTGACCAATTTGACTTTTTGTTGCTGAGAGCGTGACTCCATATTTTTTGACAAGTTGGGCAAACTGGGCCAAGAGTTTTTTATGGACTTCTTCTGTTTCTGAAAACAAAAGAACATCATCAGTATATATCAAGGCCGAATGGAGAATGGGCTGAAAGATTTTTACCATTGCTTCTTGGAATAATGATGGTGCTGGTTTAAGCCCAAATGGCATAACTTTCCATTGGTATTGGGCATTGGGAATACAAAAAGCTGTTTTGTAGCAATCATCCAAATGGATACCCAATTGCCAAAATCCTGCCTTTAGATCAAACTTTAAAAAGATCGTGGCCTTCTTTAGATGGACTGTCTGGGCATTAATTTTTGGCAGAGGAAACTTATCATCTTGGAGAAAGAGATTTAGTGGTTTATAATCCACTACAAACCTTTTCTTCTTCCTCCTCTTTTCTGTATCTTTTTCAGCATAAAAAGCTTGATATGCCCAAGGGGAATCAGTGGGCTCAATTAACCCTTGTTTCAACAATTGAGCACATTCATCTCTAGCCAGCACTAGATCTTCTGGAGACATCCCCATATGTGAAGCTTTAGTAGGATTTATGTCTTCATTTTTCTTGAATGGAAGACGAATAAAGAATTCTTCATTTTTCCATAAAGGAAATGGATGTTCAAATTGAGCATGATTTTCTGGGCAGAATGGTAATAATTGATTTTTGATATCATCAAAGCCAGGTGGCACTTGCTGAATGGCAAAGAGATTACGAGTTGTTTCCCATGGAACAAAGGAAGACTTGAACTTAATCCCTTTTGGCAATATTTGTAATCCCTTGGCTAAGTGATAAATATCCATAGCAATTAAAATATCCTTGTTAGGCAATTGACTGCCTAACATTCTGGTCCACACCATACAGTTAGGAAAGAACTGAATGCCAATCTTCCTTTTAGAGATAAGGTTGATGGCAAAAGGATTTCCATCTGCAGCAGTAAAGTACTCCTTATGAGATTTCCATTCTTCAGAGGGTAGCACGTGAGGCTTCATTACACTGCAACATGACCCTGTGTCAATAAAGCCAATGGCTTGAGTAGGCTTGTCATATTTACCCGTCAATACTTTAACCTTGACATTTGGCAGAGGGACAGTGGAGGAATGTGGATTGACTAGATTGATTCTGCAAACTTGTCGGCCTGTAAGGGGATGTTGACAAGGACGTTGTATTGAAAGTATTTTGTCATCTTCCTCTGAACTGGAGTAATCATACTGAGAAACTGCAAAAGCTGTGGATTCATCTCGAGAATCCTGCTCTTCCAATACAGATTCAAGATCATCATCTGATGGCAAAGATAATACTTTTATCATCTGATCAAGCATTTTAATGTCTCTTTTTGTTTGATTAGGGCACTATTTTGCAAAATGTCCCTATTTTCCACATATGTAACATTTTGTTGATTTCTTCGTAAAAGAAGATCGTTTCTTGAAGAATCTGAAAGACTTCTTCCTCTTCGGATAATACTTCTTCTTTTGTGAGAATTTGAAGAAATGAGACTTCTTTCTGGAAGGAGGACATGAGCATTCTTTTTTGTCTTTACATTTAATCTGTAACTCAGGCCTTTTGCAAACCTTCTGAAGCTGCACTTTATCCTTTAAGACATTCTTTACGAATTTCTGTTGTTCACATAAATGATCAAGAGCAGCTAAGGCAAGTTGATAAATCTCTCCAAGAGATATTTGAGACATATCTCTTTGCAAAGCATTTATAGCTTTCTGCAATTCCGGTTGTAATGTTTCAGGAAGAGAAGTAATAAACATATGCCTGAGATTCACATCATTGGCACCGCCAAGCATGTAATACTTTTCAGACATTCTTGTGAAATGCTTCTGTAAATCAGACCTTTGTAACGAACAACATTTCATCTCAAAATAATCTTATCTGGCCCTCTTATCAATAACATTAAAATCACCAATGAACTCTTTGTGAAGAACACCAAGAAACTGAGGAATAGTGTATTGAGCCATCTGCAGCTTTTGATAATCACTTAAACTGGTAAACCATTCATGGAGATTTTCAGTTAATCTTGACAGGAAATTGGTTAGAACATCATGTGAATTTGCCTCAGGATTATTCATCTGAATATCAATCCAAGCACCAAATTCATGCAATTTTTCTCTCCACCTGTGTGGAGGAAGATCATCAAAAGTGAAATATGGGCCATTGGTCGGCCTGTGGGAATGTGTCGTATTTTCATGAACAAATTCTGAGGGATCCTCAACTATGGGGGTAGAGGAGGATTCTTGTGGCTGAGGAGTTGGATCAGGGTTCATCATGTACAATGGTGGTATACTTTGATTAGATTCTAAAAACTCTATAGAAGACAATATTGATGAATTGTCCTCAGAAATTTCAAAATCAATAGACGGCTTAGATAATTGCCCTATGGTAGCAATAGATTTGTCTTTTGACAAGGAAGGTTGTTCTTTGGGTAAGGATGAGGATTCTTGAGGCCCATTTATTTTTAAAGGTTTGAAAGAAGGCATTTGGTAAGAGGTTGACGGGTCAATAGTCTAATTAACTGTTTTAGGAGGTGGACATAGTTGAATTGGCTGAGTTTTGGTGGTTGACTGTTTTTGGCTTTTTCTTAGCTGTTGAAAAATGGGGTAATTCATTTGAAAATAATTAATATTTTCAACTTTACTTTAAGAAGAATTATATTTTAAATTAGATAAATATTCTAAAAACTCATAAAAGTGTTATTTATTTTAGCGGATGAGGTGCTCAGTGGTTACTTATTTTGTTTTATTTTTAAGGGGGAATGACGATTAAAGGCCCAAAGTTTGAATTAAATATAATAAAGGATCTTGTAATTTTTTTTACTACTAAATATCGGAAATTTACTACTGTTTTATTCTCTATTTACAACTAAAAAAATTACAAAATCTTTTACTTTATTTAATTCAAATTTTTTATCCTTAATTGTCATTTCTCCTATTTTTTATTTCTCAAAGCTTTCTTATTTTGTTTGAATAGGCCAAATGTCTTATATTTTCGGACCCAAAAACTTAAGAAGATAACAGCAACGTAAATGGACTGATTGAATTTGGGCTGGCTCAAAAAGTTGGCTTGATCCAAGTATGACGTATATCCCCACCTTTCTTGCGTAATCAAAGCATTTGTTTATGTAACAAAAAAAAAAAGGATTTGTTTAAATTTGAACAGATAAAACGGGTAAAATTTAATGGATCAATTGTTTAACCCTATAAAATAGATAAATTGGACTTTAAACATATGAACCCAAATAAAAAATGAGTTTTTTGGGATAGGCGGGCCGGCCTGATTTGCCCATTTTTCTATTTTTCTTTTTATTTAAAATATTTAAAAATATATTATTTTATTGATTAGTTATGTATAAATTATAAAATTTAAATATTATATTAATTTTTATTAAATAATAATAGTAATTATTATTATTATAATATTAATTTAGATAATAATATAAAAAATTTTAAAAAATAAAAAATATGCATTAAAAAAAATAGGCTCGCTGGCTAGCACAGGCCCTATGGGCCTATGCCATATGGGCTTGGTCTTCTTATCCCCGAACCTGTTTGGCAATTTGAGCTTTTTAGTTAGGCTTAGATTGCCAACTCTAATTTAAATCTTGTTTCAAGGGAAAAAAAGAAAGAAAGACTAAAGCATATTTTTTATCCTTTAATTTTCAGGTAAGTTTCATTTTAGTCCTTTAATTTTATTATGTTTTGTTAGGTTGACTGGTCACCCAAGAGGGGGGGTGAATTGGGTGATGCTAGATTTTCGCTCTTTTAGATCACAACCTCAATTTCAGTAAGAGTGCAGCAAAATATGGATAAATAGAGGTGGTTGTGTGTAGTAGCTAAGTGGAGAAGATGAAGAACAATACACAATGATTTATACTGGTTCAACCCAATCACTTGGCCTACATCTAGTCCCCAAGCCACCACTTGAGATTTTCCACTATATCCCACAGGTTTGATCCGGGCACCTGTGAAGCCTCAGTACATTCCCACAAGTTTCAGTAGCCACTTGTAAAACCACTCTCCTCACACCCTTACAGGATGTGTAAATCCCTTAGTGTTTCCCCACACTAAGATTCTACCCAGAAAATGTAGAAAGAAATGTTTACAGAATGAAAACTCTCTTGAAGAGTAGATAATACATTGAAAGTTCACTCTATTGAGGTGGGTTTTTCAAACTATGCTGACATAGAAAAATTCTACAAGTTGTAGCAGCATTTTCGCATAAACTCTCTTAAGTTGTTACCCATAAGTTCAAATGATATTATATTTATAGTTTTGTAGTGTAATTAGAGGTTAGACACAAGATCTAGCCGTTAGAGATGTTACCAAACGGTTATTTTTGCAAAACTATCCATTAACCAACCGTATTTAATACTTCTGACATACTGAAATTCAAATTTTGGATGTCAACAGACGAATTTCGAAGAGATCGTAAGTTAAAGTTTTTAGCGTTGAACTTCGAAGTTCGTCTGTTCAAATCTGAAATTCAAATTTTGATCTTGACAAATGTTTGTGTGTTGGAACATATGAATTTTCGAGTTTGAAGTTCTTCTAGTAAGTGTGAACAGTTATCCCAAATTGTTATAGTGCCTTTGAAGTTCAAATTTTGGTTCCCAAAATTCGTCTTGCAGTAAGCAACTCAATATGGCACAAGTTTCTTCCTTTCGAAATTCGAATTTTGAATGTGAAAATTCATCTGTTGGTTATTTCAAAAGTATTTTCATATTTCTGGAGTTGTGAAATTCAAATTTTCAAAGCTAAAATTCGTCTGTTATACTTGAAGTTTGAATTTTGGAAGCCAAAATTCGTCTGTCAGCTTTTCTGGAAGTATTTTCACATTCTGGTGTATCGAAATTCGAATTTTCAAAGCCAAAATTCATCTGTTGGACCTAAAGTTTGAATTTTGGAAGCCAAAATTCGTCTGTCAGTGGCAAGCTCAATTCTGCACGAAGGTTCTCTTCGAAATTCGAATTTCGAAGGCTCGAAATTCGTCTATCGCAACAGAACCTGCGTAACTTCAAATTTTGCACTGTAGACAATTTTGCAGAAGCCATAACTCTCTCATTTTAACTCCAAATTAAGAAAATAACCTATGGTTGAAAAGCTCTCAATGTCTATTTTCAAATGAAAGAAGTTTCACTTCAAAAAAAGCGTATTTTGTGAGATATGATTAAAAGAGTGGTAAGAGATCAAAACTGAAAATTTATATATCACTACTCAACTTTAAATAACCATAGCTTTTTCATATGACCTTCATTTTGAGTGAAATAACTTTCTTTGAAAAGCTTATTAAGTCTAGTTTCATATGAAATAAGTTTTACATCAAAGTCATATGTAATTTGAGAGATATATTAAAAATATGAATCAAAGGTCAAACTCTGAATTTTTAAAAACTAGATTTCACTAACTGTGCTTGACTCGAAATTTGAATTTCAACAACTGAAATTCGTCTGTCAGAGGTAAGATCTCTGGTACTTCAAATTTCAGTCAGCAAAGTTTGTATTTTCACAAAGTATATAAAGTTTAACTTCTCAAAATTCATCTGTCATCAGAGTTTTTTAAATCTAACTTATGCTAACATCATATTTACTTAATCTAACTAATTTAAAACATATGGTAACAAGATTAAGTGATTTTCAAAGATTAATCCCACCTCAAGACTCAAGTGAAAATAAAATATACCTAGTGACTAGATCTTCAAATGTTAAGTTCCACTTCCACTTGGACATTTTCTTCTTAGCATGCTCCCTTCTGATCTTCCATTTTTTTGGAGCATCATTTCTTTTCTTCTTTCTTAAGTGATGCATGATATTGATTTCCATTTATGTATTCCAATGCTCACTCTTCTTACTTGGACCAACCTACATTTAATATATTACACTTACAAACCAAGTAGTTAGTCTAGTTTATATATCCAACTTATGTTATTCATTATAAAAGTATAATGGATATATTTACACATAGCATGATATAACCATAATTAAATACATGCTAATATGTATTTTACTTCTTTAAGGAACATTATATATGTTAGATACATATAATGCATTTGTTCCTTATTACTCTATATTTGTCATCATCAAAACTTATATTATACTAAATCTTACATGTTTCATATTAATCTTTTAATTATTAACATGTAACAAAAAATTCCTAATTGTTAACACCGTTAAATAAACTATCAGAAAATAATAATTTACGTATTTAAAAGTTACATCATTAATGTTATTGTGTATTAATTAATATAAAAATTATAACAAAAATAATTTTAAAGCTTAAATATTTACTACTTTAAAAATATGTTAACAGAAGAAGTTAAAGATTACAACCTTAAAATCAAAAGTTTTATTTTTAGGTTTTAAATATTTATTTTAAGACATTAAAATATTTTATTATAAAAAATAAATATTTATTTTTTATACTTTACATTCTCAAGTTAAATTTTTTAACTTTTCAAGTTGTCCAAGATAAATAAAAATTATTCATTTTAATATAATAATTTTAAACATTTTACCACAATATTTTAAAAATAATTTAATTTAAGGTTATAATTTTTAATGCCTTAAATTAACATATTTTTTAACTTTTTGATTTTTCTAAGGTACTAATTATTTATTTTGAGCCTAAAAAATGATAATTATAATTATTATATTAACTAATTTATAATAATAGTAATTAGATGAATTTAAGTAAATTTTCTGTTAACTTGTTTAACAGTGTAAAATTCGGAAACTTTTTTACCGTATTTTTAAAGTTAAAGGATTATAATGAAACTTTTAAAAGTTAAAAGACTAAAATAAAATCTGTTTCGAAGTTAAGGGACCAAAGACATACTTTCACCAAAAAGAAAAATAAAAATAAAAGAATAAACATTCATTTAAATCTTCACCAAAAGAAAAGAAAAAAAAAACGCATTTGCTTAATTCTTGTTTAAATAGTAATAGGTAAAAAAAAATTTTAACCATTTAATAAAAGTAGGTAACAAAATTTAAATGATTTTTATCCTTTAAATTTTAAAAATTATGAATAAATTTAATATATATAATTTTCAAATCAAAACAAATTTAAACAATGGTGCTGTGTTGTGGTATGATTTTGTTCAATTGTTTCCCTCCTTTTTGCTATGGATGGAGGCGTGCGTCTGTGGGTGCATGCGAGTGTGGATACGTGCATGTTAAGCATGCTTTGTTCTTCTCTAGGCCAGCGTCGTAGGATAATGTGTATAAGTTACAGGAAATTATTTTCAAATTTCAACTATTTATACCATTCAGTTTCCAAGGAAAAAAAAAATGGTATATTCAGTATCTGATCTCTCGTGCCTTGAGTAAATCGACCGCTCATGCAATCCAAGGCACCACATATGCACATATTTCTTATATCATCCAAAATCTACCCAGTTTTTTCCCTCCCCTCCGCTACTTTTTTAAGAATCCATTAAATTTTGTCTGTTTCTTTTATTTTCTTTTAAACTATTTTTCTCTCCATATCATCGAGTTAGTTATTAACAGTATTATTCCTTCCCACCAATTGAACTCATTCCTTTAGGTGGAGTGGCTCGTTTGGCGAAACAAAATCTGATAAAACAAATAAACAGTTCATAAACTAATGTAGATAGGAATTACGCACATTCATTTAATTCAACATTAGGCCAGTTCCCCACCAAAAGTCAAAAATAAAAACTTTCGGCCAGTTGAGGAATATAGAAGTCCAAGTCACACATCATGCATGGAAATCAAACGGACACGTACATATATACCAGGTATTCGTTTCGAGATTAGATCCTTCCAAGTTATTAATTGTCTGAAATTTAGAAGTTGTGGTAAGTTTATTCATTTTTTGCCCCCTTTGTTAGTTATTTTCTATTTAATTTGTAAAAGCTTTCTTTTGCTCCTCTCTTTAACCAACTTTACAGAACTTCATAGACACCAGAGGATCCACGTCCATTGGTTTACGTTTCAATGGCTTCGTTCAGCCCCAGCCCCAGATTGTAACAATGCCATTTTTATTCATGTCAGCATATATATTGACAGCAACTGTAATGAGGATATGGCCCAACAAGTAAAGGAATTCTGGAATCTGCACAACCTTTTTGTGATTTCCGTACTGTCAAATATAATTTTGTTTCCTTTTGTATTAGAGGGCAAAAAATTTCACAATTTTCATCCTATATTGTACAACATGAGTGGAAAAAGAATTCCTATAATGTACCCCCAAAAATAAAAAAAATCCTATATCATGTTTCCTGTTCACACAAAAGAATAAATCAACGAATCCTGTTAATTAATCACTTGTATGAATAACTGGTGTTACTGATGTTCCCCTAATCAATGGCAAGGACTCTGATCTTGGATGGTGATCGTCTCTTTGAGGCATGGTTCTCGTGTCAAGTGATGTTACGCTCAAACTCGTCGAAATTGAAGCTTCTGTAATCAACCCAGTGGTGGTTCTAAGAGCAAAAGATTTTGTGCGGCTATCACTTCTTGGAGAAAGACTAACTTGCTCCAAAGCCCGGAACTGAAGCTCACAAGGGTAGTCTCTCACACAGCTGATGCGAGGTCCGGCTCCGGTTGTCCACTTGCAGGATAGTTGTTTCCCCAATTGGTATGATTTCGTTTCTCTCAAGGAGCTAATCATTTTTACAATTGACTCCTCCGGAATAATTTCTACTTCGTTGCTGTCATCCTCATTGTGTTTTTCATCAGAAAGATCAGACTTGGACTCAAAAGTTAGTGCTGCTTTTTCTTGAGCATTAGAAGATTCCATTTGGAAACTCTCATGACTTAGATCACCACCTTCTTGCTCGATCTCTAGCTTTCTGAACGATTCCACCCTGTTGGCTATTTCAAGACGGGTCAGTTCTCTTCCGAGAATCTGGAATTGCCTTGTCCTTGGTGCCTCCAAGGCAGAAGCATTTTCTGATTCTGTTATAGTGGCTTTCCCTTCAATGCAGTTTTCAGCACTGGTCTCCTCTGTCTCCAAGCCACTTATGTTCTCAGTCAGGTCATCTTCAGATGAGTGGCTTCTAATATGACCACTGATTCTCTCTGAGAGTGATCCACTATCATCATCAACTGGAATCATCTGCATATTGAAATTGGAATAACCTCAGACTAGGTTGTTTTACATGTTTGCAAGAGATCTAAACCATTATTGAGAAGGAAAAAGAATTGAAAAGCCTTATTTTAAACTTCGGATACCTTGACATCTGAGAGGTTCACATTGTTGTCCTGAAGGAATGAAATGAATTCCTTAAAATTCTCTTCTGTGGGGTGATAGTGACCGCTGTGAGGCCAAACTGCCTGGTGAAAACAAAGACCACAATCATGTTTCAGTGAGCATATTATTACAATTTTAACTGCAAAATAGCTACAGGAATCCAGCAAAAGAAAATAAAACATTTGTAAACTTTCTTCAGCCAGATCCATACCTTCAAGACACCATATTCCACAACTAGTCTCCCAGCAGCAGATGTGGCTCCTCCAGCCAAGAAGCTGGAGTGCTGAAATGAACCTTTCTTCTTCTTTCCAACAAACAAGGTCTTAGATGTGCTAAGGACAAAAATCCATTTGGCATTTTCACATCCAGTAGTGTGAAGTAGCTCTCCTGATTGCTTGTAGAAGAACCTCCCATCCTCCAAAACAACTTCATATGCCAACCTTTCCATCTGAAAGAAAAATGAAAACAGTGAACATCAATTAAACCAAAGGTCAATCAAGTAGATATGTCAAATGAAATATATTCATGTTAATCAATGAAATCTTACCGGACCAAGATATTTGATGCACTGCAGTTGAAGTTTAGGTCGAGGGCACTTCTCAAGATTGACTTCTTTTCCTTCTCCTATATCTAGCCTGTAATTTTGAAGCATAAACTTAATCTCAAACTTCTATGTCTTAAAATATCATTTGAAACAACATCCCAAGTTATGAAACAAAAAAAGATGATTCACCAAAAATGTATTACCAGTAGAAGAAGGGTTCTCTGCTCTGACATTGAAGCCATTTATCATAATAAAAGTGTAGATTATGTCCATAGCGATGACGTGGATCAATCTGTTTTGTACACATCCGTAGCGTTTAAGTGAGTAATGATAGATGGATGACCAACAGGTCAATTATGAATGATAAAGAATCTATGCTCATGCATCTGACTAACCGCTTCAAGCCAATGCTGTAGAGCAAGTTTTTGAGCTTTATTGTCTTTTGATAAGCCTTTTCCAACCTGCAATGACAGATGAGCTTAGACTCTTGTTTGTACAATTCAAAAAATTAAAAGGCTACAGCATAGATAGAGGTTTGTAGGTAGCATAGGGAAAGAAATACCTTGGCAGCTCTGGTTCTAGCTCTAGACCAACGTGAAATGGCAGTTTCATGTTTCTCAATGTCAAAGAAGGATATAGAACTGTGCTTGAGTTCAGCAAAATCTAGGAGCTTCCACCTATGGTCAAGGAAAAAAAAAGGATCACATCAAAACGTGATAGAAGCTAACAAGGATCTGTAAACAAGGCCATGATCTTTCATAACAATTGATATGTACCAGCTTTGTTCAACAATAATTGCACAATCTGCGAGCTTTCTTCTAGTTCGAAAGCTCTTGTATACTTTCTGCAACTTAACTGCAGCCATGTGTTTGGGGTTGCTTGGATCCAAAAGGGCTGATTGGATCTTTTCCGCTTGACACTCTGATCCGAGAAACTGCTCATCCATCTCTTTGCTCTTTTCACCAACCCTCAATGTCAGCATGTTCTGCTCAATGTCAATAGGGACAGTCTTAGTTAAGGACATTTTCTCTGCTTCATTCCTCTTGAAGCTCACTGATGTTTCTATCATCATCTTCCCGGAACCTAAGGATTTCCGAATTGTGGGTTCTGAGTCTTGATTCTTGAAACTGACTGACCGCACTGGAGTTTTGACTTCATCATCACCAAAGTCTACGGATTTTACAACTACAGATTCTAAGCCATCTTCGACATCATTGTATTTTGCAAATGGACATGAAAAAGAAATCCCCATATGACAACAAAACAAATCTGCAGCAACCTATGCAGTCTGTGGTCCTGTAAAATGATAAAAATTGTAAAGAAATCAATATTACAATATTAGACAATACATAAGTTTCAATTGAACTAGTTTCAGTCCATACACTACAACTGTACAAATCCATCCACAAAAATGGATGAAGCAACAGATTTTGATAATACAAGACGAAACCATATGTGGTAAATATAATAGTTCAAGAGGAAAATCCTCAGGACTAGTTTGCAGAAATGCATTTCACACAAAAAGAAGAAGGAAAAAATATATATATATATATTTATATTATTAAGAAGGGAAGCCATTCTTGTTGAACTGATGGATCTACAAAATGCACCAATGAGATAAGATATTCCTGCATTAATTAACACGTAAAATTTTCCGGAATTGAGTGATAACCATAAAGGCAAAAATATGAGGTAATGCCCGGAAATCCCATTTTAGTTTAATAAATAGATCCAAAACAAAAAAGAATTATCCTTCGAATCAAAACAAATCAAGTAACAGGGAATACTCCATTCAGAGGTGGATATGGACAATGGATACTAAAAACTCAGACCAAAACATCAATACCAAACAAGAGATGATGGGAAAAGAAAAACGAACACATTGCCACATAGTAGGATGACAGACAAGACTCAGATATCAAATACCCAGTACGTACGAATAGTTGTAGAACATTCAGAACCAGTATGACGAATTCATAATACCATTCTTGTTGTTCGCCACAAGAACTTGAAGAAGAAAATCGAAAACCATACAAGACAAGGGAAGAGAAAGGGAGTGAAATATAGCCATAGGGGATTGAGGGGGCAGTACCTGAAGAATGGAGAACCCCAAATTGAGGGAGCGAGAATCTTAAAGGAGTGGGGTGAAGCACAGGTATGATAATGGGTAGGCAATTGGAAAGCAGGAAGACTGGGTTTCACTTGTAAACGAAGGTACCCCGGGGAAGGTGATTCATATATATACATAACAAAGCTGGAGGATGGGAAGCGAATGAAAGAGTGTTGGAGGAAGAGAGAGAGAGTCTTCCAACCACGTGGGGTGGACAAGTAGACGCAGATTTGTCACCGGCAGCAGCATAGCCTCTTTGCCCGAGCCCTTTGTTAGAAAAATACAAAATTTACTTTTTAATTGGATTATTAATGGAGAACCGAGAACTATTACTATTGGTATTATTTGAAGAAAAGAAAATATTTTCTCACAACCAATTATAATTGGATTATTGGCAAAAAATTCACTGGTTATTTATGTATTTCTTTTTTTATCTCCGGACATCAATTGCCTAGCTGATAGCTCCCAATTTTGTTTAATTTCTTTTAGGTCACTGGAAATTTGGCAGCTATTACATTACGTTACAATGTTGTACGTCTTACAGCCTTTAGTTTTGGACATTTTTTTTAATTAATTTGTACATTTTATCAATAAATCGGAAAAATAAAAAAAATACAGAAACACAAGAGGATCGAAATTCTTCTTCTTCGTTTTTTAATATATTATTATAGTCAGTGAAGTGGTTTTGTGACATAATTATCTGTTATTCATTTAGAATTAATTGATAAGCTTTGTAAATGTGATACGTAAATTGAACGAAACGTTAATCAATTACTTGGCGGATAATTTATTAGAAGTAGACCAAAGAAGAAAAAATCAAGAGTGGAAAATGAAGGACATTTTTTATTCTGTTTTTAAAAATAATTTTTTTTATTTTTGAAAATAGAAAAATAAAAAAACTTATTTGGTAAACATGTTTTTAATAAATTGTTTTGAGAAACAAAAAAACAAAAGAATAGAAAACTCAAAATAACTTTAAGGTGTTTTGTAGTTTTTGTTTTGGAAAACATAAGAAAAGGTGAAAAACACCTACCTCATTAATGCTAAAGTTATAAATTTTGAATAACTCATCTATTTATGATTTTGAGAACAACTATCCAAACAGATTTTTTTGTTTTCTTGGTTTCAAAATTTATTCTTGAAAACAGTTTTGTAAAACTGTTTTAAGAACAAGAAAACAGAAAGCACTGTCAAACAGACCCGAATCTTTTTATATATAATTATACTCCATCTATTTTTGTTTATAAGACAATGTTCACGAAGCAAGGCAGTTGTTAATAACTAAAAAAATTTATCATTTTCTAAGTTATACTTATTTAATATTATTTAATATAGTTGATTCATAAATTAAACTCTTCAATATTAATTAAATTCTATTATTTTTATAGATATTTTGAAAAAAAACTATTTAATTAGTAAAATATCCTTGAAATATAAATTTTTTAAAACCAAGTCTTATGAATAAATGAAAACAGAGGGATTATTATATTTTTAAGGAGGACAAGGAGGAAGAGTCAATGTGGTGTGGTGTGATGCGATGCAATGCAATTGGGGGGAAGGAGGATGACCTGATCAAAAGTGAATGGTGTCGCAATGGCTTAGGTCACAAAGTTTCAGATAAACATGGTACTTGCGTGTAAATGCTACCGTAGCTTAATCCCCAAGCTTTTCCATTAGTCAATTCTTTCTTAATTTTCTCCGAAATTCAATTAGTCAAGTCCAGACCACGCAGATGTATCTGTCTCTCCCAGATAACTCATCAAGATGGAATTCAATATTGAATTACGAGTAGCTTATGATCACTCACACCACATTACATGCCTCCCCCATTAATCCACATTTACATTTATACCGTATATGTGTATATATGACGCTAATCCAGGATTTTTTATTTAATCAGTTACAGTTAGGGTGATGATTTGCCACACGTGTACTCTTTTTTTTTTTTCATGGATATAATTTATTGCATCCATACTTAAAGCAAGAAAGAAAACGTAGTCATATCTATACTTAAAAAAAAAAGAAACCGTAGTCATATCTAATACATATTATACATGATACTTGTATTGTATTTTATAACATGTATCATATACTTTTTTTGATTTAAAATATAAATTTTATTTGACTAATTATATAGGAATCAAGAAAAGTGTTTTTACTCATTAAATCTATTAAAAAATAAATTATTTTCTAATAGTATCCTTATTTAATGTATTGCATTTAAAATTTACTATTTCTTTTATATTTAATTATAGATAAGGGTAAAATAGAAAAAAATATTTAATACTCTATAAATTACCAAATGGAATTTATATTTTGAATCAAAAAATTTTTTTGAAAGATGACTTATATTTTGAACCGCAGGGAGTACGTATCTTTAGTTTTCATTCTATAAAAAGTTTCAAAATAACTTAAAATATCATTGAAAAACTTATTTAAAACTCAAATTTCATATTTTTTTTAATTTTTGATACATTAATTTGTTGAATATATACGTAAATTTTATATGTATATTTTTCATACTCATATCCTAAATTTTTAAAATTGATTGTATTTGACATATCATATTGTGTTATATCCAATACTTATATATCTGTGCATCATAGTGGATATGTATATACTTCTTCTATTTTGCATTCAAATGTTCATTGTTTTTTTTATTCAAAACTATTTTTCCTTTCTCAACATGTGTTGAAATAATATTTAGTCGATATTGTTGATCATTAAATAAAATGCAAATAATCAACTTAATTTTGAAAATATTGGAAAATAAATCAATCAAAATTAGCATACATTTTATTTAATCAGAATTTATTTAAAAAAACACACACACACAATAATCAATATAAAAATATTTTATGAAGAGGAAAACTCTAGCCATGGAAAATTGGAAACTTCGTGGGAATCTTCTTGGTGTGTCCCATGGGTTGACTTGAACTTGTAAATGGGTTTTGAAAAATAAAAAGAAAAAGTCTCTTAGCATTGCAGTCCAGAATTTGCCAAAAGAGATCACACATTTGGAGTTCTTTTTTTCTTTTCTTTGGCATTATTGCTAATAGAAACACGTACACAAAGCTTGAGGTGGCACCTTAAATGCACAAGCACATATTATCTGTCCAACAAAATATTAAATCCTATAAAAGTGTGTATTATGTTACTTTCACATAATGAGGATAATTATGCATGCATTTTGTTGATTAAAAGACAATTTTTTTTCTAAAAGAAAAAAAAACCGTAGTTTTAATTAGCTAGCTCCAATGCATGTACCCCACAGAAAACTGCAACTAAAATTTTAATATATATACGCTCCCTCTAGTCTTTTTTAGGAAGGCTTTTTAATTCAATCATATGGATTAAGATAAGTAATTAAAATTAGTTAGAAACAATAATTTTGTCAAAAATTACTATAATATTCTTAAAATACCCTTAATGAGAACCATTAATCTTTATTCATATTAATGCATGATTGGAGAGAGAAAGTTAGAACTACTATTCCGTCCGTCATATATTATAAGACAATAAATGAGTTTTTTCTTTCCATAATACTAGGTAATATTGTTTTATTCGTCACTTTTACCCTTCATTAATGTAATATATAATAATATTATAAATTGTATTGAAATTATAAAAAGAAGAATATTTAATAGAGGTAAAATAAAAAAATATTTTGATTTTTTTAAAGAATTTAATAATGTTATTCTTATTTCTTAATATGTGTGAAATTTTAAATGTTACTAATATGGGATGGAGGGAATATAAAAAACCTTTAAAAAAATCACTCATTAACACTTTATTAAATTTTGAAAGAACTAAAAATATATATATATATATATATATTTCTTTATATGCTTTTTATATTATTCTCTGATTAAAATTTAACATATAGACTTTTTAAATTTTTTTATATTTAAGAAATTAAAATATTTAATATATAATTAATGACTAAATCTATAATATATTAAAAAATAATAAAATTATATAAATAAATATTTTTTATTTTCAAAAATAACAAGAAAAGTACCTAAAAAAAGTATATAAGTATTTTTCATTTTGAAAATTCCTTTATATTATGGATAATAAGAAATGACCTTTATAAAAAGAGTACTCCATCTACTCATATTATAAAATATTTTATATTAAATAAATATATATTAAGAAAACTATTTTTTATATGAAATTCATAGAAAAAATATCAAATTTTTTTATTTTATTCTTATTAAATGTTTTATTATTATTAATTAGTGAAATAAAATTTATATTTTAAATCAAAAAAAATATATGATACATGTTATAAAATATAAGTGTTATATGTTACACGATAATAATAACCAAATGACAAAAAATGTTGGTAGTCGTAACATGTGCCGTCATTTCACATTATTCGTACCTTCTTAAAAATATAACAGCAATTTCCAAACACTTGACATTTTAGTAATATATTTATTACGTAAAAAAATATTGGGAACGGCTTTACGCCAGTTTGATATTGGAATATTTAGGCGTGAATTTATGACTTTACACGTAATCTGGTACGTATCTGGGCCTGCACATTCAGTATACGCGGCCTTTGACTTTCCCTCCCCCTCTTGTGAGTAGTTTTTTGGTGGGGGAGTAATAATAAATTTTTTGATAAAATATAATAACAAATTTTAAATACTGTATGTGTCGGAAAGTGGTTTGCAGCACCATCACTTGGTTTTATTATATATATTAATTGTTAAACAAACGGCAAACACCAAACCCTTCCTTTTTTTTTTTCTTCCGAACTTTGAGCTATAATTAATGGGATATCAGCTGATCAAGAAAACACTTTCAACATTTTTTTTTGGAAAGTATGACTTAAATTAATTACAACAATTGGATTAGAGATTAATTATCTGCAACTGAACGTGTCTTTTTTTTTTTAAAAAAAAAGATATATTGGGTTTCATGAAGAGATAGAGAGAGTGTGGAATTATTAAGTGTGCTAAAGAAAAGCAACAGATAGACTGGGAATAATGGGATATACTTAAGAAAGAGTTTATGACATTGGATGCTTCTCAAAATGTGAAATGTAAGATATATATATATAGATCATATCGGTATGTCACTAACGTTAAAGATGTGAGGAGATTGAGGGAGAATCGGGATCCAAACAGGAAAAGACGTAAAATCCACATATTATTAATTTAATTTAATTTATTATTAATTATTCAAAGTTGTATGATAGTGATAAAGTAGTATTAGAATGTGCAGTCATTAATGCAAAATTGTGACTTGGGATCCTTCATACAACTCCTAAGCTCACAATGAACGAATTTATGTACTTGTAGATTGATTAGACTTTGTTGAGGATTCGACAAGAGTGACCTGTCACGAGAAAAATAATAGACACGACGCGATCCTTTTAAATTTTAAAAATGGAATGAAAACCTCGTCCTCATTCACTCTCACTTTTTGTCTCCGATTCGCAATTAATCATCATCGTCGTTCTTAATTATAAGACTTTTTATTTTGATCATATATATATATATATATAAGATCATTTCTAAAATATGAAGTATTATTTATTATGTATTACTAAAAAATATCTCTATTTAATTTATGAGAAATAAAAAAAATTAATAAGAATAATTTTAAAAAGATATTGTGATTTATTTTAAAAATTAAAATAATTATATAATTTTAACTCTTATCCATAGTTTTTGTAATTTGATTAAAAAAGTGTTATGTTAAAATTTGAGTGGGTGAGCAGTTTTTAGTTTGCCCATAGAGATTGTAGATCTTAAGGTATTGTTTGGTTCTATAAAATGGAAAAAAAATAATGGATTTTAATAAAGAAAAAGAGAAGAATTTTTATTGCAAGGGGAGAGGAGAGAAGAGAATGCATTTTAATATTTTGTTGTTTAGATATGTTGCAGAGGAGAAAAGGGGGAGAGGAATTTACTTATATATTTTTTAATTTTCTCACTTTTAGAGGGGAGGGAAGGGATAGTAGATGAGGGGAAGAAAAATTCATAATCCCCTTTCCCCATCAAATGAGGGAAAATATTTTCTTCTTTCCCTCTAACTTATTGAACCTAAGCAACCAAATAAAGGATAAAACTCAAATAATGAAAATGAAGTATTTGGAAAATAATTTTTCTGTGAGAATTAAAAAAAAACAAACAAACAAAGGAAATGGCTTGAATATAAAAGATGAGACACAACATTGTCACATCCAACTGTCATGAATGTGAGATCTGCTCTGCCCGGCATGCATCGCGTTCTCCCCTGAGTGGACTATATACATATATATATATATATTTTAAGTAAACAGAGTGGATTATATTTTATTTGTATTGTATATGTATTATGTGGTATATTCAAGGAGTAAGGTACTTTGTTCCGTACGAGTATGGAGAAGACACGTGACAGGATAAGAGTGGGCCACGCATCACTGCTGGCGTGACAAGACCAATTAATGTAAGAAGGAAGCCAATAGGAGACCAGAGGATCAGGGAGAGCGTTGGCGGTGGTCCCCCGTTTGACGCACCGTATATCCACTCTCTAATATTCAATTCAATTATACGAACAATTATTGTTACATTTACTATATAATATAATACTAACCCTGTCTATTATGTTTATTACTTTTACTTCGAACTCCAAGTATATATTCCTATCTCTGTACATCCACAATGTCAGCTACCCAAAGTTTTAACGCCATAAATTTATACGGGGTTTAATTATTATTATTATTATTTTTAAAATTTTGAGCTTTCTAATTTATTGAATACGTCACTAAATTATAATTATATTTTTTAAACACATATTATATTATAATTTGTGGTTAAATAGTTGAAAAAGGACAGGATATATTTTCCCTGCAACTAATTTTTTTTATTTCAATGAAGCAATATTTGTGGTTTTTCCTCCAATCTATATTAATATAAAATATTTAAGTTTAATGAGTTAAATTATTCACAAGTGATAATCAAAGCAGCTCATTTGAAATATTGGGTAAATATATAGAGCTTAAAAGGCTAGAATAGAGTTTGAGCAAGATAAGAAAAACAATAATGTAATAATTAAAATGGGGTGGGTCATGGATATTTTTGAGATTGATGTTAATATAGTACATTAATTACTTTTTTTTTTTGGTTCCCCGGGGTGCTTGATGTGTAAAAAGGCAGAGGAGAGGAATGTCATTTGAGAACAAAATAACATTGAATATTTTTGAAGGAGGCAGAAGAGGATGCAGGAGGAGGATGAAGATATATTACATTAAAAAAAGGAAAAAGGGAGAAGAAAGGGAAAGACGACGCGCTTTTGTGATGCAAGTGCAGAGCAGCAGAGGCAGCACCGACGCTGACTCCTCCACAAGCAGGATAGCTGTTTTTGACATTTAGTGTTGAGAAAATATAAGAATAAATAATATAGAATTTTACGATCTCAAAAGATGCTCATGGACCCCATTTTAGCCCCAAACACTCTTTTTGACTCTATCTATACGTAATCACTCTCGAGTTTCGACATATCATCATGGTTGGCGAGTCCTCCCCTCCCCGCCCCGCCCCGCCCTGATGTTCATTTTTTTAAATTTTAGCTACGCCTAATAGCTACCTAACGGGAAGCATATCCTCCTTATAACAAAATTAATTTTTTAAGTTTTAAATTAAACCTAAGATGCAGTGCTCCCACTCCACCCAAAAAAAATTGATGAAGTAGGGCATGCCAAATTTTATCAATTAAGACCCGATTGTTTTTAAGTTTGTAAATTTGGTTTAGAATGAAATAAAATTTAGATAAAAGTAAGTTTATTATTTTGTGATTTATTTTTGAATATTTCTTACAAAAATAAGTTTGATAAATTGATTATAAAATAAAAATAAGTTTATAAATAAAAAAGTATCTTTTCCAATCTGTTAGCCAAATCTTGATTTAAAAATAAAAGTAAGTTTACAAAAATAAGGTTTAAAACCATGTGATATAGTTTTTTATTTTCTAATATAAGTTTGCAAACCCACTTTGAAAGCAGTAAATGGAAATCCAAACAGGCATTGAACCGCTTGGGTGGAAACAAGAAACCATTTAGGAAAAGAATGAACCTCATTATACTCTAATGTTATGTTTGGATTGCGAAATCATTTGGTGGGAATATAAATGAGAATGAAAAGTAATGAAATGAGATACATATGTTTGGTTTGTTATAAAAAGGAATGGACATTTATGGTTAGTTGGATAATATTGCCCCAACATAAAAATATAGAAGATATTTATTTTATAATTCTTAATTTAAAAAAATGATTTAATCTATTTAATAAAAAGATAACAAAATATTTAATTTTGATTTTATTTTTTTACTAATTGAACTTATGAGATTAGATAAAACCATATAGTGTTGATGGCAATCCAAAATCCCTTTTTTTAACCTATATATTCACACACTCACACACTTACTTATTACCTTTAAGAACTTTTACCTCTCGATAAGAGCTCCAAAGCATACAAATTAAGTTTACTTCCACTCTAATTATTTTTTAAATTTCATTAATATTTTTAAAAAGAAAATATGAAAATGAAAATGATACAGAATTGGTGAGATTTCTTTTTTTGCCAAGTAAAGAAATGATGAGAGATTGAAGAAATTAAGCTGAAAGTGATATTGAATATATATAATAACCGTATTTATAAATTGAGAATGAAGCAAGGGCAAAGAGGGAATGAGGGAACTGGCATCAGCATCCCTTGTCTTGGGGAGCAGGGCAATGCCCTTGTCCACCAATACGTGTTGAAAAAAGTGCGGCAATAAAATATAGAAGTGTCGGAGAAATTTCTACTTTCAAAAGGCACACACTTATCTGTAATCATAACATCAGTCCAGACAGTCGTCAGGGTCGCCTTCTTTCCATTTTGTTTCGCGGGAGAATGGTACTTTTTCGCACCTTTTTTAACCCATTTTTGACCACCTTTCTAAATGACCCTCTACTCATTCAACCGACCATATATTGACTCACAATCCTACCGCTTCAATTAATTAATTCCTTTATCCTCTCCCTATTCCTATAATATACTCCGTTAGTCTTATATTATAAAGCAATAGATGAAATTTTATGTGTATTAAAATTTATTATTATTATTTTTTTTTTCCAATTCTTCCTTGCAAAATGGTTCGGGGATCATCCCTTTCCACAAGTAACAGTGTCACGACTTGGTCTTTAGTAGGTAAGTGCACGTGCTGAGAATTAGTATGAGGAAGAAACCACCCCAATAATATTCCTACGTTTTATTTTTTTTATTTTTTGGGTGAAATTCCTACGTTTTTTTTACTTCACATTGAATCTATCTTATCTCCTTCCATTTGAGAAGGTCAAGTCACCCATATACAGAGGGAGATCAGAGAGAGTTTTCGTTTCTTTTTTTTTTTGGGAAAAAAAGGAACATGAGTGAAGCATAGAATATAGATGCAATGGGAGAGTATAGAGGATAAAGCTAAACAAAGCCCCCCAACAAAGAAATATGAGGCAGTGGTTGAACGCTTCTTTATTATTATTATTATTATTATTATTTAAAAGAACCTTCCTTATTTAACTAATAATTATTAATAATAATGCATTTCTAATAATCCTCCCCAAACCCAATTCCCTAATTCTAAACTTTAATTAATTAATAATTCTCACACCATATATATATATATATACTTCATCTTATTCTTAATATAAGATCATTTTAATTGAATGACGTAAATTAAAAATGGAAGTTAAAATTAGTTAACTATTTTAATTTTTAAAAAATCACAATATCTTTTTAAAATTATCCTTATTAAATTTTTTTCTCTTCATCTCTTTTATGAATTAAATAGGGATATTTTTTGGTAATAAATAATATATATTGTCTTATATTCAAGAAATGATCCTATATTTAGTATTAAGATAAAATATTCTATATTTAAAGTGGGAGGAGTCTATACTTCCCTCTCTTAACCTCAAATTTAAACATTGACAGGCATCAATTTCATCTTCCTACACAACCCACATGTTTTCATAATTCTGCCTTCTTATTCGTAAGCCGTTGGAGCATATTGTAATATTAAATAGAGATGACACCGTGAAAATTAAATTAAATTAAATGAAGTATAATATTTATAAATGTTTGCTAGCTAGCTAGACCCATTTTCTGAATCAATTCTAGATTTATGACAAGAGAGATACAACACGCACGGCACGTGATATTTGGTTTTTGGACGGCCAGTCGGTAACAGGACCAGTACATATATATATATATAATTTAAATCTTTAACTTGTACATGAGGAAGTTAATTTGTTAGAAAACCATGATATAGTGGCACTGTGTTAATTAATTAAGGAGAATTTTGGAGGGTAATTATTATTAAAAAAAAAAAAAACTCAGAGGAGTCAACCCCAACTAAAACCACACCTACCAAACAAGTTGGCCTATATATATAGTATATATGTGGAGGGTCCATGCATTAAATAACACCTTCATTAATTATTGAATGCATCCGCTAGTTGTACTTACGATTACGAACCACTCTGATTCTCGTAATCCCTCCCATCGTCCCATGTGATCATTTTCACTCATGTTTTTTTTAGAAAAGGGAAAATGAAAAGCCTAAAATCATGCAAGATCTCATCTCACAAGACACTATAAAACAGAATGGCAGGCATTTTCGTAAGTAAATTTAAAAAAACAAATCATGTAGTGGTGGGAAGTGGGAACACATTTATGAATACGATCTGATTCCGATTTCGGGGGCAATAGTAAAGAAGAAGGACTGAAGAGAGGTACGAAAGAAGGCGGCACACATAAAGTAGTACGGAAAATCAGGTGTCAAAATTTTGTTCGGAGCACATGGAATTGGAAATCATATGAATAGGATGAGATAGATCATATTCTGTAGTATGTACTTAGCCTATTCTAGTGAGAGGGTCAAAGTCACAACAGCTGGCTCGGCTTCTCCCACCTTTTGTTATATAGCTGAAATTCAAATATGATATGAGAGTTGGCAAGCAATGCAATTCCACCCACCTCTTTCAATTCTGGGGTTCCCCAGGAGCGGTGTTCCCAACCACCCCTGGGTCACTTTTGAAGAAATTCTCTAATTTCTATTTATTTACTAATATTTTAAAATTTTAAGATAATATTAATTGTTTTATTTTCCTCTATACTTTTATTTGTCATTTTAAAAGCCAATTTTATTATTAATTGCTTTCCTTTATTTATTCATTTGAAGGTGGGTATATTAGTAAATTAAAAGAAAACTCAAGCATATTAATTGCATTTCCTAATTTACGTGCTAGAATGAGTAAATAATAATACCCCTTCAACATTTTGAATTTCTCAGCAGCCAAGCAACCAAAGAATTTTACTACCTCAAATATTCTAAGTGAAAGGTGTTGGGCCAAAGGCAAATCTAAATTTCACTTTTCTTCAAACACAACCCAGTCATTGCTCCACAACCAGAAAACCAACGGCCTTAATGGTCCACAACCAAAATTATCCATGTTCTAAACATATAATACATAACGCATAATGGCAAATCCACTGCACATGTCTATAGCAAAGTGGAGCGTTTTACAATTTACACCATCCCAAATTCAAATTTAATAGAAAAAAGCCACAGAACATTATAAACTCTGATCATTGCTGTACAAGCTTCCTTTAATCAAACAGAGTCATCAGAGTCACTCCTGTCAGGCTCCCCAGCATTTGTAACAGTCTGTGGAACATCATCTTTTGCCACAGGTGGGGCTGCAGCTTTTTTATTAGCACCTCCCGCATTCTCATCTCCCTCTTCCTCTTGTTCAGCTGCTTCCACATGTACATCTCAGTTAAGAGAACAACCAAAAATTAAGCATTAACCATAATTATAACAAACTCTACTCTGCTATGGACATGCAACCCCCTGGCTTTTGTAATTTATGCAAATAGCTCCTCTAGGTCATTATCAAATGCCCTTCTCCCCTCCCCACTCTATGAAAATGGAAAAAACATAGAATTAAAACTAAGCAAGCAACTATAATGTTCTCAAAACCATGTTGCTTGTCAACCTATTCCCGTATGCATACAAAATGTAACTGATAGAGCAATTGGGCCTGCACGTTTTGTTCATAATATTAAAGAGGCCCAGTAAGAGATGAGGCAGAATGTAGAAGATGTGAGTGGAGGGGTCTACCCAAGCCCAAAACACGGTTGGCCCACATGATGGATAGCACTGTTTCTTCTAGGGTCGTGTCAGAAGACTGACATAAGTAAATGGTCTGTTTTGGAAAGGAATAGTCTTGACCTCTCGAATGTCAAGTGCGGTTTGCCTAATTTTCTACTATTTCCTTTCTTAATTTCCAGTAATTAGCTACGGTATCAAGGGGTAGGTTACATTTTCCAGCTGTAACTATTCCCTTAATCAGTGAATTAAGGGAAATAATACTTGGGTTACAACATAAACTAAATTAAAATGTGGACCCATGAATTTTCATTAAGAGTTGAAATCTTAACCAGGCCAAGACTTTTTCAGCTCAACAACAATTTACTTAAATGCACAAGGATATCAACATTGTCCGCGGTTCCTCCAGCCATGATCTTCAGAAGATCTTTCTCCACACGTGACACGAGCTCAGGCTGCAACATGTAAAAAGATGAAATCATAAGTTCAGGAAATAAAGATAAGCAAACACCATAAATTCCTCATTAATTACTATGCTTTGCATATGGTTGTTTCTACAAAGAGAAGCAGCTGCATTGTCTTCAACTACTTCCTCAATAATACAGATACTGGCTAGCAAATTGAAAGAGGAACTCCTTTCCTCCTTTAATTTTCAGTCCATTTCCAAGCAGACATTCAATTTTCCTTTAATTTTAATTCCAAAATTATAAATCTTACATCAGGAACTATATTTCTGCTATAAAAAAGGTGAGAATTTTAGTACATTTAGATCTGGTTCTCTTCGAAATCTACGCTTGCGGGCATCTCTCATGGGTGGGGTAAGACCATGTCTGTACTCGATCACATCTGGAGCAGCATCACCAGTTTCTCTAACCATAATCATCTGTTTCAAGCCAACAAAATCATCTAGTCAGATTACGTTTGAATAGTTCAATCAATTACTATTGATCACTGTAAAGGGAAAATTACCTGACCAATATCAGCAGTCTTAATCAAGCAACTATCATCGTAAGTTTTGTAGGATTCCACCACACAAGGAAGGTCCAACAGAGATGCTGGGAAATGATCATCCCCAATGACAAATGTACCGCTCCTCCCATCCTCTGTTAGATGAAAAAGAAGAAACATGAGAGCAAAGAAAGAGATTATAAATTAAGAGATAAAACAAAAGAGAGCTATACATTTGACATATCAGGGACAAAATAGAAATCAATGAGTAAAACAGCAATAACTTTTTAGATTCTTACTAATAATGTACAGGGAAGACCAATAGAGTGATACATCAGCAGTAAAACAACCACAGGTTCTAAATTTGTTTCTGTCAAGGGCTGGATGTGTGACAATCACGTGTATCTCTTAAATGAACTCATAAAATATTCTGGTTAATTAAATATGATCATAAGGTTTGTTAAACTTGCAAAAGACTGATGTCATGAAGATTAATTGCATATCAGCAAGCAGTTGCTTTCATGCAAGATAAAAACATTAAAGCCTGTGGACTTAATTTGATGAAGAAACAGAAGCAGACAGCCCATCCTAACTCACGTGTGAATCAGCAGTACTGGCATGTCCTAATTGCGAGAAGCCATGAACCAGTAGTTCAACAAATATTAAAATCCAACAAAGCAAGTGATACTGACACCCATGTTGATTCTATTTCATATTAAAATCAAGGTAGTTCAACAAACATCAAAAATTCAACAAAGCAAGGTTGTTAAGATTGAGATCTTACATAAGATTGGCTTAGATGCCAAAAAAACAAAATTGCAGGATCAGATTGAGAATCATTAGATCCTACAACTGATTACAAATTAAAAAAAAATGTATATATTTTTACCAAACATTCATGAATAGAAGCAATACTATCAAAATCTCATCATAGATTAACAACATCACAAGTTACAAAAGTCACAAACTTCATACATTAATACAACCCATAAATCACCAAACTGACAATATCCATCCATTAAACAAATCATACTTCATAAAGTCACGCTTCACAATATTAAAAAACAACAATTTACTAAACTTAAGACACATTCAATAATCAAGTTCATCAATGTCATCCTCATCTTTCATGATCTTAATGTTATTGAGATCACCACCATCACTATCAATAGCACCATCAAAGTAACCTAATTGTACATTATATTCAGAAATATCCAAGTCATCAAATGTTTTCCAGACTCTCAAATTCTCCACTTCTTGAACTTCAAGTAATTCATCTCCTCCCTCCTCATCTGCCACCCTCGCTACATCATTCTGTGATCAACTCGTCATCAGAAAAAATGTCACCCAAATCATAAACATCTCTCATAACTCTTTTCTTTCAATTTTAGAGTGTCAGTCACAGGCACCAACTTCTTTTGGTGCAATCAGTTTCTTCTCTTTGTGTGGACCTGATGGGCCTGCTGAGCCCATTTCTAAAGTTTACAAGAGGTCCAGACCCAGGTTGAAGAGTATACAGAGTGCTGAGAATCAGGAGCAGGTTCACAGGTCAGGGTAGGTTGTTGGGTGTGGATTATATTGTTTGTCGGGTTTGGGTTGGGTTATTGCTACAGCATTTTGCCAGGTTGTTGCGTGTGGCTTATGTTGTTTGTTGGGTTTGGATCGGGTTACTCCTACAGTATTTTCCAGGGTTTCTTGCATCTGTGTTGAGCAGCTTTTGACCAAGACCTTGTTTAATTTTGCGAGGGAGAGGTCCCGGAGAAGATTATCCTATTTTTGCTTAATACTGTTGTAATTACCTTGTTTCAGTGCTTTGAATACCAAGTCTCTATCAGGACCTAAGCAACTTATTATCTATGAAAAAGTAAACTAAGACAAATGTGAGGAAGATAGTGGTGATAAGATTATTCACTAATCATTAAAAATTTCTTACCATCTCAAAGACGCTCAAATTACATTCACATGCTAGAGAGTAACAAGTCAAGCTCACCATCTGTATAGCAAATCTCTATAACTCTGGACATTGATCGCCATAATAATCACACCTATGAGCTGATCACTTCTTACCCTTCATAGCCTTTGCAGTTGGATAACCACAAAAAAAAAAAAAAACTTTTTTTTGCTTCCTTGAATACTTCAAGTTGAATCTCAACTGTGTTCCTTTCCTCAACTGTCAAGTGTCAACATTCTTGCCATGCATTGTGTTTCAGCACAGCCATGAGAAAATAGCATAGCTATATCTAAGCAGCAGAAAAATGACAATCCCACACCTAATTGTAGTGCCAAGGCCTATTGTAGAGGGCTTCAAGCTATGGCCGGCTATCAATAACTATGTCACTATCACTCAACTTAACATATAAAAGCTCTAAGAATCCACTTAGCTGGAAATGGCTTATGAATAGTACCACCATGGCTCATTGTTAAACACCTCTAGCTTTATGCAGTAATTAATGGAATTGGATTTTTTTTTTAAAACAATATATAAAATATTTAAATCAGTTTGAATCAAAACATATTATAAAAAACAAATCTTCAATATTATTGTTTTAGTATTTATATTGGGATTGGGATGCCTGCAAGCTTTTATACCATTGATATCCATGCAAAACTAATACGGGGAAATTTTCCTGGAATGCTATTGATACAAACCAAGAGTCCAGGCCTTAGCAAGCATAGCTTATAACATTTAGTTGCATGCAATAGATGTATATTTGTCATGTGGGACTCTTTAAGTCCATATAGAACCTGTTTGAGTGTGTGTGTGTGTGTGTGAACTTGCATGAAGGGGGAAAATACCATATATATAGACAGACATAGATGCAAAAATATTCAATGATAAGAGCAAATGCTCACCAGAAAAGGACAAATCTAATGACTTGTCTTCAGATGAAGAAGGATTTTCATTAAGAAGACGTTCTATACGCTCAGCAACATCTGGTGGAACTCTAAGTATGAATTGCTCCTCCATAACTAAGAAAATAAAAAACACAATATAACTTTCGTGATTGTTTATAATCAAGCAAAAATGAGCTTTAATCCTCACCCTCAAGCTCTAAAACACTGCCTAACCATGTCAATGAGAATATAACCTCCGTTAATTCATATATAAAATGCATCCTGGTAAAACCGGAACAGTGAAATATAACATAGCTCCTACTTTATGAATTAAGACCAGTAGCTCCTATTTTACGAATTAAGACCAATTTTCTATTATTTTCAGAAATTTGCAATTAATGACTGCTTGCTTACCAACAAACTATATTCACTTAAAGTTGTAATATATGTGAATATTTATGTGAAAAAATAATCACAAAGATTACTTAACAACATACATAGATTATAACAGAGCTGAACTTAACTTTTTGTTTCATGAAGCCGAAATATGTCATTTGTTTCACAAAACAAATTATCCCCAACTGTAACAGGCTAAGTTACTGCATGGAAGGGTTCTCTACTATAAGAGACTGAAAGGGATACCTCTCGTAGCTCTAACAAAACTGTTGGATTGACTGAGATGGTGGCCCTGGCCCCTTTTGTTTTGTTTTCCTGTTTATCACCACCTAATAAGAAATCCACTCTTTGTTTGCAATTCTTTCAGGTCAGGCTGCAGACAACAATATTCTTACTGATAAACCAATATCTGACAAACAAGAATAATATGGGGGATTCATCCACACGAGGACCAGAAGGCAGTATTCTAACACAATGTAGAACCCCCCCCTCCCCCCAAAAAAAAAAAGAAAAAAAAAACTTGTGAGGGAGTGGGGGATCAAATCTGACTCTGAATTGTAAAATAAGAACAAGAGGGAGGAACTACTCTTTAAAGAAAAGAGCTTTCTAAAAATAATTGCTTACTGTGAAAAGAAGGATGATTTCCAATGTTTTAAAACCTGGGCTGGACGTCAAACCGGAAATGCCATCAAGTCACTGTTTTTATGGTTCATTCAATTAGACTAGTAGTCGAACTAGTGACATAATGATTAAAGAAAAATAATATTATATATAATAATATATGGATAAGAAATAAAACATCAAATTGTTAAGAAAATAAACTTAAATAGTCCAATTTCATAAAGATTTAACAAACTCAAATGGTAATAATATATGTCAAAATAATTGAAAGTAATATACTTACAAGTCAACATAATAACACTACATGACCATATCATTACAAAATGTCTACATAATATAATGCAATTTTTCATTAACAATCGAGAATGCTAACATTAACAAACATAAAATTACATTCTAATTATCTCCCCACTCCCAACCTTGTAGGCTTGATTCGACTGGCCAGTACAGCTTCTGCTATCCATGGAATAATTAAGTTTAATTATGTATTATATATCAGATCAACAGCTTATCTACTTCATTGATAGGGTATTGCAGCTGAATAATTATTCTACAGTCTAGCAAAAAAGGGTTGTAATGATTTGAATATTTTGCATTAACTATGTCTTGGAAAATTTGAGTGAAAGAAATAAGGATGTAGGTCTCGTAAGTGAAATAGCTTAGTTTTCACAAGTGCACTACAACAATGAAGATGAAAGACTTCCAAATTCTACCAACCAAAACCAACGTCAACCACGAGCTATAGACCAAAACCCATATCACAAAACGCATAAAGAAGCAAAACTCAGGTGAACAATTTTTAGCTAAATGAAACTAAGAGAACAGGATTTGGAATCGCAGCTTCTACAACAATTTCAGAGATTTCTTGCTATGTGTCAAATTTTATGCAAAATCACGAAACTCAACCTACTAGATTCAGATACCCACAACAGAAAATAAAGATAACGCCGCAATCTGATCAGAATAAAAGAAAAATCTAAATATCCTCAACAGAATTCTTCAACGCATAGATTTGCGAAGCACAAAACTAAATGAAATCAAGAGCACAGAGCACGGAAGAGGACGGGGATGAGAGAGAAAGAAACTAACCAGGAATTGTAAGAGGATGAGGACAAAGCATAAAACCAGCACGAGCTCAGGCAGCGACGGCCAGGCGTGGGAGAGTGATTAATTTTAAATTCGCAGAGGAAGAAGTGGTTGCCGCGGTGGAAGAAGGAGAAGACCGAGCTTGCCGAGGGAAGGGAAGACGGAGCTCGCGAAGTGAAGAAGAAAAAGCTTCGACGGCGGTGAGGTGGGATTCACGACGGAGGAGAACGAAGGAAGGCACCGATGATGGAGATTTGGGATTTTAGGGAACAACTAGGAGGATACCCGTGCAACTGCAGGGGTTTGAAATACTTGTTGTGGGAAATTGTGCGCGACTGACGTATATTGAAATACTTGGATGCTTATATTTATGTGAAAATTAGCTAGGTAATGTAGAATTTAATATTTGGTGTAAAAAATTTAAAAAGAAAGTCCATATAACAAAAAAAGCTCTCATATAATTTTATGTATGGGTTGAGAATATTATTCTGGGATCAATGAAAGTAAAATGTATAATAAATTGTTTGATTGTAGAGTCACTTGGAAAACTGATTCAAGACAAGATTTTAGATAACATAGTGTATTAAGTTTTACCAAAGGGAAAAATTCTTGAAAAGAAGAAAGAAATAAAAGTTAAAAATAAAAATCATAAAGGGACAATAATTTTCATTTATCTTGATATTTTTATTTATCTTGATACAACAGATTATTTGAAAAAAAAAAAGAAATGCTTTAAGGTTTTGTGGGGATAATCTTTTTCTCAAAGACTTCACTGCAAAAAAATACTACTATTTTATTATATTGATTCATTTAATTTTTTGATTTTGACAAATTATTGTTTAGGGCTTATGGTTACCAATTACAAAATTTAAACTAATAATAAAATTTTTTTCTCACATATATGAGAAATAGTAATATATAAATAAGAATAAGAAAATAATATAGAATACGTAGAAAAAAAAGTATAAGAAAACTTAGTAGAGTGACATAAGAGAAAATGACGGGTAAAAGTAGAAAAAAGTAAAGTCAGCGAAATAGAACAGAGTTTAAGTCAAGTACATTGCTAAGAAAGTTTCTGTTGCTTCATGGTTTTTTTAAGTTTGCTAGATGAAGTGTCCTAGTGATGTATTTTCTATAGATATTCTCTTTCCAGTGCTTGACTTGTTTGTTGATAATTCAATTTGTGGGTACAATCTAGTAAGTGAGATATCATTTGACATTGTATCCTACAAATAAATAGATGTTACATTAGTAATGGGGATATTATTAGATTATGTATTAAATAAAACAGTATAAATGAACACATTACTTGGTTTTCACAAATGCAAAAGCAGTTAATTGTTTCTTGGTCTTCATTAAGGTTTGACACTGTGAAATTTGGTATAGAGTAGTTCTTTTGGGATGAACTGGTTGGTGATGAGTTGAAATGTTGAGCCGTTACTTTTAGTTTAAGCAAATATTGTTGTCCAATTAAGTCATCTAACTCATTTGGGAATGAATAGGGGTATTGTTCCTACAGAAGATGTGCATAAATATTGTCAGAAAATAAGGATATTAGATATTTATGTCTATACAAGAAGTTTACCTTATCCAGTTGGTCCCTCAATTCTATTGTTGTTTTGTTTAGCATTTTCCTTACCTGGTCATCAAAGAATAACACTGATGCAATCCCTGTGTCTGTCTGCAATGGTGACTTGTATTTTGAATATGTAAAACTAAACTAATTTATACTTCTATTAAAACTATGAGAAAAATCAATTGAAAGTTTTTTATTCAAAGTCAAAACGTAGACTTGATAGTGAGAGTGTTAGTTCTTTTTGCATCTATGCATGTAAGTTGTCCCTCATTTAATTTCTAAAGTTTGTTTGTATCTTTTGCAACTGAGCTCGAATAATGCAATCACATTCCTAATGAAATAGCAAAGTCATTGTTAGCAGTTTGTCACTTAAGATTATTACTAGGAGAAGAGTATGGTTAATGTTTAAACCTGTTTAAGATCTAAAGGCTGCGCAATTGAGACACGGAGAGGAAAATTGAGCCATTCATTTGTTGACATTTGAGATTGGCAGGATTGGAGAGGATTATTTAGGTTCTTAGACATCTGTAATATTGACTCAAGTAAGCTAGCAAGACCAATAGAAGTAGACCAGTAGGTAGTATGGATAATTAGGGAAGCAACAATTGATGGCACAAGTGTGAGAAATGTTAAAAGGAGGAAAAAGAAAATACTTTCAACAAACACTTGTACTTTAGGAATTTCCAAGCTGTACAAAATTCTTGTGAAGTTAGTAGAATTGCATAGCTCTATTTCTCCTATATAAATTATTGAATGTAAATAAATTAGATTAATTATAATGGGTGATTTAAAGCTTTTAATTGAGTGTGTGTTACCTTTATATATCCTTATCTTTGCATAATTTACAAAGACTATGATAGATTCATCATTATTTTCTTGCTTGTTGTAGAAAGCATTTGTTGTTATCTCTCCAAACATCGTGCAATTTACAGTGTTTCCCTTGTCCAATAATTTGCGTTGGAATTATATATTGGAATACATATAATTCTAAGATGATGTGTTTGGAAATAAATATCGCACTAACTAATAAAATGATATTCATATGAATTAACTCAGAATAATGCCGTAGCATATAAATTAACATGAATATTAGATAACTAAAATGAATTAACCCAGAATAAATGAATCGAGCTAAAACATTTAGGGCAAAATGAAATAAAAACTTAATTTTCATCAAATAAACTATTTGTTTAATTTGAAATAAAAAAACAAAGTAAAAAGTAAATTCCCATCAATCTAATAAACACCATAAACTCAACATTTATTATTGAAATAATGAAAAAATACTCATTGTCAGCAATAGTGAAAGTCAGTCGATCAAGTGTCTGTCCATCTTTTTCATAGTGAGTTAACTTTCCAAAGTGTGTTAGCAATCCGTAAACATCTACAAACAAAAAATAGTTACGTAATAACTAGATAAAATAAAAATGAAGATAGAAGAGTTTTTGGGAAACTTACCAATAAGGACATCTGATGAGGTCTCTTTTCAGATAATTTTTGGAATTGGATTGAACTGAAAATTGTATCGCGGAATTTGTGTGCTGACTTTGGTGAAACTTGTTTGATGAACCACAATACGAAAGTGATTATTGGTTGCCTTCTATTGAAAGTTATTCAGATGAACAACAAAGTTTTTGATGAAGTATGATTCTCCTTCACAAATTTGTTATAAATTTTTTGTGATTATTGGCATGTGGAAGCAACTTGTTTGAATTTTTTCTCCCTATAAAATATTTGTATTAGCATTTTTTTTGTCTAATCAATAAAATAAAGATTGTGTAAACATTGAGATGAGCACATAGGAAAAAAAAAAAACACATGCAGTGGATTTTAGAGAAAGTCGTATGTTTGTTCAAAAGCAAGATAATTATGAATTTTGATTGACAACTAAAAATTATCTAAACATAGGAAATAAGCATAATCAAAATCATAAACTAAAAAAAAAATCTAATTGGAAAAAAATGAAACATATTAAACTGGAAAAAAAAGGAAAAATTTATAGGCTCCTAACATTACTAGCTTACCTTGATCTAAACATAGGAAATAAGCATATGAAAAAAAAAAAAACACATGCAGATGACTTCTCACAAATACGAGGCATAGTATAAAGCCTGACTCTTACGGGTTTCGATTTAGAGATGGAGACAATGGTTATATGTATTGAGTAACGTATAATAAAATTAATATAAATTAATTAGAAATGGATAAAATTTAGAACATACATCTATAAAGCTATAGACATGTATAGATCCATACAAATATTTTAAATTTTAATATAAAAACTAATATTTTATATTTACAATATAATTAGAAAAGTGGGGAAAAAACTTCCTAGAGATTCAATTTAAAAAAAAAATTACCCTTCTTATTCTCTCCCAAAACAAAAAACAAAAATGAAAAATAATTGTGCATAACTAGTAAAGGATATGTGTGCAAGCGAATATCATAATCAAAATCATAAACTAAAAAAAAATCTAAGTGAAAAAAAAAGAAACATATTAAATTGATAAAAAAAAAACTATAGGCTCCTAACATTACTAGCTTAACTTGAAGATAGAGTCCCGCTTTAAAATCAAGACAATGAGATTATTATAAATTTCAAATAAAAAATTATTTGATCTACAATACTGATAAACTAATATGTATAAATCTAAAAAATGATAGGACATCACGATATTTTATCTCTTCATCTAGCAACACCATGTTGAGAGATGTATTACTTGTAGATGTTGAGGCAGATGTTGACAAACGGATAATTCTAACTTGGATACGCCATGTTTCTTTCGTGGAATCTAAATCTATGATGGTTGAAATTTTTCTTGAAGGCATTTGCTTGTCTATGCATAGAGGGAATGGAAGAAAGGAGGAGAATTGGATTAGAAGATAAATAACTTCATGTGAAAAGTGTTAAGATGGTGAAGAAACATGACAATGAAAGTACACAGCTTGCCAATAATGTAATATTGACTAAAAATATTTTTTTAATATGAAAAATAGCTTTACTTGTTTGCAATTAATATTAACTTTTAATATAATTTTGTTGGAACAGAAAATTTGTTTTTTATTTATTTTTAGCTAGAGTCTCTATTCTTGTTGGATTCTAACGACGGATTGTAAGCATCTATGGGAAGCAAAACGGGTCTGTGATTTGTCTTTTTTAATATAATTGAAGGCTTTTTAGCGAGCCAACTTTTAATATAATTTTGTTGGAAAAGAAAATTTGCTTCTTATTCATTTTTAGTTATAGTCTCTATTCTTGTTGGATTCTAATGATAGATTGTAAGCATCTGTGTGAAACAAAACGGGTCTATGATTTGTTTTTTCTGATACAATTGAAGGCTTTTGCAGCGAGCTATCTTTTCCCACAGGAGTACTGGGTTTTGCAATAGATCAATAGTAATGATTCCTTATGGAGAGGCACGTTATCATTGAGCTGTGATGTACAGATGTTACCCTAACTTGTCATGTCATCTTGTCGAGACCCACAATATACAGCTATATTTGTCACCCTTTTTTTCCTTTTTTTGTGTTATTATATTTCTCACATGGTCTCAACAAATCATTTATTATGCATTAAATCTAAAACTGAATACTAGGATTAAGTGAATCGATATATTTTTTTGAGTCATTTAATGTGTTTTGAAGTTGAATATTAATAACATTAATTATGAGAATTTTTTAAAATGATTAGTGAGTAATGTTAAAGTTAAATATAAGCATTTTAAAATATAACTATGATATTGTCACGAGTACGTAAAGCAGGAAGATAAGGGAGCACTTGATTCTAAGGAAGAAATTAATAGCTTATTTTATAGCCTCTTAGATCTTAATTATAATAATTTAAGAAAAGTAATTTTCTCATCATAGATGAAACTATAATTGGAATTGATGAAAGAAAGCGTGATATTTGAAAGTAAAGTTAATGGCAACGAATGCTGTACTGTAAATAAGAGCTTCCAATTGTGGTGCGAATACTATGCATAGGAGCTGTAAGGTTTAGTATAATATAAGTTTTGATGATGACAAATATAGAGTAATAAGGAACAAATACATTATATATATATCTGACATATATAATGTCCCTTAAAGAAGTAAAATACATATTAGCGTGTATTTAATTATGGTTATAATATATATATCATGCTATATGTAAATATATCCATTGTACTTTTACAATGAATAACATAAGTTGGATATATAAACTGGACTAACTACTTAGTTTGTAAGTGTAATATATTAAATGTAGGTTGGTTCAAGTAAGAAAAGTGAGTATTGGAATACAGAAATGAAAATCAATATCATGCATCACTCAAGAAAGAAGAAAAGAAAGGATGCTCCAAAAATGGAAGATCAGAAGGGAGCATGCTAAGAAGGAAATGATCAAGTGAAAGTGGAACTCAACATTTGAAGACCTAGTTACTAGGTATATTTTGTTTTCACTTAGGTCTTTAGGTGAGATTAATCTTTGAAAATTACTTAATCTTGTTACCATATGTTTTAAATGAGTTAGATTAAGTAAATCTGATGTTAACATAAGTTAAATTTGAAAAACTCTGATGATAGACAAATTTTGAGAAGTTAAACTTTATATACTTTATGAAATATGAACTTTTCTGATTGAAATTTGAAGTTCCAGAGATATTACCTCTGATAGACGAATTTCAAGTGTTGAAATTCGAATTTCGAGTCAAGCATAGTTAGTAAAATGTGCAAAATTCGTTTGAAGTCATGACAAAGTTCATATGATATTGAAGCACTAAAAAGGTTCAAAAATATTTCCTCTAACAGACGAATTTTGATTTCAAAATTTGAACTTTAGAATAAAACTCAATGATTTACAATCACATTTAATTAGCTCAAGAAGTTTTGGGTATCAAAGTAACATATCCTTACTTTTAAACATAGTGAAATATGATTTTCAAGAATCTAGAGTTTGACCTTTGATTAGTTTTTTTAATATATCTCTCAAAATACATATGTCTTTGATGTAAAACTTATTTCATATGAAACTAGACTTAATAAGCTTTTCAAAGAAGATTATTTAACTCAAAATAAATGTCATATGAAAAAGTTATGGTAATTTAAAATTGAGTAATAAGATATGAATTTTTAGTTTTGACCTCTTATCATTATTTTGATTATATCTCACAAAATGAGTTTGTTTTTGAAGTGAAACTATTTCATTTGAAAGTAGACATTGAGAGCTTTCCAACCATAGGTCATTTACTTAATTCGGAGTTTAAATGAGAGAGTTATAGCTTATGCAAAATTCACAGTTATGGAGGTTCCGTTGTGATTGACGAACTTCGGGCCTCTAAAATTCGAATTTCGCAAGGAACCTTTGTGATAAGTTGAGCTTGCCACTGACAGACGAATTTTGGCTTCTGAAATTCAAACTTCAGGTCTAACAAATGAATTTTGGCTTTCAAAATTCAGATTTTGAAACACTAGAATATGAAAATACTTCCAGAAAAGCCAACAGACGAATTTTCATATCTAAAATTCGAACTTTAAATATAACAGACGAATTTTGGCTTTGAAATTTTGAATTTTGAAATCTCCAGAATGTGGAAATACTTCTAGAACAACCAACAGAAGAATTTCCACATCCAAAATTTGAATTTCGAATGGAAGAACTTGTGCCATATTGAGTTGCTCACTGACAGACGAATTTTGGAAACCAAAATTCCAAACTTCGAAGGCACTGTATCAATATGAAACAACTGTTCACACTTACCAGAAGAACTTTAAACTTGAAAATTTGTATGTTCCAACATAGAAACATTTGTCAAGATGAAAATTCGAATTTCAGCTTTGAACAGACAAATTTCGAAACTCAACGCTAAAGACTTTAACTGATGGTCTCTTCAAAATTCGTCTGTTAACATTCAAAATTTGAATTTCAAAATATCAGAAACATTAAATGTGGTTGGTAAATGGCTAGTTTTACAAAGTAACTATTGGGTAACGTCTCTAACGGCTATATATTATGTCTAACGTCTAATTACACCACAAAACTATAAATAGAAAATCATTTGAATTTATGGGTAACAATCTTAAGAGAGTTTATGCGAAAATGCTGCAACAATTTGTAAAATCCTTTTATCTCAGCATTGTTTGAAAAACCCACCTCAATAGGATGAATTTTCAATGTATTATCTACTCTTCAAGAGAATTTTCATTCTGTAAATATCTCTTTCTATATATTCTAGGTAGAATCTTAGTGTGGGGAAACACTAAGGGATTTACACATCTTGTAAGGGTGTGAGGAGAGTGGCTTCACAAGTACCTACTGAAACTTGTAGGAATATACTGAGGCTTCACAGGTGCCCGGATCAAACCTGTGTGATATAGTGGAAAATCTCAAGCGGTAGCTTGGGGACTGGATGTAGGCCAAGTGGTTAGGTTGAACCAGTATAAATTGTTGTACATTGTTCTTCATCTTCTCTATTTAGTTACTGCACAGAACTCTCTCTATTTATCCCTGTTTTGCTGCACTCTTAGTGGAATTGGGTTGTGATCCACAAAGAGCGAAAATCTTATATCACTCAATTCACCCCCCTCTTAGGGTGACCATCCAATCTAACAGGAGCCAATATTTATGTCTATTGTACATGTCAAATTCAACTTACATACCTATTTTTTGGTCTACTTATGTAATCTAAATATTTAATAAATCACTATGAAAGTTGAATTTAAGAGAAAATTACATTCTTAATTGATTGATAGATGACATAAGAATTTGACATTTGTTAAATTGCAATTTCTATAGGGCCAAGAATAATTTTTTCTTGAAAAGAAAATCAAAGACAACAGGTGAATTGAATGAACTCAACTATTAAGTTACAGCTAATAACTGCATAAAAAAATAGGCATGCAGAGCGTGATAAGGTATGATATTTTATGCTATGATAGTATCTATTTAAGTTTTGAATATAATATTTTATATTCACTATTTAAAATGAAAAATGGGTGTGCAAAGTACTACATTGCTTTGAGTTGTGTAACATGCGCCGTCAGCGCTTATTGAAAATAGTCAATTGAACATGTGGAAGCATTGATCAGTAGCCTTCTGTTATTTTTTTGGATTGTTTGAGTAAAAACTGTTCAATCAGTTGTCAGTTTAGTGCGCGGGTTTTTAAGCAGAAAACGCTTCTTTTTCTTTTTTGAGATCGAATGAAAATTGAGATAATATCATAGCTTTGGTTTCAAGTGCTAGTTCTCTTCACCTTTTGACAGCAATCCTTTCAGAGGAGATAATGGAAGTTGGAGGATCTCCACATCTGATTGTGCTCATCGAAGCAACTTTGACCGAAATATTGGTTCGTGTTCTTGCGAAGGCCTTAGGTAAGTTCAAGTTGGTATGTAAGCAATGGTTGGGTTTTATCTCAAATAAAGATTTTTGTTGTCTACATGCATGTTGTTGTTTGCCTCCCATTGGTGTGCCTTCTGTATTTATTCTTAGACTAGTTAGTGTGTCGGCTATTGAATTTGAAGTTGTTCCTTTAGACGGAGGCGATTGGGTTTTTTCTCCTGTCAAAATTCTGCAGCGGGATTATCTAGGTGTTGCAGATATTCAAGTCACTCAATCCTGTAATGGATTGTTTCTAGGTTGTTTAGTAGGTTGGGGTTTTGATCAATCTAAATATGCTGTTGGTTTAGATTACTTGATATTTAATCCAACAACAACAGAATTCATGACTGTTATTTTCCTGACTTTGGAGTACAAGAGGAAGATGATTAGTTTGAATTTAGTCTATGTTCCTTTAATATCTTCTTCTTATAAACTTATATGTACCTGAATGTTGGATACAAAGAGCATAGAGAAATTTGCACTAGATGTATATTCATCGAAATCAGGTGTGTGAGTTGACTCAGGTGTGTCTTTTGTTCATCCGTTTGAGTTGGTCTTTTGTGATGCCACATATTTCAATGGAGCACTTCATTGGTATTCTGGAGAGGACTATTCTATGTATTTTGAAGTTAATACTTGTAGTTTGAAGAATTTGCCCATTCCAACAGAAGTGAGAGAAGAGATTATTATTTATTTTGGTGAGTGTGGTGGAGAATGTTTAATGGTGTTGAAAAAGAATTTGAGTAGTTTGAGCTTTAGAGTTTTGAAGCTAGTTGATGATTATGCTGGATGGTCTGTTATGCATCATGTTGTTCTAATTTCAATCAAAACTAACTTGCCATATGTACTATATGACTAGGAAGGTGAAATGCAACCATTTTCTATATTGGGCATTGCTGAACGCGAAGAGCAACGTTCAAGAAAGATGGTCCTATTCATGAATCGTTTAATTGCATATTTTTTCTTGAAAAAGGATGTGTGTACAAATATGTTTGGATTTGATCCTTATTTTATAACTAGTAAAATTGGGATGCATTATTATGGTTGTCAAGCTTTTAAATATTATGAGACTTTATCAGTGGTGGAACCATTTCGAGTGTTGGGTGTTTAACTGCGTTCCATGAACCTGATGATGTATTTTAAATATATTTTCTGTTTGTTGTTGTTTTTCTTATGTGTAATATAGTAGACTGAACATAGATGTTTGTAACTTAAATTTGTGTGTGTTTTTGTCTGTGGCTGATGTATTTTCTTCAACTCTTCATATGCTCTTTATATTAAGCTTTTGATAATTTTTGTTGTTTAAAAATTTCCACTTATAAGATAAATTCATATAAATGTGTGAGAAATAAATAATTTAATTAATGAAAAATATAACTAAAATTAGGTTATGTCAAGACATTATATATCATGTTTATAAATAGAAGCAAAATTAATTATTGACATTTTTTAAGTTATTATTTATATTCTTTGATAAAAGTTACTATCTTGTTGAAAAATTGATGTAATTAAAGAATGAATAAGATAAAATTGATAATTTTAAATAATAAATAACATAATAATACTTTTCTTCAACTATAGGTCTTTAGGATAGTATCATTTAGATTACATTCATTTATATTTTGTGCTTTTTTAATTTTAATTCATGTTATATAACATAAAATTTTAAAACATGAGATTTAAGTAGAAGGGACGAAGACTTGCATTGATTGAAAGAAAAAAGAATAAAGAGTGTGTCAACTATCATGATATTTAAAATATGCCAATTTTACTCTGGAAGAAGATAATTATTGTTTTTGTAGAAAAAGCATAAAAAATTCCAAACAAAATTTACAATTCAAATGTTAATACTTTTAAAAAATGAATCAGAGACTAAATTTGAAATTGAATCATACTATGAGTAAAAAATAGAGAAGAAAATGAGAACCAAAGTGTGTTGTTGAGTTGATTTTTTCAGGATCCTTTATAGTTAAGGTTTAATAGATGCTCTGTGTTGAATAAAATGTTTTTGATGATTCCAAACCAATCAACTAGAGCTTGGAAAGAAGATATCAAAGGTGTACAAAAGATCTCAGGTGGAGAAATCTAAGAAAAACCAGCATAAGATTAGATATAGGATTTCTTATTGTGTTTAAATTGAGTAAAAGACTTTGAACTTGTAAAAGAATGTTTTAAAAATGTGATTCTACAATAATGCATGAAATATTTGAAAAATACCCACCAACAAATAAACTTTGAAGTGTTAAAATTGATTTTTCTGCTTTGAAAATTTGAACTTTGGCATCTGAAATTCGAACTTCGGATTGAAAATATGTTAGTCAGAAAAGAGGTTCCTCTGACAGACGAACTTTGATTTCAGAAATTCAAACTTTAAATTAAGTCTGATTAGAGCTCTCTCTGACAAACGAACTTTGACTTTTGAAAATTTGAATTTCGGGTAAAACACAAATTATGAAAAATGAAAAATTCGTCTGAGAATGTAACATCTCATACTTAGACTCATTTCCCATGTATTAAACTATATTTAAGTCCATTATTATTTAATTAGAGACTTGATTATATAAAAGAACTTAAACCAATTTATTTCATTTCGAGTACCATTCCCTTGATTAACTTCTTTTTACTCGGTAAACTTTAAAAATTCATAACTAAATCAAGAAAAATCATATTGACATGGTTCAAGTCTCTAAATATAGCTTAAAAGATTCTATACATGGAAAAAATGTTGAATAGGGAAGTTACTTGGCCAACTGATACAGTAAGTTCATATTATATGTACTGTAGCAATGGTCATTTTTTAAAATTTCTGATTCTGACCATAAATTTGAAAAATCACCATAAATCATATACAACCCCAAATTGAGTGATCTTTGTGTCTATAGAAAGCTACACATGTCTAGTTTCCATATATATATAAAACAATTATACATTAAACATATTGAGGTATGTACAGTACTTCGAATTCCTAATAGTGTTCAGAAAGGTCTCTTGCATTCTTCCAACTTTCCAAAATACACACTCATATATACATAAATAGCCATAACTTGCCTTTATCTTACATGCTACTCCATAAGAACTTAGAGGAACATATTAACATGGAAGCATAGCATGATCATGTCCCATAAGGTTTTACATAACCTCTCATATAATAGTATTAATCTAAGTATCATTATCTTGAATATTACTTTGCTTCTCCTTGCCTTTCCTTTCTTGGGTACTCTTGCCATAACTTGAACCAAAAATTGGTTAGACATATGGAAAAGGGTGAGATTCAAAGAATCTCAATAGTAACTACCATCATGCACACATATCATCATATATATTGCAAGTATTCATCTCAAAACACATTAAGCATGCAATCAAATCATTTTGGCATAACCATTATATAAAAATTTGGGCAGCATTTCCCCTTGTATTTGGACATATCCAGGGTCACAATACCCTTCAAACAATCCAACCAACAATACCAAATCATCACAAGACAACATTCCAAACATTATACACATCATTCAAAGCAAGCAACATCAATGACAATACATAAGCATAGATAGGTAAGTTAACTACCTTTGAGCTTTCCACTAATCTCCAAACTTTGCAAACCCTTTCCTTGATCTTCTAACACTCCTTTGGATCCTATAGTATCATCAAATAATGTCATTAACCACTAATTATCCAATTTCATTCACAAAGTGCTCACTTGAACTAAAATTTGCACTTTGTTATCCATCATGCATTCCTTGTACAACATACTTATTCTAACCTATTTTGGGCCCAAGGAATCCATTTTTGAGGTCAAAAACTTCAAATTTCCTTCCTATAATAAACCCTAATTGGGCAGAAAATTATCATAAATTATAGAAAACTAACTAACCGATTAATTTGTAATCTAATGATACAGTCTTACAACTTATGGCCTATATGATATTTTCTATGGTTTAATTTCTCCATACCCTCATTTTCTCTCTCTACTCTCTCTCTAGGCTGAAACTTTCAGTGCAAAAATAAGAGAGAATAAGCCATAAAACTCTCCCAAACTAAAGGATACACAAGATTATGGCCATAAGATATTACCTTGAGTTTATGAGCACCAAACTTTGCCTTTTGTCTTTTCCTTTTTGTCTTCAAAATTCAAGAGCTCTCTCACCCTTTTCCTTTCGGTTTCAGACGTAAAGGTATGCTGAAGGAGAAGGATTAAGTGATTAATAAGAGTGGTTAAGGGATAAAGTAATAATATCTAACCTTGATTACTTTATTTTTTTAACTTTAGTTACTTAAACTTTAATAAATCTTTTCCAACAATTCCCTTCATGTCCCATTCAGCAATCAGACGTGATTCACTCCCCTTTTTGGCCAAAATTGCTCCAATAATCCATATGGACCAAAATACCCTTTACCGATTAAATTTACCTATACCGATTGGGTATTTTTGCCAAAATTGTCATTAAATTGGTATAGGATTGTCCAACAATTGCTTTTAGTCCAACATCATTCTCTAGACCTAAAATATATTTTAGCAAGGTGCAATCATTGTTCTTGGATCAGTACTGCCTTTTCCTGCAGTCTAAACTGACTTTTATTGGGTAAAATATTAATATTAAATCCTAATCACCCAATAAATATGATTTTGACCTTAATAAATTTCATACTATATTTCATTGGGTCTAACTTATTGAGAGCTTCATTTTGACTACAATTTTTCATATTTACAAAAATGCTCTTGACCCGGATCTAATTTATAATTTTTAAAACTTTTGGGTCATCAGGTGTAATTTTCTCCAAAATTCGTAAACTTCCTTAACCTTCCCAAGCGTCCACCGCCTTCTCCTTTTTTTTTTGTTTTCAGGGATAAAATCGTCATTTTTCATTTTTCCTTTCCACTTAAATAATTGACTTCTTTGTCCCATTTCATGTTAAACGGTGTATACCCCTTTTACAAATTCTTTATAGATTTCAAAATATTGAGCCTTGAATATCCATAAAAATTTTAGGATGTTACAAAGAACATATCAAAGTTCATCTAAAGTAAAGTTTAAAAAGAGTTCTAAGTTAGTTTTCTGACAGACGAACTTTGATTTTCAAAATTCAAACTTTGGAAACATAGCTTGCAAGTCTGTTATGATAATATTTTAACATACGAATTTTAGTATTCAGAAATTCGAACTTTGAATTAAGTCTAATAAGAGTTCTCTCTGACAGATGAAATTTGACTTTTGAAAATTTGAATTTCGAAAAGAAGAACTATTGTATCTTATTGAGTTGTCTACTGACAGACGAATTTTGAGCACCAAAATTTGAACTTTGAAAGCACTGTAGCAATATGGAACAACTGTTCATACTTACTAGAAGTACTAGTACTGTCAAATCGGGCCAAGCCCAAATCGGGTTGAACCTAAAAGCCTGATTTGACAAATGAGCATAGAAAACCAAACCCAAGCCCGCGGGATTGGGCCTATGGGCCGGCCCGCGGGCTTTTTTTAAATTTTTCAATATTTTTTTAATGTTTTTTTAATAAATTTTTTTTATATAATTATTTAAATTGATACAACTAATTATCATGATAATTCATCAAAAACTAACATAATATTTAAATTTTATAATTTATATATCACTAATTCATAAAATAATATATATTTTTTAATGTTTTAAACAAAAAAAAAAAGAAAAAGAAAAAAGTCTCGGGCTTTTGGGCAGGCTTGCCACGAGCTAGGCCTAAATGGTAGTCCAGATTATGTATTTACTCCCAAAATTGAGGTCTGAGCCCGCTCATTTTTTCGGGCTAGCCCGTCGGGCTTGACCCATTTTGACAGCTCTAAGAAGTACTTTAAACTTGAAAATTCATATGTTCCAACATAGAAACATTTTCCAAAGATGAAAATTCAAACTTTACTTTATAACAGATGAACTTCAAGGTTCAACGTTAAAGTCTTTAGCTTTCAGTCTATGCGAAATTCATCTATTGACACACCAAAATTCAAATTTTGAGTGTCAGACTCATTAAATGCGGTTGGTGAATGGATAGTTTTTCAGAGTAATTGTTGGGTAATGTCTCTAACGGCCAGATCTTGTCTCTAACGTATAGTTAAGACAAAAATCTATAAATAGAACTTCATTTAAAGATGTGGGTAACGATTTTACATTTTATATACAGAAACTCTGTTAAATTTTTAAGTCAAAGTTTTCTACTCTAATATACTTTATATTCTATACTTCAACTTTCATATACACTCTAAATTAGAGAGTTCAATCACTGTAATCAGTCTTATCTTCATTTGGAAGAAATATTTTCTTGTGAGGAGATTTCACAAGGGATTTGGAAAGCACTTAGTTAGAGTGCAAAGAGTGAGATTGTAAGCTCTTGGAATAAAGTATCAAATCGTACTGAGGCATTGCAAGAAACCCACTGAATTCTTACAAGATAGTGAAAAATTTCAAGTGGTAGCTTGAAGATTGGAAGTATGTCAAGATAAGGAGACTGAGCATAGGTCAAGATAAGGAGACTGAGCATAGGTCAAGATAAGGAGATCGAACTAGGATAAACATCCGTGTCTTCTCTTCCCTTATACTGTTTTCATTTGGTTATCCTTTTATAATCTATTTTTATTGTCACTCTTACTTTTACCACTCTCTTGACTTTTGCAAAAAAATTTAATTTTCTCAATTCACTCATCTTCTTAGGAAGCCAACATATCTAACACTCCAGGAACTAGATGGTGAGTGTTGTGTATAAGAAGATAGTAGCAGTGGCTTGCCAACTAAATGGCTTGACCAGCAGAAATGCCATCCCTTCCTTCTCTAGTATCAGTGATAAACCTAACTCTGAGTAGGGCTGTGTGAAAGACACAATCTTCAATTGATTCTCAAGCATTGTTACATCTCCAACGATAGCATCATAGGATTGTCATTGATTTTGGTGCACAATATAATAAGGTTAGCTTTCGTTCAATTTATTTCGGCAGAAAAATATTTAACAGAATAAATACAAAATTATTTTGCCAACTTTTTTTTTTATAATAATATGTAGTTTATTCATAATAACAACAACAACATTAACCTTATCCAAATAAATGAAGTCAACTATATGAATCATATGATACCACTGAACTCTATAAAAAATTATTGTTTTTATCTTCTATGATTTGATTGATAGGTTAATTGGATATTAAGCATATAACATAAGTATATAAGTTTTACCAAGGGGGAAATTCTAAAAGAAAACTAATGAAAGAAAAAAAATCATAAAACACAATAATTAGTAAACCTAAACCCTAAATAATAATTTGTAAAATTCTAAAAGATTAAATGAACTGATATGATAATATAGTAAAGAACTCGTTTCGTTGTATGTTATAAGAATTTTTCTAAAACTCTTATTTAGTATAAAATATATAAAATTATGTAATATTTAGTAGAAGTATATATTTTTTATTTTTATTTATTATTGTCTCATAAATTAGAAAGAGAGAGAGAAAGGATAAATTTTGAAAATAGCTTTTATTGATAATTAATAAAGATAAAATTGAGATGTTATATTTTTTTAAAAAAATTTTAAAATGTGCAATTAATTTTTTTTTTAATGAGAGTGAAACAATTAAAAATCTCTTATAATATAAACTGGAAAGAATTTATTTTTTTTGAGTTGGACATAGATCTTCTTTTTTTCCTCTCAAAATGTTTTTTTTTAAGTAGAAGTATATTGCACCAAATGCGGACCTTTCACATCACAAAGAAAAGATTAAAAATGTAAACCAGATAGAGAATGAATGATTTTTTTTTTTTAAATAAAGGACCACTGTGAAGCCAACATGAATAGGTGAGGGGTTGGGGTATTGGAAAAAGGTGAATTGTACAATGACGTGTGAATTATAAAATTAATTCACTCTTATTTTTAAAAAATTATTGTTTTTATCTTCTATGAGTTGATTGATAGGCTAATTGATTATTAAGCATATAACATAGGTATATAAGTTTTATCAAGGGGGAAAATTCTTAAAAAAATAATAATAAAAAAAATATAAAAGCACAATAATTAGAAAACCAAAACCCTAAATAATAATTTGTAAAATTCTAAAAGATTAAATGAATTGATTTGATAAAATAGCAAAGAACTCATTTGGGTCTATGTTAGAAGGATTTTCCTAACACTCTTATTTGGTCTAAAATATATAGAATTATGTAATTTTTAGTAGAAGTATGTCTCTTTTTTACTTTTATTGATTATTGTCCATAAATTATAGAGAGAGAGAGGATAAATTTTGAAAATAGCTTTTATTGAGAATTAATAAAGATAAAATTGAGATATTGAATTTTTTTTTAAACTTTAAAATGTGCAGTTGACTTTTCTTAATAAGAGTGGAACAGTTAAAAATTTCCTATAATATAAACTAGAAAGAAATTATTTTTTCTGAGTTAGACATAGATCTTCTTTTTTTTCCTCTCAAAATATTTTTTTCAAAGGAGAAGTATATTGTACCAAATACGGACCCTCCGCATCACAAAGAAAAGATTGAAAATATAATCCAGATAGAGAATGAAAGATTTTTTTCCTTAAAAATTAAAGGGCCACCGTGAAATCAACATGAATAGGTGAAGGGTTGGGATATTGGAAAAAGGTGAATTGTACAGTAATATGTGAGAGGAGGTACACTGTCAATAGTAACATTATGTAGCTGGTTGACAAGATAAATCACATATATAGATATTCATATATTAATTTCAAATTTAATATTCTCATAATTAATATTAATATACAATTTCAAAGCATATTAAAATATTTAAAAAAATTATATGAATTTAATTAAAACTCAAATATCATCAAATTTTTTTTTGTTAAGAAAAGAGAATATCATCAAAATTAAATATTGATAGTTAATCTTAAAAAAGGGTTGCTTGATAGGGATAATATAAAATTTAGGAAATAAAAGAATAATGAAAGAAAAGAAATTTAAAAAATATTTTTGGTTAAATAAAAGTAAACTAATAAATATGGCCTAAACAATGAAGTTCTCGAGGAAGTGATTATCCCCACAAAATTTAAAAGCATTTTTGGTTCCATCTGCAATATTTATGGGTTTTATTACATATTATGTGCCTTGCATTTTACATTATATATTTTATGCATATAAATTTGATAATTTGAATTGTTAATTCTTGTTATGATTGCTCTGTAATGATTTTGTAGTTTAAACTCCAACTTGGTTAATGGTTCTCTTAAACCACCCAAATTGGTTTTCAATCTATAAAGTGCTAAAAAATCTAATCAATTTTGATCATGACTTGGGAATAAGAGCTTAGGGGAAGAAGAATCACGATGAAATGTCCAAAGAGAGTCACTTAAAAAAAAATCTTAAAAAATGATTTACATATCCGTGATTTTAAATTTTCTTTATCATAAAAATTTATATTAATCCAAATAATATATTTTATATTTTTCTCTTCTAAATTTTCAAATATTATTTTTAAAGGTTGAGTTAAATATGTTTATTTTAAAAATTTCATAATTTTTTATTTAAATTAATTTTAAAATTAGTATTACAAAAATAAAATAATTTTAATTTATTTTTATTTAAATTAAATTTAAATACGTGATATATATTTTTATATATTATATAATATGTCATATATTTATTTAATTTTATTTTTTATTAATTATTTTATTTAAATAAAATAAAAATATGTAATCTATGCAATATCTAAAATTTAAGGCAATGCAGAAGGCAGCATTTGCTGAAGCATATGGCATGATGAAGTTATGGTTGCTCTATGATAAAGGAAATTACAAAAGAAGTTAATTTTTTTTATATATTTTCTCTTATTTCTTTTAGAACAAAATAAATTTTTTATTTTTTCAAAACAAATTAAATGCTTCCCTTTCCACTTATTTCTCTTCTTTCTTTATTTTTGTTATATGCCTAGATTTGGGTTATTGTTTATATAAAAGAACTTGCACTAATTCAAAACAAAAGAATTTGTACTTGTGTTAATATAAAAGTCGAAAATCTGTACAACATTAAAAAAACTAAGTGCAACACGTAAAAGAAAATATTGTTTTTACCATTACTTTATAAATTATCTATTTGTTGTTTTTTGTACAGTATAACTCATTATTAATAATAAAGAATCATTAGTTAAACTCATTATTAATAATTTATAGAGAGTGGTTGCTCAGTTGAATGAAAACTTTTTTTTGTTTAAGTATAATACTTAAATAATACTGATTATTTACATCTAAAAAATTTATGAACTATTTAACTCATTAGATTACAAGTATAATACTTAAATAAAATTCTTAAGAATTAGGCTAAGGATGGAGCTGACCTGATAATAAGTATATATATTTTTTAAATAAATTTTTTTGTTTAAGAATTTGACATTTTGTTTGTCTTTCATGTTACTCACATCTTCATATTATGTGCGGCTCTTGTGTTCAAAAATTTTATTTATTTATTACCATTTTTAAAATTTTCTGTCTTTTTTTATTTGTTATGCTAGATATATTTTGTCCCCTGATCTTATCATTTTCACTAATTTGATTTTTATTTTGCATAAAAATGAAAGTTAAAATTAGGAGATCTTTACTTCATGAATTACAACAGTAATTTAGTTGGAACCTTGACAAATTGATACATTGGGGTCCAAGAAAGTAAAATTCTCTAAAAAAGTAAAATTTTCAATTTTATCATTATTAACTTTATTTATTTCATTAAATATAATATAGGTCATGATAAGATTAACGAAAAATTAAATGACAGGCAAAAGTTTAGCTAAAAATAAAAGGCACTGTAAAAATCGCTGCAATAAATTTAGAAAGCAAATTTTTTTCAAGTTTTTTTAATGAAAACATTATTTATATATAGCATTTAATTATAGTATTTTGCTCTAACTTGTATTTTTTTTATTTATATAATTATATGTTATTGAATTGATCTTATGATTATGTCATTAGTGGTATAGCATGTGAATCTATACCATGATTATTACAATATGAGTTAATATCATAAGTATTCAGTAATAGTTATCATATTATAAAATGATAAGATGGTTTTATGTGGTAAATGATTAAAGACTAAATGAAAAAAAAAGTACTAGATAAAAAAATTCATTGAAATTAAAACACTACACTTAAACTTGTGTTATTTTATATACAGTAGTATAAATTAATTCTTATTTTTGTTATAGTATCACTAATTTAGTAAGACTTCAAATAATTTTCTGTTTTATTTTAAAAGTCACATTAATTTATGTTTATTTATATAAAATAATAATTAATATTTGATATTGATCAGACTCTAAAGTTTTGTAACATGTAAAAAAGTTCACTACAATATTACAAGACTTTATATGCTAATAGGTTAATAAGGAAGCAAACATTATACTTGTACATGCAATAATAGACATAGGAAAGTAAGTTCATTACAATACTAAAACATTTGATGTTTTTACTCTCTTCTCAAGATCTTGCTTGGTGTGAGACATGCACTGAATGTGATCTGAGAATCAATGGCGGTTTTGAGGCAACTGCTTTGTGTCCTTTTTATTATTACAAGCTTTTTAGTCATATTCTAAGAACTCTCATGCCATAGAAAAACAACCATGATTATTTCATTTTGTCTGATTATCGATAAAATATTATAGACTAAATTTACATACCTTTAAGGGTGTGAGAGTAAAATGCTGCAATAAGTGATTATCATTTTGGTATTCTATCATAGTAAGACTTGCAAATGCTCCTGGATTGTTTAGTTTATTTCTCATTAGTCTCAATACCATTTTTTGTCCCACAATTTTTTCTAGCTGTTGAGGAAACGAGTGTGGATATCTACTCTGATTTTATTGTTCGCACAAATAAAAATATTATAAAAAATATATATCACTAGACATTAAACATTTGATATATGAACTATTGAAATCGGCTAATCAAATTGGATTATAGTCTACCAAACATAAAGTTGATGAGCCTTTGAAGTTACCTGAGTTATTTCTTGTAATAGGTCGGTAGCAGATTCTCCTACCAGCTATTTAATATGACCATCATAGAAAACAAAAGAAGTTTTTGCAGTGTGATCAAACACTTCATAATGTACTTTGAATTTGTAAATATATAATTTCAAGTAAACAGATGATTAGCACATAAACTTTTCAGATGCAAATAAGGTTGTTGATTTGCGAATGTAATTCACCTAGGTTCTAAGTTGTGAACAATTCTTTTGCAACATTGACAATACTTCTGATCATGTCTATCTTTGGGTTTAAAGCCACATGTCTTGCAACCATTATACCATCAACCAAAACTTGCTTGGAGTTTTTGTATTTTAGCTAATATGGTACATGCAAAAGCCTAACAACAAAAATGTTAGTCTAGAGGAGAACATGAAGCACTATACTATGACGAGATGGAACACGACACACTTACTATATTGCTTTGAGGAATGTGGCAAATATTGATTCAGTTTGGAGACTGAAGAAGGTCAATGCAACGTGGCCGTGAACATTGTCTTTGAGGAAATTGGTTGTCATGAAAATGGATAAACAAAAATAGGTCGGTGACAATAATTTAGCTTTGATTTAATATCTGAACAATATTAATGCTGATTTAAATTTTTATCAACTTAAAAAAGAGCAAATTTCCTAAATAAGTATATAAGCTTTACGTAGGCAATAGTATTTTAGGCTACAAAGAAAAGACCTAAGAATCTATTAAACAGAGAAGCTAAAAGACATAATGAGACCCATACCATTGCATTAATTCCTTTACTTGATGAATGTCTGGGTTAAAGTAAATTCTTGTAGTATACCATGAATTGGTTGGTTGAAGCTCTCCATTATGTGTCAACATAATTTTTGCAAGGCTAAGAATAGCAATAATTGGTCCTTCTCTATGATTTTGTTTTGCGTAGTAGGCCTTAGCAGCATATTCTCCAAATAGAGTGCAATTTTTGCAAGGCTAAGAACTATAATTGAAATCAAAAGTGTACATATAAAATACAAGTATAAAGCATGCGTCATGAGATGTGAAATGATTAAAGGATATAGTTAGTGAGTTTTGTCCCTACTTGACATCTGCAATAGAAAATGTTAGCTTGTGTTGAATCTTCCTATTGTTTTCAAGATGATTGAGTGTCTTGAAATTGTTAAGGTATCTAATAACATCTATAAATGGAGCATATGATCCAGCATACCCAAAGCAAAAGATAAAATACAAAGTGATTTAGCAATTGTATAAAAAATTCTATTTGATAAATAAAAATATCAAGTAATAAATAACAAAAAGAAAATTAAAGATGAAGATATTCAATTCTTTTGTAAAGTACATACTAATAAGGATATCCATTCTCTATCTTAGATTTAATATATCTGAGATAGAAGCGAACGAATATGATTCTATTGGGATCTCATAATTAATTCTCTCAAAATGAGTATGCTGGTTAAAAGTCAGTTTGTAGGGATAAGCAGTGGATTTGAACTCTGCTGTGTTTTTAGTCACTCGATAATTTTCTACTTGGTAACATTCTCCTTCAATCAAGCTAGGTTCATACTGTGCAATCAAGTTGTGTGCTAAAATAGTTGCCTGAATTTTAATCCCCTGAACGAAAGAAACCATGCTACTGTAAACTATCCTAGCTTTAATATGTGTTTAGAGTTGAAAGTGAAAGCTTACCTCTTCATCCATAAAAATCATGCACAGTCAATTAATCTTACCACTATTCTTGTAGTCTCTTACAATCTACTTCCTCAATATCTTGATACAAATCCTCCACATTTCTTTTCTTGTGTAAATTTCTTTGACAGGATTATATTCTCAGTCATTCATCTTCATTTGTCTCAGAGCCGATGGATGTAGAAGATTTTTTTTCTTCTAGGAATGATGTTTTCCCTGTGAAGATATCAATATTTTACTTTACCATGGCTCTGGAAGATAGTAACCGTAATGCCATTGTTTTGGTTTATTAAATTAATAAACAAAGTCAATAATTGAATAGAGCTAAAATTTATTACTTATGAAATATGAAAAGAGAGAGATAATTTGCAGAAATAGGAAATATAATAAGAAAACAATGGGACAATTGTGGTAAAAAAAACAATAACATGACAACAGGAGCACTGTTATTCCACATGATGAGATGCTAGAATATCATAATTAGATCAAAATATTAGCTAAAATAAAATGTGAATGATTAGTTTGATAGTAGGCAAGTGCGGACAGTCATAATTTTTCTCACATGAATTCCACTACAGTTCCTTACTTTTGTTTTGTGTAGTTATATCTTAAAAACAAATTTGTGAGGATATACAAAAGGAGATTATTTATGTTTATCAGAAAAAAAATAAAGATATATGCATTGGTTTTTTTTTGAAGTTGTTCTATATTTAAAAATTTTTTAAAGGTAAATTTTTTTATAATAGTATAGCTTTTCTAGTCATCTGTCTATTTTTTTTGTTATTATCTTGTTTTTTAAATACTCTGTATTATATGAGATTGCAAGTCTTTTTCCTTGAGATAAAAAACTTAACACTATTTATCTCATCCATGCTAGTTTTTTACAACCATGGAAATATAAGAATAAAACATTCAAGTTTTATGTTTTTCAACCATGAAACCTAAAAATATTTTTTTTCCCTTGCTATTGTAGGAGTAGAATCTAAAACTCATGCTTTTCAATCGTGAAATATAACACCCCTTATGATATTTTTCTTGGCATTGTGTTCAGGACCGGAGAAAACAGGGCAGAGGAAGGCTCAAATGGAGGAAAATAGAGCTCCACGTCGCGATGAGAAGCAGGGCCACCATGGTGAGAGCGTGTCTAGTGGCGTTGTTTTAGCTGAAACTGGTGGCGCTGAGTTGAGATGTCCTAGAGCCATGGCGAGATTCAGGATTTTTGTTTAAATCCGTATTATTTTGGACGATCATAAAGAAAGAAATGAAGGGAGTGAAGGAGAAGAATGAGGGAGCTCTGCTAGGGTTCAAGATTTTCGGCATCTAAGAGTGATTTTCGGATCTTGGAAACTTGGATTCAAGTTGGTAAGTGATTCATATTCCTCCCTCTCCATTTTCTTCTGTTGAAATTTGGGGTTTTTCGATTTTGAGTTTGGATCTTCGGTTTTGGCCGAAATCCACCAATTGAAATGGATGAAATGGGGTTAAGGAAGTGTGTGTGGTGTTCTTGTTGCTTGGGTGTGAGTTTTGAAGGGTTTATGCATGATTTGAGTTTAACTCTAGGTTGTTTCGGTTAAGGCTCTTGGGGAATTCTAAGTGTATGAGAATGTTCGGCATTTGAATGGTCCATAAGAGTTTAATGATGCATAAAAAGGGGTGCTGAAATCTTGGGTTAGGCCTAAAGTGGTTGAATTGTGGAATTTGGATATTTGGTATGTTATGTTAATTAAGGTATTATGGTATTGTTAAGGTGGTTTGACTACTCGGAGAAGGCTAGTTGTGGGATTGACGTTTAAGAAAGCTTGTGGAACTCGTGTGAGTGGTATTGACACTTAAGGTAACCATGTGTTTGTTTTATGCAATTATATGTTGATATATGTATATATATATGCATGTTCCTTTTCATACCACGATATTGATTGTGTATGTGTTTGGTTTTCCTACATATCATGGTATACACAGCTAGTTAATATGTGATGATAGTATATGCAGTGTATGTATGATATGTAGCATCCCTATACCATTACATACTAGCATGTCCATATAATGTTTATGATGATAATGATATATATATATATGTGTGTGTGTAGAGGCATGTTGGCATGACATTGGCATCATCACTATATGATTGCATAGTGAGAGATTGATGATGATATGATAAGGATCCCTGTCGCTAAATCCTCTCTATGGGAGAGCTAGGCGGCAAAGGACAATATGATATGATGAAATATCCCTATCACTAAATCCTCTCCTGGGAAGAGCTAGGTGGCAGTGGATTTGGGGATGCACCTTCCCTAATCACCATTAATTCATGATGGTCTAGGGGAAGGAGAGCCACGATCCGAACTCTAGTGTAACCATTGGCCGGGTTGCATTAGGATAAGGTGAGCTTGATGATGTCCCGAAATCAGTCTTCACCGACTGTTGAAAGGGAATCATCTATAATGTCTTGTGATGACAACAGCTCATGGTTCTAACCATGTATGAGGGAGAACATGCATACCATTCATTAGCATTGTATTGCACGACTGTATGGGTCAGTATATATATATGCATTGTATATGGTTGTTCTTGGTTACTGAGACATTGTCACACACCCCTCTTCCATGAACTAAATTTTTAGGTGATGATTCGGCACTAGTCCTGAAAAGCTGACGGAGTAGTAGTGGACGTGGGAATACTAGGTCTATGTAATTTGTGTGTTTTGGATATATATCTTATGCCAAGTAGGATAGAAGCTCTTGTAAAGAATGTTTAACATTGTAAGGATTGTTATGGATGGATGTATGTATGGTTATATGTGGAAAAATGTGTTGTTTGTGGTATGTATGTGTTATATATGATGAATGGTGTTTTTGGGCCTCATTGGTGTGTTTTATGGCCTATAGTCCGTTTTGTCGAGTTGGGGTTCAAAGGGATTAAATCTCAGAGGAGTGGTTCCTTTGAGGTGAAACCTCCTTAGACAAGTTGGTTTAGGGGTTTTGGTCCTGTATGAATGGTCTTTGAGTGATCATTTGCCTTTGGTGGCAATTGGAGGTGGTTAGTGGTGAGTTTTGATCAATAAGTGGTCAAAATGGTATTAGGGGCCCAGAATCTCCATACGGAGTTGGATTGATGTGAAAGTGGCGTCTATGGATAAACTAGGACCAGATTGACTTGTAGGAGTTAGAATTAAGTCAATCATAAGTTGGAGCATAAAGTTATGCGTGTCGGAAGTTTGCCTCAATGTTGAGTTTTTGCTGGCGTGGAAACTAGCAGGGGACACCGTGGCTCCAAGGTCCAGGTTGCGGCGCCAGTGGAGGCAAAAGTGAGTGAAAATAGGGGAGGTCGAAGCTGCAGCGGTACTGTAACGGTCACGGCCTTAGCCTAGTTTTTGGTGTTATTCGTTTTGTTTCTGCTGTTTTGAAGTTTTTGGGTCGCGTTTGGTTGGTAATTGAAGGTTTGAGGTCGTATTCTGGAGGTGTTTGGAGGTAGGGTGTTACATGAAACCTAAAACTTAACACTCTATTTATCTCATAAAATTGCAACTTGCAAAAGAATCTTATATTTTTTTTTATATTTTATATTAATTATTGGCCAAAAATACATTAATATTCATTAATATTTAATATTTGTTTGGTCCAAAAAAATTTAATATACTAATATTATATAGAAGAACATTAATTTTCTGGTTAAAAAGATATTTGATAAGATTTGAACTAAAATAAGATGACTTACACACTTAACCTATAATTTACAAATTTAAGTTAAGATTTTAAAATAAAAAATTAAAAAAAATACTTGATTTGCAATCTAAAATAGAAAAAAGTGGATGCAAAAAATAATGCTAAAAAAAATTTCGATTGATTTGACTTGTTTTTAACCAATTTGTGATGAGATGGGTTCGAAACACGTTGAAGCATTTTCAAGTGTTTTGTATTTAAAAATTAAAATTCAAAAAATAGAAGAAGGAAAGGTAAAACAAATAATTAAACAACAATTTTTCATCCAAAAGTACTTTTTTATCGAAAGAACAAAATTAAGAGAATCTTTAGAATTGTTTAGAAATAGATTTATGGTATTCTTTAATAATAATATAATAAACACATAATTTTTTAATAATAATGTGATCATAATGGATTAGAAATAGTAGTAAGAATAATAAAATAAAATGGAAAAAGATAAAGCATATGTAATTTACAAACATTTAGGCTGACCCTCATTAAATTTTGTTAAACTCTTTTTTATGGCTTTTTCATGTGATTGTCTGTTTTTAAGTTATATTTATTTAGGTGATTATATAATTTTTAATATAATAGGAAATTCATTGCGGGTTTTCTAACAGCCTATAATTAATGCATTTGGGATAAATTGGTTCAAAGCACTTATGAATCTATTTCATTGGGACTTGCATGCAGTGTTGTGGTTGAGTTTTCTTTTACTGGTTGCCACTCGAGTTGAGAGATCTATCACTATGATGGTGAAAAGAAAGGGCACATTGAAGGTAAATCAGATTAATACCTTGACTATATTTTTGTGTGTCAGTTTTTATAGCCATCAAAACATATAAATAAATGGAATAAAAGGCTAGGGTCTGAAAAAACTACTTATTTTGATTCATGAAAAATAATTTCTTTGGAGATAGTATATAGCTTAAGATTGTTGGAACTTGATTTAAAGTTGCGTTCAATTTACATATCAACTGCTTATTTTAATTCCTAAAAAATAATTTCTTGAGAGATAGTACATGGCTTAAGGTTGCTGAAACTTGATTTGAAGTTGCGTTCAATTTACATATCAGTTTATGGTTAGTAGCTAAAATTGAAAATTTATTCTAGCTTTAGTTACGTTTAAAAATGGTTGGTGACTACTCTTATAAGACAACTTTTTGTGAAAGTCCCTTATTTAATCTATTTTTTTGTTTTATAATTTAGAATGAATTTAATGCATGGGCAATGTGATGTTACAGATTAGTATGTATGCAATTGCTTGAAGAGATAATATGAATTTTTTTTTGGCAAAAAAAAATATAATATGACTAAATTTACGTTTGTATGAAGGAAAAAGAGTAGTAGTTATTTTTGTAAAATAAAGACATAATATGACTATAAATTTACATTGATATCAATTTACATCTTAAACATGTTTCTTTACAAATGAAATGTCTTAAAATATATTTTAAACTCATACTTTATAAAATTAAATTAAAATATTAATTTTTTTTGCAGCAATCTCTCATCTTTTTGAAAGAATATTAATCCACATCCTTAAACATCAATTCATATGTTTCTTTACGACAATTCATACCATCAAATATCAATCCATATTCTTTTTTTTTTGAAAGAATACCCTTTATTGATATTAAATCTCTCATCTTTTGTTGAAGGACAATCATCAAATTTAAAAATTGAGGGGGATGTGATAGACAAGAATAATTTATAAAGTATTTTTTAAAATTTTAGCTATATAAATTGGTCAATAAAAAATGAAAGTGATGTGTTCAACCACAAATAAAAAATAACAGGCCATAGTTATTGAATTCTGTGCAGAGGTATATGATCTTATATTATTAAACTGTAGATTATGCTTTCTTAAGTTGGTAATAAAAAATAGTAAAAATATTTAATCCCATATAATTTTATATTATTAGGATTTAGAGTTAAAATAAATTACCAATAATAAGGTATCATGATATTTATTAAAATTGACTTTATATGATAACAGTTATCAAAATAGAAATAAAATTAAAATAAGAAAAGTGAAAATATGTATTTCTTCCTAAAAAACAACCATAGGAATAAAAATCTTTAGGAGTAAACATGAACACGAAATGAAAATATGTATAACTATAGGATTAACATAAATAGTAAAAATGAACATGAAACATATAAAATAAAGATTTTTGAAGATAAAAGTAAACTGCAGACATTTTAAGTAGGTCTAAAAGAAACTCAGAAAGTGAAAATTACAAGCCAGAGTAAAGAGCTTTGTCAAAAAACATAGAAATGAAATACTGAAAGTAATAGACTGTCAAGCACATCCAAGCAAAAGCTAGACATTCACCATGCAAGATGACTAAGTAAAGAACTGAACAAAGATTTAAAAATTAAGTAGTTGGCTTGTCGAGGAAGTTCAACCAAAAGTTACACATTCCACATGTCATGTACATAACCACACAAGCCATAAGCAAGTTGAGTACAAGTTTAACCAAAAGTTACATATGTGATATGTCACATACACAAGCACATGAGCGTTAAGCAAGTTGAATATAAGTTCAACCAAAAGTTACATATTTTACATGTTAGGTACACCACCATAGGCCAGCCATAAGCAAGTTGAGTCTTCTTAGGTTGATGAGGTTATAATCACTTTGGTCACATTCCCATAATTCCTCAACATTATATAGCCTATTATAAATCTCGCAAATAATCTAGGATCAGTGCATATTTTCTACATGAAAATCATATGAGTTGGTAAAAATATTTCTAAGTCTTACCATTCACTTGCATAACTCTAACATGCAATATACTAGCACCAAGAGTTGAATATGTTGCCAATGGATGAGGCCATTGAATTAAGGCATTTATTGCAACATGTCCTTGTTGCATACAAGGAATCTGTATTCTACTGTACATATGTAGTATGGTGATTAATAAGACTGTAAACCAAAAGTTGAAGACTACATAGATGAAAAGCAAAAAAAAAAAAAAAAGAAATTGGACTCTCTAAATCTACAGGAGTAAAGTCAATACAAGGATATTGAGAGACATTTCCACCTCCAAGGATAGTGAATGATGTGGGATAAATAAACCTAGTAACATCTGGGTGACAAAATAGAAGATCATCAATAAATAAGCAGCAATTTTCTTTTGTCAACAATGATCACAAGTAGAATAACTTACCTACCAGATTTCTTGGTAGCTCTGGAGTGACAAAGAATTGGTGCATATCAATGAAGTTACCAATGTCATAAGGAATATTGGTTTGAACCGACTCACATATGGTGTCTTTGTTCATTGTTATCATATAAATAGAAGAGGTGGGTTTGTTGAAATATCTATTGTAATTCACCTCAAAGTTCCAAAAAAGATAGTTGAAACCTTCAATTATATTTGCAGCATACTATTGAAATAGGTATGGTGTAGTAATTGGAGCATGGTATTGAGTGCTCTAAAACGTAAATGCATAAATATAGTCATCCAACAATATATGATGGTATAAATATCTTGAAATAATAATCTATGTAAATTGGAAATCAACACATTCAACATGAACAATTTACTATTTATAATTCTCTTTTGGTACTATATATGATCATAATCTATGGATAATCATTTATATTTAACATAAGTATTAACCGTGTGCAAGTAAAAGCCTTAAAACCACAAGAATTGACATCATAAAAGATATAATCTCATATGTGGAAAATAGATAGAGACAATACATCATTAATATGCTAACATCACATATAATACATGCATTAAGAAGTAATGAAAGATGACTAACTCAAAATGAATTCATTAATAAATTTCAACGTCCAAATAAAGTAGTATGCCATATCAATGATTAAATCTAGCAAATGAGCTCACGGTTTAAGCTACAATAATAGATCCCCATGCATTATTATTCCTTGTTAGGGTAATCAATCCACTAATAAAGCTGCTTTAAGGAAAATATAAATGTCAAACTAAATTTATATATACAGTTCACTTTAAAAGTGGGATATTTCAACCACGTAAATTTGTTTTTTCACTGTCATAGTGGCTAAGAGAATATAACATTTCATTTCCATGATCTTATTATAAAATATAAATAGCATAAATACTATTCTTTTCATCCTCACTAATAAAATCAAATGTTCAATGTATACTTAAATTCATTATTGTTTTTTGTTTTATATGATTTTCTATTATCAAACAATATCTAAGAAGGTTAAATCCTCTACTAAAAATTCCATAGCATCATTATATAAATTGAGGTTCACTAAAGATATGTGTGCAGGTAAATCTATAGGCTGCTAATGTTATTAACAAAAATAAAAGAGACACTGAAATAAAAAAGAAACATCCTAAACTAAAAAAAATCCATAGGCTCCTAACATTACTAACAAAATTAAAACCAAAAAAAAAAAAGAAAAAAACAAAACACTAACTATGGTCAAGTGCTCTATCCAAGTTGCTGCACTTGGTCAGAACTTACATTTTCGTCTAGCAGTAGCATCTCCAAGCATTCAGTTAGGTGTGGAAATATTGGCTATTCATCATAAAAGATTTTGGTTACCCTCACATGAATTGTAACTGGTTTGGGAGAAGGATATAAAGAGGATAGCGGCACTACAACATGACATCCATTGAGAAGCAATCTTAATTGGTGGTATGAATAATGTTTTCCTGCACAAGAGGCCTATTGTTTGAGGATAGAGACTTCTAAAGTAACTTTATGTAGAAGAATCAATAGTTGCTTAAAAAGGAGTAGTTTATAGATGAGAGAAACCACGTTTGCTTTGAGAATGGGAAATTTGTCTGATTGTATCAAACAAAATAATGTATAATTTGGAGAAATGCAAAATAGGCCAGTGACCCATCACTGATTATACGTTCCTACAGTAGCTTATGATCAGGAAAAGATGAAAGGACTCTGGCTATTGTGAATTACTCTGACTTATGGTTGTATTTTGTCATGTCATTATAGTATTGCTTAGGTACATAGTAGCATGTGCAAGTCTATGGATGAATGGATATTGGTTTGGTACATTTGGTACCCTTCACAAATGGTTCTGATCGTAGAAAGATTGAAAAAGTCATTTCTCTAAATTTAAAATTGTCACCTAAAGAAAGATTGAAAAAAAAATTCTTTAGCTTCTGAATGCATGGGAATGGGGAAGTTTGGTTTCACATTAATTCTTCTCTTCACAATGTGTGGCACAACACTTGTAAGCATATTACTTTACAGAAGAGTCAACACAACAAAATTATGTTGGGAGGAATCATCCTTCCTTTGTACAGCACACAAAAGTAAATTGTAGAAAATAATGAAGTGATGAAACTCTTCTCAACTATTGGATAAATATATGCATCATCTATCACTGTGTCTTGAGGATAGTATTACTATGTTTTGAGGATAGGAATTCGGCAATGATTAATATGACATGAACTACTAATGTTACGGAGTTCTATATAATCTTGTAGAAGTTTATGTTATCATTATCTATAAAATTATTAATTTGAAGAGCTAACCTATGGATTCATGTAACTTGAATAGTTACATTAAGATCATAAAACAAAATAATAAAAAAAAATTATAGATTAGCAGGAAATAGTAAATAACTTTAATTAATAGATTTAGGAGTTGATTGGATTGAGTATTATTATATACATTTAAAGATATAATTTTTCTTATATTAATATTAAAACATATTTTGTAAACAAATAAATTTAAAAAATACATTTAAATGTCTTAACTGAATTGTGAATTTTATGTCCTAAACTATATATTCTTTAATTATATAATTTTCCCCCTAAACAATAGGAAAATATTGATAGTCAAATATTATTAACTGTAAAAATGTGATAAAAATACCTTGATTTTTAGCTATTCTAAAATAAGAAAAAGTTAAATACTATTTAATAGAAAAATGTCATACAATAACCCTGATTTTTAGTTGTTTTATCATAAATAAAATGTTCTAAAGAAGATATAAATGAATTATAAAATCTGAAAGTTAAGTTAAAAAAACATGAAATTGTCTTGATATAAAATTTAGCCTATGAACTCATATGCTGTAGGCAAAATTAAAAAGTTGAATTCCAAGTTGACTATGGCACTGATTAGATCTTTATCAAAAGAGATTTTTTAGCATTGTGTTTAAGAGATTGCAAATAGAAAATGCAATCCAATGTCATAACCAAGTCACTAAAATCTACTTAGCAGCAGTTTTTTTTAATGATAAAATATTCAAGTTTATATCTTGACTAAATTTAAAATTGAGTTAATGATTGAAAAATAAGAATTGTATTCAAATTCTAATCAGAGCTAAATCAATCATAAAAAAACCAAATCATATAAAAACCTGCTAAAATACTCCTAGCCAATCAAAAGTAAATCGCTAATTCTTTGGTAGCAGTAATTTGTTTTACAAGAGAAGTCGTTCATCTAGATAAAGCTTAAAGCACCTAAATATGAATGAAAGTCAAAGAAGTATAGCTATTAGAGTGACAAAAGGGTAAGATGTGTAAGGGCCTATTTGTTTCCTCGTTCAGTAATCCGTTTGGAGCCTCAAACCAAGTTTGACATTTTTGTTTGTGTTTGGACATCCAAAAGGGAGTACGACAGTGATTTTTCTGAAAAACAGAGTTGAAGGAGAAGCAGTCCAGGTGCTGCTTTTCCATTCTGCTTCTCTATCTCTGTCAGTATTTATTTTAAAGTCAGATAAAAATAGACTGATAAAAATGAGAAAAAATAAAAAATTTAGGAAAATAAAATTTTCATAAAATATTTCCTATTTATTGACCAAAATTTTCCTTCAAAATTTTAATTTTTATAGATCATGACTTGTAAGAAAATGTTATATCAGATATATTATGTTCTCAATTAAATAAATACAGATTAAATTTTAGTCCAAAGAAATTAAATTAATCATGAGATAGAGTTTAAGCTCAATTTAGAGGAAAATTATGAGTTTTGTCAAAACCAATTTTTAAATAAATCATCCAAACATAAACACGTTAGTCAAAAACCAATTTTTACCGTAATTACGTTATGAAACCAATTCTATCAAAACTCATTCTTCACTAACTGAAAATCAAATGGGCCATAAGTTGATAAAATAGGGTAGAACAATGCTTTGAATTTAGTCATACATCCTTTGCATTACCTAGAAGAAACCAAAAAAAAAAGAAAAGAAAAAGTCAAAGAAAATCACTAAGTTATTAAAACATCCAAATTCTTGACATGTCTAAAACCAAGAAAGAATATATGAACTTTATACCTTTTACTTAAAATAAAGTCACTTGCAGCCATTCATACATTTCTTACTCTGACCTGCAAATTAAAATCATTTGATTATCCATAAAAAGACAAGGGAAACATTGCTGATTCCAATTATAGATGCTTTGACTTCAATTACAAATCTATTAGAAAAAGAAATTCTAAAAGTAACATGAATTAATTTTATACCTCCTATTTATAAGATTGTTGAAAATTTCCTGAAGAACAACATTATTAGTTGTTGATAAAGTTTGTCAACTTTAGTCATGAATCAAAATCTTTAAACCATCTCTTCGTTTCACTCTTGATAATGCAACATATAATTGACCATGAATAAATACACCATTAGGAAGATATAAACCTATATTTGATAAAGATTGGCCTTGACTCTTGTTAAGCGTCGTTGCAAATTAAACAATAAATAGAAACTGCTTTCTTTTGAATTTGAATGGCCATCGAGATTCTATAGGATTCATATCCATATGATGAATAAAGGCATCTTCACCTATAGAAGATCCATTCATGATCTTTGCTTGGATAACATTTCTTCCAAGCTGACATATCAATAATCTAGTACCATTACATAATCCTGAAGATTGATCAATGTTTCATATTAACATGACAAGCATACCAATCTTCAAAGAAAATTTATGTGGTGGAAGACCAGAACATTCAATACTATTCAAAAATTCTATTGTATGCAATTCATCAAATGAATCAAATTGGCTTGATTCTACACATACATTATGAAAACTAAAATATTCAACACTATCACTTGGAAAAAGTGTAAACACATGAGTGTTAATTCTGTTAACCACATTGACGGTTGGTGCTAGTATTGCTCTAGTATTGAAGAATTCAACATTGCAATAATTACTATGCAAGTGTGGGTCTGTTGCTTGAATGATTGCTTTTGTTGGGTCATCAAAAGTTGAAAGTAGAAGATCCACTGGAATTCTAATGTTGGCATATCCATCATGAGGTTTTCCCAAATTACCATTCCTAACATCTAAGATCTAATCAGCAAATTCTTGCATTTTGTTGTCAAGATTTAAAGTGACTGATTGAAGCCTTATATTTTTTGTCAATTCAAATACTCTGCAATGATTCCATAGGTGAAAATGATAAATAAATGCATTAACTATATCCGCTCTTGACCCTTTAGATATTACAGGTAAAATTTGTCTGAAGTCACCTCCCATAACAACATATTTTCCACCAAAAGGATAAGCATGACTGCCTTTTTTATTCTTTTGTAGAATATCTTTAAGTTTTCTATCAACAGCTTCAACATAGAAATGATTAATCATTAGTGTTTCATCCTAAATAATAAGCTTTGCTTGTCTAACTAATATTGCAATAGCCGATGATTGTTTGATGTTACATGTTGAATCTTCATTAATTGATATCGGGGGACAAAACATAGAGTGTGCTGTCCTTTCATTAGGTAATAATGTTGTAGCAATTCTACTTGAAGCAACAGTCAAAACAATCTCTCCTTTAGACTGTAATGGACATGTTAAGGCATTCCACAAAAATGTTTTACCGGTACCTCCATAGCCATATACAAAAAAGAAATTCTCACACTATCTTGTTGTTGTGTCTATAATATAACTAAAAATTTCTTTTTGCTCGATTGTCATCATTTTTAACATTCTATTAACTTTTAACTTTGATTCATCAGCATTGATATTTATATATTGATGCATCAAGTAATTGAGTGGATTAGAGTCAGTCTCATCAAGCAAAGTAGGCAACTCAAGGAAATCAACTAAGCTTTTGCATTTCTTTGGAGCAATTTATTTATTTCTTTCAACGCTAACATTTCTTTTTCTTGACTTGAAAACTGAACACCTAATAGAAATCATAAAATGAATCCATTATTAAAACATGCAAAAATTTTCTACACATCTAAATAAGTTAAAAGCCAGAAAAAAAAAATAGTAAGAGAAAGCAGTATCAAAGTTTTCAAAAAGATAATTATCTAAAAAACTTAAATGGTGAAACAAAAATAGTATTACAGGAAAATAATAATATGTAGGTCAATTATTCTTAGGAAAGAACTAAAAAGAGTCATAGTTGATAATTGTTCATTATTATGTGAAACATATAATAAATCCTTAGATAAAATTCTACTTGTTTCTTTCACACATGATCAGATCTTGACATTGAATGTGATAGCAGCATTTGTACAAACAATTGTCTAAGGTAATGTCTAGATCCTCACCATGCTGCTTCCTTGGTCGCATCAATAAACTCTTGATCATCATCAAGTAAGCCTAACACATAGCAAGCTAATCTAAATGTTGGATGATCAATATTTTTCATTGTTCTTATTGCCTAAAAAGAAGTTGCTCCCTTTATCTTAGTTAATAGAGTACGCAAATAATATAATGCACCTAAGGTTGGAGGAAAATACTGCAAGCGACCTATTGCAAAACCTTTTTTTCTTTGATGCCATTCTTTCAATTTACGATCATACACAAAATATTGAGGAAATTCTCCATAAGTTAGATCCTTAGCCAAATCCTTAGCAACATTGCAGTTCATCCATGCCAATAACATGGATTCATTTGCTGTGTAGCTCACCCAAGAACATTAAGCACTCTATCTGAATCATTATACACTATTGATTGTTCTCTTGGTAAATGAATGCTTAATCTTTCAACTGAAGGATATCAATAATGTCTATTAAATGCAAATATTCACTATGTTGCCTCACAAGCTAAAACATACCTAAAATTGTTGAATCAAGTATTTTGATGATTCCAAACAACTATAGCTTGAAAGGAGAATATCAAAGGAGTGTAAGAGTAGAGAAGTGAAGAAATCCAATGAAAAATGTGTGAAGATTTAGTTGTTTGGATTTCTCATAATTTACACAAGGTAAAAGGCTTTGATTGCTTAGTTATTTATGTTTCCACAACATTTAAACAAGCGTTTTCATAGTTATTTTATGTTAACATATATTAGATTTGAAAAACAGTGACTAACAGATGAATTTTGGCATTAATTCTTATGTGTTTTTGTACAAAATGTGAACTTTGCTTATTGAAATTTGAAGTTCCAGAGTTATCATCTCTGATAGACGAATTTCAAGTGTTGAAATTCAAATTTCAAGTTAAGCATAATTAGTAAAAAGTGCAAGATTTGTCTGAAGTTTTATCAAAATTTGAATGATATTCAAGTATATAAAAAGTTCAGAGTTACTTTATCTAACAGACGAATTTTGGATTTTAAAATTCGATTTTGAAATGAGAACTTGTGAGTTTTGTTAGAGCATGTCTCTAATAGACAAACTTTGAAGTACAAAATTCGAATTTCACAGGACATGACTTTTATGCCATGTTGAGCTAGCCACTGATAGATGAATTTTGACTTCTAAAATTTGAATTTTGAGTGCATTGCAAAAACATGAGACAACTATTCATTCTAAACAGATGCACTTGTGATATGAAAATTCGTATGTTTCAACATGGGATATATTTGGCAAATTCAAAATTTGAATTTCACTCTTGAACAGGCGAATATTGGAAGTTCAATATTAAAGTCTTTAGCTTATGATCTCTGTGAAATTAGTCTGTTGATACCCAAAATTTAAATTTTAGTGTGTCATATGCTTTAAATGCGATTGGTGAATGACTTATTTTGCAAAGTAACTATTAATTAACGTCTTTGATGGCTAGATCTTGTGTCTAATGACTAGTTTTGTCATAAATTTATAAATAGAACTTTATTTAAAGTTGCGGGTAACAATTTTATGTTGTATATACTGAAACTTTGCTGGATTCATTAGTCAAAGCCTTTTTCACTCTCACACTTCATTTACTACACTCCAACTGTCATATTTACTCTGATTTAGAGAGTGTTCTTTTTGTGTAATATTTTTTCTTCATCTAGAAGAAAGATATCTTGTGAGGGGATTCACAAAGGAATTAGGAAAACACTTTGTAAGAGTGCAGAGTATAGAATCTGAGTGCTCTTAGGACAGAGTACAAGCTTGCACTGAGGCATTGTAAGGAGCCCATTGAATTCTTGCAGATAGTAGAAAATCTTAAGTGGCGCCTTGGGGGTTGGACGTAGGTCAAGTGAATCAGACTGAACTGGGATAAATTTCCTTATCCTTTCTTCCTTTACCTTGCATTTACCTTTGTTGTCTTTGCTCTCTATTTTTTTGCAAACTCCTACTATCACTGTAATATTACACTTTCGTAGAAAAATTTTAAACTTCCCAATTTACGCCCATCTTGGGAAGCCAGCGATTTTAACAAGTGATATCAAAGCCAGGACTCTCAATTGAAGGATCTAACCATCCGGGAGAATATATGGCTGGCTTTGGAGAGAGTATCTTACTTGAAGGAAACAACACCAATAGACCTCCAAGTTTCAGTGGTGAGCACTATGGATATTAAAAGATGAGGATATAGATATATCTCCAGTCCATAGATCTAGACATCTTGTCAGTCATTTAGAAAGATGACTTTTTCCCAATGAAGCTGCAAGATGATGGCAAGTATAAAAAAAAGCCAGAGGAGGAGTGGAATGACGAAGATAGGAGAAGAGTTTTGCTAAACTATAAAGCAAAACACTGTTTGGTCAGTGCTCTCAACCAGGATGAATTTTACAGAGTATCCCAATGTTTCACAACTAAAGGAATATGGGGCACTCTGGATATTGCCCATGAAGGAACAACTAGAGTAAGAGAAAGCAAATCAAATTATTGCATTGGTGATTATGAAAGCTTCAGGATGTAGGAAGGAGAAAGCATGAAAGATTTGCAAGAAAGATTCACCCTCATTGTGAATTAACTAAAGAGTCTTGGCAAGGAGTATACTTAGCCAGAAAAGGTCAGAAAAATCCTTAGAGCTCTACCGATTGAATGACAACCAAAAGTAACTACCATAGAAGAAGTCAGAGGAGAATCAATGGCCTCTGTCATAGCCCTTTTTGGTAGCCTTGAAGAATATGAGGGCAAGATGAAAGCTCTTAAAGATACAAGACAAGAAAAGAAGAAGAAAAGTCTAGCATTAAAAGTTGCAGAAGAAGAAGAAAAGGATTTAAATGATGAAGAAGAACTGGGTGAAGAAACTCTGGCTATGCTTGTTAGAAAATTTGGAAGATTCTATGGGAAGAAGCGAAACAAGAAGTTCTTCAAGAAGGGAGCAGCAGCAAATAACAAGAGGGAAACCAAAGAGCCTGTAACCTACTATGAATGCAAAAAGCAAGAGCAAATCAAATGGGAATGCCCACAGTTCTTGAAAAAATAGGAAAAAGAAAAGAAAGCTGTTAAGACGGACAAAAAGAAAAAGGCATACATCTCCTCAATCTAGGGAAATAGCTTAGATGAAGAGGATAAAGATGAGGAAGAAATTGGCAACATATGCTTGATGGCACGTATAGCAGAAGAAGCTTAGAACCCATCTGATAGTGAGCATGAAGATGAGGTAAATAATTTTGACCCTTCATATTCTAAATTACCTAATGCATTTCATGATCTGCAAAAGAACCGAAACTAGCTAAGAAGAAGATTAGTAAGCTAGAATGAGATTGTAAAGTGCCTGACATTGTATCTTAACATGAAGTTAAATCTGCCTGCTGTGCATCATGCATTGAGCTAAAGAAAAACAATGAATATCTTTTCAAAAGTCTAGCTAATCTGATAGAAGGTAAAGATATGTTGTATGCATTGTTAGGTAGTCAATGGATTGTACAAGGCAAAGCTAGTCTTGGCTATGATCCTTATGTAGTCAAAGAAAAGATCAAGAAGAAAAATCAAAACTTATATATGAGACATTTTGTACATGTAGAAGGGCATTAGAAGAAATGTAATTCTCCAAAAAATATTGAAACTTACACCCAATCCATATATGTGAAACAAAAATACTATCTGCATTGTTTTTTGTCGACATCTCAATCCAACAGCCCTTTTATCACCTGCTACTTTTGTAACAAGAAGGGACACATTTCCAGTTTATGTTCTTTAAGGAAAAATGGACTTGGTAGGAAGGTAGAGTAGGTTCCTAAAGGTACATCTATATTTAAGGAGAATGCTACTGACAGAAGAGGACCCAAACTGATTTGGGTACCTAAGAAGAAAAAATGAACTTTGTTTTGTATGTATGTCTTAGAGTTAGCAAGAGCAAAAAATGATATATAGACAGTACTTTCTCATGACATATGACAGGTGATAAGGAGAAGTTCATCACCTCAGAGACAAGAAATAAGGAAAAGTAACCTTTGGAGGTGACCAATATAACAAAGTGGTTGGCATTGGCATCGTGGCCAAGAATGTTGAAACATCCATTGAAGATGAGTTGTTTATAGTTGGGCTCAACCACAATTTGCTGAGTGTAAGTTAGACCTGTGATAAAGGAAATTGGGTACTATTTAACTCAGAATTCTGCTTGGTCATCCATAAAAGTGATCACAAAGTTATCCTCAGAGCTCAAAGGGATGGTAACTGTTATACCATTAATCTAGATGAACTTCTTACTTTAGATTCAGTATGTTTAATTAGCAAAGATAATGAAAATTGGTTATAGCATAGAAGACTAACACATGTTAACATGAACCAACTAAACAAGCTAATTAAAAATGAGTTAGTTACTGGATTGCCAAAAAATTTCTTTTGAAAAGGACAGAGAATATGATGCATATCTCAAAGGGAAACAAACTAAGTCATCTTTCAAGCCTAAAAATGTCATCACTACATTTAGGCCACTACAGTTGGTGCATATGGATTTAATAAGTCTATCTAGAGTGAAATTGGTAGAAATTTGTGTGTTTGTAATTGTAGATGACTACTCTAGATTCACTTGAACTTTGTTTCTTTCCTTCAAAGATGAGACATTTGATTCATTTGTAACCTTAGCCAAGAAAGTGCAAAATAAGAAAGGTACTTCTATTGTGTCCATCTGGTATGATCATGAAGGAGAATTAAAAAATTCAAGTGTCTTGGAGTACTGTGAAGAACGTGGAATTGATCATAACTTTTCAGCTCCAAGAACACCTCATCAAAATGGAGTGGTGGAAAGGAAGAATAGGACATTGGAAGAAATGGTAAAAGCAATGCTAAATGAGAGAGAGCTTCCTCAATACTTCTGGGCTGATATAGTGAACACAACAAACTATATCAACAATAGAGCTTACATCAGACTAACTATGGGGAAGACACCTTATGAGCTCTACAAAGGAAAGAAGCCAAATCTTTCACACCTGCACATATTTGGATGCAAGTGCTTCATCCACAACAATGGGAAAGAGAATCTGGATAAGTTTGATGCCAAATTAGATGAAGGCATGTTCCTTAGATATTCTAGTAGAACTAAAGCATATAGGGTGTTTAACAAAGTCTAGGACCATAAAAGAATCTGTACATGTAGTTTTCATTGAAAATGAAATTGTTTCTAAACATGTCTTAGATGAGGATGAGCTAATTTCCTGCTTCAAGAACTTGAACATTTCGAAAGAAAATAAAACTGAACCTCCAAAAATATAAGAATCTATTGATGTAAAGAAAGATATGTTAGTTAGGCTGACTTCCCAAGAGGGGGGGTGAATTGGGTAGATTAGAAATTTTCTGCACAAAGTGAAAATGATGAAGAAAGCAAGGTATAATGAAAAACAGAGTATAAAGCAATAAGCTAAAAGAGAAGAGATAAGGAGAAGAAAAACTCAGATATTTATCCTGGTTCGATCTCTCCACTTGACCTATGTCCAGTCCCCAAGTCACCACTTGAGATTTTCCACTATACTGCAAGAATTCAAGGGCTTCTTGCAAATGCCATAGTACAACGTGTATGCTCTGTTTTCTAGAGCTCACTTAATCACTCTTAGCACTTTCACTATGTGCTTTACAATCCCTTGTGATATCTCCTCACAAGTAAATCTATCTTCCAGATGAAGATTAGATTGTTTACAAAGTGAAACTCTCTTGAATAGAGTGAATATGAAAGTTGAAGTGCAAGTATTCAAGTAAGAGGGTAAAAGTCTTTGAGTAGAAGATTTGGTAGAGTTTCAGTATATACAAAGTTTGATTCATTACCCATAACTTCAAATGATGTTATATTTATAGATTTAGGTCTCAAATGTCCGTTAGAGACAAAATCTATCCGTTGGAGAAGTTATCCAACAGTTACTCTGAAAAACTATCCGTTAATTAACCGCATTTAATGCTTCTGACATACTGAAATTTGAATTTTGGTTGGTCAACAAACGAATTTCGAAGGAACTGAAGGTTAAAGCTTCCAACATTGAAATACTGAAGTTTGTCTGTTCATGAAGTGAAATTCGAATTTTGAAACTTAGAGAATGTTTCCATGTTGTGACATACGAATTTTCAAGTGAAAAGTTTTTCTGTTAAGTTTGAACAGTGTTTTCAATTTGCTACAGTGCCCTCGAAATTCAAATTTTGGAACCCCAAAATTCGTCTGTCCATAGTAGGTTCAAAACAGCACAGTAGTTCTTTTACTTCGAAATTCGAATTTTCAAAGAGTGAAGTTCGTTTGTTAGAGAGACCTCTTTTTAGACTTGCTTCAACATTCGAATTTGTAAACACTGTCCTTCGTATGTCATCATGTTATTTCAACAGACTCACAACTTTAGCTTCTGAAATTTGAATGTCCATGTTCAAAGTTCGTCTATTAGTGAGCAATTTTGAAACTCAATATAATCTTGATTTCAGATGAACTTTAACATTGTTTTATACGAATTTCTTCAATTTTTATAAGTTTCATTTTGTCTGAAATTCGAATGTTCAAAATCTGAAGTTCGTTTGTTGCTCAACTGCTTCTCTCAGACACTTATGAAAATTCGAATTTTGAACAATCAAAATTCGTCTGTCAGAGAGACATCTCTTCAGACTTACTCGGTTTTAGCTCGAAATTCGAATTTCCAAAGCCAAAGTTCGAATTTCCCATATGACAGTTCAATGTAAATTTTTCAAACTTCGTCTGTTGTGGGTATTTTTCAAATATTTCATAATTTAACTTAAGATCGAGGTTTTAAAATGTTTTTTCACCAAATCAAAGTCTTTTATCCATAACAAAAGATCCTACAACAATCCTAGCAATGATTACTCAGATTTTTTTCACTTGAGACACTTTGAGCTCCTTTGATATCTTTAATCCAAGCTCTACAATGTTGGTTTGGAATCATCAAAACTTCTTGATTCAATAAGATATTTAGGATAAAGATATGGAACTTAAAGATAACGAAGAAAATTCTCAAGAACACCCTAGAGCTTGCAGATATCAAAGGAGTTATTCAGTTAATCAAGTGATTGAGGATGTTGATAAGTGAACCCTTTTGGAACCTGTCCAAAGAATCCACTTCTATATGTATAACACCCGGATCTTTGCTAAACAAGGAATACAAAGACTAAATAGCAAAGAAAAGAATAAAGACGCATGATAACAAAAGTAAAACAAAGCCAAAAATAAAGAAATAAGATGGATAGATGTTGGTCTTGAGAAATAGAACCCAAGAGAACCGGTCTCTTGAACCCTAGTTCCGGTGACGCCACAAGGATTGACCAATTCCTTGATAAGTCATAGTATTTTCTCTAGCACTCAAAGAATCGCAAGAGAAAACTCATAAAAGTCTGAAACTTTAATCATTCAAATCTGAAAAACGTACATGAAAGTTAGCCTTAAGTAGGCAAGGTAAAATCTAACCTAATAAGCCTAGAAACCCTAATTAATTTGGGCTTAAGTGATCCTAATAGGATTAGGAAACTTTAGGCCCAAACAACACTCATATTAGACTTAGGAAACTAATAAAATAAAATCCTAAAATAAAATAACGAAAATTCATAAGAAAATAATAAAAATAATGTTTAAGCCTTTATAAACATGCCAACACATTAATAAAATCACATGTTTGGCACATGGCATGTTTATTTACAAGTTGGGCCATCAAAAAGACTATTAATTAACCAATTGGGCTTTATTAATTAACAAAGTTCAGCCCATAATTAATAAAAATGAAATTAATACTAATTAGGCCCATTAATCCTCAAGTCACATGCTCTTTAAGAGAGTCACATGTTGGGCTTGATTTTGGGCTTAAATCTGAACTTCTATATATGATAATATAATCATGCCATTGTTGTGCTCTTGGGCTTCAAGTTCAGTCAAGTGCAAAGGCTCAATCTCAAGTTGCTTGTTGATCACACCACTCAAGGCCTCTTTCATTGCCTTAGCTCTTGATCTCGTCATTGGTCCTCCCATACCTTGTAATGGATCAATTGTCTTCCACTTTTGGATTACATCTTCAGCCTCCTTTTCTGCAATGTCTTGAGCTTGCTCCATGCTTGCATCATTCCTTCCCTCCTGAGAAGGATTCATCCTCGAATCTGAAATGTCAAAAGGCGAAAGGTCAGTGATATTAAAAGTTGCACTTATGTTTCCGTATGAGCTAGGCAAGTCTATCTTGTAGGCATTATCATTTATCCGCTCCAAGACTTGAAATGGTCCATCACCACGTGGGTGCAATTTAGATTTCCTTTGTTTAGGAAACCTCTCCTTGTGCAAGTAAAGCCACACCCAGTCACCGGGCTCAAAAACAACCTTCCTTCGACCTTTGTTAGCCTGGCGAGCATATTGTTCATTTTTCCGCTCGATGTTTTGCCTTGACTTTGGCATGAAAATCCTGCACAAATTGAGCTTTCTGCGCACCATCAAGGTTAGTAAACTCATGGGATGGTAAAGGAAGCAAATCCAATGGAGCCAAAGGATTAAAACCATATACTATCTCAAAAGGAGAGAAAGCGGTGGTAGAATGCACAGTACGATTGTAAGCAAACTCAACATGTGGCAAACATTTTTCCTAATTTTTAAGATTCTTTTGGATTACAGCACGTAAAAGAGAAGACAGAGTTCTATTAACAACCTCAGTTTGTCCATCAGTCTGGGGATGTGCAACAGTAGAAAACACAAGCTTAGTACCTAATTTAGCCCACAAAGTTTGCCAAAAATGACTAAAAAACTTAACATCACGATCATTAACAATAGACCTGGGTAAACCATGCAATTTAACAACCTCCTTAAAGAACAAATCAGAAATATGCATAGCATCATGAGTTTTTGCACATGCAATAAAATGAGCCATCTTGCTAAATCGATCAACAACAACAAGGATACTATCTTTTCCTGTGGAGGACCTATGCAATCCAAGCACAAAATCCATAGAAATGTCCACCCAAGGATGCGAAGGAATAGGTAATGGGGTGTATAAACCATGTGGATGCACTCTAGACTTAGCATGCTTGCACACAATGCACTTGTCACAAATAGAAATGACATCCTTTCTCATATGTGGCCAATAAAAATGCTCTTTCAAAATAGCTAAAGTCTTTTCAACCCCGTAATGTCCCATTAAACCACCCCTATGGGATTCAAGAACCAACAATTCACGCATAGAACAAACAGGCACACACAGTTTATTCCTTTTAAATAGGAAGCCTTCAAAACAAAAGTAGTCATCAATACCATGCTTTGCACAAAGTTTCCAAACATCAGCGAAGTCAACATCACATTCATACATGCTTTTCAAAGATTCAAAACCAATCAACTTAGCTTGCATAGATGTAATGAGACTATACCTCCTAGACAATGCATCAGCAACAACATTATCTTTTCCATGCTTGTGTTTCAAAATGTAAGGAAATGACTCAATAAATTCAAGCCACACAGCATGTCTCTTATTGAGCTTATTCTGAGTCTTAAGGTATTTCAAGCTTTCATGATCAGAATGCAAGATAAATTCCCTAGACCACAAATAATGTTACCAATGTTCTAAGATTCTTTTAAGTGCATACAACTCTTTATCATAAGTAGAATAATTCAAACATGCACCACTCAACTTTTCACTAAAGTATGCAATCGGTCTAGCCTCTTGTATCAAGACAGCACCAATTCCAATTCCAGATGCATCACATTCTACCTCAAAAACCTTAGAAAAGTCAGGAAGCACAAGTAAGGGGGCATTGGTTAACTTATCTTTCAAAGTTTGAAAAGCCCTCGCTTGTGCCTCTCCCCATTTAAACACAACATTCTTCTTTACTAGCTCGTTTAAAGGTGCAGTAATGGTTGAGAAGTCTCGAACAAATCTCCGGTAGAAACTAGCTAACCCATGGAAACTTCTGACTTCATTTGCATTTCTCGGTATAGGCCATTCACGGATTGCTTTGACCTTCTCCTCATCCACACGGACACCATTAGCACCTACAATAAAACCAAGGAAAACAACATAATCCAAATAGAAAGAACACTTCTCTAGATTTGCGAAGAGTCTATTCTCACTTCAAATCACACAAACAGCACGCAAATGCCCAATATGCTCATCTAAACTCTTTGAAAACACAAGGATATCATCAAAGTATACTATAACAAATGTTCCTGTGTAAGGGCAAAACACATGATTCATAAGACACATAAAGGTACTTGGGGCATTAGTTAAGCCAAAGGGCATGACCAACCACTCATACAAACCAGATTTGGTCTTAAAGGCAGTCTTCCACTCATCCCCCCCATTCATGCGAATCTGGTGATAACCACTCCTAAGATCTATTTTAGAAAATATACATGCACCATGCAACTCATCTAACATGTCATCAAGTCTAGGAATGGGATATCTATACTTAACTGTGATCTTTTTAATGGCTCGGCAATCCACACACATTCGTCATTTGCCATCCTTTTTGGGCACAAGAATTACGGGAACAGCACATGGACTATGGCTTTCTTTTACAAACCCCTTTTTCATCAGCTCCTCAACTTGCCTCTGAATCTCCTTAGTCTCTTCAGGATTTGCCTTATATGCAGGTCGATTTGGAATTGTTGCTCCGGGGATGAAATCAATTCTATGCTCAATGCCTCTAATGGGAGGCAACCCTTCCGGTATCTCCTCTGGGAACAAGTCATTGTATTCCTGCAACAAACTTATAACACTAGATGGAAGAGAGTTTTCAAGGTTAGAAATAGTCAAATACACATCCTTATACATCAATATAGACGATGTCTCACAAAATAATGCTCGCTTAATCTCTCCTCTTCCTGCAAACAATGTTACCTTACTCTCAACACATTCTTTCTTTTTCTTACTTCCTCTCTTTTCTTTTCTTTTCATCTCACTCTCTTTTCTCTCTTTATCATGCTCTTTCTTTTCTTTCTCTTTCACGCTACATTCTTGCGTGATTCTTCTTTGATCTTCAAGAGCCTGCACTGGACTAAGAGGTGTTAGTACAATGGTTTTGCTATTATGCATAAGAGAATACCTGTTAGTATAACCATCATACTTAATCCTCCTATCAAATTGCCAAGGCTTACCAAGTAACAAATGACCAGCATTCATAGGTGCAACGTCATACAATACTTCATCATTAAAACTACCTATTGAAAATGCTATCTTCACTTGTCTAGTTACCTTAGCATCCCCACTTTCATTAAACCATAACAAATTATAAGGTGTGGGGTGCCTTATAGTCGGCAAACCTAGCTTTTCAACTAATAAGGTACTAGCTAAGTTGGTGCAACTACCATTATCAATGATGAGAGTACATACCTTGTTGTTGATGAAACATCTGGTGTGGAACAGGTTCTCACATTGCTGTTTTTCTAGATCCTCCTTCGGATGTATGTTAAGAGCTCGTCTAGAAACCAGCACTTCACCAATGACGGCATCAGCTATCTCCACATCAGAACCACCATCTCCATGAGAGCTCCTTTCAGCCTCATCTTTTTCTCCGCCGCTACTTTCACTAGTCACACAACCATTCTCAAGAACCATCATAGTCCTCTTATTGGGATATTATGCAGCAACATGACCAAAGCCTTGACATTTAAAACACTTAATTTTAGAAGAATTAGTAGAGAAAGGTTTAGAAAACTTACCTGTAGATTCCTTTGACTTGCTTTCCTCCTTTGGCTTGGTCTCACCTTTGGACTTGAAAGGCGTTTTATACTCTTTGTTGGATCCAACAAATGGTTTCACTTTCTGCTTTGCCTTCAAGTGTCTCGCTACTTTTATAGCCTTATGTAATAACTCCTCCATATCGAGCTAGTTTTGTATCTCAAGCTCAGCAGCAATCTCGAGATTTAATCCCCTTAGGAATCTCGCCATTTTTTGTTCAGGATCTTCATCCACATTGGCTTTTATCATAGAAATCTCCATCTCCTGGTAATACTCCTCCACACTTATGGATCCTTGCTTGAGTTTCTGAAGCTTCATGTGTACATCTCTATGGTAATGGTTAGGCACATATCGTTTCCTCATAATTGTTTTCTTCTCGTGCCATGTCCTAACCGGACCCTCTCCAGTTCTCCTCCTAGTAGTATACAATTGATTCCACCAAATACTAGCATAATCAGTAAACTCAACAGCAGCCAATCTTATCTTGTTTTCCTCAGAGTATGAATTGCATTCAAACACAAGCTCCACACGCCTTTCCCACTCTAAGTAGGCATCAGGATCAGTTTTCCCTTGGAAAGAGGGAATTTTCATTTTTATATTGGCAAGGGGACCCTTCTGGTACTTTTGATTATTTCTAGTTGCATGTCAGTTTTGTCTAGTTCTTCTTGGTTGTATCTCTTCCTCCTCAAATTCAGTTCCTACTTCTTCTTCACCATCATCAGAATATATCACATGGTTCTTTCCTCTTTGGCTTGTCTTAGAATAAGAAGGAGAAGCTTCAATCATATCTAATCTTGTACTCAACTTCTTGAATTGATTGTTTATTGAGTCCATGAAGAGCTTCCAATCTGGAATTTGAGGTTCACTACCACTAGACATGTTTTGAGGATCTGAAATGTTAGTGAAAATAAAGGAGAAAATGAACCTCACCACTCCCTCATATGTTTCACTCAAAATAATGTAAATGCACTCGTATTTCACACTAAATTAAGGGCTTTTCAAGTATGATGCAATTTCTCTCTTGCCTTTTTCCACTCAAAGCTTGCTTTCTTATGAGAGTGCTAAATTAAAACCACAACTTCAATCAAAAGGAAATCAGTTTTAAAGAAGTGGCAATCACAGAAAACAAAAGTTCAAAATTGAAGTTCTCAAAGATCCTAATTTAATTAAACAATAACCAACATAAAATGAGCACAAAGGAACTGAAATTTCCAACAAGAGAAATATGAAGGAAATAGAACAAAGAAGGATAATAATTTGCACGAACTGATAAGGAAAGAAATCTGAAGGAAAGAGCAATTATAGATATTTTAATAAGACTTGCCACCAAAGTTGATAAATTAAGTCAATCAAGCCTCAAACCAAATCCAATCAAATAATGTTTTTTTTACTACCTTTTTTTTTGTTGCTGCTATATATATATATATATATTTTTTTCAGCAATAAATCTCACTTTTTTTTTTTCAGAAATTTTTTTCTGCTTTTTTTTTTCAGTTGCTGCTATATTCTATTTTTTTTGTGCAGCAATCAATCTATCTTTTTTTTTTTCAGATTTTTTGAACAGTAACCCGAAACAGTATCCGTGAATAGTACTCAAAAAATAGTTTGGTGAACAGTGCATGAAACAGTGACGGGAACAGTAATCGTGAAAAACAGTCCGGAACAGTACGATGCACAGTGACGGAAAAATAGTGTTCGGTGAAAACGGAACAGTATGAAACAGTGCCGGTGAACAGTGAAATTCGTACTGTATGAACAGTGATGCAAAATTTTTTTTTGAAGCAACGAAGATGGATTGAAACAAGAAGACAAGCAAAATAGGGAACACACCTTGATTTGCAAACCAAAGTTCTGATGCCAAATGATAAGTGAACCCTTTTAGAACCTATCCAAAGAACCCACTTCGATGTGTGTAACACCCGGATCTTTGCTAAACAAGGAATACAAAGACTAAACAGCAAAGAAAAGAATAAAGACGCATGATAACAGAAGTAAAAGAAAGCCAAAAATAAAGAAATAAGATGGATAGATGTTGGTCTTGAGAAATAGAACCTAAGAGAACCGGTCTCTTGAACCCTAGTTCCGGTGACGCCACAAGGATTGACCAATTCTTTAATAAGTCATTGTATTCTCTCTAGCACTCAAAGAATTGCAAGAGGAAACTCACAAAAGTCTGAAACTTTAATCATTCAAATATGAAAAACGTACATGAAAGTTAGCCTTAAGTAGGCAAGGTAAAATCTAACCTAATAAGCTTAGAAACCCTAATTAATTTGGGCTTAAGTGATCCTAATAGGATTAGGAGACTTTAGGCCCAAACAACACTCCTATTAGACTTAGGAAACTAATAAAATAAAATCCTAAAATAAAATAACGAAAATTCATAAGAAAATAATAAAAATAATGTTTAAGCCCTTATAAACATGCCAACACATTAATAAAATCACATGTTTGGCACATGGCATGTTTATTTACAAGTTGGGCCATCAAAAAGACTATTAATTAACCAATTGGGCTTTATTAATTAACAAAGTTCAGCCCATAATTAATAAAAATGAAATTAATACTAATTAGGCCCATTAATCCTCAGGTCACATGCTCTTTAAGAGAGTCACATGTTGGGCTTGATTTTGGGCTTAAATCTGAACTTCTATATATGATAACATAATCATGTCATTGTTGTGCTCTTGGGCTTCAAGTTCAGTCAAGTGCAAAGGCTCAATCTCAAGTTGCTTGTTGATCACACCACTCAAGGCCTCTTTCATTGCCTTAGCTCTTGATCTCGTCATTGGTCCTCCCATACCTTGTAATGGATCAATTGTCTTCCGCTTTTGGATTACATGTTCTGCCTCCTTTTCTCCAATGTCTTGAGTTTGCTCCATGCTTGCATCAGATGTTCAAGAGAATGTTAAAACCAGAAAACAACTTAGAGATCAAATGAATAACTGTGCATTTATTTCTCAGATTGAACCTAAGTGCACTGAAGAAGTTTTAACAGATGAATACTGGACATTAGCCATGCAAGAAGAACAAAATCAATTTGAAAGAAATGAAGTTTGAGGTTTAGTACCTAGGCCTAAGGATCACTCAATTATTGGAACTAAATGGGTATTTAGAAATAAACTTAATGAGTCAGGAACAATAGTTAGAAATTGTTGAATCAAGTATTTTAATGACTCAAAACAATCAGAGCTTGGAAGGAAGATATCAAAGGAGAATAAGAGATCTCAGGTGAAGAAATCTAGGAAGAAATAAGTATAACATTAGTTTGTAGGATTTCTCACAGTATTCACAGAAGTAAAATGCTTTGATCTTTCACCCAATGTTTTTAAAATGTGTTTTTCAACAATCCTATGTTAACTTTCAATATATTTGAAAAATACTCACTAACAGACGAATTTTGAACTGTTAAACTTCATATGTTGGCTTGAAAATTTGAACTTTGATAGTTGGAATTCAAACTTTGATAGTTGAAATTTGAACTTACAAAGATGTTGCTTTCACAGATGAATTTCACCCTATTAAAATTTGAATTTAGAGTTAAGCATAATTTGTGAAAAATGAAAAATTAGTTTGAAGCTATGTCAAAGTTCATATGAAATTAGAGTGTAAAAAGAGTTCTAAGTCAGTCCCTCTGATAGACGAACTTTAGTTTTGAAAATTTGAACTTTGGAATGAAAATGCGTAAGTCTAATCAGATGTCCCTCTGACAGATAAACTTTGGCTTTTGAAAATTTGAACTTTGGAATGAAAGTGTATAAGTTTGATAAGAGGTCTCTCTGACAGACGAACTTTGAAGACTCAAAATTCAAATTTCTAAAAGAACTTTGTGTCATATTAAGTTGCTCACTGACAGATGAATTTTAGATACCCAAAGTTCAAATTTCAAGAGCATTGTAGCACTATGGAATAACTATTCACACTCATCAGAAGAACTTTAAACTTGAAAATTCGTATGTTCCAACATGTGAAACATTTGTCAAGATGAAAATTTGAATTTCACCTTTGAACAGATGAACTTTGAAGTTCAACGTTAAAGTCTTTAACTTATGGTCTCTGCAATATTTGTCTATTGACACCCCAAAATTTGAACTTTGGATGTTGATGCATTAAATGTGGTTAGTGAATGACTAGTTTTGCAGAGTAACCATTGGGTAATGTCTCTAATGGCTAGATCTTGTCTCCAACATATAGTTAAGACATAAATCTATAAATCGAACTTCATTTGAAGGTAGGGGTAACAAATTTTTGTTGTATATACTAAAACTCTGTCAAAATCTTCAGTCAAAGCCTTCTACTTTTTCATACTACATTTACTGCACTTCAACTGTCATACATACTCTAAATTAGAGTTTATCCTATTGTAAACTATCTTATATTTATCTGAAAGAAAGATTTTCTTGTGAGGGGATTTCACAAGAAATTTGGGAAGCACTTAGCTAGAGTGCAGAGTGAGAATCTATAAGCTCTTGGAACAGAGCACAAGATTATAGTGTGGCATTACAAAGAGCCCACTGAATTCTTGCAAAATAGTGGAAAATCTCAAGTAATAGCTTGAGGACTAGACGTAGGTCAAGAGGAATAGACTGAACCAGGATAAATCTTTGTGTCTTTTATTCCTTTAACTTGCTTACTGCTTTGTTAGATTTTGCACTCTATTTTTCTGCTACTTTTTCTTTCATTGCTCTTTTATACTTTTGTAGAAAATTTCAAACTTCCTAATTTACCGCCCTCTTAGGAAGCCAGCAGACCTAACAAGTAGTATCAGAGCTCGGACTCCTAAGCGAAGGATCTAACAATCCAGGAGAATCAATGTCCAGCTTTGGAGAAAGTATTCTTCTTGAAGGAAATAACACAAATAGACCTCCTAGCTTCAGTGGAGAGTATTATGGATACTGAAAAATGAGAATGCAAATTTATCTCCAGTCTATTGATTTGGACATCTAGTTAGTCATCTAAAAAGGGGATTTTGTCCCAATGAAACTACAAGATGATGGCAAATACAAAGAGAAGCTAGAAAAGGAGTAGAATGAGGAAGATAAGAGAAGAGTCCTACTCAACTTTAAGGCAAAACACTGCCTAATGCACTTAATCAGGACAAAGTCTATAGGGTGTCACAATATACCATAGCCAAAGTTATATGGGATACTCTAAAAATTATTCACGAAGGAACTATTGGAGTAAGCGATAACAAATTAAACTCTTGCATCGGTGAGTATAAAAGCTTCAAAATGATGGAAGGTGAAAGCATCAAAGAATTGCAAAAGAGATTCACCCTTTTTGTGAATCAACTGAAGAGTCTTGGTAAGGAGTACACTGCCAGAGAAAGTCAGAAAAATCCTTTGAGCTCTTCCTCTGGAATGGCAACTGAAAGTAACAGTAATAGAAGAAGCCAGAGGAGAGTCAATGGTTTCTGTCACAACTCTCTCTGATAGCCTTAAAGAGTATGAGGGTAAAATGAAGGCTTTCAAGGAAGTTGGTCAGGATAAGAAGAAAAAGGGCCTTACATTGATAGCTGCAGAGGAAAGAGAAGAAGAGTTTGATGATGATGAAGAACTAGATGAAGAGACTCTAGTTATGTTGGTTAGAAAATTCGGAAGGTTCTATAACAAGAAGAGAAATAAAAGATTCTTTAAGAAAGGATCAGTTACAGATAACAAGAAAGAAGGCAAAGAGTTTGTCACCTGCTATGAATACAAGATGCAAGGGCACATCAAATGGGATTGTCCACAATTCCTGAAAAAGCAAGAAAAAGAAAAGAAATCTACTGACAAAAGCAAAAAGAAAAAGACATACATCTCATCAATTTGGGGCAACAACTTAGATGAAGAAGATAAAGATGAGGAAGAAATTACCAATATCTGCTTGATGGTACTTGCATATGAAGAAACTCCAAACTTATCTAACAGTGATCATGAAGATGAGGTAAATGAATATGAACCTTCCTATTCTAATTGCTTGATGCATTTCATGATCTATATGATGAGTTCATTAAAACTGCAAAAGAACTAAAACTGGCTAAAAAGAAGATTAGTAAGTTAGAATCTGATTGTAAAATATCTAACACTGTATCTCTGCATAAAACTAAATTTGTTTGCTGTACATCATGCTCTGAATTGAAGAAGAACAATGAATATCTTTTGAAAAGCATGGCTAAACTCACTAAGGGTAAAGATATGTTGTTTGCTTTATTAGGAAGTCATAGAATTGCACAAGGAAAAGCTGGACTTAGCTATGATCCTTGTGCAGTTAAGAAAAAGAATGAAAAGAAAAATCAAACTCTGTATATGAGACATTTTGTGCATTCTGATGGACATAAAAAGAAAAGTCACACTTCAAAACACATTGAATCTTATGTCCAACCAAAATATGTGAAACAAAAGTATTATCTACATTATTTTTTTTCTGCATCACAATCTAGCAGTCCCTTTACCACCTGTCACTTCTATTTCCAGTTCATGTTTGTTAAAGAAAAATGGACTTGGCAGGAAGGTAGAATGAGTTCCCAAAGGTACATCTGTAACTAGGGAAAATGCCACTGACAGAAAAGGACCCAAGCAGATTTGGGTATCGAAAAAGAGAAGCTGAACCTTGTTTTGTAGGTTTGTCTTAGAGCTAGCGAAAGCAACAAATAGTATATGGACAGTGCTTGCTCAAGACATATGACTGATGATAAGGGGAAGTTCATCACCCTTAGAGACAAGAAAGGAGGAAAGGTGACCTTTGGAGGTGACCAATATGGCAGAATAGTTGGCATTGGAATTATGGGCAAGAATCCTAAAATATCTATGAGGAAACTTTTGCTCCAGTTGTAAGATTGGAAATAAAGCAAGATTAGTTGTCAAAGGATATAATCAGGAAGAAGACATAGATTATAAGGAAACTTTTGCTCCAGCTGCAAGATTGGAAGTAATAAGAATCCTCTTAGCCTATGCATGCATGAAAGACATAATGCTACATCAAATGGATGTAAAGAGTGCTTTTTTGAATGGATATGTCATGGAATAAGTTTATGTTCATCAACCTCCAGGTTTTGAGGACTTAACAAAGCCAAACCATGTTCATAAACTGAAGAAAGTTTTTTATGGCTTAAAACAAGCTCTTAGAGCATGGTTTGAAAGGCTAAGTAATTTTCTGACTAAAAAGGGATTTAATAAAGGAAAAGTAGATACAACATTGTTCACTAAGAAAGAAAATAAAGACTTACTTATTGTGCAAATTTATGTTGATGATATTATATTTGGTGCTACTAATGAATCTCTTTGCAAGAATTTCTCTAAGCTAATGTAGGGTGAATTTGAAATGTCAATGATGGATGAGCTCAACTTCTTCCTTGGATTGCAAATTAAGTAATGTGATGATGACATCTTTCTCAATCAATCAAAATATCTAGAAGAGTTGCTGAAAAAGTTTGGCATGGAAAACGCTAAGTCAATTGGAACTCTTATGGCTACTGTAGCAAAGCTTGACGTGGATGAGGGAGGAAAGCCCTTTGACACAACTCAGTATAGGAGAATGATTAGCTCCCTATTATATCTAACAACTAGTAGACATGATATTATGTTCAGTGTCTGTATGTGTGCAAGGTTCCAATCTTGTTCCAAAGAGTCTCATGTAATAGCTGTGAAAAGAATTTTCAATTACCTAATTGGAATATCACATATGGGACTTTGGTATCCAAAAGGCAATGAAGAAGAACTCACGGGATATATTGATACTGACTTTGCTAGATCTAAAACTGACAGAAAAAGCACAAATGGAACATGTCAGTTTCTTGGTGGTTCTCTAGTTTCATGGTTTAGGAAGAAGCAAAACAGTGTAGCTCTCTCCACAGTAGAAGCTGAATATATTGCACTTGGCAGCTATTGTGCTCAAGTCCTTTAGATGAAACAATAACTTGAAGATCTTGAGATTGAGATGAAGGAGATACCAATAAAATGTGATAATCAAAGTGCTATCAGCATCATAAAGAATCCTATCATGCAATCGAGGACAAAGCCCATTGAAGTAAGATATCACTTCATTAGGGATCATGTATTGAAAGAAGACATCAAATTGGAATACATCCCTACTGAAGATCAAATTGCAGATATTCTAACTAAGCCACTAGTAGAAGATAGATACTGCAAAATCAGAAGAGAATTGGGAATGATAAATCCCAATGAATTATAAGCAAGCATTTATCTAAATCTATTTAAAGTTTTTGACATTAAATTAATACTAACTTTAGCATTGGAGTATGTTTAAGATGTGATGTAGTTACTCCACATGAGTCTAGATGATAGCAAATTAGTTTATTGGAGTTAATCAGACCTGCACAATCAAAAGATGCTGAAGGAAAGTTGAAAATTCGAACTTTCACGTCATATTTGTAAGTTTAGAAATCTGAAATTCGCATTTTAAAAGGTTATTAGATGAATTTCCATGTTGAATTGTGTTTTTGAATGAATTAGTATGCTCAATATTCAAACTCAGATGCTTATTAGATGAATTTTAGTAGCTTACATGCTGTTACAGTACTTTCATAACCCTCAAAATTTGTCTGTTGGATGATGGAAATTCGAATTACAAAAATACAATGTGAATGATGACTTTGCTCAATATGATCTCTGTGCGTATTTCCATATCTCAAAATTTGTATTTTAGAGACTCTTTACAAAGCTTTGAAATTTGAATTGTTGAATCTCTAAATTTGTCTGATGAAACATGCTTTCATGTTAAGTCCTTGTAAGACAAACTTTCATAAGTGAAATTCATCTGCTGCTTTTCTCATTCTTTGATTGCTTATTGTGTGATTTCTTAAAATTTGAACTTTGATGATTCAAAGTTCGTTTGTTGCTATTTGTGCCTTGAACTTAGCTGCTATCAAACAAACTTCATGAAGAAAATTTTTCTGTAAGAAAGCCTCATTGTGTTGGTTAACTAGTAACTGCTCAAAATTCAAATTTTGACCACTCAAAATTCGTTTGTTGAACGGTTATAGAAGTTAAAACCAAGGGTCTTGCTCTAAATAGAAGCAACCCTATTCGTCTCTCTCTCAAGTCTGTTCACATCCTTTCTTAATTTCCTATCAATTCGGTTCACAAATCTTTATTTCCCACTATTTAAACTTTATTTTGTACCTTATAAACCCATTTCTTGCATCCATCTACAACATTCATTCACAAGAATGGCATGTGTTAAGAATCCAGAAGTTGGCAAAGGAGAGTCCAGACCAAAGAGGGCAGTTAAGTCACAATATGCCTCCAAGAGAGGCTAAACCCAGAAAAGGAAAGGAGAATCTAGTAAGGGAACTCCATCCAAAACGCAGAAAACCACTCCCAAAGCAGATTTGAAGAAATCTGTACCTGCCGCCCATGTTACTCCTGCTTCCTCCTCCTCTTCTAGTACTGAGTCAGGGGAATACCAGTTAACCACGAAGCCATTATGGAGCAATGTTCATATCTTGGAAGAATATACCACCAAGTTCTTTAGTAAGAACGTAATTAAACCTCACTGTACAATATGGAAGAATTTCTTATTTCCAACAATTTTGATGCTGGGCTATGGATGATAAGATATAAGAACTTGTTGGAAATAAATGAGAGATATAATGATGAAGTTGTCAAAACATGGTATGCAGCTCTGATGTACTATAATAAAAAGAAGAAATGGGAGGTAAATATGAGGTCTAGAACTATTTGGCTGACTGATGGGACCTTTAATGAAGTATTAGAAATCCTTGGGCAAGATGGCCTGAAGATTGACATTACCACCTTAAGGTGCATGGATAAGGATGAAACTGCAGATAAGGAAGGTGGTGCATTCTTGAATTACAAAGAAAGTATAGTGTTGAATACCCTGTTCAGAAGGTGTGAGAATAGACCTCCTCTGAGTTTGCTAAAGCCCTTTGACCTTAGTGCTCAAGTCAAGATCTTACACTACATAGTATCCAGGATCATATTTAACAAAGGAGGAAGTTTTAACTTGATCACAAGGGCTGAAGCACATGTGATGACTGCACTCATGCATGGCAAGTTGATTAATATGGGCTATATCATCCTTCAACGCATAATCAAAGCAAGAGATTAGAGGAGAGACTCCACTTTGCCCTATGGCTCAATCATCTCCAAAATACTTTAGTATGCCAGGATTTAACACCTGGAAAAGGAAAAGGAAAACCTACTAAAGTTTTTAAGGAGGAAGAATTGTAGAGAATGGTAATTGAGAGGAAAGATGGAAGATGGATTGGAAGAGGAGCTGGGAATTTAGAAGACTTGTTCTTTAAGGAATGTGGCTCACAATAGCAAGCAGGAACTTTTGAGGTTGCTCCATCCTCACAGCCCTCACCTCAGCCTTCTCATCCTATTTCTCCTCCATCTCAGCCTACTCAGACACCTGTGCTATCCACTCCTTCCACCTAGGCAAAGCCAACCAAGATCATTGAATTATATGACAGCATGTCTGTACTCATGTTGACCATTAGAGATGAGCAAAATGCTAAGTTTACTCATCTACAAGATTAGATACTTTAGTTAGCCAAGAACATGAAAGTGGTTGCTAATGTGTATGAGAACATCAGAAGTGTTTTTACATCTACATCAGCTCCACCTCAGCTAGGACCTTCTGAGCCTACCAAGTCTCATATCCTAAACCTCCAAGCCCATTTGTGCTAGCCTCTCTTGAACCAAATGCTGATGAACATGCTACTGCTGAGGCCGCTAGAACATTAGCCACTCCATAGGCCTGCAGTAATAAGACAAGCCCTGGTCCTCCCTTGGACTATGGCATGGAGGAAGAGGCTCCTCAAGAAGCAAGTTTCCATGAGCCTATTGTAGAAGATGCTCAGGAGTCAATTCTGTCAATTCAAGAATCTGAGCAGATGGAGAAACTTGTAGTAGCCATCACTACTGCACTAATTATTCAAGCTACTCTAAATGAGGAGAGAAGCCTTGTACTCTACAGGGATATTGAAGCTATTGCACATGATGCCATTGTGCAAGCTCAAAAACTAAGGCTTGATGAGATGTTTCCTCCTCCTATTCCTGAACCTTTACCCCTTTCAGCATATGGTCTCATGGAGGAGAGAAGAGCTCAACTAGCTCTTTTAAGGAAGGAAATGCAAGAGCTTCTTGATGCCTCTGATGATGAAGCAGGGAGCCCTGAAGCCTCTGCACCTCCTCCTTAGATTAATCCTGATCTTCCTTTTGTCCCTATTCCTCTTCGTGCAATTCCAGTGTCACAGATACCTTTTCCTGCTATACATGCTCAAGTTCCTGATAATGCCAAAAAGGGGGAGAAGACATGTGAGCAAACTAGGAAGACTGTTACAGAACAATCTGGCAAGACCTACAACAAGAAATCCAAGACCAAGAAGAAGTGATTAGATCTTAGGTTTGCTTGGTCTTACTTGCATTGCTTGTTTATGTTTGTTGTATCTCTTATAATGAATGACAATCTTGCCTTGAAATTTTACTTTTGCAATGTCATATCTCTGTACTAAATCTTTGATGAATTAATTCAATGAGATTCCCTATTTTCCTTCGAATCTGTTGTATATGCAGCACTTATCTTCAAACTTTAATGCATATGTTAAGGGGGAGCTCTTAGAAGCAAACTCAAGTACTAATCCAGTTTACAAGTTATTCTGTCATCATCAAAAAGGGGGAGAATGTTTAATAAAGTGTTTTGATGACTTGAAACAATTGAAGCTTGGAAGGAAGATATTAAATGAGTACAAGAGATCTCAAGTGAAGAAATCCAGGAAAAAATGAGTACAAGATTAGCTTATAGGATTTCTCACAGTATTCACAGAAGTAAAAGGCTTTGATCTTTCACCCAATATTTTTAAAATGTGTTTTTCAACAATCCTATGTTAACTTTTGATATATTTGAAAAATACTCATTAACAGATGAATTTTGAACTATTAAACTTCATATGCTACCTTGCAAATTTGAACTTTGATAGCTGAAATTCGAACTTACAAAGATATCGCCTCTGACAAATGAACTTCACCCTGTTAAAATTTGAATTTCGACTCAAGCATAATTTGTGAAAAATAAAAAATTAGTCTGAAGCTATGTCAAAGTTCGTATGAAATTAGAGTGTAAAAAGAGTTATAAGTCAATTCCTTTGACAGATGAACTTTAGTTTTGAAAATTTGAACTTTGGAATGAAAATGCTTAAGTTTGATCAAATGTGCCTCTAACAGATGAACTTTGGCTTTTGAAAATTTGAATTTTGGAATGAAAGCATATAAGTCTAATAAGAGGTCTCTCTGACAGATGAACTTTGAAGGCTCATAATTCAAATTTGGAAAAGAAAAACTTTTGTGCTATATTAAGTTGCTCACTGATAGATAAATTTTGGATACCCAAAATTTGAATTTTGAGAGCACTGTAGCAATATGGAACAACTGTTCATACTTATAAGAAAAACTTTAAACTTGAAAATTTGTATGTTCCAACATGGAAAACATTTGTCAAGATGAAAATTCAAATTTCACCTTTGAATAGATGAACTTCGAAGTTCAATGTTAAAGTCTTTAACTTATGGTCTCTGTGAAATTTGTCTTTAACTTTGGATGTCAGACGTATTAAATGCGGTTGGTGAATGGCTAGTTTTGAAGAGTAACCATTGGGTAACGTCTCTAACGACTAGATCTTGTCTCTAACGTATAGTTAAGACATAAATCTATAAATTGAACTTCATTTGAAGGTGTGGGTAACAAATTTTCATTGTATATACTGAAACTCTGTCAAAATCTTCAGTCAAAGCCTTCTACTTTTTCATATTACATTTATTACACTTCAACTGTCATACATACTCTAAATTAGAGAGTGTATCCTATTGCAAACTATCTTATCTTCATCTGGAAGAAAGATTTTCTTGTGAGGGGATTTCACAAAGGATTTGGGAAGCACTTAACTAGAGTGCAGAGTGAGAATCTGTAAGCTCTTGCAATAGAGCACAAGATTGTAGTGTGGCATTGTAAGGATCCCACTAAATTCTTGCAAGGTAGTGGAAAATCTCAAGTAATAGTTTGAGGGCTAGACGTAGGTCAAGAGGAAGAGACCGAACCAGGATAAATTTTGGTGTCTTTCCTTCCTTAACCTTGTTTCCTGCTTTGTTACATTTTGCACTCTATTTTTTTGCTACTTTTGCTTTCACTGTTCTTTCATACTTTTGCAGAAAATTTCAAACTTCCAAATTCATCCCCTCTTGGGAAGCTGGCAGACCTAACAAGTGGTATCAGAGCCTGGACTAGACAACTTTTTAATTGAAAAGGATTTAATAGATGAAAGTTGATAAAACATATTTTACTAAAAAGGAAAACAAAGATTTGCTTATAGTTCAAATTTAAGCTAATGATATTATATTTGGTGCTACTAATAAATTTTTGTGCAAGAATTTCTTTAAGTTAATGCGGAGTAAATTTAAGATGTTAATGATGGGAGAGCTTAACTTTTTCCTTGGATTGCAAATTAAATAATGAGATAGTGACATCTTCCTCAATCAATCAAAGTATTTGAAAGAGCTGCTAAAGAAATTTGGAATGGAAAATGCCAAATCAATGGAAACTCCTATGGCACTGCAACAAAACTTGATATGGATGAAGGAGGAAAGTCATTGGATGTAACTCAATATAGGAGAATGATTGGTTCCCTACTATACCTAATAGCCAATAGACCTGACATCATGTTCAGTGTCTGCATGTGAGCTAGGTTTTAATCATGTCCCGAAGAGTCCCATGCAATTGCTGTGAACAGAATATTGAGTTATCTAATTTGAACGTTACAGATGGGACTCTGGTATCCAAAGGGCAATGGAAAAGAGCTCATAGGATATATTGATGCTAACTTTGCTGGATCCAAAACTAACAGAAAGAACACAAGTGGGACGTGCCAATTTTTGGTAGGTTCTCTGGTTTCATGGTTCAGCAAGAAATAGAATAGTATAGCTCTCTTCACAGCAAAAGCTGAATATATAGTTGCTGGAAGCTGCTGTGCTTGAGTTCTTTGGATGTAATATTAACTTAAAGATCTTGAGATTGAGATGAAGGAAATACTAATAAGATGTGATAATCAAAGTGTCATCAACATCACAAAGAATCTAGTCATGCATTCAAGGACAAAACACATTGAAGTTAGGCATCACTTCATATAGGACTATGTTTTGAAAAGAGATATCATGTTAGTGTTTGTTCTTGCTGAAGATCAGATTGCAGATATACTGATCAAACCACTTCTAGAGGACAAATATTGCAAAATCAGAAGAGAATTGGGAATGGTAAATCCCAATGAACTGTAAGCAAACCTCTAACTGAATCTATTTACTTTATGAAGTTAAGATATCAAGATTTATAGTGACTTAAACTTTAGTGTATGTTTAAAGTGTTTTGCAGGTACACCTCATGAGTCTATATGAAAGAAAAATCAATATAATGGAGTATCTCACACTTATTCAGTCAAAGGAAGATAGAAATTCTAATTTTAAGCTCTTATCTATAAGTTCATTTATGTAAAATTCGCATTTTGGTTGCTATTAGATGAATTTCCATGCTACATTATGGTTTCAAATGAGTTGGCATGCTTAAAATTTGAACTTAAGTGCTTAATAGAATATTTAGTGCCTCGTATGCTATTCTAGTATTTCCAATTCATTCAATATTCGTTTGTTGCTTGATGAAAATTTGAACTTTGAATATTGGTATGAGAGTAGACGGTGTCCAACTGTTCAACATACGAACTTTAATAGTTCAAAATTCGTATTTCAAAATTTTCATCAAAAAGTTTCATAATTTGAATTTTGAATCCTAAAATTCATTTGTTGAATGTTTCTTACTTGTTTGCCTTCATATAAAGAACTTAACATTTGAACTTTAGGAACTTAACATTTGCTTGTTGAAGCATCTATTTATGTTAAGTCTCTGTTAGACAAATTTTGGGACTAAAATTCATCTGTTGAAGTCATCCCTCATATGACAAGTCTTTGATAGACGAACTTCAAGAATGAAAATTTGTCTGTTAGATCGTTTCTCTGAGTTCAGCAGGCAACCTAAGTGTCTGAAATTCAAATTTTGACCCTTAAAATACGTCTGTTGGGCGGTTACTTAAGATAAACCAAAGGGTCATGCTCTGAATAGGTGCAACTTGTAATATTCCTATTTTTATAGGATGTTATAAAATGAATAAAAGATGTGAAACGAAGCGAGACGAAAGATCTATATATAATTGGGCTTTAGAATGAATTAATTTCTCATCTAATTTTCAGAAGAAGTTATGTTTGGTTCTTAATTAGAATTAATTTTCCATAAGGTTCTTTCCAGAAATTAATTCTAAAACTTATCTTAAAAAATATGTAATATACCACTTGAATAAATGCTTGCTCTAAGCTGAGCACAACGGTATAAGTGTTGTATAGCCAGGAGGTTTGAGTTGAGAGATAGACCAATTTGAAAGCTAATATAAATAGTGCAAAAAGAAATAATAAAAAATTGATCTTTGGGTAAAATTACAAGAAAGTGCCCAAAAGAATGGATAATTATGTTTTTACCCAGCTCATGGGCAAAACGGTCATCTCCCGAATTAGAAGTAAAATGTGAATATTGCATTTAAATTACAAGGAAAAAATGTCGATATTGTAAAATTCATATGGAACTGTAAAAAATGGAGAGACATTGTTAAATGTGAAAAAGAGTAAGAAAGTCATTTTTCTCGATTAAACGGAAAATGAGAAAATTATATTTTTACCTCAAGAAATAAAATATTTTTACAACTTGGTTCCTCAGGCAAGAAAAGTTACGCTAGATGAAGTCTAATATGCCTTAAGGAAAATTAGAGCTAATGATCCGAAAGTTTAAAAAATTATAAATTTGCCTTTGTTCAAGGATATTTTTATAAATATAAAAAATTATAGTTAAAATGAAGCTCTTGATGAGTCTAGCCCAATGGAAATATAGTATGAAATTTAATGAGATTAATAGAATATTGATTAGACATTAAAGATTTATTAATAATATTTTATCCGATAAAGGTTAGTTTAGACTGTAGAAAAATGCAGTATCAATTAAAGGACACTGAATAGACCTTGATAAAATATATTTTGGAGCAAGATAATAATTTTAGTCCAAAAGTGATTTTTGCATAATCCTATGCCAATTTAATGACAATTTCGGCAAAAAGATTTAATTGGTACGCGTAAATTTTATTGGTAAAGGGTATTTTGGCTAATTAAAATTTGTGAAGTAATTTTTAGCCAAAAAATTGAGCAAATAACGTTTAAATCTAGAGTTGGAACACAAAAGGAATTTTTACAAAAGCTTTTTAAAAGTAAAGGTTAAAAAATAAAGTAAATGAGTTAATTACATTATATGTATTACTTTTATTGCAAGTAGCTATCACAAATATCATCTTCTTCATCTTCAAGCATGCTGCAACAGTGGGAAATAAGGGCTTAGAGGTATGAAAAATAGGAGGAGAAAAGGAGGAGAAAAGGAGAAGAAAAAGGGCAAGGGTTTGCTTCCAAACTTCCAAGGGTTCCAAGAAGTGATAGGAGATCAATGGAAGTGTGCATAAAGTTTGGAAAGGTTTGAAAAGTCCAAAGGCTCAAACCATGGCAAGGATGACAAGGAAGCTATGGAGAAGGAAGAAGGAAATTATTACTTGAAGTGATGAATCAAGCTATGATGCCATTTTTTGAAATATTATGAAAATCATGTATATGTTATTAGATCTGTACCTCAAGGATGTTATGTTCCCTTGAGTATCATGAAATGACGGGTATAGATTTCGAACCAAGAATATGTTGGAGATTATGCTCAAGGCTAATAATTGTATTATGAACATTGTATTTCATTATAAAAAATGTGTTTTTCTTACATTATTATATTGTATACATGTTTTTCTTTATAACAATATCATTGGATAAATTATTTTATCTTAAATATCCCTAGCCAATCATCTTTATGGGAACAATGATAAACTAAGGCTAGTATGATTTTGATTAATAATTATGTGATAATTATGTATGAAGATACAAATCAAAATCATAAGCTCCTGTTAGATAATAGGTGCTGGATCGATCCATCATGAGATAACTGTATGGATCAAATCATAAGTATATCTCATATATAACTGTGTCACTAAGCCCTCAGACTTGAGATTACCATGGCTTCCTACATGGGGAACACTATACTTTGCCATAGTTAAAAGTTACTTTCAATCGGGAGATCATAAAGGCTATGATTGGATATAGTGGAATTCGTGTGGAGGAAGATGAATGGTCAAGATGGAATTTGTCCTACTAATTAATAGAGAGAGGTATCTGGGCCCCTTGATGAGTGAGACTGATAAATGCATGGCCGTGCTCGAATGTAAGTGTTTCCATTTGTTCTGTCAGTCTGCTTGAAGATCGAGAAAGTGATAGTCGAGTAAAATGAGGATGACATTTCCATGCCTCATACTTGATCTATATATCATGAGATAAAAGGGATATGATCGGGTTATATGATGGGTTATATGATAGGTTACATCAGATCACCGATCTCATATGATTTGGTTAGTCAAAATGTCTTGCTAGAGGCCACTTGTGACTTGTGGGTCTAATAGTTTTATTAACCCACTGTCAACATCATATGGGCCTACAAGGTCGCACACAAGAATGAGCCAAGTCGAACTAGAATGTCCAGATTCATTGAATCTAAAATGTGTCTAGATTCAATAAATTTATTGTTCAATTTAGGGTTATTGAATTATATATATTTGATATATATATATCATAAAATTCAATATATATATGCTTGATATATTATATATTTGATATATATTATATTATTTTGAAATATATATATTGTTGAAATTATTTTAAATTAGTTTCAAATTTAATTTTATATGATAGATTTAAATTTAAACTAATAATCTAAATTTGATTTATATGATAAATTAAATCTAGATTTGATTCTGGATATAAATTAGATAGTTAGTTTAAATTTAATCTATTAGATAGATTTAAATTCAAAATAATTTATTAAATTAATATTTGATTTAGTTTAAATTATTGATTTAAATTAAACAAATACCAGATCTTATCTATATATTGATATAGATTAGGATATAGAAACAACACAATTTTTCAAAACACCTTAAAGAGAGAGCGGCCGTACACTCAGAGAGGGAGACTATATGGACGAATGATGAATAGCAGCTGTAAAAACAAACATTGAGGATGTACGGATGTACGGACATTCACAAACAGAGGTGCTAGCACACTGTTTGAGTTGGACTCACTGTTCATGTGGATAATGGTAGAGGGAGCTAAGTAGTCGTGTTAGTTCCTGGGGTCTGACGAAATGAAAAAAAACACCAAGTGACGTACTGGAGGTAAATTCTTTTTCTACATTTCAATCTAAATAACATTGACAGATCTATGGGAGAGAATTTCTTGATAGTTTTTTGCTGTGTGTGTATTGAAATTCCCAATAGAATAATGATGTAAACAAGTTATGAAACTTATTTTGCTAAGTGATGCATGGAAAAGCTCATTTCTAAACACTCTGAGGATTAACGTAGGTACTGTTCATGTAAGGCAAGGAAATTATTTAAATGATTTATATGCTCTAAAGGTAGATAGAATTAGAGCCGGGAAAACGGGCTTCAACTCGCGGGTTGGCCCATTTTATGGCTGTCCTGGGCTCAAAAAAATAGAGCCCATATTGAAGCAGTCTTTTTCCAGCTTGGACCGCTTAACCCGCGAGTTAACCCGCCAAACCCGCGGGTTAGCCCGTTTAGCCCACTTTTTTTTTGAATTTTTTAATTTTTTTTCTTTCAAATTACCTTATTTCTATTTATATATATATATAGTTTAATATTGAAACTTGAAATTAGAATTGCTTTATACCTGGAGTTGAAATTTTCTCATATTTCATATTTAATGTTGTTGAATTATAATACTTACATAAATGATGATTAGTATGTGTTAATATATTTTGATAAATTAATTGTTTATGTGATTTCTATTTCTAATTTAATTATGAATCAATCATATTATTTTTTTATTATTTATATTGGTGATTTAAGTTATTATTTAAACTTGTGGGTTAGCCCGTTTAGCCCGCTTTTTTTTTTTAAAATTTTTTCTTTCAAATTACTTTTTTTCTATTTCTTTATATAGTTATTGTTTAATATTGAAACTTAAAACTAGAATTGCTTTATACTTGAAATTGAAATTTCCCCATATTTCATATTTAATGTTATTGAATTATGATACTTACATAAATAATAATTAGTATGTGTTAATATATTTTGATAAATTAATGGTTTATATGATTTTTATTGCTAATTTAATTATGAATCAATTATGTTATTTCTTTTTTATTATTCATATTGGTAATTTAAGTTATTATTAAAAAACAAAAAAAATTTAAAATATATATATAATATCTGGCGGGTTGGCGGGCTAAACCGCCAACCCACCAGGGCGGTCATGGGCTGGGATTTTCCCAGCCTACCAGAAAACGGGCTGGCCCACCCCAAGCCTGTTTTCTGGTGGCCGCAGCGGGCCAGCCCGTTTTAGGGTGGGCTGACCCATTTCCCAGCTCTAGATAGAATAAGCTTTCCAAAGAGCTAAATAACACCTAAATTGAATAAGTGTACCATTTATGATGAATTTTCAAAGTTAGGGTTTAGAACAGGACATTGTAGAGAAAAACTAGAACTTTTTCCATGAACACTTGAAATTTCAAAATATATTAGAAAATCATACAAAGCTCTAAAAATTTAGTGGTTTGCATTTTTGGAAATCTCTAAGTCTTAGGAAATGAATGTCATAGGTTTGATGTATTTAGAGCTATAAAGAAAGAGTTATGTAATTTCTCCTAAAACTATTCTAGTAGAAGTAATGTTCTGACTCTTAATGATTTAAGTCAATTCCATTCCTTGTACAAGGTGAATAAATTCACAAGAAAAATATATCTAGAAAGAAGACAAATATATCTTTCCAATGACATAGAGAATGCATGATTTGGCTCAGGATATCATGAGATATGAGTTTGTAAATATAAGACCAAAACTTGGGAAGTTTCAAAATGACCAAATATACAGTAAATATTTGAGAAACAAACTATATGATTTTTTAGAGAATGCTTTGTTTCATATTTTTTCCATGTATAAAATCCTTTTAGCTAATTTTGGTGGCTTGAATCATTTTGAGATGATTTTTCTATAATTAGTTATGAATTTTTGAAGTTTATCGGGTAAAATGAAAAATGTACAATAAACAGTACCCAAAATAAAGAAATTCTGTTTTAATATTTTTATGCAATCAAGTCTCTAATCATGCAATAATGGATGTAATTGAAGTCTAATACATAAAAAATGGATGTAAGTTTATGGTATTACATTTTTTGTATCAGAGTCGAAGGTCTAGGCTCTGAGGGTAAAGATTTAGGCTAATCTTTGTAGGGAAATAAATATTTTAAAGTTAAAGTATTTCCCCTATAATGTTCAAGTGTTATTCCTTATAGAAACCTGGCCTATGAATGTTTTAGTGGCATAAGAGATTAGTCTTAAGTATAGCTAATGGTAGTTGTTGGATTACTTGAGGATGTTTAATAGATTATTTATTTGCCTTAGGTCTTGAATTCTTTCAAAGCGAGATCGCAGTTAGATCCTATTAGTAAAAAGATGATGTAGGATCATAAAGGATCCTAATAGGACTCAGAGATCATAGTAGATCTCATGGTCGTAGTAGATCAATAATGAGGTTACAGTAGACCTCTATAGAGAATGAGATGGTGAACCCTAAAGTAATGATAGTTCTCTGAAAGATGATGGCCTAGGATGATTTTCAAAAGATATGAAACCTCATTGATCTATAGCTAATATGAATATACACATGAGACTTTTCTTGAATGCCAAGCCATTGATCAGAAAGTAATTAAGAAAGGTGATGGTTGGTGGTGATAGTGAGAATGAGAAATAAGATCCCACCTATAAAGAAATATTAGTGGCAGAATGTTTCCAATAATGAATGAAGGAGGCCAGTAAGAAATAAATGATAGTAATGAAGAAAGTAATGAGAAAAGATTCAATGGGGGAAAATTAAAATATAATTTAAAAGAATGTAGTTAGAAAAGAAGAATGAGTAATAACCTAGGTGAAGAAATATGGCCTGAGTCTAAGAAATGACCTAATAATAGTAGTCCTCTTTGGTATAGCTTTACTAGAGTAAGTGAATGCATATCAATGTAAAGTATGAGTGGTGCTAAGTCAGTTTGGGCCAAAGGAATCATTTGAAGAACAAAAAGTAGCTCCACCTAACTAAACCAAGTACTCCAAATCCAAAGGAATAATAGAATTACTTTAAGAAATACTAGGATAGATCTGGAAGATAAGTTTAATTTCTAGATCTTCTAAGTATTATGATAGAAGCTAAAGAATATTTTGAAGAGGCATCATGATTATTGGCTCCCTGGGAGTGAATGGGTTAAGCCAGTAGTTGATGCCATATAAAGTCATGAGCTATGAAAGTCTCAGACGACGAATTGGAAAAGAATCTCATGGGGATATTAGAAGATAATAGTAGTAAGTTTGACGCCAATATGGAAACTCGATAAGTTCAACATGATGATAAGGATGAAAGGTGTAACATCCCATGAAAGTTAAAATATCTGGAGATGCATAGAGAATTTGCAAAAACGGGCAGACACTATTTTGCGTGAAAAATGGCAAAGAGGTTATTTTTTCTGGTTGAATGAAAAAATGATAAAGTTATATTTTTACCCCTACAAAATTATCAAAATGACATTCATGTCCTTAAAGTAAATAAATTCACGTGCAGTCAAATTGTAAGAGTCCTTGGGGGAAAATTACAACTAATGACCCAAAATTTTCATAAATTATAATTTAACCCAGGTCAAGGGTAATTTTGTAAATATGAAAAACTACTGTCAAAACAAAGCCCTCGACAAGAGAAGTCCAATGGTATATGGCACTGAGAGTTAATGTTCAAGAATAAAAAATAATTAGTGCCGAGTATCCAAAAGTAGCAGTAAACAGATAAAATAAACTGTGGGTTTTACCGATGGTTAAAAGGTAACTGGGACAGGATATGAGCCATACATAGATATCATTTGGGATAGGATAATTGGGGAAATATGAAAATAAAATTAGAATAGTCTTGTAGTCCAAAAATGCTAATTTACCATAAAAAGCAGTTTTATTGTTACGGTTAAAAATTACCCGGTTCAAGATATATCTGGACCAGAAAAAATTGAGCAATCTTGGACACTTAAAGCACTCACCCTCTGCATGAAAATGGGGCAGTTTGAGCAGCTTGAATTTTTGGTAAAACTTCTCCAAGAAGTTGTAACTTTTTGACCAAAAAGTAGCTTAGGTTAATTAAGTAATTAACCATGGTTAAATACATTACTAAGCCATCTAATTAAACCACTTAACCACTCATTATCCACTTCATTTCATGAGTCTGCACCAGCAAATACAGGGCAGAAAAATGCAAGGGAGAAGAGAGAAAAGAGAGGAAGAGGAAGAGGGAACACAAGGCAAAATTGAAAGCTTCACTTGTGCTAAGTTGCTCTTCCATCTTCAAGCTTGCTATTTATGGTCTTTAGAGCTTGAACCATGGATTAGATTTCCCTCTCCACTCCTTTAGGTTTTCATCCATGGCATGATTAAGCAAGGAAATGAGTTTACAAACCATCAAACTTAGGGGAAATGCTAGACTACACATTTAAAGTATGAATATAGAAGTAGTTTGATGAACTAAGAAGCATAGCAATTTTTCTTAAATTTTCCTATTTTTTTATGAGTTTCTGTTCATGTTTAGAGTTGGAATTTCATGGATTTGACCCCAAAAATGGGTTCCCCATGGTCCAAAACCTTAGGAACAAGTGTTGGATGCAAGAAAGACTAAATGGATAGCAAAGTGAAAAAAGTTGGGTTTAATTCGGAATGAACAGTAACTATAGCTAGAGATGGAATTTGGTAAGTCTGAGGCAATATTTGGATTCCTCATGAAAAATTACATGGAATAGAGGTATAATTCATCATTTTTGAATTAGGAATGAATTTTTGGTGAATTTTTGAAAAATTAGAGGTTCATGAACACTTTTTGAAGAAAGTTATGGAACTATTAGCTTGAGTAGTTGTTTGATGATGCATTAGGACTTGAAGAAGCTCAAGAAAGCTAGTGGGAGTATTGGTACCAAGTGGAGGAGTAAGAGAAAGCATGAAGGTAGCAATTTACCTATTCTTGGCTTATATTATCATGTGATTTTCAATGAATTTGATGACTTGCCTATTATTTGATATGATCATTTGTAATGCTTTGAGAATGTTGGCTTAGTTAATTGAGGGGTTTTGAGACCCGGGAATGTCCAAAATACATAATGAAACTCTATCGAAATTTTTGTAAAATATTATGGTATAAATGTTTAAAAGTATTTACTTGATGTTTTATGATGATTATATGCTTAATGTGATAATATGATTGCATGAATGGTGATTGCTACTAAGATTATTTGAACCTCACCCTCTGTTTAATGACTAACCATGCTAGGGAGAACCAATGTAAAAGAGCTAAGGAAGGAGCAAAAGGCATGAAGAAGAAAATGATGAGTTGTTGATGTGCAAGTTGTCATGTTACGATATGAATTGTTATTTATGCCTTGTTTTATATGAAGTTGTAAAATAGTGAATATTATGTTAATGTTGTAGAAAATGTATGATAATTTCCAGTTCTAGATGATGGAATATGAAGTTATATTCTACCAAGTTACATGCCAAAATGAGTTCATTTCCATGGGTTTTGGCAAGTAATTTGCAATATAGGTTGAAACAGGGCATTTCCCAAATGGGTCTTTTTGGCTTATCCTTGTTCTATACTTAATGTGAGGTTAGGTTTCTGGAATTTTTGAACCAGATAGAGGACATGTCAAGCTTTAAAATGACACCTAATTTACACCATTTGGAGTTGTATACAATTAATGGTGGTTTTTCAAAGTTAAGGTTCATAACAGGGCAGGAATAGGAAAACTGAAAACTGAAAGTTAGGTACTAGAAACTTCGAAAGAGAATATAAAATCATACATAGCTCTAAAAACTCATTGGTTTAAATTTATAGAAAGGTAGTGTTTTAAGTTTCATATACCTGATTTGGAGGTAAATGGAGCTATATAATAGAAGATATGGAGTTTTTCCAAAAACTGTTCCAGTAAAATTTGAATTCTGACCCTTGATGATATAAGTTAAAGTTATGCCCTATGTAAGTGAAATAAATATGTAAGAAAATATGTCTATAGGTAGACATGTATAGCTTTCAAATGACATAGAGTATGCATAATTTGGAGCAGAATAGGATGAAATATGATTTTTCAAAGTTGAGGTCAGAAAACTGGAAGATAGAAAAATGACCAAATGAACAGTAAAATTCCATGAAATTACTATACAAATTGGCCCAATGAAGTTACTATTTCATATTTTTTCCATGTATATCTAAATTTAAGATAATTTTAGAGACTTGAATCACTTCAAGATGATTTTTCCATATATAGTTATGAATTTTCGAAATTCATCAGGTAAAATGGAGTTTTCCAATTGAACAGTACCCTAAATTTTGAAAAACTCTGTTTTTATTATATTATGATTCTAGTTTCTAAATTATGATGAAGGACATCTAATATGATCAAATATATGGGAAATGAGCCATAGTATAAGGTGTTACAAAAGGTGTATGTAGAAATGATACATAGCCATGGTTTTAAACCAAGTAGGTATGTACTACTATATTAAAGTAGTGAAGTAGAAAGACTAAGGGGCAAAGGATAAGGATGAAAGAAGTAGTCAATGGAACTTGCTAAGTGCAATTGTTAAATGCAAGATAAGAATGGTTGAGATATGAAGAGGTATGTAGCAAAGACAGGTAGCACAAGCATGGACTTCTCGAACGACCCCAATGACAGTAAAGAAAGGTACCCACCAATCGAGATTCCCTATAAATGATTCTTATGGCTTAGATCAATAGCAATGATAGAGTAAGGGCTGGGCATGGCTTGCAAAATTTCAAAGAGGAGCATGGAGGGCTTGATCAAGGTGCTGAACAAACATGGAAAGCAAGTTTGGGAGCCAAAAGATCCAAAACAATGAAAAAAAGCTTTAAATGGATTGATCCAAGAGTTGTTGGTTTTGGAGCCCACTTATTTAGTTCAAGTTACAGCCCAAAAAGGACCCCAAAGGTGTGATAATGTTCTTACCTATACAAGGTCCAGATCCAAACCCAAAAGAAGCCCATTTGTAAGAGCTAACTTGAAGACATCATGTGCTCTGCATGTGACAATAAATAGTGACGTTTTTAATATAATTTTATTTGGAATTTTCGTTAATTTAATTTAATTTTCCAAAATAAGTCATATGGTCAAAGATTGTGTCTTGGAGATTAAGTTTTAAGTTGTTTCCTAATTTTTAAAGATTAGGCTCTAGAATTTTCTATTAGTCTTTTAGTAAGAAAGGTGCCACCTTTTAATTGATTTGAGAAATATTTTGTTTCCTTTTTCATTTAGATTGTGGTATCTTCTTTAGGATTAATTAGATTTACTTATTTTATTGTAATTTTCATTTTTTTAATTTTAGCTTAGGGTTTTGGTTGCCTTATTTCTTTATATAAGGAGCCACCTATGTACTTTTTGAAAAGACAGATTAATAAGAATGAATTTTTAGAACTTATGTTCTTTCTTGTGAGTTTTTCTCTTGTATCCTTGTGTTCTTGAGAGAATTCTTAGACTTATCAAAGGAGTGGTTTTCCTTTGTGGCGTCCCAAGGCTAGGGTTCTAAGGGACAGGTTCTCTTAGGGTCTTACCCCATTGACCAACATATCTTTCTTATTTTCTTGAATTTTCGTGCATTATTTTGTTCTTAATTTTCAGATTCACATATTTCCTCTCCTTGTGCTTTCTTGCTATTCATGTGTCCTCTTATTTGATTCTAGCACGATCCGTGGTTCATTCCGAGTCATTGAAGGTTCAATCGGACGAGTTCCGCTTGGGTTTTTTCATCAAAAGGATTGTGAAGAGCAACTACGAGAGAGAGTTATTGTCTAGAAACAACAGGAAGAAGCTAGTGTAACACCTCTCTTAAGGCCCATTTCCCATGTATTTAATTACTCTAAAGTCCATTTATATCGTAATAAGATCTTGAATCACAATAAATGCCATAATAAATTTTTTTCAATATTTGGGCACTATTCATTTAATCGAATTTATTTATTCCGATTAAATTTTGAAAAATCATAACTAAATCAATAAAAATCGTATGCATGTGATTCAAGTCTCTATGGATAGCTTATAACTTTGTCTACATGGTACAAATATAAGTCAGAGCACTGATAGTACTGATCTATATAGCAAACTCTATAAATTTTCACATTTTATGCGAAAACTGCAAAATAATCATTTTATTTGGGATTAAATATAAAAATCCGCCAAATATTACTCACACATCCAATATGAGTTATCTTTAGACCATTAGAGAGCTCTTCTTGTCTACTTTTAAACCATATACATTATTCGTACTTTATACAAGAAAAAGTCTAAATAGTGGCATATTTACTCTACATAGGTCAAGATGACCTTTTACATCTTACTACTTTGCCAAATAAAAGTCATAAAATATTTACATGGTCATACATCATTTTCATACTATACCATACTTTAGCTAAGACCTAAGGCATCATAAAAACTTGAATAAATATACTTAACATCATATTTACAAATTTACACAAAAGATCAAAGCTCATGGCCATTGCTAGAATTATTAAGTTAATGGCCAAATTCTTTCTCCTTTCTATTCTCTTCCTTGGTGGTTTTGTCATTGTTGCTACCTATTCATGGTTAATATTTGGGAGGGTGGGATTCAAAGAATCTTAGTAGTTAACACCCAACATTCCATCACATCATCACATTAAGCATGAAAACATCAAGATAATACATTTTGAATACATTAACACATTTATGTCATATGAATTCATAAAATTTTTGGTAGAGTTTCATTTTGAAAAATGGACATCCCAGGGTCTCAATGCCCCTCAATCAACTCAGCCAATACACATAAATCATCTCAAAATATCATTGCAATCATATGACAAGGCATAAAGCACATTGAAAACAAACATGATAACATAAAGCTAGTATGGGAAATTAACTACCTTCTGATACTCCCTTGCTTTCCAAATTTGGTCCACCACTTTTTAAGCTTTCCAGAAGAACCTATCCATATCATCATTGAACCAATTTAGCCATTGGTTTTTCGGAATTATACAATATCATACACACTAAAACCCAAATTTTTCACTTAGCTTTCCTTTGATTTTTCTTTGTACAACACACTTGTTCTTAAAGTTTTGAACTATGGGGAATCCATTTTTGAGGTCAAAACCATGAAATTACAACTCTAAATACTCCCTTGTTCTGACTGAAATCTGACCTAAGTGATTGGAAAAGATTTCCTTCAAATCACTTCAAACCATCCATGGATTCATGCTTCTAGTATCTAATCTATGCTTTTTCCTAAGTTTAATGGTTCAAAACTCATTTCTATTGCTAAATCACATTTTGGCTGAAACTGTAAGATGGAAAGGAAGCAAAACTAAACCATAAAACATGCTTTGAAAACCATAGATAGTAAGCTTAAGGTGGTAGCATAGAAGCTTACCAATTTGTGTTTCAATTTTCCTTTGGTTTCTCTTCCTTTTTCTCTTCCTTCTTCCTCCCTTTTCCTGCGTTTTTTCTAGTCTGTTTTAGGCTACTGGTTCACATGTGAATGGTGAGGAAAGAGAAGGGTTTAAGTGGTTAATTATATGCTTAAGTAAGTAACTAATCATGCTTACTTTTTGCTAATCCTTGATTACTTTATTACATACTTTTTTGAGAAATTTTCCTCCAAAAATCATGAAATATTTGGGACTTTTGGGCTGCGGCAAATCACGCATGAGAGAGAGGGAAGTGTGTCCAAAAATTGCCCAATTTTCTTGATCCAGATATACCTCAATCCGGGTCCAGGTACTTTTTAATCGTATTGATAAAATCATCTTTATAGTAATTTAGCATTTTTGGGATACAGGACTACTCTAATTTTATTTTTTATATTTTCATAATTATCCTATCCCAAATGGTATATGTGTATGGCCCATATCCTAACCCGGTTTCTTTTTAACCATCGGTAGGGCCCACTATTTACTTTATTGGTTTACTATTACTTTTAGACACTCGGCACTAATTATTTCTTTATTTTTGAACATTAACCCTTAGTGCCATATACCATTGGACTTTTCTCATCGAGGGCTTCGTTTTGACAGTAATTTTGCATATGTACAAAATTACCCTTGACCTGGGGTTAAATTATAATTTCTAAAATTTTTGAGTTTTTAGGTGTAATTTTCCCTAAGGCTTTTCTATTTCTTTCTCCACATAAATTTTAATACTTTTAGGACTTGGATGTCATTTTTATATTTCTTTAGGGGAAAAAATATAATTTTCTCATTTTTCCATCCAACCGGGAAAAATGATCTCTTTGTCCTATTTCATGCAAAATGGTGTCTGTCCGTTTTCGCGAATTCCTTGTACATTTTACATTATCATCAATTATGTCCTCTTTTATCACTTAGTATCCAGTGAAATTTTGAGATATTACAGCTAGAGCTTGTAATGCTCCACATATACTACAGCAGTCTCACGCAGATTAGCTCCATGGGATAAGCTACCAGGCAACTAGTTGAATTTATCAGTCATCGATATATGGTTATATAATATAGAATGTATCAACCGTTATCCTTGATAGTGAATTTGACGTGCAAAATGTTGAAGGATGGACTATGAGCCTAAAAGGATTTCTAAGACAATAGGTAACATATCGGAAATGAAAGATTTTAATGGCAATATATAAGTTGAAGAATAAGGTTGATTAAAGGAAGTGAAATTTATAAGAATCTGCGTTAGTAAGAACGAGCAGGTCAATGAAAAGTAAGTAAGAATAAGGATAAAAAGCATTGGAATAACATGAGATTTATAAAGTAAGGCAAAAGAGTAGAAGAGGTAGATCAAGCAACCTAGCTATATTTAAATATAGAAAGGCTTATAGCAAAAGGCCATATTTAATAAGATAAAATGGTGCTCCAAGTATAGAAAGCCTAGATGTTAAACTTGTGATAATACTATGAAAATGGCCAACACCAGACCACAAACATAAAGGAGAGTCTTTGTACTATCCCGATTTGAAGCCGTCAGTCACCTGATTTCAGCAAAGGTATGATGCAGGTGCAAGCTATTATTTTATAACAAAGCTAAGAGGTCAAGTTTGGAGGTCATTATTTTGTGGTTTACATGTAAATGTTTTCATTAGCAACAAGACCATAATTTCCAATACTAGTTTAAATATGTATTAAAGAACCATAGTAAGCGTAGTGGGCTTGTGTAAATAATCTTCTCTTAGACTGTAAGGAGAAGCTATTAATTATGCCTACTCTTGAATGTGTTGAGAGTACCATAGATGATATACCAGCTGCTTAAGCTAGGAAAAACTTGAAGAAGAATGTTAAAGTTTAAACAAAAGAAGTGATGTATGATTTAAAGGAGAAAGTTTGATAAAGACTCAAGGCCTCTGTAATGGAAAGTTAGTAATGTGTTGACGATGTTTAAGACATGAGGTATGAATCTAAAAGTATAATATATGAATAATGCTTAAGGTATAAAGTATGCGCCCAAGGTAATTGATTTGTGACAAGTAGTTAGGGAATTACGAAACCTAGAGATAGTTAATTGTTGAGCTTAGTATAAAATCTAACTATAAAGAAATATAAGTATGAATAATAGAGAAAGTTCGGAGGTATGTTTATACGTAAAGTTATGACGGTGAATTAAAGCTTTGAACTGATAAAAGTTAGAGTAAATGGAAGCAATATAAGTATGAATAATATATGAAGAGGAAAAATGATACAGAATTTACATTATGGGACATTTTGTTATATGTTAAAAGAAGAATTGAATGCTGTAGAAATAAAGCAGTAAGCTATCCAGAGGTCCCATAGACGAGTCATGGTTTAGATGAAAGCCTATTACTATATTCTCTAAGTTCGATAATGGCATGAGTGCAGCAAAACCCTTTAATACCCTATAGTTAAGTGTGCTCGAGAGGGAAAATTTCAGAATAGGTGACCTACCGGGAAGTAATAAAGATGTAAAAAGTATAAAGGGTAAGATGTGTAAATAGTTGAATGTGGACACTGAGTCTTACCAAGGCACGTATTACTATAGGAATAGAAGTATGAATAGTATATGGTAGTTTCAGATGATAATGATAAAAATGATGATATTTGAAGAACTCCAAATCTTTGGAAGAGCATGAAAGGCAACTGAGAATTTTCGAAATGTTGCAAAAGTAAAGACTTGTTGAACTTAAGAAATGAGAGCCAGGCTCCAAAAAGTATGGTTAATAGGTTATAGAATCCCCCATAAGGATCGCAGTAGATCCTAGTAAAATAAGTAAATTTATGAGATGGGAGAGACTGAACCCTAGAACAAAATGAAAATATTTATAAGTTCAGCAAGGAGTTATAAAAATTTCTCTCAGATTGTCTTACCGCTAAGTTAAAAAGAAATATTTATGGGAAAGGAATTACAAAATGAGTTTTTATGAATTAAAGAGGCTAGACCTCATCTCCTATGTGAAATGTTTTTGATCCAATGATGACAATGAAAAGTAAAATTGGATTAGTGTATGAGCAATGTATTAGGGTTGAGTTGAGGTAGTAGTCTATGTTTTATGAGATAAAAATTTTATGAAAATGTATTTACATTTATAACAGCGATAATGAATGCTCTCAAGATACAGAGTTAGTATAAGCTATTATGCCTATAGTAACACCATAAAGGTACCAAGACCACAATAACCTCAAGTGATCATGAAATAAAAAGAAAAGTTAAACTCGAGGTAAGAAAAGTAAAACAAAAGAAGGGTTAAAATGACTTGAAAGTATCATTTAGGCAGAGCTAATGAGATAAGCTTATGCCTCAGTTGAAAGATTATTATATGAATAGTATTAGGTTTGCTAGCTTCCCAAGAGGGGGGTGAATTGAAAAGTTCAAATTTTTCTGTAGAAACATGATAGAATAATGATAATAGAAGTTTTACAAAAAATGGAGTACAGAGCAATAAAGCAAACCCAAGGTTAAAGAGAAAAGGACACATAAATTTATCCTAGTTTGGTCTGACCACTTGACCTATGTCCAATCCTCAAGCCACCACTTTAGATTTTCTACTATCTTGTAAGAATTCAGTAGGCTCCTTACAATGCCACAGTACAAGCTGATTCTCTGTTCTAAGAGCCTTCAAAGTTATACTATGCACTCTTACAAAGTGTTTTCCAAATCCATTGTGATAACCCCTCACAAGAATATCCTTCTTCCAGATGAAGAAAATATTTTGTATAGAATGAAAACCCTCTAATATAAAGTAAATGAAGTGTGAGAGAGTAAAAGGTTTTGACTAAAGATTTCAGCAGAATTTTGGTGTTTACAACATAGATTTGTTACCTACAATTTCAAATGAACTTCTATTTATAGATTTGTGTCATAACTAAACGTTAGACACAAGATCTAGCTGTTAGAGATGTTACCCAACGATTACTCTACAAAACTATCTGTTCACCAACTGTATTTAATGTGTTTAACACATTGAAATTCAAATTTTGGGTGCCAACAGACAAATTTTGCAGGGACTTGAACTTCCAAAATTCATTTGTTTAAGAGTGAAATTTGAATTTTGATTTTGTCAAATATATCTTATGTTAAAACTGTTAGTTAGGTTGGCTTCCCAAGATGGGGGTGAATTGGGAAGCTTGAACATTTTCTGCAAAATGTTAAGAAAGTGAAGAAAGCAAAGTATAGAAGGTAAAACAGAGTATAAGTAAATAAACTGTAAAAGTTGCAGTAAAGTAAAGAAAACTCAGATATTCATCCTGGTTTGGTCTCTCTACTTGACCTACGTCCAGTCCCCAAGTCACCACTTGAGATTTTCCACTATTCTACAAGAATTCAGTGGGCTTCCTGCAAATGCCTTAGTACAAAGATAATGCTCTGTTTTTAGAGCTCACTCATTCACTCTATGCACTCTTACAAAGTGCTTCCCAATCCCTTGTGATATCCCCTCACAAGAAAATCCTTCTTCCAGATGAAGATAAGATTGATTACAAGGATTAAACTCTCTTAAACAGAGTAAATATGAAAGTTGGGGTACAAAATATTGAAGTGAGAGAGTAAGAGACTTTGAGTAGATAATTTGGCAGAGTTTCAGTATATACAATGTTAAAATCGTTACCCACAACTTCAAATGATGTTATATTTATAGATTTAGGTCTCAAATGTCCATTGGAGACAAAATCTATCCATTGGAGAAGTTATCCAATGGTTACTCTGAAAAACTATCCATTAACCAACCGCATTTAATGCTTCTGACACTCTAAAATTCAAATTTCGATTGGTCAACAGACAAATTTAGCAGAAACTGAAGGTTAACATCTTCAACGTTGAATGCTCGAAGTTCATCTGTCATGAAGTAAAATTCAAATTTTGATATTTTGAAAATATTTTTATATTATAACATACGAATTTTCAAGTAGAAAGTTTTTCTGTTAAGTGTGAACAGTATTTTCAATTTACTACAGTGCCTTCGAAATTCGAATTTTGGAACCCCAAAATTCGTCTGTCCGTAGCTGGTTTATAAGGCACAGTAGTTCATATTTTTCAAAATTCGAATTTTCAAAGGGCAAAGTTCGTCTATCAGAGAGACCTCCTTTCAGACTAACTTCAAAATTCAAATTTATAAATATTGTCATTCGTATGTTAACGTATCATTGCATCAGACTCACAAGCTTAGTTTCTGAAATTCAAATTTTCATGTTCAAAGTTTGTCTGTCAGTGAGCAATTTTGAAATCCAATCCAAACTTGGTTTCAGATGAACTTTGACATAATTTCAGACGAATTTCTTTAGTTTTCATAAGTTGCATTTTGTCTGAAATTTGAATTTTCAAAACCTAAAGTTCATCTGTTACTGAAAGCTTCTTTCAGACACTTATCAAAATTCAAATTTTCTCAAGTCAAAATTCATTTGTCAGAGAAGCTTTTCTTCAAACTTATTCAGTTTCAATATGAAATTCGAATTTCCACAGCCAAAGTTCAAATTTTCACTATGACAGATTAGTATTAATCTTTCAAACTTCGTCTGTTGGTGGGTGTTTTTTAAATATTCCATGATTTAACATAGAATCAAGGTTTTAAAACATCTTTTTACCAAATCAAAGTCTTTTACTCAAATAAAACACTACTAATCATCCTACATGTATCTTTGCACATATTTATCCTGAATTTCTTCACTTGAAACCTTTTGGGCACCTTTGATATCTTTATTCCAAGCTCTTGAAGGTTGGTTTGGAATCATCAAAACTCTTGATTAAACATTCTCCCCCTTTTTGATGATGACAAAACAATTTACAAACTGGATTAGTACTTGGGTTTGCTTTAACAAGCTCCCCCTCAACATATGCATTATATTTCAAAAGATATCATATATAGTAGTGTTGAAACAAGAGTTTTGATGATTCCAAACTAACATCCAAGAGCTTGGATTGAAGATATCAAACAAGAGCAAAGCTGTCTCAAGTGAAGATTTTATGTGTATTTGCTGATTAAATCTTTTGTAGGGTCCTTAGTTTTTGATATGACTGGGTAAAAGATTTTGATTTGAAGAAAAGAAGTTTTAAAACGTTAAATTTATGCTAAATCTTCAAATATTTGAAAAACACCCACAAACAGACGAATGTTGAAAGTTTAAGCTAAACTGTCAAGTTGGAAATTCGAACTTTGCCTTTGGAAATTCGAATTTCGAGCTAAAACTGAATAAGTCTGAAGAGATGTCTCTCTGTCAGACGAATTTTGGTTGTTCAAAATTCGAATTTTCATCCAGTCTGAAAAGAGGCCTTTTGATAACAGACAAACTTCACACTTTCAAAATTCGAATTTCAAGTAAAATGAAGTTTGTAAAAACCGAAGAAATTCGTCTGAAACTATGATAAAGTGCATCTGAAATCAAAATGAAATTGAGTTTGATAAATGCTCTCTGACAGACGAATTTTGAACTTCCAAAATTCGAATTTTCATATAAGTATGAAAGATGCTTCTTTGCAACAGACGAACTTTGAGTCTTCAAAATTCGAATTTCAAACAAAACAAAATTTGAGAAAATGAAGAAATTCGTCTGAAACTGTGTTAAAGTTCACCTGAGATCAAGAGTGATTTAAGTTTCAGAAACTGCTCTCTGACAGACGAATTTCACCACTTCAAAATTTGAATTTCGAAGAAAGTTATCTACTTTGTTCCTTTAAACATTCAATGGACAGACGAATTTTGGAGATCCAAAATTCGAATTTCGAAGGCACTGTAGAAAATTGAAAACACTGTTCACATTTAACTGAAAAACTTTCTTCTTGAAAATTCGTATGTCACATTGTGAAAATGTTTTATAAGTTTCAAAATTTGAATTTCACTTCATGAACAGACGAACTTCGTGCTGTAACGTTGGAAGCTTTAATCTTCGGTTCCTTCGAAATTCGTCTGTTGGCCAACCAAAATTCGAATTTCAGTATGTCAGAAACATTAAATGTGGTTGGTAAACGGATAGTTTTTCAGAGCAACCGTTGGATAACTTGCCCAACGGATAGATTTAGTCTCTAACGGATATTTGAGACCTAAATCTATAAATACAACATCATTTGAAGTTGTGGGTAAGAAATCAAACTTGTATATACCGAATTTCTGCTGAATCTTTTTCTCAAAAGCTTTTACCCTCTTAACTTCTAAACTTGTACTTAAACTTTCACATCCACTCTTTACAAGAGAGTTACTTCATTGTAATCAATCTATTCTTCATCTGGAAGATAGGTTTACTTGTGAGGGGTATTCACAAGGGAATTGGGAAGCACATAGTGAAAGTGCTTGGAGAGTTTGAGAGAGCTCAGAAACAGAGCATACCCATGTACTGTGGCTTTAGCAAGAAGCCCACTGAAATTCTTGCTGTATAGTGGATAAATCTCAAGAGGTGTCTTGGGGACTGGATGTAGGTCAAGTGAATAGACCGAACCAGGATAAATCACTGAATTCTCTTCTCCTTATCTTTATTTATCACCTTGCTCTGTTTTACGTATTGTTTTCATTATACTGTGATATCTTCACTTACTTCACTTTGTGCAGAAAAATTTCAAACTTCCCAATTCACCCCCCCTCTTGGGAAGTCAGCCTTGCTAACAAGTGGTATCAGAGCCCGGATTCCCATACAAAGGAACTCACAGTCCGGGAATTAAGATGGCTGGCTTTGGAGAGAGTATACTCCCTGAAGGGAACAGTACTAACAGACCACCAGGCTTCAGTGGAGAGCATTATGGGTACTGGAAGATGAGAATGCAGATCTACCTCCAATCAATTGATCTTGACATCTGGTCAGTCATTGAAAAAGGGGATTTCGTTCCAATGGCTCTAACTGAAGATGGAGGACACAAAGAGAAGCTGGAAGCAGAATGGAATGATGAGGACAGAATGAGAGTCCTACTGAATTTCAAAGCAAAATACTGTTTAGTCAGCGCCCTGAATCAAGATGAATTCTACAGAGTCTCACAATGCACCACTGCAAAAGGAATGTGGGATACTCTACAGATTGCACATGAAGGAACATCTGGAGTCAGGGAGAACAGACTGAACACGTGCATTGGGGAGTATGAAAGCTTCAGAATGGCTGAAGGAGAAACTGTAAAGGAGCTACAAAAGAGATTCACCCTCATTGTGAATCAACTCAAAAGCCTGGGAAAGGAATACACTCAGTCTGAGAAAGTAAGAAAAATACTCAGAGCTCTCCCTCTGGAATGGCAGCCCAAGGTAACAGCAATAGAAGAAGCCAGAGGAGAATCTATGGCTTCTGTCACAGCTCTCTTCGGCAGCCTTGAGGAATATGAAGGAAAAATCAAAGCACTCAGGGAAGCTGGGCTGGACAGAAAGAAGAAAGGCCTTGCCCTCAAAGCTGCTGATGAAAAGGAAGAAGAATCTGATGAAGGAGATGATCTGGATGAGGAAACTCTGGCAATGATGGTTAGAAAATTCGGAAGATTCTACAGCAAGAAGAAGAACAAGAGATTCTTCAAGAAAGGAGCAGCTGGAGAAAGCAAGAAAGAGACAAAAGAACCTGTGACTTGCTATGAATGCAAGAAGCAGGGACACATAAAGTGGGACTGCCCCCAATTCATCAAGAAACAAGAAAAGGAAAAGAAAGCTACTGATAAAGGAAAGAAGAAGAAGGCCTACATCTCATCTATATGGGGCAACAACTCAGATAAGGAAGAAGAAGATGAGGATGAGATTGCCAACATTTGTCTGATGGCACTTGCTTCTGAAGAAGCCACACCCTCACACAGCAGTGATCAGGAAGAAGAGGTATATGAATCTGAACCTTCATATTCTGAATTACTAGATGCATTTCATGAGCTTCATGATGAATTTATTAAAGTTGCTAAAGAACTGAAATTAGCAAAGAAAAAGATAAGTAAGCTGGAATCTCAAAGCATAGTTTCTGAAATTGCCTCTTTACCTCCTACTGAATCTGTTTGCTGCACCTCATGCACTGAACTTAAGCAAACTAATGATTATTTAGTTAAAAGCATGTCTAGGCTCACTAGAGGTAAAGATATGTTGTTTGCCTTGATGGGGAGCCAAAGAATATCACAAGGAAAAGCTGGTCTTGGCTATGATCCATGTGCTGTCAAGGAAAAGATTAGGAAGAAAAATCAGAATGCATATATAAGACATTTTGTGCATGCTAAGAATAATAAAAAGAAAAATGATGCATCACCTCACATTGAAACATATGATCAACCAAGGCATGCTACATAGAAGTATTATCTGCATTGTTTTCTTCCTGCCACTCAATCTAGCAGTCCATTCATTACCTGTCATTTCTGTAACAAAAAGGAACATATTTCCAGTTCTTGTGCATTGAAGAAAAATGGACTTGGCAGGAAAGCTGAATGGGTTCCCAAAGTTGCATCTGCATCTAGGGAATTACTTACTGACCGAAAAGGACCCAAGCAAATTTGGGTACCTAAATGGAAAACATAAACTTTGCTTTGCAGGTCTGTCTCAAAGCTAAGAAAAGCAACAAATGGTACAAAGACAGTGCCTGCTCAAGTCACATGACTGGTGATAAGGAGAAGTTCATCACCCTTAGAGACAAGAAAGGAGGAAAGGTGACCTTTGGAGGTGACCAATATGGAAAAATCATTGGTATTGGAATTGTGGGCAAAAATCCAGAAACATCCATTGAAGAGGTGCTGTTTGTGATTGGCCTCAACCACAACTTACTGAGCGTGAGTCAGACTTGTGACAAAGGAAACTGGGTGTTGTTTGACTCAAAGTTTTGCCTGGTCATCAGAAAAAGTGATCGCAAAGTAATCCTCAAAGCTCAAAGGGATGGTAACTGTTATACTATTGACCTTAATGAACTTCCTCCCTTGGACTCTGTATGTTTAATTAGTCAGAATAATGATAGTTGGCTATGGCATAGGAGATTAGCTCATGTTAACATGAATCAATTGTCTAAACTGATTAAAAATGAGCTAGTAATTGGTCTTCCTAAAATATCTTTTGAAAAGGATAAAGAATGTGATGCATGCCTAAGAGGAAAACAAACCAAAGCATCCTTCAAATCTAAAAATGTAATTACAACAACAAGACCACTTGAATTGTTGCATATGGACTTAATTGGACCATCTAGAGTGAAAAGTCTTGGTGGTAATCTGTATGTGCTTGTAATTGTAGATGATTACTCTAGATTCACTTGGACATTGTTTCTTTCCTCTAAAAGTGATACCTTTGATGCATTTGTAACCTTAGCTAAGAAAGTGCAAAATGAGAAAGGTATTTCTATTGTGTCTATCAGGTCAGACCATGGAGGAGAATTTGAAAATGCATACTTCCTGGAGTACTGCAATGAGCATGGGATTGACCACAATTTCTCAGCACCAAGAACTCCTCAACAAAATGGAGTGGTGGAAAGGAAGAACAGAACCATTGGAGAAATGGCTAGAGCTATGCTGAATGAGAAGGAACTCTCTCAAGTATTCTGGGCTGATGCAGTGAATACAGCAAGTTACATCATAAACAGAGCCTACATCAGACCAATCCTTGGAAAGACTCCTTATGAGCTGTACAAGGGAAGAAAGCCAAATTTGTCACACCTCCATGTGTTCGGGTGCAAATGCTTCATTCACAACAATGGGAAAGAAAATCTGGGTAAGTTTGATGCCAAGTCTGATGAAGGTATATTTTTGGGCTATTCAAGTAGGAGTAAGGCTTATAGAGTTTATAATAAAAGATCAAATATAGTAGAAGAATCAGTGCATGTGGTTTTCATTGAAAATGAAGCTGTTTCAAAACATGAGGATGATCTAACTATCAATTTTGAAAAACTGGGAATTTCTGACAAAAGTAAAACTGAACCTCCAAAGATATCTGAATCTGTTGACACAGAGGAAGATGTCCAGGAGCAAGAGTTTGATGAAGAAAATAATGAAGAAACAACTCAAGAACCCCCTAGAGCTTGGAGATATCAAAGGAATCACCCTGTTGATCAAGTAATAGGGAATGTTCAAGAGAAAGTCAAAACCAGAAAACAGTTAAGGGATCAAATGCTCAACTGCGCTTTCATTTCTCAAATTGAACCTAAATGTGCTGAGGAAGCCTTAACTGATGATTACTGGATTTTAGCTATGCAAGATGAACTAAATCAGTTTGAAAGAAATCATGTTTGGGATTTAGTGCCCAGGCCCAAAAATCATCCTGTTATTGGTACCAAATGGGTTTTCAGAAATAAACTGGATGAATCTGGAACAATAATCAGAAATAAGGCTAGACTAGTTGCTAAAGGGTATAATCAGGAAGAAGGTATTGATTTTGAAGAAACCTTTGCACCAGTAGCTAGACTAGAGGCTATAAGAATACTGCTAGCATATGCATGCATGAAAAATATTTTACTATATCAAATGGATGTAAAGAGTGCCTTTTTAAATTGATATATCATGGAACAGCTTTATGTAGATCAACCTCCTGGTTTTGAAGATTCTACTAAACCAAACCATGTTTATAAACTGAAGAAGGCTCTGTATGGTTTAAAATAAGCCCCTAGAGCATGGTATGAGAGATTGAGCAATTTTCTAACTGAAAAAGGGTTTAATAGAGGTAAAGTTGACACAACTTTATTCACTAAGAAAGAAAATAAAGATTTACTGATTGTTCAAATCTATGTTGATGATATTATTTTCGGTGCTACTAATGAAACTCTTTGCAAGAAATTTTCTGAGTTAATGCAGGGAGAATTCGAGATGTCCATGATGGGTGAACTTAACTTCTTCCTTGGACTGCAAATCAGACAGCTTGATGATGGTATCTTTCTCAGTCAATCCAAGTATCTAAAGGAGCTGCTAAAGAAGTTTGGAATGGAGAATGCCAAGCCAATGGGAACACCTATGGCTACTGCAACCAAACTAGACATGGATGAGAATGGGAAGATGTTTGACATTACTCAGTACAGGAGAATGATTGGATCCCTACTGTACTTAACTGCCAGCAGACCTGACATTATGTTCAGTGTCTGCATGTGTGCAAGGTTCCAATCATGCCCCAAAGAATCCCATGCAACAGCTGTGAAAAGAATTTTTAGATATCTTATTGGAACATCACAGATGGGTCTTTGGTATCCAAAAGGCAATGGAGAAGACCTCAAAGGATACACTGATGCTGATTTTGCAGGATCTAAAACTGACAGAAAAAGCACAAGTGGAACCTGTCAGTTCCTTGGAGGATCCCTAGTTTCATGGTTCAGCAAAAAACAAAACAGTGTGGCCTTATCTACTGCAGAAGCTGAGTATGTTGCAGCTGGAAGCTGTTGTGCCCAAGTCATCTGGATGAAACAGCAGCTTGAAGATCTTGAGATTAAAATAAAAGAGATACCAATCATGTGTGACAACCAAAGTGCTATAAATATCACCAAGAATCCTATCATGCATTCAAGAACAAAGCATATTGAAGTCAGGCACCACTTCATAAGAGATCATGTTCTGAAAGGAGAAGTCAGATTGGAGTACATCCCAACAGAGGATCAAGTTGCTGATATACTCACAAAACCTCTGCCAGAAGACAGACTTTGTAAAATAAGGAGAGAATTGGGAATGGTAAACCCCAATGAACTGTAAGATATTTTCATGCAATTCTTTAAAATTTTCAATATCAGCATCAATTCTAACTTGAGCTTCGGAGTATGTTTAATTTGAGGTGCAGGTGCTCCTTGTGAAAATCAATGGCAATAAACTTGAAGATAGGAGCACGTCAGAATGGAACAACCAGAAAATGGAGTGAATGATGTAAATTCTAAGTTTTGGATCCATTCTGTAAGTTTTTTAAAGATGAAATTCGTATTTTAATGTGTGTTAGACGTATTTTGCTTCATAAAATGTGCTTCTGACATGGTCAATATGGTCAACATTCGAATTTCAGTTCACTAACAGACGAACTTCTGCCTGTTATGCCTTGGAACAGTTCTCTATAATGCCTCGAAATTCGTCTGTTGAAACTTGAAAGTTCGAATTTTCAAAATCAGAAATTTCAAAGTTATGTTTGTCCAACACTGCTACACCAATTATTGCTTCCTAACATACGAATGTTGGACAATCTTTACATAGTAAGAAAATTCAAATTTTCAGTTCAAAATTCGTCTGATGAATCATGTCCTACATGCTGAATTGTTAAAAGATGCAGCTCTGCCTGTTTAATTCGTCTGATTGATTGATAGTTTGATTGTTGACTGCCCTTTTCTTTTCAACATTCGAACTTTGGTGGAACAAAATTCGTCTGTTGTGCCTGTATTGCTTGTTTCAAGCCACTGTCAGACGAACTTTTAAGATGAAAATTCATCTGTCAGTAAGCTGTGCTGAACGGTTTAACTTGTAACTGCCCGAAGTTCGAATTTTGACCCCTCAAAGTTCGTCTGTCAGACAGTTACACACGTTAAATGCTACGGTTTTCCTTAGAACAGACGCAGCCCTATCTGTAACCTCTCTGAATCCGTTCTGATTCTCTCTTTAATTCTCTTAACTCCTATCCAAAAACCGTCATTCTTCACCGTTTAAACTTCCATTCGCATCCCATAAACCCTTTCTTAACCTCATTCTGCTTCATTCCACTGAAAAATGGCGAGAGTAAAGATCCCTGGAGCAGGACAAGCTGGGACTCGGCCAAAAAGAACGGTTAAATCTCAATATGCTACAAAAGAAGGAGAGAAATCCAAGAGAAAGGCCGAACCCAGTAAAGCTACCCCTTCTAAACGCCAGAAATCATCATCCAAGGCAGATTCTCAGAAAACTGGGCCTTCCTCATCAAAAACTGCAGTCCCTTCGGGTGATACTGCCACTGTGGCTTCCTCCTCTTCTACACAATCTGGTAAATTTGAGCTTACTACATTGCCACTTTGGAGCACTCCTGAGATTCAAGAAGAGTTTTCTGCCAAGTTTTCCAGCAAAAAGGTAATCAAGCCTCACTGTGTAAATTTGGAGCAATTTTTGATATCCAACAACTTTGATGCTGCATTATGGTTGATAAGATACAAAAACCTGTTGGAAATTACTGAAAAATATGATGATGAAGTAGTGAAGACTTGGTATGCCTCTCTTCAATATAACAGCAAGAAAAAGAAATGGGAGGTCACTTTGAGATCAAGGACCATCTGGCTTGCTGATGAAACAATCAATGAAGTGCTGGAAATCCCAGGACAAGATGGGCTGAGAATTGACATTACAGCCTCTGGATATATGGATGAGGCAAGCACAGCGGATGAAGAAAGTGGATCCTTTCTGAACTATAAAGAGAGCACCATCTTGGACACCTTATTCAGGAGAAGGGAAAACAGGCCAACAATAAATCTGTTGAAGCCCACAGACCTAAGTGTACAAGTCAGGATCCTGCACTATATAGTGTCCAGGATCATATTCAACAAGGGTGGCAGCTTCAATTTGATAACAAGGGTAGAGGCTCATGTGATGACTGCTATCATTCGTGGGAAGCTGATTAACATGGGTCATATCATCCTCCAGAGAATGATAAAGGCAAGGGATCAGAGGAAGGATTCCACACTCCCCTATGCTGCAATTATTTCAAGAATCCTGCAGCATGCTAGAATTCAACACATTGAAAAGGGGAAAGGAAAACTCACTGAGGCATTCAAAGAGGAGGAACTGCAAAGGATGGGCATTGAAAGAGATGAAGGATGATGGGTTGGAAAGGGAGTAGGGAAATCTGAAGACTTGTTCTTTGTTGCTGATGCATCCCTCCATCAAGAAGGAACTTCCGAGGCCCCTGGCAAATCTGTACCTCAGCCTTCTCAGCCAATCTCATCTCCCTCCAGGCCTACTCACCCTCCTTCCACTCCCTCCTCACGGGCCAAGCCAACTGTAATATCCTGAAAATTTTCTTAAATGTTTAAAGCTCAATATTTCAAAATCTATAAGGAATTTGTAAAAATGGATATACACCGTTTTGCATAATATAAGGTAAGGAGGGTAATTATCTCGGTCAGAAGAAAAAATAAGAAAATGATCATTTTGCCCCTAGAAAAAAAAAAGGAAAACGAAAAAAAGAAAGAAAGAAAGAAAGAAAGAATTCGAAGGCGGTGGACGTCACGCGTGAATGAAACAAATTTTATTAATTTTGGGAAAAATTACACCTAATAACCCAGAAGTTTTGAAAATTATAAATATATCCCGGGTTAAGGGCATTTTTGTAAATATGAAAAATTATAGTCAAAATGAAGCTCTCAATGAGCTAAGACCATTGGAATATAGTATGAAATTTATTAAGATCAAACTAATATTTATTGGGTAATTATGATTTAATATTAATGTCTTACCCAATAAATATCAGTCTGGACTGCAAGAAGAAGCAGTATTTATTCAAGAAAAATGTGTGGGTCTTATATTTGGACCAATTGGAATAATTATATTATGGTAATTTTATGATTATAATTAGTATCCCAATAATAGTAAAATATACTGCTAAAGTAGCTTTAATTGTCCAGACCGGTTCAGAATATATCTGGATAAGTAAATACCTGAAATTTTTGGAGCAAAATACCCTCCATTTCGTGGCCAACAAGCAGCACATGTTAAAATACCCTTAGTTTATTAATTTTCATGAAAAAGCTAGAAAAATCAAGTCATTAGGTGGCAAATTCTCATTGGTTGATGATTTTTATATATACTCCCTCCTTCCTCATGGTTTGGCCGATGAATTAGTAAGGAAAAGAGGGGAAGAGTGGTCTGAGCATGGAGGAAAAGAAGGCTACGTGGGAGGAAAGAAAAAGAGAAGAAAAAATGAGGAAGAAATGCAAGGAAAATTGGTAAGCAAACATCTTGTGTTCCTTAAGTGTTCTAGCATAGTTCCTAAGCTCTATGAGTTAGTTCCCTTGAAATTTTCTCTCCTTCATCCATTGTTCTAATCTGGCCAAGCATGATTAATGGAAAGAAAAGTTGTTTTTAAGCCATAAAATCAAGAGAAAGCATGATATTTTACTAAAGGAAACAAGTATGGTATATTTTAAGCAAGTTGTGAAAGAACCATTCTTTTTCCTTTGGAGAAGATTTTTGGCCAGATCATTTGAGTGTCTTAAGGTTGGAATTTCATTAATTTGATGCTAAAAATGGATTCCCCATGGTCCAAAACCTTAAGAGCAAGTATGGTGTTAGATAAAAAGCTTAAGGTGAAGAAAATGAAATTTTTAGGGTTTTCTGAGTATTTAAGAAGTAACTCATGAAACCAATGAATAAAGTGAGTGTTGAATGATGTTTAGGGACTTGAGGAAGCTTGGTAAAACTAGTGGAAGCATTAGATTCAAGAGGAAGAGCCAAAGGAATGCTTCAAGGTAGCTAAGTTTCATATTCTTGCTTTATGTTCTTTCATTGTCTTTCTATGATTAAATTGTGTTGCCATATTGAAATTGTGATTTCCTTGATTGGTCTTGGCTGTTAAATGAGGGGTTTTATTCCCTGGGATGTCCATTTCCTAAGCCGTTATGCTGCCGAATTTTTTATGACTAATATGGTAATTTATTGTTTAAAGGTGATTGTGTGATTATATGTGATCAAATGTGAGTTTATTTGACATGATTGACATAATTGCATGGAATGTAACTTGCTACTGAGATTGCCCCAATCTCATCCCCTCAAGTATCCCAAATAACTAGGCACAATCTATGGCAAAGGAGTCCAAAGAAAAGGCAAGGAGAATGAAGAAGAGAATGATGCTTGATGGTGTTTTCAAGCTAAGAGTGTATATTTTGTAATTATGTATAAAATCATGTATATGCTTTTAGATCTGTGCCATTGTGCTATTATGGCTTTATGTGCATTTTGAAATGTTTGGCATGGATTTGAAACATGGAATGATCATATGAACTTGTTATGAAGTCTACTTTGCCATGTTATATTGTTAGAAGTTCATTTTGTAGTAATGAAAGTAAAATTAACACTGTTTGACTGAGATAGGGCAAGTAAGTCAAGTGTTATATATGCTCTGAAAGTAGAGAGAACAAGCTTTCCAATGAGCTAAAGAACACTTAATTTGGATGTATGCACGATTTATAATGAAATTTTAAAGTTTAGGATCAAAACTGGACAGTGATGTGAAGGCTGCGAATTTTACTGAATATATTACTTCTTTTTGAAAAGTGATATAAAATCATACAGAGCTCCAAAAATTCAGTGGTTTACATTTATGAAAATATTTATATTTTGAGGTTAATATGCCACTGGTTTGAGTTCAATTGGAGCTGTACAATGAGAGATATACAAGTTTTCCCAAGACTGTTCCAGTAAAAGTGATGTTCTGATCCCTAGTCATTCAAATTGATGTTGTGCCCTGTATATACCAAATAAATGTATAAAAAAAATACGAAGACAAGTAGACATATATATCTTTCCAAGGGTATATAGAATACATGATTTGGCTCAGTATAGAGTTAGATGTGAATTTTTAAAGTTACGGCCAAAATCCTGGAAAAGAGAGAAATGACCATTTGTACAGTGTAAGTTTGAGTAATAAACTGTATTAATTCGTCAGGTTAAAGAAAGTTTTCATATTTTTATCTTGTATATCATGTTTCTAGCTTCATTTAGATACTTGAACCACATTGATACGATTTTTCTGGATTAAGTTATGATTTTCCAAAGTTCATCCAGAAAACTTGAGAACCAAATGAATAGTACCACGTTTTTTTTTATTAAATATTTTGGTTCTACTAATGGTTCAAGCTCTTAATATGGACAATTTGGACATTGTACATACTATGATATATGGAAAATATAGATAAAGGTAAGGTGTTACACCAACAAAGGTCACTGAGTTGTTTGACAGTCTGTCAACACTCATTCTCAGCATAAGAGATGAGCAAAATGCCAAATTTGCTCATCTACAAGATCAGATCCATCAGTTGGCTGTAAATATGAAGGTGGTGGCTGATGCCTATGAAGAGATAAGAAATACAATTCCTACCACTTCAGCTCCACCTCAGCCTGGTGTCCCTGAGCCTACTATGTCTCCATCCCTTGTGCCTCCAAGTCCCTTCGAGATTGCCTCCTCTGACCATGATGATGATATAGATGGTGCTGGTGCAATGAGAACACCAAGTCCTGGTCCACCCTTGGACTATGGATTGGAAGAAGAAGGACTCCAAGATACAAGCCCTCATGAGCCCATGCAAGAAGATGCTCAGGAATCAATTCTGTCCACTCAAGAATCTGAGCAAGTTGAAAGACTAGTGGCAGCCATTTCAAGTTCCTCTATGCAAGAAGATGTGAGCACTGAAGAAAGGAGCCTTGTACCTGTTGCTGACTATGTTGCCATTGCTCACAATGCCTTACTGGAAGCTCAGAGGAGAAGGCTGGAAGAAATGTTTCCTCCTGCTAAACCAGCTTCCTCTTCTCTAGCTGCCTATGGTCTTACAGAGGAACAAAGAGCTCAACTAGCTCTTTCCAGACAGGCAATACAGGAGCTGCTGGAAATCTCTGACGAGGAAACAAGCACTGAGCCCCCAGCTGAACCTGAAATTCCTTTTGCTCCTGTGCCCCTTCGTGCTATTCCTGTCTCTCAGATCCCTCCTCCGGCTGATTTTGTTGGCCTTCCTGATGATGTCAAAAAGGGGGAGAAGTCTGGGCAAACTGGAAAGACTGCTGCTGAGCAATCTGGTAAAGGAAAAGGGAAATCCTACAGCAAGAAGACCAAAACCAAGAAGAAATAATTGGAAATTCTTGTTGTACTTTGTATTGTGTATTTGTGTTTTGAATTTGTTGATTGGACTGGTTTTGATGTTTGAACTTTGCTTTATTTGGTTCTGTATAAGCAACTCTTGTTTAAATGAATGGATCCCTCTGTTGCAATGTTTTGTGTCTTAATTCTATTGATATCTTATGCATATGTTGAGGGGGAGCTTGTGAAAGCAAACCTAAGTACTAATCCAGTTTATAAGTTGTTTTGTCATCATCAAAAAGGGGGAGAATGTTGAAACAAGAGTTTTGATGATTCCAAACCAACATCCAAGAGCTTGGATTGAAGATATCAAACAAGAGCAAAGCTGTCTCAAGTGAAGATTTTCTGTGTATTTGCTGATTAAATCTTTTGTAGGGTCCTTAGTTTTTGATATGACTGGGTAAAAGATTTTGATTTGAAGAAAAGAAGTTTTAAAACGTTAAATTTATGCTAAATCTTCAAATATTTGAAAAACACCCACAAACAGACGAATGTTGAAAGTTTAAGCTAAACTGTCAAGTTGGAAATTCGAACTTTGCCTTTGAAAATTCGAATTTCGAGCTAAAACTGAATAAGTCTGAAGAGATGGCTCTCTGTCAGACGAATTTTGGTTGTTCAAAATTCGAATTTTCATCTAGTCTGAAAAGAGGCCTTTTGATAACAGACGAACTTCACACTTTCAAAATTCAAATTTCAAGTAAAATGAAGTTTGTAAAAACTGAAGAAATTCGTCTGAAACTATAATAAAGTGCATCTGAAATCAAAATGAAATTGAGTTTGATAAATGCTCTCTGACAGACGAATTTTGAACTTCCAAAATTCGAATTTTCATATAAGTATGAAAGATGCTTCTTTGCAACAGACGAACTTTGAGTCTTCAAAATTCGAATTTCAAACAAAACAAAATTTGAGAAAATGAAGAAATTCGTCTGAAACTGTGTTAAAGTTCACCTGAGATCAAGAGTGATTTAAGTTTCAGAAACTTCTCTCTGACAGACAAATTTCACCACTTCAAAATTCGAATTTCGAAGAAAGTTATCTACTGTGTTCCTTTAAACGTTCAATGGACAGACGAATTTTGGAGATCCAAAATTCGAATTTCGAAGGCACTGTAGAAAATTGAAAACACTGTTCACATTTAACTGAAAAACTTTCTTCTTGAAAATTCGTATGTCACATTGTGAAAATGTTTTATAAGTTTCAAAATTTGAATTTCACTTCATGAACAGACGAACTTCGTGCTGTAACGTTGGAAGCTTTAATCTTCGGTTCCTTCGAAATTCGTCTGTTGGCCAACCAAAATTCAAATTTCAGTATGTCAGAAACATTAAATGTGGTTGGTAAACGGATAGTTTTTTAGAGTAACCGTTGGATAACTTCTCCAACGGATAGGTTTAGTCTCTAACGGATATTTGAGACCTAAATCTATAAATACAACATCATTTGAAGTTGTGGGTAAGAAATCAAACTTGTATATACCGAATTTCTGCTGAATCTTTTTCTCAAAAGCTTTTACCCTCTTAACTTCTAAACTTGTACTTAAACTTTCACATCCACTCTTTACAAGAGAGTTACTTCATTGTAATCAATCTATTCTTCATCTGGAAGATAGGTTTACTTGTGAGGGGTATTCACAAGGGGATTGGGAAGCACATAGTGAAAGTGCTTGGAGAGTTTGAGAGAGCTCGGAAACAGAGCATACCCATGTACTGTGGCTTTAGCAAGAAGCCCACTGAAATTCTTGCTGTATAGTGGATAAATCTCAAGAGGTGTCTTGGGGACTGGATGTAGGTCAAGTGAATAGACCGAACCAGGATAAATCACTAACTTCTCTTCTCCTTATCTTTATTTATCACCTTGCTCTGTTTTACGTATTGTTTTCATTATACTGTGATATCTTCACTTACTTCACTTTGTGCAGAAAAATTTCAAACTTCTCAATTCACCCCCCTCTTGGGAAGTCAGCCTTGCTAACAAGTAGATCATGTAAAGAGATTCAAAGAATAATAAGAACAGATCATTGCAACTAAGGAATTCTTTCATTTTATCAAATGTTGCTTTACAGGAACCAATTTATGCAAAGTACTTCGAAATACACAAATCAAACACAAAACATAAACAACACAACAAACATCTGCAACTTAATGCAGCACTGTAAGAGGACTCAAGCCTAAATTCTAATCACTTCTTCTTTGGCTTGGTCTTCTTGCTGTAAGTCTTTCCAGATTGCTCAGTAGCAGACTTGCCAGTTTGCTTACTCTTCTCCCCCTTTTTGGCATCATCAGAAAGTTGAACAAAATCAGTCGGAGGAGGGATTTGAGAAACTGGAATAGCTTTGAGGGGCACAGGAGCAAAAGGCAGATGTGGACTAACTGAGGGAGGATGCTCAGAAGGCTCGGGACTTGGATCTTCATCATCAGAGACCTCAAGCAGCTCTTGCATTTCCTGTCTGGAAAGAGCCAATTGAGCCCTCTGTTCTTCTGAAAGATCATATGCAGTGAGAGATGAAGGAGCAGGGTCATCAGAATGAAACATTTCTTCGAGCCTTCTTCTCTGAGCTTGCAAGAGAGCATTACAAGTAATAGCTTCCAAATCAACAATAGGCACAATGCTCCTTTCTTCATTTCTGGCAACCTCCATCATTGATGAAGTAGAAATGGCTGCCACTAGTCTTTCTACTTGCTCAGATTCTTGCTGGGACAAGATTGACTCTTGAGCATCTGCAGGAATGGGATCATGAGAGTTTGAATACAGAGGTCCCTCTTCCTCCATGCCATAATCCAAGGGAGGACCAGGACTTTATGTGCTTATTGTACCAGCAGCCTCAGTGTCATTTACAGCATCATCATACTCAGAAGAGGCTAGCTCAAATAGACTCGGAGGCTCAGGAGTTGGAGACTGAACATGCTCAGAGAATCCTAGCTGAGGTAGAGCTGATGTGGCAGGTATTGCACTCTGAATATCTTCATACACATTAGCAACCACTTTCATATTCTTGGCCAACTAGTGAATCTGATCTTGCAGATAAGCAAATTTGGCATTTTGCTTATCCCTGATGATAAGTATGAGTGTAGACAGGCTGTCATATAACTCATTGATCTTGGTTGGCCTGGCATGAGAGGAGGGACTAGATGGAATGTGAGTAGGCTTGAATGGAGATGGGACAGGCAGAGAAGGCTGAGGTGTAGGTCTAGCAGGAGCCTCAAAGGTACCTTCTTGTTGTTGGGAGGCACCTTCAACAATGAAGAGATCTTCAGATTTTCTTGCTCCCTTCCCAATCTATCTTCCTTCATTTCTTTCAATCCCCATTCTTTGAAGTTCCTCTTCCTTGAAAATTTTAGTGGGTTTTCCTTTCCCCTTCTCAAGGTGCTGGATTCTAGTATATTGTAGAATTCTGGAAATGAATGCTGCATAGGGGAGTTTGGAGTCTTTCCTCTGATCTCTTGCCTTGATCATGCATTGGAGTATGATATGTCCCATGTTGATGAGCTTTCCATGCATGATTGCTACCATCACATGTGCCTCTGCCCTTGTGATCAGGTTGAAGCTTCCTCCTTTGTTGAATATGATCCTAGACACTATGTAGTGTAGGATCCTTACTTGAGCACTGAGGTCTGTGGGGTTTAGCAAGTTTATGGTTAGCCTATTTTCCTTTCTTCTGAACAAACTGTTTAGGATTGTGCTTTCCTTGTAGTTTAGAAAGGGGTCACCTTCTTCATCAGCAGTCTCTACCTCATCCATGCACCCAGAAGCAGTGATGTCAATCTTAAGGCCATCTTGCCCTAGGATTTCCAATATTTCATTGAGAGTTTCATCTGTGAGCCAGATGGTCCTTGATCTTAGATTGACCTCCCACTTCTTCTTTTTGCTGTTATATCTTAAGGAGGCATACCATGTCTTAACCACTTCGTCATCATACCTCTCCAATATCTCTAATAGATTCTTATATCTTAGCATCCATATTCCAGCATCAAAACTGTTAGAGACCAAGAAATCTTCCAAGTTCACACAATGAGGCTTGATTACCTTTTTATTGGCAAACTTGGTCAAGTATTCTTCCTGAATCTGAGGAGTGCTCCATAATGGCAGTGTAGTGAGTTGGTATTCTCCTGATTTAGTACTGGAGGAAGAAGTAGAAGCAACAGCAAGAATAAGGACCAAAGGCTCTGCTCTGCTTTCTTCGAAGAAGAGGGTCCTGCTTTCTTTGATTTAGCCTTTGGTGTGGTTTTCTGTCATTTGGAGGGAGTTGCCTTGCTTGATTCGGCTTTTCTCTTCAGTTTTTCACCCTCTTTTGAGGCATATTGGGATTTGACCGTCCTCTTTGGTCGTGCCTTTTCTTTTCCAGCTTTAGGATTCTTTACTCTTGCCATTTTCATGGATGAATGATTCAGAATGAAGCAGAGATTAGGTTTATAGGGTGCGAAAATCAGTTTAAATGGTGGGAAATGAAGATTTACGGTCAGAATTGAAGAGCATTGATAAGAGAATTTGAACAGACTCAGAGAGGAAAAGAGTAGGGTTGTGTCTGTTCAGTTGAAAACCGTCAGCTTTAGCGTAAGTAACCGCTTGACAGTGGCTTGGTTCAATCAACACAAGATAAACAGACGAACTTTGTTTCAACAAAGTTTGAATTTTGAAGAGTTAACAACAAGTAGCAATCAAATCAACAATCAACAGACGAATTATGCATATAAACATCTATCTTTCATAGATTCAACATTATGAGCAAGTTTCAACAGACAAATTTTGAATCCGAAATTCGAATTTCTTCACTTTGTAAAGGTTCTCCAACATTTGTATGTTAAGAAATAATCATTTGTATAATCATCATGTTGGACAAACATAACTTTGAAATTTTTACCTTTGACAATTCGAACTTTCAAGGTCTAACAGACGAATTTCGAGGGATCACCGAGAATTGTTTCAATGTTTAACAAGCTGAAGTTAATCTGTTGGGCATCTAAATTCGAATGTTGACCAAGCTGACTTATTCAGAAACACAATTTATCAAGGAAATTCATCTAACACACAACTAAGATATGAATTTCAACTTTAAAAACTTACAGAATGGATCCAGAAACTCAGAATTTCTGCCCTTTTCTTCACTTTTTGATTGTTCCATTCTCATGTGCTCCCTTTTTCAGATTTATTCACATTGAATCTCATGAGGAGCTCCTGCAACTTAAATTAAACTCACTCCGATGCTAAAGTTAGAATTAATTTAATGTTGGAAGATCTAAAAACAGAATTGCACACGGATTTACTTACAGTTCATTAGGATTTACCATGCCCAATTCTCTCCTGATTTAGCAATGTCTATCTTTTGATAAAGGCTTTATCAAGATATCTGCAACTTGGTCCTCTATTGGGATATACTCCAGTCTGATTTCTCCTTTCAAAATATGATCCCTTATGAAGTGGTGCCTAACTTCAATATGTTTTGTCCTTGAATGCATGACAGGATTCTTTGTGATATTAATGGCACTTTGGTTGTCACACATGATTGGTATTTCCTTCATCTCAACCTTAAGATCTTCAAGCTGCTGTTTCATCCAGATTATTTGGGCATAACAGCTTCCAGCTACAACATACTCAGCCTCTGCTGTGGATAAGGCCACACTGTTTTGCTTCTTGCTAAACCATGAAACCAAGGATCCTCCAAGAAACTGATATGTTCCACTAGTGCTTTTTCTATCAGTTTTGGATCCTGCAAAGTCAGCATCAGTGTATCCTTTGAGATCTTCTCCATTGCCCTTTGGATACCAAAGTCCCATCTGTGAGGTTCCAATAAGATATCTAAAGATATGCTTCATAGCAAATGCATGGGTTTCCTTGGGACATGATTGGAATCTTACACACATACAGACACTAAATATAATGTCAAGTCTACTAGCAGTTAAGTACAGCAGGGATCCAATCATTCTTCTGTACTTAGTGATGTCAAACAATTTTCCTTTTTCATCCATATCCAGTTTGGTTGTAGTAGCCATAGGTGTTCCTATTGGCTTGGTATTCTCCATTCCAAACTTCTTTAGCAGTTCCTTTAGATACTTGGATTTGTTAAGGAAGATACCATCATCACACTGCCTGATTTGCAGTCCAAGGAAGAAGTTGAGTTCACCCATCATGGACATTTCAAATTCCAAGGAAGAAAGAGATTCATTAGTAGCACCAAATATAATATCATCAATATAGATTTGAACAATAAGTAAATCTTTATTCTCTTTCTTAGTGAATAAAGTTATATATACTTTTCCTCTATTAAACCCCTTATCAGTTAGAAAATTACTCAATCTTTCATACCATGCTCTAAGGGCTTGCTTCAAATCGTAAAGAGCTTTCTCCAATTTATATACATGGTTTGGTTTTGTAGAGTCCTCAAAACCTGGAGGTTGGTCTACATAAACTTCTTCCATGATATATCCATTTAGAAAAGCACTCTTTACATCCATTTGATACAACAAAATATTTTTCATGCATGCATATGCTAATAGAATTCTGATTGCTTCTAATCTAGCTACTGGAGCAAAGGTTTCCTCAAAATCAATGCCTTCTTCTTGATTATATCCTTTAGCAACCAGTCTAGCTTTATTTCTGATGATTGATCCTGATTCATCAAGTTTATTTCTAAAAACCCATTTGGTACCAACGACAGGATGATTTTTGGGTCTAGCACTAAATCCCGGACTTGATTTCTTTCAAACTGATTTAATTCATCCTGCATGGCCAAAATCTAGTACTCATCAGTTAAGGCTTCCTCAATGCATTTAGGTTCAATTTGTGAGATGAAAGCATAATTAATCATTTGATCCCTTAACTATTTTCTGGTTTTAACTTTCTCTTGAACATTCCCTATCACTTGATCAACATGATGATTCCTTTGATATCTCCAAGCTCTAGGGAGTTCTTGAGACATTTCCTCAATATTTTCATCTTCAAAATCTATCTCCTGAATATCTTCTTCTATGTTAATAGATTCAGATATTTTTGGAGACTCAATTTTACCTTCATCAGAAATATCTAACTTTTTTAAGTTTGAAACAAGATCATTCTCATCAGTAGCATGTTTAGAAGCAGTTTCATGTTCAATAAAAACTACATGTACAGATTCTTCTATCAAATTAGACTTTTTATTGAAAACTCTATATGCTTTACTCCTACTAGAATAGCCCAGAAATATGTCTTCATCAGATTTGGCATCAAACTTACCTAGATTCTCCTTTCCATTGTTGAGAATGAAGCATTTGCAGCCGAACACATAGAGATGTGACAGATTTGGCTTTCTTCCCTTGTGCAGCTCATAAGGAGTTTTCCCAAGGATTGGCCTGATGTAGGATCTATTTATGATGTAGCTTTCTGTATTTACTGCATTAGCCCAAAATACTTGAGAAAGTTCCTTTTCATTCAGCATAGCTCTAGTCATTTCTCCAATAGTTCTGTTCTTCCTTTCTACTACTCCATTCTGTTGTGGAGTTCTTAGGACTGAGAAGTTGTGGTCAATTCCATGCTCATTGCAATACTCCAGAAAGTATGAGTTCTCAAATTCTCCTCCATGATTTGACTTGATAGACACAATGGAAATACCTTTCTCATTTTGCACTTTCTTGGCTAAGGTTACAAATGCATCAAAGGTATTACTTTTAGAGGAAAGAAACAATGTCCATGTAAATCATGAGTAATCATCCACAATTACAAGCACATACAGATTTCACCAATGCTTTTTACCCTAGATGGACCAATTAAATCCATATGCAGTAGTTTTAGTGGTCTAGTTGTGGTGACTACGTTTTTAGGTTTAAAAGAAGATTTAGTTTGTTTTCCTCTTAGGCATGCATCACATTCTTTGTCCTTTTTAAAAGTAATTTTTGGCAGGCCAGTGACTAACTCATTTTTAACCAGTTTTGAAAGCTGATTCATATTAACATGAGCTAATCTTCTATGCCACAACCAACTATCATTATCCTGACTAATAAATCAAACAGAATCTAAGGGAGGAAGTTCATCAAGATCAATAGTATAGCAGTTACCATCCCTTTGAGTTTTGAGGATTACTTTGTGATCCCTTTTCTGATGACCAGGCAGAACTTTGAGTCAAATAGTACCCAGTTTCCAAATTTTCTGACCATCATAGCCAGAGTTTCTTCATCGAGTTCATCTCCATCGTTAGATTCTTCTTCTTTTTCCTCAGCAGCTTTTAGAGCAAGACCTTTCTTCTTTCTGTCTTGTCCAGCCTCCTTGAGAGCTTTCATTTTTCCTTCATACTCCTCAAGGCTGCCAAAAAAAGCTGTGACAAAGGCCATTGATTCTCTTCTGGCTTCCTCTATTGCTGTTACTTTGGGTTGCCATTACAGAGGGAGAGCTCTGAGGATCTTTCTTACTTTTCCAGTTTAAGTGTATTCCTTTCCCAGATTCTTCAGTTGATTCACAATGAGGGTGAATCTCTTATGTAGCTCTTTTATACTTTCTCCTTCAGCCATTCTGAAGCTTTCGTATTCACCTATGCTTGTATTCAGTTTGTTTTCCCTAACTCCAGTTGTTCCTTCATGAGCTATTTGCAAGGTATCCCATATTTCTTTGGCAGTGGAACATTGAGAGACCCTGTAGAATTCGTCTTGATTCAAAGCACTGACTAAACAGTGTTTTGCCTTGAAGTTCAGCAAGACTCTTCTTCTATCTTCTTCATTCTATTCAGCTTCTGGCTTCTCTCTGTATTTTCCATCATCTTCCAAAGCCATTGGGACAAAATCTCCCTTCTGAATGACTGACCAGATGTCCAGATCAATTGATTGGAGATAGATTTGCATCATCATCTTCTAGTACCCATAGTATTCTCCACTGAAGCCAGGTGGTCTATTTGTGTTATTGCCCTCTGGTAGTATGCTTTCTCCAAAGCCAGCCATTTTAATTTCCAGACTGTGAAATCCTTTGATTGGGAATCCGGTCTCTGATACCACTTGTTAGTTAGGTTGGCTTCCCAAGAGAGGAGTGAATTGGGAAGCTTAAAAATTTTCTGCAAAATGTCAAGAAAGTGAAGAAAGCAAAGTATAGAAGGTAAAATAGAGTATAAGTAAATAAACTGTAAAAGTTGTAGTAAAGTGAAGAAAACTCAGGTATTTATCCTGGTTCGGTCTCTTCACTTGACCTACGTCCAGTCCCCAAGTCACCACCTGAGATTTTCCGCTATTCTGCAAGAATTCAGTGGGCTTCTTGCAAATGCCTCAGTACAACGATGATGCTCTGTTTTTAGAGCTCACTCATTCACTCTATGCACTCTTACAAAATGCTTCCCAATCTCTTGTGATATCCCCTCACAAGAAAATCCTTCTTCCAGATGAAGATAAGATTGATTACAAGGATTAAACTCTCTTAAACAGAGTAAATATGAAAGTTGGAGTACCAAATATTAAAGTGAGAGAGTAAGAGACTTTGAGTAGATGATTTGGCAGAGTTTCAGTATATACAATGTTAAAATCGTTACCCACAACTTTAAATGATGTTATATTCATAGATTTAGGTCTCAAATGTCCGTTAGAGACAAAATCTATCCGTTGGAGAAGTTATCCAATGGTTACTCTGAAAAACTATCCGTTAACCAACCGCATTTAATGCTTCTGACACTCTGAAATTCAAATTTCAGTTGGTCAACAGACGAATTTCGTAGAAACTGAAGGTTAACATCTTCAACGTTGAATGCTCGAAGTTCGTTTGTCATGAAGTGAAATTCGAATTTTGATATTTTGAAAATGTTTTTATGTTGTGACATACGAATTTTCAAGTCGAAAGTTTTTCTGTTAAGTGTGAACAGTATTTTCAATTTGCTACAGTGCCTTCAAAATTCGAATTTTGGAACCCCAAAATTCGTCTATCTGTAGATGGTTTATAAGGCACAGTAGTTCATATTTTTCAAAATTCAAATTTTCAAAGGGCAAAGTTCATCTGTCAGAACGACCTCTTTTCAGACTAAGTTCAAAATTTGAATTTATAAATACTGTCATTCGTATGTCAACATATCATTGCATCAGACTCACAAGCTTAGTTTCTGAAATTTTCCCAAGGTTCTCTATTTCTTTCTCAGCATAAATTTTAATACTTTTGAGACATAGATGTCATTTTTATATTTCTTTAGGGGTAAAAATAGAATTTTTCTTATTTTTCCATCTAACCAGGAAAAATAATCTCTTTGCCCTATTTCACGCAAAATGGTGTTTGACCGTTTTCATGAATTTCTTGTATATTTTACGTTATCATCAATTATGTCCTCTTTTATCACTTAGTATTCAGTGAAATTTTGGGATATTACATTTCCACCCCCTTAAATAAAATTTCGTCCTCAAAGTTTAAAATATACCTTATGTAAACAGTGCTAGATACTTTTGTCGCATGTGTGACTCCATCTCCCAGGTTGCTTCTTCTATAGATAAGCCTTTCCAGACCACCTTCACTAAAGGAATATCTTTGTTCCTCAGCTGTTTGACTCGATAATCTACTATTCTTTCAGGTAATACATTAAAGAAAAGATTATCTTGTAAGTTAATACATTCATATTTTATAATATGTGAAGGGTCTGGCTGATATTTCGTTAATTGAGAGACATGGAAGACACTGTGAATTTGGCTTAAATTTGGTGGTACAGCTAACTGGTAAGCTATAGGTCCGGCTTTTGAAAGGATTTTGAAAGGTCCAATATACTTAGGACTAAGCTTTTTCATTTTGAGAGATCGATCAATTCCAGTTGTAGGAGATACTTTAAGAAATACATGGTCTCCTACTTCAAATTCCAACAACTTCCTTCTTTGACCTGTATAACTCTTTTGTCTACTTTGAGCTGTTAGTAGCTTTTTCTTTATCATTTCAATATGTTTGGAAGTTTGGTCTACCATCTCTAGACCTATCAATTGCCTTTCACTCAATTCCATCCAACAAAGTGGGTACCTACACTTCCTACCATACAATACTTCATAAGGTGCCATATGAATACTTGAATGATAGCTGTTGTTATAGGTGAATTCTGCCAAAGGCAAGTATATATCCTAATTTCCTTTCATCTCTAGTACACAAGCCCTTAGCATATCCTCTAATGTCTAAATTGTTCTTTTAGTCTATCCATCCGTCTGAGGATGATATGCTGTATTGAACCTTAATTTAGTACCTAAGGCTTGCTGCAATGATCTCCAGAAATTTGAAGTGAATCTTGGATCTCGGTTTGATATAATACTACTTGGCACTCCATGTAGTTTTACTATCTCTTTTACATACAGTTATGCCAATCTATCCGGTGTATATGTTGATCTCATGGCTAAGAAGTGTGCTGACTTCGTTAGCCAGTCTACAATTACCCAGATTACATCATATCCTGACAATGTTGTAGGTAATTCCATTATGAAATCCATTGAAATACTGTCCCATTTCCATTTTGGGATCTCTAATGGATGTAACAATCCAGCAGGCTTTTAGTGCTCTATTTTTACTTTTTGACACACCAAGCATCTAGACACATACTGAGTAATTTCCCCTTTTATACCAGGCCACCAAAACAACTTCTTTAAATCATGATACATTTTCGTAATACCTGGATGAATGGTATATTTACTCTGATCTGCCTTTGCCAAAACCTTTTCTCTTATCTCTGCTATTGGTGGTACATAAACTCTCTTTTGAAATCTCATTTAGCCATTTTCTGATACATTAAATCCCTGCATCTCTCCATGCCTTTGCTTTTCTTTAACTAACTTTATGAATTCATCCCCTTACTGGGCTTTCAATAAATCATTTAAAAATTCATTGCCAATTCTGGTCTCATGCAACTGCAAAAATAATTGCATGTCTCTGTAATCCTCCAGCATTTTCATTTCACAAATCATCATGTAGGCTACGTGAATAGTTTTTCTGCTCAATCCATCAGCCACTACATTAGCCTTTCCTGGATGGTATTTAATAGAATGATCATAATCTTTTAATAACTCCATCCATTGTCTTTGCCTCGTATTTAATTCTTTCTGATCTTCTAAATATTTAAGGCTCTTATGGTCACAAAACACTTCTACCATTCCACCATAAAAATGGTGTCTCCAGATCTTGAGAGCACGCACTATAGCTGCAAGTTCTAAATCATGAGTGGGATAGTTTTCTTCATATGGTTTTAATTGTCTAGGAGCATAAGCTACCACTCTACCTTCCTGCATTAGTACACAACCCAATCTGTGCTTACTTGCATCTGTATAAAGCACAAAAGGTTCTTTGGGATTAGGTATAGTTAATACAGGTGGAGTAGTTAACCTGTGCTTTAGTTCGTGAAAACTATTTTCACAATGCTTATCCCACACAAAAGGTTTGTCTTTTCGAGTAAGTTTTGTAAGCGGCAATGCAATTCAAGAAAAGTCTTGTATGAAATGTCTATAATAGCCAACTAAACCAAGAAAACTTCTTATCTTGGTTACAGTCTTGAGTCGCTCCCACTTTAGGACAGCATCTACTTTACTCAGGTCTACTACAACCCTGTCCTTGGAGACGACGTGCCCTAAGAACCATACCTCTGTGATCCAAAACTCACTTATTTAGTTTAGCATACAGCTTTCTTTCTTTTAAAATTGTCAAGACTATTCTTAAACGTATTTTGTGCTCCTCTAAAGACTTAGAGTACACTAATATATCATCGATTAAGACCACAACAAATTTATCTAAGTATGGCTAGAAAATCCTATTCATGTAGTCCATAAAAATTGTTGGAGCATTCATTAGACCAAATGGCATCACTAAAAATTCATAGTGCCCATAACGAGTTCTAAAAGCAGTTTTGAGAACGTCTTTTGCCTTTACCCATAATTGATCATACCCTAATCGTAAGTCAATTTTTGAAAACATAGTGGCACCAACTAACTGATCTAATATTTCGTCATCAATTCTAGGTAAGGGGTAGTTATTCTTTATTGTCACTTTGTTCAGTTCCCTATAATCAATACATAATCGGAGGCTCCCATCTTTCTTCTTTACAAATAATACTGGAGCACCCCATGGAGAAACGCTAGGTCTAATAAATCCTTTTTCCAAAAACTCCTCAATTTGCTTCTTTAATTCTGCCAACTCAGGTAAGGCCATTCTATACGGTGCTTTGGATATCGGGCCCATTCCTGGTGTTAAGTCTATGGTAAATCCAACCTCTCTTTCTGGTGGTAAATCTTTAAAATCCTTTGGAAATACTTCTGGAAATTCCTTGACCACTGGCATCTTTTCAATCTCTTCATCAACTTCCACATTGACTAAAAAGAAAACTAAGTAGGCTGAACATCCTTTTCCTAAGCATCTCTCAGCTTCAGCGGTCGACATAAAATTTAGCTTAGTCTCAGTAATTGGAATACTTTTTGGGGTAGGCAAGATTAGGACTTTTTTTTTTGTAGTCGAGGAGAATATTATTGGCAGAGAGCCAGTTCATGCCTATTATAACATCTATATCTAGGAAGGGCATGCTTATAAGATCTAGTATGGTGCAACAATGTTCATATTGTACAATACAATTTAGGCAGACATGAAATATGGCTGCTTGATTACCAGTAGGTATGGATACATGCAAATCATATGGCAACTGAATGATTATCAGACCCCACCCTTTAGCACATCTATAGGAAATGAAAGAATGACTAGCACCTGAATCAAACAAGGCATGCATAAGACAATCATTTACTTTAATCATACCTTCAATGAGATCAGGTGATTATTGAGCCTCTTGTTGCGTAAGAGCGAAGACTCTTCCTTGTGCTTGTAGTTTGGTCCTTGCTATATCTACTCTGTAATCTCTCACAAAGTGTCTAGGTTTTCCACATCTAAAGCATACATCCTGCCCAGCTAAACATGGTCTTCCACCATGTATCTTGCCATATTGCTCACACACTGGAGCTTCTTTTTGCTCGTCTCTCTGCACATCTCTTTGGACAAATTGTCCTCCTCCTCTTCTGCCTCCCCTTCTACCTCTTCTATTATTCCATGACCTTTTTCTTTTCTTACTTGATTCTCCTTCATATGTAACTCTTCTTGTACTAGTTGGGACAGAAGACATAAAGCCTTTATGATTCAAACTTCCTTCAGTGATCCTACTGACTTCGACTAGTATATTGAACTCTCTAATCCTCATAGGTGCTACTCTTTCTCTAATAGCTAGTTTCAAACCTCTTTCCAGCTTCTTAGTCTTCCATCGTTTATCATCATGTTGCTGTAAGTGTGTAGAATACCTTGCTAACTGTATAAAAGTAGCTACATACTCATCAACAGAATGATTTTCTCCTTGTCGAAGCATAATGAATTCCGCTTCCTTCTCATCTCTTACTACTAATGGGAAGTACTTATCATAGAAATACTTTAGAAATATCTCCCATGTCAGGGGTATGTTACGAGCTTGCAAAATTAGCTCTGTGTTTCGCCACTATCGATTTGCCTTTTTCTCAAGCATGTAAGTGACTAACAGAGCTTTCATTTGGGAGGTGCATCCCATTAGTTTGAATATCTTTTCAAGACTCAGTATCCAATCCTCTGCTGCCTGAACATCAAATTTTCCTTCAAAGAAAGGAGGACAATACTTCCTGAACTAAGTTATTACATTCTGTTGATTGGCAAAATCAATCATTGCTTGATTTATCACTGCAGCTGGTATTTCTACTTGCTAATGTGGACTTTGAAGTCGCACCTCAGTTCTAACCTCAGGATGTTCTCTCTAATCTGCTATAGTCCTTTGTAAGTCCTCATAATTCTCTGTTGTTGATCCAATCTGTTCATTATGACTTGCAGGGGATCAACCTGTTGTGGAGTACCTTGTTACGAAATATCTTGCTGTGCAGCTCCTCCCTGTTTAGGAGTTGCCTCTCTAGTTTGTCTTCTGGTACGTGCCATTTTAATCTACACAATATTAAAATCACATTCATATAATAATCATACTCAGAGAACATATATAAATATATCATTTTATTCACATAGTCACTATATACATGCTTTCCTTCATAGTCCTTTCTACATTATCATACATCCGTCTTTCTATTCTACCTCTTACACTTGTTATGACTGCTTATATATTACATCTCAAAATTAGCAGTTAGTCAGCATTCTTTACGTATATACATGTTCACATATGAATACAACTGACTATCATCTATTAGGAACTAGGACTGTCTAGGAGGTAAGTAGTTATTAGATCCTCTTCTGGTTCTTCCTCTGGATCCTCTATCGGATTCTCATGGTTCGGGAGCTCTACAAGATCAGTCTCAGTCCGTTCGGTATTCTCCAATTCCATCCTTAGCTTTTCATGATGCCTCAATTCTCAAAGCCATTCCTAAAAATTTACTGGCCACTCTCATCTCATCTCATCCTTTACTATTGCCCAATAGTCATCATCATCAGGCAATATGGTGAGGACTATATCTATCCATGCTGGCTCATAGAAAGGCTAGCCTTGAGACTCCATAAATTCTTTTGCATCCCTTAACATATCCAGGAAAGTAGTCATTGGGGAGTCCCAATAACTTCGGAGACTTTCATTATGAAATCTAGCCACAATCTCCCATACTCTCTGAGCTTCGTCAGTGGGAACTTCAAGAACTTCTACAAGTGGTTACTTCCCTGAATCACCCTTCTGTATCTTCTCCTTCTTAGCCTTCTTGACTTTCCCCTCTATCATGTAATTCTTATTAACATAGTGAGCTAAGTTTTGGTACTGCCTTCCTTCTAACTTTGCTTTAATGGGTGTGCAAAACTCGTCATCTGGTATTTCATTGAAGAGGGTGGTGATCCAGATTGGCTCAGGGTATTCTGTTCCTGTTCCTTCTAGAAATGTCTTAACCTTTGACGCTCTACTCATGAATGCCATTACTTGCTCCAGTCCCTCTGAGTAAGCTCCATATTCCTTTGAGTACTTACGTATGATTTGGTACACTATAAGTTCTACATCGGCCGGTCTATCATTTGGGGTATTATCAGGATCCAACATAAATCCTACTATGTAATCCACATCTTCATATACCTCAACCGCTCTTTCCTGTGGTAAGGCATCTACAGGAGGAACTGCTTGTATGGGCATTGCTGGAATAGCCTCCTGTATTGGTTGGGGAATTCCTACTTCCTATTGTCCTTCTTCTACATTCTCAACAAGAACCTCATTGGAGCCTGTACTTTCTTCTTAATGGTGTACCTCTGGTACCATCTCAGGCTCTTCATGATCATCTACAATTGAGCTGTTATTTATTGAAGACATCTTGACTATCCTTCAAACACAATAACAACTAGTTAGACAAATACCAAGGAATAATTTATTTATTAATATTTCTTTTTCCTAAACCTAAACTGTACTGGCCCATTACTATTGCTCTGAGAGCCTAAACCTTCGGCTCTGAGGCCCTAAACCTTTAGCTCTAATACCAAAAACTATAACACCTCTCAAGGGCCCATTTCCCATGTATTTAATTACTCTAAAGTCCATTTATATCGTAATAGGATCTTGAATCACAATAAATGCCATAATAAATTTTTTTCAATATTTGGGCACTATTAATTTAATCGAATTTATTTATTCCAATTAAATTTTGAAAAATCATAACTAAATCAATAAAAATCGTATGCATGTGATTCAATTCTCTATGGATAGCTTATAACTTTGTCTACATGAGACTAATATAAGTCAGAGTAATGATAGTATTGATCTATACAGCAAACTCTGTGAATTTTCACATTTTATACTAAAACTGCAAAATAATCATTTTAATTGGGATTAAATGTAAAAATCTGTCAAACATTGCTCACACCTTCAGTATGAGTGTTCTTTGGACCATTGGAGATATCTTCCTGTCTACTTTTAAACCATATACATCATTTGTACTTTATACTTCAAAAAGTCCAAACAGTGGCATGTTGACTCTACATAGGTCAAGATGACCATTTATATCTTACTACTTTGCCAAACCAAAGCCATAAAATATTTACATGGCCATACATCATTTTCATACTATACCATACTTTAGCTAAGACCTAAGGCATCATAAAAACTTGAAGAAATATACTTAACATCACATTTACAAATTTACACAAAAGGTCAAAGCTCATGGTCATTGCTAGAATTATCAAGTTAATGGCCAAATTCTTTCTCCTTTCTATTCTCTTCCTTGGTGGTTTTGTCATTGTTGTTACCTATTCATGGTTAATATTAGGAGGGTGGGATTCAAAGAATCTCAGTAGTTAATACCCAACATTCCATCACATCATCACATTAAGCATGAAAACATCAAGATAATACATTTTGAATACATAACACATTTATGTCATACGAATTCATAAAATTTTTGGTAGAGTTTCATTTTGAAAAATGGACATCCCGGGGTCTCAATGCCCCTCAATCAACTCAGCCAATACACATAAATCATCTCAAAATATCATTGCAATCATATGACAAGGCATAAAGCACATTAAAAACAACTATGATAATATAATGCTAGTATGGAAAATTAACTACCTTCTGATGCTCCCTTGCTTTCCAAATTGGTATGCCACTTCTTGAGCCTTCTAACACTTCCTTGAATCTAATCATATCATCATTTAATCCATTTAGCCACTGATTTTCGGAATTACATAAGACATTACTCACTAAAACCCAAATTTTTCACTTAGCTTTCCTTTAATCTTTCTTTGTACAACACACTTATTCTTAAGGTTTTGGACCATGGGAATCTGTTTTTGAGGTCAAAATCATGAAATTACAACTCTAAATACTCCCCCTATTCTAATCAAAATTGTCTCAATTGATTGAAAAAATTTTCCTTCAAATCACTTCAAACCATCCATGGATTTATGCTTCTAGTATCTAGTCTAAGCTTTCCCTTAAGTTTAATGATTCAAAACTCATTCCTATGCTAAAACCCCAATTTGGCCAAAACCCTAAGGTGAAGAGGAAGCCAAACTAACCATAAAACATGCTTTGAAAGTCATAGATAGTAAGCTTAAGGTGATAACATAGAAGCTTCCCGATTTGTGCTTCAATTTTTCTTTGATTTCTCTTCCTTTTTCTCTTCCTTCTTCCTCCCTTTTCTTGCATTTTTTTTGGCTTGTTTTAGGCTACTGGTTTACGTGTGAATGGTGAGGAAAGAAAAGGGTTTAAGTGGTTAATTATATGCTTAAGTAAGTAACTAATCATAGTTACTTTTTACTAATCCTTGATTACTTTATTACATACTTCTTTGAGAAGTTTTCCTCCAAAAATCATGAAATATTTGGGACTTTTGGGCTGCTGCAAATCATACATGAGAGAGGGAGGAGAATGTCTAAAAATTGCCCAATTTTCCTGATCCAGATATACCTCAATCCGGATATTTTTTAATCGGATCGATAAACCGTCTTTATAGTAATTTAACATTTTTGGACTACAGGACTATTCTAATTTTATTTTTATATTTCCATAATTATTCTATCTCAAATGGTATCTGTGTATGGTCCATATCCTGACCCAGTTTCTTTTTAACTATCAGTAGGGCTCACATTTTACTTTATCGGTTTACTATTACTTTTAGACACTCAGCACTGATTATTTCTTTATTCTTGAACATTAACCCTCAATGCCATATACCATTGGACTTCTCTCATCAAGGGCTTCATTCTAATAGTAATTTTGCGTATTCACAAAATTGCCCCTGACTCGGAGTTAAATTAGAATTTCTAAAACTTTCGGGTCATTTGTTGTAAATTTCCCCAAGGCTTTTCTATTTCTTTCTCTGCATAAATTTTAATATTTTTATGACATGGATGTCATTTTTATATTTTTTTAGGTGTAAAAATATAATTTTCTCATTTTTCATCTAACCGAAAAAAATTATCTATTTGCCCTATTTCATGCAAAACGGTGTCTGTACATTTTTGTGAATTTCTTGTACATTTTACGTTATCATCAATTATGTCCTCTTTTATCACTTAGTATCTAGTGAAATTTTAGGATATTACACTATGTGGGTGGAGTAGCCTCAGAAGTCCCTTCTGGCTATTGAAACTGACCTTCCTCAAAGAACAAGTCTTTTGATTTCCTTACTCCCTTTCCAATCCATCTTCCTTCTTGTCGTTCAAAACCCATCTGTTGTAGCTCTTCCTCCTTGAATGCCTCAATAGGCTTGCCTCATCCTTTTCCCAAGTGCTGAATTTTGGCATACTGAAGCATCTTTGTGATTATAGATGCAGAGGACAAGGTGGAATGAATCCCTCTTTTGATCTCTAGTCTTAAGCATTCACTGGAAGATGATATGGCCCATATTCAATAGCTTTCCATGCTTCAGGGTAGTCATTACATGTGCTTTAGCCCTTGTGATCATGTTGAAACTTCCCTCTTTGTTGAATATGATCCTGGACATAATGTAGTGCAAGACCCTAGCTTGGATGCTTAAGTCAGAGGGCTTTATCACTCTCAGTGATGGCCTATTTTATTTCCTCCTGAATAAGATATTTAGGACTGTGCTCTCCTTGTAGTTCAAGAATAGTCCACTTTCCTCATCTGCTTCTTCATCCTTATCCATGTATCTTGAGGTAGTGATATCAATCTTGAGGCAATTTTGCCCAGGAATTTCCAAAACTTCATTAATTGTTTTATTAGAGAGGCACAGAGTTTTGGACCTGAGATTAACCTACCATCTCCTCCTTTTGTTGTTGTATGACAAAGAAGCATATCACGTTTTGACAACTTCATCATCATACTTTTCTTTAATCTCCAACAGATTCTTATATCTTACTAACCATAACCTAGCTTCAAAGTTGTTGGAAATCAGAAAATCTTTCAAGTTAGTACAATAAGGATTGATTACCTTCTTGCTAACAAACTTTGTGGTATGCTCCTCTAGGATATGGGCCATACTACAAAGAGGCTTAATGGTTAACTGGAGTTCCTCAGACTTAGTGTTGGACGAGGCAAAGGCAGTAGCAGCTGAGATAGGTTGTTGATAAATGAAGCTTGGAAAAGGTTTATAAGGTTTGGCCAAAAGTTTAATCAATTAAAATGAAGATTCATAGATGGAATTAATGAGAAATTAAGAGTGGAGGTGAACAGATTGAGAGAGAGAGATGAATATGGTTGCATTTATTCAGAGCGAGACCCTTCAGTTTAGCTTAGGTTACATAGTTTGCTGAGCAAAGAGGCTATTTGACAGACGAATATTCATCTTTAAAGTTCGTCTGTCAATGGCATAGTTTAGAGAATATTTCTCAACAGACAAACTTTGAGCTATCAAAGTTTGTATTTTGAGAGTTCCATTAAGATGCAAACAAGGATGAGAATTTTTAACAGACGAATTTTCATCCTTGAAATTTGTCTAATAGAAATTTAACAATTAAAGATGCTTCATTAGACAAATTTGTGTCCTTAAAAGTTTGAATTCTGAGAATACATCATGAGATATACAGACACATAATGTCCAATAGATGAATTTTGTGGTTCAAAAATTCAAGTTTTTTAGTTTTGTGAAGAGATTTTTGAAATGTAAATTTTAAGCAATCAAAATTTGTATGTTGAAGATTTCAATACAGCTAAAGTTCATGTCAACATTTCAAAATTCGAATTTCCTAATAGCTACAGATGAATTTTGAGCAACTTGTGAATATTGTAGTAGCATATTAGGTACTGAAATGTGTTTGTTTAGCACCTAAGTTCGAGTTTTAAACATATCAATTCATTCAAAATCATAATCAAGCATGGAAATTCATCTAATAACATTCAAAATGTGAATTTTGAATTACTAAACTTATAGATAGGGCGTGAAAATTCAAATTTCCAGCTCTGCCTCATCATCTGTTGACAACGCATGTATGATAAACTCCATTAACTTGAATTTTCTTATCTTTAATCTCATGAGGAGTCCCTGCAAAGCATCTCAAACATAATTTGGAGCTTAAGTTAGTATAAATTTTGAATGTTTAACTTTAGAAACTTAAATAGATATGGTTAGACATATGCTTACAGCTCATTGGGATTTACCATTCCCAATTCTCTCCTATTCTTACAGTATTTGTCTTCTACAAGTGGCTTTGTTAAGATGTCTACCAACTGTTCTTCAAGAGATATGACTCTTCTCCTATCTTCATCATTCTATTCCTCCTCTGGCTTTTCTTTGTACTTGCCATCATATTACAGCTTCATTAGGACAAAGTCTCCTTTCTAGATGACTGACCAAATATCTAAGTCAATGGATTGGAGATAAATTTGCATCCTCATCTTCCAGTATCCATAGTGTTCTCCACTGAAGCCAGCTTCAGGAAGAATGTTCTCTCCAAAGCCAACCATATATTCTCCTAGATTGTTATATCCTTCAGTTGGGAGTCCAGGCTCTGATACCACTTGTTAAGTTTGTTGGCTTCTGTTGGATATGCTGACTTCCTAAGAGGGGGTGAATTGGGAATATTAAAATTTTCTGCAAAATATCAATAAAGTGAAGAAAGCAAAGATGGCAGTAAAATAGAGAGTATAAGTGAATAACAAGTAAAGGTAGTAATAGAGAAGGGAAGACACAGATGTTTATCCTGGTTCGGTCTCTCAATCTTGACCTACATCCAGTCCTCAAGTCATCACTTGAGATTTTCCACTATCTTGCAAGAATTCATTAGGCTTCTTGCAAATGCCACAGTACAGCTATGATACTCTGTTTTTAGAGCTCATACTTTCTCTCTTTGCACTCTAGCTAAGTGCTTCCCCAATTCCTTATGAAATCTCCTCACAAGAAATCTTTCTTCCAGATGAAGATAAGATTATTTACAATAGATAAACTCTCTTAATTAGAGTGTATATGAAAGTTGGAGTACAAAGAATGAAGTATGTGAGAGTAAGAGACTTTGAGTTGATGATTTGGTAGAGTTTCTGAATATACAAAGTTAAAATCGTTACCCACAACTTTCAATGATGTTATATTTATAGATTTAGGTCTTAACTATATGTTAGAGACAAAATCTATCCATTGGAGAAGTTAACCAACGGTTGCTCTGAAAAACTATCCATTCACCGACCGCATTTAATGCTTCTGACACTCAAAGTTTGAATTTTGGTTATTCAACAGATGAATTTCGCAGAAATCAAAAGCTAAAGACTTTAACATTGAACATTCGAAGTTTATATGTTATGAAGCAAAATTCGAATTTTGATCTTTGAAAAATGTTTCTATGTTGGAACATACGAATTTTCAAGTTTAAGGTTCATCTGGAAAGTATGAACAGTTGTTCCATTTTGCTACAATGCCTTCGAAATTCAAATTTTGATACCCAAAATTTGTCTGTTAGTGGGCAGTTCAATAAGATACAATAGTTCATCTATTCGAAATTCAAATTTTCAAAATGCAAAAGTTCGTCTGTCAGAGAGGCCTCTTTTCAGACTTACTTCAAAGTTTGAATTTTTGAATACTATCATTCGTATGTCAACATATCATCATAACAGACTCACCAGCTTTGTTTTTGAAATTCAAATTTTCATGTTCAAAGTTCGTCTGTCAGTGAGCCATTTTGATGCTCTTTCCAAACTCAGTATTCAGATGAACTTTGACATTTTCTCAAACGAATTTTTCATTTTTCATAAGTTGTATTTTGTCTGAAATTCAAATTTTCAAAAGCCAAAGTTTGTCTATCAAAGAAGGCTCTTTTCAGACAATATTCAAAATTCAAATTTCTACAATCAAAGTTCATATGTCAGAGAAGGTTTTTTTCAGACTTGTTCATTTTTAATATGAAATTCGAATTTCCAAAGCCAAAGTTCGAATTTTCAAAATAGCATATAAGTATAAACGTTTCAAACTTCGTCTGTTAGTGGGTGTTTTTCAAATATTCCATGGATTAACATAGAATCATAGTTTTAAAATATCTTTTTGCCAATTTAAAGTCTTTTACTCAATTTTAAACATGGCTGTAGATTCTATATCTATTCTTGTACTAGTTTTTCTTGAATTTCTCCACTTGAGATCATTTGTGCACCTTTGATATATTCTCTCCAAGCTCTAGAAAGTTGGTTTGGAATCATCAAAACACTTGATTTAACAGCTTCCCAAGAGGGGGGTGATTTGAGAAGTACAAAATTTTTCTACAATAATATGATAGAATAGTGATAGTAGAAGTTTTATAGAAAATAGAGTACAGAGAAATAAAGCAAATGCAAGATAAGAGAGAAGAGGACTTAGAAATTTATCTTGGATTAGTCTGACCACTTAACCTACGTTCAATCCTCAAGCTACTACTTAAGATTTTCCACCATCTTGCAAGAATTCAGTGGGCTCCTTACAATACCACAATATAACCTAATAATCTATTCTAAGAGCTCTCAAATATACACTCTGCACTATCACAAAGTGTTTTTCAAATCCCTTCTAAAAACCCCTCACAAGAAAATTCTTCTTCCAGATGAAGAAAAGATTTTGTATAGAATGAAAAACTCTCTAATACAGAGTAAATGAGATAGTTGAAGTGAAATAAATGAAGTGTGAGTAGGTAAAAGGCTTTGATTAAAGATTTTAGCAGACTTTTAGTATTTATAGCATAAATTCATTACCCGCAACTTCAAATGAAATTCTATTTATAGATTTGTGACTTAACTAGACTTTAGACACAAGATCTGGCCATTAGAGATGTTACCCAATGGTTACTCTACAAAACTAGCCGTTTACCACCGTATTTAATACGTCTGACACACCAACAAGCGAATTTCGCAGAGACCATAAACTAAGGACTTTAATGTTGAACTTCCAAAATCCGCTTGTTCAAGAGTGAAATTCGAATTTTGGTTTTGTCAAATATATCCCATGTTAAGACATACAAATTTTCATATTCAAAGTGCATCTGTTGAGTGTGAACAATTGTCTCATGTTTCTACAGTATGCTTTAAATTAGAATTTTGGATGCCAAAATTTGTCAATTAGTGATAAGCTCAATATGGCACAAAAGTTCTACTTTAAGAAATTCAAATTTTGCACTTTCAAAATTCATCTGTTAGAGACACCTCTAATCAGACTTGCAAGTTTTCATTCTAAAATTCAAATTTTGAAAACTAAAATTCGTCTGTCAGAGAGACTGTCTTGAACTCAATTTGTATTTTAATATCAAACGAACTATGACATGACTTCAGATGAATTTTGCATATTTGCTTAACTATGCTTGATTCAAAATTTGAATTTCATCACTTGAAACTCGTTTGTCAGAGGTGATACCTTTAGAACTTCAAATTTTAGTCAGCATAGTTCAAACTTCCAATGAAATATATAAAGTTTAACAACTCAAAATTTGTCTGTTAGTTAATGTTTTTCAAAGCTAACATATGTCAACATAGGATATTGCAAGAAACACATTTTGAAATGCTATGCGAGTTTAAGAAAGTAAAAATCAAAGCCGTTTACCCTATGTGCATTGTGAGAAATCCCAACAACTAATTCTTCATCCATTTCTTCTTGTATTTCTTCACGTGTATGCTTTTATACTCCTTTGATATTTTCCTTCCAAGCTCTAGTTGTTTAGAATCATCAAAACACTTGATTCAATGGAAAAAGCTCGATGAAATGTTTCATCTACCTACTCCTCAACCTCTATCCCTTGTATATGGTCTATCAATGGAGCAAAGAGCTGGACTAGCTAACCTTCAAAGGAAAGTTCAAGAAATAGTCTCAAATGCTAAAGAGGATCTTCCTAAGATACCTCTATTAGAGACATTCATTCCTGTCCCTCTTCAAGCTATTCTTATGTCACAGGTCCCTCATCCTTTTATGCATGCTTTAGCCCCTAATGATACCAAAAATGGGGAAAGGAAAGACAAGCAAATTGGGAAGTTTGATGTTGGGCAATCTGGCAAAACCTATGGCAAGATGTCAAAGCCCAAGAAGAAGTGACATGCTAGAAATCCTTAGGGCTTAGATCTTAGGGCTATGTGATACTGCATCTTGTAATTCTGTGTACTTGTTTTGAGCTTTGACTTGTAATTCTATGTACTTGTTTTGTGCTTTGCTTGACTCTTTGTACTAAATACTTGAATTAATGGAATGTGTTTTTCATATTTCATTTTCAATCTCCTATATTCTGATTACAAACATGTGCTATATTTATCTTTGAATTTTAATGCATATATTGAGGGGGAGCTCTTAGAAACAAACCCAAGTACTAATCCAGTTTGTAACTTGTTTTCTCATCATGAAAAAGGGTGAGAATGTTGAATCAAGTGTTTTTATGATTCCAAACAACTAGATCTTGGAAGGGGAATATTAAAGGAGTGTAAGAGCATAGAAATGAAGAAATCCAATGAAAAATGTGTGAAGATTTAATTGTTAGGATTTCTCACAATGTACAGGGGGTAAAAGGCTTTGATTTCTCAGTTATTTATGTTCCCACAACATTTAAACAAGTGTTTTCATAGTTATTTTATGTTAACATATGTTAGATTTGAAAAACAGTGACTAACAAACGAATTTTGGCATTAATTCTTATGTGTTTTTGTACAAAATGTGAACTTTGCTTATTGAAATTTGAAGTTCCAGAGTTATCATCTTTGACAGACGAATTTCAAGTATTGAAATTTGAATTTTGAGTTAAGCATAGTTAGTAAAAGATGCAAAATTAATGTAAAGTCTGATCAAAATTCGAATGACATTAAAGTACATAAAAAGTTTAGAGTTACTCTCTCTGACAAATGAATTTTAGGTTTCAAAATTTGAATTTTGAAATGAGAACTTGTGAGTCTTATTAGAACATGTCTCTGACAGATGAACTTTGAAGTACAAAATTCGAATTTCACATAACAGAACTTTTCTGAAATGTTTTGTGCATCTATTATCTTGCACATAAGGAGATTTTGGATTAATTGGTCTACAAGGACCATGGACCATAAATAACTTGACAAGTTTATATAGATAAGGATCATTGCTTTTGTCAGGTATCTCAGCTGAAATAAACTTATCTATATCTTCTGGAGTAAGAATTATACTTTCTTTATCTAAAAAGAGAATTATATGTGCATGTGGTAATCCTCTTCTTGAAATTCAATAGTATATACATCTACATGGAAAACAAAAGTTGGTAATTATATATGGAAAGAATGAAGCCAATCTATGAAAAGAAAACAAAAATTATATTACACCTGCAATAACATTGCCAAAATTTTTTCCTCTTTCAACATTTGCATCAACTAGTGCAATTTTAATTCAAATATTCAACTTATCATCTCTGGTACATCTATTGAACTCAATGAATTTTGATTGCAATATCTCTGTATTTCAAGCCAAGCTAGATTACAAGTCAAGGTGATAAAAACATTTGGATATCTAGCCCATCTACATATAGGCATAGCATCTTGATAATTTTTTATTAAATATCTCGCTCCACCCATAAATGAAGAAGGCAATACAATTCTCTTGCTAGTATTTATTGCTACAGTAACTCCTCTAAGAATAGCATCAGATAATTCTTTATACATGTCTACTCTAAGTTTAGATTGATTTTCTCTAATAAATTTCAACCTCTGCGCCTTAATCATAGTATATGCATCAACAATAAACTATTGAAGAAGCCTACCTAAGTGAAGCAAGATAGATTCATCACCCCTTCTTCTCATTAATCTAAAGGCAATATATTCATGAATGGTAATAGTGTTTCTTTTGGAGCCAACAATATCATATATAAATTATGCAACATTCCACTTTGGTATCCCCCATCACCGAATGGGAATAAGACATGATATTGTAGAGGAATATAGGCATAATGTATCTCATTAATTCTTTTCAACTTTCTAGATTGCTTTTCTATGATAATATCTCTTCCAATATAAGATTGATCAAAATCACCAATAATAAGTGTAGCAACATCTGATGATGATGGTAAATTATAACATCTAACATATTGGCCACTCATGTTAACCAAACAAATTTTTATATCTATACCTAGGTCATCTCTTAACACTTCAACCGCCATCCTATATTTCTTTACATATGTATTAATGTCATTCAAGAGATTCTTAATATTCTCTATAATTTTTGGATCAAGATCTAATTCTTTATCCTGTGAACTGAAAAAAAAGAAGAAAAATTAATATATGAAGTGTAAGATATTAAAAAAACAAGGAATCTCTAACAAAGACAAAAAGATGAGCCTATTTAAATAATGCAAGGACCACTGTAAATTAATTCAAATTAAAATAAATTATCATGTGAAGTTACATCTAATATAATGCTTAATTTATAACAAAACTTAAATACCAATTCATTTTCACCGTACTTCGTTATTTTGTACCATAAAACTATTTGCAAGAATCTAGATAATACTTGTTGAATAGATTTTTCTTGTAATCAAACTTTATTCACCAGCCTCACTTTTTTTTTTTTGGTTCAAGTTCACAGCCTCACTATATTACTTAGTTAACTATAAATGAGTCTCTTATACAAAAATGACATAATCATAAATGCATATCCAAAGCTATTTAGCTATCAATATTATTAGATATTTCTTTTTAAACTCATTATTCTGCTTGGCTTTTTTATTTGTCTTTTTTATATAACACAAAATAACCTAGACATTATTAAAATAAATTGAAAGCTTATTTAATTTAGAATACCACACTATAGATATATGATTTGAAATCTCATGCTCTACATCATAAACATATAATTGAGAGTAAACTAGCAATGATCCATTAGCTGGCAACAAACTTCCAATTTGATGATTATTTTGTCTTGATATAACAAAAGAATATGGTCTCAAAGTTGAATGAATTCTGATTTTACCACCTATTGAAGTAAAAGCAAACATACGGTTGTAAGCTTGAATGTTCTTCATGAAATTTTTGGAATTAGAAGACCTAATCTTTCATTGACAACAACACAAGGAAAATACCAATTCTTCCAAGTTTGAAAACCGCTTAACTCTTTCATTATACCACATTAATGCACCACAATTTCTATGTATAGGAAGGATCCCCTTCATCAATATAACCTACATTAAAAAACAAATATCAATATTATAATATCTTCAATTAAATTAGATATATATGTTAGTTAGGCTGGCTTCCCAAGAGGGGGGTGAATTGGGAAGATTAAAAATTTTCTGTAAAATATCAAAGAGGTGAAGAATGCAATATATGAAGGTAAAACAGAGTATAAATAAATAACAGTGAAAGTGGCAGAAAAGAGAAGAAGACTCAGAAATTTATCCTGGTTCGGTCTCTCTACTTGACTTACGTCCAGTCCCCAAGTCACCACTTGAGATTTTCCACTATTCTGCAAGAATTCAGTGGGCTTCTTGCAAATACCACAGTACAACATTTGTGCTCTGTTTTCTAGAGCTTCTCTCAATCCCTTTCTGCACTTTCACAAAGTGCTTCCTAATCCCTTGTGATATCCCATCACAAGAAAATCTATCTTCCAGATGAAGATTAGATTGTTTACAAAGATTAAACTCTCTTAATCAGAGCAAATATGAAGGTTGAAGTACAGACTATTGAAGTGTGAGAATATGAAGCTTTGAGTAAATGATTTGGCAGAGTTTCAGTATATGCAATGTTTGATTCGTTACCCAAAACTTCAAATATTGTTATATTTATAGATTTAGGTCTCAAATATCCTTTAGAGACAAAATCTATCCGTTGGAGAAGTTATCCAACGGTTACTCTGAAAAACTATCCGTTAACCAACCGCATTTAATGCTTCTGACATACTGAAATTCGAATTTGGGTTGGTCAACAGACAAATTTAGCAGACACCGAAGGTTAACAGCTTCAACGTTGAAATACTGAAGTTCGTCTGTTATGAAGTGAAATTCGAATTTTGATATTTTGAAAATGTTTCTAAGTAGTGACATACGAATTTTCAAGTGGAAAGTTTTTCTGTTAAGTGTGAACAGTACTTTCAATTTGCTACAGTGCCTTCGAAATTCAAATTTTGGAACCCAAAAATTCGTCTGTTCCTAGCAGGCTCAAAAAGTACAGTAGTTCATTTACTTCGAAATTTGAATTTTCAAAGAGTGAAGTTCGTCTGTCAGAGAGACCTCTTTTCAGACTTACTTTAACATTCGAATTTATAAACACTGTCATTCGTATGTCAACATATCATTGTAACAGACTCACAACCTTAGTTTCTGAAATTCAAATTTTCATGTTCAAAATTCATCTGTCAATGAGCAATTTTGAAACTCAATATAATCTTGATTTCAAATAAACTTTGACATTATTTCAGACGGATTTCTTTAGTTTTCATAAGTTGCATTTTGTCTGAAATTCAAATTTTCAGAACCCAAAGTTCGTCTGTTGCTTAAAGCTTCTTTCATATACTTATGAAAATTTGAATTTTGGAAAATCAAAATTCGTCTGTCAGACAAGCATCTCTTCAGACTTATTCAGTTTTAACTCGAAATTCAAATTTCCAAAGTCAAAGTTCGAACTTCCAACATGACAGTTTAACATAAACCTTTCAAACTTCGTCTGTTGGTGGGTGTTTTTCAAATATTTCATGATTTAGCATAAAATCAAGGTTTTAAAACTTCTTTCCACCAAATCAAAGCCTTGTACTCAAAATAAAACAAAACTAAACATCTTACAACGAACTTTGCACAGATTTCTCCAGGATTTCTTCACTTGAACTCTTTGTGTACCTTTGATATCTTTTATTCCAAGCTCTTGATAGTTAATTTGGAATCATCAAAACTTCTTGATTCAACAATATATAAGATAGAAGGCATAATATAGATACTCTAAAACCTATAAGAAAAGTGTAGTTAGTATGTTCAAAAATTTGTTGATTGATAGAAGTGCAAAAATAAAGAAACAAAAAAAAAAGTCCAAACTTCCAATACATCAGCTAACATTTCTTCTGACCTCTTACCTTCATTATAGGCAGACATGTTTGTTGATTGAGCATCATGACCAAAATAAAATCCCTTACCATCAACAACATCACTTCTTGTATTCTGTTGCCTCTTTTTTGGCTTCTTACCTCCTTTAAAAACATATAAAAACTAATTATGCTAATAAGCTCATCATGAATAAGTTGTTTCATTTATTCTAGTCTTAGATATTCCAAAAATTATCTTATTTTTTTGAATATATCTTAGTGAAGAAAAAATACAGGTAATGAATGAAAACCAAATAAAGATAAAGCAAGTTAATAAAGCCAGCTCTTCCTTTATATTTGCTAATTGAATATTATGTATCTATTAAGACTTCTAATTTGCAACAAAATACTCTTGTAAATATAAATACATGACATTGGTTATTCTTCTCTTTTTAAATACACAAGAACAATTCACAAAGCATAAATATTCACAAATAAACCAAACATACTTCAATGGATATCGGATATCTTTTTTAATATAAACTTATCACAAATACTAATCACATGGTAAGAAAACTTTTATCTATAAAAAAAATCATCAATGAAATTCATTCAATAGAAATTTTAAACTATATAAATTATTAGATATTATTGAAATTTTAAACCCTATAACCTAAACCACAGAAAACCTTAAACGATATGTCTTATATTAGACTCATAGAATGTTATTGAAGTCATTTGAGTCATTTACAAATTGAGACCATAAGTAATACCTTCTCCAAGTCGAGAACTCCTTTCCTTGTTAAGAACCACATCAGCATTTTCAATTTCACTGTTAAATTTTTGGACAATGTTGTTTCCTACTAAATCTAGGTGAGAAAAACCCCCTTTAGAAAAAAAGAAAGGCAAATTATTCTCAATTTCTCATCAAACACTGAAACAGAACAAACTGAAGAAGACAAGAAACACAACCTCTACTAACTGACTGCTATTCCAAATATTGGTTGATGTATCTAAACTTGCTACTACTTACATTAGAGCTACATTATCAGTGAAACAAAACTTAGCCCAGTTGGTAAACAGCATAACATAAATATCCTAAATCTTTTGTTGAGAAAATCACCTACTGCTTGAATAAAAGATCATAAAACTATCATCAAAACAATAAAGATAGACAAGTAACCAACTCAAAACTAAAAAACACTTGACACACCTGCTTCACAGATCTTATCCTGACCAAGAAATTGGTCTATTCGTCGTTGATGAACACACTGATGCAAATTAGCAAGAAGGTTGATACAACATTATGCACAAATGAATTTGATCTAGACTATAGTCTAGAACTCTGAGGTCCATTGATTAACAGTAAAGAAAAAACAACAGCAAAGAAAAGATGTTTGGAGTTTCAAGAGAGGTGAGCAGCACTGTAGAATTGAGAGACCACAGAAAAAGTACACAGAGAAAAATTGCAGCTACAAGAAAAAGAAAGGAAAAAGGTGAACTAGAAAAAAAAAACCATAACACATTCCAAATGCACCAATGTGAGGATACAAACAAAAGAGATTGGATGTTTTAAAAATGTTAGATATGTTGGTTTCCTAAGAAGGGGGTGAATTGGGAAGATTAAAATTTTCTGCAAAAGTGTAAGAGAGTAGTGAAAGCAAGAGTGACAGTAAAAACATAGTATAAAATATAACCAAGTGAAAAACAAGATAAGGGAAGAGAAAACACAAATATTTATCCTAGTTTAGTCTCTTTCTCTTGACCTACATCCAGTCCTCAAGCTACCACTTGAGATTTTCCACTATCTTGCAAGAATTTGGTGGGCTTCTTGTATTGCCTCAGTACAACTTGATGCTCTGTTCCAAGAGCTTATAATCTCACGATCTACACTCTAGCTAAGTGTTTCCCAAATCTCTTGTGAAATCCCCTCATAAGAAAATCTTTCTTCCAGATGAAGATAAGATTGATTACACTAAATGAACTCTTTAATTTAGAGTGTATATGAAAGTTAAAGTACAAGATATAAAGTATGTGAGAGCAGAAGACTTTAACTTAAGAATTTTGCAGAGTTTCTGTATATACAATGTAAAATCATTACCCACATCTTCAAATGAAGTTCTATTTATAGATTTATGTCTTAACTATACGTTAAAGACAAGATCTAGCCGTTAGAGATGTTACCCAACGGTTACTCTGAAAAATAATTCGTTCACCAACCGCATTTAATGCTTCTAACATTCAAAGTTTGAATTTTGGTATTTCAACAGACAAATTTCGCAGAGACCGTAAGCTAAAGACTTTAATGTTGAACCTTGAAGTTCGTCTGTTCTAAAGCAAAGTTCAAATTTTTATCTTTGACAAATGTTTCTATGTTGGAGCATACAAATTTTCAAGTTTAAAGTTCTTCTGGTAAGTGTGAATAGTTGTTCTATATTGCTATAGTGCCTTTGAAGTTCAAATTTTGATGCCCAAAATTCGTCTATCAATAGGTAGTTTAATATGGTACAATAGTTCTTTTTTTTTAAATTTGAATTTTCAAATACCAAAGTTTGTCTGTCAGAGAGAACTCTTATTAGACCTAATTCAAAATTTGAATTTTTGAATACTAAAATCCGTATGTCAGAAGACTATCATAATAGACTTACAAACTATCTTTCCAAAGTTCAAATTTTCAAAATCAAAGTTAATCTGTCAAAGAACTAACTTAGAACTTTTTCTAAACTTTATTTTTGGATGAACATTGACATATCTTTAGATGAATTTTTCATTTTTTATAGTTTGTGTTTTACCTAAAATTCAAATTTTCAAAAATGAAATTCGTCTGTCAGAGGGACCTCTTTTCTAACTAATATATTTTCACTCTTAAGTTCGAATTTCAGATGCCAAAATTTGAATTTTGAAAGTAACAAATCAAGTTTAACACTTCAAAATTCATCTGATAGTGGGTATTTTTCAAATACTTTATGAGTTATCCCTAAAACATATTTTTAACATATTCTTTTGCAAGATCAAAGTCTTTTACTCATTTGAATTCAATAAGAAATCCTATATCTAATCTTATACTTTTTTTTTCTTAAATTTCTTCACTTGAGATCTTTTGTACATCTTTAATATCTTCCTTCCAAGCTCTACTTGGTTTGCAATAATTAAAACACTTGATTTAACAAAAAAAGGACATAAAGTGACCATGTGAGTCCCACACTTTTTCTAAGATCCTGGAATCACAATAACAAAAAAAACCATTTGATCTACGCAAACCAAACGTTGACAAAAAGTACTGATTAAACTTTCAAAGCACAACCAAAAAAAAAAAGCGGCAAGAAGAAATAAATATCAGATCATAACACTAACATATTGGTAAAATAGATTTTTTTCCTTTTAGCAGAAGGAAATAGATATGGTTATATAGTTGGATTTATTTATCTGAAGTGGGACCCACCCACTTGTTTTATATCCTTTTCATACTCCAGTTTTAAAAGGAAATAGAAAGGATAGCTGAGTGGAGCAAAATACATTTGCCTAAATTATGTAAACAAATTGCCAGAAAGCAAATTTATGAAATAAATTATCTATTCTCCTCATTCATCTAAAGGCAATATACTCACCAATGGTAACAGAATTTCTTTTGGAAGCAATATTGTCTTCTATATAATTATGTAACATTCCATTTTGATACCTTCTATGACTAAATAGAAATAAGGTAGGAAAATGTGTTTCATTAATTCTTTTCAAATTTCTAGATTGCTTTTCTATGATAGAGATATAATAAGATATTTGATCTCTAGACCATAATTATAAATCTATTCTCAAGTAATCTTTTAGTTCTATTTCGGCCCCTACTTACTGTGTACCAAGCAATCCCTAAAAAAGAACAAAGGCTAATTGAGGTTTAATGTTAGGCTAACACAAATGATAAAAATAAATTTAAAAATATTATATTTCATATAAACGATCTACTTATCCTTATTTAATTAGATTAGAGTATATTGATTATATAAGATCAAGTACATAAGTTTTTTGTAAAAGGTTTTATTGACTCTTGAAAAATTGTTTTATACTCATAATGTACTTATTATTTTATATGTGTTTATTTTATTTATTTTTAACATATCTTTTATTTTCTAATTTTATTTACGCTTAATTTAATCATTATTTTAATCTTTCAATTTGTTAAATAAAAGGCTGACATGTGATAATATTTTAAATAATTTTTTATAAAAATAAATATAGAATTTCTAAAATAAATATACTTGAGTCAATCTTTAAAAATAACATATTTAAAGATCTGAAAAAAATTCAATATGTAAAATATCTTAGTTCAAAAATAAACAAAATTAAAATAGAAAGTATGAGGGCATAAATAAAATTAGAAAATACTAAACACATAAAATAATAAGTATATTTTGAGTATTACTATATTATATATACTAATATATAGTTTTATAAATATATTATATATATATGTCGTATAATATATATCATAAATATTTTATGAATTTGTTATTATAATTACATGGGGAAGAGGCAAGGCCTTGGAACACGAGAAGCAGGAATGGGGAAAGAAGAACTAAAAGGACGGCACCTGCCACCGATTTTTTATTAAAAAAGGAAAAGTATTTGATAAATAAATTGAATAATATAAAATTCATGATTAAAAGTAAGCTAATCTTATTCCAGTCATAGTAGTAATATTTTAAATATTTTTTGATAAAAAAAATGTATTGAATAAATATTTCATGTATTACAAAAAATAATGTATCTGGAATCTTAAAGAAAGGTATGCAACTGAACCGAAGAAGAGCTATATGATCATCATTATAGACATATGAAGTGTTTTTTGATAAAAATAAATATATTTAACAAACATTACATGTATTACAAAAAACAATGTATCTGGAATCTTAAACAATGTGAAGTGTATAATACAACTCGATATATTTTTCCACCATTGATTGTAATGCAATGCCAGTTACTAACGTTTTAATTTCAAATATTAATTATTCACTTGCCAAGTCGCTTTTCATTGATGGCTATTAGTAGTGGATTTAATTATGTGTTACTAACTTGATGACTGTATTTAGTTAAATAACATCCTTGGAAAAAAAATTTGTAACCTGAAACAAATTTAAGAAAGCTAATTTTCTTTTTTCTGTGAGACTGAAACCTAAGGTAAAAAAAGCGCAAAAGATAATTTTTTCTACAAGATTGAACTTGTAAATAAATGTCTTGTTCTTAAGTTAAATTTAAATATCAAGAGGGAGTAGGACAACCTGAAAAAAATTACCCTTCTTGTTCTCTCCGAAAAAAAAATAATGAAAAATGAAGAGCAATTGTGGATAAATAGTAGAGGACATGTGTGCAAGCAAATAACATAATTAAACATTACTAACAAAATTAAATAGGAAATGAAAAAAAAAACAAAAAGAAACACTGACCATGGATAAATGTTATATCTAGGTTGCTACACCTGGTCTGATCCTACCAAAAGATAGGATGAACAGTGCTGCCCACGCAGACCAGATGAAATCCAATCCAAATCCAAACTCACTAAAAAAAAAAAAAAACCCAAACAGCTAACAAACTAGAAATAAATAGAAAGTCATGATAAACAGTGCTGCGTCTAGTCAAATTGTCTCGCGTCCGATGAGATTTCCACCGAAAGCTAGAATGAACAGTATTTATCTGGTCAGATTTTACTTTTTTATATATACTGATATTGATTTTGGGCATAGATCACCTAAGGCCAGGAATAGGGTGTGAAGTTATAATTTACATTTATTTTTTCATCTTTTATTTATAATTTAATTTAATTAAAAAAAAAGTAATAATATAATGAATTTATAAATTTTTTAAAAGTAAAGAAACAAACAATTCTTATAAGCCACTTTGGTTTTTATGTTAACTCTAACTTCTAGTTCAAACGTTGATTCAAAATGGTTTAACTACTGAAACAACTTAAAACTTTAAAACAAGCCATTGATCACTTCAAGTGACGATGAGATTGATTCAATTGTCTGGTTAGGTTAACTCTTATACAAAGGGATCACATGCAGTTGATGAGGAAAAGTTGTCTAATAAATCCATTACATGAGAATCATCTATTTGATCCAACCATCTAAGAAATGCCACATCACCTTGCACAAATTGGAAAGCCAACCTGTGCCTCTTTCAAGAAATTTAAATGGGAAAATGACACATATAAATGCTATGAAAAAAGATTTAAGACAAGGTTTCTAGTATTTGTGAAATTTTTAGAAGGTTGCAAAGTACTAATTTTTAGGTTTAATATAATATAAGTTTTAATAATCACAAATGTAGAGTAACAAGAAATAAATACATCATATTTGTTTAATATATATTTTATTCCTAAAAGAAGTAAAATATGCATTAACATGTATTTAATTGTATTTATAATGCATATATCATACTACGTACTAATATATCTATTATGCTTTTATGCTTTATAATACAAGTTGGATATATAAATTGAATTAACTATTTGGTTTGTAAATGTAATATATTAAATGTAGGATTGTTCAAGAAGGAAGAGTGAGAATTGGAATAAAGAAAGGAAAATCAACATTATGTCTCACTCGAAGAAGAAAAAGAAGAGAAAAAGGATGCTCAAAAAATTGAAGAACAAAAGGGAACATGCTAAGAATGGAATAACCAAGTGAAAATAAAGTTTAACTTTTGAATGTTGAATTAGAAGTTTTGATAATTTCAAACAATTAGAGTTTAGAAGGAGAATTTTAAAGAAGTATGAATGGATAAAGTGAAGAAAACCAATGAAAAACAAGAGAAGATTTAGTTTATAGGAGCTTTCACATTGAACACCAGGTAAAAAGCTTTGAATATTACTTATTTATGTTACCACAAATTTTAAACTAGTTATTTTAAAGTTATTTAATCTTATCTTGTGTTATAATTGAGAAATATTAGCTAGTAGACGAATTTTGTGTTTAACTCATGCTTATTTTGTATAAAATTTGAACTTTACTTAGTGAAATTCAAAGTTTCAGAGTTTTTATCTTTGATAGACGAATTTTGATTATAAAATTTGAATTTCGAGCTGAATATTGTTAGTGAAAGTGTGTAAAATTTGCATGAAATTTAGTCAATATTTAAATGTTGATGAAGTACAAAGTAAGTTCAAAGTCAGCTCCTCTGATAAGCGAACTTTGGACTTCAAACTGCGAATTTCAAAATAAGAACTTGTAAGTCTCATTAGAGCATGCCTCTGATAAATGAACTTTACAGTTCAACATTTGAACTTCATAGAGAAGAACTTTTGTACCATGTTGAACATGCCTTTGATGGATGAATTTCAGTTTCTGAAATTTAAATTTTGAATGCATTATGAAAACATGACAACATTTCAAACTCTTCAAAAGCACTTCTAGTATGAAAATTCATATGAACTAACATGGGTTAACTTTAGCAAACACGAAATTCAAATGTCACATTATAACAGACGAATTTTGAAGTTCAACATTAAGGTCCTTAACTTTCTATCTCTGCTAAATTCATCTATTGAAGCCCCAAAATTCAAATTTTGGTGTGTCAGGCGCATTAAATACGGTTTGTGAATGACTATTTTTATAGAGTAACCATTGGTTAATATCTCTAATGGCTAGATCTTGTATTTAACGACTAGTTAAGTTACAAATCTATAAATAGAACTTCATTTGAAGTTGTGGATAACAAATTTAAGTTTGTTTTTGCAAAAATCTACTAAATTTATGTGTCATTGCTTTTTTATCCACATAGTACATTTATTGTGCTATAACTTTCATATCTACTCTATTCTAAAGAGTATTCATTTTGTGTAAAATTTTTTCTTCATCTGGAAGAAAGATTCTTTGTGAGGGGAATTACAAAGGGTATTGAGAAACACTTGTAAGCTTGTTGAGTGAAAATTTTTGTGTTCTTAGAACAGAGCACGAGCATTATACTGTGGCATTGCAAGAAGCCCATTGAATCCTTATAGATAGTGGAAAATCTCAAGTGATGGCTTGAGGACTAGACGTAGGTCAAGTGGATCAGATTGAACTAGGATAAATCACTGAGTCTTCTCTTTCCTTGTCTTATATATATATATATATTCATTTTCATCATACTTTACTTCACTGCAAACTTTTGCTTTCACTGTCATATTGTGTCTTTGTAAAAAAATTTTAAACTTCCCAATTTACCCCTCTCTTGGGAAGCCAGCATTCATAACAAGTGGTATCAGAGCTTGGACTCCCAGCTAAATTTTACCATCTAGGAGAGCTCATGGCTGGCTTTGGAGAAAATATTCTACTAGAAGGGAACAATATTAACAGACCTCCAAGCTTCAATAGAGAACAATATAGATACTAAATGATAAGAATGCAAATATATCTTCAATCCATAGACTTGAAGATCTGGTCAATCATAAAGAAGGCTGACTTTGTGCCAATGAAGATACAGAATGATGGCACATATAAAGAGAACCCAGAAGAAGAGAGGAATGGTGAAGATAAAAGAAGAGTTCTATTATGCTCCAAGGCAAAACACTCTCTTAAGTTAGTGCTTTAAATCAATATGAGTTTTATAGAGTTTTCCATTATTCCAAAGCTAAGGGAATATGTGATACTCTAGAGATTGCTTATGAAGGAACCTAGGGAGTAAGGGAGAACAAACTAAATACTTGCATTGGTGAATATGAAAGCTTCAAAATGAAAGAAGGAGAAAGCATCAAAGAGCTATAAAAGAAGTTAACTCTTATTGTGAATCAACCGAAAATCCTTGGGAAGGAGTATTTTCAACCTAAGAAAGTCAGAAAGATTCTCAAAGCCTTACTCATTGAGTGGCAACCAAAGGTAATAGTCATGTAAGAATATGAAGAAAAACTGAAAGCTCTCAAAGGTAATAGTGGCAATTAATGACATTTGTCACAGCTCTCTTTGGGAGCCTAGAAGAATATGAAGGAAAATTGAAAGTTCTGAAAGAATCTTCTTTTGACAAGAAAAAGAAGAGTCTGGCTCTCAAGATAGAATTAGAAGATGATGACGATTCTGAAGAAGATGCTGAGCTTGATGAAGAAATGATGACCATGCTAATGAGAAGATTTGGAAAAATGTACGAAAAGAAGAAATTCAGAAAATTCATGAAGAAAGATGGAGCCACCAGCAGCAAGAAGGAAAACAAAGACTCCATCATATGCTATGAATGTAAGAAACCTAGACATATCAAATGAGAGTGTCCTCAGCTTGCCAAGAAGTAAGGAAAAGATAAGAAGATAGACAAAGGGAAAAAGAAGAAAGCCTTCATGTCATCTATTTGGGATGACAGTTCAGATGAAGAGGATGCAGTCGAAGATGATGAAATTGCAAATATTTGCCTATTGGCTTAAGAGACTGCAAAAGAGAAAGAGAATTAAAACCAAGACAGCGAAAGTGACTCTGAGGTAATTGATTCTAAACCTTCCTGTAATGAATTGCATGATGCATTTTATGACTTACTTGTTGAGTATATTAAAGTTTCCAGGCAGCTGTCTCAAGTTAAAAAGAAAATTAACAAACTTGAAAATGAATCTCATGTGTCTTGCACTACATCACATCTTTCTTCTTCTACTCCTTCTATCTGTACTTCATGCATTAAGTTGAGAGATAAGAATGCTTATCTCAACAAGACTCTAGTTAGATTCACTAAAGGTCAAGATATGCTGAAAGTATTACTAGGTAAACAAATAGTTACTTAAAGTATGATGGGTCTAGGATATGACCTTTATGCTGTAAAAGAAAAGTTGAAATGCAAGAAGCAAAATCTTTATTTGAGAAATTTTGTGCGTACCAAAGGGAATTCAAATTACAATGAGTCAAACTAAAGCATAGAGTCATTCCTAGCTCCTAGAAATAAAAAAAAAGTGATATTATTTACATTGTTTCAAACCTGTTTCTCTTTCTTCTAACCCTTTCTCCACTTGCCACTTCTGTAACAAGAAGGGTCACATATCCTCCTCTCGTGCATACAAGAAGGAATGAAATGGTAGTGGAAAGAAGTGGGTTCCCAAAGGTACTTAAGTGCCTAAGGGAGGATCTAACAAGAAAGGACCCAAGCAAATATAGGTACCCAAGAAATAGAACTAAAATCTGTATGTAGATGTGTTTAAAAACTAAGAAAAGCAAGAAATGATATATGGATAGTGCTTGTTCGAGACACATGATAGCAGATAAAGAAAAATTCATTATGCTAAGAGATAAGATAGGAGGAAAAGTTATGTTTGGTGATGATCAATCTGGCAAGGTGGTTGGTATTGGAATAGTGGGAAAAAACCCAAAAACTTCTATAGAAGAAGTACTGTTCATGATAAAACTCAACCACAACTTGCCGAGTGTGAGTCAAACTTGTGAAAAAGGCAATTGAGTTCTGTTCAATTCCAAATTCTGCCTAGTCATCAGAAAAAGTGAACACAAAGTCATTCTTAAAGTACAAAGAGATGGTAATTGTTATACTGTTAATTTAAATAAATTGCTCATTCTAGATTTAATATGATTAATCAGTAAAAATGATGAGAGCTGGCTATGGTATATGAGATTCACTCATGTTAGCATGCATCAATTAAACAAACTTATTACAAATGAACTTGTCCTTGGTTTAATATCTCTTTTGAAAAGGACAGAGAATATAATACTTCTCTTAAAGGGAAGCAAACTAAGTCCTCTTTTAAGTCTAAAAATGTTGTCTCTACATCTAGGCTACTTTAACTGCATCACATGAACTTGATAGGTCTCAGTCATGTTAAGAGCATTGGTGGTAACCTATATGTGCTTGTTAGTAGATGAATAATCTAGATTTACTTGGACTTTATTCTTTTCTTCTAAAAATGAGACATTTGAGGTATTTATGATCTTAGCTAAGAAAATCCAAAATGAGAAAGGTTGTTCTATTGTGTGTCTTAGAACAGATCATGGTGGTGAGTTCTAAAATGCTCAATTTGCTGCCTACTATGAAGAAAATGGAATAGTGTACAACTTCTCTTCTCCAAGAATGCCTGAACAAAATAGAGTTATTGAGAGGAAAAATGGAGCGCTGGAAGAAATGGCTAATGCAATATTGAATAAGAAAGAACTGCCAAAGTACTTTTGGGCTGATGTAGTAAGTACAGCATGATACCTAATGAATTGAGCCTACATTAGACCCATTATTGGCAAAACTCCATATGAGGTATACAAGGGAAAGAAGCCCAACCTATCTCATCTTCATGTTTTTGGATGCACGTGCTACATCCACAACAATGACAAAGATAATTGGGGTAAGTTCAATGCCAAATCAAATGAAGGTATATTTCTTGGCTATTCAAATAGAAGTAAAACATATAGAGTATTTAATAAGAAGTCTAAGACTATAGAAGAATCTGTGCATGTAGTATTCATTGAAAATAAGACTATTTTTAAACCTGACTTAAATGAGGATGAACTGATTTCTAATTTTAAAAAGATGAATCTCTCTAAGGAAGATAAAACTAAACCTACAAAAATATCAGAATCTACTGTTATAGAGGAAGGTATTGAGGAGAAAGATCAAATTTTGAAGATAGTGAACAAATTTTTGAAGAACTACTTTGAGTATGGAGATATCAAATGAGTCATCCTGTTGATCAAGTGATTAGGGTTGTGTAAGAGAAAGTTAAAACACAAAGACAACTTAAGGAACAAATAAATAATTGTATATTCATTTCTTAAATTGTACCTAAGTGCATTGAAGAAGCATTAAATGATGAATACTGGATTAATGTAATGCAAGAGGAACTTAATTAGTTTAAGAGGAATTAGGTTTAGGACTTGGTACTTAGGCCCAATGATCATCCAGTTATTAGAACCAAATGGGTATTTAGAAACAAGCTTGATGAATATGGTATAATCATAAGAAACAAAGCCAGATTGGTAGCTAAAGGTTATAATCAGTAACAAGACATAGATTATGAATAGACTTTTACTCCAGTTGCAAGATTGGAAGCAATAAAGATACTTCTAGCCTATACTTGCATAAAAGGTGTGAAGCTTTAACAAATGGACATTAAAAGTGCTTTTCTAAATGGCTATATCATGAAAGAAGTTTATGTTGAACAATTTCTAGTTTTTGAGCACTCAATTAAGCCTAATCATGTATATAGATTAAAGAAAGCATTATATGGGCTAAAGCAAGCACCTAGAGCTTAGTATGAAAGACTAAGTAACTTCTTAATTGAAAAGGGGTTCACATGTGGAAAAGTGGACACTATTCTTTTCACTACGAAGGTTAATTCATATTTGTTTATTATTCAAATTTATGTTGATGATATTATACTTGGTGCTACTAATAAAAGTTTGTACAAGGATTTTGCAATGTTAATGCAAGGAGAATTTGAAATGACAATGATGGGAGAATTGACATTCTTCCTAGGACTACAAATCAAACAATGTAGTGATAGAATCTTTCTCTGTCAAACAGAGTATGTGAAGGAGCTTCTTAAGAAGTTTGGGATGGAAAATGCAAAGACAATTGGCACTCCAATGAGTACTTCAACAAAGCTTAATATGGATGAAGAGGAAAAGCTATTTGACATCAACAAATACAGAGGAATGATAGGATCTCTATTATATTTGATAGCTAGTAAACCAAATATAATGTTGTAATGAAAGTTTGTACAAGGATTTTGCTAAGTTAATGCAAGGAGAATTTGAAATGACGATGATAGAAGAATTGACATTCTTTCTAGGACTACAAATCAAGCAATGTAGTGATAGAATCTTTCTCTGTCAAACAAAGTATGTGAATGAGCTTCTCAAGAAGTTTGGGATGGAAAATGTAAAGACAATTGGCACCCTAATGAGTACCTCAATAAAGCTTGATATGGATGAAGAGGAAAAGCCATTTGACATCACCAAATATAAAAAAGGAATGGCAAGATCTCTATTATATCTGATAGCTAGCATGCCAGATATAATGTTCAGTGTGTGCATGAGTGCAAGATTTCAAGCATGTTCTAAGGAATAACATGTAACTACAGTAAAAAGGATCTTCATATATCTTAAAAGAACCTCTCAGATGGGCTTATGGTATCCACAACAAAGTGGAGAAGAGCTGCTTAGTTATACTGATGCTAACTTTGCTAGATCCAAAAATGATCAAAAAAGTACAAATGGAACATGCTAACTATTTGGTGGATCTTTGGTATCATGGTTTAGTAAAAAGCAAAATAATGTGACTTTATCCACTGCTGAAGCTGAAAATATTGCTATTGAAAGTTATTGTGCACAAATACTTTGGATGAAGCAACAACTAAAAGACATTAGAGTTAATTTACATCAAGTTCCTATTAAATGTGATAACTCCATTGCTATCAATATCATAACGAATCTAATAATACATTCCAGACCAAGCATATAGAGATCATACATCACTTCATTAAAGATTATGTTTAGAGAGGAGATGTAGTCTTGGAGTATGTTCCAATAAAAAATCAACTAGCTGACATTTTCACCAAGCCTCTTGCTGAAGATAGATTCAACTTCATAAGAAGAGAATTGGAAATTGTAAATTCCAATAAGTTGTAAGCAAGTGTCCATCTTAATCTTTTTATTTTCTGAAGTTAATTTGTTAAACCATATACTAACTTAAGCATCAGAGTATGTATAAAATGTTTTACAAGTACTCCCAATGAGCTTATATGATAAGAAATCAGAATAAAGGTGTATCTCACACTTGGACAAGCAACATTTACTGAAGAAAGAGGAAATTTGAATTTTTAGCATCTATTTGTAAGTTCTATTCTTCAACATTCGCATTTTAATTGCAAATAGATCAACTTTCATGCCCTATCTGACTTATCGAGTGACTTTGCTTATTCAAAATAAGAACTTTGGCCATTTAACAATTGAATTTCAGTGCCTTATGTGCTATTTGTGTGTTTTAGCTTGCTCAAAATTCATTTGTTGACTTACTGAAATTCGATTTTTAATTGTTGGTATATGTTTATGCTATGTTTGTATGTATGCAACATTCGAACTTTGATGATTCAATATTAATATTTTAGACACTTCTTCATAAAGTCATGGAATTCAAACTTTGAATCCCAACATTCGTTTATTGGACATCATATGCTTACATACTTTTTTATTGAAACTTTGAACATTCAAACTTTGAGAAATAAAATTCATCTATTGAAGCTTCTGTCTATGTTTGAGTCTCAAACAGTCATATTTCAAGACTGAAATATGAATGTTGAGATATTGTCTGAGAAGTTAGTCTCTGACAAATGAACTTTAAGGTTGAAAATTTGTATGTCAAATGGTTATAAAAGAGGACTCAGAGGGTTAGATGTTGAATAGACACAACCCTATTTGCATTTGAACTGTTACATTTCTCATTTTCTCTCAACCATTATCAAATTCCTTCGACCAAACTCCTTTTTCCACCGGTTAAAACCTAAATCGAACCCTACAAACACCTTTGGAATATTTCTCGAAGCCCATTTCTCATGAAAATGGCTTGAGTGAAAAATACAAACATCAGGAAGGAACAAGGTAGGCCCAAAAGATCAACCAAATCTCAGTATGCATCAAAAGATGGTGACACTCAGAAAATAAAAGTCGAATCAAGCATGGGACCAACTTTAAAGAAGCAAAATACAACATCAAAGGTAGAATCATTGAAACCTATGTCTACTGCTCCTACATCAAGTACAGAGTCTGAGGAATTACAGATGACCACAGAGCCTCTTTGCTGTTCTAAACACATTTTGAAGGAATTTACTACAAAATTTGTGACAAAGAAGGTAATCACTCCTCACTGGACAAATTTGGAGCAATTTCTCATTTCAAATAATTTTGATGCTGGATTATAGATAAGAAACTTCAAAAACCTTCTAGAGCTTAAGGAGAGTTATGATGATGAAGTGATTTAGACTTGATATGCCTCATTAAAGTTCAATGACAATAAGAAGTACCAAGTGACTCTCAGGTCTAGGAATCTATGGTTGACAGATGAGAACCACAATGATATTTTGGAGATTCCTAGACAGGATGGATTCAAAATAGATATCGGTATCACCAAGGAATGGATGAAGATGATGAAATAGATGAAGAAGGTAGAGAATATTTGAACTACAAGGAGAGCATTATTCTAAATGCACTCTTTAGGAGAAGGGAGAAAATGCCTTAGCTAAAGAATGTGAAGCATTCTAATCTTAGTGCTCAAATAAGGGTCCTGTACCACATAATGTCTAGGATCATCATTAATAAGGGAGGTAGCTTTAATTTAATTACTAGAGCTGAAGCACATGTAATGACAACCTTGATCCAATGAAAAGAGTTCAACCTACGAAACATCAATTTTTAGAGGATGATCAAGGGCCAAAGATAAGAGAAAAGACTTAACACTTCCTTATGCCTCAATCATTACCAAGCTCCTCAAGTATGCCAAGATCCAACACTTAGAGAAAGTCAAAGGAAAGCACACTGAAGAATTCAAAGAAGAAGAATTGATGGGAATGGGCATAGAAAGAAAAGAGGGTAGATGAATGGGAAAGGGGACAAGCAAGTCTGAAGATCTATTTTATGATAGGGGAGAGCCACAACAACAATAGGAAGCTACTTCTAAGGCTGCTCCAATCACCTAACCTGAACCTTAACCTACCCAGCTACCTCAGCCATCCATCCCATCCAACTTGGCCAAACCTAATACCATACTCAAGCTTTATGACTGCCTATCTGAGATGATGTTAAGTATTAGGGATGAATAGAATACTAAATTTGCAAATTTGCAAACTCAAATAACTGACTTGGCCAAAAACCCCAAGGTGGTTACTGATTTTTTTAATGACCTTCGAACCTTACTTCCCATTATATTAGCACCATTTTAGCATGGCTCATCTAATCCTCACAAATTTGACTCCTTACATATCCTAAGTCCTTTTGAAGAAGGCCCTTTTGATGTTATTGATGCTGCCATTACTCCTTAAGGCTTAAGGAATGCTACTAGCCTTGTCCATCTCTAGACTATGGTATGGAGGAAACTGATGCCACTCAAATGGAGAGCTCTCATGAGCCAATGATAGAGGAAACAACTCAAGAATCCATTTTGTCAACTCAAGAAACTGAGTAAATAGAAAAGCTAGTTGTAGATCATACAGCCTCTCCAATTGTTCAAGCCTCCATTAATGAGAAAAGGGGTATCATGACTCATATTAATTCCACTACTATTGCACATACTGCTCAAATGCAAGCTCAGAAGTAGAGACTAGATGAGTTGTTCTTCCTCATGTACCTTAACCTCCATCTTTTGGGTAAGGACTCATAGTGGAACAATGGGCTAGACTAGCTAACATCTTAAAGAAATCTTAGGAGATATCTTCAGGGTCTGATGATGATGTTCCTCAGATACCTCATTCAATACCCTTTGTACCAGTTCCACTTCAGGATATTCCTATAGCTCAAATGCCTCCTCCTTTTGCTCCTGCTCCTGGTGATGCCAAAAAGGGCGAGAATGAAATTGGAGAAATTGGAGAAATTGGAGCTGTTGCACAGTTAAGATATATGGCAAGAGGATCAAGTTTAAGGCCAAAAAGAAATGACCAGTAACAAAACTTTAGAGCTTAGACCTCTTTAGGACTTTGTAGGATTTTACGTTTCTTTGTGGTGTATCTTTTTTTATATATGATCAATGTACTTATTTGAACTTGTTTGAATCTCTGTATTGAACATGTTTGCATCAATGAAATTTGTTTCAATATTCCTTTTCTATTCTCATAAAAATTCTACTATGATACATATGTTGTATCTATATGTTAAATTCGAATTTTAATGCATATGATGACGGGGAGCTCTTGGAAGCAAATCCAAGTACTAATCTAGTTTGCAAGTTATTTATCTTCATCAAAAATGAGGAGAATGTTGAATCAGAAGTTTTAATGATTTTAAATAACTAGAACTTGGAAAGAGAATATCAAAGGAGTAAATAGATAAAGTGAAGAAATCTAGTGAAGAATAAGAAAAAATTTAGTTTCCAGGATCTCTCACTTTGAACACTAGGTAAAAAGCTCTGAATATTACTTATTTATATTACCACAAATTTTAAATGAGTTAAATTTATCTAATAGTAGCTTATTTTAGAATTGAGAAATATTAGCTAATAGATGAATTTTATGATTGATTCATACTTATTTTGTGCAAAATTCAAACTTTGCTTAGTGAAATTCAAAGTTACAGAGTTTTTATCTCTGATAGATGAATTTCAATTCTGAAATTTGAATTTCGAGTTAAGCATTGTTAGTGAAAATATACAAAATTCACAAAAAGCTTAATCAAATTCGAATGTTGGTAAGGTACAAAGTAAGTTCAAAGTCACTTCCTTTGACAAATAAACTTTGAACTTTAAAGTGCAAATTTCAAAATGAGAGCTTGTGAGTCTCGGTCGAGCATGCCTCTGATGGACAAAGTTTGCAGTTCAACATTCAAACTTCACAGAGAAGAACTTTTATACCATGTTGAACATGTCTTTGATAGACAAATTTTAGCTTCTAAAATTCGAGTTTCGAATGTATTATGAAAACTTGAGATAACTCTTCAAACTCTTTAGATGCACTTTCAATATGAAAATTTGTATTAGCTAACATGGGTTAACTTTAGCAAATTCAAAATTTGAATGTTTTATTGTAACAAACGAATTTTGAAGTTCAATGTTAAAGTCCTTAACTTTCTGTCTCTGTGAAGTTATTCTGTTGAAGCCCCAAAATTTTAATTTTGGTGTGTCAGACGCATTAAATACTGTTGGTGAATTGCTATTTTTGCAAAGTAACTATTAGTTAATGTCTCGAACGATTAGAACTTCATTTGAAGTTGTGGATAACGAATTTAAGTCTGTTTTTACAAAAACTCTACTAAATTTCTATATCAAAACATTTTCACTTACACACTACATTTATTGTGCTATAACTTTCATATCTACTCTCTTCTAAAGAGTATTCATTTTGTGTAAAATCTTTTTTTCATCTAGAAGAAAGATTTTTTTTGTGAGGGGAATCACAAAGGGTATTAAAAAACACTTGTAAAAGTGTTGAGTGAAAATTTGTGTGTTCTTAGAAGAGAGCGCGAGCATTGTACAGTGGCATTGCAAAGAGCCCATTGAATCCTTATTGATAGTGGAAAATCTCAAATGATGAGTTGGGGATTAGATGTAAATCAAACTAAACTAGGATAAATCACTAAGTCTTCTCTTTTCTTGTCTTATATATATATATATGTATATTCATTTTCATCATACTTTGCTTCACTGCAAGCTTTTGCTTTCACTGTCATATTGTATCTTTGCAAAAAAATTTTAAACATCTCAATTTACTCCTCTCTTGGAAGCCAACATTCCTAATATTGAAGATATAACTATTAGGTATATTTTATTTACACTTAGGTATTAAGGAAGTTTAATCCTTGAAATTTACTTAATCTTATTACCATATGTCTTAAATGAGTTAGACTAAGTAAGTTTGAATGTTAGTATGAGTTTAAGCTTGTTAGATTTGAACATTTTAGGCTAAAAGACGAATTTTGCTTATGATTTATGTTTATTTTGTTCAAAATTTGTACTTTACTTGTTAAAGTTTGAAGTTACAGAGGTTTAATCTCTCATAGACGAATTTTAAATATGTAATTTGAATTTTGGTCTAAGCATAGTTAGTAGAAGTGTGCAAAATTCAAATGAAACTTAGTTAAAATTTGACTATTGCTACAGTTCAAAGTCACAACCTCTAACAGACAAACTTTGAACTTCAAAGTGTGAACTTCGAAATGAGAACTTTGAGTACATTGTGAAAACTTGAAGCAATTGTTTAAATTTAATAGATGCATTTCCAACATGAAAGTTCAAATGTTCATGCCTCGAGCTAACTTTGGAATTCTCATCATAGCTAGAAGTTCAAATTTTGCCTGTTGAAATCTGAATTTCAAGGTTTAATGTTAAATACATAACTATTTTGACTCTGCGAAATTCATTTGTTGATCCCTAAAATTTGAATTTTGGTGTGTCAGAGGCATTTAATGTGGTTGGTAAAGGGCTTTTTTTGCAAAGCAATGGTTAGAACTTGTGTCTACTGAATAGATTATGTGTCTAATGACTAGTTTAGCCATAAATCTATGAATATGACTTTATTTGAATTTATAAGTAACAAATTTAAATGAGTTATGTGCCAAATTGCTGTTACAATGGGTAAAATCATTCTATGATTATTCAAAGCCAAAACTACCTCATTAGAGTGAGCTTCAATGTATTATCTATTGTTAAAGAGAGTTTCAATTCTGTAATCTTTCTTTCTATAATTTTTGGGTAGAATCTTAGTGTGGAGAAATACTAAGGGAATTACACATCTTGTAAAGGTATGGGGAAAGTGACTTCATAAGTGTCTAGTTAAACTTGTGAGATGAACTGAGGCTTTACAAGTGCCCGAATCAAACTTATGGGATATAGTGAAAAACTTAAGTAGTGGCTTGAGGACTATACATAGGCCAAGTGGTTTGCGCCAAGCCAGTATATAATCTTGTGTCTTATTCTTGATCTTCTTATTTCATCTATATCCTTCATCATACTCTATTCATCCATGTTCTACTACAACATTTGATGAAATTAGGCTGCACTTCAAAAGAGATGAAAATTTACATTAACTAATTTACCCTCTCTTGATTGACCAGCCAACCTAACATTGATTTGAAAGAAAATACACTTTTGCTCCTCTATGGATCAATTAAAAATCTATATAGATTAGTTGGAAATAGATTATTAACAGTTATTTAGGGGAATGTTATCCTTGATCAACATACACATATTTCCAACCCAATCTCACAATTTGGAACTAATCTAAGTGGAGGCAAAAACATCATTTCCTAATTTATTTTTTTCCAAATCAGTACCTTGAAACCTATTAGAAATTTAGAAATTTCATAGACTCTAGAAATCTTTTTGAAAATATTGAAACCTATATGAAATTTTCTAGAACATGTAGAGCAAATGGTAATACAAAAGAGGAAAGGAGAGCCAAATGACATTCATCTCTACATTTTCATCCCTCCTACTTCCATTTAGATTTTTAATACAAGGGCTATATACTTGAAGCAATATTTCCATCAAAATAGCTTAAACTAACTCCCCACTTACTCTATTTTTTTTTCTTTACTCTGTTGGTTAGAAACCCTGAATCTATTTTTTTTTTTACTCCATTGGTCCCCTGAAAAAGCCTCCTCCAGTCATAACTCTCCGTAGATAGCCTCATCAACTAAGCTCTAATACAACAAGAGATTTTTAATATGGGGACTATATATTTAGAGTAACCTTTCTACCAAAATAGCTTAAACTAGTTGGTTAGGATTACCATAAACTTATATACCTTTCATATTTCTTATTACAATTCAATGTGAGATTTTCTATTCTCTAATACTTTCGGCACTAGCTTTACAATCTGCAGGTTAGTTGTCTCACAAACAAGTAGTAGTCACATATATGGTCTGGAAAATTAAAAGAAAAATAACAAGTTTCCAAATTTATATGAAAGAAATTGAAACTAAAATGTGTGTGCCTCTCCAACTTGTTTTATATTTTAACTTGGAAGAACGTATTTTTCTATTTTTTTTAAAGTTTTCATAGTTATTGATTTAAATTATATCATGTTTTAATTCTTTATGAAGGATTGACATTGAAATAGTTAAATGCTATCGGGAATACTTGTTGTATTCTATTGTTTTGATTTAATATTCCTTGTTCTATAAAGTTTATTTAAGTATTTAATTGGGATTTTCTTGTTTCATAATAGTGAAATATATATATCTTGGGATAATCATTGAAGAGTATGTGGGGTCTCATTAAGTTTGGAGTTGAATTTCTATACAAACAATTTACTTAAAAGTATGGCTTAAATCGGTGTTTTGGACTATAATAAATCAAATCAAAACCTTTTATTGTTAGAAGAATTACTTTGAATTAATTTGAGTCAAGCAAACAAGTTAAGATTTATTAGGAAGGTTTAAAATATGGTTATGAACTAATATTGTTCGGTAAAACTAACTTGTGTATTAGCTTTGTAGTGCTTGGAGATGAGTTTGAGATTTAATTGGTGGCGTTGGGCACTTGAACAATTGGGGTAATGGATGGAAGGTAACCCTAGTGATTTGGTATTCTTTATTTTATAATAAATTGTAAATGAATTTAGACTTTATATACACATGGTACCATCAACAATCCGTATATATGTACCTATTCGATATATTTTTTAAGGATGATAGAATTGATGAACTATGGTTATGTAGATGCGTACAACTAATTGTATGATTAATAAATATGAATCTTTGGTTATTAAATTGCAATCACATGGGGATCTTTGATATGCTTGTGGTTAGTGCTATAAATAAAAAGGTGAAACTTTGGTTTTGAATTGTAATTGCTTTAGTGACTATTGATACACATGTGACTAGTTGTATAAATAATAAATATGAATCTTTGGGCATTGAATTATGGATGCATTTTGGAAAGGTGTGGTTATGTTTACAAGTGGACCTCGTGGTTGTATCCTAGCTCTTAGTGGAATATGGATCTCGTGGTTGTGTCCTACCCATTGTGATTTAGGAATTGTATGTTGACAAGATGTGATTGAACATATGATGGGTTGTGGACCTCTTGATTGTGCCCCAGTTATTGTATAGAGTAGATGGACCTTGTGATTGTGTCTTGGCTCCTAATGGAATGTGGATCTCTTGATTGTGTTCTGACTACTGCCAGAGTAGATAGACCTCATGGTTGCATCTTGGCTCCTTATAGGATGTGGATCTCATGGTTGTGTCTTGCTTATTATGAATTCTAAAATTGTATGTGATAAACTCCTAATGATTTATAAATCTTTGGTTTCAAGTTGAGTCCCAAGGCCTACGACTAATTATACTTTAGGCAAGAAGCTTAATAGATGATTAAATGGAATGCTTAAATTATGAACTTAGCATTAACTCTCGAGGTTACAGGTTGTACTAATTCTCATTTTAGTTTTAACTATAGTCATTGGATTAAGTTAATTAAATTATTGTTTCCTTGGTTAATGTGATTGTTATCTCACTTTGAATTTCCTTTTCTTTTAGGAAGAGGCTCTAACACAAGAAGTGAAAGCAACTGGAGGTGTGACACTCCGTTATCTCTATGAGAAGATAGTTTTTGTCATGACAGATGGTACAATTTAATATATATATATATATAACATATTTATACATATAGTGGCATCATGTTAAAGGAATTGGGCAAGTGCAGGGGTTGTGGACCTCAATATATCATTGTTGGTTATGTCACACTAGAGTTTTAATTTTCCAAAATAAAAAAACTAGAACAAAGTGGAGTTGCCACCAAAATTTTTAAAATGGGGAATTTTGGAAAACCTTTTTTTTTTTAAAAAAATGGTCTACAAAATATAAAGTGTTCAAGAGTCGATTACATTATGAGAAAGGTGTTAGGCCCCTCATAACACCCATTCATAAGAGTGGTTACCTTAAATTAATTATATAAAATAAATGTGGTCTTAAAATTATTTTAATTATCTTCATAAAACACATATAAAGAAAAAAATTAAGTAATAATAAAAAAGAATTTATTTACAAAAGCAGATTTGACCTATAATAAAACTCTAGGGCCTACGTACTCTATTATAGAGATTAAAGTCCACATAATTCGAATATAAAAATTCATATCAATGGATTTGTATTTTTTAAGAAAAATTACATATATTTGTTATTTTTGAAAATTGAATTATACATATTATATATATATATATAAACCATCTAGCAGTTTATTTATTACTTGTTAATAAATCCACGAAGATTCTTAAAATCCCATATGCTCACTGACTGGTTTATATACCTATGGAAACTCTAAAAACCTCACATAAAATAACTTGAAAATATATTATAAAATTATATTTAAAGAAATATTTTTATTTAAAATAGAAGTAAAACTTTATCAAATTTGTGAAAATTTTTATTATTTTGATTTTAAAAATATTTTTAAGAAAATGCATAATTTGATTAGTATATCAGCAAAGGCACATCACAACACGCAGTAATTATTAATCTAAGTACCCACGGAAATTAAAAAACCCCACCAGGCAAAAATTTAAAATTATACATTTAATGATAAAATATCACATTATCATAATCATACAAGAGAATAAGAATAATATAATTAATCACCCAACTATCATCATTATAAAGTACATAAAAGTTACCTCTTTTAAAACTATATATGCCTTTTACCACAACTTTGAAGGATAGATATTTTAACCAAATTGAATGGTCTTGAAAGAGAAAATGTAATTATATAGTATCATAATCTCTATAAATCTCTTCATGAGTTAAGCTTAGGAGAGAGAAGCAAAATATTAATTTTAGACCAAGATTAAATAAATAAAAAAAATAGAAGAAAGAAAATAAAAAAAGAAAAAAAGGGAGAAGAAAGAAAAGAAAAAAAAGAAAAATAAAAAGGAAGAAAAAAATGAGGAGGAAGAAAATGAAAAAGAAAAAGAAAAAAAGGAGAAGAAAGAAAGGAAAAAAGAAAAAGAAAAAGAAAGAAAGAAGAAAAATAAGTGAGAAGGGAGAGAGTGAAAAAAGAAAAAGAAAAAGAAAGAAAGAAGAAAAAAAAAACAAGAAGGAAGAAAATGGAAAAAGAAAAAGAAAGACAAAAAGAGAAGGAAGAAAATAAGAAAAAGAAAAAGAAAAGAAAAAAAAAACTCATTACAATGGCAAAGTTAGAAAGAATATCACAGAGTATCATTTCACTAATTTAGTCAATGTGTTTAGCAAGTATGATTATAATCATGTAGTTATACACCTTGACTTATGAAACACACACCATGATATTATGAAAGTAGGACAAATATATCTATCACCAACGATAATACGCCTCAATTCTTATTTATATTTATGGATATGAGTAATTTATCTCTAGGACCTTACCAAATATCATACTTTGGGGTCCATGGAAACAAATTGAAGAAAGAAAATAAATAAATAAATAAAATAAAATAAAGATAAAACAAGTTTGTACATCACAAATGTATCTCTCCCTATTGAGAGATGTTTATTGATATGGGTAGTTTATTTCATGAACATCACCAAAATATAGAATTTGGAATCCATGGAAACACTTAAGAGAGGAGAAAGTAGTAGATCACGTTCTAAATGTTAATTCAAATGCTTTGATGATTCTAAAATAAATGAGCTTGGAGATCCAATATCAAAGGAACACAAAAGAAATGAAAAACAAAGTTGGAGTTTCCTGAAGATTGAAGAGCTGTTTCACATGCTTTAAGAAATTATTTGTAAAAGAAAGTAGTTGAGTTTTGAATTTCAATTAACCCAATATTAAATGAGATAACTAATTGAATGATTAATGATTAGCTTACAATTTCAAAATGGTTTTCAAGAAAAGAGCTATCTTATGAGGATAAAGCTTCAATATCAAAATGATTCTAAGTGTCCAATTAGTTTTCATGAATATGTTTTAACTTATGGGGATAAGGTCTCAATTTCAAAGATGTTTCTAATTATTTACCCTGTTTTCAAGAAAATATTTTACCTTATACGCATAACCATTGAAGGTTATGGGGATAAAGACTCAATTTCAAAGCTTTTTCAAAGCCCATTCTTCAATTTCATGAAAAGGAATTGAGGTTATCTGCATGACACAGCTTGGGGATCAAGTTCCCAAGTTAGTGCAAGTGGTTATCCTGATAAGATAGGCATCTTATCCGCATAATGAATTGAACAGTGAAGGCAAGTGGTATTGTACAGCCCATTATTCGCATAACCTAGAGAGGTTGTCCGCAGAATGTGTGTTACAGAGCACTTGGACTCTTCTCTGTTAAAAGGTTATCCACATAATCTAGGGAGGTTATCCGCATAACCTATCATTTAGAGTACTTGAACCTTCCTAGGAAAAACATGTTATCCACATAACCTTGGGAGGTTATTAGCATAACCTAAGTTTCACAAAAAACTCAGTTTGAGAAAAACTTAATGTTATCCTAATGACTGAGTGGGTTTTTATGAAAATGATTTTGAGCTATAACTTAGTCATTCTGGGTAGTATGTTATCCGTATAACCTAGCTAGGTTATCCAAATAACTAAAACTCTACGTTGAAAACAAAGGCAAGCAGTTACCCGTTATTCACATAATCTGAGGAGGTTATCCACATAACCTCTGTCAGATGCATTTAATGCGGTAGGTGAATGTCTATTTTACTAAGAGTAATGACTAATCTTTGTTTCTAATGGATAGTTCTGCCCCAAAACTATAAATAAGACCTCATTTAAGTTGTTGGGTAATGAAAAAAATAATATATACGTCAAAACTTTGCTGATTCGATTTGTGATTGATTTAAAGCTTACCTACCCTCTGTTTTGCTCATTCATTGTATCTTAACTTTCATATCCACTCTTTTAAGAGATTTTTCATTCTGTATATATCTACTTACTTGTAGAGAGTGCTTAGTGTGAGAATTGTTGAATCCAGAGTTTTGATGATTTCAAACCAACCCTCAAGAGCTTGGAATAAAGATATCAAAGGTGCCCAAAAGAATTCAAGTGAAGAAATTCTGAAGAATCCGTAAAAGAATAGATGTAGGTTGTTTGGTAGTGTTTTATTTGAGTAAAAGACTTTGATTTGGTGAAAAGATGTTTTAAAACCTTGATTCTATGTTAAATCATGGAATATTTGAAAAACACCCACCAACAGATGAAGTTTGAAAGGTTAATACAAATCTGTCATAGTGAAAGTTCGAACTTTGGCCTTGGAAATTCAAATTTCATATTGAAACTGAACAAGTCTGAAGAGATGCCTCTTTGATAGACGAATTTTGACTTGGGAAAATTCGAATTTTGATAAGTGTCTGAAAGGAGTTTTAAGCAACAGACGAACTTTGGGTTTTGGAAATTCAAATTTCAGACAAAATGAAACTTATGAAAACTAAAGAAATTCGTCTGAAATTATGTCAAAGTTCATCTGAAACTAAGTATAGATTGGATTTCAGAATTGCTCACTGACAGACGAACTTTGAACATGAAAATTCGAATTTCAAAAACTAAGCTTGTGAGCCTGTTAAAGTGATATGTTGACATACGAATGACAGTATTTATAAATTCGAATTTTGAAGTTAGTCTGAAAAGAGGTCTCTCTGACAGACGAACTTTGACATTTGGAAATTTGAACTTTGAATTATATGAACTACAATACCTTACAGACCAGCTATGGACAGATGAATTTTGAGGTTCCAAAATTCAAATTTTGAAGGTACTGTAGCAAAATGAAAATACTGTTCACACTTAACAGAAAAACTTTTCCACTTGAAAATTCGTATGTCACAACACAGAAACATTTTCCAAATATCAAAATTCGAATTTCACTTCATGACAGATGAACTTCGAGCTTTCAACGTTGAAGCTGTTATCCTTTGGTATCTATGAAATTCGTCTGTTGACCAACCAAAATTCGAATTTCAGTATGTTAGAAGCATTAAATGCGGTTGGTTAACGGATAGTTTTTCAGAGTAACCGTTGGATAACTTCTCCAACGGATGGATTTTGTCTCTAACGGATATTTGAGATCTAAATCTATAAATATAACATCATTTGAAGTTGTGGGTAACAATTTTAACATTGTATATACTGAAACTCTGCCAAATCATTTACTCAAAGCTTCATACTCTCACACTTCAATATTTGTATTTTAACTTTCATATTCACTCTGATTAAGAGAGTTTAGTCTTTGTAAACAATCTAATCTTCATCTGGAAGATAGATTTTCTTGTGAGGGGATATCATAAGGGATTGCGAAGCACTTTATGAAAGTACAGAGAGTGATTGAGTGAGCTCTAGAAAACAGAGCATAAACTTTGTACTGTGGCATTTGCAAGAAGCCCACGGAATTCTTGCTGAATAGTGGAAAATCTCAGGTGGTGACTTGAGGACTGGACGTAGGTCAAGTGGAGAGACTGAACCAGGATAAATTGTTGAGTCTTCTTCCCTTTACTGCCTCCTTTACAGTTATTTGTTTATACTCTACTTTACCATCATATATTGCTTTCTTTACCTTCTTGATATTTTACAAAAAATTTTTAATCTTCCAAATTCATCCCCCTCTTGGGAAGCCAGCTAATCTAACAAGTGGTATCAAAGCCCGAATTCCCAATCAAAGGATCTCACAGTCCGGGAATTAAAATGGCTGGCTTTGGAGAAAGTGTATTACCAGAAGGCAACAACACAGATGGACCACCTGGCTTCAGTGGAGAACATTATGGGTACTGGAAGATGAGGATGCAAATCTATCTCCAGTCAATTGATCTGGACATCTGGTCAGTCATCCAGAAGGGAGATTTTGTCCCAATGGCTTTGGAAGATGATGGGAAATATAGAGAGAAGCCAAAAGCTGAATGGAATGAGGAAGATAAAAGAAGAGTCTTGCTGAATTTCAAGGTAAAGTACTGTCTGGTAAGTACTTTGAATCAAGACGAATTCTACAGAGTCTCCCAATGCTCCACTGCTAAGGAAATGTGGGACACCCTGCAAATTGCTCATGAAGGAACAACTGGAGTCAGGGAAAACAAACTTAATACATGCATAGGTGAATATGAAAGCTTCATAATGGCTGAAGGGGAGAATGTAAAAGATCTACAGAAGAGATTCACCTTTATTATGAATTAACTAAAGAGCCTGGGAAAGGAGTACCCTCAAATAGAGAAAGTCAGAAAGATCCTCAGAGCTTTCTCTCTGGAATGACAACCCAAAGTAACAGTAATAGAGGAAGCCAGAGGAGAATCAAAGGCCTCTGTCACAGCTCTCTTTGGCAGCCTCAAGGAATGTGAAGGAAAAATGAAAGCTCTCAAGGAAGCTGGACAAGATAGAAAGAAGGAAGTGCTGAATCAAGAGTTTTGATGATTCCAAACCAGCATGCAAGAGCTTTGATTGAAGATATCAAAGGAGCTCAAAGTGTTTCAAGTGAAGGATTTCTAAGTAATTGCTGCTAGATCTACTGTAGGATCTTTAGCTTCAGTTATGAATGGGTAAAAGCTTTTGATTTGAGGAAAAGATGTTTTTAAACCTTGATTTTATGTTAAATCTTGACTTATTTGAAAGATACCCACAAACAGAAGAAGTTTGAAAATTTAAATTGAACTGGCATGTTGGAAATTCGAACTTTGCCTTAGGAAATTCGAATTTCGGGCTAAAACTGAACAAGTCTGAAGAGATGTCTCTTTGTCAGACGAATTTTCTTCCCCAAAATTCAAATTTTCATCTAAGTCTGAAAGAAGCCTTTTAGTGACAGACGAACTTCAGATCTTTAAAATTCAAATTTCAGATAAAATGCAGTTTAAGAAAACCAAAGAAATTCATCTGAAATAATCTGAAATGAAGATGAAATTGAGTTTCAAAGAATACTATCTGACAGAAGAACTTTGGCTTTCCAACATTCGAATTTTCATATAAGTCTGACAGTGGCTTCTTTGAAACAAACAAACTTTAAGTCTTCAAAATTCGAATTTCAGACAAAACACAACTTATGAAAATAGAAGAAATTCGTCTGAAACAATGTTAAAGTTCATATGAGATCAAGAATAATTTAAGTTTCAAAACTGCTTTCTGTCAGACAAACTTTGAACATTAAAATTCGAATTTCAGAAGCTAAGGTTGTGAGTCTGTTGGAATGAAATGTTGACATACGAATGACAGAGTTTTGTAACTTCGAATGTTGAAGTTAGTCTGAAAAGAATCTCTCTGACAGACAAACTTCACTCCTTCAAAATTCGAATTTCGAAGAAAGTGAACTACTGTGCCTCCTTGAACGTTCTACAGACAGACGAATTTTGGGGTTCCAAAATTCGAATTTCGAAGACACTGTAGAAATTGAAAACACTGTTCACTCTTAACCGAAAAAATTTCTTCTTGAAAATTCGTATGTCACATTGTGAAAATATTTTGTAAGTTTCAAAATTTGAATTTCACTTCATTAACAGAGGAACTTCGTGCTGTAACGTTAGAAGCTTTAACCTTCGGTTCCTTTGAAATTTGTCTGTTGACCAACCAAAATTCGAATTTCAGTATGTCAGAAACATTAAATGCGGTTGGTAAACGGATAGTTTTTCAGAGTAACCATTGGATAACTTCCCCAACTGATAGATTTAGTCTCTAACAGATAGTTAAGGCCAAAATCTATAAATACAACATCATTTGAAGTTGTAGGTAACGAATCAAACTTGTATATACCAAATTTCTGCCAAATCTTCTTCTCAAAAGCTTTTAACCTCTCAACTTCAATATCTGTACTTTAACCTTCATATCTACTCTACTCAAGAGAGTTATATCTTTGTAAACAATCTACTCTTCATCTAGAAGGTAGATTTACTTGTGAGGGGAAATCACAAGGGGATTGGGAAGCACATTGTAGAAGTGCTTAGAGAGATTGAGAAAGCTCCAGAAACAGAGCATACTCGTTGTACTGTGGCATTAGCAAGAAGCCCGTTGAATTCTTGCTGTATAGTGAAAAATCTCAAGAGTTGTCTTAGGGACTGGACTTAGGTCAAGTGGATAGACCGAACCAGGATAAATTACTGAGTCTTCCTCTCCTTATCTTTACTTTTCAGCTTGCTCTATTTTATACGTTGCTTCCATTACACTGTGCTATCTTCACCTATTTCACTTTGTGCAGAAAAATTTCAATCTTCCTAATTCACCCCCTCTTAGGAAGTTAGCCTTGCTAACAAGTGGTATCAGAGATTGGTTTCCCATTCAAAGGATCTCATAGTCCGGGAATCAAGATGGATGGCTTTGGAGAAAGCATACTTCCTGAAGAAAACAACACTAATAGACCACCAGGCTTCAGTGGAGAACATTATGGGTACTAGAAGATGAGGATGCAGATTTACCTCCAATCAATTGATCTTGATATCTGGTCAGTCATTGAGAAAGGAGATTTAGTCCCAATGACTCTAATTGAAGATGGAAGACACAAAGAGAAGCTAGAAGCAGAGTGGAATGAGGAAGACAGAAGGAGAGTCCTGCTAAATTTCAAAGCAAAGCATTGTTTAGTCAGTGCCCTGAACTAGGACAAATTCTACAGAGTCTCACAATGCTCCACTGCAAAAGGGATGTGGGACACTCTGCAGATTACACATGAAGGAACAACTGGGGTCAGAGAGAACAGACTAAACACATACATTGGAGAGTATGAAAGCTTCAGAATGACTGAAGGAGAAACTGTGAAGGAGCTGCAAAAGAGATTCACCCTCATTGTGAATCAATTGAAGAGCCTGGGAAAGGAGTACACTCAATCTGAAAAAGTAAGAAAGATACTCAGAGCTCTCCCTCTGGAATGGCAGCCCAAGGTGACAGCAATTGAGAAAGCCAGAGGAGAATCAATGGCCTCTGTCACAGCTCTTTTCGGTAGCCTTGAGGAGTATGAAGGAAAAATGAAAGCTCTCAAGGAAGCTCGACAGGACAGAAAGAAGAAAGGCCTAGTCCTTAAAACTGCTGAAGAAAAGGAAGAAGAATCTGACGAAGGAGATGAGCTGGTTGAAGAAACTCTGACTATGATGGTCAGAAAATTCGGAAGATTTTACAGCAAGAAGAAGAACAAGAGATTCTTCAAGAAGGGAGCAGCTGGTGAAAGCAAGAAAGAGGCAAAAGAGCCTGTGACTTGCTATGAGTGCAAGAAGCAGGGACACATCAAATGGGATTGTCCTCAATTCCTCAAAAAGCAAGAAAAAGATAAGAGAGTTGCTGACAAAGCAAAGAAGAAGAAAGCCTACATCTCATCAATATGGGGCAACAACTCAGATGAGGAGGAAGAGGATGAGGATGAGATTGCCAACATCTGCCTGATGGCACTTGCTTCTGAAGAAGCCGAACCCTCATGCAGCAGTGATCGGGAAGAAGAGGTATATGAATCTGAACCTTCCCATTCTGAGTTACTTGATGCATTTCATGAGCTTCATGATGAGTTTATTAAAGTTGCTAAAGAACTAAAACTGGCAAAGAGAAAGATTAATAAACTGAAATCTCAAAGTAACATTTCTGAAATTACCTCTCTACCTACTGCTGAATCTGTTTGCTGTACTTCATGCATTGAACTAAAGCAAACTAATGATTACTTAGTAAAAAGCATGTCAAGGCTCACTAGAGGTAAAGATATATTGTTTGCCTTGATGGGGAGCCAAAGAATATCACAAGGAAAAGCTGGTCTTGGCTATGATCCATGTGCTGTCAAGGAAAAGATTAGGAAGAAAAATCAGAATGCATACATGAGACATTTTGTGCATGCTGAGAGCAACAGAAAGAAAGATCACATGTCATCTCGCATTGAAACATATAATCAACTAAAGCATGCAAGATAAAAGTATTATCTGCATTGTTTTCTACCTGCTTCTCAATCTAGCAGTCCCTTCACTACCTGTCATTTCTGTAACAAAAAGGGACATATTTCCAGTTCTTGTGCTTTGAAGAAAAATGGACTTGGCAGGAAAGTTGAATGGGTTCCCAAAGTTGCATCTACATCTAGGGAAAAATCTACTGACCGAAAAGGACCCAAGCAAATTTGGGTACCTAAAAGGAAAACATAAACATTGTTTTACAGGTCTGTCTCAAAGCTAAGAAGAGCAATAAATGGTATATGAACAGTGCCTACTCAAGTCACATGACTGGTGATAAGGAGAAGTTCATCACCCTTAGAGAAAAGAAAGAAGGAAAGGTGACCTTTGGAGGTGATCAATATGGCAAAGTTGTTGGTATTGGCATTGTGGGCAAAAATCCGGAAACATCCATTGAAGAGGTGCTGTTTGTGATTGGCCTCAACCACAATTTGCTGAGCGTGAGTCAGACCTGTGATAAAGGAAATTGGGTGCTGTTTGACTCAAAGTTTTGTCTGGTCATCAGAAAAAGTGATCACAAAGTAATGCTCAAAGCTCAAAGGAATGATAACTGTTATACTATTGATCTTGATGAACTTCCTCCCTTGGATTCTGTATGTTTAATTAGTCAGGATAATGATAGTTGGTTATGGCATAGGAGATTAGCTCATGTTAACATGAATCAATTGTCTAAACTAGCTAAAAATTAACTAGTAACTGGCCTGCCAAAAATATCTTTTGAAAAGGACAAAGAATGTGATGCATGCATAAGAGGGAAACAAAATAAATCATCTTTTAAATCTAAAAATGTAATTACCATGACTAGACCACCTGAATTGCTGTATATGGTCTTAATTGGACCATCTAGGGTGAAAAGTCTCGGTGGTAATTTGTATGTGCTTGTAATTGTAGATGATTACTCTAGATTCACTTGGACATTATTTCTCTCCTCTAAAAGTGATATCTTTGATGCATTTGTAACCTTAGCTAAGAAAGTGCAAAATGAGAAAGGTATTTCTATTGTGTCTATCAAGTCAAACCATGGGGGAGAGTTTGAATAGGAAATCAAATTGTGAGTTAGAATAAAACTGTTTTGGGATATGACCCATGTGCAGTCAAGAAGAAATTGAAAACCAAGAAACATAACCTTTACCTGAGAAACTTTATGCATGCTAATAACCTTAAAACAACTCAGAACATAGAGTCATTCCCAGCTCCTAGAAATCAAATGAATAAATATTATAGTCATTATTTTAGACATGCATCTCTTTCCTCTAGGTCTTTCTCCACCTGCCACTTCTATAACAAGAAGGGTCATATATCCTCCAACTGTATATTTAGGAAGGAAGGAAATGACAATGGGATGAAATGGGTTCCCAAGGACTCCTCCACTAACCAGAAAGGACCCAAGCAAATATGGGTACCTAAAAGAAAGAACTGAAACTTGTTCTACAGGTGTGTCTCAAGATCAAGAAAAGCAACAAATGGTACATGGATAGTGCTTGTTCAAGAGACATGACTGGAGACAAAGAAAAATTCATTATGCTGAGAGATAAGAAAGGAGGAAAGGTTATTTTCGGTGGTGATCAGTCTTGGAAGATAGTTAAGATTGGAATTGTTAGAAGAAATCTAGAAACATTAATTGAAGAAGTCTTGTCTGTGATATGACTCAACCACAACCTGTTGAGTGTGAGTCAAACCTGTGATAGAGGCAATTGGGTTCTGTTTGATTCCAACTACTTTCTACTCATCAGAAAAAGTGACCGTAAAGTGATTCTCAAGGTAGAAAGAGATGGTAACTGTTATACTTTTAATTTAGATGAATTACCTTCTTTAGACTTTATATGCTTAATAAGTGAAAATGATGATAGTTAGCTATGACATAGGAGATTAGCACATGTTAGCATACATCAATTAAATAAACTCATTAAAAATGAACTTGTTCTTGGTCTACCCAACATTAAGTTTGAAAATGATAGAGAATGTGATGTTTGTTTTAAAGGGAAATAAACAAAGTTCTCATTTAATACCAAAAACATTGTTTCTACAACAAGACCACTGCAATTACTTCACATGAATTTAATAGGTCCTAATTGCATTAAGAGTATTGCTAGAAACTCGTATGTATTTGTTGTGGTAGATGATTATTTTAGGTTTACTTGGACTTTATTTCTTCCCTCTAAAGATGAAACATATGATGCTTTTTTTATCTTAGCCAAGAAAATCCAAAATGAGGAAGGTTACTCCATTATATGTATTAGAACACATCATGAAGGAGAATTTGAAAATGCAAAATTTTCTGACTACTGTGATGAAAATGGAGTAGAGCACAGCTTCTCAGCCCTAAGAATACCTCAACAAAATGGAGTTGTAGAGAGAAAGAATAGAGTATTGAAGGAGATGGCTGGTGCAATGTTGAATGAAAAAGGACTGCCTAAGCATTTTTGGGCTGATGCAGTAAGCACAATATGCTACTTGATGAATAGAGCATACATCAAACCCATGCTAGGGAAGACTCCATATGAGCTGTACAATGGAAGGAAGCCCAACCTCTCTCATCTTCATGTATTTGGATGCACCTGCTATGTCCACAACAACAACAAATACAATTTGGGTAAGTTTGATACCAAATCAGATGAAGGTATATTTCTTGGCTATTCAAATAGAAATAAAGCATATAGGGTATTCAACAAGAAGTTTGGAACTATTAAAGAATTTGTGCATGTAGTCTTTCTTGAAAATGAAACTCTGTCTAAACATGCTAAAGATGAGGATGATTTAATTTCCAGTTTCAAGAATTTGAATATGTCTGAAGGAAATAAAACTGAACCTCTTAAAATATTTGAATCTGCTGATGTAGAGGACGATATCTAGGAGAAAGATAATGAATGTGAAATAAATGAGGAAGTATCTCAAGAAATCCCTAGAGCTTGGAGATATCAAAAGAATCATCCAATTGATCAAGTTATTAGGGATGTTGAAGAGAAAGTTAAAACCAAAAGACAACTTAGGGATCAAGTGAATAATTGTGCATTTATTTCTCAAATTGAACCTAAGTGTACTAAAGAGGCTTTAACTGATGAATACTGGGTTTTAGTTATGCAAGAAGAACTTAATCAGTTTGAAAGAAGTCAAGTTTGAGATTTAGTGCCTAAGCCTAAAAAACATTGAATTATTGGAACCAAATGGGTGTTTAAGAACAAACTTGATGAATTGGGAACAATAATAAGGAATAAAGCTAGATTAGTAGCTAAAGGATATAATCAAGAAGAAGGCATTGATTATGAGAAAACTTTTGCTCCAGTTGCAAGATTGGAAGCAATAAGGATTCTGTTAGCCTATGTTTGCATAAAAGACATTGTGTTGTATCAAATGGACGTGAAAAGTGCTTTTCTGAATGGGTATATCATGGAACAGGTTTATGTTGATCAACTTCCAGGTTTTGAGCACTCAACTAAATCAAATCATGTATATAAACTAAAAAAACTCTATATAGGTTAAAACAGGCTCCTAGAGCATGGTATGAGAGACTAAGTAATTTTCTGATTGAAAAAGGTTGTAAAAGAGGAAAATTTGATACAACCTTGTTTACTAAAAGGAAAAATAAAGATTCACTTATTGTATAATTTATGTTGATAGCATTATATTTGGTGCTACTAATGAATCTTTGTGTAAGAACTTTTCTGAGTTAATACAGAGTGAGTTTGAAATGTCAATGATGGGTAGGCTGAACTTCTTCCTTGGATTGCAAATCAAACAATATGGTGATGTCATCTTTCGTAATCAATCAAAATACCTCAAGGAGCTACTAAAGAAGTTTGGAATGGAACATACTAAACCTATAGGAACTCCTATGGCCTTTACAACTAAGCTTGACATGGATGAAGAAGGAAAACTCTTTGATATAACTCAATATAGGAGGATGATTAGATCCTTGCTATATTTAACTACTAATAGACCTAACATCATGTGTAATGTCTGTATGTGTGCTAGGTTCCAATCATGTCCCAAAGAGTCCCATGCAATAATTGTAAAGAGGATTTTTAGATTATTGTTTGGTACATCTCAAATGGGACTCTAGTATCCAAATAGCATTGGAGAAGAGCTCTTGAGTTATGCAAATGCAGATTTCACTAGATCCAAGATTGATAGAAAGAGCACAAGTGAAACATGCCAATTTCTAGGAGGCTTTCTAGTGTCATGGTTTAGTAAAAAGCAAAATAGTATAGCACTCTCCACAGCTAAAGCTAAGTATGTAGCAGCAGGGAGTTATTGTGCACAAGTCCTTTGGATGAAGCAACAACTTCAAAACCTTAAGATTGAGATAAAGGAAATCCCAATAAGGTGTGATAATCAAAGTGCCATCAACATCTCAAAGAATCCTATTATGCATTCAAAGACAAAACACATTGAAGTTAGACATCATTTCATAAGAGATCATGTTTTGAAAGGTGACGTCAAGTTAGAGTTTGTTTCTACTGAAGATCAGCTTGCAAACATCCTGACAAAGCTACTTGCAGAAAATAGACATGGAAAGATCAGCAGAGAATCGGGAATGGTAAATCCCAATGAGTTGTAAGTTTTCTCTAAAATCCTTCTTAAAACTATAATTCAATCAATAATACTAACTTAAGCGTCGGAGTATCTAGAAGTTTGTTTTGCATGTACTTTTTGATTTGAAACATTCAAAATCTAATGAAAAGAAGTAACCTGCATGATAGAATGAAGATATGGTGAAAAGAAGAGGTTTATGGGGATAACAAGACTATTTATGGGGATAACAAGACAATCAGTAAGTGTTTATGAGCTTTTCAAATATGGTTATCCACATAATCCCATAGCCTTATGCTGCAATGTGTTGATTTTCTGGTGTGGATAGTCTCTATGTTTGAGGTTATTCATATAAGGTATAAAGATTTTCATGAAAATGAGACCTTTTGTGAAACTCGAAGCCTCTGAGAAACTCGATATTCAGATAAGGTCTTTACCATATGCACATAAGCTCTTTGTCTACTCCTTTGTATGTGTATTGTGTGATTTTATTTCAGGATAACCTGCCAAACTTATCCACATAATGTTACTTCCAGAGAAGAAGTTCCCAAAGTGAGAACGTTATTCGCATAAGATAGCAAGGTTATCCAAATAACCTGCTCTGTGTAAAACTTTTTGTGTGCCTTTTGTGAAACCTCTTTTCATGATAACTTGGTATGCTTGTCTGGATAACTCCTCTCTTCCTCTCTCTATCTCAACTTGGTTATGCAGACAAACCTAAGGACCTTATCTGCAAAACCTAGCAAACTATGGCTTCTCTTACAGTTCCTAAAGCTCATTATCTGCATAACCTCGAGACTATATATAGGATTCTCTAATTTTCAATAGAACCTTGTACGGAAAACCTAACCTTATCTTGAAAACCTCCAAACGTACTCCTTAAGTTCCCCAAAATCTCTAAAATCCCATCCATTTCCTGCTCTCAAAACTCTTTTCAAGCAATTCTAAACCTTTTTTACCTTCCCAAATCATCTGGAATCATTGATATGGCAAAGACCAAGGGTGACAATCAACGAGAATGACCATAGTATAACGTGAAGTCAAAATATGCTTCAAAATCACCAGTGAAGGGAAGAGAAAAGCTGAAGCTGGGCCAAGTATTCCAACGAAGAAGCCCAGAATAACAAAGCCAAAGGAAATTCCAGAATCAGAACCTCAAGCTGACACACATGTAAGTTCTTCTGCTACTGAATCTGAGGAAACGTTAACTATAGATAAATTGATTGGTGTAAGGATTTTAAAAGAGTCATATTAAATTGATTTCAAAAGGAGTAAGGTAATCAAGCCTCACTTTGTTAGAGTAGAAGAATTTCTAGTGAGGAATAAATTTGATGCTGTTGGATTGGTAGAAAAATATAGAGGTCTGATTGAATTGAAGGAGGATTATGATGAGGAAGTTGTGCGTGCCTGGTACAATTCCCTGAGAATTAATCATGACACAAAGGTGTGTGAAGTTAAATTGAGGAAAAGATGGATTACCCTACACCCTGACTTGCTGTGTGAAATTCTGAACTTGCCTACTAGAGGAATAAGGGTGAACATTGAGACCTTAAAGTATCCTGCTGAAAATGAAGATGTTAATGAGGACACTGAGGGAAAAGCCAATTGAAAATGGAGCACAATTGTATCAAGACTCCTCAAGCCAAGGCAAAATGTGCCTTCTGAAGGGAAAATTACCCCAACTCTTCTGACTGTTGAGAACAAGATTCTGTATTACATTATCTCTTGTATGTTCTTCAACAAGAGTAGATGATTCAATTACCTATCCGGAGGGGAATTCCAAGTCATGCTGCTACTGATAAAGGGAAAAACAGTGAATGGAGTGGATATCATCCTGTAAAGAATGTAGAAGGCAAGGACCTATAGATAGGACTCATAGTTGCCATGTAGGCATATTATCACCAAGATCCTGAAGTTTCATAACATCTTGCACATTGAGAGAGGGCCTACACTACTCCTAAAAGAGTTCAGTGAGAAAGTCCTATAGAAGATGAGAATGAGTCTGGAGAATGAGAGATAGGTTGACAAGAAAAGGGACACTAAAGAAGGTTCTGAGCCCACATCTGCCACAAAGAGTTCTTCAGTTGGTAATTCCAACTCCTTTCCATCCACACCCTCTAAACCACCTCAAACCTTTCAACCTAAACCTCATACACCTACACCTACTCCAAGCAAGCCAGATGAAATCCCAGCTACTGATCTACCCACACCATCAGACATACCAAGCCTATACCAAAACCTATTCCAGATTATAATGGCCACCAGGAAAGAACATAGAGAAGACATGATCAATCTTGGGTATCTCATTGCTGAGATGCAGGAGAAATTTGAGACTAAAATTCAAAGTCGCACCCAAGTAAAACTCCCGCATGAGAAACTTGCTTTTGATGTTCCTCAGCCTTCCTCTTCCCCAATCCAACTACCACCTTCCATATACACTGAATCAACTGCTTCAGCATAATCGCCTACTCTATCAGAGGACCTAGGTCCTAACCTGGACTATGGTCTTAAGGAAGAAGCTGTTCTTGATCCAAGCAGAGCTTTAGTTCTCTTGCTTAAAGGTGACTTCATTCACCAAATCTATCTTCATCACCGAAGACAAGAGATTAATGCTCTCTTTCCTCCTCTCCCTGATCCTATCTCCTTTGAAGGCATCAATTATCTTGCTAAGGCTGCTGTATAGGAAATCATCACCATTGCCTCTGATTCTGATTCCTCTCCTGCACCTCCTCCCATTATCTCACCTCCACCTATGATGCTTGATATTTAGTACATTCCTGTGTTTCCTTTTGTTCCTCTTACTATTGGAAGTGTACCACTTCAGCCAGTCCCAATGTCCATTGTTCTAGCCCAACCCTCTACCCTTCCTCTTTCTTTGGATGAAAGACTTCAAAGAATTAGGGAATGGAAGGCTAAGCTTGATTAGGGCATTGCTAGGATAGATGCTGGTGTTACTCAAATTCCCCCTGTTGTTGATGACGAAAGAAGAGGATAGGGAGAAAGCAGAGAAGGTAGAAGAGAAAGAAGAGAAGGAAAAGGAGAATGAAAACAAGAAAAAGAAATCTAAGTCCAAGAAGAAGAAAAAGTCTACTCTTTCAAAAAAGGAATCCTAAGTGGACTTGTTGTTTTATACTTCTGTAGCTTTCAATTGTTTCCGTACTTCTTGTTCTTAGTTTTTCTTGCTTCTGTACTTGTAATAAATATTTATAATACAATGAAGTTCTTTCTGTGAACCTTGTTTATTCTTGGTGTTCACTTTCTATGAATGTCGCTTATTCCTTGTGTTCCTTATTCTGAAAATAGGCACTATATTATTTGACTTTATTTAAATGATGCACATATTGAGGGGGAGCTTTATTCAAACCCAAGTACTAACAATGAGTTTAAGTTGTTTTGTCATCATCAAAAAGGGAGAGAACGTTAATTTAGATATTTTGATGATTCTAAAACAAATGAGCTTGGAGATCCAATATCAAAGGAACACAAGAGAAATGAAGAACAAAGTCAAAGTTTCCTAAAGATTGAAGAGATGTTTCACATGCTTTAAGAAATTATTTGTAAAAGAAGGTAGTTGAGTTTTGAATTTCAATTAACCCAATATTAAATGAGATAACTAATTGAATGATTAATGATTAGCTCATGATTTCAAAATGGTTTTCAAGAAAAAAGCTATCTTATGAGGATAAAGCTTCAATATCAAAATAGTTCTAAGTGTTCAATTGGTTTTCATGAATATGTTTTAGCTTGTGGGGATAAGGTCTCAATTTCAAAGATGTTTCTAAGTATTTACACTATTTTCAAGAAAATATTTTACCTTATACGTATAACCATTGAAGGTTATAGGGATAAAGACTTAATCTCAAAGCTTTTCCAAAGCCCATTCTTCAATTTCATGAAAAGGAATTGAGATTATCCGCATAACACAGCTTGGGGATCAAGTTCTCAAGTCAGTGCAAGTGGTTATCCTGATAAGGCAGGCATCCTACCCCTATAAGGAAGTGAACAGTGAAGGTAAGTGGTACTGTACAGCTCGTTATTTGCATAACCTAGGGACGTTATCCGCATAACGTGTGTTATAGATCACTTGGATTCTTCTTTGTTGAAAGGTTATCCACATAACCTAGTGAGGTTATCCACATAATCTATCATTCAGAGTACTTGAACCTTCCTCAGGAAAACAAGTTATCCACATAACCTAGGAAGGTTATCCGTATAACCTATATTTCAGAATACTTGAACTTTTCTCGGGTAAATAGGTTATCCGCATAACCTAGGGAGGTTAATAGCATAACCTATATTACGAACTAATAGCTCTTCTTTAGCAAAATGGGTTATCCATATAACCTTGGGAGGTTATCCTGATAACTTAAGTTTCACAAAAAACTCAGTTTGAGAAAAACTTAACGTTATCCTAATAACTGAGTGGGTTTTTATGAAAATGATTTTGAGCTACAACTTAGTCAATCTGGATAGCACGTTATCCGTATAACCTAGCTAGGTATCCGCATAATTAAAACTCTACGTTGAAAATAAAGGCAAGCAGTTACCCATTATTCGCATAACCTGAGGAGATTATCCGCATAATCTCTATCAGATGCATTTAATACGGTAGGTGAATAGTTATTTTACTAAGAGTAATGGCTAATCTTTGTTTCTAATGGATAGTTCTACCCTAAAACTATAAATAGGACCTCATTTAAATTGTTGGGTAATGAAAAAAATAATATATATGTTAAAACTCTGCTGATTCAATTTTTGATTTATTCAAAGCTTACCTACCCTCTGTTTTGCTCATTCATTGTATCTTAACTTTCATATCCACTCTTTTAAGAGATTTTTCATTCTGTATATATCTACATACTTGTAAAGAGTGCTTAGTGTGAGAATACACTAAGGGAGGTTACTTACTCTTAAGTGAGAAGAGTAAGGGAGTTTGTCTCAGCTCAAAGTTCGAAGCTGGTATTATACTGTGGTCATTGCAAGAACCTATTCAAATCTTGCAAGAGATAGTGGAGAAATCCCAAGTGGTGGCTTGGGGACTGAACCTAGGTCAAGTGGAATAGACCGAACTAGGATAAAATACTGAGTCTTCTTCCCTATACTCTTTATTTCTTATACTCTGTTTTCAGTAATCTTTAGTATCACTATTGTATTTCATCTTTGCAGAAAAAATCCAATCTTCCCAATTCAATCCCCCCTCTTGGAAGCCAGCTGAACTAACATTAAAAAGGTTCTACCCTTTATACAATTCCAACTATGCAATGAGATGGAATGAAGAAGAAGAAAAAAAATTTTCTATCTGAAACATTATCGAAAAAACCAAGACCCCCTCCTAACTTTTCCTCAACCTCTCTCATACTCACTCCTTTTTTATCAATCCCTCCATATTTCTTTGATTCTTATTGGTACCTCTCTTCTCATCCTACCTCTATTTATAATGTCAAAAGAAAATCATTCAATTAATACTCCAAAATCACAAATTTCCCTTTTATTATTTTTTCTTTGATATTTACATTAAGATTGATAGATTTGCTTTCTTTTTCCAATTATTATGTTGACATCTAATCTCATTCCTTGATTTTTCTTTTTCTCTTTATTTTTATTACTTTTTTTATTTTTTTAAAAATCTCAAAACGGAAAAAATCATAACTCCTCAAGATATGACAATTTTTGGGAGGTATTATTATTTATTGTTATTTTATCTTATGAAAACTCTCTTTTTTTCATATTTAAAAAAATTATTATTTACTATTTTTAAAAAGGACTCGGACAAAATGCGGTGTTCATAGGTTAGGTATAATTGTCAAATTAAGTTGAAATCCTTATGATGTGTCCCTTGAAAATATATTTGTTGGAAATGATTTGGTCTTATTGGAAATAAGTTGAAAGAGTTTGAGTATGACTATTTTGAATCAAGTGTTTTGATTATTCCAAATAATTGGAGCTTGGAAGGAAAATATCAAATGAGTATAAGAGCACTCAAGTGAAGAAATTCAAGAAGAAATGAGTAAAGAATTAGTTTATAGGATTTCTCACAAGGTTCACAGAGTAAAAGACTTTGATCTCACACCCACTAGTTTTTAAATAAGTGTTTTTCAACTATCGTATGTTAATTTATATTAAATTTGAAAAATACTGACTAATAGGTGAATGTTGAACTGTTATACTCCATATGCATCATTGAAAATTTCAACTTTGGTTACCGAAATTCAAAGTTACCAAGATGCTACCTCTGATGGACAAATCTCAGTTAATTAAAATTCAAATTTTGAGTCAAGCATAATTTGTGAAAATTGGAAAATTCGTCTAAACCTATATCAAAGTTGTTGAATCAAGAGTTTTGATGATTCCAAACCAACATCCAAGAGCTTGGATTGAAGATATCAAAGGAGATCAAAGTGTTTCAAGTAAAGATTTTCTGAGTAATAGCTGCTAGATCTTATGTAGGATCTTTTGTTATGTTTAAATGAGGGTAAAAGATTTTGATTTTGAGAAAAGATGTTTTTAGACCTTGATTTTATGATAAATCTTGACTTATTTGAAAAATACCCACAAACAGACGAAGTTTGAAAGTTTAAACTGAACTGTTATATTGGAAATTCGAACTTTGCCTTTGAAAATTCAAATTTCGAGTTAAAACTAAATAAATCTGAAAAGATGTCTCTTTGTCAGATGAATTTTGGTTTTCCAAAATTCGAATTTTCATCCAAGTCTGAAAGAAGCCTTTTTGCGACAGACGAACTTCACATCTTCAAAATTTGAATTTCAGATAAAATGCAGTTTGTGAAAACCAAAGAAATTTGTCTGAAATAATGTTGAAATTCATCTGAAATCAAGAAGAAATTGAGTTTGAAAAGCGCTCTCTGACAGACGAACTTTGGCTTTCTAACATTCGAATTTTCATAGAAGTCTGAAAGAAGCTTCTTTGCAATAGACGAACTTGAAGTCTTCAAAATTCGAATTTCAGACAAAATGCAATTTGTGAAAACTAAAGAAATTCGTCTGAAACAATGTTAAAGTTCATCTGAAAGCAAGATTATATGAAGTTTCAAAATTGCTCTCCGACAGACGAACTTTGAACATTAAAATTTGAATTTTCAGAAGCAATGTTTTTGAGACTGTTGAAAAGAAACATTGACATACGAATGACAAAGTCCTATAACATTCGAATATTGAAGTTAGTCTGAAAAGAGTCACTCGGACAGACAAACTTCACTCTTTCAAAATTTGAATTTCGAAGAAAGTGAACTACTGTGTCTTTTGAACGTACTAGGAACAGACGAATTTTGGGTTTCCAAAATTCGAATTTCAAAGGCACTGTAGCAAATTGAAAACACTGTTCACACTTAACAGAAAAACTTTCTTCTTGAAAATTCGTATGTCACATTGTGAAAATATTTTGTAAGTTTCAAAATTCGAATTTCACTTCATGAACAAACGAACTTCGTGCTGTAATGTCGAAATTTGTCTGTTGACCAACCAAAATTTGAATTTCAGTATGTCAGAAGCATTAAATGCGGTTGGTTAACGGATAGTTTTTCAGAGTAACCGTTGGATAACTTCCCCAACGGATAGATTTTGTCTCTAACGGACATTTGAGACTTAAATCTATAAATATAACATCATTTGAAGTTATGGGTAACAAATCAAACCTGTATAAACCGAATTTCTGCCAAATCTTCTTCTCAAAAGGTTTTATCCTCTCAACTTCAATATCTGTACTTTAACCTTCATATCTACTATATTCAAGAGAATTATATCTTTGTAAATAATCTACTCTTCATTTGGAAGATAGATTTACTTGTGAGGGAAAATCACAAGGTAATTGGGTAGCACATTGTAGAAGTGCTTAAAGAGATTGAGAAATCTCCAGAAACAGAGCATACTCGTTGTACTGTGGCATTAGCAAGAAGCCCGTTGAATTCTTGTTGTATAGTGAAAAAATCTCAAGAGTTGTCTTGGGGACTGGACGTAGGTTAAGTGGATAGGCCGAACCAGGATAAATTACTGAGTCTTCTTCTCCTCATCTTTACTTTTCAGCTTGCTCTGTTTTGCACGTTGCTTCCCTTATACTGTGCTATCTTCACCCATTTCACTTTGTGCAAAAAAATTTCAATCTTCCCAATTCAGCCCCCCTCTTGGGAAGTCAGCCTTGTTAACAAAAGTGTGTCTAATACTTGAGTGCAAAAAGAGTTCAAAGTCAGTCCCACTGATAGACGAACATTGGTTTTCAAAATTTCAACTCTGGAATGAAAATATTTAAGTCTGATTAAAGGTCTCTCTAATAGATGAATTTTGAAAGCTCAAATTTCAAATTTCAAATTTCAAAAAGTAAAACTCTTGTGCCATATTAAGCTGTTCACTGATAGAGGAATTTTGAATCCCCAAAATTCAAATTTCGAGTACACTGTAGCAATATGAGATAATTGTTCACATTTAACAAATGCACTTTAAACTTGAAAATTAGTATGTCTTAACATAGAAAATATTTGTCAAAACCAAAATTCAAATTTGACTTTGAATAGACGAATTTAGGAAGTTCAATGTTAAAGTCTTTATCTTATGGTCTCTACAAAATTCATTTGTTAACACCCTAAAATTTGAATTTTAGACTGTCAGATTAATGCAGTTGGTGAAGGCTAGTTTTGCAGAGTAATCGTTGGGTAATATCTCTAATAACTAGATCTTGTGTCAGACTTATAGTTCAGACACAAATTTATAAATAGAACATCATATGAAATTGTGCTTAACAATTTTATGCTTTATATACTGAAACTCTGTCAAAATCATTAGACAAAGCCTTCTACTTATTCACACTTCATTTATTACACTTCAACTGTCACATTTACTCTGTATTAGAGAGTTTCTCTTATTGTAATCAATATTTTCTTTATCTGGAAGAGAGATTTTCTTGTGAGGGATTTTCACAAGGGATTTGAGAAATACTTTGCTAGAGTGCAGAGTGAAAATTTGTAAGCTCTTAAAATAGAGCATAAGGCTATATTGTGACATTGTAAGGAGCCCACTGAATTCTTGGAAGATAATGGAAAATCTCAAGTTATGACTTAAGGACTGAACGTAAGTCAAGAGAAGTAGATTGAACCAAGATAAATCTGTGTCCTCCCTTCGTCTTCCTTGCAAACTGCCCTTTTATATTCTACACTCTATTTTTTGCAACTTTTACTTTCACAGCTCTTTTACAATTTTGCAGAAAATTTTTAAACTTCCCAATTCACCCCCCTCTTGGGAAGCCAACAAACCTAACAAATGGTATCAGAGCCCAGACTCCCAACTAAAGGATCTAACAATTCAGGAGAATCAATGGCTGGTTTTGGAGAAAACATTCTTTCTGAAGGAAACAATACCATAGTTAAGAGCATTATAGATATTGGAAGATGAGATTACAGATCTATCTCCAGTCCATTGACTTAGATATCTGGTCAGTCATCCAGAAGGGAGACTTTATCCTAATGAAGCTACAGGATGATGGCAAGTACAAAGAAAAGTCAGAAGATGAATGGAATAAGGAAGACAAGAGAAGAGTCCTGCTCAACTACAAGGCAAAACACTGCTTGGTTAGTGTACTAAATCAGGATGAATTCTACAAGGTGTCTCAATGTGCCACAGCCAAAGGAATGTGGGACACTCTAGAAATTGCTCATGAAAGAACTACTGGAGTAGGGGAAAATGAACTAAATTCCTGTATTGTTGAATATGAAAGTTTCAGAATGATGGAAGGTAAAAGCATCAAAGATCTGTAGAAGAGATTCACCCTCATTGTGAATTAACTGAATAGCCTCGATAAGGAGTATACATAGCTAGAGAAAGTCAGAAAAATTCTTAAAGTTCTTCCTCTGGAATGGCAACCAAAAGTAACAACCATAGAAGAAGCCAAAAGAGAGTTTATGGTTTATGTTACAGCTATTTTCGACAATCTTGAAGAATATGAGGGCAAGATGAAAGCTCTCAAGGATACTGGACATGACAAGAAGAAAAAAGGGTCTTGCATTAAAAGATGCAGAAGAAAGAAAAGAAGACTTTGATGATAAAGAAGAATTGGACGAAAAAACTCTGGCTATGTCAGCCAAAAAATTTGGAGGATTCTACAACAAAAAGAGAAATAAGAAGTTCTTCAAAAAAAGAGTAGCTGCAGATAACAAGAAAGAAAGCAAAGAGCATGTCACTTGCTATGAATGCAAGAATCAAGGGCACTGCAAATGGGATTGCCCACAATTCTTGAAAAAATAGGAGAAAGAAAAGAAAGTTGCTGACAAAGACAAAAAGAAAAAGGCCTACATCTCATTAATTTGGGCCAACAGCTTAGATGAAGAAGATGAAGACGAGGAAGAAATTGCCAACATATGTTTGATGGCACGTGCAATTGAAAAAACTCCAAATTCATCTGGTAGTGATCATGAAGATGAGGTAAATGATTCTGAAGCCTCCTATTCTGAATTGCTTGATGCATTTCATGATCTACATAATGAATTCATTAAAACTGCAAAAGAATTAAAACTAGCTAAGAAGAAGATTAGCAAGCTAGAATCTGATTACAAAATTTCTAACATTGTATCTTAACATAAAGCAGAATCTATTTGTTATGTATCATGCATTGAACTGAAGAAAAATAATGAATATCTTTTGAAAAGCATGGCTAAACTCACCAAGGGTAAAGACATGTTATCCGCATTATTAGGAAGTCAAAAAGTTGCCTGGAAAAATGTTTTGTCCTCCTGCTCTTGCACCTTCACCACTTTCTGCCTGTGGTCTCACAGAGGAAAGAATGGCTCAACTGGCTCTTACTAGATGAGAGATGCAAGAGCTTCTTGAGGTCTCTGATGATGAGGAAGTAAGCCCTGAATCCTCTGCATCTCTTCCTCAGCTTAATCTTGAACTTCCTTTTGTTCCTATGCCTTTTCAAGCTATCCCAGTATCCTAGATACCTCCTCCTGCTATACATGTCCAAATTTCTAATGATAACAAAAAGGGGGAGAAGTCATCTCAGCAAACTAGGAAAACTACTGCAGAACCATCTAGCAAGACCTACAGCAAGAAGTCCAAGCCAAGAAAAAGTAATTAGATCTTAGGGTTGCTCGGTCTTTCTTGTATTGTTGTTTATACTTTTATGTATCTCTTTTATAATGAATGACAATCTTGCCTTTGAATTATGTGTTTGCAATGTCATATCTCTGCACTAAAATTTTAAATGAATTAATGAGATTCTCTATTTAATCTATTGTACATGCTGCACTTATCTTTGAATTTTAATGCATATGTTGAGGGGGAGCTCTTAAAAGCAAACCTAAGTATTAATCCAGTTTGCAAGTTGTTTTGTCACATCAAAAAGGGGGAGAATGGTGAATCAAGTGTTTTTGATGATTCCAAACCAACTAGAGCTTGGAAGGAAGATATCAAAGGTGTACAAGATATCTCAAGTGAAGAAATCCAGGAATCCAGGAAAAATTAAGAACAAAATTGGTTTATAGGATTTGTCACTATATTCACATGAGTAAAAGGCTTTGATTCTTCACCCAAATGCTTTTAAAATGTGTTTTTCAATAAATCCTATGTTAACTTATGACATATTTGAAAAATACTCACTAACAAACGAATTTTTAAGTGTTAAACATGATATGTTACTTTGAAAATTCAAATTTTGATAACTGAAATTCAAACTTCGCATTGAAAATATGTAAGTCTAAAAAGAGATTCCTTTGATAGACAAATTTCAACCTTTGAAAATTTGAATTTTGGGTTAAACACAAACTTTGAAAAATGAGAAATTCGTCTGAAGATATTTCAAAGTTCATCTTAAAAAGAGTTTGCAAGTTAGTCCTCTGACAGATAAACATTCATTTTGAAAATTCGAACTATGGAAAGATAGTTTATAAGTCTGTTCAAGTGCTCTTCTGACAGACAAACTTTAGTCTTCAGAAATTCAAACTTTGAATTAAGTCTGATAAGAGATCTCTCTAACAGACGAACATCGGTATTTGAAATTTTGAATTTCAAAATGAAGAACTTTTGTACCATATTGAGTTGCTCACTGATAGATGAATTTTGGGCACTAAAATTTGAACTTCAAAGGCCTTGTAGTAATATGGAACAACTGTTCACACTTACTAGAAGAACTTTAAACTTGAAAATTTGTATGTTCCAACATAGAAACATTTGTCAAAGATGAAAATTAGAATTTTGCTTTAGAATAGACGAACTTCAAAGTTCAACGTTAGAGTCTTTAGCTTATGGTCTCTGTGAAATTCATTTGTTGACACCCCAAAATTCAAACTTTAGATGTCAAACGCATTAAATACAGTTGGTGAACAGATAGTTTTGTAGAGTAACCATTAGGTAAGGTCTCTAACGGCTAGATCTTGTCTCTAACATTTAGTTAAGACATAAATATATAAATAGAACTTCATTTGATGATGTAGGTAACTATTTTACATTGTATATATTGAAACTCTGCCAAATTCTTTAGATAAAGGCTTATACTTTTCCACACTTCATAAAATGCTCTTCAACTATCATATATACTCTAAATTAGAGAGTTCATTTATTGTAGTTAATCTTATTTTCATCTAGAAGAAAGATTTTCTTGTGAGGGAACTTCACAAGGGATTTGGGAAGCACTTAGTTAGAGTGTAGAGAGTGAGATTGTAAGCTCTTGGAACAGAGCATTAAACTGTACTATAGCACTGCAAGAAGCTCACCAAATTCTTGCAAGATAGTGAAAAATCTCAAGTGGTAGCTTGAGGACTAAACATAGGTCAAGAGAAAAAGACCGAACCAGGATAAATTCTTATGTCCTTCTTCTTATACTTTGCTTATTATCTCATTACAATTTGCACTCTGTTTTTCTGCATATTTTGCTTTCACTGCTCTATTATACTTTTACAGAAAATTTTCAACCCCCTCTTGGGAAGCCAATAAAACTAACAAGTGGTATTAGAGCCTGGTTTTCCAAACAAAGGATATAACAATCCAGGAAAATCAATGACTGGTTTTGAAGAGAGTATCCTGCCAAAGGGAAACAACAAAAATAGACCTCCTAACTTCAGTGGAGAGCATTATGGATACTGGAAGATGAGAATGCAAATCTATCTCCAGTCCATTGATTTGGACATCTGGTCTATCATCCAAAAGGAAATTTTCTCCCAATGAAGTTGTAGGATGATGGCAAATACAAAAAGAAGCCAGAAGATGAGTGGAATGAGGAAGATAAGAGAAGAGTCTTGCTGAACTTTAAGGCAAAATACTGCCTGGTCAGTGCACTCAATTAGGATGAATTCTATAGAGTGTTATAATATACCACAGCCAAGGGTATGTGGGATACTCTAGAAATTGCTCAGGAATGAACTATTAGAGTAAGGGAGAGTAAATTGAACTCCTGCATTGGTGAGTATAAAAGCTTCAGAATGGTGGAAGGTGAAAGCATCAAAGAAATGCAAAAGAGATTTACTCTCATTATGAATCAATTAAAGAGTCTTGGCATGGAGTGCACATAGCTAGAAAAAGTCAAAAAAATCCTTAGAGCTCTTCCTCTGGAATGATAACCAAAAGTGACAGTAATTGAAGAAGTCAGAGGAGAGTCAATGACTTTTGTCATAGTACTCTTCGGTAGTCTTGAGGAGTATGAGGGTAAAATAAAGGCCCTCAAGGAAGCTGGTCAAGGCAAGAAGGAAAAGGGCCTAGCATTGAAAGCTGCAAAAGAAAAAGAGGAAGAGTCTGATGATGAAGAAGACCTAAATGAAGAGATTATGGCTATGTTGCTCAAAAAATTCATAAGATTCTACAACAAGAGAAGAAATAAAAGATTCTTGAAGAAAAGAGTAGCTGCAGATAATAAGAAAGAAGGCAAAGAGCCTATCATCTGCTATGAATGCAAAAAGTAAGGGCACATCAAATGGGATTGTCCTTAATTCTTGAAAAAGCAAGAAAAAGAAAAGAAAGCTATTGACAAGGTCAAAAAGAAAAAGGTATACATCTCATCAATCTGGGGCAACAGCTCAAATGAAGATGAGGAAGAAATTGCCAATATTTGCTTGATGGCACTCGCATATGAAGAGACTTCAAGCTTATCTAGCAGTGTTCATGAAGATACGGTATATGAATCTGAACCTTCCTATTCTGAATTGCTTGATGCATTTCTTGACCTGCATGATGAGTTTGTTAAAACTGCAAAAGAACTAAAATTGGCTAAGAAGAAGATTAGCAAGTTAGAATTTGATTGCAAATTATCTAATACTACATCTCTGCATGAAACTGAATCTGCTTATTGTACATCACGCACTAAACTAAAGAAAAACAATCAATATCTTTTGAAAACCATGGCTAAACTTACTAAGGGCAAAGATATGTTGTTTGCGTTATTAGAAAGTTAAAGAATTGCACAAGGAAAAGCTAGACTTGTCTATGATCCTTGTGCAGTTAAGAAGAAGAATAAAAATAAAAATCAAAATCTGTATATGAGACATTTTATGCATACTGATGGATATCAAATGAAATGTTACACCTCAAAACACATTGAATCTTATGTCCAACCAAAATATGTCAAACAAAAGTATTATCTGCATTGCTTTCTTCCTGCATCACAATCTAGCAGCCCTTTTACCATTAGCCACTTCTGTAACAAGAAGGGACATGTTTCCCGCTTATGTTTATTGAAGAAAAATGGACTTAGCAGGAAGGTAGAATGGGTTCCTAAAGGTACATTTGTATCTAGGGAAAATGCCACTGATAGAAAAGGACCCAAGCAGATTTGGGTACCTAAAAAGAAAAATTGAATCTTGTTTTGCAGGTTTGTCTTAGAGCAAGAAAAAGCAACGAATGGTATATGGACAATGCTTGCTTAAGCCATATGATTGGTGATAAGGAGAAGTTCATCACCCTTAGAGACAAGAAAGGTAGAAAGATGACCTTTTGAGGTAATCAATATGGCAGAATAGTAAGCATTGGTATTGTGGGCAAGAATCCTGAAACATTTATAGAAGAGGTGCTGTTTGTAGTTGGACTCAACAACACCCTGTTGAGTGTGAGTCAGACATGTGGCAAAGGGAATTAAGTACTGTTTGACTCAAAATTCTACCTGGTCATCCAAAAAAGTGATCGTAAAGTAATCCTTAGAGCTTAAAAGGATGATAACTGCTATACCATTAATCTTGATCAACTTCCCTCCTTAGATTCTACATGTTTAATTAGTAAAGATAATGATAGTTAGTTATGGTATAGAAGACTAGCACATGTTAACATGAATCAACTGACAAAATTGATTAAGAATGATTTAGTCACTAGTTTACCAAAAATCTCCTTTGAAAATGATAAAGAATGTGATGCATGACTCAAAGGAAAATAAACTAAATCATCATTCAAATCTAAAAATGTAATCACCACATCTAGACCACTGTAACTATTGCATATGGATTTGATAGGTCCATCTAGAGTAAAAAGTATTGGTGGAAACTCGTATGTACTTGTGAATGTAGATGATTACTCTAGATTTACCCGGGCTTTGTTTCTTTCTTCCAAAAGTGAAACATTTGATGCATTTGTAACTTTAGCTAAGAAAGTACAAAATGAGAAAGATATTTCTATTTTGTCTATCAGGTTTGATCATAGTGGAGAATTTGAAAACCCAAGCTTGCTAGAGTACTATGAAAAGCATGGAATTGATCACAACTTTTCAGCACCAAGGACTTCTCAACAAAATGGAGTGGTGGAGAGGAAGAATAGAATAATTGGAGAAATGGCAAGAGCAATGCTGAATGAAAAGGAGGTTGCTCAAGTTTTCTGGGCTGATGTTGTAAACACAGCAAGCTATATCATTAATCGAGCCTATATCAGACCAATTTTGGGGAAGACACCTTATGAGCTGTACAAAAAAAGGAAGTCAAACCTCTCACACCTGCATGTTTTTGGTTGCAAATGCTTTATTCACAATAATGGAAAAAAGAATGTAGGTAAGTTTGATGCAAAATTAGATGAATGTATATTTCTTGGCTATTCAAGTAGAAGTAAAGCATATAAAGTTTTCAATAAAAAGACTAAGAATATAGAAGAATCTGTGCATGTTGTGTTTATTGAAAATGAAACTGTTTCCAAGCATGTCATTGATGAAGATGATCTTATTTCCAACTTTAAGAACTTGAATCTTTCTAGAGAAGATAAAATTGAACCTCCAAAATATCTGAAACTACTAATGTAGAGGAAGACATTCAGGAGAAAGATTTTGAATTTGAAAAAAATGAAGAAATGTCTTGAGAACTCCCTAGAGCTTGGAGATATCAAAGGAATCATCCAGTTGATCAAGTGATTGTGGATGTTTAAGAGAATGTTAAGACTAGAAGACAACTTAGGGATCAAATAAACAATTGTGCATTCATTTCTCAAACTAAACCTAAGTGTGCTGAAGAAACCTTAACTAATGAATATTGGATACTGGCTATGCAAGATGAACTAAATTAGTTTGAAAGAAATCAAGTTTGGGATTTAGTGCCTAGACTCAAAGATCACCCTATTATTGGCACTAAATGGGTTTTCTTGATGAATCAGGAACAATCATCAAAAATAAAGCAAGATTAGTTGTCAAAGGATATAATCAAGAAGAAAGTATTAATTATGAGGAAACTTTTGCTCCAGTTGCAAGATTAGAAGCAATAAGAATCCTCTTGGTCTATGCATACGTGAAAAACATAATGTTGTATCAAATAGATGTAAATAGTGCTTTCCTAAATGGTTATATCATGGAAGATGTTTATGTTGATTAACCTCCAGGTTTTGAGGACTCAACAAAGCCAAACCATGTTTATAAACTGAAGAAAGCTCTTTATGGCTTAAAATAGGCACCTAGAGCATGGTATGAAAGGTTAAGTAATTTTCTAACTAAAAAAGGATTAAATAGAGAAAAAGTACATACAACATTGTTTACCAAGAAGGAAAATAAATACTTGCTTATTGTTCAAATTTATGTTGATGATATTATATTTGGAGCTACTAATGAATCTCTTTGTAAGAATTTCTCCAAGTTAATGCAGAGTGAATTTAAAATGTCAATGATGAGTGAGCTCAACTTCTTCCTTGGACTACAAATTAAATAATGTGGTGATAGCATCTTCCTTAATCAATCAAAATATTTGAAGGAGTTACTAAAAAAGTTTGGAATAAAAAACACTAAATCAATGGGGACTTCTATGGCTATTGCAACAAAACTTGATATGGATGAGGAAGGAAAGTCTTTTGACTTAACTCAGTATAGGAGAATGATTGGCTCCCTGCTACACCTAACAGCAAGTAGACCTGACATTATGTTCAATGTCTATATGTGTGTAAGGTTCCAATCATGTCCCAAAGAGTCCTATGCAATAGTTGTGAAGAGAATTTTTAGATACCTAATTGGAACATTATAGATAGGACTCTGGTATCCAAAAGGAAATGGAAAAAAGTTAATGGGATATACCGATGCTGACTTTGCTGGATCCAAAACTAACAGAAAAAGTATAAGGGGAGCATGTTAGTTTTTGGGAGGATCTCTGGTCTCATGGTTGAGCAAGAAGTAGAACAATGTAGCTCTCTCCAAGGCAGAAGTTGAATATGTCGCTATAGGCAGTTGTTGTGCACAACTCCTTTCGTTGAAGTAGTAACTTGAAGATCTTGAGATTGAGATGAAGTAGATACCAATAAAATGTGATAATTTAAGTGCCATCAATATCATGAATCTAGTCATGCATTCAAGGACAAAGCACACTGAAGTAAGATATCACTTCATAAGGGATCATGTTTTGAAAGAAGATATCAAATTGGAATACATCCCAACTGAAGATCAGATTGCAGACTTTCTGACTAAACCACTTGCACAAGATAGATATTGCAAAATCAAAAGAGAATTAGGAATGGTAAATTCTAATGAATTGTAAGCAGGCCTCTAATTGAATCTATTTAAGTTCCTAGCATTATATTAATACTAACTTTAGCATTGGAGTGTGTTTAAGATATTTTATAGGTACTCCTCATAAGTCCATATGATAGTAAATCAATTTAATGTAGTTTATCATACCTATGTAATCAAAACATGATGAAGCAAAGTTGGAAATTTGAACTTTCAAGCCCTATCTGTAAGTGTGGCAATTTGAAATTCTCATTTTTGGATGTTATTAGATGAATTTCCATGTTATATTGTGACTTTGAATGAATTGGTATGCTCAAAATTTGAACTTAAGTGCTGATTAGACGAATTTTAGTGGCTCTCACATTGTTACAATACCATCATGTCCCTTGAAATTTGTCTGTTATGTGGTAAAAATTCAAATTTCTAATTAACACTGTGAATATTGACTTTGTTCAAAATACTAACTGTGCAAATTTCAATACCTTAAAATACGCATTTCAAAAGTTCTTTACAAAAGTTTAAAATTCAAATTTTTGAGACTTAAAAGTCCTCTGTTGAAGCATGCTATCATGATTGGTCTCTAATAGACGAAGTTCATGGATGAAACTCATATGTGAAATTACAATTCTTTGTTTGATTAATGTTTGATCCTTTAAAATTTGAAGTTTGATGATTTAAAGTTCATCTGTTGAAGTCTGTGTCTTGAACTTAGCTTCTGTCAGATCAACTTTAAGATGAAAATTCGTCTATCAGAAAGCCTCTCTTTTGGGTTAGCTACATAATTGCTTGAAATTCAAATTTTGAACCCTCAAAATTCGTCTATTAAATGGTTACAAAAGTTAAAATGAAGGGTTTTGCTCTAAATAGACGTGAACCTATTCATCTTTCTCCCAAATCTATTCACTTCCTCTTTTAATTTCTCATCAATTATGTTCGTGAATCTTCATTTCCCATCATTTAAACTCCTTTTTGCACCTTATAAACCCCTTCCTTATATATCTTTCTACAATAATCAATCACAAGAATGGTAAGGGTTAAAAATCCAAATGCGGGTAAATGAGAGTCCAGACCAAAGAGAGTGGTTAAGTCTTAGTATGCCTCTAAGGGAGGAGAAACTCAGAAAAGGAAAGGTGAATCCAACAAGGGAACACCATCCAAACTGCCGAAAATAACTCCCAAGGCTGATTCGAAGAAGCCGGTCTCTACTTCTGCTGCCTTTGCTTTGTTTAGTGCTAAATTTGAGGGATTCTAGTTAACCACTAAGCCATTGTGGAGCAATGCTCACATCCTAGAAGAGTATACCACCAAATTCCTCAGCAAGAAGGTAAGCAAACCTCACTGTATGAATCTGGAAGAATTTCTTGTTTCCAACAATTTTGATGCTAAGATATGGTTGGTGAGATATAAGAACCTATTGGAAATTAAGGAGAGACATAATGATGAGGTGATCAAAACATAGTATGTGGCTTTGTTGTACAACAGTAGAAAAGAGAAATGGCAGGTGAATCTGAGGTCCAGAACTTTATTGCTCTTTGATGAAACCTTTAACAAGGTTTTAGAAATCCCTAGGCTAGATGGCCTAAAGATGGATATCTCCACCTTAAGATACATGATCAGGTTGAAAATACAGATGAGGAAGGTGGTCTATTCTTAAATCATTGAGCTATATGATAACCTTTCTGCACTCATGCTCACCATCAGAGATGAACAGGATGCCAAATTTGCTCACCTTCATGGTCAGATCACACAATTGGGAAAAAGCATGAAAGTGATTGCTAATGCCTATGAAGACATCAGAAATGATATCCCTTCTACATCAGCTCCACCTTAGCCTAGACCCTCTAAGCCTACTAAAAATGTTATTGCTAAGGTTACTGGCACAATGGCCACCCCACAAGCCTTTAGCAGTGAGACAAGTGTTAGTAAGGCTGACTTCCCAAGAGGGGGGTGAATTGGGAAGATTGAAATTTTTCTGCACAAAGTAAAATATGTGAAGATAGCACAGTGTAAAGAAAGCAACGTATAAAATAGAGCAATCTAAAAAGTAAAGATGAGAAGAAGAAGACTCAGTAATTTATCTTGGCTCGGTCTATCCACTTGACCTACGTCCAGTCCTCAAGACAACTCTTGAGATTTTTCCACTATACAGCAAGAATTCAACGGGCTTCTTGCTAATGCCACAGTACAACGAGTATGCTCTGTTTCTGGAGCTTTCTCAATCTCTCTAAGCACTTCTACAATGTGCTTCCCAATCCCCTTGTGATTTCCCCTCACAAGTAAATCTATCTTCCAGATGAAGAGTAGATTGTTTACAAAGATATAACTCTCTTTAATAGAGTAAATATGAAGGTTGAAGTACAGATATTGAAGTTGAGAGGGTAAAAGCTTTTTTGAGAAATTAATTTGGCAGAGTTTCAGTATATATAAGTTTGATTCGTTACCCACAACTTCAAATGATGTTATATTTATAGATTTATGTCTCAAATGTCTGTTAGAGACAAAATCTATCCGTTGGGGAAGTTATCCAATGGTTTCTCTGAAAAATTATCTGTTTACCAACCGCATTTAATGTATCTGACATACTGAAATTTGAATTTTGGTTGGCCAACAGACGAATTTCGAAGGAACCGAAGGTTAAAGCTTTCAACGTTACAGCACAAAGTTCATCTGTTCATAAAGTGAAATTTGAATTTTGAAACTTACAAAACATTTTCACAATGTGACATACGAATTTTCAAGAGGAAGGTTTTTCGGTTAAGTGTGAATAGTGTTTTCAATTTTCTATAGTGCCTTCGAAATTCAAATTTTGGAAGCCCAAAATTCATCTGTCTGTAGAACGTTCAAAGAGGCGCAGTAGTTCACTTTCTTCGAAATTCGAATGTTGAAGTAGTAAAGTTCGTCTGTCAGAGAGATTCTTTTCAGACTAACTTCAACATTCGAAGTTACAAAGCTCTGTCATTCGTATGTCAATATTTCATTCCAACAGACTCACAAACTTAGCTTCTAAAATTCAAATTTTAATGTTCAAAGTTCGTCTGACAGAAAGCAGTTTTGAAACTTAAATTATTCTTGATCTCAGATGAACTTTAACATTGTTTTAAACGAATTTCTTCCATTTTCATAAGTTGTGTTTTGTCTGAAATTCAAATTTTGAAGACTCAAAGTTCGTCTGTTTCAAAGAAGCTCCTTTCAGACTTATATGAAAATTCGAATGTTGGAAAGTCAAAGTTCATCTATCAGAGCGCATTTTTCAAACTCAATTTCATCTTGATTTCAGATGAGCTTCAACATTATCTCAGACGAATTTCTTTGATTTTCACAAACTGCATTTTATCTGAAATTCGAATTTTGGAGATGTGAAGTTCGTCTGTCAGTGAAAAGCTTCTTTCAGTCTTTGATGGAAATTCGAATTTTGGATAATCAAAATTCGTCTGACAGAGAGACAACTCTTCAGACTTATTCAGTTTTGACTCGAAATTTGAATTTCCAATGGCAAAGTTCGAATTTCCAATATGACAGTTCAGTTTAAACTTTCAAACTTCATCTGTTTGTGGGTATTTTTCAAATAAGTCAAGATTTAACACAAAATCAAGGTTTAAAAACATCTTTTCTTAAAATCAAAAACTTTTACCCTCATAACAAAAGATCTAGCAGCTAATACTCAGAAATTCTTCACTTGAAGCACTTTGATCTCCTTTGATATCTTCAATCCAAGCTTTTGGATGTTAGTTTGGAATCATCAAAACTCTTGATTCAACATTCTCCCCCTTTTTGATGATGACAAAACAACTCACAAACTGGATTAGTACTTGGGTTTGCTTTTACAAGCTCCCCCTCAACATATGCATTATCTTTCAAAAGATATCATATACAGCAGATCAAGTGAAGATATTCAAAGAGTAATATGCACAAAACATTGCAACAAAGAAATCCATTCATTTAATCAAGAGTTGTTATACAAAAGCCAAATTAATCAAAGTTCTAATGCAAACATTTAAAACAGAAACACAAAGCACTACAAGAGGACTCAAGCCTAATTTCTAAGCAAATCTTCAATCATTTCTTCTTGGGCTTGGTCTTCTTGCTGTACGTTTTCCCTTTCCCAGATTGCTCAGCAGCAGTAGACTTTCCAGTTTGCCCAGTCTTCTCCCCCTTTTTGGCATCATCAGGAAGGCCAACAAAATCAGCAGGAGGAGGGATCTGAGAGACAGGAATAGCTTGAAGTGGGACAGGAGCAAAAGGGATTCCTGGTTCCACAGGAGACTCAGTGCTTGGTTCCTTATCAGAGATTTCCAGAAGTTCTTGCATTGCCTGCCTGGAAAGAGCTAACTGAGCTCTCTGTTCCTCTGAAAGCCCATAAGCAGCAAGAGAGGAAGTGGCTGGTTCATCAGGATGAAACATTTCCTCAAGCCTTCTTCTTTGTTCTTGCAGGAGAGCATTGTGAGCAATGGCCTCATAATCAACAACAGGCACAATGCTTCTCTCTTCATTGCTTCCTCCCTCCGCATAGAAGAGGTTGAGATAGCTGCAACCAACCTTTCAACTTGCTCAGATTCTTGAATAGACAGAACTGAATCCTGAGTATCTTCTTGCATAGGCTCATGAGGGCTTGCTCCTTGAAGTCCTTCTTCTTCCAATCCATAGTCCAAGGGTGGACCAGGACTTGGTGTCCTCATTGCATCAGCACCATCTATATCATCATCATGGTCAGAAGAGGCAATCTCGAAGGGGCTTGGAGGCTCAGGAGTTGGAGATTGGACAGGCATAGAGGACCCTGGCTGAGGTGGAGCTGAAGTGGCAGGAATTGCACTTCTGATCACTTCATAAGCATCAGCCACCACCTTCATGTTCACAGCCAACTGATGGATCTGATCTTGCAGATGTGCAAATTTGGCATTTTGCTAATCTCTGATGCTGAGAATGAGTATAGACAGGCTGTTATACAACTCAGTGATCTTGGTTAGCTTGGCCCGTGAGGAGAGAGTGGAAGGAATGTGAGTGGGCTTTGAGGGAGATGGGATAGGCACAGAGGGCTGAGTGGTAGGTCTGGCAGGAGCCTCAGAAGTACCCTCTTGCTATAGGGAGGCACCTTCAACAAAGAAGAGATCTTTAGTTCTTCCTGCTCCCTTTCCAACCCATCTTCCTTCATCCTTTTCAATGCCCATTCTTTGCAGTTCTTCCTCCTTGAATATCTCTATGGGCTTTCCCTTTCCCTTCTCAAGATGCTGAATTCTGGCATACTGTAGAATTCTGGAGATGATAGCAGCATAAGGGAGTATGGAGTCCTTCCTCTGATCCCTAGCCTTGATCATGCATTGGAGTATGATGTGTCCCATGTTGATCAGCTTTCCATGCATGATTACAGCCATGACATGTGCCTCTGCCCTTGTTATCAGATTGAAGCTACCTCCTTTGTTGAATATAATCCTGGACACTACGTAGTGCAGGATCCTCACTTAAACACTGAGGTCTGTGGGCTTCAACAGGTTTATTGATGGCCAATTCTCCCTCATTCTGAACAGTGTGCTCAGAATAGTACTCTCCTTGTAGTTCAGAGAGAGATCACCTTCTTCATCAGCCATATTTGCCTCATCCATGTACCCAGAGGCATTGATATCAATCTTGAGTCCATCTTGCCCAGGGATCTCCAGCACCTCATTGAATGTCTTATCAGTAAGCCAAATGGTCCTAGACCTTAGATTGACTGCCCACTTCTTCTTCTAGCTGTTGTATTTTAAAGAGGCGTACCATGACTTCACCACTTCATCATCATATTTCTCCAATACCTCCAACAGATTCTTGTATCTCATCATCCATATACCAGCATCAAAATTATTGGAGACCAAGAAATCTTCCAAATTTACACAATGTGGCTTAATTACCTTTTTTTTGGCAAATTTGGTGGAGTATTCTTCTTGAATCTGTGGAGTGCTCCATAATGGCAGTGTGGTAAGCTCGTACTCTCCAGATTGAGTACTGAAGGATGAAGTGAAAGCAACAACAGCAGCTTCTAAAGGAACTGGAATCGAAGGTTCTGCACTTTTTGGTGAGGAAGGTCCAGCTTTCTGAGAATCTGCTTTGGATGCAGTCTTTTGGCGTTTGGTGGGAGTTGCCTTACTAGATTCGGCTTTTCTCTTTGATTTCTCTCCTTCCTTCGAGGCATATTGTGATTTAACATTCCTCTTTGGTCGGGCTTCAACTTTTCCAGCCTCAGGATTTTTAACTCTTGCCATTTTTAGGATGAGTGTTGCAGAATGTGGCTTAGAGTGGGTTTTAAATGATGCAAAAGGAAGTTTAAACGGTGGGAAGTTGCAGTTTTTGGTCAGAATTGAAGGGAATTGATGAGAGAATTGGAACAGACTTAGAGGAGTTAAGAATAGGGTTGCTTCTATTCTTTGAAAAACCATCAGATTTAACGTAAGTAACCGTCTGACAGACGAATTTTGAGAGGTCAAAATTTGAACTTCGGGCAGTTACAAGTTAAACCGTTCAGCAAAGCTCACTGACAGACAAATTTTCTTCTGAAAGTTCATCTGATAGTTGCTTGGATTAAGCAATACAAGCACAACAGATGAATTTTGTTCCAATAAAGTTTGAATGTTGAAGAGAAAACAGCAGGTAACAGACAAGACATCAACCAATAGATGAATTAAGCAAGCATAACTTCATCTTTCAAGCATTCAACATGAAGAACATGATTCAACAGACAAATTTTGAACTTAAAATTTGCATTTTTCAACTTTTGTAAAGGTTGTCTAACGTTCGTATGTTAAGAGGTGATAATTCGTACAACAGTGATGGACAAACATAACTTTGAAATTTTTGTTTTTGAAAATTCAAACTTCCAAGATCCAACAGACGAATTTCGAGGCATCACCGAGAACTGTTCAAAGGCATAATAGGCCGAAGTTCGTCTGTAGGTCAACTAAAATTCGAATGTTGACCACGTTGACTAGTTCAAAAACACAGTTTATGAAGCAAAATACGTCTAACACACATTAAAATTCAAATTTCATTTTTAAAAACTTATAGAATAGATCCAGAACTCAGAATTTTCATCATTTACTTCACTTTCTGGTTGTTCCATTCTGATGTGCTCCAATCTTCAAGTTTATTACCATTGAATCTTGTGAGGAGCACTTGCAGCTTAAATTAAACATACTCCGATGCTAAAGTCAGAATTAATCTTAAAGATGAAACCTTTGAAAACAAGATTGCACAAGAATAACTTACAGTTCACTGGGATTTACCATACCCAATTCTCTCCTTAATTTGCAATGCCTGTCTTCTGATAGAGGCTTTGTGAGTATATCAGCAACTTGATTTTCTGTTGGGATGTACTCCAGCTTAACTTCTCCTTTCAAAACGTGATCCCTTATGAAATGGTGCCTAACTTCAATATGTTTCATCCTTGAATGCATGACAGGATTCTTGGTGATATTTATGGCACTTTAGTTGTCCTACATGATTGGTATCTCTTTCATTTTAACCTCAAGATCTTCAAGCTGCTGCTTCATCCAGATGACTTGGGCACAACAGCTTCCAGCTGCAACATACTCAGCTTCTACAGTGGATAGTGCCACACTGTGTTGCTTTTTGCTGAACCATGAAACCAGGGATCCTCCAAGAAACTGACAAGTTCCACTTGTGCTTTTTCTGTAAGTTTTGGATCCTGCAAAATCAGCATCAGTGTATCCTTTGAGATTTTCTCCATTGCCCTTTGGATACCAGAGACCCATCTGTGATGTTTCAATAAGATATCTGAAAATTCTCTTCACAGCTGTTGCATGGGTTTCCTTGGGACATGATTGGAACCTGGCACACATACAGACACTGAACATAATGTCAGGTCTGCTGGTAGTTAAGTACAGCAGGGATCCAATCATTCTTCTGTACTGAGTAATGTCAAACATCTTCCCATTCCCATCCATGTCTAGTTTGGTTGCAGTAGCCATAGGTGTTCCCATTGGCTTGACATTCTCCATTCCAAACTTCTTTAGCAGCTCTTTTAGATACTTGGATTGACTGAGAAAGATACCATCATCAAGCTGTCTGATTTACAGTCCAAGGAAGAAGTTAAGTTCACCCATCATGGACATCTCGAATTCTCCCTGCATTAACTCAGAGAATTTCTTGCAAAGAGTTTCATTAGTAGCACCAAAAATAATATCATCAACATAGATTTGAACAATTAGTAAATCTTTATTTTCTTTCTTAGTGAATAAGGTTGTGTCAACTTTGCCTCTATTGAACCCTTTTTTAATTAGAAAATTGCTCAGTCTCTCATACCATGCTCTAGGGATTTATTTTAAACCATAAAGAGCTTTCTTCAGTTTATAAACATGGTTTGATTTTGTAGAATCCTCAAAACCTGGAGGTTGATCTACATAAACCTCTTCCATGATGTATCCATTTAAAAAGGCACTCTTTACATCCATTTGATACAATAAAATATTTTTCATGCATGCATATGCTAGCAGTATTCTTATAGCTTCTAATCTAGCTACTGGTGCAAAGGTTTCTTCAAAATCAATACCTTTTTCCTGATTATACCCTTTAGCAACCAATCTAGCTTTATTTCTGATTATTGTTCCAGATTCATCAAGTTTATTTCTGAAAACCCATTTGGTACCAATGACAGGATGATTTTTGGGCCTAGGCACTAAATCCCAAACATGATTTCTTTCAAACTGATTTAGTTCATCTTGCATAGCTAAAATCCAGTAATCATCAGTTAAGGCTTCTTCAGCACATTTGGGTTCAATTTGAGAAACGAAAGCGCAGTTGAGCATTTGATCCCTTAACTGTTTTCTGGTTTTGACTCTCTCTTGAACATTTCCTATTACTTGATCAACCGGATGATTCCTTTGATATCTCCAAGCTCTAGGGAGTTCTTGAGATGTTTCTTCATTAATTTCTTCATCAAACTCTTGCTCCTGGATATCTTCCTTTGAGTTAACAGATTCAGATATCTTTAGAGGTTCAGTTTTACTTTTATCAGAAATCCCCAGTTTTTCAAAGTTGAAAGCAAGATCATCCTCAGTGGTAACATGTTTTAAAACAGTTTCATTTTCAATGAAAACCACATGCACAGATTCTTCTACCACATTTTATCTTTTATTATAAACTCTATATGCCTTACTCTTACTAGAATAGCCCAGAAATATACCTTCATCGGATTTGGCATCAAACTTACCCAGATTTTTTTCCCATTGTTGTGAATGAAGCATTTGCATCCGAACACATGGAGATGAGACATATTTGGCTTTCTTCCCTTGTAAAGCTCGTATGGAGTCTTCCCAAGGATTGGTCTAATGTAGGCTCTATTTATGATGTAGCTTGCTGTATTCACTGCATCAAACCAAAACACTTGAGAGAGTTCCTTTTCATTCAGCATAGCTCTGGCCATTTCTCTAATAGTTCTGTTCTTCCTTTCTACTACCCCATTGCAGTACTCCAGGAAGTATGCATTTTTTAACTCTCCTCCATGATCTGACCTGATTGACACAATAGAAATACCTTTCTCATTTTGCACTTTCTTAGCTAAGGTTACAAATGCATCAAATGTATCACTTTTAGAGGAAAGAAATAATGTCCAAGTGAATCTAGAATAGTCATCTACAATTACAAGCACATATAGGTTACCACCAACACTTTTCACCCTAAATGGTCCAATTAAGTCCATATGCAGCAATTCAAGTGGTCTAGTTGTGGTAACTACATTTTTAGATTTAAAAGATGATTTATTTCGTTTCCCTCTTATGCATGCATCACATTCTTTGTCCTTTTCAAAAGATATTTTTGGTAGGTCAGTTACTAGCTCATTCTTGATCAGTTTAGACAATTAATTCATGTTAACATGAGCTAATCTCCTATGCCATAACAAACTATCATTATCCTGACTAATTAAACAAACAGAATCCAAGGGAGGAAGTTCATCAAGATCAATAGTATAACAATTACCATCCCTTTGAGCTTTGAGGATTACTTTGTGATCATTTTTTCTGATGACCAGGCAAAATTTTGAGTCAAACAGCACCCAATTTCCTTTATCATAGGATTGACTCATGCTCAGCAAATTGTGGTTGAGGCCAATCACAAACAGCACCTCTTCAATGGATGTTTCCAGATTTTTGCCCACAATGTCAATGCCAACAATTTTGCCATATTGATCACCTCTAAAGGTCACCTTTCCTTCTTTCTTGTCTCTAAGGGTGATGAACTTCTCCTTATCACCAGTCATGTGACTTGAGCAGGCACTGTCCATATACCATTTGTTGCTTTTCTTAGCTTTAAGACAGACTTGCAAAACAATGTTTATGTTTTCCTTTTAGGTACCCAAATTTGCTTGGGTCCTTTTTGGTCAGTAGATTTTTCCCTAGATACAGATGCAACTTTGGGAGCCCATTCAACTTTCCTGCCAAGTCCATTTTTCTTCAATGCACAAGAACTGGAAATATGTCCCTTTTTGTTACAGAAATGACAGGTAGTGAAGGGACTGCCAGATTGAGTGGTAGGAAGAAAACAATGCAGATAATACTTTTGTCTTGTATGCTTTGGTTGATTATATGTTTCAATGCAAGATGACATGTGATCTTTCTTTCTGTTGCTCTCAGCATGCACAAAATGTCTCATGCATGCATTCTGGTTTTTCTTCCTAATCTTTTCCTTGACAGCACATGGATCATAGCCAAGACCAGATTTTCCTTGTGATATTCTTTGGCTCCCCATCAAGGCAAACAACATATCTTTTCCTCTAGTGAGCCTAGACATGCTTTTTAATAAGTAATCATTAGTTTGCTTAAGTTCAATGCATGAAGTACAGCAAACAGATTTAGCAGTGGGTAGAGAGGTGATTTCAGAAATGTTGCTTTAAGATTCCAGTTTATTAATCTTTCTCTTTGCTAGTTTTAGTTCTTTAACAACTTTAATAAACTCATCATGAAGCTCATGAAATGCATCAAGTAGCCCAGAATAGGAAGGTTCAGATTCATATACCTCTTCCTCCTAATCACTGCTGCATGAGGGTTCGGCTTCTTCAGAAGCAAGTGCCATCAGGCAGATGTTGACAATCTCATCCTCATCCACTTCCTCCTCATCTGAGCTGTTGCCCTATATTGATGAGATGTAGGCTTTCTTCTTCTTCCCTTTGTCAGCAGCTTTCTTATCCTTTTCTCGCTTTTTGAGGAATTGAGGACAATCCCATTGGATGTGTCCCTGCTTCTTGCATTCATAGCAAGTCACAAGCTCTTTTCACTCTCTCTTGCTTTCACTAGCTGCTCCCTTCTTGAAGAATTTCTTGTTCTTCTTCTTGTTATAGAATCTTCCGAATTTTCTGACCATCATAGCCAGAGTTTCTTCATCCAGCTCATCTCCTTCGTCAAATTCTTCTTCCTTTTCATCAGCAGCTTTAAGGGCAAGGCCTTTCTTCTTTCTGTCCAACCCAGCTTCCTTGAGAGCTTTGATTTTTCCTTCATACTCCTCAAGGCTGCCAAAGAGAGCTGTGACAGAGGCCATTGATTCTCCTCTGGCTTCCTCTATTGCTGTCACCTTGGGCTGCCATTCTAGAGGGAGAGCTCTGAGTATCTTTCTTACTTTTTCAGACTGAGTGTATTCCTTTCCTAGGCTTTTCAATTGATTCATAATGAGAGTAAATCTCTTTTGCAGCTCCTTTACAGTTTCTCCTTCAGTCATTCTGAAGCTTTCATATTCTCCAATGCATGTATTCAGTCTGTTCTCCTTAACCCCAGTTGCTCCTTCATGTGCAATCTGCAGAGTGTCCCACATCCCTTTTGCAGTGGAGCATTGTGAGACTCTGTAGAATTCGTCCTGATTCAGGGCACTTACTAAACAATGCTTTGATTTGAAATTTAGCAGGACTCTCCTTCTGTCTTCCTCATTCCACTCTACTTCTAGCTTCTCTTTGTGTCTTCCATCTTCAGTTAGAGTCATTGGGACGAAATCTCCTTTCTCAATGACTGACCATATATCAAGATCAATTGATTGGAGGTAAATCTGCATCCTCATCTTCCAGTACCCATAATGTTCTCCACTGAAGCCTGGTGGTCTATTGGTGTTGTTCCCTTCAGGAAGTATGCTTTCTCCAAAGCTAGCCATCTTAATTCCCGGACTGTGAGATCCTTTGAATGGGAATCCGGGCTCTGATACCACTTGTTAGTAAGGCTGACCTCCCAAGAGGGGGGTGAATTGGGAAGATTGAAATTTTTCTGCACAAAGTAAAATATGTGAAGATAGCATAGTGTAAAGGAAGCAGCGTATAAAACAGAGCAATTTGAAAAGTAAAGATGAGAAGAAAAAGACTCAGTAATTTATCCTGGTTTGGTCTATCCACTTGACCTACGTCCAATCCTCAAGACAACTCTTGAGATTTTTCCACTATACAGCAAGAATTCAACGGGCTTCTTGCTAATGCCACAGTACAACTAGTATGCTCTGTTTTTGGAGCTTTCTCAATCTCTCTAAGCACTTCTACAATGTGCTTTCCAATCCCCTTGTGATTTCCTCTCACAAGTAAATCTATCTTTCAGATGAAGAGTAGATTATTTACAAAGATATAGCTCTCTTGAATAGAGTAGATATGAAGGTTGAAGTACAGATATTGAAGTTGAGAGGGTAAAAGCTTTTTTCAGAAATTGATTTGGCAGAGTTTCAGTATATATAAGTTTGATTCGTTACCCACAACTTCAAATGATGTTATATTTATAGATTTATGTCTCAAATGTCCGTTAGAGACAAAATCTATCCATTGGGGAAGTTATCCTATGATTACTCTGAAAAACTATCCGTTTACCAACCACATTTAATGTTTCTGACATACTGAAATTCGAATTTTGGTTGGCCAACAGACAAATTTCAAAGGAACTGAAGGTTAAAGCTTTCAACGTTACAGCACGAAGTTCATCTGTTCATGAAGTGAAATTCGAATTTTGAAACTTACAAAACATTTTCACAATGTGACATACGAATTTTCAAGAGGAAAGTTTTTTGATTAAGTGTGAACAGTGTTTTCAATTTTCTACCGTGCCTTCGAAATTCGAATTTTGGAAGCCCAAAATTTGTCTATCTGTAGAACATTCAAAGAGGCACAGTAGTTCACTTTCTTCGAAATTCGAATGTTGAAGTAGTGAAGTTCGTCTGTCAGAGAGATTCTTTTCAGACTAACTTCAACATTCGAAGTTACAAAGCTCTGTCATTCGTACGTCAATATTTCATTCCAACAAATTCACAAACTTGGCTTCTGAAATTCGAATTTTAATGTCCAAAGTTCGTCTGACAGAAAGCAGTTTTGAAACTTAAATTATTCTTGATCTCAGATGAACTTTAACATTGTTTCAGACGAATTTCTTCCATTTTCATAAGTTGTGTTTTGTCTGAAATTTGAATTTTGAAGACTCAAAGTTCGTCTGTTTCAAAGAAGCTGCTTTCAGACTTATATGAAAATTCGAATGTTGGAAAGTCAAAGTTTGTCTGTCAGAGCGCATTTTTCAAACTCAATTTCATCTTGATTTCAGATGAGCTTCAACATTATCTCAGACGAATTTCTTTGATTTTCACAAATTACATTTTATCTGAAATTCGAATTTTGGAGATGTGAAGTTCGTCTGTCAGTGAAAAGCTTCTTTTAGTCTTCGATGGAAATTCAAATTTTGGATAATCAAAATTCATCTGACAGAGAGACAACTCTTCAGACTTATTCAGTTTTGACTCGAAATTTGAATTTCCAATATGACAGTTCAGTTTAAACTTTCAAACTTCGTCTATTTGTGGGGATTTTTCAAATAAGTCAAGATTTAACACAAAATCAAGGTTCAAAAACATCTTTTCTTAAAATCAAAAACTTTTACCCTCATAACAAAAGATCCTACAGAAGATCTAGCAGCTAATACTCAGAAATTCTTCACTTGAAGCACTTTAATCTTCTTTGATATCTTCAATCCAAGCTTTTGGATGTTAGTTTGGAATCATCAAAACTCTTGATTCAACAACAAGCACTGGTCCATCCTTGGACTATGGCATGGAGGAAGAGGCCCCTTAGGAATCAAGTTCTCATGTGCCTATGATGGGAGATGCTCAGGAATCAATTCTGTTACTCCAAGAATCTAAGCAAATGGAGAAGCATGTAGCAGCCATCACCTCTGTACCCATCATTCAGGCTACACTAAATGAGGAAAGAAGCCTAGTTCCCTATATAGATATTGCAACTATTACACATGATGCTATTGTGCAAGTTTAAAAACAAAGACTTGATGAAATGTTTTCTCTTCCTACCCCTCAACCTTTATCTCCTTAATATGGCATGACAATAGCACAAAGCGCCAGGTTTGCCAACTTTCAGAAGGACGTTTAGGAGATAGTCGAAGATGCTGAGGATGACCTACCTGAGTCACCACCATCTGTACCTCTTCCTCAAGTAGCCTCCACTATGTCATTTGTTCCCATTTCTCTTCATGTAATTCCAATGTCACAGATTCCTCCTCCTGCTATGCATGTTCAAGCCCCTAATGATGCCAAAAAGGGGAAGAAGAAATCTGAGCAAACTAAGAAGACTGTATCAGGACATTCTGGTAAGACTTACAGCAAGAAATCCAAGTCCAAGAAGAAATGATTAGATCTTAGGGTTGCTTGTTTCTATTTATTGTATCTTATATAATAAAATGATAATCTTGCTTTGGAATACTGTGCTTGCAATGTCATATCACTGTACTTAACCTTAAATGACTTAATACAATGTGATTCCATATTTTTCTTCTGCTCTATTGTATATGTTGTACTTATTTTTAAACTTTAATGCATATATTGAGAGGGAGCGCTTGGAAGCAAACCCAAGTACTAATCCTATTTGCAAGTTATTTTGTTATCATCAAAAAGGGGGAGAATATTGAATCAAGTGTTTTAATGATTCCAAACAATTGGAGCTTAGAAGAAAAATATCAAAGGAGTATAAGAGCACTCAAGTGAAGAAATCCAGGAAGAAATAAATAAAGAATTTGTTTGTAGGATTTCTCAGAAGGTTCATAGAGTAAAAGGATTTGATCTCACACCTACTAGTTTTTAAATAAGTGTTTTTCAACTATCCTATGCTAATTTATGTTAAATTTGAAAAATACCAACTAACAGATGAATTTTGAATTGTTAAACTGTTAGGAATTTCACTATACACGTAGCGGAAAGATTATAAGAAATTTCCTCTCATGGATCCGTCAATGTTATTTAGATTGAGATATAGAAAAAGAATTTACCTTCGGTGCATCCCTTGGTGTTCTTTTTCATTTCGTTGGACCCCAAGAACTAACGCGATTAGTCAGCTCCCTCTACCGGTATCCACACGAATGGTGAGTCCAACTTGAACGGCGTGATAGCACCTCTGGTTTGTGATGTCCACACAATTCCGTACCAGTCTGTACGCCTTCGCTTTTCATCCGTACAGTTTTTCTTTTTGAGTATACAGCCTCTCACTTTAGGGTAATTCGAATTCTATTGATTATGTATCCTAGTCCATATCAATATATAGATAAGATTCGGTATTTATTTAATTAAAATCAATAATTCAAACTAAATCAAATATTAATTAAATAGATTAGTTTGAATTTAAATCTATCTAATAGATTAAATTTAAACTAACTATCTAATATATATCAAGAATCAAATCTAGATTTAATTTATCATATAAATCAAATTTAGATTATTAGTTTAAATTCAAATTTAGAATCCAATCTAAATCAAATTTAGATTATAACATTTAGTTTAAATTTAATTCTATCATATAGAATTCAATTTAAAACTAATTAATTTGAATTAATTTGAACAATATATATTTCGAAATATATATATCAAATATACAATATATCAAACATATATATATTTCAAATTTATATATATATATCAAATATATATATAATTCTATCACCCTAAATTAAACATTAAATTCATTGAATCTAGACACATTTTAGATTCAATGAATATGGATATTCTAGCTTGAATTGGTCCATTCTTGTGTGTGACCTTGTAGGCTCATATGATATTGGCAGTGGGCTAATAGCACTATTAAACCCATAAGTCACAAGTGGCCTCTAGCAAGACATTGAAACTACCCAAATCATATGAGATCGGTGATCCAATACAAGCTATCATATAACCCAATCACATCCCTTTTGTCTCATGATATATAGGTTAAGTATGAGGCATGGAAACATCATCCTTATTTTACTCGACCATTACTTTCTTGATCTCCGAGTAGACTGACAGAACAAATGGAAACTCTTCCATTCGAGCACGACCATGCATTTTGTCAGTCTCACTCATCGAGGGGTCCAGATATATCTCTCCATTAATTAAAGGAAAAAATTCCATCTTGACCATTCATCTTCCTCCACACAAGTTCCACTATACCCGATCATAGGCTTTATGATCTCCCGATTAAAGGTGACTTTTGCCTATGCTAAAGTATAGTGTTCCTCATATAGGAAGCCATTGTGATCTCAGGTCTGAGGGCTTAGTGACATGGTTATATATGAGATATGCTTATGACTTGATCCATGCAGCTATCTCATGACTGGTCAATCCAGTGCCTATTTTCTAACAAGAGCTTATGATTTTGATTTGTATCTTCATACATAATTATCAATCAAATTCATACTAGCCTTAATTCATCATTGTTTCCACAAAGATGATTGACTAGGGATATTTAGGATAAAATAATTTATCCAATGATATTATTATAAAGAAAAACATGCAAACAATATAATAATGTAAGAAAAGAAAAAAAAAACACCTTTTTTTTTTATAATGAAACACAATGTTCGTAATACAATGATTGGCCTATGGTACAATCTCCAACATAAACTCCATATGTGTCATTGAAAATTCGAACTTTGGTTTTTGAAATTCGAAGTTACAAAGATGCTACCTCTGACAGATGAATTTCAGTTAACTAAAATTTGAATTTGGAGTCAAGCATAATTTGTGAAAACTGTAAAATTCGTCTGAACCTATACCAAAGTATGTCTAATACTTGAGTGCAAAAAGAGTTTAAAGTCAGTCCCACCGATAGACGAACTTTGGTTTTCAAAATTTGAACTTTAGAATGAAATCGCATAAGTCTGATTAGAGGTCTCTCTGATAGATGAATTTTGAAAGCTGAAAATTCGAATTTCAAAAAGTAGAACTCTTGTGCCATATTAAGCTGTTCATTGACAAACGAATTTTGGATCCCCAAATTTCAAATTTGAGTGCATTATAACAATATAAGACAATTGTTCACACTTAATAGATGCACTTTAAACTTGAAAATTCATGTCTTAACATAGGAAATATTTATCAAAACCAAAATTTGAATTTCACTTTGAATAGATGAATTTGGGAAATTTAATGTTAAAGTCTTTATCTTATGGTCTCTACGAAATTCATCTGTTGACACTCCAAAATTTGAATTTCAGAGTGTCAGACACATTAAATGCGGTTAGTGAACGGCTAGTTTGTAGAGTCATCATTGGGTAACATCTCTAATAGCTAGATCTTGTGTCTAACGTATAGTTAAGACACAAATCTATAAATAGAACTTCATTTAAAGTTGTGGGTAATAATTTTATGCCGTATATACTGAAACTCTGTGAAAATCATTAGACAAAGTCTTCTACTCACTCACACTTCATTTATTGCACTTCAACTGTCATATTTACTCTATGTTAGAGAGTTTTATCTTATTGTAATCAATCTTTTCTTCATCTGGAAGAAATATATTCTTGTGAGGGGTTTTTACATGGGATTTGGGAAACATTTTGCTACAGTGCGGAGTGAAAATTTGTAAGCTCTAGAACATAGTACAAGGCTATATTGTGGCATTGCAAGGAGCCCACTGAATTCTTGCAAGATAATAGATAATTTCAAGTGGTGGCTTGAAGACTAGACATGGGTTAAAGAGAGTAGATCGAGCTAGGATAAATCTTTATGTCCTCCCTTCCTCTGCCTTGCAAACTGCCCTTTTATATTCTACACTCTATTTTTTGCAACTTTTACTTTCACAACTCCTTTGCAATTTTGTAAAAAATGTTTAAACTTTCCAATTCATCCCCCTCTTGGGAAGCCAGTAAACCTAACAGGCTACTCTATAAAAGACTTCTCGTAATAAACATTTGGCTTATGCTTCATATTGGTAGTTAAACAAGGATTTTAGTATGAGATATCAATATAGTGAAATATTGAGTTTGTTTTGTCTAGAAATGGTTTAAATTTATCAAAATTTTGGTTTTCTCAAAATCTATTATAAACTAACACTAAACTGGGTACTAAAATTGTTATTTATAATAGGGACATTACACTTAGTACATGATACAGAACAATTGAATCCAGCCATGGCCAAAAAAAGGGTCACAAAAGTATATCAAAATGTGGAATTAATATGGAGAATGTCTATGTTGGTAAACAACACATGACAAGAGGATGGTAAATATTCATGGTGCTTCATCGTTGGCCAGCTGCACATATCATGGGTAACGCATAAAGATAACTTTTGTGACATTAGAGGAGTTTCTAGGTATGGTTTTACTTGCAAGAATATGGAGTTGGAAAGAGAGAGAGAGAGAGAGTAAAGTAATTGAATGAATTATAGGGGAAAAAATGAGGACAAAATTTTTTTAAAAAAACAAAAGTATAGTTATGCAATGGAAAAAACTGTAATAGAAAACACACTAAGAATCACAAAAGATAATAGTCATGCAATGTTTAAAATCAATAATGGTTAAGATTTTTGGAATGATCATTTAGAGGACAGTCTAACATAAAGTCCCTAATCAGTGAGAGCGTTAGTTAATTTGCATCCTAAAAATTACAATCCATAACAGACTATACCAATTTGTTCCTAGTTTATAGATCAATCAACCATAGCAACCATGTGTTTATATAAAGCAATAGATACATAAATCATTCATTACTATGCCAAAGAAAATCATGTAAATTCGTTCCTAGCTTACTATGCCAAAGAAAGCCACGTCAATTTATCTCTACTTTACTATATTAATTAATCATAGCAATAAATACATAAATGATTCATTACTTCATTTAGAGCATAGAGTAACATAAACTCCCTAATAAGTGAGGATGTTAATTAATTTGTAACTTAAAAATTCCAATTCAAAACAAAGTATGCCAATTTGTTCTTCGTTTATATATCAATCAACCATAGCAACCAAGGTTTTATATAAAGCAATAAATATATAAATCATTCATTAGAACTATGCCAAAGAAAATTATGCCAAAATGTATTAGATTTTTTTTTTATGAACATTAATCTTCAAATATTCTTGGACATAAATAAATCAGTCAAATTTTGATACTAATTAATCAACATACATGATGAAATAAATGGGGGAACTCAACATTTATAATAATGGGTGTACTCAATACTTAAGTCTGACTTATTTATAATAATGCATGAAGTCAATATTCATAATGTCAGTTTCATTTGGGAAAAAAAAAAAGAACTCAAAACTATGGCATGAATGACAAAAGAGCTTACCATTGATTTGGATAGGCTTTGTATGCAAGACAGTGGCACATAATATGTGAAGTCCATCAATGATTTGAAGCTAGCTTTGATGTGCCTTTGCAGCTACATCTCCCACAAGAAGACAAGTAATGGTCATGTCCTTGAAAAGAAAGAGGAAGTGACAAACATTTATAACTCGTAGGGAATTAGATCTATAATTAGGATAGGAAAGAAGGAAAGTTTTAGGTGTTTTTTATTGTTTGTCAGAGAGAGTGAAAATGAGGATGGGATTTCGATTTGAATGTTAGAATGAAGCTCTGGATACTCAGGTGGCTAAATCCTTCCAGTTATGTTTGTAATTTAATACATACACAAGTATTTCAATTTAGGCTATACTTAATGTAAAAGGTAGTAATGGATAGTTTTAATTGAGTTAACCTATAAGTCTAGTAGGTAGATGAGGAGACTTGATTAGTTGATGAATGTTACTTAGGCATGTAATTTCATGAGGTATGTTCATGTCATCAGAGTAGACTTGAGTGCATATATGAAAAGTAACCATGAATGGGAACTTCGTTGGATTGTTGATGTGCCTATTATAGTGCACTGTGAAATTCCTAAAAAAGTAATAGGATCCCTAGTGAATAGATCCTGCATATAAGTTAAAGATGATTGGGTCCATGACTTGTGCATGGACTTTAGTAAATTATATGATAGGAGCAATGTATGTTGGGATAGAGATATGCTTCGTAATAGCAATGCTAAAAGGAGGAGGTACTACTTAAGTTGTCCCACGGGAGGAGGAAAGAATAAATATATAAAAGGTAGGCTAACCAGGCATGAATGAAGTTTGAGGCCATGCTTGGGTATATATTTGTGCATGGTCAGAAAATGTTTTTTGTATATCTATTTTTTCTTCTTTTCATAGTAGGTTGGGCACATACTACTCAACTTGTCCCATTATGGGAGGAAGAAAAATAAATATATAAAAGATAAGCTAACTATGCATGAATGAAGTTTGAAGACATACTTTGATAATTGGCTCTATATAAATAGCTAATTATATATACATAATTATATACATATAATATATGTATATATATACATATATCTATGCAGACATATAATTAGCTATTTATACAAATCTATAGCCTATAGGTATGCATATGTATATGTTATATTATGATTTCGGTTCAAATGAAATAAAGTAATTATAATATATATATATTGGGATGTTGAGCAGATACTTTGGTAATAGGCTTTATATAAATAGCTAATTATATATGCATAATTACATACATATAATTTATGTATTTATATACATATACGCATGTAACATGTAATTGGCTATTTATACATATTTGTAGCCAATATGTATATGTATACATTTTTATATTTAAATGATGACAAAAAATCATTTCAAATATGGAAAAATAAGTTTGAATAACAATAAAATATAAATACTAGCAGAATAACAATTCAAATAGTGAGAAGAGGATGTAGTTAATGAAAAAAAAGGAAGATGAAACATAGTTAATCTAAATAAGTGGTAGTTAATTGAAAATTAGAAACAACATGCTATTCACTTAAACATAATTAATTTATTTTTAATAATGTTTGAAGTTACCATACTTATAAACGAAATGAAGGGAAAAATAAAAATTAGAGACTTTTAAGTTGGAAAAGAGAAAAAAGGGGGGAAAAGTAGGGAAAGAGACTAAACGTAAAAGTTCTCTAAGGTATGGTGATATAAAATGGATTTGTGATCTCAATAATAGGGAAAGTACATAAATCATCAAGAAGCTTGATGATAAGGTTCTATTCATTTTAAGCAATCTTCTTCTTGTCACTATTTTGTACATCATTGATATTTTTGGCGGTTTTGATTAACTTTTCTTTGCTTATCTTTTAAGTTTTGTTGCTACAATTTATATTCTTAATTGTTATCTCATGAGTTACTGCATGAAGATCATAACAGAAAAAAGGGTGAATGATAAATGCAGTTATGTTCATTTAGAACATTGTTTAGGCAATTATATAACAATGATAAAAAAGGATATCGAGTGATTCAAAACTCACATTGAAATCAAGTAACAACATATCTAATGATTCATCAACAAGAGGTGGAGTGGGTTGTTGGTTCCAATATTTTCTTGCAACTCTAATGCATATTGTTTGCTTCCTTTAGAAAGGCGTATGGAATGTAGGGGAGAGGGGTTGAGGTTCATGGCGGTGGTATTCAATTGGATGTAATAGATAATGGAGGGTGAACAAAGATGGATTGTTGTGTACTTATTTAAATAAGAGTTGGGGGCATATGAAGCTTCTCAAGTCAGGGAAATCTAAAGACAGAGTTTTGCTTCATTAGCATGATAAGTTTTTTTTTGTTTAATTTTTTGAAATGAGGAAATCCTATGTTTAATGTGTTTAAGACAAAAGGAGTTTAATTAATAAAGGTAATTATCTAAATATTAATGACATATTTAAATTGAATTTAGTCTTTTTAACATATTTATGCATGCAGATTTCAAAAGTAAACAATAAGAAGATTTTGGTTGGATTGCTTAGATGTTGATGCATTAAATTGATGTGTTAGTTGTAATGATTACATTTTAAGGGAGGTGTTTTTTTATGTCCTCAAAAAATTGTGAGGATCCTTGTAAGAAACTAAAAATTGATCACTATGATTATTTTATACATATATGTGCAAAGTAGTTCATTATCTAGTGGATAAATCTTTCCTTTATGTATTCCAATCGAACTATTAGAGGTTATCGTTACTATTAACTGTTTATATTATATCTTTATGAGAAATTTAATCTATAAAAAAATTGATTTACACTGTTTATTAATGCAATTCGAGACTTATGTAGGTCCTTACATGAACGTCTCAATTTTAATATAACTTAGAAATATTTGAAATGACACTTTTGCAAGTTATATATATATATTAAATATCATATTAATAGCAACAATTTCCTCATTATTGATTTTTGCTAATAATGCCTTTTTTGTAGATCATGTGTTTTGTTTAGGTGTCACTATGCAATCAGGAATATTATTTGCAGCCTATGGATCAAGGCAGGTCCATAAATGCCTCATCAATTTTCCCAGTTGATTTTTCTTTTGGGGGACGACCACTTATAGGATAGGTATAACACCTTGACTTTAGGCCTTGCTTCCATGTATTAGATTATAATAGAGCCCATTTATACATAATCAGAAGCTTGAATCACATAAAATATCAAAATAGAATTTTTCAAAATATGGGTATTGTTTATTTGGTAAAAACCATTTTGCTGACCAAATTTTAGAAAATCATAACTAATTCTACAAAAGTTGTATAGAAGTGATTCGAGTCTCTAAAAATAAGTTAACACATTGTCTACATGGAAAAAAAATAAAAAATAGAACTTTAGTCATGCCAATTAGTAAAATAAAATCCATGAAATTTACAATTCATTTGGTCATTTTTCAACTTTTCAATTTTCTGGCACTAAATTAGAAAAATTATAATAATTCATATACATGCCCAATTTGAGTTCTCTTTGATTCTATGGATGGAAAGTTTATTTTATCTAGTTCGTAACCACATATAACACTTATATGTTCTACAACAATTCATCCCAACGGTGGCTATATCACTGACAGAAGGTCAAAATGGCCATTTACAACCTAGTACTTTGCAAAATAAAAGTCATGACTTATTTACATGGCTATGACTTGTTCTATAATTCATCATACATCACAAGTTGTCCTAAAGAGACATGATCACATCAAGGTACAGATTTAATACCACACATATAAATTTACATAATAGCTCAAAATAAAAAATTATTGCAAGCAAGGTCATTTTAATCATCAACTTCTTTCTCCTTGTCTTTTTCTTCTTTGGTAGCCTTGCTATAGTGTGACCCTAAACATGTTAGTCATTCGAAAGAGTAAGATTTAAAAAATCTCAATAGCATTGCCATTCATGCATGTATATCATCATATGGCTCATGAAAACATCAAACATTTACATTAAATTATATTATGCCATATAATTTCACAAAAAATTTGGCGGAGTATCCCCTTGTAAAATGGACATCCTATGCTCAAAACCCCTTCATTTTTATAGTCAAAACAATCACAGGACATCAAAATAATCATATTGCCAATTATCAAGTTCATAGAAATTTCATAGGATAACATAATGCAAGTAATGGTAAATTGCTACCTTTGAGAGTTCCATTTTTTTTATCAAACTCATGAAATTCCCACTCTAAATGGAACCCCTTTTTTTTATCTAAATATGCATGAAAATGGAAGAAATTTATTTTCTTTGCAAAACTTCCAAAATCATTCTTTAAGTCACTTATTCATGGTTTCTCTTTACTTTGGTGCATGAAAACTCATCTCTCACACACTCTAGGGTTTGGCCAAATTTAGCATAGAGAGAGGAAGAAGAATACTCCATGAAACTACCTAAAACTACTCAAGACTACAAGCTTAAGGTAGTAGAATAACTTACCAAGTACTTAAGCTTTTGATCTCTCAACTTTACCTTCTCTTTTCCTCTCTTCTTTCTTGTGTATTTTTGAAGCTTCTCTCTCTAGTTACAGCTATTGAAAATGAAGTCCAAAGGAGAGAGGAATTAACTCAATTAATTCAGCTAACCATGGTTTACTTTAATTAACCTTAGTTAACTAACTTGGGTTACTTTTTGAACAAAAATAATGCCTTCTTTGAGAAGTATTTTGGCCAAAAGCATGTGCTGAAATCACACCCAAGAGAGAGGAGAAAATGTCCAAAATACTACATATTTTTTTTTGTCCAAAATCCTATGTCGAATACTTTCTGGGATTGATAAAGTTACTTTTTGCAATATTTTGTCACTTTATGGATACAAGATTATTTTTAATTTGTACCTGTGCTCTTTTAATTATTTTGTCCCAAAAAGTAGCTGTGTGGGGCCCACATACTATTCCTGTCACCTTTTTTGCTTTTTGTATGGCCCACAAACTCCTTTTTTTAGTATATGTTTTTTTTTTATGTTTGGCACTAAATTTTTCTTCATATTTAATTATTTAACCTCTATTCAATATATCATTGGATCTGGTATATTGCAAACTTTATTTTGACAATAATTTTTTATACTTATGAAATTACTCTTAACTCAGAAAATTATAATTTTTAATTTTTTCAGGCCCTTTCTTGTAATTTCCCCAAAAGACTAAATTGTATAGAATTTTTTTTATAACCATGAGGTAAAATAAAAAAGAAAGAAGAAACACAACAATCAGCCTACATCATTGGAAGAAGCAGACTGATTACAACATTCAGTAATGCCCTGACTACCAAACATTATAAAAGAGAAATCAACCTGGTAAAAACCAAGCGCAATCTCTTGGGCTTGTTTTGCCAAAGCATCAGCCAACTCATTAACATAATGACTCACATGAGTAGTCTTATCTCTCCAACTCCTGCTTAACATATTTTGAACCTCACTTACTAATGTAACATCTTCATGAGTCATCTATGGTGACCTCCTTCGTAAATCAAGAGCTTCCAAGCAATCAGTCTCAAGCACCATAGACTTGAAACCGCAATCCCAAGCATGTTTAATCCCTACAAGGATAGCCCACAATTCAGCTTCCAAAGCATATGATATGAAGCCATTGAAAAGAAAGACTGATAAATAAGCTCCAACATTGTCTCTTACTACTCCTCCAGCAGCTCTTATCCCTTATTGTGCCATAAAAGCTCCATCTACATTGATCTTAACCCAACCTAATGGTGGTGGCTTTCTACATTCTCTAACCTTATTAGCAGGAATAAGCATGTCACAAGCATTTTTAAGCTTCAAAGAAGCCTTTCCAAGGTTATGCATGATTGCATTTGCATGATGCATAACTTCTTCATTACTTCCACAAACCCTATTAAAAATTCTCTCATTCGTTCTTTTCCAATGAATTCAGCAAATCATATAGAAAAAACCAGCCCATTGTTTATTACTACGACACCAAGCACCAATAATATTCCAACCAAGCCATTTATTCAGCGACAAGGTAAAAAACTCTCCACCATTTTTATCCATAATGCTTCTCCATAGGGAAGTCGCAAGGGAACAATCCTATAACACATGCATAGTATCTTCTTTCATATTTATGTAAAAAGAACGTAAAACAAAAGAATGCATACCCCACTTCATTCTTGACTTATTCATAAGAAGACGGTCTCGAAAGGCTAACCACATGAAGGACTTACATCATTGGATAGTAGCTAATTTCGAAATCTTATTCTAAATGATATTACTTGGGTCAACATCATTGACATTCCCATGGTAATCCGATTTGAGAGTAAACCCACCATGTCACTCTTTACTCCATCTAACCATATTTGGCATCTCATCCCTATTTATTGGATGATACATAGAAATGGCATAATTAACATGCTCAAGGAGATAAGGAGCAAATGAATCCTAACACCATTCACCTTCATTATTAACGTAAATATTAGCTAGATCATTTAAGCATTGCTCAGGAATTTCCGTTATAGCAGTCAAATACAAGGGACCTATACATTTCACCTAGTTATCCTTCTAAAAATGGATATCATTACCATTGCTCAATTTCCATTCAATACCTGAATAAAGAAGATCCCAAGTAGACTTAATACCTTGCCACACTCGAGAACATCCACTGGCTTTATTAATATTTGGCAAAATATCATTTCCACATTTATACTTACTCCTTATGACATTAACCTAGAGTGCATCCTTTCTCTGGACCAAGCCCCATCCAAGTTTTATCATAGCTTGATAAACTTGCTTCATATGGTGTAAGCCTAAATCACCTCGTTTCTTTTCTTGACAAACTTTATCCTAAGCAATAAGATGGACTTTTCTTTTATCAGATGAAGAACCACACAAAAAATTCCTATTATGTTTTTCAACTTCAACACAAATACAGGTAGGTAACAAAGATGTCTACAAGGAGTAAGCAGGAATTGCTGAAGTCATAAATTGAATCAAAGTATGTCTACCAGCAAAAGAGAGACTAGCCACCTTCCAATTAGACAATCTACTCTTCACCTTGTCCAGCACATGTTTATAGGTACTCAAGTTCACTCTCTGATGTTGCAATGGCATACCTAGATACTTAGCAAGATCACTTGTCTGTCCAAAACCTAGAAGCTCGCTTGGCTCGCTCACTCTATTATGGTTGACATTAGTAGAGAAAAAAACTTGAGTTTTTGAAGCATTCACTTTATGGCCAGAAAAGTCACAAAAAGTGTCCAAGCACTCCTTGATAATCTCCACCTACTCAATGGAAGCTTTAGCAAAGATAACAAGATCATCAGCAAAAAAAAAAAGATAAGAAATAGGAGGACCATTCCTACAAAGTTGAATTAGTTTCCAACATCCCAACTCTATCTTCTCTTGAATAATATGTGCTAACTCTCCATACATATGAAAAAAAGATATGGAGATATAGGATCACCCTATTTGATTCCCCTATAAGGAGAAAAATATTCTGATAGATTCCTATTCCAAATAACCTGAAAGCATAGTGTAGAAATACAATGGAGAATCACATTTATTAAATGATCAGGTAGCATAAGGTCTTTCAAACATAAGCCAATAAATTCCCATCTTATTCTATCATAAGCTTTCTCCAAGTCAATTTTAATGGCTATAAAACCTTTTCTCCCTTCATATTATGCATAGAGTAAATCACCTCTTAAGCAATAACCACATTATCGACACTCAGTCTACCTAGCACAAAACTACATTTGTTAGGAGAGATGATTTGAGGGAGAAACACTTTAATTCTATTCACCAGAATTTTAGTGAGAGATTTACACACCATATTACACAAACTAATAGGACAAAAGTCCTCAAAATGCTCCAAGTGCTCTACTTTTGGTACAAGAGTAATTAGAGTATTATTAACATCTCTTATAGTAAGAGGATTAGAGAACATACCTTGTACCATCCTTGTAATAGAAGCACCCACCCAACTCCATTGACTTTGAAAAAAAAATAGAGCATTCAAACCATTAGGTCTTGGAGCTTTTAGAGCTCCCATATTGAAAATAGCATTTTTAACTTCTTCTTCAGATACACAAGCATTCAAAGTACTCCTCAAATATTCATTAGGATTTGGAAAGGATATAGCAAAATCAACAATCTGCCTAAACATAACCTCTTTAGTGAAAAGCTTAAAAAAAAAATTCAATAGCTAAAGCTTTGATCTCCTCCACGTTATAAATCCACTTCCCATGCTCATTCTTAATAGCCTCAATAAAATTCCTCTTCCTTCCTTTATTTGCCATGCTATGAAAATAATTGGTATTTTTATCTACAAAAGCATACCAATTAGCTCGTGATTTTTGTGCCTAGGGTATCTCTTCTTGTAATAAAAACTTTCAAGCTCATGCCATATTTCATCTTGTAGCATGTACGTCCTCTCACTATGTCCTCCACATGACAAGGCTTTATCAATCCCTTCTAGTCAATGTATAAGATTGAATTTTCTTTTATTAATATGCCTAAACACATCCTTGTTCCGTTTGCAAACTTTCCCATAAAGTCATACACAAACTTACTCCAAGAAACATCTTTTTGCCAAGTTTCCCTCACAAACTTCTCAAACTCATCATGTAAAACCCAGGAGGCAATGAAATGGAAAGGACGTCTAACATTTTTCGAGCTTTGCATATGAGAAAGATTAAGAAGCATGGTTCTATAATCAGAGCCAAACCAAGGAAGCGACATAGCCGTAGCATCTTGAAAAACTCTCATTGCAATGTTATTAAACAAATTTCTATCAATTCTACTTTCACAACTTCCTCTTCTCCATGTGAAAAAAGGCCCTTTACTATCAATATCATTTAACTCTTCCAACTTAAACCATCGTATAAAATCCATATGTACCCTTCCACTATGCCTTGCCATTGACTTCCTTTCATGGTTAAAAAGAATGGCGTTAAAATCACCAGCTATAACCCAAGGCAGATCATCAGTTGGAGCACATCTAGACAGCAAAGACCAAATATCTCTCCTCTTAGTCACACACGGATTCACATAAACAACTAGGAGACATCACTTTCCATTACTATGATTGATAGCCTCAAAATGTATAAACTGCTCAGTTTTCATTACCTGTTTAAATTTCCAGAGAGACTCATCCCAAACACACCATATTTCTCCACTAAACCCTCTTATATCAATCACCTCATAGTTCTTAAACCCAAGCTTCTTGATCACATCACCATCCTTATCACCACTCAAACGAGGCTCCATAATAGCCATAAGATCTAGATCATAGGTGCTTGTAAGAGCATGAATCATCCTCAAGAAGCTTTTTCTACTTACTCCCCTAGCTTTCCAAAATATAAAATTCATAAGGAAGAAGATGAAACATTTTGGACGGGGACACCCACATTCATGCTGTCTGAAGAAATCAAAGTTCCATTATCCTGCTCATTAGATGGCACCTCATTACCCACTTCCATACAAGTAGAAATATTAATGTGTTTAGCTGGAATTATATTCATTTCCTGCTTCAAAGATGAACCACTAATGGGTTGGTCATTAGGCAAGGATGGTGAAAAATTAGGCCTATCCACATTACCTGCTTCCAACACTAAAAAAGGATTGGCAATTGATAAAAATTTTGACCCATATTTGTTATTTAGGCCGTGACTTAAATGCTTATCCTTTTTAGAGCCCATTGTTAACACTTGCTCCTTCCCCTTATTTCCTTCACGTAACTTGCCCTTTTTATTGGCCCTTACCCGCTACTAGCTAGTCCCAACTTTATTCTCAATATCTCTATCAAAAGCTCTACCATTAAAGGTATTTATATTCCCCTATTTTTTACTTTTAAGTCTCAAACCTTCCTTATCTAAACTTGAAACATGCTTCTCCCTCATCTTAAGAACTCTATATTTTTCTCCCTCATTTTTTTCCTCCTCCTTCGTGGTTAATCCCGAATTCAATGCCGTAACCACCAACATCCATGGCCCAAACTGACCATCTATCGCTGGAGCTTCATCGACATTTACTTTGGAAGTCTATCCCTTCTTATCTATGGTTTTCGTTGCCTGACCACTCTGTCCCTCAATCTGTTCATCCTCCCTTCTTGTTCCATCAAGCACCATTATTAAAGTCTTAGCCATTTGTTATCCTCTATATCATTGGAAGTATCCTTTACAGCCATTTCTTTGCACTCATCCTTATGATGGCCATATTGACCATAATGGAAGCAAATAAGGTGAAGTCCTTCATATATGATCTTCAATTCATTTCCACAAACTATGAATGTGGGCAATAATTGCTTATAAAGATTAATTTCAACACAAATCCTTGGAAAATGACCTTCATCCCTTATAGCAGTAGAAAAATCAACTTTAAGAGTTCTCCCTACCATGTTTCCTATTCTACACAAAGAGTCCAAGTTTTAATATTCCATTGGCAAACCTGGAATTCGAATCCATACTACAACCCTTCTTTGTTCCTTAGCTTTCTAGGGATTATAATTAGGCCTCCATATTTGTACCAAAAGGTAATGATCCGAAATCATCCATGGGACCTCCATGAACGCCTTATTCAAGTCATCCCCAAATTCAAAGGAAACAATGAAGTATCCATTATCAATATCAATCACCTGGAATCTATTTTTTTGTCTTCCACATCCTTTCCAATCTAAATTTCAAAAATCCCAACATAATTTTATGTCCCAAAAGTTTAACAATCAAGGATTTCTTCTATAGTTCACACCATTTTTCATATTCCTCCCTAGTAATCTTTAGCGCAGGGCACATATTCTTCCTCTTATACCCATCGAACGCATCTTCATCACAAACATCTTCCTCTTGCTGATTCATCTTTTCTAGTGCTTCATCAATGTTCTATTTCCATATATCATCAGAAGATTCCAAATCATCATTCCCATCTTCATCAATTTCTGATGATAAGAGACCTTATTGTCTCTCAGCATACTCTTTTGTGCTTCCATCTCAGCCCCATCCCTAACCACAATTTTTGCTTACTCTGATTTAGAGAATCATGATTGTTCGAAGAATCTTGATTTGCTACTGTAGAGCCACCATCACCCATCGCTTTTGTTTTAGAATTCTTTTTTTTTTTCAAGCACTAGAATATATAAATTTTTTTCTTTTTAGGGATTAAAATATAATTTTCTCATTTTTCTTTCTAACATAGAAAAATGACCTTTTTGCCCTTTTCATATCTAAGTATCATAGATTTCTCTATATTCTTATGCATTTTATGATATCTAGTAAAAATAGAAATATTACAATAGGTTTGATACAAGTCTTACTGATATCATTTTTACATTTTAGATACTCTTCTTAATCTACCTGTTTTAAATTTTACATTTGCCTTAAAATTGTAGGTTTAATGAGTGTTTTTTAGAGGGAAGGTATGATATTCTAAAGAGTAATAAATGAAGTTTTTATAGTCATTCTAACATAATAATAACTAAATGGTAATTAAAGTTCTAAATTACTAATATTAAAAATTGTTTTGGGATAAATAAGCATTATCGATAAATTGTTTTTTAATTTATAATTTTTCCATGTAATTTTTTAAATTCTCATTTATTAATTCATCTTTATTAAATTACTTTTGAATAAATTAAAAAATATTAATATTTAATATTATATATTTTGGGATTATTAAAGTTGACAAAATTGCTTGATTTGTGACACGTGTTCCTAAAAAGATGAAAATCAGTTGAGAGGGAAACTTCACTTTGCTCAGCAAGATCACGAAGCCGCTTGCTTCAAGAAACTGCTTTTGCAATTTGCCATTACTTCTTTGGACCAATAAAATGGTTATAGTTGGTTACTTACCCTAATTTCATGTGAGAATGATATGAAAGAAAGCAACGTTTAAAATGTTTTAAAAGAACGGAGATTCAAAATTAAACAGAAGCCAAAATCAAGGGTGAAGAAGAAACAATTTTTTTAAAGATTTATTTTGAAATTTTAAAGATTTATTTTGAAAGCATTTGTTAAAGTAATTCAATTGTGAAGCTAAAAGAATGACTGTTTTAGATTAATATATTTATTATATATATATATAAACAGGTTTCACAGTTTGATTCTTGTTGTGCCAACTCAACATTACTTTAAGTTTGCGAATTTTTGTGTGGTATATCTGTGTGACAGTTTATGTGTCACTTACAATATCACATTTGAATTATAAATTTTAATAATTCATTATCACATAAATCAATAGTTAATACTCTTCATAAGAAACATTCAATATTATTAAGCAATCAATCACCAATTAATTGGTTTTATTTTTAATTTTATATCAATTCAATATTAAAAAAACAAATTTCAGTTCTAGTAAACAAAATTTTAGCATTTATTTCATAATTTTTTAGGAAATTATTTTTTTTGAAACTCTTATCGATGTGAAAATATAGGCATTTGTATAATAATTTTTTCATCTGTATAAAAATCAAATATTGATTTTATAATTAAAATAAAATACATGTAAATATTAATTAAAATAATATATCTATGCATAAAAGTCATAAAATAAAGAATAATATTGTGTTAGTTTGGAGATTTAATTTTTTTTGATAAAAAGTTTGGAGATTTAATTTAATAATAAGACCGTAGAAGAATTGTGAAAAAAAGGAATAATTTAAAAATCATATCTTTATTGGATTTTGGTTTTTTTTAATCTTAATAACTTAATAAAGCCTACCCTACAAAGTTAGGAGAAAAAAATAATTATATAAGTCTAGTTTTAGACAGAAAATAGTTAGGGTAACTCCAAACCCTTCAATAATAGAACAACAAGAATCTTCAAATCCAATCATTGAAGATTCTATTGACTCAGTACATGGAGTAAATATGCATCATCATAAGCCATCCAATGGTCCTTATTTCACTTTTGATGATCTTCCTCATCATAGATGGAGGGAAAAGATGCATGAATTTGGTGCATGGATCGATGTCCAAATGAATGAGCCAAAAGCCAATCTTCAGGATGTTTTGAATAATTTCCTCTTGCAAATAACTGGTAACCTTAGAGAAGGGTTTACTAGTTTAAGTGAGTATCAGAAACTCACTTAGATTTGTGGCTGCTTAGGTGAGGATGAAGGAGTTTTAATATGTAAAGGTTTTGTAGGAGGTACCTATTCTAAAGGGTAAGATGTAAAGGGGGTAATAGAAGTTAGTACTGGCTGGGTTTTCTAAGCTATCTGAGCTTTTCTGCATTGTCTAATATGTTGAAAGATAGGATAGTTCATTTGGAAAGGTTAGCAAAATGAGGGTAAAGAGGCAACAGTAGATGGTGAGTATAAAAGCGTCTAGTAAAATGGGTCATGAGAGTAGGTTGGTAAGGCTTTAGAAAGATCAGCCTCAATTCTTCTCAATTCTTCCTTGACCTGCTTCAATTCTTTTTCCTTTTTGATAAACTGTGGACCTGTATATCTAGAATCAATATATTCCCAAAGCTCTTTATCAAACTATTCAGCTTTGGAGGAATAACTGACATATAGATTTTTTACCCATTCATCAAGAGAGTCGAGACGACTAGAAAAACCATTAGTTTTGTCATGAAGTTATTCCAGTCTGGTATTAATCCTATGAAGGACTTTGTTTTGACTGACTAAGTTTTTAGTTTTCCAATTTAAGACTTCTTCTGATTGGGATATGATCTTTGGGCCTTGAGGAGTCATTTGTTCTAATTGGATAAAAGGTAGGGAAGAATGTCTGGAAGATTCATTGAGTCATCTTTCAAGAGGAGGAAAGTATTCCTCATAAGTGGGTTGAATCATGGCTATACAGGGAAGTGATTTATGAGGATTGAGTGTCTTCAGAGAAGAGGCAAGAAGCTAGATCAGAATGACCTAACAGTTTTAGCAAGTCATGAAAAGTAGTAGGTTTTGGTGGAGACGGTTTATGGAAAGCAATCCATTTTTCTATTTTGGCATATGGTTTGTTTTGGACCATGATCTGTATCATCATCCTGGTTTGGTTTTCTATGGTGACATGAAGGTTTTTATAACAAGTCATTGTTTAAGGGAAAAAGATTTTCCTCTGGGCTTGTCCAGTTATCCCAATCATCACAAACCGCAATCAGGATCACATTCTTCGGGGGCATGATCCCAAATGAAATGACCATGAACTTTTTTAACAAAGCATGGTTTGGCTCTAGTATCAACAGAATGCACTGGAATCTTTTCCTTGTACTTGTAGACTAGATTAGTTGTCAAGATCTGTCCTTAGAATGAAGAAGATCCGTGTCCTGGTCTTTTGAAAGTTGATTTAACAATTCCATCAGAGAGTCTCTCTAAGATCGAAGCTTCTGTTGTATGGACATCTTTTTTGGGGGAGTGAAACTTCTTTTCATAGTTGTTTATCCATTCAAGAGGTATGATCTGAGCCAATTCTTCATTGGGAATTCTCCTAGGAATTTGAATCACCGAGGTGTCAGACTATTTGGACACCATGTATAATGCATCTGTGGTAGAGTTGGGAAACTCAAGATTCACTGCATGATCTTGTAATCGATAGATCATTTGGTGATGAAGGGTAGCCATAGTTTCTCAAGGATCTTGTTTTGCTCCATGGATTTGAATCTGCACCTTCAATCGACGGGAAAGAGTTTCATCATCAAGTTTGATGTTGAAATCAGGAGCAATGGTCATCAAAATGATTTCATTGCTGCAAGTGCTAAGAAGTGCACCAATCATAGCATTCCCGTAGGAAGTATAAGTGGAGTCAAGAACTACAATCCTAGCAATAGTAGGTATGCCTTTTTGGCCATGCAGAGTAAGAACTGATCGGATAGCACTAACATGAAGATAAGTGTGTCCTTGTTGTCTCCAAGAATTAATCAAGGATTGAGGAATCTCCAGAGTCACATATTATTCTGCTGTTGTGGCTTTTAGTCCACACTGTTCTAAGCAAGAACTGTGAACATACTCTTTAACATGTGGTCTAGGAGTGTGAAAGATCTATCGAATTTTCTGTCTGAAAGATCTAGCATAAGCTCAATCTTGAGAGAAAATGGCATAGAGACTTAATAAAGCAAGTTCAGTATTATCAATACAAAATTTTTTTGGGATATGGGTAATTTCTACAAGATTATCCATCTTATTTACTAAGGTTCTTTTTATAGAGGGAGGAAGATTTTCAAGGGAAAAGGCTAAGGATAATCGAACAGGTTTTAAAGAGGATTCTTGATTTAAGGTTTCACTCATGATAACTGAATTTCCTATCCTAAAATTCTAACTATAGTTATGTCTTAACTCTGTCTATCAAGATTCGAGTATGCTCTACACTTTCCTCACATAAGGAACCTGTGTAATAGAACAAATCTGATCAAGATCCACCTCAGTAACTTTTCAGTAATCATGATCCAGAGATCTATGCATCAGACCACCCACTAGTAAGTGAGATAATCCTAAGGTGTCCCTTGAGTTCTTGATGCCCAGGAGAGGCTGTTTATACTCGGGAGAAAGCTGGATTATCTCATGAATAGTGTTCAGTCTGGTTCAATGGTTATCTGCTCTTGTATTACTGAGAGCAGACGCTGAGTTGGTATCAGAGCTTAACGATTTCAGATAGAGATCTGCTATAACTCTAAAATTAGAAATCATGATTTAAATTGGTAAAAAAATTATATATCATATTAACTTTTTGGTTACTTTTTCTTTTATAGACTTGCTATGTATCTTCTTCCTAATTGAAAATGTGAAAAAGAATTAAAATTAACATTAATTTAATGAAAATGTTAATTGCATAAAAATTATTTATTAGAATTTTACCTAAACTATGCCCCATTATACAACCTAATTAGCCAATTTATTCAGTGATTAACATCAATGTTGTTATGATTAATGTCATTAATTTAAATCAATAAAATGAATTTCAATATATATATTTTTTAATTTTTAACTATTTTTTAAATAAAATTTATTTACATATTCTCACGCATTGATGCTTAAATAAAATTTATTTCAACATCACTGCTTCATTCTTCTTCTTCTTATTTTTTTTTCTAAAAGATATGCTTAATTTCGTAATCACTTCCAACTCATTTAAGTTGAGATATCTTATAGACGAGATGCAATTAAAGATGGAAGCATAGCTATTGGCCAAAAAAAAAAAGATGCAAGCAATAATATCATAAAAGATGACGTAAATTTACTAACGATGAAAAAAAGGGGAAAATTGAAATAATGATCGCAAAAATAGAAAAATGCTCTTCTAGAGTGAAAGTGAGTGTGATGTGTTATATTTAACATCTTTCCCATGTAAACTATTTATGCCACGTTTGGTATGCCAGAATTTGAGAGCATGGAAGTTGAAATGGATAAAGATTCCTTCTTCAAGTTTGTTTGTGTGTCAGAAGCTTCTTCCCCATGGAGCTGAGTTCCATCGAAAAGCCTAGAAGTGGGTTCCTTCCTACTTATGATGGAAGTCTCCCCACTTGTAACACCTTAACTATAGATCACATTAACCATGTATTGAACTTATTTTGCTCCATAAAACATGTTTAGAAACTTGAATCACATGAAATATTAAGATATAAAATTTTCTTTTCTTGACTTACTATTCATTTGGCAAACCTATTTTGCCGAGCAAAATTTGAAAACTTATAACTAATTGCTGAAAAATTATATCAAAGTGATTCAAGTCTTAAAAAATGCCTTGAAATCTTATGAAACAACATTTTAGTCATGCCAATTAGTACAATTTATTGCACGAAATCCACTGTTCAAATGGTTATTTTTCTCTTTTTCAGGATTTTGACTATAAATTTAAAAATTCATGTCTATCTCTATAATAAGTCAAATCATATATTCTATATGCCATTGGAAAGATATGTATGTCTGCTTATAGAGATATTTTTATTATATATTTATTTAACTTGTGTAGAACATGATTTTAGCTCAAATCACTCAGGGTCAGAACCTCACTCTTACGGGAATAATTTTAGGAAAACATGTATATCTCTTACTATAAAGCTCCAATTGAAATCAAACCAGTGGCATATTAAACTCAAAACATAGATATTTTTATAAATTTAAACCATTAAATTTTTGGAGTACTGTACTATTTTATATCACTTTTCAAAAAAAAGTAATACATATAGTAAAATTCACAGTTTTCACTTCACTGCCCAGTTTTGACACTTAATTTTAAAATTGCACTATAACTTGTAAATGTATCCAAATTAAGTGCTCTTTGCCTCATTGGAAAGCTTGTTATTTCCACTTTCAAAGGATATATAACACTTAATCTACTTACCATGTTTCAATCAAATAGTGTTGACTTTACTTTTATTGCTACAAAATGAACTTCTAGCAATATAACATAGTAAAGTATGCTTCATAACAAGCTCACATGATCCTTCCATGTTCTAAATCCATACCAAACATTTCATAATGCTCAAAAGAACTTAATAGCACAAGGGTACAGATCCATATGTGTAATATCCCTATTTTTATGGGATATTATAAAATGAATAAAAGATGAGAAATAAAGTGAGACGAAAAGGTTATATAGAATTGGGCTTTAGAAGGAATTAATTTCTCATCTAATTTTCTGAAGAAGTTATGTTTGGTCCTTAATTGGAATTAATTTTCCATAAGGTCTTTGACAGAAATTAATTCTAGAATTCACCCCGAAAAAATATGCAATATACCACTTGAATGAAAGCCCGCTCCAAACTGAGCGCAATGGTATAAGTATTGCATTCCTGGGAGGTCCAGGTTGAGAGATAGACTAATTTGAAGTTAATGTGAATAGTGAAAAATGAAATAATTAAAAATTGGTCTTTGGGTGAAATTACAAGAAAGTGCCCGAAAGAATGGATAATTATATTTTTGACCCGGCTTAAGGGCAAAACGGTCATTCCCACATTAGAAGTAAAATGTGAATAATGAATTGAAGGCCCAAAAATGAAAAAGTTGATATTATAAAATGCATGAGGAATTGGAAAAAACGGAGAGACACCGTTAAGCATGAAAAAGGGCAAAGAGGTCATTTTTTCCGGTTGGATGGAAAAATGAGAAATTATATTTTTGCCCCCAAAGAATTATTAAAAGGACATCCATGTCCTTAAAGTCATAAAAATGACGTGAAAATAGTATGAGAAATGTATTGGGGAAAATTACACCTAATGACCCGAAAGTTCTAAAAATTATAAATTAGCCCCGGTCAAGGGCATTTTCGTAAATATGAAAAATTATGGTCAAAATGAAGCTCTCAATGATTTAGACCCAATGAAATATATTATGGAATTTATTAAGGTCAAAATAATATTTATTGGGTAATTAGGGTTTAATATTAATATTTTACCCGATAAAAGTCAGTTTAGACTGCAGGAAAATGCAGTATTAATCCAAGGAAAATGATTGGACCTTAATAAAATATATTTTGGGTCTAGATAATGATGTTGGACCAAAAATAATTGTTAGATAATCCTGTACCAGTTTAATGACAATTTTAGCAAAAATACTCAATCGGTATGGGTAAATTTAATCGGTAAATAGTATTTTGGTCCATTAAAGTTATTCAAGCAATTTTTGGCAAAAAAATGAGGGCATACACGTCTGAAATGCTGAGTGGGATGTAAAGGAAATTTTTGAAAAGCTTTATTAAAATAAAGTAACTTAGGCTAAAATATTAAAGTAACTAGAGTTACTTTTTGTGACTTAAACCTCTTAATCATTTAGTTAGCCTAAAAACCCATCATCCTCAGCCTTCATCACGTCTGAAACTGCAGCAAGAAGAGGAGAGAAGCACGAAAGAAGTTGAAGCCAAGAAGCAAGAGAAATAAGAAAAGTTTGGTCCTCAAACTTCTAAGGTAGATTTCTATGGTCACTACCTTTTACATACTTGAGTATTGTGGTATTTTATGGAGTATTTTCTCCTCTTTCACCTCTGAAAGTTTCAGTCTAGAGAGAGAGAAGAGAGAGAAAATGGAGTCATGAAGAAACTAAACCATAGAAATGCTTAGAAATACTTCAAGATGCAAGAATATGGCATTTGATTGCAAATTAATCGGGTGGATATTTTTCTACATTTTTTTGAAAATTTCTGCCTATTTAGGGTTTGGAAATGAAAGAGAATTTCATGATTTTGACCCCAAAAATGGATTCCTTGGGTCCAAAATAGGTAGATACAAGTATGTTGTACAAGAAAAAGCTTAAGATTAAGAAAGTGAAATTTTTGGCTTTTTGAAGCTTAATTCGGAATGAACAGTAACCGAGCTAGAGATGGAATTTGGCAATTCTGAGGCCATATTTGGATTCCTCATGAAAAATTACATAGAATAGAGGTATAATTCATCATTTTTGAGTTAGGAATGAATTTTTGGTGAATTTTTGAAGAATTAGGGTTTCATGAACACTTTTTGAAGAAAGTCATGGAACCATTAGCTTGAATAATTGTTTGATTATGCATTAGGACTTGAAGAAGCCCAAGGAAGCTAGGGGGAGCATTGGTATCAAGTTGAAGAGTAAGAAAAAGCATGAAGGTAGCAATTTACCTATTCTTGCCATATATTGTCATGTGATTTTCAATGAGTTTGATGACTTGCCTATTGTTTGCTATGATCAATTGTGATGCTTTGAGAATGTTGGCTGAGTTAATTGAGGGTTTTGAGACCCCGGGATGTCCAAAATACAAAACGAAACTCTGCCGAAATTTTTGTAAAATATTATGGCATAAATGTTTAAAAGCATTTACTTGATGTTTTATGATGATTATATGCTTAATGTGATAATATGATTGCATGAATGGTAATTGCTACTGAGATTCTTTGAATCTCACACCCCTTCAATGACTAACCATGCTAGGGAGAACCAATGCAAAAGAGTTAAGGAAGGAGTAAAAGGCATGAAGAAGGAAATGATGTTGCAAGCCATTATGTTATAGGGTGAATGGTTATTTGTGCCTTGCTTTGTATGAAATTATAAAATAGTGAACAATATGTTAATGTTGTAGAAAATGTATGAAAATTTCCAGTTCTATATGTTGGGATATAAAGTTATATTCTACCAAGTTACATGCCAAAATGAGTTCATTTGCAAGGGTTTTGGCAAGGAAATTGCAATGTGGACTGAAACAGGGCATTTTCCTAACATGTCTGTTTCATTCGCCCTTGTTCTATACTTAATGTGAGGGCAAGTTTATGATATTTTTATACCAGATAGAGGGAATCTCCAGCTTTAATATGACACCTAATTCACCCCATTTGGAGTTGTGTACAACTAATGGTGAATTTTCTAATTTAGGGTTCAGAACAGAGAAAGATTGGGAAAACTAGAAACTGAAAGTTAAGTACTGGAAAATTAAAAAGATAATATAAATCGTGCAGAGCTCCAAAAATTCAGTGGTTTATATTTATGGAAAATCATATGTTTTAAGTTTCATATGCCACTGATTTGGAGGTAATTGGAGCTATATGATAGGAGATATGGAGGTTTTCCCAAAACTGTTCCAGCAAAAGTGGAATTCTGACCCTTTATGATTTAAGTTAACACCATGTCCTGTGCAAGTTGAATAAATGTAGAAGAAAATTATTTATATAAATAGACTCACAGGGATTTCATATGACATAAAGAATGTTGGATTTGGCTCATGGTAGAGTGAGATATAAATTTTTAAATATAAGGTCAAAATCCTGGGGAAGAGAAAATGACCAAATATACAGTAAATGTTTAAGGAATAAACTGTATAAATTGGTCAAGTAAATGCTCAGTTTCATATTTTTTCCATGTAAATAAGGTTTTTATCTATTTTTGAAGACTTGAATCACTATGAAATGATTTTTCTAGAATTAGTTATGAATTTTCAAAATTCAGTTGGTAAAGTGGAAACTACCATATGAATAGTAACTGAAAATTTTTGAAATTCTGATTTTCATTCCTATGTGATTCAAGCTAAGAATCAAGTATAATTAGACTCAAAAGGAGTCTAATTCATGGAAAATAAGTCTAAAAGTAAGGTGTTACATTTTTGGTATCAGAGCCGAAGGTCTTGGCTCTTAGAGCAAAGATTTAAGTTAATCTTTGCAGGAAAGTACATATTTTTAAAGTTAAAGTATTTCCCCTATGATGTTAAAGTGTTGTTCCTTAGAGAAACCTGGCCTGTGAATATTTTAGTGGCATAAGAGATTAGTCTTAAGGATAACTAAAGGTAGTTGCTGGATTAGTTGAGGATGTTTTACAGATTAATTTATCTTAAGTCTTGAATCTTTTCAGAGTTAGATCGCAGTTAGATCCTATCAGTAAAGAAATGATGTAGGATCACAGAGGATCCTAGTAGGGCTCAGAGATCACAGTAGATCTCATGGTCGCAGTAGACCAATTATGAGGTTGCATTAAACCTCTAAAAAGAATGAGAAAGATTATGGAGTCTTACAATACTGATAGTTATCTGAAAGATGATGGCCTAGTATGTTTTAAAAAGAAAAGACATGAAACCTCATTAATCAGCAGCTAGTCCGAATGTTTACCTAAGGCTTTTCTTAAATGCCTAGCCACTGAGCAGAAAGAAGGTATGAAATGTAACAGTGGGTGATGATGAGCAGAAAGGCAAGTACCCCGCTTATGTAATGAAGTAATGTTAGTGGCACAATGTTTCCAATAATGAATGAAAGAGGCCAGTAAGGAATAAATCATAGTAATGAAGAAAAGTAATGAGAAAAGTGTTAATGGGGGGAAAATTAATGTGTAATTTAAAAGAATGTAAGTTACAAAAGAAGAATGAGTAATAACCCAGGTAAAGGAAAACGGTCTGAGCCTAATCAGAGTCCTATAAAGGAAAATATAGGATCTAAGATGAATGTATAATGATAGCTATATGATGATTATTAAATGGAAGAAATACCTGAGTTGAACAAGTGACTCAATGATAGTGGTCCTCTCAGGTATAGCCCTACTAGAGCAAATAAATGCACATCAAGGTAAAGTATAAGCTGTGCTAAGTAAGTTTGGGCTAGAGGAATCATTTGAAGGAAAAAAAAAGGGAGCTTCACCCAACTAAACCAAGGACTCCAAATCCAAAGGAATAATAGAACTACTTTAAGAAATGTCAGGATAGATCTAGAAGACAAGTTTAATTTCTAGATCTCTTAAGTACTATGATAGAAGCAAAAGAATGTTTCGAAGGGCATCATGCTCATTGGCTCCTTGGAAGTGAATGGGTTGAGCCAGTAGTTGATGCTATATAAAATCATGGGTTATGAAAGTTGAGAGGATGAAAACAATAATAGTAAGTTTGATGCCAGTATGGAAACCTCATAAGTTCAGTATGATAATAAGGATGAAAAGTATATGTAGAAGTAATGCACAGCCATGGTTTTGGACCAAGTAGGTATACAGTGAGGTATTAAAGTAGTGAAGTAGAAAGACCAAGGGTCAAAGGATAAAGATGAAAGAAGTAGTCAATGAAACTTGTTAAATGCAAGACAACAATGATTGAGATATGAAGAGATGTTCAACAAAGACAGATAGCACAAGCATGAACTTCTCAAACAATTTCGGTGACACTAAATAAAGATACCCTCAATCAAGATTCCTTATAAATGATCCTTATGGCTTGGATTAGTAGCAAAGGGTTGTGAAAAGCAACTACAAGATAGAGTTATTATCCAGAAACAAAGGAAGAAGCTAGAGCCTATAATGCTCTGTCTATATTGCAAGAGTCTCAAATAGATTGGTAAGCTCCTATGGAATAAGTTGCCTAGCAATTGTTGAATTTATCAATTATCGATATGTGGTTATGTAATATAAAATGTATCAACCATCATCCTTGATGGTGAATTTGATATGCAAAATATTGAGGGATGGACTATAAGCTTGGAAAGATTTCTAAGACAATGGGTGACATGTCAGAAATAAAAGACTTTGATGGAAAGATATAAGTTGAAGAATAAGGTTGATTAAAGGAAGTGAAATTTATAAGAATCTGCTATAATAAGAATGAGCTGGTCAATGAAAGTATGATAAGACGTAACTAATAGGCTCGAAATTCGACATACCCTCAGTAGTACGTTGATGAACAAGAAAGGTGGACATAGTCTGAATCATGTGAATGTTTTACTAACATCTCCAACTACCAAGAGTAAGTAAGAATAAGAGTAAGAAGCTTTAAGAATAAGAGTAAGAAGCTTTGGAATAATATGTGATTTATGAAGCACAATGGTAAGCACAAATTGGCTTTTGTAAATGATTTCCTTTTAGATTGTAAAAAGAAGATATTGATTATGCCTACCCTGAAAATGTTCCATGTGCTTAGATTAAGTCATATGTTATAACTATTGTTCAAGTTGAGAAGAGCTTGTGGAAAGATGTTGAGTATAGACATGGAAGTTGAGGTATGATTTAAAAGAAAAAGTTTGATAAAGATTCAAGGCCTCTATAATGGAAAGTTAGTAATATGTTGATGATGCTTAAGACATGAGGTATGAATATAAAAGTACAATGTATGAATAATGCTCAAGGCATAAAGTGTGAGCCCAAGGTAATTGGTTTGTGACAAGCAGTTAGGGAACTACGAAACCTCAAGATAGTTAATTGTTGGGCTTAGTATGAAATCTAGCTATAAAGAAAGTACTTAGCCAAAAGATCTCACAATAAAAGAAATCTTCTATCAGCTACCAAGGTGAAGTAAAAGGGAGGTAGCTCTTGGGTAGAAGCCCAATTGAGCAAGCTCTTGGGAAGAAGCCCAATTGAGCCAAGAAAGATGAAATCCTCCATATGATGAAAGTCACCGAGGTGAGGTAGAGGAGAGATAGCTCCTGGGGTGATGCCCAAATGAGCAAGAATGGTGAGAGGCTAAGAGTTAGATTTAAACTGAGCTAGCAAAGGACTATTGAAGGGTTAAGAAGTTTCTCTAAAATTGCCACATCACTGATTAACCTTAGCTAAGAAGTTAAAGAGGTTATAAATACAAACAGGATGTTAAAGAGCAAAAAGTCAGTAACTACTACCTTAATGTCTGCTAGACTCCAGCCCACAAGAAGCTAAAAGAATTCGAAAGCTCTAGTAAGAAAAGCAAGGTATAAGGTTTGGAGGTATATTTATATGCAAAGGTATAGTGGCGAATTAAAGCTCTAGACTGATAAAAGTTAAAATAAAAGGAAGCAATATAAGTATGAATAATAGATGAAAATAAAAATGATACAGAACTATCATTATAAGATGTTTTGTTAGATGTTAAAAGAAGAATTGAATGCTATGGAAATAAAGCAGTGAGTTATCCAAAAGGTTCCACAGACAAGTTATGGCTTAGAAGAAAGCCTATTGCCGCATTTTCTCAGTTCAGCAGTGGCATGAGTAAAGCAAAACCCCTTAGCATCCTACAGTTAAGGTTGCTTGAGAGGGAAAAATTTCAGGATGGCTGACCTATTGGAAAGCCATAAAGATGTAAGAAGTATGAAAGGTAAGATGTGAAAATAGTTTAATATGCACACTATGAGTCTTACCAAGGCACCTATTACAATATGAATAGAAGTATGAACAATATATGGTGGTCTTAGGTAATAATGATGTTTAAATAACTCCAAATCTTTGGAAGAGCATGAAAAACAACTGAGAATTTTTGAAATGTTGCAAAAGTAAAGACTTACTGAACTTAATAAATGGGAGCAAGGCTCCAAAAAGTATGGTTAGTAGATTACAGAATCTCCCATAAGGATCGCAGTAGATCCTAGCAAAGCAAGTAATGTATGAGATGGGAGAGACCGAACCCCAGAATGAAATGAAAATTTTTATAAGTTCAGTAAGGAGTTATAAAAATTTCTCTCAGATTGTCTTACCGCTCAGTCAAAAAGAAAGTTTTGCGGGGAAAAAAATTGCAAAATGAGTTTTTATGAATTAAAGAGGTTATACCTCCTCCCCTATGTTAAATGTTCCTGATCCAATGACGACCTAGAAGGTCTATTATAACGAAAAGTAAGAATAGATCAGGGTATGAGCAACATATCAGGGTTGAGTTGAGGTAGTAGCCTATGATTTACACGATAAAAATTTTATGAAAATGTATTCCCATTTATAATAGCGGTAATGAATGCTCTTAAGATACAGAGTTAGTACAAGTTATTATATCTATAATACCACCATAAAGGTACTAAGACCATAAAAATCTCAAGTGATTATGAAGTAAAAAAAAAAAAAAAGTTAAACTTGAGGTATATAAAGTAGAATGGAAGAAAGGCTAAGATGACCTGAAAGCGTCATCTAGGCAGAGCTAATGAGATGAGCTTATGCCTCAATAGAAAGATTATTATGTGAATAGTCAGTCAAAGGTTATGAAAAGAATATGAAGTAAAAAGAAGGCACAAATGGCTTTGTAAGTGCCATTCAACCAAAGCTAGTGCAGTAAATTTATGCGTTAGCAGAAAAGTTATTCACATGATTAGTTTTAAAGTCTGGAAAGATAAAGAAAAGAAAGATGTTAGATGCCAATAGAAAAATTATGGCATGAAAACAGATGAGGAAATATTATGACAGTATGAATAAGTATGTTATGTAGAAATTATCAATGCCCTAAGATGAAGGGAATTGTGAGAGTAAGGATGAATATGTTTTATAGAAAGCATTCAGTACCCCTGCAATAAGATAGATATATGATGTCCTCGATATTTTCCCAACATAAAAAGTATTCCTTTATTAAGAGATAGTATCAAAATTGGGAAATGATAAGAAGGAGAAAGTAATGTGTAAGAATTCAGCAAAATTTCGAGGACGAAATTTTAATTAAGGGGGGAAGAAATGTAATATCCCTATTTTTATGGGATATTATAAAATGAATAAAAGATGAGAAATAAAGTGAGACGAAAATGTTATATAGAATTGGGCTTTAGAAGGAATTAATTTCTCATCTAATTTTCTGAAGAAGTTATGTTTGGTCCTTAATTGGAATTAATTTTCCATAAGGTCTTTGACAGAAATTAATTCTAGAATTCACCCCGAAAAAATATGCAATATACCACTTGAATGAAAGCCCGCTCCAAACTGAGCGCAATGGTATAAGTATTGCATTCCTGGGAGGTCCAGGTTGAGAGATAGACTAATTTGAAGTTAATGTGAATAGTGAAAAATGAAATAATTAAAAATTGGTCTTTGGGTGAAATTACAAGAAAGTGCCCGAAAGAATGGATAATTATATTTTTGACCCGGCTTAAGGGCAAAATGGTCATTCCCACATTAGAAGTAAAATGTGAATAATGAATTGAAGGCCCAAAAATGAAAAAGTTGATATTATAAAATGCATGAGGAATTGGAAAAAACGGAGAGACACCGTTAAGCATGAAGAAGGGCAAAGAGGTCATTTTTTCCGGTTGGATGGAAAAATGAGAAATTATATTTTTGCCCCCAAAGAATTATTAAAAGGACATCCATGTCCTTAAAGTCATAAAAATGACGTGAAAATAGTATGAGAAATGTATTGGGGAAAATTACACCTAATGACCCGAAAGTTCTAAAAATTATAAATTAGCCCCGGTCAAGGGCATTTTCGTAAATATGAAAAATTATGGTCAAAATGAAGCTCTCAATGAGTTAGACCTAATGAAATATATTATGGAATTTATTAAGGTCAAAATAATATTTATTGGGTAATTAGGGTTTAATATTAATATTTTACCCGATAAAAGTCAGTTTAGACTGCAGGAAAATGCAGTATTAATCCAAGGAAAATGATTGGACCTTAATAAAATATATTTTGGGTCTAGATAATGATGTTGGACCAAAAATAATTGTTAGATAATCCTGTACCAGTTTAATGACAATTTTAGCAAAAATACTCAATCGGTATGGGTAAATTTAATCGGTAAATAGTATTTTGGTCCATTAAAGTTATTCAAGCAATTTTTGGCAAAAAAATGAGGGCATACACGTCTGAAATGCTGAGTGGGATGTAAAGGAAATTTTTGAAAAGCTTTATTAAAATAAAGTAACTTAGGCTAAAATATTAAAGTAACTAGAGTTACTTTTTGTGACTTAAACCTCTTAATCATTTAGTTAGCCTAAAAACCCATCATCCTCAGCCTTCATCACGTCTGAAACTGCAGCAAGAAGAGGAGAGAAGCACGAAAGAAGTTGAAGCCAAGAAGCAAGAGAAATAAGAAAAGTTTGGTCCTCAAACTTCTAAGGTAGATTTCTATGGTCACTACCTTTTACATACTTGAGTATTGTGGTATTTTATGGAGTATTTTCTCCTCTTTCACCTCTGAAAGTTTCAGTCTAGAGAGAGAGAAGAGAGAGAAAATGGAGTCATGAAGAAACTAAACCATAGAAATGCTTAGAAATACTTCAAGATGCAAGAATATGGCATTTGATTGCAAATTAATCGGGTGGATATTTTTCTACATTTTTTTGAAAATTTCTGCCTATTTAGGGTTTGGAAATGAAAGAGAATTTCATGATTTTGACCCCAAAAATGGATTCCTTGGGTCCAAAATAGGTAGATACAAGTATGTTGTACAAGAAAAAGCTTAAGATTAAGAAAGTGAAATTTTTGGCTTTTTGAAGCTTAATTCGGAATGAACAGTAACCGAGCTAGAGATGGAATTTGGCAATTCTGAGGCCATATTTGGATTCCTCATGAAAAATTACATAGAATAGAGGTATAATTCATCATTTTTGAGTTAGGAATGAATTTTTGGTGAATTTTTGAAGAATTAGGGTTTCATGAACACTTTTTGAAGAAAGTCATGGAACCATTAGCTTGAATAATTGTTTGATTATGCATTAGGACTTGAAGAAGCCCAAGGAAGCTAGGGGGAGCATTGGTATCAAGTTGAAGAGTAAGAAAAAGCATGAAGGTAGCAATTTACCTATTCTTGCCATATATTGTCATGTGATTTTCAATGAGTTTGATGACTTGCCTATTGTTTGCTATGATCAATTGTGATGCTTTGAGAATGTTGGCTGAGTTAATTGAGGGTTTTGAGACCCCGGGATGTCCAAAATACAAAATGAAACTCTGCCGAAATTTTTGTAAAATATTATGGCATAAATGTTTAAAAGCATTTACTTGATGTTTTATGATGATTATATGCTTAATGTGATAATATGATTGCATGAATGGTAATTGCTACTGAGATTCTTTGAATCTCACACCCCTTCAATGACTAACCATGCTAGGGAGAACCAATGCAAAAGAGTTAAGGAAGGAGCAAAAGGCATGAAGAAGGAAATGATGTTGCAAGCCATTATGTTATAGGGTGAATGGTTATTTGTGCCTTGCTTTGTATGAAATTATAAAATAGTGAACAATATGTTAATGTTGTAGAAAATGTATGAAAATTTCCAGTTCTGTATGTTGGGATATAAAGTTATATTCTACCAAGTTACATGCCAAAATGAGTTCATTTGCAAGGGTTTTGGCAAGGAAATTGCAATGTGGACTGAAACAGGGCATTTTCCTAACATGTCTGTTTCATTCGCCCTTGTTCTATACTTAATGTGAGGGCAAGTTTATGATATTTTTATACCAGATAGAGGGAATCTCCAGCTTTAATATGACACCTAATTCACCCCATTTGGAGTTGTGTACAACTAATGGTGAATTTTCTAATTTAGGGTTCAGAACAGAGAAAGATTGGGAAAACTAGAAACTGAAAGTTAAGTACTGGAAAATTAAAAAGATAATATAAATCGTGCAGAGCTCCAAAAATTCAGTGGTTTATATTTATGGAAAATCATATGTTTTAAGTTTCATATGCCACTGATTTGGAGGTAATTGGAGCTATATGATAGGAGATATGGAGGTTTTCCCAAAACTGTTCCAGCAAAAGTGGAATTCTGACCCTTTATGATTTAAGTTAACACCATGTCCTGTGCAAGTTGAATAAATGTAGAAGAAAATTATTTATATAAATAGACTCACAGGGATTTCATATGACATAAAGAATGTTGGATTTGGCTCATGGTAGAGTGAGATATAAATTTTTAAATATAAGGTCAAAATCCTGGGGAAGAGAAAATGACCAAATATACAGTAAATGTTTAAGGAATAAACTGTATAAATTGGTCAAGTAAATGCTCAGTTTCATATTTTTTCCATGTAAATAAGGTTTTTATCTATTTTTGAAGACTTGAATCACTATGAAATGATTTTTCTAGAATTAGTTATGAATTTTCAAAATTCAGTTGGTAAAGTGGAAACTACCATATGAATAGTAACTGAAAATTTTTGAAATTCTGATTTTCATTCCTATGTGATTCAAGTTAAGAATCAAGTATAATTAGACTTAAAAGGAGTCTAATTCATGGAAAATAAGTCTAAAAGTAAGGTGTTACAATATGCATATATGCAATTTTTATACACTCTTTCAAAATATGGAATCATAGCTTGAAATCATCATCAAGCATCATTTTCTCCTCCATTCTCTTTGGCTCCTTAATCTCCTTGCCATTGCTCTAAGATGGCCTAATACCCTAACTGAAATTATGGTCTTAGGAAGAAAATTGGATTTTCCACAAACTTGCTTTAAAACATACCTAACTTGCTTTCTCTTGCAAAAACTCATGTTTTCTTGTAAATTTATGGCTTAAAAACACCTTCCCTCTCTTAAACAAACTTAAACCAAATTTGAACAGAGGTTAGGAAAGAAAAAATTTCTTGAAAACTATCCCAAAACACTTAGAAACTAAGTTATACCACTTGGAATTTGCAAATATATCACTTACCCTTTTTTTGGAATTTTTCTTCTGCTTTTTCTTGTATTTTTCTTCACCTCACGTGGCTACCCCTTTCTTTCCACTTGTTGTACTCTCTCACCCTCTTTTTTAGGTGCTTGGATATGCAAGAGATGGAGGGATATTTATAGGCACATAAACCATGGTCAAATGCTTAGGTTAGTTGCTTTTCCACCTATAGTTAAGTTAATTAACTTGAGTTAACCAAAGACTTAGCCATTAAGTCTTCTAATTTCCTGACACAAGTTATGAGGTGGCACCATGTGGGAGGAAAACATCTCCATAATATTGCATATTTTTCTCAATCCATAATACCTTGTGTTGGTTATTTTATACCTGAACCAGTAAAGTTATCTTTTGCAATACAACTCACTTTAAGAATATAGGATTAAAGTAAATTTGTATCTAGAATTAATTTATGATCATATCTCTAAAAAGTTCCTTTTGCAGTGTCAAATGGCTTTTCTTTTACCTTTTTAACTTTTGCAGATCAAAAAGCAGTTTTATTGGTAAAAAGTTACTTTTTAACCCTCAACACTAATTATTTCTTTATCCTTAAGCATTAACCATCAGTGTCATATACCATCGGACTCGTCTCATCAAGAGCTTTATTTTGACAATAATTTTGTATATTTACAAAATTACCCCTGGTCCAGGACTAAATTATAACTTCAAATTCTTTTGAGTCATTAGCTATAATTTTCCCTGTGACTTTTATCCTTTCTTCCCCACTTAATTTTTTTATGCTTTTGGGATATAAATATAATTTTTATAATTTCTAGGTGCAAAAACATAATTTCCCATTTTTCCATCCAACTAGAAAAATGACCTCTTTGCTTTATTTCACGTAAAACGATGTCTATACGTTTTTGTGAATTCCTTATGCATTTCTATATATTCTAGCCTTTTAGAAATGTTACAATTCCCTCCCCCTTAAAATAAATTTCATCCTCAAAATTTATATATATACTTGTATCTCATATTTTCTTTTTATTTATTTCCCAATTTTCAAACCACTTTTACCAAAGAAATACTTCCACTTCTTATTTGCTTAACAAATGAGTTAGTATTTTACTTTGGTATCATTTATTCATTTATAGCATTTGAAAGGTCTGGTTCATATTCTTTGAACTGAGAACTATGAGGACATCATAAACTATCTTTACTTTAGGGGTATAAAAAATTTCCACATAACATACTCATTCTTAATCTTCTTCCTTACTTTCATAACTTTCTTATCTTATTTATATTATAGTTTCTTCATTGGCACCGGATATCATTCTTTTATCTTCTTTCATAACTTTATACCATCTACATGAATAATCTTTCTCCTTAGGTATAAGCTTATCACACCAGCTTTGCCAAGATGACACTTACAAAGTGATCTCATCCTTTTTTTAATTCTACTTTCTAACCTCAAGTTCAACCGTTCTCTTATCTCTTAATCACTTTAGGATATTGTGATCTCAAACACTTCTATGGTGATACCATATATATAGCAACACATATTAGCTATAACAACTCTTAGTAATTTCGCTTCTTGAGAGCATTACTTACCGCTGCTATAAGTAGGAACAGGTTTTTCATAAAAATTATCACATAAAACTTTGGCTACTACCCGCCACTCAACCATGTTACATTACTCGTTTCCTAATCCATGCTTACTTTAATTATTATAGGCTCTCAGGGTTATTATTAGATCAGGATTAATCATCTCAAGGGAGGAAATTTAGCCTCTTTAGCTCATTAAAACTCATTTCATAATCCATTTCCCACAAAAGCTTTCTCTTCTAACTTAGTGGTATGACAAATTGAGAGAAACTTTCTTAACATCTGCTAACTTAGAGACCTTTCATCTCTATTATAGTGTTCAGTCTCTCCCATTTCCTCACTTTACTTACTTTACTAGGATCTACTGCAATTTATATGGGAGATTCTGTAACCTACTAATCATACTTTTCTGGAGCCCAGCTCCTATCTGCTAAGTTCAGCAAGTTTTTTGCTTTTATTTGTAAAAATTCTCAGTTGTTTTTCATGCTCCTCTAATGATTTAGAGTACTTTTAGCATATCATCCCTGAGAATCACAATAAACTGCATATACTTTTATTTATAAAGCCTAATAGGTGTTTTTAGTAAGACTATCATAAATTCTTAGTGTGCCTGTTTAACTATTGGCACATCTTTCTTACTTTTTACATCTTTTACATGCCTATTAGTAGGTCACTCATCATAAAATTTTCCTCACCTGTGCACGTTTAACTGTAAAGTGCTGAGGGGTTCTACTACACTCTTGCCATTCTTCGACTTAGAGAATGTGGTATTAGACTTCCTTATAAGCCATAACTCATCTATGTGACCTCTGGATATCTTACTACCTTTAAATCTAGGGCATTCAATCCCTAACTTATACTGCTTCTTTTTACTCTAGCCTTCGCTAGCTTAGAGATTTCATTTACCACTATACCTTTACATATAAAATTACCCGTGAACCTTGTACTCTACTTATCTTACCATTGCCTTTAAGGTCTTTTGGCTCTTTGTGAGTTGGGGTCTAAATAATATTAAGGCCGTGGTTATTCACTCTTTGCTCTTCAATATTTCTACTTTGTCTGTTCTCATTCATAACTTTTGTTAGTTATTTAGCCAAGGTCAATAACTAGTCTAGTAGCTTAAGGAACATTTTTCTACCCTTTGAAAGTCTCTTGCTAGCCCAATTAGGATCTAGCCTTAACCTTTCACCATTACTCATTCTTGGTCAATTGTGCATCACCCTAAGAGCCACCTTCCATTACTTTGCCTTGGTGACTCATCTGATGGAGGATTTCATCTCTTTACTTAATTGGGCCTCTCCCCAAGAGCTACCTCCTAACTGCCTTGCCTCAGCTACTTTTATCATAAAGAGGGTTTCATCTCTTTTCTCAATTGGGCTTCTTCCTAAGAGCTACCTCCTTTTTACATCTCCTTGGCAACTAATAGAAGATTTCATTCATTGTAAGATTTTTTGGCCAAAAACTCTCTTTAGCTAGATTTCACACTAAGCTAGACAATCAACTATCTCAAAGTTTTGCAGTTCCCTAACTGTTTGCCACCATTTTCATCTTAAGCTAACACTTCAAATCTCATGCCTCAAATATTACAAACACATTACTAACTTTCCATTGTGGAGGCATTGAATCTTATCAAACTTTCTCATTTGAATCATACATCAACTTTCATGCCTATTCTTAACATTATTTTTCTAGTATTTCTCAGCTTGAGCTATCAACATAACATGTAACTTAATCTTAACACAAGGAACACCTTCAAGGGGTAGGCAAAATTATCATCTTGCTCTTACAATCTAGGGGGAGCTTTTCTGTAAAAAGCTTGTTTATGCAAAGGCTCACATCATTACTAGGGAAAGGCATATTAATCTTTGTAATGCTATGATGCTTATTTAGGCAGACAATGGAGATTATGACCCTTTTTCTTATTAAGACAATTCTCATCTAATTATACAACAGTAATCTCCAATCCTAGCCTCTTGCATCATTATAAAACATAAAATATTAGCTTACACTAAATTGTACCTTTACTAAGGCCAGCAACTTACATGCCTCATACTAAGATTAGCACAAGGACATTTTCCTGTACTTATGGCCTAGAGTTGGCCACCTCCATTGTGTAGTCACGGGATAATGTCCCGACTCTCTATACTCAAAGCACACATTTTTCATTATGAAGTATAGCCTTCTGCTATGAGCCTTTCCACATTCTTAAAAATAGGAGCTGGCTTACACAGCTGTTTCCTCTACCCTTTTTTCCTTGTTTCTTAAATCCCCTGGTATTCCAAGGTTACTTACCCTTACGTACTTGCTTTCTCTACCTCCATAGTTTTCTTACTATTCTCAGTGATTAGTGAATTAAAAGTCTGAAACTACATCGAATAACTCTTCTCTTATTGTTGCTTTAAGTCCTTTACAGCTCTTACCCTTACTCAACATCATATTGATAGAGATAAGTGAGGTATCGAGCTAGTTGATTATACTTTACTATATATTCAATGACTGACTCATTCTCATCTTAGCGAATCATTACAATTCTACTTCCTTTTTCATCTTTTAAAGACAAGGGAAAATACTTCTTATAGAACTATTCTATAACTATTTCCAAAGTCAATAAAGCATCATTTACCTCATTAGCTTATTCCGTGTCCTGCCACTATTAGTCAGCCTCCTTTACCATTAAGCTTCCATTTCCAATGTGTAGCCCACTATCTTGGAAATCTTTTTAGGGCTCACAATCTACTTTTTCACAACTTTCATGTCAAATTAACCATCAAAGGATGAAAGTTAGCACTTTTACAATAGTATATTGGTGGCTAGTACTCTCAACCAATTGCCCTATAGCTTATCCCACAGGAACTTACTGACTTGCCTAAGGTTGTAGAGGTATATGCAGAACCTTAAGGGCTATAGCTTTCTCCCTATTGTCTTTGAGCATTATCTGTTATAACTACTCAATAGTTCACTATTATTGATCCTAATGATTAAGAATCACTTGCAAGGGAGCTAGACTGGGGTACATTCTTTTATTGCTACTAGAGTCATTTGAGAGGTGTGTGCTTGTACTATTGATCTTAGCTGAGCTCGTCACCATATCATAACCATGCTTATCTTGCATTCAATACTTGGAAATGATAAATTGCACTTAGCAATTAGCATTAACTATTACTTTCGCTACCTTATCATTTATCATGATACATCATCATACCTCGACCCCTAGTCTCTTTCTTTATTAACCTTAAGTCAGCATCTTGTTGCATATATACTACTATAATTCATTCATGCTTATTGTCATGACATTGGCTTATGAGGCTCAAGTACTATTGTGAGTCTTATCATTGCCATTTGATAACTTCACTAGATCTTCCTCTAGATTCTCTTCTGAGACTTCTATTGCCTCAGCTTTTCTTCATGATAGCACTTTATTTAGAGTGTTCAAGCAATAACACAGTCTTTTAAAGTGTGAAACACTCAACCTTAAGGGAACTTCTTGATACAATTCCCAAACTCTTGATTCGGTATGGCATCAAGTACTTGCTTAACCCATTCATCTGCAGGAAGCTTATAATCGCAATGCCCTTCTAAGAATCTCTTTGCTTCTAATGCGAGATTTAGAAAAACTTGAACATATACCTCAAATCTATCATGACATTCATCATAGATAGCCTTAACAATCCCTTGGATTTGAAGTCCTTGGTTTATTCAGAGAAAGCTACCTGCTTAATCTAAATAGTATAGTTAGCCCAAACTTGCTTATTATAACTGGTGGGCTAATCTACCTCTTTACCTAGAGGTGCATTTGCTTGCTTTGGAAGGACTACACTTGGAAGGACTACCACTACAAGGTCATTTTCTAAATCCAGGCAATCTTTCAAACTAGTCATCACTATATGGTTGTTATAATTGAAAATCTCGTTGGATCCTATGTTTTCTTCTACAGGGCCATGATTTGGTTCATGCCAATTTCCTGCACTTGGGTGTTATTCATTTCTCCTTTATACATTAGTTTTCCCCATTGATTCATTTCATAACTACTTCTCTTCATTATCATTATTCATTCCTTATTGGCCTCTTACATTCATTACTGGAAACGTCTTGCCGCTGATCTTATATTATAGGCAGGCTACTTGCTCTTTATATTCTTTAACATTACCTATCATCACATCTTATATCTACTTCCTAGTCAGTGGCTTGGAATTAGAGAGAAGTCTTAGGTAAACATTCATCACATCTCATACTCTTTAGAGGTCTACTATAGCCTCACAATTGGTATACTACGACCATGAGATCTACTGTGATCTCCGAGCCCTACTAGGATTCTCTGTGATCCTACATCTTCTCTTTATTGATAGAATTTAACTACAATCTAACTTTGAATGGATTCACGACCAAAGGAAAATACACACTACAACACATCCACAACTAATCCAACAACTATCATAAGCTATCATTAAGACTAATCTCTTTATGCCACTAAAACAATCTTAGGACAGATTCCTATAAGGAATATATCTTGTATTCAAAGGGAAAGCTCTAACTAAGAGAATTACTTTCCTCTCTTGTTGCAAAGATTTGCCCAGATCTTTGCTTTGATACAAAAAATGTAACACCTTAACTATAGACCACATTACCCATATATTGAACCTTATTATGCTTCATAGAACATGTTTAGAAACTTGAATCACATGATATATTAAGATATAAAATTTTCTTTTCTAGGTTAGTTTTTACTTGGTAAACCCTTTTTCCTAGTCAAAATTTCAAAATTCATAAATAATTATAGAAAAATCATATCAAAGTGATTCAAGTCTCCAAAAAAACTTTCAAATCTCATCTAAATGGGAAAAAAATATGAAACAACATTTTTGTAATGCCAATTAGTACAGTTTATTGCATGAAATCCACTGTTCAAATGGTCATTTTTATCTTTTCCAGGATTTTGGCTGTAAATTTAAAAATTTATGTCTAACTCTATACTAAGCCAAATCATGCAATCTATATGCCATTGGAAAGCTATGTATGTCTATGTACAGCCATATTTTTATTATACATTTATTTAACTTGTGTAGGATATGATTCTAGCTTGAATCACTAAGGATCAGAACCTCATTCTTACTGGAATAGTTTTAGTAAAACATGTATATCTCTCATTGTATAGCTCCAATTGAACTCAAACTAGTGGCATAATAAAAAAAACAAAGACATTTTCATAAATTTAAAACATTGAATTTTTGGAGCTCTGTATGATTTTATATCACTTTTCAAAGAAAGTAATACATACAATAAAATTCATAGCCTTCACTTCATTGTCTAGTTTTTGTTGAATCAAGTGTTTTGATAATTCCAAACCAACCTTTTAGAGCTTGGAAAGAAGCTATCAAAGGTGCATGGAAGATCTCAAATGGAGAAATCTAACTAAAATCAGCACAAGATTAGATATAGGATTTCTTACTATGTTTAAGTTGAGTAAAAGACTTTGATTTGGCAAAAGAATGTTTTTAGAAATCTGATTCCATGTTAATTCATGGAATACTTGAAAAATACCCACTAACAGACGAACTTTAAAGTGTTAAAGCTAATCTATTGCTTTGAAAATTTGAACTTTGGCTTTTGAAATTCAAATTTTGAATTGAAAATAAGTTAGTCAGAAAAGAGATTCCTCTGACAGATGAACTTTGAATGCACAAATTCAAACTTTGACATGAGTTTGATAAGATACTTCTCTGACAGATGAACCTTGTGTTTTGAAAATTTGAATTTATGATAAAACACAATTCATAAAAATGAAAAATTCATCTGAGGATATGACAAAGCTCATCTGAAAGTGATGTTTAAAAAGAGTCCAAAATTAGCTCACTGACAGACGAACTTTGACTTTGAAATTTTGAATTTTAGAAACAAAGCTTGCAAGTCTGTTATGACAATTGTTGACATACGAATGTTGGTTTTCAGAAATTCAAACTTTGAAATAAGTCTGATAAAAGCTCCCTCTGACAGATGAACTTTGAATCTTGAAAATTCAAACTTTGAAAAGATGAAGTATTGTCCCTTATTGAGGTGCCCACTGACAGACGAATTTTTGGCACCAAAATTCGAACTTTGATGGCACTGTAGCAATATGGGACAACTGTTCACACTTATCAAAAGAATTTTGACTTGAAAATTCGTATGTTCCAATAAAGAAACATTCTTGAAAGATGAAAATTTGAACTTTGCTTCATAATAGATGAACTTTGAAGTTCAACGTTAAAGTCTTTAACTTTCAGTATTTGTGAAATTCGTTTAATGACTAACCAACATTCAAACTTTGAGTGTCATAAGCATTAAATGCGATTGGTGAATGGATAGTTTTTTAGAGTAATCATTGGGTAACGTCTCTAATAGCTAGATCTTGTCTCTAACAAATAGTTAAGACATAAATCTATAAATAGAACTTCATTTGAAGTTGTGGGTAACAAATTTACATTGTATATACTGAAACTCTGTTAAATTCTCAACTCAAAGTCTCTTTCTCTCATACTTCATTGTTCTGCACTTCAACTTTTATATACACTCTAAATTAGAGAGTTCATTTATTGTAATTAATCTTATCTTCATATGGAAGAAAGATTTTCTTGTGAAAGGATATCACAAGGGATTTGGGAAGCACTTAGCTAGAGTGCAAAGAGAGAGGTTGTAAGCTCTAAGAACAGAGCAACAAAGTTGTACTGAGGCAATTACAAGAAACCCACTGAATTCTTGCAAGATAGTGGATAATATCAAGTAGTTGCTTGGGGACTGGATGTAGGTTAAGATAAAGAAACCGAACCAGGATAAACATCTGTGTCTTCCCTTCTCCTTTACTGCTTTTACATTGCTATTCCTTTATACTCTATTTTATTGTCTCTTTTGTCTTCACCACACTCTTGACTTTTGTAGAAAATTTTAATTCTCCCAATTCATCCCCTCATGGGAAGCCAGCATATCTAACAGTTTTGACCCTCAATTTTAAAATTACACTATAAATCGTAAATGTATCCAAATTAAGTGTTCTTTACCACATTGGAAAGCCTGTTATTTGTAATTTCAAAGCATATATAACACTTAACCTACTTACTATGTTTTGATCAAATAGTGTTAACTTTATTTTCATTGCTACAAAATGAACTTCTAGCAATATAACATGCAAATTAGACTTCATAACAAGCTCAAATGATCATTCCATATTCTAAATCCACACCAAACATTCCATAATGCTCAAAAGAACTTAATAGCACAAGGGTACAAATCCATATGCATATATGCAATTTTTATACACTCTTTCAAAATGTGGAATCATAGCCTGAAATCATCATCAAGCATTATTCTCTCCTTCATTCTCTTTGGCTCCTTGATCTCCTTGCCATTGCTTGTGCCTAATCATTTGGTATACTTGAGAGGATGAGATTATGACAATCTCAGTGGCAAGTTATTTTTCATGCAATTATATCAATCATGCCAAATAACTCACATTTAATCATATCAATCACATCTAAACAATAAATTATCACATTGTTCATCAAAATTTTGGCAGCATAACAGTTTAGAAAATAGACATTGCAGGGAATAAAACCCTCATTTTATAGCCAAAACTAATCAAAGAAATCACAATTATGATATGGCAACATAATTTGATCATAGAAAGACAATGAAAGAACATAAGGCAAGAATATAAAACTTAGCTACCTCTTGATGTACCACTTGTATCACTTGGCTTTCCTCTTGAAACCAATGATTTCTCTAGCTTTCTCAAGCTTCCTCAAGTCCCTAGGAATCTATAAACAATGGCTCAATCCACTAATTTCATAGCATGAGGCATAGACTTCATATAAAACCCTACAAACCCTTAAATGTCCAACTTGTCTATCTTAGGCTTATTCTTGAAGCATATACTTGTTCTTAAGGTTTTTGGCATGAGGAATCTATTTTTGGCACCAAAATAATGAAATTTCCAGTCTAAGATGGCTTAATACCCTAACTAAAATTCTGGTCCTATGAAGAAAAATGGATTTTCCATAAACTTGTTTCAAAACATTCCTAACTTGCTTTCTTTTACAAAAGCTCATGCTTTCTTGTAAATTTATGGCCTAAAACACCTTCCCTCTCTTAAACAAACTTAAACTAAATTTGACTAGAGGTTAGGAAAGAAGAAATTTCATGAAAGTATCCCAAAATACTTAGAAACTAAGTTATACCACTTGGAATTTGCAAATAGATCACTTACCCTTTTTTTTTGGAATATTTCTTCTTCTTTTTCTTGTATTTTTCTTTACCTCACGTGGCTGCCGCTTTCTCTCCACTTACTACACTCTCTCACCCTCTTTCTTAGATGCATGGATGTGCAAGAGATGGAGGGATATTTATAGGCACACTAACCAAGGTCAAATGCTTTGGTTAGTTGCTTTTCCACCTATAGTTAGGTCAATTAACTTGAGTTAACCAAAGACTTAGCCATTAAGTCTTCTAATTTCCTCATATGAGTTATGAGGTGGTGCCATGTGAGAGGAAAACATCTCCATAATATTGCATGTTTTTCCCAATCCAGTAATACCTTGTGTTGGTTACTTTATACTTAGACCAGTAAAGTTATCTTTTGTAGTATAAAATCACTTTAAAAGTATAGGATTAAAGTAAACTTATATCTAGAATTACTTTATGATCCTATCTCTAAAAAGTTCTTTTTGCAGTGTCCAATAGCTTTCTTTTACCTTTTTAGCTTTTACAAATAAAAAAGCATTTTTATCTGTAAAAAATTACTTTTTCACCTTCAGTACTAATCATTTCTTTATCCTTAAATATTAACCCTCAGTGCCATATACCATCAGACTCATCTCATTAAAAGCTTTATTTTGACATTAATTTTGTATATTTACAAAATTACCCTTGACCCAGGACTAAATTATAACTTCAAATTCTTTCGAGTTATTAGCTGTAATTTTTCCTATGACTTTTATCCTTTGTTCCACGCATAATTTTTTTATGCTTTTGGGATACAAATATAATTTTCATAATTTCTAGGGGCAAAAACATAATTTCTCATTTTTCCATCCGACTGAGAAAAATAACCTCTTTGTCCTATTTAACGCAAAATTGTGTCTGTCCATTTTTGTAAATTCCTTATGCATTTCTATATATTCTAGCTTTTTGGAGATGTTACACCAATTCTGGGGAAGTGAGCCATTCTTCCTCTTTTACCCTTCCATGTTGTCATCCCCTCCTTCCACCGCTGTCATCCTTTCTGGCCTACATCACTGTCTTCCCCTTTAACTTCCACCACCGTCTTCCCCTCCAGCCTCCTGTCTTCTTTAATTTCTGTCCTCTTCTCCATTTCTGCATTATGTGATTTTCTTTCTTTTCTTTTGTAAAATATGGTTCATGGGTTTGCTGGTGCTTCATCGATAGTTCAATATCCTCTTCAAATGATAGTGATGGTTGCTCCTCCAGCGATGGTGACAACTTCAATGGCATAGTCTTCAATATAGGTTCTTCTCAACCCAAATCATCCCTAGCTCAAGCATTCCATGGTGGTTTAAGCATTATCCGACTTGGGTTCTTCACGTTCAAGTTCTTCAATTTGTTTTTTTTCTTGGAATTGTGTGATTTTGCTCCCTAAGTCCCATCCCTTTCAAATTTTGATTATGGTCACAAAAAAGATTGTGCGATAGTTTTGTTTTCTAGATTTTTGGTTAATTGATTTGGCTGGTTGAAATGGGAATGATGGTAGGGCAAATGGTGGTCTCTATGATAGTACACAATGGCTGGCAAAAATCTGTTCAAATTTTTTTTAGTATGGGTAATTTAATACTATAATTACACATTTTAAGTAAAAGTTATACAACATTTTCATTATTATACCAAATATACTTTTAGAACCCATTTTCACTTCCATTTTTACTTTCACTTCAACTAAAAGCACTTCTACAAACCAAACAGGGCATTAGTTTTACAGCATTTAAAAGCCTTTTGACTATGTGAACCAATAAAAAACTAAAAAATGTTCAAAAGTATTTTTTGCAGTTATATAGTAAATTGCATAGCAATCTTTCAAAAATCTTCACTAAATGTATAAAAATCATTTCTCAATGGTTCAATTTCTAAAAATCATGCACATCTTGAAATTCATGAGAAAAATAAGAAATTAGAAAATATTCCTTAGATTCATATAGTTTATTACTTAAACTTTACTGTTCATTTTCTAGTTCCAGTTTCTATCCGAATCCTGAGTTGAAATTTTGAAAATTCATATCTCATAAAACATAAAGCCAATTTGTTCATTCTTATCATCATTGGAAAGCTTTATTTATCTCTTTTCTAACCATATTTATTTTTTACATTTTATATACTTCTACTAGGCAGAATACTCATTTATACATTCAGGGGTTAGAAAATGCTTTTATTGGAGCAGTTTTGGAAAAACATTCATAAGTACCATTGTGTAACTACAAATACAACCAAATCAGTGTCATGTTGTTCATGATACATAGCTCTATCCATACATGTAGACAATAGAATTTTTTATGACATATTCTATTTTATACAACAATTTTAAGTAGACAGTATTTATAGTAGCTTCACAATTCCAGCAAACAGTTTCACTTCATCAATCTTTCATGCTTTTGCTTTTTCCCTCACTAATACTTGGTCTTATAATAGGGAAAACTTGGAGGTGAGATGGTGACATCTCAGTAGCAACACTGTATATGTAATCACATGAACACATACAAATTAAACCTTAAAAGCTCTGCATGATTTCATGAAAATATACATAAATACCATGTTGTCTAACAAAAATTTAGCAGCATAATGGCTTAGAAATAGGATATCTTGGGCTTTAGCTCTTATCATAAAACAACCACCCAATCATGAAAAACAATCATAACAACAACATGGAACATTTTCATTTTTAATAAACATACATAAATGTCAATTGAGCAATAACATAAAACATAGCAATGTGCTACCTTGAAGCTTTAACCTTTGTCTTCCACTTGGGCTTTACTCTTGCTTTGCTTTACTCTTTAGTTTGTTGTGAGCCTAACAACATCAATAGAACCCACTAAACATCATGCTAATCAAACTTGAACTCATGCATGCATAAATGGCCCTAACTATTGACATTTTGTAAACTAAATCCTATAATGAATCCTTTGATCTCTTTTAGCTATTATGCATGCTAGGAGTGTATTGGAAACATTAGTTTCATAAAAAACTTCATCCCTCATTCACTTCTCATCTTGGCCAAACATGGACTTTAAAACCCATCAAGAAAAACTCAACCTTTAGTCATTATTTAATCACATAACCACAATGCAACCATTGTTTAAATGAAGCACAAATCCTTGCCTTCCTTCCTTATCTTGGTTGTAGCTTAGGGCTATGGGAGAAGAAGAGAATGCTTTCAAAACCCTAAGTAATGAATGGAGAAAAAGGAACTAGGAGAAAATGGAGGAGGATCTTACCTTGTTGCCTTGCTTCTTTCTTCTTCTTCTTTCTCTTATCTCTTTTTCTCCCTTTCCCTTCATTACTACACTGAGCACTTTTTAGATCGGGTAAAATAGGCTTTCTAGATCAGTTCTAGTGTAGATGTAGAAGTGACCGATGTAGAAAATTTTGTTTTTTTAGATCGGTTATTTAACCGATCTAGAAAATATTTTCTAGATCAGTTGTTTTAAACACCCGGTCTAGAAAATCATTAAAAAACATAATGAGCACTTTCTAGATCGGTTTTGGAGTCATGACCGATCTAGAAAATTCTAGATCAGTTATAACTCATAACCGATCTAGAAAGTGTCAATTTTTTTTTTTAAATATACTCCCTGAATCTTACACTTATCATCCCTATTTACACTCAAAATGTAAACCAATTTAGATGCATCTAGCTAATACTAATAACACGTTATAATTTAAACCATATGTACTTTCTACGCATAAGTTACAATATGTTAAATAACATCACTGCACAAACAAAAAAATGTACTAAATAGCCCAATGTCTTTCAAATTTAAAGGGCATAATGCCTTAAATTAACTTAAAAATATTACAGCATAAAATCATTAATACAACAAAAACTCATCATGACCAATCTTGTGCTTTCTTTTGAACATAGTTGGCCAACAAAATAGCTTTCATTTCAACATCCATCCTACACAAAGATCATTGAGAAATATCTATATCAGTCAGAGTTTTAATCTCAATGTTATATCTTCTTTTCAATGAAAAAAATCATCATTTTTCTCAATAGTTCCCATTTTTGAAGGAAAAGAATTAAATTCTACTTTGAATTGCCACTTATCTAATCATCACTAACACCTCTTTTGTTTATATGAAACTCTTCCTTTTTTTTTTCCAGAATGAAACTTCCTTTGTTTTTTTGCCAGAATGAAACTCTTCCATTATAACTAATAAGAGATCCCAAAAAATAATTAATCCCCATTCTTTTGTTTATAATAACTAATTAGATACCCCAAAATGAGATGCCACCATTATATATATATATATATGAATATATAGATTTATATATATATCTTCCACTTTACGCAGTGCCAATAGCCCAATTTGCAAAATTAAAACACCACTCATTCCACCTAAACCAACTACTTAGCATGAAGATCAATTGGCCAACTCTAGTGAACCTAAAAGTATAACAACATACATCAAGACAAAGTTCATAAATTTAAAGTACGTGATTTACAATTGCTTGGCCATGTTTCCACCCACACATGTTTGAAACTTATTTAGAAAGTTTATGCAACCAAATCTAACCTTCAAAGCAAAGTGGTTTCTAGAAAATAGCTTGCCCAACGCCTTTGAATGCCTTTAATTTCCTCTTCAGAAAAGGCGTCCTCATTGTCGAATATCTATCAGTTCAAAGCCTATCAAAACATAAACTCATAAAGGAACAAAACTAAGTTTTGTAAGCTATAATTTCCTTTTCAAATGATTCAATAATTCCTGAAGTGATGATATTGAACATATATATCATCGCATAATATCCACACACTTTGTCTCCCACTTGTTTTTGATACTACAAATGAACAAAAAATGACCAACATCATAAAAGAGTGAAAGTTTGTTGCAAAAAGTGCTTGGGTTCAAACCATTTACCTTTGGGTAAAACCACGAAGTCTTCTTCAGCTGATGTGCATGCTGACCCTGTAGGACTTTGCTCGATCCTATAGCACTAATTTCAAATGCATGCAAAGAATTATATTACAAAGTAATAATAATAAATATCACAAAGTAAAGATTTAGACAAACACACTTATGTGTCAATCATATCCTTGAAATCATCATTTGGTGGCATCGATGCAGAGCAAAACCAAGCTACAACATTTTGTTAAGGGGAAATAACCATCAACTGCCAATGATCCCTACAAAATAGGGAATAAATTACACAGCCACAATATCATATGAATTATAATCTTTTTCTTACCCTTGATGATATGATGCAAGGACACATTGTTTGTTGCCTTCTTTGAGCCTAGATCTGATGTAGGTTGATATTACAGATATCTTATTACCTTGCCTTTGGATGTGTTGTGGGCACATGAAACCATACTTATCACTTTTTCTTGATAAGTTGTAAAGGTGATTGAGATACCTACAATATTTAAATGTGTGAGTTTCAAGAATTAAATGCTTAGACATCATCCAAAAATAACAATAAACTTACTTCACAAACAATTGCAGGATTGATATGTTCAACTTATCAGTCATGAGTAGCTCCATCACATCTCTCTAGTAAATTTAGAAATCGTAATCCTTTATATCATCTATAATCCCTAAATCTATATGAACCTTGACAGGATTTTTTATGTTCATTGCCACTACACATAGACGTGTTAGTGGATCCATCTGGGGTTGGAACTGTCGCATTGAAGGAGTAGTTTCCTAAATAATGAAGTAATTATTAAACACATTACATGGTATATGAAGTATGAGTAAAACACAACATAGTAATAATAGAATTACCTGGACTAGTGTTTTTGGCCATAAAATAAAAGTATTTAGGGCTTCCCCTACTGTGCTCACCTCTTCACTAGGGAATGGTAGTGGTGCATCTGGAACTTCAACCCAATCAACCACTACCCTCACTTGATTGTCCTTCATTTTTTGGTGATGGATGACTAAGCCTAAGTTGTAGACTTTATCATAAGCCACTAATCGCCTTTAAGGATCCTCCAGATATAGCTCACATGGTTGTCTACTATCTTGGATGGGAGCATCCTCTGATGCAAGGTCAGGAATACAACTATCTTTTGTGCTTTGAACTATGGGAGAATTGGTTCCTTGGATGGATGTGTCTATCCGTGATGGTATGCCCGCTGCGCCAAATAAGGACATCACTTCATCCTTTATAACTGCCACTTGTGTTGCCACCTGCGCTGCTACCATCATTTCCATCTCATCTCGAGTCATGATTCTTGAGCCATGACGTTTAGTTGATCCAAAGTATTGCTTGATAGCTACTCCTCTTTCAACTCCCCTGACACAGCCAAGGTGCTCCGTTTTCCCTGAAGTAGTAGCCAAGATATCATTCCTTCCAACAGGAGTGAAGCTTCCCTGAGAGTACTGTTCTTGGAGAGAATCCTGTAACATACAAATAACAAATATATTTAACACTTGTATAACTCAAGCCAAATAATAAATTTGATTAGTCTTAAATTACTTACAATCTTTTCAGCAACTGCACGAGCCTCCTCAGTGACATACTCTCCTTCCTTTGTTTGCCGTGCAAGCTTCCATTTCTTAGCGTGAGTGGGTGGAGATGGAGGAGAAGTCATAGTGGATGAGTCACCTTGAGCATCTTCACGCTCCTTCAACTTTTTTTTCAAAATTTTTTCTTCAAGCAAGTCATAACCCCCACGTGACAATCTATGGGGGTAAACATTTTTTGCTTGTAACTCTTAAGCTTTTTGTCTTTTCTCCTATTAACAGTAAGTGAATAAAATCAATAATGAATAAAACCATTTCATTTTCACATTCTTGGTTTACTAACCTGAAAATTTTTATCCAAATGACTTTCAACAAATTATGCCAAGTCTCTTCTTCAAGAAATTGATAATCCTCACAAGGAATTACTCCCTTCAGCTTACCAAACACATATCTACTAGTAAGACTGGTCTTAAAGGCCTTCCATCGCTCCCCTGCATATTGAATCAACTTTGTCCTCAACAATTGATTAGGAGGAACATCATAAGTGAGCTACAATACACACATATAGAAAGAAGTTAGTGATATAATAATATTGATAAATATAATAGTTTATATAGTGATACACCGTGATAGTTTCCCAAATCTGATCCTTCACCTTATTGGATACATCTTCCTACTCATTCTTTAAAATGCTTGCCTTACTACGTCCTAGAAGGGCAACAAAACTTTTAAACCTCTTCCTATTAGGCCCAATTGGATTCCAAATCTCATCAAATTCAATATGTATCCTTTGTTCACCACCATGACCGAGGGTTAATTCCTTTAACTGCATGCCACGTTTGCCCCTTTTACGTGTAGATTGATGAGCTTGGCCACTTTGAGCATCATTATGAGTAGACTGGTCACTAGAACAATTCTCTATGTGCCTGTTTAGACAATAAGATAAGAAGGTAAGCATATTGAAGATAATTAAAGTATGAAATAAGATAAGTAACAAACAAAATTCAAACTCAATTTTTATAAACTGTTATATGAACTATGAAATAAGATAAGTAATAACTTAACTCAAACTTTATTTAAGGTTATTCTCCCATATCCCTTCATTATGATCTCCTCTTGTGGCATGTATTTCATCTACTTCATCTTCTTCATTTAGTTCAGGAAGCCTAGATGAGAAAGGAGGAGTCTCACAAATATTGAAACTTGATTCATCATTCTCATAAGCAATAATCATCCTTTTCCCCTGTAGAACCACTGACCACCTTTTATCTCCTTGATCAGTGACATAAAACACTTGTTTCGCTTGGTGTGCCATAATAAAGGGCTCCTCCTTATAACCTACCCTATTAAGATCCACTAATGTAAATCCTAACTCATCTATTTGGACACCATTATTACTATCAACCCGCTTACATTTGAAAACAGGCACTTTAAATTTTGTATAGTCAACCTCCCAAATCTCTTCAATAACTCCAAAATAAGATATGACTGCCAATACCGGGTTTTTATCTTTTGAACTCAAAAAATGCATTGACTTTGCTACTACCATAACCCCACTATTTTGCATGTACTCTTGTCATCTTAGGCCTTTGTATAGAAGGAATACCCATTAATGTCATAGCCACTCCAACATACAACGTCAAAGTGAGGCCTATCGGCTAACCATCTTATTGTATCAGATACATTATCATCATTCATAAGCTGTTCATTGAACCATGATTTGAAAGTCTTGTTGTGCTCATTCACTAACCATTTATCATTCTTCCAAGGGTTTTTTTCTCTTATAATGCTTTTATGGGTAGCCAAGTAAGGCTGAACTTTATCAGTGTTATTCAAAATGTATAGATGTACTTGTAGTACTTCATCATGACCCATACTTTTCACTCTTAACCCCCGTGTACCCTTACCAGCACCTCTTGCCTCATGGCGAGACTTTGGAAGTCCAACAGCTTCAGCTTCTGTTAAGTATTCAGTACAAAACTCAACTGCTTCTTTTGTAACATATCTTTCAACAATTGATGCTTCAGGCTGATGTGGATTCTTCACATACCCCTTTAAGATTTTCATGTATCGCTTAAATGGGTACATCCATCGTAAATAAACAGGGCCCCATGACCTTATCTCCCTCACTACATGGACCATTAAATGTACCATGATGTCAAAAAATGAAGGTGGAAAGTACATCTCAAGTTGACACAAGATAATAGCAGCATTATTTTCTAATTCATCTAATCCCTGAGGGTCAATGACTTTGCTACATATGGCATTGAAGAAGAAGCATAGCCTGGTTATAGTATGTCTCAAATTTTTTGGCAATATGTCGCGAATAGCCACTGGTAATAGTTGTTGTATCAAGACATGGTAGTCATGAGACTTTAAGCCTATTAATTTCAAATCTTTCATTAACACAAGCCTTTTAACATTTGAAGAATACCCTTGGGGTACTTTGACATCACGTAAACACTCACAAAAACTTCTTCTCTCATTTTTGGACAATGTATGACAAGTTGGGGGCAAATAAGTCTCTTACCTACTAGTTGTGGAGCTAACTCTTGTCGTATTCCCATTGCAACCATATCATTTCTCGCATTTGCACAATCCTTAGTCTTGCCTTGTATATTGAGAAGCGTTCCAATAACACTATCACACACATTTTTCTCCACATGCATCACATCAATACTATGCTTGACCTCAAGACTTCGCCAATATGGAAGATCATAGAAGATAGACCTCTTTTTCCATAAATTCTTTTCAGTTGCAAGTTTTTGAGTCTTTCCAAAGATAACATTGATGTCTTTCACCCATTGATAAACTTGCTCTACATTTAATGCCTTGGGAGCATCTTCATACTCTTGTAAGCCATTAAAAGCTTTCTTCAATCTACGATATGGGTGGTTCCGTTGAAGAAATCTCCAATGAGCAAGGTAGACTGTCTTCTTTCTATACTTAAGTTGATTGCAGAGTGTGCCTTCTTGACAAATAGGGCATGCCTTATGCCCCTTAACACTGTACCCGGACAAGTTTCCATATGCGGGAAATTCATTTATCGTGTAAAAGATCATGGCACGCATCTTAAAAGTCTCCTTGTAATATGCATCAAACACATCCACACCTTCCTCCGACAGTATTTTCAAGTCCGCAATCAAAGGTCCCAAGTAAACATCTATGTCATTTCCTGGCTATTTTGGGCCTAAAATCATCATCTACAACATGATGTATTTGCATTTCATACATGACCAAGGAGATAGGTTGTAAATCACCAAAAGAACAGGCCATAAACTATGTGTACTGCTCATGTTACCATAAGGGTTTATTCCATCCATACAAAGTCCAGGCCTAAGGTTTCTTGGCTCACTACCAAAGTCAGGAAACAATTGATCAACAACCTTCCATTGAGGAGAATCAGCTGGATGTCGGAGCTTTCCGTCAGAAACCCTCTCATCTACATGCCATCATAAGTTCTTTGCATCCTTTGCATTAGCAAACAAGGGCTTGAACCTTGGTGTTATTGGAAGATACCATAACACCTTCATAGGAGGCCCCTTAATGTTCATATCACAATTAGAATCACCATCCTCCTTCACTTTGCAACGTGATGCCCCACATTTTGGACACATGATACTCATTTCTATACAATATGCAGTCATTGGGGCAAGCATGTATCTTTTTATACTCCATACCCATTGGGCATAATATTTTCTTTGCCTCATAGTTATGATCCAATAGTTCATTACCTTCTGGAAGCATGATTTTCAACAATTCAAGCAAATTCGTGAAACTCTTATCACTCCACCCATTTTTTGCTTTCAAGTTAACCAATCTTAATACAGCTAATAACTGTGTAAATTTAGTACATCCCGGGTACAAAGGCTTCTCTGTATCACTACACAAGTGTCATATATATGTGCTCGCTCAAAGGCTTCTACTCCAACATCACAAATCATCTCCTCTAGTCGATCATCCATATCTAGATCAACTTCCCCCTTTTGGCAGTCACTTGACATTTCAAATTCACCATGCCATGTCCATCGTGTATATCTCTTGTTAAACCCATAACAAATTACATGATCTCTAATTTCCGCAACACTTAGTCGCCTCTCATTCAAACATTTAATACAAGGGCAATAAAACCTTCCATTATTGTCAGGAACATTTCTTCTAGCGAATTCCAGAAACATTTCTAACCCATTCTCATATTAAGCACTTGTTCGTCTAACGTTCATCTAACTACGATCCATGACCACCTAGAGGAGATTGGAGTATATTATAAACAACTCTACACCTTGCACAACATAGATTAAACTAATTTTGAACTAGCAAGTATGTCTAAAAGTGTGTATAAGTTTGCTAGTTTATAAAACATAGATTAAATCCATGAAAATCTATATTTAGATCCAGGAAAAAAAGTAAGAATATAGTATTTCACAAAACAAGTTCAAAAATTCAAACATAAGACATATAAAATGCTCATTGAGACAATTAAAACAATACTCTTATCCTATAGGTTGCATATAAATTTTGCAAAGTCTCTACTGAAAGTTCGATCTCTAATAATTTTACAATAAAAGACTAACTGTCATAAATCAATCATAGCCCTCCAATAATTTTACTAAGATAGGAATTATCAATAGCAACTAGATATGTATTAAGAAATTAAACTTACAGGAATTTCAAATTTGGTAATTGTGAAAAAAATTTCAGGCACTGCTTTAGTTAGTTTGTTGTATGATAAATCCCTGCAAAAGAGTTATCATTTAGAGGAGCATAGTGCAAACTTTATAAGTTGACAACCTTTCAAGCCAAATAATATGGATAGAAAATTAAACCTAAAAGGAATGTCTCGAAATGCATTAACACTTACAAGGACTATAGTTTTGTGAATCTTGAAAATGAAGCATCTATATGCCTTGTTAGTCACCAAGAGCACTAGAGCTATGTGCCAACTTCAAGGCATGCTTATCATATATAAACTAAGTTGACTAGTGTAAAAGATATGTGTCATACAAGGGGGGTGTACGGGGCGTGTCTCCATCTCCATATGAAAGTAGCAGAGTCCATAGACTTACAAGTTATATGTGTGTGTGGCTTAAATTCAATTTGTGTGTGTATGTGTTTTTATTGGGGGGGGGCATTGGGGCCTACATATATATATCCATCTCTACTATCACAATACTACGTTTTTCTAGGTCAATAAAGAGTCTTTGTCAAACAAAACTTTGTTCAACTATCAAGGGAGTTGTACTACTTAATTAGAAGTTTCAAGTTTGAGTCATAGGAATATACATTTGTGTCTGACACATGCATGTACCAAATATAGAACAAACACCTGACACCAATAAGCATGAGATTAAAAAAGGAAAGAAAAAAGTAACTGCACTATATATTATTGGGGCTCTTCTATTAATGTGAATCAAATATAGATCATAAAGATCAGTACATTATCTTCAGAAGGTTATACCATGATCAACAATTATTCAGATATATATATAATTAAATATCAGCAGTTAGGTAGCACATGCACTCTATATATAAATATATATTTGTAGTAGATTACAAGTGATTGATTAATATTAACTAACCTTAAAGGGATCTTTGTATCTTGATCAAGTCAATGTCTGTAATTATAGACTAATCAGGAATTCTTAATGCTATAAAGACCCAATTAATGCCAGTGCAGCCAGCAATGATCAAGAGGTTTGAAAATAATTAATAAATTAACAAATAAATAAATATATCTATAGTTGTTGTGTTGTTATTGAGAAAGAAAGTAGTATTACTAAGAAGGGGCATGTGAGTGGGTCAAGGATGACATTGGTCATGCATGATATAACAAATATAATAAAACAACGTTACTCAACACTTGGATTTGTTTGATTAGGCTAAAGAAATCTCTTTCTATCAATGTTTGATAATGACTTGCTTTTTGTTTTCTTGTCCCTTTGATCTGCTGTGTTTTGTTGCTCAAACCTGGTTTTAATTAGTTCCTTCCAAACCTGCATATCGTGGAACAGAGAAACAAGCATCACTCTGTCACCATATATAATTAAGACCATAAAGCAAAAAGGATATACCGAAAGAAAAATTGAGCAATGAACATATTAGAACTTGTGAATGAATTTAAAAAATGACAACTTATATAGCATTAATGGCCAAGACAACTCGATACATATAAATTGTGAACCAAGTAAAGCTATAGGGAACACTATATATATACAAGGATATATTTTGAAGTTTGAACTTAGTTATACATACACAATCTGTGTATATATAAGTAGATTTGATGTTTCTTTATATGTAAATATAGTTTGTATATATATAGCAGTTTGGCAAGGCGTTACCCCTCCCAAAATGTAACTTAGACTACACATTTCAGTCATAAGCAATCAAACTGAATAAGCTCTAGAACCACCATTACTTTCGATAAGCTCCAGAAAGGAATGCCTTCTACAAAAGACTAAGACATAATTTTTTTTTCTAATCTACTTACTAGTAATCAAACCAAACAGTTCTAGCTTGCAATTAAAGTTTAAGGAAATACCGGATCAGCATCTAATGGCCCCAAATTGACACGCCATTGCCTCAATAAATTCTAACATCAATTAATGAAACAACCTCCATGACCTATATTCAGAATTATATTTTAACATAATTATAACAAAAAGATAGAAGTGGTGTAAACTAATTATACACATCATAATATGAAAGAAATTTTCATCTAACTTGTTTCCCAAGAGATTCTTCAAGATGGAGCAGATATTCTGCTAGATTCCTTTGGAAGTAGAATAAAAAAAAATAAACAGAAGTTTTAGCAAGAATTATCACAATCTTGTATGCAAAGTAGTAAAGGACGAAGAAAAGAAGATCAAAGATGCAAGCAACTTACATTCCATCTAACCAAGTAGGTTACTTGACATCCTCAATGGAAAATAGGGCTTTCAATTCAAGTGTAAATACTAATTTCAGGTGTGGTGCTTGAGGAGCATACACATATTTTGTCCCCACAAGATATATGACCTATGTTTACTAAAACATAAGTTAATAAGTTAATAGTCCATAGAAAGAAAAAGTAAGGAAATGAATAACAAAAGGAAAGAAAGGAACCTATAAGAATATTTTGAGTTTATCTCTAGAGACATCCCGACACCATTTTATTTATATTTATGTCCATTAGGGCAACAACAAATTTAAACTTCTGAACCTACACTAAAATTTAAAGTCATAGGGGTTAACAATCCTGTCAAAAGCTACATAACTTTATTTATAATCTTCACCCATACATGAATTCATGATTCCAACAAGCACATTTTTGCAAGGAAATACCTTTTCAGCACCAGCACTTATTTTCATTTCTATTACCTAAGCTGGAGTAAGTTTCAATGTTTGATTAAGTAAAAGATGATAAATCACATGTGATGTTCAAGTCAAATGCAACGAAAGACACATACTGCAACAAGGTAAAAAATCTAACAACTAATTGCATTATTAAAAATCTAGTAAGATAAATGAATGGTAGTTAATGCTAATAATTCCTTCCAAACTCCTTAACAACTTATTGAAGCTTAAATATATTGATTAGCAGGCATGAAGTAATGATTTATGGGTAATGTGAAAAGAGTGTGTTCTTTTTTTTTTTAGCCCTTCATTTTGGAGTCCACAATTATAAGAGGTGTTGAATCAAGAGTTTTGATGATTCCAAACTAACATCCAAAAGCTTGGATTGAAGATATCAAAGGAGATCAAAGTGCTTCAAGTGAAGAATTTCTGAGTATTAGCTGCTAGATCTTCAGTAGCATCTTTTGTTATGTTCAAATGAGGGTAAAAGTTTTTTATTTTAAGAAAAGATGTTTTTAAACCTTGATTGTGTGTTAAATCTTGACTTATTTGAAAAATACCAAAAAAACAGACGAAGTTTGAAAGTTTAAAATGAACTGTCATATTGGAAATTCGAACTTTGCCTTTGGAAATTCGAATTTCGAGTCAAAACTGAATAAGTTTGAAGAGTTGTCTCTCTGTCAGACGAATTTTGATTATCCAAAATTTGAATTTCCATCAAAGACTGAAAGAAGCTTTTCACTGACAGATGAACTTCACATCCTCAAAATTTGAATTTCAGATAAAATGTAGTTTGTGAAAACCAAAGAAATTCGTCTGACATAATGTTGAAGTTCATCTGAAATCAAGATGAAATTGAGTTTGAAAAATGCTCTTTGACAGACGAACTTTGACTTTCCAACATTCGAATTTTCATATAAGTCTGAAAGGAGCTTCTTTGAAACAGACGAACTTTGAGTCTTCAAAATTCAAATTTCAGACAAATCACAACTTATGAAAATGGAAGAAATTCGTCTGAAACAATGTTAAAGTTCATCTGAGATCAAGAATAATTTAAGTTTCAAAACTGCTTTCTGTCAGACGAACTTTGAACATTAAAATTCAAATTTTAGAAGTTAAGTTTGTGAGTCTTTTGGAATGAAATATTGACATACGAATAACAGAGCTTTGTAACTTCGAATGTTGAAGTTAGTCTGAAAAGAATCTCTCTAACAGACGAACTTCACTACATCAAAATTCGAATTTCGAAGAAAGTAAACTACTGTGCCTCTTTGAAAGTTCTACAGACAGATGAATTTTGGGCTTCCAAAATTCGAATTTCGAAGGCACTGTAGAAAATTGAAAACACTGTTCACACTTAACCGAAAAACTTTCTTCTTGAAAATTCGTATGTCACATTGTGAAAATGTTTTGTAAGTTTCAAAATTCGAATTTCACTTCATGAACAGACGAACTTCGTGCTGTAACGTTGAAAGCTTTAACCTTCGGTTCCTTTGAAATTCGTCTGTTGGCCAACCAAAATTTGAATTTCAGTATGTCAGAAACATTAAATGCGGTTAGTAAATGGATAGTTTTTCAGAGTAACCGTTGGATAACTTTCCCAACGGATAGATTTTGTCTCTAACGGATATTTGAGACCTAAATCTATAAATATAACATCATTTGAAGTTATGGGTAACGAATCAAACTTGTATATACTGAAACTCTGCCAAATCAATTTCTCAAAAAGCTTTTACCCTCTTAACTTCAATATCTGTACTTCAACCTTCATATCTACTCTATTCAAGAGAGTTATATCTTTGTAAACAATCTACTCTTCATCTGGAAGATAGATTTACTTGTGAGGGGAAATCACAAGGGGATTGGGAAGCATATTGTAGAAGTGCTTAGAGAGATTGAGAAAGCTCCAGAAACAGAGCATACTCGTTGTACTGTGGCATTAGCAAGAAGCCTGTTGAATTCTTGCTGTATAGTGAAAAAATCTCAAGAGTTGCCTTGAGGACTGGACGTAGGTCAAGTGGATAGACCGAACCAGGATAAATTACTGAGTCTTCTACTTCCTATCTTTACTTTTCAGCTTGCTCTGTTTTATACATTGCTTCCATTACACTGTGCTATCTTCACCCATTTCACTTTGTGCAGAAAAATTTCAATCTTCCCAATTCACCCCCCTCTTGGGAAGTCAGCCTTGCTAACAAGTGGTATCAAAGCCCGGATTCCCATTCAAAGGATCTCACAGTCCGGGAATTAAGATGGCTGGCTTTGGAGAAAGCATACTTCCTGAAGGGAACAACACTAATAGACCACCAGGCTTCAGTAGAGAACATTATAGGTACTGGAAGATGAGAATGCAGATTTACCTCCAATCAATTGATCTTGATATATGGTCAGTCATTGAGAAAGGAGATTTCATCCCAATGACTCTAACTGAAGATGGAAGACACAAAGAGAAGCTAGAAGCAGAGTGGAATGAGGAAGACAGAAGGAGAGTCCTGCTAAATTTCAAAGCAAAGCATTGTTTAGTCAGTGCCCTGAACCAGGACGAATTCTATAGAGTCTCACAATGCTCCACTGCAAAAGGGATGTGGGACACTCTGCAGATTGCACATGAAGGAACAACTGGGGTCAGGGAAAACAGACTGAACATATGCATTGGAGAGTATGAAAGCTTCAGAATGGCTGAAGGAGAAACTGTAAAGGAGCTCCAAAAGAGATTCACTCTCATTGTGAATCAATTGAAGAGCCTGGGAAAGGAATACACTGAGTCTGAAAAAGTAAGAAAGATACCCAGAGCTCTCCCTCTGGAATGGCAGCCCAAGGTGACAGCAATAGAGGAAGGCAGAGGAGAATCAATGGCCTCTGTCACAGCTCTCTTTGGCAGCCTTGAGGAGTATGAAGGAAAAATCAAAGCTCTCAAGGAAGCTGGGCTGGACAGAAAGAAGAAAGGCCTTGCCCTCAAAGCTGCTGATGAAAAGGAAGAAGAATCTGATGAAGGAGATGAGCTGGATGAAGAAACTCTGGCTATGATGGTCAGAAAATTCGGAAGATTCTACAACAAGAAGAAGAACAAGAAATTCTTCAAGAAGGGAGCAGCTGGTGAAAGCAAGAGAGAGGGAAAAGAGCCTGTGACTTGCTATGAATGCAAGAAGCAGGGACACATCAAATGGGATTGTCCTCAATTCCTCAAAAAGCAAGAAAAGGATAAGAAAGCTGCTGACAAAGGGAAGAAGAAGAAAGCCTACATCTCATCAATATGGGGCAACAGCTCAAATGAGGAGGAAGAGGATGAGGATGAGATAGCCAACATCTGCCTGATAGCACTTGCTTCTGAAGAAGCCGAACCCTCATGCAGCAGTGATCAGGAGGAAAAGGTATATCAATATGAACCTTCCTATTCTGAGCTACTTGATGTATTTCATGAGCTTCATGATGAGTTTATTAAAGTTGTTAAAGAACTAAAACTAGCAAAGAGAAAGATTAATAAACTGGAATCTCAAAGCAACATTTCTGAAATCACTTCTCTACCTACTGCTAAATCTGTTTACTGTACTTCATGCATTGAACTCAAGCAAACTAATGATTACTTAGTAAAAAGCATGTCTAGGCTCACTAGAGGAAAAGATATGCTATTTGCCTTGATGGGGAGCCAAAGAATATCACAAGGAAAAGCTGGTCTTGGCTATGATCCATGTGCTGTCAAGGAAAAGATTAGGAAGAAAAACCAGAATGCATACATGAGACATTTTGTGCATGCTGAGAGCAACAGAAAGAAAGATCACATGTCATCTTGCATTGAAACATATAATCAACCAAAACATACAAGACAAAAGTATTATCTGCATTGTTTTCTTCCTACCACTCAATCTAGCAGTCCCTTCACTACCTGTCATTTCTGTAACAAAAAGGGACATATTTTCAGTTCTTGTGCATTAAAAAAAAATGGACTTGGCAGGAAACTTGAATGGGCTCCCAAAGTTGCATCTGCATCTAGAAAAAAATCTACTGACTAAAAAAGACCCAAGCAAATTTGGGTACCTAAAAGGAAAACATAAACATTGTTTTGCAGGTCTGTCTCAAAGCTAAGAAAAGCAACAAATGGTATATGACAGTGCCTGCTCAAGTCACATGACCGGTGATAAGGAGAAGTTCATCACCCTTAGAGACAAGAAAGGAGGAAAGGTGACCTTTGGAGGTGATCAATATGGCAAAATTGTTGGTATTGGCATTGTGGGCAAAAATCCGGAAACATCTATTGAAGAGGTGCTGTTTGTGATTGGCCTCAACCACAATTTGCTGAGCGTGAGTCAGACCTGTGATAAAGGAAATTGGGTGCTGTTTAACTCAAAATTTTGCCTGGTCATCAGAAAAAGTGATCACAAAGTAATCCTCAAAGCTCAAAGGGATGGTAATTGTTATACTATTGATCTTGATGAACTTCCTCCCTTGGATTCTGTATGTCTAATTAGTCAGGATAATGATAGTTGGTTATGGCATAGGAGATTAGCTCATGTTAACATGAATCAATTGTCTAAACTGATCAAGAATGAGCTAGTAACTGGCCTGCCAAAAATATCTTTTGAAAAGGACAAAGAATGTGATGCATGCATAAGAGGGAAACAAAATAAATCATCTTTTAAATCTAAAAATGTAGTTACCACAACTAAACCACTTGAATTGCTGCATATGGACTTAATTGGACCATCTAGGGTGAAAAGTCTTGGTGGTAACCTGTATGTGCTTGTAATTATAGATGACTATTCTAGATTCACTTGGACATTATTTCTTTCCTCTAAAAGTGATACCTTTGATGCATTTGTAACCTTAGCTAAGAAAGTACAAAATGAAAAAGGTATTTCTATTGTGTCAATCAGGTTAGATCATGGAGGAGAGTTCAAAAATGCATACTTCCTGGAATACTGCAATGAGCACGGGATTGACCACAACTTCTCAGCTCCAAGGACCCCTCAACAGAATGGGGTAGTAGAAAGGAAGAACAGAACTATTGGAGAAATGGCCAGAGCTATGCTGAATGAAAAGGAACTCTCTCAAGTGTTTTGGGCTGATGCAGTGAATACAGCAAGCTACATCATAAATAGAGCCTACATCAGACTAATCCTTGGGAAGACTCCATACGAGCTTTACAAGGGAAGAAAGCCAAATCTATCCCATCTCCATGTGTTCGGATGCAAATGCTTCATTCACAACAATGGGAAAGAAAATCTGGGTAAGTTTGATGCCAAATCCGATGAAGGTATATTTCTGGGCTATTCTAGTAGGAGTAAGGCATATAGAGTTTATAATAAAAGATCAAATGTGGTAGAAGAATCGGTGCATGTGGTTTTCATTGAAAATGAAACTGTTTCAAAACATGTTACCAATGAGGATGATCTTGCTTTTAACTTTGAAAAACTGGGCATTTCTGATAAAAGTAAAACTAAACCTCCAAAGATATCTGAATCTGTTAACACAGAGGAAGATATCCAGGAGCAAGAGTTTGATGAAGAAATTCATGAAGAAACATCTCAAGAACTCCCTAGAGCTTGGAGATATCAAAGGAATCATCCTGTTGATCAAGTAATAGGAAATGTTCAAGAGAGAGTCAAAACTAGAAAACAGTTAAGGGATCAAATGCTCAACTGCGCTTTCATTTCTCAAATTGAACCTAAATGTGCTGAAGAAGCCTTAACTGATGATTACTAGATTTTAGCTATGCAAGATGAACTAAATCAGTTTGAAAGAAATCATGTTTGGGATTTAGTGCCTAGGCCCAAAAATCATCCTGTCATTGGTACCAAATGGGTTTTTAGAAATAAACTTGATAAATCTGGAACAATAATAAGAAACAAGGCTAGATTGGTTGCTAAAGGGTATAATCAGGAAGAAGGTATTGATTTTGAAGAAACCTTTGCACCAGTAGCTAGATTAGAAGCTATAAAAATACTGCTAGCATATGCATGCATGAAAAATATTTTATTGTATCAAATGGATGTAAAGAGTGCCTTTCTAAATGGATATATCATAGAAGAAGTTTATGTAGATCAACCTCCAGGTTTTGAGGATTCTACAAAACTAAACCATGTTTATAAACTGAAGAAAGCTCTTTATGGTTTAAAACAAGCCCCTAGAGCATGGTATGAGAGACTGAGCAATTTCCTAATTGAAAAGGGGTTCAATAGAGGCAAAGTTGACACAACTTTATTCACTAAGAAAGAAAATAAAGATTTACTAATTGTTCAAATCTATGTTGATGATATTATTTTTGATGCTACTAATGAAACTCTTTGCAAGAAATTTTCTGAGTTAATGCAGGGAGAATTCGAGATGTCCATGATGGGTGAACTTAACTTCTTCCTTGGACTGCAAATCAGACAGCTTGATGATGGTATCTTTCTCAGTCAATCCAAGTATCTAAAGGAGCTGCTAAAGAAGTTTGGAATGGAGAATGCCAAGCCAATGGGAACACCCATAGCTACTGCAACCAAACTAGACATGGATGAGAATGGGAAGATGTTTGACATTACTCAGTACAGGAGAATGATTGGATCCCTGCTGTACTTAACTGCTAGCAAACCTGACATTATGTTTAGTGTCTGTATATGTGCCAGGTTCCAATCATGTCCCAAGGAAACCCATGCAACAGCTGTGAAGAGAATTTTCAGATATCTTATTGGAACATCACAGATGGGTCTCTGGTATCCAAAGGGAAATGGAGAAGATCCCAAAGGATACACTGATGCTGATTTTCCAGGATCCAAAATTGACAGAAAAAGCACAAGTGGAACTTGTCAGTTTCTTGGAGGATCCCTGGTTTCATGGTTCAGCAAAAAGCAAAACAGTGTGGCCCTATCCACTGTAGAAGCTGAGTATGTTGTAACTGGAAGTTGTTGTGCCCAAGTCATCTGGATGAAGCAGCAGCTTGAAGATCTTGACGTTAAAATGAAAGAGATACTAATCATGTGTGACAACCAAAGTGCCATAAATATCACCAAGAATCCTGTCATGCATTCAAGGACGAAACATATTGAAGTTAGGCACCACTTCATAAGGGATCATGTTCTAAAAGGAGAAGTTAAGCTGGAGTACATCCCAACAGAGAATCAAGTTGCTGATATACTCACAAAGCCTTTATCAGGAGACAGGCATTGCAAAATAAGGAGAGAATTGGGTGTGGTAAATCCCAGTGAACTGTAAGTTATTCTTGTGCAATCTTGTTTTCAAAGGTTTCAACTTTAAGATTAATTATAACTTTAGCATCGGAGTATGTTTAATTTAAGCTGTAGGTGCTCCTCACAAGATTCAATGGCAATAAACTTGAAGATTGGAGCACATCAGAATGGAACAACCAGAAAGTGAAGTAAATAATGAAAATTCTGAGTTCTGGATCCATTCTGTAAGTTTTTATAAAATGAAATTCGAATTTTAATGTGTGTTAGACGTATTTTGCCTCATAAACTGTGTTTTTGAACTACTCAACATGGTCAACATTCGAATTTTAGTTGACCAACAGACGAACTTCGGCCTATTAGCCTTGGAATAGTTCTCGGTGATGTCTCGAAATTCGTCTGTTGGATCTTTGAAGTTCGAATTTTCAAAAACAAAAATTTCAAAGTTATGTTTGTCCATCACTGTTGTACGAATTATCACTTCTTAAAATATGAATGTTGGACAACCTTTACAAAAGTTGAAAAATGTGAATTTTCAGTTCAAAATTCGTCTGTTGAATCATGTTCTTCATGTTAAATGCTTTAAAGATGAAGTTCTGCATGCTTAATTCATCTATTGGTTGATGTTTTGTTTGTTGCCTGCTGTTTACTCTTCAACATTCGAACTTTGTTGGAACAAAATTCGTCTGTTGTGCTTGTATTGCTTGATTCAAGCCACTGTCAGATGAACTTTCAGAAGAAAATTTGTCTGTCAGTAAGCTTTACTGAACGGTTTAACTTGTAACTGCCCGAAGTTCGAATTTTGACCTCTCAAAATTCGTCTGTCAGACGGTTACTTACGTTAAATCCAACAATTTTCTCCTGAACAGACACAACCATTTTCTTAACTCCTCTGAGTCTGTTTTAATTCTCTCATCAAGTCCCTTCAATTCTGACCAAAAACTGCCATTTCCCACCGATTAAACTTCCTTTCGCATCCTTTAAACCCATTCTAAGCCACATTCTGCAACATTCATCCGAAAAATGGCAAGAGTCAAAAATCCTGATGCTGGGAAGGCTGAAGCCCGACCAAAGAGAAATGTTAAATCACAATATGCCTCGAAGGAAGGAGAAAAATCAAAGAGAAAAGCCGAATCCAGTAAGGCAACTCCCACCAAACGCCAAAAGACTGCATCCAAAGCAGATTCTCAGAAAGCTGGACCCTCCTCACCGAAAAGTGCAGACCCTTCGATTCCAGTTTCTTCAGAAGCTGCTGCTGTTGCTTCCACTTCATCCTTCAGTACTCAATCTGTAGAGTACGAGCTTACCACACTGCCATTATAGAGCACTCCACAGATTCAAGAAGAATTCTCCACCAAATTTGCCAACAAGAAGGTAATCAAGCCACATTGTGTAAATTTGGAAGATTTCTTGATCTCAAATAATTTTGATGCTGGTATATGGATGATGAGATACAAGAATCTGTTGGAAGTATTAGAAAGATATGATGATGAGGTGGTGAAGTCATGGTACGCTTCTTTAAAATACAACAGTAAGAAGAAGAAGTGGGCAGTCAATCTAAGGTCTAGGACCATTTGGCTTACTGATGAGACATTCAATGAGGTACTGGAGATACCTGGGCAAGATGGACTCAAGATTGATATCAATGCCTCTAGGTACATGGATGAGGCAAATATGGCTGATGAAGAAGGTGGTCCCTCTCTGAACTATAAGGAGAGTACTATTCTGAGCACATTGTTCAGAAGGAGGGAAAATTGGCCATCCATAAACCTGTTGAAGCCCACAGACCTCGGTGTTCAAGTGAGAATCCTACACTACGTAGTGTCCAGGATTGTATCCAACAAAGGAGGCAGCTTCAATCTGATAACAAGGGCAGAGGCACATGTCATGGCTGCAATCATGCTTGGAAAGCTGATCAACATGGGACACATCATACTCCAATGCATGATCAAGGCTAGAGATCAGAGGAAGGACTCAACACTTCCCTATGCTGCTATTATCTGCAGAATTCTGCAGTATGCCAGAATTCAACATATTGAGAAAGGGAAGGGCAAGCCCATTGAAATATTCAAGGAGGAAGAACTGCAGAGGATGGGCATTGAAAGAGATGAAGGAAGATGGGCTGGAAAGGGAGCAGGAAGAACTGAAGATCTCTTCTTTGTTGAAAGTGCCTCCCTACAGCAAGAGGGTACTTCTGAGGCTCCTGCCAGACCTACTACTCAGCCCTCTGTGCCTATCCCATCTCCCACAAAGCCCACTCACATTCCTTCCACTCCCTCCTCACGGGCCAAGCCAACTAAGATCACTGAGTTGTATGACAGCCTGTCTACACTCATCCTCAGCATCAGAGATGAGCAAAATACCAAATTTGCTCATCTGCAAGATCAGATCCAACAGTTGGCTGTAAACATGAAGGTGGTAGCAACAACAAGGTTCTTAATTATAATTAATCATATTCTTGTATATATCTATCCATACACAACCTTCCTTCTCTTTATTTGGTATTCCATATATTATATGAATTTATACAAATCATGCTAAAAAAGCTGCAGGTAGCGACAAGACTAACAAAAGGCTAACAGACACGTATGTTACCTACTAACTCATCCCTAAATCTTAAATTTATTAACATTTTATCATGTAGACACAGGCGTATAGATATTCATCTTTTCTAGCAAGCATGCATATATTCTTAATCCAATACACACACACACACACTAGCGTATTATATATGACATTTTTCCCTTGCAGTTAAACTAGCGTATTATATATGTGTGGTAGGATGAAGCCCTGTATCATCAGACTAAAAGTTTTAAGCTTTAGCTACTAGATGAGGAAAATCGCTATAGGTTTACCAATGTAAATCAAGTACCACAACTTAAGCAAAATGACAGTTAATGAAAATTTCCAAGCTATATCCTTTGAACATAATTCCCTTCTTCAAATTCAGTGATCCTACTGTTACAGTGACTCAGATGCTTAGGGATTTTTATTTGGAAATCTACGACAAGACAGAACAATAATCAGTACCTTTTCACTCTAACATCTTCTAGGAGAAGTAGAATGTGGGCTCACCATTTTTGGTAGAAGCTCTATTTTAGTGATGAAGGTTGGAGAAGCCAATTACAGTGATAATGTCGTGAGAGACAAGATGCCACGTCCAAGGGGGAGGAAGAATATGGGCTCATAATTTCTGGGAGAGGCTGATTTCAAAATCCAATTACCAAAGACAGAGAAGCCATAAAGAAGCTAAATGACGTGATCAGCAGCGACAACAAATGCGTGACTGGGGAAGCTAGGTTTTCAGACAAAAGGGCTTCGAGTTCGAAACTGATACGGGTGGGTTTTGGGCTTTGGAAAAACATTCTAGACCGGTTATGACTCCTAACCGATCTAGAAAGTTAAAATTACAGCTTTTATTTACAAAACTGCCACCGGTCATATTTTCTAGATCGGTTTTTTAAACAACCGATCTAGATTTAGGATGTAAAAAGCCTATTTTGTACTAGTGCTTGCTCGGCTTTTCTCTCTCTAATGATCATGCCTCCCTTCCTCTCACTCTACCTTGCCAACACTTCTTGAAAATAAGCAAATGATAAGGAGGGGGAAAGGCTATTTATAGGAAAAGTTGGTGAATATTGGCTCTTAGATTGCATCTCTATCCAATGGTCAAAGATTAATCACCAATTGTTTATGTTCATTTATCTTTTTACCCTTGGATATTTTAGACCTTGTGAGAGAGTGTCAAAGGGCATTTTTATCCACTTTTTCCCTGCTATTTTCGGTTTCCAAGAGCAAGAGAGAGTGTACTTTTCAACTTTTGTAAATCAATTTTGGCTTTGGTCTATATACTTTTACCTAGGTTTTCTATTATATCCAATACCTTCTCTATTTACTTTATCTATAGGACCCACTAACTTTTTCTTTTTACATTTTTATGTGGGGTCTACTTGTCTTGCTTATTTTTTATTATTCATCTTTCTCGGCATTTTCTATTAATGTGGGGCCCATCTTTTACAGTACTCATACTTTTCCTTCTCTAGACCCATATAACCAGTATTACTTATACTTTTAGCCTACACCAGAGTATTATAATATTATTTTTTCACTCAACTTTTATAAAATGACCATTTTGTACTTGCCTTTTGGTAAAATGACCGTTTAGTCCTTTAAGCCACTTTTTGACATTTTTATGATATTTTGGGCCTTTAACCTATATAATTATATTTCTAGGCTTCCTTAAACATCACACATTAATGCAGAACATTGGCATATCGTTTAATATCATCATTTGGTCATATAATACATACAGAAAAAAAGGGATGTTACAAAATGAAAAAGAAAATAAATTCATATGGAGGAAACAATAGAGAGTTTAAGGCATCAAAAGAAATGAAAATATAAGTTCTAACAATTCTAACAAAGGGACACTATATTCATTATATTTAATACAACATATAGAAATGATGAATATTTATTCTTGTTTAATGATCTTCAGTGCTTTTCTCATAGAGATGTCAGGGGTACTGAAGTTTGACAAATTGATGGCATTGCGTTTATCTAAAGTTCTTTTGGATTTGTTGTCGTCCTTGTAATCGGTGGCTTCATATACCTAGCATAAACAATGAAATAGGTTATTTTTTGTGTTAATGGTATTTTTTTGCTACTTCAAAAAAATTAAACATATAAGATATAGTTGATTGCTTACCTTGCAATTTGAGCAAGTAAAACGTTGCTAGTATCTATAATCATTTTGGTTATCAGTCACCATTAAGCTTGTGGATGTTGACTAGTTATTGAGCTTATTTCTAACCAACTTGAATATCATTTTCTCACCAACAAGTTTATTTAGTTCTTCCGAGAATGAATATGGATAACCTTCCTGATTTTTTTTTAACATGCAATTATTAACTTCATGAGATTAGTGATAATGGTCAATGATTTTTTTTATCATCCTCATTTTTTTCATCATATACTCATGAAACTTCAGATTGTAAAATATATTTATATCCATCACATGAAGAGTTGTATTTCCAATTAGAGATTACCTCTTTGAGATGATCTAACAACTAGTGTGCATTGACTTATAGCAATTCTGCAACATGGTAAAGAGGATAGCTAATATGTGTCCCTATCATTTGAGACATCATAATCCACTTTAAACCTACACAAAAGTAATAGAACATTAGTAAAATGATGTTACATTTCATATGTATGTCAGTTCATTCATAGTCAGTTTACCTTGGCTCTATAGTATCAATCTCTATCTTGCAACCATAACAACATAGTCAACCATCCTTTTGCTTTGACTTTTAAGTGCATTTGATACACTGTGATAGCACCAACCAAAACTTGTTTTAGCTTCTAAATTATAGCTAAGATAGTACATGCAAATTGCTATAATTCGAAAGGAAAAATAGTTCAAATTAGTTTGCATATATAATAATCTCATAAAGGTTGAAGTGATGATGATAATCACCCCATTTTCCATTGGTATATCTGAGATGGTAACCCTATTTACAGAGTGCAGCAAGTCACGAGGTACTCATTGTGAGGGTTGTGCCTCAATGAATTGAGTACTATGATAAGGTGTTGCCATCGAATCATAGGCAACTCTGTGTCAATTAAAATCTACATTAAATTAAAAGTTTCTTATTTTATATGAATAGGTAAAGAGTTGTAATGGAAAATAAGCATTCTACTTGAGTAATAACTCCTTATCTTCAAGAATGCTTGAGTTGAAGTAGACCTTTGTTGTTGACCATGACTTTGCCAATTGTGATTCTCTAGATCACGTTGTTCTAAGCTTGACGTATTGCAACACTACCACTATTGGAAGTTGAGTGTGGGCTTGTTAAATGCAAAATAATAAAATTCAAATCGAATCCTTACTCAACATTTGCTTGTGAGAATGATAATCTACCATGTGTTTCACCGCTCATCTTGAATTGCTACAGGGAGCAAAAACATTTAAGAAACCCTATAACATCTAGCATGTTAAGGAATAGTTTCAAATTCATCGTAAAGGGAATTAAGCCTCATTAAGTTGAAGGACAAAAAAGGTTTGCTATTAAGTACAATTCATCACATCACCATGTTCTAACATAGTTGATCTCTAATACAGAGTGAAACATAATTACAATACATTAGACCACAATTCTATAGCATCAATAAATCTAGGATGAGAAAAATAGGTACAAAGTTCTACAAATTTGCTATAGTTACTGGATAAAACCAAAGGAAATTCTTGTTACAATTGGGCCTTCTTCATCTCTAAATGATTGTACACTAAAAAAAAAAAAGAAAGTGGAAAAATATAAAGATATATTACTTACCTATAAGTGTGTATACAACCTGTGCCTTAGTTAGAATTTCCTTAATAGGAACAAAATTGGAAGTTTCAATGAGCATGCTAAAGTCCGCTCTCTTGAAATAGGTATATTGATTGAACATTAATTTATATCAGTGAGCAGTTGTCTTAAATGATGACGTATCTTCACTTACGCAGAAGTTCTCCATCTTATAACAATCACCTTCAATGAATTTGGATTCAAATTGCTTAATTAAGTTTAGTACAAGTATAGCTGGTTGAATTTTTATCCCCTAAGCATGAGCAATAAACATGTGAAAAATAGTAATAAATGTATGATTCTAGTTGTGAGGGCGTTAGTACTTACTTTCTCATCCATCAAAATCATGCAAACACAGCTTGGCAGTGATACACTCTCTTGATTCTAAACAATCCATTTCCTCACTATTCTCACTCTAATTTTCATGTCTCTTTGGTCCCATCAATATCTTTGATGAGATCTGTTAGGTTTAATATAATATAAGTTTTGATGATGACAAATATAGAATAATAAGAAATAAATGTATCATATTTGTTTAACATATATATTGTTTCTACAAGAAGCAAAATGTGCATTAGCATATGATTAACTATGTTTATAATATATATATCATGCTATGTACTAATATATTCATTGTACTTTTATATTGTATAGTACAAGTTGGATATATAAATTAAACTAACTACTTGGTTTGTAAATGTAATATATTAAATGGAGGATTGTCCAAGTAAGAAGAGTAAGCACTAAAATAAAGAAAGGAAAATTAACATCATATCTCACTTAAAGAAGAAAAAGAGAAAGGATGCTTCAAGAATTAAAGATTAGAAGGGAGCATGCCAAGAATGGAATGATCAAGTAAAAGTGAAGCTTAACTTTTAAAGACCTAGTTATTAGGTATATTTTGTTTTCACTTAGGTCATAAGGTTGTTTAATCTTTGAAATTTACTTAATCTTGTTACCATATGTTTTAAACGAGTTAGATTAAGTAACTATGATGTTAGCATGTGTTAGAATTAAGAAATATTGGCTAATAGATGTATTTTGCTATTTGACTCATACTTATTTTATGCATAATTTGAACTTTCTTTGGTGAAATTCAAAGTTATAGAGGTTATATCTCTTATAGATGAATTTTGGTTCTGAAATTCAAGTTAAACACTATTAGTGAAAGCGTGCAAAATTCATATGAAACTTAGTTAAAATTCAAATATTTGTGAAGTTCAATATTGTAACACCTTCATTTTTGGCCCTTTTTCCCATGTATTAGATCATTATAGAGTTCATTTATAATTTAGTAGAAGTTTGAATCAAAGAAACTACCAAAATAGAATTTTTCAAATTTATTGGTACTATTCATGTGAACTGAATCCTTTTACTGACTCAATTTCGAAAAATCATAACTAATTCCATAAAAATCGTATGTAAGTGTTCAAGTCTCTAAAAATAGCTTAAAAGATTTTATACATGAAAAAAATATAAAAAAGAGCAATGAATGAGCCAATTTGTACAGTAAATTTTGTGAATTTATACTATTTATATGGTCAATTTAGAAAATCCAGTTTTCTAGAGTTAAATTTGAAAAATCACTATAATTCGTACATATATCCAAATTGAGTGCTCTTTAGACCATTTGAAAGATACTTCTGTATACTTTCTAACCATATAAAAAATTCATATTTATACTAGAGAATATCCAAACAGTGGTAGGTTTACCATGAAGAGGTCAGAATGACCATTTGCATCCAAGTATTTTGCAAAGCAAAAGATATAAAATATTTACATGGCTATATCTTATCCTCATATCATGCCATACATTCACTAGGACCTAAATGAACATAAAAGCTTGAAGAAACATATTTCCTTTCTCTTCCTTGGTGGCTTTGCCATAGTTGCATCCTAAACATGGTTAATATGTGGGAGAGTGAGATTCAAAGAATCTCAATAGGTAAATTCTAAACATGCAACCATATCATCACATTTTGCATGGAAACATCATATAAACTTTAATTCTATTAGATATGCTAGCTTCTTAAGAGGGGGGTGAATTGGGAAGTTTAATATTTTCTACAAAAGTTAAGAGAGTGATAAAAGCAAGAGTAACAGTAAAACATAGTATAAAAGGATAATCAAATGAAAATAGTATAAGGGAAGAGAAGACACAGATGTTTATCCTGGTTCGGCCCCTTAATCTTGACCTGCGTCCAGTCCTCAAGCTACCACTTGAAATTTTCCACTATCTTGCAAGAATTTAGTGGACTTCTTGCTATGCCTCAGTACAATTTGATACTCTATTCTAAGAACTTACAATCTCACTCTTTGCACTCTAGCTAAGTGCTTCCCAAATCCCTTGTGAAATTCCCTCACAAGAAAATCTTTCTTCCAGATGAAGATAAGATTGATTACAGTGATTGAACTCTCTAATTTAGAGTGTATATGAAAGTTGAAGCACAGAATATGAAGTATGTAAGAGTAAAAGACTTTGACTCAAGAATTTAGCAAAGTTTCTGTATATGCAATGTAAAATCGTTACCCAAATATTCAAATGATGTTCTATTTATAGATTTTTATTTTAACTATACGTTAGAGACAAGATTTAGCCATTAGAGACGTTACCCAATGGTTACTCTAAAAAACTATCCATTCAATAACAGCTTTTAAGGAGTCTGACACTCAAAGTTTGAATTTTAGTGTGTCAATAGACGAATTTTGCAGAGACCGAAAGCTAAAGACTTTAATGTTGACGCTTGAAGTTCATCTGTTATAGAGCAAAGTTCAAATTTTCATCTTTGGAAATTGTTTCTATATTGGAACATACGAATTTTCAAGTTTAAAGTACTTCTGGTAAGTATAAAAGTTATTCCATATTGCTACAGTGCCTTCGAAGTTTGAATTTTGATGCCCAAAATTTGTCTGCCAGCAAGCAGCCCAATAAGGTACAATAGTTCTTCTTTTCGAAATTTAAATTTTCAAAAGCCAAAGTTCGTTTGTCAGAGAGAGCTCTTATCAGACTTAGTTTAAAGTTTAAATTTCTAAATACTAAAATTCGTATGTTGAAAGATTATCATAACAGACTTTCAAGCTATATTTTCAAAGCTCAAATTTCCAAAATCAAAGTTCATCTGTCAGAGGACTAACTTAGAACTCTTTTTAAACTTTACTTTCAAATGAACTTTGACATATCCTCAGACGAATTTTTCATTTTTCATAATTTGTGTTTTACCCGAAATTCGAATTGTCAGAAGCCAAAGTTCATCTGTCAGAGAGAGCTCTTATCAGACTTAATTCAAAGTTTGAATTTCTAAAATCAAAGTTCATTTATCATAGCAACCTCTTTTCTAACTAACATATTTTCAATCCGAAGTTCGAATTTCCAAAGCAGCAAATCAATTTTAACACTTCAAAGTTCTTCTGTTACTGGGTGTTTTTCAAATATTTCCTGAATTATCATAAAGTCACATTTTTAAAACAGTCTTTTGCAAGTTCAAAGTCTTTTACTCAATTTAAACACAATAAGAGATCCTATATCTAATCTTATGCTGGTTTTTCTTGGATTTCTCCAACTTGAGATCTTTTGTACACCTTTGATATCTTCCTTCCAAGCTCTAGTTGGTTGGTTTGGAATCATCAAAACACTTGATTCAACATTCTCCCCTTTTTTGATGATGACAAAATAACTTGCAAACTAGATTAGTACTTGGGTTTGCTTCAACGAGCCCCCCCTCAACATGTGCATTAAATTTCAAAAGATAAGACATCATGTACAGCAGATCAACTAGAGAAATTCATTAATTCATACATAGTTTCAATACAAAGATTTTGCAAACACATAATTCAAAGGCAAGATTTTCACTCATAAAACAATACTACAAGAAGGACCAAGCAATCCTAAGATCTAATTACTTCTTCTTGTACTTGGACTTCTTGCTATAGGTCTCGCCAGAAGGATCTGCAGTAGATTTTCCAGTTTGCTCTGATGACTTCTCCCCTTTTTTGACATCATCAGAAATTTGAACATGTACAGCAGGAGGAGGGATCTGAAATATTGGAATCGCTTTAAGATTTGACATCAAACTTACCCAAATTTTCCTTTCCATTATTGTGGATGAAACATTTACAACTGAATACATGCAAATGTGAAAGGTTTGGCTTCCTCCCTTTGTACAGCTCATAAGCAGTCTTCCCCAGAATTTGTCTGATGTAGGCTCTATTAATGATATAACTTGCTGTGTTTACTACATCAGCCTAGAATACTTGAGAGAGTTCCTTTTCATTCAACATTGCTCTTGTCATTTCTCCAATTGTTCTATTTTTCCTTTCCACCACTCCATTTTGCTGAGGAGACCTTGGTGCTGAGAAGTTGTGATCAATTTTATGTTCATCACAGTACTGCAAAAAACATGAATTTTCAAATTCTCCTCCATGATCAGATTATCCCTTTAAGCTTTGAGGATTACTTTATGATCACTTTTTTGGATGACCAGGTAGAACTTTGAGTCAAACAATACCCAGTTCCCTTTGTCACATGTCTGACTCACACTTAGCTTATTGTGGTTGAGGCCAATTACAAACAACACCTCTTCTATGGATGTTTTAGGGTTCTTACCCACAATGCCAATGCCAACTATTTTGCCGTATTGGTTACCTCCAAATGTCACCTTTCCTCTTTTCGTTACCTCCAAATGTCACCTTTCCTCTTTTCTTGTCTCTAGGGGTGATGAACTTCTCCTTATCACCAGTCATATGGCTTGAGAAAGTAATGCACATATACCATTTGTTGCTCTTTCTTACTTTAAGACAAATCTACAAAACAAGGTTCAAAATTTCTTCTTAGGTACCCAAATTTGCTTAGGTCCTTTTCTGTCAATAGCATTTTCCCTAGATACAAATGTACCTTTGGGAACCTATTCTACCTTCCTGTCAAGTCCATTTTTCTTCAATAAACATGAACTGGAAATGTGTCCCTTCTTGTTACAGAAGTGACAGGTGGTAAAGAGACTGCTAGATTACGATACAAGAAGAAAGCAATGTAGATAATACTTTTGTTTCACATATTTTGGTTGGTTATAGGATTCAATGTGATTTGAAGTGTGATTTTTCTTTTCATCTCCATTAGCATGCACAAAATGCCTTATATACAGATTTTGATTTTTCTTTTTAATCTTTTCTTTGACTGCACAAGGATCATAGCCAAGTATAGCTTTTCCTTGTGTGATTCTTTGACTCCTCATTAAAGTGAACAACATATCTTTGCCCTTAGTAAGTCTAGCCATGCTTTTCAATAGATAATCATTAGTTTGCTTTAATTCAATGCATAAGGTAAAACAAGCAGATTCATCTCTATACAGAGATGTAGTGTCAGACATGGTGCACTTAGATTCTAACTTGCTAATCTATTTCTTAGCTTGTTTTAGTTCTTTAGCAGTCTTAATGAACTCATCATGCAGATCATGAAATGCATCAAGTAATTTAGAATAAGAAGGTTCAGATTCATATACCTTATCTTCATGATCAATGTTGGATAAGATTGGAGTTTCTTCATATGTAAGAGCTATCAAACATATACTGACAATTTCATCTTCATCATCATCTTCTTTATCTGAGTTGTTGCCACAGATTGATGAGATGTATGCCCTCTTCTTCTTGCCCTTATCAGCAGCTTTCTTTTCTTTCTCTTGTTTCTTTAGGAATTGTGGATAATCCCATTTGATGTGCCTTGACTTTTTGCATTCATAGCATGTGACAGGCTCTTTTCCTTCTTTCTTATTATTTCCAGCTGCTTCTTTCTTGAATAATCTTTTTTTTCTTTTCTTGTTGTAAAACCTTCCAAATTTTCTGACCATCACAGCCAGAGTTTCTTCATCTAATTCATCTCCATCATCAGATTCTTCTTCTTTCTCTTCAGCAGCTTTTAAAACAAGACCCTTCTTTTTCCTGTCTTAACATGCTTCCTTAAGAACCTTTATCTTTCCCTTATATTCTTCAAGGCTACCGAAGAGTGCTGTGACAGAGGCCATTGACTCTCCTCTACTTTCCTTTATTGCTGTTACTTTTGGTTACCAATATAAAGGAAGAGCTCTAAGGATTTTTCTGACATTTTCTGGCTAAGTGTACTCCTTGCCAAGACTCTTCAATTGACTCACAATGAGGGTGAATTTCTTTTGTAGCTCTTTGATGCTTTCTCCTTCCACCATTCTGAAGGTTTCATACTCACCAATGCAGGAGTTCAATTTATTCTCTCTTACTCCAGTGGTTCTTTCATGAGCAATTTCTAGAGTGTCCCACATATCCTTGGCTGTGGAACATTGTGATACTCAATAGAATTCGGCTTGGTTTAATGCACTAACCAGATAGTGTTTTGCCTTAAAGTTCAGCAGGACTCTTCTCTTTTCTTCCTCATTCCACTCGTCTTCTGGCTTCTCCTTATATTTCCCATTATCTCGCAGCTTCATTGGGACAAAGTCTCCCTTCTAGATGATAGACCAGATGTCCAAATCAATGGACTGGAGATAGATTTGCATTCTCATCTTCCAGTATCCATAGTGTTCTCCATTGAAGCCAGGTGGTCTGTTTGTATTGTTGCCCTCAAGTTGAATGCTATCTCCAAAGCCAACCATTGAATTTCCCAGATTGTTAGATCCTTTGGGAGTTCGGACTCTAATACCACTTGTTAGATATGCTGGCTTCCAAAGAAGGGGGTGAATTAGGAAGTTTAATATTTTCTGCAAAAGTCAAGAGAGTGATAAAAGCAAGAGTGACAGTAAAATAGAGTATAAAAGGATAATCAAATGGAAATAGTATAAGGCAAGAGAAGACATAGATATTTATCCTGGTTCGGCCCCTTAATCTTGACCTGCGTCCAGTCCTCAAGCTACCACTTGAAATTTTCCACTATCATGCAAGAATTCAGGGGCCTTCTTGCGATGCCTCAATACAATTTGATACTCTGTTCCAAGAGCTTACAATTTCACTCTTTGCACTCTAGCTAAGTGCTTCCCAAATCCCTTGTGAAATCCCCTCACAAGAAAATCTTTCTTTCAGATGAAGATAAGATTAATTACAGTGATTGAACTCTCTAATTTAGAGTGTATATGAAAGTTGAAGCACAGAATATGAAGTATGTGAGACTAAAAGACTTTGACTCAAGAATTTAGCAGAGTTTCTGTATGTACAATGTAAAATCATTACCCATATCTTCAAATAATGTTCTATTTATAGATTTTTATCTTAACTATACGTTAGAGACAAGATTTAGCGGTTAGAGATGTTACTTAACGGTTACTCTGAAAAACTATCAATGCACCAACCACATTTAATGAGTCTGACCCTCAAAATTTGAATTTTAGTGTGTCAACAGACGAATTTCGCAGAGACCGAAAGCTAAAGACTTTAACGTTGAAGCTCAAAGTTCATATGTTATAGAGCAAAGTTCAAATTTTCATCTTTGGAAATTGTTTCTATGTTGGAACATACGAATTTTCAAGTTTAAAGTACTTCTGGTAAATATGAACAGTTATTCCATATTGCTACAGTGCCTTCGAAGTTCGAATTTTGATGCCTCAAATTTAAAATATCATGTGCTTCATTAAAAGAGCATGTGACTTAGACATTAATGGGTTTAATTAGTATTAATTTCATTTTTATTAATTATGGGATGAACTTTGTTAATTACTAATGCCCAATTAGTTAATTAGTAGTCTTTTATGTAGCCCACCTTGTAAATAAACATGTCATGTGCCAAACATGTGATTTCATTAATGTTTTGACATATTTATAAGGGCTTAGATCTTATTTTATTATTTTCTTATAAATTTTCATTATTTTATTTTAGGGTTTTATTTTACTAGTTTCCGATGTCCAATAGGAGTGTTGTTTGGGCCTAAAGTCTCCTAATCCTATTAGGATTACTTAAGCCCAAATTAATTATGTTTTCTAGGCTTATTAGGTTAAATTGTACCTTTCCTATTTAAGGCTAACTTTGATATGCCTTTTTGGTAGATTTGAATTATTAAAGTTTCAGACTTTTGTGAGTTTCTCTTGCATTCTTTGAGTGCTAGAGTGAACTGTGACTTATCAAGGAATCAGTTCTTCCTTGTGACGTCACCTGAACTAGGGTTCAAGAGACCGGTTCTCTTGGGTTCTATTTCTCAAGACCAACATCTATCCTTCTTATTTTCTCTATTATTATTTTCTTTTGCTATTGTTTTTGTCCATTTTGTTCATTTTCTCTGCTTCAAGTCTTTGTTTTCCTTGTTTTGCAAAGATCCAGGTGTCATACACATCAAAGTGGATTCTTTGAACGGGTTCCATAAGAGTTCACTTATCATTTGGCATCAGAGCTTAGGTTCGCAAATCAAGGTGTGTTCTTTGTTTTGCTTATTTCTTTGTTTCATTCCATCTTTGTTGCTTAAGGAAAATTCCATGCCACTGTTCATCAACTGTTGCACTGTTCCGAATACTATTTATATCATTGTTCTCTGGTACTGTTCGCACTGTTCCAATCACTGTTCACCGCCATTGTTTCAGTAACTGTTCACGGCACTATTTCATTTATCCAAATTAAAAAAAAAATTCATCATATATTCTAGTGAGTCCCGAAATTTAAAAAAAAAATTTTGTTTGCTAAAAAAAATAGAAAGTAGCAGGAAAAAAACATTTAAAAAAAATAAAAAAACTGAAAAAAAAAAAAGAGAGAGAGAGATTGATTGCTACAAAATATATATATAGCAGTAACAAAAAAATAGTAAAAAAAAAAAGAAAAAAAAAAGATTTGGCTGGGCTAAATTCAGAATTTTGTGATTTGATTGAGTTCCTAATTTGATTGAGGAATATACTTTCTTAAAGTATTTTGGCTTGAATCCCAAGTAGCTTTTCCTTGCTTAAACTCAATCTTGTTAAAAAAAAATTATATATTTGATCATTTGGGATTGTTTCCTAATTTGTTGAGCTTAAATCTCTATAATTTGTCTTTACTTCAGATTTCTCTTGTTGGAAATTTCAGTTTCTTTGTGCTCACTTTGTGTTGGTTATTATTTAATTAAATTAGGATATTTGAGAACTTTAATTTTGAACTTTTGTTTTCTATAACTACCACTTCTTTAAATAGTCAATTTCCTTTTGATTGAAGTTGTGGTTTTAATTTAGCACTCTCATAAGAAAGCAAGTTTTGAGTGGAAAAAGGCAAGAGAGAAATTGCATCATATTTGAAAAAGCCTTGACTTGGTGTGAAACACGAGTGCATTAGCATTATTTGAGTGAAACACGAGAGAGAGTGTGTGAGGTCCCTATTTCTTTCTCTTTGTTTTACACTAACATTTCAGATTATAAACATGGTTGTGGGAGAAGTTGATTTTAAGGCCTTATTAAGGACTTTCAATGATCAAATTAAGGAAGTGAATGCAAAATTGAATCACCTAGAGTTCCCTTCTAAAACTAAAGTAAGGTGTAATCCAAAGGTTCCTGCTCATACAGATGTTCTTAGCAAGATCAAACCGAAGATCCCACTATTTCATGATGAGAAAAATCCTGATGGTTACTTGGATTGGGAAAGAAAAGTTGAACAAGCCTTTGCATGTTGCAACTACTCCGAAATAGATAAGGTATAATGTGCTTACCTTCAATTGGGTAAAAAGGTTGGTGCTTGGTGGAAACAGGTGGAAATTAGACAAACTATGAATGGAGAACCTTCCATTGTAACATGGAATGAAATGAGAGCAGTCTTAAGGCAAAAATACATGCTATCCAAAGCTAAAAGTGTGGTTGAATATTCCAAGGAGATGCAAATACCCATGGTCCATGATTCATGTGATTCCCACATGGAGAAAGATGATCAAGTGGAAGATGACATTGCTACCACTTCAACAACTGATGATTTAATGAGAGAATCCACTACATGTATACCTAATCCTCAAACCTCTGATATCAATGTCTCTTGTGATTTAAGATGTGATAATTCTAGTAAGATAAATGATGTTACTTGCATTGATGATATCCCTTGTGATGGAACAACTGAATTGGAATCTGAATTGGGATATGATAAACTTAAGAATCCTGATGAGCTTAATGTTATTAATTGTAATAATGGGATTGAACATGTTATCTTACTAAATCTTGAAAAGAGAATTGGTCTAGATGTTGATAGTGTTGTGGTAGAAAGCTTAGATGATTCTAGTTGTGCTTCTAATGTGCAAATTGAAAATAATGTTGTAACACAATTAGAAAATGAATTTCATGATGTTGCTTATGAGCAAAATTATCATTGTTTTCATCCTTTAGCTGAAAAACATGATTTATATGTTGTTAATGATTTGGTGGAAAATTCTGCAGATGGTATGATTCCTTTGGTAATTGACTCTTATAATTGCATTAATGTTGAGCATATTGACATGGTAATTAGAGATTCTGCTTTTGAATCTAACTTGAATGAGCATATTAGTCTCTGTTCTTTTGTAGTAGAAAATCATTGCCATGTAATTTAGGTGAAACTCATGAGAAAATAAAGAGTAAGCTTAAGTGGGAAAACTAAGAGAGAAAGAGTCCGCAAAAATGTAAAGAGTATAAAAAGAATAAGTGAGAAAAAGATTGAGAGAAGAATGAAAAGAGAAAGAAAAAGAGAGAAAAGAGAAAAGAAAAGGAGAGTTTGAGGAAGAATGAAAGTGAAAGTAAGCTTAAAGTAGTTTGTGCAAAACGTCTTCCTTCTTCACCTTATCTTTCTTATGTGTCTTTATTGTATTTTCTTTGTCCTTCTCATTATGATTCTAATTTCTTTAAATTATGTCATCCATCATTGTTGCATGAGTCCACAATTTCTTTTGAGTCCAAATTGCATGAGTCAATAATGAGTTCATTAGTTACTTTAGTGCCTTCTTTCTCTAGTTTATCCTTTTATGTCATTCCATCTCATCATCATAGTGTTTTTGTATTTCCTATGCATTTGTGAAGTAGCCCCTATTCGTTTTATGTTTTATGTTGCTTGTGTGTTTTATAAGTTATGTGCTTTCATGCTTCATTGTTGGCATAGTGTCCCATCTCATCCACATAAGTCTATTATGTTCCATTCTCTTTCTAGTTCATTCCCTTCTTTGGGTTTTGTGTTAGTATATACTTCTTTAGTCATCACTTCTCTATTTTTGTCTTACCATTGTGCATCATCATCTAATATTAAATCTATCCAGATTTTGAGTTTATTGCATTATAATTACATCTGCCTAGATTTCATCCCGTATGATTTTTCTCATGCATTGGCTTCAATTAAGTCCTTTTGTGTCAAGTTTTGTCCCCATATCATTCCCCATGAATCCGCTAACACCTTGGTTCCATTTAAGTTTTGTTTTTCCGAATTAGTGTTTAGCTATTTGTTACAGGTTTTCAATGAGGTTGATGCAAGCTCTTGTTTTCCAATCCATGAAAATAAGTTGTATGTGATTCAAACAAATGGATTGCATAGTAAGGTTTTTGATCCTGGAGATTGGTTGCAAAAGTTTAGAGGAACATTTAAAGCCAATTTGCAACCAAGGGAGAATATTGTCTTCCAAGTTAATGTGAAGATCAAAGCCACAAAGCAACAATTAAGTTTGAAAGGTAAGTATACTCCTTGTTATCTATTTGATGCTTTTAATCGTTCCCTTTCTTTCCACGTAGATTATGGAGATTCAAGGATGAATCCTTTTGAGGAAGGAGGGAATGATAGAATAAGGGCTAGGCATAAATTACAAGAGTTTGGAGCGAAGCATGGAGAGCTTGGAAGACTTGATCAAGGTGCTGAATATAAAGCCCAAGCTTAAGTGAAATCATCAACACCAAAATACAAGTCCCAGATCCAAGCCCAAGAGGAGCCCATTGAAGGAGGTTACTTAAAATATCATGTGCTTCATTAAAAGAGCATGTGACTTAGACATTAATGGGCTTAATTAGTATTAGTTTCATTTTTATTAATTATGGGTTGAACTTTGTTAATTACTAAAGTCCAATTAGTTAATTAGCAGTCTTTTTGATAGCCCACCTTGTAAATAAACATGTCATGTGCCAAACATGTGATTTTATTAATGTGTTGGCATGTTTATAAGGGCTTAGGTTTTATTTTATTATTTTCTTATGAATTTTTGTTATTTTATTTTAGATTTTACTAGTTTTCTAAGTCCAATAGGAGTGTTGTTTGGGCCTAAAGTCTCCTAATCCTATTAGGATTACTTAAGCCCAAATTAATTATGTTTTCTAGGCTTATTAGGTTAAATTTTACCTTGCCTATTTAAGGCTAACTTTGATGTGCGTTTTTGGTAGATTTGAATTATTAAAGTTTCAGACTTTTATGAGTTTCTCTTGCATTCTTTGAGTGCTAGAGTGAACTGCGACTTATCAAGGAATCGGTTCTTCCTTGTGACGTCACCTGAACTAGGGTTCAAGAGACCGGTTCTCTTGGGTTCTATTTTTCAAGATCAACATCTATCCTTCTTATCTTCTCTATTATTATTTTCTTTTGCTACTGTTTTTGTCCGTTTTGTTCATTTTCTCTGCTTCAAGTCTTTGTTTTCCTTGTTTCGCAAAGATCCAGGTGTCATACACATCAAAGTGGGTTCTTTGGATGGGTTCCATAAGAGTTCACTTATCAATTTTGGTGCCCAAAATTCGTCTGTCAATAGGTAGCTCAATAAGGTACAATAGTTCTTCTTTTTGAAATTCAAATTTTCAAAAGCCAAAGTTTTTCTGTCAGAGAGAGCTCTTATCAGACTTAGTTCAAAGTTTGAATTTCTGAATACTAAAATTCATATATTGAAAGATTATTATAACAGACTTTCAAGCTGTATTTCCAAAGTTTGAATTTTCAAAAATCAAAGTTCGTCTGTCAGAGGACTAACTTAGAACTCTTTTTAAACTTTATTTTCAGATGAACTTTGACATATCCTCAGACAAATTTTTCATTTTTCATAATTCGTGTTTTACCCAAAATTCAAATTTTCAGAAGCCAAAGTTCGTCTGTCAGAGAGAGCTCTTATCAGACTTAATTTAAAGCTTGAATTTCTAAAATCAAAGTTCGTCTGTCAGAGAAATCTCTTTTCTGACTAACATATTTTCAATCTGTAGTTCGAATTTCAGATTCCAAAGTTCGAACTTCCAAAGCAGCAAATCAATTTTAACACTTCAAAGTTCGTCTGTTAGTGGGTATTTTTCAAATATTTCATGAATTATCAGAAAATCACATTTTTAAAACATTCTTTTGCAAGTTCAAAGTATTTTACTCAATTTAAACACGGTAAGAAATCCTATATCTAATCTTATGTTGATTTTTCTTGAATTTCTCCACCTGAGATCTTTTGTACACATTTGATATCTTCTTTCCAAGCTCTAGTTGGTTGGTTTGGAATCATCAAAATACTTGATTCAACAAATTCATCACATAGGCACATTAAGACATAAAATTTACAAAAATTTTGGTAGAGTTTCATTTTAGAAAATGGACATCCTGGAGCTCAAAACCCCTCATACAACTCAGCCAATAATATAGAAATATCACAAGATAACGTTTTGTTCATATGCCATAGTGTCAAATGTAAGAAACAATTATGACAATGTGATACTAGTAAGGAAATTTAAGTACCTTTGAGTGTTCCCTTGCTTCCCACACTTGGTGCATCACTTTTTAAGACTTCGACAACTTCCTTGAACCTAGCCATATCACCATTTAAGCATCTTAGCCACTAATTTCAAGAGTAACACTATACATTACTCATAAAACCTAAAATTCTCATTTTGCTTTCCTTTGAGATTTTCTTGAAACCAACACTTTTATTTGACTAATTTGGACCCAAGGAATCCATTTTTGGGTTAAAAACATAAAACTCCAACTCTAAAAATAAACCTTGTCTAGCCAAAAATCAAGGAAATTGGGAAGAAATTGTGATACTTCTTAATTCGTCAAACTACTTCCATTTTCATGCTTTAGGTGACTAGTTTAGCATTTCCCCTATATTTAGTGGTTGGAAAACTCATTTTCTTCCTAGATCAAGGTTTGGCCAAAATCCTAAGGGAGAGAGGAAGAGGAAATACTCCATGAATCATGCACCAACTACCACAAACTACAAGCTTAAGGTGGTAGATTAACTTACCAAAACTTAAGCTTTCAATTTTCCTTAAGCTTTCTCTTCTTCTTTCTCTCTTTTCTCTCTTCTTTTCTTGTGTTTTCTCCCTCTATTTTTGCTGCTGGAAATAACATGTAGAATGGAGAGGAAAGACAGGGAATAAGTGGCTTAATTACATGGTTAATTATGGTTAGTAACTTAACCTAACCATGGTTACTTTTTGGTGCCAAAAGTCAACACCTTCTTGAGGAAGTTTTGGACAAAAATTTTCTGCCTATTCTGCCCAATTTCATATGCCAATGAGAGAGGTTTTAGTGTCCAAAATTGCTCAATTTTTCCTGGTATAGATATATCCTGAATTGAGTAATTTTTAACTATACCGATAAAACTGCTTTTTACAATAATTTAGCATTTTTAAGCTACAGGACTATTCTAAATTTATTTTTATATTTTCTTAATTATCCTATCTCAAATGGTATCTGTGTGAGGCTCATATCCTATCTCGGTCACTTTTTAACTATTCGTAGGACCCTCAATCTATTTTATCGATATAAAGTTACTTTTCGACACTCAGTACTAATTATTTCTTTATCCTTGAACATTAACTCTCAGTACAATATACCATTGGACTTCTCTCATTGAGGGATTCGTTTTGATAGTAATTTTACATATTTACAAAAATTATCCCTAACTCAAGGTTAAATTATAAATTTTTGAAACTTTTGGGTCATTCGGTGTAATTTTTCCAAGGGCTTTTCTATTCTCATCCCATGCAATTTTTATCAATTTAGGGATGTAGATGTCATTGTTATGATTTTTTAGGGGCAAAAACATAATTTCTCATTTTTACGTTCAACCAAAAAAATACCTTTACCCTATTTCAGGCAAAACGTTGTCTATCTGTTTTTGTGAATTCCTTGTATATTTCATATTATCATTTATTATTTTCTCTTTCATTACTTGATTTTCAATAAAATTTTGGGATATTACAAAAGTAAGCTCAAAGTCACTTTCTCTAACAGATGAACTTTGGATTCAAAGTGCAAATTTCAAAATGAAAACTTGTGAGTCTCATCAGTGCATACCTCTATGAGACAAACTTTGTAGTTCAACATTTGAACTTCAAAGAAAGAACTTTTGTGTCATGTTGAATGTGCCTCTAACAGACAAATTTTAGCTTTTGAAATTTGAATTTCGAAGAGCATTATGAAAACTTAAGACAACTGTCTTGAGACAACTATTCAAATTCAACAGATGTACTTCCAACATGAAAATTTGTATAAATTAACATGGATTATTTTTGGCAAACTCAAAATTTGAATTTTGAAGTTCAACGTTACACATATAACTATACTCACTCTTGAAATTCATCTATTGAGCTCTGAAATTTGAATGTTGGTATGTTAGACGCATTTAATGCAATTGTTGAATGTCTCTTTTCTGCAGAGTAATGGCTTGAACTTTTGTCTAATAGATAGATATTGCGTCTAATGAATAGTTAAGTCATAAATATATAAATAGAATCTCATTTGAACTTATGGGTAATGATTTTATGTGAGTTTTATGCCAAAATGCTACTATAATTTATAAAATCATTTTGTGTAAGCATTCTAAGTTAAAACCTTCTCATTCGAATGAGCATTTAATGTATTATCTGCTCTAAAATATAGTTTTCATTATTAATTATTATTTTCTAGAATTTATAGGTATAATCTTAGTATGAAAAAACACTAAGGGAAATTACACATCTCTTAAGGGTGTAGGAAGAGTGGTTTCACAAGTACCTACTGAAACTTGAGGGATGTACTAAGGCTTCATAAATGCTTGGATCAAACTTGTTAGATATAGTGAAAATATTAAGTGGTGGCTTGAGGACTAGATGTAGGGCAAGTGGTTAGGCTGAACAAGTATAAATATCCGTGTATTGCTATTCATCTTATCTCTTCAATTGTTTTACTTAATTCTTTCTATTCATCCCTATTCTACTACATCTCTTAGTGAAATTAGGATGTGCTTTAAAAAGGGCAAAAATCTTGCATCACCTAATTCACCTCATCTTGGGTAACCAACCAAACCTTACAAGGTCAAATTTTATGGTGGTCATATGGAATAACTTGTTCAACTGCAAAGATCAGCAAGAGGAAAATAGGGCTAACTTCATCTTCTCTTATAATGTTTACTAAAGATAGATTGTTTTTCTTATGGATTATAGAAATTTCCTTGATGCCAAATGGTAAAGGTGGAAACTACGTTAGGTGAGCGCCTGTAGCTCTGGCTATTCCTACTGATGGCTAAGATGGAGCCTGCATTAGCCACCATATTACAAGGGTGTCTATGGGTTTGCTTATTCCTCACTTATGAATGGGAAAGAGTTTATCTCCTTCTTGAATAAATGAGTGTGCTTAATTATACTATTGCGTCTGTGATGAGACACTGGATATAATAAACCCTATCTCTAACAATTCCTCAATCTACTTCTTGAGTTCCATTAAATATGATGGTGACATTCGGTAAGGACCCTTAGAGATAGGACTTGTACCAGGTATTAAGTAAATGGAAAATTCTAACTCCTTCTCTGGTGACAACCTAGTGATTTCTTTCAGAAACACTAAAGGATATTCATGAACAATAGGGATCCTCTCCAATCCTTCCTCTACTTTTGCTTGAATAGAAAGAAAAACCAAGAATCCCTGGGAACCTTATGTAAATACCTTTCTGCTTTAGTAAAAGAGAGATGGAGAAGGCTAGGGATGTTTGTTGGTAAGGATACTATCTTCTTAGCACAATTTAGAATGGTCTTATTTGCTTCCAACCAATCCATCCCAATAATGACATCAATATCCCATAAAGGCAAGCGAATTAGATCTAAAGAAGTACTTTGATTCTCAAAATGCACAATACAATTTAGACAAGCATGAGTGCTCCTCAGAGTGACTGCTTTAGGTGTAGAGATAGACAACTCAGAATGCAACTTAATCGCCACCATACCTAGTCTCCGAGAACAATCGGAAGAAATGAAAGAATGTGATGCACTATAGAATCAAACAATGCATGAATAGTGAAACTATTAAGTTCTATAATACCTCGAATCATGTTTAGTGATACATCCATCTCTCGCTGGGATATGGCGAGGACCTTACCTAGTACTATTGGCTTTTTCAGAGAACCCTCCTGTCTTAGAGCACTGCACCCTCAAGATATATGGCTCAACTTCCCACAATTGCAGCAAATAAAACAAGGCCTCCCATCATGACACATCCTATACTTTGCACAAGAAGTGGGTATACTAGCTGAACTTAGTTGTGCTGGCACCAAATCCTTCCTTATCAGACTACTCTGGCTCAACTTGCTCTTACTGAAACTCTTTTTACTAAATTGTTCCTTCTTCTTCCACGAGCCCCCATTGTTGCTACTACTAGAGCCACTCTTCTTACTAACTCCACTAGTCAGCCTCAAATGAGAAAAGGCCCTTAACATTGAACTCTTTTTCTATCCCTTTATTTCTTGCATCCTTTGAACCACCATGCCAATCTTAGCACAAAAATCTTCAAAGGATGTGTAGTCAACATCAGATAAGTGCTCTCTAATCTCCAGGTATGCGTTCTCCAACAAATGCTGCGCCTTCTACCTATATTTGGACAATTCTTCAAGTAGGTGGAGTACTTGGCCAAATCAAAAAATTTATTAATGAACTTATCTTCTAGCAATTTTTCCACTTGTACACAAGGAACTTAGTTTCCTCTAAATCCTCAAGGACAGAAGAAAATAATGGGCAAATAAGCTTTCCTTAAACTGCTCCCAATTTAGATGAGTCTCAGTGACGTCTATACTTGGCCTTGTACTCTTCCAACACTATTTGACCTTTTTCTCCAACTTAAAGGTGGCTAATTGTACCTTTCTCTTAGAAGTACAATTGATAACACCGAAAATAGTTTCCAACTAATCAATCCACTCCTTAGTAGTGGCAGAATCAATCTTCCACTAAAAGACAGATATATTGAATTTTCTAAAATCCTTTAACCTCTTGAAGATGCCCCTTCCTTTAGTCCACAGGGCTTGATTGAGATTCCTCAACTTCATTAGCATTTAGATCTACATATATCTCCGCATCCTCTCCTTGTTGCTCCTCATTTGGGTTATCATATTCTTATTGGTCAAAATGTTCTTGTATAGAGACCAAAGTTTCCTCTTGATTATGAACCTGATCATTCAAGCTCATAATCATCTCGTATATCTCTCTCAAGAGGTCATTATTGTTAGGCTTACCTTGGCAAGCCATCTTCCCCTAGGTACAAGTAGTAAACACAATTCAGTTTATAAGATTCTAGATTAGCACCAAAATAGGAGATATAAGAGTACACATGTATATGTATTATTCCAAGCATAGTTACATGTAACAATGAACATACATATAATGGCCTAAACTATTGCTCTGATACCAAAATGTAACATCCTAATGATTTTAGCTAGATAGGACACCTAACGCATGAGGGCGCAATTACAAAGTAGAACGAGGTACTATGCTGCAAGGGAACAGGGGCTCGCCACGGCGGGGCCTTTTTTTTTTGAAACTAGGAGGGACCAGATAGGCATGGTGTTGCGACGCTGAAGACTAACACCATATCAACTTTTTATGGATTTTTACTGAACTTCAGACACGCATAACTCCCTACCTAGACCTCTGATTAATGTAATTCTAAGGCCTACAAATCACATGATACCTACTCTAACTATAGATACAAACTTATCTCTAAATTCCTCTATTTAGAGATTTTGGACCCTCAAGATACAAATAGTTAGTTTTGACCAAAAACATGACATTATCAATGTAGATTCCAAACCATAAATCCTTTGGCTGCCTAACCTATTCCAATACATCACAAATGACATAACGATATTATCTATGGGGGTTGTAGCCTAAGGAAACCTCTCTATCAAGATTTGACCTCTTTGAACCCCAATTGATCTAATAGGTTGTCTACCCATTTTTCACAAAATATACCAAAAATTCAAACTATCCAAATGGGATATCTTGACAAATAGAAATACATATGGGATGACCAAATCCCTAGCGCAAAATAGGACATAGCTATAAATGGGTTAGATACCCTTAACAACTAAGCATAAAACAACCCATGCAATCAAGATGACTCAATATCAGTTCTCTTCACATATAATAAACATAATTGCAAGGAAGAAAGCAAGCCAACTACCATCACAAACATACATATGGCAATAGTCCAAAAATACGATAAGATATCCAAATTAGTTACATTTTATCATGAGTCTCCCTATACTTGGCACAAAACAAGCTAAACTAAAATGTGTGTTTTCAAGGTCAGAAACTAGAAACTAACAACAAACTAGTCCAATATCCCCGTAACACAATCGAAGGGAGACCATGTCTCCTTAGCTTGCTCATGGGGCCCTTACTTGAAAAAGTTAGCCACAAAAAGGGGGTAAGATAATGTCTTAGTAACCTAAGGCAACTTAAAACAATTGAAAGGTTCCAGGGAATATGGTCATAATGCATAAATGCAAATGGTATGATGCGATGCACATGATATGAAAAAATCCCCACAAACAACATGGCTAGAACCATGAGCTAGTCACTATCATAAGGTAACCTCAATAAATAGCCTTTTTCTGACAATTGATAAAGGTCAATTTCAAGGTCACCAGTAAGCTTTGCTTCTACTAATCATGACCCAGCCAATGACCATTCCACTAATGGCTGGACCATGGTTCTCCTCTTGGACCACTCGAATTAGTGGCCATTTAGAGAGGGTGTATCCCCAATCCACAACCACCTGAGTCTCCCAGCTAAAGGATAACATTTTAGTGACAGAAATATCACAAACCTCACCGCCTGGATATAAGGCCCTATATGCCATTTAGTGGATCGGCATACCATGTAGTATGTCAATGACATCATCACCCAACCAATGTATACTTAATCATGCATAATCAGTGATGATGCCCATATGTTGTGCTAACACGTCATTTCATTCACATTTATACATTCATATATCATCATGCTGGAATTGTGACAATATGTGAGTCTAAGTATGAGGATGCATAATAGAACATATACCAAGCTACTAGTCACATGCTTTCTCATAATCATGCATACATACACACATTACCAATTGCCATTATATGAGATATGTATACATATACAGAGGAAAGAAAGTAGTAGATTTTTACTAGCCTTGCCAACATACATTTGATGTGATTATATTTTACCATGTTTTTATCCCCTAAATCTAGTATCATTATCACATTATTTTGGCTATTTTTGTGGCTTTAAGAGCATTTTCATCTTTTAGCCGATTTTGAATGATTTACGGAAAAATGTGTTAAATCCTTAATTTTAAGCATATTTTGTGATATTTTAGTAAATTGCATGGATTTGGTGACTAATTCTTTTTGTTGGTTAATTTTCTACATTGATTGGGTAATTTAGTGCTTTAATCGAGTTTAATCGGGTGATTAATTAAGGTTTCCTCTATGATTTGAGGTGAGATTTTCCCGAGGAATAGCTATTCCATCATCCATTTAATGTCATTAATCATCCCATATGATTAGATTTTCATCTATGTTGAACTCATTTCCATGCACTATTCACTCATTTTCCACTTTCCCAAAATATCCCAAGTTATGGTGTCACTTGAAATTAAATTTAATTTTCCTTAATGAACTAGGAATTAATCACCTAATCATCATCTAGAGCACTTAATTATGATTAATTTTAGTTACCAAACTTGGCTAAAGTGATTAAGATTTCCATTCTAGTTCTGGTTAAAGTTTAGTCAATGAAAGGCATTTTAGTCAACTTTCCTAGGAAGCCTATTTTCTTCCCATTTTCCTAGTACTTTCCTTTCCATCTTTTTTAGCAAGTTTTCCCTTGACTTTTCATGTTTAATTTCGTGTTAATATGTCATCATGTGTGGAGATGTTGAATTAATTTCATTAGGCCATGATTTTATTCATCTTATGCATATTATGTTATTATATGACCTAGGTACTTTAATGTGTCATATTTTTATGTGTAGGTCAAGTACCATGGTAGAGGACATGGAGGACATTGAAGACATTCTAAATGGGCAATTTTGGAAGTTGGGAGATAATATTATTTTCTAATTCCATTATTTGCCAATTATTTCAAATCCTAAGCCACTTAGGTTGAAATTAAGGACTCGGATTGATCTTGACACCTCTTGCCCTTATTCTAACTTGGGAAAGGGATCAAGTAGCCTCCTATTTAGATATCAAACTCTTCATTTTCGTGCTCTCTATAACATCCCCATTTTTCTGTTTGATTATATGACCAGATGAAGATATTAAGTGATATGGCAATGTTTTGGATTAATGTGTTATGTTTAGGGAAGCTTAGAAATATAATTAAACAAGTTAAAGGCCCAAAATATCATAAAAAGGTCAAAAAAAAGCGTTTAAAGGGAAAAACAGTCATTTTGCCAAAAGGTAAAGGCAAAATGGTCATTTTATAAAAGTGGAGAGAGAAAATAATATTATAATACCAAGTGCAAGTTAAAAGTACAAATGATACTAGTTATGTGGGCCTGGAGGAGAACAAGTACGAGTATTGTAAAAGATAAGTTCCATGTGAATGATAAATGCTAGTAAAGATGAACAATAAAATGTAAGCAAAACAAGTGGACCTCACATGAAAAAGTAAAGAGGAAAAGTTATTGGGTCCCATAGATAAAGTAAACAAAAAAGGTATAGGATATAATAAAAAACCCAGGCAAAAGTACACAAAATAGAGCCAAAATTGATATGCAAAAGTTGAAAAGTATACACACTCTCTTACTCTTGGAATCTAAAAATGAGAGGGAAAAAGTGGACAAAAATGCCCTTCTACTCTCTCTCACAAATTTTAAAATATCCAAGGGCAAAAAGGTAAAGTAACATAAAAAATTGGTGATTAATCTTGTACCATTGGATGGAGATGCAATCTAAGGGCCAATATTCACCAACTTTTCCTATAAAAAGACCCTTCCTACCCTTGCCATTTGCTCATTTTCAAGAAGTGTTGGCAATAGAGTAAGAGGGAGGGAGGCATGATCTTGAGAAAGAGAGAGAAAGGGAGAGAAGCCAACCAAGGGAAAGGGAGAGAAAGAAAGGAAGAGAAAGAAGGAGAAGAAAAGAAGAGGAAGAAGAAGAAGAAAGATACAAGGCAACAAGGTGAGATCCTCCTCCATTTTCTCCTAGTTCCTTTTTCTCCATTCATTGCATGGGGTTTTGAAAGCATTTTTTGTTAATTCAGATGGCTTTGATGATTCTAAACAACAATGAGCTTGGAAATCCAATATCAAATGAACACAAGTAATATGAAGAGCAAACTTGGAGTTTCCTAAAAATTGAAGAATTGTTTCATATATTTTAGAAATCCATTTGTAAAGGAAGGTAGTTAAGCTTTGAAATTTACCTCACCTAATATTAAATGAGATATCTATTTGAATGATTAATGATTAACTCATTATGTCAAAATGGTTTTTCATGAAAAGAGCTACCCTATGAGGATGAAGTCTCAGTTTCAAAGATGTTTCTAAGTGTTCACTTTGTTCTCATGAAAATGTTTTTGCTTATGATGATAAAGTCTCAATTTCAAAGTCGTTTCTAAGTGTTCTCATCTGTTTTCATGAAAAGGGTTACCTTATGCATATAACCAGTGAAGGTTATAAGGATAAAGACTCAATCTCAAAGCTTTTCCAAGTATCCTTTCTTTAATTTCATGAAAAGTGATTGAAGTTATCCACACGACATAGCTCTGCACCATGTTCTCAGCATTGTCCAAGTGGTTATCCTGATGAGGTGGGCACCTTATTCACATAAGAGAGTGAATAGTGAAGGCCAATTGTACTGTGCAGCCCGTTATTCGCATAACCTAGGGAGGTTATCCACATAACATGTGTTACAGAGCACCTGGACTTTTCTTTGTTACTAGGTTATCCGCATAACCTGGAGAGGTTATTCGTATAACCTTTGTTTCAGTGCCCTTGGACTTTCCTCTATTAAATAGGTTATCCACATAACCTATTGAGATTATCTGCGACTTATGTTACAGAACTCATGATCCTTCTTCAACAAAATGGGTTATCTGCATAACCTTGGGAGGTTATCCTGATAACCTAAGTTTTACAAAAACTCAGTTTGAGAAAAACTTAATTTTATCCTAACAACTAAGTAAGTTTTCATGAAAATGTTCTTGAGCTAAAACTTAGTCATTCTTGGATAATGAAAGATCTATGTTGAAAACAAGAGCCAACAGTCACCTGTTATTTGCATAACCTAAGGAGGTTATCCGCATAACTTATGTCAGATGCATTTAATGGTGAACGGCTATTTTTCTGAGAGTAATGGCTAATCTTTGTTTCCAACGGATAGTTTTGCTCTAAAACTATAAATAGAACCTCATTTAATTTGTTGGGCAATGAGGAAAAATATATAAACATCAAAATGCTACATAATTGATTACTAATTCTTTCAAAGCTTACATACCCTCTGTTTAGCTCATTCATTGTACTTAAACTTTCATATCCACTCTTTCGAGAGAGTTTTCATATCTTGACCTGTATATTTCTACACACTTGTAGATAGCACTTAGTGTGAGGATACACTAAGAGATTTGCTTTTACTCTTGAGTGAGAAGAGTGGGAGTGTTTGTTCAGCTCAAAGTTTGAGTTGGGGTTATACTATAGTTTTTACAAGAACCCATTCAAATTTGCAAGATATAGTGAAGAAATCTCAAGTGGTGGCTTGAGGACTGGATGCAGGTCAAGTGGAGTAGGCCAAATCAGAATAAATCTCTTTGTCCTCTTCTTATTTACTTTGCAAGTGCTCTTTATATCTTATACTTTGTTTTTCAGCAACTTCTATTATTACTACTGTATTTCACTTTTTACAGAAAAATCCAAACTTCTCAATTCATCCCCCCTCTTGGAAAGCCAACTGAACTAACATTCTCTTCTCCTCCTATAGCCCTAAGCCACGGCCAAGATAAGGAAGCAAGGCAAGGGTTTGTGTTTCATTTAAACAATGGTTACATTGAGGTTGTATGATTAAATAATGATAAAAATGCATGAAATATTGATTTAAAAGTTGATTTTTTCTTGATGGGTTTTGAAGGTCATGTTTGGCCAAGATGAGAAGTGAAGGAAGGAGGAAGTTTTTGATGAAACTAATGCTTCTAATGCACCCCTAGCATGCACAATAGTGAAAAGAGATCAAAGGATTCATAATAGGATTTAGTTTGCAAAATATCAATAGTTAGGGCCATTTATGCATGCATGAGTTCAAGTTTGATTAAAATGATGTTTAGTGGTTTCTATTGATGTTGTTAGGCTCACAACAGGCTAAAAAATAAAGCAAAGCAAGAGTAAAGACTAAGTGGAAGCCAAAGGTTAAAGCTTCAAGGTAGCATATTGTTATGTTTTATGTTGTTACACAATTGACGTTTATGTATGTTTATTTAATATGAAAATGTTCCATGTTACTCTTGTGATTTTTTTTTATGATTGGGTGGCTATTTTTTTATGAGGGGTAAAGCCTGAGATATCCTATTTCTAAACTGTTATGATGCTGAATTTTTGTTAGACAACATGGTATTTATATATATTTTCATGAAATCATGCAAATCTTCTAATGTTTCAAATGTGTGTGGTGATGTGATTGCATATACAATGTTGTTATTGAGATGTCACCATCTCTCCCGCAAGTTTTCCCTATTATAGAACCAAGTATTAGCAAGGGAAAGAGCAAATGCATGGAAGATTGGTGAAGTGAAATTGTTTGCTGGAATTGTGATGCTACTGTAAATATTGTCTATTTAAAACTATTATATAAAATCAAATATGTCTCTAAAAATACTGATGTCTATATGTATGGATAGAGCTATGTATCATGAACAAAATGGCACTGATTTGGTTGTATTTGAAGTTATATGATGGTAGTTATGAATATTTTTCCAAAACTACTCTAGTGAAAGTCGTTTCTAACTCCTGAAGGTTTAAATGAGTATTTTGCCTAGTAGAAGTATAGAAAATGTATGAAATAAATATATTAGAAAGTAAACAAATAAGACTTTCAAGATCATAAGAATGAAAGTATTGGCTCTATATTTTATGAGATATGAATTTTTAAAATTTTAGCTCAGGATTTAGATAAAAACTGAAACCAAAAAATGTAAAGTAAAGTTTAAGTAATAAACTGTAAGAATCTAATGATGATTTTCCAATTTCTTATTTTTCTCATGAATTTCAAGATGTAGTGATTAAGCTTGAACTATAGAGAAATTGATTTTTGTGCATTTAGTTATGATTTTTGAAATATCACTACACTAAAATTGTGTAAAAATTTTTTGAACAGTTTTAAGTTTTTAATTGGTTTAAGTACTCAAATAGCTTTTAAATGCTATAAAGCTAAATAGTTTACATGGGAAAGATGTTGAATTATAAGATGTAACACTCCCCTTATTCTCTCATCTTCTCTCATTGTTCTTCATCCATTCTCTCACATCTAGCCCAATTCCTTCCATTTCCACTTATTATCTTACCCACTTCTGCCATCGCTTCACCATTTCATCTCTTCCCTACTATTTCCCACTCAAACTTTATCCAAATCTCTCCCAACCAGGTCTGAAATGAACTAGGATAAAGGTGGAGTAGCTAGAACTTGATTGAAGCCGATTTGAAGAAACTTGTCTCACAGAAGGCGATTTCAAGCTACAACCTCTTGATTTCTTCATTCAAGCAGCATGATGTTTTGTTTCTCTGCCTTAGATTTGGCTTGTTCCATAGCTTGTAAGTGAGCTCTAAGTGTTTGGTTCAAGGAGTTGGAAGGGGGTGTTGAAGACCAAGGTACCTAACCGATTTCCAGGGAAAATGCTTACTATTCTACTCTCTTTTACTTCCTTTTGATTGGCTTAATTGATTAGCTTGTAGGGTTTGTTAATTAGGTTAATTGAAGAGGATTTTAGGTCTGAATTTGTCTTGAAATTGGATTGTATTGATTGAGCTCTCATGAGAGAGTGAATAGTTACACTTTGGATTGAATCTTTTTGAATGGCAATACTCTTGAATTTCAGTTGATTACATTAAGCTTTTCTTCTTGATTTAACTAGTTGGTTGTTAATGAATATATGCTTAGAATGTTAATTTGAGAGGATTAGTATGATGTTTAAACCAAAATTGATTGATAATTGGACTAAATTGTTTGTTAATTGCCTATGGACATATTGTTGATTGAAAGTTGACATGATAGTTTGAATTAATGACATGCCTACAAGGTGTTCTAATGTTTAGGTGACAACTTTATATCAAATGAACTTGTTCACATGCCTAAATAGGATAGTTAATTAGGATTGAAATTCATCATTGATCCTAGCTATCATGTGCACCAATTTTCCTAAGAAACTTCAACTAGTCTTATGATACAACTCCTGTCAACTTCCAACTTAAACTAAGCACATTGCTTAATAATTTCTTAATTTAGTCCTTTAAAAATCTTTGAGAACCAAAACCCCCCTCTTAGTCTTAGTTTTAGGCATTGCATTGCATTTAGCTAGATTGCATTTTCATTTCAATAGCTTAATCTTAGTTAATCATTGGTCCTAGTTATCATCCGGTGAGAAATGACCTATGATCGTCCCTATACTACATTCCCTTACATCTTAGTTTAATTGAAATTAACCTTGTAACAAGGCATGGTTTCACATATCATGATACGAAAAGGTTCAAACATATATAAATTAGCAAGAATTACACCCGAGTTGCCTAAAGTTACCCGTACACACACATAACCACAATAAGCCACTAAAGCATCGGCTACATATACAGAAAAGAGATGCAACCAAGTTATCACATGGCTTCTCAAGAATGGATTAGGACCCAAAACATGCATCAAGCCACATAAAACAAATCAAACTTCTGAAGCCACTTATTTCCTACAAAGCACAATTTCTCAAAACAACATTGTAGCCACTTACCAATGAATTCACTACTTCAAAAAGTCTCTCTAGGGTGTAAGAACTCTAATTAAGAAACTCACACCCTATACAACCAATGTACTTAGAATCAAGTTGTGATATAGCCTTTGATAAAACCCACTTGGTGACCCAACCTTAGACTTAACAAAATTTCAAGCTACCAACACCATACCCACTCATCAATAAGCTCAAATTAACTCAAAAGACCAGCCATGAGCCCACGAGGTTTGAATATCAAGAAAATCCCAAAGTTAGAGGTTAGGGTTTGGAGAGAAAATAACTTCAACACCCAAAATCCATAACCTAAGGCTTGCAAGCATGCAACACTTTATTGAGGCATTTAAATACAAAATAATTAGTGGAAACTCAACCAAATCAGAACCCCAAGCCAACACCACTGATGAGCCAGGTCAAGGGTTGTACAACTTAATATTAGATGCAAAGGATTTATAGCATAAGGGCAACTTAGGTTATGTTTTAAGGAAAGCAACAATTAATATGCAAGATATTGTGAATTTCTAAATTAAAATGATGCACCTAAATGATAAAAATAAAAAAATTTAAGTATTAAAATTAAAACTAAGTGAATTTAACTAAATTAAAATGCAATTAATCAATACAATTAATTAAACTACAATGCAACTAAAATGCAAATCCTAAATTATTCCTAAATGAAATGAAATGAAAACTAAACTACCTAAATGCAATTAAAAATGCAAACTAATTACTAGTAAATTAAAATGCTAACAAACTAATGCAAATGCAATTTTTTTTATGATATGCAATGCAAATTATTTAATATGCAAATGTCAATTACCAACTAAAAATTTGGGGGGGGGGTTTGTTTTTAAATTCAAAATTAAATCTAAATTAAAATAAACAAATAATTAAGACAAACTAATTACTCAACAAGATTTAAAAGGAGAACAACGATTCAATTATGGAAATTGTGGATCATTCATAGGATTGGCAAATAATTTGGACCTATCTTAGCCTGAGTCTAATTAAAATAGGAATGGATAAGTTCTTAATTAAGCAACTAATTAGATTAAATACTTAATTACCTTAAGCATAATCTAAATAATTAATTAATCATAGATGCCTCTAGTTGTTAATTAATCATCCAAAATTAGGCTAATCTAATTAATTAAGCTTAATCCCACTGTTAATTAAATTTATATTAAATCTGAAAAATTGGGTAAAATTATCTAATTAAACCAAATTAGATAATTAATCACCTAATTATGCAACACTAAACATAGCTTTATCTAAATTGTATCATAAACCAATGAATTAATCAAGATAACACTAAATAGGACAAAATACACAAAATTCCCAGTCTGAAACAAGCATAGATCTACTCAAATCAATATTAAACAACTATAATAATGTATATAATACATTCCAAACTTAAATCTAGTCTCCAATCATCAAGATATTTATAAATTTTCATCAATCCTAACTTAGAAAACTTAAGATAAAATCAAATAAAATTAAGAAAAATCAGGATGATCAAAGAGAAACTCCTCATTCCTCTATTTAAGCTCTAGCCAAGCTTAAGCCCCAAATTCCTTGCCTCGCACTAAGAAAAACCCACAAGTGCCCTAGCTTTGCATTGCCACAAGATACACTTCAAGAACACCCAAGTAAGTTTCAGCCATGGAGATGAAATTTGAACAGCTTGAAGATGATGAAAATGATTTACCCAAGCTCCACGGCCAAGCTTCCTTTGTCTACCTTGAAGAGTAACCCATGACAAAGCACAGTCCGACTAGAGGGAGTGATGAAATGGATGAAATAAGGTTGAAGAAAGGTGGAATGGTGGAAAGAGAGACTAAATCAGTTGTGGTGTGCCGCCGAAAATGGAAGAAATTGAGAGGACAATGGATGGGATGGTGAAGGAAGTTGAGATGAAGAGAGAAATAGAGGAGGATATCGAATACAATGGGAAGAATGTAAATGGTATAGGAACAGTAAGTGAAGACCAAAAATGGGTGGGGATTTGATAGAAAATGATAGGAGATGAAAATGGGAAAGAAAAGTTGAGAGAGATCATAACATGAAGGAGGGTGGTGGTTCTATACATTGAAGAAGGGAGGGAGTCCGAAGATAAAGTGAAATAGAACCGAAGGTGCATTTGGTTTCAAGAAAAATGGTACAAGGAAGGTGAGGTGTAACAATTAAAATAAAGTCAAATACAAATGGACAAGTAAAAATGAGGAAAAATAGGAAAGTTGGGAAAATAAAATTTTCATAAAATTCCTCAATTCTAATGACCAAAACACCCTTTCAAAATTTCAATCTCAATAGACTATGACCTACAAGAAAATGTTACATAAATAGATTATGTTCCAAATAAAATAAAATGTAACATCTATTAGATTAAATTTTGATCCAAGGAAATTAAATTAATTATGGGATAAATTTTAAACTCAATTTGAAGGAAAATTATGAGCTAAAATGACAAAAATAAGGGAAATAAAAATCTAAGAAAAAAATTTCCAAAGCTCTTTGACAAATTTGTCCCTTGATAGGTTAATTCTTTATTATTTCTTGAATCATAATTAAACAACAAATGACCCATAATCACATTGAGAACCATTAAATAAAATAAAATGGAAGAATTAAATTATTGAAATAATTTGGAAGATAAATAATAATTAAAATTAAGGCTTAATTTCCAAAAATTATCCTAAAATTCTCATTTATTCCAAATTAAGGCTAATTATATAAATATTATTTAAATCACACAAAATTAACCAAAATTCAATACTAAAAATTCTTAAATAAGGGGAATAAAAATGGTAACAATTCATGATTATCTATTATGAAAATCACTCACTAGACATGGAGAAAGAGGAGAGGAGGAGGTGGAAGCCGTAATACCTTTAAAATTTCAAGCTTCTCAAGGCCCCAAATCACAACCCACAACCTTAGAATAGCAAAACCCTAGCATAGCCACCATTCCTTCTTATGTTTCACTATCTTGGTCATCTAGGTCGAGCTTCTTTTAAACTAAATTCCCAACTTGGCACCACAGCAAAGTAAGTTGGAGCCATGACACCAGTGCCTTCTATCCCCAAATCATAATTTGCTCATTTTTCTTCTTCCTCCTATCCTGGCCACTTTTGGTCTTGTACAATTCCCATGGTAATCCTTCCATTAGGCCAAGGTACACAACTTGGTTAAGGTTGTTACAAGTAGTGTGTGAATACTTTCAAATTGGGAACATGTATTAATTGGGGACTATCAAATGGATGAGGATGTTGCAGACTAAACAAATAGGACTGTGCACTATAGATTGTGTGTCCGTTAAGGAAGCTAATAGGAAAATGCTTAAGTAAATAGCTAAAGATTAAGTGTCTTAATTCAAAATTTATAAACGTAACTCCAAAATCAAATTAATCCAGTGTCTTTTTTTATTTTAAAAAATATAATAACATATAAATGTTAAAGTAAATTATGGGTAAGTCAAGTAAAGAACATGTCTTCAGGAGAGACTATTTTGAAACCATCCAACAAGAACTTTTTTTTTTCCTAGTTACTTTAGAAATCCATTGAATAATGATCTTGCAAAGAAAGAAAAGGACGAAAATAATGCACCTATTTAATCTACTGGTTCCCTCAATCTTTAGGATATTATTGTCAAAATGTAGTAATTTTTGGTTCTTCTATGAATTTTAATTTTAAATATATGACCATTTTTATCTGATATGTCAATAGATCATGATCGACCTATTTATACTTCATGGTACTCTGATCTCATTGGAGAGGAGTAGACTGTTAATTTTTTTTTGTTTTACTATGTAAGGTAGAGTGTACAATTCTTTCTTTTTTTTTTACATGTACTTCTTGTTTCGGTGCCACATTTGCTCTGTGAAGAGAATGGCAGCTGATTTCTTTGAATAATCTATGCTTGATAAAGGTTCATTTCTTTTAACTTTTTTTTTGTTTTTCCTCCTTGTTACTTCTTAGTTTGTTCTATTTGAAATATAGCCTTTCATGACCACCTAAATCCCTTATATTGATTTCTGGGTTATTTGAATATGTTTTCAATAGAGCAAAACTATTGTTCTTGGTGATAATATGGAACATGAGGATTCTAGCATACGATTGCTATCAGCAGTGATATTATGACTTAGATCCTGGTATGGGTTCCTATTAAATATGTTATTCGGTTTAAGTTTATTTGTAGGGAATGGCTGTCTTATTTCAAGTGAAAGCTATTGCAATCAACATCTGCGTCGTCATTCTATTACTATTGATATTCCATGGGCCATCATATCAAAACCAATTGGCATGTCAAGTCTTGAGTTTAAAACCATATCTGTCATTGATAGTACTAATGATGAAGTAGCTTTGGTTCAACTACCTGATTGGGATTACCTGCCAGTTCCGTACATTAACATAGTACGTACAGGCTTAAAATGGTTTGTTCCTTGGTTACTACAAAACATTTGATTTGGCTTGTGCCACCACTAATTTTGGATATAGTTATTTCATATTTAATCCAACTACTAGGTAGTTCACTTCTGTCACTTTCCCATTAAAAGAATTTAAAAGGAATGTTGTTGCTCTAAATCTTGCATTTGTTCCCCTTAGGTCACAGTATTACAAGATCATTTGCATAAGGAAAGATAATGCAGAAGATGATGATAACCTTGCAATTAGTGTATATTCATCTCAATCATATATGCATGGAATCATCTTGTAAGGTTTTTCATGCATTCGACTGGTATGATTTTTCATGATTTAGTGTATGTGAATGGCGCAATTCATTGGTGCTCTGGTGTCAACTTCTCTTTATGTTTCAATATCATAACTGGTTTTGTTAACACTTGGCCGATGCCATCAGAAATTATGGATGAGGTGATTGTCTATTTTGGAGCATGTTTTAGTGATTGCATATTGGCACTAAAGAAAAGTTGAAGCAGTTTGGATTTTAGCATTCTTATGATTTTTCTGGGTGGACTCATTCATTATGTACTATCCTTATATTACTTACCATTGCGAATGTGATTTGCCCCATTCTCTGTACTTAGGATTGTAGGATGTCGATGACAATCATGGTGGAAAATTGTATTATTTTTGGGCTGTAAGGTCATCTGGTTTTCTTTACCAAGTGATACTCCATCGAGCTTATACTCAGTTAATCCAAATTACTTGCTTGGTACATTGGGTTTCAATATTATGTTACTGAATCTTTGTTATGTTATCAAAGTCTATCTTATGTCAGGCAATTTTAGCTTGATGTACTATAAAATAACTTCTTGCAAGATTGACATGTATTTGTCTACTAATGTATATTGTGTTGTTAATCAAGGGGACTTATGGCTGTGTATGATGTAGGATCCAATTAGTGAAGGTATCTATTTGATCGCTAATTATGTTCATGACTAATGGTGTTGAATTGACTTGAATGAGGTTTGCAAATGTGATTGTTTCCATTATCATTAATGATGTGATATTATTTTCTATCAACACCAATGCCTATTGATGTTAATGTTAATCTAACTCTATGCTCATAGATGAATTTTTTTTTTTTGTCTTTTGAAAACTAACTAGGCCAGTGATGCTATATAAAAGTAAATCTTAGGCTTTAGAAGGTTAACAAAAGAATAAGATGGGAGTACCAAAAATAAAAATATTAAGGTGGATGTGTGGCAATATAGAATGGATAAGATAAGAAATGATTATATACAAGAAAAAGTTGGAGTAGTAGCTATCGGGGAGAACATAATAAAAAATCATTTAAGATGGTTTGAACATGTACAATGAAGAAGATAAGAGGAGTAGGTGAGGAAAGTTGATCAAATGCCTTTTAACCCTATAAAAAGGCCTAGAGGGAGACCAATAAGAACACTAAAGGGTGTTATAAGAGGAGATCTTTTAATAAATAATTTATCTTAAGGGGTAATTTTTAATAGAGTTTAGTGGTATTATATGATTTATATAACTAGCCCCACTTAGTAGAATAAGGCTAATATTATTGTTCTCATTTAAAAATTAACTATGACAAGAAGTCTTATGATTGATAAGTTGTGAATAATATGCTTTATTAGAGATGGAAGAAGAAATTAAATCTAAAGTCTTGACCTTAAAATAGAGAAAAAGTGCTTAGGCTTATCTTAACTTGTAATTCAGCTCTCGTGAGTTTATAATAAAATATCTGATTTCTATACGTAAAAATCTGTAATAAGTCTTATGATTGATAAGTAGTGAATAAGAATGTGCTTTATTTTTAAACTATGACATCCATCTAATTACAACAACAAGAGAGAGGCAAGGGAAGAAATGAAGTCTAAAGTGTTGGCCTTAAAATAGAGAAAAGAGCTTGGGCTCATCTTAGTTCAACATGTATTTGAATTTTTTTTCCAGTAAAACCAGTAATTAAGCTCATGTGAATTTATTTTAACTGCATCGTTTAAAGCCTTCAAAGTTATTCAAGAAAAGAAAAACCTTCCATATATTGACAACAATACTTTAGCATTAAAAATTAAATTATCAAACTTACAAGTTCTGACTTGATTGACACAGTTGGATTTTTAAACATATTATTCAGGACTTTTTTCATCAGCATGATTTAAATATTAGAACAATAAGTATAGTTTCTTAAATTTGTTGTTAAATATCTTATATGTTGAAAAAATTATATCTGGTTATATTAAAGGATTAAGAATAGATAATATTTATTTTAAAAGACTTACAAAAATTATAATTATTTTTAAAATTAAAGAATAAAAAAATTTAGCCAAAAAAAAGACAAAATTTAAATTTAGAATTTTTCTATTATACAAAGCCTTTTCTCCTACTATGCACCATTTTTTTGTTACCCGTTATTGATTCTTTACCATAATTTCCCACTCTAAAATAATAAAACTTTTTAATATAACTATATTATTAATTATCAGTTGTGATAGTTGATACTTGAATTATTTATAAAACACCCAAACTTTTAGATATGTGGAAACTTTCATATTATGTAAATCTTTTTTGTGCGTGCCATGACATATTATATAAATCTGAAATGAAAGGACATTGTTATTTTCATATATGGAATTTGGATTTCGGCTATCCATTCATGAATGATGGAATTAATATAACGTACTAAGTCGATTATTTGATTTTAGGCTATATGTATGAAAAAACAATTATTTAGAGAGGCAAAGTATGTTTTAAAGATCTATTCGCTTCTAAAGAAAGGAAAAAAAAAATAAAACAATAATAAATAGATAAATAGAAGATAGTTTAACAACTAATCTAAATAATCATTTTTAGATACTAAACTTCATTGAGTATTAACTTAATTGTGCACAAAGCACTAAATATTTCCTATTAAATATTGTATCATTAATGATTCTTACCATATCAATTAGGATGCCATATTATTAATGAATAAAATTTCCATCACAAATTCATAATCATTAATATTATATGCATTATTTGGCTTAACTCATACTAAAGTTTATATCTTTCTAAATTAACTGTAATTATTTTTTTTGTAAGTAAGTTAATTGTAATTTGATAATGGATATGTCACAAACACATGAATAGAATGCATATTCATTCTCTTTCTAGATGATATGGATTATTTAGTCTTGTTTATAAGGGGAAAAGTAAGGTGTTACCCAACTTATAGATGAAGTCTAATGAAATTGGGGTCTAAAATTCCACTGTCTTGACTTTTCACCACTTTGACCCAAAAAAATGAGAAAGACAAGAAAAAAAAAGGAAAAAAGAAAAAAGCCAGATCAATTGATAATTTTTTAAAAAATAAGTTAATACCAATAATGACCTACTTTTCAGGTGGATGCTCAGTGCACTACTACAAAAATGGACTTCTGGGACGTTTATTTTTCAGCTTCTGGAACGTTTTTTAAACGTTCCATATGTGACCGTTCCCGAAAAATTCTGGAACACTTCACCTTTTGTTGAAATAGTTCCCGATGACTGGTTTTTGGGCACGTTTCTAACTAAAAAACGTTCCTGAATGCCAGTTTTGTGGCACACTTTTTAAGGTTAAAATATCCTCAACATTGGTTTTTTGGAACGTTTTTTATAGTAAGCGTGCCTGAATATTAGTCTTCCAGCACGTTCCTGTGTCAAAACGTTCCCGTAACTTATATTTTTAAAACAAAATCAAATCCAATTTTTCTTATTGTTTTGTTTCAACCACTCCAACAATATTTAACATTATAAAATCAAATAATCCAACAATTTAGAGAATTTCATTATATATGAATAAAAATTAAAGAGTACACACACTAGCCAAAAAATGTTCATATCTATTACTATTAGTCTATCAATATCAATTTACAAATGTCTAACAAATAAAATTGTCACCACAAAATATCTCTAAACAATGTCTCAAATATTATAAACATTCTATAAATTACATTTTTTTAACATATACTTTGCCCATACTTTATGACTTTTTATATGTCTTTTTTGGAGTAGGAAGCATGATGCTTATCTGAAAAGTACTGCAAAATAAAACATCACATACAATAAGTTAAATGAGCTTTGTGTAATTTAAAAACCTATGTAATATAAAATAGAGTTCAAGTGTAGACAATGACAGGATGTTAGATTGGCCGTGTATGTAATGATAATAACATGCAAAATATATGATATGACATGACTCATTAGCTTCAATAATCAAAGCAAGTAAAATTAGCTATAACTGTGATATTAAAATGAAAAAAAAGTAATAGTAAGCTAATGAAAAATGTCATGTAATTTCTAAAACAGAATTTAATCAGTAGTCATTTCAAAATCATAAGCATTCTCACCTTACACCACTTAACCCAAGTGTGGAATTCTTAACCGAATTGGGTTCCCAAAGTTCTAAACAAAAGCTATAATGCTTGCAATCTAAATTATTGCCGAGTGCACACATACTACAGCAACAATAAGAGAATCCTGTCCATAGCCAAGAACCTATTCTTATTGCTGGCTGTTGAAAAGATATAAGGCATTTTATAGACCATGTAGAAAACCTGGGGATCAAATGGTGTTGGAGCCTGACAGACTTTAATGGCAATTGGACCTGACCATAATAAAATTTTAACGCCATTTGACTTCACCCAGTGATTATATAAAACGAGTTCAGAATAAATAAGTAAAATTGTATCACTTAGATAAAATAGAAATTAAAATGGATTTTTAACAAAAATTTTGGCACCTTCATCTTATATCCAGATCATCCTCAAGTTGCAATGAAGTGGGCTGAAGATCTGGATATATTTTTTGAAACTTTGCGCATAGCTCTTACAAATGTGTAGATAGATAATTAGTAATTCTCACAAGAAAGAAAATAGCAGCATCAAAGGAATAAATAAGTTGCATTCAATGTTATGATGACCAAATTAATACTGTAAATGCTTGTGTCAGATTTTGATTGTGTCACTTGGGCTTTATCTTCTTTCATTCAAGTCTGAAAAACATTATTTATTTTAATGTGTCAACAATTGAGACATGATTAGTGAATCTTTAGCTTTGGATGTTTAGGGTTGCTTTTGTTAAACTATAATGACAGGGGAAGCATCAATTCTTAGAATGTGTTTTATGAAAGGGCACTTATGCTCGGAATAATGGTGACAATGTGTTTCAACATCAAATTGGAAATGGACTTATCCACCACAAAGTAGAATAATGGGGGTTTCAGAGTTCAAACTAAAGATGCTGTGAACCACCTAAAAGTTTGGGACGCATAATACTAATATGTAATTGAAACTATAATACATTATGAAGATAAAAACAAAGGTTAACTAGAATCAATGAAACTTTAAATGCTCACATGCATTTCAAAGCATAAGCTGTTAAAAAAATTATGAACTCGGTGAAAAATAAATAGCATGATTTCCAACTTGGAGAGCACAATCTACCACTTGTATAAGGGAACATTAAAGGGATCAACTAACTGTGTAAGGGATCATTTTCCTAAAATACTTGTCACTAATCCAGAATTTTCATTCCACTGCATGCTATCTTGAAATTAAGGAAAGGAAGTCCTTACCTCAACTTTTGAAAGGTTTCCATGTCTGCTTCTTTCTGTATGCAGGATCCCACATATAGTTGCTCTTAAATCCAATAATTTACATGATAGAAGTAATCATAAATATCTATCCTTATCACCAAAGCTAAACAAAATGTATTAAACTACAAAATAAAAAAAAAGGGTCTGCACCTTAGATTAGGATGAAGGAGATCTACCTCGCCCAGCTACTTCAAGAGGACTGCAGGACACAATATGAATATTGAAAGTATAGATCAACTCCTCAGCAAGCACAGTTACAATATAATTTACCAGGAAGTAAAGCACAATTAAATAAGAGAGAAAATTAAGTTATATTTGATTATTGAATACTTAAGAGTTAATTCAACTGGATAGCAATGATATAAAAAAAAAAAAAGTTCTTCTACCTTTGCATTGTTGCCCACAAAGTTACAGATACATTACCAATACATAATCATATCCCTTCTTCTAGAAACTCCTACTTTATAACAATTCAATAAACTCCTTCCTTATGCTTATGGCTACTGATCCTAATAGCATGCTAGCTAACAATTTCTGTCATACCTTAATCATCATCAAGAATAATGGAACTCAACAATCCTTGAACAAACTCAAACCTCCGAGCCTTCTCTATTTTATCCTTGTTTGACAGTTGCACCTCTTGGGGTTTTCTTTAGCCACACACTTTTGTGTTAGCAAGTTGTAGATCGAGTTCTAAAAGACTGACAAAAGAAAGAGTTGTAGGTATAAGCGGTTAAATGAAGCTAAGATGATTGATATTACAACCCAAGTCATCTTCAAACATGAAACCCAGGCAATACTAATAGGCTACATTACTGAAAGACACTGATTAGGTCACAATCATTAACTTTAGTAAAAGAAAATTGCATTAAACTAGAAATAACCCAATTCAAAAATTATAAAAAAAAAAGCACGCAATTTGAGAAAAATATGGTCATCTCATTTTAGCTTAATACATATATAATGACTTTGCCACATGCAGAATCTAAAACCTACAGCACATGCACATACATCCCATTCTAAGACTTTTACATAAAATACTTTCGCAAATAAGAGTTTCCATTTGATTTTCAAAACCATTTAAGAAAAAAAAGAATATAGCTTTGATTAATATAATCTAGAGAGAAAAAGAATCAAACAAACAACATCTTTAAATTAGACAATTTGTAACAAAGAAAATTATCAAAGCCAAAGTTGCAACAATCCTTGCAATTCTTTGAACTGGATCATTTATCCACCAGTGCTAACCATTCCTATCTCAACTTTACAATATTTTTAAGGATGCCCCTCAATTTGGAAGTTTCTCTGAGTGGGATCAAGTATATTAGTTACGGCCTTAGAGGAAGATTATTAGTCAATTTTATATCAAGAATTTCTCGTTCTTTTGCTCCTAAGATAGGCAGAAAAATAAAGGCTTTATGCTTTCTGTAACTAAGCTACATCAAAGTTTCTATTAGTGGGTCAAATTTGAAATGAAACACAAAATTTATAGTGCTTTTGCAAATTGAATGGGCAAAATTAAAAACCTAATAAAATTGCACTTACACGCCATCTACTTCTTGTGAGCCTATGACATCACAGAGTATCTCAGTTCTTCAAGAAAAAGATGGCAGCCAGATCAGAGGTTAACTAAGGCTTAAAAAAAAAAAAAGACTACCCATCACAACTTATTTTTCAGGAAAATAATCAAAGAAGTTGAACTAGGAAGAAAGGGAACTTCTCTCTAAATGAGTTCCTTCACCTTAAATCAGAAACTAGAAACGTGAAAGTATAGTTGAAATTAAAATAATACCTTGAGGATCTCAAGCTTGAAGCTTTCGTAAACAAGCCCATAGGAGAAAGTAGAAGCTCAAGTGACTAGCCAATGCATCAGATTTGACCGAACAACCAGCTGTTCTGTTGTTGTTCGCCGAATTAGAAATGGAGGAGCTAAAAGAAGGAAAGAGGGAGGCTCGACAGTCCGACACAATGGAATGGGAGGGCCGAAATAATGGTTTGATTTACAGATTTGGGGCTGGAATAGGGAGGCTCGATTGACTCGATTAGGGCTGGCAGCAGAGCATTTTTGTACATGGACCACAACGATAACCTGAAGCTCAAGTCTTAGGGGAGTTGATGACGATGGTGGTGGTGATGGGTGAGAGAGGGAATGGCGAGAGAGAGCTTCGAGTACAGGAAAAGGGTCGATGGGTGAGAGAAAGAAGGGTGAGTGAGCTAAATCTTGTTACCTCAGTTCAATCTTACTTTACACAGGTTCAGTTGGAAATTTAAAAAAAGGAAAAAAAAAAAGCGGAACGTTTAACTGAAGACAACGTGTGGGAATTGGTTGTGCATTCGGGAACGCTTTCCCTGATAAGCGTTCCAAAATATCCATCTGCAAAATAATGCCCAGTGCTGTTATACTTCCGGTAACGCTTTAGCAAAAAAAAGTTCCCGAAGGTTAACTTTCTGGCACATTTTCTTAAAATGAGTTTCGGAAATGATTTTCGGGCACGTTTTTTCAACAAACGTTCCAAAATGTGCGTTCCTGAAGCCCAAATCTATGGTAGTGGTGTTTGGCTGGAAATTTGGATGCACTAGTAATAATATGAATGGCACCTCAATTGAACGATCTTAATGATCCAGAGGCTTGTCCCCACATTAAATCATCAATTCTATCAAAATATACAAATATGTTACGTGTACAAATAATATTACAATAATTTATATATTGTCAGCTGAGAACACAGACCCATACACACACACACATATATATATATGTTAGTTTGTAAATATCCAAAATAATGTTAAATTCACTTTCACTCAGATTGTTAAATACTTCCTGAAAGAGCCTCTACATTTCGCACCCCAGAAAGAGCCACATATAATTGATCATGAGTGAAAACATTGTTTGGTAAATATAGTCCAACATTACTAAATGATTGTCCTTGACATTTGTAATATCTCTACTTTTATGAGATATCATTAAATGTATGAAAAGATGAGAAAGGAAGTAAGATTGTGAAGTTACATGCTTAGTTTTTAAATGGAATTAATTTCTCATACAATCTTTAGAAGGAATTATACTTGGTCATTAATTGTAATAAATTTTGCATAAGGTCTTTACCAAGAATTAATTCTAGAACTAAGTCGAAAGGTAAGCAATATACGAGTTGAATGGAAGCTGTCTCAATTTGAGTGCAATAGTATAAGTATTATGTAGCCAGGAGGTCAAGATTGGAAGTTAGATCAATTTGAAAGAATAATGAAAAAAATTATTTAAAAATTGATCTCCATGGGAAATACAAAAAAGCATCCAGCAGGAGAATAAGTATATGCATTTTTTACACGGCTAAAAGGCAAAAATGTCATTTACCAGCTTAGCAAATAAAATGTGAAAATTGCATTCTAGTCCAAAAAAAGATTTATTTGCAATTTAGTCCTCAAAACGGAAGAGTTAGCTGCAAAAAAGACCTTGGGAAAAATTACAAAGAAGGGTCTAAAAGAATTAAAAATTATAATTTTGCCCTAGGTTAAGGGTAATTTCATAATTTTCTTAAAATACTGAAAATGAAGCTCGTGGCAAGTTGGACTAAATGGAATATTGTTTAAAAGTTAATTGAATCTGTATGAATTTATAATTAAAATCGAAGGTCAAAAAGTAAATATTATACCGAAAAATGTACTGTGAGCCCCACAAAATGCAGTGCAGAGAAAGGAACAATATGTGGACCCTAAACAAATATATTTTGGGACAAGATAATGATTTTAGTTCAAAATCAAATTTAGAATAATCCTGTACTAATTAAGTGGCAATTATAGCAAAAGTAATTAATCAATATTGGTAAAAGTTATTTTTGGAGTGATAAAAATTATGGAGAAATTTTTGACCAAAAATACCCTTAAATGGCATGTTGAAACTGCAAGGGACAAGAAGGGAAATTGTTTATTTGATTTAAGTGAATTATTTTATTAAAGTTGACCACAGTAGTTAAGTAAATCTAAGTTAATACTCCCTCATTTGATATATCTCCTTTAAGTGTGTTATTAAGTGAATAAACCTCTTCTTTCTCCTTATTTTCGCACAACACAACTATCAGCCACAAGCGGGAGAGAGCTCCAAAAATTCCTAAGAGAGAAAAGAGAGAGCAAGAAGGCAAGGTTAAAGGCTTAAGTTGTGGTAAGTGATTTTGCTACCCTAAACTCTTAGTTTCAAGTAGTTTGAAGAGCATTCATGGAGTCTTTTCTTTTCTCTCTCTCTCTCTATGAATTTTGGCCATAGCTAAGCTTGAATAAGAAGTGTGTTTTTGCACTTTAAACAGAAGAAAAAACTCAAACTAGTCACTAAAGCAAGTTTTCATGGATGGCTTAAGTATTATGGAAGCAAATCATTTTCCCTCTTTTCTTGCTAATTTTGGTCAAAACGAGGATTCCTATAGAGTTGGAATTTCATCATTTTGATGTCAAAAATGGAATTCTTGAGTCTAAATTAGCTAAGAATAAGTGTTGGCTCAAGGCAAAACTAAGAATTGCAAAGTGAAATTTTAAGGGTTTGATGAGTACTTTGTGAAGCAAGACTGTGAATTGGTGGTTTATGTGCTTCATTGGAGTTATGTATAGATTCATCTAAGTTGGAGAAGTGATTCAAAGTGATCTACAAGGGGAGGAAACCAAGGAATTACATAAGGTAGCAACTATACCTTTTCTAGCAATATGTATCTTATATGACTTTTATGAACTTGATCACTTGTCATGTGTTTATTTTGATAATTTGTGATGTTTGGTTGGGTTGCATGATGAGGTTTATAACCTCTGGATGTCCATTTGTAAAATGAAACTTTATCAAAATTTTTATGAAAGTATATGGCTTGTTATGTTTAAGTGAATGATGATTATTTTTATGAAGCTATTATGATAAATGTGATTATATATGTATGCTTGAACAATAATTGCTACTAAGATTATTTGAATCTCACCCTCCCAAGTGACTAACATGCTAGGGCAAAGACATGGAAGGGATCAGAGAGAAGGCCAAAGGAATGAAGAAGATAGGGAAGAGTAACTTGTTTTTCCAAGTTATAATTCTCTGTTATGGAGATATGCATCAATATGTGAATGGAATGTAAATTGTGTAATGATGTATATTCATATTCCTTTAAGTTCTCTTATAAATATGGAATTGGAGCCAAATATGATGATGTATATACATGTTATGGAATTTGTTATACAAGGTTCATGAATGAAAAGCTAGTTCTGACCCATAGGCAATAAACATGTTACTGTTTGTATGAAATGTTGATAAATGTTGTTGAACCAAGTGTTTTGATGATTCCAAATCAACTGAAGCTTGGAAGGAAGATATTAAAGGTGTATAAAAGATCTCAAATGAAGAAATCCAAGTAAAAATGAGTATAAGATTAGATGTAAGATTTCTTATTGTATTCACATGAGTAAAAGGCTTTGATCTTGCACACAAATATTTTAAAAAAATGTGTTTTTACGTTAACTCATGAAGTATTTGAAAAATACTCACTAACAGATGAATTTTGAAATGTTAAACTTGATATGCTACTTTGAAAATTTGAATTTTGATAACTAAAATTTGAACTTCGGATTGAAAATATGTTAGTCTGAAAAGAGGTTCCTTTGACAGATGAACTTCAATCTTTGAAAATTCAAATTTCGGGTAAAACACAAACTGTGAAAAATGAAAAATTTGTCTGAAGATATGTCAAAGTTCATTTGAAAGTGAAGTTTTAGAAAAGTTCCAAGTCAGTCCTCTGACAGACAAACTTTGATTTTTAGAATTTGAACTTTGGAAAGATAGTTTATAAGTCCGTTCAAATGCTCTTCTGACAAATGAACTTTAGTCTTCAGAAATTTGAACTTTAAATTAAGTCTGATAAGAGATCTCTATGACAAACAAACTTTGGTATTTGAACATTCGAATTTCGAAAAGAACTTTTGTGCCATATTGAGTTTCTCACTGACAGACGAATTTTGGTTTGGGCACCAAAATTCAAACTTCGAAGGCACTGTAGCAATATGGAACAACTGTTCATACTTACCAAAAGAACTTTAAACTTGAAAATTCTTATGTTCCAACATAGAAACATTTGTCAAAGATGAAAATTTGAATTTTGCTTTAGAAAAGATGAACTTTGAAGTTCAACGTTAAAGTCTTTAGCTTACGATCTCTACGAAATTCATCTGTTGACACCCAAAATTCAAACTTTGGATGTCAGACGCGTTAAATGCTGTTGGTGAACGGATAGTTTTACAGAGTAACCATTGGTTATCGTCTCTAATGGCTAGATCTTGTCTCTAATGTATAGTTAAGACATAAATCTATAAATAGAACTTCATTGTAAATACTGAAACTCTGCCAAATTCTTTAGTCAAAGCCTTCTGCTCTCACACACTTCTTATCTTGTACTTCAACTATCATATTTACTCTAAATTAGAGAGTTCATTTGCTGTAATCAATCTTATCTTCATATGAAAGAAAGATTTTCTTGTGAGAGGACTTCACAAGGGATTTGAGAAGCACTTAACTAGAGTGTAGATAGTAAGATTGTAAGCTCTTGTAACAGAGCATAAAGATGTACTGAGGCATTGCAAGAAACCCACTAAATTCTTATAAGATAGTGAAAAATCTCAAGTGGTAGCTTGAGTACTAGAAGTAGGTCAAGAGATAGAGATCGAACTAGGATAAATTATTGTGTCCTTCTTCTCATACTTTGCTTATTACTTTACTGCTACTTGCACTTTGTTTTTTTGCACATTTTGCTTTCACTGCTTTCTTGTAATTTTGCAAAAAATTTTCAAACTTCCCAATTCACCCCATTCTTGGAAAGCTAGTAAAACTAACAAGTGGTATTAGAGCTCAGACTCCCAAACAAAGGATCTAACAATCCCAGAAAATCAATAGCTAGCTTTGGAGAGAGTATTCTACCAGAGGGAAATAACATAAATAGACCTCTTAACTTCAGTGGAGAGCACTATGGATACTGGAAGATGAGAATGCAAATCTATCTTTAGTCCATTGATCTGAACATCTGGTCTATCATCCAAATGGGGGATTTTGTCCTAATGAAGTTGTAGAATGATGGCAAATAAAAAGAGAAGCCAGAAGAGGAGTGGAATGAGGAAGATAAGAGAAGAGTCCTGCTGAACTTTAAGGCAAAACATTGCCTGGTCGGTGCACTTAACCATGATGAATTCTATAAAGTGTCAAAATGTATCACAGCCAAGGGTATGTGGGATACTCTAGAAATTACTCACGAAGGAACTACTGGAGTAAGGGAGAACGAATTGAACTCCTGCATCAATGAGTATGAGAGCTTCAGAATGGTGGAAGGTGAAAGCATAGAAGAAATACAAAAGAGATTTACTCTTATTGTGAATCAACTGAAAAGTTTTGGCAAGGAGTACACACTGCCAAAAAAAGTCAAAAAAATCCTTAGAGCTCTTCCTCTGGAATGGCAACCAAAAGTGACAGCTATTGAAAAAGTCAGAAAAGAGTTAATGACTTCTGTCCACAACACTTTTCAGTAGTCTTGAGGAGTATGAGGGTAAAATAAAAGCCCTCAAGGAAGTTGGTCAAGACAAAAAGAAAAAGAGCCTTGCATTGAAAGCTGCAGAGGAAAAAGAAGAAGAGTCTAATGATGAAGAAGACCTGGATGAAGAGACTCTAGCCATGTTGGTCAGAAAATTCAAAAGATTCTTCAACAAAAGAAGAAATAAAAAGTTCTTCAAAAAAGGAGCAGTTGTAGACAACAAGAAAGAAGGCAAAGAGCCTATCATCTACTATGAATGCAAAAAGTAAGGGCACATCAAATGGGATTGTCCTTAATTCTTGAAGAAGCAGGAAAAAGAAAACAAAGCTGCTGACAAGGGTAAAAAGAAAAAGGCATACATCTCATCAATCTGGGGCAACAGCTCAGATAAAGAAGATGAAGATGAGGAAGAAATTGTCAACATCTGTTTGATGGCACTTGTACCTAAAGAGACTCCAAGTTCATCCAATAGTGATCATGAAGATAAGGTATATGAATCTGAACCTTCCTATTCTGAATTGCTTGATGCATTCCATGACCTACATGTTGAGTTTTTTAAAACTGCAAAAGAACTAAAACTGGCTAAGAAGAAGATTAACAAGTTAGAATCTGATTGCAAATTATTTGACACTGCATCTCTGTGTGAAACTGAATCTGCTTGCTGTACAACATGCACCAAACTGAAAAAGAACAACAAATATCTTTTGAAAACTATGTCTAAACTCACTAAGGCTAAATATATGTTGTTTGATCTATTAGAAAGTCAAAAATTGAACAAGGAAAAGCTAGACTTGGCTATGATCCTTGTGCAGTTAAGGAAAAAAATACAAAGAAAAATCAAAATCTGTATATGAGATATTTTGTGCATGCTGAGGGACATCAAAAGAAAAGTCACACCTCAAAATGCATTGAATCTTATGTCCAACCAAAATATGTGAAATAAAAGTATTATCTGCATTGCTTTCCTCCTGCATCACAATCTAGCAGTTCCTTTACCACCTGTCACTTCTGTAACAAGAAGAGACATGTTTTCAGTTTATGTTTATTGAAGAAAAATGGACTTCGCAGGAAGGTAGAATAGGTTCCCAAAGGTACATTTTTATCTAGGGAAAATGCCACTAACGGAAAAGGGCCCAAGCAGATTTGGGTACCTAAAAAGAAAAACTGAACCTTCCTTTGTAGATTTGCCTTAGAGTAAGAAAAAGTAACAAATGGTATATGGACAGTGTTTGCTCAAACCATATGACTGGTGATAAGGAGAAGTTCATTACTTTTAGAGACAAGAAAGGTGGAAAGGTGACCTTTGGAGGTGATCAATATGGCATAATAGTTGGCATTGGTATTCTGGACAAGAATCCTGAAACATCTATAAAAAAGGTGTTGTTTGTAGTTGGACTCAACGACAACCTGCTGAGTATAAGCCAGACATGTGACAAAGGGAACTGGGTACTGTTTGACTCAAAATTCTGCTTGGTCATCTGAAAAAGTGATCATAAAGTAATCCTTAGAGCTCAAAGGGATGGTAACTGCTATACCATTGATCTTGATGAACTTCCTTCCTTAGATTCTGTATGTTTAATTAGTAAAGATAATGATAGTTGGTGTGGCATAGAAGACTGGCACATGTTAACATGAATCAATTGACAAAATTGATAAAGAATGATTTAGTCACTAGTTTACTGAAAATCTCTTTTGAAAAAGATAAATAATGTGATACATGCCTCAAAGGAAAATAAACCAAATCATCTTTCAAATCTAAAAATATAATCACTACATCTAGACTACTGCAACTATTGCATACGGATTTGATAGGTCCATCAAGAGTGAAAAGCATTAGTGGAAACTTGTATGTGCTTGTGATTGTACATGATTACTCTAGATTTACCTGGACTTTGTTTCTTTCTTCCAAAAGTGAAAAATTTGATGCATTTGAACCTTGACTAAGAAAGTGTAAAATGAGAAAGGTATTTCTATTGTGTCTATCAGGTCTGATCATGAAGGAGAATTTGAAAACTCAAGCTCTCTAGAATACTGTGAAAAGCATGGAATTAATTACAACTTTTTAGCACCAAGGACTTCTCAGCAAAATGGAATAGTGGAGAGGAAGAACAAAACAATTGAAGAAATTGCAAGAGCAATGCTGAAAAAAAAGGAGCTTCCTCAAGTTTTCTGAGCTGATGCAGTAAACACAGTAAGCTATATCATCAATTGAGCCTACAACAGACCAATTCTGGGGAAGACACCTCATGAGCTGTACAAAGGAAGGAAGCCAAACCTCTCACACTTACATGTATTTGACTGCAAATGCTTCATTCACAACAATGGAAAAGATAATCTAGGTAAGTTTGATGCCAAATCAGATGAAGGTATATTTCTTGGCTATTCAAGTAGAAGTAAAGCATACAGAGTTTTCAATAAAAAGACAAAGACTATATAAGAATCTATGCATGTTGTGTTAATTAAGAATGAAACTATTTCCAAGCATGTCATTGATGAAGATGATCTTATTTCCAACTTTAAGAACTTGAATCTTTCTAGAGAAGATAAAATTGTATCTCAAAAAATATCTAAAACTACTAATAGATAAAAGGATATTTAGGAGAAAGATTTTGAATTTGAAAACAATGAAGAAATGTCTCAAGAACTCCCTAGAGCTTGGAGATATCAAAGGAATCATTCAGTTGATCAAGTGATTGGGGATGTTCAAGAAAAAGTTAAAACCAGAAGATAACTTAGGGATCAAATGATCAATTGTGCTTTTATTTCTCAAATTGAACCTATATGTGCTGAAAAAGCATTAACTGATGAATATTGGTACTAGCTATGCAAGAGGAATTAAATTAGTTGGAAAGAAATCAAGTTTAAGATTTAGTGCCTAGACCTAAAGGTCATCCTATTATTGGAACTAAATGGGTTTTCAGAAATAAACTTGATGAATCATGAACAATCAATAGAAATAACAAGATTAGTTGCCATATGGTGTAATCAAGAAGAAGGTATTGATTATGAGGAAACTTTTGCTCTAGTTGCCAGATTAGAAGCAATAAGAATCCTCTTGGCCTATACATGCATGAAAAAAATAATGTTATATCAAATGAATGTAAAAAGTGCTTTTCTAAATGGATATATCATGTAAGAGGTTTATGTTGATCAATCTCCAGGTTTTGAAGACTCAACAAAGCCAAACTATGTTTATGAGCTAAAGAAAGCTTTTTATGGCTTAAAACAAGCTCCTAGAGCATGATATGAAAGACTCAGTAACTTTCTAACCGAAAAGGGATTTAATAGGAGGAAAAGTAGATACAACTCTGTTCACCAAGAAAGAAAATAAAGACTTACTTATTGTTCAAATTTATGTTGATGATATTATATTTGGTGCTACTAATGAATCTCTTTGCAAGAATTTCTCTAAGCTATTGCAGAGTGAATTCGAAATGTCAATGATGGATGAGCTAAACTTCTTCCTTGGATTGCAAATTAAGCAATGTGATGATGACATCTTTCTCAATCAATCAAAATATCTGGAAGAGTTGTTGAAAAAGTTTGGCATGGAAAATGCCAAATCAATTGGGACTCTTATGGCTACTGTAGCAAAGCTTGATATGGATGAAGGAGGAAAGACCTTTTGACATAACTCAATATAGGAGAATGATTGGCTCATTGCTATATCTAACAACTAGTAGACCTGACATTATGTTCAGTGTCTGTATGTGTGCAAAGTTCCAATCATGTCCCAAAGAATCCCGTGCAACAGCTGTGAAAAGAATTTTCAGATATCTAATTAAAACATCACAGATGAGACTTTGGTATCCAAAAGGCAATGGAGAGAAACTCACAGGAAATACTGATGCTAACTTTGCTAGATCCAAAACTGACAGAAAAAGCACAAGTGGAACGTGTCAGTTTCTTGGAAGATCTTTGGTCTCATGGTTTAGCAAGAAGCAGAACAATGTGGCTCTCTCCATTGCAGAAGCTGAATATGTTGCAGCTGGCAGCTGTTGGACTCAAGTCCTTTGGATGAAGCAGCATCTTGAGATTGAGATGAAGGAAATACCAATAAAGTGTGATAATCAAAGTGCTATCAATATCACAAAGAATCTTGTCATACATTCAAGGACAAAGTATATTGAAGTAAGACATCACTTCATAAGGGATCATGTTTTGAAAGGAGACATCAAATTGTAATACATCCCTACTGAAGATCAAATTGCAGACATTTTCACTAAGCCTCTTGCAAAAGATAGACACTACAAAATCAGAAGGGAATTAGGAATGGTAAATCCCAATGAATTGTAAGCAAATCTCTATATGAATTTATTTAAAGTTTTGATATCAAATTAATGATAACTTTAGCATTAGAGTGTGTTTAAGATGTTTTGTAGGTACTCCATATGTGCTTAGATGATAAAAAATTTGTATACTAGAGCTAATCAGACTTGTACAATCAAAAGATGCTAAAGGAAGCTAAAAATTTGAACTTTTAGACCAGATCTGTAAGTTCAAAAACTTGAAATTTGCATTTTAAATGATTATTAGATGAATTTCCATGTTGAACTGTGTTTTTGGATGAAATAGCATGCTCAACATTCGAACTTAGATGCTCATCAGACGAATTTCAGTTGCCTGCACACTGTAACAGTACTCTCATAACCCTCAAAGTTCATTTGTTGGATAATGGAAATTTGAATTTCAGAAAGAAAAATGTGAATGTTGTCTCTGTTCAAGATGTTTAGTATACAAATTTCCATATCTCAAAATATGTATTTTAGAAACTCTTTTCAAAATTTTGAAATTCGAATTATCAAAATTTGTCTGTTGAAACATGCTCTCATATTAGGTCTCTATAAGATGAACTTTGATAAGTGAAATTCATCTGTTGCTTGCATTGTTCATGTTTGCTTATTGTTTGAATCTTGTGAAGTTCAAACTTTGTTGAATCAAAGTTCATCTGATTGTTTCTTGTTCTCTGAACTAAGCTTTTGTCAGATGAACTTCTAGAAGAAAATTCATCTGCCAGTAAGTCTCTTCTTGTGGGTTAACTTGTAACTGCTCGAAATTCAAATTTGGACCACCCAAAATTCGTCTATTGAATGAATACAGATGTTAAAACCAAAGGTCTCCCTTTGAATAGATGTAACCCTATCCATCTCTCTCTCAAGTTTGTTCAAATTCTCTCTTAAATTCCCATTAACTTCATTCACGAATCCTCTTTTCCCACCAATTAAACTTCTCTTCGCACCTTATAAACCCATTCCTTGCATCTTTTTACATCATTCACCTATGAGAATGGCAAGAGTTAAAAATCTGGAAGTTAGGAAAGGGGAGTCAAGGCTAAAGAGAGCTGTCAAATCCCAACACGCCTCCAAGGAAGGTGAAACTCAGAAAAGAAAAGGAAAATCTAGCAAGGGAATTCCTTCTAAGAAGCAGAAAACAACTCCCAAGGTAGACCCGAAGAAATCTACTCCTACTCCCTCAAAGAAACCTAAGCCTACTGTTCCTGCTGCTCCTGTTTCTCCTGCTTCTTCTTCCCCCTCTAGCACTGAGTCTATAGAATACCAGTTGACCACACTGCCATTATGGAGCAATGCCTATATTCTGGGAGAATATACTACCAAGTTTGTTAGTAAAAAGTTAATTAAGCCTCACTATGTAAATATGGAAGAATTCCTTATTTCTAACAACTTTGATGCCGGGGTATGGATTATTATATACAAGAAGTTGTTAGAAATTTTGGAAAGATATGATGATAAGGTTGTTAAAACCCAGTATACCTCCCTGAAGTATAATGGCAAGAAGGAAAAATGGGAAGTAAATCTAAGGTCTAAGACCATATGGCTAACAGATGAGACCTTCAATGAGGTATTAGAGATCCCTGGGTAGGATGGATTGAAAATTGATATTTCTACCTCAAAATACATGGATGAAGATGAGGCTACAGAAGAGAAAGGAGGTCATTTCCCGAATTATATAGAAAGCATTGTGCTGAACACATTGTTCAAAAGAAAAAAGAACAGGCCACCTCTAAGTTTACCGAAGCCTATTGACCTCAGTGCCCAAGTTAGAATCCTACACTACATTATGTCTAGGATTATATTTAACAAAGGAGGTAGTTTCAATCTGATCACAAGGGCTGAAGCACATATGATGACAGCAATCATGCGCGGCAAGCTGATCAATATGAACCATATCATCCTCCAACGCATGATCAAGGCAAGAGATCAGACGAAAGATTCCACCATACCATATGCCTCAATCATCTCCAAGATACTTCAGTATGCCAGGGTCCAACACCTGGAAAAAGGAAAGGGTAAGCCTACTGAAGTCTTTAAAGAGGAAGAATTACAAAGGATAGGGATTGAAAGGAAGGATGGTAGATGGATTGGCAAGGAAGCTGGGAAGACAGAAGATCAATTCTTTGAGAAAGATAGCTCCCAACAACAAGCCGGAACCTTTGGAGCTCTCCACCTTCATAGTCCAGACCTTAACCTTCTCAGCCTATTTCATCTCCATCTCAGCCCACTCAAACACATGTGCCATCTACTCCCTCCACCTGGGCTAAGCCAACCAAGATCACTGAGTTGTATGACAACCTATCTGTACTCATGCTGAGCATTAGAGATAAGCAAAATGTCAAATTTGCTCATCTGCAAGATCAGATTCACCAGTTGGCAAAGAATATGAAAGTGGTTACTAATGCATATGAGGATATCAAGAGTGTAATTCCCTCCACATCAACTCTACCTCAGCCAGGATTCTCTGAGCCTGTCAGGCCCCTTACTCTTGAACCTTCTAGTCCATTTGAGCTAGCCTCCTTTGAACCAGATGATGATGTATATGCTACTGAGGCTACTGGCACTTTGGCTACTCCACAGGCCTCCAGTAATGAGGCAAGCCCTGGTCCACCCTTGGACTATAGCATGGAGAAAGAGGCTCCTCAAGAAGCAGGTTCCCCTGAGCCTATTGCTGAAGATACTCAGGATTCAATTCTTTCTATTCAAGAATCTGAGCAAGTGGAAAAACTGGTGGCAGCCATCTCAACCACACCATTCATACAAGCTGCCCTGAATAAGGAGAAAAGCATTGTACCTTACGTGGATCTAAAGGCTATTACACATGATGCTATTTTGCAAGTCTAAAGTCTAAGGCTTGAATAAATGTTTTGTCCACCTACTCCTGCTCTCTCACCACTTTTTGCCAGTGTTCTTTCAGAGGAAAGAAGGGCTCAACTGCCTCTTTCTAGACAAGATATGCAAGAGCTTCTTAAAGTCTCTGATGATGAGGAAGCAAGCCCTAAAGCTTCTGCACCTCTTCCTCAACTTAATCTTGAATTGTCTTTTGTCCCTGTACCTCTTTGAGCAATTCCAGTATCCCAGATACCTCTAGAGCTGTCAAAATGGGCCAAGCCTAACGGGCTGGCCTAAAAAGTCCGAAAAAATGAGCCGATTTGGGCCTCAATTTCGGTAGTAAATACATAATCCGTTTAGGCCTGGCCCGTGGCGGGCCGACCTGAAAGCCTGAGACTTTTTTCTTTTTCTTTTTTTTATTTAAAATATTAGAAAATACATATTATTTTATTAATTAGTGATATACAAATTGTAAAATTTAAATATTATGTTATTTTTTTGATGAATTATAATGATAATTAGTTGTATTAATTTAAATAATTGTATAAAAAATTTTATTAAAAAAACATAAAAAATATTAAAAATTTAAAAAAAGCCCGCGGGCCAGCCCGTAGGCCCGATCCCGCTGGCTCGGGCTTAGTTTTCCAAGCCCATTTGTCAAATCAAGCTTTTTGGTCTGACCCGATTTGACAATACTAGATACCTCCTCTTGCTATACATGTTCAAGTTCCTAATGATGCAAAAAAAAAAAGAGAAGTCATCTAGGCAAATTAGGAAAACTATTGCAGTACCATCTGGCAAGACTTACAGCAAGAAGTCTAAGCCCAAGAATAAGTGATTAAATCTTAAGATTGCTTGGTTTTTCTTGTATTGTTGTTTATATTTTTGTTCTGTATCTTTTATAATGAATAACAATCTTGCCTTTGAATTCCATGTTTGCAATATCATATATCTGTACTGAAACTTTGAACGAATTAATGAGATTCTCTATTTGATCTGTTGTACATGCTGCACTTATATTCGAATTTTAATGCATATGTTGAGGGGGAGTTCTTAGAAGCAAACCCAAATACTAATCCAGTTTGCAAGTTGTTTTATCATCATCAAAAAAGGAGAGAATGTTAAATCAAGTGTTTTGATGATTCCAAACTAACTAGAGCTTGGAATGAAGATATCAAAGGTGTACAAAAGACCTCAAGTGAAGAAATCCAAGCAAAAATGAGTATAAGATTAGATGTAGGATTTCTCATTGTATTCACATAAGTAAAAGGCTTTGATCTTGCACACAAATGTTTTGAAAAAATGTGTTTTTACGTTAACTCATGAAGTATTCGAAAAAAAACCCATTAACAAATGAATTTTCAAATGTTAAACTTGACATGTTACATTGAAAATTTGAATTTTGATAACTAAAATTCGAACTTTGGATTGAAAATATGTTACTCTGAAAAGCGGTTCCCCTGACAGATGAACTTTAGTCTTTGAAAATTTGAATTTCGGGTAAAACACAAACGGTGAAAAATGAAAAATTCATCTGAAGATATGTCAAAGTTCATTTGAAAGTGAAGTTTTAGAAGAGTTCCAAGTCAGTTCTCTAATAGACGAACTTTGATTTTTAAAATTTGAACTTTGGAAAGATAGTTTATAAGTCCATTCAAATGCTCTTCTGATAGACGAACTTTAGTCTTCAGAAATTTGAACATTAAATTAAGTATTATAAGAGATCTCTCTGACAGATGAACTTTGGTATTTAAGCATTCAAATTTAAAAAAAAAAAGAACTCTTGTACAATATTGAGTTGCTCACTAACAAACAAGTTTTGGGCACCAAAATTCGAACTTTGAAGGCATTGTAGCAATATGGAAGAATTGTTCACACTTACCAGAATAACTTTAAACTTGAAAATTCTTATGTTCCAACATAGAAACATTTGTCAAAGATAAAAATTCAAATTTTGCTTTAGAACAGATGAACTTTGAAGTTTAACGTTAAAGTCTTTAGCTTACAATCTATGTAAAATTCGTCTGTTGACACCCCAAAATTCAAATTTTGGATGTCAGACGCATTAAATGTAGTTGGTGAATGGATAGTTTTACAAAGTCATCATTGGGTAATGTCTCTAATGGCTAGATCTTATCTCTAATGTATAGTTAAGACATAAATTTATAAATAGAACTTCATTTGAAAGTGTGGGTAACGATTTTACATTGTAAATACTGAAACTCTGCCAAATTCTTTAGTCAAAGCCTTTTGCTTTCACACACTTCTTATCTTGTACTTCAACTATCATATTTACTCTAAATTAGAGAGTTCATTTGCGGTAATCAATCTTATCTTCATCTGGAAGAAAGATTTTCTTGTGAGAGGACTTCACAAGGGATTTGGGAAACACTTAGCTAGAGTATAGAGACTGAAATTGTAAGCTCTTGTAATAGAGCATCAAGTTGCACTGAGGCATTGCAAGAAGTCCACCGAATTCTTGCAAGATAGTGGAAAATCTCAAGTGATAGCTTGATGACTGGAAGTAGGTCAAGAGATAGAGACCGAACCAAGATAAATTATTGTGTCCTTTTTCTCATACTTTGCTTATTACCTTACTACTTCTTGCACTCTGTTTCTCTACATATTTTTCTTTCACTACTTTCTTGTAATTTTGCAAAAAATTTTCAAACTTCCCAATTCACCCCTTCTTGAGAAGCCAGCAGAACTAACAAATGTATGAACAATATATATTCTCTTAAAGTAGATGGGTAGAGCTTTAAAATGGTCTAAATAGAACCTCAATTAGATAAGTGTGTAAATTATTATGAATTTTCAAAATTTGGGGCAAAAAACTGGACAGTGTAGGAAATACTGGAATTTTCACCGTAAATAGTGGTTGTTGCAAAAGGCAACATAAAATTGTGTAGATCTTCAAATATTCAGTGTTTGCATGTATGGAAAGCCCTATGTCTTAAGTTTCATATGCTACTAACTTGGAGTAATTGGAGCTATATAATCAGAGATATGTAAGTTTTCTTAAAATTATTTCAATAAAAGTTGTGTTCTGACCCCCAATGGTTTAAGTGGATGCCATGCCTTGTTTCAATAGAAGAAATATATAAGAAAAATATGCCTAGAAATTAGACATATAGGGCTTTCAAATGACGTAAGTATGATGATTTGACTGAGGATAGGATAAGATATGAATTTTTGAAACTAAGGCCAAAATCCTGGGAAGTGTAAAATGACCGTATGAGTAGTAAAATTCATCCTAAATATTGTATCAATTGGTATGACTAAAGTTCTATTCCATATTTTCCCCATGTAAAGAATACTTTAAGCTATTTTTAGAGACTTGAATCACCTCCAAATAATTTTTTCTACATTTAGGTATAATTTTTCAAAGTCAGTCAGGAAAAGGGACTTACCAAATAAACAGTGACTCATAAAATTTAATTTTTTTGTTTTAATCTCTCAAGTGATTCAAGCTTATAATATGGTACATAGACTCTAATAAGGTCTAAATCATGGGAATTATGGTCTCAGGCTAAGGTATTAAATTTTTTGTGTTAGAGCTAAAGGTTTAAGTTCTCAGAATGAAAATTCGGGTGAATCTTTACAAGAAAATGCACTTTTAAGTCAAAGTTTTCCCCCCTTTCAAAAGTAAATTGTTATTCCTCATAAGACTCTAGCCTAAAAATGTTTTGGTGGCATAAGAGATTAGACCTAAGGATAGCTTATGGTAGTCATTAGATTAGTTGATGATGTTTTACGGGTTTATTTTTCTTAGGTCTTGAATCCTTTTAAAGTTAGATCACAATTAAATCCTATCAGTAAATAGATGAGGTAAGTTCATAAAGGATGTAAAAAGGCTCAGAGATCGTAGTAGATCTCATGGTCACAGTAGAACAATTGTGAGGTTGCAGTAGACCTCTAAAGAGAATAAGATGATGAGCATGACAATACTGATAGTTCTTTGAAAGAGGATGACCTATGATGATTTTAGAAAGATATGAAACCTCATTAATCAACAGCTAGTATGAATGTTCATCTAAGGCTTTTCTCAAAATACGAAGCCACTGACCAGAAAGTAGCTAAGAATGTAATGGTGGGTGATGATGAGTAGAAAGCCAAGTATCCCACATATGAAATGAAGTAATATCAGTGGCAAAATATTTTCAGTAATGAATGAAAGATGCTAGAAAGAAACAAATGATAGTAATGAAGAAATGAAGCTATGAAAGGAGTTAATGGGGAAAACTAATGTAAGATTTAAGGGAAGGAAAGCCAGAAAAGAGGAATGACTAACAGTTAGATACAAGATATTAGCATGAGCCTAATCAGAATCCTATCGAGGAAAGCGTAAGATCTTACGAGACTTCTAATAATGATAGATACAGGATGATTAATGGTTGTAAAAAAATTGCCTGAGCTAGAGAGTGACCTTATGACAATGGTCCTTGCAAGAGTAACCCTACCAAAACAAGCAATTGTACCTCATGGCTAAGAGGCTGAACAACTTATGAGCAATGTTAAGTAAGTTGGGCTAGCAGGATCATTTGGAGAGAATTGTAGCTCCTCCCAACTAAACCAAGGACTCCAAATTGAAATGATTGGTAGAGCATTTTACAGAATGCTAGGATAGATCTGGAAGATAAGTTCAAGTTCTAGATCTCTTGAATACTGTGTTAGAAGTGAAAGAATGCTTGAAGGGCATCACGAACATTGGCTCCCTGGAAGTGAATGGGTTGAGCCAGTACTTGATGTTATACAAAACCATAAGCAGTGAAAGTCTCAGAGGATGATTCGGAGAAGAATCCAAAGGAAACATCAAATGGCAAGGGTAAGTCGAGTGCTAATAAGTAATGATAATGTAAGTATAGATGAAATGTATCTATAGTATGATGTATGGCTGTAAACTTTGAACCAAGTATTAAAGTAGTAAAAGAACCGGGGTCAAAGGAAAATGAGGATGGAAGCAATCAATGATATTTGCTGAGCTTAATTTAATTATTGTTTGTTATTAGTAAAAGGAAAGATAAGAATTATAAAGATATGAAGAGTTGCTCAGTAAAGACAAGTAGTACAAGAGCAAGTTTCTCGAATGACTCTAGTAGCAGTAAATGAAGGTATTACTAGTACATATCCCCTAAAATTGATCTTTAATTGTTTGGATCAGTAGTAGAGGACTGTGAAACTACAAGAAATGGTTAATGCCTACAGACAATAGAAGTGAGCTAAGACCAACGATGCTCTGCTTAAACTGTAGCTATCTCAAGCTGACTAGCAAGTTTTTGTGGAACAAGTTACACCACTAATTTGCAGTTGTACCATTTAGAAATTGTTAGCTGTCATCTCTAAGGATAAGTGATGTGCAAGTTGCTGAGAATTAGAGTATGAGCCTCATGAAGATGTTCAAGATAATAGGTTGCACATTGAAAATAGAGGCTTTGAAGGCAAGGTATATGTTGGAAATAGGGCTGATTGCCGGTGACGAAAAGGAAAGCAAATTATTCAAGTAAGGGGCATTACATTGACCTGGGAAGTATACCCAGAATAGTTCTGCAAGAAGTATTTTTTTTTCCCGTCAATAAAAGAAGCAAAATTTATAATGATCTGCTGGGATAAAAATGAGTTGGCCAATGAATATGTAGCAAATCAATACTTAATTTACCTCCAGTAGTACAATAATGAGTAAGAAAAGATAGAAAGGCTAAACTGGGGCTTAAAGTTAGTAGTTAAGAAGAGGTTGCCCATATAAATTCAAACTTGAAACTTATTGATTGAAGTAAGTAGGATCACTAGAAATAGTTTGAATCACAAGTATGCTCCAGCACCTCTAGTTAATAGTAGTAAAACGGAAAATTACAGAGGAAGGAAAATGTAAGTAACATTAAGAGTAAGAAAATTTGGAATAAAAAGAGATTTGAGAAGTAAGGCAAAAGAATAGAGGAGGTAGACCAAGCAAGCCAGCATTGTTTAAATGTGGAAAGTCTCATGACGGAAGGCCATGATTAGCAAGACAGGATGTATGCTCCAAGTATGGAAAGCTAGGATGTTATACTTGTGATGGTTCTATGGACATGGCCAATACTAGACCATAAGCACAAGGAAGAGTCTTTGTGCTATCCCAATATGAGGCTGTAAGTCACCTGATTCCATTATAGGTATAACGCAAGTGAAAGCCATTATTTTACAACGATGCTAAAAGGTTAGGTCTAGAAGTTATTATTATAAAGTTTACAAGTGAATTTGTTTCAGTAGAAGTAGGGTCATAATCTCCATTGCCAATCTAAATAAACACTATAATGCCATAGTAAATTTGAGTTGTATGCCTTTCCTTGATAATGATGTAAATATGGCACAAACTAGCTTTCTTAAATAAACTCCTCCTAAACTGTAAAAAGAAGAAGATGTTGATTTTGCCTACCCTTGAAGATGTTCCATGTATATATATTAAGTGTTATATCAATTGCTCAAGCTAGGAAGAGCTTGAAGAAGGATGTTAAGGATAGACATGAAGATTGATATATAATGTAAAAGAAGAAGTAGATAAAGATTCAGTATCTCTGTGAAAGAAAGTTAGTAATGCAATAATGATGTTTAGGGTGTGAGGTGTGAATCTAAAGTATAAAGTGTGAGCCTAAGGTTTGGAGTAATGGCAGGCAGTTAGGGAGCCGCAAAACCTAGAAATAGTTGATTACTAACTTAGTATGAAATCTAGATATAAAAGGATGTTCTTGCCTAAAAGATCCTACAATGAATCAAACCCTTCAAAGGCTGCCAAGGAGAAATAAAAGAATGGTAGCTCTTGGGAAGAAGCCCAATTGAGCAAAGAGATGAAATCTTCCATAAAATGAAAGTCGCAGAGGCAAAGCAAAGGGAGGTAGCTCTTGGGTTGATGCCCAAATGAGCAAAAATGAATGATGGTGAGAGGCTGAAGGCTAAATTCTAACTGAGTTAGTAAAAGACTTTTGAAGGGTTAAGAAGTTTTCTTAAATTGCCATATCACTAGTTAGCCTTGGCCAAGAAGTTGAGAAGGTTATATATGTGAGGACAGAGAAAGTAGAAATGTTAAGAGTAGAAAGTTAGTAACCACTACCTTAATATCATTTAAATCCCAACCCGCAAAGAGACAAACAAGTTCAAGGATTGCGGTAAGAAAAGCAGAGTACAGGGTCTATAGGTATGTTTATACATAAAGACATTGTGGTAAATTAGACCTCTAAGTCAGCAAGAACCATAGTAAGGAACAAGAAAATAGTATAAGCATAAGAAATGTATGAAAATGAGAATAATAATGAAACATCATTATGGGATACTATGCCAGATGCTAAAAGAAGAATTGAATGTCGTAAAAATAAAGTAGTAAGTTATCCAAAGGTCCCACAAATGAGTTATGACTTAGAAGAAAACCTATTACTGGATTCTCTAAGTCCAGTAGTGGCATGAGTGCAGCAGAACCCCTCAATATTTTACAGTTAAGTGTGCTTAAGAGGGGAAAAATTTCAGGATGGGTGACCTATTAGGAAGCAATGAAGATGTGAAAAGAATGAAAGGTAAGATGTGCCAATAGTTCAATATGGAAACTAAGAGTCTTGCCAAGGCACCTATTAAGCTACATGAATAGAAGAAAGAACAATTTATTATAGTCTATGGTGGTCTCAAATGATGATGATGTTTAGAGAACTTCAAATCTTTAGAAGAGCATGAAAGACTACCGAAAATTTTTTGAAATATTGCAAAAGAAAAGACTTGCTGAACTTAGTAAATGGAAGCTGAGCTCTAAAAAGTACAGTTTATAAGTTACATAATCTCTCATAAGGATCGTAGTAGATCCTAGTAAAACAAATAAAGTTATAAGATGGGAGATACCAAAAACTGGAATAAGATGAGAATTTTTACTAGTTTAGCAAGATATTAAAAAACAAATTCTCTCATATTGTCTAACCACTTAATTAGAAAGAAAGTTTAGTAGGAAATGAATTATGAAATAAGTTTTTATGAATTAAAGAGGCTAAACCTCCTGCCTTATATTCGATGTTCCTGATCAGATGATGAACCAGGGGGTCTATCTCAATAAGAAGTAAGAATGGATTAGGATATAAGTAATGTGTCTGGGTTGGGTTGAGGTAGTAGCCTATATCTTATAGAATAAAATTTTTATGATAATGTATTCTCACTTGTAGCAGCGATAATGAATAATCTCAAGATATGGAGTCAGTACAAGTTACTATGTCTAATGTACCATCTTAGAGGTGTTAAAATCACAATAACCTCAAGTGACCATGAAATAAGAGAAAATCTAGACTTGATGTATAAAAAGTAAAATGAAGAGAATGTTGAGATGATTTAGTTAGTGTCATCTAGGCAAAGCTAACGAGATAAGTTTATGCACTGGTAGAAAGATTATTATGTAAGTAGTCAGTCAAAGGTTATGAAAAGAAAAGAAAATAAAAAGAAGACAAAAATGGTCTTGAAAGTGCCATCCAAGCAAAGTTGATGCAATAAACTTATGCTTTGGTAGGAAAAGTTATTCACATGTTTGGTATAAAATTAAGGAAAGATAAAGAAAGGAAAGATGTCAGGTGCCGATAGGAAAACTATGGTATGAATAAGACAAAGGAATTATGAAAGTAAAAGTAAGAATGCTATATGAGAATTTTTAATTCCCTAAAGTAAGGAAGACATACAATGTCCTCGACATTTTCCGAAAATGAAAAGGTTTAGTCAGATCTTATGAAAGATACGAATAAAATAATGATACGAGAGTGAAGCACTAACTATTAAGTCAAACAAGTGAGGAAGAAAGTATTTCTCTGGTAAGATATGGTCTGAAAATTAGGAACTGATGAGAAGAAGAAAACGATATGTAAGAATTAAGCCAAATTTCAAGGAAGAAATTTTAATTAAGGGAGGAATAAATGTAATATCCCTATTTTTACAGGATATCAAAAAATGCATGGAAAAATAGGAAAGGAAGTAGGATGGTGAAGTTACATGCTTAATCCTTAAACGGAATCAATTTTCTAAATGATCGTTAGAAGAAATTATACTTGGTCTTCAATTAGAATAAATTTTACATAAGGTTCTTAGCATAAATTAATTTCAGAATTGAGGTGAAAGGTGTGCAATGTTCTAGTTGAATGGAAGCCGTCTCGAGTTGAGCGAAATGGTATAAGTTTTCTGTAGCCAAGAGGTTAAGGTTGGAAGGAGGACCAATTTGAAAATATAATGAAAACACAATATTTAAAAATTGGTTTCGGGGGGAAATACGAGAAAGTACTTGGAAGAATTTGCATTTTGACACGACACAAGAGAAAATGGTCATTTACCAAGATAGAATATAAAATGTGAAAATTATATTTTAGCCTTAAGGGAAAATAATTATTTACAGTTTAGACCTGAAAATGGAAGAATCAGTTGCATAAAAGTCCCTAGAAAAAATTACAAGGAAAGCCCGAAAGAATTAAAAATTATACTTTCATCCCAGACAAGGGCAATTTCATAATTTTATAAAAATTATTTTGAAAACAAAGCTCGCAATGAGCCGGACTCAATGATATACTACTTATAAGCTAATAGAATTTATATGAACTTATAATTAGAATTAAATGTTGAAAAGTAAATATTATACTGAAAAAGGTATTGTAGGCCCCACAAAATGCAGTGTGGAGAAATGAATACTATATGGACCCCACACAAATATACTTTGGGATGAGATAATGATTTTAGTCCAAAATCAAATTTAGAATAATCATGTATCAATTAAGTGGCAATTATGGAAAAAATAATTAATTGATATGGGTAAAAGTTATTGGTAAAAGTTATTTTGGAGTGCTAAAAATTATGGAGAAATTTTTGGCCAAAAATATCCTGAAATGGCGTGCTGCAGCTGCAAGGGATAAGAAGGGAAATTGTTTATTTGATTTAAGTGAATTATTTTATTAAAGTTAACCACAGTAGTTAAGTAAATCTAAGTTACTACTCCCTCAGTTGATATCTCTCCTTTAAATGTTTGGTTAAGTGAGTAAACATCTTCTTCCTCCTTATTTCTGCACAACACAACTAGTAGCCACAAGCAAGAGAGAGCTCCAAAAATTCTTAAGAGACAAAAGAGAGAGCAAGAAGGCAAGGTTAAAGGCTTAAGTTGGTGGTAAGTGATTTTACTAACCTAAACTCTTAGTTTCAAGTAGTTTGAAGAGCATTCATGGAGTCTTTTCTTTCCTCTCTCTCTCTCTCTATGAATTTCAGCTATAGCTAAGCTTGAATAAGAAGTGAGATTTTGCACTTTAAACAGAAGAAAAAACTCAAACTAGTCACTAAGGCAAGTTTTCATGGATGGCTTTAAGTATTATGGAAGCAAATCATTTTCCCTCTTTTCTTGCTAATTTTGGTCAGAACAAGGGTTCCTATAGAGTTGGAATTTCATCATTTTAATGTGAAAAATGGAATCCTTGAGTCTAAATTAACTAAGAACAAGTGTTGGCTCAAGGCAAAACTAAGAATTGCAAAGTAAAATTTTAAGGGTTTGATGAGCACTTTGTGAAGCAAGACTGTGAATTAGTGATTTATGTGCTTCATTGGAGTTATGTATAGATTCATCTAAGTTGGAGAAGTGATTCAAAGTGATCTACCAAGGGAGGAAACCAAGGAATTACATAAGGTAGCAACTATACCTTTTCTAGCAATATGTATCTTACAGGACTTTTATGAACTTGATCACTTGTCATGTGTTTATTTTGATAATTTGTGATGTTTGGCTGGGTTGCATGATGAGATTTATAACCTCTGGATGTCCATTTGTAAAATGAAACTCTTATCAGAATTTTTATGAAAGTATATGGCTTGTTATGTTTAAGTGAATGATGATTATTTTTATGAAGCTATTATGATAAATGTGATGCTATATGTATGCTTGAATGATAATTGCTACAAGATTCTTTGAATCTCACCCTCCCAAGTGACTAACATGTTAGGGCAAAGACATGGAAGGGATCAGAGAGAGAGAAGGCCAAAGGAATGAAGAAGATAGTGAAGAGTAACTTGTTTTTGCAAGTTATAATGCTCTGTTATGGAGATATGCATCAATATGTGAATAGAATGTAAACTGTGTAATGATGCATATTCATGTTCCTTTAAGTTCTCTTATAATGTTATGTATGGAATTGGAGCCAAATATGATGATGTATACATGTTATGGAATTTGATATACAAGGTTCATGAATGAAAAGCTAGTTCTGATCCATAGGCAACAAACATGTTACCATTTGTACAAAATGTTGATAAATGTATGAACAATATAATTATCTTAAAGTAGACAAGCAGAAAATGCTCTCAAGAGAACTTCAATTAAATGAGTGTGCGAATTATTATGAATTTTTTAAGTTAGAGGTCAAAAATTGGACAGTGTAGGAAAGATTGGAATTTTCACCATAAACACTAGTTGCTTCAAAAGGTAACATAAAATTGTGTAAAACTCCAAAAATTCAATGGTTTATATATATGGAAAACTCTATATCTTAAGTTTGATATACCACTAATTTGGAAATAATTAGAGCTATATAATGAGAGATATGTAAGTTTTCCTAATACTGTTCTAGTAAAAGTAGTGTTTTGATCCGTAATGGTTTAAGTAGATACCATGCCCTGTTCCAGTAGAAGAAATGTACCAAAAGAATATGTCTAGAAAGTAAACATATAGAGATTTAAAATGGCTTATAGAATACATGATTTTACTGAGGATAGGATAAGCTATGAATTTTTTAATGTAAGGCCAAAATCTTGGGAAGTGTAAAATGACCATATGAATAGTAAAATTTGTGTTAAATATTGTATTAATTGAGATGAAAAAAGTTATGTTCCATATTTTTCCCATGTATATAATATTTTAAGCTGTTTTTAGGGACTTGAATTATTTTAATGTGATTTTTATAGATTTATTTATGATTTTTCAAAATTTAGTAGGGAAAAAGGACTTATTAAATAAACAGTAACTTAGAAAATTAATTTTTTATGTTTTAGTCCCTCAAGTGATTCAAGCTTGTAATATGGCACAAATGGACCCTAATAGGGTCTAAATCATGGGAATGATGGTCTAAGGGTAAGGTGTTATAATTCTTGCAATAATTGGAAATTGCCTTCTTTTTAACTTGAATAGCCACCTTAGTTTTGAGGGATTCATGTCCATGCAATGTAGAAAAACTTGTTGTCCCTAGTGTGATCTATTCAAAATAGCTGCTTCAACAATATGCTTTGCAAGACAAAAGATGAATAACCTAGTACCATTACATAAACCTAATGATTGATCGATATTCCTAACAAGGAAAACAAGCATACCAACTTTAAGGCACAATTTATAAGGTAGGAGACTAGAACATTCAATGCTATTGAGTAATTATTTATCATAAAGTTGTTTAAAGCAATCATTTCCATTGGAATCTAGAATAACAGAATGAGAACTGAAATACTCAATGTCATCACCAGGGAAAATAAAACACACATAGTCATTTATTTTGTTAACCATTTGTAATATCTCAAGGTTTCTAATCTCATGTTTATCGATGCATTCAAGGCATGCGGGTTTAATTTCCTTACTAAGCATGATTATTGGGGAAAAATTGGAAAAAAGGTATGAGAAGTTAAATTACTAGCATTGTAACTTTGATCATTAGTATAAGGTTTAGATTTAGTGGTGTTTTGAAGTAGTTTAATCAGGGAATGGTCATGAAAATTTTGATATAATATTTTCCCAATAGAAATTGAGCAACTTTTGAAATTAATCAATTTGAAGTATCATATGACATTATTTTGAATTGAAACTACATGTATTGAAAAATAGACATCTCAAGCTTTCTAAAGAGTCCTTGTTTGCTAATTTTTGAAGTTTATAGCTCAAGTTAAGGGGTTATGGAATTGGAGGAATTTTGCAGGTACGAAATCATACAAACTCAAAAGTCTAACTTTTCTGCATAACAGCTTTGTATCACCATATGGCAGTTGTAGTATCATGATTTGGACCTTGATAATGTGAAATCATGATTTCATTGTTGTGAAATCGTGATACAAACCCATAAGAGGTATTTTAGCATTTTCAACACCTATTTTCACCAAATGGCTCGGGTTTTTGTTCTACTCTACCTCTAACTTGTCTCTTATTTCCATGAGTGACTTTGAAGCATTTCAGAGGTGTCTAAACAAGATAATTAGCTCTAAACATCGATCACTCCTTCTCTTACATGATTTTCACCTTGTTTTCAGATTTGGGTGGAGTATGAAAGTTGAGGTTTTAGGTGTATGTACAATATTCTCTTGGATGGTAGAAATACCACCATGAATCATGATTTCAAGTTGCAAATAACAGTTATTTGAGTTTGGATTAGAGATTTATAGTAGTATTTACCAAACCTTAAGTTGGAAAGTAGTTGATGATTTTTTATTCGTACACCCATGGCTTTGTAGTGGCTTTTGCATGTTTTGAGTAGCTTGGAATTATTGATTTGAGTTCATGCAACACTTAGAACCTTACTTTAGTAAGTGGCTTCCATGATTTTGTATTTTTGTCTAAGATATGAAATTTAGCTCTAGTAGATTCTTGTGGAATTTAACACTTTATGACTTTGGGAATGATTTGTAAGGTAGATTGTGGCTTTTGGACACTCTTAAGAGCTTGTGAACTAGAGACTCTTGGATTTCCACTGTTGGGATTGACTCTTTGGTGCTTGCCTACGATAGTGACTAGTAGCAGTTAAGGCTTGAGGTAATTGGGTTAACTTCTTTTCATTAGCATGATGCATGATATATTGAATTGAATTAACTCACATGATTTTCTCACATGAACATTTGTTGGCTTTAACTTGAATATGACTATATCATGATACAATCCCCATGGTAATGATACTTGACAATTGTCAAAAGAATGATGCTAATGGTATGTATACTATCTTGTTTAATGGAAATGCATGATGAATGATGATAATGAGCTTTACATGTTAAATATGTGATGTTGGGCATGATGTTGTTATTTGTTATGCTTATGTTGGAATTGGATATCTTGATCCTTATTCACTTATCCATTCATAAGGCCTTATGTAGGAAGTGGTGAGGCAATGTGAGCTAATCCCTAAACAACCATCCTTTGATCGAGAGGTAGAAGGTGGAAAGGCTTGGACATTCCCTAAAGCATAAAGTGGAAGGTGAAGTGCCAACTATGATTCATTCCACTAAACTACGGTCTTGGAAGACTAAAGAATGTGAAATGGTATTCCATAAAATATGGCTTGGAAAGGGTTATAGAAGGAGGAATAGTTTATCTAAATTATACCTTAGATTAAGGTTGTAGAAGGGTAGACCAAATCCATGGATGGGGATTTTGTTATGGTTGCATTATGTTTATCTTATTTATCATAAGAACATGTTATTCATTTAATATCATATGTCCTTGTATAATAGCTGACTTGTCATATCTCATAGTATAAATAGATGCATGATTATGAGTTATCTTGGTGTTATCTTGGTTACTGAGATGTTTATCTCATCCCATGTGGCTCAAACATTTCAAGTGAAGGCTCTAGCAAGGATAAGGGTAAGGAACCTAAGCAGTAGACATTAATCTATTACTCATTGTTGTAGTTGCAATTCCTTTTGGTACTAGTTGCTGGAAGGTTGACTGGTCACTTAAGATGGGGTGAATTAGGTGATACAATATTTTCGCCCTTTTTGATGAATAATCCAGTTTCACTAAGAGATGTAGCAGAACAAGGGTGAATAGAGTATGATGAAGAAAATAGATAAAATGAGAAGATGAAGAGCAATAAACAAAGATTTATCTTGGTCCAAACCAAACCACTTGGCTTACATCTAGTCCTCAATCTACCACTTGAAATTTTTCACTATATCCCATAAGTTTAATTTGGGCACTTGTAAAGCCTCACTACATCCCACAAGTTTCAGTAGGCACTTGTAAAGCTACTCTCCCTACACCATTACAAGATGTGTAATTCCCTTAGTATTTCCCTATACTAAGATTTTACCCAAAAGTTGTAGAAAGAAAAGATTAGAGAAATGAAACTCTCTTTAAGAGTAGATAATATATTGAAGCTCACTCTAATAAAATGGCTTTAGCTTTGAATGTTTACACAGAATGATTTTATATATTGCAACAACATTTTGGCATAATACTTACTTAAATTCATTATCAATAAGTTCAAATGAAGTTCTATTTATAGATTTGTTACTTAACTAGTCGTTAGACACAAGATCTATCTGTTAGACATAGGTTGTAGTCGTTACTCTACAAAAAAGCTGTTCAACAACCATATTAAATATGTCTGACACATCAACATTCGAATTTTGAGGCTTAATAGATGAATTTCATAGAGTCAGCATAATTATGTATCTCACATGCATCATAATCGAAATTCGTCTGTTAGACTAGAATGTATTGAATCAAGAGTTTTGATGATTCCAAACCAACATTCAAGAGCTTGGATTGAAGATATCAAAGGAGAATTTGAAGAGTATTTGCTGCTAAATCTTTTGTAGAATCTTGTGTTTTTTAGTTATGATTGGGTAAAAGATTTTGATTTGAGAAAAAGATGTTTTCAAACCTTGATTTTGTGTTAAATCTTGACTTATTTGAAAAACACCCACAAACAGACGAAGTTTGAAAGTTTAAACTTAACTGTCAAGTTGGAAATTCGAACTTTGCTCTAGGAAATTCGAATTTTGAACTAAAACTGAATAAGTCTGAAGAGATGGCTCTCTGTCAGATGAATTTTGGTTGATCAAAATTTGAATTTTCATCCAAGTCTGAAAGAAGCCTCTTAGTGACAGACGAACTTCACATTTTTAAAATTCGAATTTCAGACAAAACACAACTTGAGAAAATAGAAGAAATTCGTCTGAAACAATGTTAAAGTTCATATGAGATCAAGAATAATTTAAGTTTCAAAACTGCTCTCTGACAGACGAACTTTGACTTTCCAACATTCAAATTTTCATATAAGTCTGAAAGGAGCTTCTTTTAAACAGACGAACTTTGAGTCTTCAAAATTCAAATTTCAGACAAATCATAACTTATGAAAATGGAAGAAATTCGTCTGAAACAATGTTAAAGTTCATCTGAGATCAAGAATAATTTAAGTTTCAAAACTGCTTTCTGTCAGACGAACTTTGAACATTAAAATTCGAATTTCAGTAGCTATGTTTTTAAGTCTGTTGAAATGAAACACTGACATACAAATGACAAGTCTTGTAACATTTGAATGTTGAAGCTAGTCTGAAAAGAGTCTCTCTGACAGACGAATTTCACCCTTTCAAAATTCGAATTTCGAAGAAAGTGATCTACTGTGCCTCTTTGAACGTTCAATGAACAGACGAATTTTGGGCTTCCAAAATTCGAATTTCGAAGGCACTGTAGAAAATTGAAAACACTGTTCACACTTAACTGAAAAACTTTCTTCTTGAAAATTCTATGTCACATTGTGAAAATATTTTGTAAGTTTCAAAATTCAAATTTCACTTCATGAACAGACGAACTTCGTGCTGTAACGTTGAAAGCTTTAACCTTCGGTTTCTTCGAAATTCGTCTGTTGCCTAACCAAAATTTGAATTTCAGTATGTCAGAAGCATTAAATGCGGTTGGTTAACGGATAGTTTTTCAGAGTAACCGTTGGATAACTTTCCCAACGGATAGATTTTGTCTCTAACGGACATTTGAGAGCTAAAACTATAAATATAACATCATTTGAAGTTGTGGGTAACGAATCTAACTTGTATATACCGAATTTCTGTCAAAACTTCTTCTCAAGAGCTTTTACCCTGTATCTTCAATATCTGTACTTTAACCTTCATATCTACTCTATTCTAGAGAGTTATATCTTTGTAAACAATCTACTCTTCATCTGGAAGATAGATTTACTTGTGAGGGGAAATCACAAGGGGATTGGGAAGCACATTGTGAAAGTGCTTAGAGTGTTTGAGAGAGCTCCAGAAACAGAGCATACTCGTGTACTGTGGCATTAGCAAGAAGCCCGCTGAATTCTTGCTGTATAGTGGATAAATCTCAAGAGTTGTCTTGGGGACTGGACGTAGGTCAAGTGGATAGACCGAACCAGGATAAATCACTGAGTCTTCTTCTCCTTATCTTTACTTTTTAGCTTGCTCTGTTTTATACTTTGCTTCCCTTACACTGTGCTATCTTCACCCATTTCATTTTGTGCAGAGAAATTTCAATCTTCCCAATTCACCCCCCTCTTGGGAAGTCAGCCTTGCTAACAAGTGGTATCAGAGCCCGGATTCCCATTTAAAGGATTTTACAGTCCGGGAACAAAGATGGCTGGCTTTGGAGAGAGTATACTTCCTGAAGGGAATAACACTAACAGACCACCAAGCTTCAGTGGAGAGCATTATGGGTACTGGAAGATGAGGATGCAGATCTATCTACAATCAATTGATCTTGACATCTGGTCAATCATTGAAAAAGGAGATTTCATCCCAATGGCTCTAACTGAAGATGGAAGACACAAAGAGAAGCTGGAAGCAGAGTGGAATGAGGAAGACAGAAAGAGAGTCCTACTGAATTTCAAAGCAAAGCATTGTTTAGTCAGTGCCCTGAACCAGGATGAATTCTACAGAGTCTCGTAATGCACCACTACAAAAGGAATGTGGGATACTCTGCAGATTGCACATGAAGGAACATCTGGAGTCAGGGAGAACAGACTGAACACGTGCATTGGGGAGTATGAAAGCTTCAGAATGGCTGAAGGAGAAACTGTAAAGGAGCTCCAAAAGCGGTTTACTCTCATTGTGAATCAACTGAAGAGCCTGTGAAAGGAATACAACCAGTCTGAGAAAGTAAGAAAGATACTCAGAGCTCTCCCTCTAGAATGGTAGCCCAAGGTGACAGCAATAGAGGAAGCCAGAGGAGAATCAATGGCCTCTGTCACAGCTCTCTTTGGTAGCCTTGAGGAGTATGAAGGAAAAATCAAAGCTCTCAAGGAAGCTAGGCTGGACAGAAAGAAGAAAGGCCTTGCCCTCAAAGCTGCTGATGAAAAGGAAGAAGAATCTGATGAAGGAGATGAGCTGGAAGAAGAAACTCTGGCTATGATGGTTAGAAAATTCGGAAGATTCTACAACAAGAAGAAGAACAAGAAATTCTTCAAGAAGGGAGCAGCTAGTGAAAGCAAGAGAGAGGGAAAAGAGCCTGTGACTTGCTATGAATGCAAGAAGCAGGGACACATCAAATGGAATTGTCCTCAATTCCTCAAAAAGCAAGAAAAGGATAAGAAACCTGCTGACAAAGGGAAGAAAAAGAAAGCCTACATCTCATCAATATGGGGCAACAGCTCAGATGAGGAGGAAAAGGATGAGGATGAGATTGCCAATATCTGCCTGATGGCACTTGCTTCTGAAGAAGCCGAACCCTCATGTAGCAGTGATCAAGAGGAAGAGGTATATGAATCTGAACCTTCCTATTTTGAATTACTGGATGCATTTCATGAGCTTCATGATGAATTCATTAAAGTTGCTAAAGAACTGAAATTGGCAAAGAAAAAGATAAATAAGCTGGAATCTCAAAGCATAGTTTCTGAAATTACCTCTTTACCTACTACTGAATTTGTTTGCTGCACTTCATGCACTAAACTTAAACAAACTAATGATTATTTAGTTAAAAGCATGTCTAGGCTCACTAGAGGTAAAGATATGTTGTTTGCCTTAATGGGGAGCCAAAGAATATCACAAGGAAAAGCTGGTCTTGGCTGTGATCCATGTGCTGTCAAGGAAAAGATTAGGAAGAAAAACCAAAATGCATACATGAGACATTTTGTGCATGCTGAGAGTAACAGAAAGAAAGATCATATGTCATCTTGCATTGAAACATATAATCAACCAAAGCATGCAAGACAAAAGTATTATCTGCATTGCTTTCTTCATGCCACTCAATCTAGCAGTCCCTTCATTACCTGTCATTTCTGTAACAAAAAGGGACATATTTCCAATTCTCGTGCATTGAACAAAAATGGACTTGGTAGGAGTGTTAAATGGGTTCCCAAAGTTGCATCTGCATCTAGGGAAAAATCAGCTGACCAAAAAGGACCCAACCAAATTTGGGTACCTAAAAAGAAAACATAAACATTGTTTTGCAGGTCTGTCTCAAAGCTAAGAACAACAACAAATGGTATATGGACAGTGCCTGCTCAAGCCACATGACTGGAGATAAGGAGAAGTTCATCACCCTTAAAGACAAGAAAGGAGGAAAGGTGACCTTTGGAGGTGATCAATATGGCAAAATCGTTGGCATTGGCATTATGGGGAAAAATCCAGAAACATCCATTGAAGAGGTGCTGTTTCTAATTGGCCTCAACCACAATTTGCTGAGCGAGAGTCAGACCTGTGACAGAGGAAACTGGGTGCTGTTTGACTCAAAGTTTTGCCTGGTCATCAGAAAAAGTGATCACAAAGTAATCCTCAAAGCTCAAAGAGATGGTAACTGTTATACTATTGACCTTGATGAACTTCCTTCCTTGGATTCTGTATGTTTAATTAGTCAGGATAATGATTGTTGGTTGTGGCATAGGAGATTAGCTCATGTTAACATGAATCAATTGTCTAAACTGGTTAAAAATAAGCTAGTAACTGGCTTGCCAAAAATATCTTTTGAGAAAGACAGAATGTGACGCATGCTTAAGAGGGAAACAAACTAAATCATCTTTTAAATCTAAAAATATAGTTACCACAACTAGACCACTTGAATTGCTGCATATGGATTTAATTGGACCATCTAGGGTGAAAAGTCTTGGTGGTAATCTGTATGTGCTTGTAATTATAGATGACCATTCTAGATTTACTTGGACATTATTTCTTTCCTCTAAAAGTGATACCTTTGATGCATTTGTAACCTTAGCTAAGAAAGTGCAAAATGAGAAAGGTATTTCTATTGTGTGAATCAGGTCAGACCATAGACAAGAGTTTGAAAATGCATACTTCCTGGAGTACTGCAATGAGCATGGGATTGACCACAACTTCTCAGCTCCAAGGACTCCTCAACAGAATGGGGTAGTAGAGAGGAAGAATAGAATCATTGGAGAGATGGCCAGAGCTATGCTGAATGAGAAGGAACTCTCTCAAGTGTTTTGGGCTGATGTAGTAAATACAGCAAGCTACATCATAAATAGAGCCTACATCAGACCAATCCTTGGGAAGACTCCATATGAGTTGTACAAGGGAAGAAAGCCAAATCTGTCCCATCTCCATGTGTTCGGATGCAAATGCTTCATTCACAACAATGGGAAAGAAAATCTGGGTAAGTTTGATGCCAAATCCGATGAAGGTATATTTCTGGGCTATTCTAGTAGAAGTAAGAAATATAGAGTTTATAATAAAAGATCAAATGTGGTAGAAGAATCTGTGCATGTGATTTTCATTGAAAATGAAACTGTTTCAAAACATGTTACCAATGAGGATGATCTTGCTTTTAACTTTGAAAAACTGGGCATTTCTGATAAAAGTAAAACTGAACCTCCAAAGATATCTGAATCTGTTAACACAGAGGAAGATATCCAGGAGCAAGAGTTTGATGAAGAAATTAATGAAGAAACATCTCAAGAACTCCCTAGAGCTTGGAGATATCAAAGGAATCATCCTGTTGATCAAGTAATAGGGAATGTTCAAGAGAGAGTCAAAACTAGAAAACAGTTAAGGGATCAAATGTTCAACTGCGCTTTCATTTCTCAAATTGAGCCTAAATGTGCTGAAGAAGCCTTAACTGATGATTACTAGATTTTAGCTATGCAAGATGAACTAAATCAGTTTGAAAGAAATCATGTTTGGGATTTAGTGCCTAGGCCCAAAAATCATCCTGTTATTGGTACCAAATGGGTCTTCAGAAATAAACTAGATGAATCTAGAACAATAATCAGAAATAAAGCTAGACTGGTTGTTAAAGGGTATAATCAGGAAGAAGGTATTGATTTTGAAGAAACCTTTGCACCAGTAGCTAGACTAGAGGCTATAAGAATACCGCTGGCATATGCATGCATGAAAAATATTTTACTATATCAAATGGATGTAAAGAGTGCCTTTCTAAATGGATATATCATGGAAGAGGTTTATGTAGATCAACCTCCAGGTTTTGAGGATTCTACTAAACCAAACCATGTTTATAAACTGAAGAAGGCTCTTTATGGTTTAAAACAAGCCCCTAGAGCATGGTATGAGAGACTGAGCAATTTTCTAATTGAAAAGGGGTTCAATAGAGGCAAAGTTGACACAACTTTATTCACTAAAAAAGAAAATAAAGATTTACTAATTGTTCAAATCTATGTTGATGATATTATTTTCGGTGCTACTAATGAAACTCTTTGCAAGAAATTTTCTGAGTTAATGCAGGGAGAATTCGAGATGTCCATGATAGGTGAACTTAACTTCTTCCTTGGACTGCAAATCAGACAGCTTGATGATGGTATCTTTCTCAGTCAATCCAAGTATCTAAAGGAGCAGCTAAAGAAGTTTGGAATGGAGAATGTCAAACCAATGGGAACACCTATGGCTACTGCAACCAAACTGGACATGGATGAGAATGGGAAGATGTTTGACATTACTCAGTACAGGAAAATGATTGGATCCCTGCTGTACTTAACTGCCAGCAGACCTGACATTATGTTCAGTGTCTGTATGTGTGGCAGGTTCCAATCATGTCCCAAGGAAACCCATGCAACAGCTGTGAAGAGAATTTTCAGATATCTTATTGGAACATCACAGATGGGTCTCTAGTATCCAAAGGGCAATGGAGAAGATCTCAAAGGATATACTAATGCTGATTTTGCAGGATCCAAAACTGACAGAAAAAGCACAAGTGGAACTTGTCAGTTTCTTGGAGGATCCCTGGTTTCATGGTTCAGCAAAAAGCAAAACAGTGTGGCCCTATCCACTGCAGAAGCTGAGTATGTTGCAGCTGGAAGCTATTGTGCCCAAGTCATCTGGATGAAGCAGCAGCTTGAAGATCTTGAGGTTAAAATGAAAGAGATACCATTCATGTGTGACAACCAAAGTGCCATAAATATCACCAAGAATCCTGTCATGCATTCAAGGACGAAACATATTGAAGTTAGGCACCACTTCATAAGGGATCACGTTCTGAAAGGAGAAGTCAGATTGGAATACATCCCAATAGAGAATCAAGTTGCTGACATACTCACAAAGCCTCTATCAGAAGATAGGCATTGCAAAATAAGAAGAGAACTGGATATGGTAAATCCCAGTGAACTATAAGTTATTCTTGTGCAATCTTGTTTTCAAAGGTTTCAACTTTAAGATTAATTCTAACTTTAGCATCGGAGTATGTTTAATTCAAGCTGCAGATGCTCCTCACAAGATTCAATGGCAATAAACTTGAAGATTGGAGCACATCATAATGGAACAACCAGAAAGTGAAGTAAATGATGAAAATTCTGAGTTCTGGATCCATTCTGTAAGTTTTTATAAGATGAAATTCGTATTTTAATGAGTGTTAGACGTATTTTACCTTATAAACTATGTTTTTGAACTAGTCAACATGGTCAACATTCGAATTTTAGTTGACCAACAGACGAACTTCGGCCTATTAGCCTTGGACCAGTTCTCGGTGATGCCTCAAAATTCGTCTGTTAGATCTTTGAAGTTTGAACTTTCAAAAACAAAAAATTTCAAAGTTATGTTTGTCCATCACTGTTGTACAAATTATCACTTCTTGAGATACGAATGTTGGACAACCTTTACAAAAGTTGAAAAATGCGAATTTTCAGTTCAAAATTCGTCTGTTGAATCATGTTCTTCTTGATTGAATGCTTGAAAGATGAAGTTCTGCATGCTTAATTCGTCTATTGCTTGTTGTTTTGTTTGTTGCCTGCTGTTTGCTCATCAACATTCGAACTTTGTTGGAACAAAATTCATCTGTTGTGTTTGTATTACTTGTTCCAAGCCACTGTCAGACAAACTTTCAGGATGAAAATTCATCTGTCAGTAAGCTTTGCTGAACGGTTTAACTTGTAACTGCCCGAAGTTCGAATTTTGACCCCTCAAAATTCGTCTGTCAGACGGTTACATACGTTAAATCTGACGGTTTTCTAATGAACAAACACAACCCTATTTGTAACTCCTCTGAGTCTGTTCTGATCCTCTCTTCAATCCTCTTAACTTCTATTCAAAAACCATCATTCTTCACCGTTTAAACTTCCTTTCGCATCCTATAAACCAATTCTAAGCCACATTCAGCATCTTTCATCCAAGAAATGGCGAGAGTCAAAAATCCTGGAGCAGGAAAAGCTTAGGCCCGACCAAATAGGAATGTTAAGTCACAATATGCCTCAAAGGAAGGAGAGAAATCCAAGAGAAAGGCCGAATCCAGTAAGGCAACTCCTTTCAAACGCCAAAAATCATCATCCAAGGCAGATTCACAGAAAGCAGGACCCTCCTCACCGAAAACTGCAGAACCTTCAGTTCCAGTTCCTTCTGTCCCTGCTGTTGCTTCTTCTGCTTCTTCCAGTACTGAATCTAGAGAGTATGAAATGACTACACTGCCACTTTGGAGCACTCCTGAGATTCAAGAAGAGTACTCTACCAAGTTTTCCAACAAAAAGGTAATCAAGCCTCACTGTGTAAATGTGGAACAATTTTTTATATCCAACAACTTTGATGCTGCAATATGGTTGATAAGATATAAAAATCTGTTGGAAATTGCTGAAAAATATGATGATGAGGTAGTGAAGACTTGGTATGCCTCTCTTCAATACAACAGCAAGAAAATGAAATGAGAGGTCAACTTGAGATCAAGGACCATTTGGCTTGCTGATGAAACCTTCAATGAGGTGCTGGAAATCCCAGGACAAGATGGGCTGAAAGTTGACATCACAGCCTCTGGATATATGGATGAGGCAAGTACAGCTGATGAAGAAGGTGGACCCTTCCTGAACTACAAGGAGAGCACCATCTTGGACACCCTATTCAGGAGAAGGGAGAACAGGCCAACGATAAATCTGTTAAAGCCCACAGACCTAAGTGTACAAGTAAGGATCCTGCACTACATAGTGTCCAGGATCATATTCAATAAGGGTGGCAACTTCAATTTGATAACAAGGGCAGAGGCTCATGCGATGACTGTTATCATATGTGGGAAGCTGATTAATTTGGGTCATATCATCCTCCAGCGAATGATAAAGGCAAGGGATCATAGGAAGGATTCCATACTCCCCTATGCAGCAATTATTTCAAGAATCCTGCAGTATGCTGGGATTCAACACATTGAAAAGGGGAAAGGGAAACTCACATAGGCATTCAAAGAAGAGGAACTGCAAAGGATGGGTATTGAAAGAGATGAAGGAAGATGGGTTGGAAAAGGAGCAGGGAAATCTGAAGATTTGTTTTTTGCTGCTGATGCTTCCCTCCAACAAGAAGGCACTTCTGAGGCCCTTGGCAGATCTGTACCTCAGCCTTCTCAGCCAATTCCATCTCCCTCCAGGCCTACTCGTCCTCCTTCCACTCCCTCCTCACAGGCCAAGCCTACAAAGATCACTGAGTTGTTTGACAGTTTGTCAACACTCATTCTCAGCATTCGGGATGAGCAAAATGTCAAATTTGCTCACCTGCAAGATCAGATCCATCAGTTGGCTGTGAATATGAAAGTGGTGGCTGATGCTTATGAAGAAATAAGAAATGCAATTCCTTCCACTTCAGCCTGGTATCCCTGAGTCTACTCTATCTCCAAATCCTGAGCCTCCAAGCCCCTTCAATATTGCCTCCTCTGACCATGATGATGATACAGATGGTGCTGGTGCAATGAGGACACCAAGTCCTGGTCCACCCCTGGACTATGGATTGGAAGAAGAAGGACTTCAGCAGACAAGCCCTCTTGAGCCTATGCAAGAAGATGCTCCGGATTCAATTCTGTCCATTCAAGAATCAGAGCAAGTCGAACGACTGGTTGCAGCCATTTCAACCTCTTCTATGCCAGGAGAAGCAAGCAATGATGAAAGGAGCATTGTACCTGTTGTTAATTATCTTGCCATTGCTCACAATGCTCAACTACAAGCTTAAAGGAGAAGGCTTGAAGAAATGTTTTCTCCTGCTGAACCAGCCTCTCATCCTCTTGCTGCTTATGGGCTATTAGAGGAACAGAGAGCATGACTAGCTCTTTCCAGGCAGGAAATGCAAGAGCTGCTTGAGGTCTCTGATGATGATGGTGATGAAGAACCTAGCCCTGAGCCTGCTGAGCCCCCTGCACCAGTTCAGCCAGAGATTCCTTTTGCTCCTGTCCCTCTTCGTGCTGTTCCTATCTCTCAGATTCCTCCTCCAATGGACTTTGTTGGGCTGTCTGATGATGCCAAAAAGGGGGAGAAGATAAATCAAACTAGGACTAAGCAAGCTGGAAAATCTACTGAGCCATCTGGAAAAGGAAAGACATATAGCAAGAAGTCTAAGCCAAAGAAGAAATGATTGATTTTAGATCTTAGACTGTATCTTCTTGTTGTATCTTGTTTTAGTTGTTTGATTGTATTTTTTTGTTTGATGTTTTGAGAACTGATCTTTGATTGAAGTATGTATTGCAACAATTTGATTAAATGTATTATGTTCTTGGTTGCAATGTTTTGTGCCTTGAATCTCTTCACTTAATCTGTTGGATATGATATCTTATGCATATGTTGAGGGGGAGCTTGTGAAAGCAAACCCAAGTACTAATCTAGTTTGTGAGTTGTTTTGTCATCATCAAAAAGGGGGAGAATATTGAATCAAGAGTTTTGATGATTCCAAACCAACATTCAAGAGCTTGGATTGAAGATATCAAAGGAGAATTTGAAGAGTATTTGCTGCTAAATCTTTTGTAGAATCTTGTGTTTTTTAGTTATGATTGGGTAAAAGATTTTGATTTGAGAAAAAGATGCTTTCAAACCTTGATTTTGTGTTAAATCTTGACTTATTTGAAAAACACCCACAAACAGACGAAGTTTGAAAGTTTAAACTTAACTGTCAAGTTGGAAATTCGAACTTTGCTCTAGGAAATTCGAATTTTGAACTAAAACTGAATAAGTCTGAAGAGATGGCTCTCTGTCAGACGAATTTTGGTTGATCAAAATTTGAATTTTCATCCAAGTCTGAAAGAAGCCTCTTAGTGACAGACGAACTTCACATTTTCAAAATTCGAATTTCAGACAAAACACAACTTGAGAAAATAGAAGGAATTCGTCTGAAACAATGTTAAAGTTCATATGAGATCAAGAATAATTTAAGTTTCAAAACTGCTCTCTGACAGACGAACTTTGACTTTCCAACATTCGAATTTTCATATAAGTCTGAAAGGAGCTTCTTTTAAACAGACAAACTTTGAGTATTCAAAATTCGAATTTCAGACAAATCATAACTTATGAAAATGGAAGAAATTCGTCTGAAATAATGTGAAAGTTCATCTTAGATCAAGAATAATTTAAGTTTCAAAACTGCTTTCTGTCAGACGAACTTTGAACATTAAAATTCGAATTTCAGTAGCTATGTTTTTAAGTCTGTTGAAATGAAACACTGACATACGAATGACAAGTCTTGTAACATTCGAATGTTGAAGCTAGTCTGAAAAGAGTCTCTCTGACAGACGAATTTCACCCTTTCAAAATTCGAATTTCGTAGAAAGTGATCTACTGTGCCTCTTTGAACGTTCAATGAACAGACGAATTTTGGGCTTCCAAAATTCGAATTTCGAAGGCACGGTAGAAAATTGAAAACACTGTTCACACTTAACCTAAAAACTTTCTTTTTGAAAATTCGTATGTCACATTGTGAAAATGTTTTGTAAGTTTCAAAATTCAAATTTCACTTCATGAACAGACGAACTTCGTGCTGTAACGTTGAAAGCTTTAACCTTCGGTTTCTTCGAAATTCGTCTGTTGACCAACCAAAATTCGAATTTCAATATGTCAGAAGCATTAAATGCGGTTGGTTAACGGATAGTTTTTCAGAGTAATCATTGGATAACTTTCCCAACGGATAGATTTTGTCTCTAACGGACATTTGAGAGCTAAAACTATAAATATAACATCATTTGAAGTTGTGGGTAACGAATCTAACTTGTATATACCGAATTTCTGTCAAAACTTCTTCTCAAGAGCTTTTACCCTGTATCTTCAATATCTGTACTTAACCTTCATATCTACTCTATTCTAGAGAGTTATATCTTTGTAAACAATCTACTCTTCATCTGGAAGATAGATTTACTTGTGAGGGGAAATCACAAGGGGATTGGGAAGCACATTGTATAAGTGCTTAGAGAGAGTGAGAAAGCTCCAGAAACAGAGCATACTCGTGTACTGTGGCATTAGCAAGAAGCCCGTTGAATTCTTGCTGTATAGTGGATAAATCTCTAGAGTTGTCTTGGGGACTGGACGTAGGTCAAGTGGATAGACCGAACCAGGATAAATCACTGAGTCTTCTTCTCCTTATCTTTACTTTTCAGCTTGCTCTGTTTTATACGTTGCTTCCCTTACACTGTGCTATCTTCACCCATTTCATTTTGTGCAGAAAAATTTCAATCTTCCCAATTCACCCCCCCTCTTGGGAAGTCAGCCTTGCTAACAGAATGTTCAAGTCTAACAAGCTTAAACTCATGCTAACATTTAGATTTACTTAATCTAACTCATTTAAGACATATGGTAACAAGATTAAGGAAATTTTAAAGATTAAATCACCTCAAGACCTAAGTAAAAATAAAACATACCTAATAGTCAGGTCTTCAAAAGTTAAGCTCTATTTTCACTTGGTTATTCGCATTCTTGGTATACTTCTTTTTTATCTTTCACTCTTGGAGCATCCTTTCTCTTCTTTTTCTTTTGAGTGAGACATGATGTTGATTTTCCTTTCTTTATTCCAATACTCATTCTTCTTTTTTAAACAATCCTAAATTTAATGTATTACGCTTACAAACTAAGTAGTTAGTCCAATTTATATATCCAACTTGTATTATAATGTATAAAAGTATAGTTGATATATTAATACATAGCATGATATATGCATTATAAACAATTAAATACAAACTACAGCACATTTTACTTCTTCTATGAACAATATATATGCTAGATAAATATGATACATTTATTCCTTATTACTCTACATTTGTCATCATCAAAACTTATATTATATTAAACCTAACAATTTTCCCCTTTTTTATGATGACAAATCACTAGTGAAAAATATGATTAATGAATTATTAAATTTATAATGCAGTTTATCTTAGTTATTTCCAAATTAAGCACATGCATATTTTTTACACAACTTCTCCCCCTATTTGACATCAACAAAAATGTTTAAAGGAAAATTTTCCCACAATTCTTCTTGCCCTATTTGTGAGGTTAGAGCAGTAAGCATAGATGTTTAGGGTTGTTTCAAGCACATATAAAAATGTTTTACCACTCCCACTAAACCCATGAATGAAGAATAAATTGGGAAATTCCTCATTACTGGCATATATCATCGAATCAAATATACTCCTTTGTTCATGTGTGAAATTATTAATCATTTTGTCAACTTGGAATTGCAATTCTACTCTATCAAAGTTTAGTTTTGCTCCAAAACCATGTAATTATGGTCAATAGGTTTAGAAGAAAAAGGCAATCCAAGGAAATTTTGTAGATCTTTTCCATTTTTTTAACTAACTTTTCAATTTATTTTAGAGTAACATTTCCCTTCTCTTCATGTGATACATGAAAGCTTGGAAAAACATAAAAAGACACCACATCAGTTTTTAATCATGAATTAAAAATGATCATAGAAAAGAAGTAATTAATGATTGCGTACCCAAAGACCCAGCAATATCTTATGGTACATATAACAAATCTTTTGATAATATTATTGATATCTCTCTCCAAACAAATTTAGGTCTTGACAAGGAACATGACCACATCATTTGAACAAATAATTTCCAAAAATAAAACCTTCTCTCCTAATGAGTTGCTTCTTTTATCGCATCAATATACTCTTGATCATCATCTAAAAGACCTAACGCATAACATGCTTATTTGAATGTTGGATAGATAACACCAAAAACCATTCTGATAGCTTCAAATGAAGTCAGTCCTTCTACTTTCGTTAAAAGCATACGAAGGTAGTACAAGTCACTTGATGTTATTGGGAAATGGTATAGATGTCCAATGGAAAAACATTTCTTCCCTTCACATCATCCTTTAATAGAGTGATCAAATACAAAATATTAAGGGAATTCAAGGTGCTTTAGTGTTTTTGTAAAGTTAGAGTGAACATTATAACTCATCCATAATAACATTATAGATTGATTTATTGTAGCTTTTTTAGTGAAACATCATCAACCTTATCAGAATCAAAATAAAGAACAAATCGTTCACGCAGCAAATGGAAGCTCAATTGTTCAATTGGAGGATGTCTATGATGGATATCAAAACTAAAAATCCTCCAAGTAGCTTCATAAGGTGATATGTATTGACAATCATAATATTGTTGAATTTCATCATAAATAAATTCAGGAGAAATAGACTGACAACCACTTTGTCATTTCTTTTTGCCATATATATAGAAATATATTTAATAGATCTTGATTGATTTTTCATTTCTACATTCAAATGAGCTTGAATTTTTTTTAACGATAAAGGATTATATGGAAGAACAAACCTATTGTCAAGTAGAATGCCTTTTTTCTCTATTGTTCTACCATCATTCCTCCATCTTTAAGTTGGATAACCTTCATCATCTATTATGGTATGGTCAACAATTTTTTTTTGGAAAATGTTTAGTATATTTTTTCCATGAAAGGGGAAGTTGAGTTAGCTGTCCCATGAGAATCATGTTCATGAAAATCTCTACCAAATGATACAATGATGGGTCTTCATTTTTGTCAGGTATCTTTGGGCAAATAAGATTGTTTAATTGTTCTTGGGTGTGAATCTTACACTCTTCACTTAAAAATAACAAAATATGCGCATGAAGAAGTCCTCTTTTCTAGAACTCTATAGTAAAAACTTCTTAAACAAAGACATCAAACAATTATAAGGAAAAAAATAATAAGGATATAAATTAAATCAGCATGAAATTTATAAAGTTATTATTCACAAAACAAAAAAAAAGAAAAAATATATGTTAAATAAGTATGAAAGTTTAAACTATGATTAAGCAATAACATGTTCAAAAACTCTTTCTTGTTTCAAAAAGCGCATCAACTCCTTAAATTTTAAATGGAATACCCTAGAAATTGAATCGTGATTATTAGATAGTAACTGTAGTTGTTGAGAGCATTCACTTTTAATTTTAGGCCAAGCAGGATTAGAAGGGAAATTCATAAATATGTTAGGATAATTGACCCATTTATAAATAGCCATGGTATCCTAATAATTCTAAATCAAATATCATGCACCTCTTGTAAAAGAAGATGAAAGTATTATTCTCTTTCCAATGCTAGTAGCCCTAATTTCACCTCTAAGGATGGCATCAAATAACCCCTTGTACTGTTAGTTCAGCTAGCTTCCCAAAAGGGGGTAAATTGGGAAGTTCGGATTTTTCTACAAAAAGTGAAATATAGTAGTAATAATAAAAAGTGGCTGAAAAACAGAGTATAAGAAATAAAGAGCAGTTGCAAAGTAAATGAGAAGAGGGCACAGTGATTTATCCTGGTTCGGTTTACTTCACTTGACCTACATCCAGTCCCCAAACCACCACTTGAGATTTCTTCACTATATCTTGCAATATTTGAATGGGTTCTTACAAAAATTGCAGTACAACCCTAACTTGAACTTTGAGCTAAACAAACACTCCCACTCTTCTCACTCAAGAGTAAAAGCAAATCTCTTAGTATGTCCTCACACTAAGTGTTATCTACAAGTGTGTAGAAATGTACAGCTCAAGATATGAAAACTCTCTCTCAAAAGAGTGGATATGAAAATTTAAGTACAATGAATGAGCTAAACAGAGAGTAGGTAACCTTTAAAAGATTCAATAATCAATTCTACAGCGTTTTGGCGTTTATATGTTTTTCCTCATTTTTCAACATATTAAATGAGGTCCTATTTATAGTTTTAGAGCAAAACTATCCGTTGCAAACAAGGATTAGCTGTTACTCTCAGAAAAATAGCTGTTCTCCTACCGCATTAAATGCATTTGACAAAGGTTATGCATATAACCTCCTTAGATTATGTGAATAACGGGTGACCGTTGGCTCTTATTTTCAACGTAAACCTTTTGTTATATGGATAACCTAGCTAGGTTATGTGGATAACGTTCATCTCAGAAAGACTAAGTTTTAGCTTAAGAACGTTTTCATGAAAACCTACTCAATTGTTAGGATAATGTTAAGTTTTTCTCAAACTGAGTTTTTGTAAAACTTAGGTTATCAGGATAACCTCTCAAGGTTATGCAGATAACCCATTAACAGAGGAGTCCAAGTGCTCTGTAACACACATTATGTGAATAACCTCCCTAGGTTATGCTAATGACGAGCTGCACAGTATAATTGGCCTTCACTATTCACTCCCTTGTGCGAATAAGGTGCACACCTTATCAAGATAACCTTCTGGATAGTCTTGAGAACATGGTGCACAACTATATTATGCGGATAACCTCAATCTCTTTTCATGAAATCAAAGAAAATTCACTTAGAAAAACTTTGAGATTGAGTCTTTATCTTCATAACCTTCATTGGTTATGTGCATAAGGTAACCCTTTTCATGAAAACAAGATGAGAACACTTAGAAACAACTTTGAAATTGAAACTTTATCATCACAAGCTAAAACATTTTTATGAAAATAAAGTGAACACTTTAAAACCTCTATGAAACTGAGACTTCATCCTCATAATGTAGTTCTTTTCATGAAAACCATTTTGAAACAATTAGCTAATCATTAATCATTCAAATAAATATCTCATTTAATATTAGATGAGGTAAATTTCAAAGTTTAACTATCTTCCTTTACAAATGAATTCCTAAAAATATGTTAAATAACTCTTCAATCTTTAGGAAACTCCAACTTTATTCTTCATATTACTTGTGTTCCTTTGATATTGGATTTCCAAGCTCATTGTTGTTTAGAATCATCAAAACCATATGAATTAACATATACATATCTGCTCTGAGTTGCAATTGATTATTTCTAATAAATTATAATAATTGTGCTTCTATCATTTTGTATGAATTAACAACAAATTGCTAGAATAATCTACCAAAATGAAATAGCACTCAATTTTCTCTATTCTTTCTCATTAATCGAAAAGCAAGAAATTCACAATTGCTTACAAGTTTTCTTTTTCATTTTTTCTTCAAGTTGTTCTTTGCTTCATATCCATCTCCATATGGGAAAATTAAAGGATATTATAGAGGAAGATAAGTTCTATGAAACTCACTGATTCTTTTCAACTTGCTTGATTGCTTTACAACAATGACACCCCTTTCCCTATATGAATGGTCAAAGTCACCTACAATTAATGCAGCAACATCAAATGAGGAAGAGCAATTGTATGTTAAATTATATTGATTTGCCGTATTCAGGAGACATTCTAACATCAACAGATTCATTATTTCTAATAATATTAGAGGCAATTCTATACTTCCAAACTTACAAGTTAACATCGTTCAATATTTCCATAATACGTTCAACAATCATTCTATCAAGAACTGAATCACCACCACATGAGCTAGTAGGGAAAAAGGGGGGGGGAAAGTTAGCAATAAGCAATCATAAGAGCATATTAGTACATAACAACTTGAACTTATGAAAATACGTCACACTTGAAATGCGATTAGCTATCTCATGTTAAGTATCATAAATGTACAATTGTGCATAGACTACAAGGAAACCAACAGACGACAACAAACTTCTAATACGATGATAATTTTATCCATAAATGACAAATGAATATGGTCTTGGACCAAAGAATTGCTTGACTTCGCCTCTCATTGAAGTAAATGAAAATATAGTATTGTAGGATTGAATATTTTTGTGAAAAATTTTTTAGTCTAGCATCATCTTAATGAAAAATAAATGGTGCAAATAATTAGGAACATCTTTTAATGGAGGCAGATTAACCTTCCCTTATCCACAACAAAGAGAAAAAGCTGGATCATTTGGGGTAGAGCATACTTTTACTCTTTCATTAAATCTCATTAAATCCCCACAATTCATGCATTTGTGCATGGCATCGCCTTCATCAACATAACCTGATAAAGGTGAATAAACTAAGTTAAACAAACCAATTGATATATAACTTATACATACATTAAAACACATAACTATGATATGTGTTGATGAAGGATACATTTCCGAGTTGATTGACTATGCAAAATTAATAGACATACCACAAATTCTTTTCTCTTGAAGTAAATCCTCATCCACTAAAGCAAAAAACCACAAACAAAATAAAAAAGGGTTAAAGACAAATCTTTGTAGTTGATATAAATATGGGAAAATATTGCGAAATACAATCTGGGAATCACATAAAATTACCTTCAATAGCATCAAATTACATGGCTGGCATGTTAGACTATTTGAGTGAAGAACTCGCAGAACTAAAAATTAAAATAAGTTTAATTCATTGATCATATAAGTTTTCCCATAAAAAGGAAATAACTTATAAAGTAATTATATTTTTCACTTTGATTAAATTGTTAATTCAACTATTATGTTTCTTCTAAGTAATTTAATTATCATATCAAATTCATACTTATTCTACTATATTCACATTTATATGATTTTATTATATATACTTGGAGCTTCCCATGCATTAGACGAGTTTCAAAAAAACAATTCTATAAACGTTTTATGCCCAATTTTTAAAATCACATTTCCTTTTTTGGGGTAGAAAAAACCACAATTCTTTAAAAGTAATATTGACCCTATTTGATTGTGTTCCAAATCTAGCACAAGATAATTAAAATGCTTTCTTTAATATCTGATTGGCCTAGCTTTTCAAATTAAGGTTTAAAACAACTTAAGGCCAAAAGTAATTTAAATTTTAAAAATGCATCTGAGGAAAACAATAGTAACTAATTTATCTTAATTCAGATAGCAAATTAAAAATATGCGCTTATAAAAAAATTTTAAGAGGAATTCAAAATTTTTCCTAGGATAAAATTATTTATTTGTGTTAGATTTTTTTTTAAAAAAATCTACTCTTATGAAAAGCTAATTAATATTGATTGATTAAACCTAAAATGTTAATTGATGTTAAGGATGATAAATCTACATTTGTTAGAAATATTTGAAATAAATGGATAAATAAAATGACATTATCTTTGAATAAAAATGTTTTTTAAATATGATAAAAATCATATTATAATTTGAAAGAAGATAAGTAATAGCTTTAAAAAGCATGAATAATAACTGTTGAATCAAGTGTTTTGATGATTTCAAACTAACTGGAGCTTGGAAAAAAGATAGCAAAGGTGTGCAAAAGATCTCAAGAGAAGAAATCCAAGAAAAATAAGTATAAAATTAGATATAGGATTTCTTATTGTATTCAAAATGAGTAAAAGACTTTGATCTTGCAAAAAAAATGTTTTAAAAATGTGGTTTTACAATAATTCACAAAGTATTTGATAAATACTCACTAATAGACGAACTTTGAATTGTTAAACTTGATTTATTATTTTGAAAATTTGAACTTTGGTATCTGAAATTCAAACTTCGGAGTGAAAATATGTTAGTCAGAAAAGAGATCCCTCTGACAGATGAATTTTATCCTTGAAAATTTGACTTTAAGATAAAGCACAAATTATGAAAAATAAACAATTCATCTGAAGATATGACAAAGTTTATCTGAAAGTAAAGTTTAAAAAGAGTTCTAAGTTAGTCATCTGACAGACGAACTTTGACTTTGAAAATTCAAACTTTGGAAAGATAGTCTACAAGTTTGTTATGATAATCTTTTAACATACGAATTTTAGTATTCAGAAATTTGAATTTTGAATTAAGTCTGATAAGAGATTTCTTTGACAGACGAACTCTGGCATTTGAAAATTTGAATTTCGAAAAGAAGAACTATTGTACCATATTGAGCTGTTCACTGACAGACAAATTTTGGGCACCAAAATTTGAACTTCAAAGGCACTGTAGCAATATGGAACAACTGTTCATACTTACCAGAAATATTTTAAACTTGAAAATTCGTATGTTCCAACATAGAAACATTTTCTAAAGATGAAAATTTGAATTTTGCTTTATAATAAATAAACTTCGAGGTTCAACGTTAAAGTCTTTAGCTTTCGATCTCTACGAAATTCGTCTGTTAACACATCAAAATTCAAACTTTTGAATGTCAGAGGCATTAAATGCGATTGGTGAATGGATAGTTTTTCAGAGTAACCATTGGGTAACATCTCTAACGGCTAGATCTTGTCTCTAACGTATAGTTAAGACATAAATCTATAAATAGAACTTCATTTGAAAATGTGGGTAATGATTTTACATTGTATATACAGAAACTCTGCTAAATTCTTGAGTCAAAGTCTTCTGCTCTCACATACTTCATATCCTGTACTTCAACTTTTATATATACTCTAAATTAAAGAGTTCAATCACTGTAATCAATCTTATCTTTATCTGAAAGAATATTTTCTTATGAGGGGATTTCGCAAGGGATTTGGGAAGTACTTAGTTAGAGTGCAAAGAGTGAGATTATAAGCTCTTGAAACAGAATATCAAGTTGTACTGAGATATTGCAAGAAGCCTACCAAATTCTTGCAAGATAGTGAAAAATCTCAAGTAGTAACTTGAGGACTGGATATTGATCAAGATAAAGAGACCGAACCAAGATAAATATCTGTGTCTTCTCTTCCTTTATTTTATTTTCACTTGGTTATCCTTTTATACTCTATTTTTACTGTCACTCTTACTTTCACCACTCTCTTGACTTTTGTAGAAAATTTTAATCTTCTCAATCCACCTCCCTCTTAGGAAGCCACATATCTAACAATAACTTATACTTTTAATCATTGAAAAGAGTTTTAGTTTTTTTAGCAGCCCATAATGTTATCTTTATCAAGATTTTGGATAAAGGATACATAAAAACTTTTACAAGGATTAGGAGTCGCAATAACCTATATAAACAACTTGTGTGATACCAAATTGATTTGCACACAAGTCTCAATAGTTCAACAATAGAAAAAATTGTTGTGAATACATAATGGCTACTATCTGTAAAGAAGTTAAGAATGCCACAGATATTATTGTTTCTATGAAACATACGATACTAACCTGACAAGAAATGAGTAAGTTGCAAGATCTAATCATTGAAGATAAAAATCGCAGAGAAGGAATATTTATGGAAGAGGATGATGATGATGTGCTAGAAGATTTTCCAAATATCCCAAGTGTAAGAAGCTTCATCAAGAATTGCAATGCTTCCATAGAGAAGCATTTAACACAGAGTGATATAAAAGAGAGTTCAGAATTGATTGAATCTATTAAAAGAAATGGTAGAGAAAAATTTGTTGCTATTGTTAAGAGATGATGAGGATCTTGTGGAGGGGATTCTAGTCATCACTTACGATATAGATGGGAAAGAATATGCCATGAATTTTAAGTTCTGGTCAAAGAAATATTACATCCTGAATGGAAAATGGAACAAGTTTGTGAAGGCTCATGGGTTGCAACCAATTCAAGATTGTGTTGAACTGAGGATGTTTCATCATTCTCAAATAGATAATCTCTGTTTTGTTATTACTCTCAAAGAATGAATATAATTGTGTATCTCGAAAGAAGAATATAATTTGTTGTTGTCCCTTGGAAGTTGTATGTCATATTCTTTTTTGTATCTGACTTTCTTGATTCTTGTCTTCTTATGACGTTTTTTCAATGATTAGGAATATATATATATATATATTAATATTCACATAGTAGTTTATTTTGTTAAATCTTACAACAAAAATAACTATCACTAAAATTTGGTGTTACCAAAGAGTGGTATTCATTTTCAATTCAGCCAATTTTTAGCTTTCGCATTAGTCAATCAAATTAGGGTGTTTTTAAACAACTCTTTTTCCTCGGATATGTTATTAAAAAAAGTAAGCAATATCAAAATAAATTGATATATCTCTGGCATAGTTAGCTAGGTCCTTTAATTATATGTTTTTACCCAAGTTTAATTCTAAACCATGTGAATGGAATTAAAAAAAAAAGGTCAATTTGGAAGCGGTAAAAACCACTTCAATTATCTATATATTTCAAAGGGATTTACACTAAAACAAAAAACCACAAACAAAATAAAAAAAGGGGTCAGAGACAAATATTTGTAATGGATAAAAATATGGGAAAATATTGGGAAAGACAATCAGGGGATCACATAAAATTACCTTCAACAGCATCGAATCATGTTCTACATTGTAGACTGTCTGAGTGAAGAACTCATAAAACTAAAAATTAAAATAAGTTTAATTCATTGATGATATAAGTTTCCAAAAAACGGAAATAGCTATAATTGTAGTAATAGAAAATATTAATAATACTATGCAATGTCTTCTGCATGACTACTATTTGAGACAAGTAGGTTAAACTACAAAAGAGCATGGATCCACTTAACTAACTGCATAAGCCTTTTGTAATTGAAAACCTAGAAGATGGAAATAATGCTAACATTGCACTTAAAACATGTGCCATGCAATGTCTTGTGAATTACTATTATGGCCAATTCTCACAATACAACTTGACCTAGTAGTAATCTTGCTACCCATAGCACATGCACTCTTGGTTACTAACCATTCTCAAATTATGCTGGATTGAAGAAAATAAAGCCATAAATTGAAATTATTATCATCAAAAAGGAACATGAGATCAAAATAATAAAAGACAAAACCTTATACTTTACACAAAATGTTTATTTTACTGATCATTAACTTATCTTCTCACTTCTGATTATTAATGATAATGTTCATTGATGATGGACTTTGAAGATTTAAAGCTAAAACATACCTATATCAATAGATTATATTCGTAACATTCCCAATGTCAATGAATTTATTTAAATATATGCTGATTTTTTCCCTTTTTTTCGAAAAATACACTTTTTCAATATGCATTATGTAACATCCCATAATTTTTTATATTACAATATGCATGAAAATGTGATATATATATATATATACGTGTGTGTGTGCGCGCGCGTGTATGTATAACATATGATGCATTATTTGAATAAAAGGAAGGGCAAGATGATAGTTTCACATGCTATGACCTTAAATAAAAAAATTCACAATTTAATCCCTGATTGGAAAATATTTACAATTTGGTCCCTAAAAAATCTTTACAAATGGGTCCCTAATGAAAATTTAATTGCATTTTGGTGCTTCTATGGGCATTTTCGAAAATATACAATATTGGTGTCAAAATGAGTCTCATGACATGTTGGACCCAATGGAATAATTTATTGAGTCTAAAATGATCAATTTAAAAATAAATAAGTTGCAGAATATAGTAAAATTACATGAAAAAAGTAGAAAGAAAAGTATGTGGATCACAAATAAATACTATTTGAGACAGTCAATTAAATTAAATGTAGATCCCAAACTAGCTTATTTCTATATACATAAAGAAATTAACAGTATTAGAAAATATTGTAAAAGTACCTTTAACTATCCAGATAAAAAGTAACAAGTGCAGGATATAACTAGATTAAGAAAAATATGCAAAATGAGAGGCACATGCTTCCTCCCTATTGGCTGAAAATTACCATGTGCTTAGAAAGGATTATTTTAATATTTTTTGTAACCTTCCTTAAGAAGGTATCATTTTTGGCCAAGAAAAATCAAGGACACATGGCAAGATATTATGAACACATGGAGTCTATATATACCCCATACATTGGACAAATTTTGAAGAGGGAAAAGGGAGGAAACTATGCTGAAAAATGGAGAGGAAAAGAGACAAGGAGAAGGAGGAAAACAAGAAGGCAAGGCAAAGGGTTCAAGAACCAAGTTAAGGTAAATGTTTTCTTGCTTTAATAAGTTGATTTTCCAAGAGCTCAAGCTAGGATATTTGAGTTCTTCTCCTCTCCTTCTTGAGTTTAATTTTCAGCCAAGTATAGAGAATTAAGAGGGAAGTGCTTTCATGCAAGGACACCATGATAAAGTATGAGAAAGTTGCAAGAAAGTGTGTTTTCATGTGTTTGAAGCATGTAGCGAAGAAATTCCTTCTTTTGCCCACTAAAGATTGATTTTGGCCTCATGAGAAAGTGTAGAAAGAACTGAAATTTCAAGAATCCAATGGTGAAAATAGATTTCTCATCTTGGAATTAGCTAATAACAAGTATTGTTTTTAAGAAAAAAGCAAATATAAAGAATATAGAATTTTAGGATTTATGGTTCTTTGTAACTTAGCCTAAGGAAATAGATGATTTAGTAAGTGTTTGATAATATATTTAGGTTTGGGATACTTCAAGAAGGCAAGTGGAAGAATTGAATCCAAGTGGTAAAGCAAAAGAATTCACCAAGGTAGTAATTTTACTTTCTTGCTTTTATATTGTTTTGATTGTTTCTATGATGATAAATGTTTGCCACATTGTTGTTTTGATGCATTGAGATTGGTTTTGGCTAATTTTGATAGGCTTTGCCTGGGATATTTATTTTTTAAGAGAAAACTTTGCCGAAATTTTTATTGACAATATGGTATATTATGTGATTAAATGTATGAAAATGTTTTGAATAATGTTTTCAAACATGCATTATGATATAATTGCATGAATGTGATTATTACTGAGATTTATATAATTTCATCATCACAAATACTAACCATACTAGGGCTAAGTTATGCCAAAAATCAAGGCAAGGCTAAGAAGATTGAAGAGGAGCATGATGATTAAGCAAATTGTGAAAATTATAATGTGTTATTTTGACATTTTGTATAAAATAATATAATATGTTATAAATCTGTAATTTAGTATGGTTATGTTCCTATGGTCATTATATGATGCCTAGTATGGAATGTGAACATATTTTGATGATGTAGCAAGGATATAAAATTATTTAGCCTAAATGATGCAGAAATTATCCAAATTTACGTGTTGAATGGTTAAACAGAATTAATCTATCCAAAACAAGGCATGAAGTATGTAATATCATGAAATTTTTACTGGATATTTCAGGCTCAATATTTTAAAATTTATAAAAAATTTGTAAAAATAAGTATACACCATTTTGCAAAAAATAGAGAAAAGAGGTTAATTATTTCAATTGGAAAAGAAAAAAAAAACAATTTTATTCCTTAGAAAAAGAAAAAAAAAGAGAAAAAAAAAAAGAGGGGAAGTGCTGAAGAAGTGAAGAAAAATTAAAAAATTTGGGAAAAAATACACATAATGACCCAAAAACTTTAAAAATAATAAATTTACCTAGTGTCAAAAGCATTTTTGTAAATAAGAAAAATTATAGTCAAAGTGAAACTCTAAATGATTTAAACTGAATGAAATATAGTACGAAATTTATTAATATTAAAATAATATTTATTAGGTAATTAAGATTTAATATTAATATTTTACCCGATAAAAGTCAGTTTAGAACGCAGAAAAATATAATATTAATTCAAGAAAAATTAGTGGGCCATGATAAAATATATGTTGGATCAATATAATGATTTTGGACTAAAAGTAATTATTGGATAATTCTATGTTAATTTAATGACAATTCTGGCAAAAATATTCAATCGGTATGAATAAATTTAATCGGTAAAGAGTATTTTGCTCCATTAAAATTTATGAAGCAATTTTTTACCAAAATTGAGGACAAGTGGCATGGAAGAGGCTGCTTGGGACATAAAAGGAATTAACTCAAAAATTTTTGCAAAAAGAAAGATAAAAAGTCAAAGACAATATTCGTAAAAGTAATTATTTAGTTATAATATATTATAAGTCACTTAAGCATTCATCTTCTTCATTCATCACACTGCAAAGTGTGAAAAAAGAGGAAAGAATTCACAAAAAACATAAAGTCAAAGAAAGAAGAGAAAATCACAAGTTTTGTCTCAAAACATCAAGGTATTATCTTACAACACTTTCCTTGTGTTCTCTAGCAATTTTGAGACATTTTAATGGCTATTTCTCTTCTATTTTCTTGCTAAAATTTTCAAACTAAAGAGAGAGTAGAAAGAGAAAGTTGTACCATGAAGAAACCAATCCATGAAAAGTGAAGTATAGCTCACAAGATGCAAGATTATGGCATTGATTTCAAATATTGTTGAGTTTTTTATTTTCTATGATTTTTTTATATTTTTATGCCCATTTAAGGTTTGAAAAGGAAAGGGAATTTCATTATTTTGACCCCAAAAATGGATTCTTTGGGTCTAAAATAAGTTAGAACAAGTGTGTTGTACAAGAAATTCTCAAAGAATACCTATATAGATTTTTAAGGTTAAAGTGGCACTTTGAGAAGTAAGTCACGCAATTCTTGGATTGAGACTTGATTTGATGATGCTATAGGGTTCCAAGAGGCAATAAAAGATCAAGGGAAATGTGTGCAAAATTTGGTGAAACTTGGAAAGCCAAAAGGTAGTTATTTAACCAATTATATCAAAGTCGTTAAAATTATTTGCAGTGATGTTTTGAACATGCCATACTATGACATTAATGTTTTGTGTTGTATTGGTGTGTTGGCTGTTTGAATGAGAGTTTTTATGACTCATGGATATCCAATTTTTAAAATGTTACCATGCCGAAATTTCTATGAAAATATATGGCATAAATTGATTGATTATTTTTCAAATGATATTTCTATGAATTGTATGATAAAAATGTGAACATATTTGGTTGTAACTATTGAGATTCTTTAAATCTCATTCTTTTTCCAAATGTTTCATTTCATAGGTCCAATTCATGGCAAGATTGTCCAAGAAGAAAAAGGGAAGGAAAAACAAGCTCTTCATTAAAATGAATTTGCTTGCACTAGTGTTTTGCTTAGAATACTTTGCAAAAATGACGTATATGATTTTACGACTTTACATGAATGTAATTATGTTTATCTAGGTTTAACATGATGTAATATGCTAAGTGAAGACAAGAGATGGCCATGGATGTAAATATTAAGGTGTATTTTGTCAAGTTATAAGATGAAAATGACCATTGTAACACTACTACGAATTTCATGTATTGTTTAGAAATTTTGTGGTTTAATATATGAGTATTTTAAATGGTTGTAAACTAGACATGAAGCTATTCTCATAGACACCAAGATTATTCAATTTGGAGTTGTGTGTGAATTATGATGAATTTTCAAATTATGGTTAGAATCAGAAATTTTCAAAAATGACTATTACTGCAATGAAGATTATACGAACTTATTGTACAAATTGGTCAAATATTTGCCTTGTTAAATTTTTTCCCATATAGCAAATCTTTTAAGCTATTTTTAGAGACTTAAATCACCACAATACTATTTTTCTTGATTGTTATAAATTTTCAAAGTTTATCAGGTAAAGTGAAATTAAATAAAGGAATAGTACCCGGAATCTAAAAAAATTAGTTTAAGTTATTTTATATAATTAAATCTCTAATTATGCATTAATGAACTAAAAAAAATTTAATATATGATAAATGAGTCTAAATATGAGATATGACAAAATATAAGTGGTATATATAATTGGAAAGTGGACATTCCAAGCCTTCTAGGAAGCCAAAGAACACTACAATTGTTCATGTGTATAATTAATTATGAATTTTTAAAATTGAAATCAGAAAACTGGAAAGTTTCAAAATGACTATATAAATAGAAAATTGGTACAACTAAAGTTATGTTTCATATTTCTTTTTATGTAGAGAATGTTTTAAATTAGTTTTAGAAACTTGAATTACTTCTATATAATTTTTTTAGAATTAGTTATAATTTTTTAAAGTTTAACCAGGACAATGGGGTACCCTAATGAACAATGACCAAAAATTTTAAATATTTTTGTTCTAGTCTCTCAAGTGTTTCAAGTCTCTAAAACCCATCAATTGGACACTAAATAAGATTTAATACATAAGAAATAAAGTCTAAAAGATAAAGGTTTTACACATTGCACCGTAATGATATTTTAAAAGTTCAGTTTAAAATGCAATACCATCAGAAGAATTAACTAAATTCATGTAAAAGAGACATCAACACTTATAACACTGCAGTAACACCATACGTTGGAGCAATAATATTTTCCTACTTCTGCTTATAGGTATACTTAAGTATATTTACATATATTTAAATGTTAAAATAATGTTGGAGTGATACCATACTGAACTCAGTTTTCAGATTTAGTTAGAGACAAGAAAGGAACTTAGATTCTTGTAACGGCTGAGACTTGTTCCTTTTTAAATGATCCCAATATTTGAAAAACAAGAAAAAAAGCACTTTCCTGATTGTGCTTATACGCATACTTAAGAGTATTTACATATATTTAAGTACATTTACATGAGTAAATTCTCATTTCTTCAGATTTAGCCAAACAAGAAAGGAAGTTAGATTCTTGTATGGGCTAACACTTGTTCCTCCTTCAATTATCCGAAACTACAAAAAAGAAAAGTAATTAAATATACAAACACATTTGATTAATTAGTATTTGAATAGTACGGACATTCCTAGTCTTAAAAAAAAAAAAAGCACACTTGCCTGATTCTCGTTTAGACATACTTAAGTATATGTACATATACTTAAATGTACTTAAATATATGTAAATATATGTACATATATTATCACAACATTATGAATATACTTAAATATATGAATATATACTTAAGTAAATTCACATTTCTTCAGATTTAGCCAAACAGGAAAGGAAGTTAGATTTTTGTAAGGGTAACATTTGCTCCTTTTTAAATGATCCTAGACTAAAAGAAAAGTAGCTAAATATATAGAAACATTTGATTAATTAGTATTTAAATAGTAAGGACCTTTTTTACCTCAAAACAGTAACACTCATTATCATGTATGGTCTAATTCTCTTTCCAGTACCACAGAATAAATAACACTTTCCTTGGTGCGTTGTGAAAAATCTAGATTTTCTATATCCTTGGAAATATAAATTCTCTAAACCATTGCATTTTCACTAATGCCTATGTCATCCTCAACATTCATGTCACCCCATGATATAGACATCTCAATGGTAGCCATCCTGGCCTTGATCCTCATTTGCCCAGAGCGTTTTGCCTTGTGAATAAGCAAATCTACATGCCGAAAACACTAAACCATTCCCACGGATTCTATATATAGGATTTTTTGTCATCTTTCTAAATATAAGACCCTTTACAATATACGAAATAATATTTATTATATATTTTTAAAAAATGCTCCAATTTAATGTATTCAAAGAGAAAAAGAAAGAGATTAAATAATGATAGTTTTAAAAAAATATTAAGATTTTTTTAGAAATAGAGGTAGTTAATTAGTTTAAATTTCAATTTTTGATTTACGTTATTCAATTAAAAGAGTCTTATATTAAGTATAAGAGGGAGTATTAAAAAAGAGAACTGACATACACTCATCCCAAAGCCTTCGAATATCTTAAGATCAGACATTACCTTGATCAGCAGCTTCTTCCCCTTCTATTGAGAAAAAATCATAATTGCATCTAGGCATTAATAAATCGATATTGTATGAGTTTATCAGAAGTCAATTCTTTTATTTCAATGAGACTCCAGCTCTAAAAGCTGGAGTCAAAATAAAGCTCACATCTAATTCATGAAAGAGCAGTTATGCACCTATAACACAACAAAACCTACTAATAATTCATCCTTTATGATCTTATTTCATAAGATCTTCTTTCAGAGGTAGAAAGCCCTATACCAATCACCAACCGATCATCTAGTCTCAAATATGTCAACTAAAAGAAAAATGATAGCGGAAGAAGATGTGAGGGAAAAAAGGGAAAGAAAAATGCTAACAGATCTACACAATTTGCAAAAGGAGATGAACAAATAAAAAAATAAATAAGCAAACAAAGAGGACAAATTCCTTCGATGCAAAGTCAAAGACCATGAATGAAACATCACAAGGGACAAAAAAATTAAAAAGGAAGCACTACAAGTACCCATGAAAGCAACCTCTCTTTCTTGGTGAAAGCAAGCTCCTCCTATTAGTGTTTTCCTTTCAAACATGCTCTGCAAAACACGGGGAAAAAATAACTAGATAATCAAATGAATACTGTGATATGTAGTAGAAACAAGGAAAAATCCAATAATCAACTAGAACCCGTGATCTGTAATAAAGCAAAATAAACATAATCAATAAGAATGTGCAATCAAATGGAGACAGCTGATTCTCAGTACAGAGATTGGCTTCCAACAACATCGACGTCACGAGACAACAGGAAAAGATGGGGAATTTCGTGATGAAGCAGGAGAATAGAAGAGAGAAACCAAACCTGACACGATGCAGATGGATTTCGAAATGAAGGGAAAAAAAAGAAGAAGAAAGAATAGAGAATCAAACCACATGAGACGAAAGCGAACAAAACTAATGAAAAAAAGGTAGCTTCAAGGAAAAACGGAGAAGAGTCTGCAAGCATAGAAGATGGGGCCCTACGCATTACGGGGTTAGGAACAATGTTATCTATAGTATTGGAAATAGTGAAACTCGTTTTAGTAACAGTGTTCTTTTTATTCAACTTTAAGGAACATTAAGAAAGAAAGATTAAGATAAGATTTCTCTTTCATTAGGGAATCTCTATCTCATATTTGGGTGCATGTTCTGTCTAAGCATGTTATCAATTTGCTTATTTACTCCTTTGTTCCCTCGTCTGATTTATGCCCTATTATCTAGGACTTTTGTTCTCTTTCTTCCATGTATCATGTAAGATACATGTTTTATTATTAATATCATTTCACGTTGAGCAATTGCCTATCTATGTTGAATCTATCTCTCTATTCAAGCAAGTTTATCCATTTTTTGTTTTGTAATTAATTTCTTTATCAACTTTTGTTGTGGTTGACACATGTCATGACCATACATAACATTTTATACAATAAATTTATAAAACTAAATATCTTTTTTTTTTTGGCACTACAAGAAATAGATAACAATTTAATTTCTTAAAATCAAACTTGCTACAATATGTATAAAAGGATTAAATGAATAAAAAAATTGCATAGTGGAAAAATACTAAAATAATAGAAAAAAACATTGAATATAAGAGGAACCACACTAATTTATAAATAGTGTGACTTTTGTCCCTTAAGGGACATCCAATAAATAGTGTGACTTTTGATTTTTTATATATGTCATATTGATGTTAATATATTATTATTTTATGCATGCAAATTTTTCACATGTCAGCAATACTAGTTTATTCAACTCAATATCACAAGAGTTAAAATCTCCTAATCATTTACAGATTAACTCTATTTTACTCACCGCAGTATTTTATATATAAAATAGGGGTAGGGGATTTTAAACATGGACCTAACTAATCTAGTACAACCCAAAGGGACTTGGTTTGGGATGAACCTGATCCAATTAGCCCGAAACAAAATACCCAAGGTCCAGGTTGGGTTGATTAACTAGGTTATACCGGCTACAAGTTGTCCCTTTGACCAATTGGTCTGGCCCAACCCATTTTTTTTAAAAACAAAATATTAAATAAGTTACATGGAGTATGAGCAGCAGAGAGAGGACTAGACAAAAATAAGTATTGGGGGCGAAGCTTGTAGCTACTTTTTTTTTCTTTTTGAAATACACATAATATCACGTCCAAGCAAAGTTGTCAAGACCATACAGAAATAGGTATAACCAATTGAAATTTCAAAACAATGTATACTAAACCAATATGCCATTTTTTTCTCCTACACATATTAATGATCCCATTTTACTAAACCATATCTCATGCATCAGTTGGTCCCCAAAAAAAATTATCACATACATGAAATTTCAAAAGATAAATCTATAAAAGAAAATAATCAACCAAAACAAACTACAAGTCCTGTATTAAACTTATTCTCAGTATATAGATCAAACCCACATCCAAATGGATGAAAAAACCCTTGCCATGTCCATTTTTGAATGTTGCAGTAATAAATGGTACTGGGAAACAATATATACTCCATATTTTCACGCCAAAACAATGCTACAACAGATAAATCTGTCTCAAGAAATATGAATGGGAAAAAATGCATAATAAAAACTAGAATGAGCCTTATAAATTAATGACAAAAATAATAAATACTTTTAGTTTTGATTTTATTGCTAATTAGTCTATACAATATATACACACACTAATCCTACCCAATGTTAATTTATTGTACATTCTTAAAAAGAGACGCGTTATGCACTTTTTATTCTAACTAGTGGTGCTGGGCCTGTGCAATGGGCGGGCATATTTTTTCGGTCAAAATTAGTTCATAATTTAAAATGATGTTCTACCCTATTTCGGTATTGATCCATTTCATTGTTATTTATAAATAGTAAGAAAATTTACCAATGTAATAACTTACATAACCGGTATCATAATTTTATCAGTTAATTGCTTTCAATATATTTTGGCTATTGTTATCCTCTATAATTAATGGCATCATGAAATAGCAGTTTTGAGCTCATGAATACCATTTTATATTCCAAAATTTCTATCACCTTTGGAATAAAATAAAATGTTTGTGGTCTCTTTTTAAGGTGACATGCCCTCTTTCATTGATATGTTGTTTTAATCCCATTAGCATGAATACATCTATGCCTTGCTTGTAGAAACTACCACTTTATTGTAGAGCGTTCCATGCTTTGTCATTCAACCGCATTCTCTAACATGAAGACTAAATAAATTTATTTTTAGAAAATATTCAAAAAAAAGTATCATTTCAGTACAATTGTTACGTATATAGTTGAGAAAAATTGATTATGAATATAAATTAGGGAATAGAATGTTTACAATTGCTATTGTCTCACTAATTAAATCACACATTAATATGTATCTGCAAGCCATATGTTACATTTTATATTTAAATACACTTTCCATGAAAACTACTTGCTTTTAATGCATAAAAAGGAGTCTTTGAGAACTAGAATCAATTATAACTTAAAACTATTTTTTGCAGTTTTACAATCACATGGGTAGCAAAATTTTAAAAATTATAATTAAATGTAAAAAAATCATTTCACAATTATTCAAATCTTTAAAAATGTACACATATTAGACTTCATGCAAAAAAAATATGAAAATGGGAAAACATCGCTCCTATTCAAACAGTTTAATTAATAAACTTTATTGTTCATTTTAATCTTCCAATTTTTGTCCGAAATCTAAGCCTAAATTTAAAAAATTCATATCTCATACCATATAGAGCTATTTTGTGCATACTTAGTATTATTGGAATATTTTATGTATATACTTTCTAACCATATTTATCTTGTATATTTATTCTACTTGTGTAGGATATAGTATCATTATAAACCATCAAAGGTTAGAACTTGTTTTCACTGGAATAGTCTATGGCAAACATGCATTACTTCTATTGTATAAATCCAAATACAACCAAACTAGTGTCATATTGTTCCTAAGACATAGCTCTATCAATATATATATACATCATAGTTTTTGGAGATGTATTTGATTTTATACAACAGTTTGAAATAGACAATACAAAACAATTTTCCAGCAAGGTTCTTCCATTATTGTTCTTCATGCTCCATATGCTGTCCCCATGACTTGGCTCTAAAATTGGGAATCTCAATAGTCAACTTGCATATGCCATCATGTTATTATAATATATTTAAAAATATAGAAATCATAACATGCTTTAATGAAACCTTAAAATATCTATATTGTCTAACAAAATTTCGGCAGCATAACAGTTTAAAAAGAGGACATTCAATGCTTAGCCCTCATTATAAAACAGTCATCCAATCATAGAAAACATTCATAGCAACAACATGATATCATTTGCATAATATATTAATACAAAAAATATCATAACCAATAACATAAAGTACGAGCCTATTTTATTTATACTTTTAGAATAGTTTTTTTGTTTTTGAACATAGAAAAATAAAACTTGTTTGTGTTGAATCAAATATTTTGATGATTTCAAACAATTAGGGCTTAGAAGGAAAATATCAAAGGAGTATAAGAGCATTCAAGTGAAGAAATCTAGGAAGAAATAAGTAAAGAATTAGTTTGTAATTAAAGGCTTTGATTTCACTCCCACTGGTTTTAAATATGTGGTTTTCAATTATCCTATATTAACTCATGCTAAATTTGAAAAACACTGACCATCAGACGAATTTTGAGTTGTTAAACTCTATATTTACAGTTGAAAATTTGAACTTTGGTAACTGAAATTCGAAGTTACAAAGATGTTATTTCTATTAGACAAATTTCAGTTGACTAAAATTCGAATTTTGAGTCAAGTATAATTTGTGACAAATGGAAAATTCGTCTGAAGTTATATCAAAGTTTGTCTGATATTATGTGCAAAAAGAGTTCAAAGTTTGTCCCTCTGACAAACGAATTTTGGATTTCAAAATTTAAACTTGAACTTGAAAATGTGTAAGTCTGATTAAAGGTCTCTTTGTCAGATGAATTTTGAAAGTTCAAAATTCAAATTTTGAAAAATAGAACTCGTGCTATATTGAGTTACTCACTTACAGACGAATTTTAGATTCCCAAAATTCAAATTTCGAGTGCACTGTAGCAATATAAGACAATTGTTTACACTCAATAAATATATTTTAAATTTGAAAATTCGTATGTCTTAACATGGAAAATATTTGTCAAAACCAAAATTTGAATTTCACTTTTAAACAGACGAATTTTGGAAGTTCAATATTAAAGTCTTTAACTTATGATCTCTATAAAATTCGTCTATTAACACCCCAAAATTCAAATTTCAGAGTGTTAGACGTATTAAATGCGGTTGGTAAACGGTTAGTTTTGCAGAGTAACAATTGGGTAACGTCTCTAACAGTTAGATTTTGTGTCTAACATATAGTTAAAACACAAATCTATAAATATAACTTTATTTGAAGTTGTGGATAATGATTTTATGCTGTATACACTGATATTTTGTTGAAATCATTAGAAAAAGTCTTCTACTCACTCATACTTCATTTATTGCACTTCAACTATCACATTTACTCTATATTAGAGAGGTTTTCTTTCTATAACTAAGCTTTTCTTCATCTTAAAGAAAGATTTTCTTGTGAGGAGTTTTCACAAGGGATTTGGGAAATACTTTGCTAAAATGCAGAGAAAAAATTTGTAAGCTCTTAAAACAAAACACAAGGCTGTACTGTGGCATTGCAAGAAGCCCACTAAATTCTTGCAAGATAGTGGAAAATCTTAAGTGGTGGCTTGAAGACTGGGTGTAGATCAAAAGGAGTAGACCGAATCATAATAAATCTTTGTGTCTTCCCTTCCTCTACTTTACAAACTGCCTTTTTATATTCTGCACTTTATTTTCTACAACTTTTGCTTTCATTGCTCTTTTTCAATTTTGTAGAAAATTTTAAACTTCTCAATTCATCCTCTGTCGCTCTTGGGAAGCCAGCAAGCCTAACAATTTGATAAGTTTGTTTTTATAAAATATTCTGAAAAATAAAAAAAATAAAATAATAGAAAACTCAAAACATCATTAAAGTATTCTACATTTTTTGTTCTAGAAAACATAAGAAAAGGTAGAAAATACTCACATTATTAATAGCAAAGTTATAAATTTTAAATAACCTATTTATCACTTATTAGTTATGATTTTGATAACAATTATTCAAATATAATTTTTTATTTTCTTGTTTCCACAACTTGTTCTGGAAAACAATTATATAAAATTGTTTTCAGAATATTAAAACAGAGAACACATTCAAACAAGCCCTTATCCTTTCAACTTTGCTTTCCTCTTGACTTAAGTTACTTCCTTAGCTTATTTAGAGCCTATGAATATTATTAAACCTTACTTAACAGCTTGATAACATCACGTAAACTATTCATGCATAAGTGGCCCTAACTTATGACATTTTGGAAACCAAGTTCCACCACAATTCCCTTGGTCTTTCTTAGCTATTTTGGATGTTAGCAATGCATTGGAACATTTATTCCATAAAAATCCAAGCCTAGGGCTCTCATCTTGCTTAGACCAAAACATGGCCTCTTGAAACCCAAGTGGAAAAACTCATCCTCTTGGCCAATCATTCATGCATTCTAGACTAGTTGCATCCTTATGAACTCATTGCAACAATATTTAAATAAAACACAAACTTCCTATGCCTTTCTTGCTCTAGGTTGAGGCATGAAGGGAACAAGGGAGGAGGAGAAAATGCATCCAAATCCTAACTTAAAGCATGCTAATCAAGAGGGAAAGAAACACTAGAGATTGGAAAGAGGAAACTTACCTTTGGAGACCTTGCATCCTTGCCTTCCTTCTCTGCTTCCTTCTCTCCTTCTTTCTCTCTTCCTCTCCCTCTCTCTCAGCCTCACCCTCTCCTTCTCTCTCTAACCCCCCCAAGTAGTTGCAAAATGAGGAAAGAGAGGAAGGGAGTCTTGGGCATTTATAGGGAAAGTGGATGGATTGTGGCCCTTGAATTAAATCCGAATCTAATGTCCAATAATTATTCTTGAATTGTTTATATCACTTTACCATTTTATCCAAGATGTTTTGGCATTGAGAAAGGAGTAGAGAGGGGCATTTTGGTTGATAATTTCAATCATGATGAGGGAGAGAAGAGAAATTACAACTTTGCCATTTAACTTATCTAAGTGACACCAGTTTGTGTACTTTATGTCTGGTTTTCTCTAATATCCTGTATTCTTCTCTATTTACTTTATCTTCCATTAATTTTTTTCTCTTTACTTTTTCATATAGAGTCTACTTGTCTTGCTTACTTTTACTATTTATCTTGCTCGGCATTTACTATTCATGTGGGACCCATATCCTGATATACTTGTACTTTTTCTCTCTAAATCTATATAACCAGTATCACTTGTATTTTTAGCTTACACTAAATTATTATAATATTTTTTCTCTCTCTTTTATTATAAAATTATCATTTTTATCTTTACCTTTTAGCATAATAACTGTTTTTCCCTTTTAAACCCATTTTTGATATTTTTATGCTATATTGGACCTTAAACTTATTTAATAAAATTCACAAGCTTCCACAAACATCATAAATAAATCCAAAACAATTTCATTTCATTTTGTATCATCATCTGGTCATGAAATACATGCAAAAAATGGGGATGTTACACAACACAATATTAGTTGATCATAGGAGCTTCATCCTATATAATTAATTTGCTTCTCCTAATTAAATTTGCAAGTGATGAGTCTTGTTTAATATTACAAATGGAATTGTCATTGATAGAAATAGGAGTTGCAAAAAGTGAATGAGGCACCCTACCATTAGGAAGCAAAGTTGCATTAATTTCATTTTGATGCAATAGCTAACACAATTTCACCCTTTGATCTAAGTATGGATGCTAAGGCATTCCATAGAAAAGCTTTTCTCGTTCCGCCAAAACCATAGATGAAGAAGAGATTAGCAAACTTTTTATCTATATCACACATAATAGAATCAAAGACATTTCTTTGTTTATATGTTAAGCTACTCACCATGCTTTTAGCTTTAACCCTCAAAGCTTCTCTATTGAAATTTAACTATTGCAATATTATGTAATTAATATGATTTCCACCAATAAGATCAGTTGGCAATGGTAGCTTAGGAAAATCAACTATGCTTTTCCTATTCCTCTGTAGAAATTCCTCTATTTCTCTTAGGGCAGCATCTTCCGTATCTTTTTTAAAGATTTGGATGTCAACAAAAAATAAGTGAAAAAATTATCTTAAACAACAATAAAATTTTTTAAAGAAAGAAAAAAGATAAAATGATGTTGATTTCACGGAAACAATATGGAATGAATTAAAAATTGGTAGGAATGCTTGCTTCCCAAGAGGGAGTGAATTAGGAAGTATAAAATTTTTCTGCAAAAGTAGAAGTATAATAGCGAAAGCAAAATTTTGCAAAAAGACAGAATATAACAAAAACTAAGTATTGAAGACAAGGGAAGAGAAAAACTCAATTATTTATCTTAGTTTGGTCTAATCCACTTGATCTACGTCCAGTCCTCAAGCCACTATTTGAGATTTTCCCCTATTTGCAAGAATTCAGTGGGTTCCTTACATTACCACAGTACAACTCTTGTACTCTATTCTAAAAATACAAAAAAAATCTCACTCAACACTCTTACAAGTGTTTTCTTTATTTCTTTTGTGAATCCTCTCACAAAGATTCTTTCTTCTAGATGAAGAATAGATTTTTATAGAAATGGAAACTCTCTTTAAATAGAGTAGATATGAAAGTTGAAAAGCAATAAATGAGGTATGTAGGTGAAAAAACTGACTTAGAAATTCAGCAAAGTTTTTGCAATCTTAGACTTAAATTCATTACTCACAACTTTAAATAAAGTTTTATTTATAAATTTATGATTTAGTTAGTCGTTAGACACAAGATCTAGCTATTAGAGACATTAACCAACAGTTACTCTGCAAAACTAGCAGTTCACCAACCACATTTAATGCGTATGACGCACCAAATTTTGAATTTTAGGGCTCAACAGATGATATTCGCAAAGATAGATAATTATGGACTTTAACGTTGAACTTCAAAATTCATTTATCACAATGTGACATTCGAATTTCAAGTTTGCCAAAGATATGCCATGTTGGTTTGTGAAAATTTTCATATTAGAAGTGCATCTGAAGAGAATGAACAATTGTCTCAAGTTTTTGCATAACACTTTGAAATTTGAATTTCAGAAGTTGAAATTCATCTATTAGAGGCATGTTCAACATGGCACAAAAGTTTTTCTCAATGAAGTTCAAATTTTGAATAGCAAAGTTCATCTGTCAGAGACATGCTCTAATGAGACTCACAAGTTCTTACTTTGAAATTCACACTTTGAAGCCCAAAGTTCGTCTGTCAGAGAAAGTGACTTTGAACTTACTTTGAACTTTACTAACATTCGAATTTTGACTAAGCTTCATGCAAATTTTGCATATTTTCACTAACAATACTTAACCCGAAATTAAATTTCAAAATCAAAATTAATCTATTAGAGATCAAATCTCTGTAACTTCAAATTTTACTAAGCAAAGTGTGAATTTTGTATAAAATAAACATGAGTCAAATACCAAAATTCATCTGTTGGCTAATATTTCTCAATGATAACACATGCTAACAATAGATAATTTTAAAATAACTTGTTTAAATACTGTGGTAACATAAATAAGTAAAATTCAAAGCTTTTTACCTAGTGTACATAGTGAGAAATTCTAAAAACTAAGGGGCTGTTTGATTGTGGTTTTTGAAAACAATTTTTTTGTTTTTAGAAACAAAAATATAGGAAAAACTCATTTGGTGATATGTTTTTAAAAAAATGCTTTCAAAAACTAAAAAACAAAAGCCTATTTTCATAACAAAAATATGAAAACACCTTTAGAGTGTTTTGAATGTTTTTGTTCTAAAAAATATACAACTATGAAGAACATCACATTCATTAATGGCAACTTTGTAATTATAAGCCCTCATCTGTTCGGTCCTCATTTTCTTCTGCTCGGCACCCAACACTCAGCACCATACCATTCTCTGCTTCACTTTGCCTTATCAGGTCCATTTTCCTCTTCTGCCACCATGATTCTCCCTCCTTTCTCCGTTCAAGATACAAATCAATGCTCATAGTCGTCGGTTAGCCCTTCTCAGCCATTAGTGATCTCCTCTTTTTCTCCTTTCTTGCTATTATTTTTTAGCTCCTCACCTACGATTAGCTCAATGTGTCTTTTTTAGGTTGTTTGAGGTTGAAGTCCGGCTTCGGTCGCCCATTTTACCTTCAAGTTTGCCTCGATATGTAAGATCCCCACTACATTCTTGTCATTTTCTACTGCTTTCCGAACCTTTGTCTCAGTTTTTCTACTTGAAACTGTGTGCTTAGAACGAGAGGTAAATCTTCGAAGCTCCACTCCCCTTTTTTATTTCCACTTGGTTGCAAATTCTGTTTAGAGTAGCTTCCAATTCCCTGTGATGCCTCAAGCTACATTTGGTACTCGACAAAGGCCATACTTTTCTCAAGTCTATCTGCTTCCTCAAGCTGTGATCTCTATTTTTTTTCGTAAAAAATTTTGTAGGAGACAGTAAGGGACAGTTCTTGGGCTTTTTTATTAGGGTTTGATTTGAGGACTTTAAACTGAGGTCTATATATATAATTAGAAATTTTCTTGTAGTTAGCATGCATATGGTAAATCTTTAGCCACGCCTTGTGCCATGTAATGTCTATTCTACTACTACCATCATTTATGATATAGTACTAATGGCCTCTATATATGGAGGATATAGATGCACATAAAGTCTATTGTTTGATATGCTAGTTGTTCTGTAATGGTGATACTGGGGATTGGTTCTGACATATACGAGATTGGGTTTATATTTATTTAATTATTAAGCTCAAAGGTATGAACTAGGGTCCAATTTATTGGTTATCTTTGTTGACATATACTGGATTATATGACATGTGGTTTGGAGTTGTTTTGGCATATATAAGGTTGAATTGATATTTCTTGACACAAATTGTATCTCTATTGTAGCATTGAGTCCAAATTCCTGTTTATGCCCTTTCTTGTGAAATTTGGGATTAATCTTCAAACACCTTTGGGCTGCTATGCTCTATTTATATTTAGGGAACTTTCTAGTGAATTCATAAGTGTATTTGGCTGTGGAATTCATTTTCACAAATTAAAACCCACCAACTAACTTCAAATTTTGTTTGTTTGTGAAATTGAGTTTATTATTTTTGCTTGTGAAATTGAGTTTATTATTTTTGTTTATGAAAAAGGTCCATATACATTCTATTATTCGCATATAATTCCTTCTTCCTCATTGATCTGTAAATACATACATAAATGCTAATGACACTAATAAGATAGTTATGTATTCCAAGAGAAAGTGCACAAAATACCGTAACTGTGTATGGAATCTACTTTCTCTTTCTGATTGTATTATATAAATCACTATAATTTGTAACTATAGACATGTGCTTTAGCATTTGTGCATTAATAGCTTCACATGGGAGCAATTTCATATTGATTTTGCAATTATATATATATCAATTTGTACAAGCGTGCCTAAGTATTTGTGCATTAATAGCTTCACGTGGGAGAAATTTCATTTTGATTGTGCAATTATATATATATCAATTTGTACAGACATGTACTTGGGCATTTGTGCATTGATAGCTTCACATGGGAGCAATTTCATTTTGATTTTGCAATTACATATATATATCAATTTGTCTTTATATAAAGCTTACAAACTTTCCAGATTCCATTAATCAAGTTGATTTTTCTTTTTCTTTATTACCTATGCATCTCAATCTCTATCAAATCATTGAATAAGTATATTGAACCATTTAATGTTTATGGTTTGAGGGTCCCCATTTAATGTTTTTGGAGTCATAATAAGTGACTTTGAATGATTGAATCCTACATATTATAGATGGCAACTAGTGAGTCAATAGAAGTTTCAGAAAATGCAAGTTGGCCGAATCATGTAATTAAATGCTTCATAGACATTATGAATGAAGAAGTGAACAAAGGAAATTACAACATTGGTGTGTTTCCACAGAAAGTTTGGAAGGATATATTAGGAAAATTGAATGCTATGAATGGGTGCACTTTTACTGAGAAACAAATGAAACAAAACTATAATAGGTTGCGGGCAAAGCATAGAGATTTTTCCTCGTTGTTATAACAAACTGGATTAGGTTGGAGTCCTGAGACAAACATAGTTACCGCTGATGAGAGATGTTGGAGAGATTATATTTTGGTATGTAAACATTTGAAATTTTTTCCTACATTGTATATGTATATTAGTTAGATTATTGATTGTGAATAGTTTTGTAGGCACATCCTGAGGCTGCTCAATTCAAGAAGCAAGGTCTAGAACATTATCAATTGTTAGGTGTACTTTTTAATAGAAGCACAGCTACCGGTGTATTTCATCATTCATCTACTCAAGATCCACTAAATTCTTCAGATGAGATTCAGCTTCAAGATGAATATCTTAATGGTAGAATTTATGTAGACCTCGAAAATGATGATGACATTGATGAAGATGTACCTGATCGTGTGACCCGTAGTGGAAAGTGCATTGTTCAGCTCCCTGATCGAAAGAAAAAGGGAGAGTGCAGGTCTGATCAATTGAGTGAGGTAATTCAAGTAATGGTTAAGGCATCTAATGCAAGGACAGAGGCTCACCGAGCTAAAGTTGAGATGTTGAGGGCAAAGAGCATGAAAGCTAGTAGTATTGGACCCATATCATCTGATTATTCTATTGCCAAATGTGTTGCTATTCTTAATGAGCTTGAAGATATCTCTGATGCAGTTTATGTGAATGCAATGGATAAATTTATTGATCCTACCTGGAGGGAAATATTTATGACAGTGCCTTCATAGAGAAAGAAGGCATGGTTGAATAGTTTGATTTGATCTGTCTGTAGGTGCTGTGTTATGTGTCTATGACTATTATGTCTGCATGTCTTGTGTTTGGTGATTATGAATGTTCTTAGCGGTTATGTATTTGATGTGTTCTCCAAACTAAGAATGCTATGACTAATTATGTATTTGATATTATTTCCAAACTATGAATGCTATGACTAGCAATGTATTTGATATTGTTTCCCATGATTTATGTTCACTTACATTTGAATAGATTATTATGCACAATGGAAATTGAAGTTAGCTTTGAGGGATCTATAACTTCATCCAGTTCAAGTGAAGATGACTATGAATTAGCAGAGTTAGCATTAATTAATATGATATGTGAGTATGAAAGCAGGTTTCTTAACAAAGTTTCAGTTCGTAATTCTGCACTTACAGGTCAAAAAATTTGTCACTTAACTCTTACAAGGATTAGGAACTACATGTTATGAATTGTTGAGAATGGAAAAGACATGTTTTATCAATTCATGTGATGAGTTAAGGAGTAAAGATTATTTAATGGATTCAAAAGAGTTAAGATTGGAAGAGAAAGTTGCAATGTTTTTATACATTATAGGCCATAATCTTAGACAATGGATAGTTGCAGATCATTTCCAACATTCAACCCAAATTGTTTCTTATTATTTTAAGCAAGTGTTAAAAGCAATGTGTCGATTGGGGAAAGAGATCATTAAGCAGGAGGCCTGGGAGTTACCTAACAATGTAAGAAATAACATAAAGTATTATCCTTGGTTCAAAGTAAGTTTAAACATTTTATAGTTACTGTTGACTATTAATATTAACATAAACATTTCCTATTATAGTTATGTATTTTTTTAATCAGAACTGTGTAGGTGCAATTGATGGGGCACATGTTAGTGCTTGGGTGCCAGCTGAGAAGAAAATATCATGTAGAGGATGAAAAGCAGTTCTCACACAAAATGTTATGTGCATATGTGACTTTAATATGACGTTTACCTATGTTTATTCAGGTTGGGAAGGTAGTGCTCATGATGCAAAGGTTTTATTAGATGCAATGACCAATTCTAATGCAAATTTTCCATGGCCTCCTACAGGTATAATTCTAAATAAAATGTTTTTACATATCATTGCTCTTATTCTTGGTTCATTTAGATGAATTTATTCATGTTTATATTTAAATTCATGTTTTTATATTACCTTAGGATCATATTATCTTGTTGACTCTGGATATCCTTGTAATGGAAGTCTTCTTCCATCATATAGAGGAGAAAGATATTATACACAAGAATATCGAGGAAGAGGACATCAAGCAAGAAGTCTCCAAGAGTTTTTTAATTATAGGCATTCTTCTTTAAGAATGACGATTGAACGTTGTTTTCGAGTATTGAAGGCTCAATTTCCAATTCTAAAATTAATGACATCATATGATCCTTTAAAACAACGTCTAATAGTGATAGCATGTTATGCTATTCATAATTATATACGTAAGTGGAGTCGACATGATGGGCTATTTAGAGAATGGGAGAACATGAATCCTGAAGAAGTTGAGGACCTGGCTAGAAACACAAGTGTAGAAAATGTTGAATCAAGTGTTTTGATGATTCCAAACCAACCTTCAAGAGCTTGGAATAAAAATATCAAACGTGCACAAAAGGTTTCAAGTGAAGAAATTCTGGAGAAATCAGTGCAAGAATAGATGTAGAATGTTTAGTAATGTTTTAATTGGAGAAAAAGACTTTGATTTAGTGAAAAGGCGTTTTAAAACCTTGATTCTATGTTAATTCATGGAATATTTGAAAAACACCCATCAACAAACGAAGTTTTAAAGGTTTATACTGATCTGCTGTTTTGAAAATTTGAACTTTGGTTTTGGAAATTCGAATTTCATATTGAAAATGAACAAGTATGAGAAGAGGCTTCTCTGATAGACGAATTTTGACTCGAGAAATTCGAATTTTGATACGTGTCTGAAAAGAGCTTTCTCTGACAGACGAACTTTGGCTTTTGAAAATTCAAATTTCAGATAAAATACAACTTATGAAACTTGAAAAATTCGTCTGAGAATATGTCAAAGTTCATCTGAAAACAAGTTTAAAAAGAGCTTTAAAATTGCTCAATGACAGACGAACTTTGAATTTGAAAATTCGAATTTCATACACAAAGCTTGTGAGTCTGTTGTGTTGATATGTTGACATACGAATGACAAAATTCAGAAATTCAAACTTTAAAGTAAGTCTGAAAAGAGGTCTCTCTGACAGACGAACTTTGCCAATTGAAAATTAAAATTTCGAATTGATGAATTATTGTGCCTCATTGAACCAGCTTCTGACAGATGAATTTTGGGGTTCCAAAATTCGAATTTCAAAGGCATTGTAGCAAAATGAAATTACTGTTCACACTTAATAGAAAGACTTTCAACATGAAAATTCGTATGTTCCAACATAGAATCATTTTCTAAAAATAAAAATTTGAATTTTGCTTCATGACAGACGAACTTCGGGGGTTCAACGTTAAAGGCTGTAACTTTTGGTTTCTATGAAATTCATCTGTTGACGAACTGAAATTCGAACTTTGAGTGTCACAAGCATTAAATGCGGTTGGTAAACGGATAGTTTCTCAAAGTAACCATTGGGTAACGTCTCTAACGGCTAGATCTTGTCTCTAACGTATAGTTGAGGCAAAAATCTATAAATAGAACTTCATTTGAAGATGTGGGTAATGATTTTAACTTTGTATATACTGAAACTCTGCCAATTCATCTACTCAAAGTCTCTTACTCTCATATACTTCAATATTTGTACTCCAACTTTCATATACACTCTGATTAAGAGAGTTTATTCATTGTAAACAAGCTTATCTTCATCTGGAAGAAAGATTTTCTTGTGAGGGGATATCACAAGGGATTGCGGAAGCACTAAGTGAGAGTGCAAAGAGTGAAAGTGTGAGCTCTAGAAACAAAGCATCAACGCTGTACTGTGGCATTTGCAAGAAGCCCACTGAATTCTTGTAGAGTAGTGGAAAATCTCAAGTGGTGACTTAGGGACTGGACGTAAGTCAAGTTGAGAGACCAAACCAGAATAAATATCTGAGTCTTCTCTTCCCTACTACTACTTTTACTGTTTATTTATTTATACTCTATTTTAGCATTACCCTTTGCTTTCTTCACATTCTTGATGTTTTGCAGAAAAATTTTTAATCTTCCCAATTCACCCCCCTTCTTGGGAAGCCAGCTTATCTAACAAGTAGTATCAGAGCCTGGATTCCCTATCAAAGGATTTAATAATCCGGGAAATACAATGGCCGGCTTTGGAGAAAGTATACTACCAGAGGGAAACAACACAAATAGACCACCTGGCTTTAATGGAGAACACTATGGTTACAGGAAGATGAGGATGTAAATCTATCTTTAGTCAATTGATCTGGACATCTGGTCCGTCATCTAGAAGAGAGATTTTGTTCCAATGGCATTACAAGATGGTGGGAAGTACAAAGAGAAGCCAGAAGTTGAATGGAATGAGGAAGATAAAAGAAGAGTCTTACTGAACTTCAAGGCAAAACACTACTTGGTCAGTGCATTGAATCAAGACGAATTCTACAGGGTCTCACAGTACTCCACTGCCAAGGAAATATGTTACACCTTGTAAATTGCTCACGAAGGAACAACTGGAGTAAGAGAAAACAAATTGAACACCTGCATAGGTATATATGAAAGCTTCAGGATGATAGAGGGAGAAATAGTAAAAGAGCTACAGAAGAGATTCACCCTCATTGTGAATCAATTGAAGAATCTGGGCAAAGAGTACACTCAGACAGAAAAAGTAAGAAAGATCCTCAGAGCTCTTCCTCTAGATTGGCAACCAAAGTAACAGCAATAGAGGAAGCCAGAGGAGAATTAATGGCGTCTGTCACAGCCCTCTTTGGTAGCCTCGACGAACATGAAGGAAAGATAAAGGCTCTCAAAGAGGCTGGATAAGACAGAAAGAAGAAGGGTCTTGCTCTGAAAGCTACTGAGGAGAAAGAAGAAGAGTCTAACGATGGAAATGAGCTAGATGAAGAAACTCTGGTTGATGGTCAGAAAATTTGGAAAATTTTATAACAAGAAAAGAAGCAAGAAATTCTTCAAGAAAAGAGCAGCTAGAGATAGTAAGAGAGAAGGAAAAGAGCCTGTAACCTGTTACGAGTGCAAGAAGTAGGGACACATAAAATGTGATTGCCCATAATTCCTCAAGAAGCAAGAAAAAGAAAAGAAAGCTGCAGACAAAGTCAAGAAGAAAAGAGCTTACATCTCATCAATCTGGGGTAACAGCTCAGATGAGGAAGAAGATGATAAAGATAAGATTGCTAACATCTGTCTGATGGCTCTTGCATTTGAAGAATCTAAAACTCCATCCAATAGTGATCAAAAGGATGAGGTATATGAATCCGAACCTTCCTATTCTGAATTACTGGATGCATTTCATGAATTGCATGATAAGTTTGTTGAGACTGCCAAAGAACTTAAACAAGCTAAGAAAAAGATTAGCAAACTACAATCTCAATGCAACATCTCTGAAACTGCTTCTCTACTTACTGAATCTGCTTGCTGTAAATAATGCATTGAGTTGAAACAAACTAATAACTATCTAGTAAAAAGCATGTCTATACTCACTAAAGGAAAAGACATATTGTTTGCTTTAATTGGAAGCCAAAGAATGTCACAGGGAAAGGCTGGACTTGGCTATGATCCTTGTGCAGCCAAAGAAAAGATTAAGAAAAAGAATCAGAATCTATATATGAAACATTTTGTGCATGCTAGTGGCAATAGAAAGAAAGAACATATTTCACGGCACATTGAATCTTATGATCAACCAAGGCATGCAAAACAAAAATATTATCTGCATTGTTTTCTTCCTGCTTGTCAATCCAGCAGTCCCTTTACCACCTGTAACTTCTGTAACAATAAGGGACATATTTCCAGTTCATGTTCTTTAAAGCAAAATGGACTTGACAGGAAGGTTAAATGGGTTCCCAAAGGTACACCTGTATCTAGGGAAAATACTACTGACAGAAAAGGACCCAAGCAAATATGGGTATCTAAAAAGAAAATATGAACTTTGCTTTGCAAGTTTGTCTTAAAGTTAGAAAGAACAATAAATGGTATATGGACAGTGCCTGCTCAAGTCACATGACCGGTGATAAGGAGAAATTCATCATTCTTAGAGACAAGAAAGGAGGAAAGGTGACCTTTGGAGGTGATTAATATGGCAAAATAGTTGGCATTGGCATTGTGGGGAAGAATCCTGAAACATCCATTGAAGAGGTGCTGTTTGTAATTGGCCTCAACCACAATCTGCTAAGTGTGAGTCAGACATGTGACAAAGGAAACTGGGTACTGTTTGACTCAAAGTTCTGCTTGGTCATCAAAAAAAGTGATCACAAAATAATCCTCAAAGCTCAAAGGGATGGTAACTGCTATACTATTGATCTTGATAAACTTCCTCCCTTAGATTCTGTCTATTTGATTAGCCAGGATAATGATAGTTGGTTGTGGCATAGAAGATTAGCTCATGTTAACATGAATCAACTATCAAAACTGGTTAAAAATGAGTTAGTCACTGACCTACCAAAAATCACTTTTGAAAAAGACAAAGAATGTGATGCATGCCTAAGAGGAAAACAAACTAAATCTTCCTTTAAATCTAAAAATGTAGTCACCACAATTAGACCACTAGAACTATTGCATATTGATCTGATTGGTCTATCTAGGGTAAAAAGCATTGGTGGAAATTTGTATATACTTGTAATTGTGGATGATTACTCTAGATTCATCTGGACACTGTTTCTTTCTGCTAAGAATGATACATTTGATGCATTTGTAACTTTAACTAAGAAAGTGCAAAATGAGAAAGGTATTTCTATTGTGTCTATCAGGTCAAATCATGGAGGAGAGTTTAAGAATTCATACTTCCTGGAGTATTGTGATGAGCATGGAATTGATCATAACTTCTCAGCTCCAAGAACTCCTCAACAAAATGGAGTAGTGGAGAGGAAGAACAGAACAATTGGAGAGATGGCTAGAGCAATGCTGAATGAAAAGGAACTCTCTCAAGTATTCTAGGCTGATGCAGTAAACACAGCAAGTTACATCATAAATAGAACCTACATCAGACCAATTCTTGGGAAGACTCCTTATGAGCTGTACAAAGGAAGAAAGCCAAATCTCTCACATCTACATGTATTCGGCGGCAAGTGCTTCATCCACAACAATGGAAAGGAGAATCTGGGTAAGTTTGATGCCAAATTTGATGAAGGTATATTTCTAGGCTATTCTAGTAGAAGTAAGGCATATAGAGTTTTTAATAAGAAATCTAAACTAGTAGAAGAATCTGTGCATGTAGTATTTATTGAAAATGAAACTGTTTCCAAACATGTCACTAATGAGGATTATCTTTGTTCAAACTTTAAAAACTTAGATCTTTCTAATGAAGATAAAATTGAACCTCCAGAAGTATCTGAATCTCTTGACATAAAGGAAGATATTCAGGAGAAAGATTTTGAGAATGAAAATAATGAAGAAATGTCTCAAGAACTCCCTAGAGCTTGGAGATATCAAAAGAATCATCTTGTTGATCAAGTGATAGGGGATGTTCAAGAGAGAGTTAAAACCAGAAAACAGTTAAGGGATCAAATGATAAAATGCGCTTTTATTTCTCAAATTCAACCTATATGTACTGAGGAAACCTTAACTGATGAATACTAGATTTTAGCTATGCAAGATGAGTTAAATCAGTTTGAAAGAAATCAAGTCTGAGATTTAGTGCCCAGACCCAAAAATCATCCTGTCATTGGCACTAAATGGGTTTTTAGAAAAAAACTTGATGAATCAGGATCAATAATCAGAAATAAAGCTAGACTGGTTGCAAAAGGATATAATCAAGAAGAATGTATTGATTTTGAAGAAACATTTGCTCTAGTGGCTAGATTAGAAGCAATTAGAATTCTGTTAGCCTGTGCATGCATGAAAAATATTATGTTATATCAAATGGATATGAAGAGTGCTTTTCTTAATGGATATATCATGGAAGAAGTTTATGTAGACCAACCTCCAGGCTTTGAGGACTCTACAGAACCAAACCATGTTTATAAACTGAAGAAAGCCCTTTACGGTTTAAAGCAAGCCCCTAGAGCATGGTATGAAAAGTTAAGTAATTTTCTAACTGAAAGAGGGTTTAACAAAGGAAAAGTAGATACTACTTTGTTCACTAAGAAAGAAAATAAAGATTTACTTATTGTTCAAATCTATGTTGATGATATTATATTCGGTGCTACTAATGATTCTCTTTGCAAGAATTTTTCTAAGCTAATGCAGGGAGAATTCAAAATATCTATGATGGGTGAACTCAACTTCTTCCTTGGATTTCAAATTAAGCAGTGTAATGATGGTATCTTTCTCAATCAATCCAAGTATTTGAAAGAATTGCTGAAAAATTTTGGGATGGAGAATGCCAAGCCAATGGGAATACCTATGGCTACTACAACCAAACTGGATATGGATGAAAAGGAAAAAATGTTTGACATAACCCAGTATAGAAGAATGATTGGATCTCTACTATACCTAACTGCCAACAAACCTGACATTATGTTCAGTGCGTGCATGTGTGTAAGATTCCAATCATATCCCAAAGAAACCCATGCAACTGCTGTGAAACGTATTTTCAAATATCTAATTGGAATATCACATATGCGTCTTTGGTATCCTAAGGGAAATGGAGAAGATTTGAAAGGATACACTGATACTGACTTTGTAGGATCCAAAACTGACAGAAAAAGCACAAGTGGAACATGTCAGTTTCTTGGAGGATTCTTGGTTTCATGGTTTAGCAGGAAGCAAAACAGTGTGGCCTTATCCATGGTAGAAGCTGAATATGTTGCAGCTGGAAGCTGTTGTGCCCAAGTCATCTAGATGAAACAGCAGCTTGAAGATCTTGAAATAGAGATAAAAGAAATACCTATAATGTGTGACAACCAAAGTGCTATTAACATCCCAAAGAATCCAGTCATGCATTCAAGGACGAAACATATTGAAGTTAGGCACCACTTCATAAGAGATCATGTTCTAAAAGGAGAGATCAAATTACAATACATCCCTACAGAAGATCAAGTTGCTGACATTTTGACAAAACCTCTTTCAAAAGATAGGCATTGTAAAATCAGGAGAGAATTGGGTATAGTAAATCCCAATGAACTGTAAGTAAATTTCTGTACCAATCTGTTTTAGAATTTCTGACATTAATTTAATTCTAACTTTAGCATCGGAGCAAGTTTAATGTAAGTTGCAGGTGCTCCTCATGAGCTTAAATGACAATAGATCTGAAAAATGGAGCAAATCAGAATGGAACAGTCAAAAGGTGAAAGAGACAGCAAGAAATCTGAGTTCTGGGTCCACTCTGTAAGTTTTTAAAGTTGAAATTCACATTTTAGTTATGTGTTAGATGAATTTCCTTGACAAATTGTGCTTTTGAACGAGTCAGCATGCTCAACATTCGAATTTAGATGCCCAACAGATGAACTTCAACTTGGTTTACATTGTAACAGTTCTCAGTGGTCCCTTGAAATTCATCTGTTGCTCCTTAAAAGTTCAAATTTTCAAAAATAAAAGTTTCAATGTTATCCTTATCCAACATGATGATTCTACAAATGTCTATTTCTTAACATACGCATGTTTGAGAACCTTTACAAAGTGTAAAAATTTGAATTTCTGATTCAAAATTCGTCTGTTGAAACATGCTCATAATGTTGAATCTCTGAAAGACAAATTTTCATATGCATAATTTGTCTGTTGTTTGTTGCATTGATTATTGCTTGATGCCTGTTCTTTGAAATTCGAACTTTGTTGAAACAAAGTTCGTCTGTTCATCTTATGCTGCTTGGACCAAGCCTCTGTCAGATGAACTTTCAGTAAAGCTTTGCTGAATGGTTTAACTTTTAACTGCTTGAAGTTCAAATTTTGACCCCTCAAAATTCATCTGTCAAGCGGTTACACACGTTAAAACTGACGATTTTCCACTGAACAGATGCAACCCTATTCATCTCTTCTCTGAGTCTGTTCAAATTCTCTCTTCAATGCGCTTCAATTCTGACCATCAATCTTTATTTCCCACTGTTTAAACTCCTTTTCGCATCCTATAAACTTATTCTCAGCTTCATTCTGAATCATTCATTCACGAAAATGGCAAGAGTAACGAATCCAGAAGTTGGAAAGGGAGAGACACAAACAAAGAGAATGGTTAAATCCCAATATGCCTCAAAAGAGGGTGAAAAACTGAAGAGAAAAGCTGAATCAAGCAAGGCAACTCCCTCCAAATGACAGAAAACAACTCCAAAGGCTGAATCAAAGAAAGCTGGACCTTCTTCACCGAAGAAAACAGAGCCTTTGGTTCCTATTCCTGCTGCTGCTACTGCTTCGACTTCCTCCTCCAGTACTGAATATGGAGAATACCAACTCACAACAATGCCATTATGGAGCACTCCTCAGATTTAGGAGGAATACTCGACCAAGTTTGTGAGTAAAAAGGTAATTAAGCCTCATTGTATGAACATGGAAGATTTCTTATTCTCTAACAATTTTGATGCTGGACTATGGATGCTGAGATATAAGAATCTGTTAGAGATACTGGAGAGGTATGATGATGAAGTGGTTAAACATGGTATGCCTCCCTGAAGTACAACAGCAAGAAGAAGAAGTGGGAGGTCAATCTGAGATCAAAGACCATCTGGCTCACAGATGAAACTTTTAATGAAGTATTGGAAATCCTAGGGCAAGATGGCCTTAAGATTGACATCACTGCTTCTGGGTATATGGATGAGGCAGAGACTGCTGATGAAGAAGGTAGACCATTCCTAAACTACAAGGAGAGCAGAATCCTGAACACTTTGTTCAGAAGAAAGAAGAATAGGCCACCCATAAGTTTGCTGAAGCCCACTGACCTCAGTGCTCAAGTGAGGATCCTACACTACATAGTGTCTAGAATTATCTTCAACAAAAGAGGTAGCTTTAATCTGATCACAAGGGCAGAGGCACATATAATGGCAGCAATCATGCATGGGAAGCTTATCGACCTGGGTTATATCATTCTCCAATGCATGATCAAGGCAAGCGATTAGAGGAAAGACTCTACACTCCCCTATATAGCAATCATTTCCAAGATTCTACAATATGCTAGAATTCAGCACCTTGAAAAGGGGGAAGGGAAGCCCACTGAGATTTTCAAGGAAGAGGACCTACAAAGAATGGGGATTAAGAGAAAAGATGGAAGATGGATTGGGAAGGGAACAGGAAAATCTGAAGATCTCTTCTTTGATGAAGATGCCTCCCTACAGCAAGAAGGTACCTCTGAGGCTCCTGCAAGACCTACACCTTAGCCTTCTCAGCCTGTCCCATCTCCATCCCTGCCTACTCACATTCCATCTACTCCCTCCTCTCGTGCCAAGCCAACCAAGATCACTGAGTCATATGATAGTTTGTCTACACTCATACTAAGCATCAGGGATGAGCAAAATGCTAAATTTGCTCATTTGCAAGATCAGATCCACCAGTTGGCCAAGAACATGAAAGTGGTTGCTGATGCATATGAAGACATTCGGAATGCCATTCCTGCCATATCAGCTCCACCTCAGCCAGGATTCTCTAAACCTGCTAAGTCTCCAACTCCTGAGCCTCCAAGACCCTTTGTGCTAGCCTCTCCTGAGCATGATGATGTTGTAGATGATACTAAGGTTACTGGCACACTGAGCATACCAAGTCCTGGTCCTCCCTTGGACTATGGTATGGAAGAAGAAAGCCCTCAGGATTCAAGCTCTCATGACCCCATTCTAGCAGATGCTCAAGAGTCAATCCTATCCCAGCAAGAATCTGACCAAGTAGAAAGATTTGTGGTAGCCATCTCCACTTCACTATTCATGCAGGTTGCCCTAAATGAAGAAAGGAGCATTATGCCTTTTGTTGATTTGGAAGCCATTGCACACAATGCTCTCTTGCAAGCTCAGAGAAGAAGGCTTGAAGAAATGTTTCCTCCTCCTGCTCCCTCACTTGTTACATATTATGGTTTCTTGGAGGAAAGAATGGCACAATTGGCAGTTACAAGGCAAGAAATTTCTGAACTTCTTGAGATTTCTGATGATGAAGATGAAGACACAAGTTCAGAAGTTTCTGAGTCTTTGCCAAAGCTCAATCCAGAAATGCCATTTGTCCCTGTGCCTCTTCAAGCTATTCTGGTGTCTCAGATCCCTCCTCCTGCTGATTTTGTTCACCTTCCCGATGATGCCAAAAAGGGGGAGAAGAGTGAGCAAACTATAAAGTCTGCTGCAGAGCCTTCTGGAAAAACTTACAACAAGAAGACCAAGTCAAAGAAAAAGTGATTCGATTTTATGCTTGGGTCCTCTTGTAGTGCTATATTATGTTTTTGTTGTTTGTGTATTGTGTTTCTGTATTCTGTAATGTTTTGCATTGTTGTTTCTTGTAAAGTAACATTTGATGAAATGAAAGAATTCCTTGGTTGCAATAACCTATTCTTGTTGGACTTTGAATGAGTTAATAAATCTTTTTACTTGATCTACTATACATGATATCTTTTGGATTATAATGCATGTGTTGAGGGGGAGCTTGTTAAAGCAAACCCAAGTACTAATCCAGTTTGTAAGTTATTTTGTCATCATCAAAAAGTTAGAGAATGTTGAATCAAGTGTTTTCATGATTCCAAACTAACCTTCAAGAGCTTGGAATAAAGATATCAAATGTGCACAAAAGATTTCAAGTGAAGGAATTCTGGAGAAATCAGTGTAAAAATAGATGTAGAATGTTTAGTAATGTTTTAATTTGAGTAAAAGACTTTGATTTGGTGAAAAGATGTTTTAAAACTGTGATTCTATGTTAATTCATGGAATATTTGAAAAACACCCACTAACAGACGAAGTTTGAAAGGTTTATACTGATATGCTATTTTGAAAATTCGAGCCTTGGTTTTGAAAATTCGAATTTCATATTGAAAATGAACACGTTTGAAAAGAGGCTTCTCTGATAGACAAATTTTGACTCGAGAAATTTGAATTTTGATACGTGTCTGAAAAGAGCTTTCTCTTACAGACGAACTTTGACTTTTGAAAATTCAAATTTCAGATAAAATGCAACTAATGAAAATTGAAAAATTCATCTGAGAATATATCAAAGTTCATCTGAAAACAAGTTTAAAAAGAGCTTTAAAATTACTCACTGATAGACGAACTTTGAATTTAAAAATTCGAATTTCATACACAAAGCTTGTGAGTCTGTTGTGTTGATATGTTGACATATGAATGACAAAATTCAGAAATTCAAACTTTAAAGTAAGTCTGAAAAGAGGTCTCTCTGACAGATGAACTTTGCCCTTTGAAAATTTGAATTTTGAATTGATGAACTATTGTGCCTTATTAAACAGCCTTCTGACAGACGAATTTTAGGGTTCCAAAATTTGAATTTCGAAGACACTGTAGCAAAATGAAATTACTGTTCACACTTAACAAAAAGACGTTCAACATGAAAATTCGGATGTTCCAACATATAATCATTTTCTAAAGATAAAAATTCGAATTTTGCTTCATGACAGACGAACTTTGGGAGTTCAATGTTAAAGGCTGTAACTTTCGATTTCTGTGAAGTTTGTCTGTTGATGAACTGAAATTTGAACTTTGAGTGTCAGAAGCATTAAATACGGTTGGTAAATAGATAGTTTCTCAGAGTAACCGTTGGGTAACATCTCTAACGGCTAGATCTTATCTCTAACGTATAGTTGAGGCAGAAATCTATAAATAGAACTTCATTTGAAGATGTGGGTAATGATTTTAACTTTGTATATACTGAAACTCTGTCAGTTTATCTACTCAAAGTCTCTTACTCTCACATACTTCAATATTTGTACTCCAACTTTCATATACACTCTGATTAAGAGAGTTTATTCATTGTAAATAATTTTATCTTCATCTGGAAGAAAGATTTTCTTGTGAGGGGATATCATAAGGGATTGGGGAAGCACTAAGTGAGAGTGCAAAGAGCGAAAGTGTGAGCTCTAGAAACAAAGCATCAACACTGTACTGTGGCATTTGCAAGAAGCCCACTGAATTCTTGCAGAATAGTGGAAAATCTCAAGTGGTGACTTAGGGACTGGACGTAAGTCAAGTTGAGAGACCGAACTAGGATAAATATCTGAGTCTTCTCTTCCCTACTACTACTTTTACTGTTTATTCATTTATACTCTGTTTTATCATCACCCTTTGCTTTCTTCACATTCTTGACGTTTTGCAGAAAAATTTTTAATCTTCCCAATTCACCCCCTCTTGGAAAGCTAGCTTATCTAACGGAAAATACAGGTTATAATGTGGAAAACTTGTCAAGACTATTCGATGAAAGTGCAGCACAAATGGCATCATTTCATGATCATTTTGCAGCTTGGATGTGGTTGGAATATACCAATTCTTCTAATTAGCTAACGTTGTACTAATTATATAAATGTTGTTGTTGAAACTTTATTTAAAACTATATCAATTTCATTGTTACCTATGTGATTTATGTTGGTAAAATATGTTATTTATGGTTTATTCTGCTAAAATTTTATGAAGTGAAGGAGTTGAAAAGATGATAAATTAAGGATAATCCAGTACGCTAGCAAGAACTAGCAGTATGTTTCACCCACTGCAACTTTCAAACACCTTACTTAAGGGTTGCCCTATAGAATTTTATTATTATATTAACCTATTATATTATAGTAAATATGTTATTTATTGTTTATTCAGCTAAAATTTTATGAAGTGAATGAGTTAATTATTATAGTTAAGAATATGTATTGGGTCTGCAAATGGAGTTGAAAAGACGAGAAATTAAGAATAATCCAGTATGCTAGCAAGAACTTGCAGTATATTTCACCCGCTACAACCTTCAAATACCTCACTTAAGGCTTGCCCTATAGAATTTTATTATTATATTAATCTATTATATTATAGTAAATACGTTATTTATTGTTTATTCTACTAAAATTTTATTATTAAATTACTCTATTATATTATAGTAAATTTAGTCTAGTAAATAATAGTTAAAAAAAGTTCCAATTATTAAAAAAATTGTTTTCATAAAACAAATGAATCAAATGAATTTTCTGTTTTCTTATTCTCAAAACAATTTTCTCAAACGAGTTTTTTTATTTTTTTGTTCTTAAGAACTATTTTCAAAACATTGAATCAAATAGGTTTTTTATTTCTCCAAACTTGTTCTCGAACACACTTCTACAGAATTGTTTTGAGAATATAAAAACAGAAAATACAATCAAACAGGCCATAAATCTTCACTTGTTCTTCATCGGATTTCTTCACTTTATCCTTTCATACTCTTTTGATATTCTCCTTCCAAGCTCTAGTTGTTTAGAATCATCAAAACTTCTGATTCAACATTCTCTTCCTTTTTTATGATGACAAAACAGCTCACAAACTATATTAGTACTTAGGTTTGCTTCCAAGAGCTCCCCCTTAATATATACATTAAAATTCGAATTTAACATATAAGTATAGCATATGTATCAGAGTAGAAGTTTTTGGAGTATAGAAAGGAAATGTTGAAATAAAGAAACATATTTCATTGATGTAAACACATTTAGTACAAAGATTCAAACAAGTTCAAACAAGTGCACTAACATATAAATCATGACAAAGATATAAACATACAAAAACACAAAGTAACACAAAGTCATAGGGTCTAACCTTTGGTGTTCTACCACTTATCATTCCTTTCTGGCCTTGAGCTTAATTATCTTGCCATATGTTTTACTTGATTGCCCAACAACTCTAGATTCTCCAATTTGTCCAGTTTCCTTCTCCCCCCTTTTGGCATCATCAGAAGCAGGAATAGGTATAGAGGGAAGAGACACTTGAGCCATGGGAATGGCCTGAAATGGAACTAGTACAAAGGGTACTGAAGGAGGCATATGAGGAAGCCCTTCATTAGAATCTGAAGATAGCTCCCTAGCTTCCTTTAGAAATTTAGCCACTTGAGCTTATTCTTCCACTGAGAACTTGAACCGAGAAGGTAGAGGTTGGGACACTAGAGGTGGAAACAATTCATCTAGCCTTTGCTTCTGAGTATGCACTTGAGTAGCATGTGCAAAAGTAGCAATATCAATATAAGGCATAATCTCCCTTTCTTCATTAAGAGACGCTTGAACAATAGGTGTAGCTATGAGATCTGCTACAAGCTTCTCCATCTGCTCTTTCTCTTAAGTAGAAAGAATTGATTCTTCAGCTGCTTCCTCCATCATTGGCTAATGAGAGCTCTCTATTTGAATGGCTTCAACTTCCTCCATACCATAGTTTAGAGAAGGACTAGGGCTAGTACCATTGTAAGAGCCTTGAGAAGTGATAGCAACAGTAGCAACAGCATCAGGAGGACCTTCTTCAAAAGGACTCGGGACATATGGGGAGTCAAACTTGTGAGAATCAGAGGGACTAGGCTGTAATGGTGCTGATGTAGTTGGAAGAGAGGTTTGACGGTCATCATAAGCATCAGCAACCACTTCAAGGATTTAGGCTTGCAAGTTTGCAAATTGGGCATTCTGTTCATCCCTAATACTCATCATAATCTCAAATAAACAGTCATAAAGCTCGAGTATGGTATTAGGTCTAGTCAAGGTGGATGGAATGGATGGTTTAGGTAGCTGGGTAGGCTGTGGCTTAGGTTAGGTGGTTGGAGCAACCTCAGAAGTAGTTTCCTATTGTTGTTGTGGCTCTCCCCCATCATAAAAGAGATCTTCATATTTGCCAACTTCTTTTCCAACCTATCTACCCTCTTTTCTTTCTATGCCCATTCTCATTAGTTATTCTTCTTTAAATTCCTCAGTGGACTTCCTTTTGTCTTTCTCCAAGTGTTGGATCTTGGCATACTTAAGGGGCTTGGTAATAATTAAGGTATAAAGCAGTGTAGAGTCTTTCCTCTAATCTCTAACCTTGATCATCCTCTAAAAAATGATGTTTCCAAGGTTGACCTATTTTCTTCAGATCAATGCTGTCATCACATGAGCTTTAGTCCTAGTAATCAGCTTGAAGTTGCCTCTCTTGTTGAAGATGACCCTAAACACTATGTAGTGCATGACCCTTATTTGAACACTAAGATCAGAAGGCTTCATATTTTTTAGAAGTGGCCTATTTTCCCTTCTTCTGAAGAATATGTTCAAAATTGTGCTCTCTTTGTAGTTTGGATATTCTCTACCCTCTTCATCCGCTTCATCATCTTCATCCATGTACTTGATAGCAGAAATATCAATTTTGAATCAATCTTGTCTAGGAATCTCCAGAATTAAGGTTCTCATCAATCAACCATAGATTCCTAGACTTGAGAATTACTTGGTGTTTCTTCTTCTTGTCATTAAACTTTAAGGAGGCATACCAAGTCTTGATCACCTCTTCATCATATCTCTCCATAACCTCTAGCAAGATTTTGTATCTTCTCAACTAGAATATAGCATCAAAATCATTTGAGATGAGAAATTGTTCCAAATTTATGCAGTAAGGAGTGATTACCTTCTTTGTAGTAAATTTCATTGTGAACTCCTTCAAAACGTCATCAAAACTACAAAGAGGCTCTATGGTCATTTGTAACTCCTCAGACTCTATACTTGAAGCAGGAGTAGTAAGTATAGGCTTCTTCAATTCTGCCTTTGATGGTGTTTTCTACTTCTGTCAAGGTGTTCCGTTGCTTGATTTGGCTTTTCTTTTCTGAGTGTCACCTTCTTTTGAGGCATACTGAGATTTGGTTGATCTTTTGGGCCTTCCTTGCTCTTTCCTGATGTTTGTATTCTTCATTCTGACCATTTTTCGCAAGAAATATGCTTCAAGGAATGCTCCAAAGGTGTTTGTAGGGTTTGGTTTAGAATTTAATCATTGGAAAAAGGTGTTTAGCTGAAGAAATTTAAGAATGGTTGAGAAGAAATAGGAGTTACACTGGTTGAAATGCAAATAGGTTGTGTTTGTTCAGCAGTTGACCCTCTAAATCCTCTTAAGTAACCATTCGAAAGATGAATTTTTGGGGCCAAAATTCAAATTTTAGGCAATTATGTTCCCTATAAAGCATTGAGAAGCTGTCTTAACAAATGAATTTTCAACCTTGAAGTTCAACTATCAGAGACTTATTTCTCAGATAATATCTCAGCATTCAGATTTCAGCTTTGAAATAAAACTGTCAAAGATTCAAACACACATAGAAGCTTCAATAGATAAACTTTGTGTCCTCAAAATTTGAACTTCGAAGTCTCAATTAAAAAGCATGTAAATGCATGATGTCCAACAAATGAATATTGGGATTCAAACTTCGAATTTCAAAACTTCATAAAAGAGATGTCTGAACTGCGAATACTGAATCATCAAAGTTCGAATGCTATACACACACAAACATAGCATACACATATACCAACAATCAAAATTCATACTTTAAGTGGTCAACAAATGAATTTCGAGCAGGTTGAAATACACGCATAGCATATAAAGCACTAAAATTCGACTATTAAATGGCAAAAGTTTGAATTTCGAACAAGCAAAGTCACTCAATAAGCCAGACAAAGTATGGAAGTTCATCTATTAGCAATTAAAATGCGAATGTTGAAGAATAAACTTACAAACAGATGTTGAAAATTCATATTTCCATATTTATTAAGCAGGAATTACTTACCCAAGTGTGAAATACTCTATTATTTTGATTTCTTATTATATAGGCCTATGAGAAGTACCTACAAACTATTTTGTACACACTCCGATACTTAAGTTAATATATGATTTAACAAATTAACTCAGAAAATAAGATAGCCACTTGCTTACAACTCATTGGGATTAACCATTCCTAATTCTCTTCAGATTTTTACATATCTATCTTCTGGAAGTGGTTTGGTTAGAATACCTGCTAACTGATCTTCCGTTGGAATAAATTCCAAGATATTATCTCCCTTCAGAGCATGATCCCTTATAAAATGATGTCTAATCTCAATATGTTTTGTCCTTGAATGCAACATTGAATTCTTTGTGATGTTGATAGCACTAAGATTATCACATTTGATAGGAACTTCTTTCAGCACAATTTCAAGACCTTCTAGTTGCTCTTTCATCTAAAGAATTTGAGCACAACAACTTGCAACAGCCATGTATTCAGCTTTTACAGTGGAAAGAGCTATACTATTCTGCTTCTTGCTGAACCATAAGACTAGAGATACTCTAATAAATTAGCATGTACCACTTGTACTTTTTCTGTCAGTCTTGGATCCAGCAAAGTCAGCATCAGTATATCCAATAAGCTCTTCTCCATTACCCTTTGGATACCAAAGTCTCATCTGAGATGTTCCAAGTAGATATATGAATATTCTCTTCATAGTTGTTGCATGAGACTCCTTGGGACATGATTGTAAACTTGCACACATGCAGACATTGAACATGATGTCAAGTCTAGTAGTCATTAGATACAACAAGGAACCAATCATTCTTCTATATTGAGTGATGTCAAATGGTTTTCTAGTTGAATTAGAAGCTTTGATGATTCCAAACAACTAAAGCTTGAAAAGAAGAATATCATAGGAGTATGAAATGACAAAGTGAAAAAATCCAATAAAGAACATGTGAAGATTTAGTTGTTAGGATTTCTAACTACGTACACTAAGAAAAAAGCTTAGTTTGAATAGCTAGCTTCCCAAGAGGAGGCCGAATTGGGAAGTTCAAACTTTTTCTACAAAAACGTAAGTTCACAGTGAAAGTAAAAGTTTGCAAAAAAAAGAGAATGCAATAAAAATGAATGTAAATGCAAGATAAGGGGGAAAATGACTCAGAAATTTATCCTTGTTTGGTCTGATCTACTTAACCTACGTCTAGTCCAAGCCACCACTTGAGATTTTCATTATCTGCAAGAATTCAACTAACTCCTTGCAATGCTTTAATACAAACTAGTTCTCTTTTCTTAGAACACTCAAACTCTATACTCAATACTCTTACAAGTATTTCTTAATTCCCTTTGTGACTCCCCTTACAAAGAATCCTTCTTCGAGATGAAGAAAAGATTTTTATACAAAATAAATACTCTCTAGAATAGAGTGGATATGAAAGTTATAGTGCAGTAAATGCTATGTGTGGGTAAAAGGTTTTGACACAGAAATTTAGCAGAGTAATTGTAAAGATAAGCTCAAAATCGTTGTTCACAACATCAAATGAAGTCCTATTTATACATTTGTGAGTTAACTAGTCATTAGACACAAGATCTAGCTGTTAAAAACTTTAACCAATAGTTACTCTGCAGAAATAGTTGTTCACCACCTGCATTTAATGCATATGACATGCAAAAATTCAAATTTTAGCATTCAACAGACGAATTTCATAGAGACAAAAGGTTAAGGATTTCAACATTGAACTTTAACATTTGTTTGTTCAAGTGTGACATTCAAATTTTGAGTTTGTTAAAGATATCCCATATTAGAACATGCAAATTTTCATATCAAAAGTGAATCTGTTGAGTTTGAACAGTTGTCTCACGTTTTCACAATGCACTCAAAATTCAAATTTCATAAGCTGAAATTCGTTTGTCAAAGGCTTGTTCAACATGACACAACAGTCCTCCTCAGTGAAATTTGAATGCTGAACTACAAAGTTCATCTATTAGAGGTATGCTCTAACTAGATTTACAAGTTCTTATTTCAAAATTAAAATTTTGAAGTCCAAAGTTCGTCTGTCATAGGAGGTGACTCTAAACTCTCTTTGAATTTCACCAACATTCGAATTTTGACCAAGCTTCATACGAATTTTACACATATTTACTAACAATATTTAGCCTAAAATTCAAATTTCATAATTGAGTCTATTAGAGATGAAATATTTACATACTTGAATTTCACCAAGCAAAGTTCAAATTTTGCACAAAATACACATAAGTCAATAGCAAAATTTGTTTGTTAGTTAGTATTTTTCAAATTTAATATATGCTAGCTTTGGATAACTGTGAAATTACTCTTTTAAGTAATGTGGTAACATGAATAAGTGAAGAATCAAAGTTTTTTACCCAATGTATATAGTAAGAAATCCTAACTAAATCTTTGCACGTTCTTCATTGGATTTCTTCAGTTTGTCATTTGATACTCCTTTGATATTCTCCTTTCGAAGCTCTAGTTGTTTAGAATCATCAAAACTTCTAATTCAACAAGCTTTGATTCTTACTTATTCATGTTACCATAACACTTAAACGAGTAATTACATAGTTATCCTATGTTAACATGTTAAATGTGAAAAATATTAACTAACAAATGAACTTTGTTATTGGCTCATATGTATGCTGTGCAAAATTCAAACTTTACTTTGTGAAATTCGAAGATACAAAGGTTTTATCTCTGATAGATGAATTTCAGTTCTAAAATTTGAATTTCTTCCTAAGCATTGTTGGTGAATGTGTGCTAAATTAGTATGAAGTTTAGTCAAAATTTGAATGTTGGAGAAGTTCAAAGAGAGTTCAGAGTCACCTCCTCTGACAGATGAGCTTTGGACTTTAAAGTACGAATTTTGAAATGAGAACTTGTGAGTCTCGTTAGAGTATACCTCTGACAGATGAACTTTGTAGTTCAACATTTGAATTCTACATAACAAAACTTTTGTACCGTGTTGAACAAGCCTCTGACAGACAAATTTCAGCTTCTGAAATTTAAATTTTGAGTGCATTGTGAAAACGTGAGACAACTGTTTAAACTCAACAGATGCACTTTTGATATGAAAATTCATATGTTCTAACATGAAATATCTTTGAGAAACTCAAAATTTGAATATCACATTTGAACAAACGAATGTTGAAGTTCAATGTTGAAATCCTTAACCTTCTATCTTTGCGAAATTCATCTGTTGAATCTTAAAATTCAAATTTTGGCATGTCAGATGCATTAAATGCAGTTAATGAATAGCTATTTCTTCAGAGTAACCATTGGTTAAAGTTTCTGGTGGCTAGATCTTATATCTAACGACTAGTTAAATTACAAATTTATAAATAAAACTTCATTTGAAGTTGTGAATAATGAATTTGAGCATGTTTTTATAATAACTCTGCTAAATTTCTGTATCAAAGCTTTTTTACCCATACACAACATTTATTATACCTTAACTTTCATATCTACTCTATTCTAAAGAATATTTTTTCTATATAAAATTTTGTCTTCATCTTGAAGAAGGATTCTTTGTGAGGAGAATCACAAAGAGTATTACGAAACACTTGTAAGAGTATTGAGTGAACAGTTTACGTGTTCTTAAAACATAGCACGAGTCTATACTGAGCCATTGTAAGGAGCATATTAAATTCTTGCTGATAGTGAAAATCTCAAGTGGTGACTTGAGGACTAGACATAGGTTAAGTGGATTAGATTGAACCAGGATAAATATCTAAGTCTTCTCTTCCCTTATCTTGCATTTACATTCATCTTCACTGTACTCTATTTTTCTACAAGTTTTTACTTTCACTGTGAATTTGCCTTTTTACAAAAAAATTTTGAACTTTCCAATTCACCCCTTCTTTAAAAGCCAGCAATCCTAACATTTCCTCCTTCATCCATATCAAGCTTTGTAATAATGACCATTGGAGTTCCCATTGAGTTAGCATTCTCTATTCCAAATTTCTTTAACAATTCTTTCAGATATTTTGCCTAACTCAGAAAGATGTCATCATCACATTGTTTGATTTGCAATCCAAGGAAAAAGTTGAGTTCACCTATCATTGACATTTCGAATTGACTTTGCATTTACTTAGAAAAATCCTTGCACATAGATTCGTTAGTAGCACCGAATATAATATCATCAACATAAATTTGAACAACAAGTCTCTATTTTTCTTTTTAATGAAAAAGGTTGTGTCAACCTTACCTCTACTAAACCCTTTTTCAATTAAAAAGTTACTTAATCTTTCATACCATGCTCTAGGTACTTATTTTAGACTATGAAGAGCTTTTTGTAGTCTATATATATGATTAGACTTAGTTGAGTCCTCAAAACTTGGAGGTTGTTCAATGTAAACTTCTTCCATGATATAACTATTCAAAAAATCACTCTTTACGTCCATTTGATATAACTTAATGTCTTTTATATAGGCATAGGCTAAGAAAATTCTTATTACCTCCAATCTTCCAACTGGAGCAAGAGTTTCCTCATAATCTATACATTCTTCCTAGTTATAGCCTTTAGCCACCAGTCTGACCTTATTTCTAATAATCATTCCATCATCAAGTTTGTTTCTAAACACACATTGGTTCCAATAATCGGATGATCATTGGGTCTAGGTACTAAATCCCAAACTTGATTCCTCTCGAACTAATTCAGCTCTTCTTGCATAGTCATAATCCAGTATTCATCTTTTAATGCATCTTCTATGCAGTTAGGTCCAATTTGTGATATAAATGCACAATGATTTATCTGATTCCTAAGCTACCCTCTTGTCTTAACATTCTCTTAAACATTTCCAATCGCTTAATCAACAAAATGGCTCATTTGCTATCTCCAAACTCTAGGTAGTTCCTGAGAAATTTTTTCATTAGTTTCAAATTCATGATCTTTCTCGTGAATATCTTCCTCTACAGTAGTAGATTCTAATATTTTTGGAGGTTCAATTTTATCTTCCTTAGAGAGGTTTATCGTTTTAAATCTAGAAATTAGTTCATCCCCATCTAAGTCAAGTTTAGAAAAAGTCTCATTTTTAATAAACACTAAATGCACAAATTCTTCTATAGTTTTGGTTCTTTTATTGAAGGTTATATATGCTTTACTTCTACTATAGTAGCCAAGAAATATATCTTATCTGACTTGGAGTCAAACTTACTCAAATTCTCCTTTCCATTGTTATGGATGAAACATTTGCATCTAAATACATGCAAATGAGAGAGGTTTGATTTCCTTCCTTTATATATCTCATAAGGTGTCTTCCCTAAGATTGTTCTGATGTATGCCTTGTTGATGATATAGTTTGCTGTATTTACTGCATCAACCGAGAAATATTGAGGAACCTCTTTCTCATTAACATTGCTCTTGTCATCTCTTCCAAAGTTAAGTTCTTTCTTTCCACCATGCCATTTTGCTGGGATGTCCTTGGAGCTTAGAAGTTGTGATCAATTCCATGCTTTTCACAGTACTTCAAGAAGCTTGAATTTTAAAATTCTCCTCCATGACCAGACTTGATGGAAACAATAGAAATACCTTTCTCATTTTGTACTTTATTGGCTAAGGTTACAAATGCATCAAATGTCTCATCTTTAGAGGAAAGAAATAAAGTCCAAGTAAATCTAGAGTAGTCATCCATAATTACTAGCGCATATATATTTCCTCCAATGTTTTTCACTCTTGATAGACCTACCAAATCTATATGTAGTAGTTGAAATGGTCTAAATGTCGAGATGACATTTTTAGATTTGAAAAAAGACTTAGTTTGCTTTCCCTTAAGACATGCATCACATTCTCTGTTCTTTTCAAATGATATCATATGTAAACGAGTAACTAAATCATTTTTAATTAGCTTATTTAGTTAGTTCATATTAACATGTGCTAATCTTCTATGCCACAACCAGTTTTCATTGTCTCTACTAATTAAACATATAGAATCTAAGGTAGGAAATTTATCTAAATCAATTGTATAGTTGTTATCATCCCTTTGAGCTTTGAGGATAATCTTATGATCACTTTTTCTAATAACTAAGCAGAATTTTGAGTCAAACCGCACCAAGTTGCCTTTGTCACAGGTTTGACTCACACTAAGCAGGTTGTGGTTAAGGCCAATCACAAACACTACTTCTTCTATGGATGTTTCAAAATGCTTGCCTATGATGCCAATGCCAACCACTTTCCCATATTGATCACCTCCAAATGTCACTTTTCCTCCTTTCTTATCTTTGAGGATGAATTTTGTAACATCCTACCTCTATAAACACCCAATATCTCGAAATACAAACAAACACAAACCAATCAACACCAAAACAACATCTCACAGCCTCAAACCAGCGGAAACGAACCCCAAATTACCAAATTTTGGACTGGGGCCGCGGCCACTACAGTACCGCCGCGGCTCCAGCTCCCTCTGAAACATACCTCGCTACTGGACGTCTGGCGCCGCGGCCTGGACTTCTAGAGCCGCGGCGCCCCCTTCTGATGTCTCACATCAACACTTCAACACTTTGGGGTGAACTTCCGACGCGCATAACTTTATGCTCCGACCTCCGATTAACTTGATTCTAACTCCTACAAGTCAATCTAGTCCCAATCTAACCACGGACATGACTTTCACCTCAATCCAACTCCGTATGGAGATTCTGGACCCCCGGTTACTGTTTTGGCCACTTATTGACCAAAACTCATTACTAACCAACCCCAATTGTCACCAAAGACAACTGGTCCCTCAGAGACCATTCATACAGGTCGTAAATCTCCAAACCAACCTGTCCAAAGAGGTTTCACTTCAAAGGAACCACTCCTCTGAGTTTTGACCCCCTTGAACCTCAACATGACAAGATGGGCTACATGCCCTAACACACAACAACCAGGCCCAAGCCACTCTGGGCTCACAAATATTACCATATAAACTTCCACACACCTAACACTCTTAGCACACCAACATAACACATTCCATAAAACATAATCAAACATACATTCATCCGTAACAATCCTGTCAATCTCATACATTCAATACACACTCTCTACCCTACTTGGCACATAATACATTGACCAAAAATACAAACACTACATAGACTTCCCACGTACACAGCTACTCTCTTTGCTTCACCGGACTAGAGCCAGAACCTTCACCTGAAAGGGTTAGTCATGGGAGAGGGTGGGGTGAGACAATGTCTCAGTAACCGGGATTAACAACACATAACCATATATATATATACAAATATGAATCAAATAACATATGAATATAATGTAAAATGCATGATATGCATGTCGTCCTCTCTGGGACTACCATCCTTATTCTCCCTAACACAAGTATACACATAACCCATCCTTATCCTCCCTAACACACATATACATATAATCCATCCTTATTCTCCCTAACCCATGCAATCCACCCTTATCCTCCCTAACATATACAATATCACATACTCCAACCTTATTCTCCCTAACAATTTCATTTATCATCATCTATCATACATCATCGCATCATCACCACTTTATCCGTCATATATCTCGGTGTAACAGTAACATGTGGTGATGCTAAGGTATTATCATAAACATCATGATCATCAAATCATATCACATCAATGTCCTCATCACATATCTCATCACAATACTCATAAACATCATCTACTATACACATACCACGATATATAATATCAACACACAAACATATCACTATCATGGTATGAAAGAGATATGCATATATATAGATACATACTATCGTATAAAACCACGTAAACAAACCCCCGGTTACCTCAAGTTGTCAATACCGCGCTCACGCAAGTTCCACACGCTTTCTTAAACCTCAATACACTTGAGCCCCACACAGCTAACTAGATAACCTTCATAACACATAATTCTCCCCTTAACATAATATACTCACAATCACAATATCACAATTTAACCACTTTTAGGCCTAACCCAAGGCTCCAACACCCCTTTCATGCATCAATAGACTCTTAGGGACCCTTCAAATACTACTCAAACACATACATATCGGATTCCCAAGAGTTCTAACCGAAAACAACCCAGGGTTAAGCTCAAATCACACATAAACCCTTCCAAACTCGAATCCAATCATCAAGAACATCAAAACACACTTTATTAACCTCATTTAAACCATTTCAATCGGTGGATTTCGTCACAAACCGAAAACTCAACCTCAAAACCAAAAACCCCATATTTCCACCGAACAAAAATGGAGAGGGAGGTGTAGAAGTAACTTACCAACTTAGATCCAAGCTCCCTCGGTCTGAAATCACCCCTGGACGCCGGAGATTCGAACCCTAGCTTAGCTCTCTCGCGATCTCTCTCGGTTTCCATTTGTTTCTTTTCTGTCCGAGCGTCCGAAATGATTCGGTTTTAAGCAAAAATCTCGACTCTCGCCGCGGCTCCTCCATAGAATTTTTGAAAACGCTACTGGAAGCCTCTCGCCGCCACGGCTCTGCTCCTCGCCGCGGCACAGAGTCCCTTTCCTGTTTCCTCTTCAATCATATCCGTCCTACTTCTGAACACAAAACCAATAAAGATATCACGAGGGGCGTTACAAACTTCTCCTTATCACTAGTTCTATGTCTTGAGTATGCATTATCCATATACCATTTATTGCTCTTGCTAGCTCTAAGACATACCTGCAAAACAAAATTTAATTTTTTTTTCTTAGGTACCCATATTTACTAGGGTCCTTTCTTATTAGTTTCATCCTTGGGTATTGAAGTATCTTTGGGAACCCATTTCATTCCATTACCATTTCCTTCCTTCTTGTATGCACAAGAGGATGATATATGACCCTTCTTATTATAGAAGTGGCAAGTAGATAAGGAGTTAGAAGAAAGAGAAGCAGGTATGCAACAATGTAAGTAATATCTTTCTTTTTGGTTTCTGGGAGCTAAATTGACTTATTGAAATTCAAATTTCCTTCAGCATGCACAAAATTTCTCAGATAGTGATTTTGCTTTTTGCATTTTAGCATTTCTTTTACAGTACAAAGGTCATATCCTGTGCCTATCTTGCTTTGACTCACTATTTGTTTACCAAGTAACACTTTCAGAATATCCTGACCTTTATTAAATCTAGGTAGAGTCTTATTGAGATAAGCAATCTTATCTCCTAGCTCAATACATGAGGTGTAAACAGAAGAAGTAGAAGAGGAAGTCTGTGATGCAATGCAAGATGTATGAGATTCATTTTCAATTTTGTTTATGTTCTTTTTAACTTGCAACGGCTGCTTAGAAACTTTAACAAACTTAGCAAGTAGGTCATTAAATGCATCATGCAGTTCATTATAGGAATGTTTAGAATCATTTACCTCAAAATCGCTTTCATTGTCTTGGTTATGATTCTCTTCTATGAGAATGGCTGGCTTCCCAAGAGAGGGCTAAATTGGAAGTTCAAAATTTTTCTATAAAAATGTAAGTTTACAGTGAAAGTAAAAGTTTGCAAAAAAACAAAGTACAATAAAAATGAATGTAAATGCAAGATGAGGGGGAAAAAGACTCAAAAATTTATCGTTGTTCGGTCTAATTCACTTAACCTACGTCCAATCCAAGCCATCACTTGAGATTTTCATTATTTGTAAGAATTCAATGAGCTCATTATAATGCTTTAGTACAAACTAGTGCTCTGTTCTTAGAACACTCAAACTCTATACTCAATACTCTTATAAGTGTTTCTCAATTCCCTTTATAAGTCCCCTCACAAAGAATCCTTCTTCAAGATAAAGAAAAGATTTTTATACAGAATAAATACTCTCTAGAATAGAGTAGATATGAAAGTTATAGTGCAGTAAATGTCATGTGTAGATAAAAGGTTTTGACACAGAAATTTAGCAAAGTAATTGTAAAGATAAGCTCAAATTTTTTGTTCACAACTTCAAATGAAGTCCTATTTATAGATTTGTGACTTAACTAGTCGTTAGACACAAGATCTAGCCGTTAGAAACTTTAACCAATAGTTACTCTATAGAAATAGCCATTCACCAACTGTATTTAATGCATCTAACATACCAAAATTAAAATTTTAGGGTACAATAGATGAATTTCACAGAGACAGAAGGTTAAAGATTTCAACGTTGAACTTCAACATTCATTTGTTCAAATGTGGCATTCAAATTTTGAGTTTGTTACAGATATCACATGTTAGAACATATGAATATTCATATCAAAAGTGTATCTGTTAAGTTTAAACAATTATTTCATGTTTTCACAATGCACTTGAAATTCAAATTTCAGAAGCTGAAATTCACCTATCAGAGGCTTGTTCAACATGCCGTAAAAGTTCCCCTATATGAAATTCGAATGTTGAACTATAAAGTTTGTTTAGGCATGCTCTAACGAGACTCACAAGTTTTTATTTCGAAATTCAAATTTTAAAATCCAAAGTTTGTCTATTAGAGAGGGTGACTCTGAACTCTCTTTGAACTTTACCAACATTCAAATTTTGACTAAACTTCATATAAATTTTGCACATATTCATTAACAGTGCTTAGTTTGAAATTTGAATTTCATGACTGAAATTCATCTGTTAGAGATAAGACCTTTGTATATTCAAATTTCACAAAGTAAAGTTCAAATTTTGCACAAAATATACATGAGTCAATAGAAAAATTCGTCTGTTAATCAATAATTTTCAAATTTAACATATACTAACATACGATATCTGTGAAATCACTTGTTTAAATGTTGTGACAACATAAATGAGTAAGAATCAAAGCTTTGTATCTAGTGTACAAAGTGAGAAACCCAAATAACTAAATCTTCACATGTTTTTCATTGGATTTCTTCAGTTTGTCATTTGTTACTCCTTTGATATTCTCCTTTCCAAGCTCTAATTGTTTGAAATTATTAAAACTTCTAATTCAACATTCTCCCCCCTTTTTATGATGATAAAATAATTTGCAAACTAGAATAGTACTTAGGGTTTATCTCATAAGAGCCTTGCCTCAATATATGCATTAAAATTTGAATATAAATATAGTACATGTATCAAAGTTGAAATTATAGGAGAGTAGAAAAGGAAGTATGAAAACAAGTTGCATTAATTCATAAGTTTAGTACAGATAGTCAATCAAATTCAACCAAATTCAAAACAAGTACACAGATTCACGGTTCAACAAAAATGAAAATATAAAATCTTAAGATCTAAGCCCTAATGTTTTCTTAAGATCTAAGCCCTATGGTTTCTAGCTGGTTGCTCCTTCCTAGCTTTAAGCTTAATCTTCTTCTTGCCATATGTCTTTCATGATTGCCCAATAACACCTTTAGATTGTCCAGCTACAATTTCTCTAGTTTGCTCATCCTTCTTCTCCCCCTTTTGGCATCATCAGACATAAGAGCTTGTATATAGAGAAGAGGTATTTGAGACATGGAAATATTTTGAAGAGGAACTGGTATAAATGGCACAGAGGGAGGTATCTAAGGAAGATCATCAACATCTGAAGTCAATTCTTGAACCTCCCTTCGAATGTTGGCTAGCCTAGCCCTTTGTTCCACTGAGAGGCCATATCCAAAGGATGGAGGTTAAGGAGTAGGTGGAGAAAACATTTCATCTAGCCTTTGTTTTTATGCTTGCACTACTACATTATGTGCAACAGCAGCAAAGTCCATATAAGGTACGATTCCCCTTTCCTCATTGAGAGCAGCTTGAATAATTGGTACAGTGGTGAGATCAGCAACAAGTTTCTCCATTTGCTCAATCTCTTGTAATGACAGAATTGATTCTTGAGTAATATCCTCCATCATTGGCTCATGAGAGCCTTCTGCCTGAGTGACTTCTTCTTCCATGGCATAGTCCAAAGATGGACTAGGATTGGTTTCATTGCTGGAGACCTGAAGAGTAGCAGCAACATTAGGAGAGTCCATCTCAAAAGGACTTAGGACTTCAAGAGAGACAGATTTGAGAAGTTCAGAGGTACTAGTCTGAGGATATGTTGATATAGATGGGATAGAATTGCGGATATCTTCATAAGCATTAGCAATTACCTTGAGATTCTTAGCCAGGTGAGTGATTTATGTTTACCAGTGTACAAACTTAGCATTCTGTTCCTCACTCATACTGTTCATCATCTCTGATAGGCAATCAAATAGTTCATCATCTATTTTCTAAACCATTATGCTGCCAAATTTTCAATAAACAATATGGTGTTAAAAGTTTTAGTATGATTTTTATGATGTTTTCATAACTTGCTTGATAATGTAATGTGTAGAATGTGACTTACTACTCAGATTGTTATGATCTCATCCCCTCAGGTATCCAAATGCTAGGTTCAAGGGATGGTAAGACCACTAATAAGGCAAGAGGCAAGGAGAATGCTAATGATATGATTAGAATTGTAGTTACATTTGTGACCTATTTTCTGGTTATTTTGTATAAGATTATGTGTAAATTTATGAAGCTAAGCTTTATTTTGATCGTGTTCCTTTAAGTTTTTTGTAATGTTAAGAACCTAGTTTGGACAGGTTTGAGCTATGTAATCATGTTATGATATTATTTTTGGAAGTTAATATGCAAATCTACCTATCTTGAGCACTAGTTGGTTAGGCATCTACTGTTTGGTTGAAATGGAATCTATTATGCATATGTTATATATGCTTGGAAAGTAGATAAAGAAACTTTACAAAAAACCATAGAACACTTAATTTGGCTTTGTATACAATTTATGGTGAATTTTTAGATTTAGAGGTCAAAACTAGACAATGTTGGAAAAACTGGAACCCTCACTATAAGTATTGGTTATTTTAAAAGGAAATATTTAATCATATAGAGCTCTAAATATTCAATGGTTTCTATAAATAGAAAGATATATGTCTTAAGTTTAAAAGACCATTAGTTTGGAAGTAATTGGAGCTATATAATTTGAGATATGTGGGTTTTCCTAAAACTGTTTCAGTTACAATTATATTCTGACCCTTAATAATTCAAGATAACATTATGCCCTGTTCAAGTTGAATAAATATACAAAATAAATATGTATAGAAGGAAGACATGCAGGGCTTTTATAAAATAGCATAGCAAATAAGGAGATATGAATTTTCAAAGTTCTGGGTCAAAATTTGGATAAACACTAGAAGTTAAAAATGATTAGTAAATTAGATAAATAAACTGTACTAATCTATGCGTCCAAATTCCAATTTCATATTTTTTTCCATGAAATTCAAGATGTGGAGGATTTTTAGAGATTTGAACTACAGTGAAATGATTTTTATACATTTAGTTATGAATTTTCATAAGTCGCTATGCAAAGCGATGAGCAATGGGTGAAAATGAATTTTTCAGTTTTGATGTATATAGTTAGTTCAAGTACTTAGAAGCCTCTTTAATGAATCCAAAATTAGGCAACATTCAAAGGTTTGACAATTTGAATGTGTTTTTTCCCCTATTTATTTTTTGATTTGACTGGTGAATAAACCTTATTTTCATCTAAATTGTCATTGAGTTTATTGCATTATTTTAAAATTTGAAATCCACATGAGAGTCTTATAGCAGGAATGTATTATTAATAAATTGTCATCATAAAATCTTCCCAACTAATTAAAAAAATGATATTATATTATTTGGAAAGGTGAAATTGATAATACTATCAACTATCAAGAGTTAATTTAAAAAAGCTAATATATTATAGATATCACAATATAAAAATCAAGTTCCATTAACATGCCTTCACCTGCCTGATGTGTATCTGTCCTTGGTTTCTATATATATAAAAAAGCATGATATATATAAAACAAATAAAGATTCAGGGAACAAGATCATGTCTTTATATTCAATATCTTGAATTTGATTATGCTGGCCAAAAAGTCAAAATTTGAAATTACTCACTAAATTTTGGTTTAAGTCATTATTGATTAATTTAAATATACATTGAAACATAACTTAAATAAAGTATTGAAATATTAAAGAATTTTTACACATATAAATTTTAACTATATATATAAATCTCTATAGATGGATTTTATAAAATTACTAAATAATTCAAAATATGATAGATTTATTCAAATGATCACAAATAATTTTTAAAATAAAATTTGAACATATAATAAGTAATGTAAAAAGTCTAAATTTAAGATTTTATAAAAAATTTGTGAAAATTAACTAATTTATTTGAATTAATATAGATTTATATCAAATTTTAGTGATTCTTATTAAAGGATCTATACTAACAGAGTTCATTCAATCAACAAATTATCTAACTCAAAGATATTTCAATGTGTTTTAAATAAGAGATGAGTTGAAGAAAAAGGACACAAAGTTGCATTTTTTGATTAGAAAACAATACCAAAAGTATATAGGTAACAATACCTAAGTTTCTTTTATGTACGCTCTCGTGAGTTAGATTATTGGCTATGTGTATGAAAAAAAAAACTTTATTTAAAGAAACAAAACCTACTTTGGCAATCTCTATGTCTCGAAAGTATTAGTCTTTGGCTATCGATGGGGATAATACACTTGATGCTCACAAAAATAGAAAAACCTAAGTTCTAAGGATTCATTAATTTGTAAAATATTGTCATCTGAAAAGTATTCATTTATTGTAGAATAACAGGGATGATAATGAAGTTTCCAAGTGTTTTGATTATTTTCTTAGCAAGCAATTTGTATTTAAGATTAGAATTTCAATCGATAATTATTATTGATAATAATTATTTAATGCAAATTTGATTAAATACCTTCATTCTACATAATACTTGAATTAAATTCCAATGTCAACTCTCCCAAATTATTCAATTCACCTAAAAATCGACCTAGCTTGGTATGGCTTAGCCCAGCTTAATTGAGTAGTAGATTATCCAAGTCAATCTAGGTCATGAATAAAAACAATAACCTATGAGCATTAATAATGACTTATTATATCAACGTAATTTAATGAGTAGGTAATAATGTCTACTAAACAAATGTTAAAAATATATACAAACATACAAATAATGACTTATTATCCTATTTAATGCCCATGATTGATGCTTGAAAGATATTCTTAAAGACTTAAACTATCCAAACTAGGTTCAGCTTTTATGTCAATTGTTGGTAAGGTAGCTGTATTTGGTGAAGATTTTTGACAAATTCCTTTGGTCATACTGAGAGGACTGTGATATGACAAATTTTTCTCTTTTAATATTTCTTCTTACTGAATGACCGTGTGTACTATACGGGTGCACATCTAGCAATCTAAAGGTAATAGCAATATGGATTGTGTTGATGATTTTCATTCCACTAAATTATTGAATCAATTTCCATGTTAGGTATTCCTAATCATGAAATCAGGTTAAAAGTTGAAGCACAAATTATTCTAATAAGAAATATTGATAAGTCATTGTGATGGAGACCATCCAAGCCATAACCTACAAGTCCAACAATGAAGATCAAATGTTCCAAAGGATCCATTACAAGCTATTGGAAGTCCAATGACTCGAGGCCGAACAAAAGCTATGAAGTAAGCATTATAAGATTTGATCTAAAAATTACAAGAAAATGAGCCCATATTTGAAGAACAAGAGGCTTTGAAGCTTATTTAAGCTCAAGTTTCAAGTGAGGCTCAATTCCCAAATCAAAGCTCAATAATAAAAGAACTTACTTAATGGGAAATTTTAATTATTTTAGGATAATTTTTTAGATTTATTTTATTTTAATTTTAATTGATTTGATTTAAATTAGGATTAGGATAATTATGTGATTTCCTATTTGTATTCAAAGAGAACAATTATAGGCTTAAATTTCATTTAATTCAATTTAGTTTAAATTTTAGATAGAGCTTATCTTTATCTGATAACTCTTAGAAATTCATTAGGATTTAGTTTTATTTTCCTATTTATAGACCTTCGTAGTACCACTTTTTCTATAGATCAATAATATTCAGAGTTTATTCAATTAGCGAGCTTCACTAGGTTTTTGTATTCTTCCAGGAATACAAGTTTTGACTTATCAAGAGAATTGATCTCTTTCTTATGGCGTCCCCTTTTGGAGTTCTTAGAATCCCTATATTGTATTGGGTTTTAGAGTGTTAATCATCCATTCTCTTTGGATCCATGCTTCCACTTTGCAAACAACTTGACTTTCTCGGTTCTTAAGGCATTGACTCTAAAGGGTCCATATCAGTTGGCATCAGAGCTTAGGTGGAGTTCAGAGGTTACAACACGTGTCTCTTTCATCCTAGTCATCATCAACACATCATCCTCAATTCTAAGTTCTACGAGATGCGCCTTTACTTCCATAATCTAAAAGTCGGTCATAACGCGTCATTCATGTTCAGGTTCGACTCTCTCTCTCCCAAATTAGTAATCACGTCTTTATTCCCCTCTTTTATTGTTCATAAGAGTCGTTCTTCATACCTTCCTTATTTTCCTTCAACACATGTTTTAACTTGTTCAGATTGCATAATACTTTTCACCCATCATCATCTCATACTTATTATGCCATCATCACACCACAATACAACATAACTTGATTACTTTGCTTGCTAGAATTATTTGCTACAAATTCCTTTTGCTAAAATTGTTGGCTAGAAAATTTGATTTGCTAAAAAATTCCTTAGTAGCTTGGCTAATTTAAAAAGAAGAAGAAGAAAGGCCCAAAAAAAAAAGAGAAAAAGAAAGAAAAGAAAAGAAAAGAAAAAGCCAAGAAAATAGAAAGTTTGCATCCTTATATTATTGGCTAGATATTTGTTTACTTGGTGAAAAAATTTTCCTCTAAATTTGCTGTCTTTTTCCTCTTTGTTGTCAAGTTAAGATTTGCTTTAACTTGATTCTTAGTTTTGTCTTAGTTTCTTTGAACTCCAAAATTATATATTGATTGCCACATACATAAAATTCTCTTGATTGATTCTCCTTGATTCTATTAAGAGTACTGCAATATACTAGTGTGAGTGGTAAAAGGCATGAAAAAGTGTGAGCTCCTTACTAGAAAAAGCCAAAAAGAGTGCAAACATGAGTAAATTTTACACAAAAACTGAGTGAAACACGTGAGAAGAGGGAGTGAGTTTCCTTTCACAAAATATATTTTTTTCTTAATTTTTACAAGTTAACATGTCTGAAAGTGAAATAGAACATGAACTAGATTTGAAAGTTACTCTCAAAGCCTTGTGTGATCAATTCAAGCATATGAGAGCTGACATGGAAAACATGAAATCTGAAATTAGAGGCAAAAAGTCAAGATTTCGCCTCTTTGAAGATGATGAGTAAATTCAAAACATGATTCCTCCTTCAGAAATAAATCCTCCTCCAAACGAGATAATGATTTAGGCAACATTAAGTTGAAAACTCTTTCTTTCCAAGGAAAGTGTGACCCTAATGCATGTCTCAAATGGGAAAGAAAAGTGGAGATGGTATTTGAATATCATGAATACTTGAAAGAAAAGAAGGTGAAACTTGCAGTCGTTGAATTCATTGAATATGCAAGTGTTTAGTGGGATCAATTGCAGCAAAATAGAAGAAGATATGGTGAAGAACCCGTTAACACATGGCACAAGATGAAAACTCTTATGTAAAAGAGGTATATCCCTAACTATTATTTTCGTGATGTATACATCAAATTACAAGCTCTTGAATAGGGATCAATCTCTGTTGATGAGTATTACAAAGAGATAGAGCCATTCATGATCCATCTACTGGAGAAATAAGAAGTCTAACTTATCTACATACTGGAGAAACAATCCTATCTACAAAGCAAAAGAAGTTAAAACAAAGGAAGAGCTTCCAAAGGTCAAATCTACTATGAAGTCCAGAGATGATTACAAAACCAAATTTGCTCCTTCAAAGAGCAACACTGACACTTCCACATCTTCTAAACCCCGAGACACTCACTACTTCAAGTGTCAAGGATTTGGACATATTGTTGCTCAATGTCCAAACAAGAGGAAAGTCTTACTACTTGATGTTGGAGATATGAAATATGCAAGCTCCAATGATGATGAAGAAAAAGAAAATGATGGTCTTAAAACCCCTCCTTTATTTGATGTCTTAGAAGATGAACATGATCATCCCATGGGCCAAGACATTTGTGTGACATAGTGAGCTCTTAGCATTCAACCAAAAGAAGAGCATAATGATGAACAAAGGGAACTGCTCTTCAATTCTAGGTGCTTTATCCAACATAAGGTATGTAGTCTAGACATTGATGGTGGTAGTTGTACTAATGTGGCTAGTACCTTACTTGTTGAAAAATTGAATTTACCTCTCATTAAGCATCCTAGGCCATATAAGTTGCAACGGTTGATGATTGTGATGAAATTAAAGTTTGTAAGCAAGTTCTTGTTACTTTCACTATTAGGAAGTATACAGATAAGGTGCTATGTGATGTTGCACCTATGTTTGCAAGGCATTTGTTACTTGGTCGTTCATGGCAATATGATAGATACATCAATCATGATAGGCGCATGAACTTCTACTACTTCAAGTTCCATGGGAAGCAAGTCACACTTACGCCTCTACCTCCTTTTGAAGCGTACAAAGACCAATTGAAAATTCAAAATGAGTACAAATCAAAAAATCAAAATAAGAGGAAAAAAGAGAAGAGTGAGATGAAAAATCAAGAAAAATCAAAAAAATTACAGAAAAATGAAAAAAGAGAGAAAATTGAAAAAGTATGGAAAAAAAGAGAAGAAAGTAAGAAAAATAATAAAGTGAGCTTGTTAGCACAAAAAGGAGAGGTAAAATAAGCATTGTGTGTGAGGCAAGAAATCTTTGTACTTCCATACAAGGATGTTTGTTTATTCACTAACCAACTTGATTTCTCTATACCTTCTAGTGTTTCTTCTTTATTACAGGAATTTGGAGATCTCTTTCTAGAAGAAATACCTAATGGCCTACCTCCCATAAGAGGTATAGAACATAAAATTGATTTCATGATTGGAGTTACCATTCCTAACTATCCAACATATAAAGCAAATCCAGAGGAAACAAAAGAAATTAAACGCCAAGTTGAAGAACTCATGAGAAAGGGATTCGTGAGAAAGTTTGAATCCTTGTGCAATACTGGTGATCTTAGTACCAAAGAAAGATCGCAAATGGTGAATGTGTGTGGATGCAGTACTATCAACAAAATAACAATAAAATATCGCTATCATATCCTTAGGTTAGATGATATGTTAGAAGAATTGCATGGTGCATCATTGTTTTCTACAATTGATCTTAGGAGTGGATATCACCAAATTAGAATGAAAGAAGGTGATGAATGGAAAATTGCTTTTAAAACTAAGTTTGGTCTTTATGAATGATTAGTTATGCTTTTTAGTTCGACTAATGCTCCTAGCACCTTCATGATTCTCATGAATCATATTTTTCATTCATTCATTGGAAAATTTGCTGTAGTTTATTTTGATGATATCTTAGTGTATAGTAAGAGTCTAGACAATCATGTCATGCATTTGCGTGAAGTTCTTATTGTTCTTAAGAAAAATAGGCTCTTTGCAAATCTAGAAAAATGCTTCTTTTGCTTGGATTCAGTTGTCTTCCTTGGTTTTGTTGTAGGAGCTCAAGGAATCCAAGTAGATGAAGACAAGGTGAAAGCAATCCCAGAGTGGCCAACCTCGAGGAATGCAAATGAGGTAAGAAGTTTTCATGGCATAGCTAGTTTTTATTGAAGGTTCATTAAAGATTTTTCTTCTATAGCAACACCTCTCAATGATCTAGTTAAGAAAAATGTAACCTTTAGGTGGGGTGAGCTACATGAGAAAGTATTCAACACTTTGAAACACAAACTCACCAATGCACCACTTCTTACACTTCCAGGTTTTAATAAATTGTTTAAATTGAATGTAATACATCTGGGGTAGTTATGTATTCCTCATTGTTCTTTGCATGAATTACTTGTCAAAGAAACTCATGGTGGTGGGTTAATGGGATATTTTGGAATTCATAAGACTTTAGAAATTTTGCATGAACACTTTTATTGCCCTTCTATGAAGCGAGATGTTGCTTTTGTGTGTGAAAGATGTGTTACTTGCAAGCATGCGAAATCTAGAGTCAACGTTGATATTTCTATGCATTTTGTGTTGGGATTACCATGTTCTTCTAGTGGTAAGGATTGTATTGTTGTTGTGGTTGATAGATTTAGCAAGATGGCACACTTTATTGCATGCTCAAAAACTCATGATATCATACATATTACTGATTTGTTTTTCAAAGAAGTTATGAGATTGCATGGCATCCCTAGAACAATTGTGAGTGATAGAGGTATTAAGTTCCTAAGTCATTTTTGGCACACTTTATGAGATAAATTAGGAGCTAAACTTTGTTTTCCACTAATGTCCATCCACAAATAAATGGTCAAAGTGTAGTAAATAGAACACTCACCATATTGTTGCATGCCATAATTCAGAAAAATTTGAAGAATTGGGAATTTTTTTTGCCTCACATAGAATATGTATATAATATGGTTATATATTCAACCACATCATATTCTCCTTTCGAGATTGTGTATGGTTTCAACCCTATGACTCCTCTTGATATTTTGCCTCTACCTTGTAATGAGAAAGCTAACCTTGACGGTAAAAGGAAAGCTAAGTCTGTACAGGATCTTCATGCTAAAGTAAAAGCTAACATTGAAAAGAATAATGCAGAATATGCCAAACAAGCTAACAAGGGTCATAGAAAAGTTGTATTTGAACCTAGTGATTGGGTTTAGATACATCAGAGAGAGGAAAAATTTCCTGAATAAAGAAAATCAAAGTTACAGTAACGTGGAGATGGACCTTTTCAAGTCTTGGAGCGAGTCAATGAAAATGCTTACAAACTCGATCTGCTAGGCTCTTATGGGAATATTAGTGCTACCTTCAATGTTGTAAATCCATCTTTATATGATGTTGTAGATTCGAGAGCGAATCCTTTCCAAGAGGGAGGGAATGATGGAGACCATCCAAGCTATAACCTACAAGTCCAACAATCAAGATCTAATATTCCAAAGGATCCTATTACAAACTATTAGAAATCCAATGACTTGAGGCCAAATTAAAACTATAAAGGAAGCATTAGAAGGCTTGATCCAAAAATTACAGGAAGATGAGCACATATTTGAGGAACAAGAGGCTTCTAAGCCCATTGTTGAAAAAAGAATAATAATTCTGATTCAAGTTCAAGTTTCAAGTAAAGCTCAATTCCCGAATCAAGGCCCAATAATAGAAGAGCTTACTTAATGGGGCATTTTAGTTATTTTTAGGATAATTTTTCAGATTTATTTTATTTTAATTTTAATTGATTTGATTTGATTTGATTTAAATTAGGATTAGGATAATTTTGTGGTTTCCTATTTGTATTCAAAGGGACCAATTATAGGCTTAGATTTAATTTAATTTAGTTTGAACTTTATTAGATAGAGCTTATCTTTGTCTGATAGCTCTTAGAAATTTATTAGGATTTAGTTTTATTTTCCTATTTATAGACCTTTGTAGTGCCACTTTTTCTATAGATCAATAATATTTAGAGTTTATTCAATTAGTGAGTTTTATTAATTCTTTGTGTTCTTCCAAGAATACAAGTTTTGACTTATCAACAGAATTGATCTATCTCTTATGGCGTCCCCCCTCGAGAGTTCTTAGAATCCCCATATTCTATTGAGTTTAAGAGTTTTGATCATCCTTTCGCTTTAGGTTTGTGCTTCTATTTTGCAGATAACTTGACTTTCTGGGTTCCTAGGGTATTGTTGCTAGAGGATCCACATCACATCGGGTCTTTGTAATGGCATTCATCTCATTATTACACAAACTAATAAGCATTCACCTCAAGTTAAAGTCATGTCTAGATCAAATGAAGTTTGGAAGTTTGTATACCTAGAATATCTATGGTTCCATCAAGTTCAAAGACTATCATTTATTATGAAAAGATGTCAATTTCTTGTAATGTTAGCTTTTTCTATGGTCATAAATAAGAGTCATGGGCAAAATTTATGAATTATGGGTTTGTACTTGTTAAGACCTGTATTCACACATGAATAATTCTATGTTGCTTTATCTCATGTACAATCCAGAAGTTGATAAAAGATATTGATTCTAGATTATGATAGCAATTCAAGTAACACAACTTCAAATATTGTATACACAAAAGTATTTAATAATCTCAACTGATGATTTTGTATTATCATTTCCTTTATGATCACTTATTATATATGTATTAAACACTTTGTAATGTTACTTAGTTTTCTATTTATATATATAATTTTATCATTAAATATGTTAAAAAATACAATTAATTTTATTGACCCCATGCGAGTCACATACTAGTCTAATTGAATATCATTAAAATTTAAATAGAACAATTAATTAGTCAAAATTGGTTAGTGGGGTTACACTATGAGCCCTAAATCTACAAAAATTACTTTAATATCTATAGTATCCCATCTTCCTAGGAATCTCAAAAACAACATATTTTTAGGTAACAAATTAAGAGTTTCCTTACAATACAAAATAACCTAGAGAATATATTCTCTTAGAAAAATTCATAAATAAAATATTACATCTTAATCGCCAACAATTAAATATTGAAAAGATATGTGCTCATATTATAATCGTAGGCATTAATTAGGTCAAACTTTAATCAAAGAACTTCATATTAAAATCTTGACTCTATTGGCCAACAAAATTTAAATACAACTAAACCTCAACAACTTTCCTAAGCCTACATAAGCAAGAGATAAATTGAAAAGCTAGTTGGCAACAAAATAGCAAATGATAGAAATATATTCTCTAATGACCATAAAAAAAGAAGGAAAAATTAAGCTTTTCATCTTTAAACCTTACATCAATTTTTAAGTTAGTTCCTCAACTAATTTTCTTTTCGAGATCCTTAATATATATGACGGTTTAGGCATTAGTCCCTGAACTGTAATCCGTTAGATAATAGATCCCTGATGGTGCCACGTGGCTAAATAGAGGTTGACGGTGCTAATGTGTCTGACAAAGCTAATGACATGGCAGCCACATGGATTAATGTTGGCTTATGTGGGAAAAGATGGCTTATGTTGCAGAAAAAATTTGCAAAAGGCAAAAGAAAAAGCCTTTTAAAATGAAGTGAAAAGAAAAAAAAAAGGTTTCAGAAGGTCGTCCCTGTCACTGTGCATATATGCCCTAGAGTAAATCGCAGAGAGAAGACAAAGTTGCAAATGCTATGGAGGACAAAGCTTGTGATGCACGGAAGAGGTCGAAGCAAGTTGTCTCTGTCACATCTGTCCTTATCTTAGGCTTCACTTCATTGTTCAATTCCTTTTCTCCATCACATATTCCCTTTTCCATGCTTATTTTCCTTTCTCCTTGTTTGTTATTCCATAGATTCGGCATCGGAGGTTCTTGCTATGTGCTTATTTGACAAAATTTCTGCAGATTCGCCATTGGAGGTTCTCTCGTTTCTAAAGTCTCAATCATAGGTGCTTCCCTTTTGTCATCTTTAATCTTAGCTGCTAGTTCTATTTGCTATAAAGATGCTGTTAAAAGCCCTATATCACGTTCATTGTAGTAGTGAATAAAATTTTAAGATAGTAGCAGAGATCATTGCATCCGTCACTCCAACTATCTGTTTTGGCATTCTTGTATTTATTATTTGGGTTTTATGTCATTTTCATTTCTTACAGTGTCCAAACACCTATAGGTTGTACATAGACAAACACAAACAAAAGGAACTAAGCACCCTATTTTTACTATCAATTAGTCTTCCTCCATGTCTGAGTTAATGAACTGAAAACTCTTGGACATCTATTTTTAGAAATCAACAACTATTTTTGTTCCTGTTAATAGCATCCAACATGGATTGTAGCTATTTTTAGAGGAGGCACTTGATTTTTTAAGGAAATCTTTTTGATTCCTTTAATTGTATGTAGTTATGTTGTTTGAATTGTATGATTCCTTTAACTGTAGCTATCAATTACTAAACACAAATAATAGGAAATCTTTTTTATTCCTTTAATCTATCTTTTAAGGAAATCTTTTTAGAGGAGGCACCCTATTATCAAATGCAATAATACATACATTGATTGTAGCTATTATTTTTCCTGTTAACAGCATCCAACATTGATTGTACCTATTTTTAGAGGAGGCACTTGATTTTTTAAGGAAATCTTTTTGATTCCTTTAATTGTATCTGGTTATGTTGTTTGAGTTGTGTGATTCCTTTAATTGTAGCTGTCAATTACTAAACACAAACAAAAGGAAATCTTTTTTATTCCTTTAATCTATTCTTTAAGAAAATCTTTTTAGAGGAGGCACCCTGTTATCAAATGCAATATTACATACATTGATTGTAGTTGTTTTTTTTTTTTCCTTGTTAACAGCATCCAACATCAAATGTTGTTTAAAATTTAGATTTATGTATTTGTTATTCTTGCTTCCCTTAGGTGTATGTCTTTCTAATACCTCTTAGGCATTTTAAAAGTCTAACGCTTTAAAGGCCCTTTTTCTTTTTTGACTATTATGAACAAGAAATATAGTTGTTTAGCTTTTGTTATTGCTTTTTGACTTCATAATTATTGCATTTGATAATTATTATGTTTGAATATATGTATGATTTATTAGCTTCATCAATAACTATTTATTATACAATTTCATATCTTAGATTTAATGGCCTCTTCAAGTATGGACCAAAATAGGCTGATGCAAAGTTTGAGATACCAAAATAGGAATTGCTATTGCTAGCAACAAGCACGCATTAGAATTTTTTACTCAGATAAGAACCCAGGGAAATTGCATGCAACATGTGAAATAAAGAGGTTCAAATATTTTGATTGGGTTTATCCATAAAATGCAGAAGGAGAGAGTTCTAATAATGAGCAAGTTTCCTAACCTGAACTTAATCTCATGCAAAGGGTCTCAAAGCTAGAGTAAGCACATGAAAATGATGACCTCAAGGAAAGAGTTGCTAATCTGGAGGAAATTGTTAATGGCATGAAAATGATTTTCAAAAATTGACTTGTCATTCTAGGTAGTATTTTTTGGGGTTAGCTTTTAGGTAGTCATTGTTGTAACTAGTAATGTGAATTTGCAGTTTGTTGTACCATGTCAATTATAGGGTTGAACATGTACCTACTTGGAGAATTGATTGTACCAAATCTGACTTTGTTGTATGTAAAGTTTGTTGTACTAAATTTGTTTCAAATTAATATCTATTTGTTCTACTTCAATGACGTGTTTGCTGCTTCAATGGTTACAATTTCTGACTGAACATGTACCTAAAAGTTTGCTGTATGTAAGGTTTGCTGGACTAAAGTTTGATGTAAAGTTTCCTATACCAAATTTGATTTCTGTAGATGTTATTGACAAATGGCTTGGATTATGCAAAAAATATGGTCTCTTCCTAACCATGAACTAACCATTGACAGATGGCTTTGAGAGGTCTTTATTTTTCAAATTGGTTGATGCTGCAAGTCTACTTTTTGAAAATGATGTGTTTTAGATATTAAATTGTAATGAGGTGTTCAAATTATATGTGCTGTGTCATCTAAATTATATGATGTAAATTATATATATGATAGGATATATATTTTACATCAACTAATGTAACAATAAACTTAGCAACCAAACTAACATAAAATAATAGGAAGCCATGGAATAAGAGATTATCATTGAACAAAATACATCATCCTAAACAGCATCCTTCATACTAGAACCAAAATACATCATGTCATTTTAACCATGATAGTTCATACTAGAACCAAAATATATATTGCCACTTCAAAATATTACTTTAGCCAAAATAGATAATAATAATAATAATAATAATAATAAGCTCCACAAGGTACACCAAAGTGTAGTCACATTGGTGGAGAAATTTGAATGGATTCTTGTGAAGGCTGAGAAGTTGATCCCATGCATGTTCTCTTATTATGCCCGTAAGATCCACAAGTAGAACATCAAATCTTGGTGTTAGTTTTCCTAGTTTTGTTAGGCCTTTGTGGTTCATCAGGTGCTTTTCTTCTCAACTTCTTTGGACGTCCAAGTCTAACATGCAGTTTTGGTGGACCAACTGGCTCCATACCAGTCTCCTCCCATATGTTTTTGCCATTAATTGAGTAGATGATGGGACCATAACAATCTTCATATGCTGTAAGTTTCAAATATTGGTGGACATAATCATGAGGATCTTCTCACGAAGTAAAAATACCGCTCACTGCATGTCTATGCATAAAAAAAAATCACTTTCAAGTTATTCATATATATTTGGACATACATAGCCTTATATTCGTAAAGCTATGAAAGAGTGAGCATAATTAGCACCCCACGTGAAGTTCTATTGTTTTACTATAACATTAATAAACACAGGTTTGCATCCACTATTTTAATACATAAACAACATTGTTGTATCCACGTGAAAGACTATTTTAATACAGTAACTAAAATCTGTTAGCATGATACTAAAGACAAGCAAGAAAAATGAATTCCATAGGTATACCACTAATTAATTAAGCAGTTATTATAGAGCTCAGACATGAAAAGAAGAATATTAAATATCACCATTAAAGATACTTAATAACAACACAACCAATACCTACAAGTTATGCCTGTAAGAGACCACCATCGACATGAGCATATCCTCTTTTCAAGATCAATCACAAACTTATGGGTATTATGAACAACTTCAAACTCCTTCCCATTAGTCCATCTTGCCTCCCATTTCCTAGACTCATCAACTTCTTTATTTAGCCTCTGCCTTGGTTTTGGGCAAACAGTTCCCTTACCATAATACTTGGCAGCCAAGATCCTATTTTGGGCAAATCAATTCATCAAGTATATGCGAATCCATTCAAATATGGAAGTTAATGGCAACTCACGTACCTCAACCAGTCTTTCATTAAATGACTCAATTATATTGTTTAGGATCATGTCACAACAAGGATACTCACTGAAATGCGATTTCGTCCAAGACAATGGATTCAATCACATGAGGTGATCATGAGCATCCTTTGATACATTTTTTAGCTCATGCATTTTATGTTGCCATGCTTTGACATAGGTTGCCTTAGCAGCTTGTAGTACAAGATCTTGCACCACTGTTCCTTCTCCAAAGCGAGTCTTGATGTTGGCATATAGATGACATACACATAATTGATGCTCTAGTCCATGAAGCTTCTCATTGAACATCGACATCAATCCCTAACCAAGAAATCACTTTATATATTAACACACACACACACATATATATATATATGACTCATACATAATACATAAAATAATAATAACTTCATAAAGTAAAAATGACTCAAATTTATACCTTTTGTTGATCTGAGATGAAGACCCATTTATGTGTAATCACATCTCTAATATCATCTAGTAAGTGATTCATAGACCAAGACCAAGAATCTTTATTCTCACTTTCCACAACTGCAATAGCAAGTGGGAAATATTGCTCATTAGGATCCCTACCAACTGCCACTAGCAATATTCCCCCATATGGTCCTTTGAGGAAGCATCCATCCAATCTGATAATTGGCCTACATGCCTTCAAGAGCCCTCGCTTAATAGGTTCAAGACAAGGATACATCCTCTTAAATATCGATGGCCGATCAATTTCCTCTCTCTCTCATATTGCAATTGGAAGATGGTTCCCATATTTTTCTTCCTAACTTCTGCCATATAATCCCAAAGCTCACTATATTATTCTCTATAGTAACCATCAAGTACCCTCCTTGTTGCCTTTCTTGCAAAAAATGCCATATTAACATAAATACAAGCATAATGAGTTTCTTTAATTGAAGAGATAATATCACCCAACTTCATGTTTCTGTTTGATCTCATATTCTTCACTATTTTGCTTGCAACCCATTTAGAGGTTGCCATCTTTGAATTGAATGTGATCCCACAAGAATGATTTGGGTTGAATGTCTTCAACTTATAGGTGTATAATCCACCAACCTTGCTAACAAATAACAAAAATTCATCCACCTTGACACACCATCCTACACCTTACTTTATAATTTTTCACAAACTTTAGATCATACCCATGGAGTAATGCATATTCCCTAACAGCATCCTTAAATTCTGTAATGGACTTAAACTCCATCCCAAGCCTAAACTCAAGTTCATGCACATTTCATTTGGGTTGTAACGAATGCACCTATATGGACAACGTCATCCTCTAAATCAGATTCTCCAACAGACTCTACTGCATCTGACTCATAATCTGATGCAAGAGATTCTTTAAGCATGAACCAATTTGGAGTTTCCATAAGTACTAACTCATTTGGATTTTCTATAGAAGTTGTAGAATGTTGTTCATCAACAAAGTTCACTTGTCCTTATGTAATGTCATTAGTGACATCAAGGTCCACATATTGATGGAAATAGTCATCGTCCATTTCATCTTCACTATCATCAAAGCAAATCACCACTAACATGTCATCTGCATCAGTGTCTGAAGAGTAATGCACTGCTGCGCTATTTTCATCATCCATAACAGGTAAATCTAAAAATGCCACGTAACTTATCATTAGCACAGCTTTCAAAGGAGAATTTGTAAAAATAATTAGTTATAGCATATATGTTTTCATTTTTTCAAAAAGCTGTCAACTAGAAACTCTGTAATCTAATGTTGCACATTTTATCGGGACCAGTTCACATACCAAGTTGCTCGTCTAATGGTTGTCATCTTTTTAATTGGGACCACTTCAAATATAAATAAAATACTCACATGCACATGGGAATGGCTTGGGACATGTCTCATAAAACAAAAGGCTACCTATATATGTGTAAGGCAAACAACTATATATATAAACAAAATAGCTTACAGACATGCTTTTAAGTCAACATGCAAATATATATATGTTGTCTCATAAATGCTATCTAAGTAATCCATCCCCCATGTTGGTGAAAATAAAAAATTAAATATCTAACCCCCACATACAAGCTGACAAAGGGCCCCGGAGGGCCCTGGGGTTTCATTGTGTCTGAAATAAATTTAGAACTACCACATGTAACATCTTATGTTATGGCCCATTTCTCATATATTAGATCATATTAGATGCCTTTTATCATAGTTTAGAGAATAAAATCATAATATAATAAAAACAGACTTTTTCAAAATTCGGGATACTGTTCATTTAGCAATTTCCATTTTACCCGATGAATTTTGAAAATTCATAACTAAATCGAGAAAAATCATCTTGAAGTAATTCAAATCTCTAAAATTATCTTAAATTTAGATATGCATGGGAAAAATATGAAACAGTAACTTCATTGGGCCAATTTGTACAGTAATTTCATGGACATTTACTGGTCATTTGGTCATTTTTCTATCTTCCAGTTTTCTTACCTCAACTTCGAAAAATCATATTTCATTCTATCCATGACCAAATCATGCATACTCTGTCATTTGAAAGCTATGTATGTCTAATTATAGACACATTTTTATTATACATTTATTTCACTTACACTGGGCATAACATTAACTTAAATTGTGAAGGATAAGAATCCAGCTCTTACTGGAACAGTTTTGAGAAAAACTCCATATCTTCCATTATATAGCTCCATTTACCTCCAAATTAGTGGCATATGAAAATTAAAACATATACCTTTTTATAAATATAAATTAGTGAATATTTGGAGCTTTGTACGATTTTATATTGCCTTTTTGAATTTTCTAGTACTTACATTTCAGTTTTCAATTTTCCCATTCTTGCCCTATTCTGAACCCTAACTTTGAAAATTCACCATTTATTATACACAACTCAAAATGGAGTGAATTAGGTGTCATATCTTGAGATGCCCTCTATCTGGTGTAAAAATACCATAAACCAAACCACACAGTAAGTATAGAAAAAAGGGCGAACTAAACAGACATATCTAGAAAATGCCTTATTTCAATCTATATTGCAATTTCTTACCAAAACCCATGCAAATGAACTCGTTTTGGCATGAAACTTAGTAGAATATAACTTCATATCCTAACATCCAAAACTAGAAATTTTCATACATTTTCTACAACATTAACATATTATTCACTATTTTACAACTTCATATAAAATAAGGCACAAATAACAATTCATATTATAATATGATAACTTGCACATCAACAACTCATCATTTTCTTCTTCATGCCTTTTGCTCCTTCCTTAGCTCTTTTGCATTGATTTTTCCTAGCATGGTTAGTCATTGAAGGGGGGTGAGATTCAAAGAATCTCAGTAGCAATCACCATTCATGCAATTATATTATCACATTAAGCATATAATCATCATAAAACATCAAGTGAATACTTTTGAATATTTATGCCATAACATTTTATAAAAATTTTGGCAGAGTTTCATTCTATATTTTGGACATCCCGGGGTCTCAAAACCCCTCAATTAACTCAGCCAACATTCTCAAAGCATCACAAATGATCATATCAAACAATAGGCAAGTCATCAAATTCATTGAAAATCACATGACAATATAAAGCAAGAATAGGTAAAGTGCTACCTTCATGCTTTCTCTTACTCCTCCACTTGATGCCAATGCTCCCACTAGCTTCCTTGGGCTTCTTCAAGTCCTAATGCATCATCAAACAACTAGTCAAGCTAATGGTTCCATGACTTTCTTTAAAAAGTATTCATGAAACCCTAATTCTTCAAAAATTCACCAAAAATTCATTCCTAACTCAAAAATGATGAATTATACCTCTATTCCATGTAATTTTTCATGAGGAATCCAAATATGGCCTCAGAATTACTAAATTTCATTTCTAACTTAGTTACTGTTCATTCCAAATTGAGCTTCAAAAACCTAAAAATTTCATTTTCTCTTAAACTCTTTCATGAAATCATCACTTGTTCATAAGGTTTTGGACCATGGGGAACCCATTTTCGAGGTCTAATATATGAAATTCCAACCCTAAGTGTGAACAATAGCTCATCCAAAATCAAGGCAATTCAAGAAAAATTGCTACACTTTGTTATACAACAAACTACTTGTATATTCAAGCTTTAAATGAACATTCTATCATTTTCCCTATGATTTATGGTTGGAAAACTCCATTTCTTGTTAAATCATGCCATGGCTGAAACCCTAAGAGGATGAAAAAGAAAAACTAATCCATGAACCTTGCTCTAAATACTACAAATAGCAAGTTTGAAGTAGTAGAAGACTTACCTAGAACTTAAGTCTTCAACTTTCCCTTGAGTTTTCTCTTCTCCTTCACTCGTTTCTCTCCTTTATTTCTTGCGTTTTTCAGCCCTCTTTTTGCTACTACAACTCTCATGAAATGAAGTGGAAATATGGTAATTAAATGGTTAATTAGATGGTTTAATGATATTGCTAATCATGGTTAATTAGCAAAAGTAACCATGCTTACTTTTTGGCCAAAAATTCAACAACTTATTGAGGAAGTTTTACCACAAATTCAAGCTACCCATTTTGCACGCCTAATGAGAGTGTTCTAAGTGTCCAGTATGCTCAATTTTTCCTGGTTCAGATATATCTTGAATCGGATAATTTTTAACCGTACCGATAAAACCTCGTTTATAGTAATTTAGCATTTTTGAGCTATAGGACTATTTTAATTTTATTTTTATATTCTCATAATTATCCTGTCCCAAATGGTATCTATGTATGGCTCATATCCTGTCCCAGTTACCTTTTAGCCATCGGTAGGACCCACAGTTTACTTTATCGGTTTATTGTTACTTTTGGATACTCGGTACTGATTATTTCTTCATTCTTGAACATTAACCCTCAGTGCCATATACCATTGGACTTCTCTCATCGAGGGCTTCGTTTTAACAGTAATTTTATATATTTATAAAATTACCCCTAACCTGAGATTAAATTATAATTTCTGAAACTTTTAGGTCATTAGGTGTAATTTTTCCCAAGACATTTCTAATACTCATTCTTCGTAATTTTTATGACTTCAGGGACATGAATGTCCTTTTCATAATTCTTTTGGAGCCTAACTTGGAAAAATAACCTCTTTACCCTTTTTCATGCAAAACGATATCTGTCCGTTTTTGTAAAATCCTTATACATTTCTAGATGTTTTAGTTTTCTTGGGATGTTACACCACATACATAAATATATGCCCAGGTCATTACTGTGTTTACTTTATCTACAAATTTCACTATATCATTCCTCTACTTTAGCTACCAAACATGAATCCATTCAAATATTCCCACACTGTAACTTGTCTCCTTTATTTGAAAAGATTCCCTCTCATGCTTTTGTTTTGCTTGTCACATCCCAATAGTGTGAATAACAGGACCTTATACTCAACAAGACCAAACTTTTTAAAAATATATTCTATATAGCGAATGTCATACCTATCCTTTGCTTTTCAAGTAAATAACAAAAAATTGCGAACACACCAGATGGCAGCCTTCTTCATCACCTTCCGCGATTGGCCTCTCAGCAGCCTTCTTCTTCACCTTCTACAATTGCCCCTTTCCATGCGACCAACAACGTCATTCTCTAATGGTGCTTCACCTCTTGCTTTCACCAGCTGCTTTTCTCTTCTCTGAGATTATGACTTAGGGCATATTGAGGAATATTGGAGACAACTAAGTGACGAATATGGTCAGATGACTCCATTAGAAAATCTTTTTCTTTATTTCCTACTAAATTCCTTTTTGTCTTTTCTCTTCAAGGATTTTTTTTTTTTTGTCTTTCTATCACATAAGACATTTTTTCTCATAAAGGCTTTTTTTTCCCTTTCTACCTCATAAGCCATTTTTTCTCACATAAGCCAACATTAATCCACATGGCTGCCATGTCATCGACTCCATCAGACACATCAACACCGTCAGCCTTTGTTTAGCCACATGGCACCATTAGGGATCTATTTTCTAATGAACTACAAGTTCAGGGACTAACGCCAAAACCGTCATATATATTAAGGATCTAAAAAAAAATTAGTTGAGAGACTAATTTAAAAATTGATGTGAAGTTTAGGGATGAAAAGCTTAATGTTCCCAAAAGAAGAAATATATTCTCTAACTTATTTACCGATTCCAAAGCAAAATAATAAATATTAAAAAGCAATCAGTAACATTAACGCAATACTTTAAATTCTAATTGAATTTGAATTCCAAAAGGTGATGAAAAATTTAATTTGGAAAATAAAAAATTTAATTAGCTTTTGATGAATAATTCAATACTTTAAATTCTAGGGGAATAGTAAGAAATTTATTTAGCAACTAATATGTAACTCGGGTGATGCACTGGGTCAATAAGACTAACTATATTTTTTAAATATGATAAATGATAAAATTATACATATAAATAGAGAGCACAATAACATTGTAAATTGTTTACTTCATAAATAATATTAAGTGACCATAAAGTATAGATTAATACAAAACAATCAAGTAGATTATTAAACATTTTTTTGTAAATAACATTTGTGGTTGTGTCACTTGAATTACCATCTTGATCTAGAATCAATATATCAAATCCAATTCTTGATCGTATACGTGATAAAGCAATATAAAATTGTTCATGTGTGAATAAAGGCCTTGGTAAGTGCAAACTCACATTGCATACACTTTGCTCTTGACTTTTGTTAATTGTCATAGCAAAAGCTAACATTATAGGAAATTGACGTCCCTTCATAATAAATGGCAATATTGAATTTGATGGAATCATAGATATTTTGGATATACAAAGTTTCTTCCCTTCATTTGATCCAGACATGACTTTAGCTTGAAATACATACTTACCAACTTGTGTAACAATGAGATGGGTGCCATTACAAAGACCCAGTAACTTATCAATATTCCTCATAAGAATAATAGGTGCACCAACCTTTAACTTAATTTCATGATTAAGAATACCTGACGTGGAAATTGAATTCAAAAATTCAATGGAATGGAAATCATCAACATAATCGATATTGCAATTTTTCTTAATTATACTATCAGAACTATAGTATACTATCTCTTCCCCTGGTAATAAAGACAACATATATTCAGTAACATTATCAATAATAGATAAAATAGGGGTTAATATAGCTCTATCTCTAAAGTAAGATGTGATATGTTTGAATGCTCATAGAGATTCAAATAAGTGGATTCTACTATTAATTTGATAGGATCTTCTAACACATATAATAACAAATTTTCAGAAATTTTGATATCAGTGTTCCCATCATTAGTATCAGTACTTGTTCCATCACTTATAGAAAGAATCCAATCAGAAAACTCTTGTATTTCTCTATTGGCATCAGATGAATATGTTACAAGGAGTTTCATATTCTTGTCAAAGTAAGTTTATAATGATCCCAAATGTAAGATGAATTAATAGTAGAAAATACTATATCCTCTTCGCATGCCTCTTTGCATTCTTTGAGATTATTTAAATTTCTTAGCAAATACTTGATGAATGTTGGATGAAGAGCACTAATAGCCCAATTTTTTTTATACCAAGCGCTTCTCCTTTAAATCAAATCAAGATAAGCAAGACAGAATTTTGATGACCAATTCTTGAGGTAATTCCGTACCATTCTCAAACAACTCCATCATGCAAATATCCACTATATTTTCAATTAGAGAAGAAAGTATATGATAAGAATAACATCGTTAAGATTAAAATTTGAAAATTTAGAAATGAGAATCAAGAGAATGACAAAAGTTGAATGCCTAACAATTTTTTTTATACATATATGTGTTTACGGCCTTCACAAGAACTTATATAAATGTATATGTATTTATAGAGAATGACTAATGTAGTAGCATAATCTATATCTTCAAAATATATATATCTACACAAATCATAACAATGGCATTATATATTATATTATACTCCCTGATTTTAAGATAACAACTAATATATAGATGATTTGCAAATGTTAGTATAACATTAACAACCTAATATATAATAATTGTTAATATCAATTTTTATTTGTTGAAAAAATAAAAAATATAAAAGTGGACATAATATAAAACTTTTTATAATCCCTATAAAGATGCGATTAATCTTATACTAACAACTTATTTGACTTAATTTTAAGCTTGACATATCTCGAAAATCATGCGATATGAAAGAACATTACCATATGATTTTTTTTTTTTACCTTACCATATGATTTTCCTTAGTAAGCAATATCCATAAAACATTACATATAACACACTTGCTAATATAAATATTTAAATATGCATGAGTTTTATTTTTGGCTTAATTATAGTTAATGTTTATAGTTTTTCTGAATTAAAAATTATACTATCACTATTAGTTATGTTATAATAAATTTCGAGTTTCCTATAATACAGATACAAAATAATTTCTCAAAATTTTTAGTTATTTATTCAAAAACTACATTAAATACAACAGGTAAAATGTACAGAACCATTTATGGCTGACATCAATACCTACCAATGTGGCAATTGTTGAATATGTTCCCTAGATTAGGAAAAAAGCTGACAAAAAATCATTTTTCATCATACCGGAAACTTTAATATCTTGCCACACTCTTTTAGTATTTCTAAAGTTTTGAACAAATACTTTATGAATGTTGGATGAAGAACACTAAGAGCCCAATTCTTTGAAACCAATCGGTTCTCCTTCAAGTCATCAGGAGGTAGGCAAGATAAAATTTAAACCATGATTTCTTCGGGCAAATTTGAACCATTGTTAAACAACTCCATCATTCAAATATCAAATGCCTATAAATTCAAAATGAGTTACAGATATACAATAAGAACAACATAAACAGCACAGCAAATGTGTTAACCCATAAAAAAAATGCAAAAAAAAATGAAAAAAAGAAAACTACCAACAAATATGCTAAACAATCGACAGTATGGATGTATAGTCTTGTGAGGATATGAGATAAAGTGATATTTATGAGTATTTATATATGAATTTGAACATAATGTGAATAAAATTAGATATCCAAAAAAAATGGTGAAAAAAAAATCAAATTGTAATCTCTGATTTAACGGTACCATAATACAAAGATATCATCATGATTTTTCTGCATCATATCAATTATATAATCTGTCATTTATTAACGAATCAGTCAAAAAAAATATTATATACTACATAATCTAATTTAAGTTGATATCATTAGTCATTAACAGCTTTTCGGTTATGTTATTAATATTAATATTTTAAATAAATTATTTGAACTCATACATAATAATTTCATTCATAATTAATCACAATAAATAAAAAGAAAAAAATTATAGTTATAATACTTTAAATTATTGATCTTTTATAACAACAAAAAATACACTCATTCAAAATGAGTATATTTCTTTATAATACAAACACTTGCTAATGATTTAAGGCTTGTTTCATTATTACATTTTCAAAAAAGGGATTTTCATATTATTTAAAAAAATAATTAATTGTTTAGAGATTTCATAAAAGTGTAAATTTTTTCAATAGAATAAAATTATAAATTATTTTATGTTTGATTAAGAGAAAAAAAATCAATCTTTACATTGTTGAGTAATTAAATAGAAAAATATAGATTTATATTATAATATTTCTATGGTGCTAAATGTTGTTATTTTTGTGAATTTTAAAATTATTTGTATATATCTCCGCCTCTTTCAATTTTTTCCTCTCATCTATCATTTTTTTTTTGCAAAAGGTACTCTAAGTATCTCCTCAAAATAAGTATAAAACTACTTTTTTTATATTCGGATTATTTTTTAAATTTTAAACAACCACTATAAAAATGTTTAAAAATGCTTTTTCATATAAAAAATTATTTTTTCATAAAAAAAGTTGAAGCAAATAGGTTCTAATATTTAAAAATCTGTATCATAAGAAATAACATATCATTTTAAAATTAAATTTATTATACTATTATTTGTAACGTTCATCCCCATCAACAATTGCATTCCCAAAAGACTTGGCATTCAATTTAATAAATAAACAGTGGTTTTAAAATTAAGTATAAAATCGCCATATATATATATATAAAAGTTAATCATACATAAACATCGAATACACCTAATACAGATAAAACAAATTTTACATTTGAACATTTTATATATTGGTATTTACAAATATTATTAAATTCAAATTTTTTTCAAAAACTAATATTGTACTTATTTAAACATCAAAAAGTAAAACACATAAAAAAATAAGTTTGACATTTATTTTATTCCAACCTCCAAATATCGTTAATATTTTTTCAACGTCCTTTACTATATCGTAAAATGTTAATGTGAACATATCTAAAAGCAATTATGCAACAATTTGTAACAACTTGCATAAAGATATACCTAAATATCATAATTAAACAGTATAACTTTAATAAAAAATAAATTCCAAAACACTGACGGTTTAGGAAATAAATATTAGATGGACTTATAAAGAAACTAACTGAAATTGTCAATCAAATTAATCAAAATCTTAGCACAAGAAGTATCCAAATTCCACCGCAAAAAAAATTTAAATAATAATAGTAATCCATAATTGATAAAGTAGATATATGATTATTGGACCTCAGAGATAACTCAAGCTCCAAAATCCTTTCAGTTGCAAAAAAGAAAAATCATGCAGGTGGCATAGCAGTCAACAGTTTGCATCATATTCTGGGTTCAGGATATGAATGCAACATTGTTAAATTAGAATGATTTGTCAGAACATTGTGACCTGCATGAGCGCAAATAATAATTACTACAACACATTTATAAAAAGAATTATACAGCTAATACTAAAAAAAATAAAAAGATTTATTATGTTCATACCATCCATTTTAATGATTCTTCCAATAATCACAACAGTATTATAACCATCTTTAAAAATGCACTTCTGGCTTGCAACACGGGCAGGCTCACCATACAAATCGCAATGTATAGTGTTATTTCTGACATATGAAATAATGAAATATCAACTCAATGTTATATAAGTAAAAAATCCACATTAAGTAATATAAACATTAAATAAAATGTAGCCAACATAATTAAAAAAGATGGTAGTATTACTCAAAGTTAGTCATGTCAAATTCAATTCGAACTGTTGTGAAAGAATCAATATTAATTACTTGTAGTGGAGTAACGATAGATAGCACTCCAATGATATCTGACATATTATAAAAGAAAATTTATTATTACATAATTTATTAGCTATATATGTAAAATCCCAGAAAGAGTTCAGAAATTATCAAATAGTTAGTACCTTTCAAAGCTTTAGGTGGCTTTTTTACTTGAAACATATATTGTATAGGAACATACTCAAGAGCATCAAAATGGGATTGAAGTCTCAGCAAGCATTATTTGAGTTGATTCCATGAACATAATCATGTAAGCTAGTATAGTAGGTTTGAAGAGATTTATATTTTCATGGACAATAAAATTCTTAAAATAATAGCACTGCATGCCCTTGACGAATTTTTTTGAAGAATATTCTAAACAGATCTTTGTCCAGCACCCTTGCATGCATCTTATTCAACTGCAATGAAAATATAAACTCTACATTGTGAATATGTTATTGTGAACATTAAAAAAAAACATATAGTTAATTCATAAGGAAATCACGTTTTATATAACGTGAACTACAATTTTAAATTAGAAAACAATATATAAATACCTTATAATTACTCCATGATGAATTCAGGGTTATTTGTCACATATATGTATTATTAAAGGAACTAAACAAAAAACCAAATGGATGTATATCTTCATTATCAATTTGTAACTCTATATAGATTGAATATTAGAAATATAATTTAAAGTCATGGTTAGTGATGCGGTAAGAACCGGTATTATTTCCAACACTAAATATTCTTATAATGTATATTTTGCTCTCCTTCAATATATCCTTAAATTTAAAGAAAAACATTTTTTTGATCACTCTATAAATACAATCACCCTAATTTAACATAAAAAATAAAAAAGTTAGAGACAATAACATAATCATTATAGGACAATATATATTATACATTAAAAACTTACATCAGCATCCTGCAAAGTTAACTCAATTAAGTTATAATTATTTGATGAATGATGTAAGAGCATCTTCCATAACTGTCTAACTTTAACTTTAATTTGTCAATCATATCTCATATGATTGATAGTCCTCATAGCATCATAAGAAACAATGAAAAGAATTTAAAAAAAAAACAAATTATGGCAATAACTAATTGACGTACGATGAAAATTGTGATATGGAGGTCAAATAGGAATGTTAATTTTATAAGAAAAAAATTACCACATCAGAAATATAAAAAAAAAAAAAGAAGAATCAATTTCGATTACAATCATATCATAACAACATTTCTCAAATATTACTCAATAAATAAAAACAACTTAAAAACAAATAGTTTAACCATTATACATTATAAATAAAACAAACAATAGGATAAAACACAAAAAATAAATATAATAGGTTAATAAATAAAATAGTTATTTACAATCATATCACAAATTTATTTATGGATAAATATGAACTATTAATTTATAATAATATTTAAAAGTCAGAATTCTGATATCTGCTCTTAAAATATAATAGTAAATGACTAATATAAAATCTCAAAAATAATAATTCAAAATTTACTAATTTTTTTTAAAATGCTGATGTGGAGGCCTGAAGTTGTAGCCTTTGATTCTACTTTTATATATATATATATATATGATAGATATATTGATAATCATATTAATTTAATTGAAACAAAATTTTGACAAAAGAATTTAAAAATCAAATTAGAATTGTAACATTAGATCAAATTTGAATTTCAAATGATATTTCAATGAGTCATGTATATTAAAAATTCAAGAAAAAAAAATCAAGTATATTCAATAAGTAAATAAAAATTACTATAATTAGTGATATGACGTTCAATACAAGACTTAGACAAAGATGTGAAGGTCATTCAGGCTGGTTTGATTTTTAGTTAGTTAAAAATGAGTTTCGATAAAATTAGTTTTATAATGTAGTTATGATAAAAATTAGTTTTGGATTAATATGTTTATGTTTGGATAATTTATTTAAAAATTAGTTTTGATAAAATTCATAATTTTCCTCTAAATTGAGCCTAAACTCTATCACATGATTAATTTAATTTACTTGAACTAAAATTTAATTTACATTTATTTAATTGAGAATATAATATATTTGATATAACATTTTCTTATATGTCATGATCTATAAAAATTAAAATTTTGAAGGGACATTTTAGTCAATAGATAAGATAAATTTTATGAAAATTTTATTTTCCTAATTTTTCTATTTTTTATCATTTTTATTGGTTTACTTTTATCTAACTTTAAAATAAATACAGTTAAAAATGAAGAAACATAATTGAAAAGCAGCTATTTATTGAACTATTTATTCGGAAATCCGTTTTGTATGTGAAATTATTTTCAAATAGGAAAACAAAAAACTGCTAAACACACCTAAAACTACATCAAACTTAGTTTTGGTCCCAAATCAAGATTTAGACAGTGATACCAAACAGACCTTGTACTCTGAGAACGGAATTACAATAGCCAACTTTAACTGTATACATTTTTCTTAAAAAAGAATCCAAGATTTTCGTCGGACACTTGCCATTGAGGGCTTCTATGTCGCAAGGTTTGCTGCATCGTCTCACGAGTTCCTCCCTTGCCTTTGCTATGGAAAGGTAGGTATAGGCAATTTAATCTTGTGCTTCGAACTTGACTAACTTCGGCGAGCTCCTTGTGTAGATTCTCTACAGAGCATCCCACCCTCCTTATCATCATCACAGGGAGTTCAGTGAGATACAGGTTATCCTTTTTGAATCAGTGAAAGCTTAATAATAACTGGAATTATTTTAAAAGAAGAATATTGATTTGAGTGTAAGATAATAGGGTTAGGCTTGTTTGATTTATATTTTTGTAAATCAAATCATGATTTTTAATTATTATTATTTTTTATCTAAACAAGTTAGTAATAAATTTCTTTATTTTTATTTAAATTTTATTTTTATAAATTATTATTATTCCAACAGAGTTTTTACCAAAAAAAAAAAAGTACTCCAAACTGGCCCTAGACAATCGTCGTGTTGAAAGATCTAATATGATATCATAGAAAATAAGTCAACATAGAGGAGAACAAAAGCAAACTAATAATTAGCGTACCATCAATTTATATATCTACATATCTATATAAAGGAGGATGATGCTGACACTATTGATTAGTTAAAGAGTATTAGCTTCTATTGATTAGTTAAGGAGTGTTAGCTTCTATTGGGCTTCATGTAATATGTGTCATTTTTTTTTTTTATCTTTCCTATTCAATGGGTCCCATTTCTTTCTTTTCTATCTTTTTTTCTGAAGTCAATTAATATAATTTATTATCAATGTTTTTATTTTTGTCAAAATTCAATTATTTTTTAATTTTAAATTCTTTTCTTTATCATTTTAGTCAATATTATTTGATATCAATTTAATGGGAGAGGAGAAGGGACTTTAATCATCCTTAATTCTGACTATAATTTATTTCGTGTTTTAATAGAGGTAATAAAATTAAGTATTAGAGATATGCTTTATTTTTACTATAGTTTTTATCACTTTTTAATTTTTTTCTGAATTCTAAAATTGTTTTTTTTTACTTTTATATCCATTAGCAATTCTGAATTTAAATTTTACACTCAATTCAAAAACAATATTTTTTTGGTGTATGATATTTATGGGGGGAATATCTTTTTAATTCTAAAAATTTTTCCTTACCTTTATACTCAATTATTATTTCTAAATTTGAATTTTAAACTTTACATATATTTTAAATTATTTTCAACTTCACATGTCAATTAAGATATATATGAGATTTCAATGGATCCAATATCTCTTTCTTTCTATTTAAAATAGAATTTTTTAATTGTTTTTTGGAGATTCTTTTTTATAAATGAGGCCCATAATAATAGATACATGCAATTTTTTCACCGTTTTTCCCATTAGTTTTTAGAAAATGAATGAATTGTATTTTTGGCATAGATTACATGTTCAAACCAATTTTAAATTAGTTGATAATTAATTCTCACTAATTCAAATTAGACTTCACCACTCTTTTGCTTATTCTCACTGATTTTAACTATCGGTCCAACGATCAATTCAATTGGTTACATTGAGTTTTTAGGTCTTATTTGATTTTCAGTTAGTTAAAAATGAATTTTGATAGAATTGATTTTGTAACATAGTTATGATAAAAATTAGTTTTGGACTAACATATTTATATTTGGATGATTTATTTAAAAATTGGTTTTAACAAAACTCATAATTTTTCTCTAAATTGATATTAAACTCTATTCCATGATTAATTTAACTTATTTAGACTAAAATTTAATTTGTATTTATTTAATTAAGAACATAATATATCTGATATAACATTTTCTTACAGGTCATGATCTATAAAAATTAAAATTTTGAAGGGACATTTTGATCAATAAATAAGAGAAATTTTATGAAAATTTTATTTTTCTAAATTTTTTTATTTTTTTTCATTTTTATTAATCTATTTTTGCACAGCCAACGTAGCCTTATTACATTGATTTTAACGTCTTCTCATATTACTTTTTTTTTTATTTTTAATTTATTTCTTTTAAAATAAAAATACAAAAATATATTAAAATATGTTATTTAGGGTAGCCCACCTTTAAAACTTCGAAATATGAGTCGCAAGCTTTCTCTTCCGCCGCCCTCTCCAAATCTGATCTCGCCCATTGTTGCTACTTGCTAAGGTATCTCTCTTCCTTTTCTATTCGTAAGGCCCATATAACGATTTTCGACTTCTGATTTCTCGAATTCTTTTATTTTGATTGTAATCTTTCGCCTGTGGCGGTTAAGAGGGAACCATCGATAATTATCTCCGATAAACTAGTTGACGCATTTTAACCCTAAAATTTATAGATGAGAGGAAGGAGCTATAGTCCATCGCCGCCCAGGGGTTATAGTAGAAGAGGAAGAAGTCCTAGCCCCAGGGGTCGTTATGGTGGCCGTGGCAGAGATCTCCCTACCAGTCTTCTAGTTCGCAACCTTCGCCATGACTGTAGGTTAGTTCAATACACTCTAGTATATATACTCATTTCTTTGCGTTTTTGTTCTTGGTCTGGCTTATGAAACTGGGAATGAATATTTGGTATGTATTTTTTTTCTCCTTGTAATTGATTTTTGCTAATGTTATGCTATTTCTATAGAAGACTTCCACGATATGAGGTGAAATGGAATTTAATCATTTCATCTAAAGGCAAAAGTCAATTACTCATTAACGTCATTGGTGCTTTATATGGCAACGTGTTCTGAGAAATAGTAGTAAATTACGTGTATTTAACATTTTCTGAAAGTTCAATACCTTCACATTTCATTCTGACTGTGGATTATATAGGTCTGATGTCTGTGAAGAATTGGTTGAAATACATTTGATTACATTTTCATTGCTCATGATTCTTCGAAGATGTTCCCTATCTATCTTTGATATTTGTTTAGGTTTTATGTCTGAGCACATTGTTCTAATATTTTGTTCAAATTGAACTAGCTGTTTCGTCATATTTGGTTCTGATATTGCCGTGTCACATCCATATTATTGTTAATATGTTTCTTCAATTGAAATATACAATTCTGTTTTTATCATCCTCCCCTCTTCCATTCGTTTATTCCGTGCTATTACACCTCATTTAATTGTGAAATTTTGCAGGTCTGAGGATCTTCGTAGACTGTTTGGACAATTTGGTGCTCTTAAGGACATTTACCTTCCGAAGGATTATTATACTGGGTGAGCATTTACAAGCTAGGTGTAGGATATGGATGTTAAAGGATGCAAGAGAAACAATGTCATATTTTCTTATTGATCTTATTTTAAACTATAATTCATATTTTGCAAGAGTATACCTGCTTGGCAGTATTCTGCAAATTGGTTTCTGGTCTTGAAATGTATCTTAAATTATTTACTGAGTGTATGGTCCATGTGAATTGATATTATATCTGTTTCTAGGGTGATAAAATGTTCTGTATGTAAATGAGAGTCTCAATATCATTCCTTACTAAGTTTCCATGATTATTTCTAATGAAGTTTCCAAATATGTTAACGGACTCTGTCTTCTGAACAGTCTAGGCCGTATCTGTGAGCTTTTTGCTTGTCTTTTCTGTTTATATGTTGGGGCTTTTACTTTGATACTTCTACTTTTATAATTGCAAGTTCTATAAGTTTATTGAGGTTGTTGAGGTTTAGCAGTGATTTAGAGTTTTGAAGACATCAAGTATTTAGAGTTCTTGTGAAGAGGTTTATGGTAATGAAGATTTCAAGGAAGTTGAGTTTGAATACATTGTCAAGATGTTCCAAGTCTTGAAGAATTTCAAGTGATCTTAAAACTGAAACAAGGTCAGCAGCCTAGTGCTTGCTTTATCATCATGTCCTTCAATACTAGTGGGGGCTATTTTGAAGAGTTGCATTACTAAAGGTTTGCTGTATGCAATTTGGTATTTGATGAGCCTGCTTCCTCTTTTGATGATGTTTGGGTTTTCCTCGTTTGTCTCTGATCCCTTTTTGCAGGGAACCCCGTGGCTTTGGTTTTGTTCAATATGTAGATCCTGCTGATGCTGCAGATGCTAAATATCATGTGGATGGTCAAGTTCTTCTTGGTCGAGAGTTGACTGTTGTTTTCGCTGAGGAGAATAGAAAGAAGCCTAATGAGATGAGAGCAAGAGAACGAAGGTAGGTCTGGCTTCCTTGCTTTGTGCAACCTTGTCAGTTATGGACTTGACTTATAGTGAACTTTCTGGATTGCACAAGATGCTTGTTATTCGCATCCTGTATTTGCACGTAAACAGGGATGAACTAATCTACATTGGTAAACCATATAACTTCTTAGCACTGTTTGATTGCTCTTAAACTGATCTCACTATCTTAGTGCGGTCTGCTGTAGTTTTTTGTTACAATTCTTGAATACTGGACTTGGACCCAAGTATATATATGAAGATGTGGGTTTGGATCATGAGGAAAAGAAGTGAACAAAGGAATTTTATATTGTAACTTGAATTCGAATTGTATTTATGGCATCCTATTTCTGTAAGTAGAATCATCAATGGCAATAAACATGTCTCGGTTAAATTTTGAGGTCTTAATGATAAGAGGGTGCTTTCATTTCTAAATTATAATAGTATATAAAATAACTTTGTGACTGTGTTTATTACTTGCCATAAATCTTAAATCCATTGCTTACATGTTGCTGCTGCATTTGATTATGTTTCTAACACCTTCGTGGTCAGCATAAGGGAAATGTGAAATATTTTATAAAGGAGATACTCAGCGGGAAGCATGGACCTTTGTGATTTGAAAAGCACTTCACTTGCATTAGAGTTCCACCGTTATTTGAACAGGAGGGGTTGTCAATGGCTTAAAATTAACTTTATTGGCAGACTTATTCAAGCACTCTTATTGATCTTTTCATCTTATTTGATCATTAAAATGAACTTCTTTCAGATGTTTAAAATTTGCTCTTCTTATTCATTCTTGTTGTATTTGTTCCTGATTCAAGTTTCATGACCTGGCAGTCTTTGATACTAAATTTTATGATTAGGAACTATGGAGACCAGTTATAAGTTTCTACTTATTGCTGCACAATGGTTGATGAAATTTTAATTCTGTCTAATGTTTATGCTTCATAGGGGCCGATTTTCTGATCGAAGAAGATCTCCTCCTCGTTATTCTCGCTCTCCTCGTTACTCTCGGTCACCACCACGACATAGATCTCGGTCTCGAAGTCGTGATTATTATTCTCCTCCTCCTAAACGAAGGGAGTATTCAAGGTATGTTGCTTATGATTATTGATTGAGCATGTTACTGTTACTATATACTATTTTATCATATCATATTGTGTCGTGTACTAGATACAGATACATCAGATAACATGCAAGTTCAAGCAGTAGGTCATGGTTAAGCTCATCCGTGAGTCATACAGCAGAAATCATATATTGTTTTTATTGTGTTTATTTTGAATTGGCTGGAGTGGTGTGATATGTATTGGAAATTTCCCTCAAACTAATGAACTTTTGCAACATAATGAACTATTCTTTCCTTGTACCTGCCTTTGTATGATAGGTAATATCTATTACTAGCAAGTCTAGGCATTTGTTTGTTTGGGTTATACGTGCTTGGTGAATGTGCTGCGGTTTTTTTTCCCCCTAGTGTGATACATTGTCGGCCATTCTGTTGTAGATCCGTGTCTCCTGAAGATAGAAGATACAATCGAGAAAGAGAAGGATCATACTCGCGTCAGAGTAGGGAGAGATCATACTCACGCTCTCCACCCTATAATGGTGGCTCAAGGAGTCGTAGCCAGAGTCCAGCTAAGGGCCCAAGCCAGAGCCGCAGTCAGAGTCCTGACCGTGATGATTTTCCAAGGGAACCAGCTCGTGGTAGGTCCCCCAGTCAATGAGATGCTTTAAACCATCACAAGTTGGACTGTGTGGATGTTGGATTTTGTTTAATATATCAACAATTGTGTTCTGTTGTAACTTGAAAGCGTAAATCAGACAATTTGGTTGTTTGTTGGAATTAAAACTGAGCATCAAAGGTTAAATTTTAATTTGGGATTGATTTGGTGATAATTGCTTGGCTCCTACCTTATTGTTTTGTCCTAGAATTAATGCTGTCTTTACTTAGTAGTAAATAGTAATATGCTCTTGAGTTCTTTCGATTCAAGTTATTATAGTTACCTTGTTATTTTCCGCTACGAGGTCAAGTTGTGAGTAAGTCGTCGTTGCCGTTGCTGAAAGTAAAGACTTAACTATTATTTCGGTCTTTTAACCAATTGGTTTGTTTCACTTTGGTTTGACCATTTCGTATTTGTTTTTGGTTTAAATTTTGTTTTGAAATTTTATTTTCTTCCATATTGGTTCTGTAAATTTAATTTAATGATTTAGAGTAGTTGCTAACTTGATAAGTATTTTGAAGTGATCAATTTTTCCTTTTACGTATTCTGAAAGTTTTTTTATGCGTATAACAAAGAGGTTAATTTTGGGGCAAATTTAATTGAAATGAAACAAATCAATAAGTTATGAAATCAGTCTGATATGTATATGTTTTCTACCTGAAAGAAATTCAGTCTAATAGTTAGGCTTAAAGAAAAAGAGTGGAAAATGACGATTACCTCAGGACTTTATGAATAATTTGGTTCGGATTAATGATTAAATTATCGAGGGTGAAAAATAGAGACAGAATAATTGAGGTGAAAACACAAAGTAAAATGTTCATGTAATATTACTTGTAACAATTAAAAATTATGCAAAGTATCATTCTAATAAGAGTGGTAAGATTTCCTAATTTGCGGGGTGTGATTGGGGATAGGAGTGTGTGTGTGTATATATATATATATATATGTAGATATGAATGACATGACGCCGAGGAATCATTCAAGAAAGCATTATGTATTCAATTAACAATATGATGAATCGAAGTGGAGCTCTGGTTTCGTGCTTCGTTGTATGGTAGTTTTGCTTAATCAAGTTGTTGTAATCGATATCTTCGTTCATAGGAACCACCAGATTTTAATGGAGCGTCGAAAGTTAGAGAAGCCTGACTAGAATATAAACTACACGTGGTTTATCTGTTATCTTTTACTATATGATGTGCTGTAAAAAAAAAAAATTCAAGTGACGCAAATTCCAGTTAGAGCTGTCAAAATGGGCCCAGCCCGACGGGCCGGCCCGAAAAAATAAGCGGGCTCGGACCTCAATTTCGGGAGTAAATACATAATCCGGGCTTTTTGAGCCCGGCCCGTTTAGGCCCAGCCCATGGTGGGCCGGCCCGAGCGGGCCACGGGCCGGCCCGAAAGCCCTAAACTTTTTTATTTTTCTTTTATTTTTGGTTTAAAATATTAAAAAATATATATTATTTTATTAATTAATGATATATAAATTGTAAAATTTAAATATTATGTTAGTTTTTGATGAATTATGATGATAATTAGTTGTATTAATTTAAATTATGATGATACTTAGTTGTATTAATTTAAATTATTGTATAAAAAAATTTATTAGAAAAACATAAAAAAACATTAAAAAATTAAAAAAAGCCCGCGGGCCGGCCCGTAGGCCCGATCCCACGGGCTCGGGCTTGGAAAATCAAGCCCATTTTTTAATTCAGGCTTTTTGGTCCGGCCCAAATGGGCCGGGCGGGCCGGCCCGAATTGACAGTTCTAATTCCAGTAAAGAATTGAAAATGGAGAGGCTATAAAAGCAAACAGAGAATAAATGTTAGGTGGTACTGGTATGAATAAACAGGAAAGCCTATTGAAGTTGAAGAGTGCAGTGTGCTGTGAAACTAATGTTAGAGAGAAATAATTCTATTTCGGGTACGGCTATATGTTTTTTTATATGTTATGTGAACAAAGTCAAAAAACAGAGATGAAAATCCCTTGGGCTTGCATTATGTATTCGTACTGGGTGGTTCATGGTGTAAGTGGTGGTGGGATTTGAATTTTGAGATAGAGAGAGCGGGGAAATGAAAGAACGGAAAATAGTAGGAGCTGGTGGAGGGGGAAACTGAAAAATTAATAAAGAAAGCTATTTGAGGGTTGATTGATGGCGATGAATGGTGGCCAACCCGAGGAATGCACTTTACAACTAAGAAAGGTGTGCCTTTTATGCTCCAAAATTTCCATGTCCCTGTCAGGTGGTCTTGACAATTCAAAAAAAGAACCAATTTTTGACCCTTCACACTTATAAATATTTTTTTTCACTTTAAATAAGACATTATTAATTAGTATATAAATATTAAAAAAAATTAGTCATATTCTTAAAATTATAAAAAAATAACACAAACTTTTAATTTTATCTTTATATCTAGTTCAAGTAGTAATAATTATTTGTGAAATAAAAAATAAAACAATTTACGAAACAATAAATTTATTCAAGATAAAATAAAAGATTTATATAAAAATTTAACACTATAACTTATAAATAAGATAAAATAAATTTTAAATAAAATCTTATAAATAAACTCCTAGAGTACACATTTTGCTTGCTCCCCATTTTCCTTTCTCTCCCCCGCCCTCTTTCATCTTTTCAAAGCATCTTCCCTATTGGCATTCATTAAATCATGCCATTTTTCTCACTTTCTAATCAATCTTGTTACTTTTCACACCACCCATGATATGATAGTATTTGCAACATTGAAAAAATTATTTCTTTCCAACACCTCATTTTATATATTATATACTCTCTTACATCCTTATTATAAGATTTTTTTTTTAAATTCTATATAAGTCTTATTATAAAATCTTATAATTTTACATTTAATTTAATGTATTGCACATTTTTTCTCAATATATTATAACTTTTTTTTGACATATTTATTAACTTTAATTTTAATTATTTTTTGTCTTTATAATTTATATTAAAAACTCTTATAACAAGGATGGAGGAAGTCCTCATTCTATCCTCTGAAAAACAAAGAAAGAAAGAAAGTCGAACATTCCAATTGAAAATATTAGGGCTAGTCCCATCTAATTTTGCACTATATATAACCTAGTATTCAACTATTCTGAAAAAGATCACTTTGTGTTTTTTATTTGAGTTGTTTTTTTTTAAATAGTGTAACTAACATTGTTCAAAAAATAATTTTCATTATTATTTTTAAGCGGATACTGATTTTAAATATTTTCATAATTTATTCCCACCTATTTTGCTAGAATCTAGATATTGAGAATCTGAGATGTTTAGGGACACTATTTATTTAATAATAATAATAATAGTCATTTGTTATTATTCCCATTGGTCCCCACCAGACTGTTCTGACGCGTTATGACTTTCGGTTCATGTTTAGTATATTGAGTTTGTTTCCTTTTTTTTTTTTTTCATTACACGATGCAAAGTAAGAATTGCCTTTTTTTTAGGGACTAAAATCATCACCTTTTAATTTTATAAAATAAACAGAAATATTTTATATAAGGTATTTTTAACTAATTTTAATACTTTTTATTATTATTATTATTATTATTATTATTAATTCCATTAATTTGATTTTTTATTTCAATCACATCCTAATTGTAAGATAAAGAATAATTAATACAACAACCATCTTACTTATATTTAGAATAAAAAATCTTTTTAAATTATGCCTAATACTAAGGAAATAAATAATATAAAACTGACGCTAAATGCACGGCGACTACGTCGATGTCTCCTGAGCCCCAAAATACAAAAGTCACAAGCAGACAACAGTAGAGCAGCAAGAAGTAGACTGTGTTCTGTTGGCTGTTCAGAATCTTGGATTCGAGCGAAGCTGCCATTAGAGGTTCATCAATGAGCAATCTTCTTCTATGTTATACTTAACTTTTATAGCTCATCTTATCTGCAATGCTACCTTGCATTAGAGGGTTCACATAGCTCTGCCTACCTCTTCTGCGAATGCCCACTCCACTCTGCCAGAAGCGTGTTTTTGCGTTGTTCTGTCTTAGGCATTTAAAAAGAAGCATCTTTTGCTGGGGTCTGAATCTTAGTAGATTTTTTTAAAAACATTCTTTAGATTTTTTTTTTAATAAAAACATTCTTCTGCTTTGAGATTTCTTGGCGGGTCTTCTTGGTAGATGTGCTGTAGCTATTAAGAATCTCAGATGGGTTTATTTCTTTAGGTTGTTCAGATCAGGTGTCAGTATATCTTCACCATTTGCTGATGTGGCTTTTGGGATTCTCCTTCCCAAGAGAAAGTTATGCCGGAAATATGGGTTTCTGAGTTTATCACAAACGAGTGAATTTGAATGAGGAAGTTATAGCTTGTTGACGTGCCTATGCGATGAAATCTCTAGAACATTCAGCCCCAAGTGCTTCTTTTCTTTTCTCTGTATAGATTTGCCTTCTGCATAACTTAATCTTTTTGTTTTAACTATTCTTCTCATGGAAAAGAAAAAAAAGCAAATTTTGCTCACTATCCCTTCCAGTGTCCTTACATGTCTTAACTAAGCCTCGATTCTTGTAATTTATGTTTGGTATTGGTAGATTTGAGTAACTTAAGTTTTTATTTAGGACAAAGTGAAGTTGCTGTTGACACTTTCATATGTTTGCCTGCATGGTCTGGTAGGAGCTAACTTTTTTAGAGGAATGTCTGTGGTAATGGGAAATTGTGCTATTTTTATATTTTATCACTATCAACATATAAAGAAAATTTGTTGTTGAATGTATTTATTTTGGGCTAACTTAATTTCTCTAAGTCTTTGATCCCTCAAATTTACTATTTGATCTTACTTGTGGACTTTTAATTTAATGATGCTTTGTTTCCGTATTTATTGGTAATTAAAGTTGTAGAAAATCTGATTGCAAGTTGATTGCTTAGATTTTGATAGTTAAAGGCTGTGCCTTCCTGCAACATTGGGCTCAAGTCGCTGATTGAGGTTGTATTGGATGGAATGAAGCTTAAAAGATGGCTTGCGAGTGTTTTGTTCCTCACTTTTACAATTTTAAGCTGCACATCAGGTGATTTACCCCACCCCCCTCCTGTTTTAGCCAATTTTCTTTGTCACTCTGATTTAAATGGGGGAAGCATTGGTGGATGCTTTGAAATATTTGAAACTTATCTCTTGACATTATTCGGTGCCTATCAGATAATATAAAGACAATTGCAAGCTGAGTTTCTGTCTTTTTCAAGTTTATGTCTTGCATTCTTCAATTTTATCTTGATAGCTCAAGCAAAGATTTAAAGGTTAAAATTGCTGTTCTCCCTGATGAAATAATTACAATGTGCCTGGTGCATGTTCAGCTTGACTATTGCAAAAACTGGTTTATGAAAGCCACATGGGGAAGCAATAAGGGGATAATTGAATATCTATCATCTTTTCTTTGAGCTGATATTGGATCATGTTCGGGAACTTGTAGGTGCATATGTGGGAGTAAACATTGGAACTGATGTTTCTAACCTGCCATCAGCAGCAGATGTAGTTGCTATTCTTAAAGCCCATCAAATTACTCATGTGCGCCTTTATGATGCCAATACTCACATGCTACAGGCCCTTGCAAACACTGGTATTGAAGTAATTGTTGGTGTTACAAATGAGGAGTTACTAAGGATTGGAGAATCTCCATCAGTAGCTGCAGCTTGGGTCAATAAAAATGTAGCAGCTTATGTGCCTTCCACCAATATCACAGCCATAGCAGTTGGTAGTGAGGTTCTTACACAAATCCCAAATGTTGCCCCTGTTTTAGTTCCTGCTATGAATTATCTTCACAGAGCTCTGGTTGCGGCAAACCTTAACTTTCGGGTCAAAGTTTCGACTCCCCAGTCCATGGACGTAATACCTAGGCCTTTTCCTCCTTCCACTGCGACCTTTAATTCTTCTATGAACTCTACAATATACCAACTCCTTCAGTTTCTGAAGAACACAAACTCCTCTTATATGTTAAATGCTTATCCATTTTATGGATACAGTAAGGGAGATGGAATTTTCCCAATTGAATATGCTCTGTTTCAACCACTTCCTTCGGTCAAGCAAATTGTTGATCCAAACGCGCTGTTTCATTATAACAGCATGTTTGATGCTATGGTGGATGCTACCTATTATTCTATAGATGCTTTCCATTTCTCTAACATCCCAATTATTGTCACTGAGACTGGTTGGCCATCATTTGGTGGATCAAACGAACCTGATGCTACTGTGGAAAATGCTGAGACCTACAATAATAATTTGATTCGACGAGTCCTAAATGGTTCTGGTCCACCTAGTCAGCCACAAATAGCCATTAATACATACATATATGAATTGTTTAATGAAGACAAGAGGAATGGACCTATATCAGAAAAAAACTGGGGCATTTTTAATACTAATGGAAGTGCTATCTATCCTTTGAGTTTGACTGGATCCAATCGGATTACTGGGAATTCTTCTGCAGTTTTTTGTGTTGCCAAAGATGGTGCAGATTCCGATAAGCTGCAAGCAGGCCTGAACTGGGCTTGTGGACAAGGCCAAGCTAACTGTGTGGCTATTCAGCCAGGGAGGCCATGTTACTTACCTAATAATGTGAAAAGCCATGCCTCTTATGCTTATAACGATTATTATCAGAGAATGCGTGCTACTGGTGGAACATGTGACTTCGATGGTACAGCTACAACAAGTACTGTGGATCCAAGTAAGTCAGTGTGACCTATCTATGTTTATTAAATCATATTTCTTGATATGTTACTCTTGTAACTCTTCTACTTTTCTTCTAGTGACACAGATGTAGTTATTACATTTTCATACTATCAAAGAACCCACTGATGGTTGTTGAAATTTAGCGGCACCTCTTCTTTGATAATAAGTGGTGGATGAAATTATGGTTTCTAAAGTCATTTATGATTTCATGCTTGAGGCCACACCCTCTCCAACCACCCATATTAGATGTTATACCTTTTCAGTGTTTGGATTGAGAAAATGATCATTGATGATGGGATTGTTGTTTGACTTATTAATATGAAAGAATTCTGTTTGAAAGAAATAGGATCTGAAGATGGACTCCTCTTGAAATATTAATGCAGTAGTTGCTTATTTTACTTCATTTTTGTTTGGTCAACTTAAGGTGATATAAAGGCTGAAATTTTTGTCCAGTGGTTTTATTGAATAACTGGAAGTAAAATTGTGGGCTTATAGTTATTTCATTATTCATAATTCAAATTGATATTTTATTTGGTCACTGCTGGTCAAGAATTGAGTCATTTAAAAATTGAGATTTTTATTTTGGGTATAATTGTCTGGTCTCCAATACTACCAAATCTAATTTAAGCATTGTGGGGGTTAAATGGAAGTGGCTCTCATAACGGGATTTTTTTCATCTACAAGACTTAAACTCAAGATCTTGCTTAAGGGATATTGAATCCCTCACCACTCAACTCAACTAACTGAGAATGTATTAGTGCAAGTTCTTAATGTGTAATTAGCATATAATGATCATCGTTGGCATGCTGAATTGGGTGCCATCACTGTATTTCAAGGGTAGTTGTCGCCTATAACGACATATAAAAGTTCATTCAACTGTAGAAAGTGTTGTTTCTCAGGTTATTTAAAATGAATGAGGGTTAGTTAAGTTTCTTACATCATGATTCAATGCTTGGACCACTGACCTAGCCAATATTGCTGATATGCAATTAGACAGACACTATACTCTAAAAAAATATTCTTTTTAATTTTTTTTTAACACCATTTTTCAAGGTTTTATTCACCTGAATGGTGTTCACTAAATTTTTACTTCTTATGGTGTGGTATTGTAGTGAACTCGTGTTGAGGATTTCTAAGAAGTTAGGCAATTAATTCTGGGTATTCTCTTGCAGGTCATGGATCCTGTAGATACACAGGAAGGTGAGAATCTTCAACTGTCTATTAATTAGTTAATATTTGTTTGTCTTTTAAAATCTGATGGGAGGCACACATATTTTGATTTCAGTTCCAACTCAAGCGTAAGTGGGAGTTTTCCTCCTTTAGCACTGAGTCCGGAAAGTGCTGTCGGAGGAAGTTGGAAGCTGCAAGTATCCATCCTTCAGTATGTGATATGTGGTGTAATTTTTTGTATTGGTGTTGGCATGACCTGAAGGATTAGAGTTAAAATTTTAGTTGAATGATTCGTGGAATGAAGTTCTAATCAATTTTGTTTCTATTTCTCGTTATCGTTTCCCGTTTATGCATTTGTGACCCTGGTTAGTAGGTTGATTGTAATTTAAAGACCAGGTAGTGCATCTAAAAGATCCATAACCTTCGGGACATCCGATAAAATTGGAATGATACAGAGAATATTAGCATAGCTCATGCGTAAGGATAACACGCACAAATTGAGAAAAATCAGGTAGTGTAGTGCGAGGCCTAAAATTGAGCTCTTTTGGCTGGATAAAACAAATTTTTTTTTTGGATTCGGAGGGGGGGGGGTGTGGAAGAGGGATTTAGATCTCTGTCTATTTTCGTTATTTGGTCTCTTAGAAATGATTGATGCAGCATTAAACCAAAACTAGGGAAACCGATACAAGCTGAACTGAAATGAGGTTTACTTCAGTTTTTGCATTATTGGAACTGAATCAGTTTGGTTTAGATTTAGTTTTAGATCCTTGAATTTTGAACCAAATTAAGCCACATCTCCTGAATATTTTTCTATTTATAAATTAGAATACCCATTTTTCATTAATAAATTGCAATAACCATTAAATCTTCTTATTTGTATTTGTAGCCCATAACATATTTAGTCACTTCGATAATATAATAACTCTTAGAAAAGTTGAGAAAAAATGAGTAAATCATACTTGTAAATTGCTTACACAAGAAATATATTCATTAAAGGGAGCCAAATGACTTCAAAAGTATAACAAGTAAGTCAAAACTAACATTTTGTTTTGCAAAACAATAACATTATGATGACAATTTGATGAAGTTATTTCTCAATTTACATCAACTAGCAATGTGCATGAATAAGATTATAATTTATAAAATATTTATTGATTTGGGAAAATGAATATACATAAATGTTTATGAAGTATCTACAGGAAACCCATTTGATTTAATTAATTTTTTGAGAAGGATGCTATTCTTTATAAAAAAAAATTTAGTGTGATCCAAATCAAATCAAACAAATTACATGTGAAACTGAAAAAATTCCAAGAATTGCTAAATTAATTGGTTTGTTTCAGTTCAATTTTTTTCTCAAAAGTGAATCAAACCAAACTTTTAAACACTTAGTTTGGTTTATTGTAGCATGGTATGTTGCTATCACTGTTTGTTGCGTTTGGTATCATACATAACTGGAAACTATTAATATTCTATTGCTTGGTAATGAAATGATTTTTGGAAGTGTTGTGCCTTTGGATTTGCTAGTCTTGAATTAGACTACCACCAACGGCAACGCCACGTCATTTCAAAATGTTTAAAAACTTGTAGACTTAAATATCTGGTCCTACAAAATATTTTTATGTCAACTTTGTTGAGCATCCTCAAACAACCTTCTAAATCACCACAATAGGTCTCTTAGTACTAAGTTGAACATTTCATCAAAATTGGCATTTTACCTTTCACCTCAGATTTTTTCAGTCTATTAAAGTGAAAAAATATTAAAGGAACAAAAAACTGCAGAGACCCCTTTATTTCTGAAATTGAAAAATTTTCACAAGAACTATCTATCACCTTCTAGCATTTACATTCTTTCAAATGCCATGGACTAAAATATTATTTCAAATTTTGCTATTTCTTAGATGTTATGCATTTATCCGTTTGCAATTAAATATTGTTAGGGTTGTATCCAAATTCTTAAACAATAATCCACGATTAAAAATTTTAGTAATAGAAGAAAATTACAATTCAAGGTCTTACGGTCAAATTTTCTATCTTTAAGATGATTTTGAAATTTAATATATTTTAATATAAATATTTTTAATTTTAAACATAAGTATATTCAAGATATCAACCGTAAAAAATTTCCAAATTTTAAACCCTATTATTCATTCACTATTATGAATTAGGAATATGAAATTGTGGAAAGCCGAAAGGATAAATGGGGCGGGTTCTTTTAACTGCTATGGACCGTTTTGGTTCGAACATTCTATTTCCACCCCTCTTTAATTCTCTTTTTCGTTGATGCCCATAAACCACAGAATCTCGAGCCGAGGAGCTGCCCTGATCAATTTATTTTTCGTATTTCTGAAGATTTAAGTGCCCTTCATCTTCCATTGCTCTCTTCCCTCTACCCGATCGGAGGTAAGGCTCATTCTTCCTCTGCTTCCCATGTTTAGAGGACCACAAGAACCTAGAGAGTCTTTCTTTGACTGTTAACAAGTTTTGGTTTTAAGATTAGCTTTCTAAAATCGAAGGATTTTTCATTACTTTTTGCATTTTTCCCCCCAAAAAAGCATTCTTTTGGAAGATAGAAGAAAGAAAGAGGAATATTCATTTTAGGAACAGCAGATGCTGATGAGTGCTGGGATAAAGCTCTGAAATTTTCTGTTTCGGATCAGGCTTCATCCTCAAGTAATTTGGGACGCGCATTTTGGTTATTCATTTCTGTGTGCAGTGAACACAATCTCTCACTTTGAGGGTGATGCTGCATGTTTGTGGATTGGTGGTGGATAGACCAGCACAGAGATGATGATGTCGGGTGGGGCAGGAGGAAGATCGTCTTCAACATCTTCGACGTCCTCATGGGCACCCACAACTTCGGTGTCGGCATCGGGAAAGAGGATTCAGAGGGAAATGGTGGAGCTCAACAATGATCCCCCTCCTGACTGTTCTGCTGGACCCAAGGGTGATAATCTCTACCATTGGGTCGCAACCATAATTGGTCCCTCAGGTCTCAACTTTTGCTCCTTGTCTTTTAGATTGAATATTTGTTTAAAGTTCTTTGTTAGTAGTCTTCCTTTTCGCTTTTTTCATTGCTATTTCGAGCTATAAAGCGGTGTGTGCTGAAATCTGAAGATGGGTTGGGGTTGTAGATGTTGTTTCCCATATAATATGGTGAATATGTGCCAGATTATGATAGCTAATTCCACTAAAATGCTGCTAAATAACATAAGGATTCAATTCAATCAAGTTTATTGTAAGGGTGACAGTAATATCCAAATAAATTTAAAAATTACAAGGTCCAGCTTCAAATAGATTGTTGCAATATCCTAACATAAAGTTATTTCTGAGCTTATGATGATGATACTATATGTCAAACATGTGATCAGGGATTACTCCAATCTGGCAGACAGAAATTTTAAGTGTGTTGAGAGAAGTTTGGTCTGCCAACAAGGGCCGGATTTCTCTTGTTTAAATTCGAAGCATTGTAGTTGTGATATGTGAGCGTAAGTTAACTAAAAGTCGCATTAGCATGAACTGGCTATCTTGATGAACTTTTCTGTTGTTCAATGTAGGAACACCTTATGAAGGTGGCATATTTTTCCTTGACATAATATTTCCAAGTGAATATCCTTTTAAGCCTCCGCAGGTATCTTCAGCTATGTTCTTCTTCAAGCAGTTTTGTATAGTTATAATTATAATTGTTTATCACAAACTTGGGTAAACTTAACAAATGGGTAGGCAAAGTTATAGATAAAAGAGTACCGCATGACGAGAGAAAGGGAATATATTGTATTTTTATAATTATTTGCTTACTTGGAGTGAACTTATCATAGTTCTATGTTGTTTTGTCTTTCCATTTCTTGTTATATTTTATAAAAGGAATACCTTGAGAGAGAAAAGGAAGAAATTGTTTTATTTTCTTACACATCTTTCTAAGTGTAAATTGTTTCAACTTAAATCTCTAACGCATCAAGTAACATATGGAATAGTACAACAAATATGAATGAAAAGGAGAACCCACGTGAAAGAGAGCGCATAATTTTTACCTTTTGACTCAATACAGGGTAATGTAACGCTGCCTGAGTCTAAATTGTCGAATGTTGAATGGTAACTTGTTAGCTGTCTCTCAAGTGTGGTTTTATTTTTTCGGGCTTTGTTTCACAAACAATCTTGGCTTGCACTTGCAGGTCATATGCAAGACTCGCATCTACCACTGCAATGTAGACGCCGCAGGCCAAGTTAGTTTGGGCATATTGAAGGATGGCTGGAGTCCTGCACTAACGATTACTAAGGTGTTACTGGCAGTTAGATCACTTTTGATTAATCCTGACCCCTGTAAGTCCTTCCAGTCCAACCTTTTGGATCAATTTTGACTAAATTTATGGGGTGTCTCAATTTTCATTGACTCTTTTTTAAAATCACCAGAACATTTTTTTTTATGGTACTTTCTGAGGATGAAAGTTGATATAATGCTGCACATTGTGAATTGTGACTTTAAAGAGATATGCTTTTTGTGTACAAGTCTTTGATTGGAGTGAACATAATTTCCGGTGTCAAGTATTGGTGATGCGAAGACCCAATAATGAATTCCATACCAAGTAGGAGTATTGAAGATGTGATTGGTATTGCAGATAATGCGGTTGTCGCTGGCATTGCCCACTTGTACTTGGGGGATAAAGCAAAGCACGACGATGTTGCTGCAGAGTGGACACTCCGATTTGCAAAGTGAATATGATGAGACTCCTTTGATTTTGGATATTTCTTTTATGTTCCAAACTTTCTTTGTATCACAGTCGTATTTGATAAACTGGATGATACCTAGCCAGTTCCAATTATCATAAATGTGATTCACTATATTCTTCTGCCTGACAACTCTGTTTTAAGTGCATAATATTGCACTTAAAGCAACAGTGATCCCAAGCAGGGCATATTACCAGTTTCATTATGATGTGTCTCTTAATGGCATTATTTGAATACATCGTTCGAGTAAAAACGTGATGTCTTGCCACGAAAACAAACTTCACATGCCTGGTTGGGGGTGGGCGGGAGACTGGAAGAACAGACTAGAAACAGAAAGTGAAGTAAACACTGCTCATGACGAAGTATGTGTTAATTAAGGATAAGTTTCAGAACAAGTCCTCCCGTAGGCAAGTTGCAAGATGATGACGAGGTTGGATTAAAAATAAGACTTTAATATGATCATTATGATATGAAAAAAAATGCCAACGTGTAGTCATTTATGTGAAGAGATACTTAACAATCAATGATTGAAGCCGTTTTTAACTCCTCTAGTTCAAGATTAGGCTATGAAGATATAAAGGAAAGAAATATAACTTCCAAACCCGGACTGGAAAAAAGAAAAGGCCAAAAACGGTGGCAAAAAAAAAAATCACCAAAAAAATTGAAAAATCCAATGATGTATCGATTGTTGCCAAGAGCACACCGCATTGCATCCGGCTTGGGCAAGGGGTACAAAATTTCCTCCAAGCACGACAAAATTCCAAGTTGCCATGCTCTCTTAACGGATTTTCACATGTCATATTTCATTTCCTGGCCAATACTTCTCCTTTGTACTCACTTCCAGCAGTGACCACAAAACCTGCTCCAATCTGGGAAAACGGGCAACATCACATCCAATTCAAATGGCAAACATATGAACAAGGGCAAGAGAATGAGTGATGACTTACTTGACAATCTTTTAGCACAACACGCTCTTGGACCTGTACATTGCTGCAGATGACAGAACCTTGGATCGAGCAACCATCTCCAATAGTAACATGATTCATAACTATGGAATTAACAATCTGCACATGTATAATAAGCAAATTCAAATAAAATGAAGCATAAACCTTACTAAATACAACGTAACATTAATAAAATGCCAACATGATGATCATCCCCTGAGATGTTAAGAGACCCCAGAGTCATAGATCAATTGAAAAACAAAAGGCTAACTTCCAGTCAACCCATTTTATTAATATATATCAACCTACCTTAACATTGGCACCTATCCGGCAGTGACGACCAATAACAGACCGTTTAACACTGCATTTATCACTCAACTGTGAGCCTTCACCCAGCATACAATGTGGTCCTACCTAAAACAAATCACCATAATCAACATTGTATACCAGAATCAGACCACATGTTGCCCACATAAACACTGCACATATTAGTTGTAAAGTGTTTGCAGAGTTCAACTCACCGTCGTTTTTGCTCCAAGTTCTGCAGAAGGATGGATAATATTGTTGTGAGTAGAGAAGGAATACCCTGATAAATGACTGGCTTCTCCTACCACCTGTCACATCAAATTTTTGTTTTGAAACTCAAGCAAGCAAAGTGCACCCTGAAGAACCGTTTAAGATAATATCTTGAATAACTTTCTACCAACTAAATGAACTCACATCTCGATTTATGTCACTGTATGCTTGAATAGAATTTAAGCGTGCACAATACTTGCTGCTTTCAGCAATATAAACACAGCATTTATGAGTTCTTCTAGCCAAAGTAGAACCATTAAGACCCAGTGCACATTGTTGATGAAAGGTTGGAGGAGTCACATTAGAAAGGATTTGACATAACATTTGTTCATTGCTCTGAGATATAACCTTCCCAGATCCATTTTCTTCAGTTTGTGGTGTACCATTGAACAAAACTTCTGATTTCTGAGGTTCATTTGAGGAAGATTGAAACAGGTCAGAATCCCTAGAATGTAAATCCCTCACAATTACCACTGCAGAGACCTTAAGCAACTAACCAGTTGGCTCCGGACTAGATATGGCAACACATCCTGCTTTAAGCTATGAAATGTGGCCTTTTGATCTAAAACTTCTAGTAGAACTGATCTGAAAAGAAATCAGGGAGGTATGTTTCCAAATATTAACACAGTTTTGGAAGATAAGAAAGTTAAGAAGCAAATGACAGTACCTCTTGAATGCATACAAATGGGCATCCATGAGATCAGATCTCATTTCCATCTACATGAAGGATAAATAATACAAAAAAAAAAGTTGAAAATTAAAAAATAAATAAGAGAGAAGAAAATAGCATTAAAAAAACTTCGTCAACCAATACGGTATTAGCTAAATGAAGCAAAATGTCATGTTAGTTCTTGAAAGAACTTGTTTTCTCAATATAGTCCCTAGCCTTCTGTGTTTATTGACTCCTTGAATGTTTTAATTTGCCTCCATTTGCTTCTTCAGTAAACCTTTCAAGCATGACCAAACTGAAGCAAGACACAATGATAATGTTGGCCAACATGCAGAATAATAAATGTAATGACCAGAAGTAACATTAATTAAGCAGAGACACGTGATTTTCACAACTGAAAAAAGATGGTTATTTAACACTTCATAATTCACAACAAAAGGTAAGATATAGAAACAAAATAATCAATAACCACACCTGGCCAGCTGCACGAAGTATGCTCTGCTGAATTCGAACATCTTTTTTCTCTTCAGCTCCTGAAAAAGTTGCAAGATTCTACTTAGGGAGCATATAAAGTAAAATGCAAATACAAGGAAAAACTTGGGATCTAACCAGTTGAAATATAAAGTAAAAATTGTTTTGTGGGATCCAGCCCTATTAAGTCGTGGCGACCAGCTTTCTTGGTTTTGTCTTTCCCAGCAGAGGTTCCTAACTCTGAAGGTCCACTTACAGGAGCATGGCAAAGCATTGCAGTAACCACTGCATCATGTCTTCTATGAGCAGCAGCAACGGCACCAGGAGGTACATCAGAAACAAGATCACCACTGACAACCTGCAGAAAAATAAATATAGCCATAATCCATATGAAGCAACTTCATTTAGACCTCAAAGTTAGAAGCAAAAGGAAGAGGACTACAACCAAAATGTCTTTAGCAGTTAAGTGGTGTGCGATAGCCCGAATGGCACCAGCTGTTCCCACATCCTCAGGAACTGCAGCGACCTGAGACATTACAGTTAATATTTAATTCACATGTACAAGGAGTATAGATTTATGAGAAGAAAATGAGGTTTACAAGAATAACATAGTCACTGCCTGACAGATGCATAGTCATTGATCTCCTTCAGTACTCCAAAAGTGACAGTAATACTAATGTAAAGTAAACATACAAGAGCAATTTGTCAATGTCAAACTTCCCACGAAGGCTGAAGCAAACATGAATGCCCAAAATGCATCCAGCCATCCGCAACAAAATTATGAACTCATCAAAAGGCTATGCAAAACCACATACATAACTAATGAAACTGGTAGAACTAATTACAGGGGGTCCAGGAGGAAATATCATTCTTATTTTTTAATGGTAAGTCACACATATTCTCAGGGTTAATAGTTCAACCCTCTACAACTTAGACAAAAATATTTGGTTCGAGTCATGAATTATGTGTATATAATATATATCTGTTCTAATAAAATCCAGAATATCATCAAAGTCATCTAGACTTGTAGCTTGGCGTTGAAAAGTAATAATCACTTGCTGTATCTATTAGTTTCATTCAATTAAAGAGGCACTGACTAAGAAGAAAGATTAGCCGAGTTTTTCACCTTTTATCCAATCAATCAAAAACAATCCAGAGCTCCAAAGCCAAGAGAACAAAAATGAGGCATAGAGTTTTTGTTGTCTCTTATGTAGGTTTTCACTTATGAGAACCAATCCAAACCCATTGAAGGTATAATTAAATCACCTCAAAATATATCAATCACACTAACGATATGTACTTTAGAGTACAAACAATTCATGAGTATACTCTTATGTTTGACACACTCATTAAACATAATGCTACAACTTCATATAACATCTCAACACCTTTTACTTTGCTGTGTCATCTTGGCCATATCCATGTTTGTATTGCATTCATATCAATGTTTATACTTCTCAGGATGACACTGATAATTATGGTGACTGGTGCTCAAGTCATTATACATATTAATAACTGCTTACCAATGGTTCTATGTAGCTCATTCCAGATTACTTTACAAGCATTCCAATTACAAATTGACAAGTCCTTACACAATAAAGCTAACAAAATGTGTCCTCAGCTACATTTAGAGGCTATGAGATGGTTTATAATCATCTCAGTTTCATCCCAAAAAAAAAAATAGTACGGCTAAATAAATGGACCAGCTTAAAACCCATGAGCTACTAAACTTATTGAATTATTCTCATATTGCGAAGGAGTTCAAAGTTTCATTCCAATTTACAACAATCAGCAGTAAATCAAGAATACTAATTTTCTTACAAATATTGGATGCCAAACTTATGAGCACCCTTGAATCCGTCACTTTTGGCAAATGGTCCTCAATTTTATGGAGAAACATCCATCACCTTAACAAAAGCATGCACTGGAGGAAGGCACAGTTGCTTAATGAAGAATGGCTCAAAATATACTGCTGTAAGGATCAAAAGGCTACCTCAACATTCAAACGATCAACATAAGCCCCTGATATCCAACCACCAACATGAAGAGCAGCTTCTTCGCCTTCAACTACCTAGACAAATGAGAATAAAGAATTCTGCATTATAACCCAAATTCCAATCAAATTCAGGATGCATAGCATTATCATAATGATATATCCCTTTGTGACGAGGAACTAAAAACTCATCACGACCCAGCAGCTTTACAGTTTGTTGGTCACTACATTGATAATGATGACAAAATCTCACATCAGGCGCTCCTCTGATCTTTTTTTCCTTTCGCCATCTCTCTAGAATATTCAACACGAGCAGGAGTATAAATGGAAAACAAAAATGGATACAAATTAGGGTGATTAAAAAGCCTCTCACCACTATGAGCTTTTTAAGGTTACTGAGTTCCAACAACTCAAGAACGTAAGAAAGAACTGCTCTATTCGCCACGGGAAGTAACGGTTTCGGGACCTCCTGCACTCGGAAAGCAAAAGCCACCATGAGATAAGCAGTTCCAAAATATATCCACTAGAGCCATTTAACGCTAGGAAAAGTAGGATCAAGAAGAAGAACAACAATTCAGGGATTGGATTATTGATTCATTTCCAGATTATAAGGGAAAGCAACAAAAAAAATCTTAAGAACCAAACAAAAGAAAACAGAACAACAAAGAGGGTACCTTGGAGACGAGAGGGTGGAGTTTGGTGGACGCACCACCGGTGAGAACAACCACTTGGAAGTCCATAACGAGAGAGATTCGAAGGGTTTTCTCAACTCTGAACAGAGGACCAAACCAAAATTACAAAACCTCCGCTCCGTACAAAGTGAAGGAATTTAACTCCAGTGAACTGATTTGCTTATCATTCCGTCTCCTCTTTTTAACTCCTTCAGCTGGACCTCCTCTTCCCACCTTTTCTCGGTACATTCATCATATGCAGTTCATCCAGTTTTATTCTTAAGTTTCCAAATTTATAAATTTTTATATAATAATAATATTTAAAAAAATGACAATTCTAAAATTATATTTATTTTAGATTTTGTATTTAATAAAATAAAAATATAATTAAATCTGTCCAAATTTGATGTAAACGATTCAAAAATAATGAGTACATGATACCGAAAGGGGATCCATTTGGTTGGGGTGTAAGGATTATACAATTTAAATTTAAATTTAAATTTAATTTGATTTAATTTAATTAACCCTCTATTACACAGGAGAAAAATTAAAAGGAAAAAAACAAATGAAATACGTAATTCGAAAATAAATGGGAAAATCTTACTGACTGACATATATATAGGTCAAATTACAAAAGACAAAAAATCATAATCATTTTGAAAAATAAAAAATTCCCTCCTCTCAACTTTCGTAAAAAAAACGCTCTATTTTCTTTTGCCAATAAAAGCTCTACTTTGATCAAGCCATTGTAATATTCGTTATGAGAAAATTCCCGGGAACTCTTAATAAAATTATATATATCTAGCTTGATCCATTTCTTTGAAGGATTTTAAGTCGCAAAAATGTAACTGATAACATAAATATATATATGTTGGCAAAAAAAAAAAAGCAATATATATATATATATTTATTTTTCTGTTTGGCCAACGATAGTTATTTTTTAACCATAATCGCAATGTTAGTCTTGTTTTCATAAGAATATAATGGTCAGTTGATTATTTTTGGTGCTTTAAAATAATTATAATTTTTATTATTTTTTATAGTAAATATTGGTCCATATAAGTCCTTTTGTAAAATTTTTCAAAACTATTCCAAAAACAAAGGCTACGTTTGATTTGTCATAAACTGGTTTATATGGACAAGGAATGGAAAATGAGGTTTTAGTTAAACAAATTTGGCATGAAGAAGAGAAGATTTATAGCAAAGCTATCTTTTCTATTTGGTGAAAATTAATTTTTCTCATAAAAAAAGAGAAAAAAATGTTACTTTGCTAAAATCAAAATTTAACGGCAAATTTATTTTTTTAAATATTTTTTTAAAAAGGTATTGTTTGATTTGATTATTTTTTTATTTTTTATTTTTAAATATTTTTATTTTCTATTGATATACTAAATATTAGATTAAAAAATTACTTTCTAAAAAGGTTTATATTCATTTCCATTCATATTCCAATATCATTTTATACCAAACATAGAATAAATGATAATTCAACCATATATCTTATTTTAATTAATGTAATATAATCAATTTTCAAGTTGTACTTATGAAAAAGTTAGAGCATATTTGGTTTATCTTTTGAGTAAATAAAAATATGTTTACAAACATTCATTTGACTAGTTTTATATTTTTCTCATTTTAAAAGGTGTTTTTGTAAAAATATTTTTACCTCTAAACTATTTTTAACCAATAAACTGAAAAAATTACTTTTTAATTTGTAAACATATTTTTACAATAAAAAACATTCAAACATAAATAATGTTATAACAAACTTATTTTTATCTAAATTTTATTGTTACATAATTTATTTTATTCTTATTTTTATAAAATGAAAATTAAATGGACTCTTAATATTTTTATTTCGTGCCTCTTTGTTTTATTATTTCCAAATCAAAACTGGTTTTGAAACCTCATTTTTTCTGATGCGTTTGGCACTTTCTAAACAATCTTTTAGAAATAAAGATTGGCCTCCATCCCACATTTATTTAACAGGCCCTTCCCCTTCGTTCTTGGTTTGGAAAACCGATGTTAGCTTTTCTGAGTTTTGGGTTCGGAGGTAGAGAGACAAAATTAACTATGTACGTGTTGAAATGAGTGTGCCGAGGTTACAAGTCCAAGGTGGATATACGCCCCTTTGAAGCCTTACTTTCTGGGCTTATATACACCAGACTATAATTCGGAGGCCGAGATTAAGCATAATGAACCAGGTAATACATCGGTTATTGAACGATAAGATCGAGTAATCGTATGGCCAGATGGTCGTCCGACTAAACAACATCTCGGTCATATTGCCGACTACGGGTTTCTTCATGAAAACTGTATTGCCCCAAAAACACTCGGCTAGGAGTAGTAGTTATGGGGCCATAACAGTTACGGAATCATAACTGCAGGGTGAAAAATCAGGGATCACGCTAAAAGAGCATGATACTCCATAATGGCAATTTATAAAATATCCCGATAAATTAGGGATTACAGGGAGAAGACGGTTTAATCTTAACGGTTGGGAGATGGTGAATAAAAGGAAAAAAAGATAAGTGTAAACAGGGGAGGCACTGCATACGTAAGGTGGAATAGTTTCTCAGTCTTTTGACGGAACAAACTAATATTTATATCTAATTATTAAAATTAACTATATTATTGTTATAAAGCATATATAACTCAATTAATTATGTACTATTATATTATAAAATTTATGTTATTTTAATAATTATACATTTAAAAGCACCTGTAATTCTTATTATCTAAACAAGTTTTAATTTGTTAAACTTATTTTTAAAAAAATTTAAATATAAATCATGTTATAATAAATTTGCTTTTATTCAAATTTCATTTTATTCTAACTTACTTTTACAAATTAAAAACTAAATGGGCTCTTCACTCTAAATGGGCTCTTCACTATTAGAGTTTTTTGGCTTGTGTTTCACTATTAGAGATTTATGTTCTTTAAAATGGCCATGCAAAGGCACTAAGGGTAAATATGAGAATTTATGATGGAATAGAATAGAATAATTATTAATGGAATGATATGGAATTGAATGGAGTTGAGTGGAAAAGAATATAATGTTCCATTATTTAAAAATCTTACAAATGGAATAAATGATTTTGTTTGACCACTATTTGAAAATTATTAGAAAATAAATAAAATAAAATGGATTATAATATTTTTTAATATTATCCTTATGAATTAATTTAGATAAAAGAACTAATGATTATTAGTTTACGAAAAACTAAATTTGTTTATAAGTTATGATCAAATATTTATCCCAACCAAAAAAAAATTTGCTATCAAATGAACTTGTTAACAAACATTAATTAAAAGGTAACGCAATTTGGGGACTAGATTATGCACAAAATAGATATAAGGAAAAAAAACCATATATTGACATAGTAAAGAGAATATGAAGCAAGTGATATAATGAAGAGAATGAGAGGAGAGAGGTTGATGTAGGAATAGAGAAAAATAAGAGGTGCGATATATATTTTTATAAAAATGGAGATAATTTTGTAATTATAATATTAATTCAGACCATTCCATTCGTAATCCTTCAATTTGGAACAACAAAAAAAATTAAGTTTATAATGGTTAAAGAAGTCATCATTTATCATCTCACTCTTTTATAAAAAAAATTTTCTAAATAATGGCCAAAGTTCATTAGTTATCACACTTCATTTCATTCAATCGAAAATAAAACTCTCAAGCATTCACTAAAGCCAAATAGTTAAGACACAATTGGTTGAAAAAATTACAGGAAATAGGAAGTAAAATTATTTTTTCTCTACTCTTCCCTTGTTCCCCTCCCCTCCAAAATGGTGATTTTAGGAGGGGAGAAATATAATTTGAATACAAATAAGTTATATTATCCTTCCAAATCTATAATATTACAAACATGACTTAAGTACTATGAAAATCTTTAACATCTCATTGCACGCGAACTTTTTTTGGCGCACAACCACTTTCTCTCTTTTTTAACATTATTAATACACTACTATAAAATTTGTTTTTGTGATAAAAAATTTTATATAAAATTTGTTTCATAATGATATAATATATTAAAATTAATCAAAAAAATCTTTTCAAAAGCATATTAAAAAATTATCATAAATGAGTAACATAAAATATTTTAAAATTAAAAAATTCCAAAAGTAATAAATTATGATATAATTACATTCTTTCATTAAAAAACAGAATTGGAAGTATATATAAGAATATATCAATTCATAGTTAGCTCTTCTCTCCTCTCTTTCTAAATCATATTAAAATGTCTCTCTTCTCCTTCTCTCTAATACAACCATATATGAGGTACTTCTCTCCTCTTCATTAAAATTCCTTTTATCCTATCCATTTCATTTGAATTTAACACTATGTAACAATATAATAGTAGAATAAGATGTTAAATTACTTACTAGCAACCCATTTTGTTTGATTACAAGGGCTAGGGTGAGGGAATGGATTTTATATTTCTTGAGTGGCTATGTTTGGTTGAATAAAGAAAAATTATACTTGTAAACCTCATGTAACCATCGTGCCTTATCAAAAGCTGAGGCATCGGACTACAAGACTTTAATCCTTCAAAAAAGACTTAGGGCCTGTTTGGATTTCAATTAGTTAAAAATAAATTTTGGTAAAATTGGTTTTGTAACGTAGTTATGATAAAAATTGGTTTTTGACTAATGTGTTTATGTTTGGATGATTTATTTGAAAATTGGTTTTGACAAAACTCATAATTTTCCTCTAAATTAAGTTTAAACTCTATCTCATGGTTAATTTAATTTATTTGGACTAAAATTTAACCTACATTTATTTAATTGAGAGTATAATATATCTAATATAATATTTTCTTGCAGGTCATGATTTATAAAAATTAAAATTTTGAAGGGAAATTTTGGTTAATAAATAGGAAAAATTTTATGGAAATTTTATTTTCTTAATTTTTTTATTTTTTCTCATTTTTATTAGTATATTTTTATCTGACTTTAAAATAAATACAGATAGGAAGGGAGAAGGAGAACGGAAAAGCAGGTCCAAAGCTGCTTCTATGTAAATCACGTTTTACTTGAAAAAAAATCATTCTGTAACGGAAACTGAGAATTTTACCAAACATCATGATATACAAATTAAACCAAGTTTTGGGTCAACATCGAAACTGACCCTTAATTACCCAAAGGGAAAATGACACTCCTCCGCCACCTTCTTCCTCGCTAAGCATCACCACCATGCACCAACACTAGCATTGCTGGCATTGATCTCCACCTCCACCTTTGACTTCATTATGCAACAGAATCTCCCTCTTCTTCTTCCCCTTCCTCCCTCTCTTTCGCCTTGCTCCTCATCTCCACCTCCACCTTCGATCTTGCTCTACATCTCGCCCTACACCTCAAATCATGAATGACGTTGTTAGAGCTGTTCACATAATGAACAACGCTGCCTGTTCAATTTGATGACTAACATCTGTTTCAACTTGGTTTGGTGATCAAAGCACATGTGGCATGGACAGGAGAGGTCAAAGGCTTGATTAGAACCCGCAAAGATGACAATCAGAGAAGATGATGAATCACATGAATGATTGGCGAGGAAGATAATCAGTGGTAATTGTGCCATTGGGGAAAGATAAATGGGAGGGTGGGGGTGAATTTTTCAGGGCAAAAGGCAAAATAATTTCAATTTTATTTTTTAATAAAAAATAAATATCATTCCTTTATTATTTATATCTATCAAACAAATCAACTTGTAATTCTCATTTCATTTCATTAAATAACATCACACCACCTGATATTTCCTAACCTGCATAATTGCATCCCGAGCCCAAAATATTTGGGTCGGGGAAAAACCGAAATATTAAATAACAGGGTCCGAGGTCGTATCGGGACCCGATTTATGGGCAAATTATCGTCAATGACGCAGGGATACTTGATCTTTCCATGTGTTGGGGTTCATCTATTTAACCCCTGTTCACTCCCTTTATTCCCAACCACTCCTACCTCCATGCCAGCACAGTTGGCTTCCTATTCCTAAAGCTTAATCTCTGGCATATATTATTTTTCTCTGATTAAAACTGAGCAGCCCAATCTCACATCGCCGCTGGACTCTAATCTCTCTGGCAATCTTCAGATTCAAATCTCATAAGCTCTTCTTTGGTACCCAGTTGTTGGGGGGCGTGGGAGCTGATGCTCGCTAACTCAAGCTGGCGTTGACACCGACGGAAAAATTCGAACAGTACTGATTTTTTGTTGATACCCATCAAAAAGCTTAAAGACCTATTCTGTTCGGTCTTATCTTTTTAGCTCACGGAGGTGATCAATTTTACCTGATGTATTTATTTATTTGTATTTATTTATTGAGTGATAATTTTGCCTCTCATTGCTGATAGTCGAAGTTTGTTGATGCTTTGGATTTAATGTAGTTTGGCGCTTGCCCTTATTGGATAATTTGTTTCTGGAATTGATAAATGACGGTTTACTGCTTTCTTGTTTTGCCGGCTGTTTAAATTTTTGCCCCTTTACTTTAAAATTCGTAAAATTTGCTTGGTTGCATTTGCTTGATCTGAAACTTTCTTCTTTTGCATGTGGTTCAATCCAGTTCACACACTCTTGTATTAACTGGTATTATTTCCTAAGTTATTATCGTTGGGAAGAGTCCTTGGCTAGGAGTGCCGTTGCCTTATAAAACAATCATCCTGTTTTGAAAGATAAATTACAGTTTATCCTCTGTAGATTGACTCAGAAATTTATGTCTCTGGTGTTTTAAAGTTTGCATTTGTGTTTGGTCTTCTTTTGTTTCTGGACAGGATGGTCTGTTTAATTTTCCCTTAACAATGTTATAGTTTTATTTTGTCGACCGAACTATTCATGTGAATGTTAGAGTATGCTTGCTCATACCTTGAATGATTTTACAGTTTTTTTATGTCATTTTTGTGATTAGTCTGACATTTGAGAGTTGAATTTGTCCACTTAATACTAGTAATGATCTTTAGGCCGTTATGAAATTATTATTATATGAAACTATTTAAACATCTAAGTAGTTTTTTTTTTTTAATTTGAATGAAAAAACACCACAAAGTTAAGTTATACAATAAAAACTGACGGGAATTGAGTGACACGCTTTAAACCATGTATACCAAATTGATTTTGAGCCACGTATACATGAAACATTTAATCATACCTCTATGTCAATCTGAATCAAATAGGAATCATAGGATCAATTTGATGTTTAACAACATTTGCCAAGGAATTCTTTCGACCTTTGGCCCTGTTTTGTCATCCGAAAAAATTGCCAGGGAATTTTCTGGTTGGGTCTTATTGCAGCAAAGATGTGTTTAGTCACATTGTTTTCTTTTTATTCATTGATGAAACAATGTTAGAATCGGAACTTGGAAGTTTTCTAGCCTGTACCAACTTTCAATGTATTTTTTTGAAGAGCACTACTGCTAGAATCCTTTCAAATAGAGCATTACACGTGATAACTGAAACTTCACTTATCAATTTCTCAGAACAATTTGCGCCAACTATTCTCTTGGTCCTGTGTCCATATGAAGATAATAATATGATTCACACAATAATACAATAACAACAATAACATTAGCCTTATCCTACTATGTGGGGTCAGTTACATGGATCATATGACGCCAATGCGCTTTATCAAACGCCATCTCCTCAGATAAATCATTTCTCAAAAGGTCATTCTTTATAACTTTTCTTAGTGTCCTTTTTGGTCTTCCTCTACGTCTTTTGATTGGGTTCCAGGCCATTTGATCAACTCTTTTCACTGACTCCTCTTGCCCTCTTCTTTATACATACCCAAACCACCTTAAACAATTTTCCACCATTTTCTCCTCGATAGGTGCTACCCCAACTTTTCTTCGTATACAGTCATTTCGTATCTTATCCAATTTTGTATGACTACACATTCATCTCAACATCCTCATTTCTGCTACTCCTATTTTGTGCTCTTGTTGTCCTTTCAAAGCCCAACATTCACTACCATATAGCATTGCTGGCCTTATAGCTGTTCTGTAAAATTTTTCTGTAAGCTTAGTAGGTACCTTGCGATCACAAATAATTCCTGTTGCTTTCCTCCACTTTAACCACCCAGCTTGTATCCTATGCATAACATCCCCATCAATTTCACCATTATCCTGTAAAATCGACCCCAAATATCTAAACTTTGACACCTCATAGATGATTTGCTTTCCAATTTTTACTTCTGAATCATTTTTAATTGACCTCTTATTAAATTTGCAATGTATATATTCCGTCTTACTTCTACTCAGACAGAAACCTTTTAATTGCAAAGTATGTCTCCATAATTCAAGTTTAGAGTTGACCTCTTCTCTTGAGTCCTCAATTAAAACTATATCACCCGCGAAGAGCATACATTTTGGAATTTCTTCCTATATATGTTCTATAAGAACATCCAAAACCAGATCAAACAGGTATGGACTCAAAGAAGATCCTTGATATAAGCCTATTGTTATAGGGAAGTCCTTTGTCACACCTCCATGGGTTCTCACATTTGTTGTTGCCCCTTCATACACATCCTTTTTGGCTTGAATATAAGCTACATGGACACTTTTCTTCTCAATTGCTTTCCATAATACATCTCTTGGTACTCTATCATAAGCTTTTTCCAAATCAATGAAAACCATATGTAAGTCTCTCTCTTTACTCTGGTATTTTTCAATCAAACCCCTTAATAAATAAATAGCCTCTGTTGTAGACCGTCCTGGCATAAATCCAAATTGGTTTTTTGAAATACAAGACTCTTTTCTGAATCTATGCTTAATCACTCTTTCCCAAAGTTTCATGGTGTGACTCATGAGTTTTATCTCTCGATAATTAGCACAATTCTGAATTTCTCCCTTGTTCTTGTATATTGGCACTAGAATGCTCTTTCTCCATTTCTCTTGCATTTTCTTGGACCTTAAAATCTCGTTAAATAACTTAGTGAGCCACCAAACCCCCTTCTCTCCTAAGTACTTCCAAACTTCGATAGGAATACCATCAGAACCAATGGCTTCACCATTAGCTATTCTCTTAAGAGCTTCTTTTACCTCTCCAACCCAAATCCTACGATAGAAATTCAAATTGAGAACATCTTCATGAGTTGTTAATCCTTCGGTATCATTAGTCATATCCAATCCATTATTGAAAAGCTTATAAAAGTAGCTCTCCCATCTTTCTTTGATATCATCATCTGCAACTAAAATTTTTCCTTCTTCTTCTTTAATACATCTTACTTGGTCCAAATCTCTTGACTTTCTTTCCCTTCTCTTGGCAATTTTGTAAATCTTATGTTCACCATTCTTCGTTCCTAAATCCTGATAGAATTCCTCAAAAGCTTTAGATCTAGCCTCGCTCACTACTTTCTTCGTCTTCTTTTTAGTCAACCAATAAAATTTCCAATTTTCATTTATTGCATAGATGCAGGGCTTTGAAACACTCTTTCTTATATTTGACCTTCTCCTGCACACTCTCATTCCACCACCAAGATTATTTATACTTAGGTCCAAACCCTTTGGATTCACCCAATACTGCTTTAGCGGTATCCCTGATCCTTTTAACCATCTCATCCCACAAGATGTTAGCACTTCCTTGCAAGTTCCAATTACCTTCCTCCATAACTTTCCTCGTAAAGATCAGTTGTTTCTCACCTTTTAGTAGCCACCACTTAATCTTATGATTTAAAGCTTTTCGACTTTTCAGTTTACAGTTTTTAACTAGTACATCAGGGACCAAGACCCTATGTTGTGAAGTTAAACTTTCACCAGGGATTACTTTGCAGTCTTTACAAGTTGTTCTATCTGAGTTCCTTACCAAAAAGAAGTCAATTTGCAACCTTTTGACTCCACTCTTATATGTAATTAAATGCCCCTCCCGCTTCTTGAAATAGGTATTTACAATCGTGAGGTTGTAAGCCATTGAAAAATCAAGAATGGAATGTCCCTCCTCATTTACTTCTCCAAAGCCATAACCGCCGTGAGTTCCCATATACTGTCTTGCCTCTTTTCCCATATGACCATTAACCCCCCCCCCCCCAAAAAAAATGAGGATCTTTTTCCTCTTGTGGGATTCCTTGAACCAAGTCCTCCAAATCTTCCCAAAACTTTTCCTTAATATGTGCGTCAGACCCTACTTGAGGTGTATAAGCACTAATAACATTAAGTGTACTATGTCCAATAGTCAATTTTAAGGATAAGATCCTATCTCCAATCCTTCTGACTGCTACCACATTATTTTTCCAACCTTTGTCCACAATAATACCAACTCCATTCCGTACTCTAACCTTCCCTACATATCAAAGTTTATAACCAGTAGTGTCTAACTCCTTAGCCTTTTCTCCCACCCATTTAGTTTCTTGAAGACATAAGATGTTAATTCTCCTTCGAATCATAGTATCCACCACCTCCATAGGTTCACCTATTAACGTACCAATATTCCAAGAACCGAATCTAATCTTGCTTTTCTGGGCTAACTTCTTTACCCTTATCTATCCAACGTAATGTGAGAACCCTTGCTCATTTAACATTACACCCAGAAGCTGATGTAGCGGCTCTAGCTCATTTGACACTGCATTCGAGCCATACAACGTGTTACTTTTGGGCAACGACCTAGCCTTAGCACATATGCGTCTTTGATCCATGTCATAAGATTCGACAGATTTTTACATTGGCTGTCGAGGGCCTAACACAACCCTCCTCCTTTACCCGGACTTCGGACCGGCTATGACACTACATAGGTGGAGTTATGATTCACACAATAATGATTTGAAAATTTAAGTCATAGGTACCATTCAATCCTAAGAAGAAGTTCCGTGCTATCTTATTAATTCTAATATTTTGGTAAAATGTTTGCCTTTTGCTATGCATAGGTTATATTTTTTAGTTGCAAAACGAATCTGTTTTTTTATTTTATGTTTGTTTTATCAAGCTCTAGGATTACTGAGCAAATTCCTGCTACACTTATCTGCTCTTTTTCACAACAGATGAATCTTGAGCGTGCTTTTGTACTTTTCTTTAAAGTGACTCACACTTGTGTTATCTGTGCAAAGAGAATACAATTGTGCATTTTTGTTAGTTTGGTTCCTATTTATTATGTTTTAATGCATGACTAATGTCTCTTGTTGTGCGTAGTAACTAATAAGCAATTGCTTATGTTGGTTGTAAGAATTATCAAATATTTAATATTTTTACTGTTGACAATAAGTTTACTTAGGCAGGCAGGCTTCACTGTTTGTGTTTAAATTATAGGAATTGATGGGTAAGAGAGTTAGAAACAAGAGACAAGGTTCTGCTAAGGAGAAGCGTGATGCTACCCATGCCCCGAAGAAGGTTGCGCAATCATGCAACCCGACTGTTGACTTTGTCACTGTTAATGATGAGGTTTCACTTGTAAAAGAGATAAAATCTTGCCCTCATCTTGAAAAGAGTGTTAATTTGACTAAATTTTCTAGCAAGATTGGGCCTTCTGGATCCATGAGCATCACATGTGAAGATTGTAGGGAAAGTGCTGCTGATCAGAGGGGAAATAAAAGAAAAAGTAAACGTGGGAATAAGAAAGGCACTGCTTCAGTGGATTCAAAATCTGAGTCAAAGGCTATATGGATTTGTCTGGAGTGTGGCCAATGTACCTGTGGAGGTGTTGGGCTTCCAAAAACCCCGCAATGCCATGCGATCAAGCATGCCAGGCAAAGTCGGCACCCCCTCATGGTCAATTCTGAGAAACCTCAGCTGTGTTGGTGTTTTGTTTGTGATATGTTTGTCCCTGTTGAGAAAACTGATCAAAATCATGAAAAAAATCATGTTCTTTCTGATGTTGTGACACTGTTGAAAGCTCGACCAGCAGACCAATCATCAGCAGATGTTGAAGATTTGTGGTTTGGGAATGGCAGCATTACTACTGAAATTAAATCAGGAACTTTGCTGGCAAGCGATTCATATGGAAAAGCAGGTTACATAGTTAGAGGTATGGCTAATCTTGGTAATACTTGCTTCTTCAATTCAGTCATGCAAAATTTCCTAGCTATGAATAGGTTGCGAGATAATTTTCTAAAGCTAGATGCTCCTGTTGGGCCTTTGACTAGTTCCTTGAAGAAGTTGTTTATTGAGACAAACCCAGAATCAGGATTAAAAAGTACTATAAATCCTAGATCATTTTTTGGTTGTGTATGCTCAAAGTCTCCCCAATTTCGAGGGTATCAGCAGCATGACAGTCACGAATTGCTGTGTTGCTTACTAGATGGGCTCGGTTCTGAAGAACTAGCTGCAAGAAAACAGAAGGATCCTCCGGAGAAAGATGGAATTGCTTCCAATGTAACTACTTTAGTTGATGCTCTATTTGGGGGTCAATTATCAAGTACTGTATGTTGTGTTGAATGTGGGCATTCCTCAATTGTGCACGAGCCTTTTCTAGATCTCTCACTTCCGGTTCCTTCTAAAAAATCTCCACCTAAGAAGGCCCAATTAGCATCTCGATCCAAGAAAGGAAAACTCCCATTGAAGAAAGGTGGAAAGACTCGGGTGAAAGTAAATAGAGATGTTGGTCCCTCGCCTGCTCAAAGTTCTGCAACCCAATTATCAAGCAATGAATCATCCTGCCCTGTGCAGTCCAATATATCAGTTGCTGATGAGGTGGTGGCTTCTTCTGGGGATTCTACAGTATTAGGTCCTGAGAATAAAAGCAACTTGACTGATTATGAGGCCTCGAGCTCAGCTAATTTCCTAACTGCTCAAGATTCTGAGCATACACAAGTCCTTGACAATGGTACAGAGAAAGCATCAACTTCGTCAGGTGATTTTACATGGTTGGATTACGTGGAAGCTGGAACCATGACAGATGAAAGTGGCTTCTTTTCCCAGAAGAAGGATGTTGCATTGATACAGGATGATGAGAGCAAGGAGGAATCTTTAAATAAATTCCCTGTACGGACCAGCTGTGAATCTAGTGGTCAGATTTGTTTCCCTGATGAGATGCAAAACCTTAGACCAGTTTCTTGTTCAGGGAATGGGTGGGAGGATGAGGTTCCGTTACAAGTTCAAGATATGGAAGTGTTATTGCTTCCATATAAAGAAGAAAGTTCTTCTATGGGGGAGATCATGGGAAGAGATGGTGAGGCCACCTCATCAGTTTTGGGCTGTGAACAGGAAGACTTGGGGTTTGATGGCTTTGGTGACTTATTTGATGAGCCTGAAATTGTTGCAGGCCCTGCTCCTAGACCTTCAAGTAGTGAGGTTGAAGCAGGTTTTAATGCTGGAAACAGCAGTGAGTCTGATCCAGATGAAGTAGATGATACAGATTCACCGGTCTCTGTAGACAGTTGCTTGGCTCATTTTATAAAACCTGAGCTTCTCTCAAATGAAAATGCTTGGTATTGTGAGAAGTGTTCAAAAATTCTGCAACATCAGAAATTGGAAGCAAAAATGCAGAAAAACAGGGTATCCAATGGAGAAGAGACTGAAAGTAACAATGACCCTCAGCATACTACCAACTCTTGTTCTGCAATGGTTGGAAGCCTAGGTAATGGGAATGTTAAAGATGACAAAATTAGAGACAGTTTGGTTTTACATTCTAAACATTGCAGAGAGCTTGAAAATGGTCACACGGATGAGTTGAGTACAGTTGTTAATAAGAGGGAAGATGAGACATTTAAAAAGAAAGAAACACATAACAGTGAAACTACAGGTTTTCGCAATGCTTGCAATGAAGAAAATGGTCTAGCTGCTGATTCTTGTAGCATACAGCATGCAACTGGAGATGTCCCAGAAAGAAATTCTCAGCTAAATCATGAAAACAATGACTCAGGAGTCACAAAAGATGAAGAGGTGGACACCAAAAGTGTGAAAGTGAAGAGGAACGCAACTAAGAGGGTTCTTATTTATAAGGAACCACCTGTTCTCACTATTCATTTGAAGAGGTTCAGCCAAGACATCCGAGGTCGCTTAAGTAAATTAAGTGGCCATGTCAGTTTCAAAGAAACAATTGATCTCAGACCATATATGGATCCGAGGTACTTATTTGGACTTTGCTAGATTTTGTTTGAACTCAATACTTCAAACTTTTACTATGGACATAATGCTCTGCCTGTTTTCTTTTGTTTTGCTTGTTCTTGATATAGTCTTATCCAATTTATTGTAATCATTACAAGGATTAAGAATTACAAGTTTGATTAGATCGTGAGATAATTTTGGAAATAATCTCTTTTCCTTGTACAATTATTGTTATTTATTGGACAAAAGAAGAAACTTTATTGTAGAGAAGAGAGGAAAAGTACAATGAAGTGAAGGATGAGATATCGTTGCAAAGAGAAGCTAAAACAAAATGGAGAATCTTTGAGGCTTTTAAGTGTGATAAAGTTGTCCATTCTCTCTTCATGTTAGAAATTGACCTGCTCAGTTTCTCCCCCCACATTGTTTCTTTTGGTGCTTTGACTGCTTGGAGTATTGCAATTTGACAGTGTTATTATTGCTGATTTTTATAGTTATTTACATATTATGACTGCAATTTTCTTTATTTAATGTTTATGGTTGATTAACTTGATTTGCTTTGTATTTTGAGCTATAAATAGGTTGTCCTAAACTCCAAATATTTAAAATTGATGGTTAAAATGGACTATAGAGAGATTGTCCTAAATTTATTTGCTAAGTGAGTTAGGTTCACTTCTTTGATGAATGATTAGTTTAAGGATTGAGCTTATATGAAACTGTTATTAAATGGGTAGATTCATGGTTGAGCTATATGCCACAATAACAAACCTAGCTTGATCCAAAATTGATCTCCTGGTTTGAATTGCCATCACCTGTAGAAACTGATGGGTGTGTGTATCCTGTATTATAAATTGGTTTATCTTTCTAATTAGGATTTGGTAAACACTATGAAATGTTAGTATTTAAACCTGATTAGAACCCGAGCTTGACTCATAATTGAGCTGCCAATTTGAAATGTCATCCATCTCCTGTTGAAACTGGTGGGGCTGTGTGTATCATGTATTGTAAAGTGTTTTCTTTCTGTTCTAGTTGGGGGTTCGGTAAATATTGTGAAATCATGCGCCAATTATCTAAAAGTGACTGCCATGTTCCATTTTATATTGATTTCATTTTGTGTGTCAAGGAACGTCAATTCTTAATTTTGGGATGTGGTCGTGAGAATAGCAGAATGCACCATAATGTATAATGTTTTTTTGTCAAAAAGTTTTGAACTTTTGATGAAAGGTGCAACTTCAAATTTTTCTGTTATACTTGTTGACAGGACTTGAATGTCAGATGCTGATGTTTACACCTTTATGATACCACTCCTTCACTTTTCTGGTTCAGTAGGTCTAGGTCATGTCAACTGGTGGTAAATACCTGCAACTAATCTATCTAGTAAAAGGAAGATTCACATTTTTTGATTTGTTAGGCAAGTACCAACATTGGGTTGTTTAATTCAACGTTTTTGAACTTGTGTATTATGCTGAATCAAGTTTGATAGCGAAGAAAATGGCAGGCATTATGCTTTTTCATATGCTCTGTTGAGTGCACGTTTGATTGGATCAAAAGTCTCTCTTGGTCATAAAATGACATTGTTGCCTTGGAAAAAAAATAAAGGTGCAGGAATGAAGAGAAGCATGAATACCACTTGATGGGCGTGGTGGAGCATTCGGGTACGATGAGAGGGGGTCACTATGTAGCGTATGTAAGGGGGGGTTGGAGAAACAAAGAGAAGGCCACGGATGAAGAGAATGAGAGTTGCACATGGTATCATGCAAGTGATGCCTATGTGCGTGAAGTTTCCCTTAAAGAAGTTCTTGCTTGTGAGGCTTACATTTTATTCTATGAAAGAAATTGAGTGTATCATTTACTTTACTTTTGAGCTCATACGTGTATTTGTGATGCCCAATTTTTTTGTCCTTTTAACACACAATGAGAGATCCCCAATGTACACTGCGACATTATACTATCAAATGCCAATTTTTCCCTTTCCCTCCCTCTTCTGGTGCCAAGCTTATCACATCATTCATTCTGTTCCATGCTTGCTATCATAGTATTATTACATACATTCGCTTTCATAATTTGATCAAATTATAACTCATCTAAACGAAAAATGGAATTTTTTGATAAGTTAAGGAAATTTGGACTAGTCCCTCTTTCTTTCCCATTCTTTTATACTTGTTATTATTGTTTTTTTACATTGTTGGAATTCACAAAAGTAACCATTTGGAAAAGGAAGTATAACGAAGATTGTGCACCATCTAACACAAATATCTAAAGGAAGCATGCTTATTTTCCTTGCCACATTTGATACAAGGGGAAGGTGAGGTTTTTTTTTTTTTTTAGCATTAATGATATTCTTCAATCAACAGTTGAATACTAGTAATCTTTTTAAGGTGTAAAAATTATTAAAATAAATTTTATTTTTTCCAAAAAAATATTTTTTATACGTACAGTACTCGGAACATTATGCTTGAAAGAGTCTGCCAACTATGTCAATCACAAGAAAATGTGAGTTGAGGGAAGGAGCGGGCGGGGATGAGCCCATTTTTTTTTTTTTTTCGATCAACCATTTTCTTTTATTTGGCATAAAAGAAAGGTATTGGAAAGGGAGACCAACCCTTCCTAATTTTTTAGGGAAAATTTTTCATTCAAAAAGCTATGGAAAGTGGAAGTTTTCATGAAAGATATTTTTTCTCATTAAAATATTCTTAATAAATATTTCATATTCCATATTTGTCCCATATTTGATACAATGGAAAGGATAATTAATTTTATTAATATTAATAATATTATTTTAAATATATTATTATTAATTTAACTATTATTTTAAAATATTAAATAATAAGATTAATAAATATTAAATTCAAATTAATATTAAATCAAAATAATATTAGATTAAATTTTTGAATTAAAAAATTATTATAACAATTTAAAATTGATAGCACTTACATCTTTTTCTCATTTTTTCTCCCTTCTTTTATTTATTCATTCATTTCAGACAAGGTATACTAATTATTCTCTTCTCTTTTTATTTTTTCACCCATACCAAACATGATTTCTCTTTACTAATGATAAGAAAATCAGACCAGCCATATGACCAGTTGAGGTACTGATTTAAAGTTCAATAGTTCAATCGAAGTCAGATCGGGGTAGGACCATTTATAATTAAATTAATATATTTCAAATAATACATACTTAAAAGATAAAAAAATCAATTTCCCAAAGTAAAAAAGACGTAATCTTATATTATCAAACATTTTTAAGAATCACATTAAAATAAAATTAAAAAAATTAAGTTTAAAATTAAATTATAAATAATTAAAAAAATAAATTTTAAATGAATTGACTATAATTTTCTTATATATAATTTTAAAAATAATAATACAATAGGAAAAATATACATTTATACTCTATTCGATCCACATTATAAGATATTTTGTATCAATTACATGCATATTAAGAAAATTATTTTTTCAACTGAAATCAATGCAAAAAGTATTCATATTTTCTATTTTACCCGCAATAAATACCATATTATATTATTATTATTATAGAGCTATAAATAAGAAAAGGGGAATTATTAAAGATGGATAAAATAGAAAAAAAATATCCAATATTTAATATTTTAGATAAAAATTTATTATATAAAAAAATTTATAATATAGATTAGAGAAAAAATATGAATTAATGTATTCTTTTTTTTTAAGAAAAAGAATGAGATTACAAAAGTTATCACAATTTTTTGTTTGAAATTTTCAAAAAATGGGATGATTTATTTCTGAAAAAAAATTGGAATGATCGGCGAATGTGAATTAAAAAAATATATTTGTTCACCAATTTAAAAAGCAAGCCCTACTAAATGGAAAAGGGTTGCCCTACTCCCTATTAGCTTCAGAGCCTATCTCTGATCTCTTCAATTGTCTGGAAGTAAATACAACATTGCTTTTTCTTTATTTTTTTTTTAATGTGCGTGCGTGGAGAAACTATCTTAGCACATCAATGCCTCACCCCAATTTTCAAATGAGAGACAAACGCCGAACATCAATTTCCTTCCCACGGGTGGTGTTCTTCACTTCTTCTCATCGGAATATATCAAAACGCTTAGGCTTTCAACATGTTTTGTGTTCGAGACAGACGTGGAAGGACCATAAATGCTCTTTATTTCTCTTCTTTTCTCCGATATCATTTGTTATTTTACTTGTAAGTTGACTCAGGTTCTAATTAAATTTATGTCTGATTTGATTTTTCATTCCTTTCTATTTTTCAGCATCTTGTTCTTTTTTATATTTTTAATATTATTACTCAACTCTATTTTTTGGCTAGATCTTTTTCTTCACCTTCTTTTATTATCGATGTTGTTTTATTTTTAAACCGATTTAGCCCATTCTACCACTGTTTTTTTCGATTTTCACCAATTTTTAACTAGTCTTACTGATTTTTAACTAGCTCATTGAAGTCCCAATTATCTTCTTTTTCACTAGTTCTTAGTTAAATCGGCCGGTCAGATCCGATTTTTATAACATTGCTATTTATTTTTACTTTTCATTTTATCTCTTTATCCTCCATTTCATTTAAAAGGGCCTCTCTCCTACATTATAAATTATAAATATATTGAAATGATATTTTGGGTTGAATTATCGATTTTCACCAATTTTTGACCGGTCTTACCGATTTTTTACTAGCTCATTGAAGTCCCAATTATCTTCTTTCTCACTAGTTCTCAGTTAAACCGGCCGGTCAGATCCGATTTTCATAACATTGCTATTTATCTTTATTTTTCATTTTATCTCTCTATCCTCCATTTCATTTAAAAGGGCCTCTCTCGTACATTATAAATTATAAATATATTGAAATGATATTTTGGGTTGAATTATCTTGACCAATATCAATGGTATAAGTTCAACAATTTTTCAAGGAAGTTAGGTCTAGTAGAGATATGCAGCACTGATACTTTACATTGTTTCATGAATCCATATTAGATATTTTTCTGATGGTACTGATATACATCAAATATACATCAAATTTTTTTGGATACATATATGATAAGTATCTAATTTTTATTAGAAATAAAAATAAAAATTAATTTTTAATACATATATGATGCATATACAATTTAGGTTGATAAGACTTGATACTAAGACAAATACCTTATAGTATTTTTCTTAAGAAATTAAAATAGCTATTACTTTGCTTATCAATAAAAAATTAGAAATAGATTTTTTTATCATAAAAACTAATTCAATAAATATTACATTATATTTTCTTTTAACATAAAAAATAGAGTTTTTTTCTACAAGTAATCTATTTTTTGGAGTTCCTATTCATTCATGCTTTCAAAGAAACAAGTTGAATCCTAAAAGAATGGAAAATTTGGCTTATGTTTAGAGTAATTTGTGGCTCTTGACTAGAAAAAGTAAAAAATATGAGTAAGAAGATACTAAGATGTGGAACATTAGTAAAATATATGGGATTGCTTTAATGGTACTAAAGTTTTGGAGATGATTATCTATCTTTTGATGAAGCATATATAAAAATTGTCCTATTTATAGATAATGGCTGTGGAGAAAAGATGAGACTAATACTGTTTCTAATAGTAGGCATTAGACTATAAGCAACTAAGCGTTAATTGTAGTGTAAGTATCGTTATGTTAATGCAATTTTCGGGTGAAAAATTAACAACAATTTTACATGTTTTGGATTTTTTTTCAATTGTAATTATATTTCTTGTCTATTTTATGAATTTTTTAATAAATATATATGTCCTAAATATTTCACATCCTACAATTTTAGATTAGGTAGTATTAACAAGGTATTAAAAATCTGATTAGCTATTGAACTAATCAAAATACTAGTTAAATGTTCAATGGTTGAATCATGATCAAATCATGGTTAAACTGATCATAATTATATATTCTCTATTTTTAGATTAGATAGTTTTGATAATGTATTAAAAACCTGATCGACTATTAAACTAGTCGAGACATTAGTTAAATGTTTAATGATTGAACTGTGATTGAACTAGTTATGATTAAATTAATATTATTTTAATTATATATTAACTAAGATAAAAAATAATAAAAATATATATAAAATTGATTTTAAATAAAAATAGCAATAAAATTAAACAAAATTAAAGTGAGTAAAAATGAAAAATTAATACATAATTAAAAAAATGAATAAGTATTTTATAATTTTAAAAAAAGTAATTATGATAGGTAAGATATCTATAATATACACTTATTTTATAATTCATAATTTTATAATATATATGCTTTTCATTTGAACATTATTCTTTATTTCTCAATATTTAATAGATATAGGTTTATATATTATAGTTTAGAAACATTATCTGCATATTTGAAAAAAAAGGGACAAAACATCATTTGCATTAAAAGTTTTTGAAAAAAAATTAAAATAAAATTGACCGGTGCAGATCGGTTCATTCATGATTGGCTTTATTGATTTAGACTGGTTTCGGTTTTTCACCAATTCTAAAATAGCCAGTTTTCTCATTATTACAAATCCTACCTGGCATCGTTTCATGATCCCACCAATAAAACGGGTCAATCTTAGTCCAATTTTTTATAAGCATCATTGGTACTCATATCCAATCTGCATTTTCACTCACAAACCGGTGGAAACTCTCCTTCATGGAAAATTTATTTTTGTACCAAATTATCCCTAAAACATTTACAATCTTCCTAATCTGCCCCTCACCCTCATCACACCCTTTCTTCCCTGCGTCGTCAAATCTTCTCTCCCCCATCGACAGATCTGCTCACCTCTCATCCAGCGGAGTTTCTTAGCCGTCGAGCACCTCGCCCTCATCTTCTTCCGGCATGGCCTTCAAAACAGAGGTGGAAGAATACAAGGCAACTGTTGGCATGGCCGTGAGCACCTCGTCCTCGTTCACACGGCAGTTCTGATATGGCCGCCTTTGGAAGGGACGTATTCAGGATGTCACTGCAGTGATGGTCAGATGACGTATTTTACAGATATGGCGCCGGAGACTCAGAGCAGTCAGCCGCCACCGCCTTATCCATTTTCGCCAAATTACCAGGGATGAAGACGGCTTCACTTTGGGAGAACCAACGGCGACTTGAATGAGAGAGATTTTGAATCAATTCTTGTTTGCTATTACTATTCAATGGTGTTGTTCAAACCCTAGTCATGCAAGTGGGGTAAGTGAAACCTTCTACAACTGATGCAAGCACAACTATAAAATAAACCACTTTATTGGTTTGAGCATCTGGATTGGTTGTGCGCAAAAATAAGAAGAGATTGTTGAGAGATGAAATTTCAAGTTGCATGAAATAAAAATATTAAGAGAAAGACAGATGTTAGGTATGGTGGTTGCCAAGTTTCAAGTTTGGAGTCGTGAGAGAGAGGCGGAGGGAGTTGGAGAGTGACGGAAAGTGATTGGTGGGGAAAGCCAAGTGCACCTTCTATGCGCACTAAGAAAGTGCACAAAGCCACATTTGAATCACTACAAATCCCCCCTCCCTGCTCTCTGGGCCCCATCTTTCCTTCCACCTTAACACTCAATACTCACCCCATCATTGCCATCGCAGAATTCTCTCCCACTCTTTCCATCATCAAAACATCTCACATTCTCAAGAAACCTATTTTCCTTTGTCATCTTACTTGGTCTGAAATCCAAAATATTTTTGGTTCTTGTGATGGGTTGTTGGTAAAGGAGGGGGTGGCGCGCTCTGTCTGATCTTGGTTATAATGGGCAACTGCTGGTTCTCTAGGGAATCCTCGGTTTACAGAGTGTCGTCCAATACAAAGTCAGGTATGATAATCTGTTCCCGGTATTTTTCTAAGCTTGGGTTATTATTCCTTATTTATCGGTGATTTCTCAGTTTTTCTGCTCTTCCGTCGTTGTTTTCATTAGAGAGGAACCATTAATCCACACACCAAACACTTTTTCCCATTCTGGAATTTTATGGACCATCTCACTGTTCTCAAAATTTCCGTTTGCTATGTACATAAACAGACTTTCCATCCCCTCTCTCGTTTGTGTGTCAGATTTTCATTAATTAAACTATTGAATCTGGAAGAACTTTTGAATCTAGTGTTAATTGCACGGATAGTGTTAATTGAATCTAGTCTTGTTGATATTTTTCAGATCTTCATAAGAAGTAACAACGAAGAGAAAACAAAAAATGATTTAGAGTTTGCATGTTTTCTTCAATTTTTTTTTTTCAAAAAGTTATATGTAATTTTTGTGAATTGAGCTCAATTGACCTTTTCCTCACATCTGCTTTTAAAGTGGGATGTGCATAGTGGATACCTCTCAAATAGTGCGTTGAGTCTTATCTTAGATTCTCTTTCACTGTGGAGGCTTTTAATATATATATATATTGCGTCACAAATTTTAATCTATACGCATGCTTTTAAGAGCCTAGCTTTTGTGGTCCTTATACTCCCTCAAAAGGAAGACTTTCATTCGATGTAGTTTTCCTAGCGGCAGAATTGAATTCATGTAGGTTTCTTTGAATTTAAATTCAAACTCATTTTAAGTTATGACCAAATATGCAATATCTTATTTTTAAACTTAAACCACACTCAATTCTTTCGGTGTTATTGGAATCAGTGGCAGTTAGTGAACTTTACTGCTAGATGTCACGGTGATAACCTTTGTTCTTGTCTCCCTTTTTCTTTTAGTGTCGTTGGAAACATTGGTATACGAGATAGCAGTGTAATATATCGTTCCCTCCCATTTTTCTTGTAGACTCACCTAAAGACCAAATTCATGCAATCAAACCTCGGAATGATGATAGTAAGTTACCATCCAACCCTGAGGAAGTAGAAGTCCTACGCCGTGATTCTGCTGCAAAGCCTTTGATCGCCTTTACATATGATGAACTAAAGGTAATCACTGAAAATTTTAGGCAAGATCGTCTCTTGGGTGGAGGAGGATTCGGAAGTGTTTATAAGGGGTTTCTTTCCGAGGATGTTAGAGAGGGCCTTCCACCTCTTCCTGTAGCTGTTAAGGTACATGATAGTGACAACAGTCATCAAGGACACAGAGAATGGCTGGTAATCTTTATTTCTTATATTTTTCTGTTGGTTGTGTTCTATGCACATATATGATCTGGATCTTTTGATTTTCATTCATAATTTGAACCCTTATTGCTTTCTAGGCGGAAGTCATATTTCTTGGCCAGCTTTCTCATCCAAATTTGGTCCAATTAATTGGATACTGCTGCGAAGACGAACATAGGGTGCTAATATATGAGTATATGGCCCGTGGTAGTGTGGAAAACAATCTCTTCTCTAGTAAGTGTTTCATTCTGCTTCTCCAACATGTGTACTTTTACTGCTGAGTCACATTACATGTCTTCAAAGAAACTCCTGCTGAGTAAGATGCTAGGGTTGTGAGTTTTCCTAGTTAATGCACACGACTGGGACATAGGGTGGTAATGCATCGATGCCATTCATAGCAATCAAACCATGCAATCATTTAGATATATGTTGATATTATTCTGCTGATGCTTCTTACCTTACATTTCACGCACCAATTTCTTCTGCAATGCATCTCTCCCTACATAGTTTTGTTGCTTTATGAAATATTACCAGCCTAGAATGTCTGAAGAGTTGAGCTTATGTGCTTTGTAGTTTTTTGCTCAAGTATCTTTGTTACTGCATCAAGACATCTAATCTGATGGACGTAGTGGGGACAGCAACTATACTGCGATCAGAGAGACTGCAATTATATTAAAACTTCGAATAACCTTGTTAAATGTTGTAAATGATTAATCCCAGATAGAATTTCTGTATCGTTTGTTGTTTGGCTAGAAAAATAAGTCTAGAATGAGTTACCTTCATAATCAATTGAGAGATTTTGGAATGGAGCTTCACATTTAGATCCTATAAACCCTCAGTATCTGTGGCAAAGAGCTTTGATGTGCTTGTAACCCCACTTTTTATGTTTTAAGTCAGCTGAAAAATGAAGTATAACTTCCTTCCATTATTAGAGGCAAAAAATTGGAGCCAGGACCATAGGCCATTTCTTGATGAACCCTTAATTTACACTTCATAGTGAGTAGATGTTAAGTGATTCAAGTCTTGCTTCCTTGGTCATTTCAGTTGCCTTTATGATTTTTGTTTTCATATCTAATACACATCTTCATTAACATATTGAAGGAGTATTGCTTCCCTTGCCATGGTCCATAAGAATGAAGATCGCATTTGGAGCTGCTAAGGGACTTGCATTTCTCCATGAAGCAGAGAAGCCTGTTATCTATCGTGACTTTAAGACATCAAATATATTATTGGACGTGGTCAGTAAATTTAAAGAGTTTATATTTCTTAAATTAAATGTAAAGACGAAACTCTATGTTTTCTTTTGAGTGAGTATGTACATAATTACATGGTGGAATTAATTATAGAAAAAGGAGGATTTAAAAAATGAAAGAAAATATTAGAAGGTGATGATGTGATGGCTTCCATAGTCTGGTCTTCTGTCTGGAATTAGCACAGAATAAGCTAATCTATGCACAACTTTGATTCAGTTTAAGCACTCATGGTAGCAAATGGTATTTCTTCTCTGTAAGGTGTATTGGAAGGAACCTAAGGTCTCGTATGCCTATGCTCAATACTCACAGCTCATCTGAACATGTGAACCATTATACTGATGTGATCAAATTTTGTCTGTCACCATAAAACACAGAGACAGAAGATGAGAAGAATCTAGGAGGCTAAATAATTAGTCAAATATCACAAACTTGCTTTGCATACAGATTGGAGTCAGCACGATGCACTATTTGAATTAACCCGGGTTAGGTACATCTCTCAGACAAAAAATTGGTGTGCATGGCTTGTTTAGTATTCCTTGTCTCGCTCAAGCAAGCATATTCTAACACAGGTGAAAAAATGTATTATCAAGTAACAAAATAAAATGACAGACAGGGTTGTTGCCATCTCTAGAAGACAATGTCTGCATAAAACGACAGAACATGCCTGATATTGTGCACAAATTTTAGCTTTTACACTTGTGTAGCAAAGGCTGCACTCTTAGCAGAGCAAGCCAACTTTCAACTAACAATCTTGATTGAATGACATGCTTCATCAAGAGCAGGACTACAATGCAAAACTTTCAGACTTTGGCCTAGCTAAAGATGGACCTGTTGGAGACAAATCTCACGTCTCTACTCGCATAATGGGAACTTACGGGTATGCTGCACCCGAATACATATTGACTGGTAAAGTTAGTTTTCAAGGTGAAGAGCAATTGCAGTTTTCCTAAATATTTATCCATATTGTATTGACGTTGAAAGCATCAATTGTGCAGGTCATCTGACCCCTAGAAGTGATGTGTACAGCTTTGGTGTTGTTCTTCTTGAACTTCTGACCGGAAGAAAATCTTTAGATAAGTCACGGCCTGCTCGGGAGCAGAATCTTGCAGATTGGGCACTTCCCTTGCTAAAGGAAAAGAAGAAATTGTTGAACATGATTGATCCAAGACTGGAAGGTGATTATCCCATTAAAGGAGTTCACAAGGCCGCAATGCTGGCTTATCATTGCTTGAACCACAATCCAAAAGCAAGGCCTTTAATGCGAGATATTGTAGATTCACTGGAGCCTTTGCAGCTTCACAATGAGGTTTCTATTGGAAAAACATTGACCATCATCAGTGAGGTTCCTCAACCCGAGTTAAAAAGCAAAGATGCAAAATAATGCCTCAAGGCTAGGTCTTGTTTTCTCTTGTCTGGTTTGAAGGGACAGTGGTTTTGCATGAAAAATAGGCCATTTCTTTCCACTCTCTCTCTCTTTCTTCGCTCTTGGGATGTGGTCATGAGAATAGCAGGATGCACCATAATGTGTGTGTGTGTGTATATTTGTATTTTTTTTTTTTCTTTTTTTGTCAGAAAGTTACGAACTTTCGATAAAAGGTGCAACGTAAAATTTTTCTTTTATACTTGTTGACAGAACTTGAATGTCAGATGCCGATGATTACACCTTTATGATACCACTCATTCATTTTTCCGGTTCAGTAAGTCGTCAATTGGTGGTAAGCGCTTGACAGCAACTAATCCTTCTAGTAAAAGGAAGATTCACATCTTTTGATTTGTTGGGCAAGTGCCTACTTTGGGTGGCTTAATTTGACGTTTTTGAGCTTGTGTACTTGCTGGATCAAGTTTAATGGCGACGAAAATGGTAGGCTTTATGCTTTTTCATATGCTCTATTGGGGTACATGTTAGATCTCTTGGTAATAAAATGACATTGGGTGTTTGATCAAACTACTTCCCTCCCATCCAACTCCCTTAAACCAAACAGGGTTTAGAAGTTCTTGCCCGTGAGGCTTACCTTTTATTCCGTGAAAGAAATTGAGTGTATCATTTACTTTACTTTTGAGCTCATGAATGTATTTGTATTTGTGTTGCCCCTTTTCTTCTTCTTTTTTTTTTTTTTTTTTTCAAACATATAACAGGAGATCCCTAATGCACTGTACACCGTGACATTATACCATCAAATAATATCAAGTTTTCCCTTTCCTTCCTTCCTCTGGTGCCAGGCTTGTAACATCATCCATTCTGTTTCATGTCTGCTCCCGTAGTATTATTATATATGCTTTCATAATTTGATCAAATTATAACTCACTTCTAAGAAAAATGGAATTTTTTTAAGTTATGGGAAGTTGGACTAATTCTCTCTCTCTCTCTCTCCCTCTGTTTTTTTTTTTACTTGTTATCCTTGTCATTATTGTTTTTAACATTATAGGAACTTATAAAATTAGTCATTTGGATAAGGAAGCATACGTGGAAGACCGTGCACCACATCACTCAAATGTCTAAAGGAATCCAAATAATTAAAGGCAAATGTCAATTGTAATTATCGCAGAAAAACCCAAGTCCCATGACAAACTTGGTAATTGATTACGTAAATGACATGTTGATAGGCGTAAATTCCCTGGCTAAAGGATATGCACGAGAACAAAAATTTGAGGGGAAAGGAATTTAATTGTGTAGCTACAAGTTTTTAAATCAGAATTGGCAAAAAGCAAAGTTTTTAAATAAGAAAATCACATTCGCTTCATAAATATGCGGAAATTTTGTCATGACCAACATCAACAAAAGTTGGGTATGCGTTCGAGTAATCTATTTATTTGTCTTGCATAATTTTAATCTTCAATTTTTATTAAAATAGTTAAACATTATATCTATATATTCTTTAACATTATTTTATAAAATAAAGAGATAATAACAACATATATCCTATTAAATGAGATCAATTACATAGCCTGCATATCATGCCAATGTGATTTTGACAAATCACATATCTCACTAAGTGGGATTAAGACTTATTTTTTTTTTTATTTTTTTTAGCTATAAAGATATCCTTTAATTGACAGTTAAAAATTAATTTTTTTTATATGTAAAAATCTTTCAATAAATTCATTTTCATACACATAATTAGAAATTAAACCCTAAACAACATATATAAAAAAACCTAATTATTTGTCCAATTATATCAAACCTTATTGGTATTTCAACTATTATCTCCCCTATGTGTTGTTGTTTTTTATATATTCTTGTTAAAATAATTGTAAAATGTCAAATTCTTTAAAGTCCATACTTGTAATTTTTTATGTATATCCCCGTGCATCAATTCAAATACAAGTTACAAGCCAAAGTTTCTATGTCCAAAATTGCTCCAAATGAATCTTGGTTCAATGCATTTACATATTGAATGGCTAATCTCATAAGAAAAATATTTCTTTGGCCAGCAATCTCATCAACATCAAAATTATATTGATGGGTCATAAAGTCAATGCCTTAAAACATACTCCGTTATCTTTGCGCTTAAAAAGTCTCAATGTCCACTCTCTAACGCCCTTCATACTCGTGTGTGTGTGTGTATATATATATATATATTTAAGGTCAAGTCAGTTTGTTTACCGGAAACAAATTATTTGGACTTCCACATAAGGGTGGTTATACATCTCTCTCTTCAAAAAAGAGAAAAAAAAAAGACATACAAATTTATCTGCTTCACTAGATTTCAAGACAGCACCCTGACTGCACAAAACCAGAAAAATCATGGGGCACACTAATATTCTTGAGTTTACAATTCTGCCCTTCTTGCAAGTAGAACCCATGTTTTCCGCCCTGGTACTCCGACCCAATAACCATTGTCATTGATCCCAATGTCAACCCACATACCACCACACCGAGATCCGATCCAGGCCCGGCCCAACTCACCAATCTCCCATCCTTCCCCACCCCCACGCACGACCTCGGGCACCGACCCGCTTCCCAAACCCCTTCTACCCGCCTCCACTGACCCGATCGGAAATCGTACGCGTCCGCCGACTCTTGGAACATCCCTTGCTGCTCCGTCGGGTACCCGCTGACAACCCAAAACTCCTCCCCGATCACCCTTCCCTCGCACTCGTCCCGTTCTTGACTCATCGCCTTCAACTCCGCCCACTCGTCCTTCACCACGTCGTAAACCGACGCCGTTTTGAGCGCATTCTTGTTCTCGTCGTGGCCGCCCGCCACATAGACCCGATCCCGATAGGATCCGATCGCGAAGAATGAGCGTTTCGACGGCATGTCCTTCCCTCTCCTCCACTCACTCGTTCTGAAGTCGTATACGAACACGTCGGCGAGGGGCTCATAACTGACCGGGTGCCACCCTCCCATGACCACCAGCTTGCCTCGGCAGCCGACGATTTGACAGAAGAGGGGCAAGCCGAGCGGGTAATTGGGAACTGGGGAGAGTCGTTCCCATGACAGAGTAAGAGGGTCGAAGACGGTGATGCCGCACGTAGGTGAGCCTGAGCCAATGAGCTTGAGGCCAAGGGCTGAATCTTGGGGAGGAAGAGCCTGAATTAAGCAAGCAAGGCTACGGGCGTGACCGGAATTCTTCCGGTGATGATAGAAGAAATCGCTGTGGAGGAGGTGACGCCATTGTCGGGAGACGCGGGAAGCGAGGGGGTAAACGGAGAAATGCAAACGGGAGAGGCAGTCTAGTGCGAGATCGTCCGGCAAGACAGGAATCAAGTCGGTGTAGTGCATTAGGAGAGTATAGGTGATGTGGCATTTGGATATTTAAATGGAAGAGAAAGCGGATAAGGAATATTGATTGTGAGGGTTTTGCGGTGGTGTTTATATCAGCAAAGACCGGGCTGACTGCCCCTTCGGTCCTCGTCCATATTTTCAAATCCATTAATGGTCGCGTCTCGTGCATGTTTGGGGAGGGTAAGGGGAGAAAATTAAAATCGAGATTTTCCTTTTATTTCAAACAAATAAGAGGAGGGAGTTTTTTTAAGTAAATGAGGAAATTTTGTCTCAAATTTATTGAATTAAATAAAAAAAAATCTCTACATTTCCTTCTGTCCTCTCCTCCCTCTTTCAAATTTCTCAAAACCAATGAAGGCCAAGTACTATATCTAACACTTGCAATGGAAACTTATCATCAAGATTTCTGATTTTTTTGCCAACAATTATCAAGATTTCTTTAAAGTTATAAAAAATACAATTTTTACATTTCACGATTCTTAAAATTATAAGGTGATTTAATTCTGTCATCAGACATTCTTTTATATTTATTTATGCCAAATTTTTATGAGTAATTTAATTTTTTAAGCAATATTTTGTTATAAATTTTATAATATATACTTCTTTATTATAAGATATTTTATAATGATAAATTTTTAGTCCAAAATATAGGGTATTTGATTTTTTTTTTCTCATTTTACCCATATTTTTAATATTTTCTCTTTTTTCATTTATGATTCTATAATAATAATAGAATGATGTATTTAATAAAGATAAAATAGAAAATGTAGATATTTTTTATATTGATTTTAATTAAAAAAATAATTTTTTTAATATATATAATTAATATAAAATGTGTTATAATATGAATCAGAGGGAGTAGTTGGATATGTTTTTTTTACTGATTACTAACTTACTACTCCCTCCGGTCCTATATATAGGATCATTTGCCCTATTCCTAAATATAAGACTCTTTATAATATATGAGGTAGTATTTATTATATATTTTCAGAAAAAATATCCATATTTAATGTATTAAAAAAAAAGAGATTAAATAAGGGTAGTTTTGAAAAAATATTAAGATTTTTGAAGAAATTGAGATAATTAATTAATTTTAATTATAATTTTTAATCGGTTAATTAAGGATAAAAGGAAGTATATAGTTAGATAATATTTGTGTTTACGGATTGGATGCCGCAACAGAGGAGAAAAGGATAAGAATAGCTTACGTGTGAATGAAGAGCAAAGGGACATGTATTGATTAAGACGGACGTGGGAGTGACGCATGGCAGATAAATGTTGTACTTTGCGTTTTCCTTTTTTTTCCTTTTATAGTCAGATACATTGGAAGTTGTTTATCAAATGAAATGAATATAGATGATAAAAAATGAAATCATACACAATAAAAAAAATAATAAATTTATTTAAAATATAAAATAATTTTCAAAAATTATTCTAATTTAATGTTAATAATTTTTATATTATATAATTAATATAAATAAAATGTATTATTATTTTTTAGAAAAAATGTTATTTTAATTATGATTTTTTAAAAAATTATTAAATATATTAAATAAATTTCAGTACTTTTTATATTTTGAAACATGAAAATTCTCTAAATTTTTCTTTATTTTAAGGAACACAAGGAGTATAAATTTTTTTAAATAGTACTTTTTCCGTCTCATATTATAACATAATATAAGATTTTTTTATTATATAATATAAGATAATATGTAATAATTTATCATTTTTTTTCTTATTTATTACATTATTAATATTAAAATTTATGTTATATTTAATTAAAAAAGTAGAATTAATATGGGTAAAATTAGAAATTTTATTTTTATGAAATTTAGAGATATAATAAATATTTTTTAATATGCGTAAAACATCTCCTACCCTATAATATGGAGGGAGTAGTAATCAAAGACGGTAATGATATTTTTTTTAATAGTAATACGACATGTGTATCATTTTAATGTGAAAAATGTTATTGCCTATAAAAAATCATATACGCGTCATGTTACAATGGGAGAATCAAATATTTCTCATGTTTTAGCTAAAGAATTTAATAGTATAAATGTAAAGACCCGCGTGCATTTTTTGTTTAGTTAAATCATACACATATATTTTTATATTTTTTAAAATGCATATTTAATTTGAGTTCAATATAATATTTATTTGTATAAACTAAATATACGATTTAATTATGTACAGGTACGTTGGAAACAGATAATTGAGAAGTTGGTAGTCTTTGGTGTTAGATCTTATTAGTACTGTCAAATCGAACTAGTCCGACCCGCCTCGGGCTAGACCCAAATTGGGTCGGGCTAAAAAGACCTGATTTGATAAACGGGTTTGGAAAATCAAACTCGAGCTCGCAGGCTTTTTTAATATTTTTTATTTTTTTTAATAAAATTTTTTCATATAATATTTAAATTAATACAATTAATTATCATTATAATTCATCAAAAATTAACATAATATTTAAATTTTATAATTTATATATCATTAATTAATAAAATAATATGTATTTTTTAATACTTTAAACTTAAAAAAAAATATTGGGCTTTCGGGCCGAGTCTAAACGAGCCAGACTCAAAAAATCAAAATTATGTAGTTACTCTCAAAATTGAGACATAAATTCACTCATTTTGTCGGGCGAAGCCGAATTTTGACCGCTCTAGATCTTAGAGGTCACATATTATCCCCCCCCCCCCCCCCAAAAAAATAATTGAACCTAATTATTGCCAATTTGCCATCTCCTTTTGCTTTTCTATACCCCTGCAAGTACTTAGATTTGCATTATTTTATTTTATTACGCCATTTTTATTATTTTTTATTATATCATTTTTAGTATTTTATTTCATTATACATTACCAAAAAGTCTCTATTTAATTCATCTCAAGGTACTTCAAAAAATAGAACTCACTATTCTTTTATCACCCATAATTATAATAATTAACTTTTAATAAGGATAGTTTTAGAAATATATTGTGATTTTTTTTAAAAAATAAGGTTATTAACTAATTTTAACTTTCACTTTAATACATGTGATTTGATTAAAAGATTTTATATTAAAGATCGAAGGGAATAATTTATGTGAATATTGTAATAAAATATAGACAATATTTTGATGCTTTTATCTTAAACATAATTTTACCTTTGGATGATTTCAAATCAAAAATACTTTTAGATTTGTTATTCTAAAAATGAAACATTTTTGAAAACGCATAAGTATATAGAAAAATATTACTTTTTACAGCAAGCACTCTTGAAACCATAATTGATTATACAAAAGCCCAACATGATGGAACCAAACAAGATCATGAGAATGGGAGAAGAACCTTTGAGCTACAAAATCAATATTTGGACCTTTTCACCACCAATCCAAAAATGAAATTTCTGAATGCCATGTTTGCTTCAAATTTTATCGTTTTCTTTTTTTTTCCCTTCTTTTTTTTGTGTACCATAACCCTTGGTAGAAAACTAATTTCTTTAAAAATATATAGATTACTAAAATAAATTTTATTTCTCTTAATAAGATATTTTTTTTACATATCGTCACGAATCAAAGCTAAATAATATATTTAATGGACTCAATTATATGTAGAGGATAATAGCTTACCGTTTTTCAACCAATCTTTTAAACTTTTTAATGCATTTTTTTATATACAAATCTGATCATGACATCAAAAATGAAAAAGCATAATTTATGAATACAAATAATATTCATATTTTTTTAAACACTCCAAATGAATAATAACAGCTAATATTGTATGCCATAAAAAATATTAAAAAAAATAGGATACAAACAGGTCATCATTATTATGGGCCTCCTTAGAATTGTGAGCCACACGGCATGCTTTGTTTGGACATATAGATATGGTTCATTGGTTTGAGTCATTTGTTTCTCTTCCCCAATGATAAGGAATCTCGCACTGCACATGTGACATGCTAATGTTGTATTGGTCGGTTGGTCCTAAGACTATGATGAAAGTATTATTTTTAACAATTATTTATATTTCGAAACCATAATTTTATCCACTTCTATCGCTATATCCTTTTATTTTTTTAAATTCATACTTCCTACAAAAACAATTCTTGTTGTATGAACTGTTCTTCAAACAGTGCAACAATAAAAGATTTTAATTTATACCCAAGATCTTATAAAGAAAAAGAATATTATACCTAAGATTCAAGACCAAATATATACATATTTATATGATAGAAAAAAAGTTAAAATAAACATTGATAAAACAATTCAATCACGCATCTGACATTGTACAATATTGTTCCACTAACACTTTTCTCTTTCATATTCACATTTTGTTGGCATTGACTGGACGTGAAAGAAAAAGAAGCATGTATATGAATTTGATTTTACATTATTGGGATTGTTACTATTGGTTGGGTCGCCTCCATGTCGATTTCAAAGCATAATTCTTCAATAAATAAATAAATTAAAGGTTTTTAAAGGAAAAAGTGGGAAAGCCACGACAAGAAGGAAACTTCATAATTGGGTTTTAGAAAGTGGTAAATCGCTTTCAATCACTACTGGCTCTTCCCTCCCTGGCTTTGTCTCCCCTTGAAATCATTTTTTTTTCTAAATCAAATGGACTTATAGGATTTGACAAGACCAAATAATGCAGGTGGGTCCAAAACCCTAATTTAAATTTCAGTCTATTATATGTAGTGACTTTGTTTTTTCTAACAATTGACATCTTAGTGTTATATATATAAATTATAAAAAATAATAAATAGTTTAAAAATTTATAAAATGTGATTGGGATGTTTTTTTTTAGCTTTTCTTATGAAAAAAATAACTTTTTATATAAAAATTACTTTTAAAATTTTTTAGGATATTTATTTAAATTTTTAAAAATAATTAAAATATGAAAAAGAAATTTTCTATTTATTTTTAAAAATAGTGAGAAAAAGTAATTATCCTAGGTGAGAAACAAAAAAGGTGAAAAGCCAAAAATGAAATTAAACTAAGCCAAAGATGAATTAAGCTAACTTTAAAAATTATAAAAATAATAATATTTACACATGCGAATGTAACAATACAAATTTCCTATTTTTCTCTTTCATCTTCTATAATCAATTTTAATTGTTAAACAATTTAAAAATTGTTTTCTTATTTAAATCAAACAAAAAATAATTTCCATTTTAAAAAAATTTCTAAATAATTAATCACTTTTTTAAAAAAATTTAAACAAATGGGCTCTAACTTACATTAAGATAAACTCAATTCTAACTAAAATCAGTTCTACAAGATCATTTCCAATAAAAAATAAATTTTGCAAACACTAATCCAAACGCATATAATTATCTATCAATTTATCTTAAATAAAAATAGCAGCGTCGGTGTGTGGGGCAGTGTTCTAGAAACAATAAATATCTATTTCTCTCTTTAGCCCCTAATCCTTTTTTGTTTTTGTTTTCACCATCGATCAAGTTGTCTAGGGGCCCATCTGGTTCACTTCGCTCGCGACGCCATCTCATTGTACACTCTTTATCTCTTCTTATCCATCCTTGACATCAGTCATTAATATTAATAATATATTATCCACCTGTAACAAGGAATCATCCACAACTAACAAGTCTGTTCTGATGTATATATAACGGATTCATTATATATATAATTATATATATTAATTGTTGTGTTGTTCATTTGTAAAAACAATACTTTTCTTAACAGTGTCCTACGCAGCAGTTGAATGGCTCTGAAGGAAAGAGCAGAGGAGTGGACGGTAAACTTGATTTGGCATCTCATTCGATTCAATCCTCTCTTCATCTTCAATTACTTTCTACTTTTGTTGCCCATTTCGATTTTAAAATGTAAAAATCCCAACGTTCATTCTCTGTGTACTGCTTTCCCATTTGGGCATATATTTCATATTTTCCACCAAAATTTCTTTTTTCCTCCTAATAATTGTCCTTTATGCACAATGGGATGCTTAGAATGCAAGGATGAAATTCTTCTTCTTCTTGTTTTTTTAAAAAATATTCTTTTTATGCATATATACAGATTTGGCCAGATCCAACAATGGGAGCGAATTTACTGGGCCATCTTTGCTATATCTCAATCGTTTACTACATAAAAACCTTATCTCATTCCTTTATACATTATGAAATGGAAAGCTGAAATGGTAAATAAATTAAAAAGAAAAACTTCTAAAATTGTGTAATACTCCAATGAGCCCGATCACCCATTAAAGCAATTTATGTGTTAGGCCCAAAATGCTGTCTAGTCTCTGTCATGCTAGTCACAGCCCATCACAGCCCACCCCACTGAGTTAGCGTCTCATTCTGCAGACAGCATTCAGGATTTTCTTTCCCATCTGATATACTACCAGCTAAATAAGTAAGGTACAGGACGGATTTTAACTGCTTGAATGTGAGGCTAACTCAGTAAAGGGTAAACCCCAAGAAACGCATGCCTGACTTCATTTGAGTTTCAATTCTGGTATTAGCATTACCAAACACCAACTCCGGAAAAAAATTGACAAACCAAAAAAAGAAGAGTATTGATTTATTTGTGCTGATATGATAAATACTAGATGCCTGTCAGTGGCCAGTTGCCAGTATTTCCTTCTTTGGCTTTTTCCTGAGCACTTAGGCGGCAGCAAGTCTTTTTGGCACATGAATATTGAGTGTTTCCATTAATGAAGATAAAAAGGATGACAGATTAAGAGAATCTTACACCACTCGCATCATAATTTAGCCTCAAATAATAAAGAATGCAAGCTAACCAACCAGTTTCTTCAGAAGAAACTTTTTCACACCAATTATTATATACACAATAATCATCACAATATAATCATATAAACCGCAAATAATCCCCTACGTCTATAAATTATGGTCGTCTTCATCTTCCATTGTGGGTCCTGAATTATTGAATTCAATCCAGTTCTTGGCCTTGCAGAGATTCATGAAATAATATAACACAATCCCAAGAGAAGTCATGAAAGCACTAACCACATACACAGCTTTGGTAGCAACAGCCATCACCACTAGTAGAAGCAGAGATGGCACCAAGCACATTATTGCCAGACCTGGCAATCTCATTGGAACCTCAAATGGCCTTTTCAATGCAGGGAACTTCCTCCTCAACCAAAGATAAGATGCATACTCCAAAAGCATCCCCAAACTGTACAAGAAATTCACGGTGGATATGATGTCCGTGAAACTTAGGTAAGACATTGCGATCGATATTAATGTTGCTACCAAAATGCCCATCCAAGGAGTATTGAACCACCTTGCTCTTTCTCCGAAAATTCGAGGTAGAAATCCTAAGTCTGCCATACCCAGAACCTGGTATGCTGCACTGCTCAATTGAGCTTCATATAGTCCAACAATGGACAGAACAGCGCCAATTTCCATCCAGATTTTCAACCACCTTCCAGCAATCATCTCGGCCACATCTGCAAAATACCCGTCAACCCAATTTTGTTGATCAAGTGGCATGGCTCCTGTAGCAGCCAGCAAAGGAATTATGTAAGCTAAACAGGTAAGCAACCCGGCAGATAACAAGGCTTTTGGGAATGTTTTCTGGGGTTTGTCAACTTCACCGGCCAAAGTACTAGCACTATCCCAAAAGTTCAAATTCCAAAACAGTGTGTTGAAGTACAAAGTCCAATTCTTCTTCACACCCTTCTCACCCAAACTTAACCACCTGCTAGGATCAATTTTGGGAATTGAAATCAAGGACAGCAATACAAACGGCATAAGCGAAACAACCCCCAGAACAACAGCAGTATAGCCTACTATAGTCAACCCAGTATAATTCAGGAAAGACAGCACGGAAGTGGAGAGAAATATGGACAGATAGCGAGGAAAGCCAGAAGACAAAGATGGAATCACCAGTTTGAGATAGTCTATACAGAGAACAGGATACGAAGCTAAGTTTATGACCGCACTAAAGAACTTCCAGAAGCCCATGAGAGAGCCCCAGAAAGGGCCAAAGGCTTCATTAGCCCAGATGACAAAGCCTCCATTGCCAGGGAAGGTGGTGGCCAGCTCCGCCGTGACAAGAGCCTCCGGAATGCTCCAGATGAAGGGGAAGATGAGGAAGCCAAGGATGGCCAAGAGTGGTCCCGCAGCTCCCACGGTAGACTCTTCACCATAGGGACCACCAGCGACCTCAAAATAGATGAGGAAGACAAGAGGGAGGAGAGCTAGTTTCTTTGGTGAATTGACGACTGGGGTGGCTTCAGTTTCTGGGGTCTGCTCAAGAAGGTGTTGTTGCCCGGAATCCTCCATAAGGGGAATATGTTTGGATGCTTTGGTTGGTACCTGGATTTGCAAGGCCTTTTGTTGGTTCCAGGAGTAGGAGGATTTCCAATAATTGGGCAAAAACTCAGTTGCTTGCAAAAGCAAGCACTAGTGTCCTTTGCGCCCACTTCACAAACACCTGTCAGGCATTCATGCTTATACCCCAAACCATGTACAAGGAAGAGTCCCAAGTAATTGTCTACTGTAATTGAAGGTGCGTGTGTGTTCTCGCTCACTCACCCGTACATTTGTCTTTGAAGACACTGTAATCTTGCAAATAAATTACAAAGTGGTACCTGAAAGTCACGGCTCACAGTAAGAATAACATTGTAGGTATGGAAACCGGCAGGTAAATTCCCACAGGTCTATAATTTTGTGTGATGAGGGAAAAGTCAAATATCTCATCCTAAACGTCAAAGCTCCCCCGATAGGCTTGACGTATTCCTCTTTTGAATAACTACAGTTCATTCAATTCAATGGGAATTCGAGTTAAACTGTGAGAGATGCGAGTCAAGAGGTGAATAGATTCATTGAATTGAAGGATATTTTATGTACGGCGAAAGGGGAGATGTGACAAAACAAAAAACTGTCTTTTTTTGGTTACTTTTGGAATCTCAACTCACGGTGACGTGGACAGTAGCTTTTCCTCAAAATTTCAAATATTAGAATTAGAATTTTGAATTGAAATGGAAACATCATGCCGTAATAACTTTATTTTTTTAGCTTTATTCTAAGAGTAAATTATGCTTTTTTTCTAAAAAAAGTGTTATTAAATTATACTTGATTGCAAAAAATATATTATGTTCGATATTTTCATAATTTTATATAGGGGTATGTTGTAATTGTAATATTTGAAACAGAAAATAAATCAAAATATTTTTGGGGGTAACTTAGAAAATTTAGAATAGAAAATTAAAAAAAAGTGATGGGGATTTATATGAAGTACTGAAATAGGAAATAGGTGGAAGAGAACTGGATTGGATTTGGCTTGTGTGAGAGAAAAAGAAAAGAAAAAATGCATCTGGGAGGGTTACGGGAATCTTTGAAATAATTGAAAACTTGGCCACTTGCCTGCCATTTGTTGGGGAAATGCAACTTGCCATAACGTTTCGGTCAGGTATTCCATGATTCCAGGATACTCTTTCTTTATAAGAACACGCACTTGTTTATTAATTTAAAAGGAAAAACAATCCCACACGAAGAAGATAATAATTATAAATAAATAAATAAGAAATGGATGGGATGTGATGTGATGACTGACATAATGTAGAGAAAAAATAATAATAATATGATAGCCAATAAGAATTCGGTATTATTGATAAATAATTAAATTTTTTAAACATATTTTGAGCATATTGTTTGAAATTTAATGTCATGTATATGAAAAATTTTTTATTAAAAGAGATAAAATTTATTTTAATAATCTCTATATTTATATCTTGAAAAAATTAATATTTGACTATTGATAAAAAATTATCATTGAAACAATAATAATAATAGAGTAATCAACTTAAATGAATGGCGTTTGAGTTTAAGGTCTATGCGTGTGTTTGGTTTTACTAAAAATAAACAGTTTAGGTATACAACTACGTTTTCACTTTTTTTCGGGATATTTGGTGATTAACGAAATCACTTTGGAGACGTGATTTAAGTGTTAAATGGAGTTGAGGCACAAAGGTTATATGTTATTTTTTTTTTTAAGTTTTAACAAGATTTGAAAAGAAGTAAAATGAAAATAGATCAATAAAAATGAAAAAAATAGTGAATTTAGAAAATAAAATTTTTATAAAATTTTTTCTATCTAATAATTAAAATGTTTCCTCAAAATTTTAATCTTAATAGATATAATTAGTAAGAAAATTTTATATTAGATAGACTATGTTTTCAATTAAATAAATACAGATTAAGTTTTAGCTGAAGGAAATTAAATTAATTATAAGATAGAGTTTAAGTTTAATTTAGAGAAAAATTATGAGTTTTATCAAAGTTAATTTTTAAATAAATCATCTAAACATAAACATGTTAATCTAAAATTAATTTTTATTATAATTACATTGTAAAATCAATTTTATCAAAATTTATTTTTAATTAATTGAAAATCAAACATGCCCTGCTGGAAAGCAATAGTTCCGTTTCGTGTAATCCACAACGAGAGGGTGAGGAGGATGTTGGGCAAATTTCAATTTCAATTTCAATTTCACATTTGCTTTCTAATTCTATCTCCAAATAGTGCAATATTCGTCTTTTCCTTTCGCCTAACGAGCCTCGTATTTTCCATTCTATACCTTATCATTTCAATAATGCAGCATCTTCGTCTCTCCATGCCACCCAATTCAATAGCCTAACAATTTTATATTATCTTATTATACCTTATAAATGACCATCCGATCCTTCATCAAAATTCAGGTATGAATTCTTCTTTCTATTTATCAATATAAAGAACTATTTTATCACGTTTCAAACCCCAAATGCAAAAGCTGAAAATTCCACAATTCAAAGGGTAGTTTGGATTGATTTTAAATTGCTATTGTGTTATTTTTTTTCTAAATAAGGAGATGTGGTATTTATTTCTTTCACATTTTATTTGGGTTATTAATTTATAAAAATGAACCATCTAGTCTAGATTGTTAAATCGATCCAACAGCTAAAATTAAGAAATGAGATAAATTGAGGAAATTGCAAATTGGGATGATCCAATTTTTTTGGGCCAAAAAAAAAGAAAAAAAAATCATCAACATATCAAAAGAGAGTTCGTATAAACAAATTAACCAAAACCAGATTTGCCAGCTGCAACATCTTTCACAAGTAATAAAGCAAGAGGGTGTGGGGACTTAGAAACCGGGCTGCTTGAGTTCACCAGCCTAGGAATCCAAATAAGAGAAACAGAATTAAACAAAGGCAAAGAAGCTTTGACATCCCCACAACGGGGCAGCATCTCCAATCTAGTATGGGCTCATTAGAATTAATGATAGAAATTGGAACTTGGCAGTCTGATTCAAAATTCACATCTCTGAGCCCTAAGTCCAACGCTATATGAACGGCTTTTTCACCTAAATACATTAAGAATAAATATAATTTCTCATTATACTATACGTTGGAAATTATATACTATTTTACTACAAATTACATGATTTTGGTCTAATAGAAACCGAGATACTTTTTAATTATAATAGATCTCAGTTTCTTTCAAACTGCGGCATTGATTTTTACAGAGACAGTAATTTGATTGAAAACTAAACTTGTACAAATTTAGGATCTCAATATAACAAAAATCGGAATCTTATTTAATTTTTTAAAAAATAAAAATACTAAAGATCTCGGTGTAGAAGAAACCGAGAATCTCAAAAGTAAATCATGGCTCATAGATTGTTCACGCTCCCAATGTGGCAGATCTCCTAATACCATAACCAAAATTGTGAGCTTATTTTTCAGTCACCCGTACAAGCTTCATGACACAAGCTATGTATATGACAATTAAAAAAATCGAGAATTAAGGATCTCCATTCTACTGAAACCGAGATCACATTAAAATAAAAAAGTGACAAGTTTACTGCATATTTTTTTATTCAACTTAGTTTGGGTCTCCATTTTTACCTTTTTTTGGGGTCATTTTTCACTAAAATATGTATAATCTTATTTAGTATTATATGTATTTGTATAGTTTCATATTATATATTGTTAAGTGATTTTTTAATTTATGCATTCTATAATATTGATAATAGAAATAAGTAAATAAAATAGAGTTACTTAGAAAATTGAGGAGAAGAAAATCTATTTAGTAAATATTTTTATATATAGTTTGATCTAAGTTGTTTAGATTTTATTTATTTGGATTTCAATTAAAAAGTGTTTAAATATTTTGTTTCATGTAATTAGATTGGAGGGTGGATTAGCCATTGGACGAAGTATTCTGATTCAATAATTCTCCTCTACTACTCATCATTCTTGACTAGTACTCTAGTTCTCACAATATCTAATAAATAGAATAGGGTATAAGAAAAGTAAAATATATGAGATAATAATAATCTATTTAGTTAATTTATGAAATAATAATCTATTATGAAAAAATATATTTATGTAGCTAATTATTTTATAGTTTATAATTGGGAGAATTGAGTTTTGGTATCAAAAAATCAAAATATTTGAAAAATAAGAGTAAAGTTCACCTTGTTTCCAAGTCAATATAGAATTTGTCCAAGTAAAATTAAAAAATTTCCATGTTAAAATATAAAATTTTTCTATTCTTACTTGATACAAAAAATTCTATTATGACTTAGAAATATTTTGTTTTCATTTGGAAAAATTTTATCTTGGAAATAAAGTAAATTTTGATTTCATTTCCCAAATATTTTTCTTTTTGTCTTTTTTCCAATTTTCCCTTTATAATAATCTATTTTGTTAAATTGTTTAGTTTTTTCTTATTTGAATTCTAATAAAAAATGTGTTTAATATTTTTTTTTCACGTGTTCATAAATATTCATGACTTTGCACCAATAAATTATTCCTATTTGAGTCTCCTATATTTGATTTAAATGCTCTACTAGTTGCACATACAACTAACAGCCTGTTTGGTTTTATCAAAGGTAAATCAAACTATGGTTTCTAACCATTATTTCTCCCTTTTCTATCCAAATAAGTTTATGGTAAATTTTTCTACTTTTATTCAAACTTTATTTTTATAAACTGTGGTTATTCTAACATACCTTTTACAAAAAGGTAATCCAAATGGGCACCAAGTCATCTGAATCTCAACATGAGGAGCCAATAAGACAAGAATGACCATAACATGTTAAAAAGAAACTAAGATATGACATAGGAAGTTATTATGTATAAGATGAATAATTTTTTACTAATAAGAAAAAAATTATCTTTAATTGTTGTAACCAATTCTAATCTTAATTGTTTACTATTAATTATTATTTATTAGTTTATTATCAATTAATATAGTTAATTACTTCATCCATTTTAAAACAATTGTCACTTTAAAGTTATATGCACAGATTTAGAAAGCTAATAAATAGCCTAAAAACTAACAAAGTTTAATTATATTTTACTATTAACCCTTATTCATTATTTTAAAATAGATAGAGTATTAATTAATAAAAATTTTTCCTCAATTAATATTATGCCTCTAGTTTTAAATATATGGCATTTTGCCTTAATTTTAAATATAAGACATTTTTCAAAATATGAAATAGTATTTATTACATATTTCTAAAATATACCTCTATTTAATTCATCCAAAATAAAGAAAGAAAGAGATGAAATAAATGGTAGTTTTAAAAAAAATGTATTGATTTTCAGAAAAATTAAGATAGTTAACTAATTTTAACTCTCATCTTTAATTTGTGTGATTTAGTTAAAAGAGTCTTATATTAAGCATCGAAGGGATTAGTTAATTATACAATTATCTATTTTCAATGATTACTTAATTATTATACCACTACTCAATCACTATTAAGCATTATATAATTATTGTAATAATTATTTTTAAAATTTTTTACCACCCAAAAGTGGGTCATTATATGATAGCATAATACACGTATCGGTTTAAACAAGGTGGAATGACAGTTGATGACCAAAACTTTGAATTAAATATAGTAAAGGACCTTGCAATTTTTTTTATTACTGAACATCGCGAATTTACTATTGGCTTGTTCTGTATTTACTACTGGAAAACTTGTAAGATCCTTTACTGTATTTAATTCAAAGTTTTAGTCCCCAATTGTCATTTTCCCTTTAAACAAAACCAATTTTTACTATTCTTATTTAAAAAAAAAGGCAATACAAATCGGTTTTGGCCAAATCAAGATCACTTGTAGCATTATGAGAAATTCTTACAAGGTTGTAGTATATGGGTAAAAACTGTTTTTTGTTGATGTATTGTGGTCAATTCTCCCTATATGAACACCTTTTTGAAGAGTCCATGCTTCATTGAATAGAGGAGAATCAACTTTGGAAGAAGCACAGCACCATTCCATAGGTTGTCTAGTTGCATTTCTGAATATGACCCCCCAAACCAGACTTGTCATCCATCTGAAACTACTATCAGTATTACATTTAAGTATATTACCAAAAGGAGTCCAAAAATGATAAGAAGATGAAGACTTCTCCTTAGAATTTGAACCAGATGAGGAATTAACCACCCAATTATGAGCTTGCCCAAAATAATTTATAACAATAATAGGCTTGGAAGTAGCCCAAATCGGATTAGGTTGCTTCTTACTGTAGATCCAAGAACACCGATCCTTCCATATATACCAACAAGTCATAGCAATAAGGGCCTTCTTATAGTCATCCAAATCAGAATTTAAAAACCAATGTTGCGACCAAGCATCAAGCCTAGTAGTATGATCACAATCAATTCTGACGGCTAAACAACTACTAAACCAAACTTTCTACACCATTCACACAATACAAATAATTGCTCAAAAGTTTCCCAGCACCATAGTAAATCTGACAGGTGCTAGAAAGGACACGTTTTCTTTTACAAAGTTTGTCAAAGGAAGGCAAGGAACCTTCAAAAAGTTTCCATACAAAATGCTGAACTTTTTCAGGGATTTTCAATCTCCAAATGGCCTTCCAAACATTGCTAGACAGACAAAAAGAAGACTCAGGGTTGCTACTAATAACAGGCGAAAGAGATTTCACACAATGGTAACCATTCTTTGTTGTATAAATACCTCTACAAGTACTAGTCCACATAATACTATCAGCATAAGAGACACAAGTAAGAGGGATGGATTAAATAGCAACAATCACATAATTGGATAACCACTATTTAACGCTAGAAAGGTTCCATTTGCCATTTTCAATAAAATCAGCCACACAAGCATCTCTAATAGACATAACCAAGGGGCAAGAATACAGTTTAAAACCATCCAAGGAAGGAATCTAGGGATCAGACCAAAACTTAATATTCAAACTAGACCCTACTTTCTAGCAGAGTTAATTGACAAGCAAATTTCTTCCTTCTAGCAACCTATTCCACAACCAAGAAGCCCTAGCACCCTTTTTAGCATGTAAAAAATCAGTGTGAGGAAAATAAATACCTTTAATCACTTTAAGCCGAAGCTCATCTCATGTTCTTTAAGAATTCTCCAACATTATTTGGCTGCCGAAGCTCTATTAAAATGCAAGAAATCACTAAATCCAAGACCACCACATTTTTTAGCAATAGTTAACTCATCCCAAGCAACTCAATGAACCTTATGCTCATCAATTTTTTGACCCCACCAAAAATCGCAATTAAGCTGTTTAAATCTTGACACACTTTCTTTGGATATAAAAAACAACTCAAAGAAAGTGGGGATAGAGTTCATTGAAAAAAATACACCTAGAGGGGGGAATAGGAGTTTTTGCAATTTTATGAGCTAAATATAATTAATTTAAAGTCTAAAACACATCTAAAAATTAATTATTAAATTATTTTTATTTTAACAACTTTAAATTCCAAATAAACAGAAAATAATATGACTCTTACTCAAATGCTTTAGTAACTAGAAAATCAAATTAGCAAAACTTCAAGGCAGCAAAGACTATAATTAAGGGATGATAACAAAACCAAGTAGTAAGAAACAATATGACAATGTAACAAGATAAAAAGAATTAAATCAAGAGAGAAGGGATGAGAAAAATGATACCAAATAAATTATTCTGATTTGATTCTCTTGACCTACACCCAATCCTCATGTGCCATAAAAGATCTTCTCTACTATAAAAAAAAGATAAATTACAATGAATGATTTCCAAATTTACCACAGACTTATAAGTACTCACTCAGCTTTTTAGCTCACCCTCAAATTGACTTCCTCACATTATTTTCATATAAATCCCAACATTATTTTAAAACAAGACCAGTTTAAAGTAAGTTCTTGAAATAATATTTAAAATTTTATTTTTGTTATCATCAAAATATTTTGTGAAGCCTTGGGTCTAATAATCTCCCACTTTTTTATTATGACAAAACCATTAAATTTTAAATAAACAAATACTTAAATATAACTCCTCCTTAATATATGACTCCCCCAAAATATGCGAAGAAAAACAAATCATAATATTATTCTCCCCCCTTTTGACATAATAAAAAATGGGAAAATAATATAATTATGCAGCAAAACAAATATCAGCAATAAAATGCACCTTTATAGCCTGTTTGGTTCAATCACCGTGGGGGTCATGTGATGTAATGTGGGTCATGTGATGTAATGTGAAGGGTGTGAGGGGAAGATGATTACATGATAGTTTATTTGGGAGGTGATGGTAAGTGAAGGACTTCACACCTTCAAATTTGTTTGGTTAGATTGAAAAATGAGATGTAATGGGATATAATAACAATAAAAAAGACAATAATACCCTTGAAAGAAAACATTAATGATTTAACCCAAAAAGCAGCCTCTCTTTCATTGGTCGAGACTCGAGCATAACATGCCCTAATCCTCTGCTTGTGTCGGACACCTCTGACTGATCCCTGCTTCTTCTCCAAATAGTAGGTCTGTCATCACACTTGTGGAGCTTCACCGATGTTGGGGAGACTAGGTTTGTAGATCTTTGTCCATGGTGAGTGAACCCGTTCCATATTCCTTGGATGCGAGTGAACCCCTGTATTCATTCTCCTCATTTGTTTCTCATATCGATCTTGTTGTTTTTAAACAAACTGTCATGATTTTGTTAGTTATATTTCAGGTTGCACCACTACTATTTGTTTGTTCATTGGCACCTCCTTTGCAGGTTAGGATCAAATTTTTCTCCATCATCCTTCTGCTCTTCTCTTAATAGGATTGATATTTGAGCTTAGACTGTTGTACTGATGAATGGAATTATTAATTTTGAAGGTTGTAGTGCTTCAAATTTTTGTGGGGTATATATTTCTAGTTTATGTGTGGTTCAATTTTGGCTTTGTTTGAAACTTACAAATTTGAAAACATTAGAAATGTCATGGATATAAATCTGGTGGTTTATTGTGTTTTCCATACTAGAGTTTGATATTGCATTTTAGGCATGAAAGGTTTCTATGATAAATTGTGTTTGTGTACTGTGAAGAACTTACTGTGAAAATTGACAAAAAAACCGTACACCACCCATTAGTAGCTGAAAAGAAGCAATTCAGTTAAACAAAAAAGGAAAAACAAAAACAATTCCAGCCCATAAAACCATTGTTTTTGTATCTTTCCAAGAAAAATCAACCTTCTTGATGTGGGTAGTAGTGTAGCAGAAACATCACCATTGCTTGATTTTGTTTTTAAATCAAGAAATGCATTATGTTTCTATCACCATTGATTTAGTCCTTTCTTTCAACGTTTTTCTTGTCTTGTGTGAAACACCCAACTATTTCTATCCCTCCTATTGTTTAGATAGTGGATGAGTGAATGCAACCTCTGGGTAGTAATCTTATGAATGTATATAAAACTGAAAATTCTATAATGGATCTAATGACAATGTTCTTTGTTAATGCTGTTAGGGGTATAGAGGAAGGGGGAGAGACTTCACAAATGATTGCAATTTATTGACATAGGATGCATCGACTTCTGTTGTACAAATAATAAAAAATGAACTTTATGAATATAATGAAATGATATATTTTATTCTTTATGTTATTATGAAATATAACTACATATATGAATATATATATATATATTGATAGATTTTATGATTGCTTTAACGTGTCATAGGCAAATTATAATGTTATTGCCAAATTAGAACTTTTCTTTAGTTTATGCTTCGAATATATTGGCCAACTTTATGATTGCTTAACATGTCAATCTTGCTTGTCTAATAATAAATGTAGTATTTAGTGTTGTTTGGGCCAATTGAAAATTCTCTATACATAAAACCATGTAGTACACATGCTAGTCCTAAAATGTAGTGCTGTTTTCATTATTGGTTACAACAATGGATATTCATGGATTTAGGAGAGCAGCTATTAAACATGTTTGGGCCCTTGAGGAAGACATTGTGCTTGTTGACTATCTTGTTCACATGAGAAATGATGGAATATTTATGCATGACAAGAAAATTAGGCCTGGTTACTTAAATTATTTGGAAACTATGATTAAATAAAAGCTCCTAGGATGTGCGATAAAGGTTGTTCATATAGAATTTCACATAAAGAATCTTAAGTTAGCATGTATTACTATCTTTTGTTGAATCAAGAGTTTTGATGATTCCAAACCAATATCCAAGAGCTTGGATTGAAGATATCAAAGGAGATCAAAGTGCTTCAAGTGAAGATTTTCTGAGTATTTGCTGTTAGATCTTGTGTAGGATCTTTAGTTTTAGTTGTGATTGGGTAAAAGATTTTGATTTGAGAAAAAGATGTTTACAAACCTTGATTTTGTGTTAAATCTTGACTTATTTGAAAAACACCCACAAACAGACGAAGTTTGAAAGTTTAAACTTAACTGTCAAGTTGGAAATTTGAACTTTGCTTCAGGAAATTCGAATTTCGAGCTAAAACTGAATAAGTCTGAAGAGATGGCTCTCTGTCAGACGAATTTTAGTTTTTCAAAATTTGAATTTTCATCCAAGTCTGAAAGAAGCCTCTTAGTGACAGACGAACTTCGCATCTTCAAAATTCGAATTTCAGACAAAACACAACTTGAGAAAATAGAAGAAATTCGTCTGAAACAATGTTAAAGTTCATCTGAGATCAAGAACAATTTAAGTTTCAAAACCGCTCTCTGACAGACGAACTTTAACTTTCTAAAATTCGAATTTTCATATAAGTCTGAAAGGAGCTTCTTTGAAACAGACGAACTTTGAGTCTTCAAAATTCGAATTTCAGACAAAACAAAACTTGACAAAATAAAAGAAATTTGTCTGAAACCATGTCAAAGTTCATTTGAGATCAAGAATGATTTAAGTTTCAAAACTGCTCTCTGACAGACGAACTTTGAACATTGACGTTTGAATTTTAGAAGCTAAGTTCTTGAGTCTGTTGAAGTGAAACATTGACATACGAATGATGAAGTTAGTCTGAAAAGAGTCTCTCTGACAGATGAATTTCACCCTTTCAAAATTCGAATTTCGAAGAAAGTGATCTACTGTGCCTCTTTGAACGTTCAATGGACAGACAAATTTTGGGCTTTCAAAATTCGAATTTCGAAGGCACTGTAGAAAATTGAAAACACTGTTCACACTTAACCGAAAAACTTTCTTCTTGAAAATTCGTATGTCACATTGTGAAAATGTTTTGTAAGTTTCAAAATTCGAATTTCACTTCATGAACAGACGAACTTCGTGCTGTAACGTTGAAAGCTTTAACCTTCGGTTTCTTCAAAATTCGTCTGTTGACCAACCAAAATTTAAATTTCAGTATGTCAGAAACATTAAATGCGGTTGGTAAACGGATAGTTTTTCAGAGTAACCATTGGATAACTTTCCCAACGGATAGATTTTGTCTCTAACGGACATTTGAGACCAAAATCTATAAATATGACATCATTTGAAGTTGTGGGTAACGAATCAAACTTGTATATACCGAATTTCTGCTGAATCTTCTTCTCAAAAGCTTTTACCCTCTCAACTTCAATATCTGTACTTTAACCTTCATATTTACTCTATTCAAGAGAGTTATATCTTTGTAAACAATCTACTCTTCATCTGGAAGATAGATTTACTTGTGAGGGGAAATCACAAGGGGATTGGGAAGCACACTGTGAAAGTGCTTAGAGTGTTTGAGAGAGCTCAAGAAACAGAGCATACTCGTGTACTGTGGCATTAGCAAGAAGCCCGTTGAATTCTTGCTGTATAGTGGATAAATCTCAAGAGTTGTCTTGGGGACTGGACGTAGGTCAAGTGGATAGACCGAACCAGGATAAATCACTGAGTCTTTTTCTCCTTACCCTTACTTTTCAGCTTGCTCTGTTTTATATGTTGTTTACATTATACTGTGCTATCTTCACCCATTTCACTTTGTGCAGAAAAATTTCAATCTTCCCAATTCACCCCCTCTTGGGAAGTCAGCCTTGCTAACAAGTGGTATCAGAGCCTGGATTCCCATTCAAAGGATTTTACAGTCCGGGAACAAAGATGACTGGCTTTGGAGAGAGTATACTTCCTGAAGGGAATAACAGTAACAGACCACCAGGCTTCAGCGGAGTGCATTATGGGTACTGGAAGATGAGGATGCAGATCTACCTACAATCAATTGATCTTGACATCTGGTCAGTCATTGAAAAAGGAGATTTCGTCCCAATGGCTCTAACTGAAGATGGAAGACACAAAGAGAAGCTGGAAGCAGAGTGGAATGATGAAGACAGAAGGAGAGTCCTACTAAATTTCAAAGCAAAGCATTGTTTAGTCAGTGCCCTGAAGCAGGACGAATTCTACAGAGTCTCACAATGCTCCACTGCAAAAGGAATGTGGGATACTCTGCAGATTGCACATGAAGGAACAACTGGGGTCAGGAAAAACAGACTGAACACATGCATTGGAGAGTATGAAAGCTTTAGAATGGCTGAAGGAGAAACTGTAAAGGAGCTCCAAAAGAGGTTTACTCTCATTGTGAATCAGCTGAAGAGCCTGGGAAAGGAATACAATCAATCTGAGAAAGTAAGAAAGATACTCAAAGCTCTCCCTCTGGAATGACAGCCCAAGGTGACAGCAATAGAGGAAGCCAGAGGAGAATCAATGGCCTCTGTCACAACTCTCTTTGACAGCCTTGAGGAGTATGAAGGAAAAATCAAAGCTCTCAAGGAAGCTGGGCTGGACAGAAAGAAGAAAGGCCTTGCCCTCAAAGCTGCTGATGAAAAGGAAGAAGAATCTAATGAAGGAGAGGAGCTAGATGAAGAAACTCTGGCTATGATGGTCAGAAAATTCGGAAGATTCTACAACAAGAAGAAGAACAAGAAATTCTTCAAGAAGGGAGCAGCTGGTGAAAGCAAGAGAGAGGGTAAAGAGTCATTGATCTTGACATCTGGTCAGTCATTGAAAAAGGAGATTTCGTCCCAATGGCTCTAACTGAAGATGGAAGACACAAAGAGAAGCTGGAAGCAGAGTGGAATGATGAAGACAGAAGGAGAGTCCTACTAAATTTCAAAGCAAAGCATTGTTTAGTCAGTGCCCTGAAGCAGGACGAATTCTACAGAGTCTCACAATGCTCCACTGCAAAAGGAATGTGGGATACTCTGCAGATTGCACATGAAGGAACAACTGGGGTCAGGAAAAACAGACTGAACACATGCATTGGAGAGTATGAAAGCTTTAGAATGGCTGAAGGAGAAACTGTAAAGGAGCTCCAAAAGAGGTTTACTCTCATTGTGAATCAGCTGAAGAGTCTAGGAAATGAATACAATCAATCTGAGAAAGTAAGAAAGATACTCAGAGCTCTCCCTCTGAAATGACAGCCCAAGGTGACAGCAATAGAGGAAGCCAGAGGAGAATCAATGGCCTCTGTCACAACTCTCTTTGACAGCCTTGAGGAGTATGAAGGAAAAATCAAAGCTCTCAAGGAAGCTGGGCTGGACAGAAAGAAGAAAGGCCTTGCCCTCAAAGCTGCTGATGAAAAGGAAGAAGAATCTAACGAAGGAGAGGAGCTGGATGAAGAAACTCTGGCTATGATGGTCAGAAAATTCGGAAGATTCTACAACAAGAAGAAGAACAAGAAATTCTTCAAGAAGGGAGCAGCTGGTGAAAGCAAGAGAGAGGGTAAAGAGCCTGTGACTTGCTATGAGTGCAAGAAGCAGGGACATATAAAGTGGGACTGCCCCCAATTCCTCAAGAAGCAAGAAAAAGAAAAGAAAGTTGCTGACAAAGGGAAGAAGAAGAAAGCCTACATCTCATCTATATGGGGAAACAGCTCAGATGAGGAAGAAGAAGATGAGGATGAGATTGCCAACATTTGTCTGATGGCACTTGCCTCTGAAGAAGCCACACCCTCATGCAGCAGTGATCAGGAAGAAGAGGTATATGAATCTGAATCTTCCTATTCTGAGTTACTTGATGCATTTCACGAGCTTCATGATGAATTCATTAAAGTCGCTAAAGAACTGAAATTGGCAAAGAAAAAGATAAATAAGCTGGAATCTCAAAGCATAGTTTCTGAAATTGCCTCTTTACCTACTACTGAATCTGTTTGTTGCACTTCATGCACTAAACTTAAGCAAACTAATGATTACTTAGTGAAAAGCATATCTAGGCTCACTAGAGGTAAAGATATGTTGTTTGCCTTGATGGGGAGCCAAAGAATATCACAAGGAAAAGCTGGTCTTGGCTATGATTCATGTGCTGTCAAGGAAAAGATTAGGATGAAAAACCAGAATGCATACATGAGACATTTTGTGCATACTGAGAGTAACAGAAAGAAAGATCATATGTCATCTTGTATTGAAACATATAATCAACCAAAGCATGCAAGACAAAAGTATTATCTGCATTGTTTTCTTCCTGCCACTCAATCTAGCAGTCCCTTAATTACCTGTCATTTCTGTAACAAAAAGGGACATATTTCCAATTCTTGTGCATTGAAGAAAAATGGACTTGGTAGGAAAGTTGAATGGGTTCCCAAAGTTGTATCTGCATCTAGGGAAAAATCTACTGACCAAAAAGGACCCAAGCAAATTTGGGTACCTAAAAGGAAAACATAAACATTGTTTTGCAGGTCTGTCTCAAAGCTAAGAAAAGCAACAAATTGTATATGGACAGTGCCTGCTCAAGCCACATGACTGGAGATAAGGAGAAGTTCATCACCCTTAGAGACAAGAAAGGAGGAAAGGTGACATTTGGAGGTGATCAATATGACAAAATCGTTGGCATTGGCATTGTGGGGAAAAATCCAGAAACATCCATTGAAGAGGTGCTGTTTGTAATTGGCCTCAACCACAATTTACTAAGCGTGAGTCAGACCTGTGACAGAGGAAACTGGGTGCTGTTTGACTCAAAGTTTTGCCTAGTCATCAGAAAAAGTGATCACAAAGTAATCCTCAAAGCTCAAAGGGATGGTAACTGTTATACTATCGACCTTGATGAACTCCCTCCCTTGGATTCTGTATGTTTAATCAGTAAGGATAATGACAGTTGGTTATGGCATAGGAGATTAGCTCATGTTAACATGAATCAATTGTCTAAACTGATCAAGAATGAGCTAGTAACTGGCCTGCTAAAAATATCTTTTGAGAAGGACAAAGAATGTGATGCATGCATAAGAGGGAAACAAAATAAATCATCTTTTAAATCTAAAAATGTAGTTACCACAACTAGACCACTTGAATTGCTGCATATGGACTTAATTGGACCTTCTAGGGTAAAGAGTCTAGGTGGTAATCTGTATGTGCTTGTAATTGTAGATGACTATTCTAGATTTACTTGGACATTATTTCTTTCCTCTAAAAGTGATACATTTGATGCATTTGTATCCTTAGCAAAGAAAGTGCAAAATGAGAAAGGTATCTCTATTGTGTCAGACCATGGAGGAGAGTTTGAAAATGCATACTTCCTGGAGTACTGCAATGAGCATGGGATTGACCACAACTTCTCAGCTCCAAGGACTCCTAAACAGAATGGGGTAGCAGAGAGGAAGAACAGAACCATTGGAGAGATGGCCAGAGCTATGCTGAATGAGAAGAAACTCTCTCAAGTGTTTTGGGCTGATGCAGTAAATACAGCAAGCTACATCATAAATAGAGCCAATATCAGACCAATCCTTGGGAAGACTCCATACGAGCTTTACAAGGGAAGAAAGCCAAATCTGTCCCATCTCCATGTGTTCGGATGCAAATGCTTCATTCACAACAATGGGAAAGAAAATCTGGGTAAGTTTGATGCCAAATCCGATGAAGGTATATTTCTGGGCTATTCTAGTAGGAGTAAGGCATATAGAGTTTATAATAAAAGATCAAATGTGGTAGAAGAATCTGTGCATGTGGTTTTCATTGAAAATGAAACTGTTTCAAAACATGTTACCAATGAGGATGATCTTGCTTTTAACTTTGAAAAATTGGGCATTTCTGATAACAGTAAAACTGAACCTCCAAAGATATCTGAATCTGTTAACACAGAGGAAGATATCCAGGAGCAAGAGTTTGATGAAGAAATTAATGAAGAAACATCTCAAGAACTCCCTAGAGCTTGGAGATATCAAAGGAATCATCCTGTTGATCAAGTAATAGGAAATGTTCAAGAGAGAGTCAAAACCAGAAAACAGTTAAGGGATCAAATGCTCAACTGTGCTTTCATTTCTCAAATTGAACCTAAATGTGCTGAAGAATCCTTAACTGATGATTACTGAATTTTAGCTATGCAAGATGAACTAAATCAGTTTGAAAGAAATCATGTTTGGGATTTAGTGCCTAGGCCCAAAAATCATCCCGTCATTGGTATCAAATGGGTTTTTAGAAATAAACTTGATGAATCTGGAACAATAATAAGAAAGAAGGCTAGATTGGTTGCTAAAGGGTATAATCAGGAAGAAGGTATTGATTTTGAAGAAACCTTTGCACTAGCAGCTAGATTAGAAGCTATAAGAATACTGTTAGCATATGCATGCATGAAAAACATTTTGTTGTATCAAATGGATGTAAAGAGTGCCTTTCTCAATGGTTATATCATGGAAGAGGTTTATGTAGATCAACCTCCAGGTTTTGAGGATTCTACAAAACCAAACCATGTTTATAAACTGAAGAAAGCTCTCTATGGTCTAAAACAAGCCCCTAGAGCATGGTATGAGAGACTGAGCAATTTTCTAATTGAAAAGGGGTTCAATAGAGGCAAAGTTGACACAACTTTATTCACTAAGAAAGAAAATAAAGATTTACTAATTGTTCAAATCTATGTTGATGATATTATTTTCGGTGCTACTAATGAAACACTTTGCAAGAAATTTTCTGAGTTAATGCAGGGAGAATTCGAGATGTCCATGATGGGTGAACTTAACTTCTTCCTTGGACTGCAAATCAGACAGCTTGATGATGGTATCTTTCTCAGTCAATCCAAGTATCTAAAGGAGCTGTTAAAGAAGTTTGGAATGGAGAATGCCAAGCCAATGGGAACACCTATGGCTACTGCAACCAAACTATGTTGAAACAAGAGTTTTGATGATTCCAAACCAACATTCAAGAGCTTAGATTGAAGATATCAAAGGAGAGCAAAGCTGTTTCAAGTGAAGATTTTCTGAGTACTTGCTGTTAGATTTTTTGTAGGATCCTTTGTTTTTGTTATGACTGGGTAAAAGATTTTGATTTGAAGAAAAGAAGTTTTCAAACTTTGATTTTATGTTAAAACTTCAAATATTTGAATAACACCCACAAACAGACGATGGTTGAAAAGTTTAAGCTAAACTGTCAAGTTGGAAATTCGAACTTTGCCTTTGGAAATTCGAATTTCGAGCTAAAACTGAATAAGTCTGAAGAGATGGCTCTCTGTCAGACGAATTTTGGTTGTTCAAAATTCGAATTTTCATCTAGTCTGAAAAGAGGCCTTTTGCTAACAGACGAACTTCACACTTTCAAAATTCGAATTTCAAGTAAAATGAAGTTTGTAAAAACCAAAGAAATTCGTCTGAAACTATGATAAAGTGCATCTGAAATCAAAATGAAATTGAGTTTGATAAATGCTCTCTGACAGACGAATTTTGAACTTCCAACATTCGAATTTTCATATAAGTCTGAAAGATGCTTCTTTGCAACAGACGAACTTTGAGTCTTCAAAATTCGAATTTCAAACAAAACAAAACTTGAGAAGATGGAAGAAATTCGTCTGAAACTATGTTAAAGTTCACCTGAGATCAAGAGTGATTTAAGTTTCAAAACTGCTCTCTGACAGACGAACTTTGAACATTGAAATTCGAATTTCAGAAGCTAAGTTCTTGAGTCTATTGAAATGAAACATTGACATACGAATGATAAGAATTTGCAACATTCGAATGATGAAATTAGTCTGAAAAGAGTTTCTCTGACAGACGAATTTCGTCCTTTCAAAATTCAAATTTTGAAGAAAGTAATCTACTGTGTCCCTTTAAACGTTCAATGGACAGACGAATTTTGGGGATCCAAAACTGTAGAAAATTGAAAACACTGTTCACACTTAACCGAAAAACTTTCTTCTTGAAAATTCGTATGTCACATTGTGAAAATGTTTTGTAAGTTTCAAAATTCGAATTTCACTTCATGAACAGACGAACTTCGTACTGTAACGTTGGAAGCTTTAATCTTCGGTTCCTTCGAAATTCGTCTGTTGGCCAACCAAAATTCGAATTTCAGTATGTCAGAAACATTAAATGCGGTTGGTAAACGGATAGTTTTTCAGAGTAACCGTTGAATAACTTCCCCAACGGATAGATTTAGTCTCTAACGGATATTTGAGACCTAAATCTATAAATACAACATCATTTGAAGTTGTGGGTAACGAATCAAACTTGTGTATACCGAATTTCTGCTGAATCTTCTTCTCAAAAGCTTTTACCCTCTTAACTTCTAAACTTGTACTTAAACTTTCATATCCACTCTTTACAAGAGAGTTATTTCATTGTAATCAATCTATTCTTCATCTGGGAGATAGATTTACTTGTGAGGGGTATTCACAAGGGGATTGGGAAGCACATAGTGAAAGTGCTTGGAAAGTTTGAGAGAGCTCAGAAACAGAGCATACTCATGTACTGTGGCTTTAGCAAGAAGCCCACTGAAATTCTTGCTGTATAATGGACAAATCTCAAGAGGTGTCTTGGGGACTGGATGTAGGTCAAGTGAATAGACCGAACCAGGATAAATCACTGACTTCTCTTCTTCTTATCTTTACTTTTCACCTTGCTCTGTTTTACGCATTGTTTTCATTATACTGTGATATCTTCACTTACTTCACTTTGTGCAGAAAAATTTCAAACTTCCCAATTCACCCCCCTCTTGGGAAGTCAGCCCTGCTAACAAACTAGACATGGATGAAAATGGGAAGATGTTTGACATTACTCAGTACAGGAGAATGATTGGATCCCTACTGTACTTAACTGCCAGCAGACCTGACATTATGTTCAGTGTCTGTATGTGTGCCAGGTTCCAATCATGTCCCAAGGAAACCCATGTAACAGCTGTGAAGAGAATTTTCATATATCTTATTGGAACATCACAGATGGGTCTCTGGTATCCAAAGGGCAATGGAGAAGATCTCAAAGGATACACTGATGCTGATTTTGCTGGATCCAAAACTGACAGAAAAAGCATAAGTGGAACTTGCAGTTTCTTGGAGGATCCCTGGTTTCATGGTTCAGCAAAAAGCAAAACAGTGTGGCCCTATCCACTGCAGAAGCTGAGTATGTTGCAGCTGGAAGCTGTTGTGCCCAAGTTATCTGGATGAAGCAGCAGCTTGAAGATCTTGAGGTTAAAATGAAAGAGATACCAATCATGTGTGACAACCAAAGTGCCATAAACATCACCAAGAATCCTGTCACGCATTCAAGGACCAAACACATTAAAGTTAGGCACCACTTCATAAGGGATCACGTTCTGAAAGGAGAAGTTAAACTGGAGTACATCCCAACAGAGAATCAAGTTGCTGATATACTCACAAAGCCTCTATCAGAAGATAGGCATTGCAAAATAAGAAGAGAACTGGGTATGGTAAATCCCAGTGAACTGTAAGTTATTCTCTTGCAATCTTATTTTCAAAGGTTTCAACTTTAAGATTAATTCTAACTTTAGTATCAGAGTATGTTTAATTTAAGCTGCAGGTGCTCCTCACAAGATTCAATGGCAATAAACTTGAAGATTGGAGCACATCAGAATGGAACAACCAAAAAGTGAAGTAAATGATGAAAATTCTGAGTTTTGGATCAATTCTGTAAGTTTTTATAAGATGAAATTCGTATTTTAATGTGTGTTAGACGTACTTTGCCTCATAAACTGTATTTTTGAACTAGTCAACATGGTTAACATTTGAATTTTAGCTGACCAACAGACGAACTTCGGCCTATTAGCCTTGAAACAGTTCTCGGTGATGCCTCAAAATTCGTCTGTTGGATCTTTGAAGTTCGAATTTTCAAAAACAAAAATTTCAAAGTTATGTTTGTCCATCACTGTTGTACGAATTATCATTTCTTAAAATACGAATGTTGGACAACCTTTGCAAAAGTTGAAAAATGCGAACTTTTAGTTCAAAATTCGTCTGTTGAATCATGTTCTTCTTGATTGAATGCTTGAAAGATGAAGTTCAGCATGCTTAATTCGTCTATTGATTGTTGTTTTGTTTGTTACCTGCTGTTTGCTCATCAACATTCAAACTTTGTTGGAACAAAATTCATCTGTTGTGTTTGTATTGACTGTTTCAAGCCACTGTCAGACGAACTTTCAGGAAGAAAATTTGTCTGTCAGTAAGCCTTGCTGAACTGTTTAACTTGTAACTGCCCGAAGTTCGAACTTTGACCCCTCAAAATTAGTCTGTCAGACGGTTACATACGTTAAATCCGACGGTTTTCCAATGAACAGACGCAACCCTATTTGTAACTCCTCTGAATCTGTTCTGATCCTCTCTTCAATCCTCTTAACTTCTGTCCAAAACCGTCATTCTTCACCGTTTAAACTTCCTTTCGCATCCTATAAACCAATTCTAAGCCACATTCAGCATCATTCATCCAAGAAATGGCGGGAATTAAAAATCCTGGAGCAGGAACTGAGGCCCGACCAAAGAGGAACGTTAAGTCATAATATGCCGCAAAGGAAGGAGAGAAATCCAAGAGAAAAGCCGAATCCAGTAAGGCAACTCCTTCCAAACGCCAAAAATCATCATCCAAGGCAGATTCACAGAAAGCAGGACCTTCCTCACCGAAAACTGCAGAACCTTCGGTTCTAGTTCCTTCTGTCCCTGCTGTTGCTTCTTCTGCCTCTTCCAGTACTGAATCTGGAGAGTATGAAATGACTACACTGCCACTGTGGAGCACTCCTGAGATTCAAGAAGAGTACTCTACCAAGTTTTCCAACAAAAAGGTAATCAAGCCTCACTGTGTAAATGTGGAACAATTTCTGATATCCAACAACTTTGATGCTGCAATATAGTTGATAAGATATAGAAATCTGTTGGAAATTGTTGAAAAATATGATGATGAGATAATGAAGACTTGGTATGCCTCTCTTCAATACAACAGCAAGAAAATGAAATGGGAGGTCAACTTGAGATCAAGGATCATTTGGCTTGTTGATGAAACCTTCAATGAGGTGCTGGAAATCCCAGGACAAGATGGGCTGAAAGTTGACATCACAGCCTCTGGGTATATGGATGAGGCAAGTACAGCTGATGAAGAAGGTGGCTCCTTTCTGAACTACAAGGAGAGCACCATCTTGGACGCCCTATTCAGAAGAAGGGAGAACAGGCCAACAATAAATCTATTGAAGCCCACAGACCTAAGTGTACAAGTGAGAATCCTGCACTACATAGTGTCCAGGATCATTTTCAACAAGGGTGGCAGCTTCAATTTGATAACAAGGGCAGAGGCTCATGTGATGACTGTATCATACGTGGGAAGCTGATTAATTTGGGTCATATCATCCTCCAGTGAATGACAAAGGCAAGGGATCAGAGGGAGGATTCCACACTCCCCTATGCAGCAATTATTTCAAGGATCCTACAGTATGCTAGGATTCAACACATTGAAAAGGGGAAAGGGAAACTCACAGAGGCATTCAAAGAAGAAGAACTGCAAAGGATGGGTATTGAAAGAGATGAAGGAAGATGGGTTGGAAAGGGAGCAGGGAAATCTGAAGATTTGTTCTTTGCTGCTGATGCTTCCCTCCAACAAGAAGGCACTTCTGAGGCCCCTGGCAGATCTATACCTCAGCCTTCTCAGCCAATTCCATCTCCCTCCAGGCCTACTCATCCTCCTTTCACTCCCTCCTCACAGGCCAAGCCAACCAAGATCACTGAGTTGTTTGACAGTTTGTCAACACTCATTCTCAGCATTCGGGATGAGAAAAATGTCAAATTTGCTCACCTACAAGATCAGATCCATCAGTTGGCTGTAAATATGAAAGTGGTGGCTGATGCTTATGAAGAAATAAGAAATGCAATTTCTACCACTTCAGCTCCATCTCAGCCTGGTATCCCTGAACCTACTCTGTCTCCAACTCCTGAGCCTCCAAGCCCCTTCAAGATTGCCTCCTCTGACCATGATATAGATAGTGCTGGTGCAATGAGGACACCTAGTCCTGGTCCACCCCTGGACTATGGATTGGAAGAAGAAGGACTTCAGCAGACAAGCCCTCTTGAGCCTATGCAAGAAGATGCTCCGGATTCAATTCTGTCCATTCAAGAATCAGAGCAAGTTGAAAGACTGGTTGCAGCCATTTCAACCTCTTCTATGCCAGGAGAAGCAAGCAATGAGGAAAGGAGCATTGTACCTGTTGTTGATTATCTTGCCATTGCTCACAATGCTCTGCTGCAAGCTCAAAGGAGAAGGCTGGAAGAAATGTTTGCTCCTGCTGAACCAGCCTCTCATCCTCTTGCTACTTATGGGCTATCAGAGGAACAGAGAACTCGACTAGCTCTGTCCAGGCAGGAAATGCAAGAGCTGCTTGAGGTCTCTGATGATGATGGTGATGAAGAACCTAGCCCTGAGCCTGCTGAGCCCCCTGTACCAGTTCAGCCAGAGATTCCTTTTGCTCCTGTCCCTCTTCGTGCTGTTCCTCTCACTCAGATTCCTCCTCCAATGGACTTTGTTGGGCTTTCTGATGATGCCAAAAAGGGGGAGAAGTTAAAGCAAACTGGGACTAAGCAAGTTGGAAAATCTGCTGAGCCATCTGGAAAAGGAAAGACGTACAGCAAGAAGTCCAAACCAAAGAAGAAGTGATTAATTTTAGATCTTAGGCTGAATCTTCTTGTTGTATCTTGTTTTAGTTGTTTGATTGTATTTGGTTGTTTGATGTTTTGAGAACTGTTCTAAAATTAAAATATGTATTGCAACAATTTGATTAAATGTATAATATTCTTGGTTGCAATGTTTTGGGCTTTGAATCTCTTCACTTAATCTGTTGAAAATGATATCTTATGAACTGTAATGCATATGTTGAAGGGGAGCTTGTGAAAGCAAACCCAAGTACTAATCCAATTTGTGAGTTGTTTTGTCATCATCAAAAAGGGGGAGAATGTTGAATCAAGAGTTTTGATGATTCCAAACTAACATCCAAGAGCTTGGATTGAAGATATCAAAGGAGATCAAAGTGCTTCAAATGAAGATTTTCTGAGTATTTGCTGTTAGATCTTGTGTAGGATCTTTAGTTTTAGTTGTGATTGGGTAAAAGATTTTGATTTGAGAAAAAGATGTTTTCAAACCTTGATTTTGTGTTAAATCTTGACTCATTTGAAAAACACCCACAAACAGACAAAGTTTGAAAGTTTAAACTGAACTGTCAAGTTGGAAATTCGAACTTTGCTTTAGGAAATTCGAATTTCGAGCTAAAACTGAATAAGTCTGAAGAGATGGCTCTCTGTCAGATGAATTTTGGTTGTTCAAAATTCAAATTTTCATCCAAGTCTGAAAGAAGCCTCTTAGTGATAGACGAACTTTGCATCTTCAAAATTCGAATTTCAGACAAAACACAACTTGAGAAAATAGAAGAAATTCGTCTGAAACAATGTTAAAGTTCATCTGAGATCAAGAACAATTTAAGTTTCAAAACCGCTCTCTGACAGACGAACTTTAACTTTCCAAAATTTGAATTTTCATATAAGTCTGAAAGGAGCTTCTTTGAAACAGACGAACTTTGAGTCTTCAAAATTCGAATTTCAGACAAAACAAAACTTGACAAAATAAAAGAAATTCGTCTGAAACCATGTCAAAGTTCATCTGAGATCAAGAATGATTTAAGTTTCAAAACTGCTCTCTGACAGACGAACTTTGAACATTGACGTTCGAATTTTAGAAGTTAAGTTCTTGAGTCTGTTGAAGTGAAACATTGACATACGAATGATGAAGTTAGTCTGAAAAGAATCTCTCTGATAGACGAATTTCACCCTTTCAAAATTCGAATTTCGAAGAAAGTGATCTACTGTGCCTCTTTGAACGTTCAATGGACAGACGAATTTTGGGCTTTCAAAATTCGAATTTCGAAGGCACTATAGAAAATTGAAAATACTATTCACACTTAACCGAAAAACTTTCTTCTTGAAAATTCGTATGTCACATTGTGAAAATGTTTTGTAAGTTTCAAAATTCGAATTACACTTCATGAACAGACGAACTTCGTGCTGTAACGTTGAAAGCTTTAACCTTCGGTTTCTTCGAAATTCGTCTGTTGACCAACTAAAATTCGAATTTCAGTATGTCAGAAACATTAAATGCGGTTGGTAAACGGATAGTTTTTCCGAGTAACCGTTGGATAACTTTCCCAACTGATAGATTTTGTCTCTAACGGACATTTGAGACCAAAATCTATAAATATGACATCATTTGAAGTTGTGGGTAACAAATCTAACTTGTATATACCGAATTTCTGCCAAAACTTCTTCTCAAGAGCTTTTACCCTCTCAACTTCAATATCTGTACTTTAACCTTCATATCTACTTTATTCAAGAGAGTTATATCTTTATAAACAATCTACTCTTCATCTGGAAGATAGATTTACTTGTGAGGAGAAATCACAAGGGGATTGGGAAGCATACTGTGAAAGTGCTTGGAGTGTTTGAGAGAGCTCAAGAAACAGAGCATACTCGTGTACTGTGGCATTAGCAAGAAGCCCATTGAATTCTTGCTGTATAGTGGATAAATCTCAAGAGTTGTCTTGGGGACTGGACGTAGGTCAAGTGGATAGACCGAATCAGAATAAATCACTGAGTCTTTTTCTCCTTACCCTTACTTTTTAGCTTGCTCTGTTTTATACGTTGTTTACATTATATTGTGCTATCTTCACCCATTTCACTTTGTGCAGAAAAATTTCAATCTTCCTAATTTACCCCCCTCTTGGGAAGTCAGCCTTGCTAACATCCATAATATGAGACAAAATAAGTATTCTTTTTTCTTTCTTGATATTTAAGATTGGCTGGTGTATATATATATATATATATATTTTACCAGGCACAAGGTATCCCAAACCTCTTCGAAAATAAGAACTAATCCCCCGAGGCACAACAAGCAAACATAGGTGGGCACCTCGCCCAAAGAAAATTCTTTGCATACACAATAGCTCGAGCCCTGGACCTATTGCTTAACGATCAGAATTCTCAACTTGGCGGTGTATATTTTAGCCATTTATTATTTATTATGAGATCAATTAAAAAAATAAAGCCCAGAAATATCTGCCGATACCTTCTTACTGTTTGCCGATTCTGATTTGGATTGTGGGCCGTACGGTGTGTGCTTGTCGAATGTCTGTTGCCCTGTGGCCTGGAGCTATGGAGGCAATTCCTCTTACGAGTCTCGCATCTTCAACCAGTCAATACTTCCAAACACTAAAACAAAAAGTGTTCATCTCGCCTTTTCTTCCGTCAAGGATTCGTACTCGATTTCCCCCTTTACGCTTTGCAGTTCAGGCCAAGCAATCTGTTTTCCAAGGTACACTAATTCCGCAAAATTTTTAAAACTCTTTCCCTATGTTAACCTCACTCAAACGCTATTTCTTTGTTTATTGGGGTTTGCCCATAAAAATTGAAATCATGAGGGGTGTTGTGATTGGAAACTTGCCATGTTCACTTTAAATTTGGTTATCGTTGGTTTCTGATTTTGTAAGCAACGGGTTTCCTTGAATGCTGTTTGGTTTCAATATTGATGATACTCTCGTTGTTACGTGTAGCTTTGGATTTCTGAAAGTCTTTCCCGCAAGTTCGATATCAAGCAATAAGGTTGACATGGTTTACAAATTTGTATCTGGCTGGCCAATAATCACCACAAATTGGCATAATCAAAATGATATTTTCTTCATTTGGGAGCACCCTTCTTGTCAAGGTTTTCTGTCAACTACGCTGTAAGACTCGGCCATTTTGTTGCCCCTCTTGTGAGTCCTCAAGATCAACTTTGTGGTTGATTCCAGTTTTTTACTGTAAATGCTTGTTTTCTGAAGACTTGCCGAGCTATTTTCCCACCTTTTCTGGCTTGTATTTCCTGAAAGTTCACTTTAGGTGGCATTTTACTCAGTTGTTCTACATTAGCGTAGTTGTTCAATGAATTACTCAAATCTTTGATCTTAAAAAGTATCCTTGTTTTCAGATTGTAAAACGTAAATCATGTCTTAGCAGTAATTTATAGGATGGGCAACTGAAATTTTCCTGAGTGGTGTTTCTTGTGGCCCTGGATTAATGCAAATGATCTGGTTGTTAAATTTTGGTGATCCGTGTATGTGCAGATTATTATCTGATTTGCATATCCCCATGGTAGTTTAAGTGAAACATTTTAACATCCAGACCTGAGTAGCTTGAGTTTTACTTTGGCTACTTTAAGGATGGTTCGTATCTCTGACAATGCTTAGGTTTTACCAGCTTCTGATGGCAAGCTACTTCTTATGGCTGGTGTGACTGAGGACACAACTAATCGATTACATGCTTTTTTACTGCAATATATAGTATTATGATTTTCTTCCACATGTTTTATACTCCACGCTTTTTTACCATGTTTATAGGATCGATTGAAGTTAGCTCTGTTAACAGTCTTAAATCTTGGCTGTCCATCTTTTTCCTGTAGATTCTTCTGTAGAGTACAAGATCTGTACATCCTTTTTTTCCTTCTTCTTTTTTGTTTATGTAGATTGAGAATTAGACTGGGACTCTGCAGCCATCATAATGTGGTTTTATTCTGCATAAAATCTTAATTTGATCTTCAGATCATGAATGTGTAAAAGGACTAAGTTGTTTGTGGAACAGATTTTCAGAGCTATGTGAAGCCTTCTCGTCTTCTGCCAGGCTCAGAGGTGAAAGTCTGCACAAACCCCTCAATAGAAAAGATTTCTTTGTCTCTGAAGGAGGATACCTCAAAGTCTTTATTCAGGGTCAGATTATGTACCAGTAACATATATGGCTCAAGTTTAAGCAACTTAAATGCTGGAGTTCTTTTATGCCTGATAGATGAAGACAGGAATTCAATATTGCAAAGGATACCTGCAAGTTTGATGATGGATCATTCTACGGAAACAGGGGATATGATTGATGTTAACCTACTTGGTTTCCAAAGAGCTTCCATTGATGAATTCATCTTTGAAGGACCTAAACTTGCAAAATTTAAGGCTCTTTGGATAAGTGTTGAGTCAGGTAAATTTATGAGAGAGGCTTGTTTTTAATGTGGTGAAGATTTTGCAGACATCATTACTAGCTCTTACAATTTAGGACTACCTTTGAATAACACAAGTATCATCATTGCTGTGATTGCTCAAAAACCTTTGCTCAGTTGTATTTGTTATTCTTCTCAGGCTCATATGCCATTTATTTAACGTTTTGTACAACACATGCTGGATTTTAATCATATTTACAATTCAATATTGATTTTTTTTTATCAGAACCTTATAATTATTCTCTTATTCATTTTCTAAGGTCAGGTCAGTGGCGACTAGGAAGCGTGTCATTAACAGTTCTTAGTCGTGAATTACAGTCATCATTACATGAAGAGGAGGTGTACGAGTACTCTGGTTTCCAATATGACTTTCAGAATGAGGATGTACTGCTCGGGGAAGGAAGCGATCTGTCCATGCTGGAAATAAGACCTAGCCTTGTAACTGAGTTGAGTGGGATTGATCCCTTTGTCTATTTTAGCCAAAACGCCTCTGATAATACCCTGTCCCTATATCCAATGATATCAAATGAGGAGAGCATGAGGGAGTATGCAGATTTGAAATTCTCATTGCTATTTTATGATGCTATGCTGGTGCTGCTTGGTACATGCATTGTTTCCGTGTCAGCCGGGGAAAATGAAGGCTATGCTTTCTTGATAGGTGGGATAGGTGGCTTCTTGTATCTGTTATTATTGCAGAGATCTGTGGATGGTTTGCCAGTTCCAGAAGGAATCAGTGGAGAGCCGAGGGAAAGCAATGCGTTGGTGAGGGGATTGAAGGGCCCGATATGGAGCGTGGCATTGGCAATAGGGTTTGGTATATTTGCAGCAAAGTATGGTTCTGGAGATTTGCAAGTGAGCTTCACAGCGAAGGAGGTCATTGTGGGAATGATGGGGTTTCTTGCATGTAAGGTTTCTGTGGTGTTAGCTGCATATAAGCCCATGACACTACGCCTGAAATATCCAAGTGACAAGTAATTTGCCGCCGGTGAAGTGGATGGGTTTGTCACGGCAAATTTCCAACTTCAATCAATATACAAAAGTTCGGTAAGCTTAGTTTTTTCGTTTTTCTTTTCTTAGTGATTAGGTCGGTTAGATAAGTTGGTAGGTAATACATGTGTAAAAAAATTATGTATTTATATCAATTCGGTTCTTTTATATTTATAAATATGTATATAACGTATTTACATAATTTTTTTGGGTCACAATTTTTTTCAAATAACAGACTGAATTCTTTATATTTCTGATTGTGTCTATATATAGAGAGAGAGGATTCATATTAGCAATAATTATCCAAGAGGATCAGGACGTGACCAATGTTATTAGAATCGGATCAGATATTAACTGGGTAAGATATTGGTTCATGGTTTAATAGTGTAATTGGTGTACATCCAATCAGATTGGATTAATAATATTTCTAAATAATATATATAAAAAATAAGAAAAGCTTAACCTATCCAACTTTAAATCTTTTCTAATGTGACAATAAAATGAAATAAAATCCTATATTAAAAATTAAATTTAATTAGTTTAATTAATTTTAACTATTTTAATTAGTTTGAATGACATATGAAATGATATTTTATACTCCTGTTCCTTATTATAAGTCATATTTATTCTTTTTACACATATTTAGAAAATTAGTGAAAAGTTTTGATGTTTTTAAAAATTTTCTTAACTTTCTAAAATTACTCATATTAAATTATAATTCATTTTAAATGTATTTTTCTAAATTTTTCTCTATTATAACTCTTTTGATATATTCCAGAAAGATAAAAATGGAAAATAAATATTAAATGACATATAAATTTTATAAAATAATTTATATTTTGAAATTTTAATCCTTAAAAAATGTTTCATATAATAAGAAACAGGAGTATCTGAGATAAACAGAGCATATATATATTACATAAAAATAAACAACTTTTATAATAGTAGATAATAAGATCAAATATAAATAATGAAAAAAATTAGAAACTCGTAACTGTTTGATGTACAGATAGGTTTAAAATAAGGAAAATTGTATTTGGGGACCAAAAAATAACATATTTAATTTTTTATACTAAATTGATTTTTAAAAAAAAATCGATTTAAAAAATTTGATTCTCACCCAAAAAAAAATCATCTGTTCTAAAAATTTATTATGTTCTTTTTTGTACAAAAATATAATTTTTTTAATAAAATAAACATCAAAGAGCATTGATAAACGTAAAACGTGTGTGCTGGAATTCCACGAGCTTAAAAGCATGTAATGTCAAAACAAGTGGCAGGTGGAGTATAGCAAATATTAAAAATTAAAGAAGGTTTACGATGCTCTAATTAATAAGATAATGAGATTAATTTCTAGTCCAACCAATTAAACTGGTTGGGCCGATTTTAATTTTTACAACAATACCCATGACCAAAAAGGTGAAATGCTGGTGAGATAGCACTTTACCTCTCTAATAAAAAGCCGGTTATTGACAAAGATCAAGAAAAAAATAATTATATTTGAGTCCTTGACCTTACCTTCTTCCTTCTTTGTCCTCTAGTGGGGTTCTGGAATATCCTAACACTGCTTTTAAATTTCATAGCATCAATAATAAATTCCTTAACATGAGTTTTAAATTACATTTTTTTATTTAAACTTTAAATTTATATAATTTTAATTAATACAAAACTTTCTTCTTATTATTTAATAATAATTAATTTATGAAATGAAAATTGAATATCAAATTATGTTAATAATTAATAAAATATATTTTAAACTTTTTAATAAAATATTTTTTCTATATTACTTCCTCTGATCCTTAACATAAGATCCTTTTAACCAAATCACGTGAATTAAGAATTGGAATTAACACTAATTAATTTCCTCAATTTCTCTGAAAATCTCAATATTTTTTCAAAACTACCCTTATTTAATCTCTCTCTTTTTTTCTCTAGATACATTAAATAGGGGCATTTTTCAAGAAATGTATAATAAATACTACCTCATATATTGTAAAGGGTTTTATATCTAAAATGTAGATTAAAATTAGATTCTATATATAGGACCATAGGGAGTAAAAATTAGATTAAAATATAGATTTTAAAGCTAAAATGAAGGTATTTGTAATTTAAGACAAAGAGGTCAACATATTTTTTGCTTTTATTTTTTGAATGAATGAGAGAACGAAAAAAATATAAAGAAAATAGAGACCAGAAAGCAAAATGGCTCAACAACTGAACTAGACCTAGAATAAGACCAAAAAGCTGGGTGTATCAGTCAAGGAATTGTGGGGACATCATCTTGAGCGGTTCCCTAAAGCTATTTTCTGGGTATTCGATTCCGCCAAATCTAATGTATGATATAATCCCGCCTGTTCATAACTCATCTAATTCATGTGCGCATGTTTCTACCATAGTCCTTAATATAAAGGTTTTTGTAAAATTTTGTGAAGTATTAATGTATGATTTTTACAAATACTCTTAGCAGCGTTAACTCTCTTTCTCTCCAAACATTAATGTAAAATATATCTTAATGACTTTTATCAAGGGTGTTTGTGTTAGGATTAATATAATATAAATTTTGATGATGATAAATATAAAGTAATAAGGAGCAAATGTATCATATTTATCTAATATATATATTGCTCGTTAAAGAAGCAAAATGTGCATTAGCATGTATCCAATTATGTTCATAATGCATACATCATACTGTGTGCTAATATATCAATCGTGTTTTAATATTTTATAATACAAGTTGAATATATAAATTAGACTAACTACTTGACTTGTAAGTGTAAGAAATTAAGTGTAGGGTTATCCAAATAAGAAGAGTGAGCCTTGGAATAAAGAAATGGAAATCAATATCATGTCTCACTCAAGAAAGAAGAAGCGATAGGATGCTCCAAGAATTAAAGATTAGAATGGAGCATGCTAAGAAGGGAATGACTAAATGAAAGTGGTGTTCAAGCATTGAAGACCTAGTTATTAAAGATATTTTATTTTCACTTAAATCTTGAGGTGATTTTAATATTTGAAATCTACTTAATCTTGTTATAATATGTTTTAAACAAGTTAGATTAAGTAAATCTGATGTTATCATATGTTAGAATTGAGAAACATTGGCTAACAAACAAATTTTGTGTTTGACTCATGTTTACTTTGTGTAAAATTTGAACTTTACTTAGTGAAATTCGAAGTTACAGAGGTTTCATCTCTGACAGACGAATTTCAGTTCTGAAATTTGAATTTCGAGCTAAGCACTATTAGTGAAAGTGTGCAAAATATGCATGAAGCTTACTCAAAATTTGAATGTTGGTGAAGTTCAAAATAAGTTAATTGTCTCTACCTCTGACAGACAAATTTTGAATTTCAAAGTGCGAATTTCAAATGAGAACTTGTGAGTCTTGTTAGAGCATACTTCTGACAAACGAACTTTGAATTTCAACAGTCAAATTTTGAAGAGAGAAATTTTGTATTATGTTAAATGTGCCACTGATAGATGAATTTTAGGTTCTAAAATTTGAATTTCGAAGTACATTGTGAAAACTTGAGGCAACTGTTCAAACTTTACCAGACATACTTTCAATATGAAAATTCACATGAACTAATATGGGTTAATTTTGGCAAACTTGAAATTCAAATTTTACTCTGTGACAGACAAATTTATGAAGTTTAACGTTAAACACATAATTATACTGTCTCTGCAAAATTCGTCTATTGAGTCCTGAAATTTAAATTTTGGAAAGACAGACGCATTTAATGTTATTGGTGAATGACTCTTTTTGCAGAGTAACAACTAAAACTTGTATCTAACAGATAGATCTTATATCTATCGTCTAGTGAAGTCATAAATATATAAATAGAATATTATTTTATTTTATGGGTAACAATCTTAAGTGAGTTATGCCAAAAAGCTGTTCCAATATATAAAATCCTTTTGTATCAGTATTATTAGTTAAACCCACCTCAATAGAGTGAGCTTTCAATGTATCATCTACTCTAAAAGAGAGTTTCAATTATGTATTCACTATTTTGTACGATTTTCTTAGTAGAATTATAGTGTGTGGATAATACTAAAGGATATACACATCTTGTAAATGTGTGGGAAGAGTGACTTCACAAATGCCTGTTGAAACTTATAGGATGTGCTAAGGTTTCACAGGTGCCTAGATAAAACATGTGGGATATAGTGAAAAATCTCAAGTGATGGCTTAAGGATAGGACGCAAGCTAAGTGGTTTGGGCTGAATAAGGATAAATTCCTCAGTCTTGCCCTTCTTCTGTTCATTCCATCTACCAACTTCTTCACACTTTATTCATCCCTGTTCTTCTGCACATCTGGTGAAATTGCGCTATTATTCAAAAAGGGCAAAAATCTTCATCACCCAATTCACTCCTCCTTTTAGGTGACCAACCAAACCTAACAATTGATATTAAAGCTTAGACTCTCAATAAAGGATCTAATTATCTGGGAACAAGATAACTTGTCTTGGTGAGAACATACTGCTATAGGGGAACAATATCAATAGACCTCTAGGTTTTAATGATGAACACTATGGATACTGAAAAATGAGGATCCAAATATTTTCCAATCGATAGACCTAGAAATTTGGTTTATCATCAAGAAAGCATATTTTGTTCCAAAAAAGATATAGAATGATGACACATACAAAAAGAAGTCAGAAGAAGAATGAGATGATGAAGATAAGTGAAGAGTCATGGTGAACTTCAAAGCAAAACATTCCTTGGTCATTGCCCTTTCACAAGATGAGTTCTTTAGAGTTTCAAATTGTAACACAGCAAAATAAATGTGGGATGCTTTGGAGATTGATCATGAAGGAACCAAGGGAGTGAAGGAAAATAGGCTCAACTCTCTTACAGCTGAATATGAAGCCTTCAAGATGAACGATGGTAAGCCTATTAAAGAAATAGAAATTCGTTTTACTCACAATATCAATTATCTGGCAGCTTTGAGAAAAAGCTACACACAAAGAGAGCAAGTTTGCAAAATACTCAGAGCTCTACCTAAAGAATAAAATCCAAAAGTGATAGCTATTGAAGAGACAAGAGGAGCATAATATCAATCTGTCACTGCACTGTTTGAGAGCTTTGTTAAACATGAAGGAAAACTAGATCTTTTATGGGAGCAGCAAAATGAAGGAAAAATGCTTATGTTCAAAGCTACTACATTACAGAGTTTAGAAGATGATGATATTGATGATAAAAGTGATGATAGTAGCAGTGATGATAAGGAGGACGAGCTGAAATAGTTGGCTATCAATTTTGACAGATTCCTCAACATCAAAAAGAAGGAGCTCCAAAAACAAAAGCACTTCTACCTTGTAAATAGGCTGAAGTACCATTCAAAGAGGCAAGAAGAAAAATATGCAGAGAAGAAAAATGAGAAAGTTAAAGCAAAATACGCCTCTGCAATCTAGGGTAACAGTTTAGATGAAGATGATAAGGATATCTATCCATGTTTAATGATTAAGACAAATATTGAGATATCAAATTCTGACTCTGAATCTGATTCTGATAAATCTTTTGATGAGTTGCAAAATGCTTATAATGAAATATATGATTAATTGATTAGATTAACAAAGCACTTGCACATAGTAAAAAGAAAGTGATTTCCTTAGAAAATGAATTAGAATTTGAAAAAAATGAAAAAGAATCACTTAAACAAAAAATAAATGATTTAGAAAATATATGTGAAAACCACACACACACTTTCTCTTGTGATTCATGTGATAGATTAGCTAAGGAAAAAGAGGAGTTAACTAAGGTAATAGCCAACTTCACCTAAGACAAAGATAAGTTAAATATTTCACTCGGTAAACAGAATTGTATGTTTGACAAGTTGGGAGCTAGCTATAAGAGTGAGTCCAAAGAGAAAAATAAATGGTGTTCGAAATTCTTTATATCTACTATAATGCCTAGTCACCATTATGCATATATTGTGGTAAAAAGGGGCATATAACTCATCTGTGCAATATCAAGAGAAATGGTTTAAGCAAAGGCATGAAATAGGTTTCAAAGAATACCACTAACCCTTCTGGACCCAAAAACAAGTGGGTACCAAAATATTCTTTTAGTGTTTCATATATACAGAATAAATCCAAAAAGAAAGAACATGTTTGTGCATGAAAGAGGACGTTGAAAAGGAAAGCTTCTCAAAACTCTAAAGCAGCAATTGGAAATCACAAGGAGAAGCACTGGAAGTAATCCTCTCACTCATCTCAAGGAAACAACTAAAATGGAAAACAAATTACTTACCTTGAGAAGAGAAATAGTAGAAGCTCAAGAGGCAATGGCATGTATGGAAAAAGGAGATATGAGCAATACTACACTACATACAAGTAAAAAATAACAAGGAAATGATCTTTGGTAATCTCTGACATTTACTTCATTCGAATATTGCATTATATATATCTGGGTAAGATTGAAATCTAGTCCTATATGTACTTTAAAATGTTCAAACTGACCATTGGTGGACCCAAGTCAGAAATGGGTACCAAATAAAGAAAAAGATATTCCCTTTACTTTTGTAGGTACTCCTCGAGCTAAATGGTGAAAGCCTCACAAAGATGGAGTATCTGATGTGCTCAATTTGAATCATATTGAAAAGGGAATAAATTAGCTACTAACTAAGCCGTTTGTAAGTGTTTAACTTGTTTTCAGATATGCTTGGTTGATGCTCTTATATGAGATTATTAAAATAAAGTATGATCCTTATTTAAAGAATGAACTATCTAAATCTGTTGATGCTTACTATGAAGTTCAATGTTTGTACAAGTCCATTTGTTTATTTGTATAACCAAACTTATTTGCTTTTTATAATTTCTCTTGCTTACTGATTAATAATATGAAAAGCATGTATGTTTAGATAAATATTCATACTAAGAGGGAGTTTATAACTTTGTATAAAAAGTTTTTTTTAAAAGAAAAATCTCAATCATGTACTCTTGCATGAACATACTTATCTATTGCATTGTACTTTATTAGTTTTATCATATGAAATGCATAGACTGGGGGGGGGGAAGCATTGTTAGAAATCAAATGATTTATACTTTAGTTCACCCAACTTTATTGTGAAGAGTTTTGGTTGCTTAATTTTCTCATTGATCCTAATGGAATAAGGTAACGACTCTTCAAATTTGAGATACCTCTTGGGATGTATGCATATCATGATCATTTTAACAAGAAACATCATAACAATTGGTATCATAATAGTTTCAAGCAACAATTGATAGTCTTAATATCACTAACAATTAGTATCAATTTTGATATCAGTAAAAATTGACATAATTTGAACATGTAGTGCATAATATGTTTTGATGATAATTTGCATTTTAGCTTGTGCTTCAGTATGTACTTTAAACAACTCTAGACATATGTGCTTACTAGTACAACCTCACAAATAAGAAGAGAAGAATTATGGGAGAATTTTTCTTTAAACCTTTTTGTTGATATCAAATAGGGGGAGAAGTTGTGTGAAAAATATGCATATGCTTAATCTGGAATTATCTAAATTGAATTGCATTATATGTGTTAAATATTCATTAAGCATGTTTTTCACTAGTGATTTGTCATCATAAAAAAGAGGGAGATTGTTAGGATTAATATAATATAAGTTTTGATGATGACAAATATAGAGTAATAAGGAACAAATGTATCATAGTTATCTAATATATATTGTTTCTTAAAGAAGCAAAATGTGCATTAGCATGTATACAATTATATTTATAATGCATACATCATGTTGTATACTAATATATCCATCGTGATCTTATGTTTTATAATACCCGTTGAATATATAAATTAGACTAACTATTTGGTTTGTAAGTGTAAGATATTAAGTGTATGATGTTGAATCAAGAAGTTTTGATGATTCCAAATCAACTCTCAAGAGCTTGGAGTAAAAGATATCAAATGTGCACAAAGAGTTCAAATGAAGAAATCCTAGAGAAATCTGTGCAAAATTTGTTGTTGGATGTTTAATTATGTTTAAATATGGGTAAAAGACTTTGATTTGATGAAAAGATGTTTTAAAAACTTGATTTTATATTAAATCATGAAATATTTGAAAAATACCCACCAACAGACGAAGTTTGAAAAGTTTACATTGAACTATCATATTGGAAATTCGAACTTTGGCTTTGGAAATTCGAATTTCGAGCTAAAACTGAATAAGTCTGAAGAGATGTCTCTCTGACAGACGAATTTTGATTTTCCAAAATTTGAATTTTCATAAGTATCTGAAAGAAGTTGTTGAGTAACAGACGAACTTTGAGTTTTCAAAATTCAAATTTCAGACAAAATGCAACTTATGAAAACTAAAGAAATTCATCTGAAACAATGTCAAAGTTCATCTAAAATCAAGATTATATTGAGTTTCAAAATTGTTCACTAACAGATGAACTTTGAACATGAAAATTTGAATTTCAGAAGCTAAGATTGTGAGTCTGTTACAATGACATGTTGACATACGAATGACAGTGTTTATAAATTCGAATGTTAAAGTAAGTCTGAAAAGAGGTCTCTCTGAAAAATGAACTTCACTCTTTTAAAATTTGAATTTCAAAGTAAATGAGCTACTGTGCTGTTTGAGCCTGCTACGGACAGACGAATTTTGGGGTTCCAAAATTTGAAATTCGAGGGAACTGTAGCAAATTAAAAACACTGTTCACACTTAATAGAAAAAACTTTCTTCTTGAAAATTTGTATGTCACAACATGGAAATACTTTTTAAGTTTCAAAATTCGAATTTCACTTCATGAACAGACGAACTTCAGTATTTCAACGTTGGAAGCTTTAACCTTCGTTTCCTTCAAAATTCATCTGTTGATCAACCAAAATTCGAATTTTAGTATGTCAGAAGTATTAAATGCGGTTGGTTAACAGATAGTTTTTCAGAGTAACCGTTGGATAACTTCTCCAACGGATAGATTTTGTCTCTAATGGACATTTGAGACCTAAATCTATAAATATAACATCATTTGAAGTTGTGGGTAACGAATTAAACTCTGTATATACTGAAACTCTGCCAAATCTTCTACTCAAAGACTTTTTACCCTCTTACTTCAATACTTGTACTTTAACTATCATATTCACTCTATTCAAGAGAGTTTCATCTTTGTAAACAATCTAATCTTCATCTGGAAGATAGATTTTTTTGTGAGGAGATATCACAAGGGATTGTAAAGAACTTTGTGAAAGTACAGAAAGTGATTGAGTGAACTCTAAAAAACAGAGCACTGACGTTGTACTGTGGCATTTACAAGATGCCCGTTGAATTCTTGCTGAATAGTGGAAAATCTCAAGAGGTGTATTGGGGACTGGACGTAGGTCAAGAGGAGAGACCGAACCAGGATAAATATAAGAGTTTTTTCTTTTCTCTATCACTACTCTTTTATCTTACTGCTTTATACTCTATTTTTTTGTCATACCTTACTTTCTTCATTGTTTTCACTTTGTGCAGAAAATTTTTTAATCTTCCCGATTCACCCCCCTCTTGGGAAGTCAACCTAACTAACAAGTGGTATCAGACCTTGGATTCCCATTCAAAGGATCTCATAGTCCGGGAATTAAAATGGCTGGCTTTGGAGAAAGCATATTACCAGAAGGGAACAATACAAACAGACCATCTGGCTTCAGTGGAGAGCACTATGGTTACTAGAAGATGAGAATGCAAATCTATCTCCAGTCAATCGATCTGGATATTTGGTTAGTCATTCAGAAGGGAGACTTTGTCCCAATGGCTTTAGAAGATGATAGAAAGTACAGAGAAAAGCCAGAAGCTGAATGGAATGAGGAAGACAGAAGGAGAGTCTTGTTGAACTTCAAGGCAAAACACTGTTTAGTCAGTGCCTTGAATCAAGATGAATTCTACAGAGTCTTACAATGCTCCATTGCCAAGGAAATGTGGGACACCCTGTAGATTGCTCATGAAGGAACAACTGGAGTCAGGGAAAATAAACTGAATACCTGCATTGGAGAATATGAAAGCTTCAGAATGGCTAAATGAGAGACTGTAAAAGAGCTACAAAAGAGATTCACTCTCATTGTGAATCAACTAAAGAGCCTGGGAAAGGAATACACTCAAATAGAGAAAGTAAGAAAGATTCTCAGAGATCTCCCTCTGGAATGGCAACCCAAAGTAACAGCAATAGAGGAAGCCAGAGGAGAATCAATGGCCTCTGTCACAGCTCTATTTGGAAAACTCAAAGCTCTCAAGGAAGCTGGACAAGATAGAAAGAAGAAAGGCCTTACTCTCAAAGGTGCTGAAGAAAAGGAGGAAGAATTTGATGATGGAGAAGAGCTAGATGAAGAAACTCTGGCTATGATGGTCAGAAAATTCAGAAGATTCTACAGCAAGAAGAGAAATAAGAAAATCTTGAAGAAATGAGCTGCTGGAGATAGCAAGAGGGAACAAAAAGAGCCTGTTACTTGCTATGAATGCAAAAAGCAAGGTCATATCAAATGGGATTGTCCACAGTTCCTGAAGAAGCAAGAGAAAGAAAAGAAAGCTGCAGACAAAGGCAAGAAGATAAGGAGAAGTTCATCACCCTTATAGACAAGAAAGGAGGAAAGGTGACCTTTGGAGGTGATAAATATGGCAAAATTGTCGGCATTGGCATTGTGGGCAAAAATCCTGAAACATCCATTGAAGAGGTGTTGTTTGTGATAGGCCTCAACCACAATCAGTTGAGTGTGAGCCAAACATATGACAAAGGAAACTAGGTACTGTTTGACTCAAAGTTTTGCCTAGTCATCAGAAAAAGTGATCACAAAGTAATCCTCAAAGCTCAAAGGGATGGTAACTGCTATACTATTGATCTTGATGAACTTCCTCCCTTAGATTCTGTTTGTTTAATTAGTCAGGACAATGATAGTTGGTTATGGCATAGAAGATTAGCTCATGTTAACATGAATCAGCTTTCAAAATTGGTTAAAAATGAGCTAGTCACTGGCCTACCAAAAATTGCTTTTGAAAAAGGATAAAGAATGTGATGCATGCTTAAAAGGAAAATAAACTAAATCTTCTTTTAAATCCAAAAACATAGTCACCACAACTAGACCACTTGAACTACTGTATATGGACTTAATTGGACCATCTAGGGTAAAAAGCATGGGTCGTAATCTGTATGTGCTTGTAATTGTAGATGATTACTCTAGATTTACATGGACATTATTTCTTTCCTCTAAAAGTGATACCTTTGATGCATTTGTAACCTTAGCTAAGAAAGCGTAAAATGAGAAAGGTATTTCTATTGTGTCTATCAGGTCAGATCATGGAAGAGAGTTTGAAAACTCATACTTCCTGGAGTACTGCAATGAGCATGGAATTGATCACAACTTCTCAACTCCAAGAACTCCTCAATAGAATGGAGTAGTAGAAAGGAAGAACAGAACCATTGGAGAGATGGCTAGAGCTATGCTGAATAAAAAGGAACTATCTCAAGTGTTTTGGGCTGATGCAGTAAATACAGCAAGCTACATAATAAATAGAGCTCACATCAGACCAATTCTTGGAAAGACTCCATACGAGCTGTACAAGGGAAGAAATCCAAATCTGTCACATCTCCATGTGTTCGAGTGCAAATGCTTCATTCACAACAATGGAAAGGAGAATCTGGATAAGTTTGATGCCAAATCCGATGAAGGTATATTTCTAGGCTATTCTAGTAGGAGTAAAGCATATAGAATTTTTAATAAAAAGTCTAATTTGGTAGAAGAACCTGTGCATGTAGTATTTTTTGAACATGAAACTGCTTCTAAACATGCTACTGATGAGAATGATCTGGTTTCAAACTTTAAAAAGCTAGATATTTCTGATGAAGGTAAAATTGAGTCTCCAAAAATATCTGAATCTATTAACATAGAAGAAGATATTTAGGAGAGGAATTTTGAAGATGAAAATATTGAAGAAATGTCTTAGGAACTCCCTAGAGCTTGGAGATATCAAAGGAATCATCCTGTTAATTAAGTAATAGGGAATGTTCAAGAGAGAGTTAGAACTAGAAAACAGTTAAGGGATCAAATGATTAATTGTGCTTTCATCTCGCAAATTGAACCTAAATGTACTGAGGAAGCCTTAACTGATGAGTACTAGATTCTAGCCATGCAGAATGAATTAAATCAGTTTAAAAGAAATCAAGTTTGGAATTTAGTGCCTAGACCTAAAAATCATCCTGTCATTGGTACCAAATGGGTTTTTAGAAATAAACTTGATGAATCAGGATCAATCATCAGAAATAAAGCTAGATTGGTTGCTAAAGGTTATAATCAAGAAGAAGGCATTGATTTTGAGGAAACCTTTGCTCCAGTAGCTAGATTAGAAGCAATTAGAATTCTACTAGTATATGCATGCATGAAAAATATTTTGTTATATCAAATGGATGTGGAAAGTGCTTTTCTAAATGGATATATCATGGAAGAGGTTTATGTAGATCAACCTCCAGGTTTTGAGGATTCTACAAAACCAAACCATGTTTATAAACTGAAGAAAGCCCTTTACAGTTTGAAGCAAGCCCCTAGAGCATGGTATGAAAGATTGAGTAATTTTCTAACTGAAAAGGGGTTCAACAGAGGAAAAGTAGATACAACTTTATTTACTAAGAAAGAAAACAAAGATTTACTTATTGTTCAAATATATGTTGCTGACATTATAATTGGTGCTACTAATGAATCTCTTTGCAAGAATTTTTCTAAGTTAATGCAGGGGGAATTCGAGATGTCCATGATGGATGAACTCAACTTCTTCCTTGGATTGCAAATCAGATAGTGTGATGATGGTATCTTCCTCAATTAATCCAAGTATCTGAAGGAATTGCTGAAGAAGTTTGGAATAGAAAATGCCAAACCAATGGGGACACCTATGGCTACTGCAACCAAACTGGATATGGATGAAAAGGGCAAATTGTTTGACATAACCTAGTACAGAAGAATGATTGGATCCCTACTGTACCTAACTGCTAGCAGACCTGACATTATGTTTAGTGTCTATATGTGTGCAAGATTCCGATCATGTCCTAAAGAAACTCATGCAACTGCTGTAAAGCGTATCTTCAGATATCTCATTGGAACTTCACAGATAGGTCTTTGGTATCCTAAGGGCAATGGAGAAGATCTCAAAGGGTACACTGATGCTGACTTAGCAGGATCCAAAACTGACAGAAAAAGCACAAGTGGAACATGTCAATTTCTTGGAGGATCCTTGGTTTCATGGTTTAGCAAAAAGCAAAACAGTGTGGCCTTATCCACAGCAGAGGCTGAGTATGTTGCAGCTGGAAGCTGTTGTGCCCAAATCATCTGGATGAAGCAGCAGCTTGAAGATCTTGAGGTTGAGATGAAGGAAATACTAATCATGTGTGACAATCAAAGTGACATTAATATCACAAAGAATTCTGTCATGCATTCAAGAACAAAACATATTGAAGTTAGGCACCACTTCATAAGGGATCATGTTTTGAAAGGAGAAATCAGACTAGAGTACATCCAAACTGAAGATCAAGTTGCAGATATCTTGACAAAGCCTCTATCAGAAGATAGCCATTGCAAAATAAGAAGAGAATTGGGCATGGTAAATCCCAATAAACTGTAAGTGAATTCATCTGTAATTCTGTCTTTAAATTTTCCAACCTTGAATTAGTTCTAACTTTAGCATCAGAGTGTGTTTAATTTAAGTTGCAGGTGCTCCTCATGAGATTCAATGTTGATAAATCTGGAAAATGGAGCTTACCAGAATGGAATGATAAAAAATTGAAGAAAATGACAGATATTCGGAGTTTCTGGATCCATTCTGTAAGTTTTTAAAGCTGAAATTCGTATATTGATTGTGTGCTAGACGAATTTCCTTGAAAAATTAAGTTTCTGAGGAAGTCAGCATGGTCAACATTCGAATTTGGATACCTAACAGACGAACTTCAGCTGTTATAAGTTGGAACAATTCTCGGTGAAGCCTCGAAATTCGTCTGTTGGCCCTTTAAAATTCGAATTTTCAAGAACAAAAATTTCAAAGTTTTTTTTGTCCAACATGTGATTATACTGATGTTTATCTTCTAACATACGAATGTTGAAAAACTTTTACAAAGTGTAGAAATTCGAATTTCTAATTTAAAAATTTGTCTGTTGAAACATGCTCCTCAATGTTGAATCTTTGAAAGATGAAGTTTTGTATGCTTAATTCGTCTGTTGTTTGGTGATTTGATTGTTGTTTGATGTTTACTCTTCGAAATTCAAACTTTGTTGGAACAAAGTTCGTGTGTTCATCTTGTGTTACTTGCACCAAGTCTCTGTCAGACAAACTTTCAGAAGAAAATTTGTCTGTCAGTAAGCTTTGCTGAACGGTTTAACTTGTAACTGCCCGAAGTTCAAATTTTGACCCCTCAAAATTCATCTGTCAAGCGGTTACATACGTTAAAACTGACGGTTTTCATTTGAACAGACGCAACCCTATTCCTATTCTCTATGAGTTTGTTCTAATCCTCTATTCAATGCTCTTCAATTCTGACCAAAAACCGTCATTTCCCACCGATTAAACTTCCTTTCGCATCCTTTAAACCTGCTTTTTGCTCCATTCTGCAACATTCATCCGCGAAAATGGCTAGAGTTAAGAATCCAGAAGCTGGCAAAGGAGAGACTCATCCAAAACATTCGGTTAAATCCTAATATGCCACAAAGGAAGGAGAAAAATCGAAGAGAAAGGCCAAATCTAGCAAAGGAACTCCTTCCAAATGCCAGAAAACCACACCCAAGGGAGAATCAAAGAAGGCTGGACCCTCTACCTCAAAGACAGCAAAACCTTCGGTCCCTGTTCCTGTTGCTGCTGAACCTGTTGCTTCCACTTCATCCTCAAGTACTGAATCTGGAGAATATAAGCTTACCACACTGCCATTATGGAGCACTCCACAGATTCAAGAGGAATACTCCACCAAGTTTGCCAACAAAAAGGTAATCAAGCCATATTGTGTAAACTTGGAGGATTTCTTGGTCTCTAATAGTTTTGATGCTAGTATATAGATGATGAGATACAAGAATCTGTTGGAAGTATTGGAGAGATATGATGATGAAGTGATAAAAACTTGGTATGCCTCCTTGAAATATAACAGCAAGAAGAAAAAGTGGGAGGTCAATCTGAGATCAAGGACCATCTGGTTCTCAGATGAAACCTTGAATGAAGTGTTAGAGATCCCAGGGCAAGATGGCCTTAAGATTGACATCACTGCCTCTGGATACATGGATGAGGTAAAAACTGCTGATGAAGAAGGTGGCCCTTTTCTGAACTATAAGGAAAGCAAAATTCTGATAACTTTATTTAGAAGAAGGGAAAACTGGCCATCCATAAACGTATTGAAGCCCACAGACCTCAGTGTTCAAGTGAGAATCCTGCACTACATAGTGTCCAGGATCATTTTCAACAAGGGTGGCAACTTCAATCTGATAACAAGGGTAGAGGCACATGTCATGGTAGCAATCATGCGTGGAAAGCTGATCAACATAGGACATATCATACTCCAACGTATGATCAGGGCAAGGGATCAGAGGAAGGACTCCACACTCCCCTATACAGCTATCATTTCCAGAATTCTGCAATATGCCAGAATTCAGCATCTTGAGAAGGGGAAGGGGAAGCCTACTGAGATCTTCAAGGAGGAAGAACTGCAAAGAATGAGAGTTGAAAAGGATAAAGGAAGATGGGTTGGAAAGGAAGCAGGAAGAACTGAGGATCTATTCTTTGTTACAGGTGCCTCCCAACAATAAGAGGGTACTTCAGAGGCTCCTGTCAGACCTACTCCTCAGCCCTATCTGCCTATCCTATCTCTATCCAAGCCCACTCACATTCCATCCACTCCCTCCTCTCATGCCAGGCCAACCAAGATCACTAAGTTGTATGACAGCCTGTCTACACTCATTCTTAGCATCAGGGATGAGCAAAATGTCAAATTTACTCATCTGCAAGATCAAATTCATCAGTTGGCAAAGAACATGAAAGTGGTTGCTGATGCCTATGAAGAAATTCGAAGTACAATCCCTACCACATCAGCTCCACCTCAGCCAGGGTTTTCTGTGCCTATCGAATCTCCAACCCCTGAGCCTCTAAGCCCCTTCGAGCTAGCCTCTTCTGACCAAGATGATGATATAGATGGTGCTGAGCCTGCTGGTACAATGAGAACACCAAGTCCTGGTCCACCCTTGGACTATGGTTTGGAAGATGAAGGACTTCAAAGAACAAGCCCTCATGAGCCTATGCAAGAAGATGCTCAGGATTCAATTCTTTCCATTCAAGAATCTGAGCAAGTTGACAGACTGGTGGCAGCCATTTCCACCTCTTCAGTGCAAGAGGGTGCCAGCAATGAAGAGAGAAACATTGTGCCTGTTGTTGATTATGAAGCTATTGCTCACAATGCTCTCTTACAAGCTCAGAGAAGAAGGCTTGAGGAAATGTTTCGTCCTGATAAACCAGCTCATTCTTCTCTTACTGCCTGTGGACTCTCAGAAGAACAAAGAGCTCAATTAGCTCTTTCTAGGCAGGCAATGTAGGAGTTGCTTGAGATATCTGATGATGATGAAGAGACAAGTCCTGAGCTTTCTGAGCCTCCTGCACCAATTGAACCAGAAATCCCTTTTGCTCCGGTGCCTCTTTAAGCTATTCCAGTTTCTCAGATCCCTCCTCCGGTTGATTTTGTTGGCCTTCCTGATGATGCCAAAAAGGGGGAGAAGAAGAAGCAAACTGGAAAATCTGCTACAGAGTCATCTGGGAAGACGTACAGCAAGAAGCCCAAGCCAAAGAAGAAGTGATTGAAGAATTGATTAGACTTTAGGCTTGAGTCTTCATGTAGTACTATGTTTTGATTGTTTGGGTTGTTTGCATTTTGTATTTGCTTTGTGTTTTGAAATCGTTTTAAGAACTTTTTACTTTAATTGGTTTCTGTAAAACAACAAGTATTGAAATGAATGAATTCCTTGGTTGCAATGATTTGTACTTATCACTTCTTGAATCTCTTCACTGATGTGTTATATATGATATCTTTTGAAATATAATGCATATATTGAGGGGGAGCTTGTCAAAGCAAACCCAAGTACTAATCCAGTTTGTAAGTTGTTTTGTCATCATCAAAAAGGGGGAGAATGTTGAATCAAGAAGTTTTGATGATTCTAAATCAACTCTCAAGAGCTTGGAGTAAAAGATATCAAAGGTGAACAAAGAGTTCAAATGAAGAAATCCTGGAGAAATCTATGCAAAATTTATTGTTGGATGTTTAATTATGGGTAAAAGACTTTGATTTGATGAAAAGATATTTTAGAAAACTTGATTTTATGTTAAATCATGAAATATTTGAAAAATACCCACCAACAGACGAAGTTTGAAAAGTTTACATTGAACTGTCATATTGGAAATTCGAACTTTGGCTTTGGAAACTCGAATTTTGAGCTAAAATTGAATAAGTCTGAAGAGATGTCTCTCTGATAGAAGAATTTTGATTTTCCAAAATTTGAATTTTCATAAGTATCTGAAAGAAGTTGTTTAGTAACAGACGAACTTTGAGTTTTCAAAATTCAAATTTCAGACAAAATGCAACTTATGAAAACTAAAGAAATTCGTCTGAAACAATGTCAAAGTTCATCTGAAATCAAGATTATATTGAGTTTCAAAATTACTCACTGACAGACGAACTTTGAACAAGAAAATTTGAATTTCAGAAGCTAAGATTGTGAGTCTGTTATAATGACATGTTGCATACGAATGACAGTGTTTATAAATTCGAATGTTAAAGTAAGTCTGAAAAGAGGTCTCTCTAACAGACGAACTTCACTCTTTTAAAATTTGAATTTCAAAGTAAATGAACTACTGTGCTGTTTGAGCCTGCTACGGACAGACGAATTTTGGGGTTCCAAAATTCAAAATTTGAGGGCACTGTAGCAAATTGAAAACACTGTTCACACTTAATAGAAAAACTTTCTTCTTGAAAATTCGTATGTCATAACATGGAAATACTTTCTAAGTTTCAAAATTCAAATTTCACTTCATGAACAGACGAACTTCAATATTTCAACGTTGGAAGCTTTAACCTTCGGTTCCTTCAAAATTCATCTGTTGACCAACCAAAATTTGAATTTCAGTATGTCAGAAGTATTAAATACGGTTAGTTAATGGATAGTTTTTCAGAGTAACCGTTGGATAACTTCTCCAACGGATAGATTTTGTCTCTAATGGACATTTGAGACCTAAATCTATAAATATAACATCATTTGAAGTTGTGGGTAATGAATTAAACTCTGTATATACTGAAACTCTGCCAAATCTTCTACTCAAAGACTTTTTACCCTCTTACTTCAATACTTGTACTTTAACTGTCATATTCACTCTATTCAAGAGAGTTTCATCTTTGTAAATAATCTAATCTTCATCTGGAAGATAGATTTTCTTGTGAGGAGATATCACAAGGGATTGTAAAGCACTTTGTGAAAGTACAAAAAGTGATTGAGTGAGCTCTAGAAAACAGAGCACTGACATTATACTGTGGCATTTGGAAGAAGCCCGTTGAATTCTTGCTGAATAGTGGAAAATCTCAAGAGGTGTATTGGGGACTGGACGTAGGTCAAGAGAAGAGACCGAACCAAGATAAATATAAGAGTTTTTTTCTTTTCTCTATCACTACTCTTTTATCTTACTGTTTTATACTCTGTTTTTTGTCATACCTTGCTTTCTTCATTGTTTTCACTTTGTGCAGAAAATTTTTTAATCTTCCCAATTCACCCCGCTCTTGGGAAGTCAGCCTAACTAATATATGATTGTTCAAATAGGAAGAGTTAGCCTTGGAATAAAAAAATAGAAATCAACATCATGTCTCACTCAAGAAAGAAGAAGAGATAGAATGCTCCAAGAATTGAAGATCAGAAGGGAGTATACCAAGATGGGAATGACCAAGTGAAAGTGGCACTCAAGTACTGAAGACCTAGTTATTAGGTATATTTTATTTTCATTTAGGTCTTGAGGTGATTTTAATATTTGAAATCTACTTAATCTTGTTATCATATGTTTTAAATAAGTTAGATTAAGTAAATCTGATATTAGCATATGTTAGAATTGGGAAACATTGGCTAACTGATGAATTTTCTGTTTAACTTATATTTATTTTGCGCAAAATTTAAACTTTACTTAGTGAAATTCGAAGTTATAGAGGTTTCATCTCTAATAGAAGAATTTTAGTTCTAAAATTTAAATTTCAGACTAAACACTGTTAGTGAAATTGTGCAAAATTTATATGAAATTTAGTCAAAATTTGAGTGTTAGTGAAGTTCAAAATGAGTTTATTGTTATTACCTCTGATAGACTAATTTTGGACTTCAAAGTGCGAATTTCAAAATGAGAACTTGTGAGTGTCATTAAAACATGTCTCTGACAGACGAACTTTGAATTTCAGCAGTCGAATTTCAAAGAGAGAACTTTTGTATGATGTTAAACATGCCACAGACAGACGAATTTCAAGTTCTGAAATTCAAATTTTGAAGTGCACTTGAAAACTTGAGACAATTGTTCAAACTTCAACAGACGCACTTCCAATATGAAAATTCCCATGAACAAACATGGGTTAACTTTGAAAAACTTGAAATTCAAATTTCACTCTGTGATAAATGAATTTCAAAAGTTCAACGTTAAACACACACTATACTGTCTCTGCGAAATTTGTCTATTTAGCTCTGAAATTCTAATTTTGGAAAGATAGATGCATTTAATATGATTAGTGAACGGCTTTTTTTGCTGCTAAAACTTATGTCTAATGGATAGATGTTGTGTCTAATGTCTAGTTAAGCCACAAATCTATAAATAGAACCTCATTTGAACTTATGGGTAACAATGTTAAGTGAGTTATCACAAAATATTGTTATAATACAATAAACCTTTCTGTATCAGCATTATTAGTTAAACTCACCTTAATAGAGTGAGCTTTCAATATATAATCTACTCTATAAGAGAGTTTCAATTATGTATTTACTCTTTTCTACTATTTTCTGGGTAGAATTTTGGTGTGGGGATAGCACTAAGGGATATACACATCTTGTAAGGGTGTGAAAAGAGTGACTTCACAAGTACCTGCTGAAACTTGTGAGATATATTGAGGCTTCACAGGTGCCCAAATCAAATCTGTGGGATATAGTAATAAATCTCAAATGGTGGCTGGAGGATTAGACGTAGGCCAAGTGGTTTGGGTCGAACCAGAATATATTCTTGTGTCTTGCCCTTCATCTATTCATTCCATCTACCAACTTCTTCACACTCTGTTCATCCATGTTTTTCCACACATCTGATGAAATTGGGCTGTTATTTAAAAGGGATAAAAATCTTGTATCACCCACTTTACCCCCTTCTTGAGTGACCAGCCAAATCTAATAGTTGGTACCAAAATTAGATCGCTAAAAGGTTGTTGAGCACGTTACAAGGAATGTGGGAGGTTTTTAAGGAAAGACCAAAATGTCATAATACAATAATAATGAAAAATATTTTTATTTAAAAGAAAACAAATGCACTAATATCTTCCTTCTCGTTCGATGGAGATTGAGCTGATGCTTATGTGCAATGGAGGCAAGGGAGATGGTGGAGAATTGATCCATTAGTGTCTTGCATCCATGAGCTTCCTGCAGATGTTGAGGGACTAAAAATTCGGTTGGAGGCTATGGGTAGTTTGGTCCAAAAACATTTGTTCCCAAGAAGATTACAATATTCCATTGGGGGGTTTAGGGGGCTCTTTCTATCATTTTGATGGAATCTGCCCTTCCTGGGAATGAGGATTCCAATCTACCAAGCCAGTTATTCTGAGCTTTCCCTTCCAATTTCTCATTTCATCACACAATTCCTTTCATACCAAACAGGCCGCAAGGAAATCTACTAAAGAGAGAAATTTGACCACATGATAATTATCTCACAATCATTCCACTTTTTCTCTCACGATAGCCAAAGAATTTACATTTTCTTCTTTCTTATAATTGAGGATAATATATTTGATTGGTATCTCTTCCAGCCAAAAATTTTTTGGACTACGGCAAATGACCATTATTTTATTTCCTTCTCTTTCTGGTGGGTTTGGCATTGCTCTCACACACAAGTGTAGACACCTTCAATATACTTTGTTTTTTCATGAAAAATGGACAGATAAGGAATCGATGCTTTGTTGCATTTCATTTTGTTGCAAGTGCTACTATACTTAGATGTAAATTCTTTTATTATGAAAAATCATTCGAGAAAAGAAATGCATTAATTAGTGTTGAAGGGTATGTGTGCATGTGTAAATCTCTAAGTTATAAACAAGTTGAATTTTTTACTCTTCAAATATATGATAACTAACTTCTTATATCAATATATGTATCTAAATGCATGATGGGATGATGAAGAGTTGGATCTCAAGCTCTCCATATATTTTTTTCTTTTAGTGAAATGCTTCACCTTCTTCAAGCTTTTCCATCAGTGGAACACAACAAAACTAAACAAGACGCATAGATTTTAGAACACTTAGTGCAATGTTAATTAATAATTTCCTTATTATAAGAAAGTTTGTGTTGAATCAAGTATTTTGATCATTCCAAACCAACTTCCAAGAGCTTAGAATAAAGATATTAAATATGCACAAAAGGGTTCAAGTGAAGGAATTCTAGAAAAATCAGGGCAAGAATAGATGTAGAATGTTTAGTAATGTTTTAATTTGAGTAAAAGACTTTGATTTGGTGAAAATATATTTTAAAACCTTGATTCTATGTTAATTCATGAAATATTTGAAAAACACCCACCAACAGACGAAATTTGAAAGGTTTATACTGATCTGCTGTTTTGAAAATTTGAACTTTGGCATTGAAAATTCAAATTTCGTAGTGAAAATAAACAAGTCTGAGAAGAGGCTTCTCTAACAGACAAATTTTGACTTGAGAAATTCGAATTTTGATACATGTCTGAAAAGAGCTTTCTCGAATAGATGAACTTTGACTTTTGAAAATTCAAATTTCAGATAAAATGCAATTATAAAAATTGAAAAATTTGTCTGAGAATATGTCAAAGTTCATCTGAAAACAAGTTTAAAAAGAGCTTTAAAATTGCTCACTGATAGATGAACTTTGAACTTGAAAATTCAAACTTAGACACAAAGCTTGTGAGTCTGTTGTGTTGATATGTTGACATATGAATGATAAAATTCAGAAATTTGAACTTTAAAGTAAGTCTGAAAAGAGGTCTCTCTGATAGACAAACTTTGCTCTTTGAAAATTCGAATTTCGAATTGATGAACTATTGTACCTCATTGAACCAGTTACTGACAGACGAATTTTGGGTTCCAAAATTTGAATTTCGAAGGCACTGTAGCAAAATGAAATTACTGTTCATACTTAACAGAAAAACTTTCAACATAAAAATTCGAATGTTCCAATATAGAATCATTTTCTAAAGATGAAAATTCAAATTTTACTTCATGACAGACGAACTTTGAGAGTTCAACGTTAAAGGCTGTAACTTTCGGTTTCTGTGAAATTCGTCTGTTGACCAACTGAAATTCGAACTTTGAGTGTTAGAAACATTAAATGCGGTTGGTAAACGGATAGTTTCTCAGAATAACCATTGGGTAATATCTCTAACGGTTAGATCTTGTCTCTAACGTATAGTTGAGGCAAAAATCTATAAATAGAACTTCATTTGAAGATGTGGAAAACAAAAAAATCACTTTGTATGTACTAAAACTCTGCCAAATTATCTACTGAAAGTCTCCTACTCTCACATACTTCAATATTTGTACTTTAACTTTCATATACACTCTGATTAAGAAAGTTTATTCATTGTAAATAATCTTATCTTCATCTGGAAGAAAGATTTTCTTGTGAGGGGATATCACAAGGGATTGGGAAAGCAGTCAGTGAGAGTGCAAAGAGTGAAAGTGTGAGCTCTAGAAACAGAGCATCAATGTTGTACTGTGGCATTTGCAAGAAGCCCACTGAATTCTTACAAAATAGTGGAAAATCTCAAATGGTGACTTGGGAACTGGACGTAGGTCAAGTTGAGAGACCGAACCAGGATAAATATCTGAGTCTTCTCTTCCCTACTACTATTTTTACTGTTTATTCGTTTATACTATGTTTTACCATCACTCTTTGCATTCATCACTCTTTTGACATTTTGCAGAAAAATTTATAATCTTCTCAATTCACTCCCCTCTTGGGAAGCCAACTTATCTAACATTTTGTACGTACTCTGTATATATATATATAGAAAGTGGTTGATGGAGGTGAGAGATTTTTATTTGATTTCCTTTCCTAATATAAATAATATTTAATTAAAGCGCCTTTTCCCAAACTCACCATTCCCCTTTAGGTAGCTTCCTTAATCGTCTACTTGCTTCCCCATAGAGCACTTTCAGTGCTCATCATCATGTACTCATCAATTTCTGAATCGCCTAGATTTTATCATGTTGATTTAGATTTAATTATATTTCATATTATATTTTTAGTAATATTTTATTTTATTAGATACAAAATCTAAAAGAAATATAATTTTACAAATGTTACTTTTTTTAAAATTACTATTATTATATAAAAAATTAAAATAAAAATTACAAATTTGAACTGTCTAAATTAAAACTGGACGGTCTAGATCCGTCTAGAATGATAAGCATTGTGTGCTCATCACTGTGATAAGCACTCAATGAGGATTCTACTTCCCTAGCAATATATACCTCATTTCAAGTCACCATCTCATGTCAACTTTCATATTTACACTATGTAATAACTACATATTTTTTAAACTATAATATTAAATTTATGCTAATTATAACTAAAAATACTATTTATTATGTATTTATATTTTATAATCATTATATCATAATTTTCCCAAATGTAAAATTATTACTCTTATTTAGCCTACAACAAGTGGTGTAAGAACAAATCCCAAAAATAAACTATTGGGCCGATATCTAAAAAACAAAAAAAATAACATGTTAAATATTTAAAATTTTGTCACACTTTTTTTTTATTTTAGATTTATAAGTTAATTTTGGAGGCTACTTATAAAAAAAAGATTAGTGCTATATTTTGCCCAAATATTAGGACTCACATTTAGTTATTAATGAATGAAGATAAATAACTCAATCTTCGTGTAATTAATCAAGCACATCACTGATTTTATATATTTTATCATTGAAAATAAGAGATAAGGATATTTTTTTTTATATTTAAATTGGATAGAACAAGCTTTATGAAAGAATTTAATTAATTCCAATAAAAAACTAGCAAAACAATTTTACATGCTGAGAATATATAGAAAAAAAATAAATAAATACAACATAATTTTATTCTCTAATAAAACATAAAAAATAGTTAGTGAAAAAGATAATTTGAGACTTTTATAAAAAAAATTATAAATAAAAAATAACAGTTAAGAATTTAATTAGTTTAAATTAAAAATTTAATTGGTTCAAATTAAAAATTTTTAAAATTAATTTTAATTAAAAAATATTTTTATATATTGATCTTAAAATATCTTTATGATGAATAGTTTAAAAAATGGTGATGGGACGGGAGAGCACCCCTTTCCCTCTTTCAGGTTTGTGGATTGATGGAACGTTGGACAAAATGACAAATGAAATAATGCTATATAATTTGAAGTGGCAGACAATTAATAACACGCACAAATTCAATGATGAGACGTCACTTCATATATACTATTTTATTAATAACCACACCAACTAATTTTTTAAAAATTTAATTTTAAGTAAAAAATATTTTTATATATTGATTCTAAAATATCTTTATAACGAATAGTTTTAAAAATAGTGATGGGACGAGAGAGCACCCCTTTCCCTCTTTCAGGTTTGTGGATTGATGGAACGTTGGACAAAATGACAAATGAAATAATGCTATATAATTTGAAGTGGCAGACAATTAATAACACGCACAAATTCAATGATGAGAAGTCACTTCATATATATAATATTTTATTAATAACCACACCAACTCAATTACAAGCAAAAAGGCCAAAGTCCAGGATAATGTTGAATTTAGTTCAAAAAGAGGGAAACACAAAGCAACCAACTCCATTAAGAATATCATCACAAAAGCACAGTATTTTGAATAATGAAAGAAGAAATTAGTTACTCTCCTAATGTATAATATAAGTATAATATAAATTATTTTTAACTATTTTATCATATATATTAAGAAATAATATTAAAATTTTTAAATTTATATTAAATTTAATTTATTTTTTATATTTATCCCTAATTAATATTATAACTTTTCAATTGTTTTTGTTCAATAATGAGTATATATGAAAAAAAATTAATAACTTAGATATGATTTATATTTTAAATTATGAAACATTTTCCATAAGCAATCTATATTTGAAACCAGAGGGAGTAATTATTACGCAAAGATAGAGTTGGGAAATGGGCAAGTATGCCCCAAATGGTTGGCTCGCTGTAGGTTAGCAGAAAACGAGTTGGGAGCAAGTTAGCCTTTTTCTGGCAGGTTTAGATTTGCTCAACTTAGAATTACCAAGTGGGTTGATGGGTTAACCCGCCAACTCGCCATATATATATATATAATATTTTTTCAATTTTTTTTACATTTGAATGATAACCTAAATGACTAATTTGGATATTAAAAAAATAACATGATTAATTCATAATTAAATTATAAATAGAAGTCACATAAACTACCAATTCATTAAAATACATTAACACATAATAATCATTATTTATGTAAGTATCATAATTCAACAACATTAAATATGAAGTATAAGACAGTTCCAATTTCAAGTATAAGGCAATTTCAATTTCAAATTCTAATATTAAACCAAATACATGCGAAGAAATTAAAAACTGTTAATATGAAGGGGAATATAAAAAATAAAAAAAAAAGAGGATTAAAACCTGCGAGTTAAGGAGTTTGGATTGAAAAAAAATTATCTTAATATAAGTTCTATTTTTCCCAACTTAAAACTATTATAAAACGGGTCAAAATGGGTTAACCAGCGGTTAAAACCCATTTTCCCAGTTTTACGCAGGCCAGAGGTGTTATGGGAAAGCCACAATGAGGGACTTGACAGAAGAAGGGATGTGGTTGACAGTGAAAGTGGTGAATCCAGCCTCCTTGATCACGCACTCCCATTCTCTCACCGTCCTCTCTTTCCCAATGTTGGTGTGAGCCATCATCACCATATCCAGCATCAGCCCCACCTCCTTCAACTGATCTTCTTCCTTCCTTCCTTCTTCTATCACTGCTTCTGCTATTATCACCCTTCCCTTTTCTCCTCCACCTCTGATCGCTTCCTTGCATCTCTTCAGGATCTCGATGCATTCCTCATCTCCCCAATCATGCAACACCCACTGCGCATCCATGTGCATACAAACATACAATAAATCTATATATTAATCATTCATTCATTCATTGGCTCAACCATTATTAAGTTACACACATAGATATATATATATAGAGAGAGATCAGAATGAGACCATGAGAAAAGCAGCATCAGCTTTAGGAACACTAACAAACATATCACCTCCCACTTGTTCCAGGCCATCGCATTTGGGAGCGGCAGACACAACATGTGGAAGATCAAAGTTGATGCATCGCAACGCAGGACAAGCCCTAAGCAACACACTCATGGCAGTCCCATTCCCGCCGCCCACATCTACCACCGACGTCAACCCCTCAAACACCTCCACACAGTGCTCCACTATCTCCCTCATCCCCCTCCGAGCTTCGCACGCCATCGCCTCATTTATTAACTCGCTGTGCTCCGGGTTCGCCGCTGCATAACCCCACAAATCCTTCCCGTGAGCCTTCTCAAATGACGACATCCCGTTCGCCCGAACCCTGCAGCTTAAATTGTGCCACGGCACCAGCATGACGGGGCTACTCTCTAGCATGACAAAAGCGGCCATGCTGGCTTCGCTTTTCTTTATCAGAAGCCGGGAAAGAGGGGTGTGGACATAGGCGGCTTGGCCAACGGGGACGGTGGAGACTTGTCTGAAGATCCCATGATGGGTGAGGAAGCGCATGATGCGGTACAGCATGGAAGGGTCGCAGTTTAGGGCGGATGAGAGTTGGGCGAGGGTGATGGGGCTGTGGTGGCTTTCAATGGCTTCAGCTATGTTGAGTTCGATGGCGCATTTTACGACGGCCATCTCGACGAACCCGAATATGTATTTGTAGATGTTCTTCTCTGCTTCTGCTTCTTCCTCCTTCTTCCCCAATATTTCTTGACGATCATCTCTGATTTTCGCTTCCTCCATACTCTCTGATTGATCTATCTCGTCTGTCTCTCAGTGCAAAGCATTCGAGGTTGAGAGCTTCATTTATAGACGTCTGACCCAGGGCTTGTGAGGTTAATTAATGATATAAACGTAATTTACAATGGGAATATGCGATGATCCTCCATGGTCCACATTTCTCATTATATTATTCAACCCATGCTGTCACTCAGGTTTTGGTACCCACAATGTTTTCCAATCATTCTCTATAAAATATTATTTATACAAGGAAAGGAAAACAAACCAAAATCTCTTACCTCAATCATCCACTTTTTATGTGTATTCTAGGACGTACAAACGTTTATATATATGTGTGTGTGATGATGAAATTATTTACTCTTACACCCAGTGTTCTGATATATATCTACGTCTCCGAAAGTTGTCTAGTCTTGCAATGTTTTACAGATGGAAAAGCTTGAGGAAGGTGAAGCAATTAACATTTCACTATGAAAAAAATATATGAAGAGCTTGAGATCTAACCCTTCATCATGCCATATGCTACCGATACCGAAAGAGATGAGCATTTCATAGACAAATGAAATAGTAGCTACCCTCGTTTCTTTTCTGGAATGATTTTTCAGGATAAAAGAATTGGACATTTAAGTAATACCGTAACACTTGAAACAAATGAAATCCAACAAATCATTCCTTGTCTGTCCATTTTTGGCACGAAGGAAAGAAACAATATATAAAATACATTATCGTTAATTACGACGAAGAAGAAGATCTAAATTCTTGATTAGACTTTACGTGGGATTAGGTACTCAATCATTTCTTCTTTGCATCTTAAATACTCCATCGCCATCTTAAAATAAGACCTTAAATTTTTTTAATCAAATCACGGGAATTAAGAATTAGAGTTAAAATTAATTAACTACCTCGATTTCTTTGAAAATCCTAATTTCTTTCAAAACTACCTTTATTTAATCTCTTTCTCTCTCTCTTTAAAATATATTAAATATGGATATTTTTTGAAAATAAATAATAAATAGTACCTCATATATTATAAAATATCTTATATTTAGAATCAGGGTAAAATGTCCTATATTTAGGACAGGAGGAGGAGGGAGTATCATTTATAACCAAAACCAGTATTGACAAAGAAAATGGTTTTGATTGGTGGAGAGAGAGAATTTCAATGTTCAAATGTATAGGAGGAAACTAAGAATTTAAGATATTGGTGGGATTTAAAATATAATTTGAGATTTCGATGGGAGGGTATTATGTCATGTGAGTAAAATTTGGAATTTAAAAACAAGCCAGAATGTCAGACATATAGAAAAGAATTTAAGATTAAGTTAGTATTTTACACAAAGGGAAAATTTTGGAAAATATCATATTGGTTAGTCAAATTTAGAATTTTAATTAGACAACAGGAAAATTTAAGTCTTTAATTCATATATAAGATATTCAAAAAATTCTTTAAGAAATTAAAATTTTCAGATCAATTTGTAGAAAAAATTAATAAAACAATATATCATAAGATATTAATATACAAAAATATATAATAAACTTAAAACAATTTGATTGCAAGTTATTTTAATCTCAGTAAAATGGAAGACACGTGGGCAAATTAACTAATGTCTAATGCTAAACCTCCATTGGCTTGCTTGCAGCTTGTTGCTTTCATATCTCCGTCTCCCCCCTTCTCATATATAATTTGGTGCGTTGTGTATAAAGTGAATATATAAGAATCTCTATTGTAGAAAAAGAAAAATATATATATATATATATATATATTAATGCATATTGGTTCTAGAGGAAGGAGAAGTAGCTAGAATCGTTTAAATATGTTATCTTGAATTCGAGATTATATTAATGTAAAAAATATTTTTGGAAGAGTTCTCCAAATAGGACCTGATCGTAACTTGATTTGAATTAGTTAGAATTTAAGGTGGTGATTAGATAAGAAACGATTATTATTATTATTATTATTTTGGCCAGCCACTTGCTTCTTAATTAAATGGAGAGTTACCATGAATCCCGAGGAAAATGAGATTTATAAGAGACACACGCAAAATTCCTCTATTTCTATATATGTGAATGGTGGGTGGCATACCACTAACACTAATTCACACGAAAAGATAATGCCTTCTTTTATGGGACTTTTGTATTAATATATTAATAGTTAATTAAACACCTTACCTTGATCCCTTTCGATTTCTGGCCAAAACAAAACAAAGACCATTTCGATGCAACTTTTCAATTGCCTGTTCATTTTTTTTTAAACCCACCCTGTTTCTGTCGCCAAAAGAAAACACTAGCTCTTTTATTTTTTAAGAATTGTTCATCTCACCTAACTGGGCCTCTTTTGCTGCAAATCCACAAAAGTTGAATCACTTAACTTCTTTTTTTGGCCAAGTTGCATCAGTTAACTAACTGTTGTTAGTGGTTAAGTGCTTAATTTTGGTTCTTCTAATAATATAGTTCATCATAACCGCAGCAATACGTATTTCAGAGTATGCTGATATTCCAGCACTCACCCCTTATGGCAACAATAGGTCATAAATCATTCCATCAAGATTATGATGGAATGCTATCGTGCTTGTTGGAATCCAGCATCAATTTCCAAAATTGCCCAATGATCTCTAAATTTCATCAACTTCTGTAAAAAATTAATGGAGGGATATTTATATGTCTTTTAAATTTATTTATCTCCATTCTTTTTTTATTTGTATTATACCAATTATTACTTTATGTTAAGATTCCATCATTCTTTTCTATCACACCAAGACCAAACATTTTTTATTATTTCTATTCACATTCTCATTTCTTTAAAAATACTTCTACTGCACCAAATGGGACCTAATACTAGGCCTCATTTGCTGCAAATTAATATAAGTTATTAGGTGAAGTACTTAATTTGTTTTTGTTAGATGCACTGCACCAATGAATTCCCAAAATTATATTGTCCTCGATTAATCTACATTGAACTAAAGATTTTTTTTTTCTCGAGAAAAGCAAGCGGTTGAATCACTTAACTGTCGTTAGTGGTAAAGTGCTTAATTTTGGTTCTTCTAATAATATGTTCATCATAACCATAGTAATATGTATTTCATAATATGATCATATTTAACTAACTTGAATTAAGCTATCAATATAAATTAAAGACACGACTAACTTGAAATTGTTTAATCTTAATAATATTATCCTTGAGCATGTCTCAAATATAACAATAAATACAAATCTTCATTTGAATATTTTTTTTTTGAACTAATTGATTCCTGAAATGCTTTTTTCAGTCATGAGATGGCATTGTAATTATAAGAACAATATGTACACATTTTCATTGGTTTAGGGACCTTTTGGAGTTTGGAAGACAAAAATATCCCACCCTTGCTCAAGATATGAAGTTACATTTCATTTTCAGCAGTGGCTGCTGTTGGTGCCTAAAGTACAAATGTGTATGTATGAGCATGAAGATGGGCGTGAATACAGTTGGTTGCCACGTGGACGGCCGAATATATACTACTAGCAGACAAGTTGTAAAGATGACCAAACTCAAGACAAGGAAGTGGATCTATGTTTGAAAAAAATGGGGAAAGGACGTATTAATTTAGGCTTAGGAGGCATCAAAACTGACTAAGATTCCTCACAAGAAAACCCACTACCAGACACATCTTGGCTAAAATTGTTCTGGTACCCCTTGAAGATTACGTTCTTTCCTCCCACAAACCAAACCAAACAAACCATGCTATTTGTCTATTCATGATGATTCAAACTAGAAAATACACCCCCAGTAATATATAGAAAACGATGATGTATCAGGAGGTGTAACGAGTATCCAGTCTATGAGATATTCCCTGATGAGATTCCTTGCCCTTCAAGTGTCCTAGGTGAGGAAAAATTATTCCGTACATGAAATGCAATTGACATGAATGAATTTCTCATTTCATTTGTCAGTTGTCACTATAAAAAAGGCAGCCCCAGATAAAAACTGACCTTTACTCACAATTATAGAAACATACACACAGATTTGGAAAAGGAGTTGATAATTCCCTTGGCAGCAACATCCATCCCAGATTCATTCATTTGACGGTTTTGAGGTATCAGATGAGTCTGCCATTTTCTGTAGCAGCAAACGCTTCCATCATTGGGATGGGCAAATCAAGTTGTAGAAGAAAACTTGTTGGTGTTATAAGAGCACAAGTGACCTTGGCTCCCAAACCAACAAGGGATATCATTTATCCCCAGCTGTCAAAACAAGGAATTCCTCTTGCTGATCTCCACGTCCATGATGTAGTAGAGAGGCAGACTCAGCCCGCTAAGTTCATCACCACCAATCCTTGCAACAAGCCTCAGTTCCGTCTTGGTTTCTTAAAGCAAGCATATGAAAGTTGCAAAAAGATATGTGCAGAATATGCCAAGACCTTTTATCTAGGTACAACTCCACTTTGTTCCTTATAATTTCTATGATTTTCTTTCTTGAGTTTCATGATCTGCTTGGTCGAAGAAAATGCTAATTTTCTTACCTTTTTTCTGTTGCAATTCATTCATTCTCTCATATATGCAACCACCCAACTTTTTTATTATGTTTTTCCCTTCGGATAGTCTGAAGTAAACTATTCTAACTTCTTTCCGGCAAAACTGAGACTGTCTTCGTTCTTGAACAGGAACTCTGCTAATGACTGAGGAAAGACAGAAAGCTATATGGGCAATTTATGGTAAGAAAGTGATCTGAATCAACATAGTAGATGTAGTCCCATGTTAAAAAACATTATGAATGCACATTACTAGTTTCTGATTGGAACCCCTTTGCATACTTGGATTAGCCAAAAGGAGAAGGTCCAACTATTCTTAAAACCTTATCCATCCCAAACCCATCACTAGCTTTGTATAGTAAAAAAATTTTTTGTTTGTTTTTTAACTCAAATTCTTGTATGTAGTTTGGTGCAGGAGGACAGATGAATTGGTTGATGGTCCTAATGCAGTCTATATGAGCTCTGCTGTTCTTGATAGGTGGGAAGAGAGACTCCATGACATTTTCAATGGACGCCCCTATGACATGCTTGATGCTGCTCTGACAGACACAGTTTCTATGTTTCCCTTGGACATTAAGGTATATTCACTATCAGAACGAAACCTATGAATCGGTAGCTTAAGGAATCCACAATAAGAATAAAAGTGTTTTCTTCTATTATAGCCTTTCAGGGACATGATAGAAGGCATGAGAATGGACACAAGCAAAACCCGGTACAAGAATTTTGAAGAGCTATATCTTTACTGCTACTATGTGGCTGGAACAGTTGGCTTAATGAGTGTTCCAGTAATGGGAATTGCAGCAGAGTCTTTTCTCCCTGCTCAAAATATATACAATGCAGCACTATATTTGGGTATCGGAAACCAACTGACAAACATTCTCAGAGATGTGGGGGAGGAGTAAGTTTCCTGAAGATTTATTACTTCAAAATTTACGTGCTCTTTCTTATTATATTAGTCTTTTTTCTAAGCTTTCCATGTTATCCTATCAGTGCATCAAGGGGTAGAGTTTACCTTCCCCAAGATGAACTTGCCCAGTTTGGGTTAAGTGACAAGGATATTTTCTCAAGAACTGTCACTGAGGAATGGAAAGTGTTTATGAAACATCAGATAAGTAGGGCAAGATTCTATTTCAACTTGGCGGAGGAAGGAGCTTCTCAGCTTGAGAAGGCTAGCCGTTGGCCGGTATGTTCTCTTAAATAAGCTTCTGGAATTTTTTTTTTTTTTTTGCATGTGTACTCTATATACTTGATCTACCTTTATTTCAATTGGAGAATTTATTGAGGTTTAAATTAATTCGGATCGAGTTAGGTAAGAGTTCTACCACCAAGTTTTAATATAGTCACATTTCCAGGACTCAAATTCAAGATTTTTGGTTAAACTGGTACAATCCCCTACCAATTAAACCAAGTGCTTGATGGTTTTAGAAAATAAATATGACTGATTAGATCACTCCTTCAAAGACAGCACATTTATAGTTGAACAAATGCATGAAAGTAGATTCCCTGCAGTTGCTGATGATAGGTTGGTTTGTGGGTGACTTGCAGGTCTGGTCATCGTTAATAATATACGGAAAGATCTTGGATGCAATCGAAGACAATGAATATGACAACTTGACAAAAAGAGCCTATGTAGGAAGAGCTAAGAAACTTATGATGCTGCCTCTAGCATTCACCAGATCTCTCTCATTCTCTCCCAAGGCCTTCAACAACTACCTTCAATAAGGCAAGTTTGGAACCACGTTGGGAACCCCTAAAACGTGGTTCCAAACAGCCCTGCGGCCTAATACCACAAATGATAGAAAACATTTTGTAGGCCAAGAAAAAAAGGGAAAAAGAAAAGGATTTTGTAGAGCCAATATTTCTTGGCCTCATTGTATATAGAACATGGATCACTTCCAACAGTTAATTATTTTCACATGACAAAAAACATGTGAATTTAAAATTAAAATATGTTGAAAACTGTTTAGATCTCTTACAATCAGCTCGTACCTTAAGATTGATAGGTGCAGCAGTACTTTGATAACCTGGATTTGGGCCTCTATCTACATCATATTTATTTTGCAATACCTTAAGATTGATACGTGCAGCAGTACTTTGATAACCTGGATTTGGGCCTCCATCTACATCATGTTTATTTTGCAATACTTTGAATAAGAGGATGTTTTAGCTTGTTAGTAAGCTTTTATTTACTTCTTATATAATCGCTTCGTCAAGAATGTATGTCCAATATTTAAATGAAATCAAATTTCTGACTAGCTTTTTCCGTAGCCACTTCAAAAGCCAATAAAATGGTCATCATTTAGGTTTTTCACTTCGCTTCTCTCTACTTACTATTTGTCCAATTAATAAGTTGAATGACCATTTTGTCTCACTTATTCTGAAAGTTACTTATTGTATCAGAATGACCATTTATCCAATAAAAACGACTATTTTATTACTTAAAAAGTTAACACAAATAAATAATGGACAGAAGAGGAATTCGGCCACATTAGAAATCGGCCAAGCATAAAAGGAGGAAACCACATTAGAATGAAAAGTTTTATAAAGTCAGAGAGGGACCGAAGTATATTGAAGCATTTCTTCTGAAAGTGGCTTTTTATTATTAAAGGGTAAGGCAAACCCAGGAAGTTTTAACGAGCAAAAACATTTCAAGTTATAGCGTTATAAGCCTCAGAATGTGCAAATTGCTACAGAGAAGCACAAAATTGCTCGGACTCAGTCTCCGCCGGAGAAGCAGATGATGAGATATTTCAATTACGTTTCGTACTTGATCAAACAAGAGATAAAACAATCAAGATTCACATCAACATCAATGCATTTCCAGAAATTAACAGATGAAGAGAACAGTATTGGTAAAACATCAATTAGTTAAAAGGAAGGGGTTAAAAGGAGTGAAAAATGATACCTACTACAACATTTGTTACAAATCGAGGGAAAAAATCATAAAGCACCCATTGGAGGAAATGTTAGAGCATCATCCATCAACAGAAATCCATCACCTGAACAATAATCCTTCTAAATTGAGAAAAGGAAGGTCAAAAAAAAAATACATGGCTTGCTGTATGAAAGGAAAATTTGAGGGGGTTAAAAAATGAAAAAGATACATAGCTTTCTGAATGGCATGCATGCTGACAATACCATCACCTGCTGCTCCTCTGCTTCCTCTTGGAAAGATCCAATTATAATTCAAGTAAATAACAAATCCTGCAATGCTACTAAACCACTAACATATCAAAACTGTAAGGATCAAATTTGATTCATGGCCTCTGATTGCAGTAAGTGAATGCGTATGCAGGGTAGTGAGGGGCCACTGGTTGCTGGTAACAGCAACTCAACCAGAGTTGAATCATAGGAAGTAATTAGGCGTTTTCCTGGTCACATCTGGTTCTCCCCTCCTTGGAGCTGCCTCGAACTGCATAAAAAATGAATAAAACGCATGAAAGCCTGCTTTATGCAGCAGAATGCTAAATGCTAAGTACCAGATAAAATGAATCAGGCCAAATCAATAACTAGCAACATAATGACTGCAGAAATTTGGAAGGGAAGGCTCGACCTGAATGAATGTGTGTCCCTTACAGTCATCAACTTCCAGGATGGATGCCATGTTCCCACAGCGATAACGGTATTAGGTGCACTAAATATGGTAACCTCCTTTTGATCCTGCGCAATGCACCATAAATCAGACAATACCACTCTACACGAAGATAACAACAAACTGAAAGTGAATGAGAATGAGCATTTACATGACCCCAATTATATCCTTCCATAACCAGCTGGTGAGCTCTAGCAATGAGCTTCAAGTTATTGATATGGCTAAATTGCTCAGATATGTCCTATAAAAACGACACAAATAACAGTCAATGAAAATTAATGATGTCAGGTAAAATGCACTACTAGCCTCATGATGCACAATAGACTGGATTACTTGGCCAAAGGTATATCCAGCACCTCTAGGAGAGACACCCCAAGCACAGCGATCATCTGGATCAGACCACAGAAGATCACACATGGGTCCTTCATGAGGAACTTCTTGTACTCGATCAAAATTACGAATATTATCGAGGGTTTCAATTGATGGGGACAACCCACCATGAAGACAAAATATTTTCTATTCAACCTTTAAAAGAGAACATCACACTTTAGCAGCATGAAATGAATAGTTAAAAAGCTGGAAACCTCTGAACATGTGTGTCAATTACAATTGGCAACCTGAATAACAAGATGTTACGATAGAAATCAATAAAGTGGCAGCACAGAATTTACTGGGCGCATCAGTGAACATCTCAGTCATAGCTATAAAAATTGTACAATTCACAATTCAAGATGTACAATCAGACGTGATACATTAGGAAAGCGATACAAATCGGCTATTGAATTGGAAAATGACCAGAATTGTCTGTCCTAATTATCAGAATCATGAGAATTGAATTGGAAATGGTGATTTGCGGCATCACTGTAATTTGTGAAGCTCCGTTGCATCAGGTCACAAAGTTGGGTCCTTCGTGACTTGACACAGCCTGTTACTAGATGTTACCCCTTTCTGTGTTTTTCCTACAGAAGTGACATTGTTCATGAAGCAGAATTGAACCTTATGTGACAGCAGCATAGTGAAGAAAACATCCTCACTGTCTAAAACAAATTGTTTCAATTACTTGCAACTAGGGCAATCAATGAACCCAGTGAATAGAATACCTACCCAAAATCAGGAAGGATCACACCAAAGAAGAAATAGATTCAGAATGACAAAACAGGCTCAGTTCCAAGTTGATATAGTCAACCAATTTGCCCAACCTGACCATAGGAATTTTTTTGAAGAACAAAACCACCTAAATGATAGGGAATTTCTTGGAAGAACAAAACCACCTAAGTGATGTTGATTTAAGGTAGGGGTACCAAAACCTTATCCCTCTCTTGCTCCATTCTACTCCTTCATTTGTGATTTGACAGGTTGAACACCCAGTATCATGAGGTAGAGGCAAAGCAACTCTAAGCTATCTCCATTCAAAACTCCATTGGGTAAAGCTCATCATGTCAAGGAAGACTCATCACATCTCATCCCTTTTGTTTGTAGAGATGTGATTTTGAAGTTATTTTGGGTGTCCTTTGAGAGCAAGCGAATTCAGGTGTGAGCTTTCATGGTGAATGTTGAAGATCAGAGAGACTATTGTTTATGGCATAGTTGTATCTCCCTCCCTCTCAATATTATATGACTCACTAGAAATTAAGGAGGCCTCAGAAAAAAAAATTATTTAATGAAAGCTTAAAGAGCAAAACAAGGGTTTAAAATTGGAAGTATATTACTTACAGAAGATAAGAAAGAGATACACATAAATGGATGCAACTCAAAATGAAACCTACCAAATTACAACAACAGCAACATTAACCTTGTTTTACTAAGTGAGGTTGTTACATGGATCATATAATGCCAGTAGACTCTATAAAAAATCATCTTTTCAGATAAATAATTTATCATGAGCTCAAAACCTACCAAATTGAGTGGAAAAAAAAAATTAAAATGCACCAACTTTGATCACAGTAAAAACATAACAAGGCGAAGTATGCTACTAACTTTGATCATAGTCAATATCCTCTAGTCATTCCATTCATCATGTAGTAGTATAAATGGTTTAGAAACCGAAGAGAAACACTCCTCAACTAAATAGAACAAAGTAATTCTTATCTTTGTGATACCAAAACAATGTAGGAAGCAACCTATTTATACTAGCCATGGGGTAGACAAGGAATTAAAGTCTCTAGGGGGGTTACAGAGGTTACAAATTGGCCATGATTAGCAAATAGGGGTTACATAAGTTACAAGGCATCAATGGTGATTAATGGGTTTTATTTCTTGAAACTGTTAGTGCCTATTTCTTTCGTTTCATCCTCCCTGTGTTGGATGAGACTTGCCTTCGAGTCAAAATCAGCATCATCATCGAAGTAGGGGGGACAGATAAGCAACATTGAAAGTAGCAGAGACTCCATAAGCACCTGGTAGTTCCATCTTATAGGTGTTGTTGTTGATATTTTGCATTACCTTGAATGGTCGATCAGCTCTAGGGGATAGCTTGACATTTGATTGCTTAGGAAATCATTCTTTTCTCAGATGTATTCAAACCAAGTCTCCCACATTAAAAGTCTTTTGTTTTTGATATTTGTCACACTGAGATTTGTATTTCAAGTTCTGCTTCTGAATTCGTTCATGAACTTGCTCATGCAGCTTCTTGATTTCCTTGGTCCTTTGATTTGCATCAGCACTATAAAATTGCTTGTCAAATAACAAGGTCAAGTCTAATGGGCTGAGTGGACGAGCACCATATACCACTTCAAATGGACATCTCCTAGTGGCTTGATTAATTGAGTTATTGTAAACAAACTCAACCTGTGCAAGGACAAGATCCCACTGTTTTAAATTCTTCTCAACATAGCTTCGAAGAAGATTTCCCAAAATCCTATTAACTGCTTTGGTTTGACCATCTATCTGAGGATGACTAGCACTGCTAGACTGGAGTTTAGTCCCCATCTTTTTCCACAACATTCTCCAAAAGTGACTGAGGAACTTGACATCATGATCAGAGGTGATGGTTTTGGGAATGCCATGTAATTGAACAATCTCCTTAAAGTATAAATCTACAACTGGAACCGCATCATTGGTCTTTTGGCATAGAATGAAATGAGCCATCTTTGAAAATCTGTTTACAATAACCATGATAGAATCTTTCTGTCTTTGGATCCTAGGCAATCCAAGGACAAATTTCATACTCACATCTTCCCAAGGAGCTTGTGGAACAGGAAGAGGTAGGTATAATCCTGTGTTTTGGCTTTTGGACTTAGCCAAATGGCAGGTCCTGCATCACTGTATGTGCCTGTTTACATCCCAATCAAGTCTTGGTCAATAGAAATTCTCTTTCACTAAGGTCACAATTTTGTCTCAATCAAAGTGTCTTGCTAATTCATCATTGTGGGCTTCCCAAATGATTGCCTCTCTTAAGGAACATTGAGGAATGCATAAGACTTTTCCTCGAAATAGAAACCTTTCATGCTTGTAGTACTGGTGAAAAGGTTGAGCTTTGGTGGCACTCCATGCTTGTTGAAAATTAGGATCATTTTTGTACAATTCCTTGATGGTTTCAAAACCAACAACTTTGGCTTGGATGGCAATTAGCAAAGCATGTCGGCAGCTAAGTGCGTTAGCTACTGAGTTCAAAGTTCCAACTTTGTGGTTAAGTAGAAATTGATAAGCTTGCAAAGTCTCACTCCAAGCAGCATGTCTACAGTTGATCTTTTGTTGAGAATTCAAATGCTTGAGGGCCTCATGGTCAGAGTACAGGATGAATTCCTTACTAAGCAAATAGTGATTCCAGTGTTGCAAAACTCGTACAATGGCATATAGCTCCTTATTGTAAGTAGAATATTTGAGCTTGACATTATTGAGTTTCTCACTAAAAAAGGCAATAGGATGTCCTTCTTGGCTTAGCATAACACCAATTCCGGTGTTAAAGGTATCACAGCTGACTTCAAACACTTGATCAAAATTGGGAAGGGCTAATATAGGTGCTTCAGTCAAATGCTTCTTTAACTCTTTAAAGCTTTTTTGGGCTTGTCCTGTCCATTGAAATTGATCTCCTTGGATGCAATCTATGAGTGGTGCAGTAATGGAGCTAAAATTTCGGATGAACCTCCTGTAGAAAGAAGCTAATCCATGGAAACTTTGGACTTCTTAGACAGATCTTGGGGTTGGCCAAATGTTAATGGCCTCAACTTTACTGGGGTCGACTCAAACACCTTCTACAGTGATGATATAGTCTAAGAAAACAACTTCATCAGTCAAGAAAGTGCACTTCTTCAGATTGGCATAAAGTTTTTGTTCTCGTAGAGTTTGCAAGACTTGCCGTAGGTGCTCCCCTTGATTTTTACTGTAAATAAGAATGCCGTCAAAGTAAACAACAACAAACTTGCTGATGAAGGGGCAAAGTACCTAATTCATTAAACGCATGAATGTGCTGGGAGCATTGGACAAACCAAAAGGCATCATAGTCCACTCAAAAAGTCCATCTCTTGTTTTGAAGGTGGTCTTCCATTCATCTCTCGGTCAAATTTGGATTTGATGGTATCCGCTATGAAGGTTAATCTTAAAAAAAATAGCAGCACCATGTCATGTCATTGAGCCAGGGTATTGGGAACTGATACTTGATGGTGATCTTGTTGACTGCTCGACAATCAACACACATTCTCCAACTCCCATCCTTCTCAGGTACTAGAAGAATAGGAATAACATAAGGGCTTACACTTTCATGAATCAATCCTTTCTTCGGCAACTCTTCAACTTGCTGTTGAACCTCAGCATGTTCCTGTGGACTCATTCTGTAAGCAGGCTTGTTAGGAATCATGGCTCCTGGAACAAAGTCCATTGCATGTTGGATGTCTCGCATAGGTGACAATCCTGGAGGAATCTCATCTGAGATCATATATGTAAACTCAACTAGTAGCTGCTCAACTCTGGAAGGAATAATGGATCCATCATTTGCTTCAAACAATGGAATAAATCCCATGGCCTGAACTTTTGCTTTCATCACTTTGAGCTGCTATTTGGTAATTAAGGACATTGGCGACTTGGACTCTTTTTTCCTGTATTCACTAGGTGACAATGGGGCTAACTTGATCTTAACCCCATCCTTCATAAAAGAATAAGTATTTGCATGTCCATCGTACATAGCACAATGATCATATTGCCATGGTCTTCCAAGAAGTAGATGGCAAGTATCTATGGGTACAACATCACACTAGGCTTCATCTTCATTTTTCTTGCCAATTGAAAAAGAAACAAGGTAGCGTTTAATAACTTTTACCTTACTTCCCTTGTGGAGCCACTGTAGCTTGTATGGATGTGGGTGATCTTGAGTTGGCAGCTTCAACTTCTCCATCATGTAGTTTGATACTATATTCTCATAGCTTCCATTGTCAATGGATGACATCACAAACTTTGCCTTGAGTAGTGCAACGAGTATGGAAGATGTTATGTCGAAGCCAAGGTTCTTCTTTGACTCGTGTTGTGTGCAAACTTTATCTAATTACTAGTGATTCTACTTGATCTGTAGTATGAACTTTTCATCATATACTGGTTCATCAAATACAGGCTATTCCGCTTGTACTTCTTCAGACACTTCATAAGCTTGGTCTTTAATAATGATGACAACCCTACGGTTGGGATGGTCTGTGATGATATGCCCAAATCCTTGGCATTTAAAGCATTTGGGTGCTTTAGAGCCAGACTCCTTAGTGACTTTTGGTGGAGGCTTGCTCGAGGAACCGGACTGCTAGAATTGTGTATTGCAGAAGAAGGTTAAAATGAGGACTTTTGGGGAATCTGCTTCTTAACACGTATGGCTAGACAGATTATGTCATCTAAAGTCCAATATTGTTGAAGTTAGATTAAATGGGCAATATTAGTGTTCAACCCTCCAATATATTGGACTATCGTCAACTCTTCCTTTTCTTGAATATCACACTTCATCATGAGCTTCTCAAATTCCCTGGTATATTCTTGCATAGACAAAGACCTTTTGCGTAGATTTTGCAATTGAATAAAATTATCCTTGTAATAATGTTCAGGAAAGAACTTACAAGTAAGCTCACAGTGCACCTTCTCCTATGTTCGTATCTTGCTTTTTCCTTCTCACTTTCACTTTTTCTTAAAATTTTCCCATCATATGGAGGCATGCTTTTTGAGTTTGATGGTGACAATCTTCACCTTCTAGTTGTCTGGTACTTCTTTATATTCAAATACCCGTTCAATAATTTGTAGCCAATCAATGAACTCATCTGGCTGCAACCTTCCTTCAAATTCAGGCATTTCTACTTTGATATCATTATAGTAGACTATTGGTCTCTGAGGATGGCAGTTTCCACTTGATGGTGTGTCGCTACTATCCGAGTCTTCTTCTCTTTGCCCTCTTTGTTCCTTTAATTGGATTCGTTGAACATTCACAAGCTCCTGTGACAGTTAAACTTGATTTCTCAACTCTTCAACCTCAACATCATGCATAGGTTTGCATCTTTGAGGCATTTTGAGAAATTATGGGCCTAACTGCAACTTCAGAAAGCTGAGGGGTAAAGTGAAATTTTCAAAAATATAGGGGTAAATTAGAATTTCAAAAAGTTAAGGGGTAAATTGCAATTTTATGAAGTTTAGGGGTAAAGTGAAATTTCATATATTTCAGGGGTAAAAATGTTAATTATGAAAAGCATAGAGCAAAAATGTACATATGGAAGAGTTTAGGGATCAAATTGTCAAAATGGAAAGTTTGACGGGTTAGGCTTAGGTGACGTGGCACTCATGACACGTGGCAAACACTAAGTGGCTGAGCTGTTGCTGACTGGACGGATTAGGATGACATGGCAAATGATGTCATCATCTTCAACCTTCAGCTGGCGCGTTGTTTGCATGTGGACAAAGTATCGGTGCATGGGTGGCGCATAGGCTTCTGGCAGTGGAGACTCCGTTGGCGGTGAAAATTCATACCTCGAGGTTTTGTAGCCTTCTGAGCACAACGATGACATCTATTTTCTTGAAAAATGACTAGAGATGGGACTTCCCAAGTTGGCGGTGACCTCTTTCATAGGCAACTTCGTGGACTCCGCTTCCAAGCAGCTTTTCCTATGGTTCCCTATTTTTGGAACCGAGCTCTGATACCAAAAAATGGTTTAGAAACCGAAGAGAAACACTCCTCAACTAAATAGATGTAACACCTCTCTTATGGGCCCATTTACCATATATTTAATCATTCTAAAGTCCATTTATATCGTAATAGTATCTTGAATCACAATAAATGTCATAATAAATTTTTCCAACTTTGGGCACTATTCATTTAATCAAATTTATTTATTCTAATTAAAAATTGAAAAATCATAACTAAATCAATAAAAATAATATACATGTAATTCAAGTCTCTAGGGATAGCTTATAACTTTGTCTACATGGAAAAAATATAAGTCAGAGCAATGATAGTACTGATCTGTATAGTAAACTCTGTGAAATTTCACAATTTATACGAAAACTGCAAAATAATTATTTTAATTGGGATTAAATATAAAAATTCATCAAATATTGCACACACACCCAATTAGAGTGATCTCTAGATCATCTTAAAGCTATGTTTGTCTACTCTTCAACCATATATATCGTTTATACTTTATATATCAAAAAGTCTAACCAGTGACATGTTTACTCTACATAGATCAAGATGATCATTTATTTCTTACTACTTTGCCAAACAAAAGCCATAAAATATTTACATGGCTATACATCATTTTCATACCATACCATACTTTAGCTAAGACCTAAGTCATCATAAAAACTTGAAGAAACATATTTAACATCACATTTACAAATTTACACAAAAGGTCAAAACTCATGGCCAATCTAGAATTATCAAGTTAATGGCCAAATTCTTTCTCCTTTCCTTTCTCTTCCTTGGTGGTCTTGCCATTGTTACTACCTATTCATGGTTAATATTTGGGAGGGTAAGATTCAAAGAATCTCAGTAGTTAACACCCAACATGCCATCACATCATCGCATTAATCATGAAAACATCAAGATAACACATTTTGAATACATTAATACATTTGCGTCATATGAATTCATAAAATTTTTGGCAGAATTTCATTTTGAAAAATGGACATCCCGAGATCTCAATGTCCCTCAATCAACTCAGCCAATGCACATAAATCATCTCAAAATATCATTGCAATCATATGAAAAGGCATAAAGCACATTGAAAACAAACATGATAATATAATGCAAGTATGAGAAATTAATTACCTTATGATACTCCCTTGCTTTCCAAACTTGGCATGCCACTTCTTGGGCCTTCTAACACTTCCTTGAACCTAATCATATCATCATTGAACCAATTTAGCCATTGGTTTTTCGGAATTATACAATACCATACACACTAAAACCCAAATTTTTCACTTAGTTCTCCTTTGATCTTTCTTTATATAACACACTTGTTCTTAAGGTTTTGGACCATAGGGAATCCATTTTTGAGGTCAAAATCATGAAATTCCAACTCTAAATACTCCCCTTATTCTGACCGAAATTGTCTCAAAGTGATTGAAAAAAAAATTCCTTCAAATCACTTTCAAACCATCCATGGATTCATGCTTCTAGTGGTTAATCTAAGCTTTTCCCTAAGTTTAATGATTCAAAACTCATTCCTATTGCTAAATCACATTTTGGCATAAACCCTAAGATGGAAAGGAACCAAACTAAACCATAAAATATGCTTTGAAAATCATAATAGCAAGCTTGGGTGGTAGTATAAAAGCTTACCAATTTGTGTTTCAATTTTCCTTTGGTTTTCACTTCCTTTTCCCCTTCCTTTTCTTGGATTTTCTTGCTCTGTTTCAGCTGCTGGTTCATGCGTGAAATGAAGAAGAAAGAGAAGGGATTAAGTGTTAAATGATTTAATTTAGTGGCTTAATCACTTAATTAACTAAAGTTACTTTTTGTCTCCTTCTATAAGAAGTTTTCTCAAGAAATAATAAAATACTCTTTGCCTCATATGCTACAGCAATTCATGCATGGGAGAGGGAGGAGAATGTCTAAAAATTGCCCAATTTTCTTGATCCAGATATATCCTAGTTTAAGTACTTTTTAATTGTATTGATAAATTTCCTTTTACAGTAACTTAGCATTTTTGGACTACAAGACTATTCTAATTTTATTTTTATATTTTCATAATTATCTTGTCCCAAATGGTATCTATGTATGGCCCATATCCTGACCCGATTTCTTTTTAATCATCGGTAGAGCTCACAGTTTACTTTATCAGTTTACTATTACTTTTGGACACTCGGCACTGATTATTTCTTTATTCTTGAATATTAACCCTCAGTGCCATATACCACTGGATTTCTCTCGTCGAGGGCTTCGTTTTGACAATAATTTTACATATTTACAAAATTACCCTTAACTCAGGGTTAAATTATAATTTCTAAAACTTTCAGGTCATCAGGTATAATTTTCTCCCAAGACTTTCCTATTTCTTTCTCCACGTAAATTTTAATAATTTTCGGACATGGATGTCATTTTTATATTTCTTTAGGGGTAAAAATATAATTTTCATATTTTTTCATCCAACCGGAAAAAATGATCTCTTTACCATTTTTTACACAAAATGGTGTCTATCCATTTTCACGAATTCCATGTACATTTTACGTTATTATCAATTATATTCTCTTTTATCACTTAGTATCTAGTGAAATTTTGGGATATTACAATAGAACAAAACAAAGTGATTCTTATCTCCGTGATACCAAAACAATGTAGGAAGCAATCTATTTATACTAGCCATGGGGTGGACAAGGAATTAAAGTCTCTAGGGGGGTTACGGAGGTTACGAACTGGCCATGATTAGCAAATAGGGGTTACATAAGTTACAAGGCATCAATGGTGATTAATGAGTTTTATTTCTTGAAATTGTTGGTGTGTATTTCTTCCGTTTCAATAAAAATTACTAACCAATGTTGTCAAGGGGAAGTAGTCAAACAAATATGTAAAGATGTTCCAAACATTGGCACTACCACACATACAGATAAAAGAAAAATATTATTATTTATATGGGTTTGCATTTGAAAGGACAATTAATAAAACATAATGACAAGCTGATAGATAACATTAACACATATTAAAACTTCCCCAAGAACATGTTAAGATCAATAGAGCCCAAGCAGCAAAATATTAAAAATTATAAATCAACTTTCAATGCGTACAGTCTTGATTTGTTGTGATTATCTACTACTTTATGATAGTACAAATATGATCAGGCCTTTTTTTTATAAAACACATCTAGTCTATGTCTGAAAATTTTTTGGCAAATTGTATTTTTTAGCTATGTGTCTAAGGTTATCTGAATATGCACATACAAAGTAAGAAAAAAAAATGAAATTGCTTCCTCATCGATAATACACAATCAATGATAATGAACATGATTCTAAGACATCACTAAAAAAAAATTAGATAGCATGTCTAAGTAACTTGATGCTACTCAACTTAGGAAACACAAGTGAGTGGTCTACAAATTAGGGTCATAAGGCTGCTTTTTCTTTCAATGTCTCACACTCTTCCAACAGGATGAACTTTCTTCTACACAATATGCTTAGCATTTAGACATAGCATCTACAAATCTTTGTAAACCAAAAAAGGAGTTTGGAGAGGAATTAATATGGAAAAATGGAATAGAATAATATGAACACTTGTAGGACAAAATTATTGCAAGAACAACTTGTAATTGAATAATTATAATGTCCCCATTTGATTTTAACTTTCTTCCATTCCATATGTAATATCTCAAATTGCATGAAGAATGCCACTGTATATATAAAGCTATATGAATGTGGCATGAGATGTATGCAAAGATAGAAAAGATGTAAGATGATAATTTTATCGGCTTGATCCCTAATTGAAATTAATTTTCCATATGGCCTTTAGAAGGAATTATATGTAGACCTTAATTGGGATAAAATGCGAATAAGCTCCCTAGCAAGAATTAATTTCAGAATTGGGAATTATGTAATATACCGATTGAATAGAAGCTCTTGTCGAGCTGAGTATAACAGTATAAGTATTGTGTAGTTGGGAGATCAATGTTGGAAGATAAACTAATTTGAAAGTATAATGAAAAGAATTATTAAAAAATTGGTCTCTAGGAAAAATTACAAGAAAGTACTCAAAATAATAAGTATTTGCATTTTTTACTTGGCTCAAGGGAAAAAGGTCATTTTCTAGTTTAGAAAATAAAATGTGAAAATTGCATTCTAGTCCAAAGAAAAAAGAATTAGTAGCAATTTAGTCCTTAAAAGGGAAGAATTAGTTGTATATAAGTCAATGGGAAAACTTACAAGACATGATCCAAAAGAATTAAAAATTATAATTTTACTTTGAGTTAAGGGCAATTTCATAATTTTTAAAATTTTTGTCAACAGGAATCTTGTGATGAGTCAAACTCAATGGAATACTACTTAGAGATTAATTGAATCCATATGAATTTATGATTGCCATTGGAAGTCAAAGGGCAATTATTATATAGAAAAAGAAGTTGTCCACCAAATGCATAATGGAGACAGGAGCTGTATGTGGACCTCACCCAAATATATTTTGGGGCAAGGTAATGAATTTAGTCTAAAACCAAATTTAGAATACTCCTATACCAATTAAGAGATAAATTACGGTAAAAATAATTAATCAGTACGAGTAAAATTTATTGGTAAATGTTATTTTGAACTGATAAATATCATGGAACAATTTTTGGCCAAAAATACCCTTAAATGGTGTGCTACAGCTGTAAGGGACAACGAGGGAAATTATTTAATTGATTTTAGTGAATTATTCTCTAAAAGCTAACTCAAGTAGTTAATTAATTGAAGGACACTATCCACACATTAGATATCTCTCCTCTAAGTATGTGGTTAAGTGACTTAAGACTCCTCATCCTCCTTATTTTGTTTGACCAAGCAGCAGCAAAAGAGAGAGGAAGAGCCCATGAAAACCTAAGAAAAAGGAGAAGAGAAAAGAAGAAGCAAGAAGGAAAGCTTCAAGGAACCAAGTGTAAGGCAATCTCTATGCCTTCTAGCTTGTATTTCTAAGTGGTTTCATGAGGTATTTCTTGTCCTCTCTCCCTAAGAATTTTGTCCATATCTAAGCTTGAATAAGATGTGAGTTTTTGCACTCTAAGCACAAGAGAAAGCTTAAACTAGTTACTAAAGCAAGTTTTCATGGATGGTTTTAAGTATTATAGAAGCAAATCATTTTTCCTCTTTTTCTTGCTAATTTCGGTCAGAACAAGGGTTCCTTTGAAGTTTGGATTTCATTATTTTGACCCTAAAAAGGGAATTCTTGGGTTTAAATTAGCTAAGAACAAGTATTGGTGCAAAGAAAAACCAAGAGGAAACCAAAATGGAAATTTTAAGGTTTTGTGTAGTTTTTTCAATGAGGTCATCAAAATAGTAGTTTATGACCTTATATTATGACGTAATAGGGTTCACGGAAGTTAGGAATAGCCAAGGAAAGGGTGTACAAAAAGTGGAAAGCAAAGGAATTCAAAGAGGTAGCAAACTTATCTTTTCATGCATTATGTATATTTTATTATTTTTATGCACTTGATGACTTGCCATGTGTTTATTTTGATGATTTGTGATGGTTGAATGAGTTGAATAAAGATGTTTATGACCTCTAGATGTCCACTTTATAAAATGAAACTCTACTAAAAATTTTATGAAAGTATGTGACTTGATGTGTCTATGTGCTTGTTGATTGTTTTCATGAAGCTTATATGATAAATGTGATGGTATGCATATGCTTGAATGGTAAATGCTATTGAGATTCTTTGAATCTTACTCTTCCAAATAACTAACCATGCTAAGGTAAGGTCATGGAGGAATCTAAGGCAAAGTAAGGAGAATGAAGAAGATTATGAAGTACGGCTTGTTTAAGAAAGTTATGGTATTTTGTTATGTAATTTTGTGTAAAATTGTATATGAATTTATAAGGCTGCCACTATTTGATATCATGTATCTCTAAGTCCCTTATGATGTTATGCACATGATTTGGTCAAGATTAAAGCTTGTATATAGTGCATAACAATGATTATGAAGTTAGGAAAGGTAAATTTTGTCCAAAATGACCAACTGAGGTTAGAATATAGGAACTCTATTTGAAACAAGGCAACTAGATTTAGTGTTATATGTGTTCTAAAAGTATATAGAACAATCTTTTCAGTGAGCTAAAGTGAACTTAATTTGGCCGTGTATATGATTTATAGTGAATTTTTAAACTTAGGGTTCAAAACTGGATAGAGTTGGAAAACTGTAAGTTTTTACCATCGGTGTTGCTTATTTTAAAAGGTAACATAAAATTGCGTAGAGCTCCAAAAATTCAATGGTTGGTATGTATGGAAAGCTCTATGTCTTAAGTTTAATATGCCACTAATTTGGAAGTAATAGAGCTATACAATGAGAGATATATAAATTTTTCTAAAATTGTTCTAGTAAAAGCTATGTTCTAACCCTTAATAGTTTAAGATAATGTCATGCCCTGCTTCAGTAAAATAAGTGTATAAGAAAACATGAAAATAGACATATTTAGCTTTCAAATGACATAAAGTATGCATAATTTGGCTCAGGATAGTAAGAGATATGAATTTTTTAAATTAAGGTCAAAATCTTGGAAAGATGTAAAATGACCATATGAACAGTAAATTTTATACTTAATAGTATATCAATTGACATGATTGAATTCCTATTTTATATTTTTTCTATGTAGAGAATATTTTAACTATTTTTATGGACTTGGATCATCTTGATACAATTTTTCTAAAATTAATTATGAATTTTCAAATTCAGCCAGAAAAAAGGATTTATCAAATGAACATTAACTTCACTTTTTAAATTTGTCTATTTTAGTCCCTTAAGTGATTCAAACTTCTAAATATAAACATGATTTAATGGACTTGAATGAAGTCTAACACATGAGAAATATGATCTAAAGCTAAGGTGTTACACTATATATCCTAGTTCAACAATGAAAACTAAAAAGGAAATGTTGTTTTATCTTATATTCTTGTACTACTTTACAGAAGAGCACTAACAAGAGATATGTTCTTTTTATTTAGCACTAAGTTTCACATTTATAAATAAAAGAGCATATATAAGACAAAAGATAATTACAAATTAGTAGGAGGATACTAGGGAAAATAGATAAAAGCATTGAAGGACAAGCAATAAAATTAATGCCAAAATTATGAATGTAATAATCATTATATCTTATAATGCTGGAAGAAACTGGATCATCTCTATCATTAACTGGAACAACTTGGATGGTTGGATTTACTATTCATGTAGAAACAATGCTCTGTTCATTTGGACTATGGTTATTTGGTGGGATGGTTTGGTATTTAGGTTTGAATTTTGTGTGTGGCAGAGTTTTTCATATTTTCCCTCTCAGAGTGAAAGGCAGTGGTTTATATTCATAGCGTCTATGTATATATATGATAATTTATTTTGTGCTCTCAAATTTCATGCTTTATTTATTCGGGTAGGTTAGATTTGGGATTATGCTTGGTTCAATATTTGCTAGCTGTCCGATTGTGGTGCTTCTGTCACGTTCCTCAGTACTACATGAGAGTTGAGGGTCATTTTTCATCCTTTTCTATTTTCTGCAAGTCTTTGAACAATAGTGGAGGAGAACCTAAAGGTGGTCGTTTGTCCTTTTCATGTCCTTTAATATGCAAATTGAGACTTATAGGTTCATTCACCATGAGACCCAGTGATGATTGCGGTAGATCATTACCCAATTCGTTCAGCCAATGCTGACCCGTCCATGAAAGACCTTGCTGTAAGGAATTCCAATTTGAAACTAGGTTTAAAGAAATAATGTAGTATAGGGTGCAAACCAAAGTTGTTTCACACTAGAGTAACTAGATTAAATCCTACTTAGGAGAGAAATTAAGCAATTAAGAAAGCAAGATGTAAATTAAATAAAAACTAAAATGCTAGAAAAGTGTGCAAGTATGTATGTCATTTTTTTTAAATATGCAAAAGCTAGACTAAAACTATGTTAATGCAATTAAAATGCAAAATAAACCTATAAAAACTAAACTAACTAAGAGACCAAAACTAATATGGAAAGAAGTTTGAATGCATGTATAGAAGTGTATAAGAATATGAGTGTATGGATGGTATGGTATGTACTATTCTAATATCAAAATTACCTAAATATATACTAAATTAAATGCAACCTATAATATAAAATGAAATGAACTAAATATATACATGAAAATTAAATGGCCAACATTAGTTAAGAAAGTGTGATTGGGTGAATGGAAAATGTATGGTAAGGTGAGAAATGTTAATCAAATGGATGAAAATGAATGGGAATGATAGCACTAGAATTGGCCACAATTAATAACTAAAATGCACAACTAAAATGATCTAAAAATGAAAATTAAAATGAACTAAATTGCTAACTAAAATTCCAGTGGATTAATGCAAGACCTAATTAAATACTATATAGATGAAAATGCAATGCAAATAACCTTAACCTATATGCAAACTACTGCTTACAAGCTTTTGGGGGGGGTTGTGACTTAAAAATGTAAATGAGAAGTTAAATCAAACACTAACTAATAACTAAACTAAAAAAATGCTAATTGATTAAAGAGAGCTAACTAGTGCTAAAATGAGATAAATGAGTGCATAAAAAAATGTAATATAATGAGAGTGATGATCTAGCAACAACTTAAAGAGGGAAAAATTTGTTTTGGACTCAAATAATTAATTGAACTTGGATAATTAATATAGTCAAAATGTCACATGCTATTAAAACCATTAGATACAAAATATAAAGTTCCAAACAAAATACCTAAAATGATAACACACCTAAACATTTTATCAAACAAATAATATGCAAGATTATGTGACAAATGACTAAGTGTGTATGATTTGCATAATAATTCCAAAAATAGCCAAAAGTTACAGCCCATCAATTATCATCAATTCAACAATTCCAATTCTCAATCAAGAACCAAATCACCTAATTAATTACCTACAGTGTTAATTCAAGTAACCCCATTCAAAATTAAGGTAAGGAATTCCAAGATGCAATTGGCCAAAAGTTTAACAACTTGCATTAACAATTAGCAACCATACAAAATTTCCAATTCAAAATCTCAAGTGGTCAAATTACAATCATGTGCTTTCACCAACAATCAACCAATCCATACATTAATCTCAAACTAAGTTATTTAATAACCTATCCTAATTTAGCCTAAGACAAGTATAAAAAGATAAGGAAGAGGGAAGATAAATAATTTTCCAAAGCCCAAGTGTCACTGTAGTCCATAGCCCTTGCAAAATCCTCTCCAAGTTGTGCTAAATCACCACCACTAACTCACTCCTCCATGGCAGCAAAGATCCCCACCATTAAAGCAAACATTCCACTGTCCAAAATAGAGGAAACAGTGGTAGAACAAAATATGGAGAATGGAGTGGAAGTAAGTGATGAAAAATGGACGGGAAATGAAAGGGATGGAAGGGTAGATGGAAAAATTGAAGATAAGGCAAAGATAGAAATAGCCAATGTTTATGGATGGATGAGTTGTAAATGGTGAAAAACTAAAGTTTTAGGTGGTGGGTAGGAGAGAAAATGATGAGAAAGTGAAGAAAAGTGGGTGGGTATGGTGAAAACCGAAGAGAAATTGAAGGAAAAATGAAGAAGGGAGGAGAAGGTGAAGAAAAATCGAAGGAGGTATCGGTTGAAAGAAAAAAAAATGGAAGGAAGAAGGCCGTGTCTTTTAGTACTGGGAAGGGTTTTTAGCAAGGGCAGCGTTTGGCGCATAGAAATGAAGCAAGAAAAATAAGGTTAACTAATTACAAATAAAATTAGATATAAATGGGCAGCTAAAAATGAGGAGAAACAACGGAGTTAGGAAAATAAATTTGTCATAAAATTCCTCCTGTTTGATGACCAAAATTCCCTTAAAAATTTTAATCTCCATGAACCATGATCTACAAGAAAATGTTGGATCAGATAGATTATGTACTCAATTAAATAAATGTAAATTAAATTTTAGTTCAAGAAAATTAAATTAATTATAGGATAAAGTTTAAACTCAATTAGAAGAAAATTATGTTTCAAAATGATAAAAACAAAAGAAATAAAATAAGAAAAAGGAAATTTTAGAGCTCTTTAACAATTTTACCTCAATATAAGTCGATTTTTAATCATTTCTTTAATCACAATTAAAGCACTAATGACCCATAATCACATTGTGAATTATTAAATTATTAAATAGAATAAAATAGGAAGAACTAATTCTTTCGAATAATTTGGAAAATAAAAAAATTAAATTAAAACTTAATTTCCAAAAATGATCCCAAAATTCTCATAAATCCAAGAATTGGCTAAAATTATAAAAATCATCTAAAAATCCAAAATTAGTGGAAATTAATTATTAAAACCACTAAGTATGGGAAATAAAAATAGTAAAAATTTAAGAGTTATCAATTCCCCCACACTTAATCTTTTGCACTTCGGAACAAAACAAAACAAAATCCATAGAAAATCAAAAGAAAACTAAAGAAAAGAAAAAGACATGAGAAACAAACAAACTAGGTAATCAACTAATATAATCATACCCTTCAAATCGAGACAAGTTAATAAGATTGCAAGATTAAACACTATGGCAAAGAAACTTAACCAAGGTCATTTAGAAGTCTGGGTCCACACAAAAGATGGTGTTTGATTTGCTCTTTCACTCAAGTGGCTTTTGTTTACCCTCTATCCTTCACATTAGCTCTCTTTCCATAAGCTTGGCAAATGTCAAAGCTCTTCACCATTATTAAGGTCAACCACACCACATAGATCAAACATACTTTTATTGGGATGTTAGGATTAGAAAGAAAGGGATCATGTGTCACACCTTATATTTAGGCCCATTTCCCATGTATTAGGCTCCATTCAAGTCTATTAATGCATGATTAGAGACTTGAATGCATAAAATAACTTAAACCAATTTTTTCACATTTTCGGGTACTATTCTTTTGGTTAATTTTATTTTACCCAACAAACTTTGAAAATTCATAACTAAATAAAAAAATTATATTGATATGGTTCAAGTCTCTAAATGTATTTTAAAAGATTATATACATGGAAAAAAAAAGAAAATGAGTATCTACTTGACCAATTCGTACAATTTATTTTTCTAAAAAGTATTATAGCAGTGGCCAAGTTTTGAAATTCCTGATTCTGTCCATAAATTTGAAAAATCACCATAAATCATACACAATTCCAAATTGGGTGATCTTGGTGTCTATGGAAATATATTCATGTCTAATTTACATCCATCTAAAGAATTCATATATTATACATCATAATGTCCATACAAAACACATATTTTTCACCAGTGCTCAAAATGACCACTTACATAATTCAACTTTGCAAAATATACCTTAACATATACATACATGGTCATTTCATGTATCTACTTTGTACATGACATTATGCTAAATCTAGATAGATATAATTACATTCAAATAGAGTCTTAAAACTATACACATCAGTTTTGCAAGATACTCCAAACAAAACACTAAAGAAAGTAAATTCATTTTAATGAGCAACCTCCTTCTCCTATCCTTTTGCCTCTTGGGAAGTCTTGCCATGACTTGGATCTATAACATTAGACATTTGGAAAGGGGTGAGATTCAAATAATATCAGTAGCAACCACTATCATGCACACATATTATCATATACATTGCATGTATTCATCTAAAAACACATCAAGCATGAAATCAAATCATTTTGGCAACACTATTTTATAAAAATTTGGATAGCACTTCCCCTTATATTTGGACATATCCAAGATCACATTACCCTTCAAAAAATCCAACCAACTATGCCAAATCATCACAAGACAACATTTTAAATATTAAACACATCATTCAAGTCAAGCAACATTAATGACAATACATACATAGGTGAGTTAACTATCCTTTTGCTTTCCAATGGTCTCCAAACTTTGCAAACCCTAAGATCAATCTTCTAACACTCTTTTGGATCCTATAGCATCATAAAATAATGCTGTTAACCACTAATTTCATGACCTTTTTCAATTAGTATGCTTACTAACCTTAAAATTCTAAATTTATTTTCTTTGGGTTTTTCTTGTACAACATACTTGTTCCTACCATTTTTGGACCCAAGAAATCCATTTTTGGGGTCAAAATCATGAAATCCCCTTCCTATATTAAACCCTAATTAGGTAGAAAATTACCATAAATTGTAGAAAAATAACTACTTGATTAATTTGCAATCTAAAAGTATATTCTTGCATCTTATGGCCTATACATCCCTTTTTATGGTTTGGTTTCTCCATAACTCCATTTTATCTCTCTAATTTCTCTCTCTATACATCCATAACAGTGGGCAAAGAAGAAAAAATAAGTCATGAAAGCTCCTAAAACTACTTAGGTTCACAAGAGGATAGTCATAAGAAGTTACCTTGAGGTTTTGAGTCAAAACCTTTGCCTTTTCTTCTTCCTTTTTCCTCTAGCTTTTCACAAGCTCAAGCTCTCCTCTCACTCTGTTTAGACATGCTGGAGGTGGAGATGATGAGTTATGAGCTTAAACAAGGTAATTAAAGGGTAATAAGTCATAAAAGTAACCACAGTTAATTTACTTTTCAACTTTAGTTACTTTATGTAATAAAAGCTTTCCAATATTTTCTTTTGTGTCCCAAGGCTGATTCAGATGTGTTTCTCATCATTTTTGGTCAAAAATTACTTTAATAAATTTTATGGCCAAAATACGTTTTATTGATTAAATTTACCCGTACCGATTAAATATTTTTGCTTTGATCATCATTAAATTGATACAAGTTTATCCAAAAATTACTTTTAGTTCAAAATCATTATCTTAATTCAAAATATATTTTAGTAAGGTCTAATCATTATCCTTCGATTAGTACTACAATTTTTTGCAGTTTAAACTGACTTTTATCAGATAAAATATTAATATTAAATCCTAAATACTCAATAAATATTATTTTGATCTTAATAAATTTCATACTATATTCCATTGTGCTTAACTCATCGAGAGTTTCATTTTGACTATAATTTTTCATATTTACAAAAATACCCTTAACCTAGGGCCAATTTATAATTTTTAAAATTTTTAAGTCATTAGGTATAATTTTTTCCAAAAATTCATAAATTATTCTTCATGATACGTGATGTCCACCACCTTATTTTTTATTATTATTTTTTTCTTTTTCTTTTTCTCTTTTTCTAGTTGCGGAATTGTTATTTTCTCATTTTTCTTTTAACTGAGACAATTGACTTCTTTACCCTATTTCATGTAAAATGATGTATACCCATTTTCACAAATTTCTTATAAATTTTAAAATATTGAGCTTTGAATATCCAGAAAAAATTACAGGATATTACATCATGTAAGAAATAGAATAAGATAATAAGACAAAACAAATAGGTTGAACACTTAGAATTACCAAGAGCAAGAAGATGTAACTAGAATGAACTAAGCACAATATCTAAGCCTTATTTATCTACCATGATGCAAAAGGACACTGAAATGAAACAAATAACTACAACTTTTTTTTTTTCTTTTTGTTTTTCATCTCTTATTTTTATTTTTTCATTTTTTTACCTTTTTTTTTTACATATACAATGTAAAGAGTTACACTAGCTTGTACAAGTAATGCTATGCAAAAAACACTAATGCTTGGCAAAATTACAAGTAGACAATGTACCTTCATCCATCCTAAATATGAAATATATGCTCTTAATAACTCTAGTGTCCAACAAAAGGGTAGAATATATGAATGCATGAAATGGTTGAGAAAAAAAAGGAATAAACATTAGGTTCAAAGGGGCTAACAAAGGATATATCAATGTATACGGGATAGCTTATTTGGCCTTGATTTTAATGCAAGAAATGAATGCCTTTATCATGTCTATGCGAGTGCAACTAACAATGTTTATGATCTTGAACAAGACATGAGCCAAGTTCTAGATTGAGAACTAAATGGAAGGATATGCTCAAGCATGGAAAATTAGGCCCAAAAACTCACTAGGTAAATGACCTTCAACTTAAACTTCCTAGATTAAGCACTTTGCCACTTAGTTTAACACATGCAATGCAAATCAAAATACCTTTCTTATCAAGATAATCATGTATTAGCCAATACTAGCATGCAAGTTCTCACATCAAAAACCAAACTTTTAGGAATTTTGAAAAAAAATTAATTTTTTTGTTTGAATTTTTTTCAAAAACAAAACAAAACAACTAAAACTCAAAACAAAAACTAAAAAGAAAGCCTACTTTTCTAAGAAATCCCTCCCCTACATATAAAATCATGCATTGCCCTCAATACATCAGGCCAACCCACAATCTAGAGACAAACCAATAATGTAACAAACAATATATAAGCAATCAAATCAAATATGATTCAGCCAGCTAGTCCAATCAATGCAGTACCAGTCAATAATAAGGATAAATGCAAAATCTAAAGGGTACGAAAAGGATAGAATCAACCTGATTAGGGAGGGTCTAAAAACTAGAGCTTCTCACTACTACAAAAAAGGGAATAGATGGCATTTTCCCCCCTTTGATGGCGTTTCATGTATTACAGTGCTGATAAAAGTAGGGTACTTTCATTGGCGTTTAGTAAACGCCAACAAAAGTTATGTTAAGTTGGTATTTACAATAAAAATGCCAAGTCAATTTGACCACCTTAGTTGGCATTTTTCAACATAAACGCCAAATAAATTATTTCAATTTACTCAATAAACGATATCTATATGTGGCTCTAAGGATTAGAAACGTGGGAGCTATAGCTTGTGTTTAGATGGCATTTCATAGGGAAATGCCATCTATAATTATACTTAAGATGGCGTTTCACTGTGAAACACCATATTTATGTTTAGATGGTGTTTCCTAGGGAAATGCCATCTTTAATAATACTAAAGATGGCCTTTCCCAGGAAAACGCCATCTTTCATCTTTCTTTTTACATGGTGTTTCCTACATAAACGCTATCTTTTGTGAGGATTTCCATGGCATTTATCCGAAAACGCCAATTAAATCATGATATTTTTTTTAGTACAGTAGTTTTAATTAATAATTTGTTCCTTTGTAGCTTGTATTTACGAATTGAACCTAGTATAGAAACCCAATAAGACAAACTAATAATTAATATTTTTCAACACCAACTAAAATAAAATACTCCAGTAGAACTATACCCAGTACAAACAATAAGGTTGATAATATTTTTCAATATCTAAAATACAAACTATACCTATGAGAAGCAGACTTTACCAGTATCAACTAGCCATACACAACAACAATGCAAAGAAGTAGATTTTGTTGGACTTGGATACCCTTTGTCTTGAGGAACAATAGGGTTGATGGATCTGATGTTAACAAACTTCATTATCAAAAAATCCTTGCTAAGATGGTGGTAGCAGAAGATGCTTTGACAGATGCTTTAGAAGGATGATGGTCATCTCTATCACTCAAACATTCAGCAATTGATTTCTAGAAACAAGGAGATACAAATTTATTTCAAGTCTCCCAAATACAAATATGAAACAATTAATGAAACTCAGAATTGAAAAACTCAAAAACTAAGAAATTTGACCACAATACAGCCACTAAACTTAGGCATGTAAAAGCCAAATTCAAATCCAGAGCTTTCAAAAAAATAACTGGTGTTATTATAAGCCTAGCTACTTAATCTAGCAACTCACTAAAGCTTTTAAATTTTTGAAGCTTTTAAATTTCATACATTGAACCATAGAGACAAGAAGAATGGACACTGCCCTGAAGACTGAAAGAAACCAGAAAGCCAAACTCAGAATCATCTACAACATCTCCAATTTGGGCCAATCATGGTTTGCAAAGTCTTTTGTTTTGTAATATTTTCATTTTTCAGCCTATTTACCTTTTTTCAACTTGCATGTCTATGAATATTCAGTTGCCACAAGATACATAAACCATAATTTTTGTTTTTGTTTTTGTTTTGGCTGCTTTACATGTTACATTCAATTTTCAATTATTATATTAGAAGAAAGATGGTAGTAGTGGTTTCCATATATGGCAGCTAACATTGAGTTTCTTTTAATTTCTGATAAGAACTTATGCAAAAATATTTCACATACCACACAAACCAATTCCACATGCAAGACTCAATTATACTACCCCATTTTGGTACGATATGAACCTATGATCAAGTAGTGTAAGCTATAGAAGAAGAGGAGGTAAGCAAAGAAAGGATAAACAGATCAATATGAGCTAAAAAGAATATCATAAACTTACAAATTACCACTTCAACCTAGTCAACTCATACTAATTCTATACCAAACATTAACTATGAGCTAAAGAAGATTAATACAACTAACCTGCAGATGGGTAAAGCTTCATTCCAAGATGTCCACCAGGTGTGAGAAATATGATAACAGTTGAGAAAGTGTGGCCTTCCATAAAAGGAAAGAGTAATTAATTACATGTCCGATGAGGATAGAGAACAAATTTAAAACTTAGGCATGTAAAAGCCAAATTCAAATCTCAAGAAAGACATCTAAATTAAATGTATATATCCTAAACATATATGAAAATAAAAAAATTTTACCGTAGCATTTTCCATGTGTATTCACATGCACTTATCAAGCACGTACTGACACCATTCTTTGACAAGTTCCTTGATCTAAGCATCAGAGTATTTGAGATAATAGGTATCAAGTAAGTACTGTAAATTAAAATAGTATACATAAGTGAAATTGATAAAATTATATTAGCACTAATGTAATATAATGGAATTACATACCATGTCTAGAATTATGCTATGACCATGTGTGATGATATCCTTCATGAATAACATCACATAATACCCACAATCATTATCATTTGGCTGTCTCGGGCACTAAAGGGAAAAATTATATTAATTATCATAAGGGAATATTAATCTCAACAATTGATTGGATATAAATTTATACATACCCGTATTCTTTTTCATTTATATAATGAGGAAGCTAGGGGTTTTTCCATTTTTCCCTTATGGTGATCTCTACACCCTAATGCTGCCCAAAATATTGATACATCACTGTTAACTAGAAGAAACAGAAAAAAACTTAATATAATGGAAAAAAGGCTTAATATTTGAAATACTGAATTTGAATTACTACATAGAAGCATAAAAAATTAAATGTATTGAAAATGAATAATTATTGTTACTTATTAATTATGCCTATCATTTGTTCGTGAAGTTCGAGGTCATGATTCAAAGGATCCAAGAAGTATATAGTCGGCTCCAATTGATTGATAGCAATTAGCATCTAATGTGAGCTATAAAAAAAATAACCAGCATTATTGGTAAATTATAAGTTTACTTACATATCAAATAAGTGAAAATTTGAAAGGTTACTTACACATTATGATAAGGAACCAAGAACAAGACATCTTTATCAGCTTTTGCACCGAATGCATCCATAATTAGTTGCTGCTATTCAATTATCTTAGTGTCAGGTGATTTTCCCGTAGGAGCCCCTACCTCTTGGGGATAGATAAATATAAATTTTCCCATCAGATTACGAGGCACCAAGAATGTCTCATACAAGTACCTTGAATAGAAAAAAAATAAAATAAAAAAACATAGGTTAATATAAAGGCCTAAAGTAAAAAAAAAAAGAGTAATAAAACAAATAGATTAATATCAAGTAGGATGTATAAGTTAACATTTGCGACCCAGATCAACTTGTGATGGACGATGTAACCAACAATTTTAGCATTGATACTTTCATATACCACCTTATTGTAAATGTTTTTGTTAAATTTAACAAGTTTATCAACTTCGCTGTGACGCGACTGTGGTAGAAACTTGACAATCATCCTTCAAAAGTGTTTGGAACTATATGCTTCAGCGGTTGTTTTGGTGGTTGAGCTATTGATTCCTTTGATTGTCTTGACCCTTGGACATTACTCTTCCCCTTCACCTAACCAACAAAGTAGGAAACTTTGGGTTAAACCACATTAATATTGCATAACAGAATATGATGGTACATTATCAATTGAAATACCTCTACTAATGGATCAATAGTGATAAGGTGTGCTGGCCATGCGATGAAGCTACCTAATGCCATTCCTACTATCTCCATGTCTCCTATAGGAACAGGCAACCTAGCACCCTCCTCTCTAACTACCTCAATCGACGCTTTTAGATGGTTCATAGGTAAAGGTACATTGTGAAGCATCTCTTTAGGGTTGTTATGCGCATACCCTTCTGCAACTTTGCATCGAGTAGGTGTATTTAACCATAACGGGAAATATGTTTGACCCTATACCTATCAATGCATTACAAATCATCCATTTATGATGAGGTAGAAAAAATTAAGTTTGAACTTAATTATTAATGAAAGCAATTACCTGAGGGAGTTACTTAGGTCCAATAGTGCAACTATCTTTGGCGCTGGGCACCTCTTGTTGTGTTTGTTGCGATAACTGCATTTTAAGCACTATCTCCATCAATTCAGCCAATCGGAGCTATATCTGAGATTGAGTGTGATGTTGTTCCTCAACGATTGCCTCCAATCAGGGAACCTTTGTAGTGTTTGCTGATGGTTGGGGCCTAAAAAAGGCACTATATGTCACACCAAAACTTGCACCTCTAACCCGACCAGGGTACTCAGGGACCCCCAGTGCCTTGTCTAGTATATCTTGCCTTGAGCTTTACTCCTCAATGCCTTGAGTCATGGACTTTGAGAGTTAGTCTTATGGAAAGAAGAAAAACAAAATATAAATATTGGTTGCAAATACATACATAATAAACACTTGAAACTACCTAAATAAAATAGATAAAAAAGTGATACTAACAATTAAGTCGGCAACTTTCTGAACATTTTCATTGTTAATTATCCCATCCTTGTTCTTTTGAGATTCTATCCATAGCTCATGGCATTGTATTTCCCTCCCTTGTGACCCCTCCTTTGATTGCTATGTATGAACACAAATAAGCACGTGCAAGTATTTGAATGGAAATGTAATTTGTAGAATTAAACGTAGTACCTTTCACATACCACTTTATCCTCTATACCATGGTATCCTTGATGACCCGCTCTATAAGGGTATTACTACTTCTTGGCTCTGTCACTGTTGGCTTGGCTTAATTTCTATAAAATAGTACACCAAATTAGCTCTAGGCTAACAAAAACTAATCAACTTTTCATGTCCAAAAAACCAACCATATGCAAGCCAACCATGTAACACAACTACCTATGCATACACTAAACCAAAATTCTATTCAACAGCTAAACGTAGTGTATGAAAATTAAGTGGTGTACCTGAAAAGTTTCCCCATGGCACATCGCAACAAAAGCATCCCAGTGTTCTTGTGTAATGTATATCTCAAACAACCTAAGCTGATGCTCAAGGAAGTTGCCTGCTTCATCTCTCATGAAGAATCTAGTGAGAATGGAATGGAAATTTCACAAAGCCACTACAACCTTTATATATATGTGACGCCTGTGACTATCATTTATGTCAAAAGCAGACTGCAAAGTACATGACCTAAAAGAATTATTGTCTGTAAATATATATAAACATAATAATTAAATGGCATACTATGTTTTTACCTCTATCTTCAAAAATGCTCTTCTTCATAGGCTCAGGGACTTTCCTCCAATCCTTGTGAGGATGAGAGATTGGAACCTTCAACTTCATAAAGAACCATTAAACATGAAAAATCATATATATATGTTGAAGGAAATAAAATTCATACTAAGGCAAGCAATAAATTATATTAAAGAATGATGACCTTTTCCTCTTTCTTGTCAGATGTTGACTCATTTATCCTTTATGTATGATCCAGGTACCCTCTTGATGTTCATCTCTCACATAAAGGGCATTATTTCTACTAGGATCAGTATCAAGTGATGTCCCATGGAAAGGATCATCCTCAGTATCCGCATCTTGATAGTCCTATGTAACACCTTAATTTTAAACACATTTCCCATGAATTAGACTCCTTTTAAGTCTAATTATACTTGATTCTAAGCTTGAATCACATAAGAATAAAAATCAGAATTTCTAAAATTTTTTGTTACTGTTCATATGGTAGTTTTTACTTTACCGATTGAACTTTGAAAATTCATAACTAATTCTAGAAAAATCATTTCATAGTGATTCAAGTCTCTAACAATAGATAAAAACCTTATATATATGGTAAAAATATGAAACAGATCATTCTCTTGACCAATTTATACAATTTATTCCTCAAATATTTACTATACATTTAGTCATTTTCTTTTTTCCCAAGATTTTGACCTTATATTTAAAAATTCATATCTCACTCTACGCTGAGCCAATTCATACATTCTTTATGTCATTGCAAAGCACTATATGTCCAATTATATAAATATTTTTCTTACACATTTATTTCACTTACTCTGGGAGTAACATTAACTTAAATTGTGAAGGGTCAAAATCTAACTCTTACTGAGACAGTTTTGGGAAAACTTACATATCTCTTGTTCTATACCTCCAATCACTTCCAAATCAGTGGAATATGGATCTCAAGACATAGATATTTCTATAAATATAAGCCAATTAATTTTTGGAGCTCTATATGATTATATGTTATCCTTTGAATTTCCAGTACTTAGCTTTTAGTTTCCAGTTTTCCCAATATTGTCCTATTCTAAACCCTAACTTTGAAAATTCAGCATTTATTGTACACAACTCCAAATGGGGTGAATTAGGTGTCCTATTAAAGTTGAGATGCCCTATATCTGGTATAAAAATATTATAAATCTAACCTCACATTAAGTATAGAACAAGGGTGAATGAAGCAGACACATATGGAAAATGCCCTGTTTCAGTCTATATTGCCTTTTGCTTGCCAAAACCCTTGTAAATGAACTCATTTTGGCATGAAACTTGATAGGACATAACTTAATATCACATTATCCAGAACTGGAAATTATCATTTATTTTCTACAACATTAACATAATATTCACTATTTTACCATTTCATACAAAGCAAGGCACAAATAACCATTCTCATTATAATACAATGGATTGCAACATCATTTCCTTTTTCTTGCCTTTTGCTCCTTCCTTAGCTCTTTTGCATTGATTTTCCCTAGCATGATTAGTCATAGAAGGGGGGTGAGATTCAAAGAATCTCAGTAGCAATCACCATTCATGCGATCATATTATCATATTAAGCATATAATCATCATAAAACATCATGTGAATACTTTTAAACATTTATGCCATAATATTTTACAAAAATTTTAGCAGAGGTTCATTTTGTATTTTGGACATCCCGGGGTCTGAAAACCCTCAAATAACTCAGTCAATATTCTCAAAGCATCACAATTAATCATAGCAAATAATAGGCAAGTCATCAAACTCATTGAAAATCACATGACAATATAAGGCAAGAATAGGAAAATTGCTACCTTTATGCTTTCTCTTACTCTTCAACTTGATACCAATGCTCCCACTAGCCTCCTTGGGCTTCTTCAAGTCCTAATGCACCATCAAACAACTATTCAAGCTAATGGTTCCATGACTTTCTTCAAAAAGTGTTCATGAAACCCTAATTCTTCAAAAATTCACCAAAAATTCATTCTAAACTCAAAAATGATGAATTATACCTCTATTCCATGTAATTTTTCATGAGGAATCAAAATATGTCCTCATAATTGAAAAATTCCATCTCTAAATTGTTTACTGTTCATTCTGAATTAAGCTTCAAAAAGCTAAAAATTTCACTATTTTAATCTTAAGCTTTTCCATGAAATCATTACTTGTTCCTAAGGTTTTGGACCATGAAGAACTCATTTTTGGCATAAAAAACATTAAATTCCAACTCTAAGTATGAACAGTAACTCATCAAAATTAGGGAAATTCAAGAAAAATTGCTATACTTTGTTATACAACAAACTACTTGTATATTCAAGCTTTAAATGTTTAGTCTAGAATTTCCCTATGATTTATGGTTGGAAAACTCCATTTCTTGCTAAATCATGCCATGGATGAAACCCTAAGAGAGTGAAGAAGAAAAACTACTCCATGAATCATGCTCCAAATACTACCAAGAACAAGTCTAAGGTGGTAGATTAACTTATCAAAGTTTGTGCCTGTGATTTTCCTTGAGCTTTCCTCTTCTTCTTTCTCTCTTTCTCTCTTCCTTTCTTGCGCTTTTCCTTCTTTTTTTTCTGCTACAAATAACGTTCTGAATGGTGAAGGAAAGAGAGCAATTAAGGACTTAATGACATGGCCAATTAGGATTAGTTAATAAATCTAACCAAGGTTACTTTTTGTGCCAAAAATCCATGATTTCTAGGAGAAGTTTTGGCCAAAAATTGGTTGTCCCTTCTGCCCAATTTCAACCTCCAATGAGAGAGGTTTGAGTGTCCAAAATTGCTCAATTTTTCCTGGTCCAGATATATCTTGAACTGGGTAATTTTTAACAATACCGATAAAACTGCTTTTTATAGTAATTTAGCATTTTTGGGTTACATGACTATTCTAATTTTATTTTTATATTTTCATAATTATCCTGTGTCAAATGATATTTGTGTATGACCCATATTCTATCCCAGTTTTTTTTTAACCATTGGTAGGGCTCACAGTTTACTCTATTAGTTTACTATTACTTTTAGATACTCGGCACTGATTATTTCTTTATCTTTGAACATTAACCCTCAGTGCCATATACCATTGGACTTCTCTCGTTAAGGGCTTCGTTCTGACAGTAATTTTTCATTTTTACAAAATTTCCCTTGACTCGGGGTTAAATTATATTTTCTGAAACTTTCTGATCGTTAAGTGCAATTTTCCCCAAGAACATTTCTATTTTTTCTCACGGTAATATTTATGAATTTAGGGATATGAATGTCATTTTTGAAATTTTTTAGGAGTAAAAATATAATTTCTTATTTTTCTATCTTACCAGAAAAAATGATCTCTTTGCATTTTTTCACGCAAAATGGTGTCTGCCTGTTTTTCCCAATTCATTTTGCATTTTATGATATCAAATTTTTCATTTTCGGATCTTAAATATATCATTCACATTTTGCTTCTAATTTGGTAAATGACCATTTTACTCTTAAGCCGGGTCAAAAATATAATTATCCATTCTTTCGGGCACTTTCTTGTAATTTTACCAGAAGACTAATTTTTTATTATTTCTTTTTCACTATTAATATTAACTTTCAAATTGGTCTATCTTTCACCATAGACCTTCCGGATACGCAATACTTATACTGTTATGCTCAGCTTAGAGAGAGCTTTTATTCAAGTAGTATATTGCATATTTTCCGGGGTAAGTTTTAGAATTAATTTCTACTAAAGATCTTATAGAAAATTAATTCCAATTAAGGACCCAACATAACTTCTTTTGAAAATCAAATGAGAAATTAATTCCTTCTAAACCCTGATTATATACAGCCTTTTCGTCTCGTTTTGTTTCTCATCTTTTATTCATTTTATAACATCTCATAAAAGTAGGGATATTACATCCTAAGCATTATCCTCAATTATTTTGTTCGTTAACATAACAATAGACCACTTCTTATTAGTAGGATCAGGGATAAAAAACACTTGTTAAGCTTGTGATGCTAAAATAAAAAGCTCATTTGTATACCCCACCCTATTAGGATCCACCTGAATGAACCCTGAATCATCAATTTGAAGGCCATTGTTGTTGTCAACCTACTTACAACAAAAGATAGGTACACAGAATGAGATGTAATCTGACTCCCATATACACTCAATCACCCTAAAGTATGACATGTTTGCAAAAATAGGGCTTTTATCTTTGGCACTTGAGATATGCATTGATTGAGCTACAAGAGTTACCCCACTATTTTGCATTATGATTTGATTATCTTGCTCTTTTGTATAGAATGCATACCTGTTGATGAGATAACTAGTGTAAGAGAGTACATACATGCTTGGACCCATAGCTAGCTGTTTCAACCTGTCTGAAACTAAACTAGGATTCCTCTCTAACTCCATAATAATGTGATTTCGTAATCAATCTATACAAAGTTGATTGTGTTCTTTTGATATCCAATCTTCATTCTTATTAGGGTTTAAGCTTACAATTCTCCCCTTGTGCATTTCCACATATTCATCAATCTCATCTGAGTTATGCAAGACATACAGGTGAGCTTGCTCCCACTGTGTCCTAGAGATTCTAACTATTTCACTTCCTCGAATCCCTTCCCCAGTTGTTCTCCCCAAGTGACGAGACTTTGGAAGCCCAATGATATTAACATTTGATAAGTTTTCGGTATAGAATTCAACAGCTTCTTCAGCTATGTACCTTTCAACAATACAAACCTATAGTCTACTTCAATTTTTCACATACCCTTTCAATATTTTCATGTAATGCTCAATTAGGTATATCCATCTCAGATAAGCTGGGCCACACATCTGTGTTTCCCTAATGAGGTGAACCGTTAGGTGAACCATCATGTCAAAGAATGACGGCGGGAAATACCTCTCAAGCTCACATAAAGTGACAACAATTTGTTTTTGCAAACTGGGCAACTTTCTAGGGTCAATGACTTTGCTGCAAATAGACTTTGAAAAAGAAACATAGTTTCATTACTGTCCCTCACACCATTTTCAGCAAAATGAATCGTAAACCCACTAGCATCATGTGCTCCATCAAAACATGGCAATCATGAGACTTTAGACCCTTTAACTTCGAATCTCTCATAGATACAAGGTTCATGATATTTGAGGAGTAACCCTTTGGAACTTTAACTTCATCAAGGAATCCACAAAAAAGTGATTTTCCCTTTTCTACATAGAGTATAAGCTGCCGGAGGTAGATAAATAAATCGTTTCTGCTTCACCGGTGCCAATTCTCCTCTAATTCCCATAGTAATAAAATCTAACCTCGCCTTCTTGCCACCTTTGGTCTTTCCCTTTACATTGAGTAACGTACCAATGATGCTATCACATACATTTTTTTCTATATGCATGACATCAAGGAAGTGTCTCACATACAAAGACTTCCAATATGGTAGCTCAAAGAAAATTGATCTTTTCTTCCACCCGCTCATCCCAAGGTGTCTCGAAAAAGGTTTCTTGAAGTTGTTATTCAAATCATGTACCTTGCAAAATAGGTCATCACCGTTACACGCCACTCGTTCTCCTCTTTCTTCTGTATTCTCATCAAAAGCTTTTCTCCACCCCCTGTAGCGATGTCCCCGAGGCAAAAATCTGCGATGCCAAGGAAGACAAATTTCCCACCATGTTTCAACCAAATTGAATGTGTCCCTTCTTCACATATAGGGCACCTAAACTCTTCTTTGATACTGTATGCAGATAAATTACCATACGTTGGAAAATCGTTGATTGTACCAAACATCATAGCTTTCAAATTGAATGGTTTCTCCTCATATCCATCATACATAGATTATATCATAGTATTTCCAGGTTGTGTGGGTCCAGAAATCAACATAGATTATATCATAAATTTCCACTTCATACATAGCCACGGTGGCAAGTTATAAATAACCAAAATCATAGGCCATGTATTGTGGGTACTACTTTGCATACCATGTGGTTCATTCCATCAGTAGATAAGGCAAGGCATAGGTTTCTATCTTCTTCTCGAAGTCTTCATAGTCATGATTAATTAATTTCCATTATGGAGAATCTGCAGGATGTCTAAGCTTTCCATCTTTAATTCTTTCATCCACATGCCATGTTAAAAGCTTCGCATTCTTTGCACTACTGTATATGCGTCTAAATCTAGGTATGATGGGAAAATGCCAAATCACCTTCACTAGACTCGATTCTTTCTTCTTATACCATGGGGCATTGCATTTAGGACATTTGGCTAAAGATGTATATTCTTTTCGGAATAAAATGCAATCATTAAGACAAGCATGTATCCTTTCATAGCTCATCCCAATAGAGTTCAGCATTTGTTTAGCCTTATATGTTCGGCTAGGAAGCAAATTATCCTCTGGCGACATATCCTTCAAAAGTGCAAATAACTCTGTGAAGCTCTTATCACTCTATCCATTGCTCGCTTTCAAATTGTACAGCTTCAAGATTGTTGAAAATATTGTGAGCTTAATGCAGCCAAAGTATAATGGTTTTTCTACATCACTTTTCAACCTCTCAAACATCTCTGGATAGTCCTGAAGTTTATCCTCAATCACATTTGCCATCTCTTCAAGATGATCAACCTCCAATGTACTTGTGTCGAAATCATTTGATCCACAACTCCTACTATACCTCTTAGTACTATTCTCATCATTCATCTCACCATGTTTGTCCATTGAGTGTAACTTCGATCAATTCCATTAGATATTAAATGTGATTGCAACTCAGCTACACTAACTTCTAATAGCAACACTTCAAGCAAGGGCATATAATTTTTTTGGGGTTATCAGCATGCTTAACTGCAAAGCTAATGAACTCTGTCACTCCATCCCAATATTCCTAAGTCAAATGACTTACAAACATCCATGACCAATTCATACTCTTAGGATGGGTATAAATTTTGGTAAAGCCTTTCTAGCAGTTAAGGGTCCAATAATTATACAACAATGCACAAAAAAGAAGACTTTTAAGCTATAAGCAGCACTTGATATTATATTTATATCATTGTGCAGAATTCATTTCCATACTATGCATAATTAACCTTTAGTCTACTAATACATGTCTGGAAACCATTTTTAGGCAAATTGCAAATCGCTAATCCATTCCTAGCTACCATATACTAATTTTCAAAGAAAAACTGGCAACATAAAATAAGATTGATGTACCTTAGAATCTTTGAAGTTAATCACCAACCCCAAGGACTTGAACTTTTCCTTTTGTCTCTATGGGACCTTTGCACCTTGACTTCTGACAGTTATTTTTCACACTTTAATTGACCTAAATGTAATTTTTAAAGTAAGATTAACTTGAATGAACTAGAGAAAAAAAATTTAGAATGAATATCTAAAAAATATTCAAAAGAATATAATGCACAATCATGTCCAAAGTAGAGAGAAAAGAAATTTAAAACGAATATCTAAAAAACTCTTTTCTAATAGAATCCCAAATTACATTTAAGCAATTCAATTACAAATAAATTAGGACAAAAAAATATACAATTCAATTTCTATTATACAAACACCAATTCCTAACAAGAAAAATATCTTTAGTCATCAAATCATCCTGGGAAAAATTGAATATCTGTATCACTTGTAAATATCTTCTCAAATTATTAAGTTCAACAAAAGTAAATCAGAAATACTAAAAGACATGAGTAAATTATATTGGAGTATCCACAATGAGAGCAATTTCCTTGAAATTGGCCCTTTCAACTCTTTTTACAAGTTGTACAAACACATTCCTATCTTCATACACCTAAGCAAGAAATAGAATAGCAATTGATTAAGCTATAACAAATTGAGAATCTCAATTAAACGTATATTTTTTATTTTATAAGAAAAATGTGGGAAGGTAATACAAGATACCAATACCACTAATATTATGAGATTGTTATATTTTGCCAACAGGGCATACAATCTAATTCAAATAATCCAAATCAGCCAACCTTCACTACTTACAACCTTTTCTTAACATAATCTAACTTAAATAGCCAATTTCTTAGCTAATATTTCCAACAAGCTCAGAGACCAACTTTCTAACTCTGACATACCAGTGTGGAGTTGAAGTATATCATAGATTAAATTCTAATCAAATTTGTAGCCATAATGAACAACTACTAATTGAAATTATAATCCTCTCTTCTTTAAAGCAATTCATCAAACATTTGAAATGCACTAGTATATCTATTATGGGCAACATTCCAGGATTCAAATTGTAACTTCCGGCTACTTCTTTGGGATTGATGACTGTCCCCAGAAACCAACATAAGCCATTTTGATGTGCTTTGTCCTCACTTATACACCTTTTTTCTAGGAGGTCACCCATCCCAGAATTTCTCCTAGTCAAGCATGCTTAACCGAGGAGTTCTTAAAGGATAGGCTACTGAAAAGGTAGATGCACCTTGTTAGTATAGGTAGTACCTATCAATTTCTTTAAGATATCCTTAATCATATAGTCCTATACCTATATAGTCTCTAGATCCCTCTCGTTCTGGTATGCGTTTGATTCATTCATATGCTCCTCCCACTTAGAAGCCTACCAGGAGCCGCTCCTTGTCCGTGCCTCATCACTTTTTATCTTACACCCCTTTTCTTGCACCGGCGATCACTCCCCACCCTCATCAGTGCCTAGATGTCACACAAATCCCTTTCTTCAAAATCATATTTGCTAAACAGCCCCCAAACATCATCCGAACTCCAAAAAGCTTCCAGAACATCTATTTCATCAATCACTTAAAACTCTCAATTTCATTTCAACTTTTAAGAGAGGAGAAACAAACCATCATCCTCTAAACATGGAAATACTAAATAAAGACTAATGATGAGATGACCTTGGGAAAAGAGGTCCTAAACATCATCAGATTTAGCCAGCCAATTCAATCGAACTCCTCCTCTGTTTTTGGTAGCAAAAGAGATGAAGAAATCTATATTAAATAACTACTCAGTTGTAGCAATGTGTAGGGGAGTTTCCACCTTGCATAGGATTGAAGGAAAGGAGAGTAACGAAGGGAAGAGTGGCTGACTTATAGGAGGCAAATGAGCCCTAGCCAAGACACACCACCGTGATACAAGAAGAACGAAGAACTCGGTTGAAACAAGTAGCAAATTTGGATCAAGTAACCGTGAGGAAGGAGAAATGCAGGCAGGCAGCTTCGATGATAACACTCTGTGGACAACCCCAACGATTTGAGCAGAAGATAAAATTTAAAATTAAAAGAGCCCTAAATCACAAATCGTGAATTGAGCAGGAAGCCACGATTTGGGAGCTCTAATTTGAGCAGGTTGATGATGTGACTATGTGACGAGAGAGAGAGCACACGACTTTCAAAAGCTTAAAAGGAGGGGGCAATGTTGACGACGTGACGAGAGAGAGAGAGCCTAATGGCAAGGAGAGGAGAGAGCTCGATGGCGGCAAGTAAAAAAGGGTGAGAGATCAAGAAGGGTTCGAAGTTGAGGGAGGAAGGTTTTCGATATGGCCAATGGAAAATAAAAATTAAAAACTATATAATTCGGGAATATTTATTTACATGGTGTTTACTAATTAAACACCATCTAAAGTGATGACTTTAGATGGCGTTTATCAATAAAACGCTATCTAAAGTTATCACTTTAGATGACATTTACTCGTAAAAGCCATTTAAAGTGTTACTTTAGATAGCATTTTTAACCATAAACGCCATTTAAAGTAATTTTCCAATTTTTTAAATTTATAAATAATATTATATGGCTTTCAACTATAAACGCCATCTAAAGTTTAATTTTAGTTAGCTTTTTCCCTAAAAACGCCAATTAATGTTTTTACATTTTTATTTTTTATTAATTTGTACATAAATTTAAATGGCGTTTCTTTAGAAATGCCAACTATTATTTTTATATTTTTATTTTTTTATTAATTTGTAAATCACTTTAGTTGTCGTTTCCTTGTAAACGCTAACTAATTTTTATATATTTTTATTTTTTAAATTTTTAAATCATGTTAGTTGGTATTTCCTTATAAACACCAACTAAGATTATAACTTTAATTGGCGTTTTTTTAAACACCAACTAAAGTACTTCGTGTCTCATTTTAATTGGCGTTTTTATAAGAAACGTCAACTATTGAGTGCCAATAAATCCCTAAATTGGTGTAGTGCCTCTTGCTCATGGCTAGGTACTTTCTCATGGTAGTAGTTGAGTAAGTGCCCGTTCACCTTGAACTTAGCCTTGCTTATTGCATCATATAGCTCCATAGCATCGAATAGGAAGACTCGAGAGACTATGTAAGGACCTTCCCATCTATACTAAAGCTTGCCATGCAACATCTTCATCCTTGACTTGTATAACAAAACTTTCTTGCCCTCTTGAAACTCCTTTCTTGCAATGGCTCGGTCATGGAATACTTTGGTCTTCTCTTTATAAATCCGAGAACTCTCATATGAATCTTTCTGGTGCTCCTCCAACTTTTACAATTGTAGCTTCCTTTATGCTCTAGCTTCTTGCAAGTTCATGTTACACTGCTTGATTGCTTAAAAGGCTCCGTGCTTAATCTCCACTGGTAGGTCGCATGCTTTCCCATAAACTAGCCTAAATGGTGACATCCCGATCGGTGTCTTGTAGTTAGTGTGGTATCCCCATAATGCATCATCTAGTCTCTTACTCCAATCTTTCCTATTAGGCTGCACTGTCCTCTCTAGAATCTAGTTCATTTCTCTATTGGACACCTCTGCTTGGCCATTTGTTTGTGGATGGTAGAGAGTTGCAACCTTGTGGATCACTCCATACTTCCTCAAAAGTGCATACATTATCCGGCTACAAAAGTGACTCCCATGATCACTAATGATAGCTTTGGGTACTCTAAACCTGCAAAATATGTGAGACCTAACAAAATCTACAACCACAGAGGAATAATCAGTTCGAGAGGTTTTCGCCTTCACTTACTTAGAAACATAATCCATAGCTTGCAGTATGTATAAATAACCAAAAGAAACAAGGAAAGGGCCTATGAAATCAATATCCTAAACATCAAAGATTTCACAAAATAGTATGGGTTGTTAAGGCATTTCATTTCTCTTAGAGACACTACCAGTGTGTTGACACCTATCACAACTCTTGCAAAACTCACATGCATCTTTAAACAGAGTGGGCTTGTACAATCCATAATCCAGAACTTTCCTAGCAATACACTGTGATGACAAGTGGCCTCCACAAGCTAATGTATGACAAAAATACAATATGGATTTATGCTCATACTGAGGCACACAATGTCTAATCACTTGATCACTTCTTACATGCCATAAATCTAGATTGTCCCAAATGTAATGCTAGGAATCTCTCTTAAATTTATCTAATTGATGCTTGGTCATGTTATTAGGCAAAGCAGATGCAACTAAATAATTAGCAATGTTAGCAAACCAAGGGACAAACATACAAACCACACAAAGCCTATCATCAGGAAAATAATCTAAGGGTAGAGAAGATGTTACCAAAGGTGACTCAATCCTACTCAGGTGATCAGCTACCATATTCTCTGCACTGCTCTTGTCACAGATTTCCACATCGAGCTGTGGTATCAACACTACCCATCTAATCAATTAGGGCTTGGAGTCTGGTTTCTTGAAGAGGTACTTGATAGCAGAATGATCTGTGAAGATAATCACCTTTGCATGGAGGATATATGATCTGAACTTCTCTAGCCCAAAGACAATAACGAATAGCTCCTTCTCTATGGTAGTGTAATTTGCTTGGGTGACATCTAACATCCTTGAAGCATAAGTAATCACGTGTTGTTTCTTGTCCACCCTTTGGGCCAAAACTGCAGCCAAAGCATAATCGGAAGCATTACAAAGGAGCTCGAATGGAAGGCTCCAATTAGGTGGTTGAATGATGGGAGGAGAAGTGAGCCTTTTTTTCAACTCATCCCAAGCACACCTACAAGCATCATCAAAAACAAACAACACATCTTTCTATAGTAAATAAGACAATGGCAATCCTATCTTGCTAAAATCCTTAATGAATCTCTTATAAAACTTGGCATGCCCTAGGAAAGAACATACATCATGAACACATGTAGGGTATGGAAGAGATGCAATGACATCGACTTTAGCTCTATCTACCTCAATGCCATCATGTGACACTATATGTCCAAGCACAATGCCTCTTTTCACCATAAAATGACATTTCTCAAAGTTAAGCACAAGATTGTAATCAATGCATCTTTGCAAGACTCTATCCAAACTAGCTAAGCATGCATCAAAAGAATCACCATAAATAGTGAAATCATCCATAAAAATATCTATGTAATGCTCAATTAAGTTAGAAAATATGGAAACCATGTAACGCTAAAAAGTTCTTGGTGCAATACAAAGGCCAAAAGGCATGTGTCCACATGCAAAGGTTCCAAATGGACATGTGAATGTGGTCTTATCCTGATCCTCTGGAGCAATGCAAATTTGAAAATAACTAGAAAAGCCATCCAAAAAATAGTAATGTGATCTACTAGGAAGCCTCTTTAACATCTGATCAATAAAAGGGAGGGGGTAGTGATCCTTTCTAGTCATAGAATCTAGTTTCCTATAGTCTATGCACACCCTCTAACTATTCTGGACCCTAGTCAGAACTAACTCTCCCTCATCATTGCACAAAACAATAATACAAGTCTTCTTTGAGACTACCTGAATTGGACTAACCCACTGACTATTAAAAATAGGGTAGATTATACCTACAGAAAGATGTTTAGAAATCTCTTTCTTTACCACATCAAGAATCATGGAGTTTAGTCGTCTCTGTGGCCGTCGAACAGCTTTGGTACCATCTTCTAGCAATATCCTGTGCATGCATACATCAGGACTAATCCCAGGTATATCAGTGAGAGTTCATCCAATGGCTTTCTTCCTTCTTCTCAGCATCTCTAGCAATCGGGACTCCTCATTAATGGCTATATCGCTGGCTACAATTACTAGTAGCTTTTCTCCTTCCTCAAGATAAACATACTTCAGTGAATTAGGAAGCGGCTTTAACTCTAACTTTGGAGCTTACTCAATTAAAGGCATAAGCAGCTTAAGTTCAATATTGTCCAAACTAGAAACCTACGCTAAAGATTCACAGACAAAAGAGAAAACTTTCCTAACTTGGGAATCATCAGTAGAATCACTACTGGTAGAGGAAATAGGAGACACATCACAGTCAATAGTATCATAAAAACAATGGTGCCATCAGTTACACCAACATCAGAAATAGCATGTGAATCAGAAATCTCTAGACCTACAAAAATAGGGATACTAGCTACAAAAGCATCTACATCTAATGAACTACTATTCCTCCCAGAAACAGAAATAAGACTATGCACATCATTAGGATCATCATCAACATGTGAAGCTTTAGGACTACCATCAGGAGCATGCATATAAACCATATCAGTAGAATCAAAGCATCCAATAGAGACATGATCAATGTTAATAAATAACTCAGAATCAGGTAATGAGGGTAAATCAACTCTATCCATAGCATCAGTCATACTAAGTTACTAAGAAAATCCAGCTAAGTTAACAGAAGTAGTAGACAAATGATCATTAGAACCACTATTAACATGTAAAGGCATAGAAATATCATCTTTAGTGTGTCTAGCAATCTCAATAAAATCAGTGAAAACATCAATGTCAACAAGATCTACACTAATACATGTATCACAATTACTAATCTCAAAACATGAACAAGAGATTAAATCATCTAAATCAATAATGTCATATGATCTACTAAGCATGCTATCTCTAAAGTCCAGAGTAGCACCACCAATAAGTACATCAATGAGACTAACACCTATCTTAGCATAATCATCAGAAGGGTATCTCATAGAATCAAGAACATCAAATTTAATGACATTGCCAGAAAATTCCATGGATAAAGTACTCGCATGCACATCTATAACCGCTCTAGCAGTCTTAAGGAAAGGCCTACCCAAAATCAAAGAAGACGGTCCCTTTTGCCTAAATTTACTATCATCCATATCAAGCACATAGAACTGTACAAGGAATATAAGATCATTTACTTTAACCAATACATCCTCTAGGACTCCTTTGGGGACTACACAATGTTTATCAGCAAGGGTGGCAATTAAACTAATCGGCTTGAGATCAACTCCTTTAAGTTGAAAGTATACTGACTTTAGCATGACATTGATTTCTGCTCCTAAATCCGTCAAAGCATATAAGAACTCAATGTTACCAATTGTGCATGGTATAAAGAAACTGCTAGGATCCTTACACTTCACTAGCATTGGCATTTGGTAGAGTGATAAGACTACTGCTCCCAAATTGACTTAACCATTTTGTTTGAACCTTCTCTTTGTAGTGCACAACTCTTTAAAAAACTTAGTATATTTCGGCACTTGCTCAACTAGATCAATCATGGGATATTACACTACTACACTAGACACTTTCTAGATCGGGTAAAATGAACTTTCTAGATCGGTTCCAGTGTAGATGTAGAAGTGACCGATGTAGAAAGTTCTTCTTTCTAGATCGGTTAAATAACCAGTCTAGAAAATATTTTCTAGATCGGTTTTTTAAACACCCGATCTAAAAAATCATTTAAAAACAAAAAGATAATGTGTGCTGGTAAGACTTTCTAGATTGGATTTGAGTCATAACCGATCTAGATTAGTATACTTTCTAGATCGGTTATGACTCAAACCCGCTCTAGAAAGTGTGATTTTTTTTTTTGAAATATATAAACTAAATCTTATATCCATCCTCCCTATTTATAATAATATAGAATGTATACTAATTTACACGCAACCATTCAGCACCAATAACACATTTGAATTTGAATTGTGTATTTTCTACTCGTACATCACAATCTAATCAACAAACATAGCACCCAAAAAAAAAACCTAGGCTCCTACTCCAAGTATAGCACATTACTATAAAAATAACTTTATCTTAATTGAAACAACACTTACCTTAATCTTATTCTAGTTAAAATAGAGCACTTAAACTAATTCTAAAGATATAGAAACACAATCCAGAAAAAAAATAAAAAAACAAATAAGCCTTAATTAAAACAAAAAGTAAAATAGTATAAAAAAATAAGAAGAAATTTTCAGGTAAGTGAATAAGGTTTTTAGGGGGCAATTTAGTGGCAGCTAGGTTTACAAGCACTGGTGAATTTATGATTTACGGTTTCATTAAGTTTACAAGTTAAATTGAAGAATCTACTAGTTTTTTGTTTGAATAAGTCATTATAAGCTATCCATCAAGAATAGTATATCTATGGAGGCTAAAAAAAATTAGAAAGAAAAGAAATCAAAACATTTGTGATAATACTACACAATCAACAAAACTGAAATTTGCACAATAACTCAAAAAATGAATACAATTCCAAAAGAAGAGCATGCTAAAAACCCCTGATGTTATTTTCTAGTAAGGTATTGGAAATATAAAATTAACCCTTAATGAAAATCAATCCAATATGATAAATTGATTTGATCTCTATTGTTTTAACCTTTTTTATCTTTCCCAGTCATTTGCGAAGTAAAGTAGCTTACAGTACATTTTCTTACAGTAAAATAGCTTACAGTACATTTTCTTAGACTGTAGAAATTACCTCCAACATCCACTATAAAACTCCATGGCTCTTTGTAGCTCTCTCTGGTCTCTCTTGTTGTGGTTCTCTTTCACGCTACAAATAAGGTTTTTCACGGGAAGCAATTTTCTTTCGACATACGCTATTGATGAACATGTGAAATGCTTTATCAAGGACTCGACATGGAGGAGGAGCACCAAGAGGTTTTCATGGCCATGTGGGATATGAGATAAGCCATGCTGTATCAAAAGTTTGTAGTTACATTGAACAAGATTGACAACCTTAAAATCCTTGTGATAATTCAGCCATCTTTAGAATAATAGGCACGACTATTCTTTCAAAAAATAAATTTATTCCAATAATAAACAAATCCAAAGCAAGAGAATTACTTATACCTTTATGCATAACTCTGCATTCTCTGCAAAATTCAGTAATTAACTCCTCTTGATGAACTGAAGTCTCAGTACCAAATAGGAGTACATGCCAATGGTGCACTATATGAAGACAAGAAAAAAACATGTAAGTCATCACATAAAGAAAAAAGGCTATCTAGTGATGCACAATGTTAAGAATGAAAACAATATAATATTAATCCATTAAAAGATAATCATTTTTTTAAATCACCCACACGCAGGGGTTGACCCTTGCAGATCAATGCGAGCTGCAAAAAGTCCTGATGGTTGAAACATTCTACAATGCCAAACCTGTGAAACCAAGTCCAACATAAACCTTTGCTGATATTGAAAAAGAGAGTACAATGTTGTGGTTCATGAGAATCAAGCCTCACACCCTCACCATCGAACACTCTCAAATGCATACCCATCATGGCATCAACTCCAACTCCAATCAGTGAACCTGCTCTCATCTCCAACACCCCACACCACTTGAATGGCCACAAATATCTCCAATGGTCTCCTAGCATGATGCTTTATGTTTGTGGGAAGGGAAAGGTGAGCAATCTCACTGATGCTGCTGCTAAACCAAACATAAAGGACCTGAATATGCCACTAAGGAAGCTGAAATCAGCATGCTACAGTTGTAGCTAATCAGCATGCAACTAACAACTATAACATAGAAATTAGCATGCTACAGTCGTAGCTAATCAGTCATAGAAATCAACATGCAGAATATGCCACTAGTGGTAATGATTATGTGAACAGAGCATAGAAGAAAAGAATATCCTGGTGAAAAGGGACAAGGAAATTTCAAGAATGGGACAAACAACTATAGTGTTCACATAAAAGGGAAAAGGAAATTCCAAAAAAAAAAGGAAAAGGAAATATCTACCACGTAGCTAACAAAAGCAAATGTCTAACAAATAGAACAATATTATAGATTCTTATACAATCCCCATGTCATGAAAGAAAGATACCAAAGATCAAAATTCTATCAACCTAGCATCCACATTCTCATGGCCAACAACTACACCAGCAAAGATCATAAGTATAAAAATTGAAACTTTCTAGCTTTCCAATATGTTTCCAAGCTGTATATTATAGATTCTAAAATCTTTTTTTTTTAGGAAAGTAATATAGTGTTACCACATAATTTTGCAGGCAACAACTAATTTGAAAGGATAAATTACCAGGAAGCATAGCATCAGTGTGTATCTCAAGAAATTTTAAACATAAAGGCAAGTTCACAGAAAGCTTAACATGAATGCTATTTGCTTGGAATCAACTCAAGTGATTGGAAGGAGGGGAATTGTGTAAAGCTCGCTAGTTTAATCTTTTTCTATCTAAACAAATGCCTTAAATCAACAAAATGGCATAAAAATTTTCAAGATCTGGCAGTAGGCATCTTCTGCTTCAATTATTTGTATATGCTATTAGTTCTCATAATACATTAACACCCTCAAAAACAACGATAGAAATACCAATAAGACTTTTGACATATTTATGCATCTTTTGTTTGCTTTTGCACTTTACCATTTGGTATATATAATTTAACTAGATGACTTCTTGAATTACAATAAAAAAAAATTGGTTGATAACTTCTACATGCATATCATACAAATTAAATGTTCAAATTGAGCTACCATACAGAGGAAACATAATCAACTAGCATTAACTTGATGTAAAACAGCTGGATACTTATAGTCTAAATTTCCTAGTTGTAATGTGAATAGCTACATCCTTTATCAGTTTCGTGCAAGAATTGTAATTATAACATAGTTAACTATACCTAGAAAATTCCCACAAACAGTTGGCGCAAGAATGATGCATCAAAAATAGAGAAATTCCTAGAAAATTCCCAAAGTTTCCAAATAAATCCAGAACAGCTAAAATGAATTTAAAGATACCTGTCAAAGCTTCCAAAATGACTTAGGATATACAATCAGTAGCCAAACTTGAACTACAGTGGCATGGGGTACTGAAAATTTATTGAAGATAGAGATTTCCTTCTGCTTCAGGTTCAGCAAACTCCTCATCGGTGATGGCTCCTAGATTGAGCTTAGGAATGAGTGTTAGTGTTCCTATTGCCATAGCGACTTAGATGCCTAGGGATTTTTATTTTGAAATCTATGACAAGAAAGAACAACAATCAGTACCTGTTCACCCTAACATCTTCTAGGAGAAGTAGAATGCGGGCTCACCCATTTAGGCGGAGGATCTCTATTTCAGTGATGAAGGTTAAAGAAGCTGAATACGGTGATAACAGCGTAAAAGAGGAGTTGCAACGTCCAAGGGGGAGGAAGAATATGAGCTCACAATTTCTGGGAGAGGCCGATGTCACAATCCGATGACCGAAGGCGGAGAAGTCGTGGAGAATAATGACGTTATTGGCAACAATGAGAAACACAAGTGAGGAAGCTAAGTTTCGGGATAGAAGGGCTTCAAGTTGGCACTGATAGGAGTAGGCTTGGGATGGTTGGGTTTGGAAACATATTTTAGACCGGGTATGACTCATAACTGGTCCAAAAAGTTAAAATTATAACTTTTAATTACAAAAATGCCATCGGTCATATTTTTTAGATCGGTTCTCTAAATAACCGATCTAGATTGCAGATGTAGAAAGAATATTTTGTACTAGTGTTAATGACCACCTTTCTGAATATGTCATAGATCTCCTTGAACATCTCTACTTCCTTTTTCTTTCTCTTAGTCCTAGCTATCCTAGTAGGAAAGGGTAAAACTTGTCTACTCACTTCCTCCTCTTCTTTCTTTTGCTCTCCTTGTTGTGCCATGTAATATCCCAAAATTTAATAGATATAAAGTAATGAAAGAGGAAGAAATAAACAATAACATGAAATGTATAAGAAATTCGTGAAAATGAATATACACAATTTTGCGTGAAAAAGAGCAATTAGGTCATCTTTTCTGGTTGGAAGAAAAAATGAGAAATTATTTTTTTTGTCCCTAAAGAATTATCAAAATAACATCCATGTCCCTAAAGTCAATAAATTCATGTGCAGTCAATGTGCAAAAGTCCTTGGGAAAAATTATAGCTAATGACCCAAAAGTTTCAAAAATTATAATTTAACCTGGGTCAGGGGTAATTTTGTAAATATATAAAATTACTGTCAAAATGAAGCCTTCAATGAGAGAAATCCAATGCTATATGGAACTAAGGGTTAATGTTCAAGAACAAAGAAATAATCAGTAATGAGTATCCAAAAGTTATAATAAACTGATAAAATAAACTGTGGGTCTTACTGATAGTTACAAGGTAACTGGAACAGGATATGGGCCATACACAAATACCATTTAAGATAGGATAATTATGAAAATATAAAAATAAAATTGGAATAATCGTGTAACCCAAATATGCTAATTTACTATAAAAAATAGTTTTATCAATATGGTTAAAAATTACCCGATTCAAGATATATGTGGATCAGGAAAAATTAAGCATTTTTGGGATACTCAAAACTCTCATTGGGCGTGTAAAATGGTGCAGCTTGGGCAGCATAATTGTTTGGAATAGACTTCCTCAAGAAGTAGTCATTTTTGGTCACAAAGTAACCATGGTCATTAACAATGATTAATTACCTAATTAAGCATGTAATTAACCAATTAAATTCTCTCTTTCCACTTCATTTCACGAGTGTTCAGTAGCATCAAATAGAAGAGAAAAAACACAAAGAAAGGAAGAGAGAAAGAGAGGAAGAAGAAGAAGAAACTCAAGGCAAAAATTAAAAGCTCAAGTGGTAAGTTGTCTTTCATCACCTCAAGCTTTCTATCTATGGTTTTTAAAGCATAGGTCATGGACTATATTTCTCTCTACCTTACCTTAGGGTTTCAGCCATGTCATGTATTTAGCAAGAAAATGGGTAAATCAACCATAAATCATAGGGGAAATGATAGAATGTTCATTTAAAGCTTGATTATGCAAGTAGTTTGTTGTATAACAAAGTGTAGCAATTTTCCTCCATTTACCATGAATTTTGGTCAGAACAAGGGGAGTATTTAGAGTTGGAATTTCAATTTTTTGACCTAAAAAATGGTTCCCCCATGATCCAAAACCTTAAAAGCAAGTGTGTTGTACAAAGAAAGATCAAATGAAAGTAAAGTGAAATTTTTAGGGTCTTGAAGCCTAATTCGGAATAAATAGTATTCATATCTAGAAATGGAATTTGACAATTCTGAAGCCATATTTTAATTTCTAATGAAAAATTACATGGAATAGAGGTATAATTCATCATTTTTGAGCTAGAAATGAATTTTTGGTCAATTTTTGAAGAATCAGGGTTTCATGAATACTTTTTAAAGAAAGTCATGGAACCATTAGTTTGAGTAATTGTTTAATGATATGTTTAGGTTTGAGAAAGCCTAAAAAAACTTGGAGAAGTGTTGGAAGGTCCAAGAAGTGTTGGACAAAGTGTGGGAAGCAAGGAAGTACTATAAGGTAGATAATTCTCTTTACTAACATCATATTGTCATTATTATTTCTTTGATATTTGACACTATGACATATGTATGAAATATTAATTTGCGATATTTCTATGATGTTGGTTGAATTGTATGAGGGGTTTTGAGCCCTGGAATGTCCATTTTACAAAATGAAACTTTGCCGAAATTTCTATAAAATGTGTATGTTTCTAATGTGCCTATGTGATGAACTATGTTTTCTTGATGTTTTTATACTTAATGTGATGATATAATGACATGTATGGGATTTATCTACTGAGATTCTTTGAATCTCACCCTCCCACATATTAACCATGATTAGATAGCAACAATGGCAAGACCACCAAGGAAAAGAAAGGAAAGGAGAAAGAATTTGGCCATTAACTTGATATTGATCTCAATGAACATGAGCTTAGAACTTTTATGTAAATTTGTAAAGATGATGTTAAATATGTTTCTCTAAGTTTTTATGTTCCTTTAAGTCCTAACTAATGTATGGCATGATATGAAGATTAATATGGTCATGTGAATATCTTACAATTTTTGTATTGTAAGTATTAGAATACAAATTGTCATTCTGACTACTACTGAATGATCGTGCTACTGTTTGGGATTTTTGATGTATAAAGTATGAATTTATATATGCTTAAAAATTGGACAGAAAGAGATTTCATATGGTCTAAAGATCACTCAATTTGGATGAGTGTACGATTTATAGTGAATTTTCAAAATTAGCCTAGAAAATTGGATTTTCATAAATTGACCATATAAACAATAAAAATTCATAAAATTTACTATACTAATTGGCCTAGTAGATGATATTTTTTCCATGTATACATTCTTATAAGCTATCCATAAAGACTTGAATCACTTTCATATGATTTTTATTGAATTAGTTATGATTTTCTGAAATTTGCTGAAAAAGAAAGAAAAAAAGGGATTAAATAAATAGTATCATGGAAAATTGATTAAATTGATTATAATATTTTATTGTGATTCAAGCTTCTAATTAAGTATAGTTGGTCTCTAATGAGGTCTAATACATGGGAAACGGTCCTAAATAGAGGTCTTACATGCCACTTGTGTTTTTGTACAAGTATACTTATCTTGTGTTGTAGAGGTGGAAGGAGAATCATCATCAATAATTTCCTTGCCCTTGGAAGCATCGGTGTTAACTGTCTTCCCACATCTAAGAGAGATTGCATTTACACCACCCTAGCTTGGATTAGGATTTTGTTGGGTCACAACATTGGGATTGACTACCACTTGAGATGGTAGCTTGCCTAAGCCCTGACTCTGCATGTTGCTTAGTGTGTTAGCTAATTGCCCAATCTGAGTTTGAAGTATTTAGATCTCTTGCCTATGTTGTAAATCCTTATGTTGTTGTTCCCTATCGTCCTGATCAAACTTATCCATGAGAAGCTTTAACACATTGTCTAGCTTGCCCTTTAATTCTGAGCTCTCATCTTGAATAGGTGCATTTTGCCTAGCTGGTTGAAACACTTGACCACTAGAACTTGCACCCTAATTAAACCTTGCTTGTTGTGGTTGGTTACTACCATATCATAGATTTGGGTGATCATGCTATCCAATATTGTATGTCTTTGAGTATGGATCATATTTTTGGCCACCCTGATTCATTGGCTTAGGAGGATAAACTGCATTGCAAGGGTCAACTCTGTCATTCTTGAATGGCCATGCATCAATAGTGTGAGTGGCTAGTGAACAATTAGAGCAAAGAGGGCCAATCATAGCTAAAGAAGTAGGCTGTGGGGTAAAAGAGCTAGAAGCCCCATAGAATTGGCCACATTGGCTGGAGTATGAAGCTAAAGCATAGCCATCTTCTCCATAGAGGATTGCAACCTATCAATCTTGCTCTCAAGTCGAGAATTAAAAATTGAAGAACCCAACCCAACTTCTTTCAATCGGGCTTGTTGTCTTGAAACAAATTGCACCAAATTCCAAGCATCATCAACTAACAGCTTAACCAGACTATCTCCAGTAGCTGAGTCAAGTAAATCTTTGTCTAAAAGTAGAAGACCTTCATAGAAGTATTGGACCAAAAGAGCATCCTGGATCTAATGGTGGGGGTAGCTAGAGTGCAAATCTTTGTAGCATTCATAATATTCATACAACAATTCCCCAAAAAATTGCCTAATGCCACAAATGTCTTTTCTGATGGATGAGCCACGAACTACAGGAAAGTACTTCTGTAGCAAAATCTTTTTAATATGATCCCATGAAGTGATGAATCCAGGAGGTAGGTGAAGTAGCAATTTCTTAGCAGATCTTTCCAAAGAGAATGGGAATGTAGTCATATTAATATGCTCCTCAGAAATATTTTGTGGTCTCGTAGTAGTGCAGATCATGTGGAACTTCTTAGAATGAGTGTATGGATCCTCACTTGCCAAACCATTAAATTTAGGAAGTAAGTGTATAAACCCAGGCTTCAACTTAAGACCAGCATTAATGTCAAGATAATTAATGCACCAATTTTGAAAATGCACATTAGGTGACAATAACTCCTTAATGATCTTAGTACGAAGATCATCATTATTGTGATGATTTTCCATTTTAGCACCAAAATTAGAACAATTAGCAAATGAATCAACAAAACAAGAAGCAAGAGAAAAAATAGAACTACTAGCTAAAAGATTTCTAACTCTTAGTCGCCTATGAAATGTCCTCTCAATTTTAGGATCAAATTCAAATAATTTTTCAAAAGAGGATCGGGTTATGCAACATCATAATCAAAGTTGAAAATATATAGAAAACAACTTAATCTAAAATATAGAAAAGTGGAAAAGTCAACAATCAACTAGTGGAAAAACTATAAAGATTAAGCTAAATAAATTCAAATTAATTAACTTAAAGCTCTATTCACAAAACAAAAATTCTTACCACTAACTCTAACACTAATAAGCATAATCAATCAAAGAATACACAAAAAGGATGCATGGATAAGTAGGAAAAAATAAAAACATGAAACCTGGAAAAAATAGAAAAATGCTGGGAAAATTAAAAAAAATACTGGAAAAATAGAAAAAGTGGCCGAAATGGTAGAATTTTGCCAAAATAGCATGGATTTCAAATCCCAAGTGATATTAACAATGATTAAGGAAGCCAAAAGCTAAGAAATTAACAATTTAAGAGCAAGTTAAGGCAACCAAACCAAAATTTCAGCTACTATGCCAAGTAGAAAATACAACCAATCAACCAAATTTTCCAACAAAATGAAATGCAAAACTACCAAACTTTACTCTTAACTACTTAATTACCAACCCAAGACAAAATAAAACTAGTTGCTCCCTGGCAACGGCGCCAAAAATTGAAAGATCTTGCCTTAAGGAATTCCAATTTAAAATTAGGTTTAAAGAAATAATGTAGTATAGGGTACAAATCTAGGTTGTTTCACACTGGAGTAATTAGATTAAATCCTACTTAAGAGAGAAATTAAGCAATTAAGAAAGTAAGATGTAAATTAAATAAAAACTAAAATGCAAGAAAAGTGTGTAAGTATGTGTGTGATTTTTTTTAAATATGCAAAAGCTAGACTAAAACTATGTTAATGCAATTAAAATGCATAATAAACCTATAAAAACTAAACTAACTAGGAGACCAAAACTAATATGGGAAGAGGTTTGGATGCATATATAGAAGTGTATAAGAGTATGAGTGTATGAATGGTATGGTATGTACTATTCTAATATCAAAATTGCCTAAATATATACTAAGTTAAATGCAACCTATAATGTAAAATGAAATGAACTAAATATGTACATAAAAATTAAATGGCCAACATTAGTTAAGAAAGTGTGATTGAGTGAATGGAAAATGTATGGTAAGGTGAGAAATGTTAATGCAAATGGATGAAAATGAATGGGAACCATAGTACTAGAATTGGCCACAATTAATAACTAAAATGCACAACGGAAATAAGCTAAAAATGAAAATTAAAATGAACTAAATTGCTAACTAAAATGCAAGTGGATTAATGCAAGAAGTAATTAAATACTATATAGATGAAAATGCAATGCAAATAACCTTAACCTATATGCAACCTACTAATTACAAGCTTTTTTGGGGGGGGGAGGGTTGTGACATAAAAATGTAAATGAGAGGTTAAATCAAACACTAACTAATAACTAAACTAAGAAAATGCTAATTGGTTAAAGAGAGCTCACTAGTGCTAAAATGAGATAAATGAGTGCATAAAAAAATGTAATATAATGAGAGTGATGATCTAGCAACAACTTAAAGAGGGAAGAATTTGTTTTGGGCTCAAATAATTAATTGAACTTGGATAATTAATAGAATCAAAATGTCACATGTCATTAAAACCATTAGATCCAAAATATAAAGTGCCTAACAAAATACCTAAAATGATAACACACCTAAACATTTTATCAAACACCTAATATGCAAGATTATGTGACAAATGACTAAGTGTGTATGATTTGCATAATAATTCCAAAAATAGCCAAAAGTTACAGCCCATCAATTATCATCAATTCAGCAATTCCAATTCTCAATCAAGAACCAAATCACCTAATTAATCACCTATAGTGTTAATTCAAGCAAGCCAATTCAAAATTAAAGTAAGGAATTCCAAGATGCAATTGGCCAAAAGTCTAACAAATTGCATTAACAATTAGCAACCATATAAAATTCCCAATTCAAAATCTCAAGTGGTCAAATTACAATCATGTGCTTTCATCAACAATCAATCAATCCATATATTAATCTCAAACTAAATTATTCAATAACCTATCCTAATTTAGCCTAAGACACGTATAAAAAGATAAGGAAGAGGGAAGATAAATAATTATCCAAAGCCCAAGTGTCACTGTAGTCCATAGCCCTTGCAAAATCCTCTCCAAGTTGTGCTAAATCACCACCACATGGCAGCAAAGATCTCCAAGATTAAAGCAAATATTCCACAATCCAAAATAGAGGAAATAGTGGTAGAACGAAATCTAGAGAATGGAGTTGAAGTAAGTGATGAAAAAGTGAAGAAAAATCGAAGGGAAATGAAAGGGATGGAAGATTAGATGGAAAATTTGAAGATGAGGCAAAGACAGAGATAGATGACGTTTGTGGATGGGTGAGCTGTAAATGGTGAAAAACTAAAGTTTTAGGTGGTGGATAGGAGAGAAAATGATGAGAAAGTGGAGAAAAGTGGGTGGGAATAGTGAAAACCGAAGAGAAATTGAAGGAAAAATGAAGAAGGGAGGAGAAGGCAAAGAAAAATTGAAGGAGGTATCGGCTGTAAGAAAAAAAAATGAAGGAAGAAGGTCGTGTGTTTTGGGAAGGGATTTTAGCAAGGACTGCGTTTGGCGCATGAAAATGAAGCAAGAAAAGTAAGGTTAACTAATTACAAATGAAATCAGATACAAATGAGCAACTAAAAATGAGGAAAAATAGGAGAGCTGGGAAAATAAATTTGTTATAAAATTTCTCTTGTCTAATGACCAGAATGACCCTTAAAAATTTTAGTCTCCATGAACCATGATCTGTAAGAAAAATAATGCATTAGATAGATTATGTGCTTAATTAAATAAATGTAGATTAAATTTTAGTTTTGGAAATTAAATTAATTATGGTATAAAATTTAAGCTCAATTAGAGAAAAATTATGTTTCAAAATGATAAAAACAAAAGAAATAAAATGATAAAAAGAAATTTCTAAAGCTCTTTGATAATTTTACATCGACATGAGTCAATTTTTAATTATTTCTTTAATCACAATTAAAGCACTAATGACCTATAATCTCCTTGCGAATTATTAAATTGTTACATAGAATAAAATAGGAAGAATTAATTCTTTGGAATAATTTGGAAAATAAAAAAATTAAATTAAAAATTAATTTTAAAAAATAATCCCAAAATTCTCATAATTCCAAAAATCGGCTAAAATTATAAAAATAATCTAAAAATCCAAAATTAGTGAAAATTAATTATTAAAACCACTAAGTATGGTAAATAAAAATAGTGAAAATTTAAGAGTTCTGAATTCCGTCCATGGGATCTACAATTTTTCTTCAAATCTTCGAATAATCCCAAATCTAGATTTCAGATTATATTAGTTCGCTACTTGGTGTTAGGTCTGCTAGCTTCCCAAGAGGGGGGTGAATTGGAAAGTTTGAAATTTTGTTCAAAACTGTAAAAGAGCAGTGAAAGCAAAAGTTATAGAAAATCGAGTGCAGAATATAAAAGAACAGTTTGCAAGGTAGAGGAAAGGAAGATATAAAGATTTAACCTGGTCCGGTCTCTTCCTCTTGACCTACGTCTACTCCTGAAGTTATCACTTGAGATTTTCCACTATCTTGCAAGAATTCAATGGTCTTCTTACAATGTCACAGTACATCTTTGTGCTTTATTATAAGAGCTTACAGATTTTCACTATCTACTATAGCAAAGTGATTCTCAAATCCCTTGTGAAATCCCCTCACAAGAAAATCTTTCTTCCAGATAAAGAGAAGATCGTTTACAATAAGAGAAACTCTCTAATATAGAGTATATATGACAGTTGATGTGTAATAAATGAAGTGTGAGAGAGTAGAAGGCTTTATCTAATGATTTTGACAGAGTTTCAGTATATACAGCATAAAATTATTACCTACAACTTCAAATGAAGTTCTATTTATAGATTTATGTCTTAACTATATGTTAGAGATAAGATCTAGCCATTAGAGATGTTACCCAATGGTTACTCTAAAAAACTAGTCATTCACCAACTACATTTAATGCGTCTGACACTCAAAGTTTGAATTTTGAGGTGTCAATAGACGAATTTCATAGAGATCATAACTTAAAGACTTTAACATTGAACTTCCAAAATTCATCTATTCAAAAGTGAAATTCAAATTTTGATTATGACAAATATTTCCCATGTTAGAACATAAAAATTTTCAAGTTTAGAGTGCATCTATTAAGTATGAATAGTTATCTCATATTGCTACAGTCACTCGAAATTCATATTTTGAGAATCCAAAATTCGTCTGTCAGTGAGCAACTTAAAATGGTACAAAAGTTCTTTTTTAAACATCAGACTTATACGTTTTCATTCCAAAGTTCAAATTTTCAAAACCAAAATTCGTCTGTCAGAGGGACTGACTTTGAACTCTTTTTGCACTCTAATTTCAAATGAACTTTGACACAACTTCAGATGAATTTTTCATTTTTCACAAATTATGCTTGACTCAAAATTTGAATTTCTACATGTTGAAATTTGTCTGTCAGAGGTAACATCTCTGTAACTTCAAATTTTAGTTATCAAAGTTCAAATTTTCAAAGAAACATATGAAGTTTATCAGTTCAAAATTCATCTATCAGTTAGTATTTTTCAAATTTAACATAAGTTAGCATAGGATAGTTGAAAAACACTTATTTAAAACCAATGTGTGTAAGATCAAAGCCTTTTACTTTGTGAACACTGTGAGAAATTCCACAAACTAATTTTTTACTCATTTCTTCCTGGATTTCTTCGCTTGAGTTCTCTTATACTCCTTTGATATCTTTCTTCCAAGATCTAATTGTTTAGAATCATCAAAACACTTGATTCAACATTCTCCCCCTTTTTGGTGATGACAAAAGAACTGGTAAATTGGATTAGTGCTTGGATTTGCTTCTAAGAGCTCCCACTCAATATATGCATTAAAGTTCAAAGATAAGTGCAGCATATATAGCAAATCAGAAGGAAGATAGGGAATCTCGTTGTATTAATTCATTAAAGGTTTAGTATAGTGATATGACATTGTAAACATAGTATTTCAAAGCAAGATTGTCATTACATTTCATGGGATAAAGCAAATAGAAACAATCAACATCAAGAAAAAGACAAGCAAGCCTAAGATCTAATAATTTCTTCTTGGGCTTGGATTTCTTGTTGTAAGTCTTGCTAGAATGTCCTGTTCCAAATTTCCTAGTTTACTCAGATTTCGTCTCCCTCTTTTTAGCATCATTAGGGGCTTGAACGTCCCTAGCAGGAGGAGGAAACTGTGACACTATAATTGCATAAAGAGGAATAGGAATAAATGGCAAATCAGAAGGAATTTGAGGAAGAGGTAAATATGGTAGAGACTCAGGAAGGGCATCCTCAGCATCTTCAACTATCTCTTGAACTGTCTTCTTGAGGTTGCCAAACCTTGTCCTTTGTGCTTTGGGCATGCCATATTGGGGACATGAAGATTAAGGAGCATGAGGAGGAAACATTTCATCAAGCCTTTGCTTTTGAGCTTGAACAATGGCATTATGTACAACAGCAGCAATATCCATGTAAGGGACAAGGGTTCTTTCTTTATTAAGAGCAACTTCAATAATAGAAGCAGAGGTGATGGTTGCAATAAGCTTCTCTATTTACCCAGATTCTTGGAGTGACAGAATTGACTCCTGAGCATCTTCTACAATAGGCTCGTAGGAACTTGTTTCCTGAGGAGCTTCTTCCTTGATGCCATAGTCCAAAGGTGGATTAGGGCTTATATCATTGCTAAAGGCTTGTGGGGAGACAAAAGTGCTAATAACCTTAGCAGTAACATGTTTATCAGCAGGATTTGGAGAGGCTAGCTTAAATGGGCTTGGAGGTTTAGGAGTAGGAGACTTGGTAGGCTCAGAGAGTCCTGGCTAAGGTGGAGCTGACATAGAGGGGATAACACTTCTATTGGCATTTTGCTTATCTCTGATGCTCAGCATGAGTGCAAATAGGCTATCATACAACTCAATGATCTTGATTGTCTTTGCCCAGATTGAGAGAATGGATGGCTAAGGTGTCTGAGTGGGCTGTGGTTGAGGAGAAATAGGCTGAGAAGGATGTGATAAGGGCTATGAGGGTAGAGCAGCCTCAGAAGTTCCTACTTGCTATTGTGAATGACCTTCCTCAAAAAATAGGTCTTTTGACTTCCCAGCTCCTTTTCTAATCCACCTGCCATCTTTTCTCTCAATTCCCATCCTTTGCAACTCTTCCTCTTTGAAGACTTTAGTGGGTTTGCATTTCCCTTTCTCCAAGTGTTGTATCCTGGCCTACTGAAATATTTTGGAGATGATAGACTTAAAAGGCAAAGTGGAGTCTTTCCTCTGATATCTTGCTTTGATTATGCGTTGAAGGATGATATGGCCTATATTTAACAGCTTCCCACGCATGAGTGCATTTATCACATGAGCTTCATCCTTTATGATCAGATTAAAACTTCCTCTTTTGTTGAATATGGTCCTAGACACAATATAGTGCAAGATCCTGACTTAACCACTCAGATTAGAGGGATTCAGCAAACTCAGAGGAGGCCTATTCTCACTTCTCCCGAACATGGTATTTAGTACTGTACTTTCCTTGTAATTCAAGAAAGGACCACCTTCCTCATCTGCATTTTCATCCTCATCCATGTATCTTGAGGTGGTGATGTCAATCTTCAGGCTATCTTGCCTAAGGATTTCTAGTACTTCATTAAAGGTCTCATCAAACAACCAAAGAGTTCTAGACCTCAGATTTACTTGCCATTTTCCCTTCTTGCTATTATATAATAGAGCAGCATACCACGTTTTGATAACCTCATCATCATATCTCTCCTTAATTTCCAGCTAGTTCTTATATTTTATCATCCATAGCCCAGCTTCAAAATTGTTGGAAATAATAAATTCTTCCATATTTGTACAGTGAGATTTGATTACCTTCTTGCTGATAAACTTGGTGGTATACTCTTCCAGGATATGAGTATTGCTCCATAATGGCTTTGTGGTTAACAGGAATTCCTCTGATATAGTACTAGAAGAAAAAGAAGCAGTAGAAGCAGCAGTACTAGGGACAGGTTTCTTTGAATCATCCTTGGGAGTTATTTTCTGCTTCTTAGATGGAGTACCCTTACTAAATTCGTCTTTCCTTTTCTGAGTTTCATCTCCCTTGGAGGCATATGGAGACTTAACCGCTCTCTTTGGTTTGGACTCTCCTTTACCCACATTAGGATTTTTAACCCTTGCCATTCTCATGAATGATTGTTACAGAAAGATGCAAGGAATAGGTTTATAAGTTGTGAAATAAATTTTAAACGATGGGAAATGAAGATTCTCAAATGGAATTAATGAGAAATTTGTTAGATATGCTGGCTTCCCAAGAGGGAGGGTTGAATTGGGAAGATTAAAATTTTCTGCAAAAGTCAAGAGTATAGTGAAGATAGAAGAGATAGTAAAATAGAGTATAAAAGAATAGCAAAGTAAGAGCAGTAAAGAAGAAGAGTAGACACAGAAGTTTATCCTGATTCGGTTTTTCTTTCTTGACCTATGTCCAATCCCCAAGCAACTACTTGAGATTTTCAACTATCCTGCAATAATTCAGTGGGCTTCTTGCAATTGCCTCAGTACAGTATTGATGCTCTGTTTTTAGACCATACAACTTCTCTTTTTGCACTCTACCTAAGTGCTTTCTAAATCCCTTGTGATATCCCCTCACAAGAAAATCTTTCTTTCAAATGAAGATAAGATTGATTAAAAAAAATAAACTTTCTAATTTAGAGTGTATATGAAAGTTGAAGTGCAGAAATATGAATTTGGTAGAGTTTCAGTATATACAATGTTAAATTCATTTCCCACAACTTCAAATGATGTTTTATTTATCCGTTAGAGAAGTTACCCAACGGTTACTCTGAAAAATTATCCATTCACTAACCACATTTAATGCTTATGACATTCAAAGTTTGAATTTTGGTTGGTCAATAGACGAATTTTGAAGATACCGAAAGTTAAAGATTTTAACATTGAACTTCAAAGTTCATATGTTATGAAGCAGAGTTTAAATTTTCATCTTTGAAGAATATTTCTATGTTAGAACATACGGATTTTCAAGTTAAAGTTCCTCTTATAAGTATGAACAGTTGTCCCAGATTGCTACAGTGCCTTCGAAGTTCGAATTTTGGTACCCAAAATTTGTCTGTCAGTGGGAAGCTCAGTAAGGCACAATAGTTTATCTTTTCGAAATTTGAACTTTCAAGATTCAAAGTTCGTTTGTCAGAAAGACCTCCTGCTAGATTTAGTTCAAAGTTCAAATTTCTGAATATCAATATTCGTATGTCAACAAATTGTCATAACAGACTTGTAAGCTTTGTTTTCAAAGTTTGAATTTTCACAAACAAAATTTGTCTATCAGTGAACCATTTTGAGATTCTTTTTAATCTTCACTTTTAGATGAGCTTTGAAATATCCTCAAATGAATTTTCAATTTTTATGAATTGTAATTTATCAAAAATTCAAATTTTCAAAACTTAAAGTTTGTCTGTCAGAGAAGGCTCTCATCAGACTCATATCAAAGTTTATCTGTTAGAGGGATCTCTTTTCTGATTAACTTATTTTCAATTCGAAATTCAAATTTCAAAAGCCAAAGTTCGAATTTTCAAAGCAATAGTTCAGCTATATCACTTTAAAGTTTGTCTGTAAGTAGGTGTTTTTCAAGTATTCCATGAATGAACATGAAATCAGATTTCTAAAAACTTTCTTTTGCCAATTCAAAGTCTTTTACTTAACTCAAACACAATAATAAATCCTATATCTAATCTTGTGCTGAATTTACTTGGATTTCTTCATTTGGGATCTTCCATACACCTTTGATATCATCTTTCCAAGCTTTAGAAGGTTGGTTTTGGAATCATCAAAACACTTGATTCAACAAAATTAAGAGAGGAGGTGAATAGACTTGGGAGAAAGACGAATAGGGTTGTGTTTGTTCGAAGCAAGACTCTTCATTTTAACTTCTATAACTATCCAATAGACGAACTTTGAGGGACCAAAATTTGAATTTTGAGTAGTTACGAGTTAATAAACTAAGAGAGGCTTTCTAACAAACAAATTTTCTTCATGAAGTTCATCTGATAGAAGCTCAATTCAAGTAACAAACATCAATAGATGAACTTTGAGTAATCAAAGTTCAAATTTTGAAGAATCAAACATTAGGAAAATAGAGAATGAGAAAAACAATAGACGAATTTAATTTTTGAAAGTTCGTCTTATAGAGGCTTGACATGAAAGCATACTTTAATAGATGAATTTTGAAATTCAAAAATTCAAATTTTAGAGTTTTGTAAAGAGTCTTTAAAATGTGTATTTTTGAGGTATTGAAATTCATATAGTGAGCATTTTGAGCAAAGTCAATATTCACATTGTAATATAAAAATTTGAATTTCTAGCAGTCAACAGACGAATTTTAAGGGATATGAAAGTACTGTAACAATGTGAAAGCTATTGAAATTCATCGAATAAGTATCTAAATTTGAATATTGAGCATACCAATTCATTCAAAAACACAATTTAACATGGAAATTTGTCTAATAACATCTAAAATGCGAATTTCAGATTTCTGAACTTATAGATAGGGCCTAAAGGTTCAAATTTTTAGTTTTCCTTCAGCTTCTTTTGATTATGCAGGTCTGATAAACTCCTTTAAACTAATTTGCTATCATCTAGACTCATCAGGAATACCTATAAAACATCTTAAACACACTTTGATGCTAAAGTTAGTATCAATTTAATGTCGAAAACTTAAATAGATTTAGTTAGAGGCTTGGTTACAATTCATTAAGATTTACTATTACCAATTCTCTTCTGATTTAGTATCTATCTTCTGCAAGTGGCTTAGTTAGAATGTCTGCAATTTGATCTTCAGTAGGGATGTATTCCAATTTGTTGTCTCCTTTTAAAACATGATCCCTCATGAAGTGATGTCTTACTTAAATATGTTTTGTTCTTGAATGCATGACTAGATTCTTTGTGATATTGATAGCACTTTGATTATCACATTTTATTAGTATCTCCTTCATCTTAATCTCAAGATCTTCAAGTTGCTGCTTCATCCAAAGGACTTGAGTACAATAGCTGCCTGTTGCAACATATTCAGTTTCTGTTGTGGAGAGAGCCACACTGTTCTGTTTCTTGCTAAACCATGAAACCAAGGATCCTCCAAGAAACTGATACGTTCCACTTGTGCTTTTTCCATCAGTTTTAGATCTAGCAAAGTCAGTATCAGTATATCTTGTGACCTCTTCTCCATTGCCTTTGGGATACCAAAGTCCCATCTATGATGTTCCAATTAGGTATTTGAAAATTCTCTTCACAGTTGTTACGTGGGACTCTTTGGGACATGATTGGAACCTTGTACACATATAAACACTGAACATAATATTAGGTCTACTTACTGTTAGTTATAGAAGAGAGTTAATCATTTTCCTATACTGAGTTATGTCAAAAGGCTTTCCTCCCTCATCCATATCAAGTTTTGTTACAGTAGCCATAGGGGTCCCCATTGATTTGGCGTTTTTCATTTCAAACTTTTTCAGCGGGTCCTTCAAATATTTTGATTGATTGAGGAAGATATCATCATCACATTGTTTAATTTGCAATCCAATGAAGAAGTTGAGCTCACCCATCATTGACATTTCATATTCACTCTGCATTAGCTTAAAGAAATTCTTGCAAAGAGATTCATTAGTAGCACCAAATATAATATCATCAACGTAAATTTGAACAATAAGTAAGTCTTTTTTTCCTTCTTTGTAAACAATGTTATATCCACTTTTCCTTTGGTAAATCCCTTTTCAGTTAGGAAATTACTTAACCATTCATACCATGCTCTAGGTGCTTGTTTTAAGCCAAAAAGGGCTTTCTTCAGTTTATAAACATGGTTTGCCTGTGTTGAGTCCTTAAAACCTGGAGGTTGATCAACATAAACTTCTTTCATGATATAACCATTCAAAAAGGCACTCTTTACATTCATTTGATATAGCGTTATATCTTTCATGCATGCATAGGCTAAGAGGATTCTTATTGCTTCCAATCTTGCAGCTGGAGCAAAAGTTTCCTCAAAATCTATGCCTTCTTCCTTTGGCTACTAATCTAGCTTTGTTTCTAATGATTGTTCCTAATTCATCAAGTTTATTTCTAAAAACCCATTTAGTTCCAATAATTGGGTGATCTTTGGGTCTAGGCACTAAATCCTAAACTTGATTTGTTTCAAACTGATTAAGTTCATCTTGCATAGCTAACATCCAATATTCATCAGTTAAGGCTTCTTTAGCACACTTAGGTTCAATTTGAGAAATAAATGCGTAGTTGTTTATTTGATCCCTAAGTTGTCTTCTGGTTTTAACATTCTCTTGAATACCCCCAATCACTTGATCAACTGGATGACTCCTTTGATATCTCCAAGCTCTAGGGAGTTCTTAAGAAATTTCTTTATAGTTTTCACATTCAACATCTTTCTCCTAAATATCTTCCTCTACATTAGTAGATTCAAATATTTTAGGAGGTTCAATTTTATCTTCTCTAGAAAAGTTCAAGTTTTTAAAGCTAGAAATAAGATCATCCTCATCTATGGCATGTTTGGAAACAGTTTCATTTTCAATAAAAACAACATACATAGATTCCTCTATAACTCAAGTCTTTTTATTAAAAGCTCTAGTAGCTTGCTGTGTTTATTGTATCAACCTAGCAAAATTGAGGAAGCTCCTTTTTCATTTAGCATTGCTCTTGCAATTTCTCCAATTATTCTGTTCTTCCTCTCCACCACACCATTTTGTTGAGGAGTCCTTGGTGCTGAGAAGTTGTGATCAATTCCATGCTCTTCACTGTACTCCAGAAAGCTTGAATTTTTGAATTCTCCTCCATGATTAGATTTGATAGACACAATGAAAATATCTTTCTCATTTTGCACTTTCTTAGCTAAGGTTACAAATGCATCAAATGTTTCATTCTTGGAAGAAAGAAACAAAGTACATGTAAATCTAGAGTAATCATCTACAATCATGAGCACATATAAGTTTCCACTAATGCTTTTTACTCAAGATAGATCTATCAAATCCATGTGTAATAATTACAGTGGTCTAGATGTGATGATTACATTTTTAGGTTTGAATGGTGATTTAGTTTGTTTCCCTTTGAGGCATGCATCACATTCTCTATCCTTTTCAAAATAAATTTTTGGTAATCCAATGACTAAATCATTCTTAATCAATTTGGTTAGTTAGTTCATATTACCATGTGCTAGTCTTCTATGCCACAACTAACTGTCATTATCTTTACTAATTAAACATCCAAAGTTTAAATTAGGAAGTTCATCTAAATCAATAGTATAGCAGTTACCATCCCTTTGAGCTCTGAGAACTACTTTGTGATCATTTTTTTGGATGACTAGGCAGAATTTTGAGTCAAACAAAACCCAATTTCCTTTGTCACAAGTTTGACTCACACTTAGTAGGTTGTGGTTGAGGCCAACTACAAATAACACCTCTTCTATAGATGTTTCAGGATTATTGCCCATGATACCAATGCCAATTATTTTTCCATACTGGTCACTTCCAAAGGTTACCTTTCCTCTTTTCTTATCTCTAAAGGTAATGAACTTCTCCTTATCACCAGTCATTATGTCTTGAACAAATACTATCCATATACCATTTGTTGCTTTTGCTAACTTTAAGACAGACCTGCAAAACAGAGTTTAGTTTTTCCTTTTAGGTACCTAAATCTGCTTGGGTCCTTTTCTATTAGTAGCATTTTCCCTTGATGTAGAAGCACCTTTGGGAACCCATTCTACATCCCTGCCAAGTCCATTTTTCTTTAACCAACATGAATTTGAAATATGTTCCTTCTTGTTACAAAAGTGACAGGTGGTAAAAGGACTGTTAGACTGTGATGCAGAAAGAAAGTAATGCAGAAAGTATTTTTGTTTCACATATTTTTGTTGAACATAAGATTCAATAGATTTTGAGTTGTAACTTTTCTTCTTATGTTCACTTACATGCTCAAAGTGTCTCATGTATAAGTTTTTTTTTCTTTTTATTCTTTTCCTTCACTAGACAAGGATCATAGCTAAGACCAGCTTTTCCTTGTGCAATTTTGGCTTCCTAGTAATGTAAATAACATATCTTCACCCTTGGTGAGTATAGCCATGCTTTTCAGAAGATATTCATTGGTTTTTCTTCAATTCAATGCATGATACATAACAAACAGATCTTGCTCTATGCTAAGATGCAGTGTTAGACATTTTGTAATCAAATTCTAACTTGTTAATCTTCTTCTTAGCTAGTTTAATTCTTTTGTAGTTTTAATGAATTCACCATGCAGATCATGAAATGCATCCAGCAATTAAGAATAGGAAGGTTCAGAATCATTTATCTCATCTTGATGATCACTATTAGATGAATTTGGAGTTTCTTCAGCTGCAAGTGCCATCAAACAGATGTTGGTAATTTCTTCCTCATCTTCATTCTCTTCATCTAAGCTGTTGCCCCAGATTGATGAGATGTATGCCTTTTTCTTTTTGCCTTTGTCAGCAGCTTTCTTTTCTTTTTCCCGCTTTTTCAGGAATTGTGGGCGATCCTATTTGATGTGCCCTTACTTCTTACATTCATAGTAGATGACATGCTTTTTGCTTTCTATTTTGTTGTCTGCAGGTGCTCCTTTCTTGAGGAACTTTTTATTTCTCTTCTTATTATAGAATCTTCCAAATTTTCTGACTAAGATAGCCATAGTTTCTTCATCCAATTCTTCTTCATCATCAGATTCTTCTTCTCTTTCTTCTGTAGCTTTTAATGCAAGACCTTTTTTCTTCTTATCTTGACTAGCTTCCTTGAGAGCCTTCATCTTACCCTCATACTCTTCAAGACTGCTGAAGAGAGCTTTGACATAAGCCATTGACTCTTCTCTGGCTTCTTCTATAGTTGTGACTTTTGGTTGTCATTCTAAAGGAAAAGCTCTAAGAATTTTCCTGATTTTTTCTGGCTGTGTGTACTTCTTGCCAAGATTCTTTAGTTGATTCATGATAAGGGTGAATCTCTTTTACAATTCTTTGATGCTTTCACCTTCCATCATTCTAAAACCTTCATATTCACTAATACAGGAGTTTATTTTGTTCTCCCTCACTCCAATAGTTCCTTCGCGAGCAATTTCTAGAGTATCCCATATTCCTTTAGCTGTGGTACATTGAGACATCTTGTAAAATTCATCCCAATTGAGTGTACTGACCAGGCAATGTTTGGCTTTGTAGTTGATTCACATGCATGGACCGAAGATAAATTTGTATTCTCATATTCCAGTATCCATAATGCTCTCCATTGAAGCCAGGAGGTCTATTTTTGTTATTTCTTTCAGGAAGAATGCTTTCTCCAAAGCCATCCATTGATTCTCCTGGATTGTTAGATCTTTCACTTGAGAGTCTGGGCTCTGATACCACTTGTTAGGTCTACTAGTTTCCCAAAAGGGGTGGGTGAATTAGAAAGTTTGAAATTTTTTACAAAATCATAAAAGAGCAGTGAAAGCAAAAGTTATAGAAAATCGAGTGCAGAATATAAAAGAGTAATTTGCAAGGTAGAGGAAAGGAAGACACAAAGATTTATCCTGGTTCAATCTCTTCCTCTTGACCTATGTCCAGTCCTCAAGCTATCACTTGAGATTTTTCACTATCTTGCTAGAATTCAATGGTCTCCTTGCAATGCCACAGTATACCTTTGTGCTTTGTTCTAAGAGTTTATAGATTCTCACTCTGTACTCTAGCAAAGTGATTCCCAAATCCTCTGTGAAATCCCCTCACAAGAAAATCTTTCTTCTAGATAAAGAGAAGATTGTTTACAATAAGAGAAACTCTCTAATATAGAGTATATATGATAGTTGAGGTGTAATAAATGAAGTGTGAGAGAGTAGAAGGCTTTATCTAATGATTTTGACGGAGTTTCAGTATATACAGAGTAAAATTGTTACCTACAACTTCAAATGAAGTTCTATTTATAGATTTATATCTTAACTACACGTTAGAGATAAGATCTAGCCGTTAGAGATATTACCCAACAGTTACTCTAAAAAACTAGCCATTCACTAACCGCATTTAATGTGTCTGATGGTCAAAGTTCAAATTTTGAGGTGTCAGTAGGCGAATTTTGTAGAGATCATAACTTAAAAACTTTAACATTGAACTTCTAAAGTTCATCTATTCGAAAGTGAGATTCAAATTTTGATTATGACAAATATTTCACATGTTAGAACATACAAATTTTCAAGTTTAAAGTGCATCTGTTAAGTATGAATAGTTGTCTCATATTGCCACAGTGCACTTGAAATTTGAATTTTAAAGATCCAAAATTCGTTTGTGAGTGCGCAACTTAAAATGACACAAATTTTTTTCTTTTAGAAATTCAAATTTTGAGCCTTCAAAAGTCGTCTGTTAAAGAGATCTCTTATCAGACTTAGATGTTTTCATTCCAAAGTTCAAATTTTCAAAACCAAAGTTTGTCTATCAGAGGGACTGACTTTGAACTCTTTTTGCACTCTAGTTTCAAATGAACTTTGATACAGCTTCAGATGAATTTTTCATTTTTCACAAATTATGCTTGACTCGAAATTTGAATTTCTACAGGTTGAAATTAGTCTATTAGAGGTAATATCTCTATAACTTCAAATTTCAATTATCAAAGTTCAAATTTTCAAAGAAACATATGAAATTTTTCTGTTCAAAATTAGTCTGTCAGTTAGTATTTTTCAAATTTAACATAAGTTAGCATAGGATAATTGAAAAACACTTATTTAAAACTAGTGGGTGTAAGATCAAAGTCTTTTACTCTGTGAACACTGTGAGAAATCCTACAAACTAATTTTTTACTCATTTCTTCTTGGATTTCTTCACTTGAGTTATCTTGTACTTCTTTGATATCTTTCTTCCAAGCTCCGGTTGTTTGGAATCATTAAAACACTTGATTCAATACTTGGTTGTGGTTAGATTGTGGTGTTGTTGTTGCATCCTTGAGTACTATATGAAAGCTGAGATTTGGTCTTCATCCTTTTCTTTTTTCTACAAGTCTTTGAATAATGGTGGAGGATCACTGAAGATGGTTGTTCGTCCTTTTCATGTCCTCTAATTTGTAGATTCAGACCTATAGGTCAAATCACCATGAAACCCAGTGACGATTGTGGCAGATCATCACCCATTTCGGTCAGCCAATAATGACCCACCCATGCAGCTCAGTTCGACTACCTTACGTCATCTGTCCATGAGAACTCTCTTGGTTAATTCTCTCCTTCTTCTATTAGTTATGATTTCTATTTAGTATTATGTGATTGGTTTGCTGTAAGTTTGTGATTGTTGTTAGGTCTCCAATTATGATTGATTGCTTTTTCTATTATGTGCATTGGTTTGTGATTGTCAAAAATTTTGTGCTAGATTGTTCTATTTGTGATTATCCTGAATTGTTGCTCATTTGTTTGTTAGTTGACACAAACACCTAGTTTAATGAGGGGCATTTGTTGTATGGTGCAGTTGGAGGGGTGGGTGATTAAATAGATTGGTCAGGGATAAGGTAAGAGTAAGGCTTATATTTCAACCTTTGATCACTAACACAATCATCTCTCAATCAAGGATTAGGGCAAAGAAGATTTGAGTAATTAGTTAGAATTAGTAAAATTGAGAATGATCTTAATGGGAGATTTATTTATACCTCACCCATATACCATATGCATGATTTGTTGTCCATACATGTATTCACTCGTGTAGAACAATTTATTATTGATGCATGCACAATGATCTATTTAATTAAAGTACCTTAACCTTAAAGTACATATAACTATTCACTCATGTACCTCACCCGATTGATTTGTTGTCCATGCATGTATTTAGTCATGATACATTGTTTTATGATAACTTATTTTTTTTAATCAATGACCTTAATGGGACATCTCATTTACAAGCTTGGTATTGTGTTTGTGGTCATGATGATCATCGGTTTTGTTTAGGTTAGCATAACATCCCTTATGCAGTGGCCTACTATGTTGGGGATTTGAATATTCAGAGATTTTATGTAAGCATAAATATTTATTGCATTCATGATATTAATAATTATCATATAAAAAGAAGCAAGATTTGATATGGTAGACCCTAAAAGTGCCATAGTCATGAAATGGAATTGTAGAAAACCAAGGACCCTTCTCTTATTAACTATGAAAACAATAGGTGAATGACCCAATGCCAATCACCCCTATTTTCTTATATAATAATACTAGGAGCTCTACATATGGTATGTGAGAGGAATGACCCAATTAGAGCTCTACATAATGAGAGCTCTGTATATTATTATTATCATATAAAAAGAAGCAAGGTTTGATTTGGTAGACCCTTAAAATGCAATCATCATGAAATGGAATTGTAGAGAACCGAGGAAGCCCCTCTCTTATTAACTGTGAAAACAATACGTGAATGACCCAATGCTAATCACTCCCATTTTCTTATATACTAATACTGAAAGTTCTACATGTGGTATATGAGAGGCTTCTTTTGGCAGTCCCATATGGTGTTGAAGTTTCAATTTTGTGTGTGGTGGACTTTTTATTTTTTTGCCTCTCAGGTTGGAACTGGTGGTGTGTCTGTCCTACCCGGTCTGTTATGTTATTTGTAGAGGAGCTTTAGTCAAGGCTGGTACATCAATATTGCTTATTAATTCCTTTGGAATTTAATTTCTCTCTCACTTTTTTTTGGGCACTTCATTTGTGACACAAACAAGGTTTTATAAGAAGCATATTTCTTTGTGGTAATATGTAATTTATTTATATGTGCTGTATACAATGGTTAGGAAAATTTTGATTATAAAGATAATTAGTGGAATTTTTTTTTTATGCAGGTGGTGTGAGGTGTTGGGAGCCAGTGCACTGCTTCTTTATATGAAGTTTACTTGTATTATAGAGTATGTGGTGATTGGATGGATGTGGTTATATTGGCAAGGGCTCATAGATGACTATAAAGCACATGATGTCAGGTGCAAGTCATGAATACAATCCAAGTTGCAAAGATACATTATTGACACTTTTTTTAAGACACTTGTATTATAGAATATTAAATTCCTTTCTTCCCTATTGAGGGGGCCCATTAGATTTGATTGCATTCAAATACTATAATCTAGCCATGGAGAAAAAAAAAAGGATTAAAGGAAGCCCTTTTCAATCATGTTGGTGTGAGAATACAACTTGTAAATTCTTACTAATGTTATACTGGTTTATTACATGGATGGACTATTGTTTAAGATATTTGGTGGTCAATTCTTATTAGATTATGATTTTTTTTCATTTTCTTTGGGAAATTTATTGGGATAGATATGCATGCAACACTTTTGAAAGGGTAAAAGACATGCAAATATGTGGATGTTGAGCATCTCGTGCATTTTTATTTGAGCTGGGAGGTTGAAGAGATAGAGACACGTGCATATAAATTAAATGGCTTTAGATGATATGGTAAATTATCCTCACTGGATGGATGGAAAAAATATATTTGTCCATGTTTTATTTTGTGATTTGAGAACTTATATTTAAAATCCTTAGATCTTCAAATCACATATATGCCACAATTTTTTTTTTCAATTTCATTCTTGTGGAGAAGCACAGGGTGTGGGTTGAAGTCTAGGTGCATATTTATAAATCATGAGCACATTCGGATTATATATTTTAATTTATCTTGCATACTGTCATATAGCCAACAAAATAAAAAAAAGGAAAAGAGTATAATCAAACCAATAAATGTGACCTAAAAATGGTATCAAATTGAGGAGAATGGCATTTTTCTTCTGTCCTTGAATACTCCTGTATTAAGTGTTGAAACAAGTGTTTTGATGATTCCAAACCAACCTTCAAGAGCCTGGAATAAAGATATCAAAGGTGCACAAAAGGTTTTAAGTGAAGAAATTCTTGAGAAATAGGTGCAAGAATAGATGTAGGATATTTAGTAATATTTTGATTAAAGTAAAAGGCTTTGATTTAGTAAAAAGATGTTTTAAAACTTTGATTCTATGTTAAATCATGGAATATTTGAAAAACACCCACTAACAGACGAAATTTGAAAGGTTTATACTGATCTGTCATCTTGGAAATTCAAACTTTGGCTTTGGAAATTCGAATTTCGTACTGAAAATGAACGAGTCTGAAAAGAGGTCTCTCTGACAGACGAATTTTGACTTGAGAAAATTTGAGTTTTGATAAGTGTCTGAAAGGAGCATTCAGTAACAGACGAACTTTGGGTTTTGAAAATTTAAATTTCAGACAAAATGTAACTTATGAAAACTAAAAAAATTTGTCTGAAATTATGTCAAAGTTCATTTGAAACCAAGTTTAGATTGGATTTCAAAATTGCTCACTGACAGACGAACTTTGAACATAAAAATTCAAATTTCAAAAACTAAGCTTGTGAGTCTGTTACAATGATATGGTGACATACGAATGACAGTATTTGTAAATTCGAATGTTGAAGTAAGTCTGAAAAGAAGTCTCTCTGACAGATGAACTTTGCCCTTTGAAAATTCAAATTTTGAATTAGATGAACTACTGTTCCTTATAAGCCAGCTACGGACAGACGAATTTTGGAGTTCCAAAATTTGAATTTCGAAGGCACTGTAGCAAATTGAAAATATTGTTTACACTTAACAGAACGTCTTCAAACATGAAAATTCATATGTCACAACATAGAAACATTTTCCAAAGATCAAAATTCGAACTTTGCTTCATGACAGACAAACTTCGGATATTCAATGTTGAAGTCTTTAGTCTTCGGTTTCTGCCAAATTTGTCTGTTAACCAACTGAAATTCGAATTTCAGAGTGTCAAAAGCATTAAATGCGGTTGGTTAACGGATAGTTTTTTAGAGTAATCGTTGGATAACTTCTCCAAAGGATAGATTTTGTCTCTAACATATAGTTGAGACCTAAATCTATAAATATAACATCATTTGAAGTTATGGGTAACGATTTAAATTTTGTATATATTGAAACTCTGTCAAATCATCTACTCAAAGTCTCTTACTCTCTCACTTCAATATTTGTATTTTAACTTTCATATTCACTGTGTTTAAGAGAGTTTAATCATTGTAAACAATCTTATCTTCATTTGGAAGAAAGATTTTCTTGTGAGGGGATATCACGAGAGATTGGGGAAGCACTTAGTAAGAGTGCATAGAGTGAAAGAGTGAGCTCTAGAAACAGAGCATCACCTTTGTACTAAGACATTTGCAAGAAGCCCACTGAATTCTTGCAGAATAGTGGAAAATCTCAAGTGGTAACTTGGGGACTGGACGTAGGTCAAGTGGAGAGATCGAACCAGGATAAATATCTGAGTTTTCTTCTCTTTACTACTACTTTTACAGTTTTTTTATTTATACTATGTTTTACCATCATACTTTGCTTCTTTACTTTCTTGACGTTTTGCAGAAAATTTTTAATCTTCCCAATTCACCCCCTCTTGGGAAGCTAGCTTATCTAACATTAACTAGCTTGGTGAGTGAACTGTTCTGACCGTTTCTAACATATCCTATTTTCCTTCACCTCTCTAGATTCTTAGTTGAGATGAGAAAGAGGACTAAATGTAGCAGATCGACATTTAGCATCACAAATGGAACGTCCTCAATTTCTTCAAGTACTATTCATTATGGAAGGACCTTTTAGCTTTTGTTGCTTCGAATCATATGTCAAAGCTCAATGAATTGGAGGATTTTGGTTATGGTTGACTTATATGTAGGTTCTGTTATGTTGCAGATAATGGAGGTGATCTAAGTGGCTACCAGTTAAAGCAGTAGTTCGACAGCCATACTCGTTGGTCATCTGTTGGAGACTTGAGGTTTGACACCATCTTAATATTTCAGTTGTGATTTCGAGCTGAATGTAATATTTTTTTTTATCATCTTGGTAAATATGATGTTTAGTTTTCATCCGAATCGATCCTGTTACATGACAATCAGTTCAGCAAGTGTCAGATTGTTGATAATACGAGATACAAGCTCATAAATCCTTACTATAATCAACAGATTAAGTTTGGAGGTAAGTTATATAGGCAAGAAACAAGGGAAGAAAATTTCCGTGTCACCTTTATTTATTTTTTCTGGCCCAATTCCATTTACTATATTTAATCTCACTAATGCAGATGACAAGTTTGTATTTCTAGACTATAATGATAAAGGTTTGTACTATAATGATGAAGGCTTACATTTTTTTTGAGTTCGATGATAGTGTTAATAGTGGTAGGTTCAGATATTTGAAGCAACAATTCAAGGAACCAGAGTATGCTTATGGTATAGTTGTTTCTCTAATTGCACATTTTGTTTGCTTCTAAAGTCATGTTAGATTTTAATAATGAGCTACTATAAACTTGATTGATGTCTATTTTTATTTTTTATGTTTAGACCAAGTTTATTGATCAATGATGCATTTTGATACGGTTGGTTTGACAGGAACCATGCACAACAGGACAGAGAAAGAACTCCATACTTGTAGTATGGTAGAACAAAATATATGCTTAAGGGATATTAGTAACATGTAAGAGATAATGTTTGTGACTATGTGTTGTGTTTTTCCACCTTGGTTTGAAATTGCATGGGCCATGCGTAGTAATATTTGTCGCAGAAGAGATAGTGGAGGTGGAAATTTACATCAAACATATCATTATATCAAGAGTAAAAATGCAACTAATATGGAAGGTGTAAATTGTAATTAAAATGTAACTGAGTATTTCATTTGAAGATCTTTGATGGGTAGTCAAACAGAGTTATTTAAGTTTATGAATTCATGCATTGTAAAATCACATATGAAAACTATTTCTCGATGGCTCTCATTGGTCTAATTACAAATCCACCTTCTTTCATATCACCAAATAGGAAGACTGAGACATATTGTAGAACTTAGATCAGGGAATCAATCAAATTTATGATTGATGCTAGGTACATGACAACATATTTAATGTCCTATGATTGATTTAAAATTTAGGTTTATTATTACAGTAGTCATGAAAAACTAAGCGGAACATTATTGTGTACTTGATTTTTCATTATATATCATTCTAATGAATAATTTTGTGGTGATGCTAACAATTACAGTAGACCAAATTGGTGTTCGACAATTCTGTTGACCTTTATTTTCAGCTGAACATTGAGAAAACTGCTAAAGTTGTTAATACACGAAGTACATACATTAATTTATGATTTGCTACTTTTAATTATTACAATATAATCAAGTTCTAATTATTTTTATTTTGTAGGGGAGAAAGTAAAAGATACAAAGCATTTCAACCACATAAGCAGATAAGGGAGAATCAGCATGATAAGAACAGACCTGTTAACTCACAGAAAACAACTCATACATATAATATACATCAACTAAGAAAAAGGGTGCAGAGACATAGTTACAATGGTAATTTAATATGGATTTGTGCATTGATTTTCCGATTCTTGCATATTAATTTGATAGAGTATAAGATAAATATATATTAATATTTCTTGGTTTAGTAATTGTGAGTTAATCTTTATGGTAGGAAATTCTTCCCCAAGCTAACCCAAGATAGATGACACTGAGACATATACTACATATAAGAAAAATGGTAAATAGTATATTTGGGATATGTTCAAAATTATCTAGTTGTTTTGGTATCAATTGCTTCTAACTTAGATTAGTTTTCACATTATTTGATATCTTACATTGATCTTTTCTAAACTTTTCATCACTTAGTAATTGTGAGTTAATCTTTATGATAGGAGATCCTTTCCTAAGTAAACCTGGGACAGAAGACATTGACACATCTATTACATATGAGAACAACAATAAATACTAGATTCCAAACTTTTTCAAAATTATCTTATTCTTCAATTATCATATGCTTCTTGGTTAGTTGAGTTTTTATATTATTTGATGTTATATAACTTGTACAAACTATGTCGATGAAGGTGACGCAAAATTTAAATGCAAGTATTGTGGAGCATTTATGTGGTTCAATGAAAGAGTTAAGTGTGACTCCACAATAGATGAACCAGTTTTCTCACTATGTTGCTCTCAAGGAAAGATAAAATTACCTTCCTTGCAAGATCCACCCAATTATCTCTGTCATATTTTCTTTGATAAATTTTCTACAAATAAAAGAACTTTTTAAAAAATATTAGGGTGTGCAATAATATGTTTTCATTCACATCAATGGGAGGTAAAATGAAAAGTCATTCAGGTTCAGGACAGTACTCATTTGTTATTTCTTGACAAAATTATCACCGAATTGGTAGTTTATTGCCTACTGATGGCTCTAATCCAGTACATTCTCAATTGTATGTATATGGCATAGAAAATGAAATCTTCAACCAAATCAGTGCTGTTAGGTGTGATTATAGATATTGGTTATTTATATTAAGCTGAGAAAATTTTGGATGTCATAGATACTGATTATTTAAAATGTTATTGTTTTATTAGTGATCAACTAAGGGATTCTAAACTTGACTAGGTGATTGGAAAGAATATAATGGATCAACTAAATGAAGTCAATCCATTTGTCAAGGAGTATAGAATGGCTGCATCATTGTTACAAGAAGATCCAGGTATTAATGTGAAGATTCGATTACTAAACAAAACTAATCAAAATAGCCCAACCTATGACTTACCATCATCCTTAGAGATTGCAGCTCTTATCATTGGTGATTATAATCAATCATGTGGTGGAAGAGATATTATCATAGAAAAACAATTTGGATAGCTACAAAGAATTAATGAACTGCATTTAGGATACATTCCATTGCAACACCCTCTGTTGTTTCAATTTGATGATGGAGGATATGAAAGTAATATAGGGCATAGTAATGAATCAGGAAAGAGAATCTTAGTTAGGAATACTATGACCATTCATGAATTCATAGCATTTAGGCTTATGAGAAGAACTAGAGAGGTATCACTATTGCTTAACTCAGGACGATTGTTCCAACAATTTGTTGTTGATGCATACACAATGATTCAAGCTCAAAGATTGTAATTTATTAGGAATAATCAATCTAAACTTAGAGCTGAAATGTATGAAGGGTTATCTGAGGCAATTCTTAGAGGAGACATAGAAGCTATTTCTACGGGCAAAAGAATAGTTCTCCCCTCTTCATTCACTAGAAGTCTATAATACTTGATTAAAAACTATCAAGATGCTATGGCAATATGTCGGTGGGCTGGCCATCTAGATATCTTCATAACATTTACATGCAACCCAACTTGGCCTAAAATTAAAAGAGCATGTAGTGAGCATGATTTGATATCTCCAGACAAACTTGATACAGTTTGTCAAACATTTGAGTTAAAGGTGGAAGAACTTATGCAAACATTGAAAGATGATAAAATATTTGGTAATGTTGTTGCAGGTAAGCATTTTTTTATTATTAATATAATTGTATATGTAAATATATACTTTATTCTTAGTATATTGATTCAATTATTTGTTTTGTCTTTGTTACAGAGCTATATGCTATTAAATTTTAGAAAGAAGCTTCCCTCATGCACATGTGATTCTATTCTTAGTAAAATTTAGTAGAATTCAAACTCCGAAGCAAATTGATAAATTCATATCAATTGAGATACCTGTTAAAGATGAAAATCCTCTTTTATTTGAACTCGTGCAGTCTTTCATGGTCCATAGCCCTTGTGGATTTTCTAATCCAAAGTTTCCTTGCATGTAGAACAATTCTTGTACTAAACATTTTCCTAAAAAGTTTTATGATTATACTATTGTAGACAAGGATGGATGCCCTACATATCGAAGAAGGAATGATAGACACATAATTCAAAAGAAGGGAATGCAGTTCGATAGTAGATTCATTTTACCTTATAATCCTTATCTGCTGAAAAGATTTCAAGTGCACTTAAATATTGAGAAGAAAAATTATTCACGTTCAGTTAAATATCTGTTCAAGTACTTGACAAAGGGAGATGATAGAGTGATTGCTATGTTTTATGCAAGACCGGAGTTATCAATTGACTTTGTATTTGATGAGATCAAGCAATATTGTGATTGTAGATATGTTCATCTTGTGAGGCAGTATGGAGGATCTTTGGATTTGATATACATCAAAGGTATCCACTTGTTGAGAAGCTTGGTTTTCACTTGCTTGATCATCAGCAAGTTCTGTACAATGATACTGACAATGTGCAAAAAGTGCTAGACAAGGCTACAATCAATGAATCAATGATGTTATCTTGAATGCAATGTAATGTTACTGGCACTGAAGCAAGGAGCTTAACATATGCAAAATTCTTGCAATATTTTGTTTTTAATAGGTCTAGGAAATTGTGGCAAAAAAGGAAGAGAGGGTTTGCAATTGAGCGGCTACATCATATACCTCCTAATGTCAAAGAGTTGTATTTCTTGTGAATACTTCTTACTAAAATCAGGGTGCAACTTCTTTTGAGGATTTAAGAATAGTAAACATGTTGTTTATTCTACTTTTAGATTAGCTTGCTATACACTTGGACTTTTGGATGACGATCAAGAATTCATAGATGCTATAAGAGAAGCTTCAATTTAGGCTTCTGATCAATTTCTTTAATGATTGTTTGTTCACACATTATTATCCCACTGTCTATTAAGACCTTATTTGGTTTAGAGTGAAACATCAGCAATCTTGTCTGAAGACTTATTCTATATGCCACATAACATTGAGATGTTAGTTTGTTAGTTTAAATTTTGGAAACAACAATGTTAAGCTATTTCATGTTCAACTTATTAGTTGTTTTTTCCAATATATATGTATATAGATATCTTTTTGATGTTTGCACATATATATGCATGTATATACATTTTCACAATCTATACATAGGTGTATTACAATGTATGATTTTTCTTTTTGGGATGTTGTAGGTCTTCCTTTTTCTTAAGTAGACAAAAGGGATGGAGCTTTAAAAGAAATTGAAAAATGTTATAGTAGAATGGTGGAAGCTTACATGATTTCCTAAAACTACAGTTACCTTTAGAAAATTTGGAATATGATTTAACTGACTTTTTGGTCCTGGAACATTGAAATATGAACAAAATAGACTTGGAGATACAAGTGAATTCAATGAATGATGACTACTAAACAAAAGCACATTTACCATGAAATTCTTCATGCAACTGAAACTGAATGCAATAATTTCTTCTTTGTTTATGGTTACAACGGAATATGTAAGACCTTTTTATGAAATGCTTTGATCTCGACACTATATTCTTAGGGTGAAATTGTCTTAAGTGTTGCTTAGAGTGGAATAGCATCAACATTGCTTCCTAATGGATGAACAACACACTCTATGTTTGCTATCTCTATATTAATCATGAAGGATTCTACTTACAACATCAAGCAAGATTTACCCACTACAAGGTTGATTAGAAAAGCAAGATTAATCACTTGGGATGAGACACCAATGATCAATCAATTTTACATAGAGGCTGTCGATAGGACTCTATGAGATTTATTGCATATTGTCAATCCTAACAGACATTTGCTTCCACTTGGTGGAAAATGCATGGTCATGGGAAGTAATTTCCATCAAATTCTTCTTATTATTCCAAAAGGATCAAGAGCTGATATTGTTAATGCATCTTTCAATCATTCCCATCTATGGAATTATTGCACAATGTTTCATCTAACAAGAAACAGAGAGTAAAGTCAACCACATCTCATGAAAGAGATGAGACACATCAATTTGCTAAATGGATTCTAGAGGTTGGAAATGGATTGTTGCAACAGCCACAAGATGGGTATGTTGAGATAGATATACGAAACAATTTCTTATATTGAAATATGATGATCCCACTTCGGCAATTGTTGCTGCAACATATAATGGCCTATAAGACTATAACAAGGATCACAATTTTTTTTAATAAAAGAGCTATCATGGCACCTACAATATAGGCTATTAATAGGATCAATAATTATATATCCTCTATTTTCCCAGGTAAAGGTACAAAATATTTGAATTGTGATTCTATTTGTCTTAAATCATATGACCATGATTCATTTGATCAGCTTTACACAATAGAGTATCTCAATAGTATTGAGTGTTCTGGATTACCTTCTTATAAATTACTTCTCAAAGTTGGGATGTTGATCATGCTTATTAGAAATATTGATTAGTTAATAGGCCTTTGCAATGGTACAAGATTAGTAATATCTCATCTTGGAAAAAATGTTATGCATGCAAGACGGTTAAATAAGCCCAATAAGGGTGAGGAAGTTTTCATTCATCATGTAGATATGAACCCATCTGAGACAAGGTGGCCCTTTAAATTTAAGCAAAGATAGTTTCCAATTATTTTGTTGTTTGCAATGACAATCAATAAGAGTCAAGGACAATCACTAATAAATGTTGGATTGTATCGTCCTGTTAGTGTCTTCACTCATGGACAGTTATATGTTGCCTTGTCTAGAGTAAAGCAACTGAACGACTTGAATATAGCAATGGCCAGCCACAAAAAAAGACAACCAACATTGTTTGTCAAGAAGTATTTAACAACCTTTAAGAGTCCAATCATGTTAGCTAGATAATTAAATCTTAAATGCAATATTTTAATATTGCATGAAAAAGAGGTATGTTCCTCCTCTAATTCTTAAAATTATAGGTAGAAACGAAGTCATGTTCATGTACTTACTAAACAAGTCAATGACAGTGGCTAAAGTTGTACTGGTTATTCTCCTACAGGGCAATTAGGGACGTTGCATCGTGAAAGTTCAGTATTACATTAGCTATGAAATTAACTTCTATGTTAGTAAATTTTAAGCAACTAGGTAAGTGTATTGTTTAATATACTAACTAATTTAGGTGATACATTGCTAATGTTATCTAATTTTTTGGCCCTTTTGTCTTTTTTTTAATTGAAAATTGTGTTCTACTACCAAATTTAGATCAAACCCTCACAGGTTAATCATTTATTATCTGGATTTGTTGGACGCATTTGAATAACACCAAAAACTGTCTGCATTAAAAAAAATAATAAGACAATTCTATAAGATTAAAAAAATAAAAAACAAAGTATAGTTCTGAGATTTTAGTTTTCTGGTCTATTTTCAAAAACCTATGTACCAATTTAAAAAAATTAATAAAAGAAGTTAATGTTATCTGATTTTTTTGGCCCTTTTGTCTTTCTTTTTTTTTAATGGAAAATCATGGTCTACTACCAAATTTAGCTCAAACCCTCACAAGTTACTCATTTATTATCTAGATTTTTTGGACCTGAGTAGAAAAATAGACAATTTTCAAAAACCTATGTACTAATTTAAAAAAATTAATAAAAGATGTTAATGTTATTTGATTTTTTGGCCCTTTTGTCTTTCTTTTTTTTTTTAATGGAAAATTATGTTCTACTACCAAATTTTGCTCAAACCCTCATAGGTTACCATTTATTATCTATATTTGTTGGACCCCAGTAGCAAAATGGACCTGGAAATTTTCTGGTCTATTTCCAAAGACCCATGTACCAATTTAAAAAATTAATAAAAGAAGTTAGTGTTATTTGATTTATTGGCTCTTTTGTCTTTCTTCTTTTTCAATGGAAAATTATGTTCTACTACCAAATTTAGTTCAAACCCTCACAAGTTACTCATTTATTATCTAGATTTTTTGGACGAATAACACCAAAACCTATATGCATTAAAAAATGATAAGACAACTCTATCAAATTTAAAAAATAAAAACAAAGTATAGTTCTCATATTTTAGTTACTTGGTCTATTTCAAAGACCAATGTACCAATTTAAAAAAAAATAAAAGAAGCAGTATATAACAACCCCCAAGCTTTTTCAAGAGTGCTTCAGCAGCTGGTTTTACCTTATTTTAGAATTTTTAATTCAATAACATATGGTCTATCTTAATAAGGTCAAAAGAAAAAGTATTTTGTCACATTGCTACAGGATAAGATGCTTCGAATTTTTTTTTTCTTTAACCTTCGAAACTTGGGGGCCATGCTTCTCATGTTGATGTCTATAGTTTTATTTTTCATTTTTTGTATTTAGAGCCAAGAAGCTTTTTAAATATTATCTGAAAATAAAGTAATAAGACAATTAATCATGTATCATAATTTAACAATATGAGAATTATTTATTTTCATTATTTATATATATTTTTCACTTTTTTACATTGTCAATGAACAGTTTGTTAGTTAAATAATGATGCACTGATTAAGAAACGAATTAACTTAAAATCACAAATAATATATTTTTCCAAAATAAAAATAATAGTGAGTATATTAGGAAGCAAAAATGAAAATCCTACAATATGTATAAAATATAAGAACTTAGGAGTCATTTTTTGAAAGTATTTTATCAACATGAAACAAATATAAAAAAAAATTAAATGGAAGAAGATGAACATAACAATACCAAACTTTTTGGGAAGTGTTTCATTGAGGGTCCGTTTGGTAGGAGGGAATAAGTGATAAGGAATGGGAATGGGTGAGGGAATGAGATGTTTTGTTGGGTTGGTATGTAGGATTTGTGACTCTTGAGAGAGCATCATTCCATCATACATGGGAATCATGAAACCCATGGGGGGAGATGGGAATGGGTAGCCTAGTGTGGGAATAAAGATCTTAAGACAGAAATGCCCTTGCTATTTAGGCAAGAATCCACCATGTGTTGTTGATCGGCGACCTCCAGACAGGACCACAACATTCGTCACCAGTGACCTTTGGCTCCGATGACGACTGTGAAGGTGTGCAGCTCTCTCTCTCTCTCTCTCTTAACGGCAACCCCTCTACAAACCCAAGCTCTCTCCCTCGTTGCATCCTTTGGTCTCTTCTCTCAAGTCCGGGTCATTCATTATCGTCATTGTCATCTCATCCACAATCGTTGTCATTGAATCCCATTGTCATCACCGTATTCTAGATCGCATTCTCTGGCCTCTTTTATATCGTGGCCCATCATCATCATTTCCACTTCTCTCTCAGATCTGGGTTGTTTCTTTCTTTTTTTTTTTATAATTGGCTTGTATGTCTGTAAATGAAGGAAGGAGGTTAGCTGGTAGATGGTGATGGTAGCAACAGTGGTTGGTGAGGAGGAAGAATGGAGGAAGGTAGGGAATTTTTTTTTCTAATGTAGGGGTATTTGAGTCATTTTGTATTTTTTTAATCTCTATTTTTTTGTTATTCTCATCATCTTTTCATCACATATCAAACATAGATTTAATATCTATTCGTATGTTTAATCCCATTCCTATTTCCATTCACATTCCTATTCCATGAAAAATCATTATGTGTACCAAATAAGGCCTAGATACGTTGAGCTTCTTTTAGAATCTTTAACTCATTAATATATAGCCTTTCTTGATAAGGTGAAAAGAAAGAGTATTTAGTCATAATTTAACAATTTGATAATTATTTATTATTTTATTTTTCATTATTTATATATTTTTTACTTTTTTTACATTGTTAATAAATAGTTTATTGGTGAAATAATGATGCAGTGGTTAAACAACGTATTAACTTAAAATTACAAATAATATATTTTATTCAACATAAAAAATAATAGCATCAGAGAGGAAAGAAAAATTGAAAATCCTACAATCTATATAAAATATAAGACCTTACGAGTGCTTTTTGGGAGTATTTTATCGACATGAAACAAATATAAAAAATGAAAGAAGAAGAACATAACAATACTAGGCTTTTTGGGAAGTGTTTTTAGTGAATGCATTGACCTTCTTTTAGAATCTTTAACTCAATAATATACAGCCTTCTTTAATAAGGTAAAAAAAAAAAGAGTATTTAGTCATATTGCTTAAGGATGAGATACATAGAATTATTATTTTTTTTTATCTTCAAAGCTTTGGGGGCCATCATTTTTATATTGATGTATGTAATTTTATTTATAATTTTGTACACCTCTCGCCAAATGGGTTTTTAAAGACTATTTAAACATAAAGGAATAAGAGGATTAACTATGTATAGTAAAATAAGCATCTTATAACATTTTAAAACTTACAGAACTTTAGCTATATGATTAAGAAAATTAATGAGTGTATACGTTTTGATTTGTCTAAATTCTACATAATGACTAGAAAAATTAAAAAATTCTTTGCATCTTTCTAGAGATTTTTGTGCATATATATATATATATGTATATATGCCATACTGCATAACTTGAAAGGCAAAAAAATGTATACATATAAATAGTGGTTATTATTACTTTACATTGTTTTTTACTAAAATTATAGTTCTAGATTAATAATTTATAAGATAGAAGAGATTAGTGTGACAAAAAAAAATTCTTCTTCTTATAACATAAACATATAGTAAAATTGGTATTTAATAAGATAAGAGAAAATGTGTTAAATTTCTAAATTTTATGCCAAGAAAAAACTGGTAATATATTTTATGCACAACAAATTAAGGCTAGATTGCATTAGACACAACAAAAATATAAAATCCTACTATTTGTGACTGTATAAAATGAAAGAGCTAAAGTAAGTGCAATAGACTTAATTGAATCTTCACGACAAGTACATATCTAATATAATATATATTATTAATCCAGTCATCTAGAAGTTACCACCCATTTCCATCCAATATTAATTTTCCACAAGAAAAAAGGTCCATAAATTGCTTCTGTGAGCACATCAATCCGCCAAAATTCAAACCTCTGTTATTTCTACCTCAACATTTCTCTTAATATATACAACACACATGAAGATTGTTAGGTTTGGCTACTAACCTAAGATGGGGGTGAATTGGGTGCTGCAAGATTTTCACTCTTTTTGCCCAAATTCACTAGAAATGCAGTAAAACAGGGATGAACAGAGAGAATAAAATGCAGCAATTGAATAGAGATGATGAAGAACAATACACAACAATTTATATTGGTTCAGCCCAACCACTGGGCCTACATCTAGTCCCCAAGTCACCACTTGAGATTTTCCACTATATCCCACAGGTTTGATCCGGGCACCTGTGAAGCCTCAGTACATTCCAAAAGTTTCAGTAGGCACTTGTGAAGCCACTCTCCATACACATTTACAAGATGTGTAAATCCCCTAGTATTTCCCCACACTAAGATTCTACCCAGAATATGTAGAAAGAAATGTTTACATAATGAAAACTCTCTTGAAGAGTAGATGATACATTGAAAGCTCACTCTATTACGTTGGGTTTTTTAGACAATGCTGAGCTAGAAAGATTTTACAAATTGTTGCAACATTTTCGCATAAACTCTCTTTAGATTGTTACCCATAAGTTCAAATGATGTTCTATTTATAGATTTATGGTGTAACTAGATGTTAGATGTAGGATTTATCCATTAGAGACATTACCTAATAGTTATTCTGCAAAACTATCCATTTACCAACTACATTTAATGTGTCTGACATCCAAAGTTTGAATTTTGGGGTGTCAATAGATGAATTTCGTAGAGGCCATAAGTTAAAGACTATAACGTTGAACTTCAAAGTTCATCTATTCAAAAATAAAATTTGAATTTTCATCTTGACAAATATTTCCTATGTTGGAACATATGAATTTTCAAGTTTAAAGTTCTTCTGAAAAATGTGAACAGTTATTTCATATTGCTACAGTGTATTCGAAATTTAAATTTTGGTGTCCAAAATTCGTCTGTCAAAGCTTAGCTCAATATGGCACAAGTTCTTCCTTTCGAAATTCAAATTTTGGATGTGAAAGTTCGTCTATTGGTTATTCCAGAAGCATTTTCGCATTCTGGAGATTCGAGATTCAAACTTTAAAAGCTAAAATTCATCTGTTAGATTTGAAATGCAAATTTCAGAAGCCAAAATTCGTCTATCAATGGCAAGCTCAACAAGGCACAAAGGTTCTCTTCGAAATTCAAATTTTGGAGGCCCGAAATTCATCTATCAGTGGCAGAACTTTTATAACTTTGAACTTTGCACTGTAAACAATTTTGCAGAGGCTATAACTCTCTCATTTTAACTCCAACTTAAGCAAATAACCTATGGTTGGAAAGCTCTCAATGTCTACTTTCAAATGAAATAAGTTTCACTTAAAAAAAAAGTACTCTGTGAGATACGATCAAAATAATAATAAGACGTCAAAACTGAAAATTCATATCTCACTACTCAAATTTAAATGACCATAACTTTTTCATATAACCTTTATTTTAAGTGAAATAATCTTCTCTGAAAATCTTACTAAGTATAATTTCATATGAAATTAGTTTTACATCAAAGCCATATGTATTTTGAGAAATATCTTAAAAACACTAATTAAAGGTCAAACTCTAAATTCTTGAAAACCAGATTTCACTATGTTTAAAAGCAAGGATGTATTACTTTGATAACCAAAACTTCTTGAGCTAGTTAAATGCAATTTTAAATCATTGAATTTCATTCTAAAGTTCAAATTTTGAAATCAAAATTCATCTATCAAATAGACTAATTTTGAACTCTTTTTTGCACTTTAATATAAGACGAACTTTGATATGACTTCAGACGAATTTTTCATTTTTCACAAATTATGCTTCAAATTTCAACAACCTAAAATTTATCTGTCAGAGGTGATACCTTTGGAACTTCAAATTTTAGTCAGCAAAGTTTAAATTTTCAACAAAATACTCAAGTATTAACTTCAAAATTCATTTGTTAGTCAGTGTTTTTTAACTTTAACGTATGCTAACATCAGATTTACTTAATCTAACTCATTTAAAACATATGGTAACAAGATTAAGTAATTTTGAAAGATTAATCTCATCTCAAGACCTAAGTAAAAACAAAATATACCTAGTAACTAGGTCTTCGAATGTTGAATTCTACTTCCACTTGGTCATTTCCTTCTTGGCATGCTCACTTTTGATCTTCCATTTTTAGAGCATCATTTCTCTTCTTCTTTCTTGAGTGAGGTATGATATTGATTTCTATTTCTGTATTCCAATGCTTACTCTTCTTACTTAGACCAACCTACATTTAATATATTATACTTACAAACCAAGTAGTTAGTCCAGTTTATATATCCAACTTATATTATTCATTGTAAAAGTACAATAGATATGTTTGCACATAGCATGATATATACATTATGACCATAATTAAATACATGCTAATACAAATTTTATTTCTTTAAGGAACATTATATATGTCAGACACATATGAGACATTTGTTCCTTATTACTTTATATTTGTCATCATCAAAACTTATATTATATTAAACTTTACAAAGATCTATGCTTTACAGAAACCATACTTGCAGCTCCACTGAAAGCTTGCGACTTCACTGGAAACTTAGTGCTGTCATTGAGTCCCAAATTCTTCAAGCACAATTACACAAGAGGTAAGAGTTATGAAAAACTTATTATCCATGGTAACAGTTATTACTACATACATAATGCCTTTCATGAGGTCTTTATGGACAAAAATCCTTCTAAGTTCTTCAGCTTTTCCTTAAGGTGTTGTTCCAACTGAAACCATGGCAAGAAACAAGTATGATCTCATCAGAGATATAGACATCAACAATGAAATATACATGATCAAAGTCAGAATACTAAGAATATGGAGATAAAGAGTTCTCAAAATTCCACTAAAACAAGTTCTCCTAATATGGTTTTGATTGATGGAGAAGTGAGTTTACTTATTCTACTTTTAAATATTACAAAACATGATATTATCTATTTAAATGGAGTCCAAAAATATATTGTGTACTGTCTGTTTTAGGGCTCAAAGATCCAAGCAACTATATTTAGCAATGATCTTATCAAGAAATTTGTGAGAGAACTACAGGAATGTGAATGCTACAACATGGAAACATTTCGAGTCACTGAAAATACAGCACAATTCAAGGCAACTAATCATCCAGCAAGTGGACATTCAATCCACACATTCAGATGTAGAAAGCAATCTCAACATCGCTATAAATTCTTTCAACAGGCACATTAATTGGCGTACACAAAAGCAATGTTCTAACTTTTCCTTGCACATGATAATTATAGCATTTACCTAGTTTTTTTGCTGCTAATATATTCCTATGCATTAATAACTATTGTTTCTTCATTCTTTTCCCCCCACTATGACTACAAATGTTATTGGATTTCTGAAAAGTTTTGGTGCACTTGGTCAGTTCCATATGAACAATGAAGTACATGACAAGCTATCTTTCTCAATAGTAGATTCAACGTGAGTGACGTGACCACTACACTATTTGATTAGTTTATTATTCATTTCCTCACAGCTTATGTTCACACTATTTCAATTGAGCTATTTTATCATTGCCATTGATAATACAGTTGATTGTATTCTATTCAAAGATTGTGCAACTAATGCATAAGATAGCAAAGAACATGATATGTAGCAACCATTTGTTGTGGTAATGTAATTGGTTAGACTGAAATTAAATCTATCTGGAAATCTACAGATCTCCAACTCATGATCAGCTACAAGAATTCTCTTCAATCCAAACATCCTTGAAGTGCGTCATTTGCTTCAAAGGTAAAAACTAATATTGAATACTTTTTTCACATTCAAGTTCACAATATAAAGAAAAAAAAGGAGATCATGACATTAAGTTGGCTAACAATATCTAACTCTCTTATTTCTAACAGGCTTCCATCATCCCTAACTTCTAGGTCTCCCAGTTTTACCCAAGTCATACATAGTTAATCACCATACTTAGTTGCCCAAGATATACTAGATTCAAATAATCAGATGACTATCTCAGAGATACCTAAATCAAATGAGGTGAGTCACTACATAATGATCTGTTGCTTATTGTCTGCATCATATTACTAATCAATGCTACTGAAATTCCATATGATTTAACCTATGCTATATCATAGCCAATGCAAGTCACTATCCTAGCTAAAATTCAAAAGCTCCAAACAAGCTTTGGATGGTGGTATAGTGGTTGCACTAAATGTAGCTCAAAGCCAAAGCAACAGGATGGATACGATTATTGTTATGGGTGCAAGACCAATGTACAGAATTTGACAACAAAGTGAGACAATTTCTTAGTACTTCTGAATGGGCATTACAACGAACTCATCTACGTAAGCGCCACTTTCTGTGCAGGTACAAAATTCACTACCAAATCTCATATGGAACAAGAGAAGCATCAATTGTATTTTTTGACCAACTTGCTTCAAAGCTATTGCAAACTAGTGCAGAACATCTCCTTGAGCAATTGAAACAGGCGAAATTGATAATACTTAGCAAATACATTACACAATCCCATACTCATTGTTATTTCTTATTAACAATGAGCTCACGATAACATATATATTAATATCCATTATTTTCTTTCAAATCTAATACTCTTAATAGGAAAACCATCCTTTCTCATTCCCTAAACAACTAAATGACATAGTTGGGTAGAAGATGATTCTTAGATTATAACGTAGCAGAGTAATCATTCTTGCTCCATCATCAAGTCTAAGCTTTACAGACTACAAAAATGATTAGTCATCAATTAAGCAATTCACATTATCCAACTCTCAAGTTTGCTCCTCACAAATAGGCTAATCTAATAGTGTAATTTTACCATGAAGTTTTGTTTATCTGAAATTACAATGACTTTAACTTCAATCTGCAGCAAATCTTTTCCGACACAAGCGACAATGAAGCACTGCTCTATACTCTAACTAGTGCAAGGTGTGCAACTATCAGTATGAAGGAATCTCTAATAAATGACATGGACCATCTAACACTATCACAAATTCAAGCTTAGGGAACATCAAAAGCAAAGAAGAAGAAAACATCAAAACGAGGGTCTCCTAAATAGGAGGATATGGGTCTATCCTATTTTAGCACTCCTAACTTCTCGTCCAACAAGCAAAAGAAACTCATTAAGCATGAAAAGAAGGATTAGGGTGATGAACTCATATGAGCTTTTTCTACACAAGTATGTCTATGTAGCAGAAACGATATGGTGTTATTGCTAAACTATATAGTTATACGCTGTAGGTTAGTGGGTTATGCAACTTAGCATCTTGATCATGCAGTTGAACCTAACTAAAATAGATATATGCATATATATATATATATATTAGCAATTACTACTCTAATACATGAACTTCTTTTATGCTAAAAAAAAGATAAATAAAAATTAGAAAGAATCAAAGTGCAGTAAAATAACTGCTACAAATAATTGGTGTAATATCCCAAAATTTTATTGGATATAAAGTAATGAAAGAGGAAGAAATAAATGATAACATGAAATATACAAGAAACTCATAAAAATAGATAGATACCGTTTTGTGTGAAAAAGGACAAAAAGGTCATTTTTCTCGGTTGGACGAAAAAATGAGAAATTACATCTTTACCCCTACAGAAATTCAAAAATGACATTCCCAAAGTATATAAAATCCACGAAAGAAGTTAAAAAGTATTTGGGGAAATTTACAGCTAATGACCCAAAAGTTTCAGAAATTATAATTTGACCTTAGGTCAGGGGTAATTTTGTAAATATGTTAAATTACTGTCAAAATGAAGCCCTCGATGAGAGAAGACCAATGGTATATAGCACTGAGAGTTAATGCTCAAGAATAAAGAAATAATCGTGTTGAGTGTCCAAAAGTAACAATAAACCGATAAAGTAAATTGTAGGCCCTATCGATAGTTAAAAGGTAACCGGGATAGGATATGGGACATACATAAATATTATTTGGCACATGATAATTATAAAAATATAAAAATAAAATTAGAATAGTCTCGTAGCCCAAAAATGGTAAATTACTGTAAAAAACAATTTTATCGGTACGCTTAAAAATTACCCGGTTTAAAACATATCTGGATCAAAAAAAATTGAGCAATCTTGGACACTTAAACCACTCATTCCTGTATGTTTAGGGCAGCTTGGGAAGCATGTTTTTGTTTGAAAACTTCCTCAAGAATTTGTCACTTTTTGACCAAAAAGTAATCTAAGTTTAATTAAGGGTTAATTATGATTAAGATACATAATTAACCACTTAATCACTCACTTTTCCACTTCATTTTCATGAGCAAGTAGGAGCAAAATAGAGGCTGAAAAACGCAAAGAGAGAAGAGAGAAAAGAAAGAAGGAAAAAAAAAAGAAAGCTCAAGGAAATCAAAGGCTCAAGTTGGTTTGAAGAAGCCTAAGAAAGCTTGGAGAAGTGTTAGAAGGTCCAAGAAGTGTTGGACAAAGTGTGGGAAGTAAGGAAGTACTATAAAATAGATAATTCTCTTTACTAACATTACATTGTCATTATTATTTCTTTGATATTTGACATCATAGCATATATATGAAATGTTGATTTGTGATATTTCTATGTCGTTGGCTGATTTGTATGAGGGGTTTGGAACCCTAGTATGTCTATTTTACAAAATGAAACTCTGTCAAATTTTTTATAAAACTTATATGTTCAAATGTGCCTATGTGATGAATTAAGGTTTATGTGATGTTTTTATGAAAAATGTGATGATATGATGGCATGTATGGGATTTATCTACTGAGATTCTTTGAATCTCACTCTCCCACATATTAACCATGATTAGGCAGTAATAATGGCAAGACCTCCAAGGAAGAGAAGGGAAAGGAGAAAGAATTTGGTTTTTAAATTGATAAAGCTAGCATTAGCCATGAATCTTGAGCTTTTGTATAAATTTGTAAATGTGAGGTTAAATATGTTTCTTCAATTTTTTATGTTCCTTTAAGTCCTAGCTAATGTATGGCATGATATGAAGATGAAATATGGTCATGCAAATATCTTACAATTTTTGTATTGTAAGTATTATGATACAAATGGTTATTCTGACTACTACGGAATAATCATGCTACAGTATGATATTTTTTACATATAAAGTATGAATTTTATACATTCTTAAAAACTAGATAGAAAGAGTTTTCATATGATCTAAAGATCACTAAATTTGGATGAGTTTACGATTTATAGTGAATTTTCAAAGTTAGCCCAGGAAACTGAAATTTATGAAATTGACTATATGAACAATAGAAATTCATGAAATCTACTGTGCAAATTGGCCAAGTAATTGCTCTGATTGATATTTTTCCTGTGTAAATAATGTTTTAAGCTATGGACAGAGACTTGAATCACTTTTATATGATTTTTATTGAATTAGTTTCTGAAATTCAATCGGGTAAAAGAAATTTGATTAAATTAATAATACTTGAAATTTGGAAAATTTTATTATAATATTTATGTGATTCAAGGTTCTAATTAAGTATAATTGGTCTCTAATGAGGCCTAATACATGGAAAACGATCCTAAATAGAGGTGTTACAATTGGAACATGTACATTCTCACAAAGAAAAAGGATGATTAAAGTAAGACCACCATAAACACATACAAAGCAAAACCACCATGAATTGGTGCCATTCATTAAAATTCATCTATTATTGTTGATGTCTGCAATCTATATTCTATATTCATCATGATGGATAAATATCACAGTTTCTATATTTAGATTTCATCCCACATATATATTTGTTGCTATACATGAACATGACAATTATGAAAAGTAAGTAATACTTAAAACGAAATACATGTAACATGCTTAAAACAATGGAGGAAATCAATAAATTAGAGTAGGTTTGTGCACTACGCAAGCCCAAATACTAGCCTAACTATTTACATAGTTCAGATAAACACTACACCTAACCCATAATGCTAGATCCAAAAACCATAAATATTACCTGAAATGATTACATCCTGGACACCAAAAGACATAGAGAACCCTAATTTGTATGGTGTTGTAAGAAAAATTGATCATACATCCAATTCAATTCTTCATCACATAGACAATCTTCAAAAACAATGGAGATTTATGATTTTCATGAATGACACCTTCATTTTCAGATCTTTTGGCCACCTTCATCTTCTTGTGTATCGGTTTGATGTGATGGGTGGAGGCTAACGCCTATGGTTGAACTTATTCGATTGTCTATTGAAATAATACTAGCTATTTTTTAGTTTTTTTAAAAAATTATGGGTAATAATTTTTATTTCTTTTGATATTTAGAAAAAATTATTTATATCTTTTGAATTCAAAATTTCTCTTTCAATTTTCAAGCAAATGTAATATGGATTATGCTTCAAACATTTCACCTTTCTTAATTAGAGGAGTTAAAAGTTATATCTTAATTACAAATATGTCTATTTAGAAAAAAAGTGCTAGCAAAAAATAATTAATGTTCAAATGGGTTCATTATTATTTATATTTTAGTAACTTAGTATAAATCGATTTAAATTTTTCCTATGCACAAATCAATTTATTTAAATGTCACATACTTTTTATGAATTAAATAAATATGATGTTTTATAATAGCAATCAATAGCATAAATTTACTTTACAGTTAAATTTTTTCTTTTATATATATATTTTTCCCGTTGAATTTGTAATTATTATCATATGGAAATATATTACTATCTTAATTTTGTTTATATATGTGTATTATATTTTTATGAACCACCTTTTGTGTTGGTGTATTGTTTGATATATCATTTGATGGCATTATAAATGGAAATTAGTCTTTGTATCATAAACGTTTTTGTTATTAAATTTTTGTCCAATTGATATTATTCTATTAATTTTTTAGATAAAATTTATGTCTAATTATAGTAGATACAATTATAATTTATATTTATTTTTACTAATAATATTAATATTAATATTTTCAGAATTATATTGCAATCATTTTTTAAACTTTGTCCCGAAGGATTTTGTAATTCTCTTTCTTAAATTCAGTTATATTTCAATTTATCATGTAAGAGTCATTATTATTTTGTCATTTTGTCTACTGTATGAATGAAATCTTAATAAATTCATAGTGTTTATTATTTACACCTATGCAAATTATATATCTCAACTCTAGAATTCTTCAAACCAAACAAAATTTATTATTAATTGAACACAGAAAATTTCATTACGAAAGAATTTTTGCTTTGCCACATTACCTATTTTACAACATCCTTACAACGAATCAAACAAAATTGAAAGTATCAAAATTAAAAAAAAAATTATCCGATTGTAATGCACTGATTACTAATAACACTGTAGAATTCTCAGAAAAAAAAATAGCTGATGGATAGATACATAAGGTTCATTTTCTTAATAGTTCATATTGCCACCAATACATTTTTTTTATTGAGCTACTTCCAATGCAATCAGAAGAGCAATACATATAAAACACACAAATTCTTAATGGTCTTAATATATGATATAGACTCCAATCACTCTCTTTAGATATAATAATTGCAACTCTACAATCCCATACATTAATCACAATAAAGTACTAAACTCACCAATTTCTACAATTCCTAGAAGGCGGGAAAGTTAACACTTGCTTAATCCAATCTCTATTCCAAATTAAACTAAACAAATCATTTTTAGTGATGTAGTTCAATTCCTATACACAAAAGTCAGGTTACATAGAAACCACTTCCCTTTCAAACAATCAAGTTTATTGATTATAGTGATATCTACTGTATCAACTTCCTACAGTTCACTTGCTTACCTACTTTTCAAATTATACAAGCTGCATCACTCCATACTAGCAATTGCATGCTTAAACATGATATATGTACCATAAAAGCTTCAAGAAATCCTACTTAGTTCTCCAACTCAAACATATAAGTTTCCTTTCGCTCCGAGACTATCTTCTTCCTTTGCCCAAAAGTCATCGCACAAAATGAACATGCTCATTGCTTGTCCTCTTTCCTCACTTCATCCATGTCAAGGGACCCGAATCATCTGCGTTCGAGTGATGAGGCTCTTCTAGAATGAGGAGCCCTTTCCACCCTACTTTATTAGGTCATTGGATTTGATTCTACTTGATCATGAGGTAACTGAACTCAACACCTAGCTCACTCATGTCAAACTCTAATGAATCAGATCTTTCTTTTTTCATCAAAAACTTTCCCATCGATGTTGCAAGACATTGTCCTTATTTTTAACTTGACCACTTTGATGTTGCATGTTGTTGCAGTACACAAAAATGCATGCGAGGATCATTCATGACTCGGTTTATGCGAAGTTCTTCTCCATCATATGCGAAGGTCAGTCTTACTATTTCTCAAATTTCATCATCCATAGAAATCTGAACTGTAATAGGCCAACTACTTCATGCTTCATGATCATTTTCCACGCTACAACTTAGATTCTTCTTGTGGAGATCACAATACCGTACGATGTTTCTTAGTGTATGCAGATAGATGACATACTTCCACTATTTCCACCAATGTATCACCTAACAGCTAAACTATACAAACATATCTTACGTTACCTGTAAAAAAACCATGTATTCTTACTTCCTCCTACACTACTTAGATGTCACAAGAACCATAATTTCAGATAGCCTCAGAGAACTTCATGGACCTACTACTTATCACAGTCCAATGATAGGGTTTGACATGATCAGTCCAAGGTAACTCTTGTCATCAACTTCTCCCTTTTCACCATTATTTCATAACACACAATCAGTCATCTAATCAAAACATATATGTTTTTTTATAGATCAAACATCATTACATGCATTTTGGATGGTGAAACAGTGAGGATGACACTGGAGGAATGGCCATATGCCATGTTTGTACTCAACGATGTGAAGGAAAACTAACTTCTTGTCAAAATCCGTTAGATCAATGGTGAGTTCGAACCTTTTGGTAGAAGCTTAAAGCATTTTTCTCATTTATAGGCATCATTTACCATGAATTCAAAATTGTAACAAGGAAAATAGTTATTACAAACTACCATGTTGTATCCAAGACTATCTTCAGTTGATAAATATCACTGGATAATGAAGACATCATCAACTAAGACCATGTGGACCTTAATATAGCATTAGTATAAGTATTCGTATTAATATTAGTTGTAGGGGAACAAAATCTTTTTGAATCACCTAGTAGGTATTTTGAAGGTCTTATGTACATAAGTGAAGCCTTGGTTTCCTTACTTAACCTATATCTCTATCTTGCGATTGTGTGTCCCTTCTGGTAGTAAAGAGTATTGGTGGGAATGTTGAAACAACCTAGTTGCAAGGTTACCACCACTAGCAACTTCCTTTGTACTGAAGTCATGGTTCCCCTAATCAATCACTTTTGTTGGAAACTTATGTGTTGCTTCAGTGTTCTGCCAATATGGCTTTATTCCTCCGTAGTGTAGAATTTAATTTTAATAAGTTAATTATATATATAATTGCATAATGTTGAAAAGACTAAGTTTAAAATTTAAGTTCCTTGATAAAAAAAAACCAAGCAAAAATTTTGTCCTCATCACATGTCCAATAATGAATGGATGAGTAGAACAAAAAGAAATTGGGCTTAGATCCCACTTCATAATTGTCCATCCACATTTCCTTCCAAGCTAGGCTATTAGTATTGATTTCAACAATATTAGGATATGTAATTCATTTAGTTATTTGTCATTTTTTTCTTTCCACTTCCACGTATTGGATTGTGGTTGATTAACCACTTTAAACAAAACCATATCTCATGTTTATAGAAAAAAAAAACCACATCTACTCATTTAATTAATATTATGGTTACTATAAAACAAAACTCCAATAAGTTTTACCTTTTTATATGCAAATCTTACTTAGATTTAATTATAACCACTGCGTACCTTTTTAGCTAATATATATTCACCATAAAGTAATAAGCATTTTCAATACATTATTATGCCATGCACACAATTTCCACAAAATATTATTACACAAAAACAGCTACTACTCTAACAAATATATTGACAACAATAAGTTTTCAGGAATTATAAAAGATATTTCAATTAAAATGTGCCTGCACGAAAATTTCTAGTTTATATAAAACAAAGACAAAGTGGCAAACTAAGATATCCTAAAACTAAATCATTTTGTAGTACTCACTTCCATAGGTGCTCATCATAAAACCCATAAACTTGAGTAATCTATAGCAAGAAGACTAAGATTAGCCATGACATTCCAAGCTAACAAGACATACAATCAAATAAACACTACTAGGACATAGAGTAAATAAAGTAGAAAAGCTTTTAGCCATAGAATTAATTGCATGCATGTGAATGTGTGTGTGTGTGAGAGACTAATGTTAGACAGGTCACATGATAATATATAGAACAAACCTAACGACTTTCATGATTTACTTCATAATAGTAATACATTGAGGATAGCACATTTTGAGGGCAACCAAAAGTTTCATAGTGAATGGTTGTGACTCAGTGCAAAATATGTTTCTACTCAAAGAAACAACAAACTGAAATAAGCATTGTAGAATACTACTATTATCAATATGTACCACAACAATTACTTAAAAGTTTGAAATCCACACCACACAACATATCTATGTCAACATTGATTGCTATAGAGGTGTAATTCTATGGAAATCCTCATGTTGCATATAGATTCTCTACACATACAACATAACCAAAATTCATACCTTGCCTCAAATGTGAAAAAGCTTAGCAAGATCATGGAATTGCCCATGAATATGACCACAAATTGTCACAGGACTTTTTACAGGCTGCAATTATGGCTAAAAATAATATTTAGCCCTTGCTAGCTACTACCATTCAAAATCATTATAACCTAAAGCCTACAAGATATGAGGATGAAGTTATAAAACGTAAGACAAGATCAAGACCCTCATAAATAAAATGTCCAAAATAGCAGAGAAATGGTCACCAATGAAGATCATATAATAGATGCATAATGCAAATAATTTTCATAGGAGACTATACTATCCTTCAAAAAATAAAGATTTTTAGCAGTTGATTAATATTAACCAGAGTGAGTCTAGATAAAGACAACTATGTTTATCAAAATTTGTAGGAATTTTCTTAGGAATTTTCAAAGATGAATATTATTAGCATTTAAGATAATTAAAGAAATAAGAAATGATTAAGAAATAAAGAGATATTGATCTCAAGAAAATAGAAATATTAGAAACACTTCCAAAATATGAGAGGGATATTTGGGGGATTAGAGTTTCAGTTATGGTAAAAAATATGTATCAAGTGTGAAAAGTTTGGATTGGATATGCAATTTTAAGTAAATTGTAAGCTTTAATGACCAAAAAAGAATTTACTTACTTCCTCTGTTTCCATTTCAAAATATAGGTAGATTTGACTACCTTACTTCCACCAAAAATTGTAGTTAAAGTTAGTTACATATTTGAATTTTTTTCAAAAACTATCATAACTTTCCAAAATTACTCTCATTAAATTACCTCATCTTAATTATTACTATCTCTTTTAATCTCTCTCTACAATAAGAAAAATTCAAGTATCCACTTTAATTGAGGTATATCATCAATGGGGGAAAATGGAAAAAGAATATTAAATGCTTGCTAACTTTCACAAAGTAACTTATATTTTGAAACATTATTCCTACTAAATCCACCCTATAGTTTTGAAACAAAGGACGTAATATAATCTAAAGCATAAGCTAAATCTATTAGTTATTCGAGAGAAACCAAATCTTCTAACTTTTAGAGGAAGTTAAGTAAACAGGGTTCTATGAGAAGCTAAGATTGTTGGCTTCCTAAAGAAGCCAAGTTAGTTGGCTTCTTATTGAAGTTAAGTTTTGTTGGCTTCTAATAAAAGCTGAGGTTGGTGGCTTCTTGGAGAAGTCAAATGCTATATCATCCTCTAATTAGTAAAATTAGGAAAAATATATAAGAAATAAATTATATTAAAAAATGTGAATATAAAAATATATAACAAGTAATAAATAAATAAATCTAAGAAAGTAAATGATAATATTTACAGAAGAAAATAGTTAGTATTAATTTGGGAATATTTAATAAATTAGCATGGATCAATAAAAGAAAAACTAGAGATGTCTTGATAAAATAGGAATAGAGCAATACGAGTATGTGTGTTTGATCCCTAGGAAACAAGGAAAAATCTAGTATTAAAATATATTAAACTTTAGTCACATGAACAATTAGGTAGCAAGCTTCATGAGCCTTCATATATAAGCTAGAGGCACTAAAATCCTTTGGCATTAAGAAAGCCCATCCCCACCTCACAAATATACTTCAACGTGGTACCATCTCCTTGGGTTCTCATCACTATATATAAGTACTACATCCCCACCTCTCGAACGGAGCTAGAACCAAACGTTGACGAAAAATAATACTAGGTTGGAATTAGGGAGTGCAAAGTGAGAAGTAAGAGACAATGGAGAAAAAAAAAAGGTAGAGAAAGAGAGAGTGAAGGCCAACAATAAAGAAATAGAAAGAAAAAAAAACAATAATAATAAAGTAAGATCACCATTCCTTTTTGATATTTTACAAGTTCTACTTCCAAATTCATTAACTCTTCCTTCTTATTTATTCATTAACCAAAATACAGTTGAAAAACAGTTTTCTCCTTGTAAATCATTGTTTAATTCTTATTGCTATCTCTCTTATTTATTTTATTATTTTTATGTTTCTATATTATTTTCTTTCTTATTTTAATAATTTTCTTCATTTTACTATTTCTTCGTTTATTTCATCATTTCTACTTATTATTTCTTTGTTTATTTTATCACTTTTATTATTCCGCTTATTTAATTATCTATTTCTTTGCTTATGTTATTATTTTCTTCACTTTGTTGCTCATTTGATTATTCTTCATTAGTAGTTGATGTAACTACTATTTAGTTATTTTGATGAATATTATCAATATACACAATTATGAATTATTTATGGAATTAATTATTCATAAGATCCATCATTTTACTCGATTGGTGTTATTGCTAATATGAACACTAAGAAATTAATTACAATATTGGAAAGTGCAACACCTTACTCTTGAACACCTTCATACTTGACCAAATACCTCTAAAACCAACCAACTGAAGCCCAAACATTACAAAACAACTTTCCAAAACCTCAGAGCAGTGGATACAAACCAAAAGATATCATAAACGGCTGGAGCCGCGGCCGCTACAGTACTACCATAGTTCTGACTCCACCAAGAAACTCTCACATCCACTGTCTCTGGGGCGCTGCAGTGCCCCCTACTGGTTTCTATACCAATAAATTCCAAACTCTGGGTGAACTTCCAATGCACACAACTTATTGCTCTGACATTCAATTGCCCTAATTCTAACTCCTACAAGTCAATCTAGTCCCAATTTATCTATAAACCCCAATTTCATCACAATTCAACTCCGTATGGAGATTTTGCACACCTAACATTGTTTTAGCTACCTTTTAACCAAAACTCACAACTTACAACTCTCATTTGACACCAAAGGCAAATTCATCTAGGGCCATTCACACAAGTCCAAGTCCACTTAACCAACTTATCCAAAGAGATTTCACCTCAAAGGAACTACTTCTCTGAGACTCTCTTGAACCCTAATTGACTAAGTGGGCTATAGGCCTAATTCCACCTTTGGGCTCACAAAAACTACCATATGGACACCCCAACATCCAAAACCACACATGCACTACAATACAACATAAAATCACATCAATAACATGCCAACAATAACCATATTATTACAACCATCCAGAATCCTTATATCCATTAAAATCACAATATCCTACTTGGCACAAGACACATATCCAAATTACACTTATACTATATAGACTTAGTATTTCCATGTCCGATGCTACTCCCCTATCTTCTTAGGACTAGTGACAGAACCTTCACATGAAAGGATTAGTTCATGAGAAAGGGGTGTGAGACAAAGTCTCAGTAACCGGGAATAACCACACACATATATAGATATAACTTATACAATCTCAAGAATGCAATATGAAATGCAATGGAATACAAGTCTTTATCCACATAGCTAGAACCATGAGTTATCGTCATAACAGGATATTTTATATAGGTGATTCCCTTCCAACAATCGGTAAAGACTGATTCTGGGACATCACTAAGCTCACCTCCCATTAGTGCAGTCGGCCAAAGGTAACACTAATGTTCGGATCGTGGTTCTCCTTCCCCTTTCCCACCATGAATTGATAGCGATTTAGGGAAGGTGCAGTCCACTGCACGCCTTTCCCTCCTAGCCATAGGAGGTGATTTAGCCTCAGGGATCCCATCCTTATCCTCTATAATCATATATCATTATATCATATCATATCGCATATCATCATTACCACCCGATCACCATATGCCTCACAATGCTAAGTGGTGATACTCACATCATATCATCATATAATCATCATCATCATCATGATCTCAATGTCATACTATGTATCATGTCATATCACATCATCATTATATATGTAATCATCATCATAATCTTCATCTAGTTATGTGCATACCATGATATATAGAAAATTGTATGCATATACACATCGATATCGTGGTATGAAAGAAACATGCATATATACACAAATATACATAATATCATATAGTATAATACAAACACCCGATTACCTCAATTGTTAATACCACATACACACGTGATTCCACAAGCTTCTCCAGTTGTCCATCACACTCGAACCCCTTTCAATCAACCAAATGACCTTCACAATATCATAATACTTCAATCAACATATAATCCAAATTCCATAATTCAACTACTTTAGCCTAACCCAAGGTTCCAACACCACTTTCATACATCAATAAGCTCCTAGGAACCATTCAAACATCAATCAATCCCATACACTTCGGATTCTCAAGAACCCTAACTGAAACCAACATAGGGTTAAGCTCAAATCATGTGCACACCCTTCAAAACTCTTACCCAAGCAACATACACACCAAATCACACTTCATTAACCCCATTTCATCCATTTTAATAGATGGGATTCGGCCAAAATCAAAGATCCCAACTTATACCCAAAAAATCTCAAGTTTAAACTAAAGAAAATGGAGAGGGAGGAGTAGGGATCACTTACCAACGTGAATCCAAGCTCTTGGATGTCGAAAAATACTCCTAAAGGCCAGAAAACACGAACCCTAGCAGAGCTCCCTCAGTTCTCCTACGTTTCTTTCTCGTCTATTCGTCCAAAATGATTCAGATTTAAACAAAATCCTCAATTCTCACCACGGCCCCAAATAAGCTCACCGCAGCACCACCAATTTCAGTCAGGCAATGCCACTGGAACTCACTCTCACTGAGGTGGCCTTGCTTCTCACAGCTTTTTTTCCTCCACATTGAACCTTTCTCCATCTTATTTCCTCCAGTTCTATACACAAAGCCAATACATATGTCATGGGGGTTGTTACACTCTCCCCTCTTTATAAAAATTTTGCCCTTGAAATTTCTTCTCTCACCTCAAGCAAAAATCTTTGGATACCTCCTTCGCATGGATTCTTCTGTCTCCCACGAGACATCATTGGACGTCAAGCCGCTCCATAGAGCTTTTATTAACTTAATCGTCTTATTTCTCAGTTGCTTCTCCTTTTCATCCAAAATTTGTAATGGTGTGACCTCAAAAGTCAGATCCTCTCGTACTTGAACTGCCTCGTCATCAATTATATGAGACGGATCCGGATGATACATCTTGAGTTAAGACACGTGGAAAATGTCATGCAATCTAGCAAGATTAGGTGGTAGCACCACTTGATACACTACTGGTCCAATTCACTCCAGGATTTGATATGGACCAATATACCGCAAAGTGAGCTTCTTCGCTCAAATTGATCTCCCAACACCTGCAATAGGAATAACCTTCAAAAACACATGATCTTTGGCATCAAACTTCAATGGTCTCCTCCTTCTATCCGTATAACTTTTCTATCGACTCTAAGCAGTCAGAAGCTTCTGTCGAACACTATCAATCTGTTGAGAGGTTTGATCGACAATATCTGGGCCCAACAGACTCCGTTCACCAAGTTCAACCCAACACAATGGCGATCTGCACTTCCTGCCATACAAAGCTTCATACGGAGCCGTTTACAAACTCGAGTGATGACTATTATTGTAGGCAAATTCGACCAAAGGTAGATATTAATCCCAATTCCTTTATTCTCCAGAATACATGCCCGCCGCATGTCTTTTAGAGTCTAAATTATCCTTTCAGTCTACCCATCAAATTAAGGGTGATAAGCAGTACTTAAACTCAACTTCATCCCCATGGCTTTCTGAAGAAATTTCCAAAACCTGGATGTGAACCTATGATCTCTATCCAACACAATATTCATCGGAACTCCATGCAGTCTCACAATCTCATTCACATACAATTGAGCCAACTTCTCCATCAAAATAGTCCCCCGAATTGGAAGAAAATGGGACGACTTCATCAACCTGTCCACAATTACCCATATTGCATTATGTCCTAAAAAAGTCCTCGATAATCCCATCATGAAATCCATGGAAACGCTATCTCATTTCCACTCTGGGATCTCCAAAGGTTACAACATACCATCAGACAATTGGTGCTTAATCTTTACCTTCTGACAGATCAAACATCTTGCCACATACTCTGCGATGTCCTTTTTCATGCTTGCCTACCAGTACCCTCACTTCAAATGTGGTACATCTTAGTGGTACCTGGGTGAATAGTGTACCTACTCTTATAAACTTCCTCCAAAATAATTTCTCACAACCCTGCAACACTTGGTACATAGATCTGACCATGGTATTGAGTGATACCATCCTCTAGAATATCAAAGTCCTAGGCCTCCACCATTTCAACTCATTCCTGTCTGGCCAAAAGATAGTTATCCTCTAACTAAGTATAGTAAAGGTTCCTCAATAAATCACTTGATACATTGATGGATCCTAATACTAGTACTTTAGGATGGACAGTAATGGATAATTTCATATCTCTTAGGCTTTCCAGCAACTATTGCTCCCTCATCATCATTGTGGCTATATGGATAGACTTTCTACTTAGAGCATCCGTCAGAATGTTGCCTTTCCCACGATGGTATTTCAAAGCAAACTCAAACTACCAAGAACTCTACCCAACGTCATTGCCTCATGTTCAACTCCTTCTGATCAAACAGATACTTCAAACTTTTGTGATCACTGAATACCTCAAACTGAGAGCCATAGAGATAATGCCTCTATAATTTCTAGGCAAACACTACAGCCATTAACTTAAGGTTGTGAGTAGGATAGTTCTCCTCATGAGGCCTTAACTGCCTTGAAGCATACGCCATGACTCTACCTTTCTGCATCAAAACACACCCTAGACCCTTCTTAGAGGCATCCATGTAAACTATGAATAGCTTAAACAGGTTAGGGATAATGAGCACTGGCGTGGATGTCAAACAAACCTTCAACTCTTGGAATGCTCTCTCACACCTGTCATCCCAAATGAAAGATTGATCCTTACAGGTGAGTCTAGTTAATGGCAAAACAAGTTGAAAGAATCCCTTCATGAACCTCCAGTAGTAACCAACCAAACCTAGAAAACTGAGAATTTTAATCACCAATTGTGGTCTCTCCCAATTCAACACCGCTTCAACCTTGCTAGGGTCTACTGCTACTCCTTCTACAAAAATCACATGACCTAGAAATTTCACCTCCCGTAACCAAAACTCACATTACTAAGCTTGGCATATAGTTGGTGATCCTGCAACACTTGTACACAATTCGAAGATGCAGTAAATGCTCTTCCTCACTCTTGGAGTATATCAAAATGTCATCAATAAATACCACCATAAATTTATCCAAATACAATTGGAACACCCTGTTCATATAATCTATGAAGATTGTTAGGGCATTGGTCAACCCAAATGGCATCACAAGAAACTCTTAATGACTATATCAAGTTCAAAAAGCCATTTTAAACACATCTTCAGCATGTACCAATAGTTGATGGTACCTTAACCTCAAATCGATTTTAAAGAAAACGAGGCACCTACCAACTGATCAATCAAGTCTTCAATCCTGGGTAAAGGATATTTATTCTTAATCGTCACTCGGTTCAGCTGCCTGTAATCAATACACAATCTGAAGCTACCATCCTTCTTGTTGACAAACAACACTAGAACTTCCCAAGGCGAAACACTTGGCCTGATGAAACCCCTTTTTAACAATTCCTTAATCTACTTCTTGAATTCTTTCAATTCAAACAGTGCATTTGATATGGAGCTTTAGAAATATGACTTGTTCCAGGCACCAAATCAATGGAAAATTCCAGCTCACGTGGTGACAGCAACCCAGTAATCTCTTCTAGAAACACATCAGGATATTCACTCACAACCAGGTATCTTTCTATACCTCCTTCCATATCCATGTTAACAGAGAAGAAAACTAGAAACCCTTGACATCCTTCTCTCAGATACCTCTCAGCTTGGGCAAAGGACAAATAGACATTTTCATCCCATTCAACACCAAGGATATTCATGGGTAATGACACAGTCTTTCAAGCATAGTCAAGAATGGCATTATTCGCCTATAGCCAATCCATCCCAATTATCACATCAATCTCTTGCAACAGTAAATAGATTAGATCCAGAGTAGTACTTCGATGCTCAAAATGAACCACACAATTCAAGCAAGCTTGAACTGCTCTTAATGAAACTCCCATGGGTGTGGATACCGACAACTCAAAAGGCAACTCTATTACCACAATACCCAATCTCTGAGCACAATCAAAAGATATGAAAGAATGTAATGCACCTAAATCAAACAATACATGAATAGAGTAACCATTGAGTTTAAGTTTACCTCTAATCAAGTTAGGCGCTGCATCTGCTTCCTGTTGGGTGATGGCAAAGACTTATCGGGGCATCATGCCTTCTCATCGTGTTATCATGCCTTGGCTCTCGATAATTCCACGAGATATGCCCCAGTCTCCCACAATTATAGTAAATCAAGCACGAATGATCACCATGGCTCATCCCACATTGTGTGCATGAATTTGATGCACTACCTAAACTATATTGAGATGGGGCTATGTCTCTCTCTGCATATTTACTCTGACTGGAACTCCCATGGCCAAAGCCTCCTCAATAAAAGGGTCTTCTACCATACCAACCTCTGTTGGACTGATCCCTACCAAACCTGCCTCTTCTTTCATCATGGCGGCCTCTATTATGGCAAGCTCTTCCTCCATTAGAACCTGTGTTAACACCGCTACTACCACTACTAGATCTACTTCCTTTACTGATTCCTCCTGTAGCTCCTAGGTGAGAAAAGGCTCGAAACATTGAATTCCTTCTATCCTCCTTAGTCTTCTTCATCCGCCTAGAAAGGACATGTATCTTCGCACACAAGTCCTCAAAGGACACAAAATCAACCACTGATAGCCTCTCCTTAATCTCTGGACGGGCTCCTTCAAACAATCTCTGAACCTTCAACCTGTAATCAGGGTAATTGTTCAAATAAGTGGAATACTTAGCCAAATCCAGGAATTAGCCAATATAATCATCTGCTGACAAATTCCCTTGTTGAAAAGCTAGGAACACAATCTCTATCTACATCATTAGGGCTAGAGGAAAGTAGTATACAAAAAATTGTTCCTATGTCATAGGAGGATTCTTCGCTTCCACAGTTGGAAGAACACTTCTCCACCAACGCTTAGCCTTCTTTTCAAGCTTGAACATAACCAGTTGCACCCTTTGCTCAAAGGTGCAATCCATCACACTGAAGATGTTCTCTAATTGCTCAATCCATTCTTCAGCTGTCGTAACATCCATTGTACTTTCGAAAGTCTTTCAATTGTAAAGAGATACTTTCGAAAGTTGGGGGATTGAACTTTCGAAAGTTAGGGGATTGAACTTTCGAAAGTCTTTCAATTGTAAAGAGATACCCCTTCTTTCAACACTTGGGGCTCCTTAGGCTCCACCTCATTCTCATTCTCATTCTCATCCTTTCTTGCATTCAAGTCCATATACATGCCAGCCTCTTCATTCACATCCCCTTATTCTTGCCGATTCAATTGCTCTTGCAACCTATTTAACGTCTCCCCTAGAGTGTTGACTTGATTACTGAGGCCAGCCAATATTTCATCCATCTGCCTCAAAAGGTCACTGTTACTTTGTCTTTGTCTGTGAGACATTCTTCCTACACACAAGCAACAACACATTCAATTATATGGTTCTGGCCTAGCATTGCAGTAGGAATATACTTTTATGTATTTAAAGTTGTGTCAAGTACTATCACAAGCAGAAAATAATGGCCCAAAACCATTGCTTTGATACCACAACGTAACACCTTACTCCTGAACACCTCTAGACTTAACTACAAACTTCTAAAACCAACCAATTGAAGCCCAAACATCACAAAACAATTTTCCAAAATCTCATAGCAGTGGAAACAAACCAAAAGATATCAGAAACAGTTGGGGCCGTGGCCGCTACAGTATCGTCGCGGCTCCAATTTCTCCCAGAAACTCTCACGCCCACTGTCTCTCTAGCGCCACGGTGCCCCTGCTGGTTTCTATACCAACAAATTCCAAACTCCAAGTGAACTTTTGACAAGCATAACTTATTGCTCCGACCTTCGATTAACCTGATTTCAACTCCTACAAGTCAATCTAGTCTCAATCTATTCATAGACTCCAATTCACCACAATCCAACTCCGTATGGAGATTTTGGACACCTGACACTGTTTTGACCACCTTTTGACCAAAACTTACAACTTACAACTCCTATTTGACACCAAAGGCAAATTAACTATCCGAGACCATTCACACAGGTCCAAATCCACTTAATCAACTTGTCCAAAAAGGTTTTACCTCAAAGAAACCACTCCTATGAGATTTGACCCCCTTGAACCCCAATTGACAAAGTGGCCTATATGCCCAAAATACACCAACAAGGCTTAATTCCACCTTTAGTCTCACAAACACTACCATACGGACACCCAAACATCCAAAACCATACATGCACTGCAATACAACATAAAATCACATCCAATAACATGCCAACAACAACCATATTATTACAACCATCCATAATCCTTCTATCCATTACAATCACACTATCCTACTTGGCACATGATACATATCCAAATTACATATACACTATATAGACCTAGTATTCCCCCGTCCGATGCTACTCTCTTGTCTTCTGAGAACTAGTGCCAGAACCTTCACCTGAAAGAGTTAGTTCATGGGAAAAGGGTGTGAGATAATGTCTCAGTAACTGGTAACAACCACAAACATATATACATATAACTCATACAATCTCATGAATGTAATATGAAATGCAATGGAATGTATGTCTCCCTCCATACAGCTAAAACCACAAGCTGTCCTCATAACAGGATATTTCATATAAGTGATTCCCTTCCAACAGTCGGTGAAGACTGATTTTGGGATATCATCAAGCCAACCTCCTAGTAGTGAACCTGATCAAAGGTAACACTAATATTTGGATCGTGGTCCTCCTTCCTCTTTCCCACCACGAATTGGCAGTGATTTAGGGAATGTGCAATCCACTGTGCACCTTTCCCTCCTGGCCATAGAAGGCGATTTAGCCATAGGGATCCCATCCTTATCCTCCCTAATCATATATCATCATATCATATCATATCATATATCATCATCACCACCTGATCGCCATATGCCTCACAATGCTATATGGTGATGCTCACATCATATCATCATATAATCATCATCATCATCATGATCTCAATGCCATGCTATGCATCATGCCATATCACATCATCATCATAATCTTCATCTAGCTGTCTGCATACCATGATATGTAGAAAATTGTACACACAAATACATCGATATCATGGAATGAAAGAAACATGCATATATACACAAATATACATAATATCGTAGAATATATACAATACAATACAAACACCCAATTACCTCAATTGTCAATACCACACACACACGTGATTCCACAAGCTTCTCGAGTTGTTCAACACACTCGAACTCCTTTTAATCAACTAAACAACCTTCACAATATCATAATACTTCAATAAACATATAATCCAAATATCCAAATTCCATAATTCAACTACTTTAACCTAACCCAAGATTCTAACACCCCTTTCATGCATCATTAAGCTCCTAGGAACTATTCAAACATCAATCAATCTCATACATTTTGGATTTCCAAGAGCCCTAACCGAAACTAACATAGGGTTAAGCTCAAATCATGCATACACCCTTCAAAACTTATACCCAAGCAACATACACACCAAATCACACTCTGTTAACCCCATTTCATCCATTTTAATCAGTGGGATTCGGCCAAAACCAAAGATCCCATCTTATACCCGAAAAAGGCCAAGTTTAAACTAAAGAAAAAAGAAAGGGAGGAGTGAGGATCACTTCCAACTTGAATCTAAGCTCTTGGATGCAGGAAAACAATCCTAAAGGTTAGAAAACATGAACCCTAATAGAGCTCCCTCGGTTCTCCTCCATTTCTTTCTTGTCTATTTGTCCGAAATGATTAGGATTTAAATAAAATCATTGATTCTTACCATGGCCCCAGATAAGCTCACACGGCGCCACCAGTTTCAGCCGGGCAATGCCACGGGAACTCACTCTCATCGTGGAGGCCATGCTTCTTGCCGCGACATGGAGATCTTTTTCCTTCATGTTAAATATTCCACCGTCCAGTTTCCTTCTATTCTGCACACAATGCCAACACATATGTCATAAGGGTTGTTATAGAAAATCAAGCTTAATTTTCAATTATGTTATGTAAACTTTAACATTAAAATATTCACACTTTACCCTCATTGGAATTCCTATATGGCAGAAGTTCCACTGAGGGAAGTACCAATGGAATTTCTATATGAAAGAAGATTTGTCAGGAAAATTGCAATGGGATTCATGTGTGGAAGAAGATCTAGGGCTTTGAAACTAAAGATATTTAAAGATTTTTGTGATCCATTCTAGGGAACATCCTAGTTCGGTTTCTATGTATGATGTTATGTGTGAAGGAAATTCTTATGGATGATTTCCTTCAAAATCGATATGGAAGTCCATCTACCTTGACTATGAAAATAGTTGCAAAAACTTATATCTATACCCAATAGTATGAGATGCTATGTACAGAATCTTTAAAATGATTTAAAAAACCATGGTTAAGAGTAGATGGAATAGCATCAATATTTGCCTGAAATAGTCCAATGTCAAATTCTTGTTTATTTGTAAAATTTATTAAGGAATAGAGAAAAATAAATTATCTTTTCTGCACATAAGGTGACTAGATTATTCTTAGTTAAAAATTGATTTGATCTTAATTGAGAATTATGTAATTCTCACCTTGTCTTTCTGTTGTAATATGTCCATATGCTGACCACCCAATACATTATCAAGAATGTTACTTGTAAGGGAAAGTGTATTAGTCATTATTGGAGTCAAATCCACATAGTCAAAAGTGATACAAGGATGATCATATCACTAGTCTTGTTACCAAAAGATGTAATTATAGAGTTCATGAGAAACTATGGTTAATGTGTGTAATATGTAATAGGGATTTTGCTCTTGACTTCATAAACAATATTCATGAAAATAAAATTTTTGTAACTTCCTCATTACAAGTGGTTTAGTTATTTTAATTCAATTTCTACTACATTAATAAAGCACTAATTATTCAAAGAAAATTGACGGTGTTACAATGAACCTAATACATTAAACATTTGTCATGGTGAGCATGCACAAACACGTAAAGCATGATATATAAATTAGAAAGTTTAAAAGAAGAATAATCATACTTGAACATTACTTTCTACCATCAAAATCTCCTTTGCCTTGTCACACAAGACCCTCACCTACAGAACAATGAGTTGACGAGTGAAATAAGAGTTTAATCATTGAAGAAATAAAATAATCATAGTCTTCTATGAAATCCCAATCACATCTTTCAATCAATCTCCATCATAAGATGATGTACCACAAAGATGATTAAGCAAATATAATGCAACTGATCCTATACATTGGTTGTTGCTTAGACCATCATTTTAAAGAGGTCTCAAGGTCTTCAAACTCCATTGCCAGCAAGGCAGTAACCACAATAAATGGTCAATAAAGGAAACATAGATCAGCCAACAATGAATGCATCAACATGTTTTAAACAAATCTAGTCATGCTTTATTAAATGATTGCAAGTCAGAAAAGCATTTTGAGGAAATTTTATACTCAATTCTAATTGGGTACTTAAATGCCAAAAAATCAACATAGGAAGCATCAAAGATTAACCTTCTTGGATTTGATAGTGACATGCCTCCACCAACAAAATAAACATGAAGTATGAACTATATACTCTCATATGTACATTGTTGCTGTTAACTTGGCAAAATCAATTCCGCTTATAATGGTTATACATTTTGCAAAATTGATGAAACATTTCAATAAAGTGGAAGATGATCACCCCACATGTTCAATACTAGAGTACCATATCTAGCACAATCAAGAGAAATGCACAAAAGTGGTTGTGATTGAGAGACACCCATGTTTTATACAAGACCGTGACATTTACTTCAGTTACTACAAGCAACCATGAATAATCCAATGGGTAGCAAATCCTGCTATGAGATTGACGACAATCTTCGGCCAAAATAGGAGATCATTCCCAAAAAAATTCAAACGCAAAGAGACATTGGCATTTTTAAAATGCCCTAGAAATGGTCCGAATCTATCACTTTTCCCAGTAACGAGAACCCCTCCCCCTCTTTATAATCAAAAGAAGAAACAATCCGTATATTCAATAGGATAATCCAAAAGGAAAATCAAAGTATCTCTTGCTCAGACATGGGTTTGCATTGCATAAGCTAAGAAATATTCTGATTAAGTTTTCTAAGGGAATTTGAAGGGATCGAATCTAGGCTCACCTTCTTCCCCTCCTTTAACAACATAACAGATCAATGTCCCTCTAGATTTTATCCAAACCCTGTATCTTACTAAGAAACCGCTTCTTTTAGTTTCTTGTTCTTGCTTTTGAGAGAGGAGGGAGGGGATGAGGCCGAAGAGTGGTGGGGAAACCAAAGCTTTGATGGCCTCACTGGGGGCTTGTATTTGTTCATTCACCACTCCTTTTTAGGGACAAAATTGAAAATCAAATGAAAAGTAGGGCTCTGGATTTCAAAATGACATAAGGTCAAGTGTCGATCATGGAACAAGAGTGTAAGATTGAGTAGTATGTTTAGTTTTAATTCATTGATTGGCCGGTGTCTTAGATTTCTTTTAAATACAAGCCCTTGGATTAGACAACATTGCTTTATCATTGTTGCAAAAGATGTTTGAGGTCATTCCGTTATTCTTCAAATGAAGCCACCTATGAAGTGCTTGCATTGTTCAGCTAGAAAAGTGAAAAAAATGCTCACTAAACAAAAATAAAATAAAATAAAATAAAAACATTTAACTAAAAAATTGTAATTAACATAAGAATGATTTTACAACAATTTTTATTTGTTTAATCAACTATAAAAACATGAGAAACTAAATAAGCTAGCATTGTTTATATGTTTAGCTAATCTGGCTTATCTTAAGCTCCGTACTAAACTTAATCAATTCTTTCCACCAATATTCTTTAAAAAATAAATAGATGTCAACCAATAATAAGTTCATAATAATTATTTAATTTGGGGATTAAATTTAAAAAGTAATAATTCAAAAATCATTCAAAATTAATTTTTCTATTGAATACTTATTTAAACATGTATTTTTATGAATTTATTATCTATTATATCTATTATAAAATATAGATGAAAAAATTTGCTAAATATACTTAGAACCAACTTATTTCATCCTCTCTTTTTTTTTTAAATCACTTTTATATAGAAAAGAACACTCTAAAAGAACACATCTAATTGCAGTGCACTTTAAACCATTTTAAAGTTCTACTTGTCTACTTTCAGAGCATGGAAAACATTTATACATTTATCAACATTTCATCCAAATAGTAACATGTTTACTAGCAATGGGTCAAAGCTAGCTTTTCATTCATGAACCTTGTATAACAAATTCCATAATATATATACATCATCATATTTGGCTCCAATTCCATACATAACATTATAAGAGAACTTTAAGGAACATGAATATGCATCATTACACAATTTATATTCCATTCACAAATTGATATATATATTTCCGTAATATAGCATTAAAACTTGCAAAAACAAGTTACCTTTTTCCTAGCTTACCTTCCTTTAAATTTTACATTAATTTTCCCCATTAACTCCTTTCATAGCTACCTTTCTTCATTACTATCATTTATACCTTTTTTGCCTCTTTCATTCATTATTGGAAACATTTCACCACTGATATTATTTTATTTCATATGTGGAATACTTGCCTTTCTACTCATTATTACCTTTTTTCTGGTCAATGGCTTGGCATTAGAGAAAAATCTTAGGTTAACATTCATACTAGCTGCTGATTAATGAGGTTTCATATCTTTCTAAAGTCATTCTATGTCATCCTTTTTTAAAGAATTATCAGTATTGTGGGGCTCCTTAATCCTCCTCATTCTCTTTAGAGGTTTAATGTAATCTCATTATTGGTCTACTGCACCTATGAGATTTATTGTGATCTCAAAGCCCTACTAGGATCCTCTGTGACTCTGCATCATCCCTTTACTGATAGGATCTAACTGCGATCTAACTCTGAAATGATTCGAGACCTAAGGAAAATAAATTCTATAAAATATCCTGAACTAATCTAGCAACTACCATTAGCTATTCTCGAGACTAATCTCTTATGCCACTATAACATTCTTAGACTAGAATCTAATGAGGAATAGTATTTTACATTAGAAAGGGGGAAAACCTTAACTTAAAAGATATATTTATTTTCTTGCAAAGATTTACCTGAATCTTTGCTCTGAGAGCCTAAACTTTTGCCTCTGATACAAAAAATGTAACACCTTAGTCTTAGATCATAATTCCCATGATTTAGACCCTATTAGAGTCCATTTGTATCATTTTACAAGTTTGAATCACTTCAGGGACTAAAACAAAAAATTTAATTTTCTGAGTTATTGTTTATTTAGTAAGTCTTTTTTTCCCCACTGAAATTTAAAAAATCATAACTAAATCTAGAAAAATCGTATGAAGATGATTCAAGTCTCTAAAAGTAGCTTAAAATATTTTCTATATGGAAAAATATGGAACATGACTTTCATCTCTTATTGCTTTAGGCCCCTTACAACTTCCCTATCTTCCATCACCTATCATCATATGGTTGGAGGAAGATTGAATACCAAATCAAGTGGTTATAGCTTGCTACATATTCATCATCTGACTCATTCTCATCTTGGTAGATCATTATAAATTCCACTTCCTTTTCATGTCTTACTGACTAGGAAAAATACTTTTCATAGAACTATTCTAAGAATATTTTCCAAGTTAATGGAGTATTCTTGTCTAAATAATTTGCTCTATGTTCCGCTATCATTGATCAACCTCCTTTTTCACATATCAATTACCATTTAGAGCCTTTATTTCCAATGTGTAACTCATTATCTTAGAAATCTTTTTGAAGCTCATAATCTACTTCTCGGCATTTTGCACATCAAACTTGCCATTAGAGGATGGAAGCTAGTAATTTGTAAATTGCACAATCGTATATTGCTTGTTGGTGCTCTTAACTAATTGTCTTGTAGCTTGTCCAGTAGGAACTTACTGACTTACCTGAGGCTACTGCACTATAGGTAGAAACCTTAAGGGCTCTAGCTTTTTCCTTGTTGCCCTTGAGCATTAACTATCTCTTATAATTGCCTAATAATACTTTACTACTAATCCAAACTAGAAATACCTTTACTTATTGTTACTGGAGTCATTTGAGAGGTTTGTGCTTGTACTGTCAGCCTTTACTGAGCACCTCTTTGTATATTAATAACTCTTATCTTGCAATTATTAATTATGAATAATAATAAGCTAAACTCAGCAAACACAATAGCTACTACTTTCATCATATCATCTCTAGTCATGATACATCATCATGCCTCAACCCTTGGTCTTTTACTTTACTAATCTCGAATCAACATCTTGATGTATATACATTCCTATACTTCATTCATATTTTATTAACATGACACTAGCTTATGGGGCTTAAGTACTAGTGTCAAACTCATCATTGCCATACGATATCTCCATTGAACCTTCCTTTAGATCCTCTTATAGTTCCTCTTTTTGAGACTTCTATTGCCTCTGCTTCTTCTTCATGCTAGTGCTCTACCTGGAGCATATAAGCAATGACACAGTCTTTTAGAGTATGGAATACTAAACCTTGAGGTAACTCCTTGATACGATTCCAAAACTCTTGACCCAGTATAGTATCAAGTACTTGCTCAACCCATATACTTACAGGGAGCTTATAGTCATAATGCCCTTCTAAGAATTTCTTTACTTCTAATATGGCTCTTAGAAAAACTTGAACATACACTCCAAATCTAGCATGGCATTGATCATAGATAGCTTTAACAATCATTTGGATTTGGAGTCCTTGTTTTAGTTGGAAGAAGCTACCTGCTTAATCCAAATAATATAGCTAGCCCAGACTCACTAATCATAACTCATGGGCTAATCTACCTCTTCACCTAGAGGTGTACTTGCTTGCTTTGTAAGGACTACTCTTGACAAGGATTAATGCTATAGGGTTGTTATATTCCTTTCTACTAGTAATTACTATATGGTTGTTGTCATAAAAAATTTTATTGAATCATATGTTCTCCTTCATAGGACTTTGATTAGGCTCAAGCTAGTTTCCTGCTTTTGGTTGCTAACCATTTCTCTTGTCTAACTTGCCTCCCTTTGAATTTTACATTAGTTTTCCCCATTGATTCCTTATTGGCCTCTTACATTCAATACTATAAACATTTCGCCACTAATCTTATCTTGTAAGCAAGATACTTGCTCTTTATTAGCATCACCTACCATCACATTTCAGAGCTACTTTCTAGTTAGTGGCTTGACATCAAAGAGAAGTCTTAGGTAAATGAACATGCTATTTACAAATTAATGAGTTTTTATATCTTTCTAAAATTATCTTAGGTCATTCTCTTTCAGAGAATTATTAGAATTATAGGGCTCATCAATCTCTCTCATCATCTCATTCTCTTTAGAGGTCTACTATAATATCATATTTGGCCTACTATGACCATGAGATCTGCTATAATCTCTGAGTCCCACTAGAATCCTCTATGATCAAACATTATCTATTTACTAATAGGATCTAACTATGTTCTTGCTCTGAAAGGATTCATGACCTAAGAAAAACACACTTTGTGAAATATCCTCATCTAATCCAACAATTGCCATAACCTTTCCTCAAAACTAATCTCTTATGTCGCTAATACATTTTTAGGCCAGATTTTCATGAGGAATAATTCTTCACTTCAAAGGGGAAACTATAACTAAGATTATTACTTTTCTCTCTTGTCACAAATATTTGCCCAAATCTTTATTTTAATACAAAAAAGTAACACTTTGCTCTCATATAATTTCTGATGTATTATAGTATTTATAATATCCAATTAAGCTATTATAGAAGCTTGAATCATCATAGGGTCTAAAATAGAGAAAATAAAAAAAATCGTGGTAGTGTTCATTTGGTACCCAATTTTTCAAGCTGAATTTTAAAAAATCATAATTAAATCAAAAAAAAATCATATCAATTGATTCAAGTTTCTAAAAATAGATAAAATTATGTTCTACATGGAAAAAATATGAAAATTGTATTTGATCAAACTAATGGATACAATTTAATGCTCAAACTTTCACTATTCAAATGGTTAAAAATATTCTTCCAAATTTCCTACCCAAAAATTTGAAAATCTATTTCACATCCTAACCTAAGCCAAATCATGCATACTTTATGTCATTGGAAAGCTCTATAAGTCTATTTTACAACATATTTTCCGTGTATATTTATTCTATTGAATCAAGAAGTTTTGATGATTCCAAACCAACACTAAAGAGCTTGGATTGAAGATATCAAAGGAGCTCAAAGTGTCTCAAGCGAAGAAAATCTGAGTAATCATTGCTAGGATTATTGTAGGATCTTTTGTTTTGGGTAAAAGACTTTGATTTGGTGAAAAAAATGTTTTAAAACCTTGATCTTAAGTTAAATTATGAAATATTTGAAAAATACCCACCAACAAACTAAGTTTGAAAAATTTACATTGAACTGTCATATGGGAAATTCGAACTTTGGCTTTAGAAATTCGAATTTCGAGCTAAAACTGAGTAAGTCAGAATAGATGTCTCTCTGACAGACGAATTTTGATTGTTCAAAATTCAAATTTTCATAAGTGTCTGAGAGAAGCAGTTGAGCAACAGGCCAACTTCAGATTTTGGAAATTCGAATTTCAGACAAAATGAAACTTATGAAAACTGAAGAAATTCGTCTAAAACAATGTTAAAGTTCATCTGAAATCAAGATTATATTGAGTTTCAAAATTGCTCACTGACAGACGAACTTTGAACATGGACATTCAAATTTCAGAAGCTAAAGTTGTGAGTCTGTTGAAATAACATGATGACATACGAAGGACAGTGTTTACAAATTCGAATGTTGAAGTAAGTCTGAAAAGAGGTCTCTCTGACAGACGAACTTCACTCTTTGAAAATTTGAATTTCAAAGTAAAAGAACTACTGTGCTGTTTTGAACCTACTACAGACAGACAAATTTTGGGGTTCCAAAATTCAAATTTTGAGGGCACTGTACAAATTGAAAACACTGTTCACACTTAACAGAAAAACTTTTCACTTGAAAATTCGTATGTCATAACATGGAAACATTCTCTAAGTTTCAAAATTTGAATTTCACTTCATGAACAGACGAACTTTGGTATTTCAACGTTGGAAGCTTTAACCTTCGGTTCCTTCAAAATTTGTCTGTTGACCAACCAAAATTCAAATTTCAGTATGTCAGAAGCATTAAATGCGGTTGGTTAACGAATAGTTTTTCAGAGTAACCGTTGGATAACTTCACCAACGGATAGATTTTGTCTCTAACGGACATTGGAGACCTAAATCTATAAATATAACATCATTTGAAGTTGTGGGTAACGAATCAAACTTTGTATATACTGAAACTCTGCCAAATCTTCTACTCAAAGACTTTTACCCTCTTACTTCAATACTTGCACTTCAACTTTCATATTCACTCTATTCAAGAGAGTTTTACTTTGTAAACAATCTAATCTTCATCTGGAAGATAGATTTACCTGTGAGGAGTTATAACAAGGGATTGTAAAGCACATAGTGAAAGTGCTAAGAGTGATTGAGTGAGCTCTAAAAAACAAAGCATACACGTTGTACTGTAGCATTTGTAAGAAGCCCTTGAATTCTTGCAGTATAGTAGAAAATCTCAAGTGGTGACTTGGGGACCGGACGTAGGTCAAGTGGAGAGACCGAACCAGGATAAATATCTGAGTTTTTCTTCTCCCTATCTCTTCTCTTTTAGCTTATTGCTTTATACTCTATTTTTCATTATACCTTGCTTTCTTATCATTTTCACTTTGTGCACAAAATTTCTAATTTTCCCAATTCACCGCCCCTCTTGGGAAGTCAGCCTAACTAACAAGTGGTATCAGAGTCCGGATTCCCAATCAAAGGATCTCACAGTCCGGGAATTAAGATGGCTGGCTTTGAAGAAAGCATTTTACCGGAAGGGAACAACACAAATAGACCACCTGACTTCAGTGGAGAACATTATGGGTACTGGAAGATGAGGATGCAGATCTATCTCCAATCAATTGATCTTAACATTTGGTCTGTCATTGAGAAAGGAGATTTTGTCCCAATGGCTTTAACAGATGATGGAAAATACAAAGAGAAGCCAGAAGCTGAATGGAATGAAGAAGATAGAAGGAGAGTCTTGCTGAACTTCAAGGCAAAGCATTATTTAGTCAGTGCCCTGAACCAAGATGAATTCTACAGAGTCTCACAATGCTCCACTACTAAAGGAATGTAGGACACCCTGTAGATTGCGCATGAATGAACAACTAGAGTCAGGGAAAAGAGATTGAACACATGCATTGGGGAATATGAATGTTTCAGGATGGCAAAAGGAGAAACTGTGAAAGAGCTACAAAAGAGATTCACTCTCATTGTGAATCAGCTGAAGAGCCTGGGAAAGGAGTATACTCAAATAGAGAAAGTAAGGAAGATACTCAGAGCTTTCCCTCTGGAATGGCAACCTAAGGTGACAGCAATAGAGAAAGCCAGAGGAGAATCAATAGCCTCTGTCACAGCTCTTTTCGGCAGCCTTGAAGAGTATGAAGGAAAAATGAAAACTCTCAAGGAAGCTAAACAAGACAGAAAGAAGAAAGGTCTTGCCCTCAAAGCTACTGAAGAAAAGGAAGAAGAATCTGATGAAGGAGACGAGCTGGATGAAGAAACTCTGGCCATGATGGTTAGAAAATTCGGAAGATTCTACAACAAGAAGAGAAACAAGAGAATCTTCAAGAATGGAGCAACTAGAGAAAGCAAAAGAGAAGCAAAAGAACCTGTGACTTGCTATGAGTGTAAGAAGCAGGGACACATCAAATGGGATTGTCCTCAATTCCTAAAGAAGCAAGAGAAAGAAAAGAAAGCTGTTGACAAAGGGAAAAAGAAGAAAGCCTACATCTCGTCAATCTGGGGCAACAGCTCAGATGAGGAAGGAGAAGATGAAGATGAGATTGCCAACATTTGTTTGATGGCACTTACTTCTGAAGAAACTGGACTCCCATGCAGCAGTGATCAAGAAGAAGAGGTATATGAATCTGAATCTTCCTATTCTGAATTACTGGATGCATTTCATGAGCTGCATGATGAGTTTGTTAAAGTTGCTAAAGAACTGAAACTAGCTAAGAAAAAGAATAATAAACTAGAATCTCAAAGCAACATCCCTGAAATTGCACCTCTACCTATTGCTGAATCTGTCTGCTGTAAATCATGCATTGATCTAAAGCAAACCAATGAATATTTAGTAAAAGCCATGTCTAGGCTTACTAGAGGAAAAGATATGTTGTTTACTTTAATAGGGAGCCAAAGAATATCACAAGGAAAAGCTGGACTTGGCTATGATCCATGTGCTGTTAAAGAAAAGATTAGGAAGAAGAATCAGAATGTAAACATGAGACATTTTGTGCATGCTAATGGAAATAAAAGTAAAGATCATACGTCACCTCACATTGAATCATATAATCAATCAAGGCAAAATAGTTGGCATTGGTATTGTGGGCAAGAATCCTAAAACATCCATTAAAGAGGTGCTGTTTGTGATAGGCCTCAACCACAATTTGCTGAGTGTGAGCCAAACATGTGACAAAGGAAATTAGGTGCTGTTTGACTCAAAGTTTTGCCTGGTCATCAGAAAAAGTGATCACAAAGTAATCCTCAAAGCTCAAAGGGATGGTAACTGCTATACTATTAATCTTGATGAACTTCCTTCCTTAGATTCTGTTTGTTTAATTAGTCAGGACAATGATAGTTCGCTATGGCATAGAAGATTAGCTCATGTTAACATGAATCAGCTTTCAAAATTGGTTAAAAATGAGCTAGTCACTGGCCTGCCAAAAATTGCTTTTGAAAAGGATAAAGAATGTGATGCATGCTTAAAAGGAAAATAAAAAAAATCCTCTTTCAAATCCAAAAACATAGTCACCACAACTAGACCACTTGAACTACTGCATATGGACTTAATTGGACCTTCTAGGGTAAAAAGCATAGGTGGCAATCTATATGTGCTTGTAATTGTGGATGATTACTCTAGATTTACATGGACATTATTTCTTTCTTCTAAAAGTGATACCTTTGATGCATTTGTAACCTTAGCTAAGAAAATGCAAAATGATAAAGGTATTTCTATTGTGTCTATCAGGTCAGATTATGGAGGAGAGTTTGAAAACTCATACTTCCTGGAGTACTGCAATGAGCATGGAATTGATCACAACTTCTCAGCTCCAAGAACTCCCCAACAGAATGGAGTAGTAGAAAGGAAGAACAGAACTATTGGAGAGATGACTAGAGCTATGCTGAATGAAAAGGAGCTATCTCAAGTGTTTTGGGCTGATGCAGTAAATATAACAAGCCACATCATAAATAGAGCCTACATCAAACCAATCCTTGGAAAGACTCCATACGAGCTGTACAAGGGAAGAAAGTCAAATCTATCACATCTCCATGTGTTCGGGTGCAAATGCTTCATTCACAACAATGGGAAAGAAAATCTGGGTAAGTTTGATCCCAAATCTAATGAAGGTATATTTCTGGGCTATTCTAGTAGAAGTAAGGCATTTAGAGTTTTTAATAAAAGGTATAATTCAATAGAGGAATCTGTGCATGTAGTATTTATTGAAAATGAAACTGCTTCAAAACATGTTTCTGATGAAGATGATCTTGTTTCAAACTTTAAAAAGTTAGATATCTCTAATAAAGGTATAATTGAAGCTTCAAAAATATCTGAATCTGTTAATATAGAGAAAGATAGTTAGGAGAGAAATTTTGAAGAAGAAAATGATGAAGAGATATCTCAAGAACTCCCTAGAGCTTGGAGATATCAAAGAAATCACCCTGTTGATCAAGTGATAGGGAATGTTCAAGAGAAAGTTAAAACCAGAAAACAGTTAAGGGATCAAATGATTAATTGTGCTTTCATGTCACAAATTAAACCTAAATGTACTGAGGAAGCCTTAACTAATGAGTACTGGATTGTAGCTATGCAGTATGAATTTAATCAGTTTGAAAGAAATCAAGTCTGGGATTTAGTGCCTAGACCCAAAAATCATCCTGTCATATGTACCAAATGGGTTTTTAGAAATAAACTTGATGAATCAGGATCAATCATCAGAAACAAAGCTAGACTGGTTGCTAAAGGATATAATCAAGAAGAGGGAATTGATTTTGAAGAAACTTTTACTCCAGTAGCTAGATTAGAAGCAATTAGAATTCTATTAGCATATGCATGCATGAAAAATATTTTGTTATATCAAATGGATGTTAAGAGTGCTTTTCTGAATGGATATATCATGGAAGAGGTTTATGTAGATCAACCTCCAGGTTTTGAGGATTCTGCAAAACCAAACCATGTGTATAAACTGAAGAAAGCTCTTTACGGTTTAAAACAAGCCCCTAGAGCATGGTATGATAGATTGAGTAGTTTTCTAACTGATAAGGGGTTTAATAGAGAAAAAGTAGATACAACTTTATTCACTAAGAAAGAAAACAAAGATTTAGTGATTGTTCAAATCTATGTTGATAATATTATATTCGGTGCTACTAATGAATCTCTTTGCAAGAATTTTTCTAAGTTAATGCAGGGGGAATTCGAAATGTCCATGATGGGTGAACTCAACTTCTTCCTTGGATTGCAAATCAGACAGTGAAATGATGGTATCTTCCTCAATCAATCCAAGTATCTGAAGGAATTGCTGAAAAAGTTTGGAATGCAAAATGTCAAGCCAATGGGGACACCTATGGCTACTGCAACCAAACTGGATATAGATGAAATAGGGAAACTGTTTGACATAACTCAGTATAGAAGAATGATTGGATCCCTGCTGTACTTAACAGCCAGCAGACCTGACATTATGTTTAGTGTCTGTATGTGTGCAAGGTTCCAATCATGTCCCAAAGAAACCCATGCAGCTGCAGTGAAAAGAATCTTCAGATATCTTATTGGAACATCACAGATGGGTCTCTGGTATCCAAAGGACAATGGAGAAGATCTCAAAGGATATACTGATGCAGACTTTGCAGGATCCAAAACTGACAGAAAAAGCACAAGTGGAACTTGTCAATTTCTTGGAGGATCCTTAGTTTCATGGTTTAGCAAAAAGTAGAACAGTGTAGCCTTATCCACAGCAGAGGCTGAGTATGTTGCCGCTGGAAGCTATTGTGCCCAAATCATCTGGATGAAACAGCAACTGGAAGATCTTGAGGTTGAATTGAGAGAAATTCCAATAATGTGTGACAACCAAAGTGTCATCAATATCACAAAGAATCCTATCATGCATTCAAGGACAAAACATATTGAAGTTAGGCACCACTTCATAAGGGATCACATTCTAAAAGGAGAAATTAGATTAGAATACATCCCCACAGAAGATCAAGTTGCTGACATCCTCACAAAGCCTCTATCAGAAGATAGATATTGCAAAATCAGAAGAGAATTGAGTATGGTAAATCCCAATGAACTGTAAATAAATCTTTGTGCAACTCTGTTTTTAAATATTTCAGCATTGAATTAATGCTAACTTCAGCATTGGAGTGTGTTTAATTTAAGTTGCAGGTGCTCCTCATGAGATTCATTGGCAATAAATCAAAAATATGGAAAACACTGGAATGGAACAATCACAAAGTAAAGAAAAGGGCAAGAATTCTAAGTCTCTGGATGAAATCTGTAAGTTTTTTATAGTTGAAATTCATATATTGCTTTTGTGTTAGACGAATTTACGTGAAAAATTAAGTTTCTGAGGAAGTCAGCATGGGCAACATTCAAATTTCGGATATCCAACAGACGAACTTCGGCCTGTTATTAGAAGGAACAGTTCTTGGTGATGGCTCAAAATTCATCTGTTGATCCTTCAAAATTCAAATTTTAAAAGAACAAAATTTCAAAGTTATAACTGTCCAACATGATGATTACTAATGCTTATCTCTTGACATACGAATGTTGGATAACTTTCACAAAGAATAGAAATTCGAATTTCTAACTTAAAATTCGTCTGTTGAAGCATGCTCCTCAATGTTGAATCTTTGAAAGATGAAGTCTTGTATGGTTAATTCGTCTGTTGTCTGGTGGTTTGTTTGCTACCTGATGTTCATTCTTCAAAATTTGAACTTTGTTGAGACAAAGTTCGTCTGTTCATCTTGTATCGTTTGAGCCAAGCCACTGTCAGACAAACTTTCTGAAGAAAATTCGTCTGTCAGTAAGCTTTATTGAACGGATTAACTTGTTACTGCCCGAAGTTCGAATTTTGACCCTTCAAAATTCGTCTGTCAGACGGTTACATACGTTAAAACCGACGGTTTTCATTTGAACAGAAGTAACCCTATTCCTATTCTCTCTGAGTCTGTTCTAATCCTGCATTCAATACTCTTCAATTCTGATCAAAAATCGTCATTTCCCACCAATTAAACTTCCTTTCGTACCCTTTAAATCCATTCTTTGCTCCATTCTTCAACATTCATCCGCGTAAATGGCAAGAGTCAAGAATCTAGGAACTAGCAAAGGAGAAGCTCGCCCAAAACGTTCAGTTAAATCCTAATACGCCACGAAGGAAGGAGAAAAATCAAAGAGAAAGGCAGAATCTAGCAAAGAAACTCCTTCCAAACGCCAGAAATCCACACCCAAGGGAGAATCAAAGAAGGCTGAACCATCTTCCTCAAAGACAGCAGAACCTTCGGTCCCTGTTCCTATTGCTGCTAAACCTGTTGCTCCCACTTCATCCTCAAGCACTGAATCTGGAGAGTATGAGCTTACCACACTGCCATTATGGAGCACTCCATAGATTCAAGAGGAACTCCACCAAGTTTGCTAACAAAAAGGTAATCAAGCCACATTGTGTAAACTTGGAGGATTTCTTGGTCTCTAATAGTTTTGATGCTGGTATATGGATGATGAGATACAAGAATCTGTTAGAAGTATTGGAGAGGTATAATGATGAGGTAGTGAAGTCTTGGTATGCCTCCTTAAAATACAATAGCTAGAAGAAGAAGTGGGTAGTCAATCTGAGATCAAGGACCATCTGGCTCACTGATGAGATGTTTAATGAGGTATTAGAGATTCCAGAGCAGGATGGCCTCAAGATTGACACCACTACCTCTGGACACATGGATGAGGCAGAGACTGCTGATGAAGAAGGTGGCCCCTTTCTGAACTACAAGGAGAGCACCATTCTGAGGACCTTGTTCAAAAGAAAGGAAAACTGGCCATCCATAAGTGTATTGAAGCCCACAGACCTCAGTGTTCAAGTAAGGATCCTGCACTACATAGTGTCCAGGATCATATTCAACAAAGGAGGCAGCTTCAATTTTATAACAAGGGCAGAGGCACATGTCATACTCCAACGCATGATCAAGGCAAGGGATCAGAGGAAGGACTCCACACTCCCCTATGCAGCTATCATCTCCAGAATTCTGCAATATGCCAAAATTCAGCATCTTGAAAAGGGGAAGGTAAAGCCCACAGAGATCTTCAAGGAGGAAGAACTGCATAGAATGGGAATTGAGAAGGATGAAGCAAGATGGGTTGGAAAGGGAGCAGGAAGAACTGAAGATCTATTCTTTGTTGAAGGTGCTTCCCTACAGCAAGAGGGTACATCTGAGGCTCCTGTCAAACCTACTCCTCAGCCCTCTGTGCCTATCACATCTCCCTCCAAGCCTACTCACTTCCCACCCACTCTCTCCTCTCGTGCCAAGCTAACCAAGGTCACTGAGTTGTATGACAGCCTGTCAACACTCATTCTTAGCATCAGAGATGAGCAAAATGCCAAGTTTGCTCATTTGCAAGAACAGATACATCAGTTGGCAAAGAACATGAAAGTGGTGGCTGATGCTTATGAAGAAATCAAAAATGCAATACCTGCCACATCAGCTCCACCTCAACCAGGGTCTTCTGTGCCTATCCATTCTCCAACTCCTGAGCCTCCAAATCCTTTCGAGCTTGTCTCCTCTGAGCATGGTGATGTAAATGATGCTGAGCCTGCTGAAACAATGAAAACACCAAGTTCTGGTCCACCCTTGGACTATGATTTGGAAGAAGAAGGACTTCAAGAAACAAGCCATCATGAGCCTATGTAAGAAGTTGCTCAGGATTCAATTCTTTCCATTCAAGAATCTGAGCAAGTAGAAAGACTGGTGGCAGCCATTTCCACCTCTTCTATGCAGGAGGGTGCAAGCAATGAAGAGAGAAGCATTGTACCTGTTGTTGATTATGAGGCTATTGCTCACAATGCTCTCCTACAAGCTCAAAGAAGAAGGCTTGAGGAAATATTTCGCTCTGATGATCCAGCTCCTTCTTCTCTCACTGCTTATGGGCTTTCGGAGGAATAGAGAGCTCAATTGGCTCTTTCCAGGCAGGCAATACAAGAGCTGCTGGAAATCTCTGATGAGGAACCAAGCACTGAGTCCCCAGTTGAACCCGAAATCCCTTTTGCTCCTGTGCCACTTCAAGCTATTCCAGTTTCTCAGATTCCTCCTCCGGTTGACTTTGTTGACCTTCCTGATTATGCCAAAAAGGGGGAGAAGAATAAGCAAACTGAAAAATCTGCTGCTAAGCCATCTGGGAAGACGTATAGCAAGAAGACCAAGCCAAAGAAGAAGTGATTGTAGACTTGTTTAGATCTTAGGCTTGGGTCCTCCTGTAGTGTTGTCTTGAGTCCTCTTGTAGTGCTGTTTAATGCTTTGTGTTTCTGTTGTTTGTTTTGATTATTTGCATTTTGTACCTCTTATGTGTATTTGGAAGAACTTTGATTAATTCTGTCTTTGTGAAAGCAACATTTGTTTTAAAATTGAAAATTTTCTTAAGTTGCAATGATTTGCTCTTTGAATCTCTTCACATGATTTATTATGATATCTTTTGAAATATAATGCATATGTTGAGGGGGAGCTTGTTAAAGCAAACCCAAGTACTAATCCAGTTTGTAAGTTGTTTTGTCATCATCAAAAAGGGGGAGAATGTTGAATCAAGAAGTTTTGATGATTCCAAACCAACATTGAAGAGCTTGGATTGAAGATATCAAAGGAGCTCAAAGTGTCTCAAGTGAAGAAAATCTGAGTAATCATTGCTAGGATTGTTGTAGGATCTTTTGTTATGGGTAAAAGACTTTGATTTGGTGAAAAAAAACGTTTTAAAACCTTGATCTTAAGTTAAATTATAAAATATTTGAAAAATACCCACCAATAGACTAAGTTTGAAAAATTTACATTGAACTGTCATATGGGAAATTCGAACTTTGGCTTTAAAAATTCGAATTTCGAGCTAAAACTTAGTAAGTCTGAACAAATGTCTCTCTGACAGATGAATTTTGATTGTTCAAAATTTGAATTTTCATAAGTGTCTGAGAGAAGCAGTTGAGCAACAGATGAACTTTAGATTTTGGAAATTCGAATTTCAGACAAAATGAAACTTATGAAAACTGAAGAAATTCATCTAAAATAATGTTAAAGTTCATCTGAAATCAAGATTATATTGAGTTTCAAAATTGCTCACTGACAGACGGACTTTGAACATGGACATTTGAATTTCAGAAGCTAAAGTTGTGAGTCTGTTGAAATAATATGATGACATACGAAGGACAGTGTTTACAAATTCGAATGTTGAAGTAAGTCTGAAAAGATGTCTCTCTGACAGGCGAACTTCACTCTTTGAAAATTTGAATTTTGAATTAAAAGAACTACTGTACTGTTTTGAACCTACTACGGACAGACGAATTTTAGGGTTCCGAAATTCGAATTTCGAGGGTATTGTAGCAAATTGAAAACACTGTTCACACTTAACAGAAAAACTTTTCACTTGAAAATTCGTATGTCACAACATGGAAACATTCTCTAAGTTTCAAAATTCGAATTTCACTTCATGAACAGACGAACTCCGGTATTTCAACATTGGAAGCTTTAACCTTCGGTTCCTTCGAAATTCATCTGTTGACCAACCAAAATTCGAATTTCAGTATGTCAGAAGCATTAAATGCGGTTGGTTAACCGGTAGTTTTTCAGAGTAACCATTGGATAACTTCTCCAATGGATAGATTTTGTCTCTAACGGACATTTGAGACCTAAATCTATAAATATAACATTATTTGAAGTTGTGGGTAACGAATCAAACTTTGAATATACTGAAACTCTGCCAAATCTTCTACTCAAAGACTTTTACCCTCTTACTTCAATACTTGCACTTCAACTTTCATATTCACTCTATTCAAGAGAGTTTCACTTTGTAAATAATCTAATCTTCATCTGGAAGATAGATTTACTTGTGAGGAGTTATCACAAGGGATTGTAAAGCACATAGTGAAAGTGCTAAGAGTGATTGAGTGAGCTCTAGAAAACAGAGCATACACGTTATACTGTGGCATTTGCAAGAAGCCCTTGAATTCTTGCAGTATAGTAGAAAATCTCAAGTTGACTTGGGGACTGGACGTAGGTCAAGTGGAGAGACCGAACCAGGATAAATATCTGAGTTTTTCTTATCCCTATCTCTTCTCTTTTAGCTTATTGCTTTATACTCTGTTTTTCATTATACCTTGCTTTCTTCATCATTTTCACTTTGTGCAGAAAATTTCTAATCTTTCCAATTCACCCCCCCTCTTGAGAAGTCAGCCTAACTAACATATTCAACTAAAATATAGAGTAGTATCATTTTAAACCATTAAGGATCAAAACAGAATTTCTATTGGAATAGTTATGGGAAAACATGTATTTATCTCACTATATAGCTCCAACTGCCTTCAAATTAGTGGCATTTTAAGCTTAAAACATAGACATTTTCATGTATGTAAACCACTAAATTTTTAGAATTCTATATGATTTTATATGATCTTTTAAATTGAGTGATACTTATAGTAAAAAAAATTTGCAGTTTTCAACCATTGTCCAGCTTTGGCTCTTAAATTCAAAAGTTCACTATAAATCATATACATGCTCAATTTTGGTGTTCTTTAGCTTGTTTAAAAGTTCATTCTATCTACTTTAAGAGCATATATAACACCAATGGGATCACTCTGTTTTGAACAAAATGTCCCTATTTCTTTCATGCATGGGCAAGTTGGACAAGTTTACATTTCATATTTCAAAATCTTTATCAGACAATGCATACGTAACTCAAACTTTCCCAAAGCATGTTCATAACATCATAGGAGGCCTAAAATGACATATTTATAGATACAAAGCCTCATGAATTCTCATACAATTTATACAAATTGCCATGATGATACATTAAAATGCTCATGGCTCAATAGGCATGCTTCTCTTCTATCATCTTAGCTTTACCTTGATCCTGGCATCTCTTAAAGCTAGCATTTGGGCACTTGAGGGGATGAGATTGAAACAATGTTAGTAGTAAGTTATATTCATGCATCATGTTTTCATTTCACACAATAATCACATTAAATCACATTGAATCATATTAATCAACAAATTGTCCTATAAGTTATAAAAATTTTGGCAGTATAACGGCTTATAAAATGGATGTCTCAAGAAATATTGTAGCCAAAATCAATGAAAGAAATTACAATTGTACTATCGCAACATAGTTTGATCAAAGAAAATCAATGGAAGAACATAAAAGTAAGAATATGTAACTTAGATACCTTTGGTGTTTGCACTTGCTATAACCTTTTGCTATCAATGATTCCACAAGCTTTTCCAAGCCTCATCAAGTCCCTAAACATCATTAAACATTTGATCAAGCCATTGAGTTTTTCATATCACTCAATATACTTCCATGAAACCCTAGGAAATTCAACTTATCTATCATAAGTTTAATCTTGAAACCCTTACTAATCTTTAAGATTTTTTTATCATGGGGAATACATTTCTTGGCATCAAATTAATCAAATTCCCATTTTAAGATGGCCTTTTGGTCTCGCCGAAATTCTACCCTCAAAGAAAAGATTAGGTTTTCTTAAAACTTGCATCAAAATATGCCTATCTTGTTTTCTCTTGTAAAAACACATCCTTTCCCAAGATTTCATGGTTTAAAAACTTCCCTCACCCAAACATGCTTAGGCCAAAAATGGGCAGAGGTTGGAAGGAAGAAATTTCATAAAAACTAACACATACAACCCAACAACTAAGCTAAAACACTTGAAGGTTGCAAGAGAATCACTTACAAATCTTTCTTGGATTTTTCTTCTCTATTTCTTCTTCTTTTTCTTCCTTAACTTGGCTACCTCTTAACTATCTATTTAGGCAGAGTTTCCTCTCTCTTTCATGTGTGATTTTCAACCAAGAATTGAGGGGTATTTATAGGCCACTAATCAAGCTTACTTTTTGCTAATTACTTTGATTAACTTAATCATAACTTAGCCTTTAAGTTTACTTAATTGTTAAGGCTCTATTTTTATCATGAAACCAATGATTCCAATGAGTTCCTAGGATGCAAAATAGTCAAGAAAAGTCAAGGAATTCATTATAGAAGTTAGTTTGCAAAATGTCAAAACTTAGGGCCACTTATGCATACTAAGTTCTCATTATGATAGCAAGCTATTTAGGAAAGGTTATTAATGTTTATAGGCTCTAAACAAGCAAAGGAAGCAAACTAAGTGAAAAGACAAGTTGAAGTTGAAAGATTGTAAAGCTCTAAGTTAGTCTCTTGTTATGTCTTTATGTAATTGCCCAATGATATTTTACATGTTTATATGTTATGAAAATGTTTTCATGTTGTTGTTATGACTGTTTTTGTAACTGGTTGGTTGTTTGTTTGACGAGAGCTAATCCCGGGATGTATTGTTTTTAAACTGTTATACTGCCGAATTTTTGTTAAATAACATGGATTTTTATATATTTTATGAAATAATGCAATGTTTTCTATGTTTTAAATGTGTTGTAATGACATTTTAGCATGTGCAAGTATACTACTAAATTTTTCCAATCTCACCCCTATAGTTTCCCAAATAATAGGGCCAAATAATGTCAAGGGAAAGCATGTGGCTAAGGAAGATTGAAGAAGAAGAAGAATGATATGCTGAAAATTGTTTTTGTCTATAAATCTTATCTGTTTTTGGTTACTATATAAATTTGAATATTTCTCCAAAAATTCATATGTTTATTATATTATTAGAGCTATGTTTTGTGAACAATCTAGCACTAATTTGGATAAATTGGAGTTATATAATAGAAGTTACGAATATTTTCCCAAAACTGTTCAAGTGAAGGTTATTTTAGACCTTGGAAGTTTTATATTGACATTCTGTCCAGTAAATACATAATAAATGTACAATTTTATATGGTTAGAAAGTACACACTAGAGCTTTCTAATGATACTAAAAATACACGATTTGGCTTTATATACTATGAGATATGATTACTCAAATTTATGGCTCAAAATTTGGATGGAAACTGGAAGCAAAAAATAAACAATAAAGTTTAGTGAATAAACTATATGAGTCTGAGTAATAACTTTCTAGTTTCATATTTTATCCATGAAATTTAAGATGTGAACGATTTTTAGATATTTAAACCACTAAGAAAGTATTTTTGTACATTTAATTATAAATTTTTAAAGTTTGCTGCTTAATTTATTGTATAGTATACAAAAATAGTTTTAAGTTTTAAATTGGTTCAAGTTCTCAGTGATCTTTTTCATGATTTAAAACCAAGTACTTTACAATGGGAAATGTACTCAAATATAAGATGTAAAAAAAAATGCTTAGATTAACAATTTTGCCATGAGGTTTGGAAACTTAATTTTTGTTAAATTACTTCAATGGATTAACCATGGATAGACTTAAGTTATTTCTTACTTGTGAAACTTGTTTCTATCTTTGTTTTCCTTTTGGTTTTCTTTTGTTTTGGTTTTTCTTAGCATTTGATTGTTTTGCCCATCAGTCCATAAGTTTGAGTGTGGGGGAAATTTATGCACTTAGATTTTTACCCATTTTATTTCCTATAATTAAGCATTTTTAACATGAGATTTTGGCTAATCTTGGGATTTTTAAATTACTTTACAGCTTTGTTTAGTCTTCATTTGAGGCTGGAATGGTGGGAGACGGGTTGTAGAATATTAGTGGGAGTGGGAGAGATTTTCTTGTCTACATTATCTTTTCATCTCTCAAGTCTTGCACGCATTCCTTTGACCTCTATGTGTTTCCATTTTAAAATCCTCAACTTATGAAGGTTTTTTAACATTTAATGGCGAAGAATAAATCCAAAATTTTCCTGTCAAACAAACAATTGTATCATGGCATTCCCATGAAGCTCAACTCATTGGTTTCACAGAGTTAAGGTTATTTACTTTAGGACTAATGTGAAATCATACAATGGTGTCCGAAGTATTGAGAATCCCCTTTTAATTAGCTTATTGGCACATGGTGTTATCTCAGTGTTTGAAATGTATGTTGCTTGAATCCTATGTGGATTCTAACAGAGGTAAGAGTAAAAGAACACTTGATTTATTTTTTGTGGGTTTGGTTTTTTTATTTTTATTCTTTTCAAAGAAGAGATAGAGTGAAGGCATCGAAATTGAAAACCCAGAAACTAATGGCCGGATGGGTTAGACATATTAGGATTAGGATAACAAATCACCTCTCTTTCTTCTGTTCATGTTAACTTCTCATTAATTTGCTTTGGTAATCTGTTTGTCAGGATAACATGCCATTAATAAAATCGTCAAAATGTTTGTGCGTATAAATTTTATTTTATAATCCCATCATGTATCTGCTTAATGGGTTCTGTATGCATTTGAATTTGAGAAACCCACTCCTACGAAAGTTACTAATGACCTTTTATTGATGTATAAAAAAAAAACTAATGACTTTTTATTGGTATAAAATTATTAATACCTTTTGTTTTTGGGAGTTTTGCAATTTAAAATATGTTAATATTTTTAATTTTTAAAACGTTTTATTAATTCATGTAAATATTTTGATCGGTTTCTATTAGTAAACTACTTCAATATCAAATTTTTTTCTTGGAAATTAGTGTCAAATTATTTTTGTGAAGGAGTTTTTTTTTTTTGGTGAAAGGTGAGTAGTGAAGAATTTTGCTAATCAGCTGAAAACTATTTTTGTGATCCTTTATTTTTTTTATGTTGTAAATCGCAAATTAGTTAAATATGAGAAAATTAAATATTTTTTCTTTAAATGAATTCTTAATATGAAAGGAGTAACAAATGAAAGCAGCGAAAGGGAATGATTTATTGATATTCCAGATGATATTATGACAGAGAGCACAAATATTTCAATATCTAAAATAGTAAGTAGCAATTATCAATCAGACTTAAGGTTAATTATTCCCTTTTTTACCAATTAAATGTTGTAATTTCAAGAGTACAAACATTGTTTTGGGTAAATGATATATGTTGATAATTTATTTGCATAATTTACTATTATTCAAATTAATAATATTGCTACCTGTTGTATTATTATTATTATTATTATTTGATATTGATTTATCAATTTTATAAAAGTAAACAATTGAAAATTTTTTCTCATAAAAGAGAATTGAAAATCGAGTTGAAGTTTAATTTTACCACTAAAGTCTTTCCAAAATTTCTATAGGTATTCTACACTTTCTTTTTGCACAATGTTACTTTTAATGTTTTAAAGCCGTAGCAATTTTAATTTACCCTAACTAGTTAATAATGTTAATGGCAGCGTCATTTGTACCAAATCCAACTTACATGACATCCTAGTTAGGAAAAACATCCTTAAAAAATTACAAAATCATAAGAAAAATAGTTTAAATAAAGAAATTTAATCAAAACACGGAGGATCTAAAACCCAATTCTAATACCCAAAGGGTATTAGAACCTAAAAACTACTCTCTCTATTTTTTAATATAGGACATTTTTAACCGAATCATGCCGAATTAAGAATTGAAATTAAAACTAATTAACTACCTCAATTTCTCTAACAATCTCAATATTTTTCCAAAACTATTCTTATTTAATCTCTTTCTCTTTCTCTTTGAATATATTAAATAGAAACATTTTTTAGAAATATATAATAAATATTATCTCATATATTATAAATGATCTTATTTTTAGAATTAGGATAAAAAATCCTATATATAGAACTAAAGAGAGTATTAAAAGTCATTTCATAAAAGTTCTATGTGAAAATTCAGGTAGGCATCCAAGTGAAAATATAATATGCTAAATTAAAATGTATCAACTCAACCAAATTAATTTTGTTCCCAAGCCAAAATCCCAAACTCTAACTAAAAATATCAAAAGCTAATAAACTTAATTAATAAAAAAACAAACAAATAATAAAAATGTGTCGATTCATGAGAATTTTCTGCACTTTAAGAAAATTTTCTGTCGCAGTGAAACTGGTCGATGTAAAGAACATTAAATGATCGGTACTTTTTTCTTTTCTTTTTTCTTTTTATTGGCCACGGGCCAGTACTGTTTAAAGATAATAAATTTGTTTTATGAAAGCCTATGGAAAATCAAAAGTTGGTGAGGCTTTCGGGTCCAGCTGGAGAGGAGAACGGTTCAAGTAGAGGCTGGGAGGAGAGGTGCCTTCACGACTTTGTCCCAGTTCAACACTTGCAAAAGTCCCATTTGTCTTTTAGCTTTCGCGTTCAGTTTCAGTTGTGAAAATACAAGCTTTTCATTCTGTTTGTTGGATCAGATTCAGAGTATTGAGGGTTAGGCTCTTGATCTGGTCCCGGTATGCTTAATTTGCCTTGATATTCATTCAAGGCGACTCTATCATTTAACCTGCCAAACTCTGCTTCAGAGATGAATCAGCTGGTTGAACACTCTGCGAATGCTCAAAGGAGCTCCCGTGTTCAAGCTCCACTGGTCAGTATTTTTGGCTCTAATATAATTATTAATTTCAATTATTCTATTTTCAGTTGCATTTATGATCAATTTAAGTTTAGTTTTTCCCCAATTCATGACCTTTGAGATATGCCCAGTTGACTTCTTGTTCAGATTTCTTAGTTTTAACAGTTTATCTATGTTGGACATTGTCAATTATCCGAGGATGTGTTTCACGTTTAGGCCAACCCGAATTTCTTCTTGCGTTTGTAATAGAAGCAAGGAATTTTGTTGTTTGCACTGTCTGATGAAAGCATGAAATCTGAATCTGTACTTCACGTTTGATTTATTTCTTTGATGCGCAAGCAGAGTTCTTTTTCTCTAAATCTCTCATTATACTTCATGCTTCGTAGTCAATTTGTGGCTTTAGTCTTAGGCTGCTCAATGGGCGGAAGCTATCTTATTCCTTTGAAGGCTCTGGTTTCCGACGATGTCTCTCTTTCAGCTTCGTCATTCATTGTTAGTTGGCTTCCTCAGATTCTTGAGTAAATCTGATATACAAGAGGACAAATATGTACTCAACTAGCATTTTACATCTGGGAAATGCCAACCCCCAGATTTTTAACATAATTTGGTAATAAGCTTATTGGGGAGTAAGAGCATGGTGGGGATATTTCATGCGTTGTTATTCTGGCCATAAGCTCATAGTTTCAGAATAGTATAAAATTTAAGTTAAACTGGAATGGAACGGGTGTTAGAAAAGGAAAATTGTAGCAAAGGCTGTGGTGCCAAAGTTTCTGCTATTTTTTTATAACTAATATCTTTTTGGCCAATACATCCCATAACTAATATTGAAAGTGTTAAAGTTACAAAGAAGGGAAGTCATTATATCAAGGAGTTTGCTAGTTTGAAGCTTAAGGCTTGGGTATAAGCACCGAGAAGAAAGTCATGTTCATTCCCTCTCAGCTCTTATGGGATAGAAATTTCAGTACACGGTTTCTGTTTTATTTTGGGTGGGGATTCTCTAATGGATTTGCAGAGATAATGAGAAATCCTATGATTTTTTGTTTGGGATTTTGTAGGTGAACCTCTTACTCTCATTCGATGCACGTCCCCTTTTACCTTAACATAGTCCTTCCGGTAAAAAAAAGTAGTTTGTAAGGTTCCCTGTTGATAGTGTTTAGCCTTTAGAATATTTTATCTTAGTACATCTCCTTGACGCTTGTGCTCCTTCTGCTTTTTGTTTTGATCTTTCATTTCAATTTTGAATCAAAATACTAGGCCTACTATTTCCTTCCTCTACCATGTAAAGAAGGGATTTTGTAAGCCTAGTGTTTAGCCTTTAGAATTTCTCATCTTAGGACATCTCTTTGAAGCTTGTGCTCCTTCTGCTTCTTGTTTTGATCTTTCGTTTCATTTTTTATCAAATACTAGGCCTACTATTTCCTTCTTTCTCAATTATGTAAAGAAGGGATTTTGTTTGCTTGACTTCTCGTGTTTCCTTTTTACTTTATATTCATGATTATCCATTAAAAGCTACCAAGGAAACCTATATGCATAAACACACAAATTTACACACACACGCACACACACCCGTGTTTCCCTGGTGATCTGTTCAGCAAATTATTCTACTCAACCATATCATTATCTGCAGGTCATCCTGTGTGGTCTAACTAAAGATATTTCTTTCTATATATCTTCACTAACCACTACCATGGTCATCCTAGCATTTCAGTATAGTTTTCTGGTGTACCCAATACTTCCTTCTCTTTCCCTATTTGCTTTTGATAGGAAAACTTCCTTTTCTGATGTCTTTTGTTTAATAGTTTGTGGAGAGGGTGGTATATTCATCAAGCCCTTTTGACTATCCCCTTATATATGCTGGAATAAGGGTGTAAACCTTGAATAAAGGTGATAACCCCACCTATTCCTTAGGTGTACAACTCAAGGGGTGTACATATGTCCAACCAGCAGAATCTAATATTTTAGGAAACAACAGTGTTGACCGTAACACATTCCAATCTTTTGGAATCTCATTAAGGGCTTCCTTTCTGCAGCTCTTCCTGAATGATTCTCTGGTTTTGGCAAGTTGTGTCAGTTTGCTCCCCTGCACCTCCTACTTTTCACGTTGAGGTGTCATTAGGTTTTATCAGCCAATGTTAATGCTCTTTTTTTTTTTTTTCTTTCTTTAAGTTTTACTACTTATTTTGTGTCCCCAAAAGATATTCGTTCAAATTTATCTAAAGCCCTGTTATGAACTCTAAGAGAAACTGTTGGGCTTACTTACAAATTTGAGTTGTTGCTGAAATTTCTGCTGCATGTCACATAACTTCTTAACAATGACACTTGTTGTCTGTGTGGAGTGCTTTGGACTTGGTGCAATATCATGCTACATGTCACGTAACTTCTTAACAACGACACTTGTTGTCTGTGTGGAGTGCTTTGGACTTGGTGCAATATCATGCTAACATGATACACATGATGGATCTTGGTTGTTTTTTGTCTATCTCAAAGCCTTAATGTCAGCATTTAAACTTTAATGGCTGCAATGATATAATGCTTATATTTTAATATGGACTTTCTAGAAGAATAAAAATCAAATTTCTGCTCGAAATAATTTTCTTTTGCTTTTCAATAGGATTTTGTTATTTTGTGTGGGACATCATAAAAACTATCTTTTTGGTACCTAAAGCTAGAAGGAGACACTATCTATAATTACTCTATGCTTGTGTACTTGAGTAAAAGGCATTTGGTCATAGTCATCAATATTGATGGAATCTCAGAGTATATATACTTGTTATAGGTTCTTATTTGCTTTTAGTTTTCTCTTCGGTGGATAATTTTGTTTCTTCTAGCATCCTGACACAGAAAGCTTTACAGGTTGACTCTGTTTCTTGCTACTGCAAAGTTGATTCAGGCCTGAAAACAGTTGCTGGGGCACGTAAATTTGTTCCTGGGTCAAAGATTTGTATCCAACCTGACATAAATCCCAATGCGCACAAGAGCAAAAATTCACGTAGAGAAAGGACACGAGTTCAGCCTCCTCTTTTACCTGGCCTTCCAGATGATCTTGCTATTGCTTGTTTGATTCGAGTACCTCGGATTGAGCATAGGAAATTGCGTTTAGTTTGCAAGAGATGGTACAGCCTTCTTTCTGGAAACTACTTTTATTCACAAAGGAAAAGTCTTGGAATGGCAGAAGAGTGGGTTTACGTCATCAAAAGAGACCGTGATAGAAGAATCTCATTGCATGCTTTTGATCCTATCTACCAACTATGGCAGCCTCTTCCGCCTGTTCCTGGGGAATATTCCGAAGCCTTGGGATTTGGCTGTGCGGTTATAAGCGGTTGCCACCTGTACTTATTTGGCGGAAGAGATCCACTAAAGGGATCAATGAGACGTGTCATTTTCTACAGTGCCCGTACAAATAAATGGCATAGGGCACCAGATATGCTCCGGAAACGTCATCTGTTTGGTTCTTGTGTAATAAATAACTGTCTTTATGTGGCTGGTGGGGAATGTGAAGGAATTCAAAGAACTCTTCGGTCTGCTGAAGTTTATGATCCCAACCGGAACAGGTGGAACTTCATCTCAGAGATGAGCACAGCTATGGTGCCCTTTATTGGTGTTATTCATAATGGAACCTGGTTTCTGAAGGGACTTGGGTCCCGTCGCAATGTAATGTGTGAAGCCTATTCACCTGAAACTGACACCTGGACCCCAGTTAGTAATGGAATGGTTAATGGTTGGCGTAATCCTAGTATCTCACTGAATGGACAGCTCTACGCACTCGATTGCCAGGATGGGTGTAAGCTTACTGTTTATGATGGAGCAACAGATTCATGGAAAAGGTTTATTGATAGCAAGCTTCATTTGGGTAGCTCCCGTGCTTTTGATGCCGCTGCTCTTGTTTCCCTGAATGGAAAGCTATGCATTATCCGGAACAACATGAGCATCAGTCTAGTTGATGTTGCCAGTCCTAACAAACATGTGGAAAGCAATCCTCACCTTTGGGAAAATATTGCTGGAAAAGGTCATCTGAGGACTCTGGTTCGAAATTTGTGGTCAACTATCGCAGGACGTGGTAATTTGAAGAGCCACATTGTCCACTGTCAGGTGCTTCAGGTCTGAGAAGTAAAGTGAAGGTTTGGCGATAGAGTTAGGGAAATTGTTGGTTTCCTGGGAAGAAATCAAGAGTAAGAGGGTTATTATATTATCCCAGTTTCTTGTGGAGGAAAAATGATGCTTTTTGTTGTAAAGATTGTTGATTTTGGGAATAGAATGAGGTCATTCCTTTTGCATTCATGAAGAGGAAGAAGCGGATGTTGTAAATGATATTAAGGCCGTGCCCTTTCCCTTTCATTACAGTATGAGGAGGTTTACTTTACTATTATTAGATATGCTTTGTGACTGTTGTACATGCTTTATTAGAAAAGAAACTTTATATCTCTCTCTGGTTGGCTTGCTTGGTTGATCTGTTGTGTTAAGCTGGAGAACGAGAACACATTATTTTATCCTTGTACAAAAGGAGGTTGTGGTTCTGGCCGAAAAAAAAAGTACAAAAGAAGGTTGTGGTAATACATGTCACCAACCATGTGGAGTGTGGATGAAACCTCAAGTAAATGTAATGAAGCACTTGGACTGATCATTCAAGTCTGAGGTGCTTGCGGAAGTTGTTGATGAATGCATTGGCCATTCAGTTGTTGTTGCTCATGGCTGAAGATTCACTTGGAAGATTTCAGAACAAGAGTGAATAGGCTCGTGGAATTCAGAAAGATTTGAAAACTATTATTTAGACCTCTCATAACACTTTGAGCAACGGCAAATAAGCTTGAGTAGAGAGTAAAGAAAATGTTTTTTCTTTTCTTTTCTTTTCTTTTTTTGTTTTTGAAAAACAAAAAGGCTGGGAAATCACCTAGGAGATTTACATTAATTGGCTTGGAGAGGTGTCCTCCTCCCCTCTTTCTAATCTTAAAATATGTCTACAACTAAAAGGAGGCTGAGTGAGAATAAGAAAACCTCAACAAACTAATCAATCGGTACGTTTACTTGCGTCTCGTGAAAAGCAAACTTGAAGCGAAATTAACAATAACTATCCCGAGGCCTCGTTTGACCAATGGTGTTGTTGGATAAGAACTATATGTGCTGCCAGCAGTTAGCCACGTGTGAATGATGCTAGTAGAGGTTCAATTTCATTAATTTGAAATTAAATTAAATGAGAAAAAAATCTTGAAGTTTTAAAAATAGCTGTCAGATATCGGCAAAGACAGAGAAAGGGGGCATGGGGGCAGTCAGCCACGTATGAATGATGCTAGTGGAGGTTCAATTTAATTAATTGCAATTAAATTAAATAAGAAAAAAATCTTCAAGTTTTTAAAATAGTTGTCAGATTTCAGCAAAGACAGAAAAAGGGGTCATGGAGGCAGCTAGCCACGTGTGAATGATGCTAGTAGAGGTTCAATTTAATTCATTTGCAATTAAATTAAATAAGAAAATAATCTTCAAGTTCCTAAAATAGTTGTCAGATATCAGCACAGCCAGAAAAAGGAGGTATGGGGGCAGCGTCCCAACTCCCAACCTCCCTCCCATTTTCAACATTGATTGGTCCCCCTCTGTATTATTAACATAATAATTTCTGGCATATATTATCAATATAGTTAAACATACATGTATTTTGTTATTTGATTGATGCATAATATTAGTTTTTTTAAGTATATTAAACATATGATTTTTTTTGTCTTTTTGAAGTATCTACTAATTTTTTTCGAATTTTTTAATAGCTGAACAACATTACTGCTCCTTTTTTTGCCCTTTTGTAGTAGCCACTGGTTTTTTTTTGTTTTTGAATTTTCTGGAGATACACTATGACACAAAGTACACTAATGACAGCAAAAATAAAATTTGGGAATTTTTCTTAGTCTGGTCAAAAACTGGATAGCCACAACACAGATACAAGAAAAAGGAAAACAAGTCACAAAAAGTCTCAACAATCAACAAGAGATGGTAGGACCAAGACTTAATGGAAAAGTCACAAGCAAAAGACACAAGAAATGAACAAAATTCACGTCACAAGGATGGAAAGAACAGGAAGGAAAACAAAGGACAGCATAAGAATAAGATCTAGACAAATGAAAATATGGGTGAACAAAGGAGAATGGAAAGGAAATAATACACCTTGAAGACTAACAATCAAAACTCTGATATCAAATGATGAAAGACCTGCTTAAAACTCATCCAATATACCTTTAACAATTTGAAAATTGTCTGAGAATGTGTTAGAATCAAATAAGAATACACAAGGAGAGGAAATACACGAATCTAAAAATTAATAAGAAAAATAATGCACAAAAATAACAAGAAAAATAAGAAATATATATTGGTCAATATGTAAGACTCTAGAAGAATCCGTCTCTTAGAATCCTAGTATTGAGATACTACAAAGGAAGACTACTCATTTGATAAGTCTAAGAATCCTTTCAAAAACACAGGAGATAAAAGAGAAAACTCACAAGAAAAGAACATAAGTTTTGAAAATTCATTTTTATTAATCTTTGAATTGTAAAAGTACATAGGTGGCTGTTATATAAAGGAATAATGCAACCAAAACTCTAGTCCTAAATAGAAAAATGAAATTAAAATAAAAATTAAAAAATAATTATATCTAATCCTACAAGAGGTATCACAATCTAAATAAAAAAAGAAACAAAATATTCTACAAATCAATCAAAGAGTGGCAACTAAAACTAATAGAAAAATTCTAGAGCCTAATATTTAAAAATAGGAAACAATCAAAATTTAATTTCCAAGACATAATCTTTAATCACGTGGTTTTTATTCTAAATATTAAATAAAAAATGAAAACCATTAATAAAATCATATTAAAAACATCACTTTAGGGGAGGCACATCGTTAGCATATGTTTATTTAAGTTAGCTCTTCCTAATAGGCTCCTTTTGGGGCCTAGACTTGAATCTTGTATGGAAGACATCAGGAATAAGCCTCTTAGCTCTATATGGGCTGCAACTTTGCTCAAATAAATGGGCTTCCATTCATGTAACTCATGGATCATTCTTGCTTTAGTTATTGGGCCATATATATATGTTTTGCCATGGAACTTTGGTCTTCAAAGCTTGATTTCCTTACTCAGCGCTCTTTTCAAACTCCTTGACATGCTCTTGAATTCACCTAAGCTCTCCTAATGCATCATATATACCTCAAACATACTCCATCATCAACGATGATTGGTGCTTAGAAGAGGTGAAGGGCACAAGTAGAAACAAGCTAGGGAATCATCCAATACCAGGTCTAAGGTGGCTTTCTCTATTCCCACATACATGGGAATTGGTCATTCCAGGAGTCAAGTCACCTCCGTACCAAATAAGCTTTATAATGGAATCCCTCACCTGTACCCATTTCCTCCTAACAAACGGGGCTTTAATGTCTCTGACACACCTAATTATTTGTTGTTTTACCATTAGATCCCTAGAGAGCCAAAGTATGTTAAATAGAGGGTATTTGTGTAAAAAAGAGTTTAACAATGTGATTTAACAGTTGAATGAATGAAAATGGAATTTTAAAATTAGAAGGAAGATTTGTGTGTAACATAGTTTTTTATTTTAGCAGAGGTTTATTTATACGCTTTGGATGGAAGATATTTATAATTAAAGTAGAAGTGAGGTTCGTTCATTTTACTCATAAAATTACTAAAAGGCATGCATTAATTGAAAGAAACAGAGAGAACGCTCCAATAATAATTGAATGCGATTCATATATTTTAAATTATCATCTTCCTTCTAATTTGAGATTCCGATCAACCATCCCATCTCCAAAGCAAACGTTAGGCATTTATGATATATCTAACAGACTGTTTGAAGCATATTTTGATCTCTTGACAGGAGGAGCAAATAGATATGTGTTAATAAGTACAAAGCATGTAATTAATACCCCTTTTGCTTTGGACTTTTTTGTCCAAAATATAAGAAATTAATAAAAGATTGTTTGGTGCATTTAAAGTTTTTTTTTCTAAAAATTCCCTTTATTAAAAGTTTTACACATGGTATAAGTTTTGGATATTAAATGGGGGCATTTTTTGAAGAAAAATTTCATTTGTAACAAATTTAATGATTCTAACCACTTTTAACTAATTTTTTATTTATATAAAGTAATTATTTGTTTATTGTATCTAAGACCAACTTTATAAGATCCTACAACACTACTATATAAGAATTGATCATGCACATATTCAAATTAATCATAATGACTACACTAATTTCAAATCAAATTACTAAATATTAATTAACTCATAACTAGTAAACGGCATGCAAGACTTTAAATTCATATATTCCCTCCATTTTGAAATATGTGGCAGATTTTTTGAGGATTAAAGTTTCAAAATGTAAGTCATTTTATGGAAGTTAGAAACCATTTAATTTTTTCATTTTTGCCCTCACTTATAATAAACCTCAATTAAAGTGAATACTTGACTTCTTATGGTGGAGAAAGATAGAAGTAATTAATATAAGATAATTTAATGAGGATAATTTTAGGAAGTTGTGACAATTTTAAAAAATTAAAGCATATAACTAACTTTAACTATTTTTTTTTTGTGGAAGTAAGTTAAACATGACTTATATTTTAAAATAGAGAAAGTAATATGTTGTGAAGAATATGTTCTCATATTAACTTTTTATGCTTGGATTTTATTTCCCCTCTTACCTTACTTGAGTTTTAGTTTCGTAGAAATTGGATGATATTTCTTAGAATTTTGAAGAGACCATATTGTAATCCATGAAATGACCTGTGTGTGCGTGTGAATGTGAATTTGGAAGCAAGCGATGGAAGGGGCAGGAAGGTCCACAAGAAATGTACGTAAAATTTAATCAACAAGTAGTCAAGTGGGCTTCCACATGAAATGAAAATAGTACGGACGCAGGCATCAATTATCATATTCATATTTACATTCATATGGTTTGTAAACAAAGAAACTGGAACCCATATATTCCAACACCATAAATGGTGAGGATCCATGCATTATTATGTACCCACCATATTGCTTAACGTAACATCCACTTCTGTGAAAAAAGAATGGGGGAGAGATATAACTTAGACGTGAAGAAGACAAAGGAATTGACATTGAAAAAAATCAGAAGAGCTGACAATCGCAACAGTAATTGTGGGATCCTTAGTGCGTAGAATTGTAATTCCATGTTGTCATAATTTGGTTACAACTGCATTTGTTTTTCTGAATACAAACCAAACCATACATGACATCTATAATCTATTCCATTCCATGCACGCAGCTAGCTAGCAAGTGTCCTCCACACTGCATCTCTAAGTAAAGTTTTCTAAGGGCACAAAGTGTCCCACTTTATTCATCGATCCCAGCACCTGCAACTCGATCCCAACGAGAATTCCAACTACTACTTATTTTAACATAACAAAATTCTATAAACTATATATATATATATTCCACATATTTTATACGTACAAGATATCGTTTTAGGAGTTCAATAATTTCAAAAAGAATGAAAAGAAGGGACTAGTGAGTGACTACCTCAAAGTCTCACATGGCTTGTGGGTGAATTCCTTTCCCTTCAACATGTGACTGACGCTTACAAGTAGGGACATCACCGAACAGACTTGCAGGTAGCACCTCTGACAACATCCCAAAGGTGAATACGAGAGTATTATCAGTTCGTGATTCGTCATTGACCTTGATTTCAGTCACAGGGATCCATATGAAGTGCACCCACTTCTGAATTCCCGACAAATCCGACAGCGATCAGTAGGTGAGCTTACCTGTGATTTGCTTATCGTAATAAACCAGAAGAGTAAACGGCACGTAACAAGGGTTTTCGAGTTCAACGCGAAAGGAGTCGTTGCCGGAGAGAGTGTAGGATTTGACGTTGTTGGGAAGAAGACCCTTGGGAAGGCCGTATTCGGTGAGCAAATCGTGGACGTTGGGATCAGGAAGGTTCCGGAGAGGTAACGTACGGGACATGGCGGGCTTCGGAAAGCACTATCACAAGTAGGGAGCAGAAGCAGAGGATGGGAGAAATGCGAATTGGTGGAGCCATGGATGACACTATGGAGAGCTTCACAGGTTGAAGATGTTAGAATGAATTCAGTTCAGGTGCAATCTTCTCCTGAAACGCCCTTCTTTATATAAAAATAAACAACAATGTAAGAGAATAAATGACACCAATATTTGCCTTCGGCCCTCGCATTGAAAGGACATAAGTGAAATGTTAGTGTATATAATTTATGAGGATGGGCTTTTGGATCAATACCACTTGTATTAGGTGGTTTTATCCAATGCCATAAATTTATTTTGACAAAAAAAATCATTTCCAATGTTGGAGGATTCATCAATAATTAACGGACCAAGTTATATGTGTGTGTGTATATATATATATAAATGTACCATATCGATATTTCATTTTTTTTTTAAATAGTAGTATAGTTTTGCGCACTACAACAGAAATGATCTTTGGGTATGCTTTTTTTTTCTTTCAGGTACGCTTTTGAAGCGTACCCTATATGACCGCTCCAAAATCCTTTGGACCGCTCCAAATTCCTTTGGACATGCTTTTGAAAAGCATACCCAAAATATGTTATTTGGGTACACTTTATAAGAAGCATACCCATAGATCTATATTTTTTTTAAAAAAAATATTTTTCATTTTAAAAAAAAATATTTTTCATTTTTTTCCTGCTCCCCCACTATAGGATTTTTGGGCCAAAAGAAACTTTATTAATGTAAAAAAGGATTACACACATTTGATCAGGAAAGCAAAAAATCCCTATCATACAACTTACAAAAGAATTAAATAAAATAGACAAATTAACAAGCATACAACCTACAACCAAAAAAAAGAATACAGTAAAACCAATCAACTAACACCATTTCTAACATGAACCTCTTCATACTTGTGATGCTCAGCCTCACAATTAACAACTATTTCTCCATTGTTCTTACATAAATGAAATTAATCTTGCACTGTATCCAAAATTCACACAATTAATCCAATTTAAAAAAATGTCATATATTCATCTTAGAACTAGTAGGCAAGCCCCAACAAATATGGCACAATTATTGAAATAATTCAAAAATGAAAACAGGTTATGATAACAGCTAATAATTCAAACCATACCCCTAAGCCTTAGGATTTGAATTGTGGAGTTCATTGATAATCAAAACAAAAGCTTTAGTCCACTTGAGTTATTCACAACCTTCACCAATTAACAATCAACAAGCAGGTGATCATGTTAAGTTATTCACAATGTTTTGATTCCTAAAATCTTTTGCATACCCTTAAGTATCACATGCCTGAAATATACTTATCTTTAGGCCAATGATAGTCCAATAATACAGAAGGGCCCATCTCAATCAGTAATTATACTTTCCAAATTCAAGTAGCACACTCACAACCCACCAATTTGCATTATAACTTTGATGTCTAATACTATGACATGAAGAACATAACATATGGCTCAATTTGAGAGTTTCAAATTAGGATCCATATGAGCAGAATCTCAATCATACTTTTCAACCTTAACAAGCAACAAAAGTCCCTAATTTTATTATAATTATCCTATTAATTTCAGTAAGATGAGATCATGTAGCTAACTAAGACCAACTTAGATACAAAAATCTAAACCTACAATGGATTCTAGTGACCCAAACCTCAATCTTTTGCAAACTAGGATGTCAAAAAAACTATTTCATCATATTTTTTCTAGCTCAACACTTAGGCAACCACCACCAAAAGAAAGAAATTAAAATAGACAGAACTCAAAACATGATAACTCCTAGATGACCTAAAAGAATAAATCAAACTTCAGTATAAATGAGAAGAAGTTTCTAACTCAGAAAGTCATAAACAAAGTAGAGCACTATGTACTCAACTCCACACCCCAAATCCCTTCTCGCATCCTTTAAACATCGATGAACCTTAAAATGATATTCACTAAGATTTTTGTCAAGTTTTTAGTACAGAGCATAAAACTTAGAAGAAGAAGTTATGCTGAAGTTATGACAAGGTGATTTCATATCCATAATTCTAGCACCAAAGAATATGATTGCATTTAGAATTTTAGCCCACATGTTTAACAATTTTAGTGAAGAATTTTGAACAAAAACATAGCTGTATGTAACAGTTTCAAGCCCAAAACGGAATCCTGACATGCACATTAATTTTATTGTAGAATTTTGCACAATAACATAGCTATATGCAGTTGTTTCAATCAAAAAACAAAATCCTAACTTGAGCAGCAATATTACTGTAGAATTATGGATAGAAGCATAGCTGTTATGCAGCAATTTTGAGTCCCAAAACAAAATCCTAGAGTGAGCAGTAATTTTAATCCCAAATTTTGCACAAAAAACTTGATAACATGGCTACAAGTAGTAGTTTCAAGCCTAAAACAGAATCCTGACATGCAAAACAATTTTAATGCAGAGTTTTGCACAGGAACAGAGTTATATGCAACAGCTTTAAGCTCTAAAGAAGTGAGACACACAAGAAAATTCATCATCGAATATGACCAAATTTTGACATTCATTGAACTTAATATAATAGCAATTAAAAGAAAAAATGCTATAGAACATAGCCAAATATTTGATAATCAAAACAAGCTCGTTAGATGAATTATTCCAAACGTTCAGAAACTGAACAAGAAAGATAGATGTGAGAATTAAGGACTAAATAATCTAGACTATCATGCCACCTGGAGGACATGACACGATTTTTGAAGTCTAACTAGCTTGATAGAATATACAGGCATGAGAAACTATGTTGATTCATGAATTGTCCTGAAACTAAATATAACAAAAGAAAACTCAATAAATATAAAAAGAAAATAATGCTAGTCAATTATAAAGCAAATTACAAGGCAAAATGTTTCAACCTTAGGAACATTCTCTCTGCTGCAGAGATAGAAAAGGCCTCAACAACTGATGCAACTATCACAACAAATCCCATACCATCACAAGATCTTTCGCTACTTCAATGTCATAAAGGTTATTAGGTATAAGCATTCTGAAAGCTGAGAGGGTTGTCTCTCCAAAGCTACAAATATCCAGAAAGGAAAAGAATCGATACATGCATAAAATAAAATAGGAAATGAACAAATTTAGATAATGAACTATCTATTGGAACTAACCGATATTGATGAAAAGCGTGTTTCCTCATCTTTATCCCTTTGGGATCCCAAAAATTTGTTGAAGCAAAAAATTACAAGTTCAGTGAGCCACATATGTATGTGTAATATGAGAGGAACAAGATTTGGGAAAGATTCTTACCTTCAGGTTCTGTTGGACCATTACACGAATTAGGAGTTTCTTCAATCTTTGCAACCTCACTTTGCCCTCAATCAAAAGTTTCTTTCAATGCTAACCAAAGTTTCAAGGAACACCCAAATGAAATTCAAGAATAGCACATACATAGCAATTGCATACAGTCAAAGTCTCAAGCAGATTATTAAGGTCTCAGATGCAACAATAGGCGTAACCAACCACGAGAATAGGGATACACACCCACGCACGACTCCGATTTTTGGCCAATCTAGTCCTGTCTCCTTTTCACATTGCTCCTTAAGCAATGGCCTAGTTTTGCCGAACCAGCCACCATGACCCGCGAAATGAAGACTGATGAAGTAGGTAGCACGAGAGCAAAGATACACACCCACGCACGACCCAAGACCCGGTGACCCACGCACGACCTTCGAAGAAGAAGAGTAAGGGAGTGCTGAAATGTGAAGTAAGAGAAAGTGAGTGGTGCGGCTAAATGAAGGGGGCAACAGGGCTTCAGTGATGATGGCGGAGTTTTGCGCGAAAAGATCAAAATTTGAGAGCGGGAGAGGCTTTTTGTTTGAAGAAAGTAAAGTGGTAAAGGAGCCGCGGTTATGTTCGAAGGACTTAAGCTTTTTAGTTAAGATTTAGGTATGCTTATATATATTGTGTGTCTAAAGACCCCGCTATTTGGTATGCTTTTAAACCAAGTGCACCTAAATATATTTGGGTTATCATATTTTGGTATGCTTTTTTGAAGAAATGTACCAAATGATAGGCATTTGAGTATGCTTTTTGTTATAAGCATATCCAAAGGTGCTTTTTGGTACGCTTTTTAAAAAAACATACCTATATATGCGTACTTAAATATTAAATCTGTAGTAATGGCGATGAAATTTACACCATCAATTTTGTTTAATCTACTTAAAGGAGTTTCATAATTTATTTCCTAAAAAAAATTAGAATAAAAATAATATATTTGATATAGTTTAGGCCCTTGTATGTATTAATTTTATTTCCATTTTTAAAATGGACCGACAGCTCCCATGCGCACATTGTTGGATATTAAACAATTACACACATGCATTCCTTGATGTTTATCCAGTTGTAGGCATTTTAAAGCATTCTCTAAAATAAAATGTTTCATATTATAAGGCTTATTTCAAAAAATTATTTGGTTCAAACTATAAATCATATTTAGGCATTATAAGATGTATTAATAACTTTTTTAATGTTCTGTCCTTGACCTCAATTAAGAAGTAAAAGAAAAAAAATTAGAATTTAATATATTCAATAGGGATAATAATGGAAAGGATCACATTTTTTTGGTAAATTTAATGAGTTAATCAACTTTTAACTCCTTTTATTAGTATGTAAGAAATTTTTAAAACATGATTTATATTATAAATTAGAAAAAATAAAAAATGTAAAAAGAAATAGCATCGAATCAAATGATCTAGAATATTATAAAATTTAATAATATTTTACTAAAATAATTTTAATTTAAATGATCCATTAATATTAATAAAGAGTAAAATAATAAAACAAATAATTAATATCTCTTTAAAATTCTAAAGTGAGGAAAACTATGAAAATTCTTGAAAGCTCCAAAATCAAATTCTTTTTTTATTGTTTTGTCAGGCGGACCATCACAACTTCTATGCCATTTGGATGTGACGCCAGCTTACCTCACCTGCTTATTCATTTAGCAGGCTGGACAGGACATATGATACGCACCCAAAAAAACAAAAAATATCAAGCGTATAATGTCAAACGCATTTGCATTCCAATGTGCCTTTTGGCTCGTTAACCCTTTTAATCTTTTACATTGTCACAGGCCCATTAGCCAAGTTTTAATCTAATGCAAAGTAAAAACCAAAATCTTGGATTGTTAATTCGTTTCACTTTCCTCCACTCTCTTCTCAACTCACAGTCAGCAGCACTAGAAATCAAAGCCCAATAACTAACAAGAAATCAATGGGCGAGGTAAGCCAGCCAGCTGCTGCTCCTTTCGTTACAATTTTATAAAAGAACACAAAATTAAGTAAACTGAGTATAACTTCATCTAGTAATACCTGCAAGGGAAGTACGATACGTTGTCCACTACTTTTTCTGGGATTATGACAAGGGTTCTAAAGATTAGCTCCTTTGTCTCATAACAAAATCAAACACATCTAATCCATAACATGCATGACACAAATCTTATATATATATATATATATATTCCACCGTTTTGCATAGTTATAACAATGACACGATTTTACAAGACGTCCACTTAATAGCAATCATTCTTGTTTCACTACAACATTTTTCACTTATGGCAACACTTTTTTTGTAACAGTTAAAAAAGTGTTGTCTAATTTATAGATAGGCAACTATTTTCTTAATGTTGCCTATTAATAGAGACTTTAGGCAAAAAAAACTTGTCTACACTTGAAAAATGTTCCCTAATCTACAATAGACAACATTTGTTTGTGTTACATTATAGTTTTAGAGTAGGTTACAAAGAAAAAATGTTGCCTATAAATATACTCTCAATGCAACATTTAGGAATTGTTGTCTATACTACAGAAAATTTTTCTTTCCTTTACTTTGGAGTGATATTTGGTTTTTAATAAATTCTCTAATTAATTATATAATTTTATTAATCTGTTTTTTTTTTTCAAATTTTAGACTCCCGCGGAGTCCCTAATTCCCACTCCCAAATTTTCAATTTACCGGCATTGAAAAATCCATCGTGCGTCATCCCCATCCTCTCACCCCTTCTTTCCCATCTTGATCTGTGATATGAAGTTGCATTGTGCAAAAACCATTATGACATCCTAATTTTGTCTCGCCGTTGGTATCACAACTTCGTCTCACCAATCGCAATCGCACATCTCACAACTTCATCGCCTTTCTCCATTGCAAGCAGGGCTCCACCAACATCGTCCTCCATCGTAATCAACCTGGTGAGTTGTCCCTCACCATTTCTCTCTTCTTCCTTCTTCTATTTCATCGTTTTTGTCCTTGTCACTGAGATTTCATGGCTTCTCTTTGCTTCAAGATATCTCATGACAACTCTAGCTCGCTGGAGTTGCAACTTTTCTATTTTTTCTAAGAAGTGAAAACAGGAGTCATTGAGGAAATTTCTCAAACAATTTCTCTTAGGCTTTCAATTGACCAAGACTTTTCACTATCAATATTTACTTCTGGTGCTTAACCTTTGCCACAGGACAATTGTAAAGGATGGCTAGATCTTGTATGAGGCTTCTCATGGAAGCTAATTGAAAGTTGCACGTTTATGAAGCTCAGCGTGTCCTACAAGAGCCACGATCACCATAGGTGACAGTGACTTATTATTAAGTAATTTCTCTCATCTTTGCTTTTTCACAATTGTATTTGGCAAACAATTAAGCTACTAGGAATTGATGGTTTTTTCTTTCAATTTAATGATGAGGCATGGTCACCATTTATGAAGAAGTATAGGACCACCATACATCCAGGAGAAATATAGATTATTCACCCTGATGGACAAGTTAAAAACTACTAGACTTTAAAACTTTATATAAAAATAAATGACTATATATAAAAATAGATTATGGGAACTCTTTAAGTTCTTCACTCATTTCCTTGCCCAAAATCCTAATGGGGATCATTAGTCTGTTGTGGTTTTGCTTTAAGAACAAAACTTAGCTGCAATTTTTTAGAATTTGCTTTTAGGCTCTTTAGTAAAAAATGAACACTATTTTTTTACTTTTCAGCTCACAAAATGCTTTTAAAGACTTTGCAAATGTTGTATTTTCTTTTATTGGAGAACCTAAAAGCAAACACGCAAGGTACTTTGCCTTAGTTTTGCCATTGTTTGAAGCTTTTGGCAAAAGTTATCTGTGACTATTTTACTTCGTTTATGCCCTTTGTGGCTAATAATCCTTAACTTTATCTTTGTTTATTTGAGTAATAAATATTATCCAATATAAAATAGCTTGTTTTCATCCATTATGTAGGTGAAGCGCTTACCTTTGATTTGATCTTAAGTTGAACCTGGGACCATCATCAAGGTGCTAGCCGTGACTTTGGTACTTTTTTTATTTTTATAGGCAAGAAGCTCACCTCAAGCACCTTGCATACACTTGTTTAGGACTTTTCTATAGCTATGTGTTTTGCTTCAATTATACTATTTTGCTTCAGGAACTCCTATCAATAGCTGATGTCACTAAACAACATGAAATTTGGGACTTTTTGAGTGTTTCTTCAAAGGTATGTATCTCCTTGTATATATTTTTATTATAACTTCAGATGACCTTTATATAATTTCCCTTGGTACGTTTTCAATAAGAAAAATAATGATCTGCTGATGGTATCATTATTATCCTCCTATGTGGCCTGATCCTGAGATTTCAAAATTTCACTCTCTTGTTTAATTGGTAACTTTCACAATGATTCTATCTTCTTCTTGAGCATAAACCATAGATCCTGGAAACATGCCATTGATTGTGACAATGTTCTTGGAGTTGCAGAGTTTACTAACTTTATGGCAGTAAACTATAGTATGCACTGTCAAAAAATGTTTTATTTCCTTTTAATCTTCTTCAGTAATCTGTTATGGGTGTTCTTGCAGGTGGTTTCCAACATTCCCTTTAATGTAGGTCCGTGAATAAACTTCTTCCTATGCTTTTAGTACATACTCCTTGGCATAGTATTGGTCTCCATCAAAGCTTGCGCTTTGTGTACCCTTTAATGTAAGTACAAATCTGATCAAGCTTCTTCTTCCGATGGGTGATATTATCTTAGGGGTGGTTCTATTACTCCTGGTTAGCAATGACTATATCTATTGTTGTATATTTTTAGTTTCAGAAATTATTTTTCTACTCAATTAATGCTTCTATAGATATGTTAGAGTCATAAATTTATTCACGGACCCAAATCTAACAGCTTATGCTTTAGTACATACTCCTTCACATAGTATCGATCTCCATCAAAGCTTGTGCTTTGTGTACACTTCCAACCTTAAGAGCTTCTATATGAGGGAGTATGCTAGATATAAGAATCACTCTTGGGCCTAAAGTAAGTGATTGCGTTTTTTAGGATAGTTGGTCTATAAAATGTTAATTTTAACTTTCCAAGATATATTTGCATATTTATTTCCATTTGTCATTCTTTTTTTTTTGTTAATACATTAATGTTTGACTCGTGCAGTTTTTTTCTTAATTAGGTCTTTATAAATATTGAGATAATAAGTATTCATGACATTAATATTGGGCTTGGTTTGTGTTTATTTGTTCCTTAATAAGTACCTAAGTTTTTTCATAACTTATTTTTTTGTTGACGATCTGGTTCTTTTTGGAAAAGGCTTCTTTGGTTCAAGTAGAGATTATGATGATTTGTTCCAAGTTTTCTTTGATTCTTGAGGTGAGAAAGTTATGAAGGGTTCATTCTAGTCCACTGATCCTCCTCTAACCTAGACAATTTTTTCTTTTTATATTCCCCATAATTTTTCTTAATGTTATATTTCCTCATTAGCAGCTTACCTCCATTGTTTTATATATGTCTATCTTTTTACTTTAATTCATGAGATTATTGACTGATGGCCTATTATGGTTTCCTTGTAATTATGTGTCTCTTTGTTTAGTTTTATTCTTACATTTATTTTTTCTTTCCACTTAAAGGAGAACTATTATTTTTTATTTTATGTCATTAGTTATACTCTTAGATCCCACTTTGCTGTGAAAGGATTGGTATATAATGTGGTGTCCTAGGTGCAAAAACAATTTTAGGAGGTAAGACTTTTAGAAGATTATTGTCGGAATAGTTGAAATTCAGGGACAAGAAAATTTTAAGAAAAATAAAATTTGAAAGGAAAAATGGATATTAAAAAAAAGTGTATTGTATGTAACAGGTCATGTAAAGAGGGAAAAAAAAGAGGAAAACTATTTTGTTTTTATAAAAAGTCAATTTGAAAGCGCTTTTTGAAAAAATAGATATTTTTTTCATATGTGAAGAGCTTTGAGATCGCTTGTGTCGAACAAGCGCTTCCGAAGCTCATGAACAAGCAACGTAAAAATGTTGCTTGTGCTCCCTACTTACGGTTAAAACATGTTGCTTATCAATTGATTTGGCAACATTTGTTAATTGTAATTTATGTTAACAACATTTCAAAAATGTTGTCATAGCTTAACCTCATAACTGTTGCCTATTCTTATAGTATAAGCAACAGTTTTTGTTGCTGTTGCCATAGAATTCAAAAAAATGTTGCCTAAAGAAATAGGTAACACCGGTATAGGTAACACTCGAGTAACAATTAAAAAATGTTACCTATAATTTTAGGCAACAGTTTTCCTAATTTAGGCAACACTTTTTAACTATTTCGGTAAAGCAAAAATGTTGTAGTGTTTGTCTCTTCTAATTGGAGCAGGCACAGGCCAAAGTGTTGTCAGTGACCATTTGGTTACAGGAAAATCACTATTAAATCCTAAAAATGAAAATATTTACCTGAATATCTAAACACAAAAAAATATTACACTCAAATCTCATAGTTAAAATTATTATAAAATTCTGAAAAATAAGTATAAAATCATAGAAGATAAGTATAAAAAATTTCAGTGTTGAGTATAAAATTATGCTCGAATATTTTATACTCATATTTCACAATTTTATACTCAACACTAAAGTTTTTTATATTCGTTTTTTGGGACATGAAACTTGAGTATAATATTTTGTTATGTTGGAATTTTTAAGTAAATATTTTCATGTTTTGGGATTTTTTAGTGACTTTCCCTTGGTTATATATATTCTGCGCATAATGACAGTATCAAGAAAAGAAATAGGCTCCTCTGATCTCATCTTGATATTATTCTTAGTCCTCTCTAAAACAAGAAACAGAAGAAACTCCGATACCAAAGGGTCTTATTATCTCTTTCCCAGAGAGTTATTTCAGGCCACGTAGCTCTTCCTTCTTTGTTTTGGGGACAGAGAGTCCCAAACTAGACATTGGTATCAATATATGCATTTGAACTGACTGACTTTATCTTCAGCAAGGGGGCCAGTGATATTGTCAAGACCATGTAAGCAAACGAAATTAACATTTTCCTATGGCCAACTTGATAGGGGTTTGGTATATATTCTTAGATAAGAATTATATATATATGCTGCTACAAAAATTTTATAACAGCTAGCTACGTTTGAATGATGCTAGTTTAGGTGATGATTTGTTCAATTTGCAATTAAATAAATAAAGAAAGAAAGAATCTTTAGGTTTTTAAAATAGGTTTCAGAGTTGATCGATCCTGATTCCACATAAGAACAAACTAAACTGCACATGACATAGAGAAACACAAAGAAAAAGTCCACTAACTTGTCTTTTTTTTTTACATTATCATCTTCGTTTTGTTTGAGATTCCCATCAACCATCCGAACTCCAAAGCAAACGCGAGGCATTTATGTAAAATCTAATCAAGTAATTAAGTGGACTTCGAGATGAAAATAGTGTACTCATGTGGGCATCAATTATCAGATTCATATGGATTGCAATCAAAGAAACTGAAACAAAGATACTTCAACCATATACGGTGATGATCCATGCATTATTGGGTACCATATTGCTTAACGTAACATCCACTTTTATATTCTTTTTCGGTCGTTAGTCCTGTCCTTCTCCCGTCCCCCTACCAAATAATCACGTACATGACAGTTTTATTTTAATTTTTCTGCTGTGCTTTCACTATCCTGAAGTTTATAATACTTAATATCATAATTGCTCGCTTGTTTTGTTTTAAAAATATAATTTATCGAATAAAGTTCAAGATGTTTCCTATATATGAATAATTTATCTTTAATTTTATCACCCTCCCATCTTTAGGCTATATTTGTGAGTTTACGATGGAAGGAAATAGAATGATCATTAATTAAATATAATATAATGGAATAGAATAAAGTATTTTATTGCTTGGGATTTTTATGGAGGAAATGAGCAGTTTCATTTTGATCATTATTTGAAAATTATTATAAAATGGATGGAACATAACGAATTATAATTATTTTTTCCAACTTTTATAAGCAAATTGAGATAAAAAAAAGTGTGAATATATTCTTTTAATAAGAAACTTCTTCTTTTTCTTCTAATACAGCAACTGTTTATAATAATAATAATATATCTAATACAAAACAATTTAGTTCTTTGAATAATAATACTAATGAGGGAGTAAAATTTTTATCAAACAATAAAAATAACTACACAATAATTTAAACTTAATGGTCTAAACTAGGTAATCCAAAACTCAACGAAAAAAAAAAGAGAAAAACTTGACTCCAATCCATATATGAATAAACTAAGATGCATTGTCATTATTTTTTTTTTAAATATTAGAAGCATTACAATATCCTTGCGCATCTCTGCGGGACATCTAATAAGTGTTCTTTGACCATCAACATCCCACACTATATGCATATAAGCTTTGGTTAATGTACTTCTATCTAACTACAATCCTTCTAAGAGACCCCAAACTTCACTCCCTAACATAGGACGAGTTTGTTGACCGTTAATTATATTTTCAGTACACTTCTTAAAAGCTTCAACCACACCATTCAAAGATTTGGCAAACATCTCAATGTCCAACTCTTCATTTGCAACTTTGCTCTTTTCTTTTTTTCTTGTTCTTTGAAGTAGTTGCAAACTCCACCTATGGAGTATCATAGTCGGCCCCAAGCCCGGGTAAAGGAGGAGGGTTGTATTAGGCCCTCGACAACCAACGTAAAAATCTGTCGAATCTTATGACATGGATCAAAGACGTATATGTGCTAAGGCTAGATCGTTGCCCAAAAGTAACGCGCTGTATGGTTCGAATACAGTGTCAAATGAGCTAGAGCCGCTACATCGGTGTCCGAGTGTAATGTTAAATGAGTAAGGGTTCCCATATCATATTGGACGGATGTGGGTAAAGAAGTTAGCCCAGAAAAGCAAGATTAGATTTGGTTCTTGGAATATTGGTACGTTAACAGGTAAATCTATGAGGTTGTGGATGCTATGATTCGAAGGAGAATTAACATCTTATGCCTTCAAGAAACTAAATGGGTGGGAGAAAAGGCTAAGGAGTTAGACATTTCTGGTTATAAACTTTGGTACATATGGAATGTTAGAGTAAGGAATGGAGTTAGTATTATTATGGACAAAGATTGGAAAAAGAATGTGGTAGAAGTCAGAAGGATTGGAGTTAGGATCTTATCCTTAAAATTGATTATTAGACATGATACATTCAATGTTATTAGTACTTATGCATCTCAAGTACGGTCAGACGCACATATTAAGGAAAAGTTTTGGGAAGATTTAGAGGGCTTGGTTCAAGATATCCCACAAGAGGAAAAGATTCACATTGGGGGGGGCCTTAATGGTCATGTGGGAAAAGAGACAAGGTAATATATGAGAGCTCACAGCGGTTATGGCTTTGGAGAAGTAAATGAGGAGGAACATTCCATTCTTGATTTTTCAATGGCTTACAACCTCACGATTGTAAACACCTATTTCAAGAAGTGGGAGGAGCATTTAATTACATATAAGAGTGGAGTCCAAAGGTCGCAAATTGACTTCTTTTTGGTAAGGAACTCAGATAGAACAACTTGTAAAGACTGCAAAGTAATCCCTGGTAAAAGTTTAACCACACAACATAGGGTCTTGATCCTTAATGTGCTAGTTAAAAACCGTAAACTGAAAAGTCAAAAAGCTTTAAATCCCAGGATTAAGTGGTGGCAACTAAAAGGTGAGAAACAAGTGACCTTTACGAGGAGAGTTATGGAGAAAGGTAATGGGGACTTGCAAGGAAGTGCTAACATCTTGTGGGATGAGATGGCTAAAAGAAACAGGGATACCGCTAAAACAGTATTGGATGAATCCAAAGGTTTTGGACCTAAGGATAAAGAATCTTGGTGGTGAAATGAGAGTGAGTAAGAGAAGGTCAAATATAAGAAAATCAAAGCCATGCATCTATGCAATAATGATGAAAATTAGAAATGTTATCAGTTGGCTAAAAAGGAGACTAAGAAAGCAGTGAGCGAGTCTAGATATAAAGCTTTTGAGGAATTCTACCAGGATTTAGGAACGAAGAATGGTGAATATAAGATTTACAAAATTGCCAAGAGAAGGGAAAGAAAGTCAAGAGATTTGGACTAAGTAAGATGCATTAAGGATGAAGCAGGAAAAATTTTAGTTGCAGATAATGATATCAAAGAAATATGGGAGAGCTACTTTTATAAGCTTTTCAATAATGGATTGGATATGACTATTGATACTGAAGGATTAACAACCCATGAAGATGATCTCAATTTAAATTTCTATCATAGGATTCAGGTTGGAGAGGTAAAAGAAGCTCTTAAGAGAATAGATAATGGTAAAGCCATTGGTCCCGATGGTATTCCTATCGAAGTTTGGAAGGGCTTAGGAGATAAGGGGATTTGGTGGCTCACTAAGTTATTTAACGAGATTTTAAGGTCTAAGAAAATGCCAGAAGAATGGAGAAAGAGCACTCTAGTGCCCATATACAAGAACAAGGGGGGTATTCAGAATTGTTCTAATTATCGGGGGATAAAACTCATGAGTCACACTATGAAACTTTGGGAAAGAGTGATTGAGCATAGACTCAGAAAAGAGTTTCCTATTTCAGAAAACCAATTTAGATTTATGTCAGGACGGTCTACAACAGAGACTATTTATTTATTAAGGGGTTTGATTGAAAGATACCGGAGTAAAGAGAGAGATTTGCATATGGTTTTCATTGATTTGGAAAAAGTCTATGATAGAGTATCAAGAGATGTATTGTGGAAAGTAATGGAGAAGAAAAGTGTCCGTGTGACTTATATTCGAGTCATAAAGGATATGTATGAGGGGGCAACAACAAGTGTGAGAACCCCTAGATGTGAGACAAAAGACTTCCCTATAACAATAAGCTTACATCAAGGATCATCCTTGAGTCCATACCTGTTTGATCTGGTTTTGGATGTTTTTACAGAACATATACAGGAAGAAATTCCAAAGTGTATGCTCTTCACGGATGATATAGTTTTAATTAAGGACTTAAGAGAAGAGGTCAACTCTAAACTTGAATTATGGAGACATATTTTAGAATCAAAAGGTTTTCGTCTGAGTAGGAGCAAGACGGAATATATGCATTACAAATTTAATAAGAGACCAATTAGAAATGATTCAGAGGTAAAAATTGGAGAGTAAATCATTCATGAAGTGTCAAAGCTTAGATATTTGGGGTCGATTTTACATAATAATAGTTAAATTGATGGGGATGTTATGCATAGGATACGAGTTGGGTGATTAAAGTGGAGAAAAACAACAGGAGTTATTTGTGACCGCAAAGTACCTACGAAGCTTAAAGAAAAATTTTAAAGAACAGCTATAAGGCCAACAATGCTATATCGTAGTGAATATTGGGCTTTGAAAGGACAATAAAAGCATAAGATGAGAGTAGCAGAGATGAGAATATTGAGATGGATGTGTGGTCATATAAAATTCGATAAGATACGAAATGAATGTATACGAAGAAAAGTTGGGGTAACACCTATCAAGGATAAAATGGTGGAAAATCATTTAAGGTGGTTTGGGCATGTACAAAGAAGAAGGCAAGAGAAGCCAGTGAAGAAAGTTGATCAAATGGCCTGGATTACGATTAAAAGGCGTAGAGGAAGACCAAAAAGAACACTAAGGGAAGTAATAAGGAATGACCTTTTGAAAAATGATTTATCTGAGGAGATGACGTTTGATAGAATACATTGGCGTCATATGATCCATATAGCCGATCCCACATAATGGGATAAGGCTAATGTTGTTGTTGTTTGATGTAGTTGCAACTTGAAATCTTGCTTCTAGATAAATTTCTATCTCTTCATCGTTGTTTACATCAAAGTTATGTAAAATGGTTTCATTATTAGATATTAAGATGTCAATATCTTCTATTGAATCAAATTCAGTTTCATTTGATGTAGATCTTCTTTGTTTGATCTCTGATGCAATTTCTGCATACTCACCACTTACCCTATCTTGTCCATACAATAGCAGTATTTTCTCATAATATAGAATTGGCTTGTTCCTCTATATGGTAGCTTCAAGTTTTGCCTTAGTAAAAAGAATGTAAAATTAATGTTTATTCAATTGAAGTAATGGATATTTCTATTACTGATAATAAGACATAAAAATATTAAATAATATTACATCAATTAACTTATCTCATACTTCTGGTTCAGTAGTCCACAAATTTGTGTTTGAGTTCCATCCAAACCCACTCAAACCATTCTTGAACAAGTCATAGCATGGGGTAAATTTGTTTTTCAACCTTTTCATATGATCTTTGATTTTAGTTTTGTCAAATTATTTGTCAAAAAACTTTTCTCTCATTTCCAGCAAAATTTCATCTAGTGCTTTTGATGTGAAGGTTCCTCCCTGTCTATTTCTCATATTGTGTTGATATACATAAGCATCATGAGTCTAAACATTTCTAGAAAAGCATTAGTTCACAAGTAACTTCCCTTATAGAAGCTTAGCCATCTATGAGTAAAGCTATTAAATTGAGTCGAGCCAAAAGCCCAATTTGACAAACAGATTTGGAAATTCAAGCCCAAGCCCGCAGGATAAGGCCGGCCCGTGGGCTTTTTTTAATTTTTAATATTTTTATTTTTTTATAAATTTTTTATGTAATTATTTAAATTAATACAGCTAATTATCATCATAATTCATCAAAAACTAACATAATATTTAAATTTTACAATTTATATATCACTAAGTAATAAAATAATATATATTTTTTAATATTTTAAACCAAAAAAAGCAAAAAGAAAAAAGAAACGGGTTTTCGAGCCGGCGGGTTGAGTTGTATTTTGACACTAAAAATTAAGATCTGACCCACTTATTTTTTCAAGTTTTTCGGGTCACCAATCAAGCTTGACCAATTTTGTCAGCTCTATTTATAAGTCTAAACATTTCTTAAATGAGCTCTATAAATTAGTGGGATTAGACCATTACTATTTTAGACCAAATATATATATATATATCAAGCATTAACATATCCCAGAAAAAAATACATGCAATTGTACGTGTCTTATATTTTATTGTTGCAAAATTAATGTAACCCATGAGAAGTTAATCCAAAGGAAGGGAAGTGTATTTTTAAGAGCAGAAAAACATATATAATTTTGATATCTCTCTCTCTTTTCAAGGGATCAAGGGGGTAACAAAGTTAAAGACCCAATAATTTAGATATTCGTACTAAAAAAAAAAAGATGAAAATTTACTTATAAACTTCTTCGAGGCGGGTCATTAGATGCATCCTAGTTGTGAATTATTCAAAGTCTCCCTCGAGCTTCACGCTTCATTGGAAATATGGCAGGCAAACTATGGTTTATCATTAATATGCTAGGGGCCACAATCCACTATCATTTTAACTTAAAAAGCAATTTGAAACATGACAAAGAATGTAGTATATATACAATCTATCACTTATGCCGCGTGTTTTGCTGTCAAATACTTTCTTTGATTTTTTTTATTATTCATATTTTAAAAATTTTTTATGATCTTAAATATAAGTCATCTTTTATAAATTTTTGAAACATTAATTATTTTATTTTTAAAATATTTTAATTTAATTATGAAAGAAAATATAAATTATTTAAATTTGTAGTATTTATTAGAGGATAAAGATGGAAAATACATTAATTTTAAGATAATTTTAATAATGTAATAAATTTTTTTTATTTTAATAAATTAATTAGAAGTGATTTATATTAAGAATTAGAGGAGGTATAATTTTACTAAAATAAGAGAGGGCGTGAGAATTGTGGAGGGAGGTTATCACCTCAAGACTCTGGATTCGATTGGGGCCATTTGAAAGAGAGGAAGGAAAACGCAACAACGAAACAGGAAATCATCATCCAACCACCCCCACAAAAAATATAAATATTAAACTACAAATAAATCCTAGGAATATATTTGGGAGATGAAATTAGCGCGTAGAAAAACAAAACATGGATGCAATGATGGTACAAACAAAGCTTGTATGTTGTTGGTTGGAAGATGAAGAAAATGCAGGAGTGCAATATGGTGGGAATTGATGGTGACTATTCTGGGAATTGCGTGCACAAGATATATGTATTTTAATAAGGGAAACTATGTAATTGAATAATTTATTCTAGATTATTTCATTATTGACCCTATAATTTGAGTTCAAGAAAAATTGAATCTAGAATGACTAAAGATGATTTGAAAAGTTATTTTTTGCCACCCCACTCCTTCATAAAAAAATATTCCAAATAATGGCATAACTAATATTACCATCCCACTCCATTCCTCTCTCATCTAAAATAAACTTTCAAGCATTATAAAATTATAAATTATTAATTATTTTTCTCTAGTAAGACCCTTGGTTTGAATTGTGTGTAATTAACAGGTGTCACCCTAATTGATATAAGAGACTAGAAAAAATGTTAAGAATAATTAATTTGATATTGAAATTTATTGTATATAATAATGTTAATATTGGAAACTATTTGAGATTTTTAAACAAATTCAATTATGTGACTAACTTTTCATGTGTGAAGGAATTAAAAATATTTATATTAAAGATAAAAAGACGTATACAAGTATAACCAATCCCGGAGAAATACAAGTAAACTTGGAACTTAAGATGCAAAAAGAAAAATAAGGGAATTGAGATTAAAACATCAACAAAGCTGACATCATAACAGTAACAGTGGGATGGATAGTGGGTATTGTAATTCCATGTTCTGATAATTTAGTTACAATTATATTTGTCTCTCTGAATACAAACCATACATCTATTCCATTCCACGTAGCAAGTGTCCTCCAGTGCATCTGTAAGCTTTCCAAAAGGCACGCGTCCCACTTTATTCTTGTCCTACCATCCCAATACCTGGAACTCCCTACAAATTCCACCAGTCCTTCATATTTAAGGTCAATTGCTCCAATTCAACAAATAATATAAAAATTACTAAAACATATTTTCTTATTAATTTATTTCAGCATAATAAAATTCTGAAAAATATTCCAGATAGTTTGCACATATATACTTTCCTTGTGACTAAAGTATAAGGTAATTGTATGGATATGACCTTAACAGTTTCGTCAAAATTTTCGATTTTATTTTAAATGATAAAAAACTAGTGTAGATCAAAATTATATGTTCAATTCACAAGATCAAAAGAAACGTTTAATTCAGGATAAAAAACATATATAACTCGGTGAAATGAAGTAGCAGTTCCAGCTATATCATTAATAGCTAATTAGAGCAACGCAACAATTAACTAACGGATGCAGAACAGAGAAAATAATTCTCATCTACCTCTAGGAATTTTCCCAAACACCAGATTTTTTTTTTTGAGAAAAGAAAAAAAAAGTGAGTACCTCAAATGGCTTCTGGGTAAAGTCCTTTCCCTCTACAAGCCTGACGCTGACACGCAGGTATAGCATCGAACTGATTAGCAGGAAGCTCCTCCGATAACGGTCCAACGTAGAATTCAATAGTACCTGATTTCTCATTGGCCTTGATTCCGGTCACAGGTAGCCAGATGAATAGCTTCTTCGCCTGAATTCCAGACACATCGGACACCGATCCGTAAGTAAGCTTCCCTGTGATTTCCTGATCGTAATAAACCCACCGATCGAACTCCACGTAACAAGAATTTTCTAGTTCTACGCGAAAGGAGCCATCGTCGGAGAGAGTGTAGGATTTGACGTTGTTGGGAAGAAGACCCTTGGGAAGACCGTATTTGGTGAGCAAATCGTGGACGGTCGGATCAGATCGCAAAGGAAGGTTTCGGAGAGGTAGCGGTAGATAGGCTTCGGAAAACGCTGCCAGAAGTAGTGAGCAGAAGCAGAAGAGAGAGATGCGAATCGGTGAGGCCATGGATGACTCTTCAGGAGCTCAAGATATTCGATTGAATTGGTGTGGACCTCCTTGAAACGTCTTTCTATCTAATATAAAATAACAATATAAAGGGGTAAAGTTTGGCAAAAAAAAAATATAAAAGGCTAAATGAGACCATTTGACTTCTTTTTTTTTTTTGCCACGAAGGATTTATGAAATATGAATAGGTAAACGGCCAGGTTATGTAACTTTTTTAATATATATTGTATCATTATTCCATTACATTAAAAAAAATAGTCAGTAACTTAGCATGGTTTTGCTATGAATTTTACTAACCATCGATGCAGGGTGTATTTAGATTAGATTATGTATAAGTAATTATGAAAATAAGTGATTATTTATAAGTGATTATGAGAATAAGTAATTATGTCAAAAATGATTTATATTTGAATATTTTTATCTCATAAGTGATTTTGAGAAAAGAAATGTGTTTAGATATTGAGGTTTAAATAATTATTTGGTGGATAATAAGAAGAAAAAATAAAATAAGTGATTATGAGAGGATAAGTGATTATTATAAGCGGAAAAAATCAACTTCTTCCATAAGTATTTATTTGAGACATAAGTGCTTATTGAAAATCTATTTCTATTTGACAACTCCACCACATAAATACTTATAAATTTCTATAAGTGCTTATTTATGTTACTCAAACATGCTAGTAGTTTAACGTACATCATATTATAGAGTTTAAATGGAATTTTAGAATTTAATTTCTAAGAAAATAATTTAGAATAAAATAATATAGTTTATCAATTATTAAAATTTATGTAAGAAATCAGGACAAATAGTAAGGCTAAGGTCTCTTAGGCGTAAAAAAAAAAAAAGAGGCTAAGGCCAAATAAGACGATGAGCAATAACGTTAATAACATCATAAACTTATTTAATCTAATTATGCTGTTATAATTAAATTGAACATTGAATCGGAAGAGGTACTCATTTAAAATTTAATAATTTAATTGAGATTTATCAAAGATTTTAAGGGTTGGTAGTAATTAAAATAATATATTTTAAATAACATATATAAAAAATTAAAAAAAAAACTTAGGCTACTCACCTTAAAAAGACTCCTAATTTTTCTCATAATTAAAATTTATAATATGTTAATGAAAGAAAATAAAATTATATAATTAAAAATAATAAGTATAAAATGAAATAAATTATAAATAAATGTATTCATAAAACAGTAAACATCAGTTGTTTTAGTAAATTATTCAAATACAATTTTATTAAATAAAATAATAATAAAAAAATTAAATAAAAATTTTAAGTAATAATAGAAGAGGTGAAATTATAATTTAAGAAAAAAAATGTAACCAATATTTTATAGTGATAATATTATATCTGTTATAATATATAGGCTTGCATAGTAATATTTTATATTATTATCTACCCATCTTAAGCGTCTCCGAATAAATACTAGCATTAGGCCTGCCGCCTGCGTAAAGAGAAACTGGAAAATTGAAATTATAGCTCATGTGCATTAATTGGCTGGCTTGGAAAGAAATGAGCTTTTTTATATCCAAATTTCCAAACGCCTATGATGAGAAAGCACCGTTTAGTCACTACCAAACATCAAGCCTTGATTTATTTAAGGCCTGTACCAAGCCAAACGAGAGAACCCTGCGTTTCTAGACACCGACCCTTTGCTCCTTGACGTCGACGAGTTGGTTGCTACCTGGATTTGTTGCAGCTTGCTCCAACCAAATCTAGAAGAAGCCTCTACTTTAAGTCCTACTATGGTTTTATTTTTTTCATTTTCGTTTTTGATTTTGATATTTCTCTTCTTTCTTTCTTCTTATCTTCTTCCATCTTCTTTCTTCATTTCTTCTTCTTTTTCTTTTCCATCTGCTCCTCCTCCTTCCTCTTACTTTTCTTTTTTCCTTCCTCCATTTTTCACATCAAATTTGTCTGAACCATCTGAGCCGACTAAACCGCGGTTCTACCGGTTCTCACCAGCTTGTGATTGATTCTATCGGTTTCCCACCGAGAGTTACCGCCTTCGTCCAGACCGGATTAGGCACCGACCTGTCCGGTTCTGAAAACAATATTCTTGGAACTAAAGAATATTATCATAAAGATTTGGATGATGATTTTATTTAATAATATATCTTTTTTCAAATTAGTTGCATTTTTTGGCAAAAAAATTAGCAGTTTGTTAAATAGTCGTTTTCTATACTATTTTATAATGTATGAATTATTTTTATTTCAAATACACTTTGAGGCCGGTTTATTACATGAAATTCGAACTAATGCAAACTAAATGAAACCTGCATTATTCACAGCTCTTTATGAGGATTACAACTTTCGCTGACGTTTATATGCGTGTGTGTGATGATATATTTAGATGGACCGACAACTAATTTCCAAGTGTATTTCTTTTCTCTTGACTTTTAAAATTTAGTATGAATTTATGACTGTAATCTTTAATATATAAAAAAATACTCCCTTTCATCTTTATTTCATATAATAAGTTTTTGGTTAAAAATTAAATATTTTTTTATTTTATTCTTGTTTTTAATTTTTATTTACTCATCATTTATAGTCTTATAATAATAATATAATAGAATATTTAATAAGAATAAAATAAAAAATATTAATATTTTTTATATTAATTTTGGATAAAAGTATGATTTGTTAAATATAAATATAATTTATACAAAATTTTTTATAATGTAATATGGAGAAAGTAATCTTTATGTTTAACAAAATAACAAGAATATGCTTCAATAAAATAAAATAAAATAACAAGAGAATGTCTTCGATTTGTTTCATGATAAAGTTTCCCAAATGTTGCTTCATTGCTAATTTTTGATTTAAATTAAACTAGATTTTCCCCCGCGCAATCCGCAGGGAGGACAAAAATATTGTGATTATCATATATATATATTATGTAAAAAAAAAGCAACATAATTTTTTGAAGTATGCATTTGGTGTATAAAATCTTTCAAATTGAAAGAAAAAAATATATTGAAGTGATTATATGAACAATATTAAAAAGTATTATTAGATAATAATTATAAAATAAGCATTATTTTTATAATTCTTATGTTAGAATGAATACTAATTTTTTTTAAAAAAGACCCCCCACCCCCACACACACAAAAAAAAAAAAAAAGTTTGTCCCTTGTTCCTCTCCCACATATAATAATGGAACACTCCTACATTGCATGAGTTTTTCAAATAAATAGTTCACAAATTTTTATGAATTATTTCCAGCTTTTAGAAAAATTCTCATGTGCAAAAATCAAACTTTTATAGTATTTAATATAAATATCACTATATATTTTGGTTTTGATATTTTGCTGATTTATAAATTATAATTTTTTTATTATTACATGACTTTGATTTGATTTCAGAATACTATAAACAAATATTATATAACTAATTAATTGGACACATTACAAATAATTTTACTATTGTAGTTCTTTTTTTTGTTGTTACTTGTTAGTACTATTATCTCCTTTTCAAAGATCTAAAAATGAAATTGTTATGCTAAGATACTTCTTTTGATAAGAAAGAAAAATTTTTCACTTTCATTTTTTTGATGACATTTGATAAGAGGAGAAAATAAAAAACATATTATTAAGCTTTTAAGTAATAAGAAATTAAGCTATACGAAATACGACATTTTTATTTAAAAATGTATTTTTGTCGAAAACGACACTACATCCTCTGATTATAGTTAAATAATTAATATATTTGTCCATCATTGATTTATAGGTAATTCTCCCATTCTATGAGATAGGGTTAAATGAGATTGATGTTACCATAATCACGATTAACCAATTTCCTGTGCAGCTTTATCCTTATGAGAAAACTATTTATGTAGAAAACTTTTATGATGAATAGTATAACACTTCCACAGAGATTCTTGAAGGCTTGGAGTTGAATCCTAAAATCTTAATCTCAGTTCCAAGCTGACAGCAATATTTGCTAACTATTAGCATATCTATTAGCCCGTCTTTCAATTTCTCTTCTTCACAGCAAAAAACTACGTTTTTCTTTTCCAGTTTTGTTTTCCTATTGTGCTGACTTTATAGCAAGGCCGCCTGCAGAGCAAAATTAGGAGATTATAACATTCTCAACAGGCAAAGAGAATACCTAGAGAAATTGAGCAAAAACTTGACTTATTGCTAAATAGCAGAAAGGAAAGTTGCTACTATCTTGATATTATGGTTTTAGAGATACATACAATATTACATTGTATTTTTAGCCTAGATCATTTAACTATTTTTCATTATTACGTACTACATCTTTGGTGACCAATAAATGTATAGTACTTGATGCTACAAGCAAGCCATGATAAATATTAAATGGCCTAATTAAAAGGAGTATAGGCTGTCTATTACTAACAGATTTGTGATAACTCTAAAGGGGGAACTATTGAATCAAAAGTTTTGATGATTCCAAACCAACATCCAAGAGCTTGAATTGAAGATATTAAAGGAGATCAAAGTGCTTCAAGTGAAGAATTTGAAGAGTATTTGCTGCTAGATCTTTTGTAGAATCTTTTGTTTTTAGTTATGATTGAGTAAAAGATTTTGATTTGAAGAAAAGATATTTTCAAACCTTGATTTTATGATTATTTGAAAAATACCCACAAACAGACGAAGTTTGAAAGTTTAAACTGAACTGTCATGTTGGAAATTCGAACTTCGCCTTTGAAAATTCGAATTTCGAGCTAAAACTGAATAAGTCTAAAGAGATGTCTCTCTGTCAGACGAATTTTGATTCTCCAAAATTTGAATTTTCATCCAAGTCTGAAAGAAGCCTCTTAGTGACAGACGAACTTCACATCTTCAAAATTCGAATTTCAGAAAAAACACAACTTGAGAAAATAGAAGAAATTTGTCTGAAACAATATTAAAGTTCATCTGAAATCAAGATGAAATTGAGTTTGAAAAATGCTCTCTGACAGACGAACTTTGACTTTCCAACATTCGAATTTTCATATAAGTCTGAAAGGAGCTTCTTTGAAATAGACGAACTTTGAGTCTTCAAAATTCGAATTTCAGACAAATCACAACTTATGAAAATGGAAGAAATTCGTCTGAAACAATGTTAAAGTTCATCTGAGATCAAGAATAATTTAAGTTTCAAAACTGTCTTCTGTCAGACGAACTTTGAACATTAAAATTCAAATTTCAGTAGCTATGTTTTTGAGTCTGTTGAAATGAAACACTGACATACGAATGACAAGTCTTGTAACATTCGAATGTTGAAGTTAGTCTGAAAAGAGTCTCTCTGACAGATGAATTTCACCCTTTCAAAATTCGAATTTTGAAGAAAGTGATCTACTGTGCCTCTTTGAACGTTCAATGGACAGACGAATTTTGGGCTTCCAAAATTTGAATTTCGAAGGCACTGTAGAAAATTGAAAACACTGTTCACACTTAACCGAAAAACTTTCCTCTTGAAAATTCGTATGTCACATTGTGAAAATGTTTTGTAAGTTTCAAAATTCGAATTTCACTTCATGAACAGACGAACTTCATGTTGTAATGTTGAAAGCTTTAACCTTCGGTTCCTTCGAAATTCGTCTGTTGGCCAACCAAAATTCGAATTTCAGTATGTCAGAAACATTAAATGCGGTTGGTAAACGGATAGTTTTTCAGAGTAACCGTTGGATAACTTTCCCAACGGATAGATTTTGTCTCTAACGGACATTTGAGACATAAAACTATAAATATAACATCATTTGAAGTTGTGGGTAACAAATCAAACTTGTATATACCGAATTTCTGCTGAATCTTCTTCTCAAAAGCTTTTACCCTCTCAACTTCAATATCTGTACTTTAACCTTCATATCTACTCTATTCAAGAGAGTTATATCTTTGTAAACAATCTACTCTTCATCTGGAAGATAGATTTACTTGTGAGGGAAAATCACAAGCGGATTGGGAAGCACATTGTGAAAGTGCTTAGAGTGTTTGAGAAAGCTCCAGAAATAGAGCATACTCGTGTACTGTGGCATTAGCAAGAAGCCCGTTGAATTCTTGTTGTATAGTGGATAAATCTCAAGAGTTGTCTTGGGGACTGGACGTAGGTCAAGTGGATAGACCGAACCAGGATAAATCACTGAGTTTTCTTCTCCTTATCTTTACTTTTAACTTGCTCTATTTTATACGTTGCTTCCCTTACACTGTGCTGTCTTCACCCATTTCATTTTGTGCAGAGAAATTTCAATCTTCCCAATTCACCCCCCCTCTTGGGAAGTCAGCCTTGCTAACAAGTGGTATCAGAGCCCGGATTCCCATTCAAAGGATTTTACAGTCCGGGAACAAAGATGGCTGGCTTTGGAGAGAGTATACTTCCTAAAGGGAATAACACTAACAGAACACCAGGCTTCAGTGGAGAGCATTATGGGTACTGGAAGATGAGGATGCAGATCTACCTACAATCAATTGATCTTGACATCTGGTCAGTCATTGAAAAAGGAGATTTCGTCCCAATGACTCTAACTGAAGATGGAAGACACAAAGAGAAGCTGGAAGCAGAGTAGAATGATGAAGACAGAAGGAGAGTCCTACTGAATTTCAAAGCAAAGTATTGTTTAGTCAGTGCCCTGAACCAGGATGAATTCTACAAAGTCTCGCAATGCACCACTGCAAAAGGAATGTGGGATACTCTGCAGATTGCACATGAAGGAACATCTGGAGTCAGGGAGAACAGACTGAACACGTGCATTGGGGAGTATGAAAGCTTCAGAATGGCTGAAGGAGAAACTGTAAAGGAGCTCCAAAAGAGGTTTACTCTCATTGTGAATCAACTGAAGAGCATGGGAAAGGAATACAATCAGTCTGAGAAAGTAAGAAAGATACTCAGAGCTCTCCCTCTGGAATGGCAGCCCAAGGTGACAGCAATAGAGGAAGCCAGAGGAGAATCAATGGCCTCTGTCACAGCTCTCTTTGGCAGCCTTGAGGAGTATGAAGGAAAAATCAAAACTCTCAAGGAAGCTGGGCTGGACAGAAAGAAGAAAGGCCTTTCCCTCAAAGCTGCTGATGAAAAGGAAGAAGAATCTGACGAAGGAGATGAGCTGGATGAAGAAACTCTGGCTATGATAGTCAGAAAATTCGGAAGATTCTACAACAAGAAGAAGAACAAGAAATTCTTCAAGAAGGGAGCAGCTGGTGAAAGCAAGAGAGAGGGAAAAGAGCCTGTGACTTGCTATGAATGCAAGAAGCAGGGACACATCAAATGAGATTGTCCTCAATTCCTCAAAAAGCAAGAAAAGGATAAGAAAGCTGCTGACAAAGGGAAGAAGAAGAAAGCCTACATCTCATCAATATGGGGCAACAGCTCAGATAAGGAAGAAGAAGATGAGGATGAGATTGCCAACATTTGTCTGATGGCACTTGCTTCTGAAGAAGCCACACCCTCATGCAGCAGTGATCAGGAAGAAGAGGTATATGAATCTGAACCCTCCTATTTTGAATTACTGGATGCATTTCATGAGCTTCATGATGAATTCATTAAAGTTGCTAAAGAACTGAAATTGGCAAAGAAAAAGATAAATAAGCTGGAATATCAAAGCATAGTTTTTGAAATTGCCTCTTTACCTACTACTGAATCTGTTTGCTGCACTTCATGCACTAAACTTAAGCAAACTAATGATTATTTAGTTAAAAGCATGTCTAGGCTCACTAGAGGTAAAGATATGTTGTTTGCCTTGATGGAGAGCCAAAGAATATCACAAGGAAAAGCTGGTCTTGGCTATGATCCATGTGCTGTCAAGGAAAAGATTAGGATGAAAAACCAGAATGCATATATGAGACATTTTGTGCATGCTCAGAGCAATAAAAAGAAAAATAATGCATCACCTCACATTGAAACATATGATCAACCAAGGCATGCTAGACAAAAGTATTATCTGCATTATTTTCTTCCTGCTTCTCAATCTAGCAGTCCTTTCACTACCTGTCATTTCTGTAACAAAAAGGGACATATTTCCAGTTCTTGTGCTTTGAAGAAAAATGGACTTGGCAGGAAAGTTGAATGGGTTCCCAAAGTTGCATCTGCATCTAGGGAAAAATCTACTGACCAAAAAGGACCCAAGCAAATTTGGGTACCTAAAAGGAAAACATAAACATTGTTTTGCAGGTCTGTCTCAAAGCTAAGAAAAACAACAAATGGTATATGAACAGTGCCTGTTCAAGTCACATGACTGGTGATAAGGAGAAGTTCATCACCCTTAGAGACAAGAAAGGAGGAAAGGTGACCTTTGGAGGTGATCAATATGGCAAAATTGTTGGCATTGGCATTGTGGGCAAAAATCCGGAAACATCCATTGAAGAGGTGCTGTTTGTGATTGGCCTCAACCACAATTTGCTGAGCGTGAGTCAGACCTGTGATATGTGCTGTTTGACTCAAAATTTTGCCTGGTCATCAGAAAAAGTGATCACAAAGTAATCCTCAAAGCTCAAAGGGATGGTAATTGTTATACTATTGATCTTGATGAACTTCCTTCCTTGGATTCTGTATGTCTAATTAGCCAGGATAATGATAGTTGGTTATGGCATAGGAGATTAGCTCATGTTAACATGAATCAATTGTCTAAACTGATCAAGAATAAGCTAGTAACTGGCCTGCCAAAAATATCTTTTGAAAAGGACAAAGAATGTGATGCATGCATAAGAGGGAAACAAAATAAATCATCTTTTAAATCTAAAAATGTAGTTACCACAACTAGACCACTTGAATTGCTGCATATGAACTTAATTGGACCATCTAGGGTGAAAAGTCTTGGTGGTAACCTGTATGTGCTTGTAATTGTAGATGACTATTCTAGATTTACTTGGACATTATTTCTTTCCTCTAAAAGTGATACCTTTGATGCATTTGTAACCTTAGCTAAGAAAGTGCAAAATGAGAAAGGTATTTCTATTGTGTCAATCAGGTCAGATCATGGAGGAGAGTTCGAAAATGCATACTTCCTGGAATACTGCAATGAGCATGGGATTGACCACAACTTCTCAGCTCCAAGGACCCCTCAACAGAATGGGATAGTAGAAAGGAAGAACAGAACTATTGGAGAAATGGCCAGAGCTATGCTGAATGAAAAGGAACTCTCTCAAGTGTTTTGGGCTGATACAGTGAATACAGCAAGCTACATCATAAATAGAGCCTACATCAGACTAATCCTTGGGAAGACTCCATACGAGCTTTACAAGGGAAGAAAGCCAAATCTGTCCCATCTCCATGTGTTCGGATGCAAATGCTTCATTCACAACAATGGGAAAGAAAATCTGGGTAAGTTTGATGCCAAATCGGATGAAGGTATATTTCTGGGCATTTCTGATAAAAGTAAAACTGAATCTCCAAAGATATCTGAATCTGTTAACACAGAGGAAGATATCCAGGAGCAAGAGTTTGATGAAGAAATTAATGAAGAAACATCTCAAGAACTCCCTAGAGCTTGGAAATATCAAAGGAATCATCCTGTTGATCAAGTAATAGGGAATGTTCAAGAGAGAGTCAAAACCAGAAAACAGTTAAGGGATCAAATGCTCAACTGCGCTTTCATTTCTCAAATTGAACTCAAATGTGTTAAAGAAGCCTTAACTGATGAATACTGAATTTAGCTATGCAAGACGAACTAAATCAGTTTGAAAGAAATCAAGTTTGGGATTTAGTGCCTAGGCCCAAAAATCATCCTGCTATTGGTACCAAATGGGTTTTCAGAAATAAACTTGATGAATCTGAAACAATAATAAGAAATAAGGCTAGATAGGTTGCTAAAGGGTATAATGAGGAAGAAGGTATTGATTTTGAAGAAACCTTTGCACCAGTAGCTAGATTAGAAGCTATAAGAATACTGCTAGCATATGCATGCATGAAAAATATTTTACTATATCAAATGGATGTAAAGAGTGCCTTTCTAAATGGATATATCATGGAAGAAGTTTATGTAGATCAACCTCCAGGTTTTGAGGATTCTACAAAACTAAATCATGTTTATAAACTGAAGAAAGCCCTTTATGGTTTAAAACAAGCCCCTCAAGCATGGTATGAGAGACTGAGCAATTTTCTAATTGAAAAGGGGTTCAATAGAGGCAAAGTTGACACAACTTTATTCACTAAGAAAGAAAATAAAGATTTACTAATTGTTCAAATCTATGTTGATGATATTATTTTCGGTGCTACTAATGAAACTCTTTGCAAGAAATTTTCTGAGTTAATGCAGGGAGAATTCGAGATGTCCATGATGGGTGAACTTAACTTCTTCCTTGGACTGCAAATCAGACAGCTTGATGATGGTATCCTTCTCAGTCAATCCAAGTATCTAAAGAAGCTGCTAAAGAAGTTTGGAATGGAGAATGCCAAGCCAATGGGAACACCTATGGCTACTGCAACCAAACTAGACATGGATGAGAATGGGAAGATGTTTGACATTACTCAATACAGGAGAATGATTAGATCCCTGCTGTACTTAACTGCCAGCAGACCTGACAATATGTTCAGTGTCTGTATGTGTGCCAGGTTCCAATCATGTCCCAAGGAAACCCATGCAACAGCTGTGAAGAGAATTTTCAGATATCTTATTAGAACATCACAGATGGGTCTCTGGTATCCAAAGGGCAATGGAGAAGATCTCAAAGAATACACTGATGCTGATTTTGCATGATCCAAAACTGACAGAAAAAGCATAAGTGGAACTTGCAGTTTCTTGGAGGATCCCTGGTTTCATGGTTCAGCAAAAAGCAAAACAGTGTGGCCCTATCCACTGCAGAAGCTGAGTATGTTGCAGCTGGAAGCTGTTGTGCCCAAGTTATCTGGATGAAGCAGTAGCTTGAAGATCTTGAGGTTAAAATGAAAGAGATACCAATCATGTGTGACAACCAAAGTGCCATAAACATCACCAAGAATCCTGTCACGCATTCAAGGACCAAACACATTGAAGTTAGGCACCACTTCATAAGGGATCATGTTCTGAAAGGAGAAGTTAAGCTGGAGTACATCCCAACAGAGAATCAAGTTGCTGATATACTCACAAAGCCTCTATCAGAAGACAGGCATTGCAAAATAAGGAGAGAATTGGGTATGGTAAATCCCAGTGAACTGTAAGTTATTCTTGTGCAATCTTGTTTTCAAAGGTTTCAACTTTAAGATTAATTCTAACTTTAGCATCGGAGTATGTTTAATTTAAGCTGCAGGTGCTCCTTACAAGATTCAATGGCAATAAACTTGAAGATTGGAGCACATCAGAATGGAACAACCAGAAAGTGAAGTAAATGATGAAAATTCTGAGTTCTGGATCCACTCTGTAAGTTTTTATAAAATGAAATTCGAATTTTAATGTGTGTTTGACGTATTTTGCCTCATAAACTGTGTTTTTGAACTAGTCAACATGGTCAACATTCGAATTTTAGTTGACCAACAGACGAACTTCGGCCTATTAGCCTTGGAACAGTTCTCGGTGATGCCTCGAAATTCGTCTGTTGGATCTTCGAAGTTCGAATTTTCAAAAACAAAAATTTCAAAGTTATGTTTGTCCATCACTATTGTACAAATTATCACTTCTTAAAATACGAATGTTGGACAACCTTTACAAAAGTTGAAAAATGCAAATTTTCAGTTCAAAATTCGTCTGTTGAATCATGTTCTTCATGTTGAATGCTTGAAAGATGAAGTTCTGCTTGCTTAATTCGTCTATTGGTTGATGTCTTGTCTGTTGCCTACTGTTTTCTCTTCAACATTCGAACTTTGTTGGTACAAAATTCATCTGTTGTGCTTGTATTGCTTAATCCAAGCCACTGTCAGACGAACTTTCAGAAGAAAATTCTTCTGTCAGTAAGCTTTGCTGAACGGTTTAACTTGTAACTGCCCGAAGTTTGAATTTTGACCTCTCAAAATTCGTCTGTCAGACGGTTACAAAAGTTAAATCTGACTGTTTTCCAATGAACAGACGCAACCTTATTTGTAACTCCTCTGAGTCTGTTCTGATCCTCTCTTCAATCCTCTTAAATCCTGTCCAAAAACTGTCATTTTCCACCATTTAAACTTCCTTTCGCATCCTATAAACCAATTCTAAGCCACATTCAGCATCATTCATCCAAGAAATGGCGAGAGTCAAAAATCCTAGAGCAGGAAAAGCTGGGGCCCGACCAAAGAGGAATGTTAAGTCACAATATGTCTCGAAGGAAGGAGAAAAATCAAAAAGAAAGGCCGAATCCAGTAAGGCAACTCCTTCCAAATGCCAAAAATCATCATCCAAGGCAAATTCACAGAAAGCAGGACCCTCCTCACCGAAAACTGCAGAACCTTTGGTTCCATTTCCTTCAGAACCTACTGCTGTTGCTTCCTCCTCTTCTACAGAATCTGGAGAGTACCAACTAACTACACTACCACTCTGGAGCACTCCTGAGATTCAAGAAGAATTCTCCACCAAATTTGCCAACAAGAAGGTAATCAAGCCTCATTGTGTAAATTTGGAAGATTTCTTGATCTCAAATAATTTTGATGCTGGTATATGGATGATGAGATACAAGAATCTGTTGGAAGTATTAGAAAGATATGATGATGAGGTGGTGAAGTCATGGTACGCTTCTTTAAAATACAACAGTAAAAAGAATAAGTGGGCAGTCAATCTAAGGTCTAGGACCATTTGGCTTACTGATGAGACATTCAATGAGGTACTGGAGATACCTGGGCAAGATGGACTCAAGATTGATATCAATGCATCTGGGTACATGGATGAGGCAAATATGGCTGATGAAGAAGGTGGTCCCTCTCTGAACTATAAGGAGAGTACTATTCTGAGCACATTGTTCAGAAGGAGGGAAAATTGGCCATCCATAAACCTGTTGAAGCCCACAGACCTCGGTGTTCAGGTGAGAATCCTGCACTACGTAGTATCCAGGATTATATTCAACAAAGGAGGCAGCTTCAATCTGATAACAAGGGCAGAAGCACATGTCATGGCTGCAATCATGCGTGGAAAGCTGATCAACATGGGACACATCATACTCCAACGCATGATCAAGGCTAGAGATCAGAGGAAGGACTCAACAGTTCCCTATGCTGCTATCATCTCCAGAATTCTACAGTATGCTAGAATTCAGCATATTGAGAAAGGGAAGGGCAAGCCCACTGAAATATTCAAGGAGGAAGAACTGTAGAGGATGGGCATTGAAAGAGATGAAGGAAGATGGGTTGGAAAGGGAGCAGGGAAATCTGAAGATTTGTTCTTTGCTGCTGATGCTTCCCTCCAACAAGAAGGCACTTCTGAGGCCCCTGGCAGATCTGTACCTCAGCCTTCTCAGCCAATTCCATCTCCCTCCAGGCCTACTCACCCTCCTTCCACTCCCTCCTTACGGGCCAAGCCAACCAAGATCACTGAGTTGTTTGACAGTTTGTCAACACTCATTCTCAGCATTCGGGATGAGCAAAATGTCAAATTTGCTCACCTGCAAGATCATATCCATCAGTTGGCTATGAATATGAAAGTGGTGGCTGATGCTTATGAAGAAATAAGAAATGCAATTCCTACCACTTCAGCTCCATCTCAGCCTGGTGTCCCTGAGCCTACTCTGTCTCCATCCCCTGTGCCTCCAAGTCCGTTTGAAATGGCTTCTCCTGTTCCTGGTGTTGAGGCACAAGAATCTGAACAAGCTGGCGCAGAAAGCACTCCAAAGGCCTCCAGCAATGAGGCAAGTCCTGGTCCTCCCCTGGACTATGGCATAGAGAAAGAGGGTCTGGAGGAGTCAAGCCCTCTTGAGCCCAGTGAAGCAGTTGCTCAAGACTCTATCCTTTCCACCTAAGAAACTGAGCAAGTTGAGCAGCTAGTGGCATCCATATCTGCTTCACCATTTCTGCAAGCTGTACCCATTAAGGAAAGGAGCATTGTGCCTGTTATTGATTTTGAAGCTATTGCTCATAATGCTCTACTGTAAGCTCAAAGGAGAAGGCTTGAAGAAATGTTTTCTCCTGCTGAACTAGCCTCTCATTCTCTTGCTGCTTATGGGCTATCAGAGGAACAGAGAGCTCGACTAGCTCTTTCCAGGCAGGAAATGCAAGAGCTGCTTGAGGTCTCTTATGATGATGGTGATGAAGAACCTAGCCCTGAGCCTGCTAAGCCTCCTGCACCAGTTCAGCCAGAGATTCCTTTTGCTCCTGTCCCTCTTCGTGCTGTTCCTATCTCTCAGATTCCTCCTCCAATGGACTTTGTTGGGCTTCCTGATGATGCCAAAAAGGGGGAGAAGATAAAGCAAACTGGGACTAAGCAAGCTGGAAAATCTGCTGAGCCTCTAGAAAAGGAAAGACGTACAGCAAGAAGTCTAAGCCAAAGAAGAAGTGATTGATTAGAACTTAGGCTGAATCTTCCTGTTGTATTTTGTTGTGATTCATTTTGTTTTTGTTTTGATGATTATTCTTTATGTTTTGAGAACTGATCTTTGATTGAAGTATGTATTGCAACCATTGATTGAATGAATGAACTTCTTAGTTGCAATGTTTTGTGCCTTGAATCTCTTCACTTAATCTGTTGGATATGATATCTTATGCATATGTTGAGGGGGAGCTTGTGAAAGCAAACCCAAGTACTAATCCAGTTTGTGAGTTGTTTTGTCATCATCAAAAAGGGGGAGAATATTGAATCAAGAGTTTTGATGATTCCAAACCAACATCCAAGAGCTTGGATTGAAGATATCAAAGGAGATCAAAGTGCTTCAAGTGAAGAATTTGAAGAGTATTTGCTTCTAGATCTTTTGTAGAATCTTTTGTTTTTAGTTATGATTGGGTAAAAGATTTTGATTTGAAGAAAAGATGTTTTCAAACCTTGATTTTATGATTATTTGAAAAATACCCACAAACAGACGAAGTTTGAAAGTTTAAACTGAACTGTCATGTTGGAAATTCGAACTTCACCTTTGGAAATTCGAATTTCGAGCTAAAACTGAATAAGTCTAAAGAGATGTCTCTCTGTCAGACGAATTTTGATTCTCCAAAATTCAAATTTTCATCCAAGTCTGAAAGAAGCCTCTTAGTGACAGACGAACTTCACATCTTCAAAATTCGAATTTCAGACAAAACACAACTTGAGAAAATAGAAGAAATTCGTCTGAAACAATGTTAAAGTTCATCTGAAATCAAGATGAAATTGAGTTTGAAAAATGCTCTCTGACAGACGAACTTTAACTTTCCAACATTCGAATTTTCATATAAGTCTAAAAGGAGCTTCTTTGAAACAGACGAACTTTGAGTCTTCAAAATTCAAATTTCAGACAAATCACAACTTATGAAAATGGAAGAAATTCATCTGAAACAATGTTAAAGTTCATCTGAGATCAAGAATAATTTAAGTTTCAAAACTGTCTTCTGTCAGACGAACTTTGAACATTAAAATTCAAATTTCAGTAGCTATGTTTTTGAGTCTGTTGAAATGAAACACTGACATACGAATGACAAGTCTTGTAACATTCGAATGTTGAAGTTAGTCTGAAAAGAGTCTCTCTGACAGACGAATTTCACCCTTTCAAAATTCGAATTTCGAAGAAAGTGATCTACCGTGCCTCTTTGAACGTTCAATGGACAGACGAATTTTGGGCTTCCAAAATTTGAATTTCGAAGGCACTGTAGAAAATTGAAAACACTGTTCACACTTAACCGAAAAACTTTCCTCTTGAAAATTTGTATGTCACATTGTGAAAATATTTTGTAAGTTTCAAAATTCGGATTTCACTTCATGAACAGACGAACTTCGTGCTGTAATGTTGAAAGCTTTAACCTTCAGTTCCTTCGAAATTCGTCTGTTGGCCAACCAAAATTCGAATTTCAGTATGTCAGAAACATTAAATGCGGTTGGTAAACGGATAGTTTTTTAGAGTAACCGTTGGATAACTTTCCTAACGGATAGATTTTGTCTCTAACGGACATTTGAGACCTAAAACTATAAATATAACATCATTTGAAGTTGTGGGTAACAAATCAAACTTGTATATACCGAATTTCTGCTGAATCTTCTTCTCAAAAGCTTTTACCCTCTCAACTTCAATATCTGTACTTTAACCTTCATATCTACTCTATTCAAGAGAGTTATATCTTTGTAAATAATCTACTCTTCATCTGGAAGATAGATTTACTTGTGAGGAAAAATCACAAGGGGATTGGGAAGCACATTGTGAAAGTGCTTAGAGTGTTTGAGAAAGCTCCAGAAACAGAGCATACTCGTGTACTGTGGTATTAGCAAGAAGCCCGTTGAATTCTTGCTGTATAGTGGATAAATCTCAAGAGTTGTCTTAGGGACTGGACGTAGGTCAAGTTGATAGACCGAACCAGGATAAATCACTGAGTTTTCTTCTCCTTATCTTTACTTTTTAGCTTGCTCTGTTTTATACGTTGCTTCCCTTACACTGTGCTGTCTTCACCCATTTCATTTTGTGCAGAGAAATTTCAATATTCCCAATTCACCCCCCTCTTAGGAAGTCAGCCTTGCTAACAGAAACAACTGGATAGGTTGTCTTGTGAACATGGAAAAATGTATATATTGGCATATCTCTACAGCCAATTTATTGGTCCTATTAAGAATGGATTGGATACCTACTTTTCCTCGCTTTTGCAAAAGAGATATCTTTAGCTCCAAACCTAATTCACAAATGTATGCATCACTGATTGCCTTGTACTTGCTAACCAGATTTAGCATAAATATAATTATATAATTATAATTATAAATAGAAAAAAAATTAAATGTACATTTACTAATCCTTACTTGGCATCAATTATTTCAAGCAATTTGATATATTGCTTGTTTCCAAGGACATACATGAAAAGAGGCAAATATTAAACCTATAAAAACTTATCCTTACCTATCTATCTACAATATTTTCAATGAAGCATTAAGTAAAAAGATCTCCCGTACTTGAATAGATATCTCATGTAATATCACTTGAAATAGTAAAATGCAAAGCCTATGCAGTTCCTTAATTGATGCCTTCTTGACTATTTTAATTGGATAATAGCTATCCCAGTTAGATTTCTTCCTACTTGTGCATATAACAATCAAAGAAATAACATGAAAGATTAATGAAGATGAAAGAAGAATCTCATAAGAAGATCATAGAAACAAAATTTTTTTTTATCAAGTACAAAAACTATAATATGAGTATGAATGCATTGGCTTAGTTGCAGAGTAATCTAGGAAATAAGCAGCAGAATGCAAGGTAAAGAGTTCCTTCTAAGCAACTAATCAAGCCCATAGTTTGGAAACTAATGTCTAAAGCATTGGAAAGTAATGTCTTCAACACCAATCTTATCTTTTGCTTAATGTAATTTTTAGTGAGCATAACAGATTTAAGATAAACCCAAAAACTATAAAATAGGGAAACAAAAATTCCACACAGCTAAGGATAGCCAATTTAATTTGTTTTATAACAAAATGCATGATAACATTGAAACAAATATCTAGATTTGAGAGGACTTATGAGGGAATGGATTGCTTAGCTCTGTTAGGTCAAATTCTTACTTTCCAAAAGCCACCATCCAGTCATCACGCACTGTGTCAAAAACATCCTATTCCTTCAATTTCTCCTACCAGTACAAATATAGCATCATCATAAATTCTCCACAATTATTCCAATTCACCAAAAGAGTGCATTACAAGTAAGGTAGAGAGTCAGCTTCACTTATATCTTGAACATTATTATCGAGCGGATAGTTTCAATTTAATCATATTAACAACCTTAAAAAGGCTATGAAACTATTTCAGATCAAACCAAAGAGGAATTGGACGAAACACTTTGAGCTATATGAGCATGAACAGATTTGGAGCAATCAAGGGGAGGGTAAACTAAAGGAAAATATATAAAAAAAATGCTATATAAGTTACCTTGGTAAACATTGGGAACCGAGCAATTATCTTTAAAATATCAATATCTCTTTTCTCGAAGAATGTGGGGCTGTTTTCAATTATAGAAGCGAAGGGGGGCAACCTGAGTCACCCACCAGTGCAGTAGTGTTAGGGAGTATTTTGCAAGCCACATAGCCCACCTCATAAGTTTCCCTCTATAGTCCTTTATCAGACTCTCAGGGAGTGAAGACCCATGGTAATTGATGGCGGGATCTATAAGAGCACACATGCAAACCTACACAAATGGTGTTGTGGATAAAATTAATACTTATTTTCTTGAAACCACTAAGCCAAACAGGAAGAAAACAAAAACAAACACATCCTTCTCTTTTGGATGCATCCACCTTAACTACATTAATTCTAGAGATAAGAGTCATCAATGCATCCACCTTAACTACAAAATGACAACCCTTCCAAAACCTAATAGCATGAATAAAAGCATATATTAATAGGTTAAAGTACATTCAAATAACCTTTCTTTTTTTAACTCTGCTTCCTTTCAACTATTAATTTAAATCCTCTTTGCAAAGATTAACTTCAATAGCATAACATTGAAAGAGCACGTCTATGTTCTAAGATAAACTTGCCCTTCCACCATTTTTATCATACCTTCAACCCAAAATGAAGCTGTTGTGAAATTGATATTCTGATTGTAACTTGAATGCACAATATCAATGATATCCCTTTCAAGTAGCGATGAACCAACTCACTAAGTTATGTTGACTTTCTCTTTTGTTTAATGATTGCAAGTCAGCTTGTAATGAGCTCAAATAGAACAACTCCAAAGCTTAAAAAGTCACCTTTTTCATTAAACTTGTTTGACACATAATACCTGCAAGGCAAAAGAAGTTTCATATCAAACTATAACAATCAAAAAGTGATAAAGAAAGATTGATACAAGATGAGATCCTCAATACCCATGAGGTAGAAAAAGTTGGCCTTTGAATCAAAACCTTACCCTTTTTTCTTTGTTTCCCCATAATAAATCCATGGAACTTTCACTCATTAACCAAATCAAAATGACATAGACAATGAAAAATTATAAATCACTTTTTATTCAAAAAGATATAAATTATAATAACAAATCAGCAATCTTTAAATTAATCTACACCATTTAGGTTATTTTCAACATTAAGGTCCATGGTTTTAAATCACTGTACTGCTCTACTCTCAATCCTACTTGAATATGTTTAAAGCAATATTGTTTCTTTTAAAACCTTTCCTACAGGAGAAAAAGTTTGTGATGAATTTGGGTTACAAAATAGATTTCAATAGAAATTGGCTACCGATTATCTTCAATGATTGAGAACTTTTAGCACACAATAATGCATAGAGAACTTTCTTGGTAACTCTCTGTTCCAAATAATTTATTCCAATACACAAACTCAAGCACTCTCAAAGCATCTTGAGCATTGGAATCTGGCTCAATTCCTTTCAAGGCCAAAGCAATATTAAGCAAGAGTCAAAAACTTCAAGGGTACATTGGCAACAAAACTTATCTCTACCTTTAAAGTCTTTGATTTGACTCACTTAGGCTTTTATCCGCTTTAGGACTTCTAGAACTACTGCTGCAGCAGAAAGACAGGGTAAGCTTTAAGACAAACAAAAATATGGCACAACTAAGACCATCTCGCTAATGATTCCTCAAGTATGACTGTGAATTCAACTTTTGATGTGGCAGAGGACCCACTATGTACAGAGTTCTCTTTCCATCAAAGGCAAATATTTTTTCATCCAATTCAAATGAATATGTTTGGTAAAGCCTATCACTCACTTTCCTCCCAATGCCCTTCAACATTTATTCTTATCATTAAATTATGGGTGCTTCGGTGAAATAATAGAAGGATCTCAATATTGCAACGCGTGAGTTCGATCCTTATCGTCTCTAGGAGATCAAATGCTAATAAGTCTTGAGTCATGAAACAGGGTCTCTGATCTATTCCATCATCTAAATTAAGGCATGATTTGACATAGAGAACAATTCAAACAGAGATGATAACCACAATGACCTTTAAATAGAGAAAGTTCTCTATGAGAGTCCAATCTGCAAGTAACAATAACTACTACTCCTATATACCAAAAGAAAAAATTATATTTAAATGTATATGAAGTAATAATGATTGATCTTTCAAAATTTTTAATTTTCCTTTTTCTTTTTTTTACTAGCTGACAGGCTTCAGTTTTTCTACTATTATTTCTCTGCTTCTTCTGTGTTTGTCTCTCTAATTCATTGACAACACAGAGACAGAGAAAGTAGATTCTATCTTTCGAGTAAATTCATATTCTTTGAGATGAAAAGGGAGAAAGTAAGTTCATAGAGAAATTAGTGGTTTTCTTAGAACAATAAAGGCAGGTTTTCCAAGTTAACTGTTGTGCATAAGAACAGGGATGAAACAAATCTTAAGAAAGAACATGTCATCTATATACATGGTATATCTCATTTCTCTTTAAAATACAAACTGTTCACGGCATTGTTTTCAGAGACTTCCCTCCACCATCTCTATTAAAGCTTCACCTGCAGCCTATATCAACATTGCTAAAGATCCCCACCCAGCTTCAAATAATTTTCAATAGGTAGAGCCATTAAAAAATTAAAACACAAATCACAAATTGAACAGAGAGGGTAAGCGACTTTAAGAGTTTTACTCTTGACAAATCGACAAATTGAGAAGAGCAAAGAATAGACGAGTTCAAGAAATTTACCTTGAGATGTAAAGATAAGAGATGAGAGACAAAAAGAAAGATGAAGAAATAAATGAGTCTAAACACGTGAAGAGGAAGCTTACCTGTAAGTTTTTTCCAATATCTATTACATTATAAATCAAAATTGTGATTGTGATTTTGAAATTCAATTTCAAATTCAAAATGATTAAAATCAGAATAGTGAGAGCAAAAATCCCACCAGTTATTTCAACAGTAGATATAATATAGAGATATAATAATATAATATAATAATAATAAAAAGCCACAAACCTTGTAAAAATGCTTCTGTACAGTACTTTGAAAAGTAACAAAATCCACTTGTTTTAAATAGGTAAGAATAGATAGATTAGAATTGATTTCATTTTTAAAAAAATAATAAATCGTACAGTCTCCATTGCAATGCACATAAAAGGTTTCCTCCCGATCATCAAAACTTTCCTCCAACAAACATGTCAACATTTAACACCACTTTACCATAAATTGCCCTAAAATTAGTAGGCAAGTAAAACCTACACGCATCAGCATTCTATAAAATCCATCTATGAAAAAGACGATGAAATAGCATTCATTGTTAGAGTGAAATGGTCAATTACAGCCTGAGCAAAGCACCAAGTTTGGATATGGATCATGGGTATACAAGGTTAAAAGTCTCAATTGTAGGTTCCTTCGTCCGAAGATGATAACGATTCAAGGCCAATTCCTGGAATCTGATAGCAGCATGTTGTCACTAGTCATATGCATGGAAGGCACATAACAAACACCTCAATTTACCCGGTTGATCTGCTCCACCATCAGCTTGGCATACCTGAGACTCAGACAACAAAATCAGCTCTTACAAGTTCATGAAAAATAGCACGGGAAAACGTGTTCACACAGTCATCAAAATACTACTAGTAGGCAGACAAGCACAACAAATACAAACATAACATGCCCTCCATTTGGATGTGACGCGAGCTTACCCACTCAGTCTTCAAACTTTATTTTCTTCGGACCAGGTTGGATGGTGCCCAGCTGTGGAAACAAAGACGACATATTACCAATAAAGAAATAAAAATTAAAACGAGGTTAAAAGAGAAACACCCCCTAGAAGTTGTTATTTCAAAAGCACAATCAACAGCGATGGACAGGCACACAAAAGCAAGCTTACAATCTCAGGGCATTCATAATCAATCCCTGCAGCCTCTATCCTCTTTCTTCGTTTTTCATTACGCTTCAGGATCTTTTCAACCAACTTCTGTTGCTCTTCCAATGTTCTTTCCTGAACAAAACAGCAAAAAAGCCAAAGGAATTCCTTTAAAACTGCAAATCAGACTAACAAAATTTCCAAAGGAACACTTTTCCTTAATCCATTCCAACTGTACCTTGCCAAGCCGCTTTCTTTCAATTTGAACATAGTCCAATGGCTTATGCCGGTAATTGAAACCCCTCCATCTGTAAAAAGTGAGTCCATGACTAAGAAAGATAATCACATAAACTTTTTCATATTCAGGACAAGAACCATATTTTACATTAATAATAAAAGTTCCATTAGTTAAGTAAAGGGGGACCGGACACTTTTTTCAGGGTGTAGAGAGAACAAAATGGGGGAAGGGTCTGTGTAGGGTGTGCTCTTAACAAAGTCCAAATATAGACTGTCCAACTTGGAGTGCATACTATTCATGATTTAACACCAATGATTAATGAGTGTTGAAGATTACATTTTGCAGAAACACTCAGTATAAAGAGCCAAATAAGAAATTCTGATTTCACTAAAATAACTAATCACTCACAATTTTGGATGAACATCCTCTGGAGGTATCAGATGAACCTGCAGAACGTGTTCATGTAGCAGATAATTATGCATGGTCTCAGCTACAATTTTTGCCACCTAGAAGCAACATGTTGAAATGTTAGTTTTGATGGATTAGCCATAATACAGCCATGGTAAGATAAAACAAAAACTACCTCAGGAGATTCAAATTGTATGAACCCAAAATGTTTTGATTTCCCTGTCTGCAAAACATCAAGAAAAGAAGCTGCAAATATCAATCAGCTGAAATAAACATCAGTTATCAGTTATTAATGAAAATTAGTTAAGAGTAAACATATATAAAAACCAAGAAAAATCCATTCCAATGTGTCTTGGGTTCTCATTGCTAATGAATATTCATGCAGAAGCAACCTTTTGTATCATGCATTCACAGGCTCATGAACCAAGTTTTTAAGTAACATGTCCTTACATGTCACCATCTAATAGAAAGTAACATGAGTCAGAGTACCACAGATGCACGTAATGATATAGAAACAAAAACCCTGGATTTTTCATCAATTCACTTCGGTTTCCTCCACTCTATTCTCAATTCCCAATAATTAACAAGATTCGATGGGTGTGGTAAGCAAGCTTCTAATCTTATCATTCAAATGAAACTGTGGATTTCTTCCTTATGATTACAAGTTTACAACAGAACACAAAATAAAGTTAACTGAGTAAAGAAGTCCATTTAATACTATGTGGAAGGGAAGTATGATACTTTGTAAAACTTTACTGATGCCTCAGACAGCTAGAGGATTTCGTTTCTTTGTCCACAAGTTTCTCTGGGATCATGGTGAGGGTTCAAAAGATTACCTCCTTTATCTCAAAAGGAAACATATGTAATCCATGAAATTCATGACACGAATTTTGTAGTCTATGGTGTTGCATAGTTATATAACTCCGCCTATGTAGTGTCATAGCCGGTTCCAAGTTCGGGTAAAGGAAGAGAATTGTGTTAGGCCCTCGACAGCCAACGTAAAAATTTGTCAAATCTTTATAACATGGATCAGAAACATATATGTGCTAAGACTAAGTTGTTGCCTAGAAGTAACGGATTGTATGGCTCGAATGCAATGTCAAATGAACTAGAACCGCTACATCAGCGCCCAGATATAGTGTTAAATGAGCAAGGATTCCCACATTATTCTAGACAGATGTGGGTAAAGAAATTAGTCCAGGAGAGCAAAATTCAATTTGGTTTTTGGAATATTGGTACTTTAACAGGTAAATCTATAGAGGTGGTGGATGCTATAATTCAAAGGAGAATTAACATCTTGTGTCTTCAAAAAACTAAATGAGTGGGAGAAAAGGCTAAGGAGTTAGACACTACTGGTTTTAAACTTTAATACATAGAGAAGGTTAGAACAAAAATAGAGTTGGCATTATTGTGGACAAAGATTGGAAAAAGAATGTGGTAGGAGTCAAAAGGATTGGAGATAAAATCTTATCCTTAAAATTGACTATTGGACACGATACCCTCAGTGTTATTAACCTCAAGTAGGGTCAAAAGCACATATTAAGGAAAAATTTTGGAAAGATTTGGAGGACTTGGTTCGAGATATCCCACAAGAGTAAAAGATCCTTAGTGGGAGGACCTTAATGGTCATGTGGAAAAAGAGACAAGGCAATATATAAGAGCTCATGGCAGTTATGGTTTTGGAGAAGTAAATGAGGAGGGGCATTTTATTCTTGATTTTTCAATGGCTTACAATCTCAATTAAAAACACCTATTTCAAGAAATAGGATGAGCATTTAATCACATATAAAAATAGAGTCCAAAGATCGCAAATTGACTTCTTTTTGGTAAGGAACTCAAATAGAAGAGCTTGTAAAGATTGCAAATTAATCCCCAGTAAGAGCTTAACTTCACAACATAGAGTCTTGGTCCTTAATGTGCTGGTTAAAAACCATAAACTGAAAAGTCGAAAAGCCTTAAATCCTAGGATTAAGTGGTGGCAACTAAAAGGTGAGAAACAAGTGACCTTTATGAGAAAAGTTATGGAAAAAGGTAATTGGAACTCGTAAGGAAGTACTAACATTTTGTGGGATAAGATGGCTAAAAGAATCAGGAATACCGCTAAAGTAGTATTGGGTGAATCCAAAGATTTTTTAGACCTAAAGATGAATCTTGGTGGTGGAATGAAAGTCTGCAAGAGAAAGTCAAATATAAAAAAGAATGTTTCAAAACCTTGCATTTGTGCAATAACGTTGCAAAATTGGAAATATTATCGATTGGCTAAAAAAGAGACTAAAAAAGCAGTGGGCAGGGCTAGATCTAAAACTTATGAGAAATTTTACTAGGATTTAGGAACGAAAAATAATGAACATAAGATTTACAAAATTGCTCAGAGAAGGGAAAGAAAGTCAAGAGATTTGGACCAAGTAAGATGCATTAAGGATGAGGAAGGAAAAATTTGGGTTACAAATGATGATATCAAAGAAAAATGGGAGAGCTACTTTTATAAGCTTTTCATTGATGGATTGGGTATGACTATTAATACCAAAGGATTAACAACTCATGAAGATGATCTCAATTTGAATTTCTATTGTAGGATTCGCGTTGAAGAGGTAAAAAAAGCTTTTAATAGAATAGATAATAATAAAGTTATTGGTCCTGATGATATTCCTATCGCAGTTTGGAAGTGCTTAAGAGAGAAGGAAATTTTGTGCTCACTAAGTTATTTAACGAAATTTTAATATTCAAGAAAATGCCAGAATAATGGAGAGAGCACTCTAGTGCATTCATACAAGAACAAGAGGGATATTCAGAATTGTGTAAATTATTGAGGGATAAAACTCATGATTCACACCATGAAACTATGGGAAAGAGTGATTAAGCATAGACTTTGAGAAGAGTCTCATAATTCGGAAAACCAATTTGAATTTATGCCAGGATGGACAACAACAGAGGATTTTTATTTATTAAGGGGTTTGACTGAAAGATACCGGAGTAAAGAGAGAGACCTGCATATTGTTTTCATTAATTTGGAAAAAAACCTATAATAGAGTACCAAAAGATGTATTGTGGAAAGTAATAGAAAAGAAAGATGTTCGTGTGACTTATATTCAAATCATAAAGGATATATATGAGGGGGTAACAACAAATGTGAGAACCTCTAAAGGTATAACAAAAGACTTTCCTATAAGAATAGGCTTACATCAAAGGATCTTCATTGAGTCCATACCTGCTTGATTTAGTTTTGGATATTCTAACAGAACATATACAAGAAGAAATTCCAAAGTGTATGCTCTTCGTGAATGATATAATTTTAATTGAGAACTCAAGAGAAGATGTCAACTCTAAACTTGAATTATGAAGACACTTTGGAATCAAAAGGTTTCCACTTGAATAGAAACAAGACAGAATATATGCAATGCAAATTTAATAAGAGGCCAATTAGAAATGATTTAGAGGTAAAAATTGGAGAACAAATCATTCCAGAAGTGTCAAAGTTTAGATATTTAAGGTTGATTTTATAGAGTGATGGTGAAATTGATGGGAATGTTATGCATAAGATACAAGCTAGATGGTTAAAATGGAGGAAAACATAACGAGTTATTTGTGACTGCAAGATACCTACTAAATTTAAAGGAAAATTTTATCGAACAGCTACAAGGCCAACGATGCTATATGGTAGTGAATGTTGGGCTTTGAAAGAACAACAAAAGCATAAAATGAGAGTAGCAAAGATGAAAATGTTGAGATGGATGTGTGGTCATACAAAATTGGATAAGATACGAAATAACTGTATACGAAAAAAAGTTGGAGTAGCACCTATCAAGGAGAAAATGGTGGAAAATCATTTAAAGTGGTTTGAACATGTATAAAGAAGAGGGCAAGAGAAGCCATTTGAAGCTCTATCAAAAGCAGTAGAGGAAGATTAAAAAGGACACTAAGGGAAGTTATAAGAAATAACCTTTTGAGAAATGATTTATCTGAAAATATGGTATTAGATAGAGCACATTGGCCTCATATGATCCATGTAGCCGACCTCACATATTGGGATAAGGCTAATGTTGTTATTGTTGCTGCTGCATAGTTATATATAGTGACAAGATTTTACAAGACATTGTCCAGGGTTGGTACATGCATAAAGTTAAAACACAATCGTTCTTGTTTGTCTCATCAATTTTTATGGAGAAGATGCAAGGATATAGTGTCGTCATTGACTATTTGATTATATATATGCTGTGCAAAGTGACAGTCACAACAAAAGAAACAGATGCTTTTGAGATCTCATCTCGATATTATTCTTAGTCCTCCTTTAAACAAGAAACAGAAGACAACACTACCCCTTTCCTTAGAATCATTTCAGGCCATAAAGCTCTTCCTTCTTTGTTTTGGGTCAAAGAGTACCAGTCTAGACATTGGTATCAATATAGATATATACAGTTTTACTCTAACTTTATCTCCAGCAAGGGGGCCAGGGATATTAAGAACATGTCAGAACATTTTGCATTCTGAATTATTCGGTAAATTGAGCAACTATAACAGGTTGAAACGTCCAGCACTAATTTATGAATCTATTATTATCACACCAGAAAAACACACACGCAAAAAGATCAACATAAACAAAGCAAGGAGTAAAACAATTTCACATATCATCATCTAGTTAACATAGATGCACACAAATAGATTGATAGGTAACAAGTACAAGAGCCTAACCTTTTTATTTCTCGCAATTCTCAACTTCTTGATGGTACCAAATTGTCCAAAAAAACCTGCAGTAGGCCATCATAAATGCAAGTCCCAGATAACAATTCATTGATCTGAAAAATGATAAGATAATGCTGTACCTTCCATCTCCTTCTCATAGAACCCATGTGGTATCCGACCAATATATAAAACAGTGGCAGTGTTCTCTGGCAGTTTTTGTTCAGGACGTTTGTGTACAGGACCACCTTCCAAAGGCTTCAGTAATTGGGAGGAAAAGAAAACAAATAACACACTATAGATCACAACTCAGAGGTCAAAAAAGGCAAAGGATATTATAGATCATTGGAATTAAAATACCAGGAAGTCACCGTCTGTTTTCTTGCTTGACACAGATAGCTTAGCTGTGGCCTTTTTCAGATTCTTCTTCATAGCTTTCTTAGCCTTGGCCCCCATCTCACTAACAGAATCCAAAATGAAGAATTTCAGTGTCATACATGCCATAACCATATAAATTGAGCTCAACAATTTTAAAAATAAAAAACCAACTAGAAATTCAACCATCAATTCAAAGCAAAGTGGTATCACAATTATAAAATCCCACTAGTTTTCCCAAACCAGCAAAAAATGTTATGAGAATGGATTTTATATGCAAAACGTAGCTCTCCACCTCTTCATAAACAGAATCATATGAAGCAATGGAAGTAACTACAACAATAACCAAAGGCAATTTACTTTGATGATAGCTGATACCCCCAGCAAGGTTTTCAATGCTTGATTGCAAATCAGAAGTCTGCCACTTCAAAATTCTTGACAACTAAGAATAGAGAGAAAAGTTTGTTTGCTTCAAGAGTGATTGCAATTGAAGAGAGGCAAGAATGGTTAGAACCACAGGCTGAGCTCTTAACAGAAGCTGGCGGCTTATGAGGGGTTTGGAGTTATGAGGATTGCGTCGCTGAGTAATACAGACAACAACGCTATATAAAGAATAAAACTAGTTTAATTACTACAACAGTACAACATTAACAAGCATGTGTCACTTAACAGTCCTCAAAATAACAAGCATGAGCATAATGCATTATTCAAGCCCCACACATTTTCCAACAGAAATGCACATAATTTGGATTGTGGTTAGAAATATGAATGATGATATTATCAAATACTAACGATCAGGCTGCTGCGTTTATATTACGCACAGGATATGTGTGTGTGTGTGAGAGAGAAATCCTCCTTTGCGTCTTATAAACAGAGAAATTATATTTTAGTGAAATTATACCTCCGTAGTATAGCATTAGGAGCAAATTGTGACCGGGAAAAATTTGATCATAAACCAAAAAAGATATAATAGAACGCACACTGAACTACACAAACTCAATTATTCATATAATCATTCAAAGCTGAAGCACAATCAAAGTAGAATACGGTTTCGGCATGATGCATCACTCTGAAATCTCACTCTAGTTTGAAACTTTAACAATATCCCAAATCAACTAATCAGCATGGGGAAAGATGATATTTTAAAATCGAAGAAAGGGAAACGAAGTACACCTTCCTCTTATGCAAGCAGCAGAAGAACTTCGGCAAAATATCTCTGCCAAGTCACCGTAGACGACCTCCTGAAAACACTCGACGGCCAGCCTCTGATGGAATAGTGTAAAACCCCTCCGTCCTTCTCTCTCGCTTAGCCCTAATCGCTGAAGGGGAAACGCGGGAGAGGACAAGTGAAGGAGAACCGAAAAGAAGTAACAATTGAACGCTGCGTTTAATTTTTTTCCCGAGGGTGGATGGGTCATTTTGCATTTTCAGGGCTAGGCGCCTAGGCCTAGGATCTCTCGCGTGGGAAGCCTTCATGCCACAGGAGCGCTGCTGTTCCTTTTTTAATTAAAAATTATAAATAAAAAGTTATTTTAAATTTTTTATTTATTAAAATAATATTATATAGTAAAAATTAGATCTCAACAAGTAAGAAAAAATATTAAAAATATTTAAAACTTCACAAAATACATCTAAACATGATTCTTAAAAATCTATTTTTATCTATAATTTTTAATTTTTTTAAAAAGGGGTAACTGCCATGACAATACCGTAGTAGAAGGGGTCTTTATAGGAGAGATCTCAACCCCGTATTTTTCCTTCCTATGCATTAATACCAATATATAATTAAAAGTAGGACAGAGTAATACTGTACACTAGTCAAACAATGCAATTTCATCCCTTTAGCTCCGTACCATTTTTTTTTTCTTTTTTGTTTGAGTTGGTTACATTTTTTCCTTATCTATTCTTTCTTTCCTTCCTTCCTTTACATTAGGTCCATTTTTTCCTATTTTTTAGGTGGGTCCCACATTCTTTTCTTTTCTTTTTTGTCAAATTCAATCATTTTTAATTCTATATTCTTTTTTATCATTTTTCACTAATTATTAACTTTGATTTTATTTTCCAAATCTTTATTAATTTTAATTAATATTATTTGATATCAATTTTTTTGGGATAAGGGGAGTTAATGATAAAAATTTTTTTAATTCAATATATTTTAGAACTAAATAAAACATCTCCTATGTCCCTTGAGCATCCGCATGCATGGGAGAAAAATCTAGCTCCTTCTAAACACAGAAGGGAACAATAACTAGCAGTACTTTTCATCTCAATATATCTAGAGCCGGTAAAGTGGGTCGGAGCCCGCGGGCCGGCCCGCTTAACCCGCCAAAAATGGCGGGGCGGGCTGAAAAAATTGAGATACTTTATAATAGGGGTCAAAAACTTGGCCCGCCCCGCCAGCCCGCCACTTTAAGTGGGCCAGCCAGCGGGCTGACCCGCTTTTTTTAAAAAAATATTTTTATATTTTTTTTACTCTATATAATTATATCTAAAAAAAATAAAAACTAAAAAAAAAAGGCTTAAGCATCATTTTCTTTCTCAATCTTTCTTATATTTTAATTTTAGTTGTATTTTATGTTGTTGAACTAAATGTTACTTGTGATATTACCATATTAATGTATTAATATATTATACTTTAAGACTTTATGCATCAAACCAATAAAAGATTTCATGAATATAGTTATTTTATTCATGATAGTGAATAAAAAATTAATAATTTAACTAAGTAGGGTAAAAAAGGGGCTAGTCAAACAAAAAGAGTAAAAAAAAAAGGAGAAATTTTATGATTTAACAAAAAAATATTAAAAAAAAAAAACGAGCTGGCCCGTTTGGTCCGCCAACCCTTGTATGGCGGGGCGGGCTGGGGATTTCCAGGCCTGCCCTTATGGGGGCCTCAGCCCACCCCGCCCCGCCCAAAAGGCGGGCCTATGGCGGGCCGGTCCGTTTAAGGCGGGTCGGCTCGTTTACCACCTCTAAATATATCTCAAACATGATCTAGAAATATATAATGATTCTTAGGGCCTGTTTGGTTTCCAAAATTACCGGAAATTGAATGAAATGTAGTTGAGAATAAAATGATAATCGCTATAAGTTTATTTGGTATGATATTAGAGAAATAAAAATATTTAAAAAAATAAAATTGATTAAATAAAAATAAATATAAATAGTCTAAAGAGGTATGTTTGATTCAATTCCTAAAAGACTCGAGAATGAGATTTTCGATTCCACTCAAAATGTTAGACTGTTAGGTTGCACAATAAAATGAGAATTTATATTCCATATGGAATAAGTATATGAAAAAAATAGAGAATAGGGATTACCACCTTTACCATATCTTTCCTCATTCTCATTTTCAAAAAAATTTTTTAAACCAAATTATCTTCCTCCATTAACCTCGTTTTCCTCACCTTTATCCCTCTCCTTCACCGTCAACTTCGTCTCCTCCATCAACCTTCTCTCCTTCTCCACTGACACCATAGTTGAAATCGATTTTGGTGACATCTAGTTTTGTTTTCAATTTTGACAACTAATCTATTCCATTTCATTCTATTCGTAGTCATTTCGGGAACCAAACAGGTTCTTTTTTTTCCTTCCATTTTTATTATCGGGATTTGTTGCTTCATCTTTTTTATTCATTCAGCTTTTACTTGTTACCTAGCACTTCTAAAAAATTTTAATATATCTATTTAAGTTTATCATGCATAGATAGGTATCAAGTGTGGCACACTACGTATATAAGATATAATAAATTTTAAAATTTTATAATACGGGTGTCAGATATATATATATATATAATTTATGTATATATTCAAAAAAATTAATGTATCAAGGATAAAAAATATAAAAAAACCTGAGTTTTAAACAAACATTTTAAAAGTAATATAAATATATCTAAAATAGGAAACCAAAAACTGAGTTTTCTTATAAAATTTAAATCATTTTGAAACTTTATAAAAAAAAAATAAGGATAAGTTTATGATATATATTGTGAAGTATGGTATGAATATCATATTTAATATGAATTAGATACATATATGTCTTTTTTATTAAAGTATCAGTACAATAGACGTTTAAGTTTTTAAAAATAATCATCATCTTAAAAAATATATTTTTTATTATTTGATATGCTATCTAAATAGTTTCTAAATAATAAAAATACACTTTTCAAGTAAAAAATAATTTTTATTATTAGAACCAAACATAAAATACATTTTATTCTTTATAAAATCTCTAAGTAATAAATCACTTTCTAGACAATCTTAAAATCACCTTATTTTTAAGCTTAAACAAAACAACTCTAAATTGAATGTCACAGTGAAGCTGTCTATAAGTCAACATAGGGAGTTTATAGTCTATTTCTTAATTCTTAATTTTTTTTTAAAAAAGATCGGGTTTCATAAAAATATTTGTTTTTCCTCAATTTCACCCCTTTTAATTTTTTTTTCTACATTTTAATTGAACTATTTAGATTAAATGTGGATGATTTAAATTTATTTTTAAATTTTAATATCAATAATAATATTTTTAAATAGTAAATTTAAATGGTTCAAATTTTAAATTTTTTTATCAATAAACTTCTAACATTAAATAAACTGTACAACACAAACATAAAGAGAAGCTAAGTTTTTTGTATTTAGAGCACATCTAGTTGGAAGAAGCCAACCATTTATCCTTCTATCCTAAAAAGGATTAATCCCTACCATCAACAAGCGATGCTCCTAATCACAACATAAAAAGAGAGAGAAAGAGAGGCTTTTTTTTTAATGGAAAGAGAGAGTACACTGTGCAAACCTAACAAAGACAATCAAGAGGAATATCAAAGGAGGTAAATTGAAGCTCTCTCGTTCTACCAAGTTTAGCCAAAGCATCAGTTAAGTGATTAGTCTCCCTAGGACTAAAGTTGATCTTAACAAGCCAATCTTAATCAATCTGTATACTTTGTTTGGATAAAAAGAGAAAATGGGAGTTATAAAATGGAGGGAAGAGAAAAATTGAGAAAGAATATTTTTTTCCTTATATTTGGATGAGAAAAGAAAACATGGATGAGATAAAATTTATTTATTTTACAAGAACTATAATACTTTTATTACTAACTATTTTACAACCACATGAAACATATAACCCCCTAATGGGGTGGCGACTAGTGGTGAGTAGAGAGTGATGATTGGTAAACGATGAAAGAGGACAATGGCCCAAGACCAACAATGGCCAATGATTGGCGATTGATGACTAGTGGTGATGGCTAGCAGTTGGTGATCAGCGGTCGATGGCGGTGAGCAATGATTGGCTGTTGGTGATTGGCAATGATAGCCAATAATCGGCAATCGACGACAAGTGATGGTTGCCAACAATCAATGGTGGTGATGGTGGCTGGTGATCAATGATTAGTGGTGGCGGTGGCTAGTGGCAAGTGGGTAGTGAAAAGTGATGGTGATCAATGGCTAGCGACTAGTGGCAGTAGCCGATGACCAGTAATGGTAGCTGACAATTGGTGGACACCAACAGTGGATGGAAGCTACTTGTAGTAGTAAGCGACATCAATATATACAAAGTGTTTCCTATGGGCAATTTTGGAAAATAATTTTTCCTTTCAAAATCTTTTTATTTTTGGAGAGAAAATTTGAAAGAAAAATATGGCCCCATATTTTTTTTTCCCTCATTTTTTCTTTCTTTATTTTTCTCTTCCATCTAAACATAGGAAAATATATTTTCTTCCCTGTTTTCACCCTATTTTTCTGTACCTCCCATTTTTTACTCATCTATCTGCATAAAGAATACAGCAGCCAACAAAAGAATATTATTTGGTTCCAAAACCAGAAGAGTTGAATTGAAACTTCAAATAAAGGGGAAGAGAGAGAGAGATAGCCTCGTAGGATGCGCGAAGGATGGGCAATCACACAAATTCGGACAAAAATCCATAACGTTGGTGCCTTTATGACATTACACCCCAAAACTCGGGGGAGCCCACCATCTTAGCCTCCGATCATGTTATATTCTAGTGTAATTTGTTCATCCCCTTCAAATCACTAAACACTCCATTTTTCATTATTTTCCCTTCAATCGTATATCCAGATTCTACAAAGCGGGACAACTTTCTCACATGTTATCCTGTTTATTTGCTTTTTGTGTTTTCCTAATGATAAAACTTATAACAAATCATATTATTCATGAGATATGGACAAAATAATAAAGGTGTCTTTAGTTTGTTTTGTTTCTGCCCATAGCCCATAGTGACATTCATCCGATTGAAAATCATGAGGTTTTCAAGATTAATTCCCTTCTAAAGAACCTATTTTGAACTGATAAGAGTCAGATCTTAAACTGATGTAAGAGTTAGAGTAATTCACTTATTGTCTGATCTGTGGGGAAACATATCTGGATGGTGAGTTCATAATCTATACTGAATTAAAATTGGGAAAGGGCGACCAACCATTGGTCTGCTTGAATGCAATTAAAAGCAATGAACGTTGAGATCTGACAGGGGACCCTCGAATGAATTCACTCGTTGAAAAATTTATAAAGCTCGATTCTCGATAATAGGAAAGAAACAGACAACGCATGAGCTGGCTATGGTAGCTACACCAGTATCAGTTTTGACGTAGGAGTGGAGAAGTAGTAAATGGTTTCACAAGATGTTTTCTTTCGCTCTTCCTCCATACAAATCTAGAATGCAAAATATGCAACACCAAACGAAATAGACAGAGAGGCAAGAATCTCAAACAAGGAAGGTGAAAACGAAGGGCATGATCACCCAAACCAACTGTGCCACCAACCACCTCTTTTCCCACACGGTCACACAGACGCCATCACTCTTCACATCAGCACTCGTGCTTGTGCTGGGGTTCGATCCCGTCCCTGAATGAATTAATCGCAGCAGCTTTCAGATGACCATATAAGAATCAGACACAACAAAACATATTACTAAATTAAGAACAAGAAGAATTACCACTAGGAGCAACTGGAGTGGAACCAGGAGTGGAAGTGTTAGTCTTAGTGGCTTTATCGAATCCCTCGAACACCTTAGCCTCGGAAGAATTGGGGGCTAAATGCAAGAGATCTGAGACAAGAACACAAGTGGTGAGAATCAAATCTTAAAAAGACAGGAAGGGATACATATATATAAATACCGATGCATTCGGAGATGTTGGCGGGGGCGTGACAGGCGGAGGGCAGGGTGAGGGCGAGAGAGGCGTTGAGGGTGATGCCGAGGTTGGGGTCGTTGCGGTCTTTGATGAGAAGGCAGAGGCATTTCTTGCTCTTGTCGATGACCTGTTTGAGGCCAGTACAGCAGTCGATGGTGGGGGTTTTGGCTTCGCCGCCGACGTAAGGGAGGCAGGGAGCTAGGCCGACGATGTGGTCGGCGCACTCTTGTCTGTCCTTGGCCAAATCGGAGGAAGCGAGATTGGGAAACAGAGGAAGGAGGAGGAGGAGGAGGAAGGAGCAGGGGAAAGCAAGATGGGTGAAACCCATATGGAAGTTGGAGCAGAGAGAGAGAATCCAATAAAATTAAGAAAACCACAAAAACAGAAACAGCGACTTGTGTGAAGGTGAGGGAGTGAGTTAGGGAGTGGCCTCTCTTTCTCTCTTTATGCTGTGCTTTCATTAGCTTCGGCAGAGCTGAAATCCCATTTATTCATTCATAGCGTTACCCCCAGTCTGGACCCCACAATCCAACCCCATGCCATTTTCCTTTTTTTTTTTTTTTTGCTCCCTTTTTCTAACAAACTTATCATGTAAATATTTTTTCCTTAAGTAATTAATATAATAGTAATACTGTACTTCAAATTATTTAATCATCAAACTCTATGGAGAAAATATAAATCTCCATATAAATAAATAACTACATAAAATGAAAAAAAATATTATTAAATAAAATAATCTTAAAAAGAAATATAAAATCTTTTATTGAAAATTTTCGTAGTTTAAAATATAAGTTATCTATAGGATTTTTGAATAACTAAATGTCTTATTTTCTTATATATTAAGTAAAATATGAGGAGAAAAAAAAAAGAAATGCCAATATTTTTCTTTAAGAAAAATAATGAATATAATAATACTGTTACTGTATTTTAAAATATTTACTAATCATCAAACTCTATAAATAAATAACGTCATTAAATGAAGAAAATAGTAATAAATAAAACAACCTTAAAGTGTGTGCCCAAAATGGCGGTCTAAAACCTTTTTTTTTGTATCTCGAGCATAGGCTCGTCATTTGGATGGCCTTTTAGACTTCTCACGATCACCATGTTTCATTAATTTTCTTGCAACATGTTACAGATCACTCAAGATATTAATCACGGTAGATTGTTCCTTGCCTTGGTATTGAAATTCTGTGAGGTTAATTCCATTTTTTTAACAAACCATCCAGTATATGAAATTGATAACATTGTCTAATTCAGATTCGACTCGAGTTGGGTCTCAAACGGGGTGGACCTCTTGAATATATCTTTTCCATTCCCATATTCTTAGAGATTGAACCTAAAAATTTATGGTCAAGGGCCTCAGACTCCTTCTATCTAATTCAATGTGCATTGGTTATGTGAGGTTGATTTTGGTATAATGAGTGAAATATGAACTAAGATATGTATGGATAGTGACTATCCTATTTTTATTAACAAATATATAAATATTTTTAAATAGTAGTTAATACTGTAATGAATAAAAATATAAATATTCTTTACCCAAAAAATATAAATATAAATTTAAGAATGGCCCTCAATTCAGTGTTTTATATATATATATATATATATTATAAACGGTGTTTTATAATCTTTTAAGATCCTTGTTATGCCTACCCAGACACGTACCTGAATTGTTCGGAATGAGGCTCCCTTCGCTAAACTCGCATTTAGGTGAATGTTTTGTCCCTAAAAATGGGCATACCCGATTTTAATTGTTTCGTTTTATCATTCGTATGGTATAAAAAGAAAATATTTATATATATATATATATATATTTGTGAATAAAAATAGGATAGTGTATTAGTGTCGCAATAGGAATATAACAAAATAGAATTGAGACAAATGTAGAGAGATACTTCATTAAGCATTCTCTCTCTCTTTCTTATGTTCGAGTTTTGGCCATGTATATGAAAATATTTTATTGCGAGAAACAAAACCCATTTAATTTATTTTTACATCTCAAAAAAATTAATTTTCAATTGTTGGATAATGATACCGTTAGTGCTATGAAAAAAAATTGAGAAAACTTAGATCAATAAAAAAGAAGACATATAAACAAATAACGAATTATAAAACAATATTTAATATAACCAAGTATTTTTATTTGAATAAGATTTTATTCCTTTCTATATTTAAAGATTCGTCCCAAGAATATTTGACAACCTTGCACTACAAATATTTTGCAAACTAAAATGTGGCCTAAAATGAGGCACGCTATAAATGATTTTCTGCATAAACAATATAACGAACTATAAAAAAAATATTTAATACAACCAAGTATTTTTATTTGAATAAGATTTTATTCCTTCTTATATTTCAAAATTCGTCCCAAGAATATTTGACCACGTTACAATTACACTACAAATATTTTGCAAACTAAAATGCGGTACGCTGTACATGATTTCCTTTTTTTAAAAAAAATGTTATATTGATGATTTCCATTGCTAAAAACTAGAATTGACTTATTTCTCATAATACATTGGAGACAATGAACTCTCAATAACAAAAAAAAAAAGAGTTGATTTGTTATGCATAATGACTCTCTAAAGTATCGGAAATGGGACAATATGCACAAGTTGTTATTCTTTCATGTCAAAATGACTTGGTTTCAATATATATTATCATGACACAGGAAAATTGAAATATTAGGAGGTATGAAGTATGATTTGCACAGATACAACATAAAGTACAGGATTTTATTATTATTATTATTATTGGGAGGTAATTTTGTGGGAGGCACCAGAATCAGTGAAAAGTATGGCATGCTTGGATGTGCATAAACGGCCAGAGATCCCAAGTTTACAATAATTATCTATAAAAAAAAATATTAACAAAAATTAGGTAACATCTGCGAAACCTTTTATTTGGATCAGAAGCTGCTTGCTCAATGAGTGAAAGAATGATTCAATACTACTAGTCCAGTTTCAACTTTCAAGTACATACTTTTTTAAATAAATTTTGTCCCCCACCATATGATGATGCATTTCTATTCTTTACTTTCTAAATTTTAAAATGCATATAATTAAAAAAAATGATTCATCATCACTTAGAAATTGTTTGTCAGTCAAAAACAGCACAGGAATAATTTATATATATATCAGAAGTAGCACAAGTAACAAATAAAAAGCTTTTAAAAAATAAATCATATACTATGAAAATTAAGGAATAAATAACTAAAAATATAAAATAAAAATTACATTTTCTCATTACTCATATCATGTCTAGACGTGTTTGGCCAAAAAATATTTTATTTTTTACTTTTAAAATCGTAAATTTTGTTTATTTTAAGTTATAAAAGATAATATTTTATGTTTATTATAAAATACTCCATGCATTCTTATTTATAAGAAAATTTTTTTTTTTTAATTGTTCTAAATATAAGAAATAAAAGAAGTTAATGGTACATTAATTTTTTTTTTAAATTATTTTTCATTAATTATGTAAAAAAGAGATTAAATATATTAGTAATTTAAATTAGTATTAAATTAGATATGGATAATTTTGTAAGAAACTTAAAATATGAAACAATTTAGTTAACTTTAACTAATTAAAATTATTTTTATTAATATCCATAAAATGAATTTTTTTTTTATAAATGGGAGCAGAGAGTGTACTGCTATTTAGCTATACATATTTTTTTATTATTAAATTTATGTCATTTAATTTAATTATATAAATTTAAAATCAATATACCCTATACATTGTTATTATTCCACTTTGTCAACTTTTTAATATTTTTTTTTGTTATCTGCTGTTTTATGTATTTGGATAATGCTTTTATCCCATGTGTGTTACACAGAGCCAGGGGATAGTAGTATTTAAGGAAAATAGCCCCCGCACTTTAACGTTCGAGAATGCAAACTTCTTTTAACTAATTAAATAAAGTTCTTGTCCTCTTGATTTGACACAGCCCGTGACAAAACAATTAGAATTAGAATTAGAATTATATAAAAAAAGTTTTATTGCTTACCCGTGATTAATTTAGATCTGCCCGTGATTCCTTAAGTGGGACCCACCAAAACCCCCGGACCCCTTTCTATTTTTTTCTGTGTTTTAAAGTTCAGTGTGCCGTTTAGTTTTTTCTATTATTAAAATATAAAAAAAGCAATTTTAAATCAATACTAGGAATATCGTAAAAATTTAGAGTCATTATATATTATAGATATCTTGTACCTTAATTATTTATCTTTAGTTTTTTCTTTTTTAGAATAAAAATTTAGTTAAATTTTCAAAGGGATCTGAGTACTTACCAAAACCTATGCAAGTCTCAAGATTTAAAAACATGTATAAACCTGCTTTCAAATTACTAATCAATCTCATGCATTTGTGTGGAAATTGGTCTGCTTATATTCTAATGAAATTAGATGGGCTTTGATGCATTCTCCATAATTTAATTTAATAAATTTGTTATAAATTTTATATTTTATATTAATATTAATGCTAATTGATAATGATTGAAAAATTAGAAAAACGGAAAAAAATTATTGAAACATCTTGATAAATCACGTCATTTCTTGACCAGCGAAAAAAAACTTTAATAGAGGTGTGATGGGAAGACTATTACTCACCAAACAAAAGAGGACTCTTATTATTCTAGTTCATGAGATTCAAATGGATTTGTGTTCACGTGCAATTTTTATTTCAATCTTTTTATCATATGCAATATATAATCCATTTTTAATACCAATTCTATGAGTTGGTGAATGAAGTAATAATGTGTTCTATGGTTGAGGTCATGATCATCATTATAGCCCACCGGAGGAAATTTATACATGTAACGGCCAAAATGAATAGGGTGAGACCGGAGTATAAGGACATGTTTGACAGCATTTTCTATTTAATTGCTTTCAAAATAAATTTTTAAAAGTGTTTCTGAAAATAAGTTTTAGAAAACAAAAAACAAAAAAACTTGTTTGATTCATTGTTCTGAAAATTGTTTTTAAAAACAAAAAAATAGAAAAACTCGTTTGAGAAAATTGTTTTAAAAACATGTTTTGAGAATTAAAAACACAAAAACTTGTTTGATTCACTTGTTTTATGAAACAATTTTCATAATAATTGGCACTTTTTTCTTTATTATGATTTAAATAGACTAAATTTACTATAACATAATTGATTAATTTAATAATAAAATTTTAACAAAATAAATAATAAATAACGTATTTATTATAATATAATAGATTACTATAATAATAAAATTATGTAGGATAAACCTTAAATGAGGTGTTTGAATGTTGTAGTGGGTGAAATATATTACAAGTTCTTGTTAGCAATATGAAAATTATCCTTCATTTCTTATCTTTTCAACTCTATTTGCAGAGTCAATACATATTCTTAATTATAATAATTAACTCCTTCACTTCATAAAAATTTAGCAGAATAAATAATTAATAACATATATGTACTATAATATAATAGATTAATATAATATTAAAATTCTGCATGGTTAGCTTTGAGTGAGGCATTTAAATGTTATAGTGTGTGAAATATATTGCAAGTTTTTGCTAGCAATATTGAATTATCCTTTATTTCTTGTCTTTTCAACTCCATTTGCAAAGTCAATACATATTCTTAACTATAATAATTAACTCATTCACTTCATAAATAAATTTCAGCAGAAGAAACAATAAATAACATATTTTACTAATATAAATCAAATATTTTGCTAACATAAATCACATAGTCAACAATGAAATTGATATAGTTTTAAATAAAATTTCAACAGTAATATTTATATAATTAGTACAAAGTTAGCTAATTAGAAGAATTGATATATTCTAACCACATCCAAGATGCAAGATGATCACGAAGTATTGCCATTTGTGCTGCACTTTCATCAGATAGTCTTGATAAGTTTTCCATATTATAACTTGTATTTTCTAGATTTGTGTTTCTAGCTAGGTCCTCTACTTCTTCAGGATTTATGTTCTCCCATTCTCTAAATAGCCTATCACGTCGACTCCACTTACGGATGTAATTATGAATAACACAACATGCTATCACTATGAGACGTTGTTTTAAAGGATCATATGATGGCATTAATTTTAGAATTGGAAATTGAGCCTTCAAAACCCCAAAACAACATTCAATCGTCATTCTTAAAAAAGAATGCTTATAATTAAAAAGTTCTTCGGGACTTCTAGCTTGACATCCTCTTCCTTGATATTTTTGTGCATGATATCTTTCTCCTCTATATGGGGGAAAAAGACCTCCATTACAAGGATATCCAGAGTCCACAAGATAATATGATCATGAGACAATATAAAACATTAATTTAAATATAAATATAAATAAATTCATCTAAATGAATTAAAGAAGAAGAGTAATCATATGTAAAAAAAAAAAACATTTCATGTAGAATTTAACCTTCAGGAGGCCACGGAAAATTTGCATTAGGATTGGTCATTGCATCTAACAAAACCTTTGCATCATGAGCACTACCTTCCCAGCCTGAATAAACATAGGTAAACATCATATTGAAGTCACATATATACATAACATTTTGTGTGAGGACTGCTTTTCGTCCTCTACATGATATTTGCTTCTCAGCAGGCACCCAAGCACTAACATGTGTCCCATCAATTGCACCTACACAGTTTTGATTCAAAATATATATATATATATATGAGAGGTAATATTTATGTTAATATTAATAATAAGCAGTAACTATAAAATATTAAAACTTACTTTGAACCAAGGATAATACTTTGTGTTATTTTTAACATTGTCAAGCAACTCTCAAGTCTTCTGCTTGATGATCTCTTTCCCCAATCGACACATACTTTTAGCACTTGCTTAAAATAATAAGAAATAGTTTGGGTCGAATGTTGGAAACGATTAGCAACTACCCATTGTCTAAGATTATGACCTATAATGTATAAAAACATTGCAACTTTCTCTTCCAAACTCAACTCTTTTGAGTCCATTAAATAATCTTTACTCTTTAACTCATCACATAAATTGATGAAACATGTCTTTTCCATTCTCAACAATTCATACCATGTAGTTCCATATCCTTGTAAAATCTCATTGACAAATTCTCGACCAGTAAGCGCAGAATTACGAACTGGAACTTTGTTAAGAAACTTGCTTTCATACTCACATATCATGTTAATTAATGCTAACTCTGCTAATTCAGAGTCATCTTCACTTGAGCCAGACGAAGTTATAGATCCCTCAGAGCTACCTTCAATATCCATTGTGCACAATAATTTGTTCAAATGCAAATAAACGTAAATCATGGGGAACAATATCAAATACATAACTATTCATCGTATTCATAGTTTGGAAACAATATCAAATACATAACTAGGCATAGTATTCATAGCTTGGAGAAAGTATCAAGTACATAACTAGTAATAACATTCATAAGTACCAAACACAAGACATGCAAACATAATATTCATAAACACAATATAGCACCTACAAACATAGATCAAATCAAACTATTCAGCCATGCCTTCTTCCTCTGTGAAGGCACAGCCATAAATATTTCCCTCCAGGAAGGATCAATAAATTTATCCATTGCCTTCACACAAACGGCGTCAGAGATATCTTCAAGCTCATTAAGAACAGCAACACATTTGGCAATGGAATAATCAGATGATGTGGCTCCAACACTACTAGCTTCCGTGCTCTTTGCCCTCAACATCTCAATTTTAGCTAGGTGAGCCTCTGCCCTTGAATTAGATACCTTAACCATTGCTTGAATTGCTTCACTCAATTGATCAGATCTGCACTCTCTTTTTTTCTTTCGATCAGACTGAATAATGTGCTTTCCACTACGTGTCACACGCTCAATTATGTCTTCATCAATGTCATCATCATTTTCAAGGTTTACATGAACTCCACCATGAAGATATTCTTCTTCAAGTTGAATCTCATCTGAAGAATTTGGTGGATCTTGAGTAGAGGAATGATGAAGTACACCGGTGGCAGTGCTTCTATTGAAAATTACACCTAGCAATTGATAATGTTCCAGCCCTTGCTTCTTGAATTGAGCAGCTTCAGGATGTGCCTACAAAAATATGCACTATCAATAATCTAGATAATATACATATACAATGTAGAAAAAAATTTCAAATGGTTACATACCAAAATATAATCTCTCCAACATCTCTCATCAGCAGTAACTGTGTTGGTCTCAGGACTCCAACCAAATCCAGTGTGTTGTAGCAACAAAGAAAAATCTCTATGTTTTGCCCGTAGCCTATTATACTTTTGCTTGATTTGTTTATCATTAAAAGGGCGTCCAGTCATAGCATTCAACTTTCCTAACATGTCTTTCCAAACTTTCCGTGAAAACACATCATTGTTGTAATTTCCTTTGTTTACTTCTTCAATCATAATGTCTATGAAGCATTTAACTACATGCTTTGGCCAAGTTGCATTTTCTGAAACTTCTATTGGCCCAATAGTTGCCATCTATAATATATGGGATTCAATCATTCAAGCAAGGAGTTAAACAAATTCACCAAAATCGAAGTATCATTGACAAGAGAAGAAAGTACCAAAACTCAGAAAATCAAGGACTATCAAATAAAGAAAACCAAACTAAATACATGTCACTGCATATCTAGACTTTAACTTTCTTGCAATTTAGGTCCTATAGATAAAATATCTGCTTATAACATAGAGAAGACATCACATAAGAAACTTTTTATGAGGGAATAATCATGGCTCCATGGGAGAAAGATGGAAATGAAACAAATAAATAAACTTTTTATGACCAAACTCAAATCCTACAAAATTGAACTATTTCAAGAATCAAAATATTAGAAAGTGAAATAATTCTTCCTCTCTAGAAGGTATAACATAGAAAAGGCATCACATAAGATAGGTCCTACCAAATAAATTAGTAATCCTAAATCCTCTCCCACTAAAACAGGGGATTGAGGATTCAATATAGAGCATTCCAATAGAAAGCCATTTAGAAATAAAGTAAAGTTAGTAAAGGCATTATCCACATCAGCCCACCATATACAACAAAATCATAAACAATAACTCATAGAGAAATTGAAGACTCTATTTGCAAATTACATTAATGAGGAGGCAACAATCATATATTAAAATAATTAATATATGAATGCACCCTGCAGTCAATCCATCCTGCTACGTACCATTTGAATGGGCAAGAAAATTCAATTCAATGATTAAAATAAATGATGATATAAAATTTGAACTTGTGCATCATTACATCTGTACCTTCTATTGGATCACCTCAATAATACAAGGTTTTGATTTGTTTCCATACACTTCACGTGAGGCTACAAAAGGTAGCCAGAATAAAATATACACTAATCAACCAACTTCAAAATGGAGGATAATGAGGGTTTTGACATATTTGCATGTTAGGCCTTGAAGGAAACGACTTCCCTAAGATTGGTAAAGGATGTTCATAAGTCCATTCACAAACAAATACAAAAGGTTTCACAAGGATACAAATTTCATATCTCACTCAAATCAATACTCAACATCCTGATATACCAAAATTCTTTACCCAAAATTAATATCAGCTCTGCAAGGAGTATCAATTTTCTCAGCAGCCAAGCAAAAAGAATCCAGATATAAACCAACAAATAATAATATAACGAAAATTGGGGGAAAAAACAGAGCTTGACCACCAAAATACCTTAAACGACAAAAATAGGTATGACAATCGTAGTTGAGCATAACATAGTTGAAGCTCCAATAAGAGTTATAGATCGAGTTTCAAAATAAAAAAATTGGCTCACATGCGGACTGACTTATAGATCAAGCCTGAAACTTGAATCAACCAGTGATCGAAGTTGAACTTCAAGTAGAAAACCAGAAATGAAGCTGAATCGAAGCTCAAGATGTCTCGGGTTTGAAGCCGTTCAAAGCAGTGGAGTAGATCGAGCTTGGAACTTGAAGATAAAAGAGGAACTGAAGCCGAAAACTGGATTAAAGCAAACTTGAAGCTGAATCGAAGTAGAAAATGAGAAGAAAGAAGGATCAGAGCTCAAAAAATCGCGGCAAGAAAGAAGAAAGAAGAAAGAAGACTCACCGACGAACAAAATAGCTCACTGACGGTCAGGTAATAGCCGAAGGACGAAGACCGGTGACCTCAGTGCAAGAGAAAAATGGCTGAGTTGAGGCGGAGGAGCTGAGATTTTCTAGACCTGAGCAGACTCTCGAGACCTGGAGCTGATAGAAGACCACGGCAAGATGAGCTGAGAGTGAAAAATGAGAGTGAAAAATGGGCATAGGATTCGAAGAGCAAAACTGAACATAGGTTGAAAATTACACAAGTGCCATTAATGAGACCGTGTTGTTCTCCATGTTTCCTTAAATTTCCAGAACAAAACATCTCAAAACACTTTAAAATTGTTTTTCATTTTCTGTTCTCAAAACACCAAGTTGTTTTTTTTTATTTTTAGAACACTTCACCCTAAAAACAACTCATCAAATGAGTTTTTGTGTTTTTTTGTTTTTAAAAATAAAAAACTGTTTCTGAGAACACCAATCAAACATGGCCTAAGTTTTTGGCTATTATTGCCGTCTTGTCTGCTGATGAACGTAGTCATATAGGTGGTTTTAATGGAGAGTTAACGGGGGAATGCAGATTTTTTTTTATATTGTTTCAAGCTTTTGTGGATCATAATTGCTTGGTACAATAACTTTTACTAATAGGTTCACAAGTTCTACTTACTCCTTACTAGTAATTTCTTCCCATATTTATTATTTATACGGGTTTCATCTTTTACTGTATATCTACTTTTCCTTTTCAAATTTACATATTCACTATCACTTGTATTTTAACCTGTATTAGAGTATTATAATATTATTTTTTTCTTTTTTATTATAAAATGACTATTCTACTCTTATCTTTTTAGCAAAATGACCATTTTGCTCTTTTAAGCTCCCTTTGGATATTTTTATGTTATTTGGATCTTAAACCTATTTAATAAATTTCGATGCTTCCCCAAACATCATAAATTAATCAAGAACAATTTCATATCATTTATTATCATTATCTAGTCATGAAATACATACAGAAAAATTGGGAAGTTGAAGTAATTTTTCATGTTTAGTCCTTAGATGAAATTAATTTGCCCTATGGTTCTTAGAAGGAATAACATTTGTCACTTAATTAGAATAAATTTCAAATTTGGTCCTTAATTGAAATTAATTTTGAAAATTGTAAAAAATGATATATATGTCAAAAGGGACTTCTTGACATGCTGAACATATTAGAAAAGTGCATTGAGTTTAAACAGATCAATTTGAAAGAATACATACTGCAAAATGTAGTATAATTAAATAGTAAAAAGAAAAAGTACTGTGGGTCATACAAATACAGAAAAACTAAAAAGAAAAGTATATGATTGCATTAGTTTAGAATAAGTTGCAATGAAATTTCTTCTTCTCCCTTTAAGATAGTGAGTTCGGCATGATGAGAAGTTAGGGAAGGTGTTGAAATTTCATGCAACCAATGGTAAAAATGGATTTCTGATACATAAATTAACTAAGAACAAGTTAGGTTTTCAAAAGAAAGTCAAGAAAAAGAAATATGAAAATTTAGGGTTTGATGGTTCTTTGATACTTGTCCCAAGGAATTAGATGATTTAGTAAATGTTTGATGGTGCATTAGGGTTTGGGAAGGCTCAAGAAAGCTATTGAAAATGTTGGAAGCAAGTGAAAAGGTAAAAGGGAATACTTAAGTATCAAATTTACATTTCTTACTTTATGTTATCTTAATATGTTTCTATGATGATATATGATTGCCACATTGTTGTCTTGATGTTTTGTACCTAGTTTTGGCTATTTCTGATATGAGAGCAATGGCTGAAATATCCATTTTCTAAAGGGAAATTCTACCAAAATTTGCATTAACAATATGATATTTTATGCCATTAAATGTTCCAATGTGATTTGAATGATGTTTTTAAGGATGCATGATAATGTAAATGCTTGAAATGTATTTTATATTGAGATTTTAAATATCACCATCCCAAACACTAACCATATTGGGGCCAAACCATGGCAAGGATCAAAAGAAGGCTAAAGGCAAAGAGGAGGATAGTGATTATTAATATATTATTGGCAATTATGTTATACTATTTTGAATTATTATGTGAAATTATGTATGAACTTTTAAATTTGTACCTTTATGTAGTTACATTCCTTTGAGTTTCTTATGATGCTAGGTATGGATTCTGAACATATTATGATAATGTAATTATGTTATAAATTTAGTTTTGTCAATTAACTGCATCAAATTTTTCATTTGGTATGTTGAAAGATTGGCAAAGACAATTCTATCCAAAATAGAGCATAATATTTGAAAGATTTATACTCTTAGAAAGTAGACACAGAGTTTTCTAAAAGTTAAAGAACACTTAAATTGGTTAAGTGTAGAAAGAGTTATGAATTTTTAAAATTAAGGTTAGAAAATTGGAAAGTTATGAAATTGTCAAATGAAAAATAAATTTCAAGTAAAATACTGCATGAATTTCTATGACCAAAGTTCTATTCCATATTTATTTCATATAGAGAATGTTTTAAACTATTTTTAAAGACTTGAATAATCTCCATACGAGTTTTCTAAAATTAGTTATGATTTTTCAAAATTCAATTTGAAAAATGGGGTGGCCAAATAAATAGTACCACAAAATTTTAGGGCCTGTTTGACAGTGTTTTCTGTTTTATTGTTCTCAAAACAGTTTTACAAAACTGTTTTCGAAAATAAGTTTTGAAAACAACAAAATAAAAAAATATGTTTGAATAATTATTCTCAAAATCATAACTAGTGAGTGATAAATGAGTTATTCAAAATTTATAACTTTACCATTAATGAGGTGGGTGTTTTTCACTGTTTCTTGTATTTTCCAGAACAAAAACTACAAAACACCTTATAGATGTTCTGAGTTTTCTGTTCTTTTATTGTTTTTATTTTTCAGAATAATTTTTAAAAAACAGGTTTACCAAACAAGTTTTTTTGTTTTTGAAAATAGAAAAACTGTTTTTAAAAACTCTGCCAAACATGCTCTTAAATTTTTTTATTTTAGTCCCTCAAGTGATTTAAGCTTATAAACCTATTCAAAAGAGATCTAATTAAGGTCTAATGCATGAGAAAATTACAATAAAGGTAAAGTGTTACACTAGTATATGCCAAAATTACTAATATTACATGTTATCATTGTCATTGTTATTATATATAGACATGTACATATGCTATGACTAGGGATTATAACATGTTATGGAAAATTTAAGTATAATATAAAGAATATAATTACTCCCCAATTACTTCAAACCGTTCAAAAACTACAAAGTACTGTGACAAGTCGTCATGTGGTCCAAGCTGCACACGCAAGAGGGATAACAAGTTAAGTAACCAAACAAGACTTGAAAGGAGCTCTAAACAACTTCCAACCATTTAATTCACACCCATGAATAAAAAACAACTCTTTAGACCATATAGCGTTCATAGTTCACTCTATCACATATTAGGTCAAATTCACAACTTGGTCATGAGGGAACTTACCAAGTGATACATTGGTCTCCAACCACTCCTTAGAGTGTGAATATTGCAACAATACAGGCCAAACATCCTACACAACCACCAAATGAATTTCCAAGTGAGTACATTATTTCAATAATGTTTTGAGTTAGAGTTTGAGACCCCTAATCCTTTAAAATAAAAAAACCATAACTTATAATTCCTAACCTTTTGGACCATTTTCCATAATATTATAATAGCTTATTTCCAAACAAATTCGTGCTCCAATAACCCACCTGTAAAATCATAGAGTTTGACACTTTAAGCCACAAATACACCATAAATCTTCAAATAACACATACCCATAGCATTTAGAGGTTCCAAGACAAAGATTAACACATTTCAGCATTGAAATTTGGCCCAAACATGAAGCATTTTGGAGTACCAACCACGAAAGTGAAAATGAACTATAGATTCTTGGAAATAGAGGAAGGAGGAGTATTTTGGAGGCATTATCTTGAAAATTTGAGAGCCTAAAATGCGTGGAACCGTCCCAAAAAGTCGTGCTCCTCAAATCTTAGCAGAACTTCTCCTAAAACCCCAAGCAAGGACTGTTTTGACAAGCCCCTTCATTTCTAATTTTTAGTAGATTTTGAACTACCACCACGGCCCTAAATTGTGTCGCAGCACCCTTATATTTTTCTTAGCTACATGTGCTTTGCATGTGATTTGACTTTGAAACCTCATAACTTGCGGTATAGACATAAAAAATAGCAAATGGAGACTCTATGGAAAACTTAAGATGCCTATCTCCCAATGCACAAAGTTTCACTTCAATATAATATTGTTTGATTCCTCAAATTGGCTAATTTTAAAATTTGCTCAAGTTTTGCTGAAAAATATGATTTTATGATTGCCTTGATAAATGCTATATTAAACCTTTTTGAAGCACCACCATAACTTTTTCAACAAAGTTTAATATATGAATGGTAATTAGAAATGACTCAACTACACACTACAACTCTTTGAATCAAAATTTTCCCCTTGAATTCTGAATTTCCTTTATAAATAAATCCTGCAACTTTTTTAATTTTGTCTAAACTATTCAATTTAATTTTTTTAATCCACACTAACATTTAATTATCCTTTGAATCAAGCTCTTAATTATGTCAATTATGTGGGACGTTACACAACTCATGGAAAGTTGTGTCATACTAATTTTATATAATTGGTTAATCTTTTTCAAACCATTAAAACCCAAATAAACAAAAACATAAGTAAAAACTTAAATAAATGAGAGTCAAATCTCTACTTTAGTGGCTCACATAAACACAAGTAATACACTGGAGGTGGTTATCCACATTTTGCCGGGGCCTGTGCTGCGCATGTTTTGGGATTTGCATTGGGTGCTCATTAGTGTGATGAGCACCCCATGCTTATCAGGTAAAAAGGATCTGAACTATCCAAATTTAATCTGAACGGTCTAGATTTATAGTTTCTTATTTTAATTTTTTTACATAATAATAATATTTTTTAAAAAATAACAATTATTAAATTATTTTTATTTTATATTTTATATTTAATAAAATAAAAATATATTAAAAATATAATTAAATCTGGACCGTTCAGATTTGATCTGGAGGGTCCAAAGACATGATGAGCACACTGTGCTCATTATATATGATGAGCACGGAATGTGCTCTCCATGTTTTGTGTTATTTGGGAAATAAAAAATAATTAAATGGTTTTGATCCATTAAATGTGATAAACTAATAAGGTAATGACATATGATTTTACCATATTACTATCTCAATATTAAATCCTCTTTATATAGCTAATCAATATACTCCCCTCCAAAATATATTATTATTGCAAATGCAATGAAATATTTGTAATTAACTTGTCAATCACTTCTTTTCAAGAGTCACTATAGTCTTGTCAATTTTTTTCTTCTCATGCTTACAAAATTTTTATAAAAGTGAAACATAGGTGATTTAAACATTTTAACTTCCATGAAATATAAAAAAATTTTCTATTTGTCATTGTTTTATATTTAGTTTTTTTGTTTTACAAACTCATTTGCTTTATACATTTAATGATTTTCAATTTTTATGAATAAACATTAAATGACTAACTTTTATATATATTATAATTATCAATATCAATTAAAAGTTGTAAATGGTGTTGTAGGTGTATAGTTTGAATATCATTTGTGCATTTTTGTGCATCATTTATGTATTTTCTATTTGTGTATTTATTGTGTAGTATTCAAATCATGGAAAATCGTGTCATCCTAATTTTTATGTAATTAATTAACTTTTTTTAAACAATTAAAACCTGAATAAAGATAAACATAAACATAAGCTTATATAATTGTGAGCCAAATCTCCACTTGTGTGGCTTATGTGACAATTTGATGAATTTTATCTAACCATAAGTAATACACTACAGGTGGCTATCCACACTCTCTGGGTCTGTGCGGCACATGTTTTGCGTTATTTGATAAATAAGTAATAATTAAATGGTTTTAATCCATTAAATGTGGTAAACTAATAAGGTAATTGTATATAATTTTATCATATTACTATCTCAATATTAAACTCTACTCCCATCCTAAACATATTATTGTTACAATTGCAGTGAAATATACAAAATTAACTTGCCATTTATACTTCTCTTCAAGAGTCATTGCAGTCTTGTCAATTTTTTTTCCTACCATGCTAATAAATTTTTTTTAAAAGTGACATGAGTTATTTATACATTTTAACTTCCTTGATATTTTTAAAACTAATCCTTTCTACCAATGTGATGTGTGGGACACGGAAAATTGAAGGATGCAAAATTTTTTTTTGGTAATTTCATTAGAAAAATTAAGTTATATAACGATGGATAAATTTCATCTATAATTTTTTTTTCAGCTAACATTATAAATATGGTAATGTTTATTTGAAAACATTGATTTAATAAATAAATCCATTGAAATTGTGTTTATATCTAAAATTGAAAGTTAACTTGTAAGAAATGTTATAACAATTAAATAATAGAAATATATGTAATTATTTTTTCTCCAACAAACATTACAAAAATGTTAATATTGATTTGACAATATGTATTTGAATTCTAAGGTTTATATATCTTTTCTTTTTTTTAGGTTGGTGTAATAAAAATTTATGTTGCATCTTAATGAATTGCTTATCTAGTATGTAATGAATACTCCCTCCGGTCCCATTTATAAGATGTTATTTTGAAAATTTGTTTAGTCCTATTTATAAGGTGTTGTTTTATTTTTTTATTTGAATTTCCTTCTTTACTCTTCATTTAATAACTTTTTTTGTCTCGTAAATTGTTTCAGTCTTTAATTAGTAGGGATAAGATTGGAAGTTTATACTATTTTTTTATAAATTTAAGAGCATAATTATATCTTCTTAATACCCGTGCAATGAAAAGCAACATCTTATAAATGAGACCGGAGGGAGTAAGTAGTAAAGTCATTTAATGTTTTAAACATTCAAAGCTTTAACATGCTCATTTGCCATCTTACTCATGTCATGTGAGATAACATTACTCGTTGCAACCATCACACCCCGGTTAACAATGAAGTAAGAGTGACTTTTCAACTGCACATATCTTCCAAGAGTAAGTGGTAATTAAATGTTATTAATTGCTTATTGGGTAGTGATTACAGATATATTTTCTTATGACTATTCGTTTGCATCATATTTAATGATTTAACTTCCTTATTCTTGTCTTCGTTCTCAAGTCTACTTCCATTTTGCCAATTACAGTTTGAAAATGGAAAATACAAAATTTGGTTTACTTTTTGACTTGATACCTTTAGAAAAAGACCAGATCATGTGCGTACAAATCTTGCATATTTATTGGAGAAGGAGAATATGGTTGGAACCAATGACCATATTCTGTAACATAGTGCTTGTCAATGAAAAAGTAAGCTGATGAATTTATTTTATATAAACTTTTTGTATTCATTTTGATGAGACTTCCTTTCTATGACATGGTGTTGGTCGATAAGATGGACCATATATTATAAAGTTTTTGTATTTGTTTTGATTTTAGTCAAACTTTTTAATCGCAGTACTTTATCTTGGGATTTATATGTTTTGTGAAAATAGGGCATGAAGGCACAAGTCAATACTATGGAACTGGAAAGATGGTAATTTGTTAATCAACTTCTTAAGGAGGGCCAGTTCTACTACATCAATAATTTCAACATTACATTGAGCGTGTTTCCTAGTAGTGGTAGAGAACATCCTATATGAATATACTTTGATCGTAAAATCAAGGTTGAACCCTATTTGAAGGAATTTCTGTTATATACTTGTTCAATTTTACATCTATTCCAGACATTCTGAAAATGGACCCCCATGAAGACCATATTGTAGGTAAGTCCATGATTAACTTCATATTATGATTATATAAAATTCCCTTGATTTGCCTGATTATGGATAAATTTAATAATCTCCTTTGAGTTTGAAAATTTTCATATGTTTGTGGTTTCATATGAAACATTAGTAGACATAGATAAAGTTAGGAGTTGGTTATTGAGGGGCTGAGATTAAAAGCATATATGTTAATCAAAAAAAAGTTTAACACCTAAAATATGAACCAAATTATGATATATATATATATAATTGAAAGTGTAACATCCTACCTCCACTAATAACCAAACCTCACGAAATACAACCAAACACAACCCAAACCGCTTAAAACAACATCTCACATCTTCAAACCAGCGGAGATGAACCCCAAATTACCAAACTTTAGGCTGGAGTCATGGCCGCTACAGGACCGCCGCGGCTCCGGCCTGCTCTGTTTCTCCCTCGCTACTGCCATCACTGGTGCCGCGGCCTGGATACTGGCGCCGCGGTGCCCCCTTGCTGATATCCCATATCAGTACTTCAATGTTTTGGGGCGAACTTCCGACGTGCATAACCTTATACTCCGACCTCCGATTGACTGGATTCCAACTCCTACAAGTCAATCTAGTCCCAATCTAACCACAGACACCACTTTCACCTCAATCCAACTCCGTATGGAGATTCTAGACCCCTGACACTGTTTTGGCCACTCATTGACCCAAACTCACCACTAACCAACCTCAATTGTCACCAAAGACAACTGGTCACTCAGAGATCATTCATACAGGTCCAAACTCTCCAAACCAACATATCCAAAGAGGTTGCACTTCAAAGAAACCACTACTCTGAGTTTTGACCCCCTTTGAACCCCAACATGACAAAACGAGCTATAGGCCCTAAAACACAACTATCAGGCCCAAACTACTCTGGGCTCACAAATACTACCATACCAATTTCCAAATACATAACACTCTCAAAACACCAGCATAACACATTCCACATAAACATAACCAAGCATACATTCATCCATAACAATCCTGTCAATCTCATGCATTCAATACACAACTTTCTACCCTACTTGGCACATAATACATTATCCAAAAATACAAACACTACAAAGACTTCCCACGTACACAGCTACTCTCTAGGCTTCACCGGACTAGAGCTAGAGCCTTGACCTGAAAGGGTTGGTCATGGGAGAGGGTGGGGTGAGACAATGTCTCAGTAATCGGGATCAACAACACATAAACATATATATATATATACAAATATGAATCATATAACATATGAATGCAATGTAAGATGCATGATATGCATGTCGTCCCCTCTGGGACTTCCATCCTTATCTTCCCTAACACACGTATACATATCACCCATCCTTATCCTCCCTAACACACATATACAAATAACCCATCCTTATCCTCCCTAACACATACAATCCACCCTTATTCTCCCTAACATATACAATATCACATACTCTAACCTTATTCTCCCTAACAATTTCATTTATCATCATATATCATACGTCATCACATCATCACCACTTCATCTGTCATACATCTCAATGTAACAATAACATGTGGTGATGCTAATGTATCATCATGATCATCATATCATATCACATCAATGTCCTCATCCCATATCTCATCACAACACTCATAAACATCATCTACGATACACATACCACGATATATAATAACAACACACAAACATATCACTATCGTGGTATGAAAGAGACATGCATATATATACAACTATACATATTATCGTATAAAACCACATAAATAAACACCCGGTTACCTCAGGTTGTCAATACCACGCTCAGGCAAGATCCACACACTTTCTTGAACACCAACATACTTGAGCCCCACACGGTTAACCAATTAACCTTCATAACACATAATTCTCCCATTAACACAATATATCCATAATCACAATATCATAATTTACCCACTTTAGGCCTAACCCAAGGCTCCAACACCCCAATCATACATCAATAAGCTCCCAGGGATCGTTTAAACACTACTCGAACACATACTCTTCGGATTCCCAAGAGCCCTAATTGGAAACAACCTAGGGTTAAGCTCAAATAGCACATAAATCCTTCCAAGCACACATCCAAACAACAAGAATACCAAAACACACTCCATTAACCTCAAATCATCCATTTCAATCGGTGGATTTCACCCCAAACCGGACACCCAACCTAAAAACCGAAAAAATCCATATTTCCACCGATTAAAAATGAAGAGGGAGGTGTAGAAGTAACTTACCAATTTAAATCCAAGCTCCCTCGGTCTGAAATCACCCCTAGACGCCGGAGATTCAAACCCTGGCTTAGCTCTCTCGTGATCTCCCTCAGTTTCCTTTTGTTTCTTTTCTATCCAAGCGTCTGAAATAATCCAGTTTCAAGCAAAAATCTCGACTCTCACCGCGGCTCCAGCATCTGATCCGGAACAATGCCACTGGAAGGTCTCTCGCCGCGGCGGATCTGCTCCTCGCCACAGCGCGAAGCCTTTTCTGGTTCCTCTTGAACCATATCCGTCCTACTTTCTCCGATCCTGAACACAAAATCAGTAAAGATATCGTGAGGGGCATTACAGAAAGCAAATACATAATTAGGATTTAGGAAAAATTGCAAAAGAAGAAAAATTAAATGAGAGTGAAATTGATATTTAGTAAAGTAAATGAAAATATAAATCTTACAATGTGATAGGTCTAAGATATTAGATATTCTAAGGAAAAAAGAGAGTGTTGACTTTTTAAACTTTTTACCTATTTTCAAAATAAAGTATAAATTTTGGGGGGACCATACATAAATAATCTCTACATAATATAAAAATTTAATAAAAAAATATATCATATTAAGTAAAATTTGTAAAGTTAGGGGGACCATGGTCCCCCAAGTCCCCCCTTCCCTCTGTCCTTGTTAGAAGACTCATATATTCCACAAAGTGGATAGGAACATTCACATTAAGTTTGAGATATTTGATTCAAAGTAAATTCATTTTAAAGAATTTAAGTTCTTTTTTTGTCTATGCATTTGATCAAATACAATCTTGTTTGGCTATATAACAGAAGAAGAGTTGTCAAGTGTGAGTTCTTTGATGGCGTTACAAGGAGGATGACTAAGACTTTTCAAAATACAATGGAAGGGATTTCTATCATTGTAATTTGTCATTCATGTATTGGACATGATAAAGGTAGTTATAATATAATTCAAATGGTTATTGATATGTTCCTATTGTTATGTATAAGCTAATGTTTTTAAGTACTTGATAACAGATCATAACTCTAAGGTGACAAACTACATTGCAAAGATGAAGTTGTTCCTGGATCCTTATGTTGAAGAATTTATGTACTTTGAACTCATGGCTTCTAGTAGTTTTATTATACAAGCTTGAATTATGAGATGTTTAAATAGTATTGTAGAATGATGTTACTACTTTCGCTGTTTTTTGACAATAAGGGTTTTTATGGACAATCCTTTGGGTTCCTTATTAAGTTTTTTGTGGGAACCCTTTTCAATGCTATGACAAGTATTGTGGAATCTATTTACCAATTTTCAATTGTGTGCATCTTATTATTTTGTATATTTGGGTTTATACGTAATATTAATTTGTGTACAGCTTACTAATTTCTTGTTTTTCTTTAGTTTATAAGTATTGTTAAGTTTAAGATTAGAATGTTGGTATTGATCTAAAAATTAGTATTCTTTGATTAACTTAGTGTCCAAGTCATCAAGATATCACACCTCTTGGAATACGGATTCTTTAGTTAAAAGATGTTGTTAGTTTTTGAATCCTATGTCAATTTTTGTATACCATAAATCATTGACAAATTTTCATCTATTTGGAACTAAAAAAGAAATAAGTTTTTTTCATCTATAGTACCATATAAACATGTTTTCTTGGACGTACCATATATTAGTAAGTATTTTAGAATGATATAGGTAGGGAAAAGTATGTTGATGCATAGTAAACTCTTTAGTAGCATACAAACACTTAATCTCTACATTAATTTAACGTGTATATAATGTCACAAGAAGATTCAAAGTACTTAGTTCTTATAATATACTAATATTTGTGAGAGTTTTAAAGGATTGAATAGATGTAGCATCATAGAGGAATGTATGTTACTAATTGTTCTATGAAGTAGGAAAAGGGAACTATTTCATGACAAGAAATTTATAACATTATCATGCCTACTGATCGGGTTGAGGAGTACAGTCTAATAAAAAATTAGACTATAGGCTATGCTTCTCCATTCATCTTTGTTACTTGTGCTTACTTAACTTCTTTAAATTTAAATGGGTTTTGCTCATTTATTCCTTGAATTAAAAAATGAACTTTCAAAATTTTGAGGACCGAGGGAGGTACCAAGTCCCAAACCTTTGGCATTATGGTTGTTGTTGAATCAAGTGTTTTGATGATTCCAAATCAACTTTCTAGAGCTTGGAGAGAAGATATCAAATGTGCACAAATGATCTTAAGTGGAGAAATTCAAGAAAAACCAGCACAAGAATAGATGTAGAATCTACAGCCATATTTAAATTGAGTAAAAGACTTTGAATTGGCAAAAAGATATTTTAAAACTATGATTCTATGTTAATCCATGGAATATTTGAAAAACACCCACTAACAGACGAAGTTTGAAATGTTTATACTGATATACTGTTTTGAAAATTCGAACTTTGGCTTTGGAAATTCGAATTTTGTATTGAAAATGAACAAGTCTGAAAAGAGCCTTCTCTGACAGACGAACTTTGACTGTAAAAATTTAAATTTTGAATCTTGTCTGAAAAGAGCCTTCTCTCACAGACGAACTTTGGTTTTTGAAAATTCGAATTTCAGAAAAAATACAATTTATGAAAAATGAAAAATTTGTTTGAGGATATGTTAAAGTTCATCTGAAAACTGAGCTTAGAAAGAGCATCAAAATGGCTCACTGACAGACGAACTTTGAACATGAAAATTTGAATTTCGGAAACAAAGCTTGTGAGTCTGTTATGATGATATGTTGACATACAAATGATAGTATTCAGAAATTCGAACTTTGAAGTAAGTCTGAAAAGAGGCCTCTCAGATAGACGAACTTTGCATTTTGAAAATTCGAATTTCGAATAGATGAACTATTGTGCCTTATTGAACTGCCCATTGACAGACGAATTTTGGGTATCAAAATTCAAATTTCGAAGGCACTGTAGCAAAGTGGAATAACTATTCATACTTTTTAGAAGAACCTTAAACTTGAAAATTCATATGTTCCAACGTAGAAACATTTTTTAAAGATCAAAATTCGAACTTTACTTCATGACAGACGAACTTCAAATGTTCAACATTAAAGTCTTTAGCTTTCGGTTTCTGTGAAATTCGTTTGTTGACTAACCAAAATTCAAACTTTGAGTTTCAGAAGCTTTAAATGTAGTTGGTGAATGGATAGTTTTTCAGAGTAATCGTTGGGTAACTTCTCGAACGGATAGATTTTGTCTCTAACGTATAGTTAAGACCTAAATCTATAAATATAACATCATTTGAAGTTGTGAAAAATGATTTTAACATTGTATATACTGAAATTCTGCTAAATCATCAACTCAAAGTCTCTTACTCTCACATACTTCATTCTTTGTGCTCCAACTTTCATATACACTCTGATTAAGAGATTTTATCCATTGTAAACAATCTTATCTTCATATGGAAGAAAGATTTTCTTGTGAGGGGATATCACAAGGGATTGAGAAAGCACTTAGCTAGAGTGCAAAGAGAGAAAGTGTGAGCTCTAAAAATAAAGTATCATAGATGTACTGTGGCATTTGCAAGATGCCCACTGAATTCTTGCAAGATAGTGAAAAATCTCAATTGGTGGCTTAAGGACTGGACGTAGGTCAAGATTGAGAGACCGAACTAGGATAAATATCTGTGTCTTCCCTTCTCTATTACTACTTTTTCTTGTTATTTACTTATACTCTGTTTTACTGTCACCTTTGCTTTCTTCATTTTATTGACATTTTGTAGAAAATTTTAATCTTCCCAATTCACCCCCTCTTGGGAAGCCAGCATATCTAACAGTTGTTAATTAACAACATACCAGAAAAGCCATAAGAGAGACTAGTTAAAAATATGAACTTTAATAATAGCATAATCAAACCTATATTAATATAGGTGAAAACTTAATAATCTCTTTCTTCCATTAAGTTAGTTGTATATGTACCATGGCTTATTGATAAAAAAAATTGTTTTAGTGAAGTGAAATACATTTGAGAAATTTGTTGTACACCTTTTAGGGATTTTAACTTGATGAATTTCATGCCATGGACACATTCAAATCTTGTTTTTGCTTTATTCTAGTGTGCAAACTTGATAAAAATGAGAAACAATTAAAAGAAAATTTGAATTTAATCTTAAACTGTGTAGGATGACAAAAGTTACAAAGTCAAATTTCCTGTAGCAATCTAAATAATCAGATTCTTGCCAAATTATACTTATGCAATAAGAGATTCAAAAGCTCTACATATCTGAAACACTGTTAATATGCCTTAAAAGAACCATCAAATTTCCTTAAAACAATGATTAAGGCTATGTTTGTTTCTGCTTTTAAAACTCTGTTCCATCCCAAAACCAATTCTCCCATTTTTTGTTGATGTTTGGATGTTAAAATGGGACCACGTTGCCACTGTGAATTTCGTTCAAAACTAAGTTGAGGGAGAAGCAATTCATTTGATGCTTTTCTGTTTGCTTATTCATTTTTGCCAGTATTTATTTTAAAGTTAGATAAAAATAAACTAATAAAAATGAGAAAAAATAAAAAAATTTGGAAAGTAAAATTTCCATAAAATTTCTCCTATTTATTGACCAAAATGTACCTTCAAAATTTTAATTTTTATGGATTATGACCTTTAAGAAAATGTTATATCATATATATTATGTTCTCAATTAAATAAATGCAAATTAAATTTTACTTCAAGTAAATGAAATTAATCATGGAATAGAGTTTAAGTTTAATTTAGAGAAACATTATGAGTTTTGTCAAAACCAATTTTCAAATAAATTATTCAAATATAAACACGTTAGTCCAAAACTAATTTTTATCATAACTATGTTATAAAATTAATTCTACTAAAACTCATTTTTATCCAACTGAAAACTAAACGTGCCCTAAAACTTAATAGACTATTAAGCATGAAGCATCACATTGCCTCTTAATAACAAGATTCCTACCAAACTATAGTTTGTGCAAGAAAATATTCAAAAGTCTCATAGATTTGAAACATAAGCAAAAGTTTAAAATTATCTAAAAATATTGATCGGTTTATTCAGTCCACAAGTGGTGTATTGAGTTCACTTAAAACTTTGGCTATCAAAATACAAGAGGTAGGATGCAAGTGAATATTTATATAACATATAGACTTGAAAGAATTAATATTCAATTGAAATTAACTAAAATGTGATTGGTAAAAAAATGAGAATAACACAAATAAGTTTGGAATGTTACCTTTATTGACAAAATCAGTTACATCTAGTCCATCAAATATTTTGAGGCAATCGATGACAAGTTTACAAATCAAACCTTCAAATTGCCTTTGTTAGTTGACAAACTTTCTCTTTTCAATTGCTCACACAAATATTGATACAATATGGCTAACTTGTAACAAATTAATAATTTGCAATGGCCATGAAGTAATTATTCAAAATATATATTTCAAACACAAACAAAAGCAACTAATTGAATCAGTCACCATTACAATAATTACTAATACCAAATGAGAACGTCTTATTTGCATAAGAATTTTTATTTTCTTTCATAAATATATTAAAGCACAAAAGAGTTACATGTTCAATTCAATAACCTATATCCTGGAACTTTGGTGTTAATACAAGCAACAAATAAAAGTCAAAAGGAACAAAAACTTAATTTACTGATATGATATTTAAGTTACCTTCTTGCTTGGTTAGTTATAGTGTTATTGGGCATGGACAAGTACAAGTTCTGGAAATCCTCTCTATACACAACATTTGTGTCATGTATTAGAATTTTAATACTACTCTTTTTGTCTTAGAAAGAGCCACATAGATTTGTCCATGACTGAAAACCTGCTTTGGCAAATATAAGGCAATAGGTTCCAACGATTGTCCTTGACTTTTATTGATGGTCATTGCAAATCAAAGTAGGATATGAAACTGTCTCCTTTTCATCTTGAATGGCCACCTAAATTATGAAGGATTCATATCCATTCTATGTATAAGTACCCTTTGATTTGGATGTGATCCGTTGAGTGTCCTTGCCTCAATAACCTCAATAACATGTGAAATAAGATTGGTGATTCTATGTCTTTACCATTGCAAAGTCTTGAAGATTGATCTATATTACATGTTAACATTATAGCTGCACCTACATTTAATGTCAGTTTATGATGAGGAAGACTAGAGGAGTTGATTGTGTTTAGAACTAGTGGGTGCAATTCCTCGATTGAGTTTGAATCTTGACATGAATGCCATATTGAATCGAAGCTTAGATAGTCAACAAAATCACTAGGAAGTAATGAACAGATGAAATCATTAATTTGGTTCACCAGTTCAATAGTTGGTGTCAGAATTGCCTTGTTAGTCAAGAATTTAGGATTTGTCAAATTTTCAATTAGATTTGAATATATACTATTAACAATGGTGGAAATTGGATCTGAACAATTAGCAATCAACAAGTTAGGAGGAATATCAATTTCCATCATTCTATTCTCCTACCATTCTAGTGCCAACATCAAGGATCTCTTTAGAGAAATTTTACTGTTCCTCTTGATCTTATGGACATGAAAAAGGTTGTAGTCTCATATTTATCGTGAGTTCAAACAACTTGCAATGGTTCCACAAGGGTCATGAACTAATAGAGTAGTTAACAATATATGCTCTACTGGCTTCAGGTAGCACTAGTTAAATTTGACAAAAATCATCTCTTATTACTATACATTTACATCTGAAAGGTAGGCCAACACTATTTGCTATAATTATTTACATGATATCCCTTATGGACAGTCAAAAGCTTCAATGCAATATCTTTGAATCATTAGAGTTTCATCCTAAATAATTAATTTTGCAGCTTTGAGTAGATCTATCAATGGAGAATTTTGCTTTATACTGTGTAACATCCGCCTATTCAAGGTGATATTTAAGGAAAATGAAAGATAAGGGTTCATGATAATGGCAATGTTAAAGAAAGTTTACGATGTGCCTTGCAAGAATACATTCAAAGCATGGTTAGAAAAGATATGGTATTAAAATGCTAAATGAATACGATGAGGGGCAAAATGGTCATTTTACATGTTAGGTCTCAATCATAATTGACTTAAAATGTTAGGACCTTAAGTGTAATTATCCAAAATTTTGGGTCTTTTTCTAGTAATTTCTTGAAATTAAAAAAATGCAATATGGATGTCAAAATGGATCTTGTAACATGCTAGATCCAGTGGAATAGTGCATTTAGTCTAAAGGGATCAATTTGAAAGGAAATAACCTATAGAATACAATAAAAGTATATAAAAAAAAGTGCTATGAGCCCCATAAATAAAGAAAAAGTAAAACAAAAAGTTGGTGGGCCTCACATAAATATAGTTTGGGATAGGATATTAAGCTAAATGCAGATATCAAATTAGTTTATTCTTGTGTACTTAAAGGAATAAACAACATTATGAGGGATATAGTATGTTTTGGCCAAGAGGGATATAGTATGGGGGGTGATGTTTCTTTGTTTGAAATTGATGGTCTGACAACCCCCTTAGGTTGTCATGAAATTGTAGCATTCAGAAAGCAACCCAATCTTACTTCAGTGAGTTTGTCATGACAAGATCCTTAAGCTTGTCAGACCAAGGTTACTTTTCAAAAACTCAGTTTTGATGGATTAATGCTTGTCATAACAAGGAGTAACATCCTACATAACTTATTCTACCAACCATAAACTTAAAGCTTTTGGATTTCCTCGGGTTGACAGCTTGTCCTGACAACTAAGGTATGTTGTCATGAAATAGTGTATGAGCTTTGCTTCTAGAATTCAAAATGGTGCTTCATTTTCTAACAAGGTGCATACCTTGTCATAAGAACTTGATTCAATGAGATGTGTGTCTAATGACTAATTAGCTTGTTCGACCAACCTACCTAACTTGTCATAACAAGTTTTGACACACATTAAATATAGCAAGTGAATGTTAAAGTAAGCTCAATAATGACTATTTCTTATCTTTAATGGATAGATTTATTTGAAATCCATAAATAGAAACTGCATTTAAGGTGGTAAGTGACAACATTAAGTGATAATATACCTACATTTTCCTGAAATCTTTACTCTTCTCATTTAAAGCTCCACCAATTGCTTAAAGAGTCTTTATTGCTTATCATTGTTTTATTCACTCTTGAGAGGGATTTAATTATTGTATTCATTATTTCTACTTTGGGTATAAGTATCTTAGTGTGGATATAGTATGGCGGGTGATGTTTCGGCCAAGAGGGATACAGTATGAGAGGTGATGTTGTATTCATTATTTCTACTTGGGGCTTCTCCTCCTAGGGTTTCATGTTTCGGCCAAGCGGGATATAGTATGAGGGGTGATGTTTTCATGAAATAAAGCTAGAGAAAGTATGATCTAAAGCAAGAAAGTAAGTTTACATGAGTAATTATGAAGAAATGGTGAAATTCTCTCCCTTGTTCTTTAAAAGTGTGATTTCGGCCTATGTGACAAGTAAGGAAGGAGTGGGGATTTCATAAATCCAATGTTAGAAATTGATTTTTCATGCAAAAAGTAGCAAAAGGCAAGCAAGGTTTCCAAGAGAAAACCAAAGATGATAAATATGAGCTTTTAGGGTTCAAGAATGAACTTAATGAGAGTCATGAAGAATTAGATAACTTAGCATAGTTTTTTTTTATATCTCTAGGTTTGGGAAGTGGGAAGGAAGTGATTGTGAAATGTTTCAAGCAAGAGGAAGTTAACTTTAAAGAGAAAAGGATAAAGCTCAAAGGTAGTATTACTTGCCTTGCTTTTATGTTATTGCACAATTATGTTTTATGATATGACAATATTATCATGTTGTTGTAATGAACATTTTCTTGACTGGCTGACTGTTTATTTGATGAGTGATTAGCCCGAGATGTCTTGTTTTTAAGCCGTTATGTTGTCGAAATTTTTCTAACCAACATAGTATTTTCATGCATTTTTAATGATTTGTACAATTCTATGAATGTTTTAATGTTATGTAATGATGTATTAGCATATGCAAGTATACTATTGATATGCCCAATCTCATCCTCCTAAGTACTAACCATATTAGGTATAAAGCAAGGCAAAGTATGAAAGCTAAAGGAAGGGGGAAAAGATGGGAAAGCAAATTGGTAATTATGTTACAATGATGATTAAATGATGGAGCATTCTTTTGTATGTTGTGTATGATTATGTATTAATGATGTAATGGGAATTCTTATGATGTATAAGAAAACATGCTAGATGATGTTAAATGATGAAATGAAGATTTAGAATGAAAAGTTATATATATATATATAAATATTCCTTTAATTAGAAATTTATGATGTGCCAATGATTATGGATGTTTAAGTATGTTATAATGAAAACGAATGAGTCAAAGTATGATTTCTCTAGTTATGGATATGATGAGCTTTATGATAAGATGGATTATATGCCATTTGGCTTGATATAAGATGAGATATGGCTCAGTAAAGTTAAGAGACAAAAATTGGATAGTTACCGGAAAACCATATTTTTACTACAAATATTGTTTACTTTGAAAGATTGTATAAAATCATATAGTACTTCAAAAATTCAGCTAGTTGCATATGTGGCAAGAGCTATGTCTTGTATGTAATATGACACTAGTTTGAATGTATTTGGATTTATATAATGTAAGCATACATGTTTTCCCAAAACTATTATAATAAAGGATTATTCTGACCCCTGAAGATTTATTATGTTGCTTTATCCTATACGAGTAGAATAAATGTACAAAATAAATTTTTTTAAAAATAGACATTTAGAGCTTTCCAATTGCATAAGGGATGCATGGATTGGATTTGTGTCTTATGAGAAATGAATTTTTAAATTTATGGGATAGAATTTCGACAAAAACTGGAACTAAAAATGAATAGTAAACTTGGATGAATAAAATATACTAATTAATGCATCCAAATTCTATTTTCATATTTTTCCATGAAATTCAAGATGTGTACAATTTCAACAAGCTTGAATAATAATAAAGAAATTTTTGTGCATTTAGTTATGATTTTTCAAAATTTGTTGCGCAAATTAGTGAATTGTGCACAAAAATAGAATTCTATAGTTTTCAATTTCCAATTGGTTTAAGGTCTCATAAGCCTCTTTCCTACATCCTAATGAGGCAGTATTCATGGGGAAAATGTCTAAAGATGAGATGTGACATATTGCAAGTTGACTCTTGGTGGATCTACCTAAGGAATTAGGATTGTAAATCTGGAATGGGCAGTCTGGCCATATGGTGATAATGTTGCTATAATGCCATTTAATACCAATATAATCACAATCTTACCGTTACCTCTAAGTGTAGTTGACAAAGCATTCCACAATAAAGTTTTCCTTGTACCTCAGCACCTATACAAAAAATAGAAGCCGTCGGATGCATAATTGATTGCGTCAATCATAGTGTCAAAGATAACCTTTGCTCATTGGTCAAAGAGGAAATGAGCTTATCAGATTCTAACATAATATTATTTAAGTAATTGGCATAAAAACAAGATTTGACAAAGTCATTATAATAATTAAGGATCAAAGCAAGTTCTTGTCATATTCATACATATTCTTCAATATTCAAATATATTCATGCATGTTCATACTATGTTCTAAGCACAATAATAACTTTGATTCAAACATAAACATTTTCAAACTACTAAAATATGTTTTTCATAATCATATCAATAAAAAACTAAATCAAACCAACTACTTAAAAATAAAATGCATGAATAGGGAAAAGATGCTACCTTAGATATAACCATAAAACCTTGCTAACCTTCTCTTCCTTCTTCCTTCTCCTTTCTCACACTCTCTCTTCTTGTCTTTCTATGGCTTGAAATGCCACTTTTGGTATGTGGAATGAGGGAGGGAGCTTGGCTGTTTATAGGCAAAATGAATGAATCCTAACCATGGATGTTCTTTACAATCCAAGGGTCCACATTTTTTATTATTTTCTTTTTCCTTAATTTTCATAGTGTTCTTTTTTTTTACCATACATATACCCACTTATTCTCACTTCTACTTTGTTCTTGCCATAATGTTTCTCTTGAAACCACTAATTTCTCTCTTCTTTATTGCCTCTTTTAACGTCACATTCATGGGCTTCGTAGTCCGTTTTGTTGCTTTTTCAATAATTAGGCTTAATTGGCAAGAATAGGGCTAATTAAGCACTCTTAATAATTTTGAGCATAGATGATGTAATTTCTGTTCTATAAAATTTTATACATACTTTTAGGTCTAGAAAAATAATTCAAGTCCATTAAGAATTGTCCTAATATTTCTAGGCTCATGAATAGTGATTTGGTTTAATATAATGACTTTGATCCAAACATAAACATTATACTTATTCAACATAACTAGTCCAACTTGGCCCAAGAACTTTTAGGCCTTTTCGATCAATTTTCTAGCTTTGCAAAAAGTGTCTAATTATTTCTTTCTTTGTCTTTATAGACTTGGGCTATTCTATTCTTGACCATGGATAACCCAATTTTCTTAGTTATGCATCAATCAATTAATTATACATTTTAGTCCTAATAAATTATTTCTTGGCCTCATTCCTTTTCCCTTTGAATTTTTTTAATTTAAACAAGGTCCAATCGTATAAATTAATGTCCTATAAAAATATTCTAATGTCCATTTTACTAAATTCTTACTAGAACAAAACTTAAAAATATTTATTGTTAAGGACCCACATATTTACACTTAAGTATCAAAATTTTTCATTTACTACCAAATTGGACCCAATTCATGTAACATCATCATCATGACATTTTTGTAATATAAAAATCAAGTATTAATTCATATTTATGCCCTTAATCAATCATAAATAAAGGACAATAATTCATTAGACATAAATAGAAAAATTTGGGGTATTACAATAAACTTATATAATTGAGAGCCAAATCTCCACTTGAGTGGCTAACATAACAATTTGATGAATATTACCGTACTATCAGTAATACACTAAAGGTGATTACCCACACTCAAAGAAGACCAATGTTGCATAAGTTTCGCATTATGTGAGAAATAATTAATAATTAAATAGTTTTAATTAATTAAATGTGATAAAATGATAAAGTAATAGCATATGGATTTATCATATTACTATCTAAATATTAAACTCTCTTTACATTGCACATCAATCAACTCCCCTCCTAAACATATTATTATTGCAATTGCAATGAAATATACAAAATTAACTTGTCATTCACTTCTCGATTGTCATTGTAGTTTTGTCAATTTTTTTTCTTACCATGCTTACAAAATTTTTTTGTGAAAGTAAACTTGGGTGATTCATACACCTTAACTTCCATGACATTTTAAAATTTTTTTATTTATCATTGTTTTATTTTGTTTGTTTCACAAACTTGTTTGCTTTATCCATTCAATAAATTTCAATTTCTACAAATAAAAATTAAATGATTAATTTGTATATATATTATAATGATCAATATCAATTAAAGTTATAAATGATGTTGTAGGTCAATTGGGCATTTTTGTGTATCATTTATGTATTTTCTATGAATTATTAGTGTGTTTATTGTTTAGTATTTAAATCATGAAAAGTCATGTTATACTAATTTTAATGTAATTAATTAACTTTTTTAAACAATTAAAACCCAAATAAACATAAACATAAACCTAAACACAAACTTATATAGTTGAGAGATAAATCTCTATTTGAGTGGCTCACACAACAATTTGATGAAATATTATTCAAACATAAGTAATGGACTAGAGGTGGTTACCTACATTTTGCATGGGCCCATGGGACACAAGTTTCATGTTATTTGAGAAATAAGTAATAATTAAATGATTTTAATCCTTTAAATGTGATAAACTGATAATGTAACATATGGTATATCTAAATATTAGGGTTGTTCACGAGTGAGGATAGGACAAGTTAGACCCCTGCATGTTTTTCTACTTGAAGAGGGCACTAGGGTGGAATTTCGATCTCGTGGCCGGTCCTGGTCCTTGATAGCCCATGGTTTGTACAAGATAGGCCAAAACATGACTAGGCCATAGTTGGTATAATCTTAAGTTTTATTTTTTTTCACAGATGAATGACTACAATAATAAAAACAAGTAAGAAAAAATATAAAAAAGGCATGCCTGGAACTAGAAGCAAACATGAGAGAAGATGATAGTATAAGCAATTCTATTTATGAGAACAAAAATGAACAAGAAAAATAGAAGAGAATGAAGAACAAACAGAAGTTATATATTCACTTTTTCTTTTTCTTCCATATTATTAAAGAAAAATCATACGCAAAACAAGCCTATTAAATTTAAGAAAATATAGTTTTGAATATCTATTTCAAAATTCATTACTCATTTTGAATAAAAAAATTCATTACTCGTTCGATATCTATCAAAGTAGATTTTTACATAAACAAGAGCTAACAAATAAATTAGATTAGGTGCTTGTTTTGATGTGTGCTTATCTTCCAGATGATAGCCAGTATTGAGAGGAAGAACACAACAAAAGATGGAGGAGATAGGATTGGACAAAGGGGACCTTATAGAATGAGAGATCTTAGATCAAGATGATGAAGGCACAAAAGGCACTAAGATACTATCGTTGCCAATTTCTGCTTTGTTAGGGACCATTGGAGGTGTCAAGGAGAAGTCCAAATAGAGCTTGGGAAGATGCTACTAGCTCTTGTCGATAAACACATCGTCCCTAATTAACCTTGTTGTTGCACTTGTTACCCATAATTATCCCCAACATTGCACACTTTTGCCTTCCCCGATGTCGATGGTGTTTTATCCTATTTTGTCTTCACACCTTCATGAAGTTGAGCACACATATTGTATGTTGGGGAATGGGATGATGATAGAAAAAGGAATTAGAGGACAATGACAGACACAACGCAGACCATAATATGGTGGGGATGGTGTAACACCGTTAATTTTCTAAAGAAATATTACAGTATGCATAAAGATGTGTAAATATAATGTGAGGTGCATAATTTGATGGAAAAAGGAGTGAAATGACAATTTTCTAGGTTAAGGCATTAAGAAAAATAAATTTGCACCAAAAATATTTATTTAGAGTTTGGTCCCTAAAAATATTTGCAAATAGGTCCATGCAGAAAATTTATTTGCAATTTAGTTCCTCCAAGGGCTATTTTGTAAATTATGTCAATAGACCTTATGACATGTTGGATCTAATGGAATAGTGTATTGAGTTTAAAGGGATCAATTTGAAAAAAAAAACAGATTGCAAAATGCAGTGGAATTTATATTGCAAAAGAAAAAGTATTGCGGGCCCCACATAGATACTATTTAGAATAGAATATTAAATTAAATATAGATCCCAATATAATTTAATCCTGTATCCATAAAGTAATAAAATATTACAAAAGTTAGTTTAACTGTCCGGGTAAAAAGTAAACCAGTACAGAATATATCTGGACTAGAAAAAAATATATAGTATGTTGGACACTTTTCCCTTCCTAAGTGGAGTAATTTTCAATACATGAGGGAGTGAAATATTTTATTATTTCTCTTAGAGTTTCTTGATGTACACTTGGACTAAAATGAAAGGCTTGGTATTTTTATATATACTCCTTCCTTGTCTATGATAATCATGAAGGGCTTATTTTGGACTCAGAAGAAAGTGTGGAATCGAATGATGTTCCAGTGGAAACCTTGGAGAAGGAATATCACAGCCAAGGTCAAAAACAATTGTTGTTGAACCTCTATAGGCAATTCCAACACCAATTACACCTCCTCCTCCTCATGAAAGAAGCATAGAAGAGTTGAAGATGTGGACAACGAGGCCGGGTTTGTTTTGGATTCTAAAAATACTAGCTATGATGGCTCGATAGATTTGGAGCATATTGTCTACAAGATCGTGAGGAAATGTTTTAAAGAATGTGCAAAGTATTATGTAAGTCTTGATTAGATTCTTACTTTCATCAAGACAGTAGAAGTTAAGCAATTCCTAGTAACTGAACGACTCTAATATCTAGAGTTGTTGTGGATTGACACAATCATAGGTCAGATTCCCACTGATGAGTTTTGGACACCTATAAAAGCTAAGTTGGAAGGTTGGGTGTTTGTAACATCCCCATTTTTCTAAGTTGGAAGGTTGGGTGTTTGTAACATCCCCATTTTTTATGTAAGTATTTTATGACTAGAAAATGTTATAAATGATATCAAGTTGTTCTGGATTCATTTATGATAATCGAGGAAGTCTAGATATTTAATTAAATAGGTTTAAGCCCAAAAAGTATAATAAAAATATAAAAAAATGGCTCAAAAGGACAAAACGGTCATTTTTCTACAAGGTAAGGAAAAATGGTCATTTTACAATTGAAGCGAGAAAAAAAATAATATTATAATATTCCAGTACAGACTAAAAGTATAAATGATACTAGATATGTGGGCACAGAGAAGAAAAAGTACAAGTTTGGTCCCATGTGAATAGTTAATGTCGAGGGAGATGAATAGTAAATTTTAGGGTTAATGAATAGTGAAAAGTAAGCAAAACAGGTAGATTCCACATGAAAAAGTAAGAGAGAAAAATTATTGCGTTACATAGATAAAGCAAATAGATAAAAATACAGGATATAAAGGAAAACTCAAAGAAAAAGTATATAAACTATATCCAAATAAATATGATAAAGAAATGACAAGTACAAGCTCACTTTTTGACTTTCTTGGTCAAAAATATTTGGACAAAAATACCCCTCACTTCTCTTTCATATAAGATAAAATATCTTGGGGCAAAATAGTAAAGTATAATAACAAAGCAAGAATAATTCATGGCCCTTGGATCAAAATGAAATCTAATGTCCAAGGTTACTCCAAAAACCTTATAAATACCCTTTCAAGTCCCCTCCCTCATTGCTCATTTGTGAACACCAAGAGGGTGTTAGAGAGATAGGGAGAGGCATGAGTTTAGTGAGAGAAAGAGAGGGTGGTTAAGAGAGTGGGAGAGAAAGAAGGAGAGGAAGAGAGAAAGAAGGAGAAGAGAGGAAGGAAAGGAAGGCTTGAAGAGGTCTTCAAGAGGTAAGCACCTTCCCTTAATCTCTTCTAGTTTTTTTACTTTTTTCATTAAGCATGATTTATGTTAGGGTTTGAAGCCTTAATCCCTTCCCTCCAAGGTCACGATACCCACGGCCAAGGCAAGAAAGGTGCCTAGGGTTTGTGTTTCATGATAACTAAGGGTTGAAGTAAGTTTATGACAATGCATAATGCTTAGATTGCATGAAGGAATGGTTTAAAAAGTTAGTTTTTCCAAGTTCAATTTTGAAAGGCCATTCTTAACCAAGAAGGAAAGTGAAGGAGGGAGTGAGATTTTGATGGTAGTAGTGCTTCCAAAATGTTTCAAGTATGCCAAGTAGCTAAGAAACTAAGGAAGACATGATAGGACATAGTTTGCATAATGTTAGATTAAGGTTCACTAATGCATACTAAGTTCTCATTAAGTGAACAAGTTATTAATTGAAGTTTGAATGATATTCTTAGGCTTCAAACAAATTCAAGAGGCAAGCTTATGCTAGTACAAAGCAAGATTTAAAATAAAGTTAGTAAAGCTCTAAGGTAGTCTCTTGTCCTTGCTTAATATTATTGCTTATGAATGTTTTATATGCTATTATGATTTATAAATGATGCTATGTTGCTGCTGTGAATATTTTTCTTTAAGTGGTGGCTATTTTATATTAAGGGTTAAGCCCCAAGATGCCTATGTACTGAGCCATTATGCTACCGAATTTTTGTTAGACAACATGGAAGTTTTGATGTTTTAATGAAAGTATGCTATATTTTATATGCTTTCAAATTTTTTTTGATAGCATGATAGCTTATGCAAATTGACTATTGGGATTCCTAAATCTCATCCCATAGTTCCCCAATTATAGGGCCTTGTAAGCATATGGAGCATGAAGAATACTGATGATGAAACCTTGCCAAAAAACTACTTATTTCTGTTATGTACTATCTATTTTTGGTTACTGTATAAACTTTTACATGTCTCCAAAAAATTTAGTGGTCTATATGTATGATAGATCTATGTCTCAAGAACAATATACCACTAGTTTGGTTGTGTTTGGAGTTATATAATGAAAGATATACTTGTTTTACTAAGACTGCTCCAGTGAACATTATTTTTGATCTCTAATGGTTTATATTGATGTATAGACTGGTAGAAGTAGAATAAATATATAAAATAAATATGGTTAGAAAGTAGACATGTAAGCTTACCAATGCTACATATGCATCAAATGGCTCTATGTTTTATGATATATGAATTTTTAAATTTAAGGCTCAGTTTTCAAACAGAAACAGGGACATGAAAATGAACAGTAAAATTTACATAATAAATCGTATGAATCTATGCATCTATTTTTCATTTTCTTATTTTTTCCTTAAATTTCAAGATGTGCAAAATATATAGAGACTTGAATCACTAAGAAATTATTTTTTACATTTAGTTATGAATTTTAAAAAATCACTGCACAATGAGGTGTAAAAGTTTTCATTAGTTCAAGTTTTTCAAAGACTATTTTATACATTAAATAAGTAGTTTTCATGGAAAAAATGTCTTAAAATGTAAGATGTTATAGTGTTTCCAAGCCTAGAGGATTGTGTAAAGATCTACACTATTGAGAGCAATGTTTGGGTTGCAAAACCAGGAAGAAGGAGAACTAATCCACAGCCAAAGGATGCAGAGTTGGTATTGTTGGAGATTGTGCCCTAGGCCAATCATTGTATTGTGAACATTGTACTTCATTATGAAAAAAGAAGGTATTTTTCTTTTATTACATTATTAAATTGTTTGCATGTTTTTCTTTATAATAATATTCTTGGATAAATCATTTTATCCCAAATGTCCCTAGTCAATCATCTTTGTGGAATAATGATGAACTAAGACTAATATGATTTTAATTGATAATTATGGGTTAATTATGTATGAAGATACAAATCAAAATCATAAGCACCTGTTAGAGAACATGCGTTGGATATAAAAGTCATGAAATAGCTGCATGGATCAAGTTATAGGTATATTTCATATATATAATCGTGTCACTGAGCCCTCAGATCTGAGATCACCAAGGCTTCCTACTGGGGAACACTGTACTTTGACATAGTCAAAAGTCACCTTTAATTGGGAGATCATAAAGATTATGATTGAGCATAGTGAAATTCATGTAAAGGAAGATGAATGGTCAATGTAGAATTTGTCCCTTTAATTAATGGAGAGATATATCTGGGTCCCTTGATGAGTGAGACTGGGAAAAACATAGTCATGCTCGAATGGTTTCTATTTGTTCTGTCAATCTACTAAGAGATCGAGAAAGTGATGGTCGAGTAAGGTGAGGATGACATTTCCATACCTCATACTTGACCTATATATCGTGAGACAAAAGAGATGTGATAGGGTAATATGATAGGTTGCATCGGATCACTGATCTCATATGATTTGGGTAGTCACAATGTCTTGCTAGGGATCACTTGTGACTTGTGGTACAAAAGCGTCATTAGCCCACTGCGAACATCATATGGACCTACAGGGTCGCATACAAGAACATGCCAACTCAAGCTAGAATGTTTAGATTTATTGAACCTAAGATATGTCTAGATTCGATGAATTTAACGTTTAATTTAGGGTGGAGGAATTTTATAAATATATTTGATATATCTTATAAAATTCAAAATATAGATATGTTTGATATATTATATATATTTCATATATTAAATATATTTCAAAATATATATATCATTTAATTAATTTAAATGAATTAGTTTTACATTTAATTCTATGTGATAGATTTAAATTTAAACTAATGTGATAATTTGAATTTGACTTATATGATAAATTAAATTTATATTTGATTGTGGATTTAGATTAGATAGTTAGTTTAGATTTAATCTATTAGATAAATTTAAATTTAAAATAATCTATTTGATTAAGATTTGATTTAATTTAAATAATTTATTTAAAATAATCAAATACTAAACCCTATCTATATATGATAGAGACTAGGGTTATCTAAAAAAGAATTAAGAAAGTCTCCTTCCAAGCTAGGGAGAGAAAGCGGTCACACACTTAGAGAGAGGAAGTCTACGGATGCACAGAGACCTCAAGTGTACAGACATTCGTAAACAGTGGTGCTTGCACATGGTTCAAGTTGGATTCACCATTTATGTGGATACCGATAGAGGGAGTTGATCAGAAGCGTTAGTTCCTAAGGTCCGATAGGAGAAGAAAAACCTGCAAAGCTACACATCAAAGGTAAAAATTCTTCTCCATATCTTGATTTAAGAAACATTGACTAATCCATCGAAGAAATTTGGTGTTGTTATCCACTGCACGTGTACCGAGATTCTCATCATGCTCACGAAACTAAGGAGATCATGGACTAGTTGTACCACCATAGTCTAGAGAATTATTGCGAATTGTAGATGATTACGTTCATGGATGTAGTAAAGGATACAAAGGATTTTATGGAATTGCAAGGCCATCATTATTTTGAGCTGACATGGGTTGATGCCATGTTAAATGTTCTGCTAGATGATGATATCTATTGAGGACTCGTGAAATCCGAGCTCTAGAAGGATTGGCCTGGGAATTTTCAAGAGTGTGTCCGAGAGCTTACTTATGTTGAATCAAGTATTTTGATGATTCCAAACTAATCTTCAAGAGCTTGGAATAAAGATATCAAAGGTGCACAAAAGGGTTCAAGTGTAGGAATTCTAGAAAAATCAGTGCAAGAATAGATGTAGAATATTTAGCAATGTTTTAATTTGAGTAAAAGACTTTGATTTGGTGAAAAGATGTTTTAAAACCTTGATTCTATGTTAATTCATAGAATATTTGAAAAACATCCACCCCAACAGATGAAGTTTGAAATGTTTATACTGATTTGCTGTTTTGAAAATTCGAACTTTGGCTTTGAAAATTCGAATTTCGAATTGAAAATGAACAAGTCTGAAAAGAGGCTTCTCTGATAGATAGATTTTGATTTGAGAAATTTGAATTTTGATACGTGTCTGAAAAGAGCTTTATCTGATAGACAAACTTTGGCTTTTGAAAATTCAAATTTCATATAAAATGTAACTTATGAAAATTGAAAAATTCGTCCGAGAATATGTCAAAGTTCATCTAAAAACAAGTTTAAAAGGAGCTTTAAAATTGCTCACTGAGAGACGAACTTTCAACTTGAAAATTCAAATTTCAGACACAAAGCTTGTGAGTCTGTTGTGTTGATATGTTGACATAGGAAAGACAAAATTCAGAAATTCGAACTTGAAAGTCTGAAAAGAGGTCTCTCTGACAGAAAAACTTTGTCCTTTGAAAATTCAAATTTCGAATTGATGAACTATTGTGCCTCATTGAACCAGTTACTGACAGACGAATTTTGGGGTTCCAAAATTTGAATTTTGAAGGCACTGTAGCAAATTGAAATTACTGTTCACACTTAATAGAACGACTTTAAACATGAAAATTCGTATGTTCCAACATAGAATCATTTTCTAAAGATTAAAATTCAAATTTTGCTTCATAACAGATGAACTTCAGGAGTTCAACATTAAAGGCTGTAGCTTTTGGTTTCTGTGAAATTCGTCTGTTGACCAACTAAAATTTGAACTTTGAATGTCAGAAGCAGTAAATGCGGTTGGTAAATGGATAGTTTCTCAGAGTAACCGTTGGATAATATCTTTAACGGCTAGATCTTGTCTCTAACGTATAGTTGGGGCAGAAATCTATAAATAGAACTTCATTTGAAGATGTGGAAAAAAATTACTTTGTATATACTGAAACTCTGTCAAAGCATCTATTCAAAGTCTCTTACTCTTACATACTTCAAACTTTGTACTCCAATTTTCATATTCACTCTGATTAAGAGAGTTTATTTGTTGTACACAATCTTATCTTCATCTGGAAGAAAGATTTTCTTATGAGAGGATATCACAAGAGATTGGGGAAGCACTTAGTGAGAGTGCAAAGAGTGAAAGTGTGAGCTCTAGAAACAGAGCATCAACTTTTACCGAGGCATTTGCAAGAAGCCCACTAAATTCTTGCAGAATAGTGGAAAATCTCAAGTAGTGACTTGGGGACTGGATGCAGGTTAAGTTGAGAGACCAAACCAGGATAAATATCTGAGTCTTCTCTTCCCTACTACTACTTTTACTGTTTATTCATTTATACTCTGTTTTACCATCACACTTTGCTTTCTTCACTTTCTTGACATTTTGAAGAAAAAATTTTAATCTTCCCAATTCACCCCCCTCTTGGGAAGCCAGCTTATATAACAAGTGGTATCAGAGCTAGTTTCGCAATCAAAGGATCTTACAGTCCGGGAATTACAATGACTGGCTTTGGAGAAAGCATACTTCCAGAGGGAAACAATACAAATAGACCAACTGGTTTCAGTGGAGAACACTATGGTTACTGGAAGATGAGGATGTAAATCTATCTCTAGTCCATTGATCTGGACATCTAGTCTGTCATCGAAAAAGGAGATTTTTTCCTAATGGTAGTACAGGATGATGGGAAGTATAGAGAAAAGCTAGAAGCAGAATGGAACGAGGAAGATAAAAGAAGAGTCTTGCTAAATTTCAAGGCAAAACACTGCTTGGTCAGTGCTTTGAATCAAAACAAATTCTACAGGGTCTTACAATGCTCCACTGCCAAGGAAACGTAGGACACCTTGCAAATTGCTCATGAAGGAACAACTAGAGTTAGAGAAAACAAACTGAACACCTGCATAGGTGAATATAAAAGCTTTAGAATGGTTGAAGGAGAAAGTGTAAAAGAGCTACAGAAGAGATTCACTCTTATTGTGAATCAACTGAAGAGTCTGGGAAAGGAGTACACTCAGATAGAAAAGGTCAGAAAGATCCTCAGAGCTCTCCCTCTAGAATGGCAACCTAAAGTAACAGCAATAGAGGAAGCCAGAGGAGAATCAATGGCCTCTATCACAGCTCTTTTAGGTAGCCTCTAGGAGTATAAAGGAAAAATGAAGGCTCTTAAGGAGGCAGGACAAGACAGAAAGAAGAAAGGTCTTGCTCTGAAAGCTGCTAAGGAGAAAGAAGAAGAATCTAACGATGGAGATGAGCTAGATGAAGGAACTCTGGCTATGATGGTTAGACAATTTGGAAGATTTTACAGCAAGAAGAGAAACAAGAAAATCTTCAAGAAAGGAGCAGCTGGAGATAGTTGGTTGTGGCATAGAAGATTAGCTCATGTTAACATAAATCAACTATCAAAACTGGTTAAAAATTAGTTAGTCACTGGCCTACCAAAAATCACTTTTGAAAAAGACAAAGAATGTGATGCATGTCTAAGAGGAAAACAAACTAAATCTTCCTTTAAATCTAAAAACGTAGTCACCACAACTAGACCACTAGAACTATTGCATATGGATCTGATTGGTCTATCTAGGATAAAAAGCATTGGTGGAAGTCAATATATGCTTGTAATTATGGATGATTACTCTAGATTCACCTGGACACTGTTTCTTTCTTCTAAGAATGATATGATTGATGCATTTGTAACCTTAGCTAAGAAAGTGCAAAATTTGAAAGGTATTTCTATTGTGTCTATCAGGTCAGATCATGGAGGAGAGTTTGAGAATTCATACTTCCTGGAGTATTGTGATAAGCATGGAATTGATCACAACTTCTCAGCTCCAAGAATTCCTCAACAAAATGGAGTAGTGGAGACGAAGAAAAACAGAACAATTAGAGAGATGGCTAGAGCAATGCTGAATGAAAAGGAACTCTGTCAAGTATTCTAGGCTGATGCAGTAAATATAGCAAGTTACATCATAAATAGAGCCTATATCAGACTAATTCTTAGGAAGACTCCTTATGAATTATACAAAGGAAGAAAGCCAAATCTCTCACATCTACATGTATTCGGCTGCAAGTGCTTCATCCACAACAATGGAAAGGAAAATCTGGGTAAGTTTGATACCAAATCTGATGAAGGTATATTTCTGGGCTATTCTAGTAGAAGTAAGGCATACAGAGTTTTTAATAAGAAATCTAAATTAGTAGAAGAATCTGTGCATGTAGTATTTATTGAAAATGAAACTATTTCCAAACATGTCACTAATGAAGATGATCTTATTTCAAACTTTAAAAACTTAGATCTTTCTAATGAAGATAGAATTAAATCTCCAAAAGTATCTTAATCTATTGACATAGAGGAAAATATTCAGGAGACAGATTTTGAGAATGAAAATAATGAAGAAATGTCTCAAGAACTCCCTAGAGCTTGGAGATATCAAAGGAATCATCCTGTTGATCAAGTAATTGGGGATGTTAGAAATTCCATTTTTCACAATAAATTTTGAAATATCATAACTAATTCCATAAAAATCATATGTAAGTGATTCAAGTCTCTAAAAATGAAATGATTGTATATATGGGAAAAATATCAAATAGGGCAATGACTTGGCCAATTCATAGAGTAAATTTCGTGAATTTTCGCTATTCATATGGTCTGTTTCAGAAAATCCAGTTTTCTGGGCTAAAATTGAAAATTCACTATAATTTGTGCACACATCCAAATTGAGTTATCTTTGGACCATTTTAAAGCCCTTTCTGTCTAATTGTCAACCATATATAGCATTCATACTTTACATTACAAACTGTCTAAACAGTGGCAAGTTCACTCTGTAGTGGTTAGAATGACCCTTTACATCCTAATACTTTACCAAATAAAAGGTGCAAAATATTTACATAGCCATAATTCATCCTCATATCATGCCACACATTCACTAAGATGTAAAGGAGCATGAAAGCTTGGAGAAACATATTTAATATTATATTTACAAATTTACACAAAAGCTCTAAATTCATGGCCATTGTAAGCAATATCAAGTTAATGATCAATTTCTTTCTCCTTTTCTTTCTCTTCCTTAGTGGTCTTGCCATGATTTCTTCCTAGACATGGTTAGTAGATGAGATGGTGATATTCCAAGAATCTCAGTAGATAAATCCCATACATGCAACCTTATCATCACAATTTGCATAGAAACATCATGTAAGCTTCAATACATCACATAGGCACATAAAGACATACATTTGACAAAAATTTTGGCAAAGTATTATTTTGAAAAATGGACATCCCAGGGCACAAAAACCTCATACAACTCAGCCAATCACATAGCAATATCACAAAACAACATTTCATTCATATCCCATAGTGTCAAATGCAAAGAAAGCAAGTGTGACAATGTGATGCAAGTTAGTAGATTTAACTACCTTTATGTGTTCCCTTGATTTCCACACTTAGTCCACTACATTTTAAGCTTCCCCCAACTTCCTTGAACCTAGCCATATTATCATTCAAACACTTTAGCCACTAGTTGTAAGGATTGCATAACTTTTTCACTTAGCTTTCATTTGAGTTTTTCTTGAATCCAACACTTGTACTTGACTAATTTGGACCCTAGGAATCCACTTTTGGGGTCAAAAACATGAAATTACAATCCTAGGAATAACCCCTTTCTAAAAAAAATTAAGAAAAAATATGACAAAATTGATATACTTCATGATACATCAAACTACCTACATATTCATGCTTTAAATGAGTATTCTAGCATTTCTCCTATGTTTTATGGTTGGAAAACTCATTTCCTTACTAAATCCTTGTTTGACCGAAACCCTAAGAGGAAAAGGAAGAAAATCCACTCCATGAACCATGCTTTAAATACCATGAACTATAAGCTTGAAGTAGTAGAAAACAATTTACCAACTTGAGCTCTTGAATTTCCTCTTGAGTTTCCTGTTTTCCCTTCTCTCTTTTCTCTCTTTGTGTTTTTCTGTTCTGTTTCTTGCTGCTACAGACTTGTGACAAATGAAGTGGAAAGAGAGTAATTAAGTGATTAATTACATGCTTAACTATGTAGCTAATCATAGTTAATGACCATGGTTACTTTTTGCCAAAAATATCAACAACTTCTTGAGGAAGTTTTTCCAAAACATTGTGCTGCCCAGCTACCCCAAAATATCATGCCAATAAGTGAGTTTCAAGTGTCCAAAATTACTCAATTTTTCCTGGTTCAAATATATCCTGAACTAGGTAATTTTTAACTATACTGATAAAATTGCTTTTTACAACAATTTAGCATTTTTAGGCTACAGGATTATTCTAAATTTATTTTTTATATTTTCTTAATTATTTGTCCCAAATAGTATCTATGTATGAACCATATCTTGTCTTAGTTACATTTTAATCATCAGTAGGGCCCATAGTTTACTTTATTGGTATTAAGTTACTTTTAGACATTCCACACTAATTATTTCTTTATCTTTAAACATTAACCCTCAGTGCCATATACCGTTGGACTTCTCTCATCAAGGGTTTTGGTTTGACAGTAATTTTACATATTTATAAAATTGCCCTGACCCAAGTTAAAATGTAATTTCTGAAACTTTCGGGTCATTAGGTATAATTTTTTCCAAAGCATTTCTAATCAAATTCCACGTGATTTTTATATATTTTGGAACATGGATGTCATTTTCATAATTCTTTAGGAGCAAAAATATAGTTTTCTCATTTTTCCATACAACCGGAAAAAATGACATCTTTGTCTCATTTCGTGCAAAATGGTGTCTGTTTATTTTTGTGAATTCCCTATACATTTCATATTATTGTTAATTATTTCTTATTTTATTACTTAGTACCCAGTGAAATTTTTGGATATTACAATCATTGATAGATTGACAAAGTCAACTCACTTTCTAGCAATCAAGTCAACATATACATTAAATAAGTTAGCACAATTATATGTTAAAAAGATAATGAGATTGCATGGTGTACCAAATAGTATTGTTTCAGATAGGGATCCAAGGTTTATGTCTAATTTTTGGACATCTTTATAGCAAGCCTTGGGAACTTGGTTGTGATTTAGTACAGCTTATCATCCTGAAACGGATGGTCAGACTGAGATGACCATATAGACTTTATAGGATATGTTAAGAGCTTGTCTATTAGAGATAAAAGGATTCGGGAATGTGTATTTACCATTAGTAGAATTTGCATATAATAATAGTTACCATTCCAGTATTCAAATGGCTACATATGAAGCATTGCATGGTAAAAGGTGCATGTCTCCATTAGGTTGGACGAAACCTAATGAAAGGAAATTATTAGGTTTGATCAAACCTGCTGGTAGATTGAAATGATCAAGAAGAAGTTATTAATGACTCAAAGCAAACAGAAAAACTACTTAGATAAAAGATGAAAATTGTTGGAATTTGAAGTTGGAGATTATGTCTTTCTCAAAGTATTTCCTACAGTTGGGGTTAGTTGATCAATTAAAAGTAAAGAGCTTAGTACTAAGTTAGTTGATCAATTAAAAGTAAAGAGCTTAGTCCTAAGTATATAAGACCATTTACAATTCTTTCTAAAGCTAGACCTATATCCAATAAATTAGCTCTTCCCCCTAACCTAAGTTAAATTCATGATGTCTTCCTTGTATTTTAGTTGAAAAAGTATCAGCCAAATCCTTTACATGTCATAGAATATGAACATGTTAAATTGCAAGACAATTTATCTTATGAGGTAAAACCTAAAAGAATCATTGACTTTCAAGTAAAAAAGCTAAGGAACAAAGATATACCTCTAGTGAAGATTATTTGGAAAGGCTTAACTCTAGATGAGGCAACCTAGCAAATGGAAGCCAACATAAAGCAGAAGTATCCAGAGCTATTTATATAAGGTATGTTTTTAAATTTTAAGGATAGAATTTAGTTTGAGGAGGAGGTAAATGTAACATGTAATATCCCAAATTTTCATGAAGAATACCACTGTATGTATAGAAATATGTGAATGTGGCATGAGATGCATGAAAAGATAGAAAAAAACATAAGATAGTAATTTTATGGCTTGGTCCCTAATTAGAATTAATTTTGCATATGGTCCTTAGAATGAATTATATTTGGACCTTAATTCGGATAAAATAGAAATAACGTCCTTAGGAGGGATTAATTCCAGAATTAACTGGAAATTACAAGAAAGTACTAGAAACAAGAAGTATTTACTTTTTGCCCTGGCTTAAAGGCAAAAATGTTACTTTTCCATGTTAGAAGGAAAAATGAGAAAATTATTTTTGTCTCTGGAGGGAAGAATTTTATTCAAATTAGTCCCTGTGAGAAATTATTTTCATAAGTAAGAAAATTCCTCTCAAAACAGAGCTCGCAATGAGTCAAACCTAATGAAATGCTGCTTTGAGGTTAATTAAGTCAGTATAAATTTATAATTAGCATTAAAAGTCAAAAGGCGATTACTATACCCAAAAAAGCATTATGAGCCCCACAAAAGGCAGTACAGAGATAAGAACAGTATATGGACCACATACAGATACATTTTGGAGCAAGATAATGAGTTTAGTCTAAATCAAATTTAGAATAATTCTATATCTATTAAGTGACTAATTACAGTAAAAATAATTAATCGATACAAGCAAAATTTATCAGTAAATGCAATTTTGTTCTGATACAATTATACAGCATTTTTGGACAATAATGCCCTCTAAGTGGTGTGATAGCAGCAGCTTTGAACACCAAGGGAATTTGTTTAATTGTATTTAATTGATTAAATAAACAATAGGCCAAAGTAACTCAAGTTAAGACAAGTAACCATGATTTGCACCTTCATTTGATATCTTTCCTCTAAGCCTCAGGTTAAGCAACTTAAAGTTGAGTTAGAGATCTAAACTTGCAAACCAAGACGAGAACTTAACGTGGAGAAAGAAGAGAGAAAAGAGAAGAAAAAAGAGAAACCAAGGAGTGAAGTTTGAGAACTCAAGTGACAAGTTAATCTTCTATGCATCCTAGCTTGTATTTCTAAGTGGATTTATGAAGTATTTCTTCCCTCTCTTTCTCTAAGAATTTTGACCATAGCTAACCTTGAACAAAAGGTGAGTTTTTTGCATTTTAAACCCAAGAGAAAGCTTAAAATAGTCACTAAAGTAAGTTTTCATGGATGGTTTTAAGTATAATGGAAGCAAATTATTTTTCCTCTTTATCTTGCTAAGTTCGTTCCTTTGAAGTTGGAATTCCATCATTTTGATATCAAAAATGGAATCTTTTGGTCCAAATTAGTTAAGAACAAGTGTTGGTTTCAAGAAAAACCAAAAGGATAGTAAAATAAAATTTGAAGGGTTTAGTGAGTACTACATGAAAGAGACCATGAAATCAGTGACTTAAGTTAGTATTTTATATTGTGCTTAGGATTAAGAAATCCTAAGCAAGCTCTTGGAAGTGGTGGAACTCAAAGTAAAAGCAAAGGGAGTCATGAAGGTAGCTATTTCCCATTATTTGCATTATGTTATCATATTTGATTTCTATAAACTTGTTGCTTTGCCATATGAATGTTTTGATGTTTTGTCATGTTTTATGGTTTATGGCTGAGTTGAATGAGGGGTTTTGTGACCCCGGGATGTCCAAAATACAAAACAAAACTCTACCAAAATTTTTGTGAAATATGATGGCATAGATATTCCAAATTGGTTGTTTGATGTATTACGATGATGTGGTGATCAATGTGATAATATGATTTCTTAAATGAGTAATGCTACTAAAATTCTTTGAATCTCACCCTTCCAAATTACTAACATGCTTAGGTATAAGATGTGACAATGATGCATGGGAGACTAAGAAGAAGGGGATGAATTGTGAAGATTAAAGTTTATTGTGCTATGTCTCTCAAGAATTTGATGTAATTTGTATAACATTGCATATGAGTATATGAGGATGCCACTATTTATTGTCATGTATCTCTAAGTCACTTTTGATGTTATTTATGGATTTGGAACAATGAAATATGATGTAATATGATTATGAGGTTTATTATGTGAGTTATAGCGTAATTATATTCAAGAAGACTAGTTAGGTAAGGAACAAAGGTACTATAATATTCCTATATTTACGGGATACAATAAAATGCATGAAAAGGTGGGATATGAAGTGAGACAAAAAGTTTATATACTCGGGCTTTAGAAGAAATTAATTTCTGCTAATAACTTTATGGAAATTTAATTCCAATTAAGGACAAAGCATAACTTTTTCTGAAAACTAGATGAGAAATTAATTCTTTCTAAAGCCCGAGTATATAACCTTTTTGTCTCACTTCATTTAAAAAATGTAACACCTTAAATTTACATCCATTTTCCATGTATAGACTTTAATTATGTCCATTATTGCATGAATAGAGACTTGATTGTATAAAATATTAAAATAGATTTTTCTTTATTTTAGGTATTGTTCATTGTGTAATTTTTATTTTACTTGATGAACTTCAAAAATTCATAATTAATTAAAAAAATCATCTCAAAGTAAATCAAGTCTCTAAAAATATTTAAAATGATTTTATATATGAAAAAAAAATGAAACAGAGCTTTTTCTAGACCAATTAGTACATTTTATTTCTTAAATATTTACTATGCATTTGGTCATTTTGAAACTTTCCAGGTTTTATCCTTATCTTTAAAAATTCATTTTTCATGATATTGTGGGCCAAATCTTGAATTCTCTATGTTGTTAGAAATCCCTGTGTGTATACTTTCTAGAAATATCTCTCTTGTACATTTATTCTACTGGAATAAGGCAGCGCATTAACTTAAACTAATAGGGGTCAGAGCTCAACTTTAATTGGAACAGTTTTAATAAAATTTACATTTCTTTCATTATATAGTTCTAATTATCATCAAATCAATGGCATCTTAAACCTAAGACATAGAGCTTTCCATACATGCAAACCACTGAATTTTTTGAGCTCTACACAATTTCATGTTGCCTTTTGAAATACCCAATACCTACAATGGAAGTTTCAGTTTTTCCCATATTTCCCTGTTCTGAACCCTAAATTCAAAAATTCATAATAATTTGCACCTACATCTAAATAAAGTACTCCTTGAACCATTTCAAAGATCCACTTGTCTATTTTAGACATATATAGCACATATACAAAATACTCTATTTTGAATAGAGTACCTTTGTTCTACCTCCAATTGGTTATCTTGGGCAGAATCATATTATAATTCTAAAAAGTAAACTTCACAAACTTAAAACTTCATCATGCATTGCTCTAAATCCATACATAACCTCATGCAAGGATTATAAAATGAAAACCATGCTAAGTTACCGATTCATAACATAATACATGATTTTATACCATTTTTGCCAAAATAATACATCCAAATTAGCTCCATTTATTCCATAATTGTGTCATATTGACTTTTGTCACTTAGCTTGGCCTTAACTTTTGTCATTGGCCCTATCAAGGTTAGTCATTTGGAAAGGAATGAGATTCAAAAAATTTCAATAGTTATATCCATTCATGCATACATGTTATCATGACATTTCATAAAATCACCATCGGAAATCATATAATCACAATGTAGCATACAATTTGAAAAAATTTTTGGCATGGTAACACTTTAAAAATTGAACATCCAAGGGTCATAAAACCCATCATACAACTAGCCAACAATACATTTACATCACAAAGCATTCAAACAAATGCATGGCATCAACAAAGTGTCATGAAATCAAGTTTGGCAGCATTGACCATAAATGAGAAAATAACTACCTTCCTGACTTCCTTTAATTTTCTTCCTTTGTATACTCTTCCTTTGATCTTCAAACATTTTCTTGAACCCTAATATAACACAATTTAAGGTCATTAGCCACTAATTTAATGACCTCCTTCACAAAGTGTGTACACTTAGACTAAAAATGCCATTTTGCTTTCCTTAAGATATTTCGTATACAACACACTTGACTTAACCTATTTTGGACCTAAGGAATCCATTTTTAGGGTCAAAATCATAAAATTTTCTTCCTATCATGAACCCTAATTAGGCCAAAATTCAGCAAAATTGTAGAAAAATCACAACTTAAACTTGCAATCTAATAGTATATTCTTACATCTTGAAGCCTATAACAATACTTTTCATGGATTACTTTCTTTGTGGCTTCATTCTCTCTCTCTAGGTAGAAATTTTTCGAGTAAAAATAGAGAGAAATACTCTATAAAACACTACAATACTTGAGTAGATGTAAGATAGTCACCAAAGGAACTTACCTTGAGAGTTTGTGATCAAACTTGTGATTTTTCCTTCTCCCTTTTGCTCTCTCTCTTTCACGCCTTCTTTCCCCTTTTCTCACCTTTGGATGTGCATGTTTGGGACTGAAGAAGACATATTGAAAACTTACCAAGGTGATTAAGTGTTAATTAGTTATAAAGTAACTTTAGTTAATTAAATCTTTGACTTTAGTTGTTTTTTGTCTAATAAAGCTTTTAACTAATTCCATTGGGGTCCTATAGCTGTTGTAGCATGCCACTTGTCCCACTCTTGGCCAAAAATTGCTTTAATAACTTTTATGGATAAAAATATCCTCTACCAATTGAGTTCACCCTTATCGATAAACTATTTTTGCGAAAATTGTCATTAAATTAATACAATGTTATCTAACAATTGCTTTCAATATAAATTATTATCTTGACTCAAAATATATTTTAACAAGATCCAATCATTGTCCTTGAATTAGTATAGCCTTTTTTTGTATTCCGAAATAACCTTTATTAAACTCTCATTGCTCAATAAATATTATTTGGATCTTAATAATTCCCTTATTACATTCCATTGGGCTAGGCTCATCAACAGCTTCATTTTGACTATAATTTTTCATATTTTCAAAAATATCCTTGACTCGAGGCAGATTTATAATTTTTAAAATTTCAGGTCATTAGATGTAATTTTTCCCAAACTTCTTTCTCTTTTCCTTCTTCACGTTGAACTCACTCTTCTCCTCTTTTCCTCCTTAATTTTTAGGGTCAAAATATAATTTTTTTCATCATATTATTTAACTTGAAAAAATGACATATTTACCATTCTTTATGCTTAACTGTGTCTCTTCATTTTTCTCAGTTACTTATGTATTTTATGATATTAACATTTTTTCTTAGGGTTTAAATGCAATATTCATATTTTACTTCTAATATGAGAAATGACTGTTTTGTCCTTGAGCCAGGTAAAAATATAATTATCCATTCTTGTGGGTACTTTCTTGTAACTTTGCCCAAAGACCAATTTTTTATTATTTCTTTTTGCACTATTTTTATTTTAACTTTCAAACTGGTATATCTCTCAACCCAGACCTCCCGGCTACGCAATACTTATACAATTATACTCATCTTAGGATGAGCTTCCATTTAAGTGGTACATTACATATTTTCTGTGGTAAGTTCTGAAATTAATTTCTATTATTGACCTTATAGAAAATTAGTTCGAACTAAGGACAAAATATAACTTCTTCTGAAAATCAGATAAGAAAATAATTCCTTCTAAAATCTGAGTATATAACCTTTTTGTCTTGCTTCATTTCCCGTTTTTTATACATTTTATTATATTTTATAAATATAGAGATATTACAAGTACTATATTCAAAATAGGACAATTAGTGTAAGTGTCATATATGCTATGAGAATAGATAGATTGTGCTTTCCAAAGAGTTAGAGAACACTTAAATTGGATAAATGAATGATATATAATGAGTTTCTAAAATTTGGTGGTCAAAATTGGAGTGTTGGAAAAAGTAGGAATTCTCAATGTAAGCATTGATTGTTTCAAAAGGTAGTATAAAATCATGTAAAGCTCCAAAAATTTAGTAATTTACATGTATTAAAATGTTTATGTCTTAAGTTTAATACTCCACTAATTTGAAAATAATTGGGAGTTATATAATGAGACAAGAGCAAGTTTTCTTAAAACTGATCCAGTAAAAGTAGTATTATGACCTTTAATGGATTAGGATAAATGTCATGCCCTGCTATAGTAGAATAAATGTATAAGATAAATATGTCTAGAAAGTAGACAAGTAAAGCTTTCAAATGACATAAATAAGTCATGAATTGATTCATAATATAATGAGAAATGAATTTTTAAAAATTAAGGCCAAAATCCTTAAAGAGTGAAAAATGACCATATGAACAGTAAATTTTGTGCTAAATACTGTATCAATTGACATGATTAGAGTTCTATTCCATATTTTTTTATATATAGAATATTTTAAGCTATTTTTAAAGACTTGAATAACTTCTATACAAGTTTTATAGAATTAGTTATGATTTTTCAAAATTCAGTCAGTAAAAGGGACTTACCAAATGAACAGTAACTCAGAAAAATAAAATTTCCTATTTTAGCCCCTTAAGTGATTCAAGCTTCTAAATATGATCAATGGGCCATAACAAGATCTAATATATGGGCATTGTGTTCATATCCTAAGGTGTTACATAACATCCTTAATTTTCTAAAGAAATATTATAATATTTATAAAGATGTACAAATATAGTGGAAGGTGCATAATTTGATGGAAAAAGGAGTGCAATGACAATTTTATATGTTAAGGCATTAAGAAAAATAAATTTCCAATATGGTCTCTAAGAGAAAATTATTTACAGTTTACTCCCTAAAAATATTTGCAAATAGGTCCTTATAGAAAATTTATTTGCAATTTAGTCCAACCAGGGGCAATTTCATAATTTTGCAAAATTTATGTCAAAATGGACCTCATAAATGGAATAGATTATTGAGTCCAAAGGGATCAATTTTTGAAAGAAATAGACTGCAAAATACAGTAGAAATTATACTGTAACAGAAAAAATATTGTGGGCCCCAATAGTGTAGAAAAAGTAAAAAGAAAAGTATATAGGCTCTATGTAGATACTGTTTGAAACATGAAATTAAATTAAAGATAGATCCCAACATAGTTTAATTCTATATCCATAAAGTAATAAAATATTGTAAATGTTACTTTAATTGTCCAAGTAAAAAGTAAACAGTACAAAACATATATAGATTAGGAAAATTATGCAGCATTTTGGACACTTTTCTCCTCCTAAGTGGTGTGATTTTTAGCACATGAAGGAGTAAAATATTTTATGATTTCTTTTAATTTCTCTTGAAGTTTCTCGATGTACACTTGGACTAAAATGAAAGGTTTAGTATTTTTATATATACTCCCTTCTTGTGACTAACCTAAGCAATAAAAACAGAGAGAAAGAGCAGCTAAAACTTGTCCAAGAGAGAACAAGAAGACGTGAGGAGGAAGATGAATAAAGAAGAGATGAAAGGAAGCCAAGTAGGGTACACTAGTACAAAATAGGCTTTTAACATCTACATTTAAGATTGGTTAAAAAATACCCAATTTAAAAAATATGACTGGTAGTATTTTTATTAATAAATGAAGAAATTTTGGACTTTTAAGAAGATCGGTCACTGATCTTAAAAATGAAAAGAAAAAAAAGCTTTAAATTAAGATTGATCACCAATCTCGATTAAAAAAATTTTAGATGAATATCGAGATTAGTCACCGATCTTAATACTGAAAGGGGTTTTTTTCCCTCTCAAGCCTGCAACCCCATTTCAAAAACCCATTATCGTCTTCTTGCTTAACTATTGCAACCAGTCTCCATAGTGTTATCTCCTCTTCGAACCCTAAAAGTAGTGCTCTTATGCTTCGCCTCTCACCATCAGTCTCTCTGCCTCGGGTCGCAAACAAGAGGAAGCTTCCACCTAGCCTCTATTGGTCTCTCTTCTCCCTATTTCGTGCTCCAACCTCTAACCTCCAAGATTCAATGGTTGGTGTGTATCATAATAGAAAGATACAAAGATGCCCTAAGTCATCTTTGAGATCCATCCTTCACTTTGCAGTTTCTCTTTATCTACACTTCAGCTCTCTAATTCCCAGTAGTCATGTGAGCTCTTCCTCACTGTTGTGCATTTTTGGAGTCGCTCACCTCCATCTCCTCCACGCTCATCTTCATTGTAAGTGTGTTCCTAGGCCAAAACTCTAGTGCCTTATGTAAGACTCTAGTTCTCTCCCTAATTTTCCTTCTTCCTTTTAATTACAAGTAACTTAAGGATTACTGTTGTTCTAGATCTTCGCCTTTATGTGCTTTCTAATCTTAATAAGTCTTAGATAATAGTCCCGGCATCTATAGAATTTGTAGATTATTTCTTACAGTTTTCATGTCCATTTGTGTTGAAACCCTTACATATCTTTATCTCCACTCGAAATTCGATTCTTTATTGCATTAGCTCCATGTAATCCTTTTCTCAGCTTAAGTTTAATTGACCTTTTAAATTTATTCTATTAATTTCCTTGATGCTTTTTTGGTTCTTATGCTGTAAATTTGCATGAATTGATCCAGTTATACATGCCTTGTTGTTTGTTTGTGTTATATTATTTACTTTTGTCGATTTGTAGTTATGATATGAGGACTTGGTTTTAAACACTGAGACAAATTCATTGAAACTATATATAAATTTCTAGTCCATGTTGCTGTCATATACATGGCTAATGTTTCAAAATCTGATATAGTTGATCATTTAAGCAATAACCATGTAAAGGAAGTCATGAATCTAGCATCTCAATTGCTATCAGAAATTGTGACAAGTTCATATCAGGTATGCATTTATCAAGGGTGCATCGAATCTATTATGATTTCCACTTTTCAGAGTATATTTCTTATGAGTCTATTCATTTGTATGAAATTGTGTTTGGAAATTTATCTAATGCCAACTTCTAGTAGTGTGGTGATTTTTCTGCATTGTGTAAGTTAATGAAGAAAAAAATAAAAAAGAAATTCATGACTTTCTTAATATTGTCAACATAGACAGGCTAGCAAGATGAGGTTATTTATTTGTTCTTGTGATTTAAAGTAGAGCTTACTGAACTGCCAACTAAAAAAGGACAAGAATACTTGAAATCTCTTGGTGTTAGTAAAAGTTGTTAGGTTTATTGGCTTGCCAAGAGGAGGTTGAATTGGGAAGTTTGAAATTTTCTGCAAAATTGAAATTGAAATACAGTAGTGATAATAAAGGTTGCTGAAAAATAGAGTACATAATATAAAGAACAGTTACAAAGTAAATGAGGAGAGGACACAAAGATTTATCCTAGTTCGGTCCACTTCACTTGACCTATGTCCAGTCCTCAAGCCACCACTTGAGATTTCTTCACTATAACTTGCAATTTAAATGGATTCATGCAAAAACCGTAGTACAACTCCAGCTTAAACTAATCTCTTAGTATTTTCTCACACTGAGTGCTATCTACAAGCATGTAGAAATATAAAAATCAAGGTATGAAATACTCTCTCAAAAGAGCGTATGTGAAAGTTTAAGAGCAATGAATGAGCTAAACAGAAGGTAGGTGTGCTTTTAATGAATCAGAAATAAATTCTATAGAGGTTTGGCGTTTATATGTTTTTCCTCCTTACCCAACAAATTAAATGAGGTCTTATTTATAGTTTGAGAGCAAAACTATCCATTGAGAGCAAGAATTAGCCATTACTCTCAAAAAATAGCTGTTTACCTACCGCATTAAATGCATCTGACAGAGATTATATGAATAACCTCCTCAGGTTATGTGAATAACATGTGACCATTGGCTCTTAGTTTCAACGTTAGACTTTTGTTATGTAGATAACTTAGCTAGGTTATATGGATAATAATCATTCCAGAATGACTAAGTTTCAGCTTAAGAATATTTTCATGAAAACCTGCTTAGTTATTCGAATAACGTTTCATAAACTTGGATACCTTTGAGGATTATTAGAATAAACTCTTAAGGATATTATTCCTTGTTCAGACAACATTTAATCAGCACAAACTAAGTTTTTGAAAAGCACAATTTATCAGGATAACTTCCCAAGGTTATGCGGATAACCAATTTAACAAAAGGTGGTTCAAGAGTTCTATAACATACGTTATGCGGATAACCTCCTTAGGTTATACGAATAATGGGCTGTACAAAACAAGTGACCTTTACTGTTTAGCCCCTTATGTGAATAAGGTAAGCACCTTATCAGGAAAACAAGCTAGACAAAGGCAAGGACATGGTGCATGCCTTAGTTATGCAAATAATCTCAAGCCTTTTCGTGAAAACAAAGAGAGAGCACTTAGAAACAATATTGAGATTGGGATTTTGTCCCCATAACTTCTAAGCATCATGCGCATAAGGTAAAGCTTTTCATGAAAACTATTTTGAAAACATGAACAAAACATTAATCATTAAAATAGATGTTTCATTTAATATTAGGATAAGTAGAATAAGTAGCATTTAAAGCTTAACTACCTTCTTTTACAAAGGGATTCCTAAAAATGTATGTAAAAGCTCATCAACCTTAAGGAATCTCTAACTTTGGTTTCCACATCACTTGTACTCCTTTGATATTTGATTTTCAAACTCATTATTTTTTAGAATCATCATAACCATCTGAATTAACATTCTCCCCCTTTTGATGATGACAAAACAACTTAAAAGATTCATTAATGCTTGGGTTCACATAAAGCTCCCCCTCAATATATGCATAGAGTAAATAATGTTAGATATCAATTGTGCATATATTTTCAAAGGAAAGTAAAAGAAAAATAGATCAAGGATGGACAATGATCACATAAGGGTATTCACAAGATTATACATTATGAACAATCATTACAGTACAAAGACTTTACATAACAATGACAACATAAGGGCAAGAACAATAACTTATGAAAACATAAGGACACATAGAAAACAACAACAACTGATTTAGTTCAATTAAGTCTTTTTCTTCTTTGGGATGGTCTTTCTTTCTGCAGATTTTTTCTTTCTCAATGTCTTCTTTTCTTTTTTTTTTTCTCTTCTTTTTCTTCTTTCTCCCCCTTTTTGTCATCAGCAACTGGCACTACCACAAAAATGACTTTTTTTGGCGCCTAATTGTAGGCGGTTATATAAAAAAACGCAAAAAAAAGTTAGGCAGAGAGATTTGTAGGCGGTTGTAAGAACAACCGCATACAAAAATATATTTTTGTAGGCGGTTATTTAAACAACCGCCTACAAAAGTATAATCATTTAAAAAAAGATATTAAAAAAACTAAAGTAGGCGATCATTTAAAATAACCGCATATGATTATTGTTATGTTTTTTTTACCAACGTATGCGGTTATGATTATTAGCAGTCTATGTTTCTTTCTTTCTTTAAAAAAATTATTAATTATGAATGTTTCTTTTAAATTTCAGCCCAATTTAAAGCTATAGCAATACTTTCACTCTCGCTACCTCACAGATTAGTTTGTCTCATCCGAGTTCTCTCCCGCTGGCCAGGTCCATTCGGCGTCTCTGTGGGTCCCCCAAGTTCGTGGCTACGCCGTCCCGCCGAATCTGTCTCCCCAGGTTTGTGGCTTCTTCATGGGTTCGGCAAGTCCGATCTAGATCTGTGGCTTTTCAATGGTTCGACTTTGACTTTTCTGGAGAAGTTCTTTGCCAGAGAAGAAAAAAATTTTTCAAGTAAAAAGTCTTCGGTGAGATTACACATACTATGGATTATACAAAGTTTTAGGTTCAATGCATACTGAGGAACCCATTTGTTTTTTTTTTCTTGCCCTTTTCCTTTGAATGGCTGAGGGTCATTAGGGCCCATTGGTACTAGGTAATTAATTCTTCACCTTCCTTTAAATAGCTTATTCTAATGAAGGCGAGATTCAGAGTTAGGTCCTTTCTCACAGCGCCAAGAAACTGTCAGTTGACCCTTTAACCTTCAAATTTGCTGAAATTGGGACACAGAAGTCTTTTGTTAATATATGCCATGTTTCTTTCTCATTGTGATGTGTTAAAATTTGGGCCTTTTTGGGAGTTTGGAAAGGTATAGTCAGTCAACCATTAAAAATTCTAATAAGAAAATGTGATCCGTGCTTTCACATTGTTATCATTTCCCACACGTTATTCAGTGCTTAGTTACCTAGAAGCTTTGGCAGGAGAAGGCTCTTTGGTTTATGTTTGAATCTTTATTTTGCTTTCTCTTAAGTCAACTATTCCGCATGCTCTCCAACTAATAGTTTACTGCACTTGTCTTATTTAGAGAAAAGGTAATGATATATGGAAAACCTATTTTTCAGTTATAAGCTCTAGAAACCATATCTCAGAGCAGTTATGGAACGTGACATGAAAGAAGTCAATGAAGGTAATAAAACCAAAGTTGAAGTTTTGGCAAGTAGCTTGCAGTAGATGGCAGCTTGCTTCCTAGATGGAAGCTGTTATTTGGCTCTTGTTCCTTTGTTAGTTGTTACCAAGATTTTGTTATTAAGGGAATCTATTGTGTCCTGGGGATACTCTAAAGCATGCATCTATTTTAACATTGGGATGGCATACATCTAGATGGACATTATTTGTATAATCTTCTACAGTATGTATTGAAACGAAAATTTTTGTATAATCTTCTAACTAAAAAGTTCCTATTGCTGGATTTCTTAATCATTCAGTATGTATACTCTTTCTCTTTATTGAGTCTCCTCCCACTTTCCTTTTGTTCTTGGTTTATCCCCTCCCCTGTTTCTAGAATTTTAAGATTTAATGTTTTCCTAATATTGTGATTCAGTAAGGAAACAATGGTAGTTAAAATTCAGATTACAAGGACTACCAATTATCTTATAAGATATGCATATTCTTCTGGAACAAAATTTAGCATCTTATTCCTCCATGCCTCCCTTTTTGCCAATTTAGATTATTTCTCATCCTTAGGGAGCTCTACCACTTTTTTGTTGAACTATATCTGCTTTGATTAATATTCAGAGATATTAAGATAGATCTCTCTCCATCTTAGAAATAATATTAGCTCTCTAACATGCCTTCCGACCAACTAATGAGAAGATCCTTTGCATGCATGGTGGGCTATCTCCTGATCTTAAAAATTTGGATCAGATAAGAAATATTGTTCAACCTATTGATGTGCCTGATCAGGGCCTTCTCTGTGACCTGCTTTGAGCCAATCCTGACATAGATCTTGATGGTTGGGGAGAAAATGACCGAGGTGTCTCATTTACATTTGGAGCTGACAAGGTTGTTGAATTTCTTGAAAAGCATGATCTTGATCTGATTTGCAGAGCTCACCAGGTTAGAAAACATGAGTTTTGGACTGTCATTCATTTGGATTGACCATCTTTTGATATATTCTCTATATTTCTGTAATTTTTTTATTTTAAAAGAAGCTGCTGAGAAATTTTAATGTAACATATACCTACTCAAAATGGGATTTTCAGGTTGAAGACTTAGCATTTAATATGCATTTACTTGAACATGGAATTGGTATGCTTGATATTTGATTAAAAATGAAGTGGACAGCCGAAGGAGGGAATGCCTTTAATTTGGTACGAACAAAGATCATTATCATATATATTAGTAGTGATTAGTGAGCCTAACTAATATTGTTCATGACCACTTACCTTTCATGTTTCGATTGAGGTTAAAGTACTTAAAGATTGCTATTGTAAGGGGCTCAAAGTAAAACAAGAGCAACAAAGAGATTAGAATGAGCATTGTGCAAGGATGACATTTCATACTTGTAGGGCAGTCTTGGGTGCATGCACAATAGATGACTGGGATTTCAGCCTTATATAGGAGCATGGGACCCACCTTAATGGCTGAAATCTCAGCCATCCATTGCATCTACATCCTATGTACCTTAGAATTTCGCCATGTGTGGCTATTGCATGTCTTTGACTGTCAGGAAATTTTTCTGTGCTCTCCATCTTTTGTCTTTGTTCATCACTTTTTTTATCCCCTCATTTTCTTCATATTGGCATTGTGCCTCTGACGAGAATCTATTTATGGAAACCCATTTTATTTATGGTCACAACTAACAATGCACAATTGAATTGGATTTTCTCCTGGGCTTTTATCTTTTCCTTTTTTGTATCGGCAACGTTGTGCCACATTAATATCAGGTTATTCTACTTGTGTTAATTTATGGTACATTCTGTAGTTGACCATCTTTGCTAGTGTACTTGGTTTTTTGTATTGTATCCCTGCCTCTCTGCCTGGAATAAGGTTTGCATTTTGAACTTACATTTTTGTCATGTCTTTTTACTATTGACAGAAATACAATTATACATACAAATATATATATAAATATATGTGTGTTGGATCTTAATTAACTACGTTCTAGTACTCACCGGGCATGTATGTTGAGCGTTCTAAGTGGGATCTCAGATATCTGGCAGTGGCAAGATTGTGACCCATTTTCTTGCTTAAACTTCAATAAAGGAACATTGGTCTATCAATTTTAGAGGCAAATCCTAACTGTTTTGTAAGACAAATCTATCTGAAAAAGGATAGGGAGTCAAGTTCACCACCATTGCTCAACAGTCCAAATATAGATATATTTAGTTAAAGAGAACTTTGGTCCATGCTGCTGTAAAATTTAGTTAAATGTAACCTTCTTTTGCTCTAGTTTTTATTCATATAGAAATCATCCTTTTATTTACAGAATTGTTCTAGTGGGGATTAGACCCTCACACACTAGATAATTTTATTAGGATTTGTGGGGGAGAATGGAAGCAAGAAAAGACTAAAGAAACTCTAAATAATTCCAAACACTTACCTGTCTTACAGAAGCTGCTGTTCCATATATGTCTTATATATATATAAATTAAAGGAACTCACATGTCATAGAAATAGACCAAAGAGGGATTTTGTTTGTCTTATAAATTTGCTACCTGTAATGACCCATTAGTTGTTGCCACGTTGAAAGTAAGTTCATGGGTGTAGAGAAAATCCAATACCCTTTAGCACTGCCACTATTAATTTTGAAAAGGAACCTTCACCTAATAATCACCAAACTAAAGTTTTGAAAAGAAAAGACAGAAAGGAAAAGAAGACGTTCCATACAATGAAAATTATCTAGAACCAAGTTTATATTGATGTTATTCACACTATTAAATCAAACACTTTGTGGCCTTCTCATTCAACGCAACATTATTAAAAGAAGTATCATTTGTTATCCATGAAACATTTTTTACTTAATATATTGTCATCAGTCTTGATAATTCTTTTTTATCTTTATTTTATATCATTTGTTATTTTGATAATTGAGACTTTTAATTTGATCATGTGTCACTGCAAATTCTGCCTTACTGGTTCCCTACATTTAATTCTGCTTGTCATTTAGGACATAAATGTGTCTGAAAGAGCTCAATGGTTTTTTTTTAATGATTTAAATTTGCAGGTTAGTTGAAATTGACCTTAAAAGCTTTCCCGTTTCTATTAATATTGCAAATTTGAACGAAAGTATACTTTGCTTTCATTTTCATAGGGTCAAGAAAGAAAGACAAATAAAGAAAAGAAGACAAAGTTTGTCATCGTTATTGATTTAAAAGGGATAAACTTATCTGTTTTCATGGCTAGCAAAATTTCTTCATTAGCTACATATCTAGATCTTAAGTTTTTTACTTTTTAACAGAGCCCAAAAACAATGAAAGAGTTTGATTCAAGGATGTCAATTATGAATCGAATTATGGAGGCACTACGAGATCCAACCATTAAAGATATTTGAAAATGCAATCATGGCAATTATTTTTGATCACCTAGACCTTTAGAACATTCAAGATTAGATTGCTTGCTGAGATGCCTGGAATGTCACTCAATGAGAAAAATGAAAGTGCAAGAGCTTCTAATCTATCTAAATGGTTGGAGCAAGAGAAGAATATGCTCATAATATTAGATGATCTCTGGATGCTGATATGGGTAGTACTTTTGGAACTAAATATCTTTCTTTCTAAGTTTTTGTATTTTGTTTTGCTCTTTTTGTTAGAAGCATGCTAGGATGTATAAAAAGACAAAGCTACTTGTTATAGTTTGTTAGGTGTTTTTCTTGATTACTTAGATTGTATCCTAGACTTTACTTTTTTATTTTTTGCTTTTGTGTATTAGTGTGTGTAATTTTTTTGGTTTATTAATAAATTTGATATTGATTTGTAAATATTTATTAATATAACAATTTGCTTTTTTTTTTGTTAATGGATTTGATAGGTTGTATATATTTTGATATTGGATTAATCCAGGGTCAAATTATTTTTTTGAAAAAAATGGATAGCTTATGTAGGTGGTTATTTGAATAACTGCCTACAAAAAGGGACTTTTAAAGGCGGTTATATAGATAATCGCATACAAAAGTCCCTTTTTGTAGGCGGTTCTTTGAATAACCGCCTACAAAAGTGGACTTTTGTAGGCGGTTATAACCGCATACAAAAGGGGTCCACTTATGTCAGCGCTCACATAGTAGGCGGTTTATAACTGCTAACAATAGCTAAAAATAACCGCCTATAAAACACTTTTCTAGCATAGTGTGGAGAGTATTGAGCTGCTTCAGCATCTATCCAAGCAATGTCCTGATCTATTTTCGCTTTTCATTCCTTGATCCTTTGAAGTCTCTCATCTAAAAAAAGAGTGAATACGGGAGAATGAGCTGCAATTAAGGACACCGGGATAGGCTGGATGTCTGGTGTAGGGGGTAAGGAAGAAGAGGAAGGGACAAACTTTTTGGGTGGCATATCAGTGGGAGTAGAGAGTACAGAGGGGAACACTGGTATAAAAGGGATATCTGGTAAAACCAGAGGTAATGCAGAAGTAGTGGGAGCTGGTGAATGATCATCATCCAAGGTAATGTTTACCACGTCTTGTACAGCTGTCTCAGCTATATGGCTAATGCTCTCAAATAAAGCTGGATCAGGTTGAGGAGGAAAGAGAGTATTGAGTTCTTGTTTGTGTTGTTTGAGAAAAATGTGGTAAACGAAGTCTCCTCAAACTATAGGCACTAAATCTCTTTCTTGATTCTGATCATTTTCCATTATTTGATGTGTTGTAGCTTGAGCAAATTCCTTATCATCAAGTTCATAGTCCAAGTTAGGACCCAGACTCTCTAATAGAACAGGGGACTTAGGAGTAGAGGAACCATCTATTTCAACAATTGGAGACTTTATAGAAGTTTCAAGAAAAATAGTAGTGCCAGTAAATATAGTAGATAAGGGTTGAAGAGGTGATGAAGGTGGTCATGATATACCAGAAGCTATTTGTTGACAAAGGAGTTTGACTTCTTGAGTGAGATTTTCTATTTTGATTTCAAGCCTTTCTTGCAGTTTAGTAATGAGGTACCCAAGATTTATAGAATCTTCTCTATGTTCTCTCCTAGTTGCCATCATTATTTGATATAGATTCTGGTATAATATAGGGATGTCAGTGGGTGTAGCTAAATCAGAGGTTGGAAAGGCTTCAGGTTCATTTGGGATAGGAATAGAGGAAAGAGGTTCAGGGTGCGATGGTTGTGATGGTTCACCAGGTGAAGAGGAAGAGGAGTTGGAATCACCACCTCCATGATTTTCTGCTGCATCTACTGATTCAGAACTCGCTTCTCCTTCTCCAATTTCTCTTTTCTTATTAACCAATTGTCCATTTGTTAAAGTCATTCCCATCTTCTATCGTGCCTTCTCATAGAATTCCTCTGGAAATAATGTAGGTTCTCTCTCACGATGTAATATGTTATGGTGCTTCAGAATTCTGGAGATGAGGTGCCCATATGGCAATTGTGAATCCTACCTGTAAGTCCTTGCCTTCCACATTCTTTGTAAGATGATGTCAATCAAGTTTTTTGGTTTTCCTTTTACTAGTAGCACCATAACTTGGAATGTTCCTCTAGATAAATAATTGTATCCTCCACTTTTGTTGAAGAACATCCTTGATACAATGTAGTGGAGGACCCTATTCTCAACACTTAGGTGACTTGGAGCAATTTTCCCTTTAGGAGGCATATTTTTCCTTTGTCTAAGCAGCTTGTACACAATCATGCTCCATTTGTAATTTGCTTCTTATCCATTATCTTCATCAACATTATGATCTTCAAAGGGGTATTTAGTGATATCAATGTTTACTTTGATTCCTCGAGTGGGCAAGTTCAATATCTCTGGAAAGAGATGAGGATGTAGAGCTATCTACCTCTTTCGCAATCTGACTTCATGCACTTTTGTTTCATTGTTTCTCCTAAGAGAATCACACCATGCTCATACAATCTCTTCATCATATTCTTTCTTTAATTCAATCAAACCTTTATAATTCTCAAGTTGACTAGTAGTTTCAAACACATTCTTAATTAGAAAGTCTTCTAATCTAACAAAATGAGGTTTGACCATTTTTAGCTTCTTAAAATCAGTCTCATATGATTACTTCAACACCCTTATGCTAATCAATTCATCTGTAATTAGAGCTTGTTCAGATTCAGTGGCAAACGAACTTACTTTTATTTCTAGGTTGAGACTCAGATTCTGGAATTCTTCCTGCTTTTTGTGTTCGAGGCTTCTTCGTTGGCAAATTTGAACTAGATTCAGCTTTCCTTTTTCCTTTGCTTGGGGATTTTGTCACGTACTTGGACTTCACGTTACGTTAGGGTCATTAGCCTTGCCTTCCTCCCTTTGTTTTTGCCGTAGTATGATTCTAAATGATTTGAAGGATGAAAGGTGTTTAAAGTAGGTCAAAATGTGTTTTGTACTCATAGTTTTAAGGGAGACTTGGGAGATTTTTGAAGACTTAAGGAGTACGATTGAAGGTTTTCAGGATAGAGTTAGGTTTTCCGCACATATGACTGCTGAAAATCAAAGATTTCTATATATAGTCTCCACATTATGTGCTTGACGTATGGAGGTTATATGAATATCGAGCTTCAGAGAATATATGTAGGAGTACTATTTGCAATGTTATGCGGATAAGGTTCTTAGTTTGTCCGCATAACCAAGCTAATATGAAGTTTAAGCAGACAGGATGTGGGTTTTGTTATTTGGACAAACATTCCATTTTATCCTAAAAATGAGTTTCACAAAGAGCACACAAAAAAGAATAGGCAATCAATATGTTATCCAGATAACCTTGCCATCTTATATGAATAACGTTCTCACTTTAGGAATCATTTCTCTAGATGTAATGTTATGCGGATAAGGTAGGCAGGTTATGCGAAAATTGATTATCACAAAACATATATAATAAGGAAAACAAGGCAAGTTATGTACATAAGGTGATGACTTTGTCTGAAAAACGAACTTCACAGAGACCAAAATTTCACACAAGATCTCGTTTTCATGACAAGTTTCATACCTTATTCAAATATCCTCTAAAACAAAAACAATAAGCACCAGAAAATCAATTCATTTTTAGCATAAGGCTATGGGTTATACACATAAGCATATTAGAAAGGCTCATAAACACTTACTGACCAATTGTGTTATCCCCATAAACCTTTTCTTTTCATCATAACTCCATTTCAAAGTGCAGTGTACTTCATTTTATCAGGTTTTCACTATTTTAGATTAAGTACCTGCAAAACAAATTTCTAGATACTCTGATGCTTAAGTCAATATTAATATCAACTGAATCATATCACTACAAGAAAACAGAATTTTTCTCAAGGAAATTTCTCAGGGATAATAGTTTCTCAGGGCATTTCTCATGGAAAATGTAAAAAAAAAAAAGCATTTATCAGGGAAATTTCTCATGGAAAAATGAATCGAGAGAACATTCATGAGAAATATCCATGAGAAACATGCCCACTTTATGGCAGGAGATTGGCACCAAAATTTCTCATAAGTTGTTCCATGAGAAATTTTATCATTTTTCGTGAACCTTTCCGTGAGAAATGGTCATCTTTTGGCCGAGGCAAGTGTGAAAGTGGTGCCAAGCTTTCTCATAGATATCCCCATGAGAAAGTTTTACAATTTCTCAGGGACAAATATATGAGAATAATTTCTCAGATAATTCCATGAGAAGTGTTGCGAAAATAATGAAAAGAATTGTAAGCACATTTCTCACTGCATTATCCATGAGAAAGGTAGTTAATTTCTCATGGCAATGTCTGTGAGAAAATTTTCTCAAGGATAGCTTCATGAGACCAAATATTTTTTCTCACGGACTGTATCCCTAAGAAATATTGCACATATTTAAAAAATTGAAATTAAAATTTTAAATGAATTTAATATGTAATGTTTTAAATATATGTATTATTTTAGTATTTTATTTATATAAGTTAATCAATAAAAATCATTATCTTTTTTTATTAAATCTTATTCTTTATTATTTTCTTAGTAGATAATCTCTTTTCACTTAGATATAATTAAGTAATTTAGATATAGAGATCATAAGATTTATGATACATTAACTTAATTATTTTGAAAGAAAATGAAATAGTTTTTAATAAAAGTATCAAATACAAATACGAAATTTCAACCATTACAAGTGAAAATAATATAATTTATGGAGATGATGATAATTTTAGTATGTGATAGTAGAAATTATAATATAATGTTTGCGATATAGTTTATATTGGCAAAATATATATTATTAATATAATATTGTTTTTATTAATTTTATTAATTCATTATTATATCATAAAATTATTAATTCATTTTTCCAAATTTTGGCCTCCCACGGGCGCAAGAAATGAAATCCCTAACTTATTCCCAAATCCGGCATTTACAAGCGTCTTCCCCATCCTCTTTGGCCTTCCTTCTCATCTTGTTCTACTAGTTCTCCAAATATGAGATTCCATCGTGCAAAAACCATCCTGACATCCCAATTTTATCTTACGGTTGACATCGCAGCTTCGTCTCACAATTTTCAATCACGCATTGCACAGCTTAGAATGCACCTAATTGACCTGGTGAGTTGTCCTTCACCATTTCTCTCTTCTTCCTTCTTCTATTTCATTGTTCTTGTCCTTGTCACTGAGGTTTCATGGCTCCTCTTTGTTTATTGGTAGCTCACGGCAACTCTCCAAATCTCCCTAATCCACCATCACTGAAGCTATCCACCATGATCCTTAGGTGAGTTCTCCTTTTCTCTGTTTCTAGCTTGTTGGTGCTAATTTTTTTTATTGTTGCAACTTGCAACTCTGTTCTCATCTTTTGGCTGTGACTTAAAGTCAATTTTGCTGGGACTATGTTCTTTTTGTGTCTGTGACTTTACTTATAAAGATAGTTTGTTTGTGACTCTGCCTCTTGTTTTGTATCGCTACCTCTTACTTCTAAATTCTCTTCCTTTTTTTTAATTTTATTGTCACTACAACTCTGTTCGTCTGGCTATGACTTGTGAAGTTATTTTGGCTGACTTTGCTTCTAAATTTTTTTCTTTCTCATTGCAAGTTTGCCATTCTTTTCCTTCTTTTTTTTTTGGCTTAATGACTGAGAGAAATTAACTCTGCAATTTTGTATTTTGGATCTTAGTTTAAGAATGATGAAAATTGACTAATGTAAAATTATTTTGGATTTAAGTTTGATGATTGATGTAAAATTATGCATGTATGCTAAAATTAAAATTGTTAGATGAATTTGTTAGTAACTTACCATCAATGTTGGGTGAGTTTAAGGCTGGTTTTTATTTTTGTAACTTGCTGACATTAAAAAGCCTTGACTTGATTTGCTTGTGCTTTAAGAGTATGGATGTGTTACTAGTCCTAATGCTTAAACTGATGATAATACTAGTTCTTGTCCTTTAAAGAGACATTACTTTCCTAATTTTGTTAACAGGCCCTTCAAAGATTGGATATTCCAGTTCATTAATCCCAAAAGAGGATGACTTGTCTTAGTGTTTAGCTTTTGGGTTTATTTGTTGGAAATTCTCTCCCTCTTTTTCTTGATTTAATAATTTTTTATGTTATAATAGGTGTTTGGCTCTTGGAACAAAGCAGATGGCAAGGTTGAATGCTATTGTTTGGTCCTTGCCATCTGTGGAGACATTGGGCTGCACTACTGTAATTTGTAGTCACCAAACTAGAACTTTGATCACTAATATAATGTCTGTGACAAAGGTGATCTTGCTTGATTTTAAATTAGTGAGTTTTTATTCTCATCTTAAGATATAAAGTTGCAAAATGTTGTTTGCATGCATAGGGAGATGGCATAAAGGACATCTATAAAATATATATATATATGTTAAGAATTCTATCTATCCAAATTATGCTTACAAACAAAAATGCGAGCTTATCTTCAGTTACATTTCTATTTTTTCCTGTCATCTTTGTCAAAATTTATTAGCCATACTAATTCAATACACATGTTGCTTATCACACAATAAATGCATTTGGAAGTTCTTTTTTCTTATATGGGTGCCCATTTCTTTAAAAAAAATAAAAGAATCGAAAATTGTGAACTAATGTTATTTGGAGAATTTGGATTTTATTCTTGCTTATCAAATCTGTTGTGGGTTTGAATAAAATAGGGAAAAGCCATGTTGTGCCTCTTCTCACCTAGTGTTTTGTTGGTTTTATAAACTTTTTGTGACAAGAAATATAAAAAATGGCCGTATCTTTTATATCCCAAGTAAAAGCTTAAGAAAGGGTGATGGATGATATGCTAAGAACTTGAGAAAGGCAATCAAGGTGGTGTGAATGGGAGGGTTGTACATGAAGAGAAAAAAGGCAGAGGGAGAACAATAGGGCAATAGAGAGAGAGAAAAGAAGAGAGGTAGAAGAAAGCAGAGATGAAGGGAATATGAGAAGAAGAGAGAAAGGGGAAGAAATATATATACTTTATCTATTTTTGAAACTCATAAACTAAATCATCGAAGTATTTCATAGTATCTTCTTATGGATATGTTGGTGATTAGAATTTGTTCTTGCAAGTGCCAATATGAATTTTTCTAAGTGCAGAGAACAATGGTCTTCTACTCACCATGGCTGCTAGAGAAACTAAATGATTTAATGTTAACTTTGATAAGTATATCATTATTACTTGTCATATGTCATTTATTAGATGCTTGTACATATCTTGAGCTTAGTGGGTTGAAATTCTAAATAGGTTCTTGTCATATCTACGAAACTAGGAGCTAGTTTTATAGTTAGAGAGAAGGGTCTGCTTGGGTTAGAGAGAAGAGTACTTTTTTGCTATTGTCATGGTGGAATTTTGTCATTACATGCAAGTTATTATTATTGTTCCTTTTTTATGTGTGAGTAGAAAAGAGTTCTTTTCTGCTTGGGTAACCCATTATTACTTTTTAAATGACATTATTGTTAATTTTCTCTTTAAACAGGTTCAGAAATTTGTTGTTGATGATATCCTTGCTTTCACTACAAGATTTTGGACATGACTTGGAGTAAGAACTGAAACTTGCAAATCTGATACATGAGGTGTGCCCCATAAAATTGTGCAAGAATAAGTTTGCCCCTTATGATTTTAGACTAGAGTTTCTACAGCTACAGGTAAAGGAAAAGCTTTACTTGGCTATTTTTTTTGGATAAACTAATTTTGTGTTCATTTGGCTATATTGAAATGCTGGAAATTATCCACTTGCCTCTATGAGGTTACTATGTAAGAAGCTTTGATTTGATACATTATTTTATATTTCTTCTTATACAGGAAGGTGGTGCTAATGGTGAAGATGCAAGTGAGGGTCAAATTGTAAATGATGGGTGTGTTCACTTTGATCTATAGGCTATGACTTCATGTTCAAACTCAAATCTAGATATAATCATTAGTTGTATTTTTTGTAGTCTATTACATTATTAGGTCATGGATTCATTTTCAATAGAGTACAATGTACTTATGGGCTACAAATGCAGAATTTATTATGATATGCTACAATTGATCAATTGAGTATTTTTCTTGAATTATCTTTTCGTTATATATATATGTATGTATGTATTAAGGATGACAATAAAATCAACATAGGTGGTGGAGTTTGTATGAACATAAACCAAGGTTGCCTTTAGTTTAGCATTTTCTCATGGAAATTTCCATGAGAAATTTTCTCACATAACTATCCCGGAGAAATCTTCTCATGGAAAACTCCATGAAAACAATTCTCAAGGAATATTCCCTGAGAAAATTTTCTCAAGGAACTTCCCATGAGAAAATTTCTTTGGGAAGTTTCCTTGAGAATTGTCCATGAGAAAATATTTCTCTAGGAAGTTTTCAATCAGAAATAGTTCTCAAGGAACATTTCCCTGAGAAATTTTACTTTCTATCGAGCGATATTCTCACAATGCATTTTCTCATTTCTCAAGGATTTTTTTTGGATTTTCTCAGGAATTTTATCCCTGAGAAGATCCTTGTTTTCTTGTAGTGATAAGTTTAAAAGACATTTCAGAAAATATTTATAACTTATTGGGATTTACCATTTTTAATTCTCTTCTGATTTTATTATATCTATCTTTTGCAAGTGGATTTATTAGAATGTCTGCAAGCTGATTTTTAGTAGGGACAAACTCCAACTTGGCATCCCCTTTCAAAACATAGTCTCTTATGAAGTGATATCTTACTTCAATGTGCCTTGTCCTTGAATGCATGACAAGGTTTTTTGTGATGTTGATGGCACTTTGATTATCACATCTTATTAGAATTTCCTTCATCTCAATCTCAAGATCTTCAAGTTACTGCTTCATCCAAAGGACTTGTGCACGATAGCTACCTGCAACTACATATTCAGTTTCTGCTATGGAGAGAGCTACACTATTTTGCTTTTTGCTGAACCATGACACCAGAGAACCTCCCAGAAACTAACAAGGTCCACTCGTGCTCCTTCTATCAGTTTTGGATCCAGCAAAATTTGCATCAATGTAACTTCTGAGCTCTTCTCCATTGCCTTTTAGATACTAAAGTCCCATATGTGATGTTCCCATTAGATATCTGAAAATCCTCTTCACGGTAGTTGCATGGGACTCTTTGGGACATGATTGGAATTTAGCACACATGTAGACACCAGACATGATATCAGGTCTACTTGCAGTCAAGTATAGCAAGGAACCAATCATTCTCCTATATTCAGTTATATCAAAGGGTTTTCCCTCTTCATCCATATCAACCTTAGTTGCAGAGGCCATAGGGGTTCCCACAAATTTGGCGTTTTCCATTCCAAACTTTTTTAGTAGCTCCTTGAGATATTTTGATTGGTTGAGAAAGATGTTATCATCACATTTTTTCAGCTCCCCCATCATTGATATTTCAAATTCGCTCTGCATTAACTTAGAAAAATTCTTGCACAAAGACTCATTAGTAGCACCAAATAAAACGTCATCAACATAAATTTATACAATAAGCAAATCTTTATTTTCATTCTTAGTAAACAAGGTTGTATCAACTTTCTCTCTATTAAACCTCTTCTCAATCAAAAAGTTGCTCAGTCTCTCATACCATGCTCTAGATACTTGTTTTAAGCCATATAGAGCTTTCTTTAGTTTATCTACATGATTTGATCTAGTTGAGTCCTCAAAACTTGGAGGTTGACAAATATAAACCTTTTCCATGATATAACCATTTAGAAAAATACTTTTTACATCCATTTGATATAGCACTATATCTTTTATGCAGGCATAGGCTAAGAAATTCTTATTGTTTCAAATCTTACAACTGGAGTAAAAGTTTCCTCATAATCAATGTCTTCCTCCTGATTATATTCTTTAGCTACTAGTCTAGCTTTATTCCTTATTATTGTTCCTGATTCATCAAGTTTATTCTTAAATACCCATTTGGTTCCAATAATTGGATGGTCCTTGTGCCTAGACACTAAATCTCAAACCTGACTTCTTTCAAACTGATTAAGTTCTTCTTGCATAGCTAATATCCAATATTCATCAATTAAGGCCTCTTCAAATCTCTTAGGTTCAATTTGAGAAATAAATTCATAGTTATTCATTTGATTCTTAAGTTGCCTTCTGGTTTTAACATTTTTTTGAACACCCTCAATGATTTAATCAACTGGATGACTCCTTTGATATCTTCAAACTCTAGGGAGTTCATGAGAAATTTCTTCATTGTTTTCACATTCAACATCTTTCTCCTGAATACATATCTCTATATTAGCAAATTTAGATATTTTAAGAGGTTCAATTTTATCTTCTCTAGAAAAATTTAAGTTCTTAAAGCTAGAGATTAGATTATCCTCATCTATAGCATGCTTAGAAACAGTTTTATTTTCAATGAAAATCACATGCACTGATTCTTCTATAGTTCTTGTCTTTTTATTGAACACTTTATACGCTTTACTCCTATTTGAGTAGCCAAGAAATATACCTTCATCTGATTTAGTATTAAACTTACCCAAATTGTCTCGTTGTTGTGGACATAGCAAGTGCATCCAAAGACATGAAGATGAGAAAACTTGGGCTTTTTTCCCTTGTACAGCTCATATGGGGTTTGACCTAGAATGGGTCTGATGTATGCTCTATTCATCAAGTAGAATGATGTGCTTACCAGCCCTGAAGTACTTAGGTAATCCTTTTTCATTCAACATTGCATAAGCCATTTCTTTGAGTACTCTATTCATTCTCTCCACAACTCCATTTTGTTGAGGTGTTCTTGGGGTTGAGAAGTTGCGCTCTACTCCTTTCTCATTGCAGTAGTTAGCAAATTGGGCATTTTCAAACTTACCACCATGATTTGTTCTAATACACACAATAGAGCAACCTTTCTCATTTTAGATTTTCTTAGCTAAGATAAAAAATGCATCGTATGTTTCATCTTTAGAGGGAAAAGATAATGTACAGGTAAATCTGGAATAATCATCTACTACAACAAGTACATAGAATTTTCCACCAATACTCTTAATACGACTAGGACCTATTAAATCCATGTGAAGAAATTGTAGTGGTCTAGTTGGAGAGACAATATTTTGGTTTTGAATGAGGACTTTGTTTATTTCCCTTTAAGGCAAGCATTACATTCTCTATCTTTTTCAAACTTAATGATGGGTAACCCAAGAACAAGTTCATTTTAAATGAGCTTGTTTAATTGATGCATGCTAACATATGCTAATCTCCTGTGCCATAGCCAACTTCCATCATGTTCACTAATTAGCATTTGAGTCTAAGATAGGTAATTCATCTAAATCAATTATATAACAATTACCACATCTTTCTACCTTGAGAATAACTTTATGGTCACTCTTTTTAATGACTAGGCAGTGGTTGGAATCAAACAAAACCCAGTTGCCTTTATCACTAGTCTGGCTCACACTCAACAAGTTGTGATGAAGTCTTATCACAAATAGAATTTCTTCAATTGATGTTTCTGGGTTTCTTCCAACAATTCCAATCGCAACTATCTTGCCGGATTGATCATCACCAAAAGTAACCTTTCCTCCTTTCTTATCTCTCAGCACAATAAACTTTTCTTTGTCTTCAATCATGTGTCTCGAGCAGGCACTATCCATGTGTTAGTTCAGCTGGCTTCCCAAGAGGGGGTGAATTGGGAAGATTGAAATTTTTCTGCAAAGACGAAACACAATAGTGATGCTAAAAAGGTAACTGAAAATAGAGTATAACAGATAAAGAGCAAAGGGAAGAGAACTCAATAGTTTATCTTGGTTCGGTCTATTCCACTTAACCTACGTCCAGTCCCCAAGCCACCACTTGGGATTTTTTCACTATCTCATTCGAGATTTGAATGGGTTCTTGTAATGGCCGCAGTACAACACCAGCTCAAACTTAGAGCTAAAACAAGTTTTCTCACTCTTCTTACTCAAGAGTAGGACTATCTCCCTTAGTGTAATCTCATACTAAGTACTCTCTACAGTGTTTAGATGCTTTACAAAATGAAAACTCTCTCAAAAGAGTAGATATGAAAGTTGAGATACAATGAATCAGTAAAACAGAGGGTAGTTGAGCTTTGAATGAATAGAGTTTTGGCATGAATATTGTTTCTCTCTTTTTTTTAATAGTTTAAATGAGGTCCTATTTATAGTCTTGGGGCAGAACTATCAATTGGAAATAAAGATTAGCCGTTACTCTCAATAAAATAGCCATTCACCTACCGCATTAAATACATCTGACAGAGATTATGTGGATAACCTCCTTAGGATATGTGAATAATGGGTAACTCTTTACTTTTGTTTTCAACCTGGAGTTTTTTCGTTATGCGAATAACCTAGCTAGGATATACAGATAAATTACTACCAAGAATGACTAAGTTTTAACTCAGAACCATTTTCCTGAAAACCCACTTTGTTATTAGGATAACGTTAAGTTTTTCTCAAACTGAGTTTACGTGGAGCTTAGGTTATCAGGATAACCTCCCAAGGTTATGCAAACAACTTATTTACCCAAGAAAAGTTCAAGTATTCTGAAATATAGGTTATGCGGATATCCTTCCTTGGTTATATGGATAACCTGTTTACCCTAGGATAGTTCAAGTATTTTGAAATATAGGTTATGTGGATAACCTGTTTACATGAGGAGTCCAAGTGCTCTGTGACACATGTTATACGGATAACCTCCCTAGGTTATGTGAATAACAGGCTACACAGTACCACTTTTCTTCATTGTTCACTTTGTTATGCGAATAAGGTGCCTACCTTATCAGGATAACCTCCTGGATAGACTTGAGAACGTAATCCTCAAGCTATGTTACGCGGATAATCTCAATTTCTTTTCATGAAATTAAAGAATGGACTTTGGAAAAGCTTTGAGATTGAGTCTTTATCCCCATAACCTTAAATGGTTATGCGTATAAGGGAAGATATTATCTTGAAAATAAGGTAAACACTTAGAAACATCACTGAAGTTGAGATCTTATCCCCATAAACTAAAATATTTTCACGAAAACCAATTGAACACTTAGAACCAGTTTGAAATTGAAGCTTTATCCTTATTAGATAGCTCTTTTCTTGAAAACCATTTTGAAATCATAAGCTAATAATTAATCATTCAATTAGTCATCTCATTTAATATTGGGTTAATTGAAATTCAAAGCTCAACTACCTTCTTTTACAGATAATTTTCTTAAGTTTGTGAAACGGTCCTTCAATTAACAGGGAACTCTAACTTTGTTCTTCATTTCACTTGTGTTCCTTTGATATTGGATCTTCCAAGCTCATTTGTTTTAGAATCATCAAAACATCTGAATTAGCACCATGTACCACTTGTTGTTTTTCTTGGCCTTAAGAGACACCTGTAAAACATATTTTAGTTCTCTCTTTTAGGTACCCATATTTGCTTGGGTCCTTTCTTATTAGTGGAAGTACCTTTGGGAACCCATTTCATTCCATTTCCATTTCCTTCCTTTCTATATATACAGGCGGAGGATACATAACCCTTCTAGTTATAGAAGTGATAAATGGAAAAAGTGCCAGAGGAATGAGATGCAGGCCTAAAATAATGGAGACAGTATATGTCCTTTTGATTTCTATGGGCTAGAAATGACTCTATATTTTAAGTTGATTTAATGCTATTAGCATGCACAAAATTTCTTAGATAAAGATTTTGTTTTTTACTTTTCAGTTTCTCTTTGACAGCACATAGGTCATATCCTAGACCAATTTTGCTTTGGCTTATGACTTATTTTCCTAGTAACACTTTCAGTATATCTTCACCTCTAGTAAGTTTAGTTAGAGTCTTATAGAGATAATTGTTCTTATCTCTTAACTCAATGCATGAGACACAAACAGAAGTGGTGTAAGAAGAAGGCTGTGAAGTAGTGCAGGATATATGGGGTTCATTTTCAAGTTTGTGCATTTTCTTTTTAGCTTAATTCAACTGTTTAGACACTTTGACAAATTCAGCCATTAGATCATGAATGTATCATACAGTTCATTGTAGGAAGGTTTAGAATCATTTACCTCAAAATCGCAGTCACTATCTTGGTTTTGATTTTTCTCTTCCTCTGCATCCTCTTGAGCCATTAAGCATAGATTGACAATTTCATCATCTTCCGATGTTTCCTCTTCATTTGAACTATCTCCCCAGATGGAAGATATGAAACCTTTCTTCTTTTTGGCTTTGTCAGCCTTCTTGTCTTTTCCTTGTTTCTTGCTTGGCAAAGGACATTACCATTTGATATGTCCAGGTTTCTTGCATTCGTAGCATATGATGGAGTCTTTGTTCTCTTTCTTGTTGCTAGTGGCTCCATCTTTCTTTACGAACCTTCTAAATTTCTTCTTTCCATACATTTTACCTAATCTTCTCACCAGCACAACCATCATTTCTTCATCTAGCTCAGCATCTTCTTCAGAATCATCATCATCTTCTGATTCTACTTTGAGAGCTAGGCTTTTCTTTTTCTTGTCAGAAGATGGGGATTCTTTAAGGGCTTTCAAGTTCCTTTCATATTCTTTAAGGCTTCCAAAGAGGACTGTGACAAATGTCATTGATTCCCCTCGGGCTTCTTCTATCACTGTCATCTTTGGTTGCCATTCAATGGGTAATACTCTGAGAATTTTTCTAACTTTCTCAGATTGAGTGTATTCCTTCCCAAGGCTCTTCAGCTGATTCACAATGAGAGTGAATCTTTTCTGCAGATCTTTGATGTTTTCACCTTCCTTCATTTTGAAATTTTCATATTCACCTATGCAGGAATTCAATTTATTTTCTCTCACTCTAGTTGTTCCTTCATGAGCAATTTCCAGAGTGTTCCACATACCTTAGGTTGTTGTACATTGAGACACCTTGTAGAATTTGTCTTGGTTGAGTGCACTGACTAGGCTGTGCTTAGCTTTATAGTTGAGTATGACTCTTCTTTTATCCTTATCATTCCATTCCTCTTTTGGTTTCTCTTTCTATTTCCCATCATCTTGCAGTTTCATTGGGACAAAGTCTTCCTTCTAGATAACTAACCAAATGTCTAAGTCAATAGTTTGAGAGCAAAACTATCTATTGAGAGCAAGAATTAGCCGTTACTCTCAAAAAATAGCCATTCACCTATCACATTAAATGCATCTGATAAAGATTATGTTGATAATCTCCTCAGGTTATGCTAATAACAGGTGACCGTTGGCTCTTAGTTTTACTATTAGACTTTCGTTATGTGGATAACCTAGTTAGGTTATATAGATAACGATCATTCCATAATGACTAAGTTTTAGCTCAAGAACATTTTCATGAAAGCCTATTTAGTTGTTCGAATAATGTCTCACAAACTTGGATACTTTTGAGGATTATTAGAATAACCTCTTAGGATGTTATTCCTTATTCAGACAACACTTGATTAGCACAAACTATGTTTTTGAAAAACACAGGTTATTAGAATAACCTCCCAAGGTTATGCAGATAACCAATTTAATAGAAGGAGATCCAAGAGTTCTGTAGCATATGTTATGCGAATAACCTCCCTAGATTATGCGAATAACATGCAGCACAGAACAGAACAAGTAAACTTTACTATTAAGCCCCTTATATGAATAAGGTAAACACCTTATCAGGAAAACGAGCTAGACAAAGGCAAGGACATGGTGTAAGCCTTAGTTATGCGGATAATCTCAAGCCTTTTTATGAAAACAAAGAGAGAGCACTTAGAAACAATATTGACATTGAGATTTTGTCCCAATAACTTCTAAGCGTAATGCGCATAAGAGAAAACTTTTCATGAAAGTCATTTTGAAAACATGAGCTAAATATTAATCATTAAAATAGATGTCTCATTTAATATTAGGATAAGTAGAACAAGTAGCATTTAAAACTTAACTACCTACTTTTACAAGGGGATTCCTAAAAATGTATGTAAAAGTTCTTCAACCTTCAGGACTCTCTAACTTTGGTCTTTATATCACTTGTGCTCCTTTGATATTTGATTTTCAAGCTCATTATTTTTTAGAATCATCAAAACCATCTGAATTAACAAAAGTTGTCTCTAGAATCTAATTAGGGTAAAATATAGCTTTTAAGGGCTTCGAACTTACTCTGCTTGTGGTGACAAGGTAAGAAAAAAGCATGGAATATATATATTTGAATATCATATCATATTTTAATTTCAAACTTATTTTGTTTAAACTTTAGTGGGTACCTAGGAAACAAAGGCATGGACAAAACTGGCAAGTTTGTTTTGATTGCATGTGAGATTATTAATTTGCATTATAGTACAATGTTACTGTGATTGGCTTCATCCTATTCAAAATATTGGGAATATATAATTTGGACTAGTTTTTAACATGAAATTTTTTCCATCAACTAATGTTCAATGAACAAACAATTCTAAATTTTCATTTATTGACTTAATCTTTTTTTGGAGAGCCTTTTTTTGTGTAAATCATAAATAGCTCATACTTGTTATGGAAATTACTAATGATATATAGTCATTGCCTAGATTAGATTGTTGCTTTTTTTTTATTTCTAAGTCTCTGTTTTACTAGGAATATTGACTGCGCCTCAAGCTATTGGAGTCATTCACTCTGACTTTAGGTAAGGTTTTATTTGAGTTGACACAATAAGTAATAGGATATAATTCTAAACTTAAGATTTATAGTATGTTGGAACATAAGGCATTATAAGTATTGTAAAATAAGAAGTCCTCTAGTACATTATGTGAATCCTTCACCTAAAAAAAGGTGCATGACTCACTAGAGCCAATTTTATTATTCTAAAAGGACATCTAGCATATGACTCACAATGAACATAGACATGTTTGAGAAGTCAAATAGGAATAAATTTTACTACTAGGGAGAGATTAGCTGGTTATATTATTTAATTATTATTTTCCTTACTATAGTTTTCTTGCACTAGTTTTGGTTATTGGTGTCTTAATGATTTAGGAGTTGCATTTTTTAAAGCTATTCTATAACGAACTTATGTTCAATTACTGGCAATGACTATTTCATTCTATGTCTCTACTTGGGTTAGTTGGATTTTTTGGATCTTTCTTCATAGCCTTTCATAGAAGCATTGATATAGTTATATAGAGAACAATATGAGTTGTTGCAGAGTTGTTATTGTTGAATTTCCATGTCAATAGTAAAAATATTTTATTCAAATACTTTCATTTCATTCTTGTGAATCTCTGAGTTTTTATTCTTAAGTCTTCTCTTTATTAGAAATGTTGCTTTCTAGTCTTTGGTTTTATCTTCTTACCAGCTTTAGCGAATGTTTTCTAACAAAAATTACTGATTTCTTAGTAGCTTGCTTAGTTGTATTGTCTTTGTTGACTGTTGACTATGGGTCTTCTAAAGGATGGATTGCAGCAAATGTCTTAGCAAACCATTCATCCCAAAATGCTTGTGATATTTTGCATGAAATTTTGAAGTAAACTACGAGAATTTCAATGGGAAGTTTGTTTAGGGCTACAAACTCTAAACTATTTTAGCATATAACAAAAACATAGGAACAAGTATTGCCTTTTGTGTTTTAAGTTGAATCTGTATTGTTTATTTGGTAAACTAGGCTTGTGCAAGATTGACCAATATTTGTGTTGTTTGTCAATAGTTTATCTTTAGGTAAAGTTGGCATTCCATGACACTTGGTTATCACTTATTACAAAATACTAGTCATCTATTCCTTATGAAGTTGGTAAAGCTAGAAGAAGTTGCCACTAGGTATGTATCTTTATTTTCTTTTCAGATCACTAATTTAGTTCTAGTAATGGAATATGGTAGTTACTTTGACTTTTTTATGGTGTAATTTTAGCCAATATCTCCCTTCCTTTGATCTTGGATGTAGCATGAGAATAAATTTGAATATTTGAATGAGCTTCTATGTGTCTATATATTAGGAACGAAATTGTAATTGATTGCTGAGATGTTTACTTTTTAATGTAATATTATATATGCATTTTTGCCATCGTGTATAAAAGAGTGTATACAATAGCTTTTTTTTTTTGAAATTTTGAGTGCTTGTATGAAATAAGAAATAATTGTTATTTCTTGTTTCCAAAAAAAAAAGACTTTCTACATTGGTTGTTAAAATAATCATCGTGGGAAGTCTATTTCTTTTATAAAAAAAATACACACTTTCTAGATCTAGAAAGTCTACTTTCTAGATTGGTCACCAATCTAGAAAGTCTTTTCTACGTTGGTTCAAAAATCGATCTTAAATGTTATACTTTTTACATCCGTCACTTTTACATTTGGGAGAGAACCAATCTAAAAAGCTATTTACAACCGATCTTAAAAGTCCTCACTATACTAGTTGTAAGATCTTCTCTTAATATTTTAAGGATTGTAGTTCAAGTTTGTGGTAATTAAAAGTTGATTTAGTAGAGTTTTCCTCTCCTCCTCCCCAATTAGAGATTTTGGCCTAAGCATGAAAATAAGAAAGAGATGTGTTTTCATGCATAAAATTAGGATTAAACATGAGAGAGTGCAAGAAAGCATGATTTGAGTGTGTTTGGAGCAAGTTGCATGAAAATCCATTTCTTCCTCTTGAAGCCTTGATTCTGGCCAAACCAAATTGTGAGGAAGGAGTGGGAATTTCATGAAAATGATGGAAAAATGGATACATGAATATATATATATGGATGCATGAATTTAGTCTTTTGATATAGGTATATGATATGGTTGGCATTATGCAACATTTTAGAACTTTACGGCTTAAAAAATGATGCATATGACTGGCGGACATCTCGTTTGTGTCCTAGATATTGAATTTAACTGGTGGACCTCTTGTTTATATCCAAAACTATGCATATAATTGTTAGACATCTTGTTTGTATGCTAAATGATGTTTTTTGACTAGTGGACCTTTTGTTTGTGTCCAAAGTGATGTACATGATTGGTGGATCTCTTGCTTGTGTCATGGATAATACATTTAATGAGTAGACCTTTTGTTTGTGTCCTAGATAATGCTTGTGACTGGTGGACCTCTTATTTGTATCCTAAATAATGCATTTGAGTGGTGGACCTCTTGATTGTGTCCTAGATAATGCATTTGAGTAGTGGACCTCTTGTTTGTGTCTCGGATAATGCATGTGATTGGTGGATCTCTTAATTGTGTCCTGGATAATGCATTTGACTGGTGGACCTCTTAATTGTGTCCTGATAGTGCATGTAACTTGTAGACCTCTTGTTTATGTCCTAGAAAATGCATTTGACTAGTGGACCTCTTGTTTATGTTCTAGATAGTGCATTTAACTACTGGACCTCTTGTTGTATCTTAGCTGTTGTATTGAGCATGTGGACCTCATGGTGGTGTCTTGGCTCTTAGTGGAAAGTAGACCTCAAGATTATGTTTTGCCCATTATAAGTTAGAACATGGTATGATGAATTCTAGGCACTTAGATATCTTGATCTTGGTGAGAGTCTTAAGGATTAAAAATGACTACTTTATGGGATAAAGGGAATTAAAAGATGAATGCTTAGGATGCTTGAAGTATAAATCTAATGTTGATGCTTAAGGTTTCTAGTTTGTTAATCTATCTTCTAATTTTAAGTAGGCTCACCAAAGTAGCTTGTTTAAATCATGTTCCCAAGGTTATGGTGATTATTATCTCACTAAAAGCTTCCATTTTTTTCCAGGAAGAGGCTTCAATTCAGGAAAGAGAAAGCAATTAGAGGTGTGGCACCCCACTATCTTTATGGGAAGATAGTGTTTGTTGCAATCAAGAGTATGATATATACATAATTGCATGATGTTAGTGGAATTAGCCAAGTGTATGGTTATAGATCATTTTTAGTTGTGCATAGTTGTTGAGTTTAATTGAACTCTTTGTACTTTTCCCTTTGAAATAATAATAATAACAATAATTGTTACAAATGTTTTGTTTAAAATGATTTACGAGTACTCTACCATTTATTTATTTCATTATAAATTTATTATAGTTTAACACAAAACTTGGCAAATAAATTATTATCTATAGTTAGAATGTTACATTTGGTATCATAGCATCGATTCAGAAAAAAAAATTGTTTGAATGATGTAGTTTTATGGTATTTTACACTTGGCAATTCCATGACATATGCATACTTTCCCTCACTAATTTGTTGCTTGGAGTTCTGTACTTTGCAAGATAGTGCTTTGGATTTTTAATTGACTAGCAAAAATAGAAAACAGAAAGATGACAACTAATAAGATTCTAAAACTAGAGAGGATATATTTCATTAACTTGATGCCACCTTGATAGCGTGATTGTTAAATTGACAATTTAGGATAGGAGTTCTACTCCAACACATTATCTTGAATTATACCTGATTTAGAAATCAAACTTTGAGCTTTTTAGGTGATGTCATGATGTTCCGCTTACCAAATTTGTATATTTGTAGCTATATATTGGCAGTCAATCCCACATACTTTCACATTGTGAATTAACTACCCCAGAAAAAAAAAGTTATTTTTTTTCTCTTTTTGGAGTCATTGAAAGTGAGGGGAAAAGAGTTGCAGCAACAAAGTGACTCATTGAGTTGCTAACATAAGTAACAATTACTTGTTCTTATTCATCTTATCCTTACTGCTAATTTAGAGTTATTATGGAATATAATAAAAATTGTTGAGGATGGAATTTTTATTTCCTTGGACCGTATATGTATCATTGGCATTTATTGTGAATGGGCTGGTTAAATTTTGTACTATTTTAAATTATATGTGTAAAGAGTTACTTGTATGAGCACTTGTACAAGGACTGTAACTTAGCTTCATATATTTGTAGTATGAATGATCATGTGATGACGGGAATAAGGTATATGTTCATGGTAGCCAAGATTTTAACCTTTATGTAAAGTTTTGGGATTAGGTATCATATGATGAATATGATTTTGTATGAGTATACATGCTAGTGGAAGGGTCGTTTTGAGATATACAATAATTTTGTTTATATAGAACATTCAAACTAGTGATATTTAAAGTATAAAATTTGCTTAGGGTAAGAAATTTCATATTGAAGCACAATTTTGCATTTTGGAATGGCAAAATTGTTAGGTCTGCTAACTTCCCAAGAGGGGGGTGAATTGAGAAGTTTGAAATTTTTGACAAAATTATAAAAGAGCAGTGAAAGCAAGAGTTGTAGAAAAATATAGTGCTGAATATAATAGAACAGTAAGTAGGGTAGATGAAAGGAAGACGTAGAGATTTATCCTGGTTCGGTCTCTTCCTCTTGACTTATGTCCAGTCCTCAAGTTACTACTTGAGATTTGTCATTATCTTGCAAGGATTCAGTGGGCTCCTTGCAATGTCATAGTACAACCTTGTGCTCTATTCTAAGAGCTTACTTATTCTCACTTTGTACTCTAGTTAAGTGCTTCACAAATTCCTTGTGAAATCCCCTCACAAGAAAATCCTTCTTCCATATGAAGATAAGATTATTTACAATAAGAGAAACTCTCTAATATAGAGTGTATATGGCCCTTTAGAATGAAGTGCTAGAGAGTAAAAGGATTTTTCTAATGATTTTGACGGAGTTTTAGTATATACAACGTAAAATTATTATCCACAACTTCAAATGAAGTTTTATTTATAGATTTATATCTTAACTATATGTTAGAGATAAGATATAACCATTAGAGACGTTATCCAAATGTTACTTTGCAAAACTAACCATTCACCAGCCGTATTTAATGCATCTAACATCCAAAGTTTGAGTTTTGGGGTGTTAACAAATGAATTTCGCAGAGGCCATAAGTTAAAAACTTTAATGTTGAACTTCAAAGTTCGTTTGTAGAGGTGAAATTCGAATTTTGATATTAACAACTGTGTTCCAAGTTAGAGCATATGAATTTTCAAGTATAAAGTGCTTCTGATAAGTGTAAACAATTGTTCTATATTGCTATAGTGCATTTGAAATTCAAATTTTGGATGTCCAAAATTCATCTATCAGTGAGCAACTTAATATGACACAAAAGTTCTTCTTTTTTAAATTCGAATTTTAAGCCTTCAAAGTTCATCTGTCAAAGAGATCTCTAATGAGACTTATTATATTTTCATTCCAAAGTTTGAATTTTCAAAACCAAAGTTCATCTATCAGAGGGACATCTAATCAGACTTATACATTTTCATTCCAAAGTTCAAATTTTCAAAACCAAAAGTTTTTCTATCAGAGGGACTAACTTAGAACTCTTTTTGCACTTTAATTATAAATGAACTTTGTCATAGCTTCAAACAAAATTTTCATTTTTCACAAATTATGATGGACTTTCATCTGTCAGAGGCAACATCTCTGTAATTTCGAATTTCAGTCATCAAAGTTTGAATTTTCAAAGTAAGATATGAAATTTAATAGTTCAAAATTCATCTGCTAGTAAGTATTTTTCAAATATATCATAAATCAACATAGGATTGTTGAAAAACACTTATTTAAAACCATTAGGTGCAAGATTAAAGCCTTTTACTCTGTGAACATTATAAGAAATCCTAAAAACTAATCTTGTACTCATTTCTTCCTAGATTTCTTCACTTGGGATCTCTTGTACTCCTTTGATATCTTCCTTTCAAGCCTCGGTTGTTTGGAATCATCAAAACACTTGATTTAACATTCTCCCCTTTTTTGATGATGACAAAACAACTAGCAAATTGGATTAGTACTTGGGTTTGCTTTTACGAGCTCCCCCTCAACATATGCATTAAAGTTCAAAGATAAGTGCAGTAGATTAGAAGGAAGATGGGGAATTTTATTGTATTAATTCACAGATGCTTTGGAACAATAATATGACATTGTAAACACACAATTTTATAACAAGATTGTCATTTCATTACAAGGAATTTCATTACAAGGGCAAATATAAACAAGCAGCACAAGTAAAGCCAAGCAATCCTAAGATCTAATCATTTCTTCTTGGGCTTTGATTTCTTGTTGTAGGTCTTGCCAGAATGTCCCGCAACAATCTTCCCAGTTTGCTCAGATTTCTTCTCCCCCTTTTTGGGATCATCAGTGACTTGAGTATGCATCGCAAAAGGAGGAAACTATGATACTGGAATAGCATGAAGAGGGACAGGGACAAAAGGCAAGTCAGAAAGAATATGAGGAAGAGGTACAGATGGTGGTGACTCAGGAAAGGCATCCTCAGCATCTTCAATGATTTCTTGAACTGCCTTCTTAAGGTTGCCAATCCTTGCCCCCTTTGCTATGGTCATGCCAAATTGAGGAGATGAAGTTTAAGGAGTAGGAGGAGGGAACATTTCATCAAGCCTTTGTTTTTGAGCTTGTACAGTGGCATCATTTACAACAGTTGCAATGTCCATGTAAGGTACAAGGCTTCTCTCCTCATTCAGAGCAGCTTGAATGATTGGTGCAAAGGTGATGGCTACTATAAGCTTTTCCATTTGCTCAAATTCTTGAAAAGACAGAAAAGATTCCTGAGCATCTTCCACCATAGGCTTATTGGAACTTGCTTCCTGAGGAGCCTCTTCCTCCATGCCATAGTCCAAAGGAGGATTAAGACTTGTCTCATTGCTGGAGGCCTATGGGGTGGCCAAAGTTCTAGTAGTCTCAGTAGCAATATTTTTAGCATCAGGCTCAAGAGAGGCTAGCTCGAATGTGCTTGAAGGTTTAGGAGTAGGAGACTCGGTAGGTTCAGAAGTTCCTGGCTAAGCTGGAGCTGATGTAGAGGGAATAGCACTTATGATGTCCTCATATGCATCAGCAACTACTTTCATGTTCTTGGCCAACTAAAATATCTGATCTTGTAGATGAGTAAATTTCGCATTTTGCTCATTTCTGATGCTCAGCATAAGTACAGATAGGTTGTCATACAACTCAGTGATCTTCGTTGGGTTTGCCTATGTGGAGGGAGTAGATGGCAGAGGTGTCTGAGTGGGCTGTGGTGGAGGAGAAACAAGCTAAGAAGGCTGTGGTGAGGGCTGTGAAGGTGGAGCAACCTCAGAGGTTCCTGCTTACTGTTTAGAGCCACCTTCCTCAAAGAACATATCTTCTGACTTCCCAGCTCATTTTCCAATCCACCTGCTATCTTTTCTCTCAATTCTCATCCTTTGCAATTCTTCCTCTTTCAAGACTTCAGTGGGCTTGCCTTTCCCTTTCTCCAGGTACTGAATTCTGGCATACTAAAGTATTTTGGAGATAATGGAGGCAAAGGGCAAAGTGGAGTCTCTCCTCTGATCTCTTGCTTTAATCATGCGTTGAAGGAAGATATGGCCCATATTTAACAGCTTGCCATGCATGAGTGCTGTCATCACATATGCTTCAACCCTTGTAATCAGATTGAAACTTCCTCCTTTGTTAAATATGATCCTAGACACAATGTAGTGTAGGATTCTGACTTGAGCACTAAGATTAGATAGCTTCAGCAAACTCAGAGGAGGCCTATTCTCATGCCTTCTAAATAGGGTATTCAGTATCATACTCTCCTCGTAGTTCAAGAACGGGCCACCTTCCTCATCTAGAGTTTCATCCTTATCCATGTATCTTGAGGTGGTGATGTCAATCTTCGGGCCATCTTGTCCAGGGATTTCCAATACTTCATTGAAAGTCTCATTAGACAGCCAGATAGTTCTGGACCTCAGATTTACCTCCCATTTCTCCTTTTTCCCATTGTACTTAGAGTAGCATACCAAGTTTTGGCAATCTCATCATCATATCTCTCCTTAATTTCTAACAAGTTCTTATATCTTATCATCCATAGCCCAGTATCAAAATTGTTGGAAATAAGAAATTCTTCCACATTTGTGCAGTAAGGCTTGATTACATTCTTGCTGATGAATTTGGTGGCATATTCATTCAGGATATGAGCATTGCTCTATAATGGCTTCGTGGTTAACTGGAGTTCCTTTGACTTAGTACTAGAAGAAGAAGAAGCAAGAGCAGCAGGGGCAAGTTTCTTCGAATCTACTTTGGGAGTAGTTTTCCACTTTTTGGAGGAAGTTCCCTTGCTAGATTCACCTTTCCTTTTCTGAGTCTCACCTTCCTTGGTGGCATATTGAGACTTAATCGCTCTTTTTGGTTTAGACTCTCCTTTACCAATTTCTGGATTTTTCACCCTTGCCATTCTTGTGAATGAATGTTACAGAAAGATTCAAGGAATGAGTTGTTGAATCAAGAAGTTTTGATGATTCTAAATCAACCTTCAAGAGTTTGGAATAAAGATATCAAAGGTGCACAAATAGTTCAAGTGAAGAAATCCTGGAGAAATCTGTGCAAAGTTTGTTATAGGATGATTAGTTTTGGTTTTAATTTGAGTAAAAAACTTTGATTTAGTGGAAAGAAGTTTTAAAACCTTGATTCTGTGTTAAATCATGGAATATTTGAAAAACACCCACCAACAGGCGAAGTTTAAAAGCTGTCTTTGTTAGCAAGACTGACTTTCCAAGAGGGGGGTGAATTGGGAAGTTTGAAATTTTTCTGCACAAAGTGAAGTAAGTGAAGATATCACAGTATAATAAAACAATGTGTGAAACAGAGCAAGCTGAAAAGTAAAGATAGGGAGAAGAGAACTCAGTAATTTATCCTGGTTCGGTCCCTCCACTTGACCTATATCCAGTCCCCAAGGCACCTCTTGGGATTTATCCACTATACAGCAAGAATTTCAATGGGCTTCTTGTAAAGGCCACAGTACACGAGTTTGCTCTGTTTTTGAGCTCTCTCAAACTCTCCAAGCACTTTCACTATGTGTTTCCAAATCTCCTTGTGAATATCCCTCACAAGTAAATCTATCTTTCAGATGAAGAGTAGATTGAATACAATGAAATAACTCTCTTGAAAGGAGTAGATATGAAAGTTTAGGTACAAGTTTGGAAGTTAAGAGGGTAAAAGCTTTTGAGAAAAAGATTCAGCAGAAATTCGGTATATACAAGTTTGATTTGTTACCCACAACTTCAAATGATGTTGTATTTATAGATTTAGGTCTCAAATATCCGTTAGAGACTAAATCTATCCGTTGGAGAAGTTATTCAACGGTTACTCTGAAAAAACTATCCGTTTACCAACCGCATTTAATGTTTCTGACATACTGAAATTCGAATTTTGGTTGGCCAACAGACGAATTTCGAGGGAACCAAAGATTAAAGCTTCCAACGTTACAGCACGAAGTTCGTCTGTCCATGAAGTGAAATTCGAATTTTGAAACTTACAAAACATTTTCACAATGTGACATACGAATTTTCAAGAAGAAAGTTTTTCGGTTAAGTATGAACAGTGTTTCCAATTTTCTACAGTGCCTTCGAAATTCGAATTTTGGATATGCGAAATTCGTCTGTCAGAGAACCTCTTTTCAGACTCATTTCATTATTCGAATGTTGCAAGTTCTCATCATTCGTATGTCAATGTTTCATTTCAATAGACTTAAGAACTTAGCTTCTGAAATTCAAATTTCAATGTTCAAAGTTCGTCTGTCAGAGAGCAGTTTTGAAACTTACATCACTCTTGATCTTAGGTGAACTTTAACATAGTTTCAGACGAATTTCTTCCAATTTCTTAAGTTTTGTTTTGTTTGAAATTCGAATTTTGAAGATTCAAAGTTCGTCTGTTTGTAAAGAAGCATCTTTCAGACTTATATGAAAATTCGAATGTTGGAACTTGAAAATTCATCTGTCAGAGAGCATTTTTCAAACTTAATTTCATTTTGATTTTAGATGCACTTTATCATAGTTTCAGACGAATTTCTTTGGTTTTTACAAACTTCATTTTACTTGAAATTCGAATTTTGAAAGTGTGAAGTTCGTCTGTTACAAAAGGCCTCTTTTCAGACTAGATGAAAATTTGAATTTTGAACAACCAAAATTCGTCTGACAGAGAGCAATCTCTTCAGACTTATTCAGTTTTAGCTTGAAATTCGAATTTCCAAAGGCAAAGTTCGAATTTCTAACTTGACAGTTCAGTTTAAACTTTCAACCTTCGTCTGTTTGAAGGTGTTTTTCAAATGTTCAAAGATTTAGCATAAAATTAAAGTTTGAAAACATCTTTTCTTCAAATCAAAATCTTTTACCCAATCATACTGAAAACTAAAGATCCTACAAAAGATCTAACATCAATACTCAGAAAATCTTCACTTGAAACAGCTTTGTTCTTCTTTGATATCTTCCATCCAAGCTCTTGAGTGTTGGTTTAAAGTCATCAAAACTCTTGATTCAACATTCTCCCCCTTTTTGATGATGACAAAACAACTCACAAACTGGATTAGTACTTGGGTTTGCTTTCACAAGCTCCCCCTCAACATATGCATCAGATATCAAAACGACAGATTAAGTGAAGAGATTCAAAGCCCAACAAATTGCAACCAAGAACATAATATATATAACCAAACTGTTGCAATACATATTCCAATTAAGGAGCAGTTCACAAAAAATTAACCAATCAATTACAGTCAATTCAAAACAAGATACAACAAGAAGATTCAGCCTAAGATCTAAAAACATCACTTCTTCTTTGGCTTAGACTTCTTGCTGTAAGTCTTTCCTTTTCCAGAAGGCTCAGCAGATTTTCCAGCTTGCTTAGTCCCAGTTTGCTTTATCTTTTCCCCCTTTTTGGCATCAGCAGGAAGTCCAGCAAAGTCCATTGGAGGAGGTATCTGAGTGAGAGGAACAGCACGAAGAGGGACAGGAGCAAAAGGAATCTCTGGCTGAACTGGTACAGGGGGCTCATCAGGCTCAGGGTTATCTGCTTCAACATCATCATCAGAGATCTCAAGTAGCTCTTGCATTTCCTGCCTGGTCAGAGCTAGCCGAGCTCTCTGTTCCTCTGATAGCCCATAAGCAGCAAGAGAAGAGGAAGCTGGTTTAGTAGGAGGAAACATTTCTTCCAGTCTTTTCCTCTGAGCTTCCAGTAAAGCAGTGTGAGCAATGGCAACATAGTCAGCAACAGGTACAATGCTTCTTTCTTCAGTGCTCACATCTTCTTGCATAGAGGAGCTTGAAATGGCTGCCACCAGTTTTTCCACTTGGTCAGATTCTTGAGTGGACAGAATTGATTCCTGAGCAACTTCTTGCATGGGCTCATGAGGACTTGTCTGCTGAAGTCCTTCTTCTGCTTCCAATCCATAGTCCAAGGGTGGACCAGGACTTGGTGTTCTCATTGCACCAGTACCATCTATATTATCATCATGGTCAGAGGAGGCAATCTCGAAGGGGCTTGGAGGCACAGGAGTTGGAGATAGAGTAGGCTCAGGGTCACCAGGCTGAGGTGGAGCTGAAGTGGTAGGAATAGCATTCCTTATTTCTTCATAAGCATCAGCCACCACTTTCATGTTCACGGCCAACTGATGGATCTGATCTTGTAGATGAGCAAATTTGGCATTTTGCTCATCTGTTATGCTGAGAATGAGTGTTGACAGACTGTCAAACAACTCAGTGATCTTTGTTGGCTTGGCCCGTGAGGAGGGAGTGGAAGGAGGGTGAGTGGGTTTGGAGGGAGATGGGATTGGTTGAGAAGGCTGAGGTACAGATTTGCCAGGGGCCTCAGAGGTGCCTTCTTGTTGGAGGGAGGCATCAGCAGCAAAGAACAGATCTTCTGATTTCCCTGCTCCCTTTCCAACCCATCTGCCTTCATCTCGTTCAATACCCATCCTTTGCAGTTCCTCTTCTCTGAATGCCTCAGTAAGTTTCCCTTTCCCCTTTTCAATGTGCTGAATTCTAGCATGTTGCAGGATTCTTGAAATAATTGCAGCATAGGGGAGTGTGGAATCCTTCCTCTGATCCCTTGCCTTTATCATTCTCTGGAGGATGATATGACCCATGTTAATCAGCTTCCCACGAATGATAGCAGTCATCACATGAGCCTCTGCCCTTGTTATCAAATTGAAGCTGCCACCCTTGTTGAATATGATCCTGGACACTATGTAGTGCAGGATTCTGACTTGTACACTTAGGTCTGTGGGCTTTAACAGATTTATTGTTGGCCTATTTTCCCTTCTCCTGAACAATGTGTCCAAGATGGTGCTCTCTTTGTAGTTCAGGAAGGATCCTCCTTCATCCTCTGTGCTTGCCTCATCCATGTATCCAGAGGCTGTAATGTCAATTTTCAGCCCATCTTGTCCTGGGATTTCCAGAACTTCATTGATTGTCTCATCAGCAAGCCAGATGGTCCTAGATCTTAAAGTGACCTCCCATTTCCTTTTCTTGCTGTTATATTGAAGAGAGGCATATCAAGTCTTCACCACTTCATCATCATACTTTTCAGCAATTTCCAACAGGTTTTTGTATCTTATCAACCATAATGCAGCATCAAAGTTGTTGGATATCAAAAATTGCTCCAAATTTACACAGTGAGGCTTGATTACCTTTTTGCTGGAAAACTTGGCAGAAAACTCTTCTTGAATCTCAGGAGTGCTCCAAAGTGGTAATGTGGTAAGCTGAAATTCTCCAGATTGTGTAGAAGAGGAGGAAGCCACAGCAGCAGTTTCACCCGAAGGGACTGCAGTTTTTGAAAAGGAAGGCCCAGTTTTCTGAGAATCTGCCTTGGAAGAGGATTTCTGGCGTTTAGAAGGGGTAGCTTTACTGGGTTCGGCCTTTCTCTTGGATTTTTCTCCTTCTTTTGTAGCATATTGGGATTTGGCAGTTCTTTTTGGCCGAGTTCCAGCTTGTCCTGCTCCAGGGATCTTCACTCTCGCCATTTTTTTTCAGTGGAATGAAGCAAAAAGACGTCAAGAAAGGGTTTATAGGGTGCGAATAGAAGTTTAAACGGTGAAGAATGACGGTTTTTGGACAGGAGTTAAGAGGATTAAAGAAAGAATCAGAACGGATTCAGAGAGGTTACAGATAGGGCTGCGTCTGTTCTGAGGAAAACCGTAGCATTTAACGTGTGTAACCGTCTGACAGACAAATTTTGAGGGGCTAAAATTCGAACTTCGGGCAGTTACAAGTTAAACCGTTTAGCACAGCTTACTGACAGACGAATTTTCATCTTGGAAGTTCGTCTGACAGTGGCTTGAAACGAGCAACACAAGGACAATAGACGAATTTTGTTCCACCAAAGTTCGAATGTTGAATAGAAAAAGGCAGTTAACAATCAACTATCAAACAATCAGACGAATTAAACAGGCAGAGCTGCATCTTTTGACAATTCAGCATGTAGGACATGATTCAACAGACGAATTTTGAACTGAAAATTCGAATTTTCTTACTATGTAAAGATTGTCCAACATTCGTATGTTAGGAGGTAATAATTTGTGTAGTAAGGATGGACAAACATAATATTGAAATTTCTGATTTTGAAAATTCGAACTTTCAAGTGTCAACAGACGAATTTCGAGGCATTACAGAGAACTGTTCCAGGGCATAACAGTCTGAAGTTCGTCTGTTAGTGAACTGAAATTCGAATGTTGACCATATTGACCATGTCAGAAGCACATTTTATGAAGTAAAATACGTCTATCATACATTAAAATACGAATTTCATCTTTAAAAACTTACAGAATGGATCCAAAACTTAGGATTTACATCATTTACTCCATTTTCTGGTTGTTCCATTCTGACATGCTCCAATCTTCAAGCTTGTTGCCATTGATTTTTACAAGGAGCACCTGCACCTCAGATAAACATACTCCGAAGCTCAAGTTAGAATTTATTCTGATATTGAAAATTTTAAAGACAGAATTGCATGAAAATATCTTACAGCTCATTGGGGTTTACCATTCCCAATTCTCTCCTTATTTTACAAAGTCTGTCTTCTGGCAGAGGTTTTGTGAGTATATCAGCAACTTGATCCTCTGTTGGGATGTACTCCAATCTAACTTCTCCTTTCAGAACATGATCTCTTATGAAGTGATGCCTGACTTCAATATGCTTTGTTCTTGAGTGCATGATAGGATTCTTGGTGATATTTATAGCACTTTGGTTGTCACACATGATTGGTATCTCTTTTATTTTTATCTCAAGATCTTCAAGCTGCTGTTTCATCCAGATGACTTGGGCACAACAGCTTCCAGCTGCAACATACTCAGCTTCTGCAGTAGATAAGGCTACACTATTTTGCTTTTTGCTGAACCATGAAACTAGGGATCCTCCAAGGAACTGACAGGTTCCACTCGTACTTTTTCTGTCAGTTTTAGATCCTGCAAAATCAGCATCAGTGTATCCTTTGAGGTCTTCTCCATTGCCTTTTGGATACCAAAGACCCATTTGTGATGTTCCAATAAGATATCTAAAAATTCTTTTCACAGCTGTTGCATGGGATTCTTTGGGACATGATTGGAACCTTGCACACATACAGACACTGAACATAATGTCAGGTCTGCTGGCAGTTAAGTACAGCAGAGATCCAATCATTCTCCTGTACTGAGTAATGTCAAACATCTTCCTATTCTCATCCATGTCTAGTTTGGTTGCAGTAGCCATAGGTGTTCCCATTGGCTTGGCATTCTCCATCCCAAACTTATTTAGTAGCTCCTTTAGATACTTGGATTGACTGAGAAAGATACCATCATCAAGCTGTCTGATTTGCAGTCCAAGGAAGAAGTTAAGTTCACCCATCATGGACATCTCGAATTCTCCCTGCATTAACTCAGAAAATTTCTTGCAAAGAGTTTCATTAGTAGCACCGAAAATAATATCATCAACATAGATTTGAACAATCAGTAAATCTTTATTTTCTTTCTTAGTGAATAAAGTTGTGTCAACTTTGCCTCTATTAAACCCTTTTTCAGTTAGAAAGTTGCTCAATCTCTCATACCATGCTCTAGGGGCTTGTTTTAAATCATAAAGGGCCTTCTTCAGTTTATAAACATGGTTTGGTTTAGTAGAATCTTCAAAACCAGGAGGTTGATCTACATAAACTTCTTCCATGATATATCCATTTAAAAAGGCACTCTTTACATCCATTTGATATAGTAAAATATTTTTCATGCATGCATATGCTAGCAGTATTCTTATAGCCTCTAGTCTAGCTACTGGTGCAAAGGTTTCTTCAAAATCAATACCTTCTTCCTGATTATACCCTTTAGCAACCAGTCTAGCCTTATTTCTGATTATTATTCCAGATTCATCCAGTTTATTTCTGAAAACCCATTTGGTACCAATAACAGGATGATTTTTGGGCCTGGGCACTAAGTCCGAAACATGATTTCTTTCAAACTGATTTAATTCATCTTGCATAGCTAAAATCCAGTAATCATCAGTTAAGGCTTCCTCAGCACATTTAGGTTTAATTTGAGAAATGAAAGCGCAGTTGAGCATTTGATCCCTTAACTGTTTTCTGGTTTTGACTTTCTCTTGAACATTCCCTATTACTTGATCAACAGGATGATTCCTCTGATATCTCCAAGCTCTAGGAAGTTCTTGAGTTGTTTCTTCATTATTTTCTTCATTAAACTCTTGCTCCTGGACATCTTCCTCTATATCAATAGATTCGGATATCTTTGGAGGTTCAGTTTTACTTTTGTCAGAAATTCCCAGTTTTTCAAAATTGATAGTCGGATCATCCTCATGTTTTGACACAGCTTCATTTTCAATGAAAACCACATGCACTGATTCTTCTACTATATTTGATCTTTTATTATAAACTCTATAAGCCTTACTCCTACTTGAATAGCCCAAAAATATACCTTCATCGGATTTGGCATCAAACTTACCCAGATTTTCTTTCCCATTGTTGTGAATGAAGCATTTGCACCCGAACACGTGGAGGTGTGACAAATTTGGCTTTCTTCCTTTGTACAGCTCATAGGGAGTCTTCCCAAGGATTGGTCTGATGTAGGCTCTGTTTATGATGTAATTTGCTGTATTCACTGCATCAGCCCAGAACACTTGAGGTAGTTCCTTCTCATTCAGCATAGCTCTTGCCATCTCTCCAATGGTTCTGTTCTTCCTTTCCACCACTCCATTTTGTTGAAGAGTTCTTGGTGCTGAGAAGTTGTGGTCAATCCCATGCTCATTGCAGTACTCCAGGAAGTATGCATTTTCAAATTCTCCTCCATGGTCTGACCTGATAGACACAATAGAAATACCTTTCTCATTTTCCACTTTCTTGGCTAAGGTTACAAATGCATCAAAGGTATCACTTTTAGAGGAAAGAAACAATGTCCAGGTGAATCTAGAGTAATCATCTACAATTACAAGTACATACAGATTACCACCAAGACTTTTCACTCTAGATGGTCCAATTAAGTCCATATGCAACAATTCAAGTGGTCTTGTTGTTGTAATTACATTTTTAGATTTGAAGGAAGCTTTGGTTTGTTTTCCTCTTAGGCATGCATCACATTCTTTATCCTTTTCAAAAGATATTTTAGGAAGACCAGTTACCAGCTCATTTTTAATTAGTTTAGATAATTGATTCATGTTGACATGAGCTAATCTCCTATGCCATAACCAACTATCATTATTCTGACTAATTAAACATACAGAGTTCACAGGAGGAAGTTCATCAAGGTCAATAGTATAACAGTTACCTTCCCTTTGAGCTTTAAGGATTACTTTGTGATCACTTTTTCTGATGACCAGGCAAAACTTTGAGTCAAACAGCACCCAGTTTCCTTTGTCACAGGTCTGACTCACACTCAGCAAGTTGTGGTTGAGGCCAATCACAAACAGCACCTCTTCAATGGATGTTTCTGGATTTTTGCCCACAATTCCAATACCAATGATTTTGCCATATTGGTCACCTCCAAAGGTCACCTTTCCTCCTTTCTTGTCTCTAAGGGTGATGAACTTCTCCTTATCACCAGTCATGTGACTTGAGCAGGCACTGTCTATATACCATTTGTTGCTTTTCTTAGCTTTGAGACAGACCTGCAAAACAAAGTTTATGTTTTCCTTTTAGGTACCCAAATTTGCTTGGGTCCTTTTCGGTTAGTGAGTAATTCCTTAGGTGCAGAGGCAACTTTGGGAACCCATTCAGTTTTCCTGCCTGACCCATTTTTCTTTAATGCACAAGAACTGGAAATATGTCCCTTTTTGTTACAGAAATGACAGGTAATGAATGGACTGCTAGATTGAGTGGTAGGAAGAAAACAATGCAAATAATACTTCTGTTTAGCATGCCTGGATTGATCATATGTTTCAATGTGAGGTGATGCATTATTTTTCTTTTTGTTATTGTTAGCATGCACAAAATGTCTCATATACATATTCTGATTTTTCTTCCTGATCTTTTCTTTGACAGCACATGGATCATAGCCAAGACCAGCTTTTCCTTGTGATATTCTTTGGCTCCCCATCAAGGCAAACAACATATCTTTACCTCTAGTGAGCCTAGACATGCTTTTAACTAGATAATCATTAGTTTGTTTAAGTTCAGTGCATGAGGTGCAGCAACCGGACTTAGTAGGAGGTAAAGAGGCAATTTCAGAGACTATGGTTTGAGACTCCAGCTTATTTATCTTTTTCTTTGCTAATTTCAGTTCTTTAGCAATTTTAATGAATTCATCATGAAGCTCATGAAATGCATCTAGTAATTCAGAATAGGAAGGTTCAGATTCATATACCTCTTCTTCCTGATCACTGCTGTGTGAGAGTGTGGCTTCTTCAGAAGCAAGTGCCATCAGACAAATGTTGACAATCTCATCCTCATCTTCTTCTTCCTCATCTGAGCTGTTGCCCCATATAGATGAGATGTAGGCCTTCTTCTTCTTTCCCTTATCAGCAGCTTTCTTTTCCTTTTCTTGTTTCTTGAGGAATTGAGGGCAGTCCCACTTTATGTGTCCCTGCTTCTTGCATTCATAGCAAGTCACAGGTTCTTTTGTCTCTTTCTTGCTTTCTCCAGCTGCTCCTTTCTTGAAGAATCTCTTGTTCTTCTTTTTGCTGTAGAATCTTCCGAATTTTCTGACCATCATTGCCAGAGTTTCTTCATCCAGATCATCTCCCTCATCAGATTCTTCTTCCTTTTCATCAGCAGCTTTGAGGGCAAGGCCTTTTTTTTTTCTGTCCATCCCAGCTTCCTTGAGTGCTTTGATTTTTCCTTCATATTCCTCAAGGCTGCCGAAGAGAGCTGTGACAGAAGCCATTGATTCTCCTCTGGCTTCTTCTATAGCTGTTACTTTGGGCTGCCATTCCAGAGGGAGAGCTCTGAGTATTTTTCTTACTTTCTCAGACTGAGTGTATTCCTTTCCCAGGCTTTTGAGTTGATTCACAATGAGGGTGAATCTCTTTTGTAGCTCCTTTACAGTTTCTCCTTCAGCCATTCTGAAGCTTTCATACTCCCCAATGCACGTGTTCAGTCTGTTCTCCCTGACTCCAGATGTTCCTTCATGAGCAATCTGTAAAGTATCCCACATTCCTTTTGCAGTGGTGCATTGCGAGACTCTGTAGAATTCATCTTGATTCAGGGCACTGACAAAACAGTGTTTTGCTTTGAAATTCAGTAGGACTCTCCTTTTGTCCTCATCATTCCATTCTGCTTCCAGCTTCTCTTTGTGTTCTCCACCTTCAGTTAGAGCCATTGGAACGAAATCCCCTTTTTCAATGACTGACCAGATGTCAAGATCAATTGATTGGAGGTAGATTTGCATTCTCATCTTCCAGTACCCATAATGCTCTCCACTGAAGCCTGGTGGTCTGTTAGTATTGTTTCCTTCAGGGAGTATACTCTCTCCAAAGCCAGCCATCTTAATTCCCGGACTGTGAGTTCCTTTGGATGGGAATCCGGGCTCTGATACCACTTGTTAGCAAGACTGACTTTCCAAGAGGGGGGTGAATTGGGAAGTTTGAAATTTTTCTGCACAAAGTGAAGTAAGTGAAGATATCACAGTATAATAAAACAATGTGTGAAACAGAGCAAGCTGAAAAGTAAAGATAGGGAGAAGAGAACTCAGTAATTTATCCTGGTTCGGTCCCTCCACTTGACCTACATCCAGTCCCCAAGGCACCTCTTGGGATTTATCCACTATACAGCAAGAATTTCAATGGGCTTCTTGCAAAGGCCACAGTACACGAGTTTGCTCTGTTTTTGAGCTCTCTCAAACTCTCCAAGCACTTTCACTATGTGCTTCCAAATCTCCTTGTGAATATCCCTCACAAGTAAATCTATCTTTCAGATGAAGAGTAGATTGAATACAATGAAATAACTCTCTTGAAAGGAGTAGATATGAAAGTTTAGGTACAAGTTTGGAAGTTAAGAGGGTAAAAGCTTTTGAGAAAAAGATTCAGCAGAAATTCGGTATATACAAGTTTGATTTGTTACCCACAACTTCAAATGATGTTGTATTTATAGATTTAGGTCTCAAATATCCGTTAGAGACTAAATCTATCCGTTGGAGAAGTTATTCAACGGTTACTCTGAAAAAACTATCCGTTTACCAACCGCATTTAATGTTTCTGACATACTGAAATTCGAATTTTGGTTGGCCAACAGACGAATTTCGAGGGAACCAAAGATTAAAGCTTCCAACGTTACAGCACGAAGTTCGTCTGTCCATGAAGTGAAATTCGAATTTTGAAACTTACAAAACATTTTCACAATGTGACATACGAATTTTCAAGAAGAAAGTTTTTCGGTTAAGTATGAACAGTGTTTTCAATTTTCTACAGTGCCTTCGAAATTCGAATTTTGGATATGCGAAATTCGTCTGTCAGAGAACCTCTTTTCAGACTCATTTCATTATTCGAATGTTGCAAGTTCTCATCATTCGTATGTCAATGTTTCATTTCAATAGACTTAAGAACTTAGCTTCTGAAATTCGAATTTCAATGTTCAAAGTTCGTCTGTCAGAGAGCAGTTTTGAAACTTACATCACTCTTGATCTTAGGTGAACTTTAACATAGTTTCAGACGAATTTCTTCTAATTTCTTAAGTTTTGTTTTGTTTGAAATTCGAATTTTGAAGATTCAAAGTTCGTCTGTTTGTAAAGAAGCATCTTTCAGACTTATATGAAAATTCGAATGTTGGAACTTGAAAATTCATCTGTCAGAGAGCATTTTTCAAACTTAATTTCATTTTGATTTTAGATGCACTTTATCATAGTTTCAGACGAATTTCTTTGGTTTTTACAAACTTCATTTTACTTGAAATTCGAATTTTGAAAGTGTGAAGTTCGTCTGTTACAAAAGGCCTCTTTTCAGACTAGATGAAAATTCGAATTTTGAACAACCAAAATTCGTCTGACAGAGAGCAATCTCTTCAGACTTATTCAGTTTTAGCTTGAAATTCGAATTTCCAAAGGCAAAGTTCGAATTTCTAACTTGACAGTTCAGTTTAAACTTTCAACCTTCGTCTGTTTGAAGGTGTTTTTCAAATGTTCAAAGATTTAGCATAAAATTAAAGTTTGAAAACATCTTTTCTTCAAATCAAAATCTTTTACCCAATCATACTGAAAACTAAAGATCCTACAAAAGATCTAACATCAATACTCAGAAAATCTTCACTTGAAACAGCTTTGTTCTTCTTTGATATCTTCCATCCAAGCTCTTGAGTGTTGGTTTAAAGTCATCAAAACTCTTGATTCAACAGTCTTAATGAAAATTTGAACTTTGGCCTTTGGAAATTCGAATTTCGCACTGAAACTGAACAAGTCTGAAGAGATGCCTCTCTGACAGACAAACTTTGACTTAATAAAATTCGAACTTTGATAAGTATCTGAAAGAAGCCTTAAGCAACAGACGAACTTTGGGTTTTGAAAATTCAAATTTCAGATAAAATGAAACTTATGAAAACTATAGAAATTCTTCTGAAATTATGTCAAAGTTCATCTAAAACTAAGTTTGGATTGAATGTCAAAATTATCCACTGACAGAAGAACTTTGAACATGAAAATTTGAATTTCAGAAACTAAGCTTTTGAGTCTGTTGCAGTGATATGTTGACATACGAATGATAGTATTTATAAATTCAAATTTTGAATTTAGTCTGAAAAGAGGTCTATCTGACAGACGAACTTTGATATTTGAAAATTTGAATTTTGAACTATATGAACTACTGAGCCTTGTAAAACAGCTACGGACAGACGAATTTTGGAGTTCCAAAATTCGAATTTCGAAGGCACTGTAGCAAATTGAAAGTACTGTTCACACTTAACAGAAAAACTTTCCACTTGAAAATTCATATGTCACAACACAGAAACATTTTCCAAATATCAAAATTCGAATTTCACTTCATGACAGACGAACTTCGGGCTTTCAACGCTAAAGCTGTTAACCTTCGGTTTCTTCGAAATTCGTCTATTGACTAACCAAAATTCAAATTTCAGTATGTCAGAAGCATTAAATGCGGTTGGTTAATGGATAGTTTTTCAGAGTAACTGTTGGATAACTTCTCCAACGGATAGATTTTGTCTCTAACGGATATTTGAGACCTAAATCTATGAATACAACATCATTTGAAGTTGTGGGTAATGATTTTAACTTTGTATATAGTAAAACTCTGCCAAATTATTTACTCAAAACTTCACATTCTCACACTTCAATAGTCTGTACTTCAACTTTCATATTCACTCTATTTAAAAGAGTTTAATCTTTGTAAACAATCTAATCTTCATTTGGAAGATAGATTTTCTTGTGAGGGGATATCACAAGGGATTGGGAAGCACTTTGTGAAAGTGCAGAGAGTGAATGAGTGAGCTCTAGAAAACAGAGCACAAACGTTGTACTGTGGCATTTGCAAGAAGCCCATTGAATTCTTGCAGGATAGTGGAAAATCTCAAATGGTGACTTGGGGACTGGACGTAGGTCAAGTGGAGAAACCAAACCAGGATAAATTTCTGAGTCTTCTTCTCTTTTCTGTTACTTTCACAATTATTTATTTATACTCTATTTTACCATCATATATTGCATTCTTCACCTCCTTGATATTTTGCAGAAAATTTTTAATCTTCCCAATTCACCCCCCTCTTGGGAAGCCAGCCTAACTAACATGAGTTTATAAGGTGCAAAATCAAGTTTAAATGGTGGGAAATGAAGATTCGTGAATAAAATTAATGAGAATTTAAGAGAGGAGATGAATAGACTTGGGAAAGAAACGAATAGAGTTGCGTTTATTCAGAGCAAGACCCTTTATTTCAACTTCTATAACCATTCAACAGATGAATTTTAAGGGGTCAAAATTTGGATTTTGAGCAGTTACAAGTTAGACAACTAAGAAAGGCTTTCTGACAGACTAATTTTCTTCAAGAAGTTCATCTGACAAAAGCTTAGTTCAAGCAATAGGCATCAACAGACGAACTTTGAATCATCAAAGTTTGAATTTCAAGAAATCAAGCATTAAACAAACATGAATGAGAAAAACAACAGACGAATTTCATTTTTGAAGAGAATTAGCATGAAAGCATGCTTTAACAAACGAATTTAGTGATTCAAAAATTTGAATTTCAAAGTTTTGTAAAGGATCTCTAAAATGTGTATTTCGAGGTATGGAAATTCATACAGAGAACATTTTGAGCAAAATCAACATTCTTGAAGTAATTCAGAAATTCAAATTTTGAGCAGTCAAAAGATGAATTTCAAGGGATCTGAAAGTACTGTAACAACATAGAAGCTTCTAAAATTCATCTGATAATCATCTAAGTTTGAATATTGAGCATACTAATTGTTTCAAAACACAATTCAACATTGAAAATTCAACATTGAAATTCATCTGAAAACATCAAAAATGCGAATTTCAAGTTTATAAACTTATAGATAGGGCCTGAAAGTTCAAATTTTTAGCTTTCCTTTAGTATCTTTTGATTGTGTAGGTTGGATTAAATCCAATAAACTGATTTGCTATCATCTAGATTCATGTGGAGTACCTGCAAAACATCTTAAACACACTCTGATGCTAAAGTTAATACTAATTTAACATCAAAAACTCAAATAGATTTAGTTAGAAGCTTGCTTACAATTCATTGGGATTTACTATTTCCAATTCTCTTCTGATTTTGTAGTATCTATCTTCTGTAAGTGGCTTAGTTAGAATGTCTATAATTTGATCTTTAGTAGGGATGTATTCGAATTTGATGTCTCCTTTCAAAACATGATCCCTTATGAAGTGATATCTTACTTCAATGTGCTTTGTTCTTGAATGCATAACTGGATTCTTTGTGATGTTGATAAAACTTTGATTATCGCATTTTATTGTTATCTCCTTCATCTTAATCTCAAGATCATCAAGTTGTCGCTTCATCCAAAGGACTTAAGCATAACAACTGCCTACTGCAAGATATTCAGTTTTTGCTATGGAGAGAGTCACACTATTTTGCTTCTTGCTAAACCATGAGACCAAGGATCCTCTAAGAAAATGACACGTTCCACTTGTGTTTTTTCTATTAGTTTTGGATCCAGCAAAGTCAAGATCAGTATATCCTGTGAGCTCTTCTTCATTGCCTTTTGGATATCAAAGTCCCATATGTGATGTTCTAATTAGGTATATGAAAATCCTCTTCATAGCTGTTGCATGAGACTCTTTGGGACATGATTGGAACCTTGTACACATATAGACACTGAATATAATGTCAGGTCTACTAGCTGTTAGGTATAGCAGGGAGCTAATCATTCTCCTATACTGAGTTATGTTAGGCTTTCCTCCCTCGTCCATATCAAGTTTTGTTGCAGTAGCCATAGGAGTTTCCATTGATTTAGCATTTTCCATTCCAAACTTTTTCAGCAGCTCCTTCAGATATTTTGATTGATTGAGCAAGATGTCATCATCACATTATTTAATTTGCAATCCAAGGAAGAAGTTAAGCTCATCTATTATTGACATTTCAAATTCACTCTGCATTAACTTAGAGAAATTGTTGCAAAGAGATTCATTAGTAGCACCAAATATAATATCATCAACATAAATTTAAACAATAAGTAAGTCTTTATTTTCTTTTTTAGTAAATAGTGTTGTATCTACTTTTTCTCTATTAAATCCCTTTTCAGTTAAAAAATTACTTAGCATTTCATACTATGCTCTATGAGCTTGTTTTAGGCCATAAAGAGCTTTCTTCAGTTTATAAACATAATTTGGCTTTGTTGAGTCCTCAAAAATTGGAATTTGATCAACATAAACTTCTTCCATGATATATCCATTCAGAAAAGCACTTTTTACATCCATTTGATATAGCATTTTGTCTTTCATGCATGCATAGGCTAAGAGGATTCTTATTGCTTCCAATCTTGTAACTGGTACAAAGGTTTCCTCATAGTTTATGTCTTCTCCTGATTATATCCTTTAGCCACTAATCTAGCTTTATTTCTAATAATTGTTCATGATTCATCAAGTTTATTTCTAAAAATCCATTTAGTTCTAATAATAGGGTGATCTTTGGGTCTAGGCACTAAATCCCAAATCTGATTTCTTTCAAACTGATTAAGTTCATCTTACATAGCTAGTATCCAATATTGATCGATTAAGACTTCTTCAGCACACTTAGGTTTAATTTGAGAAATAAATACACAATTGTTTATTTGATCCCTAAGTTGTCTTCTAGTTTTAACAATCTCTTGAACACACTCAATCACTTGATCAACTGGATAACTTCTATGATATCTCCAAGCTCTAAGGAGTTCTTGAAAAATTTCTTCGTTGTTTTCATATTCAATATCTTTTTCCTGAATATCTTCCTCTATATTTGTGGATTCGTATATTTTTGGAGGTTCAATTTTATCTTCTCCAGAAAAATTCAAATTCTTAAAGCTAGAAATAAGATTATATTCATCAATAGTGTGCTTAGAAATAGTTTTATTTTCAATAAATACAACATGCACAGATTCTTCTATAGCTCTAGTCTTTTTATTGAAAACTCTATATGATTTACTTCTATTAGAATAGCCAAAGAATGTCCTTCATTTGATTTGACATCAAACTTACACCCAGATTCTCTTTTTCATTGTTGTGAATGAAGCACTTGCAGCTAAATACATGTAGGTGTGAGAGGTTTGGTTGCCTTCCTTTGTATAGCTCATAAGGTGTCTTTCCCAAAATTAGTCTAATGTAGGCTCTACTAAAGATGTAGCTTGCTGTGTTTACTGTATCAGCCTAGAAAACTTGAGGAAGCTCTTTTTGTTCGGCATTACACTAGCTATTTCTCTAATTGTTCTATTCTTCCTTTTCACCACTCCATTTTGCTGAGGAGTCCTTGGTGCTGAGAAGTTATAATCAATTACATGCTCCTCACAGTACTCTAAAAAGCTTGAGTTTTCGAATTCTCCTCAATGATCTGACCTGATAGACATAATGGAAATACCTTTCTTATTTTGTACTTTCTTAGGTAACGTTACAAATGCATCAAATGTTTCATTTTTGGAAGAAAGGAACAAAGTTCAAGTAAATCTAGAGTAATTATCTACAATCACAAGCACATACAAGTTTCCACCAATTATTTTTACTCTAGATGGACCTATCAAATCCATATGCAATAATTGCAGTGGTCTAGATGTGGTGATTACATTTTTAGGTTTGAATGATTGTTTAGTTTGTTTCCCTTTGAGGTATGCATCACATACTTTATCCTTTTCAAAAGAGATTTTTGGTAAACCAGTGACTAAATCATTCTTAATTAATTTTGTTAGTTAGTTCATGTTAACATGTGTTAGTCTTCTATGTCATAACCAACTATCATTAGCTTTACTAATTAAACAAACAGAGTCTAAAGTAGGAAGTTCATCAAGATCAATAGTATAGCAGTTACCTTCCCTTTAAGCTTTGAGAATTATTTTGAGATCACTTTTTCGGATGACCAGGTAGAATTTTGAGTCAAACAGAACCAAGTTCCCTTTGTCACATGTCTACCTCACACTCAGCAGGTTGTAGTTAAGGTCAACTACAAACAGCACTTCTTCTATAGATATTTCAGGATTCTTGCCTACAATACCAATGCTAACTATTCTACCATATTGGTCACCTCCAAAGGTTATCTTTCCTCCTTTCTTGTCTCTAAGGGTAATAAACTTCTCCTTATCACTAGTCATATGTCTTGAGCAGGCACTGCCTATATACCACTTGTTGCTTTTTCTAGCTCTAAGACAAATCTGCAAAACAAAGTTCAGTTTTTCCTTTTACATACCCAAATCTACTTGGATCCTTTTTTGTCAGTGGCATTTTTTCTAGATACAGATGTACCTTTGGGAACCTATTCTACCTTCCTGTTAAATCCATTTTTCTTTAATAAACATGAACTTGAAGCATGTCCCTTCTTATTACAGAAGTGGCAGGTGATAAAGGGATTGCTACATAGTGATGGAGGAAGAAAGCAATGCAGCTAATATTTTTGTTTTATATATTTTAGTTAGATATAAGATTCAATGCATTTTAAGTTGTAATTTTTCTTCTTATGTCCATTAGCATGCACAAAATGTCTCATATATAAATTTTGATTATTCTTTTCATTCTTTTCTTTGACTGCACAAGGATCATAGCCAAGTCTAACTTTTCCTTGTGCAATTCTTTGACTTCCTAGTAAAGCAAACAACATATATTTACCCTTAGTAAATTTAGCCATGCTTTTCAAAAGATATTCACTGTTTTTCTTCAATTCAATGCATGATGTACAACAAATAGATTCAGTTCTATATAAAGATACAGTGTCAAACATTTTGCAATTAGATTCTAACTTGCTAATCCTTTTCTTAGTCAGTTTTAATTCTTTTGCAGTTTTAATAAACTCATAATGCAGATTATGAAATGCATCAAGCAATTCAAAGTAGGAAGGTTCCGATTCATTTACCTCATCTTCTTGATCAATGTTAGATGAGTTTGGATTTTCTTCAGATGCAAGTACCATCAAGCAGATGTTGGAAATTTCTTCTTCATCTTCATTCTCTTTATCTAAGCTGTTGCCCCAGATTGATGAGATGTATGCCTTTTTCTTGTTGCCTTTGTCAACAACTATTTTTTCATTTTCTTGCTTCTTTAGGAATTGTGGACAATCCCATTTGATGTGCCCTTACTTCTTACATTCATAGCAGGTGACAGGTTTGTTTGCCTTCTTTCTTGTTGTCTGCAGCTGCTCCTTTCTTGAAGAATCTTTTGTTTCTCTACTTATTATAGAAGCTTCCAAATTTTCTAACTAGCATAGCTAGAGTCTCTTCATCCAGTTTTTCTTCATCATCTGATTCTTCTTCACTATCTTCTACAGCTTTCAATGCAAGCCCCATTTTCTTCGTATCTTGACCAGCTTCATTGAGGGCTTTCACCTTACCCTCATACTCTTCAAGACTATCGAAGAGAGCAGTGATAAAAGCCATTGACTCTCCTCTGGTTTCTTCTATAGCTGTTACTTTTGGTTGCCATTCCAAAGGAAGAGCTCTAAGAATTTTTTTGACTTTCTCTGGTTGTGAGTACTCCTTGTCAAGACTCTTCAATTGATTTACAATAAGGGTGAATCTCTTTTGTAAATCTTTGATGCTTTTATCTTCCATCATTCTGAAGCTTTCATATTCATCGATATAGGAGTTTAATTTGTTCTCCCTTACTCCAGTAGTTCTTTCATGAGCAATCTCTAGAGTATCATACATTCCTTTGGCTGTGGTATATTGAGATACCCTATAGAATTCGTCTTAATTGAGTGCACTGACCAGGCAATGTTTGACTTTGTAGTTAAGCAGAACTCTTCTCTTATCTTCTTCATTCCATTCCTCTTATGACTTTTCTTTGTATTTGCCATCATCCTACAGCTTCATTGGGACAAAATCCCCCTTTTGGATGATTGACCAGATGTCTAAGTCAATGGAATGAAGATAGATTTACATACTCATCTTCTAATATCCACATAATGCTCTCCACTAAAGCCAGGAGGTCTATTTGTGTTATTTCCTTTAGGAAGAATACTCTCTTCGAAGCCAGCCATTGATTCTCCCGGATTGTTAGATCCTTCACTTGGGAGTTCGAGTTCTATACCACTTGTTAGGTCTGCTGGCTTCCCAAGATGAGGGTGAATTGGAAAGTTTGAAATTTTCTACAAAATCATAAATGAGCAGTGAAAGAAATAGTTGCAAAAAAATAGAGTACTAAATATAATAGAACAGTAAGCAAAGTAGAGGAAAGGAAGACACAGAGATTTATCCAGGTTCGGTCTCTTTCTCTTGACCTACGTCCAGTCTTCAAATTACCACTTGAGATTTTTCATTATCTTGCAAGGATTCCTTGCAATGCCACGGTATAACCTTGTGCTTTATTCTAAGAGTTTATAAATTCTCACTCTGCACTCTAGCCAAGTGCTTCCCAAATCCCTTGTGAAATCCCTTCATAAGAAAATTTTTCTTCCAGATGAAGATAAGATTGTTTACAATAAGAGAAACTCTCTAATATAGAGTATATATGAAAGTTTAGGAGCAATAAATGAAGTGTGAGAGAGTATAAGGCTTTTTGTAATGATTTTGATAGAATTTTAGTATATACAACGTAAAATTGTTACCCACAACTTTAAATGAAGTTCTATTTATAGATTTATGTCTTAACTATACGTTAGAGATAAGATCTAGCTGTTAGAGATATTACCTAATGGTTACTCTGCAAAACTTGCTGTTCACCAAGCGTATTTAATGCGTCTAACATCCAAAGTTCAAATTTTTTTGTGTCAATAGACAAATTTCACAAAAATCATAAGTTAAAGACTTTAACGTTGAACTTCAAAGTTTGTCTATTTAGAGGTGAAATTTGAATTTTGATATTGACAAATATTTTCCAAGTTAGAACATACAAATTTTCAAGTATAAAGTGCTGCTGATAAGTGTGAACAGTTATTCCATATTGCCACAGTGCACTCAAAATTCAAATTTTGGAGGCCCAAAATTCATCTGGCAGTAAGCAACTTAATATGGCACAAAAGTTTTTCTTTTCAAAATTTGAATTTTGAGCCTTCAAAGTTCGTCTGTCAGAAAGACCTCTAATGAGACTTACTACATTTCCATTCCAAAGTTTGAATTTTCAAAATCAAAGTTTGTCTGTTAGAGGGACATCTAATTAGACTTATATATTTTCATTCCAAAGTTCGAGTTTTCAAAATCAAAAGTTTTTCTATCAGAGGGACTAATTTAGAACTCTTTTTGTACTTTAATTTTAAATAAACTTTGTCATAGCTTTAGACAAACTTTTCATTTTTCACAAATTATGTTGGACTCGAAATTTAAATTTTAACAGGCTGAAATTCATCTGTAGAGGCAACATCTTTATAACTTCAAATTTCAGTCATCAAAGTTTAAACTTTCAAAGTAAGATATGAAGTTTAACAGTTCAAAATTCATCTGTTAGTAAGTATTTTTCAAATATATCATAAGTTAACATAGGATTGTTGAAAAACACTTATTTAAAATCATTGGGTGCAAGATCAAAGCTTTTTACTTTGTGAACACTATGAGAAATCCTACAAACTAATCTAAACTCATTTCTTCCTGGATTTCTTCACTTGATATCTCTTGTACTCCTTTGATATCTTTCGTCCAAGCTCCGATTGTTTGGAATCATCAAAACACTTGATTCAATAATCAAAATTAAGCGTAAGAATGTATCCTTACACTTAGCTGCCTTAATGACTTAATTTGAGTCTAAAATTTGCAAGCCTTTAGAGGACATCTAGAGGTTTCATTCAAGCCAAATATCATAATACTTGGAGCTTTATAGAATATTTTATGTATTTTAAAAATTTGCCTAAAAAGGCTATTAAAACTAGAAAATTATCACTTTTAGTCAAATATGATTTTTTTATATTTTTAGGGACCAAATTTTGCATTTAATTTATGAGTAGAGCTTTCTAACAATGATTAATTTGATGATTTTGGAGTTTTTTTAGCAAAAGTTATGCAAATTTAAAATTGTGGATAGATTTAGTGCTTAATGGTAAAAATTGTTGAATCAAGAGTTTTGATGATTCCAAACCAACCTTCAAGAGCTTGGAATAAAGATATCAAATGTGCACAAAAGGTTTCAAGTGAAGAAATTCCGGAGAAATAGGTACAAAAACATATGTAGGATGTTTAGTAATGTTTTAATTTGAGTAAAAGAATTTGATTTGGTGAAAAGATATTTTAAAACTTTGATTCTATGTTAAATCATTAAAAATTTGAAAAACGCCCGCCAATAGACGAAGGTTGAAAGGTTTACATTGATCTGCTATTTTGAAAATTCAAACTTTGGCTTTGGAAATTCGAATTTCATGTTAAAAATGAATAAGTCTGAAAAGAGGCTTCTCTAACAGACAAATTTTGACTTGAGAAAATTTGAATTTTGATAAGTGTTTGAAATGAGCTTTCAGTAACAGACAAACTTTGGGTTTTGAAAATTTGAATTTCAGACAAAATGTAAATTATGAAAACTAAAGAAATTCATTTGAAACTACGTCAAAGTTCATCTGAAACCAAGTTTAGATTGGGCTTCAAAATTGCTCACTGATAGACGAACTTTGAACATGAAAATTTGAATTTCAGAAATAACGCTTGTAAGTCTGATATATTGATATGTTGACATACGAATGATAGTATTTGTAAATTTGAATTTTGAAGCAAGTCTGAAAAGAAGTCTCTCTGATAGACGAACTTTGCCCTTTGAAAATTTTAATTTCGAATTAGATGAACTACTGTGCCTTATAAACCAACTACGGATAGACGAATTTTGGGGTTCCAAAATTCGAATTTCGAAGGTACTGTAGCAAATTGAAAATACTGTTCACACTTAACAGAACATCTTCAAACATGAAAATTCGTATGTCACAATATAGAAATATTTTCCAAAGATCAAAATTCAAATTTTGCTTCATGATAGATGAACTTCGGACTTTCAATGTCGAAGTCTTTAGCCTTTGGTTTTTGTGAAATTCGTCTGTTGACCAACTGAAATTTGAATTTCAGAATGTCAGAAGCATTGAATGCGGTTGCTTAACGGATAGTTTTTCAGAGGAACTGTTGGATAACTTCTCTAACGGATAGATTTTGTCCCTAACGTATAGTTGAGACCTAAATCTATAAATATACATCATTTGAAGTTGTGGGTAATGATTTTCATTTTGTATATACTGAAACTCTGCCAAATCATTTACTCAAAGTCTCTTACTCTCTCACTTCAATATTTGTACTCCAACTTTCATATTCACTCTATTTAAGAGGGTTTGTTCATTGCAAATAATATTATCTTCATCTAAAAGAAAGATTTTCTTGTGAGGAGATATCACAAGGGATTAGGAAAGCATTTAGTAAGAGTGCATAGAGTGAAAGAGTGAGCTCTAGAAACAGAATATCATCTTTGTACTGAGGCATTTGCAAGAAGCCCACTGAATTCTTGCAAATAGTGAAAAATCTCAAGTGGTAACTTGAGGACTGGACATAGGTCAAGTGGAGAGACCGAACCAGGATAAATATCTGAGTCTTCTCTTCCCTACTGCTACTTTTACAGTTTATTCATTTATACTCTATTTTACCATCATACTTTACTTTCTTCATCTTCTTGATATTTTGCAGAAAATTTTCAAGCTTCCCAATTCACCCCCCTCTTGAGAAGCCAGCTTATCTAACAAGTGGTATCAGAGCTCAGTTTCCCAATCAAATGATTTCACAATCCGGGAATTAAAATGGCTGGCTTTGGAGAAAGCATACTACCAAAGGGAAATAACACAAATAGACCACCTGGCTTCAGTGGAGAACACTATGGTTACTGGAAGATGAGGATGCAAATCTATCTCCAGTCAATTGATCTGGACATCTGGTCAGTCATTCAGAAGGGAGATTTTGTCCCAATGGCTTTAGAAGATGACGGGAAGTACAGAGAGAAGCCAGAACCTGAATAGAATAAGGAAGATAAAAGAAGAGTCTTGCTGAACTTCAAGGCAAAACACTGCTTGGTCAATGCTTTGAATTAAGACGAATTCTACAGAGTCTCACAATGCTCCACTGCCAAAGAAATGTAGGATATCTTACAAATTGCTCATGAAGGAACAACTAGAGTCAGGGAAAACAAACTGAATACATGCATAGGTGAATATGAAAGCTTCCGAATGGTTGAAAGGGAGAGTGTAAAAGAGCTACAGAAGAGATTCACCCTCATTGTGAATCAACTGAAGAGTCTGGGAAATGAGTGCACTCAAACAGAAAAGGTCAGAAAGATCCTCAGGGCTCTCCCTCTGGAATGGCAACCCAAAGTAACAGCAATAGAGGAAGCTAGAGAAGAATCAATGGCCTCTGTCACAGCTCTTTTTGGTAGCCTTGAGAAATATGAAGGAAAATTGAAGGCTCTCAAAGAGGCTGCACAAGACAGAAAGAAGAAAGGTCTTGCTCTGAAAGCTACTGAAGAGAAAGAAGAAGAATCTGACGATGGAGATGAGCTAGATGAAGAAACTCTGGCTATGATGGTTAGAAAATTTGGAAGATTCTACAACAAGAAGATAAACAAGAAAATCTTCAAGAAAGGAGCAGCTGGAGATAGCAAGAGAGAAGCAAAAGAACCTGTCACTTGCTATGAGTGTAAAAAGCAGGGACATATCAAATGGGATTGTCCACAATTCCTCAAGAAGCAAGAGAAAGAAAAGAAATCTGCAGACAAAGGCAAGAAGAAAAGAGCTTACATCTCATCAATATGGGGCAACAGCTCAGATGAAGAAGAAGATAATGAAGATGAAATTGCCAACATCTGTCTGATGGCTCTTGCCTCTGAAGAAGCTGAAATCCCATGCAGCAGTGATCAAGAAGATGGGGTATATGAATCTGAACCTTCCTATTCTAAATTACTGGATGCATTTCATGAGCTGCATGATGAGTTTGTTAAAGTTGCTAAAGAATTGAAGCAAGCTAAGAAATAGATTAACAAACTAGAATCTCAATACAATATCTCTGAAATTACTTCTCTACCTATTGCTGAATCTACTTGCTGTAAATCATGCATTAAACTAAAGCAAACCAATGAATATCTAGTGAAAAGCATGTCTAGGCTTACTAAAGGTAAAGATATGTTGTTTGCTTTGATGGGAAGCCAAAAAATATCATAAGGAAAGGCTGGACTTGGCTATGATCCTTGTGCTGTAAAAGAAAAGATTAGGAAGAAAAATCAGAATGTGTACATGAGACATTTTGTGCATACTAGTGGCAATAGAAAGAAATATCATATGTCACATCACATTGAATCATATAATCAACTAAGACATGCAAAACAAAAATATTATCTGCATTGTTTTCTTCCTGCTTCTCAATCCAGCAGTCCCTTTACCACCTGTCACTTCTGTAACAAGAAGGGACATGTTTCCAGTTCATGTGTTTTAAAGAAAAATGGACTTGACAAGAAGGTTAAATGGGTTCCCAAAGATACATCTGTATCTAGGAAAAAGACTACTGGCAGAAAAGGACCCAAGCAAATTTGGGTACCTAAAAAGAAAACTTGAACTTTGTTTTGCAGGTTTGTCTTAAAGCTAGAAAGAGCAATAAATGGTATATGGACAGTGCCTGCTCAAGTCACATGACGGGTTATAAGGAGAAGTTCATCATCCTTAGAGACAAGAAATGAGGAAAGGTGACCTTTAGAGGTGATCAATATGGCAAAATAGTTGGCATTGGTATTGTGGGAAAAAAATCCTGAAACATCCATTGAAGAGGTGCTGTTTGTAATTGGTCTCAACCACAATCTGCTAAGTGTGAGCCAGACATGTGACAAAGGAAACTGGGTGTTGTTTGACTCAAAGTTCTACCTAGTCATCAGAAAAAGTGATCACAAAGTAATCCTCAAAGCTCAAAGGGATGGTAACTGCTATACTATTAATCTTGATGAACTTCCTCCCTTAGATTCTGTCTACTTGATTAGCCAGGATAATGATAGTTGGTTGTGGCATAGAAGATTAGCTCATGTTAATATGAATCAACTATCAAAACTGGTTAAAAATAAGTTAGTTACTGGCCTACCAAAAATCACTTTTGAAAAAGACAAAGAATGTGATGCATGCCTAAGAGGAAAACAAATTAAATCTTCTTTTAAATCTAAAAATGTAGTTACCACAACTAGACCACTAGAACTATTGTATATGGATCTAATTGGTCCATCTAGGGTAAAAAGCATTGGTGGAAATCTGTATGTGCTTGTAATTGTAGATGATTACTCTAGATTTACATGGACATTATTTCTTTACTCTAAGAGTGATACGTTTGATGCATTTGTGACCTTAGTTAAGAAAGTGCAAAATGAGAAAGGTATTTCTATTATGTCTATCAGGTCAGATCATGGAGGAAAGTTTGAGAACTCATATTTCCTGGAGTATTGTAATGAGCATGGAATTGATCATAACTTCTCAGTACCAAGAACACCTCAACAAAATGAAGTAGTGGAAAGGAACAACATAATAATTGGAGAGATGGCTAGAGCTATGTTGAATGAAAAGGAACTTTCTCAGGTATTCTGGGCTGATGCAGTAAACACAATAAGCTATATCATAAATAGAGCCTACATCAGACCAATCCTTGGGAAGACTCCTTATGAGCTGTACAAAGGAAGAAAGCCAAATCTCTCACATCTCCATATATTCGGCTGCAAGTGCTTCATCCACAACCATGGAAAGGAGAATCTGGGTAAGTTTGATGCCAAATTTGATAAAGGTATATTTCTGGGCTAATCTGTGCATGTAGTATTCATTGAAAATGAAACTGTTTCCAAACATGTCACTGATGAGGATTATCTTCTTTCAAATTTTAAAAATTTAGATCTTTCTGATGAAGGTAAAACTGAACCTCCAGTAATATCTAAATCTATTAATATAGAGGAAGAAATTCAAGAGAAAGACTTTGAGGATGAATACAATGAAGAAATGTCTCAAGAACTCCCTAGAGCTTGGAGATATCAAAGGAATTATCCTATTGATCAAGTGATAGAAGATGTTCAAGAGAGAGTTAAAACCAGAAAACAGTTAAGAGATCAAACGATAAATTGTGCTTTCATTTCACAAATTGAACCTAAATGTACTGAAGAAGCCTTAACTGATGAATACTAGATTTTACCTATGCAAGATGAGTTGAATCAGTTTGAAAGAAATCAAGTTTGAGATTTAGTGCCTAGACCCAAAAATCATCCTGTCATAGGTACTAAATGGGTTTTTAGAAATAAACTTGATGAATCAGGATCAATACTCAGAAATAAAGCTAGACTGGTTGCAAAAGGATATAATCAAAAAGAAGGTATTGATTTTGAAGAAACCTTTGCTCCGGTGGCTAGATTAGAAGCAATTAGAATTTTGTTAGCATATGCATGCATGAAAAATATTTTGTTGTATCAAATGGATGTGAAGAATGCTTTTCTAAATGGACATATCATGGAAGGAGTTTATGTAGACCAACCTCCAGGCTTTGAGGACTCTACAAAATCAAACCATGTTTATAAACTAAAGAAAGCCCTTTTACGGTTTAAAGCAAGCCCCTAGAGTATGGTATGAAAGATTAAGTAATTTTCTAACTGAAAAGGGATTCAACAGAGGAAAAGTTGATACAACTTTATTCACTAAGAAAGAAAATAAAGATTTACTTATTGTTTAAATCTATGTTGATAATATTATATTTGGTGCTACTAATGAATCTCTTTGCAAGAATTTTTCTAAGCTAATGCAGGGAGAATTCGAAATGTCCATGATGGGTTAACTCAACTTCTTCCTTGGATTGCAAATCAAGCAGTGTGATGATGGTATCTTTCTCAATCAATCCAAGTATCTAAAAGAATTGCTAAAGAAGTTTAGGATGGAGAATGCCAAGCCAATGGGAACACTCATGGCTACAACAACTAAACTGGATATGGATGAAAAAGGGAAAATGTTTGACATAACCCAGTATAGAAGAATGATTGGATCCCTACTGTACCTAACTGCCAGCAGACCTGACATCATGTTTAGTATCTGTATGTGTGCAAGATTCCAGTCATGTTCCAAGGAAACCCATGCAACTGCTGTGAAGCGTATCTTCAGATATCTTATTGGAACATCATAGATGGGTCTATGGTATCCAAAGGGAAATGGAGAAGATCTCAAAGGATACACTGATGTTGACTTTGCAGGATCCAAAACTGACAAGAAAAGCACAAGTGGAACGTGTCAGTTTCTTGGAGGATCCTTGGTTTCATGGTTTAGTAAAAAGCAAAACAGTGTGGCCTTATCCATGGCAGAAGATGAATATGTTACAGCTGGAAGCTGTTGTGCCCAAATCATTTGGATGAGACATCAGCTTGAGGATCTTGAGGTTGAGATGAAGGAAATACTAATAATGTGTGACAACTAACGTGCCATTAACATCACAAAGAATCCAGTCATGCATTCAAGGACAAAACATATTGAAGTAAGGCACCACTTCATAAGGGATCTTGTTCTGAAAGGAGAAATCAGATTAGAATACATCCCTACAGAAGATTAAGTTGCTGATATCTTGACAAAGCCTCTATCAGAAGACAGACACTACAAAATTAGGAGAGAATTGGGTATGGTAAATCCCAATGAATTGTAAGTAAATCCTTGTGAATTTCTATTTTTAGATTTTCTAACAGTAAATTAATTCTAACTTAAGCATCGGAGAAAGTTTAATGTAAGTTGTAGGTGCTCCTCATGAGTTTAAATGACAGTAGATCTGAAAAATGGAGCAAATCAGAATGAAATAGTAAAAAGCAGAAAGAGACAACAAGAAATCTGAGTTCTGGATTCATTCTGTAAGTTTTTAAAGTTGAAATTCGTATTTTAGTTGTGTTAGACGAATTTCCTTGATAAATTGTGTTTTTGAACGAGGGAGCATGCTCAACATTCGAATTTAGATGCCCAACAGACAAACTTCAGCTTGGAACAGTTCTCAGTGGTCCCTCGAAATTCATCCGTTGATTCTTGAAAGTTCGATTTTTCAAAAATAAAAGATTCAATGTTATCTTTGTCCAAAATGATGTTTATACAAATGTCCATTTCACAACATACGCATGTTGGAGAACCTTTACAAAGTGCAGAAAATTTGAATTTCTAATTCAAAATTTGCCTATTGGAACATGCTCATATTGTTGAACCTCTAAAAAACAAATTTTCATGTGTATAATTCGTCTATTGTTTGTTGCATTGATTATTGCTTGATGCCTGCTCTTCAAAATTCGAACTTTACTGAAACAAAGTTTGTTTGTTCATCTTGTACCGCTTGGACCAAGCCTCTGTTAGACGAATTTTCAGAAAAAAAAAATCATCTATTAGTAAGCTTTGCAGGATGGTTTAACTTGTAAGTACCCGAAGTTTGAATTTTGACCCCTCAAAATTCGTCTGTTCTACGGTTACACGTTAAAACCAACGATTTTCTTCCGAACAGAGGCAACCCTATTTATCTCTTCTCTAAGTCTGTTCAAATTCTCTCTTAAATGCTCTTCAATTTTGACTGTAAATCTTCATTTCCTACCGTTTAAACTCCTTTTTACCTCCTATAAACCTATTCTCAGCTTCATTCTGAAACATTCATCCACGAAAATAGCAAGAGTAAAAAAATCCAGAAGTTGGAAAAGGAGAGGCACGACCAAAGAGAATGGTTAAATTCCAATATGCCTCAAAGGAGGGAGAAAAACAGAAGAGAAAAGCTGAATCAAGCAAGGCAACTCCCTCTAAACGATAGAAAACAACCCCAGAGGCAGAATCAAATAAAGCTGGACCCTCTTCTTCAAAGAAAACAGAGCCTTCGGTCCCTGTTCCTGTTGCTGCTGCTGTTGCTTCCACTTCCTCCTCCAGTACTGAATCTGGAGAATACCAACTCACAACAATGCCATTATGGAGCACTCCTCAAATTCAGGAAGAATACTCGACCGAGTTTGCCAGTAAAAAGGTAATCAAGCCTCATTGTGTGAATATGGAAGATTTCTTATTCTCTAACAATTTTGATGTTGGGATATGGATGCTGAGGTATAAGAATCTATTAGAGATACTGGAGAGGTATGATGATGAAGTAATTACGACATGGTATGCCTCCCTGAAATACAACAGGAAGAAGAAGAAGTGGGAGGTCAATCTGAGATCAAGGACCATTTGGCTCATAGATGAAACTCTTAATGAAGTGTTGGAAATCCTCGGGCAAGATGGCCTTAAGATTGACATCACTGCTTCTGAGTATATGGATGAGGCGAATACTGCTGATAAAGAAAGTGACCTCTTTCTGAACTGTAAAGAGAGTACAATCCTGAACACATTGTTCAGAAGAAGGGAAAATAGGCCAACAATAAACTTGCTGAAGCCCACTAACCTCAGTGCTCAAGTGAGGATCCTACGCTACATAGTGTCTAGGATTATCTTCAACAAAGGAGGCAGTTTTAATTTAATCACAAGGGCATAAGCACATGTAATGGCAGTAATCATGCATGGGAAGTTTATTAACATAGGTCATATCACTCTCTAACGCATGATCAAGGCAAGGGATCAGAGGAAAGACTCTACACTCCTCTATGCAGCAATCATTTCCATAATTCTATAATATGCTAGAATTCAGCACCTTAAAAAAGGAAAAGGAAAACCCACTGAGATTTTTAAGGAAGAAGAGCTACAAAGAATGGGGATTGAGAGAAATGAAGGAAGATGGATTGGGCAGGGAGCAGGAAAATCTGAAGATCTCTTCTTTGTTGAAGATGCCTCCCTATAGCAAGAAGTTTCCTCTGAGGCTCCTACAAAACCTACACCTCAACCTTCTCAGCCTGCTCACATTCCATCTACTCCCCCCTCTCGTGCCAAGCCAACCAAGATCACTGAGTTGTATGATAGTCTATCTACACTCATATTAAGTATCAGGGATGAGCAAAATGCCAAGTTTACTCATCTACAAGATCAAATCCACCAGTTGGCCAAGAACATGAAGGTGGTTACTTATGCATATGAAGACATTTGGAATGTCATTCCTGCCACATCAGCTCCACCTCAGCCAGGGTTCTCTAAGCCAGCTAAGTCTCCAACCCCTAAGCCTCCAAGCCCCTTTGAGCTAGCCTCTTCTGAGCATGATGATGCTGTGGATGATACTGAGGTTGCTAGTACACTGAACACACCAAGTCCTGGTCCTCCCTTGGACTATGGTATGGAAGAAGAAGGCCCTCAGGATTCAAGCTCTCATGACCCCATTCAAGTAGATGCTCCAGAGTCAATCCTGTCCCAGCAAGAATCTGAGCAAGTAGAAAGATTAGTGGCAGACATCTCCACTTCACCATTCATGTAGGCTGCCCTAAATGAAGAAAGAAGCGTTGTGCCTTTTGTTGATTTGGAAGCCATTGCACATAATGCTCTCTTGCAAGCTCAGAGAAGAAGGCTTGAAGAAATATTTCCTCCTCCTAGTCCCTCACCTGTTACATATTATGGTTTCTCGGAGGAAAGAAGGGCACAATTGGCAATCACAAGGCAAGAAACTTCTAAACTTCTTGAGATTTCTGATGATGAAGATGAAGACACAAGTTCTGAAGTTTTTGGGTCCTTGCCAAAGCTAAATCCAGAAATGCCATTTGTTCCTGTGCCTCTTCAAGCCATTCTAGTGTCTTAAATCCCTCCTCCTGTTGATTTTGTTCACCTTCTTAATGATGCCAAAAAGGGGGAGAAGAGTGAGCAAATTGGAAAGTCTAGAAAATCTGCTGTTGAGCCTTCTGGAAAGACGTATAGCAAGAAGACCAAGACCAAGTCAAAGGAGAAGTGATTAGAACTTAGACTTGGATCCTCTTGTAGTGTTATGTTATGTTTCCGTAGTTTGTGTTTTGTGTTTATGTATTTTGAACTATTTTGCATTAATTGTTTCTTGTAAGCAATGTTTGATGAAATGAAAGAATTCCTTGATTGCAATGATCTGTTCCTGTTAATCTTTGAATCTCTGTACTTGATCTACTATACATGATATCTTTTGAAATATAATGCATATGTTGAGGGGGAGCTTGTTAAAGCAAACCCAAGTACTAATCCAGTTTATAAGTTGTTTTGTCATCATCAAAAAGGGAGAGAATGTTGAATCAAGAGTTTTGATGATTCCAAACCAACATTTAAGAGCTTGGAATAAAGATATCAAAGGTGCATAAAAGGTTTCAAGTAAAGAAATTCTAGAGAAATAGGTGCAAGAATAGATGTAGGATATTTAGTAATGTTTTGATTTGAGTAAAAGACTTTGATTTGGTGAAATGATGTTTTAAAACTTTGATTCTATGTTAAATCATGGAATATTTGAAAAACACCCACCAACAGACGAAGTTTGAAAGGTTTACATTGATCTGCTGTTTTGAAAATTTGAGCTTTGGCTTTGGAAATTTGAATTTCATGTTGAAAATGAACAAGTTTGAAAAGAGGCTTCTCTGATAGACGAATTTTGACTTGAGAAAATTTGAATTTTGATAAGTGTCTGAAAGGAGCTTTCAGTGACAGACAAACTTTGGGTTTTGAAAATTCGACTTTCAGACAAAATGTAACTTATGAAAACTAAAGAAATTCGTCTGAAACTATGTCAAAGTTCATCTGAAACCAAGTTTAGATTGAGCTTCAAAATTGCTCACTGACAGATGAACTCTGAACATGAAAATTCGAATTTCATAAACAAAGCTTGTGAGTCTGATATATTGATATGTTGACATACAAATGACAGTATTTGTAAATTCAAATTTTGAAGTAAGTCTGAAAAGATGTCTCTCTGACAGACGAACTTTGCCCTTTGAAAATTTTAATTTCGAATTAGATGAACTACTGTGCCTTATAAACTAGCTATGGACAAACGAATTTTGGGGTTCCAAAATTCAAATTTTGAAGGCACTATAGTAAATTAAAAATACTGTTCACACGGAACAGAACGTCTTCAAACATGAAAATTCGTATGTCACAATATAGAAACATTTTCCAAAGATCAAAATTCGAATTTTGCTTCATGATAGATGAACTTCGGATATTCAATGTTGAAGTCTTTAGCCTTTGGTTTCTGTGAAATTCATCTGTTGACCAACTGAAATTCGAATTTCAGAATGTCAGAAGCATTAAATGTGGTTGGTTAACGGATAGTTTTTCAGAGTAACCGTTGGATAACTTCTCTAACGGATAGATTTTGTCCCTAACGTATAGTTGAGACCTAAATCTATAAATATAACATCATTTGAAGTTGTGGGTAACAATTTTAATTTTGTATATACTGAAACTCTACCAAATCATTTACTCAAAGTCTCTTACTCTCTCACTTCAATATTTGTACTCCAACTTTCATATTCACTCTATTTAAGAGAGTTTGTTCATTGTAAATAATCTTATCTTCATCTAGAAGAAATATTTTCTTGTGAGGGGATATCACAAGGGATTGGGGAAGCACTTAGTAAGAGTGTATAGAGTGAAAGAGTGAGCTCTAGAAACAGAGCATCATCTTTATACTAAGGCATTTGCAAGAAGCCCACTGAATTCTTGCAAAATAGTGAAAAATCTCAAGTGGTAACTTGAGGACTGGACATAGGTCAAGTGGAGAGACCGAACCAGGATAAATATCTGAGTCTTCTCTTCCCTACTACTACTTTTATAGTTTATTCATTTATACTCTATTTTACCATCATACTTTGCTTTCTTCATCTTCTTGACATTTTGCAGAAAATTTTCAAGTTTCCCAATTCACTCCCCTCTTGGGAAGCCAACTTATCTAACAAAAATGATAAAGAAATTCTTAAGTGATCTTTTCCCTACCTTTTATGGATAAACTAAATCTATGAAATGATTTGGGCTTAAAAGGGTAAAACAATCATTTTGCTAAAAGATAAGGGTAAAATAGTCATTTTACAAAAATAAAGATAGAAAATAATATTATAATACTCCAATACAGAGTAAAAGTATAAGTGATGCTGGTTATATGGGTCTGGCGAAGAAAAAGTATAGGCGCAATAAAAGGCTGTCCCACATAATAGTAAATGCCGACCAAGTAAGATGAATAGTAAAAAGTAAGATAAGTGGATCTTACATAAAAAAAGTAAAGAGAAAAAGGTAATGAGTCTCATAGATAAAGTACATGGAAAAGAATACAATATATAATAGAAAATCATATAAAAATACACAAACCAAAACCAATTGGATCTGTAAAATGGCAAGATAGTAATTTCTCTCTACCTTCCATGGTCTGATTGAAATTATTGGACAAAAATGCCCTTCCACACTCTCTCACAAGGGCCAAAATATCAAAGGGCAAATAGATAAAGTGATATAAACAATTCAAGAATAATTGGAAGGTAAGGGTTTGAGTTTCATTAAGCTAATGTTTAGGATGAATTTGTGATATTGCATAAAACCTAGATTGCATGAATAAATGGCCAAAGTTTGAGCTTTCCATTTGGGTGCCCATGAGGCCATGTTTCGGCCAAGAAGATAAGTAAAGGAGGGAAGAGGTTTTCCATGAAACTAATACTTCCAATGCATTCCTAGCATCCAAAATAGTTAAGAAAGACTAAGGGATTCATTGTAGAACTTGGTTTGCATAATATCAAATTTTATGGTCTATTATGCATAAAAGAGTCCAAATGATGTTAGCAAGTTATTTATGAGATTTAATGATGTTGCTAGGGTCTAAACAAGGTGGGGAAGTTAGCTCAAATAAGTAAAGGTCAAGTTAAAGTCAAAGATAGTAATGCTCTAAGGTAGTATTTTGCCGTTGTCTCTATGTTATTACTTAATGATGTTTTATATGATAATTTGTTATGAAAATGTTGCTATGTTATTGCCATGACTATTTTTGTGATTGCTTGGCTGTTTTTATGATGAAAGCTAAGCTTGAGATGTTATGTTTTTAAGCTATTATCCTACTGAAATTTTGTTAGACAACATTGATATTTTATATGCTTTATGAAAGCATGTAAGGTTTTCTATGTTTCCAAATGTTTTGTGATGATGTATTGGTATGTTCAGGTTGATTACTAAGATTCTCAAATCTCACCCCCTAGTTTTCTCAAATGATAGGACCAAGCAATGTCAAAGGAAAGCATGTAGCTAAGAGGATTGAAGAAGAAGATTGATGTACTAGAAACTATTTTGGACTGACTTTACTGTCTGCTTTGAACTATTGTATAAATTTGAATACATCTTCAAAAAATCAGTGGTCCATATGTATGGATAGAGCCATGTCTTATGAACAATATGGCACTAGTTTGGATATATTTGGAATTATACAATATAAGTTATGCATGTTCTCCCAAAACTGCTCCAGTTTAACTTATTTCTGACCCTTGAGGATTTATATTGGTACTCTGACCAATAGGCATATAATAAATGTACAAGGTTTACATGGTTATAAAGTAGATGCATAGAGTATTCTAATGATGTTAAGAATGCATGAATTAGCTTTCTAATTTTAGAGATACGAATTTTCAAAATTATAGTGGAACGAGAAAATGAACAATAAAGTTTAAAAAATAAGTTGTATGAATCTAAGCAATGATTTTCTAGTTTCATATTTTTGCCATGAAGTTCAAGATGTGCAAAAATATTAGAGAATTAACCATCATGAAATGATTTTTGTACATTTAATTATGATTTTTGAAATTTTGCTGCGCAATGTACTATAATCTCTGTGAAAATAGTTTTTCATAGTTTCGAGTTTTTAATTGGTTCATGTTTTCAAAGGCATTTTTAATGCTTCAAAGCTATGCAGTTTGCATGGGAAAATATTAAATTATAAGATGTAACACTTCTCTTGTTGGATAAAAAGGATGATTTCTTGTTGTGCTTTGATGCCATGTTATGCTATTACCATTTGAAATTATTTGTAATAAGTTACTTGAGGTGATTTAGCAATTAAATAATTATTTAAAAAGGGAATTTTTGCTTGGGCATCTATTCTCCCATTATGTATGGATTGATGCTCTTCTTACTTGAGTAGCCTTTTTATTATCTTTACTATTGCTACTATGTGAGCTCGATCTTGAGCTTGGGGTTCAATTAGTGTTTGGGGTTTTTACTAAATACTCTTGTTGGAAAAATATTTAAGGCCATGGATGCAAGTTTATGGAGAGATTTATATGATTTGAACTTTAAATCTTTAAATGTAGTTGAACCCTAAGGGGTGAAATAGGATTTTCAAAATGCTTGTTACTTGACCAATAAATTATTATATTTACATCTTTGAGATGCTAAGAAAAAAAATCAATGAATGTGCAAAGTTTTATAGAATTTGGACTAGAGTAAGCTTACTGGAAGGTGTTGCACATTTGAGAACCTTAAATTTTAAGACCAAATAATGTTAGCAAGTCCTTGATAACATCCCATTTTTTTCATATTTGTATTTTATAACCAGATAATGTTATAAATAATATTAAAGTATTTTGGTTTAATTTATGATAGTTGGGGAAGTCTAGATATTTAATTAAATTAGTTTAAGACCCAAAATATCCTGCAAATATAAAAAGGCACTTAAAAGGGCAAAATAGTCATTTTACAAAAGAAGAGGGAAAATAATATTATAAAACTCCGGTGCTTGCTAAAGTATAAGTGATACTCGGTATATGAGCCTGGAGAGGAAAAAGTACAAGTCTAGTAAAGGAGGATCCCGCATAAATAGTAAATGCCGACTGAATAAGATGAACAGTAAAAATTAAGCAAGATAGGTATACTCCACATGAAAACATAAGAAGAGGAAAAAAAAAAAAGGTAATGGGTCCCATTGATAAAATAAATAGAAATGATATTGAGTATAATAAAAAACCTGGAACAAAAAGTACTTAAACCAAAGTCAAATTTATCTACAAAAGGTAAAAGTACATTTTCCCTTTCTTGTAATATGAAATTTAGGAGGGAAAAGCAAGACATTTTTACCCTACCATACTCTCTCATATGCTAAAAAGTTACCATGGGCAAAATGGGAAAACCACATAAATTAATCAAGGAAAATAGTTGGCCCTTGGATTATATTATTATCCAATGGCCCTAAACCCTTCAACCCATCTATAAATACCCTCTTAATTCCCCTCCCTCATTGCTCACACACACACATACTAAGTGAAGAAAAGAGGGAGTTGTGCGTGAGTGGAAGAGAGGAAAGAGGTGTTGAAACAAGAGTTTTGATGATTCCAAACCAACATCCAAGAGCTTGGATTGAAGATATCAAACAAGAGCAAAGCTGTCTCAAGTGAAGATTTTCTGTGTATTTGCTGATTAAATCTTTTGTAGGGTCCTTAGTTTTTGATATGACTGGGTAAAAGATTTTGATTTGAAGAAAAGAAGTTTTAAAACGTTAAATTTATGCTAAATCTTCAAATATTTGAAAAACACCCACAAACAGACGAATGTTGAAAGTTTAAGCTAAACTGTCAAGTTGGAAATTCGAACTTTGCCTTTGGAAATTCGAATTTCGAGCTAAAACTGAATAAGTCTGAAGAGATGGCTCTCTGTCAGACGAATTTTGGTTGTTCAAAATTCGAATTTTCATCTAGTCTGAAAAGAGGCCTTTTGATAACAGACGAACTTCACACTTTCAAAATTCGAATTTCAAGTAAAATGAAGTTTGTAAAAACCGAAGAAATTCGTCTGAAACTATGATAAAGTGCATCTGAAATCAAAATGAAATTGAGCTTGATAAATGCTCTCTGACAGACGAATTTTGAACTTCCAAAATTCGAATTTTCATATAAGTCTGAAAGATGCTTCTTTGCAACAGACGAACTTTGAGTCTTCAAAATTCGAATTTCAAACAAAACAAAATTTGAGAAAATGAAGAAATTCGTCTGAAACTGTGTTAGAGTTCACCTGAGATCAAGAGTGATTTCAGTTTCAGAAACTGCTCTCTGACAGACGAATTTTGAACATTGAAATTCGAATTTCAGAAGCTAAGTTCTTGAGTCTATTAAAATGAAACATTGACATACGAATGATAAGAACTTGCAACATTCGAATGATGAAATTAGTCTGAAAAGGGCCTCTCTGACAGACGAATTTCACCACTTCAAAATTCGAATTTCGAAGAAAGTTATCTACTGTGTCCCTTTAAACGTTCAATGGACAGACGAATTTTGGGGATCCAAAATTTGAATTTCGAAGGCACTGTAGAAAATTGAAAACACTGTTCACACTTAACCGAAAAACTTTCTTCTTGAAAATTCGTATGTCACATTGTGAAAATGTTTTGTAAGTTTCAAAATTCGAATTTCACTTCATGAACAGACGAACTTCGTGCTGTAACGTTGGAAGCTTTAATCTTTGGTTCCTTCGAAATTCGTCTGTTGGCCAACCAAAATTCGAATTTCAGTATGTCAGAAACATTAAATGCGGTTGGTAAACGGATAGTTTTTCAGAGTAACTGTTGGATAACTTCCCCAACGGATAGATTTAGTCTCTAATGGATATTTGAGACCTAAATCTATAAATACAACATCATTTGAAGTTGTGGGTAAGAAATCAAACTTGTATATACCGAATTTCTGCTGAATCTTTTTCTCAAAAGCTTTTACCCTCTTAACTTCTAAACTTGTACTTAAACTTTCACATCCACTCTTTACAAGAGAGTTACTTCATTGTAATCAATCTATTCTTCATCTGGAAGATAGGTTTACTTGTGAGGGGTATTCACAAGGGGATTGGGAAGCACATAGTGAAAGTGCTTGGAGAGTTTGAGAGAGCTCAGAAACAGAGCATACCCATGTACTGTGGCTTTAGCAAGAAGCCCACTGAAATTCTTGCTGTATAGTGGATAAATCTCAAGAGGTGTCTTGGGGACTGGATGTAGGTCAAGTGAATAGACCGAACCAGGATAAATCACTGACTTCTCTTCTTCTAATCTTTATTTTTCACCTTGCTCTGTTTTACGCATTGTTTTCATTATACTGTGATATCTTCACTTACTTCACTTTGTACAGAAAAATTTCAAACTTCCCAATTCACCCCCCTCTTGGGAAGTCAGCCTTGCTAACAAGTGGTATCAGAGCCCGGATTCCCATACAAAGGAACTCACAGTCCGGGAATTAAGATGGCTGGCTTTGGAGAGAGTATACTCCCTGAAGGGAACAATACTAACAGACCACCAGGCTTCAGTGGAGAGCATTATGGGTACTGGAAGATGAGAATGCAGATCTACCTCCAATCAATTGATCTTGACATCTGGTCTGTTATTGAAAAAGGGGATTTCGTTCCAATGGCTCTAACTGAAGGTGGAGGACACAAAGAGAAGCTGGAAGCAGAATGGAATGATGAGGACAGAAGGAGAGTCCTACTGAATTTCAAAGCAAAACACTGTTTAGTCAGCGCCCTGAATCAAGATGAATTCTACAGAGTCCGCAATGCACCACTGCAAAAGGAATGTGGGATACTCTGCAGATTGCACATGAAGGAACATCTGGAGTCAGGGAGAACAGACTGAACACGTGCATTTGGGAGTATGAAAGCTTCAGAATGGCTGAAGGAGAAACTGTAAAGGAGCTACAAAAGAGATTCACCCTCATTGTGAATCAACTCAAAAGCCTGGGAAAGGAATACACTCAGTCTGAGAAAGTAAGAAAAATACTCAGAGCTCTCCCTCTGGAATGGCAGCCCAAGGTAACAGCAATAGAAGAAGCCAGAGGAGAATCTATGACTTCTGTCACAGCTCTCTTTGGCAGCCTTGAGGAATATGAAGGAAAAATCAAAGCACTCAAGGAAGCTGGGCTGGACAGAAAGAAGAAAGGCCTTGCCCTCAAAGCTGCTGATGAAAAGGAAGAAGAATCTGATGAAGGAGATGATCTGGATGAGGAAACTCTGGCAATGATGGTTAGAAAATTCGGAAGATTCTACAGCAAGAAGAAGAACAAGAGATTCTTCAAGAAAGGAGCAGCTGGAGAAAGCAAGAAAGAGACAAAAGAACCTGTGACTTGCTATGAATGCAAGAAGCAGGGACACATAATGTGGGACTGCCCCCAATTCATCAAGAAACAAGAAAAGGAAAAGAAAGCTACTGATAAAGGAAAGAAGAAGAAGGCCTACATCTCATCTATATGGGGCAACAGCTCAGATGAGGAAGAAGAAGATGAGGATGAGATTGCCAACATTTGTCTGATGGCACTTGCTTCTGAAGAAGCCACACCCTCACACAGCAGTGATCAGGAAGAAGAGGTATATGAATCTGAACCTTCCTATTCTGAATTACTAGATGCATTTCATGAGCTTCATGATGAATTTATTAAAGTTGCTAAAGAACTGAAATTAGCAAAGAAAAAGATAAGTAAGCTGGAGTCTCAAAGCATAGTTTCTGAAATTGTCTCTTTACCTCCTACTGAATCTGTTTGCTGCACCTCATGTACTGAACTTAAGCAAACTAATGATTATTTAGTTAAAAGCATGTCTAGGCTCACTAGAGGTAAATGTTAGCAAGGCTGACTTCCCAAGAGGGGGGTGAATTGGGAAGTTTGAAATTTTTCTGCACAAAGTGAAGTAAGTGAAGATATCACAGTATAATGAAAGCAATGCGTAAAACAGAGTAAGGTGAAAAATAAAGATAAGGAGAAATGAAGTCAGAGATTTATCCTGGTTCGGTCTATTCACTTGACCTACATCCAGTCCCCAAGACACCTCTTGAGATTTATCCACTATACAGCAAGAATTTCAGTGGGCTTCTTGCTAAAGCCACAGTACATGGGTTTGCTCTGTTTCTGAGCTCTCTTAAACTCTTCAAGCACTTTCACTATGTGCTTCCCAATCCCCTTGTGAATATCCCTCACAAGTAAACCTATCTTCCAGATGAAGAATAGATTGATTACAATGAAGTAACTCTCTTGTAAAAGAGTGGATGTGAAAGTTTAAGTACAAGTTTTGAAGTTAAGAGGGTAAAAGCTTTTGAGAAAAAGATTCAGTAGAAATTCGGTATATACAAGTTTCATTTTGTTACCCACAACTTCAAATGATATTGTATTTATAGATTTAGGTCTCAACTATCCGTTAGAGACTAAATCTATCCGTTGGAGAAGTTATTCAACGGTTACTCTGAAAAACTATCCGTTTACCAACCGCATTTAATGTTTCTGACATACTGAAATTCGAATTTTGGTTGGCCAACAGACGAATTTCGAAGGAACCGAAGATTAAAGCTTCCAACGTTACAGCACGGAGTTCGTCTGTTCATGAAGTGAAATTCGAATTTTGAAACTTACAAAACATTTTCACAATGTGACATACGAATTTTCAAGAAGAAAGTTTTCGGTTAAGTATGAACAGTGTTTTCAATTTTCTACAGTGCCTTCGAAATTCGAATTTTGGATCCCCAAAATTCGTCTGTTCATTGAACGTTTAAAGAGACACAGTAGATAACTTTCTTTGAAATTCAAATTTTAGAAAGGCGAAATTCGTCTGTCAGAGAAACTCTTTTCAGACTCATTTCATCATTCGAATGTTGCAAGTTCTTATCATTCGTATGTCAATGTTTCATTTCAATAGACTCAAGAACTTAGCTTCTGAAATTCGAATTTCAATGCTCAAAGTTCGTCTGTCAGAGAGCAGTTTTGAAACTGAAATCACTCTTGATCTCAGGTGAACTTTAACATAGTTTCAGACGAATTTCTTCAATTTTCTCAAGTTTTGTTTTGTTTGAAATTCGAATTTTGAAAACCCAAAGTTCGTCTGTTGTAAAGAAGCATCTTTCAGACTTATATGAAAATTCGAATGTTGGAACTTCAAAATTCGTCTGTCAGAGAGCATTTATCAAACTTAATTTCATTTTGATTTCAGATGCACTTTATCATAGTTTCAGACGAATTCCTTTGATTTTCACAAACTTCATTTTACTTGAAATTCGAATTTTGAAAGTGTGAAGTTCGTCTGTTACAAAAGGCCTCTTTTCAGACTAGATGAAAATTCGAATTTTGAACAACCAAAATTCGTCTGACAGAGAGCAGTCTCTTCAGACTTATTCAGTTTTAGCTCGAAATTCGAATTTCCAAAGGCGAAATTCGAATTTCTAACTTGACAGTTCAGTTTAAACTCTCAACCTTCGTCTGTTCAAAGGTGTTTTTCAAATATTAAAAGATTTAGCACAAAATCAAAGTTTGAAAACATCTTTTCTTTAAATCAAAATCTTTTACCCAATTATACCAAAAACTAAAGATCCTACAAGAGATCTAACAGCAAATACTCAGTAAATCTTCACTTGAAACAGCTTTGTTCTTCTTTGATATCTTCAATCCAAGCTCTTGAGAGTTGGTTTAAAATCATCAAAACTCTTGATTCAACATTCTCCCCCCTTTTGATGATGACAAAACAACTTACAAACTGGATTAGTACTTGGGTTTGCTTTCACAAGCTCCCCCTCAACATATGCATAAGATATCAACAGAATTAAGGCACAAAACTTAGCAACAAAGGGATCCATTCATTTAAACAAAAGTTGCTTATACAGAACCAAATAATGCAAAGTTCAAACATCAAAACTAGTCCAATCAACAAATTTCAAACAACAAAACCAGGTACAAAGTACAACAAGGATTTCCAATCATTTCTTCTTGGTCTTGGTCTTCTTGCTGTAGGATTTCCCTTTTCCTTTACCAGATTGCTCAGCAGCAGTCTTTCCAGTTTGCCCAGCAGTTTGCCCAGACTTCTCCCCCTTTTTGACATCATCAGGAAGGCCAACAAAATCAGCCGGAGGAGGGATCTGAGAGACAGGAATAGCACGCAGGGGCACAGGAGCAAAAGGAATTTCAGCTGGGGGATCAGTGCCTGTTTCCTCGTCAGAGATTTCCAGCAGCTCCTGCATTGCCTGTCTGGTAAGAGCTAGTTGAGCCCTTTGTTCCTCTGTAAGACCATAGGCAGCTAGAGAAGAGGAAGCTGGTTTAGCAGGAGGAAACATTTCTTCCAGTCTTTTCCTCTGAGCTTCCAGTAAAGCATTGTGAGCAATGGCAACAAAGTCAACAATAGGTACAAGGCTCCTTTCTTCAGTGCTCACAACTTCTTGCATAGAGGAGCTTGAAATTGCTGCCACCAGTTTTTCAACTTGCTCAGATTCTTGAGTGGACAGAATTGATTCCTGAGCAACTTCTTGCATGGGCTCATGAGGACTTGTCTGCTGAAGTCCTTCTTCCAATCCATAGTCCAAGGGTGGACCAGGACTTGGTGTTCTCATTGCACCAGCACCATCTACATTATCATTATGGTCAGAGGAGGCAATCTCGCAGGGGCTTGGAGGCTCAGGAGTTGGAGATAGAGTAGGCTCAGGGACACCAGTCTGAGGTGGAGCTGAAGTGGTAGGAATAGCATTCCTTATTTCTTCATACGCATCAGCCACCACCTTCATGTTCACAGCCAACTGATGGATCTGATCTTGTAGATGAGCAAATTTGGCATTTTACTCATCTCTTATGCTGAGAATGAGTGTTGACAGACTGTCAAACAACTCAGTGACCTTTTTTGGCTTGGCCCGTGAGGAGGGAGTGGAAGGAGGGTGAGTAGGCCTGGAGGGAGATGGGATTGGCAGAGAAGGCTGAGGTACAGATTTGCCAGGGGCCTCGGAAGTTCCTTCTTGATGGAGGGATGCATCAGCAACAAAGAACAAGTCTTCAGATTTCCCTACTCCCTTTCCAACCCATCGTCCTTCATCTCTTTCAATGCCCATCCTTTGCAGTTCCTCCTCTTTGAATGCCTCAGTGAGTTTCCCTTTCCCCTTTTCAATGTGTTGAATTCTAGCATGCTGCAGGATTCTTGAAATAATTGCAGCATAAGGGAGTGTGGAATCCTTCCTCTGATCCCTTGCCTTTATCATTCTCTGGAGGATGATATGACCCATGTTGATTAGCTTCCCACGAATGATAGCAGCCATCACATGAGCCTCTGCCCTTGTTATCAAATTGAAGCTGCCACCCTTGTTGAATATGATCCTGGACACTATATAGTGCAGGATCCTGACTTGTACACTTAGGTCTGTGGGCTTCAACAGATTTATTGTTGGCCTGTTATCCCTTCTCCTGAACAAGGTGTCCAAGATGGTGCTCTCTTTGTAGTTCAGAAAGGATCCACCTTCTTCATTCTCTGTGCTTGCCTCATCCATGTATCCAGAGGCTGTAATGTCAATTTTCACCCCATCTTGTCCTGGGATTTCCAGCACTTCATTGATTGTTTCATCAGCAAGCCAGATGGTCCTTGATCTCAAAGTGACCTCCCATTTCCTTTTCTTGCTGTTATATTGAAGAGAGGCATACCAAGTCTTCACTACTTCATCATCATATTTTTCAGCAATTTCCAACAGGTTTTTGTATCTTATCAACCATAGTGCAGCATCAAAGTTGTTGGATACCAAAAATTGCTCCAAATTTACACAGTGAGGCTTAATTACCTTTTTACTGGAAAACTTGGCAGAAAACTCTTCTTGAATCTCAGGAGTGCTCCAAAGTGGTAATGTGGTAAGCTCAAATTCTCCAGATTGTGTAGAAGAGGAGGAAGCCACAGCAGTAGTATCACCCGAGGGAATTGCAGTTCTTGAAGAGGAAGGCCCAGTTTTCTGAGAATGTGCCTTGGATGATGATTTCTGGCGTTTAGAAGGGGTAGCTTTACTGGATTCGGCCTTTCTCTTGGATTTTTCTCCTTCTTTTGTAGCATATTGGGATTTAACCATTCTTTTTGGCCGAGTCCCAGCTTGTCCTGCTCCAGGGATCTTTACTCTCGCCATTTTTCAGTGGAATGAAGTGGAATGACGTCAAGAAAGGGTTTATAGGATGCGAATGGAAGTTTAAACGGTGAAGAATGACGGTTTTTGGACAGGAGTTAAGAGAATTAAAGAAAGAATCAGAACGGATTCAGAGAGGTTACAGATAGGGCTGCGTCTGTTCTGAGGAAAACCGTAGCATTCAACGTGTGTAACCGTCTGACAGACGAATTTTAAGGGGCCAAAATTTGAACTTCGGGCAGTTACAAGTTAAACCGTTCAGCACAGCTTACTGACAGATGAATTTTCATCTTGAAAGTTCATCTGACAGTGGCTTGAAACAAGCAATACAAGGACAACAGACGAATTTTGTTCCACCAAAGTTCGAATGTTGAATAGAAAAAGGCAGTTAACAATCAAACTATTAATCATTCAGACGAATTAAACAGGCAGAGCTGTATCTTTTAACAATTCAGCATGTAGGTCATGATTCATCAGACGAATTTTGAACTGAAAATTTGAATTTTCTTACTATGTAAAGATTGTCCAACATTCGTATGTTAGGAGGTAATAATTTGTGTAGCAGTGATGGACAAACATAATATTGAAGTTTCTGACTTTGAAAATTCGAACTTTCAAGTTTCAACAGACGAATTTCGAGGCATTACAGAGAACTGTTCCAGGGCATAACAGGCCGAAGTTCGTCTGTTAGTGAACTAAAATTCGAATGTTGACCATATTGACCATGTCAGAAGCACATTTTATGAAGCAAAATACGTCTAACATACATTAAAATGCGAATTTCATCTTTAAAAACTTACAGAATTGATCCAAAACTTAGGATTTACATCTTTTATTCCATTTTCTGGTTGTTCCATTCTGACGTGCTCCAATCTTCAAGTTTATTGCCATTGATTTTCACAAGGAGCACCTGCACCTTAGATTAAACATACTCCGAAGCTCAAGTTAGAATTGATTCTTATATTGAAAATTTTAAAGACAGAATTGCATGAAAATATCTTACAGTTCATTGGGGTTTATCATTCCCAATTCTCTCCTTATTTTACAAAGTCTGTCTTCTGGCAGAGGTTTTGTGAGTGTATCAGCAACTTGATCCTCTGTTGGGATGTACTCCAATCTGACTTCTCCTTTCAGAACATGATCTCTTATGAAGTGATGCCTGACTTCAATATGCTTTGTTCTTGAGTGCATGATAGGATTCTTGGTGATATTTATAGCACTTTGGTTGTCACACATGATTGGTATCTCTCTTATTTTGATCTCAAGATCTTCAAGCTGCTATTTCATCCAGATGACTTGGGCACAACAGCTTCCAGCTGCAACATACTCAGCTTCTGCAGTAGATAAGGCTACACTGTTTTGCTTTTTGCTGAACCATGAAACTAGGGATCCTCCAAGGAACTGACAGGTTCCACTTGTGCTTTTTCTGTCAGTTTTAGATCCTGCAAAATCAGCATCCGTGTATCCTTTGAGGTCTTCTCCATTGCCTTTTGGATACCAAAGACCCATTTGTGATGTTCCAATAAGATATCTAAAAATTCTTTTCACAGCTGTTGCATGGGATTCTTTGGGGCATGATTGGAACCTTGCACACATGCAGACACTGAACATAATGTCAGGTCTACTGGCAGTTAAGTACAGCAGAGATCCAATCATTCTCCTGTACTGAGTAATGTCAAACATCTTCCCATTCTCATCCATGTCTAGTTTGGTTGCAGTAGCCATAGGTGTTCCCATTGGCTTGGCATTCTCCATCCTAAACTTCTTTAGCAGCTCCTTTAGATACTTGGATTGATTGAGAAAGATACCATCATCAAGCTGTCTGATTTGCAGTCCGAGGAAGAAGTTAAGTTCACCCATCATGGACATCTCGAATTCTCCCTGCATTAACTCAGAAAATTTCTTGCAAAGAGTTTCATTAGTAGCACCGAAAATAATATCATCAACATAGATTTGAACAATCAGTAAATCTTTATTTTCTTTCTTAGTGAATAAAGTTGTGTCAACTTTGCCTCTATTAAACCCTTTTTCAGTTAGAAAATTGCTCAACCTCTCATACCATGCTCTAGGGGCTTGTTTTAAACCATAAAGAGCCTTCTTCAGTTTATAAACATGGTTTGGTTTTGTAGAATCTTCAAAACCAGGAGGTTGATCTACATAAACTTCTTCCATGATATATCCATTTAAAAAGGCACTCTTTACATCCATTTGATATAGTAAAATATTTTTCATGCATGCATATGCTAGCAGTATTCTTATAGCCTCTAGTCTAGCTACTGGTGCAAAGGTTTCTTCAAAATCAATACCTTCTTCCTGATTATACCCTTTAGCAACCAGTCTAACCTTATTTCTGATTATTGTTCCAGATTCATCCAGTTTATTTCTAAAAACCCATTTGGTACCAATAACAGGATGATTTTTGGGCCTGGGCACTAAATCCCAAACATGATTTCTTTCAAACTGATTTAGTTCATCTTGCATAGCTAAAATCCAGTAATCATCAGTTAAGGCTTCCTCAGCACATTTAGGTTCAATTTGAGAAATGAAAGCGCAGTTGAGCATTTGATCCCTTAACTGTTTTCTGGTTTTGACTTTCTCTTGAACATTCCCTATTACTTGATCAACAGGGTGATTCCTTTGATATCTCCAAGCTCTAGGGAGTTCTTGAGTTGTTTCTTCATTATTTTTTTCATTAGACTCTTGCTCCTGGACATCTTCCTCTATGTCAATAGATTCAGATATCTTTGGAGGTTCAGTTTTACTTTTGTCAGAAATTCCCAGTTTTTCAAAATTGATAGTTAGATTATCCTCATGTTTTGACACAGCTTCATTTTCAATGAAAACCACATGCACTGATTCTTCTACTATGTTTGATCTTTTATTATAAACTCTATAAGCCTTACTCCTACTTGAATAGCCCAAAAATATACCTTCATCGGATTTGGCATCAAACTTACCCAGATTTTCTTTCCCATTGTTGTGAATGAAGCATTTGCACCCGAACACATGGAGGTGTGACAAATTTGGCTTTCTTCCTTTGTACAGCTCATAAGGAGTTTTCCCAAGGATTGGTCTGATGTAGGCTTTGTTTATGATGTAACTTGCTGTATTCACTGCATCAGCCCAGAACACTTGAGAGAGTTCCTTCTCATTCAGCATAGCTCTTGCCATCTCTCCAATGGTTCTGTTCTTCCTTTCCACCACTCCATTTTGTTGAGGAGTTCTTGGTGCTGAGAAGTTGTGGTCAATCCCATGCTCATTGCAGTACTCCAGAAAGTATGCATTTTCAAATTCTCCTCCATGGTCTAACCTGATAGACACAATAGAAATACCTTTCTCATTTTGCACTTTCTTAGCTAAGGTTACAAATGCATCAAAGGTATCACTTTTACAGGAAAGAAACAATGTCCAAGTGAATCTAGAGTAATCATCTACAATTACAAGCACATACAGATTACCACCAAGACTTTTCACTCTAGATGGTCCAATTAAGTCCATATGCAGCAGTTCAAGTGGTCTGGTTGTTGTAATTACATTTTTAGATTTGAAGGATGCTTTGGTTTGTTTTCTTCTTAGGCATGCATCACATTCTTTATCCTTTTCAAAAGATATTTTAGGAAGACCAGTTACTAGCTCATTTTTAATCAGTTTAGACAATTGATTCATGTTGACATGAGCTAATCTCCTATGCCATAGCCAACTGTCATTATTCTGACTAATTAAACATACAGAGTCCATGGGAGGAAGTTCATCAAGGTCAATAGTATAACAGTTACCTTCCCTTTAAGCTTTGAGGATTACTTTGTGATCACTTTTTCTGATGACCAGGCAAAACTTTGAGTCAAACAGCACCCAGTTTCCTTTGTCACAGGTCTGACTCACGCTTAGTAAGTTGTGGTTGAGGCCAATCACAAACAGCACCTCTTCAATGGATGTTTCTGGATTTTTGCCCACAATTCCAATACCAATGATTTTGCCATATTGGTCACCTCCAAAGGTCACCTTTCCTCCTTTCTTGTCTCTAAGGGTGATGAACTTCTCCTTATCACCAGTCATGTGACTTGAGCAGGCACTGTCTATATACCATTTGTTGCTTTTCTTAGCTTTGAGACAGACCTGCAAAACAAAGTTTATGTTTTCCTTTTAGGTACCCAAATTTGCTTGGGTCCTTTTCGGTCAGTAAGTAATTCCCTAGATGTAGAGACAACTTTGGGAACCCATTCAGTTTTCCTGCCTAATCCATTTTTCTTCAATGCACAAGAACTGGAAATATGTCCCTTTTTGTTACAGAAATGACAGGTAATGAATGGACTGCTAGATTGAGTGGTAGGAAGAAAACAATGCAGATAATACTTCTGTTTAGCATGCCTTGGTTGATCATATGTTTCAATGTGAGGTGATGCATCATTTTTCTTTTTATTATTGTTACCATGCACAAAATGTCTCATATACATGTTCTGATTTTTCTTCCTGATCTTTTCCTTGACAACACATGGATCATAGCCAAGACCAGCTTTTCCTTGTGATATTCTTTGGCTCCCCATCAAGGCAAAGAACATATCTTTACCTCTAGTGAGTCTAGACATGCTTTTAACTAGATAATCATTAGTTTGCTTAAGTTCAGTGCATGAGGTGCAGCAAACAGATTCAGTAGGAGGTAAAGAGGCAATTTCAGAAGCTATGCTTTGCGACTCCAGCTTAATTATCTTTTTCTTTGCTAGCTTTAGTTCTTTAGCAACTTTAATAAATTCATCATGAAGCTCATGAAATGCATCTAGTAATTCAGAATAGGAAGGTTCAGATTCATATACCTCTTCTTCCTGATCACTGTTGTGTGAGAGTGTGGCTTCTTCAGAAGCAAGTGCCATCAGACAAATGTTGGCAATCTCATCCTCATCTTCTTCTTCCTCATCTGAGCTGTTGCCCCATATAGATGAGATGTAGGCCTTCTTCTTCTTTCCCTTATCAGCAGCTTTCTTTTCCTTTTCTTGTTTCTTGAGGAATTGGGGGCAGTCCCACTTTATGTGTCCCTGCTTCTTGCATTCATAGCAAGTCACAGGTTCTTTTGTCTCTTTCTTGCTTTCTCTAGCTGCTCCTTTCTTGAAGAATCTCTTGTTCTTCTTCTTGCTGTAGAATCTTCCGAATTTTCTAACCATCATTGCCAGGGTTTCTTCATCCAGATCATCTCCTTCATCAGATTCTTCTTCCTTTTCATCAGCAGCTTTGAGGGCAAGGCCTTTCTTCTTTCTGTCCAGGCCAGCTTCCTTGAGCGCTTTGATTTTTCCTTCATATTCCTCAAGGCTGCCGAAGAGAGCTGTGACAGAAGTCATAGATTCTCCTCTGGCTTCTTCTATAGCTGTTACCTTGGGCTGCCATTCCAGAGGGAGAGCTCTGAGTAGTTTTCTTACTTTCTCAGACTGAGTGTATTCCTTTCCCAGGCTTTTGAGTTGATTCACAATGAGGGTGAATCTCTTTTGTAGCTCCTTTATAGTTTCTCCTTCAGCCATTCTGAAGCTTTCATACTCCCCAATGCATGTGTTCAGTCTGTTCTCCGTGACTCCAGATGTTCCTTCATGAGCAATCTGCAGAGTGTCCCACATTCCTTTTGCAGTGGTGCATTGCGAGACTCTGTAGAATTCATCTTGATTCAGGACGCTGACTAAACAGTGTTTTGCTTTGAAATTCAGTAGGACTCTCCTTCTGTCCTCATCATTCCATTCTGCTTCCAGCTTCTCTTTGTGTCATCCACCTTCAGTTAGAGCCATTGGAACGAAATCCCCTTTTTCAATAACAGACCAGATGTCAAGATCAATTGATTGGAGGTAGATCTGCATTCTCATCTTCCAGTACCCATAATGCTCTCCACTGAAGCCTGGTGGTCTGTTAGTATTGTTCCCTTCAGGGAGTATACTCTCTCCAAAGCCAGCCATCTTAATTCTCGGACTGTGAGTTCCTTTGTATGGGAATCCGGGCTCTGATACCACTTGTTAGCAAGGCTGACTTCCCAAGAGGGGGGTGAATTGGGAAGTTTGAAATTTTTCTGCACAAAGTGAAGTAAGTGAAGATATCACAGTATAATGAAAGCAATGCGTAAAACAGAGTAAGGTGAAAAATAAAGATAAGGAGAAATGAAGTCAGAGATTTATCCTGGTTCGGTCTATTCACTTGACCTACATCCAGTCCCCAAGACACCTATTGAGATTTATCCACTATACAGCAAGAATTTCAGTGGGCTTCTTGCTAAAGCCACAGTACATGGGTTTGCTCTGTTTCTGAGCTCTCTCAAACTCTTCAAGCACTTTTACTATGTGCTTCCCAATCCCCTTGTGAATATCCCTCACAAGTAAACCTATCTTCCAGATGAAGAATAGATTGATTACAATGAAGTAACTCTCTTGTAAAAGAGTGGATGTGAAAGTTTAAGTACAAGTTTTGAAGTTAAGAGGGTAAAAGCTTTTGAGAAAAAGATTTAGCAGAAATTCGGTATATACAAGTTTCATTTTGTTACCCACAACTTCAAATGATGTTGTATTTATAGATTTAGGTCTCAACTATCCGTTAGAGACTAAATCTATCCATTGGAGAAGTTATTCAACGGTTACTCTGAAAAACTATCCGTTTACCAACCGCATTTAATGTTTCTGACATACTGAAATTCGAATTTTGGTTGGCCAACAGACGAATTTCTAAGGAACCGAAGATTAAAGCTTCCAACGTTACAGCACGAAGTTCGTCTGTTCATGAAGTGAAATTCGAATTTTGAAACTTACAAAACATTTTCACAATGTGACATACGAATTTTCAAGAAGAAAGTTTTCGATTAAGTATGAACAGTGTTTTCAATTTTCTACAGTGCCTTCGAAATTCAAATTTTGGATCCCCAAAATTCGTCTGTTCATTGAACGTTTAAAGAGATACAGTAGATAACTTTCTTCGAAATTCAAATTTTAGAAAGGCGAAATTCGTCTGTCAGAGAAACTCTTTTCAGACTCATTTCATCATTCGAATGTTGCAAGTTCTTATCATTCGTATGTCAATGTTTCATTTCAAAAGACTCAAGAACTTAGCTTCTGAAATTCGAATTTCAATGCTCAAAGTTTGTCTGTCAGAGAGCAGTTTTGAAACTGAAATCACTCTTGATCTCAGGTGAACTTTAACATAGTTTCAGACGAATTTCTTCAATTTTCTCAAGTTTTGTTTTGTTTGAAATTCGAATTTTGAAAACCCAAAGTTCGTCTGTTGTAAAGAAGCATCTTTCAGACTTATATGAAAATTCGAATGTTGGAACTTCAAAATTCGTCTGTCAGAGAGCATTTATCAAACTTAATTTCATTTTGATTTCAGATGCACTTTATCATAGTTTCAGACGAATTCCTTTGATTTTCACAAACTTCATTTTACTTGAAATTCGAATTTTGAAAGTGTGAAGTTCGTCTGTTACAAAAGGCCTCTTTTCAGACTAGATGAAAATTCAAATTTTGAACAACCAAAATTCGTCTGACAGAGAGCAGTCTCTTCAGACTTATTCAGTTTTAGCTCAAAATTCGAATTTTCAAAGGCGAAATTCGAATTTCTAACTTGACAGTTCAGTTTAAACTCTCAACCTTCGTCTGTTCAAAGGTGTTTTTCAAATATTAAAAGATTTAGCACAAAATCAAAGTTTGAAAACATCTTTTCTTTAAATCAAAATCTTTTACCCAATTATACCAAAAACTAAAGATCCTACAAGAGATCTAACAGCAAATACTCAGTAAATCTTCACTTGAAACAGCTTCGTTCTTCTTTGATATCTTCAATCCAAGCTCTTGAGAGTTAGTTTAAAATCATCAAAACTCTTGATTCAACAGTAAAGATATGTTGTTTGCCTTGATGGGGAGCCAAAGAATATCACAAGGAAAAGCTGGTCTTGGCTATGATCCATGTGCTGTCAAAGAAAAGATTAGGAAGAAAAATCAGAATGCGTATATGAGACATTTTGTGCATGCTGAGAATAATAAAAAGAAAAATGATGCATCACCTCACATTGAAACATATGATCAACCAAGGCATGCTACACAGAAGTATTATCTGCATTGTTTTCTTCCTGCCACTCAATCTAGCAGTCCATTCATTACCTGTCATTTCTGTAACAAAAAGGGACATATTTCCAGTTCTTGTGCATTGAAGAAAAATGGACTTGGCAGGAAAGCTGAATGGGTTCCCAAAGTTGCATCTGCATCTAGGGAATTACTTACTGACCGAAAAGGACCCAAGCAAATTTGGGTACCTAAAAGGAAAACATAAACTTTGTTTTGCAGGTCTGTCTCAAAGCTAAGAAAAGCAACAAATGGTATATAGACAGTGCCTGCTCAAGTCACATGACTGGTGATAAGGAGAAGTTCATCACCCTTAGAGACAAGAAAGGAGGAAAGGTGACCTTTGGAGGTGACCAATATGGAAAAATCATTGGTATTGGAATTGTGGGCAAAAATCCATAAACATCCATTGAAGAGGTGCTGTTTGTGATTGGCCTCAACCACAACTTACTGAGCGTGAGTCAGACTTGTGACAAAGGAAACTGGGTGCTGTTTGACTCAAAGTTTTTCCTGGTCATCAGAAAAAGTGATCGCAAAGTAATCCTCAAAGCTCAAAGGGATGGTAACTGTTATACTATTGACCTTGATGAACTTCCTCCCTTGGACTCTGTATGTTTAATTAGTCAGAATAATGATAGTTGGCTATGGCATAGGAGATTAGCTCATGTTAACATGAATCAATTGTCTAAACTGATTAAAAATGAGCTAGTAACTGGTCTTCCTAAAATATCTTTTGAAAAGGATAAAGAATGTAATGCATGCCTAAGAGGAAAACAAACCAAAGCATCCTTCAAATCTAAAAATGTAATTACAACAACAAGACCACTTGAATTGTTGCATATGGACTTAATTGGACCATCTAGAGTGAAAAGTCTTGGTGGTAATCTGTATGTGCTTGTAATTGTAGATGATTACTCTAGATTCACTTGGACATTGTTTCTTTCCTCTAAAAAAGATACTTTGATGCATTTGTAACCTTAGCTAAGAAAGTGCAAAATGAGAAAGGTATTTCTATTGTGTCTATCAGGTCAGACCATGGAGGAGAATTTGAAAATGCATACTTCTTGGAGTACTGCAATAAGCATGGGATTGACCACAATTTCTCAGCACCAAGAACTCCTCAACAAAATGGAGTGGTGGAAAGGAAGAACAGAACCATTGGAGAAATGGCTAGAGCTATGCTGAATGAGAAGGAACTCTCTCAAGTGTTCTGGGCTGATGCAGTGAGTACAGCAAGTTACATCATAAACAGAGCCTACATTAGACCAATCCTTGGGAAGACTCCTTATGAGCTGTACAAGGGAAGAAAGCCAAATTTGTCACACCTCCATGTGTTCGGGTGCAAATGCTTCATTCACAACAATGGGAAAGAAAATCTGGGTAAGTTTGATGTCAAGTCTGATGAAGGTATATTTTTGGGCTATTCAAGTAGAAGTAAGGCTTATAGGGTTTATAATAAAAGATCAAATATAGTAGAAGAATCAGTGCATGTGGTTTTCATTGAAAATGAAGCTGTTTCAAAACATGAGGATGATCTAACTATCAATTTTGAAAAACTGGGAATTTCTGACAAAAGTAAAACTGAACCTCCAAAGATATCTGAATCTGTTGACACAGAGGAAGATGTCCAGGAGCAAGAGTTTGATGAAGAAAATAATGAAGAAACAACTCAAGAACTCCCTAGAGCTTAGAGATATCAAAGGAATCACCCTGTTGATCAAGTAATAGGGAATGTTCAAGAGAAAGTCAAAACCAGAAAACAGTTAAGGGATCAAATGCTCAACTGCGCTTTCATTTCTCAAATTGAACCTAAATGTGCTGAGGAAGCCTTAACTGATGATTACTGGATTTTAGCTATGCAAGATGAACTAAATCAGTTTGAAAGAAATCATGTTTGGGATTTAGTGCCCAGGCCCAAAAATCATCCTGTTATTGGTACCAAATGGGTTTTCAGAAATAAACTGGATGAATCTGGAACAATAATCAGAAATAAGGCTAGACTGGTTGCTAAAGGGTATAATCAGGAAGAAGGTATTGATTTTGAAGAAACCTTTGTACCAGTAGCTATACTAGAGGCTATAAGAATACTGCTAGCATATGCATGCATGAAAAATATTTTACTATATCAAATGGATGTAAAGAGTGCCTTTTTAAATAGATATATCATGGAAGAGGTTTATGTAGATCAACCTCCTGGTTTTGAAGATTCTACTAAACCAAACCATGTTTATAAACTGAAGAAGGCTCTTTATGGTTTAAAACAAGCCCCTAGAGCATGGTATGAGAGATTGAGCAATTTTCTAACTGAAAAAGGGTTTAATAGAGGCAAAGTTGACACAACTTTATTCACTAAGAAAGAAAATAAAGATTTACTGATTGTTCAAATCTATGTTGATGATATTATTTTCGGTGCTACTAATGAAACTCTTTGCAAGAAATTTTCTGAGTTAATGCAGGGAGAATTCGAGATGTCCATGATGGGTGAACTTAACTTCTTCCTTGGACTGCAAATCAGACAGCTTGATGATGGTATCTTTCTCAGTCAATCCAAGTATCTAAAGGAGCTGCTAAAGAAGTTTGGAATGGAGAATGCCAAGCCAATGGGAACACCTATGGCTACTGCAACCAAACTAGACATGGATGAGAATGGGAAGATGTTTGACATTACTCAGTACAGGAGAATGATTGGATCCCTGCTGTACTTAACTGCCAGCAGACCTGACATTATGTTCAGTGTCTGCATGTGTGCAAGGTTCCAATCATGCCCCAAAGAATCCCATGCAACAGCTGTAAAAAGAATTTTTAGATATCTTATTGGAACATCACAGATGGGTCTTTGGTATCCAAAAGGCAATGGGGAAGACCTCAAAGGATACACTAATGCTGATTTTGCAGGATCTAAAACCGACAGAAAAAGCACAAGTGGAACCTGTCAGTTCCTTGGAGGATCCCTAGTTTCATGGTTCAGCAAAAAGCAAAACAGTGTGGCCTTATCTACTGCAGAAGCTGAGTATGTTGCAGCTGGAAGCTGTTGTGCCCAAGTCATCTGGATGAAACAGCAGCTTGAAGATCTTGAGATTAAAATAAAAGAGATACCAATCATGTGTGACAACCAAAGTGCTATAAATATCACCAAGAATCCTATCATGCATTCAAGAACAAAGCATATTGAAGTCAGGCACCACTTCATAAGAGATCATGTTCTGAAAGGAGAAGTCAGATTGGAGTACATCCCAACAGAGGATCAAGTTGCTGATATACTCACAAAACCTCTGCCAGAAGACAGACTTTGTAAAATAAGGAGAGAATTGGGAATGGTAAACCCCAATGAACTGTAAGATATTTTCATGCAATTCTTTAAAATTTTCAATATCAGAATCAATTCTAACTTGAGCTTCGGAGTATGTTTAATTTGAGGTGCAGGTGCTCCTTGTGAAAATCAATGGCAATAAACCTGAAGATAGGAGCACGTTAGAATGGAACAACCAAAAAATGGAGTGAATGATGTAAATTCTAAGTTTTGGATCCATTCTGTAAGTTTTTAAAGATGAAATTCGCATTTTAATGTGTGTTAGACGTATTTTGCTTCATAAAATATGCTTCTGACATGGTCAATATGGTCAACATTCGAATTTCAGTTCACTAACAGACGAACTTCGGCCTGTTATGCCTTGGAACAGTTCTCTGTAATGCCTCGAAATTCGTCTGTTGAAACTTGAAAGTTCAAATTTTCAAAATCAGAAATTTCAAAGTTATGTTTGTCTAGCACTGCTACACAAATTATTGCTTCCTAACATACGAATGTTGGACAATCTTTACATAGTAAGAAAATTCGAATTTTCAGTTCAAAATTCGTCTGATGAATCATGTCCTACATGCTGAATTGTTAAAAGATGCAGCTCTGCCTGTTTAATTCGTCTGATTGATTGATAGTTTGATTGTTGACTGCCTTTTTCTTTTCAACATTAGAACTTTGGTGGAACAAAATTCGTCTGTTGTGCCTGTATTGCTTGTTTCAAGCCACTGTCAGACGAACTTTCAAGATGAAAATTCGTCTGTCAGTAAGCTGTGCTGAATGGTTTAACTTATAACTGCCCGAAGTTCAAATTTTGACCCCTCAAAGTTCGTCTGTCAGACAGTTACACACGTTAAATGCTACGATTTTCCTCAGAACAGACGCAGCCCTATCTATAACCTCTCTGAATCCGTTCTGATTCTCTCTTTAATTCTCTTAACTCCTATCCAAAAACTGTCATTCTTCACCATTTAAACTTCTATTCGTATCCCATAAACCCTTTCTTAACCTCATTCTGCTTCATTCCACTGTAAAATGGCAAGAGTAAAGATCCCTGGAGCAGGACAAGCTGGGACTCGGCCAAAAAGAACGGTTAAATCTCAATATGCTACAAAAGAAGGAGAGAAATCCAAGAGAAAGGCCGAACCCAGTAAAGCTACCCCTTCTAAACGCCAGAAATCATCATCCAAGGCAGATTCTCAGAAAACTGGGCCTTCCTCATCAAAAACTGCAGTCCCTTCGGGTGATACTGCTATTGTGGCTTCCTCCTCTTCTACACAATCTGGAGAATTTGAGCTTACTACATTGCCACTTTGGAGCACTCCTGAGATTCAAGAAAAGTTTTCTGCCAAGTTTTCCAGCAAAAAGGTAATCAAGCCTCACTGTGTAAATTTGGAGCAATTTTTGATATCCAACAACTTTGATGCTGCATTATGGTTGATAAGATACAAAAACCTGTTGGAAATTGCTGAAAAATATGATGATGAAGTAGTGAAGACTTGGTATGCCTCTCTTCAATATAACAGCAAGAAAAAGAAATGGGAGGTCACTTTGAGATCAAGGACCATCTGGCTTGCTGATGAAACAATCAATGAAGTGCTGGAAATCCCAGGACAAGATGGGCTGAAAATTGACATTACAGCCTCTGGATACATGGATGAGGCAAGCACAGCGGATGAAGAAAGTGGATCCTTTCTGAACTACAAAGAGAGCACCATCTTGGACACCTTATTCAGGAGAAGGGAAAACAGGCCAACAATAAATCTGTTGAAGCCCACAGACCTAAGTGTACAAGTCAGGATCCTGCACTATATAGTGTCCAGGATCATATTCAACAAGGGTGGCAGCTTCAATTTGATAACAAGGGCAGAGGCTCATGTGATGACTGCTATCATTCGTGGGAAGCTGATTAACATGGGTCATATCATCCTCCAGAGAATGATAAAGGCAAGGAATCAGAGGAAGGATTCCACACTCCCCTATGCTGCAATTATTTCAAGAATCCTGCAGCATGCTAGAATTCAACACATTGAAAAGGGGAAAGGAAAACTCACTGAGGCATTCAAAGAGGAGGAACTGCAAAGGATGGGCATTGAAAGAGATGAAGGACGATGGGTTGGAAAGGGAGTAGGGAAATCTGAAGACTTGTTCTTTGTTGCTGATGCATCCCTCCATCAAGAAGGAACTTCCGAGGCCCCTGGCAAATCTGTACCTCAGCCTTCTCTGCCAATCCCATCTCCCTCCAGGCCTACTCACCCTCCTTCCACTCCCTCCTCACGGGCCAAGCCAACAAAGGTCACTGAGTTGTTTGACAGTCTGTCAACACTCATTCTCAGCATAAGAGATGAGCAAAATGCCAAATTTGCTCATCTACAAGATCAGATCCATCAGTTGGCTGTAAATATGAAGGTGGTGGCTGATGCCTATGAAGAGATAAGAAATGCAATTCCTACCACTTCAGCTCCACCTCAGCCTGGTGTCCCTGGGCCTACTCTGTCTCCATCCCCTGTGCCTCCAAGTCCCTTCAAAATTGCCTCCTCTGACCATGATGATGATATAGATGGTGCTGGTGCAATGAGAACACCAAGTCCTGGTCCACCCTTGGACTATGGATTGGAAGAATAAGGACTCCAAGATACAAGCCCTCATGAGCCCATGCAAGAAGATGCTCAGGAATCAATTCTGTCCACTCAAGAATCTGAGCAAGTTGAAAGACTAGTGGCAGCCATTTCAAGCTCCTCTATGCAAGAAGATGTGAGCACTGAAGAAAGGAGCCTTGTACCTGTTGCTGACTATGTTGCCATTGCTCACAATGCTTTACTGGAAGCTCAAAGGAGAAGGCTGGAAGAAATGTTTCCTCCTGCTAAACCAGCTTCCTCTTCTCTAGCTGCCTATGGTCTTACAGAGGAACAAAGAGCTCAACTAGCTCTTTCCAGACAGGCAATGCAGGAGCTGCTGGAAATCTCTGACGAGGAAACAAGCACTGAGCCCCCAGCTGAACCTGAAATTCCTTTTGCTCCTGTGCCCCTTCGTGCTATTCCTGTCTCTCAGATCCCTCCTCCGGCTGATTTTGTTGGCCTTCCTGATGATGTCAAAAAGGGGGAGAAGTCTGGCCAAACTGGAAAGACTGCTGCTGAGCAGTCTGGTAAAGGAAAAGGAAAATCCTACAGCAAGAAGACCAAGACCAAGAAGAAATAATTGGAAATTCTTGTTGTACTTTGTATTTGTGTTTTGAATTTGTTGATTGGACTGGTTTTGATGTTTGAACTTTGCTTTATTTAGTTCTGTATAAGAAACTCTTGTTTAAATGAATGGATCCCTTTGTTGCAATGTTTTGTGTCTTAATTCTGTTGATATCTTATGCATATGTTGAGGGGGAGCCTGTGAAAGCAAACCTAAGTACTAATCTAGTTTGTAAGTTGTTTTGTCATCATCAAAAAGGGGGAGAATGTTGAAACAAGAGTTTTGATGATTCCAAACCAACATCCAAGAGCTTGGATTGAAGATATCAAACAAGAGCAAAGCTGTCTCAAGTGAAGATTTTCTGTGTATTTGCTGATTAAATCTTTTGTAGGGTCCTTAGTTTTTGATATGACTGGGTAAAAGATTTTGATTTGAAGAAAAGAAGTTTTAAAACGTTAAATTTATGCTAAATCTTCAAATATTTGAAAAACACCCACAAACAGACGAATGTTGAAAGTTTAAGCTAAACTGTCAAGTTGGAAATTCGAACTTTGCCTTTGGAAATTCGAATTTCGAGCTAAAACTGAATAAGTCTGAAGAGATGGCTCTCTGTCAGACGAATTTTGGTTGTTCAAAATTTGAATTTTCATCTAGTCTGAAAAGAGGCCTTTTGATAACAGACGAACTTCACACTTTCAAAATTCGAATTTCAAGTAAAATGAAGTTTGTAAAAACCGAAGAAATTCGTCTGAAACTATGATAAAGTGCATCTGAAATCAAAATGAAATTGAGCTTGATAAATGCTCTCTGACAGACGAATTTTGAACTTCCAAAATTCAAATTTTCATATAAGTCTGAAAGATGCTTCTTTGCAACAGACGAACTTTGAGTCTTCAAAATTCGAATTTCAAACAAAACAAAATTTGAGAAAATGAAGAAATTCGTCTGAAACTGTGTTAGAGTTCACCTGAGATCAAGAGTGATTTAAGTTTCAGAAACTGCTCTTTGACAGACGAATTTTGAACATTGAAATTCGAATTTCAGAAGCTAAGTTCTTGAGTCTATTAAAATGAAACATTGACATATGAATGATAAGAACTTGCAACATTTGAATGATGAAATTAGTCTGAAAAGGGCCTCTCTGACAGGCGAATTTCACCACTTCAAAATTCGAATTTCGAAGAAAGTTATCTACTGTGTCCCTTTAAACGTTCAATGGACAGACGAATTTTGGGGATCCAAAATTCGAATTTTGAAGGCACTGTAGAAAATTGAAAACACTGTTCACACTTAACCGAAAAACTTTCTTCTTGAAAATTCGTATGTCACATTGTGAAAATGTTTTGTAAGTTTCAAAATTCGAATTTCACTTCATGAACAGACGAACTTCGTGCTGTAACGTTGGAAGCTTTAATCTTCGGTTCCTTCGAAATTCGTCTGTTGGCCAACCAAAATTCGAATTTCAGTATGTCAGAAACATTAAATGCGGTTGGTAAACGGATAGTTTTTTAGAGTAACCATTGGATAACTTCCCCAACGGATAGATTTAGTCTCTAACGGATATTTGAGACCTAAATCTATAAATACAACATCATTTGAAGTTGTGGGTAAGAAATCAAACTTGTATATACCGAATTTCTGCTGAATCTTTTTCTCAAAAGCTTTTACCCTCTTAACTTCTAAACTTGTACTTAAACTTTCACATCCACTCTTTACAAGAGAGTTACTTCATTGTAATCAATCTATTCTTCATCTGGGAGATAGGTTTACTTGTGAGGGGTATTCACAAGGGGATTGGGAAGCACATAGTGAAAGTGCTTGGAGAGTTTGAGAGAGCTCAGAAACAGAGCATACCCATGTACTGTGGCTTTAGCAAGAAGCCCACTGAAATTCTTGCTGTATAGTGGATAAATCTCAAGAGGTGTCTTGGGGACTGGATGTAGGTCAAGTGAATAGACCGAACCAGGATAAATCACTGACTTCTCTTCTCCTTATCTTTATTTTTCACCTTGCTCTGTTTTACGCATTGTTTTCATTATACTATGATATCTTCACTTACTTCACTTTGTGCAGAAAAATTTCAAACTTCCCAATTCACCCCCCCTCTTGGGAAGTCAGCCTTGCTAACAAGAGGGAGCTGAGAGAAAGAAGCAGAGAAAGAAGGAGGAAGGGAAGGAGGAAGAAAAGGAAGGCAAATTAAGGTCTCCCAAGGTAAGCTTCTACTCCAAATCTCTTCTAAAGTTCTTTTCATTTATTTAGTTTAAGATTAGTTGGAGTTTAAGTCATTCTCTTCCTCCCTCTTGCTCTTCTTGTTTTACCCAAGACATGATTTTGAGGGGAGTTTGAGTTTGTATTGATGAGTCAAGCATGTATTTCATGATTTATTGGCTAAAGGTAAGAGCTTTCTCAAATGGGTTTTTAAGAGGTCATTTTTAGTCAAGGAGAAAAGTAATAGAGGGAGTGAGTTTTTGATGAAATTAATGCTTCCATTGAACTCCTAGCATACCAAATAGTTAAGAAAAGCCAAGAAATTCATCTTGGAAGTTGATTTCAAAGACGTTCGAGTTTAGGATTCACAAATCATACATAGTTTATATGATGATATTAAGTTATTAAGTAAGGTTTAATAATATTAATAGGCTCTAATTAAGTCAAAACAGTGATTCAAGAAAGAGAAAATCCAAGTTAAAAGATTAAAGTTCTGAGGTAGTAACTCTTGCTCTAAACTTTTATATTTGCACATTGTGATATTTTAAATATGTTGCTGTGATGTTTGGCTAGTATCTATGATTGGAATGGCTGTTTTTATGTTAAGACCTAAGCTCCAGGATTCCCAATGCTAAGTCATTATGCTACCAAAATTTTCACTGCAACATGATAATTTGTTTATTTTATAAAAGTATGTTAAGAAAGTACAATAAATGTATAATGTTTTGCAACGTTTTAGCTAATGTGATGATGTATTATGCTTGAGTTATGTTGCTAATAAGATGTCCCCCATCTCACCCCATGTATCTCAATGATAGGGCCAAGTAATGTTAAAGGAAAGAATTTAGCAAAAAGGATGGAAGAAGAAGATTGAAGTATTGAAATTGAATTACTTTATTTTTTGTTGGCTATCTATTTTGATACATTGTATAAATTCAAATATGTATCCAAAAATTTTGTAGTTTAGATGCATGGATAGATCTATGTCTCAGAAATATAATGGCACTAATTTGGTTATATTTGTATTTATACAATGGTAGTTATGTATAATTTTCTAGGACTACTCCAGTGATAGTCATATCTAACCTCTAATGATATATGTTAATTCTCTTGCCATTAGGAGTAGAATCAATCAATAAAAAAAATATGACTAGAAAGTAGACATATAAACATTTCCAATGATACTAAGTATGCACCAAATGGCTCTGTACGTTGTGAGTTATAAATTTTCAAAGTTGATGTTTAGATTTCGAACAGAAACAAGGGCAGGAAATGAATAGTAAGATGTATATGATTTTTAGAGACTTAAACCACTAGAAAAAGATTTATTTTACATTTAATTATGATTTTTCAAAAAATACTGCACAATGAGTTATAAAGCTACTAAAAACAGTTTTGAGAATTTAAAAGTTTAATTAGGTCAATTTTTTCTAAACTTGTTGTCAAGTATCAAATAAGCAATTTACACGAAAAAATATCTTAAAATGTAAGATGTAACATTAAACATTAACTAAATCATTTAAATCCATGGGTTGCTTTATAAAGTGTCACTTAAACCCTAGAGTCCTATATACTTTATCTTTACTTTTTTCTTGAAACAATACTTGTCTTAAGGTAATTTCCATTTTTTAACATCATTTTTATGAAATTCTCACTCCTTCCTCACTTTTTCTCTTGGCCAAAATCAGGGTTATAGGAGGAAGAAATGGATTTTCATGCAACTTAATTCAAACTTTTAAAATCATGCTTTCCAACACTTTCTCATACTTTCTTCTTGATTTTTATGCATGAAAGCACTTCCTTTTCCTCCTCCCTTGCTTGACCAAAAATTATATCTTAAGAGAAGGAGGAGAAACTCAACCCAACCATCTTAAACTTTAAGGAAAATTAGCTTGAAGTTGAAGAAAAACTTACCTTAAACTTGTTCTTGAACCTTCAAGCTTCATTCTTTTCTTCTCTTCTTCTTCTTTCTCACGCCACTCTCTCTTCCACTTAGAGAATTTTTGCTAATCACTTCTTTCTTCTCTTGCTCCTAAACTCGGTCACCAAGGAGTCATTATAAAGATGGAAAAATCACACAATTTTGGCCAAGTGTCCCTCTAGAAAGTATGTCCAAAATGGCATAAAATAATTAAATAATCCTTTATCCCATATGCTAAAAATCAAACCAATAAGGAGGGAGAGAGTGTCCAAAATACTACATATTTTTCTTAGTTCAAATATATCTTGTACTTGTTACTTTTATGCTTTGACAATTAAAGTTATTTTTATAGTATTTTCTAACACTGTTTCTTTAAAGTATGCAAGAATAAATGATGTTGAGATCTATGTTTAATTTAATATTATGTCTCAAACACTATTTATGTGGGACCTATATGCTTGTCTTTTTTACTTTTTTCTATTTTGTGAGGTACACATTGTTTTTTGTCTTTTTCTACATAATTGTAATGTGTTCTGCAGTCTGTTTCATTTAAAATTAATCTCTTTGGACTCAATACACTATTTCATTAGGTCCAGTATGGCATGAAGTCCATTTTGACATAAATTTTGCAAAATTTTGAAATTTCCCCTAGATGGACCAAACTGCAAATAAATTTTCTTTAGGGACCTATTTGCAAATATTTTTGGGAACCAAATTACAAATATTTTTCAATTATGGACTAATTTGTAAATTATTTGATCTAAAAACCTAACATGTGAAACTTACCATTTTATCCCTTTCTTTCATTCAAATCATGTATCACATGCTATCTATCATATTTTCATGCATATTGTGATATCCATAAAATTGAGGATATTATAAGATTATACCTCACAATAATGTGGATTCATTACTCAAGAAGCATGAGTCTCATTGACCTGAATGAAATTTTGATTAGTTGATGACTATATAATCAAGAAATTAGTATATGATGGTATGCTGGTTAAGGATCAGCCAAGTTTGGTTTCTCCCATCTAATTTTCACTTTACATACTCTTTAAGTTTTTTGTGCCTAGAATCTACCGTAGGAAATATTATTGATAGGTAATTGAGGATATAATATTATTCTTATAGTTGTTTAAGAAATTCCTTTTTATGCACATTCCTTGGATAGATTGTGGATTGCTTTAACTTCTATGTAGAATATTATTGCTCCCATGTGCTAAAAAAAAGATTATATTTCAGTTCAAATGTAAGGGTAAAGGTTTGGTAGTCAGCTATGATGTAAAGCAAAGAGATTCAAGAGGCTTGGAGCTTATGGGAAACAATTTGATGTTTGGGATGTTCTTTCTATCTTTCCCCTTATTTTCTTTACAATATCATTTGAATTTAACCTAGGTTTTAGTGTTAAATTTGATGAATAATTGTGTTGGATTTAATGTTGTATTGGTGAAACAATTTGATTGATATTATATATATATATATATATACTATTTTGGATCAATTTATGTTAATTTTGAGCTCTTTTTCCTTAATGTACAGCTCCTGGAAATTCAATTTATTTCCTTGATGTTATTTTGATGAATTCATTGGTACATTATGTTATCTAGGTGATATCAAGTTAGGTGAAGCTTAATGAATATTTACTTTGCATAGTTAGGTTTAATTAAGTGAATTTCCCTAGTTTTCAAGGTTTGGTTAAGATGCTTAATCAACATTCTAATTGAGTTAATTAATTAATTTAAACAAGTTTATGTGGCTTAATTAACAATAGGGTAGGTTATGGTTAATTAATCACTTAAATTAAGCGTGGTTGGTAAATGTTTAACTTAGTTAATTAATTATTAATTACTTACTTCCCAAACATAATTAGTTATTTGGATTAAGCTTGGAAGAGTCCAAATACCCTTTTCCAAACCCATAATTGACTTGTCATTCCATTCATACATCTTTTCCATTTCTTTATATTCTAGTGTTTGGTAGAGTTAGTTTTTCATTTTTTTTTTTTGGTCTTTTCCTTAGATTTTAAATTCCCTTGCTTTTGTTTCCTCTTTAACTATCTACAAACACCCCTTGGGGGGGGGGGACATCATAGTTTATAGGTTACATTTACATATAAAAGTAGCTTGCATAGCATTTTATTCAAATTATAAGATAGTTTGCATTTGCAATCATACATAAGCACTTTAATTTAGTAGTAATTAATTTGCATTTTAGTTGCACTTAATTAGTTAATTTAGGTAATTTGCATTTAGTAATTAGTTTGCATCTCACCTCAATTAGGAATAGTTTAGGATTTGCATCTTTGTTGCATCAAAGTTCATTTAGTTGCATAAATTTATTGCATTTATTAGTTTTCATTTAGTTTATTTGCATTCACTTAGTTTTAATTTTAACAATTGCACGTTTTTATTTTATTTAGGTGCATATTTATTTACTTAGGATTGCATATACTCTTGCTTGCACACTAATTTTCACCTATATGAGAAAACGACTTAGATTGTCAATGTATTACAAATCTTTCACACCTAGTATTAAATTATGTAACCCTCAACACGGCTCATAAATGAATCATAAAGTTTATGAAACATGAAAAAAAAGTGCCTTTTGCCTATGTTCAATGTACAAACATTGATTCATATACATACATTTGGTCATGTATGTGTCTCCTTTTGAAGAGTCATGTTACTTTAAGAGATATCTCGTTACTTATAAATAGTTCTACAATATTTTATCATTGCATGATTCATTCATCCACACATTTTTCAACCAACAATATTTGTACTTTTCTATCATTCTCTCAATTACACTTTATACGCAAACTTACTTGTCTTTATCTTTCCATGCATAGAGGATAAAAATAAATTATCACTTTGTACAAGCCATTGTTATGAAGACTTGAGTTTGGAAGTGTAATACTTATTTAAGGGTTTTCATTGTATCTTATACGAAATTCAGCATGAACCCAAGTTACATCTAAAATTTAGAAATTGGTGGAGACAAATTATACATAAAGGAAAGTATTATTCATACTTTGAAGACTTTGTGAACAACTTCATATAAAAGATCAATTTCTATCAACAGTGGTAACCACTCAAAACTAAGGATATGTAATTAAAAAATTTTTATTTTCAATTAATATTCTCAAATTTCAATTTATGAGTGAGATTCGAGGAAAGTTCACATTTTTATTTTCAATTAATTTTCTATCATTCTCTCAATTACACTTTATACACAAATTTACTTGTCTTTATCTTTTCATGCATAGAGGATAAAAATAAATTATCACTTTGTACAAGTCATTGTTATCAAGACTTGAGTTTGGAAGTGTAATACTTATTTAAGGGTTTTCATTGTATCTTATATGAAATTCAGCATGAACCCAAGTTACATCTAAGATTTAGAAATTGGTGGAGACAAATTATACATAAAGGAAAATATTATTCATGCCTTGAAGACTTTGTGAACAACTTCATATAAAAGATCAATTTCTATCAACAGTGGTAGCCACTGAAAACTAAGGATATGTAATTAAAAAATTTTTATTTTCAATTAATATTCTCAAATTTCAATTTATGAGTGAGACTCGGGGAAGGTTCACATTTTTGTGGTTAGAAAATAAAATGCAAGTCTAGCGAGTGTGTGTGTGTGTGTGTGTGTGTGTGTGTGTGTGTTCAGATAATAGGCTGGGGAAGATTACGTGATACCTGAAATGAATTAATCTAAGGGCAAATGTCGATATATGTAGCTATATATCGTTGATAAACAAAGACGGCCCCACCTACAAATCAACAAATAATCAACCAATAGACATTCGAACTCATAAAATGACACTTTGATATTTCCTCCTTGCCAAATCATATTGATCTATACAAAACTCACTTAATTTGGGGAAAAATCACAAGGCTGTAGTGTATTTTATTTAGTTGAATTATATTTTATATTTTTATTTTTCAAAAAATCACAAGGATATTATGTCATTTTTTTAAATTTTTTATCAATAAAATTAATTTTTAAAGAAATAGAAATTTTTTAAAAATAATTAATTGTTAAAATCAATAAAATTTCACATTTTTTAAAGAATTATTAAAATTTAAGGACATCATTTTTGATAGATGTCCAAATATCAAAGGACTATATTTTTTAAAAATAAAAAATTTAAAAATGCTAAATATTTAAATATTACAACAATTAATTATATAAATACTTAGTTATAAAAATTTTAAATTTATTTTCAAAGATTCAATAATAAAAAAAATTATAAATTAATGTAATTTTCAAAAGCAAATTTTCTTTTACATCTCATTTTTGGTCAAACAATTTTTTAATTTTTTAAAACATAATTTTTAAATATAAATAACTTTGAATCATTAAATTTATGTAACTAAATTTTCAATTATTATTAATATTGATGATTTTGGGTGAAGATAATGTGATAGGATGATAAATTTATTAGTATCAAGTTTAATTAGTAAGAATTCAACCCATATTTTATAAGGGGCCTTTTGAAAATTCCTTTATAAACACTATTTGTACTAATCCTACCACTAATATTACAATTAATTATATAAATACTTACTTATCAAAATTTTAAATTTATTTTCAAAGATTCAATAATAAAAAAATTACAACTTAATGTAATTTTCAAAAGCAAATTTTCTTTTACATCTCATTGTTGGTAAAAAAATTTTTAATTTGTTAAAACATAATTTTTAAATATAAATAACTTTCAATCATTAAATTTATGTAACTAAATTTTCAATGATTATTAATATTGATGATTTTGGGTGAAGATAATGTGATAGGATGATAAATTTATTAGTATCAAGTTTAATTTGTAAGAATGCAACCCATATTTTATAAGCGACTTTTTGAAAATTTCTTTATAAACACTATTTGTACTAATCTTACCACTAATCTTACGGTAGGATGCATCCAATTCAAGAAGGAGGGGGAAGGGGAGAAAAAGGATTTTATGGAGGAGATTGGATGAGAATTAGTTTAATTGGAGGGAGAAAAGAAATTTTAAAGGCAGTTTAAAATTTAAAATTTTCATAATTTTGTTTAGAATCTTCACTCAAGAAATCCCCTACTTTTGATTGGATGGAGTGGGGGGTTAAAATTTTGTCCGAATGAAATCGCCCTAAAATTCTGAACCAAACTGCTAATTTAATTACTTTTTTGAAACTCAACCTAACTAAATTTTTATTAAAAAAAAAAAAAAAAAATCAGCATCATCTTTCCAGTGAAAAGAACAAACTGCGGAACGATCGTACATGACATATCAGGGACAGAGCGGAGGGGAACAAAGTACAGTAAGAACCAATTTTAGTCTTGATTTTCTGCTTTTTATTATTATTATTATTATTTCAAAATAAAAATAACACTGCAAGCAAAACGGTAAGATCGATGTTCGAGTGAGTAAGCAGATGCTGGTATATCCTATTCCTATTAGTATTTATTATTCATTTTACAAGACCCCCATCCCATTATTGTATTTTTTAAAGAAAAAACGAAAAAGAGAAAGTGCAGGGGATGAAGAAAGCAAAAGAGGCTTCCCGGGCAGGCAGGCTCCACATCCATCTTCACCGTAATATTTTGCTCTTATTCTCTGAAACACCTCTCTCTCTCTCTCTCTCCCTTTACCAACTAAGCAAAATCACAACCTCACCCGACTCGCTGCTTATAACTCCCTCCAATGGCACCACCGGCGGCTCCACCACCCGCCCTCCTTCTTCTGCTCTCCATCACTGCTGCACTCAGCATGTCCTCCGTCCAAGGCCAAGTAATCGTCGGAGCTGGAGGAGGCAGCTGGTGCGTGGCCAGAAGCGACGCCAGCAGCCAGGCCCTCCAAACGGCCTTGGACTACGCATGCGGCGCTGAAGCCGACTGCCATCCCATTCAGTCCGACGGCCTCTGTTTCCTCCCCAACACCATCCAAGCTCACGCCTCCTACGCCTTCAACAGCTACTATCAGCGCAAGACCCGTGCCCCTGGCTCTTGCGACTTCGCCGGCACAGCCACCATTGCCCAAACTGATCCCAGTCAGTAGTTATTTTTCTTCCCCTTTCGTTCTTTCTATCCCTTCTTTCCCTTTCTTTTTCACTCATTTATTAATCTTTTGTGTCTGTAGGCTATGGATCTTGTGTGTACCCGTCTTCTTCGAGGTATACTCTCTTTCTGTTTCTCCTTCGTGGATTTACTATTACTATAGACAGAGAGTATGTTAATGAACTGTGGTGTGGCTTAGGGACACTGCTTCTTTCTTTTTATTAATTAATCAAACACTTTCGGTTCTTCCTTGATCTACAAGCAAATGGATTCTCCGCTGTTGTACTCTTGTCTTCGTTCGTTTTGTTTCTTTTTTACTCTTTTTCACTTTCCGGGTCCAATGGCCTGCTCTCACTATTTCAAATAAGAGACAACCAACCACTGTGCTTTCTGGTTTATCAGGGACAGAGACAAGAGGGCTTTTTTTTTTTTTTTTTGGTAAAACCGTCGATATCTGGATGCTATTTTTTGGATCCAACTGCATTGGGAGGAAGCTCTTTTCTACCTAGTTTTGAATCCTAGTGTTTAGGCTCCACAGCCCCTTAACCCCACGTAAGAGGGACGAGTTTAGAGTTTAGAGTCTAGAAGTGACGGAGGGAGGTGGTTGTAGAGTAGCCTGTCGTGGGTATGTGACACGTGGCTCTGTGCATGGCTGGTTGGGAACTGAATCGAAACCAGCGCCATCGTCTTGGACTACTTTGACTGAGTGTGACACCACCGGAGGCGGTCCTTTTCAAAGTCTCCGTGAAATCCAACGGTTCAAATTCATCTTTTAGATCGTACTTCGATATTATTGCCAAGCATGACGCTGTTTTGCTTTACAGAGGTAAAGTGATATTGCCAGTATCTGATGCCATGATGCAGTGGATTGAAGCCCATATTTATGTCAATTTGTCTGGTTTTAATTAAAATTGGAATTGGAATTTGGAATATAGCTGACGTGCATAATGGCTTTTCTCCTTGACTGTAGCCCCGGCCTTTCATATTGATTTAGGGGTATCCTTTCATCGTAACTGAAATTACTATGCTTTTCTTGGGGTGGTTATGTTATGATAATTCCCAGCAAATTTAGGCACACACAGTTAAACAGTGATTAGCAAAAGGATTCATGTATTTAACTATTATTAATTAATAAAAATGAAAGCTTAAAAAAAGGGTTGCTGTTTTGTTCAACACCTACATTTTTGTTGTGTGCGGTCGGTGTTAGTGTCTACATCATTTTTCTTTCCCCCAAATGTTTTAGTTTTAAGGTGATATACCAACAAGATTTGGATGGTGAAAATCCTAAAGCAACAAAAAAAAAAAAAGGCGCTTTGGGCCTGCTCATGAGTGAAAAAAATTTAAGACAATTTAACTGACCATTATTGAGAATATATGCGGTGTTGTACATTTGTTGGAAGATGCTTCATGTTTGGACAGAATCTTTGCCACTAGCAAATATATTATTAGCCTTTTGACTGAGCATCAAAGAAGATTGTTGATGAAGACGAGGCTGTGGTGATGGAGGAGAGCACAATGTTTTGAGTGGTGGATACATGGGAATAAAAAAGGGGTATAAATTGCAGCTAAGAATAAAGCTGTTAATTTGTTGATAAAGGTCCAAAGTAAAACATTTAAGTGCAAATTGGTCTCATGAAACTGATATTTGTACTAAGCCATCCATGAACATGCTTTTTCTTTGTTAATGAGTAGAGTACCTGACAAACTAAATTGCCATATGAAAAACTAACTGTATGATATACCGTAATGTGCAGCACTGCTGGAGGGAGCAACACACCAATCATGACACCGCCTTTGATCAACCCAAACGTGCCAACTCCAACCACAACATCACCTCTCTATGGCGGGGGTGCTGCTGGCAGCAGTGGAATCACTCCGGGAATGACCTCTCCTATGCCTGACAATTCTAGAGCAACATTGGCGGCAACGGCCACCACCAGTTTAGTTTTAATTTTTCTCTCTTCTCTTGCCAATACTTGCCTTTTGATTCTGGCATAGTGGGGTTCTGGGGAGAGATAGGTGCTTACAGTTTTGTCAGGAGTTGAAGGGAGTCTCTTCTTGTTCATGACCACCTAGCTTTATGCAGCTACATCAATACTCCATTTTTAAGGTTATGAAGGAAGTTAAGGCTGGCTGTTCAGGGGAGAAGAGCATAGCTAGGGTTGTAGGCAGGCCTTTACTAGGAATTCTGAAAAAGAAAAAAAATCAAATAGTTCAATTTTTTCATTGTTCTTTTTCTTTACTGACATTATGTTTCACAGACACTTCAATATTATTAGTATATCATTCAGTATTTTTCTTTTAATGCGTGCCTGCTTCCATGAGTACTCGAACAAAATAAAGAAATGGGTGATTGTTGGGAACAAATACATAAACATAATGAATGGATATTATAATCATGAATCCAACAAAACAAGGGAGACACAAGTTTGGCTATAAAACTCAAAATCCACCCTTACACAAGTTGAAATAATGGACAAACTTTTTACATATCAAAACAGGAATAGGAAATGGAACTCACGTGGGTTGAGATTTAAACCCTTATTTTTATCTCTGTAACATATCCTTTTCCAGTGATACAATGGTTACCTATTCTGTGAAAATATAAATAAACAAAAAAGACCTTATTTGTGAATCTGGTTTCCAAGACCCGCTGACATGCAAATAATATACCTCTGAGGCTCTGACTCCTCACTTCAACTTGCCTCCATGCTTTGTATTTTTCAAAGTTAAATTTCTGAGTTGACTCCTCAAGGATCCTAGAAAATCAAAGGAATAGATCATCAAGGTGAAAAATTCCACTATAATCATGATACTTCAAATTTCATAATTTTATTGAGAAGCGTAAGCTCCATACCGATAATAAATCTGTTGTTTCAACTTTCAAGTAACTCCTAAAGCAGAGCAAAAGGTAATTTCCAAACAAATCCTCCAGGCCCCAACCCCCTTCTTTTCCCCTCTTTTTTTTTAAATAAATATACTAAAGAAATGAACTGCATAACAAATATAATGTCCCTATCCCTAACTCAGTTACAAAACAGGTATAGGCTAAATAGTTGCTGAAACTTCATAATCCTGTTTTTGGCTACTTCATGTTAAGTGAAAAATGTAAAAGGTTAGTTTATCAACAAGCAAGGTGAAACATATAAATATACCTTTTGTTTCACTAAACACTTTTCAGGCTGCCTGACAATGTATATCTGATCTCCAGCAGCGTTATACAAGTCCTGATTACGGTGCCATGTCCACAATGCATGAGTTTCATTTTTCACCTGCATGTGACTTAACCTTTTACTCATAGTTTTATTCAAACAATGCATACCTTCGGATGTAAACTAAATCAAATCGAACAAGTTGGATGCCACTCAAACTGGTCAATAGAGATGAGGTTCTAGTTAAAGATGATAGCAGAAAGCCCAAATAACTAGTTACAGTGGGCAACGGAAAACACAGAATATAAGTGTAATTTGTGCAACTAAGCAAGAGAGAGAGACCTCTAGAATTCCATGGCCGAAGCTACTCTCTCTGAATGCACTATAATCAGGCTGCCGGTCCCAGCAGAATTTACCAGCTGCTGGACCTGATGTGAAATTGAAGGCACAGAAACCACCCATGAAGTCATCTGGTGTAGTTGATGGTTCTGGACAGTTCCCAGGTTCATCAGCATGAGTGATAGCCATCTTTTCCCGGTTACCACCATCACCAACTGTGATATAAACGGGACCGCAAGGATCCAATGTGTAGTTGTATACTCGGTTTGATCTCTCATACGCATGTACCTGTTCAATGTTCCCATATGAGATTTGTTTGCTGATATTACTTTCTCTCCAAGTAAATACAAGACCTTTTGGAAAAATCACAAGAGTCCTAACCCAACCATGCAATTTATATATCTTTACAGTGGGTGTATGAAAAATAAAAATACACTTACATGTCCATTGAAAACCACATCAACACTATATTTATATAGTAAATCTTCCATCTCTACCCTCATGCACTCTGCTTCTCTGTAATGTGCTGTGTAGGTGCTGTACCAAGGGGGATGCCATGTAGCTACCAACCATGGAGTTACTTCTCTATCAACAGAAGCCAAGTCTCTCTCCAACCACTTGTACTGGTCTCCTGCCAATAGAAAAAAAGGAGAAGACAATGATAAACAGTTTGCTAAGCAAGATATAAGACATGGCAGTAAAATACACCAAACAGTAATTTTGATCACGCAGAAAGAAAAAGGGAAAAAATATGAGCCAAGAGTTCACCTGATTTGTTATAAGATATGTAGGCACCAAGCATTATGAAATGTATTCCTCCAGCATTGAAAGAATAGTAGAATGTGGATGATGATCCACTCTCTTCAGATGGGAATGCAAATCGAGAACTATAAGAGACAAATGTCTGATTTCCAGCTTGTAGTTCTATCTCATGATTCCCTTCTACTACCATTATTGGAACAGAGGAAATCAGAGGCTCCATGTACCTGATATCAGTACAGTAATTGACATTAATTAGATCCTTGTTGATATATTTCAACGCATAAAATTAATTATTGGACCTTAACTGCACATTGTTCTGATGCCCTTTCGTTCATATAATGAGTATTAACATGTTCTCAAAATTTTTCCTGTTTTGAAAAAGATCCATAATTTCCATTTATACAACAAATCAGCTTAAGTAAAAAGTTTACCTTCCCCAATAATCCCAACGAGGCTGATAAGTCTCATGGATAGGAGTATCAGAAAATGTGCAGGAGTAGCAATCTGACCCAGTTCCATTAGTAAGATACAAGTTAGCATAACTAACATCCCCTACCAATAGAAAAAGTTCAGGATGGTTGATGGCCATGTGATTAACAGTAGACGTGGTATTGTATGTAAGACCAAGGTCTCCAATGATTGCTATTCTGCTAGGGTAGCTCTTGGGGCCAGAAACTGGCATGGTCCTGAAATAGTGAACACCACTCATTGCTGGCAGATCAGGATCTCCGCATTGATACTGATATAATGTGTTGGGTTTTAACTCTGCCAGCAAACACAATGTACTTCTGAAATTAGCCAATATATTCAGGTACTATCAATCATGGTTCATGAATGAGGTTCAAGTCCTTCGGATTGAGTTGCAAAAATGGCAAAGACAGGGCCAAGTTTTCTTCTTTTTCAAGACAACTACATTTAGTTGGACCAAGATTGCAAAATGATATTAGATTTTAGATAAAAGAGGAAGAGGGGAAAAAAAAGCTTGTAAGAGAGAGAGAAATCAGTGGTAAAATTTGGGGCGTGGCTTCCTTTAGGCCATAAAGACAGCCATCTTAGACCCACAGAAGAGAATTTTTAAGTCACTTTTCTATATACCTGTTTCTAAATTGGGAAAAAATAGTATATTAATATTGAAGTGAAGTTTTTTTCTAAACTTTATGACAATGATGGTTTCCATTTATTTTTAGAATTGCAAGTATTGAAAGAAATGTTAATAGAAGAAATTAATACTCCAATAAAAGGATTAAATAGTGTCAAAAGATTATGTTCTTTTCCAAATGTATGCATTACTTATAGCATATTACTGACAAGACTTGTAATGGTTGTTCATGTAAAAAAAAATATTTTTCAAAATTAAAATTACTTAAATCCTATCTAAGATCAACTATTTTATAATATAACTTGAATGACTTGATATTATTTATTGAGGGTGAAACTATAGAATTACTTGATTACAAGATTTTGAGAAATGATGATTTCACAGCTCAAAGTAGAAGAATTTCATGAGAATTAGTGAGTTACATTACACTTCCCACTAATAATTTTGCATAAAATCTCGAAATTTCTAGCCATGCCCAGAGTAAAGTACCTGTGAGACGAACATGATGTATAATTCCAGAAGTGTAGTTCTGAAGGCCTTCAAAAGGATAAAGTTGGCTGTAAACAAGGGAATAACCCTCGGCTTGCTCAGTGATCAGCTTTCCGAACTCTCCAAATTGAACTACGCTAGCAATCGTATTAGGATCCAATGGTTCTACGTTGTACCCAATCTGGAACTCCCCTGCAAATACAACCCAACCAAATATTCAATACAGACTACATAATTAATGCAATATGCTTGAATTAACATACGAATTAATTGAGTTTAATTATGGCCAAAAGAGAGAGACTTTTTTTTAACCAACAAGCCTCTACAATTTTACATTTGTCAGCATCTCACAATGCCTCAGCTAAAGTCTTCATATTACCATTATTCCAAATGGACCCCACTTAAGGAGAACAAAAGTGGAAGCAAGCGGAAAGTGAATGGAAGAAGAGGCGCACCCGTGATCCAAGAAAGCCAAACAGAATCATAATTGGAAGAGAGGGAGACGGAGATTTGCTCGGGACGAAATCCTTCAACTTTTCTTTGAAGCAAAGGATCCGAATTCGGAAGGTCCACAGCGTGACCTCGGAAGCTCTGGTCGAGAGGAACGGTCACAGGCTTGAAGGGTCCATCCAGAGTGGTTGGTATTTCAGCTGCGACAATCACTGGGCTCAGAGAAATCAACAGAGATAGAGCAGTTAAAGGCGCCAAATTCAAACCCATGATGGGATTCATTCAATGTTATAGCAAGCATGGAAAGAAGAAACCCCGAAAAACGAAATAGCGACTTGTCTTGCGTTGTGTTCAGCCTAGAGAGCTGATAGGTAACACTAATATATATACACAGAGATGAGAGACAGAGAGCAAGTGTAGAAGGACGATGGGAGAGTCAAAGAACTCATACGAGGGAAAATAAAATTTGAGAACGTGGTGGAGGTGGAAACACTTGCACAAAATTTTGGAAAATTCAACTTAAATAACTCATAAATTTAGTACTTCTAAAAATATATCTAAAATTTACCTAATTGTTATAAGATTCCTGACTATCTAATTGGAAATATTTTTTAGAGTGAATCTCTTTTTACCTATGAAGCTAAGGATAGAAATATATAAGAGTAAGTACCAGTTATATGTGAGTTACTTGAAAATCTATGAGGAATAGTTATAAATCAACATGGAACACATGAAGGATAGTCTAGATATCTCATTTCCAAATTAACCTCATACATTTGCAACTAATCTCAGATATTTGTAATTGATTCTTGTATATCTACAAATGATACATTTGATAGGTTTAATCAAGGGCAAATGGGAATTTCACGGGAAAAAAATTCCAACTAAGCACCTAATTATCTTATCTTATGATAATTAGACAAATTTTGAATATATTTTAAAATTATTTTATTTGTGGGGTATTCAATTGTCATTTTTCCTTGCAAAAAGAATAGATTGTGCCTGATTCATAATTTTTTTAGTGAAAATTTGGGTGCACTTGGGTCAAATTATGTCGGGTTTAGCAATATATAAAAAAATCGGATCGGACAGACCAGTTTAACAAGTTAGATCGAGAATCAGTGTCATGTTTGGTCTAAAAGAAAAGTAAAATTAGCATATTACAGAACACGTGAAAACCCGTTTGAACTAGTCAAAAAAAATTTTTTAACTTTTAAGATAAAATAATATTATTTTTAGTACTAAATAATATTATTTTTGTATAAAATTTTTTCTTTTGACATTATAATATTATAAATAGTATTATTATGGTATATAATTATTTATAATGACAAATTTATTTAATAAATAATATGAAAATAAAATATTAGTGGACTATTTTATATTCAAAATATGATTATAGATTAATTTTAACTTATTTATATTTTAATATTAGGTTATGAAGTTTATTAATGATATTTTTTAATAATATATAACATATAAAATTAAAAAAATTATTAATTTTATTATTACCAGTTTAATTATAATTCAACCATGGTTGAGTTAACCATTGAACCTTAAATTGTCACTACTAAAAAAATTAAATTTAGTTATGGATCACTCATCCCTCAATAAATGATCTAAATAGTGAGTAATTGTAAGTTCATAATCAATGTTAAATTTAGTGAGGGAATTAACGAGAAATATCTTATATCTGGCTAAATTAAATATAATTAGCGAGGAATTAGTGAAAAATTTTTATTCATCACCAAATTAATACAAATAATTATAAATTTGTGAGGTATTTTTTATTTCTCGCTAAATTATTATGAATAGTGATGAATATAATGAGATCTATTTTCCTTGCTAAATTTTTTTAAATTAATTTTAATAGATTAAAATTATTTTATTAAAAAATTTATTTTATTTAGCTAAAAAAAATTTTAAATAATCAAGTTACAAAAATTTTTTTATCAGATGATTATTTTAAATTAATACAAAAAGTTAAATTAATCTTTATAACTTGTTGGCAAAAAATGAAATTAAAAATTCGTTTATTACAAAATTCAAAACATACTAATATTAACTTAATTTACTAAAAGACTTTTTTTTTATTCATTTGTGTAACTTTGTACCAAAAAATATTTATATAAATATATATTTAATATTTCATAAAGATTGTAAATATATTTCCTTTCAACCAGCAAAAAGGTGAATATAAAGACATTAGGAGCAAAAAGTCATGTGTTTGAATCTAGGTGAAGGAACCATTTAAAATCATTATATGACATGTCGCGGTTAACGTGTGGTGATGACATGGCGCAATGACACATTTGAAATCATTATATGACATGCTGCGGTTAATCTATGGTAAATTTTTTGTAGTATAGCAAAAAAATAGTAAGGAATGAGTTCCTATTAAATTTAGACAGGGATTAGATCCCTCATTAAATTTAGTGACATGATTTATAGCGAGAGATTTTGTTCCTTACTATTTTTAATTTAGTAAGAAAAAAAGGACATTTAGCAAGGGATTTATCCATTGCTAAATTGTTATTTTCTAGTAATGCGTTGTCTTCATCGATTTAATAACTAGTCTGATTTTTAATACCTTGAGTTTCATTTAAATTTGATGTTAGGTTGTACTGTATTTTAGCTTGCTGTGGACCAGCTCAGCAAACATTTTGGGTTTAACCCAAATTGGTTAGGCCAAGCTAGATTTGATTAATAAAGAATAAAATTTAATAATTTTTAAATTATTAAAATATAAAAATAATTTTATTTATTAACAAAATAATAACCATTACTCAAAATATATTTTTTTTAAAAATGATATATAGTATCTATCTATTATATATATAAAAGTATAACCAAAAGCTGGAACCTCAGGCCTCCATGTCAACATTTTGAAAAAAATTAATAAAATTTGATTTATTATTTTTAAGATTTTATATTAGTTTTTTACTATTATATCTTAAAAACAATTAAAATATCAGGATTTACATTTTTAGATATTATTATAAATCAATAGTTTATATTCATCCATAAATCAATTTGTGAGATTATATTGTTAGTTATTTATTATTATATCTTAACAGCAATTAAGATATGTGATTTAGAAATTGTTATGACAATCTTTTCTTCTTTTGGTTGATATACTTTTATTTATAAATATATTATATTTATTTTTAGTGTTTTATCTTATTGTTTATTTTATTTATAATGTATAATTGTTAAACTATTTGTTTTTAAGTTGTTTTTATTTATTGAGTGATATTTAGGAAATGTTGTTATGATATGATTGCAATCGAAATTGATTCTTTTTTTATTATTGTGATGTGATATTTTTTTCTATAAAATCAGCATTCCTATTTGGTTTCATACCACAAATTTCATCGTACCTCAAGTAATTATTATCATAATTTATTTTTTTTTAATTTTTTTCATTGTTTCTTTATGTCCAGAAACGTTCGTAAAGTGTCTTATGATACTATGAGAGCTATCGATCTTCTAAGACATGATTAGCAAATTAAAGTTAGAGTTATACGGTTATGGAAATTGCCCTCACATCATTAACCAAATGATTATAATTCAATTGTGTTAGTTTTGCAAGATGTTGATGTAAGTATTTAATGTATAGTGTACATATTGCCCTACAGTGGTTATATTATTGTCTCTAACTTTATTATTTTTTATATTAAATTAAGGTGATCGTATTCATGGAGTGATCAAAAAAGTATTCTTCTTCAAGTTTAAGGATATATTGAAGGAGGGAAAAATATACATTCTAAAAATATTTAATGTTGAAAATAATACCGGTTTATACCACACCACTAATCATGAATTCAAATTACATTTCCAATATTCAACCTATGTGCAATTACAAGTTGATAATGGAAATATACATTCATATGGTTTTTTGTTTACTTCTTTTAATGAAATTTTATCAAATAATTCAAATGATCGTTTCTTAGTTAATATGAATAATTTTAATTATATTCGATTTTATGTTTTAGTTTGTAATATATATATAAATTCATTTTTATGACTAACTAATTTGTTATAGATGTCATTGGCAAATTAAGTGGAATTCAAGAGATTAAGCAGCCGGTGAAGGATGGTAAGTAATAAAAGAGGGTGAAGATAATAATTGAAGATAATAAGTATGTGTATTTAAAGTTGTTGTATTAAAATTTATCTTTTTATTTTATTATTATTAATTAACTATATATGTTCTTTTTATATATTTATTTGTTTTTTATTATAACATATCATTTGAATATTTAATTATATTATAATCATTTAAGTGATAAAATAAAAAAATGTTAATTTTAAATAGTTGAGATTCTTCAAGAATTTGAAAAAATTGTTATAAAAATATTTCTAAAATTTAATATATAAACGTAGTTTTTTGATTATTTAATATTATATATGATATTGTAAACTTCTTGATAGTATATATCTATTATATAAAAATCTTTAAATATGTCTAAAAATGTATATAATTTTATTGATCTATTTGCAAATTTATTATTGAATTAATATTAAAACTGATATGCTATCTTTCTATTCTATAAATAATTGTATCAATTCAAAATGAATTAGCGTGATCGTCTTTCATCGTGTTTGAGAGACTTTTTTTCATCTGCTATAATTCTTCCTATGTTATGTCAAGAGAGTCATTGTTTACTATATTTAATTTACTCCGTTATTAATGTTTCTTATATATTCATTTAGTTAATGACTACAATCAGATTATTTATAGATGTGAGTATCTGCAATTTTAAGGTTGATCATCTAATTTCTTATAGATTATAATTAGATTATCTTAATTTATTTAATAATAGTCATCTAACTTTTTATGTAACTCAACATTGATCATTTTTAATATCCATTTTCTATTCTTTTTTTATTACTTTTATCTACAAATACACACATATCTCAGTATGTGTGTATTTAATTTAATATTTAATTTATCATCACATAATATTTACATGGGATTATATTGTTTGATTTTTTGATAAATCCACATTTCTGCTAGCAAAGTTTCTTTTATACACATATATATTTAAATTGTGAATATGTTTTTTGAAAATAAATACTACGGAAATGCTTTATAAAACATTGTTAGAAAATCAATATGATCGCTAATAAAATTACAGAAATGAGGATTTAAAGAAAATGTAGCTTACATTCTAATGTGGAGGATATTTTTAACTAATTTTACAATATATTTTATGCATGATCAATTGTTATTGTCACTCAGATTGAAAGATTTCATCCAAGTTCACATATATTAAATATGTCGAGAACATTTGTTTAATAAAATAATACTCTCAAATATTCATTAGAATTTTTTTAAAAAATATTTTTTCATATAGTTCATTTATTTGGTTTATACCATTATATATATAGTGTTATATTGTGTATAGTTATTTGACATACACTCTAGGGGATGTATAAAAATTTTTATACTTTCCTATTATATATATTTGGGAAATGAGAATTACTTTTTGTTTATAGATATAAAAACATTGGTAAAACATATGTATAAAATACTTTTTTAACATCTTTTAGATCTAAGGGCAAAATTGTTTTTAATGTAGTATCAAATGACATTACTTTTTTATTATTACCAAGTGGAAGAATTGTGCATTTACAATTATACATATCTCTTGATATTCATGAAGATACTATATGCAATATAAAGCAGTGTAGTCATCTTGCTGAGTTGTTGGTTCATACTTCATTAATTATATGGCATGAAGCACCTATCACCAACAAATTTTGCTTTGTTGCTTACAATTAGAGCTTTATATATATATCTTTAAACTATTCAATTCTTCAGCTATGAATCTTCCTTTTGAAGGTAAGGTAATTGTACTTGGTGGAGATTTTAGACAAATTCTGTCTGTAATACCAAGAAGGACTTAGGAGGATATAGTTCTTACTACTATTAATTTATCTTATGTCTATAATCAATGTAAATTCCTTACTCTTACAAGAAATATAAGAGTCCTTCCAATAAATTCATTTTATGTTAATAGACAAATACAATAATTTGGTCACGGGATTATTTTTATAGGTGATAAAATAATTACTGATCCTAATGATAGGATCACTGATATTAAAATTCCCTATAATTTTTTATTGGACATTTCAAACAATCATATAATATCAATTATAGTGACCACATTCAAATTTCTATGAGAAATTAAATATTTCATTTTATTTATGAGATAGAGTTATATTAATCCACACTTTGTCGGTTTGATAATGTTAATGAATACATGTTATCTTTATTACTAGATGAAGATATAGTGTACTATGGTTTTGATAGTATATTAAAGGAAAATGACAATGTTGATTATTTTAATAATCTTTATTTCACTAAATTTTTGAATTCAATTTCCATATCAAGTCTTCCAAATCATGAAATTAGGTTAAATATTGGAGCACTTATTATTTTCATGAGACATATTAACAAATTATTGAGTTTTTGTAATAACACTCATCTCATTATTACACAAACTAATAAGTATATAGTATTTCAAGTTAAAGTCATGTTTGGATCAAATGCATGAATGGTTGAAAGTTTGTATCCATGATTCCATCAAATTCAATACTACTATTTAATATGAAATGACGGTAATTTCTTATAATGTTAGCTTTTGTTATGACCATAAATAAGAGTTAGAGGCAAAATCTATGCAGCATGTGTTTATACTTGTTAAAATCTGTATTTATGCATAGACAACTCTATATTATTATATTATGTGCACGATCCAAAAGTGGATTGAAGATAATAATTTTAAATAAGGATGTCAATTTAAGTGACACAGCTTCAAATATTATATAGAAAATAGTATTTAATAATATTAACTGATAGCTTTGCATTATTATTTCTTTTATAATAACTTATTATTAATACATTAAATACTTTTGTAGTGTTATTTTGTTCTCCAATTATATGTATAATTTTATCATTAAACATGTATAACAATGTAAATAATTTTATTAATCCCATGCATCGCATGGGTTACATACTATTTGTTTTTAAATTGTTTTTGTTTGTTGAATGATAGTTGAAAAATGTTGTTATAATATGATTAGAATCGAAATTGATTCTTTTTTTTTATTGTGATATGGTATTTTTTTTCCTATAAAATCATCATTCCTATTTTGCTCCATACCATAATTTTCATCGTACTTCAAGTAGTTGTTGCCATAATTTGTTTTATTTTTTTTTCATTGTTTCTTCATGTCGAGAAACGTTCGTGAGGTATCTTATGATGCAGTGAAGGCTATCAATCCTCTGAAATATGATTGATGAATTAAAGTTAGAGTTATATGGTTATAGAAGATACCCTCACATCATTCACCAAATGATTATAATTCAATTGAGTTAGTTTTGCAATATGCTGATGTAAATTTTTAATGTGTACCGTATATATTATTCTATAGTGGTTATGTTATTATCTTTAACTTTTTTATTTTTTATCTTAAATTAGAGTGATCGCATTCATAGAGTGATCAAAACAGTATTCTTCTTCAAGTTTAAGAATATATCGAAGGAGGATAAAATATACATTGTAAAGATATTTGGTGTTGGAAATAATACTGGTTCATACTACACCATTAACCATGAATTCAAATTACATTTTCGATATTCAATCTATGTGGAATTACAAGTTGATAATGGAGATATATATCTATATGGTTTTTTTTATATCTTTTAATGAAATCCTATTAAGGAATTCAAATGATCATTTTTTAGTTGGTATAAATAATTTCAATTATATTTAATTTTACCTTTTAGTTTGTGATATGTATAAATTCATTTATCACTAGCCAATTTGTTAATTTGTTGAAGATGTCATTGGTAAGTTAAGTGAGATTAGAGGGATTGAGCAGCCGGTGAAGGATGGTAAACAACAAAAGAGGGTGGAGACAATGATTGAAGATAATGAGTATATGTGTTTAAAGTTGTTTATTGAAATGTATCTTTTTATTTTATTATTAATAATTAACTATATATCTTTTTTTATATATTCATTTATTTTTTATTGTAACGTATCATTTGAATATTTAATTATATTATAATCATTTGAGTGATAAAATAAAAAATGTTAATTTCAAATAGTTGAGATTCTTCAAGAATTTGAAAAGATTGTTATAAAAATATTTCTAAATTTACTATGTAAAAGTAGTTTTTTGATTATTTAATATTATATATGATATTGTAAATTGTTTAGTAGTATATATTTATTATATAAAAATCATTAATTTTTTTTATCTGATGAATATTTAAATAATAAAATTTGCAAGATATGAAATACACAGGTCTTTTTGAGTTTCTTTATTAATTTTTTTAATTGGATACATTCAATCATTAAAATAATAAAATTAATTAGATGTGACTGAATCAAGATGACTTTTGGTTTTATTTTTTCATGTAATCATTAATTTTTTGTTACTACAAAATTTTAAATAAAAAGAATTATTGAGCTATGGTAGAAATTTAGTGGCCATAAATATCGTTTAATCAGTCAATAATAATATTATTCTTTTAATAGATGATATTAGTAGATTTGGTGGCAATAAATTAGTAGAAAAAAATTAATAGATTATTATTATTATTATTTTTTACCTTCATATCAATATGCTATTAAGATAAATAGGAGTTAAAATAGTTAACTACCAACTTTCAAGTTAAGCAACTCAAAATTTTCAATTAATAAAATATAATAGATTTTTGTTAATGACGTGTTCAATCAATTGATTTTGTATATATAATAGATTGAATATTTTATTTAGTCAAAAAGTTATATATGAAAACTATAATAAAGTACTCTAATCCTAATCAACATTAAATCATATAATTCAACAAATTTCCTAATTAATATAAATTTTCAAATCAATATTGAATCCTTCAATTGTCAAATTAATTAAATTAATAATAATTTTAGTTAAGATTAACTTAATAATTTAAATGGAATTTTAAATCAATAATTATTTAATCAATTTGAATAAAAAACATAACTAATGACCATTAATTTTTTTTGGTAATTAGGTGATTTAATTTTTTCTGCTATATTTGAATGAATATATTAAAATGAAACTATCTTTAGCAAATCAATTTGCATTTAATATAATTTTAGATTTCAACTTAATTCAATTTTATAGATTATGATATTTCTAATAACTGTTTTTTCATATCAAATACTAGATACATAGGTTAATTACTATAAATCAATCTTAGACTATAAAATCAATTCTATGAATAGATTTTTTTTTTGGTGTAGTAACCTAGGTATTAAGAGTAAATATTAATTATTTAATCTATGACAATTGAAGTTCAAATTTTAAAATTTAAGAATTCATCAAATTAAATTATCATTTCAAATTAAATAAAAATCAAAGAAAATAAAATCTATAATTTTAAAAAAAGTGATGTGATATAGATTAATGGTTATTCATGATTGTACAATATATTTATTTATTTATTTATATTTGATTTTATTCATATATCTTAAAAAAATTATAATTATCAAAGAAAAAATCAACTCTTTATAATTTTTAAAACAATTTTTTATGAATAACACAATTTAACTCCTACAGATATTTTATGAGATTATTTTCATTTAAATATTATTTATGCAATATATTACATATAAAAAAAATATAACCAAAAGTTAGAAACTCATGCTACAACGTCAGTTTTTTTTTAAAAAAAGAAATTTTGAATTTTAAGGCTTATGAGTTAAATGACATTTAATTTTTTTCAACCACTTTTAATATTAATTGAGGTTTCCAATTAATTTATTAGATTTGTATAAATTGATGATCACTTATCTTTAATTTGATATTGTTATATTATTTATTTGTTATTCACTATTATCTCCAAATGAGAATTAAGATATGCGAATTTACATTTTGAAAAAGTAATTTTAATGAATATCGTATTTGTAATAGATAATAAAATCAAGCTGGAAAAAATAAAAAAAAATAATAAATCAACATATCTTTAATTGAACGGTGAGAAAATAAATTATGACTATATTTTTTTTTATTTTATATATTTTACATGATTATATATTAAATTTATAATTTTTAAATTAGTTGTGAGTGATTTATTTTTATCCAAAGTACCATTTATAAAAAACTATTATGATAATACATGATTGCAATCAAAATTAAGTTATTTTTATTAATTGAATCATAAATTTTTGTCTACAAATACATTTGCAAATATATTATCAAAAATATATTTCAATTAAAATAAGAAATTCAATTAATTTTAAACTAACTATAATATAAAATATAAAAAATATAAAAAGATAATAGATTTAAAATCATAAATAAAAAATGTATAAAATCTCAAAATATAATATATTATTATCTTTGACCTATTCATGATATTTATGCTATTATTTAAATTTAAATTATACTATTGTTTAGATAATTTATATACATGTATATATATATATATATTAAACCAATTATTAAATTTAATTAATAGTTATATTTCAATTAAAACAGTTTTTCATTATTATTTGTAAATGATTTAATTTAAGAATTTTTGTGATTGCTTACTTGATGTTGCGGACCTATTAAAAAATTTTAAAGGATTTACATATATAAAATAATATTTTATCTATCTACAATATTCTATTTTATATATGCATATTCATCATTAAATTAATATTAAAACTGATATGTTATTTTTCTACTCTATAAATAATTGTATTAATTTAAACTAAATTAGTGTGTTTGTCTTTCATCGTGTTTGAGAGACCTTTTTCGTCTACTGTAATTCGTTCTATGTTGTGTTAGGAGAGTAATCCTTTGCTATATTTAATTTACTCCATTATTAATGTTTATTCTATATGTATTTAGTTAATGACTACAATCAGATTATTTATGGATGTGAGTATATGCAATTTTAAGGTTGGTCATTTAATTTTTTATAGATTATAATCGGATTATCTTAATTTGTTTAATAATAATTATCTAACTTTTTATGTAACTCAATTCTGATAATTTTTAATATCTATTTTCTATTTATGTTTTATGATTTTTATCTACAAATACACATATATCTGTATATGTGTGTTTAATTTAATATTTGATTTATCATCACATAATGTTTATATATTTGGGATTATATTGTTTAATCTTCTGATAAGTCCATTCTTCTACTATCAAAGTTTCTTTCTTACACATATATATTTAAATTGTGAATAGGTTCCTTGAAAATAAGCATTGCACAAATGCTTTGCAAAATATTACTAGAAAATCAATATGATCTTTAATAAAATTGTAGAAAGGAGGATTTGAAGAAAATGTAGTTTACATTCTAATGCGGAGGATATTTTGAACTAATTCTATAATCTATTTTATGCATGATCGATGGCTATTGTCACTCAAATTGAAAAAATTTATCTAAGTTCACATATATTAAATGTGTTGAGGACATTTGCTTAATAGAATATTACTCTCAAATATTTGTTAGAGATTTTTTTTTATTTTTTCATATAGTTTATGTATTTGGTTTATACCATAATATATATAGTGTTATATTGTGTATAGTTATTTGACATACACTCAAGGGGATGTATAAAAATTTTTACACTTTCCAATTATATATATCTGGGAAAGGAGGAGTACTTTTTGTTTATAGATATGGAGACACTGGTAAAATATATGTATAAAATATTCTTTCAACCTCTTTTAGATCCAATGACAAAATTGTTCTTAATGTAGCATCAAATGTCATTGCTTCTTTATTATTACCAAGTGGAAGAACTGTGCATTCACAATTCTACATATCTCTTGATGTTCATGAAGATACTATATGCAATATAAAGCAGTTTAGTCATTTTCCTGAATTGTTGGTTCATACTTCATTAATTATATGGTATGAAGCACTTATTGCCAACAAATTTTACTTTGAGGCTTATAATCAGAGCCTTAAATATATCTTAAAATAATTCAATTCTTCAGCTATGAACTTTCTTTTTGAAGGAAATTATTTGATGGGGATTTTAAACAAATTCTGCTTCTAATACTAAGAAAGACTTAGGAGGATATAATTTTTGCTACTATTAATTTATCTTATATTTGGAATTAATGTAAATTCCTCACTTTTACAAGAAATATAAGATTCCTTCCAATAAATTCATCTTATATCAATAGAGAAATGCAAGAGTTTGTTTACGGAATTTTTTCTATAGGTGATAAAATAATTACTGATCCTAATGATAGGATCATTGATATTAAAATTCCTTATGATTTTTTATTTGACATCTCAAATGATCATATCATATTAATTGTAGGGACTACATTCAAATTTCTATGAGAAATTAAATATTTCATTTTATTTATGAGATAGAGCTATATTAGCCCACACTTTGTCTGTTTGATAATATTAATGAATACATGTTATCTTTATTACCAGATGAAAATATATTGTACTATAGTTTTGATAGTATATTAAAGGAAAATGACAATGTGGATTTTGTTAATAATCTTTATTCCACTAAATTATTGAATTCAATTTCCATATCAGGTCTTTCCAAATCATGAAATTAGGTTACAATGTTGGAGCACTTATTATTTTTATGGGGAATATTGACAAGTCATTGGGTTTTTGTAATAGCACTTATCTCATTGTTACATAACCTAGCAAATATATATTTCAAGTTAAAGTCATATCTGGATCAAATGCATGAACAATTAAAAGTTTGTATACTGTGAATATCTATAATTCCATTAGATTTGAGACTACTATTTAGTATGAAAAGATGGTAATTTCTTGTAATGTTAGCTTTTGCTATTACCATAAACAAGAGTCAGGGATAAAATCTATGCAGCATGAATTTATACTTGCCAAAACCTGTATTTATACTTAGACAACTCTATGTTGTTGTATTGTGTGTATGATCTAAAAGTGGATTGAATATAATGATTTTAGATAAAGTTAGTAATTTAAGTGATACAACTTCAAATATTGTGTACAAAATAATGTTTAATAATCTTAATTGATAGTTTTGCGTTATTATTTTCTTTAAATTCACTTATTATTAATACATTAAATATTTTATAATGTTATTTTGTTCTTTAATTATATGTATAATTTTATCATTAAACATGTTCAAAAATGTAAATAATTTTATTGACCCTGTGTATCGCATGGGGTATATATTAGTTAGGATTAAAAGTATTATTAGTTAGGATTGACACTTTTCTATTTGATATTAAATTGCACCCACAATTTTCTTTTGAGAAAAATATTAATTAAAACCTCAATTGCTATTACCACCAAATCCTATATAAGTCTACGTTGCTTTTTTATTTATGGTAATTTCTTTGAATAGTTGTTTGCTTGTTGATTCAATTTAATATCTTGGCTAATTGACTTGCAATTAGTGATAATGTAATATATAAAGTTTGGTTTCGCTCATAAGTCAAACGAAATTAAGATTCAAAATTTGCAACGGTCACGCCATTCATGACTATATTAGTCCTATATAATAAATATAGGGATACATATAAAAGCAATTTCGAAGTGACAGAATTAGAATCATAAAATATATAGAACTGATACATGATTCACGCACAAATACAAAACTCTATTCTCATGCATATATTCCACCCACCGACCTACTATGTACATACATAAATATATGTGTGTGTGTGTGTGTGTGTGTGCACGTGCACAAAAATTGTTAATTCCCAGTTATTGCTAATGCTTGTGCATCTCATTTACGCGGTAATGTATTTATAACTTTTAGTTGGTACGTAGATTTTAAAAGTTACGAAAGGTGTTTGAGTTAGTGAGAGTTTGAATGAATTTTCGTTTGTTTGTTTTTTTCTCCTTTTGCCTGACTCGCATATATTAATGGATTTGATAAGATTTGATGTAGATATTAGTGCATTAGTTACAGACGTGGTGCGTATATATCTTCCCAATTATCATGAACCGCCTAGTGTCACGTATTCCTAATATCATATATTTTAAAATTCATGTAGCTGAAATGTAGGGATAGCAAATGGTGCAAACTTGAGAGGCAATGATATTTTTCATGGCATCAAAGCAAAATCCTGGTACCCAAAATCTATCGCTGTCTGAGCTAAGCACAAATTTAGAGAGGACTTGAAAGATGACAAATCCCACTAAAGAAGCCAACAAGTCTTCGACAATAGAGGTGTGGACGTAATGTCTCCATATTATTTTCAGGGGGCGGAGCCAAGCTTTGATTATTGGGGCCGAGATTAAAAAACATATATGATGATTGAAGAAGAATTTTACATTTAAAGTATGAAATAAATTATGATATATATAAATATTTTAATATATCCATAGTTAATTTTTAAAATATATAATCAGAACAAACATGTATCTTTCACAAAAAAATGTATCTTCATTTCCTAAATTATGCACGTTGATATTTCATATTTTAAAAGTCTTCAATTATCATATATGTGATAAAATTTTCAGCAATCTCCTCCTTAATATAAATAATCATATTATTAGTGAGAAAATCATCTTCCATCTTATTGTGAAGCTTCGTCTTAATAATTTTCATACCTGAAAAACCTCGCTCAATGGTTGACATAGGTCGTAGTAATCCATCAATCAAAGATGAAACTAGACTTTCCAATCTCTACAAACTTTTGACATAATCACTACCAAAAGAAAATTTTTGTTTTTGATTTTTTTAAATGCCTCTAATGACATTAGTGGTGTTTCAGTAAATGCCCCTACAAGTATTGGTAATGCATTAGTGGCGATTCTCAAAAATGCCAAAAATATAGCAGTGTTTTTTGAAATAGTGGTGCTTATGAAATGTAGCAAATATTGGCGTTTTCTTATGAAATGCCGCTATTTGCGGCGTTTAGCGTTTGCATAAACATTGCTATTTCTAGCATTTATAAGCGGTGTTTTTATTTTTTTTTAAAATTCATTTGTTCCATTAAAAATATTTTTCACATATACTATTAATTAATAATAACAAATTTATTTTTATAAAATTGTTTATATGAATTATTTAATAGTATTTTTTTGGTAATATTATTTTTTATGTTTACTTAAGTTATTTTATATTTTGTTTCTCTTAACATTTTAATATTAATATATTTAGAATATTGTCCATGACAAAATAATGAAAAATATTAAAGTTTAAAAATATATAGAAAATTGGTGTCAAATGTAAGAATAAAATTAAAAGAATATGAAAAATAGAATGAACAAATTATAAGAAGTAGAAGAAGAATAGAAAGAATAAATCAAAAGAAGGAGGCGAGAATAATGATCTTGGCATGTCACCCTCTGCTCCATGTGTTGCATTCTGCATAGAGAAGAAAAGAGAAAGTGGAGAAGGAATGGATAGAAGAGATATATAGATATGTGAGAAATGTTATTGTGGAGGTAGTATTTACAGTGGACGCAGTTAACTTTTCAACGTTTTCTGGGCTATTTTGTGCATGTTTGGTTCATTGTTTTGTAAACATAATTATGATTTTTAATCATGGTTTTTTAAAAGATGTGTTTGACCAAACACAGATGAAATATAAACTGACTTTTTGAAAAATAAAGAGTGGGTTACACTGTGATTTTAGAAAAGGAGGGAAAAAGTTACTTTTCCTTTAACAAAACGTGGGTTTTGAAAAAGGAGAAACAAATTTACTCTATATTATACATTTAAAAGTACTTTTAACCCCTATTATCCAAACAGATTTTTTGTCAAACTTACTTTTACAAAAAGAATATCCAAATATAACAACTTCCAACAAACTTACTTTATCTAAACTTTATTTTTACAAACTTCATTTATCTTAACTTAATTTTATAAAATAGAGAACCAAACGGGTCTTTTTACGTTTTCAAATGTCGCTGTTAGCAGTGTTTGAATATATAAACACCGCTAATGGCGGCATTTTGGCATAAAAAACGCTGCTATTAGAGGCGTTTATTCCATGTCATGAAAACGGCTTTTTCAATGATAAGTGACGCTAATAGTAGCGTTTTATGTACCGAAATTGAACTTTTTTCATTAAAAATGTAGATTTTTTTATTTTTTAATTAAAAATTGCACCTATTTAAAACAAATAAAATATGTGATTGAAATGTCATGTATATATATATATGTATATGAGCATATTAATAAATTTATATATCATAGACTATATTGTTTTTAATTAAATAAACACTTAAATTAGGAAAATGTGTTAATATATATGAGCAAATTAATTGAAATAAAATAAAACAATTTAAAATAGAAAGTATTACATGTTAAATACTAAACAAATTCAATATACCATAGAAATGTCATCATGATAAAGCAACAAGTCTTAGAACAACAGTGATAATTAAACGTTAATTAACATAAACTAACTAAAACCATAGCAATGTCCTAATAAAAAAGCAACAACACAAAATATGAAAAACTATGGAATAGAACGGCTGTAACTAGCTCCTCCTGACTGATTAGGAGGAATATTAGAGCTTCCTTGATTATTTTTCCACACTTGCATGACATTTTTAAAATATGCCCACTCTTCTTGAATTGCTTCTAATTCCTGAACCTTTGCTCGAAGCTCAGCAACCTTTGATCTTTATTAGTGCACCTCCTTTTCTAATTGCGACATTCTTGCAAATCTAGCCACAAGACAACTCTGAGCTGATTTGGAAAAGCGTGATGCAAAACTGCCACTAAACACCTGACTTGGTGTTGGACCCAACCCCATGTCACATACACATCTAGGATGCTCAGGTCCCAAAGCTTGTGTGAAAATATCATTTTGTTGATTTACTTCCATTTCATCATAAGACTCTGCCGCCTATAACTATTTAGGTACAATTGAATCCTACATTTTGAATGATAAAATAGAGTTTCATTATGTAATATTTTTTTTTATCTCATTGTATAATATTAATACAAGTAGTATATTTGTGAATATTTTATGCTCAACAAAATTACAATACTTACAGGTATTGACTTGACTACTTCACTGGAAATCCCGTCTTTGTGTGTATGTGTGGCAATCCACAGGGCTAAATGATCAATTTCTTTCATTTGTTGGGTCTCTTGCAAGAGGGAAAACATATGTTAAATTAATCAACTAATACATATTTTGTTTTGTAATAACTAATAGAAATAAATTATTAACCATTTCCTTCCATTTCTTGGCATTAGGCTTTGATCCACCAGTGTAGTGAATGATGCCTTGACTTGTTAACCTTATTTCGCCGAGCATTTTCCTAGCAGTAAGTTAAACATACAAACATTTGTGTTAAATAATAATTACATTTATAAAAATAATATGCTATAGTAAATTTTATTACCATGGTCTCTTTTAACAAAATGATATTCCACATAAAGTTTCCAATCTTCAAAGGGAACATGAGAAGGTGTTTCCTCTAGCATCTCTTCCTTTGTTTTTGTTCCATCAGTCAAAGTATTAAACAAATCTAATCTTGTTTGCCTCCGAACATTTCCCATTTTCCTCATGCATCATTTCTTGTGCTCCGCATCAATCACAAATTTTGCTTATAAATTAAATTTATAGTTTACATATTAAAATTTGTATCACAATTTTTAAATCATATGAAAGATACTAAATTTACATAAATTATCACATGAAGAAAATCTGTAAAAATTTGATTCTTCAATTTGTGAAGTACGTGATCCCACCAACAAAACTCGATAGGACAAACCTAGGGATTTCTAACTATGCTTCCAATGCAGGATGTCAATAAGCCACCTCCGTCATCATCTAGCTGCTTGAACCAATTTCTGTTAGCAAGGCTGACTTCCCAAGAGGGGGGGTGAATTGGGAAGATTGAAATTTTTCTGTACAAAGTGAAATGGGTGAAGATAGCACAGTGTAATGGAAGCAACGTATAAAACAGAGCAAGCTGAAAAGTAAAGATAGGAAGCAGAAGACTCAGTAATTTATCCTAGTTCGGTCTATCCACTTGACCTTCGTCCAGTCCTCAAGGCAACTCTTGAGATTTTTCCACTATACAGCAAGAATTCAACGGGCTTCTTGCTAATGCCACAGTACAACGAGTATGCTCTGTTTCTGGAGTTTTCTCAATCTCTCTAAGCACTTCTACAATGTGCTTCCCAATCCCCTTGTGATTTCCCCTCACAAGTAAATCTATCTTCCAGATGAAGAGTAGATTGTTTACAAAGATATAACTCTCTTGAATAGAGTAGATATTGAAGTTAAGAGGGTAAAAGCTTTTTGAGAAATTGATTTGGCAGAGATTCAGTATATACAAGTTTTATTTGTTACCCACAACTTCAAATGATGTTATATTTATAGATTTAGGTCTCAAATGTCCGTTAGAGACAAAATCTATCCGTTGGGAAAGTTATCCAATGGTTACTCTGAAAAACTATCCGTTTACCAACCGCATTTAATGTTTCTGACATACTAAAATTCGAATTTTAGTTGGCCAACAGACGAATTTCGAAGGAACCGAAGGTTAAAGCTTTCAACGTTACAGCACGAAGTTCGTCTGTTCATGAAGTGAAATTTGAATTTTGAAACTTACAAAACATTTTCACAATGTGACATACGAATTTTCAAGAGGAAAGTTTTTCGGTTAAGTGTGAACAGTATTTTCAATTTTCTACAGTGCCTTCGAAATTCGAATTTTGGAAGCCCAAAATTCGTCTGTCTGTAGTACGTTCAAAGAGGCATAGTAGTTCACTTTCTTCGAAATTCGAATTTTGAAGTAGTGAAGTTCGTCTGTCAGAGAGATTCTTTTCAGAATAACTTCAACATTCGAAGTTACAAAGCTCTGTCATTCGTATGTCAATATTTCATTCCAACAGACTCACAAACTTAGCTTCTGAAATTCGAATTTTAATGTTCAAAGTTTGTCTGACAGAAAGCAGTTTTGAAACTTAAATTATTCTTGATCTCAGATGAACTTTAACATTGTTTCAGACGAATTTCTTCCATTTTCATAAGTTGTGATTTGTCTGAAATTCGAATTTTGAAGACTCAAAGTTCGTCTGTTTTAAAGAAGCTCCTTTCAGACTTATATGAAAATTCGAATGTTGGAAAGTCAAAGTGTTGAATCAAGAGTTTTGATGATTCCAAATCAACACTCAAGAGCTCGGATTGAAGATATCAAAGGAGATCAAAGTTGTTTCAAGTGAAGATTTTCTGAGTATTTGCTGTTAGATCTTTTATAGGATCCTTAGTTTTAGTTGTGATTGGGTAAAAGATTTTGATTTGAGAAAAAGATGTTTTCAAACCTTGATTTTGTGTTAAATCTTGACTTATTTGAAAAATACCCATAAACAGACGAAGTTTGAAAGTTTAAACTTAACTGTCAAGTTGGAAATTCGAACTTTGCTTTAGGAAATTCGAATTTCGAACTAAAACTGAATAAGTCTGAAGAGATGGCTCTCTGTCAGACGAATTTTGATTGTTCAAAATTTGAATTTTCATCCAAGTCTGAAAGAAGCCTCTTAGTGACAGACGAACTTCACATCTTCAAAATTTAAATTTCAGACAAAACACAACTTGAGAAAATAGAAGAGATTCGTCTGAAACAATGTTAAAGTTCATCTGAAATCAAGATGAAATTGAGTTTGAAAAATGCTCTCTGACAGATGAACTTTGACTTTCCAACATTCGAATTTCATAAGTCTGAAAGGAGCTTCTTTGAAACAGATGAACTTTGAGTCTTCAAAATTTGAATTTCAGACAAAACAAAACTTGAGAAAATAGAAGAAATTCGTCTGAAACCATGTCAAAGTTCATCTGAGATCAAGAATGATTTAAGTTTCAAAACTGCTCTCTGACAGACGAACTTTGAACATTGAAGTTCGAATTTTAGAAGCTAAGTTCTTGAGTCTGTTGAAGTGAAACATTGACATATGAATGATAAGAACTTACAATATTCGAATGATGAAGCTAGTCTGAAAAGAGTCTCTCTGACAGGCGAATTTCACCCTTTCAAAATTTGAATTTCGAAGAAAGTGATCTACTGTGCCTCTTTGAATGTTCAATGGACAGACGAATTTTGGGCTTCCGAAATTCGAATTTCGAGGGCACTGTAGCAAATTGAAAACACTGTTCACACTTAACCGAAAAACTTTCTTCTTGAAAATTTGTATGTAACATTGTGAAAATGTTTTGTAAGTTTCAAAATTCGAATTTCACTTCATGAACAGACGAACTTCGTGCTGTAACGTTGAAAGCTTTAACCTTCAGTTTCTTCAAAATTCGTCTGTTGACCAACCAAAATTCAAATTCAGTATGTCAGAAGCATTAAATGCAGTTGGTTAACGGATAGTTTTTCAGAGTAACCGTTGGATAACTTTCCCAACGGATAGATTTTGTCTCTAACGGACATTTGAGACCTAAAACTATAAATATAACATCATTTGAAGTTGTGGGTAACGAATCTAACTTGTATATACCGAATTTCTATCAAAACTTCTTCTCAAGAGCTTTTACCCTATAGCTTCAATATTTGTACTTTAACCTTCATATCTACTCTATTCTAGAGAGTTATATCATTGTAAACAATCTACTCTTCATCTGGAAGATAGATTTACTTGTGAGGGGAAATCACAAGGGGATTGGGAAGCACATTGTATAAGTGCTTAGAGAGAGTGAGAAAGCTCCAGAAACAGAGCATACTCGTGTACTGTGGCATTAGCAAGAAGCCTGTTGAATTCTTGCTGTATAGTGGATAAATCTCAAGAGTTGTCTTGGGGACTGGACGTAGGTCAAGTGGATAGACCGAACCAGGATAAATCACTGAGTCTTCTTCTCCTTATCTTTACTTTTTAGCTTGCTTTGTTTTATACGTTGCTTCCCTTACACTGTGCTATCTTCACCCATTTCATTTTGTGCAGAGAAATTTCAATCTTCCCAATTCACCCCCCCTCTTGGGAAGTCAGCCTTGCTAACAAGTGGTATCAGAACCCGGATTCCTATTCAAAGGATTTTACAGTCCGGGAATAAAGATGGCTGACTTTGGAGAGAGTATACTTCCTGAAGGGAATAACACTAACAGACCACCAGGCTTCAGTGGAGAGTATTATGGGTACTGGAAGATGAGGATCCAGATCTACCTACAATCAATTGATCTTGACATCTGGTCAGTCATTGAAAAAGGAGATTTTATCCCAATGGCTCTAACTGAAGATGGAAGACACAAAGAGAAGCTGGAAGCAGAGTGGAATGATGAAGACAGAAGGAGAGTCCTACTGAATTTCAAAGCAAAGCATTGTTTAGTCAGTGCCCTGAACCAGGATGAATTCTACAGAGTCTCGCAATGCACCACTGCAAAAGGAATGTGGGATACTCTGTAGATTGCACATGAAGGAGCATCTGGAGTCAGGGAGAACAGACTAAACACGTGCATTGGGGAGTATGAAAGCCTCAGAATGACTGAAGGAGAAACTGTAAAGGAGCTCCAAAAGAGGTTTACTCTTATTGTGAATCAACTGAAGAGCCGGGGAAAGGAATACAATCAGTCTGAGAAAGTAAGAAAGATACTCAGAGCTCTCCCTCTGGAATGGCAGCCCAAGGTGACAGCTATAGAGGAAGCTAGAGGAGAATCAATGGCCTCTGTCACAGTTCTCTTTGGCAGCCTTGAGGAGTATGAAGGAAAAATCAAAGCTCTCAAGGAAGCTGGGCTGGACAGAAAGAAGAAAGGCCTTGCCCTCAAAGCTGCTGATGAAAAGGAAGAAGAATCTGACGAAGGAGATGAGCTGGATGAAGAAACTCTGGCTATGATGGTCAGAAAATTTAGAAGATTCTACAACAAGAAGAAGAACAAGAAATTCTTCAAGAAGGGAGCAGCTGGTGAAAGCAAGAGAGAGGGAAAAGAGCCTGTGACTTGCTATGAATGTAAGAAGCAGGGACACATTAAATGAGATTGTCTTCAATTCCTCAAAAAGCAAGAAAATGATAAGAAAGCTGCTGACAAAGGGAAGAAGAAGAAAGCCTACATCTCATCAATATGGGGCAACAGCTCAGATGAGGAGGAAGAGGATGAGGATGAGATTGCTAACATCTGCCTGATGGCACTTGCTTTTGAAGAAGCCGAACCCTCATGCAGCAGTGATCAGGAGGAAGAGGTATATGAATCTGAACCTTCCTATTATGAATTACTGGATGCATTTCATGAGCTTCATGATGAATTCATTAAAGTTGCTAAAGAACTAAAATTGGCAAAGAAAAAGATAAATAAGCTGGAATCTCAAAGCATAGTTTCTGAAATTACCTCTTTACCTACTACTGAATCTGTTTGCTGCACTTCATGCATTAAACTTACACAAACTAATGATTATTTAGTTAAAAGCATATCTAGGCTCACTAGAGGTAAAGATATGTTGTTTGCCTTGATGGGGAGCCAAAGAATATCACAAGGAAAAGCTGGTCTTGGCTATGATCCATGTGCTGTCAAGGAAAAGATTAGGAAGAAAAACCAGAATGCATACATGAGACATTTTGTGCATGCTGAGAGTAACAGAAAGAAAGATCATATGTCATCTTGCATTGAAACATATAATCAACCAAAGTATGCAAGACAAAAGTATTATCTGCATTGTTTTCTTCCTGCCACTCAATCTAGTAGTCCCTTCATTACCTGTCATTTCTGTAACAAAAAGGGACATATTTCCAGTTCTTGTGCATTGAAGAAAAATGGACTTGGCAGAAAAGTTGAATGGGTTCCCAAAGTTGTATCTGCATCTAGGGAAAAATCTACTGACCAAAAAGGACCCAAGCAATTTTGGGTACCTAAAAGGAAAACATAAACATAGTTTTGCAGGTCTGTCTCAAAGCTAAGAAGAACAACAAATGGTATATGGACAGTGCCTGCTCAAGCCACATGACTGGAGATAAGGAGAAGTTCATCACCCTTAGAGACAAGAAAGGAGGAAAGGTGACCTTTGGAGGTGATCAATATGGCAAAATCGTTGGCATTGGCATTGTGGGGAAAAATCCAGAAACATCCATTGAAGAGGTGTTGTTTGTAATTGGCCTCAACCACAATTTGCTGAGCATAAGTTAGACCTGTGACAGAGGAAATTGGGTGCTGTTTGACTCAAAGTTTTGCCTGGTCATCAGAAAAAGTGATCACAAAGTAATCCTTAAAGTTCAAGGGGATGGTAACTGTTATACTATTGACCTTGATGAACTTCCTCCCTTGGATTCTGTATGTTTAATTAGTCAGGATAATGATAGTTGGTTGTGGCATAGGAGATTAGCTCATGTTAACATGAATCAATTGTCTAAACTGGTTAAAAATGAGCTAGTAACTGGCCTACCAAAAATATCTTTTGAGAAAGACAAAGAATGTGATGCATGCATAAGAGGGAAACAAAATAAATCATCTTTTAAATCTAAAAATGTAGTTACCACTACTAGACCACTTGAATTGCTGCATATGGACTTAATTGGACCATCTAGGGTGAAAAGTCTTGGTGGTAATCTGTATGTGCTTGTAATTGTAGATGACTATTCTAGATTCACTTGGACATTATTTCTTTCCTCTAAAAGTGATACCTTTGATGCATTTGTAACCTTAGCTAAGAAAGTGCAAAATGAGAAAGGTATTTCTATTGTGTCAATCAGGTCAGACCATGGAGGAGAGTTTGAAAATGCATACTTCCTGGAGTACTGCAATGAGCATGGGATTGACCACAACTTCTCAGCTCCAAGGACTCCTCAACAGAATGGGGTAGTAGAGAGGAAGAATAGAACCATTGGAGAAATGGCCAGAGCTATGCTGAATGAGAAGGAACTCTCTCAAGTATTTTGGACTGATGCAGTAAATACAGCAAGCTACATCATAAACAGAGCCTACATCAGACCAATCCTTGGGAAGACTCCATACGAGCTTTACAAGGGAAGAAAGCCAAATCTGTCCCATCTCCATGTGTTCGGATGTAAATGCTTCATTCACAACAATGGGAAAGAAAATCTGGGTAAGTTTGATGCCAAATCCGATGAAGCTATATTTCTGGGCTATTCTAGAAGGAGTAAGGCATATAGAGTTTATAATAAAAGATCAAAAGTGGTAGAAGAATCTGTGCATGTGATTTTCATTGAAAATGAAACTGTTTCAAATCATGTTACCAATGAGGATGATCTTGCTTTTAACTTTGAAAAACTGGGCATTTCTGATAAAAGTAAAACTGAACCTCCAAAGATATCTGAATCTGTTAACACAGAGGAAGATATCCAGGAGCAAGAGTTTGATGAAGAAATTAATGAAGAAACATCTCAAGAACTCCCTAGAGCTTGGAGATATCAAAGGAATCATCCTATTGATCAAGTAATAGGGAATGTTCAAGAGAGAGTCAAAACCAGAAAACAATTAAGGGATCAAATGCTCAACTGCGCTTTCATTTCTCAAATTGAACCCAAATGTGTTGAAGAAGCCTTAACTGATGAATACTGGATTTTAGCTATGCAAGACGAACTAAATCAGTTTGAAAGAAATCAAGTTTGGGATTTAGTGCCTAGGCCCAAAAATCATCCTGTTATTGGTACCAAATGGGTTTTCAGAAATGAACTTGATGAATCTGGAACAATAATAAGAAACAAAGCTAGATTGGTTGCTAAAGGATATAATCAGGAAGAAGGTATTGATTTTGAAGAAACCTTTGCACCAGTAGCTAGATTATAAGCTATAAGAATGCTGCTAGCATATGCATGCATGAAAAATATTTTACTATATCAAATGGATGTAAAGAGTGCCTTTCTAAATGGATATATCATGGAAGAGGTTTATGTAGATCAACCTCCAGGTTTTGAGGATTCTACTAAACCAAACCATGTTTATAAACTGAATAAGGCTCTTTATGGTTTAAAACAAGCCCCTAGAGCATGGTATGAGAGATTGAGCAATTTTCTAATTGAAAAGGGGTTCAATAGAGGCAAAGTTGACACAACTTTATTCACTAAGAAAGAAAATAAAGATTTACTAATTATTCAAATCTATGTTGATGATATTATTTTCGGTGCTACTAATGAAACTCTCTGCAAGAAATTTTCTGAGTTAATGCAGGGAGAATTCGAGATGTCCATGATGGGTGAACTTAACTTCTTCCTTGGACTGCAAATTAGACAGCTTGATGATGGTATCTCTCTAAGTCAATCCAAGTATCTAAAGGAGCTGCTAAAGAAGTTTGGAATGGAGAATGCCAAGCCAATGGGAACACCTATGGCTACTGCAACCAAACTAGACATGGATGAGAATGGGAAGATGTTTGACATTACTCAGTACAGGAGAATGGTTGGATCCCTGCTGTACTTAACTGCCAGCAGACCTGATATTATGTTCAGTGTCTGTATGTGTGCCAGGTTCCAATCATGTCCCAAGGAAACCCATGCAACAGTTGTGAAGAGAATTTTCAGATATCTTATTGGAACATCACAGATGGGTCTCTGGTATCCAAAGGGCAATGGAGAAGATCTCAAAGGATACACTGATGTTGAATTTGTAGGATCTAAAACTGACAGAAAAAGCACAAGTGGAACTTGTCAGTTTCTTGGAGGATCCCTGGTTTCATGGTTCAGCAAAAAGCAAAACAGTGTGGCCCTATCCACTGCAGGAGTTGAGTATGTTGCAGCTGGAAGCTGTTGTGCCCAAGTCATCTGGATGAAGCAGCAGCTTGAAGATCTTGAGGTTAAAATGAAAGAGATACCAATCATGTGTGATAACCAAAGTGCCATAAATATCACCAAGAATCCTGTCATGCATTCAAGGATGAAACATATTGAAGTTAGGCACCACTTCATAAGGGATCACGTTCTGAAAGGAGAAGTCAGATTGGAATACATCCGAACAGAGAATCAAGTTGCTGACATACTCACAAAGCCTCTATCAGAAGATAGGCATTGCAAAATAAGAAGAGAACTGGGTATGGTAAATCCCAGTGAACTGTAAGTTATTCTTGTGCAATCTTGTTTTCAAAGGTTTGAACTTTAAGATTAATTCTAACTTTAGCATCGGAGTATGTTTAATTCAAGCTGCAGGTGCTCCTCACAAGATTCAATGGCAATAAACTTGAAGATTGGAGCACATCAGAATGGAACAACCAGAAAGTGAAGTAAATGATGAAAATTCTGAGTTCTGGATCCATTCTGTAAGTTTTTATAAGATGAAATTCGTATTTTCATGAGTGTTAGACGTATTTTACCTCATAAACTGTGTTTTTGAACTAGTCAACATGGTCAACATTTGAATTTTAGTTTACCAACAGACGAACTTCGGCCTATTAGCCTTGGAACAGTTCTCGGTGATGCCTCGAAATTTATCTTTTGGATCTTTGAAGTTCAAATTTTCAAAAACAAAAATTTCAAAGTTATGTTTGTCCATCACTGTTGTACGAATTATCACTTCTTAAAATATGAATGTTGGACAACCTTTACAAAAGTTGAAAAATGCAAATTTTCAGTTCAAAATTTGTCTGTTGAATCATGTTCTTATTGAATGAATGCTTGAAAGATGAAGTTCTGCATGCTTAATTTGTATGTTGATTGTTGTTTTGTTTGTTGCCTGCTGTTTGCTCATCAGCATTCGAACTTTGTTGGAACAAAATTCGTCTGTTGTGTTTGTATTACTTGTTCCAAGCCACTGTTAGACGAACTTTCAGGATGAAAATTCGTCTGTCAGTAAGCTTTGCTGAACGGTTTAACTTGTAACCGCCCGAAGTTCGAATTTTGACCCCTCAAAATTCGTTTGTCAGACGGTTACATACGTTAAATCCGACGGTTTTCCAATGAACAGATGTAACCTTATTTGTAACTCCTCTGAGTCTGTTCTGATCCTCTCTTCAATCCTCTTAACTTCTGTCCAAAAACCATCATTCTTCACCGTTTAAACTTCCTTTCGCATCCTATAAACCAATTCTAAACCACATTCAGCATCATTCATCCAAGAAATGACGAGAGTCAAAAATCCTGGAGCAAGAAAAGCTGAGGCCCGACCAAAGAGGAATGTTAAGTCACAATATGCCTCAAAGGAAGGAGAGAAATCCAAGAGAAAGGCCGAATCCAGTAAGGCAACTCCTTCCAAACGTCAAAAATCATCATCCAAGGCAGATTCACAGAAAGCAGGACCCTCCTCACCGAAAACTGCAGAACCTTCGGTTCCAGTTCCTTCTGTCCCTGCTGTTGCTTCTTCTGCTTCTTCCAGTACTGAATCTGGAGAGTATGAAATGACTACACTGCCACTGTGGAGCACTCCTGAGATTCAAGAAGAGTACTCTACCAAGTTTTCTAACAAAAAGGTAATCAAGCCTCACTGTGTAAATGTGGAACAATTTTTGATATCCAACAACTTTGATGCTGCAATATGGTTGATAAGATATAAAAATCTGTTGGAAATTGCTGAAAAATATGATGATGAGGTAGTGAAGACTTGGTATGCCTCTCTTCAATACAACAGCAAGAAAATGAAATGGGAGGTCAACTTGAGATCAAGGACCATTTGGCTTGCTGATGAAACCTTCAATGAGGTGCTAGAAGTCCCAGGACAAGATGGGCTGAAAGTTGACATCACAGCCTCTAGATATATGGATGAGGCAAGTACAGCTGATGAAGAAGGTGGACCCTTCCTGAACTACAAGGAGAGCACCATCTTGGACACCCTATTCAGGAGAAGGGAGAACAGGCCAACGATAAATCTGTTGAAGCCCACAGACCTAAGTGTACAAGTAAGGATCCTGCACTACATAGTGTCCAGGATCATATTCAACAAGGGTGGCAGCTTCAATTTGATAACAAGGGCAGAGGCTTATGTGATGACTGCTATCATACGTGGGAAGCTGATTAATTTGGGTCATATCATCCTCCAGCGAATGATAAAGGCAAGGGATCAGAGGAAGGATTCCACACTCCCCTATGCAGTAATTATTTCAAGAATCCTGCAGTATGCTAGGATTCAACACATTGAAAAGGGGAAAGGGAAACTCACAGAGGCATTCAAAGAAGAGGAACTGCAAAGGATGAGTATTGAAAGAGATGAAGGAAGATGGGTTGGAAAGGGAGCAGGGAAATCTGAAGATTTGTTCTTTGCTGCTGATGCTTCCCTCCAACAAGAAGGCACTTCTGAGGCCCCTGGCAGATATGTACCTCAGCCTTCTGAGCCAATTCCATCTCCCTCCAGGCCTACTCACCCTCATTCCACTCCCTCATCACGGGCCAAGCCAACCAACATCACTGAGTTGTTTGACAGTTTGTCAACACTTATTCTCAGCATTCAGGATGAGCAAAATGTCAAATTTGCTCACCTGCAAGATCAGATCCATCAGTTGGCTGTGAATATGAAAGTGGTGGCTGATGCTTATGAAGAAATAAGAAATGTAATTCCTACCACTTCAGCTCCACCTCCGCCTGGTATCCCTGAGCCTACTCTGTCTCCAACTCCTGAGCCTCCAAGCCCCTTCGAGATTGCCTCCTCTGACCATGATGATGATACAGATGGTACTGGTGCAATGAGGACACCAAGTCCTGGTCCACCCCTGGACTATGGATTGGAAGAAGAAGGACTTCAGCAGATAAGCCCTCTTGAGCCTATGCAAGAAGATGCTCCGGATTCAATTCTGTCCATTTAAGAATCAGAGCAAGTTGAAAGACTGGTTGCAGCCATTTCAACCTCTTCTATGCTAGGAGAAGCAAGCAATGAGGAAAGGAGCATTGTACCTTTTATTGATTATCTTACCATTGCTCACAATGCTCTACTGCAAGCTCAAAGGAGAAGGCTTGAAGAAATGTTTTCTCCTGCTGAACCAGCCTTTCATTCTCTTGCTGCTTATGGGCTATCAGAGGAACAGAGAGCTTGACTAGCTCTTTCTAGGCAGGAAATGCAAGAGCTGCTTGAGGTCTCTGATGATGATGGTGATGAAGAACCTAGCCCTGAGCCTACTGAGCCTCCTGCACCAGTTCCGCCAGAGATTCCTTTTGCTCCTGTCCCTCTTCGTGCTGTTCCTATCTCTTAGATTCCTCCTCTAATGGACTTTGTTGGGCTTTCTGATGATGCCAAAAAGGGGGAGAAGATAAAGCAAACTGGGACTAAGCAAGCTGGAAAATCTGCTGAGCCATCTGGAAAAGGAAAGATGTACAGCAAGAAGTCTAAGCCAAAGAAGAAGTGATTGATTTTAGATCTTAGGTTGAATCTTCTTGTTGTATCTTGTTTTAGTTGTTTGATTGGATTTGTTTGTTTGATGTTTTGAGAACTGATCTTTGATTGAAGTATGTATTGCAACCATTGATGGAATGAATGAACTTCTTAGTTGCAATGTTTTGTGCCTTAAATCTCTTCACTTAATCTGTTGGATATGATATCTTATGCATATGTTGAGGGGGAGCTTGTGAAAGCAAACCCAAGTACTAATCCAGTTTGTGAGTTGTTTTGTCATTATCAAAAAGGGGGAGAATGTTGAATCAAGAGTTTTGATGATTCCAAACTAACACTCAAGAGCTCGGATTGAAGATATCAAAGGAGATCAAAGTTGTTTCAAGTGAAGATTTTCTGAGTATTTGCTATTAGATCTTTTGTAGGATCCTTAGTTTTAGTTGTGATTGGGTAAAAGATTTTGATTTGAGAAAAAGATGTTTTCAAACCTTGATTTTGTGTTAAATCTTGACTTATTTGAAAAATACCCACAAACAGACGAAGTTTGAAAGTTTAAACTTAACTGTCAAGTTGGAAATTCAAACTTTGCTTTAGGAAATTCGAATTTCGAACTAAAACCGAATAAGTCTGAAGAGATGGCTCTCTGTCAGACGAATTTTGGTTGTTCAAAATTCGAATTTTCATCCAAGTCTGAAAGAAGCCTCTTAGTGACAGACGAACTTCACATCTTGAAAATTCGAATTTCAGACAAAATACAACTTGAGAAAATAGAAGAAATTCGTCTCAAACAATGTTAAAGTTCATCTGAAATCAAGATGAAATTGAGTTTGAAAAATACTCTCTGACAGACGAACTTTGACTTTCCAACATTCGAATTTTCATATAAGTCTGAAAGGAGCTTTTTTGAAACAGACGAACTTTGAGTCTTCAAAATTCGAATTTCAGACAAAACAAAACTTGAGAAAATAGAAGAAATTCATCTGAAACCATGTCAAAGTTCATCTGAGATCAAGAATGATTTAAGTTTCAAAACTGCTCTCTGACAGACGAACTTTGAACATTGAAGTTCGAATTTTAGAAGCTAAGTTCTTGAGTCTGTTGAAGTGAAACATTGACATACGAATGATAAGAACTTACAATATTCGAATGATGAAGCTAGTCTGAAAAGAGTCTCTCTGACAGACGAATTTCACCCTTTCAAAATTTGAATTTCTTAGAAAGTGATCTACTGTGCCTCTTTGAACGTTCAATGGACAGACGAATTTTGGGCTTCCAAAATTTGAATTTCAAGGGCACTGTAGCAAATTGAAAACACTGTTCACACTTAACCGAAAAACTTTCTTCTTGAAAATTTGTATGTAACATTGTGAAAATGTTTTGTAAGTTTCAAAATTCGAATTTCACTTCATGAACATAAGAACTTCGTGCTGTAACGTTGAAAGCTTTAACCTTCGGTTTCTTCAAAATTCGTCTGTTGACCAACCAAAATTTGAATTTTAGTATGTCAGAAGCATTAAATGCGGTTGGTTAACGAATAGTTTTTCAGAGTAACCGTTGGATAACTTTCCCAACGGATAGATTTTGTCTCTAACGGACATTTGAGACCTAAAACTATAAATATAACATCATTTGAAGTTGTGGGTAATGAATCTAACTTGTATATACCGAATTTCTGTCAAAACTTCTTCTCAAGAGCTTTTACCCTGTAGCTTCAATATTTGTACTTTAACCTTCATATCTACTCTATTCTAGAGAGTTATATCATTGTAAACAATCTACTCTTCATCTGGAAGATAGATTTACTTGTGAGGGGAAATCACAAGGGGATTGGGAAGCACATTGTATAAGTGCTTAGAGAGAGTGAGAAAGCTCCAGAAACAGAGCATACTCGTGTACTGTGGCATTAGCAAGAAGCCCGTTGAATTCTTGCTGTATAGTGGATAAATCTCAAGAGTTGTCTTGGGGACTGGACGCAGGTCAAGTGGATAGACCGAACCAGGATAAGTCACTGAGTCTTCTTCTCCTTATCTTTACTTTTTAGCTTGCTCTGTTTTATATGTTGCTTCCCTTACACTGTGCTATCTTCACCCATTTCATTTTGTGCAGAGAAATTTCAATCTTCCCAATTCACCCCCCTCTTGGGAAGTCAGCCTTGCTAACACAAAGTTCGTCTATCAGAGAGCATTTTTCAAACTTAATTTCATCTTGATTTCAGATCAGCTTCAACATTATGTCAGACGAATTTCTTTAGTTTTCACAAACTGCTTTTTATCTGAAATTCAAATTTTGAGGATGTGAAGTTCGTCTGTCAGTGAAAAGCTTCTTTTAGTCTTTGATGGAAATTCAAATTTTGGATAATCAAAATTCGTCTGATAGAGAGACAACTCTTCAGACTTATTCAGTTTTGACTCAAAATTCGAATTTCCAAAGGCAAAGTTCGAATTTCCAATATGACAGTTCATTTTAAACTTTCAAACTTCGTCTGTTTGTGGGTTTTTTTCAAATAAGTCAAGATTTAACACACAATCAAGGTTTAAAAACATCTTTTCTTAAAATCATAAACTTTTACCCTCATTTGAACATAACAAAAGATCCTACTGAAGATCTAGCAGCTAATACTCAGAAATTCTTCACTTGAAGCACTTTGATCTCCTTTGATATCTTCAATCCAAGCTTTTGGATGTTAGTTTGGAATCATCAAAACTCTTGATTCAACATTCTCCCCCTTTTTGATGATGACAAAACAACTTACAAACTGGATTAGTACTTGGGTTTACTTTTACAAGCTCCCCCTCAACATATGCATTATGTTTCAAAAGATATCATATTCAGCAGATCAAGTGAAGATATTCAAAGAGTAATATACACAAAACATTGCAACAAAGAAATCCATTCATTTAATCAAGAGTTGCTGTACAAGAGCCAAATTAATCATAGTTCCAATATTCAAACATTCAAGACAGCAACAGAAACACAAAACACTACAAGAGGACACAAGCCTAATTTCTAAGCAAATCTTCAATCATTTCTTCTTGGGCTTGGTATTCTTGCTATACGTTTTCCCTTTCCCAGATTGCTCAACAGTAGCAGACTTTCCAGTTTGCCCAGTCTTCTCCCCCTTTTTGGCATAATCAGGAAGGCCAACAAAATCAGTAGGAGGAGGGATATGAGAAACAGGAATAGCTTGAAGTGGGACAGGACCAAAAGGGATTTCTGGTTCCACAGGAGACTCAGTGCTTGGTTCCTCATCAGAGATTTCCAGAAGTTCTTGCATTGCCTGCCTGGAAAGAGCTAACTGAGCTCTCTGTTCCTCTGAAAGCCCATAAGCAGCAAGAGAGGAAGTGGTTGGTTCATCAGGACGAAACATTTCCTCAAGCCTTCTTCTTTGTTCTTGCAGGAGAGCATTGTGAGGAATGGCCTCATAATCAACAACAGACACAATGCTTCTCTCTTCATTGCTTGCTCCCTCCTGCATAGAAGAGGTTGAGATAGCTGTAACCAGTCTTTCAACTTGCTCAGATTCTTGAATAGACAGAATTGAATCCTGAGCATCTTCTTGCATAAGCTCATGAGGGCTTGGTCCTTGAAGTCCCTCTTCTTCCAATCCATAGTCCAAGGGTGGACTAGGACTTGGTGTCCTCATTCTATCAGCACCATCTATATCATCATCATGGTCAGAGGAGGCAATCTCGAAGGGGCTTGGAGGCTCAGGAGTTGGAGAGTGGACAGGCACAGATGACCCTGGTTGAGGTGAAGCTAAAGTGGCAGGAATTGCACTTCTGATCTCTTAATAAGCATCAGCCACCACCTTCATGTTTACAGCCAACTGTTGGATTTGATCTTGCAGATGGGCAAATTTGGCATTTTGCTCATCTTTGATGCTGAGGATGAGTGTAGACAGGCTGTCATACAACTTAGTGATCTTGGTTGGCTTGGCCCGTGAGGAGGGAGTGGAAGGAATGTGAGTGGGCTTTGAGGAAGATGGGATAGACACAGAGGGCTGAGTGGTAGGTCTGGCAGGAGCCTCAGAAGTACCCTCTTGCTGTAGGGAGGCACTTTCAACAAAGAAGAGATCTTCAGTTCTTCCTGCTCCCTTACCAACCCATCTTCCTTTATCTCTTTCAATGTCCATCCTCTGCAGTTCTTCCTCCTTGAATATTTCAGTGGGCTTGCCCTTCCCTTTCTCAATATGCTGAATTCTGGCATACTGCAGAATTTTGGAGATGATAGCAGCATAGGGAAGTGTTGAGTCCTTCCTCTGATCTCTAGCCTTGATCATGCGTTGGAGTATGATGTGTCCTATGTTGATCAGCTTTCCACGTATGATTGTAGCCATGACATGTGCCTCTGCCCTTGTTATCAGATTGAAGTTGCCTCCTTTATTGAATATAATCCTGGACACTATGTAGTGCAGGATTCTCACTTGAACACCGAGGTCTGTGGGCTTCAACAGGTTTATGGATGGCCAATTTTTCCTCCTTCTGAACAATGTGCTCAGAATAGTACTCTCCTTATAGTTCAGAGAGGAACCACCTTCTTCATCAGCCATATTTGCCTCATCCATGTACCCAGAGGCATTGATATCAATCTTGAGTCCATCTTGCCCAGGTATCTCCAGCACCTCATTGAATGTCTCATCAGTAAGCCAAATGGTCCTAGACCTTAGATTGACTGCCAACTTCTTCTTCTTATTGTTGTATTTTAAAGAAGCGTACCATGACTTCACCACCTCATCATCATATCTTTCTAATACTTCCAACAGATTCTTGTATCTCATCATCCATATACCAGCATCAAAATTATTTGAGATCAAGAAATCTTCCAAATTTACACAATGTGGCTTGATTACCTTCTTGTTGGCAAATTTGGTGGAGAATTCTTCTTGAATCTGTGGAGTGCTCCATAATGGCAGTGTGGTAAGATCATACTCTCCAGATTGAGTACTGAAGGATGAAGTGGAAGCAACAGCAGCAGCTTCTGAAGAAACTGGAACTGAAGGGTCTGCACTTTTCGGTGTGGAGGGTCCAGCTTTCTGAGAATCTGCTTTGGATGCAGTCTTTTGGCGTTTAGTGGGAGTTGCCTTACTGGATTCGGCTTTTCTCTTTGATTTTTCTCCTTCCTTCGAGGCATATTGTGATTTAACATTCCTCTTTGGTCGGGCTTCAGCCTTCCCAGCATCAGGATTTTTGACTCTTGCCATTTTTCAGACGAATGTTGCAGAATGTGGCTTAGAATGGGTTTAAAGGATGCGAAAGGAAGTTTAATCGGTGGGAAATGGCAGTTTTTGGTCAGAATTGAAGGGACTTGATGAGAGAATTGAAACAGACTCAGAGGAGTTAAGAAAAAGGTTGCGTCTGTTTAAGAGAAAACCATCGAATTTAACGTAAGTAACTGTTTGACAGAGGAATTTTGAGAGGCCAAAATTCAAACTTCGGGCAGTTACAAGTTAAACCGTTCAGCAAAGCTTACTGACAGACGAATTTTCTTCTGAAAGTTCATCTGACAGTGGCTTGGATTAAGCAATACAAGCACAACAGACGAATTTTGTACCAACAAAGTTCGAATGTTGAAGAGAAAACAGTAGGCAACAGACAAGACATCAACCAATAGACGAATTAAGCAAGCAGAACTTCATCTTTCAAGCATTCAACATGAAGAACATGATTCAACAGATGAATTTTAAACTGAAAATTCACATTTTTCAACTTTTGTAAAGGTTGTCCAACATTCGTATTTTAAGAAGTGATAATTCGTACAATAGTGATGGACAAACATAACTTTGAAATTTTTGTTTTTGAAAATTCGAACTTCAAAGATCCAACAGACGAATTTTGAGGCATCTCCGAGAACTGTTCCAAGGCTAATAGGTCGAAGTTCGTCTGTTGGTCAACTAAAATTCGAATGTTGACCATGTTGACTAGTTCAAAAACACAGTTTATGAGGCAAAATACGTCTAACACACATTAAAGTTCGAATTTCATTTTATAAAAACTTACAGAATGGATCCAAAACTCAAAATTTTCATCATTTACTTCACTTTCTGGTTGTTCCATTCTGATGTGCTCCAATCTTCAAGTTTATTGCCATTGAATCTTGTGAGGAGCACCTGCAGCTTAAATTAAACATACTCCGATGCTAAAGTTAGAATTAATCTTAAAGTTGAAACCTTTGAAAACAAGATTGCACAAGAATAACTTACAGTTCACTGTGATTTACCATACCCAATTCTCTCCTTATTTTGTAATGCCTGTCTTCTGATAGAGGCTTTGTGAGTATATCAGCAACTTGATTCTCTGTTGGAATGTACTCCAGCTTAACTTCTCCTTTCAGAACATGATCCCTTATGAAGTGGTGCCTAACTTCAATATGTTTCGTCCTTGAATGCATGACAGGATTCTTGGTGATATTTATGGCACTTTGGTTGTCACACATGATTAGTATCTCTTTCATTTTAACCTCAAGATCTTCAAGCTGCTGCTTCATCCAGATGACTTGGACACAACAGCTTCCAGCTGCAACATACTCAGCTTCTACAGTGGATAGGGCCACACTGTTTTGCTTTTTGCTGAACCATGAAACCAGGGATCCTCCAAGAAACTGACAAGTTCCACTTGTACTTTTTCTGTCAGTTTTGGATCCTGCAAAATCAGCATCAGTGTATCCTTTGAGATCTTCTCCATTGCCCTTTGGATACCAGAGACCCATTTGTGATGTTCTAATAAGATATCTGAAAATTCTCTTCACAGCTGTTGCATGGGTTTCCTTGGGACATGATTGGAACTTGGCACACATACAGACACTGAACATAATGTCAGGTCTGCTGGTAGTTAAGTACAGCAGGGATCCAATCATTCTCATGTACTGAGTAATGTCAAACATCTTCCCATTCTCATCCATGTCTAGTTTGGTTGCAGTAGCCATAGGTGTTCCCATTGGCTTGGCATTCTTCATTCCAAACTTCTTTAGCAGCTCCTTTAGATACTTGGATTGACTGAGAAAGATACCATCATCAAGCTGTTTGATTTGTAGTCCAAGGAAGAAGTTAAGTTCACCCATCATGGACATCTCGAATTCTCCCTGCATTAACTCAGAAAATTTCTTGCAAAGAGTTTCATCAGTAGCACCGAAAATAATATCATCAACATAGATTTGAACAATTAGTAAATCTTTATTTTCTTTCTTAGTGAATAAAGTTGTGTCAACTTTGCCTCTATTGAACCCCTTTTCAATTAGAAAATTGCTCAGTCTCTCATACCATGCTCTAGGGGCTTGTTTTAAACCATAAAGAGCTTTCTTCAGTTTATAAACATGGTTTAGTTTTGTAGAATCCTCAAAACCTGGAGGTTGATCTACATAAACTTCTTCCATGATATATCCATTTAGAAAGGCACTCTTTACATCCATTTGATATAGTAAAATATTTTTCATGCATGCATATGCTAACAGTATTCTTATAGCTTCTAATCTAGCTACTGGTGCAAAGGTTTCTTCAAAATCAATACCTTCTTCCTGATTATACCCTTTAGCAACCAATCTAGCCTTGTTTCTTATTATTGTTCCAGATTCATCAAGTTTATTTCTAAAAACCCATTTGGTACCAATGACAGGATGATTTTTGGGCCTAAGCACTAAATCCCAAACATGATTTCTTTCAAACTGATTTAGTTCATCTTGCATAGCTAAAATCCAGTAATCATCAGTTAAGGCTTCTTCAGCACATTTAGGTTCAATTTGAGAAATGAAAGCTCAGTTGAGCATTTGATCCCTTAACTGTTTTCTAGTTTTGACTCTCTCTTGAACATTTCCTATTACTTGATCAACAGGATGATTCCTTTGATATCTCCAAGCTCTAGGGAGTTCTTGAGATGTTTCTTCATTAATTTCTTCATCAAACTCTTGCTCCTGGATATCTTCCTCTGTGTTAACAGATTCAGATATCTTTGGAGGTTCAGTTTTACTTTCATCAGAAATGCCCAGTTTTTCAAAGTTAAAAGCAAGATCATCCTCATTGGTAAGATGTTTTGAAATAGTTTCATTTTCAATGAAAACCACATGCACAGATTCTTCTGCCACATTTGATCTTTTATTATAAACTCTATATGCCTTACTCCTACTAGAATAGCCCAGAAATATACCTTCATCGGATTTGGCATCAAACTTACCCAGATTTTCTTTCCCATTGTTGTGAATGAAGCATTTGCATCCGAACACATGGAGATGAGACAGATTTGGCTTTCTTCCTTGTAAAGCTCGTATGGAGTCTTCCCAAGGATTGGTCTGATGTAGGCTCTGTTTATGATGTAGCTTGCTGTATTCACTGCATCAGCCCAAAACACTTGAGAGTGTTCCTTTTCATTGAGCATAGCTCTGGCCATTTCTCCAATAGTTCTGTTCTTCCTTTCTACTACCTCATTCTGTTGAGGAGTCCTTGGAGCTGAGAAGTTGTGGTCAATCCCATGCTCATTGCAGTACTCCAGGAAGTATGCATTTTCAAACTCTCCTCCATGGTCTGACCTAATTGACAGAATAGAAATACCTTTCTCATTTTGCACTTTCTTAGCTACGATTACAAATGCATCAAAGGTATCACTTTTAGAGGAAAGAAATAATGTCCAAGTGAATCTAGAATAGTCATCTACAATTACAAGCACATACAGGTTACCACCAAAACTTTTCACCCTAGATGGTCCAATTAAGTCCATATGCAGCAATTCAAGTGGTCTAGTTATGATAACTACATTTTTAGATTTAAAAGATGATTTATTTTGTTTCCCTCTTATGCATGCATCACATTCTTTGTCCTTTTCAAAAGATATTTTTGGCAGGCCAGTTACTAGCTCATTCTTGATTAGTTTAGATAATTGATTCATATTAACATGAGCTAATCTCCTATGCCATAACCAACTATCATTATCCTGGCAAATTAGACATACAGAATCCAAGGGAGGAAGTTCATCAAGATCAATAGTATAACAATTATCATCCCTTTGAGCTTTGAGGATTACTTTGTGATCACTTTTTCTGATGACCAGGCAAAATTTTGAGTCAAACAGCACCCAATTTCCTTTATCACAGGTCTGACTCACGCTCAACAAATTGTGGTTGAGGCCAATCACAAACAGCACCTCTTCAATGGATGTTTCCGGATTTTTGTCCACAATGCCAATGCCAACAATTTTGCCATATTGATCACCTCCAAAGGTCACCTTTTCTCCTTTCTTGTCTCTAAGGGTGATGAACTTCTCCTTATCACCAGTCATGTGAACTTGAGCAGGCACTGTCCATATACTATTTGTTGCTTTTCTTAGCTTTGAGACAGACCTGCAAAACAATGTTTATGTTTTCCTTTTAGGTACCCAAATTTGCTTGGGTCCTTTTTGGTCAGTAGATTTTTTTCTAGATGCAGATGCAACTTTGGTAGCCCATTCAAGTTTCCTACCAAGTCCATTTTTTTTTAATGCACAAGAACTGGAAATATGTCCCTTTTTGTTACAGAAATGACAGGTAGTGAAGGGACTGCTAGATTGAGTGGTAGGAAGAAAACAATGCAGATAATACTTTTGCCTTGTATGCTTTGGTTGATTATATGTTTCAATGCAAGATGACATGTGATCTTTCTTTCTGTTGCTCTCAGCATGCACAAAATGTCTCATGTATGCATTCTGGTTTTTCTTCCTAATCTTTTCCTTGACAGCACATGGATCATAGCCAAGACCAGCTTTTTCTTGTGATATTCTTTGGCTCCCCATCAAGGCAAACAACATATCTTTTCCTCTAGTGAGCCTAGACATGCTTTTTACTAAGTAATCATTAGTTTGCTTGAGTTCAATGCATGAAGTACAACAAACAGATTTAGCAGTAGGTAGAGAGGTGATTTCAGAAATGTTGCTTTGAGATTCCAGTTTATTAATCTTTCTCTTTGCTAGTTTTAGTTCTTTAACAACTTTAATAAACTCATCATGAAGCTCATGAAATGCATCAAGTAGCTCAGAATAGGAAGGTTCAGATTCATATACCTCTTCCTCCTGATCACTGCTGCATGAGGGTTCAGCTTCTTCAGAAGCAAGTGCCATCAGGCAGATGTTGGCAATCTCATCCTCATCCTCTTCCTCCTCATCTGAGCTGTTACCCCATATTGATGAGATGCAGGCTTTCTTATTCTTCCCTTTGTCAGCAGCTTTCTTATCCTTTTCTTGCTTTTTGAGGAATTGAGGACAATCCCATTTGATGTGTCCCTGCTTCTTGCATTCACAGCAAGTCACAGGCTCTTTTCTCTCTCTCTTGCTTTCACCAGCTGCTCCCTTCTTGAAGAATTTCTTGTTCTTCTTCTTGTTGTAGAATCTTCCAAATTTTCTGACCATCATAGCCAGAGTTTCTTCATCCAGCTCATCTCCTTCATCAGATTCTTCTTCCTTTTCATCAGCAGCTTTGAGGGTAAGGCCTTTCTTCTTTCTGTCCAGCCCAGCTTCCTTGAGAGCTTTGATTTTTCCTTCATACTCCTCAAGGCTGCCAAAGAGAGCTGTGACAGAGGCCATTGATTCTCCTCTGGCTTCCTCTATTACTGTCACCTTGGGCTGCCATTCCAGAGGGAGAGCTCTGAGTATCTTTCTTACTTTTTCAGACTGAGTGTATTCCTTTCCCAGGCTCTTCAATTGATTCACAATGAGAGTGAATCTCTTTTGGAGCTCCTTTACAGTTTCTCCTTCAGCTATTCTGAAGCTTTCATACTCTCTAATGCATGTGTTCAGTCTGTTTTCCTTGACCCCAGTTGTTCCTTCATGTGCAATCTGCAGAGTGTCCCATATTCCTTTTGCAGTGAAGCATTGTGAGACTCTGTAGAATTCGTCCTGATTCAGGGCACTGACTAAACAATGCTTTGCTTTGAAATTTAGCAGGACTCTCCTTCTGTCTTCCTCATTCCACTCTGCTTGTAGTTTCTCTTTGTGTCTTCCATCTTCAATTAGAGTCATTGGGATGAAATCTCCTTTCTCAATGACTGACCATATATCAAGATCAATTGATTGGAGGTAAATCTGCATCCTCATCTTCCAGTACCCATAATGTTCTCCACTGAAGCCTGGTGGTCTATTAGTGTTGTTCCCTTCAGGAAGTATGCTTTCTCTAAAGCCAGCCATCTTAATTCCCGGATTGTGAGATCCTTTGAATGGGAATTCGGGCTCTGATACCACTTGTTAGCAAGGCTGACTTCCCAAGAGGGGGTGAATTGGGAAGATTGAAATTTTTCTGCACAAAGTGAAATGGGTGAAGATAGCACAGTGTAATGGAAGCAACGTATAAAATAGAGCAAGTTGAAAAGTAAAGATAGGAAGCAGAAGACTCAGTAATTTATCCTGGTTTGGTCTATCCACTTGACCTACGTCCAGTCCTCAAGGCAACTCTTGAGATTTTTCCACTATACAGCAAGAATTCAACGGGCTTCTTGCTAATGCCACAGTACAATGAGTATGCTCTGTTTCTGGAGCTTTTTCAATCTCTCTAAGCACTTCTACAATGTGCTCCCCAATCCCCTTGTGATTTCCCCTCACAAGTAAATCTATCTTCCAGATGAAGAGTAGATTGTTTACGAAGATATAACTTTCTTGAATAGAGTAGATATGAAGGTTGAAGTACAGATATTGAAGTTAAGAGGGTAAAAGCTTTTTGAAAAATTGATTTGGCAGAGATTCAGTATATACAAGTTTTATTTGTTAATCACAACTTCAAATGATGTTATATTTATAGATTTAGGTCTCAAATGTCCGTTAGAGACAAAATCTATCCGTTGGGAAAGTTATCCAACGGTTACTCTGAAAAACTATCCGTTTACCAACCACATTTAATGTTTCTGACATACTGAAATTTGAATTTTGGTTGGCCAACAGACAAATTTTGAAGGAATCGAAGGTTAAAGCTTTCAACGTTACAGCACGAAGTTCGTTTGTTCATGAAGTGAAATTCAAATTTTGAAACTTACAAAACATTTTCACAATGTGACATACGAATTTTCAAGAGGAAAGTTTTTCGGTTAAGTGTGAACAGTATTTTCAATTTTCTACAGTGCCTTCGAAATTCAAATTTTGGAAGCCCAAAATTCGTCTTTCTGTAGTACATTCAAAGAGGCACAGTAGTTCACTTTCTTCGAAATTTGAATTTTGAAGTACTGAAGTTCGTCTGTCAGAGAGATTCTTTTCAGACTAACTTCAACATTCGAAGTTACAAAGCTCTGTCATTCGTATGTCAATATTTCATTCCAACGGACTCACAAACTTAGCTTCTGAAATTCAAATTTTAATGTTCAAAGTTTGTCTGACAGAAAGCAGTTTTGAAACTTAAATTATTCTTGATCTCAGATGAACTTTAACACTGTTTCAGACAAATTTCTTCCATTTTCATAAGTTGTGATTTGTCTGAAATTCGAATTTTGAAGACTCAAAGTTCGTCTGTTTCAAAGAAGCTCCTTTCAGACTTATATGAAAATTCGAATGTTGGAAAGTCAAAGTTCGTCTGTCAGAGAGCATTTTTCAAACTTAATTTCATCTTGATTTCAGATCAGCTTCAACATTATGTCAGACGAATTTCTTTGATTTTCACAAACTGCATTTTATCTGAAATTCGAATTTTGAGGATGTGAAGTTCGTCTGTCAGTGAAAAGCTTCTTTCAGTCTTTGATGGAAATTCGAATTTTGGATAATCAAAATTCATCTAACAGAGAGACAACTCTTCATACTTATTCAGTTTTGACTCGAAATTCGAATTTCCAAAGGCAAAGTTCGAATTTCAAATATGACAGTTCATTTTAAACTTTCAAACTTCGTCTGTTTGTGGGTATTTTTCAAATAAGTCAAGATTTAACACACAATCAAGGTTTAAAAACATCTTTTCTTAAAATCATAAACTTTTACCCTCATTTGAACATAACAAAAGATCCTACTGAAGATCTAGCAGCTAATACTCAGAAATTCTTCACTTGAAGCACTTTGATCTCCTTTGATATCTTCAATCCAAGTTTTTGGATGTTAGTTTGGAATCTTCAAAACTCTTGATTCAACAATTTCAACCTACCGTAACTTGATGGCCTACTAGGACTGGCCATACATCTCTGCCATATAAATGGCGACAATAGGACTTTCCTAATGGAGTTACAAAATAAGAAGTAATAATTATAAAAGTAAACACCATAAGTCAATTATTGAAATTTCAATTTTTTTAAAATTACACTTACATATCAACGTAACATGCTAGCCTTGACATTGGTTGTGATTGTCTATAAGTGTTTGAGCAGACGCCTCATTCCCTAAGTGGTTAGACTCCTCAGCATCCTTTGCAGCACCATCCTCCTGTTCACTATTTCCTTCATTGTCTTGTGAATGATCCTTTGGACTTTGAATGCCCATCCAAAATGTGTCAAGATTAGGCATGTTCTCCATGTTCATATCATCTTCATTCAAATCAATTTCTACATTATTCATCATCTCCACAAAGGATTAGACATTCTTGTCATGCTTATCTCTTTCATTCCCACCCCTTACATTTCCCTCTTTTTCATTCCCTAGACACTGCATGTTCCCAACATTCCCCACATTATGGATATTGTCATCATTCAAGTTAGTCAAATCAACACAAAAAGGATCTAAATGTTGTCTGATAGCCTTGAGCTTTCAGGAAGGACAAGAAGGACCTTCACTATAACATTATGTTAGTTAGGCTAACTTCCCAAGAGGGGGGGTGAATTGGGAAGATTAAAAATTTTTTGCACAAAGTGAAACAGGTGAAGAAAGCAAGGTATAATGAAAGCAACATAAAAGCAGAGTAAACTAAAAAAGTAATGATAGGGAGAAGAACACTCAGAAATTTATCCTAGTTTGGTCTATCCACTTGACCTACGTCCAGTCCCCAAGACACCTCTTGAGATTTTTCACTATACTGCAAGAATTTAACGGGCTTGTTGCAAATGCCACAGTACACAACTTGTGCTCTGTTTTCTAGAGCTTTCTCAATCTCTCTAAGCACTTCCACAATGTGCTTCCCAATCCCCTTGTGATATCCCCTCACAAGTAAATCTATCTTCCAGATGAAGATTAGATTATTTACAAAGAAATAACTCTCTTTAATAGAGTAAATATGAAGTTTAAAGCACAGATATTGAAGTTAAGAGGGTAAAAGCTTTTTGAGAAGAAGATTTGGTAGAGTTTCAGTATATACGAGTTTAATTCCTTTTCCACAACTTCAAATGATGTTATATTTATAGATTTAGGTCTCAAATGTCCGTTAGAGACAAAATCTATCTGTTGGAGAAGTTATCCAACGGTTACTCTGAAAAACTATCCATTAACCAACCGCATTTAATGCTTCTGACAAACTGAAATTCGAATTTTGGTTGGTTAACAAGCGAATTTCGAAGGAACCAAAGGTTAAGGCTTCCAACGTTGACATGCTGAAGTTCGTCTGTTCATGAAGTGAAATTCGAATTTTGAAACTTAGAAAATGTTTCCATGTTGTGACATACGAATTTTCAAGAAGAAAGTTTTTCTGTTAAGTGTGAACAGTGTTTTCAATTTTCTACAGTGCCCTCGAAATTCAAAATTTAGAGTCCCGAAATTCGAATTTTGGGGTCCCAAAATTCGTCTGTTCTCAGCAGGCTCAGAAAGCACAGTAGTTCACTTTATTTGAAATTTGAATTTTGAAAGAGTGAAGTTCGTCTATCAGAGAGTCTTCTCTTCAGACTTACTTCAACATTCGAAGTTTCAAAAACTTTGTTATTCATATGTCAACATGTCATTGCTACAGACTCACAATCTTAGCTTCTGAAATTTGAATGTCCATGTTCAAAGTTCGTTTGTCAGTGAGCAATTTTGAAACTCAGAATAATCTTGATTTCAGATGAACTTTAACATTGTTTCAGACGAATTTCCTCAGTTTTCATAAATTTCCTCTTGTCTGAAATTCGAATGTTCAAAGCTCAAAGTTCGTCCGTTAGTGAGCAATTTTGAAACTCAGAATAATCTTGATTTCAGATGAACTTTAACATTGTTTCAGACAAATTTCTTCAGTTTTCATAAATTTTATTTTGTCTGAAATTTGAATGTTCAAAGCTCAAAGTTCGTCTCTTGCTCAATAGCTTCTTTCAGTCTTTTATGAAAATTCAAATTTTGGAAAATCAAAATTCGTCTGTCAGAGGAACATCTCTTCAGACTTATTTAGTTTTAACTCGAAATTCAAATTTCCAAAGCCAAAGTTCGAATTTCCAACATGACAGTTCAATGCAATATTTTCAAACTTCGTCTGTTGATGGGTATTTTTCAAATATTTCAAAATCTAACATAAAATCAAGGTTTTAAAACATTTTTTTTTCACCAAATCAAAGTCTTTTACCAATGAAAAAAGATCCTACAACTATCCTAGCAATGATTACTTAGATTTTCTTCACTTGAGACACTTTGAGCTCCTTTGATATCTTCAATCCAAGCTTTTCAATGTTGGTTTGGAATCATCAAAACTTCTTGATTCAACACATTACTACTCATTGGTTCTCCTCATCTTCTAGGATCTTGAATAAAGAATACTACATTAATATTACTAAATATATTTGAAAATCTTGATAAGTTCAAATTGTCTGAAAATAAAATTTCTAAGGATATTGGTTGAAAAGGCCAAATATCATAGCTAGATACATCTTCATTACCCATGTCATATAAGTCTCGAGGCTTTAAGTGCACAACCATATTCCAATCCATATCAGACTCATTTTCCACATTATAAACTTGTTGTGCCTCCAAAGCAAGGATATATGATTCATCATCTTCATGTTCACCTATGTGAATCAATAAAAAAAAATTAATCGATGTAATACCCAAATCATCTGTAATGATCCCTTGAGAAGTAATAGTATTTGCCCACACACATTTGAAAAGTGCCACCATAAATTTGCCATAATACTTAAGTTCAATAATGTCATTCAATTTTCCATAATATTGTATGCCTTTAAATTGCATATTCCTATCACTACTACTAGCGTAACTTCTTGTTTCAAAAGTCTCAAACACGCCACAATTTTGTGTTTTCAGACCTTCATCTCTTGTAACAGTCAGAAATTTGAACCCATTAACATTGTATTCAAAGTATCTTCGTGCAACGTTAATGGGACTGAATGAAAGGAATCTACGATCATCTGAGTGGTCACCACTATTATTATCTTTCATCTAGCAAAAAAGGTTCATATTTAGATGCAACTTCTTTGTAAACAATATCTATTAAAATGATACATTACTTGTACTCGCTTGATGGTAAAACCAATCAACAAATTATCTATGAACTCATTTATCAACATTTGTAGATGTACAAGAATGACCTCGTAGTTGTCATTTAACAACACTTTTAAATTCCTTATGAAAATATATTATTTCTAATAAGAAAACTTACTCTAGAAAAGTTTCCACTTTGACAAGTTTGATACATTCAATATTACTTACGCTAGGAAAGGTTCTACTTCTTTGTAATTAGTGAGTACATGTTGATGAGCTTGTAATTTCTCTTTTACGCTAAGTGTAAAATATTGAATCAAGTGATTTGATGATTCCAAATCAATCATCTAAGAGCTTGGAAAGAAGATATCAAAAGTGCATAAAAGATCTCAAGTGGAGAAATCGAAGAAAAACCAGTACAAAATTAGATATAGGATTTCTTACTGTGTTTAAACTGAGTAAAAGACTTTGAACTTGCAATGTTTTAAAAATATTATTCTATGATAATTCATGGAATATTTGAAAAACACCCACTAACAGACGAACTTTAAAGTGTTAAAATTGATCTGTTATTTTGAAAATTCAAACTTTGGCTTATGAAATTTGAATTTCGAATCGAAAATAAATTAGTTAGAAAAGAGATTCCTTTGACAGATGAACTTTGATTGCAGAAATTTGAACTTTGAATTAGGTCTGATCAGAGGCTTCTCTGACAGACGAACTTCAGGTTTTGAAAATTTTAATTTTCGATAAAACACAATTAATGAAAAATGAAAATTCGTCTGAGGATATGTCAAAGTTAATCTGAAAGTAAAGTTTAAAAAGAGTTTCAAGTTAGCTCACTGACAGACGAAATTTGATATTGGAAATTCAAATTTTGGAAACAAAGATTGCAAGTTTGTTATGATAATCTGTTGATATACGAATTTTAGTATTTAGAAATTCGAACTTTGAACTAAGTCTGATAAGATCTCTCTCTGATAGATGAACTTTGGTTTTTGAAAATTTGAATTTTGAAAAGATGAACTATTATGCCTTATTGAGCTGCCTACTGATAGAAAAATTTTGGGCACCAAAATTTAAACTTTGAAGGCATTGCAACAATATGAAACAACTGTTCACACTTACTAGAAGAACTTAAACTTGAAAATTTGTATGTTCCAATATAGAAATATTTATCAAAGATGAAAATTTGAATTTTACTTTAGAACAGACGAACTTCAAAGTTCAACATTAAAGTCTTTAGCTTTCGGTCTCTACGAAGTTTGTCTGTTAACCCACCAAAATTTGAACTTTGAGTATCAGACATATTAAATGCGGTTGGTGAACGGATAGTTTTTCAGAGTAAACATTGGGTAATGTCTCTAATGGCTAGATCTTGTCTTTAACGTATAGTTAAGACATAAATCTATAAATAGAACTTCATTTGAAGATGTGGGTAACGATTTTACATTGTATATATAGAAACTCTTGTCAAATTCTCAAGTCAAAGTCTCTTACTCTCACATACTTCATTTTCTGTACTTCAACTTTCATATACACTCTTAATTAGAGAGTTCAATTACTATAATCAATCTTATCTTCATATGGAAGAAAGATTTTCTTGTGAAAGGATATCACAAGGGATTTGGGAAGCACTTAGCTAGAGTGCAAAGAGTGAGATTGTAAGCTTTTAGAACAGAGCATCAAGTTGTACTGAGGCAATTGCAAGAAGCCCACTGAATTATTGCAAGATAGTGGAAAATCTCAAGTGGTAGCTTGGGGACTGGACGTAGGTCAAGATAAAGAGACCAAACCAGGATAAACATCTATGTCTTCTCTTCTCTTATACTGCTCTTACCTTGTTATTCCTTTATACTCTGTTTTTACTGTCACTTTTGCTTTTAGCACTTTCTTGACTTTTGCAGAAAATTTTAAGCGTCCCAATTCACCCTCATCTTGGGAAGTCAGCATATCTAACAAGTGGTATCAGAGCCCGGATTGCCAAGTAAAGGATCTAACAATCTGGGAAATTTAATGGCTGGCTTTGGAGAAAGCATACTACCTGAGGGAAATAACACAAATAGACCACCTGGCTTTAGTGGAGAACACTATGGATACTGGAAGATGATAATGCAAATCTATCTCTAGTCCATTGATCTGGACATTTGGTCCATCATCCGAGGGAGATTTTGTCCCAATGAAATTGCAGGATGATGGGAAATACAAGGAGAAGCCAAAAGACGAGTGGAATGAGGAAGATAAGAGAAGAGCCTTGCTGAATTTTAAGGCAAAACACTGCCTGGTCAGTGCATTAGGCCAATATGAATTCTACAGAGTATCACAATATTCCATAGCCAAGGGTATGTAGGACACTTTAGAAATTGCTCATGAAGGAACCACTAGAGTAAGAGAGAACAAATTGAACTCCTGCATTAGTGAATACAAAAGCTTTAGAATAGTGGAAGATGAGAGCATAAAAAAGATACAAAGGAGATTCATCCTTATTGTTAATCCATTGGAGAGTCGTAGCAAGGAGTACACTCAGCCAGAAAAGGTCAGAAAAATCCTTACAGCCTTTCCTCTAGAGTGGCAACCCAAAGTAATAATAATAGAGGAAGCCATAGGAGAATCAATGGCCTCTGTCACAACCCTCTTTGGTAGTCTTGAAGAATATAAGGGAAAGATAAAGGTTCTTAAGGAAGCATGACAAGACAGGAAAAAGAAGGGTCTTACTCTAAAAGCTGCTGAAGAGAAAGAAGAAGAATCTGATGATGGAGACGAATTAGATAAAGAAACTCTGGCTATGATGGTTAGAAAATTTGAAAGGTTTTACAATAAGAAAAGAAATAAAAGATTCATCAAGAAAGGAGCAGCTGGAGACAACAAGGAATAGAGCTTGTCATATACGAATGCAAGAAGTAAGGGCACATCAAATGGGATTGTCCACAATTCCTAAAGAAGCAAGAAAAAGAAAAGAAAGCTGCTAACAAGGGCAAAAAGAAGAGAGCACACATCTCATCAATCTAGGAAAACATCTCAGATGAAAAAGAAGATGATGAAGATGAAATTACTAATATCTGCTTGATGGCACTTGCATTTGAAGAAACTCCAATCTCATCCACCAGTGATCATGAAGATGAGGTATATGAATCTGAACCTTCCTATTCTGAATTACTTGTTGCATTTTATGAACTGCATGATGAGTTCATTAAGACTGCTAAAGAACTAAAACATGCTAAGAAAAAGATTAACAAGTTAGAATCTCAATGCAACATTTCTACCACTGTATCTTTGCTTAAAAATAAATCTGCTTGCTGTATATCATGTATTGAATTAAAGCAAACTAATAACTATCTGTTGAAAGGCATGGCTAGACTTACTAAGGGTAAAGATATGTTGTTTACTTTAATGGGAGTTAGAGAATCACACAAGGAAAAGCTGGACTTGGCTATGATCCTTGTGCAGTAAAAGAAAAGATTAAAAAGAAAAATCAAAATCTGTATATGAGGCATTTTCTGCATGCTAATAGGAATAAAAAGAAAAATCATATTTCAAATCATATTGAATCCTATGATCAACTAAAATATGTGAAACAAAAATATTATCTACATTGCTTTCTTCCTGCATCACAATCCAGCAGTCCCTTTACCACCTGTCACTTCTGTAACAAGAAGGGACATATTTCTAGTTCATGTGCGTTGAAGAAAAATGGACTTGACAGGAAGGTAAAATGGGTTTCTAAAGATACATTTGTATCTAGGGAAAATGCCACTAATAGAAAAGGACCCAAGCAAATTTGGGTACCTAAAAAGAAACTCTGAAATTTGTTTTGCAGATTTATCTTAAAGCAAGGAAGAGCAACAAATGGTATATGGACAGTGTCTGCTCAAGTCATATGACTGGTGATAAGGAGAAGTTCATCACCCTTAAAGATAAGAAAGGAGGAAAGGTGACCTTTAGAGGTGATCAATATGACAAAATAGTTGGTATTGACATTGTGGGTAAGAATCCTGAAACATCTATTAAAGAGGTGCTGTTTGTAATTGGTCTCAACCACAATCTGCTAAGTGTAAGTCAGATATGTGACAAACGGAACTAGGTATTGTTTGACTCAAAGTTTTGCCTGGTCATCTGAAAAAGTGATCACAAAGTAATCCTCAAGGCTCAAAGGGATGGTAACTGCTATACTATTGATCTTGATGAACTTCCTTCCTTATATTCTGTCTGTTTAATTAGTTAGGATAATGATAGTTGGTTATGACATAGAAGATTGGCACATGTTAACATGAACCAGTTGTCAAAATTGATTAAAAATGAGTTACTCACTGGCTTACCAAACATCTCTTTTGAAAAAGACAAAGAATGTGATGCATGCCTCAAAGGAAAATAAACCAAATCATCTTTTAAATCTAAAAATGTAGTCATCACATCTAGACCACTGCAACTGTTGCATATGGATCTGATAGGTCCATCTAGAGTAAAAAGCATTGATGGAAATCTGTATGTTCTTATGATTGTGGATGATTACTCTAGATTTACCTGGACCTTGTTTCTTTCTTTCAAAAGTGAAACATTTGATGCATTTGTAACCTTAGTTAAGAAAGTGCAAAATGAGAAAGGTATCTCTATTGTGTCTATCAGGTCTGATCATGAAGGAGAATTTGAAAATTCATGTTTTCTAGAGTACTGTGATGAACATGGAATTGATCACAACTTCTTAGCACTAAGAACCCCACAGCAAAATGGAGTGGTGGAAAGAAAGAACAGAACAATTGGAGAAATGGCAAGAGCAATGCTGAATGAAAAGGAACTCTCTCAAGTATTTTAGGTTGATGCAGTAAACACAACAAGTTATATCATTAACAGAGCCTACATCAGACCAATTCTGGGAAAAACTCCTTATGAGTTGTACAAAGAAAGGAAGTCAAACCTTTCACATCTGCATGTATTGGGCTGTAAGTATTTCATCCACAACAATGGAAAGGAGAATTTGGGTAAGTTTGATGCCAAATCTAATGAAGATATATTTCTTGACTATTCTAGTAGGAGTAAAGCATATAGAGTTTTAATAAAAAGACTAGATCAGTAGAAGAATCTGTGCATGTTGTGTTTATTGAAAATGAAATAGTTTCCAATCATGTCATTGATGAAGATGATCTTATTTCTAACTTTAAGAACTTAGATCTTTCTAAAGAAGGTAAAATTGAATCTCCAAAAATATCTGAATCTATTAACATAGAGGAAGATATTCAGGAGAAAGACTTTGAGGATGAGAATAATAAAGATATATCTCAAGAACTCCCTAGAGCTTGGAGATATCAAAGATATCATCCTGTTGATCAAGTGATTGGGGATGTTCAAGAGAAAGTTCAAACTAGAAAATATCTAAGGCATCAGATGATCAATTGTGCTTTTATTTCTCAAATTGAACCTAAGTGTGCTGAAGAAGCCTTAACTGATGAATACTGGAATCTGACTATGCAAGATGAATTAAAATAGTTTGAAAGAAATCAAGTTTGGGATTTAGTGCCCAGACTTAGAAATCACCCTATCATTGACACTAAATGGGTCTTTAGAAATAAACCTGATGAATTAGGAACAATAATTAGAAATAAAGCAAGACTGGTTGTCAAAGGATATAATCAAGAAGAAGGTATTGATTTTGAGGAAACCTTTGTTGCAGTTGCAAGACTGGAAACAATTAGAATCCTATTGGCCTATGCATGCATGAAAAAAATAATGTAATATCAAATAGATGTGAAAAATGCTTTTCTGAATGTATATATTATGGATGAAGTTTATGTGGATCAACCTCCAGGCTTTGAGGACTTTACAAAACCAAACCATGTTTATAAACTAAAGAAAGCTCTTTATGGTTTAAAACAAGCTCCTAGAGCATGATATGAAAGGTTAAGCAATTTTCTAATAGAAAATGGGTTCAATTGAGGAAAAGTAGATACTACTTTGTTCACCAAGAAAGAAAATAAAGACTTACTTATTGTTCAAATCTATGTTGATGATATTATATTTGGTGCTATTAATGAATCTCTTTGCAAGAACTTCTCTAAGCTAATGTACGGAGAATTCGAAATGTCAATGATGGGTGAGCTTAACTTCTTCCTTGGATAGCAAATTAAGCAATATGATAATGGTATCTTTCTTAATCAATCGAAATATCTGAAAGAGTTGCTGAAAAAGTTTGGCACGGAAAAAGCTAAGCCAATGGGAACTCTTATGGCTACCGCAACAAAGCTTGATATGGATGAAGGAGGAAAAACTTTTGACATAACTCAATATAGGAGAATAATTAGATCCCTGCTATACCTAACAGCTAGCAGACCTAACATCATGTTCAGTGTTTGTATGTGTGCAAGGTTCCAATCATGTCCCAAAGAAATCCATGCAACTATTGTGAAACATATCTTCAGATATCTAATTGGAACATCACAGATAGGTCTTTGGTACCCAAAGGGCAATGGAGAAGATCTCATAGGATACACTGATATTGATTTTGCTGGATCCAAAACTGACAGAAAAAGCACAAGTGGAGCATGTTAATTCCTTGGAGGATCCTTGGTTTCATGGTTCAACAAGAAACAAAACAGTGTGGCTTTATCTATTGCAGAAACTGAATATGTTGCTGCTGGCAGCTGTTGTGCTCAAGTGATTTGGATGAAGTAGTAGCTTGAAGATCTTGAGATTGAGAAAAAGGAAATACCAATCATGTGTGACAACCAAAGTACTATCAACATCACAAAGAATCCTGTCATTCATTAAAGAACAAAGCACATTGAAGTTAGGCATCACTGTATAAGGGACCATGTTCTGAAAGGAGAAATTAGATTAGAATACATCCTTACCGAGGATCAAGTTGTTGACATTCTGACAAAGCCCCTTCCAGAAGATAGACATTGTAAAATCAGAAGAGAATTGTGTATGGTAAATCCCAATAAACTGTAAGTATGTCCTTATATACATCTAATTTGGAATTTCTGACATTGAATCAATCCCAACTTTAACATCAAAGTGAGTTTGATATGAGTTGCAGGTGCTCCTTACAAGTTCAAATGATAATAGAGCCGTATAATGGAGCTAATCAGGATGGCACAATCAAAAGATGAAAAAGGAAGCTAGAAATTTGAGCATCTGGATCTATTCTGTAAGTTTAGAAATTTAAAATTCACATTTTAAATGATTATTAGATGAATTTCCATGATTAATTGTGTTTTTGGAAAAGTCAGCATGCTCAATATTCGAATTTAGATGCCCATCAGACTAATTTCAGCTGGCTACACACTGTAACAATACTCTTTTGACCTTTGAAATTCGTCTATTGAACAACAAAAATTCAAATTTTCAAAAATAAAATGCCAATATTGTCTTTGTTCAACATGACTATTGTACAAATCTCCATTTCTCAAAATACGCATGTTGAAACATGCTCACATAATTAGATCTTTGAAAGACGAATTTTCATGAGTAAAATTTGTTTGTTACTTGTTTTGTTCATGATTGCTTATTGCCTGGTTCTTTTGAAGTTCGAACTTTGTTGAAACAAAGTTCGTCTGTTCATTTATTATTACCAGAAGGAAGCCTTTGTCAGATGAACTTCCAGGTGAAAATTCATCTGTCAGTAAGCCTCGCTGAATGAATTAACTTGTAACTGCTCGAAGTTCAAAGTTTTACCTCTAAAATTTATCCGTTCAGCGGTTACATACGTTAAAACCAAAGGTCATCATCTGAATAGATGCAACCCTATTCATCTCTCTCTCAAGTTTGTTCAAATTCTCTCTTTAATTCCTATTAACTTCGTTTGTGAATCTTCATTTCTCACCAATTAAACTTCTTTTCACACCTTATAAACCCATTCTTAGCATCTTTCTAAATGATTCCTCTATGAGAATGGCAAGAGTCAAAAATCCAGAAGTTGGGAAGGGAGAGTCACAACCAAAGAGGACTGTGAAATCTTAATATGCCTCCAAGGAGAGTGAAACTTAGAAGAGAAAAGGCGAATGTAGCAAGGCAACTCCTTCCAAGAGGCAGAAAATAACTCTTAAAGTGGATTCAAAGAAATCTGTACCCTCTCCTTCAAAGAAAGGTAACCCTACTGTTCCTGCTGCTCCTGTCACAGCTGCTTCTTCTTCCTCCTCCAGCATGAATATGGAGAATATCAGTTGACCACACTGCCATTGTGGAGCAATGCTCATATTCTGGGAGAATATACTATCAAATTTGTCAGTAAAAAGGTAATCAAGCCTCACTGCGTAAATTTGGAAGAAATCTTGATTATCTAACAACTTCAATATCGGGCTTTGGATGATAAGATATAAGAATTTGTTAGAAATACTAGAAAGATATGATAATGAGGTAGTCAAGACCTCGAATGCCTCTCTGCAATTCAATAGTAAGAAGAAGAAGTAGGAAGTAAATCTAAGATCAAGGACCATCTGGCTAACAGATGAGACCTTCAATGAGGTTTTAGAAATGCCAGGGCAAGATGGTTTGAAAATTGACATTACTGCCTCAAGGTACATGGATGAAGCTGAAACTACAGATGAAGAAGGAGGGCCTTTCCTGAATTACAAAGAAAGTACAATTTTGAACACTCTGTTTAGAAGAAAAGAGAACAGGTCACCTCTTTAACATTCTGAAATTTTCTCCTAAATATTTAAGGTCCAATATTTTAAAATCTATAAGGAATTTGTAAAAATGGATATACATCATTTTGCATGATATAAGGTAAAGATGTCAATTATCTCGGTTAGAAGGAAAGATTAAAAAATGACCATTTTACCCTTGGCAAAAAAAAAGAGAGAAAAAACAAGGGGAATGAGAAGAACAAAGGAGGTGGACGCACGCTGACATTGAAGCAAATTTTATGAATTTTAGGAAAAATTATACATAATGACCCGGAAATTTTAAAAATTATAAAAATGTCCCGGGTTAAGGGTATTTTTGTAAATATAAAAAATTATAGTCAAAATGAAGCTCTCATTGAGTTAAAACCAATGGAATATAGTATGAAATTTATTAAGATCAAAATAATATTTATTGGATAATTAGAATTTAATATTAATATCTTACCCGATAAAGGAGTCTAGACTGCAGAAAGAGGCAGTATTCATTCAAGAAAAATGTGTGGATTTTATATTTGGATCAATTGGGATAAGTATATTATGATAATTTTATATCCCAATATAATTATAATTAGTATTCCAATAATAGTAAAATATACTGCTAAAGTAACTTTATTTGTCCAAACCGGTTTAGGATATATCTGGATAAGTAAATATCTAAAATTTTTGGACCAAAAGACTCCCTATTTCGTGGCCACCAAGCTGCACATGGGGAATTTCAATTGTTTAATATTTATGTCCTTTTTACATGGATTTTCAAGAATACAAGTTGGCAATATTTGATTGGTTGGCTCCTTTATAAATACTCCCTTATGTTGAACGACCAAAGAACTTGAAAAAGAAGGAAGAAGTGGCTACAAATAGTGGAGAAAGGAAGGAGCACATGAAGAGCAAAGGGAAGAAGAGGAAGAAGAAAAATAAGGAAAAAAAAAGGGGTAAGAATTTTCCTTTTAATTCTAAGTGATGTTCCTTCAAGTTCTTCAGTAGTTTATGGGTGTTTCTTTGAGTTTTCCTCCTTCCCTCTTGCTGTTCAGTTTCAACTTTGATATGGATTCATAAAATGAAGTGGTTACATGCAACAAATTTAGGAGAAACCATGAGATAGTGTAAGAGAAACAAGTATTGAATTCAAGGAAAACTAAGAGATTAAGAATTTGGTTTTTAGGGTTTTAGTGAGAATTTGTAAGGTAACCCTTGTTTCTAGTTGATTAAGTTGATATTGAATAATGTTTTAGAACTTGTGGGAGTTCAAGAAAACTAGTGGAAGTTTTGGTTCCAAGTGCAAAAGCAAAGGAAAAACATAAAAGGTAACTGGGTTTATTTTATTGCAATATGTTATTCTTTGTTATTTCCATGACTATAACTTGTTGCCATATTGTATTTGTGTTGTTCGGTGACTAGTTTTGGATGTAAAATGAGGGGTATTATTCTCCAAGATGTCCATTTTCTAAGGGGAAACTCTACTGAAATTTTTACTTGACAATATGGTATTTTAATGATTTATGTGTTTATATGTGAAATATTTGTTAAACTTGAATGATATATTTACAATAGATAAACTAGCTACTGAGATTTTTCCAAATCTCACCCCCAAGCACTAACATGATAGGTTCAAGTGATGGCAAGACCCCCAAGAAGACAAGAGGTAAGGAGAAGATTAATGATGATTAGATTTATAGCCACCTTGGTTGCTTGTTTTCTTGTAATTGTATATGAAATCATATGTATTTTCATGAAGCTGTGTTTTGCTGCTATAATGTTCCTTTAGAGTTATTGTGATGTTAAAAATACATTTTGGAAGAGTTTGAATCATGTAAGTAGGTTATGTTTTTAGTTTTTGGAAGTTGGTATGTAAATCTGTCCATTATGCGCACTGATCAGTTATATAGATACTGTTCATTCTAAATTCAGTTTTATATATGAGTGTTATATATTCTTGGAAAGTAGACATAGAGATCTTTCCAAAGAGCTAAAGATCACTTGATTTAGATAAGTATACAAATTGTTATGAATTTTTGAAGATGGCTCAGAAAATTTGGAAAAGTAGTTTTGACCAAATGAATAGTATAGTTCAACAAATTTTATGAATGAAGTAGCTCAATTAAGTGTTGAATCAAGAGTTTTGATGATTCCAAACTAACATCCAACAGCTTGGATTGAAGATATCAAAGGAGACCAAAGTGCTTCAAGTGAAGATTTTCTGAGTATTTGCTGATTAGATCTTTTGTAGGAACTTTAGTTTTAGTTGTGATTGGGTAAAAGATTCTGATTTGAGAAAAAGATGTTTTCAAACCTTGATTTTGTGTTAAATCTTGTTTTATTTGAAAAATACCCACAAACAGATGAAGTTTGAAAGTTTAAACTTAACTGTCAAGTTGGAAATTCAAACTTTGCTTCAGGAAATTCGAATTTCGAGCTAAAACTGAATAAGTCTGAAGAGATGGCTCTCTGTCAGACGAATTTTGGTTGTTCAAAATTTGAATTTTCATCCAAGTCTGAAAGAAGCCTCTTAGTGACAGATGAACTTCGTATCTTTAAAATTTGAATTTCAGACAAAACACAACTTGAGAAAATAGAAGAAATTCGTATGAAACAATGTAAAAGTTCATCTGAAATCAAGATGAAATTAAGTTTGAAAAATGCTCTCTGACAGACGAACTTTAACTTTCTAAAATTTGAATTTTCATATAAGTTTGAAAGGAGCTTCTTTGAAACAGACGAACTTTGAGTCTTCAAAATTCGAATTTCAGACAAATCACAACTTATGAAAATGGAAGAAATTTGTCTGAAACTATGTTAAAGTTCATCTGAGAACAAGAATGATTTAAGTTTCAAAACTGCTCTCTGACAGACGAACTTTGAACATTGAAATTCAAATTTTAGAAGCTAAGTTCTTGAGTCTGTTAAAGTAAAACATTGACATACGAATGAAAAGAACTTACGATATTCGAATGATGAAGTTAGTCTGAAAAGAGTCTCTCTGACAGATGAATTTCACCCTTTCAAAATTCAAATTTCGAAGAAAGTGATCTACTATGCCTCTTTGAACGTTCAATGGACAGACGAATTTTGGGCTTCCAAAATTCAAATTTCGAAGGCACTGTAGCAAATTGAAAATACTATTCACACTTAACCGAAAAACTTTCTTCTTGAAAATTTGTATGTCACAATGTGAAAATGTTTTGTAAGTTTCAAAATTCAAATTTCACTTCATGAGCAGACGAACTTCGTGCTGTAACGTTAAAAGCTTTAACCTTCGGTTCCTTCGAAATTCGTCTGTTGATCAACCAAAATTCAAATTTCAGTATGTCAGAAGCATTAAATGCGGTTGATTAACGGATAGTTTTTCAGAGTAACCGTTGAATAACTTTCCCAACGGATAGATTTTGTCTCTAACGGACATTTAAGACCTTAAACTATAAATAGAACATAATTTGAAGTTGTGGAAAACAAATCTAACTTGTATATACCGAATTTCTGTCAAAACTTCTTAGCAAGAGCTTTTACCCTCTAGCTTCAATATCTGTACTTTAACCTTCATATCTACTCTATTCAAGAGAGTTATATCTTTGTAAACAATCTACTCTTCATCTGGAAGATAGATTTACTTGTGAGGGGAAATCACAAGGAGATTGGGAAGCACACTGTGAAAGTGCTTAGAGTGTTTGAGAGAGCTCAAGAAACAAAGCATACTCGTGTACTGTGGCATTAGCAAGAAGCCCGTTGAATTCTTGCTGTATAGTGGATAAATCTCAAGAGTTATCTTGGGGACTGGACGTAGGTCAAGTGGATAGACCGAACCAGGATAAATCACTGAGTCTTTTTCTCCTTACCTTCACCTTTTTAGCTTGCTCTGTTTTATACGTTGTTTACATTATATTGTGCTATCTTCACCCATTTCACTTTGTGCAGAAAAATTTCAATCTTCCCAATTCACCCCCCCTCTTGGGAAGTCAGCCTTGCTAACAAGTGGTATCAGAGCTCGGATTCCCATTCAAAGGATTTTACAGTCCGGGAACAAAGATGGTTGGCTTTGGAGAGAGTATACTTCCTAAAGGGAATAACACTAACAGACCACCAGGCTTCAGTGGAGAGCATTATGGGTACTGGAAGATGAGGATGCAGATCTACCTACAATCAATTGATCTTGACATCTGGTCAGTCATTGAAAAAGGAGATTTCGTCCCAATGGCTCTAACTGAAGATGGAAGACACAAAGAGAAGCTGGAAGCAGAGTGGAATGATGAAGACAGAAGGAGAGTCCTACTAAATTTCAAAGCAAAGCATTGTTTAGTTAGTGCCCTGAACCAGGACGAATTCTATAGAGTCTCACAATGCTCCACTGCAAAAGAAATGTGGGATACTCTGCAGATTGCACATGAAGGAACAACTGGGGTCAGGGAAAACAGACTGAACACATGCATTAGAGAGTATGAAAGCTTCAGAATGACTGAAGGAGAAACTGTAAAGGAGCTCCAAAAGAGGTTTACTCTCATTGTGAATCAGCTGAAGAGCCTGGGAAAGGAATACAATCAATCTGAGAAAGTAAGAAAGATACTCAGAGCTCTCCCTCTGGAATGACAGCCCAAGGTGACAGCAATAGAGGAAGCCAGAGGAGAATCAATGGCCTCTGTCACAGCTCTCTTTGGCAGCCTTGAGGAGTATGAAGGAAAATCAAAGCTCTCAAGGAAGCTGGGCTGGACAGAAAGAAGAAAGGCCTTGCCCTCAAAGCTGCTGATGAAAAGGAAGAAGAATCTGATGAAGGAGATGAGCTGGATGAAGAAACTCTGGCTATGATGGTCAGAAAATTTGGAAGATTCTACAACAAGAAGAAGAACAGGAAATTCTCCAAGAAGGGAGCTGGTGGAGAAAGCAAGAAAGAAACAAAAGAACTTGTGACTTGCTATGAGTGCAAGAAGCAGGGACATATAAAGTGGGACTGCCCCCAATTCCTCAAGAAGCAAGAAAAAGAAAAGAAAGTTGCTGACAAAGGAAAGAAGAAGAAAGCCTACATTTCATCTATATGGGGCAACAGCTCAGATGAGGAAGAAGAAGATGAGGATGAGATTGCCAACATTTGTCTGATGGCACTTGCTTCTGAAGAAGCCACACCCTCATACAGCAGTGATCAGGAAGAAGAGGTATATGAATCTGAACCTTCCTATTCTGAGTTACTTGATGCATTTCATGAGCTTTATGATGAATTCATTAAAGTTGCTAAAGAACTGAAATTGGTAAAGAAAAAGATAAATAAGCTGGAATCTCAAAGGATAGTTTCTGAAATTGCCTCTTTACCTACTACTGAATCTGTTTGCTGCACTTCATGCACCAAACTTAAGCAAACTAATGATTATTTAGTTAAAAGCATGTCTAGGCTCACTAGAGGTAAAGATATGTTGTTTGCCTTGATGGGCAGCCAAAGAATATCACAAGGAAAAGCTGGTCTTGGCTATGATCCATGCGCTGTTAAGGAAAAGATTAGGATGAAAAACCAGAATGCATACATGAGACACTTTGTGCATGCTGAGAGTAACAGAAAGAAAGATCATATGTCATCTTGCATTGAAACATATAATCAACCAAAGCATGCAAGACAAAAGTATTATCTACATTGTTTTCTTCCTGCCACTCAATCTAGCAGTCCCTTCATTACCTGTCATTTCTGTAACAAAAAGGGACATATTTCCAGTTCTTGTGCATTGAAGAATAATGGGCTTGGCAGGAAAGTTAAATGGGTTCCCAAAGTTGCATCTGCATCTAGGGAAAAATCAACTGACCAAAAAGGACCCAAGCAAATTTGGGTACCTAAAAAGAAAACATAAACATTGTTTTGCAGGTCTGTTTCAAAGCTAAAAAGAACAACAAATGGTATATGGATAGTGCCTGCTTAAGCCACATGACTGGAGATAAGGAGAAGTTTATCACCCTTAGAGACAAGAAAGGAGGAAAGGTGACCTTTGGAGGTGATCAATATGGAAAAATCGTTGGCATTGTCATTATGGGGAAAAATACATGGGAAATAATGTAAGAAAGTAAGATATGACAACCTCTAAGTTTGCTGAAGCCTAATGACCTCAGTGCTCATGTCAGAAACCTACACTATATTGTGTCTAGGATTATCTTCAATAAAGGAGGTAGTTTTAATCTGATTACAAGGGTTGAATCACATGTGATGGCAGTAATCATGCATGGCAAGCTTATCAACACGGGCCACATCATCCTCCAACGCATGATCAAGGCAAGAGATCAGAGGAAAGATTCCACCCTTCCATATGCAGCAATCATCTCCAAGATACTTCAGTATGCCCGGATCCAACATCTTGAAGAAGGAAAAGGGAAGCATACTGAAATCTTTAAAGAAGAAGAACTGCAAATGATGGGAATAGAAAAGAAAAGAAAGATGGACGATGGATTGGAAAAGTAACTTGAAAGATTGAAGTCCTTTTCTTTGATGAAGATGTTTTCCAACAGCAAGAAGGAACCTCTGAGGCTGCTCCAAAGTCCATACCTCAACCTTTTCAGCCTGTCCCATCTCCATCTTAGCCCACTTAAGCTCAAATTCCATCCACTCCCTCTACTCGGGAAAAACCAACCAAGATCACTGAGCTGTATGACAGTCTGTCTACACTCATACTTAGCATCAGAGATGAGCAGAATGCCAAGTTTGCTCATCTGCAAGACTAGATTTATCAGTTGGCAAAGAATATGAAAGTAGTTATTAATGCATATGAAGACATCAGGAGTGCCATTCCCTCCATGTCAACTCCACCTCAGCCAGGATTCTTTGAGCCTGTCATGTTTCCTACTCCTGAGCCTTCAAGTCCTTTCGTGCTAGCCTCCCCTGAACCTGATGATGCTGTACATGATATTGAGGCTGTTGGTACATTGACCACACCACAAGCCTCCAGTAATGAGGCAAGTACTGGTCCTCCCTTGGACTATGGAATGAAAGAAGAGGGTCCTCAAGGTCCAAGCTCCCATGAGCCCATTCCTAAAGATGCTTAGGATTCAATTCTCTCTTTTCAAGAATTTGAGCAAGTAGAGAAACTGGTGGCAGCCATCACCTCCACACCAATCTTGGAAGTTGCCCTGAATGAAGAAAAGAGCATTGTGCCTTACGTAGATCTAGAAGCTATTGCTCATGATTCTCTTTTACAAGCTCAAAGATTAAGGCTTGAGGAAATGTTTCGTCCTCCTGCTCTCTCACCTGTTTCTGCCTTTGGTCTCTCAGAGGCACGAAGGCCTCAATTGGCTGTTTCAAGGCAAGAAATGCAAGAACTTCTTAAACTCTCTGACGATGAGGATTCTAGTCCTGAAGCTTCTGGGCCTCTGCCAAAGCTTAATCCTGATCTACCTTTTGTTTCTGTGCCTCTTCAAGCAATTCTAGTGTCTCAAATCCCTCCTCCTACTGATTTTGTACACCTTCCTGATGATGCCAAAAAGGCCGAGAAATCATCCGAGCAAATTGGAAAATCTGCTGAGCCTTCTAGCAAGACCTACAGCAAGAAGTCCAAGTCCAAGAAGAAGTGATTAGAACTTAGGATTGCTTGGTCCTTCTTGTAGTGATGTTTTTGTTTTATAAATGATAAATCTTGTTCTGAATTTTATAATTGCCATATCATATCTTTGTATTGAAACTTTGAATTAATGAATCTCTTGATTTGATCTGCTGTACATGATATCTTATCTTTAGAATTATAATGCACATGTTGAGGGGGAGATTGTTGAAGAAAATCCAAGTATTAATCCAGTTTGTAAGTTGTTTTGTCATCATAAAAAATGGGGAGAATGTTGAATCAAGTGTTTTGATGATTCCAAATCAACCATCTAAGAGCTTGGAAAGAAGATATCAAAGGTGTACAAAAGATCTCAAGTGGAGAAATCGAAGAAAAACCAACACAAGATTTAGATATAGGATTCCTTACTGTGTTTAAACTGAGTAAAAGACTTTGAACTTGCAAAAGAATATTTTAAAAGTATTATTCTATGATAATTCATGGAATATTTGAAAAACACCCACTAACAGACGAACTTTAAAGTGTTAAAATTGATCTGTTATTTTGAAAATTTGAACTTTGGCTTCTGAAATTTGAATTTTGAATCAAAAATAAGTTAGTCAGAAAAGAGATTCCTCTGACAGACGAACTTTGATTGCAGAAAGTTGAACTTTGAATTAAGTCTGATTAGAGGCTTCTCTGACAGACGAACTTTGGTTTTTGAAAATTTGAATTTCTGATAAAACACAATTCATGAAAAATGAAAAATTTGTCTGAGGATATGTCAAAGTTCATCTGAAATTAAAGTTTAAAAAGAGTTTCAAGTTAGCTCACTGACAGACAAACTTTGATTTTGGAAATTTAAATTTTGGAAACAAAGCTTGCAAGTCTGTTATGATAATCTGTTGATATACGAATTTTAGTATTTAGAAATTTGAACTTTGAACTAAGTCTGATAAGAGCTATCTCTGATAGATGAATTTTGACTTTTGAAAATTTGAATTTTGAAAAGATGAACTATTGTGCCTTATTGAGCTGCCCACTTACAGATGAATTTTGGGCATTAAAATTTGAACTTTGAAGGCACTGCAGCAATATGAAACAACTGTTCACACTTACTAGAAGAACTTAAACTTGAAAATTTGTATGTTCCAACATAGAAATATTTATCAAAGATGAAAATTCGAATTTTACTTTAGAACAGACGAACTTCAAAGTTCAACATTAAAGTCTTTAGCTTTCGGTCTCTACGAAGTTTGTCTGTTAACCCACCAAAATTCTAACTTTGAGTATCAGACGCATTAAATGCGATTGGTGAACGGATAGTTTTTCAGAGTAAACATTGGTTAACGTCTCTAATAGCTAGATCTTGTCTTTAACGTATAGTTAAGATATAAATCTATAAATAGAACTTCATTTGAAGATGTGGGTAACGATTTTACATTGTATATATAGAAACTCTGTCAAATTCTTAAGTCAAAGTCTCTTACTCTCACATACTTCATTTTCTGTACTTCAACTTTCATATACACTCTTAATTAGAGAGTTCAATTACTATAATCAATCTTATCTTCATATGGAAGAAAGATTTTCTTGTGGGGAGATATCACAAGGGATTTGAGAAGTACTTAGATAGAGTGCAAAGAGTGAGATTGTAAGCTCTTAGTATAGAGCATCAAGTTATACTGAGGCAATTGCAAGAAGCCCACTGAATTATTGCAAAATTGTAGAAAATCTCAAGTGGTGGCTTGGGGACTGGACGTAGGTCAAGATAAACGACTGAACCAGGATAAACATCTATGTCTTCTCTTCTTTTATACTGCTCTTACCATGTTATTCCTTTATACTCTATTTTTACTGTCACTTTTGCTTTCATCACTTTCTTGACTTTTGTAGAAAATTTTAAGCTTCCCAATTCATCCTCCTCTTGGGAAGCCAGCATATTTAACATAAAATGCTCAAATCTATCCACTGTCTTCTCTACTAGGGGAAAAAACATAGAGCTTGTAGAAGGGTCAACCTCAGGACAATCATCTACTCATTGGGAGTTATTAAATATTATCTTCATATCATCCAAATATCTTCAACAAAAAATTAAAATTTCATCACTCAAGTAACCTTTAGTAATTGATCCTTCTAGCCATAATTTATTTCTTACATATGACTTTAATTTGCCTAAAAACCTATAACAAATTTATAATGAATCAGAAATTGAAAATTTTAGATGATAAATTTATAATGTAAACCTTACAATCTAACCTCTCTATTGGATACATCCACCAATATTGGATAGGACCTCTAAGTTGCGCTTCTCCTGCTAGATAGAAAATTAAATGCACCATTACCGTAAAAAATGACAGCAGAAATATCATTTCAACATGACAAAGTAAGAGCACAACTTTGTCATGAAGTTGGTCAAGCTCATTTGCGTTTAATTTCAACTAGAAAATGATCTAAATGCCCTTGGTCAAAAGTTTGACAAATTTAGTTTCCGCTATTTACTACTCAGATTCCATGATTTGACATTGACCTTCCCTACTGAACACATTATAATCATGAAAAAATTCAACTAAGGAAGTTCAATGCTAAATTGTGCAACCTAAGTAATAAATCACAGAAGTTGAGTGTCAAACTTTGGGATTGATTAGCTAAATTCTTTAGTAATCGTAATGTGTCAAGCATAAAACTGGGGAAGTTCAGTATCAAATTGTGGAACTTGAGTGCTAGGTTGGCTGGTCACCGAAGAGGAGAGGTGAATTGGGTGTTGTAAGATTGTCGCCCTTTTGAAGTATAAAACAATTTAACCAAGTGTTGTAGCAAAACAGGGATGAATAGAGTGTGATGAAATAGATAGATAAAATAAGGAGATGAAGGATTAGACACAAGAATTTATATTGGTTTGACCCAAACCACTCGGCTTATGTCTAGTCCTCAAGCCTTCACTTAAGATTTTCATCATATCCCACAAGTTTGATCCAGGCACTTGTGAAGCCTCAGTATATCTCATAAATTTCAGTAGGCACTTGTGAAGCCACACTCTCCATACCCTTACAAGATATGTATTTGCCTTAGTATTATCCCCACACTAAAATTCTACCCAGAAAATAGTAGAAATAAGTGAATACAAAATTGAAACTCTTTTTTAAAGTAGATATTACATTGAAAGTTCACTCTAATGAGGTGGGTTTAACTATGGATACTGATATAAAAAGACTTTATGTATTAAAACAGCATTTTGGCATAACTCACTTAATTTCATTCACCATAAATTCAAATGAGGTTTTATTTATAGATTTATGGCTTAACTATTTGTTAGACATAAGATCTATCTGTTAGACACAAGTTCTAGCTGTTACTTTGCAAAAAGAGTCATTCAACAACTGCATTAAATATGTCTGACATTCCAAAATTTGAATTTTGAGGCTCAATAGATGAATTTTACAGAGTCCGCATAGTCACGTGTTTAATGTTGAACTTCAAAAATTCATCTGTTAGAGACTGAAATTTGAATGTCGAGTTTGCCAAACTTAACCCATGTTAGTTCATGTGTATTTTCATATTGGAAGTGCATCTGCTGAGTTTGAACAGTTATCTAAAGTTTTTCACAGTGTACTTTGAAATTCAAATTTCAAAAGCTGAAATTCGTCTATCAAAAGCACGTTCAACATGACATAAAAGTTCTCTCTTCGAAATTTGACTATTGAACTGCAATCTATCATAGGCATGTCTAATGAGACTCACAAGTTCTCATTTTGAAATAAGCACTTCAAAGCTCAAAATTTGTCTATCAGTGTTAGTGACAGTGAACTCATTTTGAACTTCACCAACATTTGAATTTTAACTAAGCTTTGTGTGAATTTTGTATACTTTCCCTAACGATGTTTAGCTTGAAATTCAAATTTCAAAACTGAAATTCATCTATAAGTGATAAAATCTTTGTAACTTCGAATTTCACTAAGTAAAGTTCGAATTTTGCATAAAATAAATATGAGTCAAACACAAAATTCATCTGTTAGCCAATATTTGTCAATTCTAACATAGGCTAATATCATATTTACTTAATCTAATTCATTTAAAATACATGGTAACAAAATTAAGTAAATTTCAAAAACTAAACCACCTTAAGACCTAAGTGAAAACAAAATAAACCTAGTAGCTAGATCTTCAAAAGTTGAGCTTCACTTTCACTTAGTCATTTCATTCTAGGCATGGTCCCTTCTGGTCTTCTATTCTTGGAGTATCTTTTCTTTTTCTTCTTCTTATTTGAGTGAGACTTGATGTTGATTTCCCTTTCTTTATTTCAATGCTCACTCTTCCTACTTGGATAATCCTACATTGAATATATATACATTTACAAACCAAGTAGTTAGTCCAATTTATATATCCAACTTATATTATACAATATAAAAGCACAGTTGATACATATGTACATAGCATGATATTTGCACTATAAACATAATTGAATACATGTTAATGCATATTTTATTTCTTTAAAGAACAATATATATGTTGGACAAATATGATGCATTTGTTCCTTATTACTCTACATTTGTCATCATTAAAACTTATATTAAACCTAACAATCTCCTCCTTTTCAATGATAACAAATCACAAGTGAAAAAATGCTTAGTGAATGATTAACATATATAATGCAATTCAATAAAGATAATTTTGGATTAAGCACATGCATATTTTTCATACAACTTCTCCCCATATTTGACATTAAAAAAGGTTTAAAGAAAAATTCTCCCACAATTCTTCTCATCCTATTTGTGAGATTGTACCAATAAGCATAGATGTCTAGGACTGTTTCAAGCACATACTAAAGTATAGGCTAAATTGCAAATCATCATGAAAAAATATTATGCATTGCATGTTCAGATACCAATTATTAGTGATATTAAAACTAAAATAGTTGTTGCTTGAAACTATTATGATACCAAATGTTATGATGCTTCTTGTTAATATTATCATGATATGCACACATCACAAGAGGTATCTAAGAGTTAAAGAGTAGTTGCTTTCTTTCTTGATGATCAATGAGAGATCAAGCAACCAAAACTCTTCACAATAAAATGAGGTGAGCTAAAGCATAGGAAATTAATTAAAGAAAATGCTCCCCCTCAATCTATGTATTTCATATGGTAAGAATTAAGAAAGCACAATGCAACAAACAAGCATGTTCATACAAAAGTACATGATTGAGATTTTTCTTTTAAATAAAAAAAGCTTTTGTAAAGTTATAAGCTCCCCTTAAGTGTGAACGTTTATTCAAACATATATACTTTTCAGATGATCAATCAGTAAGCAAGAGAAATTATGAAAAGCATACAAGTTTGGATATACAAATAAAGAAATGGACTTGTATAAACATTAAACTTATCAATAAGCACCAAAATATTTAGATAGCTTATTATTTGAACAAGGACATACTTTATTTTAATAACCTCATGTATCAACACCTATCAAGCATATATGAAAACTAGTTAAACATTTACAAACTAGCTTGGTTAATGGCTAACTCTTTCCCTTTTTTTAGTATGAATTCATTTAAGCATATCAGATATTCCATCTTTATTAGACTTTTACCATTTAGCTCAGGGAGTACCTGCAAAACAAAAATATATCATTTTCTTTCTTTGTTACCCTTTCTTACTTGGGTCCACAAATAGTCAATTTAAACATTTTAAAAGTCATATTGGACCTAAGTTTTGTCTTACCTAAATGTAATATATAATGCAATAATTAAATAGGGGAAAAGACAGATGTTACCAAAGATCATCTCCTTATTGTTTTTGGCTTGTATGTAATGTAGTATTGCTCATGTCTCCTTTTTACACACAGACCATTGCTTCTTAAGTATTTTCTCTTTCTCTTCTCAAGGAAAGTAATTTGATTTTCATTTGAGCTGCTTCCTTGAGATGAGTGAGAGGATTGCTCCCAGTGCTACTCCTTGTGTTTTGCAATCACAGCTTTAGATTTTTTAGAAGCTTTTCATTTATGTGACTTCTTCCTTGCACCAATATGTTCTTTATTCATGGAGTTATTTTGTATACATGAAATACTAGAAAAACATTTTAGTATCCACTTGTTTTTGGGTTTATGGGGGTTAGTGGTATTCTTTGGAACCCATTTCATGCCTTTGCTTAAACCATTTCTCCTAATATTATACAAATGAGTTATATGCCACAATATGTGCATGATGGTGAGCTAAGCATTACAGTAGGCACAAAGAATTTCAAATAGCATTTATTTTGCTCCTTGGACTCACTCCTATAGCCAACACCCAACTTGTTAAACACAATTCTACTTGCCAAGTGAAATATTCAATTTCTTTACCTTGGGTGAAATTGGCTACGACCTCAGTTAACTCCTATTTTTCTTTATTTAATCTATCACATGAATCACAAGAGGAAGTGTATGTGTGTGTAGGTTTCACAAATATTTTCTAAATAATTTATTTTCTATTTAAGTGATTTTTTTTTCATTCTTTTCCAATTGTAATTCATTTTCTAAGGAAATCACTTTCTTCTTACTATGTGCAAGTGTTTTTTCTAATTTAATTAGTTCATCATGCATTTCATTATAAGCATCTTGCAACTCACCAACAGAAAATTCATAATTAGATTTAGCGTTTATAATTTTATACCTCATCATTGGATAGTGTCATCAAGCATAGATAGGTATCTTTATCATCTTCATCTGAACTATTGTCCCAGATTGCAGAGTTGTATGCAACTTTAGCTTTCTCACTTTTCTTCTCTATATATCTTCCTCCTTGCCTCTTTGAATGGTCTTTAGTTTATTTGCATGGCAAGAGTGCTTTTGTTTCTAAAGCTCCTTCATTTTGATGTTGAGGAATCTCCCAAATTTGATAGTCAATTGTTTAAGCTCATCCTCCTTATCATCACTGCTGCTGCTATTATCACTTTCATCATCAGTATCATAATCTTCTAAGCTCTGTGATGTAATAACTTTGAGCATTAGTGTCTTTTCTTTATTTTGCTGCTCCCACAAAAAGTTTAATTTTCCCTCATGTTTAGTAAGACTCCCAAACAGTGCAATGACAGATTGATATGATATTCCTTTTGTCTCTTCAATAACTGTCACTTTTGGTTACCATTCTTTGGGTAAAGCTCTGAGTATTTTGCCTACTTGTTCTCTTTGTATATAGCTCTTTCCCAAAGCCACTAGATGATTAATGATGTGAGTAAAATGAATTTGCATTTCTTTAATAGGCTCACCATTGTTAATCTTGAAGGCTTCATATTTAGTTGTGAGAGAGCTGAGCCTGTTTTCCTTCACTCCTTTAGTTCCTTCATGAGTAATCTCCATACTATCCCACATTTCCTTTACTGTGTTGCAATCTGACACTCTGAAGAACTTATCTTGTGAAAGAGCACTGACCAAAGAGTGTTTTGCCTTGAACTTCAGGAGGAGTCTTCACATATCTTCATCATCTCATTCTTCTTCTAACTTCTCTCTGTATGTGCCATTATTCTATATCTTCTTTGACACAAATTCTCCTTTCTTGATGATAGACCGGATTTCTATGTTTATGCATTGGAGAAATGTTTGCTTCCTCATCTTCAAGTATTCATAGTGTTCACCACTAAAGCCTAGAGGTCTATTGATGTTACTCCCTTGTGGCAGCATATTCTCTCCAAAACCAGCCTTCTTGCTTCCAAATGGTTAGATTCTTTATTGGGAGTCCAAGCTCTAATATCAATTATTAGGTTGGATGGTCACCCAAGGAGAGTGAATTGGGTAATACAAGATTTTTACCCTTTTGAAGTACAATACAATTTCACCAAGTGTTACAACAGAACATGGATGAACAGAGTGTGACGAAGGATAAACAAAATGAGGAGAAGAAGGATCAGACACAAGAATTTATATTGGTTTGACCCAAACCACTCAGCCTACGTCTAGTCCTCAAGCCTTCACTTGAGATTTTCACCATATCCCACAAGTTTGATCCAGGCATTTGTGAAGCCTCAGTATATCCCACAAATTTTAGTAGGCACTTGTGAAGCCACACTCTCTGTACCCTTACAAGATGTGTATTTCCCTTAGTATTATCCCCACACTAAAATTCTACCCAGAAAATAGTAGAAATAAGTGAATACAAAATTGAAACTCTTTTTTAAAGTAGATGTTACATTTAAAGTTTACTCTAATGAGGTGGTTTTAATTATGGATATTGATATAAAACGACTTTATGTATTAAAACAACATTTTGGCATAACTCACTTAATTTCATTCACCATAAATTCAAATGAGGTTCTATTTATAGATTTATGGCTTAACTATTCATTAGACATAAGATCTATTTGTTAGATACAAGTTCTAGCTGTTACTTTGCAAAAAGAGTCATTTAACAACTGCATTAAATATGTTTGACATTCTAAAATTTGAATTTTAAGGCTCAATAGATGAATTTTGCAGAGTCAGCATAGTTACGTGTTTAATGTTGAACTTCAAAAATTCATCTGTTAGAGAGTGAAATTCAAATGTCGAGTTTGCTAAACTTAATCCATGTTAGTTCATGTGTATTTTCATATTGGAAGTGCGTTTGTTAAGTTTGAACAGTTGTCTCAAGTTTTTCACAGTGTACTTTGAAATTCAAATTTCAAAAGCTGAAATTAGTCTATCAAAAGCACGTTCAACATGACACAAAAGTTCTCTCTTCGAAATTCGACTATTGAACTGCAAAGTTCATCTATCAGAGGCATGTCTAACGAGACTCACAAGTTCTCATTTTGAAATAAGCACTTCAAAGTTCAAAATTTGTCTATCAGAGGTAATGACAGTGAACTCATTTTGAACTTCACCAACATTTGAATTTTAACTAAACTTTGTGTGAATTTTGCACACTTTCCCTAACAATGTTTAGCTTGAAATTCAAATTTCAGAAACTGAAATTCATCTATAAGTGATAAAATATCTGTAACTTTGAATTTCACTAAGTAAAGTTCAAATTTTGCATAAAATAAATATGAGTCAAACACAAAATTCATTTGTTAGCCAATGTTTCTCAATTTGACATAGGCTAACATTAGATTTACTTAATCTAATTCGTTTAAAATATATAGTAGTAAGAGTAAGTAAATTTCAAAGATTAAACCATAAAGACCTAAATGAAAACAAAATATACTTAATAGCTAGATTTTCAAAAGTTAAGCTCCACTTTCACTTGGTCATTTGATTCTTGGTATGATCCCTTATGATCTTCCATTCTTGAAGCATCCTTTCTCTTCTTCTTGTCTGAGTATGACATGATGTTGATTTCCCTTTCTTTATTCCCATGTTTACTCTTCCTACTTGGACAATTCTACATTTAATGTTTATACACTTATAAACCAAGTAATTAGTCAAATTTATATATCAATAAATGTTATACAATATAAAAGCATAGTGTGTACATATGTATATAGCATGATATTTGCATTATAAACATAATTGAATACATGCTAATGCACATTTTACTTCTTTAAAGAACAATATATATGTTGGACAAATATGATGCATTTGTTCCTTATTACTCTACATTTGTCATCATCAAAACTTATGTTATATTAAACCTAACACTGAGTAATAAATAGCTGAAACTGAGTGTCAAACTCTAGGACTAATCAATTAAATTCTTTGGTGATCATAATATGTCCAGTATAATATTGGGAAAACTTAGTGTCAAATCATGGACTCTAAGTAGTAAATAGTAGAAGATGAATGTCAAACTCTAGACTAATCAATTGAATTCTTTAGTGATTATAATGTGTCTAGTGTAAAACTAAGGAAGTTAAGTGTCAAATCGCGGAAACTAAGTAGTAAATAGTTGAAGGTGAGTATCAAACTTTTTAACAAGGGCATTAAGGTCATTTCCTATTGAAAATTTTGATCAGTTTAAGACCATGGTTTCTTTCTATCATTTTGGAATGTTTTGATCGTAAAATGACATTAATTGAATATTTTAGTCTTGAAATGTTATTTTCCCTTAAAAAAATGTTTTTCTTATGCCATTATTGAGTCTCTTTAGTAGTTGTGCTTCGAGGCCTTTTCCCAGTACCATCACCATCACCATCTTTGCCAAACACAACAATGATATTGTCCACTTGTCTTAAGATATCAATACCAGATAAACAAATTGAAGGATCCCTTGTCTCTTATAAACCATCAAATTTAGCTTGAGATAGCTTGAATTTGTGTTTATGATCCAAAATCCATCTATGTCTCATAAAGCACCATTTTTCACTATACGGAAGCTAGCAAGGATTAGAGTCAAAATTACAAAATGGACAAGCTTGTCCAGTATGAAAATTGAAAAATCATTAATGGTCCATATTAAAGCTACACGCATATTGAATACTTGTTTAGAGTAGGAATTATAATTTTCAACTCTATTGTTCCACAACTCTAACAACTCTTGCATAAGTGGTTGTAGATAAACATCAATATCATTACCTAATGCTCTCCTTCCTGGGATTATCATTGACAAAATGAATGAACTTTGTTTCATACATATCCATGGAGGAAGATTATAAGGTATAAGAATCATTGGCCAAATACTATAACTTATACTTAATGTGCTGGATAGATTGAATCCATCTGAAGCTAGTGCCAAACGAACATTTCTTGGATGAGTAGCAAATTCAGGATAAACTGCATCAAATTCATTCCACACTTTTGAGTCCCTTGGATGCCTTATCATGTCATCACTACTATTCTCATCATGGTACCACTTTATATGCTTCGCTGTCTTCAATGACATGTACAATCTCTGTAAACATGGCCTTAGAGGAAAGTATATGAAAGCTTTTACAGTTTGTTTCTTTCCTTTCTTACCCTTCTTTTTCAGTTTTCATCTAGAAGCGATGCATCTCTTACAAGCTTCCAAGTTCTCATCCAGACCCCAATATAGCTTATAGTCATTCGGACATGCATCAATCTTTGTATAATTCAATCCTAGTTTGTTTATTATCTTTTTAACTTCATAAAATGACTTTGGAATTTTTGTATGTTTGAATGCATCTACTAATAATTCCATAATCATATCTATACCTTTATTACTAATTCCACACAAACACTTTATGTGATTCAATTTTACCAAAAAAGACAGCTTAGTATACTCTTCACATCGTTCATAAAGAGATTGTTGCCCATCCCTTATTAACTCATTAAACCCTTTGCACTCCTCATTTATCTGATTATTTAAAACTACATCAAAATCTTGTACTTCATGAGACATTTCAATTTCATTATGTACATCGAATGTATCACGAACCAAACATTGGGGGGGGGAACATCAATTTTCTCTTCTGAAGTAATTAGGATATGGTCTACCATATTGTTAGGTTTAATATAATATAAGTTTTGATAATGACAAATGTAGAACAATAAGGAACAAATATATCATATTTGTATAGTATATATATTGTTCTTTAAAGAAGTAAAATGTGCATTAGCATGTATTTAATTATATTTATAATGGACATATCATACTATGTACTGATATATCCATTGTACTCTTATGGTTTATAATACAGGTTAGATATATAAAATTGGACTAACTACTTGGTTTGTAAATGTGATGCATTAAGTGTATGATTGTCCAAATAAGAATAGTGAGCAGTGGAATAAAGAAAGGAAAATCAACATCATGTTTTACTCAAAGAAGAAGAAGAGAAAGGATGCTCCAAGAATGAAAGATCAGAAGAGAGCATACCAAGAATGAGAATGACCAAGTGAAAGTGGAGTTCAACTTTTGAAGACCTAGCTATTAAGTATATTTTGTTTTCACTTAAGTCTTGAGGTGATTTAATATTTGAAATTTAGTTAATCTTATTATCATATATTTTAAATGAGTTAGATTAAGTAAGTCTGATGTTAGCCTATGTTAGAATTGAGAAATATTGGCTAACAGATGAATTTTGTGTTTGACTCATATTTATTTTGTACAAAATTTCAACGTTGCTTAGTGCAATTCAAAGTTACAGAGGTTTTATCACTGACAGATGAATTTTAGTTTTGAAATTCAAATTATGGGCTAAGTACTGTTAGTGAAAGTATATAAAATTCACGTGAAGCTTAGTCAAAATTTGAATATTGGTGAAGTTCAAAATGAGTTCATTGTCACTACCTCTAACAGCCAAAATTTGGACTTCAAAGTGTGAATTTCAAAATGAGAACTTGTGAGTCTTATTAGAGCATGCCTCTAACAAATGGACTTTGTAGTCCAACAGTCAAATTTCAAAGGAAGAACTTTTGTGCCATGTTGAACATGCCTCTGATAAACGAATTTTAGCTTCTAAAATTCAAATTTTGAAGTGCACTATGAAAACCTGAGATAACTATTCAAACTCAATATATGCACTTTCAATATGAAAATTCGCATGAACTAACATGAGTTACCTTTGGCAAAGTCAAAATTCAAATTTCTCTCTATGTGGACAAATTTTTGAAGTTCAATGTTAAATACATAACTATGCTGACACTGCAAAATTTGTCTATTGAACTTCAAAATTTGAATTTTGGTATGTTATAGGCATTTAATGTGGTTATTGGATGGTTTTTTTTGCAAAGTAATGACTAAAACTTGTATCTAATAGAAAGATCTTGTGTCTAACTTCTAGTTAAGTCATAAATCTATAAATAGAATCTTATTTGAACTTATGGGTAATGAAATTAAATGAGTTATGCCAAAATGCTGCTTCAATACATAAAATCTTTCTGTATTAACATTCATAGTTAAACCTACCTAATTAGAGTAAGCTTTCAATGTATCATCTACTCTTAAAGAAAGTTTTAATTCTATATTCATTCATCTCTACTATTTTCTAGGTAGAATCTTAGTGTGAAGATAACACTAAGGGAAATCCATATCTTGTAAGGGTGTGGGGAGAGTGGGTTCACAAGTGCCTATTGAGACTTGTGGGATGTATTGAGACTTCACAAATGCCCGGATTAAACTTCGTCACCTAAGAGGGGGTTGAATCAGGATAAATTCCTTTGTCTAATTCTTCATTTTATTATTTCATCTCTATCCTTCATCATCTTCTGTTCGCCTCTGTTTTACTACTTTTCTTGGTGAAATTGGATTGCGCTTTAGAAAGGGCAAAAATCTTGCATCACCCAATTCACCCTCTTCTTAGGTGACCAGCCAAACCTTACATATATCTCTTGTCACTCAATGCATTGATCAGAATGTGTACCCTTGAGGAAATGGTTTTAACACTATATGTTCTTGAACAATATTTCTTGCATGCCACTTTTTGAAATTACAAATAGGACATGGACATAATATTTGTTCTAGTCCATTTCCATGTGACAATGCAAATTCTAAAAAAGATTCTAACCCCTCTAAATAATGACAAGTATCTATCTGTGACTAAAAAATTTCATTAAATTCTAGCATATGTTTTTTTCATAATAAGCTTTTAATTACATACAATTAAAACCATATTTAATTAAAATATTATTTATAGTAAAATGATTATATTTTAAATTCAACCGAATATTGTAAAACAATTAATTAAAATGTTACGTGTAAACCACAAATATAAATAATTAAATAATTTATCTGGTATAATGATTTAATGTTTTGATAATAGAAAATTACAAATATACTCTAATATTTAATGAAATAATTATTTTAAATTACACCTAATGACATAACAATTACTTACAAAGTGTTATTAGTAACTAAAATTAAATAAAAAATTCTCAATATAGTAAATAACATAAATTTTATAATTCAAATAAAATAGAATTCAAACTATTTAAAATAACATTTTTCTAACCTCAACACACTTCAAATGCATGGAAAATCTTTAGAAATTGAACCTCCAAAGGTAGCATACCTAATAATACATATGAAAAGGATTATTTAAAGTTAGAATATTAAAGATTTAAATAAAATTAACACATTGATAAAGTTTTTATTTACCCAATAAAAATCTCCCAAATATGGGAAATTTTGGCATAGCTTCCATATAAGAGAAAACCAAAGAGAAACGGGAGGCCCAAATGTTATATAAAGGCAAAAAAAATTGCAAAAATTTCTGGTGCTTCTTGTAGTAGATAAGTTTTGAAAATTTGGATCTTTAGACACATCAAGCTCATAATGCTGCACTTCATATTCCAATTGAATCTTTTTTTTGTTAGAAAAATCTGAAGAGTAATTATCAACAAAATTGTAAGTGTCCCTAATATTAAATGACTTGAATGCATCCTTAGGATCTAAAGTTATACTCAACATAAGAAGCTTAGTTGCCTACTTATAGAATCTACTATTCAATTCATTCAACTGATAATCTATAACGGCAATAAATATATTAACACGATAATGATGCTTAACTGTGACACAATCTTTGTGTTGATAAGATCGAATTATGTCAAAGTAAAAAACCATTCATATAAGGAATTTCAACATCTTGACTACTATAAAAAGAATTAACTTTTTCTAGAAGTGTTGAATCAGAAATTTTGATGATTCCAAACAACTAGAGCTTACAAAGGAGAATATCAAAGGAGTATGAAAAAGATAAAGTGAACAAATCTAGTGAAAAACATGTGAAGATTTAGTTTTTAGGATTTCTCACTATACACACTGGGTAAAAAGCTTTTATTCCTATTTCTTAATGTTACCATAGTACTTAAACGAGTTATTTGATAGTTATCCTATGTTAGTATATGTTAAAATCAAAAAATACTAATTAACAAATGAATTTTGTATTTGACACATGTATATTTTGTATAAAATTTGAATTTTGCTTAGTGAAATTCGAAGCTATCGAGGTTTTATCTCTTATAGACAAATTTTATTTCTGAAATTCAATTTTGAGATAAGCATTATTAGTGAAAGTGTGCAAAATTTGTATGAAACTTAGTCAAAATTTGAATGTTAAAGAAGTTCAAAGTGAGTTCACTATCTCTACCTCTAACAGACGAACTTCGGGCCTCAAAATGCAAATTTCGAATTGAGAACTTCTGAGTCTTGTTAAATTATATCTTTAACAGACAAACTTTGTAGTTTAACATTTGAATTTCACATAGGAGAATTTTTGTACTATGTTGAACATGTCGTTGATAGACGAATCTCAACTTTTGAAATTTGAATTTCGAGTGCATTGTGAAAATATGAGACAAACTGTTTAACCTCAATAGATGCACTTTCAATATGAAAATTCGTATAATCTAACATAGGATATCTTTGACAAACTCAAAATTCGAATGCCACATTTGAATAGATGAATGTTGAGGTTCAACGTTGAAGTCCTTAACCTTCTATCTCTACAAAATTCGTTTGTTAAATCCTAAAATTCAAATTTTGGTATGTTGGATGCATTAAATGTAGTTGGTGAACAGCTATTTCTATAGAGTAATCATTGGTTAAAGTCTCTAATGGCTAGATCTTGTGTCTAACAATTAGTTAAGTTACAAATCTATAAATAGAACTTTATTTGAAGTTATGGATAATGAGTTTAAGTCTGTCTTTATCAAAACTCTACTGAATTTATTTGACAAAGCTTTTTCACCCACGCACTTCATTTATTGAGCCATAACTTTTCTATCTACTTTATTCTAGAGAGTATTCATTATGTGTAAAATTTTTTCTTCATTTGGAAGAAAGATTCTTTGTGAGGGGAATCACAAAGGGTATTAGGAAACACTTGTAAGAGTATTGAGTGAGAAATTTCAGTTTTCTTAGAACAGAGCACGTGTATTGTAGTGAGGCATTGCAAAGAGCTCGTTCAATTCTTGCTGATAGTTAAAATCTCAAGTTGTGGCTTGAGGATTGGATGTAAGTCAAGTGGATTGAACTAAATCAGGATAAATCTCTGGGTCCTCTATTCTCTTATCTTACATTTATATTCATTGTCATTGTATTTTAATTTTCTAAATGCTTTTGCTTTCACTGTGTACTCGTGTTTTTGCATAAAAATCTTAAACTTCCCAATTCACCTCTTCTTAGGAAGCCAACAATTCTAACAAGTGTTGTCAAAGCTTGGACTCTCAATTGAAGGATTTTACCATCCGGGAGAACTAATGGCTGGCTTTGGAGAAAGCATACTACCAGAGGGTAATAATACTGACAGACCTCCAAGCTTCAGTGGAGAATATTATGGATACTAGAAGATGAGGATACAAATATATCTTTAGTCCATAGACCTAGAGATCTAGCCAATTATCAAGAAAGGTAATTTTGTGCCGATGAAGTTACAGGATGTTGGCATTTATAAAGAAAGGCCAGAAGAGAAATGGAATGATGAAGACAAGAGAAGAGTTTTGCTAAACTTCAAAGCAAAACACTGCTTATTCAGTGCTTTAAACCAAGATGAATTCTACAGAGTTTCCATTGTTCTACAGCTAAGGGAATATGGGATACTCTAGAGATTGCACATGAAGGAATCACTGGAGTGAGAGAGAACAAATTAAATACCCGCATTGGTGAATATGAAAGCTTTCAAGTGAGGGAAGAAGAAAGCATCAAGGATTTGCAAAAGAGGTTCACTCTTATTGTGAACTAACTGAAAAGCCTTGGGAAGAAATACTCTCAACCTGAGAAAGTCAGAAAAATTCTCAGAGCCTTACCCATTGAATAGCAACCAAAGGTGACAACCATAGAAGAAGCCAGAGGAAAATTAATGACTTCTATCACAACTCTCTTTGGAAGTCTTGAAGAATATGAAAGGAAGTTGATGGCTCTTAAAGAATCCTCTTCTTCTAACAAGAAAAAGAAAAGTCTAGCTCTCAGGGTAGAATTAGAAGATGATGATGATTATAAACAAAATGCTGAGTTAGATGAGGAAATGATGGCTATGCTGGTGAGAAGATTCAAGAAAATATATGGAAAGAAGAAATTCAAAAAGTTCATGAAGAAAGATGGAGCCACCAGCAGTAAGAAAGAAAATAAAGACTCCATCATATGCTATGAATACAAGAAACCTAGACACATCAAATAGGAGTATCCTTTGCTAGCCAAGAAGTAAGAAAAAGATAAGAAGGCTGACAAAGTGATAAGTGAACCATTATGGAACCCGTCCAAAGAATTCGCTTTGATGCATGAGACACTCAGATCATTCTGAAACAAGGAACACAAAGACTAGACGCAAAGAAAATGAACAAAATGGATAAAAACAGTAGCAAAAGAAAACAATAATAGAGAAGATAAGAAGGATAGATATTGGTCTTGAGAATTAGAACCCAAAAGAACTGGTCTCTTGAACCCTAGTTTCAGTGACGCCACAAGGATTAACCAATTTCTTGATAAGTCATAGTTTCATCATAGCACTCAAAGAACGCAAGAAAAACTCACAAAAGTCTGAAACTTTAATCATTCAAATCTCAAAAACGCACATGAAAGTTAGCCTTAAATAGGCAAAGTAAAATCTAACCTAATAAGCCTAGAAAACCTAATTAATTTGGGCTCAAGTAATTCTAATGGGATTAGGAGACTTTAGGCCTAAACAATACTCCTATTTTACCTAGAAAACTAGTAAAATAAAACCCTAAAATAAAATAATAAAAATTCATAAGAAAATAATAAAATAAGACCTAAGCCCTTATAAACATGCCACCACATTAATGAAATCACATGTTTGGCACATGACATGCTTATTTACAAGGTAGGCTATCAAAAAGACTACTAATTAACTAATTGGGCTTTATTAATCACTTAAGTTTAGCCCATAATTAATAAAAATGAAATTAACACTAATTAAACCCAATAATGCTTAAGTCATATGTTATTTTAGTGAAGCACATGATCTTTTATGTAATCTCTTTCAATGGGCTTCTCTTGGCCTTAAATCTTTTCAAGTGATAAGGCCTCCTACCATGTTCTTGAATTTGTCCAAGCCATCCTCTATCACAAAGGAAAAAAGAAGAAACTTTCTTGTCATCCATCTGGGGGATAGCTCAAATAAAGAGGATGCAATAGAAGATGATGAAATTGTCAATCTATGCTTAATGGCTCAAGAGGCTGCAGAAAAGGAGAAGGATCATAACTAAAACAGTGATAGTGATTCTGAGGTAAATGATTCTAAACCTTCATACAATGAACTGCATGATGCATTCAATGATTTAATGGCTGAATTTGTCAAAGTTTCTAAGTAGTTGCATCAAGCTAAAAAGAAAAAAAACACAAAATTGAAAATGAATGTCATGTATCATGTACTTCATCACAACTTTCTTCTTCCACAACTTCTCTATATACCTCATGCGTTGAGTTAAGAGATAAGAATCCTTATCTCCATAAGACTCTAACTAGATTCACTAAAGGCCAAGACATGCTGAAAGTGTTACTGGGAAAGCAAGTAGTGAGTCAAAGCAAAATTGATCTAGGATATGAGCCTGTGTTGCCAAAGAGAAACTTAAAAGCAAGAAACAAAATCTGTATTTGAAAAATTTTGTGCATGCTAATGGCATTAAATCAACTCAGAACATAGAGTCATTTCCAACACCTAAAATTCAAAAGGATAGATATTATCTATATTGTTTTAGACCTGTATCACTTTCTTCTAGCCCCTTTTCTACTTGCCACTTCTATAACAAGAAGGGTTATATATCCTCCTCTTGTGTATACAAGAAGGAAGGAAATGACAATGGAATGAAATGAGTTCCCAAAGGTACTTCAATGCCCAGGGGAGGAACTAATAAGAGAGGATCCAAGCAAATATGGGTATATAAAAGAAAGAACTGAAATCTATTTTATAGGTATGTCTCAAGACCAAGAAAAGCAACAAGTGATATATAGATAGTACCTGTTCAAGATACATGACTAGAGATAAAGAAAAATTCATCGTGTTAGGAGACAAGAAAGGAGGAAAGGTTATTTTTAGTGGTGAGCAGTCAGGCAAGGTGGTTGGTATTAGAATCGTGGGAAGAAATCCAGAAAATTAATAAAAGAGATACTATTTGTAATTGGCCTTAACCACAACCTGTTGAGTGCAAGCCAAACCTGTGACAAATGTAATTGGGTTTTGTTTAATTCTAAATTATGTCTAGTCCTTAGAAAAAGTGACCATAAAGTCATTCTCAAAGCACAAAGAGGCAGTAATTGTTATACTATTAATTTAGATGAATTACCTAGTCTAGACTCAATATGCTTAATCAATAAAAATGATGAGAGCTGGCTATGGCATAGGAGATTAGTTTATGTTAGCATGTATCAATTAAACAAACTTATTAAAAATGAACTTGTTCTTGATTTGCCTAATATCTCTTTTAAAAAGGATAGAGAATATAATGCTTGTCTTAAAGGGAAATAAACTAAGTTCTCTTTTCAATCTTAAAATGTTGTTTCTACATCTAGACCATTGTAATTGCTTCACATGGATTTGATAGGTCCTAGTCATGCCAAAAGCATTGGTGGTAACCTATATATGCTTGTTTTAGTTGATAACTATTCTAGATTTACTTGGATTTTATTTCTTTCTTTTGAAGATGAGACATTTGAGGCATTTCTAATCTTAGCTATGAAAGTCCAAAATAAGAAAGATTGCTCTATTATATGTATTAGAACAAATCATGGTGGTGACTTCAAAAATGCTCAATTTACTAACTATTATGAAGAAAATGGAATACAACACAACTTCTCTACTCCAAGAACACCTCAATAGAATGGAGTTATTGAGAGGAAAAATAGAGTGTTAGAAAAAAAGGCTCGTGTAATGCTAAAATGAAAAAGGACTACCAAAGTGCTTTTGAGCTAATGTAGTGAGCACAACATCCTATCTAATGAATAGAGCCTACATCAGATCCATTCTTGGCAAAACCCTAAACAAGCTGTACAATGGAAAGAAACCCAACCTCTCTCATCTTCATGTTTTTGGATGCATCTGCTACATACATAACAATAGCAAAGATAACTCGGGTAAGTTTGATGCCAAATCAGATGAAGGTATATTTCTTAGCTATTCAAATAGAAGTAAAGCATATAAAGTATTTAATAAAAAGTCTAAGACCATAGAAAAATCTACGCATATGGTATTCATTGAAAATGAAACTCTTTCTAAACTTGACTTAGATAAGGATGAATTGATTTCTAGTTTTAAAAACATGAACCTCTCTAAGGAAGATAAAACTGAACCTCCAAAAATATTAGAATCTACTGCTATAAAGGAAAATATTCAGGAGAAAAATCTTGAATTTGAAGATAATGAAGTAATTTCTCAAGAACTACCTAGAGTTTGGAGATATCAATGGAGTCATCCTATTGATCAAGTGATTGAGGATGTTCAAGAGAATGTTAAAATAGGAAGACAACTTAGGGATCAAATAAATAATTATGCATTTATTTCTTAAATTGAACCTAAGTGTATTGAAGAAGTATTAAAAGATGAGTATTGGATAATAGCTATGCAGGAAGAACTAAATCAGTTTGAGAGGAATAAAGTTGAGGACTTAGTGCCTAGGCCTAATGATCATCCAATTATTGGAATCAAATGGGTGTTTAGAAACAAACTTGATGAATCTGGAATAATAATCAAAAACAAAGCTAGGTTGATGGCTAAAGGATATAATCAAGAATAAGGTATAGATTATAAGAAAACTTTTATTCCAATTGCAAGATTGGAAGCAATAAGAATTCTCTTAGCCTATGCTTGTATAAAAAACATTAAGCTGTATCAAATGGATGTTAAAAGGTCTTTGTAAATAGTTATATCATGGAAGAAGTTTATGTTAACTAACCTCTAGGTTTTGAGAACTCAACTAAACCCAATCATGTTTATAAACTGAAGAAAGCTCTTTCTGGATTAAAACAAGCACCTAGAGGATGGTATGAAAGATTAAGTAACTTCCTAATTGAAAATGGTTCAATAGAGGCAAAGTTGATACAACTCTTTTTACTAAAAAAGAAAAACAAAGATTTACTTATTGCTCAAATTTACGTTGATGATATTATATTTGGTGCTACTAATAAATTTTTGTGTAAGGATTTCTCTAACCTAATGCAAAGTGAATTTGAGATGTCAATGATGGGAGAACTCAACTTTTTCCTTGGATTATAAATCAAGCAATATGTGATGAAGGCATTTCCAAAATCAATCAAAATACCTAAAAGAATTATTGAAGAAATTTGGGATAGAGAATGCTAAATTAATGGGAACTCCAATGGCCTCTGTTATAAAGCTTGATATGGATGAAGGAGGAAAACCATTTGACATAACTTAGTATAAAAGAATGATTGGTTCCCTACTATACCTAACGACTAGTAGACTTGATATCATGTTTAGTGTTTACATGTGTGCAAGGTTCCAATCTTGTCCTAAAGAGTCCCATGCAATAAGTGTAAAGAGAATATTCAGATACATGGAACATCACATATGGGACTCTGGTATCCAAAAGGCAATAGAGAAGAGTTTGTTGGCTATAATGATACTGACTTTGTTAGATCAAGGACCGATAGAAAAGTGATACATGCCAATTTCTTGGAGGGTCCCTAGTCTCATGGTTCAACAAGAAACAAAATAGTATAGCTCTCTCCAAAGCTGAAGTTGAATATATAGCAGTTGGAAGCTGTTGTGCTCAAATCCTTTGGATAAAGTAGCAACTAGAAGATCTTAAAGTTGAGATGAAAGAAATACTTGTCAAATATGATAATCTCAGTGACATCAACATTACAAAGAATGTCGTGATGCACTCAAGGACAAAGCACATTGAAGTAAATATAGTAAAATCAGAAAAGAATTAGGAATGGTTAATCCTAATGATTGTAAGCAAATTTCTAACTCAATCTCTCTATTTTCTAAATAAAAGTATTAAATCATTTGCTAACTTAAGCATTGGAGTATGTATAAAGTGTTTTACAGGTATTCCTTAGAAGCTTGTATGATAAGAATTTAGAATAATGGAGTATCCTGCATCTGGGCAATCAATATTTGTTAAAGGAGATTGAAAATTTGAAGTTTCAGCATCTGTTTGCCAATTCTATTTATCAATAGTCACATTTTGATTATAAATATATGAACTTACATGCCTTATGTTCCTTATTGAGTGATTTTGTTTGCTCAAAATTTGAATTTTGGCCATGTAACAGTCAAATTTTAGTGTCTTATGTGATATATGTATTTTTCAGCTTACTCGATATTCATCTATTAACTTCCTAAAATTTGAATTTTGACTGCTGATACATGTATGTACTATGCTTGTATGTATACAACATTCGAATTTTGATGGTTCAATATTCACATTTCAGACACTTCTTCACAAAGTCTTGAAATTCAAACTTTGAATCCCAATATTCATTTGTTGGACATCATATGTTTCCATGCTTTCTGTTTGAAACTTTGAACATTCAAACATTGAGAACCAAAATTCATCTGTTGAAGCTTCTATCTATGTTTGAGCCTCTAACAGTCGTATTTCAAAGTTGAAATATGAATATTAAGGTATTGTCAGAAAACTGAGTCTCTAATAGATGAACTTTAAGGATGAAAATTCATCTATCAAGACAGTTTCTCTATGCTATGTAGGCAATGTAAATGACTGAAATTCGAATTTTGAACACCAAAATTTAAAGGATCATACGCTGAACATGCGCAACCATATTCGAACTTTAACCTCTAAACTTCTCATTTTCTCTTAACCATATTCAAATTTCTTCGATCAAACCTCATTCTCCATTAATAAAACTCTAAATTGAACTTCATAAACATCTTTGGAGCATTCCTTGAAACACATTCTAAGTGAAAATGGGCAGAGTGAAGAACGCCAATGTCAAGAAAGCACAGGCTAGGCCTAAACATTTAACCAAGTCTCAGTTTGCATCAAAGGAAGATGATACCTAGAAAAGAAAAGCCGAATCCAGCAAGGAAACACCATCAAAGAAGCAGAAAACACCATCCAAGCTAGAATCAAAGAAACATAGGCTACTACTTCTGCATCTAGCATAGATTCTGAGGAACTCAAGATGACCACGGAGCCCTTTTGTAGCTCTAAACAAATTTTAAAGGAATTCACCACAAAGTTTGTTGCAAAGAAGGTAATCACTCCTTATTGCACTAATTTGGAGCAATTTTCGGTTTCAAACAATTTTGATACCAGATTCTAGATGAGGAGTTATAAAAATTTGTTAGAAATTAAGGAGAGATATGACGATGAAATAATCAAAACTTAGTATGCCTCAATCAAGTATAATGACAAAAAGAAGAAATATCAAGTTACTCTCAGGTCTAGGATTATGTGGCTATCAGATGAAAATCTTAATGATGTTTTAGAGATTCCTAAGCAATATGGATTAAAATCGATATTTCTGCCACCAAGAACATGAATGAGGATGATGATGCAAATAAGGAAGGTGAGAATATCTAAAATATATGGAGAGTACAATTCTAGATGCACTCTTCAAAAGATGGGTGAATAGGTCTTAACTAAAAATTGTGAAGCCTACTAACCTTAGTGTTCAAGTAAGAGTCCTATACTATATAGTGTTAAGGATCATTTTCAATAAGGGAAAAAGCTTTATTTTGATTATTAGGACTAAAGCTCATGTATTGATAGCTTTAATTCGAAGAAAGGAGCTCAACCTAGGTAACATCATTTTTTAGAGAATGATCGATGCCAGAGACCAGAGAAAGATTCAAATCTGCCCTATGCCTCCATCATTACCAAGCTCCTCAAACATGCCAAGATACATCACTTGGAGAAAGGCAAAGGAAAGCCTACAGAGGAATTTAAATAAGAAGAATTAATAAGAATAAGGATAGAAAGAAGAGAGGTCAAATAGATTGGAAAGGGGGTTGATAAATCTAAGGATCTATTCTATAATGTAGCAGAGCCATAACAGCAAGAAACTACCTCTGAGGCTAGTCCAACCATCCAACTTGAACCACAACAAACCCAGCCTCAACCTACACAAAACCTAAACTTTCCATTCTATCCACTTTGGCCACCCCTAATACCATACATGAACTATATGATTACCTATAAAAATGATGCTAAGTATTAGGGAGGAACAAAATGCTAGGTTTGCACACTAGTAAGCTCAAATAACCAACTTGGCTAAGAATCTCAAGCTGATTGCTTATACCTAAGATGATATTCAAAATTCTCTTCCAACCACATCAGCACCATCTCAGACTGGTACCTTTTGAAATAGGCTCTCCTGATGCTACTGCTACTACTGTCACTCCTCAGGCCTCAAGCAATGCAACTAGTCCTGGTCCATCTCCGGACTATGCTATAGAGGAAAAAGCCACTCAAGCAAAAGGATCTCATGGGCCAATATTGGAGGAAGCTCAAGACTTAATTCTGTTATCACAAGAAATTGAGCAAATGGAGAAGCTTATTGCTGATCTTACAGCTACACCCATTATTCAAGCTGCTCTAATAAGGAAAAGGGGTCATACCTTACATTGATTTTGCTACTATTACACATAATGTTGTAATGCAAGCTCAGAAGCAAAGGCTAGATGAGATGTTCCCTCCACCAACTCCTCAACTTCTATCTTTTGGTTATGGACTCTTAGTGGAACAACGAGCTAGGTTGGCTAGCATCTTAAGGGAGGCTCGAGAATAATCTTCAGGGGCTGACGATCTTCCTCAGATACCTCCCTCAGTGCCTTTTATTCTAGTTCCTCTTCAAGCCATTCTTATAGATCAAATACCTCATCCCTCTGTACCTATTACTACTCCTGATGATGCCAAAAAGGGGGAGAAGGAAACTACACAAACTGGAGAGTCTGGAGTTGTACAAATTGAAGAGTTTGGAGTTGCAGCCACACAAACTGAAATAGGACAATCTAGAGAAGCTGCATAATCAGGAAAGACTTATGGCAGAAGGATCAAGCTTAACACCAAAAAGAAGTAACTAGTGATAGATCCTCAGAGCTTAGATATTTTTAGGACTCCTTAGGACTTTATAGGATTTTGTATTTCATTGTGATGTATTTCTTTTATATGATCAATGTACTTGTCTGCATGCTTGTTTGAATTTGGTTTAACATTTGTATCGAACATACTTGCATCAATGAATCAATGAAACTTGTTTCCATATTTCCTTTTGTATTCTCCTAAATTTTCAACTCTGATACATGTGCTACATTTATATTCAAATTTTAATACATATGTTGGAGGGAAGCTCTTGAATGCAAATCTAAGTGTTAATCCAGTTTGTAAGTTGTTTTATCATCATCAAAAAAGGGAGAATGTTGAATTAGAAGTTTTGATGATTCCAAATAACTAGAGTTTGGAAAGGAGAATATCAGAGGAGTATGAAAAGATAAAGTGAAGAAATCCAGTGAAGAACATGTGAAGATTTAGTTTTTAGGATTTCTCACCATGTACAATGGGTAAAAAGCTTTGATTCCTAGTTATTTATGTTACCATAGTACTTAAATGAGTTATTTCATAGTTATCATATTTTGGTATGTGTTAAAATTAAAAAAATATTAACTAACAAGCGGCTTTTGCATTTTACTTATATGTATTTTGTGTAAAATTTGAACTTTATTTAGTGAAATTCGAAGTTACAGAGGTTTTATCTTTGATAAATGAATTTCAATTCTAAAATTCAAATTTCGAGCTAAACATTATTAGTGAAAATGTGCAAAATTCGTATGAAATTTAGTCAAAATTTGAATGTTAGAGAAGTTCAAAGTGAGTTCACTGTTACTACCTCTGATAGATGAACTTTAGGCCTCAAAATGTGAATTTCAAGTTGAGAACTTCTGAGTCTCTCATTAAAGCATATCCCCAACAGATGAACTTTGTAGTTCAACATTCGAATTTCACAGATGAGAACTTTTGTGAAATGTTAAACATGCCTTTGATAAATAAATTTCAGCTTCTGAAATTTGAATTTCGAGCACTGTGAAAATATTAGACAAACTATTCAACCTCAATAGATGCACTTTCAATATGAAAACTTGTATGATCTAACATGGGATATCTTTGACAAACTCAAAATTTGAATGTCACATTTGAATAGATGAATGTTGAGGTTCAACGTTGAAGTCCTTAACCTTTTGTCCTTGCAAAATCCAAATAAATCCAAAATAAACTAAATTAAATCTAAAAGATAATCTAAATATATAATAAAATATCTTTAATTAAAATATTAATTATCCATTCTTCATCATTTTTCCCCACTTGAAAGAATTCTCTTCCGAAGAGTTAAGCTGATGATGTAAGCAAGAAATTGAACTCTATGTAGCATCTCTATGTGGAAAACCTTTCCAGTAAGCAAGATAACGAAAGATATGGTATAAGTGAACTAACTTCTCTTTGGTGTTTCAAATATTCTTTGGCTCTAGGGGACTCTTAGGCAAGAGAACATTATATTTTGTAATACTCGCAACAATTTTAGAATAAAGCATAATGGTTGAGTAAGGTGGAATAACAGCATGATAAAGTTAAAAACCACTAGCAACAGCTTTAGAGTGTACAACTTCTAAAGGCAAGGATCAAAACTTTTGAGTTGTTGCATTTTTGTCAGCTTTTCATCATCATTAGCACTACCCTAACAACTTAATTTTGTTCCCTTGGTAGTATCAAAACATTCATGATGATCTTCTTTTACTAGGTCAACCTCTTTTAGGGTCGTATTAATAAGATCTTTATTTAGCACACTAGATATAGCAGAGGGGCCTTTGAAGAGAATGTTGTTCTCTCCCACCATCATAGCATTAGGGTCTTTTTCGGGTTCTAAGTAATTATTTGCAAGGATAGACATCTCTTGGTATGCCTTTTTTTCCTCAATCTAAAGCTGGCGCTGTTCTTCGATCCATTTAGGAGTAATCTCTATACCCATTTGCTTACTTTTTCTCTTTACTACCCATGGGATGCCTTCATACATTTTCTTTAATTCTTCAAATTCATGATTTGTATGTTCAATCTTGCGGTTTGCTTCCTCTCGATCTTGCTTCATCTAAATTTGTAGAGATTTAAGCACTCGATCCACATACTTTCTGTTACTCTTTTCAACTTCCTTAAGGCTTTGTTGGGAAATTTGGGAATTTTTATGCATGGTAGACTTAGAAGGCTCTAATACCAAATGATGTAAGTAGGGGGAGAGGGTAGGGTAGAGAGAGATAGAGTAGATAAAAGAGAGAAAAAAGAACTCAAGAGAGAGAAATAAAAAAATATGAGGGAGAAAGTAGAAGGATATAAGGGGATAGGGAAATCACTGAAAATATCTCAAAATCAATAATCAAAAGTATTAACACAACTAAACAGTGAGACTCTTATTTATAGAACTGAAATTCTAGTTATATTAGAGTTCTAAAAGATGATATCTCTTTTTAAGTTATCTTAAATCTAAACAAAAGATAAATTTTAATTTAAATAACTATATCCTATGAATAAATCAAAGATAAAATCTAAATCCTAATAAATTTAAAATAAACTAAATTAAATCTAAAAATATCTAATAAAATATTTTTAGTTAAAATTTCTTCATCTTAATCTCTTTTCAAATTTCACATTGCACCTTTCTAGAAAAGACATGTAAAATTTGTATTTGAATAGTAGGTGAAGTGTATCTTGCATCTTGAGGGACATTCTCTAAGACAACTTCATCTACTTCTTTATTATAGGAAGCTAAAAGCTTTATCATTTCAAACTTTAATCATGTCCTCTAAAAGAACAAACCTAACATGTCAACCATCTAACAACATCCATATAGGCTTTATGATACAATTAATTATTGAAAATTTGTTGTGAAGTTTGTTTAACCAACACTTTGTCAATATGCCAAAGCATCTAACATCAATATTATGAAGAGAATTAGGAATTTTTTCCATATGAGATAAAAATGCACATTCTTTTCCATTATTGATTACTTTCCTCTAGTTTCTAAATCCTCTTAAAGTGAATGGGCTTGATCTTTTAGAGAACAAATAACATGGAAAGCAAAAGGCTGCATCTTCTTCTAGTGAACACTCTAACCAAGGAAAAGCTTTAAACCAATGAGGTTGAAATTGATGAGGATGATTTTCTTGACCAGAAAGTTACACATCCATTATAAATTGGTGTGGCCGAAACTTCATATATGCCTTACAAATTTCATCTTATTGATTAACAGAATAATCCCAAATTTGAGGGCATTTTCCAAGATCACAAATCAAAGTGTCAAAATTGACTTTTTCATGTTCAATTCTCTTACATTTGGAAGGAGGTTGTTAGACAAGTTGCTCAATAATTGGCATTGTAGGTTGTTCAACATTTTAAACATTAGTCTCTTTTTAAGGTTGCATTTTGTTCACTTGATGAAGATTATTGTCTCCATCACTTCTCTCTTTTCTCTTGAAAAATGAGTTAATAGTTCTTTTCTTAAACATCTTTTAACCCTAAAAAAATTATATAGAATGCATATTAAACCTTGTAGGTTATAACAGTTAATTTTCTAAAACACTAGTACTCTTATAATTAATAAAGTATATTACCCAAACAAATTTACAACAATTGATGGAGTTACTGAGACACGAGTTATGGAGCAAGTAAACATGATACCAAAAAAATATAGCCAAATGTTATTATTTTATTTTATTTATTTATTGATAAAAAGAAACAAAACATATTATCCAAAAAAATCATAGGGCAATCACTCATTTCATTCATCAATCATCATTATCAACAAATTTGCTTATGGCCACGCTTTATAGCAATTAGCAAGTGAGATGAGAGTGAAACAAAAAAAAAAGGAAATATAAGATATTCACCTTAAAGTGTAGTGTTGTTCTTCACTAATCCTTAGAGCAATCACCTTCAGTTAGCTAGTGCTTCATTTGTTCCTCGTGTATATATTATAATATCTAGGAATTTTTAGATAGCATAAAATGTAATGAGATATGAGAAAAATTGACATACATGACTAGATGTGAAAAGGGGAAAAAGGCCAAATTTTGGGTCAGACAAATAAAATATAAAAATTTCATTTTAGTCCTAAAAAAGCATTTATTACATTTTAGTCCCTAGGGAAAATTACACCTAATTACCCCAAGTGTTTCAAAAATTACTTTTTGCCCCAATTAAGTGTAATTTCAGAATTATGCAAGTTTTATGTCAAAACAAAACTCATAACAAGCTCAACCCAATGGCATAATGCATTAAGGTTAATAAAATTTCTGTGAAGAAAAATTTCATGCCGAGTGTCAAAAAGTATACAGTGCTAAAGTAAGAAAAAGACACTGTGAGCCCTACAAAAGGCAGATGAAATAAAAAAAAAGATATATGGGCCCAACATTTAAACTAATTGGGATAGGATATTATGGTAATTTTATGTCCCAATATAGTTAAAACTGATGTCCCAATAATAGTAAAATATACTGCTAAAGTAACTTTATTTATTTAGACCAATCCAGGAAATATCTGGATAAATAAATATGCAACATTTTTGTACAAAAATGACCTCAATTTCATGCAAACGAAGCTGCACATGGAGAAACTACATTATTCAATAATTTCCATGGATATTTAAGAAGATTATGGAACTTTGGGTGGCAAATTTTGATTGGTTGTAAAATTCTATATATACTCCCTCTTGTTCTCTTGTTTGGATGACCATAAGAGGCAAAGAAAGAAGGGGAAGAGGTCTGAAAATAGTAAGGATAGGAAGAGTAAGCTGTGGAGAAAGAGAAGGAAGAAAAGAGAGAAGAAAAAAATCAATAAAAAAAAGGTAAAAATCTTCTTTCAATTTCTAATGATTTTCCTTCAAGTTTTGAGTAGTTTAGGATTAGTTTCCTTGAGTTTCTCTTCTCCTCCCTGTTAGCAAGGCTGACTTCCCAAGAGGGGGGGTGAATTGAGAAGATTGAAATTTTTCTGCACAAAGTGAAGTAAGTGAAGATATCACAGTATAATGAAAACAATGCGTAAAACAGAGCAAGCTGAAAAGTAAAGATAGGGAGAAGAAGACTCAGTAATTTATCCTGGTTCGGTCCTTCCACTTGACCTACATCCAGTCCCCAAGACACCTCTTGGGATTTATCCACTATACAGCAAGAATTTCAATGGGCTTCTTGCAAAGGCCACAGTACACGAGTTTGCTCTGTTTCTGAGCTCTCTCAAACTCTCCAAGCACTTACACTGTGTGCTTCCCAATCCCCTTGTGAATATCCCTCACAAGTAAATCTATCTTCCAGATGAAGAGTAGATTGATTACAATGAAATAACTCTCTTGAAAGGAGTAGATATGAAAGTTTAGGTGCAAGTCTGGAAGTTAAGAGGGTAAAAGCTTTTGAGAAGAAAATTCAGCAGAGATTCAGTATATACAAGTTTGATTCGTTACCCGTAACTTCAAATGATGTTGTATTTATAGATTTAGGTCTCAAATATCCGTTAGAGACTAAATCTATCCGTTGGAGAAGTTATTCAACGGTTACTCTAAAAAAACTATCCGTTTACCGACCGCATTTAATGTTTCTGACATACTGAAATTCGAATTTCGGTTGGCCAACAGACGAATTTTGAAGGAATCATAGATTAAAGCTTCCAACGTTACAGCACGAAGTTCGTCTGTTCATAAAGTGAAATTCGAATTTTGAAACTTACAAAACATTTTCACAATGTGACATACGAATTTTCAAGAAGAAAGTTTTTCGGTTAAGTATGAACAGTGTTTTCAATTTTCTACAGTGCCTTCGAAATTCGAATTTTGGATCCCCAAAATTCGTCTGTTCATTGAACTAAAAAGGGATACAGTAGATAACTTTCTTTGAAATTCGAATTTTGGAAAGGCAAAATTCGTCTGTCAGAAAAACTCTTTTCAGACTCATCTTGTCATTCGAATGTTGCAAGTTCTTATCATTCGTATGTCAATGTTTCATTTCAATAGACTTAAGAACTTAGCTTCTGAAATTCGAATTTCAATGTTCAAAGTTCGTCTGTCAGAGAGCAGTTTTGAAACTTAAATCACTTTTGATCTCAGATGAACTTTAACATAGTTACAGACGAATTTCTTCAGTTTTCTCAAATTTTGTTTTGCTTGAAATTCGAATTTTGAGAACCCAAAGTTCGTCTGTTGTAAAGAAGCATCTTTCAGACTTATATGAAAATTCGAATGTTGCAACTTCAAAATTCGTCTGTCAGAGAGCATTTTTCAAACTGAATTTCGTTTTGATTTCAGATGCACTTTATCATAGTTTCAGACGAATTTCTTTGATTTTTACAAACTTCATTTTACTTGAAATTCGAATTTTGAAAGTGTGAAGTTCGTCTGTTACAAAAGGCCTCTTTTCAGACTAGATGAAAATTCGAATTTTGAACCACCAAAATTCGTCTGACAGAGAGCAGTCTCTTCAGACTTATTCAGTTTTAGCTTGAAATTCGAATTTCCAAAGGCAAAGTTCGAATTTCTAACTTGACAGTTCAGTTTAAACTTTCAACCTTCGTCTGTTTGAAGGTATTTTTCAAATGTTCAAAGATTTAACATAAAATCAAAGTTTGAAAACATCTTTTCTTCAAATCAAAATCTTTTACCCAATTATATCAAAAACTAAAGATCCTACAAAAGATCTAACAACATATACTCAGATAATCTTCACTTGAACCAGCTTTGTTCTTCTTTGATATCTTCAATCCAAGCTCTTGGGTGTTGGTTTTAACATCATCAAAACTCTTGATTCAACATTCTCCCCCTTTTTGATGATGACAAAACAACTTACAAACTGGATTAGTACTTGGGTTTGCTTTTACAAGCTCCCCATCAACATATGCATAAGATATCAACAGAATTAAGACACAAAACTTTGCAACAAGGAATTCATCCATTTAAACAAAAGTTACTTATACAGAGCTAAATAAGGCAAAGTTCAAACAACAGAGACAGTCCAATCAACAAATTCCAAACAACAAAACTAATACAAAGTACAACAAGAAATTTCAATCAATTCTTCTTTGTCTTGATCTTCTTGCTGTAGGATTTCCTTTTTCCTTTTCCAGATTGCTCAGCAGCAGTCTTTCCAGTTTGCCCAGTCTTTCCAGTTTGCCCAGACTTCTCCCCCTTTTTGGCATCATCAGGAAGGCCAACAAAGTCAGCCGTAGGAGGGATCTGAGAGACAGGAATAGCACGAAGGGGCACAGGAGCAAAAGGAATTTCAGCTGGGGGATCAGTGCTTGGTTCCTCGTCAGAGACTTCCAGCAGCTCCTGCATTGCCTGTCTGGAAAGAGCTAGTTGAGCCCTTTGTTCTTCTGATAGCCCATAAGCAGCAAGAGAAGAGGAGGCTGATTTAGCAGGAGGAAACATTTCTTCCAGCCTTTCCTCTGAGCTTCCAGTAAAGCATTGTGAGCAATGGCAACATAGTCAGCAACAGGTACAATGCTTCTTTCTTCAGTGCTCACATCTTCTTGCATGGAGGAGCTTGAAATGGCTGCCACCAGTTTTTCAACTTGCTCAGATTCTTGAGTGGACAGAATTGATTCCTGAGCAACTTCTTACATGGGCTCATGAGGACTTGTTTGCTGAAGTCCTTCTTCTTCTTCCAATCCATAGTCCAAGGGTGGACCAGGACTTGGTGTTCTCATTGCACCAGCACCATCATGGTCAGAGGAGGCAAACTCGAAGGGGCTTGGAGGCTCAGGAGTTGGAGATAGAGTAGGCTCAGGGACACCAGGCTGAGGTGGAGCTGAAGTGGTAGGAATAGCATTCCTTATATCTTCATAAGCATCAGCCACCACCTTCATGTTCACAGCCAACTGATGGATCTGATCTTGTAGATGAGCAAATTTGGCATTTTGCTCATCTCTTATGCTGAGAATGAGTGTTGACAGACTGTCAAACAACTCAGTGACCTTTGTTGGCTTGGCCCGTGAGGAGGGAGTGGCAGGAGGGTGAGTAGGCCTAGAGGGAGATGGGATTGGCTGAGAAGGCTGAGGTACAGATTTGCTAGGGGCCTCAGAGGTGCCTTCTTGTTGGAGGGAGTCATCAGCAGCAAAGAACAAATCTTCAGATTTCCCTGCTCCCTTTCCAACCCATCTGCCTTCATCTCGTTCAATACCCATCCTTTGCAGTTCCTCTTCTTTGAATGCCTCAGTGAGTTTCCCTTTCCCCTTTTCAATGTGTTGAATTCTAGCATGCTGCAGGATTCTTGAAATAATTGCAACATAGGGGAGTGTGGAATCCTTCCTCTGATCCCTTGCTTTTATCATTCTCTGGAGGATGATATGACCCATGTTAATCAGCTTCCCACGAATGATAGCAGTCATCACATGAGCCTCTGCCCTTGTTATCAAGTTGAAGCTGCCACCCTTGTTGAATATGATCCTGGACACTATATAGTGCAGGATTCTGACTTGTACACTTAGGTCTGTGGGCTTCAATAGATTTATAGTTGGCCTGTTTTCCCTTCTCCTGAACAAGGTGTCCAAGATAGTGCTCTCTTTGTAGTTCAGGAAGGATCCTCCTTCTTCATCCTCTGTGCTTGCCTCATCCATGTATCCAGAGGCTGTAATGTCAATTTTCAGCCCATCTTATCCTGGGATTTCCAGAACTTCATTGATTGTCTCATCAGCAAGCCAGATGGTCCTAGATCTTAAAGTGACCTCCCATTTCCTTTTCTTGCTGTTATATTGAAGAGAGGCATACCAAGTCTTCACTACTTCATCATCATATTTTTCAGCAATTTCCAACAGGTTTTTGTATCTTATCAACCATAATGCAGCATCAAAGTTGTTGGATATCAAAAATTGCTCCAAATTTACACAGTGAGGCTTGATTACCTTTTTGCTTGAAAACTTGGCAGAAAACTCTTCTTGAATCTCAGGAGTGCTCCAAAGTGGTAATGTGGTAAGTTCAAATTCTCCAGATTGTGTAGAAGAGGAGGAAGCCACAGCAGCAGTTTCACCCGAAGGGACTGCAGATTTTGAAAAGGAAGGCCCAGTTTTCTGAGAATCTGCCTTGGAAGAAGATTTCTGGCGTTTAGAAGGGGTAGCTTTACTGGGTTCGGCCTTTCTCTTGGATTTTTCTCCTTCTTTTGTAGCATATTGGGATTTAGCAGTTCTTTTTGGCCGAGTTCCAGCTTGTCCTGCTCCAGGGATCTTTACTCTCGCCATTTTTCAGTGGAATGAAGCAAAATGTTGTCAAGGAAGAGTTTATAGGATGCGAATGGAGGATTAATTGGTGAAGAATGACGGTTTTTGGACAGGAGTTAAGAGAATTTAAGAAAGAATCAGAACGGATTCAGAGAGGTTACAGATAGGGCTGCGTCTGTTCTGAGGAAAACCGTAGCATTTAACGTGTGTAACCGTCTGACAGACGAATTTTGAGGGGTCAAAATTCGAACTTCGGGCAGTTACAAGTTAAACCGTTCAGCATAGCTTACTGACAGACGAATTTTCATCTTGAAAGTTCGTCTGACAATGGCTTGAAACAAGCAATACAAGGACAACAGACGAATTTTGTTCCAACAAAGTTCGAATGTTGAATAGAGAAAGGCAGTTAACAATCAAACAATCAATCAATCAGACGAATTAAACAGGCAGAGCTGCATCTTTTAACAATTCAGCATGTAGGACATGTTTCAACAGACGAATATTGAACTGAAAATTCGAATTTTCTAACTATGTAAAGATTGTCCAACATTCGCATGTTAGGAGATAAAATATTGTGCAGCAATGATGGACAACCATAATATTGAAATTTCTGATTTTGAAAATTTGAACTTTCAAGTGTCAACAGACAAATTTCGAGGCATTACAGAGAACTGTTCCAGGGCATAACATGCCGAAGTTCGTCTGTTAGTGAACTGAAATTCGAATGTTGACCATATTGACCATGTCAGAAGCACATTTTATTAAGCAAAATCCGTTTAACATACATTTAAAATGTGAATTTCATCTTTAAAAACTTACATAATGGATCCAAAACTTTAGGATTTACATCATTCATTCCACTTTTTGGTTGTTCCATTCTGACGTGCTCCACTCTTCAAGTTTATTGCCATTGATTTTCACAGGGAGCACCTGCAGCTTAGATTAAACATACTCCGAAGCTCAAGTTAGAATTAATTCTGATATTGAAAATTTTAATGACAGAATTGCATGAAAACATCTTACAGTTCATTGGGGTTTACCATCCCCAATTCTCTCCTTATTTTACAAAGTCTGTCTTCTAGCAGAGGTTTTGTAAGTATATCAGCAAATTGATCCTCTGTTGGGATGTACTCCAATCTGACTTCTCCTTTCAGAACATGATCTCTTATGAAGTGATGCCTGACTTCAATATGCTTTGTTCTTGAGTGCATGACAGGATTCTTGGTGATATTTATGGCACTCTGGTTGTCACACATGATTGGTATCTCTTTTATTTTGATCTCAAGATCTTCAAGCTGCTGTTTCATCCAGATGACTTGGGCACAACAGCTTCCAGCTGCAACATACTCAGCTTCTGCAGTAGATAAGGCTACACTGTTTTGCTTTTTGCTGAACCATGAAACTAGGGATCCTCCAAGGAACTGACAGGTTCCACTTGTACTTTTTCTGTCAGTTTTAGATCCTACAAAATCAGCATCAGTGTATCCTTTGAGGTCTTCTCCATTGCCTTTTGGATACCAAAGACCCATTTGTGATGTTCCAATAAGATATCTAAAAATTCTTTTCACAGCTGTTGCATGGGATTCTTTGGGGCATGATTGGAACCTTGCACACATGCAGACACTGAACATAATGTCAGGTCTGCTGGCAGTTAGGTACAGCAGAGATCCAATCATTCTCCTGTACTGAGTAATGTCAAACATCTTTCCATTCTCATCCATGTCTAGTTTGGTTGCAGTAGCCATAGGTGTTCCCATTGGCTTGGCATTCTCCATCCCAAACTTCTTTAGCAGCTCCTTCAGATACTTGGATTGACTGAGAAAGATGCCATCATCAAGCTGTCTGATTTGCAGTCCAAGGAAGAAGTTGAGTTCACCCATCATGGACATCTCGAATTCTCCCTGCATTAACTCAGAAAATTTCTTGCAAAGAGTTTCATTAGTAGCACCGAAAATAATATCATCAACATAGATTTGAACAATCAGTAAATCTTTATTCTCTTTCTTAGTGAATAAAGTTGTGTCAACTTTGCCTCTATTAAACCCTTGTTCAGTTAGAAAATTGCTCAACCTCTCATACCATGCTCTAGGGGCTTGTTTTAAACCATAAAGAGCCTTCTTCAGCTTGTAAACATGGTTTGGTTTAGTAGAATCTTCAAAACCAGGAGGTTGATCTACATAAACTTCTTCCATGATATATCCATTTAAAAAGGCACTCTTTACATCCATTTGATATAGTAAAATATTTTTCATGCATGCATATGCTAGCAGTATTCTTATAGCCTCTAGCCTAGCTACTGGTGCAAAGGTTTCTTCAAAATCAATACCTTCTTCCTGATTATACCCTTTAGCAACCAGTCTAGCCTTATTTCTTATTATTGTTCCAGATTCATCCAGTTTATTTCTGAAAACCCATTTGGTACCTATAACAGGATGATTTTTGGGCCTGGGAACTAAATTCCAAACATGATTTCTTTCAAACTGATTTAATTCATCTTGCATAGCTAAAATCCAGTAATCATCAGTTAAGGCTTCCTCAGCACATTTAGGTTCAATTTGAGAAATAAAAGCGCAGTTGAGCATTTGATCCCTTAACTGTTTTCTGGTTTTAACTTTCTCTTGAACATTCCCTATTACTTGATCAACAGGGTGATTCCTTTGATATCTCCAAGCTCTAGGGAGTTCTTGAGTTGTTTCTTCAATATTTTCTTCATTAAACTCTTGCTCCTGGATATCTTCCTCTATATCAATAGATTCAGATATCTTTGGAGGTTCAGTTTTACTTTTGTCAGAAATTCCCAGTTTTTCAAAATTGATAGTTAGATCATCTTCATGTTTTGACACAGCTTCATTTTCAATGAAAACTACATACACTGATTCTTCTACTATATTTGATCTTTTATTATAAACTCTATAAGCCTTACTCCTACTTGAATAGCCCAAGAATGTACCTTCATCAGATTTGGCATCAAACTTACCCAGATTTTCTTTCCCATTGTTGTGAATGAAGCATTTGCACCCGAACACATGGAGGTGTGACAAATTTGGCTTTCTTCCTTTGTACAGCTCATAAGGGGTCTTCCCAAGGATTGGTCTGATGTAGGCTCTGTTTATGATGTAACTAGCTGTATTCACTGCATCAGCCCAGAACACTTGAGAGAGTTCCTTCTCATTTAGCATCGCTCTTGCCATTTCTCCAATGGTTCTGTTCTCCCTTTCCACCACTCCATTTTGTTGAGGAGTTCTTGGTGCTGAGAAGTTGTGATCAATTCCATGCTCATTGCAGTACTCCAGGAAGTATGCATTTTCAAATTCTCCTCTATGGTCTGACCTGATAGACACAATAGAAATACCTTTCTCATTTTGCACTTTCTTAGCTAAGGTTACAAATGCATCAAAGGTATCACTTTTAGAGGAAAGAAACAATGTCCAAGTGAATCTAGAGTAATCATCTACAATTACAAGCACATACAGATTACCACCAAGACTTTTCACTCTAGATGGTCCAATTAAGTCCATATGCAACAATTCAAGTGGTCTTGTTGTTGTTATTGCATTTTTAGATTTGAAGGATGCTTTGGTTTGTTTTCCTCTTAGGCATGCATCACATTCTTTATCCTTTTCAAAAGATATTTTAGGAAGACCAGTTACTAGCTCATTTTTAATCAGTTTAGACAATTGATTCATGTTGACATGAGCTAATCTCCTATGCCATAGCCAACTGTCATTATTCTGACTAATCAAACATACAGAATCCAAGGGAGGAAGTTCATCAAGGTCAATAGTGTAACAGTTACCATCCCTTTGAGCTTTGAGAATTACTTTGTGATCACTTTTTCTGATGACCAGGCAAAACTTTGAGTCAAACAGCACCCAGTTTCCTTTGTCACAAGTCTGACTCACGCTTAACAAGTTGTGGTTGAGGCCAATCACAAACAGCACCTCTTCAATGGATGTTTCTGGATTTTTGCCCACAATTCCAATACCAGTGATTTTGCCATATTGGTCACCTCCAAAGGTCACCTTTCCTCCTTTCTTGTCTCTAAGGGTGATGAACTTCTCCTTATCACCAGTCATGTGACTTGAGCAGGCACTGTCTATATTCCATTTGTTGCTTTTCTTAGCTTTGAGACAGACCTGCAAAACAAAGTTTATGTTTTTCTTTTAGGTACCCAAATTTGCTTGGGTCCTTTTCGGTCAGTGAGTAATTCCCTAGATGCAGAGGCAACTTTGGGAACCCATTCAGTTTTCCTGCCTAGCCCATTTTTCTTCAATGCACAAGAACTGGAAATATGTCCCTTTTTGTTACAGAAATGACAGGTAATGAATGGACTGCTAGATTGAGTGGTAGGAAGAAAACAATGCAAATAATACTTCTGTTTAGCATGCCTGGGTTGATCATATGTTTCAATGTGAGGTGATGCATCATTTTCCTTTTTATTATTGTTAGCATACACAAAATGTCTCATATACATATTCTGATTTTTCTTCCTGATCTTTTCCTTGACTGCACATGGATCATAGCCAAGACCAGCTTTTCCTTGTGATATTCTTTGGCTCCCCATCAAGGCAAACAACATATCTTTACCCCTAGTGAGCCTAGACATGCTTTTAACTAGATAATCATTAGTTTGCTTGAGTTCAGTGCATGAGGTGCAGCAGACAGATTCAGTCGGAGGTAAAGAGGCAATTTCAGAAACTATGCTTTGAGACTTCAGCTTAATTATCCTTTTCTTTGCTAGTTTTAGTTCTTTAGCAACTTTGATAAATTCATCATGAAGCTCATGAAATGCATCTAGTAATTCAGAATAGGAAGGTTCAGATTCATATACCTCTTCTTCCTGATCACTGCTATGTGAGGGTGTGGCTTCTTCAGAAGCAAGTGCCATCAGACAAATGTTGGCAATCTCATCCTCATCTTCTTCTTCCTCATCTGAGCTGTTGCCCCATATAGATGAGATGTAGGCCTTCTTCTTCTTTCCCTTATCAGCAGCTTTCTTTTCCTTTTCTTGTTTCTTGAGGAATTGGGGGCAGTCCCACTTTATGTGTCCCTGCTTCTTGCATTCATAGCAAGTCACAGGTTCTTTTATCTCTTTCTTGCTTTCTCCAGCTGCTCCTTTCTTGAAGAATCTCTTGTTTTTCTTCTTGCTGTAGAATCTTCCGAATTTTCTAACCATCATTGCCAGAGTTTCTTCATCCAGATCATCTCCTTCATCAGATTCTTCTTCCTTTTCATCAGCAGCTTTGAGGGCAAGGCCTTTCTTCTTCCTGTCCATCCCAGCTTCCTTGAGTGCTTTGATTTTTCCTTCATATTCCTCAAGGCTGCCAAAGAGAGCTGTGACAGAAGTCATAGATTCTCCTCTGGCTTCTTCTATAGCTGTTACCTTGGGCTGCCATTCCAGAGGGAGAGCTCTGAGTATTTTTCTTACTTTCTCAGACTGAGTGTATTCCTTTCCCAGGCTTTTGAGTTGATTCACAATGAGGGTGAATCTCTTTTGTAGCTCCTTTACAGTTTCTCCTTCAGCCATTTTAAAGCTCTCATACTCCCCAATGCACGTGTTCAGTCTGTTCTCCCTGACTCCAAATGTTCCTTCATGAGCAATCTGCAGAGTATCCCACATTTCTTTTGCAGTGGTGCATTGCGAGACTCTGTAAAATTCGTCTTGATTCAGGGCACTGACTAAACAGTGTTTTGCTTTGAAATTCAGTAGGGCTCTCCTTCTGTCCTCATCATTCCATTCTGCTTCCAGCTTCTCTTTGTGTCCTCCATCTTCAGTTAGAGCCATTGGAATGAAATCCCCTTTTTCAATGACTGACCAGATGTCAAGATCAATTGATTGGAGGTAGATCTGCATTCTCATTTTTCAGTACCCATAATGCTCTCCACTGAAGCCTGGTGGTCTGTTAGTATTGTTCCCTTCAGGGAGTATACTCTCTCCAAAGCCAGCCATCTTAATTCCCGGACTGTGAGTTCCTTTGTATGGGAATCCGGGCTCTGATACCACTTGTTAGCAAGGCTGACTTCCCAAGAGGGGGGGTGAATTGGGAAGATTGAAATTTTTCTGCACAAAGTGAAGTAAGTGAAGATATCACAGTATAATGAAAACAATGCGTAAAACAGAGCAAGCTGAAAAGTAAAGATAGGGAGAAGAAGACTCAGTAATTTATCCTGGTTCGGTCCTTCCACTTGACCTACATCCAGTCCCCAAGACACCTCTTGGGATTTATCCACTATACAGCAAGAATTTCAATGGGCTTCTTGCAAAGGCCACAGTACACGAGTTTGCTCTGTTTCTGAGCTCTCTCAAACTCTCCAAGCACTTACACTGTGTGCTTCCCAATCCCCTTGTGAATATCCCTCACAAGTAAATCTATCTTCCAGATGAAGAGTAGATTGATTACAATGAAATAACTCTCTTGAAAGGAGTAGATATGAAAGTTTAGGTGCAAGTCTGGAAGTTAAGAGGGTAAAAGCTTTTAAGAAAATTCAGCAGAGATTCAGTATATACAAGTTTGATTCGTTACCCGTAACTTCAAATGATGTTGTATTTATAGATTTAGGTCTCAAATATCCGTTAGAGACTAAATCTATCCGTTGGAGAAGTTATTCAACGGTTACTCTAAAAAAACTATCCGTTTACCGACCGCATTTAATGTTTCTGACATACTGAAATTCGAATTTCGGTTGGCCAACAGACAAATTTTGAAGGAATCATAGATTAAAGCTTCCAACGTTACAGCACGAAGTTCGTCTGTTCATAAAGTGAAATTCGAATTTTGAAACTTACAAAACATTTTCACAATGTGACATACGAATTTTCAAGAAGAAAGTTTTTCGGTTAAGTATGAACAGTGTTTTCAATTTTCTACAGTGCCTTCAAAATTTGAATTTTGGATCCCCAAAATTCGTCTGTTCATTGAACTAAAAATGGACACAGTAGATAACTTTCTTTGAAATTCGAATTTTGGAAAGGCAAAATTCGTCTGTCAGAGAAACTCTCTTCAGACTCATCTTGTCATTCGAATGTTGCAAGTTCTTATCATTCGTATGTCAATGTTTCATTTCAATAGACTTAAGAACTTAGCTTCTGAAATTCGAATTTCAATGTTCAAAGTTCGTCTGTCAGAGAGCAGTTTTGAAACTTAAATCACTTTTGATCTCAGATGAACTTTAACATAGTTACAGACGAATTTCTTCAGTTTTCTCAAATTTTGTTTTGCTTGAAATTTTAATTTTGAGAACCCAAAGTTCGTCTGTTGTAAAGAAGCATCTTTCAGACTTATATGAAAATTCGAATGTTGCAACTTCAAAATTCGTCTGTCAGAGAGCATTTTTCAAACTGAATTTCATTTTGATTTCAGATGCACTTTATCATAGTTTCAGACGAATTTCTTTGATTTTTACAAACTTCATTTTACTTGAAATTCGAATTTTGAAAGTGTGAAGTTCGTCTGTTACAAAAGGCCTCTTTTCAGACTAGATGAAAATTCGAATTTTGAACCACCAAAATTCGTCTGACAGAGAGCAGTCTCTTCAGACTTATTCAATTTTAGCTTGAAATTCGAATTTCCAAAGGCAAAGTTCGAATTTCTAACTTGATAGTTCAGTTTAAACTTTCAACCTTCGTCTGTTTGAAGGTATTTTTCAAATGTTCAAAGATTTAACATAAAATCAAAGTTTGAAAACATCTTTTCTTCAAATCAAAATCTTTTACCCAATTATATCAAAAACTAAAGATCCTACAAAAGATCTAACAACATATACTCAGATAATCTTCACTTGAACCAGCTTTGTTCTTCTTTGATATCTTCAATCCAAGCTCTTGGGTGTTGGTTTTAACATCATCAAAACTCTTGATTCAACACTCCCTTGTTGCATGATTTTGTCCTTGATATGGATTTGAGAAAGGAAGTGGTTTTATGCCATAAATTTAAGGGAAAACATGAGATAAAGTAAAAAGAACAAGGTTTGGTGTGTTTGGAAACAAGTTTTGAAAGTTCCTCTTTTTCCTCCCAAACCCTAATTTTCATCAACTTGTTAGGGTAGGAATAAGTTGGATTTTCAATGATTTGATGTTAGAAATGGATTCCATGGGTCCAAATTAGCTAAGAACAAGTGTTGGACTCAAGAGAAAGCTTAAGATAGCTCAAGTGAAATTTTAGGGTTTAGAGAAACTTTGTGAATCAACTCTTGTTTTTAGATGATCTAGTGGATATTGATTGATGTTTTAGGACTTGTCAAAGTTCAAGAAAGCTTGTGGAAGCTTTGATTCAAGAGGACAAGTTCAAAGGTTCACTAAAAGGTAGCTATGTTCATTTTATTGCTTTTTGTTTTTCTAAATTGTTTCTATGATTATATCTTGATGCCATATTGTTCTTGTGTTGCTTTGTGATTGATTTTGGCTGTAAAATGAAGGGGATAGTTCCCCGAGATATCCATTTTCTAAGGAGAAACTCTGCTGAAATTTTTATTTGACAATATGGTTCTTTGATTACTTTATGTGATTACATGTGAATTTTGTGAAACTTGTATGACATAATTGCATTGAATGAGCTAGCTATTGAGATTTTCCTAAATCTCACTCTCCAAGCACTAACATGATAGGTCCAAGTGATGGCAAAGTCTCCAAGAAAACAAGAAGCAAGAAGAAAGCTAGTGAAGACTAAAGTTTTAGCTAAATTTGTGATATGTTATCTTGCATTTTGTATAAAATATTATGTTAACCCATGAAGCTATACATTTTTGCCCTTGTGATCTCTTGAGTGTCTTATGATGTTATGAATCTAGTTTGGACAAGTTTGGGTTATGTATGAATGTTATGATATTATTTTTGAAATTTGGAATGCAAAATTGTCCAATATGAGCACTGGATGGTTATATGATTATTGTTCATTCAAGATTTAACTTTATGTATAAGTGTTATATATGCATGGAAACTAGATACATAGAGCTTTCTAAATATCACTTGATTTGGATGTGTATGCTAGAAGTTGTGAATTTTTTAAAAAAGGGTCAGAAAACCTGGAAAAAGTTAATTTTAACTGAATGAACAGTAGAAATGCGACAAATTTACGGTATAAATTAGCTTAGTTAAATTCTAGTTGTATATATTTCCCATGTAGGAAATATTTTTAACTATTTTTAGAAAATTGAATCATTCTCATATGATTTTTCTGAAATTAGTTATGATTTTTTAAAGTTCAGTCAAGAAAATCAGGTTTCCAAATGAATAGTGTTAAAAAGTTTTTAAATTTTCTCATTTAGTGTTTAAATGATTCAAACCCTAAATTAGCTCATTTTAGCATCATATATGCTATTATACATGGGAAATATGTAAGAAAGTAAGATATGACATATATGATCTATTGCTTTCTTTCTAATGGCTTTTTATGGCTGTCAATTAACTAGGGAAAAAAATAGTGGAAGCAAGGTGAAGGGACGATGATTAAATGAAGAAGAAGACAAATAGAAACAATAAAAGAAGACAAAAGTGTAAACTAAGAGAGAGGGATAGAAAAAAATCGAAGCGAGGGATTGAGGGAGGGAAAACTCAGAGAAAAAAAAATTAAAAGAGAAAGAGTAAATATTGGTGTCTAGTAAATTAAGAGAGATAAAGAGTCTTGACTTTTTTAGACTTTTAACATACTTTAAGAGTAAAATATCAATTTTAGGGGACCAAAAATAAATAATATATATAATATAAAAATTTAGTAAAAATATACATAATATATTAAAAAAATAAAAAAACACACCAAAGGGGTACCATGGATCTTGTTGGTCTCCCCATGAATCCATCTCTGATTATGTGCATGCTTTTGACAATCTTGGTTACGTTTACATGAGCGAGCTTTCACAACAAAGCAACTATGGTGAATGGATTACTGATATGAGCAATGTCCTTTTTGCCAAGAATAAATTTGGTTTTGTTGATGGAATCATGAATATGCCTATTTTAGACTCACCAAACCTAGGACACCAGATGCATTGTGATACCATAATCAAGGGTTGGTTAAAGAGCACCATGAGCAAGGAGATAAGAAGTGTTAGGTTGGCTGGTCACCCAAGAAGGGAGGTGAAATGGGTGATGCAAGATTTTCACCCTTTTTGGATTATAACCCAAATTCACTAGATATGCAGCAAAACAGGGATAAACAGAGAGAGTTAAGTACAGTAATTAAATAGAGAAGATGAACAACAATACACAACAATTTATTCTGGTTCAGCCCAACCACTTGGCTTACATCAAGTCCCCAAGTCAACACTAGAGATTTTCCACTATATCCCATCGGTTTGATCCGGGCACTTGTGAAGCCTCAGCATATCCCATAAGTTTCAATAGGTACTTGTGAAGCCACTCTCCCTACACCCTTACAATGATGTGTAATACCCTTAGTGTTTCCCTATATTGAGATTCTACCTAAAAGTTTATAGAAAAGAATAAATACAGAAAGAAAACTCTATTTTAGAGTAAATGATACATTGAAAGCTCACTTTATTGAGGTAAGTTTTTTAGAGGATGTTGATACAGAGAGATTTTATGTATATAAACAGCATTTTTCATAAACTCTCTCAAGATTGTTACCCATAAATTTAAATGATGTTCTATTTATAGATTTGTGTTGTAATTAGATGTTAGACACAAGATCCATCCATTAGAGATGTTAACTAACGGTTACCATGCAAAACTAGCTATTCAACAACCGTATTTAATGCTTCTGACACTTTGCAATTTAAATTTTGGGGTGTCAACAGACGAATTTCACAGAGACCATAAGCTAAAGACTTTAACATTGAACTTCCAAAATTCATTTGTTTGAAAGTAAAATTCGAATTTTGGTTTTGGCAAATATTTCCCATGTTAAAACATATGAATTTTCATATTCAAAGTTCATCTCTTGAGTGTGAACAGTTGTCTCATATTTTTGTAGTGCATTCGAAATTCAAATTTTGGAGGTCCAAAATTCATCTATCAGTGACAAGCTTAACATGGAACAAAAGTTCTGCTCCTCGAAATTCCAATTTTGGAGGCCCGAAATTCATCTGTTGGCTATTCTATAAGTATTTTCACATTCTGGAGATTCAAAATTCACATTTTGATTGCCCAAAATTCATCTATCAGTGGCAAGCTCAACATGGCACAAAAGTTCTCTTCGAAAGTCGAATTTTGGAGGCTCAAAATTCATCTATTGGTTGTTCTAGAAGCATTTTCACATTCTGGAGATTCAAAATTCAAATTTTGAATGTTCAAAATTTGAATTTCGGAGGCCCAAAATTTGCCTATCAGAGGTAAAACCTCTGTAACTTCAAATTTTGCACTGTAAATGATTTTACAAAAGCTATTACTCTCTCATTTTAACTCTAAATTAAGAAAATGACCTATGCTTGGAAAGCTCTCAATGTCTACTTTCAAATGCAATACATTTTACTTCAAAAACAAATGTATTATGTGAGATATGAGCAAAATAATGATAAGAGGTTAAAACTGAAAATCTATATCTCACTACTCAAATTTAAATGATCATAACTTTTTTATATGACCTTTATTTTAAGTGAAATAACCTTCTTTGAAAAGCTTATTAAGTTTAATTTCATATCAAATAAATTTTATATCAAATAAATTTTATATCAAAGCCATATGTATTTTGAGAGATGTCTTAAAAAAACAAATCAAAGGTCAAACTCTAGATTCTTGAAAACCATATTTCACTATGTTTAAAAGTAAGGATGTATTACTTTGATAACCAAAACTTCTTGAGCCAATCAAATGTAATTGTAAATCATTGAGTTTCACATGAAAACTCTTAGCCTATGAAGTATATACCTAGCAAAGTCCAAAGGCTGTCTTGATGCAATCAAGCTTTCAAATCTTCAATTCTTTAACACTTGAATTCTTCACATCTTGGAGCATCCTTTTCCTTCTTCTTCTTTGAGTGAGTCATGTTGTTGATTTTCTTTTCTTTATTCCAATACTCACTCTTCCTTATTGGACAATCCTACATTTGATGAATTACACTTACAAGCCAAGTAGTTAGTCTAATTTATATATCCATATTGTATTATACAATATAAGAGCACAGTAGATATATTAGTACATAGCATGATATATATATTATAACCATAATTAAATACATGCTAATGCACATTTTAATTCTTTATGGAACATTATATATGTTAGATACATATGATGCATTTGTTTCTTATTACTCTATATTTGTCAACATAAAGCCTTATATTATACTAAACCTAACAAGAAGTAGTGTACGTTACGCTAAGACGGCATGTGAGATATGAGTCGATCTGAATGAGGGGTTCAACAAAGGAAGTGGAACTTGAGCCTATGAATTATGACACACATTAACTCTCAAGGCAGGACAAGTTGTCAATACCAATTTACTACTGAAAGCTAAAAAGCCTCTATGACAATGTACAACCAATCACTCTATAGCCAAAGTGTACATCTGTGATATCCAGAAACAACTTGTAGAGATGAAGGAGTGAGAGTTGCTCTCTGATGGGTCTAGACGAGATATTTGGCACCATGAAGAGCCAAATTTTGAGCACCAAGCCATTGCTGAAACTTGGGCACGCCTATCACTTGGTTACAGAGGATGAATAATAAAGCAAAATTTTGATCACTAGTATGCCAACAATTAATGCCACTGCATTTTAGGTACATGGTGCTTAGAGAGTAGGAAAAAAGACAAGTCAGAGTGCACACATTGTGGCAAAGTATGGCACATAGAAAACAAATGCTATGCATTGATTGGATGCACACTAAACTAAAAAAAAAGGAATAGGGAGAAGCGAGAAAAATGGGAAAAGAAGAGTGGCCGAAGGTGGCTCATGTTAACACTGAAAGAAGCCCCATTCCAAGTTTGAATCTTGAATAGTATAACCAACTAATCCTATGTCTCAGCAGTGAAGAAATGACTCAAAAGATTGTAGGGCCGCAAAGTCAGCCATCATTAAATGCAACAAGTAACATTAAATATTGTAAGAATTGGATAATGGATTCGGGAGCAACCGAACGCATAACATGTAGGAAAGATTGGTTAATAGATGTCAAAGGAGTTGACATTCCACTAGTAACAATACCTAATGGTCAAAGCATAGCAGTTAATGCTATGGGATGAGTGAAATTACTAAATGGGATTGTGATAGATAATGTGTTATACATATTGAATTTTAAATGCAACTTGATCTCTTCCAATAGACTTACAAAGAAATTAAGATGTGCATTGATCATTCTTGCTCATATTTGTCTAATATAGGACTTATGTACAATGAGCCAGATTGGAGTAGGTAGCTATAGGTGCATTGATGGTCTATACCTACTAGAGCCTGTGCAACTCTAGGTAGTGGCAATGATGGTTCATGGCACTGAAAGTTTGGAACTCTAGTATTAGAGGTTGGGATATGCATCTTTAAAAGGAATAAAGCATACTCATTTGAATTTTGATTTAATTCAAAATAAAGATGTTAAGTATTGTGACTTTGTATTAGAGGCAAGTAAACTAGGCTATCATTTCATGATAGGTCAATAAAAACTAAGTCTTTCTTTGATTTAATACATTGTGATATTTGGGAAGGTTACAAAGTTGCATCTCTTATTGGAGCACACTATTTTCTCACAATAGTAGATGACTTTAATAGAGGGGTATGGGCATATTTGATGGAATATAAATTTGAAGTGAGCCATTATTTACAATTGTTTGTTAAAATGGTGGAAACATTGTTTGGAAAGAAAGTTAAGTAGGTGAGAGCTAACAGTGGACTAGAATTTCAGCCAAGAGCAATGATGGAGTTCTATTAAGAATGAGAGATTCTACTCCAAACAACTTGCCCCTACACATCTAAGCAAAATGATGGAGTAGAAAGAAAGCATTGGCATATCCTTGAAACTGCAAGAGCTCTTAGATTTCATGTAGGGTTACCACTTGATCTTCAGGGAGAATATGTCCTCACTACTACATATTTAATCAATAAAACTTTGACTAAAGCTGTTCAAAATAGAACATCATATAATGTTCAAGAAATAACCTAGCTATGAGCATTTATGAGTGTTTAGGTGCTTAGTACATGCACATAATTCAAGAAGAGAGGAAAAATTCAGCGAGAAAAAGAAAGCTTGAGTTTTCATTGGGTACTCACATGGTTAAAAGGGGTACAAATTATATGATAGGGTTATTGGAGAAAGTTTCATGTCTAGAAACATAACATTTGTTGATAATGTTTTCCCATATAAACAAGAATGCATTGAAGCACAACGGTAAAAAGATTCATATCAATTGATGGCCCCACATGAAGATGATGTATACATGCAATATTATGTTAATGATTAATGATGGCATGCAACAAGTAAATATGGAATAAGAGGTGGTGCATGAAAGTAATGATTGTTATGCCATACAATTAAATAGAGAAGGTCCTGGTGAACATGAATATGGGTCACACTCATCCAATAACATTGAACAAGCTACTGCTCGTTAAAGCCAACACACAAGAAAGGTTTCAAATCATCAAAATGACTATAAGGTTGATTTGCCACCCTTGGTTGCATATTCAGAACCCACTCCACTATCGGGTAACATGGTAATACACCTCTTATCTAAATGTATATCATATGATCATTTTTCATACTCATGTAAAGCATTTTTTGTGGCCATCAGTTCACATGATGAGCCAAAGTCATACTTATGTTGGTGATATTGCCTTAAGCTAATTGTTTGAACGCAAACATTATCTTTGTTAAAAGATTATTTTGTCATTTCTATTATATTGTTTGCATGTTTTCTTTATAATAGGATCCATGAATAATTATATAATACTTATTCTAAATGTCCTTGGTCAATCAGCGTTATGGGAACAATGATGAATTAAGACTAGTATAATCTTGATTGATGATCATGTATGAAAATACAAATCAAGATCATATGCACATTGTCAAAGACCAAAGTGCTGAACCAACCCGCCATGAGATAACTACATGGATCATATCATTAGCGTATCTCATATATAGTTGTGTCATTTAGCTATCAGATCTAAGATCTCCATAGATTCCTACAAGAGGAACTGTCTTGAGATAATCAAAAGTCACTCTTTAACCAGGTGATTATGTAGGTTATGTTCAAATACAATGGGATTCATGCAATGGATGTTGAGTGATAAAGATCAAATTTGTCTCTCTTAATATAAGAGAGATATCTCAAGGCCCTACAATGGAGTAAGACTAAGAAATGTATGGCCCTGCTCAAATGAAAAAGAGTTTTCATTTGTTTGGTCAGTCAAACTCAAGGATCATAAAAGCATGGTTAAACAATATAAAGGTGATAGTTTCATATCTCATGCTTAACCTAGATATCGTGTGACAAAAGGGACATGACACATAATATAAGACAGGTTGTATCGAATCACCAATCTTCATATGATTTGAGTAGTTGTAATGTCTTACTAAAGACCTTTTATGACTTGTGGGTCGAAAGAAATTCCAAACCCACTGCCAATATTATACAAACATATAAGGTCACACATAAGAGCAGGCATGATGTGAAGTAGAATATTTTAGATTTATTGAATCTTGAAAAATGCCTCGTTCAATGTATCTATTTATTTTAGAGGTTTACCTATTTTAATTAGGATAGAATATTCTAGAAATTCTCTTATTTAGAATAAGAGAATAATATTCTATTAATGTCATGCCCGATTTTTATCCAAAAATGAATAAAAATGGAAAATGGAGACTCTACCAAAGTTTCAAGGAAAATTCTAGAAAACTTAAAGTAGGAAATGATGATCTACAAACAAAAGAATTCGGTTCAAGAGTCAGTTATATGTAGGGAATGTGTTAGGCACCCTACACCACCCATTCGAACGGTTACCTAAAATTTATTGTGCTATATTAATTATACTTAAAAGTAAATTATCCTTGTCATTTACATTTTATTACTAAACTCAAAGGAAAATTAAATGAAAAAATATAATATTTTTTCATGGAGCGAACTTGACTTAAAATGAAATTCTATGACCTACGTACCTTTCAGAGGGTTCAAAGTCCATATAGTTCGAGTTATAAATTCATGATACTTTATTTATTAAATAAAAATTATTCTTTATTATTTTATTTCTATTTTTTATTAAAGAGATTTTTATTAATTTTTTAAAATAGGAAAAATATATAAAAATGTTGGATTATGTGGTGAAATTGTCACTCTCATGAGGAAAAATTATCTGGGTTGCAGTAAGACTATCACTCACATGTCTTTTTAGAATAGGAGAAATTATTGGATTGACAATAAAACTATTACTCACGGACTTTTTAAAAATTAGAGAGATTAATTAGATTCATGGTGAATTTGTCATTCACGGGCTTCTTAAATAATAAAAAAAACTACTTGGATCCATGGTAAAACTATTACTCATTAGGTCATCAATTTATATGCTCATAGAGGTAATAGCATCTCATAATAAACTCCAATAAATATTATGATAAAAGAAAGAGAGTTGTTGATTATTTGCTTTACCATTATTATTATTATTATTATTATTATTATTATAAACGTCGAAAGACGTTGTTAGGAATGAAAATCCTTAAACATATTCACATGAAGTACTGATCAAGAGGAAATATATATGTCTAGTTTTTCATTTCATGGAAAGCACTATAATAATTAACTTGCTAAAAGAGAAGAAAACGTGATTTACACGTGCTTCATGCATACAAGTGAACAAAGGAAAACATCAGTTATAAAGATGACCTTTCAATAGAAAATGCAATCGTAACATAAAACACAAGTTTACCTATATTGTAGAATACAAGTTGTCTCTTAATCTTTTTTTCCTTTTCTCTGTCTCATGTCTCTAGCCATCAACTCTCCTATTTCCTGTATCACACTCTCTATTCTTCATACATACATCTTTCTAGAACTCTTAGTGCCTCCACCTCTAAATTGACTTTTCCCTCCTCTGGCTCTCAAGCCCTCTATTTATAAAGGAGTTGGCCATATATTTTTTAATTTAAAATTTGAGGATAATAATCATAAATAGATAAGATCTCGATCTCTTATTCATTTTAAAATTTATTCAATCCCATTTTTTAGATTTTTAAAGATTTATTATTATTATTATTATTTTTCTATTCACCTAATTTTTTTTTTGGTTGGCTGGCCACACAAGAGGGGGTGAATTGGGTGATGTAAAATTTTTGTTTTTTTTGAATCACAACCCAATTTCACTAAGAGTGTAGCAAAACAGGGATAAACAAAGAAAGTTGTGTGTAGCAACTGAAAAGAGAAGATGAAGAACAATACATAATAATTTATACTGATTCAACCCAACCACTTGACTTACATCCAATCCTCAAGTTATCACTTGGACTTTTTCACTATATCCCACAGGTTTGATCCGGGCACCTGTGAAGCCTAAGTACATCCCACAAGTTTCAGTAGGCACTTATGAAACCACTCTCCCCACACCTTTACAAGATGTTTAAATCCCTTAGTGTTTCCCCACACTAAGATTCTACCTCGAATATGTAAAAAGAAATATTTACAGAATAAAAACTCTCTTGAAGAGTAAATAATACATTGAAGGCTCACTCTATTGAGGTAGGTTTTTCAAACAATGCTGAGATAGAAAGATTTTACAAATTGTTACAGCATTTTCGCATAAACTCTCTTAAGATTATTACCCATAAGTTCAAATGATGTTCTATTTATAGATTTGTGATGTAACTGGACGTTAGACACAAGGTCTAGCCGTTAGAGACGTTACCCAATAGTTACTCTGCAAAACTAGCTGTTTACTAGCCACATTTAATATGTTGACACTCTAAAATTCAAATTTTGGGTGTCAACAAACGAATTTCACAAAGACCATAAGTTAAAGACTTTAACGTTAAACTTCGAAGTTCATCTGTTCTAAAGCAAAATTCAAATTTTCATCTTTGACAAATATTTCTATGTTGGAACATACGAATTTTCAAGTTTAAAGTTCTTCTAGTAAGTGTAAACAGTTGTTCCATATTGCTACAGTGCCTTCAAAGTTCAAATATTGGTGCCCAAAATTCATCTGTCAGTGAGCAACTTAATATGGCACAAGTTCTTTCTTTCGAAATTTGAATTTTGAATGTGCAAATTCGTCTATTTGCTATTCAAGAAGTATTTTCACATTCTGGGGATTCGAAATTCGAATTTTCAAAGCCAAAATTTGTTTGTTGGACTTGAAGTTTGAATTTTAGATATGGAAATACGTCTGTTGGCTATTCCAGAAGTATTTTCACATTCTGGAGTTTCGAAATTCAAATTTTGAAAGTCAAAATTTGTCTGTTAGACTTGAAGTTCGAATTTTAGAAGCCAAAATTCATCTATCAGTGGCAAACTCAACATGGCACAAAGGTTATCTTCGAAATTCAAATTTCGGAGGCCCTAAATTCGTCTATCACTAACAAAACTTCCGTAACTTCAAACTTTGCACTATAGATAATTTTGTAGAAGTTATAAATCTCTCATTTTAACTCCAAATTAAGCAAATGAACTATAGTTGGAAATCTCTCAATGTCTAATTTCAAATGAAATAAGTTTCACTTCAAAAACAAACGTATTCTTTGAGATATGATTAAAATAATGATAGGAGGTCAAAACTGAAAAATCCATATCTCACTACTCAACTTTAAATGCCCATAGCTTTTTCATATGACATTTATTTTGAGTGAAATAACCTTCTTTGAAAAGCTTATTAAGTCTAGTTTCATATGAAATAAGTTTTACATAAAAAAAAATATGTATTTTGAGAGATGTAATAAAAAAAAATCAAAGGTCAAACTCTTAATTCTTGAAAACCAAATTTCATTATGTTTAAAGTAAGGATATGTTACTTTGATACCTAAAACTTCTTGAATTAATCAAATGAAATTGTAAATCATTGAATTTTATTCTAAAGTTAGAATTTTGAAATTAAAAATTCGTCTGTCAGAGGGAATGTTTTTTAACCCTTTTAGTGCTTAATTATCAGACAAACTTTGTCATGACTTCAGACAAATTTTACACATTTTACAAACTGTGCTTGACTCGAAATTCAAATTTCAACACTTGAAATTCGTCTGTCAAAGGTGATATCTCTGGAACTTCAAATTTTAATCAACAAAGTTCATATTTTCATAAAGTATAACAAGTTTAACTTCTCAAAATTCGTCTGTCAATCAGAGTTTTTAAAATCTAACATATGCTAACATTAGATTTACTTAATCTAACTCACTTAAAACATATGGTAACAAGATTAAGTAATTTTCAAAGATTAATCCCACCTTAATACCTAAGTGAAAACAAAATATACCTAGTGACTAAGTCTTCAAATGTTGAGTTCCACTTCCACTTGATTATTTCCTTCTTGGCATGCTTCCTTCTGATCTTTAGTTTTTGGAGCATCCTTTCTCTTCTTCTTTCTTGAGTGAGACATGATATTGATTTCCATTTCTGTATTCCAATGTTCACTTTTTTTACTTGGACCATCATACATTTAATATATTACACTTAAAAATCAAGTAGTTAGTTCAGTTTATATATCCAACTTATATTATTTATTGTAAAAGTACAGTGGATATATTTGCACATGGCATGATATATACATTATAGCCATAATTAAATACATGCTAATATACATTTTACTTCTTTAAGGAATATTATATACATATAATATATTTGTTTCTTATTATTCTATATTTGTCATCATCAAAATTTATATTATACTAAACCTTCCAAATTTTAGATGATTTCATTCTTTTTTCCCTTTTTACTTTTTTTTTTATTTTTAAATCTTGTGGATGGGGAAGTTGACTAGATTTTAAAAGATTCCATAAGATTTTAAAAGACAATCCCTAGATTTATTTTCTTTTATTTTTGTTTCTCTATATTATGTATTTGAATTAAGGGATAATCTTCAAATTGTACTCTAAAATCTTTTAAGATAACCTAAGAACATTTTATATTTAATATCTTCCATCACTTAAGAAATAATCTTCTAGAATATTATAGATTTATTTTATTATTTTTCCTAGGAACCCTAAAAGCGACATATTTTTTATTTTTATGTATTTGATATTTTTGTCAAATGGGTTGGACAAAATACGGTATTTACAGTTGTCTTTCTTTACTTGTTTTCGTAGGTAAAGGAGAAAAATGTAATTTTGAAATTTTGCCAAAGGTACTAGTAAAGATAATAATACGTATTTTGTAGGGCCAATCATGCAATGCAAAGGGGAAAAGAGGTTAACGCGATCTCTTCTAACAACACTAAAATATGCCTTCGACCTAACCTTGAGAAAATTAAGATTGTTTTAAATGTAATGAAATGACTAGATTACCCCTGACCTAATTAGTTTACTATGATTGACTTTGTATGGAATCATTTGATACTAGGCACCAAGTCATTCGTCATGTACATTTCTCAACAAGGATTTTATTAATATCTAATATGTGGTTGACTGAAACAACTTACTGTGACACCTTATATTAGAGCCCATTTCCCATGTATTAGATTATTTTAGATGTTTTTCATCATGGTTTGAAGACTAGAATAATAATATAATAAAAATAGAATTTTTCAAAATTCAGGGCACTGTTCACTTGGCAATTTCCATTTTACCCGATGAACTTTGAAAATCCATAACTAAATCTACAAAAATCATCTTGATGTGATTCAAGTCTCTAAAATTTTCTTAAATTCAGATATACATGGAAAAAATGTAAAATAGTAACTTATTTGAGCCAATTCATACAATACTTTGGTGGATATTTACTGTTCATTGGGTCATTTTTTCTACCTTCCAGTTTCCTGGCCTCAACTTTGAAAAATCATATTTCATTCTATCCATGACCAAATCATGCATAATATATGTCATTGGAAATATCTATATATCCAATTATAGAAATATTTTTATTATACATTTATTTCACCTACACAGGGCATAAATTTAACTTAAATCATGAAGGGTCAGAATCTAACTCTTACTAGAACAGTTTTGGGAAAAACTCCATATCTCCTATTATATAGCTCCAATTAACTTCAAATCAGTGGCATATGAAACTTAAAACATAGAAATTTTTACACATATAAACCAATGAATATTTGGAGCTTTGTACGATTTTATATTAGCTTTTGAATTTTCCAGTACTTACTTTTCAGTTTTCAGTTTTCCCATTCTTGCCCTATTCTGAACCCTGACTTAGAAAATTCACCATTAATTGTACACAACTCCAAATGGGGTAAATAGGGTGTCATATTAAAGCTTGAGATTCCCTCTATCTGGTATAAAAATACCATAAATCTAATCTCACATTTAGTATAGAATAAGGCGAATGAAACAGACATATCCGGAAAATGCCCTGTTTCAGTCTATATTGCCATTTGCTTACCAAAACCCTTGTAAATGAACTCATTTTGGAATGAAACTTGGTAGAACATAACTTAACATCACAATAGCCAGAACTGGAAATTCTCATGCATTTTACACAACATTAACATAATAATCACTATTTTATAATTTTATATAAAACAAGACACAAATAACCATTCACATTATAACACAATAGCTTGCAACATCATTTTCTTCTTCATGCCTTTTGCTCCTTCCTTAGCTCTGTTGCATTGGTTCTCCCTAGCATGGTTAGTCATTGAAGGAGGGATGAGATTCAAAGAATCTCAGTAGCAATCACCATTCATGCAATCATATTATCACATTAAGCATATAATCATCATAAAACATCAAGTGAATGCTTTTAAACATTTATGCCATAATATTTTACAAAAATTTCAGCAGAGTTTCATTTTGTATTTTGGACATCCGGGGGTCTTAAAACCCTCAATTAACTCAGCCAACATTCTCAAAGCATCACAATTGATCATACCAAACAATAGGCAAGTCATCAAACTCATTGAAAATCATATGACAATATAAGGTAAGAATAGGTAAATTGCTACCTTCATGTTTTTTCTTACTCTTCAACTTGATACCAATGCTCCCACTAGCCTCCTTGGGCTTCTTCAAGTCCTAATGCACCATCAAATAACTACTCAAACTAATGGTTTCATGACTTTCTTCAAAAAGTGTTCATGAAACCCTAATTCTTCAAAAATTCACCAAAAATTCATTTCTAACTCAAAAATGATGAATTATACCTCTATTCCATGTAATTTTTCATGAGGAATCCAAATATGGCCTCAGAATTACCAAATTCAATTTCTAACTCGGTTACTGTTCATTCCGAATTAAGCTTCAAAAACCTAAAAATTTCACTTTCTTAATCTTGAACTTTTTCATGAAACCATCATTTGTTCCTAAGGTTTTTCACCATGAGGAACTTATTTTTGGCATCAAAAACATGAAATTCCAACTCTAAGTATGAACAGTAACTCATCCAAAATCTGGGAAATTCAAGAAAAATTGCTACACTTTGTTATACAACAAACCACTTGCATATTCAAGCTTTAAATGTGTAGTCTAACATTTGCCCCATGTTCTATGGTTTGTAAACTCATTGCCTTGCTAAATCATGTTTGGATGAAACCCTAAGATAGAAAGGAAGCAAACTAAAACATAGAACATGCTTTAAAACCCATAGATAGTAAGCTTAAGGTGGTAGCATAGAATCTTACCGATTGGTGCTTCAATTTCCCTTTGATTTTCTCTTCCTTTTTCTCTTCCTTCTTCCTCCCTCTTCTCGCATTTTTTTCTGATCTGTTTTAAGGTTCTGATTCACGCATGAATGGTGAGGAAATAGAAGGTTTTAAATGGTTAATTATATGCTTAATCATGGTTAATCAAATCAACTAACCAAAGTTACTTTTATTATTATTTTTTTTCTTCTCCTTACTTAGCAAGTTTTCCCAACTTTTTGAGATGATTGGTTGGCTTCATGGGCTGCAAAAAAAGAATGCATGGAAGAGCTTGAGGTGTCCAAAAATTGCTCAAATTTCCTAATCCAGATATACCTCAATCTGGATACTTTTTAATCGTACCGATAAAATCATCTTTAGAGTAATTTAGCACTTTTGGGATGTAGGACTATTCTAATTTTATTTTTATATTTCCATAATTATCCTATCCCAAATGGTATCTATGTATAGCCCATACCCTGACCCGGTTTCTTTTTAACCATCGGTAGGGCCCACAGTTACTTTATCGGTTTACTATTACTTTTGGACACTCAACACTGATTATTTCTTTATCCTTGAACATTAACCCTCAGTGCCATATACCATTGGACTTCTTTCATCGAGGGCTTCATTCTGACAGTAATTTTACATATTTACAAAACTACCTCTGAACTGGGGTTAAATTATAATTTCTGAAACTTTCGGGTCATTAGGTATAATTTTCCCCAAGAGATTTCTAAGACTCATTCCACGTAATTTTTATTACTTTAAGGACATGGATGTCCTTTTCATAATTTTTTGGGGATAAAAATATAATTTCTTATTTTTTTCATCCAACTGGGAAAAATGACATTTTTGCCCTTCTTTACGCTTAATGGTATCTCTTCATTTTTCTCAATTTCTCATGCATTTATTTTTTATATGAACATTTATTCCTTGGGGTTTAAATACAATATTCATATTTTTCTTCTAATATGGGAAATGACCATTTTGCCCTTAAGCCGAGTCAAATATATAATTATCCATTCTTTCGGGCACTTTCTTGTAATTTCACCCAAAGACCAATTTTTTATTATTTCTCTCACTATTCACACTACAAATTGGTCTATCTCTTAACATGGACCTCCCGGCTACGCCATACTTATACTATTGCGCTTAGCTTGGAGCAGGCTTTCATTTAAGTGGTATATTGCATATTTTCCAGGGTAAGTTCTGGAATTAATTTCTGCTAAGGACCTTATGGAAAATTTATTCAAATTAAGGACCGAACATAACTTTTTCAGAAAATTAAATGAGAAATTAATTCCTTCTAAAGCCAGATTATATATAACATTTTCATCTCACTTCATTTCTCATCTTTTATTCATTTTATAACATCCCATAAAAATAGGGATATTACACTTACCAAGGAAATGGAAGGTTTTGAAAAATATACTTCCATTGACCACATATGAACTATGCTTTAGTCACCATTCTTGAGATCTTCAGGTAGCCATTTCATTTGTTATTTGAGGTTAATATATTCGATCAGACCCGAATTCAAAATTTCCTATCACTTTACCTAGGTTATGGGTCCTTAACATTACTAAGGAATCTCTAGTATCTCTAGTGTGCATAAATAAATCGAGAACTCAATATCTTAATTTATGTCTTTCGTAGTTTTAGAATTAGGTAGTAAGAATATGATAATGCATATCCATCTAGAGTGACATGTACTTTTAGAATTGTTTGGACCTATACTTTGGTGCAATGGAATATCAGGGAGTCTCTTAGTTTCACCGCACATTTTGTGCTTCACTTTTATGGGGGATATTTGTACTTTCTTGAACATTTAATATTAAAATTAAGAAGGCAATTTTTCTCCACACAAGAGTCATGTAGCTTATGGAGGACAAGAACATAAAGATGTTCAAAGTTTGAGATGCTAGCACATTGTACGTTGAGTTCCCATTCGTGTGGATACTATAGAGGGTGGGTGATCCTGAGAGTTGTTCACCTTGATTTGGTCAACTCGATGGAAAAAGCATAAAGGCTGAGTTTTGAATTCATCATAGGTGTGTGTCTTACTTTTTCTATTTGGCTTAAGCAAAACTGACGAATCCTCCAGAGGGATTTTGGCTTAAAGTTTTAATCTACTACTATGTTTATGTACTGAATCCTAATAGTGGTATCAAAGCCACATCGTGTGTTTGCTTGAACTGAATTTGGCTGTGAATCTTCAATAAAATTGTTATTTTGATTTAGATTCATATGTTTCATAATATGAAATTCACACACCTGACATTTAGTCACTATTTGGTTGTATCTCTTTCATCTTACATCCAATTAAGGTGCTTTATACTTTTTTTGAAAGCTAAGATAAAAATTTAAAACTCTTATTCTTTGAGCATCTCGATATTTAGACAGCATTTGGGTCGAAAACACTGCTAAATCACAGACCAAAATCATTTTGTCATCTAGATTTGTAGAATAGACCTACGATAGGTATTTTGCCTATAACTTTCAGATCCAATTTTTGATTAGTGTGATTCAAAGGTAGTTTGAAAGCTAATAGAAAGGATACAAATTTCATGTTTTGACTTTCATCCAATTCAGCTTGGAGGATTGTCAAAAATGTAATCCAACTCTAGTGTTGAAATTGTTCTAGTACCTAACATTGGAATCAAACACTTGAGGTTTTCTGCCATAAGTCTCTCATCCTAAATCTGATTTAGGTTCTTTCACAAGCGTTAGAAATCTCTATACATTTTATGTTTTAAGGTTTTCAAAATTCTGAAAGCTTCAAGGTCAAAAGTTGACACATTTGGAGGTCTAGTGAAAGATTTATGATTTTGATCATAGGACAAAATGAAAGAGTTTTATTGCGGCTTTAATTTTATACATCACTAATAAATTGAGAATTTGATTAGTAAAATATATTTTTTGCATCATAAATAATATAAAATTTAATTATTTATTTTCCTTACAAGAATGAATTATGAATTACTCTTTGAACATATTATGTATTTTGTTTGGGTATGGTGCATGGTATGGCCCTAGGATTTTATTTTACAAATGATTTGTATTTTTTAAATACGGCCTACGTGTCATGCCTTTCTCTCTACATTCTTTATGTATATTTTCTTCTCAACTCACTCCCCTCAAATGTAACTTGAGGTTTATAAAAATATTAGTAATTTTGAAATGAGAAAGCAAGGCGAAAGATGTAGAAGCTAGATGGAGGAGAAAAGGAAAAGGAGCAAGTTCATGAGATGTGCTAGCCGAGGACTTGAAGAAAAATATCTTTTCTTTTCTACAAAATCCTCTCATTGGCTTGGGAGGATATAGGATAGATGGGTCATGCTACGACATGTTTATTTTATTGCTTTATTATCATGTATGATGGTAATATAGATGTATTGTTTATGTGTATGAGATACCATGTATATGATCATATGAATCATTCATGTGATGAATAACTAAGGAAACAAGTAAAATAATAAATAAATCCCTCACATAAATTTTAAGTCATACGCCACCCAATAATGGACACTTGTCAAGCTTTGAGATCACTTATGTGGGTCTTCTAAAACAGAGTGCATTAAGTTTTCTTTAGTGAGGCAATGTGGGAAATGATGCTTCCCATGGTTCAGAGTGGTTCAACTTGTTAGATGTGCTGGCTTCCCAAGAAGGGGGTGAATTGGGAAGATTAAGATTTTCTGCAAAACTTTTAGGAAAGTGAGGAAAGCAAAGGTGACAGTAAACCAGAGTATAAATGAATATTCAATAAGAGTAGTAATAGAGAATGGAAGACACAGATGTTTATCCTGGTTTGGTCTTTCAATCTTGACCTACGTCCAGTCCCCAAGCCACCACTTGAGATTTTTCACTATCTTGCAAGAATTCAGTAGGCTTCTTGCAAGTGCCACAGTACAGCATTGATGCTCTGTTTTAGAGCTCACATTTTCACTCTTTGCACTCTAGCTAAGTGCTTCTCCAATTCCTTGTGATATCTCCGCACAAGAAAATCTTTCTTCCAGATGAAGATAAGATTGTTTACAGTGAATAAACTCTCTTAATCAGAGTGTATATGAAAGTTGGAGTACAAATATTTAAGTATGAATGAGTAAGAGACTTTGAGTAAATGATTTGGTAAAGTTTCAGTATATACGGGTTAAAATCATTACCCACACCTTCAAATGATGTTATATTTATAGATTTAGGTCTTAACTATACGTTAGAGACAAAATCTATCTGTTGGAGAAGTTACCCAACGGTTACTCTAAAAAACTATTCGTTCACCAACTGCATTTAATGCCTATGACACTCAAAGTTCAAATTTTGGTTGGCCAACAGACGAATTTCGCAGAGACCGAAGGCTAAAGAATTCAACATTGAACATTCAAAGTTCGTCTGTCATGAAGCAAAGTTCGAATTTTGGTCTTTGAAAAATATTTCTATGTTGGAACATACGAATTTTCAAGTAAAAAGTTCTTCTTAAATGTGTGAACAGTAGTTCCATTTTGCTACAGTGCCTTCAAAATTCAAATTTTGAGACTCAAAATTCGTCTGTCAGAGGACAGTTCAATAAGCCACAATAGTTCAGCTATTTCAAAATTTGAATTTTAAAACTTCAAAGTTCGTCTGTCAGAGAGGCCTCTTTTCAAACTTAATATAAAGTTCGAATTTCTGAGTACTATCATTCGTATGTCAACATATCATTATAACAGATCAAAAGCTTTGTTTCTGAAATTCAAATTTTCATATTCAAAGTTCATTTGTCAGTGAGCCATCTTGATGTTCTCTCTAAACTTAGTTTTCAGATGAACTTTGACATATCCTCAGACGAATTTTTCATTTTTCATAAGTTGTATTTTCTTCTGAAATTCGAATTTTCAAAGACCAAAGTTCATCTGTCAGAGAAAGCTCTTTTCAAACACGTATCAAAATTTGAATTTCTCAAGTCCAAATTCGTCTGTCAAAGAAGCTTCTTTTCAAACTTGTTCTTTTTCAATAGGAAATTCAAATTTCCAAATCCAAAGTTCGAATTTTCAAAACAGTATATCAGTATATGTTTCAAACTTCATCTGTTAGTGGGTGTTTTTCAAATATAACATAGAATCATAGTTTTAAAACATCTCTTTGCCAAATCAAAGTCTTTTACTCAATTTAAATAAGGCTGTAGATTCTCCATCTATTCTTGTGTTGGTTTTTCTTGAATTTCTCCACTTGAGATCATTTGAGCTCCTTTGATATCTTCTTTCTAAGCTCTAGAAAGTTAGTTTGGAGTCATCAAAACACTTGATTCAATACAACTTAATTAGGGCCATCAAGTTGGACTTGGGCCTTAAGGCATGGATGGGATTAAACATGTCAGGATATATGATGTCAAAATCCCATAAAAGAATCTAAGTGTTACGTAAGATATAATTGGTAAAAAGTTACCTACCTAAATAGTTTAATTTTAGCATCATGCCAAAGCTGAGTTAGAGTTAAGTGAAATATGGATCTTAGCTCACTAATAATTATTAAGAGGGATGATAATTTTAGTAGGAGTATATTAACTAAACTTTGCATAATTTTATAAATGTAAAATCAATATATGCAAATAACATTTTTGCGATATCATTACAATCAATCCTTGAAAAGGATAACCATAATAGGACATACTTCCTTGACTAGTTCTAGAACTTGAGAATTGTTCTCAAACCAAAGTAGGAAGTTGTATGTCGTAGTAAGCCTATTCTTGACAGGCCAATAACTAACGCTTCTAGAGCTTAGAGAGATGCTTACACGAAGCATCAAAATAACTCCATGAACATATAGTGCCTAATGTTAGCTGCCATAATATCAGAACTTGAGAAGTATCTGGAACACATGGATGTTTATGAGATGATTGTGCATCTCAAGGAAAAGTTCTAGCAATAGGTTAGGGAAGAATGGTATGAGATTACCAAGGCCTTATATTCCTACAATATGGCTAAAGGAATGAGACTACTAATACCTTTAATTAAGGTGAGGGCAAAGAAAAGGCTTGGACATCAAGTCCAAGGAGCAAGTCAAGTCCAAATCCAAGGCAAAAAGACAAAGCCTACAAAGGATAGAGTTAATTTCCATTATAATGAATCATTCATTAGAAGAGGAATTACAAATTCTACATGAAGATCTAAAGAAAAGAAAGAGTAGTGAGACTAGTACTTTTAATATCTATGTTATATAAGCTAACTTTTACATCATGTTATTAGATATCGGATGTGGTTAACACATTTCTATAAATGTGAAGGAATTTAAAAGAAGTAGAAAGCTAAACAAAGGGCAAAGCTAACATAGAAGTTGAGTTTGGAACAAAAGTTGCTACCTTATTCATAGGATTGTTGGAGTTAGTTTTTCTAAAATGGCTTTCATTTGTTCTAAACAATTGTTAATATGTTCCTACTATGAGTAGAAACATTATGTCATACTCTTATTTAGAAGAAGATGATTTTGCTATTCTATTGAGAATGAAATTGCTCCATTAACCATGACATATGTATGTTATGGAGATTGTATGATGATCACTATCTTCTAAAACCTAGATAAGCCTAATAACATAGATACCATGAGGATTAAATCAAATGATTTAAATCCTACCTACCTATGGCATTGTCGTCTTGGCCATATATATAAGAAGTGCTTATCTAAGCTCCATAAAGATGGACTTCCTAACTCATTTGATTTTGAATCATTTGAGACTTGAGAATATTATTTATTGAGAAAGATGATAGAGACATCTTTTAATAGAAATAGTAGGAGGATCAGTAATTCATTGGACTTGATACATATCAATGCATACAATCCAATGAACACAAATGCTATAGGAGTTTATGAGTACTTTATTACCTCATTGATTTCAACAGAAATGATTTTACCTATCTAATGAATCATAAGTTTAAATCATTTTAAATGTTCAAAACTTTCATAATAGAGTACAAAATCAACTTGGAAAGACTATTAAAGCACTTCAATGTGATCAAGGTGGTAAATATCTAAGTCAAGAGTTTACTAACCATTTTAGTAGTTGTAGGATCAGCTAACAACTTACACCATGAGAACACCACAATGGAATGGTGTGTCTAAAAAGAATAATCGACCTCTATTAGATATGGTTCAACCTATGATGAGTAAGAGAGATCTTCCATCTTCCTTTTGGGATATATACTAGAAATAGATGCATTTACATTAATTATATTCCCTTTGAAAACAAAGTGTCTATGTTTCAATGGTATCATTTAAAGATGGTTTCAATTCCAAAAGAACCAATGAGAGCAAAATATATATTGAATCACTACTGAAAAATGATACTCACAAAAGTTGGTGAGCCTTATCTTGAAATGCAAGGCCCACAAAGGTCTAATAGGATGCAACTTCTGCCTAAGAAATATTGATTTATCAAAAATGATAGTTGTGACGTGTGTTGCTCATGAATTAAGATTCATGCCAACTACCTATCAAGAGGCCATAGTGGGACTAGACTCTGAGAGATGGTTAAATTCCATGAGATATGAAATGTAATACATGACAATCAAGTTTGAAACTGGGTTAACCCACCTGAAGGTATAAAGACCATTGAGTGCTAGTGACATGGATGGCAAAGCACATACTTTCTTAGCATGGTTGGTAGTAAAAGTTTCTAATAAATCCATAGTATAGACTATGTTGAAATCTTTTTGCCAATTGCTATGATTGATTCCAACAGGATCTTTCTTGACATTGCCACATATTATGAATACGAAATTTCACAAGTGGATGTTGTAACATCTCAAACTTAAGTCAATTTTCCATGTATTAAACTTCAGTCATGTCCATTATTCCATGATTAGAGACTTGATTGCATAAAAATATCGAAACATATTTTTCTTAATTTCAGGTACTGTTCATTGTGTATTTTTCATTTTACCCGATAAATTTGAAAATTCATAACTAATTCTAGAAAAATCATTTTATAGTGATTAAAGTCTCTAAAAATAGATCAAAACTTCTCTACATGGAAAATATATGAAACAGAGTATTATCTTGACCAATTTATACAGTTTATTTCTCAAACATTTACTATACATTTAGTCATTTTCTCTTTCCCAGGATTTTGGACTTATATTTAAAAATTCATATCTCATTATATCCTAAGTCAAATCAAATAGTCTTTATGTCATATGAAATCCTTGAATGTACAATTTTTATAAATATTTTTCTTGTACATTTAGTTTACTTGCACAGGGCATGGTGTTAACTTAAATCATAAAGGGTCAGAATTCCACTTTTGCTCGAACAGTTTTAGGAAAACCTTCATATCTCCTATCATATAACTCCAATTACCTCCAAATCATGGCATATGAAACTTCAAACATAGCCTTTCTATAAATATAAACCACTAAATTTTTGGATCTCTGCACTATTTTATATTATCTTTTTAATTTTCCAGTACCTAACTTTTAGTTTCCAATTTTCTCAATATTTCCCTGTTCTGAACCCTAATTTTGAAAATTCACTATAATTTATACATATCTCCAAATGGAGTGCTCTTTAGACCATTTTAAAGCTCTACTTGTGTACTTTAAGAGCATATATATTACTCAAACTAGGTGCCCTATCTTACATAAACAGTACCTACGTATCTATCAGGGTGTCCCAATTGTATATCTCCATTCATGCCTTGGCAAAATAAGCTTCATATCATATATACATCATCATTCATTGTACCATATTCACACATAATATCAAAAGGTATCTCAAAGAACATACTTGCATTAGTATACATGAATCATGCTTTGCATACAAATTTATACATATTACCAAAAATTAACATCAATCCTTGCAAGAACATAATTTCCACCAATTTCTTACTCCTCTCTTTTGGCTCTTCATGAACTTTTTGTATTGCTTGGCCTAAACATGGTAAGAATTTGGAAGGGATAATATTCAAAGAATCTCAGTAGTTACCACTAATCAAGTAAATATATAATTATATAATGCAAGCACACTTCATCAAATCATCATTCAAACATTTAGAATCATTTATGCTTAAACATTTTATAGAAAATTGGACAGAGTTTCCCCTTATATTTTGGACATCCCGGGGTTACAAAACCCCTCACATAACTCAGTCACTATCAACAAATCATCACATAACAACATTGCAAACATTTGGTATAACATTAAAACCATAGCAACTATATAACCATATAATGCAGGATTATGTTAGTAAAATACCTTGTGGCTTTCCAACACTTTCCAAACTTTGTAGACCCTTTCTTTGATCCTCTAACATTTCCTTGAACCCTATTACATCATAAAACAAGGTCTTAAGTCATTGATTGCATGACTTCCTTCATAAAGAGCTCACTTTAACTCTAATTTTTCACTTTGCTTTCCTTTTGCATTTTCTTACACAACATAATTGTTCTAACCTATTTTGGACCCAAAGAATCTTTTTTTGGGGTCAAAAACTTGAAATTCCCTTTCCTTTCACAAACCCTAAATAGCAGAAAAATAGAGAAAATTGCAAAAAAATAATAACTCATCAGTCTTTGAAACCAATGCCATAATCTTGCATCTTGTGATATATGCTTCACTTTTTATGGATTGGTTACTTCATGACACAATTTTCTGTCTCTACTCTCTCTCTAGGTCAGAAATTTCAGTGGTGAAAATAGAAGAAAATAAGCCACAAAACTCTTCCAAACTCAAGGGAACACTAAAGAATAGGTATAAGATGTTACCTTGAGAATTTGACGACCAAACTTGGCTTTTTCTTCTTCCTTTTCTCCCTAGGTGTTCCACAGCTTCTCTCCTCTTCTTGCTACAGTTTCAGACGTGATGAAGGTTGAAAATAATGATGGTTAATGACTTACTAAGATATTTATCTAATAAAATCACTTAATTAACTTTTCTTTTTGAATTTATTCACTTTTTCGTTAAAAGCTTTTCTAAAATTTTTACTTGTGTCCATAAGCTATAATCAAACATGGCTCATTCCATTTCTTGTCCAAAAATTACTTCAATAATTTTTATGGAACAAAATACTCTTTACTGATTAAATTTACTCATACCAATTAAGTATTTTTGCCAAAATTGTCACTAAATTGGTACACGATTATCCAACAATTACTTTTAGTCCAAAATCATTATTTTGATCCAAAATATGTTTTAGCAAGATCCTGTCACTTTTCTTGAATTAATATTGTCTCTTTCCACAATCCAAATGGTCTTTATTAGGTAAAATATTAATATTAAACCTTAATTACCCAATAAATATTATTTTGATCTTAATAGATTCCTTGCTATATTCCATTGGGTTTAGCTCCTTGATGGTTTTATTTTGACTATAATTTTTCATATTTTCAAAAATACCCTTGACCCGAGGTAAATTTATAATTTTTGAAACTTTCAGGTCACTAACTGTAATTTGTCCCAAACTTCTTCTCATTTCCTATCCACGTAAAATTCTTCTTTCAGGGACTAACTTGCAAGCATTCTCAATCCTTGGGGCCAAAATATAATTTTTTTCATTTTTTTGTTTAACCTGGAAAATGATTTTTGCCTTTCTTCACTTTTAAAGGTATCTCTCAGTTTTTCCTAGTTACTCATGCATTTTATGATATCAATATTTTTTCTTAGGATTTTAAATTCAATATCACATTTTTCTTCTAATCTGGAAAATGACCATTTTGTCCCTGAACCAGGTCAAAAATGTAATTATTCATTTTTTGGGCACTGTCTTGTAATTTTACCCAAAGACTAATTTTTTATTATTTCTTTTTCATTATTCACATTAACTTCAAATTGATCTATCTCTTAACCTGGACCTCCCGGGAACACAGTACTTATACAGTTGTGCTCAGCTTGGAGTGGGCTTTCATTCAAGTGGTATATTGCATATTTTCCGGGGTAAGTTCTAGAATTAATTTATGTTAAGGATCTTATGAAAAATTAAATTCAATTAAGGACCAAACATAACTTCTTAAAAAAATTAGATGAGAAATTAATTCCTTCTAAAGTCTGATTATATATAGTCTTTTTGTCTCGCTTCGTTTCTCATCTTTTATTTATTTTATAACATCTCATAAAAATAGGGATATTACAGATGTTCAAATATTTCTTTATAGAAACTTCTTCATGGATGTGTGCTTGAAACAGTCTAAGGGTTTTATACATCTAAAGGATTCTAGAATGGTAGACAAGCTTCAACGATCTATTTGTGGATTAAAGCAAGCATTTCAAAGTTGAAATCTTCATTTTGATGGTACAATCAAAGAGTTTGAATTTAGTAAAAACAAGGATGAATCTTGTGTTTACAAGAAGATTAGTGAGAGTGTAATCATATTTCTAGTATTATTTTTTTATGACATCTTACTCATTGAAAATGACATTCCTACCATGTAGAATGTTGTGCCATGGTTAGGAAAGTGCTTTTCAATGAAAGACTTAGGCAGGGCTACTAATACATCAAGAGATTAAGATATATAGAGATAGATCTAAGAGGTCAATTAGTCTAAGTTTAAGTGCATAGACAAGGTACTACATATGATGTAATATTCCAAGACAGAATTTGTACCATTGTCTAATGGCATCATCCCTAGCAAGATTCAGTGTCCTAGGACACATGATGAATGAGAATGGATAAGGGTCCATAGGCTTAGGCAATTGGATCCATCATGTGTGCCATGTTATGCACTTCACTAGATGTCAATATGCCTTAAGTTTAAGCAAAAGATACCAATCAAATCCTAGTGAGAGTCACTAGACAATTGTCAAGAATATCCTTAAGTCCTTGAGAAGAACAAAGGATAAGTTCTTAATATATAGACATTGGAAGACAAGTTTATTGTAAATAGTTATACACACAAAAGCTTCCAATATAATAAAGATGATTGATGGTGTAGTAAGATGGAATAGTTCCATGCAAAATATTATAAACAAAGGGTGAGTATATGGCAACATCAGATGTAGCTAAGGAACTTGTTTGGATCAAGAAGTTTGTTTCCAAGTTGGGAGTTATGCTAAATGTCACAAAACCTATAGACTTATACTATGACAACGGTGGCATTATTGCGAAGGCTAAAGGCCAAGGTCATATCAAAGATCCAAACATATACTCAGATCAAAACTCACCTCATTCAAGAAATCAAAGAAAGAGGAGATGTACATATGTGCAAAGTAATAATAAATGACAAAAGATATTGATTTATTTAATGTACCTCTACTACAAGCAAGAAGATGAGTGTCATGCTAGGTCAATAGTTATGAGATACACGTACAATTGGACTTAGTACAAGTGGAAGGCTGTTAATGATTATGCCCTAGACCAATCATTTGGATGCAAACATTATCTTTGTTAACATATTATTTTGTCATCTCAATTATATTGTTTGCATGTTTTCTTTATAATAGAATCCATGAATAATCATATAACAGCTACTCTAAATGTCCTTGGTTGATTATTGTTATGATCTTTATTGATGATCATGCGATGAGCATGTATGGAGATTCAAATCAAGATCATAGGCACATTGTTAGAAACCAAGGTGTTGGACTGACCCGCCATGAGATAGCTACATAAACTAGGTCATCAGCGTATCTCATACATAGTTGTGTCATTTAGCCCCCATGTTAGATTGACTTGTCACCCAAGAGGGTGGTGAATTGAGTGTTATAAAATTTTTGCTTTGATGACGAACAACCCCCAATGTATCAAAAAGAACAAAGACAAGGATAAACAGATGAGAAGATAAAAAGATGAATGAAGAGCAATACACAAGAGATTTATCTTGATTCAGTCCAATACTTGGCCTACACCCACTCTCTAAGCCACCACTTGAGATTTCTTTACTATATCTCACAAGTTTGATCCTGATACTTGAGAAATCTTAGTACATCTCAGACTTCTCACTAAGTCTTTCATTCTCCCCCACATTTCCTAGTGTGATTACAAATCCCCTCAAGGTAAACTAACCTTAAGTAATCCCTCTAGGATACCTCACCTAGAAAATCTCTCTCACAAAGAAAAGAAGATTACAATGGATAAACTCTCACTTACAAGAGTGGATAGAAACATTGAAGCACAAAGAATGACCTAAGTTTGATAGATAAGGCTTTAATTCAATGTAGTAGCATTTTGGAACCCAATACACTTAGATTCGTTGCATCATAGCCTTAATGACATTCTATTTGTAGATTTCCAAGCTAATCTAGCTATTAGAAATAAAATATAGTTGTTGCTCTGCTAAACTAACCATTTACTAACTACATTAAATGCACTTTGTCAGAACTTGAATGTTCAAGATGAACAGCTTGATCGTTTAAGCTAGTTGGCTATATTGGGTTTCTAAGGTATAAAATCTCAATGAACGTTCAAGATTTCTTCTTAACTATTTATCTTGTCATCTCAAGATGGTTAGAAGTAAGTCCAGACATGATAAACTATCAAGATATATAACTTGAACAAGAGTTTCATAGATGCAAAACCCATAAACTTAAACATTTAAATAGAACATCATGATCATTTAAGATATGTGGATAGGAAAACACATATTTTCTAAGCAACACTTGAATGTTTAAGAGAATCATACATAAACCATCAACATGTGAGCAATAAATGGAAGAGAGAGTTGTGAACCACAACGAACGTTTAAGTTCAACAACTTAATCATTTAAGAATGTTTCAAAAGAGGCTCTCCATTATGCCTGTCAACTTGACCATTTAAGAGAAACAATATGATCGTTTAAGCTTTTAACCTAGAACTTCCACATATTGATTAATAAGCCTAAATACATTTAAGAGGTTAAGCATGATCATTCAAGCTATCTCCTATGTGAAAGATCATGAGAACCCAGAAACTTAAATGTTTAAACTAATTCCCATAAATGTTTAAGAGTCAAAAAAGTTTCAAAAATACTTTGAAAAACATGGACTCTTTTTTTATATTGTTTGAGAAAACAAGTTAAGGTTGATTGTAACCAGTTTAAGTGTATCCAAAGCTTTACTATCATACAACCTAAGAGAAACAAATATGACAATCAACTTTAAGCTTGAGTTCTCTCTTGATCTTTTGCTTTCTTCAAACATTTGCTCCCTTGATATCATCGTCATCTATTCAGAAAATCTTGGAGCATTCTTTTCTTCATCTTTGAGTAAAACATGATGTTGATAATTCATTTCTTCACTTCAATGCTTACTCTTCCTTTTCTTTGAACATCCTACATTGAATATAATTTTCTTCAAGTAAAGTAAGCAGTCTAATTTCACTTTATATGATAAGCATGATATATAAGATATAAAGAATACTAGAAACATATATCATGCAACTTTTTATTTCATTATTTGACATCATCAAAACTAATCATATTAATCATCAGACTTAACAATATCCCCTTTTTCTACAATAGGAAATCCATTATGAAAAATATACTTAAGGTGAATGCATCATATAAAACATCATATTTTTATAACATTCTCTCTCTTTATTTGACATCAGCAAAAAGTTTGAAGGGTAACATATCTCCCCCTATTTAATGAAATATACCATCCTTCTCTCTTAATGTGATGCAAATAGAAAGAGGTGGAACAAACATCATACAAAGCATACAAAACCAATTTAAGGCTTACAGAGCCTAATCAATATTCATTCTAAGCATGGCTCTTATACGACTAACACCAGTTCTACAAGGAGTACTTGAAAAATAGATTCTAGGGACTCTGACGCTTAAATCAGTAAAGATCATCAATACTAATCAATTAAGCAATGCTCCCCCTCAAGATATGCATAATAAGCAAAAGATAAATTCAAAGAGGGTTTATATATGTTCATATATGTTGGCCAATGATAATTCTCCTTAGAAGATTGTTGCCAACAATCTCTTTAGCCTTTGTGTTTTCCTCTTCTTGTTGATTCAGCTTATAGTCCAAAGGAAATTGTCTCTTTTCATCAAATATTCCAAAGTTTCTGTAGCTTGACCACTTTTAGATTAAGGAATATCTGCAAGATAAATTTATCTCGTGTTCTTTGGTACCCAATCTTGGCTCCACTAAAGGTTAGTTTAAGTACTCTTATGCTTATGTCATATCAACACAAAGAACACACCAAAAAAAACCAAAATATGATCTTACACAAAGTATTTCAAAGAACAATGATTCAAGAGGGTAAGGAGTAGATATTACCAATTGTTATATCATTTTGGTCTCAAGCTTGAATGTGGTGCAGAGTGGTTTATATTTCTTCTTTGCATGCATGACACTCTTATTCAAGATTATTCTCTTCGTCTTTTCAAGGCAGGTGATTTGATTTTTGTTGGAACTTCTTCCTTAAGGTGAAGACATACTTCTTTAAGGATAGGACTTTGATCTCCATTACTTTTCCTTGTGGATTGTAACTTTAGCTTTAATTGCTTGTGAATCTTTCTTTTGTTATATCATCTTTGTTGTACTAACATGTCCTTTCTTCTTGGAATAGTTCTACACAAATGAAACACTAAAAGGACATTTTGGCATCCACTTATATTTGGGTCCAAGAGAGTTAGTGGTATTCTTTGGAACCCACTTCATACTTTTACTCAAACTATTTCTCTTTATATTGCACAAATGAGTCATATGCCCATTTTTACCACAGTTTGTGCATAATGGTGAGCCAGACATAATAGTAAGCACAAAAAAATTCAAATAAAGCTTACTATTCCCCTTAGACTTATTTGTATAGCCAACACATGACTTGTCAAACATACGTTTTTGTTTGCCAAGTAGAATATTTAAATTACCTCTTCCTTGGGTGAGTTTGGCTAGAACTCTAGTTAAATTATCTTTCTCTTTTATTAAATTATCACATAAATCACAAGAGGGTGCGTGCATGTGTGTGTGAGTTTCACATGTGCTTTCTAGCTCTTCTACTTTCCTTTTAAGGGATTCTTTTTTCATGAGTTCCTTTTTCTAATTCTTTTCTAAAGAAATCACTTTCTTCTTATTTTGTACAAATGTTTTTGCTAATGCAAACAATTCATCATGCATTTCATCAAAGAAAAATTCAAATTCAGAGTTAGAATCAAAAATTGATACCTCATTGTTGGATTTTATCATTAAGCATGGATAAGCATCCTCTTCTTCTTCATCATTTGAATTGATACTTTCATCATCATCTTCAGATTCTTAATGAGATGGTGTGACTTTGAACAAGAATAGCTTCGTCTTGTTTTGCTCTACATTCAATTGTTGAAGATTTTCTTCATGTTCAACCAAATTACCAAAGAGTACAGCTATTAAGTTCATCGATTCTCCTCTTGTTTCTTCAATAGCTGTCACCTTTGGTTGCCACTCTCTAGGTAGAGCTTGTAGAATCTTTCTCACTTGTTCTCTTTGAGAATATTCCTTCCCAAGTGCCTTGAGATGGTTGATGATGTGTGAGAATCTCTTCTACATATCTTTGATAGGTTCACCTTCCTTCATTATGAAATTCTCGTACTGACTAGTGAAGGTGTTAGGCCTATACTCCTTGACACCACTAGTGTCTTCATGTATTATTTCAAGAATCTACCACATTTCTTTTGCTGTTTTGTAATTGGAAACTCTAAAGAATTCATCTTGTTCTACCTTTCACCATGATAGTTTAAGAGTGGTTTAAGAGTTAGAAAAGTTGCAAAAACACTTTGGAAAACATGGACTCTCTTTTGATATCATTTGAGGAAACAAGTTAGGGCTAATTGTAACAAGTTTAAGTGCATCTAAAGCTTTACTAACATACAACCTAAGAGAAACAAATATGAAAATCAATCTTGAGCTATATCTCTCTCTTGGTCTTTTGCTTTCTTCACACATTTGCTCTTTTGATATCATCATCATCATATTCAACAAATCTTGAAGCATTCTTTTCTTCATCTTTGAGTAGAACATGATGTTGATAATTCGTTTCTTCACTTCAATGCTCACTCTTCCTTTTCTTTGGATAACCTACATTGAATATAACTTTTTCCAAGTAAAGTAGTTAGTCCAATTTCACTTTGTATGATAAGCATAATATAAAAGATATAAAGAATATTAGAAACATATATCATACAAACTTTTTGCTCCACCATTTGATATCATCAAAACTAATTGTGTTGATAATCAAACTTAACAACTCAGACTTGAGATCTTCATAGTTCCTACATGCAGATAACCATGTCTTGAGATAATCAGAAATCACTCTTTATCTAGGTGATGATGTAGGTTATGTTCAGATACAATAGGATCCATGCAGTGGATATTGAGTGATCAAGATGAAATTTGTCTCTCTTGTTATAAGAGAGATATCTCTAGGCCCCATGATGGAGTAGGACTGAGAAATGTATGGTCATGCTCAAATGAAAATGAGTTTTCATTTGTTTAGTCAGTTGAGCTCAAAGATTGTAAAATCATGATTAAGCAATATGAAGGTGATGTCTCCATGTCTCATGTTTAACCTAGATATCATATGACAAAAGGGACATGACACGTACTATAAGATAGGTTGTATTGAATCATCAATCTTCATATAATTTGGGTAGTCATAATGCTTTAATAGAGACCTCTTATGACTTGTGAGTTGAAAGAAATTTCAAACCCACTGCCAACATTATATGAACCTATAGGGTCGCACACGAGAACGGACATGATGCAAACTAGAATATTTTAGATTTATTGAATCTAGAAAAATGTCTCATTCAATGTATCTCTCTGTTCTAGAGGATTTCCTATTTTAATTAGATTAGAATATTGTAGAAATTCTTTTATTTAGAATAAGAGAATAATATTCTATTAGTAATAGGAATATTCTAGAATGTTTCCTAATTTGATTAGAAAATATTATTTTGTTGAATATTGAAATAATATTTTATCTCTTTTTAGAAGGTGGTAAGAGAAATTAATACATATATATATATAAGATATATTATTAATTTTGATATGTGTGTGTGTGATATATATATATATACATATATATTTGATTTAGTTTAAGTATGTGTTATTTAAATTAAATGAAGATAATGTTTGATTTATTTTAAATTAAACAAATATTGGAATTAATTTAAATAATATATTTGAATTAAATATGATTTAATTCAAAATATTCATTTAAATTAATGAGGGAGATATATATATATATATCTCATTTGATTTAAATAATGTACTTAAATGAAATGAAAATAATATCTTATTTAATTTAAATGTTAAATTAAATAGATATGTGGATTAATTTAAATTATGATCTAATTTGAATTATATATATTTAAATTAATGGATAAGTTAGTAGATAAATCAATTTAAATAAATATTTAAATTGATTATTCAACTAATATTAATTTAAACTTACTTGATAAGTTAGCAAGTAAGGATTAATTTAAATAAAGTGTTTACATTAATATTTGACTTAATTTAATATAAACTAGCTTAGAGATAAAACAACATTTAATTCAAATAATGTCTTTAAATTAAATATAACTAGCTTAAAAAACAAGTCACCTCCCTCTATAAATAGAGAGAACTAGGAGTCTTCAAGATATTAAACACTTTATACTTTATTCCACTTATTATTTCTCCAGTTTTTTATTCTACATACCACCTAGAGAGAGTGAGAGAGAAACATAACGCTTTTTATATTAAAATTAAGAAGGCAATTTTTCTCCAAACAAAAGTCATGTAGCACATGGAGGATAAAAATATAAAAGCAGTTTGAGATAATAGCACACCATTCGTGTGAATACTATAAAGTGTAGGTGCTTGTGAGTGTTGTTCATCTTCGTCTGATCAATCACTCGACAGAAAAAGCATAAAGGTTGAGTTTTGAATTTGCAAAGTATGTATCTTACTTTTTCTACTAGGCTTAAGCAAAACCGATGGATCCTTGGGAGGGATTTTGGATTAAAGTTTTATTTTTGTGTTTGTGTGTCAAAATCCCAACAACTTACATGCCAAAGAGCATGCTTATTAGCAAGAGGTAATGAGAAAGGAGATAGAAGCACTTGAAGCAAACAGGACATTAGAAACATTACCACCAAGAAAATGTGCCATTGACTCAAAATGGGTCTACAAGGTGAAATTCAAACCAAATGGAGAAGTGGAGCAATATAAGGTGAGGCTTGTGGCGAAAGGCTTCATGCAAGTGAAAGGGGTTGATTTTCACAAAACCCTTGCAATTGCAGCAAAAGTTGTCACTGTTCACTATCTTCTTACAGTAGCTACAAAACGTGATTGGGAAATGCATCAATTAAATGTTAACAATGCCTTCCTTCACGATGATTTGAATGAGAAAGTATATATGAAGATCTCAAGAGTTTGCATGAAAGGGGGAGACAAGAATCTATAAATTGAGGAAGTCACTTTATGGATTGCACCAAGCATCAAGAAACTGGTATTACAAATTCACCAGTGCACTAACAAAGGTGGGTTTCACACAGTCAAAATCTGATCACTCTTTGTTCATATATGAGAAGGGAAGTGTGTTCCTAACCAGTCTCATATATGTTGATGACATTATTTTAGATGGAAATAACAAAGAAAAGTTGCAAGAAATAAAAGAGTATCTTAACAAGAAGTTTAGCATAAAAAATCTCAACCCTTTGAAGTATTTCCTTAGCATATAAATTGCAATATTTCCTAGGCATAGATATTGCAAGATCACCTCAAGGAGTCTTACCAAGTCAATGAAAGTACACACTAGATATTCTCAAAGGCATAAATACGGAGAACTGTTGTCAGGGTGCATTCCCCATGGAGCAAAATTGTAAGCTAACTACTAATGAAGATGAGCCCACAAATGCAAGACAATACAGAGGACTGGTTGGATGGTTGTTATACTTGATGGTCACAAGACCTAACACTGTATATGCAGTAAACATTTTGAGCCAATTTTTGTCTTCTCCTCGAAAGAATCATATGATGCAATGAACACCTCAAACTGAGCCCAAATCAAGCTGAGCCTAAAAGCCCGATTTGACGTACGGGCTTGAAAATTCAAGCCCGATCCTATGAGATCCGGCCTACAAGCCGACCCGCGGACTTTTTTTTTTAAATATTTTTTATTCTTTTTTTTATATAATTATTTAAATTAATACAACTAATTATCATCATACCTAATCTAAAGTTAACATAATATATAAATTTTACAATTTGTATATCACTAATTAATAAAATAATATGTATTTTTTAATATTTTAAACAAAAAAAAGGAAACAGACTTTTGGGCCAGCTTGTGGCCCACTCGAGCCAAGCTTAAATGGGCCGGACTCAAAAGGCTCGAATTATATTTTGACACTAAAAATTGAGATTTAGCTCATTCATTTTTTCTGGTTTTTCAGGCCGGCCTATCGGGCTTGACCTGTTTTACCAACTCTATATACCACTATGTTAATGAAAAGCCATGAGCCGCAATGATATTTTTTAAATACTACATATCTTTTTTTTTTTTGCCAACATAAATAATACATATCACTTTAACTTTAATTTCTTATAATTCTGGTTGGCCTAAAATTCTTGTGATTCTTAATTAGTAACACATTTAACAATCTTACCTTTCGACGTGTAACTTACATATATTATATCAACTTCTTCATGTGACAAGTGAATATTCTATCCATCTCTGATTCCTTGCATAACTTGAAAATTTAATCACTTCTTGTTTAAGATTTTATAGAGTTTGAATCACTTAGAGTTATTGATTGTAAAGTTTTTTTTAATAGTTTAATAAAATTGAGTGACAGAAGAATGAGGAAGTAGACTTTAGACGTGCTTTTATTAGTTGTATCACTTTCTTCTCAACATCGTACGGTGCCATTCCATCATTAGTCTGGTGGAATAATTTGAGGCTTGGAAAAATAATTTTAATAGCTCAATGACATGGCATTCTGTGGGCTCTTTTAATCAGATGAGCGGCCTAGATTTATGTGTTAAGTCATGTTTTATAACGTAAGTCATGTTTTAAGATTTATGCGCGTGGAGAATTCAAACGGCTAAATCCTTAATTCTTTATACTCCCTTTGCCTTATAATATAACTCATGTTTCAAAAATTTTACATATGCTAAGGAAAGAAATTAAAAGTTTATTAGAATTCAGACAGCTAAATCTTTAATTCCTTACACTCCCACCAGTTCATAATATAAATTTTGTTTCATAAATTTCACATATATTAAGAAAATAATTTAAAAATTAATTAATCATTAAATTTATAAAAAAATCATAGCCCTTTCCACTATTATTCGTATTGAATGCATTAAATTTTAATAGTTTTTTCTCTCACTTCTTAATTCACGCTAAGGATAAAATAGGAAAAGAAATCATTAATACATCATACAATACCTAAACATAACTTATATTTTAAACTAAAATAATTTTGCCAAACATAATTTCTATTATGGAGGAGAGTCAGTACTTGGGAGTCATATCTAACCCTGGCCTTTTGTTCTCCGGTGTTGCATATCTCCTGCTGTCACACATAACATTCTTGCCCGTTCTCAGACTCACCAGATTCTATAAGCCACATTGTTACCATAGGTACCAAGGTGCCACATAGACGTCTTTTGACTTTTTGCAGATGAGATATAGCAGGACACCAAGACTTCAAATCCCCCTTGAAAGGATTGAAATTTGCTTTCATGGTGGTGAGGAATTACCATACCGTGTTCGCATTAGATGCTGACTCAACAATCCATGCATCCCACACCCCTTGCTGTTGTGGGTTCTTCTCATGTTCCAAGTTCAATCCTTCCCATGCCAATTTGGGCATCAAATTTCTTCGAAACTCAATAGTAAGAATCAGAAGGTAATGGATGCTAAAACGATTCAGTGACGTTGTGTATTTGGTCATCTATGCGGTTCTTATGGTTTAAGTTCCTTTCTTTCCCCTGTCTTTTAGTTCGCCTGTGGACATGTGAGGAGGTTGAATTCAGCAGCTTTCAGTGACACCGCGTTGTTCTATCTTTACGAGCAACATCATGGTCAGGGGGATACAAAGGGTATTGATTTCTTGCTTCTAATGGAAGAACGTGGAATCCATGTTAATTTGCAAACCGTTTTATGGTTAAGAAAGAGCTGGTTCGCAGATGGGTAGAAGTTAATAACACATTTTATGCATTATTCGTCGGTGATCATCTCCACCCGCTTACTGATAAGATACCATATGTTTATCTGAGAGATCTTAATAAGCAGGCAGCTGAAAATGGTTATAAGCCACAAAGAAATAGCCATTTGAGTGATGCAGAGCGAAAGCAAGAAGATCCAACACAAATTATTCATAGTGAGAAACTGGCAATTGCTTTTGGATTGCTTAGCTTGTATAGCTCCACTCCTGTACATGTCTTAAAAAATCTTCGTGTTCGTGATGATCGCCATAACTGGATTAAGTATGTCTCCATGATATCAGATCGAGTAATCGTAGTGAGAGATGCATATCGCTTTCCTCATTTTGAAGGCATTTTTTGTTCATGTCAAGATTACTCGTAAGCTTGCAAAAGGTTGACTAATTAAGATGAATTGATCAATACTTTGGTGGACCACAATTTTTGTGAATGTGTTGGTCTTCCCGGGTCATCTTTGCGGGTGGTAAGAACTTTATCCAGAAATAAATTGGAGAGACATTTAAGACTCTGACTTGATGCTTCAAATGTGATTTTATTATACACTATATTTATTTTATTTGTTCTGTTTTGCTTCCTCCATGTATTTACTTCATCAAAATCAGCTTCTTGAGTGATTTACACAATTTTGTTGGATTTGAGAACTTCGGCTTTATGTTAGTCACTATTTAATGTTATATCATGATTCTTTGTTCTCCCATTATTTTTCAGGTGAAACTGTCATAGCGGAAGCATTTAATGGCCTTTCTTCGTATGGTTTTTTTTGTCCTTATGGGGCGCCCAAGCTATTGGTGACATTTGGTTTGCCCTGAGGGTTCCAGCCCACAAGTTGGCCCAGCCACTTGGCCAAATTTTTAGCCATAATCATGCTTGGGTTATTTGAACAGATAGCAGTGGTTGAAGAAAGAGTAACAATATACAAAAAATCATTGATGTGAAAATCAAGACATTATTTTACCAATTTATAACGGTGCTTGTATTAACCTTGAATATTGATTTGTGGTCAAAAGATGGTTATTTCCTCCTCTCTCATTTCACATAAGATCAAAAGATGGTAAAGTTGTTATGGATTTTGTGAACCAAGAATGGCTTAGTTTCAACTTATGATCCTTCATTTCAGCCCCAACAACGACAACTGAAAAACAAAACTGGGCTGTGGCGGCCTATTTTGAGCCAATATAAGATTGTGGATCCAGTGCTTTGACGAGCATGACATTACCAATGTCCAGTGCTTTGGTTTGGGAGAGTTATAATCAGTTTGAAATTTCCAGTGATATTGCAAACTTCAATTATGGTAATCTATTGACTGAGCCATTATCATTTGATAAACTGTACAAGGGTGTGTTCTTTTCTATGTTTTTGCAATTAGTAATAATGTAATGTTAAGTCTTCCTCTGCTAATAAATCCACCAAAAGATTCAGAGTTCTCGTGTCATGCGGTTCATGAATAGACTAGTTCCATTTCCATATATTAAATATAGAAGTACATAATAGGAACCTCAAAGTGACATAATTAGAATCATAAAATATGACTGAGACATAATTCCTACACAAACACAAGTAACTATGCTCATACATATGTTCCATCCACGGATCTACTATATTTTTGCATAATTGTTAAGTAATCACTAATTAATTATTTCTAGGGCTGGTGTATGTCCATCTCATTTACTCAGTAACATAATCATGATTTGGATTGCTACGTAGTTTTTACTTTTTAGAAGTTACAAATCACGGAGAACTAGTGGGAGTTTCAATGAGTTGCTTGTGTATATTGTTCGGAAGAGTTACTCCCTAATAATAACGAAGTTCTTTAAGAAATGTTTGTCAGTTATCTTAATTGAAATCACATTAATTTCTTCTAACTCTTAATTAGCATCAAACTTAATAACCGTACTTACCTTTCCCTATATAACTTTGCATACATATCAACTTTCATCATGTGACGAGTGAATTCTATCAACTTCTTTTCCCCCTCTCCTAGCCATCTCCTATTCTTTGCCTAACTTGAGAATTTGATCACTTCATGTGATTTGCTTTCATTTGAAGACTTAAAAGCGTCAATACAAAGCTGTGAGATGTAAATCAAAACAATTTTTAGGCTTCGGTGAGTATTTATATTAGTTGATATAATATACATTGTCAGAGATTTTAGCGGAGGTTGAAGATTTAAATGTATCGATACTGCTAAAGAGTATTCTATTAATTGACTAATGGCACATGATTTTCTACCTGCATCATTGTTATATTTATATTTTCAATTAATGACTAACAATAGTTTTCACAGATCAACATGCGATTTATTTTTCAAGCTTGGGTAGTTTCTTCAACAATGCTGCTACTATTATTAATCACAACACTATACTCACATTCTTTTCAAAAGACCAAAAAGAAAATGAAGACACAAAATTTTCTGTCCCCAAAAATAGAACTGGGACCAGGATCAGTTGTGAATAAATTCTACTACAATATTGAGTTTCCAAGAGGCCATATTGCCCTCAAGAGCTTCCATGTTGAAGTGATTGATGAAGCAGGAAACCTTATCCCTCTCCAAGAAACCTACCTGCACCATTGGGTTCTCATAAAATACCACAAACCTAAACATAAAGGTAGCTATCATCATATTTATCTCAGAAGAAATAGTGGGTTGTGCCAAGGAGATCTTCAAGGACAATACTTTGGACTTGGGTCTGAAACAGGAGGGACTAATTTGGAAATTCCAGACCCTTTTGGGGTGGAAGTGGGAAATCCTGAAGAAATCCCAGATGGGTATGAAGAGGCATGGATACTTAATGTTCATGCCATTGACACACGTGGTGTGGAAAACAAGTTAGGGTGCATAGAGTGTAGGTGTGACCTTTATAATGTCACAAAAGAAGAAAATGGGAATCCTTTGAGCCCTAACTATCATGGAGGTTTGAAATGTTGCCATGATAAAACACAGTGCAAGTTAAGGGAAGGATTTGTAGCCCCACGAAGAAGCTTCTACCTCAAATACACAGTTAAGTGGGTTGATTGGGATGATCTTGTAGTACCTCTAAAGATTTATATATTTGATGTGACTGATACTGTGCAAATGTCAAGTGGTTCAAAAGGAATTAATTCAAACCATAACTGCCGAGTAAGTGAATTCTTCAGAACACATGCTGAATTAGTGTCAATCTCAATTCCATTTTGAATTTGCTTAGCTGTAAGTGACAATTGATATTTATTTTGTGATAGAATGAGTATGATGTTGAAGCTTGCAACACAACCTATAAAGATAGAATTAGCTGCGTTCATGTGAAAAGAACACGTCTACCAATGGAATCTGGTGGTTATGTCATCTATGGCGCGGCTCATCAGCATTCAGGAGGAATCGGTTCAACTCTTTATGGACAGGTAATCTTCAATAATCTCCAAGCGGATTTGGTTTATAAAAAAACAGAAATTAAATCAACCATAAAACAATAAGTAAACAAATCAAAGGTGAGTACATGTACAATAATCAAAATAGGTTGAAGATGAAGAACGTGTCTGTGTAAACTAAAAGGGATTGTAACAGGTTTCATTTTGGTGTGCCAAAATAATAAATGATAGGATGGGAGGATTATGTGCTCCTCAGTACCAAGATATGGAGAGGGAAAGAATGCAGAAGATGAGGAGGCCTACGTTGTGGGAATGTCCACTTGTTATCCTAAGCCAAGTTCTGTCAAGATATTTGATGGCGAAATATTAACTTTTGAATCTAATTATAGTAACACTCGAAGACACACTGGAGTTATGGGACTTTTTTACCTATTGGTAGCTGAACAATTGCCACCCCAATAATCCACGATTTCTTTTCCTGCTTCGTATGTTTTGGATGTAAAATATATTTTACACTGATAACTGATAAGTAACACTTTCTTGAGCATTGTTAAGATAGAGTTCTTGGAAAATGGGGGAGGGTTAGCGTGAAAAGGTCATATTTTGTTCAAAAAGAATAGTGAATTTATATGATAAAATTATGTGGACATTCTTTTTGTGTTTAACTAGACTTTACATCCTGCATAATGCACCGGAAGTATTTATCAAAAAAAAAATTAACTGTAAAAAAAATTCTTGTCACAGTTATTTTTTTCTTTTATATAATTATATCAAAATGTCTGTAAATTATTAATCAAGCTATTGCTGATAGAAATAAAGTATTTCCAACCCTTTTAAGGAAGTTAGAAACATATATGACACAACGAATTTCCGCACAATTATATGAAATATTTTCAGTTTATAGCAATATTTTAGCAATTAAGATTTAAGACAATGTCAATGTCATTAAAACAAAGTCACCAGAGTAGCCATATACAGTTTCACACGCACGCACGCTCTTCCTAGTGAACAGAAAAGATGATAATGTCCAAGTAAGAGAATTCAGCTCCCACAAAATCCTTTTCTTGTGAATCTAACCACAACAGTCAAAATTGTCATGCCAATCACATTTCCAATTTCTTGCCCGTGTCCTTACAACTTTGCAGCATCAAATCTGAATAGTACAGGGTCCTATCAAACAGATCTTATCCTATGAGATTAAATTACATAGTTTAAGGAAGTAAAATCATGTGAATGGTTTCAAGAAATCATATTTCATAAATAAATTAACAAAGTTCAAGATACCCCTATGTCAGTCCATGAAAAAAGCAAAAAGAAAGATCATGCATCTCGAATGCATCTCGAAAGAACAAATCAGTAAGTGAGCTGAACATGGACCGACTATCTGAAATAAACGTCCTTATTTGTTCCAAAAGCACACTCAAGGCACAAGACCTATAAAACACCCAAGATGAGGGTCGCTAGAAAGGCACACGCTCAAGCAAAACAAGGCGCAACAATAAAAAAAGATAATACGTAGAATATAATATAAACTTTCCCATCATTAACCTACATAATTTCTCAAATATAAAACTTTTCTTTCTTGCAGTAAAATTTATAACACTTAACTATCTTAAATCTTAATTCTTATTAAGATAATATCTTAATTCTTAAGTCGGTGAAAGAAACAAAACCTACAAGTACAAGTAGAAGCAATGATAATGTGGCGGCATAATGAGCAAGCTCCATGATAACAAAAACAAAGCATAGTAAAGCCAAAGCATGCAAAAGGGGTGCTTCTCTATTCTTCCAGGCGCCAAAAAGTGCATGCCTTTCACATGTGAGGCAATGTGTTTGTTTTGCGCCTCACCTTTGCACCTTAGGCGGTTGCCTTTGACAACACATTACAGTAAAAGTGAAACTCTACTCTGAACACTAGTTAACAGTACTTTTACATCCCTTATCAATCTTCAATCCCACTCTTGCCCCACCACCTTCTTTCTCTCCCCCTCACTCCTTGCAAATAATAATTTTCTCTCTTTTCTCTCTCGGTATATCCTGTTTTTCCTTCATTCATTCATAGCACCTTCCTGTCTATATCCTGTAATAAATTTAATTGGTTTGCAAAAAAGAAAGCCCTAACTTTGAAATTATTAACTCATACATTGAAATATTGTCACAGCAAGATATAAATCTTAGGTATAGAGCATCACCTCACAGTTCAATATGTCTATTAATGAAGTCTTCATCAAAAACACAGCTCACAAGGTAATATGAGAAGCCATACATCAATCAAACAAAGTCAGCAGCCAATGCAGAAGCTAAAGGAGGGACAAATAACTAATAAAGCCATGGCTCAGCTGAGTTTGCAAAGGCAACAGCATCAGATAAATATATCACAGCAGCCATAAGATTGTTTACCAGATGAAGGAGGGAAAATAAAGTCCCATGGCCAAAAGGTATCTTAATCAAATTAGTATGCCAGCTGTTATACTTGAGCCGTTAGCTGCAGAAGTGTAATTCTCTGCAGTCTCCATCATATCCCAAAAAGAATGCATTTGCTGATTAAAATAATTAAGAGAAAAATAATCACAATAAAACTGGGCTGACAACTAAGTTGTATAATCAAGAGACAAATAAATCGCTGCAGATAAGAAACATTAGCAATGTTAGACTTATTTAATTAAGTGTTTGTAAAGAAGCTTACCACATTAAGTACAAAGGGATTATTTTTGCAACAAAGAAGCGTGAAAAATATGAGGTTCTCTTATGGTGTTTTTGCTTTGCAAATAATAACATTTCTATAGCAATCACACTTGATTACAAAAAAAAAATTTATATGAATAGAAATAACTCACAAACTAAAGATGTAAATAAAAATGATTCATAAGTATAATGCTTTAAGATTATAGATCAAGGGACCTTGAATAGAACTCACTGTGCAATACTCTGCATTACAGAATGTTATTTTGCATGGTACCCCTGCTCCAGCATACAATATCAGTACTACCTCTACCACGTTCCCCCAAAACCAGATTGAAACTGCCTCCTTTAAATCAACTTTTTAAATCTGTCAAAGGAGTTGGAAATTGCATATTTCCCCAACCAATCTTTGCAACCATGCCATCAAACTTCTCATGGTAGCTAGCTTCTCCAAGTGATTGAAGATCAACGATTATTAACAAGTTCAGGAAAAATCAAGGAAGCATGTCAGCATCCCATAATGTGTCCAATTCTTCATATAAAGGTAGATAAAAAGGAATACTAATGAATGAAAAACATGTGATAAGATTTTATTTTCAATCTGCAGTACTTCAAAGATCACCAGAAGTCTCCACATGAGCATGTACCATCCCTAAAATGATGAAATCTCTTCAAGTCTCTCAATATAATTTCCCTTTGGCTGATTTTGCTAGCATATTTCATTATAAAATGGCAATCCCCACATATTCTCAAGTTCTTCACAATCCTGATGGTCGCCCCAGGGGCAGTACTGATTAGACCAAAAGCAAGAGCCAATTTCTCACTGTGCCTCCCTAATGATTCTTCCTTCTCTTCCTCCTCAATATTATGGAGTACCCAGTCAGTTTCAGGCATGTAACCTTCCCTCCGTGCTCCTGCCATTATTTCCTCTAATTTCACATATATCTCTTTAGCATGCTCATGACTTAGATCTCCAGCAACAAAACTGTGCACTTGTCCATCTACCTCAATATAACTCCATCCAGGATCCTTTTCTACTCCACTGTGTTGCATCAAAATTCTTACTCTCTCTACATCATCCCATCGCCCCACTGTGGCATAAACATTTGATAAGAAGACATAGCTTCCTGGGTGCTTTGGTTCAAGCTGCAAGAGCCTGTCTGAGACCAATTCTGCCATTTTGATATTTTTGTGAGCCCTACAAGCACAAAATAGCGCTCCCCATATTACAAAATCAGGAGCCATTGGCATACTTAGGATGAACTCCATTGCTTCATCTAGTCTGCCTGCTCTTCCTAAGAGATCTATTACTAATGCATAATGTTTCATTGTTGGCTCAATGGCATACTCATATCTCATGCTGTCAAAGAAGTGTAATCCCTCATCTACTTGCCCAGTGTGTGAGCATGCAGTTAGGATGGCCAGAAAGACAACACAGTCTGGTTTCACTCCTGCATAGGTAGCAATATTCAGGCAAACAAAATAAATTAAAATAACAAAAAAAAAAATGACATACTGATTGGGATTAGACTAAGAAGTGAGAACTTGTGTTCCACACCTTTAGACTTCATCTGTTCAAAGCACTGCAGAACTTGCCCGTGATGGCCATGGATTGCCCAACCCCATAACATAATACTCCAAGTTAGAAGGTCCTTCTGTTTCATGTTAGCAAACACTTCACTTGCAGCATCTATGTTCCCACATTTGGCATACATATCCACCAGAGCATTTCCAATTGCTTTAGTAATGAATAAATCACAATTTGAGATATAATTGTGAATTCGAATTCCAGCCTCTAGTGCACCAATTTTCGCACAAGCTGATAGAGCCGAAACAATAGTGAGATCATTCGGGCTCATGCCTTCTTCAAGCATTTTAGAGAAAAACGACAATGCCTCTCTATGGTCTCCGTTCTGAGAAAAACCTTTTACCATTGTGGTCCAAGTGACCACATTCTTTTCCTTCATTTGATTAAATAGCTCTCTTGCGCCATTCATATCACCATTTCTTGCAAACCCATTTATTAAAGTGTTCCAAGACCCGATATTTTTCTCAGGCATACCTTCAAAAAGTTCTCTAGCCTGGTCCAAATCTCCCAATTTACAACACCCATTAATTGAAACATTCCACAACAATATGCTCCCACGCTTCATATTCTGAGGTGTTTCATCAAACAGTTTTAATATGGAACCTAGCTTCTCCACTTTAACGTACATATCCACCAGGGAAACTCGAACAAATGAATCAAATTCCAGCCCAAACTTTAGAATCGCGCCATGAAGACAGTCACCGAGCTCGCCCACGAGCAAAGCCGCCGCCGACTTTAGCACGAATGGAAATGTAAGCCGGTCGGGCCTAACATTCAACCTCAACATGAGACCAAAGAACGAAATTGCCTCTTCGAACTCGTCATTCTCACATAGCCCACGAATCAAAGCATTCCAAACAAACAAGTTTTTATCCTGACACTGCTCAAAGACCGCAAACGCATAATCAACAGATTTGAGGAGAGAACAGGAAGATATGAACTGGGTTGTGACTCGACTGCTTGAGAAGAGGTTGGAAATGAGAATCTGGGCGTGAATTTCTCGGAGTTGTCGGTTATTTCTGGAGGCATGAATAAGAGAAATTAGATGGGTTTCGGATGCGTAAGAAGTAGATTTGCTATGGACGGAGATGACAGTGATTGCCTTGGAGCGAAACCACGTTGGTTTAGAGAGAGCTAGGAGTGCTCTCATTCCTGATCCAATCGGAAAGTGGGTTGCAAGCTCGGAGACTCAAACGAATAAGACGTACCATTGATCGTCTTGCTTACTGCTGAGATCCCTGTCTCTGAAAGTCCGAAACTCGTTAGCTTCCTTCTTCTGGTTCAACCGTTCAAGTTCTAGTCAGTAAAATTTCGTTCAACCCCTTCCCACTCGCGTTCGCAGAAGTCCGTTTCAGCAGAAGCAACTCCCGACCTGCTTTCCCATTTGCTCTACCATTCGCGCTCGCAGAGTTTACTATTATGCTTCCAATTAGTGGGTTTTGAATCTGAGAGAGAAACTATGCTTCGAAACTTCATGCTTAAATCACTGGAGACATACCAGAAAGATCATGATCATCGAGAAGGGAATATGAACTTTGCGAGTGGCAGAAATAGCAACGATGCCTAATTGTTGTAAACGCCTCTCTCTTTTTTGGTTGCCAGAAGGCCTAGTTTGTCATTTCCATGGAACGAACTTACCAGTCGTACCAGTTGGATCAGGAACCAAGCGAGAACCAGAACCTGGTCTTGTTTGGTGGAAGGAGGAATTGAGGAATTTGGGAACCCGACTGAACTGGAACTCGAAGTGAACTGGCCGAATCGGTGACTGGGGAGGTTCAACCGGTTCACTTAAATACAATTTTCTAATTAAAAAATAGACACCAAACAAAGTGTAGATTATTTTTCAGAAAAAAATAACATGGGACCAAACGACGTCATTTGGTCCATTTTTCTTTTCATCATCATCCCTTCCCTGTTGCAACTTCATTCCTTCCATCTTTGCTTCGGTCCTCTCCTTCCTTCTATAACACCGATTTGGAGCCCTAACTCGTCACTTCCTCTTTCCTCCATCATCAATCCTCCTTCACCGATATCTCCCTAATTCATCATCCATTGGCGGCGCAGTCGGTCTTTTTGTCATCAATTTCACAATTTTGCTCGTCGATTACGCAATCCCTAATTGAAGTACTTCTTGTAACTAGAGCTGGGAAAACGGGCTTCAATATGCGGGTTGGCCCGTTTTAACCCGTTTTATGGTGATCTTAGGCTAGAAAATATAGAGCTCATATTGAAGTGATCTTTTTTCAGTTCGGACCGTTTAACCCACAGGTTTTATCCCACTTGTTTTTTTTATTTTTCTTCAAATTATTTTTTTTCTTTATATATATTTTGTTTAATATTGAAACTTGAAATTAGAATTATCTTATACTTAGAGTTAAAATTTCCCCATATTTTATATTTAATGTTGTTGGATTATAATACTTACATAAATAATGATTAATATGTGTTAATGTATTTTGATAAATTGATGGTTTATATGGTTTCTGTTTCTAATTTAATTTGGACCAGACTTATATATTTTTCCTTATATATTTTTCAGGCTATTCATCAATTAAAATTTAACATGTAGACCTTTCAAATTTTTTTAAGTTTAAGAAGTTAAAAATTTTAATATATAATAAATGACTAAATCTACAATATATTAAAAAATAATCCACATATTAATCTTTAATTGGAAAATAATACTTAAAGCACATAAGAAAAAATATATAAGTATTTTCTATTTAATTATGAATCAATCATGTTATTTTTTTATAATTCATATTAGTGATTTAGGTTATTATTCAAATATAAAAAAATTGAATATATATATATATATAATATTTGGCGGGCTAACCGGCCAACCCGCCGTGATGGTCCTGGGCTGGACAAATTCCAGCCTGCTAGAAAATGGGTTGACCCGCCCCCAGCTCGTTTTCTGGAAGCCCACCACGGGCCAGCCCGTTTTAGGGCGGGCTGGCCCGTTTTCCAGCTCTACCTGTAACATTTCTAAAAAGTTAAATATCTAAGAATGCAAAAAAAATTTGCGAAAATAGACATACATCATTTTACGTAAAATAGGCATAGATGTCATTTTCCAAGTTAGATGAAAAAAGTGAAAAAAATTATATTTTTATCCTTAGAAATTAAGAAAATTACATTTGAGTCACAAAGAATAAAAATTGATTTTTTGAGTAAAATATAATAAATAAATAAATTATTTACTAATATATGTTGTGTCAAAAACAATTTACCGATCTATAATAATAAAAATCGATGATAAAAAAATTGACGAACACGCTGTGAATAAATCGATGAATGGGTACGCAACTTAATTTTTTTTTAAATAAATAAGCAAGTTGATTGGCTACCAATAGACTTGCTCATGTACTGGGTAATAAAGTAGTCTCAAGCAAGTCAATTGGTAATCAATCGATTTGCTTTTGTTTTTTGTTTTTAATTTTCTTTCATCAGACTTATTCTTTTTTTATTTTTACATAAATATATATATATACTCCAGTGTCCGTTACTATAACACGTGTTTTTTTTTTTACATATGATAATATAGTGATGTTATTTTTGCCCTTATTGCATTATTAATATCATAACTTGTATTATAACTTGTATTATAGTTAATAAAAAGAGTTAAATTAAAGAGGGTAACCTTAAAATTTTATTTTAAAAAAATTAAGAATATAATAAATTATTTTTAATATGTGGTAAAAATCCTTCAATTATCTTATAATATAATATAAGACGAATGAAGTAACAACAATACAATAATTTAATGTGTATAATGATTAGAATTAATAATTTTTGTAATTATGAAAAAAATAATAGTTTAGAAAATAAAAAAATTGGGATTCATTAGTTAATCAATTTTTTTAAATAAAAAGAGCAAGTCCATTGTGTAGACCATTGACTTACTAATGGATAATTTTTTAAAAGAGAAAAAGACATTCAAGACACGTAATAAAAAATATTTTCAAATCATTAGTTTCAATTGAAGAGTTAATTTATCTCGGTTGAAAATTCAAATTATGTGAGATGGAAATTTTTAAATTGGGTTCTAATTAGGAAATATTGTTAGTTATGGGTAATGACTTGTTTTTTCCCCCTTTTTTTACCATTCAAAAGCAAGTCAATTGGGTACTTTTGTTTTTTTTAATAAATGAATTTTATTTTAATCAACTTTCTTTTATTTTTTTTTTAATTTTTTCAGACATGCTCTTTGGAGATTTTTATTTCTCATAATATATCATAATATGTAGTAATTTGTTATTTTTATCTCTTATTTATTGTATTATTAGTGCTGTAAATTATGTTATATTTAATGAAATGAGTAAAATTAATAGAGGTAAGATTTGAAATTTTTATTTTTTTAATTTAAAAATGTAATAAATATTTCTTAATATACATAAAATCTCTCTTATTATCTTATAATATGGGACAAAGAGAGTAATAAAAATACAATGATTTTGTTTGTATAATGATTAGAATGAATTATTTTTATAATAAATAGAAAAAAATAATAGCTTATAATAAAAATTATAACTAGTTTATTATTAGGAGATAATTTTTGGTAAATAAATCTATTAAATATCAAATAATGTGTTTTTATTTTTTGAAAAAATAAAGTAGAAAATTTCCCCTTCATTTTACTATTATTATTTTTTAATTTTTTAATTGATGGAGTCAAGTATACTCCCTCTTCAAAATGAAGCATGTTGCATATTTAGGGTCTGTATGCATTGTATAATTTGGTTAGAATTCCAATCCTAACCACATTCTTAAATAATGTTTTTTTGACCAGATTTTTTTATAGCCTGCAAGTTTTGTCTAATTCAGATTCCTCTTTCCCATACTTATATTTTACACGCGTGCTTTTGAGTGAAAGACGTTTCAAGTTTTTTTTTTAACTTTTTGTTCCTTATAATAGATGTTACGTGAAATATATTTGGAGTTTCTTTTTTTTTTTTTAACTTTTGGTATCTCATGAGCAACACTTGAAAGATATTTCAACTTTTTTTTAACTTTTAGTACCTTATGATAGATGTTGCATGCAGAGAGACAGAGAATCTCTGCATGCAACATCTAATTTGTGCTTCACTAATTATTTAAAAAAATAATACTACCTCCGTAATTCTACAGAAACAATAGTTATCTACTTAAATATTCATGTTACAGCTTATTCATTTTATCGTTTTGTCTGTCATTCCAACTCCTCTTAGTTTTCATCTTCTTTTAGAATATTTGCTGCATTTTCTTGCCATGATTGTCATCTTCATTCTCTCACTAATTCTAACTTCTTGCAAGTGCTTGGAGTTTTATCTACAGAACTTCATCTCACATTGGTATTTTTCTTTCTCTCATCTTCTTTAATATTATTGTTAGTAAATTTTTTATGTGTTTTAATTTAAAATTTACACTTTTTAGTTTTGTATAACATTTTTGTTTGTAAAATGAGTTGTTGGTTTCATACAATATAATATCTTAGTTTAATTCTTTAGTTAGATTAAGTTATTAAAGTATGGGAGTATGAGACTTTGACACTATTTACCTTAATATTGATTTGATATTTATGTAATGAATATTTGATACATATTTAAGAATAAAAGTAAAAAAAAAACTGAAATAAACGTTACATTTTACATGAAAATAAACGTATATTTTTTATGTTTTATTTTTTATGAAACTAATAATTTTTAATGAAGATAAATTTATATTTAGGTTTCATTTTTCAACAGCATGATCAGTTTCAAAGAAAATAAACAATCATTTTTTATATTTCATTTTTATGAAAATATTCAATTTTTAATCGGAATAAACTTATATTTTTTATGGCTCATAAAATTTTAAAATAGATTTAAAAAAGAGTTAAAAAATTATTTATATTCCTCACTTATTCTTCACTTGTACTGAAATTTGTAATAAATTTCATATATTCAACATCATTAAATAATTGTTGTTCGTTCATTTAAAAAAAATGACATCGCATGCAAATAAAAATTGTAGAGATGTTATTGTTAAATAACTATTATTTTATATATTTGCTAAGAGGGTTTTATCTGAGTCACATGGGTATCACTTTGTTTTTGCTACGACACTTAAAAATATAACTTGGACATGTAGCAATACGTAAACATGTTCTGCTTGTTAATTTTTATGTTTAATAAAAAACTATTTACATTGGATAAAAAAAATTTCATTTTATTGTTAAATTTTTTAAAAATAATATCATGGTTCAAGAGATATTCTTATTGCTAAGCTTTAGATATAAAGTAGATTTTAGTTAAAAATATATTACATAATTATTACTAATCAATCATCCTTTTCATTTTATAATCAATTATTTTTATCCATTAATCATTAAATTTACATTAGCATTTTTATATATTTGCTACTTAATTATAGTGTTATTTTATCATTATTAGTTGCTTATTATTAGTTATTTATTATTTAACTTTTTCAACTCTTAATTAATTTTTTATCTTTTTTATGATTATTAAACAATAATAATGATCTAATATTTTTTATTTGATATTTTTTAAGATTTATTTATTAATAATATTTTCTTAATAATAAACTAATTATAATTTTTATTATAAACTATTATTTTTCTATTTATTATAAAAATAATTCATTCTAATCATTATACAAATTAAATCATTGTATTTTTGTTACTCCCTCAGTCCCATATTATTATAAGATAATGGGAGAGGTTTTACATATATTAAGAAACATTTATTACATTTTTAAATTTAAAAAATAAAAATTTCAAATGTTACCCTATTAATTTCACTTCTTTCATTAAATATAAGATAATTTATAATATTAATAATTCAATAAATAAGAAATAACAGTAACAAATCACTAGATATTATTTTCTATTATAAAAAAATCTCATGTCATCTTAATAATATGGAATAGAGGAAACATCTCTAAAAATAATAATAAAAGAGTCGTTAAAATAAAAAGTTTATTAAAAAAAAAAGAAAACAAAAAAAGTCGCTTTTGAATGTTTAAAAAGAAAAGAGGGGAGAAAAATAGTTAAAGACCCAAAAATAAAATTACTTTTTAATTAGGACCCAATTTGAAAATCCTTGAGTTATATATACTGAATTTCCAACTGAGATAAACTAAATTTCTAACTGAAATTATTTATTTAGAAATATTTTTTATTATAGATCTTTTATCTTTTTTTCTTTTAAAAAAATATTAATCAGCAAGTCGATGGGCTACTCAATCCACATGTTCTCTTTATTTAAAAGTAATTGATTAACTAATGAATCCCAATTTTTTTCAATTTCTAAACTATTAATTTTTTATATTAAAAAAATTATTAATTCTAAATTTATAAGATAATGGAAGGGATTTCACATATATTAAAAATTATTTATTATATTCTTATATTTTTTAAAAAAATTCTAAGTTTACTCTTTTTAATTTCACTCCTTTCACTAAGTCTAAAATTAGTTACAATATTAATAATATAATAATAAATAATAAATAAATGATAAAAATGGAATCACTGCATAATAAAAGAGACACATTTTGTCTTGATAATGAAATACAACAATACATCTAACCAAATTCGAGGAAAAGAAAAGAAGTTGGTAAAAAAAAACTTATTTGTTTAAAAAAATAAAACAAAAGCTACGTTGATTGATTACCAATCGACTTGCTTTAGATTTCTTCATTACGTATGTTCATGAGCAAGTTGATTGGTAGCCAATCGAATTGCTTCTTTATTTAAAAAAAAAATTTAAGTCGCATTTCTATTCATCGATTTATTTGTAACGTACTCATCGATTTTCGGATCATTGATTTTTATTATTATATATCGATAAATTATTTCTGATACAACATATATTAGTAAATAATTTATTTATTTATTATATTTGGCTCAAAAAATCGTAAAAATCACATGGTAATGCATGTGGATATATATTTTGGAGAAATTACAACTAATGACCCAAAAGAATTAAAAATTATAATTGATCCTGTGTTAAGGGTAATTTTTGTAAATATGTAAAATTATTGTCAAAACAAAGTTCTCAACAAGATGAGTCCAATGCTATATAGCACTAGGTGTTGATAATTAAGAATAATAAAACAATTAGTACCAAAAGTTTAGCAATGTCTTTATATCGATAAAGATACTTTTATATCTGCAAAAGGTAAAGGCAGATAGTAAAGTAGATGGGCACAACAAAAAAACCTTTTTGGAAACAAGATCATAAAGTAATTCTATATATGCAAATTTACTTTAATCTTGTACTCATAAAGTGATTTTATACTGTAAAATGTAACTTTATCGATCCAAATATAAAGTAACCAACATAGGGTATCATTGGATTGAGAAAAATATGCAATATTTAAGAAATAACTCCTCCCTCATATGGCACTATATGGGCTGCCCATGTGTTCAAATTGGATGACTTAATGGCTAAGGCAACTTAATGGATAAGTTTTGATTAATATTAATCCATGATTAACAAAAGTAAAGCTTGATTAGTGGTCTATAAATATCCCCTTGCTTTGCCGAAAATTTCATATGAAATGAGAGAGAAAACTCTACCAAAATAGAGAGAGAAGTGGTAGCCAAGTGAAGGAAGAAAAAAAAAAGAAACAGAGAAGAGGAAATCTAAGAAAAATTGGTAAGGATATTTCTTGCAAATCTTAAGTGTTCTATCATAGTTTATTGGTTGTATGAGTTAGTTTTATAAAATTTTTTCCTTCCCAACCTTTGCACAATTTCAGCCTAGGTGTGTTTATGGGTGGAATAATGTTTTTAAACCATAAAATCATGATTAGGTATAAGATTTTTTAAAAGAAAGCAAGTATGGTAAGTTTGGAGTAAGTTTTGAGAAAATCTCATTTTTCCTCTTCTAAGCTAATTTTCGGTCAGACCAAAAGTGGTTCTTAGAGTGGACATTTCATTGTTTTGATGCTAAAAATGAATTCCCCATAACCAAAAACCTTAAAAAAAAGTGTAGATTTCAATATTAAACTTAAGATAGACAGGTTGAATTTTTAAGGGTTTCTAGGATTTAATAGGAACCATATGCATTTTACCATGAAATCAGTAGCTTGAGCTAGTGTCTAATGTTGATATAGATTTTGGGGAATCTAAGGAGGCTATTGGAAGCATTGGATTCAAGAGGAATAGCCAAAGAAATGATTCATGGTAGTTAAGTTATAAATTCTTTGCTTATGTTCTTTCATTTTTTTTTATGATCATATTATATTACCATATTGTCATTGTGACTTCTTTGATTTGTTTTGACTATAATATAAGTGGTTTTTTTCCCTAGAATGTTCATTTTCTAAGTCGTTATGCTGTCAAAATTTTTATGACTTATATGGCAATTTAATGATTTATGTTATTTAATATGATTAAAGTTTTTATTATTTGAAATGATTGACATGAATGCATGGATTATGACTTGCTATTGAGATTGTCCCGATCTCATCTCCTTAAGTATCACAAATGATAGGCATAAGCTATGGCAATGGAGTCAAAAGGCTAAGGAGAATGAAAAAGGGAAAGATGCATAATGATGTTTTCAAGTTATGATTGTATATTTTGAAATTATGTATAAAACCATTTATATGCTTTTAGATCTGTTCCATTATGCTATTATATCCTTATGAGTATTATGAAATGTTTGGCATGGATTTGGAAAATGGATTGATCATGTGAGCATATTATAAAGCCTATTTTCCATGATTACCTTGCAAATAACTCATTTTATAACAATAAAAGTAAAGTTAATACTAGTTAACCAAAGTAGGGCAAGTAAGTTAAGTTTTATATATGCTCTAAAAGAAGACAAATAGAACTTTAAAATGGTCTAAAGAACACCTAATTTATATTTGTATGCGAATTGTTATATATTTTAAAAGTTAAGGTTCAAAACTGGATAGTAATGAGAAAACTGAAACTTTCATTGTGAGCATTGGATTTTTCAGAAGGTATTATATAAAATTGTACAAAGCACAAAAAATTTAGTGGTTTATATGTATGAAAATATCTATGTTTTGAGTTTAATAAACCACTAGTTTGAGAGTAATTTGAGCTATACACTGAGAGTTATGCATGTTTTCCTAAAACTGTTCCAGTAAAAATGAGGTTTTGACTCTTAGTAATTTAAGATCATTTTGTGCCTTGTTTAAGTTAAATAAATATACAAAAAAAAATAAGTTATAAATTAGACATTTAGAGCTTTCCAATGGTATAAAATATGCATAAGTTGACTCAGTATAAAATGAGATATGAATTTTTAAATTTATGGCCAAAATCTTAGAAAAGTAAAAAATGACCATTTGAACAATAAATTTTGTGTAATAAACTATACTAATTAGCATGAATAAAATGTTGTTTCATATTTTTTCCTTGTATATGAGATTTTAAACTATTTTTAGGTACTTGAATCACCTTGATATAATTTTTTTTTATAATTAGTTATAAATTTTCAAATTTTACCTAAGAAATTTATCATATGAATAGTAACTTGGGGAAAGAAAATTTTGTATCTTAATCTATCATATGATTCAAGCTTCTAAATATGATCAATGGGTCATAGTAACGTCTAATATATGGGTAATATGGTCTATAGTTAAGGTGTCACAAATCCCATCATCGGTGCAATGCCTTTCTTCAATTTCACTCGACTGCTGGTGTAACGCCCCTCACGATATCTTTATTGGTTTTGTGTTCAAGATCGGAGGATGTAGGATGGATATGGTTCAAGAGAAACCAGAAAGGGCTCCACGCCGCAACGAGGAGCAGAGCCGCCATGACGAGAGACCTTCCAGTGGCATTGTTCCGGATTAGTTTGTGGAGCCGCGGCGAGAGTCGGGAAATTTGTTTAAATCCGGATCAGTTTAGTCGAACGAAAAAAGAAAGAAACGGAGGAAATAGAGGGAGACCACAAGGAGCAGTGCTAGGGTTCGGGATTCCCGACTTCTAGGAGTGATTTTCGGACCTCAAGAACTTGGATTCAAGTTGGTAAGTGTTCTCTGCTCCTCCCTCTCCATTTTCTTCGGTTGAGGTTTGGGATTTTCGGTGTTAAGGTTGGATTTCCCATTTAGGGTGAAATCCACCGATTGAAATGGATGATTTGAGGTTAATGGGGTGTGTTTTGGTATTCTTATTGGTTGGATGTGTGTTTGGAAGGGTTTATATGTGATTTGAGCTTAACCTTAGGTTGTTTTCGGTTAGGGCTCTTGGGAATCTAAAGAGTATGTGTTCGAGTAGTGTTTAAACGATCCCTGGGAGCTTATTGATGTATGATTGGGGTGTTGGAACCTTGGGTTAAGCCTAAAGTGGTTAAATTGTGATATTGTGATTATGGATATATTGTGTTAATGGGAGAATTATGTGTTATGAAGGTTAATTGGTTAACCGTGTGGGGCTCAAGCGTGTTGGTGTTCAAGAAAGCGTGTGGAACTTGCTTGAGCATGGTATTGACAACCTAAGGTAACCGAGTGTTTGTTTATGTGGTTTTATACGATAGTATGTATAGTGGTATTTATATATGCTTATCTCTTTCATACCACGATAGTGATATGTTTGTATGTGGTTGTTATATATCGTGGTATGTGTATAGTAGATGATGTTTATGAGTATTGTGATGGGATATGTGATGAGAACATTGATGTGATATGATATGATGATTATGATGATACATTAGCATCACCACGTGTTATTGTTACATTGAGATATATGACGGATAAAGTGGTGATGATGTGATGACGTATGATATATGATGATAAATGAAATTGTTAGGGAGAATAAGGTTGGAGTATGTGATATTGTATATGTTACGGAGGATAAGGGTGGATTGTGTGTGTTAGGGAGAATAAGGATGAGTTATTTGTATATGTGTGTTAGGGAGGATAAGGATGGGGTATATGTAGACGTGTGTTAGGGAGGATAAGGATGGAAGTCCCAGAGAGGACGACATGCATATCATGCATTTTACATTACATTCATATATTATATGATTCATATCTGTATATATATATATATGTTTATGTGTTGTTGATCCCGGTTACTGAGACATTGTCTCACCCCACCCTCTCCCATGACTAACCCTTTCAGGTGAAGATTTTGGCTCTAGTCCGGTGAAGCCTAGAGAGTAGCGATGTACGTGGGAAGTCTATGTAATGTTTGTATTTTTGAATAATGTATTATGTGCCAAGTAAGGTAGACAGTTGTGTATTGAATGTATGAGATTGACAGGATTGTTATGGATGAATGTATGCTTGGTTATATTTATGTGGAATGTGTTATGCTGGTGTTTTGAGAGTGTTAAGTAATTGGAAATTGGTATGGTAGTATTGGTGAGCCCAAAGTGGTTTGGGCCTGATGGTTGTGTTTTAGGGCCGGTAGCCCGTCTTGTTGTGTTGAGGTTCAAGGGGGTCAAAACTCAGAGGAGTGGTTCCTTTGAGATGAAACCTTTTTGGACATGTTAGTTCGGGGATTTTGGACATGTATGACTGGTCTCTGAGTGACCAGTTGCCTTGGCTGACAATTGGAATTGGTTAGTGATGAGTTTTGGTCAACAAGTGACCAAGCAGTGTCAGGGGTCCAGAATCTCCATACAGAGTTGGATTGAGGTGAAAATGGTGTCTGTGGTTAGTTTGAGACTAGATTGACTTGTAGGAGTTAGAATCAAGTCAATCGAGATCGGAGCATAAAGTTATGCGCGTCGGAAGTTCGCTCCAAAACGTTGAAGTGCTGATATGGGATATCAGCAAGGAGGCGCTGCGGTGCTAGTATCCAGGTCGTGGCGCCAGTGATGGCAGTGACGAGGGAGAAACAGAGCAGGTCGAAGCTGCGACAGTCCTGTAGCGGCCGTAGCCCCAGCCCAAAGTTTGGTAATTTAGGGTTCGTTTCCGTTGGTTTGAGAATGTGAGATGTTGTTTTTAGCGGTTTGGTTTGTGTTTGGTTGCATTTCGTGAGTTTTGGTTATGAAGGGGAGGTAGGATGTTACATTTTGGTATCAGAGCAATGATTTTGGATCATTGTTTCTGCTTGATGTACTACTTGGCACATAATTGTGAATACATAGACTATGTTCCCACTGTAATGCTAGTCCAGAACCATATAATTGAATGTGATGTGGTTTGTGTGTAGGAAATGTCTCGCAGAGGAAGAGAAAGACAGAGCAACAATGATTTCATGAGGCAGATGCAAGAAATGTTGGCTGGCATCAGTAACCAAGTAAACACTCAGGGGGAAGTGTTGAACAGACTGCAAGAAAGAATGGATAGACAAGAGCAGGGTGGAATGAATGAAGAGGCTGACATCTATGTGGATTTGAATGCAGGAGGGAATGAAAATGTGGTAGAGCCTGAAAGAGCCCCAAGGGTTGAAAGAAGGGGTATCTCTTCACAGTTAAAAGACTTTCAAAAGTTTGATCCCCCGGCTTTCGAAGGTACTATGGATGTTTCCCAGGCTGAGAATTGGATAGAACAGTTGGAGAATATCTTTAGCGTGATGGATTGCACCTCGGAGCAAAGGGTGCAACTAGCGGCCTTTAAGCTTGAGAAGAAGGCCAAGCGTTGGTGGAGGAGTGTTGTTCCAAACGCTGAAGTGATGAATCCTCCAAAGACCTGGGAACAATTTAAGGGACGATTCTTTGCACACTACCTCCCTCCAACCTTAATGATGCAGAAAGAGGCGGAGTTTTTAGCCTTTCAGCAAGAAAATTTGTCAGCGGATGAGTACATTGATCAGTTCTTAGACCTGGCCAAGTATTCCACTTATCTGAATAATCATCCTGATGATAGGTGGATGGCTCAAAGGTTGTTTGAGGGAGCCCACCCAGAGATTAAAGAGCAGTTGTCGGCGGTAGAATTTGTGTCTTTTGAGGACTTATGTGCAAAGATTCGTGCTCTCTATAAACAAATGAAAGAGGTCGAGGAGTATAGAAAGAATTCCATGATTCGAGCCTTTTCTCACCTAGGACCCACGGGAGGAATCAGTAAAGGTAGTGGTTCAGGAAGTGATAGCAGCGGTGGCAGCACAGGTTCTAGTGGAGGAAGAGGTCGCCATAATCGAGGCCGCCATGGTAGAGGTAGAGGCAAATTTGGACGGGATCAATCCAATAGAGGTTGGTTTGGTAGAGGACCCTTTTATCGAGGTGGCTTTGAATAGGGAAGTTCTAGTTAGAGTAAGCAGGTAGGAAGGGACTCCATTCCATCTCAATATGGTTCAGGTAGTGCATCGAATTTATGCACAAAATGCGGGTTTAGCCATGGTGATCGTTCATGCTTAATTTGTTATAATTGTAGGAGACTGGGTCATATGTCACGGAATTGTTGGGATCTAAGGCGTGATGATGCGACAAGGAGGCCTACGATGCTCGGATGAGTTTTTGCTATCACCCGACAGGAAGCGAATGCAGCGCCTACCATGATTAGAGGTAAACTTAAACTCAATGGTTACTCTATTCATGCTTTGTTTGATTCAGGTGTATCACATTCCTTTATTTCTTTTGATTGTGCTCAGAGATTGGGTATTGTGGCAATGGAGTTACCTTTTGAGTTGTCAGTATCGACGCCTACGGGAGCTTCAATAAGGACAGCTCAAACTTGTTTAAACTGTGTGGTTCGTTTTGAACACCGAAGCACTACTCTGGATCTAATCTATTTACCGTTGCAAGAGATTGATGTGATAATTGGGATGGATTGGCTGGAGGCGAATAATGCCATTCTCGACTGTGCTCGAAAGATTGTGTCTTTGCCTATGAATATCCCTAGTGTTGAAGGGGATGAGAATATTTGTTTGTCTTTTGCCCAAGCTTATAGGTATTTGAAGAAAGGTTGTCAGGGTTTTCTAGTTTCTTCTCGGTGAATATGGATATGAAAGGTGGTGTCAAAAGATACTCAGTCGTGAATGAGTTTCCAGAAGAGATCACAGGTTTGCCGCCACCACGAGAACTGGAGTTTTCCATAGAATTGGTGCCCGGGACAAGTCCTATTTCAAAGGCTCCATATCAAATGGCCCCATCAGAATTGAAGGAATTAAAGAAGCAGATTGAGGATTTGTTGAAAAGAGGTTTTATCAGACCGAGTGTCTCACCTTGGGGAGCTCCAGTATTGTTTGTCAAGAAGAAGGATGGTAGCCTCAGATTGTGCATTGACTACAGGCAATTGAACCTAGTGACAATCAAGAACAAATATCCTTTGCCTAGGATTAAAGACCTGATCGATCAGTTGGCAGGTGCTTCCGTATTCTCTAAAATCGATTTGAGGTCAGGATATCATCAACTGCGAGTGCGTGCTGAAGATGTGCCTAAGACGGCATTTCAAACTCGATATGGTCATTATGATTTCCTGGTGATGCCATTCGGGTTAACTAATGCCCCGACAATCTTCATGGATTATATGAACAGAGTGTTTCGACCGTATTTGGATAAATTCGTGGTAGTGTTTATTGATGACATTCTAGTATACTCCAAGAGTGAGGAGGAGCATGCACTTCATCTTCGGATTGTGTTGCAGGTATTGCGAGATCACCAACTATATGCTAAGCTCAGTAAGTGTGAGTTTTGGCTACGGGAAGTGAAATTTCTGGGTCACGTGATTTCTGCAGAAGGAGTGGCAGTGGACCCTAGTAAAGTTGAAGCGGTGTTGAACTGGGAGAGACCGCAATCGGTGACTGAAATTCGGAGTTTTCTGGGATTGGTCGGATATTACCGAAGGTTCATTAAGGGATTCTCTCAGCTTGTGATGCCATTGACTACACTCACCCGTAAGGATCGATCTTTCAATTGGGATGACAGGTATGAGAGAGCATTCCAAGAGCTAAAGGTTTGTCTGACGACTACCCCAGTGCTCATTATCCCTAACCCATCAGAGTCGTTCACTGTTTATACAGACACCTCTAAGAAGGGTCTAGGGTGTGTTTTGATGCAACAAGGCAGAGTCGTGGCGCATGCTTCAAGGCAGTTGAAGCCTCATGAGGAGAACTATCCTACTCATGACCTTGAGCTAGCGGCTGTAGTGTTTGCTTTGAAATTGTGGAGACATTATCTCTATGGCGCTCAGTTCGAGGTATTCAGTGATCACAAAAGTTTAAAGTATTTGTTTAATCAGAAAGAGCTGAATATGAGGCAAAGGCGTTGGGTTGAGTTCCTGGTGGATTATGAGTTTGCTTTGAAATATCATCCTGGGAAAGCCAATGTTGTGGCAGATGCATTGAGTAAAAAGTCAATCCATATGGCTATAATGATGATCAGGGAGCAGCAGTTGCTTGAAAGCTTGGGAGATATGAAGTTATCTATCAATGTCCATCCTGGAGTATTAGTAATGAGTTCCCTCAGTGTATCAAGCGATCTATTGAGGAACATCTGCTACGCTCAGACAAAGGATGACTATCTTTTGGGCATTCGAGAACAGGTTGAAATGACAGAGACCTAGGACTTTGATATTTTGGAGGATGGTATCATCCAGTACTGAGGTCAGATTTGTGTACCAAACATTGCGGGGTTGCGTGAGATTATTTTGGAGGAAGCTCACAACAGCAGGTACACTATTCACCTAGGTACTACAAAGATGTACCAGGATTTGAAGCGTGGTTATTGGTGGCCAGGTATGAAAAAGGACATCACAGAGTATGTTGCAAGATGTCTAATCTGTCAGAGGGTCAAGATTGAACACCAATTGCCTGCAGGTACGTTACAACCCTTGGAGATTCCAAAGTGGAAATGGGATAGTATTTCTATGGATTTTGTAATGGGATTACCGAGGACCTCTTCAGGACACAATGCGATATGAGTCATTATAGACAGATTGACAAAGTCGGCCTATTTTCTTCCAATTCGGGAAACTATTTCGATGGAGAAGTTAGCCCAATTGTACGTAAATGAAATTGTAAGGCTGCATGGAATCCCGATGAATATTGTGTCAGATAGAGATCCCAGGTTCACATCCAGGTTTTGGAAATCTCCGCAGAAGGCCATGGGTACGAAATTGAGTTTTAGTACTGCTTATCACCCTCAATCCGATGGGCAGACTGAAAGGACTATTCAGACTCTGGAGGACATGCTTAGGACGTGTGTTCTAGAGAACAAAGGTAATTAGGATCAGTTTTTGCCATTGGTTGAATTTGCCTACAACAACAGTTTCCACTTGAGTTTGCAGATGGCTCCATATGAAGCGTTGTATGGCAAGAAGTGTAGATCACCGTTGTGTTGGGTTGAACTCAATGAAAGGAGTCTTTTGGGCCCAGATATTGTCAATCAAACCTCTCAGCAAATAGAAAGTATTCGTCAGAAGCTTCTCACTGCTCAGAGTCGGCAAAAGAGTTATGCAGACAGGAGGAGGAGACCATTGGAATTTGATGCTGGAGACTATGTGTTTTTGAAGGTCACTCCTACCACTAGTATTGGGAGATCGATTCGAGCGAAGAAGCTCACTCTGAGATATATGGGTCCATATCCGATTCTGGAATGAATTGGGCCAGTAGCGTATCGGGTGGCGCTACCGCCTAGTCTTACTAGATTGTATGATGTTTTCCACGTGTCTCAACTTAAGAAGTATCATCCGGATCCGTCTCATATAATTGATGATGAAGCAGTTCAAGTACGAGAGGATCTGACTTTTGAGGTCACGCCGTTACAAATTCTAGATGTTAAAGAAAAGCAGTTGAGAAATAAGACCATAAAGTTGATAAAATTCTTATGGAGCAGTTTGACGTCAAATGATGTCACGTGGGAGACTGAAGATTCTATGCGGAGGAAGTATCCAGAGATTTTTGCTTGAGGTAAGAGTTAAAATTTTGAGGACGAAATTTTTATAAGGAGGGGAGAGTGTAATGCCGCTCACGATATCTTTATTGGTTTTGTGTTCAGGATCGGAGGATGTAGGACGGATATGGTTCAAGAGGAACTAGAAAGGGCTCTGTGCCGTGGCGAGGAGCAGAGCCGCCGCGATGAGAGACCTTCCAGTGGCATTGTTCCGGATTAGTTTGTAGAGCCGTGGCCAAGTATGCTGGAGCTGCGGCGAGAGTCGGGAAATTTGTTTAAATTCAGATCAATTCAGTCGAACAGAAAAAGAAAGAAACGGAGGAAATAGAGGGAGACCGCGAGGGGCAGTGCTAGGGTTCGAGATTCCCGGCTTCTAGGAGTGATTTTCAGACCTCAAGAGTTTGGATTCAAGTTGGTAAATGTTCTCTACTCCTCCCTCTCCATTTTCTTCGGTTGAGGTTTGGGATTTTCGGTGTTAAGGTTGGATTTCCCATTTGGGGTGAAATCCACCGATTGAAATGGATGATTTGAGGTTAATGGGGTGTGTTTTGGTATTCTTATTGGTTGGATGTATTTTTGGAAGGGTTTATGTGTGATTTGAGCTTAACCCTAGGTTGTTTCCGGTTAGGGCTCTTGGGAATCTGAAGAGTATGTGTTCGAGTAGTGTTTAAACGATCCCTGGGAGCTTATTGATGTATGATTGGGGTGTTGGAGCCTTGGGTTAAGCCTAAAATGGTTAAATTGTGATATTGTGATTATGGATATATTGTGTTAATGGGAGAATTATGTGTTATGAAGGTTAATTGGTTAACCGTGTGGGGCTCAAGCGTGTTGGTGTTCAAGAAAGCGTATGGAACTTGCCTGAGCGTGGTATTGACAACCTGAGGTAACTGGGTTTTTATTTATGTGGTTTTATACGATAGTATGTATAGTGGTATATATATATGTATGCTTGTCTCTTTCATGCCACAATAGTGATATGTTTGTGTGTGGTTGTTATATATCGTGATATGTGTATAGTAGATGATGTTTATGAGTATTGTGATGGGATATGTGATAAGAACATTGATGTGAGATGATATGATGATCATGATGATACATTAGCATCACCACGTGTTATTGTTACATTGAGATGTATGACGGATGAAATGATGATGATGTGATGACATATGATATATGATGATAAGTGAAATTGTTAGGGGGAATAAGGTTGGAGTATGTGATATTGTATATGTTACGGAGGATAAGGGTGGATTGTGTGTGTTAGGGAGAATAAGGATAGGTTATTTGTATATGTGTGTTAGGGAGGATAAGGATGGGGTATATGTAGACGTGTGTTAGGGAGGATAAGGATGGAAGTCCCAGAGAGGACGACATGCATATCATGCATTTTACATTACATTCATATATTATATGATTCATATCTGTATATATATATATATGTTTATGTGTTGTTGATCCCGGTTACTGAGACATTGTCTCACCCTACCCTCTCCCATGACTAACCCTTTCAGGTGAAGGTTTTGGCTCTAGTCCGGTGAAGCCTAGAGAGTAGCGGTGTACGTGGGAAGTCTATGTAATGTTTGTATTTTTGAATAATGTATTATGTGCCAAGTAGGGTAGACAGTTGTGTATTGAATGTATGAGATTGACAGGATTGTTATGGATGAATGTATGCTTGGTTATGTTTATGTGGAATGTGTTATGCTGGTGTTTTGAGAGTGTTAAGTAATTGGAAATTGGTATGGTAGTATTGGTGAGCCCAGAGTGGTTTGGGTCTGATGGTTGTGTTTTAGGGCTGGTAGCCCGTCTTGTCGTGTTGAGGTTCAAGGGGGTCAAAACTCAGAGGAGTGGTTCCTTTGAGATGAAACCTCTTTGAACATGTTAGTTCGGGGATTTTGGACATGTATGACTGGTCTCTGAGTGACCAGTTGCCTTGGGTGACAATTGGAATTGGTTAGTGATGAGTTTTGGTCAACAAGTGGCCAAGCGGCATCAGGGGTCCAGAATCTCCATACAGAGTTGGATTGAGGTGAAAATGGTGTCTGTGGTTAGTTTGGGACTAGATTGACTTATAAGAGTTGGAATCAAGTCAAGTTATGCTCGTCGGAAGTTCGCTCCAAAACGTTAAAGTGCTGATATGGGATATCAGCAAGGGGGCGCCGCGGCGCTAGTATCCAGGCTACGGCGCCAGTGATGGCAGTAACGAGTGAGAAACAGAGTAGGCCGAAGCTGCGGCAGTCCTGTAGCGGCCACGGCCCCAGCCCAAAGTTTGGTAATTTAGGGTTCGTTTCCGCTGGTTTGAGGATGTGAGATATTGTTTTTAGCGGTTTGGTTTGTATTTGGTTGCATTTCATGAGTTTTGGTTATGAAGGGGAGGTAGGATGTTACAGCTGGTCACCTGTGAGTTCCCTTTGCTCCCTATTCTGTTTCTGCTCTTACCATGGCCTACATCCATTACCTTTGTAATTTTTTTTCTATGTTTCTTGCTCTGTGATTTTGAGGATTCCATGAAACCATTTATTTCTTTAGTTTCGAAACTCAAATTCTTGTTATGTTATTGAGGATGTCCTAGCACCGTTAACTTTCTCTATCTTTTTCCTACTTTCTTGTTTTCATTCTCTGTCAATAAGAAGCAAGTATGTGCAATTGGGACTTAATATCTTTCCTTTGCATTTCTTCTGGAGATCACTGGATTCTGAGTATAGCGTCACATACATAAATTTCACCATCAACCTTTACGAATGGATTATTATGCTTTTTTAGAAAAAAAAAAAAGATAAAAAGAAAAGAAAATCGGGCAAAAAAAAGTTCCACATGTGCTATTTTTTACCTATGTTAATCTACCTTAGCACTTAAAGGGATTATATTTTGTGCCCTTAATAATATAGGCATTAGCCTTATAATGGTTGTAAACTAAATATAGGAAGTTGTTTAAAAATTTGACTATTTGTCATGGATAATAATTTGATATTTCAGTACTGTTTAGTTGTTGGCTTTGAGTTAAGACATGGAATTTGTTTAAATTTGTGTCATTAATGTATGGTAGATGTGTTTATTTTCTATTTATTCCATTTCATACTCATTATTTTTAATATATAGCTCTATTTCCTTTCATAGTCATATTAGGAACTTTAATTATGACAAAATTAGGAAAGTATCAAGCCTAACTTTCTTTTATTTTGCATATATTCTATTTAAAATATATCATTTTAATCACTACTGGTTTGACCCGATTAAACCATTCTCCAGTTCAAGGCTTAATCCGGTTCTAACAACAATGGTCATTTCCTTACAAAATGGAAAATATCAATATATAATATCTATTTTTCCAATAATATATAATATCAAATCTATAATTACATTTTATTGATATGGTGGTATTCATCATATTTATTGTAAGTAATTGATATATTTAAGTGAGTTTTAGAAAAATTTAGGTAGTTATCAACATTTGATTAATTTTTTTTGTACTTATATTAACAATATATTGGAGTGAGAGTGAAAACATAAATTATAAAATTTAGGCTAAGGTATAAATTTAATTTATATAAAAAAAATCAACAATCTAACATAAAAGGGTGTAATAATAAATCTGTTTTCCTTTTATAAGAAACCGCTCCTATTATTAATTGTTTTCCTTTTATCAAAAACCGCTCCAATTATTAACACCAAAATAAAGAAATTCAAAGTCAAGTTGTAGAGAAACCAAACTAAAAGTAAACTAAACTAACAAAGAATCTTAGTGTGTGTTTGGTTCACCTTTTGCAAAACATAACCATGGTTTTTAACCATGGTTTTGTAAAAGATGTGTTTGGCCAAACACATGTGAAACACAAACTGACTTTTTGAAAAATGAAAAGTGGGTTAAACTGTGGTTTTGGAAAATGAGGAGAAAAGTTACTTTTCCGTTAACAAAACGTGGGTTTTGGAAAAGGAGAAACAAATTTACTTTATATTATACATCTAAAAGTACTTTTAACCCCTATCATCCAAACAAATTTTTTGTCAAAACTTACTTTTACAAAAAGAATATCCAAACATAATAACTTCCAATAAACTTACTTTATCTAAACTTCATTTTTACAAACTTCATTTATCTTAACTTAATTTTACAAAACGGAGAACCAAACGGGCCCTTAACCAATATCATTCTTCTTAAAACTATGTATATTTATTTGCACATACTTAAAGTGAAAGACGTAGATAACCTTAACCATACCATACTACAAACTAGTTTCTTTCCCTTAACCTTAACCTTTACTTTAGGTCACACAAAATATATAGAATTAATGTGTGTCAATTATGATTAGAGAGAGAATGAATTTATATCTATTTAACTTTAATATGGTAAGTCTATCAAGTACCCAAATAAATGGATTATTTAATTGTACTATTGAGAGCAATCTTTAAATTTAAATATAGATAATTGTAGATATTCCACAATCAACTTAATTAAAAAAATATATCTATTATCTTATCTATTTACCAAGCCACATAATTAAATATTTTTCTAACATTCTTCCATTTGGTCTGATAATTAGACTGCCTTAATTTTTAATAGAATTATTATACATGTGCATAAATAAACTAATCCATTCATGCATCATAGTTACCCAACTTTACTAACTTACAAATGCAAGTTATGGTGGCCATATACTATTTATCTTTTCAGCATACTCCCTTCCATATACCACAGCACATGCAGTCTATTAAAATAAGCCTTTAAATAATATAAATTTCATCATGGTCCACTTAAGTTTTTCCTATTATAGTAAACAAAACATCATGTTTATACTATTATAATTAACAAGAAAATATTAGTATGAGTCAGAAATACATAATTGAGTTTAGAGTGTCAACTTGTCATAAAGCATCATTCATCATTACAACTAAGACCTATTATATGCACAAGTTCTTTAAATGTCTTGGGCAACAAACCCTTCATCAAAGGGATCGGCTATCATCAAATCATTCTTGATATGCTGAAGAGACACTTTTTGTTTCTGAATCTCCTCCTTAATAACAAACACTTCGATTTCATAAATTTTGGCACCTTTGAGTATTTGTCATTATTAGAGAATAAATTATTGCAGAATTGTCACATTAAACTTTCAGCAACTTGGTAACAGTGCTTACCCCAAGTCCTAAAATAAAGTTCTATAGTCATAATACATTAATTGTGACTTCAATCATGCCATATATTTTACTTTTCATTGTGGATGAGATGATGACAAATTTCTTAGCAGTTTTCCACAAATTGTCTCTTTAGATAAAGAAACAAATAACCAAGGTAAACTTTCTATTGTCAAGACATTTACCAAAATCTAAATCTAAATATCCAATCACTTTAGACTGATTGAATCTTTCATATGGGAGAATACAATTCGTGGTGCCTTTGCAAACACTTTAATACTTTCTTTGCAACTTTGCATTTTTTTTTCTTTTCACATCATTCTTTAGACATAGTATGAGACTAAATTTACCCTCATGGAATCTCTTAAGAATTTTACAATATAGGCTTTCTAAGACAATCTTGACAATCCATGTAACATATTACAAAATGTTTTATTTTCTACCACATAAGATACCTCCTCATATCTTTCCTTTTGGATTCTTAGAAAATCTTTAGTTTCCATTTAGATGCTCAAATCATTATCAACAAGTAAAAATATCATCAACATATAAAACTAAGAAATAAACTTACTCCCGTTAATTTTTTTATTTATACACTTATCTATGGTGTTTCCTTCAAAACCAAAAGATATTATGGTATTATTAAACTTAATATACCAATGCTGGGAAGCTTTCTTAAGTCCATATATTTAACTTTATAAGCTTACATATCATGTAGTCCTTTTCATAAGTTAGGAAACTTTATATTTTATCCACATAAACTTCCTCCTAAGGATCATAATTAAGAAAGGCTATTTTCACATTCTTCTTGTGCAACTCTAAAACACATTGAGCCACCAAAGGCATAATTTATTCTTAATGAGCTTTTCTTTGATATTAGTGAAAAGGTCTCTTTTTGATTAATATCATTCTTTTAAGTATAATCCTTTTAGGAAACAAGCCTAACTTTATATTGTTACATTGTCATTTGAGTCATGCTTTGATCTTAACAATCTACTTATAGTTGAATTAATTGGCAACTTAATGAGACCCCGAACTTCATTTTGTCTCATGGATTTCAACTCATATTTCATGGCATTAATCCATTTTATTAGACTTAGTACTTTCTATGGCTTCTAAAAAATGTAACAGGATCTTTATTGATTATTGTCTCAAAATCATGTTCCTGCAAATAAACCAAAAAATCATTTATAGTAGTTAGTTTCCTTTCTTTTTAAGACATTTAGGTTGTCATTCCTTGTGGTTCATTCATATTAGATGATTATGATTTGGTTACATCATGGGAAGTTTCTTTTATCCATGTGTAGCTTCAAATTGTCTACTCATTGTTCAACAACTGAAATTATATGTGGCGTTTATGTGGATGAAGGGATACATAAGTGTAGCATTAGTATCTACACTTTCCCTTTCATCACTCCCACTAACTTAACCATTTGTAATGAATATTGGATAATCAGTTTCATTTGTTCTTAGACCATGGTTAAGATAGTAAAATCTTACATTTTAGATCTCTCTAAGTAACCACTAATCATTTTAGGGTTCAATTTCTTTTATATGGAATATATATGCGTGTTTTTGTTGGACAATCCTAAACATGCAAATGTCTTAAATTAGGTTTCCTACTAGTTCACAACTCAAGGGAGTCTTTGTGATGGAGCACAAGCTAGGCTTGATGATCAAGAGGAATTAGGACGTGATCAAGTTGCTAAATTTGAAGCCCAGCCTTAGAAAATAAAAAATCTATTACAAGAGATTAGTGGGCCTTTGATAAGAGCAAAGGCCAAAGTAATGAAATAAGTACTCCATGGACTAATTAAAGAGCTTGTTGATTTAGATCACATTCATTCAAGACGTGTTACAGCCCAAAACAAGCATGAATGTGTGATCTTAGTCTTCTTTATTCTAGAACCTGATCCAAACCCAACAAAAATAACACAATTGGAAGAACCCATTTAAAAGAAGACACGTGCTCCTCATGTGCTGATTAAAGGTGTCTTCTTTTTGGATTAATTTTTAATTTCATTTTTTTATAATAAGGCCTTTATGGTCAAGATTTTGTCTTAGGAATTAACTTATGAAATTTGGCTCTAGAACTTTCTAATTCGTTCAGCAAGTAGGCATTTTTCTTAGGAGGATCTTTTCAGCCTCATTAGTTTCCTATTTTGCTTGTAAGTGGCGCCATCTCTTAATATTTTGATTGAGAATCATTTATTTCCTTATTTTTGATTGATTGGGATGCCACCTTATAGCAATAGAAGGATGATTATTTTAGTTATTATTTTAATATCTAGGTTAGGGTTTTCTTAAGCCTATAAAAGGGATCTTTTTGTATTAGAATTTTTAGATTTAAATGAATTGGAATTATTTAGCTACCTTATGTGAGAATTCTCTTGCTTCCTTGTGTGCTTGAGAGGGTCTTAGACTTATCAAAGGGAGTGGTTAACCCTTTGTAGTGTCTATAGTGAAGATTCCAAGAAACAAGTTTTCTTGGAGTCTTGTTTACTTGACCAACATGTCCTCTTCTTATCTTCTCACTTCTTTATTTTCATTTAGCTTCTTGTTGTATGTTCTAACATATTGTTTCACTATTTTCACTTGTGTTCTTTGTTACAAGCACAATCCTAAATCTAACCTAAATCGCTGAGGGTTCATTCAAACAAATTTCGTGTGGGTTTTTATCATTTGGTATCAAAGCTCTAATTTACTTGTTTAAAGGTGTGATATTTCCTTTTCCTTCCTTCTATATTTCTTTCCTTCATTTTTGTCTAGATTCTCCTTGTGTTCTTTGTAATGACCCTAAGTTAGAGAATTTCTAAAATAGATAAATAAAAAATAATAATTAATAAATAAATAAATATAATAGATATATTTAGTGGAGGTTAAAGTCAATTATTTGGTTTATCTCATCTTTATATGTATCTGAAAACACAAATAGAATGTGAATAGATAAATAAATAATTTTTTTAATGGGAATAAAGTAAAGCATTGAGAATTACTGTTGAATGTGTCTTAAATTTTCCATTAAATTTAAAGTTCAAATCTTGTCATAATATTTCAAGTAGATTTTTCTTTCCTTAATATTTAAAGTACCTAAGTGCCCCTTCAATGTTCTCTTAGTTAAGTTTAGCTTTTGGTCATTCCCCCCACAAACTCCTCCTCTCTTCTTTTAATCAATGCCCAGACTTCAAACGAAAAAAAAAAATCATTCCCTCTTAATTGTGCCCTAGTTAGGTTCTCTTTTTCAATGCATATATCCTCTCTTCCTTCTTTCCTCATGGTTGCAGCATGCCATACTCCCTTCTTTCACTCATTTTTATAGCTTGTGTATTTGGTAAGTTGCTGCTTCTTCCTTCTTTTTTGTTGCTATATCATCTTCTTTATTGCAACATCATTATCCTCTTTTCTTCCCCTTAGTGTGCATTAATGAGTAACTTTGTATGTTCCTATTCTGAGCTCCATTTCCTCCTTATTTTTTGCTATAGCAACTCTTTCCTTTCCTCCTTTGCTACGTGAAAAATAGGAAGAGTGGGAGAGAAAGGCTAGCTGAAATTTTAAGTAAAGAAACTCATTTTTTAATGGTGCTTTTGCATAAATTTTTCTTGTTTTAGTTTTATGTATTTATGAGATTAATAATATGATTTTCTTCTTCTCTTAAGTTTTGGGAACGTGGAGAAATTAGGGATTTTAAATTGATCAAGAGAAATTGATGTATATGAAGGTGTTATGAAACTTTGATTGTTATATGATTGTTTTTGGGTAGAGATTCAAGACTTAAATAGATTGTTTCTTGAAGTTAAATGAAAGTGCATATATGGTGTTTGATAAAATGTTTATGGAAGAGAATCTAGTAAAAGAATAAATTAATATGGTTAATATAATATTGGCTAAATTGTAGTATATATTTTTGTTCAATCCTTATGTTATAATTTGGAAGCAAGACATTACCTTAGGCTTGGGAGAGTCATAACCAATGACTTTATAACTTGGAAGAGCATAATTAAGTGTCTAAAGTTACATGTGAGATTTGAGAGTATGATGGTCCAAGGGTATAATAAATATTTTGTAAAGATGCATGGTTAGTAAGAATATCATAATAATGCATAGTAGTTTAGTGATATAAGCTTGGTATTCTTAATTTCCCTCCAGTGCATTAGTAAAAAGTGGTTTGATGTATTTTTCTATATAACCTTATTGTCATAGTAAGAAGCAATAGAAGACCATGGCTATTGAATGAAACTACTTTTACATTCCATATAGTTCAAAGAAGCATTATCATTGGAAAGAGAAACAAGATTATCATAATAAAGAAAATGGAAATCAATAGATAAGAGAAAGGGGAATTTTAATTTCTTTAACTAATATGGATAAATAAGTATTGAAAAAATTTTATCAAGTTATTAATATTAAATAAAATATTGATGGTTTTCTTTGGGGTACATAGGTACCTATACAAATAAGTTTTCGTGACATTCTCTAATGAATAGTTGTTGCATGTGTAAAGCATATTATGTAAATAAATAACATCCCACTACAAATTTAAAGTGATTTTTTATTAACTAATTTCAATTTCATTAAATTTTTATGTGTTTCACCTACACTTTTACTATTATGAAGCTTTTGTATTGTTGATGAGATTACAAAAGTGTTTTATGAAAATTAAAAGTTTTGTTCAAGTCTTCTCCATTTCTTTTGCCAAAGATCATATATACATGGAATTAATGACATATTATTCAAAAGTTATTGCTCATACTTTATGTATCATGAATGGATTGAGATAAATGGATATTTGAAAATGCCATGCATATTGGAAATCTCTAAAGAGATTGAGTACAGAATGTTAGTCGCTAATGGAGGGCTAAGTACAATTCTGGTAGTCCTTGGTGCACCATGGTTAATACCTAGCCAGAAGGATGTATAGGAGGTGCTAGGTGCATGTGTTGGCCAACACACATGGAATGGAGTAATGGATTTTCATAAGCATTGTACTCACGCTTGTTATTCGTGAGCTTAGCACTCACATCTATTTTCATGGCTTCCAGCTATGCCCAATTGGTTATTTATCCTTGTGGATTGTATGTTCATGCCTATTACTTCATTCTGCTTAGGTCTTCTCAAGAAAGTGATTCCAAGAAAGTTTTATTCCTTATTTTGGATTTTAAAGAGAATGTTCTTACCTCATGTTTTATATGCAATTAATTTTCTTTATGTACTATTGATTATGTTACGTTAATTTTGTTAAAATGGTTTGTTGAATTTTATATGATGGGCTTTTCATTTAGCTAATGTTTGTTTACCTTTGTTTATGAACAAGAATTGGAATTATGTTTGAGTTCATTCTAGCTTAAAGCTTGATTATAATCATCATTCAATTCACAATTGTTTATATTTGTTTTGCTTTTATTAGAATTAATTTTATTATGAAACATTATTTATTGGCAAATATTTTGATCTCAGATGGTAGAGTTGACTTGCACCTCCAGTATATCTTTGAGAGGCATCTTCTGTTGTTAGTTTATTGTCACTCTTTTGGACAAACTCATTCTAAATGTAAAATGTTTTTATTATTGTCATGTCTTTTGTATTTAGTTTATATATGCTACACATAAATTATAGGCAAGACCCTTATCTTTTAATGTGTTATATTTATTGATATGGAGTGAAGCTCCATTTATTGTATTTTGACTGGTTGTGCTATTGTAGAACTTTCAAGAGGTCTTATTTACTGAGAAAACTCTACCGAAATTTCTACAAAATACTTAAACTTATTTATATATGTAAAAGATGATCATTTAAATTATAATTGTATTTTTGGAATTAAATGTGAGTTTGTATGCATTTAAAGCATGTGGAATGGGGAATTACCTCACATTCCATGCTAGTCACACTTGGATTTTTAGTTGTGACATTCTTATTCTTCCTTTCTTTATGTTAGTGGTGTGATTTCTCTTCCTTGTGTGGCTATCTATCGAGTTTTGATTTTTACTATCTCTTGTTGATCTCCTCTCCTCTCTTGACTTCCTTTATTCTCCTTCTATCTACGTGCTTGTGTTTCTGCCTAGTATTATAAAAAAAAAAATCAAAAGTGGTTTGCTGTAATTTAGGACTTATTGTCTAGTAGTGTGTTTCCAGCCTATTCCAAAAGAGAAGAAAAGAAATTCCATAAAAAAAATGATTGAAATCGATTGTTGCAAAGAGAAAAAAAAGTATTAGCAGCACATTTAAAAAAATTTGAAATCAATCTTTTGCAAGGAAATTTCCAAATTTGTGTTTAGATTGGGGGAAACCTTGAATTGCAAATTGATAGCTTTTTGGTTACCTTATTCATTTATATGTGGAACCATCTATGTACTTTTCTATTCAAATTAATGAGAATAAATTTTCAGAACTTATGTTCTTTACTTTTAAGCTTTCTCTTGTAACCTTGGTGTTCTTGAAAGACTATCTTGACTTATCAAAGGGAGTGGTTCCCCTTTGTGGCATCCTGTAACTAAAGTTCTAGGAGACAAGTTATCTTAAGGTCTTACCCCATTGACCAGTATATCTTTTCTTATTTTTTTGTTATTTTCATGCGTTATTTTTTTGTGAATTTAATATTCATGTATTTCCTCTCTTCATGTTTGCCTTGCTATTTTGTGTGTCTGGTTTGAGTCTAACACTTTCTCGAGCAATTTCCAACTCATTGTAGGTTTGTTGGATGAGTTCCACATGGGTTTTTCATCACTTTGAGACTACCTTGCTAGAAACCCTATACATGCTCATTTCGGTGATGAGGAACTACACATTGTACTCCTAACCATGTTTATTAATGTCCGATTTCACCTTTCTATCATATCATTTTTGTTGAGATACACATGACATAGTATAATATACACATATGCCATGTGTCTTAACAAACTTTCCAAATGGACCAAGACATTATTATGTTTCGTTATGTTCCGCAAAGCATTCACCACCTTTATCACACCTTAAGATTTTCACATTTCTATTTTATTGCTTCTCAACTTCATAAACCTCAAGTACAAACTACTTGAAACTTCTTCATGCAGCAAACAAGTACAACCATAATGTGAAAATCATTAATATAGGTGATTAAATACTTTTTTCCACCAAAAGATGGAATATCAAAGGTCTACATATATTAGTATGTATAATTTCAAGAAGCCACGTACTTTCTTATATCTCCTTTCTTGCTTTGTTTGGATTGCTTGCCCTTAGTGTAATCCACGTATATAGTCACGTCAATAAAATTCAAAATTGGAAGGATTTCGTTATTTATTAATCTTTTCAATTTTTCTTTGAATATATGACCTAAACGTTTGTGCCACAAAAAATTAGAATTGTCATTATAAATGCTATGCTTAAATTTAACATTATGATATAAATTGTAAGTAGGGATTCAATAAAACACAAAATCATTGTTTTAGTTTGCATAAATTAAATGAAATCATTCATATCCAAATAGAAAACCCAAATACATCAATTTTGAAAAGAGAAATCAAGTTAAAGTATATAGGGAGTCCAAATAAGTCTAAATAATATCTAGTATTCAGAGTTAAACAATAAGTCCCTATACCTTTAATAGGAGTTTTCATACAATTTCTCATTAACAAAATTTTCATTCGGGTTTATAGTTAGGATCATATGAAATCCTGGCATCATACTAGATACATAAGATGTAGCACCATAATCAAGTCACCAAATTATTTGTTAGGAACTAGAGCTAAGTTTGATCAAAGACATACAAAACATTAGTTTTTAACTTTCTTTTCAAACCAAGCTTTTATATTTCAGGCAATCTTTCTAAAAGTATTCTTCTTTAGTATAGAAATGACACTTTCTTGCCTTTTGTTCATCCTTATTAGCTTGTGAAACATTAGCAGCTTTTTCCATTGCTTGTTGGCTTTTACTTTAATTTCTTTAGCCTCACTTCCTTGTGAGTAAACATAATAGACAATTGTTCATACTCAAGAGGTTGAGTTAGGAGTGTATTACATTAAGGAGTCATCTATTGTCATCCCCATAATCTTTAACCTTGCTACAATGTTAAACATTCACATAAGCATTAAGCTTAGTTTGTTGATCTATGACCATATTTTATGATGTAACTTCCTTAGTGCTCAAATTTATAACAACAACAAATTTATATCTAAATATTGCCAAGTCAAATATTCAGAACACTTAATTGAAAATTGACTTGTCCACATCATTTAGAAAGTTTAATCCATAAAATATAGTCCCAGAACAAGCATGTAAATATAACAAATAATCAATTGCATAATAGATTCAGATAATACATTATTTATGTATATTATAGCCATCCTTGGGTAGAAACTATAATATATTATCATTAAGTAAATGCCATAAATTATATTCATGAGCTAATTAAATATTTTAGCCAAAACATACATGTTATCTTTGGATATACATGTATATCTAACTAAAATAATAATCCACCTCTATTATGTTAACCAATCATAAAATAATAGTTTGCTTTTGGGTAAATTTGGAAGTTCTAATAATAGTAACCATTAATCTATCTATTTATATATTTTTTCATAATTGGCATTTCATTAATATAATGAATAGATGACTATTTATGCATGATATATATATTATCAAGATTCTAGTTTGACCACTCTGATAATAACAAACTACATACAAATAACATAATTTATGCATAAAATCATTGAGTAATAATATTTACATATTATTGTTGACCACTAAACAATCCTCACATCATAATCTTTCACAATTAATTTGGTCCAAAAGCATTCATGAGTCATAATATAGTTTTTTTTTTCTTTTCCTTAATGAAATTGAGGGACCAAAGTAAAATTTCTGTAAAAATTTGGATCAAATGTAATTTTGGCAACTTTAGGGGCCAAATAAATTTTCCAGAAATATAGGGTCAACATAATTTCTAAAAATTATTAGGTCAATATGTAATTAACAAAACTTGAGGAGAGAAATCATACTTTCATAAACTCTTCATGGATGTTAAGCTAATTTTCAAAACTTCAAGGCCCTACTGAAATTTTGAAAACTTGCAGGGCAAGAGCATAATTAGCAAAATATCAATGAGTTGAATCATAAATAGAGATATAATGGGAAACATACAATTTTCATAGAAAATTTAATACCATTGCCATTACAGCAACACATACATTGGCATAGTGTTAGTGCATGTCATCGTATTTTAGGAGGTCTTGGGTTTATGTTTCATATGTTACATGACCACGGGAAGCAAATCAATGACTAGATCTAGTGTAGAAGATGGAAAAAGATCTAAGATGGAGAAGATGGAAGAAGGCTAGCAGAGAAGAAACGAAGATCAGATCGGAGGATGAAGGTGGAAGAAGGTTGGCGTTGAGTCCATGGTGACAATAGGGAAGTCAAAGATGGATGGCCATGAAGACGCTTCTCCATTCACAAGGCTCAAATCTGATGAGGGAGGGAGAAGAACAAATCGGAGGAAGGCATGGTCACCGAAGATGAAGATGACAGTGTCATTGGCGAGGATGAAGATAGATGGCCATGAAGATGCTTCTTCATTCGCAAGTCTTAGATCTGCTCTGGTGGGTGGTCATTGTTGGAAGAATGTGTTAGGGTAACTAGTCACCTAAGAGGGAGGTGAATTGAGTGATGTAAGATTTTTGTCCTTTTTAAGAGCAGTCTAATTTCACCAACAATTACAACAAAACAAGGATGAACAGAGTATGATGAATGATACAGATGAAATAAGAAAATGAGGGATCAAACAAAGAATTTATACTGGTTCAGCCCAACCACTTGACCTACATCCAGTTCTCAAGCCATCACTTGAGATTTTCACTATATCCCATAAGTTTGATCCAGGCACTTTTGAAGCATCAGTACATCCCACAAATTTTAGTCAGCACTTGTGAAATTACTGTCCCTACACCCTTACAAAATGTATAATTTCCCTTAGTGTTTCCCCATACTAAGATTCTACCTAGAAATTATGGAAAAGAATGAATATAGAATGAAAACTCTCTCTTAGAGTAGATGATACATTGAAAACTCACTCTAATAAGGTGGATTTAGTTTTGAATGGTAATATAGAAAGATTTTATAAATTGCAGTAGTATTTTAGCATAAACTTACTTAAAATCATTACTCATAAGTTCAAATGAAGTTCTATTTATAGATTTGTGGCTTAACAACCGTTAGACACAAAATCTATTCATGAGAGATGTTAACCAATAGTTACTCTACAAAACTAACTGTCCACCAACCGTATTTAATATATCTGACACACTAAAATTTGAATTTTGAGTGCAATAGATGAATTTTGCAGAGACCATAAGATAAAAACTTCAACGTTGAACTTCCAAAATTTGTCTGTTCAAGAGTGAAATTCAAATTTTGAATTTGTCAAATATATCCCATATTAAGATATACGAATTTTCATATTCAAATTGCATCTGTTAAGTATGAACAGTTGTCTCATGTTTTACACTGCACTTGAAATTCAAATTTTAGAAGTTGAAATTGGTCTATCATAGGTTTGCTCACCTTGCCACAAAAGTTCTCCTCTTGAAACTCAAATTTTGTACTTCAAAGTTCATCTGCCAGAGACTGTGATTTTGAATTCACTTTAAACTTTATCAATTGTCTAATTTTAATTAAGTTTCATGTAAATTTTGCACACTTATAGTGACTATGCTTGGCCAGAAATTCGAATTTTAGGACCAAAATTCGAATTTCAAAATTAAAATTCAAATTTTAGAGCCAAAATTTGTCCATTAGAGCTAAGATCATATTTTTACTAACTATATTTAGCCCAAAATTCAAATTTCATAACCAAAATTTGAATTTTAAATTCAAAATTCGAATTTTGCTCAAAATCAATATAAATCAACTAGCAAAATTTGTTTGTTGGCTAATATACTTCAATTTTAACACATGCTAACATAAGATTTACTTATGCTTACTTATTTAAGATATATGGTAACAAGATTAAGTAATTTTCAAAGATCTAAACCACTTCAAAACCTAAGTGAAAACGAAATATACCTAATAACTAGGTCCTCAAAAAGTTACGCTCCACGTTCACTTAGTCATTCCCTTCTTAACATGCTCCCTTGTGATATTCAATTCTTAAAGTATCTTTTCTCTTATTCTTCTTTGAGTGAGATATGATGTTGATTCTCCTTGCTCTATTTCAATACTCACTCTTCCTACTTGAACAATCCTACATTTAATATATTACACTTGCAAACAAAGTAATTAGTCCAATTTATATACACATCTTGTATTGTAGCATATAATAGTACAGTGGATATATAAGTACGTAGCATGACATATACAGCATAAACACAATTAAACATATGCTAATACATATTTTTCTTCTTTTAGGAGCAATATATATGTTAAATAACTATGATGCATTTGTTCCTTATTACTTTACATTTGTCATCATCAAAACTTATATTATATTAAACCTAACAGAATGAGGAGGATGGGGGGTAGAGATGTCACGAGTTTTAAATCTACTCTGGTGGGTGGTCACCATTGGAAGAATGAGGAGGTTGGGGTTGGAGACAACGGCATGAAGAGGGTATGGGAAGAGGGTCGAAGGGAATGACTGAAATATTTGTAAATTGTCAATTTTTATTTTCATAAGGGTATTAATACCTTTTTACATCTCATTATACCTCTATAAAGATTCTAATCATTTCTATAAAAGTAAAAGTGCCCAAAGTTTCTAGCCCACAAAATAGAAACAAACAAAGTATAAGGGTTTATTAAAACTCTTCCAATCCCCTCCCCTCTATCTAAGCCAAACAAGGAAATTTTAAAACTCATCATTTCTCTTCCCCTATTGAACCAAACACACATTTGAAGAAGAATCAAGAAAAAGATGGAAGACGAAGAAAGAGAGAAAAAAAAATTGGGATTATAATGGGGGACCTTTGTTTTAATTTTATTTCTTATATTTTCATATTAAGTATTTATTATATTTTTAGTAAAAATAATTTAATTAGTATATATTTGTTTAAAAGTGATTTTAATTAATGTATTCGAAACAAGTTTATCAAAATTACTTGTGAAATAAAAGTATCATTTTATGGAAGGCTAGAACGAATCTTCTTGAGTAATCATTTTATTTAATTTGAAAACTAAAAGTGTTTTATTTTTACTTATTTTCATATTACTGATAAATTAAAATTTTAATTAAAAATTCTTAATGAATTTTTTAAAGTAAAAAAATGATTATTTAATGAAAAAAGCCATTTTGTATATGTTAACTTATAATAATTACACATCCAAAAATTCTTTTGATTAAAATTACCCATAGTAATTTGTCAAAATTACTTTTGAACTAAAAGTATCCAAAAATAAATCTTTTTTGATTAAAATTATTGAGTAACTTTCAGCTCAACTTGCTCCAAGGCATCTTAAGCGTGTGCAATTACAATGTCAATGGTCGCAAGGTGTGGTCCCTTGTAAATATGCCCAAAAAAAAAAGTGCTAATTAATCACATTCTTCTATATATCACGTAAACCAGCCTCAGGGTGTTTATGACTTGTAAAAAGTAGACTTTATAAGTTGAGTGATGATAATGATGTTGATGTTCGACCTTAGCTATTTGAAAAAAAAAAAAAACTAATTGCTCGCAGTTCAAGTCGAGAAAATTGTTATTATACATGGCTTCGTAATAATAAATGCTTCCTACAAATTTATAATATAAAAAAATGTAGATTCAAATTTCTCTCCAAATTTCTTTTGGTACAAAAGGAAGTAACAATATCAGTATATGCCTTAAAACCAACTATATAACCACAAGCACTTTCAACGAACAGAAGGTAGAATTTATCTCCAAACATCAAAAGCTACAACAGTTTGAAGCCTCCAGGAACATATTACAGTTGTCTGTAAGATATGAACTAAAGAACACCAAAAAAGGGATTTTTGATTGCAGAGTCCAGTTCAGACCCAGCAGAATTCAGGACTGCCTTGTCTACCTTGTCCCTAGGCAAAAACAAAAATTCTCCCCCTTCAATTTTCTCGAACCCACAAATTTCGAGGAAATCAACTCCTCCTTGCAAGCCACCGACTCTCTCCTGTTCAAGTCAAGGATTGAACATTACAAAGGAAAATACAGCAAGAACAAGTACATTACATCCATGCCACAAGCGAATATTTTGACCACTTTATTACGCATGCATGCATGCCAGCCTTTACCCTGCTTTTACATTAACACGAGAAAGATCGCAGAGTCTGAACTTGACTTGACAGACTGAACTTTGGACCCATCCCTCCCACGACATCACGAGTTGAAGCCTACCGTGTTCAAAATTCTTTATACAAGTATAACTCCAACTAGACCTAAATAATGATTCGATGATTTTCAGGTACGGCTCTAACACCAAAATCATGATATCTGAATAAGCGATCGAAACAAATAAATTTCTTGCTCTCAAATTTTTCTTCAGGTAAATAAAGCTTTATGTTTTTCATGCTGCACTATTTTAGTGAGCTTGTGTTCCTGATATCAGCACTTAGAACGCAGTATCAAATTTCCTCAAGATACCTCTCATGCAAGATTGGAAGTTACTTACCTGAAAAGTTTGGTTACTGAGTCTTATTTTTCTATATTTTTCCTCGTCAGGACTTTTGGCAACATTCCCCACATAAGTTAGGAGAGTCTGGAATGCTCTCTTTACTCTGGCATCGTCATCCTGCTTCAAGAATAAATAATTATGAGGTAAATGAATCCCAACATTAAGCAGAAGGTGCTATTAAACAAACATACCAGAACCAGACTTGAATATTATTAGAAAACAGCTGATAAATTCTATCCAAAAAAAAAAAAGAAAACAGCTGATAAATGGTAGAAGTGAATAAAGCGGTAGATAGCATTTAATAAACTGACAACGTACCATCATTCATCATAATACATTCAAAAATAATCTCATTCTACCACAAATTGCAAGGCACACGATATCATTCTAGGGCCACATAATATGATTAAAATAGAAGCACTGGTACGAAAAAGAAAATGGTTAAATATGTCACGTGCAGTTCAGAAAATGATTTCAGCAAACAGGGGACCATCATTAAGCCATAAAAAACAAGTGAAACTGCATTTGTATATTCTAATTGAGAAACTCATGAAATCATTTTAGCTTTTGACTATGCAACATGGCTAAATATGTTTGCTAGAAACACTAAGCAGGCACATTTCTTTTTTGGCTCAACTTACGTTCACTACAGCAAAAATATTGCTTTTCATTAACAGAATCTAGGCCATGACAATCCAGCAGTATAATTCATGTAAAGCCTTGGTCAATAGGGATTTTGTGATGTGAGGGATGGACATAGAATATCAATAAGTATTTAGATAGAAAGAACATTAGTTTAGGAAGGCAAAACTTGGATCTGTTGAGGATGTTAAGCTCTACAAATAGTTTGCATTTTGCGCATTAGATGTATTATTAATCACTAAGTGAAAAAAAATGTACCTTGTGGTTCTGCTTGAGAGAGCGCAAGCACTCTCTCATTTGCTCAGCTTTTGTGGCAGGCCGAACTGGCAATGAACTCTTGAGTATAGAAATTTCAAGTTTTCAAATAAATACATTTTGTACAATTAAAAAAAAAAACTACAGTTGTCTCTTCTAGATAAGCTCATACCTTTTTCTCCTCAACGACATTTGAAGGTTTGGCAGCTGATGGTTCTTCAGGGGGTAATCCAAGCCTTCGCCTTCTTTCAGCCTGTCACAATGTGGGAACAAAATGACTTCACACAAAAGTCTCCCAATTACATTTTTTTAACTTTCTAATTGCCACGCCAGTTTTAGAAATAAGTCTCAATGTACACCTCAAGTCTTCCGACAACAATGTTGAAAGAAACATTAAAAAGATGTGAGCTCAAATTTTAAGAGAGATATATGCTATATTTTTCTAGTTCTGTATCACAGAGGTCCATGACTTACGTGACAAAAGATGATATAGTACACAACTGAAACAAAATTTGATTAGAAAGCAAAGGTGATACAATAAATAATAAAATGGCTGAAAAATGTGAAAACCTTGTCTTCTTCCAATTTCTGCCTGATTTTCTCTCTAGCTCTTCTCTCTTCCTCTTTCTCAGCTTTTCGCAGAGTCAATAACCTGAAAAGGGCAACAGATTGCTTAAAGCTAGCTAAAATGGAACTAAAATGCAAGATATGAGATTATAGATATACAAGAGAAGCCAGACCGTTTTCTCTCATTCTCTTCTTCAATTCTCTTTGCTTCTAGTAACTCCTTGCCTATACGAATTCTTTCCTAAATAAAGAATAAAGAAATATATCAAATAAGGAAAAAAAACTGAAGAAAATATTCACACAGAATCGTAGTAATCTGATGTTATATACTGGTCCAACCACAGAATATTGTATGGCTTAAATTGAGGCACAAACATTCTTCAAGAGGACAACTGAAGAAATATTTGTTGTTGGAAAATGATTTACAGAACAGAGTGACTCATCAATCATTTATGGTGATAGAGATATTGATAAAACTAATCATGAGTCTTCACTTAACAGCTTAAGCTTTTGAGTTTAAACAAGGAGTGTGCTGCCCCCCCGTTCTTCACAATCAAATTGAAAATTCAGCCCAAGTTACAATTTGGGCATGTGCTTTGTCCAACTTTCAAGTCCAAATGGCTTTTGCCTGACAAGGTATGTTGGAGATATTAATAAAACCCTAGAGTCTAGATTTCTGATAAGGAGTCACAAATTAGGAGTCTAGAAAGAGCATCAGAAGGCAGTTTCTAGTTGTTTCGATTTATCTTACAAAAGTCAGTAGATTTTTGTCAATTTATCCTTCTTTCTCTGAAAGCTAGAATGCCTTCAGCCAACCAGGTAGCCTTTCAAGCATTATCTCCTCTTTCTTTGGTGGGGGAATTACAATTAAGGACCAGTACAGCAAATTAATTACAAGGAAGGACTTTAGTTGAAAAAAAGTGTTAAAATTTGGAATATTAACTAGTAAAATTGGGAAAATGAGTTGTAACAGGTCTTATTTTGTAATAAATTTATTATTTTGGTATTTAACTGTAATTCCCCCTTCTTTGGTCACCTCAATCGAATTAAATCGATAGCTTAGTTTCAAAGTTTTTTCTTTTATCTTTTTGAGATTCTTAAAGAATACATTGAAAAACCTATCAATTAATCAAGAATAAGTCATGCAAATAAAGTGGGGATGTTAAAGGATAAAGGATAGTCAGAGGAAATTTTAACATTCTTTTTTTTAAGTTAGGGAATTTATCACGATCTAAATGTCTTGTGGTTATCTCTAACATAATCTTTAAAAGTTGTCTTCCTCTAGAAAGATTATCTTTTGTATTCTGATTCATCCAATCAAGTTCAAATAATAAGGATGGCAATGGACATTGCCACTTTGTGTGTGTGTGTGTGTGTGTGTGTGTAAACATACCAGTGAGAGAGCCTTCCCATTGACCATACAATTGTTACCATGAATTTCAACAGCCTCCATATGTCAGCTAAAGTCAAATACTTGACAATCAATCTTCTAAGAATACCATTTTAGAGATTATGCATCAACCACACACAAAATTGAGAAGAGAGAAATAATAATTCCATTTTTGGGAAAGGTAGGGTTAGTCAAAACTAGACTTCAGGTCTTTCACTCAAAATTGAAGATATGAAAATTCCTTGGCCTGCAAGAGAATAATGTTTTACATTTTGGTACTGGAAAATTGCATTCCACGATACATAAAGATTAGGGAATCCATGCATGAGAAACATGATAGCTCGTTATTACTGATATAGATAGAACAGAAACAAATCTAATGAAAATTTATCAATTAGTGTAGTATTATGCATCATCTGTACTCACATCCACAAAAATCTCACAAAGCAAATATTTCAAATACCCAAATTTATTAGTAATGAAAGTCAGCAAGTGAAAAATAAAGAAGAAACTTTACAGCACCTTTTCTTTTTCTCTTTCCATTCTCTTTTCTTCCTCTTCTTTCTTCTTGCGAGCCCTCTCCCTTTAGATTATTACAAAAGTAAATGTTTAGATAGACTAAAGATAAACCAAAAAAACATCTTGGCATTAAAATTACTAGATGCAAATCATAGTTCCTCGAAGAAAGATACAGGACACATTTCAAAGCTATATTGGACGTACAAGCATCAACAACAATTTCTATTCTGCTATGAAGATAGATAAATCCATATACACAAGCGTGTATTTGTACATACAAATCTTGACAGATTATAATAGATGAATTTTACTGCCTACCCAACTCAAGCTTTCATACAAATAGATTGGCAACAGCAAAGACATAATTCCACAAAAATGTAACAAGCTAGCAACAATACGCCTCAACAATATAACATAATAAAAAACTAGGAGCATGTTTGGGAGTTGGGAGAAGAAAGGAAGGGTAGGAATCAAAATAAAAAAGGAGAAAGAAGGGACGGAAAGGGATGGTTAATAGATAATTTCCCCTACCCTTTTTTGGGTGTTTGAAATAAACAAGACAAAATACTTAGAAAAAAAGAAAAATATTGGTTACGATGTATTTTTACAATTTATCTCCCATTAGAGTGATTAATTACAATAATCTGGTTACAATATATGTAGCATTAAGAACTTGCCCTCACTGACCCCGGGGGGGCCATTTAAGAAATATGGTTGGTTCTCCTTAAAAGTTGTCCGAATTTGGGAAGCTGCCCCCACTGACACCCAGGGCGGCCCCTTTAAGAAATATGGTTGGTTCTCCTTAAAAGTTGTCTGAATTTGGGAAACTTAAAATCGTACCTGAGAGAGGACTTTGGAGTATTTAGGAAGGTTAGTTGAAAATCCTTACAGCATCCTCTCACCCCTATAAACAACTCCCAATTAAGGGAGGTTTCAGTGAAACCTTCCCTTCCCTTCTCTCTCCAGAAAACAAAATCTATTAATATTGTCTGACAGCTAAAAAGGCATGACCCTCCTAATAAGCTAAAGGGTGAGGATTCTTTTTTATTTTTTCCTAATGGCTAGGTCTCCATGAAAAGTAGTTATTTTTTCAAGGGGATAAAATTTCAGGGCAAAATATGAGGCATGATAATCCTGAGCCTAACAAATATTACACCATCTACACAGCCAATAAAGTGACATGGCAGCTAGTTCATAGTGTTATAATTGATAAAGTAAGAACGACCAACCAAAGTTTTTTATTCATTTCCTGAGGTGATTGCACACAAATTGACCTCATATTTAACTTCATACCTTAGTTCCTGCTGTTTAGCTTTCAGTTGTTCTGGAGTGAGAGAAGGTTTAGGAGTCTCAACTTTGGTGTTCGCAGGTACCTGTGCAAACCAGCAGATCACAAGCTAGAGATTGCAACTTAAATGCACAAAATATACATTGAAGACATCTGTATATGCATACCAACATGAACTAGTGTTAACACTATACATATTTAAAGCATCAAAATCAAGAAGATACAGAGAAACGTGCACACAAGGATAAGCCACATAAAAATTTTAAAATGAACCATACCAGTGGCATCTGATCTATGTCAGGGTCATTCTCATGCTCTACTACCCAGTTTACAGCAGCCTCAAGGCTAGCACTACCTGCAGAAGAGAAAAGCCAAGCTCAAATGTCAAGAGATCTAATATTAATGAATGCTCAGATCATAGAAAGAAGCTATAAATCCACTGAATATTACACATATGCTAAATCCTCAGCAACTATATGAAATATAAATAGGATAACTATGATTTGCACCTAATTTTTTTTTTTAAAGCTAAATTGTTATGACATCAAATTATTCTCTACTTTTAATAACATTCTTTACAAGTCTATCACATCCTGAATATATACATAGGTGTCTTTTAAACTGGCTTATATATATTTCATGAATGTATTATGAAGCACTGGTTCCTTCGGAAAAAAATGAAGTTAAATATGATTGATTTCAGGAGGATACAACCAGCTGACTACAGAGATGTCCAATAGTACATTGGAGCCTATATTGATACTCAAAATACATACCATTCATACCAAGCAAGAGAAGAAATTTCCAACCAAAATAAAATAATATGATTGAGTAGAAGATCAGATCAGAGCAAATATATACTATCTTCATCACCATAAAGAATAACAATGTAAAACTATGGTTTAAAGAAAAGGAATGCATGTAAGCTCACCAGAATAATGAAGTGCACGTGTTGCACGTGCAGCTGAAAAACCCATTGATTCAAGCTCCTCAAGCAGCTTTTTGTCAACCTCCGGAACAACCATTTCTATATCTTACAATGAAAAGCATATGCAGGGAAGAAAAAGAATAAACATCAATTGCTTCTGGTCCAAAAACAAAGGTCAGAATTTATTATTTTATTCCAATGGCTGAAAGAGGAAGGATAAAATGTTACAAACCACAGAATGTATTAATTCATTGGAAGCAATCCTTTAGAGAAAAGGCACACAAAAGAAGCAAAAGCAAAAGTGAATAATGTAGACCATCTTTGTTCATCCTTTGTTATTCCTTTTATCACTTTATCTTCATTTAACTTGATCCGCCAAAAAATTATGAATAAATATTATATGAAAAATAACTTGTCCCCAACAGAACCGCAGTATAAATAGAAAACGATATACACAACATGATTCAAAATAACATTCAAGCTTATTACAATCTTATATTCATAATATTACATCCAAACTGAGCTTAGCTTGAGAAAACAAACCACCAGGCTGCGGAGCAGCACTATCAGGTTGGTCAGTAGTTGCATTGACAACCTCATCAGACATTGCATCCACCTTTGGAACCTCCAAACTTATTGGTTTTGCTGCCTCAGATGTCTTATCAACAAACTCACTGTGCCCAGTTCTTTTTGTATGCAAATCACTCTCCTACATTACAGAAAGAATAGGGAAAGAAAATAGATCGAGTCATACCCATTCTAATAAACGAGAACATAAGTTAGAAGCAGCGCTAACACAGTTCTTCAAAGTTTGTTTTATTAAGATGTCAAAGTCATTACAACCAAGAATCAGGTTTCTTCTCCAGACTGACTCAAGAAAAATGAAAATAAAAAAAGATAATTCGTCTACACCCTGCAGATTTAGCCAACACATAGTATATTTATTTCCCATATTGTTTGACCCCTTTCAGTCACGGGTCACCACTCAACAGATATATATGCAGATAATTTGGAATGATTGAAAACTGCAACAGGAAAAGTTAGACTTTATAATTCCAAAACCCAAGTAATTAAGCCTGCTGGCACTAATTTCTTCAAAGACATAAAGAATTGCCAATATGTAATAATTTTTATGTGACAACATTTTAGTATCAGCGCTTCAAGTGAAGCAGAATTACATATTCGCTGGCGGCGCTAAATAATTTTCGAAGTGCGAGACCTAGTTTTTCAAAATAGAGAGCAAATTTAGACACAATTGGAATTGCATGTGTACTCATAACCAGAATCCAAGACAAGAAATCATATATATTCAGATCTCCGGCTATAAAAATAAAGGATCATTAAAAGTCAATACAGTTTTGGATCGGCATGGCTTGCCACAAGTGGTGCAAACAAGGTTGAGAACAGCTTCAGTCGATTCGGAGAAGTTGGAGTGGGAGGTGAGTTCTGCGTGTTCCTGAGCTTCTTGTACGGACCTCAACAGCGCTCCACAGTCACCGCACTGGAGAGATACGCCAGCCATTGATGCGAAGCGCGCAAGCCACGGCAATTCTCGCAACAGCCTTTAAACCCCTTCGAGTCCAGATTCCCTGCAGGTTTGTCTTTGGGTTCAGTTCAGAGTCCTAAATCTGTCTTTACCGCTTCTTGAAGTAATCTCGGGTCGGAAATAGTCACCAAATAAACACATTGTCGCTGGGAAAAAATCCGATTTTGAAAAACTGACACTTGGGTATTGGGACATTTTATTTTGTTTAAATAATTGTTACGTTAAAAATTTTAAAATAATATTAATTATTTTTTATAATTTTACACTTCAACAATAGTAAAAGAAAAGAGATGTTAAAAATATAAAATACTTACAATCATAATTAAAAAGGATGTTGTAATGATTACCAAAAAAATATTATAATAAAATATAATCACATTTTATTAAACCATATACTATTTATTAACTTTCTTAATTGTTCAAAAAGTGAAAGAAGTAATAAACAATTATCAGTCTTTTAAAACATAAAAACAATATTAACTAGCACTAACATTAACCATCAGTTTGCTTGGAGAAATTTGGAAGGATGGAGGGAAAAAATTAAAAATTTTCTCTTATTTAATTTAATAAGTTGAACGGGAAGTAGATGAAAAAATTGGAATTTTCTTTATTTGATTTAATAAGTAGGAGGAGAGGAATTTTCCCTACCATTTCCTATTACCCCACCCCTCTAAAAGTGAGGGATTTAGAAGGAAAATAACAAAATTCCTCTCCTTCTCTCTCTTCCAATAAATCCAATAAAAATTAATTTTTCTACTTTTTTTCTGGAAGAATATTTTGAATAACAATAACATGTTTTTCACAATTTTAATAAGTTATAAAATGAAAATATGATATGTTAAATTATAAATTTTTATATTTATAATAATATATGTTTAAAGGTTTAATTTTTTATTGTATATTTGATAAATGTGTATTATAAGGTTATATTGTGATAAATTGTAGAATTTTCAAATATCAACATTTAGAATTTGATTTAATATTTTGTGCCATTATTAATTCATTTTAATATTTTTTATAATCATGTTAACCCATTTTAATTTAGGAGAATTGTGAAAAAATACCAAAAAAATAAAGATAATTAGGAGATGTGATCAAGCCCCAATTTAAAGAGACACAAGGACCATTGAGAATTAAAAAAAGAAGAGAAGGATAAAAAATGCCCTAGAAATTACTAAATTGACCTTTTGAATAAAAGAAATATGAGAGGGAATTTTTCTTTGGTTTCCATGGAGACACACACGAGGAAGACACACACAAAGACCAACTCTGTCACTTGAAATGAGCTTGAGCTTCCACTGGACCTTAGGATCTTTATCCTATCGAACAACCTTCCTTCCTCAGTGATAGAGCTTTAGCAAGTGACTAGTAAGGCCTTCTCCTTTGCACCATTCTCCCATTCTCCTTCAAACCATTATTGAAAAATGGGTTTATGGCTACATAAGTTGCTAGTGTGGTGAAGTCGTTGCTTCCTCCCCCACTTGGTCCTACAAGTTTTTCCACTTAGGTGAAAATCCCCATTGTAAAAGGTAAGCTTATTGTAGCCCAAAAATTTTGATGACTCAGTTTTTTCTTTTTTTGGTTTTTTCTTCTCCCTTTATGTACTTGTGGGAAAATGCAAAGGAAAGGAGGAAAGGTGAATGAAAATTTTTCATGAAACAAATAAAATTATTGTAGTTTGTCCCTATATATTCCATTAGTATAGATGTATAAATTTGTTGTTATTGGCTATGGTTATTGAGTTACTTTTTTTTTCAATAATGAATATAAATTTGTGGCACCATTGTTGCACCAGTATTTTGGATGTAGGTGCACATAAAAAATGTTAAGTCGCCATAGGAAAGAAATATTTTGTTTCTTCATATAGGGGGAACAATTGTGAAGAACAACGAATGGAAGGATCAATATGAAGGGGGGGAGGGCTTTTGGAAGAATGATAGAAATTGGAATGTCAAAAGAATAACTAATCAAAACAATTTCATCGTGTACTTCCTGTGCAATTGAAGTAGTGCGGTTGTTCTACACTATGAAATTTGACCCAAGTGTATTGATTGAATTGAATGATGCTGAGGCAGTTTGCAAGCTAATTATGTGGAATGATGAAGTTGCTCATGTATATGTTGTTGGCCATGAAGGAGGGAAGGTAGAGCTATTCAAAACTTTAAAGGGTAAGTGAATAAAGACATGTTCATATTTGGTTTAGCATCATGTGTGTTTATTTGGTGTGATGCAGGACATATGCAAGTTTCGATTATAGCTACAGTGGTTTATGGGTTTGTTGAACCTTTAGCCTGTGCGATTGAAAGTGTGCTTGCTCCAATGCCTTACACTGTAACAAGGAGATAGAAGAGTGTTTTGATTGGTGTTGGACAAAAGTTGAAGAATTCAAAGGAGTTTAAACTAGCATTATTCAAGTTCAGTATAGCCCATAGATTTGCTTACAAATATAAGGTCACTAGGTCCCAAAAGATGATTGCAATTTGCAAGGCTCCCAAATGCAACTAAAAGATCACCGCATATAGTGTTGGAAGTTCATTAGAATTTATGCGTGTTACTACATTCAACTATGTGCACACACATTCTCCTCAAGACAATCTTCATGTCTCTCACACAATTAGATCAAAGTTGATTGCATCTTTAACCATTGAAGAGTTGTAGTACTTCAAACAAAGTATCGATGAAATCACTAAGGAGCTATACTAGGATTATGGTATATCGTTAACGTATTATCAGGCATAAAAGGCAAAATGTCAAGGACATTGTAGGCTAAGTTGAAGTGACAATAGTGTCGAACAGGCATAACTTCATAATTGTAGTTGTGAACGACATTTGGGGGGGGTGAAAGGCACAGTCATTATTACTAACACACTAAGTGTTAGTTAGGCTGACTTCCCAAAAGCGGGGGTAAATTGGGAAGATTAAAAAATTTTCTGCACAAAGTGAAATAGGTGAAGAAAGCAAGGTATAATGAAAGCAGCGTATAAGCAGAGCAAACTGAAAAAGTAATGATAGGGAGAAGAACACTAAGAAATTTATCTTGGTTCGGTCTATTCACTTGACCTACGTCCAGTCCCTAAGACACCTCTTGAGATTTTTCACTATACTGCAAGAATTCAATGGGCTTCTTGCATATGCCACAGTACACAGCTTGTGCTCTGTTTTCTAGAGCTTTCTCAATCTCTCTAAGCACCTCCACAATGTGCTTCCCAATCCCCTTGTGATATCCCCTCACAAGTAAATTTATCTTCCAGATGAAGATTAGATTGTTTACAAAGATATAACTCTCTTGAATAGAGTAAATATGAAGGTTAAAGTACAGATATTGAAGTTGAGAGGGTAAAAGCTTTTTGAGAAGAAGATTTGGCAGAATTTCAGTATATACAAAGTTTGATTCGTTACCCACAACTTCAAATGATGTTATATTTATAGATTTATGTCTCAAATATCCATTAGAGACAAAATCTATCCATTGGAGAAGTTATCCAACGGTTACTCTAAAAAACTATCCGTTAACCAACCGCATTTAATGCTTTTGACATACTGAAATTCGAATTTTGGTTGGTCAACAGACGAATTTCTAAGGATCCGAAGGTTAAAGCTTCCAACGTTGAAACACTGAAGTTCGTCTGTTCATGAAGTGAAATTCAAATTTTGAAACTTAGAAAATGTTTCCATGTTGTGACATACGAATTTTCAAGAGAAGAGTTTTTCTGTTAAGTATGAACAGTGTTTTCAATTTGCTACAGTGCCCTCGAAATTCAAACTTTGGAGTCCCAAAATTCGTCTGTTCTCGGCAAGCTCAGAAAGCACAGTAGTTCATTTACATTGAAATTCGAATTTTCAAAGAGTGAAATTCGTCTGTCAGAGAGACCTTTTTTCAGACTTACTTTGACATTCAAATTTACAAACACTGTCATTCGTATGTCAACATGTCATTGCAACAGACTTACAACCTTAGCTTCTGAAATTCGAATGTCCATGTTCAAAGTTCGTCTGTCAGTGAGCAATTTTGAAACTCAGAATAATCTTGATTTCAGATGAACTTTAACATTGCTTCAGATGAATTTCTTCAGTTTTCATAAGTTATATTTTATCTGAAATTCGAATGTTCAAAACTCAAAGTTCGTCTGTTGCTTAACAGCTTCTTTCAGACACATATGAAAATTCAAATTTTGGAAAATCAAAATTCGTCTGTCAGAGAAACATCTCTTCAGACTTATTCAGTTTTAACTCGAAATTCGAATTTTCAAAGCCACAGTTCGAATTTCCAACATGATAGTTTAATGCAATATCTTCAAACTTCGTCTGTTGGTGGGTATTTTTCAAATATTTCATAATCTAACATAAAATCAAGGTTTTAAAACGTTTTTCCACCAAATCAAAGTCTTTTACCCATGACAAAAGATCCTACAACAATCCTAGCAATGATTACTTAGATTTTCTTCACTTGAGACACTTTGAGCTCCTTTGATATCTTCAATCCAAGCTCTTCAATGTTGGTTTGGAATCATCAAAACTTCTTGATTCAACATTCTCCCCCTTTTTGATGATGACAAAACAACTTACAAACTGGATTAGTACTTGAGTTTGCTTAAACAAGCTCCCCCTCAACATATGCATTATACTTTTAATAGATATCATATATAGCATATCAGTGAAGAGATTCAGGAAGTGATAAGTACAAATCATTGCAACCAAGGAATTCATTCATTTCAATATTTGTAGAAACAAAATTAATCAAAGTTCTTCACAATACAAAATGCAAACAGTTAAAACAAACAACAGAAACACAAAGCATTAAACAGCACTACAAGAGGACTCAAGCCTAAAACACTAAACAGGACTTCAATCACTTCTTCTTTGGCTTGGTCTTCTTGCTGTACTTTTTCCCAGATGGCTCAGCAGCAGATTTTCCAGTTTGCTTCTTCTTCTCCCCCTTTTTGGCATCATCAGGAAGGCCAACGAAATCAACTGGAGGAGGAATCTGAGAAACTGGAATGGCTTGAAGTGGCACAGGAGCAAAAGGGATTTTTGGTTCAACTGGGGGTTCAGTGCTTGGTTCCTCGTCAAAGATTTCCAGCAGCTCTTGCATTGCCTACCTAGAAAGAGCTAACTGAGTTCTCTGTTCCTCTGAAAGCCCATTAGCAGCAAGAGAGGGAGGAGCTGGTTCATCAGGATGAAACATTTCCTCAAGCCTTCTTCTTTGAACTTGCAGGAGAGCATTGTGAGCAATAGCCTCATAATCAACAACAGGCACAATGTTTCTCTCTTCATTGCTTGCACCCTCCTGCATAGAAGAGGTAGAAATGGCGGCCACCAATCTTTCTACTTGCTCAAATTCTTGAATGGAAAGAATTGAATCCTGAGCATCTTCTTGCATAGGCTCATGAGGACTTGTCTCTTGAAGTCCTTCCTCTTCCAAGCCATAGTCCAAGGGTGGACCAGGACTTGGTATCCTCATTGCACCAGCAGACTCAGCACCATCTATATCATCATCATGGTCAGATGAGGCAATCTCAAATGGGCTTGGAGGCTCAGGAGTGGGAGAATGGACAGGCACAGAGAACCCTGGTTGAGGTGGAGCTGAAGTGGTAGGGATTGTACTTCGAATTTCTTCATAAGCATCAGCAACCACCTTTATATTCTTTGCCAACTGATGAATCTGATCTTGCAGATAAACAAACTTGGCATTTTGCTCATCCCTGATGCTTAGAATGAGTGTAGACAGGCTGTCATACAACTCAGTGATCTTGGTTGGCCTGGCACGAGAGGAGGGAGTGGATGGAATGTGAGTGGGCTTGGAGGGAGATAGGACAGGCATAGAGGGTTGAGGAGTAGGTCTGACAGGAGCCTCAGAAGTACCCTCTTACTGTAGGGAGGCACCTTCAACAAAGAATAGATCTTCAGTTCTTCCTGATCCATTTCCAACCCATCTTCCTTCATCCCTTTCAATACCCATTCTTTGCAATTCTTCCTCCTTGAAGATCTCTGTGGGCTTACCCTTTCCCTTCTCAAGATGCTGTATTCTTGCATACTGCAGAATTCTGGAGATGATAGCAGCATAAGGGACTGTGGAGTCCTTTCTCTGATCTCTTGCCTTGATCATGCGTTGAAGTATGATATGTCCCATGTTGATCAGCTTTCCACGCATGATTACAGCCATGACATGTGCCTCTGCCCTTGTTATCAAATTGAAGCTACCTCCTTTGTTGAATATGATCCTGGACACTATGTAGTACAGGATCCTTACTTGAACACTGAGATCTGTGGGTTTCAATACATTTATGGATGGCCAGTTTTCTTTTCTTCTGAACAATGTCCTCAGAATTGTGCTCTCCTTGTAGTTCAGAAAGGGGCCACCTTCTTCATCAGCAGTATCTGCCTCGTCCATGTACCCAGAGGCAGTAGTGTCAATCTTGAGGTCATCCTGCCCTGGGATCTCCAATACCTCATTAAATGTCTCATCAGTAAGCTAGATGGTCCTTGATCTCAGATTGATAGCCCACTTCTTATTTTTGCTATTGTACTTTAGGGAAGCATACCGAGACTTCACTACTTCATCATCATATCTCTCTAATACTTCCAACAGATTCTTGTATCTCATCATCCATATACCAGCATTAAAATTATTTGAGACCAAGAAATCTTCCAAGTTTACATAATGTGGCTTGATTACCTTCTTGTTGGCAAACTTGGTGGAGTATTCCTCTTGAATCTGTGGAGTGCTACATAATGGCAGAGTGGTAAGCTCATATTCCCCAGATTCAATGCTTGAGGATGAAGTGGAAGCAATTGGTTCAGCAGCAATAGGAACAGGGACCGAAGGTTCTGCTACCTTTGAGGAAGAGGGTTCAGCTTTCTTTGATTCTCCCTTGGGTGTAGATTTCTGCCGTTTGGAAGGAGTTCCCTTGCTGGATTCGGCCTTTCTCTTCAGTTTTTCTCCATTCTTCGTGGCATATTGGGATTTTACAAAACATTTTGGACGAGCCTCTCTTTTGCCAGCTTCTGGATTCTTGACTCTTGCCATTTCACGGATGAATGTTGCAGAATAAGGCAAGGAACAGGTTTAAAGGATGCAAAAGGAAGTTTAATCGGTGGGAAATGACGATTTTGGATCAGAATTGAAGAGGATTGAATGCAGGATTGGAACAGACTCAGAGAGAATAGGAATAGGGTTGTATCTGTTCAAATGAAAACCGTTGGTTTTAACGTGTGTAACCGTCTGACAAACGAATTTTGAAGGGTCAAAATTTGAACTTCGGGCAGTTACAAGTTAAACCGTTCATCAAAGCTTACTGACAGATGAATTTTCTTCAGAAAGTTCGTCTGACAGTGGCTTGACTCAAGCAACACAAGATGAACAGATGAACTTTGACTCAACAAAGTTTGAATTTTCAAGAGAAAACACCAAGCAGCAAGCAAACCACCAAACAACAAACGAATTAAGCATACAAAACTTCATCTTTCAAAGATTCAACATTGAGGAGCATGTTTCAACAGACAAATTTTAAGTTAGAAATTCGAATTTCTCAACTTTGTGAAAGTTGTCCAACATTCATATGTTAAGAGATAAGCATTAGTATAATCATTATGTTGGACATTCATAACTTTGAAATTTTATTCTTGAAAATTCGAATTTTGAAGGATCAACAGACGAATTTCGAGGCATCACCGAGAACTGTTCCTTCTAATAACATGCTGAAATTCGTCTGTTGGATATGCAAAATTCGAATGTTGACCATGCTGACTTCCTCAGAAACTTAATTTTTCACAGAAATTCATCTAACACATAATCAATATACGAATTTCAACTATAAAACTTACAGATTGAATCCAGAAATTCAGGATTTTTGCCCTTTGCTTCAATCTTTGATTGTTCCTTTCCAGTGTGCTCCATTTTTCAGATTTATCAGCATTGAATCTCATGAGGAGCACCTGCAACTTAAATTAAATACTCTCCGATGCTAAAGTAAGAATTAATTCAATGTTGTAAGATTTAAAAACAGAATTGCACAAAGAATTACTTACAGTTCATTTGGATTTACCATACCCAATTCTCTTCTTATCTTGCAATATCTATCTTCTGACAGAGGCTTTGTCAGGATATCTGCAACTTGATCTTCAGTTGGGATATATTCCAATCTAATTTCTCCTTTCAGAATATGATCCCTTATGAAGTGGTGCCTAACTTCAATATGTTTTGTCCTTGAGTGCATGACATGATTCTTTGTGATATTGATAGCACTTTGATTGTCACACATTATTGGTATTTCTTTCAACTCAACCTTAAGATCTTCCAGTTGCTGTTTCATCCAGATGATTTGGGCACAACAGCTTCCAGCTGCAACATACTCAGCCTCTACAGTGGATAAGGCTACACTGTTCTGCTTTTTGCTAAACCATGAAACTAAGGATCCTCCAAGAAACTGACAAGTTCCACTTATGCTTTTTCTGTCAGTTTTGGATCCTGTAAAGTCTGCATCAGTGTATCCTTTGAGATTTTCTCCATTGCCCTTTGGATACCAAAGACCCATCTGTGATATTCCAATAAGATATCTGAAGATTCTCTTCACAGCAGTAGCATGGGTTTCTTTAGGACATGATTGGAACCTTGCACACATACAGACACTAAACATAATGTCAGGTCTACTGGCTATTAAGTACAGCAGGGATCCAATCATTCTTCTGTACTGAGTAATGTCAAACACTTTCCCTTTCTCATCCATGTCCAGTTTGGTTGCAGTAGCCATATATGTCCCCATTGGCTTAGCATTTTCCATTCCAAACTTATTCAGCAATTCCTTCAGATACTTGGATTGATTGAGGAAGATACTATCATTGCACTGTCTGATTTGCAATCCAAGGAAGAAGTTGAGCTCACCCATCATAGACATTTCGAATTCCCCCTGCATTAACTTAGAAAAATTCTTGCAAAGAGATTCATTAGTAGCACCAAATATAATATCATCAACATAGATTTGAACAATCAGTAAATCTTTGTTTTCTTTCTTAGTGAACAAAGTTGTATCTACTTTTCCTCTGTTAAACCCCTTGTTAGTTAGAAAACTACTCAATCTATCATACCATGCTCTAGGGGCTTATTTTAAACCGTAAAGAGCTTTCTTCAGTTTATACACATGGTTTGGTTTTACAGAATCCTCAAAACCTGGAGGTTGATCTACATAAATCTCTTCCATGATATGTCCATTCCGAAAAGCACTCTTTACATCCATTTGATATAGCAAAATATTTTTCATGCATGCATAAGCTAATAGAATTCTAATTGCTTCTAATCTAGCTACTGGAGCAAAGGTTTCTTCAAAATCAATTCCCTCTTCTTAATTGTATCCTTTAGCAACCAGTCTAGCTTTGTTTGTGATGATTGATCCTAATTCATCAAGTTTATTTCTAAAAACCCATTTGGTACCTATGACAGGATGATTTTTGGGTCTAGGCACTAAATCCCAGACTTGATTTCTTTCAAATTGATTTAATTCATCCTGCATAGCTAGAATCCAGTACTCATTAGTTAAGGCTTCCTCAGTACATTTAGGTTCAATTTGTGAAATGAAAGCACAGTTTATCATTTGGTCCCTTAACTATTTTCTGGTTCTAACTTTCTCTTGAACATTCCCTATCACTTGATCAACAGGATGATTCATTTGATATCTCCAAGCTCTAGGGAGTTCTTGAGATGTTTCTTCATTATTTTCTTCTTCAAAATCTCTCTCCTAAATATCTTCCTCTATATCAATAGATTCATATATTTTTGGAGGCTCAATTGTATCTTCATTAGAGATATCTAACTTTTTAAAGTTTGAAACAAGATCATCTTTATCAGAAACATGTTTAGAAGCAGTTTCATTTTCAATAAATACTACATGCACAGATTCCTCAACTGAATTTTGAAGGATCCAAAGGTTAAAGCTTGCAAAGTTGAAACACTGAAGTTCATCTGTTGATGTAAAAATATCCCAATAATTCCTTACTCCTCCCATTACCCGACGTCGGCCCGATAGGCCAAGGTCAAATCACAAGGAGCCTCAATTTCAGAACATGAGGGATTACAGGTGTAAAGGGTGCTAGCAGGCAGGGCATAATCAAAGAAGGTGTCAGAATCCAAACCCTATCAGTTACCTTGCCTTCTTCAATGCCTTTTTTGAGTATGCCTTAGTTTGTCATGGGTTTGAAACCTTATATTTTTATGTTCATGCTGCTGACATACATGTATACATGTATATTTTGGCTCACCCCATCAATATTTTTTTTGGGTATGGGGTTGTATGGTTGATAGACTAGGTAGTGATGCAACTCTTTCTTTTGGAAATGCAAGTATGTAGCAACCATGTCTATAAATGGAGTAGGTTGTAATTATTCCTTTGATGCCATTGTAAGAGTAAAATGTAATGGCAATGTTTGTAGACAACTATCAATGTAATGATAATGAAATGTCAACTATCTATGTAATTACAAAGTTATATAGTTTATATAGTTATAATGTGGTTTACTTGTCATATTGCAGTCATGTAGTTCGGTTTTGGAAATGCGAGGTTTCATATCTTCTTTTTTATAATGTTCTCATCTGGTTTACTTTTGATAAAGTTCTAATATAAAAAACGGTGACTATAAGATTTTATATTTTTAGTTCAAATTTGTTAGTGGTCAACCATTATTGGAAACATGTGCACCTTAGTGGATGAACCACAAAAAAAAAATAGTTGATTGCTAGTTTATATGAATGTAGTTATAAAATGAATGTGGTTGACTATTTTTGGAATTGACTTGTGTTGTTATTGTATGTGACTAGGACATGTGGGCCTTGTTGGACGAAGCACTAAACATGGTCAACCACCAGTTTTTGTGAATGTAGTTATAAGATGGAAGTGGTGGACCATTTTTAGTATTGACTTAGGTCAATTTCATACATGCCCAAGAGTGTGCACAATGGTGGACAAAACACTAAAAAATGGTTGGCCAGTAGTTTCTGTGAATGTTATTATAAAATGGAGGTGGTTAACCATTTTCAATATTGACTTGAGTTAGTATCAAACATGTCCAAGAGTGTGCACAATAGTGGATGAAACACTAAAAAATGGTTGGCCAGTAGTTTCTGTGAATGTTATTATAAAATGGAGGTGGTTAACCGTTTTCAATATTGACTTGAGTCAATATCAAACATATCCAAGAGTATGCACCATGGTGGAAGAACTACTAAAATTAGTCGATTGCCAGTTTCTATACATGTAGTTATAAAATGGAAGTGGTTGACCATTTTTCAGCATTAGACTTGGGTCAGTATCAGACATGCCCACAAGTGGTGGCAGAAAATGGTAAACAGCAAAATTTGACTTTTTCAATTCAAATATTGAGTGGTTGACCAAATTTTGAAATTAACATTGGAGATTGTGCCCTAACCAATCATTTTATTATGAACATTGTACTTTATTATGAAAAAAAGGTGTTTTTCATTTATTACATTATTATATCATTTACATGTTTTTCTTCATAATAATATTCTTGAATAAATTATTTTATCCTAAATGTACTTAGTCATTCATTTTTGTGGGAACAATGATAAACTAAGACTAGTATGATTTTGATTGATAATTATGAATTGATTATGTATGAAGATACAAATCAAAATCATAAGCACCTGTTAGGGAACAAGCATTGGATCGACCCGTTATAAGATAACTGCATTGATCAAATCATAAGCTTATCTCATATATATATATAACCGTGTCACTGAGCCCTCAAACCTAAGACCACCATGGCTTCCTATATGGGAAATACTATGCTTTGGCAATAGTCAAAAGTCACATTTAACGGAAAGATCATAAAGGCTATGATTGGGTATAGTGGAATTCATGTGAAGGAAGATGAATGGTCAAGATGGAATTTGTCCCTCTAATTAATGGAGAAATATATCTGGGCCCCTCAATGAGTGAGATTGAGAAGTGCATAGTCGTGCTTGAATAGAAGAGTTTCCATTTATTCTGTTAGTCTGCTCGGAGATTGAGAAAGTGATGGTCGAATAAGATGATGATGACATTTTCCTGCCTCATAATTGACCTATATATCATGTGACAAAAGGGATAAGAAAAGGTTATATGATATGTTACATCAGATCACTGATCTCATATGATTTGAGTAGTTTAAATGTCTTACTAGAGACCACTTGTGACTTGTGGATTCAACAGTGTCATTGGCCCACTACTAATATCATATGGGCCTGCAAGATTGCATACAAGAACGAATCAACTTAAACTAGAATGTTCAGATTCATTGAATCTAATATGTGTCTAGATTCAATGAATTTAACGTTCAATTTAGGGTGCATGAATTTTATAAATAAATGTATATATATTTGATATATATATATATTTTATAAAATTTGAAATATATATGTGTGTTTGATATATTATATATATTTGATATATTAAATATTTTGAAATATATATATATATAACATTTACATCAATTTAAATGAATTAATTTTAAATTTAATTCTATGTGATAGATTTAAATTTAAACTAATAATTTGAATTTGATTTAGATTTGATTCTCAATATAGATTATATAGTTAGTTTAGATTTAATCCATTAGATAGATTTAAATTTAAACTAATCTCTTTAATTAATATTTGATTTAAATTGATCAAATAATATACTCTATCTATATATTGATATAGACTAAAGTTATTAGATATAAAATCAAGAGAAAGTCTCCACTCTCCCTAGAAATAGAGCGGTCGCACACTTAGAAAGAGAAAGTATACGAATGAACAGAGAGAATGTACGGATGCATAGAGCAAACGTACGGACGAACAAAGAAAGCATATGGATGTTTGCAAACAAAGGTGCTACTATGTCGTTCGAGTTAGACTCACCATTCGTGTGGATATCGGTAGAGGGAGCTAATCAGACGTGTCAGTTATTGGGATCCAACATTGAAAAGAATAAAAAATGCATGCACCAAAGGTAAAATACTTCTCCACATCTTGATTTAAGCAACGTTAATAGATCCATGGAAGGGATCTTGGTTTTGTTATTCCCCTGCGTGTGCACCGAGATTCCCAACAATTAATAGGGTTAGTATTGGATGTGACAATCAAATAAATTGGTGGAATTATGATGCTCATACTATGTCCTTATGTCAGTTAACATACAATCTCCCACAACATTGATATTTGAGTAGCATCATACAACTAAAATTACCAGCGTGTCTTATAAAGGTTGTGCATCATTGAGAATTCATTGAAAGCAAGCATGAATAATGACCAAGGAACACTTCAAAGGCAATGAATCCTTACAAATTAATATTAATACTAAGACCAACTTCTAGGAAGAAGAAGCTCAAGGAATTCTATAGTGATCAGTAAACAAAAAAAGAAAAAACAAAGTCAATCTAAATTAAATAATTCACACTTATACAGGTTTGTCCTAAAAACATTGCATGAATCATAAACTAACCATTTTATTATGCTTCATGAATGGCGAGAGGATCCTATATTATAAAATGACCATATGAAGCATTAAAATTCAGATCTTCAACTACTCTCCTACCAATAATTCACTAAATCAATTGTTATAGCTAATACAATATGATACAATCATATAGTCAAACCATATACTCATTTCTAATCATCACCTAAACAAAAGAAAAATGACAAAGAAAATTGCATAAAGCTGATGGTTTCGAAGATAGTTAACAAAATAACAAAAGATGATTAAGTATCATTTTCCTAACATGATGGCCCATAAAATATACATGACCAACAAAAAGTTGCGACAAACATTCCTTAAGTCCAATTACACTTGAAGACGAATCCATTCCAAAATCTCTCAAACATTAATGACAAGTCCCTTGACTTCATCTATAAGTCCCTTAACTTCATTTTCTAGATGATCAACTCTTGAGGGTCTAACTGACTCCTCACCAGCATCATGACTAGGTGAGTCCTATCAATCACCTTTACGATGCTTTTTTTGACACCAGTCATGCTCTCCCTTATCAAAACCCATTCAATATAGATTGATCATGTTAATGACCGTCTAGATTCTCTCTTCTTGATAGGGTTCAACACTAGACTTCCTTAGTATGGTCATAATAAGGGAGGCATACATTAGGAGAGTCACTTGCTTCGAAGCACAGCCTGCCATCTAGTTCAAGATAAAGTAAGAGAGAATGAACTCAATTCCTTCTTACATCATCACAATTTCAGCTTCATTGCTTGTTGTGTAATTGCCAAACTTGTTGCAAAACACATGGCAACTATATAGTGCAAGATCTTGTGTTGAACTAGAAGGTCCACTGATAAAAATTCAAACTCCTCTAGGAGCTCATCCTTTTGCAGAAGCATAGATACATATTTCCTATAGTTATATCCAGATAGCCTCTTAACAATTGATGTCTTCTTAGTAAAACAATGGCCCTCAACACTAGACAATTTCATAAACTAACAAGTCCATCACAATCAAGTTCAATGCTTTTGCCCTTAACTCTAGTGGTTAGTACGGTGTTAGCTTCATCAAACTTGAGGTTGAATAGATAGTATGAATGACAACACGCGACCAATGTGATGCCAACCCCAAAAACACCTTATATGGAGAAAAAGAATGCCTAATCTTAAAGTCCTCTTAACCGAGGAATGCGAAATCGACATACCTTCTTGGTTGAACTTTCTTACTTGTGAACTGTCAGTTGAATCTTTCATGGTCCTTGTCATTGTCAAATAGGGGTGCAGATGATATGGAACTTCCTTCAATGGCATGCTTCATCCACAATTTTTTATTTCCCTTCACCATTATGTGTGATTGTCCAAAGATGATTGATTAGGGATCTAGTAATTTTTAGTTCGTGCTTGAATAGGACAAAGAATAGATGAGAATGGCCTTGAGAAAGTAGGTACTGGGCAAGTTTTTAGATTGTGGGCTCAGCTTAGGTTTAGTGACATGGATTTCAGTTGACTATTTTTTTAGAGTTGGACATTCGTAATCAACCACAAATTATAATGGGCTTTACATGAGGGGAAAAATTCTACATTGGCTTGGAAATTGTCTAAGTTGCTTTGGAAATTTTCTAGGCAACCTTGGAAATGAGTATGGACCATGTAACTTGGAAAAGTTCCATGTGACATGGGGGTTCAATTGCGTTAATGAATGCAAAATTCTGCATTGACTTGGAAATTTTCTAAGTTGCCTTGGAAATTTTCTAAGTATCCTTGGAAATGACTATTAGCCATGTAACTTGAAAAAGTTCCCTATGACATGGGAGTTCAATTGAGTTCCTGGAAAATTTCTAAATTCCCTTGGAAATTTTCTACATAGACTTGGAAATTCTATAGTTTGAAAAAAAATTCCACACTGGCTTAGAAATTTTCTAAGTTACCTTGGAAATTTTCTAAGCACCCATGGAAATGACTATGGGCTATGTAACTTGGAAAAATTCCTTGTGATATGGGAGTTTAATTAGATTAAGGAGTAAAAAATTCTAGAGTGGCCTTGAAAATTTCCAAGTGGCTCTAGAGATTTCGTATGTAGCCTTGAAAATTCTAACACCTAGAAAAAAAGTTGTACATTGACTTAAAAATTTTCTAGGCATCCTTGAAAATTCTATGGTCTAGGAAAAAACTCTACATTGATTTGAAAACTTTTTAAATTGTCTTGGAAATTTTTTAGGCTCCGTTAGAAATAACTATGAGCCATGTAATTTGAAATAGTTCTCTGTTCAATTGAGTTAAGGAGTGAAAAATTCTAGTGTGGCCTGAAAAATTTTTAAGTTGCCTTGAAAATTTTCTACGTAGCCTTGGAAATTCTGTGATTTGTGTTGGTCTGGACAAAAATTCTATACGAACTTTGAAATTTTCTAGGCACCATTGGAAATGACTATGGGCCATGGAACTTGGAAAAGTTTCCTATGACATGGAGATTCAATTGGGTTAAAGAGTGAAAAATTTTAGACTGGCCTGGAAAATTTGTAAGTTGCCTTGGAAATTTTCTACGCAAATTTGAACTTCTATCATTTGGAAAAAAATTCTGTACTAACTTGGAAATTTTCTAAGTTACCTTGAAAATTTTGTAGACATTGTTGGAAATTCTATTGTTTGGAAAAAAAATTTTTACACTGACTTGAAAATTTTCTGGACACCCTTGGAAATGACTATAGGCCATGTAACTTGGAAAAATTCTTTGTGACATACGAGTTCAATTAGGTTATGGAGTGAAAAATTCTAGAGGGGCTTGGAAAATTTCTAAATTATCTTAGAAATTTTCTACACAACCTTGGAAATTCTATCATTTAGAAGAAATTCTACATTAACTTGGAAATTTTTTAAGTTACCTTGGAAATTTTCCAAGCACCTTTGGAAATTCTATCATCTAGAAAAAAAATACTACACCAACTTGGAAATTTTCTAAGTTGCCTTGAAAATTTTCTAGACACCCTTGGAAATGACTATAGGCATGTAACTTGGAAAAGTTTCTTGTGATATAAGGATTCAATTGGGTTAAGAAGTGAAAAATTTTAGAGTAACCTGGAAAATTTCTAAGTTACCTTGAAAATTTTCTACACAACTTTGGAAATTCTATCGTTGAGAAAAAAAATTCTACACTGGCTTGGAAATTTTCCAAGTTGCCTTGGAAATTCTATGGTCTAGAAAAAAATTCTACACTAGTTTGGAAATTTTCTAAGTTTCCTTGGAAATTTTCTTGGCATCCTTGGAAATAATTATGGGCCATGTAATTTGGAAATGTTCCCTGTGACATGGGGGTTCAATTGGATTAAGGAGTGAAAAATTCTAGAATAGCCTAGAAAATTTCTAAGTTATCTTGGAAATTTTCTATGCAGGCTCAGAAATTCTATGGTCAAGAAAAAAATTCTACATTAGTTTGGAAATTTTCTAGGCACCCTTAGGAATTCTATGGTCTAGAAAAAAATTATACACTAGCTCAAAAATTTTCTATAGTGCATTTTCAGAAAAAATGGTGAACCGTAAAATTTAACTTTTTTAGTTCAAATTTGTGAGTGGTTGATCGTTTTTCAAAATAAGTTGGGGCATCATTGCATATAAACAAGATGTCTGGACCTTTGTGTATGAACAAGTAAAATCGGTCGACTGGCAATTTAAGTATATGAAGTTATACAATGGAAGTGGTCAACCATTTTTCAGTTCTTCAATACCAACCATGCAAATCTATTGTAAGTAGGGTTTAGTATATGAGAGAAATGGTTAACCAGAAATTTTGACATTTTAAGTTTAAAATTATGACTAGTTGACCATTTTTAGCATAAGTTAGATCATGATTGGACATGACTAATACACTGGGACCATGGTGGATGAACCAATTAAACAGTCCACCAGCAGTTTAACGAAATGTAGTTATAAAATGTAAATGGTCAACTATATTTGCCAAATTTTCGACTAAATAAGCACATTCAATCAATTGTTCCTAGTGCATATACACCGTCTTAACAACCATTGCATACCATTTAGGGACAAAATAAGACCAATATACAAAATTTTCCACAAACCATAAATTACTCAACCTAAACATGTTATCATCACCCTAGAAATGCTATGTTTTCTTCTCTTGCCTCTTCTCCTACTCTTGCAGTGCCTATAACAACATTTCATCCCTAACTTTGTTCAACAAGTGAGTGACCAACCACCAAACCAAGTCAACACACATTTCATCTTGCAAGAAAAAAAAAAGAGGACAATGTCAATCTTTGTACATGTGCTATTCAGTTCAATTTGAAGAAAGAGAATGGAAGGCCAAAACTTACCTGACTATATAAAGACATGGTGAAACTGTGCCACTCAGACTTACTAGTATCATCCCATTGTTTAAGGTAAGCGATTACATGCATTCTACAATCAAATAAATTTGTTTGCTGTGGAATTAGTCCTAACAAACTATCATCACCAGTTTCTTCCCGAACATATTGAACTTAATATCAGTAAAGATTCTCAAGAAGTTATCCCTTTGCACACAATAAATATTGACTTAGTAATGAAATATAAATTATTGGTCCCCAGTATAGATTGTATGTTGGCCCACAATATGAACATACCACTTCAGGAGCTTTTTGCATCCACTCACTGAAAATTGTACTGCCCAGATTATTGCCCTGTCTTAGCATTAAATCAAGTAGGTGAAGTAGAAGACATTTCAGTTGAATTGTATAACACCACTAGTGCGAATTATATACCACATGCACGAAAACAAAGTCACACTTGACAATATTGTATCCAACTTTATCAGGGTCAAAGTAATGCATATACTGATCTATTTGCCATTTTTTCGACACCTTGACCATCTATTTCAAAATGAATATTGATTTATACAAATCAAACGAGAGTTTAAAAATGGTAACACAACCATATTAAACATACTAAAATTAGTTTACCATAAAGGTTGCATAAAAAATATGACATCTCACCTCCCCATGCAAAGCCAACTGCTCATCAACTATCAATTTTGTTGTTAGTGACACAACCTACAATGACAATTGTTAACTTGTTGTGAAACACAATTAAATAGCCAATAATCATATAACTATATGGAAAGATGCTTACCCCATCAGCAAGCTATTCGGTATAGTTTAGGGAACACCTTTCTCTCTAGCTCACAAAATATTCACCAATGTCCACAATTGTCTTGTTCTCTATCCCATGGGATGCTAGGCGGGCATACTTTTCAAATAATTTCAATTTACCATTTTTACCTCCATTTGCCTTGCCCATCAGACTCATGTACAAATGGTGACTAGTTGTTATTCTTCCGTGCGCTTGTAAACCCTCTCAAACTAACACTTTCTTTCCCATGATCTGCTTTATCGTCCTCCTAGCCATTGCTTCCCACCCTCCCCAATCCATAGTGCCTACCATCTATACAATCCCCCTCTCTTAGGTTCTCAAGATACTACCCTCTTTTCCTTAGATTAACCAAATATTCTGGAAAAATCTCCTAAACCAAGGGTGATTCTTTGTAAGTCTTCCTTCCTGAGTTAAGTTTATCATCTCCTCAATACATTGACCTATCAATTTCATCTTGCTTATCATGAATCATAACTGCCCATTCATCTCCTTCTTCTTGTTGTGATCTCGCCTCCCGCTCAACACCTTCACCATTCCTTGCTGCTTGGAAGATCAGTAGCTCCTCAGTCAACTCTTTCTTAAACTTGGCTAGAAGCCTACCATAAAACTCTCTCACCTCCTACAAAATGAAATCACACATTTGTTGGATTAAGATTAATGAAATTATGCATATATGTATATATCAATACCATTAACTGATTCACATACTGCGTCATAGAATATATCGCCTTCCCTCAGATTTTTTAATGTGCTTTCATGACATAAAGAGGGGACATAAAGAATTCTATGATTGCTATCCTTTTCCCGTTCAACCCTCAACCTCACATGCTCATCATTTCAATGTGTTAGTGCATTGCTAGGCAATGGTATTAGATCCAGACCTAGAGGAAAATTTTGGAAGAAATATATCTAGGAAAAAAATTCAATTTAACTTTCACTAAACAATTACAAATTACATAACACAAGACTCATAACCTACCATGAGAAAGTAAAAATATCCACCCATGCTCCTCTTGGTTCCCCTAGCTATGAGCACATGTTTATACCCAGTAGTTTCATGTATAAGCTCCTTTATTACAAAGGATGACCAATCAAAATACCCAGGCAATGTGCTCCTACCATAGACAATCTTAAGTGGCTGATCACTAACACTTCTATTCGAGGTTGGACATAGGAGGATCCCCAAACTATACAGGGGAAAAAAGAACTCAAACTTAATGTCATGATAACCAGACTAAATCATACTCTTTATCTCTTGTACCTCATCCCAAAAAACTCCTCCTTCAGTGTTGCAAACACATCTGCATGAACATTCATTTCCACCACCTCCCCATGTCAAGGTAAACCATAAGCTCATGCACATCAGAGGATTCTATCGATCTCGGGCGTCCTCTTATGTAAAGTGTACAAGTCGGAGGGACAATTGCTCTCATCAATTATGCACATAACCCATGATGAATCTAGGTGCAGCGAATTTCCAACAGCTTTCCAAAATACATATTCTCAACCCTCTTAGTCAAACTGTCTTTCCTTCTCACAAATTTTGCTAACTTACTAAACTGCGAGGGAGAACATTGTGTATCCAATGGTGTCTGTGCATTATTTCCATTCTTATTTAACATGTATTTGAAACATATAATCACAAAATGTAAATATAATTATCATATCACATTTGATGTTAACCGTGATGATCTTCCATCTCCCTTTTCCTTCACATGAGATACTATTGCATTATATCGATCCCTATCCTCTTTTGGCAACTTGTTCCATGCATCCACCACTGCAGCATTGCACTTTCCAATAATCTTGTAACTTGATTACACTTTATGCTTAACTCCATATTCTTTCTTGAATATATTTTAACCAGATACACATGATCTTTTCTCTCCACCTCCTTCCCCCTTCATTGCATTCCTACCACAATTTCAAGTAAATGACCTTGTCACCAATTCTACCATAATGCACGAAACTCTAATCAACCATAACTTTAAAACATATCATTGCTATTATAGTTCAAATAGTTCACATCATTCCTACCACAATTTTAAGTGAAAATTTGATTTTGGTTGTGCAAGTCATTTTTCGAGCTCACTTCTAATGTGGTTCTTAATTGGTCTTTAATGTCAAAATTATTTCAACAAATAGTTAATTAAACCATAAATACAGTTAATGCAGCACTTGAAACATGTTGACTAACAAATCCAAATTAATCCCAACCAAAAGTGGGGGAACTAACTAAGACCAACAATGACAACTCCTAATAATGCTATAGCTTAATAGCAAACTGGTGAATAAAGCATATGTTGTCAAAATCTAGTTGAAACAAGTCTGAGGATAATTAACTCCAAACTCAACCTACACTCATAACAAGTCAAATAACAAAATGATGAACTCACCCATCCATTATGTTTTCTATAGCTTTTGGATAGAAAGAGAGGAAGTAAGGATTGAAAATCTATTACTCACAACTTTGTAAACACCTACGTGGATGAAGACTTATCACACTCACCTTCCTTTTTCACCAACTCTTCGTTGTCGCCATCTCCTCCTTCAATGGGGATGGTGTTCATTTTCCCCTAAATGTCTTGCCCTTGAAATCTAGTGCGTTCCTCTTCCCAATGGCCTCAAATCTCACCTTCACCAATGGCATCACCTCCTCCAACTTCAACTTCATGACATCAATGTGGCTTCATCTTCTTCTTGCCCCAAATTCACTCAGAGCTTCCGTTGATTATTTCGTTTATTTCACTCTCTACGTTTTTTTCCCAAATGCCAAGGGTAATTTTGACAATTCACATCAATTTTTTATTTCCCTTGCTTTAGCTACAGTGTCCCAGTCCCTTTTCCCAAATATTTCCAATTTTTTGGTATTTTTTCACAATTCTCCCTTTTAATTTTCACCAATATAAATAATTTGGGTGATTAGAAAATTTAATTGTATTGAGTTCTAACATGTCTTTAATTTTTGTTTTGAAATCAAGTCCCTGTAGTTAAGAATTTGGGTGATTATTTATATTAACAGATTGTAATGTATATTTTTTGTGCTTAATTCCTCCATTTCATTTCTTTTATTTTTTAAGGTAATAATACACGGATCAATAAATTATTAATTATTTTAGATTTTACTAAGAATTTGACTAAAATACACATCAATTAAAAATCTATATTGAATTAAATGACTTGCATTAAATTAAATAAAACGAGGGTATAGTTGGGGGGAAAATTAATAATGCATTGAAATTCTAAAACAATAATAGATTTGAAACAAAACCAAAACTTTAAAACTACAAAAGAAATGGAACGGAGAGAGTATTAGTTATTAGTCATTTATGATTTAATTTTAATGAGGGGAGAAAGCCATATTTGTATTAAATCCCCCTCCATTAGCATTTGTGTGATTATGTGCTTTTCCAAATAAAAAAATTGTTAAGATATGTGGTATAAATCAATATTAAATTTCATTAGTCATTTATTATTAGCTTTTAATTCAATTTCAAAGTCGGATTTGTTTCATATCACCACCTTCAATGTTATGTACTAAGTGGAATTGCCAATTTTAATAAAATTGTTAATCAATTTGTATTTTCCTTTTTAATAGATTTTATAATCTCAATAAAGTTGGTAATCATAATAATGGTTTATCTCACGCGATAATTCTTTTATTGACATAGGGGGAGTCTTCTTTGTATAATATTTTTATTTGTATTTACAATTGGACATTTATTATTAGCATTCAGTAAAATTTGAAATTCAAATCTGTTATAAGTCAAACCACCATCAACATATGTAATATGTGGATTTGCCAATTTCAAAAAAGTAGTTAATAAATTTATGTTAATTCAATAATTAATTATATCGATTAAGTGATAGATGAATTTATGCCCATAAATACACTTTTGTTGTTGCCGTCCACTACATCACTTTCTCCCAACTTCCTCTCATATTATGACATGTATTGTTTAGGTTCTTGATGTCAAAAAAGGTTATTGACTTCCAGTATGATACTGTGAAGGGTATCAATCCTTTGAGAAATGACTGGTGAATAAAAGTTAGGATAATTCATTTGTGGATGATGCTCGGTTAGCATTTACCAAGCATTTATAATTCCATTGAGCTACTTTTGCAAAAGGATGATGTAAGTATTTCTTGCTTACAAATATTTGTTCTCCATTGAGTTAATTTTAATGATACTAATTTTGTATGTTATTGTATGTCCAAGATAAAGGCCATCACACATTGATTCATTGTTGGTATACACTACAACAATTTTTGCCTTCGGCAACAGTTCAAAAGTGTTGCCATAACTATAAAAAAATGTTACCTAAAAGTATGGATAACATTTTTCAGATGTTGCTATGGTGTTGTCTATGTCAGCATTACATATTCCTTTAAGTAACAATTTTTTGACTCCGATGGCAACAATCATGAAATTAGCTTAATAGTGGACCCAACATCAATATCTTTCTTGAAGACCCAAACAAAGAACATCTTACCATCAAATCATTACCTCTCAACAATCTTTATCATCAAACTATTACATACCCAAAGCCTTACGTCTTTTCCGGTGAACCCATACCACAATTTAAAACTACCAAGTTGCAATCACTCTCATCTCACAATTTAAAACTAAAATAAGCAAAACCCACATGAATATTTTTCTAATGTAAATCTACATACTTCATTTTCAAAAATCATTTAGAAGATTTAAAAATAGGGAAAAAAATCCAACAAACCTAGTGATGGAAGAAGTAGATAATGAAACTCCACACCTTCAAGAGCCACCTTCCCAAATGCCCAGCAAAAACCCTTCTTGTTTGATTTTTCATGTGTCTTAACACTCAAGTACCAAATGAACATGATAGAAGAGGGCGGGACAATGATGAATGATGGGGGCTGAGTATTGTGAGCAATAATTTTTGTTCTGCCATGATGACAATGGCTGAATATTGAGCAAGACACCAAGCCCTCTTCCTTCAGATGGTGTTGTTAGCGAAATGGGAAAGAAGAGACTAAGAAGACAGAAGGATGTCCAATCGAAGATGGCAATCTTCACTGAGGCAAGAGGAAGACAACGATCTTCAGTGAGATAGGAAGAAGAGGCCTCAAAGTCTATCTAATTAAAGAAGGCAGCTTGAGAATCGAAGATGGGAGTGGAGAATAATGGTCTCTAATTGAAAGAATGAACAGTCTCATGATTGTGTACCTCTCAATTTCTTTTTCTATTCCTATTATGAGTTACTACTTTGATTTTAATTAATAAATTGATAAAATTAATAAAAATTAATATTATCCCCAAAATTAAAAAAAAATAGCGCAAAATCTCTATCCTATGGAAAGAAAATAGTGCCAAATTTTTGCCCAAGAAAAAAAAATAGCACCAAATCCCAAATACATGGCAAAATTATGGGGAACATTTTGCTAAGTGTTGCTTAATGTTGTATTAAAAAAGAACAGTTATTTTTGTTACCTATCATACAGGGAACATACACTAAATGTTGCCATAAGTGTTGCCATAAGATAGATTTTATAGGCAACAGTTATTTATTGTTACCTATTCTAAAATTACAATATAATAATTTAAAAGTGTTGCCTATTTTATTATAGATAACAGTTCATAAGTATTGCCTAATATTGTGTTGCTTAAAGTAAAAAATAATAGTTACATTTAAAAAACTGTTGTCTATTCATGTATTAGGCAATATTTTTGTAACCGTTATAATGAAAAGTGTTGCCATATTTAAAAAATGTTGGAGCAATAGTTATTTTCTCAGACTTGACAAAAACAACTTCTCAAATTCAAGAGTGAAGGCAACAATATGTACATGGTGTGTGTGTGTATAGTTCAAAATTTTGTTTCATTTCATGAATTGTCCAGTTGGAAATTATGTTTGGACCTTCGTCAAATTTTAAAGCTTCTTAATTTGGACCTCCATTTTATAGCAACTTAAGCTTATTGTGATGTAGTAGACCTACACGAAGGTAGAAGATTTCATGACAGATGTGTTATTTCAATTTCAAAGCTTCCCAGTAAGAGATTGGCGTTTTTGTTCTTTATTGTGAGTTTGGGATTGTTGTTCAAAGCGGCGAAGTCTCCATGGATGCGATATGAAGAATGGAGCTTCAAACTTTTTGTTTTATTTTTATTTTTTTCCGATTTAGGTGTTGACATGCTTCTCTGCCATTGAAGGTCATTTGCCTTGAACCTGGATTTGGCAAAAGTTGCTTCATTTGTGAAGCAAGAAGTGCTTTTTAATTTGCTTCTGTCTCTTTAATGTTTTTCATAGTTTTCCATTCTTCCAGTTCCATTACATACTTTTCTATGTTCCTTTGAAGCATTTGATTATATTTTTATGTTCTAAATGTGTAGGTTGAAATTAGATAATCTTTCCACTTTGGAGAATGAAGATTTTTGTTTCTAATATCAATCGATTTGTAATTCCTGACAAGAGTATAAAGAGGGAATAGAAAAACTTCCTACTTTCGTGTTCTTTTAGTATTGTCTGTTATAAATAATAAATCAAGTCTTTACACTAAACTAACATTATTTTCATAGTGTCAATAGCCTAGAAGTCCTCATCTTTTTTTTTATCTTAGCCCACTATATTTAATATTTAGTATATTATTAATTAATTCAAATTTAATATTTTTTTAGTTGCCCTCTTTTAAAGAATTATGATCCTTATTAACATCCCAATAGCAAATGCGTTTAAATAAAAATCTTTATCTAATTGGATCGGATCAAGCTATATGCATTCATGCATTAACCCATATCTATGCCTTATTTATACATTTCTTAATATTTTCTTTAATTTCGTGAATGCATCAATTGACATTGTTTTAATGTTTCTTTTATGAGATTTAAAATTAAAAAGGAAATATGTTTGTGGAATAGTTATGTGTCATATGATGTGTAATTAACATGATTATATTTTAAATTTATTGATTTTGTAATATTTTATTTAATTACTTCTTCCAACAATGGATTTATTAGTGATTGATTACTATGATTTAAAAAATTTGTATTAATTATAATCAGTTAAAAAGTTGGATTTCTTTTTTTTTTTTTTATATACAAAAGGTTGGATTTCTAATTGATTGATTTTGTCTAATTTTTCTTGTATCCTATTAATTATAATAAATGCTTTTAATATAATGATTTGAATAATTTAATTTTTTTATACACTTATAATATTTTCAAATTATAAAATAGAGATTAATGCCACTAATGTCTATTTAGTATGAATCACAAAATGCATACAACGAAAAAAATGCAGAGCAATTAAAATTAAACTAAATAAAAAATAAAAATACCATGAACGTCACAAATTATGTGATAAAAATCCATATCCACATATAAAAATAATAATTGAAATTTAAATGTTTAATAGGAATTATATTTAATGACAACTAAATAGTAAGAATTATAATCAATCATGTTTAAATTTGAACGCACAGTAAAAATCAAAAAATATATTTTTCATCAGTTAATAAAAATATATTTTTTCAATCAATCATTGATAAACGTCTGGTCAAAAAAAATTAATAAACGTCATATGTTTTAACCAATTTGAGAACAATTTAAATGTATTTGAATTATTGGTATATGTTTTTTAATTAATTGAAATATCTAAGTAAATTTCTAAATTTAATTTTGAATTAGTATCAAATGCTTTAATTATCATTTAATTCCCTATTATTCATTTTTAGTATTTCTATCTTATATATAAAAGGCGGTTTCAAAACTCAACTCCTGTTACACCACTTCATCATACAATATTGAAAAGGAAATATATAATTAGAGTATCTGTGCGGCATCTGATTGCTAAATATTCAAATTTGTGTTTAATGCTATTATCTTTTTCTATTTCCACTGAAGTTAGGAAGCTAAAAATCAATTAGAAATCAACGTAATCATTATTATTTAATATTGAATAAAATTCAATTAATTTCATCTGACAGCTGTTACGCGTATAGTCACACTATCAATTCAGGTGCTACGAAAATTCCACTATTCCCATCCCTTTCTCTGTTAAGCATCATTATCCGTCGAAGGTAAATGCTTTGAATTGTTTTTTTTTTTCTTTTTCCTCATCTTAATTTTGATTATGCATGTCTATTGGTGTTTATTCATTTTGCAGTGTGATGATGATGTTGAACTACGGTAATGTAATCATTGTAATTTAATATATATACACAAATATATAAGCAATTGATAAAATTTCATTTTGCAGGTTAATACTCATATTTTCTTGCTAATAAGAGTTGCATTTTGCAGGAAAAGAATATGATCCATTAACCGTATTAGTGAGATATCTGAGAAGCCTCGCCAGCAAGAACATCATCGCGCATTATAATTTCTGGAGGGACAGTTTATGAGTCAATTACGATCTCACATTTGAATTATTTTTTAAATTATAAATTCTAATAATTTATTATCACATCAGTAATTAATGTTATTTGTGTGAGGCCTTTAATATTATTAAGCAATCAATTGCCATACAAAAAGGTGAGATTTGATCTATGGCGTCAGTTTCTCTAGAGGTGCTAGGAGGCGATTCGGAGGATGGTGGAGGTTTGGAGAGGAATAAGAAGAAGATCAGGCAGTTGGCGGAGGATACTGAAGGGGAAGTGGTCGTCGAAGGTGGGGAGAATACAAGTTTTTCATATAAAGACAAACTCATTGGGGAGGATGCTTTTACAAGGTCTCAAGATAGTAAGGGGAGAAGTGTTTTTGATGATGCCTGGAAGGAGCATATCGAGAGTTTGAAAGGCTTCTTCAGTGATGGGGGTGACGGCGAGAAGCAGCAAGAAGAAATGGATGATGAGGACTGTCCGACATTGATTGTAAGTCAAGAGGAATATGAATCTTGGTGTGCTCCCTGGAGGAAATCTCTAATCCTTAAGGTGCTGGGAAAATCAAATATTCCTCTGTGGGGAATGAAGCGATGCCTTTCCATGATCTGGAAGACGAAGGAGCCATATCAAACAAGGGATCTTGACAATGGGTTCTTAGTGGTTTCTTTTAATAGTGAGGAGGATCTAAACTATGTCTTCTTTGAGGGTCCATGGATGGTGGGAGATAGATATCTCTTAGTGCAAAGATGGAGGCCAAACTTCGACCCATGGCAAGCAGAAACACAAAAGAAGATAGCAGCATGGGTGTGCATTCCATTACTGCCATTGGAATTTTTTAATCCTGTGAGTTTAAGGAAGATTGGCTTTCTTATTGGGAAAACCTTGAAAATAGATTCAGTTACTTATCTGAGTGCAAGGGGCAGGTACGCTAGAATCTGTGTGGAGTTAGACTTACAGAAGAAGCTGAAAGCTGGGGTCAACATTTTTGGAAGGAGGAGGGTGGTGGAATATGAAGGACTCCATTTGATTTGCTTTTGTTGTGGAAAGTACGGTCATCATCAAGATGTTTGCCCAGATCAGATATGGGAGAAGAAAGACATACCAGGACAGGAAAATGAGGGTGTAACTCTTAACCAGAGTAAGAACAAGTCAGCAGAGGGGTTGAAGAAAGATGATCCTATCAATATAAAAAAAAAGCGGAGCTAAGTGTTCTGAGTGGACTCGGAGAATCACAGAAGAGAACACGTGATAGTGAAGGGGCCGGTGAGAGTTCCGGCGAGGTGGCTATGGCCGACGATGAGAAATTGGGCCTACAGAATCTGGTGAAACGGATAAGTTGGAGATATTTTGGAAAGTCCGAGATTATTGGGGGAAAGGAGAAGGATCAGGCGAAGAGTTTGAAGAATAAAGTCATAGTCAATCAAAAGCGAGATATGCGAGATTCTAAACCTGTGGGAGTGCATGGGGGAAATCAACCTATGAAATTTGTTTTTAATGCAAGAGATACGTCCCGTACATTTGGTCAAGATTTATGTAAAAAAGGTGAGTAGGTCCCGGAGGAGGGAAAGAAGAAGGATATGGTGAATATTAGAATTAGTGGGAAAGAGAATGGAGCCTTGAGGTTGCGGTCCAGTCATGGGAAATTAATGCAAGTCATTTCAAAGGAGAAGGTGGGCCTAACTAATTCTTTTTGGGCTCTTGAAGAGGAAAACCAAAGTGGGGAAGTGAAGGACACAGTCATTGAAGGTGAAAGCAGGCAGGGTAGTCAGGACCATAATGAAATGGATATAGTTGATCATGGTCAAACTGGACAAGAAACTGTTAATGTCGAAGATTTGCAAGCCCAAAACACTAGTGGGAAAATGGATGGGGCTTTTGGGATGGTGATGCACAACATGTCTCCAGATGAAGATTTGGGCCTTACAACCCATCATTTACAAACTTTGTCTTAATGAATTGCATGTTTTGGAATTACAGAGGAGTTGGGTCTAAATCTTTGCCTGGACTTATTCGGGAATTTAAGAGTAAACATAGACTGGATTTTCTTTCTCTCTTGGAAACACGTGCTAGTGGTCCTCATGCTAGGAAAATTGCTAGGATGATGGGATTTCGTCATTTTGATGTGGTGGATGCAGTGGGTTTTAGTGGTGGTATTTACGCTTTTTGGGATGATGATTTGTTTAATATTAAACTTATTCCTCAATCAGACCAATACATGCATTTTGAAGTTGAGAATGGCATTGAAAAGAGATATATTACCAGTGTGTATGCAAGTCCCAATATAAACAAGAGATGAATTCTTTGGGAGAAACTTAGAGAATTATCCATGAGCATTGAAGATGCTTGGTGTTTGGGGGGTGACTTTAATAGTATTCTTTTTAGTAATGAACGCTGCTCCAAGTCAAAAATTATTTCTCCTATTGATAGAGACTTTGCTAGTTGGTTTTCGGATATGGGATTGGTGGATTTAGGATGTTCGGGTCCTTTCTTCACTTGGAGTAGGGAGGGATGCAAGAGTCGTCTAGATAGAGTGGTTGCTAATTGTCACTTCATTGAAGCTTTTCCTGATGCCGAGGTAGTATCATTGTTTCATTATAAGTCTGATCATCGGCCAATCATCCTTCGCATGAAGAAGTTTGAAGCTCCTGCAAGAAGAGAGAAGATTTTCAGGTTTTTGGCTCCTTGGGTTTTGCATGAAGACTTCAGGAGGTTTGTTCAGATTTCTTGGGATACAAATAAAGCATGGAATGAAGTCAGCGATTCATTTATACATGAAGTTCAACAGTGGATTAAAGATGTCTATGGGTTGTTGAATGGACGTAAGAAAAGACTAATGGCAAGATTGGAAGGGCTTAATAAGTCAATCAGAGTTGATGGAGCCTCGTTGTCAGTTTTACAATGCCAACAAAAACTTTGGGAGGAGTTGGAAGATGTGATTCTTCAGGAAAATCTTATGTGGGTTCAAAAGGCAAAGTGTGACTGGTGGGAGCTGGGAGATAAAAATACGAGGTTTTTCCAAGCCAAAGCTAATGCGAGAAGGAAATATAACAAGATAGAAGCTATTCAAAATGATGTAGGTGATTGGGTGTATGAAGAAGATGATATTAAAGCCATTGCTACTACTTTCTTAAAAAATCTTTTCACAGCTGAGGATGACATTGAGAATCTTACTCAATGTTCTGTCACTTTTCCAAGTATTGGGGATGATTTACTTTATAGTTTGGGGAAGGAAGTGAATGAGGAAGAAATTACCCATGCTGTCAAGGGTATGGGTGCTTTAAAATCTCCAGGTCCTGATGGTTTAAATGCTCTCTTCTACCAGAGTCAGTGGGATCATGTGGGGTCATCTGTGGTTCAATTTGTTAAGCAAGCTTTTCAGCATCCTGAGCTTATTGGACAGGTAAATCAAACTTTTATTGTTCTCATCCCCAAGAAGGATAATCCTGAGAATATTCGTGATTTTTGGCCTATCAATTTGTGTAATGTCATCTATAAAACAATTACCAAGGTGATTGCTAACAGGATAAAAGGAATTCTCCCCTTAGTTATAGCTCCAAATCAATGTGGATTTGTTCCAGGAAGATTGAGCTCTGATAATATTATTGTGGCGCATGAGGTTATCCATTCTATGAGAAATATGACAGGGAAAAGAGGATTTATGGCTATTAAGTTGGATCTCGAGAAAGCTTATGATCGGTTGAGTTTGAATTTTATTTATAATTGTTTGCAAGAATTGAACATCCCAAGTCAACTTATAAAAGTGTTAGATGCTTGATTTCTTCTTCTTCCATGCAAATTTTGTGGAATGGAAGTAAAGCGGAGAATTTTAAACCCACCAGAGGTGTAAGGCAAGGGGATCCTATTTCTCCCTATCTTTTTGTTTTATGTATTGAAAAGCTGGCTCATTTGATACAAGAGGAGATTGAAAGAGGTAGATGGCGACCTATCAGACTTAGCAAGCATGGCCCACTGGTGTCTCATTTATTTTTTGCAGATGATCTTGTTGTCTTTGCAGAAGCTAATCTTGTCCAAGTAGATGTTATTAAGAAGTGTATAGATGGATTTTATAGTGCTTCAGGTCAACGTGTGAGTTATTCTAAAACGAAGGTGTTCTTTTCTAGGAATGTTAACTATAATGTTCGGGCACAACTTAGTGAGGCTTTGGGTTTTGGTCGTACTGATGACTTGGGAAAATATTTGGGGGTCCCTCTTCACCATCAAAGAGTTAACAAGAATACTTATCAGTTTGTGGTTGATAAGATAAAGACGAGGCTTAGTAAATGGAAGACGAATTTTCTTTCTTTTGCTGGAAGACATACTCTTGTGAAATCAGTCATCTCAACCATGCCTAATTATGTGATGCAAACTGCTCCTCTTCCTGTTTCTTGTTGTGAGGAAATTGATAAAAATGCTAGAAGTTTTTTATGGGGTAGTACTACTGACAAGAAGAAGATACACTTGGTTTCTTGGGACAAGGTGTGTACAGAGAAGAAGATGGGAGGTCTAGGGTTGAGGCATTCTCATTTACAAAATCAAGCACTTCTTATGAAAGTTGGTTGGGGACTGGTTACAAATTGTGAGGAGCTATGGGTGCGGGTGGTTCGGGGAAAATATGGGTGTGGAGATGATATCCTCCCCTTGATCAACATGAGGAAATCTAGTTCGAGGACATGGAGTGGCATTAAATCAACGTGGGCAAAAGTCTTAGCTGGCCTGGAGGTAGTTAATAGAAATGGAGATAATATAATTCGATGGAGACATGAAAAGCATGGGAACTTCACTGTTAAGTTAGCTTATAAGAAGCTTCTTGAAAGCAATGAGATTCGAGATTATAACTAGGGCAAAGTGTGGAAATTGCGGGTACCGCAACGTTGTAAAACTCATTTATGGATGGTATTGCATGATAGACTTTTAACTAATGAAGCTAAGTAGAGGAGGGGGCTCCATCATAGTGGGCTGTGTGATCAATGCCAAAATATGAAAGAGGACACCTTGCATGTTTTACATGATTGTAGAATAGCTCGTACTATTTGGAGTAATATCATTAATCTAAATCATGTTAATAAGTTCTTTCAAGGGAATCTACATGAGTGGATCTCTTGTAACTTAAGGAATCAATGGGGAGAAAAGGGTGGTGATTGGAGCTCGGTATTTAGCATTGGATATTGGAGCATTTGGAAATATAGAAATGATAGAGTTCATAATAATATTGAGCGTAATGAACAAGATATTAGTGCAGAAGTTAAAGCGATTTGTCGGTGTATGAAGAAGGGACGTAGCAAAATTCAGAACAAGTTGGTTGGAGATGGTGGTGTCATTACGAACATTGGTGAACAATTGGGAAATGATTGGTGTGTTATGCAGGTTGATGGGGCTTTCTCTCATGTTACGAAGGTGGCTGGTTGTGGGGGAATACTGCAGAATCATGCAAGGGAGATACAGGAAGCTTTTTGTTTTCGAATGGTAGAGGGAGATGAGTTTACTGCTGAGCTATGGGGATGTTTAATGGGGTTGAAGAGAGCTTGGGATAATGGGTGTAGAAAAATTCTGATTTGTAGTGATGTTGTGAATGTTATATCTGCTATTCAAGCCCCAAATTTGGATCGTCATGCTGAGAGATCTCTTATTCTTGAAATTCAGAGCATGTTGGAAAGAGAATGGGTTGTCCAATTCAACCTTGTTGATCGGCATAATAATGTTGCTGCTGATTTCTTCGCCAAAAGAGCATTAGCTGAACCTGGGGGCCTTCGTATCATGTCTGGTGATGTGGCGACTAGGATGCTTATGGAGGCTGGTGTTATTTAGCAATTTGCTTTTATTTTGTTTGTTTTCCTTTGTATAAAAAAAAAAGGTGAGATTTGATCTTTGTGAAAAAAAATACCATTAATGTTCATAAGCGGCCCAAAATATTCAGTCTAATATAACATGGGCAATTCTAGGAATGCTTATTATTTGAGCGTCAATTTCAATGTCATTTTGTATGATTTTGTTAAAGATCCAAATTTTGAAATGCAATTTACCAACAGTAATACCAAACGAGCTAATAACAATGAATAAGTTTCATTAGATTTAACTTTCATGCAAAAGTATGAGATTCCATATTTCTAATACTAAGTTAGTTACTTGGGATTAAGTTAGTTGCCTCATATTAACTCAAGTAATAAGGGTGGTGCGTGGTGTAGATAATGTTTAAAAATTCAAACTCTCTTAATATAATAAAAAATGTATATTGGGATTTTTTTTAACAAAACAAACATAGTGGAATTTTTTGTTAGCTGACACGAGTAACATATTGTGCTATCAATTAGTACTTAGTAATCAATGGTGGATCTAGAACAAAGCCAATTGGCGGCTAAAATGAGAATTACATGAGAAATAGGGGTCTTATTTTAAACAATTTTACAAAATAAAACATACATATTTTATGAAAAGAAGTTGGAGTATGTTTTGGGGATGGAAGGAGGAGGTCCATCCCCTCTCTATCTACCACTGTATTAAATTACTTTCTTATAACTTGTGTCGTGTAATTCATTATAAAAATTAAAATGTAATTTGTTATAATTTTTTAATTTGTGCACTAATATAAATTTTTAATTTATTGGTTGTCATTTATTATAAAACTATTTAAATAGTTTAAAAATTATATCATTAATTTGATACTTTATTATACTCTTATCATAAAAATGTATATATTAAATTGAAATGATAATGTTCAAATTGAATTTGAAAATTAATAAATAATTAATTCATATTATTTACTCAATGAGAAAATTTCTAACAAAAAAACTTGTTAATCTGCATAAATTATGTAAAAATTCAATTTCATATTTTTTGGACAAAAAATTTGATTCCATAATTATTTTAAAGAATTAAAAAATAATTTGAATATTCAATTTGAAGAAGTAAAATTGAATGGCTGAATTAAATGTTTTGAACATTTAATTTAAAGAAGTACAAAAATAATTTTTAAATATTTAAGACAATGTAATCAATTAGTGATTAGAAATATACATTAAATATTTTTAAATACTTAATTTATTGGAACTAAGTAATAATTATAAAAAACTAATATCAAATTGAAAAAAAATTATTTAAATAAAATTTCAATTTGTAGAAATTATAATCAATCAATGTTAAATCTCTTTTCGATTTGCAGTCAGAGTTTATTCACGAGCAAGTTCGGGGTTGCTTATGAGTAAGTCCGGGGACTTTTATGTGCAAGTCCAAGGCTACTCTCGAGCAAATTCATTGATACACTTAGTCAAGTTTGGGGTTAGAAGGGAAGTCTGTCCCTGCATAGGCAAGTCCAGGGTTATACTTCAACCAGTTCAAGGCTATTCATAAGCAAGACGAAGGCTACACCTAGGCAAGTCTAAAGATGCTTAAGGCATATCTAAGGCTACACCTAAGCAAGATTGGCGATAGTCATGAGCAAGTCCAATGCTACATAGGAACAAGTTTGAGGATGCACATAAGCAAGTTAGGAGTTGCACCAATTCAAGTCTACGAATGCTCATGGGCAAGTCCAATAATATACCCAAGCAAGTATGAGGATGTTTATGGGCAAGTCTAGGGATATGTCTAAGCAGGATTGGACTACTTGCAGAAAGTCTAGGACTACTTGTGGGTAAGTTTCAGGTTGCTCCAAGGCAAGTCCTTTGATACACTTAGTCAAAGTTTGAGACTGTAAGTGAACAAGTCCTACTCTCTGCTATTTTATTAGCCTTTATCTATTCTTTTTTCATTTTTTTAATTTCAATTGGTTAATTACTTTGTTAAACATCATCCTATGAAATATATTCATTTTCCATAGAAATTGGGACTAGAATGAAGTTTCTAAGTGTTTTGATTAGTTTTTTGCATGTAATTTATATCTAATTAGAATTTCAGTAGATAATTATTTTTTTAGTAATTTTATTGGATTCAATTGAAAATCTTCATTTCTTGGATTACTTAAATTCAATTTCAATGTTAAGCCACCCAAATTATTCAAATTGCCTTAAAGTTGGTTTAGCTTAGTATGGCTTTGCTCGGCTTAGTCAAGCACTGGGTCATTCGAGCCAATTTAGGCCATGAGTTAAAAAAAAATCTAGAGGTGTTTCTTGGGTGGGGCACTAGGTTAAGGTGATACTTGATCCATGAACAATTACACTTCTAATATAATAAGTTTTAACAATTTAGGCACCAGAAAAATTTTTAAGATGACTAGTCCTTATTTACTTCGTGCATCATATGAGTGCATATATAGTTTAATCAATAAAAGGCAAATACTTTAAAAAGGTAAAAAAAGGGAAAAAGGAAGAAACCAAACTGGTACACAAATCTTTTTTTTTGTTTGCGCAAATCTAATAATGGGTTTAAGAGGAAGGATAAGGATGTTTGAACCTAACCTGGCGCGCTGGCCCCACCTCAATAAGAGACATAAGGATACCAATTGGATAAGACTTAACCACAACACACCGTTTCACTAAATGCCCATTCACATTGTTCATTCGCGAGAATCCAAGGCACAATAGAAATCATAAAGCACAATGCAGCGAGCATGGAGAGGTTTCTAGTCATGGGATTTTGCGTTTTGGCAACTAAAGAGATCATCAACGCACCCACCTATGAATAGAAGTAAGGCTGTACAATCGAGGAACAAGGAAACCCCATGGACACCATACACAAACTACACTTATCCTTTCAACATTATGCCACAAATTGCATCACTCAGGCTAACATTAGCCCCACGACATCACTCTATTTCACTTCAGTGACATTATTTTATTTGGTTATTGTAACCTTCATTTGAGCTTTTGAGATTTTAGTATACTCAAACTCACAAAACGTCGAAACTTAGGTTATATACATTGTTTTAACTTTTGTTTGTTGTTACCATGTACTCATTGCATTGTTTTTATTTAGTTTAATGTCATTTTTATTTCATCTAAGAAATTTTGTTAAAGGACCTTGAGTTCCCACACATTTGATTCAAATGTCAAGTTACATATCTTCAGTATCCTTCTTGAGGAGCAATTACGTTGGTACACCTGTTAATAGCTGTTTTAACTTGATGTGAACTAAATTTTGCGAAAGAGAGCCAACGATGGGTAATAAGATAGTAGTTTATTAACAGATCAATACATAAAAAAAAAATTAAAAGGAGAGATTATTATACCAATTAGTTCCTATTGGATGGATAGATTTCTCACACACAAGTGTGATTTTTGTATTTTATTTATTATGTGTTTTTCAATGGTTCAAGGACAAAAATCGATTATCCCATAGCATACAACTTGAAAAAGGAATTGGAAAAAGAATAATTGTGTAAGATTGGGAAGAAGGTGATACCTAGAAATAAAAAATTTCTTATCTCATGTGTTAATAGAAAGAAAATGGGTTTCAAGAAAACAAGAATGAGAGAAAAAAAATAAATTTTAACATGTTTGGTTTCCAATGGAAAAGCTATTTTGAAATTTTTAATGAAATAGTTATAATTGGTTTACCAAATATATTAAAATAAATTATCTCTCTCTTTCTCTCCTCCCTTTCTTAAAACCCTTTTTTCTTAACAAACATGAAATTAGTGGCATTAACCATTATATGTAACCTAGCTCCAAAACTATGACCAAGAGAGAAAGCAAAGCTAGTCAAATAATAGTCTCCACTCTTCCAATCTTTAATTCTCTACACCAAATAAGAGATCCATGACACTAAAAAATGTTCAATTGCAGCTGAAGTATCATAAAGTTTGCTAGTGAAAAAAAAAGTATCATAAAGTTTAATGTTGATAAAACACTACACCAAAAATAGTGGTTATATATTGAAACCACCAAGAAAAGTCTGATTTTTTGTTTCAAAAGAAATGCATGGCATGGATTGATATATATAGCCATTTATTAAAAAAATTTAATGGTCCAAATTATTTAAAAAAGTCAACAAAAATAAGACAAAAAGAATATTTTTTATTAATATTAAATTAAAAATAAAATAAGTAAGGCATGGATCAATATTAAGAACTATTAATTAAAACAATCCTATGGTCCTAACACCCCTTACTTTTCTCTTTCCACACTACTTTCTCACTCTTCTCTCCCACACCCACTCCCTTCTTTTCATGCCTCAAATCACACTCTCACTTTTCTCTCTTACACCCACTCCCTTTCTTTTCATGCATCAAACTCAATTATGTCTTTCTTTCTTCTTCTCTCTCCATACCCACTCACTTCCTTCTTCTTCAATTTGCAGTTTTCCTATTCCCTCACTCCTTCTTTCCTTTCTTCTCTCTCCGCACCCATGTTTTTCTACTCTATCAAATTGAGAGCTACCATCAATAGACAATGTATACTATGCACCATATCTCATAGAGTTATGGATCATTGTTGTGCATTAGCTTCTAAGTGCCAAATCTAGAACCTTCTTGCACCTGAGGAGTCGACTTTCAAACATATCAACAAAGGGATGACTATGTTTTGCTTTTGATCAAAGAGTTGGTGGAGGTAACGGATATATGCAAGGATCTCAAGTACATGGTACCGAAGATAGAGTCAGTGATGTTGCTCAAGAAGGTTTAATTGCCTCAAGCAACGTATAGGATAGAGTGGGGGATGGAGATTTTTTTTTCATGTACAATTTCATTAGTTATTTTCCCAATTTAGTGCCTCTTGACTACTCTAATTTAGTTTTTTTTATTTTCATAATTTTGTTTTGTGCTTCTTCTCCTTCTTCTGTAAATATTCCATCAAAATTTTTGATTTTGATAGAAATTCAAATTTGGTTTATGCTGATTTTAATTTTTCTATTTAGTTCTTATCTAAGTGATTCCTTGAATTTAAATTTTTTAGATATAATTGAAAAATTGATTATTTCAAATGCTCCTATTTCTTTAAAGGAAAAAGAAAAGGCATAAGTTGGTGCTTGTTTAAAACAACCACCAACAAAAATAATCAAAATAAAAAAAGATATTTTAAATGAAAAAAAGTTTTTCTTTGCGGCTTTTTTATATAATTACTAATGAATGTTTACTTTCATTGACGGTTATTAGAGGTAAAAATATGTCAAGCCAAGTTAAGCCTTAACTAAATAGGCCAAACCTGGATTATAGACCTTAGGCCTAAGTCTGGCTGGTTAGCTTATAATGGGCCTTTTTTTAGGCTTAGACATGAGCCTTTAAAAGGCCTAACTTGGCCTGAATGCTTTTTAAATGCCTACTAGTTTTAGTATGCCTTCAAATAAGCTTGAAGGCCAAGGCCTCATAGGCTTTAAAATAGGCCTCTAACCTACTTGAAGCCTACAAATATAAAAATTTGAACATACACTGCATAAATATATGAAAAATAAGTTCTAAATTCACAAAAAAAAGTAATATGCAAGAATTATAGTATGAGTAACAATTACTTTCAGATACAATTATAAGAAAATCTTAAGTAAGAGGTAGATGTTAAAAAGATGCTAACAGATGGTAAATGCATTGGTCCTACATTAAATTACTGAAGCATGTCATATTCAGTCTTTGGCATTTGGAATATTTAGCAACAATATAAGTAAGTCCAATAATTAGAGGAGGAGGAGAAAAGCCCTTCAATGGTGGTTAAATGCATTTACATCAAGAAGTTAAATTGTCACCAAGTACAAACATGTAATGTCCATCTTTGTTATCATCTTGCCATGGGGGAGGACCTTTTTAAGCCAACCCCCTCATAAATAGGCCAGTAAGGTTAGTGAGTATCCTTGATGTTCCAAAGCTTCACATATTTGCAACCTTTTGTCCATAAAACATCCCTAAATGAGCACAATCCATTCCATTTTTTCGTAATACTATCTGCAATATCAAGCAAGCATACATTCAGTTTTAAAAAAGAGTAAAAGAATGAGGAACCAGCTGAGTGGGAAAAAAACATGACATGCAATTCAAAGAGAAGCCAATGTTTTGAAGTTCCAAGAGAAAAAGCTAGAGGGTAAATAGATTTAAAATTTATCTGCTACTAAGCTAGGGCCTTGGTGCCTTGCATTTTAGATCTGATCACTCAAGAGAAGGAAAAGAAATCACAAAATAAAAAAGACTATGCTATAGCCAGCAAACATCATTATTCTCTTGTCAAAATTAGAACCTGAGCAAAGAGAGCAAAATCTTTGAATTATAAGTCTACGTAGTTTCTATCCATCTTCATATTCCTCTTTAACAATGTTGACAAATGTACATTGTTCCAAATACAAATCCAATTGACCCCAAGTAAAGAGAATATAATCTTTGAATCATAAGTCAGTATAATATTTATTCATTATCTTATTTCTCTTTAATAGAACTGACATTTTCACATTGTACCAAATACACACCTCACTACTCAATCTTTGGCTCATATGGATTGTCTATCCTTTTAAAACCTGTAGAGTACCACGGGATATTCAACCCTATGATGAGAATTGATGCTCTAGAAAGTTAATAAGCAGAAAAATGCAGAAGAAAGAAAAGTAATGATAGCATATTTTGCAAGAGTTAACATAGTCAAACAACAAACTCTACTAAAACATGTTCCTTGTAATTATAAGGTACATAGCCTCGAGATACCTTTGATCTTTCCATCCCGGGCAAGCTTGTAGAGTCCCTTTGGGTCCCTTGCCTCACACATGTGTAATGGCACATCTATGAAAATCTAGAGCATGAGAGCATTGTGGGTAGAAGGATGATAAATCTCTTATCTTGTTCAATAATCTTACTTATTGTTAGGAAATGCAAAACTATTTTCATTTATTGTTTTATGGATCAACAAAACAAAAGGCATGTACCTCAATAAAATTTCCCTTGGGAAGTAGTGCTCGGTAGGCATCCCTATCCTTTTGGTAGGGTGATATTAAACTAATAATGCAAATAACACCAGCATCTGCGAAGAGTTTTGCTTTACGTTGACAGGGGAGAGTAGAGTCGCAGTTGGGAGACCAAGGCGGAGGCAAAGGCGATGGATGAAGGCAGGGATGAGAGAAGAGCAGCTAAGGTTCTTTCATATTCACTCTTTATGGTTCATTCAGATGATGAGATGAGGTTGCGATGCACTCTAGCCTACTAGGATTGGGAAGAGAACACATACAACTAGTAGCTACTAGAGACGGGAAGAGGGAGGTGATGGATGGAGGCTGGCAGCTCGCACCTTGCAGCTCACAGTTGTAGCTTGCATCTTTGGGGAGAGACCGCGATAGAGGCGATGGATGGAGGTGGGGCAAAGATTCGAAGGCCCCACGAATGGAGGTGAGGCAATAGAGGCTATAGAGTCACTCACAGCTATGGGCTCAACTCAGAGAGAAGGAGAAGCAATAGGTGGAGTGGAGGTAGGGACTTAGGTGGCTAGGGTTCATTCACAATGAGGAGGCAGAGACTGAAGGCTTCTAATTCCATGGCAAATTGAAGAATTTACTTGTTAGGGTTTAGAGTTTCACTCGTCAATGTAATAAAATTAATATAAATTATATTATATATTATATTATATTATTTATATTATATAGATATATGTAAACAGGCCTGCCTGGTAGGCTTCAGGCTAGGCCTGAAGTAAACAGGGTAGGCCTGTTTACATAAACAGGCTTTAAATAAAGCCTTTGCCTGGCCTATTTTTTAAATAGGGCAGACCCCCTGATAGGGGCTTGACTTGTTCCCACTCATAACAGTTATTAACCACCAATAAAAGCCTCAACTTTTCTCGGTGTTAACATTCTTGGTGGTTAATATTAGCCAAGAAAAATCAAAATAACCGCCAATAAAAGTCTATTTTGACTTAATGAAACTAGAAATAATCTAAAAGTTTGATTACTATGAAACTACTCCTGATTACAAACCATCTAATAAATAAAATGAGATCAAAGATCAAACAAGATCAATTTCTACATGAAATATAGAAATATATGCCATGTCACCAATTAAGCATTAAAACTGGGTTTGACTCCGTGCATCTTTGAACATAATCCGAAAAACACAAATATTCTGTATATGGTTATTCTTTATTGAGAAAAGGCCCATTAGGAGCTCTAGTACATATGGAAACTAGAATTTTCTACCCTGCCGGATACAAGAGCGGACAAGAAAATATTTTATTTAGTTTTAAAATATATTAAATTAAAAAAGAATCCCATCATTAACTCCCCTATCTAAAAAAAATGATATCAAATGACTTTAATTAAAAAAATTAATACAGATTGAGAAAAAAAAATAGATCTTACTTAAAATAATGAAAAAAGATAAATCACGCCTATAAAAAAAATAAATAAGAAAAAAATTAGATTCACTTAGAAAAAAAAATAAATAAGAAGAAAAAAGAAAGAGGAGTACAGAGCCTACAGAATGAAATCACATTGTTTATGGCTACTGCACATGCCACGCCATTCAACTTTTAATTATATGTAGGTATAGATTACTGCCATGAAATGCTTCAATTAGAAAAAAATAATAAGAATAATGAAAGCACCTCTTTTCTTTCAAGTTACAGTCATATCATGGGGTCGCTTATCGCAGTAATATGTATAGACGGCTCTAATCGTCAATCTTCATCTTTAAATCATAATAGATACAAAGTAGAAACATAATTGTTTCAGTACGAAATCAGCTAATGTCCTGTGAAGGCGAAACTAAGATCAATCAGCATCCTATTCCTGCCCATAACAATAAACACTTATATCACTTGCTTCAACATATAGCACTATCCTTTAAAAGTTCCATTAGAATCAAAAGCATCATTTCTGGGCAAGTTGATCTTAAACCAATTCAACTGAACCAAAATCAAACCGAAAGCAAGTGGACAAAACCTTGTTCCCATTTAAACCGAACGGAATCTTCTTACCTCTTGTTATTATTAGTATCATATATTTCTAATATACGGTTTAAACTCAATTGCATTACCTCAGTTTCTCCAAATATTATTTAACATGAAATTAATATTATTAATATATAAGATTAAATTATCTTCAGAATTGAATTAAAAATAGTGAAATTTCAATAAATTTTTTTTGATAAATTTAATTTAAGACTTTTTTATTACTTAAATACAGTACTTTTAATTTTTTATCTAATTAATTTATGAGTATATGTGATTTTATGAATATTAATTTTTATTTTAGAAATTGAATATAAATTCAAATCTAATTTATTAAAAATTGAATAAAAATTGCATTTTAAAAAAAACCAGAAAATAAATGAAATTCATGAGAAAATAACAGGCTGACTTTATGAACCGAGAGAAGCATAAACAGTTTACCTAAACAAAATACCCAAATCGATCGCTGCCTCCATTGCAACTCAACTCCACCGCCTTTCACCGTATTCCTCCGTCGGTGTTGATCTGTGCTCCAACTCTGCCGCAGCCCTTGCTTCTTCTCCTCTGTTGGCCTCCTTCTTTGGTGAGTTCTTATCAGTTGCGTCATTGCTGTTTTTTCTTTTTCTTTTTGAATTTGCAACCTGTTTTCTGTTATTCACTTCTCCCGTCGTTTTCTCGGCCACAGTCTGTTGTCTTCGCTGGTGTAGGTTTTACTTCGTTTGCCACCGTCGTTCTCAGCTCTCACTTCTCAGTCCGTCGTCCTCACTGGTGAGTTCTTCACTTCTCAGAAATAGCCACAGTTAGTGATTGCTTTAATCTCGTTTCTTTCTTTCTTTGTTTCTTTAATCTCTGAATATTGTATAACAGTTGGGAGGTGTCTGTATTTAATAATTTTATATTGCTTTCCTCGCGGGTGATACTTAGCTTGCACTACAATGATGTATGTTGGTCAAATAACTGGAAAAGTTCTCCCAACCCCCCCCCCCCCCAACACAACACACTACCTATCTTTGCTGGAAACAGTAAATGATCAAATTACAAGCACAAAATTGAGAAATCGATATAAGATGTGAGAAAATTGTTTGCACAGGGACAGATGTAAGAATAATTATTGAGGGATCATAACAAATTACAAGCACGAAACTGAGAAATCGATATAAGATGTGAGAAAATTGTTTGCAGGGACAGATATAAGAATAATTATTGAGGGATCATAAAGGGTAGTGGCGAGGAATCCAAATAAAAACAGTCATGATGAGAGTTGAGATGGAAATTGGGATAGGCGAGTTATATGATTAAATATTCCAAAAACTTGATTAAAAGTGTGTGTGTATGGGAAAAGTGATTGTTTTATCTTTTGTTCATATTTTGTTGCTTACGTTCAAGTGATTTCCTCTTCTTAATTCATTATTTAATTAACAGTTGATCCAAAAGGTTCTGTAATTTTATTTGTTTTGGTTAAATGAGAGAATAGAGTTTAAAAATGGTACATTAGGATATGTGTGTGTATGGCCTATGGCAAATGATTGTGATTGGATATAGAGAACTTAGAAGGGAATTTCCAGAAAACTTGTTCTATCAATGAAGATGAGAATGTAAATATAAAATATGTGAATACTTTGCAAAATGGATGAACATTGCTGTTTATGGTGTTTATTGTAGATGAATTTGGTTGTTTATGATCCTATGATGTTTAATGGTGAATTGTGGTTGATTAATATTGTAGAAGACTATTGTTTTTTTTTCTTAGTTTGAATGTTACTTTTATGGTTATGGATGAGTATCTTTTATATTTTCAATTTATATTTTTAAAATATATTAATTTATTTATAACGGTTCGACTGCGATTTGACCTCAATCTAATTATTGAAGTTTGAACTGATGTCTTGATTGACTCAATGACTGGTTTAGTTTTTAAAACCTCAACTATAAGTGAAGCTAGGAATTTAAATAAAATTTAAAGCATTCATACAAGAAATTGGATGCTTGCTAGGATTCCAGTGCAAGCTCTCTTTCTTGTTGCCTCTTTTTGTTTCTATTTTGTCTTATTGATGCACTTTATGTTGAGATGTTTTGATTACACAGTGATGGACTCATCAATGAGAGCATTGATATCCAGGATATTGGTTATAGGAGTTACAATAATTCTACTTGTGTTTGTCTGTTGCATGTTTAACTGTTATAATAAGTTATGTATGTCTAATTTCTTTGATTGAACAAAAGGTGCAGTCCTCTTTACTTCATTGCCTCTTGCTTCTATTTCCTGTCACCTCTGACAGAAACCCACCTCTGAGGCTTAGCTTGGAATCTTTCTATAATTGATAATAGCTAAATATTTTTCTAGCTTTGAGTTCTCTCTCTCCCTCTCCCTCTCTTTCTCTCTCTATATATCCAGCTTTCTTGTTTTCTTCTGCTCCTTATTTTTTTTAATTTGAATGTAGTTTGGGCAATGGAGGTAGAGGGTGTGGAAGGTTACAGGCCTCCCCCAGAATTTGAAGAAGATACCAATGATCCACTTATTGATCTTAACTTGACAGACTCCAGTGAGCTTTGGCTCATTCAGTTGCCTTTCAGTAAAGTAAGATTCTTCATTCCTCTGCCTTATGGTATCCTTTTGTGCTTTTTATTTCCAAATAACTTGTTGGGGGAGAGATTTGAAAAAAATTTAATAAATTTCATGTTGACCAGGATTTATTAACAGACATTGAAGGGCGGGAATTGTCTCTCAAGCTTCATGGTGATGGCAAACTGTCAAGCTTTGAAGGTTCATCTGGTAAATTTATCCCCAATAATGACTCTAATCAAAACCCAATTTTCTCCTTCACCACCGCTTTATTCATCTCCACTATTGCAAATTACATAAATCTTGTTTCTCAGCAATTGATTGCTTTATTAGTGATGTAATATTAATGTCTTGTTTGACAGGGAAAGCATACGACTTTATCAGCTTTGATGCTCAAGAGGCTAATGAAATAGTTTTTGTTTCCTCTGCAGAAGAGTCAAAAATTGGTATGAAACCAAGTATTCTTCCTTCATTTAACCTTTCTTTTGCCCTGCAATTTATATTAGAAGAAAAATTACATTGAAAATTCCATGGATGATATCCAAGCGAAGTGAATCTGTTTAATTTATTTCCACTTTAGAATTGTTTGACAGTGGCGCTATCAAATAATAATGTTCTAATATCTAAAAGACAACCAGATAACTCTATTGATGCACTGCTGGTATTTACAATAACTAGAGTGGGTCTCATGTATTTGCATAAAGCCTAAAATGAGTTGTACTATTTCCAGCGTGTGAGCAGCTTGGCTCCCTATGCATTTTATATTTTATATTGATATATTGATGACTATATTGATTATCTTCTCTTTTGCCCTACATTTTATATGTCTGTAGACTATAGATATTTCATAGAAGAAAAACATTGGATTCTTAATCTATTGTTTATACAGATGGTACATGTTTTAGTATGTTGTATGTTACGTACTTTCATCTCAACAAGAACTCAAAACACTAAATATATTTTTTTCACAGCTGGAAAGATATCCCGGCGGGTTTCTGTTGTCCATTACCCTGATCCTGAAGAACTTGAAAAGGTCAATTCAAACAACCCAAGACGAAATTCTTCTGGAACCATGATGACAACATCTTCCCATTATTTTCCTATGCAAAGTGGTAAGCCACAAAGTTCAAGATCTGGACATGCAGCCTCAACTCAAGGTAGCAGACCTAGAAGCTCTGTATCTGAAGTGGGTGAACCATCAGATACTCCAAAAAGAAGACGTATAGCCGAATCTGAGGACGGTTATAGTCAAGATGTATCCAATGGAAGGCATGCGTCTGAGCTCTCTTGCGGTCATAGCTCTGGAATTTCCTCAGCATCCTCTGATCAATCCCCCGGAGGAAAATCAAAGAGAAGATCTAAACATGAGGAGTAGCGATTTCTTTACTCCTCACAGTTGGCGCTCTTTCTAGAATTATAGATTACTGGTTTTGATTGTCGAGCAATTAAAGCCCCCTATTCCCTTGCCTCAGCCTTGCCTTCGAAGCCATTTTTCTATTGTTTTACAAAAGCATGCAGTAGCTCTTTACGTAATACTGCAACTCAATGATGATAAATTGAAGTCTTCCATTTGCTGTCTCTGGTTCTTTGTTTTTGGTTCTCTCCATTTTTACTGAAAGTTAATATGGACTTGGGATTTTTTTCGTCTTGATGCTTCGGCATTGTTTGAATCATGCGGTTTTGGCAATGCTCACAGCCTCACACAGCGTTAGACCTTTTTCTTGTGTCTAGATAACCCAAGGACAAGGATTTCGTGTGGAGCTTTTTCCCAGTGTTCGGTTCAGAGGGCTTTTCAAGGGAGGTATTCCTTTTTTTCTTTTTCCTTCTTTTCTTTTCTTTTTTTTTTTTCCCTATGTTGTTCTGAATTTTTATTCTTTTAGGTTGATCCAAATTTGTGTCTCTCTCTAAAAATAAAATTATTCTTTTGTTAAACAAAATGTAGCATCTAGTGATTGTCAATTTAGAGCACATTAGGTACGTAGAATAAAATAAAATGGAAAGAGAAATGGGAAAATCACTATTAAATCCTAAAAGATGAAAATATTTATTAAAAATGTCTCAACATTATAAAATATTACATTTAAGTCTCATGGTCAAAATTAATGTAAAATCTTGAAAAACAAGTATAATTCATAAAAAAATGAGCATAAAAATTTTCAGTATTGAATATAAAATTATGTTTTAATATTTTATAATTTTATATTTAATAATAAAAATTTTTATATATATATTTTTTTTAGACATGGGACTTAAATATAATATTTTTTAGTGTTGGAATCTTCAAATAAATATTTTCATATTTTAAAATTTTTTAATGATTTTCCAAAAGAAATTATATGCGAAAGTGACTGTAGATGCAAAATGTCTTTTTTATTACTAAATAAAGAAAAAGGTTTAAAAAGGTAATAAGAAAAAAGTTGCTATTGAATATTGTTTACCTAGACTAGGTGCTATGAAAAGGAATATATTTTATTTTGTTATACCAATCCAGGTCATTGACATTGATAATCTTTACTTGCCAAATGATTCTTAATTTCAAAGATTTATCTTCTGAAAGAATGTTACTTTCTTTTTATAAATTGGGATAACTTATATATAACTCACACGTACTCATATCTCTACCACACATATCACAGGTTTGAACCTGAGATCTTTCACACCAAGGGAGAGATTTTAAGATTCCACGGGTGCCATCATGGGAACATGCTGGTGGCAGTAAGATCGTTACGTAGGTTAAGCATATGGAAGTTACAGGGATTCTTATGCTTATGTCCAAACTCCGAACCGACCATCTTGTGTTGTGCCTGGTTAATTTCCCGATTATGAACACATTTACCACCCTTTTTTGTTCATAAATATGAGGCTATCTTTTGTGGAAAAAAAGGTTATGTTTGATTTGATGTAGTGTTAAGTATAAAAAGAAAAAGTAAATAATGATACTGAGATTCTTTTAAATTATTATTGCTATAAAAAATCATTGTGCCAATTTTATGACAAGTCAAACCTTTTTTTTCAATCTTGGGATGCACACTTTAGAACAACCACTACCACTTTTATTGGTTCCAAGTGACAATAGTGATGGAGTTTCTCTTCTTAGGTTGTGTTTTAGCTTATAGTTTTACAACCCTCTAATGAACTCCTTTTTTATTTAAGGGTGTGTTTGATTTGATCATGAGAGGGGTATGAGATGTAAATCTTCATTACATTATATGATTGACTACATTTGGTTAAGTAAAACTTTGTGAGAATTACATTTATTATCTCAAATTAAGTAATCTTTTTACTTTTAAAAAAGTTACATGATGGGATTATGATGGGGATTACATGACTGTAATAAATTGTAAAAAAAACCAAATTACCCTTCATAAAACAAAAATACCCATCCCCTACTAGCTGCCGCCACCTCTATCGTCCGCCACCGCAATCGACGGCCACCACTAGTCACCTACCACCAGATGCCACAGGCCACCAACAAAGCACCACCATGCTAGCATGTCCACCACTACCACCACTATTTTGGAGGCAATTTAAACTTCTCGTAATAATCTATTATTAATTGAATATAAAAAATAAATTTATTTCCCACGTCTTTAATATCATATCAAATTAAATATGCATGTAATTATCATTATATTACATTACATTACATTATATTATAGTACTTAACCCCCTTTAATTAAACTAAATGGGCCCTAAAGAAAAGTAAATAAAGATGTAAATAAAAAATATTTTCATAATTATATATTTTTTATAAAATTAATAAAAAATAAAAATATTACGTTAGTTTTTATTTTAATTCAACCAATCAAACATAGACTCCCTAATATACGTTGGTCATTCTATCTGGAGGAGAGCTGGTGTTTAATTATCCATAAAAACTTGTGTTTACAGATCCAAAATATTTTTCTAAAATTGTGTTTACAGAGATTTAAACTTGTGTGACCACCTAAAAATGATAACAAAATAGGAAATATTAACTAAAATATTACGTTCATTTTTATTTTAATTCAACCAATCAAACACAGGCTCCCTAATATACGTTGGTCATTCTATCTGGAGGAGGGCTGGTGTTTAATTATCCATAAAAATTTGTGTTTACACTAAACTTTACAGATCTAAAATATTTTTCTAAAATTGTATGCCATATATCACTGCACATATCCAAATGTCAACAACCTAACGCGCATATTTGTCATTCTGAATCTGTCAAATACGAGGCCCAAACGAAGAAATTCCATTTCTATGTATGAAAACAGCTACGATTTCCTTTGACTTGTTTTATATTTTTTTGCAGAATTCACATTCTTTAGTTGTATAAGCTCTTTGATATTTATAATTCCACTAGTCCCCGGTCATGGAAGCCCACTATCCCGTTCATTACGTCCAAACAGCCAAATTTCCCACCTCACATAATAATTATATTCTTCACCCAACTGGCAATGACTAAAAAAGTAAGAACCTTGCAGCTTGCTCCTGCTTCTTCCTAGCTTTTCCATGCACACACGCTCCTTAGCTTTCTCTTCTCTCTCTCTATATATATATGTCTAACGTTAGGCATATAACTATATTACCTCTAGTTTTGAATTTGATCGTCAAATCAACCGAAACCTACGAGATCAAAGTTATGGCTACTGCTTCATCATTAGCTTTAGTTCTGCTGCTCACAGGCAGCTTGTTGTTCATAGCCGTGTCTGCTGATTCTTTCTACCAGAACTTCTTCGTGACATGGGGAGGTGAACGTCCTCAAGTGCTTCAAAATGGAGACCTTCTTACCCTTTCGCTCGATAGCGTCTCTGGCTCAGGCTTCCAGTCCATTAATGAGTACCTTTTTGCCAAAATTGATATGCAGATCAAGCTTGTGCCCGGAAATTCTGCTGGCACTGTCACTTCTTTCTATGTAATTACTATTTTGTAGTAGCCTTGTATTCTCAAGTCTTCAGCATCATTCACATCATCTATATATTGAGTTTCCTTTTTTAATGCAGCTATCATCCCAGGGGCAATTCCACGACGAGATAGACTTTGAGTTCTTGGGGAACTTAAGTGGCGATCCATATATACTTCATACCAATGTCTACTGTCAAGGACAAGGGAATAGAGAGCAACAATTCTACCTTTGGTTTGATCCCACTTCAGATTTTCACAACTACACCATTCTTTGGAATTCTCAACTCATCCTGTAAGCCAGCTACATTTTCAATATATATATATATATGTATGTATGTTGTATGTAATAATATGTAGGATTTGAAATTCTAACACTACTACTTTAATGGCAAGAATCATTAGGCAACCAGATCCTTAAACTTAAATCAAATCTATATATAATCTCATATTAATTCCAGAGGATAAAAGATAAAAGATTGGAATGCATAAGTGTACCTGAATCCATAAGCTGTGAAGAAGAATTAAAGGATTGCACATTTTTCTAGATTTTCATTATAGGAAACTTATAGATGTCCTTTAGTAAGAGGTGTCATGAATCATTTCAACATATGATCAATATGAGAGTAACTTTTATTTATAAACAACTTTATGTGATATTTATAATTGAACCCCTCAACAAATTATAAATATCACTTCAATATCTACATATTAATTTCATGACAATTATATTTTTAAATCTTACTCTAATTTCAAATTAAGTCACGTTATTTAAACTTAATTAAATAATGGCCTTGACAAAGGCTTTAGTTACCCTGAGACATGCATGATGAAGATTTGTAACTTATGGCATTACAGGTTTTTGGTGGATGGAATTCCGATAAGAGAATTCAAGAACTTGGAATCAAATGGGATCCCATATCCAAAATACCAAGCAATGAGAGTGTATTCTAGTCTGTGGAATGCTGATGACTGGGCAACAAGAGGTGGACTTGTGAAGACAGATTGGAGCCTAGCACCCTTCGTTGCTTCCTACAAGGGATTCAGAGCCAGTGGCTGTGTTTGGCTCTCCGGAAATTCTAATTGCAACAGTAATGGCGACGTTAACACGTGGCTCTGGCAACAACTTGATTATGCAGGCCAGGGCCAGACGCAATGGGTTCAGAGTAATTACATGATTTACAATTATTGCACTGACTCTAAACGTTTCCCTCAAGGCTTCCCTCCTGAATGCTACGTCTCACGCAACAACTCGATGTAAAGTTAATACATGTGAAGCTTGTGTCTCTACTTTGGCTCATGTTCTTAAATTCTTTGCCACTTCTGCTATATGCATGATATCAATAATGTACCACATTTTCAATGCTATTCATTTTCTTAGTCTTTCATTTTGAGTTTTTGGTTTCTGTCAGGATTTCAATGGGGGAGCTGAACCAATTTACCTCCTGCAAAATAAATGTTGCTGTAATGAATGTTTTTTTTTTGTTTAATCAGTCAGAATTTTTGTGTGAAACATATGATTAACTACATGTGGCCTTCATAAAACAAAAGTGATTGTCAGAGATCTTATGAATAATCTAGTGTGACTTTCTAGAAATTTTACTGCACAATTTTTTTTCATACATAAATATATTGATTTATAGATTTTTTTTTAAAAATAACATAAAGAAAAATGTATTCTTGAAAAAAAAATAATAACTATGGCAAAACCATATAATAAAAAACTAATGGTTCATAAGAGATAATACATTTTTCAGGATTTAGATCATCTCTATACTTTATATTCATATTTCTTTCCATACACAATATTTTTCATTAATTGTGATTTAATGGCTAAGAAAATAGTTTATAAATAAACAATATATTTGATTTAATGGTCAGCATTTATTATTTTAAATAAAAATACTTTTTAAATAATATTATAATACCTATGTATGATAATAATTAAATAAATAATATATTTAATTTAATTTCACAGTTAATGATCTTCGTTCAAATCAAATGGACAAAGAAGATATAACATGTGGAGATTCAAGAGTTCCCTTTTTTACCAAGAGAGGAGTCAAATTATAATTTTAAAATAAAAATTTATTTAATTTAATTAAAATTTTTAGAAAATTAACATATTTTCATATTGAATAAATATAGTTTAAAGTTATTTATATAAAGTAAGAAAGTTATTAAATAATTTATATTATAATAAAATCTAATGATATTTAATTAAATTATTATTATATTAAAATATTATAGTCAATAAGTTCCACTTATTATTATTTTTATTAATTAATAAATAAAAAATTTAAAAATAATTAAATCAAATTTTAAATTGATAATTCATAATTATTTGAATTTTACTTTTTAAATTTTTATATAAGTCATTTTCTGAAAGGGTTTTATAATATAAAAAATAAGTTATTTTGTAAGAATTTATAAAGAATTAATTGTTTTATTTTAGAATATTTTTTTAAATTTATTTTATAAAATATTAATAATTATTTTTTGGAGTAGAATATGTTATTGAATCTATTCCCCTGCTAGAGCCCTACCATGTCTTTTACAGTTTGGGATGGTGGGATCTCTCTTTATAATGTGAATTCTAATCAGTTACTCTAAGCTTATTTAGATTATTTTTTTAAAAAAAATTAAAATAATCTTAATTTATAAAAAAAATTTACTATAAATTTATTTAAATAAAAAAAAATATTTAGAGGAGCACTATATTTTAGAAAACTTGTGGTAAATCTAGAATGAATGTCTTCATCAATCTGCTCCGGATGATGAATCTCATGGATTATCTGGTGGGCTCTTTTGTCATTGCAAACGTTGAGCCTTCCCGAGAAACTCTTCTCCCGCCAAACAAGTAGGCGCGTCTCCTTAGTCCTTACCGAGTTAGAACCCCCAAGGCGTCACGTGACTAGAGCAGTGCAGTGACAGAAACTACAGCGCCGGCACACGGAACCCCATGCTCTACCACCACTATAACCATGACAAGTGACCAAACTTCTTTTTCACTTTCGTCTTCCCCCCCCCCCCTCTCTGTTACCAGGGGCCTTGACTTTTGCAGCTTGGGACTCTAGCCATGGACATGGAGGATGAAACCCCAATCATCAGCCTTAAAGTCGTTACTCAGGTCTCGCTCCATCCTTTTCACCCTACTTTGTCTTTTGAATTCGTAGCTGAACAAAATTTTGACTCCTTTTTCATGCACATTCCGGTGTTCTCTCCATTTCTTTTACGTACTATTTTTGCCATCCATTTGTATCTATCTAGGATGGCGGTAAGCTTGCCTTCAGGATGAAGCGCGATACCCAGTTGAAAAAACTACTGTTAATTTTCTGTGAGCGAAAGCAAGTCTACTACAGATCTATGAGGTTTTTGTATAATGGCAAGCGCATTAAGGGGAGACACACACCAGATCAAGTATGTAATATTACAGTTGCACAGAGAATTTTTTTCTTTCCTGGTTGTATAGGTTGACTTAACAACTTCATTGGATTACTCAGCTGAATATGGAAGATGATGATCAAATAGACGCCATGACGGACCAAGATGGGGGCGCTTGTAGTGGCTGCTAAGCCCTCTTGCTTTTGGGAGGCTCATTCCCAAGGATACTAAACAAGAAGGGAAGCAGTATTGTTTAACGCAGCTTTTTGTGACATTTCAAATGCTTTTTTGTTCCATGAACGAGCAAAACCTTTTATCTTAGAAGAACATGCGATTTTAGTTTATGATTTGTATATCGGGTCTCTATCTTTGTCAGTAGATTAATTTAAACATCCATATGGTATATCATATAAGAAAAGGAAGGCAAAATGGTCTTAGAGTGAGAAGCTCCTCCTTCTCTCTAGTCTGCTGGAGAGAAGTCAGCTTCTTCCTCTGCTTTTCTTTTTGTTTTCTTTTGGCACAACGGAATCAGTAATGCTGCAAGCTGGCAAGAGGACAACCATATGAATATTGAGGATGAGGAGCAAGAGTGGGAACCAAGTGAAAGTATAAAAAAATTAATGGATATTTGCCCGGTGATTCCCATCACCAATGAAGAGAGGAAGAATCTGTGCAAGCCATGGAGGGGGTCTTTGGTGTTTACTGTGTTAGGATTAAAGCTAAGTCTTAGGTATTTGAGGTACCGTGTAGCTAAACTCTGGAAATTAACGGGTTTTGAACTAATTGATTTGACCAATAATTATTTTATACTCAACGAAGGACATCATAGCCTATGATAATGTTCTCAATGGAGGTCCCTGGGTCATCCAATCCAAGATCACTGTGTTCTAGTTCAAAGATGGAGCCCCAAATTTAATCCGAATGATAATGCTTTTGGGAAAGTCGCTGTGTGGGTTCAAATTCTTAATCTCCCCATGCCTGCTTATGATAAGAAGAAGCTATGGAGAGTGGGTGACTGCATTGGCCAAAAAAAAAAAGAAAGTGGATTTGAATTCGCTTATCGAAAAGCAAGGTGAATCTCGGAAAACTGAAAGGGCAAGATTTGCCAGGTTCAGTGTGGAAATAGATTTGAGAAAGAAATTGTTCCCATTTTCATCATTCTGGATGAGATCTGTAATGTTGAATATGAAACTCTTAAATTAATTTGCTTTGGCTGTGGGTACAATGACTGCTTGTTCACTATTTTTATCTAAGTGGTTTTAATAATTAATTTTAATTAATTTTAAATTTTTAGATGTTTTTTATGACTTTGGTCGAGTTTTAAATTTATAAGAATTTTGGGATGTTTTTTAAAAATTAAATTTTAATTATGATTATTTTTATTTTTTAAATTATTCTAATAATTTATTTTATTTTATTTTATTTTATAATTTTCAAGATAATTATGAAATATTAGTGTTTTTATTGTAATTAAAAAATTAATTAAGAATTGATCCATACGGGCATAAAATTGTTAAAAATTATTAAAAAGTTTTGAAAATTTGCTTATAATATTTTTTTTTCATTTTCTTTATTTTTATTATTTTAATTCATAATTTTTTTTAAAATTAAACTATAATTTTATCACATAATTAATTTAATTTTTTTAAATTAAGATTTAAAATATATTTATTTAATTTAAAACATAATTTATTTTATATAATATTTTTTTATTTGTTATAATTTATTAAAATTAAAATTTTGAAGAAATATCTTGATTATTAGAAGTATCTTACGAAAATTTTATTTTTTTCAATTTAATTTGTTTTTTTATTTTTATTTATCTATTTTAACCTAATTTTATTTTAATTGATCCAATTCTTCTAACGTACCCTGTTTACTTGAAGCCAAACCCACCCGTTGCCTTTTTCTTTCCTGTCTCACTACTTTTAGTACTGAGAACAAGCCGTTGGTCAAAAAAACAAAATAGAGAGAACAAGTCGCCACTCTCTGGTTCTCATCTCTCGTTTGCTTTCACGATTGTCATCCTTCCAAGCTCACATCTTCCTCATTTTTTGGTCATTTTCCTTCATTCCTTCACCAATTTCTTGCAACCCACCATCATTCTTGCACGTTTCCAACTTCTATTTCACCAACCACTCCTCCTTTCACTCATTTCTTCTCAGGGCCGCGGTTCTCTCTTCTTCCACCAAGTAAGAATTTCGTTCCACCACCGAGAAGATTTATCTACGCCGTGGCTTCTTCATCAACACCCACTATCATTCTCTTGGTGTTTCGTCCTCCATTTTCATTTCTTCTCAAGGCCGTGGCACACAAATGGGAACATTGGGTGCAGAGATTTTTGTTGTTATGATTAGCCAGAAGCTTGGTGCTTGGTTTACTTTTTTTTTTTTAATAAAAGATATTTTAGAATAATTATAATTTGTAAAAATGAAGTTTGGATAAAAGTAGAGAAATTTACTATAAATCTGTTTAAATAAAAAATAATAATAATGATAAGAAATCATGGTTTGATTTATAAAAATACAAATCAAACAGGTACTTAGTGGTTATTTAAAATGAGCAAGCTTCAAGAGACTACAAGAGGCAATAAAGTTCAAATTATAATATGCACTGCACTGATTATTTCTTTTTCTTTCAATTTTTTATTCAATTCTAAGTTGATTTAGGATATGGTTCATGAATTTATTAACTTATAATTGATATTGGATTAATTAATTTATTATGATACTTGATAGATTGTATTGAAACCAATTGAAATTGTAAATTGGAAGCTTGTATGGATTGATATTTTGTTAATACAAATATATGAAATTTTTTGCTAGATCTGTAACTTGTCTTCTCTTACCTTAATTTTGAATTTGGTTGCTTAATTTAGTGTAGGTATTAATTAGATAACTTGACTTTTAATTGATACATTGAAAATGTTAAAATTGATATTGGTTAATGGACTTTGAAAGTTTAGGTTTGATTGTGCAAACCATACATACTTGATTAATTTGTCTTATTATCTTGCATTTTAGATGTTTGATAAAATATTTAGGTGTGTTGACATTCTAAAAATTTTGTCATGCATTTTATACTTGAGAAAATAATGGTATTTCATTGTATAAGATGTTTTAATCATTGTTACTTACCCAAGCCAATTAATTTTAGAACCCAATTTTTAACTCTCTTTAAGTTGTGCTAGATCATCACTCCCATACTATTACATTTTTCATATAATTTCATCTTATTTTTACAAAATCATCTTTTTTTAAATATTAGCTTAGTGTTAGTTAAAATAAGTTAGCATTTGATTTACTTTCCAATTACATTTTCAAATTACAAACCTCCCAAACACTTGGGATTAGGTAGTTGCATATAGGATTTTGTTATTGCATTGCATCCTCATTTATCTAATTGCTAGGCTTTGCATTCATCTAGTATTTAGATAGTCATTAGTCTTGGAGTTCATACCACTTACATATGTGAATATTTATACATTACATTTTAATTTTTACATTATAGTTAGTATTTGAGGTGAGTATATATTTAGGCAATTTTAGAATTAAACTAGTATATATCATATTATCCATATACACATACTCTTATACGCTTCCATACATATATTCACACTTCTTTTCATACTAATTTTGATCTCTTAGTTATTTTAGTATTTTTTTATAGGTTTATTTTACATTTTATTTGTATTAACATAGTTTTATTTGAGCTTTTTTATTCTTATTAAAAAAATTCATATACATAATCCATTCATACGTTTACATACATATTTATATATTTTAATTACATTTTAGGTTTTATTTAGTTTACATTTTACTTTCTTAATTGCTTAATTTTTTCTAGGACCAATCTAGTTACACTAGGACCCGATCCATGAACCAATAACAGGGGCCGAAGAAATCAGAAGACGAGGTGTGGATTGGGGGCGGAAACTCAAATCAAAGCACAAATCCCAGTGAGAAAAAACAAAGCAACATGGGAGCGGATCCAGGAAGTGCACCGCGTGCACTTCTTTTTTTATTAGTTTCTTCATCATTACTTTTGCGTTCCTTTCTTTCTTTCTTTTCTTTTCTTTATTTTTTTTCTCTGACACAATAACTAAATGGAGCACTTCTTTCCCCACTAATATAGTAACTGTTTGACAGAGTTTTTAAAAATATTTAAAAAAAATAAAAAAAATAAAAAAACTTATTTAATAAATTTATTTTTTATAAACCGTTTTAAAAAATAGAAAAATAAAAAAAAATAGAAAACTTAAAATATTTTTAAGGTGTTTTATAGTTTTTATTTTAAAAAATACAAGAAAAAGTGAAAAATATCCACATTATTAATGGTAAAGTTATAAATTTTGAATAACTCATCTATTACTCACTAGTTATGATTTTGAGAATAATTATTCAAATAGATTTTTTTATTTTCTTGTTTGTAAAACTTATTCTCGAAAGCAGTTTTACAAATCTGTTTTGAGAATAATAAAGGCCATGTTTGATGCTGTTCTGGAAAATAGTTTTTTTGTTTTCAGAAACAGAAAACTCAGAAAACTTGTTTGGTAAACCTATTTTCTAAAAACTTTTGAAAAACAGAAAATAAAAGAACAGAAAACTCAGAACACCTTTTAGGTATTTTGTAGTTTTTGTTCTGGAAAACACAAGGAAAGATGAGAAACATTCATCTCATTAATGGTAAAGTTATAAATTTTGAATAACCCATTTATTACTCACTGGTTATAATTTTGAGAACAATTATTCAAATAGATTTTTTTTGTTTTCTTGTTTTCAAAACTTATTCTTGAAAATAGTTTTACAAAACTGTTTTTGAGAACAGAAAACAGGAAACAATATCAAACAAGCCCAAAATAAAAAATAATGTTAAACAAGCTCATATACTCTCTTTATTTTAAAATAGAGACATTTTTAAATATATTTTATTCTAAAATATAGAAGATAAATGACTTTTATATGATAAATTAATGTAAATTTTCTAATTTTATTATTAATTAAAGTAAACTTATTATTACGAAATATAAGTTAAAAAAGAGTTAAGTGAAAATATTAAATGAGGCCGTTTATGAAAAAAAATTCTTTTGTGACATATTTAAGATATTTGACTGTTTTCTTGGTTCTAATAATTAGTTTTTTTCTTTTTACATTTTAGAATTGAGGGAATATATTTTTGCCTCCTATCTAAAAAATTATTAGCACTTTAAACAGTCATTAATTATAAAATAAAATATGTTGGTAAAAAATAAAAATTATTTTTTATATAACTATGTGGCATATGGTATTATCAAGTCATATTTATGCATTATAGGGTTTAATTGCTTAGAATGAGATCACTAAATGGAAAAATGTTGGAGGATTGGGAATTAGGAACGCAAGAGTTAGAACATAGCCTTTATCATGAAACTTTGTTAGGCCTTGTCACTAAGAAACACTGCCTTTGGGGAAAAGTTATTTGGGGTAAGTATAAATATGGTGGGGTTACTATTCGCATGATTTCCAAGGATAAGAATTGCTCCCTAACTTGGAGAAGCATTTGTAGAGTTTGAGGTAATTTTATGGAAGGGATTGGTTGGAAGTTAGGGAGCGGGAACAGTGTGTCTTTCTGGTTCGATAAGTGCACTCCCCTGAATATTCCTCTTATCCAATTTTGTAAAAACTAGAATATAGCTCTCCATGAAAGAGTCTATAACTTTGTCAATTATAATGGGGGATGGAATCTCATCAAGCTCGGTCATGTATTTCCGCTGGGTATTGTTGAACAAATCAAGTTGGTGAAGCCTCTTAGCAAAAATGGAGATGAAGATTCGATTTGTTCGAGATCATCGAGTGATGGTAACTTCTCTGTGAAAATTGCGTATCATTATTGAAAAGGAAGCTACCATGAAGAATAAGCAACTTTGGAAGAAGATATAGAGATGGTTTGTTTACGAAAAGATCAAATACTTTACTTGGAAGATGGTTCATGATAGGTTGCTACCAGAAGTCACTCTGAAGGAGGACAACACTATAGGCTATAGAAAATGTCCCTTTGGATGCAATGCTCAAGAATCTGCTATTCACATTGTGCGGGATTGCTACAAAGCCAAGGAGGTCTGGAAAAAATTAGTTCATTCTATATGAATTATCAATTCTTTTTACTTTCTATGCAAAACTAGATTACATGGAATGCTACAAAGGAAGTGAGGGGCTTTTACATGAGAAAGATCCCTTGGAAGAGAATTTTTAGGCATGCTTGCTGACCTTTATGGAAAGTTAGAGTAGTAATCTCTTCTCTGATGAGAAGCAAGATGAATGGGATATCACTTTCCGGAGTACTCAGAAGCCTATGGAAGATATGAGGGTAGAAAAAATGAAGCCGATGTTGGGGACTTATTTTAGAGAGATGTATTCAAGATGGAAGCTGCCGGAAAGATCGTGGGTCAAATTAGATAGAGATGCTTCTGTTGACATCACAAGAGAAACTTCTTGTGGGGGTGTTATCAAGGACTACAAAGGAGAGTGGGTTTCTGGCTTTATGTCTAAGTTGACTTCCATGTCAAGTATAGTGGTGGAACTCATGGCTATCATAAGTGGATTAAATCTTTGTTGGGAGAAAGGGCTTAGGAAGGTCAATGTCTGCAATGATTCTCTTGAAATTGTTAATCTTATAACTCAGGGTAACTTTGCAGACCATCCATATAAAAACGTTATTTTAGAGATTAAAAAGCTTATCATAAGAGATTGGATTATCACAATTGAACACATTTTTAGAGAAGCTAATGAATGTGCTATTTGGTTTGCACACCAGGCCCATAACATTTATAGTGACCTTGTCATGACGCAACAGCTTTTAGTTTGTAGGTAGAGTCGGTAAAGTGGGCCGGAACCCGCGGGCCGGCCCGCTTAGCCCGCCAAAAATGGCGGGGCGGGTTGAAAAAATCGAGATACTTTATAATGGGGGTCAAAAACTTGGCCCGTCCCGCCAGCCCGCCACTTTAAGCTGGCCAACCCGCCTGACCCGCGGGCTGGCCCTCTTTTTTTTTTTAAATATTTTTATATTTTTTTTACTCTATATAATTATATCTAAAAAAAATAAAAACTAAAAAAAAATGGCTTAAGCATCATTTTCTTTCTCAATCTTTCTTATATTTTAATTTTAGTTGTATTTTATTTTGCTGAACTAAATGTTACTTGTGGTATTACCATATTAATGTACTAATATATTATGCTTTAAGACTTTATGCATCAAACCGATAAAAGATTTCATGAATATAGTTATTTTATTGATGATAGTTAATAAAAAAGTAATAATTTAACTAAGTAGGGGAAAAAAAGGGCTAGTCAAACAAAAAGAGCAAACAAAAAGGAGAAATTTTATGATTTAACAAAAAATATAAAAAAATAGAAAAAAAAACGGGCTGGCCCGTTTGGCCCGCCAGCCCGTGTATGGCGGGGCGGGCTGGGGATTTCCAGGTCCGCCCTTATGGGGGTCTCAGCCCGCCCCACCCCGCTCAAAAGGCGAGCCTATGGCAGACCGGCCCGTTTACCATCTCTATTTGTAGGCATATTATGGACAATGACAAAGGGGGATAATGTATCTATCCTTCCTTCTCTTGTATTTTTCTAGGATTGTCCCTAGCCTTTTATTTCCCAAAAAAAATCCATATGGTATCGTGTTCTTGTTTCAATTCAACCTCTATACATTTGTGTTTTTCATTGCCAGATATAAATAACTAATTCAATATTATTGGGAGTATTAAATTTGTCATAAGTTTAAAATATTTTTTAAAAATATTCTTGATTAATGTTTAACACTTTTGTTGGGAAAATGTTTAATATTTTTATCTTATAATTAATAAAAATTAATTATATCCATTTATTTGGATAAAATTTTAGAAAAAAAGAATAAATGCATTAGACAAATTTTTCTGTATCTTATATTTTAAAAAAAATATCTTTTCTATCCGTTTGACAATTCCACTCCTTATCCGAGGACCACTCATTTTCTTTTTGGTGAGCCAATCATATTTTCAAGCACGTGGACAACTGCTCGGGAATCACTTTCCACAATTATATTTCCTCACCAGACATTAGCCATGATATCCCCCTCCCCCACAAAGTTCAGCAGAAGCCAAGTTTCTTTGCAACACCATCAAGCCGTGTGCCCTCATTATCTTGAGCCAATCCTCCACACCAAGAAATTAAATTTAGACCCACCATCCCGTCCATAGTTTGGTTTGATCCTCCTAACATTAATCCACCTTAAAGTAATTACGTCCTCATCATAAACACGTCAATCTCCACACCTTATGAATATAATTCATGATGGCACGAGTTGGATCTTGGTGAAAAAAAATGTAAGATCATTTTTTTGAAATGCTAAGCAATTTTATTGGTGAAAAAAGTGCCAAACAATTTTTAAGATCATTTTGAAACACTAAAAAAAAAGTAACTAAAAGAACAGCATAGATAACTTAATGGTGATGTTATAGAGAGGTGTAGATAACGAAGGGAAGAGGGAAAATGGGGGAGCCATGGTCCCCCAAGTTTTTTTATTTTTACTTTATATTATATTCTCTTTGTTTTGACAAAATTTTTATATTATATAGAAATTATGTATATTTGATCCTTCAATATTTATATTTTATCCCAAAAGTAGATAAACTTAAAAAACAATACACATACTCTTTTATTTTACTAAATTCTAACTTTGATCTGTTATATCTTAAAGTTGATAGTTTTATTTCATATTTTACGTGTTAAACTTTTTTTTCTATTAACACATACCCTTTTTAATTTCAACCCCCTTTTATAACCAAATCATGTCTCCCCTGGTACATTTGTTTGGCCAAAATAATTAAACCATTAAATAAAAAAGAAAGACAAACATGATATCAATCTTTTTTTTTTTTTTACCTAAACAGACATGACATCAATTGAATTGAAGTTATTGATCAAAGTAAAATAAACAAGTTGACAAAGTGAAGTGATTATTAAACTTGTTATAAGTCATTGGTTTTAATCCCTTATTTTAAAATCATATAAAATTAAAAAATAAACTGTTTGAAATAAAAATATTAATAATAAACAGTAAACTAATAATAACTTTTTATTCTATTTTTATATAATATATTGAAATTAAATGTTGGTGATATATTGATAAATGATAAATATAAAAGGGAAAATCACTATTAAATCCCATAATCTCAAAATAATTATTATTAAGTCCCACAACCCTAAAATACTACAATGAAGTCCTATTGAAACTTAATTGAAAAGTAAATTAAGATGAATTTACTTAAATGCCCTTTACTAAGTTGACATAAAATGGTGCTCAGTAATTCAAAGAACACAAGAACAAATCATTTTTTCCCTCTTCCCTCTAAGTTTCTTGCGGTTACCATGGAAGTAGAGAATAGAGATTAAAGCATTCTTCTACATTCTCTCAATTTTAATAAGGTAAATGTCTAAGTTTGAACTGATTTCATACTTTGTCCTATAATTCTCTTACACCAAAACATCTATTCTTTCTCTTTGACATGACACTAACAGTATACATGTCTTCCCTCTCCCCCCCCCCCACCCCAAAAAATTTCTTTGATATCATCATTATTAACCAAAATTTTTCTTCCTCATCTTTAATAAATCTTACTTGATCCAAATCTCTTGACTTTCTTTTCCTATTTTTGGCAATTTTGTAAATCTTGCATTCTTCATTTTTCGTTTCTAAATTTTGGTAGGATTCCTCAAAAGTTTTAGGTCGAGTCTTACTCACTACTTTCTTAGTCTTATCTCTAACTAAACGATAACTCTTCCAATGTTTCTCGTTATTGCACAAGTGTAAGGTTTTGAAACATTTTTTTTATGTTTAATCTTCTCTTGCACACTCTTATTCCGTCACCAAGATTCCTTAACTCTAAGTCCAAAACCTTTAAATTCATCCAAGACTACTTTAGCGGTATTCCTGATCCTTTTAACTATCTTATCCTACAAGATATTAGTATTTTCTTGAGAGTCCCAATTACCTTCTTGAAATACTTTTTTCGTAAATATCAATTGTTGCTCACATTTTAGTTGTCACCACTTGATCTAAAATTTAAGGCTTTTTGACTTTTCAATTTATAGCTCTTAACCAGCACATTAAGGACCAAGACTCTATGCTGTAAAGTTAAACTCTCATCAAGGATTACTTTACAGTCTTTGCAAGTTCTTCTATCTGAATTCCTTACAAAAAAGGAGTCATTTTGCAACCTTTGGGCTTCACTTTATATGTGACTAAATTCCTTCTATTTTTTGAAACAAGTGCTTACAATCGTGAGGTTATAAGTCATTGAGAAATTAAGAATGAAGTGCCCCTCTTCATTTAATTCTCCAAAATCAAAATTACCATGAGCTCCCATATATTGTTTTGTCTCTTTCTTCACATGACCATTAAGGTCCCTACCAATGAAAATCTTTTCCTCTTGTGGAATGTTTTGAACCAAGTGCTCCAAATATTTTCAAAATTTATCCTTAATATGTACTTCTAACCCTACTTGAGGTATGTAAGCACTAATAACATTGAAAGTACTGTACCAAATAGTCAATTTTAAGGATAAAATCACATTTCCAATCTTCTCCCACCATATTCTTTTTCCAAACTTTATCCACAATAATACCAACTCATTCCTTACTTTGACATTCCCTATGTACTAAAGTTTAAAACCAGGAGTGTCAAAACCAGAAAAACCAACAATTAAAAAAAATCTCATGAGTATAGTTTCAAAACTAGAAAAATCAATGATAAAAGACAAATTCTGCAAAATATCCACTTCAATTGAGTGCATGAAACATTTCAAAATCATTAACATAAGAAAATTTTCATTGGACAAAGTTTTGAGAAGTCATTGACCAAAATGTGAAGAAAAAAATCAGTAAAAGAGCATGAAATGGATAAATAATGCCTTAGATTCAAAGGAAAACCAGAAGTACGAATAGAGCAGCTGAAAATTAAATCAATCATGGTGATATGTATGATCACACAAAAAATGAGCCCCTAGACAGTTCATTTCCAGCAATTTCTTCACAAAGCTCACATTCCCCATATGAACAGCAAGAAATAGAGCCATGATGTCGGTCTAAACTTTTTTGAAATCAACGGAACTTTGCTAACCGGTTCCTCATGTAGAACTAACTCAGCCTTTCTAATCTTCAAGCTTACTGCACCGATGAAGTTGATGTCCATGTGTGGATCAGCAGTGCACTCTGCTGCCAAGCTTTGATCTCCAAAGTGATAGTAAAAATGAGGAAAAGCCTAACTCAATCATAAAGGCAACAACAAATAAAATGTTTGAGCAAGACTGATATTTACATTCCTAGAAGCAACGGTGGCAGTAGGCTTCACAAACAACATCTTTGATTGTGCTAGTAGAGGAAAGCCTTTCACAGTGACAAGCAAAGTCGAAAATGCTATTTAGGGTTTTTGACAATGGTGGGAATGACGTGAATGATGATTTCAGACGAAAATGGTGAATGACGTGATTGGTGATAATTTTTATATGATGAGGGACGATTTTGGATGGTGACTGAGGCTTGCAAGGGAAGATTTATGTATTGTTTCATAAACTGAAATGAAGGAGGGTAAATTAGTAAATCATCTTAATTTCCTTTTCAATTAAGTCTCAAAGGCACTTCATGTATTTTAGGGCTGTGGTACTTGAAAATAATTATTTTAAGGTTTTGAGATTTAATAATAATTTTTCCAACATAAAACTTCTAGTATATATTCCCAATTTTTAAATATAAAATACATTAAGGGGTTGCTTAGTACATTTATTATTTTTTTAATTTTATCATCACATTAAATATCAATTTAAATATAAGTGAATTTCAAAAGTATTTTAGTAAATTATTTTAAATTTCAGATAGATTTAATACTATTTTTTTATTTGTGTATTTTTTTTACCTCATATTTAAAAATAATGGAGTATTTTTATTAAATGTGATATTTATTGCAGGGGACCTTTCAACAGAAGACAGAGTGTAGTTAACTCATTTTGTTTTGGCCGAACATGCCATCTGGAGGTGACGGTATCAGTTTTCCCAATCTCCTCTCGTAGACTCGTACCTCTTCCGTCTTCATTATCCATCTGCAAGTTGAAACTTGGTATTGGGAAAACCCTAGAAACTATACATTTCAATAAATCTGTGTACTGATAATGGTGAAGAAGAAGGTCCCCGACTGGCTCAACAGTTCACTCTGGTCCTCGGCTCCTTCCTCAGATGACCACCGTGATCTCCGCCACTTCGCCACAACACCCGCCAACACCTACGCCAGTGAAGAGCGAGAACGCCCCGCGGTGGACCCGCCTTTACCCGCACCTTCTCCTCCTTCACCACCGACTAGAGAAGATCCTCCGCAGCCCCAGAGAATCGAAGATTCACTAACTAATCATGCTACAAACGATCATTACAATGGCACTTCTTCTACTCCTTCAATGGATGACATCTCTCGCCAAGCTCAATTGCTGGCCGAGGTTTATTCTCTACTTTTTCTTCTCGAGCTTCAACCTTTTTTTTTTTTTTATTTCAACTTCAAATTCAAATAACAAAATGAACTTCTGATTACTGAATTTGTAACTTCTTGCTCTTTTTCATTTTCGTTGCTTTCTTCATTTCTTTCCTGGTTAGTTATCGAGAAAGGTGATAGATATGAGGGAGCTGCGGAGAATTGCATGTCAAGGTATTCCTGATGGTGCTGGGATACGTTCTACCGTATGGAAGGTAAATTACATGGATATGTGTTAAAATCTATTATGTATTTCTTTTGTATTAAAAATGAGAATCTCGCTAACTCAAGATAAGTGACTGTGAAAGTTTTTGGGGCTGCGCATAAATTATGTGTTGGAATCCTATTTTGATGCGCTTGAATCTAGGGGTTTGGTTTGGGTGCTTTTAGTTGGTCCAGACGGTCGTGTGTTTTCCATACTCATGAAAGCTAGAGCTAAGAAGCGAAATTGAATAATACTCGCAATTTATGCTTATTGACATATGCAGCTTTTGCTTGGATATCTTCCACCAGATCGTAGTCTTTGGACAGCTGAATTAGCTAAGAAGAGGTCTCAATATAAACATTTCAAAGAGGATATCCTGATGAATCCTGTAAGTTACGACCAAAAGTGCTTTCATATAATCTTCTTGGAGACATCTTATAAATGTTTTGGGTAAAACCAGTCCTTTCACTCTTGATCATCTGTGTGCTTATCTATATTGTAATTTTGGTAATCTATGTGATAATCCGCTTTATTGCAGGCATCTTGATTGTAGCTTACATTTTAGATTGAAACAAATAAGGGTGTTACTTGACAGGATCCAGTGTTCCCTAGATGTGGTAGGGTTAACAATTGGAACACTTCCATGGTTAAACTAAAGCTGTACAGTTGAATCAAAGTAACTTGTGCTGCCATAATTATTAGAATTTTGATCTGATTTTTCTATTTGGTGGAATTTTGATTTGATTTTAGTTGTTTGTTTCTGTTTCTGGTACATTTTGGAGTGGATGAGTCTATGTACTCAAGACTTCAAATGCAACGAAACTTTGTAAAATAGTGAATCCTGGTTATATTATTGATTTTAACATATAAAAATATATTATTTTCTTCATCTATCTGGCCTTCTGAATGTTTCTGTGGCTAGTTAGTCAGAAATTACAAGGAGGATGTACAGCTCCACAAGTGACACTTCTGATTCTAAATGTGGGAATCGAGGCTTGCTCTCTAGATCTGAAATCACTCATGGGGAGCATCCCTTAAGCCTTGGAAAGACAAGCATATGGAATCAGTTCTTCCAGGTATTATGCAGCAAGCTTTGGTAAAATTTATTTGGGGGAAAATCATCAGATATTTATGAGATATAAAATATTATTGGAAACATGCCACATTTATTTTATTACATGTTTGTGCTTCTAAAGTCTGTGATTCTGGGTGAACTATGTTGCTTCCATAACTACAAACTTGTCTGATGACCTTATCTGTCCTTGATATTTATCATTTTACTTGAATTGGTGACAACCATTCAAATTGGAACCTTTCTTGTTTGCATAAAAGTACAGGGGTGCCTTTCTAATGCATGACTGGCTAATGATAATTACTGCATCGTCCATTCCAGGTTGCTATTTGGAATTTTAATGTAGTATATATATGTGTGTCATTCTTGTGACTTGCATGTATAATGGCATGTCTTTGGCCTGACAATAATTAGCTATATAGCTTTATCAAACTTGTTGCAATAGCGGTTGCTACGATAATATTCTAATTTTATATTTGGATAAATTGCACAAATGTCCCCTCAGTTTTGCTGAAATTGCATTATTTTAATTTTCAAAACATATTCTTTAGTTCAACTTTAAAATTTTTGACTAAAATACTCACCATTAACTTAAATATATAAATATGTATTATATCCAAATATGCACAAATGGACATAAAAAGAGTGGATCTTGTTTTCAAATTCGCACAAATAAAAATAAAGAGGAGATTTTGTTTTCATTAATTTAACCGTAAAACATGTATCTTGGTTAATGAAGGGTGTTTTATTTTAGTTAAAAGAATTAAATTGGACTGGAGTGTGGTGCAATTTTTTATTATGGGGGAAGGTCCGTGTATATTTTGAAAATAGTGGAGACTTGTACAATTTAGCAAAACTTGAGAGAAATCTGTATAATTTACTGTTTATTTTGTATAATTTAATGAGATTTTAATGTCAAAGGAATAGAGAAAGAGCACATTGGTGCCCATATACAAGAACAAGAGGGATATTCAGAATTGTGCTAATTATCGAGGGATAAAACTCATTAATTATATCATGAGAATTTGAGAGAGAATGATTAAGCATAGACTAAAAAAATAGTTTCATATTTCAGAAAACCAATTTGGATTTATGCCAAAACGGTTTACAACAGAGGTTATTTATTTATTAAGGGGTTTAATTGGAAAATATCGGAGTAAAGAGAAAGACTTACATATGGTTTTCATTAATTTGGAAAAAGCCTATGATAAAGTATCAAGAGATGTGTTGTGGAAAACAATGGAGAAGAAAGGTGTTCGTGTGACTTATATTCGAGCTATAAAAGATATGTATTGGGGGGGGGTAACAATAAGTGTGAGAATTTCTGGAGGTGAGACAAAGAACTTTCCTATAAGGATAGGTTTACATTAAGGATCTTTCCTAAGTCCATACTTGTTTGATTTGATTTTAGATGTTCTAACAGAACATGTACAGGAGGAAATTTCTAGGTGTATGCTTTTCGCGGATGATATAGTCTTATTTGAGGACTCAAGAGAAGATGTCAATTCTAAACTAGAGTTATGGAGACACACTTTGGAATCAAAAGGTTTCCGCTTGAGTAGAAATAAACGGAATATATTCATTGTAAATTTAACAAGAGGCCAGTTAGAAATGATTTAGAGGTAAAAATTGGAGAATAAACCATTTCAAAAATATGAAAGCTCAAATATTTGGGGTCAATTTTACAGAGTGATGATGAAACTGATGGGGATATTATGCATAGGATACAAGTTGGATGGTTAACGTGGAGAAAAGTTTTAGGAGTTATATGTGACCATAAGGTACCTACAAAGCTATAGAGGAAATTTTATGGAATTGTTATAAGGCCAATGATGCTATATGGTAGTGAATGGGTTTTGAAAGGGCAATAAGAGTATAAGATGGGAGTAGCAGAAATAAGAATATTAAGATGGATGTGTGGTTATACAAGAATGGATAAGATAAGAAATGATTATATACGAGGGAAAATCGAAGTAGCACCTATCAAGGAAAAAATGGTGGAAAAACGTTTAAAGTGATTTGGGCATGTACAAAGAAGAGGATAAGAGGAGCCAATGAGGAAAGTTGATCAAATGGGTTGGAGCCTTATCAAAAGGTATAGAGGAAGATAAAAAAGGACATTAAGAGAAGTTATAAGGTGTGATCTTTTGATAAATGATTTATTTGAAAAGATGTTGTTTGATCGAGTCCATTGGCGTTGTATGATCCATGTAGTTGGCTCCATTTAGTAGGATAAGGCTAATGTTGTTATTTTTTTTTCTATTAAACTTGTTGCAGCAATATTTTTCCAATTTTATTTAATTTGATTTTAAGTATTTATGGATGGCATGTTTCTTGTGCTATTAAATGATCTACAATGCTGTTATGAAAATTTTAATCTTTCATGAACATAAGTGTTCTTTTCTTTATAAAAACTCAATGATTGATACTTTGGCATTTGATGATGTGAAGGTGGTTGGATACCTTGTATTGTGGTCTCTAATTTTCCTCTTTGTATTTGATAGGACACAGAGATAATAGATCAGATTGATCGAGATGTAAAGCGGACTCATCCAGATATGAATTTTTTTTCTGGTGACTCACAATTTGCAAAATCAAATCAGGTTTTCCCCTTCATTTCTCTTGAAAATTACAAAAACTCCACATTCATTTCTTTTCTTTTATTTTTTCAGCATGAATCCTTTCATTTGAGACTTTTTGTTGGGGATATTTTTCAGGAGGCTTTGAAGAACATATTAATTATTTTTGCAAAGTTAAATCCAGGTGTAAGATATGTTCAAGGGATGAATGAGATACTGGCTCCTCTGTTTTATGTGTTTAAAAATGATTCTGATGAGGAAAATTCTGTGAGTATCCTTCTTTTGTCGTTTTCCCACACCCTTTATCTCTTCGGGGTTGAAGAGGTCATTTTCACTACTCTACTATCATATATGTTTCTCCAAATCACATTGTTATATTGTTGTTTCTTCCTTTCAAACCTTTTCAATCTTCTATTTGCATGGTTTACTCTTTTTCTGTGAAGTACTGACACCTGTATGTTGCTTATTTTTTACCATTTTATAGATTTCACTTTTTGTTAAATGTCATATTAGTAGATTATTTTTTGTCTTTATAGTCTATTCACAACACCCTTATCTGTGTGTAAGTTTCATTCATTGTTTTCGTTGACATGGTTTGACATCTCAATGTTGTTTAGTGTCAGCCATCTCCAGTTTTTGTTTGCTAAAACTGGCAAAGATGCAAGTCATGTTCTATTTTCTTATTTATTAATTATTAATTATATTAACAGTCCCCTATTCCAACATATTCAGGCCTTTGTTGAACCAGACACATTCTTTTGTTTTGTTGAGCTATTAAGTGGGTTCCGGGATAATTTTTGTCAACAGCTGGACAACAGTGTTGTGGGAATCCGTTCCACTATTGCTCGATTATCACAGCTTTTGAGACAACATGATGAAGAGCTGTGGCGTCATCTTGAGATTACAACTAAAGTAAGATCATTTTAATTATAACTTTAATCACTTTATGACAGTTTTTTTCGAAAGTTTTCATCTTAGTAGAAGGCAGGAATCATTTAGGTCAGGCAACTGTTTGAACGTCTAGGCAGAACTTTGTTGTTATATTGTGTTCATTGTTAAGTCACTTTTGGCCTGCTTGTTACAACTTCCGTTTTTTGGGCCAAGAACTTCCCTGTGTTGTTTATTGAATAATTTGTGTGTACATGATGCAATATCTATTCTATATGCATTCATAGAATTTTTCCGGTGGTTGGCTGGGTTGTCATTGAAGATTTTTACAATTCTAAGCAAGGCTTTATTACACATGGAAATTACAAACCATACATTCACAGCTCTAAACATGAAAGTTATTGCCCAGGACCCTTTTTTCCACTTTTAAGTATATATTTGGTTATTGTATATGATTTTAAAATCGACTGAAAGATCAAAATGGCTTGCAGAAGATGCTTTTAACATATCTCTCAGTTGTTACTTATAGCTCCCTTGTGATATACCTTATTGCCATTTGGTGATTATGCATGCACAATATCTTAGTCATCATTCAAGTGCCTGGACAAAATGGATTGTTAGAATTAATGCAACTAAATCATTATTCACAGTTTGAGAGTGGAGAAGGGGTGAGACGAAGAAGATTATACACAAAACATTTGTCAATCAGTAAATGTGGTTGGGACTTGGACTTGAGATGTTCCTCTACTTTGGTTATTAAATTTGTTTTAATGAATTGGCCCTCCTCCCTTCACTAAGAATAAATAAACTTAAAAGTGTCTTTGTAGCCTGCTTCTTTGTTATAGTAGTAGTAGATTTCTGTTTTTTCCTTTGGCTGTTGTGCAGTTTGTCGAAGAAGCCTTATTTTTCTGGTACCAATTGTCAGGTCAATCCCCAATTTTATGCATTTAGGTGGATTACACTCCTCCTGACTCAGGAATTCAATTTCGCTGACAGCCTTCTCATTTGGGACACTCTTTTAAGTGATCCAGAAGGTCCACAGGTACAATTACCTTCATATTCACCTTGGCATTAAGAATTGGTGGTGTTAGATTTGAAGTTGAAAAACTGCTTATGGATAGCAAATAATAAAGGAAAGCTGGACTTTAATCACTCTGGACTGTTAGTTAAATTTATAGAACATAGTGAAGTTCCAACGTCTAATATCTTCGGGTTGAAATTGGTAGGGTCTTACTCATCACGTGCTTTTTGTGACTGTTACCTGCCTCTGTAAGTGCTGCTGCTTTCTGAAATTTGTTTATAGAACTGATGATGGTACATCAGTTGCGTTGACGATTATGGATAATATGTTACTGTTTTATTTGCAGCAAAGTACTTAGTAGTTTTTTTATATGATGGAAAGAAAAATTCGGTGAAACTAACGTAATACTGTATAGGATACTCTGTTACGGATATGCTGTGCAATGCTAATTCTTGTTCGGAGACGCCTCCTAGCGGGTGATTTCACTTCGAATCTCAAGTTGCTACAAAACTATCCCTCAACAAACATTGGACATTTGCTCTATGTTGCCAATAAGTTGCGTGTACAAGGAATCTAATGTTTGCGACCTATTATTTTGTATTTCGGTTTTGAATCTGCAATGTAGTGTTTTCAAGTTCAGTGTTCGTACTGGCCCCAAAAAAACAGGTTCATTGATTGTAAATTACTCTGTAAATGTTGGTTCAGAGCAGCAACTGGTGGCCTTAATTTTTTTTAGTTTAATTTTATGTGATCTTGTTGAAGTACAACTTGATTCACTGCTCCCACTCGTCCTAAAAAGAAAGATTGTTGTTGAGGCCTCTTATTAAGACTACTTTTTATAGCTTTGTAAGATTTTTGGGTTGCGTCAGTTGTATCTCTCAGCTCTTAGCTTTGTTTTTTATGGTTTTTTTTTTCAGAAGGGAAAAAATCTATTAATGAACGAAAGAAACCAGAGTACAAAGAGGAAATTTATACATCAGAAAATAAAACCAACTAAGCCAAAGAGGATGAAACCGTTGGGGGGGTCTGTTCAAGGATTATAGGGTTCTCGCCGCTTGAACAGTGTGGTATGTTATGGCTTAGGCTGTGATCAGGATGCTCTCAGATTTGGACTTATCCTGTGTGAAGATGCGTTTGTTGCGTGCATGCCGCAACTTCCAGCAGGGTATAGCAAAAGCGTTGTTTTATATGTATTCTTTTCGTGTGCTTTGAATCTCATGTACTGTGATCTTCTTTATGGTTATCTTTATGATATATCTACTGGGTCTTGCATTGCCTAACACTAATTGCTTGTTTCAATTTCTTTCTTCTTTTGATTTATTCATTCATTCATTTCCTCGAATCTCAACTTTCGTCCTTGCCTCTTCCTCTTCCTTCTCATGTCTTCCTTTTCTTTTTCCATTCTTCCCCCATTTTTCTTCTTTCCTTTTCTTCAGCGTCTTTGCTTTTTTCTTCTTTGATCTCTTCTTTCTTCTCTTCTTCTCCTCTTCTCCTTTCTCTTCCCTTTTCATCTTATTTTTCTTTCTTCTTCTGCTCAACTTTATGCTACAGTCGTAAATGGTATATTTAATAGATGTGAGGCCTCTGGTACAGTTTTTGAAGACTACAACCGCACCATTACTTATAGAACAGGGAGTAAAGGGCAGTGGAAAGACCTATGTAATTCAGATTTGACTGTTATTCATCCTAGTTTTTTTTTTCCTTGAACAATTGTGATCCTTAGCTTCTACTAAATTCTGTTCTATATATTAATAATTAAATTAATAATCCTTCAATTTTCAAGGGTCATGCTAATATACCTAGTTTGCCAGTGCGTGTAGATCCGTGTTTAAACTTTAAACAAGTAAACATAATCAATAAAAAAAAAAAAGTGGGGCCCTGTTTGGTTGGACTAAACACAAGGGATACCGGAGGAATAGTCTCTCCCTCGAGACTTCTTTTTAATTTTTTCCTACCTAACACTGCTCCTCTCCACTTTTGTTATTCCTCTTCACCTCTATCTGCTTCTTCTCTATAATGATATAAGAAATGCACAGCCAAAATCAAACACATGATCCAATCCACGGTGCCACTGCAAGCTCCGTTCCACTCTGCGGTGGCAAGACATGTCATGGAGTACAAAACAGGAGCTCTTAGATCCCTTCATTCCAACCAATACAAATCCCCAAATTTCTACAGCAACAGTCGGGTGACAGATATCCTAGCTTGCATCCAGAACCAATTTTCTACACGACGAGAAGTGTCCAGAAATTTTGTTTTCTACATAATAAAAGTTATGTTGTAGAGAAAGCATCGAAAAAGAACTGCTGCGAATAACTTTTGGCTTCTTTCAATTTTATTATGTGGCGGAGAACAGTGTAGAATTTTATTTTTTTTTCATGAAAAAAATGGAACCGTTGGATGATGGCTCAAAATAATGAGATTTTATTTTTGAGAAAAACTTCTCACTTCATCATATTATACTATTATACTATGAGTTTTTATTTTACAATAAGGAATAATTATTATTATTATTTTTATATTTTTAGTTAAAATAAAATTACTTTTTTTTTTATAAAATATGTATTTAAAATTTCAGAAGAGTTTTGTAAAAAAAAAAATCAGAAAAGTGAGTTTAGGAGAAGGGCATTTTGGACATTTTCATTTTTTTCACTTTCTTTTTTATCTTTAATACAAACCAAACATTTCTCTTTCCTCTAACCAACCAAATATTGTTTTTCTGATCATACCTCTTCTTTCCTTCCACTCCACTCCATATCTTTCTTTTTCTCCCCTCAATTTTCATTTTGTGAACCAAATGGCGCCTAAGATCATGCAATAACATGAGTCTGTCCACTGTCTCTTCTCTTGCACAATATGCAGTAATATAGTGCTTTTATAACCTTCCAAAACTCCCAAGGTTCTCACACTCCCTTGTTTGTTAAAAAAAAAAAAAAGGGTCTCACTTGAATACACGATTTTATTGTGCAGTAGGAGCTGTTTAGCTGGCAATTCTTAGATCGCTTTCGAATGGGGTACGTCGGATGTATTTTGTTCTAGTATTGATTTTGTTTTTTTTTTTTACCACTTTATCCTCTTCTTTTTTCAATAAGAGTCTTTTAATTAAAATCATTCAAATTAAAATGTATAATTTTAAATTAGTTTAAATTTTTAATTTTATAAAAAAATATTATACATTTATAAAATATACTAATAAATTCATTAATTCTTATCCCACATTCATATTTTAAAAAATTAAAACTATTAACAATATTTATAAAAATAATATATTAATGCTTTTATCGAATTTTAGAAAGGCGTCCATGACCATGCTAAAACACCTTTACATTAATGACGGGAGGAGTACAACTTTCCTTGGTCTACGACTTGGTGCTTGTTTGGATTTTCCTTTGATACTTCAAATTTGGATTTGCATAATAAGATTATAAAAAAATTGTGGCTTCGATTGTTTTCAAATCTCTTTTTTTTTACTTTTAACTTACTTTTATCTCTAAATAAAAGTTTGTCCAATAAATTAAAGAAAATATTTTTAAGTTTGTAAACTTATTTTTGTCTCACAATTAATTTATTAAACTTATTTTTATAAGAAAAATCATGTATACATAAATCATGTTATATCAAATTTATTTTTATTCAAATTTTATTTCAGTAAATTTCATTTTATTTTCACTTTAAGTTGCAAATTTAAAACCAAAGGCCCCCGATCACTGATTTCCTATTCCGTTGTCCAGGTAGTGATTCTTTCATTATTTTTCACGACTCCATATTTGCATGGTCTCTACAGTCAGCACCTTGTGATGCAATTTGTCTACAAGCAACTTAAAATGACGTTGTTTTCCAATGCCACACAAGCCTACTTTACTATACTTTGGAGTTACAGTTTATATTCTTAAGTCTTTTCGGGAGTTTGTTGATATTCTTCATCTTCAATCTTCAAATATGAATAATTAAAAAAATAAAATCATATGGGATGGCAGTTAATCTTCAAATCAGAATAATTGAAGCATATTCTTTCTTCGATTTTATGTAAAATAAGAAATTTATAAAAATTAGAAAAAATATATAACATCAAATATTTTTTTAGAATTATATTTATTTTATTATCAGATTCACGTTTTTGTAATTGCTAAAATTGAAAGGAGATAATGAATATATATTTAAGTTCGTAAAATATTTTCATAAAAAATTAAATTGTTGCAAAAAAATACAAACTTAGAACATATTTATATTTTAAAAACATATATAGATTTAAAATAGTACCTATAAATGTATTTAAAATTAAAAGACATGAATATATAAATATTGTGGAATATGGATGATAGATTTAAGAATTGGTTGACATATTTTTTTTTTGGAAAGTATTCATTTGGAAAGTTAACTTATCAGGATGTTCATGTTTATTTCATTTTTTATTTTTTTGATAAGTTCAAATTATTTTTTAAATTGATATATTATATTTGAATGTTAAAAATATACATATCCTTTTTATTGAGAAAAAAGAATATTGAGTTAAAGGAATTTTTAAAAAAATTATAAAACACTATAAAAATAGGATTTCTCTGAATTAAGCTCAAGTTTTCAAAAGTACATTAATCAACAACCCCTTAAAATATATACATATATTTTATGAAAACAACCCCTTAAAATAGTTGATTATAATAAATTATATCTCAATAAATTTAGACTTCATAATTATAAAATTAATTAATAAGCCTCATATCTTAACCTAAGTTCTAAAACACAGAACTGTGGCAGTCCTACCTCAGCGATCTATACAACACCTTTATATATGTATATATAATTCATAATAGATAGATTTAAAGAAGATCTTTTCTACAAAAAGTCAAATTAAATTAAAATAGTACTAACTTTTTAATTTTTAAAAATATGTTTTAAAAATTAAAATATTACCAAATGCGATTTTGATAATAAAATAAACACAATTCTGAAGAAGATTTGATATTAGACTTTTTTTATTTTTTAAAATTTTATATAAGATTAAAGAAAGGAATGGACTTGTCTTTGCCAAAAAAAAAAAGAAATGGACTTTTCTAATTTCAGAAAGAAATATTTTTTTTGTTCTATTAACTTAAATACTAAATTTTATTCATGAGTTAATTTCCCAGGATTTAAGTAGTAGCCTTAGCCTGGTCAAAAATGGTAGTAGTGGTAGAGTAATAGAATTACCCATTCTCGTGGAGATGGGTGGTTTTTTGGTTCCTTGTACGATTTGTATTGTTTATTAAAAAACTTAAATACTAAGATTTTAATAATAATAATAATAACAATAATAATAATTAGGAGAAATGGTTTTTGGTAAAAAAATTTAATTTTTGGTACCATAGTTATTTTTTTGGAAGAAAATTGAATGTCAGATATAAAAATTTGATTTTCAATTGGAAAAAAATTTGAGTCTTACTCTCTCTATTCCATTCCAAAATATATAGTAAATATTTTTAAATGTATTTTATTTTAAAATACAAGGTATAAATGTAAAAAATATTTTTAATTAAAATATATTTATTATTACAAGACATAGAATAAAAAAAAGTTAAATATAAACATCAAATGAAGATATTTGTGAAATTTTTTTTTCTTATAATATATTTAAGATATTTAACTATTTTAATAATTTTAATAATTTAATTATTTATTTTTTAAATTTTAGAGTAGTGGAGTAGTTATTCAAAAAGATTAGATTCTCAGTTAAAAATTTTTTTTCTTGTTATTATTATTATTTATTGGCCTCCAGCTTAGGCGAAAACTTGATTGCAAAGAGATTATTCGATCAAGCAAGCGACTGTGATTGGCTGGGAAGCAGATCGTCTGAAGTTCTTTCCAATGAATTTCCTCTTAAGTTCTTCAATCTTATCCGTTAATTTTATCGACTGCAAGGATGATGCCACGTCACTAACACTAACCAATGTCATTTACTTCCCATTTTCACTGCTTAAACGGCAATTTTCGTGGCTTGACATTGAAGCCGTATGGGGTAAAAATTTTTCATCATTTTCTTGACCAAGCGCAGGAGAAGCGAACCGGATCTGCTAGCTTCCATTTGCTCAGTAGTGATCAATTTTTGCTTCCATACCATTGTAGGTCGTCCGATGAATGAAACCCAGCTCCGGCGACGTTCTCTTTTGGGGCCGATGACGGAGATGTTGCAATCCGGTATGCTTCCAAAATGCAAATGTCTTCAATGCAATTGATCTTCTTTCTCTTTGATTCAATTGGAGCTTTGGGATTGCTCTCATGAGTTTAGTGGCAATCCGGTATGCTTAGACCTATTGTTCTTCTTTTTCTTTGATTCAATCCGGTTTGCATCGGAGGTGTGAGATTGTTCTCATGATTCCTGATGTTAATGAGAAGAAAAGTGCTTTAAATGAAACCTAATGTTAATAATAATTTCAAAGTCGAGATAGAAAGCAACGCCAATAGAAAATAGAACCCATGAATGAAACAATGCCTACTATAAAGAAAAGAACCAGCAGCAACTTTAAATTAAGTGCAAACTTTCTTGTTGTTAAGGCAGAAACCAGCGCGGGCAGTATTAGTGAAAACTTTCTTCGCGCTAAGATAGAAAGTAAGAATTTTGGAGGGAAAGTCTTTTATTTATTTTTTTTATTGCCACATGGTGCGAAAATCTTGACCTGATGCATCACTTTCCCATCTTCCCCAATGCACTGTTAAACTTATTTACATCTCTAATTGTTGACGTGACAGAATGAAAGCAAATTGAAGAAATCAACAGTTTGTATTGAAGAACTTCAGGGGAAATTTAGAGCAAGAAGCTTAAGATTCTGATTGGCTGAGGAGCACACAAAGCAGTACGCATCGGATGAGTAGGGAATCCACATTCATTTGCAAGACCCCTGTGCCTTGCTTCATTAATTGACGCATCCAAGATTGTAGACATTCTGATTGAATCTTGTCCTTTTGCACATGGTATAACCCTTTTGTAATCCTGTTACAGTTTACCGCTCCCTTTCTTAGCCGCACATCATATCATAATATTAATAATCCTAGTTTGTTCACTTTGCTAGTTTGTGATTCCTTTTCTATTCCTGAGCCTTGCTTCATTCATTGAGGAATTTTCAGGCTAGCTCATTGCGGTTATACTTGACCTGCATAAGAAACACACTTGAGGCTGCAATGTGCTTGCAGGTATGCATTGTTGTGGAAGTTGTGAATTTTTTTTCGGTCAAGGAAGTTGTGAATTTGTAGCTAGATAAGAGTCAAGACTATATATTTGGATCTTGTTGTAAGAGGATGAAATTTTGTCCTAATTGTCACTTTGGAGTTTGGAGAGATTTAGACCAATATTAGCATCATCGATTCTTCTGTTATGTCCTTGAATGTAGCTTATCATGGTTCAATTTATCTTGAATTGTTACTTTAGCCCCAGCAAAACCATCATCTAAATCATGCACTAGATTCTGACAGATCATGTAACAAGTTTTTTATTTCTTCATAATGGTTGCAGAACTTTCCATGTCAAGAGGTTGAAAGGCATAACAAGCCGGAGGTTGAACTAAAGTATGCTCTCAATCATTGTAGTTTAATCCTTACTTTTTTTTTCTTCTTTTCCTTTTTATCTTCCTGGAGCTGTTTCTTCTGTAAATAACATTGATACAAAAGAAACAAAACAATAATCACTAAAATAAAAAAAAAAGAATGTAACAAAACAATAAAGCTAACTAGTTCTGACTTCTGAGTGCTATATTAATTAAGGGATAACAAAATATGCGCATATTCGATTTTGGGTACTCCTTACTCTAGACATTTAGTCTCCTTAATAAGATTCTCAATGCATGATATTCTGTTACAGACTGTAAAGCAATATTTTCGTGCATGAAGATTGTAATTCTTTCTTCATTTTTGTGCAGGACCAGCCCTGAACTCCTGCTAAATCCTGTAAGATCCATGTTATTTCAAATCAATATTTTACATTTTTTGGGGCAAAATTACAATGTAAAGTCAGCTTCAGTAAAATATTTACTTAGCTTATATGCTCCATTTCCTCCCCTTGAGCTTCTTTGTGCTCTAAAATTTGCCTCTTGGGATGTGCGCTTGGTTCAAATTTCCATATATGGGTCTTATATTGCAGTTAAAGTTGTGAAATTCTAAAAGATACTTTAGCTGTTTTCTGCATAGTACTAAGATTTAGTGAGGTGAGAAGTCTGAGTGCAGGGTTGTATGAGTAGAAAATGTTTACATTTTTAATGGCCTTAGGTTGAGGTTGTATGGATTAAGGTCTTTTATGTTCAGAATGAGAATGATTGCCTGCTTTTGTTTCTTCAGTTGCTTCTTTATCAAATCTATTGATGCGTTTAGATTCTAGAGTCTCATAATGGGATAAGTTAAGATCTTTCACTTTGAGAGCTTTTGTTAGATGTCCAACCTTGGGGTGTTAACTTTCACCTTAATGAACTTATGATCGGGGATTTTATTATCTTCCTCCTTTGTTGAATGGATTTGAGTGACATTGGTTAGTTTTGAACTTTTGATATTTAAAAGCATTGTCTAGAGTTAGGTTTAAGTACAAAAACTACATTTCCCACTTGCTGGTTTGCCGTTTGCCTACTTTGCATTTGTGGACCTTTTTCTCAGAAAATATTTACATTTTAGACAAGAAAGATCATACATGTTTTGTGCTGCACGAGAGAGTAGGATCCTTGGATGTAGCTATTCTATTCTGATATCGTAGCAACTTTGTTCGGTTTAAACATATAAGGTGATGGTTATGTGGTTTCTGGACTAAGCTGCCTCTTGTTGGTGGTTATCAGTTATCAAATCTGAATTTATTATCTTTTTATCTATACCCTTTTTTTGGCCTCTTTTATCTAATACCCTTTCTAAGTGATGGTTGCTTAACTGATTATTTTTCATCACTGCTGCATACAAAATGTCTGCAATTGTTTCAGGTTTTGATCTGTCGAAATGAGGCTGAAAAATGCTTAATAGAAACATCTATTAATTCACTACGGATAAGTCTCAAGGTAAATTTTGATATTATCTATTCATTTGAAATGATTTCTAGTGGAGTTTCTGCTAATTATGGTTAGTGTTGGCTGCAACCAATGAAATAGCTGACATGTCTTGAAAGAGTTGAAAAGTACAATATATACTGTTCAAAAAGGGCAGTGGCCACATATTGAAAGTTGAGAAGTCAATTTAGAGACATGAGTGGGCCTAAATGATTATCCATTGGATTCAGACTGATTGCTAAATGAATGAAATGCTAAGACTAAATGTTATAAGGCTAAATTATTCTCAAGGAGGCAGCATTGACCTTTGTAGGACTAATTTGATGAAGCTATAGAATTTTATTGTACGTAGTTCAAACATCTCAGGATGATCTCACATTGTTTGGAGACAAGCTTTATTCTTTCTAGCCTGAAACTAGAGCATCTTGAATGGAGTTTGATCAATTTAGATTTGCGTTGGCAACATACCTTTAATTTGACTTTGGTTGGCTTGTGACACTCCAGATGGCAGTAAATTCTTTTCACCATTTAATTTTCTATATAGGTTAGCTTACAACCTTTGAATGAAATTTTCTTTTTTGAGCATAGCTCACGCGCACACACACACATTGACTGAGATTTGTCCTGACTTTTTTATTATAACTTATCTTCATCTTGTGTAGGTTAAGCAGGCCGATGAACTTGAAAATATTCTGGCCAAGAAGTTTCTTAGATTTTTGTCTATGAGAGCTGAGGCTTTTCAAGTATTGAGGAGAAAGCCAGTACAGGTTTGTATCTATTGATCAATTAGACATTGGCTTTTTGCCCTGATGGCATGGTAATTATTTTTCTGAGCAAATTACCGTATATGTACTAGATAATGTTTTGACTTGTTGATAATGGACATGTAATTGAGGATAGGTAGAAAGGCAGGTTAGACAATCCTTGCTGAAAAATGGAATTAGTTAATATTTAGGCTCCATCTTTAAAAATTATTAGATATTTCTTGAGGCTGCTGCTGTATTGTGAAATGTTTGTTATTATTTTTTTTTTCTTTAAACAGAAGAAGAAACTTCATTGACAAGAGAGAAACTTATGAAAAAAGAGGAGATATCCTCCCAGAAAACAGAAGGATAAGTATGAAAAAAAAGAAGAGGAAATTGGAACAAAAAATTTGAAGATGTAAAAATGCTGCCCAATCTTTTTGCATAAATGACTAAGACACATCTTCAATTGAACCATGAGAAGGCCAAAGGGAAGCAGCTAAACACCCTTAAAATGCGAACATTCCTCTCCTACTAAATACACCATACCACTCCCCAGAAATCAGCCTTTTATTCAATCCTTTGTTTCTTGTCAAGAGAAATGACTCCGAGGTAATAGGTACACCAAACAACTAATTCCATGCCAATACAACTACTCAATTAAAAATTTATGTGCTGATAACCCCTTTTCCTTTTGTTGGCAATAGATTATATATATATATATAGAGAGAGAGAGAGAGAGAGAGAGAGTGAAGTAGGGAGAGAAAAAAGGTTTAGTGAAGTGGCATCTGAAATTCTGAATGACATAGCCTCCCTGTATATTGTGTGCATAGGAAGAGTAATCCAATCTTTAGTGCATTAGAAGTACTTTTCTTAATTCCAAACAATTGGGCTATTTGCTTTCAGATAATGTTACGTTCCTGATGTAGACCAATTATTATTACTGAGTACAAGTTGCAGCAATGCAGATGCACTTTACACTCTGCATGCTGTTAGCAAGTGTCACTATTTTCTAATGCAATTGGTAGCAGACAATTTTTTTTTGTTTATGTAATTTATTTAGCAGCATCTGAATGACTTTTTTTGGTTGCTTCACATGGCAGGGATATGACATCAGTTTCCTTATAACAAATCACCATTGTGAGGAGATGCAGAAGCACAAACTCATAGATTTTATAGTGCAATTTATGGAGGCAAGTGTTGACTTAACCCCATTAGTTGGATTTGCATTTCATTTTGTGACTACTCACAAAAATATGAGCTTCCAAAGACTTTAAAATTTTTCATGAGCATTGTCTGAATGCAATAAATGGTAATATTATTATTGAGATGGGAGTATCACATAGAAAATGTTTACTTTTGATTCTAGAGATCATAAATCTCCTATCTAATTGGTCCACATAAGGACCATTAAAGAACGGAAGGTGACATCACAAGTTATAGACCTAACAACCCTGTATCATCTACTGTTGACATCTGTTAATAAGCAGGGATTGATGGCGTACCTCATGGTTGCAACCATGAAGTGTAATGTAACATTTTTCAGGGCCTAAACCTAGCATTGAATGATCATAACCATGTGATCTGCGGGTGTTTGGCATATGAGTAATTGTTTGTTGAAGTATGTGAGGCTTATTGGTGAATAACACATGCTCTCTAATCACATTCTCGCCCTGGTGGTTGTGGTAGCCAACTTATTATGTTTGCATGCCTTTCATATTGATATGAACGAACAACTTATTTTGACCATATGATGATAGCAAAAAGAGGTAATGTTACTTAGTGTATGACTAGACCATACATTTGAAATGGGTATCTTTCATTGGCCTGTTTCAGATATTTTACATAAGCAACTGTCAATATCAAAATTTTCCTGTTAATTTCGTTTTGTTGAGAGCTTAGTAGAGAAATGCTTTCTTATTTGCAGGATATTGATAAGGAGATAAGCGAACTTAAAATGTCTGTGAACACACGAGGGAGGCTGGTAGCTACAGAGTTTCTGAAGCAATTTCTCTGATGCTTTAGGAATATCAAATCCAAGTCTTGCGGATGTATTCCAGCCATACTTCTAAAGCCCGTGTTTTATGGTGAACATCGTTATAATTTAGCATCTGTGCAGAATTGTGTTGGTAAAGTTTAAGCGGAATATATGGAGGAAATAACGAAGGGCAATTACTTTATGCAGATAAATGACACTTGGCTAATGATTCAAAACGCCATTTTCTTGTGGCTACGATCTTTGTTGCACCTACTTTACATTCCCTTTGCATAATTGCATTCTCTTACAAACAACACTTTATAATTTTCTTTTTAATACAAAAAAGACCCCCGTCCCCCAACCCGCGCGACCCCCCCAAAAAAAAAGAAAAAGATGGGGCCCCATTTTTCGGTAGCAAAAGGAAATGAATAGCATTAATTGAAGGGGTGTGACATCCCCAAAAAGGTCCAGCTAACAGTGAAAAGGAGAAACGGTATATTGAGTTAAGCTATTCACAGCACAAAGAAATTGGTCAGCAGTAGTAAAAAGCAGCTTGTTTCTGGTCTTCCATAATTTCCAGCATGTGATCCCAAGTAAAATATGCCAGTTATCATTTCGGGGTTTGAGATTAGAGGAGCCAATCCACAGTCGGGGTTGCGAAAAAAGTGTGTCTTGATGGTGGACTAGTGAGCTGAAAAAATCCTTTGCAAAGATACGGCACCGCATGACTTGATCGACATCTTTTCCCCCATTGGGGCAGGTGGTGCAGGTTTAGTATTGCATCATATGCCTCCTTTTCCTTTCGCAATTCGTGAGAAATCTGTTTCTGATTGCCAGCTATAAACAGGTTTTAACTCTTTGGGGTCCGTTCCATCGTTAGACCCTTTCCTATCTACGGTCTTCATTATCCCAACTCGCCCATTGAAGGGACTCATAAGCGGATGTGACAGTGGATGCTCCATTGGGAATAGTTACAATAGCAGGAGGCATCACCATCATTGGGTTCAGGAGGTTTTATTCCTGCAGTATGCATGATCACATTAGGAGGCAGTAAGTGTTCGAAGAGGACCCAATTCCAATTACCAGTATCTCTGACAAAATCCCTGACAGGTCTTGAGAGGTCAGAATTGATCATATAAGTGAGGGGGAGGAGTTTAAGAGGTCTAATTCCATTAACCCAATTGTCTTCCCAAAATTTGACAATGCTACCATCTCCAATATCTCATACAACAATATTAGCCTTATTCCATTAAGTAGGATCGGTTATATAGATCATACGATACTAATGGATTCTATCAAATACCATTTCTTCAGATAAATCATTTATCAAGAAGTCACACCTAATAATTTCTCTCAGTGTCCTTCTTGATCTTCCTTTATACCTTTTGATAAGGCTCCAAGCCATTTAATCAACTCTCCTTACTAACTCCTCTTGTCCTCTTTTTTGTACATACCCAAACTACCTTAAATAATTTTTCACTATTTTTTTCTCGATAGGTGCTACAATCTCCAACATCCCATACTACTTGATAATATGTGTCCTCCCATATCTTAGAGAGGTTGCTCCAAAGATGAGAACAAGCTCCCTTGGCAACAATTCGTGGATCCTTTCTACTCCATCTGTGTTTGCTGCAAAGGATCTGGACCCAAAGTTTGTCAAGATGCCCTGTGATACCATAAGCAAGTTTCATTTAGAAGGGCATTATTTTAGCTTTGTATGTTCCTAAGACCGCAACCTCCATACTTGTATGACTAACAAAGTAAGTCCCAATTGAGGAGGCATACCTTTTTATCCCCCACTCAAACCCTAGATGAATTGTCTAATCATTCTTTCAATACACTCACATGTACTAGATGGCAACTTAGTTGTATGCATGGCATAGCAAGGATAGACATCAAGATAGATTTCACAAGGGTGATCCGACCTACTAGAGATAGAGACTTTGCTTCCCACCCTATGAGTCTTTGACTGACTCTCTCTTCAATGTAGCTATAAGTTGCTTTGTTAACTCTTTCATGGAGGATTAGAATTCCTAAGTATTGGCCAAGTTGTTGAGTGCAAGAAATGCCAAGAAAGTTAGAAATTTGACCAACATCTTGGTTATTCACATTCTTGGAGAAGAAAATTTTGGACTTCCTAGCACTGATTTTGTGTCCAAAGGCGAGGCAAAACTCATCTAGGATCTTCTTTATTAATTGAATTTGAGTATTTGTTGTGGTGCTAAAAAGAATGAGATCATCTGTGAAGAATAGATAGGAAATTTTGAGGGGGGGTGGCTATATCTAACAAGCTTGATAGGTTTCTAGTTGCCACAAGAAACTTCTCTTGAGATGGTTTGAGAGAGGCATTCCATACATAGCGCAAAAATATACAGAGAGGAGGTCTCCTTGTAGAATTCCTCTATTGGTTTTGAATGAGTAAAAAGGCCTACCATTCCATAAGATTTGCATCTAAGGGGAGGTAATATAGTACATGATATATTATTCTTAGTAGAGTAGCCGGAAGGCCAACATCCAGGTCTACTTTCATTGCAAGCCAATCTTACCTTTCTTAAGCTTCATACTATGAATTATTTCTTGAGCACTGATGATATTATCGATAATGTTCTTCCCCTTGATGAAGCTTGACTGGTGGAGCAAGATGAGTTGTGACATAAGGGGCTTTAGCCTATTAGAGATAAGCTTAGTAATTATTTTATATACAACAATGTATAAGCTAATAGGTCTAAACTCCTTACTGCTTATAGGGCCTTCCACTTTGGTTATTAAGGTGATAAGGGTCTAATTGAGAAATGGTTCCAGAGATCTACCATCAAATAAATTCTTCACCATATTAAAGAGGGATTGGCTAATAATGTCCCATTGTGACAGGTAAAGGAAAGTATGAATATCATCAACTCCAAGTGATTTCAAAGGGCTTGTATAAAAAAGAGCCTTTTTGACCTCATCCATGGTGATGTCACCCCTTAGGTTCTCAAAATTGTTGTTGGTTGGGGGGGAACATACCTTATCTTTAAGATAGACTGTTTGGGGGCTCTATTTGAGGAGTATAATTGCTTGAAGTAGTCAACGACCAAATTCTTTAGTTGAACTTCTTCTACACACTACTAATCGTTGCTAATAGTGATTTTATCTCTTCATCTCTTGTTCACTGTCTTAGCATGGTAATAAGAAGTATTTTTGTGACATCTGGGCCTTGATGAGGGTGGAGAGTGATTGCTGGTGCAAGAAAGGGGGTGTGAGATAAAAAGTAATGAGGTACGGACAAGGAGCGGCTCCTGGCAGGCTTCTAAGCGGGAGAGGCATATGAATGAATCGAATGCATACCGGAACGAGAAGGATCCAGAGACTGTATAGGTATGGGACTATATGATTAATGATAGCTTAAAGGAATTAATAGGTACTACCTATACCAACAAGGTGCATCTACCTTTTTGGTAGTTTATCCCTTAAGAACTCCTTAGCTAAGCGTGCTTGACTTGGAGTAATTCTGGGATGGATGATCTCCTGGGAAGGAGGTATGTAAGTGAGGACAAAGCACACCGAAAGAGCTTGTGTTAATTTGTGGGGATAGTTGTCAATCCCAAATAAGTGGCCGGACGTTACAATTTCAATCCCCTATTTTATCCTTTCACTTCTAGACTTTTGGAGCCAAAGGGATTCCTCATGTTCGCATACTTCCTCATATTCTTTTCTAAGTTTAGTTTCTAATTGATATAGGTGGATAGAGGGATGATCTTCTAATCCTTTTTATAGACCTTTCAATCTTGCACTAAGTCTTCTTTTATGGTTGGTAATATGCCCAAATGTTTCAACATTCCACTTTTGGGCCTCTTTGATAAAGGATAGTATTTTTGTTGTTATTAGGCCTTTACGAGCCCAATAATCTTTTACGAGTTGCGAGAAAGAAGGGTGTGAAGTCTAGACACCAAGGAATTTAAAAGGACTCGAGGGAAGCGAATTGGCACGTTTGGTCAAGTTGATTAAGATGGGTTGATGGTTAGGCCTAACTTGTGGAAGGTGATGAACTGTGGACTCAGAAAAGGACACGACCCATTGTGTACTAGAGAGGGCTTTATCAAGACGTTCAAGTAAAGTCCCTCCATGCCATGTGGAACTCAAGCCTTCGTGGCCAAGATCATCATCCCATTACCATTGATAAAGTCTTTGCAGTATTAGTAGACCATATATCACCTATCTGAACCTCTTTTCTGCTCCTCAAAAGAGGTGATGGCATTAAAATTCCCTATTAGTAGCCATGGGAAGTTGACATGCAAAAACCCAATCATTGAGAGATCTTCCCAGGGCTAACGTTTGAAAAAGGGGTTGGAACCAATGTTTTAAGAACCAGATCAGATCGGCTAGTTTGATTAGTTCAATTAGGAACCAGCCATATGTCTAATCTAAACACATGAGAAAACCAATAGTAAACTAGCTTAGTCGGCTCTAAACTAGGTAAAACTAGTAAAATCGGTGGTCTGACTGGTCTAAGCGGGTTAAGAATCAGAAATGAAAAAACTCAAAGAAGGAGGAAAAGAAAAGGATAAATGGAAGGTGATGATTGAAAAAGAAGGAAGAAGAAAGAAGATGTAGAGACCTAAGACTTTTCATGACACAAATTGAAAGAAACCTTTGATCGGAAAAGAATGAAAGCAGATCTGCTCAAGGCTATGAGTTCTCTCCTCCTTGACAAGACAACCAAGCTTGGTTACAAGAACTAACTTCTCCTCTTAGTGAGCGCCTCTACAGCCACCTCCACAACCACATTACCATGTCCTCCATAAGCACCAAAGCCACGGCCAAGGCTATCACAATCTCTGCCACCACGTTCAACCATTGTTAATAGTGATAGGAGGAAGCTACCAAAACTCATTGCCGCAAGCAAGACTAATAAAGACTAATATGAGGTTATAGGTCATTTATTTTACATGGAATCACAATTAAGGACCAGTAAAAAGAATTAATTGCAAAGAAGAACTTTTGACTAATAAAGAGTAGTAAAAATTGAAAGACTTAATACTAAAATTGGAAAAATAAGTACTAAAAGATTCTATTTTGTAATAAACATGTTATTTTGGTCCCAAAATGTGATTTCCCTTTATTTTATTTGCTTCTTTTTTCAATGATGTGGTACTTTTATTTGATGCATTTGATGGATGGCTAATAAAGCTTTCAACTTTAATGGGAAGTGTGTGATACATTAATTAGAGAAACTTTATTAGGAATATGGGAAAGTGTGCTGATGCAAGTAAGCTAGGAAGCATGGAGCAAGCTCAAGATATTGGAGAAAATGAGGCTGAACATGTGATTCAAAAGTGGAAGACAGTTAATCCATTACAAGGCATAAGAGACTCAATAACAAGCTTCAGAGCTAAGACAATGAAAAGAGGCCTTGAATGATGTGATCATTAGGCAACTTGAGACGAAGCCTTTGCATTTAAGTGAATTTGAAGTCCAAGAGCTCAAGAATGGAATGATTATGTTCTCAAATAGAGAAGTTTCATATTCAAGTCCAACATAAGTGTTGAATCAAGTGTTTTGATGATTCCAAAGCAACCTTCTAGAGCTTGGAGAGAAGATATCAAAGGTGCATGGAAGATCCCAAATGGAGAAATCCAAGTAAAATCAGCACAAGACTAGATATACGACTTCTTACCTTGTTTAATTTGAGTAAAAAGTTTTGAATTGGCAAAAGAATGCTTTTAGAAATCTGATTTCATATTAATTCATGGAATACTTGAAAAATATCCATTAACAGACGAACTTTAAAGTGCTAAAACTGATCTACTGCTTTGAAAATTCGAACTTTGACTTTTGAAATTCGAATTCGAATTGAAAATAAGTTAGTCAGAAAAGAGATTCCTCTGACAGACGAACTTTAAATCTTGAAAATTAGAATTTTGAAAAGATGAACTATTGTGCCTTATTGAGCTACCCACTGACAGACAAATTTTTGGCACCAAAATTTGAACTTCGAAGGCACTGTAGCAATATGGGACAACTGTTCATACTTATCAAAAGAACTTTAATTTGAAAATTCGTATGTTCCAACATAGAAATATTTTTCAAAGATGGAAATTCAAACTTTGCTTCATAAACAGAACTTTGAAGTTCAATGTTAAAGTTTTTAACTTTCGGTATCTGCGAAATTCGTCTGTTGACTAACCAAAATTCGAACTTTAAGTGTCAAAAGCATTAAATGCGCTTGGTGAATGGATAGTTTTTCAGAGTAACCATTGGGTAACGTCTCTAACAGCTAGATCTTGTCTCTAACGAATAGTTAAGACATAAATCTATAAATAGAACTTCATTTAAAGTTGTGGGTAATGAATTTTACATTGTATATCCTGAAACTCTATCAAATTCTCAACTCAAAGTCTCTTACTCTCATACTTTATTCTTCTGCACTTCAACTTTCATATACACTCTAAATTAGAGAGTTCATTCTTTGTAATCAATCTTATCTTCATCTGAAAGAAAGATTTTCTTGTGAGGGGACATCACAAGGAATTTGGGAAGCACTTTGCTAGAGTGCAAAGAGAGAGGTTGTAAGCTCTAAGAACAGAGCATCAAAGCTGTACTGAGGCAATTGCAAGAAGCCCACTGAATTCTTGCAGGATAGTGGAAAATCTCAAGTAGTTGCTTGGGGATTGAATGTAGGTCAAGATAGAGAGATCGAACCAGGATAAACATCTGTGTCTTCCCTTCTTCTTTACTACTCTTACACTGCTATTCTTTTATACTCTGTTTTACTGTCTCTTTTGTCTTCACCACACTCTTGACTTCTGCAGAAAATTTTAATCTTCCCAATTCATCCCCCTCTTAGGAAGTCAGCATATCTAACAAGTGGTATCAAAGCTTGGATTCCCAAACAAAGGATCTAACAATTCGGGAAATTTGATAGCTGGTTTTGGAGAAAATATACTACCTGAGGGAAACAACACAAACATACTACCTGACTTTAATGAAGAACACTATGGATACTAGAAGATGATGTTAAATCAAGTGTTTTAATGATTCCAAACCAACCTTCAAGAGCTTGGAGTAAAGATATTAAAGATGCTCAAAAGGTTTCAAGTGAAGGAATTTTGGAGAAATCAGTGCAGGAATAGATGTAGAATGTTTAGTAATATTTTAATTTGAGTAAAAGACATTGATTTGGTGAAAAGATGTTTTAAAACCTTAATTCTATGTTAATTCATGGAATATTTGAAAAACACCTACCAACAGACGAAGTTTGAAAGGTTTACACTGATCTGGTGTTTTGAAAATTCGAACTTTGCCTTTGGAAATTCGAATTTCGTATTGAAAATGAACAAGTCTGAAAAGAGGCTTATCTGACAGATGAATTTTGTATTCTGAAATTCGAACTTTGACCTATGTCTGAAAAGAGTCTGAAAAGAGCCATTCTCTGATAGACGAACTTTGATGTTAAAAATTCAAATTTCATATAAAATGCAACTTATGAAATTGAAAAATTCATCTGAGAATGTGTCAAAGTTGATCTGAAAACAAGTTTAAAAAGAATTTCAAAATTGCCCACTGACAGACGAACTTTGATTATGAAAATTCAAATTTCAGAAACAAAGCTTGTAAGTATGTTGTGTTGATATGTTGACATACGAATGACAATACTCATAAATTCAAATTTTCAAGTAAGTCTAAAAAGAGGTCTTTCTGACAGATGAACTTTGCCCTTTGAAAATTCGAACTTCGAATTTATAAACTATTATACCTCATTAAACCAACTTCTGACAGACGAATTTTGGGGTTCCAAAATTCAAATTTCGAAGGCACTGTAGCAAATTGAATTTACTGTTCACACTTGACAGAACAACTTTACACATGGAAATTCGTATGTTCCAACATACAATCATTTTCTAAAGATGAAAATTCGAATTTTGATTCATAACAGACGAACTTTGGGTGTTCAACGTTAAAGGCTATAACTTTCAATTTCTGCAAAATTCGTTTGTTGACCAATTGAAGTTCGAACTTTGAGTGTCAGAAGCATTAAATGTGGTTGGTAAATAGATAGTTTCTCAGAGTAACCATTGGGTAACGTCTCTAACGGCTAGATCTTGTCTCTAACGTATAGTTGGGGCAGAAATCTATAAATAGAACTTCATTTAAAGATGTGAAAAATGATTTTTACTTTGTAAATACTGAAACTCTGCCAAATCATCTACTCAAAGTCTCTTACTCTCACACTTCAATATTTGTACTCCAACTTTCATATTCACTCTGTTTGAGAGAGTTTATTAGTTGTACACAATCTTATCTTCATCTGGAAGAAAGATTTTCTTGTGAGGAGATATCACAAGGGATTGGAAAGCACTTAGTGAGAGTGCAAAGAGTGAAAGTGTGAGCTCTAGAAATAGAGCGTTAACTTTGTATTGTGGCATTTGCAAGAAGCCCACTGAATTCTTGCAGAATAGTGGAAAATCTCAAGTGGTGACTTGGGGACTGGACGTAGGTCAAGTTGAGAGACCGAACCAGGATAAATATCAGAGTCTTCTCTTCCCCACTATTGCTTTTACTGTCTATTCATTCATACTCTATTTTACCATCACTCTTTGCTTTCTTCACTTTCTTGACATTTTGCAGAAAATTTTTAATCTTCCCAATTCACTCCCCTTTTGGGAAGCCAGCTTATCTAACAGATGAGAATGCAGATCTATTTCCAGTCCATTGATTTGGACATCTGGTCTGTCATCCAGAAGGGAGACGTTGTTCCAATAAAACTGCAGGAAGATGAAAAATACAAGGAGAAGCCAGAGGACGAGTGGAATGAGGAAGATAGGAGAAGAGTCTTACTGAACTTTAAGGCAAAACATTGCCTGGTCAGTGCATTAAACCAAGATGAATTCTACAGAGTGTCACAATGTTCCACAGCCAAGGGTATGTGGGACACTTTAGAAATTGCTCATGAAGGAACCAGTAGAGTAAGAGAAAATAAATTGAACTCCTGCATTAGTGAATATGAAAGCTTTAGAATGGTGGAAGGAGAGAGCATCAAAGAGCTACAAAAGGGATTCACCCTTATTGTGAATCAATTGAAGAGTCTTGGCAAGGAGTACACCCAGTCAGAGAAGGTGAGAAAAATCCTTAGAGCTCTTCCTCTGGAATGGCAACCCAAAGTAATAGCAATAGAGGAAGCCAGAGGAGAATCAATGGCCTCTATCGCAGCCCTCTTCGGTAGCCTCGAAGAATATGAGGAAAAGATAGAGGCTCTCAAGGAAGTAGGACAAGACAGGAAAAAGAAAGGTCTTGCTTTGAAAGCTGCTGAAGAGAAAGAAAAAGAATCTGATGATGGAGATGAATTAGATGAAGAGACTCTGGCTATGATGGTCAGAAAATTTGGAAGGTTTTACAACAAGAAAAGAAACAAAAGATTCTTCAAGAAAGGAGCAGCTGCAGACAACAAGAAATAAGGAAAATAACCTGTCATCTGCTATGAATGCAAAAAGTAAGGGCACATCAAATGAGATTGTCCACAATTCTTAAAGAAGCAAGAGAAAGAAAAGAAAGCTACTGACAAGAGCAAGAAGAAGAGGGCATACATCTCAATAATCTGGGGCAACATCTCGGATGAAGAAGAAGATGATGAAGATGAAATCGCCAATATCTCCTTGATGACACTTGCATCTGAAGAAACTCAAAATCCATCCAACATTGATCATGAGGATGAGGTATATGAATCTGAACCTTCTTATTATGAATTACTTGATGCATTTTATGAACTGCATGATGAATTTATTAAGAAAACTAAAGAACTGAGACAGGCTAAGAAAAAAATTAACAAGCTAGAATCTTAGTGCAATATTTCTGACATTACATCTCTACATAAATCTAAATCTGATTGCTGTACATTGTGTATTAAATTAAAGCAAACTAATGACTATCCACTGAAAGGAATGGCTAGACTTACTAAGGGTAAAGATATGTTATTTGCTTTAATGGGAAGTCAGAGAATCACTCAAGGAAAGGCTAGACTTGGCTATGATCCTTGTACAGTAAAAGAAAGGATTAAAAAGAAAAATCAAAATCTGTATATGAGGCATTTTGTGCATGCTAATGGGCATAAGAAGAAAGATCATATTTCAAACCGCATTGAATCCATGATCAACCAAGATATGTGAAACAAAAATATTATTTGTATTGCTTTCTTCATGCATCACAATCTAGCAACCCTTTCAGCACCTGTCACTTCTGTAACAAGAAGGCACATATTTCCAGTTCATGTGCATTGAAGAAAAATGGACTTGATAGGAAGATAAAATAGATTCCCAAAGATACACTCATATCTAGGGAAAATGCCACTAACAGAAAAGGACCCAAGCAAATTTGGGTACCTAAAAAGAAACTCTGAACTTTATTTTGCATATCTGTCTTAAAATAAGAAAGAGCAACAAATGGTATATGGACAGTACCTGCTCAAGTCACATGACTGGTGATAAGGAGAAGTTCATTACCCTTAGAGACAAAAAGGGAGGAAAGGTGACCTTTAGAGGTAATTGATACGGCAAAATAGTTGGAATTGACATTGTGGGCAAGAATCCAGAAACATCTATTGAAGAGGTGCTGTTTGTAATTGGCCTTAATCGCAATCTGCTAAGTGTGAACCAGACATGTGACAAAGGCAACTGGATACTGTTTGACTCAAAATTTTGCCTGGTCATTCAAAAAAGTGATCACAAAGTAATTCTCAAGGCTCAAAGGGATGGTAACTGCTATACTATTGATCTTGATGGACTTTCTTCCTTAGATTCTGTCTGTTTGATTAGTCAGGATAATGATAGTTGGTTGTGGCATAGAAGATTAGCACATGTTAACATGAACCAATTGTCAAAATTGGTTAAGAATGAGTTAGTTACTAGTTTACCAAAAATCTCATTTGAAAAAGACAAAGAATGTGATGCATGCCTTAAAGGAAAACAAACTAAATCATCTTTTAAATCTAAAAATGTAGTCACCACATCTAGACCATTGTAACTATTGCATATGGATCTGATTGGTCCATCTAGAGTAAAAAGCATTGGTGGAAATTTGTATGTTCTTGTGATTGTGGATGATTACTTTAGATTTACCTAGACCTTGTTTCTTTCTTCCAAAAGTGAAACATTTGATGCATTTGTAACCTTAGCTAAGAAAGTGCAAAATAAGAAGGGTATTTCTATTGTGTCTATCAAGTCTGATCATGGAGGAGAGTTTGAAAATTCATGCTTTCTGGAGTACTGTGATGAACATGGAATTGATCACAACTTCTCAGCTCCAAGAACTCCTCAATAGAATGGAATGGTGGAAAGGAAGAATAGAACAATTGGAGAAATGGTAAGAGCAATACTAAATAAAAAGGAACTCTCTCAAGTATTCTGGGTTGATGCAGTAAACATAACAAGTTATATCATTAACAAAGCCTACATCAGACCAATTCTGGGGAAGACTCCTTATAAGCTGTACAAAGGAAGGAAGCCAAACCTTTCACATTTGCATGTGTTCGGTTATAAATGTTTCATCCACAACAATGGAAAGGAGAATCTGGATAAGTTTGACACCAAATCTGATGAAGATATATTTCTGAGCTATTCTAGTAGGAGTAAAGCATATAGAATTTTCAATAAGAAGACTAAATCTGTAGAGGAATCTGTGCATGTTGTGTTTATTGAAAATGAAACAATTTCCAAGCATGTCACTGATGAAGATGATCTTATTTCAAATTTTAAGAACTTAGATATTTCTGAAGAAGGTAAAACTGAATCTCCAAAAATATTTGAATCTATTAATATAGAGGAAGATATTCAGGAGAAAGACTTTGAGGATGAGAATAATGAAGATATATATCAAGAACTTCCCAGATCTTGGAGATATCAAAGGAATCATCCTGTTGATCAAGTGATTGGGGATGTTCAAGAGAAAGTTAAAACCAGAAAATAGTTAAGGGATCAGATGATTAACTGTGCTTTCATTTCTCAAATTGAACCTAAGTGCGCTGAAGAAGCCTTAACTGATGAATACTAGATTTTGGTCATGCAAGATGAATTAAATTAGTTTGAAAAAAATCAAGTTTGGGATTTAGTGCCTAGACCTAAAAATCACCCTATCATTGGCACTAAATGGGTCTTTAAAAATAAACTTGATGAATCAGGAACAATAATAAGAAATAAAGCAAGACTGGTTGCCAAAGGATATAATTCAGAAGAAGGTATTGATTTTGAGGAGGCCTTTGCTCCAGTTGCAATATTAGAAGCAATTAGAATCCTGTTGGCATATACATGCATGAAAAACATAATGTTATATCAAATGTATATGAAAAGTTCTTTTCTGAATGGATATATTATGGGAGAAGTTTATGTAGACCAATGTCCAGGCTTTGAGGACTCTACAAAACTAAACCATATTTATAAACTAAAGAAAGCTCTTTACGATTTAAAACAAGCTCCTAGAGTATGGTATGAAAGACCAGGTAACTTTCTAACTGAAAGGGGATTCAATAGAGGAAAAGTAGATATTATTTTGTTCACTAAGAAAGAAAACAAAGATTTACTTATTGTTCAAATTTATGTTGATGATATTATATTTGGTGCTACTAATGAATCTCTTTGCAAGAATTTCTCTAAACTAATGTACGGTGAGTTCGAAATGTCAATGATGGGTGAGCTAAACTTCTTCCTTGGACTGCAAATTAAGCAATGTGCTGATGGTATCTTCCTTAACCAACCAAAATATCTGAAAGAGCTGTTGAAAAAGTTTGGCATGGAAAACGCAAGCCAATGGGAACTCCTATGGCTACTACAACTAAGCTTGATATGGATGAAGGAGAAAAAACTTTTGACATAACCCAATATAGAAGAATGATTGGATCTCTGCTATACCTAATAGCTAGCAGACCTAACATCATGTTCAGTGTCTGTATGTGTGTAAGGTTACAATCATGTCCCAAAGAAAACCATGCAACTGCTGTGAAACGCATCTTCAGATATTTAATTGGAACATCACAAATGAGACTTTGGTACCCAAAGGGAAATGGAGAAGATCTCATTGGATACACTGATACTGACTTTGCTGGATCCAAAACTGACAGAAAAAGCACAAGTAGAACATGTCAGTTTCTTGGGGGATCCTTGGTGTCATGGTTCAACAAGAAGCAAACAGTGTGGCTCTATCCACTGCAGAAGCTGAATATGTTGCAACTGGTACCTGTTGTGCCCAAGTTATTTAGATGAAACAGCAGCTTGAAGATCTTGAGATTGAGATGAAGGAAATATCAATAATGTGTGACAACCAAAGTACTATTAATATCACAAAGAATCTTGTCATGCACTCAAGGACAAAGCATATTGAAGTTAGACATTACTTTATAAGGGATCATGTTCTGAAAGGAGAAATCAAATTATAATACATCCCTACCGAGGATCAAGTTGCTGACATTTTGATAAAGCCCCTTCCAGAAGATAGACATTGTAAAATCAAAAGAGAATTAGGTGCTTCTCACAAGTTCAAATGATAACAGAGCTATATAATAGAGCTAATCAGGATGGCATAATCAAAAGATGAAAAAGAAAGCTAGAAATTTGAGCATCTGTATCTGTTCTGTAAGTTCAGAAAGTTGAAATTCATATTTTAATTGTTTGTTAGATGAATTTCCATGATTAAACTGTGTTTTTGTGAAGTTAGCATGCCTAACATTCAAATTTGGATGCCCATCAGACGAATTTCAGTTGGCTGCACACTGTAACAGTACTCTTCTATCCTTCAAAATTTGTCTGTTGAACAACAAAAATTCGAATTTTCAAAAATAAAATGCAAATGTTGTCTCTGTTCAACATGACTAATATACGAATCTCCAGTTCTCAAAATACGCATGTTGAAAATTCCTTACAAAATGTTAAAATTCAAATTTTTCAACCAAAATTCGTCTGTTGTAACATGTACACCTTGTTGGTTCTCTTAAAGATGAATTTTCATAAGTAAAATTTGTCTATTGCTTGTTGTGTTCATAATTGCTTATTGCCTGATTCTTTCGAAGTTTGAACTTTGTTGAAGCAAAGTCCATCTGTTCACATATTATTTTCATAACCAAGTCTATGTTAGATGAATTTCCAGTTGAACATTCGTTTGTCAACAAGCATTGCTGAATGGATTAACTTGTGACTGCTCGAAGTTTGAATTTTGACCTCTCAAAATTCGTCTATTTAGTGGTTACATACGTTTGAACCGAAGGTCATCCTCTGAACAGACGCAACCTTATTCATCTCTCTCTCAAGACTGTTTAAATTCTCTCCTTAATTCCGATTAACTCCATCCGTGAACCTTTATTTCTCATCAATTAAACTCCTTTTCGCACCCTATAAACCCACTCTTTGCATCTTTTTGAATCATTCCTCACCGAGAATGGCAAGAGTCAAAAATCCAGAAGTTAGGAAGGGAGAGTCACGACCAAAGATGTCTGTAAAATCCCAATATGCCTCCAAGGAGAGTGAAACTCAAAAAAGAAAAGGCGAATCCAGCAAGGCAACACCCTCCAAAAGGCAAAAAACTACTTCACGAGTAGACTAGAAGAAATCTGCACCCTCTCCTTCAAAGAAAGTAGAGCCCACTGTTCTAGCTACTCCTGTCACTGCTGCATCTTCTTCCTCCTCTAGCACTGAATCTGGAGAATATTAACTGACCTCACTGCCATTGTGGGGCAATGCTCATATTCTTGGAGAATACACCTCCAAATTTGTCAGCAAAAATGTAATCAAGCCTCACTGTGTGAATTTGGAAGAATTCCTAGTATCTAACAACTTTGATGCTGGGCTTTGGATGCCAAGATATAAAAATTTGTTAGAAATACTTGAAAGATATGATGATGAGGTAGTCAAGACCTGGTATGTCTCTCTACAATTCAACAGCAAGAAAAAGAAGTAGGAAGTGAATCTGAGGTCAAGGACCATCTAGCTAACAGATGAAACCTTTAATGAGGTGTTAGAAATCCCAGGGTAAGATAGTCTAAAGATTGACATTACAGCCTCAAGGTATATGACTGAGGCTAAAACCACTGATGAAGAAGGATGGCCTTTTCTGAACTATAAGGAAAGCAATATCCTTAATACTCTGTTCATAAGAAAAGAAAACAGGCCACCTTTAAGCCTGCTACAAAATCCATACCTCAGACTTCTTTGCCTGTCCCATCTCCATCTCAGCCCCTTCAAGCTCAAGTACCATCAACTCCATCTACTCAAGCAAAGCCAACCAAGATCACTGAGTTGTATGATAACTTGTCTGCACTCATACTTAGCATCAGAGATGAGCAAAATGCCAAGTTTGTTCATCTGCAAGACCAGATACATCAGTTGGCAAAGAATATGAAAGTGGTTGTTGATGCATATGAAGGCATCAGAAGTGTCATTCCCTCCACATTAGCTCCACCTAAGTTAGGATTTTCTAAGCCTATCATGTCTCCTACACCTGAGCCTCCAAGTCCTTTCGTGCTAGCCTCCCCTCAACCTGATGATGCAGTGCATGATACTGGAGCTGCTGGCACATTGACCACACCACAGGCCTCCAATGATGAGGCAAGTCCTAGTCCTCCCTTGAACTATGGAATGGAGGAAGAGGCCCCTCTGGAACCAAGATCCCATGAGTCTATTCTTGAAGTTGCTCAGGATTCAATTCTCTCACCTCAAGAATCTGAGCAAGTTGAAAAACTAGTGGTAGCCATCTCCACCTCACCATTCATGCAAGCAGCCCTAAATGAAGAGAGATGCATTGCGCCTTATGTTGATCTAGAGGCTATTGCTCACAATGCTCTCTTACAAGCTCAAAGATTAAGACTTGAAGAAATGTTTCGTCCTCCTGCTTCCTCACCTGTTTCCACTTTTGGTCTCTCGGAGGCACGAAGAACTCAATTGGTAGTCACTAGGCAAGAAGTGCAAGAACTTCTTGAATTCTCTGATGATGACGAGTCTAATTCTGAAGCTTCTGAGTCTTTGTTAAGGCTTAATCCATATCTACCATTTGTTTCTGTGCCTCTTTAGGCAATCCCAATATCTCAGGTCCCTCTTCCTACTAACTTTGTGCACCTTCCTGATGATGCCAAAAAAGGGGAGAAGTCCGAGCAAACTAGAAAGACTGCAGCAAAACCTTCTGGCAAGGCCTACAGCAAGAAGTCTAAGCCCAAAAAGAAGTGATTAGATCTTATGATAGCTTGGTCCTTCTTGTAGTATTGTTTTTGTCTTAAGAATGATAAATCTTTGCTCTGAACCTTGTTCTAAATTTTATGATTGCAATATTTTGCCTTTGTAATGAAAAACCTTAAATGAATAAATGATTTTCCTTAGTTGATCTGCTGTGCATGATATCTTGTCTTCTGAATTATAATGTATATGTTGAGGGGGAGCTTGTTAAAGCAAACCCAAGTACTAATCCAATTTGCAAGTTGTTTTGCCATCATCAAAAAAGGGAAGAATGTTGAATCAAGTGTTTTGATGATTCCAAACCAACCTTCTAGAGCTTCGAGAGAAGATATCAAATGGAAAAATCCAAGTAAAATCAGCATAAGATTAGATATAGGACTTCTTACCTTGTTTAATTTGAGTAAAAGGCTTTGAAATGGTAAAAAGAATATTTTTAGAAATCTGATTCCATGTTAATTCATGGAATACTTGAAAAACACTCACTAACAGACGAATTTTAAAGTGCTAAAGCTGATCTATTGCTTTGAAAATTCGAACTTTGGCTTTTGAAATTCAAATTTCGAATTGAAAATAAGTTAGTCAGAAAAGAGATTCCTCTGATAGATGAACTTTGAGTGCAGAAATTTGAACTTTGGCATGAGTCTGATAAGATACTTCTCTGACATACGAACTTTGTGTTTTGAAAATTCAAATTTATGATAAAACATAATTCATAAAAATAAAAAATTCGTCTGAGGATATGTCAAAGCTCTTCTGAAAGTGAAGTTTAGAAAGAGTTCAAAATTAGCTCACTAATAGATGAACTTTGACTTTAAAAATTCAAATTTTAGAAACAAAGCTTGCAAGTCTGTTATGATAATCTGTTGATATACGAATGTTAGTTTTTAAAAATTCAAACTTTGAATTAAGTCTGATAAGAGCTCCCTCTGACAGACGAACTTTGAATCTTGAAAATTCAAATTTTGAAAAGATGAACTATTGTGCCTTATTGAGTTGCCCACTAACAGATGAATTTTGGGCACCGAAATTTGAACTTCGAAGGCACTGTAGCAATATAGGACAACTATTCACACTTATCAAAAGAACTTTAACTTGAAAATTCGTATGTTCCAACATAGAAATATTTTTCAAAGATGAAAATTCTAACTTTGCTTCATAAATAGAACTTTGAAGTTCAACGTTAAAGCCTTTAACTTTCGATATCTGCAAAATTCGTCTATTGACTAACTAAAATTCAAACTTTGAGTGTCAGAAGCATTAAATGCGCTTGGTGAATAGATAGTTTTTTAGAATAACCATTGGGTAACGTCTCTAACGGCTAGATCTTATCTCTAACGAATAGTTAAGACATAAATCTATAAATAGAACTTCATTTGAAGTTATGGGTAATGAATTTTACATTATATATGTTGAAACTCTGTCAAATTCTCAATTCAAAGTCTCTTACTCTCATACTTCATTCTTATGCACTTCAACTTTCACATACACTCTAAATTAGAGAGTTCATTCTTTGTAATCAATCTTATCTTCATCTGGAAGAAAGATTTTATTGTGAGGGGACATCACAAGAGATTTGGGAAGCACTTTGCTAGAGTGCAAAGAGAGAGGTTGTAAGCTCTAAGAAAAGAGCATCAAAGCTGTACTGAGGCAATTGCAAGAAGCCCACTGAATTCTTGCAGGATAGTGGAAAATCTCAAGTAGTTGCTTGGGGACTGGATGTAGGTCAAGATAAAGAGACCGAACCAGGATAAACACCTGTGTCTTCCCTTCTTCTTTACTGCTTTTACACTGATATTCTTTTATACTCTGTTTTACTGTCTCTTTTGTCTTCACCACACTCTTGATTTTTGCAGAAAATTTTAATCTTCTCAATTCACCCCCTTTTAGGAAGCCAGCATATCTAACAATAAAGAGCTCACTTAAAAAGTATGTGACTCACTTTAAAAGCATGTAACTTGGGGATTAATGAGCTTAAATTAGTGTTAATTTTGTTTTTATTATTTGTAGGCTAAATTTTATTGATTAATAAAGTCCAATTAGTTAGTTAGTGTTGTTTTTGATAGCACACTTTGTAAATAAGTATGTCATGTGTCAAACATGTAATTTCATTAATATGGTGACGTGTTTATAAGGGCTTATGTATTATTTTTTTTATTTTCTTTTGAATTTTTGTTATTTATTTTTGGGGCTTTATTTTACTAGTTTTCTTAGTCCAATAGGGGTGTTATTTGAGACAAAAGTTTCTTAATCCCATTAGAATTACTTGAACCCAAATTAATTAGGTTTTCTAGGTTCATTAAGTTAGATTTTACCTTACATATTTAAGGCTTTCTTATTTGCGCATTTTTCAAATTTTGAATAAATAAAGTTTCAGACTTTGTGAGTTTCTCTTGTATTGAGTATTAGAGTGAAACTATGACTTATCAAGAATCAATCAATCCTTATGGCATTATCAAAATTAGAGTTCAAAAGGCCGGTTCTCTTGGGTTCTATTTCACCCAAACCAATATCTTCCGTTCTTATCTTCTCTATTTTCCTATTTTCTTTGTTGTTTCTTGTGTGTTTTCTATTTGGTTCTTGTTGTCCAATTTTGTTTCATCTCTTGAATTGCAACGATCTAGACATAGTTCGCTTCAAAGTGGATTCTTTAGACAGTTTCCATAAGGGTTCACCTATTATGTGCATTAGATGAGGGAAGCTTTGTTGGGATAAAATTTAAATTTCAAACTATCTGAGTGTGTATTTTTTTAAGAAAAATTAATTTTAAAAGAATTAAAAGATATTCTCACTAAATAAAAATGATGTAAAATTAGAGGGACATTAAGACTTATTTAAGAGTAAATAAAAAAAATTCAATATTTATTATTAAAATGATTTTTTAGTGTCCTCAATTTTTGTTTATTTCTTGAATCTTTTATGTATGGGAGAATATCTTTATAATTTTTGTGATTTCTATTATTTATTTATATTTTTATTTCAAACTTTATCCTTTCAATATAACTTTAATATGGGTCCCAAGTAGCATTATGAATTTGGATGAAAACTATGGAGTGAGCTGTTTGTAACTTTATATGATTATAGATTTGAATGAAAACTCAATTGCTTTGTAGTTATACTTTCTTTAAGTATTATCTTTCCATGTTGCCTTTTTTTAAGAAAAAGATATTACTTTCATAGGAATTAAATCTTCCTTTTTTTATTTTGAATGGTTAACTTTTTTTTATCTTTTAAGTATATATTATCTTAAATATTTTAATTTAATTATGACTGGTCCAATCTTGATCAAATCATTGAACCTTAAATCAATACCTCAACTGGTCCAGTGGTCGATATAATTTTATTAACATCGGTAGGGATTTCCATATACTGCTAAGAAGAAGAATTCTTTGTTAGAGTTGTGGATTAGACACGGCAGTGGATAAACTAGCAATGATTAGCCTAGACTGTGATTACAAAAGTATCTTTCCAAAGTAACCAAATGCCCCATGAGAACCCTTTCGCCTCAACTCTATGTGAGGAGCTGAAGCCAGTTCATTCAATGACTTGATCGACTTTCCTTCTTGCAATACATGGTTCCATAAGGGCTACAATATCAGGGAGATACCCTTGAATGTAGGATTTCAGAGTGTAGACAAAGCCTTTGTTAGTTGCCCCTTAGTAGTTCCAAACAAGAATCTTAAAATTCATGGGAGGAGAAAATGAGAAAGGGTGAGCTTTACTACTCAATGTCAGTCTCCAATATGTTATCATGCTTGCTTTCAATATATTTGATTTTTTGTCATATGATTGTATTGTTGCCTTGTAATGTTTTTATGATGTTAGTTGAGTTGATTGAGGGGCTTTAAGACCTTGAGATGTTCATTTTTTAAATCAAAACTCTAGCAAAATTTTTTGTGAAGTCATATGACTTAAATGTGCAAGTGTGTTTGATCTATAATTCTCTAATATTTTTATATAAATGTGATAAGATGATTTTATGTATAAGTAATTGCTATTGAAATTCTTTGAATTTTACTCTTCCAAATGACCAAACTTGATAGGGCCAAAACATATCAAAGATCCAAGCAAGGCTAAGGGGATTGAGGATGAGTATATTTATTGAGCAAGTTATAGCAATTATGATGCATTAACAATTTGCATAAAATCATGTAATATGTTATGAACTTGTATTTTAGCATGGTTATGCTTCTATAAGTCTTACATGGTGTTATGTATAAAGTTATGTCAATGAATGATGATGTGATGGCTTTCTCCTTCACCCTTAGATGAAAGGTTGTCTAGTGCTCTCTTAACTGCTTCCATGGTTTCTTTTGAAAGTAGCTTCCTTGACTCTTTCTTTTTCACTTTTAGGTTTCTCCTCTTTAGAACTGTCTTCATTTTAATCCCATGGCTTGAACCTTGTTTACCGTGCATAATGAGAGGACTGTTTTCTTTTCCATCGGCTTCGGTGGTAGAAGTAAAGGGCATCCTGGTGACTGTTCGGAGGTTACCAAGAATTTCTCGTGCATCATATATGGTTATGACTATATGGTTCCCCCTGGTTAGTGTGGTTGTTGTGATGAGTTCAAAGTAAGCCATGGAATTGAAAAGGGTATCTTTTGGTTGATTTTCTTTTTCAGGCTGCTGGGTTTTTGAAGTAGGCTTAACAAGTGAGTGTTAGGTCTGCTAACTTTCCAAGAGGGGGTGAATTGAGAAGTTCGAAATTTTCTGCAAAATTGTAAAAGAGCAGTAAAAGCAAAAGTTATAGAAAACAAAGTGCATAATATAAATGAATAGTTTGCAAGGTAGAGGAAAGGAAGACACAAAGATTTATCCCAGTTCGGTCTCTTCCTCTTAACCTACATCTAGTCCTTAAGCTATCACTTGAGATTTTTCACTATCTTGCAAGAATTCAGTAGGCTCCTTGTAATGCTACAGTACACCTTTGTGCTCTGTTCTAAGAGCTTACAGATTTTTACTCTGCACTCTAGCAAAGTGTTTCCTAAATTCCTTGTGAAATCCCCTCACAAGAAAATCTTTCTTCCAGATAAATAAAAGATTGTTTGCAACAAGAGAAACTCTCTAATATAGAGTATATATGATAGTTGAGGTGTAATAAATGAAGTGTGTGAGAGTAGAAGACTTTGTCTAATGATTTTTACAGAGTTTCAGTATAGATAGCATAAAACTGTTACTCACAACTTCAAATGAAGTTTTATTTATAGATTTATGTCTTAACTATATGTTAAAGACAAGATCTAGCTGTTAGAAACGTTACCCAATGGTTACTCTGCAAAACTAGCCGTTCACTAACCGCATTTAATGCATCAGACACTCAAAGTTCAAATTTTGGGGTGTCAACAGACGAATTTCGCAGAGACTATAAGTTAAAGACTTTAACGTTAAACTTTCAAAGTTCGTCTGTTCAAAAGTGAAATTTAAATTTTGATTATGACAAATATTTTTCATGTTAGAATATAAGAATTTTCAAGTTTAAAGTGCATCTATTAAGTATAAATAGATATCTTATATTGCTACAGTGCACTAGAAATTCAAATTTTGGGAATCCAAAATTCGTCTATCAGTAAGCAACTTAATATGGCACAAAAGTTCTTCTTTTTGAAATTCGAATTTTGAGCTTTCAAAATTCGTCTGTTAGAGAGATCTCTTATCATACTTCGAATTTACAAAAGTTTGAATTTTCAAAACCAAAGTTCGTCTGTCAGAGGGACTGACTTTGAACTTTTTTTGCAGTTTAATTTTAGAAGAATTTTGACATAGTTTCAGATGAATTTTTCATTTTTTATAAATTATGTTTGACACAAAATTTGAATTTTACAGGCTGAAAATTCATCTGTCAGAGGTAACATCTCAATAACTTCAAATTTTGATTATCAAAGTTTGAATTTTCAAGGAAACATATGAAGTTTAACAGTTCAAAATTCATCTGTCAGTTAGTGTTTTTCAAATTTAATATAATTTAGCATAGGATAGTTGAAAAACACTTATTTAAAACCAATGGGTGTAAGATCAAAGTGTTAGATATGCTGGCTTCCTAAGAGGGGGGATGAATTGGGAAAATTAAAATTTTCTGCAAAACTTTAAGAAAGTGAGGAAAGCAAAGGTGACAGTAAAACAGAGTATAAATGAATAATTAGTGAGCGCAGTAATAGAGAAGGGAAGACAGAGATGTTTATCTTGGTTTGGTCCATAATCTTGACTTATGTCCAGTCCCCAAGTCACCACTTGATATTTTCCACTATCTTACAAGAATTCAGTGGGTTTCTTGCACATGCCACAATACAACGTTGATGCTCAGTTTTAGAGCTCACACTTTCTCTCTTTGCACTCTAGCTAAATGCTTCCCCAATCCCTTATGATATCCCTTCATAAGAAAATCTTTCTTCCAAATGAAGATAAGATTGTTTACAATAAATAAACTCTCTTAATCAGAGTGTATATGAAAGCTAGAGTACAAATATTGAAGTGTGAATGAGTAAGATACTTTTAGTAAATGATTTGGCAGAGTTTCAGTATATACAAGGTTAAAATCGTTACCCACAACTTAAAATGATGTTATATTTATAGATTTAGGTCTTAACTATATATTAGAGACAAAATCTATCCATTGAAGAAGTTATCCAACGGTTCCTCTGAGAAACTATCCATTCACCAACCGCATTTGATGCTTCTGACACTCAAAGTTGGAATTTTGGTTGGCCAACAGATGAATTTCGCAGAGAATGAAAGCTAAAGACTTCAACATTGAACATTTGAAGTTCGTCTGTCATGAAGCAAAGTTCAAATTTTGATCTTTGGAAAATGTTTCTATGTTGGAACATACAAATTTTCAAGTTTAAAGTTCTTCTGGAAGGTATGAACAGTTGTTCCATTTTGCTACAGTGCCTTCAAAATTTGAATTTTGATACTCGAAATTCATCTGTCAGATAGCAGCTAAATAAAGCACAATAGTTCAACTATTCAAAATTCAAATTTTTAAACTGCAAAGTTCGTCTGTCAGAGAGGTCTCTTTTCAGACTTAATATAAAGTTCAAATTTTTGAATACTATCATTCGTATGTCAGCATATCATTATAACAGACTCACAAACTTTATTTCTAAAATTCAAATTTTCATGTTCAAAGTTCGTCTGTCAGTAAGCCATCTTGATGTTCTTTCCAAACATAGTTTTCAAATGAACTTTGACATATCCTCAGACAGATTTTTCATTTTTTATAAGTTGTATTTTGTCTAAAATTCGAATTTTTAAAAACCAAAGTTCGTCTGTCAGAGAGAGCTCTTTTTAGACAAGTATCAAAATTCGAATTTTTAAAGTCAAAATTTGTCTGTCAGAGAAATCTCTTTTCAGGCTTGTTCATTTTCAATACGAAATTCGAATTTTCAAAGTCAAAGTTCAAATTTTAAAAACAGCATATCAGTATAAGTGTTTCAAACTTCGTCTGTTAGTGGGTGTTTTTCAAATATTCCATAGAATCATAGTTTTAAAATATCTTTATATCAAATCAAAGTCTTTTACTCAATTTAAACAAGCTATAGATTCTATATCTATTCTTGTGTTAGTTTTTCTTGAATTTCTCCACTTGAGATTATTTGTACACCTTTGATATCTTCACTCCAAGCTCTAGAAAATTGGTTTGGAATCATCAAAACACTTGATTCAACATTCTCCCCCTTTTTGATGATGACAAAATAACTTACAAATTGGATTAGTACTTGGGTTTGCTTTAATAAGCTCCCCCTCAACATATGCATTATAATTCAAAAGATATCATGTACAATAGATCAAGTAAAGAGATTCATTAATTCATTCAAAGTTCAACACAAGGATGCAATCATAGAGTTCAAAACAAAGCAATTTTCATTTCATCAAATAATCACTTGTATAAGATACAGAAAAGCAAAACAAAACAACATTACAAAATACTACAAGAAGAACCAAGCATCCATAACTATTTCTTGGACTTGGACTTCTTGTTGTAGCTCTAGCTAGAAGACTTCCTAGTTTGCTCGGATATCTTCTCCACCTTTTTGGCATCATCAGGAAGGTGGACAAAATCAGCAGGAGGAGGAATCTGAGACATTGGAATAGCTTGAAGAGGCACAGGGATAAAAGGTGTTTCTGGATTGAGCTTTGGCAAGGATCTAGAGACTTCAGAACTCGTGTCCTCATCCTCATCAGAGATTTCAAGCAGTTCTGAAATTTCTTGCCTTGTAACTGTCAATTGGGCCCTTCATGCCTCCAAGAAACCATAAGATGAAATAGGTGAGGGAGCAGGAGGACGAAACATCTCTTTAAGCCTTCTTCTCTGAGCTCGCAAAAGAGCATTGTGTGCAATGGCTTCCAAATCAACATAAGGCACAATGCTCTTTTCTTCATTCAAGGCAGCTTGCATGAATGGTGAAGTGGTTATTGCTGCCACTAGTCTCTTAACTTGCTCAGATTCTTGATGTGAAAGAATTGACTCTTGAGCATCTACTGAAATGGGCACATGAAAGCTTGGTTCCTGAGGACCTTCTCCCTCCATGCCATAGTCTAAGGGAAGACCAGGACTTGCCTCATTACTGGAGGCCTCTGGTGTGCTCAATGTGCCACCGGCCTCAGTATCTTGTGCAACATCATCAGGAACAGGAGAGACTAGCTCAAATGGACTTGGAGGCTCAGGAGTTAGAGACATAATAGGCTCAGAGAATCCTGGCTGAGGTGGAGCTGATGTGGCTGGGATGGCACTCCAAATATCTTCATATGCATCAGTAACCACTTTCATGTTTTTGGCCAACTAGTGGATCTGATCTTACAGATGAGCAAACTTGGCATTTTGCTCATCCCTGATGCTGAGTATGAGTGTAGACAAACTGTCATACAACTCAGTAATCTTGGTTGGCTTGGCACGAGATAAGGGAGTAGATGGAATTTGAGCTTGAGCAAGCCGAGATGGGGTTGTGACAGGCTGAGAAGGCTGAGGTGTAGGTCTTGGAGGAGCCTCAGAGGTACCTTCTTGCTGTAGGGAGGCATCTTCATCAAAGAAGCAATCTTGAGATTTTCCAGCTCCCTTTCCAATCCATCTTCCATCTTTCTTCTCTATGCCCATCCTTTACAGCTCTTCTTCCTTAAAGATCTCAGTAGGTTTTCCTTTCTCTTTCTTAAGATGCTAAATTCTGGCATATTGAAGGATCCTTGAGATGATTGCTGCATTAGGAAGTATAGAGTCTTTTCTCTTATCCCTAGCCTTGATCATGCGTTGGAGAATGATATGTCCCATGTTGATGAGCTTCCCACGCATGATTGCTGTCATCACATGTGCCTCTTCCCTCGTGATCAGATTGAAGCTACCTCATTTATTGAAGATAATCCTAGACACTATGTAGTGTAGGATTCTCACTTGAGCACCGAGGTCAGTTGGCTTAAGCAAGCTTATAGGTGGCCTGTTCTCCTTTCTTCTGAACAAAGTGTTCAGGATTGTGCTCTCCTTGTAGTTTAGGAAAGGTCCACCTTCTTTATCAACAGTCTCTGCCTCATCCATGTACCCAGAAGCAATAATGTCAATCTTCAAGCCATCTTGCCCTAGAATTTCTAACACCTCATTAAGGGTTTCATCTGTTAGCCAGATAGTCCTTGATCTCAGATTGACTTCCCACTTTCTCTTTTTGCTGTTGTATTTCAGAGAGGCATACCAAGTCTTGACTACCTCATCATCATACTTCTCTAATATCTCTAACAAATTCTTGTATCTTATCATCCAGAGCCCGGTATCAAAATTGTTAGAGATTAAAAATTCTTCCATATTGACACAGTGAGGCTTGATCACCTTCTTGCTCACAAACTTGGTTGTGTACTCCTCCTGAATATGGGCATTGCTCCATAATGGCAATGTGGTCAGCTCGTATTCTCCAGATTCAGTACTGGAGGAGGTGGAAGTGGAAGCAGCAGCAGCAGCAGGAGTAGCAGGAACCGAGGGCTCTGTTTTCTTTGAAGAAGATGGTCCAGCTATCTTTGAATCAGGCTTTGGTGTTGTTTTCTACCTTTTGGAGGGGGTTGCTTTGCTAGATTCGCCTTTTCTTTTCGGTTTCTCACTCTTCTTTGTGGCATATTGGGATTTCACGGTTCTCTTTGGCCGAAACTCTCCCTTTCCAACTTTTGGATTTTTCACTCGAGCCATTTCCGTGGATGAATGATTCAGAATGATGCAGAGAACGTGTTTATAGGGTGCGAAGAGAAGTTTAATTAGTGGAAGATGAAGATTTATGGTCAAAATTAAAGGGTATTAATGAGAGAATTTTAATAGACTCATGAAAGAGATGAATAGGATTGCGTCTGTTTAGGGGATAATCGTTAGTTTTAACGTGTGTAACCGCAGAACAAACAAATTTTGAAGGGTCAAAATTTGAACTTTGAGTAGTTACAGGTTAACTCATTCAGCAAAGCTTACTGACAGACAAATTTTCTTCTGAAAGTTTGTTTGACAGAGGCTTGGTTCAAACATCAAAAGATGAACAGACGAACTTTGTTTCAACAAAGTTCGAATTTTAAAGAATAGGTAGCAAGCAATTATCAATACAACAAACAACAGACAAATGTTAATTATGAAAATTCGTCTTTCAGAGATTCAATAAAGTGAGCATGTTTCAATAGACGAATTTTAAATCAGAAATTCAAATTTTAACATTTTGTAAAGAGTTTCCAACATGCATATTTTGAGAAATGGAAATTCGTATAATCTTCATGTTGGACAAGGATAATATTGGAACTTTATTTTGAAAATTCGAATTTTCATAGATCAACAAACAAATTTTGAAGGACCACCGAGAATTGTTACAAAGTAAAGCACGCTGAAGTTCATCTAATGGGCATCAAAATTCGAATGTCAAGCATGCTGACTTGTTCTAAAACATAATTTATCAATAAAATTCATCTAATACACATCTAAAATGCCAATTTTAAATTTATAAACTTACAAAATGGATCCTGAAACTCAGATTTCTAGCTTTCCTTTTCACTTTTTGACTGTTCCATTCTGAAGTGCTCCATTTTTCAGATTTATTGCCATTGAAACTTATGAGGAGCACCTGGAACTTAAATTAAACTTACTCCGATGCTAAAGTTAGAATTAAATCAATCCCAGAAATTCTAAAAACAGATTTACACAAGGATTTACTTATAGTTTATTGGGATTTACCATACCTAATCCTCTTCTAATTTTGCAATGCCTATCTTCTGAAAGAGGCTTTGTCAAGATGTCAGCAACTTGATCTTCTGTTGGGATATATTCTAATTTGATTTCTCCTTTTCAGAACATGATCCCTTATGAAGTGGTGCCTAACTTCAATATGCTTTGTTCTTGAATGCAAGACAGGATTCTTTGTGATGTTAATGGCACTTTGATTGTCACACATTATTGGTATTTCCTTCATCTCAATCTCAAGATCTTCAAGCTACTGTTTCATCCAGATGACTTAGGCACAACAGCTTCCAACAGCAACATATTCAGCTTCTGCCGTGGATAAGGCTACACTGTTTTGCTTCATGCTAAACCATGAGACCAAGAATCCTCCAAGAAACTGACTTGTTCCACTTGTGCTTTTTCTGTCAGTTTTGGATCCTGCAAAGTCAGCATCAGTGTATCCTTTGAAATTTTCTCCATTGCCCTTTGGATACCAAAGACTTATCTGTGATGTTCCAATAAGATATCTGAAGATACGCTTCATAGCAGTTGCATGGGTTTCTTTCGGACATGACTGGAATCTTGCACACATACAGACACTGAACATGATGTTAGGTCTACTAGCAGTTAGGTATAGCAGAGATCCAATCATTCTTCTATACTGAGTTATGTCAAACATTTTTCCTCCTTCATCCATATCAAGCTTGGTTACAGTAGCCATAGGTGTTCCCATTGGCTTAACGTTTTCCATACCAAACTTTTTCAGCAATTCCTTCAGATACTTGGATTGATTGAGAAAGATACCATCATCACATTGCTTAATTTGCAATCCAAGGAAGAAGTTGAGCTCACCCATCATTGACATTTCGAATTCTCCCTGCATTAGCTTAGATAAATTCTTGCAAAGAGATTCATTAGTAGCACCGAATATAATATCATCAACATAAATTTGAACAATAAGTAAATCTTTATTTTCTTTCTTAGTGAATAAAGTAGTATCTACTTTTCATCTGTTAAACCCCTTTTCAGTTAGAAAATTACTTAATCTTTCATACCATGCTCTAGGGGCTTGCTTTAAACCGTAAAGGGCTTTCTTCACTTTATAAACATGGTTTGGTTTTGTAGAGTCCTCAAAACTTGGAGGTTAGTCTACATAAACTTCTTTCATTATATATCCATTAAGAAAAGCACTCTTTACATCTATTTGATGTAACATTATATTCTTCATGCATGCATATGCTAATAGAATTCTAATTGCTTCTATTCTAACCACTGGAGCAAAAGTTTCTTCAAAATCAATACCTTCTTCTTGATTATATCCTTTAGCAACCAGTCTAGCTTTATTTCTGATTATTATTTCAGACTCATCAAGTTTGTTTTTAAAAACCCATTTAGTGCCAATGATAGGATGATTTTTGGGTCTAGGCACTAAATCCCAAACTTGATTTCTTTCAAATTGATTCAATTTATCTTGCATAGCTAAAATCCAGTATTCATCAGTTAAGGTTTCTTCAATACATTTAGGTTCAATTTGAGAAATGAAAGCACCGTTTATCATCTGATCTCTTAACTGTTTTCTGGTTTTAACTTTCTCTTGAATATCCCTAATTACTTGATCAACAGGATGATTCCTTTGATATCTCCAAGCTCTAGAGAGTTCTTGAGATATTTCTTCATTGTTCTCATCCTCAAAATCTTTCTCCTAAAATATCTTCCTCTATGTTAATAGATTCAGATATTTTTTTAGGTTCAATTTTATTTTCTTCAGAAAGATCTAAGTTCTTAAGGTTTGAAATAAGATCATCTTCATCAGTGACATGCTTAGAAATAGTTTCATTTTTAATAAACACTACATGCACAGATTCTTCTACTAATTTAGATTTTTTATTAAAGACCCTATATGCTTTACTCCTACTAGAGTAGGCCAGAAATATACTTTCATCAGATTTGGCATCAAACTTATCCAAATTCTCCTTTCCATTGTTGTGGATGAAGCACTTACAATCAAATACATATAAATGTGAGATGTTTGGCTTCCTTCCTTTGTATAGGTCATAAGGAGTCTTCCCAAGAATTGGTCTGATGTAGGCTCTATTTACGATGTAACTTGCTGTGTTTACTGCATCAGCCCAGAACACTTAAGAGAGTTCCTTTTCATTCAGCATAACTCTTGCCATCTCTCCAATTATTCTGTTCTTTCTTTCCACCACTCCATTTTGTTGAGGAGTTCTTGGAGCTGAGAAGTTGTGATCAATTCTATGCTCATCACAATACTCCAGGAAGTATAAATTTTCAAACTCTCCTCCATGATCAGACCTGATAGATACAATAGAAATGCCTTTCTCATTTTGCACTTTCTTAGCTAAGGTTACAAATGCATCAAACGTATTACTTTTAGAAGAAAGAAACAATGTCCAGGTAAATCTAGAGTAATCATCTACAATTACAAGAACATACAGATTTCCACCAATGCTCTTAACTCTAGATGGTCCTATCAGATCCATATGTAATAGTTGCAGAGGTCTAGAAGTGGTGACTACATTTTTGGATTTAAATGATGATTTAGTTTGTTTTCCTCTTAGGCATGCAACACATTCTTTGTCTTTTTCAAAAGAAATTTTTGGTAGGCCAGTGACTAACTCATTTTTAGCCAGTTTTGATAGTTGATTCATGTTAACATGTGCTAACCTTCTATGCCATAACTAACTATCATTATCCTGACTAATCAAACAAATAGAATCTAAGGGAGGAAGTTCATCAAGATCAATAGTATAACAGTTACCATCCCTTTGAGCTTTGAGGATTACTTTATGATCACTTTTTCGGATGACCAGGCAGAACTTTAAGTTAAACAGTACCCAATTTCCTTTGTCACATGTCTGACTCACGCTTAGCAGATTGTGGTTGAGGCCAATTACAAACAGTACCTCTTCAATGGATGTTTCAGGATTCTTACCCATAATGCCAATGCCAACTATTTTGCCATATTGATCACCTCCAAAGGTTACCTTTCCCCCTTTCTTGTCTCTAAGGATGATGAACTTCTCTTTATCACCAGTCATATGACTTGAGCAGGCACTGTCCATATACCATTTATTGCTCTTTCTAGCTTTAAGACAAACCTGCAAGACAAAGTTCATATTTTCTTTTTAGGTGCCCAAATTTGCTTAAGTCCTTTTCTGTCAGTAGTATTTTTCCTAGATACAGATATACCTTTGGGAATCCATTTAACCTTCCTATCAAGTCCATTTTTCTTTAAAACACATGAACTGGAAATATGTCCCTTCTTGTTACAGAAATGACAGGTAGTGAAAGGACTGCTGGATTGAGATGCGGGAAGAAAATAATACAAATAATATTTTTGTTTTACATGCTTTGGTTGATCATAGGATTCAATATGTCGTGAAACATGATCTTTCTTTTTACTGCCACTAGTATGCATAAAATGTCTCATATACACATTTTGATTTTTCTTGCTAATCTTTTACTGTACAAGGGTCATAGCCAAGTCCAGCATTTCCCTGTGTTATTCTCTAACTTCCCATTAAAGCAAATAACATATCATTTCCTTTAGTAAGTTTAGACATGCTCTTCACCAAATAGTCATTGGTTTGCTTTAATTCAATGCATGATTTACAGCAAGCAGATTCAGCAATATGCAGATAAGCAGTTTCAGAGATGTTATGCTGAGATTCTAACTTGTTAATCTTTCTCTCAACTTGTTTGAGTTCTTTGGCAGTCTTAATGAACTCATCATGCAATTCATAAAATGCATCCAGTAATTCAGAATAAGAAGGTTCAGATTCATATACCTCATTTTCCTGATCACTGTTAGATGGGATTTTAGCTTCTTCAGATGCAAGTGCCATCAGACAGATGTTAGTAATTCATCTTCATCATCTTCTTCTTCATCTGAGTTGTTGCCCCAGATTGATGAGATGTACGCTCTTTTCTTCTTGCCTTTATCTGTAGTTTTCTCTTCTTTCTCTTGCTTCTTGAGGAATTGTGGATAATTCTATTTGATATGTCCCTACTTCTTACACTCGTAACAAGTGACAAGTTCTTTTCCATCTTTCTTACTATCTCCAGCTGCTCCTTTCTTGAAGAATTTCTTGTTTCTCTTCTTGTTGTATAATCTTCCAAATTTTCTGACCATCATAGCCAGAATTTCTTCATCTAGCTCATCTCCATCAGCAGATTCTTCTTCTTTCTCCTCAGCAACTTTTAGAGTAAAACCCTTCTTCTTTCTATCTTAACCTGCCTCCTTGAGAGCCTTCATCTTTCCCTCATATTCTTCGAGGCCACCAAAGAGGACTGTGATTGAAGCCATTGATTCTCCTCTTGCTTCCTCTATTGCAGTTACTTTGAGTTGCCATTCCAGAGGAAGAGCTTTGAGGATCTTTCTAATCTTCTCTGTCTGAGCGTAATCTTTGCCAAGACTTTTCAATTGGTTCACGATGAGGGTGAATCTCTTTTGCAGTTCTTTGACACTCTCTCCTTCAACCATTTTGAAACTCTCGTATTCTCCTATGCAGGAGTTCAATTTGTTTTCTCTAACTTCAGATGTTCCTTCATGAGCAATTTCCAAGGTGTCCTACATATCCTTAGCTATAGAGCATTGTGAGACCCTGTAGAATTCATCTTGATTTAATGCACTGACCAAGCAGTGTTTTACCTTGAAGTTCAACAAGACTCTCCTTCTATCTTCCTCATTCCATTCAGCTTTTGCTTTTCTCTGTACTTCCCATCATCTTGCAATACCATTGGAACAAAATCTCCCTTCTAGATGACGGACCAAATGTCCAGATCAATGGACTGGAGATAGATTTGTATCCTCATCTTCTAGTATCTATAGTGTTCTACACTGAAGCCAGGTTGTCTATTTGTGTTGTTTCCCTTTGGTAATATGTTTTCTCTAAAGCTAGTCATTGTATTTCCCAGACTGTTAAAACCTTTGATTAGGAAACCAAGCTCTGATACCACTTGTTAGATATGCTGGCTTCCCAAGAGGGGGGATGAATTGAGAAAATTAAAATTTTCTGCAAAACTTTAAGAAAGTGAGGAAAGCAAAGGTGACAGTAAAACAGAGTATAAATGAATAATTAGTGAGCGCAGTAATAGAGAAGGGAAGACAGAGATGTTTATCTTGGTTTGGTCCATAATCTTGACTTATGTCCAGTCCCCAAGCCACCACTTGATATTTTCCACTATCTTACAAGAATTCAGTGGGTTTCTTGCAAATGTCACAATACAACGTTGATGCTCAGTTTTAGAGCTCACACTTTCTCTCTTTGCACTCTAGCTAAATACTTCCCCAATCCCTTATGATATCCCTTCACAAGAAAATCTTTCTTCCAAATGAAGATAAGATTGTTTACAATAAATAAACTCTCTTAATCAGAGTATATATGAAAGTTGGAGTACAAATATTGAAGTGTGAATGAGTAAGATACTTTTAGTAAATGATTTGGCAAAGTTTCAGTATATACAAGGTTAAAATCGTTACCCACAACTTAAAATGATGTTATATTTATAGATTTAGGTCTTAACTATACGTTAGAGACAAAATCTATCCGTTGGAGAAGTTACCCAATGGTTACTCTGAGAAACTATCAATTCACCAACCACATTTAATGCTTCTGACACTCAAAGTTGAAATTTTGGTTAGCCAACAGACGAATTTCACAGAGACAGAAAGCTAAAGACTTCAACGTTGAACTTTCAAAGTTCGTCTGTCATGAAGCAAAGTTTGAATTTTGATATTTGGAAAATTTTTCTATGTTGGAACATACGAATTTTTTTTCAAGTTTAAAGTTCTTTTGGAAGGTATGAACAGTTATTCCATTTTGCTACAGTGCCTTCGAAATTCATATTTTGGAACCCAAAATTCATCTGTCAGTAGCTGGTTTAATAAGGCATAGTAGTTCATCTTATTCGAAATTCGAATTTTTAAACTGCAAAATTCATCTGTCAGAGAGACCTCTTTTCAGACTTACTTCAAAGTTCGAATTTATGAATACTGTCATTCATATATCAACATATCATTATAATAGACTCACAAGCTTTATTTCTGAAATTCAAAATTTCATGTTCAAAGTTCGTTTGTCAGTGAACAATTTTGAAGCTCTACTAAACTTGGTTTCAAATGAACTTTGACATATTTTCAGACGAATTTTTCAATTTTCATAAGTTGTATTTTATCTGAAATTTAAATTTTCAAAAGCCAAAGTTCGTCTGTCAGAGAAAGCTCTTTTCAGACAAGTATCAAAATTCAAATTTCTAAAGTCAAAATTCGTCTCTCAGAGAAGCCTATTTTTAGACTTGTTCATTTTCAATACGAAATTCAAATTTTCAAAGGCAAAGTTCGAATTTTCAAAATAGCATATCAGTATAAGTGTTTCAAACTTCGTCTGTTAGTAGGTGTTTTTCAAATATTCCATAGAATCATAGTTTTAAAACATCTTTATGTCAAATCAAAGTCTTTCACTCAATTTAAACAAGCCGTAGATTCTACATCTATTCTTGTGTTAGTTTTTCTTAAATTTTTCCACTTGAGATCATTTGTGCACCTTTGATATCTTCTCTCTAAGCTCTAGAAAGTTGGTTTGAAATCATCAAAATACTTGATTCAACACAAAGCCTTTACTCTGTGAACACTGTGAGAAATCCTACAAACTAATTTTATACTCGTTTCTTCCTGGATTTCTTCACTTGAGGTCTCTTGTACTCATTTGATATCTTCCTTCCAAGCTTCGGTTGTTTGAAATAATCAAAATACTTAATTCAACAGGGAGGCTACTATGGAGTTGTGGCTGGAATGGGTTTGCTTAGTAGGCTTCGACTGTCTCTTATATTGATTAAGGTTAGATTTGGGGTTTAACTTTCCTGTTAGTGGTCACATGATTTTGGGAGGGGTTAGGTGTGTTTTAAGGGTTGGCCAAAATAGACAAGTTGGACTATGTTCTGAATGGTGGCAAAAACAGGAATGGCAGGGTTTGGGTGGTAAGGGGTTTTCCTTGTTTGCCTCAGTCTCTTTCAAGGATCTTAGGGGGTTGAATCTTATACTTGCTGATGCACTAGGATTAGCAACCTCTGTTGTTACCTTTTTGCTGCTCACATCAGACTTCCAAACACATCTTTGGACCTGTATCCAAGGACCATATCTGTCTTCTTTCTCTTGTGGAGTGGTGGCCAAAGTTTGTTCAGAGATAGCTATGGTAGAACTTTCAACCATGGTGGGTTTATTAGCTGTCATCTTTTTCTTTCTGTCATCGTATTGTTCTAATATATGCCCATAAAGTTCGCAGTTGTAGCATATGATAAGAAATCCCTCATATTCAATTATTTGGGACTGATCGTTAATGGTGATCTTGGAAATTAGTGTTTTGGCAAGGTCCAGAAATATAACAAGCCTTGCAAATTGCCCTCTACCACAACCTATTGTATTGTAATCATTGTGTAAAACTTGCCCAAAAATTTCTCCAATCACCCTCAAGACAAACTTATGGTAGTATTGGAATAAAAGCCCTAGAAGATGGACCCAAGCAAGAGTCTTAGTAATGGATACTTCAGAAGGATCAAATTCTAGAGTTCAAGGTTGGACGGTGAGAAAATGACCGAATGTAGCCCATGGACCACCTAACAATGCAGTTTTAACATGATCTTCATTAGAAAATTTGGCCAAGAAAAAGTTATTTTCCAGATCCATGAATCTAAATGGACCCACTAGTTTCCAACGTTCTGAGCCTTTTGTAAAGAGCATCTTGTAGCCTATATTTCCCCCCAAAAGACAAACAACAAAAGTATTAGCCATGTTCTTAGACAGGATGTCCTTGATTCTCTAAGAAAATGTAATAGAAGGAAACTTGTTCTTTTCCGAGAAGGTAATATCTCTATTTTCCATAACTATATCATCATCTTCAAAGTTAGGGTTATTGGTGTTGCTACCTATAAGCATTTCCTTACATGACATCACACCAAAAGGAGTGGGGTTATTATTGGTACGTTCAATCGAAATCATTTGAACATCCCTAGATTCATTTCTGTGCTCATTAATAGTCTTTGCTTTATTAGCTAAGTGGTTGTCTTCTAGTAGAGGTGGTGGTTTAGCTTTAGCCATAGCAAGAATGCTTGTTGGTTGGTCAAGGGGTCACCTCTAGCTTACATTCAACTGTGGGTATTCAAGGGATTCCATAGCACGAGAATGTTCACGATCTAAGGGCTCAATATGACCCGAAGAATGTTCACATTCTCTATTAAGGGGTCACCTGTAAGGACATTGGCAGTGGTTATCAAAAAAGATGGTAGGGTGCAAAAAGATAAAGGGCTTGTGCAAAGAGAAAACTTGCCTAACCACAACCAATTTTAGTATAAAGACAAGGTCCTTTTTTATTGTGGCCCTAAATTGTAAGAGAATGATGAGGAAATGTAAAGAAAGTATATTAGAGGTTTTGAGTTCCCTTTTCCTGTGTATAAATCAAATCTAGCTTCTTCTTTTGGCTACTTGAAGGAATCGATTACCTTAGTCCAAGTTTAGAAGAAATGCTTTTGCCAGAAAAAGGACTTTTTACCCTAAAATTGGTATTTTAAAGTTATTTTTTCAACAAGGGTCAAGGCCCAACATTAAATATAGAGTTACATAGGGCCCATTTGGTTTTAGGAGATCAATACGAAGGAATGTAATGTAATGTAATGACTATAAGAATTTTGTTTGTTAGATCATATAAACCAATTTATTTTTTACTTTAAATTAAACAAGAATAAGATTAAAAAGATTTAAATGCCCCTCAACGAATGATGGCAGTAGAGGACAGTAGTTAGCATAGCATGAAGTGACTAGTGGCAAAAAGTGATGGCCAATAACAGAGGAGGACAGTAGCTAGTGGTAGTGGAGGATGGTGGTTGGCAATATTGGTCAATGATTGATAGTAGTGGTGTTGAATCAAGAGTTTTGATGATTCCAAACTAATATCCAAGAGCTTGGATTGAAGATATCAAAGGAGATCAAAGTGCTTCAAGTGAAGATTTTCTGAGTATTTGCTGCTAGATCTTTTATAGGATCTTTAGTTTTAGTTGTGAATGGGTAAAAGATTTTGATTTGAGAAAAAGATGTTTTCAAACCTTGATTTTGTGATTAAATCTTGACTTATTTGAAAAACACCCACAAACAGATGAAGTTTGAAAGTTTAAACTTAACTGTCAAGTTGGAAATTCGAACTTTGCTTCAGGAAATTCGAATTTAGAGCTAAAACTGAATAAGTCTGAAGAGATGGCTCTCTGTCAGACGAATTTTGGTTGTTCAAAATTCAAATTTTCATCCAAGTCTGAAAGAAGCCTCTTAGTGATAGACGAACTTCGCTTCTTCAAAATTTGAATTTCAGACAAAACAAAACTTGAGAAAATAAAAGAAATTCGTCTGAAATCATGTCAAAGTTCATCTGAGATCAAGAATAATTTAAGTTTCAAAACTGCTCTCTGACAGACGAACTTTGAACATTAAAGTTTGAATTTCAGTAGCTATGTTTTTAAGTCTGTTGAAATGAAACACCGACATATGAATGACAAGTCTTGTAACATTCGTTGAAGTTAGTCTGAAAAGAGTCTCTCTGAAAGATGAATTTCACCCTTTCAAAATTCAAATTTTGAAGAAAGTGATCTACTGTGCCTCTTTGAACGTTCAATGAACAGACGAATTTTGGACTTCCAAAATTCGAATTTCGAAGGCACTGTAGAAAATTGAAAACACTATTCACACTTAACCGAAAAACTTTCTTCTTGAAAATTCGTATGTCACATTGTGAAAATGTTCTGTAAGTTTCAAAATTCGAATTTCACTTCATGAACAGACGAACTTCGTGATGTAACGTTGAAAGCTTTAACCTTCGGTTTCTTTGAAATTCGTCTGTTGACCAATCAAAATTCGAATTTTAGTATGTCAGAAGCATTAAATGCGGTTGGTTAATGGATAGTTTTTCAGAGTAACCATTGGATAACTTTCCCAATGGATAGATTTTGTCTCTAACGGACATTTAAGACCTTAAACTATAAATAGAACATCATTTGAAGTTGTGGGTAACGAATCTAACTTGTATATACCGAATTTCTGTCAAAACTTCTTCTCAAGAGCTTTTACTCTCTAGCTTCAATATCTATACTTTAACCTTCATATCTACTCTATTAAAGAGAGTTATATCTTTGTAAATAATCTACTCTTCATCTGGAAGATAGATTTACTTGTGAGGGGAAATCACAAGGGGATTGGGAAGCACACTGTGAAAGTGCTTAGAGTGTTTGAGAGAGCTCAAGAAACAGAGCATACTCGTGTACTGTGGCATTAGCAAGAAGCCCGTTGAATTCTTGCTGTATAGTGGATAAATCTCAAGAGTTGTCTTGGGGACTGGACGTAGGTCAAGTGGATAGACCGAACTAGGATAAATCACTGAGTCTTTTTCTCCTTACCTTCACTTTTTAGCTTGCTCTGTTTTATACGTTGTTTACATTATACTGTGCTATCTTCACCCATTTCACTTTGTGCAGAAAAATTTCAATCTTCCCAATTCACCCCCCCTCTTGGGAAGTCAGCCTTGCTAACAAGTGGTATCAGAGCCCGGATTCCCATTCAAAGGATTTTACAGTCCGGGAACAAAGATGGCTGGCTTTGGAGAGAGTATACTTCCTGAAGGGAATAACACTAACAGACCACCAGGCTTCAGTGGAGAGCATTATGGGTACTGGAAGATGAGGATACAGATCTACCTACAATCAATTGATCTTGACATCTGGTCAGTCTTTGAAAAAGGAGATTTCATCCCAATGGCTCTAACTGAAGATGGAAGACACAAAGAGAAGCTGGAAGCAGAGTGGAATGATGAAGACAGAAGGAGAGTCCTACTGAATTTCAAAGCAAAGCATTGTTTAGTCAGTGCCCTAAACCAGGACGAATTCTACAGAGTCTCACAATGCTCCACTGCAAACGGAATGTAGGATACTCTGCAGATTACACATGAAGGAACCACTGGGGTCATGGAAAACAGACTGAACACATGCATTGAAGAGTATGAAAGCTTCAGAATGGCTGAAGGAGAAACTGTAAAGGAGCTCCAAAAGAGGTTTACTCTCATTGTGAATCAGCTGAAGAGCCTGGGAAAGGAATACAATCAATCTGAGAAAGTAAGAAAGATACTCAGAGCTCTCCCTCTGGAATGGCAGCCTAAGGTGACAGCAATAGAGGAAGCCAGAGGAGAATGAATGGCCTCTGTCACAGCTCTCTTTGGCAGCCTTGAGGAGTATCAAGGAAAAATCAAAGCTCTCAAGGAAGCTGGGCTGGACAGAAAAAAGAAAGGCCTTGCCCTCAAAGCTGCTGATGAAAAGAAAGAAGAATCCGACGAAGGAGATGAGCTGGATGAAGAAACTCTGGCTATGATGGTCAGAAAATTCGGAAGATTCTACAACAAGAAGAAGAACAGGAGATTCTTCAAGAAGGGAGCTGCTGGAGAAAGAAAGAAAGAAACAAAAGAACCTGTGACTTGCTATGAGTGCAAGAAGCAGGGACATATAAAGTAGGACTGCCCCCAATTCCTCAAGAAGCAAGAAAAAGAAAAGAAAGTTGCTGACAAAGGGAAGAAGAAGAAAGCCTACATTTCATCTATATGGGGCAACAGCTCAGATGAGGAAGAAGAAGATGAGGATGAGATTGCCAACATTTGTCTGATGGCACTTGCTTCTGAAGAAGCCACACCCTCATGCAGCAGTGATCAGGAAGAAGAGGTATATGAATCTGAACCTTCCTATTCTGAGTTACTTGATGCATTTCATGAGCTTCATGATGAATTCATTAAAGTTGCTAAAGAACTAAAATTGGCAAAGAAAAAGATAAATAAGCTGGAATCTCAAAGCATAGTTTCTGAAATTGCCTCTTTACCTACTACTGAATCTGTTTGCTGCACTTCATGCACTAAACTTAAGCAAACTAATGATTATTTAGTTAAAAGCATGTCTAGGCTCACTAGAGGTAAAGATATGTTGTTTTCCTTGATGGGGAGCTAAAGAATATCACAAGGAAAAGCTGGTCTTGGCTATGATCCATGTGCTGTCAAAGAAAAGATTAGGATGAAAAACCAGAATGCATACATGAGATACTTTGTGCATGCTGAGAGTAACAGAAAGAAAGATCATATGTCATCTTGCATTGAAACATATAATCAACCAAAGCATGCAAGACAAAAGTATTATCTGCATTGTTTTCTTCCTGTCACTCAATCTAGCAGTCCCTTCATTACCTGTCATTTCTGTAACAAAAAGGGACATATTTCCAGTTCTTGTGCATTGAAGAAAAATGGGCTCGGCAGGAAAGTTGAATGGGTTCCCAAAGTTGCATCTGCATCTAGGGAAAAATCTACTGACCAAAAAGGACCCAAGCAAATTTGGGTACCTAAAAAGAAAACATAAACATTGTCTTGCAAGTCTGTCACAAAGCTAAAAAGAACAACAAATGGTATATGGACAGTGCCTGCTCAAGCCACATGACTGGAGATAAGGAGAAGTTCATCACTCTTGGAGACAAGAAAGGAGGAAAGGTGACCTTTGGAGGTGATCAATATGGCAAAATCGTTGGCATTGGCATTGTGGGGAAAAATCAGAAACATCCATTGAAGAGGTGCTGTTTGTAATAGGCCTCAACCATAATTTGCTAAGCGTGAGTCAGACCTGTGACAGAGGAAACTGGGTGCTGTTTGACTCAAAGTTTTGCCTGGTCATCAGAAAAAGTGATTACAAAGTAATCCTCAAAGCTCAAAGGGATGGTAACTGTTATACTATTGACCTTGATGAACTTCCTCCCTTGGATTCTATATGTTTGATTAGTCAGGATAATGATAGTTGGTTATGGCATAGGAGATTAGCTCATGTTAACATGAATCAATTGTCTAAACTGATCAAGAATGAGCTAGTAACTGGCCTGCCAAAAATATCTTTTGAAAAGGACAAAGAATGTGATGCATGCATAAGAGGGAAACAAAATAAATCATCTTTTAAATCTAAAAATGTAGTTACCACAACAAGACCACTTGAATTGCTGCATATGGACTTAATTGGACCTTCTAGGGTAAAGAGTCTAGGTGGTAATCTGTATGTACTTGTAATTGTAGATGACTATTCTAGATTTACTTGGACATTATTTCTTTCCTCTAAAAGTGATACATTTGATGCATTTGTAACCCTAACTAAGAAAGTGCAAAATGAGAAAGGTATTTCTATTGTGTCAATCTGGTCAGACCATGGAGGAGAGTTTGAAAATGCATACTTCCTGGAGTACTGCAATGAGCATGGGATTGACCACAACTTCTCAGCTCCAAGGACCCCTCAACAGAATGGGGTAGTAGAAAGGAAGAACAGAACTATTGGAGAAATGGCCAGAGCTATGCTAAATGAGAAGGAACTCTCTCAAGTGTTTTAGGCTGATGTAGTAAATACAGCAAGCTACATCATAAATAAAGCTTACATCAGACCAATCCTTGGGAAGACTCCATACGAGCTTTACAAGGGAAGAAAACCAAATCTGTCCCATCTCCATGTGTTCGGATGCAAATGCTTCATTCACAACAATGGGAAAGAAAATCTGGGTAAGTTTGATGCCAAATCCGATGAAGATATATTTCTGAGCTATTCTAGTAGGAGTAAGGCATATAGAGTTTATAATAAAAGATCAAATGTGGTAGAAGAATCTGTGCATGTGGTTTTCATTGAAAATGAAGCTGTTTCAAAATATGTTACCAATGAGGATGATCTTGCTTTTAACTTTGAAAAACTAGGCATTTCTGATAAAAGTAAAACTGAACCTCCAAAGATATCTGAATCTGTTCACACAGAGGAAGATATCCAGGAGCAAGAGTTTGATGAAGAAATTAATGAAGAAACATCTCAAGAACTCCCTAAAGCTTGGAGATATCAAAGGAATCATCCTGTTGATCAAGTAATAGGAAATGTTCAAGAGAGAGTCAAAACCAGAAAACAGTTAAGGGATCAAATGCTCAACTGCGCTTTCATTTCTCAAATTGAACCTAAGTGTGCTGAAGAAGCCTTAACTGATGATTACTGGATTTTAGCTATACAAGATGAACTAAATCAGTTTGAAAGAAATCATGTTTGGGATTTAGTGCCTAGGCCCAAAAATCATCCTGTCATTGGTACCAAATGGGTTTTTAGAAATAAACTTGATGAATCTGGAACAATAATAAGAAACAAGGCTAGATTGGTTGCTAAAGGGTATAATCAGGAAGAAGGTATTGATTTTGAAGAAACCTTTGCACCAGTAGCTAGATTAGAAGCTATAAGAATACTGCTGGCATATGCATGCATGAAAAACATTTTGTTGTATCAAATGGATGTAAAGAGTGCCTTTCTAAATGGTTATATCATGGAAGAGATTTATGTAGATCAACCTCCAGGTTTTGAGGATTCTACAAAACCAAACCATGTTTATAAACTGAAGAAAGCTCTCTATGGTTTAAAACAAGCCCCTAGAGCATGGTACGAGAGACTGAGCAATTTTCTAATTGAAAAGGGGTTCAATAGAGGCAAAGTTGACACAACTTTATTCACTAAGAAAGAAAATAAAGATTTACTAATTGTTCAAATCTACGTTGATGATATTATTTTTGGTGCTACTAATGAAACTCTTTACAAGAAATTTTCTGAATTAATGTAGGGAGAATTCGAGATGTCCATGATGGGTGAACTTAACTTCTTCCTTGGACTGCAAATCAGACAGCTTGATAATGGTATCTTTCTCAGTCAATCCAAGTATCTAAAGGAGCTGTTAAAGAAGTTTGGAATGGAGAATGCCAAGCCAATGGGAACACCTATGGCTACTGCAACCAAACTAGACATGGATGAAAATGGGAAGATGTTTGACATTACTCAGTACAGGAGAATGATTGGATCCCTACTGTACTTAACTGCCAGCAGACCTGACATTATGTTCAGTGTCTGTATGTGTGCCAGGTTTCAATCATGTCCCAAGGAAACCCATGCAACAGCTGTGAAGAGAATTTTCAGATATCTTATTGGAACATCACAGATGGGTCTCTGGTATCCAAAGGGCAATGGAGAAGATCTCAAAGGATACACTGATGCTGATTTTGCAGGATCCAAAACTGACAGAAAAAGCACAAGTGGAACTTGTCAGTTTCTTGGAGGATCCCTAGTTTCATGGTTCAGCAAAAAGCAAAACAGTGTGGCCCTATCCACTGCAGAAGCTGAGTATGTTGCAGCTGGAAGCTATTGTGCCCAAGTCATCTGGATGAAGCAGCAGCTTGATGATCTTGAGGTTAAAATAAAAGAGATACCAATCATGTGTGACAACCAAAGTGCCATAAATATCACCAAGAATCCTGTCATGCATTCAAGAACCAAACACATTGAAGTTAGGCACCACTTCATAAGGGATCACATTCTGAAAGGAGTAGTTAAACTGGAGTACATCCCAACAGAGAATCAAGTTGCTGATATACTCACAAAGCCTCTATCAGAAGATAGGCATTGCAAAATAAGAAGAGAACTGGGTATGGTAAATCCCAGTGAACTGTAAGTTATTCTCTTGCAATCTTATTTTCAAAGGTTTCAACTTTAAGATTAATTCTAACTTTAGCATCGGAGTATGTTTAATTTAAGCTGCAGGTGCTCCTCACAAGATTCAATGGCAATAAACTTGAAGATTGGAGCACATCAGAATGGAACAACCAGGAAGTGAAGTAAATGATGAAAATTCTGAGTTCTGATCCATTCCGTAAGTTTTTAATACGATAAAATTCATATTTTAATGAGTGTTAGACATATTTTGCCTCATAAACCGTGTTTTTGAACTAGTCAATATGGTCAACATTCGAATTTTTGTTGACCAACAGACGAACTTCAGCCTATTAGCCTTGGAACAGTTCTCGGTGACGCCTCGAAATTTGTCTGTTGGATCTTTGAAATTTGAATTTTCAAAGACAAAAATATCAAAGTTATGTTTGTCCATCACTGTTGTATGAATTATCACTTCTTGAAATACGAATATTGGACAACCTTTACAAAAGTTGAAAAAAGCAAATTTTCATATCAAAATTCATCTGTTGAATCATGTTCTTCATGTTGAATGCTTGAAAGATGAAGTTCTGCATGCTTAATTCGTCTGTTGATTGTTGTTTTGTTTGTTGCCTACTGTTTGCTCATCAACATTCAAACTTTGTTGGAACAAAATTCATCTATTATGTTTGTATTACTTGTTCCAAGCCACTGTCAGATGAACTTTCAGGATGAAAATTCGTCTGTCAGTAAGCTTTGCTGAACAGTTTAACTTGTAACTGCCCGAAGTTTGAATTTTGACCCCCTCAAAATTCGTCTGTCAGACGGTTACATACGTTAAATCCGACGATTTTCCAATGAACAGACGCAACCCTATTTGTAACTCCTCTGAGTCTGTTCTGATCCTCTGTTCAATCCTCTTAACTTCTGTCCAAAAACCGTCATTCTTCACCATTTAAACTTCCTTTCGCATCCTATAAACCAATTCTAAGCCACATTTAGCATCATTCATCCAAGAAATGGCGAGAGTTAAAAATCCTGAAGCAGGAAAAGCTGAGGCCCGACCAAAGAGGAATGTTAAGTCACAATATGCCTCAAAGGAAGGAGAGAAATCCAAGAGAAAGGCCGAATCCAGTAAGGCAACTCCTTCCAAACGCCAAAAATCATCATCCAAGGCAGATTCACAGAAAGCAGGACCATCATCACCGAAAACTGTAGAACCTTCGGTTCCAGTTCCTTCTGTCCCTGCTGTTGCTTCTTCTGCCTCTTCCAGTACTGAATCTGGAGAGTATGAAATGACTACATTGCCACTGTGGAGCACTCCTGAGATTCAAGAAGAGTACTCTACCAAGTTTTCCAACAAAAAGGTAATCAAGCCTCACTGTGTAAATGTGGAACAATTTCTGATATCCAACAACTTTGATGCTGCAATATGGTTGATAAGATATAGAAATCTGTTGGAAATTGCTGAAAAATATGATGATGAGGTAGTGAAAACTTGGTATGCCTCTCTTCAATACAACAGCAAGAAAATAAAATGGGAGGTCAACTTGAGATCAAGGACCATTTGGCTTGCTGATGAAACCTTCAATGAGGTGCTGGAAATCCCAGGGCAAGATGGGCTGAAAGTTGACATCACAGCCTCTGGGTATATGGATGAGGCAAGTACAGCTGATGAAGAAGGTGGACCCTTCCTGAACTACAAGGAGAGCACCATCTTGGACACCCTATTCAGGAGAAGGGAGAACAGGCCAACGATAAACATATTGAAGCCCACAGACCTAAGTGTACAAGTAAGGATCCTACACTATATAGTGTCTAGGATCATATTCAACAAGGGTGGCAGCTTCAATTTGATAACAAGGGCAGAGGCTCATGTGATGACTGCTATCATACGTGGAAAGTTAATTAATTTGGGTCATATCATCCTCCAGCGAATGATAAAGGCAAGGGATCAGAGGAAGGATTCCACACTCCCCTATGCAGCAATTATTTCAAGAATCCTGCAGTATGCTAGGATTCAACACATTGAAAAGGGGAAAGGGAAACTCACAGAGGCATTCAAAGAAGAAGAACTGCAAAGGATGGGTATTAAAAGAGATGAAGGAAGATGGGTTGGAAAGGGAGCAGGGAAATCTGAAGATTTGTTCTTTGCTGCTGATGCTTTCCTCCAACAAGAAGGCACTTCTGAGGCCCCTGGCAGATCTGTACCTCAGCCTTCTCAGCCAATTCCATCTCCCTCCAGGCCTACTCATCCTCCTTTCACTCCCTCCTCACAGGCCAAGCCAACCAAGATCACTGAGTTGTTTGACAGTTTGTCAACACTCATTCTCAGCATTCGGGATGAGCAAAATGTCAATTTGCTCACCTGCAAGATCAGATCCATTAGTTGGCTGTAAATATGAAAGTGGTGGCTGATGCTTATGAAGAAATAAGAAATGCAATTCCTACCACTTCAGCTCCACCTCAGCCTGGTATCCCTGAACCTACTCTGTCTCCAACTCCTGAGCCTCCAAGCCCCTTCGAGATTGCCTCCTCTGACCATGATGATGATACAGATAGTGCTGGTGCAATGAGGACACCTAGTCCTGGTCCATCCCTGGACTATGGATTGGAAGAAGAAGGACTTCAGCAGACAAGTCCTCTTGAGCCCATGCAAGAAAATGCTCTGGATTCAATTCTATCCATTCAAGAATCAGAGCAAGTTGAAAGACTGGTTGCAGCCATTTCAACCTCTTCTATGCCAGGAGAAGCAAGCAATGAGGAAAGGAGCATTGTACCTGTTGTTGATTATCTTGCCATTGCTTACAATGCTCTGCTGCAAGCTCAAAGGAGAAGGCTGGAAGAAATGTTTGCTCCTACTGAACCAGCATCTCATCCTCTTGCTGCTTATGGGCTATCAGAGGAACAGAGAGCTCGACTAGCTCTGTCCAGGCAGGAAATGCAAGAGCTGCTTGAGGTCTCTGATGATGATGGTGATGAAGAACCTAGCCCTGAGCCTGCTGAGCCCCCTGCACCAGTTCAGCCAGAAATTCCTTTTGCTCCTATCCCTCTTCGTGCTGTTCCTCTCACTCAGATTCCTCCTCCAATGGACTTTGTTGGGCTTTCTGATGATGCCAAAAAGGGGGAGAACTTAAAGCAAACTGGGACCAAGCAAGCTGGAAAATCTGCTGAGCCATCTGGAAAAGGAAAGACGTACAGCAAGAAGTCTAAGCCAAAGAAGAAGTGATTGATTTTAGATCTTAGGCTGAATCTTCTTGTTGTATCTTGCTTGATTGTATTTGTTTGATGTTTTGAGAACTGATCTTTATGTATTGCAACAACTTGATTAAATGTATTATGTTCTTGGTTGCAATGTTTTGGGCTTTGAATCTCTTCACTTAATCTGTTGAAAATAATATCTTATGAACTGTAATGCATATGTTGAGGGGGAGCTTGTGAAAGCAAACCCAAGTACTAATCCAGTTTGTGAGTTGTTTTGTCATCATAAAAAAGGTGGAGAATGTTGAATCAAGAGTTTTGATGATTCCAAACCAACATCCAAGAGCTTGGATTGAAGATATCAAAGGAGATCAAAGTGCTTCAAGTAAAGATTTTCTGAGTATTTGCTGCTAGATCTTTTGTAGGATCTTTAGTTTTAGTTGTGAATGGGTAAAAGATTTTGATTTGAGAAAAAGATGTTTTCAAACCTTGATTTTGTGATTAAATCTTGACTTATTTGAAAAATACCCACAAACAGACGAAGTTTGAAAGTTTAAACTTAACTGTCAAGTTGGAAATTCGAACTTTGCTTCAGGAAATTCGAATTTTGAGCTAAAACTGAATAAGTCTGAAGAGATGGCTCTCTGTCAAACGAATTTTGGTTGTTCAAAATTTGAATTTTCATCCAAGTCTGAAAGAAGCCTCTTAGTGACAGACGAACTTCGCATCTTCAAAATTTGAATTTCAGACAAAACAAAACTTGAGAAAATAAAAGAAATTCGTCTGAAATCATGTCAAAGTTCATTTGAGATCAAGAATAATTTAAGTTTCAAAACTGCTCTCTGACAGACGAACTTTGAACATTGAAGTTCGAATTTCAGTAGCTATGTTTTTAAGTCTGTTGAAATGAAACACTGACATACGAATGACAAGTCTTGTAACATTCGAACGTTGAAGCTAGTCTGAAAAGAGTCTCTCTGACAGACGAATTTCACCCTTTCAAAATTCAAATTTTGAAGAAAGTGATCTACTGTGCCTCTTTGAACGTTCAATGAACAGACAAATTTTGGACTTCCAAAATTCGAATTTCGAAGGCACTGTAGAAAATTGAAAACACTGTTCACACTTAACCGAAAAACTTTCTTCTTGAAAATTCGTATGTCACATTGTAAAAATGTTCTATAAGTTTCAAAATTCGAATTTCACTTCATGAACAGACGAACTTCGTGCTGTAACGTTGAAAGCTTTAACCTTCGGTTTCTTCAAAATTCGTCTGTTGACCAACCAAAATTCGAATTTCAGTATGTCAGAAGCAATAAATGCGGTTGGTTAACGGATAGTTTTTCAGAGTAACCGTTGGATAACTTTCCCAACGGATAGATTTTGTCTCTAACGGACATTTAAGACCTTAAACTATAAATAGAACATCATTTGAAGTTGTGGGTAATGAATCTAACTTGTATATACCGAATTTCTGTCAAAACTTCTTCTCAAGAGCTTTTACCCTCTAGCTTCAATATCTGTACTTTAACCTTCATATCTACTCTATTAAAGAGAGTTATATCTTTGTAAATAATCTACTCTTCATCTGGAAGATAGATTTACTTGTGCGGGGAAATCACAAGGGGATTGGGAAGCACACTGTAAAAGTGCTTAGAGTGTTTGAGAGAGCTCAAGAAACAGAGCATACTTGTGTACTATGGCATTAGCAAGAAGCCTGTTGAATTCTTGCTGTATAGTGGATAAATCTCAAGAGTTGTCTTGGGGACTGGACGTAGGTCAAGTGGATAGACCGAACCAGAATAAATCACTGAGTCTTTTTCTCCTTACCTTCACTTTTTAGCTTGCTCTGTTTTATACGTTGTTTACATTATACTGTACTATCTTCACCCATTTCACTTTGTGCAGAAAAATTTCAATCTTCCCAATTCATCCCCCCTCTTGGGAAGTCAACCTTGCTAACAAGTGGTTGGTGGTGGCAGACGGTGACTAGCAACAAAGAGTAGTGGCCATTGGTAAGCGCCAATAGGAGAGGAAGGAGAAGAGAAAAGGGCACTTTAGTCTTTTATGGGGCTTATGTTGATGTAATTAATCATCTTTGTTTTCAATCATGGATGTAAAGAGGAATACAAGATTTGATATCATTTTTAACAATGTAAAGCTGTTATCACATAAAAATGGAAGCAAATGAGCTGGTATATAAATATAAGTTTTTATATACCTATGTAGCCAAACGGACCCGTAGGGATTAAAAGCCTAGCTGATCCTCACAAATTGGTGGCATGAGAAAAAAAATATATCATTGAAGGAAGAATTTATAAGAATATATTTAGTTTTGGGGCTTTCTTTAAAAAAAAAACTGAACTTCAGGGTTTAAATGATTTTTTTTTATCACCAAGGTTTAAATGAATAAAGGGAAAATTAGGTTGGAGGATCTATATGTGATGATATTTATTATGAAGGATCATAAAAATTAAAATTATACTAAAGGACCAAATAATAATCAATTTACTATTCTACCCTCGTAATAAAGAATAATTCTAAGACAAACCAAACAAATGTTTCTTCACAATTCTTTTGCTACCTCACGTTCCATATCTCTCTTCCCCAGCCTCATCCAATTCATCATTCCAAGATGGCCCTCTTTCATTTTCCCCCTTTTCATTTCTTTCAATGCAACATGAATCAAGAAAGAAACTACCGTAACACCATTCACATCTATTCTTATAACTTAATTTCCTCCCCATTTTTGACTCAATCATTTTATAAAAGAGATATATATATAGTCATGAAGTAAAAATTTAGTCTTGTTTTTCAAGATTAAATTTAAAAAAATGATTGATCTGCAATACCTAATCCATTATCTAGTGAGTATTTGATCAAGCTCATGAATTAAATTGATTATTTAATTTGATCGAGGGATTTGGGCAATGTAGGGCAAAGATCGAGAGCAAGGATACTTGAAGAATTGGTGGTAAAGATGGAATATGACACACTTGAACATTATCAAACTGAGGATGATTAATTCATTGAGTCAATCCATTTCAGATTATTTGTCTTCTTTTTATTGATATATAATGCAACCATTCTCATGACCAAGTTTCATAATTTATGGGATAATGGAAGTAAGGCCTAAAATTGTTGGGAAAAAAAAAAAGAAATAAGTAAGGCCTAAGATTCGATGTGATACTTTGGTGGTAAAACTTGATTACTTATTAGTTATTAGTTTAACATATTGATGATCCCCGCAAAGAAGCATCTTATGATGTTTTAATTTGAATCTCTAACAGATTCACATATGGGATAACACATTCATATGAGGAATTAAATTAAGAGAAGGAAAACGGAGGGCCGGCGACAAGTTTCTCTAAATTAAAAAAGAAGTCTTTTTATTTTTAGAATTATGTTTTTATAAGGTTTTTTAAATTGAATATGTTTTTATAAGGTTATAATAGTCTATTTATTAATTTTTGGTCCTTTAATATAATTATAATTTTTATGACCTTTCATAATAAATATTGGTTTATATAGGTCTTTTGAATAATTTTCCCATGAATAAAACCTTATTGATCTAAAAATGGTTTGAAAAAAAAAATCTAAAAATGGTTGCGCCCTATCACATTATTTTAAAACGAACAGACAATATAACTATTTTAAACATTAAAAAGAATCGATTATATTTAATTCTTTCTAATTTGACTAACCTAATAAGATTAATATGATAATTTTTGTATTGATGAAGTAAAATTATAATTGTTAATTCATAGTCAAATTGTCCAGTTCACCCAAAACCTAATGAACCATTATCTAAATCAGTCCCAAATTTCTACATAATTGATCATTTTAAAAATCAATCAAGAATAGATAAAATCAATGCAAACTTAAAAAAAAAAAAACTGAATAAATTATTAGTTTGATTGGTTTAGACTCTATTTTTTTATTATTAGTACAAAATGACATTACTTTTGAGATAGAAAATTATAAGTATTATTCCTATACATAAGTGTTAACATTTTTCTATTCGAGTCATAAATAATATGTATGAGGGGGTAACAATAAGTGTAAAAACTTTTGGATGAGAGAAAAAAGACTTTCCTATAAGGATAGGTTTATATCAAGGATATTCCTTAATTCCATACTTATTTGATTTGGTTTTGGATGTTATAACAGAATATATACAAGAGGAAATTCATAAGTATATGCTTTTCGTGGATGATATAGTCTTAATTAAGGACTCAAGAGAAGAGATCAACTCTAAATTAAAGTTATTGAGACACACTTTGAAATTAAAAAGTTTTTGCTTAAGTAGAAGTAAAATGGAATATATATATTGCAAATTTAACAAGAGGCGAGTTAAAAATGATTTAGAGGTAAAAATTGGAGAGCAAATCATTCCAGGAGTGTCAAAGTTCAAATATTTGGGGTCGATTTTATAGAGTGATAATGAAATTGATAGAGATATTATATATAGGATACAAGTTGGGTGGTTAAAAAGAAGAAAAGTTTCAGGAGTTATTTATGAATGTAAGGTACCTATAACGCTTAAAGGGAAATTTTATCGAACTGCTATAATACCAACGATGTTATATGGCAGTGAATGTTAGGCTTTGAAAGAGCAATAAGAGAATAAGACGGGAGTAGCAGATATGAGAATGTTGAAATAGATGTGTGGTCATACAATCATGGATAAGATAAGAAATGATTGTATACGGGGGAAAATCTAAATAACACCTATTGAGGAGAAAATGGTGAAAAATCATTTAAGATGATTTGGGTATATCCAAAAAAGAAAACAAGAGGAGCTAATAAGGAGAGTTGATCAAATGACTTGAAACCTTATCAAAAAGTATAGAGGAAGACCAAGAAGGGTACCAAAAGAAGTTATAAGGAGTGAACTCTTGATAAATGATTTATTTGAAGAGATGGTGTTTGATAGAGTCTATTGGTATCATATAATCCATGTAATGAACGTCACTCAGTGGGATAAGACTAATGTTGTTTATGATGTATAAGTGTTAATATTTTTTATTAAATATATGTTCTTTGAAGATGGTTTGTGTATGGAAATTTTTTTCGGAACAGATTAAATGCGACCTTGTCTGTCATGTCACATTGTAAGAGCAATATATTATATTGTGACGGCAAACTCCTTTACGTGTCTCACCGAAGCATGTATGACCAGAAAAGCAAAAACACACCGTTATTATATATAATACTCATTTACCTCTTTCAAATTTAGCAGCTCGCGTAATCTGACGTTATATTCCTTGTACATATCAAAGCTATTAATAACGCTGTTTCCTATTTCCTGATGATCTTATAAATTTAGAAGCCACTATTCCATTCCTAGTACATCATGTAACTTCATTCCTATTTCCTATTGCATCTCTCTCCCTCTCTTTCTCTCTATGTAGGGACCTACCTGTGGTTGTGTATCAAGATGAATGCCAACGAGACATTATTTACGTCCCTTACGTTGTTGAATACATCGAACAATGATGACACGTATCAAGTTTGCTTTAAGACTCCACCCAATATTGTTTCAGATGGCATCTGGGGTGGCCAAGATGATGGAAGGACCCCAATGAGGTCTGCATTACCGTTTTCGAATTGCAGATTATCATCATCTTTGCTATCACCCAAATCTGCCATTTCTCCTTCAAGCATTTGGTATTGCCCTTTTTTCTTCTCACAGATGATGGCAAGTGCAATATGCCTAGGTTCCCTTTTAGGATTTCTTTCCTATTATCAATGAATTACCATTTCTTGCCATGGATAAAACCCAAAATTGAAAGAAACACCATTCTATTTTTGCAGGCAGGTCTGATTCTAGGGCCTTCACTTGAGATAAAGTCATGGAATCTGAATCATGACAGGGAGATGTTGTTCCCATTCGGAAGTCAAGGCATACTTTCTGGATTAACATCAATGGGATACGCATTCTTCATATTTAAACAGCTGTGCAGATGGATCTCAGCATGATAACAAGAACAGGAAACAGGGTTTGGAGCATTGCCTTAGTGGGATTGTTTGCACCTATTGTGGTTGGTGTTTCATGCGTGGCCTGGTTCTCCCAACCCTTACAGAAAGCTATGGGACCTTTTTGTTGCAGTGATATCCCACAGCATAACTTCATTTTCTGTGATTGCTTGCCTCCTCAGTGACCTCAAAATCATAAACTCTGAATTGGGGAGGCTGGCATTATCCACAGCCTTGGTGAGTGACACAACGAGCTTAGCTATATCAAGTGTTGGAAAAGCCTACGAACAGAGAGCTAAAGGTAAACTGGGTTTGGTTGGCGTGGCATAATTTTTCGCCTTTGTTATCCTCATTCCATTACTATCTAGACCAGCTATGTTTTGGATCATTAAACGTACCCCAGAAGGAAGACCTGTGAAGGATCATTACATATTTGTCATCATCGGAATGGTCCTATGTCTTGGTTGGATTTCAGTATGTTTGCACCAAGAATTCATCTTGGGACCTTTCATATTCGGATTATCTGTCCCAGAAGGACCTCCCTTAGGTTCTGCCTTGGTCAAGAAGCTTCAACTGTTTAGCATGTGGTTCCTTTTGCCAGTCTTTGTGACTACTTGTGCGGTGAAGTTTGATTTTTCACTCGACTATTTGCTAACACCAGTTTTAAATACTATTGCCTTCATCATTCTGACCCATGTGGTCAAAATATTAGCCTGTGTGCTTTTTGTCTCTGTTGCAAGATGCCCTTCCGTGATGATCTGACTATTACAATCATTTTGAACTGTGAAGGAGTAGTGGAAGTATGCGTGTATGATGGTATATATGATGAAAAGGTAATCACGCATGAAATCAGAATCTTCAAATTAAGTGCTTTTATTTAATAACTTGTTTGAACAATTGACCGAGCCTTTCCAAATATTTGTGCAGGCTATAAGTGGCCAAGCTTATGGAGTCTTCATGGCGTCTGTATTGATCATATCAGGCATTACGCAAATGTCTCTGAAATACCTGTATGATCCTTCAAGAAAATACACTGGCTATCAGAAAAGGAACATCATGAATCTGAAATCCAGCTCTGAGCTGAGGATGGTTGCTTGCATTCATAAACCTTCCCACATATCTCCTATCATTGATTTCCTTGACGTTTGTTATCCAACAGAAGACAGTCCTGTGACTGTGGATGTATTGCATCTAATTGAACTAGCTGGGAGGGCATTGGCCATTTTTGTCCCACATCGTCATCAAAAGGCAGTCTCAGGTTCACTCAAATCCTACCCAGACAAGGTCATTCTAGCTTTTGATCATTATGAACGTGAAACCCCAGGTGTATCAGTGTACGCTTGCACAGCAATTTCTCCACCTAACCTCATGCATGAAGATGTTTGTAACCTGGCTTTGGACAAACTCGCATCCATTATTATTCATCCATTCCATCGAAGATGGTCCGTCGATGGTGTAATTGAGTCTGACGACAAAAACATAAGGTCAACAAACTTGAAGCTCCTGGAAAGAGCTCCGTGTTCGATTGGAATCCTCATGGATCGTGCTTCCCTCCCCAATGATTCATTAACAAGGTTAGCCATGGTGTTTCTGGGTGGGGATGATGATAGAGAGGCTTTGTGCTTAGCCAAAAAGAGCAGCTAGGGATCCAAGGACGAACCTTGTTGTGTACCACCTTGTTGGAGAGGACAATTTAGGAACATCCAACTTGGAAAACGCCCTTGACAAAGCTGTGCTGAAAGATATTGGGCAAGATTATCCTGATCTGAGTAATGTAACATACAGACAGATTCCTTCAAATGACGGGACCCAGACATCTTCTTTTCTTTGAAATATTGCGAATGGGCATGACTTTTTTATAGCTGGGAGAAGGCATGAGATCAACACACCTCAAACATCTGGGCTTGCATATTGGAGTGAATTTCCAGAGTTAGGCGCCATTGGTGATTTGCTTGCTTCATCAGATTGTGGGAGCAGAGCTTCTGTGTTGGTGCTGCAACAAGTAGTCTCCAACACTCAAATGAGGTGGAAGTTTTAGTTGCCAATATAGAGGGAGAAAGAGAGAGAATGCACATTCATTTTGGTTTTCGTTCCTCTTTTTGATACAGAATGCACATGTATTTTGGTTTTTCGTCCCCCTTTTTGATACAGTTTTCCAGCAATACATTAAATAGACTATCATGAGTTCTCATATTGATTAGCCATTTATTTTACCTTTAGTCAATTGCCCATTCTCTTGTTTTAAGCATGCTTGTGAGGGCCATTTTTTTAATGGTTTTATATATATATATATATATTTGAATAAAAGGGATGCAAAACCATATAGAAAACTAACCCCAAAAGATAACAGAAAGCTAGCCACTATGTCCATCCGACTCCATTAAACTTCTTAGATATGTTGGCTTCTCAAGAGGGAATAAATTGAAAAAATTAAAATTTTCTATAAAAGTTAAGAGAGTGATAAAAGCAAAGATGACAGTAAAAATAGAGTATAAGAGAATAATAAAGTGAAATAAGTATAAGGGAAAAGAAGACACAGATGTTTATCCTGATTCAGTCTCTTTATCTTGACCTACGTTCAATCCTCAAGCTACCACTTAAGATTTTCCACTATCTTGCAATAATTCAGGGGGCTTCTTGTAATTGCCTCCATACAATTTGATGCTCTATTCCAAGAGCTTACAATTTCACTCTTTGCACTCTAACTAAGTACTTCCCAAATCCCTTGTGAAATCTCCTCACAAGAAAATCTTTCTTCCAGATGAAGATAAGATTGATTACAGTGATTGAACTCTCTAATTTAGAGTATATATGAAAGTTGAAGTACAGAATATGAAGTATGTGAGAGTAGAAGACTTTAACTCAAGAATTTAGCAGAGCTTCTGTATATACAATGTAAAATCGTTACCCACATCTTCAAATAAAGTTCTATTTATATATTTATGTCTTAATTATACGTAAGAGACAAGATCTAGTCATTAGAGACGTTACCCAACGGTTACTCTGAAAAACTATTGATTCACCAACCACATTTAATGCGTCTGACACTCAAAGTTTAAATTTTGGTGTGTCAACTGATGAATTTCGCAATGACCAAAAGTTAAAGACTTGAACGTTGAACTTCGAAGTTCATCTGTTATAAAACAGAGTTCGAATTTTCATATTTGGAAAATGTTTCTATGTTGGAACATACGAATTTTCAAGTTTAAAGCACTTCTAGTAAGTGTGAACAATTGTTTCATATTATTACAATGCCTTCGAAGTTTAAATTTTGGTGCCCAAAATTCGTCTGTTAGTGGGCAGCTCAAGAAGGTACAATAGTTCTTCTTTTCTAAATTTGAATTTTCAAAAGCCAAAATTTATCTGTTAGAGAGAGCTCTTATCAGACTTAATTCAAAGTTCAAATTTCTGAATACTAAAATTCGTATGTTGAAAGATTATCATAACAAACTTTCAAGTTGTATTTTCAAAGTTCGAATTTCCAAAATCAAAGTTCGTCTGTCAGAGAATTAACTTAGAATTTTTTTAAACCTTACTTTCAGATGAACTTTGACATATCCTCAGATGAATTTTTCATTTTTCATAATTTTTATTTTACCCAAAATTTGAATTTTCAAAAGCCAAAGTTCGTCTGTCAGAGAGAGCTCTTATCAGACTTAATTTAAAGTTTGAATTTCTGAAATCAAAGTTCGTCTGTTAGAGGAACCTCTTTTCTTACTAACATATTTTCAATCCGAAGTTTAAATTTTAGATGCCAAAGTTCGAATTTCCAAAGCAGCAAATCAACTTTAACACTTCAAAGTTCATTTGTTAGTGGGTATTTTTCAAATATTTCATGAATTATCATCAAATCACATTTTTAAAACATTTTTTTACAAGTTCAAAGTCTTTTACTCTATTTAAATACAGTAAGAAATCTTATATCTAATCTTATGCTGGCTTTTCTTGGATTTATCCACCTGAGATCCTTTTTACATTTTTGATATTTTCTTTCCAAGCTCTAATTGGTTAGTTTAGAATCATCAAAACACTTGATTCAACAAAACTCCTACAACCTAAAGGAGGATTAATGAACAAATAAAACAGTACATCAATATTATGAGCTAATGCTGCAAGCCAATTAGCACAACCATTGGCTTCCCTATAAATGTGATTATTAATGATATTCCATTCCTTAGCGATCTAATGGTTTATATTGCGCAAGAGGAGTACTTCATTTCCACTTAATTTTTTTGCATTAAAATAAAAGCTCTCTGTTTATCGTTAGTTTCACTTTTCTGATTTATTTTTTCTCTCAAGGATAGTTCCATGATCATGTTTAACTATATCGGAGTTATGGTGGTGGCCAAGTATTAGAGAAAATAGAGCAACCCCATGCAAAAGGAATATGATTTTGAACAGCATCAAACATTATTATTTTTGTATAAAAATATTATATGTGATTTAAGAAATAAAATAAAATGATATAGACTATTTAGCCGGCAGCAGTAGAGAAGACTGCCAAAATGGCATACCATGATATATCCATATCTTCTGCTTGGCAAGCACTAATGTCCATCGGCATCCATAAAATTGATTCTTCAGATAAACATAAACTTCACCCATCATAGATAGCATAATCAAAAAATCGTGTTTCCTTTTATGGCCCCCTCGGGTCTGTGAAGGAGCATATGTTCTCAATGTCCATTAAAATTTCATCACATTGCATTTACTAAAGTCTCATGACTACAATATATCCCAAGACATGAAATTTCCTAATTGCTCATCATATGTACCAGTATTTAGAGTTGAAGATTTGACCCAACTATATAATTTATAATAAGAGCATTTGTAATCACTTCACACGGCCATAATCTAGGTACAACTTGGCTGAATCCTACGCTAAAAAGTAACAGCGAATTACATTCATTTTTCCATTTTGTGCTCTAAAAAGGTTAATTTACTAGGAAAAGAAAAGTATGTACCTATCACTCTAGAACCTCACATTCCCCCAGCTCTAGAGATTTGCTTCAAACAATCAGCAATCTTGTCCTCTGTTATATCACTGACGTTTGTGACCAATGGGCTCTCAGTTGGGACAATATCGTCTCTGTGGTAGCTTCCTGGACTCCTAAGCACCCCCTCTGAACCTTTGGGCGCCACTCCCTTCAGGATTATGGTCTTGTGAGTTCCAGAAATCAGTTCCTCATAATCAGTGTCCCCAGTTTCTCCGAGGAAGACATACATGTTTGCAACGTTCAATCTCCAACGGACAAAGAGGTACCTGAAATCAGCAATAGCAAATAGTCAATTAGTTATTATTAAGTTGTTGCAGTTATACACTTTCATAAACTCAAAATGATTCATACAAACACAGTTGAATTCTACACCTACCAATTTACATATTGTTTCTACCACTTGATAAAACATTATACTCCCTCCGGTCTCAAATATAAAATATAAATAATTAATTCACATAAATTAAGGAATAAAATTAAAAGTAGTTGGAATCATTAAATTTGTCAAAAATTCAAAATAATTTCCAAAAATGCCCCCATTTAATGTTTAACACTTCTATCGTATAATTAATGAAAATTAATTGTATTCACTTATTTAATGAAGGGTAAAATTGAAAAAATTTAGACAACCCATATTTGTATCTTATATTTTGAAACAAAGAAAACGTCTCACATGTGTTTTATATTTGGGACCAAATGGAGTATTTCTAAATATTAAACTAAAGAGAATTAAAAATAACATTTAATGATTCATTCAATGGATATGATAATGCTATCTAGATTGATATCAGATAGGCAATGTCTGAAGGTTACACGTAAATTTAGTGAGTGAGATAGATTGTTTTCTTTTAATAAGAAAAGGACAGTTCTGTGGAAGAGGACAACGTTATAATATTAAGACAATAATCTACTTTTATGCAGCGACATAAATTGATGCTCAATAATATCACAGTAATTTTACCAATTAGATGCTCAAAAGTAAGTGGTATACACACACCAATAAAATGAAAGGGGTATTGCGAAAGTTTATGCAGATCTCATCATCGTAATGATTAGTTGCCGTTTTTTCTTTCCTTAAGTTTTTCAAAGGCAGGTAACTTTCACATTTATTAGGGTGATAACCAGTGAGTTTACTTCCATATTTTCTTACTAGATAACAAATTACAGTCAGACTCAGGTCAACAGCATTACTCATAAGCTTTGAGAGAACACGTGAAATTACATATTACATATTAAACAAATAAGTGGTTAGCATGAATTTTCCTAAGCTCTCTTCATTTCTCTTGTAGTCTTTCTCTACAAGGTTAATAATAGCAGTTTCTACATATTCCCTTAATCATGAAAGCAAGCATCAAAACCTGGGTTTTTTTCTGGCCAAATCAAAACCTGGGTTTGAGCAACAGTTAAATGATAACTCATTATAGAATGCCCCGTGTTGTTCATCATGAACATTTTACCTGAGCGCCTGAGCTCTAGATGCAAGAAGCGGAATAACTTGCATTCTAGTTGATGCCCTACAATACATAAGATGACAACGTAGACCTCGCATCCTGAGCTTCTGCCTCAAGTCATCAACTTTCTTTGCCTGCAAAACCAAAAGAAGCATTTTGAATTAAGTGCCATAGCTTTTGCTCCAACATGCAAGTATAGTAAATTTCGTGTACCTTACTAAGTTCCTTCATTTTGTATGAGATGCAATGGGCATTGCTTGATTTCGAATCTTCCTCAATTGGACCAGAAGGTTTATTTGAATTTTCTTCACCTTCAATCGTATTCATAAGTTTCCAAATGGTTTTCTTCAGACCTTCACAACCCCAACGATAGTCAATATGTGCTGCATAATCTGGATCGGGCAGTAGCTTTCCATCTTCTGCATGAGTTCCAGGGTAGTACACTTCACTCCCACTGCTGCAAATTAAAGCATCAAACTCATTTACTTGAATATTGCCAGATGTGAGTAACTCAATTGTTTCTAGCATTGGCATAGCTGTTGATAAGGCAAATCCTGAAACCCTTGCAGTTTGAGAGTCTAGTTGAACAGCTTTTATCATTTTCTGCACAATCTGGATCATCTTCTTGTCTGGAGCTCCGTTAATGTCATAGCAATCAAGTGCTATAACAATTAATCTGCGTCTTCTCCTCAAGAGAGGATATTTTCCTGGTACATTATCAAGTGGCTTATTCTTAGCATCATGATTTTGAACAGAATCTGGCTTCTTTATCTTGCTTAGGACACGTTTCACTTGGTCTTGCATCTCAGGACCACCACTGGCTGCAGCAATATCAAGTGATTCATTTAGTGAAGATTTATCCCCATCAATTGAGAGCCTTAGGGACATGTCCTGTACATCTTTGAGCGAATCATTAAAAGACTCTTCAAAAGCTACATCATCCCCTGGAGTATCAGTTTGCCATTGTGGATGCCTCATTCGACATGCTGCCACCCTAGTTAAATAAGTACGACAGTGTTCAGGCCACGAGAAAAGGTGTATGTTCCTCCAACCATTTTTCCTGCATTCGTTCCATAGGGTTTTATCTGACAATAACTTAAGCAATGCATCAGCAATTGCTTGCTGATCATGGGGGTCCACAAGCAAACCATTGTTGAGGGCCTGAAATATTGCAGGTAAGACAAGCAAAGCAGGGATTATATGCAATATCTGATATTGCATGACAACCATAAATGACTGGAAAAACAAAATTTGAAATCCATAACAATCTCAACAACTAGATACTGATACAGTTGATTTCAAAATGTCCTTCGTACATCTAAGCAAATAGTTCATGCTGTAAAAAATAAAGGTCACTCTTCATTTACCCGGTTAATGTCCACCGGTCCCCCATTTTTAGTGGCCACCATGGGAAGCCCATGTGCTGCTGCCTGGATAAGTTTGAACAGATATAGATGAAAAGGTACGTAATTTTAAGATTAAAATGAGAATAATATAAGTGACCTGTTACATATAACCAACCTCAATTAAAGTAAGACCAAAAGGCTCCACTAAAGCTGGATTTATGAAAACTCCCTGAGATAAATTTTAAATCAATTAACTTCTCATCACAGTTAGAATATTACAAAGTACATCAATATAATGAAATCTTCATTTTACCTTTGTTTTTGCAGCAAATCGGTAAATCTCTGGAACATCAGCTTGCTTGTGATGTTTGGGGTATGCTACTTGCCCGTATAGATCATACTTGTCAATTAGTTTCAACACCGTCGTGAGCACACTAGCATTCCCAGAAGACATCTCATCTATGTCATCCCTATTTCCCATTATAAGCGTCTATTTGAAAAAATATTAGTCCTTGAACAAGTAATAACTATAGGTTCCACTTGGCAAAGAGGGACAGTTGCATTAAGTACACTTACAAGATTAGCAAGTTCTTTTAAGGGACGACATTCTCCAAAGGCCTTTAACAAAGTGGTTATGTTCTTCTTTGGATCTGGCCTTGATAAGGCCAAGATCATAGGCTTGTGAGGATTCGAAAAGAAACGCATTACCTGCAAGGTGTAGTAAGTTGCAAGTCAATAACATTAAAAAACATTAACTAAGGTTCCTTGAGAAAAATAAGCACACATATAGGTTACTCACTTCTGACCAAATTGGAGGTAATGCTTTAGGTGAAGACCCATCACCAGTAAGCTGTGTGAGCTCCCCCTCAACTTCTGGGGCATCTTCTTGGATTACAACGCTGCTAAAGTCCATACCAGGTGGGATAACCTAAAGAATGCTTGCGTCACTAGTATTCATTAAGACATTCAGTGGAAATACTCAATTTGAGTGACTAATCACAAAACCTAAAAAAAGGAGGGAAAAAGAAGAAGAAGAAGAAGACAACAACAACAACAAAGGAAGAACTCGTCCATTCAGCCAGTAAAGTTGGTAAGTATGGATAAATGCCTTTGCTAAGAACCTTTCACCAAAGTGCTTCAGACAGAGATATTTTGGAGGAGTATTTTATGCGATGGAACTAAGTGTAAACGATTGTGAATTGAATTAAAGCATTCTCCTCCCAAGATTTAAGGAGGTATCCATTAACAAATAAATGCAGTCTTACAGCCATCCTTGGCATGAACCGGCCATGGCAATTGACATTACGTCTAGCACGTGCACGCAAGACTTTCTCAAGTTTTACATCAAACCCATCATAAAGTCCCCATTGCTCCACAATTTCTTGTTTTGTACTAGTGATAACAAGTTCTGCAGCATCTAGGGAAAGTTCTTCCGCCTCTATCCTCCTCATAATCTTATATGTTGAATTGATATCCTCCTTTGATTGACGCCCCTGCTTAAGAAGTTGCTCAAGCTTATTTCTTCCAAGTGAATGACCCGTCAGCACCATTGGCACATTTAAAGCACCTGAAAGAAGAGCGGCGCTATCTCCAGCATCAGCATAATGTCCATGAATTACATATGGCCAGACAGGTTGACCCCCACCAACTTGTTCACCCAACACTTTTGACATATTGAGAATGTGAGCTAAAGCCCCATCAACAAATTCTTGAATATAGGGCCAAAGTAGTTCTTTCCGGAGGTACTTATCACGTGGACCAAAGGGTATTCTTATGATATATGCACCACTGCTCTCTCCAGCATCAATGTTATCCTCATCACCTGAACCTGCACTTAGCATTTCTGTAGGTTCTCCATAGCTCCAATCAACCTCAGGAGATGAGATTTGACGTGTGAACAGATCTACTCTGTACACTCCAGGCATTTTTGCAAGTGCCCGGGCAAGTTCTACCACATATTTGATCTGGAAATAAATTGATTCAAGCATTATACACTAATTAGATGGAAGGGATAAAAGGAATTTCTTTGTCATTTGTTTGTCTGGGATTGACAGGTACCTGTCCGCCAGTGTCAGAATCACGACCAAGTTCCATGTTTTCTCCTCGAATCAATCCATGCAAACTATGGAACAAAAGGACAATTTTACAGCAAAAGTTAGCAATTATATGTTTCTAGAGTTTATTATTCAAAGCATTTCACAATAGGAGTAATAACAAGGATAGGCCTACTACACAAAATAATGGTGAAAATTCTTAGTAAACGTGTGTGTTCTTGATAGTACATCACCTACAATGCAATTCCATTTTCTTTTTTCTTGTATTTATAATCTTTAAACCAGATTAATCTTTAAGCAGTTCCCAAGTACACTAAGACCAGTTCCCTATATGGAAGAAGATAAAAGAAAAAATGGCATCATGACCAGTTCATATCAGAAGGTGAGAGTCTTAGAGGCTAACTCCCACGCACTTCCTGGCATCTGCACTAGACAGAATAAAAAACAGGTAAATGTAACTGATGCAGAGCTAGAGTTTTTGCTGATCACTAACAAGGGTATTGAATATAATTCCATCTTCCACTAAAATGAGTATTCCCAGAGATATCAACACATGTATGAAAAAAGAAGGTATCGATTCCAGATGACTCTAAATGGCGTGCTAAGCGGATGGCAAAAATTGTGTATACCTTAAGAGAACAATATAAAGCTTCTTTTCCTTTTTGTCATCAGACCATACTTCCAAGGTTGAAATCTGACGCTGGAATCTTTTCTTTGGGGACTCACTTTGCAAATTCTCCCCTAAACTATCCCCCTTTTCTCCTTCTGACAATTCCTCGGACATATCCTCTGTAGCATCCCTGCGTCCTAGTTCTCGCTCCCACCTTCGATCTGCCAACCTCTGATTTTCTTCCCATTCCAACTATACAAAGCACACAAGTGCATTAGCCTCACATACACTTACTCCCCAATAAATGGTACTTTCCTTGATTTGTTAAGTGGTTGAAGGATCAGGTATAATGACTTGAAAACTTGAACCAGAAAGTGTTTGGTAACTCACAGAGATTATATTCCATGTCTAGAACAGTCTAACCTATCCGTGTATTAAAAGGGGGGGAAGTGGGGTGGGAAGGGGGACAAATATGGTTACGCATCTAGTTTCTTAAGGAGATATAAAAATCTTAAAATATTCGAAATAGGGGGGAAAATCTCTTCAATCGTAAGAAGCCAAAATAAAACAAAGGATTTCCCATAGTTTAAATCTCAGGAATACACAATTCAATTTTCCAGGTGCAGTTATCTAAGTATTTGATCATTATTTATGCACATTCAACCATGTGCAGAGACTTGTAACTAAAGAAGAACCTGCTTCTTCTTGCGAGCAAGATGCCAAATGCGCCAGCACATGTTCTCTAGTCTTGAGCTGCGCTCGCGAGAATTGCGTGTGGCAACCACCTTGATCCACGTTCGGTGCAGGTCAGACTCATCTACACCCGTCACCACCTCTTCCACAAAGTATTTGGTGGGATTGAAATGTCCTCCTTCTCTCAGAGAAGGAGGCGCTGCCTTTTGTTCATCAATGGTGGAAGCCCCCGTTGAGAGGATAGCCTCCAGGTACCCATTAATCCACTCATTCCCAGCCATTTTCCCTCACTTTCTCGCTGATTTTCCCGATTGGTTTCACTCAGCAAAAATAATCCATGCAGACACTTTGAAACAAATACAATTTTTTTCTTTAATCTAAAAGCTCAGTGAGAACAGAGTGAATATTGCAGGGTTTCTTGAATAATACGGAAAGCCTAGAGCAAACTTATCAGATATCCAAGGACTACGTTCTTCTTTAAATGGATGTTTGGAGGGGGAAAAGAATCAATTTGTGTCTCTTTCTGGGAAAATTTAAATGCAGGGGAAGGAAAATTAAGGTGTTGAATAAGAAACGAGATGCAAAAGAGTCAATTTAGAATGATGGGAAAGAGTTAAAAAGAATATGAAGAGAATGAAGAGTGATGAAGGCTAAAATTAGAGAGAAATGGAGAGGAGAAAGGAGGAGATGAGGAAGGGAAGAGAGACACGTGGGTGAGAAGAGACTAGTTCACATATCAGGTGTGAGGAGGGAGAGTGTGTGTGTTTGTGTGGAGACTACACCTGAGGCTGAGGCATTGATTCTAAGTGAAGAGACTAGTTTTGTTTTGTTTTGGTGCTTTGGAATGGAGAAGGAGTGAGAATGGGAGGGAATGAAATGACGAACAAAATGAAATCTGAGGGAATTCAGGATGTTTGTTCCAACGCTGTCCGCTTCCGAATGCGATCCTTATGCTTGCTTCCTCCCCGCCATTTTTTTAAGGGCAAAAAAATCATATTAATTTTTATTTAAATAATAATAATATTATTATATATTTTAAAATTGAAGATTTTATCAAGAATCACATACATTGAGGGAGTATTTGATTTTTTCTAGGTTGTAAATAATAATTTTAAAATGTTACTGTAGGATAAAAAGTAGATATGATTTTAAGCTATCAAGTTATGAATCATACAGCATGAATAATATTTTATTTTTAAGGACTTTTAATTTTTTTTATATTTCTTAAATGTTATTGGAAAAAAAAGACTAGTTTAAACATTAAATTGGGAATATTTATGAAAATTTATTAATTTTTGACAAATTTAAGAAAGGTAATTATTTTTAACATTTTTTAATATTGGTGAAGTAGGTATTGGAATACTAATGTAAATTATGATTTTTTATTCATTAGTAGATTTTATTTTCAGACTTATTTCTAAATTCTAGGATGGATAAAAAAATAATAAATTCTTATAAATATGTTAGATTATGGATTACTATTATATAGTTTATAATTTCAAAAAGTTGTATTTGTTTACTCAATAAATAAATTCATGTGTTGATGGCTAAAGAGTGAATACACATTTTTAAAGGAGATTAGTCCTTAATACTATTGAGAAATATTTTTAATTTATGGGGAAAAAAAGAGTGTACATATTCATTAATTCATGGAGTGAATAAAAGGATGAACATGTCATTTTATACTTAATGAACAAATGCATAAAAGCACATCTCTATGTTCATCATTGAATGATGCATAGCATAAAATCACCCTCTTGCTAAATATAAATAAACCACTATATATCTTTATAATCAAGGTTGTTAAACTCGTGATTCTAAATAAATTCGTAATGGGGTAAGTAAACTCGTAACGTAAACTCGTAAGAGTTTACTGTAAGAGTTTACTGTTATTAATAAATATTATTAAAATATATAATTACATAATTAAAACATAATTCAAATCAAACTAATTTAAAATAAAGTCATCTCTATTTCATAATTCATAGAATTTGATATAAAAAAATTCAACTAAATCCATATATAAAGTCATTAAACATAAACAACTATAAAACATATAAATAAAAATTTAAGAAAGATCTTCAAATGTTTGATTGTTATCATCTTCAGATTCTTTAGCATCACCAACACTATCTTCACCTACCTTACCACCATTGTTATCACCACCATCATCCAAAGTCATATTCAAATTATCATCACCTAAATTATCAATATTTAAATCAACATTTAAATCAACCTCTAAATAAGTATCAAGCTCTATCTCTGGCTCAAGACTATAATTTTCAATGTTCTCGTTATTTTCAGTAGGTTGATCAATCTCATCATCTTCTTCATCTACATTATCTTCATTTATTCTCCCTTCGGTTATCCATTCATTATCAGAATGAATATCATCGAAGTCATAAACATAAGATCTATTGTTTTCCTTCCTCCTTAGCTTCAAATTGCACATCACAAATGCCAAGTCATTCATTTTTTTTTGGTGCAAACGGTTTCTTTTCTTGGTATGAATCTAAATAAAATAGAAAAAGGAAATCATCAATATTATAATAATGAAAGTGATTATAATTTATAATGAAATAAAAGTATTCCAAAATTTATTACTTACCATCTTAAGAGCACTCCAATTACGTTCACAACCAGAAGAGCTGCAACATAAGCTAAGAATGCGAATTGCAACTTTTTTAAGTTCTGGGCATTCATCTCCATAGGAATCCCACCATTCTGCTGGACGCATTTTTGTTCTTAATGCTTGTGCAGTGTCATGTCCAAGCATGCCTCTTGCATAGTGGAAGTCAGTTAATTGAAGCTCAATTTTATTTCTTTCATCTTGGTCTTCAACCATTCTTGTTAAGCATTCATACAATCCTTGTTTAATCTCATAATCAGGTTTGAAATCAGTATTGTAGTGAAAATGAGGATTGAGATAGTATGCAGCAGCATGTAAAGGCCTATGTAATTGAGCTTCCCATCTCTCATCAATTATATTCAAGATTTGTTCATAACTACAATAATTAATAAAAATCAAAGTTAAAATATAAGTAATAAGAAACAAAGTCAAAATACAAAATTAAATGCTAGCTGTTCTCTTTCTTCTTCAATCACGTGACGTTGCTAGCTGTTCTCACTCCCCAAGGCTTAAAAAAATAATAGGCGTATCGTGTTGTCAGTTTTCTTCTTTCTTTTCTTTCCTTTCAACCTTTCCGTTCACTCTTCAGCTTCTCTACTGTCTTCTTCTTCTTCTTCTGGTTTTTCTCTCCTTAGAGATGATAACACACTTATCAATGGTGGAAACTGGAAAATGGCTAAATAGAAAGCGCACAAGCAGCGAAGGCAACGAGACTCGAGAAATTATAACAAAGAAGAGGAGGGCGCTTCACAATATTTTTCTAGGGCAAGCTAACGCTTCTATTTTCACACTGGTTTGGGCTTTTTTTGTTTTTTTTCTGATTGGATCTAATATAAATTCCTCAACTCGCTTAACTCGGTAGAGAACGGCGAGTTCACCGTTTCTGTACGAGTTAGGAACGAGTTTCACCGAGTCACGACTGGGTTCGAGTTTGTAACCAAGTTGTCTCATTTTCATCTATCAGACACGGTAACTCGGCGAGTTTACCGAGTTGACTCGCCGAGTTAACAACAATGTTTATAATGCATTATTGAGTATAGAGTTACTAGGAGATAAGAATATTTAGGAGTCACTTAGCACTAGAAGTTCAATTTTCCAAGAAGTAGATTAATCATTGTTGCTTGATTTCAAAAAATGAGTTCCTAGAAAGTTGGTATAACTTGAGAAATTCAACTTTTTAAACAAATCCATGAAAGATTTACTTGCCAAGTTATTTATGATAGATTTAATATAATATAAATTTGGATGATGATAAATGTAGAGTAATAAAGAACAAATGTATTATATGTATCTAGCATATATATTGTTCCTTAAAGAAATAAAATGTGCATTAGTATGAATTTAGCTATGTTTATAATGCATATATTATGTTATGTACTAATATATCTACTGTACTCATATACTTTATAATACAGGTTGGATATATATAAATTGGATTAACTACTTAGTTTGTATGTGTAATATATTAAATGTAGGTTTGTTTAAGTGAGAAGAGTGAATATTAAAATAAAAAAAGGGAAATAATAGCATGTTTCACTCAAAGAAGAAGAAGAGAAATAATACTCCAAGAATTGAAAATTTGAAGGGAGCATGCCAGGAAAGGAATGATCAAGTGAAAGTGGAGTTCAATTTTTGATGATCTAGTTATTAGATATATTTTATTTTTACTTAGATTTTGAGGTGATTTATTATTTGAAATTTACTTAATCTTATTACCCTATATTTTGAATGAGTTAGATTAAGTAAATATGATGTTAGCATGTGTTATAATTGAAAAATATTGGCTAAGAAATGAATTTTGCATTTGACTCATACTTATTTTGTGCAAAATTTGAACTTTTTCAAAATTACAAAGATTTTATCTCTAATAGATAAATTTCGATTCTGAAATTCGAATTTTGGGCTAAGTATTGTTAGTAAAAATGTACAAAATTCGTATAAAACTTAGTCAAAATTTGAATATTGTTAAAGTTCAAAAAAAGTTCAGAATTATCTCATCTGACAGACGAACTTTGGATTTCATAGTACAAATTTAAAAATGAGAATAAGCGAGTCCCGTTTAAGCATGCCTCTAACAGATAAACTTTGTAGTTCAACAGTCGAATTTTAAAAAGAGAGAACTTTAGTATTATGTTGAACGTGTTTTTGACAAATGAATTTCATCTTCTGAAATTTAAATTTCGAAGTGCACTATGAAAACTTAAGATAACTGTTCAAACTTAAAATAAGCACTTCTAGTATAAAAATTAGCATTAACTAACATGGGTTAACTTTGACAAACTCGAAATTCAAATTTCACTTTGTGACAGACGAATTTTTAAAGTTTAATGTTAAACACATAATCTCTACAAAATTCATCTATTGAGCTCAGAAATTTAAATTTTGAAATGACAAACGCATCTAATGCAGTTGGTGAACAATTTTTTTTGTACAGTAACAACTAGAACTTGTGTCTAACGGATAAATTTTGTGTTTAATATATAAATTTATAAATAGAACATAATTTAAACTTATGGGTAATGAATTTAAGTGAGTTTATGCCAAAATGCTACTACAATTTATAAAATTTTTCAGTGTCAGCATTCATAGTTCAACCTACATCAATAGAGTAAACTTTAATGTATTATTTACTCTATAAGAAAGTTTCAATTCTATAATCATTCTTTTCTACAAATTTTAGATAGAATCTTAGTGTGGGTGAAACACTAAAGGAAATAATACATCTTGTAAGGATATGAGGAGAGTGACTTCACAAATACCTACTGAAACTTGTGAGATGTATTGAAACTTCACAAGTACCCAGATTAAACTTATAAAATATAGTGAAAATATCAAGTGGTGGTTTGAGTATTGAACGTAAGCCTAGTGGTTTGAGCTGAATCAGGATAAATTCTTATATTTAATCATTCATTCATTATTTCATCTATATCCTTTATCACCATTTATTCATCTCTGTTTTACTACTTCACTTGGTGAAATTGGGTTGCGTTTTAAAAATGGTAAAAATCTTACATCACCCAATTCACCCTCCTCTTAGATAATTAGGCAAATCTTACAATTTTCTTCCTTCGATTCTTTATATAAAGTATTTACAACCAATGCACAGATATTAAAGAGAATTAATTACATTCTTAAATTTATAAAAAAAAAGCATAAAATTCTAATTTTATCCTTACTAATTAAAATAATATAATCTTAACAGTAGTATACTTAACCAATCAAAATGAATTTGAGGATCTTAATTAAACCACAATAGACCAATTAAATTAGTTATTATTATGTGGAAATTATATAATTAAGCTAAAAAAGGAAAATCAAATCATCCTATCACATAACACTTTATATTTAAAATCAAGAAACCTTTTAGACGATTTATAAAAATGACTAGAAGAAGTATAATGTTTTTTCAAAAGTATCCCTAATATCTTAATATTTTTTCCTTAATAAGTATGGTATTGATGTCAATTAACATTAAAACATAACATATTTATTTAAAAAATCTAAATGTTTCCCAAAAAGTAAAATAAAATAAGCAAATTAAAAGTGAATTTCCTAGAAAATGAATTTCTCAAGAATTTCTAGAGAAGTTACTTCCTTGAAAATATATCAAGTGTCTCCTTATAATTTTTATGTAGTGTTTGGGAGGAATTTTTTATATCGGTAATAAACAAATTTACATAGGGTTCACAATATCATAAAAAAGCATCATTATCCACCATTTAGCAAATAAATGTAGGGAAAACAATTTAATCATGTATTGAAGCAACCATCCTATAATGATCTTAAAAAAAAAATTACATATATTTGTCCATATTATTATTTTTAAATAGACAATAATGCAGTGACAGTGGCAAAGCCAGGAACTTGAGTCATTGAGAAATTTTTTTTAAGAAAAATACTTAAAAATTTAAAAAATTAATAATTAAAAAATTAGTTTATACTTTCTAAATAATTATAAATTATAATTGACAATTAGTATTTAATTTTATTTACAAATAATATGTTTGTAGTTGTTGAAAATTTTGATTTTTATTTGATGAAGATTGTTGTTCATCTAATGATAATTTTTTCTCTAAAAATCTTTTCATTTTTAATTCAAAATCTAAAGAATTTGCAATTGCTATAAATTTAAACATTTCAGAGAATAAAAAACACACATAAATAACAAATGATATTTCTCAATAATTTTAAGAATATCACAAAAAAAATCTATAAATTAAATCAAGAAGATATATTCACAAAAAATATAAAATGATAGTGAGAGTTTGAGTTTTTTGAGTTCAAGTATGGATTTATTAGGTTTAAGTTATCAAAAGTTAAAAAAAATGAATCCAAAAATATCTAAGTATCTAAAGAATTCAAAATATTAGGGTCAGAGTTGCATCTCTTGCTACAATGTTGCTCTTAGGCTAGGTTTGGTACGTGGGAATGGAAACCCTGGAATGAGAATGTGAGAGGAAAGCTATGATGATGTATGTTTGGTGTGCATAATTTAGAAAACCAAGGGAATGAGTAATTCCTATGAACATGGGAATGAGCAATCCCACCTCCCCCATGAAATTGAGACTGTAGCAATAGGATTAATAATTTTTGGACCAAATTACCTTTGTCCTAATCTTTCTCTAGTAACAGGGTGAGTAACACCATGAAGATTGAAGGTCGACAGAGGAGATGGGAGGTGTGCATGAAAATAGTTTATTATATTTTTATTAATTTTTTGAGGAGATGAGAGGCGTGCTTAAAAATAGTTTATTATATCTTTATTAATTTTTTCTAAGGGTATTATAGATTTTTAAAAAATTTTGGCTTCTTTTTCATATCCAAATTTCCTAACATACCAAATATACTTTTAAAACATATTCCCATCACCACTTTCATTCCCTCAAAAATTATTCTACGTATCAAATCGGGCCTTAATGTGACTTATCTGTATCTTTTATATGTATATATATATATGTAAAGGTTTGATCTTTAATGTGGGATACATGTCAATTAATTAAAGCGGTTAGCTATGGAATGGATGGTAAATAAAATATAAAATGTCTTTGAAAAAAATGGTGCAAGTGGTGACGTGAAAGTATGTGGCAAGTGAGACCTCATCCCACCTGGTGCCAATCAGCATCAACCAAACCCTATCTAGTCATCTCAAGCCTTTTGCACGAAAGTTCCTTTCGAAGCTATAATTAGTTATTTAATTGCACCAATGGCTTATTATTATTATTATTATTGTTATTTTTATTTAAAAAAAAAAAAACCTGAGCAATCAAACAAATAACGTATGGAAGTGGGTGCAATTGGCATAAACAGACCCACAACTGTTTGTGGCATTTTGGGGCCTTCATCACTCGGCCCATATTATATGGTGCGAATGTGTTAGTTTGTTATCGATAGATTCCGCACTTCAATAATTCAAAACCAATCCCTTCTTTTTCTCAATTTAGATTTTTCGAATATTCTTAGAATCTACATTCTTTTTTTTTTTAATTAATTCAAATCATTATTTTTTTTATAATTTGATCATTAAAAGATAGATACTATTTCCAATCTTGTCATCTTGATTTATTCAAGTTAAACAAGTAAAATTTAATTAAAATCAGAGTCGAGTCATTAAGTTTTGAGCCTAAGAAAAAATAATTATAGAGTTCTAATGTATTGTAACTTATCAATTTTTCTATCATTTTTCTAACTTTATGATAGGTTGCAAAATTAGTTATCAATTTATAATTAAATAACTATAACATTTTGCTTTTAATAGATAATATAACCATCAAGATTCATATAGATGTTTTTTAATTCATAAAAGACATTTGTATTGACCTCATTATAACAATTTGAAAGAGATAGATGATGAAAATTATTAAAAAGATGTTTGGAAGAAAAGAAATTTAGTTAGAATAAAATTAAAATATCAGTAAAGGCATATAATCATTGAATTGCATTGGGAAAAAATTATTAAATTATACATAAAAATAGTAAAATAGTTTTCTCATCATTTTATATATATATATTTTTCTTGTTATTATATTTTTTTTATATATTCATTAGCATATATGTATATTGGGCTTTTAGGTAGTTGCCTTAATTGTGTTAAGGCTGACCTTGTTTAAAATATAATGAAATTTAGACGGCCTTGATTTGAATTTTTTTTTTTAGGCCAACGCTTCGATTTGATTTGAACCATCTAAAATGAGATATACACATAATCCAATATAATAGGTCCCAATCCCATCTAATAGCCCCAATAAAATGGGAATGAGAATTTCAAGATTGGCTTTTCTGATGTGCAGATCATTACAAATCACTAAATCAGCATATGTACTTGATGTATATATCATTACCAACAATCGACAAATGTAATTTCTATTATATTTTTTTTTTTGCTAAATACTAATTATTTTTTCTATATTTTTTATCTAAGGGTATACAAACATTTCACTTTTATAAAATTATATTTTTTTCATGCCACATGCCTTTTTTTATTATTATTTTGGACAACCGTGCCACATGCCTAATGTTTTCTGGTTCTGCCATTTTTTTTTTCTATAATTAAACCATTTTGAATACATACATGTAATGTAATGTTGTCAAAGTCGGATCGGATATTGAATCGGATGAGATCAGTGTTCAAGGTTCAATAGTTCAACCGAGGTCAAACCGGAGTCCAACCGGTAGTAATTAAAATAATATATTTAAAACAAATAATATAAGTTTAAACAAATTTTATAATTTAATTAAAGTCTCAAACTAAATAATATTAAATTATCAATTTATTATTCACCACAAACAAATTATTAATAAATTTCATAACTCAATATTTAAATATAAATAAGTTAATATTCATTTATAATCATATTTTAAGTTCAAAATAATAAATTATTATTATATTATTTATTAAATAAATATATAATTTTTAATAGTTTTATATCATAATAATACTTATATAATATTATAATATTTGAGAAAAAATATTTTGTACAAAAATGGTATTATTTTATCTTAAAAATAAAAAAAATTTGAAAAAATTAAAAAAATAATATATGATCAGTTCAAAACCAGTTCTATTGGTTTTTGACCAATTCTCACCGGTTCTAAATAGTACCAATTATGTTTCTTAATTGGATTGGAGTAGATACTGATTCTTAATTTGACCAGTTGAATTATCGGGTCCGATTTGATTTTGATAACAATGTATACATGGGAGTGTGTGCATGTACTGTAGCTTTTAAGGGCCATGTTCCAATCTCTTGTGAAATACTCACGTGATGTATGGACAAAATAGTACAATTTAGTTTTGGAAAAAAAATTAGCTTTATAGAACAGTAAAAATGTTGCTGCTAATTTCAAAACATCAAAAAGGAAACTAACAACTTATTACGCCTTTAAATTATATTTTTATAAAAATTCTATTAAAATAATCACAATTTATAAAAATAAAATTTGAATAAAAGTAGAAAAATTTATCATAAATCTATTTAGATAAAAAGAAAAAAAAAATAATTATTAGAAACTATGATTTGATTTACAAAGATATAAATCAAATATGCCCTTAATAGTTACATAGATCTACATTCAAATTTATAATTAATATTTATTACTGCAATTAAAATTTGGATCAATGAATGCAATCTGCAAAAATTAATTGAACTTGATTAGTTGGCAGATTTACATTTAAATTTATAATTTATACTTATTACTGCAATTAAAAGTCACATCTAATGAAGGCAATCAACAAAAATTAACGGAATTTGATTGGTTGCTTAGATCTACGTTTAAATTTATAATTAACACTCCATTCATTTCAGTTTATAGTGTACTTTTAATTATCATACACAGATAATAATTAGTAATTAAAAAAATTTCCCACATTTTCTCAAATTACCCGCATTAAATGTATTAGGAATGAAACATTTTAATAACCAACAAATATTTAGGCCAACTAATTAAGGGTAATATTCGAAAGAAAAAAGAAGTACACGTAATTCGTAAAGTGCAATATATTATGAAATATAAATTTCTAAAAAAAAAAGCATTATATAATACAATGTAATACAATGTAGAGAGGATTTATTACTGCAATTAAAAGTTGGATCTAATGGAGGTATCGAGCTAGATAGAATCCACCGCGAGGAGCAGAAGCAGTTGCAGAACTGATACGATGCAAAAAGCAGTTAAAGAATGTGTACATTGTTTTGGGCCACAAATATCAAACTATGTACTGGGCCTTCTAAACCCAGGCTCGCACAATTAAGACCCTTTTTTTTTGTTGGAGCGAATAAAAAGTAAAATAAATGTAATAATAATAATGTCATAACAAAATCTAGATTTTACACTTTCCTATTTGTCTTGTGCATTGAGAAACTTTCTCGTCTCATTTGCGATGCCACACTTAAGGGTCGGTGGAAGCCAATTAAAATTGGTAGAAATGGCCCTAAAGTTACACATCTACTTGCGAGTAACATTATCTTTGGTGAAGCTTCACTTCTCCAAATTGATTGTACTCTTGATTGCTTAATTCTTTTTTATAGCCCAACCTTCCCTCTATTGTTAGTTTATCCTTTTTTTTCTGATGTCTATGAAATTTTGTTTCCTGAAGGAATTTAATTTATTCTAATTGGGCCTCAATCGCCTTTTCCGACCAAAAAAAATCAAGATTACATTTTCATGCAAAGTTTACTCTATTATTATTGAATAATATATTTTCATTACATGCTCACATGTCACTGTTTATCTCAATTCCATTCTTTTTTTCGATTTTATACTGAATTTCTCTTTGTAGCAAGAATTAACTCATACCCAAAACAGACCAAAAAAAATATCACCTTAATCTGAGGCTTTGATTTTTGGGCCAACATTCTGAGGGTTTATTTCATCCAATTTGGATCTTCAGTATTGGAATACCTCTATTTTTATTTTCATTTTACATTTCCGTTGCTGGATCAGTTTTGAAGGCCCGGATCAATCCTAAAACTTGAAGCTTGTCATAAACAAAACTATGAATTATCGCTGTTAACTAGAGAATTTTGTCCTTTTGGCATCATTTTTCATCATAGTAAAAGATAGTGTCTTGAGTAATACATTTGGAAATGGATTGGAACATCAAAATTGATCCAACGGAAAATAATTAAGATTAAAATAAAAATAAGGGAAGAAACATCAGAATCCAAAATAAGGGATCCTTTTTTGAACCGAAACTTTTGTGAGTGTTTCTCACTTCAATTGGATATTCTTATCTATCAATATCAAAATCAGTGGCAGTGGGTACTTGTATTATTGTTTGTCACAAGATTCTGCATTGCATACCTTACGAAAAGCATATTATCAAAGAATGTAATAATTAATAGTTAATGAAAATATTATAAAATTATAATTTTAAAATATAACATTATTCTTGGCAAAAAAAAATATAAATATTATCAGGTAATCCTTGATAATATCAATACAAATATATATAAAATAAAATTCATAATAATCTGCACTATTTACAAGGTAGGTATAAAATGATTTATTCCTCAAGTTCTATACATATATATACACACGCCTATTTTTTTCCCTAAGAAAAGGAAGCAAATGCTGAATTTCTTCTTACATAATAGCAACAGCTCTATGCCCAGGAATAACAAGATGAGCCATCTCCTTCGCCAGGTAAAAAGTTTGCCACGTAAAAGTGAAAGTGTTTCATCATTATTTGCGTGGAAATGGAATGAATTTGATTTTTAATAAAAGAAATAATCTTTGTATTGGCTTAACTGGGAGCTCGAGTGAAAATGTAACTGTATTAAAATTTGACACAGCTTGTCAGTATTTGGTTGTTATGGACTCGATCCGTAGAATACAGAATACTCCCATTGAAGTGACTAGAGCGAGTTATAGACAGCATAGAGAAGCAAGGCCATTTTAGGGCCACGGCAGAGGAGAAACGTGGCTTAATCCCTCCTAAAACCTCAGAGTGCAAGAGTAGAAGAAATGGCGAACTCGGAGGATCTACTGCAAACTCTAGGGGACTTCACGAGCAAAGAGAACTGGGACAAGTTCTTTACCATACGAGGCAGCGATAACTCCTTCGAGTGGTACGCCGACTGGTCTGAGCTCCGAGATCCCCTCCTCTCCAATCTCTCCAACCTCCCTTCTCTCACCCATGCTTCTACTCCTCAGCTACTCATACCAGGTTGCGGAAACTCTCGTCTCTCCGAGCATCTCTACGATGCTGGCTTTCCAGGCATTACCAATATCGATTTCTCCAAGGTTGTCATCTCCGATATGTTGCGCCGCAACGTCCGGCAACGCCCTCAAATGCTGTGGCGGGTCATGGACATGACCAGCATGCAGGTACCTTTGTTTATTTGGAATTCAGTATTTGTCTGCTGCATATGTATCACGAGTTTTATGTAATTATATTTTCTGTCTGTTAAGTAGCCGTAACAAGATTTGCAAATGGATGTAGTCTGGGAAAGCGTGGTTGTGTACTGACGTTTCTGTTCACATCATCATATTTCTTGGCTCAAAACATTCTCCTCAGGGTCGAGAATCGTCTATTTCGATCGCACAAAAACCTCTATTAGTTGATAATATTTGTTTACATTCTCCAGAGGTGCTGTATAGCTGCAAGGCTCTTGTATCGTGATCTTTATTCTCCACTACAAATGCAAAACAATTGAATAGTTTAGATACGTATGCTCTAGAAACCAATAGTTGAAGTCTTCATTAGTGATGAGTAGTTGTGTTGTCTTTTTATCTTTGCTGCTCTATCAAATAAATCTAAATAGAGAATGCTTGGATTTGTGGTCTTCACTTGTTGGCAAATTCCATCCTCATAAAAATAAATTGCATTTGTTTGATCAATTATGATGATTTTTTTAGAGAAAGAAATAGGCTAATTACTAGATATGGTAATGAAGCATCCTCCTATAACGGAAAGAAGCAGGAGGCAAGCATGATGAGAAGACTTCAATGCAACTGAGCTCTCACTCCCCATCATTACCGACCAAAATATAAGTTGAGCTTAAGCTTCCTTAATATCTGGGTTTGGTGCATCATATAGATCTATTAAAAGCATCTGGAGAGCTGTTACTGTTACCTGGCATAGTTATTAAAGTGATTTGGAAGGCTGTTCTTTGAGAGATATGGATTCTAAAAATTTGTGTTAATTTCTTTTTAGATAGATTACCACTTATTTCTTAATTATTTATTTGTTTTTGATATTATAGTTCAAGGCTCTGGTGGCAGCTGATCTCTTTTTCTCTTTTCCTTTTCTGATTTCCTTTGTGATCGCTGCTTATGTTGCTTATGGGCATCCCTATTGTCTCCTTGGCATACTAAATGAATAATCATTTACTAGGGGAAAAACATGAGGGTTCCAAAGATATTCTCATCGACTATTTCCTACATTAACCATTTTTTCTTGGATTTTGTCTCGATTTTTTTTCCCACAAAATAACCGTTTCTCCCCCTCCTGGATACCACTGTGCAGTTTGCAGACGACACTTTTGATGCTGTCATTGATAAAGGTGGATTGGACGCATTGATGGAGCCAGAGCTTGGTCCAAAGTTGGGAAATCAGTATCTATCAGAGGTTTCTAGGATTTTATTTATTTTTATGTAACTGAAGATCTATATAGTGGGATTGGTGGAGGATTTTGTGAATTCCTTTTTTGTTAACTTAAGTGATCTTTTATTTATAGGTAAAGAGAGTTTTGACATCTGGTGGAAAATATGTGTGCCTTACCTTGGCTGAATCTCATGTGCTAGGTAAGGTTCCTGAATGTTTTTTTTTTCCATAATTATTTATTGGTGAAAAATCATCCAGATCTAAGAATTCCAATTGTAGGCTTTGAGGATTTGTGAAGGGTGATCAATCATTTTTTGGAAGTTTGGATGAAAAATAGGCCAGAGAATACTGCTAATTCAAGATGCCAACTTCATCACGTTTGTGATGTGACCTACATACTTGTTTTTTTTTTCTCTCGGGATAAAAGAGACCATCATACTAATATGGCATTATACATTTTATCTATAAGATGGAAACAATATAAGATAATAAATGAACTTTTTTGGCATTATTGCTGATGGAAATTGAGTAGCCATACTGTAATTCCAGTGCTTAGTTTGGTCTTGTTGCTATTCCTTGAGTTAGTGGTAGTAGATACAAGGGAGAGGCTCTGTATGGAGTGCCCACCTTCAGGTGAATCAGAATTTTATCTTATTTTTTCTTAATGGTGCTAAATCACTGTAAAAAATAGCAATACTTTGAAACCAAATGCATTCCCCCTATCAAAATTCTAGCACAATAACTCCCCCATCTTGTGTAACTCTCACAACTAAACAGAAATTTGTTATCACCGAAGCAATTGTATGTTCACTTTTTAAATTGCTTGTAGTGGACTCGGATATGTCTCTTATTTGTCAAAAGACTTTCTGGAACTGCTGTATCGTTTTATTTATTATTTTCTCTAGGCCTGCTTGGTTTTGGATGGGTATAGGATATTGTAACTTGTGTACTCTTTCAGATATTCTTTTCTCAAAGTTCCGAATTGGGTGGAAAATGACTGTTGAGGCCATACCTTTGAAGTCTTCTTCCAAACCCAATCTTCAAACATTTATAGTTGTAGTGGAGAAGGAGATATCTACCTTGGTTCACCAGATTACATCATTACTCCATAATTCTTCTTTTCATTGTAATTCAAAACAGGTAGAATATTTGAGCTTGCCTCATCTTTGAAGGATGAGTACTTTCTTGAAGTAAAGATTGATGAGTTATTAGTCTGGCTGCTTGCAGCATAATGGGCATTTTTTTTTAACTATCTTCTGTTTATGCTTTGATTTCTCGTTCTGCAAGGCTTGTGGACTTCGTGAAGCTCTTCAAAATGAGAATCAAACCCGTAAACAATACTCTAGTAGCTCTGATATATTATACTCTCTTGAAGAACTGCAACTTGGATCAGGATGGGAACTGACAAAACTTAGCCAAGGTCGACGATTGCAGCTAACTTTGGGTGGACAAGGGAGCTCTCGTTTCTCTTACAGAACTGTACTCCTTGATGCTGAGGAAACTTGTGACCCATTTAAATATCACTGTGGGGTTTTCATTGTGCCCAATGTATGTCTTAGCGTAGACCATCTTTGGTGTTTGTTAATGTGTTCCATCTGATTTAATACCAACAGAGGATTTTTGTTAGTATATCTGCTCATAAATTGCAATGTAAATCAGCAAATTCATGGTGACATTGACAAAACATTGAATGGAGCATAACTGTAATAGAAGTAAACAATCAAAGCCAATTGTGAGTTGATATCAACTAGAATAAAATCTGATGCTCTTGTGTATGGTTTAACTGAAACTGGAATTTTTTCGAAATTAAAAAGTTCAGTGCAGTTGAGAAGCTTATCTTATTGAAACTCCTGCTCTCTATTTGAGACTTTTGACTATTGAGTACATGTTTGATTTCAGACTCGTGCTCGTGAATGGCTGTTTTTTTCTGAAGAAGGGCAGTGGATGGTGGTTAGGAGCTCAAAGGCAGCTCGTCTTATAATGGTACAAATTATTAGTATTTTGATTACTTGTATTACCCTTTTCATAATTGAAGTTTCTAACCTAATCAATTGCTACATTAGGTTTTCTTAGACCCCAGCCATTCTAAAGCAAGCATGGATGAGATTCAGGTAGAAGCTCCCCCTTAAGTTATACTTCATATTGCACATGCCATTCTAAAGGTTTAGTGGTTTAGTTTTTACTTAAAAGAGTTTGATATCTCTTTTCAGAAGGATGTATCTCCCCTGGTTAAACAGTTGGAACCTGCAGAAAATCAGAGTGGCACCCAGATACCGTCTGTCTTATATACCACTTGTTTTGATTTGATTTTTTCCCATAGTGTTTATTTTAAACATTTTTTTTCGTTGAATTAGTATTTATTTTATATTGAATATTGATGCCAACAGATATAGTGTATATGCTTCCCTCTTCCCTAAGTGAAAGAAAAGAAAATAGAAAAACCTTTTGCAATGCAGTTAATGCTTGTTCCTTTAATCAGCAACATGATTTTTTATCTGTAACATACATGCAACACTATTTTTAGAAAATTTAGGATTAGGACTATGTCCTCATTTTCTTGTTGGGAGCACTATTTAAATGTTACAGCTGGTATGATGCAGCTTAGAATGACTAATGACAGCTAGCGCTGCAAGTTGTCCGTGTCTGTACAATTGACCAACTATGCCTACTGCAGGAATCATTAAGACTTGTATTGAACGTCAATATGCTTGACTTCAAAAATTAGAATAGGCGGAAATTTCCTGGTAGTCAGATTTGGCTAAAACTGACAAGCTTTTTGGCTATAATAGACCAACTATAGATATTTATAATCTGGCAAAGTGCATCAAGTTGTGGCTGGCTCTAATTCTTCCCTTCCAATATATTCTTATTTAGATTTTGTGGCTAGTTCTTGTCTTGTACTGTGTTTGAACCCAATTTTGTTGTAGCATTAGAAACTTTGGAAATCTATTAGTCATGAGGCAAGAAAAGAATTTGTTAATTTCTCATGTCTAGGGTTCACACATCAGAGCTATCACTGTTTGTTTACCCATTATTCTGGGAATTCTCTGAGTACAAACCATTTTGATCCATGAGTATCGTACAATTTAAAACTAAAGTCTTTTTTTTTTTTTTTTCAAATTCCTACTCTATCCTTTTTCATTTCTGAAATTGCAGCTTTCTCATAAGTTCATGAATGTATGTCTACAGATTCTTGATGGCAAGTGATGGGATCAAGAAACGTAATATTGTTCACCAGGTTTGTGACTATTTATTTAATAATCTTTCTGTTTTGTAATTTTCTCGAGTCTCTCCCACCCCTCCACCGCCCAAAAAAGAAAGAAAAGTCCCTATCTGTCTGACATCATGTGCCCTTCATTTGGATATATATTTCCATAATGCTAACCCTTAACTGAAACACGATCCAAGAGACCCCACTTTTGACTCTTTTTTTCCCCCAATTCGGTTAGGTTTAATTGGGTTTCTTAATTTAAAAGTCTCTAGAGGGAGTTACATTGTGGGGCTTTCTATTTTCCTGGAATAAGTTGTTTGGAGTGCTTGGTGAACAATGGGTGTGGTGTGCCTTCTGACCTTGGAGCAGTTTCTTTTAATCATGTTCCATGGCTTTACTTTTATCAATAATGAAACAAAGTTCCATGGTTTTTGTGTGATTGATGCTTTGTTTTTGGTGGGGGAGGTCTGGTTGCCTCTGATAGATAGTGTGAGATAGGACTGTGTTTATCGCTTCCCTTTGGTGTTCTTACAAATAGTTGCTTCAACGTATTGCTTTGCTAGATATGCAGAGAACCTGGACAGCTCTATGACATCATTGGCCTGTTTTATGTCATTCCCCCCTCCCTTTCCTTTTTTCTTGAGATAATTACATTAATCTCTCCTGAAGTTTGGTTAAATTATATTTGATACCCCTGTTTAAGAAACTACTGCTTTGCTCCAGTTTTTTTTTTTTTTTGTGAAGGAAGCTAACTATGTAGACAATATGTTTCTTCAGAAAATAAAATTACTTAATTGTTTCTACTATTATTATACGAATAAATCACATCTTCAAGTTAGAAATTAGCATTAACTTAGCTTCCTTTATTGTTATATTAAAAATGAAATCTGTCTCATGTAATTCAGAGAGTTAATTTTAGATACGAAATAAATCAGACGGGAGATTCATGCAATATACATCAAAATGTTAGGCAATTTTGGTGTAATTTTTAAAACAAGAGGGATATTGGGTGTAATTTAACCAAACCTCAGGGGAAGATTAGTGTAATGAACTCTTCTTTCTTATAGGATGGTATCTTTCCTCCATGTGTGTAACCTTCTATCAATCCATTAAAGTTTAGTCCTTATTTTCTTCTACTCAGAACAAACTATTGTTTTATTGTATTCTTTTCTCTAGAACAAACTATTGTTTTATTGTATTCTTTTCTCTTAGTCCAAAAAATTCTGTTTTTATTAACTAGGGAAGAAAAGATCATCATCTTACCTGATGTTTTAAGTTCACAAGTTTTTTTGCTTTGTTACAAAATTATTACTTCAATTTATTACATGGATGCTCAATCTTGCTTCTCGGTTTTAGATGTTCATATTCTTGTCATCATCGAAAAGTTGTCTGGGTTTTGCAGGTCACATCATCATTAACTGGGCCCATTGTAGTTGAAGATGTAGTATATGAAAATGTAGATAATGGTGTCAATCGTATTTTGCCCTCTAGTGACCTGGTATTTCGGCGCCTTATATTTGAGAGAGCTGCAAATCTAGTGCAGTCTGAAGCTATGCTAAAAGAGGAACAGTCACCTAGCAAACTGATTGGTGAGAAAGAGAAGAAGAAAACCAACTCATCTTCCAAATCTAGGAAAAGGGGATCTCAGAGAAGAATTGGCGGTAATTACTCATTTTGTTGAGTGTTATAGAAAGGGGGATGCTAACTCAGGGTGGGTGGGTCTCAAAACCTTCTATTTGTTATTTCCCTTCTGTCCCCATTTCATTCAGTGTTATAGAAAAGTGATCCTATGACTGCCACCCATCTATTTCAGCACCCACCAATTGCTAGATTTTGGTGGTATAGACTATTGTATTTTTGGTGGCTGAAATTCTCCAAGGTTTGGAGCTTTTTTGTCTTGAAAGAGAGGATTCTTCTTTTTCTTTTTGATTGTGTGTTTTTTGTTTTTTTGGGGGGGGGGGGGGGGCCGCGGGGTTGGTTAGGGATTGGAGACAGTGATTGTTGCCATGCTTGAATTTGATACTTCTTAAAAAATTGGCACATATGTTCAACTATCTGCTTTCTACTTTCTTATCATCTATGTAGCCACTGAAATTTGTTTTTCCTAATGTTGTAGAAGCAACCAACCAGTCGGCAGTCTATCATGGATATCTAGCTAGTTCTTATCATACTGGAATTATTTCTGGATTTATGTTAATATCTTCTTATATGGAAAGTATGGCATCAAGTGGAAAAGTGGTAAGTTTCTGCAATTTTTTTTATTTATGTAAATAAAAGTGATATAAAGAAATAAAGCTGGTGTTCATAATATTTTTTAGGAAGTTACTATTGGGTTTCACGTTTTGTAGAGATAGTTGAAAGATGATTCACCTTTTTTTATTTTTGGCTCATAAGTTTATAATATTTTTTATTTTTTTATTCCTCAAAACGCTTTATTTATTTATCATATAAAGCTCATGCTTTCATAGTTAATAATCTGTAGGAAAAATTGAATGTGATTACCTGCCAAAAATAAATAATTTTTTAATGGAAAAAGCTTACCTTTGCTATGAGATTCTCTAGTTGAAGCATAATAAGTGTATGATTTTTTTACAAGGAAATGTATGGCTTCTACAATTTAGCATTACATGAGTAGGCTTTTTAAAAAATTTTAACACGTCATAAATTAATTGGAGAAATTGACAGCTAAGATATAAGAAATTGTATGTCTAGTCCTTATGATTGGGAGTTTATGAGAGAATGGAATAAAATGACGAGTGGCATGACAAGTCATGTGTCATTCTATTGTTTGGGAGTTTAACGAGGGATGGTAGAGTCGTTAAAGGAATGTAATGACTTATAAATTATATTTTTTTAACTAGCCCGCTATTAGAAGTTTCATTCTAAAAGTTTTTAGCTAGTGGGGATATACTTGTAGTTTTACCACCTGTCCATTCCATTTCATCCTTGACCCTTCAGTTTAGAGGGACACAAAAATTTGGGTTTTGGACGGTAAGGAGGGTTCTTGGAGACCATCATTTGCCATGCCATTCCATCATTAAAAAAAGACTCCTAAACAATGGCCCAATCCCACTTTGGCCATTCCATTCCACATGCCCTGCGGTCCATCTGGATACACTTAAATTAGGTTTGATACACATGAAAAGGTTTCATGAAAGGGAGACAACAATAACAACAACATTAGCCTTATCCTACTAAGTGGGGTCGGCTACATGGATCATACGACGCCAATAGGCTCTATCAAACGCTATCTCCTTAGATAAATCATTTCTTAAAAGGTTATTCCTTATAACTTTTTTTAGTGTCCTTTTTGGTCTTGCTCTACGCCTTTTGATCGGGCTCCAGACCATTTGATTAACTCTTTTCATTGGCTCCTCTTGCCCTCTTCTTTATACATGCCCAAAGTACCTTAAACGATTTTCCACTATATTCTCTTTGATAGGTGCTGCCCTAATTTTTCTTCGTATACAGTTATTTCATATCTTATCCAATTTTATATAACCACACATCCATCTCAACATTCTCCTCTCTGCTACTCCCATTTTATGCTCTTGTTGTCCTTTCAAAGCCCAACATTCACTACCATATAGCATTGCTGGTTTTATAGCTGTTCTGTAAAATTTTCCTTTAAGCTTAATAGGTATCTTGCGGTCACAAATAACTCCTATTGCTTTCCGCCACTTTAACCACCCAGCTTGTATCTTATGCATAATATACCCATCAATTTCACCATTATTCTGTAAAATTGACCCCAAATATCTAAACTTGGACACTTCAGGAATGATTTGCTCTCCAATATTTACCTCTAAATCATTTTTAATTGACTTCTTGTTAAATTTACAATGCATATATTCCGTCTTACTTCTACTCAAATGGAAACTTTTTGATTCCAAAGTGTGTCTCCATAATTCAAGTTTAGAGTTAACTTTTTTTCTTGAATCCTCAATTAAAACTATATCATCCGCGAAGAGCATACACTTTGGAATTTCTTCCTATATATGTTCTGTAAGAACATCCAAAATCAGATCAAATAGGTATGGACTCAAGGAAGATCCTTGATGTAAGCCTATTGTTATAGAGAAGTCCTTTGTCATACCTTCAGGGGTTTTCACACTTGTTGTCCCCTCATATATATCTTTTATGGCTCAAATATAAGCCACACGGACAACTTTCTTCTCCATTGCTTTCCACAATACATCTTTTGGTACTCTATCATTGGTTTTTTCTAAACCAATGAAAACCACATGCAAGTCTCTCTCCTTACTCCGGTATCTTTCAATGAAACCTCTTAATAAATAAATAGCTTCTGTAGTAAACCGTCCTGGTATAAACCCAAATTGATTTTCTGAAATACGAGACTCTTTTCTAAGTCTATACTCAATTACTCTTTCCCAAAGTTTCGTGGTGTGACTCATGAGTTTTATCCCCTGATAATTAGCACAATTCTGAATATCTCCCTTGTTCTTGTATATGGCCACTAGAGTGCTCTTTCTCCATTCCTCTGGCATTTTCTTGGACCTTAAAATCTCGTTAAATAACTTAGTGAGCCACCAAAACCCCCTTCTCTCCTAAGTACTTTCAAACTTCGATAGGAATACTATCGGGACCAATGGCTTTACCATTATCCATTCTCTTAAGAGCTTTGTTTACCTCTCCAACCTGAATCCTACGATAGAAATTCAAATTGAGATTATCTTCATGGATTGTTAATTCTTCAGTATCAAAAGTCATGTCCAATCCATTATTGAAAAGCTTATAAAAGTAGCTCTCCCATCTTTCTTTGATATCATCATCTGCAACTAGAATTTTTCCTTCCTTATCCTTAATGCATCTTACTTGGTCCAAATCTCGACTTTCTTTCTCTTTTCTTGGCAATTTTGTAAATCTTACATTTACCATTTTTCGTTCCTAAATCCTGGTAGAATTTCTCAAAAGCTTTAGATCTAGCCTCGCTCACTGCTTTCTTAGTCTCCTTTTTAGCCAACCGATAACATTTCCAATTTTCATCGTTATTGCATAGATACAGGGCTTTGAAACACTCTTTCTTATATTTGACTTTCTCCTGCACATTTTCATTCCACCACCAAGATTCTTTATCTAGGTCCAAAACTTTTGGATTCTCCCAATACTGCTTTAGCGGTATTCCTGATCCTTTTAGCTATCTCATCCCATAAGATGTTAGCACTTCCTTACAAATCCCAATTACCTTCCTCCATAACTTTCCTTGTAAAGGTCACTTGTTTCTCACCTTTTAGTTGCCACCACTTAATCCTAGGATTTAAAGCTTTTCAACTTTTCAGTTTACGATTTTTAACTAGCACATTAAGGACTAAGACCCTATGTTGTGAAGTTAAACTTTTATCAGGGATTACTTTGCAGTCTTTACAAGTTGTTCTATCTAAGTTCCTTAGGAAAAAGAAGTCAATTTGCGATCTTTGGACTCCACTCTTGAAACAAATGTTTATAATCGTGAGGTTGTAAGCCATTGAAAAATCAAGTATGGAATGTCCCTTTTCATTTACTTCTTCAAAGCCATAACCGCTGTAAGCTCCCATATATTGTCATGTCTTTTTTCCCATATGACCATTAAGGTCCCCCCCCTCTCCAAATGAGGATCTTTTCCTCTTGTGAGATATCTTGAACCAAGCTCTTCAAATCTTCCCAAAATTCTTCCTTAATATGTGCGTCCGACCCTACTTGAGGTGCATAAGCACTAATAACATTTAGAGTATCATGTCCAATAGTCAATTTTAAAGATAAGATCCTATCTCCAATTCTTCTGACTCCTACCACATTCTTTTTTCCAATCTTTGTCCACAATAATACCAACTCCATTCCTTGCTTTAACTTTCCCTACGTACCAAAGTTTATAACCAATAGTCTCTAACTCCTTAGCCTTTTCTCCCATCCATTTAGTTTCTAGAAGACATAAGATGTTAATTTTTCTTCGAATCATACCATCCATCACCTCCATAGATTTACCTGTTAACATACCAATATTTCAAGAATCAAATCTAATCTTTCTTTTTTGGGCTAACTTCTTTACCCACATCCGTCCAGTATGATGTGGGAATCCTTGCTCATTTAACACTACACCCGGGCGCCGATGTAGCGGCTCTAGCTCATTTGACACTGCATTCAAGCCATACAGCGTGTTACTTCTGGGCAACTACCTAGCCTTAGTACATATACATCTCTGATCCATGTTATAAGATTCGACAGATTTTTACGTTGGCTGTTGAGGGCCTAACACAACCCTTCTCCTTTACTGGGCTTGGGATCGGCTATGACACTACATAGGCGGAGTTATCCTTGTAAAATTTATTTGGTAGATATTATTCAAATTTTCTATGAATAAAAAATACATTTTTCATGGAACTCTTTTCTCCCTTTCCTTCTTCCTTTTCATTTCCCTTAAAATGACTCCTTTCTATCAAACATAGCATTAGTTTTTATGGAATTGAAAAGTTAATGCAAAATTAACTAGTCTCTAATATTCATATTATTATTATTATTTTCTATCATGTATTACTGATAGAATTTACATTTCTCAGGTTAAAGCAGTAATAGTAGGTCTTGGAGCGGGTTTACTTCCCATGTTTCTTCATAGATGCATCCCCTTTATGCATATTGAGGTAATTTTTGTTCAGCCACAAGAGTGGGTAATGAGAGCTCTGACCCTGCCTAGATTGGAGGATATTTTATTCTTCAAAAATCAGAACTATGTTTCATGATATCATATGGCTTGATATGAGTTTATATGTACAGGCAGTGGAGTTAGACCCTATGATTGTTGATATTGCAAGGGGTTACTTTAATTTTGCTGAAGATGAACGCTTAAAGGTAATTAAAGGTACCCCTTTTTTCCTTCTCAAGGTTTAATGAAACATCTTGGTCATGTGAAGACTTTCTCTTTTGAGGACTTCCTTAGCAAGCAATTACTGGGTCTTTTGGAAGGAAAAGAATAAAAATTGAAATGGTAAAATCAAACATGAAGGGGGATGGTATATATACTCTGACAACAGCACCAAAAGAAATCTCAACCAAGCATCTGAAATATAAGTTAGAACGATCCATGCCAAACAAAATAAAGGAAGAATTGAAGAAGTGAAGCTAAGCCTCTCCTGCAAACTATCCAATCCCCTTCCTATTAAGTCACATCAAATGGCTTACTATTAATGCTATCATGGATTTGCTACAGAAATCCTCTCCATGTCATGAATATTCTATTCTTATGGTAACAAAAAAAATGAATCTGATGGAACAATCTTGATTGAGGCAAGTCACAACATTGTCTGCTAAATTTTTATACATTTTGCAATCCAGGTGCATCTAGCTGATGGGATCCAGTTTGTCACTGACATAGCGGTTGCAGTTTCTACAACAACTGAAGTTAACACTGCTCAGTCACATTCTAACAGGAATTGCATTACATCTCATGTAGAAGGCGATGGGGCTTCAAAAGTTGATATTATTATTATTGATGTTGATTCTTCAGATCCAAGGTGAATATGAATTAAAAAAAAAGGGTAATAATATTAAGCTATTATGTAATAACCAAGGAAAAAGGGTGTCGAGCTGTTAAAGAATTCTAAAATTTTCTGTTATAATTTATAAAGTTTTACATATTTACTTAATCTTCTGTCCAGCTCTGGAATGACATGCCCTGCTCCAGATTTTTTGGATGAGTCTTTTCTCAAGACTGCAAAAGCTAAACTTTCGGAGCAAGGTCTATTTGTTGTCAATTTGGTGTCACGATCCCAAGCTATCAAGGACCTTGTTCTCATGATAATGAAAGAGGTGACAATGAAACATTATTCCGTTATTATTCATTATTTACTTTGTTAGTTGTTTTCTCCCTCTGAATCTTATGGTTTGATTCAAGGTTAACAAAAAATGTGCCACGTTCCTGTTAATTTGAAGCAACATCTCTGTTCTGTTTTTCTTTTCCCGTTTATCATATAAATACAACTAGACTATACTTTCGCGTGATATACTATTTGTTTATTCCTTCATAATAGCTAAGCATGTGTGTTGAAAGATTTGAATTCGTTACATTTTTAATATATTCACAGAGATGTATAGAAATAGGGGGAAAAAATCTTTGATACTTAGTGAACATTTCATGTTGTTCCCTGAAGGCTACTTTGGTACCAAATGTTACTATTTTGCATCAACAGCAAATTTGCGTCCTGAATTACCGTACTTAGAGTTCCGGTCAAAAAAATAGAGAATTACTGTATTTAGAGACTTGAATTGATGTTATATTCCAGTTTTTACTTTTTATTGTCTATACGCAGGTCTTCAGCCACCTCTTTTGCCTCAAGCTTGATGAGGACGTCAATGAAGTCCATTTTGCTCTCAACATGGAGTCCTGTATTGAGGATAGCCATTTTTCTGATGCTGCTCTTAAACTTGAGCAATTATTGAAGTTTGAAAATCCAGAGATGCGGCAAAATGTTATCGACGCAACAGGGAAGATCAGACGTTTGAAGTGAAACCCAGCACATCGGAGCTGCCTAATTCTCTCTATGAACGTGCTTCTTCAGATTAGAAGTGATCTTGCGAAGCCAAATGAATTTTTGAACCCCACGAGGCAACTCTAGCTGATCTCGTTGTGTGGGCAGTCTTCTTGTTCATTTGCAGATTGGATTCTCTAGTGCCATAACAAAGTACTTGTTGAATCACACATTAGTTTCTTGTAAAAGGATTCAAGCGATTTCAACATTTCTAGTGGATCTGTTGTCAGTCGATTGCCCAAGAAATTCCAACATCTTTTAAAATGGAAGATATCAAAGATGTCATTTCGATGGGAACCATCGTAAGGTAAAGGCAAATACGGAGCGTTTCCTCCCAATTGATGAACATATAATTAACACAGGTTTACACAAATAAAACGGAGCATGCAACATGACACATAAATGACGCATATTTGATGCAGTTGAAGTCATTAACCAACACAACCAGTTGCTACCACTGATCAATTCGTGAAGTCCTCATTTTGATCTGCTGGCAGCCTCAGAGTTCGAAGGAGCCATCTCTTCTTGATGGTGATGAGCACGTCGCTTCCACGGCCAATGTTTTAACAACACCCTGGCATGGGTCACCTCCGAATAGAGCATCTGAGATTTCAATGGAGCAGCTCCTTTTCCCTTGGCAGACCTATAAAACGTACACAAATAAAAACTTTTTTCTTAACAAAAAAACTAGTATATAAATCTAAACTATGTTAGATCAACCGTATAACAAAAATAATAATGTTAGTTTTATTCTATTAAATGAAGTCAACTAATTAGATTAATAAAAAAAAAATTGATGTTAAGGATTAGATATTTGTACATCATGTCATAACTATTTGATAACACTCCATTTTTGTTAATATCATTAATTAAAACTGGCAAAATTATTTGTACGAGAATATCACTGCCCTGATTCCTGAAACTTGAATTATATAGTCATCTAAATTCAAGATGTAGTCACAAATGAAGGATCTAATTTAACTCCGTAGCACTAAATGCATGGGGAGCTTATGTTTCCTTTTCATAGTACTCAAAAGGTAATTTGTCCATAACAATTTTATCACAAGTCCTTGCCAATAAGAGGAAAAATTTACTCGGTGCAAGCTTACCTTGGAAACTACCGCCAATGAACTAGGTGCATGGCAGCTTCCTCTAGCAAAATTTTGACAGCTGCCTTGAGGAGTTCCATAGCTCGCAAATGTTATGGATGAAATTACATTTCCATCTTGACAATACAAGTTCATTTCCGGTGTCATATTATTTTTGAGAAGCTCTTGGCCAGTGAAATCTGAATCTCCCAACTTTGACAAAGGTGGATTATGAGATTCTGACATTTGAGAACATATTATTCTTGCTGTACGTAGCTTAACTGAAATATCAAATGGATTTCCTCCAATTTCTTCAAAAATGACAAGCAAGTTGTTTGATGCTTGCAACCATGAACGTGGCACGTGATACCTGGAGATTGATCAATAACTTGAGTCAAGGAAAGCTTGAAGTTCATTTCTATTTTAGACCAAAATGAATGTAAAGGCAGAGACCCTTTGAGTGGCTTAAAGTTTTTGTAATCAGATGCCAACAGTTTTAGCTAAAGCACAGGAATACCAGGTTTGAGTAGGCTTTCCACAATTGGTTGCACACTTGTCTGGGTCATATGGCCCACGGTAATCACATACTTCACATCCATCCATTGGGGAAACCATAGTCCAGTATCTTCCTATATTGTGACCGTTCACCCAAGCCTGACCTTTTCCCATGCTTGCCAAATCAAGAGCAACTGGGTCTGTCCCGCCAGGGGCATCAAAATATGTCTGCTTGATATAGAGAAAGGCTTAGTTGGCCCAAAAGAAAAAAATGAAATAGAGAAAGGCTTAGGCGAGTAAGAACATAATAGCTTTTGGCACAAAAGACAATTGTGCTGTGCAGCACTTTCATACATTCTGAGACCAGAGATCACGAGTTTTAGAATTCACTCAATGCATGGTGTGTGTTAACTACCAGAGAGGGGGGAAAACATGAGTAAACAAGCACAAAGAGAACCAAAGAGAGAATACCAGAAAGAAAAACAACAATGTTTCATCAACATTTATCAGATTAAAGTAATCAGCCTTGGATTTTTTTTTTTTAAATTTTTTTGATAGAAGAGAATTGAGAGAAAAGGAACACAAAGCATAAAAATTAAGAATGTTCCTAAATCCTAAACTAAAGATGAAAATAATGAAATACTTCAGCTTTAAAATGGTAACACTTTACATATCAAATATGGAAAATCCCATTGATAGTCGATGAGCTGAATGCCATGGAGATGCTAGGAACAAGCCTATCTCAAAGCAGATACTGGAGCACTGCTCCTTCCAAACACAGTACCATACTCTCCTATTCACTCCCCTAACTTTTTGGACCTGACAGAAAAACGGCTTCCAAATTAGAGGGACAGATTTTAATGTTCTTGAAACAGCTCAAAAGTCTTACTCCACAACTGCCAAGCTACTCCACAATGCAAGAAGAGATGAGATGGCTATTTAGGTCAGAATTTGATGGAAACCAGAAAAGCAACTAGATAGATTATACTGAATATTACCTTCAAATAAAAAATCATCAGTATACTAGGTTTCCTCGTTATTTGAAACACTTGGACCAGAACAGTTACCCACCTGTCTACTGCCAGAACTACCCAAAAACTGATCAGAACAATTCATAACCTCTCTCAACTTCCTAATAAACTACCCAAGACATTTAACAATCCCCTACTACCTAAAACTACTAAAATAGTTAAACAATTGTGGATCCATCAGAAGTCTTGTGGAATATTAATGCAAATATCAGCTGAAATAGGCCTTGTGTTACGTGGTGAGCATAGAAAAGAGTATTATTGAATCATTAGACACATAATACAGTACTATATCACCCTATTTATAGGAGAGTCATGTAACTGATTAATCTCAACTTCCCAACTAATTCTTATTCTCAGGTGACAACTTGTGAGGCTCATGCTCCTCACATGTACTGAGCCATTAGTGTTAACAATATCAAGTACTGATGCCCAAACAACAACATTAAACTTTACAAGGCTTTAGACTTTCATAATTTTGTCAAGAGCTGAATATTGAGAAAAGGTTGAAAAATTAGACATGAAAAAAGAAAAGGAATTACAAATAAAATATCTAGAAGGGACTACCCTCCAAATGAGAACACTAGGGGTATTAGAATGCCGTTAGGAATCAAGAATGACCAACAAAGAGACCCTCAGAACAAAATAATAATCCTACTGTTGTGTGACGAAAGACCCAGAGTCTGAATAGCCGAAATTTTGTTCCATTTCATGCCCTTCATCACTTTACAACTTCCTATTTATAAGAACCCTAAACTACTAATTCCCAAATTACCCTTAAACCTAATATCTACTAAATACCCCTAATTTCTTTATTTACCGCATAACAATACTCCCCCCTAGAAAATGATCCTTGTCCTCAAGGATCAGTATAAAATGATGACAAAATTCTGGGAATGACAAAGTTAAAAGAAAATTTGAGCATTCAACTTGATCCTTTTCCTAATTTGGCAGTAACGGAAGGCATTTGATTGATTCCATTTTGTAGTTGACAATTCCAAATTGATGGTTCAAACTTGCTCTCATGACAAAGCAGACCCATACACTTGTGGGCTTTCCTTGCATGATGATCCCAATTTCTTGGGTACCATAAGGCCCAACTCCCTACTGACTAAAGCCCTTATATGGCTCAACATAAAACCCATTAAAATTAGCCTTCACATCCTCCACTATGACTGAATCCATTGGGTCAACTTCACCTTGCATAGCCCAACAAATAGAACCTTATTTTGCATCAAAAATACATAACCAGGTTCTGTTTGGTCCTTTTCCACAAGAGACAAAATGTTAGCATAATGTTTCAACCCCAGTAAATAAAGGAAAATAGCATTGTCCACCCACTACCACATTCGAGGAATCACCAGCTACATGTAAAAATCCCTTACTCTTAGTGTAGATCCTACATCCTCTTTACCTTTGTCTCGAATCATTGCTGACTCCATTCTTCCTTTTGTATTTTTTGAAAAGTTATCATTCTTGGTCTAAGAGGGAATTAAATGCATGTGCGTGAGTAAAAAAAAATTACGAAACATTAGTATTTGGCTCGTTTACTCCTTGACTGGTATAGTGTCATTGAACCCTTCCTTCTCTTTCTGGCAACCCGTATCATTATGGCGATATCCACAATCCTTTCACCACATCCACCAAACCCATGGTCAAAACCACCATGATCATCTTGCCTCTCATGCCACCCACTCGTTTTTTCACCCAACCTAGACCCAAAAAATTTTCAGATCCTGTTCAACTCTTTGATTGCCCAACCCCACTTGGAAACACAGTCAGCCTTGTTATTGATGTTGCCTACAATGATTCCTTCTTTGCCTCCAACGATAACGAGCCCTCTCCCATCGTTGTGGTTGAAACTTCTTCGGCGAGTGAACAATATGGTCATCTCTGGCAATTGGCATGGTGGTCGTGTAGGGATGATGAAAAACTTGAAAAGCCAATGCAAAAATTTCCCAACCACCACCAAAGCTACCACTTTGCCGCCGATAAACTCTAAGCCTTTATCCCCAATGATTCCTTCCCTTGGCTGCAACACCGCACCCTCTGGACCTATTGATTCAGAAATGTGCCAAGCTTCACGAATCCGCTGATTGGCCACTTGAAGTGAAACAGTTCTGAGTTATGCGTCCAAGATGCTAGTCTAAGCAACAGTTGCTTCTCATAATCTCTGTTAAGCTCGAACTTGCAGCCTGGTGGGAGTTTGACATTCCCAACCATGAAGCGTCTCTTGAGGGGTTTAGCAAACTAGTTTTGGTTGCTCATGAATGGAGGTAGAATTGCTTGAACCATCAAATCTTTCCTAGCTTGACCAGACGACCCCACTTGGTCACCAGAACCCACTCCACCTTCTCGATATGCTTGTCTCGGCGACCATGTTCAGCCCTCTTCAAATCTTCGCCATTTCCTTCTTCACCTTTGTCTGTCATAACCTTTGTGACTCCCTCATTTATAACTTCCTCGTCTTTCTAATCTCCACCTTCCACCTTCTTGTCGTGCATTTTTGGTTCATTGTCTTTCTCTGTGAATGTTGTAGAAGTGAGCTTTGTTTCCTCCTCATCTTCAATTTTCTCCCTCTCAACTGTGAAATCATTCTTCGTTGATTCTTTCTCGGTTGGATCTTCATTTAGGTGAGTTGCATCTTCTGCATCTTGACCATCTTTGTATCTTCTTCAATTTCCTTTACTTTTTTGCCACTTAAATCAAGTGCATCTCCGTTGTCTTCTTCTAGCTCCTCCTTACTTTCCTCGCTTTCATCTTTGTCCCATCCATCTTCCTCTTTCATAAGTTCAGTAGGGGTGAGTTTTGGCGTTCCACCATTGGTGACTATTTCCCTCTCCTCTTCCTATAGTTTTGTGATGCGAATGTGAAATTCCTCCTTTCATTGTTCGGATTGATTGAGTATCTCCTCCATCCTTTGGTAGTTCTTCGAGATCACCTGAAGAACCCTTTCCCTTTCTCTTGCCATGGCAACCTGGCTCTGATAATAATGTTGCGTGACAAAAGACCTAGAGTCTAAATAGCGGAAATTTTGTTCCATTTCATGCCTTTTTCATCACTTTACAACTTCCTATTTATAAGAACCCTAAACTACTAATTCCCAAACTACCCTTAACCCTAATATCTACTAGATACCCCTAATTTCCTTATTTACCACATAATTGGGATAAGGAGTCCCCAAGAACCAAAAAGTAAATTTGAAATCCCAAAATACTAATAAACCCTAAATGATTGATTATCAGTCTTAAAGATCAAATTACAAAAGCATCACATATTAATAAAATATTAATAAATGTTATCTCACATGACATAAGCCTATGCAAGATCTTTTGCATGGGGGATAATATAAGATCCAACTCATTCCTAGGTCTGCACATAACAGCTAAGGGTTTAGGAGGCTATGATGACAGATAACTAATCTACTAGAAATAAATGTATCAATTTCAAGAAGTTTCTATACCTATGCCTTTCATCTATATTACTTTTCATTATACAACAGTTATCATAGATCTAACTTTTCAAAAGCTTGTTTACCTTATACCATGCAAATGTGGATGGAATGTCATCATGAGTCAATTCAGCCCATTCTGCCTTGTTATTCTCTTCACTGTAAAATTTTAAAAACTCACCCTGAAGCCCAACCTAGTACCAAAATAAATCAACTAAAGTTAGTATGCACCAATGCCCCATACTCAAAAATGGGTCTTAAAAAACAACTCCAAAACTCCAAGAGTAGAGAATGTGATGACATCAAGATGGCAAATCTGTAACAAGGAAATCAGCTAATTGAAAATCAGTGTAGTAAAGATATACCTAGAAAGAATAAATAAATGTGAAATTTTCAAGCTTTTCTTTAGTGAAGGTAGAAATAGAGAAATCTGTTCGTTTAGGACAAAGGTGTAAATCCAATAATCAGTAGTGATAACTTTATGACTTATTGTCAATAAATTTCAATGAGAAAACCTGTACAAAACTGGGCTAAACAGATTTTTTCGGATGTTATAATTATAGTAAATAGAAATTTAAATGATTTATTATATACTACAATGTCTAACTCAGAATGTGAATGAAGAAACCTTCCACGACTGATATTATTGATATATATATATATACACATATATATATGAAACTGTGTTCTCTTCCCAAACAGAACAAATAGGATGAAGAATTACCAGCTCAGAGCTGCGAAAGGAAAGAAAAATAAACCTCCCTCAGACAAGAGCACTTTCCACACACAAGAATAACTACCTTAGCCTCCCTCAGACCATCAGTTACCCAGATAATCTCATCAACAGCCCACACTCTCTCTCATCCAGCTCACACACTTTATATCCCATGTGATTTAGTGAGTTATTACTAAATATTTCCTCCCCTGCCTGATGTAGGACAAGGTAAGGAAGTGTAGAAGATAGATGAAAAGAGTAGAAAAATAAAAAGGAGAGGAAATTCAATGAACAATTTTCAATAATATTCAATTAATAGGAAAAGAGAGATGGGTACAATGAGAGGTTATAGGGTTTATGTATAGAGCTCCAATTCTTAATCTAATTAGGATCCTAAAAGAATAAAATAATTTAAATATAAAAAGATAAATATTAAACTAAACTATATTTTAAAATATAAGATAAAAATAAATCTAAACAAAATAATTAAATCCTAAAAAATAAAATAAATTCAAAATAAATTAAATCTAAATAATCTAATAATTATTTAAAATCCTAATTATCTAATTATCCATTTTGCATCACTGCCTCTCTTACCACCTCACCAATAACTCTTTCCTCCTGGGTCTTATTCTTTCTTCTTGTCGTGTGCATCATCCCATCAAAGGGCTCGTTAACAATGGACCCATTGGTGACCTTCATCAGAATTACTGTTTCAATTTCTTGACTTTCAAGCTTGGACATTTTCAATTTTTTACCAGCTAACAGAGAATACCAGGCTGAAATGTTAAATACACATACCTGGTAGGTCCATAATGACTTTGAAAGATCAATGTCTCCATTTTGAAATCCAGTGAGCTTTATTTTACCTCTAATTCCCGCCCCATCTTTCTCAAGGTAGGCACCATAGTTCTGTAGCATTGTTTCAAATAGAGTAACATTATATGTAGAATCAGTCATCATCATTTATTCTGGGTAATGCCAGAACAAAATCAACAGAGATGTGAGATTTTTGAGAAATGCTATTGCTCGTAAAAGAAATTCTAAACAAGACAGTCTCAATCAGACACTTTAAGTTATAAATGTTGCATCAAGAGGTGAACCTTTTTTTTTACCCCTAAATAGTGTAATTACATATTTAACATTCCAATCTTACCTATATTAACCTACAAAAAGCTGTCAAAAAAAAAATTCAATATAATAAGAGGAAAGTACAACTAGCAAGGTAACTTACACTCCAGGGAAAAAAAAAAAAGCAAAGACAAAAAAGAAATCAAAACAGATAGTTAGTGACCCAGTGTGGAACAATTAATCTTTTTTTTAAATCCATATGAGCTTCAGAAAAGCATGTTCATTTTCAGTCAACCCATTATCACAAATTTGTAGTTATAACTATTTAAATATATTTACATCATTGAATAACTTATCATGAATTAGGTAAGGCTCATGGACATGAGTAATTATTATGACTCCAAAAATATTTCTGATGCAGAACAAGAAAAGAAAGGAGCAAGGAGAAGAAAGGGAAACAGAGAGAGAGAGAGAGAGAGTGTGTGTGTGAGGGAGAAGAGGATGAATGCAGGGATATTGTGAGGGGGTGCCAATAACAGACGGAGAAAGAGATAAGAGAGAAAACACAACTAAAGTCGGCATGCAAAACCAGCAGCACAACTACTCATGATTTTGAAGGTCATATTAAAAAGTTATTGTTCCATATAAAGATATTAGTGATGGAAGCATATGAAATCTTAAACCAGTGCTAATTGATCCCAATCCTATGTACGCACACACAAGTGCACATACACAAAACACAAGCAAATATTTCAAATAATTTAAAGCTTAAACTATCACAGAGACACAGAATAAAACAAACCATAAACTTTACCTGCAAGCCCACTGTTTCAGTAATTAGTATTAAATCATTGTGTCCTGGGAGAAACTGAACAGCCTGAGCCACTGTGACCCAATGACCAATCACATTGCCTTCACTTGGAAAAGACATGGTAAATTTAATAAGATTTAAGAGGAGGGGGAAAAAAGAAATAAAGAGAAAACCACTCAGGCATAACAATAATTATGCTAAAAGGAAAATCTTTATTCATAGAGTTGCTATGGAATAGGATTAATTTCCTCTCTTCTTTTTGGCGTTCAGCACATGGTTTGTTTCAAAGAAATTCCTTGGAAGACACGCAGAAGCATTGGAAGTTCTTTTGGATTAATAACTTTCTCAGTTCTTGTTTTTGTGTTTTCTTTTAATGCACATTTGCTGCTTATATTAAGGAGGATATCTTCTTGTCCTTTGAGAAAAGTAGTCCTTTTACCAACCAAAAGACCAAAGAAGTCTTTTATTTGAGAAAAAAACTTTGCGCTCCAAAATATGAATAGTACAAATCAACAGAACACTTTATCATGAAAATAAGATTGATAGCTGACCTACTATTGAAGCATTCGAATCCCAACATTTACACTTGATGAGCCCCCTAATTTCTTGGGCCGGGTTTATAAGAGAAGCAGGCCTAGAATCACTAAGGGTAAAAGAAAGAGGCCCAAAGGAGACTCAGGGCCCACCAACATTCAGGACTGTTGTGAGTGACTGTGTGGGACCCACCAAGCTGATTTCTAGGGTTCTGTGCTTAGGAGGAAAGGGAGGAATGACTATGTGGCTGCGGAGGAGAGTCCTGCCTCTCGAATGAGAAAGTTTACTTCATCTTAATTAATTTTCTTTCCACTTCTGTCTTTCATTTTCTACCTAGAACAGTGTGACTGAGAGGATTAGGGTTTTGTTACTATTTTCCATGGTCATTAGTGGAAAATACTGTACTAATTCTCTAGTTATTGGATAATAAAACTTGGGTTCCATCAAGACATCATTTATACATGCTTCTTCTGTACTACATTAACAAGGTCATTGAAAGTGGTTGAAGGCTGAAGCATGCAAAATCTAAGCAATAGTCATCTCATGCCCTAGCTTAAGAATGACAAACACAAGTGTTCTATAGAAAATAAACCTGGATCGGAAGAGAAGAGGAAAAGAAAAGAAAAGTAAAGTAAAGTAAAACAAATATGTTTGAGAAAGAGAACCAGGCAAGCAGGCAAGAAATTTTCTGTATTGGACTGGAGACCTAGAAAAGATGAAGAAAATGCTAGTGTTGATTTATGGAAATTAAAGACAATAAAATTGAGATGGACAGCCTCAATTTAAGCAGGAGGATAAAGGTGGAAGGAGAAATGGTAAAAAAAAAAAAAAAAACTCCAATACTAATGTATATGTTCCTAGTAACAGGTTTTAACACAAAACTACGATTCACAGGGGCCAGATGGTGGCAAACATCTCAGATACTAATGTATTGATTATCACTTTAGTTTCAGTAGTAAATACATGTTAAGAGGCTTTCTAAGCCAATTGGATTGTAAATTTCATTATAGTGATATTTCATAATAGAGCTTCCATGGAAGAATTATGATTTAAGGAAATTAAAAAATAACTATCCAATTTCAGAACAACCAAATGAGTGATTTAAAAGTGTACAAAGACACTAATTAAAATGTAAAAGACACATTGACTTTCTTTTTAGCCAATAAAAAACATTGACTTAGGAACCAATTTTCATGCTCATAAATTGAAAATTTAATTTGGGGAATTATAGTTTGGGACCAATTTCTGGAATTAATAACAAATAAGACTTTGTTACTACTCAGTTTTAAGTTTTTACCACTTTTTATGGGTTAAAAGTCTTCATTTGTTATTAATTCCAGAAATTGATCCTAAACTGTAATTCCCCCTTCTGATTTTAGGAATAAACAAAAGATTAAAAAAATATCTTCAAATACACCATACATTTGGTAAAATATAACATCAAATACCTATGAGTTGGCCGTTAACAAAGATGAGCAAAATATCACGGATACTGTCTATAATGAGTTTTGGATGAACTTTATTTTTTTCCCAAAACATGATGTCGCCATCTGAAACGTAAATTCTGCATTTGATACACATGTCAATAGACTTCAAATGGAATCAAAATGACAATATATAATTGACTAATCCAACTAAGCATGGAAAGGAGCTATAAAACATATCAAGATGTCATTTCTCTAATATTATTCTTTACAATTTCGCAATATAAGGATTTAGTCCACTATCATAGAAAATAATATTTTGCACTGTTATACGCATGGGTTAAGATGGTTGAGGGTCTTCATTTGCAGGCCTTTTAAGTAGTAGGTTTCTTCATTTACAGCCCTAAAAGGAACCAATCATCCTGAAATCCTAAGCTCTTAGGTGCGGCCCAGGATTATTGAGACACCTCTTACAAGATTGGATTTGAAGCATGGACAAATCATTGACTTACTTTACCATATGGTATGATTTAATTACATTAGGCAAACAATGGTATCAGCAAGGATCAAGCTCTTGACAATTACAGGAAAAAGGCTCAACGAATACCATGTCAAGGAAAAGCTGAAATCTGTGCAGACTCAAATTAAATTTATTTAATAAGAGGCAAGAGTGAAAGAAGTAAGATTATTTCTATATTGGTTGAAGATGGTATAATAAGGACTCAAACAGGTAAAAAGCATGCATACTGAATGAGACAAACAAGAATTAAACTCAAATTGGAGCAGGTCCCAGAGTCTTTCATGAACATAAAATTCCACTGCAAAATCTTCAGGAGTTCATAGTTACCTGGTTGCATACCATAGATAGTCAGATTGGTCCTTTGTGACATTTAAATGCTCCAATATACCTTCTACAGTGAAATTGTTTTTACTCCAAACACTGATTGGCTCATTTATAGTCATCCATGATTTTGAGATGTATGACATGTCATTGTGGCTTCTCAATTGCAGGGCTGGAAAAGAATTAGAAACTAGAGGCAAATCAAACTCTACCAATTTGACCGAAGTTAGTGCTCCAACCTATGCAAAATTTAGCAAGAAAAAAGTGAGAACAAGATAATAATTATGAACATTTCCACTATAAGTCCAATAACAGACATTTTAGAAAATGTGTACCCAGCCAAAAGAGTACTTTTGAGGACACGGAATCCTCCAAGAAATTAAAAAAAAAAAAAACTAACAGAGAAACAAAAATTTAGGGAAAAAATTAGCTCAAGGAATGGCTTCCATGCAAAGCCAAGTCATTAAACCTACCTTAGCAGTATTAAAAGCTGTATTCCTGCAGTCTGGCAATATGCTCACAGACCATGGGGGTATGGTATATTTTTTACCACGAAATGTTACAGTAGCAGTTTTTCGTTCATCAATGTTGGCAAGAAATGCAGAGCATCTGCCATGAAATTCAGACAGAGATAAGTTCAATCCTTTTGGGTGAACATCTGAGTGGTAGACATGTGCCTGGAATTAATAAATAAAACAAATTCAGGGAAAAAAATTCTGATTACACAAATGAGTTACCTATATAATTTTGCATACTAATGAAAGTCTTCCAATTTCCTTAAGAAATTGATACAATAGAAAGATGTCAAAATCACTTATATGGGTAAAAAGAAAAAAAAAGTCATTTATTAAGTTTGAGTGACACCAGAAAATGTAAAGAGAAAAGGTTTCCCATGCAGGTAAGAAACATGCACAATGTCATTATCATAATGATGTAGGATAAGAAGGAATAAAAAGAATTAAAAAAATCAATTTAAGTAATAAGTAACTATTTTATTTGACTCAAGCACTATATATGAGTGACTGAAATAAGAAATTCCAATTCTCGTAAAATACAAGATGAGATAACATCTCTCTAGGCTCAAACACATTTGTTGACAACTCATAACTAAATTCTAAAATCACCCCAATCATTGAATTAAAAAATTTATAACATCACAAAGTAAAGCAAAAGCAATGAGAAAGAAATGTGCTTTAGAGATTGTTAAGAATGGTGTGGTAATTTTTTTATAGGAAAAGAAAGAAACATTACTAGGAAGAAGTGAAATTACAAGGTAGAAGGATAAGGTATTTGATAGTGTCAAAGTAGCAGAACCGGAAATTCTCACTAACTGACAGATAATTACTATAGGAAATAGTAAATGATAAAACTCACTCCCTAAATGTTCGAGAGATTAGGGTACTCTCCACACAAAGTCGGCTACAAGACAATAGACAAGACACACAGAACACGAAACCCTAGGAGAAAAACACTTTAGCTGACCCCACCAAACACCCAGGGCAGCACACATGGCAATAGTCAAACCAGATTCAATTCACAATACCACACTTGGGCTTAGACAGGTCGTAACTTCCTCTCCCTTCTGTTGGTCAGGCTGTGACTTGTTTTTGGTTCTTTTATAAACATAATTGGGCTTGACAGGTCCATCAGTTTTCCCCTAAAATGAACTGTTAACTAAGAACATTGGGCGAGTCTTAAGCCACAGTACCACATGAACTGCATTGGTTGACACGGTATCAAAGCTTAAATTAGAGTGGTTCTATGTCAAAGACAAATGCCCCTCAAAGTTTCAAATTTACGATCATTCTTCTACATCTGGAGAGCATATTTCTAAATAAGTGCCTTGTCAAACATATGAAGGAGAAAATAACCGAAAGAAGAAATGCCAAAGTTTTGATTCCGTGCCTAAACACCAAAAATAGTAAGTGTGGACTATGGAGATAAGAATTGCTTCATCTTTGCAATTGCAGTGATGAATGCTCATCACCTTTCAAGAGTGGTTCTGTTTCTGTTTTTCTTGTTTTTGAAAACAATTCTTGAAAACATTAGAAAAATTGTTTAGAAAATCAATTCCTGAAACAATTTTGAAAACGTTTCATATGATTTCATTTGGAAACCCCACAGGCAGCTTAAATTACCTCCATTCAAAATATGTAAATATAACATGAAATAATATTATTGAATAAATAATTTAAATGATTAATTCAGTCAGTTTGCAAAATTTAATTAAATAATATCATCAATATCAATATAAAATATAAAATCTATAGTAAGTTGTATATTTACAAGCCATGAATAGTGCAACTCATTTCTAAGACTCCAAGTAATGCACAAGAAAATGTGTCTAGTTAACCACATATGTGTTCCCCATGCTTTTTTATTGAAAATAGTGAACAGCTCAAAGTTGTTCTCTGTTTTCTTCTAAGGTGCAGAAAAATATAAAATCAATTTTAAAAAATGAGAATGAAAAACAGTTGTGCTTTTTTTTTCTTTTTTTAGAAAATACATCAAACAAACCAAATTTGCATTTCTGAAATTGGAAACACCAAAACCAAAATCTATTTTCATGTCCCAAAAAACCCTAAATCTATTTTCTGTAACTTTCTGCACCAAGTCATGACGACTGCTAACTTCATTCCATGCTAAAAATGAGCATCAAAGGTAGAAAAAGACAGGGTCTCCCACTCAAAAACTATATGCCATTAACCATTTTCATTAAAATTTGTCAAGTAATTTGGGTTTGGCTCTAACCTCTTGCTTTGGGCCCAATTTTATATAGGTTGGAGAATCAGAGGCCACTAGAGCAGGCTCACAGAGGTTTATAGCAGCATGTAAATCTTTCAAATGTCCCCACTTTGGCTCACTCAGCAGACCTAGACAAAGAAGCTTCTTCAAGTATTTATCCATCATGAAAGGAACCACATAAACCCCAAGATTAGCTACCAACAGAAGAAAAAATATTACTGTTGTCCATCTACACACCATATTCATCAATTGGAGCATCATAATCATAACTTGTAATATAGAAGGGCCCCCCCGAAGTCCGGCCAAAGTTTGTTCCACCAAAATACTGCAACACAGGACAGGATTGCCAAGAGACAGATTACACATAATCACATATATCATCAAAACCAAAATTTATGTTAAATATGACAAACCTTATAGCATTACATTATATTCTTATTTTTAAAATAAGCACCAACATTGACAGAAGGAAAATGTCCCCTCTCTTTGATTTCTTTTGTATTTCTCATAGAGACCATATATATTAGGCAATTGCATCTTAGTGTTGATGAACGCATAAAATTTTAAACTTGAAAACCACATAGGATTGATTGCCAATGGGTCAAAGTTGATCTGGAATGTTTGCTATTTGGCCAAAAACTAATTTTGAAAAATGGATAGATTTGGGACTTGATGGTTAGAGTGTTTGGCACTCAACTAACAGGACCTGAGTTTGATTCACCGTTTGGTAGGAACAGAAAACTAGTTTTGAAAAACAAGGGGAAAGAGTAGAAAGAGAGAGATAAGAGAGCATCTATCTAATAAGGCAATCCAGTAACATTGTTCTTAGTAAAAAACCTCCAAAGTAGAACCATTAGCTTAAAGAGTCCAAAAGTTCTTTTACACTCATCAAAAGCAGGAAATCTAGCTACTAGCATACCATATAGTAATTTTGAAAGCTTCCACCACGTTCAAAAAATCGAGCAACAGCAAATGCAAGGTCTTCAACAGGTCTATGAGGCAACCTTCCACCCCAATCTGTGTACCTTCAATTCGGTGTAATTATAACTTTTGACAATAATCAAACACTAAGTAAGATGTAAATGCCTTTTCTAGTTTTTGTTTCATTTTTCTTTGAAACACACACATATAAGCCCACATATGACAAGAACCTAACTCCCCTGACCCATGCTTTATCTGTAGAGTATCAAAGAAAACATGTTTTGTCAAGAAAATTGGGAAAGGATGAAAAGTAAAGAGAAAGGTAGGGAGCACAGGTATCATGACTGGAAGGCAAGCTTAAGAACAACGTACACAGTACTGACCTGTAAACCTACATCAATATTGATGCTATGACTATTTAATGATACTTGCACCCTTTAGTTTTGGGTGAAACACGAGTAAGTAACTACTTTCCTAATCCAACAACATTCTCCTAACTACATAATATTTTCCTAAATTCTTTAACACGCTGGCATCAAATATGTAGAAGGTAAATATGTAAAGGATATGTAATACTCCATACCAGCCATCCCAGTTTTCTGTCCATAATATTGGTTTGTCCCTGGAGTTAGGTTTGAATCCATCACAGTAATATGCATTGCATGAATTGATCTGTGGAGGAAATATACAATGTATGGATGACAATGCAAATAATAAGAGAAACCTGAACATATACTAGATGAGCTAGGTGACAATATTAAAGTGCCAATTACAGTTCATTTTTCAACTGAAGAAAGTTGTAGAATATTTACAATATTATCTGGAGCATCAGGTTGCCTGCACATGACCCATGGAACACCAGCTCCAAGACTTAGAGCCATTCTAGCTGCCCATTTAACATACTCTTTCCCTCCCTTACCAAAGGAGCTTTCAATGTTGCCATATTCATTCTCAATCTGATCAAATTCAGTCAACAAATGCATTATTAGGAACTACAAATTACAAAGGAAATTATATCCAATTCATAGTTGCATTTGGTAATTCCAAGACAACAGAGCCAATCATCTGTAGCAGAATAGTTAGGACAACCCATAAGTTAGGAAACAAATTAATTTTTGAAATGGATATTTTATTAAAATACAAAATTGAAGCAAACAGCTAGAATTAATATTATAAAACTGGAGTAAATTATTAATGTTTTAATAGATGAAGCAGGAGGAATCGCAGTTGTCCTAAAGGCTATTGTCAACCATGTTACATGTCAGGTTTGTAATATAACACTAACATATTTGCTAAGTTCAGTCAGATCCAAAATTAACCAACAACAATAACAATAGCTATCACTCTTAGGTAATTCCAATAGAAAATGAAGAAGAAAATTAGACAAGGAAAAACTACAGGAAACCAGATTTTCACAATTTGGTAAAACTGATCCAGTCCCACCAGGAGATATATTAAGTGAAAAAGCAAAAGTGCAACAAGGAAGTACAAGAATTAAAAGACAACTTTATTTCAACCGGCCCATGATTCTCTCATCCAAGTTAAGAAAATAAAATCCACTACTGCACATAAATCCAAACTCCATAATCATCAGACCTGCAACATAATTATCGGACCCCCCTGCCATGAGAACAGCTTTTCCTCTCTCATCATATTCACCACCTTGGAAACAAACCGCTCCATCTCCTCCTAGGGGAAAAAATGAGTATGATCAAGGGGATGATTGCAGTGATCCTTTAAAGTCCAATGACAAAAATAAATAAAAAATTAGGGTTTAAAACAGCACCATCACATGAAAATATTGAGCATATGGACAATGTTATATTGATGCATGTATAAGTTTTCAGTTCATCTTGGAAATTTCAGATGTGTAAAAAGGAAAAATGATAATCATTGAAAGTTTGAAATTATGAACATAACGACTCTGTACCCAAAAAAAAAACTTACCTGACTTGGTTCAAAAATACAGAACTTTTTTCATGGAAATGAACTTTTATTTGAAATAAATAATAATAAAGCTGAGGATAAGATAACTTCCTAGTACAATAAAACAAAACTAAAGAAAAAAGAAGACAAACTTAAATAAGAAAGATGCCCAATCCCTTTAGGACTATACATATCTAACAGAGATGTTCCCTTGTAAAAGCCATAAGCATGTCACCATAAGAAGTCTGCAACATCATCAATCCCATAATAAATATCAAGGAAACATTTTGGTATGAGTGCAGTATTTGCAGTACATTATATTTAAGTGTTTAGACTATATATCCCCTGTGAGCGTATTCTTTCAAGCCCTATTATAGTTACTTCAGTAACTCTCCCAACAAGGATCCCCTTCTTCCCGAGAAGCCAATTTGGAGATGAAACACTTTTAACTGTAAAGTTATTTGTGTGGACAACAGCGCTCAATAGAATTAACTCCCGTGACTTGCAAATATGCAAGCCAAATATGTTTGTTCCGCCTAATATATGTTTCATGGGCAGGATCAACTCCAAAATAAAAAATTTGGTCCAAACATACATATCTAATACCTTGGGCTATTATAACATGCAGGCATGGCTAGGCTGGCATCTCCTGGCCCCCTTCTCTGGTGCCGGGCACCAAAAGAAAAAATTTGGTCCAAACAATACACCTACTCACAAGAGGTAAGAAATCTTTGGTAGAAACATCATAGCAATTGACCAGTCAAAGAAAAAAAAAATTCGACACACAAGTTTCCAAGACCAATTCCATCCTTCTTTAATTGATGACAATTCTCCCAACTGAGTAGAAAAACAGAGAAATTTTACCAGCACAATATACATATCTAAGAACAGTCTACTTAAGGGAATTAGGTCATACTTAAGGGAATTAGGTCAAAATAGAAATCCTTCAGAAAAAACCATACATCCCCTCCCACTTTTATCACTCATGTCCATGCTTTTGGGAATAGCAAGGTGAAGCCTCACCTCCACCTAGTAGCTACTGTTTCTGATAGTTTGGTCCAAAACTTAGGATGAACCAAGTACATAAAATGCCAACCTATGCTTTGGAAACAAGCCTAAATTGGTGTGTGGTCGTTTGTTTTCAGTTTTGAGGAATCTGGCCCTAGTTGAGAGTATAACAGAGGGCAATACATTGGTGGTCTGTTTGTAATACACGGGTAAATTGGTAATGGTTTTACTTTGACTGATTTCTGATCAAAGTTCATTGAGATGGGCTTCAAGGAGCGGATGAATTCTCAGGACGTAAAAGTTGTAATGTATGAAGTGGGTTGAATTTTCAAATCTTGGTTTCATATAGCCTTGTTGTTACAAGTTTCTCTGTTCACTGTCAATGGAATTACATATTGCAGGCTTCAGCAATAATAAGAGAGTCCTATATTCCTAGAATACAATACAAGGAATGGAGACTGAGTTAAGCAGCCCACTATGGAGTAGTGACTCAGAGATCTAGGAGTTGCATTGGACATACAGCCAAGGACAAACTAGGAGGCTCGAGGGACCACTGAACTGTAACAGGGTTGACGACTTTGAGGATCTTATTGTCAAGACAGAGGAATGAAAACATCTAAGGTCAGGCGCCCATAGATTTGTTCAATATAATTTACAAGTAATACTAAATAATATGGCATGTGTATAGGTTACTGTATAACATAGTACTACAAGTATAAACTGAGGTTATCTAAAATAGTCATGTGAAGGCTGATCGATGATCATAACAAGTTTGTACCTCACAAGAAAATGATATTTCTCCTTCTCTCTCTCCAACCATTCTCCCTGTCTCTACTTTCTAGTTCTACAGATAACTAAAAAGAGCTGAGACTTCACAAGTAAATGGTAGTAACCAATTATGGATTAATCAAAGCCAACGTAGAGAATAAACCAAGTCAAAAAATGAAAGATGGAACAAACTTTTGCAGAACTATTATGGGGGAAAATTTGACAAATGCCAACATAGCATTCTACCTTGAAAGGTGCATTGTTTGTTCGAAATACAATGCCCGGGATATCACGCAACCACACTGGGAAACCCCTGCAAGAAGTTAAATCAAATCATGGAAGGAGAGAAAAAAAAATAGGAGAAAAAAAATAGTCAAAGTATTGACATTTCCAGATATTTGGTGTATTTAATTAGTGTTAAGGACCACTCTTCAACTTAACAGTTTAAGTTGCTCAGTGAAAATCTTTAAGTACCATATCTAGTATCAAAACTTTTGAAACACTTCCTCATATGAATGACCTTTGGCCTTCAAGTACCATATCTAGTATTGAAACTTAATTTTAGATCAAGAGATGAGGGGTAGCAAGGGTTGAAATTCAAAGTTTCAAACCACTCAATCATATCAACTACCACTTCAACTCCATATCTTAAGCTGACAAGTGAAGGCTCAAAATTAATTTTTATTAATATCTTTAAAATTGAGAAATGCTTTAATTTTCAAAGCAGTTTCCTTATCTACTCATTAATTATGGGGAGAGGGTAGTTTTTGTGGTTTACCCTTGCTGTTCAGCTCATGATCTCTTCACAAAGGTGTCTATGGTGGGTCAATAGGGCTGATTGGCTCTGTTACATGTTTGATGTTCTGATTTTAAGCTTAGTTCTTTTCTTTTCTTTAATAGTATTTGATTAGGAGGATACTTTGCCCTACAATGTAACTTCCTTCTAAATGAAGTTTCTTTTTCTATATATAAAAAATAAGAATAACAAAAATAAATGTGGATGCTCTACAAATTCTTAAGTTACGACTAGCACAAATCATCATTGCTGATGTAATGTCATAGTTGTTCAAAGTTTGATGCATATCAGTTTTATAGTTCCCTAAAACTTTGGTCTTTCCTGCATTTTTTTAGTTTTACATTCAAGGACTGAGACATTGACTTATTTTCATTTTTCTTTTTGAAAAAGAGGTTGATGTAGGACAAGGGAAGGGAGAGGGAAGATAGAAACGAGGGAGAAGTAAAAGAACTTGAGGGAGAGAGATATCACTAAAAATACTCAATATTTCATTCAATAAGCAAAAGACTTATAAGAAAATAACTCTAAAGCTATTTATAGACCCATACCATTATTGAAATAGAAATAACTTTAAGTAAAAGAAATCCTAACCTAAACTTAAAGTAAGAGAAATCACAAAATAGGAAATAATTTAAAAAGACTGATATAAAATAGAAAACAGATAATAGATAAATCCTAATAATCCCTAAGAGATAAAACGACATTAAATATGAAAGATAATCTAAATATTCTAATAAAATAACTTTATTTAAAATCCTAATTATTCTATGATAAAGATAAATAATCTTAATTATCCATTCTTCATTAAAGGTTCTGATATAAATGTAAAATTCCTAGTTGCTAGCATAAATTAATTTATAATTATTTCCCAAGAAAGAGCTTTTTTCATCTAGACATGCATTTGAATAACTGTCATATGTAAGTGCATTCAGATAGCCATGAACTTCCTCCTCATTAAGTGGATTCTGTAGATTGAAAAGTTTATTTCTAATTTTCTATCAACAAAAGTAATTGTAAGATTATAATGGAGAAGAAGGCGAGACCCGAAATTCCACTCTGCACATACGTAAGGGCCTATACGAAGAAAGAGATAAAGTCCACTGGATCCAACCAGCTTCACAAACTTCACTAGATCATATCTCCCCTCAAAGTTATACTGCACAAGCACAAAATTTTAAATGTAAAAGAAATTATAATTCAGCATAAATAATATTTATACAATTGAAGAAATCATATAAGGCTACCAACAAAACTAGCTGAGAGAAATACAATTTTACACCTGCCCTCTAACTGGCTCATGTCCATTCCAGAAAACATATGTCTCGATTACATCTGCCCCTCCTTCCTTGCTCTTTGCAATCAGATCAGGCCACATCTAGCATCATATAAAACGCATAAGAAAATAAGTCTCACTTCATAAAGTAGCATCACAAATTTAATCCTATAACTCCTTAATTTATCCTATTTAATAAAATTTTTAGCTATAACCCCTATCTTGGCCAGTACTGATTAAAGTTGTCTTATTTAAATAATTAAGAATGGTAGAAATTTTTCCTTGGCATAGGTTAACAACTATATTTTGCTCGCATGTAATAATTTATAGATTCAATTCTCTAGTAGTTTTTTGTATTCTTTTGGCTGGTAAACCCCGAACTAATTCATTCTGGGATGGATCCCATTGTTCAAAAATGTTCACAAGCGTTTAAAAGCATTCCCTATACTACCTTTCACTTCTTAGATTTTCATGGGAGTAGCTCTAAGGATAGAGGAATTTATGAGGGACTTCCTTTGTTCTGGAGTTAGCAAATAGAAAAAAAGATCATATCGTGAGTTGGTAGTTTTGTTGCAACCCAAAAAATCAAGGGGGATTAATTGATATATAAAAACGTTGCTTTAGCGTCTAAATGGCCGTAGCATTTTCCTGCAGAGACTGTCTATCAAAAAAAAAATTTCCTGCAGAGACTAACACATCATGGAACCAAGTGATTTAAAATGAGTACGGTTTAGACCAAATTGGGTGGAAAGCCAACTGAGACTGTGGAATGGGGTGAAGGTGATAATGCAACTTGAAGTGTGAGATCGACTGATTTCGTTGAGAGGAGGTTTCCAGTGAGAGAGGAGAAGAAGCGTTGAAGAATGCAACTTCAATGTCGACCCCCAAAAAAAGAGATACAGTGGATAAGATTATGGGATTGAACAGAGCGGAAGCAATCTCTAACTGCCCTTGAAAATTTCACATGGATGCTATTCTCTCTAAATTACACTACAGAAGACCACCCATACACATGCACTCCGTCCTCTCAAACACAATCGGGGCATGAAAGTTAGTAGCGCACCTCGGGAGTGGCGCGTGGATAGTGAATTCCAGCTGAGATGAGCATGCGGCGCTTGCCATCGATGATGAGAGCCCTGTGATCGTAGGTGACATTGAAGGGCTTGAAGAAGGTCGCGGCTGTTACATCAGAATGAATTGATAGATACAGACAAAGGAAATGCAGCAGCAGTCCTCTCCTGGGAGTCATATGGAAGGAAAATAAAAAAATGGAGAAGACGAATGAATAAGGTTGGTGGATTTAGCTATACGAGAAGGGTGTTCCAGCCGAATCCAACAGTGATTTGCATAGCACGCCAACTGATCATAGAAATTGACGACGGATATTGACTTTCCACCAAGAGGAGAAAAAATTAATAATAATAGATTAGATTTCACTAAAGCCGTACTCATAATGTTGACCAAAAAAGGCCGTACTCAACTACTCAGAACGGTGAAAAGATATGCAAAACAGCATCTTCCATCCGACCACAATGTTTTTGTCAGAAATCAGAATAGGCAAAATTAGCCGGGTTGGCCCATTTCTTTTTTTTTTTTAATTTAAAATATTTAAAAATATATTATTTTATTAATGAGTGAAAAATAAATTGTAAAATTTAAATATTATATTAATTTTTATTGAATAATGATAATAATTAGTTGTATTAATTTAGATAATAATATATTTTTTAAAAAAAATAAAAAAATATATATGAAAAAAAATATAGGTCTATGGGCTGATGTCATACGGGCCGAGCTTCCTATCCTGAGCCTGTTTAACAATTTGGGCTTTTTGGCCCGGTCCGTATTAAGCGGGCCTGAATTACCACCTCTAGTTTTACTTGTGGTGCTGGGTGCAGATAAACTAACCATCAATTTTTATTCTCAACCCAGTCATGTACTTAACTAAAAGAAAAAGATATGTACGATGCATAAATTAATGATATGATAATGAAAAATATTATGATTTTTATTTGAGCATAATATAAAAGTCACAAAATTAAGTATTTATTAGTGTATACAAATTATTCCCTCTGATCCTATATATATGATCTTTTACCTTGATCCTAAATATAAGACTCTTTATAATATACGAGGTAGTATTTATTATACATTTTCAGAAAAATGCTCCAATTTAATGTATCCAAAGAGAAAGAGAGAGATATTAAATAAGGGTAGTTTTGGAAAAATGTTAAAATTTTTGGAGAAATCGAGGTAGTTAATTAGTTTTAATTTCAATTCTTAATTCACGTGATTCGGTTAAAATGGTCTTATATTAAGGATCAGAGAGAGTACTAAATTAAAATACTAAGTTATTAAATAATTTTTTTATACTACAATTGAAGTCATGTTCTATGTCTTCCCTTCTTAGTATTAGTATTTTAAGCCCATACCTACTTTTAAATTTGAGATATAGTAACATGCAATAGACTCTGGGGGAGTATTGGTTTGAAAAGATATAGACTAACATTGCATAAATCTATCCTTAGTTCTTATTAGTGGTTATTGTAAATGTCAAACATCTTAGAAATTGTCTTCCGCACATGTTAAGTGGGAGCTTTGAATTAAACGGTATAATAGTGATTTGAGGAATAAATATCTTTAACCCATCATTAATTCTTTCTATCACTTTCAATTTAATGATATGTTTACCAATCAAATTAACAATCAAATGTGTTTCATTGTATAGAACTAAATTATTGCATATTCACCGTTTATTTACTTATTAAATTATATATAGAAATAAAAATTTGACTAACATTCTATTAAAAAAATATATTAAAATGATATAAATATTTTGTAGTAGTTTTTTGCCAAAATATATTTTGGATTAGTTAGCCAACTTATTGATTGACTGCAATACATTGAATATTTATAAAATAATTAAAAATTTATTAATTGCCTAATAAATTTTTTATAGCTAGAATTTATTGATTGATTATAAATTCAAAATTTAATTTGACAATTTTTTTGGAAAAAATATGATAATATTTTATTGGCTAAAAAATACATAACTCTTTGGACTTTTGGTTAGTTACATATAACCTCTAATATTAAAAAGTTTAAAATAAAAACCCTAATATTTCAAATGCTGACAATTAATTTACCTACCATTAAAATCATAGTTAAATGTAGCAGTCAATGCTATATCATATTAATTAAAAAACACTTGGAATTTGACATTGAATTTTGGATTTATTTTAATAATTTTCAGAGTCACGGGTTGAATTTAAGATGTTTGAGTTGTCACTAAATTTAAACACAAGTGTAACAGAAAGAAAAGGTCACTTTTTATGCACGGGAGATAGTAAAATGTACAAATGGCTTAATAGCATGGAGGAGGAGTCAAAGGATCAATTGCTATGGGTACAAAAGACAAAATGGCTCATGAAATTTTTAAGTCTGAATAAAATTATTAAAATATAAAATGAACGTAGCAAAAAAACTATAATATATATATATATATATTAAGATGTCCAAATTTTCGTATCAAATCCCAAATGTTCGTAGTTTGTATGATGTGGCATACACTCTTAAATCAAACAGTGAATTTAATAGGGTAAATGGTCAAAATTTGAAATGTTAGGATTTTGATTTTAAACTTTTGGAGATTGTAGGAGTTATACGTAACTTATCAAACATTCAAGGGGGTTATGTATTTAGCCTATATTATTGTAGTTAAAGTTTTTTTTTTTTTAACTAGAGTAGTTAAAGTCATTAAATCAATTGAATTGGTTAATTTGAAGTTCAAAAATATTTAAGGGGTATTTGTTGAAATTTATTTCCAATTGAAATTTTAATTGAATGTTTCCAATAAGCTATTGTCCTTAGTTTTTTGCATTAATTATGTAATTTAATCTATATATTTGAATTATAATTTGATTAAAACCCTTACAAAGTCATAGACTCATAGTTAATGTTGATTTTTTTTAGCAACATATTTGATTTTGATTATTCAAAATAGATTGTTCTTTTACTAAATCAATAATTATCTTAAATTTGATTCTTTTATTTTATTTATATTCTAATATTTTATTTTTCATATTTAATAATTCTTTGTTTGGTTTAAATATTTAATAATTCACTAAACATGAGTTCGTTGTGTTTTTAATTATTTTGATATGATGGCAATGGTATGATTAATATTATCTTTGGATCAAGTTGTAAATGCAAAAGTACACCATTTTTTGAAAATGCTGATTCTTTCTGAACTCTTATAGGTTTGTACGTGTGTAAGTTTTGATAAATTAAAAATCTATTATATATTTACCATAACACAATCTATGTTGCCTTCTCCATTGTGCATTTCCATTGACAAAAGCAAAACCCCATTTTGCTTCATATTTTTTCCTTTTTCTGTTAATCAGAACTCATAATCAGTGATTTGGTGCCAAGATTTGTGATTTGTGCTTCGTGATGCATATGCTAAGTATATTAATGTCCAAAACTACTTTGGTTATATGATTTTGTGCTGCTAAATTGGACTGATTAAAATCATATTATAACCCAATTAAACTTATACTTTGGTCAACATGTGCCTTCAAGCCAAATAGATCCCTTCAAACTTGCATTTTAGTTGACATTTTCTCCTTTCTAGCTGCAGTGAAACAGGCACGCAACTTTTTCCGGAACATGGAGTCTGGAGGGGATCATAAAAAAGAAGCCAAGATTGGTGGAAAAATGGGCTAAATGATATTCAGCAATTATATCAATAAAATGTAATGTAGTCTATAATAGGAAGCGTTCAAAAATTTCAACAAAGCATACTTTAGTTTTCAATGATATAATTAGCAGTTTTTGTAATTTGCAAAAGAACTTCGGAGCACAAACCTTCATTAAAAGGGAAAGGAATTAAAAATTAAAAAATGAGAAAAAAGATGAAGCTACTGAAAGATGTGCTCTCTAGTCAAACAAAATAAGATTAAGATGAGTGGATATAATCAATAGGAATTCAATAGTGGTGGAAGATTTCAATTTTTAAACTTCAAATTGATCTAATTAATAGCTATATGTAGTGTTAATTTTGATTAAACAAATCATGATTAAATGCTTTGAATTTGGGCCTAGATATAAATGAATTATTAGCCATAAATTGTAAGTCACTAAGCAAAAAGAAAAGAAATGAGAAAAAAAAGACATAAGATTGCAAAATATTTCATAGTGTTTAATAACATGGTTATATATATATATATATATATATTCAATGATATTTCCTTCAACTTTTTTTTTTAATTTTTTTCTTTGAAATTCTTTTTTGTTAGATGTATCAATCTCATATATCTACATATATTAACGGATATGTTTTTTCAGAGGAATATTATTAGGATTATAAAATTTGATTACTCGATTTATTTATTTATTTATATTAATAATAAATTTGAATCAATGTTGTAAATTTAAATATGGAGCTTATATCCTTTTCTATTCGAAACAATTATTAATTTGTTATAACTTGTATGAGCGATAAAATGAGAGTTATAAACTCTAAATAATGTAAATACACTTACAATTATGATTTTAAATAAAAGCAATGAATTGGGTGAATTATATCTTTAATTCAAAAAAATTGACAACTTTAATTGACATCTATGATTTTAAGGAAACTATTATTTGTTGAACTAATTTGAAAATAAATATTTAAGTCAAAGTTTATTGGTGGTAGAAAAAAAATCAAATTTTACCAAAATATTTTCAAATTAAATTTTAAATTTATAATAAATTATGTAATTGATTCTAATTTTGTGTTAGTAATAAATAGTACAATAAATTTAAAATTAGGATTTTGGTCAAACATAATAATTAATTTTTGATTCAAATTTTTATTTTGTAAAAAATTTTAAAAAATTAACTTAAATATTTTCAATTAAGAAGTTGCCTATTTAAGTTAAATATTAGTGCATATAGGTCAAATTTAAGTCAATAATTTTCAAATTAAATTATGAGCCTCTAATCTATCAAATTGTTTAATCAATTACAAATTTAAAATTCGGGTCAAAATTTAATAAATAAATTAATCACAATGATGATTATATAATAAATATAATACTTAAATGTACCATAATGCCATATACATTTTGTGTGTTAAAAAAAATTTATAAATTTAAAATTTAGTTAATTAATAAATCAATCAATACACATATAACAATATATCCATATATACTGGAACCTTTTCTTTGAATTAAGATATTGTGACTTTTGAAAAATTAAAATAATTAACTAATTTTAATTCTTATTTTTAATTTGTGTGATATGGTTAAAATGATTTTGTATTAAGAATCAAATGGAGTATATCAATTGGATTTAAACATGTAACAAACTTATCAACTTTTAACTAATAATCAAATATTTTAAAATGTAATAAATATAAGCCAATACAATTTAATTTAATCATTGTTATATTTAAACAACTCTAATATGATTTGACATACATTCATTAGTCCATTGAATTAGGTAATTATATAATTTAATATATATATATATATATTTAAAATCTAGATTGAAAATGTTGGATTTAAGAATTATCTTTATGTCAAACAATAGTACTTAATTGTAGGCTTTAGTAATTAATTAATACAAATATTGAAAGTTTAATTCAAATTTATTTATAAATAGGAGTATTTGACATTGATCTACCAAGTTACACTAATTGAGTATTTTGTCAACTTAAAAATTTTAATAGTGATTTAATCATAATTCATACAAGAATTAAAATTATTATATATTCTTATTAAATTTATGTAACAATTTGGAATTTACACAATATACTGGAATTAACACAAATATGATATTTGATCTATTTTTTTAATCGAAATAAGAGAGAGAGAAAAATCACGATATAATCTTCTACATTTTATAAATTTCCAATGTATATTTAAACTAATCAATTTGCATAGTTCCAAGGATCATATCATCCAAAAATTGTAAGTTTTATTCTGAATATACGCCAACATCCATATCTCCCAAAAACATCAATATGAGGGTGTATTCTATTAGAGCCTTTGAAGATATACAGATTCTCATATATATATATATATATATATACCAACAACTTTGGGTAGGGATATTCAATATTCTTCATCGTGAAGGTAGATTTTCTTAAAATTGCTTCTCAATTAAAAGTATCTAAATATAAATTACTTTTGATATAATATCTTATCCTCATAATCAATTATAAAAAATTACTTACTCACATAATCAATTATGGAAAAGTGAATCCAAACATGTACATAGTTAATGAGGCATTGGCCTCATCTTTGGTCCAAATAAGTTAAGCGTGCCCTATCCATTTATTGCAAGCAATAGCGCATATCCTTTCCCCTTTATAGAACTAGAAGAATTTGAGCAAAGTGTCTCAAAACCTCTCTTATAATATATGCACAAATAGATATAATTAGATGTAAATGAATGAGAAAAACTAAAAAAAAAATTAGAAATCAAGAGATTGATTAGTCTTAGTAATCATGGATGAGGGGACAACTTATCTATACACAATGATTCTAATGAATATTTAAAAACAAAATCAAAGAGGAAAAACCATAGAAGAAAAAGAGATATTACTAGAGTATTATTAGAGAGGGTTCGCCAATTGGTCCATGAGATTGGATATAATTGATGGGCTTTAAGATATTTATAGACGGTGAAGTAGAAAAAAATAATACTTACTTTAAATCAATTTGTATACTAAATGATGCCATTTTAAAACTAAAGATATATATTTAGGATTTAAAGCTTTAAAATTCAAATGAGGTTAATGAAAATTATGTGGTATTTTATGCATTAATTCCTTCAATGTTACATCTAAGCATTCCATGTTAGTACATATTATATCCACATATGACAGTCCACCTCATCAACATCAAAATAGAATTAATGCAGACTTAATGCCTTTTACTTCTAATTTTATATAGATAATAGATGTACTTAATATAGCATAAGAGTTTTTTAATCCTTATATAAGATTTTTTTTTTTTGCAGAATTTAATGAAGCATTTTTAACTTTCTTTCTTGAACATTAAAATATGATAAAAATTAATGGGTTTTATTGAGGGCGTTTAAGGAAAGTTATACTCCCTCCGGTCCTATATATATGATCTTTTGTCCTGATCCTAAATATAAGACCCTTTATAATATACGAGATAGTATTTATTATACATTTCTAAAAAATATCCCTATTTAATATATCCAAAGAGAAAAAGAAAAAGATTAAATAAGGGTAGTTTTGGAAAAATGTTTGGATTTTCAGAGAAATTAAGGTAGTTAATTAATTTTAATTCTAATTCTTAATCCGCGTGATTCGGTTAAAAGGGTCTTATATTAAGGATCAGAGGTAATAGTATTTTTTTATTTAACAAATTTAATGCTTCCAATTAATTTTAAGTACTACTACTATAATTTTAGTTAAAAGACTCTTATAAAAAGGTCTAGATGAAACATACCCTTCCCTTCTTTAATATAAAGGATAAAAGACAAAATCACACAAATTAAATCAAATAATAAATTTATCTGGAATATAAAATAGTTTTAAAAATATTTTCATTTAATGTTAATAATTTTTACATCATATAATTAATATAAATGAATTATACTACTAATTTTTGGGAATAAAATATCATCTTGACTAGAGATATTTTTTAAAAAAAATTATCAAATATACTAGACAAATCTCTATATTTTTATATTTTGAAATATGAAAACTCCTAATTTTTCCTTATCCTATCCTGGGGAACGGAGGGAGTACTACAAAAAGGGGACTACAATTGGAGGTTCTTCTACGATGCTCTTCTAAGACGCAAGACCAAGCTTATGTTGCAGTGCATAGCAAGCTGCCAGATGATTTTAACATTTGTTGCCCTTCATGCATGTATGTGAGAGCTCAATAGATTGCCATTTGTTAATAGATGAGAACGTAGTTAAGAGTATTGAGTTGTTTGTATATAAAGCTTTAGATTTAACATAAGGAATGTGCATATATTGTTTGGGTGTATATATAACGAGTAAAAAGCTTGGGGAATTATGACACCCTCCACTCCCGTCTCCCTATGTCCCTAGGACGACTATTCCTTTTCTATGGGATCTCGCTCTTCTCCACCAACTGTTTCCTTTATCAGCAAATCATATATTTACATGACCTTGCCAGATATGAAAGGAACTACAGGACAGTAGGAAAATTAATATTCAAAACGATGTTGAAAATGCCGTTACATATAATAAGATAAAAAATAAAAATGACATAAAATAAGTGTTTGAGATGAAGTTAACAATAATATTTTCAAACTACTTTTCAACTAAGGTAAAAAAAGAGAATATATATATTTTTTGCTTAAAAAAATGTTGGGTCATCCTTGGAAGAAAAAGGCAGGGAAGTTGGTTAAGGAAGAAGGTAGAGAGAGCAACAATGAATGAGAATGTGCAGTGTGTTCCCTTTCACTATTGCAAGTAGTAGTTTTGTGGGGTTGTAGCATATAAGTTGTGTTTTTCTGCTGAAAATGTTGACCTCTTTCTTCTTGTGAATGACCTATGAATATTACTGCTTTTTAATTAACTGATCAATCCAGTATGCATGTTTGCTAGTTGTGATCATTTTTCAACCTAAAATCAAACCATCTTATTTATTTGTATTCTTATGGCTGATTTTTTTGTTTCCTTTTATTTCCAAACATGTGGCTTGATTCTGCCTTGATTGGCTTCTTCAATCTCATTCATGATTAGGAAGTTTGAATCATATATTGATGATACACATTTTAGACTCACCAACATGGAAGCTCATTCGAGGTTATGATGAAGTTCATCATAAAGCTCAATAGATTACCATTTTGGAATCTTGTTCTATAACATATTTTAGACTCACCAACAACATGGTGCTAGCAAGATGATTTGCTCATCTGTTGCCCTCCCTGTATGTATGTGAGAGCCCAACTTGCCAATCTCAAACTACTAAGTGTACCAAACGAGATAATGATGGGCATCTATCTAATGGGTCAAGGTTGAGTCACGTGACGGGTATGTGCTTGAGAGAGGGCATAAGCTAATAGTGGGGATTATATATGAATCAATGTATGAGAGTGAGAAAGTAGGCAAGTGGTGGTTATTGTGTGTGGGAGGGATCTAGGATAGTGGTGGCGACACTTTGGCCTCCACTGTAGTTAGTTCTTTTCCTTTTTTTTTGTTGTGTTTTCTTTGTATGTTTATGCTTCTGTTTCATTGCCACCATGTCACTACTATCATAATTGGCTTAATATCAGTGAATTTCAGTGCATAATTTTCTTGGGTTCCATCAATTTGGTATGGAGCGGTACCATCCAAGAAGGAAAAAATGGGAATTTCACAAGAAAAGGTCCAAAGAAGGTTCGTGCTTGCACTATGGAGAATGATGTTGGAACTTAAAAATTGCATGAGACTCACCGACAAAATACTGGAAAAGATGGATCGTGTGGAAGAAAAGATGGAACATATGGAAGAAACAACCAAGGAGATGAAAGAGGAAATAAGAGAGAGGAAGGAAGGGTTAAGGAGGGAGGAAAACGAGAAGAAAACTGTGGTTGTGGAGAGAAACATAGCAAAGATGAAAGAGGATGAATTGCCAACTCAAACGGATGCAGAGAGGGAGATGAAAATCATTATAGTTCATAGGCCTATGAGGAATTTTCAGATTGATAAATCTTCATTGGCGAAGGAAGTATCACAAGCGAATAGAGGTAAATCAGCTTTCATTGCAGTTTCAATGCCAAGCATACCTATGGGAAGACCTTTCCCATGTGATGGCGACAGCAAGAAGGGCAGTAGAGAGTCCAGATGTCATTATATGGGAGAAGACACCAGCGATGAAAATGGGAATACGTTCTATAATTTTAAACAGCAGTTACAGCGATGAGCAACCAAGAAAGGTGATGAAAACGATGGAAGAAGGGTTAAGAGTTGGATCTTGGATCAAGTAGGGAAAATTGAGTAGGGAAAGAGCCTAAAACGTTTATGGGATGTCAGAACAATTGGGCCTTAGTTGTTTCGATTAGAGCATATTAAAAATAGCTTGGCCCCAACTTCAGCTTTTTCCTTCCTAATTTACCTAATATTCTTGGGCTTGCCACTCCTCTAGCTCAGTAAAACCCACCCAAGAAGTTAAACCTATTCAGTCTCCTAAAACGCATAGCATTAGGTGGGAGAGCAGAGAAGGGCTCCTATTTCAATTGCAGCATGGAGCCAATTAGCAGGGTATTTTCCCCTGTGCGACATTGATACAAGGAGAGAAGTGGTGAAGGAGATTTTCAGCCATGAGAGAATGTTTGAAACAAAGAAATGGGCTTCTTCACTTGTTTGTTTTGATTTTTCTGAAGCCTTGGAGATGCTCACAATGGCTGCAGAGGAACTGATTAAGAGGTTGTCTCCGCTTAGTTTTGCGGCATGTAGACTATCACTGGAGCTTTTTCACATGTGCAATGCCAACACAAGTATCAGGAGTAGGTTTGGGGTCGTTCTTTGTCATGATTGGGTGCGGTGGGTGAACAAAAGAGTAATTAATTAACACCTCTGTGCTGTGGTCGATGCCAAATTCTAAAAGCTTGGAGAACAAAAATTCCCTTCCATATATGTTGTTATCTTCATTCTCTCCATCTTAATTGCATCATGTATCAGTCTTTTCGGGTGGTGGAGACCCCTGTCAGTGCTAGAATGAAAGGCATATTGCACTTATTGGTCTACAGGGACAATTCTTGCTCTTCGAGGCAATAGTAATTCAGTGGCAATCCTAATTTTCCTTGAAGGCGAGATCAATCTGCCTGACCTGACAATCCTTGTGGCTTTAGATAAGCATGGGAAATCTGAAGGATTTCTATTTCAAGATGATGGTGATGATTATGAATTCACTAAATGTGAATATTTATTAACCAATTGCAAGGCAAGACTCGTAACTTGTTTATAAAATTCAAGCACCTTCGAATAGACCTAATCAATGCTTGCATATTCAATTGTTGCTAGGTGGGGTTCTTTTGCAGCTAATCTTGTTGTCAAGTCCCACCTTGATGTTCATATGCTTCAATGTTATTCTTACACCAGAAAGTTTGACAACAGCAAGTGTAGTAAAAGGTGCTTTAGGTTATAATGGATCAAACATGGGTTTAGATATGTCCCATGAAGTGTTCTTGCATATTTTATCTGCTAGTGTTCTTTATCATAATGAGAGGTTGAAGTGCAGCAGGTATTAAGGCTACCAAAGGAAGCTATGCTTTCCATCCACAGAAGTAAAGAGAACCAGAAGAGTGTACTTGCAATGTGTACTGCTGTGCTATGGCTAGCGGACAGATTTTTCACTGTACTTGATAGCGAAAATTATGTTCATTCTATAGAGGATGAGGCTCCGTTGAAAGTTGTCAATTTGATAGAGTCTGCCACTGGGAATCTCAAGTTCATATCATCACTTGGCCATATGAAAATTGGTAATGGCCATATTGTTCATAAGTCAAAACTATCACTGGCCATTAACATAATGGTAAGGTTAATTTATGCTTGCCTATTTGACTAGTTTATTGAGCAAATAAATAAATCACCTGCTGTTGGTGAAGATGTATAGACAGATCCATCAGAATTTTTTATATATAAGGCATTGAATCATTTGTGGGACATAATTTTGAGCAATCCTATATCAGGGCTGCAAAGGAAAGATTGCAACCACTCTTCGATCATCATTTGTTCAAGAAAGAACAAGAGGAAACATATACAAGATAGCATTGGCTGGGAAAAAGTTGAAATTAAAGATTTTGGTATTGCCATTCTGGTATTTTCCAGCAAAAATAACTTGGGCTATCTAGGGAAGAAGCTACCGGTCTCAAATTCTAATTCTCACCTCGAGGGAAGGTAAAACTGCGAGGGTCAGGAAATGATGGGTCTCTATCTAATAGGTCAAGGGTTGAGTCACGTGAGGGGTGTGTGTTTGAGAGAGGACATAGGCTAATAATGGGGATTATATATGAGGCAATGTGTGAGAGTGAGGAAGCAGGCAGATAGTGGTTGTTGTGTGTGTGAGGAACCCAGCTCTCGAATCCTAGGAGGATAGTGGTGGCGACATTTTGGCCTCCATTGTACTTAGATCTTTTCCTGTTTTTTTCTTTTCTTGTGTTTTGTTTGTATCTTTATGCTACTATTTCATTACCACTATGTCGCTACTATCACAATTGGCTTAATATCAATAAATTTTAGTGCATAATTTTCTTGGGTTCCATCAGATACCTTGTTCACTGATGCATGGTCCTAATTCAAAAGCTTAAGGGAGCTTTTGCTATCAGTTTGCAGCCGTACTTTGTGAAACCCTCTACTCCAAGCCAGAAGGAGTTCATCATGTATCGCCCATAACTCACGTTGAGTGATGCTTACCTTTCTTATTTTCAGTATCCTTTCCATTGCCATCTAGTATTACACTTTGGCCCCTCCTAGTTCCAACTCATATGTAGAATGAATGGAGAATTCACCATTATCTATTAAAATCCAGTAGTAATATGACTTCAAATAGTCTGCACTAGGAGGTTTAGGGTACATCTGGCGCACCCTATAAAATAGGTCTGATAGTATAAGACCAGATAGGATAATGTTTTGATAGAATAAGACTGATAAAATTTTAATACTATACTGTGTTTAGTGTAACATGGTATAAATATTGTATTATGTAGATATTATTTTTTTAATAAAATTCCCTTTTTTTGTTTTATGATTATTTAAATTTAAATTAACACTTATAGCCTATAGTCAGCAAAGTTCATTATTTAAAAAAAGTAGTCTGCGAAGTTTCATCCTTCAAAAACAATTTTTTTGGCATATCCCTCCATAGCCAAATCTCACTTCTACAATTGATGTTGAGTGTTGACATGGTCCACAAGAAAAATTATCAATTTTGCAAGTGATAATAATGGATAAAGAGTGGATAATTTCAAGATAATTAGAATTATTTATCTTGATTATAAAATAATCAAAATCTTAAATATAGATATTTTGTTATGATATTTAAATTATTTTTTAGATTTAATTTAGTTTATTTTGAATTTATTATGATTTATATTTTATCTTCTATTTATTCCTAAGATTTAGTTTATCTTTTATTTAAATTTTTGTTTAGATAATTATCTTATCTTAAAACTCTAGTAGAATTAAGACTTAAACTTTATAAATAAGAATCTCATTGCTAATTTGTTTTCAAATTTTGATTATTGAGTTGATAATTTTTCATTAATTTCCCTCTTTTCCTTATATTCTTCTACTTTTTCCCTTTTATTTTCTTTATATCTCTCCCTCCAACTTCCGTACATGAAAAGACTTCTTAAATCCACCATGAAAAATCCCAACAAAACCTAAAATTTGAGAAGGCCAGCAAGAAGTTTGTGGGCTATGAGATGGAAGTTATCAACCACAAAATTGACATAATTCAAGCAAATTTTTCAGAAGATTTCAACCACAGGTTTGAAAGGCTGGAGAAATTGTTTGAGGAAATAATAAATAAATTGAGTAAGCGTAAGAAGTTTCTGAACAGCATGAAAATGGAAAATCTTAAGGTTCTCCAGGTTTGATCCTGAAGTGAAGTTTCTCTAAGCAAATGCTTGAAGAAAGAACAAGCTCCAAACAAATCTCTACCAGTGGAAGATGTGTCTTCTAAGATTATTGATTGTATTTATCATACTACTACTCCACCTTGCTCATCTACTGCAATAGATACAAAGATTGTAGCGACAATGAAATAGGAGAATATTCTCCTACTTGAAAGTGCATTGTATCAATACCTTATCTATTGGAAAGATTTCTCAAATTCAACAGCCATGCGTATTTATGATGGGAAGACTTTATAGTTATATCCTATCATTTGCTATTTTATTCACCGGAAAAACTCTTTAGATAAGAGTTTTTTCAAGTAAAGGAAAATGATAGAGAATGAATAGTTTTAAGAAAATTATGATTATTTTTTATCATAAAATAATCAAAATCTCCAAAATATAGATATTTTATTCAGATATTTAAATTATCTGTTAGATTTAATTTAATTTATTATGATTTAGATTTTATCTGTTATTTATTCTTAGAATTTAATTTCTTTTATTTAAATTTTAGTTTAGGTAATTCTCTTATCTTAAAGCTCTAAGAGGATTAGAATTTGAATTCTATAAATAAAAATCTTACTACTTACTTATATTCAAACTTTAATTATTGAGTTGACAATTTTTCAGTAATTTTTCTCTCTTTTTTATATTTTTTACTTTTTTCCTCTTATTTTCTTTATATATCTTATTGAGTTCTTTCTCTCTCCGTCTACTATCTAGTATTCTACCCTACTTCTGCCCTATTCACATCAATAACATTCTACCAGACCTTTTGCCCTGTTCACATCAATAATCTTTCCCTTTCATCAAGTAGTACTTAGGAAAAATTAGCAATTGATAAAAAGTTTGCCTTTTTTATCTCTGACCGTGGACAGATAAGCTATTTTTGTGTAGGTTTGATAAAATTCTTGCCTTTGTTGTTTGTGTGTGTTTGGGACTGATTGATTCCACGTGTGAGACTCAGTTACAAAACTAGTGACTTCGGAGGGTTCTTGCGTTGAATTTCTGGGGATTTGTGCCGCTGTTGGGGTGCTGAGATTGGTGCATAATTAGATTGGATTGTTGATAGATGGTGCCAGCGACTGAGGTAAAAAATAGTGGTGGCGATGATTATTGGTGTAGAGGAGGAATGTGCAGTGAAAAAGAGAAAAAGAGAGGTTATAGGTAGAGGATGGATTTATTTTGGAAAATATTATTAAGTCCTCGAATTAGGTCTTATTCGATCTTTTGAGACCTGATTAAATGACTATTATTTTTATGTGTAAGAAGATCATGATGTATAAACTTATACAATATATTATTTATATTAAACAAGTGATAAGTCATAGTGTATTATATTAGTTTTTGATATTATCTCGAACCATAATTTCATCAATAGTGACCTGTAATGGCTGGCGAGATTTTTAAATACCACGAGAGGCTGACATAAGTCATCCGATTCCATAAGATTGGTTTTCTTCGATTTAGTAGAACAATTCCAAATAAAGTTCCTTGTGAGCTTGTCTATGCAGTCACATAAATTAACTGAGAGCCTTCTGGTTTGCATTGCATAGAGGGGAACTGTTCTAGGTGCCGTTCTTGCCAGTGTAACTTCCCGCAAGTGAGAGGTTCTTCACATTCCAACCAGACAGTTTTTGGTGTCAATGGAGCTGTAAGTGCTCTTATTGACTCTACAGTGGAATAGTGGTATCCCAAGATACCTTCTCAAATTCTGTTTTAGAAAAGCCCAATGCCTCACAAATACTAGCAGAATCACATCTCTGAACATTCAAAGAAAAGAAAACTAGCGATTTACTAAGGCTAATTTTGTGTGTAGAACAAAGACATTTATGCTTTGTTTGGTTGGAGGGAAATAGGGGGAAAGGAAAGGAAGGGGAGAGAAAATGTTATTAAAATTTTTCCTCCCCTTGTTTGACAATCAGGAGGGGCGGGAAAATGTTATTAAAATTTTCCCTCCCCTCCCCTTATATATTTTCCCCCCAAATTGGAGTAATTTGGGGGGAAAATGTGTTATTGTGTCCAAAATGACTAAAATACCTTTCATTTTTTCGTTACTCGGCCACACAATATACTGGTCAGTCTTGTCCTTATATTAACTTAAATAAATTAAGGATATAATAGTCAAATTATAATTATTTTTCCTCCTTTCCCCTCCTAACCCAAATAAGGTAAAATTAAAATTCTTTCACTAAAATCTCTCATTTTTCTTTTAAACGAGGTAAAATTAAAATCTCTTCTTTTCCCTCCCCTTCCTTTCTCTCCATTAAAATCCCTTCCCTCCCTTTCCCTCCTTTGAACCAAACAGACCATTATGAAAAAATGAGAGAGGAGAGGGAGAGGGGAGGACCTCTTTTTCCCAGCCTTATTGCTTTCCATTGTTTACTTTTTACAAGTTTGGTGGTTGGTTGGGAGAGGCATGCCAAACACATTAGGAAAATATATGGCAATAAAGGGTCTCCTGCTCATATACCTCTCATTGGCTTGAATTCTTCAATTAGACAGCCGGCCCATTGGACTTGCATTATTGAGGTTGATATGCAATGCACAATGACATTTATGAGATTCGTAGGCGACCTGTATCTTGTAAGTTCTCTTCAATAAAATCGTAGCTGTCCCTATCAAACACCTTTGTCAGGTCAATTTTGATCGCCATCTACCCCTTTGTCTCCATTTTATGCTTCATGGAATGGGTAACCTCTTGAGCTATCAAGATATTGCCACTTATGTTCCTTCTTGCAATAAAACTAACCTGTGTCAAGAGAATGAGTGTCGGGCATCAAAGCTGTAAGTCTGCAAGCAATTAGCCATCAATCTATATAAATCAATATTTAATTGTAGGCAATATTTAATTGGGGCACCTATTGATTTTCTGATTCCATATAATATGCGGGATTCAACGTTTAGTTCTTTTATTATTAATATCAATATTGATAAAAAAATATAAAAAATAAGAAATTGTAAAAATTTTTGCATTTGATAATGCAAAGGTCATAAATACACAAAAAGAAAGGTCGTTTATATTATATAATTGTTTATCTTGCTTTTTTATGATATTATTAATTAAATTAAAAGAATTTATAAAAACATGCATCTTACTTAAAAAAAAATTTTAGGGTCTAGAAATATTGTATCTTGTTTCTTTTCTTTTCCATAATTCATTTTCTTTCTTGCTTCTCACACTTTTTTTTTTCTTTTGCGTGCACCAATGATATCTACAGCCAATAAACATAGACTAATCTATTTTGAAATTATTGAAGTGAAGTTTATCTCCCTCAAATGCTTAAATGTTTAACGGAAATGAAATAGCTATGTTTACATTACTTTTCAGAATTATGAAGACAAGAGATATTAAAAAATAATAGGAGATTATAAAAAGATATATAAATGTAGCTATTACATCAACAAACAAACACGAAAAAAATGATTTAATGAACAATAGAAAATGGAATAGAATAAAAAATTAAAATGAATAAGTACATTTGCAGATAAAAAAATTCTCTATCCTTTAATGAAAAATCACTATCATTAAATAGTAATATAATACAGTAAATACAATTTTTATATAACCAAAAAAAAAATTGTTGATGTGCTGGCATGATCTAAAAACAGCACCAATCAAAATAGGATGCAATTGTGACGTCTAACATTTGGAATTCAACGGATCCTGTTCATAAAAATTAATCATTAATCAAATTATATAACGACTGAACTTTCTTGTAGAATTTTGGGCTTTTGCGTCTTTGACAAGACATAATACTTTAATTAAAAATATGCCGTCCCCTTAAAGCGCCTAGATTTTTGTTCTGTATTAGTCCTTCACATAGATTCATGTTCAAAAGATTTCTTTGTTGGCATGACGACCCAATCCAATTTTTAATCCTTCACAAACCAAACTTACCAAACCTCTAGAAAGTAGTTTGGTATTGAAAGTGAACATGTAGTTTGTAATTACGTATTTTGTCACGAGTTTAAATTTTAGTCGTCAATTTCTTGCAACCAAGCCACACGAAATTTTCTTTTGAATCTCATGGTCCAAACATGATTTTCTTGCCTGATCCAAACGCTCCTCTTACCAATACCAAACAAATGACAGTTTCTGCATTTGATACTGCACATAGGCGGATGTAACTCTTAGCATAGAGAATAAGGAATTTAATCCTAACTAAAACCAGATCATCAAAGGCCAGAAAAGTTAGAAAAGGACAAAATTAGGGAAAGCTGTTTAGAAACCCTCAGCAATTGTTAATTACCAGAAACAAGTTGTGTAACAAGAGAATCAAATCAGAAATGTTGATCATCACCTTTCAATTTATAAATCAGGGCATTGAATTTGAGATAAAACACTATACTTCTTCGCTTTTCTGTAACCAAATACAGCATCAATAATCATGCTTTCACTATGAATTGGGTATCTAAAGATGAGCTATATATCAATCTTCCTATGGAATTGAATTCACTAGTTAGCTGTTGGAAGGTAGACCCTAAACATGTCAGACTTTCTAAGCTTACGCCTGCAGTTGGGACATTTGTGTTGCGCAGCTATAGCTGCTTGAATGCACTTCTTGCAGAAAATGTGGCCACACTTCGTCGAGGTCTCTTCGATCAGCTGGCCCATGCAAATTGTGCAACTAAAGGTGGGTTCCTCGGTCAGCACCTCACTTGGAGACCGCAACTGAGGAGCAAGAACACCAGCATTCTGCCATATCAGTATCAACCGTGAAATTCAAATGGTCTCCACTTTATTTTTTGTCAGACACAAGGACCAAATACAAGTAGGCACTGGGATTAATATATAAAACTGACTTTTGAGCTATCAAACCAAGTGTTATTGAAGGTTAGGATCAATATTAATTTGAAAACTTATAAATTCCATGTAAATTTTGAGGCAACCATGGACTACTGAAATCATGACAACATATAAAAGGTTGCATCACGTACTTCCTCTGTAAATAGGACGTTGCAAGCCTAGTAAGAGATGTTAGCCAGGGTGGAAAAACAAACTAATTGATACACATGCCATACAAGCTGAGTAAAATAATTGCCATGGATTCAAGCCATACAAATCAAATGAATAACAAACCTAGGCAAAGTCAACTTCAAGCAGTAACCAAGTCAACTCAAATTATATAAAAATCAAAGACCGAACCAAATTTTAAATTAGGCCAAGAAACAGTTAGCTGCAATTACATTTTTTGTCTTCCTTCTTCCTAGATTTATATTACTAAGGATGAGCTAAGTTTTCTATTGTCCTCAGCTCTTAGTTTGTCTAGTAACTACCATTATCATGCATTCAGGCTTCAGCTTCTTAATATGTTAGGTAAGTGGCCAAAGTTACCGGCATCATAGTCATAAAATGAGCTGTAAACGAAAATTTACAGATATATGGTAGCCAGCTGAAGGAAGGATAAAACCTATGCTGAGTTTTAAAGAACTAATCAGATTATTAGTCTTTAGAACAGTTTATGAATTATTAAATTTACAATTACAATTATACTTCTCCCAATCATAGGGCTAACAGTTCAAGTTAACTGGAAAGAGTTGAATTATCCTGAAGAAGAAAATAGAATAGAATCAATTAAAAGAACAGGAATGGCACACAATATTTGTTCACTTCTTTTCTGAATCAAGTGTGAACTTAATCATTTGACCAGTCCCATGTCTTGACTTTAAATAAGTAGGTGAAGACTCATCGCTAGATTTCCAGTAAGATGTGACTTCAATACTTGAAAATAAGTAGCTGCCTAAAATGGACCTTCAAAAGCCATTAGATGAACAATTTCGAGAATCAAGCAAAATAATTCCATAAAGAGTCTGGAATGATCGCTAAAGCAATAATTGCCAGCAATTATCTACATACTGAAGATGTAAAAGAAACACTAGCAGTCCAAAGATAAGTGGCCATAATAAAAGAGAAGCAGCCTATATCACCTTGGCTTTCCTACTGTCTTTCACACCTAGGTGCAGCTCACAGTCCACAATTGCTCGGTTTTGTGGAGTTTCAAGTCTGTAGTCACTAACAGGGCCAGGAACTGCATCTGCTGTCACTTCTGCAAGCCCAGAAAATCTGTAAGTAAACCTCCTATAAAAGGATCAAAAAGAGTACACAGTCCTAATTATCAAGGTCATTTGACAACATATACAAAACTTCCACAATTAGCCAACAGCTTTATGGCCACATCTTCCCCTTCAAAAACAAAGAGGGTGACAAAGAAGAGAGAAACAGAGAGAAAAAAAGATCTGATAGGGTAAAAATGAATAGTATTAGTAACCTTTGACCCAAAGAAAAAAATAACCAAGAGCATCTCCAACCAAACCAATCATTTTAAGGGGATTAAGAAGGAGGAAATAGTAGGCAATCAAGTGTAAGCCTTAACAAAATTTCCTGAAGATACAATTGGATTGCAAAAAGCAACAAGTAAACTAATTTAATGTCATTAATATCTCACCTATAACGCCTCCTGCCAAAAAAGAGAGAGAGAGCAAGAGATAACCACCTAGGAAGCTTATCAAATATGATAAATCACAATGTATAAAAAGTCTCACAAACCTGGAATGTCTCCTCTATCTTTATTAAACACTTGTACAACCACACAGCTTCGACAAGAAATTTTTCTTCGAGAATTGTTCTTTGCCTAAAAAGAAAAGAGCTTACCATAAGAAGTCAATTCAAATCAACTTGTAATTTCATATATAACAAAAAAATTGATGTTTGAATCTAGAATAACATACTTCTTCAAATTTTCCTGGGGAGAATATAACAACATCATCAAGTTCAGCATCCCTTATCTGCAACTGCAAATTTTCATTATCAAGGGCCAATCCCTGAGCTGCAGCATCAAAGCTCTCCTCAAAAGGAGGAAAGTTGAGGTCAAGATCAAAAACCACCATTTGCTGACTTTGAAAATCGCTTCCATCTGCCCCTTGGCCTTCACTAGGGCCTGAGCTGCTCATATTAAAACCAAGCTTTTGGTATTGCAAACCCTAGCTACCTAAATCATCCATAAAAATAAAATTATCATGAGCCAAGAGAAGAGTTAAGCTATTCTGACCTTCAATTTCCTTAATTCACTTCATCAAAAACTGCTTATAATTTTTATTTGCACAGACATGCATTATATCTGCACTATGCATGAATCTATTAATGATCAATCCTTTATGCTTTCCTTACTTCGGTAATACTTTCTTAAAATTGCAATTAATAATTAATGCAAAAGATGAAGAAAAAAAAAACTAAGAACTTCTATGAGCTTTTCAAAGTTAATCATAGGGCAGACAAAAACTGAACTTAGTTCCCCTGAAGTTACACCTAATATATATTTGTACTTAGCTAATTTTATAAGCTATGTTATCTTCTTTTCTAAAAGAAAACTTCAGAAAGAACAATTTCAAAGACCAAACAAGAAACCTCAATAAATTAATAAAGGACGAATGTAGGGCTAAAATTTTCACCCCTAAGGTAGAACTAAGAGCTCTTCAAATTTTCACAACCTGGGTACGATTTAATTTTCATTAATATGAGAATTGTACCCTAACTAATTACAAATCCTAAGCGAGATGTTTGACAGCGAGATAGAGGCAGATAAAAGGCAAGAGAGAGTGTTTAAGAAACAACCGTTACATCAATTCAAAAACATAAGCAAATAAAGCGAGGAAGAAATTTAACATGACTAATCTTTAAATAAATGAGAACGGTACCTGAAGCCGGGTCGGAGAAAGAATAAGAGAAGAAAAGTGGCGGCGACAAGCGCTAGAAGAAGAAGATTCTTATAAATGAGTAAGGGAGACGAGGGGAACAGAAAGGACACGAAAGGGGAGAGATTGACAACAATAATAATGATAATGGCAAGTTCAAACTTTCCATGTGTGATGTGTTTGAAACGAGAATACAACCTCTGCCTTTCTTTTCTGCCTTCACACAATCCAGGAAACACCTTGCCGTTTCAATGCTCTTTCCTTCTCCCAATGCTTTTTCTTTTTTTTTTTTTAATAGCATGAATCTATCGGATATCTATGCCCACCAGTGCTATGATCTCTCGCTCCTCCCGAAGTCAGAAGTCAGAACAAAGAATCGAAGGAAATTTGGCTTTTTCCCTCCTTACCGACAAACTGCCCCAAACAATAAAGCCAGGCGTAAATGTGTTCACACATGAGTTATTCTTAAAATTATTGTGAGAAATGGAGACAAAATGCATAGAAGAAGCAATAATATTAAATCGATAATGTTGTTACCAAAAATAATTGAAAGATTCATTTCAGAAAGGATAAAATCTGCATGGTAAAGGATTTTAATGAACAATCTCTATAAAAGATAATGTTCTGCATTAATTAAATTATGCATAATTTCTTTGAATTTTAAAACTAGATAATCGCATATCACGTGACTTTTAAATGTGAATTTTAATTGATATTCTTTCTTTAATTATTTAAAGATTAATGTATAAATTCCAACTTCAAAAAGAATAAAATATTAGATTTTTAAATTTATTGAATAATAATATAATTAAGTTCTAGGATAAAATGTACTCTGGATTTCTTAAATTAATTTTTAATTTTGCTTATTAACTTCATTTTATTTTATCTTAATTAATTAAGTTAATCTTAAATTTTATTTTCATCCCCATTTTATTTCATTTTGGCTAACTATTTTCATTTTATTTCAACTAGCAATACACAAGTGCATAGCATAGGTATATTTAATATAAAAAAAAAATTATAAATACTTTTAAGACACATAAATCTTTAAATATGAATCATCTTTCATTTTATAGAATAATTTTGTTATAATGTTAAGTTGTACATTAATTACAAGTGGCAATACACAAATTCTAACATCACACTTGTGTGATACGAAGGAATATTACAATAAATTTACACTTTAAAACCTGAAGATACTACGAATATATATTTACTATAATCTCTCTCTAAATCCATATGTAAATATATATTCTATTAACCGATTATGAAAATTATATGTCATTTATATCTTCCAGCATGTATAAATTGCCGTGTAGAACTATATTTGTTTGATTCTAAGTTTGCAAAAGAAAAATAGGTTCATCTAAAGCTAAGCATCAAGTCTTCTATAATTTCAGTTATTTATTCATAATTTGATCTTATGTGGACAAATATGCTAACTTTCTCTTATAGTTACAAGTTGTCTTTTTCGCTGAAACCACTAACCCATTGTTCTTTATTATTTTTTCTTTTTGGCCAACGTTGTTCTTTATTATTTGACTGTGAGGTAAATTTGGCTTTTTCTCTCCTTTTCGACCCCAAACAATAAAGATGACGTGTATGTGTTCACACATGAGTTCAATGTATTATTAAAATTATTGTGAGAAATGGAGACAAAATACATAGAAGAAGCAATAATATTAAATCATCATATAAAGTCAACCAGGTAATTTTGTTACCAAAAATAATTGAATGATCCACAAAAAATAATTGAAAGATTCATTTCAGAATTGGTCAGGCTAAAATCTGCATGGTAAAGGAATTTGATGAACAATTTTTATAAAAAAAAAAAATGTACTGCATCATCTAATTAAATTGTACATAATTTCTTTGAATTTTAAAATTGTGCATATCACGTGACTTTTAAATGTGTATTTTAATTGATATGCTTTCTTTAATCATGTAAAGATTAATTTATAAATTCCAACTCCAAAACAAATAAAGTATTAGATTTTTTAAATTTATTGAATAATAATATAAATAAGTTGTAGGATCAATTGTATTCTAGATTTCTTAAATAAATTTTTAATTTTGTTTATTAACTTCATTTTATTGTAGCTTAATTAATTAAATTAATCTTAAAGTTTATTTTCATCCCCATTTTATTTCATTTTGGCTAACTATTTTCATTTTATTTCAACTAGCAATGCACAAGTGCATAGCACAGGTATATTTAATATGAAAAAAATACTTATAACTACTTTTAAGACATGTAAATCTTTAAATATGAATAATCTCTTGTTTTATTTATAAAATGAATAATTTTGTTATAGTGTTACAAGTGGCAAATAAAGTCGTATATTAATTACAAGTGGCAATACACAAATTCTAACATTGCAATACAAAGGAATATTACAATAATTTCAAACCTGAAGATACTACGAATATATGTTTGCTATAATCTATCTCTAAATCCATATGTAAATATATATTCTATTAACAAATTATGAAAATTATATGTCATTTATATCTTCCTGCATGTATAAATTGTTGTGTGGAACTATATTTGTTTAATACTAGGTTTGCAAAAGAAAAATAGGTTCACCTAACTCTTTTATAATTTCAGTCATTTATTCATAATTTGATGACATATATGCTAACTTTCTCTTATATGCTTTCTCTTATCATTTCCACAAATAGGTAATAATGAAAATCTCTTGTCAAATGTTGACACACAGACTAAAAATAAAGCATCAATGAAACAAACAATTGAACTTAAAGACACTTGCCCCCACAATACTATGCTTTTAAGCCGGTCAAATTAACTTATGTTTTATTAACTTTGTGTAAAAACTTTAGTTGAAGTTTTATGAATTATAATTGTCTATGAGATCATAACTCTAATAATACTCTGTTTTTAACGCACTAAAATAGGAAAAATCTGATTTACTCATGTATTGAAGTTTTATGAACTATAATTGTCTATAAGATCATAACTCTATTTGTATTATATTTTATTCTTATTTATAGAATTATCCCTCTTATGGATAGTTGTGATTTGAGATAAAAAAATAAAGATATTTGGTTTTTCGTATCAAATTGATTTTTTCTAAAAAAAAAGAATCAATTATATGTTTAAAAAATTCAACTCTCACCTAAAAAAAATCATCAATTCCAAAAACTAAATATCTTTAGGTGTGTGTATATATACATGTTGATAAATATAGAGGGTATAAGGTGTACCTTCAAGCAACTACATAGACACCTGAGTGATAAAAGAGAAGGGAGGAAAAGAGCTCATAAAAGTTGTGCATTTATGAGGGAATGAATTCTACTATTTATAGGTGGAGAAATGTATCTTCAACAATCTCCGCATTTATGAGCAAGATTTGATCCATGATCAAATCGTATAATAAAGAAATATATACTTAGATTATTTCTTTATTCCCTCATAAATATCTCAAAAACTAACGGGCTTTTGAAAAAAGTAATTGATCCATCAAGGGCGGAGTCCAATAATATATATTCTTAAGCCATGATATTATCCCAATTTCCTCGTCTTGGCCCTTGGTAAATATATAAGACATAGTGTTTTAATATAGAGGGAATTATAGTTAGGGACCAAAAGAACAAATTTATTATATATATAAAAGTAGGTAACATGTTCGGTATGATTCTTATGCTTTAAATAAAATTTGTTGTGATTTTGTGCTTCGAAATCGCTACTTTGGAATTAGGTTGAGAGCTAACACTATTTTTTTTTTTAAAAAAAAAATTAAAAATATCAAATCTAATGAGATTCTTTTAATCATAATTTATTATATATATAAAAGTAGATAATTTAAAAGTCAAATCTATAGAGAATTGAATCTTTTAATTTCAACCAATATTTATCCATTTTAATCTTATGTGCTTTAATTTTTCTCCTAAAATAATCTCCTTAAAGATCATACCAATTACTAGCTGATTACAAATCACATCAAAGATTTAATATAATTTCATATAATTATACTTATATACTATATTGAATAAAATTTGTTAATGTGAGTGCATTGCATTAAAAATATATATTTAAAATTGTAGATTTATATATTTATATATTAGTGTGAATGCATTACAATTAATTTTTTTTATACCACTACAATTAACTTTTGTATATTGATGTTTTGTTATTTTAAATTTATAATTACTAACCCCTATCCAATTTATGTAACTAAAAATATATGGATGTCTAATTTTTAAATCATATTTCATTTAAATTGAAAAAATTTTTATAGATCTCTAAGATATTTTGGCAATTCTTTTTCTATGTAATTCTTTTTTATAAAAGAAAATAAAAAATAAAGCAACAAAAGAAACGCCTAAATCACATGAACAGCATTAAAAATGCTATCAAGAAGGTGCCCATGAGTGAGCTGCAATCCCACAAGTTGGGACAAAGCATACTTGATCAACTTATCCACCTCGTCATTAGTTTCTCTTCCAATCAAACTAAACTGGACTTGCCATTCCCTTGCTAGCATTTGTCTAACTTTGCTATCATCGCTTTTGTATTTTTCTCTTATTTTATATTTCAAACTAAGACCAACGTTTTCTTTCAATCTTTGATTCTATGCAGTTTTTTTTTCCCTATCTGATATCATCTTTATTCAATTTTCTTCATCTCATCTATCTTCTTTATTATTTTCTTAAAAAATTTTTATACGCATGCACAAGGAAAAAGTAGATATGAGTTCAAATGTTGATGATATTAAAGCCATAAATCCATACTACAATGATTAGAGCTTGAAGGTTTGGGTTATATGCTTATGGGTGGCATTCGAAACTTATAAGTCAAAAAAATGACAAACACTTGAGATGGTACTACAAAATATAAATATAAGTTATCCTTTCCTTGATATTAAAATTTGTAACTATAATTATATAAACCTAAATTAAATATTTAATGTAATCTATTTAAATCATTTATATATTTATATGTATAGATTTCCATTTTCAGTTAGTGTGAAATACATTAGTATTCTTAAAAGATTTAAACAAAATCCATTTTACATTGTAGTTCAATTTTATAGAAGAATACAAATGTTATTCAAAGTAAAACATGTAAATTATTATAGTTTAATATTAAATCTCCTTCATGGCAAGTCTAAACATTAGTGGGAACAAATTAATTAAGGCAGAACTAAGTTATTATAGGGTTGCTCTCTCTACTCAATTGCCTGACTTGATTGCAATATTAACCTTTGAACATTTGAGAATTTATAATAAAATTATAGCAGCAGTTGAATCTGACAAAGGAGGAGTATTTTTGTTTATAGCTATGGAGAAACTGGTAAAACATATGTATAGACCACCCTTTCGACTTCATTAAGATCAAGAGGAAATATTGTTCTTAATGAAGTATCAAGTGGTATAGCTTCTTTATTGCTTCCCGGTGCAAAAACAACACATTCACAATTTTGCATACCATTTTCTGTTAATGAAGATACTGTATGCAATATTAAGCAAGGAAGTCATCTTGCAGAGTTGTTGGTATATACATCATTAATTATTTGGGATAAAGTGCATATGGCCAATAAGTTTTGCTTTGAAGTTTTTGATCAAAGTTTAAGGGATATATTAAAACTTTACAATCCTTCAATTGTTCATCTTCCATTTGGAGGGAAGGTAGTTGTTTTTTTGTGGAGATTTTAGACAAATTCTACTAGTTATACCATGAGGGTCTCGCGAAGATATAGTTATTGCTACTATTAATTCATCGTATATATGGAATGATTGTAAACTGCTAACTCTTATAAGAAATATGAGACTTCTCCGAACCAATTCATCAGATATCAATAAGGAACTTCAAGAATTTGCTGACTTGATACTTTCTATAGATGATAGTACAATGACTGATATTAATGATGGAATGGTTGATGTTAAATTTCCTTATGATTTATTGTTAGATGTTTCAAATGATTCTATCAACTCAATTGTAGAATCTACATATTCTAACCTCCATAAGAATTTAAATAACTCAGCTTACTTCAAATATAGAGCTATATTGACACCTACTTTGTCTATTATTGATTATGCGAATGAAAAAATGTTGTCATTGATACTTGGTGAAGAAGTGGTATATTGTAGTTCTGATAGTATATAGAGGGATGCTGGTAATGTAAATTCTATTGATGATATTCATTCCATAGAATTTTTGAATTCAATTTCTATATCAGGCATTCCTTATTATGAAATAAGGCTAAAGATAGGAGCACTAGTAATTCTTATGAGGAACATTAATAAGTTATTGGGTTTATGTAATGGCACATGCCTTATTGTTACTCAAACTAACAAGCATATACTGGATCACATGAAGGGCTGAAAGTTTATATCCCAAGAATTTCTATGACTCAATTTGATTCTAGACTACCATTCAATATGAAGAGACGATAATTCTCAATTATGTTAGCTTTTACTATGATCATTAATAAGAGTCAGTGCCAGAGTTTGTGCACAGTTAGATTATACTTACCATGACCTGTGTTTATACATGGCTAACTCTATGTTGCTGAATCCCGTGTACAGTCTAAACATGGATTGAAGATATTAATTATTGATCAGGATGGCAATTCAAATGATATTACATCAAATGTTATGTATAAAGAAGTATTTAATAATTTAAACTAATGATATGTTTATTTTTATAATTCTTCAAATTTTTTTTTATGAAATCAAATTACATATTATTATCAGTTTTAACTATTCTTTCTTCTAAATTACCACGTGCATCGCACATATGTATGTCTAATTTATTACAAAATAGAATCTGTTATTACTCATTTTTCCAATTTTACTACTTAATATTCTAAATTTTAATATTTTTTCAACTAAAGTCTTTTTTTAATTAATTTACTATACTAGCTCTTAAGTGTAATTCCTGCTTGAATATATATATCATAAATATCAACTAATCTGTTTCCATAAACTTAAAGGACAGATTCTTCAAAACAAAAATAATATATAAGCTTGATCATTACTTAAAATTATAACAATATCTTTAATATTTTGTAAAGATTCAATTAGGAATTTTAAAATTACATGTTTTAAATAAATTTGAAGGAAAAAAATCAGTCCCCATAATAATTTAAAGGAGGAAGTGTTATTTCTAAAACCAGTTAATTAATGAAATCTTTTAACATTGGCTAAATCATTTAAATAAATGAAATAAAATGAACTGAAAAATGAAAAATCATCATTGATAGAAATTGAAAGATAGAGAAATTGGGCTAAATAACTAGAACTTACCCCTATTTGGTAGGAGGGTTTGAGAGGGGAGGGGAGGGCCCTTCATAAAATTTACCTATTCCAATCAGTCTCCCTATTTGAATAGACAATTTGAGAGACCCCTCAAAGTGTCCCCTCCGAAATTGGGGAGACGGAGGGGACATTTTTTTTTTTTGATTTTGACTTTTTTTTTAATGTTGATTTTTTTATAATAAAAAATATTTTTAAAAATAGAAAAAATTATTAAAAAATCCCAAAAATATGAAAATATTTACTTGAAAGTCACAATACAAAAAAATATTGCACTCAAGTCTTTTATCTCAAAAAGTGAGTATAAAAAATTTTAGTATTAAGTATAAAATTGTGAAGTATGAGTATAAAATTATATTTTAACATCTTTTTTCAAAACATCTTTTGCTAATTTACAATCAATTCTTAATAGGAATTTTTGATTTAATAAATCAGACTGAAATTTTGAAATGCATAAAACTATTGCAAGAATTTCTTTTTTAATGGTGGAATAATTCTGTTGAGTATTATTCCAATGCTTTGATGTAAAAGAAACAATTTTCTCTTTCTCATCAATCCTTTGCTTAAGAATGCCACCATAACCAATGTCAGAGGCATCAGTTTCTACTATTTTGAAGGCAGAAGGATCTGGGAGGTTAAGGTAAGGAAGTTGCTTAACCTGAGATTTGATTTGCCTAACTATGTTTGTATGAATATCAGTCCAGGGAGGAGGACTTATTTTATACTCAACACTGAAATTTTTTATACTCATAAAAATGATAGAAAACTTTTTTAATTTCAAGGGTAAAATAATCAAATTATTATTAACTTCTATTCCCTCCCCTCCCCTCTTAAACCAAATAACAAATTATTAAAATTCCTTCTCTCTCCTCAATCCTCTTCCCTTCCTTTCCCTCCCCTTCCTTCTATATCTCATCTCTCCTCCTCTTCCCTCCCCTCCATTAAAATCCCTCCTCTCCCATCCCCTCCCATTCCTCGTATCAAACACACTCTTAAAGAATAAAAGTTCATATCTAAGTCATTGAGAGTGGATACATAAGTGCCACGTCAATAAGAAGTGAGTATGTGTGTGGATATATAGATTATGAAGCAACCACTTGTGTGTTAGGTAGTTTTATTCAATTTCATAAATTTAATTGGCAAAAAAAAGCATATATGCAAGTAAAAAAAATCAAAGTAACAACGGGTTTTAGGTGCCTGGGAATTCCACCAAGAGGTGAAGACTCTTAAATCCCCTATCAATGAGAAGTAAATATATGTGGTAGTAAATAGATTAAAAGACAGGAATTTTAAACTATCATCTACATTAAGTAGTTTTGTTCGATCTTATAAGTTTAATTGGAATAAAAAGGGCTATGTTCAGGTAATAATAGCAATAAAAAATTTAATTTAGGAATTTCATTTAAGTAATGTAGATTTAATTAGATAGAGCTAACCTGGACTAATGGCGAGTATGTGCCTATTTGGTTCTTTTTTTTTTTAAATGAAATAAAGAAATCATGGTTTTCAACTATAGCTTTTTAAGAAAATGTATTTAGCCAAACACAAATTGTTTTTTTGAAAAATGAAAAGTGAGTTAAACTGTGATTTTAGAGAATGAGGGGAAAACTTACTTTTTCTTTAGCAAAACATGAGTTTTGGAAAAAGGGAAGCAAATTTATTGTATATTATATATCTAAAAGTACTTTTAACTTTTATTATTTAAATAAATTTTTTGTCAAACTTACTTTTGCAAAAAAAATATTCAAATATAAAAACTTATAATAAATTTATTTTACCTAAACTTCATGTTTACAAACTTCATTTATTCTACAAAACTGAAAACCAATCGGACCAATATATTATCCTTTCCATACTTATCCACCAACAATATATGTCTAGGTCTTCTACGTGTCACCCAACAGCTTCTTGTGTTCTTCGGTGTAAATCCTTGGCTTTGAATATAAGCTTTCTATTTTCCAGATAATTATCTTTCTTTGGGTGCTCTTCAGACTAACTGGGGTCAAATTCTGCAATCTGAAAAAATCAGAAACCATAATGAGAGTGAGGAAATAAAAGGGAAAAGAAAAAAGATGATCATGATGATGATGATTTAAGAAGGAACGACTACTAAAATTGATGATGATGTAAGGAGGAACGACTACTAAATTTATCATTAAAGAAAAAAATCTGAAATTCTCCTTATATGTATAACTATGTACTACTAATTAAAATAAGAAATCAGAAAATTAATAGAGTTGTTGATAAAAATTAATCATCCATAGTTTATCATAAATAACCATATTTTCCCTGTAGCAACATTGAGTTTTTTTTCTTGGAATTTGATAAGAAAAATATAATTTACTCTTTGATCTTTGATTACATAAATTAAACTTTTTTTTCTAATCATGCAGCTTTCCAATGAAATGCAATGCAGAAATTGCAGAATAAGAAAACTTACCATACCCCATGAATTCCAAGATTCATATCCTGATCAGTCCCTGCCAAACCAAAACCATGGATGAAATCCTTTTAATAGAAAATAGGAGTTAGTTCAGTAACTTAATCACAAAAAATAATTTACTTTTGCAAAATATGATCTGTTACTACTCATTTTTTCAATTTTACAACTTAATATTCTAAATTTTAATATTTTTTCAATTAAAATTTTTTTATAATTAATGTACTATGCTAGTCCGTAAGTGTAATTCCTCCTTGAATATATATATCATAAATATCAACTAATCTATTTCCATAAACTTAAAGGATAGATTCTTTAAAACAAAAATAATATATAAGTCTAATCATTACTTAAAATTATAACAATATCTTTAATATTTTGTAAAGATTCAATTAAGAATTTTAAAATTATATGTTTTAAATAAATTTGAAGAAAAAAAAATCCCCATAATAATTTAAAGGAGAAAGTGTTATTTCTAAAACCAGTTAATTATTGAAACCTTTTAACATTGGCTAAATTATTTAAATCATTTAAATAAATAAAACAAAATGAACTAAAAAAAGAAAAATCATGATTGACGTAAATGGAACAGCAGACAAATTGGGTTAAATGACTAGAGTTTAAAGAATAAAAATTTGTATCTAACCTATATAATGTCCCTTGATTGGGTGGATGCTTAAGTGTCACATTGGTGAATAGTAAGTATGTATATAGGCATATAGGTTAAGAGGTAACTATTTGTATTAGGTGGTTTTATCCAGCCCTGTAAATTCAATTGGAGGAAAAAAATGTATGCGAGTGAAAAAAACTGAAGTAACAGTAGATTTCAAGTGCTTGAGGTCCTTATTAAGAGGTAGAAGTTCTTAAATCTTATATCAATGAAAAACGAATGTGTGTAAATACTATATAGGTTAGAAGACACAAACTTTAAACCACCATCTGCTTTAGGTGGTTTTTCCAAAAAGGCTATGTTTAAGTAATAATAGTAATAAAAAATTTCATTTGGGAATGTCATTTTAGTAGTGTAGATAGATAGAGTTAACCTGCACTAGTGGCAAGTTTCCCATCCTTTCAATGCTTATCCACGAACAATATAAGTCTAGGTATTCTACGTGTTACCCAGCAGCTTCTTGTGCTCTTTCGGTGTACATCCTTGGCTTTGAATATGCTTTTGTCATATAAGCTTTCCATTTTTCAGAGAATTATCTTTCTTTGGGTGCTCCTCAGACGAACTGCTGTCAAATTCTGCAATCTAGAAAAATTAGAAACCATAATGAGTGAGGAAATAAAGGGGGGAAAATGATCATGATGATGATGATATAAGAAGGAATGCTACTAAAATTTATCATTAAAGAAAAAAATAATCCGAAATTCTCGTTATATTTTCAGGGTAACAATGTATTAGTACAACTAAGAAATCAGAAAATTAATAGAGTTGTTAATAAAAATTAATCATTCATATCCATAGTTTATCATAAATTTCCCCGTAGCACTATGCAGTTTTTTTTTTCTTGGAAATTGATAAGAAAAATATAATTTACTCTTTGATCTTTGATTACATAAATTAAACTTTTTTCTAATCATACAGCTTTCCAATGAAATGCAATGCAGAAATTGCAAAATAAGAAAACTAACCATACCCCATGAAAGCACCTTTCAAGATTCATATCCTGATCTCTCCCTGTAATACCAAACCAAAACCATGGATGAAATCCTTTTAATAGAAAATAGGAGTCAGCTCAGTAACTTAACCACAAAAAATAATTTATTTTTACCGGTAGAACATATTAGACAAAACTTAGCCCACTTAAATTGGGATTAGTGGTAACTACTTCATGAATTATGATTGGTATAAAATTATAAATGCCACTGAACTCTGGGATTTTAGCATATTGAATCGATCATCTCCAATTTTTTGGGAATTAAAGACGAGGCAAAGAAAAATATTAACAAACATTTCGTGATTGTATGTGGATGCGAGCGACAGAGGGAAGGGGAAAGAAACAAAATAATATTGAGGAAGCAAATATTAAATACCATGGATGTCTAGAGAGAAAATTTCACACAGGAAATTCACCACTATCTATTGTATAATGTAAAATCAGAGGTGAAAGGTACTAATTTTGCATTAATTCTATTTTAATGCTGATGAGGTGGACGGTTACATGTGCATATAATATATACTAACATGAGATGTTGGCATGTAACATAGAATGAATTAATGTATAACAATATTATAATTTCATTAATCCAAATTGAATTTTAAAGTTTTAAATCTCGAATATATATATATATATATATTCAATTTTACAAATTGATTTGAATTAAGTGCTATTTTTTTCTAATTCACAATCCATAAATACTCTGAAATTCATCAACTACATTCAATCTCATGGACCAATTGATGAACCATTCCCAATAATGCTATGGTAATATCTCTATTTTTTTCTTTGGTTCTTCCTCATCAATTTTGATTTTTCAATATTTATTGGAATCATTGTGTATTGATAAGTTGTTCCCCTTATCCACGACTTTTGAGACCAATTAATCTTTTGATTTTTTTTTCTCCAATTTTTCTCATTCATTTGAATCTAATTATATTTGTTTGTACATATATTACAAAAGAGGTTTTGAGGCATTTTGCTCGAGTTCTAGGAGTTCCACAAAGGGGGACAGATCTGGGTTATTGTTTGCAATAAATGGATCTAGCATGCTTGACTTACTTTGGATAAAAAACAAAGCAAATGCCTTATTAACTATATCTCCCTTTATAGTGAAGAATATTGGATATCCCTCTCCAAAGCTGCTGGCATTTTTTTTATTTATTTATCTTTTTTTTTGCTAGAATTTATTTATCACTATACCTTGCTAAATCTATATATCTTCAAAGGCCTTAATAGAATGCATCCTTATATTGATGCTTTTGGGAAATATAAATGTTGACATATATTCAAAATAAATCCTACAAGTTTTGGATGATATCATCCTTAGAATTATTTTCAAAGGCCTTAATAGAATGCATCCTTATATTGATGCTTTTGGGAAATATAAATGTTGACATATATTCAAAATAAATCCTACAAGTTTTGGATGATATCATCCTTAGAACTATACAAATTGATTAATTTAAATACGTATTGAAAATTTATAAAATGTAAAAGGTTATATTGTATTTTCTCTCTCTCTCTCTTAGATAAAGAAAAAATAGACCAAATATCATACATGTGTTAATTCCAATATATTGTGTAAATTCCAAATTGTTACATAAATTTAATAATTATATATAACAATTTTTAATTTTGATATGAATTATGATTAAATCACCATCAAATCTTTCAAGTTGAAAAATTATTCAATTAGTGTACGTAACATAGCAGTTACTGATCAATGTCAAATTCAAATAATTATAAAAAAATTTGAATTAAACTTTCAATATTAGTATTAATTAATTACTAAAATCCATAATTAAATACTATTGTTTGACATAAAAATAATCTTTAAATCCAACATTTTCAATATAGATTTCAAAATATATATTAAATTACATAATTGCCTAATTTAATGGACTTAATAAATGCATATCAAACCACATTAGAGTTGTTTAAATGTAATAATGATTAAATTTAATGCATTTCATCATATTGACTTGTATTTATTACATTTAAAAATATTTGATTATTAGTTAAAAGTTGATAAGTTTGTTACATGTTAAATTAAATTAATATTCTATTTTATTCTTAATATAAGATCTAATTGAATCACATAAATTAAGGATAATAATTAAAATTAGTTAATTACAATAAATATTTTCAAAAATCACTATGTCTTAATTTAAAAAAAAGATATACGTTGCTTTATATATATTGATTGATTTATTAATTAACTAAATTTTAAATTTGTAAATTATTTTTTAACGCACAAAATTTATATGACATTATAGTATTTAAATATTATATTTATTATATAATCATCATTGTGATTAAATTATTTATTAAAATTTGACCTGAACTTTAAATTTGCAATTAATTAAACAATTTGATAGATTAGAGGCTCATACTTTAATTCAAAAACTATTAATTTAAATTTGACCTATATACACTAGTATTGAACTTAAATAGGCAATTTTTTAATTGAGAATATTTAAGTTAATTGTTTCAAATTTTTACTAAATAAAAATTTGAATTGAAAATTAATTATTATGTTTGACAAAAATTGTAATTTTAAATTTATTGTACTATTTATTACTTACACGAAATTAGAACCAATTAGATAATTTATTGTTAATTTAAAATTTAATTTGAAAATATTTTGGTAAAATTTGACTTTTTTCTACCTCCAGTAAAATTTGATTTAAATAATAATTTTCAAATTAATTAGACAATAACAGTTTACTTAAAATCATACATGTCAATTAAACTTGTCAATTTTTTTTAATTAAAGATACAATTCATCCAATTCATTACTATTATTTAAAATCATAATTGCAAACATACGTACATTATTCAAAGTTTATAATTCTCCTTCTATCTTTCATACAACTTATAACAAGTTAACAATCATTTTGAACAGAAAAGAATATAAGCTTCATATTTAAATTTACAAAATTGATTCAAATTTTTACTAATATAAATAAATAAATCAAGTAATAAAATTTTACAGTCCCAATAATATTTCTTTGATAAAACATATGAGTTAATATATGTAGATATATGAGATTGATACATCTAAAAAAAAAAGAATTTCAAACAGAAAATTACGAAAAAAAAAAGTTGAAGGACACATCATTGAATATATATATATATATATATAACCACGATATTAAGCAGTGTGAAATATTTTGCAATCTTATGTTTTTTTTTCTTTTTTTCCATGACTTAAAATTTGTGGCTAATAATTCATTTATATCTATGCTCAAATTCAACATATTTAATCATAATTGGAGTGATCGAAATTAACACTACATATAGCTATTAATTAGATCAATTTGAAAATTGAAATCTTCCACCACTATTGAATTCCAATCGATTATATCTACTCATTTTAATGTCATTTTATTTGGCTGAGAAGCACATCTTTCTTCAGCTCTATCTTTTTTCTCATTTTTTAATTTCTAATTCCTTTCCTTTTTATTGTAGGTTTGTGCTCAAAGATTCCTATGCAAATTGCAAAAACTGCTAATCCTTGAAAACTACAACATGCTTTGTTAAAATTTTTAGACGCTTCCTATTTCCCATAGGCTACATTGCATTTCATTGATGTAATTGCTTAATATCTTTTACCCCATTTTCCCACCGATCTTGGCTTCTTTTTTATGCTCCCCCTGGTTGGAAAAAGTTGCATACCTATTCCACTGCAACTAGAGAGGAGAAAAGGTCAACTAAAATATAAGCTTGAAGGGGCATGTTAACCAAATTATAAGTTTAATTGGGTTATAATATGGTTTTGGTCACTCTAATTTAGCAACACAAAACCACATAATTAGAGTAGTTTTAGATATTAATATACTTTACACATACATCACAAATCACAAATCACAAATTGGCACCAAATCACCAATTACAATTTCTAATTCATAGAAAAAAGGAAGCAAACATGAAGCAAAATGGGGTTTTGCTTTTGTCAATGGAGATGCACAATGGAGAAGGCAACAAAGATGGTCACACAAATAGGATTTTGATATGTCGTGTTCTCCATCAAAGTAGGTTTGATGGAGGTTGAATCATTGACATGGATTTCCGTTTAAATAATCACTCAAATGAAATGGAAGAACTAACCTTAGCATTGTTGTTCACAAATTTGAGCTTGAAGAGTTTAATAGGAGGAGCAAAATGGAGGGGTGAGATTTTAATATATTAAAGGCTAAGATTAGACAAGGGAAAACGACATCATTTTAAGAGAAAACACATGACATTTGATGTGTTATTCACATCACCTTCCTATGTGTCAGTTTATGTTTCTCTAAAGGTTGTTTTTATTAGCAATTTTTTGTTTCATTTGTCTTTTTTAATATCATTTAACTTATATTGTTTATATATCATTGTTTGGTTCGCTATTTATTAATGTGTTATTCCTGCCATCTTTCTATATGTCAAATTGTGGTATTACTTAGTATTGACTATTCAATTGTGTTTCTGTCAATATTTCTCCTATTGTCATTCTAATTGTTTCTCTATAACATTACAGGATATGTTATCTAGAATCTGAAATGTCAGTATTATGAATGAGATGATACACGTATTCATGTGACTTCCATTTACTTGTGTGTTTCTTTCGTATGTGCTTATTGATTAGATTGTGTTATGATAAATATTTAATAAGTTTTTAATTTATCAAAACTCCCACACATACACACACCTATAAAAGTTAAGAAAGAATCAGCACTTTAAAAAATTGGTGTACTTTTGCATTTACACCTTGATCCAAAGCTAATATTAACCATACCATTGCTATCATGTTAAAACAATTAAAAACACAACGAACTCATATTTAGTGAATTATTAGATATTTAAAGCAAACAAAGAATTATTAACTATAAAAAATAAAATATTAGAATATAAATAAAATAAAAGAATCAAATTTAAGATAATTATGTATTTAGTAAAAGAAAAATCTATTTTGAATCAATCAAAATCAAATATGTTGTTAAAAAAAAACATTAACCATGACTCTGACTTTGTAAGAGTTTTAATCAAATTATAATTCAAATATATATTAAATTACATAATTAATGCAAAAACTAAGGACAATAGCTTATTGGAAACATTCAATAAAAATTTCAATTGGCAATAAATTTCAACAAATATTCATTAAATATTTTTAAGCTTAAAATTAACTAATTTAATTTATTTAATGACTTAATTAACTACTTTTTTTAAAAAAAAACTTTAACTACAATAATATAGGCTGAATACATAACCCATTGAATGTTTGATCAATTACATATAACTCCTATAATCTTTAAATGTTTAAAATTAAAATCCAGACAATTCAAATTTTGACCATTTATGATTTAAGAGTGTATGTCACATCATACAAAGTACGAACACTTGGGATTTGATACGAAATTTTGGACATCTTAATATACATATATATATATATATTTGCTACATTCATTTTACATTTTAATAATTTTATTCAGATCGACTTAAAATGCTCATGAGCCATTGTGTCTCTCTCATCCATAGCAATCGATTTCTTGACTCCTCCTTCTTCCTGTTAAGTCATTTATACATTTTATTGCTTCTGTAGTACATAAGGAGCGGCCTTTCCTTTCCATTACACTAGTGTTTGAGCGGTCTTTCCTTTCTACTACATTGGTGTTTGAATTTAGTGATAATTCAAACATATGAAATTCAACCCTTGAGCATTTTAAGTCTTAAAAATTATTAAAACAAATCCAAAATTCAATGTCAAATTCCAAGTGTTTTTTTATTAGTATGGCATAGCATTTACCGTTAAATTTAAGTGTGATTTTAATGGTGGGGAAATTAATTGTCAAAATTTGAAATATTAGTGTTTTAATTTTAAACTTTTTAATATTAGAGGCTATATGTAACTGATCTGAAGTTCAAAGGATTATGTATTTTTTAGCCAATAAAATATTACCAAATTTTTTCCAAAAAAATATTGTCAAATTAAAATTTAAATTTATAATCAATCAATAAATTCTAACTATAAAAATTTATTATGTAATTAATAACTTTTCAATTATTTTATAAATATTCAATATATTGCAGCCAATTAGTAAGTTGGCTAACTAGTCGAAAATATTTTGTTGGCCAAAAACTATTTCAAAATATTTATATCATCTTAATATATTCTTTTTGAATAGAATGATAGTCAAATTTCTTTATATAATTTAATAAGCAAATAAATTGTAAATATGCAATAATTTAGGTCTGTACAATGGAACATGTTTGATTGTTACTCATATAAGTAAATATGACATTAAATTGAAAGTGATAACAAGAGTTAGTGGTGAGTTAAAGATATTTAGAATCCGTTTGTCTCAGCTTTTTTTATAAAAAAAACACTTTTTTTCATGAAAAAAAGTACTTTTAAAATTTTTTAGATTATTTGTTTGAGATTTTGAAAATAATCAAAACCTGAAAAAAATCATTTATAATTATTTTGAAAAGCTATTCTGAGTAACTTTTAAAAAAAAAACGGTTACGATAGATGAGAGAGAAATGATACGAAAAGGCGGAGGATATTATTTAGGTACAAAAATAACCTTCAGAAGTCCATTCATTAATTACGAGTCTATGATTCATCTGCATCTCTCTATCTCTATCGTCACTTTCTACCCAATCCTTGACAAATCTTGCTGCCATCGTTGCTTCCAAGTATGTAAATATTGATGAAGCTGAAACAATTCGATCTCTCTCTCTCTATTGACTTGTTTTTGGCTCTTTGTAAATGCTTTCTTTCTTTTTTTTTTTTAAGGCCTCTAGTGTTAATGCTTATCAATGTCTATGAGTTGAGCATAAATTTCCAGTCTTTTATAATTTACAATTTATTACTTTTTTCCCTTTTTCTTTTCAGATTCTTGTATTTTTTTTTTCTTTTGTGTGACTGAGTTTTCTGGTACAGTTTCCAGCAAATTGCTTTTTTTTTTTCTTTTTTTCCCTTGTGTTACTCATTGGACTATTAGAGTTGGAGAAAAGGATGGATAAAATATCGATATTTTGGCTCTTTGTTTTTGTTCATTTCTATTTTCCAGATTATCTCTTTTGGTGCTCTTTGTTTTTAATCTTATTTCTCATGTTACTTATTGCCAAAAAAAAAATTTATCACTGACTATCCATCCAAATTTCCGACTTTGGGATACAAATAATCAAATAAATTGGATGTATTTAAGATGCATACAAAACTAGAGGGCAAGGGGCAACCACAGGGCTTGTATATAGAAGTCCACTTATTTCATTGTGGAGAAGTGCAAACACTACTTTAAATAGGAGTTTGTCCACGACATGTGGGGCAAAGTACAATCGGATGTGATTTAAATTTCACACATCTCATAGTACTCCCATAAATGAAGGGATGTAAAATAAAAGAAATTATATTAGAAAGCCTATTGTACTTATACATCAATAGAACCAAACACAAACCCTATACAGTAATCATGAAGCTTGTGATGTTAGATACTAATTTTATATATTTATCTTTCCTATTTCATTTACTAATATATTACTTATTTCATTCAAAATAATATTAGAATGGCACCCAAAAAAGATATGAGAGGTGTTGAGGGAGATGGAAGAGATAAGGTAAAATGGGATGATAAAAAAATTGAAATATTTTTGAAAGTGTGTGTTGAAGAGATAGAAGCTTGGAATAGACCAAATACACATTTTTCTAAGGATAGGTGGAAGAATATCCAAGAAAAATTTCATGAGATATTAGGGTTTGCTTATGATCGCACACACTTGAAAAATATATGGGACTCTTTAAAAAGAGAGTTTACATTATTTGCTAAGTTAGTTGAAAAAGACACTGGCCTTGGATGGAATAATAACAAAAGAACCATAGAAGCTTTTGAACAATGGTGGGTTGAAAAGAGTAAGGTATGATTATATTTATTCATTGTATTTTTTTTACTTATATGATTTTTATGATGACTTATTTATTTATTTGTTTATCTATTTTTTTTCATTTAATTATAGGAGGATCCAGAGATTTTGAAATGAAAGAATGAGGAACTAAAATTCTTAGATTTGCAAGAGAAGTGTTTCAACGGCACAGTAGCTACTGGCTTTACTGTTGTAATGCCATATCATAGTCCACAATTGTCTGACGGAGCTAACATTCATGCTAATGAAATTGAACATAATGAACGAAGTCCAGCTAGTGAGGATGAGGGGGATAGCTATGAAGTTGGTGACCAAGTTCAACAAAATGCAATTCCAAGTGCTTCAGACATGAATTCAAAGAAGAGGAAGAGAATGGCAAAAGCAAACAAAAAAATTGGAATAGCTGAGAAACTTCAACATTCTCTTAATCGTATTATTGATGGGATGGATCGAGTGTCAAATACTAATGTTATAGGATCAAAACCAGGTGACCCTTTCAGCATTGAGAAGTGTTTGTCATTGTTAGATGAGGCTCCTCACTTAGTAAAAGGAACACATCAATATTTTTTAGCTGTGAGAATCTTAGCTAAGAAAGAGAACATGATAGCATTTTGTCACTTCATGAACAATGATCTCACTAATGATTGGCTGAACACTTTTACAGTGTAGGACATCCCACACTAGGATAGCATTTTGTCACTTTATGAATATATTTTAGTTTAATTTTTCTTGGTGAAAATTGTTTACTTTATTTTTATTCAATGGAGTATTGGATATGCAATTTTTTGTAATATTTATATGAAATATTTAATATATTTGTTTAGCTTTGTGTATTGATTAAATTTATATTTGTTACACATGATGATTGATAGTTCAGACGAAAGTAATGATGGTTCCAAAATGGAAATTGAAGTCCAAAATAATTATATATATGGACTACAGATTGCAAGGAGTTTGGCTGCCTTTCTAGTTACAAATCATGTATTGAAATATGTTGTGAAAGAAAAAAAAAACTACTTTAATTCTCTCAGGTCATAAGTGGCTATTAGAGTTAATAGAAGGAAATGAAAACAGGTTTTTCAAGCAATTTTGAATGAGAAAACATGTGTTTCAACAATTGGTATGGGAGTTAACCAATAACTATGGACTGACACCTACCAAACACATTGAGGCAGATGAAAGTGTTGCTTTGTTCCTGTATATGATAGGCCAAGGGGCCACATATAGACACATTCAAGAACAATTTCAACGTTCTAGTGAAACCATTCACAACCATTTTCATAGAGTTCTAACAACTATATACAAGTTGGGAAATCATATTATTAGGCCAATTGACCCTATGCACATTGTTACTTCTCAGCATATTAAAGATGATGATCGATATTGGCCTTACTTTAAAGATTGCATAGCGGCAATAGATGGCACTCATATTGGTATATATGTCTTGACAAATAAGCAAATACCTTTTTTCAATATGAAAGGATATACAAGCACAAATGTGATGGTTGTATGTGATTTTAATATGTGTTTTATATTTGTATTGTGTGGTTGGGAAGGACCTATTCATGATGCAAGAATTTTTATGGACACCCTTCGTAAACCAAATTTGCTATTCCCTTATCCTCTTGAGGGTTAGTATTATATAACTTAAATTGTTTACATTTTATATTATAAATATTTTTATAATATTGTCTAAGATGTTTTCTATTTATGCATAGGTAAATATTACCTTGTTGACTTAGGATATCCGTCATTCAAAGGTTTTCTAGGACCATATAGGAATATGAGGTATCATCTTCCATATTTTAGATTGGCTTCAGGTTTCAGATCAAAAGAAGAAATTTTTAATTTTCATCATTCGAACTTGAGAAGTGTTATTGAAAGAACATTTGGTGTTTGCAAAGCAAGATGAATTCGTGCCCGTTTGGTTTGCCCTTTTGTAAAAGTACTTTTAGAATAACCACAGTTTACAAAAATGAAGTTTGGATAAAAGTAGAGAAGTTTATTGAAAACCTGTTTGGATGAAAAAAGAGAAAATGATGGTTAGAAACCATGGTTTGGTTTGCAAGAGTATTGCAAAATATGACCAATTTCAAGCTTGAAACTTAAATTTCCATTATATAGGCATGTTTTGCTATTCACAATTGTTGAATCAAGAAGTTTTGATGATTCCAAATCAACTCTCAAGAGCTTGGAATAAAGATATCAAAGGTGCTCAAAAAGTTCAAGTGAAGAAATCCCGGAGAAATCTGTGCAAACTTTGTTGTAGGATATTTAGTTTTGTTTTATTTTGAGTACAAGGCTTTGATTTGGTGGAAAGAAGTTTTAAAACCTTGATCTTATGTTAAATCATGAGATATTTGAAACACACCCACCAATAGACGAAGTTTGAAAGGTTTATATTGAACTGTCATGTTGGAAATTCGAACTTTAGCTTTGGAAATTCGAATTTCGAGTTAAAACTGAATAAGTTTGAAGAGATGCTTCTCTGACAGACGAATTTTAATTTTCCAAAATTCGAATTTTTATAAGTATTTGAAAGAAGCTTTAAGCAACAGACGAACTTTGGGTTTTGAAAATTCGAATTTCAGAAAAAATATAACTTATGAAAACTAAAGAAATTCGTCTGAAACAATGTCAAAGTTCATCTGAAATCAAGATTATATTGAGTTTCAAAATTGCTCACTGATAGGCGAACTTTGAACATGAAAATTTGAATTTCAGAAGCTAAGGTTGTGAGTCTATTACAATGATATATTGACATACGAATGATAGTGTTTATAAATTCGAATGTTAAAGTAAGTCTGAAAAGAGGTCTCTCTGACAGACGAACTTCACCTTTTGAAAATTCAAATTTTGAACTATATGAACTATTGAGCCTATTAAACTAGCTACGGATAGACGAATTTTGGGGTTCCAAAATTCGAATTTCGAAGGTACTGTAGCAAATTGAAAACACTATTCACACTTAACAGAAAAACTTTCTACTTGAAAATTCGTATGTCACAACATGGAAACATTTTCTAAGTTTCAAAATTCGAATTTCACTTCATGACAGATGAACTTCGGTCTTTCAACGTTGAAGCTGTTAACCTTCGGTTTCTGTGAAATTCATGTTGACTAACCGAAATTCGAATTTCAGTATGTCAGAAGCATTAAATGTGGTTGGTTAACGGATAGTTTTTCAGAGAAACTGTTGGATAACTTCTCCAACGGATAGATTTTATCTCTAACGAATAGTTGGGGCCTAAAACTATAAATACAACATCATTTGAAGTTGTGGAAGACAAATTAAACTTTGTATATACTGAAACTCTGCTAAATCATTTACTCAAAGCTTCATACTCTCACACTTCAATTGTCTGTACTTCAACCTTCATATTTACTCTGATTAAGAGAGTTTAATCTTTGTAAACAATCTAATCTTCATCTGGAAGATATATTTTCTTATGAGGAGATATCACAAGAGATTAGGAAGCACTTTGTGAAAGTGTAGAAAGGGATTGAGAGAAGCTCTAGAAAACAGAGCACAAACGTTGTACTGTGGCATTTGCAAGAAGCCCATTGAATTCTTGCAGAATAGTGGAAAAATATCAAGTGGTGACTTGGGGACTGGACGTAGGTTAAGTGGAGAGACCGAACCAGAATAAATTTCTGAGTCTTCTTCTCTTTTCTGCTACTTTCACAGTTAATTATTTATACTCTGTTTTATCATCATATATTGCATTCTTCACCTCCTTGATATTTTGCATAAAATTTTTAATCTTCTCAATTCACCCCCCTCTTGGAAAGCCAGCCTAACTAACAAGTGGTGTCAGAGCCCGGATTCCCAATCAAAGGATTTCACAATCCTGGAATTACAATGGCTGACTTTGGAGAAAGTATATTACCAGAAGGCAACAACACAAATAGACCACCTGGCTTCAGTGGAGAACACTATGGGTACCGAAAGATAAGGATGTAAATCTATCTCCAATCAATCGATCTGGACATCTGGTCAGTCATTCAGAAGGGAGATTTTGTCCTAATGGCTCTGGAAGATGATGGAAAATATAGAGAGAAGCTAGAAGCTGAATGGAATAAGGAAGATAGAAGAAGAGTCCTGCTGAATTTTAAGGCAAAACACTATCTGGTCAGTGCATTGAATTAGGACGAGTTCTACAGAGTCTCCCAATGCTCCACTACCAAGGAAATATGGGACACCCTGCAAATTGCTCATGAAGGAACAACTGGAGTCAGGGAAAACAAATTAAATACATGTATAAAAGAATATGAAAGTTTCAGAATGGCAGAAGGAGATAGTGTTAAAGAGCTATAGAAAAGATTCACCCTTATTGTGAATCAACTAAAGAGCCTGGGAAAGGAGTACACTCAAACAGAGAAAGTCAGAAAGATCCTCAGAGCTCTCCCTCTGGAATGGCAACCCAAAGTAACAGCAATAGAGGAAGTTAGAGGAGAATCAATGGCCTCTGTCACAGCTCTCTTTGGCAGCCTTGAGGAGTATGAAGGAAAACTCAAAGCTCTCAAGGAAGCTGAACAAGACAAAAAGAAGAATGGCCTTGCTCTCAAAGGTGCTGAAGAAAAGGAGGAAGAATCTGATGATGGAGAGGAGCTAGATGAAGAAACTCTAGCTATGATGGTCAGAAAATTCGGAAGATTCTACAGTAAGAAGAGAAATAAGAAAATCTTCAAGAAAGAAGCTGCTGGAGATAGCAAGAGGGAACTAAAAGAGCGTGTGACTTGCTACTGACAGAAAAGGACCCAAGTAGATTTGGGTACCTAAGAAGAAAACTTGAACTTTGTTTTGTAGGTCTGTCTCAAAGCTAGAAAGAACAATAAATAGTATATGGACAGTGCTTGCTCAAGCCACATGACCGGTGATAAGGAGAAGTTCATCACCCTTAGAGACAAGAAAGGAGGAAAGGTAAACTTTGGAGGTGATCAGTATGGCATAATAGTTGGCATTGGCATTGTGGGCAAGAATCCTGAAACATCCATTGAAGAGGTGCTGTTTGTGATAGGCCTCAACCACAATCTGTTGAGTGTGAGCCAAACTTGTGACAAAGGAAACTAGGTACTGTTTGACTCAAAATTCTACCTAGTCATCAGAAAAAGTGATCACAAAGTAATCCTCAAAGCTCAAAGGGATGGTAACTGCTATACTATTGATCTTGATTAACTTCCTCCCTTAGATTCTATTTGCTTGATTAGTCAGGATAATGATAGTTGGCTGTGGCATAGAAGATTAGCTTATGTTAACATGAATCAGCTTTCAAAACTTGTCAAAAATGAATTAGTCACTGGTCTGCCAAAAATTGCTTTTGAAAAGGACAAAGAATGTGATGCATGCTTAAGAGGAAAACAAACTAAATCTTCTTTTAAACCCAAAAATATAGTCACCACAACTAGACCACTAGACCTACTGCATATGGATTTAATTGGTCCATCTAGGGTAAAAAGCATTGGTGGAAATCTGTATGTGCTTGTAATTGTAGATGATTACTCAAGATTTACATGGACATTGTTTCTTTCCTTTAAAAGTGATGCCTTTGATGCATTTGTAACCTTAGCCAAGAAAGTGCAAAATAAGAAAGGTATTTCCATTGTGTCTATCAGGTCAGATCATGGAGGAGAATTTGAGAACTCATACTTTCTGGAGTATTGCAATGAGCATAGAATTGACCACAACTTCTCAGCCCCAAGAACTCCACAACAGAATGGAGTAGTAGAAAGGAAGAACAGAACAATTGGAGAGATGGCTAGAGCTATGTTGAATGAAAATGAACTTTCTCAAGTATTTTGGGCTGATGCAGTGAATATAGTAAGTTACATCATAAATAGAGCATACATCAGACCAATTCTTGGGAAAACTCCTTATGAGCTATACAAGGGAAGAAAGCCAAATCTGTCACATCTCCATGTGTTCGGCTGCAAATGCTTCATTCACAATAATGAAAAGGAGAATCTGGGTAAGTTTGATGCAAAATCCGATGAAGGTATATTTCTGAGCTATTCTAGTAGGAGTAAAATATATAGAGTTTTCAATAAAAAGTCTAATTTGGTAGAAGAATCTGTGCATGTAGTATTTATTGAAAATGAAGCTGCTTCTAAACATGCTACTGATGAAAATGATATTGTTTCAAACTTTAAAAAGTTAGATATTTTTTATGAAGGTAAAATTGAGTCTCCAAAAATATCTGAATCTATTAACATAGAAGAAGATATTCAGGACAAAAATTTTGAAGATGAAAATATTGATGAAATGTCTCAAGAACTCTCTAGAGCTTGAAGATATCAAAGGAATCATCCTGTTGATCAAGTGATAGGGAATGTTCAAGAGAGAGTTAGAATCAGAAAACAGTTAAGGGATCAAATGATTAATTGTGCTTTCATCTCGCAATTTGAACCTAAATGTACTGAGGAAACCTTAACTGATGAGTACTGGATTCTAGCTATGCAGGATGAATTAAATCAGTTTAAAAGAAATCAAGTATGAGATTTAGTGCCCAAACCTAAAAATTATCCTGTCATTGGTACCAAATGAGTTTTTAAAAATAAACTTGATGAATCAGGATCAATCATCAGAAATAAAGTTAGACTGGTTGCTAAAGGTTATAATCAAGAAGAAGGCATTGATTTTGAGGAAACCTTTGCTCCAGTAGCTAGATTAGAAGCAATCAGAATTCTATTAGCATATGCATACATGAAAAATATTTTGTTGTATCAAATGGATGTGAAGAGTGCTTTTCTAAATGGATATATCATGGAAGAGGTTTATATAAATCAACCTTCAGGTTTTGAGGATTCTACAAAACCAAACCATGTATATAAACTGAAGAAAGCCCTTTGTGGTTTGAAGCAAGCCTCTAGAGCATGGTATGAAAGATTGAGTAATTTTCTAACTGATAAGGGGTTTAATAGAGGAAAAGTATATACAACTTTATTCACTAAGAAAGAGAATAAAGATTTACTTATTGTTCAAATCTATGTTGATGATATTATATTTAGTGCTACTAATGAATCTCTTTGCAAGAATTTTTCTAAGTTAATGCAGGGGGAATTTGAAATGTCCATGATGGGTGAACTCAACTTCTTCTTTGGACTGCAAATCAGGCAGTGTAATGATGGTATCTTCCTCAACCAATCCAAGTATTTAAAGGAACTGCTAAAGAAGTTTGGAATGGAGAATGCCAAGCCAATGGGAACACCTATGACTACTACAACCAAACTGGACATGGATGAAAAAGGAAAAATGTTTGACATCACTCAGTACAAAAGAATGATTGGATCCCTACTGTACTTAACTGCCAGCAGACCTGATATTATGTTCAGTATCTGTATGTATGCAAGATTCCAATCATGTCCCAAGGAAACCCATGCAACTGCTGTGAAACGTATCTTCAGATATCTTATTGGAACTTCACAGATGGGACTTTGGTATCCGAGGGGCAATAGAGAAGATCTCAAAGGATACACTAATGTTGACTTTGTAGGATCCAAAACTGACAAAAAAAGTACAAGTGGAACTTGTCAGTTTCTTGGAGGATCCTTGGTTTCATGGTTTAGCAAGAAGCAAAACAGTGTGGCCTTATCCACAGCAAATACTGAGTATGTTGCAGCTGGAAGCTGTTGTGCACAAATCATCTGGATGAAACAGCAGTTTGAAGATCTTGAGGTTGAGATGAAGGAAATACCAATCATGTGTGACAACCAAAGTGCAATTAATATTACAAAGAATCCTGTCATGCATTCAAGGACAAAACACATTGAAGTAAGACACAACTTCATTAGGGATCATGTCTTGAAAGGAGAAATCGTACTGGAGTATATCCCAACAGAGGACCAAGTTGCTGATATATTGACAAAGCCTCTATCAGAAGATAGACATTGCAAAATAAGGAGAGAATTGGGCATGGTAAATCCCAATGAACTGTAAGGGAATCCGTGTACAATTCTGTTTTTAGATTTTCCAACATTGAATTAATTCTAACTTTAGCATCGGAGTGAGTTTAATCTAAGTTTGCAGGAGCTCCTTATAAGATTCAATGCGAACAAATCTGAAAAATGGAGCACATGAGCATGGAACAATCAAAAAGTGAAGAAAATGGCAGAAATTCTGAGTTTCTGGATCCATTCTGTAAGTTTTTAAAGTTGAAATTCGTATATTGATTGTGTGTAAGACGAATTTCCTTGAAAAATTAAGTTTCTGAGGAAGTCAGCATGGTTAACATTCGAATTTGGATGCCCAACAAACGAACTTCAGCCTGTTATAAGTTGGAACAGTTCTCGGTGAAGCCTCGAAATTCGTCTGT